>CM056577.1:44087218-54087218 GCA_029721435.1 Gymnothorax reevesii
AAACTACATAACGTATTTCACTGTAATTGGCATTAGCTATAGCTCGAAGGGCATGATTGCATCTGCTAGATTAAAGTGATACTCCACCCAATAACTGTAATTAGTATATCAAATACTCACCATTAGATGAATGGACAACGTTGTTCTTCACCTGGCGCAACTTTATGGCCACAGGAGAGTTTTGAAAAATTATCCAAATTCCTTTTTTGCTGGAAGCAAATGGAGTCACCCAGTAGCAATGGGAAAACTCCACAAAACGTCTGTTGATAAACTTTTAAACCATCGTCCAATGCATCGTCCAGTATAATCCAAGTCTGCTTTGTCCAGTCGTATCCTCAGAACTTTAGAAACGCGGTTATTTTTCGCTAAAAATAATAAACTACCACAGTTATGCTTCAAGTAAGCTTGTGCATTCAATGGAAGTCCTGCTTCCTGGCTTGTTTGTTGCCCAGAGACTCTGCTGCCACTCAGATGAATACTGGTATAAAAACAAGCCGGAAGGTGGGACGTCCGTTGAATGCAGAATTGTGGTATTTTATTTATTTGTAAGTCTGTCTAAAGGGGCGGGGCACCCTTGTGACTGTGAGCCAATCACAGATTTCGCATGTATTTTGTGCAAATATTTGAAAGTCAAATGCTGGCCTACCGACTGAGGCCAGACATATCAGCAAGTGACCGTTAGGAGCGACCAAAGCTTGATATGGATGGATTCCAGGCTACCTCAGTCAGCCAGCTAAGCTCCAGAAAGTTATTTGGAAATCAGAAAGTTACCATTTAAAAACAGAAAATAGATTTAAGATCAATCTGGACTAACCTTATGTTCCATTTTGACTGACGTACAAACACTGACCTTTGTTAGGACGGAGCTTGCTGCAGGTGAATTTCTCTCAAAAAGGAAGAAAGAGCAAGTCCCTGTAGATTTTTCATGCTAGCTAAGAGTGGCAAATAGAATTACCTTCACATTGTCAGCATCTATGATCCATTCGGGACTGTATCAAATATTCCCAGAGCCCTTTAAGGCAATATTATTTTGTACTAATTTCATATTTTGTTAACCCCTTAAACTCTTAGGATCACTAAAGTTTTCCCAAAAGCAGGTTTATACATCACACTCATATTGAGAGAAATATTCAAACCTAGGATGGCAGGTTTTCACATCCACAACATTGCATCTAATGGAGAATATCTTGATCTTGCACATCATTTTATACATATTTTCCCATAGTTCAGAACAAAATAATTGGGAAATGGTTGGGAAACCTTGTTATCTCCTCTCGAATTTATAATAGGCCTGAAGTTCCACAGGTCTGGATGCAGCAGCTGCATTTGACGGACCGTAGGTTTTATGCGGTTAATATATACTCGTTTTCAGCTAGATTTGAGGATTGTGTACAGCTGATGTTCTAATAAAATCACCAGTCATGCTGGCCATGCTGCATAATTCAAATAATGGCAATATTTCTTTGTTGGGCGTGAGCCTATTTTAAGCTTTATTATTCAGTATTTGTGACACAGAGACTGGGAAAAATCATTCCAGTGAAGCAAGACATTTGGAAATTCAATTACAGAATTACTTGTATTTAGCAATTATATTTTGCAATTTACGGGTGCAGGCATCTATATTTGCGCAATGGGGTTAAGAAGGGAATCCGCACAGTTAACAACAACACTGCGCAGAAACAATTTAAAGACAAAATACAGGCTTAATAATTCTGACATTGGTGATGTACAATATGCAATAATGCATCCCAGCACCGATTCCACGTTTTTTTTTTTTGTTTTTTTTAGGTTTTCACTTCACAGTGCCTGAAATTGATTTCTGCAGACAACACAACGTTACAAAGTGACACTGCTGCCACAGACTCTATAGAGATTAATGGGAGAATAGCCCTAAACTTGCCATAGCATCAACCATAAGTATCAGACATTGAATTTGTCTCCATAGAAATTCAGGGTTTCTGTCTTAGAATCGCTCCAGCTCAAAATTTTTGCAATATTCCCAAAGTGAGAAGTCATGTAATTTAGCAAGAGGGCAAGGCAAGGCACATTCATTTATATAGCACCATTCAGGCATAAAGCAAATCAAAGTGCTTTACAAGTGCATAGAATACATACAAAGACAGCAATAAATATGCAAAGACAATAAAACATATAAGATCATGAAAATATATAAATATATAAGAACATAAAATATGATGCAAGGAGCTATGGTGAAGTTAATGTTGACTTATTGGAAAGCTGCAGCAATGTTTTAAGTCCTGATTTGAAAGAACTTACAGATTTAGCATGTTTCAGGACCTTGGTAAGATTGCTCCATAGATGAGGAGCATAAACTAACTAACTAAATGCAGCTTCCCCATGTTTGGTTCTGATCCGGGAAACACAGAGCAGACCAGTCCCAGATGACCAATGGGGTCTAGATGGTTCATAACTTACAAGTACTGCAGATCTGAGATGTACTTTGGCCCTAAACTATTTCGTGCTTTTACTATTACTATTAAGAGCATTTTGAAGTCTATTCATTGATATTTTGGTAGCTAGTGTAGGGATTTGAGAATTGGTGCACATGATCCATTATCTTGCTTTTCATTATGACTCTAGCTGCAGCGTTTTGAATGAGTTGTGGCTGTCTGATTGATTTGTGGCTAAGACCTGAGAATATACCATTACAATAATCTAGCCTTTTGAAAATAAAAGCATGGACTAGTTTTTCTGAGGCATCTTTCGACAAGAACCTGTTAACTGTCACTGGGCCCTAATTAGGGCCCTACGGAAACAAATTTTGAATCCTTCATTTGGGCATTTGAAATGTGGTATACCAATCCGGGCATAATGTGAGAAAATACAAGTTACAGTTAAGAGGTTAATTCTGGCTGGGTTTTTAAGGTGGCAGAAGGCAGATTTTGTTATGGTTTTTATATGGATGTTAAAATTTAGGTCAGAGTCAAGAACTACACCAAGATTCCTGGTCTGACGTACTGGTTTAAGTGATGTGAGATTGAGGAAAATGCTGATCTTCTGTCTTTCTTCTTTGGGGTCAAAATTGATGATTTCTGTTTTGTCTGTGTTAAGCTGCAAGAGATTGTGACACATCCATTTTTGAATCTGTACAATGCATGTGTTCAGCTGTTGTAAAGGACTGCGGTCATTTGGGGACACTGTTGGGTAAAGCTGTGTGTCGTCTGCGTAGGCATGGTAAGAGATGTTACATTGTTCAATAATCTGAGCGAGGGGGAGCAAGAAGATGTTAAACAATAGAATTTCAAGAATAGACCCCTGAGGGACTCCACAAGACTTTTTTTTCACTCTGATTCAAAGCTGCCTATTGATACAAAGTATTTGCTGTCTTCAAGATAAGATTTAAACCAACTTAACACAGTACCAGAAACTCCTACCCATCTGTCCAGTCTATTTAGCAGTATTTTATGATCAACTGTATCGAATGCTGCACTGAGGTCGAGCAATACAAGAACCGTAACTTTACATGTGTCACTACCTAAATCAATGTCATTTACGTTTTAATAAAAGTCGTCTTGGTGCTATGGCGAGGTCTGAATCCTGACTGAAATGTGATAAATAGGCTATTTTGTACTAAGAAGGCATTAAGTCGGAGAAAAGCAGCCTTTCCAATAACCTTACTGAAAGCGATAATCCGTAAGTTCTGAATTGGCTTGTTTATATTGAGATCTTTGGCAGTAAGCTGTAATTGCAGGTGCGCTTCTGGACCTCATTTCCCATAACTCTTGTCGAGACGCAACAGTGTTGCCTGTATGAAGTCAGTAAATTAACGGCTCTTACCAGATCCACGCCTCCTCAACTCTCATGCAGACAGGAAAGATGCTCTTCGACACGGCAATTGAACTCAATAAAAGCAAAAATTATGAGACGTTAGTCATCCATTATCGTCATCTCATTCCAGTAACATGTCAGGCTAATAAAATAAATTGATTAACTTAAAGAGCTGCCAACTCTCACGCATTCGCCGTGAAAATTTGCGCTTCATTCACGTTCCCGTGCTGTAGTCAGTAATTATTCAATCAATGATACGCGTGTGTTTGATGATCGTTCAAATTGTTTAAATGAAATAAGACCATTTGAAACATTTTTACGCAATTCCACTGCTTCCAACCCCTGAGTGAAGAAAAGCATGAGAATTCCAGAATCATTATTGTTCTCATATTACAAGTGGCAAAATCCACCGTAACACATGTGAAACTGATAAACTTCAATGCACAAGGACTTCAATTCCACCTGAGAATCTCTGCAAACGGTCTGATAGAATCATTTCTGACTACAGCACGGGAACGTAAACATGTCATTTAAACTCAAGCCGAATATGTAAAAGTTGAGAACCCTGTAAATGAAAACGGTGGTTGGTTAACAGGTTCAAAACCCAAAACCAGTGAAGTTAGCACGTTGTGTAAATCGGAAGTAAAAACAGAATACAATGATTTGCAAATCCTTTTCAACCTATATTCAATTGAATACACTGCAAAGACAAGTTACTTAATGTTCGAACAGGTAAACTTTGTAATTTTTTGCAAATATTTGTACATTTGGAATTTGATGCCTGCAACATGTCTCAAAAAAGCTGGCACAAGTGGCAAAAAAAACTGAGAGAGTTGAGGAATGCTCATCAAACACTTATCTGGAACATCCCACAGGTGAACGGGCTAATTGGGAACAGCTGGGTGCCATGATTGGGTATAAAAGCAGCTTCCCTGAAATGCTCAGTCATTCACAAACAAGGATGAGGCGAGGGTCACCACTTAGTGAACAAATGCGTGAGCTGATTGTCGAACAGTTTAAAAACAACAGTCCTCAACGACCTATTGCAAGAAATTTAGGGATTTCATCATCTACGGTCCGTAATGTCGTCAAAAGGTTCAGAGAATCTGGAGAAATCACTGCACGTAAGCGACAAGGCCGAAAACCAACATTGAATGCCCGTGACCTTCGATCCCTCAGGCGGTACTGCATCAAAAATCGACATCAGTGTGTAAAGGAAATCACCATATGGGCTCAGGAACACTTCAGAAAACCACTGTCAGTAACTACAGTTCGTTGCTACATCTGCAAGTGCAAGTTAAAACTCTACAATGCAAAGCGAAAGCCATTTATCAACAGCACCCAGAAATGCCGCCGGCTTCGCTGGGCCCAAGCTCATCTAAGATGGACTGATGCAAAGTGGAAAAGTGTTCTGTGGTCTGACGAGCCAACATTTCAAATTGTTTCTCGAAACTGTGGACGTCGTGTCCTCCGGACCAAAGAGGAAAAGAACCATCCGGACTGTTATAGGCGCAAAGTTCAAAGGCCAGCATCTGTGATGGTATGGGGGTGTATTAGTGCCCAAGGCATGGGCAACTTACACATATGTGATGGCACCATTAATGCTGAAAGGTACATGCAGGTTTTGGAGCAACATATGTTGCCATCTAAGCAACGTCTTTTTCATGGATGCCCCTGCTTATTTCAGCAAGACAATGCCAAGCCACATTCTGCACGTGTTACAACAGCATGGCTCCGTAGTAAAAGAGTGCAGGCACTAGACTGGCTTGCCTGTAGTCCAGACCTGTCTCCCATTGAAAATGTGTGGCGCATTATGAAGCGTAAAATACGACAGCGGAGACCCCGAACTGTTGAACGACTTAAGCTATAAGCAAGAATGGCAAAGAGTTCCACCTGAAAGGCTTCAAAAATTGGTTTCCTCAGTTCCCAAACGTTTACTGAGTGTCGTTAAAAGGAAAGGCGATGTAACACAGTGGTAAAAAGGCCCCTGTGCCAACTTTTTTGTAATGTGTTGCTGCCTTCAAATTCTAAGTTAATGATTATTTGCAAAAAAAAATAGAGTTTCTCAGTTTGAACATTAAACATCTTGTCTTTGCAGTGTATTCAATTGAATTTAAGTTGAAAAGGATTTGCAAATCATTGTATTCTGTTTTTATCTACGATTTACATAACGTGCCAACTTCACTGGTTTTGGGTTTTGTAACATTATAACTTTTTTTTTCAGAAAAATAATTTTCTGAGGCGGTTAACATAGCTTTTTTCCCGTTTGCTTCCAGGCATTACATTATAATTTTAGCTTCAGTAGTAGCCTCAACATAGACTCAGCCAACATAAGTTTGTACTGTGCACTGTATAGCTACACAGTAAGGTATTTGCCATTGCCATTGTGTAGACGTCAGAAGCAGGGCTGCAAACTCTCATGCATTCGCCCTGAGTCTCACACCTCTTGGAGGCATTCACGTTCCCATGCCGCAGTCAGCAATTATTCAATTGAGGCGTATTTAAGAGATTCTTGCACGGAATTGAGTCCTCGAGAATGGAAGTTAACCAGTTTCACGTGCATTACGATGGATTTCACCACTAGAGACGTGGAAATCAATTATGACTCTGGAATTCTCACGTTTGCATTTACTCAGGGGTTGGAAGCAATGGAATTGCATAAAGACGTTTCAAATGGTCTCATTTCATTTAAACAATTTAAACCATCATGAAACACACACATTGCTTCCAACTCCTGAGTGAGGAAAAGCGCACAATGTTTGGAGTCACAATCGCTTCCATCTTCCTGCACCATTTCATAAGATTGCCAATCTGATTACACAGCACAAATGCCTAAGAAAATGCGTCATCTGTGCGGATTGGCGAATGTGTTCGAGGGGAAATGACGAGCAGTACTGTTGATCTGGGGCGCACACAATACACTCATTTGCTGAACTGCTGCAGTCAGAGCAACAGCTGGACAACCAAACTAGTGCACGAGCTGTCATCAAGCTCTAAGTAGCAGTTCTTATTTTACAGGCCCACTTGAAAACATTGAACAGTTGCATCAGACAAAGAGCAAAATAATGAAGGATTACTGAATACATTTTCTTTTGTTTTCGCTTTATTTGGCATAAAAAAACTGCGCACTTTTCAACTGGTATCTATGGCACTCGCGCGTCTTTGGCCACGAAACTGCATCCTTGGGAAACACGGAAGCAGGAAGCTAACATGCTAACTGGCTGAAGCGAAGGTACTTCCTCGTTCTCTCTGATTCTATTACATATCTCTATGGTCGCTACAGAGACACTGATCGCTTTACCTGCCAAAGAATGAAATACAAGTACTTTCATCCGGGGGTCATAGGCCCAATCACCGTTGTTTAATCCCCCCTGTCTGATAGACACTGACTCAACAGACAGTAACGAGACGGAAATCTTACAGATTACCACTTTAAGAAAGGGAGGTTAGATATGGACCTATAGCTGCTTATAATGAAGGCATCCATTTTGAGCCTTTCAAAATTGGTTGGATGACAGCAGTCTTCAGGGTACTTGGAAAAATGCAAGACTGAAGGGAGATATTGACTAAATGTAGAATATCAGGTGCTATACAATTAAAAACATCTTTAAAGATGCTTGCAGGGAAAGGATCAAGGTAACAGGGGGGTTTAAGATGTTGGACAATATCTGTCAGAGTTCCAAAGTCCAGGAGGTGAAAATGGGCCAGATTAATTATCGCAGTTTTGCCATTGATTCGGGGTGTGGCCATAATTTCTGGCTTTGTTTCTCTGAGAAGAAACACGAGCAGGCTAACATTGCAAGGCAAAAATCATTCTGAGTTACGTTGGAAAATGACAAATTGAAGCAAATCAGACTGAAGCCTGACAGAAATGTGAGTGATAAATTGAAAATAAGAATTAAGTACAATATCACTCATATCGGAAAATAAAGCCTGGAATGAACTGTACATCAATATTAGACATTTTGTAACCATGTGAAAGTATTTTGGCTGTATTCTTCCTTTAACTTACACACCTTTTTTCACCAGCAACCATGACACACACCCATCTGCCACAACTAGAAAAACATTCACCTAACTTTATGTAGATCTCCCTCGGGCTGCAAAAACAGCTCCATCAAACGGATGTCCACTTGAATTCCTTCACCCAGGGTTTCCCAGCAGAGCACCACACTCCCTCCATCAGCTTGTCTTCTTCCCTCAGTGGATCCTGATGCCATCTCTTCCCAAGATAAATGGTCCACACATACCCAGCCGGTGCGCATGATATAAAAGAAAACGCAACTCGCTGAACCAGGCAACCTTCTCTAATTGCTCTGCGATCCAATTCCAATACTTTGCAAGCCCATTGTATGCAGTGCGCTGCGCATTCTGACTGGCTAACTGTTACAAAGAGCTATAGACAGTAGGGCATGATACACTGTGTTGTGACATATTCCTCTCATACGCATCATCAAAATTGTCTGCAACCTAACACAGTAGCCCTTCTGAGGCTCGAGCCAGATGGGACAGTCTTTCTTGCCCTTGTACATTGAACAGCCTGGGACGGGAAATGCCCTGCCGCTGGTTCATGGTTTGTTCCTCCTTAGACCGCTGTCAGTGAGTACCGCTGCTGACTGGGAGCACCCCAGAGGCCTTGCTGCTTCAGATTCTCAATCTCCTTTATCAGGCCATACAGATCTGGCTCTTGTCAAGGTCACTCACAATAACTCCCTAATATCTGTCTGCAGACCTCAACATTTGCCATTGTTATGAGATAATCGATGTAATTTGTTTCATTTGTGAGTGGTTTTAATGTTTCAGCTCAAATATACTGGTAAATATACTGTGGGTGTAAGATACTCTTCTTCTTTCCATATTTATGGAAAACAGAATTCAGGCAAGATGGAGCTGAACATAAGGACCAAGGACGAGGGGTGAGACATGCTCTGATGGCCCCAGCTCTCTACTGCTGATTTTCATTAAAGAAACATTAAGAGGGATGTGGGCTCACTGCGAAATGGTTTTTAAACCAAATTTCATCGAGGCACCATCTCAACAGCATGTCATAGTCGCAGGATTATCAATCCATATATTAATTAACCAACAGCATTTCATACAAACCGCATGTGACTGAATGAGCTGTGCGCATTTATGCAGATATTGCGAATTATGGTAATACAGTAGTATGAAACCTTTACAGATGGTTTGATTTTTATTCCAAAGCGATACTTTTGATGTCACAACAGATCTGCTCAATGGAATTCAGGTCTGGAGTTTGAGCAGGCCCATTCATAACTTAGATGACCCCTGATATTTCTTTTCGCATTAAATAATTATTGCAGGGTCATTATCTTTTTGAAAATAAAATCCCCGTCCAATTAGTCTCTTGCCAGATGGAAATGCATGCCTCACAGGGATGCTGTGATACTTTTTTTGATCCATGATCCCATTGATTTTTATGAGATGATCAGAAGGCAGTGTGTGCCTCTCAAGGATGCCGCAGTTCTTTTTTTCCATGATTCCATCAATTTTCATTAGATACCAGCTCCTTTCGAGCAGACTGAACCACAAACCATGACATTGCCACCTCACTGAAGGGGTCATTTTTGAAAATGTTTCCCAACTCTACAGTGCACATAAGTTCTGCGTTTGGATGATTAAATTTTGAATTTTGATTCTTCGGTCCTTGTTCCCAGTCCACAGGCATCCAATACTTGAATTTCTAGTGTAATGTGAATATAGGCCACTAGATGGCAGTATTTACCTTTTTTTTTGTTAAGCTCAGACTGGAGTCATGTTTGGACATGTTTCCAGACATGTCTGGGGCAAGTCCCCGAAAATTAAAAAAAAAGAGGTCTAAATGTGGGTGGGGTCTGCAAAAGAGTATATAAGGAAAAGAATTGAGACAGTAAAGTAGTAGGAGAAATTGCAAGAAGAAGGATACGTGTGACCAGACCTGTCATTTCTGTTCAAGACCTGTGTAGTTTCTTTTGTGGATTTCTTTGCCTGTGTTTGAGGATTTTCTTCATCCAGGACTTCACCAAGCCACCCCACCAAGAAGGGACTGTAATTATTTCTGTTTTTTTCTTATTTATCAATCTTGGTCTTTAGTTGTAGGTTGTTATTAGTCTTTGTCTTTGTTAAAAATTAAATGTGTTTTAGTTGTTGAAACTGTGTTTGTCGTCCCTTGCTGTTGCTGTTGTGTTATGAATGTAATAACAAATTGGGGCCATAACAAATTGGGGGCTCAAGGTCCGGGATAGACCATTGTGTGAGTAATTTATTGAAAATCTAACATTCCAAATTGTGAAATTGTTTTTGTGAATTTTCCTAGATATATATTGACAACAGCAATGGATGATTTCTTGGCATCACCAACCGTAGGGGTTTTGAAGTCTTTTAAAAAGACAGAACTGCTAGAAATTTGCAGACAGTTGGAGTTGACAGAGGTAAAACCAGCCATGCGAAAAGCAAGACTGGCTAGAGAGATAGTTGAATATTACATTGATGAAAATGTGTTTGCACCAGGAGATCTGGAACAGTTTCCAGTGGAAAATCCAAATATAGAAATGGAACTTAAATTAAAAATGCTAGAGATTGAAAGGGAGGAAAGAGAAAAAGAAAGGGAATTTGAGAGGGAAGAAAAAGAAAAACAAAGGCAGTTTGAGTTAGAAAAATTAGCAAGAGAAGAAAAACAAAGAGAATTTGAGTTAGAAAAATTTGCAAGACAGAGAGATTTTGAATTAGAGAAATTCGATAGAGAAGAAAGACTCCAAATGGAGCAACTAAAAATAAAAATTCAAACTGAAAATAAATTTCGGGCTAGCCAGGAGGTAAAACTGGTGCCTCCATTTTCGGAAAAGGATGTTGACAACTATTTCCAGTGTTTTGAAAAGGTAGCAAAGAGTTGCCAGTGGCCAAAGGAACACTGGCCTCTGATGTTGCAAACTGTCCTCAAGGGTAAAGCTCAACAAGCCTATTCGGCTTTGTCTGCAGATGATTCCTCTGATTATGAGGTTGTCAAAAAGGTTATTATGAGAGCTTATGAGTTGGTTCCAGAGGCTTACCGACAGAAATTCAGAGGTCTGAAGAAATCTGAAAATCAGACTTATGTTGAATTTGCTAATGAAAAGCAGGTTTGCTTTGAGCGCTGGTGTACTTCTATGGAGGTCAAGGATGATTTCAACTCACTAAAAGAGATGGTGTTAGTTGAAGAATTCAAGAACTGTGTTAAAGATGATGTTAAGACCTACCTTAATGAGAAGCAAGCACTGAATTTGCAATCAGCTGCCAAATTTGCAGATGAATATGTTCTCACACATAAGTCCAAATTTCAGTCTAGCAGTAACAATAAATGGTCCCAATTTCAGAAAAAGGGTTACGGTGATACCCAAGATTCCTCACCCAAAGACAAAGACAAATCTGGTGATGGTGCTCAGAAATCCAGTAACAGGTCTGATCGAAGTGTGAAAGCTGACAGTGACAAAAGTGGTCTAGTTTGCAGTTATTGCAAGAAATCTGGTCATGTTACAACTAACTGTTGGTTCCTTAAAGCTAAGAAAGAAAAAGAAAAGGATACCAAACCAAATGCCTTTGTGAAAACAAGGTTAGAAACCCCTGTAGTAGATAACCAATCTGCTAAATTGCCTGCTTCTTGTGGGGCTAAAAAGCCTAATACAGCTGACTTTGTGAGGGAGGAATTTCTTCCATTTGTGTCAGAGGGATTTGTGGCTCTGAATGAGCATACTACTCCTGTCCCCATATATATCCTAAGGGATACCGGAGCTTCTCAGTCACTTTTGTTGATGGACTCCTTGGAGTTACGTGATGAGACCGCTTCAGGGGATTTCATACTTGTACAAGGTATTGAAGGGAGGACTGTATCTGTACCCCTGCGCTCTATATTCTTGAAGTCAGATTTAGTTACAGGACAGGTAAAGGTGGGACTTATGTCAAGTCTACCTATAAAGGGTGTTTCTCTGTTGCTAGGCAATGACCTGGCTGGGGGCAAAGTAGTTCCCCCTGTACATCTTACTTCACAGCCGAGCACTGAAAATGGGGATGAGGACCCATCTCTGTATCCTTCTTGCGCAGTGACTCGTGCTATGGCCAAGAAGGCTAAAGAAGATGATGTTGTGGTGCCGTCCAGTACATTGAATAGTCAGGACTCAGGTGGTTCGCCTCATGACTCTGATTGGCCTACTATGGTTTCTCCGTTTGAGGACTTATCAGATACTTTTATCAGTTCTCTATTCAGCCAGCCGGATGGGTCTGGTGATTCTGATGTGTCTGGAGACTTGTCTCTGTCCAGAAAGCGGTTGATTGAGGAGCAAACTAATGATCCTGAAATTGGTGTACTAAAGAGGAGAGCCCTTCCTGAAAAAGAAATAGATGCAGTTCCAGTTGGGTATTATCTCAAGGATGGTGTGTTGATGCGGAAGTGGCGCCCTCCTGATATCCCTGCCAATGCAGATTGGGCAGTGGTCAGGCAAATTGTTGTTCCGAAGGTCTATAGGAATGAGATCTTAACAATGGCTCATAGTTTACCTTTAGGAGGTCATCTTGGTGTTAACAAGACTGTTGATAAGATCATGAAACACTTCTTTTGGCCTGGGCTTCGGAAAGACGTTTCCAACTTTTGCAAAACCTGTCACACTTGTCAGGTAGTTGGAAAACACCAGTTAGACCCACCTGTAGCTCCATTGCAGCCTATCCCAGCATTTGGGGAGCCATTCTCTAGGGTCATTGTTGATTGCGTTGGTCCATTACCCAAGACTAGATCTGGAAATCAGTACTTGTTGACAATCATGTGTGCATCTACCAGATTCCCTGAAGCCATACCTCTACGTAACATCAAGGCAACTGCAATCTCGAAGGCTTTGATAAAGTTCTTCACGTTGTTTGGTCTTCCCAGGGAAATTCAGTCAGACCAAGGTAGCAATTTCACTTCAGGATTGTTTCAGCAGGTTGTGTATGAACTAGGTGCAAAACAGATTCTTTCTAGTGCCTATCATCCAGAAAGTCAGGGTGCCTTAGAGCGGTTTCATTCCACTCTCAAGACAATGATGAGGACTTATTGTTATGACCATGAGAAAGACTGGGATGAAGGGGTTCATTTGCTGTTGTTTGCAGCTAGAGAAGCAGTGCAGGAGTCTACTGGATTCAGTCCATTTGAGCTAGTGTTTGGTCATGAAGTGAGAGGACCTTTGCTATTATTGAGTGAACAATGGCAAGAGGAAGAGCCGCAAATCAGTCTGTTAGACTATGTTAGCAAGTTCAAGGAAAGATTGCGTGCAGCTTGTGACCTTGCCAAAGAGAACTTGAAATCAAGTCAGGGAAAAATGAAAACTTGGTATGATCATAAGGCTAGAAGCCGTGAGTTTAAACCAGGAGACAAGGTCCTTGTGTTGTTTCCCTTGCAGTCCAATCCATTGCAGGCTAGATTTCATGGTCCTTATGAAATTCTGACAAAACTCAATGATCTCAATTACATTGTGAAGACTCCAGATAGGAGAAAACCAAAACAATTGTGTCATATTAACATGCTCAAGCCTTATCATGACAGAAATGCTAGGGTTGCAGCTGTCATTTCAGATTCTCCAATGGTCGAAACGTGTGAAGATGAGGGGGAGTTTCAAGATGATGAACCAAGAATTAAAGCTGAAGTTCTTTCATGTAAATTGTCAAACACTGAAGTGTTGCAAAATCTTGATGTAAAACTCCAGCACTTAGAACCCTCACAGAGAGATCAGTTTGAAAGGTTGATCAAGAAATATGAGGATTTGTTTCCTGATGTTCCAAAGAGAGTTACTATAGCCTCTCATGATGTAGATGTTGGTGATGCCAAACCAATAAAACAGCATCCATACCGGATGAATCCTGAAAAGAGAAAGATTGCTGAGAAAGAGGTTGAGTACATGTTAAAACATGATATTATCAGACCCTCCAACTCCGATTGGAGTTCACCCTGTGTGCTAGTTCCAAAACCTGATGGAAGTACTAGATTCTGTACAGATTATCGCAAAGTCAATGCTGTAACTAGAACTGATGTGTTTCCAATACCTAGGATTGATGATTGTATTGATAGTGTAGGGCAAGCAAAGTTTCTGACCAAGATTGATTTATTGAAGGGTTATTGGTGTGTGCCTTTAACTGAGAGGGCCAAGAGCATCTCTGCTTTTGCCACACCATCTGGATTGTACCAGTATGAAGTCCTACCCTTTGGCATGAAAAATGCCCCAGCCACGTTCCAAAGGATGATACAGTCCACAATCGCCGGATTGCCACACACGGGTGCATACATCGATGACCTGATCACACGGAGTGACTCCTGGGAAGAACATCTAAAAGATGTAGAGACGTTGTTCCAGCGCCTGACCCAGGCTAACCTGACTGTTAACCTGAGCAAGAGTGACTTTGGTTGTGCTACTGTCACCTATCTTGGCTACGTCATAGGCCAGGGTAAGGTGGCACCCATAAATGCTAAAGTCCAAGCCATCATGGACTTTCCAGTTCCTGACAACAAAAAGCTTTGCGCCGCTTCCTTGGAATGATCGGGTACTACCGCAAGTTCTGCAAGAACTTTGCTGAGATTGCTCTCAGTCTAACTAACCAACTGAAGAAAGGCGTAAAGTTCACCTGGGATGATGCATGCCAGAGAGCCTTCGATCACCTGAAGTCTCTGCTGTGTCACTTCCCTGTGCTCAAATCTCCTGACTTCAACAAACCGTTCTCCATCGCGGTCGATGCTAGCGACCAAGCTTGTGGATCTGTGCTCCTACAGAGAAGTGACTCTGATGACATTGAGCATCCCGTGGCATACTTCTCCAGGAAGTTCAATCGCCACCAAAGGAACTATTCCACAATAGAGAAGGAACTGTTGGCTCTCGTCCTTTCTTTTCAACACTTTGAGGTTTATGTTTGTACAGGGGAAAAGCCAATGATTGTGTACACTGACCACAATCCGTTAATGTTTTTGAGTAAGATGAAAAACAAGAATCGGAGATTGTTGAATTGGAGTTTGATTTTACAGGAGTTTGACTTGGAAATTAAGCATGTGAAGGGTACAGACAATGTAATTGCTGATTGCTTATCCCGTGTTTGAATGTGTATATATATATCATGTGTTTGAATATTGTATGATATGTATATATAGACAAGTGTTCACTTAACCATTTTGTATTGAAAAGAAAAATTTTGCCTTTGTGAGTCAAAATTTTTCCCTTTTGGAATGGAGGTGTAATGTGAATATAGGCCACTAGATGGCAGTATTTACCTTTTTTTTTGTTAAGCTCAGACTGGAGTCATGTTTGGACATGTTTCCAGACATGTCTGGGGCAAGTCCCCGAAAATTAAAAAAAAAGAGGTCTAAATGTGGGTGGGGTCTGCAAAAGAGTATATAAGGAAAAGAATTGAGACAGTAAAGTAGTAGGAGAAATTGCAAGAAGAAGGATACGTGTGACCAGACCTGTCATTTCTGTTCAAGACCTGTGTAGTTTCTTTTGTGGATTTCTTTGCCTGTGTTTGAGGATTTTCTTCATCCAGGACTTCACCAAGCCACCCCACCAAGAAGGGACTGTAATTATTTCTGTTTTTTTCTTATTTATCAATCTTGGTCTTTAGTTGTAGGTTGTTATTAGTCTTTGTCTTTGTTAAAAATTAAATGTGTTTTAGTTGTTGAAACTGTGTTTGTCGTCCCTTGCTGTTGCTGTTGTGTTATGAATGTAATAACAAATTGGGGCCATAACACTAGGCAAACTCAAGGCTTTTTTTTGTTGCCAACTCTTGGCAGCAACATGACCAATCAGACCATTTTCATACAGGCGTCTGGAGATAGGATATCTTGATACTTTCATTTCTTCCCTTCTGGAATCATGAATATCATCACAGAGTTGTCATGCTGTCAAGCACAATTTTTTTATTTTTTACTTGTAATGCACAAATAACTAACACCGGATGCACTGAACTTCTGTGTTGCATCTCTTTTGCCATTAGTTTTAAGCAAACGAGTCTTACAGTGCCATGGCATCATTTAACGTCTTCAGCATCATGTAGGGCCGCAATGCAGCTATTAACAATCTCAGAGAGCTCCTTCCATTGTGCCATCGTGTTTAGCGCTGTGACACGGCTCAAAGTTCATGTCAATACTGGAACAACTGACCATCAGAGGTAATTTTGCAAAATAATGTTTCTTAAAACCAGTTTAAACAAATTTTTTAGCATCAATAACCATGGAATGAGCCTTCAGACATTCATTCAAGCTATGCAAGAGTCCGAAAAAAATTAAATTTGCAACACCTTTCAATTGTTATAAAAACGTGATGTTTGCAATGTTTTGGTTTATTACCTATACTTTTAATTGTCAATAATAGTATTTTTCAATATATTTCACCAAAAAATTATAGAGAAGTAACATATTAGGACCACTTGTAGATAAAAGTGGCAGTGTAAAATCATCACTGCACAATACTGTATTTGTCTGTAGGTTTATAATCCAGGTACCCAAGTGTGACTCCTTCCTCTGGCAATTTTTTTTCTTATCCTCACAAGTTGCCAGGAAACCAGTCCAGAAACAGCCAATTTCATTAGCAATGCAATTATTTGCGTTATAGTATATGACTGTACACTACCTGCAGAAATAGCTACGTCTATTATATACATTATAATGCCCGTACTCATAATCATCGCACAGAAACTCTGCAGAACATCCTTTGTACAGAACCATCAAGCTCCAGTCCTGAGCCCAGTGTTATTCTCTAAGACTTACAAGAGCTCTCTTGGATCATGGTAACACATTTCTCCATGACAACAGCAGGCTAGCCCTTGTCTATTATTTGTTTAATTTCCATGGAATTAAAGAAAAGAAGTGCTCCTCCACAAAATGCTGTATCGCAGGCTTTACTGTAAATGAAATTTTTTGAATTCAGTTTTTCAATTTTTACTCAGTCAAAACAGTTGACAATACAATGAAATATTTATTCTGGATAAAATTATGAGACATACAGAAAAAAGACAATCTGGCATGAAAAGTATTTCGAGTGTAGAAGCATGAGCTCACTGGGGTGGATACATCTGCAAAGGCTGAATGCAGAATGGCAAATATCACTCATTCAAATTTCACAAACATATATTGGAAAGTCGATCTGAAAGCCCCCAAAAGGAACCGAAACTCGACAGTCCCCGCACTTATTTTGCCTTATGAGCCTCAATTAATGTTGAAATAAAGAACCTGCACTTGTGTTTTCAAAGTAAATGTAAAAAACAATTACATCAGAACAACAAGTCCATAGTCCATATTTTGAAACAATTTTATTCATTTTAAGACTTGCCTTTTAGGATGTTTTCTGCAAAGTAACGAGCCAATTAATGACCTTGAAGTTATAGGCCAATCTCACTTTCAATGTATGATGTCATTTAAAGAGAAAAAAAGTGTATTGCACCCAAAAAGTACAATCTTATGCCCTTTTTGGGGTAACTCATAAAACAAGAAAAACAGGTTGTCATCACAAGCTGGTCAGCAGGGTCAAGGTATTTTCAATCGATTCATAAAATCAATGCCACATTGATTTAGTCTATGGAGCCAGTTGCTGAAACTAAACTGGCACTGTTCACATCAATAAATGAAATGTTTTAACGACAAAATAGGTACTGCATACTTAAGAGATGATCTATTGGTGCCATATATGCTAACCACTGCAGGAAACAGCAACTAAAGCCATTTTCATGCACAGACCTAAAAAAAATTAACAGTGGTGTGGACAACTTCATCAAAAGTTATTTGGCAAAGCGATGGGATATGCGAGGGCACAAAAGGCCACTCAAATGCAAATAATATTGTGAGAAGTGAAACAGAAGGATGGGTAAAAAAGAGATTAACAAACACAAAAGAATGATTTCTTTCACCTCTAATGGCATTTGGGCAAATAGTGCAGAAATACAGAAAATTAAATCAATTTTATTAGCTTTTTCCAAGTGTTTCCCAATGCGTGAGCTTATGCGGCTCACATAATATGAGAAATGATCTCAAGTTATCACTGCCTCTCTTCTCAGTTCTGAACACTGGGATGCAATTCTGCAGGGTCTGCCAAATAGTGTTCTTGAATTCAACCGTTTTAAAATGAGCACATTGCTGAATTTTTTATGCAGCAGAACACAATCATTATTGTGTGAAAAATAAATTCTGGAAAATCTTGGAGACACACAAAAAAGTATGATATACAAAGGACTGCTATAAATACTAGCTTTATGAACTTCATAACACATTGTATTCATTGAGACTGATTTAGACACGGATTGAGTCAATGCTCATAAGCAGCAATCAAGTCAATACTCATAAACAGCAATCCTACCAAGAATCTACCAAGTACCAAGTAGAAGCGCTTTAAAAGCATTTTTGTGAGGCAGTTTTTGGTGCTAGGAATACATTGTCAAAATTTTTGACACATCTCCCTTTTCCCCCTATTGCCATTTCTCCAACGCATCTGCAATATTAGCACCAACTATTTTGGAACTCAGTTAGTACCCCATCCTTATTGGTGACTTTTGCAGCAAAGTCTTCCGGTTGGACTTCATTGTAGGATGCCAATTAGCATTCAAATGACTTGAAATGGAGCTAGCACAGCTGGTGCAGTTCTAATAGACATGAAGTCAACTGCGCCAAGATGCAGACTCCCAGCCAATCATACTACACAATACTCATCTGATTGCTCAGCTGACTACAACCGTCAAAACTCAGACTGCCCATTCACTCCTAGCCAAATCATTAGGTCTGCAACAGCTCCAAATGCTATTCACCATTCTGCTTCCGCACCCTTTTTGCAGCACATCCCAGCTCCATCACTGAATGTAAAAACTGGTAGCCATGTCCTATTATACTGAAGCAACGTCATAACATCAATGTCATTGTTGCAGTTTCATTCTGTCTCCTGAGAGAATACATGTTGCACTTTCTGCATTCAACTCTTAAAAAAAGGTAGCATGGATGTGAAAGGAGATCCCAGAGAAGAGCCACTCCCCAAGTCATTAAATTATTACTTGTTCATTTATTATATTGATCACTAATTGCGTATTCACTTCGATGAAAGTGATTCTGGCAGAAATGGCCAGTGTGGATGCTCTGTGGTTGTGTTCCAGAGACTTCACAGTTGAAGACATTTTTTTAACGTGCTTCTGATATTTCACCTACCCCCAGGATGAACTTCATCCAAACTGCAGAGGCTAATTCTTTTGAGATGTAGGTTTAGAATATTCTGGCAGGATTTTGCTGCATTTATGTTTTAAGGTGTGAAAATGAGAGCATGTGCTCAAGGTCATCTCACACTTGCAAATAAAGCTTCAATGAATTGGGTGGTCATGATAACTCTGAGAACTTTGGGTATAAGTATCAGGAATGTTCTATCTTACCATGATAAAATAGCATCCTGGAACAAAACATATTTGCAGTCTATGCATATAAAAGCAAGCTACTATTTCACCATGTAAATATTTTCCTAACAAAGGGTCTCAAGAGTGTCTCACTGTGATTTGTTTACAAAACACTCCAGTATTTAAAAATCCATTTCAATTACTTTTCGAGTTAATTTTGATAATAGTGGTCTATTCCTTCTGCCTGAGATAAAAGTGTAGCAGGTGATATTTTTGAGACAACATTTTTGCAATTTTGTCTTTGGTAATTTTTACAGCTAATCCATCAAAGTGCATTTCCAGAAGACAACATTCATTCATTCATATCTAAAACACCAGAGAGGACAATTTAGCCACAAGGGCGACCAGATTGAAATCTTCTGTTGCTCCAATATTCCAGGGTCAGGGTGTCCAAGAAGGGGTCCTGCCAGAGTGTACACCGTCAAGAAATGTACTTCCATGCTAATTCACTGCTTTTGTGTTCCAATGTCCACATCAAAATTTCCAACATTTTGAGAGAATATGAGGCGTAAATGAAATGGAGCAGGAGTGCGTGTCCCGAAAGCACAGATGCTAACTTACATATTTGGAACCATTGACAGTGAATGGAATACTATGTAAGTTACAAACTTAGTTAGCAACTATGCTTTTGGGAAACGCACCCTAGATTAAAAGTACGGAGTTAAACATCTGATTGCGATAAGAAATCTATGAATGCTAAACTGTCTTCGGTCCAGAAGTATGGGAAAAAAACAAAAAACATTTATGGTCCTCGTTGATGCACCATCCACCACTGAGATCCAATTCATGAGCCACAGCTCCCCTGAGGACACGAGAAGGTGCCCAGTTCAAACGTTTCCCTCGACTAATGAATGCCCTTATTAAACTACACTCCGTTCATGCTTATGCTGCATGTTTCAAGCTCACTTAAGGTCCTTCAAGCGCAATGACTGCATAGAACACAAGCTAAATGAGGAAAAACTTCACCAACTAACACTCTCCAACTCAGAGTGTTTCCCTGACTTATCCTATACGCCCAGCAAATTACTGAAAGTAGTGAACTATTCACATTTATATAAATAGCCTATAGTTATTTTTATATTCTTTGACCATAAGCATTGGGTGAGTGTCAATGTAAAAACTTTTTTCAAAATATTGTTTATTGAGCCAAAGCAGCTTTTCAGGTTTTCAAACAGAAAACAATGGCTGAAGCAGCACAGGCTTGGCATCTGAACGCAGCGGCACATCAATAGCAGTCATTTCCTTTGCGAATTCCGCTGTGGTGTACTGATGATGTACGGATAACTCCGCCCCACACGTCCGCCTCTCGCAGAATGCTGCAGAACGGTCAGGCAGTAAAAGGGAAGATTAGTCCCTGTCATAACAGCCTTTAGAAAAGCCAATGATGGGGGAGGAGGTCTGTGGTCCCATCAATGAAGGCACTCATGTCTGACATGGAGCAGCCAGATTGCTGTTTCCTGTGCTGGACTGAAAGGGCTTCCATCACAGTCCACTCCCAGCCCACACACAGGAGCACAAGTGCACGAAAAATAGGACACAGGACTGGAAATGGCTGGTGGAGCATCATTCAAAAGTCTGCCCTTACAGCATGCATCACCTTGTGCCATTTCATGGCAAATTCCACTGACAAACTCTCCCCATTCAGCTCAAGCATGTAAAAGCAAGAGCAAAAATAGGTACAAATTAAAGGACTTGATACAGAGCACAGCCAATGCAGTGGGCAGCAAGTCCAGCACTGAAAATCATAGCCAGACTCATTCGCTATAATGAAACCGTTTAATTAGCACAAAGGGACAACTCAGACATTTTGGCTCCAAAGCTTTCATTGGTGTGCAGTAAACAGGGGTTTCCATTCCATAAGTACCCACAAAATGAACCGTTTAAATAATTAATGACATTCACTAAACTGCATGAGATGCTACCAATTTTTTCCACTGTAGTCTGTAAGCAGCGGTGACATCACCTCACTGAATGGAGAATAGACTGGCACGGTTTCTGCCAGCAATAAGATCAGACACACAGGATTATAAATGAAAGCAACAGTGATTAAAGCTTTCTCAATTAGAACCATAACGACTTTTTCAATGGACAAGGGTGTTTTGTGACAGAGCAGCCAGCGTGCACCATGACACAGTATGCTAAATACCGTCCATCAAAAAAGGTGCTGGATCACGGTAAGATGAAAATTAAGATTTTATATATGTTTTTTTTTTAAACATATACAAACCCAAAACCAGTGAAGTTGGCACGTTGTGTAAATCGTGAATAAAAACAGAATACAATGATTTGCAAATCTTTTTCAACCTATATTCAATTGAATATACTGCAAAGACAAGTTACTTAATGTTCAAACAGGTAAACTTTGTCATTTTTTGCAAATATTAGCTCATTTGGAACTTGATGCCTGCAACATGTTTCAAAAAAGCTGGCACAAGGGGCAAAAAAGACTGAGAGAGTTGAAGAATGCTCATCAAACACTTATTTGGAACATCCCACAGGTGAACGGGCTAATTGGGAACAGGTGGGTGCCATGATTGGGTATAAAAGCAGCTTCCCTGAAATGCTCAGTCATTCACAAACAAGCATGGGGCGAGGGTCACCACTTAGTGAACAAATGCGTGAGCTGATTGTCGAACAGTTTAAAAACAACATTCCTCAACGAGCTATTGCAAGAAATTTAGGGATTTAATCATCTACGGTCCGTAATATCGTCAAAAGATTCAGAGAATCGGGAGAAATCACTGCACGTAAGCGACAAGGCTGAAAACCAACATTGAATGCCCGTGACCTTCGATCCCTCAGGCTGTACTGCATCAAAAACCAACATCAGTGTGTAAAGGACATCACCACATGGGCTCAGGAACACTTCAGAAAACCACTGTCAGTAACTACAGTTCGTCGCTACCTCTACAATGCAAAGCGAAAACCATTTATGAACAGCACCCAGAAACGTTGGGTGTATTAGTGCCTAAGGCATGGGCAATTTACACATATGTGAAGGCACCATTAATGCTGGATGGTACATACAGGTTTTGGAGCAACATATGTTCCCATCCAAGCAACGTGTTTTTCCTGGATGCCCCTGCTTATTTCAGCAAGACAATGCCAAGCCACATTCTGCACGTGTTACAACAGCATGGCTCCATAGTAAAAGAGTGCGGGTACTAGACTGGCCTGCCTGCAGTCCAGACCTGACTCCCATTGAAAATGTGTGGCGCATTATGAAGCGTAAAATACGACAACGGAGACCCCGGACTGTTGAACAACTTAAGCTGTACATCAAGCAAGAATGGGAAAGAGTTCCACCTGAAAAGCTTCAAAAATTGGTCTCCTCAGTTTCCAAACGTTTACTGAGTGTCGTCAAAAGGAAAGGTGATGTAACACAGCAGTAAAAAGGCCCCTGTGCCAACTTTTTTGCAATGTGTTGCTGCCTTTAAATTCTAAGTTAATGATTATTTGCAAAAAAAATAGAGTTTCTCAGTTTGAACATTAAACATCTTGTCTTTGCAGTGTAATTGAATATAAGTTGAAAAGTATTTGCAAATCATTGTATTCTGGTTTTATTTACAATTTACATAACGTGCCAACTTCACTGGTTTTGGGTCTTGTATATTAAATGTTTTATATATATACAGTGGCTCCAATAAGTATTAGTACACTACTTGAAAATTCGACTACATAACAGCTTTTGTATATTCGGCTAAATGCTTGCTGTTGTGTGTAAAAGTGATTAAAATATTTGATAATCAATATGTTTTAAACAAATATTTAATGTCAAAATGGCATATTTGGTCAGAAAGGCGATTGTCTGACCCAATAAGTATCTGTACAGTTCCATTAGTGAGTCACAAAACTTATAATACTCACCTAAAATTGACTCAAGATGTTTACAGGACATGGTTGACTCACTTGGTCTGATTTGGTCAAGCGTGACCATACTGGACACTCCCTCTGTACACAGACTGGCCTATGTAAATGGCCTGACCATGCCCATAATGTATTCCTGTGATATATGGCTAAGACAGGCGAGATACCCCGTCGAATGCGGGAGCAAATCATTCAGCTACACAAAGAAGGCCAAAGCACCAGAAAAATTGGAACTCGGCTATCGTTACGCCACACGACCGTGCAGTACATCATCAAGAAGTACAAACAGTCTGAACGCATAGCCAATGCAGCCAGGAAAGGACGGCCCAGGAAGACCAGCCAGCGCACTGACCGGTACATCTCCCTGCTGGTACAGAGGGAGAGACAGTCCTCGGCCTCCAGTCTTGCCACCAAAGTGGAGGAAGCAACTGGAAGCCATGTTTGTGCCCAGGCCATCCGTAACTGGCTCCATGAAGCACAGTAGTGTACAAATACTTATTGGAGCCACAGTAATATGTTTATAAAACATGTTTTTTTATTTCCCCCCCCTCAGGAGCGAAGCAATATTGTATACATGCATAACAGATATTAAAATATAAACCAATTGAGTTGCAGTGCCTCCACTGTTTGTAATTCCCTCACCACAGTAGTAACAAAACACTCCCTAGGGATTTGGTGAAATACCTACCTCATTAGGAAAGGAGTTATAGCCACAACATAAAATTTGGATCATGAATGATGTAACTCTCTCTGCTGTAAAACAGGAAATCAAGCATACCTCAAGTGACTTTTATTAGATTAAATGTTCTTCACATCCTGCTCCAAGGGTGGCACAGTGGTGCAGTGGTTAGCACTGCTGCCTCAGTTTGCATGTTCTCCTCATGTTCTTGTGGGTTTCCTCCGGGTACTCCGGTTTCCTCCCACAGTCCAAAGACATGCATGTCAGGCTAACTGGAGATGCTAAAATTGCCCCAAGGTATGAGTATGACAGCCATTGGTGTGTGAATAGTGTGTGCGCCCTGCGATGGATTGGTGAGCTGCCCAAGGTGGGTCCCAGCCTATACTCATAGTCAGCTGGGACAGGCTCCAGCTCCCCTTGTGAGGAAGAAGTGAGGACAGAGAATGAATGGATGGATGGATCCTGCTTTGGCCATAATCGAGTGCAGGACTTGCGTGCAAATATTGTGTTGTCATTAACAATGACATATATTCTGGTATTCAGTCCAGCAATCCCTAAGATATCCTGTCAGCAATGTCCAATATAGACAGGTGATCACAAACATCACTGCAGGACGTTAAAGACATACATTATGCCAGCGGATACAAAAGGCATTTGTTTTGAGTTGTACGGCTCAAGATTAAGGAGGCCAAAAAACCACTACTTATTTCTGCTAAAGTGCTGACAGGTATTCCCAAAAAGCAGTACCATGAACAATTAGTATCAGTACTCTGAATAATGGAGCCACCAATTAAGATTGTCCAGCCCATGAAAATATTTCACCTTGGACCTCGCCAACCCAGAAATTCATAGACTCTCTCAAACTCAAAGCACCTTTACCAGTTAGGGCCTTTGAAATTGTCCAAACTCCGCCCTCCAATGGCACTCCTGATCATGAAGCCTGTCGAGCACTACTGTCAGTGAACCGCCTCTTGCAACCAAATCAGAAACCAGCTCATCAAAGCCATGCTCTTCGTAGCAAAAATGCAATGACCAGTTTGAATCAGCGAGTCCTCAATATCAGATGGCAGCTCCAAATGCACACGCAGCCATGGCTATCTGGGACATATTTCTGTAAGGGCGGACAGGGGGATGGGTGGGAACAGAAATGGCAGTCGCTCGCAGTCACTGCGAAATGCCGGCGACGTGCAGAGGACGGAGCGAGCGTCTCGTTAAGTGACGCCCGGTCCCAGCTGAGCCATTCTCTCCGCTCACCTGCTCAGCCAATCAGCAGCCAAGACTGAGTTCAATCGTTGCTATGAGAACCGTCAGATGGAGGGCCATCTGAACGACACCGCTGCGCAGGGACCAATTAATGTGTGGTAAAATAAACAAAAAAAAACCTCTGATGCTACAGCATAATTAGCCCTATGATGGACAGCGTCCAATAGAAATGTTCAACAGTTAATAAGAAAAATGCCCAGTGGCCACAGCAGTGCTCGCATCCCTGCGTCCGCTACCTGATTAAGTGTAAAATCGAAACGACGCTGTCGTTTAATAGATATTGTACATCACCAGAAAGACATATGTCAAAAACATCGCCCATGGATTATAATGCAACATCCAAATTTTGCAATATTATTTTTGTCATGTACTTCTATCTTTGGTCTACATAGTATAATATGTCAATAGTTATATTTGCTTATTTCAGTACACACGTGATACGTGCTTGCAAAAAAAAAAAAAATTAATGTTCATTTATAAAACAAATGTTGGCAGACATTAAAAAAATGAATTCATGGACCCACTTCAGGAACGACTACAGCTAACTCAAACCACTATTTCAATGGCACATCACAATCAAGGGCCAATCCGAGGATGACTCAAATTAATACACTGTTCTTCATTCCAAAAACACTTCAAGCATGAAAATGGCTCCATGTCAGATGGATCAGTTGCATAACACCAGCAGAATGTGGAAGAGAAGTGATCTGCTTAGATGAGCCCACTGAAGCAAACTGAAATGAATAATGCACGAGCAACTGAAGCACTAATAATAGAGTCGCCAAGCCACTGTGGAACAACAATTTCGTCCAAGCTCTGATTCAATTATGCACCTTGGATGTTGGTGTTTGGATATGGCATTTCTCGCTAAGTCAAGCATCCTTTAAAGATCAAAGCATTAGTTGCTATTATGAGAGCCCTGGGATTTTGAGATGCCACTGATCTTCAAAATGATAAATTCACGACATCCAATATCAGACTTCAAAGCATCAGGCAAAATGGAAGAGTAGGTAAAGTTTGTGATGGCACCAACGTATTGGCCCAAACATCATCAATAGGGGTCAGTGCGCTGGTGCATACAGGGGGGTCACAATTAGTGTAGAAAGTCATGCATTTCTGTTCCCAGACACAGGTGCTTGGCACAAATAGGCCCCTGCCTTACCATATACTGTGTTTTCAAAAATACTAGAAAAAAGATAGGATACCCTGAGATAAGTATTAATCCTCTTTACAAACTCACCAATAACCCTCCAACTATCTTTGGGGTCAGCTTGACCCCATTTAATGCCTCTAAAAACATGGTCATTATTCCTTTTTCAGCTAGACTGTTCCCTAACTTCATGGGTAAAACATGAAATTGAATTAAAACATATATGGCTGTAAGAAAAACTGATGCCAAGCCTCAAGTCTCATTTGCCATTATCACCAGTAGTAGGTAATACAGTGAATTAAATCGGTGGTTCCCAAACTCGGTCTTGGGGGACCCTTGTGTATATTGGTTTTTGTACCAACCACAATTGTCAAATCAACCCCAAACTAAAAATATGTCAGTTAATTTGAGGATAATAGGGGGGTTGAATGAATCATTTGCAATACCTGTCAAGAGAACATTAAATAAATTAATTACACAACAGCTGAGTAATGTTCTCCGCTTATTCAAAATAGAGGAGCAAGACAAAGACACACAGACAATATAGAAGAAATATAACAACTTTCACAACCAAAACAGGGAAAATTAGCAGTGTACTCAATTTTTGTTGCATGAGTAAAATATGTAATTAAAATCATATCAAGATTATCATGCGCTAAACCTACTACAGGAACGAAAAAAAGAGGTGTTAGCATCTGCAGTTTCAGGTTCTGAATGGCTGAAATAACAGGCATGTTCAAAGAGCAAGGTTGGGGTTTAAATAAATAAGAAGACAAAAACTCAGAAAATGGGCTAATAAACGTGCATGGGATTCAATTCAATGTATGTTTACTGTGACATGGATAGACACCTGGGCCATTTACCGGAGGTGAGGCTGTCAGTGACAACAAGGGTGGGCAAACTTTAAAGTAAAATGCACCCTCTTTTTCTTTCACTCCTCTCCATCTCCTATCTGGGTGTATAGAAGGATGAATGAATGAAGGAAAGGATACATGATTTTAGTAATATCCACTTACTGGGCTTCCCTGAATGAAACGCACTGGGGTTTCAGGTGTGCTTGCCTGTGGGAGTGTCTGTCAGGGTGCAATGTGCTGCATCTCTGCCCATGTAAGGCAACCAGGTAAAAGGCAACCTTCTATTTGAGTGGAAATCCTAGTTCACAGTTTAAAAAAATCTTCCATCTGTTTTTACGCAGTCCCTACAGACATTGCTTGATTTCTCAGATGGCTTCAGGAAAATTAATTTGAGAATTTAATAATTATATAACTTTCATGGCATTTGCGGTCGCTGATTGTTTGCGTTTTGCAAATGCCATGGCACTGCAATTAATTTGTGTTTACTTCAGATTCTAGACATTACAGCTAGATAAGAATATCTGCAAAAATGAACAGATTTCAGCTACCTTTTCTCAAAATGTTGTCACATATGACCAGCTGACCCATTAAAGGACAGATTTCCTGAATTAAGAGGCCAGGATTTCAAAAATACTGCAAAGGCCATTTCAGCTATCACATCCCAGTCATTCTGCTTATAAAATGCAAACCATGCGGCAATTATAGTGAAGACATACTTCTGCATGCATTAATAAGTCACACACCTATAAATTGACTGAATTTAACAGTTAAATTAATGCATTGTCTTCTTAACTGTAAGTAAAGTCCTATGCACATTTAACTGAGGTTAACAATGAATATACTCGGAACATCTTTTATAAACTGATTTTAAAATTACAGTTAAAATAACTGGCAAAAAAGGTGACAGTTAAATCAACAGGCAAAAAAGGTGCAAGTTTCTAACAGTGTAAGAATGCATCTATAATGTACTATGTATTGGCCAAAATGATTTATATAGAATATTGTGTAGATATCGTAAATTAGGTTGCATCACTTTAATTCTGCAGTTTCCCCATATAAGGTCAAATATAATCTCCGGCCCAAAGGAAAACTCAGAATGGCTCTACTTATAATTTTGGTGACAGAAAACAGCTAACAAAATCAGGACTGTTCCTGTACTATACATGCAAGTGAAGTGGAAACAAGAATACTGAGAAAAGCGTGGCTTCAAAAATACCATGTTATACCCCCAGTGTTTGCAGCTAGATTCTCCAGGAGGCAGAACAGCCTTTGAGCAAGTTCCAGGGCTGCTCCGGTAGGTAGCACACTCTAACAGTCACATTTCAAGGCGAGCAACTCCTGCACACTTACTGGAGGATTACACCTCACAAGTGTAAAAATACAAGTGTTTCCACCAAAAATCTACTGCCACTATAGCGAAGCCTAGCTGTTTCACAATCTATACACACTTTTCTCTCAGTGCCGAATACCACATGCCTTGTGAATGTTGACAGGCAAACATCTATTCAAAGGGAAATGTAGCCGTCTACGGGTTGCCCAAACAGTAAACATCCACATTTTCTGGGGCTGCAGGTTTCTCTTGAAATCCTTCCATTTTCAGCAGTAATCCACACCGTGATGTAAAGCAGGTGCAATCTTCAGATTTCAATGAGGTCATGCTTTAGATACCTGCCCAAAAAGGGGGGTCAGTAATCGAGTCAGGCCTAGTAACTAATCGAGTCAGGCCTAGCTGGAAACAGCATCCATTGCCCACCCTGGGGCCCACCCCAATACACCAAAAAATCTCCAGTTTTCCAGACTTAGTTCATTAAGCACTGCTGTCTCAGACACCATTTTTCTTCATCAAACTAGGGTGGGCGATATGGACAAAATCTAATATCTCGATATCGGTGACTGAGTACCTCGATATCGATATTTTGCCGATATCATCGGGACAAATGTTGGCGCTTTTGCAAAATATGTACACAATAATATTTTCCATAACCATTCATTAGTAATGTTGACATAACGATGAAACAGGTCCAGGTAACAGCTTCAACAGTCTTGCAAGTGCAGAAAAATGCAACCCATTACTGTAATTCAGCTTTTAAAACCAGAAAAGCCAACACTTATTTCATATCACGATATTACGATAGTCAAAATCCGTGACGATATTTTACTTTGAGTCAGGATATCGATATAATATCGATCTATCGCCCAGCCCTACATCAAACCTCAATGAGCTTTGGCAAAATATAAAGTAACAAAGCCTAACCATCTCCTGTACAAAAATTATACAACACTGTGCAGTGAAGAAAAAACAATTAAAATAATAATACATTTTTCATCAATAATTACTTTTCCAGAGCCAAAGGTTGATCAACAAAGCAGAGAGAGAGAGAGAGAGAGAGAGAGAGAGAGAGAGAGCCCAAGGCAACGTCTCAGGTAACAACTCTCTGCCCATAAGATTTAGCATATTCAATAGTACATCTCATTTGATAATACATCTGCCATTACTGTTCACGGAGTAATGCCCATACTAATTAAAATAGTAGATATTGTCAAGCGATATTACCTGTAGAAAAATCTATTAAACTTAAGAATAGATAGCAAGATACTAAAAAGAAATGACATTAATCGTTGGAAACACTGCAAACAGTCTTACTCTGGGTCGGACAGCGCTTGGGATGCGTGAATTTTTATGTACAAAGCATGTCGTAGAGAAATAAGGACACACGCCCTGATCAGGACTCAAAAGAGCAATAAACTCACAACACACAAATGAGCATATCACACCACACACATCCCCACAGTATCTATCAACGGGATTTCCCAAAGTAGGCTATATTTCAAAATATAGACCTCCATCAGTCTCAGGCACAACCAATTATATTAGAACCGGTGATGCTGAATAAAAACGAATATTACATAGGCCTCCAGCATTGTGAGTGTTGCCCAAATGCCCAAACAGATTTGCAGTCAATATCGGCTGCCCAAAAGAGACGTAAGATTTACGGCATTAATTCAACCATAAACGTAATCACTAACATCTGTGTGCTACCATTGCAGATGTTTTGAGGCTCGTGCAATAATGCATCTCACTCCGGTAGCTGGCCATCAAAGCTCTCAGATTCCAGTCTAGTAAAAGATGTTGCGCCTCCATTGTGGACCTGTCTGCCTGGTCAACGCAAAAAAAGCGATCGATTCAACCACATTACAGAACGTCTACGCGTAAGAAATGGAGATACTTCCTCTTCCCCGGCATTGATTATATAAAAACGATATATACCCAATGTCCGACGGCCGGACAATGGTCCGTTTTACAGGCTTCATCGTGCTGCGGCGACGGAACAAGGGCAGTCCGCTGTATAAGCAAAATAGCCTAAATGTGCGGATACAGTCTTAAAAATACATCATTTAAAATTTAGGTCATCAGGCAGAAAAAGTGGAAGCCGTTTTGCTACACCGCCCGCTTTATGAGGGAGGGGGTAATTCGGCATCAAAAAGAGCAGCTGCTTCCATCTATAGATAAAACAGCCAACATTATCATCGTAAAGAACTCCATTTCTCTACAAATTAAACGCCAAAAAAATGAATCATTACACCAAAATTACGTCTGTACCATTGTGAAGGCCGGCCCCTCAGGCAGTGCTTATTTTCTCCTCCGCTTAACGGAAAACGCATCAATTCGCACATCATGAGGGTAGGTGGGACACGATAAGGCAGAAGCAATGACATTGCACTTACCGAATATAATCGTAGGGAAAACAACGCTCAGTGCGACTCCCCGAGCTTCCTTTCCGTTGTTTAGAAATAGCTGATTTGCCTGTTCATTCCCCGCAGTGGATATAGTAAATGCACCTTTCGCTGGATGTTAGGGGCGCGCGAGGAAACGGAGGCATCCGCGAGAAGAGCAGCCTTGCGAACGCGAGACCGGATCACTGCGACGCGCAGCTGTTAGCAGCGGCGCTCGTGCCCCTCTCCGGTCTGTACCAGCCCTGCTCCCAGGGAAACGCAGCATCGCTGCGCCCGACCGTGTGAGGCTTTCATTGCGAAGATGGCTAGAGCGACATCTGCTGGAGATGCTTGCAAAAACGTGCGCTTCCAACGCTCCATCACCGCTCACCCCAAATGCCTCGGTACGCAGTGACCCTTTCCCAAGCGCTCATCTCAAACCTGCTCAGTTTTTGATATTACGTTTTCTAAAATTGAGTGTTTGAAATACATATATCCATGTGTTTATGAACAACAGCTTTCGTCGCGGATAGTCGACTCCAGTACTCTGTATTGTGCGATAATACAGAGAATAAAGCAGCCCCTTGAAAGCAATATACTGATTTTACTACTATGTCCGAGTAAATCAGAATCAGTTCCTGATTTCAGTTAAGACACCGTATTACGAGCGTGCTCTTTTGAGTTGCGCCAACATTGTCAGTCAAACACTGAAGCCTCCGGCTGCAGTTGCTACATCCTTTTATATCCCTGGGGAAAGTCCTGTCGTTCGTCAACCATGGGAACTCAAACCAACCAAAAACCAACTCACTCCACAAATAAGGGAAAAAAGGTGGACAATATACATCGTGGTCACATGTTCGAAACGCGCAAAGACAAAAACGTTGATGACCATTAAATGCAACGAATTTCCAGTTTGTTTAGCACTCCTCGAGACAGCATTAAGGTTGTCAGTATGGCTAATAATTATATAAACCTTTTAAGTTGATAAAAAAGAGAAATACTGTTGATGCAAAAAAAAAGAGCAAAAGAGAAATAGGCCTACTGTGAAGTTCAGTGGCTCACTATTCAATAGAGGCGCGCTCTCAAGATGGGATGTGCTCGCTCCCTAACAAGTAGCCTATTGTGGTGACGTCATTTGTCTCTATAAATTTTAGCTCTGCTTATGCCGCGTTTCAGTAGACGCATTAATAAAATCCCCGCCAATCAACGCGTCTCTTGCTTTGCTTTCGTATATTACATCTGATCCTTCTGTAGCATTAATTAAACGAACGATTAGTAGGGGAGACCGGGGTTACTTCGGTCACGTGGTTAAGTCTGTCACCCCAGTTTTCTTCATTGCAAACGCACTGACGGGAAAATGAAAATGTACAAATTATGTGACATCACAGGGACGTCATTGCTTGGAAAGAATGAGGACTTGTAGTGTTACGTAAGTGTTATCTGTCTAAATAACTGAATTTTGACTCAAACTGTTAACTTTAAGTTTCTTAAAGAAATGCGTCTAGCTTCTTTGAAGACAGAGATTTGTAAGGTATTTTTACTGTTTCATAAACGTCTGTAACTAGAGTTATTAACATAAGATAAAGGCCTACTGCAATCATGAGATGAGAGATCCGGCCTGATTTCCAAAATGGGAGCACGGGGCTATACTGGCCAAGCAGCATGGGGTTAATTTGTCAGGAGGATGCTGAGGTTTCCCCACTTGTAGGTCCTGTGTTAGGCCTACATTAAAATATTACAAAGTCAAATATAGGAGCCGATTTATTGTTTTTCAGGCACCTATAGTGTCTTAATAATTCTAATATTTGCATTTATTTTATGTTTATGATAGAGGACCTATTAGGGCCTTTGTTTGGAGGACTCAAGTATGAATGTGTAAGGTTTGCTCCTTGCAGCCCGTCCCCTTTTTCACTCTTTCACCTCCACCTTAATGGGCCACAGGCCCATTAAAGTGGAGGTGATGGCACGGTATTTAGGGTTGGCAGGTGTCAGCCATGGGGCTTCTGCCCGTCATTTCATCTCATTCCTTTGTCAGCGGGAATGTTTGCTTGGTTCTTACTCATTATGCAAAGATGGTGAGGACTGGGTCCAATGCTTCTCCTGCAAAGGGTGGGCACATGAGGACTGTGCAAATGTCAGTGGGCTTGTCTACATATGTCATAACTGAACTACACATAGACCATAAAGGTATTTCTCTAAGTTTTAGCAACAAAGAGTTATGGAGCCAAATACAAAATCATGACGAGGTAACCCCAGTCTCCCCTCCTTTATTTTTATTTCATTTTATTGCTTGGTCGGCGTAATTTACCCCTTTGATATAGTGAAAATATCCCAGACTATTTTATTATTTATTTATTTACTTATTTATTTATTTCCCTCTACTGCCCTTAAAATTCAGCTAAACAAATGAATTTCAAGCTAATTTACTACGAACAAAATATCACAAAACAATAGTAGGCTATGCAAACTCTTACTGCAGGGAGAAGGATAGGAAATTGCTGAGCATAAAAAGGCCATTTACAAATAGTAAAACAATTGTTATGTTCCAGTTTTATTTGTTTTGTACAACAATTTGTAACGAACAGTATCTCCCGCTTTTTAATGGTAACAGCTGAATACTTAGTCCCTGTGGCTGCACAAACTCATTTTTGAAAGAGCTTGGAATTAGAGCCTCAGTAAACTGAAAAATGCTGTGCAGCTTGTCTTTTTTATTTTTTTAAGTTCGGTCAATTTTTTATTTTTCATAGCGTAGTGTCATAACTGAGGTTTGATCTTGTCATAACATACATTATGTGACCTCACCATTCTGTCACCCCTGTGTGCCTGCAGAGCCCTGCCATATCGAGACTCCTCTTTGGCCCAAGTGCTGGATCGAACTTCTCATTGCAGTCACAACTGAAAGAATGCTGCCTATTCTCTAAAGAACCTCTATGCTGGTCCCCTTATATCCTCACTTTTCTTTCTGTTTTTGGAGTTATACCCCTTTCACACTGGGAGTTAGAGCACCTCAGAGTCGACCCTGAAGCACTCTAAATCCCAACATAAAGGTTCATGAGGCCGGCCTAACATTTAGGACGCCCTAAATTTAGAGCGCACTCGGAGGTGGTTAAGGGCCGCTTCAGAAGCGGTTCAGAGGCAGTATGAAACGTCGCCGAGAGTTTAGACCGCTCTAAATTCAGTGGCCCATAAACCGGAACGTCCAAGGTGAGTTGCAAGCACTGCAAATATCAATATGTCGGAGATCTCCATTGTCAGGCGAGGTTCAATTAATCGAGAAAAGATAAGTGCCAGTATATTTTCATGTAACGGTCATAGAAAGGTTGCATTTTGCGCAGCACGTGACATACGATTTCCCGCTACGTATGCCCACAAATAAACTGTACATTGCACTCACACATGCATGTATGCATAGCCTTTCAAAACTTCGCTAGCGCACGATGCATACCTGAAGGGGGCCCATAGGTTACCATGGAAACTACATCTGTCTCACACACACCCTGGGCGTTCATGAAGGGCAGGATAAAACGACTTTAGACCAGACCCAGTCAGGCCGCTTCAGAAGCGGCCTAAATTTTCGGTGCAGTATGAAAGGGGTATTAGACTAAACCAGACTATAAGCTCATGTCTCAAGCTTTGCATTTGCTTGCAGCAGAGGGAGGATATACACCGAGATGTGCCAGTATTTAGTGCTACAGTGCTACAGTTTTAATGGGCTGTGATTTCTGTACAGCTCATTTCATGTGGGTGTAAATATTCTCAATCTGCAGACTGTCGGCTCTTAAACTCCAACCTATCAGTGTACTTTCACCTTAAATAGGTTTAAAGCCATTTAAAAAAAAGCATTTTTTTCATACTGTGGGACAACATCACAGACATGTTCTGTATCTGCTGGTTGCAGTGCTTCACTGAAGCTCCATAACACTTATATTGAGAAAAAGTTTCAAATCCAGGATGCCATGTTTTTTATGGCCGCAGCATGAAATCAAATAGAAAATATCTAGAAACGCAAATCAGATCCATCATTTTATGCACATTTTCCCTGTAATTCAGCAAGAAATATGTGGGATAACTAGAGAGCAGCTGCATTTTATAAACCTACTCATGGGCTCTAGGCACTGAGGAGGTTAATTTCAGGTTTTTATCTTTTTTTTTGCATTATAACTTGGCCATTTAAAGCTTTCTCTTTATCTAGACACTTACAAACCTCGCAGTATATGGTCTCCATGCAGTGGACACTTCCAGTGAGGTCCCAACTCAAACGCACCTGTAAGGCTGATAATATCTGCCCCACTGTCCTCCAGCCGGGAACTGAGGACCGTCCAGATCCTTTTTCAATTTGTGTCAACCCTAGATAGTGGCGGCAGAACTATGCCAAACTATCATTTATTACAGCATGCAGGTTTATATTGCGCTGGCTGTTTGCCAATAAGACGGTGACACGAGGAATGTAATTTCTGGTGATTGTGTACTATGTACAAGGGTTTTAGAAGACTACGTCATGCAGACGCTGTGTTGTCCTGTATCTGAGACAAATAAATACAAGTGCACTGGCATGGAGGGCTGCAAAGCAGGAGGGAATGCATTAGCCAGAGCATTAGGAGCTGACCTACTTTTTTTCTGAAACAGCTCAGTGCGTTTTACAACGGCTACAGGACTGCATGCCATATAATGGGGAGGGGGGGGGGGGGGGGGGGCAGAGGGGTGGGGGAGGGGGTTTGACTTCAGCTCTTCCCATCCTGATGATCTGTAGATTTGTGCTGATGTTTAACACACAATTAAATACCGGATTACCAACAGGCTGTTTACCCCCACTCAGTTTAACTCTTGGGACTGGACGGGGAGATGGGGGGGTTCAGGGATGGCAGTTCATTGTGCCCCAGAATTCTCTTCCGTCTAGTAAAAATACACTTTGCCGTAATGGACTGCTCATACTGGGGATGGAGCATCATTTCCCGCAACCGGTTGATTCGCAGTGCCTGATAAACCTCACGGGGTGACACCGAATTCAGTTCACCTCAACTAGTCTCTTCGTTCCATTTGAAATTTTGTTGTAGCACGGTGTTTTCTATTCTGTATTAGATTGAAATAAGGTTTTTATGGATCATATCTAATTACATCCTGCTGTAGCCACAAAAATTGATAACATCATAAAATAGGAAAAGAAAAACCAGCGCCCCTCTGACTCAAGGTTGCAGGAAAATGCGCTGATAAAAAAAAAAAAAAGCCCACAGCTCAAATAATGGTGGCTACGGCTTATTATATTCTGCAGGGTAACAAATGTATACATAATATATGTACACACAGATGAGATGGCATTTCCCCAAGGCAGCTCCTTGAAGCTCTCTATCATTGTTATTCATGGCTGGGATAAATATGGTCTGGGCTTGTTTCAGAGAGAGGGCCTCGTCAGAGTCATAGATCACAGGCAGAATGCGCTCCTCCTCTGCTGCGTGCTCACAAGCCCGCTCTCTCAACTCTGCCTGATGTGCATCCTGCTGGTGGCCTGGATAGTTTGTGCTTTGCCTTCAGTTAATTTGCCGAGAGGATATCAAAGCACTTGTACATCCGCAGCGTGAGTCTGGAAGAGGGTGGTGTCATTGCGGACAGTGAAAGATATTGTCTGCATGCTACAGCTCACATTAGAGCAGGGGTGTCCAATCTCATCCAGAAAGGGCCGGTGTGGGTGCTGGTTTTTGTTTGAGCCCAACACTAACAAACCTGATTCTACCCACTAAGGCCCTGATTGAAACCCCTGATTAGTTAATTAATGGAATCAGGTGCAGTAGCACTGCTGGAAAGGACAAAAACCTGCACCCACACCGGCCCTTTACGGATAAGATTTGACATCCCTGCGTTAGAGGCTGTGATAGTGACTCTGCTTATGTGTTACTGACTGCTGATTCTACACATGATAATGAAACAATAGCAAGTGTCAGGCATGCATGTTTTAGCAGAATAATGGTCAGCAGATTATGATGAGATAGCAAAAATGCTGTCTGTCCCAATTGTGGTACAACTATATTCATAGCATTAATACCTGAACATAAGTATATTTTGCCTCTAATAAACTGACTGCCAGGTTTGCTATGACTACTGTGCCCCCAACTGCTACCACTACTACCGTTGCTAATTATACTACTACTGATATTACTACTACAATGTATGACTACTAATAATAATCATAATAACAATAATAGTTATAGCTTGTGTGAACAGGATAGGTGACATTCCAAAATGAGAAAATCTTGGCCAACAGAACAGGCACCCACTCCGGGCACTGCTGGACTGTAAGTGCTATTGTATTTTCACCAAAAAAAATAAAATAAATAAGAGGAGACCTTAGTTCAACACCTTATCCAGACTATATCTACTGCCATCTGGTGATATGTCTCCCCACTCCGGGTAGACATACCAGGAAATTGATCTCAGTAGATACTAAGATCGTGCTCTGAGTTTGTGTGGGACAAATAAAATAAACCTAGGGGTATTCCTGTAGCTTACAGGATTACATGTTTCTGATATAAACAATGAATGAATGAATAATGAGAGAGATCACGTCACATTAAGACATATCTTATATTCTTGCAAATTGCAAATTAAATTCAGGCTTAGATCATGTCTTCCTTTATCTCCAAGTGTTTATATAGTGTAAATGAATTACATTGAGTGTTCCCTCTGATCCACATTGACTAGCATGACCAAATGGAGGGCTGCAAATGCATGTTGTTTCATGGATAAGGATAAGAACAGCATTGAGGTCAAAGAAAAAGGGAAGCTCATTGTTTTATCATCTGTCGAGAGGAGGAGAAAACAGAGCACTATAATCATTATGGCTTAGTGCAGGACCTCTGAAGGGCTCTTAACACTGATCACTGAACAGGGGCGCAGACTCGAGTGGTGCTCACAGAACAAAGCAACAGCACGTCACATGATGCAGCTCGGTGCCAGAGATGGGGACTAATTTAGCCGCCGACTCAGGAGAACAGTATAGATTAAGAGTTAAGACAGATGTTGCGAACAGACACTCGGCTAAATGTCAACGAGGAAGAGGTATTAGGCTGCTGACTGGCAATGAGAGGAGAGCTTTCGTTTTTGCAAGCTGTCAATCAGACCTATTGTGTTTTGAGTACGCTTTCAAATCACCATTCAACATTGTCTCAGTCTTCGGCCGGTTTCAACCTTGAATAGGGTACATCACCGAAGAGCTAGAGTTACCTGTTAAAATATTCAGAAGTACACAGGAAATAGGAAATGGGACAATAGAGGAAATGTGAAATAATTTTAAAAGCAATACCGTGGAGGAAAATGGCTGTTCAGCCACTAGTTGGAACACACTATTCTGTTACCTTTACCTATGACATTTTCTTCCGCACGTGTGTATACTCAGCCAAAGACTGATTTGAAAAGTCAAGTCAACCTTGATTACACAGAAAACAGAACAAAGATATTATGCTTTGATGTTGTTACATGTGAATATAATAGTTCATTCAAAATATACAAAGTGATAACTGAAACAGAGTCCAAAAAAATTGGCAGAGTGGACTGTTTACCACTGTATAATAACACCATGTCTTTTATTCACACTCAAAGCTCAGAGGACATAAGACACCAGGTGGTCAACTCTAGAAAGCAGAATTTTCCCACTTTCCTTCATTATACAGGTCTTCAGCTGCCAAATTGTAGGGAGCCTTCATTGCCATATATTTTTCACGCGTCATACATTCTCTCTCAGAGACAGATCAGGACTGTAGGCAAGCCAGTCTAGCACCAGCACTCTCTGTGTAAACAGCCTTACACTTGTAATCCCTGCAGAATGTGGTTTGGCAATGCCTTGCTGGAATCCTGGGATGGCCCTCGAATAGCCAACATCTTGATGGTGGCACACTTTGCTCCAAAGTTTGTATATGTCTTATGGTGCCCTCAAAAAAGTCACCAATGGCATGTGTACTGACACACCTCCATACCATAACAGATGCTGGCTTTTGGACTTTACGCAGGTAACATTTTGGGTTGTCTTCGTTGTCTTTGTGAATCAATTAAATGTTGACTCTTCAGACCACAAAACATGCTTCCACCATGCTACTCTCCATCTCAGATGACACTGAGCCCAGAGAAGTCAGCCCCACTTTTGGGTAGTGTTAATATTTGTCTCCAGCTTTGCATTGTAAAGCTACTTTCCATCATTGGCTGCAGCAGTTAATGGTGTTGACTGACAAAGGCAGACCAAATTACTTCCAAGCCAAATGGATGATATTCACAAGGCACTTGATGGTTCTTAAGACAATGAAGTCAATGGGTTTGGGGCACACACACATTCAAGAGTGATTTTCAGGCTTTGCCCTTTATGCACCAAGTTTCAACCAGATTCCTCACATTTTTTATTTGAATTACACATAGCAGAGGTTAAAATGTTCAAAATCCTACCAATCTCTCTGGAGAACAATGTTATTATTAGTCCTACATTGCCTATGTGCCAACTTGCTTGAGTCTGTTGAAGTCATCAGATTTGAAATAGATGAATTTTTTAAACAATTGAATTCACAGGTTTAAGTATGAAATAGTGTTTTTCTTGTGTTGACAATGATGGTACAGCTTGAATTTACTTTTCAAAACACTTCTTTTTAATTCTATTTTAATTTTCTATGTGCCAACTTTTAGAGTTGTTCTATGACTATAGTCAGGTTTATTGTGAAATGTACAAAGGAAATGGTGGAGTTTTTAGATGCTCATAAAATGGCATGAAATCCAGACGGCAAATAAACGATGTAAGAGACCTGTGTCTGGCAAGCCAATAATGCAGTCTTATTGTTTACACAGCTCTAAGCAGGTTGTGTTTAGCGCAACTTACCTAACCATTGCTCATCTTAAGAAGAGCCACTGCAAGAAGGCAACAAACAAAAAATCAATGACTATAGCCTCTCATACTTTGTGCAAGCAGAAAGCCATTGATTGTTTGCTCAGTGTCTATTTGATTGGACCGCTTCTCATTCCTGAGAGCGAAGGCAGAGCTAGATTAGCTGTTCTAAAACTCTTGAAGGTATAAGATAGCAAATGCATGAAAATGTCTGTATATGAAGAGTCTAATGTTGATGAAACAATCACTATTGGCAACTGAAAGCCACTGAGTTTGACACTGTTTTCATTTTACATTGGGGGGTGTAAGAGAAGTGTTCCCATTTTCCACACAGCTGCGTACAGGGTTTGAGATGTTCAGACATCATGTGAGACACCCCTGCTAGTGGAGGAATTCTCTAATCCTGGTCATGCTTATCTCTGCTGAGCCAGGACCCGCGTGCTGGCAGAATGGCCTAGACTCCGACGGAGATCAAGGCCCATTTTCTCAGGGAAACTCATTTGCTAGTGACCTTCAGCAAAGGATTAACATCGGCGGCCCAAATTCTCACTCTTCCACAGCAGAGAGAGCTGGGCAGGTGAAACGCACTTAATGCTGAGGCTAGACTATACGAAATTTTTTGCTTGATTTTAACGACAATTCAAAGTTAAACTAGTCTGCTCTCATCTGCACCTGTCAGCAGTGGGTGCGGACAGGCTGCATGGCATGCTGGCACAGAAATCTGTGAGTGTATGTAGGGGTACAGACTCCAATCGGCAAGCGTATGAGGGGAACAGACCCCTTCCAACTTCAGTCGGGGCAAGTCAAACATATTTGTTTTTTTGAGTGACTCTGGACACAATTGGGTAGTGTTACTGGTTACCATCCCAACTGAAAACACATGTTGCCAACAGCCAATGAAAACAGTGGAGATTGGATACAGAAAATAGCGCCAGCGCAAATGGCTGCAGCAAGATGTTTGTCATCCATGTTTGTGTATTCTTCAAACTCTCGCTCTTGCCAGGGCTATTGTAAGAGTTTGGAGGGTTCTGTTGGCTTTAGCTGGTTTGACAAATCTGTGATCCCTCATCTGGCGCCATTGTTAAATGTACAATTGAAGCACTGATTACAAAAACCCCACAAGTCAAGTCAAGTCAAGTGTGACTTATGGGGTTTCAGTAATAGGTGCTTAAATTCCCAATCTTTCTGCTGAAGCCAGTCACTTACTGCACACTCCAAGTCTTCTCATAATCGGTAAAGACTGTGAAGGTTGTGTCGTCTAGCTCCAGTTCAAGGGGGCTGTAATGCCCCTCCTTCTGGGCATTCCGGACTTTTGACTACCTGCCTTCGTTCAATTATATTATTGCCTTCTCTGTGCTTCCCTAATTAGTACATTTGGTTTTCATTAGTTGAGTTTCATTCCTTTGCCTATTTAAACTTCAGTTTTCCCCTCCACTGCCAGGTACCCTTAGACTGTGACACTTTTTAGTTAAGAGCACTCCCTGTTTATTATCCCTGTTTGGTTAATGTTGTTTGATCACCTCCTTTATTTAATAAAATCACGTTCCCATCACTCTCCTGGTGTCCTTTTAACATTTTGGGTGCCGGGACGTGACGGGGACACGAGTGGGGACACAGGGACAAGAGTCACTCGGATTGGACAACCGCCCCAGACTGTTTTCAACTATTGGCACACAATGATCAATTATGAAATTTAATTGACAAATGAATTATATGCAGCATTTATAGTTTGTAAAAGTTGACTTCTCAACACCCAATCAGATATCCATTGTCATAATCAAGAGTAATCCAGCATAAACTGATGGTCTTAAATGATTTTCCGATGAGTTCATTGAGGAAAAGGGATAACCATAAGGCAATGAAACAAAAATAAGGCATTTACAGAGTCAGTAGCATTTGGGAAAAAATAATCCATAAAAATAGACTTGAAGCCAATTCTAGTTCATTGCCTCTAAATTCTTCAAATTATATTTTGGAAAACAATAAAATGCGGGTCATTAATCCATTTTGGCTGTAAATGGAATAATGGCTTCTTAGGGAAGGAGATGATATCATACTTCATGATATCCTTTCATTTTCCTCCGCAGTAAAAGAAATGACGTCGTATGCCACTAAGAGGGGATGTCATCATCGGTGGCCTTGCACGGATTGCCACCTAGTGGGGAAAAATGAACTGCACGGCTGTGATTTGTGTTTTGTGGAACTCGTACGCTTGAGCAAAATGACAATGGGAGAGTATGTGGATCAGCCTTCGACATACTGCTGATGTGATTTACACTTTCATACATTCAAGATTAACACTGAAGACGTTCATGCAAACGCTGCTTTTATGCTGCAAGGATTCCTTTGTTTACACCCACCTTATGCCGTATCGCAGATATTTTCCATGCACAGTAATAATTATGAATCTAAGCCATAAATATACATCTTTGCAGACATGTGCTTAGGAAATGGCTTAACGGCAGCATTAGAAAAGCCTGAAATAACGTCAAGTGCCGCAGACACCTTTGTAACCTCCAGCTTATTAAATGTGCTGCACTGCAAAGGCATTTGAGTTACACACTTGAACAGCCAATTCTACATAAATTACAAGCTTTCTGAAATAGTACAAAAGCAGCAGGCTGGATGGAATAAATATGAATATGTAACAAGCCCTCTAAGAATACACAGTTGTGAAATAAATATGGTAATCTGAAGACACTTGGCAAAACCACAAAGGGGATTTCATTCTGCGAACAAACAACAAACCTCAATGTGGAGATTATGGCATTTTAACAAGTCATAAATGTAAAATAAATGTTTAATTATACTTAATGAACAAATTTCACACAAAAACTAAATAAAATGTTGCTTGTCTCATAAAAGTATCCCAAAAAAAGCTGACTTGAATTAAACTCATGCAGTCTCCTAGTATTTATTCGACTATACGCAATTTCAGTCCCTCAACTTTCATCTGAAGCAAAAACAATACAATCCATGGGAATCCAATTAAAATTAAATTCAAATAGAACAGCGAAGCAAAGGCGACTCATCACTTCGGTCGCCCCTGAAGTTCATTAAAAAACAGCATATAATAATAAAGCAGAATGCTGTTAATCGGCTGCCTGGCTCTTGGAAGAACGTGGATCCAAGTCTGTTGAGGCCCATTTATTATTCAATACGTTTCAGAGAAATAGGTAGAAATGCTCAGCTCAGCACCAACTGTTTCATTGTCATCGGACACAACACTGTAATTGCAAACGATGGTGCTCCGTAGAGAATGCAGTCTCGCTCATTAATATTCCTGTACCCTTACTGGGAAAAATCCTTTTAGCTGGAGTTAAATATGCCATAAATAAGACAGCAAAGGTTAAGGCTGTAATGACCAAACACGCAGGTGATATGCCAGTGATCTATGTTTTCTAAATGACCAGGGAAATGTCTGGGCAGCACCTTGTTTTTTTTTTTCCTATTAATTTTGTGGGTTTTATTCAAACATAGCTTTCTAGATTACTTTCATAGTAAGCTCAGGGACATTGGGGACAGGCAATCTGTTTTGTCTGAATGATATAATGCAAGCAGCCAGTGAGTAACAGTGGCAGTTGAGACCTGCGCAGTAAGGACCACAAGTATTTTGACGAAGACATATTTTGTATTTTAATGGATGTAATTTCAAGACTACGCATTTAATATGGACACAGATAGCCTGACAGTCGCAGTCTGCACTTGAAATAGAATTGTCTCACTATTTGAGAAATTATGTGCGGAAAATACAGCCCATATCATCTGTGTCACTGTGCAGGTCCTTGCAGACCTCACCAACACGGCCTGAAATATCTGAGACATCACTGGCTCCTTGCATATATTTCAAGCTACAATTCATTTTTAATAGATTTAGTTCTGCTACCTAAAAACTGTATTTTTTGGTAGCTACTGTAAATAGAACCCTCATAAATGGACTGACATTAATCTGGATTGTTCAGGAAATGAGGAGCACAGACCCAAACGCACGGTAAATAAATAGGACCAGTGTCTCAGAGTTGCTGCTGTCTCCCGGCTCATTGCGACAGCCTCTCCGACCCGCGCTGACAGAAGAACTGAGCATTCTCAGCCGAGTACCAGTGTCCGCAGTCCTAGCAGGAACTGATCATCGGGTTTGGGCATGCGTTGCTGCAGGAACAATGACTGGGTCTGGATAGTAAGGGTCATGGATTTTTCAGAACCCGGTTGCAGGCTACCCGGTAGGCGAATTGCAGGACACGAACGTGAGACCTTCTGGAAAACGGCCTGCCCATACGGGCATTTGCAGCTTTTACCTTCATTATTATTTTGCTATTAAGTCAGAAGCAGAGGTGTCTTTACTTCATGCAGTGCACAAGCCCATGGATTCTGATTTCTAAAATGGCAGCGAAGCCAGAACATGCAGTAAGCATATAAGGTCATGGTACCTGATGGATAGATGCTAAGAAATAGCCCATTGATGGAGTGCCGTTGCACAAAATATGCACAATCTAAAGAGTCGCTGGTCAGATAAACAATTCAGATCTCCAACAAAACACTCTGGGGGATGTTCTGTACAAAAGAGAAACTGATATTGACAAGATGTAGTCAGTCAGATGAAAAATAACTGCATTTTGTTTTGCAGTAAGAGAACATAGTAGTGCTTGCTAGGTCTAGCATGACTGCTAGATCTGCAGCCAGATAGCCACGTTGAACTCAACCAAGTTGGACTCGATTTGATTTAGACATGTCACTCCATGCACACGTACATCTCATTCCGTGAGAGCTAAAGCTAACATTATACACTATTCCACTGAAGAACATGGCAAGGCTATGGTCTCAGCACCTGGGAGAGGCTCCTTGGACGCTGCAGGATTTCAGTGCGATCTTCATTCCGACCCTCTGCAGTGAGCTGTGCACAGACCCTGCAGAATTCAGATCTCTGGGCTGGCCACTTTCAAAGCAAAAAGATGGGCCGTGTGAAATATACAGAGTTAAATCAGCTCTGGCAGTGTACCTCCTATAATCTGGCAGAACATTACATCATTTCCAGGCATTACTTTACCTAAACTCACATTACTTTAAATTCATTTATTAGAGCCTCTTGTTCAGAGTGCCTTAACAATGCAGAAGGACCGTAAGTGAATTCAACTGATTAATTTAACCAATAATGCTAGATCTGGCTAACAAGACCAGCAAGTAAAACAAATTGAGCAACGTAGAGTTGGCATTTATATTGAACCCTTCAGGATTTAAAGGCACTTTACTGTGAATATAATAGCACTCTTCTCATTTAAAAAAAAATCATATTCATTCTTTCTCCTACAGATAAAAATGTGGTGGACCACTAGCAGTATATCAGAATTTTTTCCCTCGTATCAACTTCTCAGGTGATTATCCAGTAAGCTAACACACTGTTAGCGGGTGAGCATTAGTCAGCAGGCTCACCTAGGCATAGGGCTGGTCATGGCAGAAGTCATGCTGTTGGTTGGGGAAAGCTTCTCCTTACTGATCCGGCAGCAGCTGTTCTTTGCACTGGGTTCACTGCTAACGCACCAGTGCGGTCATGCGAGGTCACTTCAGCAGTCAACCATGCCCAATCAATATGTGAAGATCAATATCTACAGCTCATACTGAACATTCAAGCTCTGCCTATCGGCAGTTACTCCTTGAAACAGAAGAGTTCAGAGTTGTGGGAGCGCAAGTATTCTGAGATGATGCTGACTGCAAAGCACAAAACGCTATGGCAAATATGATATTGGAAGCGTGTTGCAAGAGAATAACGCAAAGTGGCCGCTTGGAAACACTATGATGATCAGTCGAATGCTTAGTTTTGAAAGAGTTGTAATTTTTGAGAAAATTGTACAAACCCAAAACCAGTGAAGTTGGCACATCGCGTAAATCGTGAATAAAAACAGAATACAATGATTTGCAAATCCTTTTCAGCCTATATTCAGTTGAATACACTGCAAAGACAAGTTACTTAATGTTCGAACAGGTAAACTTTGTAATTTTTTGCAAATATTAGCTCATTTGGAATTTGATGCCTGCAACATGTTTCAAAAAAGCTGGCACAAGTGGAAAAAAGACTGAGAGAGTTGAGGAATGCTCATCAAACACTTATTTGGAACATCACACAGGTGAACGGGCTAATTGGGAACAGGTGGGTGCCATGATTGGGTATAAAAGCAGCTTCCCTGAAATGCTCAGTCATTCACAAACAAGGATGGGACGAGGGTCACTACTTGGTGAGCAAATGCGTGAGCTGATTGTCGAACAGTTTAAAAACAACAGTCCTCAACGAGCTATTGCAAGAAATTTAGGGATTTCATCGTCTACGGTCCGTAATATCGTCAAAAGGTTCAGAGAATCTGGAGAAATCACTGCACGTAAGCAACAAGGCGGAAAACCAACATTGAATGCCTGTGACCTTCGATCCCAGGCTGTACTGCATCAAAAACCAACATCAGTGTGTAAAGGATATCACCACGTGGGCTCAGGAACACTTCAGAAAACCACTGTCAGTAAGTACAGTTCGTCGCTACATCTGCAAGTGCAAGTTCAAACTCTACAATGATAAGCGAAAGCCATTTATCAACAGCACCCAGAAACGCCGCTGGCTTCGCTGGGCCCAAGCTCATCTAAGATGGACTGATGCAAAGTGGAAAAGTGTTCTGTGGTCTGACGAGTCCACATTTCAAATTGTTTTTGGAAACTGTGGACGTTGTGTCCTCCGGACCAAAGAGGAAAAGAACCATCCAGACTGTTATAGGCGCAAAGTTCAAAAGTCAGCATCTGTGATGGTATGGGGGTGTATTAGTGCCCAAGGCATGGGTAACTTACACATATGTGAAGGCACCATTAATGCTGAAAGGTACATACAGGTTTTGGAGCAACATATGTTGCCATCCAAGCAACGTCTTTTTCATGGACGCCCCTGCTTATTTCAGCAAGACAATGCCAAGCCACATTCTGCACGTGTTACAACAGCATGGCTCCGTAGTAAAAGAGTGCGGGTACTAGACTGGCCTGCCTGTAGTCCAGACCTGTCTTCCATTGAAAATGTGTGGCGCATTATGAAGCGTAAAATACGACAACGAAGACCCCGCACTGTTGAACAACTTAAGCTGTAGATCAAGCAAGAATGGGAAAGAGTTCCACCTGAAAAGCTTCAAAAATTGGTCTCATCAGTTCCCAAACGTTTACTGAGTGTCGTTAAAAGGAAAGGCGTTGTAACACAGTGGTAAAAAGGCCCCTGTGCCAACTTTTTTGCAATGTGTTGCTGCCTTTAAATTCTAAGTTAATGATTATTTGCAAAAAAAAAAAAAAGTTTTTCAGTTTGAACGTTAAACATCTCTTCTTTGCAGTGTATTCAGTTGAATATAAGTTGAAAAGGATTTGCAAATCATTGTATTCTGTTTTTATCTACGATTTACATAATGTGCCTACTTCACTGGTTTTGGGTTTTGTAGTAGAAAGATGAAATTGTTTCAGACAACACAAAAATAACCTGAATCAAGTTGAACAAGTCATAACTCAGTGATATCAATTGCCAATAAAATGCCAAGAGACAACATTTCAGCTCTATCGTATCGAACAGGGGTAGCCAATCCTCCTCCTGAACAGCCACAACCTGCTAGTTTTTCGAGTTCCTTTTAACTTGATTGATCATTTAAAGCACTTGATTTCATAGCTAACTCACCTCACCTTGTTGACTCGGGTCTAAAATAGGTGGTGTAAACAAACCCCTGCATGCTCTGAATTTTATTCTCCCCATTTTTTTTAAATGTAGAGCAGTCCATCTTAGGATAGTCCATGATGGTAAGCTGAAGGCCGCAGCTCATTATCGTGAAAACAAACGTATCACTCACTTACCAGGCAAGATATATAATATAATAAGGAATGGTTGGCTCATGTTTTCCAAAGAAACCTCAGCAAACTACCTCAAGTCAACTTGACATGCCTCTATAGCCTTATTTAAACTGCAATGACTACAAAGGATCAGAAGGCTTTGCTAAGTTGTGGTCCAGGTCATCAAAGCACCAGAGGAAGACACTGAAACCTACAAGTAATGACAAAGGTCCTGAATTTGCCAATTGAATTATTTCTGCGGATTAGCACCCAACATTACATCATGGGACTTCATGCATCCTATTGCAGACTGCACCCCATCTGGACCAAGATTCTACTTGTAATAAAGATGCTCCAAAACCTGGATTCACCAGCATTATAAACACCAAGCCCTCCAGGGCTACGGGCCTGGGTTCAGAAGCCTGTTACCCAGGACCTAAATTGAGCTGGTTCTCTTGCAAGCTCTTCCCTAGGACATTCTGTGCAAAACAGTAACGTTACTAAGGAGTTCAAGAAACAGTTCCGCAAAATGCAGAAGAAGAACCACAAGAAAGCCTTTCTTTTTGCATTGAAGTGCCATATTTGTAATTTGCACTTTTCAGCAACAAGATAGCAAATGTCCTTATTCAGCACAAATGAACAGAGCTTAGTCTCCAAACAAATCTGATATTACAGCTAAATATTAAAAAAAGCCATTCCCCTCAAGTGCGCTGTAGTGTCGATGCTGTGAAGTGACCTTTAACCTGCCACCTTCCTGTTTAAAGCTTCACTGAACAATTTCTGAGCACTAGTTGATCCAAAATGTGCCAACTCTGCTTGTAAATAAACACAGCCACTCTTTCATCCCACCCGCTCTCCCCTCAAGACTCCTGGGGATGTTGTCTTACTGTTTTATATATATATATATATTGTACATGTGTGTAGAATAGTCTAGTGTTTGTTTTGTGGAAAAATCTAGAAAATTGTGTCCCTCACCTATTGCGGAAAGTTCCAGACAGTTCAATTTGTAACTGGAAATTAATATGTCACATGTACGTGGAGTGGTCTGATGTCCGTTTGTTGAACAGCACCCAGCTTCCCCAGCAGAGGGGGCAAGACACAGATCTCAAGTAGACTATGGAAACCACCGGACAGCTCTCAAACAAGTAGAAAGATTGTAGTTTTTTTTTTGGAGGATATAAACACTTGTAATGTGGGCAGTCTTAGATTTAGCCGTTCTTGAAGACATGACAACAATTCATCAGCTAATACTGGATTCATTCAAGCCTATGTTTCTTATTCTTATTATTGTACTTCCTTCTCAAGTACATAAGAGGACATGGAAACTCCTGGACCTCTGGAAAATTCTGGGATATCTCCTTTCGGACCATTTCACTGGCGAATTGTGACTTTTATGTGGATAACCTTGGACATTGTACCACACAAATAAGTGAACATTAAGCATTTATTTTAATCATATTAATTTGTTTGGCACCTTAATATTAATATGTCACTGACATGATTGTGAATTGAGGATTTTTTGGTTAATACAGCTTTAAATCAAAACTCAGTCTGGTTTGTTTGATGATGATCACAGATTCTTGTTGGTATAGAATTTGAAGAATTGCCATAGATAACACATGATGCCCTGTATCACACACCTCATGCTTCAAACACCAGTTTGATGGTTTCTTGATCTGCTCTGGCTTCAGAAGTGAAATATTTAACCAAGGTTACACTCAGTAATTAACATACTCATTCAACTTTTAAATCACAAAGGTGTATCACAGAAATGTGGGGTAAGCAGTCTTCCTCTGGGAGCAAACTAAGCAGCACTCCACTGCCATATTGAGCCATGCTTGAAGGACAATACAAATATTCAGAAGAGTGTGCTACATCCAGCGTTCCCATACCTTTGATTAATTTAACTCCATATAAAGCCCAACATCCCCCTGGCAGTAACACTGACATAATGGGATTTATTTTAGCATGGCATACTGTGAGTCTCTGACCCTGAAATGCATAATTGCTCTCAAGCTGAACTTGTTTAAAATCACTTGATCAATAATTACACAATATTTCCTAAAGAATCAAGACCAATATATAAGCCTGTGATTATTAAGAAAGTTAATTAAGAAATGGCAGATCACTGAAGGGTAACATTAACAACAGACTTAATAGTGATATTGTATGGATGGAGAAAAAAATTGAAATAATAATGAAAAATAATTAATTAACCCAGTGCTTTCCTTGAATTCCATTTCCTGTTCTAAGACTTTTTGAACAGTGCAACCTAATTTATTTTATGCTTGCACTAAATCATAACAGTTTCAGCATTCAAAAGAATAGTGTAGATTACCTAGAATAGATTGCATTTACAAGGAAGCGTAGTTGCATACCAGTTGTCACAGGAAGTGATAATAATTAATTGTAGCCCCTGGACCAAGTCAGGTGGCTACTGTGGATTCATCCGCGTCGTCGCCACCCCCGCCACCCTAATCTATAAATCAATCAATCAATCAATCAATCAATCAATCAATTTGCTGTTAGCACGACCACAAGCAGTAAGATTCACAAACAGCTTATCCAGGAGTTAACGATAGTGTCACTTTGATTAGAAACATTTTCTCAGACTTATCAAGCCAATTGGACATGATGAGTTCATTAATTCGATGATTCAGGTGTTGTAGCTCGAGGCTAAAATGAAAAACTGCACCCGTAGCAGCCTTTTGCAGATAAGATTGGACACCCCTGCAATACACTGAATCCATTTTCCTAACCAAGTGGCACAAGTAGGCTGTAGACTAGGCCCTAAATGCCAGCAAGAGCATGCAGACGCACCTAAAAATCACATTGTGCACTTAAAGACATTACAAAAGCTTTAAGAGTGGCGCTATTCCCAAATACCCGAAGTTGGCAGGAAGCTTCGTTCCAAAACTAATTTCAGGCTAACGTGCGCTGATGTCAGCTAACCTTAGCTTAGCTAGAATGAAAAATGGGCGACCAAAGCCCATGTTTAGCCATATTGATATTTTCAAGTTGAACGTCGACATAAGCAGGCTACCTTCATACATACCAATATAAAAAAGTAAGGTTAAGATCGCAGATACAATGGCAGAGACGAGTCCAATAAATGACTTAATTTTAGATGCTTACTCAGATAGTAGGTGGAGTCCCTCGAGGCTGAATGCGCATTCGTGAAACAGAGCTCTCAAGTTTTGAATGCAGGCTACAGTGAGATTTTCTTCGCGCGCGGGCGGGGGGGTGCATGAGGAGGTGCATTACAGTATATACGTTAGTAGTATACTTTCACTTCGTTTCTTTGACACTGGCAACTTAGTTACTCGTTTCAACTTAAAATATTAATTTAATTCATCATTCATGGATCATCTGGATTTGGCGTGTTGGAGAAGAACAACGGTGTATCTTTCTGCAGATGTGGTCGCCAGCGGACGTGGAGCTGCCATTTATGCACGCAGTTACAATATTCTATCACTAAATGGCACACCAGGATCAGTTATTAAATATCACCAGTATCAGTTATTGAATATTCACACAACTGCCAATAAATTGAAATAAGAAGTGACTCTTCATTCCCCCAATATCTGTGCTTTTTTATTTCATTGGGAGTCCCCGGTATAATAAACGCTAAATTAAATCATTCTTTTGTGTATTTGTATCGTTTTGTCAGTGACAAACAAGAGATGTTGCGGTACCACCTCTGACGCCGGATCGGAGCAGGGTTTGTTTTCAGCCAAAATACACTACATGGAGGGCAGAGAGCCCCCACCCTCCCAGTAACAAGTTACAAGTCAATTGACCATGACCGTCCAAAGCTGTTAAATTGAGGTAAAAAAAAAAAGATCCATAAAGCAAATATCCTACATAGTTCTTCGACTTTGATAAGCAGTTATTTAAAAAAAGTGATGAAGTGACTACCTGATTTTGGGCTTTGTGCACACAATAGCATTAGCGTGCGTGGAGGACGTGATTACGGCGCTGCTATTTCACCTGGCAACAAGAAATACTATTTTCTGATTGGCTGATAGTAATTTATGAATGGATGTGGCGAACCTAATCTCTTAGTATTATATTGCAGCGCGTGAGCAGACAGTGCTACAATTCTGGGACCAGCTGAGAAAATCCGTGGGAAAGAACTAATTTCTTCAGATTTGATTTGGGAAATAATTCTAGTTTAAAATAACGGAAAGTAATCCATTGATTTTTAAAATGTAACTGTATCCTAATTACCATGTATTAGAATTGTAACTGTAACGGAATACAGTTACTCATATTTTGTATCCTAATTACGTAACGCCGGTACATGTATTCCGTTACTGCCCAACACTGTCTACTTTAAATTGATGTTCTTGGTACAACAAAATGAATGATATGAATTGTTATACCCATTAGTCACTGGTAATTTCAAATGTCCTTATTACCAGATTTTGGGCCAATTTCAGGGTAAAATTCAGACCAACTGTTTGGATGCAAAACTCTTGCTGAAAAATAGTGGCTCAGCCATAAATATGTTTCTTAAAGTTATGGGTTTTGTGGATAGATTGAGGCCCTTTGCTGGATGTTAAACAGAGATTTAATTTTTGCTCATCATGTCCCTCTTTTCATGGGATTGCCCGGATCGAGTTTGGAGATATGAACCTCAACTCCAATGAAGTTGGGATGTTGTGTAAAACGTGAATAAAAACAGAATACAATGATTAATAAATCATTTTTGACCTTTATTCAATTTAGTACACTACAAATACAAGATATTTAAACTTCAAACTGATAAACTTTATTTTTTTTTGGAAATATTCACTCGTTTTTAATTTGATGCCTGCAACACATTCCAAAAAACTGGGACAGGGGCAACAAAAACTGGGAAAGTAGAGGAATGCTCAAAAAACAGCTGTTCGGAGAATTCAACAGGTGAACAGGTTAATTGGAGTGTCATGATTAGGTATGAAAAGAGCATCCCCAAAAGGCTCAGTTGTTCACAAGCAAGGATGGGGCAAGTTTCACCACTTTGTGAACAAATGCGTGAGGAAATAGTCCAACAATTTAAGAACAACGTTTCTCAATATGCAATTGCAAGGAATTTAGGGATTTCATCAGCTACAGTCCAAAATATCATAAAAAGATTCCGAGACTCCTGACAAATCTCTACATGTAAGCGGCGAGGCCAAAAACCAACATTTGAATACCTGTGACCGTTGGTCCCTCAGGTAGCACTGCATTGAAAACTGGCATCATCCTGTAAAGGATATTACCATATGGGCTAAGGAACACTTCAGAAATCCATTGTCAGTTAACACAGTTCATCATTACATCTAGAAGGGCAAATTAAAACTCTACCTGGAAAAGCGAAAGCCATACAGCAACAACACTCAGAAACTTCGCTGGGCCCAAGCTCATCTGAGATGGTCTGACGCAGGGTGGAAAAGTGTTGTGGCCTGACGAGTCCACAGTTTAAATTGATTTTGGAAATCGTGGATGTCGGGTCATCCAGGCTAAAGAGGAAAAGGTCCATCCAGATTGTTCTCAGTGCATAATTCAAAAGCCAGCATCTGTGATGGTATGGTGATGTGTAAGTGTCCATGGCAGGGGTAACTTGCACATCTGTGAAGGCACCATTAATGATGAAAGGTACACACAAGTGTTGGAGCAACATGTGCTGCCATCCAGGGATGCCAGGGATGTACCTGCTTATTTCAACAAAACAATGTCAAGCCACATTCTGCCCCTGTCACAACAGCATGGCTTCGCAGTAAAAGAGTGCTGGTAATAGACTGGCCTGCCTACAGTTCAGATCAGTCTCCCATTGAAAATGTGTGGCGCATTATGAAGTGCAAAATACGACAACGGAGACCCCGGACTGTCTATTAACTGAAGTCGTACATCAAGCAAGAATGGGAAAGAATTACACCTACAAAGCTTCTACAATTAGTGTCCTCAACTGCCCAATGCTTACTGAGTGTGGTTAAAAGGAAACGTGATGTATCACGGTGGTAAACATGCCCTTGTCCCAGCTTTTTTGGAACATATTGCAAGCATCAAATTAAAAATGAGTGAATATTTCCAAAAAAAAAAGTTTTTCAGTCTGAACATTAAATATCTTGTCTTTGTAGTGAATACAGGTTGAAAAGGACTTGCACATCACTGTATTCTTTTTTATTCACCTTTTACACAATGTCTCAACTTCATTGGAATTGTGGTTTGAATAATCCGCTTTAAGGCGAGTAGAGAGCAGTGCCAAATTAATAAGAGGTTAATAAGAACTTTTTTAAGTCCACTTGTCCCCTGCCAACGTCAAATACTTTCCTCTTTTTGGCTGCCTGGTGCTTCTCCTAAATTGATGACATTGGAGACTTTGTTAAACAAATGTAATTGTACTTTGGACTTACAACATTTTAGGTCCACTTTACATACCAATCTTTTGGTGCATGACAATACATGTGTCACGTCTGTGCCTGGCAACCCGTTGACCATGCCCGCTTTATCTTTTGACTTTACACTTCTTCGTTCGAATTCCCCTGAATAAATTGAATTCCCCTATTTGTCGACCTATTTAAATTCCTAGTCTAAATCAGATGGTGCCAGGCATTTTCTAGACAAGATCTGGTTCCCTTGTTGTCCCTGCATTTTGCTCTATGTTTTTTTTTCCTCGCCTGCATTGTTTGGACTTTGATCAGTTTATTCCTGTTTCTTTGGTTCTGTGCGGCTTTGCGTTGTTTTGGTTCTTATTCACTGTGTGGCAGGCTAAAGCAGGGCCCGAGTGGAGTCTGGGGTTCTGGGGTAGACTGATGCTCCAGCTTCAGCGCCTGTCCTCAGCCCCGTGGCAGAGGGTGTTGCTGAGTCCGTAGGTCATTTAAGGCATCCCTTGTTTTTATACTGTGGAGAGCATCAGCAGTGTTTTTTGTTGATATTATGTTAATGCATTGCTTTATTGTTGCAAAGACTGCTGACTCCAGGACTGCTACACTTCGAGCTGCAACATTTCAGTTGCCCCGTTTGTGGGCCGAGGGGTTACCGCCTGTGGACCACAAGTGGGTTGCGAAGACCGTGCTGAAGTTGGGGCCAAAGGGCACACCAGAACTTCAAGACTGCTTGAAGCTGTGGTACTTCCCACCTCAGCCGAGTCATCTGTACAACCCGGTTCCTGCTCCAGACCGTTTCTTTGCCCATCCGTTGTACCTAGTGTGCATGTCATGCCTGTCGGCGTGTATATTTGAGTGGGATGCAGCTGATTTGGCTCTGCTGCACAATGCTACATGACAGGAGCTTCAATCCCACGGCCTGTCTTCCCTCACCGACAGTGACATCACCAAACGCTCATCCGGGGAGGAGCTGGTTCTCCATTGCCGGAGGAGGACCCGTGGGGAGGAGACCACCACTCAGCTGCTGGAGGAGCTGCTGCAGGGCCTCATGGGGACCACCAGCTTCGACTCCCTCCGAGTTCCCCTATTTGATAGGGAGAGGATGGAGCACATCTGGAGTGTCCAGAGAAAGGATGTGAAATACATTCAGGAACTGCCAGGTGTTGCTCTGTACACCAAGACAGGAGAGCTGACAAAGGGAAGTCTGCGTTTACCCATGTACCGATGTGCCAGAGGCTCAACATCTTTGGAGTCTTTTCACTAGCATCTAAACCACTTCATACCAGAATTGTACCTGTTACACATTTTGGCTCATGTGGTGAATGTTTTCCAATAATATTTCATAATTTAATACTGATAATGTGCTCCCATAGGGACCGGTGCCAACAGCCTCAATTTCCAGATTTACTTGCTGAAAGGGCTGCATCGATGGAACCAGGATCGCGGTAGAACTGCCCTGTCCACCAAACCATCTTCTCTGCGCAGCTACTAAGGTGAACTGCTTCACTGCGTGAACAGAAACTATGAGAAGCTTTTCGGCAAGAAGTGTCGGAGTTCTGTCCACCCTCGCGTTACACTGGTAAGCATTTGTGAGCACATTGGGAATTGAACTGTTTTAAAAAAATTTTTGTTATAGAGCATTGAAAATATTCCACTTTTCCTCTGTTGTTTAATGTGAACTCATCGGAGTTCAATATCTGTTCCGGCAGACTGGTCAGGCGTTGCAGGACATGCATCCTGATTCAGAGGAGACTGCCCAATTAATTAAGGAGCATGATGTGGAGGACACCGTGGAGGAGGATGAGGGCTTTGCTGACATCTCAGACACCCCCACAGTGTTTGATCTGGAGGTCGCTCAAGCTCCAGCCTCTCCGACTCCTGGTCCCGAGGCCCACTATAGATCCGGCCTGGCCAAAAGTATCTCTACCCAGGTGATGACGACGATTCGTTTGTTACGCTATGGATTTGAGTGGAGCACAACTTACATTTGGCTTTTGGTAGGAATTCTTGATCCAAAGTTTAGGCTCTGCCTATTAATTGAACCTTATCGTGATTTCTGATCTTTGCAACCAAACAAAATAACATCTGGCAAAATATTACAAACAGGCTGTTTTATTGGAACAAAATTAACGTGACAGTGGCGCACTGGCGCTATCGCCAACTCTTCCATACAGTGTTGCGATATCCGGTCTACGAGGAAATCCCCCCCCCCCCCTAATATACTTATTTGAAGATTTTTTGGGGGGGGCTTTTAGGCCATTTTTTTCAACACAGCTTATAATGTAGGCCAAGGCGTATTTTTCCCAAACTATGCAAAAACAAAATCGCGTCAACAGTGCCAGGGTTTAAGCGATTACGGCACGCTTCCAGGACATGCCCAGCCGAACTGAAGGTTCGCCCGCTTGTTGCGCTAGTTGCTGGGACTCAGAGGACTGCTTTGGCCACCATGGAGTTTTACACGATTATTCTTTGTCTCATGGTATGGTAATTAATGAGAGCAAGACTAAGTTTATGGCCATACATGCTCCAGTAATTAAAAGTTACCTATTCGTTTGGGTGATATGTATATAGAATGGTGTTATAGATATGTATATCTAAGAAGTGTCTTCACTGCCGATGGCAGCACACATACTGCTGTTAGAGAACACATTGCTGATAAACGGAAGCACCTCAACAAGTTGGCTTTATTTTTGAACAAGAATCGTGATATGCCTTTCACTGTAAAGTGGCGAAAAAATGTTTTGTCTAGGCGTTGTTTGGACCTACAGGTCAATAAAATTGCTACTACTAAATATTATTCCGGTGCTCACAGCAGAATGATTTATAAGATGAACTATCATTCAGCCTTTAGATCCGCAAGTGTTTTTTTTTTTTTTTAATCATGACCGAAAGGGTCGAGGGAGAAGCGAAATCGCTTGTCAAAGTCCCGCCCCCAACTTTCAGAAAAACAGTTTGATTATGGTTAAGATATCATAGGGATAATAGCTAAATCACAGCAGAGCTAGCGTCCATGTACGCTACGATTTAAACGTCAGAAGATACGATCGTAAGATTTATGAATATCATGAGAATTATAATTACAGAATAGGTGAGTGTCCATATAACTTTAGATTCAAATGCCACTCTTGATCCAATGCGACATTGCCCCGAAACCCCTTTCTTAATCATTTGGTTTGTTCCGGCTAATTTGGAGTAGGCCTAGATGAGAGGTATAATAATACCGGATCTTTGCTTGGATCTCTTGATTAGTCGTCATTTCCATCGCCTTGGTTCACCCTTCCCTTATGTGATGTAATGACTTCTCGCAGTATGTGCAGTCCATCGTTGCCTTCCTTAACACCGAATCCAATTTTATTGAGGTTTCTGTCAAGGATAGCCATGCAATTCAAAGTTTTCTTTATCCTATGGTCAGTCAAAAACATACCAAACCCCAATGATAGCTGACCCGCTATCATGAATCCAATTAGATAGACGTCCTCTACATCCTCGATGTCCAGGACTGCCAAACACAGCGAACGCCACTTTCCCCAGGCATCCATGGTGTAACCGGCCGGGAATGTCCCATCTGGGCATGTCGGTTCTCCAGAACCTGACCGCCTCGCGGAGATAATTTTGTCGATTGCATTTAACGACCAGCTTATAAGATCCATATTGGTTCATCTGTCTGTAATAATGTGCTGTGACATCTTTCGGACAGATGGTCTGGAGTGCCCAGTAGATACAAGATGATTAAACAATATTGAACATGTTTATAGTTGCTCAGATATGCACATTTCAACAAATATTTAAAGGCCTTCAGCTCTTCTACCATTCTTATATCATCATCAAGTACATTCCATGCCCTGACTCCAGCCACAGATAACGAGTGCTCCCTGCGAGTCGTTCTGACCTTTCTTGGTTGCAACAACATTCTGCCTCTGGTGTTTTGAATACAATCACGCTGAAGAAATAGGGTTTGTATATTTCTAGGCAAGGCTCTGTGGTATCCTAAATATACAAGTTGCAAGGAGTTTTATTATATTTATTATATTTTATAATATCCTGTAATTTAAGAAACTTTGCCTTAATAAACAAATCATTTGTATGAGTTCCATACGGAACGCAATGAATAATTCTAAGGGCCTTTTTTTGGAGTTTAAATAAAGATACTATTGTATTTTTGTATGTGTGACCCCATACTTCAGCGCAGTAATGTAAGTGGGGTGCTATGAGAGCTGAATAGATTATTTTAAGAGACTTGAGGTTTAATAGTTTCTGCATTTTCCAAAGAATAGACACACTTTTAGCTAACTTTCTTTGAACTAAATTTACATGCGGTTTCCAGCTTAAGAGATTATCAATCATAACTCCCAAGACTTTATATTCGTTTACCCTTTCAATGCTGGTACGATTTAGCTTTAAGTCTATGTCGTCCTTTAGACCTTTTTTCCCAAATATCATAAATTTGGTCTTTGTAAGATTTAGTGATAATTTGTTCACATTAATCCACGTGTGAAGTTTAAACATTTCATTATTTGCCAATTTAACTAATTGTTTGAGATCAACACCTGAGCAAAAAATAGTCGTGTCGTCAGCGAATAAAATTAATTTTAGGATATCGGACACCTTAACAATGTCATTTATGTAGATTATGAACAACTTGGGACCTATAACCGAGCCCTGAGGAATTCCACAGGAAATGTCCAGGCAATTTGATTTGTTATTACCCATCTACACAAATTGCGTTCTATTTGTTAAATAATTTCTGATCCATTTTAATGCGGTCCCTCTTATTCCATATTTGTAAAGTTTTTCAATCAATATATCGTGATTAATAGTGTCGAATGCTTTCTTCAGATCAATGAATATACGTATAGAATATAACTTTGAATCTAGTGAATCTTTAATCATCTCAATAAATTCTGCTAGGGCTAGTGCTGTCGAATGCTTTTTCCTGAAACCCATACTTACTGTCACATAGTAGTTTGTGTTTATCAATCTACTTTTCCAATCTATCATTGAAGAGCTTTTCTAAGATTTTTGAGCATTGAGGTAAATCGAAACAGGACGATAGTTTGAGAAATCATATTTATCCCCACTTTTGTAGAGAGGGATAACCTTATCTGGAAACACTCCGTAGGAGAAGGATAGATTGCATATATGCGTAAGTGGAGTTACAATTGCGTTAGTGTTTTCAGTAATTTCATATCTAATTGGTTTACGTCAACAGATGTCTTAGCTGTATTTTTCAGAGTTGATCTAACTTCGGATTCAGTAACAGGAGTTAATGTAATTGAGTCTTGGACTTCCTCATCCTTATCAAGGTAGTTCCATCTTACGAGTGAGGATTCAATACCCTTTGCTAGTTCTGGCTGGTTCTTTGTTACATAACTGCCAAGAGCATATTTTCTGGGGCTGAATGTTTAGAGCCCTCGTGCGGCCGATAGCCAGACTTTTTATTTGCAATTTCGTAGGAATTAGACGTCGCCTCTGTTAGGCCCAACCCGACCGCACCCACTAATTTTTAATGTTATTAAAATATTGCCCTGACCCGCCTTGCCCGACCCGCGCATCACTAGTGGGTAGACCATCAGCGAAGTGTGCCGCTATTGATTTATTGGTTTTGAAAAGCCACCCGCAATACAAGTAGGCCTAAACAAATTGGCAATATACAACTTAATAGCCTGTGAGCATATGCTCATGTTATTCTCCGAAATTATGCGTTTTCGGACCTACAGAGATGTGAGGTTGTCTCTCGCCAATGAGGAAATCTTCGTACTAAACTGTGGGGAAATGCGTCATATCGTGATAGGTTCCATAGTTGTGAATGTGATGTCAGTTTATGGTTGGGCATTTTATGAAAAATTTCTGTTACGCGCTGAGCAAGTCAGTAATTCCTTAATAGGCTACAATTAATGGAGCTTAAAGGAAATATTAGGGTGACAATGAGTCATAGATAGAGATGACACGAACTGAGCTGTATTGAGTCAGTGCCAAGTGTATCCGCTTTTAATTCCGTGAATTCAGTTTACGACAGAGCCATTCAGTTTTAAGCGACATTTAAGTTATTGTCCTACAGAGATAAGATATTGAGCAGATCTTTTTTTATAATTGCGTTTTCCTTATTGATAGATATATAATAAGCTTACTAAAACAACCTGTGTAAGGTTCTGCAAATAGTTTATTTTGCTTGTTTTTTTTTTTTTTTTAATGCATTCAAGAGCCAGTGAACAAAATAAAGTCCCCAGGACGTCCTCTAAAGGTCCCCTCCTAACGTCCTTTAAACAGAATTTTGACGTTATTAGGCGACGTTAGGAGGACGTCCTCAGGACGTCTAGACCTTAAAGGAACGTTTATATAAAGTTATATGAACGTCCTAATAAAGTCCTCTAGCCTTCCAGATACTACTACTGCTACTATTGTTATTATTATTATTAATAATAATTATGACTAAATTATTACTACTATTTTTATTGCTGGTACTAATAGTAATTATAATGTGATTTTTTTCACCCTAAAGCTAAAAGAAATAGACACCAAATAGTGTTACTTTTCACTTTTTATTTTATGTTACACAGGTTATATTGAACATCAGGCACACAGGTTGATGAAACACTTGAATGCACGACCCAATTTATACACATACACACACACACACACACACACACGCATACACACACACACGCACACAGACAGGTACAGGTCCTCTTCCTCCTTTCCTTGTTCTTCCTCCTCCTCTTCGTCATCCTAACCGTGCAGCACATGACCTGCTCACCGACGGACGCACTTGTTGGCATCTACACCGATGGAAAAAGAGCATCTTTGAATCAGAATACATCTAAATGGTATGAATTATAGAATTAAGGAAAAAAGTAAGGTTAACGCATTTTTATACTAGGGTGCACCCTTTCTATGGTACATGCGCAATAGGTGATTTGTTTATTTTTAACTGGAGGAATGTGATTCAGTTCGTTCACTCGCAACTAATGAACTTACTCATGAATGATTCATGCCTATAATTTAGAGAACATAGATCCAAGACGATAGAAGGACAGGATTGAGAGAAAAAAAGTGATCATAACAAATCTGTCTGCTACTTCACCACAGACAGCGCTAAAGATACACGAAAGGATTCAACTACAGACATTTTAGAACCATGATAGAGGCCATAGATTCTAAACCGCACAACAGTCAGGTAAAGGATCAATAAGTCAAGCAGACCTATTTCTGTTTAAACCCGCTTTATCTGCACAGCAGCTGACAGTTTGGGTTATGCCAACATGATTGGTATTATACTTTTTAGAATTAGATGGCAGTGGAGGGTGTGGAGGATTCTTTGAGGCTGTCATGATCCAAACATTTTCCTACAAGAGCATAGTAGCCAGAATTCCAAATTCCAAAATAAAAGAAAAAAAAAAAAAAAACTGATAAAAGATGGGCGCATTCATCTCAAAAATCCACAATGTTTTTTTATCAAAGGAAATATCCCACTTCAATCCATATCTAATGGTAATATCTTCTCAATGCCAAATTTTTCCTTGCGGTCAAAAGCTGGTCACTCACTTGCCTCACGGAAGCAGGTGGACTGTAGTGGTCAAGCCGCTATCTGTAGCACCATAAATTAAATTTATACAATCGTAAAAATTTTTGCTATTCACCTCTAGATTATGATAACTTAAGTCCATACAAAAAAGATGATATTCTGACCAGCATTGAAAACACACTACCTTAATTTTGCAGCTAGGATTCTAATTACGTATGTTTATGAGGTGTAAGTGTTGTAGAAGTGGCTGATGCCTCCTGACAGGAGGGCCTAATGCAAATTTAGGACTTTGACAGGTGTTCATGCCATTGCAGGCCAAAAAATCTAAAATCAAGATTTTTGTCATCAGGGTAAAATCAAATGACAGCATTTTGGTTCTTTTCACACAATCTGGTCTTTCAAGTGGCAAGTGAAATACCACTCTAGGTCAGTCATTAAATATTATCGTCAGGTGGCTGACAAGGTGAGAATTTGATGAAGAGGAGTGGGAAGTCACCCTCAGAAAGCTGTGATTGTGCATGCATGTCCCTACTGTCACTAGGTGGCAGCATTGTCTTTATTCCATCACTGGGCAGATCCTTACAAAAGTTTTGGGGGTATCTGTGGCAGGTCTGATTGTCCAGTTTATAAGCTATGAGGTAAATCAAATAATCAAAGTCAGTCCAAATGAGTCCATCTGGGTAGCACAAGTATATGATCACAAGCGACCAATAACTCAAACAGCTCATCAAGGCAATATTAAAGAGAACCAATAGTCCAAATCCACAATCAGAAGTAACCTGAAAGCAGCAGAGGTGGGATGGAACAACCCCATTTCAGCCCATTTTCACTCGACATCACTGTCAGCATCCTCAGCAGCGAGGATAACAAATTAAGATCGATGTTTCCAATGATCAAATTGGACACTGACCACATGATTCAGGGGGCTCTAAATTCGTAGACCAGGCACATGCGTGGCGAATGAGGGGTGCGCCGCGCCAACGGGGTGTGTCCAGGCATATGTTGCAATTTCTTGCCCGGTGTAGCCTGGCGCAAGTACTCCTCTATCCCGCCTCTGTCCCTCCTTCTGGCGCAAGTGGAAAAGAAGGCTTGTTTGGGTATAACACAGCCAAGTCAAATCTTCACCTGTCAAATGAGCTCCTCTCCTCACCTCTCCTTATGTGTTGGAATATAGAATTTCCATCTGCGAACAGTTTACATACAAATTCGTTCTGCTCATGTTTCATGAATGAGACCCACTGTTGTCTTGGACGCAACTCTCTCCCTCACTCTTTCTTTTCTCATTTTTTCCTTTTTTTCTCACTCTTTTTCTTTTTTCTTCTCCCCTTTCCCCCCCTTCTTTGACGGAAGATTGTTCCCCAGCTTTTCCCTGGTCAGTTTTCTTGAAAGTCGTGGAGGCAATGGTGAGTAGGGCACAGGTGAGCGACTGGAAGTGGAGACGTCTGGGTTGCCAGAAGATGGTGGGATTGTGTAAAAGCAGCCATGGAAGGCTGATGATGAGTGGGTGGCTTGAATCTTGAAGAAACCGCAGCAGGATTTCCTTCAGACGGTGCTCTTGGACTGTGAGGGAGCTTGGAATCGTCTGGTGGGTGATACTGCCGCTGCCCAGAGGCTTCCCATCAACAGATGCCATGGTGAGGGGAGTGTGGAGCCAGTAAACTGGAGCCTTCAGCTGTCGCACCAACTGGGAGGAGACAAAGTTTCCCGCTGCACTGGAGTCAATCAGGGCCTCTATGCAAAGGGTCACGTTGTTATAAGCTACCTTGATCTTGAAGTGTTTGGCCAGTGATGGCAGTGGGAGACACCTTGACCTTTGCACATAATTCCCCTCTTGACAGTGGGTGCAGGGGCTGGTTCTCCTTCAGGGGCGACACTCTATGAGTCGAGAGAGGCCCATTTCATAGGCTTTGCCCCCTCAGTAGGCAGCTGGGTGGGACCTCTGGGATGAATCCGCCTTCTTTCCTGCAGCAGCTGGTCAAAGTTTATGGGCAGCTCGATGTACAAGGGCAGGAACACGTTTAAGTCTTTGCAGGCCATCTCTGCCCTGAGGTCTGGACACAGCCCCTACCGGAAGATGATTAGCAATGCAGGCTCATTCCAGGCAATGGTTGCAGCTAAGGTGTTGAATTGGAGGGTGTAGTCAGCTGTGGTCTTGGTCCCTTAGCGCAGGTCCCCAGCCTTCTTCTTGGTGTGATTATAGACTGAGCGAAACTGTTAGATGAAATCAGCATAAGTGGGGAAAGCCGATTCCCCCCCAAACAGTCAAGCGCCTTGACAGAGAGGCAGGTCACCACTGCGGCGATTTTTCTCTGCATCACTCAGAGCTGGATGGTATGTGAAATAGGGTGTGCACTGAAGAATGAAGCCTTTACACGCATTGGGGTTTCCATCATAGTGTTCCGGCAGGCGCACTGGCGAGTCACACTGGGGAAAGGCAGAGGGAGCGTGCATTCCAGCAGGAGAGACTAAATTGATGGTGGCAGTGGAGCGTGGGAGATGGACAGGTCGCAAACTCCTCAAACCAGTTCATCCAGGTCCGCACACAGGTCTGTGATCTCCCTCTGTTGCTCTGCCACCAGATGGAAGATGTTGGATGGCTGGGCAGAAAACTATACAAACACTGGCGGGCAAATGAATCCTTGCTGAATCCATGTGTAAGGCGATGTCTTCTTTAAGAGTTGTGCTTCACACAGCGATGATGTGCACAAAGGACAGAAAGTTGAGTGCAAGGATGGACTTAGTTTGATTTATTATGCCTACTGCGTGGCAGGAAGGCACACTGGAAGCAAAACAAAACAAAATAGGAAAGAAGGCTCCTGATTTGTACTTCTAGTAATCCAGAGATTGGACTTTGGCTACAGTAACAATGTATTACAAATAGGATACTTTGATCAGAAAATTTGTCTTAAACAACCTGCGCGTGGTCGCTTAAACTACCTAACTAGCTATCTCTATGAGGTCTAACATTAGCTTGCTAAGTCCCGAGGTAACCACTAGAGATAGCTTGCTATTAACATTATATAAAAAGGTACAAATAGCCATGCAGGCACAGTAAGCCATGTTAAGAAACATTAACTTTACTGATGGGCAAGTGTAAGGTTTTGCTAAATAAGGTATGTCTTTAGCTGGCTAGCAAGTGCCCTCACATAGCGATCTAACTCACAAAGAAGTAAAATTTGTTTTGTAACGTTATCGTTTGCTAGCTAGCAAAGGTAGCGAGCAACCTTTCCTTGTCTGTGACTGCACATTAACAAATACCCGTAAAATTCTAATACATTTATTATACAATTATAATAGTATAATAGTAATTTTTTTCAGATGAAGCAGACATATTACAGAACACACGGTAAAACAGTGTCACGACACTTGTATTTAGTTTATGTTACCTTCCGTGACATACATCGCTAGTTTTAGCACAGTAGGAAATCGCTTTTCGCTGTTATTCCAACTGTTGTGGAAACAACTCAACTATCTCTAATTTGCAATATAATTAGAACAGTCATCAGGCTAGCAATTAAGAGTTTCCTGTCATCAAATGAAAGTGCACTCAATAATAGGTCTGAATAACTGAGCAAGTTAGGCCTTGTCAACGTCTTTAGAGAATACCCTGCAAAAAACGTGCTATAGGAATCCTATAGGACAGTTTAATAGAATTCTATAGAACTTTAGTTCCTCAAGTCCTATAGAAAAAAACTTCAAAAGAAAATAGTTCCATTTAAAAAAAAAAATCTCTGAAGGACTTTTTTTCCAGTTTGGCATCTTCTGTTATGATGTTATGATCCTGCTCTGTCTGTCCATGTTTTTGCTATTACCCTGACTCCATGCCATGTTTTTGAGCTATTCCATGCCATGTTTTGCATTTTGTCTGTCTTGTCTTGCCATGTCTCTTTTCCTGCCATTTACCATATTCACTGTTTAGTTATCATTCTGGTTTTTGTTATTCTCGTGCCCTGCATTGCAAATTGCCTCCCCAGTCTTGTCTTAATTTTATTTCTCCAGGCTTGTGTGCCACCGTTTCAGGTGATTTCATGGTTTCTGGGTTTCAAAACAGTCCTTTCAATCTCGTTTGCTTCCTTCGCCTTGCTGTTCTATCTTTACAAACAATACTTACAGTTTATTTTAGATGAATTACTTACATCAACTAACATTGTTTATAGTATTAACTAACAAGCACTAGGGATTGTATAGTTGCACATTACTAATTGACTAACGAGCTCTCAGCACTTGCTCTGCTCAAGTCTCCGCCCCTTCCCTTCACTCAATTTACTTTGCTGTGCTACAGCAGATTCTCTGCACCTTGTTAATCACTGTTCTGCCTCTTACTCTGTGCACTTTAAAACTCCCTAACCAGAGCCGTTGGTTTGTCATAGGCTGTCTGTGTAATCCCTGTCCGCCTTTTGGCTTTCGCCAATTTCATGTGGTTAGGTACTTCCTCTTGTTTGTACCTTTGTTAATTAGTCTGATCCAGCTCACCTGATCCCTATTATAGCATGTGACTTCCCGTATGTGTGTTTAAGCAGTCATTTCACCACCAGCTCTTGTCAGAATGTTTATCTTGTGCTGTGATTGTTTATGCCTTGTACTCTTCATGTTATACTTCTGACTGGAACACCCTGGATTTTGATTTTGGCTTTGTCTTTGGTATTCCTTCACCCGTGTAACAAACCTGTTTTGCCCAACCCTGAGTGTTGTGTTTGCTGCCCTGTGCACAATTTGGATTACGCCCGTGGGATTCTGATTTTGGATTGTGGACTCTGTACCATTGCTTTCTGCCCTGCAGGGGTTCACCCCCCAGCTTTAATATGATACAAGTTTGCTGGATCTCTTGGTTCTCGCGCTTGGTTCCTGAATGCAACCTCACATCTTCAATCCCATCCGAATTTGAAAGGCTACCACAAACAAAGCAGCCATTTTATATTACATTTCCCAGCAATCCTTTCCCAATTTGCATCCCTGTAGCACACTGACCATTCGTGTGTTACTCTGACCGGCGCTCAAACCCAGACACTTCTGCTCCACTATACAGTGCTTTAACTAAGTGAGCCATTTGGAAGGTTGTACAGTGATGGTTAGAAATAACCTTTAAATGTATAAAGATGGCGGGGAGAAGTGTCAGCAGACCTCAAATTGTATTCAAATTAATTCTAAATCTGTATATAATCTGCAATCACATGCATGTGAATGGAAAGAAATAATTTGAATTTTAAAAATTAAGGGAAATGTTTAAAAGGTCAAACTTTCAACGTAATTCTGTCTTAGTAAGCAAAAGAGGAACAAGAGTTTTCCATTATAGCAGAATAAAGTTGTAATGCCTTACATTTCTATTTTTGAATTGCTGTTGAAATGGAAAGAGTTCTTCATATACCGTAACTGAAATACTGCTAAGTTGTGCGGTTAGTCAGTCAATCAATCGTCTGATCAGAGAATCAATGACTGGGTATGTGCCTGGTACCCCATGAGCTTAAGCACACCTTAAAGTTAAAAGGGACGCAATTTCCTTCCTACTTCAGTATTGTGGATATCACTGCATATTGTACGTTTTCATACCAGTAGTCTGGTTTCTCACTTTTAGAACCCAGGTACACATAAGGAAAATTGACCCTTCGACAGAGCATTGGATTCAGAGGATTTTTTTTTATTTCACCCTTATTTAAGAAGTCTTTTCCATTAAGCTTTTGTTTTATTAGAAGGTCCTAAAGACCATCAAAGTTCCATAGAACAGGTTTTTCAACTAGGGTGTTCTATATGAAGGTCTTATGGAACCGCAATAATCAGTGTTGGGGAGTAACGGACTACATGTACCGGCGTTACGTAATTAGGATACAAAATATGAGTAACTGTATTCCGTTACAGTTACAATTCTAACACATGGTAATTAGGATACAGTTACATTTTAAAAATCAATGGATTACTTTCCGTTATTTTAAACTAGAATTAGTTCCCAAATCAAATCTGAAGAAATTAGTTCTTTCCCACGGATTTTCTCAGCTGGTCCCAGAATTGTAGCACTGTCTGATCACGCGCTGCAATACAATACTGACAGAACATTCACATTGGCGCGGCGCGTCAACGCCTGCAGACGCTTCTATCCCCTTGGTTTTACCGCCTTTGGGCGGTCCAGTTTTCTAGTGATGTCACTGGAAGCCAAATGCAGCTGTCAACTGGCTGAAGCAAGTTTTCATTTACAGCGATATTAATTCACCCAATTGTTTTTCTCGCTTGGATTTTGAATTTTTGAGGGACTGCAGTTGTGAATAAATGCATTCCGTAATTGTCATGGAGTTTAATCATTGCCATGGATCAGAGAACGAGGACAGTTCTGATAGATGCAGTATGGCGACTTCGGCAAAAACGGCGCCGGTCTGGGCACGTATCTGGGCCTGTAAAAAACGCAATTTTGCTGAGCGCCGGGTCTCAGTAATTGTAGCAGCACAATACTTATTTCATTTTTAACAGTGACAGAATGCTCAAACCCACCAGAGACACCAACAATCTCTGCTACCTTCCTCCATGCGCAGTTGCGTTTCTCATTGTCCCTGTAACTAGACAGGGAACCGTTATATTAAACAGGAAAAGAGGACACGGCGATAATAAGCTTTTCCTCCATTGTGTTCCCGAATCACTTGCAATAAGCGGAACCATTGTTTCATAGCCCACGTTCCTGGAAGACGACGTACACACTGCCTTCAACCACTTGATTGGATATACGCGTTCCGTTTGCCGGATTCATTACCATAAACTTCATTTTTCCCAGCTTCCTCGACGCGCCGCAAGCACAAAATTTGACACGCCGCTCCCATCATGCATTGCGCCACGGCTACAGACGCGCTCGCCGCCTTCCATAGCAAATGAATGGGGAGGCGTAGCCATCAACGGACGCGCCGCACCACATTGGCGCGGCGCGTAAACGCCTGCAGACGCTTCTATCCCCTTGGTTTTGCTGCCTTTGGGCGGTCGTTTTCTAGTGACGTCACTGGAAGCGAAATGCAGCTGTCAACTGGCTGAAGCAAGTTTTCATTGACAACGATATTAATTCACCCAATTGTCGTTTTTCCCGCTTGGATTTTGAATTTTTGAGGGACTGCAGTTGTGTATAAATGCATTCCGTTATTGTCATGGAGTTTAATCATTGTCATGGATCGGAGAACGAGGACAGTTCTGATAGTTGCCATCCTGCATCTTCGGCGAAAACGGCGCCGGTCTGGGCACGTATCTGGGCCTGTAAAAAACGCGATTTGCTGACCGCCAGGTCTCAGTAATTAGAGCAGCACAATACCGTATTTTATTTCATTTTTAACAGTGACAAAATGCTCAAACCCACCAGAGACACCAACAATCTCTGCTACCTTCCTCCATGCGCAGTTGCCTTTCTCATTGTCCCTGTAACTAGGCAGGGAACTGTCATATAAAACAGGAAAAGAGGTCACGGCGATAATAAGCTTTTCCTCCATTGTGTTCCCGAATCACTTGCAATAAGCGGAACCATTGTTTCGTAGCCCACGTTCCTGGAAGACAACGTACACACTGCCTTCAACCACTTGATTGGATATACGCCTTCCGTTTGCCGGATTCATTACCATAAACTTAATTTTTCCCAGCTTCCTCGACGTGCCGCAAGCACAAAATTTGACGCGCCGCTCCCATCATCCATTGCGCCGCGGCTACGGACACGCTCGCCGCCTTCCATAGCAAATGAATGGGGAGGCGTAGCCATCAACCGACGCGCCGCGCCAATGTAAATGTTCCGTAAAGGCCTGGCTACACATTCGCAGATTACGTCGCGTGTTACGGCCGCGTGAAGCGCGGCGCTAAAACGCTTTGATTGTAGTAATTGATTTATAATGATCGGGTCTACACATCGCCGGAACGGGAAAAAAAAGAACGCGCTGCCACCGCAGCGTGAAATTTCAGAAACCTCGAAGGGTGTTCCGAGCGTATCACGCGACGCGTCCAGTTAAGCGTGTTCCATAGTCAGCCAATAGAAGTTCAGGAAACTCTCCCACGTGATAATCTGCAGGCCTGACATATTTTTAAAAAAAGACGTGGCTAATTATCCTGTCAAACAGAGATACAACCCTGTTCGCATTCATTTACATGCAGAATGGGACGAAAGGAAGAAGACAATTAAACTGAACGTTTGATTATCGAAGTGAAGAAAAAGAGTGCGAGTCCTAGTAACTCATTTTGGTAGAAAGTAGGTTAGAACAATTTTTGAAATTACTAAGTTACTAATCATCAAATAAAGTGCCCAGTCACCAATTTGCTCTTTTTTATTGATTTTTTTTTTTAACAGCAAGTTTATCCTGAAGGACTTCAGTTCTTTTGTTGTCTCAGCTTCACGAAAAAGTGAGTGACTTGGTTTTTCCCAGATTAGGGTAGGAGTTTCCAGCTATCTCGGAGGATAAAGCGTGTACACCCACTTTACCTGCCAAGGTGTAGACCGTTCACGGCTGCGCATTACGCAGCTTCTGCTCAGAGCGTTTTTCGCGACTTTTCACGCGACGTTAACACGCGGCGTAATCCGCGAATGTGTAGCCAGGCCCTAACGGAACATTCACATTGGCGCGGCGCGTCAACGCCTGCAGACGCTTCTATCCCCTTGGTTTTGCCGCCTTTGGGCGGTCCAGTTTTCTAGTGAAGTCACTGGAAGCGAAATTCAGCTGTCAACAGGCTAGTTACAGGGACAATGAGACACGCAACTGCGCATGGAGGAAGGTAGCAGAGATTGTTGGTGTCTCTGTGGGTTTGAGCATTCTGTCACTGTTAAAAATGAAATAAAATACGGTATTGTGCAGCTCAAATTACTGAGACCCGGCGCTCAGCAAAATCGCGTTTTTTACAGGCCCAGATACGTGCCCAGACCGGCGCCGTTTTCGTCGAAGTCGCTATCCTGCATCTATCAGAACTGTCCTCGTTCTCTGATCCATGGCAATGATTAAACTCCATGACAATAACGGAATGCATTTATACACAACTGCAGTCCCTCAAAAATTCAAAATTCAAGCGAGAAAAACAATTGGGTGAATTAATATCGCTGTCAATGAAAACTTGCTTCAGACAGGGAACCGTCATATAAAACAGGAAAAGAGGACACGGCGATAATAAGCTTTTCCTCCATTGTGTTCCCGATTCACTTGCAATAAGCGGAACCAGTATTTCGTGGCCCACGTTCCTGGAAGACGACGTACACACTGCCTTCAACCACTTGATTGGATATACGCGTTCCGTTTGCCGGATTCATTACCATAAACTTAATTTTTCCCAGCTTCCTCGATGCGCCGCAAGCACAAAATTTGACGCGCCGCTCCCGTCATGCATTGCGCCGCGGCTACTGGTGGCGCATCCGGGTACTGGTGCAGGAAAGTGGGAGGGGACGAAGATGAAATTTTCTAGCCATATGGAAATGAATACGGTGCCCGCAACCTGGGAGCCAATCTCTTTCGTCCGAAAAACTGCTGGAAGAGTGCTGTATCCAAACGGAGCTCTCATACGAGCTGATGATAATCCCCATAATTTTTTTCGTCGTTGCAGGATGGGATGAACCCAAAAACGGCAGTGGCGATTGCGGTTGTATGTACGAAACAACAGCAAAATTGCAGCCAGAATCTTCTTTGGACGATCCATGGCAGAGAAATGTTGGTACGAAAATTGATTTGTACTCATAACAGCAGGAAAATAAAAATTTAGCGGGGATGGATTCTATTTGATCACACAATGTCTACACGCCCACAAGCCAGCAAGTCAGAAACGCCCATAAACGAGCAGTGCCGCAGGGAGGTGCGGATAACATCCGGATTTTCCGTGTGTAGTGGGGCCTCACCGTAATGCTATTGTGTGCACACGACAGAGAACTGTAAGTGGAAGCCCAAAATCAGGTAATCACTTCATCACTTTTTTTTTAATAACTGCTAATCAAAGTCGAAGAACTATGTAGGATATTTGCTTTATGGATTTTTTTTTTAACCTCAATTTAACAGCTTTGGACGGTCATGGTCAATTGACTTGTAACTTGTTACGGGAAGAGTGGGGGCTCTCTGCCCTCCATGTAGTGTATTTTGGCTGAAACCAGACCCTGCTCCGATCCGGTGTCAGAGGTGGTACCGCAACATCTCTTGTTTGTGACTGACAAAACGATACAAATACACAAAATAATTTTAAATTTATTTAAAATTATTATTTTAATTTTAAACTTATTTCAGTTTATTGACAGTTTCGTGAATATTCAATAACTGATCCTGGTCTGCCATCTGGTAATAGAATTTTGTAACTACGCGCATAAATTTGCAGCTCCACGTCCGCTGGCGGCCACATCTGCACAAAGATACACCGTTGTTCTTCTTGAGCACTCCAAATCCAGATAATCCGTAAATGATGAATTAAATTAATATTTTAATTTGAAACAAGTAACTATGTTGCCAATGTCAAAGAAACAAACTGAAAATATACTACTAACGTATATACTGTAAACTGTAATGCACTTCATTATGATCCCCCCCCCCCCCGAAGAAAATCTCACTCTAGCCTGCATTCAAAACTTGAGAGCCCTGTTTTACGAGTATGCTTTCAGCCTCGAGGAACTCCACCTACTATCTGAGTAAGCATCTAAAATTAAGTTATTTATTGGACTCGTCTCTGCCATTGTATCTGTTATCTTAACCTTACTTTTTTATATTGGTTTGTATGAAGGTAGCCTGCTTATGTCGACGTACAACTTGAAAATATCAATATGGCTAAACATGGGCTTTGGTCACCCATTTGTCATTCTAGCTAAGCTAAGGTTAGCTGACATCAGCGCACGTTAGCCTGCAATTAGTTTTGGAACGAAGCTTCCTGCCAATTTCGGGTATTTGGGAATAGCGCTACTCTTAAAGCTTTTGTAATGTCTTTAAGTGCACAAGGTGATTTTTAGGTGCGTCTGCATGCTCTTGCTGGCATTTAGGGCCTAGTCTACAGCCTACTTGCGCCACTTGGCTAGCAAAATGGATTCAGTGTATTGCAGGGGTGTCCAATCTTATCTGCAAAAGGCTGCTACGGGTGCAGTTTTTCATTTTAGCCTCGAGCTACAACACCTGAATCATCGAATAAATGAACTAATCATGCGATTCAATAAAGACCTTAATTAGTAAAATCAGATGCAGCACTATTAAGCTGCTTACCGGACGTGAAACGAATTTTTCGCACTAAAGATTACGTTCAAAGTCAATGCAAAGACGCGAGTACAGACATTTTGCGTGTATTTCCGTCTTTGCATTGACTTTGAATGTAATCTTTCGTGCGAAAAATTAGTTTCACATCCGGTGGAAAAGCAGCTTAATAGTGCTGCTCCTGATTTAACTAATTTTGTTTAGTAAGCAGGGTGTAAATTAATGCTTTTATAAAATTGAAGAAAATATGGAGGTAATCCAAGTATTCGGATTACAATACTCAGATTAAGTGATGTAACGGAAGACATTACAGATGACATTTTAGGGCATGTATTCTGTAGTCTGTAGTGGAATACATTTTAAAAGTAACCTTCCCAACACTGGAAATAATCATATAGGACTTTCTTTTCCATAAAGGTGCTCTATAGGTTTTTAGCAAATTCCTATAGAACACACAGAAAATCCTATAGAATATGCTGTTCCACTAAAATGTTCTATAGATGTGATGGTCCTGCCCTGCAGGCCCTCCCCCTCCTGCTGTCTGCACCTCCACCTCAACGAGCCCCAGCTACTGGTCGTTGAGGTGGAGATGCTGTTAAGAGTATAAAAGAGCTGCACTCCCAAACAGGGAGTGCAGCTGCATTCTGTCTTTTACTCTGTTTGGTTTGGAGCCCTGTTTTTAGCCCCTACTCTCCTCTGTTTTTTAAATTAAATATTTATTTTTATTTTACTCAGCCTGTTCGTTTGGGTCCCTTATCTTGTTGTTAGGTACATGGTCCCAGTGCCCGCTAGCTTATTGCCTACTGCCGGCGGGGGCAAAACCATGACAATAGAGTTCCAGTGATGTTTCTTAGAGTTCTGTGGAATTCCATAGAAGTCCTATAGGACATTTTTTGCAGGGTAGCGTCTATTCTGTCAACCACTTCCCTCAAGTGAGAGAACCAGGTACTACAGAACTCTCATCCAAATGCTATGTATTCTGCCAGAAGAGTCATTCCATGTGGAATCACCAGTGCTCCTCAGGTCATGATCTCAGAAATGCCTCAAATTAGCCATAGTCTAATTCTAATGTCAAAGTACTAAAATATGCTTAGAATACTGGTGATAATGATAATAATCCTGCATAAGAGAAATAAACATATCATAGTCTGTGCATTGATGAATTAGTGTTATTTCATTATTTTTAAAGATTCGTCTTAGCTTTAATTGACTAGCTATTTGTTTATTTAATTTTTTAAATTAATTTTTTTTATTTTACAGTACAGTCTGGAGAATTATTATACGCTGCATGGACGTCCCCTGTCGTTGGGATAAATATATAAATAAGTACTGGAATACCACATGACATCATTTCCAGAGCCGAAATGGCAGATGCAGGAAACCCTGTTATGATGCTGTTGAAGAATACATCGTTTATTTTCGTGTTCTTTGTTGTAAACTCGCTATAGATGTTGCAGTTACAGTGGTGGACATCAGTCGTAACCCCGGAGGTAAGTGATCCTTGAATTGCTCCTATTCTATGTTAAAATTGACCGTATTAAGTCGACGTCATGTCGCAAACCATGGTGCTGTAGCAGCATTCTTTCGCTTGATTGGAACCGTCAACGATTCGGCGACTGTGTGCCTCACACAGATTTAAATTTTGCCCGTGACAAGCAATTTAAATATGTGCTTGTGAATGTTTGTAACAGGTACGGTTTGCGTCGTTTCATTTTTCTTGCAAAATATTTTTGGTTTGTGTTATTTAAGAAGAGTCTGCTGAATGGGCTATTTGTCGTGGCTTTTATATACGGTATAATAGTCTAAAGAAAATGATCGCTTGCCTTTCACGACCGTTCTGTGTATCTTATGTGCTTGAATTGGTCGTTTGTCTCCGCGCCTATTGTTTTGTCGGTGTTCTCTATGATGATACTGCAGCAGTGTTACAATTTTGGAACAATGGCTGATAGCTCTTTTAAGGTGGGCCTGCTAGACACAAACAGCGTGCTTTTATTTAATGGATGGGATCAAATGAAAACAAACATATTCAAAATATGATCGATTTTTGCGCGCCTGTGCCTTATTTACATATGCTTCCAAAATCAGGCCAGCGGGATTTCTCATAATCTGTATTGCGAAGGAAGGACTGCATACCGTTCGCTTGTGCTTAGGGTCCAATCGAAGACTATTCGCAGCCAATGCTGATTTTGTGACAGTTCACCCGGTGATAGATTTTAAACTCGAGTGAATACTATGAAGCTGAAATGGAAATAATGATGGATATTATTGCACTGGAGGTAGGCAAGAAGTCACTCATTGTAATTGAAATGGAATTTTAAATGTGATGTAAATAGAGGTGCTTAGATGCTTCTGGAGGCGTCTGTCTTTCAGTGTTGGCTTTTTCGTAGAAGCGCCACAACTCAACTTCTGGTTGATGTGTATGAATGCGCTTTATAATTATAGCTCTTAATCTAGGGTACTCTCCTTACATGCAGGGGAGAGCGGGGTAAATTGAGCATAAGGGTAAGTTGAGCCACCCCTTGTGTCAAGGAAACTATAAACAAAAAGATGAGCACATGACCAAATATTTAGGAGAAATACAATCTTTTATGGATTCTGTGAAGATAAGATACACATGGAAAAAAAAATTCCCTCATGAAAGTGATTTGAGCTTACAATAAGTTTCTTTAGGATTGTGCTTAGACCAAAACAGATCATTTTAAAATTGTTTTATACATCAGTTGGGGTAGCTGAGCTACAACAAGAAGCAGTAAACCTAGCATGAAAGTGCACTATTTTAGCTGTGGGTGTTAATTAAGGCAATATGGTGGCTTTGGGGTAAGTTGAGCCATTTTGCAAGGGGCAAGTTGAGCCACTCAGGCCTATGTTAAAATGGTTTTATTTTACTGATTTTTTTTTTCATTGGAGATTGTAGCAGATACAAGATTATGGTATAAACAGATGCTTTGGAGTTCTCATTTTTGTTAAATAGTTTTAAATGCAATAATAATAAAAACATTATTGTAGTGTTTTATAAATAAACAAGGATTTGAAGATGTGACTGTTATTTCATTCAGTACAGACATTTTTCACTGTGGAATATCATAATTTAGGGAGGGGGGGAAAAGGAAGGAAGGAGGGAGGGAGGCAGCTCAACTTACCCCGGTACTGTGCTCAACTTACCCCATACACGGGGTAAGTTGTGCCAGAAGACCACTTTTTTTGAACATGCTATATTATCAAAACAGTTATGTTTACACTCATTCAAATTGTTTTAAGGGGTGCACAACATCCTGAAATATATGCTGGTATTTTAGTTTTTATTAGCAATACAGCTACGATTGCCTCGATGTAGGAAACCTGATTATGATAAGTGGCTCAACTTACCCCGCTTTCCCCTCGGGATTGCATATTATTTTTTTTATTATTATTATATTGTTATTATTATTAGGATGATGATGATGATAACTACATTGTTATTATAATAATTATTATTATTATGAATGATAGTGATAATTAAAAAAAAATTATAATAATAGGCCTATTATCATTATCACAACTCATCATATGAAAAAGTTGGGTCTGCATGGAAAATGCACATAAATACAGAAAGCAATGATTTCTAAATTTACTTTGACAATATTTTATTGTAGACAGTATGTTTATTTTCTGGCCAGGTTCATCTTACTTTTAAATTTACATTCATTTCTGCCATTCAGGCCAAAAAAAAGTTGGGACGAGCACAATTTAGGACTAACAATGAAGTGATTAGCACTCAGATTCCCCGTATTGCTCGAGCCTCTCTGCGTGGAGTTCACTTGTTCTGTCCCTGTTAGTCTGTCTGCCTGGTTTTCTGTCTTCAGGAAATGCGGTTTCACTCGCCCGGAAAAACTTGCTCCTTAGCAACACTTCTGTCTGCGCCCCAGATGAAGGAACTGGCTTTAGAACCTGAGTTAGTCCCTGGGCACTGCTCTGTGGCTGCATTCTGCTCTTTAGTAACTTGGGTGGGTCAGATGCTGAGAATAAATGACCCCATGGGGTTTGATTAAGTCTATCTATCTTTCTATAGGTGCTGGTCAACGAATTAGAATAATTTGAAATAGTGCAATAGTTAAATTTTTTTAATGCATTTTTTGTGCAGAAAGCAAATCAGGTGTTCACCGCGCCTGTCCTACTTGTTAGAGTAATCACAGTACTCGCTACCTGTAAAAAATTTGCTCAGCTGAGCTTTCCAAAAGGTCCATTTAGGCCATTTATTGAATTAGAATAATGGAGAAACCGTTTCACTGAATTAGAATAATTTTTATTATAATTAGAATCATCACTTTCTCAGTATTTTGTGGCTGCCATCTTGGCTTGTATGACTGCCTGAAGTCTCCGCGGCATCGATTTGACCAGCTTGTTGCAAGTTTCCGCACTCACTGCTTCCCAGGCAGTGGCGATGTTCTGCTTCAGTTGGTCCAGCGTAGTCGGCTTTCTGTCGCAAATTTTCCACTTGACGATGGCCAAAAGGTTTTCAATGACATTGAGGTCAGGCGAGTTGGCCGGCCATGCCAAAACTTCAAGCTGTTTTTTGGCGAACCAATCTTTGGTCGACTTTGCCGCATGAGCCGGTACAAGATCCTGTTGAAATATGAGGTCTTCTTCGGCAAACTGTTCCTCAACAGTCGGAATCAGGGACGTTTCCAGAACATCTTGGTATACGGCAGCATGACAGTCTTCTTGAGGAAGCAGAGTTTCCCTGCACCCCGAGCGGACATGCATCCCCAGATCATAACGCTCTGGGGAAACTTGACAGATCTTTTCACGCACTCGTGGTTGTAGGTTTCGCCACAATGACGCCAGACATGAGGACCTTGGTCACCGAAGGAGATGCAAAAGCGTGATTCGTCACTGAAGACCACTTTCTGCCAGTCTTCAGCAGTCTATTCGCCGTGTTCTTTGGCCAACTTCAGCCGTTTCTCCATTTGTTTCTTGTTCAGCATTGGTTTTACTGCTGGAACGCGAGATTTGAAGCCGAGCTCGCACAGACGATGGTAAGTGGTTGATCTCGAGACCTTAGCGCCGGTCTGCTCATTCCACAAGTCGCTGAGCTCAGAAATGGACTTGAACCGGTTGCTGACTGCGATCTTTCTCAGCTGCTTGTTGTCGCGAGCAGACGTTTTTCAGACGCCGGAACAGTTGGTGTGCTTGCTGCAGTCTTTCTTGAGAGCTTTGCAGACGGAAGACTGGCTGATGCCGAGCTGCTCAGCAATTTTAGTTTGGGTCAAGCCTTGTTGGCGAAGGGTTGAATTTGAGCCACTATTCCGGTTGAGAGGTCGCGCTGCTTACCCATGATTGATTTTACAACTTAGAAATTCTACTCAACCCTGACTTTATACTGCACAGTGAACACTCTTCACAGAAAACAAAAATTCGAGCACTTATTCTAATTCAATGAAATGACCTATGAATTATTCTAATTCAATGAAACAATAGTGTCACAGTTAAATGGCCTAAATGGGCCTTTTGGAAAGCTCAGCTGAGCAAATTTTTTACAGGTAGCGAGTTCTGTGAATACTCTAACAAGCAGGACAGGCGCGGTGAACATCTGATTTGCTTTCTGCACAAAAAATTCATTAAATTTCACGATTGCACTATTTCAAATTATTCTAATTCGTTGACCAGCACCTGTATCTATCTGTCTATCTGTCTATCTATCGAAAATTTTAAAAATGATGTTTTTAGGCAGCTGATGTCAGTTGGTATGGTTATTGTTAGCATTAGTTGGCAAAAGATGGCTTGCGAATCTGCCCACAAATGCATGAGAAAAATAATGTTCCTGAGAGGAAGATTGGAAGGAATTAGTATATTTCACCCTCTACAGTAAGTTACAAAATTAAAAGCAACATTGAATCTGGAGGAATGTCTGTGCGTAAAGGGCAAGGGCAAAGCCATTGCTACAAACCCGTCATTTCTGATCACACAGGCGGCACTGAATCAGGTAACGTTACTGTCAATAGTCTGTAAGTAGTGCTGCATAATCACATGGCCTCAGGATCACTTTGGCAAAACTTTGTTTAGTACTACAAGTGTTGTTACATCCATAATTCTGGTAAAACTTTACTGTGCAGAAAGAAAACCTCATGTTAAGTGTCCATAAGAAATGTCGCCTTCTCTGGGCCCTGAGGCACCTGCGTTGGACCATCACACATTTGAAATGTGTAGTATAGTCAGACAAATCAATGTTTCAGGTCTCTTTTGGAAGAAATGGTCGCAATATGATCCAGACCAAAGAATAAAAGGCTCACCCTGTCATCAGCAACAAGTCCAATCTTCATGTTTTGTCATGGAATGGGGTTGTCTCGGTGTCTTTGGCAAAGCTACCTCACACCTCTGTTACGGCACCTTTTAATACAGAAAAGTAAACTGAGATTTTGGAGCAAGATTTGCTACCTTCAAGGCAACATCTTTTCTCGGGACACCTATGCATATTGCATCATAACACAGCAAAATTGCTTTCTGCAGAAATTCCAGCTCTAGGTATGGCTGTGTAAGAAGAGGGTATGGGAGCTGAACTGGACTGCCTGCTGTCCCGGATGATCCCATATGAGAATCATGGTGCATTTTTAAAGGCAAAATGTGACAACAAAAACCCCATGCTGTTGCACACCATTTGAATGTTCCACATCATGAGAAGAGTGTGCACTCCCTGGGCTGGACTGCCTGCAGTCCTGACTTGTCTTAATAGAGAACATGTGGAGCATTTTGAAATGCAAAGAGCAACAATGGAAACCCCGTATGGAACAAAACATCACCTGCAACACTTAATCACTTTATTTCTTCAGTCCATTAACGTTTAATTGATGTCAGAAGGAATGCCAACAGTAGAAGAGCTAAATATTTTACTTTCGCAATTAAAAAAAAAAAAAAAAAAAAAAAAAAAAAATATATATATATATATATATATATATATATATATATATGTATATATAATTTTTTTTTTTTTTCAAGAATCAAAGCTGAAACGAGTGTTCATTTAAGCTAGTATCTCACTGAGTGGGGAATGCTAACAAATGTAGCGAATTTTGGATTCTAGGCTTTCTAGAATATGAAAATGAACTCTTTACGACCCTAAAAACCATTTGCAAACTCTTTTGCAATCTTGAAGAAACCTTGATGGTATCCTCACGAAACCCAATATTCGTCTACATCCGTCAGCATTCGTAGCTTTGTTGTATTGTGGTCAATACTTCGCGAACCAAAAAGAACTTTAGGGACACGTGTGACAACCTTTTGCAAACACTTATAACCCTTTTACAAACGTCTGCAACTGTTTGTGAGAAAATAAATTTGAAAATAAACTTTGCGACAAAAAAAAAACTGTTTGCGATCCTAAACACTTCTAGCAAACTGCTTTGCGCTCTTTTAAAAACTCTGACGAGACTCAAAATTTGCTACATTCCCACCAAACCCACCAAAGAACACGTCCAAACGACGTCTTTTCAAGATCTTCCACAAACATCTAAATGACAAACCTCTAGTGCAGAAAAACAGGTTTCATCAGGAATGTCACTTGCGACCTTTTGTTATTCATGGGACGAATTATGGCCTCATTCCATTTAGGTGCTACGGGACCATACTTGTGCTGTGGTTCCTGTCTCACTAGAATAGTTGTGGCATGCCAATATGGAATCGAACCACGATCGCTCTTGTTAGCCAATCACACATTTGCTTGCCCTGCTTTGTCTTGTAAAATGGCAACTGTGAAAACGACCTAAATCCCGCACCTGTCTTGCACATCAATAGACATCCAAAAAATACCATATATTGATGTATAACCACATATCAGTTATGTCATCTGAGTGAGCATTGCAGGGTGTTTTACAATATACGTTGAGCTACAGGAAGTGGTGGGTTCTTATTGTGGAGACAGGACTTAGGGGATGTTCATGCTCTTAAACAGCGATACAAACTGTTGAATGCGATTTTAAAAATTGCTGACATGCACGTCAGGCAGACGATCTTCTGAGGTTCAGTCGAAGGTTCAATCTTGTACTTTATTTGCGCGTCGTTTTAACATACAATCTGTATGGTCCTTTGACCGACCGTCGTGATATAGACATGATCTGCATGCCCGGCAAACGTCTCATGTTTGCTGGGAAGCATTCGCCGCTCAGTGAGATACTAGCGTAAGAAAGTCAAAAAGAGTCATGCTGTGAAACATCAAATAATGTGCTACAATATTGTTTTTATGCCCCCGCCCTCCAAAGAGGAAAGGGGGCATTATGTCGACACCATGTCCGTCCGTCGTCCATCATCCGTCGTCCGTTAACTTTTCGTTTCCGTCGGATAACAATAGAATCCCTCAGATTGATGCCATTTCTTAATGGCGGATTGTCAGTGGCTAGAGGAAGGTTCCTTTCGAAAACCAGCGTCGTGCGATATCTAACGTGACCGCCACAGCAGCCATCTCAATATGCCCTTGATCAACATACAGGCGGGGGCACATGCCACGCTCTGCGTAGCTCTTGTTAATGTACTGCAGGTGAAGGATCATTTAGAATTAAGTGCTTTCTCATTTTTTTCTGATTTGGATTTTATTAATATTATTTGGGGTTCAAGACCGTAGGGCTGAAACTCTTTTGTTTTTGTGCTGGTTTATTACAGTTTTTCTCAATTGCTTTAGTACGTTTCACAGATTAGAATTGAAATTCTCAAAACAGTTTGTGCATTTCTCAAAACACTTCGCACAAGTAGTAAAACATCATGGAATACCTGCAAAAGCCAGTTTTTTGTTCAAAATCCTTTGTCCATTGCTCAAAATTAAATTTCTGCGTCAATGAACATGTCAGAGCTATCAGAATGACAAGTCCTTGTTTCATCGTGTACAGACAAGACAGTCAAATTGCCTAGTCATGTTCTCAGTATAACAGTTACTCTGGAGGAAGGCTCTGATGCTAAAGATGGTTTAAGTAAGTTTTGATGAAAATTCTAAGTTATACCTTTGTAGTGGGAGATTGATTGCAAGAGACTGGACAAGATTCAGGTTACGTTTTTACTGTTTATACAATTTGTTGATAGACCATGTCATTGCGATACAGAAAGCAAAAGACAGCTCTGAGTATCGCAAAGAAAAAAAACATTAAACAAAATTAGAAATGTGAACATAAAACAATCGGCAAAAATAAACTGGGGATTTTTTCCCCAGTCTTTCTGCACATCTTGACGTTCCTCTCTGTTGAGCCACAAATTTTCATCCACGTCACAACGGATATCCTCTCTTGCTATGCAGCGTGGAAAGAATCTTCTTGAATGCCTTATCCAGCCTCTGCAGACATCTGCTGTGATGTCACTGCATGCTGCATTCATGGCATCCAGAAGAGTCATCTGAGTGTGAGGCTAGCGATCATACACTTGCCATCTCCATGTGGAGAAAAATTCTTCTATGGGGTTAAGGAATGGGGAGTAGGGTGGAAGGAACTCCATTACCATTCGGTTGTGGGTTGCAAACCATTCCCTTATTATGTTGGAGTGGTGGAAACTCACATTGTCGCAAACTATTACAAATTTTGGCAAGTTATCCCTAATCTGATCCCTCTCTTGTTCAGGAATGAGGTCCCTATAGAGTGTGTCTAAAAAATTGACAAGACGTTCTGTGTTGTAAGGCAATTTACCAATTCAGGACAGATTTTGAAAATAAGTAATGAAAATGATTAGAAAAAAGCACACACATGTTGACATATTCTGACAACATGTTCAGCCATTTTGCATGTAAAGACTTATGTAATGAACTAATGACTACACGTTGTGGGCGGTGAGACTATTCAATAGAGACCCATAATAATCCATTTTGATCAACATGACAGAGGCAGTTGATAATGTAGGAAACAGCAGAAAATTATACAAAATCATTTGCAGGGATGTACCAAAGCATCTGCAACTTGTTCAAAGAAATGAGAAACTGCTTTTTTGATGTGCACTAGTGACACAATGTTGTGAGGATTGAACAAGTAGTTTTGAGAATTTTAATTCTGATCTGACAAACGTACTAAAGCAATTGAGAAAAACTGTATTATTAGGGCCCGAGCGACAAAGTCGCCAGGGGCCAACGGCTCCTGGCAACGAAGTTGCGAGGAACCTATTGTTTTTGTAGAGATTATTATTATTATACTTCCGCAGCTTTGCGACCCATTTTGAGGCCTTTCCCGCGGTGCCAGCTGCACCAAATTTGGCACAGACCTCAAGCCTGGCGAAACTCAACATTTTCTGGAGTGACTGGGCATGGGCGTGGTTAGGGGGCTCAATAGCGCCCCCAAACGTAGGGCCGTTTTGGGCAAATTTCGTCAGAGGTGCACTAAATTCGGTGACATCATAGCTCCCCTAAGTGTGATGTCATGAGATTTTAAAATTTTTTTTTAGCCCAACAGGAAGTCAGCCGTGGACCGTTTCCTGCGGAAATTTTCAATATACGATTGCAGTTTTGAGGCCTTTAGGATGTGCGAAAACCTACGAAACTTTGCACATATGTGTCAATTCCAATGCAATTTCATATATATCACAGCTGGCCATGTGCGTGGCAGATCAGCTCTGTAGCGCCCCCTAATGCATTTTATGGTATTACAGATGGAGGATAGCTTGTAGGTGCATGATACGCGGCACATATGTTGTGAGGTACGGTACTTGACTTTTGAGGGGGGTTGCGGGCATGGGCGTTGCAAATTGGCTGAATGGCGCCCCCTAAACACTGCCAATAGTGTTTCAATGAAGCAGCCCCCGCGTACCGTTTCACTTACAAGTATGAAAATCGCCAGTCACCTGTAGGGGGTCAAGACGTACAAAAAAGCCTCTTGGAGCGATATCGTAAAACCAACAGGAAGTCAGCCATTTTGAATTTTATGGTCATGTTGGGGCAATTTGCAGGTGTCGTATTTTAACTAACTCCTCCTAGACATTTAATGCGATCGACTTCAAATTCGGTCAGTGCCTTCATAAGACCTGTGAGAGCAAAAGTTGCGTAGGACGTGTACTACAGTCTTAGAGTGTGGCCGTGGGGGCACGGCAAACTTTGATGATCGCCATAAGGCATATGTTATAACTCAGCCATACATAATCATATCCGCCCGAAACTTCCTACATATGATGACAGTTGCACCCTGAAGATGTTTGTATGTCAACATTTGTTATAAGTCACAGCGCCACCTGCTGGCGACAGGAAATGGCATGTTTTACGGCTTTGATGTGCACTTCTAAGATATGAATGCAGATTTCCTAGACGGTTCATCATATCCTATTCAAAATTGGGTATATTAGCCTTAAGGCCTTGCAGATGAAGTGCTGTGAATATTGTGCGCTTTCGTCAAACGGCATGGCAGTGGCAGCCCATCAAATTATAGGTGGCGCCGTGATAGAGGAAGTGATGGAGGAAGTGGATGAAAAAAAATTCCCAAAATTCACCAGAAAGTCCAAATGAGCTGAAACTTTGACAAGTAAACAAGCGAAACTTTCGTACACTGCAACCCATACTGTGTTTTGAAGTCCGTCACTCAAAATTTTTCAATATATACAGACAGTCATAACATAATTATATTTCCAAAAGTTTAGATTCAAATTCTACCAAACTTGGTAATAATGTTCCCTGTGTTGTGTTGATGAAGTGTACCAAACAGCGTTTGATTCCGTCAAACGTTCATGAGATATGATGTAAAGATGACAGTGAGTGCTGCAGCAGCAGTCATTGTGTAATTTTAGCTGCTTAGTCTCAGGGCAGGTAGGGGAGGGGGAGGGGTGTTTGGCATGTCAAAATGATATCATAGCGCCCTCCAGAAAATTTTTGCACTCCCCTCAGGAAACCACATTGTATGCGGTCCCGCAGTGTCCAATGGCTCTGAATGGACACCTGCACCCATCAAGATCTTGCCGCCACTCCAACGCGCATGAGGGGTGGGAGGACCCTTTCAACGCTGCTTGCAGCTTTAATTATTATTATTTCTTTTCTTCCTCAGAAATGTTTTTGCAAATTCCTGTGAGAAGGTAAATGGTAGAGACATGAAATTTTGCACATTGGTTGGAAGTTGTGTAATACTGCCCAAGGTATTTTTAACTCAATCGGCCTGATTAGGGCACTATAATTCAAGAAAAACAGTTTTTCAATTTAAAGGTCATAACTCCTACGCTGTTAGTCTGATTTACACAAAACTTGGTATAGACATTCCTTGGTCCAAACTTTACAACTTTCCCAAAAGGACCCCCAAGGTCTGCCATATTAGATTTTTCGCCATTTTTTATTTTTTGAAAAACACATTTTTGAGATCTTCTCGTAGGCCGGAGGTCCGATTCCAGCTAAATGCATTGAGGATCATCAGTGGACCAAGCTTATCATAGATTATATCAGGCTTGTTGAAATGTCATTTTATTTCCAAGATATTGACCAATGAACTTCAGCAGGGGCGTGGCTTAGCACATAAATGGACAAAATTCAACAACCATTCAGCCAATCATCACAGAACTAGCAGGATATGTCCATGTACAAACCAGAAACATATCTTGACAGTTTTAGCAGCCCATAGGGGGCGCTATTAATGCAAAAAATGGGCATGGCATGACACAAATCAGACTAGATTTAGATTTATTGGTCCCTGTGGGGAAATTCATTTTCACTGACTGTACAAGAAGAGGACAACAAACATTACACAAACAGCAAAAAAGGAAAAAAAGACAACATGCATGACAGTGGGACAGTAAAAGGCTAGTCATATAGGTCAGCGGGGCTTGTTGTTTAAGGTGGTTATGGCTGTTGGGATCAGGCTTTTCCCGAGGCGGGCCCTCCTGAATTTTATTGTCCTGTATCTGCGCCCTGAGGGTAGTGGGATGATATATTGGTGTAGTGGGTGAGTGATGTCCTGGACTATCAGCAATTGTTTGTCCTATAGACATAAAACTCACAGTATATATTCATATAAGTACCTAAAACATACCCTGAAAATTTAATTCAAATTGACTGACAGGGGGAGCTAAACAAAGCAGCATGGTATAACACAAATCAGACTATAAATCAGCAATTGTTTGTCCTATAGCCATTAAACTCACAGGATATATTCATATAAGTACTTGAAACATACCCTGAAAATTGCATTTAAATTGATCAATAGGGGGCGCTATAAATGCAAAACAAAGCAACGTGGTATAACACAAATCAGACTATAAATCATAAATAGTTTTTCTAATCATTACAAAACTCACAGGATATGTCCACAAAAGAAACTGAAACATAGCCTGAAAGTTTCAATCAAATCAACCGGTAAGGGGTGCCACAAATGCACAAAATAGCCTAACATAACACAAATCAGACTATAAATCATAAGTTGTTGGTCCAATCATTACACTGGCAAAATAGGCCCAAATAAATACCTGCAACATACTCTTAAAGTGGTTTTTGTGCCCCACCGCTGCAGTAGCGAGCGGAGCGGGGGACATAGTATTCAGCTCCGTCCGGCCGTCCATCATGTCCTTTTTGTTCTGAACGCAATATCTCAAGAATGGTTTGACCAATTCCATTCATCTTTGGTGTTAAGGTATATTGGTGTGATAGGCAGACCCAAGTAGATTTCCGTGACCTTGGCATTATTCTCAAGGTCATTACGACCATTTGACCACTAACAAATTCCTTGTCAACATGATTTGTCAAGAACGGTTCGACCGATTTCATTCATCTTTGGTGTCAAGGTGTATTAGGGGCGGGGGACATCGTATTTATCTCCATCCGTCCGTCCGCCGTCCGTCCGGCCGTCCGTCCATCTGTGCCGTCCCGTTGGTTGTGAACATGATACCTCAAGAACGGTTTGACCGATTCCATTCATCTTTGGTCTCTAGGTGTATTAGGGGCGGGGGACATAGTATTCAGCTCCGTCCGTCCGTCTGTCCGTCCATTAGTCATGTCCCTTTTGTTGGTTATGAACATGATACTTGAAGAAAGGTTTGACCGATTCCGTTCATCTTTGGTGTCAAGGTATATTAGGGGAGTGCTCACAGCCCACTCCATTTACGTGTCCTTGCCATTATTCTCAAGTCCATTACGAACATTTGACCACTTACACGTACCTTGTCAACATGATATCTCATGAACGGTTTGACCGATTCCATTCTTCTTTAGTGTCAAGGTGTATTCGGGGCGGGGGACATAGTATTCAGCTCCGTCAGTCCATCCGTTTGGTCGTCCATCTGACACGTCCCATTTGTTGCGAACGCAAAATCTCAAGAACGCTTTGACCGATTTTTTCATCTTTGGCTTCAATGTGTATTTGTGTGATACGCTGACCCCAGTCGATTTCCGTCACCTGGCCGGGGACATCGCCACATTTAGTGGCAACACTTGTTAATTAAGCTGTTAAAGCTTTCAACTACTCATGGTCTTTCCTGGTTGAACCCCGGAATTGCCGCTTGCGGCTATATTTGTTATTAGTAGTATTATTAGTCATGATTGGGAAAGCAGCCTCTATTATACACTTATACTGAATGTATGCCTCCCTCTTGTACCTATCTGTGTCTGTTACTGCTGGTATGCATCTTGCCAGTAGTCACACAAAGGAGCAAATCAGTAAATTAAACCTAAATAGTATGCATGGTTGTACATATACTTAGTTATCGGTTTGTGAATGACAGAATTTTCTGGAAGGATCACCCCCATAGACACCACGCTTGCTCTCCTGACATGTCCGAAAAGGCGTTATATCTTTAGTATGACTCATTCTAAGAGCAGATTTCATTTGTCTGCAGTGCCAGTCTACTGTCATTTTCTCCCTGGTGCTGAAATGCTCTGGTGGTCATTCATGTGTGAAGATTGCTTGGTGTGACAGTGGTGTGCTTCAGTCGAGCAAGGCAGGCCAACTGTGCCGTCCTACATCTTCTACTTTAAGGCTTTGAGACGCGTTCCTGATCTTGCTTCAGCAGATTAATGTATTTCTCCGTATAGCCAAAGCTCCCCATGTGATATTATTGGACCAATAGCACACTAGTGCTCAGCTCTGCTTCAGGGGAAATTGCCTATTGGTTATGAGCCTGGACGTTGGAATTTTCAGTGTTTGTATGCAAGTATGTGCGTACAATGTATATGTCACTCGTATGCGAATGGGCATTTGTGAGATATTTTAATGTATTTTGCAACAGAGGATGGCATTGTCTCTGAGGAGGCATATAAGAAACTAATCAGCGTGATAATTTAGAATGTCGCTTCGACAGTGGGCTTTCGAAGAGCTCCCAAACCAAGCCCATTTTCCTGTGCTGCCGATGCGCATCGATCTGGCTCTTTAAATGCCTGGCTTCAGTCAGTGTTCTAGAGTCTACTGACTATATGTGAAAGTTCCCAGCATGGTTCACATCCTCCTTTACATTTCCAGCCAATTACATTTGAGTCTGAGTATAAATACAGAATAATGGGCGGAGCCTACCACATGGCCACTTGGGTCTAATGTGTTAATGTGCAGGCTCGTGCATAGGATTCTAGAAGGGGTGGTGCCCACATTCATAAAAATGGCATCTTGCATGCGCACGACCACATACATTTTTTTTTTTTACTTGATTTGAAGAATTTGTTACCTACTCGTCTACAAGTAGCTTATAATGTGTAATATATGTACAACTGTGGTTGAACACAGCCACACGACAGTGTCAGTAACCCTCCACCTATGTTAACCAGCCCTTACTTCACTATCACCTCCAGAATCTCAGTACCATTCACAAACATACACATCTTGCCTTCATGACTTCCTCTCTTGCCTCCACATTTTTCTATTGCCTCTACAGGGAATAAATGATTCATCAATAACATATGCAGTGGGGTGCAAAAATTTGGGTCCCCTGGTTTAAATGTCTGTTACAGTTAATCTCCAAATGATTAAAAGCAAACCTGAACACTAAATGCTACAAAGACACCTTTCTGCAAATTTACAGGCAAGGTTTCTCTCTATTTGAATTTTTCTGAATTTTTAAATGATAAGAAAAAGGGCCCTGTGCAAAAGTTTGGGAGCCCTTCTGGATTATTCTTTGTTACCTTTTTAGAAGATGATTACTAAGACCCAGACCCAGGTGAATTATTCGCTAGGGCTTCTGTGAGTCAGGTGAATATAATTCCTTGGTTGAACTATATATTCTGAAGTAACCTTCTTAAAGGCTAAAATGCCTTCTAAAGTATCCAACTGCGGGGGCTGTTGTGTCTGGTGTTAAAAACCATGCGTTCCTCTAAACAGTTGTCCAAGGATGCCAAAATCAAGATATTCACTTCCACTAACAAGGAGAGGGCCACAAAAAAAAACCCTTTGCAACGTTTCAAACTACCCATTTGTAATTTCAGAAATAGGGATGCACTGATATGAAAATTTTGGCCGATACCGATATTCGATATCGATATTGCTGTTATGGCCGATAACCGATATTTACAGATATAAATTTTTTAAAAAGTTTGAGATGATAAAATTTTGTACAGACTGAAAATCATGCTAACTGAATTTTTAAATGTCTTTATTTTTAAAATGTGATTTACTTCCAAATAACAAGGTTAACAGGGCTACCATAAAACACAAGTAACCAACAGTGTTACTTTTTTGGCAACCTTTACCACTACCACTAGTTGGGGCGGCATGGTGGCATAGTGGTTAGCACTACTGCCTCACAGCAAGAAGGCCGTGGGTTCGAATCCGGCCTGGGGCCTTTCTGTGTGGAGTTTGCATGGTGTTCGCGTGGGGGTACTCCGGTTTCCCCCACCCATCCAAAACATGCAGCTGTGTAGCTGTGGCTACAAAAACGTAGTTTACCACCATCAGAGTGTGAATGAATAATGCCTCCATTGTAAAGCGTCTTTGAGTGTCCAAAAAAGCGCTATATAAAATTGATGCATTATTATTATTAGTAGCTGTGCTTGTGCTAGCCATTTGCCACATCGCCATAGGCAAAGCCATATTCTGTATGGCTATGACTTTTTAGCCCGTTTAGCCACTGAGGCGAAGCTAAAATCTACTGCAGTGATCAGATTAGGCGGATTTGCATCGCAAAATGCGGATCAAATTTCAGCAGTTTTGACAAAATGCTAATCATCATAACAATCCCTTCACAAAAAAATGTGATTCAAAAAAACCAATGGGTGGCGTCATGGATGCTTCGTCCATCTTTTTATACAGTCTATGTGTGCAACAAGTCCACATGTGTAGATGAATGATCAAATATTTAGAAGTAAAACAGAAGATTGGGATGAGATGCTACGCAAAGTAAGGTAATTTTATGCATACAAATTCTGCAAAACTTAAACTTTGATGAACAATGCCATACTTGTACACCAGGGACGTGTGGTCAGGATAGGCAGTGACTTCTTTTTTATTGCTAGATTTTGTCAACCCGATTCCAATTACGATGCATGATTGTCAATCAATCAATTTTACCTTTTTTCTGGTTAATTAAGCTTGTAATGATTAAGAGGTGATCATGACAAAAAGATAATTTTACCTTTATTCTTTGCTTCGAGACTGCAAGGAAGTACAGTACAGCCGCTGTTAAAACCAAAGAAAAAGTCGTTAATCCGCCAGTACGGGGGCGTTAAACTCTCAGTAGGACCGTGAAATCTCGACGCCAGCCGTGCAGTAGGACCGGCGTATTGACGCGCATGAAGACGAAAGAACACCTCCCGCCGCATACCGCGCACGGGGTAGCTGGGTGATTTATTACTGAGCCACGAGGGCTGCTGGGACGGTCGTTTTGACAGTAGTCCATACATGTAGATAATAGCACAGCTTGGTGGCGATTTATTTCCATATATGATTGCAAAAGTAACGTAAGCCTAGATAAAATATTAATTTGCTTTGGCGGGGGTGATGTTACCGGTAATCATTTTTGCAAACCTTTTTATATTTGACGATACAGTTTGCTCAACCTGTGCTACTATTTAAAACTTTGGTACGGTATAATACGCAATTGGATTATTAAATATCAAACTATTTTTGGTGAGGATTTCATTTGTTAGGTATCATTTCTGCAATATTTTATGTTCAGAGATAATACATGCTTTTATGTAGGCTGCTATTAGGCCTATTATACACTCAAGTGCCGAAATATATTATTTTTCCTGTTGCAAACCTGAAATTTAGTATAGCCCATCCATTCCTACAGCACGTTGACCGGTTCCGCAAATGTAGGCCTAATTTGAAGCGTCTGGTATCGATAGCCTACAGAATTCGCTGGCGGAAAGTTATCTGTTCACAAATTTGCGGAAATTACTCACGCTTTTTGTGGATCAGTTAGTTTTCAGTCAATAGGAATAAAGCCTTACACAGTCATTTTTCAGTGGCACGTCCTTTGACTGGTTCCGCAAATTTCCAGTTTCGGAAACAGCGCCCTTTGTCAGGCCGAGCTTATTATATTCTTGTTGTGATTCTGATCTTGCTGTCATGTTAAGTTCTGTGCCTGGCCTAGCCATGTTTTCATTTCCATGCTTTGCACTTTGTCTCCCCTGTCTTGTCATGTGTGTATCTTTGCTCACGGTCCCTTGTCTTGTGTGCCACTCATTCAGGTGATTTATTGGTTTCTGGGTTTCAATCTTCTTTCATTATCTCGTGTTCTTCCTTCCTCTCTCTTTTACTGTCTTACTAACACATACTAACAGTTTATTGTTTTTGCTAAATACTAACCCACACTAACCTTGTATATTTGGACTAACTTACTAACAAGCACTTGGGATTGTATAGCTGCACTTACTAATTGACTAATGATCTCTCAGCTGTCGCCCAATTCTAGTCTCCGCCTCCTTGCCTATCCCTAATTATCTCTGCTGCAGTTTTCCACTTATATCTCATGCTTTCCTTGTCTTTAGACTATGCACTTTTAGTACTCCTTAACCGGAGCTGTTGTTTGTACTTAGGTTTGTCTTGTGATCCCTGTCTGCGTTTTGGCTACAGCCAAATTCATGTAATTAGTTTATCCCTCATGTGTCTCTCCCTAATCATTGTCACCATTGATTGCACCTGTTCTCCCTGGTCATGTGTTTTCCTGGATGTGTATATAAGATGTCTGTTTGCTTCACACTCTTGTCAGATCGTTCTCCCTAGTTTTCTCGTGCCACGTTTCTCGCCTTGATTGCTCAGTGTTTATCTTTCTGACTGGATTGCTCGACTATTGATTTTGGTTTGCCCTTTTTGGATATTGTTGCATCTGTGAGTTTTGACCTTTTTCTGCCCGACCTTGATTTTGTGATTACTGCCCTGGTTTTGGATTCGGACTGTCTTTGGCTTATGAGTTTGTTTCTCCTCCAAACCTACGCCTGTGTACCGAACCCTTTTTGTCTGACCACGAACTTTGTTATTGGTGCCCTGGTTACGATTCTGGATTACGCCCATTGGATACTGTTTTTGGATTGTGGACTTTGTACCGTTGCCAGCTCTGTTGGGGGGTTTCCCCCTTCAGAAATAAAGCCTCCTTTTTGCATTCTACTGGTTGTCGCACTTGGTTCATTTCGTAAATCTCAACATTACGATCTGACCATGACGGAGCCAGCGTCAGACCAGTCTCTGCAGGAGGCAGTGCACCAACAGGGCGCTCAGTTAGAATTCCAAGAGCGTCAGCTTCAGGCTCTTATGCAACATATGCAAACCATGAGTCTTCAGATGGCGGATCTCACTCGCTCTGTGCAAGACGCTCAGCGGCTACAGTCTCCCCAGCCTGCCGTCCATGCCACTCCTGCTCCTGCGTCTGCTCCACCACTGCCAGTCTGCGAGCCACGCCTGCCACCGCCTGAGAGGTACGACGGGAACCCGGGAGCATGTCGGGCTTTTCTCACCCAGTGCAAGCTCATTTTCAGCCTACAGCCCTCGTCATTCCCCACCGAAAGAGCTCGGGTTGCTTTCATCATCACGCAACTGACGGGAAGGGCCAAGCAGTGGGCTACGGCTGCATGGGAAGCAGATCTACCCTGCGTGCAAACGTCTAATTTGCTGGGTGAGGAGATGAGGCGCATCTTTGACCGCACGAAGCTGGGTCACGAGGCGGGACGAGAAATTCTGCGCATTCGACAGGGGAGCCGTTCCGTGGCCGACTACGCCATTGATTTCCAGACACTGGCTACCAACAGCAGGTGGGGACATAGAGCTTTGTTCGATGCCTTTTTTAACGGGCTTTCTGAAGCGTTAAAGGATGAGCTGGTTTCCCGGGAGTTACCGGAGGATTTGGATGACTTGGTCGACTTGGCTATTCGCGTGGATTCCCGATTGGAAGAACGCAGACGCTTCGCCTCCCGCAAACGACCTAACCCACTCCTCCAGAGCACTCCGCCTCTACCACCCCCTACTGGCGACAGTCCTGAGCCAGAACCCATGCAACTGGGCCGTACTCGCATCCCTGTGGAGGAGAAAAACCGCCGTCGCAGAGAAGGGGCCTGCTTCTACTGTGGCAAGGGGGGACACCACATTGCTCAGTGTCCCAACAAGAGAAGTTCCCCTGGTGCCCAGAGAAGAGTAGTGATTGGAGTGACGCCAGTGCAGGAGACTAAGAACCGTACGTGCCTCCCAGTTATCCTGGAGTGGGGAGGAGGGAGTAAGTCCACCCTAGCCCTCATTGATACCGGCGCTGAGGAGAACCTCATCGATGTGGAACTGGCTCAAGAATGGGGAATCCCTACCGAGAGGATCTTTCCTGACCGGGTGGCCAATTCACTCAGTGGCCAGAAAATAGCCCAGATAACTCACGCTACCAGCCCCATCAAACTCAAAACCTCAGGAAACCACCACGAAACCATTCAGCTCCTCCTCTTACATTCTCCCCATGCTCCCATTGTTTTGGGCCATCCATGGATGGCCAAACACCTCCCAAATATTGATTGGCGGAGGAATGAGGTTAAGGGTTGGAGCCCCAACTGCTCCCTGGCATGCCTCCACAACGCCCGCGAACCTCAACACAGCCCATCCCAAGAAGAAATACCAGATCTTGAGAAGGTCCCCCTAGAGTTTCATGATCTCAAGGAAGTGTTCTCTAAGTCCCGGGCCACCAGCTTACCACCTCACCGACCCTATGACTGCACCATAGACCTGAAGCCAGGTACTATGCCCCCTAGAGGCCGACTCTATTCACTCTCCAGACCAGAAACCCAAGCTATGGAGAAGTATCTCTCAGAGTCTCTTGCTGCTGGCATTATACGCCCGTCATCATCACCTGCTGGTGCCGGATTCTTCTTCGTGTCTAAGAAGGACGGATCATTAAGACCCTGTATAGATTACCGTGGACTTAACGAAATATCTGTCAAGAATCGCTATCCACTTCCTCTAATGAACACTGCTTTCGATCTCCTGCAAGGAGCTAAGATTTTTACTAAGCTCGACCTCCGTAATGCCTATCACCTGGTACGCATCAGAGAGGGGGACGAATGGAAGACTGCCTTTAACACTCCCACGGGACACTGGGAGTATTTAGTTCTTCCTTTCGGGCTTACTAACGCTCCAGCAGTGTTTCAAAACCTTGTCAACGATGTTTTAAGAGACATGATAAATAAGTTTGTGTTTGTGTATCTTGACGATATCCTGATTTTTTCAGAGTCCCAGGAGGCCCATGTCAAACATGTTCGCCAAGTGCTCCGTCGCCTCCTGGAGAACCGCCTCTTTGTTAAAGCTGAAAAATGTGAATTTAATGTGGAAACCACTACGTTTTTGGGTTACATCATCTCCCCAGACACCATCCGGATGGACCCCCTAAGGGTGGAAGCTGTCACTAATTGGCCCAGACCAGAGGACCGTAAGTCTCTCCAGCGATTTTTGGGCTTCGCTAACTTTTACCGCCGGTTCATCCGGAATTATAGTTCTGTTGCCGCTCCTCTTACTGCTCTCACCTCTTCTAAATCCAAGTTTCTGTGGTCCGAAAAGGCTGAAGAGGCCTTCAATGACTTAAAAGCTCGTTTCACCTCTGCACCTATCCTAACCATTCCCAATCCAGAACTCCAGTTTATTGTTGAAGTGGACGCCTCCAATATCGGAGCTGGAGCCATCCTGTCGCAGAGGTCCACAGAAGATGGTAAGGTCCATCCTTGTGCCTTCTTTTCTCGCCGCCTCAGCTCTGCAGAAAGAAACTACGACATTGGGAATCGGGAGCTGTTGGCGGTAAAGTTGGCCTTAGAGGAGTGGAGACAATGGCTGGAGGGCTCCAAGGTACCCTTCATCGTCTGGACAGACCACAAGAACCTGGAATATCTACAAACGGCCAAAAGACTCAATCCGCGACAAGCCAGGTGGGCACTTTTCTTTTCACGATTCAACTTTCATATTGCCTATCGACCTGGAAGTAAGAATGTCAAGCCTGATGCCCTCTCCCGCTGTTTTGAAATCCAGGAAGAGGAAATTAACAAAGATACCATCCTCCCTAAAGAAGCGTTCATTAATGCATTATGTCTTGATATTGAGAGAGAAGTCAGAAATGCCCAAAACAATGCTGCTACTCCCAGTGCGTGTCCCACCAATTGTTTATATGTGCCAGCTACCTTACGCTCCCAAGTCCTGGAATGGGGACACGCATCCAGACTGTCCTGCCACCCTGGTATCCGCCGCACTAAGAACTTTATTCTTCAGAGGTTTTGGTGGCCAGAACTCACTCAAGATGTCCAGGGCTTCGTTGCTGCTTGCTCGGTCTGTGCCCAGGCTAAGACTTCTCACCAACCACCTCAAGGTTTATTGCAGCCCCTTCCTACACCACACCGCCCCTGGTCCCATATTGCTCTTGATTTTATCACAAGCCTTCCCTCATCCAATCACCACACCACCATTCTCACAATTGTTGATAGATTCTCCAAAGCAGTTCACTTAGTTCCCCTCACTAAACTCCCTTCTGCTCAAGACACTGCCAACCTAGTAATCCAACATGTCATTAGACTCCACGGCATACCCACTGATATCACTTCCGATCGCGGCCCCCAGTTCACTGCACTTTTTTGGAGAACATTCTTTAAAGCTTTAGGCACTTCAGTCAGTTTGTCATCAGGTTTCCACCCCCAGACTAATGGCCAGACCGAGCGAGCTAACCAGTGTGTGGAAAGTGTTTTACGATGTCTCTGTATTAGGAACCCCTCCTCCTGGAGCTATCAGTTACCGTGGGTGGAATACGCGTTGAACAGCCACACCTCTGCTGCCTCCGGCGTCTCCCCCTTCAAAGCCTGCCTGGGCTACCAGCCCCCTTTGTTCCCGTCCCAGGAGGAGGAGGTAGCTGTCCCCTCAGTCCGCGAATTCGTCCGTAGGTGCAGACGCACCTGGACTGCCACCCGCCAGGCCCTGCTCAGGTCGGTCGCTCGGATGAAAGAACAGGCCGACAAGAGACGCACCGCGGCGCCCATGTACCGACCTGGGCAGCGGGTCTGGTTGTCTTCAAGGGACATTCCCCTCAGAGGTAACGGGGGTAAGCTTTTCCCCAAATTCCTGGGCCCTTTCACCATTGAAAGGGTCCTAAGTCCCACTGCCGTTCGCCTCCGTCTCCCCCTGTCCATGCGACGCATACACCCCACTTTCCATGTGTCCCAGTTAAAACCTGCAGTAACCCACCCCCTGTCCTCTGGACCTGATCCCCCACCACCCGCCCGGATCATCAACGGAGGCGAAGCCTACACGGTCCGTGCCCTCCTGGACTCTCGTCGACGAGGCAGAGGACTGCAGTACCTCGTCGACTGGGAGGGTTACGGACCTGAACATCGCAGTTGGGTGCCAGCAAGGCACATCTTGGATAAGGACTTAATCAGAGACTTTCATGCCAACCACCCCAGACCAAGGTGAAACGCCTGGAGGCGTTTTTTAAGAGGGGGGGTACTGTTGTGATTCTGATCTTGCTGTCATGTTAAGTTCTGTGCCTGGCCTAGCCATGTTTTCATTTCCATGCTTTGCACTTTGTCTCCCCTGTCTTGTCATGTGTGTATCTTTGCTCACGGTCCCTTGTCTTGTGTGCCACTCATTCAGGTGATTTATTGGTTTCTGGGTTTCAATCTTCTTTCATTATCTCGTGTTCTTCCTTCCTCTCTCTTTTACTGTCTTACTAACACATACTAACAGTTTATTGTTTTTGCTAAATACTAACCCACACTAACCTTGTATATTTGGACTAACTTACTAACAAGCACTTGGGATTGTATAGCTGCACTTACTAATTGACTAATGATCTCTCAGCTGTCGCCCAATTCTAGTCTCCGCCTCCTTGCCTATCCCTAATTATCTCTGCTGCAGTTTTCCACTTATATCTCATGCTTTCCTTGTCTTTAGACTATGCACTTTTAGTACTCCTTAACCGGAGCTGTTGTTTGTACTTAGGTTTGTCTTGTGATCCCTGTCTGCGTTTTGGCTACAGCCAAATTCATGTAATTAGTTTATCCCTCATGTGTCTCTCCCTAATCATTGTCACCATTGATTGCACCTGTTCTCCCTGGTCATGTGTTTTCCTGGATGTGTATATAAGATGTCTGTTTGCTTCACACTCTTGTCAGATCGTTCTCCCTAGTTTTCTCGTGCCACGTTTCTCGCCTTGATTGCTCAGTGTTTATCTTTCTGACTGGATTGCTCGACTATTGATTTTGGTTTGCCCTTTTTGGATATTGTTGCATCTGTGAGTTTTGACCTTTTTCTGCCCGACCTTGATTTTGTGATTACTGCCCTGGTTTTGGATTCGGACTGTCTTTGGCTTATGAGTTTGTTTCTCCTCCAAACCTACGCCTGTGTACCGAACCCTTTTTGTCTGACCACGAACTTTGTTATTGGTGCCCTGGTTACGATTCTGGATTACGCCCATTGGATACTGTTTTTGGATTGTGGACTTTGTACCGTTGCCAGCTCTGTTGGGGGGTTTCCCCCTTCAGAAATAAAGCCTCCTTTTTGCATTCTACTGGTTGTCGCACTTGGTTCATTTCGTAAATCTCAACAATTCTTTGTTTATTGGCATTATTGCGTGCCCCTGGCCACAACGAAACAGACATGTATTTTCCACCAATTTTAGCCAGCATTACTCTATAGGGGATATCACAATAATTTGTCAAATTTATGGCTAACTGTTCCCTGTGTCGACATTGTGTTAGCTGGAATCCACGTGCGCTGGCCTCAGTTCACGATGATTTGTACATCCATCGATATTCAACTGCTATCAGCGACTACGGATGATTCTTTATAAGTGTGCACACAATAGCATTAGCGTGTGTGGAGGACGTGATTACGGCACTGCTTTTTCACCTGGCAACAAGAAATACTATTTTCTGATTGGCTGATAGTAATTAATGAATGGATGAGGCGAACCTAATCTCTCAGTATTGTATTGCAGCGCGTGATCAGACAGTGCTACAATTCCGGGACCAGCTGAGAAAATGCGTGGGAAAGAACTAATTTCTTCAGATTTGATTTGGGAAATAATTCTAGTTTCAAATAACGGAAAGTAATCCATTTATTTTTTAAATGTAACTGTATCCTAATTACCATGTGTAAGAATTGTAACTGTAACGGAATACAGTTACTCATATTTTGTATCCTAATTACGTAAGGCTGGTACATGTATTCCGTTACTCCCCAACACTGTTTATTTCCCTCCTCACTGTGCGTGGTGGCAAAATAACCTTGCGTCCTCGTCCAGGCTTGTTTATCACTGTTCCAGTCGTTTTAAACTCCTTAATGATTCCTCTGACAAATGATATGGGCAGGTGCTGGCGAGTGGCTATTTTCTTGTAGCCATTGCCTGACTTGTGAAGGTCGACACACATCTGCCTTACTTGAATGGTGTGTTCCTTTGTCTTTAACATGTTGAAGAGTGGATAAGAGAAATGGCCTCTGTGTCACGTCATATTTATACCCTAGGGAAACAGGAAGTGATGATTTACTAATGAAATGTTCCTAAATACTCTGATCAACTTTGTAAACTACTATAGAAATGACAAATACTTCAATTACATTTAATTCCAAGGAATTGTTAGGGGTGCCAATAATTGTGGAATAATAAAAATAATTATTCCTTAGTCAGGGATTTTTTTTTTCCCCTCAAAATTCACTTGAGTTGAAGGTTACATTTTTATATAATTTTCAGTGTGAGAATATGTTTCTGCAAAAAAAAAACTGAATTTATTTTAAGGCATTTAACACATCTTAACCAGGGGTCCCAATAATTATGGAGGGCGCTGTATATGCCAACTAATTCACATATCATATCACACTGCCAAGCTTGGGAAGACCATCCGTGATCATAGAAAAGTCACAAATAAGTTTTAGATAGAAAGTATTAGAAACTGCTGTATTTTTTATTGATTCAAGATTGGAATTCCAGCTGTTTAAATAACATTCCTCCAAATTAGTTTAAAAAAAATAAAGGGCTTGAACTAGGAGGGATGTAAATTTATGGACTCAAAGGCTCGTGCCCATTGGTATCTATCCTGATTTTAGTGTGCCTCGAATTAAACAATGATTAGGGCAATGGTGGGAATAAAAGGGGCTTTTACAAGCTCCAACCAAAAAGGGCACTTTTGTCTTTGAAGGCAAAAGGGCTGGTGCTCAAGCACCAGTAGAGCCCTATGTGGGCACAACCCTGTTAATGTGTATTCGGGAAGAATTTTTAGCATAGCCTATGATTTGGCTTTTAGGTCAACTTTTGTGCTCACCAAGCTGTGAATGCATCCAAGTTGTAGTGGTTTATTCACCAGATGACTAGACAAGATGATCGTAATAGCTATCAATGCAGTTTTCAGTGAAATAATTTTATCTGTATTGTTGCTCTGGTAATAAGCATTGTCAGGAACATAGTGTTTGTTTTAATCCCTTATCATTCCGGTAAAATTTGCCTATAATGCCTATCCAATGGCTCCGTACTGTTTACGTGTGCTCCGGAGCTACGACTACAAATACAGCAGACTTTGTGGATATCCACCAGCTCATTTCAAATGATGCAGCTGCTGTTTGTGGATATTTACCTAAATACTAAAATGGACTATATACTGGAATGAATTTACTGGAACTTTTTGGTTGTAACAAGACCATGTTTGAGGGGATATGTTTGCTTGGAGGAGTACTAGGAGGCTTCATTGGTGAGTTATATCAGTTTTGTAAATGTTTGTTTGTTTGTTTGTGGTCTTACACAGGCAGCTGTGTGAAGCTGCTGTGATGATTATATTTTGAAATGGGTGGCATCAATTGAATCACAAGAATCTTAGCTTTCCGAAGAATTGTTGCATGAGTATCTCACGTAACATATATGATGTAGTTTGTCTCTAACTTCCCTGATGGCTGTCAGAGTCACAAGGCATTAAAGGATTGGAGCATGTTGCGGCTAAAAGCTGTGTAGAATTGCTATTCAACAGAATAATGCTGTATGTTGATGCATTGTAGGCTTTATTGGACGTCTAATTATATACATTGTTTTGGTACGGGCGTAAGCATGCAAGCCCATATTTAAAATGTTAGCACAAGATTAATTATGGAGCAGAATGGCAGAAGAGACTCATGCAAAATACATTGTGCTCGAGTTCATCCCTCAAAAACATCTGCAAAAAAGGAAGGAAAAATATGTTTTTCAGCCTCTTGCTTATCACCATATCTGTCAGCTCAAGGATGGCCCACAGTCTAGAAATGTAACAATTTGTATTTAAGACATGAGACAGATCCTTCCTGGACTCATTTGAATTTAAATTGAATTTTAACAAAGCATTCTTGAAAGATAAAAATTGAAATGGACTGACTTAGATTTTGCCTAAAGGAGCTTTTAACATGATCTAACTGATACATAATTAGGTATGATGCTACGGTTGTTGATAAAAAGACTCCCGAATAGAGGATCTGACGCATAATTCAATTAATTTCATTTCTAAGTAATTCAATTTAGTGCATCTGCTAGCTTGCATGCATATTCTAGAGTAGTGGTTCTCAAACCACTTGGTCCTGGGGACCACTGTGTTTGGTGGTTTTCATCGCAACCACAACTGCAATCCCAGGAATCCATCTAGCTGTTTACTGTCATAATAAGGAGCATTTAATTTTAAAGGGATTGTTTACCCTTTTACTCTGAATTATTTATACAATAACTATTGTTCATATTGTTTTTCTATTGACTATACTGCTATAATTAAGGTTAAAATGCTACAAGGTGAATCAGACAGCTTTTCTAGATTGCTGTGCACAATTGTTAATTTTTATAAATTTTCCCCATTGAACTAAAAAAAAAAATAACACAAATCAGATTTGACTCAATTTCAGCGTTGGTGAATTCTTCAATATGCAAGGAATGCTTTGTTGTAGTGTCCATGTGTCCATAATTATACTAATGAAAATCCTGTTGATTTGTCATAATTGATCAGTTTAATTTCTTTAATTTTCTTTCTTTTTCAGTTTTCATCCCCGGCATATAATGGGGGGTGGGGGAATAGCTATTTAGCCATTTCACTGTCTTTCTGTCTTTAACCCTGTTTTTGTTTAGAGCATAACTTGAAAACTGTTTGATTTTTGCCATAAAACTTGATATGACTTTGCCATAAAACTTGGCACAACTTTGATCAGCTGCTGAAGCAGTACCTTTTTACAATTTTGGAATTTTTCAATTTAACATTAAGTGAGTTATAACAACGAACTTTACATTTTAGCCTATACCTTTAGGACCACAGCTCTCAGACACAAATTTTTGTTTTTCCTGGACTCCACAAAACTAGGTGTGAATCTGTCCATAGGTGGTGCTGTGAAACCTCACAGCAATACCGACGACGGAAATTGCGGGGGGCGAAGGCTCAACGTGTTCTTTGGGCTGGCGTTACAAGCGCGATATTTTGGCTGCTGCGAATCACAATAAAATAAATCAATTTTCTCCTTTCAAAGAACGGGGCAGAAAAGCACAACGGTTACTATTAATCTGACTCCATAGCCAATTTAGAATACCAAATTTAGTTATACTCTCATTAAATATCTGACTCCAAATGAAAATTAGAATTTATAATTTAGGGAAAACATGCATGGACCTTGGGGTGATTACGCCTCAGACTCGTAAGTCAAGGCCTGTGTTACTCAATATATGCCCCCGGGTCTTAGCATAATTGCCGGATCTTAGTTCGGTGATAGCTTTAGAGGATGGAAGAAATCACCATGATAGTAGCATCTTGGCTTAAACATATCATGAACCCAGATTTATGTGAACTAAAGGGTTCCTTAAGGCGAATCTGACAGGCACTGGCTTATAAGCCCAGGGGTGCCCTTTAATGCCAAATCCCCAGAACCTGTACTACATAAACCCTTTATATAAGTAGATCATAATTTATGATCTAACTTTAAGGAGAATTCCGGTGTGAAATTGATTTGGGGTGTATTGAAACATGATAATGAGTACTAACTTTTGTCAAATACCCCACCTCCGTACGCACGCAGCATTTCGAAATACATGGCTTTTTAGCCGAAGCTCCCAACAGGCTTACAATGGTAGTGAATTGAGTATGGCGTTGCCATGCAAAGAAATCGCTATTTTTTTCATCATCAACAAGGCTCAAAGTAGCTCCAGACTTCATCAATAGAATTCCAAGGGCCCTGACATTTAAAATGAGGCACTGAGAACTTTGAAAATGCATAGGTAATTCATTTAAAAAGACTGTTTATGCAAACCGTACCTTGAGGCAGTTTCCAGTCGCCTCCATCTTGAAAGTCACGATAAGTCGATTGACAAGCATGAACAAATAGATTGTAATCTGTTCCCCTATCCTTCCTATTTGTTCGTGCTCATCAATCGGATCGGGGGTCCTTTCCAAGGGGAGAATAGTGAGTAGAGCAGCGATCTTGCTGTAGTCCCGGATAAACCACCAATAGAAATTTGCGAATCCAAGAAAAAGCTGAAGCTTCTGTCGGTCTGTAGGCATGGGCCAATCCCTGACGGCACTGACCTTGGGTGGATCCATCTTCATCTGCCTCAGAGAGATGATGAAGCCCAGGAAGGAGACCAATGAAGCATGGAATTCACACTTCTCTGCTTTGATAAAAGTGGGTTTCTCCAGCAGTCATTGCAGAACTTGGCGGACATGTCCCTGGTGCTTCTGAAGGGATCGGGAGTAGATTAAGATGTCATCCAGGTACACAAAGACGGATCTGCGGATCATGTCCCGGAGAACATCATTGACTAGAGCAGGGATACTCACTCTTTTCCAGAATGAGCTGCAGTGGGTGCAGGCTTTCATTCTAACCAACCAGTCACACACCTGATTCTACTAATCAACCCTTGAGGCTTTTGCCAAAGACCCGTGATTAGTAGAATCAGGAGTGAGACTGCATGGTTAGAATGAAAGCCTGCACCCACTGCAGCTCATTCTGGAAAAGAGTGAGTATCCCTGGACTAGAGCCTGGAAGATGGCTGGAGCATTGGTTGGACCAAAGGGCATAACAAGATATTCAAAGTGTCCCAGCGAGGTGTTGAATGCCGTCTTCCTTTCGTCCCCCTCCCTGATACGCACGAGGTGGAATATGTTGCGCAAGCCAGCTTAGTGAATACCAAGACTCCATGGAGAAGGAGGAAGGCAGAGTCAATGAGCGGGAGTGGGTACTTATTCTTAATCATGTTATCATTGAGGCCCTGGTACCCAATTAGTGTTTGTTACCAAAAAGCTCTATCTTGGTCTCAACTGACCAAAGCACACGGTCCCAGTTCAAGTCCCAATACCGCTTAGCGAACTCCAGACGTTTACCTTTATGATTTTGAGTGAGAAAAGGTTTTTTCCGTGCATGCCTCCAGCTTGTTGGCATGTAGATAGCGCCTGATGGTTGTTTTGGAGACTTTGTGACCCCAAGATGCTGCCATTTGTTGCAATTCTTTAACAGTGAGCTTTGGAGAATATTTTATTTCCCTTACCATCCTCCTCACTGTGCGTGGTGGCAAAATAACCTTGCGTCCTCTTCCAGGCTTGTTTATCACTGTCCCAGTTGTTTTAAACTTCTTAATGATTCCTCTGACAGTAGATATGGAAGGTGCAGGCGAGTGGCTATTTTCTTATAGCCATTGCCTGACTTGTGAAAGTCGACACACATCTGCCTTACTTGAATGGTGTGTTCCTTTGTCTTTCCCATGTTGAAGAGTGGATAAGAGAAATGGCCTCTGTGTCAAATCATATTTATACCCCAGGGAAACAGGTAGTGATTAATTGTGGGACAGGTGATTTTAAAAATTGAATTTATGTTAAGGCTTTTAACACATCTTTACCAGGGGTGCCAATAATTATGGAGGGCGCTGTACTTCTCTGTGGCTTGCTCCTCCGCTCTAGAGAGGTTGTCCAGGCGCCTATGTAGGGCCCCAGGGAGGGGCTCGATGGAGCAATCATACGGCCAGTGGGGGGGGAAGTGACTAGGCTTGCTGTTTGCAGAAGACTGCCGAGAGGTTGTGATAGGTTTTTGGGACAAAGGACAGGTTGGATATTTCCAGAGACTGAAGGGGAGCTTGGGTCGGAGGTAAGGCAGAGTGGAGGCAGCCAGCATGGCAGTGGGTACTCCAGGAGGTGATGCTACCGGTGGTCCAGTTCAGTTAAGGGTTGTGGGTTCACAGCCACGGAAAGCCAAGCACCAGTGGCACATGCAATCTCTCAATTAGGTGGAAGCTGATCCTCTCACGGTGGTTCCCGGACAGAAGGAGGGTGACTGGAACAGTTCTCTGCACAATGCGGGCCAGGCGGCTCTTTGTCAGTGACTGGGTCTGCAAGGCGGAACTGGGGGGTTCGGTAGGGATCCCTAATCGCTGGCACACTGAGCGGTCAATGAAATTCTCATCTGCCCCTGAATCCACCAGCGCAGACAGGGAAAAGGATTGTCTCTCCCAGAGCAGCATTACTTTGAGGATAGGGTGAGCAGAAGATGGACTGTGGATGGCATGGCTCACCAGTAGTGCCCCCTCTATCGGAGAGCCTGTACTATTGCTTGGCGTACTGGACAGGTGGAGAGAAAGTGGCTGGGCTGCCCACAGTGCAGACATACTTGTGCTTTAATGAGCCGCATCCTCTCCTCCGCAGACTGATGGACCCGATTTATCTGCATTGGAACGGGGTCGGCAGGGTTTGGGGCCTCCTGGTTAATCTCTGGCAGGCTAAGAGGAGCACCGCGGAAAGGGAGAGTAGCAGAAGAGGGACTGGAGTCTTCCTGCCACAGGTGATTGAACACCCGGATGGCTAGCTTGATCACATCGTCCAAGGAGGTGTACTCCCCCCGAAATGTTACCTCGCGACCCACCTCCCTGTTCAGGTGGGATTGGAAGACTGTGATCAGGGAGCTGTTGTTCCACCTGGACTCCACTACCAGGTTCCGGAACTGGTGGGCAAATTCTCGGCCCGACAGGTTTCCCTGTTGGGACCGCAGCAGGTGTTGGCCGGCTTGCTTCCCTTGGATGGGAAGGTCAAAGACTCTTGAGTTCTGCTGAAAAAAGTAAAAAAAGGACCTGGATAATGGTGAGTCTTGCTTGAAGAGGGAGTTATAGAGGTTCAGCGGAGCACCCTCTAGCAGGTTGACCAGATACACAATCTTAGCTGCTTTGCTAGCATAGCGGGCAGGCTAAGCATTGAATGCTATCTTGCACTGGGTCAGGAACCGTCTGCAGGTGTTTGGGTCACCAGAGTATTTTGCAGGGGGGTGTATGTTAGGCTCTGGACTGCTGACATCTGTTGGAGGAGACTGGTTGAGCGAGGCAGTTTGGGGGTCAGCAGCGACCATCGATGGAACGGCAGCTGGGGTGGCTCTCAGGCATTCAGTGACGGTGGCAAGAGTAGCGCTGATTCAGTAGTGCTGACACACCAGCCTTCAATCCTGCAATCAGACTACAGACACACAAACGCAAAGGGAAAAGGGCAATGGAGAGAGAGAGGTTACTGGCAGGACTTAACAGAATCACCCCCTAAGTACCGGTTGTAACGTGGCTAAAAAGAATAAAAGGATTAGGGGTCACAGAGACCACGGAAGTTTAAAGGAATTACAATGATTTATTCGCCAGGTAGGCAAGAGCTTAAATCAACAGACCAAACATCAGTTACCACGAATTTGGACAAATATAAAAGTCATACCTGGCAAAAGCTACACACAGAGAGTTGTGTGAGGGCGAGATCAGAGAGACGATTTGTCATAACTATAGAGGCTACACACGGCATCGAGGTGCATGTGTGGGAAATTGGCTGTGATCCTCCATAATTAAAGAGGCTACACATGCACTTGTGTACACGGGGAGAGATCGGATACGATCTTCCCAGAATGGATTGTCTCTCTTTGCTTTAAGCCAAATCACGTCATTGATCCTGGCAGAATGGCCATAAATTACCAGGAAGGGGGGTCAAATCTGGATTTTGGGTTTCCATCATTTGGAGGAGCAAACAAATAGTTATAACTCCAATACCAATTGCTCAATCAGCTTTGAATTTTGCATGCCTCATCTTGGTCAAGGGTCCAAGGGATATCGATTAAGTACACAGTGATTGCTCAAACAAAAGGCCATCATCAGTCAATGACATTTCAACATCCCCTATACTCTTTGAGCTATCATCTATCATCGTCAAACCTAACAAGATTATTTTGGACACATGAAAGACCAATTAACTATGTACTGGAGCGCTGCCTTGTGCCATTTTGGGAATTTTTCACTCTTTAAATTTTGTGGGGGCTGGGGGAGGGGGTATGCCATCTGTGGATGGCTCTCATAATCTTTTTATGCTGTTGTTTCCAATGTAACACATTGTACATATTGAACTTTTATTGTTCTGGGCATGCATAGCAATTTTTTTTTACAATGTTTCTTAAAAGCGTAGTAAAAAAAAGAAAAAATAATTCTTTAAAATACTGTGACAGCAATTGTGCTAGGAACAAAAATCAGCATACAGGGCAATCCATGCATTTGAGAATCACTGTCTGAGTCATAGTTCGTCTCATGGGGGAAACTTTGAGCAAGTCATGGGAACTAATGGTGGCCCGTTGTGTATAGTTTAAGACATTGTGATGTATTTGTGCCAATGACATTTTACTGTATGACGTCAGCCTGTTTAAAGTAAAGTAGAAAATTGACTCATTTCTGTACTATCAGCGAAAATATGAAGCTTAGTGATTAGCAAAATTGAAACAGAAGTCCAGGTAGGACTGCTGTGCTGAGTGTGTTTACATTTTGGTTGTGCATTGTGTATTGTTGTGCAGGACATGACTGGATGATTGTGTTTTTATTGACTATGCTGTTTGGTTAGCTTGACCTAATTTAACGGTTGCAGTATTGACAGCCAGCTGACATAGTTTTGTGGTGGATTGGATTTCAGGCTCTGCTATGTTGAAACGTGTCAGCAATGACTGATGTGGAGTCAACGTATGCGGACTTCATTGCCTCTGGTCGAACCGGAAGAAGGAATGCACTGCATGATATCTTACAGAGTCCAACCGATTTAGAAGCTAGGGAGCTATCCCTGAGCTTATCCCAACTCAACATATGTAAAACCGGTGAGTTCATTTACCGCGGTGCTGTTTTAACCAGACAGCTGTCTGTTTCTCATGTTTAATGTGCCTGAGCTTCATAGCTACTTATTTCACTGGACAATATAATAATGGCATCTTGGTTCTATTTGCATATAGGCTTATATAACGGGGACAGAATTTCACTGATGTGTACGTTTGTGTGCGTGTGTGTGTCTGTGTGTGTGTAAAAAATGTGTTTGTATGTATGCCTGCATTATGGATGCGTGCTTGTTTGTGTGTGCTGCATGTACATATTTGTGTAAACCTGTATACCTATGGTGTATACCTTTGTGCATGTGTTTTTGTGTGCGCATGCATTTGTGCCTGCATGTGTGTGTATCTGTATGTATGTGCCTGGCTGCATGTGTGCGTGTATCCGTACATACGCGTGTATGTGTGTGTGCCTGCATATGTGCACGTGTGTGTGTGTGTGCCTGCATATGTGCACGTGTGTGTGTGTGAGTGTGTGTGTGTGCTCCCTCTTGTACATCCCAGCTGAAGGAGATGAATCTGAAGAAACTCAGGCCTCTTCCTCAGATCCACCGCAATCAGAAGAGGGAAAACAGGAAGGCGGCACTTGAACTGCTATACTGACCCCTAGCTGCCACGATAACCAACACATAACTGCCCTCTCACTTTCTGAGCATTTCTGACCAATCCCCACCCCTCCCTGCTCCCTCCACTCTTCTCTGGGGACCAACACTGCCACTGTGTGGGGACTCTTCAAAAATGACCCTTCCTAAGCCTGCATGGTCTGCCTGCTCCTGTGGCCCCTCCCACAGGAAGGCCTGGGGCTTAAATCCCTGGACTGCCCAGTCTGCTGCAGCCAGCTGCATCTTGAAATGACTGCCGAACAGGCTTAAAGAAGCCCCCAAGCTCCACGGCGCTTTCCTTCATGCAATTAGTCGAAATTGCAGAGCTAGGTTGTGAGATAGCGAGTAAAGCTCTCAGGCTTCCTTGATCAGTGAGAGGTATTCCCCAATTCCCAGCAGTTTACTTTGGAAAATGGGTCAGAGTACTTGATGGTTAGACATGGATCAGTCTGGAGTGTATACTTGCCTGGGAACCTGTAGGCTCTCCCCAGCTGTAGCAGGTGAACATGCCTATCCAGATAGGCCTCTCCTCCACGTTCTGCTCACCTGGACAGTTGGAAAGCGTTGCTGTAGTTCTCGCTGTTCCCTCTTTGTCGATGGTTATGTTTAGTTTGTGTGATTTCACCGATGATACCAGGTGATTTAAGGCAGACAACTGCCAGAACTTACTTCCAGCAGGATTTCCTGTCAAAAGTGCTGTAATAATAATATGGCTTAAAATGTGTTGTGTATTAGTTACTGTATATTGACTGCCAGCTGTATTTTATTTTTTATTTTTTTGCTAAAAGGTAACTTTTTTTTTACTAAGACAATGGGAACTGTAGATGATTTTGATATCCTTATTTGTTGAAGTATTGTCCTGCTATTCGATTTAGATTTTAATTAAAACTGCATTGAACATAAGCTTGGTCAACAATTTGCACTTTGCTGAAAAGTGCAATTAGTTTTTTTTTCTCATATAGACCAATATGGACCACTAGGGGGCTCCCAAGTTGAGTGAGTCATCACCTGAATTCAGGATTAGTCTTTATCAGAGTTGTTCACGCTGAAGGGATTGTACTGAGGTACTATAGTGCCAGTGCAGAAATATTGGTACCTGTGTGTAAAACTCCCATGATACCACCAATAACACTGTGCCCACTTAATCCTGTGTGACACTCACGTTACTGAGAAGTAACTGCTTAACTTTTTATATAAAGTAATGCTTATCTTTCCAAGGTCAACTTGTGTAAGCCCTGTCATGCTTCTGTGAATGGCCCTGTTGTTGCAGTTTCTCCTTAAGTCTTCCCGAAATCTTTGTTCTCAGTAATATTCATTGAAACTCTGTTGGTTCAAACATGCAATCTAAAAGTGTTTCAATCATTAGGCCTTCATGATGATGGGTGATAATTCTTATGATGCTTCCTGTAGTAATAGGGCTATACATTATATTTTCTGCTACAATATATATGTGTGCTCTACATTTAAAAATTAATTAATAACGTGTAATACAGTTTTGGACTTATTAGTCAACCAAAAAAAGGAAAGAGAGTTCGAAAAAGAAACAGTAGTGTAGTGCATAAAAATGGACACAACACACTACAAAACATCCCCAAAATGACATTCAGTTTTCAAAAGGAGCAATTTTGAGTATAAGTGATTTTGACCACTACTATATAATTGTGAATAATTCAACAATATGCAATACGTTTTTTCTATTTTGTGATAAAGCAAATTTGCATGCTGTTTCTATAAAGCGTGAGTTCATGAAATTAAATCTGTCACTTTCCTTCTATTTGATTCTTGCAACTGTTATTTGCACTGTATAATTTTAAAATTACAATTACATGTTTGATGAGTCAGTGCTGAAACTGTATGATAGTGCATATTTTATTGAGTTTCATCTTCTGGTAATCGTGTATTGCACATCATTGTTGTTGTAGTCAATTAGTAGAGTTGTTTGTTTGATTTGTTTTACTTTTACAAAAAATAAACTGTAACTCTTGAAGTGTGTGCATGTGTGTTTCTTGAAGAAATGCAAGGACCAAATCATATGATATATGAAATCATATGATTACATTGATATGAAATGAGTCAAGTTGTTAAATAAAGCTCAGTGAGATAAAATTGGAATCCATTCTTCAAAAATAAATAAAGTGCAGAACTTCTAATTGAAAATTTTAACTGACTTGCAATGTTTTGGTGACCTAATCAGTATTATTTATTCAAAACATTTTTCAAGGTACCATAGGCCACGGTTTTTGCGTATGTTGGTGGGTGTTCAAAACCTTAAAATAACTTAAAAAAATAAATAAATAAATAAGAAGTAAAATGCAAGTGTTTTTGCGAGCTTTGACCGACATGAACACCACGCCCGCTCGCACACACACACACACACACACACACACACACACATCACAAAGAATGAAATAGTCAGTACCACCCAATCAGTTTGAGAGGCCTGTCTGAATAAACAGCGTTGACCAAATCCACAATCCGATAAGGAAACTAATTATACAATATGCCTAGCCACAGACTATATGCAAACACAGGGCTCCCCGTAGTGCTGGAAGTAATTGAACCCTGATAAACTTTTCAGCACCTTAGCAGGTCCATTCGTTCATTAATCACTCCCGGATATTCTGCTGTCAACGATCAGCAGTGCTGATACCAAGCTTAGATGAGATCGATATGATTATCAATGACTTAGTTCAACGACACACACCTACAAAGTAATAACCATAGCCACCAAGATTGCACTAGAAAAAGATAAAGAGAAGGAAGAAGTGTGATGCCCTGGGTAATGTTCTGTTGGGAGACCATGGGTTTGACAATTCAAATGGTCGTCGGTTTGTCAGAGCTCTGATGGTGGCAGAAGGGGGACCTACGCAATGTTGGGAGGGTGGTTTCATTGTTTTGGATGATTGGTGTATCACTGATGAAGCAAATGCCATTAATTATTTCGAAACGTTGCTGCAAACCTTACGCGGAAAGTGAATAGTCAGTTCTTGTAGTTTACACATTGGATATGGGAGAAATGTTACCTGATAGGGGCTAAGTTGTTATGGCCAGGCAACTGGTTAAGAGCATCTCCGAAATTATGTACATGGCTTGTGGGGTCAGCAGTGGCAAGTACTTACCAACAGTAATCTGAGGACAGATAAATCACAAACCGGTGATACGGTGTTAAACACCCATGGCTCATCACTGGGCCAAGGGCAAGGAAAGCTATCTCGTCTGGTCTGGAACGCTACTGTGCCACAAATCAAAGAACATTTTAATGATAGTGAAAGGGGAGGAACGTGTCACAGCACACAATGCATTACACCCTGCTTCCTATGGGGCTGTATAACTGTACACCAGTCAAAGAGCCCACACTATCCCTTCTGCCTCTGAAAACTCCTCCAACCAGAATGCAAACTGGACCTTGGAGCAATGCAGGAAGGTTGCCCATTTCAATGAGTCTTGTTTTATTTCGAAAATGTAGACTGCCGGGAACATGTGTGCCATGTACTTGGGAAGAGAAGGCACCAGGATGCACTGAGGAATATTGTGATGCTGTGGAAAATGTTCTCCTGGGAAACCCTGGGCTTAGGCATTCATTTGAATGTCCATTGGGCTCATGCAAACTTCCAGGTTCACCTCACCATGGCAATGGTCTTTCCCAATTGGCAGTGGCTATTTTCAGCAGGATACTACTCCGTGACTTACTGCACAAATTTTCTGGGAATAGTTTGAGGAACATGACAAGTTTATACTGTAACCCATGCCTATTCCCCAGATCTCAATCCGATCGAGTATCTATGGGATGTTCAGGAACAAATCCAATCCATGACAGCTCCGCCTCGCAGCTTACAGCACTTAAAGCATCTGCTGTTAATATATTGGTGCCAGATACCACAGGGCACCTGCAGAGCTTAATTTGTTTTGTATAAAGCTCACCATACATGAAGATTGCAAGTAATTAGTTTTCACAATTCAAGATTTTAGATTCAAAAGCACTCTAATTCAATATAACTACTTCCACTAATACAATAATCATTACTAATAGATAAAATAGATGATGATAATATAACCCCAATTCTGAAATAGTTGGAATGAAGTGTAAATTGTGAATGAAATCAAAATGCAATGACTTTCAGATCACATGAGCCAATATGTTATTTAAAATAGAAGAAAGATAACATTTCAAATGTTGAAAAGGAGACATTTTACATATTTATCCACAAAATGAGCTTATTTCAAATTTTCTGTCTGCAACAGGTCTCAAGCTTAAAAAAGGGGCTGTAAAAGCAATTGATATATATATGAGAATCATCTGAAAGAACATTTAGCAATTCATTAAGTTAACTGGCATCAGGTGTGATTGGCTCTAAAAGGGATGTCTTAGAGAGGCTGAGTCTCTCAGAAGTAAACATGGCCAGAGGCTCTCCAACCTGTGAAGGCTTACGTGAAATAATTGTGGAATACTTTAAAAACAATGTTCCTCAAAGTGAAATTGCAAAGGCTTTGAGGGTCTAATCTTCGACAGTGCATAACATCATCAAAAGACTCAGAGAAAGTGGAAAAATCCCTGTGCGTAAGGGACAAGACCGAAGACCTTCACTGGATGCCCATGATCTTTGGGCCCTCAGACACCCCTGCTTCACTCACCGGCATGATTCTACTATTGACATCACTATATGGCCCCAGGAATTCTTAAAGAAACCACTGTCTGTAAACACAGTCCGCCGTGCCATCCACAGATGCCACCTAAAACTCTATCATCCAAAAAGGAAGCCATTTTTGAGCATGATCCAGATGCACCGTCGTGTTCTGTGGGCCAAGGCTCATTTAAAATGGACTGTAGCAAAGTGGCAAAGTGTCCTGTGGTCAGACAAGTCCAAATTTGACATTCTTGTTGGAAATCATGGACATTATGTCCTCCGGGCTAAAGAGGAGAAAGACCACTCCTATTATCAGCATACAGTTCAAAAATCAGCATCTCTGATAGTATGGGGATGCATTAGTGCAGGGATACTCACTCTTATCCAGAATGAGCCACAGTAGGTGCAGGCTTTCATTCTAACCATGCAGTTACACACCTGATTCTACTTATCAAGGGACTATGGCAAAAGCTTTAAGGGTTGATTAGTAGAATCAGGTGTGCGACAGATTGGATAGAGTGAAAGCCTGCACCCACTGTGGCTCATTCTGGAAAAGAGTGAGTATCCCTGCATTAGTGCATATGGTGTGGGACACTTGCATGTTTTAAAAAGCACCACAAATGCTGAAAGGTATATAAAGGTTTTACAGCAACATATGCTCCCCTCAGGCGACATCTATTCCAGGGAGGGCCTTGTGTATTTCAGCAGGACAATGCAAAATCAGATACTGCAGCTATACAACATCATGGCTTCGTAGTAGGAGAGTATGTGTCCTGATCTTTCACTGATTGAGAAAATTTGATGCGTAATTAAACGAAAAAGTCTGTCAAAGGAGACCCAAAACTCTCCAGAAGCTGGAAGCCTGCATTAAACAAGAGTGGGATCAAATTCCCATGGCTAAACTTAAGAAACTTGTCTCCTCAATGCCCAGATTTCTCCACTCTGTGTTAAATAGAAGAGGGGATGCTACACCATGGTAAACAGGCCCCTGTCCCAACTTTTTTGAGATCTGTAGCAGCCATCACATCTGAAATGAGTTCATTTTGTGGATAAAATTGTAAAATTTCTCAGTATTAACATTTGCTATGTTACATCTGTTCTATTGTGAATAAAATACCGGCTGGTGTGATTTGAAAGTCATCGCGTTTTGATTTTATTCACAATTTACACTTTGTCCCTACTATTTTGGAATTGGGGTTGTTAATCATGTATTTATATCTTTTTTTTTTACCAGTCACTCTTTTGCTGCATGGTTCAGAAGTATATTTAACACATTTTCATAGGAGTGTGACCGCAACATCATGGTCATAATGGTCGAGAATGGACATGTCACCTCAGTGCTCCAACAATTCTAGCACATGAAGTGACATAACACAATGGTGATTGGTTGAAGGTATGTTTGCAATGGAAGGCAAAATATTCTATATTAAAATTCATGTTAATTCATCAAAAAGTCAATGTTTAATTCATTTAAGGAAATTTTGTTGGGCTTATCACAAAATGAAAATGTGAATTCTGATTAAAAATGAATGCAGATGAACATACAGTTATTGTGCTCCAGGGATTAGCTGATAGGAAGCTGTGACAAGGGGGTAAATATCTCAAAACCACAAAATTTGGACATATAACCATTGTGCTCCAAACCCTTGATATCAGCTTTTTAATTATCTTCATTAACATTTTTAAAAATAAATATTTAGCTTTTATTTTTTATTCCCAACGACACGCATTGATTGCAAATCCACATATTCAGATCTGTTAATACAACTGATTTTTTTTTCTTTTCTCCTCCCAGAAAATGCCAAGAGGTCAAGTAATGTAATCAAGTCTTCAATCACTGAATTTCTGAATGACCATTTTTCTCCTGCCAAAATATAATATATCTGGGTAGTTGGCAAAAATTGATTGAATCAGTTTACAACAACTGTGTGTTAGTCTATGGTGCATGATGGTAATGTAAGTATGAAAAGCTCGCACCCTGCGGCCTGTTGGTTCGTCAAAGGACAGAAATGTGCGCTGAAGTCAGGACCGGGGACAGCTCCATGGCAAGACATAAGACAATTCCATATTTGTCTATCCTTTATTTATGACTGAAATTACTTCGTAAAAAAGAAACAGCCTCATGAGTCGGATGATAACTTAATTCATCCTTCATTTGCTTCATGGTAAATTAATCTGTTTACCCTCTATTGTATTTTTATAGTAGTAGTATTTTTGATATATGAAAATGAATTAAACAACATTCAGACCCATATTTGAGGGAACACAAAAAATCCCTTTTTCAAAAGGGCCTGAGTATAATTTTGAAAGTGAGACCAGGAGAGAATCCATGTTCTTTTGAATTATGATCCAAGGACATTTATGGTTTTCCCATGTTTTTCTCTAATCGGTATATATATTAACACTGATTTCAAGTTATTTTTTTGAAGCAGAAAAAAACAATCAAATTAGTTTTCATAAAATTATTGTTAAATAAAAAATGCAGGGTCACTGTAATGTAAAAACAAAAATGCCAAGGAAATTGAAGTTTAATTTAGAAAATAAATATTAAATTATTTTAAAAAATTAAATAAATAAAATATTCACGTCATGTTTAAATGGTTGAATAAGCAACATCACATTTTGGGTGATGTGGTGCATCTAGGTGTGTACATTCATCTTTTGTCAATCATTTTGAGTGATAGTATGCGTAATTTTATGAGGTGAAACAACACTTACAATAAACCAATCCTTCATATTTGTTCGAAATGTCATTTTTATTACAAAATCGTACATCTAAAAAAATACAAATTATAGTAGAAATATGTATCGTAAATTTCTCAAAACCTGTGCATATATTCTGGTACAGCTCGATGCGAGCATTGCCACAATACTAGACCCCAATTAAAACCTTAAACTGCTTAAGACACTATGTTACTTAAAGCATAAATATTGTCAGGATGTCCGCACATTTCAGGAGGTGGATGCTGCCGGTTGCTCGAGAAATAATCTAATAATTTGTATGCATACTAACACAATCACTGCCATGTTCGTGATCGCTGTAGTACAGAATTCGTCTTAAAACATTAGGCCTATTATCAGCAATGGCAATAACAGAGCATGTCAGCAAATGACCATAAAAATCACGTCGATGCTGCGATATCAGTGCTGTTATAATTAGAGAGTCCATATAAAAGTGCTCACGACAGTGAACTGATATTCAGGACCATTTGCTATGAAAGCAAATTATCAATTTTGAACGAGCAGTGGCTACGCTCTCCAACAGAGGGAGTCTGTTGGGTAGAGGAGGATGTCCCAGAAATTGGCACGCTCCTCGAAGTCAGCTGAACAGTTTGGAAAGTGTCCCGCGACTGAATCGCGCCTCTAGCCAGGTACGAGTACCCAGAGCAGCAGGACTGAGCACAATGCGCTGAGTCGGGATAGCCATGGAACAACGGTTGAACCTGGGAGGGGACCGCGTGTGGATAGCTCATCACGTATGGCGTCACTTGCGCGATACAGGGCCACTGTACTCTATCCCGGGAGAAGATGCCTCTTTCAGTCTTGCCCTCATCTTTTCCCTTGAACGGAAAACTCAAGATGCTGTCAATGGAAAAAGAGCTGGAAAACTTGGTGTTTACGCAGTCTTTCTTGGGGGGCATTGGCGTTATGGGGGCAGGCGCATCTTCATTGGCAATGTGCGCTGTCACCTCGTCCTCGCAAGGCTTTTTAACGATGCGCTTCCTCCGGCGACGAAACACCCCACCTGCAAAGGTATACTCGCTGTGCGGGTTCAACATCCAGTAATTGTCCTTGCCCCAGGGTCTAGAGGGGTCCCGCAGAATTTTCAAAAAGCAATCATTCAGCGAAAGGTTGTGACGCACCGAGTTTCTCCAACCAGTGTAACTACCCCTGAAAAAGGGGAACTTCTTCATTAGGTAGTCGTTTATCTCTGCCAGAGTGAGGCGCCCAGTCGAAGAGTCACGGATTGCCATGGCGATCAGGGCGATGTAGGAATAAGGTGGTTTGGGTCGCCGCGTATAAGGCTTTCCCTTTCCGTCAGCTTCCTGTGCGACTGGTGCCGGACTGTTGGCGACGCAATCCCCATCCGAGCCAAGTTCCTCTTCACCAGAGAGAGGCGAGTGCGCTCTCGCCTCACCATCACTAGACATCTCCAATGTTTTAGCTGTAAAGCTATTCCCGCAGAATACTTCCAGTTTCATGCTCGTATTGTTTTTTAACTGTCAAGCGCTGTCGGAGTTTCCACTGAATCAGTCTCCCTGAAAGAGCCGTTACCAAGTGAAAAAGACTTGGATGGGAAGAAAACTTTATCAAAGGCACAATAGAAAGAGGAGAGCGCTGGAACTTCTGTTGAGTCAATCATCCAAACCACTGACATTACACCAGTGGGAGTGCTTAGTAACGAACTATCCCCTGAGACTCAGGAGCTCTCTTAAAATATTATGACCTGGTGAGACCTGCCCACATAGGCGGGACTTCTCTCCCCATCCTGACTTCATTTAAATTCTACTGTGCGGCGTGATTGCTCTCGGCAAAATAACGCCGGAACCCGTAAATGGGCTACATACCCCACGTCTATAGGCTGAGAGTGTCAATAATTTTTCAGTAAACCTTGTGGTTGCACTTTCATTTTACGCGCCGTTCAACTGTTCTGTGCTCGCCTGGCCAAAAAAGTCCTGAAGCGACCAGTTCAGATCTAGTAACGATCCATAGCAAGATGTTTTTCGAGAAACAACCAGGTGGCGTACTACATTCACCAGACAAGGTTATTTGCTACGTTATGCCGGATGGATGCTGGTGTTTCATTCAATGTCGCATCAGAAAAAGAGAGGAAAAGATGATCTGAAACCGGTTCACATCTTGTTGGTGATATGACAGTATTTGCTGTTAATTGCGCCTAATAATTATTTGCTGGTTTTATGACCTAATTACACCAGTTTATCTCAATATGGAATGCTTCTGTGTAGGTCTACCCAAGCACTGCGCATTGTACCAGCCTATATAATTTCGTATAAAACAGCAAATGAGTAATAAATACATATTAAACTATTTTAACGTACAGTGAGACAAAATTAGGATCAATTGAGAACATTATCACTAAACAAAACTACCGCAATATTTCAGCGACCATCGACAAAACTTGAACCGTTTTCAATACAACCCCCCTCCCCTTTTGATGTTTTAATGAGCAGGTGCGTTGAACGCAAGGGTCAGTTCTTCTTGATATCAGGAAGTTAACGCGCTTGCCAACTAAATACCGCATGTTCTTCTAAACGCAGCAGATATGTGGTTGCAAGGTGGAATCCAAGGAATTTCGTTTGGAAATATACATAGCCTACACGTTCCGACACAATTTATTCTATCACAAATTCAAAACGTTTATTTTCATTTTAAACACCTGCGCTTTGTTTAGACTGCCTCTCTTTGATTGATTTATTTATTTATTTATTTATTTACTTTCGCGTGAAATAAGCTATTTCTCTTGGATAGTTTCCCGCCAGCATATACAGTGAATATGAATCTTATCCTTCCTAGGGCTCAGTCTAGCATTCTCACCTCCAGAGGTGTATAATCCAAGTTCAGAAAGTAAAAGTCCATCCCAGGATATTGTTTCAGTCACAAAAGACCAGTCAGTTGGCCCTATTCTTCAGTTGGAAGGTAAAACTAACAAGTGAAATCTGCTGACAGGAGTTTACGGGTGGAATGAGAACATGGTAGGATTTTTACTTTCTGACCCCTGGATTATACACCTCTGCTCACCTCGAATTACTCATACGCACGAGAACCAGTTCAAGGGAGCGTTTGCTTGAACAAGCATGTACAGTATATTGCTTGTAGCTGCTGTAAGGATTATACACTTTATGGGTAAAAGTTACGACATTACATTTTCAGTTGAATTCTAGGAGACTTTTTTGAATACAGACCTAGAGCGTATGTGTCTTAAAATGAAGATGTCAATGTCATGTGGACAATCCTACAATTAAAAATACAATTCAGGCTATGTAAACTTTCAGATCGTGAAGATCCTATGAGATTTTTCTTGTCTTGTGTTTATTGTTGGTGTCTTGAAAAAAAAATTCTAATAATAAACCCAGAAGATGACATCTGCATGTAAGCATAAGTCTCTGCAGAGCAACTGAAAATTACCCCCCCAATGCACGTCTTTCTTGAAATATACGTAGGCCTACTCACAAGCTCGACAGGAACTCAATAGCCATGACATGTTTATATCAGTGTTGAGTTTCATCCCAAAGCAATGGGCTGATTAATGAACTGGAATTAATTTTTGAAGGTAACTTCATTCAACTTAAAAAAAAAAAAATTGGAACATGGAACGTATGCTGGGTCAACACTGAGGTGACAGTAATAAACCACTAATGTTGGGTTGAGAGGGATGATCTTTGGGAAGCATGTAATTATTGAACAGGAGAATGGGTGGGTCAGGGTCAGGAGTCAGTAATATGCCATGTCAGTGATTTTTTTCACTGAAGTTGATTGACTAGTTCATCGGATGACAATTCATGCAGTGAGAAATCACCATACAAAATGCAACTTTTAACCGCATCCAAAATGATCAGGTCAAGACAAAGCCGGTCCTACCGACTGAACAGAGTGACTTCCTGCAAGAGTCTGTCCAACGAGAGGAAGCCTAAAAAAAACAAGAAGATCTAGTCCTTAATTTCCCCCATCACTACGAAACCGCTTTTCAAACCCAATGAAGGTCATGACTAGTAACATATGCGCACAAAATTTAATTTATTTATGTAAACTAGTTTTTGAAAAAGAAAAACCTGTCCCTACTTATCCAGGTGGGTGGACGGAGGGATGGAAGTACAGACGGACATGCAAGCACCATTGCAATATTCAGGGCTCCATTTTGTGGCAGGGGATAATAAAGGTAGCTAGAGAGATAGGTTCAATGGTACAAAATGGAAAAAAAAAATGTAGAACACACTCATGATAAACTGCCGTCAGTAACACAAACAGAAAATGCTGCCCTGCCGATCATATTATTATTGTGCAATGGTCTCAAAAATTTTACGTTGATTTTTGCAGTATGCACGTATTTACATAGAGTGTTTTTAATTAACGTTTGGATGAAACACATCTTCTTTTCACAAAAACATCCAAATGCCAAGATTTATTTTCAAGGAGAAAAAAATCCATTCATTTTTGTTTCACCTACCCTTACAGCGCCAGTCTGGAAACGAAAATTTGTACCTCAGTTTTTAAAGCAAAGTCAGATTTTTTCAATCCTGATTTCTAAAAAAAATTGTAATTTTTTTATGCAAGATCACAAGGCCCAAAAGTACATAGCTCTATAGCAGCTCCATTAAACTTGGCAAGGAGTGTGCACACTCAGGTACACCCACTTCTCATTGTGCACTGAGAAAGGGCTGACCTCCTAACTGTACTGTTCAGTAACATGTCATTAGTGCACAGGGAAATGATTTGTTTTGGTATGTGCCAAGTGTCTTTGTACAGATTGTCTACATTGCAGCCAGAGTTGTTCTATATTCTCCTTTTCTTGTAAGCAAATCTCAGCTGTGCCTGTGTATCTAAAAAAAAAAGCCCACACCAAGTCTGCTTTCTGATAGTGTTGGCCTGGTTTCATGTACAGTGCACTGGAAAAAGTCACACACTATAATATTTTGTTGGATCATCTTTAGCTTTGATCACAGTGCACACTTGTCCTTGCATCATAATGCAATGTTAAAAAATTTATTTTCGCCCAAAGTTGCATCAGTTTTTGGCCAAGATCTTGTGTTGATGATGGTAGAGTGCCAAACCACTCCAGAAAGCCTTCTCCAGCAAATCCCAAAGCCGTTCAACTGGTTAACGTCAGGACTCTGTGGTGGCTAATTCTGAAAATGATTCCTCAAGTTTACTGAAACAGTCTTCCCCAATTCAACCCTGATGAATCTTGGCATTGTCATCCTGAATTATGCTTATGCGGTAAGGTATTCAAAAATCCATTGTTAGGATAACCAGCTCATTCAGTGCGTTCTAGTGGTCTGCTGACTTCATTTCATTGCTTCATAATGTAGACGAGCTTAGACCTGACAAATTAAAGAATTTAAACAATCTCAGATCATAACACTGCCTCCAAAAGCTTGAAGAGTGGGCGCTATGCATGACAGGTGCATCACTTCATGGGCCTCCTTTCCTACCCTGACCATCAGTCTGGACTGGACTAGGGTAAACCTGACTTGGGTAAACATCATCAGACCACATGACCATTCGCCGTTGCTCCACAGTCCAATCGTTATGGTCTCTAGCAAATTGAAGTTGTTTTTTCCCTTATTTAACCTCACCAGCAAGTAGCTTTCTTGTGGCCAAGCAGCTGTTCAGTCCCAATTGTGCAAGTTCTTGTCTCATTGCGTTTGTGGAAATTCTCTTACTTTCACAATTGAGCATGGCTATGATTTCAAATGTTGATTTTTAAGGACGAGACTTCACCAAACATAAGAATTAATTTTTTTTCTGACCAATTTCTCCCTCTAAATTGACAGTTCACCACCATCCTTCCAGGTTTTAATAATGCATTGGATGGTTCTTAACCCAACTTTCGCAGTTTCAGCAATCTTCTCGGTTGTTTTCTTTGCTTGATGCAGGCCAATAACCCGACACTCCTGAAACAGAATAACATCTTTTCCACGACCAGAGGATGTGTCTTCCTACCTATTTGTTTGAAAAATGAGAAGCTACTCACTGCATCTGCTAGGGTTGAATAACTTGATGCCAACTGAAACTTAATCACAGTGCTAATTACCGCTGCCAAGTTTCTTTCGGAACATATTTTAAAAATCCTTACAAAAAAGTAAGGTCTCATTTTTGAGCATTTTATGTTTTCGGCTGATATTGAGGCTTTACCATAGGAAAATGGATCAAGGTACACAGATGCTAAGGCCATTTGCATATTCTAGGGGGTGAATATGGTTAATATACCCAATTTCAGCTTTGTATAAGCAATCAATTTGGAGGAATAAGTTACCAAAGTTGGCTGAAAATGGGTTCGCCAAAAAACTTAAAATACTCAAATTCTGAAGAGCTATAAATTGAAATCTACTAGAGATACTGGCCAAATATTTGGCTTTTTTATTTTGTTTATATTATATTTACTTTTGTGAAGTTTTTCAAAAATTTGAGGAGGTGACCCGGAAAATTTCTCAAAATCTGGATGATTTGACATGGAATGACCCATTAGCTCTTTGATCAGGAGACAGCCAAGTGTTTCCCATCGTCTCCCCCTGATCCTTGCACGACGTGGGAAGCAACTGTGGCACCGAGCCCCAAAAACTGCAGCTACCTCAGTCACGAGGTTATCATTGCCCACATAAGCATTACGTCATGGCAAGTCGGACGCAAAATCTAACCGTGATGCATCGAGTGATGGTTGCTGGTGACTGATTCTGCGCTGCCCTGGCTCATGTCACACAGTTATTGACTACTAAGGACTTGCTACCAAGCATTAAAAATTTAAATGAAATTTATGATGATTTTAACTCGTCCAAATACTTATATGCCCCCCATTGTGACTGTAGAGTCACTATGTAAAAAGTGGTGATAAGAATACGTTGCTCAACTTCATTATGGAGGTGTATGACGCTAAAATTACAAAAAATGTTGTCAGTGTTCAAATACTCACAAACCTGACAATATGTATTTTTATATTTGTATTTCAGTATATACAGTGCCCTCCATAATTATTGGAACCCCTGGTTAAGATGTGCTAAAAGCCTTAAAATAAATTAAATTTTTATTGCAGAAGCATACTCTCACACTGAAAATTGCAGAAAAATGTAACCTTCAACTCAAGTGAATTTTAAGGGGAAAAAAATTCCTGACTAAGACATAATTATTTCTCATAAAATCACCTGTTACACAATTATTGGCAACCCTAACAATTCCTATGAATTAAATGTAATTGAAGTTTTTCTATCATTTCTACAGAAGTTTACAAAGTTGATCAGAGTATCTAGGAACATTTCATAAGTAATTCAACACTTCTTGTCTCCCTAGTGCATAAATATGACGTGACACAGAGGCCATTTCTCTTATCCATTCTTGAACATAGGAAAGACAAAGGAACACACCATTCAAGTAAGGCAGTTGTGTGTCGACCTTCACAAGAAAATACAAGAAAATAGCCACTCGCCTGCACCTGCCCATATCTACTGTCAGAGGAATCATTAAGAGGTTTAAAACCTTTAAGAGGACGCAAGGTTATTTTGCCACCACGCACAGTGAGGAGGATGGTAAGAGAAATAAAAAGTTCTTCAAAGCTCGCTGTTAAAGAATTGCAACAAATGGTAGCATCTTGGGGTCACAAAGTCTCCAAAACAACCATCAGGCACTATCTACATGCCAACAAGCTGTTTGGGAGGCATGCACGGAAAAAAAAACTTTTCTCACTCACAATCGTAAGCGCAAACGTCTGGAGTTCACGAAGCGGTACTGAGACTTCAACTGGGACTGTGTGCTTTGGTCAGATGAGACCAAGATAGAGCTTTTTGGCAACAGACACTCTAAGTGGGTCTGGCGGAATACAAAAGATGAGTATGCAGAAAAGCACCTCATGCCCACTGTGAAGTATGGGGGAGGATCGGTGATGCTGTGGGCCTGTTTCTCTTCCAGAGGCCCTGGGAACCTTGTTGGGGTGCATGGCATCATGAACGCTTTGAAATACTAGGACATTTTAAATCAAAATCTGGTGGCCTGAAAGCTGAAGATGGGTCGACATTGGGTCTTTCAGCAAGATAATGACCATAAACATGTGGCCAAATCTACGCAGAAATGGTTCATCAGACACAGAATCAAGCTCCTCCCATGGCCATCTCAGTCCCCAGACCTCAACCCCATTGAAAACCTGTGGAGTGAGCTGAAGAGGAAAGTGCAGAGGAGAGGACCCAGGTCGCTGGATGATTTAGAGAGATTGTGCAAGGAGGAATGGTCGAAGATCCCTCTTTCTGTATTCTCCCATCTTGTGAAACATTATAGGAGAAGATTACGTGCTGTTTTGTTGGCAAAAGGGGGTTGTACAAAATATTGACATCGGGGTGCTAATAATTGTGGCACACATGATTTGATGTAAAAGAATTATTTCTTAATGTGGGATTTTTTTCCCCACTGAATAAATGCATTTGAATTAAAGGTTGGATTTTCCTCTTTTTTTAATTGTGGTCCTATATTATTTAGAAAAAAAAAAACGGAATTAATTAGAAGGTAAAGAAGACAACTTAACTAGGGGTGCCAATAATTATGGAGGGCAGTGTATATTTACACTATAAATTTACACTGTGGTGGAGACCATCTTTAAATCACCAGCCTAGCAGAACCTTCAAGAAAATATAGTGAAAATACTTCATCATATCATAACTAGCAGAAAATCTCACAACTGACACAAAAGCTGAGACCTAAAAATGTGAGAATCAGATCCCTGGTTCCTCAACTTTCTTTGTTCATGCAGGCATTGCTATTTGATAAACTGGATTCCAAAGCCATAATGTGTTTACGCTCCTTGTAACACGCCACGCCATATCTGAAGGTGAAGTCACTGTTTTGGAGATGTCAATGTTTACTACCAATTTGCTTTAATCCCTTCGGACAATGACTAAGGCTTAAATGATATGTGTGCTGCATTGATGCACATGTTACGGCTTGTGGCTGGTTGATCCCTTCATTCCGGCTGTGTCTGGGGTGATAAAGGGCAGAGCCTGCAGGTGTCAAGACACCACATTCTTCTGTTGTTTTGTTTTTTTAAGACCTTTGCACCACGCATGCTCCGCCACTGATCATAATAGTCAGCTGGTTTCACCTACTGATGCAAAACTCAATTAAGCCCTCAATAAGAAGCAATAGAGTAGACATGCATTCCCTCCCTCTAACCCCCCCCCCCCCCCCCCCCCACGAGCACACAGAAAGGGTGAAGTGGAGGTAAAGAGGAAGAAATAACACGCAGCATGTCACTTACAACTCAAATGGCTGCAAACCTGGCTAAAGTAAAATTATGGTCCAGAAGTAAAATTAGCAGAGTGCCTTGGATTGCCTCCTTTTTTCTGGCTAATTATGCTTCCTTGCGGGAAACCAAAGAGCACCTGCAGTTTTTAACATTTTTTTTTTTTTACTTTTTTTGAACACTGCTGCCCTCCTACCTCGGTCGTTTCTTACAATAATTTAATATTGAGTGTGATTATGAAAATAGAGCTAATGCCCTAAATTAAAATCGTTGGACAATATTGGCTCAATATGGGCTATGGGGCAGACCAGACCACACAAGAACTCTGATATTTGAGATATTTTATGGCTGTGACTCACCAACAGTCTTTCACTCAGTTTCAGAAATCAAAATGACACCAGGTGCTTAGTGTCACCAGGTGCTTGCTGGCACCATCAAATGAAGCATTTTCATTCAGGAGATGACTGCAGAGTGCGAGTTATGACAAGTTTCACGAGACATGAGCAGATTTTCTGCACCTGAGAGAACTAATGGCTTTGATTTTCTGCTCATTACTTGTCCTGCATGGTGCCAACAGCCTCAGTGTGTGAAATACGGCTGAGGGCATCTCCTGTATCCTCTCCCCACCGAAAACATGCTTCCACAGCCCTCTGCTTCGCCTTTTTCAACCGTTAATCCAGTAACCTGTTCTGCGGCCTTTTCTTTTTCAATGACAGACAAAAGATTTGACCTGGAATTTCACTCTCGCTAGATATAAAATTGGATTGGTGAGGTGATTTGGCTATGAAATAAAATATGACCCATCAGTGATGTCCTTCACGATAAACCAATGAATAAATTGATGAATAAATTGAATCACATTGTTATATAGCAGCAAATTTGTGGGATTGGGAACGAGTAATTCAAACGACTGTGGTTTCAATCCTGAAGCACTCCAAATTTTTTTGAATTGTATCGGTCCCATGGCAGTTTACTGACGGAAAAAAGTTAGTATGAAAAATGCAACAGAAAAAGTTGGGACAGTATGAAAAATGCACACAAAAACAGAATGCAGGGATTTCCAAATTTAGTTTGACTTGTATTTCACCACAGACAGTATGAAAACAATATACAGTATTTCATGTACTCTCTGGTCATCTTCATTTTATGTGTAAGTAAAGAACAATTCTTCCCATTCAGACCCACAATACATTCTAAAAATAAATAAATAAAAAGTAAGGGCAGGGTAATTTAGGACTTGAAATGAAGCAAAAAGAAACTGAGCAATGGTCTGATTTAGATCAGATGATTGTAATCATGATTTGCGACAAAAGCAGCATTCAGGAGAGGTCTAGTCCTTCCGCAGTAATGGATCGGCAAAGGATTGCTTGTTAGCCCACAAATGTATTTTAAAAAATTATTTAACGATTTGAAGGCAATATTCCTCAAAGAAAAATAGGAAGGAATTTGGATGTTATTCCCTCTATGGCATATGACATAATTAGAAGATTCAAGGAATCTGCAGTAATTTATGCGCATAAAGGGCAAGGCCAAACCTAAAAACCCCCGATCTAAACTTGATGTAAACTATAGTAAACTACACTTTTCTGCAGTAAACTATAGTTAGTTCCAAATATACTATAGTAACTGAATATCATTGCCGTAGCTTACTCTTGTAGAGTTTGACATTTGTGAATTACTTTAGCATCACTATAGTAAACTACAGAGTTACTATATGGTATATCTGTAGTATATCTATAGTAATTCTGCGAAAATACCATAGTTACAATAGAAAACTAATATTTTTTCTGAAGTATTTTGTGATAATTTTTCATAAGGGTAGTTACTTCCGCGAGTAAATGTTTCAACTTTATTGTTGTTATGACTCGAAAATCACAACAAAGAAAACCAGCAATGACAACTTAAACAAATTTATTCTTCACTGATAAAAAAACCACTACAAATAATCCACTGTTCAGTCCTCTAATAACACTCTAATGCCACTATTTATCTCTGTCGCCAAAACAAAAACTGTACTCTGCTCTGCTCTTGGTGACCAAAATCACAGCATTTATATAGACTTGCAACATTCTGGAAAGATCTACAGGATTTCTAGGTAATCCCGCCCCCTCCAGGCAGGAAGATGCCAGAAGCTTCTAGAAAGCACTAGTCTATTACCAAGAAGTGATATTACATCAGATGTTTTGCTACAGACACACCACCAGAGGGTGCTGAAGAACAAAATAAATAGCTGACCAGCAAGGCAGCAAAAACAGCATGTAACAAATCTCCTTTTACAAATGATATACAGTGCTTTACATAAAATACTCATACATAACACTGTGCAAAAAAGAAGCCTTATCAAAGCAGTATCCAGAAGCGCTGTCAATTTCTCTGGGCTCAGAGGCATCTGCAATCAGCCATCACACAGTGGAAATATATATTGTTGTCAGGTGAATTCGTATTTCAAGTCATTTTTGGAAGAAATGGATGCCATGTGCCCAGGACTAAGGAAGCATAGGACAATTCAGACTGTTACCATGAACAAGTTCAAAACCCTGCTTTATGGCATGGAATTACGTCAGCCTCTTTGACAAGGCTAACTTGCTCTTCTGCAAAGGCACCATTAACCCTTGAAAGTCCTTTGACCAAACTTCCTCCCAGACTAAAACACTTGCTGCTCTGATAGATCAGCATATAACAGCCTGTGAGTGCACTTATTTTGTTCCTAAAGGGATACAATGCAATGTACAGCATTGGATCTGTAGAAATCCTAATTATAGTGAAATTCAGCTTATTTTGTGGATTAAAAACTAGAAAAAGTTTTTTTTTTTTTAATCTCTGGACCGCTACCAAGGTAAGAAGATTAATTTCAACATATTTTGAGAAATCATACCAATGCTATACAACTGAACCTTTGGGACTACATAGTCTGGCTAAGGGTTGTTATGACACAATATTAAATATGATTTTTGCTTTTGTGTTTGCATCATAAAAGGGCTTACACAATTAGAATTCTGCATCCTCAAACTTTTGAATGATATATAGTTCTACAATGTAGCACGATATTTCACGGTATAAAAACCCAATTGGTTACACTTTACTTGAAGGTACCGTCATAAGAGTGTCATGTGTCATGTAACGGTTATGATAGTGTCATGTCACTCCTATGACAAAGTTGTCATAATCAAGACAACCCCAATAATGTTAACTTGTCATCTCAAAAACCGAATGACACTTAATGACAATGTTTATGACGTTGACGTAATGTTTAGAACATGACTGTGTCATGTCACTCTTATGATGATACCTTCAATTAAAGTGTTACCACAGAATTTTGCCAAGCGGCCCGCCCTTGGCCCGGTGAAGGGTTAATGCTGAAAAGTACACTGAGATTTTGGAGCGAAGAAAACGTCTTTTCCAGGAATGCCCATACAAATTTCATCAAGACAACGCATAAACATGTTCTACATGGATTACAAAGGCATGGATTCATAAAAGAAAGGTGCAGGTGCCGTACTGGCCTGCCTGCAGTCCTAACTTGTCTCCAACAAAGACTGTGTGGTACATTTTGAGACACAAAATGTGAAAATGAAGACCTCTGACAGTGGCACACTAAGAGTCATGTTTGCAGGAAGAATGGGACAAAATATCACTTGCAACACTTAGGGCCCTATGTTAATACTCTAAGGGATTGTAAGACAGTTGCTCAGAAGAACAAACTGTCTGAAGCACGTAGCACAAGTGCATATATGGCATGTCCAAATCCATTTTCTCTATTTTAATGGCAGGGTATTTGGGCACACAGTAAGGTGCAAGGTTGATCTTCATCTCTTAATTAATCATAGGCTTGTTCTGGGAGTAAAATGAGTTGAACCAATCAGAGTGTCATCTCCCATTCCTTTTAATTGTCAGGTGGGCTTTTCCCTTGGTGAACAGCTATTATAAGGGTGGCTTTGCCTAATAGCAAGAAGGGGGGAAAAAAAAGTATTCTCTGCAGCAGGAAAACCGATCTGCTTATGCACAAACTGAAAGTATGAAAGCCAACCACTGCTGAAACTATGGAAACCTGATCACAATGATCTCCAAAAATGAAATGAAAAATATTTTTTTAAATATTGTTCAAAACTGTTTCAATCTTATCCGGATTAGTTATCGACAACAATAATTATTCATAACAACAATTTCATCCGTTAATTTTTTCTGCTACTGAAAAGTGTTGCTTTTTAAGGCGACTTCATTTGTCAGCTGAGCTATAAATAACAATAAATGCATTTCAAATGATATGTAGAGTTTTGTATTTGACAATACAAGCCGGACACTTGAGTTTCAGGTATTGTTGTAATGGATCAGGTCGGATTCAAAATAGATTTCAGATAACTGTGTATAACGAGTGGACACATGCGTGACTGGACTTATCGAAACATCTGAAGCACATTTTCAGCACTTAAAACATTCATTCTATTACAGTTTGTGTTTTATGTGATGGAACAAAAATCCACACACTGTTTAAGACATGATTTGCCATATATTTAATATTTAGGCTCACCATTATTCCCAAATAACCACTCCCCTAGGGGCATCCCTCTGGAAGACAGCTGAAATGGAGTTCTCCAGTATTAAGGAGTTGAGGCTTTATGCAGAATGATTTGCGAATACCTACTTGCCTAACCTCACATGTTGAATCACAAATTACCTGATGGAATAGGTTATCTTAAGATTAATAAAGTAGCGTGCAGTGATGATTACTCAGTACACTTGACAAAAAGAGGATAAGTCAGAAACTAAATATGTTGGGTTTTACGAAATGAACCAATAGCGAAAACCAGATGAATGCAAAAGGAGGCTTTATTTCTGAAGGGGGTAACCCCCCCAACAGAGCTGGCAACAGTACAAAGTCCGCAATCCAAAATCAGTATCCAAAGGGCGAAATCCAGAATCGTAACCAGGGCACCAAAAACAAAATCCGTAGTCAGGCAAAAATAGGGCGATACACAAGGATGCGGTACAATACAGGGAATAGGCAAAGCTCGGTAGTCAGGCGGTCCAGTCAGAAAGATAAATCACTTAGAATCAAGGCGTAAACAGGCGTGGCACAGGAAGCAAGGAAGAACGATCTGACGTGGAACTGAATGTGAAGACACCTTAAATACACATCCGGGGTGAACACATAAGGGAGCACAGGTGCGATCAATGAAACAATAATCAGGATAGACACATGAGGGATTAACCTAATTACATGAATCTGGCGAATGCCAAAACACAGACAGGGATAACGAGACATTCCTATGAACGAATAAACGGCTCCGGTTAAGGAGTACTTAAGTGTACAGTCTAAAGAAAAGGGAAAGCCTGAGATATAAGTGGAAACTGCAGCAGAGATAATTAGTGATAGGCAAGGAGGGCGGAGATACAGATTGGGCGAATGCTGAGAGATCGTTAGTCTATTAGTATGTGCAGCTATACAATCCGGATTGCAAGTTAGTCAGTTAGTAAAAATATACAATGTTAATCTTGGTTAGTAATTAATCGAAAACAAAAAACTGTTAGTATGGTTAGTGGATAGTAACATAGAGAGGAAGGAAGCATACGAGATAATGAAGGAAGATTGAAAACCCAGAAACCAATAAATCACCCGAATGCGTGGCACGTAAGACAAAACCGTGAGCAAAGACCTACACAAGACAAGACTGGGTAAACGAAGTGCAAAGCGGGGCATGGCAGAATAAACATGGTCAGGAATCTAGGGAACAGAGGCAAAGACTAAATAATAAAACAGGACATGAAAATCAATAACACGAGAATTCTAAAATAATCAAAACACAATACACAATCCAAGAATAGTCAAGGGGCAGGCAGTGGTCGCTATACACAGAAATCAATCAACATGGCTAGGCCAGGCACAGAACTTAAACATGACATGCAGAAACGCGGATCACAACAGTACCCCCCCCCCCTAAAATCGCCTCCTGGCGATTAACTAGAAAGTCAATGGTGTAGAGCATGAAAGTCTCTTATTAAGTCCTTATCCAGAATGTGTCGAGCAGGTACCCAACTGCGGTGTTCCGGTCCGTAGCCCTCCCAGTCGACGAGGTATTGCAGTCCTCTGCCTCGTCGACGAGAGTCCAGAAGGGCACGGACCGTATAGGCTTCGCCTCCGTCGATGATCCGGGCGGGTGGTGGGGGATCAGGTCCAGATGACAGGTGGTGGGTTATGGCAGGTTTTCTTTGTGACACATGGAAAGTTGGGTGTATACGTCGCATGGATAGGGGGAGACGGAGGCGAATGGCAGTGGGACTTAGGACCCTCTCGATAGTGAAAGGGCCCAGGTATTTGGGGAAAAGCTTACCCCCGTTACCTCTGAGGGGGATGTCCCTTGAAGACAGCCAGACCCGCTGCCCAGGTCGGTACGTAGGGGCCGCTGTGCGTTTCTTGTCGGCCTGTTCCTTCATCCGGGCGACCGACCTGAGCAGGACCTGGCGGGTGGCGATCCAGGTGCGTCTGCACCTACGGACGAACTCGCTGGCAGAGGGAACAGCTACCTCCTCCTCCTGGGACGGGAACAACGGAGGCTGGTAGCCCAGGCAGGCCTTGAAGGGGGAGACGCCGGAGGCAGCAGAGGTGTGGCTGTTCAAGGCGTACTCCACCCATGGCAACTGATAACTCCAGGAGGAGGGGTTCCTAATGCAGAGACAACGCAACACACTTTCCACACATTGGTTAGCTCGCTCGGTCTGGCCATTGGTCTGGGGATGGAAACCTGATGATAAACTGACTGACGTGCCTAGGGCTTTAAAAAATGCTTTCCAAAAAAGTGCTGTGAACTGGGGACCACGATCGGAAGTGACGCGGTGGGTATGCCATGAAGCCTAATGACATGTTGAATGACCAGATTGGTGGTGTCTTGAGCGGAGGGAAGTTTAGTGAGGGGAACTAAGTGAACTGCTTTGGAGAATCTGTCAACAATAGTGAGAATGGTGGTGTGGTGATTGGATGGGGGAAGACCTGTGATGAAGTCTAGTGCAATGTGGGACCAGGGACGATGTGGTGTCGGAAGGGGCTGAAGTAAACCTTGTGGTGGTTGGTGAGAAGTCTTAGCCTGGGCACAGACCGAGCAAGCTGTAACGAAACCCTGGACATCTTGGCTAAGTTCTGGCCACCAAAACCTCTGGAGGATAAAGCTCTTGGTACGGCGAATCCCAGGGTGGCAGGACAGTCTAGATGCGTGTCCCCATTCCAGGACTTTCGGGCGCAGGGCAGCTGGAACATATAAGCAGTTAGTGGGACACGCACTGGGGGTAGCAGCATTGGTCTGGGCATTCTTAACCTCTCTCTCTATGTCTAAACATATAGCATTGATAAACGCTTCTTTAGGGAGGATAGTGTCATTGTTAAGTTCCTCCTCCTGGATCTCAAAACATCGGGATAGGGCATCAGGCTTAACATTCTTACTTCCAGGCCGGTAGGCAATGTGGAAGTTGAAGCGGGAGAAGAATAACGCCCACCTGGCTTGCCGCGGATTGAGTCTCTTGGCTGTCTGCAGGTACTCCAAATTCTTGTGGTCTGTCCAGACAATGAAGGGTACCTTGGAGCCCTCCAGCCATTGTCTCCACTCTTCCAGGGCCAATTTCACCGCCAACAGCTCCCAATTACCGATGTCATAGTTTCTCTCAGCAGAGCTGAGGCGGCGAGAAAAGAAGGCACATGGATGTACTTTACCATCTTCTGTGGTCCTCTGGGACAGGATGGCTCCAGCCCCGATATTGGAGGCATCCACTTCAACAATAAACTGGAGCTCTGGGTTGGGAATAGCGAGAATGGGTGCAGAGGTGAAAAGGGCTTTCAATTCACTGAAGGCTTTCTCTGCCCTTTCGGACCACAGGAATTTGGATTTGGGAGAGGTAAGGGCAGTAAGAGGAGCGGCAACAGAGCTATAATTCCGGATAAATCGGCGATAAAAGTTAGCAAAGCCCAAAAATCACTGGAGAGACTTCCGGTCTTCTGGTCTGGGCCAATTAGTGACAGCTTCCACCTTTAGCGGGTCCATCCGAATGGTGCCTGGGGAGATGATATAACCAAAAAACGTAGTGGTCTCAACATTAAACTCACATTTTTCAGCTTTTACAAAGAGGCGGTTCTCCAGGAGGCGACGGAGCACTTGGCGGACATGTTTGACATGGGCCTCCTGGGATTCTGAAAAAATCAGAATATCGTCAAGATAAACGAAAACAAACTTGTTTATCATGTCTCTTAAGACATCATTGACGAGGTTTTGAAACACTGCTGGAGCGTTGGTAAGCCCGAAAGGAAGAACCAAATATTCCCAGTGCCCCGTGGGAGTGTTAAAGGCGGTCTTCCATTCGTCCCCCTCTCTGATTCGCACTAAGTGGTATGCATTCCGGAGGTCGAGCTTAGTAAAGATCTTGGCTCCTTGCAGGAGATCAAAAGCGGTGTTCATGAGGGGAAGTGGGTAGCGGTTCTTAATAGTTATCTCGTTGAGGCCACGGTAATCAATACAGGGTCTTAATGACCCATCCTTCTTTGATACAAAGAAGAATCCGGCTCCAGCAGGTGATGATGACGGGCGAATTATGCTAGCAGCAAGTGACTCTGAGAGATATTTCTCCATGGCTTGGGTCTCTGGTCTAGAAAGGGAGTAGAGTCGGCCTCTAGGGGGCATAGTACCTGGCTTCAGGTCAATGGTACAGTCATAGGGTCGGTGAGGTGGTAGACTGGTGGCCCGGGACTTAGAGAACACCTCCATGAGGTCATGAAACTCCAAGGGCACCTTCTCCAGGTCAGGTATCTCCTCCTGAGATGAGCTGGGTTGAGGTTCGAGGGCATTATGGAGGCATGTCAGGGAGCAGTTAGGGCTCCAACCCTTGACCTCGTCTTTCTGCCAGTCAATGTCTGGGAGGTGTTTGACCATCCACGGATGACCCAGAACAATGGGTGCGTGGGGAGAGTGTAACAGAAAGAACTGAATGGTTTCATGATGGTTTCCTGATACTTTGAGTCTGATGGGGCTGGTGACATGTGTTATTTGGTCTATCCTCTGGCCACTGAGCGAATTGGCAACTCGATCCGGAAAGATCTTTTCCGTAGGGATGCCCCAGTCCTGGGCCAGCTCCACATCTATCAGGTTCTCCTCAGCCCCGGTATCAACGAGAGCCATGGTGGATTTGCTCTCTCCTCCCCACTCCACGGTTACTGGGATGCAGGTTCGGTTCTTAATTTCCCGCACAGGCGTCACCCCAATCACGGTTACCTTCTGGGCATCAGGAGGACTTCCTCTCTTTCTTTTGTTGGAACACTGAGCGATGTGGTGTCCCCCCTTGCCACAGTAGAAGCAGGCCCCTTCACGACGGCGGCGCTTCTTCTCCTCCATAGGAACGCGAGTGCGGCCCAATTGCATGGGTTCGGGCACAGGAGGGCTGCCACCAGTAGGGGGAGGGCGGGGTGGAGTCCACTGGAGGAGTGGGTTAGGTCGTCTGTGGGAGGCGAAGCGTCTGCGTTCCTCCAATCGCGAATCCACGCGAATCGCCAAATCGATCAAGCCATCCAAATCCTCCGGTAATTCGCGGGAAACAAGTTCGTCTTTTAAAACTTCGGAGAGTCCGTTAAAGAAGGCATCGTACAGCGCTCTGCGTCCCCATCTGCTGTTGGTCGCCAATGTCTGGAAGTCTATGGCGTAATCAGAAACAGAATGATTACCTTGTTGAATGCGCAGAATCTCTCGCCCCGCCTCGTGACCCAGCTTCGTACGGTCGAATATACGCCTCATCTCTTCCCCCAGTAGCCCAGACGATTGCACACAGGGTAAAACGGCTTCCCATGCAGCCGTAGCCCACTGTTTGGCCCTTCCCGTCAGTTGCGTGATGATAAATGCAACTCGTGCTCTTTCGGTGGGGAACGACGAGGGCTGTAAGCTAAAGATGAGCTCGCACTGGGTCAGGAAAGCGCGACATGCTCCTGGGTTACCGTTGTACCTCTCAGGCGGTGGCAGGCGTGGCTCGCAGACCGGCAGTGGTGGAGCGGAAGCAGGAGCAGGCGTGGCGTGGACCGCAGGTTGGGGAGCATGCAGCAGCTGCGGATCTTGCACAGAGCGAGTGAGATCTGCCATCTGGAGGCTCATGGTCTGTATGTGCTGCATAATAGCGCACAGCTGACGCTCCTGGAACTCGAGCTGAATTCCCTGTTCCTTCACTGCCTCCTGCAGTGGCTGGTTTGTCGCTGGCTCCGTCATGGTCAGATCGTAATGTTGGGTTTTACGAAATGAACCAATAGCGAAAACCAGATGAATGCAAAAGGAGGCTTTATTTCTGAAGGGGGTAACCCCCCCAACAGAGCTGGCAACAGTACAAAGTCCGCAATCCAAAATCAGTATCCAAAGGGCGAAATCCAGAATCGTAACCAGGGCACCAAAAACAAAATCCGTAGTCAGGCAAAAATAGGGCGATACACAAGGATGCGGTACAATACAGGGAATAGGCAAAGCTCGGTAGTCAGGCGGTCCAGTCAGAAAGATAAATCACTTAGAATCAAGGCGTGGCACAGGAAGCAAGGAAGAACGATCTGACGTGGAACTGAATGTGAAGACACCTTAAATACACATCCGGGGTGAACACATAAGGGAGCACAGGTGCGATCAATGAAACAATAATCAGGATAGACACATGAGGGATTAACCTAATTACATGAATCTGGCGAATGCCAAAACACAGACAGGGATAACGAGACATTCCTATGAACGAATAAACGGCTCCGGTTAAGGAGTACTTAAGTGTACAGTCTAAAGAAAAGGGAAAGCCTGAGATATAAGTGGAAACTGCAGCAGAGATAATTAGTGATAGGCAAGGAGGGCGGAGATACAGATTGGGCGAATGCTGAGAGATCGTTAGTCTATTAGTATGTGCAGCTATACAATCCGGAGTGCAAGTTAGTCAGTTAGTAAAAATATACAATGTTAATCTTGGTTAGTAATTAATCGAAAACAAAAAACTGTTAGTATGGTTAGTGGATAGTAACATAGAGAGGAAGGAAGCATACGAGATAATGAAGGAAGATTGAAAACCCAGAAACCAATAAATCACCCGAATGCGTGGCACGTAAGACAAAACCGTGAGCAAAGACCTACACAAGACAAGACTGGGTAAACGAAGTGCAAAGCGGGGCATGGCAGAATAAACATGGTCAGGAATCTAGGGAACAGAGGCAAAGACTAAATAATAAAACAGGACATGAAAATCAATAACACGAGAATTCTAAAATAATCAAAACACAATACACAATCCAAGAATAGTCAAGGGGCAGGCAGTGGTCGCTATACACAGAAATCAATCAACATGGCTAGGCCAGGCACAGAACTTAAACATGACATGCAGAAACGCGGATCACAACAAAATATTATTCAAGTATTTATTTCATGTAACATTGGACCATATAGATGAAAACTAGGATACAAATAACAAAATGTAGTAAAAGAAAAAAAATATTTTTCAGAGAAAGAGTCAATATCTTGTGTGGCCACCCTTTGGCCTGATTACAGAATCTTTTAGCTGTAGTTTTCTCATATTTTTAATTCTCGCTCTCACGAAACCATTCCATAAGGTTTAAACTTCATTCCAAAAAAATTCTTTCGATGTTACAACAGATTTGCTCAATTGGATTAAGGTCTTGACTTTGAGCAGGCCAAGTCATAATTTTTATGTCACCAGATGTTTCTTTCCAACTAAGATAATTCTAGTATGACTTTGAATGTGTTTAGGTTCATTATCTTGTGAAAAATAAAATCCTGAACCCATCAATTTCTTTCCAGATGGCAGTGTGTGCCTCACTAGGATGTTGTCATATTTGTTTTCCATGATTCCATCCTTTTTATGAGATATCGACTCGTTTCGAGCAGACTGAAGCCCAAACCATAACATTAGCATCTCCATGTTTTACTGAAGGAGTTAAACAGTCATTTTTGAAACGTTCTCCAACTTATGTTTATGCACACTTATGTTTTGCGTACACTACCGCTCAAAAGTTTGGGACCACTTGGAATTTTCTTGTTTTCCATGGAAACACACCTGAAATTAGTCTGAATAGGAAATGTAGCAAATGAACAGAACATGCTGACATTGTTTGAGTTAGGAATAATGATTTTAATGAAAAATGATGAATATGTATTTCAAACTTTGCCTTCATCAAAGAAAACCATCTTCACTGTTGATACTGAAACTGGTGTTTGATGGGAACTATTTAGCTCAGCTGCTAGTTGACAACCTGGGAGGCGTCTTTGTCTTAAACTAAACACGCTCAGATATTTGTCTTCTTGCGCAGTTGTGCATCAGGGCCACCCACTCTTTTTTTCTGTCCTTGTTAGTGCCAGTTTGTGCTGCTCTGAAGGGAGTAGTTGGCAGCATGGTAAGAGATTTTAAGTTATCAATTTCTTGCATTGAATAGCCTTCTTTTCTAAGTAAAACAATAGACTGACGGGACTCTAAAGAAAGTTCTTTCTTTCTGGCCATTTTGAGCCTGTAAACAAACAAACAACTGCTGATGCTTCAGGTAAGAAACCAACCTCAAGAATGCCATGCTTCCTTTTGCACACCCTTGTTAGTTCAACGGTTCTCAGCTGTGCAACACATTTGCAGAAGGGTTTTCTAATAATCAATTAGCCTTATAAAATACTTAACTTAGATTAGCAGCCATACCAGGAGATTGATGCAGAGGACTGATAATTGCTGATAATAGGCCTCTATGCAAGAATGAAGATCATTCTTTGAAAATCATCTGATTAGTTTTAATCGTTTGTGAAATGAATAGAAATGTTTGTGAAATGCATAAAAGTGTATTTTTCTTTGGAAAACAAAGAAATTTGCAAGTGATCCCAAACTTTTGAGCGGTAGTCTATGGGCAAGAACATTTTCAATTTTGATTAATTAGTCCAAAAACTGTAATAAAATACAAAATGACAAGCACTGAAAAAAAGAACTGTGTTCACAAGTCAAAGGCCTGGAACAAGGACTGACTAACGCTTCATAGGATAACTTCACAGAATAGATTCAAGTAGCCACAAAAATACTTGTGTACAAATCTCCACAGAACCGAACCAATGCTGAGCTGAACCACCTTCAAAAAAAGCATTATTTTGTGAGCCACTCAAAGCTAGTCTTCTAGCCATACTATATTTCCAATTATTTGATCCCCAAGCATACATACATTCATATATACATTAATTAATACATGGCGTAAGCAGTGATATCATGGAGAATAAACACAGGACTTCAAATAACTACAAACAGGAAAGTGTCCACAGGCATTTACTGCCCAGATTGTGATTGTGTGAGCTCCATATAGGGTGATGATGAGTGGTATAGAACCTCAGTGCTATCAATTCTGTTGTTTGGCTCCTGGATCTGAAAATGAAGTGCAGAGTTAGTATGAGCAGGAATGGCTGGGACGTGCCCTATCAATGTAGCTAAACAGTTAGCGTGGCTCCATTCCAAGTTTGCCTACCCCCTACACACACACACACACACACACACACATACACACACACACAAACATACATATACGCATGTCACTGAGTCCAACCTAGAGTTGATTTACAACCCCAATTCTGAAATAGTTGGGACAAAGTGTAAATTGTGAATAAAATCAAAACGCAATGACTTTCAAACCTCACCAGCCAGTATTTTATTCACAATAGAACCGAGATAACATAGCAAATGTTGAAACTGAAAAATGTTAAAAATTTTATCCACAAAATGAGCTCAAATTTGATGGCTGCTGCAGGTCTCAAAAATGTTGGGACAGGGGTCTGGGAATTATGGAGTCAAGTTTCTTGAGTTTAGCCGTTGGAATTTGATCCCACTCTTGTTTAATACACGCTTCCTGCTGCTGGAGAGTTTGGGGTCTCCTTTGACAGACTTTTTATTTAATTATATGCTGAATGTTCTCAATCAGTGAAAGATCAGGACTGCAGGCAGGCCAGTTCAGCACACGGACTCTTCTACTACGAAGCCATGCTGTTATAATAGTTGCAGTATGTGGTTTGGCATTGTTCTCCCGAAATACACGAGGCCTTCCCTGGAATAGATGTCGTCCGGAGGGGTGCATATGTTGCCCTAAAACCTTCATATACCTTTCAGCATTCATGGTGCTTTTTAAAACATGCAAGTGTCCCACACCATATGCACTAATGCATCCCCATACCCTCAGAGATGCTGGCTTTTGTACTGAATTTTGATAATAGGAGGGGTGGTCTTTCTCCTCTTTAGCCTGGAGGACACGACGCCCATGATTTCCCATTTGAATGCCAAATTTGGACTCATCTGACCTCAGGACACTCTGCCACTTTGCTACAGTCCATTTTAAATGAGCTTTGGCCCACAGAACATGGCGGCGCTTCTGGATCATGCTCAACAATGGCTTCCTTTTTGCATCATTGAGTTTTAGGTGGCATCTGTGGATGGCACGGCGAACTGTTTACAGAGTGTGGTTTCTTGAAGTATTCCTGGGCCCATTTAGTAATGTCAATGACAGAATCCTGTCGGTGAGTGATGCAGTGGCATCTTAGGGCCTGACGATCACGGGCATCCAGTAAAGGTCTTCAGCTTTGTCCCTTATGGATGCCCTGTCCCTTATGGATCCCTTCTTTCAGCTGATTCTTTTTCATCTAAATTGTTTTTTCAGCCCTTTTTTGCCTGTGTCCCAACTTTCTTGAGACCTGTTGCAGCCAAATTTAAAATAAGCTCATTTTGTTGATAAAAATGTATAATGTCTCAGTTTCAACATTTGAAATGAATTCAATGAATCAATGAATCAATTGAATGAATCAATCAATGTTATGAATCAATGTTCTGTTGTCAATAACATATTGGCTCATGTTATCTGAAAGTCATTGCATTTTGATTTTATTCACAATTTACGCTTTGTCCAAACTATTTCAGATTTGGAGTTGTACTTTCAGGGGGTTGGGAAGATTAGAAGCAGGTATTTGCAGAATGCTAATCTGATTAGAGTTATTCTCTGTCATCTGTCACAAGTGCCCTGACAGAAGACACAGGGTGACGCAGGTCTGTGGGGTCTGACACAGGTTTCTACATATTTACCTCTGGCCCATTGCACACAAGGTGAGGGCAGTCAAGATTACAGTAGGCTAGGTCGCATGAGATGATCGCAGTATGCGCACGCACTGGTAAACAAGAACACATATGTACACACATACACAGATGTAATTATTGCAACCCAATGTAATTTATAATGCAAGGGAAATATACAGCCATGAGAAAAAGAAAGTACACCTTCTTTCAGTTCAATAGTTTTACATATCAGAACACTAAAAAAAAATCAGCTGGCCGTAAAATTAGGTAAATCTAACCTCTGGTGTATAACAACAAAAAACAGATTCAATCGTGCCATTATTTATTAAACTGAAATTCTGCCAAAATGCGGAATTCATCTGCGAAAAACTACGTACATCCCATCATTCAATAGCTTGTCGAACCATCTTTAGCAGCAATGACTTGAACTACTCGGGTTCAATATGATTTTATCAGTCTCTCACATTGTGGTGGAGGAATTTTGGCCCACTCTTCTTTATAATGTTGCTTATAATGTTGCTTCAGTTCATTGATGTTTGAGGGCATTTGTTAATGCAGAGCTCTCTTAAGGTCCAGCTACTGCATTTCAATTGGGTTGAGGTCTTGACTTTGACTTGACCATCGGAACTCCTTGATTTTTTTTTTCTTTTCCAGTCATTCTGTCGTAGATTTGCTGGTGTGTTTGGGATCATTGTCCTGTTGCATGACATAACTGTGGCCAAATTTTAGCTGTCGTACTGATGGTTTCATACTTGACACTAGTGTGAAGAGGAGATCATGGTTGGCTCAATGACTGCAAGGTGCCCAGGTCCCGTGGCTGCAAAACAAGCCCAAATTATCACCCCTCCTACACCATCATGCTTCACAGTTAGAATGGGGTGTTTGTGTTCATACACAGCATTTGGTTGGCGCCAAACGTGGCGCTGTGCATTATGGCCAAACAACTCCACTTTGGTCTCGTCTGTCCTAAGGACATTGTTCCAGAATGTTTGTGGTTTAATTCAGATGTAACTTTGCAAACCTAAGCCCTGCTGCCATGTTTTCTTTTGAGGAGAAGAGCCTTTCTCCTTGCAACCCTTTTAAACAAGCCAAACTTGTTCAGTCTTTTTTTAATTGTGCTGTTGTGAACTTTAACATTTAACATGCTAACTGAGGCCTGTTGAGTCCTAGATGGAGTGCTTGGGTTTTGTGCAGTTTCTCTGAGCATTTCATGGTCTGGCCTTGGTGTGAATTTGCTGGAAGGTCCACTCCTGGGAAGATTGGCAACTGTTGTGAATGTTTTCCACTTGTGAATAATCATTGAGAATGATGGACTTCAAATTGTTCATAAAGGGCCTCATAACCCTTCCCAGATTGATGGGCAGCAACAACAGCTTCTCTAAGATCACTGCTGATGTCTCTTCATCTTGGCATTGTGTTAACACACACCTAAATGCTCTAGGTCAGCAAAGTGCCAAAACCTCTGCTTTTATAGGGTGTTTACACCTGCTGATGATCAATTAATCGAGTGCATTTCATCAGCAACACCTGGCTGCTAATTACCTTTTTTCATTCCTATGGAAGCAGTCGGGGCGTACTTAATTTTTCCACACATAGCTTCTGCATTTTGGCTGAATTTTTGTAAAATAAATAATGGCATGGTGGAATCTGTTGTGTGCTGTGTTACACTCAAGGTTGGATTTATATCATTTCCAAGGACCAGCTGATTTTTTATTTTGTCCTGGTGAGTAAAACCATAGAACTGAAAGCGGGTGTACTTCATTTTTCTCATGACTGTACATTGTTACTCACGTGCATATATGGCGTATAATTGAGTTCATAAAAGAACTAAAATCAAGACTCGCTCCTGTTGTTCCCCTACCATGCTGTTACGGTGATTAAACAGTGAAGCTGTTTCATCTCAGACAGAGGATGGAATGTGATGCCTCCATGGACAATATGCAGAGTTTCCAGAACTGTCTTACAAGGCCTCACCTGGCTGTGAACATAAATAGACCATAAAAAAATAGCTCACACCTTGTTAAGCTGCCTTTTTAAAATTGAAAACTTGGGCAGAAAACCCTCACAAACAGATTTCATTGCGTGAGTCAACACAGCTTCAATATTGCTCTGAAACATTTTAAACTTTTGTGGAGGCATGATTTAAGGGTTGACACCTGAAGTATTCTTGCAACGTAAACTGTTGCGGTTATTGCGCGTTCTGTCTAAAAATATCAACTTTTTAAGCTGTGACGACTGACAGGCCACTTGCCTTCTCAAGACATCTGGGTCCAGTTCAGTGTCTGTTGGTGCCAGTCACTCGCTAAGGTGGAAAGGCTCACCTTCCTAACGCTAAATAAACAAAGAAATATGCACGGGCCACAAAGACTGCACGGCTGACGATTAGTTTCAAATTCCCTGCAGTACATTCCGCCAAAGAAAGCCTTATGATTATAGAAGCAACTCTGCCCATAGAAAAAGAAAGGTTAAGCATTCCTCGCTAATACCAGACATTTCTTTGTGCTGCCAAGAAAGAGACTAGTACATTTAGCTGCAGGTAGGCTGCGTTCCATTAAACTCACGCCTCAGACAGTAATTACATAGTAGATCACCCAAGCTCTCTTTTCCCTTTACAGTTTTTGTATGCATTGATGCCAAGTCTTAATTCTATATTTTGGAGAAATGTGCATGAAATCTTGGTAATGATAACACCTATTTCATTTACGTTCCCACAAAAAAAAAAAGGTAAAGAGCATTGTTTTTATTTGAATCGTGGCAAAATCCAATGCAGACCAGAAATCCAACGCAGTCATGCCTCTGCAAACAGCCGTAGAATGAGAATGCCATTAAGTGGCATCGCTGTGCTGAACCTGATTTGTCACATGTCCAACTGTAACACTGTTCATCCACTTTTATGTTTGGAGATCAATGAAAAAAATGAGAATAAAATATTGTGCGTCCACGTTTATGCACAATTTCAACCAGCTAATATTAAATGTGATACACATACAACTGCTGTAGAGAGTGGGAACGGACGCCCAAACATGTTCCAACCTGCCATTGGTTCTGCCGTGTTGCTGTTTTGTTGACTCATCACCTTAGCAGCAGAGTAAACAACTTCCCAAAAAAGACAAAAATGCTTCAAAGCCATCAATTAAAGTAATGAGGTGAAAAGATTACCTGCACATGTTAAGGAGCCCCGTACACTCTGATGCTACCGTTAGGCATGCCGCAAAAGCCTTGTGTTAGTTGGGTGTGTTGAGGAAGCTGTGACTTAGTGTTTGTCCGCACTGGTGTGTTTTTGAAAAAGACGAAGTTAAGATCTCTTTTACATTAACAATACTTAGAATATCAAAAGTTCAGGACCCGGCCACCCCTGCCCCCCGCCCACCCCCACCACCACCAAATTTCTGTTTGGGCCAATAGAAACTGTTTTAAAATATGTACAAATATAATATTGTTTTAAATATGGCATATGACAATGTAAAGTGATACTATGGAAGGAAGAATAAACTCATAATATTGTGTGTGTGTGTGTGTGTGTGTGTGTGTGTGTGTGTGTGTGTGTGTTTGTATGTCAGTATCTGAGTGAGAGAGGCAAACAGGAAAAGTTTCCATGACTCCCATTTATACTGGACAATCTCACCCACATTCTGGTCAATCAAGCTCACAAACCATTTTACATGCATGTAACAAGGACTGCCTATGTTCTTACATTAATTCGTAGAAAGTAACAGGTTAACGATAATAAATCAGTTTAAATGAAGCAGCCTCAATGTTATGATTTTCACTGGATTTAAAAAACCCAGGTAGTGATGGTCTTTGTCAAAGATAAAACTGTCAAACTCAAAGGTGCTGTTACGTACAACGACTTTTTCTCATGTGAAATCCCTCTGGGTTTCTACAGTCCCCATGCATGCCTACAAACCTCTGTTTACTTGGCACGGTTTCCCACTTTTTTTTTTTTTTTTTGTTTTGGAAGGAGAAGCTACACGCTACTCACGCATACCTCTCGCACGAGATCCTCAACTGCCAGGACTGCCAATATTTTTAGCAACTCCCCCTCAGAGGGAATGAAGGGGCACATCCTCAATCAGTCTGCCTGCCCAACACACTGTGGTTTAGATCCCTGTTGCTGAAAGGCTAATTTGCCTATATGGTACTGAAAGTTCTAGAAATAGGTCTTGTAGAACAGCCAGGCCCCGTCACGTCTACAAGTACTCACTTTTTTGCCTTTTGCAGAGCTCTCTATAGCAGTGCTCAGCACAACCAGTTGCCCAGTCGCCAACGGCAACCAAAACCTCCATTGGGCAATATGTGGACACAGGCCCTAAAGCGAGCCTCAACATCAGCTGAGAATAAAAAAGCCTGCAAAATTTATCAACTAAGTAGCTTCTTATCACATGTATTAAAAAGTATCAATTTTAATGTGCTAGAGTTTGCATTTTGTTATGAGTGTAATTTATCAGTCAATCTTGATCTACGACAGTGAGATTGTACCACATGCTCAGGATAGCAAATACATTCTGTACGTTCCTTTCAGGACCATAATTTATAGGGGTATAGTATACCAATTTTATATGGGAAATGCACTCTTTAGAATAGAAATTAATTAAATTTTTCACTAATTTCTATCATAAGTAACCTGCCAACGCAATTAAACGAGCAAAGCAGACAGTGCCATCTGATTCGGATTACAGACTGCCAGAGCTACTTTTGTTTCACTTTAATTAATTAATTATTTTTTTTATTTTAGATCTTGATGTACAAAAGACCTCAGTCATGTCTGGAAAATTGTTACAATTTTTTGAGCAATTTCATATACCAATGGAAATTGGGCTTTCAGTTTTCAATTTGGGTTGGTAAAAAATAAATTGAAGATTAAAATAAAAAGGAACATGCTTTGAAAACCCCCTAAAATCACAAACGTGTTGTTTAGTGACTTAGGTAGTTCTTGCACACAGGTCTTCAATTTTTAGTTGCCCAAAAACATTTTTCAGGCCAGCTTGGCTGGCCCAAGTGTCAAGCACTGATATAGCATGCGGACTCCAATCAGAGCCACGAATGAATCGCACGTACGGAAACAAACGCTGAAGCCCTCGATGACGCCCCTCTTTTGAAGGCACCAGAGAGGGAGTCAACTGCTCGCGAGGTGTCAGGTGAAACTTCAAGCACAATCCAAGGGCTGAAGGGCAGTATTTTCCAACCTTGCTCTTGGACTCCCCCTCCCCTGCATGTTTCAGATGTCCACCTGCTCTGACAAACCCAGTTCAGCACAAGAACCACTCCTTCAATGAGCTGGTCAGATGAATCGGGGTACAGCAGAAGCTGGATTGGGAAACTCCGGTGTTTGTGTTTGCAGGGCCAAAAGGCATGTTTGAGCGCTCCAGCCATCCCAGACCACGGGGTACGTACTTTAGCATAATGTTAGTGAGCTCTTGTTTGTGTGACTCGCACCATCTTTGGCAGAAAATGTCATTGTTGTAGTTTGCCTATTGGGCATGTTTGATCCAACACTCTCAAATTCATTGTCTAATGCGAAAATACAGCAAAGAACAAGAGTGAGCTGAAGAGAGGTCAGATGCAGATGAAGCACAAGCTCAACCATAAAAAGGAACATCATTAACATCATTATATGCAAACCTAAATACATATTTACTAAATATAGTTTATTCCAGAGTCCAGAACTGTAACAAATTCTGCATTTACATTTGGGTGTTTAACAGAGCAAACAATTTACTGTTTACATTTTTCACATACTGTGCAGAACATTTACACAGACGGTTATTCACTGAAGCGATTTAGATTAAGTAATTAGCTCAGGGGGACAATGGTGCTGCCTCACCTATCAGTGGAATCTACAACGTCTTAATTGTAAGAACAGAAGACAAATACCAAAGTGTATTTAAACAATCAATGTCTAATTGAAAAAAAAGACTTGTATAAGAAGTGAGGAAAATCTTTGCATCATAAATGAGCTCTTTGTATTGTATAGTACATATGTTCATGTAACTCAAATGCATAGACCTCGATGACCTCGAGAGAACAACCCAAATCCCGACCCTGCCCTCCTCTCTAGTTTTCAAGAACAGAATGTTTACATTGTAAAATCATAAATCTGTATGAGAATGACAGCCCCCATATTTCACCTGAACCTCTGCCAACCATGTCACCTTGTTCTACTTAAACTTGTGATAACAGGCCAGGAGTTCAGACTGCTTGTGCCCTGAGAGAGCTGTAAATCTTTCTCTCTCTATACAGCATACTGATTGGCTAATGGTACTACTGGAGTAGGGACTTATCATTAATCTTTCCTGTTAGACCCTTCTGCTTGTTGATTAATGGACATCTCCTGTTATTTCTGTCTGTGATTGTTGGATACTTCTAAGATGAGTCAATCTTGGGCAGATTGGGCATTATTCTCACACCAAGAGCTAGTTATGAGGCCAACTCCAGATGAATATACAATAATATGTGTATACTTTTAAGTTACACCATTTAGAGCTCATTCTGGATATTTCCTGGCTAAATTTAAATGTCAATGCAATCCTAATACACTGTAAAAAAAAAAAAAAGTTGTCTCAACTAAAAAATGTTACTGTCCAGGCTGCCTCAAAATTTTAAGTTAACTGAATTTAAGATTATTAAAATTTTAAGGCAGCCTGGACACTAACTTTTTTCAGTTGAGACACCGGTAGTTTTTTTACAGTGTACCTAACAAGTCGCCATTGTCAACAACATCGGCCGCCAATCGCGTGCTTCTTATTTTCAAACTCCATCAAGGCCTTTATGGTCTGAAGCTACACACCAAATTTGGTTGTCCTATCTGTTTTGTAGTTTCTGAGAAAAATTGTCCCCTTTCTCTCGGACGGACAGACGGACGCACACACGCACGGACAGAGGTCAAACCTATATCCCCCTCCCTCTTCGTGTTGGCGGGGGATAATAATGCCAAATACTTACTTAGGCAGCAGCACTTAATCAATGATATGGAAATGATAGTGGCTAATTAGCCAAACGAGAATGTGATGTCATAATATGCATCTAAAACTTTGACTAACTACATATAACTCCTTCATTATGACAGGAGAAACTCTTTATAAAGCATTTGTGTTTTTTGATACACAGATTTCACCCTGGAAATCAAACATTGCAGCCAACTCATACGTAAACCATCAATTGCAGAAATAACAAATAGATAGAATGATAGTTTACCATTTAGGCTCTGACCCTAACACACCCTGTGGCTGACTGAGCTTGAGGAGAAGTAAGCAGAGAATCTGTGCATTTACATCACGTTCCAGAAAAAAAATGATTGTGTTAGCCCGACTATACCCAGACTTCTAAAATGCATGTACATATGTTAGTCCAACTGGAATCACGCTAAATCTAATTTCTCATAGTCCAACTAACACACTCAGATAATGCGGTTAATAGTCACATTACGCCAGTATGTATACGCTTGAATCGAACTGAACGGGACTATATGGTCTGCCCAGGTGAAAAAATACTATACTTGAATTATACTTTTACAGACTGTATTAAGTATGGTGTATGTTTTTTTCGCCCCCTTTATGTGTAATTAAGTGTGCTCAAGTAGTCATTGAATACTACTTGTTTACTACTTCAGTACACTTAAAGTGTACACTTTCTAAAAGTATATATTAAATATATTACTTTTTGTGCTTAATTTGCAAAAGTATATTTGTAATAACTTTTGTATGCAACAAATATACTTTTAATATAATTAAGTGTAATACTTTTTCACCTGGGTGAGCATGCTCCTCTTTCTGCATACAGGAATTTGACCCGGAAGTCTGGTGGACATGTAAAGACGAAACTGATTAGCGACAGCGCTGAGCTCTAACTAGCAATTTTGCACTGAACAGTAACAATCCTCATCTGCAGGGGTGAACAGTAACGCCTTAGGGTGCCTTAACTTCTACCATTAATCTGCTTGATATATCAAATTAATCGCGCATGCTCTGTACATTTTTCCCTCCACTCACCATCAGAAAAACGACACTCCCCTTAGCAAAAAGTAGTATACTTGAAGTTCATTTTATTAAGTATTCTTGAGTATAAGTATTAGTATAGCAAGTATACTACGGACCATGTACTTGCAGTGTACTAGAGAGTATACTAATTTAATACTTCTTCAGACTAATTTGGAACATTTTAAGTTTATAAAGGTATACTTTTAAGTATACTTCAAGTTTAAGCAAAGTAAACTGAAAGTACTCATTTAGTTTACGTCTAAGTTTTATTGTATACTGCAAGTACACTACAAGTGAACTTTTTAGTATACTGTGAGTGAACTAGTTGTATACTACTAGTATACTTTTCAATTTATGAAAGTATACTTACAGATATACTGCTAGTTTATTAGTTGTATACTTCTAGTAAACCTTTCAGTTCATGAAAGTATACTGTGGGGTATACTGCTGGGAAACTTAAAGAGTGTCATTGCATGTTTAATGACCACAGTGAGTCAGGACTTCAGTTTCACATCTTAGTGGACAGATAACATCCTCATCACTGCATTGGGGTATTGTGTATTATTCCACCAGAGGAAAGATCGCAATTTACTGGCCCACCAACACCTGCTCCAGCAGCAATCATTTTCCCAGGTTGTCTCCTATCCTGGCACTATCCAAGGCCACACCTGCTTAGCTTCAGCTACACAGCCAGTGCAGCTCAAACTGTGGTAGGGTTGTTAGTATTAAAACAAGTAGAGACATTTCATTGTCACTATTTCAGATAGCACTGAAGTTCCAGTCTTCTTAATCTCATGTTTGAAAATACTGTGTACATTTATCTGTGAAACTGCACATAATGGCCAACTAGATTGAACTGATATCTCACAGCAATGTTTGGTACAGGTGCAATATGCAGGGCTTTGATGTCCACAATCTTGTTTAAAAATGATTAAATCATTTATTAAACAGAATGTACCATCTTTCATGTATTACAGCACGGCTGCATCTTATCTTTTGTCAATCATATTTTTTACTGTGATATAGCTCCATTAACCAAAAAACAGCTCATCAGTGTACTCATTTGGAATATTTCATTAGCCTTTGCTTAAGTCCTTCAGCCTACTGGTCAGGCTGAAGGCATAGCTAATTAATATTTTATGCATATTGGTTCCATATGAGAGAAAGAGGTTTTTTTTTTTTTTTTTTGAATTGGGATTTCAATAAGAGTTGCCATTGCTGTGTTCTTATACTTTGGCATCCAATACAATACTGTGTTTGAAATTTTAATTTATAAAGGAATCAATTTTGTTCTCAATCCTGAGTATGTGTTTCATTGTAATTTCTTATAAGTACCTTCACCTGTAAATCAAAGCAGAATGCACTTAAGCATTGTCTACTAATAGAGTACATGAGGTAACCTCTCGTTTACTTATGTTAAATATTATCTGAATTGCAACAGTAATATATATTAGATATATTTTAGATTGTTAGTATGATGTTAAGTGAGCTTCAAAAAGACTTTGAAGTATACTTGCATTCAAAAAAAAACTTTTAGCTCCCTGAAAGTTTTAAACTAAATTTAAACTATAGAGGGCTTGAAATATAGAACTAGTGGACTTGTAGTCTACCTATAAGTTTACTTACAGTGTAATTCAATACTTCAGTGTACTTTCATGAACTAAAAAGTTGACTCGAAGTATATAACAAGTGAAGTTGTAGTACATCTGAATTTACTTTCAGTATACTTCAAAGTATACTTTTATAAATTAGACATTGTGCTACAAGAATATCACTAGTGAAATAATAGTTCATCTTTACGTTTACTAGCAGTATACTTCACAGTATACTTTCATGAACTGAAAAGTTTACTAGAAGTATACAACTAATAAACTAGCAGTATATTTGTTAGTTTACTTGCAGTATACTTAAATGTATACTTTCATAAATTGAAAAGTATGCTAGAGGTATACAACTAGTTAAGTCACAGTATACTTAAAAGTTTACTTGTAGTGTACTTGTCGTTCAAAATAAAACTTAGATGTAAACTAGATGGGGACTTTATGTTGCTTAAACATGAAGTATACTTTTTTGTAAGAGTATATATCAAGTCTGTCAATACTGGAATAGTTGTCAAATTCGTTCTCAAATAAAATCAGACAAATGTTTATCTATTTCTGTGTGGGTTAAGAACATTGCATAAAAATCAAGTTCACCTCCATGCATGTACTATTCACTCTGCTATGCTGCCCCAAAGCTCACTTGTTACTGCAAACATAAACGTGGAATATGTAAGTCCATGAGATGAAGTAAAAACTAAGTGAAAATATAGTGCAGTACACTTCAAAGAAGCCAATATGTATGGTACAAATATTTTAATTTGCTTGTTCTTTTGATAGTAGCCTAACTGCAAGCCAGTATACTTGAACATTAGGCATGAATATTTTAATACTTTGAGATATATTCAAGAAAAGTATAATTGTCATGGATTTGCCCCCGCAGGCTAAAGATCAGAAACTGGAGGGGACTGGGACCATTTACCCAACAACAGGATCAGGGACCCAAACGCACAGGCTGAGTAGATATATATAAAAATCTTTAATTTATTTTACAAAATAAAATACCGAAGGGGAGCAGCAGCATACAAAGACAATGCAGGGCTCAAGGAACAAACAAAATGCTGCTGCACCCATCTGTGGTTCAGCCAACCCTTATATAGCAAAACTTCACCTCCACCTTAACGAGCCACACCTGTTGCCCGTTAAGGTGGAGGCGAAGAATGCAGCAGGGGGAAGGGCCTGCAAGGCAGGACCATCACAATAATAATCAAAAGTTTAGGCACAAGTATTAGCCAAATATACTAAGACTTTTCCGTGTACTTTTCAGTATAAGCTAAGTATACTTAAGTATTACTTGGCTACGTACACTCAACAAAAATATAAACGCAACACTTTTGTTTTTGCTCCCATTTGTCATGAGATGGACTCAAAGAAAAAATTCATTCCAGATACACAATATTACCATTTCTCTCAAACATTGTTCACAAATCTGTCTAAATGTGTGATAGTGAGCACTTTTGCTTTGCGGAGACAATCCATCCCACCTCACAGGTGTGCCACATCAAGATGCTCATCAGACACCATGATTAGTGCACAGGTGTACCTTGTACTGCCCACAATAAAAGGCCACTCTGAAATGTGCAGTTTTGTCTCACAGCAAAATACCACAGATGGCGCAAGCATTGAGGGAGCGTGCAATTGGCATGCTGACAGCAGGAATGTCAACCAGATCTGTTGCTCTGGCATTGAATGTTCATTTCTCCACCATGAGCCGTCTCCAAAGGCGTTTCAGAGAATATGGCAGTATATTCAACCGGCCTCACAACCGCAAACCACGTGTAACCACACCAGCCCAGGACCTCCACATCCAGCAGGTTCACCTCCAAGATCGTCTGAGACCAGCTACTCAGACAGCTGCTGAAACAATTGGTTTGCATAACCAAAGAATTTCTGCACAAACTGTCAGAAACCATCTCAGGGAAGCTCAACTGCATGCTCGTCGTCCTCATCGGGGTCTTAACCTCGTCGCCGTAACAGACTTCAGTGGGAAAATGCTCACATTCGATGGCGTCTGGCATGTTGGAGAGGTGTTCTCTTCACGGATGAATCTCGGTTTGCATTGTTCTGGGCAGATGGCAGACAGCGTGTGTGGCGTCGTGTGGGTGAGCGCTTTGCTGAAGTCAATATTGTGGATCGAGTGGCCCATGGTGGTGGTGGGGCTATGGTATGGGCAGGCATCTGTTATGGACGAAGAACACAGGTGCATTTTATTGATGGCATTTTGAATGCACAGAGATACCGTGATGAGATCCTGGGGCCCATTGTTGTGCCATACATCCATGAACATCACCTCATGTTTCAGCAAGATAATGCACGGCCCCATGTTTCAAGGATCTGTACACAATTCTTGGAAGCTGAAAATGTCCCAGTTCTTGCATGGCCAGCATACTCACCGGACATGTCACCCATTGAGCATGTTTGGGATGTGCTTGATCGGCGTATACGACAGCGGGTACCTGTTCCCACTAATATCCAGCAACTTAGCACAGCCATTGAAGAGGAGTGGACCAACATTCCACAGGTCTCAATTGACAATCTGATAAACTCTATGCGAAGAAGATGTGTTGCACTGCATGAGGCAAATGGTGGTCACACCAGATACTGACTGGTTCTGTCCCCAGACCCCCAATAAAGCAAAAACTGCACATTTCAGGGTGGCTTTTTATTGTGGGCAGTCTAAGGTACACCTGTGCACTAATCATGGTGTCTGATGAGCATCTTGATGTGGCACACCTGTGAGGTGGGATGGATTGTCTCAGCAAAGCAAAAGTGCTCACTATCACACATTTAGACAGATTTGTGAACAATGTTTGAGAGAAATGGTAATATTGTGTATCTGGAATGAATTTTAGATCTTTGAGTCCATCTCATGACAAATGGGAGCAAAAACAAAAGTGTTGCGTTTATATTTTTGTTGAGTGTATATCTCTGATAAGTACATCAAAAGTCAACTGAAAGTATACTCTCTTATTTTTAGTTTAGAAGAAGTATACTAATAGCACACTTGAATAAACTTCTTTTTCGTAAGGGTCTGCAAACAGTCATTACTTCTGACCCGCATCCAACTCGCATATGAAGCCCGGGAGTGCGTTTCCCACAAGCACAGATGCTAACTTACGTAGTAGGAACCACAGGCTGTCAATGTATGAACTATGTTATTTGCTAGAAACTACACTTCTAGGAAACACACTTCGGGGTAGTAGAAAGGGCACAAAGCACAGCATTGTGGCATTTCAGCCAAGCTTCGGCTAACACAATTACCACGTCTCAGTTGAACAAAAAGAATAGCGAACAGCCTGTATTAAACATTCAGAGCAGTAACGTTGTCCATGTTCTCGTCACTCAATCTTATACAATCAATGCACTCGACATGCCACTAGTTTGCTGCCAGCTAACTTGTCTGTCAATGTTTGGTCTGTGATGCAATAGGTCTATCAGAGAATGATGCGACACGAACAAGTTGAAAGACATATCGTCACCTATTGTAGTGGAGACGGGCATGCTTTGGTCAATAATCGTATTGCGTCCTGCACATGTATACTGGGACAAGGACAGTAGTCTGATTGCATGGCCCAATTGAGCTATTACCGTAGCTCAACTTAGCTGTGCATGTAAACGTATTGATTGTGAGAACCCCCTCCCACAGAGGAGATTCAGAACCCACAGGTGGATGTGGGGTGGAGGTGGGATGTTAACTAGCAGCAGGCAAGTTTGATGCAGTGCAGAAGCAGACAGAGGCATGTCATGCTGCAAAAGTGGACCAGGAAAGCTTCTTGTATAGCCCACCCACCACCAGGGACTAAGCAGTGCGCGATATTCATGGGAGTGCCTATGAGAATTTGAGCATTTCTTGACTTGTCTGCCAGAACTATCTCCGCATGGTACGCCCCATTCTTCATTCATATTAAAATGTTCAAGCATTCTTTCAGTCTTGTTTTGGTTTTTTTTTATTAAAAAGAACAACAGAATTTATGCTGCTGCGCAAAAAAATCTGCACTTGGTTTGAACTGGTGTTGGCTATGTCCAAGCCTGTTTGACATGTTGGGTGGGGAATGACTCGAGTTTGTGTTCTGCCTGTCTTTATGGGGAGCCATCATTTTATTAGCAAACCTACACTGTTACTTATCAAGGGCTTGAGAATGAGAAAATAAGTTGAATCAGATATGTCAGAGAAGAGACACATCCAAAACATGCAGGGCCATAGTTCTCCAGGAGCAGCATTCCCTACCTCTGCCCAAGACCAGCAGTGCTAAGTCATGTGCCATGAAGTACCAAGAGAGTACAGGTTTTCATTCCGACCAACCACTGCATTTGCTGATCACACCAATTAGTATGTGGTGTGCTAATCAGTGAAAAATCCAAGTAGCTGGAATCAGCAGTGATTGGTGAGAATGAACACCCCATTCATAAAATGCTCATAAGAGAACATTCCACTGTCTCTATTTTCAAAAATAATATCTTGCACACGTATCAGTTTTCAGAAAAGTTTTTGTTTACTCGCACCAGTGTATATATGCCGTCAAGAGCATGCCAGACCTGTAGGTGGTAGTGTAACGAGAGGCTCAAGCCCACGTTAGCCAATCAGAATCCCGAAAATAGCAAATACGAATTACGATCATCCATGATCACCAAAGCCATACACAGCGAAATGAAAATGTAAATATAGGTCGCATTTTTGGCGTTTGTGCAAGTTCTGGTGCATACTGTGACGTCGGCTGCCTAAACCTCTGTTTTTCTCACTTCACATGCAAACATGCGACCAGAGTTTTCCAAAATCTCCACTCTGGCCGGAGTTTTTAGAAAGAACCATTTTCAGAGGCTAATTCTCCGTTTGCGTGTAAACGAAGGGCACAGATGCAGAGAATTGTCACAGTTTGTCAAAATAACCGTGTACGTGTAAACGGGGGAGAAAACTTGCATACTCCTAGCCCTTCATGACACATGATTGGGCACATATTCTTGGAACAGCCAAATTATCACCAAAATCACTCGCCATCCACACAAAGCCACGAGGAATTTAGTGTCTCAATCTAGCCTGGCATGAATGTCATTTGACTGTAGGAGGAAAAGAGAAAATCCATACAGATCTGGGGAGATCATGAAAACACTATCGACTTCAAACCAAGACCTTTCTTGTTATCAGGCAACAGCCAAACCCACTATGACGGGGGGCCAATTTGAATTTAAAATGCAATAGGGTGGGATAATTCCCTGAACAACATTAGGTTACTTATTGTTGCAGTTTGTCTTGGCATGATTTAATTTCTCTTGCTTCCATTTCAGATTAGGTCAAAGTAATAAAAATTATCGTGGAAAAAATGAGGCAAACGTACTTGCAGTTTTTTAGTCCTTTATGTCTCTCCACAACCTCACTTCAAATGAAACTGTCTAATGCTCTATAATAACCCTCATATGCAAATAAGCTCAAGGCGGCTATTTATGTAGTTACACCTGATGAGGCTGCTATGTAAACAGAAGACGGATAGTAGGTGCGTGCCATCAACCCTGAGAATAAAGATTATGTAGAGGAGGAGAGAGAGAGCCAAGCTGTCTCTTTGAACAAAAAAAAAAAGGTGTTAGCATGGCCTAGCCTGCCCTGACGGGTATTCCACTTGTTTGCTAGCTTGAGCGTTTGTGCCCCGGGCGATGTTCGTACAGAGACAGTGAAAGCTCCCTGAATGTTGTGGCTCTTCCCCCTTAGGTGAGGTTCGCTGAGATAATATCACGGTTACGGCATAACCTGTTTGGGTTACCGTCAAACACCTCGCAGCAGCAGTAACAAAAGGCCATGCGTGATAACAGCGGCAGCAACTCCCTTCCAGTGAACTCGTGGCAACACAACCTTTGCACGAAACGGCTGCTCGACCCATTCAAATCTCTCCCTCCTTCCCCCTCCTTTTCTTTTCTCTTTGCTTTTACAAGCATGAAGCTTTCCCAGGGCTACTGCCAGTTTGCGAGGATATGAATTTTCTCCAGCGGTTAGAAATACTATCAAGAGTAATGAAATTTGTTTTCACTGAGAACAGTTTTTTAGATTGGGTGTTTATCACTTCTTATTCAGTTTGAATCGAAGGGCTTAGAACCAGAGCAGTCTAACCAACAGAGCATTGTTTTTGAGATAATAGACGTAAAAGTTTTCATAATATAGAACTATATATTGCATGCTGTAGTGATTGCTACCTCGTGCATTTGAATATAACTTTGAAGGTAGCTGTAAATAATGTTATTTTTCTCCATTGTCTAAAGATTAGAAAATAAAAATAGCTTAATACAAATAAAAATAATACAGGCTTAGATGGTGGGCATCCTAGTGGGCCTCTTGTCCCAGAAAGTTTGTGTGACAGAAGTACACCATTATGAGGCAGAGTTGCTGTACATGCACATGGCTGTCAGGAAAGGGTTTACTGGGAAAGACTTACCCATGTCAGAGCAAACTAAAGCTGACAGCTGAATGACATATTTATACCCTAGATACATCCTGTCAGACCCTATTGGTGTCCAGCTGAAGTGCCGTGGTTGAGGAATTTTCACCCCTACTGCACGTTTATGTGCGCGCATGTGTGTGAGTGTGTATGGCGCGTTTGTGTGCACTTGTGTGCGTGCTTTTGTTTGCTGTCAGTACGGGTGCGCACTATGGGATTTTCATTGCCTGTGTGAACACACTATGTGTGTGAGGATGTACATGCATGTTGTATATTCTACTTTGAGGTATCATGTGTTTCCTATCACACACATGATAGGATGTGTGTGATGCGGACACCTCCCACTGATGCCTCCCTGCTCTCTACTCCCTGCACAGGGACATACTTACAGCACTTCCCTCTTAATCTAACAGAGCGGAGTGAGCCTCAATGGGTAGTCTTAGCCAATAGAGTACAAGACTGAGTGCTGGCACAGTTTATACACAAGCCACACACAGTGTGGCCCCATAGCACAGGAGGAAGGAGGGGACTGGGCCATCCTGGGGTTTTCTGATGGGTAACCCTCCTGCAGTAAACTGAAGAGTAGCATGGGGACTTCCCTTTGGCGTAGGAACCTCACGGTCCCCTTTTGTTCTGTATGGATTTATCATTTACCTCAACAGGTTTTGAATAACACTGACTTCTTTTTTTGTTTTGCTCTACTTTTCCACAACAGCTGATTACGTCAGTGCGTGATATAATGTCCTGCAAGGAATCCGTCCCTCAAAATGGCACAGATCTCACGCCCTCTTTTAGTGCACTGGAGAATGACGCCGTTTGGTGAAAGGAGATACTAACCCAGTGATGAAATTCGGATCTGAGGCTCCCAGCAGCATCTTTTCCCCTTCCCTACAGGGTCTTGGAGACCTGAACTAACAACCATCGACACACCACCATTTCAGTTTTTTACAGAGCGTCCCATTTATTTTTAAATATTTGGCAGTCGAAGCCAGCAGAGGACCCACAGAGTGTATTTATTTTAGTTTATTACTTTGACAGAAAAAAATCTCATAGGTAACATATCTGTAAATACACTAGAGTAAGCCAGGTGTGAGTTCATTTGACAGAGAAAAGAAATCACAAAAGAAACGCATCTGTAAGTGCACGAGAGTTAGCCAGGGATTAGTTTATTTGACAGTGAAAACAATCACCTCAGTAACACATCTTTAAATGCACTAGAGTTAGCCAGGGATTGGTTTATTTTATAGCCGGGGATCAGTTTGACTGAAGAAAAATGCACATCAGAAACATACAGTATCTTTAAATGCACTTGAGTGAGTCAGGGAGGCTCATTTTAATATGTAATCCTCAGGCTGCATGTGCCAAGCTTTATTTGTTGCAGCCTGATCACCAATTTTGTCCGGATTTTCCATTGACAAGAGAAAGACAGGGAGGGAGGGAGCTTCCTGTGGTACATGACAAACAAATAACAGGGACAAGAGCCTAAGCAAAGAAAAAAAAGGGCTTCCCTGTTCCTTTTGTTTCTTTGTTTGTCTCCTTTGGATGCAGTGATTCATTTCAGAGAGACGAGCCTCACAATGAAAGGGTGGATGTCCCTGCACCTGGGCCTCTATTGGGTTACACCTGTTGTCTCGGTCAGGGATAGATTACCGCGCACACTCTAAAAATAGCCCTTAATTGTATGGTTTTGAATGCCCCTCATGGAGTGAGCGCAAACAGAAATACTTTATTGCTGCATGTTTAGCCAGGGGATTGATGCTGCGGAAGAATGTGGCCCCACAAGATGATGACGTCAGCAAGTCACGTTAGCACAAAAAGATAGGAGTAAATGCGGCCTTGGCCTTTGAAAACTCCGTGCAGTTTTTTTTTACACCTGTAAATGAAGATCTGAATGTTCTGTCTCAAGTGTTCTGCCACTTACTTATTCAAAAGACAATGTGATGTGTTTCACAGATATATTCAGATCAAAGTTAGGTCGACAAAGGGAGTTGCATGGCAATCGTACTTTACATTAAGGTGTGAGAGTTTTAGACAGTAAAAAATGTTGTCTGTCAACTGAAAAAGCGTCACACGAGATAATAATTGATGAATCAAAGATACTTTTCAGCTGAGGTTACGACCAAATTATCATGCAAAAAACTCAATTCCAATCTTTTACCCATATATTTTATTTTTTTTTTTTTTGACATGACTCATCTTCACATGTAATCAGGCATTATTGGCAGGGTAATCAGGCAGGGTCCTCTGCCCAAAACATCTAACATGCACGCATCAAACAAGCAAAAAAAGAATGTAAGAAGTGTAAAAAACCATTGAATATTTGAAGACACTTCATGGTAAGAATAATGAACCAAAATTAATTAACCAGATGTATTGGTGGCTGTACCCACAATTGTTTTCTGTGGGGATTAAATTAAAGAAGTTTTTGAGCTTGAAAAGAGAGAATGAAATGCCTGCTCAAAAAAAAAAAAAATCTGATTTGACCACCTTTGACCACTCTCATTGCAGATACATGACCACAAATCAGACAAGTATCTGATCTGAAATAAATAAATAAATAAATTTGTTCCAACTCTGGTCTGGAAAAATTAGACTTGTTTAATGTAGGCCAAAAAAAAAATCATATTTGGAGCCACTTGGCACTCTTTCGACCTGAAACTGCCACTCACTACATAGACAGACCTTTTGAAACATTGACTAGCGTGCATTGCTGCCATAATATGAAAGGGATAAATCAACATATTAGGGAAATTGATATATCAGTGAAATTGAATGCCTCTCCAGCTTGCTTAGATTTCACCAGAACACGCACAGGTCGACTCTTTATTAAGAGTGTATTTACGGGGAATGCGGAGCATTTTGTTCTTTAATAGTGCGCATTGATGTGTTAAATTTGAGAACTCGGCACAGGTGTCTACATGATTGTTAAAATGCGTGAGTATCAACAGTTTTGTTGAGCACTGTATAGTATTACAGCAACCCACACACCTTCAACTGATTACCCAAGCAGACTAATAACCGATGATTACTGCATTCCAGCGAAAATGTTTTGTCACATGACAGTCTTGGAATCTTCCCTTTTACATTGGCTCAAACTCCTGCTTGTGGGAAAATGCAGCAAATTCTTTTTCTCTACAAAACAATTTATCCCTAAATGAACTTCAATCAACCTGGTCAAAGTTCATTTAAGACGGCAAAACTTCACTTTGGACCCCAATAATGGTGGGTAATTACTCATATCCAAAAATAGTTTCCATTAAACAAAACTTGAGACTTGACTGAAGATGGTTAGATTTAGCCTAACTGTGAAGGCCTACAATTCTAATTTATTCCACTGAATACAAGTCTGTTGAATGAAATCTTCAGTTAGAAAACAACTGGAAAGAGAAAAACAAGAACTTCGCCGTCATTATGGTTTTATTTCTTTTGCCCACATTTTTGCTTTGTTGGGACTGCTTATCGTTGTTTTGAATTGTCTAAAATCAGTTTGTGACGAAGCACCTGGAGCTGATGTACTGATAGCAGATTGGTTGATATATAGTGGCCATTTTTTATGGAGATATTGCGTGTGTAGTTCTATATAGGACTGATGCTTGAGAGGCACTCTTGCGTGTGTGTGTTTGCGCTTGTCAACCCAGTGTGTCATGACAATGGCGGTTGAAATGCGAGTCACGCAACAAAATTGTTGTTTACTGGAACTTCTAAGATTAGGGAATGTCTTATGTTTTTGTGTACAAACACACACACACACACACACACACACAAACTCTCACGGTCTCACACACACACACACACACACACAAAATAACATACGCACAGACACTGTCACATGCACAAACACTCATGCAGACAAACACATACTGACACACGCACACACAGATGCACACGTGCACCCACTAGCCTGAACACACACATGCACATGCATACACGCACACACACACACAAACATACACACACACAGACACACACACACGCACGCACAAACAGATATACACACCATTTGAAAGTGTTCCTGATCGTGCATAGGCAGATATGCTATTGTGTGTGCAAAGTTTGGTTCTATACTGGGCATTTGGATAAGATTCTTTTGACAAAGACAGAATTGAGCACAACTGAATATGCATAAAAATGCTTAGAGCTCATTGTGTTTGCTTAACTAGTTGAGTGATGTGGACTCTGCTTCTGAAGAACTTAAAATAGACTTGTTTTTTACTGATGCGCCTTAGGATATGGTGACTGTTTGCACAGCTAACGGGAACACACAGCAACTCTACGCCGATAAAATCAGCCAGTACTCACATGAGGGCATATATGTGAGAATGAGTCATTATACCTTTCATCAAAAGCAGAAACTAATTTGTGAATTATGGAGACAAATACTCTTACAGTTTTTAGCTGATAATCCTGATACATATTCAGTTTTGGACTCAACAACAGCAACTGAGGAACCGCGGAAGATGTGTCAGTAATTTTGTTTCCTCTTCATCCTTTTGAATCAACACATCTTTGACAGTCAGATTAGATGGCCCAGATAGTCACCAGCATCCTTTTAAATAAACATTTGACGCTCAGTAAATGAAAAGATAATCTAAGAAAATGAAAAACACGGAGTGCAGCCACCCTCATGGTTGCATTGGAGCTGAGCCAGGTAACGAAGCTGAGAAGGTGACAGATTTATTGCTTGGAATGCGCTGGCTTAAGTTAGCAAGCGTGAGCCCTGTTATTTATTTTCTTTTTTTTTTCTTTTTTAATCACAGTTTTAGTATGTGTCCAACCAAACCAACAAAACAACCACCAGCTTCAGGGGAAGCATAATGGTTGGTCCAGATGTAACAGCCCCCTAACACATCCCTCACCAAACCACTTAAACTCACGCGTCAAACCCAGGCGTGAATGTCCTTTGTGTCTCTTTCCTCTCAGCAGCTTGCATGTCTATTAGAAGTAATGTCTTTTGATTGGTTTATATCTTGCATGCGCCTTTGTCCCCGGCTGTGTCTTGTTTCAAAGTTTCCCCATCTGTTGCATCGGTGACGTGTTTATACCCCCTCTTTTGGGTTGCAAGTTTCTGGATTGTAATTTGCTATGTCTGCTTTGAGCCACTTGGTATTTACAAGTAAAACTCTATCTCCAGATAATAAAACATGATCTTTAATGACAGTAATTTACAGAAGTTTCCTTCCTAGTTCAATTAATAGGAACAAGCTCCCAAGCCTTTCTTACATACTCCAGGATTAAGACTGCGTTCGTGTTAATCCTTTCCTAGTCTGTTCCTCTGTCCAGTTTATTAGGAACAAGCTCCCAATCCTTCTAAGGTCATCAGAATTGGACCCGCGTTCCTTCTAAGCCACTTCATCCTGCCCTCGGACAGTTCTGCTCTGGCGAAGTGTACATTGCACCAGGCAGTCATCCTGGAGAGCCACTGGCCGGGGATTGGCAACCCTCACATTGCTTTTCCCATACCATTTGAACTGAACTGTGCTATTCTCTTCTGTTACCATATAACTGTCAGTAAACCCTACGATTGGATTTTACTCTGCCTCTGCACTTGATTCCTGCTCTGCATCGTAACATATACAATATATTCTCTGAGGTAAGATGGGATCACTATTAATTAGCTGCTAAATATTCCTCTTATCAGTCTGACTCCAAGCACAGCATTGGAAGAATTTTATCTTCCATCAGAAGCCTCTGTGACAGATTGTGAATACATAAAGAAGGCACTGCAAAGAGGATCATCATGGCTGTGTTTCTCCTGCTAGGGGGGCTAGAAGAAGCTTTGTCCATGATCCTTACAAGAAAGACACAGAGGTAATGCAGATGGATAGAACTCATCGAAAGAACTGAGGAAAATTAAATTTGCAGCGATCCAGAAGGAGATTAGGGCTCATGTTAAGCCTCATTGTAAAACAGCGCAATGATTTCAGACTAAATGTCAGATATTTTTATGCATAAAACAGCGAGTAAAATTTAAGAGTCGCCTGGGTAGTTTGGAGAATGACTGTGACATTCAGAGTCCTGTGGATACAGTGGGTATGTACATGGCTTCAAGACTGATTTTCTCTGGCTCAGTGACTGAATTTTCCCAATTGTTTGAAAGCAAATGGCAGACAATCACACAATAACTTGTTTGTGATGTCTCCTCATCATGGGATTACATTGTGAGGGAGTGATACGCTGAATTTCTATAAAATATCCAGTGAATGAGAGACTTGTATTGAGAACAGATCATGATGCATCCAGCTGTCTAAGGTCAGCTCTTGACAGACCTCAAGTTATGTGTCACCCAAGGGTTAATTCAAAGGTTAGGTTTGTGGAATCAACACTGTCTGCTAGCCTCAAACCAGACCCCAGGTACTCTGTTTACTAAACGAGGAAGCTTTGTTAGTCCTTTTGTGGAGCTCAAAAACAGACGGAATGAGTGCACCTTCCCCTCTCTGTTTCACTCGAGTGTGGGTGAAGTGAGAGATGATGGTGTGCTGCCAGTGGTTAAGAGGGCAGGACTGGCTTTTACTCTCTGCCCCTAAAGCGGATCGAGTGAGTCATAACTGTTCAGCAGAGGGGACGCATTTGGATAGAGGGTTGACATTAGGCTCTGAAACTGGAACGACAAGCAGTCTCTATGAATGCACACTTCACAACTAACGTCCTGTCCAATATTTGGGATCCGTTTTCAAACATGGAAGTTACCCGTATTAAAAAATTAACTATAGATCCAAGCTACAGTTGTCCTATGGTAAACGGATGTTTTTTTCACCACCGTAGTGCAGTATTACTGTAGTGATACTACAGTTATTCAAACAACAGCAATACAGTTGTGTGAACTATAGTAATATCATATTACTCTTGACTGTGGTAATACTATAGTTACAATGGGATGGCTATCGTTCTGCTCTAGTTATACTATGCAAACTACAGTAACAATGTATTTATGCCAAAAATACAAAATAGTATTAGTGAGAAATAACTACAGGATATTTTCATAAGGGTAAAGGGGGTCACACCACCCAGTTTAAATAATGACTTGACCATTAGGAATGTACTGATGCTCCTTTGCCATAGGAACACAAGAGTTATGTCGGACAGAGCACAAAAAGCATTGAAAGAATATATCTGCCTTGGGGTGGTATGAATACAGCAGTGGTAATTCTCATATACAGTGAGCATCTAAATTAATTGGACAGTGACACATTTATATTTTGGTTTATAACTCCAGAAATTTGGCTTGAAAGGACACAATGACCGCATCAGGTTAAAATGCAGACGGTCAGCTTTTATTTTAGGGAGATTTCATCCATATCAGATGAAGCATTTAGCAATAACAGCTCCTTTTGTACACTGCCCCCTTCCCCCATTTTCGGGCACACCAAAAACTAATTGGCAGCTCAACATAATATTGAATAAAATATAATTTTAAAAACATTCCCGTTCTATACAAGAAGTGCTTGACATCCGTGTTGCATAGACAACGCTACGAAATGAGCGCCGACCCTGGTGATAGTCTGCCAGGCCTGTACTGCAGACATCAATAGTTCATTTTTTTATTTTTGGAGCTTCTGGCTTTTTGTCTATTTCTAAGCATACAACTCGGCAAACAGACTCAAAATGACCAAAAAATAAGTAAAAATCTGTCATTGTCCAATGAATTGTGTTGCTCTCTGTATAATGCACTTAATATCTTTATGCACTCCATCTCTTACTAAAAACTGTTTCCCTGCCAGCATCCTGTTTTCTCATTGACTGACACTCTGTCCATTCATTTCACACACTGATCTTGTACTTTTTGTTATAATTCAGTTTTAACTCAGCGAGGTGTAATTTCAGGAACTTGTTGGCAGGTTGTTTGTCATGTAAGTCTTTGAAGAACAGTGATGAAGGTGAGTAATATCCTGCTTTGGCAACCCAGAGCAAGGAAACCCCACATCTGACCCAAAAATCCCCCAGGATGTATTTCTTTTTGGTGTCCAGCAGGTTTCGATGAATTCATCACTCTAAATGACTTTCAATAGCCAGTCTACTTCCCATGGGAAAGTTCATGCACGCACTATTAAAGGAAAGGGGAAATGGTCAACTTCTCTGGTTAATGTCCGTCAGTTCTGTTTAAAGTCTTAAACCCATGCATGAGCATTCTTTCATAAAGAAGTCTGCTCTGTAATGTCACATAATATACATGTACATTAGACTGGAGTTTTGCAAGCACAAGGCTGTTTGTCCACATAAAACTTCACTATAAAAAAATAATAATAGTACAGAAAATTCTGCCCCAAAATACCTTAAACTTATCGTGTGTAAATATAGCTTATTATGTGTTTTCAAGAACAGAATGGTGGTTTTACAATAGGTACAGCAAGCCTTCACTACCTGACTTTAAATTCAGATTTTTGAATGGGCTGACTGGAAAAAAAACTCTGTTGTTGAACAAAACATTGTTCTCTGGTTTGAACAACCTCAAAAATACCAGGCTTTGCAATTTTGCACAAATTCATTGGCATATTGTGTGGAGGTATTTCTCAGAAGTCTTCTTTATTTTATGATATGACAAAATAAGTATGCTTGATTGCAAACAGACAGCAAAATTCTGAAGAAAAACTAAGGAATGAAACGTGATGAGTAAATTTCACTGAGACCCAGTCCCTGCATGTTTGAGTGACATATTTGATAAACAAGGGAATCTGCCAAGAGAGCTAGAGCTTAAAGACACCAGCCACACAGCTGTGTCATCAGAGGAGTGGTGTGATGTATCTTACATGGGGTCATGACTGGTTTACCCAGTATACTATGTTGAACTTTTTTTGCGGTTTACGAGTCAAGCTGGCAGAAATTGACTTCAACAAAAGGATCACATGAGCTCAAGATGATAGCAGAGATACTGTAGCTTTGTGGACATTATTGCAACAATACCACGTTTATCTGTTTTTTCTCCCTCTTCGTCCTCAAAATAATCCTCCAAAAAAAAAAAAAAAACAATTTTTCTCTCACATTATCATACACTGCCAGTCCAAAAAAAAAAAAGGTTGCCCTTTCGATTTACAACAATTGTATCATTATTGCAGCGATTAATGTGTTCCAGCTGTCAATAATTGGAGAACACAAAGGAAAAATTATCGAAGTCCAAATTTTGCATTTTTATTAATTTTATATATTATTACAATATTTATAATAATATTTTATATATTTTACATTTTTTCAGTGCTTTTTTTGTAAGATCGTTTTGACTTTTTAATTCATCATTTCTCCACAACGTGAAAATGTGACTCTGATCATTTTTCGATTGTGGTTTTCAATTATTTTAACCCTGTCTGATGATGCATGTAGCTTCTCATTTCCTCAAAAATCATGTAGGGAGTCATATCTTTTGATGGCAGAAAAGATGCTAGTGTTTCACAAGGGCAAATTATTGGCCTACGTTAAGCAAAAAAAGCAAGGATTCAGAAAAACAAGTATGAGGAATCATTTTCACACATGAATTGGCCACCACAATAAGTAGTGACCTTAACCACATTAATGTGCAAGAGAAAACTACAGGGTGGTTCAACTATCACATTGTCGATACAAGGTCTTGGCCAAAAATTGATATAACTCTAATTGAATTTAAATGTACTGATGTTGCAAATGATTGTAAAAACAATGACACAAAGTCTTAGCACTGTAATCAAAGCTACTGGGGTTCAGACTCAATGTTTGAGTATTTATGCACTGTCAAACCTGAGTTCAGCCTCATGATCTCGAGGTTTCCATTTTCTTAACAATCATCAAACAATTGACTTGAAAATGGGATGTTTGAATGCTATCTTTGGCAAATTAATGGCCCGTGTGTGTGTGTGTTTGTGTGTGTGTGTGTGTGTGTGTGTGTGCGTGTGTGTGTGCGCGTGTGTGTGTGTGTGTATGTGTGTGTGTGTGTGTGTGTGTGTGGCTGAAAATCAACAGCCTGCAAAGACTTCTGCCCAGAACTGGAGCAGGATGCCAATCTTCATACTGGTTCTTGAAATCAAGTTTTCCAGAATGGAGAATTTATGATTGAAATGAAAATTCAATGCACATTTAGATGGGTAAAACCTTAAGCCAAATCGCACTTGATTATGACTATTACAAGCAGAAAGGAAAAAACCAGTTGTTTTCCTAAACCATTGAAACATTCTAATAATTAACAAGAATGTTGCCCTCTGGATGATGTCTAGAATTTGAATATATATTTTTATCCAACATAATCCTATGGCTTTGTACAAAACCCAAAACCAGTGAAGTTGGCACGTTGTGTAAATCGTAAATAAAAATAGAATACAATGATTTGCAAATCCTTTTCAACCTATGTTCCATTGAATACACTGCAAAGACAAGTTACTTAATGTTCGAACAGGTAAACTTTGTCATTTTTTGCAAATATTAGCTCATTTGGAATTTGCTGCCTGCAACATGTTTCAAAAAAGCTGGCACAAGTGGCAAAAAAGACTGAGAGAGTTGAGAATGCTCATCAAACACTTATTTGGAACATCCCACAGGTTAACGGGCTAATTGGGAACAGGTGGGTGCCATGATTGGGTATAAAAGCAGCTTCCCTGAAACGCTCAGTCATTCACAAACAAGGATGGGGCGAGGGTCACCACTTAGTGAATAAATGCGTGAACTGATTGTCGAACAGTTTAAAAACAACATTCCTCAACGAGCTATTGCAAGAAATTTAGGGATTTCATCATCTACAGTCCGTAATATCGTCAAAAGGTTCAGAGAATCTGGAGAAATCACTGCACGTAAGCGACAAGGCCGAAAACCAACATTGAATGCCCGTGACCTTCGATTCCTCAGGCGGTACTGCATCAAAAACCGACATCAGTGTGTAAAGGACATTACCACATGGGCTCAGGAACACTTCAGAAAACCACTGTCAGTAACTATAGTTCGTCGCTACGCCTGCAAGTGCAAGTTAAAACTCTACAATGCAAAGTGAAAGCCATTTATCAACAGCACCCAGAAACGCCACCGGCTTCGCTGGGCCCAAGCTCATCTAAGATGGACTGATACAAAATGAAAAAGTGTTCTGTGGTCTGACGAGTCCACATTTCAAATTGTTTTTGGAAACTGTGGACGTTGTGTCCTCCAGACCAAAGAGGAAAAGAACCACCCGGACTGTTATAGGCGCAAAGTTCAAAAGCCAGCATCTGTGATGGTATAGGGGTGTATTAGTGCCCACATATGTGAAGGCACCATTAATGCTGAAAGGTACATACAGGTTTTGGAGCAACATATGTTGCCATCCAAACAACGTCTTTTTCATGGACGCCCCTGCTTATTTCAGCAAGACAATGCCAAGCCACATTCTGCACGTGTTACAACAGCATGGCTCCGTAGTAAAAGAGTGCGGGTACTAGACTGGCCTACCTGTAGTCCAGACCTGTCTCCCATTGAAAATGTGTGGCGCATTATGAAGCGTAAAATACGACAACGGTGACCCCTGACTGTTGAATAACTTAAGCTGTACATCAAGCAAGAATGGGAAAGAGTTCCACCTGAAAATTCTACGTTAATGATTATTTGCAAAAAAAATAAAGTTTCTCAGTTTGAACATTAAACATCTTGTCTTTGCAGTGTATTCAATTGAATATAAGTTGAAAAGGATTTGCAAATCATTGTATTCTGTTTTTATCTACGATTTACGTGCCAACTTCACTGGTTTTGGGTTTTGTATATTCAAATAACTAACTTTCCATTCTATTTAACAATCCCTGTGCTGGAAGTTGAGTTAATTCAGATCTTACTGATTTTTGTGCACATGAAGAGCATTCTTTCTCATCCAACAAAATGTGTTTGGTTTCAAAACGTACATTCAAATTCTTTTCCATTACAGTGCTCTAAGACAGACATCACTCAGGACATCATAAAAAGTGAACTACCTTGTAAAAATTAATTGAACTTTCTAAATGCTTGACATTCTGGTCAAGCAAATTGTGACCCCCTGTTCTGTTCCCTCCAGCTACCTGCCTATTCCAACTATCCCATTATCCTTCTCCTCATTGTAACTTGTGTTTACCTCATTATTATTCAGTTAATTAGCATTCCACGTTATATTTAAACCTCTGTTTCACCCTCACAAGCAGGTGGCCTTGGATTATAGCCACTTTTAGTTCATTTTTGGGTTTTTTATCTCCAGTCATCCTGTATAGTTTATATTTTCTTATTCTTTGTTTTCTGCCCATTATTATTTATATATAGAACGCCGAATGGCGTTCCGGGGATATTATGTTTTTGGTCCAACCACTGCCACCGCCGCCACTGCCGTACTACATGTTAACGCGATAACAGTAATATTTCAATTAGAAATTTCAAGTTTTGCATATAAGTAAGTATCATAAAGAGGAAGAACTGATTCGTTTTTGGACAATTTATGATTTCTAGGTTGGCCACCAGGGGCCAAAAACTGATTTACGTGTTAACGCGATAACTTCAGTAATATTTCAATTACAAATTCCAAGTTTTACATATAAATAAGTATCATAAAGAGGAAGAACTGATTCGGATTTTTTGCAAATTTCTAGATTTGCCACTAGGGGCCAAAAACGGAAAAAATCACTGTTTTTATGATATCTCTGGAAATATTTGTCCGATTCACCTCAAATCAAGTGCAAATGAAACGTTGTGACCTGAGGATGTGTCCTATGATGACATTATACCTGTTTGGTTCAAGATTTTGACACAAGGTGGAGCTTTGTCACATAAAATTCGCCATTTTTGCCATGTCTTTGTTATATTTGTCCAATTGACATGAAACTATGTGCAACTGCAAGGTCATGACCTCACAACATGTCACATGATGACATCATACCTGTATGGTTCAATATTTTGCCACCAGGTGGTGCTTTGTAATGGAAAAATTACCATTTTGGCCATATCTTCAGAACCATTTGTCCAATTGACCTGAAATTAAGTTCAAATGAAAGTCTATTCAAGGTGTATTCAAGGATTGGGGAATTGGAGGATTGGGGGCGTTCGGGGATATACCCCCAGCCATCTCCTCCGACGGCATAAGCCTAGTTTTATTTAATAAGTATCCTCTGAATTTGGGTCCTCCATCTTCGTCACTCACCTGGGGCACTGGCTGCTCGTTACATACACGTACACACACGCAACTTACTATATTTCATTTTATGTTGAAAGTCACATTGGAAGTGAAATGTTTCCCCAGAAACCTCTAGAAGCCATAAAAGACAGGAAGGTAATTTGATCAGTCCCTAAACAACTCAAATCCATCTATGAATGTCAACTTTTACTGCCTAAAAATACTCAGAGAGGTGCTCTTTACAATATATTTGTGATTTTTTGATATTAAACCCAGGGTTAGTATAATTGTATATTTACCAAATTTATGGAGTATGGTACATTTTATGCAAGTGCGTCCTGTTTTTGAATGCTTGCAGGCTGTGAAAAGCCTATGTATCATGAAGATATAAGCCTGTATGGATGATAGATCCTGCAATGCACTATACTCTATAGTGTTTAGTGTATATTGCATTGCATATTATGAAAAAAAAGTCACATTTTTGATGCAGGGCTCCATTTGACCTTTAAAATAGATGCCAAGTAGGCGTGGAGTTGGGCTACCCTTAACCTACATGGAAAGGGGTACTGACCTGGATAGTAGCCTCATTTTCATGTCGCGATACCAAAGCACTTCTGGGTAATTTCCGATAAATAGATAGATAGATAGATAGATAGATCTCAACTAGAGCTACCTGACAGGTAGCTGGAGGAGAGCCTGTTCTCCAACCAAATACGCCCGCAAAGGTCATATGTCAAGCAGCTTATTACGACCTAAAGTAACGTTTAGGAGTTAAGTGACCTCTAGCGGTCATTTAAATAACTACAATCTACTTTCCATCGTCAGCGTTGCAGTCAGTAAATCCTTAACCTAAACCTAATCCTAACCCTAATCCTAATTCTATGCCTTACCCTAACCCTAACCCTAATCCCTATCCAAACCGTTATTTTAAGGGTAAATATGACTGAAACTGGATCTGGAACTGAAATTGTAACTGTAACAGTACGTCCTTGCTGCCAGTAGGGGCGTGATTTTAGGAAACGCTCCTATGGGTCATAAATCAGAGGAAATGAGAATAATCTACCTATATCAGCAAATGGATGGAGGACAGGTTGCTTGCGGAAGAATGAACTTGATAGAGATCAGGCTTATGTTTTGATTGATTGATTTGATAATTTGATAAAATCCATTTTGCATCCTTGGTGGCCTTCGCCATACGTTGACATTAACTTAAAATGTAGTTTTTGTGATTATTTTCTATTGTTTTTTATACTTATAGGTTTAACAAATACTTGGTGTTACACTGCATGCAATCTTCAACACAGTATTCAGTTAGCAATTTTGTTTAACAGATCAAATAGATAAATGAAATCATTGGGCTCTAAATTCGTAGACCAGGCGCAGGCACGGCGAATGGGCGTGCGCCGTGCCACCCCACAATTTTTTGCCCGGCATAGCCTGGCGCAAGTAGGCCTACTCCTCTGTCCCGCCTCTGTCCCTCCTTTCGGCGCAACTGGCAAAGGTGGCATGTTTGGGTATAACACAGCCAAGTCAAATCTTCACCATTCAAATGAGCTCCTCTCCTCACCTTTAAAGCCATGACAATACAAAAAAATGTGTCTTTGGATAATGTGTGATGTGAATCAACGTGGTTTACCAGTGCAGTAAATTAAATGGAACACATAAAAAATTATACACTGAACAAAAAAATATGAACGCACGAACCAAAAGTTAAATTGACCTATAATGAAATATTCCCACAAATAGTGTTTATTGGTGTACTGAATGATTTGTTTAGGTCAATTCTGGTGACCCACTTCTCATTGACCACTCCCTGTGAGATTACTCACTCATTGAGTTATTTCGCTCATTAAGTTGGTCAGTCAACCTGACCAGAATACAGGCACTCCTTGCACCAGGGTCAAGAAAAGGCCACCCCAAAATGTGTACTTTTGTCACAAGTCATAATGCCACAGATGTCACAAGTCATGAGGGGGCATGCCATTGGCATGCTGGATGCTGGGATATCTGTGACAGTGGTGTCAAGACACTTGAATGTGCGACATTCCACCATCAGCCGGTTCAGAAGTCCATTCAGAGAGAATGGCAGCACTGTGAATTGTCCACATGCCCCACGACCACGTGTGGCCACACCCGCACAGGATCGGCCCATGTTGCTCCAGCACCTCCGTCATCGGCTCCGACCAGCCACCAGGACAGCTGACGAGACCATCAGACTGACTGAGGCAGACCTCCGAGCCCACCAACTGCCCTCTGTCAACGGTACAGACTGGACTGGGCCAACCGTCACCTTCGCTGGTCACTTGCACGGTGGAGGATGGTGTTATTCAGCGATGAATTGCGATTCCAACTGTATCACGCTGATGGCAGACAGCGTGTATGGCGATGTTTGGGTAAGCGTAACGCCATGAATCGGGTGGCACATGGTGGGGCAAGTGTAATGGTATGTGCAGGCATATGTCATGGACAGCGTACCCGTCTGCATTTTGTTGACGGCAACTTGAACGGGCAGTGGCACCGCGACAGGATCCTGAGGCCCATAGTCGTACCGTTTGTGCGACTCCATCACGTGACATTCCAGCACAATAATGCCCGGCCATACACTGCCCAGATCTGCTCAGAGGTTCTTGATGAGGAGGATGTCCCTGTTCTCAATTGGCCAGTAAATTCACCTAATAGGTCCCCAATTTAATACCTTTTGGATGTTCCGGATCGGCGGGTCAGACAACATGTTCTGGTTCCAGAAAACATGCGCCAGCTCTGCTCCGACTTTGTGCGTTAATATTTTTATTCGGTGTATATATATGCGTGTGTGTGTGTGTGTGTGTATATGTGTCTTTTCACGATACTGAGTAACAAAAGCATGAATGTGAAACAAGCAAGAAAACGCCAATTCATGTTGAATTTCAAAAGTCGTCATCTCTGCTTATGGGTAAAGTCAAGTGTACAATTTATTCATGTTATATTTTATAGGACAACATTATTCTGAAGCCTAACTTTAATCACGGAGCCTTACGGTGGAAAAGAAATGGGTTAGAATGAATCTGTCTCTGCATTATAAGAAATCGAGTTACAATGCTATGAAAAAGTATTGCCACTTTCCTGATTTCTTATGTTTTTGCACATTTCTCACACTTAAATGTTTCAGATCATCAAACAATTTTTTATATTAGACGGAGATAACCTGAGTAAATACAAAATGCAGTTTTTAAATGGTGATTTCATTAGTTAAGGGAAAAAAGCTATCCAAACCTACTTGGCCCTATGTGAAAAAGTACTTGCCCCCTAAACCTAAACCTACCCTTGGCGACAACTGCAATCGCTAACTGGCAATGAGTCTTTGGCCTTGCTGTAATGGAATTTTGGGCCACTCTTCTTTGCAGAATTGTTTTAATTCAGCCACATTGGAGGTTTTTTGAACATGAACGGTCTGTTTAAGTCAGGGGTGTCCAATCTTATCCAGAAAGGGCCGGTGTGGGTGCTGGTTTTTGTTTGAGCCCAACACTAACACACCTGATCCTACCCACCAAGGTCCTGATTGCAACCCCTGATTTGTTAATTAGTGGAATCAGGTGCAGTAGCGCTGTTGGCCAGGACAAAAACCTGCACCCACACCGGCCCTTTACGGATAAGATTGGACACCCCTGGTTTAAGGTCATGCCACAGCATCTCAATTGGATTTAAGTCCAAATTTACTTTTTCACTGGCCCAGGTAGTTTTGGATAGCTTTTTTCCCCTCAATAAATGAAATCGTAATTTAAGAACTACATTTTTTATTTACTCGGGTTATCTATGTCTAATATTAAGATTTGTTTGATGATCTGTAACATTTAAGTGTGAAAGTATGCAAAAAAGAGAAAGAAATCAGGAAGGGGGCAAATACTTTTTCACGGCACTGTATAATCCTACAATATTCAATCAATCATGCAAATTATACAGAAAAGTCATAAAAATAGCAGACAGTGACATTACCTTGTGGGAGGATGGCCAATTGGTAAACAATGTTCAAGAGATTGGATGGATTCAGCAAATATTTATCATAATTCTCTTTTCACTGATCGGTTGTTGCTGCATACAAAATTGTGGACACTGAAGGTATGGTCGCGGATATCAGTCAACTCACAGCAGCATTTGAGTTAATATTTTTCAAAATCAACGGAAATTAGCGGTGAAGAGGTTAGTATATCGGTATAAAGAAAGTCAGCTCTTCTGTGGAGTAGCAGTACATTTGAGCAGTGCCACCAATTCAAGACCTGCCTGCCGTAGTAACAGTCGTTAGCACAGCGGACACGTCAGGCATTGACCTCAGCCCAGCAATTTCAGTCTGATGTCGGCCCATGTTCTGACCAGAGAAGTTGTGTAACAAAGTGGAGTTTATTCACTGGACTGTGAGTTAGTAACTTTTGGGCAAGAGCACGTGATGCTTATTAATTTTAATTTCCCACATCCATTTTGATAAAAACTTATTTTTGCTGTCAGATTTTGGTGTCCTTATTTGAGCCAAAAATAATTTTAACTAATTTACTTTTTTTTTTTTGAAAAGAAAAAAAAAAAACCTACTTGGGTTCAAGTGGTAGTTTTATCTTCACCATTTGTCTTATGTGCGCTAAACAAAATGAATATGAATTAAAATCTTCAATCATCATCTGCTGGTGACAGTTGATGGGTCCTGTCACTTGAAACGCCTCCTAATAAGTACGCGCCCTGGCCTCCTTGTGGGCAATGTGGTCAGCGCGTTCGACTCTTACCCGGGAGTTTGGGGTTCCATTCCCCGCCCAGGCCCTCCTTCAGCCTGCCACATTCTAGTGTAATCAGCAGGATCAGGGCGGTCCTGATGGATGGCAGCATGCATAAAGCATGTAGCGTGAGGACACGCTCCCGAGAGAGGAGGAGAGATGTGACAGTTGGAGGGTCCTGTCACTAGAAATGCCTCCCAATTAATATGTGCCCTGGCTACTTTGGCGATGTGGTCAGTGCGTTTACCTAGAAGTCTGGGGTTCAATACCCTGCCTGGGCCCTCCTCCGGTCTGCCATGGGCTGATAATAAACTACAACTATCCCTGAAATTTCTCCAGTATTGTGAAAAGACGCATACTGTAGTTGTACTGAAGATTTTGAAAGATTAGGGAAACATTACCATTTTTTCCACATGACATGACTGATCTGACATTTGAAGAAACATTTTTTACACCTTCCTAACTTAGACCCCTTCAAACTAACCACTTCTTGAAAGGTTATTCCTCATAAACACTGAGAATTGAAGCCAACAGTCCTTGTGATAGTGTTACACGTGTCCAAATGTGGTGTAACAACAAGGCAGTTTTTTCATACTCAGAGAGCTACATACACTGACAATCACTTTAAATGATTGATTTCTCGCAAGCAATACTGAATTTTAGAAGTTATTAAATATAGCAACTTAGTGAAATAAAAAAGAGAAAGCGGATGAGCAGAAGTTTGGGATCAAAGGTAACTATAGAAAGACCATAGTTAGTGACAGGGGTATTGTTTCACTTTCAAAGCTGGCATTCATTTTCTAAGTGGATAACACATTTTTTTCTCCTGTAGGTTTTTTATCCTACAATGTACACTCTTCAAAGCTTCCCAGCCTCATTCTTCTTCCCCTTCTTTTTGCTCTTTTTAAGAGTAAGGAGAGGCCAGACATCAAACAGAGTTATCAGAGTGGAGCTGTGCAGTTTCTACATGTCATAGCTTATGCACGCAACTCAATGCAAATATACTTCTAAATGCCCTCAGCTGTATAAATACAACACAAGCACTTTATGGTAACATCATACATATCCACTTTCTGATAAAAAAAAAAAAAAGCATTAAATCCATTTGAGTGCATGCACATATGTGGACATTAGGTTGTCTGTGTGTTTGTCATGAACTAGCAAATATGTTTGTCCATCTGCTGGTAATATGTGACAAGCGTAAAATGTAAAATAATGAAGCACAAAAAAGTAATATAATGATAAATGACATGAAAAGTAAAAAAGACTGGGAGGTTTTAATTATACTTCGCATTTTCCCTTGAGCGAGTGAGTCGGTTTATTATGTGGGAGTAAACTGCATGAAACCTACAAACAACTAAAATGCAGCTGCTGTATTCAAACCTGAGGGAATTAAAGCTGTTTATAAATTCTTGTGAAGGTCCCAAGATTTCAAAGGATCCCAAATTTGTCTTTCTAAATTACAGAGAAATGTATGTAAAATGATGTACAAGATTCAGATATTTTCCATTTGGGTCATTTGAATTATTTTATGGCCAATGGTGCAGCCATAAAAAAACATGGCCTCCTGGGTTTAAATATTTCTCTCAATATCGGTGGCAAGTAGCTTCAGTGAAGCGCTGCAACCAGCAGATACAGAATATGCACGTGACATTGTCCAACAATATTAAGAAAAAAGTATTTCTTCTGACTTTGAATCTACTTATGGGAAATCTTAAATGAAAAGTCAAAATTTAAAGGTTTTAAACTTGAATGTGTATTTGCGTGTGTCAGTGTCTTTGTGTGCGAGTCTTTTCGTGATTTCGGAAATCAAAACATCATAATAAGTTGACATTGAACTGAGTGCTGGATTCAGCAATTAAGTATTTTATGTGCCAAAGAAATGCATCTGGCCTCTTTTATTATTAGGATATGCTATCCTGTTCTCGTTAGGACAGGTCTCTCACAATAGGGTTCATGAGTGCTGTGTGCATGAGAAGATGAAAGGCAGTAGCGCTTTCATGCCTATACAGAGTAGCATGTTGTTTGATGTTTACGAAGTATATCATGTAGAAAATGAATATTGTCATCTGGATCTGGTTCAGCTTAATTCAGTCAAGTAGCAAGACAAGCTGTGACCTGGCATGGGCAGTATTTCAAATGATGACACGATTTGATGATACAAGTTCAAAACTACGGCTTTGCCTTGATTCGTAATGAGTGCACGATCACTGACCTATTCAATGTCATAACCTTCATTAGGAATTACACTATTTCCCAGCTTCCTCAATGCTGTCAGTAATTGTGTGTGTGGAGCATGAGGAGGAAAAAGAAGATGATAAATTCCTGATGGTCCTCTGCCGGTGGCAAGAGGTTACCTTAATACAGAGGTTACCAAAACAATCCTCACTAACTTATAGTTTTGACAAGGAATATTTTCTTAAATCATGTGATACCAGGGTCCTCATGTATGAAGAGAGCGTATGAACAGAAAAGATGCGTACGCTACTTTTTTTGCGGATGTCAGATGTATGAAAACAAACGTGACTTTAGAAAAAATGCAGAAAAGTAATAGAATTTAGCATTTTTGCAAAATTAAAGTTGATTCAGATTTTTCATTCAAATTTGCAAGCTGAATTGGTAGCCCGCTATATTATAAATGTAATACTTTTTACAAAATGCTACTTTTCTTTTTATGAACGTATGCAATATTTAAGTATAAAATCCACGCAATTGTTAGTAGATGAGGCCCCAGGTGTGGTAGTGGTAAAGTCCAGTGACCAAAGGGAGACACTGGTTATTTGTGCTTTTCATGCGAACATCTAGTGACAAGATAGTATATATGTCTTTAAAGGTCCCATGTCCCCCAAAATAAAAAAAAAATGCTTTAAAACCCTTCCACAGTACTTTTGCCACATGAATTTGAATCTGACACTAGTTTTTCATACTTAAATTCGTGAGAAATGCAAACGAAACTCTTGCTCAGGAATGCCCCTTGAAAATTGGTAAAAGATTACATAATCCATGCAACATCATCTCTAGAAAGACAATGCTCTGAGCAGAGTCAGGGGAAGGGGCTTTTGCATCCAGTACCCAACACATTCGTCTTGAGCCTGTAACAAACATCTGCATTTTTCACGTTGGAATGATACAAATCATATGCAACACTTCCAACCACAGTCGTGAAGATGAGAGAGAAAATGCTTTATTTTTTGGAGTTTGTTGAAATATCAGATTTGTCAGAAGATTGTGAAATTCAAGCTGTAATACAGGCAGCTGGAATAGTCCGTCCAAATTGTTATGAGCCTGAGGTGGAAGCAGGTTTTAGAAAGTCAATTCAATGTCAATATGATGTGAAATAAATAATTATAAAATCATTTTTGGTGCTATCCAGTCAGTAAAAGTGGGAGCTAATATAACAGTTGTGACGGGTGAACTGAAAATTGGTGAAGCACAGGGCATTCCTTGAAAAAAAAAAGATTCGTCTCGACCTGTTTGCAATCGTTAAATGACTTTACGTGAACTCTGAAAACCAGTAGGTGTTGCCAGTCCTGCTCGTTATAATAAGACAAGCGCTCATAAGCCTCAATCTGTTTGCAGTTATTTTCCTTGATGCACATGTTTTCCAATGGTAAAAATAAGCCATCGGCAAGTAAATGAGTTAAATGCGCGCTTCCTTTCTAATGCAATGCTGCAACGATTAAAGAAAAAAATGTTTTATTCACTTAAACCTTTGTGTTTCCTGTAAGCGCAAGCTGCTCAATCAACTCTTAGCATCATGATTGTTTCATTACAACAAAAAAGTGAAAATTAGCAACAGAAATTTGCTAATTAATAATAATGATAGAAATGGAATTTGCTGTCAAAATGACACAATTTTTTGTAATAAATTACTGAGGAAAACTCATCAAATCTGGAAATGTTGCGTTTTTGAAGTTTACGCAATGTTAAAATAAATCAATTATCGAAAACCGTTTAAGACCAATAATAATTTCAAGGGATGTTCAGCACTTTACTATTTTCATTCCACCATCCGTCACGGATGCATAGTACTTGTATGACCATGGTCGTGTCTTTGGCATAGCGAGCTGCAGCTTGCTTAGATTTACAAGGTTACATAATTGACATTTGAACATTTTTTATTATTGCAGACTGACATGTGATAATACACATTTTAACTCACAGAGTTACATCAACCTTAGCTACTACATGCACACTGTTATGCATGCCAGCTGCCTCTTACTGCCCAGCAATGTAAACAAACATGTAAGTACAGCATTCAGCAATGAGATGGTATTCAGGCTATAATCAAAGCAGCAATTAAATATGAAATGGGTACCTTTTATGTTCTACCTAAATGAAAAAAAATCTAAATCTAGATGCACTTTTTTGATATGCTGACTTTGCTTCAAGTCCCTTCCTGAGATGATGTCGACCCTTCTTTAAGCAGAGGAGCACAACAGCAGAGGAGCACAATCTCTCACTACAAAATAATTTGGTTTCTATTGCAGCAGCAAGCTAATCCCACAACAGCCCAAATGTATGCCAACTTAGTGCTAAAAAATTAGCTTTCTGAAGCAAAAATTCAACATGGTTTTGATACTACGTTATTTTATTGTCCATCACAGTGATCAGATATTTAAGAAAAAAAAACATATTAAACTATTAGTTTTTTATGCATGGATTCGTCCCTCACAGGAGTCAGTGGTCAGTCATCACCTTAAACAAACTTTTTTTGGAAATACAGACTGATTAGTAGCTGCTGACATTGTAGGCTACAGCTTAAAAGTACAGCTGTAGTTCACACCTAGATTTCACTTCCCTGGTAATTATCTGTTGCTTTATCAGTATTTTATTTAGGAAAGGACAGCTTGAACTTTCCAATGATAATTAAAAGAAATCAATTGGGCCTCCTGAAAAAGTACTATATGCAGGAAACCCTGACATAATAGCATGTTAGGTCACACTTTTTAAGAGCCATATTCTGAGAGGATGGCACTTTTGAGATACTTAGTGGAGCTGACATCTCAGAATTGCATGAAATTTGGTAGCATGGTGCTCATATATGTGTCACAGATAACAGTTTGAGCTCACAATTTTTATTGATATGGCTACAGCGCCACCGAGAAGTTGACAAGTCAGGTACCAAATTGAGCTTTTTTGAGGAAAAATACCCATTTTGAAGGAATAATGAAGATAACTGCTTCAATGTGCCAAAGAAGTTATGATTGTATTTGATACTGAGATACCCAAATTTTTAAAATGTGAATGTGACACCTGGTGATCATGTTGGTTATACGTGCAAAGGCAAGAAATCTGTGTCCAACGAGAAAAAATATTTTTGCAAATTCAAGCTTATTTTAATTTTTAAACCGGACCAGCGCCAAATTCATCTTAACCGTTTCCTTTTCAGGCATTAAAGGTGAGAGAAATTTTGATGCACTTAGTCTGGCAGTTTTTTGGCCTTTCAAGATATTTGCTCCTAAAGTTGGGTTCGGGCAAATTTTTTCCTGTTTGTACAGCGAATTTCCATTAATAAGCAAACACCTGTGGGGATGGGTAGACCGTTAATTTGAACCTTCCTTTGGGCTAAACGAAAGACACCAGAAACATCTTTAGCACTATGCTCCATCTTGGAGCAGCGGCTACAGACATTTTGACAAAATCTCCAATTCACCTTTGCAGTGATGTTCAGGAGCCCATAAAAATGTTAACCAAGAAAAAATATTGAGTATTTTAACATGCCAAAGGAAGTTTTATGGCACTCTTTGCCAATGTCTGGATACACGGAGATGAATGTTCACAGGGGGCGCTGTTACCAAAATGTCAAATCTGACAAAACCATGGAGAAGTACCATGTACCATGGAGAAGTTTCTTGAAATGGAATATGCATCTTATGTACATTGTGAAAACACTGACTTTGTTTCGGCACTATGTTGGTTTAATTAGTAATTCCAACAGGTGGTGCCCCGCCATACCACCTTATTCAGATTTCGCAAAACCAGACGTGCCACAAAGAAATCTCTTGAAATCAAATATGTGCAATGTATAAATGGCGAAAACAAGTAAAAAAAGTAAATACAAATAAAAAGTTGAAGCCTCAAGGGATCAAAGGGAAAAGGCTTGTATTCAGAAGTATTAGTAGATGTTACCCTACTAATGTCTAGAATTTACTGATTTTTTAACATATACCACAACCAACAAACTCAACTCTCATGAATTACTGTGTCGTAATTAAAATAATACGCTGCCTACTTCTCTTTGAAACCTTAACATTCGTCTTGCTCCAGTGCCTCTATGGGCACCACCTATCTCTGTGACCAGTTAAACCAGCCAACAGCCAAAGCAAAAGCAGTGTTTTTGCAATGTATACATTGCTTTCTGTCAAATCTCATGCAATTCCGAAATTTGGCCCACTGCTAGGACCACTGTCTTTGAATATGGCTCTTGAATTTTGTGCATTTGAATCATGCAAGTGCATTGAAAGATATGCAACGTGAGAGATTACTTTTACGAGATGGAATTCACCTATTTTACAGACGTGGACTCCAGGAGTGAGCAGACTGTACTGGAGGGTTTTTTTCTTTATCTTGAGGATGAAGCCTATTATCATGGGAAAGACTTTCCAATCAAGTGCGAGTTGCCTATTCCCTGCTTTTTCCTGATGATGGACTATGTTTACTAACATACTGTATGTAAGTTCTATTTGAGATATTATGGTGTCATTTAGTTATACCTGCTCCTTATAGGGTGAGGAAAGTTTGCTGTGCACTTATGTGTTGGTTAATACTTGCAGGTCAGCTGCATAGGGCCAAATCATAGATGGCAGTTCCTCAAATGTTTGTGAACAGGCCTCTGGCAGAAGAAGGTGCTGCATGTTTTGCCACAGCAGGAAGAAACTGAACTAGACAATGCACAAGTGTCATTCTTGTGACGTCCCTCTCTGCATTTAGGCAGATTGCATGTTTTACCAAGGGGCATGTTCTTTCTTTAATAGTTGTCACTTTTTTCTTCATTTTGCATCACCCCTTGTGCACATTGTAGTGGTGGTAGTATCCTTCCAGGGAAAACATTCTCCCATAAAAATGAGCATTTTTATATTATATATATATTAACATCCAATTTATTTGATTGTTTATATTGCCTTTATTTATTAGAGTATAATTAGAAGTTGCTTAAAGCTGTGACGGTGCATTCAGGAACCACACGCTAAAGCCAAAATTCCAAAAATCATAAGCCTTTATTGCAAAAATGGGTCGAGAACAGAAGACACAGGAATTGCCGAGTCAAAATCTGAATCAAAACAGCGAAGTCAAAATAACATGCAGGGTTCAGAACCAGAGAAGCAGATGTGCAACGATACATAAACAGTAATCCAAAATCGTAGTCAGAATCCAGAAGGGTGGGTCATACACAGGGCATCAAAAACAGGAATCAAAAAGCAATCATCAAAAGCAATAATCAAAAGATGCATACATATGAAGAGTTTGGTTCCAAAATGCAATATATCCATTTTAGTCATTTTGAGTAAATCAGCTTTTTCTATGTTGGCGCCTATAGCATTTTATAGAAAAACACAAACTTTGACCACGAAAAAATACACCATAGAGTATGCATTTATATTGACGGGTTTTTGCACCTTGTGTAAGAAGTGCAGGACTATCGCTCTATGGCTTTATCTCAATTTTTGTTATTTTGGCACTTATAGCGTTTTGGAACCAAACTCTTCATATATACAGCCCCCTCCATAATTATTGCCACCCCTGGTTGAGATTTGTTCTTTAGCTTATTAAAAATTCAGTTTTTTTTTCTAATATAATATAGGACCACAATGAAAAAAAGAGGAAAATCCAACCTTTAATTCAAGTGCATTTATTCAGAGGGAAAAAAATCCCACATTAAGAAATAATCATTTTACATCAAATCATGTGTGCCACAATTATTAGTACCCCTGATGTTAATACTTTGTACAAACCCCTTTTGCCAACAAAACAGCACCTAATCTTCTCTTATAATGTTTCCCAAGATGGGAGAATACAGAAAGAGGGATCTTCGACCATTCCTCTTTGTACAATCTCTCTAAATCATTCAGCGACCTGGGTCCTCTCCTCTGCACTCTCCTCTTCAGCTCACTCCACAGGTTTTCAATGGGGTTGAGGTCTGGGGACTGAGATGGCCATGGGAGGAGCTTGATTCTGTGTCTGGTAAACCATTTTCTGTGTAGATTTGGCTACATGTTTAGGGCCATTATCTTGCTGAAAGACCCAGTGACGACCCATCTTCAGATTTCAGGCACATGCCTCCAGATTTTGACTAAAAATGTCCTGATGACATAATGATGACATAAAATGGAAATATTCCTTTGAATATTCTGAAATCCTTTGTAACAATTTTTTACAGATCTAACGTTTAATCAACCAAAAAGGATGTTTCCAATTTGAAATGTATTACAATTTTTTTTTTTAAAAAAAGAGGAAGAATGCACACCAGAGTGGGGGAGTTGCTGACCGTGGTAGAATTACAAATATGTAAAAGGGCAGTAACACACTGATGGCCGCAATGGAATAATTACCAATTTACTAAATTATTTTATTGCCAACACTTTGATGTGAGAAGTATTAAAAAGCAGTAAATAAATTGTTTGATTCTTAATCAGGCGATGCTATCCAGGAACAGGTTGAAAGCAATGATGCGTTAAAGGGTCAGAGGCTGACGATGCGCCACTGAAATCCTGTAGCACTGACACGACCGCTAGGGGGTCATGGGGGTTTAAGAGTTTTCGGAGGAAGGGTTGAAGGTGCACTTACATGTGTTAAAATTGCGACACATTGCGCTCTTTGTGTTTATCTGATTCAGGCAGATAAGGAATGCATAGATAATGGAGAAGCCATGTTATGAGGGAGAGAGAACAACAAAATGTTCCTCATGGAGGTGGAGCTTTGTGGGCTTATTACACTGTCATTCGCGTGACTTGGCATACAAGACCTAGACAAGGTTTATGGAACTCTGGAGCTAGACTGAATCAGTCAATATACCAAAAAACACTTAGAAACGATGGCAAAATATTTATAACTTGAGCCATCATGCAAAGAACAATTGGGTTTGTGAGGGTATGCGTGCTTCAGTGGGGTATTTCATAAGTTATTTATTATCTTATCCAAACCAAGAAAAACATACAATTTTGAAACTTTTGCCATCATTGACTTAATATTTGGAATGGAAAAGCTTCCATATGTGTAAAATTGAGCATATTAATAGACTCATAATTAAATCTCAATATTCTGAGTGAGACTGGTTCTTCAGAATTCCAAAGCTCTGTGTTAGAGCAATTTTTACATGTCATAACCCATATCATCTATCATCACCTTACATTTACAATAAACAAACTATGACCTCCGAAGGCAGATAAAACTTGCAAGCTAAAAATAGATGCATTCTTTTACATTTCAACATCATCACTGAAGACAACTAGGCACTCCTGTAACAATGATTCTTTGGTTACATAATCACTGTTCTGTTTTTTCATCATAAAAATTTAAGAAGCTTTTCAGAAATGTTTGAAGTGTCACACAAGCACTTTTCAATGGTAGTCGCAACATTCTACTTCTCTGTGAATATTTCATGGAGTCTGCAAATGTTTGTCATTAGCAAGATATCAGGTGAGCACACTGAGGCTGATCTGTCCCGAAAAGGATACGTCTTTGACTGCGACAACTTTTCATTTCAAAATTCATGCTCGCTGATGTAATTAATGAATTGAAATAAACAATTTCCCTGTGGCATATTATGTTAACAGTTTAGCTCAATGTCATTCGCGGAATCAACTGTTAAATAATTCATTTGCCAACGTTTTAAAATGATTCAGCAGACCTGTTTTTGGTTACGGTTTCTTTTGTTGTCACCCTTCGTGCTAACTTGAGAAGATGTGGTTTAACCAGATTGCTACACTTCTCTGTTTACTGATGCTCTTATCTACCGGCTATTGTCACCTCAGATTGCCCAAGATAGTTTAGGTGTAGGAGCTTAAAAGCCCATTGTGGTCACAATTGTGAAACTGTTTGTTATTTAGCTAATAGCAACAACAGGATCATTAACAGTTTCAGTTGCACTTGGAGGCCCGTTTGAACCTCAGCAATGTGCATCTGGCACGCAATGTGGGCTACAGTAAGGAGATTCCTGTCTCTGGCATCTTGGTGATTGCTGCAATGATAGGGAGGGGGGGGGGGGGGCTTGGTGGAGACACGGGAGAGACAGGACAACAAACTAAAGGGAGATAGATAATAAACACAATAAACTGATACATGTCAGATAAAAGAGAGGTAGATCAAGGACAAAAAGACTAATAGAAAAAGCGAGAGAGATGGATAGAGAGAGAAGAGATATTCTCTCTCAAGGCCAACGGATATAGCACCACAGCATGTTCAGTTTGCAGTGTTTCATGAGCCTTTAACTGTGAGTTGGGGCCAGTGACTTTTACACAGGGAAGGCATTTTGAATGGTACAAGAACCTAGTGCTCTCTCGCCCAGAATTTTGTCTCAGTTTATCACCAATCAAACCATTCAGTTGAATAATCCAGAATGACTGGCAGGTGATCTCCATCATGTCAGTTTATTCTCACCTGGTAGCTCTCTTTATCATCACTTCATGGCAGATCGCACACAGGCAATTAGTGCTCACGACTAAATATAATGAAAATCAAGATGTCACTTTGCGTGGGATTCTGGCTGGATTGTACACATGCTCAGCTGTCAATCATAATGTGTACAATGATAACATACATCCCCAAATGTATGTACAGGGATATTTACTTAGATAGTGAAGAAACCTAATCTCCATATTTATCATGAGACATTGTTCGAGTGCCTAATAGTAAACTTGAAAAGAGGAGACAACTTGTGTGTGTGTTTTTTTTTTAACTTGAACATTACTCAATGTTCACTTAGTTTTTCTTTCAGTACGAAAAAAAAGTGCCAGAACAGGGTCATTTGTATTTTCCAGTTTTGCGTTTTTATTTAATTGTCATTAAGAAGATTTTTCCCATGAACTCTGCGGTGTTGAGGCAATTCCTGACCCCAAAAAAGGCACTGGATTTCAAGGGAGTTTTCAGTTTTATGAGTACGTCTTTAGATGATGGTATGGCAAGCAACACTACATAATTCACACCTCAGGGTAACTGCATCAAATGTTGATCCAAACCAAGTTATAGCGTCAAATATCCATACAGCTGTCACACACTATTACGCTCCCTTACAGACCAGGAAAGTATTCATCTGTGTTGACGTGCGGTAGTGCATAGTCCCAGATTGAATCATTCCAATTTTCATAATGTATGCATAGATACGACATATGATTCATTGATTTGGCTGCATTCCTTAATGGAGATCATTCATCTAACTGTTAGTTTACACTCTGCATTTATAATTTGAGCAATTAGGCATTTTATCTACAGCAAAATGGAAGGGCCCCATTTGGGATTCAAACACTCTTAAAAGATGATCCACATGTGCTATTTGCTCACCCATACCTGCTAACCACTGCTTTACCAGCTGGTCTGTGCCATTCCCCCACCGCAACAAGTTGGATTATTCTATACTCAGCAACAAAAGTTTCTGTGACACCATTTATGTGTATGTTATAAATGACACGCAAAGATCTCAATGCAATCAATATGTTTATTTAACAGGAGAAACACTGACTTTTCAGTGCCAACGTCACTCAAAACGAAAAATGTCATTTTCATGCGTCATGAAGCACTTGTCTGACGTCTAACCAATTGTGACCTTCACACTTCAATACCGGGTGTGACTTCCTCGTGCCATGATGCAAGCAACGCATCTCCGGCGCATGGACCGAATCAGATGTGCCAGAAATTGCTGTGGGATGTCATTCCAAATCTGACGTAGACGTTGTCGCAATTCCTGGAGTGTAGCTGGCGGGTTATCCAACCGCCGCAAACGTCGATCCATCTCGTCCCAAAGATGCTCGATTGGGGACATGTCTGGGGATCTGGCTGGCCATGGCAGGACATTGACATGTTGTTGCATCAGATACTGCTGTACAATCCTTGCAACGTGTGGTCTGGCGTTATCATGTTGCAGCGTTATTCCGGGACCATGTTGCATCAAAAACGGTACCACCAATGGCCGTAGCACTTCATCGCGATATCTTTGACCTGTCAGATTTCCATCAATAACAAGCAAATCTGTTCTGTTTCTAGCCGTGATCCCTCCCCAAATCATGACACTACCACCTCCAAAACGATCAAATTCCTGAACACAGTTGTTGGCATAACGTTCTCCACGTCGACGGTATACACGTAAACGACCATCACATCGGTTAAGCATGAATCTTGATTCATCAGTGAAGAGTACAAGATCCCACTGACGTTGGATCCACCGTCGATGTTGTTGTGCCCACTGTAGACGCAGTCGTCGGTGTTGTACTGTGAGTATTGGACGTCTTGCTGGCCGACGTGGGACAATGCCAAAATGACGGAGACGGCGAAGGATTGTCTGTGCAGACAGTCGCCTCAAACCAGGTATCGTTCTTGCAGTTATGGTTGCAGGTTGGAATCGATTTCGGAGATGGGTTGTTCGAATCCAGTTGTCCTGTCTGGGAGTGGTTACTCGTGGATGGCCGCTGCGAGGACGGTCTCTGACATGTCTTGTCTGCTGATGACGCTGCCATAAGTTCCAAATGGTGTTTCGGTGGACATTCAGGCGATGAGCAACTTCCCTCTGCGAGGTTCCGGATTCAATCATCCCAATGGCCCTCCACCGATCATTTTCAGACAGTCTTGGCATTTAGAGGGTAGAGTTCCTGATCCGAAATGGCTGTGTTTTCGATAAGTGATGCTTCCGTCGTTCATCAGGCACAATGTGAACATTACAAAAATTCTCCTCTTTTATTGCCATCCACAAGCATGATTTACGCACATTTTCACGTGCAAAGTCATTTTCTTGCATTTTCATGATTTCCATTTCAATGTTGTGTTTACGTGTACTGTTTCAGTCTGATATCACCATGTATGACAATTTCATAATTGCGTTATGAAAAATAATTAACAATATTGGTGTCACAGAAACTTTTGTTGCTGAGTATATTTAACCACAGGGCCATATTGTATACTCTCTCTCAGGTACTTATCATCCTTTTAACTGCAGGACCTTGTTAATCTCCTGTCCACACCTGTTTCACTGTTCTTTAACAGCTGGGCTATACTATTCTTTCACACCAACCTGTTCATTAACTTCTAGACTATACCATTTCCTTGCCCCCATGTGTTCTTTACCTGCTGGATAACACCATTCCCTTAACCCCATCTGTTCTTTGACCACGGAACTATAGACGCATTCGCTGCACTGACTGTCAGCAAAGACGTCTGTATGAGACTTGAAACGAGGATCTTGGGCAGAGTTCAGCCATTCATCGTTGAGATGGACCATTTCCACATTGTGTGCTACTTCAGAAGTCACAGATATAACATTCACCATAGGAAGTCATGCAGCATTCTCCTCCTTTGTAATTATTCACACGACAGTGACCAGCAAAACTGAACCCTTCTGTGAAAAGTGCATAAAACATAAATTTAAATATTAGAGTATTTAACTATAAATATCTTAGCGACATTTAATATCTTTGGATGACTGAGACACTATCTTTATTAAATGAGGTTTTCAGGGATCAAGGACCTACCCAAAGAGAGTGAGAGCAAATGGTCAGCCATACAACCACATTTTCCTTCCTGGAGATTATGCTCGACTGCACATCAAACTTGATTTTCAAGATCTAGGTATGTTCTGTTAGTTAGACAACTGTGGCCATAAAAACATAGTGTCATCCTAGGTTTGAATATTTGTCTCAATATAAGTGTGATGTAGCTCTAGTGAAGCACTTCAAGTAGCAGATACAGAATATGTGGGTGACATTGTCCCACAGTATGAAAGAAAATGCTGTTTTTCTGACGTTTAACCCACTTTTAGGAAAACTTAAGCAAAACATTAGAGCTCACGGGGTTCATATGATCATTTGGAAGGCAAAAACCTTTGCAGTCATATGGGGTTGCAATACCTTAGAGGGGAGAGAAGCAAAATGTTCTACCCTGCTCATTTGGATATGACCTTACCCCCATCTCACAGTGTTCTAATGAATTATGCAAATCTGAAATACATGGTTTTTATTCATTAATTTCACTCTTCATTGTTTGCAAAATGTGTGAAGCGTGCAAAAAAATTGTTAGGCACTCATGAAATGTTATGTCATCTAATGTTATGTCATCTGGATGCTCACAGTTATTAAGTAAAGCAAGTTAAGTAACATCCAAATTATTTGATTATTTAAATTGCCTTTATTTGTTAGAGTATAATTAGAAGTTGCTTAAAGCTGTGACGGGGCGTTCAGGAACCACACGCTAAAGCCAAAATTCCCAAAATCATAAGCCTTTATTGCAAAAATGGGTCAGGACCAGATGACACAGGAATTGCCGAGTCAAAATCTGAATCCAAACAACGAAGTCAAAATAACAGGCAGAGGTCAGAACCAGAGAAGTAGATGTGCAACGGTACATAAACAGTAATCCAACATCGTAGTCAGAATCCAGAAGGGTGGGTCATACACAGGCCATCAAAAACAGGAATCCTGGTCAAACAGAAAACGGGTCAAAATCCAAACAGGCACAAACAAGAACAGCAAGGGCAAGACAATCTCAAGGTCGAACAAAAATGTAGTTGGAGGAGCAATAATCAAAAGGCATACGAGGAGTTCTGCACAAGTGAAAATTGATTAGCGTTCTGACAGGGAACAAGCTGCAGTGAAGACTTTACATAGACAAGAGGGAAGTCACATGCTATGCAGGGACAGGTGAATTGGATAAGAACTAATTACAAAGGGAAGTACACAGGCGGAGGTCCTTAACCACAAATAATTGGCAATAGCCAGGACATGGACAGGATCCACGCAGACAACCTATGACTGATAAACAGCTCCGGTCAAGGAGTTCTACGTGCACAGACAAAGAGTGCAGGATAGCAATTAAACATGTGCGAGAGATCTCGCGGAAACGCAGGAAGATGCAGAGAAAGCAAAGCAAGAGGCGGAGACGAGAACAGGGCGAGAGCTGAGATTGCATTAGTAGTAATTAGTAGCGGTGCAACTTTACAAATTAACCCAAGTGATCGTTAGTTACACTGAACAAAAATATAAACGCAACACTTCCTTTTGTGAGAAATATGACCATGTTCAGAAGCTCATTGTACTTATGACCATATTGGAATACATTTCGATCAATGATTTAAAAAGACAAACAAGAATCTCGCGATGGCGTGATGATAAAGGGGATGGGGTCTATTGTCCAAATTTCACAAATCAATATTGGGTATGTCCACCTTTGGCCTGCTGCATTGCTACACATCTCTGCTGTGTGGACTGTAACAAATGGTCAATGGTGACTTGGGGGACATGTTCCCACTTCTCTTCAAGAGCTGTGCGGAGTTGGCGGCTATTGGCTAAAAATGAGAACTAATGATGAACTCGTTGCTTGTGGACATTCCAAAAATGCCGGAGGAATAAGCCAGCCATTCAAGCACACAAATGTTTTCAGACTCAAGGAATTCTGTGCATACACGGGTGACTTTTGGTCTGGCATGGTCATGCTGGATGGTTATTGTTTAGATGGATGAATGGTTGGACCATAGGCAGCAGCAACTCATCATGAAGTCATACTGCATTCAAGTTGCTGTTCATTAACTTCAGTTGGGTGCAATGTCCTTGGAATATTCCCACCAAAACCAGCACTTCACCACCATGTGCCACCTTGCGCACCACAATGATGTCAGCATAACGATCCCCCGTCCATCTGCTCTGTGAAGTTGGAAACGTGACTTGTCTGTTAAGAAAACAGTCCTCCATTATGCCATTAGCCATCAAACGTGTCTATTCACTCAGTCAAACCAGTTTTTTCATCGAGCTGAGGAGAGGTTCAATCTACTAAGGGCAAAAGACGTAAAGATATGGACTTCCTGGAGATTATTTTTCAGGGTTTCTGCAAAAATGGGGTGATGGTGAGGACCAGCTGTCTCATCTGCAGTGGGAGTTACTGGTCTCAGAAGATCACAGAGATATGGTCTGGGGTGGGGGTTGTCACACATGGTCGTCATGCATGCGGGCGGTCTGCTGTCTTGCCTCATTCCTCAAAAAGGTGTTTTATGCTACTTATTGTTGAAACATGGACATTTAGAGCCCTTTCAACATCCCTGAGAAACTGTCCTGCATTGAGCACACTCCCTGATGGCTCGAGTCATTTATGGCATTTTGAACAATGGCAGAACTGGGACTTTTGAGGTGGCCTTTTATTGACCAGAGTACAGGATGTGCCTGGGCTGACTGTACCTGATTTCAGTAGCTCTGGATCATGCCCCACCTGTCTGACAGGCCAATTTTGACAAAGGGCATGAACTTGACAATGATATGGAGAAGGTTACTGTAATGCACACAGACCAGTGACACACCACCTTGCTCACATAAAAAAACCCAAACAAGTCAACCTCAGAAATAATTATGCTTAATATTGAAATGACTAAACTGTTGCGTTTATATTTTTGTTCGGTATTTTGTTCACCCGAAGCATGTAGGCACACAGACTGGGAGAACGGACTGAACCAAACTGATCACAAGACAGAGGTGACAAATGCAATGAATAGTGAAATGGCATAAACAGAAAAACCGGGATGTATAATTAGCAAAATGAATAAAGAAAAGACATGACAAAAACAGAGAATTATAACAAAAGCATTCGTGTGGAACTAGTTGTCTTCATACTAAGTAAATCTAACATTTCACTTTAAGTACATGGCACAGGTTTGTAAATGTCATCACTGTGCTTTCTGCTGTGACAACTTGACTGCGTTGGTAGTCTTATTATGTCAAATGCATTTAGCACGCTAATAGTTGTACTGCAACAAGTCAAACTTTTAATTTCTGCTTTTCTTGTATGATGAGTTTTTGTGGGCCGGAGTAATTTAAGTGTTGTTGCTGCAACTAAATAAGTGCAGTACCTAACAGAGAGCCGCAGAGGGAGCAGTGAGATTCAGTGCTCAGCTAGTTCAAGTTTTTCCTCCTGAATATCCGCTGCCTCTTATTCCCAGAAGGTCAAGAGTTTGGAAACCTGTGGGGGCAGAAGCACGCCCTAATATGTCTATTCACATGATGACATGCACAGACATGGCAGGATTTGTATGTTTGTACGTGGTTGCGTGTGAGTCTGTGCTCGCCCACGCATGTGGCTGATTGAACTGCACCTCACCCCTTGAGGTAACTTGGAAGGGTGTAGCTCGTTTTTCTACTGTGACCCTTTCAAATGCTTCTGTGTCATTGCGGGCTGCTGTAGCTATCGTGGGACTGGGTGGGTAAGATCAGGGCCCATATTGATTGTTTACGCAGCTGATAACTGTGGGTCATACTTTGCACACCATCTTGTGACTTTCCCCCAGCGTTATGTTGAGCAGTCTGAAGCAACATTAGCTTGCGTACTGCACCCCCTACCTGTCCATCTTTTTAAGTTAAGGTCTGCTGAGCCTGTCACTGCAAAAATCTTCCGGATGTCAGGTCAACCAACTGATTTTGTTGCTGGCTGAATTCATTCACGGACTCATAACACTTCCCCATAACGTTGCCTTAGTATTGTCAATAGATACTCAGGTTTGTCTGGGAAGGGCACCTACCATAGATGCGATACGTTTAAGTTGTCTTTAGCCACTTATTTTAGCTATTTGTGCTACGGAGAAACATAATTCACTGTAATTCAGAGGATAACATTAAAAAAAGAACATTGTAAATAATTGAAGTAATTAATAAACTTTGGTACAAATTTGAGACAGATTAATGGAATGAAGAATGTCCGGGGAAGGTTGCGATATTCAGTTTTCCACTGGTAGTTTGCAATTTACAAAAAATTGGGTTAACGATAGCATACTTCAATATATCAGACATTAATTTTGGTGGACTTGTCTATATGATTAATGATGAACCCGTATGTGAAACAGATGACATAACATTGAAATGTCGACATTACAAATCAGACCAGTCCTGATATATGGTATATTTTAAAAGAGAAAACTTTCAATCTGTAAATGAGTCGTTTCACTTGATTTGAGCTTAGGTGCACAACAGGGGCAGCTGCTGAGCTGAAAATAGAGATGACACATCCTTTTAAACTAATTATTTGTCTTGTCTGGTTTTCAGCCATTTTCCTTTATCAACAAGCTATCCAATTATTTTAACAATCCCCTGGCAGTTAAATGCAGGTGTTCTTTTCAAATTCACTATTTGGGCAACTGACAACATATTTAGTTCAGAAAAATATTTCATTCACTTAGTACACCAAGTAGGAAAACATTGTGATAACTCCAAGTGAAATTTTCCATTGTGAAACTAACTTCTTGACCAGTGCACCATTCAGATATCACCAAGAGGATTGAGGGTCATCATATAACTGTAAGAACATGATGTGATGCTTCTGGAGGCAATCATGAGTCAGTTCAGTTGGATGCAGTTCTTAAACATGTTTAGACAAGGAGCAACCAACCATCTGAAGTACATGTAAATATATGTTAACAGTTTATTTTTTTTCCTTTTTGTTTTGATTTATAGTAACATCATGAATGCAAGAAAATTTAAACCACCCACCTATGCATATCAAATGTTTCTGCAGAGCACACACATTTACCATAACACGGCATTTTGAAGACAAACATAACAATTTTGTGTAGCACTGTTGGAAATCAACTGTAATCTCCCCCTGTAAAACGGTGGTAAATGCTGCCGAATGTGTGGTTAGCTTATAGTCATTTATTTTATTTAAGTTTGATGAATTTCAAGAAAGTGAATTTCAGTTTCCTGAATTTCAATTCAATCTGTGGTTGTGAGCAGCATTACAATCAATCAGGCCTTCATTTTAGATTTAGATAACATCCAACTGCCGCCTTATTATCTGTGGAAACAGGTTTTCTGGAATCTTAGACTCCCAGCCGTGCACTTTCTGAGAACGTGCCGGTCTCACGCGATTGGCATACTTTTGGTCGAGATAGACAATAAATCCTGTTTGTGACACTGAGCGTGTGGGGAGGAACTCAACATGCCTACACTTGGAGCATCGGATTGAGCAGCCAGGTGTGCGCATGTATGTCTGTGTGGGTTTGTGTGAGTGTGTTTGTTTATAATTTTGGATTTCCACTGAGTTGGAAATAGACATGTCAAGTGCAATAAGATAGGTGGATTCAAAATCCACTGAATTCATAAGTGGGAGGCCCACCCCTTCCTACCCAGTGAATTAACAAAGTCCATCAGCCCTTAAATAAGCTAATTTGCATCTGTCTGCACTACAGTTTATTACCAGGAAACGGAATAACCGAAACTAACTGTCCAAACCACTTCCTTTTTCACAAGAATTATAATTATGGGAAAAAAGTTTAAAAACATTTAAATCTGAGACCTACCATTTAGGCAGGCAACATCACCTTTAGTGCAGGATCAGGCCGACCCCAACTCTCAAATTAGGAATCAGATTAGGAATTGAATAATTAATTTACTGAAGGATACATTGGCCAACCAATATTTTGCTAATAATCATTAAGACGTGATAAAGACAAAGAGGTGACAATGCTGCAATATAAAATTATATGGATGGAAATTACCGGCATAACTAATTAGCAACTAAATCTAATCTTTATCAGAATTCCATCTTAGGCAATAGTGCCAACTAAAAATAAATTGCCCGTTTTTTCCAACGATAACTAGCTTGGTTAACTTTGAGCGATCATTGACTGAACCCCTTTGCGCAGAATATAAATATTGCCATGTTTTTCCTGTCATGCATGAGCCTATTTAAAGCTTTATAACTCAGAATTTGTGTCACAGAGACTTTGAAAATTATTCCAGTGAAGCAAGAAATTTGGAAATTCAATTTCAGAATTGTTTAGGAATTAAATTTTGGAATTTACGGATGCCGGCGTCTATATCTGTGCAAAGGGGTTTTAATTAAACTACTATAACTAACATCACTTGGCTATTTCAGAAGGTTTGGAACAGCAGCCTCTGAACGCTGACCAAATTGGCCTAAAGAATCCGTTTCAGCTTAATAGAATGAATTTGAAAATGCCAAATAACTTACTTCTACAAATTTGTTTGTTCTTATTATGAGGAACTGTCATATATCACTCCCCTGAGGCTGTTTTAAGCTGACAGATCATAGGTAATGCACTTTGCATTCCATATTCCTTGCAGTTCCAGCACAGTTCAAGCAGCAATCCAAGCTCATATTATTTTCATTGTGAACTTGATTATCATTAACGGTGTTCTTTTGCCTTAGAAATTATTGATACCTTCAAATGATACTCTAAGGCAGTCAAGTTGGGAACCCATAGGCTCATGCATATCTCCCCTTGTTGCTTTAGCTTTGCTTGAAGTTATATCTTAAAAAACAAGCACAATTCCCGATGCCGAAGTAAAATTGTGTTGGTGTGCAATTTGTTAAAATAAACGGCTGATTGACATGCCAAGAAAAAATTCATGTCTTTTTGAAAATCATAAAAACTTTATCATCTGACATAAAGACTAGTTATTTATTTAACCCTCCTATTATCCTTGGAGTCAATTCAACCCCATTCAGTATTTACTATCTCTAAATAAATGATTACACATACTTTTTGCTTCATATTGCATGACTTTTTCAAACTTAGTGGAGAAAACTGGATAAACATGAAATTAACACACTGATATGTTTTCAATGTCCTGAACCCCTTTTGTATACATCGGTGATCCAGTGGGGACAATTTGACCCCAGGCTGTTGTAGCTGTATAAAATGTGTGTGTGTGTGTTTGTGTGTGTGTGTGTGTGTGTGTGTGTGTGTGTGTGTGTGGGTGCCTGTCTCTGTCTGTCTCAACTGCTGCTGACATACAGACAGAGAGAGACTCCCCGACTCCTCCAATGGTACAAACTGCAGGCAGGAAATGTGGCAGGTACCAGGTTTGTCCTACACAAAATGATTCAAAGACTAGCATGACCTGTGTGCAATGCAAGAGAGATGTCTGCAAAAAGCTTGCAAGCACATAAACAGAGAATGAAAAGTTTTAAACAAGTAGCATGTAAGCCATTGAGGATACACTAATTTTAATTATGATAGTTTGTCCTGATGGTGGCACTAGATGACAGGACATGAGGTAACCAAAATCAATAGGATTCATTTTCTAAGTGTCATGAATGCGCAGGCCAAATTAAAACAGATTCGGATGAAAGATTTTCAAGATTCACTCATACTAAAACTGAAAGTTTTACCGAATGGTGGAGCTACAGGAAAAGTCATGGGGTCCTCAGAATCTATATGTTTCATCCACATTAATGTGGTCAGTCAGTTAGAGGAGATTCGGATGTACAGAAATTCAGATTTGATAGTTTGGCCTGATGGTAGTACTACTGGAAAGGTCACGGGGCTGGAAAAATTAATACGGTTCATCCTCCAGGGATTATAAATGTGTCCAAGTTTGAAAAGATTTGAACGAAACCTGTTCGAGTTATCACACTAACGAAAAACTCTGTGGCAACAGGAATGGAAATGGTGGCAGTGGTCGCGGTAGCCTGCGTAAAACCGTAATATCCTTGACAGTTCATTTGGGGCAAAAAATAAATAAATAAAGCCATTTAAACATCAAAAACATCTTTCTTTCCAAGTTTGTTAATAAGACAGACAATCTGGTGATTTGCATATTTTTCCATCGTTGTTTAATTGGCATTCTGAATTTATGGATTTGTGGGAGTGGCATGTATGGAGCGTTTTGTTTTATTCAAATATTCAAAGATGTATTTGAATATTCAACAAATAAACAAAGTGCCTGACACAAAAACTTGGTTAACAATTTTAATTAAATCATTTTCTGAAGGCAGTTATCCATGGGCTGGGGTCAAATTGACCGCAAGGATAAAATTTGTCAGTAATATTTTAAGATAACAGGCAAATTTTCCATTCAGTTTTTGATCACTGAGTTCATCAAGAGGATTCTTCTGGACCATGAAAGACTACGAGAAAGCGACTTTCTTCAACCAGTCCCAGGTCTACATTAATCGTTCATCTTGTTGCCATTGACGCTGTAACGGTTCGTCCTGAGGACGAGAAGGGAAGCACTGGACCCAGGCACAGGATGTAACAATTGAAGGTTTATTTGAGGCCGCACGTCAGTACAACACTAAACGTAGCAGACAAACAAGCAAAAGAACAGGTATTCCTAAGGATAACCTACAAGTCTAAAATGAGACCAAACAGAATAGGTTAGAATAAAAAGGAATCGAGGTTCCTTAATTATATCAGTGCGAGTAGTGCACAATAGATTAATACAAAGGGAACCGCAAAACACGCTAAGCCTAAACAGTTGACAGGTCCAATAGGCTCAAGGTTACCAGACTACACACAGGACAGATCTACGGTTATCAGACTACACACAGGACAGATCTACAGTGCTGTGAAAAAGTATTTGCCCCCTTGCTGATTTTTTTCTTTTTTTTTGCATATTTGTCACGCTAAAATGTTTCACTTAAAACAAATTTCAATATTAGACAAAGACAACCTGAGTAAATACAAAATGCAGTTTTTAAATGGTGAATTCATTTATTAAGGGAAAAAAAGCTATCCAAACCTACCTGGCCCTATGTGAAAAAGCAATTGCCCCCAAAATCCTAATAACTAGTCGTGCCACGCTCGGCAACAACAACTGCCATCAAATGTTTGCAATAACTGGCAATGAGTCTTTCATATCACTATGGAAGAACTTTCGCTCACTCTTCTTTGCAGAATTATTTTAATTCAGCCACATTTGACCATGAATGACCTGTTTAAGGTCAGGCCACTGCACCTCAGTAGGATTTAAGCCCGGACTTAAACAAGGCTACTCCAAAATCTTCATTCTGTTTTTTTTAAGCAATTCAGATCTGGACTTGCTGGTGTGTTTCAGATTTTTGTCCTGCTGCATAACCCAAGTGCGCTTGAGCTTGAGATCACAATCTGAGGGTTGGACATTGTCCTTCAGGATTTTCCGGTAGAGAGCAGAATTCATTGTTCCATCAATTATGACAAGTCGTCCAGGTCCTGAATCAGCACAGCAGCCCAAAACCATAACACTACCACCACCATTTTTGACTTTTGGTATGATGTCCTTTTTATGAAATGCTGTGTTAGTTTTGAGCCTGATGTAATGGGACGCACACCTTCCAAAAAGTTCAATTTATGTCTCGTCATTCCACAGAGTGTTTTCCCAAAAGTCTTGCGGATCATCAAGATGTATTTTGGCAAATGTGAGACGAGCCTTCGTGTTCTTTTTGGTCAGCAGTGATTTTCGCCTTGGAACTCTCCGATGGATGCCATTTTTTGCCCAGTCTCATGAATACTGAGTTTAACTGAGGCAAGTGAGGCCTGCAGTTCTTCAGATGTTGTTTTGGGTTTTTTGTGACCTCCTGGATGAGTAGTTGATGCGCTCTTGGAGTAATTTTGGTAGGCCAGCCACTCCTAGGAAGGTTCACCACTGTTCCAAGTTTTCTTCATTTGTGGATAACGGCTCTCACAGTGATTCGCAGGAGTCGTAAAGCCTTAGAAATGGCTTTGCAACCCTTTCCAGACTGATAGATGTCAATTTCTTTGTTTTTCCTCTGTTCTTGAATTTCTTTAGTTCGCGGCGTGAAATGTTGCTTTTTGAGATCTTTTAGCCTACTCCACTTTGTCAGACAGGTGCTATTGACGTGATTTCTTGATTCAACAGGTCTGGCAGTAATCCGGCTTGCGAGTGGCTAGTGAAACTGGACTCAAAAAATGTGGTTAATCACAGTTAATTCATTATTTAACAATGGGGGGCAATTACTTTTTCACATAGGGCCAGGTAGGTTTGGAAGGTTTTTTCCCCTTAATAAATGAAATCATCATTTAAAAACTGCATTTTGTATTTACTTGGGTTATCTTTTTCTTATAATAAAATTTGTTTGATGATCTGAAACATTTAAGTGTGAAAAATATGCAAAAATATAAGAAATCAGGAAGGGGGCAAATACTTTTTTCACAGCACTGTAGCTCTGTCCTTCAATAAGGCTGCTGATTATTAGCATTGCAATGAAAATGAGTGTGGAGTGGTGATTGAGCGATTGCTAGGAATGTGGAGCGCTGATGAGCTGGGCTGATGCAGGGTCCTAGTAGACCGGCGAGTTGGGAGGCTTGGAGGCGTTGCCTTACAGACGCTGCAAAGCACTTTATTTAATTCTCTTACATTCAAATGTGAGTTTAGCTTTTTCTAAATTTTCTAAATTTTACATAAATAATATTTATGCTGCTGATTTCACAACATTGCCTGGCAACAGTTTAGGAATAAATTAATTAAACATGTCCCATGAAGACGCCTGTCCAAAATATAGGATGTTTGAGTTCAGTGACTGACCCAAATAAACTGACCCCAGCCATTAATTGCAGTTTTACGTATAACAAATATTGCAACCTAATGGTAATAGTATAAATGATGCAGCAAAGCATAGTTTTTAGTCAAATTATGCAAAATTTTCTTTGTGGAGAACACCCACAGCCCTGACTTTGAGCGGGGGAAGGTCTCCTGGAATCCTCTGTGTTTGTTTCTGTGTTTGTGTAGCGTGAAGTGATGTATTTTTTGTTTTGTTTGTTGCAATGACGGTCAGCACTTAGCATGGTTAATACACTGGAGCGGGTGCTGTGCAGCTTGGAAATCATGTACCTGGTGCCAAAAGCGAGTGGAGTTGAGTCGAGTAGAGCCGGTACCATGCTATGTCTTTCAGAGAGATCTTCCCTCATTTGATGATATGATGATGGTGACAAAGCATGCAATCCTAAACGTTGTTCCAAGATGTTAGGACTTCTGCTTTGCCAGACACATGAAATGGGACCACCCTGCCAATAAGGGAGATTCATGATGGGATGTTTGTTGAAAATGCAAATATATGAAGACATTATTGACAAGGACTGCATTCAGGAAGACCATCCAATAAGCAACAGTGTTTCCTTCAGTCCAATAAATTTATGACCACGAACTGCTTCCCCCCAGCAGCTCAGGGCTGCCTCCTTAGTGACAGTTACACCACTGTTGGGGGTGTGAGATGTGTAGTGACATCATTACTCCCGTATTCAAAGTTATGTTCATTACAACTAGTACAACCTAGCTATTATATTTAAGCTACTGAATAGCAGATCTTGGTAATGTGGTGTCACATTAAAACAGGAATATTAATATCATTTACCAAAAAATTGACACACGTCAAAACTACCCTAAACCCTCTCCTAGGAAACAGAATTTTAATATTCTTAAACATCAAAGGGAAACCATACTTGACGATGCAATGCTTCAAGTAATCTTTATTCTGTTTGTTTCATGTTTCAGAATGTTTAAATCCATCTATCCATTAAACAGAAATTGAAAATAATCTCTGCATCACACAACACTTTTGGCAATGTCTTTGTAAATTCTTATTTTGATACAATTTGATTCTCTTAAATCTTTTAAAATTAAATAACCATAGATGCTAGGGAAGGACAATTCTAAGATTTTGAAGCTTCAAACACACTGGGAAGGTCACATATTCACCCACATATTTTTCATGTTTGCAAAATGTTACAGTAAGTTCTGGCTTGCTGCAGCAAGGATATTCCCAAATCTTTAAGATTTTTTCCAGTGAAGTACAATGAAAAGTATTTTCCTTACATTTTTGTAGAGGTTGCAGGAAGTGAAATGTGCAGAGTCTGAAATATGTTTCTTTGTTGCTGTTGCTTACTTTTAGTATTTGAGTTATTTTTTATGATATTTATGTTGCATTAATAGAAATGGTACATAATATAATGAATAATGTCACTATGCGAAAGAAAAATCTTAAATGACTAAATATGAGGTAAATGGTCAATGCAATTCTAAATGAAAGTTTTTGTTTGTTGAGTATGAGATATAGGTGTGTTATCTGTTTCCTAGGCCATATTCAAAACCGCGCACTAACATACTATTTGCACTACCGATGACATCAGATTTAGGGGGTTGGGTGTTCAATTATGGGTGGGGAGTGAGTTTGTGTCTGTGAGAAGTTCCTGGATGTATACTAGATGACGCAGATATTTTGTGGTTGCATCTTAAGCTCATTATTCATTCATAAATTGCCCAAGATGCAACGCGACGTAAACTGACAGAAAACTCACTGAGGAATAACAAGAAGAAGAAGCAACAGGAAGAGTTCATTCGTAGTGAGTAGCGTGTAGTGTGCCAAGTGCAGAGTGAGAATAATGTATGTAGACCATAGAGCGAAGTTTCGAACACGGCCCTAGTCTAGCAGGGTCACACCATCTGTGCTCATACTGTGCAAACCATCAGCAGTCACAGCCTGACATTTTATCCATCTCCCACAAACTCAATCCCATTGCACCTCCTGCTGGGCAAACCTGAAATTGCTCACGATACTTATGATTCTGTCACAGTCGAAATTCATATGCAATACAGTCAATGGCTGCATTTTACTGCTACTTTAGGTAATACTACTACTACTAATAATACTAATAATAATACTAATAATAACAACATCATTAACAACTGTAAGATCTTCATTGTCATCATCACTGGTTATTATGACTATTTATGAGCTATAGTTTTGAAAGTAGTGGCAAATAAATTGTTTGGCAAGTTTATAAGCCCCCATTGTTTGCACACTTTCTTAGGACCTCCCCATAATTGGTCAAAGCAGAAAATGAGGGCAATATTTGCAATTATTTAAATATCTTTGAGCCAGCCAGTGGCTCTGCTACAAGGGAGAAACAAAGACCAGTGTCCTTTTCTTTCTGGGTGTATTTTATTTATTTATTTTTTTTAGAGTAAAGATACACCCAAAGACCAGTGTCCAACAGTGTTTTTTCATGGAAACCAGAAAAAATCAAAACTCATCAACTTCAGATTAGCAAAAGGCAGCACTTCAGTTCATGATTATTGTGCACAGCAAGTTATGTTAAAACATATTGAACAGTTTTCAAGTTTGTCTGGAAACTAAATGTTCACAGACAGACGGACGGACATCCGGGTGTATGGCCAGACGGACTGACAACCGCACCCATGACGATATCCCCCCCCACCCCTTTATATGCTTGGAAGAATAAAAAGGGAGTCTGGTTTAAGAAAGAGGCAATTCATCCTGGGAGAAACCACCCTGTAAAGTCTCTACAGCTCTATTGAGTCAGCATCAGGATCTGCATTGCTTTCTCAATGAGAGTTTTATGTAACCCTACAAAAACTCTACAAGCGCCACAAGTTTCTCCTATTCTTACGTAATACAAATCAGATGATGATGACACAAGTGATTACAAAGCGGACTGAGGTGAATATGTACTGAGCTCGCTTCCCAAGAGCAAATTTGCCGCATCTGCATGGAGCCCAGATCATATTATGATCAAATTATTAAGATATATGTATATACGTGTATGAACACAGTATATATAGAAAATGCATCACATGCGTTTGAGATGTGCAGTTGATATCAAAATGTATTATGATATCATGACAAGATGGATAAATGAAAAATTACTGGCTCATTTTAATGCAATTACTGGCCGAAAAAGCTAAAATCAAGATTTTTGTGGCGTCTTTCTGGATCTTTTCATAAAATCTTGTCTTTCTAAAGGTGGCAAGGCAAAAGTCACCATAAGTCTGTTGATAAATATCTGCATTAAATGACTAATGAGGCAAGGACTAGATGAAAATGAGTATAAACACACCCTTAGAATGTTGTGAGCGCGAATCAACTTCTGTGCTCTTGCAACGTGGCAGCATTGTCGTTATTCCATCACTGGGATGATTGATGTTTTCAGTGTTTTTGTTTATTACTACGGTGGCCAACGGGCAAACACATTGCAGTGACCCAAAACATGTCCAATAGGAGAAACGAGCTGCAAAAACGAAAATGATGCAAAGTTAAAAACATGCAAACGAAAGCAAATGAAAGAGAAAAACGCTGCATATCCATGTCAACACAAACGCGCTGCAACGGCCCAAAACATCTCCAATCGGACAAACTAGCTAAGTCCGCAAAAAGGCTTTCTTGCTGGATAGATAACTAGCTAACTAACGTTTGTTCGCTAGCCTAGCTTACTGACAGTAATATTTGTATATATAATATATATAATATATTATATTTTGTATAATTACCCTCGCAGTTCGACACTAGCTAAGTGAGATTGCGAAGTAATGGATTTTTTTATTCACTTATTTTCTATTGACTTCTGTGCACCAAATATAACTGTTAGCAAGCAAAACTAGCAAACTAGCTTGCTAAGCAAGCAAACTAACGTTAGCTAGATAGCCAGGTAGGAAACTTTTTTGTCTACTTAGCTGGCTAGTCTCTCTCAGGTCAAAAGTAAAAGCTTTTCTAGTTGGCACATTCCACAGCAGCTGGGGACTTCCGTTGCGTTGATGTGGATATGCAGCGTTTCTTTCTTGCATTTGCTTTTGTGGTTAACAAGTTTTTGAGTTGGCATCCTTTCTATTTTTGCTGCACTGTTTTGTTTTTTGCTGCGCTTTTCTCTGATTGGAGATGTTTTGGGCTGTTGCAGTGCATGTGTTGACATGGATATACAGCGTTTGTCTCCTGCATTTGCTTTTGTGGTTTGTGTGTTTTTGAGTGTGCATCATTTCTGTTTTTGCAGCGCGTTTCTCCTATTGGACATGTTTTTGACCGCAGCAGTGCATATGTCCCTGTCAGCCACCGTGTATTATATATACCGTGTGTATATATATATGATTATATATTTTAGCTCCGTATACTTGTGGGAATGATTTTTTTTCTCATTGCCAACAATAGCATTTTCTCAATACATTTTCACCAAAAAAATAAGAGAAGTAGTATTTTAGGACCCCTTTTCATGCAGAAACGAATGCAGCTGTCTAAATGAGTAATAAACCATATGCAGCGATGCGGACACCATGCCATTGTTCCTCTTATTAGTTAAATGAATAAGAAGGCTAAATGAATATTTCTAAATGAATGATTGTATGAATGAATAAAATAAATAAATAAATAAGATACCTTTGTTGAGAAATTACTGAAACTTATATTTTGAGACAACCTGCTTGTCAGGTCAGATGGCTGACAATTACAGTCAGTTTGATTAAGCGCAATGCGTGGCTTGGCAGATATGCAGTGTCGTGTGTCAGATGCTCATCCAGTCAGATATATACTGAACAACAAAAGAAACGCGAGTAAGCCTAATTAAAGGTAGACTGGAAAATAATGTTGCATATAATTATTTTAGAAAATCAAATTAATTATTTATTGCGCGTGCACATTTACACTCGTTTCATCAAACTTTTTTTTTATTTTGCGGTCACTTTGACTGAGTAACGATAAGAGTACATTAACTAACTAGCTAACTTGCATTTCTTTTGTTGCTCAGTAGCCTATATATAGGCCTACGAACACTTAGACCAGGATCACATTTTGACAATGGCAGATCTTCTATTGTTAGAGGAATAAGCTTCTGTCCGACGTGAGAGGAACTGTCGGCACAGAGAAGGTCTCCTCTGGGAAAGTGACGAGTGTCTGCTCGTTTTGTGTGGCACCCAATAAAATGTAATGGAGTAATACGAATAAAATTACGATGAAGAGTGATCTCTGCAGACTGTATTTTAACAATTACCCTCATGCAGCTCCTTTCGAGGCGGAGGGGACTCATACGCTCCTCGAACTGTGACAGCAGGAGGTTGGAATCTGGTTCGGCTCCCTTTCTGCTACTCTTAAGGCTTCCAAATAAAATTATTTTATTTTTCTCCACCTCGGACGTGATAATTTATATTTCCTCCTGAGTGAAGTTCTGTCTTCTTTGCCGTCTTTCGAGAGTCCATGTCATAAAATGGGCAGGACTACGCCTCCCGGAGCATGAATTTATAGGGGTGTGTCATGTAAATTACGATGGTTTCAGCTGCCAGATTTATCAATGCTACGCCAGTTCTACGCCAAAATCAGCGACGTACACACTTTTAGTAAATCAGACGTGACACCTGGCGATATTTACGCAAGAATCTACATCAGATCCTATGCAAGTTTGATAAACGAAGGCCGTTGTTCCTGTGAATCTGACCATGTTTCACTTTCTGCTATTCAGTCTAGCTGAGTCCCTCAGTCTGTCTCATAAATCTGAGTCTTTTTTTTTCACTTTCCACCTGTCAACTGTCATGGTCACTCTCTCCATGTTAATCCAACGGTCTGTTTCACTTCAGTCTGTATGTTTTTCTGTCTCTCTCACTTTTTCTCGATATACCTCTCAGTCTGCCTTTCTCACCTTCAGTTTGCCAATCTGACAGTCTGTGTCACTCTTTGTTGGTGGATCTGACCATCTGTTTTTCACTTTCAGCTAGTTTGATGATCTGTGTCTCTTTCTGCCTGTGCATATGACAGTCTATTTCACTTTCAACTTGCCAGTGTGTCTTTTTCATTTTGTCTCAGCCAATCTCTGTATCACTTTCTCTTTGTTTGTCACCTTGTTTCACTTTCTGTCTGTCAGTCTGTGGTACTTTCTGTTTTGCTCGATTCAGACTGTATCACTTTCTGTCTGTTTCTCTGACTGCCTGCTTCACTTTCTACCTGCGGATCTGACTGTTTCACTTTCAGTCAGTCAGTCTGATTCCCATTATGTCTATTATTCAGTCTGATTATTTCACTTTTTATTAGCCAGCTCAATTATTTTGTTGCTTTCTCGATGCCAATCTGTTTCATACTCAGCTTGTCAGTCTGTTTTACTTTGTGGTCGGGAAGATGATAGACCTCACATTTGTAACTCACTGTTTATTTCACAGTAATTCCTCGTCACTAACCTGTCTTTGTGTCAACATCATGTCTCTGTACTATGCTTATGGTACATGGATAACCATCTGCTGATGATCACCCTGAATTGAAGTCTGGAAGCCAAATTATTGTTTTATCGAAAAATTCTCTCTGTATGATAACGCAAATTTAGAAGTTATATTTTCCCTGTAGGTTGATGATTTATAATGAATAAGAAATGATTTCTCATTTTCAAAAACCATATATAACTATGCCATAAAAAATCTCACAGCCATTTGAGTTTTTTTTTCCCAAATTAAAAAAAAAAAACACATTAACAGCAATAATCAATATGGAATACAATTTCATGCTTCTGAATAGATTAAGGCAGCTCCAATGACCATTGACCATTGGCTTTGGACGAGCCAAAGCTTACGCATTGTGATTTCCCCAGCTCAGTGTGGTGGGAGGAAGTACTGTTCAGCCCCTCCGCCCTTTTCCTGTAAACTCCCACTGGGGGGTGGTGGAATGAGTTATTTCAGCCAAAATCTCTCTGGCAGTTAGTACAGCTCAAAAACTGCACTCTGTAAAAGAAAATAAGAAAGGAAAAAACAACACTCTGTAATGTCAGCTACACTGAAGTCGAGCGGATCAAATGGATTCTTGTTCGTTATCTCTGCAACCCTCCAGACTAACTTTTAGACCGAGGAGCGCATGCGCCTCAACCTGAAAAAGTTAGGCGTGCTGGCCAAAATTTAGGCGCGCAGGCCAAAAGTGTGGTCATGCAAAGTACCATGATACTTTTCTGAATATTTACAGGCCCAAATAAAGATACCTGAACGACTAACAGTTGTTGCTGCATTTATTTACGAAACATTATCAAAAAGCACTTTGTGAACTGAAAAGTAGATATTGATGTTCACAAGAATGTTTGAAAAATGCAGTTATCCTTTTGGAGAGTTATCATACAAGTCTACATGTATGTGCAATGTCTCCATTTTCATCAACTTTTCATAAGTTTTCATCAAACTCTCCCCTGTACATTAACGGAGTCATTTACAGAAAAATTATGGCCAAATTTAGATAAGTACCCCCCTAAAACCAACATATGGGAATAACTCCCAATTATCCCAGTGCTAGTTCTAAAATTTCTGTTATTGTTGCTGCCATCCCAAGGAACAAATTGACACCAAACATGGCTTAATTGCTTTGAAAATATGAGATCCAGGAGGAATTGAAGGTGTAAAAGCATAATTTGGCTACATTTTTTAAATCACAAATTGAAAGTTTAACATTGAAATTAACATAGTTCCCAAAGTGATCCACCCTGAATATCGGGTAAAAAGTAGGTGTCGTATTCCAAGTTCATTTGCACAAAGTTTCAAGAAATTCTATCACCGGTAACAATGTAGTAGGACGGCTTATAATAATTATTATTATTAACCAGTTCTTTTATTTCGCTATTTAGACTTTGCACATTTCGAAGGGTAGGCCTAATGGTAACGCACAGAGTGAGGATGATGACCGACGTTATTAGCCCCAAAACAACAGTCTGCTCCGTGACTGTACACTATTCGTGACACAGACTCATATTTGAGGCATTGCGCTGATAAGCTTATCGTCGCCGCTGGAGTACAGTGGGCCGGCGCCATCAGTTAGTTTTTGAATCAGTTTTGAACATTTGCTGCAATCGACAAAATACTATTCCACTGACAGCTGGCCAATTACCGGAGCCCCAAAGAAAACGAACCATAAATCTAGAGGAATCGCAGTTTTTCTCATCTTTATCGTACTCCGATGAAAATAAATAATCTTGTACTCGGACCAACCAGTCACCGATTTCATCCATAAAGCATGAATAATCATGTATATACGGAACTGTAGATCAGAGTGGAAGTGCGCATCTAATCTAATCCATCGGTTAACGATTGATATCGAAACGCTAAGTCAATCCATTCGCCACTGGGCGCATGCAGCCATAGCTGGTATGAACAAGACTCAAAACTGTGTCACGAACAGTCTACGGTCACGAAGCAGACAGTGTTTTAGAGCTAAAAACTTCTAACATCGTTATCACTCTAGATGTGCGTTCCTATTACCCTTAGAAATACGCAAAATCTAAACAGCGAAATAAAAAAACCGGTAATAAAACACTTTCTGATATCGTGAAATGCTCTCCGATCTGCAGTATTAGTCACCGAAGCCAAGGCCTAATATGTAGACTATTGGACTTCTGCAGCAGACCAGCTAGTGTATTTGTAATTTCGCGTAGTGTGGAGCATTTGCATCGTTATTGTCAGACAAGGTTTAACAGACTCGCTGCGCACACAACTCAGCTGACAGTAATAAGGTCGAATGCTTTGCCATTCTCATCGATGCATGAGTACAGCCGAGCTGTGATTGGCTGTTACACCAGCCAACCTGTGATTGGTTAATGTACGTGATGTTGCCCAGAGCCATTGATATTCTCAGAGTTGCGACACTCCCGTTGGGTGAATCTCCAAGCATAGGCTGAAGCCGTTGAAGGCCGCATTTTTAGGGGTTGTCACTTACTTCCATCTGCTTACCCAGTGGTTCCCAAAGTGGGGGCGCAGAGCAATTGGGGGGGGCGAATTCCCCCCCCCCCAGAGTTCACCAACAGAAAATTATTTGCATACAGTCCATTCGCTGCCCAGAATTCTGCTATTACATCGTAAATGCCTGCCTTACTCTCAACATAACATCGCCTAATCATTCATCTAGCCTGCCAGCTTCATTAATAATTTGTTATGAATGTATTTTTCAAATATTCTAAGCTGGTCAATTGAGCTGGTTACAATCAATGTAGTCTCGCGATACCCAACTCGCCGCTTTTTATTCTGCGCTGATCTGGCATGTTGATTATAAAATGGTTAGTGACACCGAACAAAATCTGATGAATATACAGGTAAAACAGAAATAACCGAGATAGCGTCATCTTATTCTCGATAATTTTAATGCTCTGTAGGTCAACAGATTATTTTTATTTAGCCTCGCAAATGAACGTTACAAACATATCGGCAGGTTTGCTAAGTGGTGTTCATGAATTTTTTTCGTACTTCGCTGTCGGCTGTTAATATAGGTTGATTATGGTGCTTTCTTTCTACATCATAGAAATATAATTTTAAGTAGACGGCTATACTCAGGCTGAGGGGTGTGATACAGCCTAATGATTTTATACTTTAAAAGAGGTTTTGAATTATTAAATTTTCGAGCCCTTAATTGGAAAATTACGGTGGCCGTTTCAAAACCTGCCAATCGTTTTTAATGTTTCCAGCTAGGCTAGACAAAAATCATCTGTTACGAGCATTCATATCTTCTATAATAAGCTGACGCGATCTTGGTTAACGTATTTTAACTTAAAAGTGCGAGGCCAGTGAAGAGAGAAAACTGTAACTGTCTCGAGACACTCCTTCAGAGGTCCGGCACAAGGTCGCTGATTGGCTGTATGCAAGTAAGTTTCTGTTGGAATCCGGAAAATGCATAAATACCAATATTGTTGAACATTAAAAAATAAACCCGTTACACTGAACATAATTACACAGTTAACGTGCTTGAAAACAGTTACACTTAAAATAATTACACCGTGGTTGTTTGTTATTTTGTTATTTCTAATTCTAAAAGTAGCCTAGTTGTAGTTTATGACAACCTACAGTTTATGACCGTTTTCTTATATTTTTTCCTAAAAGGTTGAGGTTCATATTAATTACAGTGTGTGAAATAAACTGCAATGGACTCTGAAAACAGAATGTGTGCAAGTATTACCTATTTTTTTTTTAAAATTTTTCTTATGTACCAAAGGGGGGCCCAGCAGAAAAAGTTTGGGAACCACTGTGCTAACCTGTCATTTAGGGTAAGGGAAAAGGTGAAATTTAGAGGTAGGTTTTGGGTTAATGGTTAGTTAAGGTTAGGTAAAGCAGTGACAACTCACTTAAACCAAAGCTGTTTAATGGAGATGAAATGACGTTGTCAGTTCGGCAGATGGAATAAATTGACGACCCCTAAAAATGCAGCCTTCAAAGGACGCTTTGAGGTGCACCCATTGACTCTTGTGTACAAAAAATTGGCGGCGCACTTCCGGGTCTGGGAACTTCCAACAGTTCCAAAAGAGGATTCACGCAACTTCGCACCGATTCACTTCCATTGAGACAACATCGATGGTAAGTAATAAAATATTGAAGTTTTATGATTCAGGAAATGTATATATCATATCAGTGGTCATGTATCATTTATAGTCACCCATTGTGTACGATCGGCACAACGATATACATGTAGGTCACTCCATACTCAACTGTACAATTCACTGTGTTGTATAAGAATGGTCAATAAAATTTTTTCCAAGAGAATTAAATGATTTGCATCGTTCATATTTATTCACTCCCGGATTGAAGATATACAGAAGAAAAAATCAGTCATCGATCCAACATCACAGCAGAAAAAGTGGTGTCCTGATGTCAGCCAAACAGAGGCGGACAGTAACGGAGTAAATTTACTTGAGTACTGTACTTAAATACACTTTTTGGGGATCTGTACTTTACTTGAGTATCATGTTGGGGGACGACTTATGAATTTTACTTGGGTACATTTTAAAGGCAAATATTTTACTTTTTACTCCGCTACATTTCTATCCATAAACCAACTCCAGCTGATCCGGCTCAGAGCCAGGGCAGATCCGGAGCGGAGGAGCTTGCTATCTGGGATGAAATTACTCATCACAGTTGTGACAGATGTAATGAGTGGCACCCTCAGTGCATGCCTCATGCGGACACTGCAGACAAAAGATGCACCGCACCCACACTTCTCCAGGCAAAGATGAGGTAAATGTCTCCCCACAAACAAGACATTCCCCATCACAGCCCTGAGAAACTGTGGTTGCAGTGTGTCCACTAAGCCTGGTTTTCTTTGGGAGTTTTGAAGAGGACTGTTTTTTCTGGCCCCTCTGCTGACTCTCCTCCTCCAAAGCAGCTTTTACTGGGGTGTTGGTCAGTATTGCTGTTGACCTGCAACATTCAATGAGATTATAGTCCGAATCAGCTTGTTTTTACACAAGCAAGAGAATCAAGACGAGTTAAAAATGACACTATGCTCACCTCTTTCTGCCTCTCCTTTTATTGTCTTTCCTCAAGCCAGCCTTTGGATATAGGCGAACCTTTTCTGGGCTGAACCTCTGTACTGGCGCGCCACTAGATGTTCCTTGAACCACTAGCATACCTGGATAGATAATATTAAAAATAAAATGCTTGGCAAGGCTCAACACGCACATTTAAAGACACACACAGACACAAACTCTCACCATCTTCAGGAATGGCTGACTCATGGGGATGCAGCTCAAATGGGCTCTGGCTAGGTTGGTGGTGTCTCAAGGGAGCAGGCACTGGCGATGGAGCTGGTGATGGAGCAGGCGCTGGTGATGAAGAGGGCGCTGGTGATGGAGCTGGTGATGAAGAGGGCGCTGGTGATGGAGCTGGTGCTGGCGCTGGGGATGGAGCTGGTGATGGAGCAGGCGCTGGTGATGGAGCTGGTGCTGGGGATGGAGCTGGTGCTGGTGCAGGACGGTCGGTCACAAAAGCTGGAGCAAAGTCTGCCTCAGTGAAAATATCTGGATTCAAGGGCCAGATACCGATACACTCGAACCCAGACGAAATGCTGCTTGGTGTCGCAGCTTGAGGCAGAGCTTTAGCCACAAGAATTGGGATGTTTTTGATGGTCAAATTTCTTCCGGGGTTCATTAGCATCCAATTGTCTGCTGCACTGTTAATGTAGTGCTTCAGAGGGCCAAAAACGCTTTGGTCTAGTGGCTGAAGACGGTGGGAGCAGTGGGTTGGAAAAGACAATGCCCTGTGACTTGCAAAAGTCAGTAGCCACCACAGAGAGGTGTGCTGCATGATTGTCCAAGAGTAGCAGCAACTTTGACTCCGGGGTCACGCGGGTGTGTCTTGCAAAATGCCGTAAAAAGGCCAAAAAATCTGTCTCCTCCATCCACCCTGATCCATTGGCAGAACCAGTGCAGCCAGGGGGACCATCCCGGATGAAATGGTCATAGAACTTCTTCCTTGGGAAGATAAAGATAGGTGGAACAAAGTTGCTTTGTGCGTTGGCAACAAAGGCAACAGTCACCAATGTCCCTCTTTCCCCGGAGGTCACAGCACCGACCTGGCGCTGTCGCTTGGTGGCAATGACTTTGTCTGGCAGTTGAACCATTGTGCAACCTGAAATAATGAGTGAATTGAATCACATCCAAATCACTGTTGCTTATAAATTTATCTAAATATAAATTTTTACCTGTTTCACCCATGTTCCAGACGTCATTTGCTTCAAAATTATAGCGGGTGAGGACAGTCTTTAGATTGTTAAAAAAAACCCGGTCACGTTGGTCTTGTTGAAGCTGGTGGAACGGGACATGCTGGTGGCTTGAGGCCGACGGATGGTCAGGGTTTTGTTGTGCTCGGGGAAGGAGGTGAGCCAATCCTTCCCTGCCATCTGGTTTTTCTTCCATGAACATGGAGTTTTGAGGCCAATATTTTCGGCCAGCTCATATGAAAACTTTCGCACCTTAAAAAAGCATAAAAAAGAGGCTAATTCCCAGATAACAAGCAGTTTCGCTCTTGATCTGCCCCAGATCTGCCCCGGCTCCAACTGATCCGGCTCAGAGCCGGAGCAGATCCGGACCGGAGGTGCTTGCTATATGGCGGTAGTGGTGTAGCTCTTTCTGCGGTATTATTCCCACCTCTTTAGTACTCAGGCTAAAATATTTATCGGCTGCTCTCTTTATATGTGCCTGCGGTCTCTTCTCCTGTTCTTCTGTGAAGACTGTTGTTGTGTTCTGGGGTCCTGGCCTTTGGCCAGGACAGCATTTATGGTTTTAACAGTTTCATGTTCAAGATTTCATAGTTCAAGTTCATGTTCATAGTCACAGTTTTAACAGTTTCTTATATCTGGGTCAAGTATTTCATAATTCATGTTTATTGTCCATGTTTTTACTTTTCCATGTTTTTGTTTTCGCCAGGTCTGCCAAGCCACTCCACCGCTTGTCTGCATTCCGCCCTGTGCCTTCGTTGTTGCACATTTCTGAGCTATGGTTGGCTTTGGTATTTCGCACTTCCTTCGGTGCTGTGCTGATTCGGGGCTGTCTAAGCTTAATCGACAATGAACTGTTTTTAAGTTACTAACATTTACTAACACTCACTGGGTGGTGTAATTCATTAGATAGGCACATTACTAATATTACTAATTTAGACAGGGAGTTTATTGTCATGATTCCTGCTTCACTATTTCAAGTCTTGCTGTGCTTTTCTGTTCTTAACATTCATGCTTGCTTCCAAACTGCATACTTAATTGGTACTTAAGCTGAGCACGCTCATTCTCTTAATGAGCAAGTCTTGTCAACCAATCTTGTCCATGTCATGATCTTGCCCTGCCTCTTTCTCCAGGTGTTGCCCCTCATGTTCTGATTTCTAATCCTTTATCTGGATGCGGTGGAAGTTGGCTGGCAGACAGTGTCTCAAGTTCAAGTTTTGCCAAGCTTGTTCCTAGTTCATGTTCCAAAGTTTTGTTGCCAAGTTTCCAAGCCTTGTTCTAGTCCTTGTTCTTAGTTCCTGTCTTGTTATATATAGCCTTGTTATTTTTTTTTCTTGGTCATCTTGCCTTGTCGTTTTTGTATTCTTTGTTTATAGCTCTGTGTAGCGTACCTTAGTTTGTCTTTGCAACCCTTTGGGCCAAGTTTTTCGTTGGCCCTCGTGCCTGTTTTGCTTTTGTTTTAATAAATTCCTTATTCCCCTTCACCTCGCTCCTGGTGTCTACCTGATCTCGTATCAACTGTGTTGTGAGCCCTGTACCCCGGAGCCCTGGCCTGCTGCCCTCTTGCTTCTGCCCTCCTCTTGCAGTACCTGAACAGGGTGACATGACAAACGCCATGCACCTCTACTGCCCTCCTTATACTATCGCCTCTTTGGACATCAAAAAAGGCCCTTGCATAAACCTCCAGGTCAACCATTCCTCTCTGGGTAGTTCTGACCCTAACTCTTGGCATTTTCTGTCGGTAAAACATGACACACATTTTTACTGAGCCTTTAAACACAAAATGCGGCCGCATTAGCAGAGAGGGACGAATGTAACTTCAGTCCTGACAGTGACTCCTGACATTTGAACGAGGATTGCTTCCAAAGTGGAAAAAGTCTTACATTTCAAGCTTCACCATATGTTACGGAACTAAATCACCTATCATTTCATCATAAATATGACACATGGAGCGATGAAGACAATCTTTAAATCAAAAAAGGTTAGCATTTGTCTGAATTTACTCACCGCTGTGGAAAACAGTCTTCCTGGTCTTGTGCCACAAGGAAGACTGAACACCTCAAGAATTCTTGCGGGTCTGGAGAGGGGCCCGAGCTGCACGTTCTGACCTAGTATGATGCATCAAAGTGCGGATGGCTGTGAGTAATTCGCCGTATTACTTTCGTCCAGAGTTACTTTCGCACCGGAGCTCCCCAGGTAAAAAAATACTATACTTGAATAATACTTTTACAGACTGTATTAAGTATGGTGTATGTTTTTTTCGCCCCCTTTATGTGTAATTAAGTGTGCTCAAGTAGTCATTGAATACTACTTCAGTACACTTAGTGTACACTTTCTAAAAGTATATATTAAATATATTACTTTTTGTGCTTAATTTGCAAAAGTATATTTGTAATAAATTTTGTATGCAACAAATATACTTTTAATATAATTAAGTGTAATACTTTTTCACCTGGGAGATCCCCTACTCGCAATTTTTCTATTTAAAAAAAAAAAAAAGGCGGGGAAACCTGGTGAATTCAGTATTTTGTGATTTTTCCTTCTCAAGCGTGATTGGATTGTACAGGTGCCACAGACAGGACAGCCTATCCGCAATCACCTTCAGCTTTCCTACCATGAACCCGCGAACTCCATGATTCAGCTGAGACGCAATCGCAGCTATGCAAAGTCCGGAATAAACATAGGGAAAGCATACCAACGTAGGAGAGAATTCCAGGAGTTGAATGGTTTTAATTCTGACACCCAGGTCGCCGTGTTTCTACTTGAGGTGAGTAGGAGCAGGTGGCTTTGCTCCAAGGTGACCCGCATCTGGCGGGTCCGACCCGCAAAACCCGTGGACCAGCAAGCCGGTGAAAAAACCTGCAATTTGCGCATTGAGAGGTTTACGCGTTATTCCTCCACCCCTGCGAATTACACGGGTGCCCTGAGTCCTTAATGTTACCTTTTCCTTAGGATTTCCTTCTTTTTTTTTCCTCTGTAAGAACAAATCTGATGTTCAGTGTAGAACCCATTTTTATTTTGTGCAGATGTTGAGCCGTATCATCGATTCTCAATTGCATCACTTCCTTGAACCTCAGATGCAGCCACGGAACCGCACCCAATGCATTTCAACTGGTTAAAGGTCTCCTATCCATTCAAAATGTGAAGTTGATCATTTAAAATGTGAACCACAAATATTGTGTGCTTGTTCAGTGCTGTCCTGCAAACACTAAATAACAGCAACTCAGCGAACATTTTTGATCTTATATGACAAGTTGCTGTAAAGTTACAACATTGTGTCGAAGTATACAATTAGTCAAAGCTGCTTTTCCACCGAACGCAAAATTAATTTTTCGTGCCACAGATTACATTCTACGTCACTGCAAAGACGCGAATACACGCGATTTCGCGTGTATTTGCATCTTTGCATTGATTTTGAATACAATCTGTCCACGAATAATTCATTTCGCGTTTGGTGGAAAAGCAGCTTAGCGTAGCTGGGTAATAAGGGTCCATTGTTTTCCGTGGCCATTTGGAGCATTGCTTTTATGCCGCTATCTTGTTTGAGGATGAGATAATGGATACCTTTCCAAATCGTGGACATAATCTACGTCGTTTGGCAGTACAGGAAGTTGCGGCTGATGATGATGAGTTGTAGATGCCCTTTTTACAATGATGTCAGGACTGTCTGTCAAAGTTTATGTGGTTTCAATTGCATAGACTTATACACATATAATTGATTTTTGTGTTACATTGATGCATGTATGAGCATTAATGCATGAATATTCAATATTGTTCGTTTCCTTTGTTTTTGATTACTGGATGAATGTGAATGAAATACAAATTGGATTCCAAAAAAAAAAAAAAAAAAATCCAAAATGGTGATGTATGAAAAATCGTTGTCAATATTATGTGATATCAATACTTCCTTATTTTTATATCCTACCATGTAGAATTTCCTTATTTTTAAAAAATCTCTGAGCACTATGTGGTTATGGACCAGTTTTTCGATCCCTCAAACTTGGGAGATATGTGGTACTAACTTGGTTGGATGTGAATTTTAAATTGTCATCCCATGCAAAATTGAGGGAATTTTGTGTATTGTTTTTGTAATGCTATCTTGCATAGATCATGCTGGTCAGAATGAATCAAACAGGAGAGAGATCGAAATGTCCTCTTTGGAGCGAGGTTGGCAATGAGTTTGCTAATTCTGTCTGATCAAACCAGAGTTTGTGTTCGTGTAATAACATTTTTTCTCTGGTAAGTACTCAGAGTTGCTATTCGACAATGAATGTATAACCGCGTGATAATTTTATCTATAAGTGGTGATCTATCCCTTACAAAAAAGTAGTTTATTCAAGTGTGCTATTAGTATACTTCTTCTAAACTTCTAAACTAAAAAATAAGCGAGTATACTTTCAATTTACTTTTGATGTACTTATCAGAGATATACTTAGCTGAGTAATACTTACATATACTTAGCTTACACTGAAAAGTACACAGAAAAGTCTAAGCATATTTAGCTAATACTGGTACCTAAACTTTTGATTATCATACTTTTCTTGAGTATATCTAAGTATTAAAATATTCATGCCTAATGTTCAAGTATACTGGCTTGCAGTTAGGCTACTATCAAAAGCATAAGCACATTAAAATATTTTTACCATACATATTGGCTTCTTTGAAGTATACTTTACTATATTTTTACTCAGTTTTTACTATCGCATGGACTAACATGTATGTTTGCAGTAAAAAGTCAGCTTTTGGGCAGCATAGCAGAGTAAATAGCACATGGGTGGAGCTGAACTTGATTTTTATGCAGTGTTATTAACCCACAAAGAAATAGATAAACATTTGTCTGATTTTATTTGAGAACAAATTTGACAATTATCGCAGTATTGACAGACTTGATACATACTCTTACAAAAAAAAGTATACTTCAAGTTTAAGCAACATAGATATAAACTAGATGGGTACTTTAAGTTTTATTTTGTACTGCAAGTACACTACAAGTGAACTTTTAAGTATACTGTGACTTAATTAGTTGTATACCTCTAGAATACTTTTCAATTTATGAAAGTATACATTTAAGTATACTGCAAGTAAACTTACAGATATACTGCTAGTTTATTAGTTGTATATTTCTAGTAAACCTTTCACTTCATGAAAGTATACTGTGAAGTATACTGCTAGTAAACTTAAGGATGAACTATTAGTTTACTAGTTTTGTACCTCTAGCACAATTTCTAGTTTATAAAAGTATGATTTGTAGTATACTGCAAGTAAACTTACAGATATACTGCTAGTTTATTAGTTATATACTTCTAGTGAACTTTTCAGTTCATGAAAGTATACTGTGAAGTATACTGCTTGTAAACTTAAAAATGAACTATTAGTTCACTATTTGTATACTTATAGCACAATGTCTAATTTATAAAAGTATACTTTGAAGTATACTGAAAGTAAACTCAGATGTACTACAACTTTACTTGTTATATACTTCAAGCCAAGTTTTTAGTTCATGAAAGTACACCTTGAAGTATATTGCAAGTAAACTTATAGGTAGACTACAAGTCCAATAGTTCTAAACTTCAAGCCCTCTATAGTTTAAATTTAGTTTTAAACTTTCAGGGAGCTAAAAGTTTTTTTTTTTTTAACTGCAAGTATACTTCAAACTTAACATCAAACTCACAGATTATGATTATTGCCATTTAAAATATATTACTTTTGCAATTCAGATATTATTTAACGCAAGTAGACGAGAGGTTACCTCATGTACTTTATGAGTAGACAATGCTGAAGTGCATTCTGCTTTAATTTACAGATGAAGGTACTTATAAGGATTTACAATGGAGCACATACTCAAGAGACAACAAAATTGATTCCTTTATAAATTAAATTTTCAAACACAATATTGTATTAGATATCGAAGTATAAGAACAAAGCAATGGCAACTCTCATTGAAATCCCAATTCAAAACAAAAGTACCTCTTTCTCTCATATGGAACCAGAAATGCACATCAAATATTAATTATCAATGCCTTCAACCTGACCAGTAGGCTGAAGGTCTCCAGCAAAAACTGATGAAATATTCCAAATGAGAACAACGATGATGTTTTTCAGTTAATGGAGTTCTGTATCACAGTCAAAAATATGACGGACTAAAGAAAAGATGCAGCGGTGCTGTAATACTTGAAAGATGGTACATTCTTTTTATCAATGATTTGGTCATTTTTAAACAAGAGTGTGGACAACAAAGCCCTGCATATTGTACCTGTACCAAACATTGCTGTGTTTAAGTTGAGATATCAGTTCAATTTAGCTGGCCATTATCTGCAGATTCACAAATAAATGTACACAGTATTTTCAAACATGAGATGAAGAAGGCTGGAACTTCAGTGCTATCTGACAAAGTGACAATGAAATGTCTGTACTAGTTTTAAAACAAGCAACCATACCACAACTTGATCTGCACCAGCTGTGTGGTTGAAGCTAAGCAGCTGTAGGCTTGGTTTGTGCTTGGATGGGAGACTGCCTGAGGAAAGTAAGTTGCTGCTGGAGGAGGTGTTGGTGGGCCAGTAGATTGGAATCTTCCCACTGGTGGAATAATACACAATAGTGCAGTGATGATGATGTTGTCTATCAGATGAGATGTGAACCTGAAGTCCTGACTCATTGTAGTCAATAAACATCCAATAATGCTCTTTTTAAGTTTCCTCACAGTATACTTTCATGAACTGAAAAGTTTACTAGAAGTATACAACTAATAAACTAGCAGTATATCTGTAAGTTTACTTGCAGTATACTTAAATGTATACTTTCATAAATTGAAAAGCATACTAGAAGTATACAACTAGTTCACTCACAGTATACATAAAAGTTCACTTGTAGTGTACTTGCAGTATAGAATAAAACTTAGATGTAAACTTGATGGATACTTTCAGTTTACTTTGCTTAAACTTGAAGTATACTTAAAGGTATACTTTTATAAACTTAAAATGTTCCAATTTAGTCCGAAGAAGTATTAAATTAGTATACTTTCCGGTACACTACAAGTACATGGGTCTGTAGTATACTTGCTAGACTTATACTAATACTGAAGTATACTTAATAAAATGAACTTCAAGTGTACTACTTTTTGCTAAGAGATGTGACGTTTTTAATACTTATTTTGTAATGCCGAGCTAAGATACTTGTCAGATACCTTGTTGTAGCTAGCACTAATGGTGTAAATTTATTGTCTGGCAATGGTCGTCATTGTTGCTACCGGGCATTTATCACAACGAGCTGAACACGACCATTTACCCAGCTGAGTGAGCCATTCTTAAGCTGCTTTCTCACCGGAAGCAAAACAAATTTTTCGTTCGACAGATTACTTTCAAAGTCAATGCAAAGACGCAAATACTCAGAAGTTTCACTTTAAACCGCTCATGTTCCCAGCATCTGAAGGGGATGGGCGAGCGGCTCTGTTGCGTTTTGAGAACGTTTCAACTGTCAACAATAGTGACGTCCTATCGCTGACACAGCCTTTAACATTGAAGTATCTATAAAAGCTCCATCCTGTAGGTTTCTATGGTAAAGGCAGTAATAATACAATATTTAGAAAATTTACTTTTACTTTTGATACTTAAGTATTTTTTAAAAACAAGTACTCCAGTACTTTTACTGAAGTAAAAATCTGACTGAAAAACTTTTACAAAATCCAAAACCAGTGAAGTTGGCACGTTATGTAAATCGTAGATAAAAACAGAATACAATGATTTGCAAATCCTTTTCAATTTATATTCAATTGAATACACTGCAAAGACAAGATGTTTAATGTTCAAACTGAGAAACTATTTTTTTTTTTTTTTTTTTGCAAATAATCATTAACCTGGAATTTAAAGGCAGCTACACATTGCAAAAAAGTTGGCACAGGGGTCTTTTTACCACTGTGTTTTATCGCCTTTCCTTTTAACGACACTCGGGAAACGTTTTGGAACTGAGGAGACCAATTTTTGAAGCTTTTCAGGTGGAACTCTTTCCCATTCTTGCTTGATGTACAGCTTAAGTTGTTCAACAGTCCGGGGTCTCCGTTGTCGTATTTTACGCTTCATAATGCGCCGCACATTTTCAATGGGAGACAGGTCTGGACTACAGGCAGGCCAGTCTAGTACCCGCACTCTTTTACTACGGAGCCATGCTGTTGTAACACGTGCAGAATGTGGCTTGGCATTGTCTTGCTGAAATAAGCAGGGGCGTCCATGAAAAAGAAGTTGCTTGGATGGCAACACATGTTGCTCCAAAACCTGTATGTACCTTTCAGCATTAATGGTGCCTTCACATATGTGTAAGTTGCCCATGCCTTGGGCACTAATACACCCCCATACCATCACAGATGCTGGCTTTTGAAGTTTGCGCCTATAAAAGTCCGGATGGTTCTTTTCCTCTGTGGTCCGAAGGACACGACGTCCACAGTCTCCAAGAACAATTTGAAATGTGGACTCGTCAGACAACAGAACACTTTTCCACTTTGCATCAGTCCATCTTAGATGAGCTTGGGCCCAGCGAAGCCGGCGGCGTTTCTGGCTGCTGTTGATAAATGGCTTTCACTTTGCATTGTCGAGTTTTAACTTGCACTTGCAGATGTAGCGACGAACTGTAGTTACTGACAGTGGTTTTCTGAAGTGTTCCTGAGCCCATGTGGTGATGTCCTTTACACACTGATGTCGGTTTTTGATGCAGTACCGCCTGAGGGATCGAAGGTCACGGGCATTCAATGTTGGTTTTCGGCCTTGTCGCTTACAAGCAGTGATTTCTCCAGTTTTTCTGAACTTTTTGACGATATTACGGACCGTAGATGATGAAATCTCAAAGTTTCTTGCAATAGCTCGTTGAGGAATGTTGTTTTGAAACTGTTCAACAATCAGCTCACGCATTTGTTCACTTAGGGGTGACCCTCGCCCCATCCTTGTTTGTGAATGACTGAGCATTTTAGGGAAGCTGCTTTTATACGCAATCATGGCACCCACCTGTTCCCAATTAGCACATTCACCTGTGGGTTGTTCCAAATAAGTGTTTGATGAGCATTCCTCAACTCTCTCAGTCTTTTTTGCCACTTGTGCCAGCTTTTTTGAAACATGTTGCAGGCATCAAATTCCAAATGAGCTAATATTTGCAAAAAATTACAAAGTTTACCTGTTCGAACATTAAGTATGTAACACAGCAATGTAACACAGTGGTAAAAAGGCCCCTGTGACAACTTTTTTGCAATGTATTGTTGCCTTTAAATTCCAGGTTAATGATTATTTGCAGAAAAAAAAAAATAGTTTCTCAGTTTGAACATTAAACAACTTGTCTTTGCAGTGTATTCAATTGAATATAAATTGAAAAGGATTTGCAAATCATTATATTCTGTTTTTATTCACGATTTACACAACGTGCCAACTTCACTGGTTTTGGGTTTTGTACTTGTAGGGCAGACCGGGGTTACTTCGAAAATGTACAAATTATGTGACGTCCCAGCGATGTCATCTCTTGGAAAGAAGAAGGACATGTAGTGTCATGTAAGTGTTTTCTGCCTAAATAGCTGTATTTTGGCCCAAATTCCAAACTTTAAGTTTCTGAAAGAAATGCGTCTAGCTTCTTTGAAGACAAAGATTTCCACTGTTTTTTCTGTTTTATAAACATATGTAACTAGAGTTATCAACTACACATATGATGAAGGCCTGCTGCAATCATGAGATGAGATATGCGGCCTGATTTCCAAAACGGGAGCACGAGGCTACACTGGCCAATCAGCATGGGGTTAGTTTGTCAGGGTGCTGAGGTTGCACCACTTGTAGGCCTGTGTTAGTCCTATATTAAAATATTCCAAAGTCAAATTTAGGAGCCGATTTATTGTTTTTTGTTTATAATAGAGGACCTATTCGGGTCTTTGTTTGGAGGACACAAGTATGGGTTTGCAAGGGTTTGCTCCTTGCAACCTCTCCCCTTTCTCATTCTATCACCTCCACCTTCATGGGCCACAGGTGGGGCCCATTAAAGTGGAGGTGTTGACAGAGTATTTAGGGTTGGCAGATGCCAGCCTTGAGGCCTCTGCATTTCATGCCATTCCTTTGTTAGCGGGAATGTTTGCTTGGTCCTTACTCATCATCCCAAGGTGGAGAGGAGTGGGTTCAATGCTTCTCATGCAAAGGGTGGGCACATGACAACTGTGCTAATGTCAGTGGGCTCACCTACATATGTCATAACTGCAACTCTGATGGTGATTATGCATAAATCATAGCTTGTGTTGGTTTGTTGTAAAAATAAAACATTTCTCACCATTTCTGTTTTGAGAATATTGGACTGCCTTTTTCAGCTTCAGCAGATTGCCAACTATGACAATTTTTCCCCACCCATCTGACAAAGTAACTCCGGGTATGGGGTTACTTCGGCATGTTTGTGACATATCGAAAATTGAATATTGTGACAAAAATATATGTTATATTGAGATTGTATCAATATAACTTTTGTCGGTGACATTCTGCACTACACATACACCATATAGGTTATAGGGCATATCTGCAGAGAACCGAGAGAGAAGGGTGATATGAATTGGGTGGTGGGAACAGGGACGGCAATCAGAGGGCCCCTGGGCTATGGGGTACGGCAATCAGAGGGCCCCTGGGCCGCGGGGGACGGTAATCAGAGGGCCCCTGGGCTATGGGGGACGGCAGTCAGAGGGCCCCTGGGCTATGGGGTACGGCAATCAGAGGACCCCTGGGCTATGGGGTACGGCAGCCAGAGGGCCCCTGGGCTATGGGGAACGGCAGTCAGAGGGCCCCTGGGCTACGGGGGACGGCAGTCAGAGGGCCACTGGGCTATGGGGTACGGCAGCCAGAGGGCCCCTGGGCTATGGGGAACGGCAGTCAGAGGGCCTCTGGGCTGGCCCTGCTGTAGTGCCTCTGGAATACTCCTAAGGGAGCCCTAATGTTTACCAACTAGGGGTTCAAGGAAGTAGGGGGGAATGGTTTCAGAGGGCCCTATGATTATGAAAGCCCCTGCTAAGCCTATGTGGTGGCCCTAGGGAGAGCCCTAATGGGAGAGCATACTGTTAAGTAGGGTTGGGTATCGATTCCCGAGTATCGATTGGAACCGGGACTAGCTTTCCGGTTCTCCCGGAATCGTTCAAAAGTTTAAATTTCGATTCCTAGTTTCGGTACCAAGTCTGCCGACTGGAAAAAAATAAGAAGTCAACCGACCAGAAGAACACCACTGAACACCAACGAAGAAGCGTCCACCGGAAGTGTTAGCATCTGGCGCCGAGCGAGTAAGTCAAGCATGGATAGCGTGCGTCAGCGGTCCAAAGTGTGGCTTTACTTTTCTAAAAACAACGAAACCTCGGCAAAATGTAACAGTTGTCACAAGATTGTTTCGTCCTTGGGAGGGTGCACGTCGAACATGATTAAGCACCTCCGAGTTCATGGAATACAAATAAATGCGTGCCCCGTCTTTGACGCGCTGCGCCAGCCGTCCTCCGCTGCCTCTTCCTCTGGCTCCTCCAGCAGCGGCTCCTCTGTCTCCTCCGGCGCCCAGCCTGGCACCTCAGTGACTGCACTGCAGTCCGAATCAGGTAAGTAAAACAATTAGGGGTGCAACGATTCTGAATCGCGATTTTTTTAAGGCGTAGTACCACCACCTGTTGCCGTGGGGCGAACATCCGAGCTTTCCCTCTTCCTTTATTAAACCAGACGCAGCCTTGAACGAAAGTGCCAAACATCAAAGGGCGTGAGAAATGCTTCCGGAAAAAACTTGACTGACATCAGTATTTTTCGGCTACGTGCTGAAAGGAGCCAAGCAAATGAAAACAGAATCATCTCCTATTATCGAATTAGGCAACTCGAAGAAAAGTAAACCTGTACCCGTTTACTTTGCTTGATTAGCGATCAAATGTGGATTCGTTTACTCTGTAAGTTGAATGAGTAGAGCTGTTTATTAAGACATGTTTGATTGCTGCATTTAGAAATTTAAATGGTACAGATTTTCATAAACACAATTGCCATGGCCACACCATTTCGTGCGAGTGTGATAATTCATAGCGATCTCACATTCATGTTTCATCTGCTTTTCAGAATTTTTCCAGCCTGTGTATTTTTTAGAATCCAGGGCGATCTTAACAAACTTGTTTTAAATTCATCTTGAATAATGTCCTAAAATGCTACAATGAGAGATGTAATTCAGAGGAAGATTTTTTTTCTAATTATTCAAATTATTGGCATTCTTTCAATCTAACAAGCCCAGTTAGGTTTTTCTGCTTTTCGCCATCACATCACATTTTCTGCACCAGGTTAGCCCATCAGTGGGAGCAAGGTAACATGTTTAAGTACCTGCAGCATTGTACACTTATGTGTAAATGTGTTTTGATGAGGTTTTCAAAAATAAAGCTCTCTTGAGGAAAGTGAAAATGTATTCATAATTTATAATATTTATATTCAAGTTCATAGATTTGATATTATATTCTAGTTGAAAACAGCCCTGTGAGAAATATTATAGTATAGAAATTATAGTAAAGTTAATAAAATTAAAATTGATGGAGAATATCAGACTTTTTTTGACCTTGCCTCCTAAAGGACTCGGAATCGAGAATCGTTAGGAATCGGAATCGAAACAAAGAATCGGAATTGGAATCGGAATCGTTCAAATTCAAACGATACCCAACCCTACTGTTAAGAGAGCCCTAAGGCCCTGGATATGCTAGCTGTGTGACTGAATTTACGTGCGCAACCGCACATACTTGCAGCAGAAGGATCAGAGCACTATTCACGATACTGGTATTGTTGCCAAAAACAAATCACCAAAAGTCGCTATTGGCTATCTGAAAAGTCACTAGATTACGTCATGACGTTACTATGATGTCATAACATCACGCACGACACACTGATCTCAAGAAAATGTGTCTACATGGCTATGTAGACAATACCAAAGGGTACAGTTTTGAGATCGGGTCTAATGTGCAGTGCTGCTTAACCATGAAATAAGCTTCTGGTGGTGGTGCACAGCTGAAGTTACATTGAAAAACAACGATTTTGACACTCGAGAGATGTGTTTTTTTAAAGTCGCCAGATTCACCTAAAAAGCTGCTAAGTCGCTGGATGAGGTATTAGTCGCCAGAGAAGGCCAAAAGTCGCAAAATCTAGCGACAAAGTCGCTTAATTGGCAACATTGGATACTGGCGGTATCATGTAGGGAGCAGATAGCCAACCTGGCTCTCATTAATATTTTCCACCATTTTTTGACTCTACCACGAGCTCAACATGGAAGTTCAGAAGATCGCCCCTCGCGGTTGTGTCAGTATTACAACATGCGCACATGTCTGCGTACCTTGTGTTCAGGTGTGCTACCACGGGTAACATCGACATAAAATACACATGGCAACGCATTCGGGCATAAAATGTGCACACGGCAAGCATATCCTGGGCCTAGTAGTCCTAGTAGACAGCGAGTAGAAGCTGGACCTATTTTCTATGAGAAGTGATTTCGCTCCCGCACATAATTGTGTGTACACAATACGACATGGTCCTTGGAGTGCATCGAAGCTGTCATTGCGACACGTCCAAAAGTTCAGAAATCTCTAACTCCATGCAAATGTATCGCGAGTCGCGACCATATCATGAAGCAAGTGTCCAATAGCCGAGCTAGACTCAGGGGCGGGTTGTACAGTGGTCCAGTCACAATACACAGCAGATTCACATGTCATTATAACCTATAGTTATCTTCGAGGAGAGTAGTAGACTGGTAGATATTCACCTTCAGAACACTGAGTTTCGCCCCGCTTCACTTTACAGAGTTCGCTTCCATATGTCCCCACCGTATAGGGGTGTACTATACACACCAATGCCAACAAAGTGAAGTCTAAGTGAAAATCCAATATCGATACCACACTCCCACATTACACTTGGCATTGCTTTTATCGAAACTCCTCACATGGCAGAAATTTTGGAAGTTTAAGTGAAAATCCAATATTGTTAAATCCATTTATCGAAACTCCTAACAACATTCTTACATTAAAACCTTTCCTAGACTATCAGATTTTGCATCCAACACCCTATTAAAAAGCTCATTGACATTTACATCATATTATATTGTACTGTATTGTAATTATGGTGTAACTTAAGACTTGAAGCCATTGTAAGGGCTACTGTATTTTCAGTGAACAAATTTGGAAGTCTAAGTGGAATTCCAATATCGATTTTCCAATGGTCTGAATGAAGGGGCGGAGACTTGGGCTCTCTCTATATATAGCCCCCTGCTTCACTACTCCTCACAACCTGACCTTTCAGCTTGACAACTTGCTTTGTATTCAATCTGTGCAACCTGACTTGTTCAGCAGTTTAACATTCAACAGCCTTTTTAAAGGCTTATATCCATTTATATTATATTATACTATATTATATTATATTATTAGAAACAACACTGCATCTTCAAAGGCTCAAAGCCTTTGTAAAAGGCTTAAGCATTTCCAACGCCCTTTTTTAAGGCTTGTTGCCTTGTATTGTTTTGTGGGTAGTCGTTTATACTGTATTGTATTATTGTTATATTATTACATTCAGCTGCGAAAGTCCCCGTGAGAATCCAATAGATATAACACTCTAACATTACACTTGGTATCAGTAGTATTGATTGCAAACAAAAAAGTGGGGCTTCAAAACGAAAAGCCAAAAAAAAATAGGGAGGCAAAGCAGGCTGATTTTTTTTTAAAATGTGCCTTTGATTTCAACCTTTTTTGACAAGCCTCAAGATTCAAATATTGATAATGTCATCAGTAGCCGAGTCGCAGCAATGAAGAGATCACCACTGGTTTGATCACACCGGAGCCCTCACAGACCTAATCAAGCGTAGACCCGGCCTGTCAGGCTCAGGCCAACACTCAGATCAGGCATCACCTGAGAAAATCTTTCCAAGTGAGGAGGATTGCACGGAGCCTAGTTTCACACCAGAAGCTGGGGACACCCACTCCGGTCATGAACCTCTTATTGACCCTGCTTTATGGCCAAATATCACAACCATGAAAGACTTGTGCACTCTTAGGACAGGAGACTCACTGCCAGACCAGGCATCGCCTGAGAAAGTCTTGTCAAATCAGGAGGGGTACACCGAGACCAGTATCACATTAGGAGCTAGGGGCTCAATCTCCTGGTGTGAAACGGTTAATGACTCAGCTTTATGGCCAAGTGCCACTACTGAACAGGTCAAGTCGATTCTGGTTAGTAGAGGAGCAGCTGCTTTTCAAAATCGAACTGAAAAGTACCCTGCCTCAAGTAGGGATAGGGCCATGGGGGGCATCACTAGGAGGCATCACAAATTCCTTAATCAAATGCTCTCTACCTAATGGCCAGTCTGTGACTAGGCAGTGGCTACTTTACTCCCCTTCATCTGGTGGCATCTTTTGTTTTGCTTGCAAACTGTTTTCAAGTAAGCACAATGCGTTTGTCCACGGGTTTTCTGATTGGAAACATTCTGAGCGTATCGGTGAGCATGAGAGGAGTGAGGAGCATAGGGCTTGCATGTTAGCATTACACAGTCGCTCCAAAAACACAGGAAGAGTTGATTCTGATCTTGTCAAACAAATTGATGCAGAGAGGCAATACTGGCGGGAAGTTTTGAAAAGAGTTGTTGCTGTAATTTAGTTTTTGGGGGAGAGGGGCCTTGCTTTCAGGGGAGATGATGAGCGGTTGGGATCACCTCACAATGGTTATTTCTTGGGCATTGTCGAACTGTTGGCCAAATTTGACCCTTTTCTAGCAGACCATCTCCAAAGGTTTGGAGGCAAGGGCGAAGGCCCTGTGTCCTACCTCTCATCCACAATCTGTGAGGAATTTATCCACTTAATGGGAGAAAGAACAAAGGAAGGAATGATCAGCGAGATTAAAGAGGCCAAAAACTTCTCTGTTATCGTTGACTCCACTCCAGACCTTGCTCATGTCAACCAACTCACTTTTATTTTCAGGTTTGTAAATAATGGTGGAGAAGTAGTTGAGCGTTTTCTGGCTTTTGAGCCGATTGAAAATCATAGTGGGAACAGTTTGGCTGAGTGTATTGATGCAATAGTGGAGAACCTGGGCCTAGACTTAACTAACTGTCGAGGCCAGTCTTATGACAATGCAAGTAATATGTCAGGAAAGTACAGTGGAGTCCAAGCTCATCTGAAACGAATTAACCCATTGATTTTTTATGTCCCCTGTGCAGCACATTCATTGAATTTAGTCGGTGTCAATGCTGTTGACAGTAGCCCAGAAGCTGGCCGTTTCTTTGACTTTCTGCAATCAATGTACACATTTTGTGCCTCGTCAACACACAGGTGTGGAAAGCTGTTCCATGATACAGATGTGAAACTCACACTGAAATCTTTGTCAGGTACTCGCTGGAGTTCAAGAGCTGAATCAACAAAGGCTCTTTGGAAATATTATGCACAATTAAGAGAGGAATTGAACAATATTTCCAAAGATTCACAGGGGAAACGTGTAACTAGAAGCAAGGCCTCTGCACTCTGTGGCAAGGTGGACACCCTTAAGGTAACTTTCATGGCACACTTTTGGGATGCAATACTGCAGAGGTTCCAAGCCACAAGCCTGCAGTTGCAGAAACATGACATTGACATACACACAGCAACACAGCTTCTCCTTTCACTTCGTGACTTTGTGGCAGCACAGAGAGACAATTTTGCCTTTTTTGAAGGGTCAGCTTTAAATGTTACCGATTAAGTCTTCCAAGACTACAGACATGACCTCCAGCGCACAAAGAAGCGCAAATGCATGGCTGATGAAAGTGCAGAGCCAGGTGTTGAATTTAGTGGAAAAGAAAAGTTTCGGATTGAAACGTTCGATGTTCTCATTGAGAAACTTGTGTAATGTCTTAATCATCGGTTAACTGCATACACACACTTGACCAATCTTTTTCATGTTCTTTTCATGCCTGATAATATGTCCAACAGTGAGCTCACTTTAAGGGCCGAATCTCTTGCTGCAGCATATCCCACTGATCTGACCATGAGCTTAGCAGATGAACTTGTTCAGTACAAATCATTCATTTCAGAAGAACAAAAATGCCCAAATACAATGCGAAAGACCATGGTAAATTTGGATTTACAGTCCACTTTCCCAAATGTTTACATAGCACTCAGACTGTTTTTGACCCTGCCAATAACAAACTGTTAAAAATGCCAAAATCGGTTGAATTCACTCTCCCTTCTAGCAATAGAATCAGAGTTTGTTCGACAGCTCAACTTTGATGAGTTAGTGAACGACTTTGCAAGAAGGAGGAGCAGAAAGAAACCTTTGTAGAATCCTTAGGTACGGTAGGTTGGCGCGGGGGGGGGGGTTGCCCTTTGCAAACTCCTGGCCCCAGGGCCCAGACCCCCCATAATCCGGCCCTGTGTACAAGCCGCAAAATTTCAACTGATTCCTTTGATATTTGGTGTGGGCTTGGGTTATGTAAGGTCAATACGCCTATTAATATTGGTTGCCATGGCAAAAGGATTGCCTGAAATAAGCAGAATTTCATGTTTAAAAATGTGAAAATTGTCAACAAAAAGTGATGAGGAAACCAACTGACTCTTGGGGGCAACCTCCATGCAGTCCCAGGCAACCAGGCTGTCTAGTTGCATGCACAAATGTGAGAAGCAATCATGTTATGCATTTCCCTGGGTGTTTCCCTCTTAACCTTGCGTTAGAGGTTCAGGCTCGGGCAGGGTTTGGAGGTTAGAGGCAGTGCTCTGTTGATTATGGAGAATCCTGGGTAGGGAGAACGCCATTTCCATGATGCTGTGCTGAGTCTTCCAGTCGGTGTCGTTTCTGGCAGCAATTTAGGCAGTCGTTACCCTGTTTCCTGCCTCTACACCAGTGCTAATTGGAGGTTTGAGTGGCCTGGCTTGTTTATTTAGGAGCAGAGCTGCAGATTCTGCTTTCACATCCAGCAGTTACTGAGCAGCACTGTGTTAAACAATCAGTCAACTTTCAGTTTTGATGGAGAAAGAGAGTGACAGTGAGAGACACTGCAAGCATTTGTTTTCATTTGTGAGTTTGTATGTGCAACTCAATTCAAATTCCTTGTCTTTGCCAGTTTAGATTACTTGATCATTTAATTAGTTTTTTCTTGCTAATCAGTTGGAGTTCAATATTTTAATTTTATTGTATCGCACAGACATGATGTAATCAATATTATTCTTCAGTCTTCTTTTTGTAGATGATACTCATTCAGAGAGACCAAACTGTGAGATATATTCCTGTTATTAATTTGAAATGCACAGCGACAGTAATATTCACTCACTGCAATTCAAGGTAATGTGGGCCACACTCCAGCTGAAAATGAAACCCTGAACCAATGCAGAAAAACCAGGTTCAATGGATACCAATGTGCCAATGGAAAAATTTTTTGTGCTGAGACAAATTCCTGCTTGCTCACCGCTAATGGCAGTTCAGGCAAACATACAGTGCATTCATCATTACAATATACTGTATACCCCGCAGTCAGAGCAGATACCCCACAGTCAGCTGAATCACAGAGTGTGAGAAATATCATGTGAACTCAATCTCCAAGGGAAACAGGCTTATTTTTACATTTTATAGAGGAGTGCAGAAAGAGTCATTGTTGAAAACAAATTATCCTAAAAGAAATTGAGTGCTGAATGTTGTCATGATGTTTGGTAGTGGACTCGGTATACTGAGAGAGTGGCAGGTAGGAACGGGGCTGTTGCATGTATCCTTTCAAACATGGTAGAATGTTAGTATAAACAAAATCAGGTCACAAAATGGTAAAGAAAACTTTGACTCTGCCCTTTGTCGCCCTGTTTACTTTTGCTCCTATCTCAGTCTCACAAGTTCATCAAGCTCTAATGAGTCAAGATTGTAGGAAGTCCTCTGGCTCTGATAAGATAGAGCCTTGTTTTCTTAAAATCGCTACAAATGTTGCAGAGCCAATTGCTTCTGTTCTTAATTTGAGCTTATCCTCTAGTATCATACCGAGTACCTGGAAGTCAGCTATGGTTTTCCCTTTATAAAAGTGTGGAACCCCCTCTGATTTGAATCACTACCGATCCATTACCAGGCTGTCTGTTATCGCCAAGGTCTTTGAATGTTTTGTGAATGACTAATTGAAACAATTTTTAACTGATTATAATATTCTCAGTGAATTTCAGTCAGGTTTTCGATCTGGCCATAGTACTATAACAGCAACTATGCTAGTCACCAATGATATTATCAAAGCATTGGACAATAAACAGCATTGTGCAGCCCTATTTGTTGTTTGTCTGAAGCGTTTGATTCTGTTGATCACCAACTGCTATTACAGAGACTTGCCTGTAAAGGCCTTAGTGACATGGCTTTGAATTGGTTCAAGGACTATCTAACTGGAAGAACGCAGTGCGTCTCAGTTGAAAACTATTCCTCATCCTCGCTTACAGTAAACAGAGGAGCACCTCAGGGATCTATTTTAGCCCCTATTTTAGTTTTGATTTTTAGAAATGATTTAGGTCATGGAATAAATCCTGCTAAATTACACTTGTTTGCTGATGACACAATTGTTTACTTGGTTGCACCTTCTCTGAATCAAGCCATAGAGCACTTGCAAGATTCTTTTTGATGTCTGCAGCATTCATTGTTTAAATTGAAGCTAGTCCTCAATTCAAAAAAGACCAAATACAACTGACCTTCACTGATTCTCACTATATGAGTATTGATTCTACATTATCAATACTGGAAGGTACATGGATGGAAAGAGTGACTTCTTATAAATATTTAGGCGTATGGCTTGATGATAAGATATGCATCTTAGTAATCTACTGAAAAAACTTAAATAGGATTTTTTTTCCCGCCTTAAAAAATGCTTTTCATTTGAGGTCAGCAAGAAAATTGTTCAAAGCTCATTATTATCGGTATTAGACTATGGTGATGTACAGGCTCTTGCACTCACCATTGCATTTTATATGAATCGCTTGGTTAGTCCTCTCAAAACCACAGGAGAAAAACACACATGTTGCTATTAATCATAAAAACCTTGTTAGGTAAAGTACCAATTGATATCTCCAGCCTTTTATCCTACCATACTGGCAACTATTGGACCAGATCAATCAAATTGGATCCTTTTAAATGTCCCTCGGGTGCACTCAGAGCTTGGTAAAACTGCTTTCGCCTTTTATGCACCCTGGGTATGGAATGAATTGCAAAATACTATTACCTTAGGAGCACTCCCCTCTTTAAATTCTTTTAAAAGACTTTTACAAACTGCCCTGAAGGAAACATGTTACTGTTTTACATAATCTTTGATATTGAGATGGAATGTATTACAGATATCTTGATTATGGCCTGTATGTTTCTCTTTTAATTATTACCTCTGAGCTACTTTTATATAATGTATAATTTGTAGTGTGATTTTTTTCTTTCTTTTTTTATGTGCTACAACTATTTATGCTGCTGTCTTGACCAGGACTCCCTGGAAGAAGAGATCTTGTATCTAAATGGGACCTTCCTGACTAAATAAAGGATAAATACATAAATAAAAACCAGTATTTCTCCCCCTCTTAAAGTAATTGGCTAGAGGTTCTTCCTCAGGCTTAAAAGCCTTTTATAAAATGCGAGAATTATTAATATATCAGAATTATTAAGAGCCATTCCATGAGAAAATGGCATTTTTTGAAGAAGTTTAGGACTTGACCCCCCTGGAACTGAATGAAACATGGTAGATAGGTACATGTGGTAGTCTCACAGAAAAAGCCAAATTTTTAGGTTCGTATCTCAAGAAATCTGCCAGTGGCGCCACCCGAAAAGCCACTGAAGTGGCTCAGTTTTGCTTTTGACACCACATTTTACATCAATTATTATGACTTAAGGGTACACAGTACTGGATGTGTTATACTTTTATCATGGTAGTATTTTCAGGGTAGATGATTTTTAAACAAAAAAAATCGCCTCTAGGGGGCACTGTAGGCTGGATGCGAGTGCTGGCCTTCCCCAGCAATGTACCAAAGAAATTTTTTTGAAATGTGATACACACAGCTCGTTTTCTCAGAAAGAGAAGAACTTGGTTTGGTACTATGCAGGGTACATAGCTTTCTGACTAAAGGTGGCGTTCTAAAGAGCTAATGTTCTACCAACCTAATATTCCATATTCCCAGACATATACCAAAGTTCTGTCTTTTGATATACATGAAGCACATACACAGTTATTCATAAAATTTGTAATCCCTTTGGTATAAAGCTTGTTTGGTTGTAAACTGGTGGTGACTGTGAGCATTACAAATGCACAATCCATGGGTTATTTCCAAGAACGGGTACAGCATACTCATAAACGTACAGCACATTATAAAACATGACCAGTCCAAAATTTTTAAATGCCAACAAAGAACTAATGTAAAAGGCGTACCACCATGAGTACACATACAGACATGCGTCAATAGTATATGTACACTTACATAAAATAAAAGTGCATAATTTGAGCTCTGAAAAAAGATCTTCGTCGCACAACTGGGTTCATGAAGACAGTGTATAGCAGAAAAGTTAAAACTTTTTTTACTTTTCATGTTATCCAAAGCAAAATTACGTCAACACAGCATGTGACTAGCTCTATCCATCAGTCTGTTTTTGGAATTGGATTGTGGGTTGCACCTTGGCCTTGGGCAGCAACCCATTGCCTTCTTCATTGGATCTGGGTCGATGTTACCCACGGTGCCAGTCAAGTCCAAGGCAATCCCTACTACACCATATCCTGGGTCTCTACAGGGCTGCTTCAAGTTGTTGATAGTGAGCATGTCTGTCTCTGAATTAAAGGAGAAAACGCGCCCCAGAAGAGTACCAAGCTATACTTTTCATTCTCAGAGAAAACTAGCTGTGTGCATCACAATTCAAAAACAATTTCTTTGGTACTTCACTGGGGATGGGCAGTATTGCATCCAGCATACAGTGCCCCCTGGAGGCGAATTTTCCTGACTTTTAATGTTTAAAATCATCTACACTGAAAATACAACCAGTGAGATTTTACTAATGCTGTAATGTACCCCAAAGTGACTATATCCAGAGAATTTCAGATCTGAGTCTTGCTGGGTAAACAAAATAATGCCATTCCCATTTTCAATTTTTATTGTTATTTTTCAAATAATTCAGGCTCAATAATGTAGTAACACAGCTTGGTGCTGATGTGGTGCTAAAGTCTAACCGGACTTGAAGTGTCACAGGTCATGATAAAATCATAAAAGTATAACATATTTGGTACTGTGTACTGTTAAGTCATGATAGTTGATGTAAAATGTGTTGTCAACAGCAAAGCTGAGGCACTTAAGTGGATTCCAGATAGCGCTATCAGCAGGCACAGAGAAATGGGCACCTAAAAATTTGGCTTTTTATGTGAGACTCCCATCCCATGTCTACCTATGTGCCAAGTTTCATTCAATTCCAGGGGGTCAACTACGCACCAAATGTCAATCTCTCATTGAATGGCTCTAAATAGATTACCTCATGGTGTACCTTGCACATACCCAAATCTGCTGGAGCTGAGTTGTGTAGCGACTTGACGTACGCAACAGAAAAATGCAGCTGGTCATTTGTTGACTGTATTTAAATATTGCATCATGGACAAAAACGGTCATCCCCTATCTTAATCACTAGCTAACTTGCATTACTAAAAGAGCAACAGGCAGCTGCACCTACAGTACATGCAATAAGTTTTCTTCAGGCCACAGTCCCAATGCAATTACCAGGCCAAACTGGCCTGTGCTTTGGAGCCATCTGGTAACTGCACACTGCAGTGTTTACCTGATGCACTGCTTTAAGCTGGTAAATGCATACTGCAGTGTGTCTCTGGTGCATTGCTTTGGCTGGTATGTTCCGGTGCTTAGTGTTAGTCTATGGTATGTGTGTGTGTGTGTGTGAGATTCACTCCCCTGAGTGCAGTTCGGACTGAACCTCTGAGGACATGTCTGACTAGGCCTTTTTGATATCAATAATAATAATAATAAAATATTGTGTCTCTGGTGCATTGGTTTAGGCTCCTAACTGCACACTGCAGTGTCTATCTGAATGACATTGGTTTAGGCTCCTAACTGCACACTGCAGTGTCTATCTGAATGACATTGGTTTAGGCTCCTAACTGCACACTGCAGTGTCTATCTGAATGACATTGGTTTAGGCTGGTGACTGCACACTGCAGTGTCTATCTGAATGACATTGGTTTAGGCTGGTAACTGCACACTGCAGTGTCTATCTGAATGACATTGGTTTAGGCTCCTAACTGCACACTGCAGTGTCTATCTGAATGACATTGGTTTAGGCTAGTAACTGCACACTGCAGTGTCTATCTGAATGACATTGCTTTTGGCTGGTAACTGCACGCTGCAGTGTGTCTGTGGCGCATTGCTTTAGGCTGGTTGCTCCAAACTGCAGTGTGTTTATGGTGCATTTCTTTGGGCTGATGGCTCCAGACTGCAGTGTGTCTCTGGTGAATTTCTTTGGGCTGATATTTTCCAGATTTTCATTTTTTGAAATGTGATACACACAGCTCGTTTTCTCAGAAAGAGAAGAACTTGGTTTGGTACTATGCAGGGTACATAGCTTTCTGACTAAAGGTGGCGTTCTAAAGAGCTAATGTTCTACCAACCTAATATTCCATATTCCCAGACATATACCTAAGTTCTGTCTTTTGATATACATGAAGCACATACACAGTTATTCATAAAATTTGTAATCCCTTTGGTATAAAGCTTGTTTGGTTGTGAACTGGTGGTGACTGTGAGCATTACAAATGCACAATCCATGGGTTATTACCAAGAACGGGTACAGCATACTCATAAACGTACAGCACATTATAAAACATGACCAGTCCAAAATTTTTAAATGCCAAAAAAGAACTAATGTAAAAGGCGTACCACCATGAGTACACATACAGACATGCGTCAATAGTATATGTACACTTACATAAAATAAAAGTGCATAATTTGAGCTCTGAAAAAAGATCTTCGTCGCACAACTGTGTTCATGAAGACAGTGTATAGCAGAAAAGTTAAAACTTTTTTTTACTTTTCATGTTATCCAAAGCAAAATTACGTCAACACAGCATGTGACTAGCTCTATCCATCAGTCTGTTTTTGGAATTGGATTGTGGGTTGCCCCTTGGCCTTGGGCAGCAACCCATTGCCTTCTTCATTGGATCTGGGTCGATGTTACCCACGGTGCCAGTCAAGTCCAAGGCAATCCCTACTACACCATATCCTGGGTCTCTACAGGGCTGCTTCAAGTTGTTGATAGTGAGCATGTCTGTCTCTGAATTAAATAGCCGGCTGCAGCCTATATGGCACAATAGCTGCGTCAAAACCCATGGCTTGGTACACACGGAAATGGGAAGTCTGTAAAAGAAACCCCACCCTCCCAACCATCTGGCATCTCGTAGGCTAGGTGTCATGGGCAGGTGTTAGGAATGAAGGCATGTCAGTTACCACTACAAATGAACTGCTCTTTTCTTGGCAGGGTGCTGCTTGCTAGGACCTCTGTGCCCTTTATCAGGACAACCACTCGCTAGATGTGACTGCTGTGCCCTTTTTCATACCCAAGACCACACCCTAGTGAAATCCTAGAAGTAACACTGAAGCCTGCTTTCTGATTCTAATAGTAATGCAAAAATGCAGAGAATTTGTTGGTATCTGAAACTCTCCGACACTACAAAACTGTACACTGTACTGACTACTGGTAAAAGTCTTGCATGTTGACAAAATGCTACAATCACCACCATCATTCTTTTCCAATATACAACCAACCCAACTTTATACCAAAGAGATTACAAATTTTATGTGTTACTGTGCAAGTACTTTATACATGTGAAAAGACAGAATTATGGTAAATGTCTGGGAATAAGGAATATTAGGTTGGTAGAATATTAGGTCTTTAGAGTTCCACCTTTGGTCAGATAGCTATCCACCCTGGGGTGTTTTTCCCAAAATCACGGATGCTAACTTACATAGTTCATCCATTCACCATCAATGGGCCCAACTATGTAAGTTGCTAACTTAATTAGCAACTAAGGTTTTGGGAAACGCACCCCAGAAGAGTACCAAGCTATACTTTTCATTTTCAGAGAAAACTAGCTGTGTGCATCACAATTCAAAAACAATTTCTTTGGTACTTCACTGGGGATGGGCAGTATTGCATCCAGCATACAGTGCCCCCTGGAGGCGAATTTTTCTGACTTTTAATGTTTAAAATCATCTACACTGAAAATACAACCAGTGAGATTTTACTAATGCTGTAATGTACCCCAAAGTGACTATATCCAGAGAATTTCAGATCTGAGTCTTGCTGGGTAAACAAAATAATGCCATTCCCATTTTCAATTTTTATTGTTATTTTTCAAATAATTCAGGCTCAATAATGCAGTAACACAGCTTGGTGCTGATGTGGTGCTAAAGTCTAACCGGACTTGAAGTGTCACAGGTCATGATAAAATCATAAAAGTATAACATATTTGGTACTGTGTACTGTTAAGTCATGATAGTTGATGTAAAATGTGTTGTCAACAGCAAAGCTGAGGCACTTAAGTGGATTCCAGATAGCGCTATCAGCAGGCACAGAGAAATGTGCACCTAAAAATTTGGCTTTTTATGTGAGACTCCCATCCCATGTCTACCTATGTGCCAAGTTTCATTCAATTCCAGGGGGTCAACTGCGCACCAAATGTCAATCTCTCATGGAATGGCTCTAAATAGATTACCTCATGGTGTACCTTGCACATACCCAAATCTGCTGGAGCTGAGTTGTGTAGCGACCTGACGTACGCAACAGAAAAATGCAGCTGGTCATTTGTTGAATGTATTTAAATATTGCATCATGGACAAAAACGGTCGTCCCCTATCTTAATCACTAGATTACTTGCATTACTAAAAGAGCAACAGGCAGCTGCACCTACAGTACTTGCAATAAGTTTTCTTCAGGCCACAGTCCCAATGCAATTACCAGGCCAAACTGGCCTGTGCTTTGGAGCCATCTGGTAACTGCACACTGCAGTGTTTACCTGATGTACTGCTTTAAGCTGGTAAATGCATACTGCAGTGTGTCTCTGGTGCATTGCTTTGGCTGGTATGCTCCGGTGCTTAGTGTTAGTCTATGGTATGTGTGTGTGTCTGTGTGTGTGTGTGAGATTCACTCCCCTGAGTGCAGTTCGGGCTGAACCTCTGAGGACATTTCTGACAAGGCCTTTTTGACATCAATCATAATAATAAAAAAATATTGTGTCTCTGGTGCATTGGTTTAGGCTCCTAACTGCACACTGCAGTGTCTATCTGAATGACATTGGTTTAGGCTGGTAACTGCACACTGCAGTGTCTATCTGAATGACATTGGTTTAGGCTGGTAACTGCACACTGCAGTGTCTATCTGAATGACATTGGTTTAGGCTGGTAACTGCTCACTGCAGTGTCTATCTGAATGACATTGGTTTAGGCTGCTAACTGCACACTGCAGTGTCTATCTGAATGACATTGGTTTAGGCTGGTAACTGCACACTGCAGTGTCTATCTGAATGACATTGGTTTAGGCTGGTAACTGCACACTGCAGTGTCTATCTGAATGACATTGGTTTAGGCTGGTAACTGCACACTGCAGTGTCTATCTGAATGACATTGGTTTAGGCTGGTAACTGCTCACTGCAGTGTCTATCTGAATGACATTGGTTTAGGCTGCTAACTGCACACTGCAGTGTCTATCTGAATGACATTGGTTTAGGCTGGTAACTGCACACTGCAGTGTCTATCTGAATAACATTGGTTTAGGCTGGTAACTGCACACTGCAGTGTCTATCTGAATGACATTGGTTTAGGCTGGTAACTGCACACTGCAGTGTCTATCTGAATGACATTGCTTTTGGCTGGTAGCTGCACGCTGCAGTGTGTCTGTGGCGCATTGCTTTAGGCTGGTTGCTCCAAACTGCAGTGTGTTTATGGTGCATTTCTTTGGGCTGATAGCTCCAGACTGCAGTGTGTCTCTGGTGAATTTCTTTGGGCTGATATTTCCAGACTGTAGTGTATCTCTGGTCCACTGCAGCAGTCTGTATGTATTATTTTCAGTTTGGGAAGCTGCAGCGCATGGGCAGGGCTATGACTGACATAAACAGGCCTGGGCTTTCTCTCATCCCTCTCAATGCTGGAGACCACACACCGGATGTCAGACCACACAGCACCTCACATGCAACTACTGCGCTGAAAGAGAATAGAGAGAGAGAAGGAGAGAGAGGGAGAGAGAGAGAGAGAGAGAAAGATACATTAACACACCTAACACAAGCACATAACAACCTAAACTTTCACATGCTTGGTTGCTTGATTGTAACCCTGCCCAAAACAAAAGTGCTTCCTCCTCCACTGTACATAATCCATTCTTGGAACAGTGTGATTCAGTAAATAGGGACAGGTCGGTCATGGCTGAAAAGTACTGAAAATCCACAGTAACCCCTGCTCTGACAAACCTCTGAAACACATCCAAACACATCCAATATTTTGCTCTACATTTTCATCTCATATGTTTCGCCTACCCAAGCAAATTGACTTTTATTTTGACCCAATTTTGTAATTGAAAAATTGGCATTTTGCTCTAAAGCTGCATTTCCAGCAAACGGAAAACAAAACTAATTTTTGCCCATCAACAGGAGTAGGAACTCTTCACTTCTTTTTTTTTTTTTTTTTTTTTTTATTAGTGAAATATGCGAGCAGGTGGTAAACACAATTACAGGTTTAAAAAACACCATATTTCATATTTAGTATCCCACCCGCCCCATATAACACTATGAGATACAAAGATAGAGAAAAAGAAAAAAGAAAGAAAAAAAAGTTAAATTAGTAGATACAAGAGAGAGAGAAAAAAAAGCAACATCAATAAGAAATAATATAATAAAAAATAATACCCTTAAAAAAGCAAACTAAAGATTAAAGTAGCAACAATGACATCATTAACAATAATAATAAAAAATACAAAGAAAAAAAAAAAAACCTCTGAATAGCTAATAAATATTTGATTGGGAATTTAAAAAAAAAAACGTTAAAGGCCTGATGCATGCAACAGGCTTTATGTGAGAACATTCACAATCAGGAGGAAGGACAGATAATCTAATAAAATACGAGATAAATGGTTGCCACTTTCTTAAAAAGCGCTCACTAGACCCTCTAAGGGTGAACTTAATCTTTTCCAAATGTAAAAAAGATACCATATCCTTCATCCAAGCAGAGAATGCAGGGGGGATTGGTGATTTCCAGTCTAAAAGTATTCTTCGTCTGGCTAGAAGTGTTGCAAAAGCAATCATGTCCAACTGTTTGAAGTTAGGAGGAAGAGGCTCAGTTGGCACCCCAAAAATAGCAAGTAACGGACAAGGATCTAAGCTATAATTGAATACATTTGACAATACACCAAAAATCGAGGACCAGTATACTCTAAGCTTTGAACAAGACCAGAACATGTGTGAAAGGTTAGCTTGTGGGCTACCACAACGGTTGCACTTGGGGTCAGAGTCAAATTAAATTTCATGAAGTTTGGATTTTACTAAGATAGGCTCTATGAACCACCTTAAGCTGAATCAAATTAAGTCGAGCACAGGAGGATGAGGAATTTACCCTCTCTAATACTGCTTCCCACCTATCCTCCGCCAACTCCATTCCCAGCTCTAAACTTTGACTTATTAACTTTATCACTGCCTAAGGACATGGTGGCGTGGTAGATTTTCGATATTAGCCCTTTCTGGGTAGGGGATAATTTAAAAAGGCTCTCCCATAATGATTCCTGAGGGGACCTGGGAAAAGAATCAAACTTTGTTTGCACAAAATGGCGGACCTGGAGGAAACGAAAAAAATTGAAACATGGTAGGTCAAAATTACGGCGTAGGAAGTCAAAGCTACAAAAGGTATCACCATCATAAAAGTCCTTGAAGCAACGGATACCCAGTCTACTCCAAAGACTAAATGTTGAGTCCAAAATAGAAGGAATAAATAAATGGTTATTAGCAACAGGCCCCAATATTGATGCAGAAAAAAAACTAAAGTGACGGCGGAATTGTAGCCATATCTTTGAGGAGGACAGCCCCAAAGGGTTTGAGGAGTACTGCGAATGAGATAGGGGGAGAGAAGAACAAACCAAGGCAGGTAAAGAGGATGAATGACAAGATTGTGCCTTAAGCATACACCAGTTAGTTTTGGGGGAATTTAGCCAATAGATTAGTTTTTGTAAATTGGACGCCCAGTAATAGTGCATAAAGTTAGGAAGTGCAAGACCACCAGAATTCCTTGGTCTCTGTAATATGAATTTGCTGACTCTTGGAACTTTCCCTCCCCAAATAAAAGTGACAATTGCCTGATCAAGCGTACGAAAAAAAAAACTCTTCACTTCTGACTAAGGGCACCTAACGCTGTTAGGTGGCACTTTATTTCCCTGTTTCTGTCTGAGAATAGAAAACAGGGACTGTCGCTGACCAACCCCGCTAAGGGCAACCATGCATAAATGGGCAAAAACTGGGTTTTCTGTTGGGGCCGTGTGCATACATGTGTTGCTCACATAGACGGCATCGAACGGAACTTGTGCTCACCCTCAGATGTCTCAGACCCCTCATTTCATGATCAGTTTGGGTTGTTGTCCAGAATCTGTCACATACAGGCTGTTACCAGATGTGGCGCTCTTGAGCTACCACAGTCACTCGCGGCTGCCCTAAGCAGGGTCAGTCGGTGACAGTGCCTGTGTTCCATTCTCGGATAGACAGCTGACCGATTGTTGAACCGTGGCAGTGCAAATGATGCTCCACCTGAGTGGCTGGGATCTGCCCGTAACAGGCTAATGGTCCTTCTTCTCTCTCCTGTGCCACAAGCCGTTCCATTTTCTTGATGCAGGAGCATTTTTCATTTTTTTTTGTTGGCTTTATGTAGGCTATTGACCACATGCAAAAGAAGAAGTCAAGTGTCACTGTACACATCACAAGCAGCTCAATGTTCTTTATTACTGAAGTGCTTGGCGCGTTCACGAGGCGTGGGTCAGGATAACGATACCATGCGCTTTCCTTTATTTCCACTCGTGCCTTGCTGGAAAAGCAATAAAAATCAATCGATTCTTCAATTTTCCGCAATTACAGTACATACCTCAACCTTGCGTTTCTTTTGGAGTTAAGTATATGACTTTACTGGGTCGAAATTATTCTATATTTGACTTTTTCGTCATATTATGAAATGCATTTTCATGGAACTAATTAATCTCCAGGGACCAATTTTTATTTTTGCTTAATTAATTTTTTTTTCTCACCGGTTGAAATAAAGATTTGTATTCAATTTTAATTCATATTTATTTGGTACCAATTGTGCATAATCAGGCGCCAGAAAGCCCTCTTAAAAAAACATGGAAGCTTCAGTGATAGAACCCCTAATTTCAGTGCCTGCCGCTTAAGCTGGCATTGCTGTGATGTAAAAAAATTTTTGCTTCTTCTCAAATAAAATGTCACATTCCGTTGAGGAACATTAAACCTCAAGCTCTTGTCGAACTATAGTCTTTGGCGCCATCTGCTGATAGATCTGAACAAGGCCTGATAGTGCTTTAATAAATGATTATTTACCTGGCAAATTCCAAGTAAATTTGGATTAATATTATTTGTATGAACAAATCAACAATCCATGTATGATGCGTAATAATACTACTACTACTACTACTACTACTACTACAATTATTAATTATTATAGCTGCTGTTGTTGTTGTTGTTGTTATTATTATTATTATGATAAAGTGGATTTGCATTTTACGCACACAGGAGTTTTGAGACAAACTGTCTGCAAGCTGACTTGTATTGCCCGGCCCTTTTAAGCATAGCAACTGCTCACCTACTCAAGACGTCATTTCCGCATTTCAAAGTAAGAGCACATCGTCTTTTTCCGGGGTGTTTTATTTATTCATTCATTTATTTATTCAACAGTAAGTACCATGTAGTCATTATCACCTTATATTTATAAACACAGCCCAAATAGACCCAGCCAAATGGGGTTCATTTTAGCGTGCAGCTACTGTGAGGGTGGAAGGGAATGAGGAAGCAGACAGGACTGCCACAGCATTGGCCTTAGGCAGGGAGACCACTGATGTCTCAGTGCCATTTAGTCTGTTTGACTGTAGGAGCATGACTAAAGAGGGATGAAATGGTCAGTGGCAGGAGGAATGGGAGGAGGAGGAGGAGGGGGGGGGGTCAGCACTGTGGATTAGTGAGCAGCATAGGACTAATGAAAAATTCAAGCATGAGAGGTGTGAGGGATGCAGAGGGACTGCGATGGTGAAACACATGCTGTGACATTTCAAGCTTCACAAGAAGGAGAGGAGGGTCCTATTTAAAGTATTTACTAATGAAGGCCTGAATAAATTTTCCTAAACCTCTACTGTTCAGATTTACAGTGCCATTCTTTAGAGAGAAAAAAAGCCCCTCGGTAACTCCAAGTCAGTTCCATTGTTTATTTATTTTTTTGCCTAATTAGGAGAGGTATTGGAGAGGTGCTGACCACGGTAAAAATATTAATTTGCAGAAGGGCAGTCACATGCTCATAGCCATTCTTCACATCTAATCAGCAACCAAACATTATTCTGATAGGACACTTTGTCAAAGCCAATATTTATTAAAAGCATGCAAGCATACATTGAGTTTGGCGGTATGGCTCTGTTCGAGAGATCCCTGCCCGTCCAGTGTGGAACCAAAGGCAGGGAGCTGAAATTAACCCCCCTTCCTTAGAACGGAGCCAACAGCAACAATGACCTCAAACTGAAGAGACATTGTTGCTGAACGACAGTTCAGTTGTGAAAGACAAGATTACAGAATGCTAACAATGACAGGAGGAGCTGGGGAGGAGGAGGGATGTTAAGCGCACATGCTGCAGAGCCTCTGCTCAGAATAATTGCTTAAGTAAACTAGCATATCAATCAAGCAATCATGTGACGGCAAATCAGATGACATCCATGAGCACTCAGGTGATTCTCCAGCACGAGAAGCGGCTCCTTTAGTTAGCAAGCTTGACTCTGTGCCTATCAGAATTATGACAAGCTCCATATGTGCTCATTTTTGAGGACTAATCAGTAGAATGACTGGCCAACAGTGGCGTGCACAAATAGACGCTAGGTGGTGCTACAGCACTTGCCCCTTTGCCCTTTATCATTGAAAGTGCCCTTTTGAAATTTCGTTTTTTTTATGATTATTATTATTATTATTATTATTATTAACACTTTAGTGGGTCCAATGTTGAAATGATCTTTTAGAAAAGCTGTGTGATTAAAAACTACTGAAAAAAAATGCCCTGAAATGGGCCACCTCCTCATGCACTTCCGATCTCTCTTCCTTTGTCACGTGAACACGCGCGTAGTGCATATAGATGCGCTGCAGGAGCATATCAGCTGAGCGACTGGATCCCACAGTCTTGTGCCCCACCAGCCAGGTAACACACAGATCAAGTGAAATCGTACAGTTTGCCCTCCAAGCCCAACTTGTAATCATTTTGTTGTGCAGTAGCATGTCTCATACACAGGACGGTCCGTTGGCAGAAACACAGGGCCAGCAATAACCTCACCTTTCACTTCTTAATGACAGACGAGACGAGAGGTCGCAGTTTATCTCCCCGATTAGCAACCGTTGCTCAGACTGATTGGAGGAACCGACGAGAATCTAACTTGTTTTTGACAGCCGTGTTATACATTGCACTATGAAATTATACGGCGTTTAACTTACTTCCGCACACCAATGGCTACGGAAAAAATATCAATAGCCTACGTCTGTATAATTTCTGAATTTGCGTAAATTAATTCGCGACGTTCATTGAGCAATTAGCCATGAGAATCCGTTCTATATACTCTGAATATGACAGCCAAAGTGCGTTGTTAGGTAAGAAGCACAGCTGAGTGAAGACGAAAATAAATTTTGTGAAGTCCGCGAAAGTTTCGGATTTTTTGCAGATTGTCATCCTTGCGTATTCACATCAATTATATTAACATAGCCAACTGGCAATCGCTTTGTAATTAGTATTTTTTAATCATTACGTGTCACGCATTGGTGGTGGCTATTCTGTTAATTAACTGTTTGATTGTTAATCAATCAAACCTGATCGCAAACAGTTTAAGAGCAATTATCCGGGAAAGGGTGATGTTACTGAAGGCCTTCCTGGCATCTGACGGTACGCCACTGCTCAAACAGCACCAAACAACTGAGCCTTTTTTAGCTGACTGGTCACCTGATTAGCTAGTTTAATGCTATAGCCTAAACAATGATAGATAACGTGAGGACGACCACCACAAACAATGTCGGTCGACTTTGCAAATCTATCTGTTAAGCTGAACGTTTTCTTTTGTGTAGGTTTTGTTAGGCAACATAAATGAACACATAAAGAAGAATCAGGCAGTTCCTCATTGCCTGAGAAAAATATCCCCATAAAGGCTACCCATGTGCCTTCTTTTGATGAATGACAGTAGTCATGAATTGCATTGAACATGTGACTGTAATGTTTATTTTATTTTTTTAATCTTACACTATAATAACATGTTCCACGTGTGCAAAAAGTGCCCTCCCCTCCCCCCCTGAGCACTTGCCCCCCATAATGTCTGTGCACGCCACTGCTGGCCAATTATGATGACAAAAAAACATCAGTATGTCTTTTGAAGATTTTCAATTCCTGTAGCTCATAAGACAGCACCTATATCTGTTTGGTGAATAAGTGACACTGCTATGTGGCAATGTTCGTATTTTGATACACTTAAGATGTTTCACGTTTTACATTTATTCTTTTCAACTCCGAAAACATTTTTTAAATGCCATCTTGAACGAAATTGCACTGCTGAAAAATTCTGAGTCAGAGTATAGAATTCAGAGTATGTTTTGGATTAATGAATAATTAGTAGTATTTCCATGATCACAATATCATGTGTATTGCATTGCTGAGTCATTTCTTAATGCATACTTTCTTAATCATATTAGGCTCAAGAATGGGTCTCGGTAATTCAGCAAATAAATTGTTTGTTAATCAGGCTATCTTAAACAGGAACAGGTTAAAACCTGCGATTTTATGTTGAAGGGGTTAAAAACAATTTGAAGAGATAAGGAACTGATCAACATAGCTGCAAAAGGAGTCATTAAACTTCTTATGTCAACAAACCTGTACCCCAAAGTTTAGATCTAGAGATCGTGAAGGAAAATTGCAGCTTGTCTGAACAGGCAGGAGGCAGTAATGCGCCACCGCATTATCGAGAAAAAAAAATTTAAAAAAAGAAGAGATTGTTAATTTGTCGCATACCTTTTCCTGACGGTCTGGGTATTCAGCCAGCATTTGCTTCCAACTGCATTTGACACACAGATCTGTCTTCATGGCGTACAGTAACCCTAAATTCATGGCCCACCATTACCTAGGCGATCTTACAAGCCTGGTGGTCATTGTTCTGTATTATGCATTAAATGTTTGTTATCACATTCTGGTTATGACATTCTATAGTGCTACAGACACAAGCATATGCTAACCAGTGTACAGGTGGTGCATCCTACAGAAGGTAATAAATGCACCGCTCATATTAAAAATTTCACATTCCACAATAGCTTCTAATAAATGCAGTAATGCAGCATTGTAAATAAATTTGAAAGCTCCTCGTACATTGATTCGTTCATTACGGTGTAAGAACTACTTGCAAGAACATAAATCATAAACAAAACAAGGACATACAAATAATCCAACTGAGGATTTAAAAATATGATAATAAAATTCATCTTATTCACCTATTTAACTCATTACAAAAATAAAAAATCTCAATGTCAATCTCATTCCCAACCTCTAATGAATATTTTTACTCCATCTTATTTTGAAAATAATAATACATAATTACATAAGTACAACTAAGGCGCTTCAGAATGACAATAAAACATTTTTTCTTGAATCCTGTGAATGTCATATCTTTTAATTCATTGGGCAACTTGGTCTTAACTCCTCAATAGGATAGGCTTCATTTATAAAAATTTTTATGAGACTTTGGTACTTCAAAACATGTGTGTGCATTTCTCAAATCATTATAAAATTCTTTAGGACAAAATGTCTCAGAAATTCACCAGTTACCATTTCATGGGCAATTTTATACCCCATAAGCAGAATATGTTTATCACTTCTGTCTGACAAGTTACTGATATTCAAACAGTCAAATAGATCCTGGCTAGGGAAACTCCATTCAACCTTGAGTTCAATTCTAAGTGCTGTATTTTAGGGTAATTATAAGGTCTTATTCTTTTCAATGAATAAATATATTTAGATATTTTCTTTCCCATATAATTTAAATGTTTGCTTCAATCCAAATGTTGATCAATAACAACTTGAAGATATTTACATTGGGCAGCACGAATAATTGGAACATTTTGGATGAGCACGTCTGGGATCACAGCAGACATCAGCCTTTTTTTTTTTTTTTGTTCCAATCAAAAGAAACACTTTCACATTCAAAGCCAACTAGTTCCTCCCTAACCATCCTTAAATGATAAGCCAGTCTGCATCTAAAGTTTTAATTAATGATTGGGGATTTGGCCTGGCATAAGATAGACAAGTATCATCAGCATATAAGGATGTTTTGCATTTACATAGTCATAATGACCAGTCATTTATATATATATATATATATATATACTGTATATAAAAACAGTAATGGGCCTAGATTTCACCCCTGTGGTATACCACAATACATTCTTTGTGGACTGGACTGGACTCAACTCCGTTCACGCAAGTATATTGCATGTGAGTAGCCAGATAATTACTAAACCACTTTAATGATAAATCATTCACCCCAATAAAGCGTAGTTTATTCAAAAGAATTGAGAGGTAAGTTTTTGTATGTCTTGGGTTACAACTCCAATTAAATTACCTTTGTTTAAGCTATCTAGCCAGTCTTCCGTGATTTAATAGTGCTGTTGTGGTAGAATGTTTTGGCCTGAAACCACATTGAAATTACTCAAAATTCCTTGCTGGTCCACATAAGTATAAAGTTGATCAGAAGCTAATTTTTCAACAATTGAAACTGAAACCAAAATAATAGGATTTGGTCTGTAATTGTTCATATCAGACTTATTTCCTGATTAAAATACAGGAGTAACACATGATTTTTTTCCATGCCGAGGGGAAGATGCCCTGCCTGAGACGAGACACATTTATTATGTAAGTACATTGTAAATGGTTTGAGGATATGATTGGCTATTAACTCCAGAGGATGACTGTTATATTGTCTGGACCACAAGCATTCTTTTCTTTCAAATTATTTATAACATTTAAGACCTGTTGCTCATCAATTGGTTCAAAACAAAAGGTGCTAGCACTCTTCTCTGAATTTCACGCCCAACATTTATGAAGTGGTAATTGAAACAATCAGCGATTTCAGTTTTATAATCAATTTCATAATTCTCCCTTGTCATGTAGGGTAGTTTCACTGAGTTGCATCTCTGGGGAATTAAGCATTTCAAAGATTCCCATATATCACCAGATTGACCACTACTTTTGTCTCCACAATTAGCAATTTAATTTTTCTTAACTCGACGGATACATGCGGTTACATGGTTTTGTGTTTGTAACATTTCCAGTCATCAGAGCTGCGTGTTTGTCTTGCCTTTTTCTTGTCTTCATTTCTTTGTCTTATTAATATTAGTATGTCATTATTAATCCATGGGGACTCTTTTTTTACATTCAGCATTTCCTTACAGGTGCATGTTTATCAAGCACCGTGAAAAGTGACTATTCAAAGAAGTCATCAGCCTGCACTACATCATCCAAATTTTCCTCTTCTGCCCATGATATAGCTGCAATGTCTGCCTTGAGTTTCTCAATGATCACCCCATAGTTCGCACATTGGCTACATAAAGCAGACCAGCAAAATCATTGCTACATAAAATTATTCTGTATTGCTACCGAGATCCTCTCTTTCTCCTGGGAGCTGTTAAAATACCCTATTGTGTAATCAGCCAATTTGATATTCCCTTTAATGTCTTCAGTCGTTAAACTGAGCTAGACAGTAAACAAGGCTCAAGGCGGTATTGATTTAACCATGGACATCCTCAATGCTTAGACACGATGACAGCATTGCATGTTCTATTTTCACTTACATTAAATTTTTTGCTTCCATTAGGACCAGTTTCTCTGCACATTATTTAATAGACTGAGGATTGGGATCTGGGCGTCTGTGAGGAGAATACTCTTGCAGTTTATTTGCATTGTGATGGCTCTCTTTAGTGGTCCATGTGGACAATTATTGCTGTTTATTTATTAAATATCACTTTCCTCAAAACAATTATATAATTTCAGTATTCCTTTATTAAGCGGACACTTGTATGGTTGGGTGGCGGATAAAATTAAAATTCAGCTCAGCATGTTTACAGCATCTCTACCCCCATTTCGCAAATGTTTTGCCAAGGTTACAAGCACAAACAATGGCTTTTTTCTTTCAGATTAATCTGTGTACCAGCTGGGTACACATTAATTAATGCTAAGTTTGGCTTTGTTGATTCATGTTTCATTAGCACAGAGAAAATCACAACTAATAATTTCTGTGCACATGGTTTTGTCCCTCTGATTAGATGTTCGCCATTTCCCAACCACTCAAGTTTGCCTAACACTTAACTTAAGGGTCCTTAAGGACTGTATGAAATCTAGCACTATATCAAGCCTATTCTTAATAATTCTTGAGTTTCTGCTTGTATGACATGACCAACCAAGATATTCTACCAGGTGACCACTCTTTGAATGAAAGATATACTTACTAAGACTAGAGCTAAATTTACCCACAACTAATCTTGATTCATGTCCCCTAGTTTTGCAGACTGAACTTAAGCCCCTTTCACACCAGGCTGTAGGGACGCGGAGCAGCGCTGATGGCCATACACAATGAAAATGACAGATCCGCAGGAAACTGAAGACGGATGGCCCCTTCCAGAATGGAAGCGCGTGTGGATCAGAACACGTACGGGCACGTTCGCTCTACATTCAGATCACGTGCGCAATAAGCACAGGTGCATTCTGACTGCATTCGTAACACGTTTCATTGCGTATGGGAGGCCTCTGCAGCGGTCCGCACAAAAAAATTAACATTTTACTGTGTACCCCTTCGCATCCCCGTGGATGTCTTTGCATTCTCCATGCGCTTTAATGCGTTTGGCCATCCGTGCTGCTCCACACCCCTATGCAGCCTGGTGTGAAAAAGGCTTTAGTACATAGTACTTAAGGAGTATGATGCTAACCTCTGTCTCCGGATCAAATTCCCAGAAGAACTGCAAATTTGCAAAGCCAGCAATATACATGGTTATGCCATTAAATATTTGTATTAGACTTTTGTCCAAATAATGACTCATTCAGAGTTCATTTGATACTGGGCATTGTCACAGTTCACCTCCTGTTTTCATCCCAGTGTTTCCAATTGGGTTATAACTTCAAATATTCTTGAACTGCAAAACACTTTGCCCAATCCACTATGATTAACAAGGTTATCGCAATAAAGCAACATGATTGACTTACCTCTGATCTGGGAAATTTTACATAAAAAAAAAAAATGTACACAAGAGAAAACAAGCAGATAAATAAGATGTGACATTTTATCATATCTTCAGGTAAATTTATAGTACATTATGCATCGGTAAATAGTCTCTGTCAGTGCAAAATATATCCATCAATCAGCAAATACCAGGTCAAGATACGGAGGAGCCTGAAGAACAATCCGGAATCCAATAGGCAAGAGGCAGGAATTTAAGTGGACATTTTGCCATCTGTCAAAGGGCACCCACACATTATTCTCTCATTCTTAAAAATGAGGTTTGTCTCCATATAGCCTAATATACAAGCTTATGAATTAGAGGAAGAAATGCAAACCATGCAAATACAGGGAAAGGAAGGCTACCTTTTTGCCATCTCAGTGCAAAATATTTCATATAATCTCAACCCAAAAAAAAAAACAGCTTTTCACAAAAAAAATCTAATCTTCAAAACATGACTTACAGGAAAAACGTACTAAGGCAAAAATTGTGAGGTGAGTTGCTTAGACTCTGAGGCAAAGGCAAGATCATATTTTCCATTGCACGCAGTTGTTACAGCGTGTCTGGCTAATATTTTCCGTACTGACTTATTCTCCGTTTGTGAGTAAAGGAGTATTTCACTGAAAAGTGATCCTATTTAAGCGAAGGTACACAGATTCTATTCTTCAGACTCTCTCTGTTATTGTTCCGTATGAACAGAAATAAACCCTAAATCATTGTCAGCAAGGGTGTCAAACTCCAGTTTTTGAAGATTGCAGTGTCTGTTATGGTTTCCTTGCAATCAGTGGCTAATTAAGGCAATGAGAAGAGGGCATGTGAACCTATCGTCCCATCATTGTCTAAATACCTCCGAACAAAACACCATGTAAACCATCAGGCACTGGAGACTTTGTTACTGTAGTTCTCTAAAATTAATACTGGCATTGAAATTATGAATCACATTGCGGGGCACTCAATCATTTCTAAATAACTATTGTTGATAGACTGAAAATCAAAGTTTAAAGTAAAATGTGGTGAGGTGGGGTGGGGTACAACGTTTCCATACCCTTTTTAACAGCAAAACCCTTAAACAAGCAGAACATTAAATATTTGACTTTGCACACTTCAGTTTCATCAGTTTAATACTTGGAGGTTTGTAAAGGTTTTGTTGTCTGAAAAACGACTGGTCACATTTGTGGATAGTGAGAGACGTACTTATCCAAGGAGGAGTTGCATTTATTTTGGCTCCACCAAGAGAAATTTTGCATTTAAAGTGCTATTCAATTGAGTATGTCAGTCTTTTAGCGTAATGAACCAGAGGGATAATATAAAACAATAGTATTGCGCAGATGTAGACTCCGGCGTCTGTAAATTAGGAAAATTAATTCCTAAATAATTATGAAATTGAATTTCCAAATGTCCTGCTTCACTAGAGTAATTTTCCAGAGTCTCTGCGACATGAATACGGAGTTCTAAAGCCTAGAAAGCCTCATGAAAAACAGGAAAAAAAATTAGTCATATTTGCATTATGTGCAAAAGGGTGAAATAATGGTCATTGCCACTAATTAGCATGTTTTTTTTAAATTTCCTACTCACACAAAGGAGAAATTTCACAGTCAGACAGTATTCACAACTATAGGATACTGGGAAATGTGGTTGGTGGGCAGAGTAGATGCCCACTCTACTTTAGTGACTCACCCACACCCGTAATCAGAGGTTTCGATTCTCAGTGAAGTGCTGGCATCTGGTCCACCACCATGCCCCCCCCACAGACACACACGAAAAATTAAAAAAAAAGATAAGAATCTGGAAATCGAAACTGGCAAGAGAAACAAGTGTGGTAATTGCTGACTAACCACAGTGGGTAAGGCAGTGACCGGAACTCAGACGCTACAGGAGGGCGCTCCAAATCATTCGGCTGGTAATCGGGGATGGGACAAAAACTAGGACCAATTTTTCTATTCACATTGTAAACCTACATTTCTATTGAACTTGATGACTGGCAAAAAACTGTGAGCATTTTACTCCAAACCCTTCAAAATAAAGTAAAATAGAAAAGGCAAGGCTGCAAAACACGTGTGACCCTCTTCAGATCAGGATCGAGATGAGCTGTAGAACATGTTGAGGTGCATATTGTGGGAGGGAAGAGAAGGGAAATGGCGGCGGTTGGGAAATGCATTTTATACAGGGGAATAACCAAATTGATTGTCTCATTCAACTACAGTCAATTTGCTCAAAACAACCCTTCATCACATCTTGTAAATGATTACATTGTATTATTGTTGACAAACGATCACCCCAGTCCTAACTTGTTCATGTATAAACAAGTATGCAACACACAATTACATGCCAGTCATTAGAAAATAATATTTGATCGGTATAATAACGACTCAGATGAACAAATTTTATTTAATGACCAGCACAGTCACCACAAATAAATGCACAGCAAAAGATATCAGTTTGAGGTTTTTGGCCAAAAATTGCACTCATATGCATAATATTTGCTTTCTAACTTTTGTTGCTTTGTTACAGCCGAAATGTCCTTTGCAACAGTGCGGTCAGTTTAATTTCATTGCCATCCAAAAGCAGTGAGAACTAGTTCGGTGTCTAAATTCACCATTGTTGTGGTATCAAAATTACCATCCTCACTAAATTTAAGTTATATTGGAAAACTCAAACGTGTGTCAATTTTAGCCTTCGTTTCAGATGCCTGCAACTTTGTAACAAAGTAATAGTTAAACATAGCCATTTATAACTCTAATGCTGAAATAGTTGGGACAAAGTGTAAATTGTGAATAAATCAAAACGTTTTGACGTTAAAATCACACCAGGCAGTATTTTATTCACAATAGAACAGAGATAACAGCAAATGTTGAAACTGAGAAATTTTACCCACAAAGTGAGCTCATTTTAAATTTGATGGCTGCTACAGGTCTCAAAAAAGTTGGGACAGGGGCCTGTTTACCATGGTGCAGCATCCCCTCTTTTTAACACAGGGTGGAGGCGCCTGGGCATGGAGGAGACAAGTTTCTTGAGTTTAGCCATTGGAATTTGATCCCACTCTTGTTTGATACAGGTTTCCAGCTGCTGGAGAGTTTTGGGTCTCCTTTGATGGACTTTTCATTGAATTATGCACCAAATGTTCTCAATTGGTGCAAGATCAGGACTGCATGCAGGCCAGTTCAGCACACAGACTCTATTATGAAGCCATGCTGTAGTCATGGTTTGGTCCCACTGGATGCAACCTGCAATCTGCGGGCACTGGGACCATGTACCGAAAAGGAGAGAAAAGGGACCCATTCACACAGGCTGATAGAAAAATGCAAAAACATTTTATAAATGTACTTTAAAAAGCAAACAAAAGACAACAGGGGAGCAGCAGCACCACACAGCAGGGATAAAACCAGAATTCAGCTGCAATGGTAATTGGCAATGCAGCTTTTTAAATACTTTAACTTCACCTCCACTTCAATGAGCAACTGCAGTGACTCGTTGAAGTGGAGGCGAAGACAGCCAAAGGGGGAGGGACTGCAATGAGACCATTACAGTACCCTCCCCGCAAGGCACACCTCCTGGTATGCCAAAAAAAAAAAAAAAAAAAAACCACACTTGCCGTTGCTCCCCAGCCTGGCTGGGTCCCAAACTGGCAGCTGCATTAAGTCATGGTGTAGTCCCGCCAGATGCAACATGCAATCCGGTGGGCACTGGGACCATGGGCCCAAAGGCTGGGGAAGGGACCAACATGCACAGGCTGAGTAAAAATCGAAAAACTTTTGATCAATATTTTTAAAAAAAAGACAACCATAAGAGGAGCAGCAGCTCAAAACAGCAGGGCAAACATTCAGAATGCTGCTGAGCTAAATAATGACACAGCCAACCCTTAAATAACCCGCCCTCACCTCCACCTCAACGAGCCACACCTGATGCTCGTTGAAGTGGCGGTGAGGATTGCGGCAGGGGAGGGACTGCAAGGGAAAACCCTTATAGTTGTAATACCTGCAGTATGTGATTTTGTATTGTCCTGTTGAAATACTCAAGGCCTTCCCTGGAATAGATATCATCTGGAGGGGAGCATATGTTGCTCTAAATGCTTTATATACCTTTCAGCATTCTTGGTGCTTTTTAAAACATGCAAGTGTCCCACACCATATGCACTAATGCATCCCCATACAATCAGAGATGCTGGCTTTTGAACTGAATGCTTATAACAGAAGGGGTGGTCTTTCTCCTCTTAAGCCCGGAGGACACGACGCCCATGATTTCTCACAAGAATGTCAAATTTGGACTCATCTGACCACAGGACACTTTGCCACTTTGCTAAAGTCCATTTTAAATGAGCCTTGGCCCACAGAACACGGCGGGGCTTCTGGATCATGCTCAACAATGGTTTCCTTTTTGCATGATAGAGTTTTGGGTGGCATCTGTGGATGGCACGGCGGACTGTGTTTACAGACAGTGGATTCTTTAAGGGTTTGTCCTTGCAGTCCCTCATCCTGCTGCATTCTTCACCTCCACCTTAACAGGCAACAGGTGTGTTTTTTTATGTATTACATTAAAGTTTTTTATATTCTTACTCTAATGCCTGTGCATTTGGGTCCCTTCATCTGCCTTTGGGTACATGGTCCCAGTGCCCGCCGGCTCGTTGTCCTCTGCCAGCGGGGGCAAAACCCCATGACAGTTTCTTGAAGTATTCCTGGGCCCATTTATTAATGTTAATGACAGAATCATGCTGGTGAGCGAGGCTGTGGTATCTGAGGGCCCGAAGATTACAGGCATCCTGTAAAGGTCTTCGGCCTTGTCCCTTGCACACAGAGATTTTTCCAGTTTCTCTGAATCTCTGATGTTCTGCTATGTTGCGATGAGACCTTCAAAGCCTTTACAATTTGATGTTGAGGAACATTGTTTTAAAAGTATTCCGCAACATTTTTACGCAAACCTTCACAGGTTCGAGAGCCTCTGGCCATCTTTACTTCTGAGAGGCTCAGCCTCTCTAAGACATCCCTTATAGCCAATCATGTTACACACCTGATGCCAGTTAACTTAATTACTTGCTAAATTTTCTTTCAGCTGATTCTCTTATATATTAATTGCTTTTTCAGCCCTTTTTTGCCTATGTCCCATCTTTTTTGAGACCTGTTGCAGCCAAAAAATTTTAAATAAGCTCATTTTGTGGATAAAAATATAAAATGTCTCAGTTTCCACATTTGAAATGTTACCATTTGAAATGTTGTAAATGACATACTGGCTCATGTGATCTGAAAGTCAATGCATTTTGATTTTATTGACAATTTACACTTCGTCCCTACTATTTTGGAACTGGGGTTGTACATTTTAGGAATTCATTCAAGGTATAAGAAGACTCACATGTTTTGAATTACTTCAAGTGTGCGGTAATAGTTTAATAATACACACCCTTATAACGCCCCTCAACCAATCACATTTGAGGATTCAAGGGATTCCTGGTTTTCTCCAAATGTAGTCTCACTAAATTAGGTTAATCAGTAGTTTTGTTTGTCTTTTATATCTAGAAAATTTACCTTTACAGCTGGACTTCTGACCATTCTGATGTACCATATGAATTGCTTGCAGCTACTTCAGTTTGAATAGCTTCTCACCAAACTGAATCAGTGTGATAATTTACAATGTATTACACTTGTATAAAAGAAGCATGTACATAGTTAAACAACACTGCAAAATTTAACTTGTAATGCTAGTATGTCACAGAACTGTGAGAATAAGAATCATGGAGAATCTGCAAGTATCAAGACAAATGTTATATTGGCAGAGGAAGGAGCAAAGGACAAAGTATGGAGTCAAGGTACTGTTGCAAGTAAGCTAAGTCAAATCTTATTTACAACAAAACATGATGTATCTGATATGAAAAGGCTGCACACACTAAGACTGCCCTGCAGTCCACCATGTTTTGCAGTTTCTCACTAAGTTCTCACCAAGCCACACGCTTTGCAAGCAGCCATTAAATGCAAATGTGACATGCAACAATGCAGTCTTTGCGAGGGGTCCTTTTTCACCTGACTTACTTCATGCAACCCTGTTTACTTGCAACAACATTATTAATAGTAAATTAAAATGTGTCATGTCCTATATGATTAAGAGAAATGTAATTTCAGCTCTTGGTCTCATTCAGAATGAACTTTAATATTCATTATACCATGGTCTGGGTGAATACTTTTTTCTGATTGGCTGGCAGGTATGCATTAAAACCGTGGAACTGCACAGGTAGTTCGGCTACGGTCGTTTCACCATTCGAAATTTATCCACTAGCCAACTTGTAACCCTAGCGATATTACACATAGTATTTGGCTGGGCAGGCCTACAACAGAAACCAAGCTGCTCATTTATCTCCAGTAAATTTAGCGGCGTCATGTAAGTTGCGTCCTGCGGGGCGGTTAACAATAGGGACTCAAGCGATAATGACCGTAAATATTGTAGCAGCGAAGTAATCAGGCTTTATCCATTAAACGATTATAATTGTGTACGGTTACAAATGAAGCTAACGTGTCCACTTCATGTATCAGCGACTGCTGACAGTTCGCCAGCTACGTGCTATGCCAGCCGACTGATTTCAGCTCGCTGACTCGTACTCAAGCGATAATGGCCGGAAATATTACAGCAGCGAAGTAATCAAGCTTTATTCATTTAACTATTGTAATTGTGTACGTTTACAAATGAAGGTAACTTGTCCACCTCATGTATCAGCAACTGCTGACAGTTCGCTAGCTACGTGCTATGCCAGCAGAATGATTTCAGCTCTCTGACTGCGGAAACCGTCATTAGTTCATTGTAATTGTGGGTAGCAAGCTAGCTACAGTCTGCATTATCGCGCATAAAGTTTTTTTTTTTTGTGTGTTTTTTTTAGTGCAAAACTTTCACCAAAAATTTCTGAATGCTGCGATTTGATATTGCAGGCAAATGACCATGGCATAAGCGGGATAATCAACTCGAAGGTGAGCATTCCACGGTTTTAATGCACTTCGCGGAGGCGAAGTTATTTTCCTCCGCATCGTGCATTAAAGCCGTGGAATGCATACCTTCTCGTTAATTATCCCTTACATAATTTTTCTTGAGAAGTCACTTTCTAAATGATAGAATACTGATCACTTGCACAAGTTTAGCATCACTTTCTCCTTCCATACAGAAATACACCGCCAATGTCCCAGTAAGTGTAAGTCAAATCATATTACTTGGGTCCAAAATAAGCTCATTATTTGGATATTTAGATGTCAGCCTTTTTTTAATATGAAAGGTTTAGAACTGCTTTATATTCATCTAACCACTCCATTGTTGCTTGAAATACATTGCTTAATCTATTTTGACTGTAATTGTCTCCATCTCAGGTAAAGAACGATGTGTCTTAAGGACTGAGGGTACAGCACGCACTGATGAGAAAACCTTCTGAAATACTGGAACTCTGAGGAACCTTTCCCCCAAAGTGGTTAGAGGACATCAGCTGTGTGCACCACAGAACCACTGACTAATTTCAGTACCCAAAGGTAATGACACAATGTCCACCTCTGGCTCCCATCCGCGCACTTCATTCCCAATAGAAGATGAGGGAGAGCCTGAACCGCCTGAAGCTGCCTGTAGTATAGCTGCTTTACGAGTGCTGTAATGCTGAGCCAAGAGTGGAGACATCCCCGACAGGTTTCCTTGTACACGGAGAGCACGACATGCTCACCACTTGTCTGAACTGTCTTCCATCTTACGGTACTTTCACTGCAGTTCATCTGACTAAGTCTAAAACACTGGAGTGTATCCGCCAAAGAGCGGAGGCTCTCACATATGTGGCATGATGCACATAAAGTTTACATCGCTACTAGCTCTGCTAATAGGGTTTCATTCATTGCCAGTCCTGAGAACTTCCTGCATGAGTATCTCTACCCAAGGCTTCATGGAAATGCAGCAACAGGCTATGGGAAGGCGAGTGAGCTGGTTGCTTCCCATTCACTTGTAGGCTGCAGTGACTCTATCAGCCACTGAGGCACTGCGGTCAGTGCACAAGAGCTATCAGCAAGCCCTGATGGAGTGTTGAACACTGAGCAACTGTTAGAGATCAACTGTCTAGTCTTTTGAAAACCATTCTACACTCTGGAAGACAAATTAAAACTTCAGATGTGAAGATGGAGGAGGGAGCATTTTATGTTATAGTTATATGGTTTTATCATTGTGGCTGTTTGCCAAGTGTACAGTCTTGCTGCTGGGTCCCAACATCTCTGGGAGTTTGGCGCAACCAATTCATCCGAGGGTTTGTGTTCCATGCTGGGTGTTGCTCTTCATCTCGTAAAATAGTAAATTGAATTTCCCTTTACAATATGTTGCCTCTAAGCAAATATAATATTTTCCCCATTATAGACTGCTGTAAATGAGATATTTTCATAAACTATCAAATTATCCACTATGATGGCAAACGGCAAATTATCTGTTCCTTACCTTTCCAGATTATGTGGTCATTTCACAATCCTCATATGATTTCTTTTTGTGTCTCTTCATAATTCAGCAACTTGCACTTCTATTAAGTTTATGAGTCTTACAGTGGGTTGACCGGTTGCGCAATTTGACCGATTCCACAATTTGGAGAAATCAAACTTTATTTGCGGGAAAACAACTTCACTGTCAGCCTTGAGTTTGACACCGCTGGAACTATAAACTATTGTGGATTTAACTCTTAACTATCCTTTTGAGATATTCGGCATGATAGAGAAATAAATGCCCGATAACTGCTGCTTGCTGTTGCAGCAGTACCAAATCAACGCCTGTGATAAGGCGCACAGTGCAGTGTGTGGCCGTTAAACGTGTGAATTCTTGTGACTCATCACGTTATGAGTGTCATTATGATCTGAAATTATCGTATATTCGACCATATAAATCCCAATTTCGTACTCTTGATACATTTTCATCAACACCCATTAGAGAGACTGCTTGTCGTTTGACTAGTTCTGCAAACGGCATTTTGTAGGTTTTCAAACTTGTAATTTATGAGACATGTTTATTCTTGTTTATTTTTCTGAAAGAATTTTATTAAAGTTTAATGTAGTCAATGTGAAATAAAACATCTGTTCCCCCGCCATAACTGTTTTTCAGTGGATAAATGGGTTGATCATTACTTATGTCCTGTGTTAATCTGAATTTGTGGTCTCATCCTGATAATTTTTATGTATACTTGGTATGTACTTGAATTGGAAAGAGTAGAAAGAATTATCCATGGTCGCTGATAGCAGTTGAATATTGATGGATTTACAAAATCATCTTGAACTGAGGCCAGCGCATGTGGATTCCAAGCTGGCACAATGTCGACACACAGAACAATTATTATGATATACCCTGCTGAGTAATGCTGGCTAAAATTGGTGGAAAATACATGTGCCTGTTCCTTAGTGGCCAGGAGCACATAATTATTAGCCTGACACCGCCAGCCTTCGTACTTCCGCTCAATTTCATTTCGCTTCACCACTCAGTCTGGTCCACAGAGATATAAGAAAACTAGAGTGGACAATCCCGTCGTTTCCCTGGCAGCACGTCGCCGCCATCTTGTGTATGTATACCGGGGCAGGTGTTCAATGCTGTATAACTGGCCTAAACCATGCTCGAAGAAAACGAAAACTCGCTCATACGGGACAACAGCTGAAGTTACGATTTCTCTGTAATGTCTTCCGATGAAATGAACATCGAATACACCGGATTTAAAAAAATATTTTTTTAAATAAATTTTGTTGTTTGATTACAAGTCCTTATTCCTGTCCATTTTAAGTCTGAAAGGATAAACAGAACATGGAAAACAAGTCTCCAAGTTGTCGACACCCATGTTTAGCCTACTGTTTACATGTGCCTCAATGGACATTTATACATACACAAGATGGCGAAGCTATTCTGCCGTTTCCGCTTTGGTCCAGCCCACACGTCATCCACTCTAGTTTTCTTATATCTCTGTGGTCTGGTCACTCGGAGCTCTGCCTCATTTACTATGGCAGAAAATACGCCGGACCAACCAGCGAACAGGAGGCGTGGCCGAGAGCTATGATGTAGCAGCTGCGCCGAGTTTTAAATTGTAGTCTCTGAAATCAACAATGGCTGTAGATGCATGGGAGGCCATTCGCTCTGTCGTGGAGAAAATCCCAGGTATCAGCGACTTATAGCCACAACAAGATGAATGTTTGGTTAGTTTTTTGAATGGAAATGATGTTGCAGCACTACTTCCTACAGATTGTCATATCTATTTAATAGCCATCATGAAATAGGCACCCTGTTCATCTCTGTGAGAGACAGCCGAACCACCTAAGCAAGCTTGTAGCTTCTATTGATACATTGCCCGCGAATTTAATGCTATAAGTTAGCAGCAAACTTTTTAAAAGCCGTGTATTTGTTCGTGTCACAAGACCTATTCACTGTCTCAGTGTTACGTTATTATCCATGAATGAAATGCCTGCTTAGAGCCAAACTGTGTTGCTATAAAGTTAGATAGCGAGCTCGGTATGATGTTAGCGCAAGTATGGTTAACGGTTCAATTTTTGCGTCAACGCAGATTTCATCCTGATGTAAATAATGCATTATTCTCTCCAATTCTGCCGTTGGTTTCGGGTCTCTTACATTTTTTTAACAGCAGCAGTATCTGCAGGAAAAACGATAGCTCAACCGTTTGTTTCTTGTAAGGAGAACATAAAGAGCACCTTTGGTTATTTTAAGTGAATGAGTGAAGGCTAAAATTTGGTAGATGGGCATATGTATGGGTACAGTACTAACATTAGTAACTAACTGATCAGTCTGTTTTCGCTGCATTCCTGGTATGAAGGACTATGTTAACAGCAGAAGTTCTAGGCGGCTGAGCCGGCGCATAACATACGTCATCGCCAAACATTATTGATTAGTTTACTGGTACACCAATGATTTTAAACTTTAGACAAGCTCCCACCCACCAGGAAGTAAACACTTGTCAATGACGACTGCCCAAACTGTGTACGAAGCAAAGCGAAGTAGCAGAGTCTGGTTTTACCAGGCTACATAATTATGCCAATGAACTAAGAATATCATAAGTTTGGCCTGACAAAGGGCGCTGTTTGCGAAACTGAAAATTATTTGCGGAACCGGTCAAAGGACGTGCCACTGAAAAATGACTGTGTAAGGCTTTATTCCTAGTGACTGAAGAAAACTAATTGATCCACAAAGTGCGTGAGTAATTTCCGCAAATTCGTGAACAGATAACTTTCCGCCACCGAATGCTGCATCGATACCAGACGCTTCAGACAAATTCCATTCGCGGAACCGGTCAAATCACTGAATGATTAGTTTTTGACTTGCTCAGCTTCCCCTCCTGGCTGAATCTTGTTAAATAGCTGTTTCCTAATGACCATATGACATATATTTAAGCCCTCTACTTTATGTGAAAGTCGCTGGATTGTAACGTCATATTCATGCTAAGATTCCACTCAATATTATTCCTGGTAAAAGTTCCTTGTCTTCGTCAAGTGCAATTCGTCATTTCATTCATTTGAACAAGCTTCCAATCATATTCAGGGTCCAGGACTGGGGCTGAGTTCAAGTTAACCTAAATCAAGTCTGTTCATCTAGTCACTTATCAAGAAGCAGCCTCCAGTCCTAATCAGGGTCCAAGACAGGGACTGCTTTCTTTGTTTATGTAAAGGTTGCTAGAGTGGAGTTCAGATGCGGCGGCCGGCAGAGGTGTGCCAAGCCTAGCACAGCAGAAAGAGATAGAGAAAATGGAAGGAGCAAGGCTCACGTTTCTGAAAACATGAGACGACTAAGTGCCAGAAACAATGCGAGCCTAAATAGAGAAAAATGAATCGAGAAAAGAAGGTACCACACAATATTGCGTGAAAATACCTGAAGAAGCAGAGCTTCCCAGACATAATAGAGAATATAAGAGTCAAACTAACCCTGACTTCAGCTGAGGCGAATAACTAAAAAGCAGACACTCCAGCAAAGGAGGCGTGGCAGACCTCCGGCTTATATAGACACCGGGGAAGTGCCGCCCAGGAATAATCAGCCAGCTGAATACAATGTCGTCAGGGACGAGAGTAACAAAGAGAGCAAAAAGCACATACACAAACCATGACAGTTAACCCTTCCAAGTTTGTTCTCCTTGTCCCTTTTGTTAGATTCAAGCTTACAATCATAATCAGGGTCCAGGACAGGGACCTTGTTCAAGCAACATCCTCATCCTCTGGAACAGTTCAGCGCTGGCCAAGTCTGCACAACATCTGGCTGCATCCCAGAAGCCACTGGTCGTCCTCACTTTGAAACATATTGCTGTCAATAAACTACCTGTTGGATTGTACGCTTGACTCTGCACTTGATTCCTGGTCTAAACAATTACAGGTCATTGTTAGCTTATACTTAGCCTTCCTGGCAGTCATTGATTTTTGCAGTGTTTCAGAGCTATGTATACATTAGTTGGTATATGTTATTTTCTGGTATTGACATTTCGTAACTATTTTTTGTAGCATTATCAACAGAATGCTTAAATTCAATTGTGAATTAATGTGGTAACAAACTTTGCATAATACAGAATTTCCTTTTCTCCATTATCATTGCTATTATTGCAGCAAATTACACATACTTGTCAAAAACCAATGTAAACAGAGGGGCCAAATTGTTAATGTGACATATCTGACTGCATAATCAAGTCACCTCTCGAGGTGAAGATGTTCTTTTGTTGACTCTCCCAAACCACCATCTAACACAAATGCTGTAGCTCAGTAGTATTATCATAAGATTGAATCGCAACCAGAGAAGCTGTTAGCAAATAAACTATGCCATTTCCTGTCTATTTTCATTTTTGATATGTACCCTATAAATCAGAGGTGGGCAATGACCCACCAACTTCTGGCCTATAATTAATTATCATAATTAGCCAAACAATTAATGAAATCTGACTCTTCTGCTGCATTTCTTTAAAGTATCATGAATGACCACTAAACACTGTTCTTGTCTCCCTACATAAAACTTTTTTTTTGCGCCAATCTATGCATAAATCTATGTCTTTGTAGTCTAGGCAATTGATAGGAATTGCCCACCCACGCTATAAATTATGCCTTGAGAATGCTGGTGGAGTCAAATGGGAAGGGGATGGTGGAGGAATATTTTTATTCATATGAATATTTTCTGTGTGTGGGGGAAATGGAAATGATTAACATCAGTCTCAGCTCTGTCTTACCTGGTGAGTCAAACTCTATGCCACTATACTCCTCATCGCATAACTGCATTGGAGCACGATTCTCAGAGGAATTAGCAGGCGGCGGTATTGCTAGCTAGGTGCTTGTTCTTCACATGAAGAAAGTGCCAGTTTGCTATGGCATAAGAACATCTGTTTTAAAGGGAATTACAGCAGTTCATCTGATTGACCTGCATGACACCAAACTCCAATCACACCCATGGGCAATTAATTCATCTCAGTCTAACCCTTTTGACAACAGTGCCACAACTCCGCTATTGCCTCCTGTCACAAAATTACCAGAGTAGGGTTTGACATGCCTGGTTTTGATCTGCAATACAGTTAGCTCTGGCATTTGCTGACAGCATTAAGGTTGTCAAAATAGGGCCATGAGACCGAAGTTGATGTTGATAACCAAAACATTCTCACTGAGAAAAAGCTAATGTCTTCTGATAATTATGGCTCTCGCTTACTGAATACAGTGCTGTGAAACAGTATTTGCCCCCTTCCTGATTTCTTTTTTTTTTTGCATATTTTTCACACTTAAATGTTTCAGATCATCAAACTAATTTTAATTTTCAACTAAGATAAGCCGAGTAGATACAAAATGCAGTTTTTAATTTCATTTATTGTGGGAAAAAGCTATCCAAATATCCAAACCTACCTTTCCCTATGTGAATAACATACCACCACCCCCCCCCCCTCCCCCTGTTAACTCATTAATTAACTTGATTAAACACATTTTTTTAGTTCAATTTCACCAGCCACACCCAGGCCTGATTACTGCTAGGCCTGTTGAATCAAGGAATCACTTAAATAGAACCTGTCTGAAAAACTGAAGTAGGCTAAAAGATCTCAAAAAGTGACACATTTGCTGCAATCTAAAGAAATTCAAGAACAGATGAGTCCTTGACATCTATCAGTCTGGAAAGGGTTACAAAGCCATTTCTAAGGGTTTGGAACTCCAGCTAACCATTGTGAGAACTATTATGCACAAATGGAGAAAACTCAGAACAGTGGTGAACTTTCCCAGTAGTGGTCGGCCTACCACAATAACTCCAAGAGCCCATCAACGACTCATCCAGGATGTCACAAAAGAACCCAGAACAACATCTAAAGAACTGCAGGCCTCACTTGGCTCAGTTAAAGTCAGTGCTCATGATTCAATGATAAGAAAGAGACTGGGCAAAAAATGGCATCCAAGGGGAAAACCACTGCTGACCAAAAAGAATACAAAGGCTTGTCTCACATTTGCCAAAAAACATCTTGATGATCCGCAAGAATTTTGGGAAAATATTGTGTGGACTGACGAGACAGAAGTTGAACTTTTCTGAAACATTTAAGTGGGACAAATATCCAGAAAAAAAAAGAAATCAGGAAGGGGCAAATACTTTTTCACGGCACTGAATATGATGGGCGTACTCATCATTTATTATTGGTTTCCTTATAGCTTGAAATGATAGCGAGCCAACAGTACTGACTCATGCCTCACAAACTGGCACCTAACAACTTCCAGTGAATCACCATAACCACGAGCAGTTCAAAGGCAATCAGAAGTGCTGTGCTGACACCCGGTTTACCATAGAAGATAACGTTAAGCAAGAGAACATGAGATGCTGTGTGTTATAGTGAATGACATAATAGGAGTGAAGTGGTGGCAACTCGAGTCCTAAATCATTACAGCCGTGATGTTACTTATTACAACAGACAAACCTGGCGTTCTATTGCTTTTTTGTAAACACAGTTATTGTATAGCAACAGTTTAATGATTTTATCTCAAATAAAACACGAGCATTAAGTTGTGATCAAAAGTTGTAATTTTCCTATGACAAAGCAGTCCCCCATCAATGGACTAGGTGGTAAAAATGTCAAACAACTGATTAGATGACATCTAGCATCATATCAAGCTGGGTCTGAAAAAAACCAGATATTTTGTGCCGTCATGACATGGCCTGGGAAGTTATTCCACATTGTATACACTTTCTGAATGAAAAAAAAAACTTCCCGATATCTGTGCTGAATTCACCTGAGGTTAACTTTCATTTATGCCTCCTTGCCTTGCCAAAATAGCTTGGCCTGAATAATCCAGCATAGTTAACTTTGTTGAACCCCTTTACACATTTAAAGGTTGTGATCTTTAGAAAGAGAAAGCTAGCATCCTTGTTGGAGCTGACGATAACTTAATTTCCAGACCTGTGGGACTTTCAGTGATGCAAACATTTCACTTTCAAAATTTTTAACTGTATTTCTGTATACTATATTTATGCAGTAGCAGTGTAAGGTCAGGTTCTCTGAGCGGAAGCGGGTCATGGCTTTTTGCCCACTTCGTCCGTACGGTACCAGGCCATCATATGAACAGTGCAGCAACTTTACAGTAAATAACTACGGGAAAGATGAGCGATGAGACAGCTGGGAGTTTCCTGAGCAGGCCAGAGCAGCGTGCGCGCGGCACAGGCTTAGGTACATGGGCTGTTATTGGTCGTGTGGGTGGGGGCGCCACAGGGGCCTTTAACGCTTCAAATGTCAAACCCCGAAACCCCACTGGGGCCAGGAGCGGGTGTTTGGGGGGGGTTTCAGTGTTTTCTGAACCCAGGGGACGGCTCCTACATCTGCACCACAACTGACAGTATAGGCTCTGCGCTTGTGGTTTCTTTGCGAGGAACGTTAACAGACGTCAGTCAGCAAAGAGGGAGGGGAGGAAATGCTTCCTGTAGTTTCTGAAGGCTTCGAGTGACCCGCATGAGTTCAGTTAGCACAGGATACTTTGTTTCATTGTTCGCTGTTAACAGCTTCATTTGAGCCATGGGGTCTATTATTTATTGATTGGTTATTAAATTCAGCTGATCGGATGATTGAGTTTATTTGGATGTTTCAGAATATCCTTGACTCTATAAAATTGTTAATACTAACACTTTCAACAACCAACATGGCATTGAGGATAAAAACACAATAAAAACCCACTCCTTTACTTGGAGTCAGGTTCTACAGGAGTGGAGAGTCTGAAATAGCAAAACAGTGATTCCAAACAAATACAGCTACATTGAGTATCTACTTGGTTGGCTGGTGACTTGCTATCATTCAGGAAATCAGATAGGAAACTGGAACCCCATTGTTGAGGAGGGACGCTGCGTCATATTTCATGCATGAAACACAGAAATGATGCTCTCTCCTCTTTTTGGGTCCTGTGGTCCGGCATTGCAGGATCACTCTTGTGTAATACACGGATGTGCACGTGTGTGAGATGTCTGATGGAGGCGTATATGAAACTGCTGTGGCTTTGCTTAAGGGAAGTTAGGTACAGCGTGTGACTCTCCTTGGCTCGATACTTTTCCCTTCTCAGTTATGTGCATTTGAACTAAATATTCTGCACGATCAATTTGATCCCGATTGAAAGGGGTCAAAAGGGAAGGGATCAAATATTTACAAGCAGCACACTTTTACTGTATGCCATAGCCATTTTCTTTTGAGGTCAATTTGTGAAAGTCCAGGAGCACATTCCACTTTATAGAGAGCCAACTTGTCCCCTTACAGCAAAGAAAAAAGTGCACTTTATCTAATTTGATGATTTTTATCTTCGGTTTTGAGCTGCTAATTTGACATTTGTTCTTGAAAACAGAAAGCTATCTTACTGTCACCAAGGCTCTTCACAAACCTCTCAAGTGGAAGGGGATAACCTTCATTAAAAAAAACTCTCAATGAAGAAATTGATGTGATAGGGCGAGGTATAGGGCAGTATTTTCTTTAACTGCAAACTTGTTGGGAAGTGATGGAATACACGGACTGGCTTGTAACTTTGCAAGATTTGGTTTCATATTGCTTGGTGTTTCAGGTACTGCTCACCGTTGACGGCTAAGACTTGTGAAACATTTTGTTTGTGGCCTTAGCCTAGCCCTCCCAATGTTCCCACAGACTACCTGACTGCTTGTGAACATGGAAGCGAAACTCAAAGCGTTCTCTGCTGTGCAGCGCCCTTACCAGTAAAAAGAGCTGTTTTTTAACTTGGACAACCAGGGGTGCGTTTCCCAAAACCATAGTTGCTAACTAAGTTAGCAACTTACATGGTTCGTCCATTCACTGTCAATGGTTCCAACTATGTAAGTTAGTGTCTGTGCTTTCGGGAAACGCACCCCAGACTGTGAATGGACAGAAAATACTTAAACCATGCAGACCATCATGACAGGGGTCTGAGTTGGTATAGGACAGTGGTCCTTGTTCTAAAGCAAAATTAAAGCATTTTAAACCGCTACTTTTAATATTAATCTTTTTCTTCCGTAATCATACATTTGATATAAAGTAAATCATTACCTGTAAACAACCGATACAGAGTAAAATATGTGGTGTATAATCAACTTAGTGTTACAGAGTGCTCCAAGTTCCCTATTGATGTAAGTTTGATGACTTCCTGGCTTTGATCAGAATGTCTGGCGAGAACCTCAGCCACGATAATACATATTGAATATTGATTCCAGAGTCCACATTTTCTTGTTGAAAATATGGACAACAGTCAGGGCTTGCAAATTTAATGGTTTCAACCGCAATGCTTGTTTCCTGAAGACATTGGAGAAGTGGAAGTGCTAAAGACACCTGAGGCTGCTTAGCAGCACCTAAATGCAGAAATACCTCACCATTCCCATCTCAGACCTGGGTTTGCAAAATGGCTGCCTGGACCACTCATAGTGCTTCTTTTTTGTCATTTTATACTTTTTTTTAGACTTTAGACTGGTTGAAATTTGTTTTGAGGATTAATTTCATTTGCACAGACTGATTAGATTAAATTCTAAAGAGGGCTGTTGCTTTTGCTCAAAATGTTTCTCTTCTGTTGCACTAGAAAATCCCCCTGAATGCTGCCATTTAAACGAAAAACCTGCTTCATGAGCTTTGCTTTCCTTACAGCTCGAGTTCCTGCAGTGTCTTCCCTTGCTTTCACTGAGCACATTTTCAGGTTAACCCACGACTCTGTGAGGAAAACAAATTTTTTGATGCAAAACTTCATTGTCTAAAGAATGGAAACAATTACATAGTTTCCTTTTCAATTTCTGAGAGAGTATTAGCATCAGTTCTGCACAAAGCAGTTATTGTTATTACATTTAGTGATTATTATTAGAAGTCATGGAAGTAGTACCAACCGTAGGGGGGAAAAAAAGACTGTTAACATGGAGAGGAAAAGGAAAGGGGATGAGAAAAAGTAACACTTCTAATAAAGTTGGTGAGATTTATTCTCTTAGTGTAAGGGTTAGTCTCTGAGCAGCGATGTTGTGGACAGAGATCAAGGTTGTGTATTGGACTCAGGTGTGAAGACGGATCCGGTATTTATTATGCCTCCATGGCACAGCAGGAAGGCACAGCAAAACACAATACAAAATAACACAGAATCGAGGTTCAGGGGTCATAACATTAGTTATACATACAACTGGGACTACAGCCACAGTACTTTCTATTACAAATAGAAAGGAACACAGAATGGAGGCTGCAGGATATTAATTACAGCACTGAACATAAATAGTAACAGTGCAGAAGTTAAAGTTAGTGATACACGTGAATGCGGGAGATAAGCCTAAACAAGACTACAGAGTAAACAGAGGCTTACAAGACTTTGCACTGAATAAGTGCAAAGCTCAGACTTAAATAGGAAATGGTTCCACAAAATGACAATGAGAAACAGATGCGCTGCGGGTCTAAATCGGCTGGGGAGTTGGAGCGCTGGAGGCGTGGCCTTACAGTTGAATGGTTGTTTAAATTTTAACAGTTACGGTCAGATCAATTTATATTCTGAAATTGACACCAATGTTATTTTTAGTTTCTATTTGAAAATAAATGATGGACAAAAATTAGAAGGACAGACCGCCTGCTTTAAAGTGAGGGCATTTAAAACCCAAATTCCAAAAAAGTTGACAGAAGTTTGGAAATGCCAATAAAATTAAAAAAAGAGTAATTTCAAAAGTCTGCTCACCCTCTAAAATATCGCAAACACTACAACAAAACTGACTGGACACTCCAGGCTTTTTAAGGCTTACAAGCATACATTGACTTTGGTGACATGGCTCTGTTCTTGGAGCTCACTGCTTGTGAAGGGGTAGAACCAAAGACAATGCAATGATTAGCACTCGCCCCTCCATGAAATGACATAAAATGACATTTATAAAAAGAGACATCGCTATGGATCAGTTTGAATCTGTCATGACACAATTAATGAATGCTATAGTAGTGGAAGGTTGTGAAAAGAGTCGATGAGAAGCTGCCTCCACGATAAACTACGGATTTGACAGTCGGACAATCATCTGATCAGGAGAAGCTGGATGAGTGTGTTTCCCAGGTGACTGTAACGAGCTGAAAACAGCTGATGTGCAGCTGAACAGATAGCTTGACGTTGCTCCTGTTGGAACCAGTGCCAGAGCTTCATGATCTGATGCTTCAACCCCATGGATTCAATCTGTCATTGAAATTATACAGCTGGTGTTTCCATTGAAGCAATCTGATGTTATTAACAACTGCAAATGTGCTATTTCCTACATGAAATCAGAAAAAGTTGGGACAATATATTAAATTAAAGTTTGAACTAAAAGCTGTGATTGGTATTATGGTGAAACAAATGCAACAACCCTTCATTTGATGTTTAACCACATTGTATTTATTTTTCAAAATTACATATTTCAATATTTATTTTTGCAACATATTTAAAAAAAAATAGGAACTGAAAGCACAAGGTGATTGGACATTCAAGGTGTAATTTTGTCCCATTCCTCTGCAAACATGTCTTAAGGTATGCAACAGTATGGGGTTTCAAAATGCACCAAATCTCTTTTGGGCACATGTCGAGACTTCGGGGAGTTTTTGTTTTTGGCAAGCATGAGGCAAATCTTTTTGTTCTTTCATGTCAGCTCTGGTTTTCACCTTACAGCTCTATCTGGGACGCCATTTCTCCCAGTCTCTTTCTTTATGAACTCTGACCTTAACTGAGGTGAGGCCTGAAGTTCTTTAGATGTTAGCCTGGAGTCTTTTGTCACCTCCTGCAGTCAGTGAAGGCAACTCCTGGGAAGGATCACCACCGTTCCAAGTTTTCTCCATTTGTAGACAATGGCCCTCACCATGGTTAATTGGAGTGCTAGAGCCTTAGAAATGGCTTTGTAACTATTTCCAGCCTGATAGATGTCAAAAACTATGCTTCTCATCTGTTTTTGAATTTCTATGGATTCTGGCATCATCTGCTGCTATTTGTCCACTTCCTATTGCCAGGCAGTTTCTATTTTAGTTAGGTTTCATCTTCAACAGGCAGCAGTAATCATGCCTGGGTGTGTTATGTGAAATTTAACCCAATTATCAATTCAATTTGTTGAACTGGTTGATTTGGTAACTAAGGGGCAGTTACTTTTTTTAACATAGGAACAGGTAGGATAGGTTAGTTATTTTTCCTCAATAAATTAAGTCGTAATTTCAAATCAAGATTTTGTGTTTACAGGGCTTATCTTTGACTATTATTTAATTTAATTTTATAATCTGAAACATTTTAGTGTGTCAAATTTGTAAAGTAGAAGAAATTGGGTGGGGGCAAATACTTTTTTCTAGTAGTGGAAGTAACATATGCCTACCTAGTATACCTTTTCTAGGAAAATATTTCACTCCAAGGTGTTTCTGTGATGCAACTGCAAGGCAGGAGGTGGTTTAGAAGTCAACATTACATATGGAGGATTCACAGTATGATTGCATCATTATAAAGTAAATCATTAAAGTAGACAAATTTTTGACAGCACTGTTGAAAAAACTGAATTCGAATTACTTTTTGCTATTTTTTGCACACAATTCACATTTCACTATTATTGGGGTTGAAACCAAGTGTGCGCCCACCAGCAATTATTGCCACAACCCTTTCAAATAGGATTTTCAAGAAAAAGGAGCATAAATAGTGGAAATAAACACAGAGCATGTTCATATGCAACTTTTCTATGCATAAAAGCATCTAGAAAAATTCAGGCACAAACTAGTTAAACTCAAAAGTGTTGTTAATCATTGCATATTCTTCTTTCTGTGCTATAGGAGTCCCAGGTAAAAGTCTTTGTCTCTCAATACTTTACAAAGTCATTTTTTCCTCTAAAAAGTGATTTTTAAATGTATTTATTTTATGTGCTCAAAACAAAAGGCAAGCATCTCATCTTCTTATGGGAGTGTTTCAGTGAGATGAGAGTAAAGGGGGAAAATAAAAATTGATGGTATTGGTAAATAATTCAGGAAACCATGTACTTGCCTGGCTTGCAAAATGTACTTAATTTGTCTTCTGATTTTCTCAAAATCAATATGTAAATGGACTGAATGTATTTGTAAAAGTGGAAGCTCCCTGTTCTCGTTAGCTGCCCTATATCACCACAAATGACTCTTAAATCTGGGAAGTCTGTCTCTTTTTCATTTAAACACAACCACAACTAACTTCCCACCCCATCCAATACACCCCATTCTGTATGGCGCAGCCACACACACAATAGCGTGTCAGTAGGTTATTTTAACTACTCCAACTTATTTTCATAAAATATTATTGAAATATATTCAAACTGAACAAATTAAAGACTGTGTTTGGACTAGCCATAAGTGAATGTATTACCAGTGAACATGGTGGAAAATTCTAGCTTCCCAAACAGTCTTTATCTCAGAGGATTGTATTCATTTTACTGCACATACAAGTTCAGAATGATTAGTAGCCTAAGAGAAGGGTGGTTTGCTTCAGGTAAACTGAATTTTTGTAAAATAAAATTCATTGTAAAATTAATCGCTGAACTCATGCAGGTGCTACACTGATGTGTACCTGTAAATTTGTCACAAACCCAGTGTAATCTCAACCACATTTGTGAGAAAACATTACTCCAAACAAACTCAAATCATGAAATAATGTGATATGAAATATGAATAAATGCAGCTGTTTGATGAGGAAGTGACCGGCACACAGGGTATGTGGAAATAGCACCTATTGAAAATTGCTGCCCTGACTGTAAATCAGTGGTGATTCTTCATCCCGCTTAAATAATCACTTAAATATAATTATAAACTTACTCTGACCTACAAGATACCAGAATCGTGCACACAAAACAGACAGTAAAGGCTAACTTCACTCAGTAATTCCTCAAACAGAAAAAAATATTACTATGCTAACACTGAAAAAAAAAAAAACCTACAATAATAATGTACCAACTGTAAATCTTTTTTGTATTTTTGAAGTTTAATTAGAGCTGAAGCCTATTCTAGCTCGCTATGAACCATTAACCATTAACACACAATTCATTCATACATGCATATATTGCATACCTATAGGAAATTTACAATCTCCAGGTACCCTGGCATGCATACCTTCAGACTGTGGGTGAAAACAGGAGTAACCGGAGGAAACTCACGCAAAAATAGGTAAAAACTTTTTGTGTAATTAAAATGATAAACTATATTTTCATCTATTACATACTGTAAATACTAAATAGTGTCCCACTTAGGTTTGCATTCTATTTTTCTTTCACTAGATAACAACCAATCTTGTACTTTCACTCCATTGAAAGTTTTTGCTGAAGGCAAAAGTAACTCGCACAGGAAAAAGAAAAATTCAATTAACCAAAAATCCTTAATTATTACAGCTTTGTGCTGTCATTTACATCAAAATTACAGCAGACACAATTAAGTTTTTGTGAGATGCCCAATGCCCGATACATAGCACAGTTTGGAGATTTTATGAGTTGTGACGAGTCGTAAACTCAAAGATGGGCCATGGTTTATGAGGACAAGAAGAAAGCAAAGACATTTCAAAAACATGAGTAAAGCAACCTGAAATGATTTTACCCTTTCATGGAATGAGTTGTCTTTCGCTAAAAATAGCAGCCCCATAACCCACAGATCTAACTCAGAAACGGGGGAGGAAAGCTGTTACTTTAAACCCTTGTTTATAGTGAGATAGCAGTCATCATTTTAATTGCTTGATCATTTCAGGATGTTTAATTTGACTGTAATGAACTGGTGACCCAATTAGTAAGAAATCTTTGTGTGAGTTTTTACACTCATCTATGAGCACAAGTCTCGGAGATCATCAAAAATAGCCAATTATTTTGGGACTTTAAGAACTGTGGGGTTTGATGTACCACAAAATGAACAGAGTTAAATCAACTCTAAAAGTGTATTGATTCCACTCCAGCAAGAATGGACTCAGATTCTATGAGTTGAATTAGCATTGAATATTTTGCTGTGTGAGAGTCATATCTGTGTTTTGTAGCTTTTATTCAGAAACACACTGGAGCCTCAGGCATGAGGATGAACTAATCCTAGCAAATATGTGAAGATAACGCCTCCATAAAATTACAGCTCAACTGCTTTTGGCTGCTCTATTTCTAGGCCGGTTTTCAAAACGATCTCGATAATCAATAATATGGGTCTTAATAACATATGGTATGCAATAATTCATATTAATTGCTTACTTCTGTATTGCTTTGTTATTGGCCTGGGGTCGCCGCAATACCGCGACCCAAAGGCCAATACCAATAACTAAATTATATTATATACTCAGCAACAAAAGTTTCTGTGACACCAATATTGTTAATTATTTTTCATAACGCAATTATGAAATTGTCATACATGGTAATATCAGACTGAAACAGTACACGTAAACACAACATTGAAATGGAAATCATGAAAATGCGAGAAAATGACTTTGCACGTGAAAATGTGCGTAAATCATGCTTGTGGATGGCAATAAAAGAGGAGAATTTTTGGAATGTTCACATTGTGCCTGATGAACGACGGAAGCATCACTTATCGAAAACACAGCCATTTCGGATCAGGAACTCTACCCTCTAAATGCCAAGACTGTCTGAAAATGATCGGTGGAGGGCCATTGGGATGATTGAATCCGGAACCTCGCAGAGGGAAGTTGCTCATCGCCTGAATGTCCACCGAAACACCATTTGGAACTTATGGCAGCGTCATCAGCAGACAAGACATGTCAGAGACCGTCCTCGCAGCGGCCGTCCACGAGTAACCACTCCCAGACAGGACAACTGGATTCGAACAACCCATCTCCGAAATCGATTCCAACCTGCAACCATAACTGCAAGAACGATACCTGGTTTGAGGCGACTGTCTGCACAGACAATCCGTCGCCGTCTCCGTCATTTTAGCATTGTCCCACGTCGGCCAGCAAGACGTCCAATACTCACAGTACAACACCGACGACTGCGTCTACAGTGGGCACAACAACATCGACGGTGGATCCAACGTCAGTGGGATCTTGTACTCTTCACTGATGAATCAAGATTCATGCTTAACCGATGTGATGGTCGTTTACGTGTATACCGTCGACGTGGAGAACGTTATGCCAACAACTGTGTTCAGGAATTTGATCGTTTTGGAGGTGGTAGTGTCATGATTTGGGGAGGGATCACGGCTAGAAACAGAACAGATTTGCTTGTTATTGATGGAAATCTGACAGGTCAAAGATATCGCGATGAAGTGCTACGGCCATTGGTGGTACCGTTTTTGATGCAACATGGTCCCGGAATAACGCTGCAACATGATAACGCCAGACCACACGTTGCAAGGATTGTACAGCAGTATCTGATGCAACAACATGTCAATGTCCTGCCATGGCCAGCCAGATCCTCAGACATGTCCCCAATCGAGCATCTTTGGGACGAGATGGATCGACGTTTGCGGCGGTTGGATAACCCGCCAGCTACACTCCAGGAATTGCGACAACGTCTACGTCAGATTTGGAAAGACATCCCACAGCAATTTCTGGCACATCTGATTCGGTCCATGCGCCGGAGATGCGTTGCTTGCATCATGGCACGAGGAAGTCACACCCGGCATTGAAGTGTGAAGGTCACAATTGGTTAGACGTCAGACAAGTGCTTCATGACGCATGAAAATGACATTTTTCGTTTTGAGTGACGTTGGCACTGAAAAGTCAGTGTTTCTCCTGTTAAATAAACATATTGATTGCATTGAGATCTTTGCGTGTCATTTATAACATACACATAAATGGTGTCACAGAAACTTTTGTTGCTGAGTTTAATTTATGATATTTTTATTTATTGGTTAAATATGTTGTGCTATCATGACAATATTATGAGTATGACTTCTGAAGAACGCAACCTCAAGATTCATTAAAGAGATAAATGCTAGGTCCGCGACTGTTGTCTGCTTCTTTGAAGAGAGCGAATGCCACAGTTGCCAATGGTTACTTGTGCACATGCTGAACTCGGCCAATACAGGTCAGCCAATACAAATTGGCCAATACGGGTCAGCCAAAAAAAGATATATTGGCAGGCCATTTGACTGTATGCGGGCAATAACATACTTAACAAATTAATAATGTATATTACATGTTCATGGAAGAAGTGTGAGGTAAATTCCCTGTTTCGTGGGCCTGGCTGGAAACAATAATTAACTGATAGCATGAATGGTAAATCTTGATAATATTTTCTTGAGCCACCTAGTGCTTTAAGTTATTTATATTGAGGCTGTGAAGGTTCCAAGGTATTTACAAGCATGTGATGGAGAAATGGTATTGTGACTGTATGGTAACAAATAACTCATTAAAACAATTGAGTCTCTTTTGTGAAAATATTTAATAAAAAAGTAAAAAAAAAATTCAATTTTTCGAATACTGTACAGTTATTGAGAGATATAACACAAACATAAAACTCAAATAAACATCTTATGGTACAAGTAATTCAGTTTGGATGTAGATTTAGGTTGAGTAAAGACTGTAAGATCCTTTCGCTGATTTCAGAATAAAGCTGGACCCTTCAATACTAAGATAAACCACAGGGTGCCACAGTAAATCCTGCCATGTTATAAATATCAGGGGAGGGAGAGATTGTAAGCGTGAAATAAAGTTAAAGGGACAGAAGAAGACAGAAGGGAATGACAAGGCAAGAGATCAGAGAGGGTTGAGGGGAGAGAAAAAGATGTGCAGCGAAGGTAAGGTAGAGATAAGGGGAGAGAAATTCAAACATAGGTAGACGGAAGGAAAGAGGAAGAGAGAGAAGGAGGGAATAGAAAAAGATACAAAGAGAGGTAGCATGAAAAACAAAGAGAGCCCGGCTCCCATCTCCCCAACCATGTTCCTTTACGATGCTCCCGTAAATGGCTATATAGCAGAGAGAACCAAAACAGGGGCACTTCAGAGTTCCTGGCTCAAACACAAGGGAGCTGCCAGTGTCCATCTCAACAGCCATGGCGCGGCCCTGCCGCACGCACTCGCAGTCACTCCGGCATGGCATGCTGCTGTATGGGCCTCTGGTACTCCTCTGTCGGCGATGCAGATGTGTTATACCCGCGGCCGTAGTGCCCGCTGCTCTGCTGGGCGAAGTACAGGAGCTGCTTGGCAAACGCGGGCTCCACCTAGAGAAAAACCAGTGATGGTGAATCACATATTGCTCATCAACCTTTCTGCTGAAATATCAGACCATGAATCACAGCAGTGTGTGGGGGGAAAACCCGATGTGCCACTCAGTAAGCAGAGGTAAGGACTTCTTCTGCCTCAGGTAACCTTCAATACATCGAACTATAAATGATGGAGTCTCTGTTGTCTATATATGTGTCCATGCACGCATACATGTTTTTTGATTTCTTGATAACTGTTCATCCAAACGACTTCACCCCAATGAAAAATTACTATTGTTGAAAACTTTAGTTATCCTGTAGTTCTACGCACTATACTTAATCAATGTTTTTTTCTCACCACCATTTGTATTACTATAGTAGTATTATAGTCAGGTAGACTATATTGATTAGGAATACCATGGCACTGCTGACCGTAGTAATACTATAGATCAGGGGTCCCCAATCTTTCCCAGAAAGGGCCGGTGTGGGTGCAGGCTTTCATTGCAACCAAACAATTACACACCTGATACTACTAATTAACCCCTGGACTCTTTGCTAATAACCTTGATTAGTAGCATCAGGCGTGTAGCTGCTTGGTTGCAATGAAAGCCTGTACCCACACCGGCCCATTCTGGGAAAGATTGGGGACCCCTGCTATAGATGTTTGAACGATCATAATACCATGATACTGCTGACTACAGTAATGCAATAACTACATGAACTACTAGTAATACTGTGAAATACTGTAACTATAGGATATTGTCATGAGGTGTTACGTTGGTTTTATGATTAAAAAAAAAGTAAACTAGTTACCATAATAAGGTGAAAGCGGCAGCAATGCTGCATTATGCTGCAAAAGGTATGATGACACTGCAGTTAGTAGAATAGTTGTACTAATTCTGGGAGCTGCAGCGTAGTTATATGCATATGTATAAACTATAGCAATTCTAGTTGTAATATGAAAAGTATATATATGCATAATTGTACTGTGAGAGCTATAGTAATATTATAGTTATCCAAAGCAACAGTAATGCTGCAGTTGTAGCGGGAAAGCTATAATGATACCGTGCTTATCTATAGGAGTTACAAAATTTCCAATAGAAATAGTATGGTTATGCTATTAGTACTACTCTAGTTACACTATGAAGCAGTTATCCTACACCTATACAATGATACAATAGTAATACTGTGGTTATAGCCTTAAAAGCTGTAGTCATACCATAGTTGTAATACGATGGCTATAGTATTTCTTAAACTACGCCGGCTGTAATAATACTATACTTATACAAGTTTAATATAGTAATACTATAGTTATACTCTAAAAATCTGTAGCCGTACTATATACAATGTGACGCAATATTGCTCAAGTTATACAATGCAAAATAAAGTAATACTGTAATTATACTATGAGTACTATACGAATACTGCAAAATAACTGTAGCACAAGGGTACACTTGGCGGGTGAATTGCTGAGGGCCCAAGGAAGTGTAGTTTCAAATATGATGTAATTTTGCTAAGTGTTCTCGAGAAAGCTGCAGGCAGCTAGCCCAGATGCCAAACAATTGGCTCATTCAGAACAGGCACATGAAAAGTTCACCATAATGCAATTCTGCTGCTAGTCCTCCATTTGTGGTTCCTTGAAAAGATAGAACTTGTGTCAAGCCTTTAGAAGTTAAACTTGAATTGATAGACTATATCCCTAAACATTAATAAACCAATCATACCTGTATTTTGAACCTACTGTGATGTGGTCACTCAAACAAATAGTAAGCCAGATTGTCCAAGAATATGTTCCAGAGCTCCAGAAGCTCAGCTTGAGGCTTCACATGAAAAATAAGAATAAGATGGAGCCCAACACAGCTGAAGCTGGATCTAGCTTTGACCACTGTCGTAGCCATACATCCATGAACAGACAGTGGAGAGTTGCTTCTTCAGTGAACACTTCCGTAGCTCTTTTCTGTATGGTGGGCCACGTTAGCGATGGAAGAGATGGATGTGCATGAACTATACCTGGGCCGTGATCAACTTGCTGTGCCTCTGAGGATCTGGGTACTCGTCCCCAAAACAGAGCACCACCTGGAATTTGGGCGGCGGGCGGCCGTGATAGGTGTAACTCTGGAGCTCTTAGGGACATAAAGAGAAGAAAACAGACCGAGGAGCTGTTGAGGAGCTGCACCTTTCGCTTTCCCAGTGAAACATGTCAGCGATACATTAAAGCCTGGCTGTTGAGTGGGCAAGACCTCACAATGAACAGGGGATGATTCATATTTGATCAACTTTGATTACTGCCTTTTGACTTTTTTTCTACTGTGATTCAAAGGAAGTCCACAAAAAAATATGCAAAAAAGGGAAAGTCCAGGACATTTCCAGATAAGTTGGCAATAAATGGTGACAAGTCGCTAAGTCCCTATTCCAGTGGAAACCATGACTGATGAACAATCTTGCAGTAGGTTAAGAGACAACAATACAAGTGGGGGTGTTATGGTTGGCATGCAGTAATACTCTCTTAACTAGCATCGTCTTGGCGTCCATATTTCCACAGTTTCTCAATCCCTGTAACCGTCTCGAATCAACAAATGTATGGGTGTTGCATGCATAAGTGACATAGTGCGGGCTAACTGAGGGTTTATATTAAATTTCATATCAACAAATCAATGCACCCATAATATCATATTATTTTCATATAAAACGCTAGCAAATACTCCTCCCTGTCTGCTGACAAAAGAACAAATAGCCTATTACATTAACTCAATATTCAGGGTTGTTGAAAATGATAATCTCCATGATGTACCTTAACAGTAGCTTCTCTACATCCATATCTCTACCGTATGATCAAAACAAGTGCTGGTGTGAGAATCAGGACAGGTAAATAAGGAACACTGATGAAAATCAGCTTAAATTGTTTCCTGTCAGACCTAAATGTACAAAACCCAAAACCAGTGAAGTTGGCACGTTGTGTAAATCGTAAATAAAAACAGAATACAATGATTTGCAAATCCTTTTCAACCTATATTCAATTGAATACACTGCAAAGACAAGTTACTTAATGTTCGAACAGGTAAACTTCGTAATTTTTTGCAAATATTAGGTCATTTGGAATTTGATGCCGGCAACATATTTCAAAAAAGCTGGCGCAAGTGGCAAAAAAGACTGAGAGAGTTGAGGAATGCTCATCAAACACTTATTTGGAACATCCCACAGGTGAACGGGCTAATTGGGAACAGGTGGGTGCCATGATTGGGTATAAAAGAAGCTTCCCGGAAATGGAAAAATCACTGCACGTAAGCGTCAAGGCCGAAAACCAACATTGAATGCTCGTGACCTTCGATCCCTCAGGCGGTACTGCATCAAAAACCGACATCAGTGTGTAAAGGACATCACCACATGGGCTCAGGAACACTTCAAAAAACTACTGTCAATAACTACAGTTCGTCGCTACATCTCCAAGTGCAAGTTAAAACTCTACGATGCAAAGCGAAAGCCATTTATCAACGGTACCCAGAAACGCCGCTGGCTTCGCTGGGCCCAAGCTCATCTAAGATGGACTGATGCAAAGTAGAAAAGTGTTCTGTTGTCTGACGAGTCCACATTTCAAATTGTTTTTGGAAACTGGACGTCGTGTCCTCCGGACCAAAGAGGAAAAGAACCATCCGGACTGTTATAGGTGCAACTTTCAAAAGCCAGCATCTGTGATGGTATGGGGGTGTATTAGTGCCCAAGGCATGGGCAACTTGCACATATGTGAAGGCACCATTAATGCTGAAAGGTACATATAGGTTTTGGTGCAACATATGTTGCCATCCAAGCAACGTCTTTTTCATGGATGCCCCTGCTTATTTCAGCAAGACATTGCCAAGCCACATTCTGCACGTGTTACAACAGCATGGCTCCGTAGTAAAAGAGTGCGGGTACTAGACTGGCCTGCCTGTAGTCCAGACCTGTCTCCCACTGAAAATGTGTGGCGCATTATGGGGCGTAAAATACGACAACGGAGACCCCGGACTGTTGAGCAACTTAAGCCGTACATCAAGCAAGAATGGGAAAGAGTTCCACCTTAAAAGCTTCAAAAATTGGTCTCCTCAGTTCCCAAACGTTCACTGAGTGCCGTTAAAAAGAAAGGCGATGTAACACAGTAGTAAAAAGGCCCCTGTGCCAAAGTTTTTGCAATGTGTTGCAAACTTAATAACTAACTTAATAATTATTTGCAAAAAAAAATGAATTGAATATAAGTTGAAAAGGATTTGCAAATCATTGTATTCTGTTTTTATCTACAATTTACATAACATGCCAACTTCACTGGTTTTGGGTTTTGTAGATTAATGATGGTTGATGAGTAAAAGCCCCAGGAAGTACCACGGCTGGCCCCTTAGACCCACCTGAGGATTATGTGAGACTGTATATGGCCAATGGAGAACATCTGAATCCACCAATAGCAAGCAGAACTTCATGTACTCAAGTATAGATAACCGATAAATGGCTACATTGAGAGTTAAAATCTCTGCCAATCTCTGCCAAGCATAAATACTGCCTGAAATTGGGGTGATAGATTTGTTTGTATGATATTGGGAGCAGCTGTTTAGGAGAAAATGAGAGTTGTAAATACATAAACACAGCTGATACATGAACTTCATGCACAGGAGAGCAAAAGCTTTAGTCAAGAACCCCACAGCCTCCGCTAAAGTTATTTCAGCTGACAAAAGAGAACCGCACCACCCCAAAATAGAGGTTAAACCACTTCGACAACGCTCTTTTTTTTTTCCTAGTGTAAAACCTGCTGAAATCCGCGTGCTTTATATAAGACGCATGTGTGTAGCTCACCACTGAGAAACTGCTGAGTGTCGAACAGCTTGCAGGTCTGCTCTTTCTCCAGTTTGTTGGGTTTATCGGCGTAAGGAGCCAGAGGTCCCTCCCAGAAGACGCGCCCCAGGCACAGCCGCTTTGCGTAGAGCCCGTCCGATGCCAGCCACAGGTGCACGCCCCTCTCCAGCACTACGGGCAGCTTTTCCGCCCCCTTCCTCTGGGACTGCGGGTACGGGAAGGGGAAGACCACCTGGTCCATGCCGCGGTAGTGGCGGTCTTCCGCGGACGTGGAGAGCCGGAAGCCCTCGGGGCTGGTGGTGGTCACCTCCTTAACCAGGGAGTCCCGGTAGAACAGTGACACGTGCAAACGGCAGTCTGCGAAGGGCAGAGTTAGGCGTTGTGAGGTCGGATTATCAGAAGTTGACCGATGTACATTTGGGGTGTATGTTGGGAAGCCCCCTTAGCCAACAGTACCTCTGAATTCCCAGGGTGAGCACATGAAAGAGTACACCTGCGGGGGAAACTCCACAGTACTCTTTGAGTTTACACATACTTAGCACTTCGGTGTCAAAATTTGGATTTACTATTTGTTCATTACGGTATCAATGGGAAAAAATGGTAGGCTGCACTATGTTTACTTCATGATTTATCACACTTAATGTCAAAAACTATTCCACAACATAATATTTTTATCAGTGAAAATCCTTTCATATATGACAGAAAACACTGATGTGAACTAAAGGCATCCAACTGACCCCAATTGTAGATATAAATTTCACTTTTATATTGAAGGACACTCTAGAAAGGGGGAAAAAATCAATTTGTTTCATGTTTTATACAATATATGGTTTCATCAAACAGGATTCCCCTAATATAAAAAGTCTGGCTTATATCATATTGACTAATTTCCAAGGGACTATTCATGTCTCAGTTTCATCTGAGCTGGTATGGGTAAAGCAAAACATAAAACATCTGTAAGTGGGAATTTCTGAAACAAAAATGGCCAAAACAAAAATTTCTAGACAAAAAAGGCACAATTTTTTTTCATTGGAAATGATAACCCTCTATTGTTGCACAAAGCAGCAATGTCACATTGAAACACAGATTGCCAATGTTCGTAAAAAGGTCTGTGGGAATGACACTAACTTCAGTACCAAGTTTTGGAGTTAGAATGAGCTCAGGCAAAGCAAAATCTGAGCAGAACTCACTGAAGCGGTAACAGGACCTATTACTCTACACTGTAAATCCTGGTAAGTGTGGCACACTCAATTGTTTTGAGGAAATCCATTACCTCAAAAAAATTGTGTATGCCAACTGAACAATCTTGTGTTCACAGAACTTAAAAACATGCAAAAAATAACTTTACCGTATTTTCTTTGAGTTCCTCCTACACAATGCAATTAAGTTGGCCAAAACAATTTTTTGAGGTGATAGGTTTCCACAAAACGTTTGAGTTCACTACACTATCAGGGTTTACAGTGCACCAGCAGATTTTATTTTTCTGAAGTTCTTCTGTTTGTTTGTGTGTATGCGTAAATTCATGTATATACTGTATGTATGTCCTATGGGTACCTAAGGGTACATTTTGGTCAGTGTGTAAATGTGTGTATATATAGTATGCCTCTGTATAGGAGCATATGCTTGCATATGTGTCTAAATGTACACACATTCATTTATTTGTGTGTGTATGCCTGCATACACAACAGGCCAAAAGTTTGGATGCAAGATCAAATTTGTACAAAAAAAAGATCATAGTTTCATTGGCATACTTTGCAACTAAATAAGCACAATTATTATAAAGAGTCACTTATCAGAATATATTTTTACTCAAATTATCATGCCCATATTACTAGGGCCAAGGTCCAAGTGCCAGCCGGATTGCCATTGGCATCTGGTGGGCTGTGAAACATGACAAAAAGTGAATAATTCAAACTGTGATTTGATTTTTACTTTTTAACTGAAGTTGTGACTCTTGAAAATTATCTCAACCCAAAACTAAGCCCCTCCTTTCTTTTGTTAACATTTATTCAGCGATGGCCTGGTAACATCAGTGTATAAAGTACCTAAATGTAAATAGGGGAAAATGGTGCATGTCAATGAAAGAAAAGTCAAATCATGCAGTAAATCCCAAAATCCATAGATTTTATACAGGTTTTTAAAAAAGGCATTGTGAACAGAAACTTGAGGTTGCTTCCAAATTTTTTACCTGTATTGGCCTTGCTTCCAAACTTCTGGCCAGTAGTGTATGTATCTGTGCCTGTGAGTAAGTATGTACTGTACGTGCATATTTGTTACAGTGAGCTCTTTACCAGAGAAGGCCATGGCCTCAGCTGATCTCATGCCGGGCTCCAGTGTGAAGGCTGGGGGCTGAGACTCATTGGGGGAGCAGGTATAGAAGGACCCGGTTATCTGATATCCTATTAACACACAGGAGAAATAAGACCTCATTACACAGTTAAAATACAAATACTTGTGTTATTAGCAAACCAATATTTACACCAGGAGTGCCGCAAGAAGATAAATTATCATTATTTCAAACAATATGACATCTTGCTATTTACATATCAAGACCTTAGAATGACAGTGTCCTAACTAACATTTACAAAGTTTTGAGGAATATGCTTGCAAAGTTTGGCCACTCAGTGAACACTCTGTGAACTGGAACTTTGTAATTCTGATCTGGACCCAATTTAATAAATGACTTGAATACCCAAACTTAATCATTAGATAGAACTATTTATCACCAATTATGTGCGATAGTTAGCTGAATTTTGACCAAAATGCCAGGTAGAACCCTGTAATTCTAAGGTTTCGATATAACACTGATACAATTATCATTATTATTGTTAATCATGCAAGAAACAAGACATCCTGAGAGCCTCGGCACCTTCTTAAACCCAATATGAAAAGCAAACTGCAGAGAGACTGAATCCCTCCTTTGTTTTTCTGTGACTTTGAGCTTTTATATGATGTAGCCGAGTCAGAACAACAAGGAAGTTAGTGCCCATTTCATGCCACAGTCAATATTTTTTATTTGACAAACTGCCATCAAACAGGTTCTTCCAACATTCAAACAAAAATCCACTGAAAACCCCTACAGCCTTCACAATAACCCTTTCAGGAGGCAATCTGTTTCTTCCTGAATTTTCCATCCTTCTATTATCTACGCATCCTTTTCGGTCTTTGAATATGTTACACTTATTTTTGCTGGATGGAGATTAGAAGTTTTAGGAGTTAACAAGATTTAGAGAGAAGTCTGTCCACACGCTCTACTTAACGCTGCTCAGATACCTCAGGTTCTCCAAGGCAATAAGCGATACTAAATTGAGGAAGTGAATTTCTCTGAAAGGTTAAGCTTGAATTTTATCAAGCACAGGGAAACAATCTACAAAAGCAAGGTGAATATCTCCCCCTTCTCTGCCTGCTGGATTCACCCAGTCAATGCCTGTCTGTGCTGAACCTGAAAGAGGTGGGATGAACATCCCAAGGATGTTAACACAACAGAATCGTCAGAATCATCAGGTCTAACCAACCTCTTTAGACTGCAATTTGGCTGTATCTGAAGTCAGTCTAAATGCCACTTAGACAAAATTAATTACATTAACATTATATACAGAACAATTTCAGACGCATATACCGGCACTCTTGAAGCAGACAACTTCTGAGACAAAAGAGATAATTTGTTCTCTTTGGCAAATAAATTGAATGCAGAAGTTATTGAATGTTCGATTGACTACCAATCAAATCTTCACCATGTTTAGAATAAATCCATGCCATACTGTCAGGGGCACTGTCAGGGATTTTGGCCCCCCATGGTAAGACCTTCTAATGGGCAGCACCAGCATAGAAAATCTTAAATTGTGATATTTTGGAACTTTGGACTCTTGGAATCGTCTTGACTTAATAGTGCCTGACGGCGAGGAGAGACAAATGTTTAGAAGTGCTCCTGACAAAGGCCACGTCGGCGGAAACGTTGTGAATATTAAACTCACTTGGGGAGCTATCAAAACAGTGTGCGGACTTTTTGTTCATTTTTGTACATTGTCCTTTTGAGTCGAGCACCTGTTAACTTTTTCTCTGGATGTGCGTACATTTTTCTGCTTCTTGAGAGACAAATGTCACACAGTTTTTTGACTGATGTTGCTGCAGGAGATAAGCAGGGCTTGCCTTGAGGCCTCGGGCTCTCCAGTTTCTGCCAGAGTCAGCCGCCCTTACCGTTCTCACCAGGCAGTCCCTGCCAGGGCAGGCTCCGTGGGGGGTAAGGGCACTGTCCGAACTGGAGGTCTGTGGGGGTCTGTGGCTCTGGCGTGTAGTCCCTCCACTCTCTCCTCTCCGGGGGAATGTAGCAGGGTATCTGAGGAGGCACAGGGGCACCACCTGATTACACACAGCCAATCAGCTCAGCCCGTATGAGCATGTCCGTTTGAAGAGCTTCGATGGCCCAGCTTGTGAATACCCCTGTAGAGGTGTGGCTAAAACTTCTGAAAACTGACCAGCCGTTGGTACAGGGATGTCCTTGAACAAAAATCTTTATGAAAATACATAATATGTAAAAAGTGTGTGGACTAGTGATTTAGACACAGATGTTACTCATAAGCAGCTTCATATAACCTGTTCCTTGAGGCACAAAAATCGGGCCTACCAAAGAAAATGGCCAAGCAGAAACAAAAATTTGTCAGATGTCTACCTTGTCTAACCAGCAACACGAAATCAAAAACATGGCACATTCCCGCTAAACTTCACGCAACCACACAATAAAGTCGATACATTTGCTGGTTATTTGAAAAAGGTAGTCACCTGATAAAATTTTGTTACAGCTTGGCCGTTTTCTTTGGTAGACCTGAAAATGAACATGAGAACTGAACAACAACCCAGTCAGCAAACCCAACCGAACACAACAACCAACTCCCAAGTGCAATAGCTGAACGGGTTTACAGACCTGGCTCTGTAACTGTGAGTATGCTGACGGCATGGGGTAGCCGTGGGAGCTGAGGTGTGTCGCTGGCTCCTCTGTGCCCATCGCTCGGGCCCCTGGAAGAATAAAGGACATATAAGCAATCTGTCAATACCAGAGCTGGCCATACCTGGTCTATAGTGCCTGTAACACTTCAAGCAAAGCCATGAGTAATATTCAGGGACAAGATATGGTCTTTTGTTTTACTCATTGAGAAATCTGACAGATATTATATTGTTTCGTCACCTGTTCAACCCAATTTTTTTAGGTTTCTAAAAATGTTTAAGACTTCATCCATCCATTATACAGTATATCTCATTTATTCCAGGTCATAATCACAGACAGTTCAGGAGCCTGTACAAGCAAGAATTAGGAAATAGGCAAAGATAGAACCTGGAGATGATGGCGAGCCATTGTATGGCACACTTAGCATTCACTCACAATAGGGCACAGTCAGTATTCAATCACAGCGGAGACTTAGTCAAAGCGGATTAAGTCATGCAAGCAAAATATGGTTTGAAAACAGTCGAGCAATGCTGAATTCACGATTTAGGAAGCCGGTATAAGGCATATGCACTAAACTCACTTGAGGGCACTGGAAAAATGAGCAGTCTGATGAAGTAGTTTTATGGCAAAATGAAACACGCATGACAATGTTACTGGCGTGTCGTTGTCCAGGTTGCCCGTGTATTCTCATTGAGGGAGCAACGTAACATCCGCTTCCTAATTCCGTCACGGAGCATAGGAAAAACTTAAATTATTTTGACTGTTGATAGCTATGCTGCCTGCCGCTACAATCACCAGTATTCTCTGGCGGCCTCATCAAATTTCACTGTCCTGCTCTCATACGCTAAAATGTATGAGATGTATTTTGCCATCTACCGTCTGGCTGAATTTTTGTGAACACAGCATAAGACTAAAGCTAACAAAGATATTGAAGCAAATATATTTGAGTGCAATATTAATGATTATCCTTTTAATTAACTCATGATATGGCAGTGTTTTCCAACACAGACCACTTATCCCTTTGCGGTATTAAAATATACGTTGCCTAATTTCAGAGGTACTAATTGTGCAGTAAAATAAAAAACTGCACAGCGTCTGAGGGCAGAGACAGTATGTGGGGGCTACACAGAGTGAATTTAGCATTGGCGGCGTGTGAGAAAAGGTTGAGCGCAGGCTTCTCACAGTGCCACAGAAATGGCTGCTTACTAAGAGCAGCAGCGGGGCTTGAGGCTATCGTGCAAGCGCAAGCAGCCGGAGGTCCGCAGTGCTGCGCTTCGCACCGCACAACCGAAGCCCTCTATAAAAAGCCCTAAGCGAGCATGCAGCGGCTTCCTCTGCACTTCCTGCTTCAATGAGCGTGATAAAAACAAGGTAGCAAGTGGAATCTTACTTCTGACGTCTCACCCAGAAGTGACAAAACATGCTCTCTGATAGTATGGGCTCAGACCATTCATTCGCAAACCTTCCCTGCCTTTCTTAAAAGCGCTGGAGTGGCTAAATATGAACGGAGGTCATTTTATCGCCCATTTAGATACCTTTATTGCTGCCTTGATGACCAACAAGCAGCAGTTTTGACAACTATTTTGTAGGCTCATTTGTGTGTTGGAAAAGATGGCTGATGTCCATGGGTTCCAGAAATCTGTTTTTTTTTTTTTTGCTATAATAGTTTAAGCCAACTAGCCATCTGACTCACTGCAGAGAAGAGTCTCATGATCATGATATGAAAATGCTAAAAAAGTGATTTATGAAAACGATGATGGAAGTCAATGCATGTTTAATACTGCCGTGCCAAATTATTCCCCAGACATTCCAAGCACAAAAATATGCACATTCATTTACTCCCCAAGGAAGAAAAAATATGAACCCCTTAGAACAAGAGTGGTCCAACTAATTTTTTTTTTTTTTTTTCCATTTTTGACCACAATTGCACTGAGCATTTATGTATTCTTGAAGTGTGGAACATATGACCCCTCTGAGTAATGAAACTACACTGAGATAGTCCATTATTGCACTAAAGGAATTGACCACTCAGACATCATTTTAAAATTTGACCTTAAAAAATGAGAAATATGGAGTTAGACCACTTTTGTTCTGAAGGGCTCATATGCGGTCTACTCCTCCCCACATAACACACACATGCACACACACACACACACACACACTGAAATACTGAGCACAAATAAGGAGAGGACTGCCATACTTGCCTTTTTTAGCACCTTCCGGAATAATCCTGTACACTTTGTACGGATCAGATATATCCAGCTGACTCCGACCCACTAGTTCATCGAAGTCGTTGCTTTTGTTCAGGGCACACCGAAGGCGCGTTTTCCATGTCGGAGGGTCAGGCTTGTCAATTCCCTCCCTGTACTTCCCTTTAAAGAGTGCCCAGGCCTGGAATGAGCAGTCAGATCAGATGCAGGACAACATGGATCAGCAGTTCTTTACAATTTTCCCAAAGAGGAAAGCCATTCTGTTAAAGCCAAAACAGCAGTGATTTTAAGCAAGAAAACTATTGCACAATGTAATCATAATTAGTAAGTTGTAATTATTATTACTATTTACAGCACTGTATCCAAAATATATTTCAATATCCTAAAATTGTCATAATAATAATAATTATTATTATTATAATATCAAAATACATCACGACCCATGGCAAAGTCTTTACAGAAAAATTCCAATAGTTTGCACTCATTTTGAACAATGCTGACAGCTCAGTTCAGCCAAGGCGTTCAGATGAAGTCACTACATATGGCTTTGAATTACTAATGTCACCCTCTGAACCAACTGGAAAAGTTGACATTTAGAGAACGAAACGACAACCGACAATTTTATAATAATAGTCTCTCCATTGGGACTGCGAATCTTTGGGGGGGAAAAATCAGTCGAAAGACCGTCCGCACCAATTAAAAGTGACATCAGTCATATAAATCTATCGCAGTTAGACATCGACACATTGTCCATCCATAGCAGGCGGCAGCACTCAGAGGTGGCAGTAGTTCTATACCTTGAACAGCGCAGCATCCTCGTCCCTGTTGTAGTCCTGTTTGCCCGCGTGCTTCCACGGGATTCTGAAAACGGTTTTGTCGTCACTTTCCCAAACCAATCCAGGGTACTTTCCACTGTCAATCTGGTCAATCAGCCATTGTCTAAGCTTGCCATTGCCACATGAAACTGACGTGCCGTAGTCACTCTCTACATTCATCTGTCAAAATGCATGCAACAGAATGGGTATACGGAGACTTGACGAAAACCTGCAAGGCATATTTATGTCAGCCAGGGAGGATGAGCATGATTACATTAATTTAAAGAAAGTCTGATCTGTCCATCACCGTGCTAAAGAAAAAACACAATTAATTCCACTCTAATCACAGATCACTCGACACTTGTAGACCAAGCAAAGTGAAGAAATAGAAAAAGCCTGCGAGAAATTGTCATTTAAGCTCTTCTAACATAATATACACAAATATTTATCAGCAACGACTGAATGGTATCGACATTTCATAAGGTAGGCTAACTTAAAAGTTGCATTGGGCAGTGTGAAGAGTTCATGTGCACGCGATATGTTCCTTCATATAAATCACGGAAATTAATTTTGCGTAAGTTTCCTACAAATACCACCAAGTATCATCCGCCACTGTTTCCACAATCTTTCTGCATATCCCTCATAAGAAATTGCTTTGGCATGGCCGTCCACATGACCTCTGCGTACAGAACCGAGACGAGTGTTCTCACCTTTTTGTTAGTTTGGGCCCGGTACAGTCAGTATAATCACGCTGAGTACAGCATTGAGAAGGAACTTCTTGCTTTTTAAATAGTCAAAGCATGGGGTGGGGGTGTTGGTGGTAATAGGAGGAGCTTCGTTGAAATCCACTCTGTCTCTTCAATGAAGTTCTCTGAACCTTATCGCGCAGAGGCTACTGAAAACTCAAGGGAAATCCCTCGCTAACGGCAAATTCAAGCCACGCAAGCCAATGGAACATAAGATGTGGTATTTTTGATATTGAAAACAAGGATTACGCTTGTTGTGTTCTGTTAGTTTCCTGTGTATTTTGAATTGCATTTATTTTGCCTTTTCAATGAGCCAAATATTTCTGGTGAACAATTCTGTTCTTGCTAAGACTAATAAAAAAATAATAAAATTTAAAAAAAAAAAAAACCATACTGCATAATTTACACGGTCTCAAGTAAGCCTCAGAACAGCAGCAAACTAATATTTTCTCCCTGCTCAGCACACAGCTCATTTGACATTAGGTGAAAAAACTTTAGTTATGATAGGAATTGTCCTGAGAACTTTATTTGGATGGACTCTCCCTAGGGGTAAAATACGGTAACTGCAATCGAGCATCGCAATCTCATGACGCGCAGACTGCCAATACAGCGCTCTAGAATGGGAAAGATCACCGAGGGGCGTTTGGGGACCCGGTGTGTCGACTGGTTTTTACAACTACAAGGGCAATTCCAGAGTGTTAATGAGTTGCTAATTTTTTCTTAACTGTGCAGCCGGTACTCATAAGTATTATTTACTCTTTTACCCTTCATGTCAAAATAGCAATTCGAGCTATTGCTGAAGGAGCTGTGCAGTAAAATAGTTCAATATCAAAAATTACTTAGTTGCACAAAAAGAGGAAAATTGAAACTCTTGAGACCGTAGAATCAATTGACTTTTAACTGCTGAAATTGTGGGCATGTGGTCACTAAAACTAACCATTTATTATGCGCTTAAGATAGTAAAGACGAAGCTAATTATGAGTCAGACCTGTTTGGTGTTAGTTTTGTGATTGGTTTTAGGAAAATAATTTGGAAAGAACTTGAACACCTTTGCTCAGAAGCCTAATTATCAGCTCACTGATTCACCAAAGTCTTGATTTCCATCATTTAAAACTTACTGCCACCTTGGCATAGCCTCCTGTCTAGGAATATCACAAAATGAACACAGTATAAACCTGAGGCTTTTAAAAATCATGAAAAGCATGTCTGACTAAGTGGTCTGAGATGGTGAAACATCTCACTGGCCTGAAAAGAAATTAATTTAAAAAAATCAACAACTTGTTAATTTTGGGATAGTGCGGTTCAAACAAAAACCAATGGACACAGTGAGTCCCCAGTACTGAGTTTGGGAACCCCTAGGGAGTGATTTAAATTGCCCTCTTGGAGATTTTATATAATTTTTGTCATATGATCTGACGTATATTCAGGATGTATCCATCGTTGATATTAGTCTGGTGGAAGGCTTGAAAACATGGGATAAGCGATTAGTACATTTTGAATGAAAAAACAGTGTTTTGCTTGTTAAAGTGATATTTTTACATATCTAGTATAATCCTGGCTCCATATTGGCAAATTTATCCATGTTCAAAATGTTATATCAGATGCACTGGTGATTTGGAAGTGCATAGAAATGAGAGTGAATAAACAAAAGTTAAGCCCTGACATGTGAGGCTTGTGTATTTCTCCAAAATGGTGGCCGTTGGGCAAAATTATTAGCCAGATGTAATTTGGGCAAAATGAGCCAAGTGAGTCATGTAGTTCAGTTACTGGTGCATTGACAACGATAAAGTTACCTTTTTTCATATCAGGTACAGTATAATCATCGCTTGATCAAGACAGATTTATTCACGTCTAAAAGATTATGTTAAATCTAAGAAAAATAAGTTTGCACACTAAAAGAATTTTTCTTTTAATGACCACAAGGCATTAACAAGCAAATGTTTTAACACTAAGCCATATCAGTGTCATAGTATCATAAATGATTTGCACTGAAGAAGGCTTATTGCCAAAACGTTTGCATGCTAATCCCCTGTGGTGATTAAAAGAAAAAAATCTTTCAGTGTGCGAACAAATTTTTCTTATGTTTGCTTTATTTTACTATTGGATGTCTACGCATCTTGAGTGATTCAGTGAGAGAGTGCAGCGTTTTTTTTTCCTTTTGCTTTTTCTGTGAAAGATTATATCAGGCATGTTGGCAATAGTATAAAATCCTGCAGGTGAATCTGCAAATGTGCCCAGGTGCAAAACCCAAGGGAAAGAAATGTTAATCTATCTCACAAATTGAAAAATCAATTTTAACAGCGCATATGGTAGTCATGATCGTAAAAATCAGCAGAAGAAAGGCAAGACTTTTACGAAGTCGAATAATCAATTTGCTCCCAAATTGCTCAACTTCGCTCTTCTTCTCTTCTTTGTCTCTCTGGACAAAGTTAAGCCACATCTTTACATGCATACTCTCATGATTTCATTTGATAAGACACATCCTAAATGAAGGATATTTGTACTAGTTTTATTAGCGTCTCACTTGTCCTTGCTTACAGGACAGATTAGGAAAAAAATAGACCCATCTAACCCCACTTTCCCCAAAGACACTGTTGACCTCTTGTTTCAATCGGACTAAAATTCAAACATCGACCATTAAAATATGGAACCTTTGATCGCTAATGCTTCAGTAGCACCATCTGTAAGTAGTTTCTATTAATGAACTGACCTGTGCCAAACAAATGTAAGTTATGTCTGGTTTTTTATACCTTTGTGCATGGCCAGCCTTGCATATGACCTGGACAGGAAAGACACAGAAGCAATTTGGAGAGAACAAGCCATGCACTGTTGCTTTCAGTGTACTCAAAAATAATTTTATTGAAAGTAAAAATCATCATTGGCATAATTTCCCTCTTATGATTATCAAATTGTTTCAGATTCTTTGCTTAAGAATTTGGGTGAAAATGTGAGCACAGATATGAGGAGTTCAGAGGCTACAAGGATCAATCAAAGTTGTCCCATGAACATTTAAGCGCAGGCATGTCATCTTCTGCCCAACAGTCATCAAGCATAAATGATTCAAGTACATATATAAATGGATCATAAATGTAATGTTATAAATTATCATGGCCACTGAATAAAATCATGAACTTTGCACTCACCAAGGGGTATTTTCAGTGTAGGAGAGGCATAAAAATATGCAAATATTAACTGCATCACTGCTCAAACCGGGTGGAGAAAAATTGCAAAATCAGCATGTAGAAATATGATCAGACAAAAGCGATTTACAAAGAGGTATTACAGCGTAAATTCAAATATCTTCAAAATAAAACATATATGAAACCAAAATTGAAGAAATACCATAGCCATTAAATGTATTAAAATGGAAAATTGAAAATCTGCATTTCACTACTGTAGGATTCTTTTTAGCTGATATGCCACAACGAAAGATCTGCATGCAGCAGGTTCAATACACAGAATTGTACAGAGTGAAGCATCCTAAGGTTTTATTTTACATTTACTTGTACTGAGCCAAGTGATTGGGAGCAACAACTTAATCGGTATCCAAGAAAAAAAACTTTATCAAGAAATCACAAAAACACATCCAAAATATTCTCAGAAATTTTTTTAAAAGAAAAACAACCCCATAATATACTCATTTTGACATTGACCAGGAAGCAGATTGAAATAGTGATTTCCCGTACAAATGCAGCTGAACGTACACAACAACAATGTGCTTCTTCTAATGAACTTCTCAACATCTTTGTCCATGATAGGTTGCACTAAAACATTTCTACATTAACAGAAGAGGTTCTGTTGTGTAGCTACATCTCCAAAAAGTACTGAGGTGTTGTATTATCCATGACTACATGGGCCAGTGTCAGATGTACCTCATGCCAATACAGTACAAATCTGCACTTCTTGCCTTGGACTTCTGTGCCAAAAGAACCTGGATGTCATCCATATCATTAGATGGGTTCTCTTTATGTTCAGCCAAGTCCTATGCTGGGGTTAAAAAAATGACATATTAATATAAATTCACATTGTAAGCTTGGATACGGTATTGACGAGCAGCAAAGCAGATAATTAAGAGATAGTTGATCAAGAGAGCAGCAGAGCAGCACCAATCAGGACACAAAAATGTTACTTTTGAGGTTGCAGTTCCCTGGCATCCCTGCATCTTTATGGCGACCAGCAACACTGAAACTAATGAATCTCCATGTAAAGTGTTGCATCACCATTCTAATGTCACCAGCACAGGTCATTACTGTAACACAGCGATGGTGATGGTGATGGTGATACACTGGAAAAATATAAGCCAGTTTTCATTACTGTTTCACAGCAATAATGATACATCACACTGAAAAAATATAAACCTGTTTTCATTACTTATTTCACAGCAATAGTCATACATCACTTACGCTGCAAAAATATACTGAGTCAAAAAAGAAACTTCACACTCAGAAATTTTCAATATTTTCACTAAACTTTTAATAAAAGAGTTTTTATTATCACTAGGGGTAAATGCGTTGTCAAAGACATCATGACACGCATCAACTCCGTCGTGCACAGGTACGTAGCACGTGCAAGCGTAATTTTAGCTAAAACCATGTTATCTCCTGTTCCTAGTCACGTGACCATATGAGAGATGTGCAACTGAGCTCACGTTAGCACGTTAGAGTGACATCTCGGAAAAACGAGTCTTTACAATTAATTATTCGTTGATTTTCAATGCCATGGCTGTCAAACATTCAGCGTGAACGTGCCATTGGCATGCTGAATACGGAAACGTTTTGTCGGAAAATGATAAAACTACTTGTTAAGATCAACACATTTGTTTGATTTTATGAGCATCATTCATTAGCACCTTTATAAGCTCTGCGTACACACAAAAAAGATGAGCAGCCTAAATCAATTTTCCCACTGAATTTGAGTTTTTTTTTTTCAAACTGGACATAAAGACTGTTATGACTTTAAAAAAATCACAACAAAGAAAACCAGCAATGACAACTTAAACAAATTAATTCTTCATAAAAAAAGCTTCAATTAAAAAATCCACACTTCTATCCTCTAATAACACTCTAATGCACTTCCCTGCTCTGACCAAAATCACAGCATTTATATAGACTAGCAACATTCTGGAAAGATCAACAGGATTCCTGGGAAATCCCACCCCCTCCAGGCAGGAAGGTGGAAGAAGCTTCTAGAAAGCACTAGTCTCACTGGCATCAACAGCTAATTTGAACTCATTTTTGAAATTAGGAGATAAGAGGTGCATTTTTGAGGATTGCTTTCAGCTGGTCAAATGAATTTTGACATTTTTTATCCCAAAAAAATTTTGCATTTTTCTTTGGTAAATTTGTCAAAGGTTCAGAAATGATGGAGAAATTTTTACAGAATTTTCTGTGGTAGCCAGCCATCCATAGAAATCTCATTAGCTGTCTTTTAGTTGTAGGCTAAGGAAATTCAGTGATAACTTTGACTTTTGCATCAACTGGTTTGACTTGACCCCGTCCTACAATATGACCTTTACAAAAGTCACTTTTAACAAGGTTGATAGTCAGCTTGGCATCACTCACTCTCTGAAAGAGGTTTCTGATGTACAAACGGTGAGGTGCTCCTGGAAGCTGTCGCTGGTGATGATAATGTCATCTGGCATGACGAAAGCAGAGATCTCCTTTGCTCTATCTGTTAGAGGGATCTGCCCGAAGCCCTTGAGGAGATCAAATTTAGTGACATACTTTGACTGTCCAACTTTGTCAATGCAGTCATCAATCCTGGGAATAGGATATGAGTCCGTTTTTGATAGAGCGTTCGCTTTCCTGTAGTCCGTTACCATTCTATATGTTCCATTGGGTTTTGGAACTAGGATGCATGGAGAACTCCAGTCACTGTTACTTGGTTCAACAAAGTCATTTTCAAGCAGGTATTTGGCTTCTTGTTGAAGGTATTTCTGCTTCTCTGGATTCATTCTGTACGGATGCTGTTTTACAGGCTTGGCATCATCTTGTAGGATGACATCATTGTAAACCATATCAGTCCTCGATGGAAGGTCAGGGAATATGTGACTATATTCAATTATGAGCTGCTTTAGCTGTTGTTGTTGAAAAGGGTCCAGATGAGACAACTTGGCATCAATATTTTGAAGAATGTCTGAATTTTCAAGTTTGGCTGGACCAGGTTCATTTTCCAAGGGGCAGTCACAATCTTCTTCAGAATTTTTCAGTTCAATTGTATTTACCACATTGACTGGCTTTTGCTGAGTGTCTCTGTCAATGTATTCTTTCAGCATGTTGATGTGACACATTTGTTTTTGTTTCCTCCTTCCAGGGATTAAAACATAATTTAGATCACTGACCTTTCTGAGGACAGTGTAAGGGCCAAAATGTCAGGCTCTTAGAGGATTTCCTGAACTGGCAAAAGTGCAAGGACTCTGTCACCAATTTGAAAACTTCTCTCTTTTGATTGAAGGTCATATCTGGCTTTAATTTTGCCCAGAGCTTCTTTGCGATTAGACCTAGCAAAGTCACAAGCCTTAGAAAGACGATTACGGAAGTCAGAGACAGACTGAATCAAGTTCATTGGGACATCATCTTCAGCCAGCAACTTTTCCTTCAGAAGCTTCAGAGGTCCACGGACTGTATGCCCAAAAACAAGCTCAAAAGGACTGAATCCAAGAGACTCCTGACAGCTTCACGGGCAGCAAACAGAAGAAGATGGACACCTTCATGCCGATGACACGCAGTTCTATATCAAGACAGAGCCGGCCCCCCCGACAGCCCTTTCATCATCTCCATCACCAGCCACACTGACGACCTGTCTGGAGGAGACTAAGGCGTGGATGAATCACAACTTCCAACAACTCAACAGCTCCAAAACGGAAGCCATGCTGGTCGGTACTCCACATCAGGTACGATCATCCCCTATAACCTCTATCACCTTCGCTGGTCAGGTCAATCCACTCTCCTCAGCAGTCACCAACCTGGGTGTGATAATGGACTCCCACATGACGTTTGACACCCACATCAGGCATCTGTGTAAGAACTCCTTCTACCACCTTATGAACATTGCCAAGCTCCGCCCCACACTCTCTCTGCCCGATGCTGAAAAACTGTTACATGCCTTTGTCTCCTCCAGGCTGGACTATTGTAATGCGCTCCTCATTGGGATCCGTAGCAAGAACATTCACAAGCTCGAATACATCCAGAACAGCGCTGCTAGGATCCTGATGAGGGTGCGTAAACATGACCATATCACCCCCATCCTGAAATCACTGCAATGGCTCCCTGTGGAACTCAGGATTGTTTATAAGATCTCCCTCCTCACCCACCAGTGTGTACATGGAAATGCCCCAGCCTACCTAAAGGAAGTTCTGTTCCCCCAGACTTCCTCACACACCCTCCACTCCAGCACAGCCAACCTCCTCAGGGTCCCCAGAACCAAGCTACACAGCATGGGTGATCGAGCCTTCTGCTCGGCTGGTCCCAGTCTGTTGAATGCTCTCCCTGACAATCTGAGAGCACCACAGACTGTGGATTCTTATAAGCGTAGCCTAAAGATTTACCTTTTTAGAAAGGCCTTTCCCTAGCCTTTTTATTTATGTCTCATTGTTTGGTTTGTGTTGTACTACTATGCTTTCTTGTAGCTCTTTGAGATTTCTCTAATGTAAAGCGCAATATAAATAAAATGTATTATTATTATTATTGTTCATCCCAGTCTTTCTCTGTGTCAAGCTAGTAGGTCATTATAATGTTCTTCAGAGTATGATGGAACCTCTCCAAAGCTCCTTGACTCTCAGGATGGTAAGCTGATGACATGTATTGTTTCATACCAAGCTCATGCATAACTTGTTGAAATATGCCAGACATGAAATTTGACCCTTGATCAGACTGAATAGACTTAGGAAGACCAACTAAGTGGAAAAACTTGCTAAGAGCCTTGATGATAGTCTGGGCTTAAGAATGGGCTTAAGATGAGCCTTTGGAAAATTCTGATTCGGCTTCCCAACTATTTGACAAGTATGACAGGATTTGCAGTACTCCTGTACATCAGACCTCATGGAAGGCCAGAAGAAGTGGTTTCTGACACGTTGAAGGGTCTTCTTCATACCCAAATGACCTGTCATAAGATTGTCATGGGCCAGACTAAGAGTTTCTTGACGATAACAACAATTTTAACAATTTGATGGGTGATCATCCAATCTTCATCTGCAGAAACATCATGTGGGTGCCACTTTCTCATAAGCAGATCAGAGGGATCTAATAACTGCGACCTGGCCTAGCATCCGTCACGTGGCCTAGTGTCCATGACTGGTGGTTTCTTGTACAAGTGTGACCTTGGGATTTGACAGATGACCTTGAAAATCAATAGGAAACCCCTCCTCTATACCACGAAGCTTGTTCTAAGATTTCATAGCCATTCATTGAATTAACCTTGAGTTACGGTGCGAAAACTGTCAAATCGGGCAAAATTGACACTTTTTTTACCTGTGTGACCTTGGAATTTGACGGATAACCTTGAAAAACAATAGGGAACACCTCCTCAATGCCTAGAAGCTATTTCCAAAATTTCATAGCGATCCATGAATTCTAACTGGAGTTACAACACGAAAACTCGCAAACAAGGTTGTGACCTCTGTGAACTTGACCTTTGACCTCTGACCTCTGACCTTGTGCATGGACATCACTTTGGTGAAGGTCAATAACTCCTGAAAATTTCATGATGATACGCCGACAGGAACATGGTGAAAAAGGTGTCACAGACGGACGGACAGACAGAAGCGTTCATCGAGCTGCTTGGTCGCAGCTAAAAACAGACATGAACTTGAGTAGCCTGTTGTTCACTTGCAGCCTGTGGTAGAAGATGCGCTAGATCATGAGCTGGTTGTTGCTCCTGAATCAGTTGTTTCCGAGACAGAATGTCATTAGAATGACCTGACAAGGACAAATCTGAAGATTTCCCAGACATCTCAGGACTGGAAGGTTCCTGATGAAAAGACTGCCCAATGAAGGTGTCAGCCAGGTTGAAGTCCAGGTCAACATCATCTTGAATAGCCTTTTTGGCCATAGAACGAGTAACTGCACATGAAGGATAGAGGTCTGGAATTTCCTCCTCTATTGAGTCAGATTCTTGATCAATCAAAGGAGTGTCAATTACAACAGGGTAGGGCACAACCTCATCTCCAGCAAGATCATTACCAAGAAGCAACTGAACACCTTTGAATTGAAGAGAAGACCTAACATCAACAGTAACAGGTCCAGAGACCAAGTCTGATTTGAGATGAGCATTATGGAGAGGTACACTTGTAAAACCACATTCGACTCCTTGAATAAGGACATTCGCCTGAGTAGACAATTTGTCCAAAAAAGGCAGAATATCTGCAAGAATAAGAGATTGGGAAGACCTATTATCCCTTAGAATTCAAACAGGAGCAGATGAGGAAAAATCATGTGAGTGAGACAAAACCATCAGTGATGAATGGCTCAAAACCCTCTGTAACAAAATCAAACACAGGAGGTAGAATATCAGGCGAACTGACCATTAATACAAAAGATTCTCTCTCAGTGAAAGCAGTTGGCTTGGTTTCTTCTCGTTGGTTTTACTTGAGAGTATAACACTCAGAGATAAGGTGACCTTGCTTTTTGCCGTATTTGCAAGACACAGAAGGTAAAGAATCAGATGATTGCTTCTCACTGGAAGGTTTCCTCTCAGAAGTGGCCTTAGAATCATTAGAGGTGTTATTAGAAGAAGTCTTGGACTAAGAATTGTTCTGAAATTTAGAAAAAGTGGATTTTTGGACAAAAGAAGACTTATGAGTCAATGCATAAATATCAGCCAGGGTGGAAACATCTTGCAAAGTACTGGCTTGTTCCTCCTCAAGGAAAATCTTGATATCAGGCTGGACACAATCTTTCTCAACTTTCATGGAATTACACCACTGATCAAACCACTGGTCCTTAAACATGTCAAATTCAACATGACTTTGACTGGCTTCCTTGCGAGAATTCCTAAATTTTTGCCTGTAAGCCTCAGGGACCAATTCATAACCCTTCAGAATGGCAGTTTGGACAAAATCATAATTAGAACACTGTTGGACAGATAACTGGTTATAGATTTTCCTAGCTTTACCAGTAAGAACACTTTGTAACATCATTGTCCAATGCTTTTTTGGCCATTTCAAATTTTCAGCATTTTTTTTCAAAATGGGAAAAAGTATTGGTCTACATCATTTTCTAGGAAAGGAGGAACAAGTCTGATTTGTTTAACCATATCAAAATTATCAGAAAGTCCAAAAGATTTTGTAACAGTACCTGCTTATATTTTCTTCATTTCCGATTCATTCTGCATCCTTTTTTCTTCTAGTTCTCTCTCCCTCTCCAACCTTCTTTCCTTCCTCTCCCTCTCTAACTTTCTTTCTTCCAGCTCTAGTTGTTTTTGGCGTAGCTGAAATTCAAGTCTCTGCAGCTCCACACCTTTAATCGATTCTGCTGCTTCTTCCCCAAAGATATCTTCATCAATGAAATGTTGCACCAAAATGTTGAATATTTCTTGTTTCTTCATTGATGATTTTACATCAGATAATCCAAGGGTTGAGGCTATTTGCAGCAAGTCCTTCTTCCTGGGTTGGAGTTTTCAAAAAACTTTCCGCATCAAAAGTCATGATTGCTAGGTTTTCAAATAGTCACAAGATTTAAAATAATAATTCAGCTTTATTCTTTGGTGAATCCAATCATTGATCCAATGAATGGTTCATCTCAGTGGAACCTCCAATTTGTTATGACTTAAAAAAAACACAACAAAGAAAACCAGTAATGACAACTAAACAAATTTATTCTTCAGTGAAAAAAACTTCTACAAAAAAAATCCACTATTCTATCCTCTAATGCCACTATGTAACTCTGTTGCCAAAACAAAAAACTCTGACCTGCTCTGCTCTGACCAAAATCACAGCATTTATATTGAATAGCAACATTCTGGAAAGATCTACAGGGTTCCTGGAAAATCCCATCCCCTCCAGGCAGGAAGGTGCCAGAAGCTTCTAGAAAGCACTAGTGACTAGTCTATTTCAAAGAAGAGGTACTACATCTGATCATGTTTTGCTACAGACACACCACCAGAAGGTGCCAAATGAACAAAAAAAAAAAATAGCTGACCAGCAAGGCAGCAAAACAGCATGTAACAAATCTCCATTTACAAATGATATACAATGCTGTACATAAAATACTCATACATAACAAGACATTCATATTACTAGGCTTGTGAAGATAAGTAAATTTTCAAGTAGACTGTAATTTACTAAGACTGCGCATACTTTAGCAAACTCACAGCTTCGAAGGTTTGGATATTCTTGGCTATACACCATTTTCATCGCAGGTATGCAAGGGGGGTGCAGTTCTCCTGGCTCTACTGGTAGGTCAGCGCAGTGGACAGCCTGCATGGTGTCAAAGTCCTCCAGCTGCCTCAGGAAGCCCATGTTAGGACTGGCACAAGGGTGAGGCGCCTTCACTTCACTCAGGGCATCCTGCCATCCTAGCCTTACCACAGGCATCAGGTACCCCACTGCCATGGTCACATGGCAGGACATTCCCATCAGACTGTGTGCGCGCATGTGTGCATATGTGTGTTTGTCAGAGGGAAAGAGATCGAGGGACTACCTGACCTATAGGTTTAAAACATGTACAGTACACAAGTTAAAATGACAATACTAAGCCAAAGCACTGTACAGGCATGGATTTGTCCTTGCGACTCTATTTGAAGACCCTAGTCTTCAAATTATATATTTTTCACAAAATGTATAATTTGAGAAAATAGGGTCTAATAGATCCATAAAATCTGCTATTTGAGGACCCCAGTGCTAAAAATATTTCAGTCACACAATGTCCATTTTGAGAAAATTGAGAAAATCACCTTAAGTTACTATCAAAGATGTTTTCCAATCCTTAACTCACATTTGCCTTATCTCTCTTTGGAGGTAATAAACTCCTCTCTCCTCAGGGAGTCAATCCAGGACGTGTGTTAGAGACTGAGACAGAGGCACAGACTGCAGAGGAGTCATCCATCTATTGCCTGCTATAATGACCCTCGCAGGGATGGGTGACACTACAGTTCACGGGTGTGTTGCGATGAGTTTTTGAGATGACACATTTTAAAACACAATGTTGTGTAGCTCGAAACATCTGTTTATACATGAACAATGTCATCTCATTTCAGACAGACAGGCAAACAGTCTCACCGATGCACATGCTGATAACGTACACTACCCCTCAGATATTTCAAATCACTTGTCATTCAAGTTGGTCTTCACTATAAAATTGCAACTTAAAAAAATACGGCAACCAGCTGCAAAGCATTTTTTGAGATTGCAAAAAGTGTGGTGTTTGAAAATGGCACGCTTCAAAAACTTTATGATCTAAATGATAAATAAGGTTATTTAGCTCCACAGTCCATTTTTTGTAATTTCCCTTCCAGAAAGTCCCTGCAGAGATTGGATTTATGGTCAGGGGTCATCATCTTTTCTGTAACAAGGTTCTTAAATTTCATCCATGTGAAAATCACCTAAGGTTCCAAACTTTTGTGTGGTCGTGTATGTGGACACTCATTGGTCTGGGACTATTCTTCCATGGTTTTGGCAATGTGTCTTTGTAGTCTTGACACAATAGTATTCAATGACATTCCCAATGGCAGTTCAGGGAGGGTTATTTTCGGTTTCAACATCATAATGCCAACATGCACAGAGCTAGGTTAGTCAATGAGCTGTTGATAATGGTGGCCAGCAAGAGCTCGGACCTCAGCCTCCGCGTATGCTATTGGGGTTAACTGGAATAGCAATTTAAAGCCATGCCTAATTTGCCAATATCACATCAATGCCTGGCCTCACAAAGAAAATGGAAAGAATAGACAAGAGGAGTTGCATAGATTGATGAGCTGGAAACAGAGGAGGGAAAACATACTATGGATGAGAACAAGGGAGTCTGTAGGTGATACAGCGACTTACAAGCTCATCTTTGAAAAATCCCTATTATGGCCCCGCGTGCAAAGCCAATGTGCCATGGAAAGCCATTTCAAAATCTGCTCTCGCTGAGAGTGATTACCAAGACTAATGCAGGAACTGATGAACTGGTTTAGTGAAGTCGATCTGTCCGACTTGCTGTGGGTGGGCACTTTCTAATGTGATGTCAAGAAGGAACAGATTATGAAATGGCCAGTTAAAGCCAATTGGCAGTGCACACGGTGACATAAAACACTGCAGTGAAAAAGTAATTGCCTGCTTTCCGATTTCTACTGTACGAGCTTATTTTTCATCTTCAAATATTTCAGATCATTGAACTAATGTTAATATCAGACAAAAACAATCTATGTAAACACAAATGCAGCTTTAAATTCAAATTTCACTCATTGAATGAAGTTATTCAAAACCTATATCACCCATGGGTTAAAAAAATAATAATAATAAGTGGTCCCCCTGAAAATAAATAACTAATTGTGTGATGACAATCGCTGATCCATAGTATCCATGACTCCTTGTATGGGGATACTATAAACTATTGATCCTTTATTGTGCAGTTAATGTACTGTATTTTGCAGCTGTGTTGCACTGTTTTGTGCTACACAATCCAAAATAGCGTTTCTGTGCTCTTCCATGCAATTATATGCCCCAGTGCTCCTCTGTGCTGTGTTGAGCACTAATTTGTTGTTGTGTGCCAAACTGCATAGTGCTGTCCTTGGTACGACACCATTCTGTCCTGTTCTGGACTGTCATGTTACAACAAACTGCACTGTGCTACAATGTTATACCAAATCGTCATGCATGCCATGCTGTTTGATGCTATTTTGCACCATTTTAGGCAGTGCTTTGACATAGGCTTGGGCTGCCTGGCAGTGCACTGATGGTCTAGTGAAACAGAGCAGGGGTGATGCTGCAACACAGAAAGAAGAGCTTCCTTCCTGTGGAGGAGAGCCTAAACACAGCCGGAAGCCTTTGCCTATATGTAAATACACGTGCATACGGGCATTTGTCAATATTTATGTATGTGCTTACATGTGTGAGTGTGGAAGTCAGCCTCGTGATGACACATGCTTTCTGCACGTGCATACATGTGCATGTATGGTATATTAATGATCGTGTGAACACACATGGGTTTTACATTTCATTGTGCTTTCAAAAAAAAATAATTAAAATATGAATTTTACATTTGTTAGTACAGGAAGATTTACGAGTAGAAAGTGTAAAACCCCCCAAGCAATACCAAGGACGGACATTGCTGAGGGCTGAAGGTTTCATGTGTTCTTTCTGGCTGGCATTAAATCAAGCAATTTCCTGGCTCTACGAAAACCATTGTCACGCCCCCAGGGTAACAAACGCAGCTGCCGGGTGTTATTTCGATGACAGCACTGGAGGTTGGAAGAAATTACCATGATCGCAGCATCTAGGCATAAACAAAGTAGCACTGAGCATGAACACACCACAAACCCAGGTTGATGTACACCAAAGGGCCCCTCAAGGGGCTCACCCGGGTACCGGCTTTAGCCCTGGGGTACCTTTAAGGGCCAAATCCCCAGGACGTGTAATACATCAACCCTTAACGGGTAGTAATCTGCAAATCCAGCTTAGAACATATCACCACCTACACGTCGGTAGGGATTGCCCCATAAATACCGGTGGTAACAAGGCTAGAAAGAATGTACAAATGTTAAGAGTCATGGAGACCACGCAAGCTCTAAGGAATAACAATAATTTAATCACCAGGTAGGCGCAAACTTGGATCAAACAAATCAACGTTAAGCCAATTATCAGTTACACTCAATTTAGAAAGAGGGAATAAATTCATACCTGGAAAAGAACGTGGCCGCACCACGTGGCCGGGAAGAACTCAGATGCCATCCCCCTCCGCCCACCTAGATCTGTTACTTACCCACAGACCCAGTCGGGCGGAGCGAGGTGGAATGTGATTCCCCCTGACTCACCTTTCGCGCACAAGATCTTGAAAAAGAAGAGACCCTTCCGGTTAGAATCTCTTGCCTTTAAGCACTCAAAACCACGCTTGCGATCAAGGTGGGCTTTCCCCCATTGAGGTGTTAGCATAGAGAGGAGACTGGGGTAAAAGCCCGCGTAAACTCGAACCAATTTTTCAAGAGTTTCCTACATAGAGAATGAAACATAATTTCAAGGGAAATGAAACATGCTCCATTCAACTCCCCCAAGAAATAAAAAGACCAAACATGATAGGAATATGTGCTAATATGATGCAGTTGTCATGGAAAAACTTTAAAATTGAGTATTATAGTCTAATTGTGTTATAAATATATAAGTGATTTCTTCACAGGATATTGAACATAAACATATTATGAATTTCCCAGAGATTTAGATTGTTTGAAACAGATTAATGTAACTGAACTTTAACTTCAGTGGGGACAGTAATATAACTTTCAGGGGATACTTGGGCAGCTAGGACTTAACGGCTCCGGCCTCCTGCTGAGCAGAACCAGGGATGCTACCCCCACAGCCAGGCTGCAGGGCCATAAAAGCTTTACTGCTGCCTCTGGTTTGAGCTAGATCTACCAACCTTTCAGATTCTACACGACTAATGAGCATGTGTTCCAACAATATTATTTTTGACATTTGACATATATTGTGAGCTAAATCAATTAAACATTCATATTCTACAAAAGCGAATTTTCTACTTCTGAGTTGAGGTACCAGCTAAGCACAAAGTGTGATGGCACCTCTCTAGTACATCACATTGAGAACCTTGATGTTTGTACAGTAGCACTGCTAATATGTCTTCACAGTATGCAACCCAAAAATGTGAATATATCCAAAAATGTGAAAAGTCGCATGAGCTGTCACTGAAATAAATGAATCTGAAAAAACATTTTCAAACATGATCCTGCTATGAAATACACTGTTCAAAAAAATAAAGGGATCACTTAAACAACAAGGCAATCAGAGATAGCAGACCTGGCCCCAGCCACGGGCTGACAGACAGGGCTGACTGACAGAGTGAGTGACAGATACACACACACACACACACACACACACAGACACGATCATACATACAGCAAAAACATTCACAGAAATTTTCCGTAATGTTCATTTCGCAGAAATAATACAAAGACAACCTAAGCAGACATAGAAAACAGTATAATACACGACAATCCAGGCTCCTCAGGCATCAAGCAAATAGGCCTACGAGCCGCAGCGGCCTCCATTTTGATACGAAGAGCGGTGAATTGCACTGGTCCCCGAGGCATGGCGTAGTTTATCCCGGGCAGCTAGCGAGGTAGCTAACTCTCCTTGTAATATAAGTCAAATTCATTCATACTGCACAAATTACCACAAAAATGCTTAGCTGTGTCCAGCTAGGTGAAACAAAATGCTAACTAGACACAGAAGACGATAGAACACGTTATATCATCTTTAAAAAAAATAGTAAAAAATTGGTGATTTCAGCAAGCCCAGCTGGCTGGAAAGCGGACCCCGTGTGCTATGCAATTCCATGCAAGATCCGTGTCAACGTGATCACTTTGTCCGCCAACGAAAAACGGGCAGTATGCAGCGAAATTATGCGGAATAATGCAACGCAAATAGAAATAAAAGCAGAAATTCAATCGTAACATCACAACCGATAAATGTCATACAATTAGGAAACATAATTATTTAATGCAAACTAGCATACTGTTTTATGAAAATGCATCGCGATTATGGTTCGCAGGGATTCGTGTCACAACCCAGAGCTCCATGTAGCTAGCTAGCATGCTAGCTGCACACTTATAACGAGATAATTACATACAGCACAAACGTTCACAGAAATTCTACGTAATGTTCATTTCGCGAAAATAATACAAAAATTACCTAAGCAGACATAGAAAACAATATAATACACGACAATCCAGGCTCCTCAGGCATCAAGCAAATAGGCCTACGAGCCGCAGCGGCCTCCATTTTAATACGAGGACAGACGAACAATGCGCTGGTCCCCGTGGCATGGCGTAGTTTATCCCGGGCAGCTAGCTAGCTTGCTAACTCTCCTTGTAACATTATCATTGCTTAACCTGGCTCCCCCTGGGGGGGGGGGCAGGTAACAATGTAACTCCAAGTCAATCAAACTTCTGTGAAATCAAACTGTGCACTAACAAAGCAACACTGATTGACAATCAATTTCACATGCTGTTGTGCAAATGGAATAGACAACAGGTGGAAATTATAGGCAATTAGCAAGGCACCCCCAAAAAAGGAGTGGTTCTGCAGGTGGTGACCACAGACCACTTCTCAGTTCCTAAGCTTTCTGGCTGATGTTTTGGTCATTTTTGAATGCTAGCGGTGTTTTCACTCAAGCGGTAGCATGAGACCGACTCTACAACCCACACAAGTGGCTCAGGTAGTGCAGCTCATCCAGGATGGCACATCAATGCCAGCTGTGGCAAGCAGGTTTGCTGTGTCTGTCAGCGTAGTGTCCAGAGCATGCAGGCACTATCAGAAGACATGCCAGTACATCAGGAGACATGGAGGTGTCATGATTTAGCCCCCGCCAGCAGAGGGCATGAAGCCGACGGGCACAGGGACCATGTACCCCAAAAGCAGGTTTAGGGACCCAAATGCACAGGCTGAGTAAAAATATAAAATACTTTAATTAAACTTGTAAAATACACATAGGAGGGGAGCAGCAGCACAAATCACCAACAACTTAGGGCTCCAATGACCAGAATACTGCTCCACCAAGACAAGGTGCAGCAGCCCTTAAATACTAACACTTCATCTCCACCTTAACAAGCAACAGGCATAGCTCATTTAGGTGGAGGCGAAGAATGCAGGAGGGGGAAGGGCCTGCAGGCCTACACCATGACAGGAGGAGGCTGTAGAAGGGCAACAACCCAGCAGCAGGACCGCTACCTCTGCCTTTGTGCAAGGAGGAACAGGAGGAGCACTGTCAGAGCCCTGCAAAATGACCTCCAGCAGGCCACAAATGTGCATGTGTCTGCTCAAACGGTCAGAAACCACCTCCATGAGGATGGTATGAGGGCCCGACGTCCACAGGTGGGGGTTGTGCTTACAGCCAAACACCGTGCAGGACATTTGGCATTTGCCAGAGAACACCAAGATTGGCAAATTCGCCACTGGCGCCCTGTGCTCTTCACAGATGAAGGCAGGTTCACACTGCGCATACGTGACAGAGTCTGGAGATGCCGTGAGAACGTTCTGCTGCCTGCAACATCCTCCAGCATGACCGGTTTGGCAGTGGGTCAGTAATGGTGTGCGGTGGCATTTCTTTGGGGGGCCGCACAGCCCTCCATGTGCTCGCCAGAGGTAGCCTGACTGCCATTAGGTACCGAGATGAGATCCTCAGACCCCTTGTGAGACCATATGCTGGTGTGGTTGGCCCTGAGTTCCTCCTAATGCAAGACAATGCTAGACCTCATGTGGCTGGAGTGCGTCAGCAGTTCCTGCAAGACGAAGGCATTGGTGCTATAGAATGGCCCGCCCGTTCCCCAGACCTGAATCCAATTAAGCGCATCTGGGACATCATGTCTTGCTCCATCCACCAACGCCACGTTGCACCACAGACTGTCCAGGAGTTGGCGGATGCTTTAGTCCAGGTCTGGGAGGAGATCCCTCAGGAGACCATCCGCCACCTCATCAGGAGCATGCCCAGGCATTGTAGGGAGGTCAAACAGGCACGTGGAAGCCACACACACTACTGAACCGCATTTCGACTTGTTTTAAGGACATTACATCAAAGTTGGATCAGCCTGTAGCGTGTTTTTCCACTTTAATTTTGAGTATGACTCCAAATCCAGACCTCCATGGGTTAATAAATTTGATTTCCATTGATAATTTTTGTGTGATTTTGTTGTCAGCACATTCAACTATGTAAAGAACAAAGGATTTAATAAGAATATTTCATTCATTCAGATCTAGGATGTGTTATTTTAATGTTCCCTTTATTTTTTTCAGCCGTGTACTAATATGAGTTTAGCTGAGATGAGGGAGACTGAATGGACTCCCACATTAAGTGCATCACAGAGAAGAGTCTCCAACAGGTTCTGTCTGGGCGGATCAGCTGCAAGAATACAAAGATAAGTCATCTCCTGGGGTCAGAAACAGAGTTTGCTGTCACACTTTTAAACAGGCATTACATACCTTGGCGTGTTTTACACACCCAAAAAATCTTAATTGAAATGAAAATTGTGCATAAAATTTTACAAAAATAAAGTGGAAATAGGCTAATTACGTTGCCTACTTCCTTAACAAGTATTTTCAAAAATGTACAAGTGAAATAGGCATTTTAAGGGTCCATTTCTGAAAATGGCTCAATGATGTGTCGTACTTTCTGCACGAGACAGGGAAAAATCCAGGACTGTTACTACAGACCATTCCAGATGTTACTGCATTAACAACTGAACACCTGGCTTCATTACAAGAGGGAAAACACAAGGAAATTGAACTTGTCTGTGCATTCATTTATAGTATATAATGCAAACCTTTTGGATTATTTTTAGTTTTGAAAAGACTGCAGAATTATCAGTGATATAAAGAATATTTATTTCCAAGTTCATTTTGTATCATCTGAATACACCTTTTCCTGCAACCAAATTTTAAAGGTGCACTATGCAAGTTTGTTGACATCACTTCTGATGATATTTGAATTCAAACAAAACAGAGGTAGCTCGCCCCTGCTTCCCATAGTTCCCTCCCTCCCATGCTTTCGTAACTGTCAAATTTTGTCGGTGATTGGCCGGAACGGTTTGTTATGTTAAGTGTTTAATTGACGTTTGTGACTTCTGTGCAGTCTCCAGAGTCGGGTCTTTTTTCTTTTTACAGTGAATTCAGGGGCAGGCAGCTTGCAGATCGTGAGGAGATGGGCGAATTGAGACAAAAATATCATCGAGCAGAAAATAAACAAACTTGCATAGTGCACCTTTAACCCCTAAAGAACTGCGCCCCGGTACCGGAGAGAAATATTACGCATTATAAATACAGCATTTTTCCAAATCGCGACATTGTAAAGTGGCATATCCACATTTCGCGAAGAAACTCGGCCAAAAGCTCATGTAAACCATTTTTACCTCAACTGAACACAATTCAAGCACCAAGCAAGTAAATAAGCATGCAGCAGAACATAGGATAAAATCATATCAGCGCTGAATCGCCAGGATTTCTGCTGAATTTATGCTATGCATAAATACGATACCTTAAATAAAATAGAAAAGTCCACTGGATGCAAGGATATGAACCCTGTCATTTTAAACCGACACCACATTTAAAGAACAGCAGGCATACACTTTACAGTCTACAGAGATGAGCAGAAAAAAATTCTTACCTTTGATATTTTGCAATAAAAAAACTGCTCGAGGGTAAATCTCCACTTGCTAATGTTAGCCCAATGTGTTCGTGTTATAACAAAACTAGATCTGCCGGGATCCTAGCATGTTCTTTCCCAGGGCGTTGCTTCAAATATCTCAGCTCTGTAGCATTCAGCTTCCTTGCAATGTACTTTCCTATCTGCGTTAAGCTTGTGATGCTGTCAGTAAGACTATGCAGGTAGGAATTTGATTGTATCAGTCCTGATGATTCTAATTCCACCTTAATGGCAGAAAACGAGCCTGAGCTACAGCCTTGCGTTCCGAGTGCGTCAAACTGAGTCCATGGGACATATGCATGTTCTTGAATAGTGCGACAATATAAACGCATAACTAGTTTGTTTGAGGTATTGTCCGAATAATTATCCGCTAAATATTCAAAACTCATTGTCGAAGTCGTTTTCTGACGTAATCTTTGCACTATTCCGCACAAATACTGAGACCACAATAGTAGCCTACAGTACGTATTTTCCTTAACTATTCGTTGAATGGGCAATTTGACCAAAGACTGTTGTCGATTGGCGCAGCCTGTTGGATAAAATGCCGCGCTGCTGAAAAGAAATTGTGAAGGTACGATTCCTGATCAGGTACCTTTTTTTAATTTTTTTTAATGTATGTATTATCTTTGAATGGGAAATTGTCTAGGCAACAAAACTGGCAGAAATAATAATAATTTTTTTTAATTCTAAAAATCTTGTATTTGGATGGAATGGATGCCTGTAGTGATATAAAAGTGAAATTTTATGGGTTTTATAACTTGGTATCTGAGAAATCTGAAATGGAACACAAGGTACCTAAATTGCCAAAATGGAGAAGCCACCTAGACATTCCTCTCTAATTTTACTCTGATTGACCTGATCAGAATAAACATTGGCACAGATAATAATGACACTCTGTACGTAATTTTTTAGAGGTTTCAAGCCGTAAATCAACAAATTTACAAGGGATCAAAGTAAAACTTTGTTAGGTGCAAAATGAGATCTTTCATTTACACTGTGTTCCATCTCAATTTACTCTGACTCAGTGACATATATATAGACATATTTTTACACCAGGTATGAAATCCCAAATGATTTTACCTTTATTACAATACCAAGATTATTCAAATGGACCAAGCAGTCACAGAGATATACTCATTTCATTGGGCTTGCCATTTTCAAAAAAGAGGCTCAGAGCTTAAGGGGTTAAGCCTTGAAAAACCTGAGGGACCATAGCTGAAAGTGCTGCACAAAATAAATCTGTAAATGGAAACCTAGTTTCATCCGTACATTTACCTCGGATATGCCCAAGGTCCAACATACCCATTCCAGGCATTCAGTTCAGAATTGAGATGGCTAAAGATTGAACATGGTGGCTGATGATCGATTTACATTTGATTTCTCACAGCAGTAAACACCAGTCCTCATCCAGCAGAGCCATCCTATCCCCATCAAAGTCCTGCAGATTTCCATGCCCATGGGGGCGTGGCAACCACAACCAGACAGACAAGAGCCTCCTACATGGAAGAGTGAAGCAGCACCGTTGCATTATATGTTATAAGCTATTTTTTCTGCTATATATATTTTTTTTACATTCATTATGTGCCAAGAAAAAAACTGCTTTAGTTTTGCAAGTGACTAAATGATATAACACTCTGGCATTTTAAAAGAACTGACTGAAAACCCTGAACAGTGTGAATATTGTGTTTCCAGCATACCATGTGAAACCATCATAACCAGCAGTACTGTCCCATAAGCAAATACCTGGCAACCACAATACCATGGGCATAAGCCACAATGTTACAACAGGGGGCAAACAAATATAAAAGAATAACTTAGACTCCACGTAATGACAGGGATTAATATTTTGCTTTTGTTTGATTTTAGAATTTTCCCCTCTGATTTCTCAATCATTTCTGCCACTTTTGAGATTCTTTATAAATTTACTGCGTGACCAAGGAAATTAAGCATAATTTTACATGCACAAAAATGCACAAATGAATGGATGAATTAATGCAATTGATTATCCAAGAATCAATACTTCCTTTATGATTTCCACCTGACGCAGAGCACGAATACTGACACCATGCTTATTCGGACAACACATTGTCGAAAAGGATTTTAATTTTTAAATAAAATTTTTATTTATTTATTTATTTATTTTTGAAATTTTCAATATTTTTTATTTTCATATAAAATAAATAAAATAAAGGAATGCAGTGAGATGCCAGTAAACACCAAGAAAGTATGTTATTCCTCTGCCTCAATTGTTACTAATGACTTCAAATGCAAATTACCAAAAAATCACAATTTTGAATGATTTTCAACCTTGTGGCATTCATCAAATCATTAATATTCATCTGATTGACTTAAAATTTGGACGGAAGTTGTATCTGTTGGAGATCTATGAAAAGACATAGGATTTCCTCGATATGTGTATCTCTAGGGGGTTAATTTTTAAAATGAAGCAAGTTGATGATAGGAATTTTCATTATGGTTGCATAACAGTGCTCATTAAATGTTCATTAATGGTCTAAACAGAAAGTCTTATGTAATTTCATAAAACTATCTTAAACCTTTCATATGGGACTAATTTGAGTAAAATCTGACATTGGGTTATTGAAATATCAATGCCACAAAAGAGGTTCAGATTTTGTCATTAAAGTGTAGTTTCCATGGCAACCATGTAAATTTTTTTAAACTTATTTTTAATGAGAAATAGGCTTAAAAAAGGACATAGAAGTACAGTTACAATTGTATTTTCTTAACATATAAACACCCTTTCACCCTCCCTCCCTGACTGGACTGACTGAGAAAGAGTAAACCAAAATGTAGCACAAACAATTTCTCAACAAAACAAATTCAAATTACATTATGAGTTAAAATAAACCTTATACATAAAAAGGGGAAATGTGGAAAATATGCCCCTCAAAGTGTCAAGCATAACATGGTTTAATGGACTTATGGGTTTTCTATATTGTGTCTGGGCTGCCTTGGGGGGTGAACCTCTCCTTGAATCATGAATGATCCTGTTAACTAGGCAGTTCTTGGAGGCCACCAAAATATGACAATAACCGCTCGCAAACTGAGAAATTTTTATCAAAATAATACATTTTATGAGGTTGAACTCATGTTGAGTAGGTTTATTTCTTTGTTTTTACATTATTATGGTTATTTCTACACTTTACCTTGAAGACCCCTTAATTTAAAAAAAAAAAAAAAACCCACAATTATTTCCAAAGACTGCCCAGATCGGGAATGGTTTCGGGGTTGCTTTGGAATTTTTCTCATTGGAGCACTCAAACTAGCCTGGAATCAATCCATATCACGCTTTGGTCACTTGCTGATATGTCTGGCCTCAGTCGGAAGGCCAGCGTTTGACTTACAAATATTCGCACAAAATGAATGCGAGATCTGTGATTGGCTCACAGTCGCAAGGTGCCCCGCCCCTTCAGACAGACTTGCGGCGGGTCCTGAATGAATTTACCCCAATGGGGAGAAGTGAACGCGAGCACCGATTATCACCGATTATTTTGCCCCATTGTCACAGAATTAAATACTGGACTTATTTCTCACATGCGACATATCTTCCAAATATTCTGGTGCTGCAATGGCATTTTTAAGATCAACAGATCAGGAGAAAATGAACTTTGTTCGAGACCTGTGTCTCTCCCAGCAGCGGTCAAGGAACATCTAGCAATTCAGAAATACAGTATGGACTGCGGCAAACGACGAATTAAACTTTCAAACTGAAATACTGATTGTGTTTATATGTTCAGCAGGGCTCGACATTAACGCTTGTCCGGGACAAGTAGATGTCGGACAAGAGTAAGAGTAATGTCGGACAAGAGTAAGAGAAATTTGCCTGCCCCAACGGACAAGTTAAAAGTCGCTGAAAAAATACCGTGTCTTCACGTTATATGCCCCTGATCTCAATTCGCTGAACAAATTAGAATACCGATTTGAAACAAAAACATGCCCCCGACACATCTAACCAGCGTCCAACTCGAATTCTTTGATTGACCGATCAGATACACAGACATGGACACGCACTCATATACAGAAGGAACATCCATCAGAGGAGCAGCGATGTTTCACAAGGCTTTGCAACCCGGGAAAGCTCCAGCAAAAGACCCACGAAGAAAAACAGCAACTGCACCTGTGCCGTATGAAACGAAAAGGGAGAGAAAATTTGAAGAGAGCTGGAGGGAGAAATTCGACTGGGTGCAGTACGCATCCCAGCTTGGCTTACAAGTCAGTGCTGCCAACTGCCAGCATTAGCGACACTGTATTTATGAATCACGGCACAGAGACCGTCTATTTAATTTCATCTGATATTTGACTTCAAAAAAAAAAAAAAAAAACTCGAACACACACACACACCAAAGAAGAGCATCACACTGATGTTATTGTCAGCTTTGCTTGGTAAGACATGATTTAACAGATTCATCAAACTTGAAACTGAAAAGCGCGTTTCATTGCTCTTACATAAAAATGGGGGGAAAATCACCAAATCAACTTTATTAATTTTTCAAGGAAAATCCTATTGGAGACAATAATCCCGTGCTTTATTCCCATATGTCATATTTAAAGATACATGTCAAATTGAGGGAGAGACTTTGCAATATAGTAAATAAGCATTGTATATCATTTGAATATGGCCTACATTAGAAAAAGAAGACTGTTGTAGGAGAAACTTAGTCTGGGAAAGTGGACCAAGTGTTTCTCTCACCCTTCTACATCTATCCTGAAGGAATGGACACATTCTTCACAGTCTGATGCGATTGGGCTTGTTGTGGGTAACTCCAGATGAAATACAGAAACCCAGGCTGGTCTGCACAAACCAAGTAGCATTCATTCTTTATCAATCAGCCCATGACAACTGACCACCGATTGTCCGAACCCTTGTATTTATTAGCCTTTTGGGGCGTCCCTATAGGTGGGATTAAACGTGACTCTTTCTACCTTAATTGCCAAACATTATTCATTTCTGATTGGTACATTGTCAAAAGTAACCCTCCACCCTTGGTTACAAGTCTGCTATTATTTAATTGTGTAAATTACAAACCCCAAAACCAGTGAAGTTGGCACGTTGTGTAAATCGTAAATAAAAACAGAATACAATGATTTGCAAATCCTTTTCAACCTATATTTAATTGAATACACTGCAAAGACAAGTTACTTAATGTTCGAACAGGTAAACTTTGTAATTTTTTGAAAATATTAGCTCATTTGGAATTTGATGTCTGCAACATGTTTCAAAAAAGCTGGCACAAGTGGCAAAAAGGACTGAGAGAGTTGAGGAATGCTCATCAAACACTTATTTAGAATATCCCACAGGTGAACGGGCTAATTGAGAACAGGTTGGTGCCATGATTGGGTATAAAAGCAGCTTCCCTGAAATGCTCAGTCATTCACAAACAAGGATGGGGCGAGGGTCACCTCTTAGTGAACAAATGCGTGAGCTGATTGTCGAACAGTTTAAAAACAACATTCCTCAACGAGCTATTGCAAGAAATTTAGGGATTTCATCATCTACGGTCCGTAATATCGTCAAAAGGTTCAGAGAATCTGGAGAAATCAGTGCACGTAAGCGACAAGGCCGAAAACCAACATTGAAAGCCCGTGACCTTCGATCCCTCAGGCGGTACTGCATCAAAAACCGACATCAGTGTGTAAAGGACATCACTACATGTGCTCAGGAACACTTCAGAAAACCACTGTCAGTAACTACAGTTTGTCGCTACATCTGCAAGTGCAAGTTAAAACTCTACAATGCAAAGCGAAAGCCATTTATCAACAGCACCCAGAAACGCCGCCGGCTTTGCTGGGCCCAAGCTCATCTAAGATGGACTGATGCAAAGTGGAAAAGTGTTCTGTGGTCTGACGAGTCCACATTTCAAATTGTTTTTGGAAACTGTGGACGTCGGGTCCTCCGGACCAAAGAGGAAAAGAACCATCCGGACTGTTATAGGCGCAAAGTTCAAAAGCCAGCATCTGTGATGGTATGGGGGTGTATTAGTGCCCAAGGCATGAGCAACTTACACATATGTGAAGGCACCATTAATGCTGAAAGGTATATACAGGTTTTGGAGCAACATATGTTGCCATCCAAGCCACGTCTTTTTCATGGACGCCCCTGCTTATTTCAGCAAGACAATGCCAAGCCACATTCTGCACGTGTTACAACAGCATGGCTTCGTAGTAAAATTCAATTCAATTCAATTTTATTTTGTATAGCGCCTTTTACAGATACACTGTCACAAAGACGCTTTACAGTCAGAGATGGGTTACTGAAGGGCAGTGCCCAACCTATTCCCAGTACCTATTCCCTATTCCCACTACAGCGAGGCAAAAAAAACTCCCAGTAGGGAGAAAAAATCCTCAAACAGTGGTGAGAAAAAAGTCCCCAGTGGGAAGAAATCTCAGGAGGAACCCGGCTATAGTGGGGAAGCCCATCCTCCGCGGGCTAGCTAGTTGATAACAAGATAATGACAAGAGTTCCATTGAAATCCATCTAATCAGTGCTAAAATAATTTGTATATTAAAACTGTCCAACAGATGTCTTGGCTAATGTAAAACAATTAGCAATGGAGGTCATCATGAGACAGGAAGACCCTCTTGGTCCTGTAGCTGAAACAAGATGGTAACAGCGGGTCTTAGGCTGGAGCTCCGGGCCAGGGGGTGTTCGGTGAAGCTTGATCTGGAGCTCAGGGCAAGTGCCCAGAGCAGGAGGAGGAGAAGAAAAAAATATTGTTAGGGAGGTGGAGTTGTATGGCGAGCACACAGAGCAGGAGAGACAGAGGTGCCTGTGTGCGATAAGGAAACCCCAGCAGAATAAGACTATGGCAGCATAGTTATGAGAAACAGGGGCAGGGGCCAACACAGCCACGAGGGCAGGTTGAGACAGTCACCACCAGACCATGACCAGCTCAGCAGAATAGGGCACCACCAGCAATGATCCAGTGACAGCACCGACTGCTCAGTAAAAGAGTGCGGGTACTAGACTGGCCTGCCTGTAGTCCAGACCTGTCTCCCATTGAAAATGTGCGGCGCATTATGAAGCGTAAAATACGACAACGGAGACCCCGGACTGTTGAACAACTTAAGCTGTACATCAAGCAAGAATGGGAAAGAGTTCCACCCGAGGAGCTTCAAAAATTGGTCTCCTCAGTTCCCAAACGTTTACTGAGTGTCGTTAAAAGTAAAGGCGATGTAACACAGTGGTAAAAAGGCCCCTGTGCCAACTTTTTTGCAATGTGTTGCTGCCTTTAAATTCTAAGTTAATTATTATTTGCAAAAAAAAAATAAAGTTTCTCAGTTTGAACATTAAACATCTTGTCTTTGAAGTGTATTCAATTGAATATAAGTTGAAAAGGATTTGCAAATCATTGTATTCTGTTTTTATCTACGATTTACATAACGTGCCAACTTCACTGGTTTTGGGTTTTGTAATTTGAAGCCTCCAGGGACGCTCGAGCACTGCATCCGAGCCTCCCAAACCTTGGGTTCACCTGAAGGTCAGTTTGGGTCCAAAGGTAGTAGGGTTCCTGGATTTTCCCAGAACACTGGAGTGCGCATGCTCATATAATAGGACCATCTGTTGGTTAATTACCAATATGTTCATTCCGGAAGACTTGCTCATCAAGCCGGTCTTCAGCAGGAGCTTCTTTAGGGCGATTCCATAAGGTGTCGTATGGGACATTCATAGTGGTTTTTGTCTTATTCAGCCAAGAATCTTTAAGAAGATTGGGAATGAATATATTACAGAGATGTGGTAAGAGGTGAATTATGCGGGTACACTAACTCCTGGAATGTTCACCCTTTTAGAGATTAGTAATTCAAAAAAATGTGGGGTGTCGTACGGGACACTAAAGCTGACACCACACTACTCCTCTCGAAAAGTCTGTGAATTGGCAGTATTAACAGACTTCAAGTGAAACTTAAAATATCAGCTTGTAGTTCCGCCAGCTAACTGTCAGTCACTTTTCCTTTTCTCTCTTAAAGTAGTTGAGCCAGGCCCAAAAATGTGTGGTGTCATATGGGACAAGTAAAAAGGTGTCATACGGGACACATTTGTCCAAACCCCCAAATCAGCAAATCCTGCTTCCGAGCAGTACAATAGATGAAGTGTATGGGTACAGGTGAATAAAATGTTTATTGAGAACTTTAAACAGCTGCAACATGTTACTCAAATTAATGTGTACATGTCACAAGTTGACAGCAACAAACATTGAATAATAAACACCGCAGCAGTATGAAGAGCATATGTTTTTCTCCCAACATTTTCATCTTCAGTCAGTAAACGGAAACAGTGTGCTTCTCTGCCCATGGTAGAATAGAACTAGAAAAGCGCTCAGACAGCGCAGAATCTCCGCCAGGGGGCAGTAAAGCCAAAAGCACGGCGATTGGAACTCCGGCTCATTGGAAAGACTTGAAATCTTGAACTTTGGCGTATATCTCAGCAGTACTTTGGCCTACATATGCCAAAATTTAATCACCTCTTCCTTGAATTAATACCCACCTACCCTGAAAATTAAGTCAAAATCCAGCCATAAGTTTTTGAGTTATGTTGTACACAAACAAACCAACAAACAAACGGCACCGAAAACATATACCTCCTCGGCGGAGGTTAATAATCAAGAAATGTAGAATGGCAAAATAGTAGCATTCATAACATGGCTATCTGAAGACCTCTAATACACTAAGCCCCCAGTATTATCATAAAATTGACAATATATTTTACGCATTGACTCCTCAAATGACAAATTCAGCTCTCCCTTATATCCTTGTAAGCACTCATATTGATAGCCGATCACTCAGTTATTCACTAAGGCTCATCTGCGTAATGCATACTTATAGTCCATGCCCATGTGAAAATTCCGTGGTAATGTTTTGATTGACTAATTTCTCATCCAATTCCAGAGAGTTTAAACTTTCCACAGTAACCGAAAGACATTGATTGGACAATAAGAATAGGATACAAACCTGCGCATAGAAGTAAGGTCGGTTGTATTCTACTTATGTTGGGCATGGTTGTGCAGCTGAAAATGATGCGATTTCAAAGAAAAAAAGACATGAAAAACCGGCCCGAAGTGTTCAGTCACATTTATGGGATTATGATTAATTATTCCGAATGAAACAGGACTGGAGGGTTCCTTCTACCCGATGCATCCATCTCTGGTGGAGGGATTCAATGTAAAAGGTTATACTTCTACTCTGTTTGCACTTCGCTCAATGTGGCTTTTTGCTTTGAATTTATACCATGTTCAACGAAATCGAATGCCGAGGTTTTTGTTCTTCAAAATGCAAGTAGCCCATGCACTTCGGTACATGCCCTGGTACTGTCATTGCACCATTCCGTTCAATTTGGGAAGGAAATTGCCTGATTATTCATTATAATGGAATGTCTATTCTATTAAAATAAGGTATATTTCAGATATTTCTGAGTTAGTGAGTAATACTTGTTCCTTATAAGATGTGGTAAGTGTGTATATAAGGTTGCAAGCTTGGAAGTGGGAACTGCTAGCTTTTCATTGTAGGATGAATGTTCTTACCGTTAAATAAGCAGTTCATTTAATGAGTATGTGTGTTGGCTAGTGGGACTCTGAAGAAAAATTGATAAAACCAACTTCAATATGCAGAAAAGGCTTGTTTTGTGTTTGGAGAGGTTACTGGTGACCATTGATGTCCAAATGCACCTATATTGATAAACTCATGCTGAATTCAATGAGTAAATCATTACTTCATATTGAATTTCATGCGTCAAAAGTTGATTTGTATTAAATATATGATTATTTTATGATTTGACGGTGCACCATTTTGAGGGATCTTTGACTTTGGGGAGCAATCTGGATAGCGGTCATATTTGGGTTCTAGAGAGTAGGTAATTTAGAATTCAGCGGCCAGATGACTTGCACTTGTGGTCAAGGAGTGTATGATCCCAGAAATTTTAAGACCGAGCAATTTTTCCATTCTCTGGATTTTTTTTTTTTTACAATTTCAATGCTGAATTTTCATGAAGATTTTTTGTGTTTGCAGCCTTTTTTCTCTATCAAAATCATGAAAATAAACTGAAATACGATGGAACTCGAATTGCTTTGAGTGTCCTGACTCAATTGAGCCATTCCTTTCCTGTCTGTGAAGCTGCAATCTTGAATTATAGAGCCTTAAATAAGGTAACACATAAATAGCCAGTTTTGGCTGTGCAAAAGGGTTAATTTTCCATACCATGTGCATTCTGCTTTACTTCACCTGAAATTTGGTACCGTCTGCTATCAGAGACAGTACGCTACTTTAAATCTTGTCACAAGTATGGATCTTCATTATCTGTGAGAATTTCTATAATTTCTAACATGCCCAGCGGAAAATTCCATTCACGTGCTGCCCTCTCTTGTGTTATGCCTCCTTTTGCTCACTGAGATAACTAAAACAAAATTATTCATTGATTTTTAATTTTCTGCCCTGTACATACCTTGGGGTCTCTCAAAATACTGAAAACTATATTGGTGTCGTACGGGATAATGGTGTCTTATGGGACAAAGTGTCGTACGGGACAATTAAATATCTGGTGTCTAGTCCTAACCAAGAGGGCGATTTTAAATAAATATGGCACATATTGTTGTTTTGTACTCACACTCAGAAAATAATAATTACCACTGTTGTAAAACATTCTAAACAAGTGGTAAAAAGATAAATTCATAGTTTTGGTGTTGTAAGGGACAACGGGGCTTGGTAAATTTCAAGCCTGATTATTGAAATGTGGAAAAGGCCCAAGTTCAATCTATCGGTGGTGGCAATGAAACCTTACTATCCACTACCCATTCACAGCAGAAGACAGGTGCACACTCTATTTCAATGGTAGACAGCCTGTGTAAAAAGTTATGCAAGATCAACCATGTGTTGTCTGAAATTAGGTACAGGCAGATAAAGCATTAAAAAACAACTACACACAATTTTCTGAACAGAGATCTTTTTGTTCCTGAAAGAAGGGGATATAAGCATATGAAAATTATCAACACAACTTCATTTGGTACATTCTGAATTTTTATTGATCTTGTCCACATTTTCATTGAGCGCCCTCCATCAGAATTTTTTGACATATATATGAATTTTTGCTTTCCAGCCACACACTCTCTCTCTATCTCAGTCATTCTAAAGGGCCATATGAACCTGGCTGAGTTCTCCCTGTTGAACTTTGATAAACACCTTTCTGCAGATGTAGACGCCTGCGGACAAAGAGCAGGTCTTTTTGTGAAAGCAGTTGCTCTATTCTATCACTAGATGGCACCCCCGGATCAGTTATTGAATATTCACAAGCAAGCAGAGCTGGAACACAGTCTAGAACAAGGGTCCTCAATCTTTCCCAGAAAGGGCCGGTGTGGGTGCAGGCTTTCATTGCAACCAAGCATTTACACACCTGATGCTACTAATCAACCCCTGGATTCCTTACAAATAAGCTTGATTAATAGCATGAGGTGCATAGCTGGTGGGTTGCAATGAAAGCCTGCACCCACACCGGCCCTTTCTGGGAAAGAATGGGGACCCCTGGTCTAGAATATTGACAAGTTCAATTCTATCTCTGTTGTTCAGAAGTTGCATGAATTAAACTCCTCAGCTAAGCCTGGTGTGCAAACTGCTCAATATCCTTGCCCAGAGTATCTATCCAGCAGTTTAGAGAAGTGTTCTCTTGCCACAGAAAAAATTGTTGTCCTCTGTAACAACCACTTTAGTTAGAGTGAGTCAACGGTATTCCAATTAGTGGTTAAAGGGGACCTAATATGCGATTTTTCCAAGTTTATATTTTGGTCTTTGTCTCCACTAGAGTACTCCTCATCACTCAAAGTTAAAAAAAGGGTACTTATTTCTCTCATACTGCCATCCTCAAAAAACCCCATTTGTAGTCCATAGTAGTCTCTGCCTGAAACGCCTCATTGGGTGGCTCTTCTGCTATGGCCCCCAATCCCTGTGAGCCCACTTTCTTCTGACTGGCCAGCTCTGTGGAGGGTGGATTAAGGTGGGAGAAGGCAGCAGAACGCAGTTTTCCTGGTTCGGCAAAATGAGTGAAACTGACGGGAATCGACAGGCATATCTAACGCAGTACATGTGTATAGATTTAATGAAATTAACTTGTTCTAATAAATGCAACGGGGAAAGTGGAGGACGCAGTGCGAAAGTCTGGCAGCTCAAGCACAAATTTGCCATCGGCTACAGTTTGCTACAGCAACAGTTGGTGAGTACAGCGGTTTTACTCCGTAGCTCGGATGCAGGGAAAGCTAGAATCCACCCCATATAGACACATTTGTAGAACAGGTCGACATGCCTAAGTGTAGACCGGAGACCGTAGAAATCCGGTAGGTCTGAGTTTAGAAGGAAACATGGACAGTGAGGAGCAGCTAAAAGTGGACCAACAGCTTACGGACTGCTTCGGTGTGTATTAGGACCTGCTGGATTGTGTGCATAATTGTGGTGTCTTGTTAGCGTGGAGAAACAAACAGCTTCTGCACTGGTATATGACAGAGGGGCAAAAGCTCCACGCTAAATGGCCTTTTCGGAAATTGGCCATGGAAATGGTTTACTTATTGCTTCAAAATGACCAGCTTTTCCTTGCTGAAAATGGGCACATTATGGATAGCGTGCGAGAGCTAGACAGAGCCCCGGGTATGTCATGAACGTAATACAGGTTTTACAGACCGTAAGTTCCGTCTGCGTGAACTGTTGTTTATGTATATTTGTGTGTGTTGGGCGATGTGATGCGTCAGTGCAGTAGTACTGGAGTAGAAGTGCTTGTAGTTGTAGTTGTAGTTAGTGCATGCTGCATGCTGCCTCTGCTTCTGCTTGCTACTTGCTGCTTTCAGCTGCTGCCGTCGGCTAGCCCTCTTACAATGGGGTGAAAGGAGGAGCAGAATATGTAAGCCTCCTCCTGCCGGCACACAGCCTCTCCATCGCCAAGACCCCTGTAGTGCCTCCTCGTGGCCACACACGGTAACTGGGCACCTCGCAGTACCAGGCTAAACTGCAGGGGGTCTCGGAGCAGCAGTGGTCCCCAGAGGTCTAATGTGCAGGCCTACATGGAGTGGACACGCCCTGGCATAGACCAACCACTGCCCCGCTGCCTTGCGGTCAGTCCTCGGAAGACAAAGGCTAGGGGAGCACACCCTGAGAGAAAAGCTCCGCTGCCTTGCGGGTAGGTCATGGAAGACAAAGGCTAGGGGAGCACACCCTGAGAAAAAAAGTAGGTGCTGGGGACGCACCTCAGGCGGTTCTCCGACAAACTGGAGTTCCGGCAGCCTCCTGCAGCTGTGAAAAGCCACCAGTCTTCCTGGATTCTTCCTTGCCATTGGATTACAGATCCTCATAGCGAAGCAGTGATGTTGGAGTATGCGCATCCCCTTCGTCACTTTAAATAAACTCAGTGCGCAGGTATCTGCTACTGGTTCACCACGTCAAGTCTACTGGCGATGGGGTACCTGGTGACGGGGGCAGGATTGAATGCTCCGGGAGCTCCTAGCTGGGACCCTGCACAGTAGCGGCACAGGGTTATCATGGTCGTCAATAGCTGGGATTTTGAGTGGCAGCTGTTTCCGGCAGATCCCTGTGTGTCTGAGCAGCCCTATTCAGGACCACACTGCTCACCCCAGTTGGGGAAGGGTTTAGAAAAGGTAACCTAAACATTGTCCACTCAGATTCTCCTGGATAGGTTGCCGCGCCTATCGAGACATTCCTTTCTGCGGTCGAAAACAAATAAAGAAAACAAACAGAACCCTACGGCTTGCGACATGGAACGTCAGAACTCTCCTGGACACCAGCCAAAACACCAGCAGGTCTGGTCGAAGAACAGCACTGATCGCGGCAGAGCTGAAGCGCTATAACATCGATATCACAGCTTTAAGCGAGACCAGACTCCTGGATGAAGGATCCCTCAAGGAAGAGGGAGAGGGTTACACCTTCTTTTGGAGAGGCTATCCCATAGGCGGACAACACCTGCATGGTGTAGGTCTAGCCATCAAGAACCAGCTCCTCCCAAGTCTGACTGAAACACCAACTGGCATTAGTGAAAGGCTCATGTCCATCCGCATTCCTCTCACCGGTAAGCAATATGTCACCGTCTTCAGTGCTTACGCACCCACCCTTCCATCAGAGGAGGGCATAAAAGACCGCTTCTATGAGATGCTAGATGAGGCCCTTCACAAAGTCCCGAAAAAATGATAAGATCCTGTTGATGGGTGACTTTAATGCAAGAGTTGGAAGGGACAGTGGTATTTGGAAAGGTGTGCTGGGACAGCATGGCATCGGCCACTCCAATGCGAATGGGATACGACTCTTAAGTCTCTGTGCTGAACACAGCCTCAACATCACGAACACCATATTTCAACAGAAAAATAAATACAAAACATCCTGGATGCATCCCAGATCCAAGCACTGGCACCTCATTGACTATGTCATTGTTAGGCAGTCAGATCTGAAGGATGTCCAGATCACTCGAGCCATGAGAGGGGCGGATTGCTGGACAGATCATCGATTGATCATGACCATGCTCAAGATGAGGATTCGCCCAGCAGTACACTCCAAAAAGTCCACCAAGAAGAGGCTGCACTGTGCCCAGCTGCAGGAAAAAGAGGTATGCAACACCTTTCGCCGTTCCCTAGCTAATCAGCTAGAGAATGTCGAGTTCCTCCTGGGAAGGGAAGACACGATTGACGAGAAGTGGTCATCTCTCAGTGCATCACTTTACGGAGCTGCAGCCCAATCCATCGGCTACAGCAAGAAGAAACATCAGGACTGGTTCGACGAAAACTCCAGATACATCTCCACTCTGCTCAACAATATGCACACAGCCTATAGAGCCTCACTCAATAACCCATTCTCTGCTGTCCTTAAACACAACTAGCAGGCGCAGAGGGGAGAGGTACAGCGTACTCTGAGACAACTCCAAAAACAGTGGTGGGTATCCAAGGCGCAGGAAATACAATCATATGCAGACAGATATGACATGCACAATTTCTATGATGCAATTAAATCCATCCATGGTCCAAGAACCCATACTGTCTGTCCCCTCCGAACTGCTGATGGAATCTCCCTCATCAAGCATCATGCCCTGATTGTCCAGAGATGGGGAGAGCATTTTGAGGCCTTGCTGAACCAGCCAGCCCCAACTGACATCACGGTTCTAGAGGAGCTTCCAACTCTAGCCACCATCCAGAGCCTTGACCTCCCACCCTCCTTCTCTGAAGTCCATGCTGCCATAAGGGCACTGAAAAACAATAAATCCCCTGGTCCTGACTCAATTCCTGCTGAGATCCTGAAGCAAGGAGGGTACCTCTGTACTAGAGCAATTCACCAGTTCATCTCCCTAGTGTGGCAGGAAGAGCGCGTTCCCCAGCAATGGAAGGATGCAAACATTGTCACCATATACAAAAACAAGGGAGACAAAGCAATCTGTGGAAACAGCAGAGGTATAGCCCTCCTCTCTGCTGCCGGTAAAGTTCTGGCAAAAATCATGCTCCACAGGCTCATCGACAACATCACTGAAGCCCTGCTACCAGAATCCCAGTGTGGAGAATCGCAGCACAGTGGACATGATCTTCACCTCACGACAGCTGCAGGAAAAATGTCTTGAACAGAGGCAAGACCTGTTCGTGGCTTTTGTCGACTTATCCAAGGCATTTGACACCGTACATCGTGACCTTCTGTGGAGAGTCCTCCTGCACTATGGCTGCTCGGTGAAGTTTGTGAACATCCTGCGGCAGTTTCACGAAGGGATGATGGCCAAGGTCACAATAGGTGGGCTGGAATCTGCTCCCTCTGAAGTAACAACTGGTGTGAGACAAGGATGCACTCTTGCCCCGGTCCTCTTTAACATCTTTCTCCTATGTGTAACAACACTTCTCCACAAGGAAATGGAGGAGGGAAGTGGGGTGTCTCTGGATTACAGGCTGGACGGGAGCCTTTTCAACATCAGAAGACTCCAAGCTACAACTAAGCTCCAGTCTGTTCACATACTGGAACTCCAGTATGCTGATGATTGTGCCCTTGTGGCACACACACCAGAGGCCCTGCAGGCTGCCACTACATCTGCTGAAAAGGCGTATAGCAGAATGGGACTGTCTGTGAATGTATCCAAGACAGAAGTCCTTTGCCAGTGGTCATCAGGACCCCCGCAGAGACCTCCAACTTTCACTGTTGCTGGCTCCCTACTCACCATCGTCCCCCACTTCAAATACCTTGGAAGCATCCTCTCGGAAGACTGCAGCATCGACCAGGACTTACAAAACAGGATCAAACAGGCCTCATCCTCATTTGGGCGACTTAGGAACAGAGTCTTCAACAACAATAACCTCCACCTCCACACCAAAATTTCAGTCTACAAAGCAATATGCATCACAACCCTCCTATATGGGTGTGAGACATGGACAGTCTATGCTCGCCATCTCAAGATGATGGAGGCATTCCATATAAGGTGCCTCCAACGAATCTTGCAGGTGACGTGGCAGGATTGTGTCCCCCACTCTGTGGTTCTTCAGCGAACCAACTGCAGGAGCATAGAGGCCAGCATCATGCTCCATCAACTAAGATGGCTCCGCCATGTCACCAGAATGCCAGCCAGCCGCCTGCCACGTAAAATCCTGTTTGGTCAGCTCCATCTAGGCCACCGCTCTGCAGGAGGACAGAAGAAGAGGCTGAAAGACGAGCTAAAGGCTTTCCTAAAGAAGTGCAACATGCAGCCTGCTGCCATGGAAGCTGCCGCAGCAGATCGCTCCTCCTGGCGCAGACTCTGTCGACAAGGAGTAGAAGTGGCAGAGGAGAACAGAGAGAAACACTATCTGGTGAAAAGGGAGAGGAGAAAGGCGGCCTTGTCTGCACCTGTCCCATCCGGTCAGGCCTACACTTGCCCTGTCTGTGGCAGACAGTGCGCATCATGCATTGGGCTGTACAGTCATCAAAAAACCCACAAACAGTAGCAGAAGTCATCATCGGTCACGATGGACTACCTAAGAGAGAAGATTATGTGGAGTTTGCGAATCGATCACTTTGACAGGAAAGAATTTAATATTCAATCGATGGCAATGTAGCGTTTGTTGTTGTTACCGGACTGTTACAGCCTGTGCGCTTCCCTATTGCTTTCACCGGTAGTATCAGAGAGCTTTCCCAGAATTGGAGATGTATCAGGCTGACCCCAGTCATGGATAAGTAAAGCGATCATTTCATAAGAACCCAAAAACGCACCCCAAGCTCTGCAAAATCAACGTCTGGTCTAACTGCAGCCCAACTCGGCAGACACATACAGCACCTCTCCGTTTAGCTTCAGCTGAAGTGGCTACAATCAGTTAATGTTATGATGAAACTATCACATTGATGCTTACCGAAATAGCACAAACATACCGATCATAATTGCTGCATATAAGTTAACCAGATGCATTTTTAATTGGCAGAGCATGCAAACTAACATGCAGTATGCGGATGAGCGGTCATGACTTTGAATGTAATCTGCCCCGCAAAAAATTTGTTACGGATCCAGTGTGAAAGCTGCTTAACGCGCCCATAACCCCTTTATTCGCGTCTTTGCATTGACTTTGAATGTACCTAATCTGTCGCGCGAAAAATTTGTTTCGCGTCAGGTGTGAAAGCTGCTTAATGCGCCCACAATGCCTGTATTTGCATCTTTGCATTGACTTTGAATGTAGCTAATCTGTCCTGCGAAAAATTTGTTTCGTGTCTGATGTGAAAGCAGCTTTATGGATAGTACGCGACAGCTAGAGAGAGATTGGTCATGTTATGATCATAATACAGGTTTTGCAGACTGTAAGTTCCATTAGCGCGGACAAGTTGCTTATGTGGTGCTAGCGAATTGATAACTTCGACAGGAAATAATTACCTATTTAATCTCCGCCTTTTTCGGCTTTTTATTAGCCACAATAATTTCTAAAGGGGGATGAAACTGTGTCAAGGTAGTGCAGAGAAATCATTTATAAGCCGGTGGAGCTTCTGCATTTTGCATTGCTTTCACAGTAGCACCAGAGAGCTTGCTCAGACATTTGTGAAGTATCCGGCTGATCCCGGTCATAGATAAGTAAAGCAATCAAATAACCTGCCAAAAACGTAATACCTTATTACGTTATTGGCAAAATGTTATTAGGTTATTGGTAGAGAAATGTTATTACATTATTGGCAGGTTATTACGTTATTGGCTTTATTACATTTCAAATGGGCCCATATTATTACGTTATTGGCAGTTATTACGTTTTGGGTTGTAACAAGCGGGAAGGGGAGAAGCGAAGAGGGGGAGGAGCCAGGTGACCAGAAGTAGCAGAGTGGAGTGCTCTGGCAGGGGTGTAAGGTCTGAACAGTCTCTGGATGTAGGCTGGAGCTGTTTTGTTGACTCCCTGATAGGCTAGCACCAAAGTCTTGAATTTGATGCGAGCAACAACAGGGAGCCAGTGGAGCTTTGTGAGCAGGGGGGTGACGTGGGAGTGTCTTGGGAGGTTGTGGACCAGGCGAGCTGCAGCGTTCTGGATGAGCTGCAGGGGTCTGATGGCGGATGCTGGGAGGCCGGCGACGAGGGAGTTGCAGTAGTCCAGAAAGGAGAGGATCAGTGCTTGGACTAGGAGCTGCGTTGAGTAGCTGGTGAGGAAGGGATTCTACAGCTGTTGTAGAGGAAGAACCTGCAAGTCCGAGTCACTGCAGCGATGTTCACAGCAGAGGAGAGCCTGTCGTCAAACAGGACCCCAAGGTTCTTCACACTCCGCGAGGGGGAGATGGTGGTATCCCCCAGGTTGATGGTCAGGTCCAGGAGAGGGGAGGATGGAGCAGGGATGTAGATCATCTCAGTCTTGGTTGGGTTGAGCTTCAGGTGATGGTTGTCCATCCAGCTCTGGATGTCATGTAGGCAGGCGGAGATGCGGGCGGAGACCTGGGCATCAGGGGGAAAAGAGAGAAAAAGTTGAGTGTCATCAGCATAAAAGTGATATGATAAACCATGAGCAGAATTTACAGGACCGAGAGACTGGAGATAAAGAGAAAAGAGGAGTGGACCAAGAACTGAGCCTTAGGGGACGCCTGTGGTAAGTGGGCGGGGTGTTGATAATTCACCAGCCCAGGCAACCTGGTAGGAGCGACCGGAGAGGTACGATTTCAACTAGATGAGGGCTGTACCACAGATCCCCTGTGCAGACAGGGAAGAGAGGAGAATGGAGTGGTCGACAGTGTCGAATGCGGCAGAGAGGTCAAGGAGGATCAGGATGGATGAGAGGGAGGCGGCGCGTGCAGTGTGAAGCGCCTCACTGACGGAGATGAGAGCGGTCTCCGTGGAGTGAGCAGCTCTGAATCCCGACTGGTGGGGGTCCAGGAGGTTATTTTCTGCAAGAAAAGAGGAGAGTTGGTTAGCAACAGCACGTTCAAGGGTTTTTGACAGGAAGGGGAGGGAGACTGGGCGGAAGTTGTGAATGACTGAGGGGTCAAGGGAGGGTTTTTTCAGGAGACGGGTAATGGTAGCCTGTTTGAATGAAGAGGGAAAGCATCCAGAGGACAATAATAAGGGAGTTAATAAGGGAGGTGACAAAAGGGAGGGTGTTGGGTGTGATAGCCTGGAGGAGGGGGGAGGGGATAGGGTCGAGAGCACATGTGGTAGGACAGTGAGAGTGGAGCAGCTGGGAGACATCAGTAGAGGAGAGGGGGGAGAAAGCAGAGAGGAGATGGGAAGGGACAGCGGGGGAGGGGGAGAGGGGAGTGAAGGGTGAGAAGGAGTTGCGGATGGACACAATCTTATCCTCGAAGAAGGCTGGGAAGTCCTCTGCTGTGATGAAGGTTGCAGGTGTGACAGGCGGAGAGCTGAGGAGAGAAGAGAAGACAGAAAACAATTGGCGAGGGTTAGAGATTGAATTCTGGATTTTAGAATGATAAAATTTAATTTTAGCAGAGGTAATTGAAGAGGAAAATTCGGCTAGGAGGGACTGGTAGTGGGACAGGTCTGCCAGGGCCCTGGATTTCTTCCATTTCCTCTCTGCTGCTCGAAGGCTTTTCCTGTTAGAGCGGAGAGTTTCTGCCATCCAGGGGCTGGGTGGGGATGATCTGGCTGGCCTGGAGGCAAGAGGAGAGAGTGTTAAGTGAGGATGAGAGGGCAGAGAATAGAGAGGAGGCAGCAGATTCAGTGGGGAGATCAGAGAAGGAATCGAGGGAAGGGAGGGAAGCAGTGACATGGGAGGCGAGAGCGGAGGGGGAGAGAGAGCGGAGGTCACGGCAAACTGTAACGGAGGGGGTTGGAGTGGGGGGAGAGAGAGGGAGAGGGAGGGAGAAGGAGATGAAGTGGTGGTCAGACAGGTGGAGAGGAGTTTGGTGGGATCAGAGGAGGAGCAGTTACGAAGGAGGACCAGTCGAGGAGATTTCCAGCTGTGTGAGTTGGGGGTGAGGGCAGGAGGGAAAGGCCAAAGGAGTGCAAGATAGGAAGAAAGACGGCAGACTGAGGGGCCTCAAGGTGGAGGTTGAAGTCTCCCAGGAGAATCAGTGGGGTGCCGTCGTCAGGGAAGAAGCTGAGCAGGACGTCCAGCTCGTGGAAGAATCATCCTACAGGGCCTGGGGGACGATACACACCAATGATAAACAGGTTAGTTGGAGAGGATATGGAGACAGAATGAATTTCAAAGGAGGAGATAGAAAGGTGAGAGAGAGGAAGAGGAGAAAATTTCCAAGTAGGAGAGATTAACAAACCAGTCCCACCACCTCGCCCAGATGGCCGGGGGGTGTGGGAGAAGGAGGAGGAGGTGGAGAGGGCCGTTGGTGTTGTTGTGTTGTCTGGAGTGATCCACGTCTCTGTCAACGCAAGGAAGTCGAGGGACTGGAGGGAGGCATAGGCACAAATATTGCTACAGTTATTGGATGGTGAAGGTGTTTGTCTGAGGTCAAGAAACAGACTGTGGAGGCATGTGTACCACAGCCGAGGTCCAAACTATGTCTGGCACATTGATGGCTACAAAAAGCTCAAGCCATTTGGAATTGCAATCAGTGGCTGAATTGATGGGTTTTCCAGAAAGATGATATGGCTTGAAGCCTACAAAACAATGACCTAAAGATCATCGCTGGCTACCTCATGGATGCTGTGATCTCAGCTGGTGGGTGCCTTGCCAGACTCCGACTAGATTTGGGAACAGAAAATGGCTGCATGGCTGAAATGCAGCATTTTTTGCATTTTTCTCAAAACCAAGCTGAGGCTGACGCCTCACTTTTGGTCCGCATACTGGAAACCAGCGCATCGAACGATGGTGGCTGATCCTGCGAAGTCAGTGTGTCCAGTTCTGGATAGACCAAATTGATAAACTGAGAGAAGATGGCTACTTCACAGACAACTGCTTGGACAAATCCTTGATCCAGTTTTGCTTTCTTAAAACAATACAGGTAAGAGATGCATTATGAGATGAACATAGATGGACATCCCAGTTATAGTTTATGGAGCCACAAATGACCATGAGTAAAAGTCATTGTCTGTGTTCTGTGAAGAGAGTGAGAAAAACATGAATTGTTCCTAGTTTGAAAAAAAAAAAACATTGTTTCAAAATTTTCAAGTCAAGGGATAAATGTTTGAAAGAGGAAAAAAAAAACTTAAATATTCTCAGGGATTTAAAAAAAGAGAAAATTGTGAGAGTAAAAAACTTGTAAAAAGTGTTCTGTTACTGTATAAGATTTTGACTCAACTCAATAGCTCTGGATATTGCCAAATTGCAATTGCAATATTGCAGAATATGCAAAATAATAAACAGATTTGGATGAGGCAGGGTCAGGAACTAAGGCTGAATCAAAGCCTTGTACAGTGATAACAGTTTTGAAAATAATTTCAGAGAACGGAAGTTTTTCCCTAAAATTTTTTTTTTCCTAATCTCAGAGAATATTCAGGCTTTTCTCAACAATTGGTGAGTCTTTTAGTGTATATAGGTCAATTTAATTTAAGGGAATATCATATCATATCCACATTATTTGTGGATATTTAATGTATTTACGTATTTATTTATACATAGGTCTACCAAATATGCCATCGTATTTGATGCTAAATCGACATATTAGATTTGTCTAGTGTGACAAATAGCATGGTATAATGAGGTAAAATACCGCTTTCCATTTTCAGATTCTTCCACTACTTTTAAAGGATCAGTGTGTAAGATTTCGAGTCATCTAGTGGTCAGATTATAGACTGCAACCAACTGACCATTCCGTTTCTGAGAAAACCTATGGTGGCTGCAAAACTTGCGAAAACGTGAAAAGCGCTCTCTTGTGTCAGTGCTTTATTCATTTACTTTCTTCCCATTCTGGACTATAGGAGAAAAAATGGCAGCGCAACATGGTGGCCTCCACCTCCATGGTGGCTCCCATCTAGGTTTAAGGGGACATAGACCCAATCAAAACATTTTCTTTGTTCTTCATGATTTTTCCACAGGAACATAATTAAATTGCCTTAAAATTTCAAACCAAAAACACAGTTTTTTGGACGCCGTGTACACAGTTTCCATAGTAATGGCAGCCATCTTGGATCTTAATACAATATCGCTCAACCATTTTTTGGAAAACCAAATAACATTTTCTGATCCAACCACCTCTAATGTGATGTAATAACAATTATCTATGTCAGAACAGAGCCCCTTTTTTAGTTTTTTTATTCTTTATATTGTTTTAACCCCCCCATACGATGGTTTTGGCGGGAAACGCCTAATTTTCATGCAAAATTTGCAAAATTTTTAAATTGAAGCAAAATATTGGAAAAAATGGCTCTGTACTGACATAGGTAATGACAAAATACACATAATTGCCTGGTGGCAGGTCAATAGCATGTACGGTTGCTGAGAAATTAACGTTCTCGTGCCGAAAATTTGGATTTTGAGAAAAATGCCAAGTGAATTTTGATGATTTTTGAGTGGAAATATTTAATAAATGTTTTTTTTTCACCTTTATTTGTGCTTATAAGTTTATACATTGTTGAAACATGTATAACATACCTATTATCATGTGAAAAACAAAAAGAGAAAGGAAAAGAAAATCAGAGAATCACAAAAATAAACAGAACAACAATGATAATAAAAAAATTAACAAAAGTTAAATGAACAAAAACAAATACAGGATGTTACATGACAAGACTAAATGGATAAAACTTAAGACAAGACAAGACTAGGCAGACACGACAAATATGGATGCAAATAAAGGAATACGACAAGGATCACTTTTAACATAGATACACATTTTGGATTATGAATTCTGGTTTGGGGTACACATTTTTAACAGGAGCAGGGACTTAGAGGAATCATTTTTGAAGGTAGTGTAAAAAGGGGGACCAGGTTTTCTCAAAGGATGGGATATTGTGTGTTAATCGAGGCTGTTAAATTTTTTCAGATTAGATTGGTCAGTCAATAAATTAAACCAGTGGGTTATGGATATTTTAGTTTGATCTTTCCAGTTTAATAGTATTACTTTTTTGCAATAGTTAATGATATGAGTATGAATGATCTAAGGGAGTTTGGAGTGGGTAAAGTGGAGAGATCACCAAGCAGTGCAGTAATGGGACAGAGAAGGATGCTGAGGATCTCCGACAGCCTGCTCATGACCTCCGACCAAAAGTTCTGCACGCGTGGGCAGGTCCAGAGTGCATCAAAGTAGTTGTCAGTGGTGGATGGATAGTGGGATCATGTGTTAGTTTTGCTGAAGCCCATTCTGAAGAATTTGTGAGTGGTGATGTGTGCTCTGTGGAGGGCTTTATGCTGGATCAGTTGGAGTTAAACATAGAGAAGGTGTTATTGCATATGATTTCCCAGTTGATATCTGTAGGGATGTTGCTGATGTCTGTGGTCCATTTATCTGTTGGGATTGATGTTTAGTCTATGGTGGTCAGTATTTAATAAATCTGGGATAGGGTCTTTTTGGGTTTTAGAGAATGCAGTTTATTGTGGGGGTGGGAGAGTAAGGTCATTACAGATTGTGCGGTTGATGTTTTGAGGAAGAATGTCTTGAAGCTGAATGTACTGGAAGTGACAGTGATCTGGTATGTCATATTTCTCTTGGATTTGGTCAAAGATCATGAGCAGGCCGTCACTGAGAAGGTGCCCCAGGCTGGCTACTCCGCTCTCTTTCCAGACGGGGAAGATGAACGGTTAGTGATTGATTGGAAACATAGGGTTGTGCCAGAGAGGTGTATGGAGACATAGGAGAAGGTGTAATTGAAAAATTGGTTGGATTTCCACCACGCAGAAAGAACTGTGCTGATTGCAGCATTGTTTTTGTAGCAACTGAGAGTGCTGATGGATTCATCTATAAATGGGAGGGTATGAATTTCCAGGTCTTGAGTAAAACTGTTTTCTATGTGGCGAGGCAAAAAAGAGGAAAGCTTTTAGGGGAACTAAAGCGGATAACGCCACCGGGGGAATTTCACCCCAGGAATTAAAATTCAACCTTAAATATAGGATGTACAATTCAAAAGGCACACAGACTTGTTACTAAGACAGAGACATGTTTCAAAATAACCAAAAGTTTTATAAAAGCAATTTAGAAAAATACCAGGACTGGAACTGCTAGGAAAGGAATGACAAACACATTAATAACCAAAACTGCAAACCAATAAGAAAGAAATAGAATTTATTTTCCATGCACTAATATAAGATATTAAAACCAATTAGACAATTAAGAGAACCAGTCCAACCCAAAAACAGAAAAACTAAACTGAGGAGAGGCCACAAGGGGAGAGGCAGACTACACGGAGGAATGCCCAGAGGTGCTGCCACATACCCACATCACGTGACACAGCAACACTCACAATTAGACGGTGCCGAATATTGGTGTCCTGGTGCTCTTTTTTACAGCCACAAGTGTGGGGACGTCACCATGAGTGCCTAGCCTCCCGACCAGATGGCCCCGGCTCACTAAAATAAAACCAAATAAAAACAAGTTAACCAAAAAAAAAAAAAAAGTGAAATAAAGAAACCAAATAAGATCATAAACAAATAGACCCAGTTAGGTTACACAGTTGACACAGACCGCAAAACAAGACAAAATATCAACAATCAAAACCAAGCAGAAGGATGCTGGCCTAACACAGAGGAAATAAAGTGGGCAAAACAGCAGCAGGTGAACCTTCAAAAGAAAAACTAAGATTAGGAACGTTCACCATACCATTTAAAAAAATTTACAATAAATCACCCACTCATCACCTCTAAAACAGAAAAATAAAAAAAAACCAACAGCCGACGATTGATGCAGCAGAGCAGAAGCAGGAGAGAACTCAGGGCCAGCAGGTGCCTTATATCGGATCTAATGAGGCAATTAGTTAGGGGGCAGGAGTCAGGCTTGAGCTGCATTCACTTGCACCACCGACTCAGAACTCCCCTACTGTGGGAGGCTTGCCCCACCACATCTTTATCTAACCAGGGTGGATTGCTGTTGTTTGTTCAGTGTTTGATGTACTGCAGTTGGTGTGAGAGGAAATAATGAAAAAAATGCAGAGCTCCAAGTCCTCCAAATTGTTTGGGTTTTTGGATAGTTTTATTTGTGGTTTTTGATTTTTCCAGTAGAAGCTAGTGACTGTGGTGTTGAGAGAGGAAAACCAGCCCGGGGTTGGGGTGACAGGGATCATAGTAAAAAGGTAATTGATTAGTGGGAGAATTTTCATTTTGACAGTGGAGATTCGGCAGATTAAGGATATGGGTAATTTGTTCCATCTTTCTAGGCTGTCTTTTATTTCTTGCAGCAAGGGGATATGATTGAGCTTGAATAATTCATTTAAATTTGATGATATATGGATTCCAAGGTATCTGATAGAGTTAGTGATTGCCATTCGTTTCAGAAGGCGATCCTCAGCCCCAACACCCCACCGTGGTGTGTTTATAGGCAGAATCTCAGATTTTGACCAGTTGATGGAGTAGCCAGATACTTTACGATAACTATTAATCAGATAATGGACCGATGGAAGTCGAAGTCCATTAAAACATAAAAATATGTTTTAATGGAAAGAACACATTTCAAAGGACTACTTACTTGGTCACTTACTCTCAAAAATTTTCAGACAGAAATTGGTATTTTGATTGGGAATAAGTCCCCTAAAAGGGCTTATTCAAAGCGAAATGCAACTCAAAGATTGTTTTCATGTGATTATACACTACTAAAAACGTAGTTATGAATGTTATATTCCATTTCTGTCAAAATATCAATATAAATTCTACACACTGCTCCTAACTCTATTACATCAAATTGCATGTTACTGGTATTTTGATTATTGTGCATAGTCCTAGCCAGGCCATTTTAGCGTACCGGGCCGGTACACTGACGAACGCGAAAGTCACATGCCGGTACGTGGGAAAAATCCGCCGGTACGCAAAAAATTGCTGCCGGTACTACAGATAAGTCACCAGTACCAGTATCATCAACAACACGGATGGCTTCAGACAATACCGATCAACCTAGTTTTGTCAATTGTCGGAAGATAGGCCCGTATGGCCACCGCTGTCGCAAGTAGCTTACCTTGAAAGGCATTGAAAGGAATATTTCCAAAATTCGGAAAATGCTGTCATTACATGATGCAGAAAAGCTTGTCCATGCCTTTGTTACTTCAAGATTAGATTACTGTAATGCTCTTTAGTCTGGTTGAGCAAAATCCTCTCTAAAGGGGCTCCAGCAAATTCAAAATGCAGCTGCTCGTATTCTCACTAGAACACGGAGACACGAGCATATCAGCCCAGTGTTAGCTTCACTTCACTGGTTACCAGTTAAATTCCGAATAGACTATAAGATACTACTTCTTACCTTTAAAGCCTTACATGGGCTTGGTCCATTGTACCTAAGTGATTTACTTTTACCCTACATTCCCTCCAGAACACTCCGTTCGCAGAGCGCAGGCCTCCTTGTTGTTCCAAAAATAGCTAAAATTACCATAGGCGGTAGAGCTTTTTCCTATCGTGCTCCCCTCTTATGGAACGAATTGCCTGCTCATATTCGGGGTGCAGACACTATCAGTATATTTAAAGTTAGGCTCAAAACATATCTCTTTAGTCTGTCCTATAGTTGAGGGACAGGAGTGGGTGGCTGGCATAAGCTATAGAATATTTGGTGGACTGAGCAGTCAGTGCTGTCACTGGATCATTGCTGGTGGTGCCCTATTCTGCTGAACTGGTCATGGTCTGGTGGTGACTGTCTCAACCTGCCCTCGTGGCTGTGTTGGCCCCTGCCCCTGTTTCTCATAACTATGCTGCCATAGACTTATTCTGCTGGGGTTTCCTTATCGCACACAGGCACCTCTGTCTCTCCTGCTCTGTGTGCTCGCCATACAACTCCACCTCCCTAACAATATTTTTTCCTCCTCCTGCTCTGGGCACTTGCCCTGAGCTCTAGATCAAGCTTCACCGAACACCCCCTGGCCCGGAGCTCCAGCCTAAGACCCGCTGTTACCATCTTGTTTCAGCTACAGGACCAAGAGGGTCTCCTGCCTCATGATGACCTCCATTGCTAATTATTTTACATTAGCCAAGACATCTGTTGGACAGTTTTAAATATACAAATTATTTTAGCACTGATTAGATGGATTTCAATGGAACTCTTGTCATTATCTTGTTATCAACTAGCTAGCCCGCGGAGGATGGGCTTCCCCACTATAGCCGGGTTCCTCCTGAGATTTCTTCCCACTGGAGAGTTTTTTTCTCACCACTGATTGAGGATTTTTTCTCCCAACTGGGAGTTTTTTTTCGCCTCGCTGTAGTGGGAATAGGGAATAGGTAGTGGGAATAGGTTGGGCACTGCCCTTCAGTAACCCATCTCTGACTGTAAAGCGTCTTTGTGACAGTGTATCTGTAAAAAGCGCTATACAAAATAAATTGAATTGAATTGAATTGAATAGCACATTAGTATGGTGTTAAATCAGTCTCAAAACATGAGCGCATAAAAACTGAGCGTGCTAGACCCTCTCTGGCTGCTCGCAACCTCAAAATAAGCGCAATTTCAATATTGTGTGCTCTCAATTTTAAAAGGAGCTCGCTTGCAATTTCTACACGCGCTCTCAATGTCAAAATGCTCGCAATACTTCAACAGGCGCTCACAATGTCAAGCTGGCTAACGTCAGTCCCTGCACGTTAATTCTTGTACTTAACCAGCCTATTTTAGCATCAGTTTACCCATGGCTATGCCATTTACATAGCAATACTATGCTCCTGAGTTGTTCTTAATTATCACTTCCTCCAAATAATATTTCTTTTCTGATGCTGAAGACCCGGCCGAGAGTTAAGATCTTTAGTTCAGCTGATCCAGGGCTGATCCAGAACGGAGGAGCTTGCTATCTGGGTTGGCACACTTTGGTTTTAATAGGATGATATGGTTCGGAAATATTCACCTCATTCATGCGAATGCTTTCAACGTCTCTCAGCCTTTAATTACAACTCGATGCCGTTTGAGCAAATGAGTAAAAGACACGAGCTCGCAATGCTGCTATACGCAAGTAGCCTACAATGTTAACTGTTCAGTAAATTTAGAGTGTTTATGTATCATATTAAACAGCCTTTGTCCCCTTACACTTTCACTGCTCTCATCACAAACTGGAATCTATTTATCCCTTAGCAAGAAGTTTATTTTATCAAGTATTCTTGAGTATAAGTATAGCAAGTATACTATGGACCATGCACTTGTCGTGTACTAGAAAGTAGACTAATTTAATACTTCTTCGGACTAAATTGGAACATTTTTAAGTTTATAAAAGTATACTTTTAAGTATACTTCAAGTTAAAGCAAAGTAAACTGAAAGTATCCATCAAGTTTACATCTAAGTTTTATACTATACTGCAAGTACAGTACAAGTGAACATTTTAGTATACTGTGAGTAAACTAATTGTATCCTTTTCAATTTATGAAAGTATACATTTAAGTATACTGCAAGTAAACTTACAGATATACTGCTAGTTTATTAGCTGTATACTTCTCGTAAACTTTTCAGTTCATGAAAGTATACTGTGAGGTATACTGCTAGGAAACTTAAAGAGTGTCATTGGATGTTTAATGACCACAGTGAGTGAGGACTTCAGGTTCACATCTCATCAGACAGAACATCCTTATCACTGCACTGGAGTATTGTGTATTATTCCACCAGAGGGAAGATCCCAACCTACTGGCACACCAACTTACTTTCCCAAGGAGGCAGTCTCTCATCCAAGCGCAAACCAAACCTACACCCACTTAGCTTCAGCCCCACAGCTGGTTCAGATCAAGCTGTGGTATTGTTACTAGTTTTAAAACTAATTCAGACATTTCATTGTCAATATGTCAGATAGCACTGAAGTTCCACTCTTCTTAATCTTAATCATGTTTGAAAATAATGTGTGCATTTATCTGTGAATCTGCACATAATGGCCAGCTAGATTGAACTGATATCTAAACTTAAACACAGCAATGTTTGGTACAGGTACAATATGCAGGGCTTTGATGTCCACACTCTTGTTTAAAAATGATTAAATCATTTATTAAACAGAATGCACCTTCTTTCAAGTATTTCAGCACTGTTGCATCTTTTCTTTAGTTGGTCATATTTTTGACTGTGATACAGAAGTCCATTAACCAAAAAACAGCTCATCAATGTACTCATTTGGAATATTTCATCATCGTTTGCTTGAGTCCTTCAGCCTACAGGCCAGACTGAAGGCATTGCTAATTAATATTTTATGCATATTACTGGTTCGATATGAGAGAAAGAGGTATTTTTTTTTGTTTTGAATTGGGGTTTCAACAAGAGTTGCCATCACTGTGCTCTTATACTTTGGCATCGAATACAATATTGCGTTAAATTGAAAATTAAATTTATAAAGGAATCAATTTTGTTCTCAATCCTGAGTATGTGTTTCATTGTAAATTCTTATAAGTAACTTCAAATTAAATCAGACAAATATTTATCTATTTCTGTGTGGGTTAATAACACTGCATAAAAATCAAGTTCAGCTCCCACCCATGTGTTATTTACTCTGCTATGCTGCCATAAAGCTGACTTGTTACTGCAAACGTACATGTGGAATATGTACAAAATTAAGTACATGAGATAGTAAAAACTGAGTAAAAATATAGTGCAGTATACTTCAAAGAAGCCAATATGTATGGTAAAAATATTTTAATGTGCTTATTCTTTTGATAGTAGCGTAACTGCAAGCCAGTACTTGAACATTAGGCATGAACATTTTAATACTTTGAGATATACTCAAGAAAAGTAATTAACAGTTTAGGTACAAGTATTAGCCAAATATTCTAAGACTTGTTTGTGTACTTTTCAGTATAAGCGAAGTATACTTAAGTATTACTTTGCTAAGTATATTGCTGATAAGTATATCAAAAGTAAACTGAAAGTATACTTTCTTATTTTTAGTTTAGAAGAAGTATACCAATAGCACACTTGAAAAAACTTCTTTTTTGTTAGGGATGCCTAAAACATTTAAATTGAATTAGGGTTATTTTATTTATTTGTAACATTGTATTAGTCTAGAACAGCAGTACCTATAACTCACTTGCTCAAATGGCATCCCGTTGTAATTATAGGCTTAGATACGTGAAAACATTAACCTGAATATAGCAAATATTTCCGAACCATATCATCCCAACAAAGCAATACACAATGACAACACCATAGTGTGCCAATAGCTCATAATAGAATATTGCAAATATTAAAAAGCTGCTATCCCATAGCAAAAAGTAGTATACTTGAAGTTCATTTTATTAAGTATACTTCAGTATAAGTATCGCAAGTATACTACAGACCATGTATTTGTAGTGTACTAGAAAGTACACTAATACTTCTTCGGAGTAAATTGGAACATTTAATTTAATAAAAGTATACTTTTAAGTATAAAACTGAATTAAAACTAATTCAGACATTTTATTGTCACTATGTCAGATAGCACTGAAGTTCCACTCTTCTTAATCTTAATCATGTTTGAAAATAATGTGTACATTTATCTGTGAATATCCACATAATGGCCAGCTAGATTGAACTGATATCTCAACTTAAAACAGCAATGTTTGGTACAGGTACAATATGCAGGGCTTTGATGTCCACACTCTTGTTAAAAAATGATTCAATTATTTATTAAACAGAATGTACCATCTTTCAAGTATTACAGCACGGCTGCATCTTTTCTTTCGTCGGTCATATTTTTGACTGTGATACAGAACTCCATTAACTGAAAAACATCTCATTGGTGTACTCATTTGGAATATTTCATCAGCCTTTGCTTGAGTCCTTCAGCCTACTGGTCAGGCTGAAGGCATTGATAATTAATATTTTATGCATATTTCTGGTTCCATATGAGAGAAAGAGGTACTTTTGTTTCGAATTGGGATTTCAATAAGAGTTGCCATTGCTGCGCTCTTCTACTTTGGCATCCAATACAATATTGTTTTCGAAAATTTAATTTAAAAAGGAATCAATTTTGTTCTCAATCCTGAGTATGTGTTTCATTGTAAATCCTTAGCATTGGTTAGCATTGCTGCCTCACAGCAAGAAGGTCGTGGGTTCGAATCCGGCCTGGGGCCTTTCTGTGTGGAGTTTGCATGTTCTCCCCGTGTTGGCGTGGGTCTATCTCCGGGTACTCCGGTTTCCTCCCACAGTCCAAAGACATGCCCTTTGCCCGTAGTCAGCTGGGATAGGCTCCAGCTCGCCCCGTGATCCCAGTGAGGAATAAGCGGGTATAGGGTATATTTTAGATTGCAATCATGATGTTAAGTTAGCTTAAAGACAACTTTGAAGTATACTTACAGTAAAAAAAAAAAAAAACTTTTAGCTCCCAGAAAGTTGAAAACTAAATTTAAATAAATAAACTATAGAAGGCTTGAATTATAGAACTAGTGGACTTGTAGTCTACCAATAAGTTTACTTGCAATATACTTCAAAGTGTACTTTCATGAACTAAAAAGTTGGCTTGAAGTATATAACAAGTAAAGTTGTAGTAGATCTGAGTTAACTTTCAATATGCTTCAAAGTATACTTTTATAAATTAGACATTGTGCTAGATGTATACAACTAGTGAACTAATAGTTCATCCTTAATTTTATGAGCAGTATACTTCAAAGTATACTTTCATGAACTGAAAAGTTTATTAGAAACATATAACTAATAAGCTAGCAGTATATCTGTAAGTTTACTTGCAGTCTACTACAAATTATACTTTCATAAACTAGAAATTGCGCCAGAAGTATGTAACTAGTAAACTAACAATTCATCTTTAAGTTAACCAGCAGTATACTTCACAGTATACTTTCATGAACTAAAAAATGTTTACTACAAGTATACAACTATTAAACTAGCAGTATATCTGTAAGTTTACTTGCAGTATACTACAAATTATACTTTTATGAACTAGAAATTACGCTAGAAGTATGTACCTAGTAAACTAATAGTTCATCTTTAAATTTACTAGCAGTATACTTCACAGTGTACTTTCATGAACTAAAAAACGTTTACTAGAAGAATACAACTAATAAACTAGCAGTATATCTGTAAGTTTACTTGCAGTATACTACAAATTATACTTTTATAAGCTAGAAATTGCGCTAGAAGTATGTACCTAGTAAACTAATAATTCATCTTTAAGTTAACCAGCAGTATACTTCACAGTATACTTTCATGAACTAAAAAATGTTTACTACAAGTATACAACTATTAAACTAGCAGTATATCTGTAAGTTTACTTGCAGTATACTACAAACTATACTTTTATGAACTAGAAATTACGCTAGAAGTATGTACCTAGTAAACTAATAGTTCATCTTTAAATTTACTAGCAGTAGACTTCACAGTGTACTTTCATGAACTAAAAAACGTTTACTAGAAGTATACAACTAATAAACTAGCAGTATATCTGTAAGTTTACTTGCAGTATACTACAAATTATACTTTTATAAACTAGAAATTGCGCTAGAAGTATGTACCTAGTAAACTAATAGTTCATCTTTAAGTTTACTAGAAGTAGAGGTGTATAATCCAGGGTTCAGAAAGTAAAAATCCTACCATGTTTTCATTCCACCCGTAAACTCCTGCCAGCTGATTTCACTCATTAATTTGACCTCCCAGCTGAAGAATAGTGCCAACTGACAGGTCTTCTGTGGCTGGAACAATATTCTGGGATGGACTTTTACTTTCTGAACCTGGATTATACACCTCTGACTAGCAGTATACTTCACAGTACACTTTCATGAACTGAAAAGTTTACTAGAAGTATACAACTACTAAACGAGCAGTATATCTGTAAGTTTACTTGCAGTAGACTTAAATGTATACTGTCATAAATTGAAAAGTATTCTAGAGGTAAACAAGTAGTTAAGTCAGAGTATACTTAAAAGTTTACTTGTAGTTTACTTGCAGTACAAAATAAAACTTAGATGTAAACTAGATGGGTATTTTAAGTTTATGTTGCTTAAACTTTAAGTTTACTTTTTTTGCAAGAGTATGTATTAAGTCTGTCAATACTGCAATAATTGTCAAATTTGTTCTCAAATAAAATCAGACAAATGTTTATCTATTTCTTTGTGGGTTAATAGTACTGCATAAAATCAAGTTCAGCTCCACCCATGTGCTATTTACTCTGCTATGCTGCCCCACAGATGACTTGTTAATGCAAACGTACATGTGGAATATGTAAGTCCATGAGATAGTAAAAACTGAGTAAAAATATAACTTAACATAACATGAATGGCTAGAGCAGGCCTTTCAGCCCAACTAAGCTCGCCAGTTTCTTTATACTATTGTGAATATATCCCTTCAGATACTAAATGACTCAATGGTATCTAGCTTTATGTCAAGCCTGCTCTTGAAAACCCCAAGGTCTCTGCCTGAACAATATGGTCAGGTAAGCTATTCCACAGTGAAATTACTCTTTGGGTGAAGAAATATTTCCGAATATCAGTGCAAAATTTACCTTTAGTCAACTTCCATTTGTGACCCCGAGTTCTACTCACAACACTTGGTCAAAGGAATCCTACATGATTCACTTTGTTAATCCCTTTAACATATTTAAAGACCTCAATCAAATCACCCCTGAGTCTCCTTTTCCTAAGACTAAAGAGATTAAGGATCTTCAGCCTCTTCTCGTATCTTCAGCCTCTTTCATCTTTCATACCTGGAATAAGCTTGGTGGCTCTTCTCTTAACTTTCTCTAGAGCTTCTATATCTCTCTTGAAGTATGGTCTCCAGAACTGTACACAATACTCCAAGTGTGGTCTGACGAACGTGTTGTATAAAAGAAGCATTATCTCCTTTGATTTGTAATCAATACTTTTGGCAATATATCCTAGCATCCGATTAGCTTTTTTAATTGCTACGGCACAATGAATAGAACCTGAGCAGTATATAATAATATATTAATAGTAATAGTAATATAGTGCAGTATACTTCAAAGAAGCCAATATTTATGGTAAAAATATTTTAATGTGCTTATACTTTTGATAGTAGCCTAACTGCAAGCCAGTATACTTGAACATTAGGTATGAATATTTTAATACTTATATTTACTCAGGAAAAGTATGATAATTAAAAGTTTGGGTACGAGTATTAGCCGAATATACAGAGACTTTTCCATGTACTTTTCAGTATAAGTGTACCTAAGTATTACTTAGCTTAGTTAAGTATATCTCTGATAAGTACATCAAAAGTGAACTGAAAGTATACTCTCTTATTTTTAGGTTTGAAGAAGTATACTAATAGCACACTTGAATAAACTTCTTTTTTGTAAGGGAATCTAAACCTCCGAGGAATATTCGAGAAGACTACGTAGAGCTCTCTGTCCACCGGCTGCCTCGGCTTGCGATAGCAGCTCTCTTCGGCTGAAGCTCTTTTAGTGGCGCATAAGCAAACGCCGACATGTATTTAGTTTAATTTAATCAAATGAAGACTTGAAATATTTTCAATCATTCACAACTCTGGATTATATTGTATGTTTTATTATGATTTTCATTGCACGACTTCGTACTTGTGAATGGCCTTTTCTCTTTTTCTTTTCATTTTTTTTTTTACGTAGATAACATACGTTCCGATCCGATCGGTGTGTGCAGATGTTGAGGACAGCGGACATGGAGCTGCTCTATTTATGCATGCAGTTACATTATTCTGTCAGTAGATGACACACCCGGATCAGTCAATGAATATTCACTGGCAAGCTGAACTCGACCACGGTTCGTAATATTGATACGTTCGATCCTACCTCTGATTTCCAGGAGTTGCAATAATTAAACTCCTCTAACATGCTTCATGTGCAAACTGCTCTTATCCAATTCCAGGCAGTATAAACTTTCCAAAGTAACCACAATGCGTGAGAGCTCAATCATGTAAGCTTTTTTTTTCTTTTTTATACAGCATATGTCTTGACTACCTAAAATGGTTTTTACCACCCTAAAAAACTTTTGGTTGCCCGGCTAACGACTGAAAAGAAAAGTTCATTTCTCGCCCTGGCTTTCATACAATTTATACTTTTTAAAATATTTCACTTTTTCTTTTTTTTCGTCCCATAGAAATGCATTGAAACAGTCTTCAAACTCTTCAAACTCTTGTGCTACTTTTAACCTCTATAACTTCAGCATTCTTTCTCCTAGAGACTTCATTCAACGTTGACATCAGCAAAGTTAGCTGAATAACGTGGTTGGCATGGTTAGCATTGTTAGCGTAGTTAGCATAACTGCTAACAACATTTGCTAAGTTAGCTGAGTAATTTAGTTAGCATGATCACGTGGTTAGCATGATTAGCATTGTTAGGTAATGGCTAACAACATTAGCTACGTTAGCTGAGTAACGTGGTTAGCATTGTTAGCATAATTAGCATCACGGCTAACAACATGAGCTAAGTTAGCTGAGTAATGTGGTTAGCATTGTTAGCATAGTTAGCATAACTGCTATCAGCATTTGCTAAGTTCGCTTAGTAACCTGGTTAGCATTGTTCTTTCATTCGTTCTTTGTTCAGATTTCAGTTTTTTAATAAACATTCAAGTATTCTACATAATTATGTCCCCGAACGCCGAATGGCGTTGGTCTGACCGCCGCCGCCCTACGTGTTAACGCGATAACTTCAGCAATATTTCAATTAGAAATTTCAAGTTTTGCATATAAGTAAGTATCATAAAGAGCAAGAACTGATTCGATTTTGGACAATTTACGATTTCTAGATTGGCCACCAGGGGCCAAAAACTGATTTACATGTTAACGCGATAACTTCAGTAATATTTCAATTAGAAATTCCAAGTTTTGCATATAAGTATCATAAAGCGGAAGAACTGATTCGATTTTGGACAATTTAATCATTTCTAGATTGGCCACCAGGGGCCAAAAACTGAAAAAAATCACTGTTTTTATCATATATCTGGAAATATTTGTTCGATTGACCTCAAATCAAGTGCAAATGAAAGGTCATGAGGATGTATCCCACGATGACATCATACCTGTTTGGTTCAAAATTTTGACACAAGGTGGAGCTTTGTCACATAAAATTCACTATTTTTGCCATGTATTTGGAACTATTTGTCCAATTGACTTGAAACTATGTGCAACTGCAAGGTCATGACCTCACAACGTGTCACATGATGACATCATACCTGTATGGTTCAATATTTTGCCACCAGGTGGCGCTTTGTGATGGAAAATTACCATTTTGGCCATATCTTCAGAACCATTTGTCCGATTGACCTGAAATTAAGTTCAAATGAAAGTCTATTCAAGGTCTATTCGAGGATTGGGGAATTGGAGGATTGGGGGCGTGCGGGGATATACCCCCAGCCGTCGCCTCCGATGGCATAAGCCTAGTTCAAATATAATATTTTCATGGCAGCTATTCAGTGTGGCGTCAGCAAACATTCAAATCATTCAAACTGTATTGTGTTCAAGACAGCATCACAGTGTGGCTTCAGCTTTCAGAATTCACACAATTCTCTAGTTATGACTGTTTCTCATAATTTTGACTTTTTATCTCACAACTTTGACTTTCTTATCTCATAATTATGACTTTGTATCTCATAATTTCGACTTTGCATCTCATAATTATGACTTTGTTTCTCATAATTTCGACTTTTTATCTCATAATTTCCACTTTGCATCTCATAATTATGACTTTGTATCTCGTAGTTTCGACTTTTTATCTCATAATTATGACTTTTTATCCCATAATTATGACTTTGTATCTCATAATTATGACTTTTTATCCCTAGCCGCGCGATTAGTGAGAAGCGGGGGATATAGCATTGGGGTCCATCCGTACGTCCATACGGACACACAAAATTGAGGCGGCGGGGGATATTGCCATCTTAGTGGCAAACACTTGTTATCTCATAATTTTGACTTTATATCTCATAATTTGGACTTTGTATCTCATAGTTATGACTTTGTATCTCATCATTTCGACTTTGTATCTCATTTTGTAAGGGGATAGATTTTTTTTTTATAACTGGCGGAAATCGGCTTCCATGCTTATTGCACCAGTGCCATGACAGTTTTTCATTCATGCATAGACCAAGTTTCATGTCGTGCTGTTTGTGTGTGTGTGTGTGTGCAGGAGTGAATGTGTGTGTATGTGTGTGTGTGTATTATAGCGAAAAGCGTGAAAGTGTGTGCGGTTACTTCAGTGCTCATACTGTAAGCCATTTCTTTCATAGACTTTCACAGTGATACACTATTTTTAGTATTAATTCTATTTTCACTTTGTGGCCGTGCGCGCAGAAATAAACAGCAGGGGGCGTTTCCAGAAATCAGCGGCACTGTTTATGCTGTGTTCGCTGGCGATGTGTTTGTGTGTCACAGATCTTTAGAAGAAAATGAAAATTCCGAAAGGTGGTTTCCCAGCCTTGTAAGGGAGAGCGATGCTGAAATTTTATCAATGAGTGATCTTTTTTTTGTCTTGAAATCTCGTTTAGTCATACTGCCAGTAAATGAAAGACTTTTTTTCTGTTATTTTAAGTTAAAAATAAATTTTTAAATCTTGCAGCCATGTTTCTTTTTCGGGAGATGAATAAACTTGTGTTAACCACTGCTAACTTCAGTGTAAAAAAAGATATAAAAAAGAAAGAAAGGTAAAAAATGAAAAGTAAATGAAAGAGCAAGGAAAATATGCTTAACATAAGCAATACAAATAGAAATAGGAAAACCTATTTCATTTGCTTTGATCACATCTTGAACTGGATCTTCCTTTTTTTTCCTCATTGCTCAATTTTCTGTAATATTCTTGCAAAAAGCTGTAATAAATGAGCACTTGACCATCCCATATGACAATGAAACTGGCATGTGCCTGCTAGCCTGTTACCTTACTGACTCATGATTTCTTTGGTCTCATGGTTAGTGCTTTGCTAGCCTGATATATTTCCTGGTAAACACACTGCTACTTCTTCTGAGTTTCATGTAAACCACGAACGGCTGCTCTGGCTGCCAACCTCAAAGGAGGTCAGCCCCCGCAAGAAGCAACACCAACGCTCACCCCTCCAGTGTCTGCTGGCTGAATTGCATGCTGTGGGAGGCGGGGGAATTTACTCTCAGCACGAAGGGCATCTCGCAGGAAGCTGTGAGCGGGTGTGGGAAATAGCATGCTACGCAAGACTGGATATCCCACGCTGCATCTGTCGGAAATGAGTCTGAAAAGTGACATTGTGTGGTGGCGCACTCAAAAATAAAGCGCCTGCCGCAGGTAGGAAAATAAGCAAAGTTTTTGAGCTTTGGTGTCTTCCGCGAGTCTAAAGAGAGGGAATTTACCTCATACTGCTCCAAAACAACAATGTGGTGAAAGTACATGCTCTAATTGTGATTCTTTCTGTTGAGAGGATCCAAAAGGGGTGATAGCGAAGTTAAATAATGACCCATATTGGATGAGGTGTCCTGGTGGGTAGTGCTGTAGCTTTACTCCAAGGTTGTGGGATTGATTGTTCTCCTTGGTTTTTTCAGGGCACTGCAGTTTCTGTCCAGAGTACAAAGGCATGCACTTTAAGCTCACTGAAGACTTTGCCTATAGGTATGAGTGTGAGTGTAAGGGTGCGTGTCTTTTTCCCATGTGATACAGGGGCGGATTCAGGAATTGCTGAAAGGTGGGGCACTGCAAGGAGGGGTCTGGGGACCCTCCCCCAGAAAAATTTGAAAGATTAATGTGCTGAAAACACGTGTTCCTGCCATCTTGGAAAAAAATCTGGCCTATCCGTTCAATGATTTTCCTCCCAAAGTTCTAAAAATTAAGCTAAAAAAAACTTTCAAAGCACTGTTATAACGCAGTTTTACATTAAGTGACAACTTGAATCTTTACCTAAGATTTTCACTTTACTGTCAAAATTCGTGACCTAAACCTTTTAACTGATGTTGGTGACTTGGTCAAAATTTCAAAGAGGAAAAAATCTTTCGAAATCATCCAAACCCAACAGTGTTGGCATTCATTGGAAAGTGCTTAATGAGAGCTTTCCAGTGAATACCAATGTGCTATGGTTCAAGCGATTTTCAAAGGTTTTGAGGTTTCAGAAATGTTGACAAAATCACCACAAGCAGGGAAAGAGTTTGACCATATTTCCCACAAAACATTGATATTATTAGTTTTTGAGTTTATATAACACCAAATAGCCTCCAACATAACAATTGTAAGTGTATATCTAACATGTAAACCCAGTAGCTGTATGCATCTGTGATTTTAGCCGATTTTAACAGATCACCAAATCCCCCTCCGCCCAAGTCCAGGTTTAGTAAAAGATACCACACTGAACAGCTTGCAAAAAGTTTTTACAGTGCTGTGATTGCCTTTTTTCAAAATAAATCTAAAAGACGAGGGCTTAATGCTTCCAGTATATTCCTAAATGTTGTGAAAGTAGGAAGTGTTGTCATACACATAATCCGAGTCACCATTAAATTAAATTTCTGCACACGTGAGTGAATTTACTAATCTGGAGGCAGTGGTTGGGTCAGCAATGTCCAAAAACAAACTATTTTATTTATATTAAAGATCCTATTTATCCTAAAGATGTCCTGATATAAATTTAATACAATGATGCTGTCCTATATTAAAACATAACATTGTCAACATATAAACTATTTTTTATGGAAATATTATTATTATTATTATTATTATTATTATTATTACTACAGAAATAGTATTATTATTATGATTGTTATTCCTTTTCGCACAGCTGGTGTTTTTGCTGGGGTTCACACCTGGCACCAAGCGGCTTCCCGTCGCCTTAGATGTCAAGGACTTTCCTCAGTATCCTTGATGTTCCCAGGATTCAAGCTTGTCCCAGTTTCCCAATTAGTCCTTGCATTTCTATTTTTTTCATCCAACCTAGCATGTTACGATGGATTGTTCCGGGGGACTCCGATTATCACTGGAATCACTTCAACTTCTTTGCACTTCCAAATCTTCTGGATCTCTCCCTTCAGTTCTGATATCTCTCGATCTTTTCTTTCATCTTGTCTTTTACCCTGGTGTCGAACAGGCACGTTACATCAATTATTTGACATGACCGTTGTTGTTTGTCAAAGAACACGAGGTCTGGCCGGTTATGTTCAAGTTGGTGGTCTGTTTGTACTTTGAAGTCCCACAGGATCTTGTACCTTTCTGTTTCTATCACTCCCTCCGGTTTGTGATCGTACGACTTTTCAGTATTATTATTATTACTATTATTATTAATAATAATAATAATCATAATAATAATAATATATTTACATGAATTAATGTGAAAAAGAAATGGACATTAGGGCCATTAAGAATTTTTCAATAAGACCATTGAACCATTTGGATTGACTCATACATAACCTTTTTAAAATAATTTTACGTATCTCACTTACAGACTCTAAAGGGCATAGAATAGCTCACAAGCTTCAGAACCGCAGTACTCGCTGGTCACAAGTTTAATGATGGGTGATTCTGAACGTCAAGATGGGGATTTGGAAAGGAAAATTTGGAAAGTCTTTTGGTATTCCAGGACAAATTTGGCACCGTAAAACAACAAATCAATATACATCAACTAGTAGGCTATGAACAACTGGTCCATCAGTGGGGGCCTTTTGTAAGCTCAAGCAAATTTTAACCAAACGCATACTTGAGATAGCCTATTATTCAGACTTACCGCTTCCCTGTTCCCCTGCAAATGAAAACTGCTTGTTGCGAGGATCATCATGGCGAAACAGCAGGTCATTCTTTTGCAATTGAAAGGCTGATCCTCAAATGTCGGTTTACTTCGTTCTCACAGCTCCTCCGCCTTTCCAGTGGTTTCTGACATTTTTGACTGAGGTAGTCCCTGAAACGCGTTTTTGGACTGTTACCGCAACAGGGGACAAGCAAGGCCATTAGTCGAACAAATTTCCCAGCAAGCCTCCCTTCTTAAATTTTGGAACGAAAACAACAAAATTTTATAAATTGTACATAGCCTAGGTATATGTATCGTTTTCTATTTGCAAGAAAAGAGTTTATCGGTGATTCCTATTGCATAAAGCAAATATATACAATCGGATCTAAATTAATTTGTCAAGACGCAAGACAACTGTAATAGTGAAGTTGAACCATTAAGAGAGGTATATAGACCGTGAGATCTCTCATTAGTATCATGAGCCTATTTTAGAAATAGTTCATAGAATATTTAGCCATATAGATGTGCCTACCAATAAAAACTCTATGCTTACTTGAAAAATTATAGACAGGCAACATTTTCACTTCTCCGCGAAAGGAGGGGGGGAGCCACTGTGTGCACCCCCCCCCCCTCCTCCTCCTCCTCCTCCTCCCTATGCAATGCACTGTGGGGTCTATTCTCCCATGCACGTGAGTCGAAAAAACCCAGATAGCAAGCTCCTCCGCTCCGGATCTGCCACGGATCTGCCCCAGATCAGCTGGAGCCGGGGCAGATCCGCAGCAGATCCGGAGCGGAGGAGCTTTCCATCTGAGAAGCGCGTAGCTTTTCAGCCTGAGCAAGGTCGAAATCGGGGCGTTTCTCATGCAAATAACATTTACGCGTATTCTTCCCCCGCTTACGCGCTTTTTCTGTTAAGCGCTTTTGAGGGCTGTATTAAGGTCAAGCGCCAACATACAGCGAAATGGAATATTGCATTTGATGCCGGTTCTCGGCCGAATTTTAATTTTTAATATAATTTCATTTCATTTTTTTTAACATGGTAAAGGTTCAATATTCGATTGTTCTTCCTTATTTCTAAACTACATTTCTCATAGCCATAATAAATTATCAAACAAAATCATCACATGATATTGCACAACAGCCTCTTCTCCAATTAGTTCAATTACAAACACATTACAAACATACCGGTGGTCATCAAGGTCACAACTGCGCTGTTGGTCCTGGCATCTGGGTCGTTCCAGAGAGTGGCTGGTGATGTTGTGCACATAAAACAGGTGTCAAGGTGTCTGACACAGTTGGTTGATGCTATGCTGCACCACATCAGCCACTTTAAAACTCCCCAAAACACCAGCTGAAAGACGGAGTGTTAAGGGGGGTTCTACCGGGTCGCTAGGTTCCCCGGTGTTGTGTGAGCCATTGATTGTACTCATGTTGCAATCAGAACCCCATCCACTAATAAGAATATGTACAGAGACCGAAGACGTCGGCAGAGCATTAATGTTTAGGTTGTCTGTGATCATGATATGCGCATATTAAGCATCTGCGCTAAATTCCCTGGCTCGGCCCATGACGCCTATGTACTGCGCAACTGCTTGAAATGCCAAAAAATACAATAAATATTTGAAACCATATTAAGCTTGTTTCCAGTATGTATCACAGTGATACTTTGAATATAGGCAAATAAATATGACCATTTTACGTAACCCTCCTTCATCCGTATCCACTCCAAATTATTCTCCATGCACTGCCATTGCAGAAAGAATGGATGCCACCTCCTCCTCAGTGCAGTGAAATGCGCCGGGGATGATGGTTGCTCACCACCTGTTGCGTGCACACTTCTCCGGTGTGCAGACAGCCTGGCTTTTAAAGAGCCCCGCAGATTTTTCCACGTGCAGGGTAGGAATCCTTTGTTTGTTAAAGCGTTGCCTTGTCCTTTAGTTGAAAATCAGAGTAGTTTGAAATTTCTAGCGCGCAAACTTTCATTGATTGTTATTTTTGTGTGACTAGAATGTTCTCTTTGTCTTCTTCCCTGTCTTCCACGGAATAAACAGGCTGGTGTAGGAGGGGCACATTTTCAAAGCACTGATTACACTGGTTGAGAAGTGCTAAATTCTTTATTATTTCATTATCACGGCAATTAGTTTGTTTGCATAGCTTTAATGCCATGGTGGCTAGAGTAAGAAATAAAAAAGAGATGTCTGCTCTGCAGTACTTCATGCAATTGCCACAGACATACATAGGCCTACTATTACAGCCGCATACCGTGGGCCTGCTTATAAAACCTTGTATCTTCAAAATGATAAACTAAAATTAATAAATATGAAATAAAGAATATATATATATATATATATATATATATATATATATATATATATATATATATATATAAATCGATAAATATGATTTAAAATATAAATAAAATGTTTAATTCTGCATGTAAGAATAGTCGACATACGAGTTTTTGTTTCTTATCGGTTTGGAGATTCAAAGTTTTATCAGCAGGCCCACAATATTCAAATTTAAAGTCTGGTTTGTGTTTTCCATAGACCACAACAGCATTTTCATGGTTAATCATAAAATCCTTGTTCCTTGTTTTTCTGTTGGCCATAATCAATGAGCTTTGTACAGAGTCTGCCTCTCTTTTGGATTAGTCGAAGCAAGTAAGGGAGAATACGCGTAACTCAAAAGTCGCTTAACTCGAATCGAGTAAAAAAGGACTTACGCGCTAATGGGAGAATAGACCCCTTAATGCACGGCACTAAACGCCTAATTTTTGACGATCAAAATGTACTGAGAAATGCTTTGTTCTTTTATAATGAGCATATTTTGGGTCTAAAATCACTGAAAATAATTCCATACTTAGACACGAGGGCCATGGCGATAAACAGTACGTAACATGCTGCGCAAGTTATTTGGTTCGTTCGGCGGGAACCAGTTGCCACGGCTGGGGCAGGTTGACCTCAGAGTGACATCACAACTTTGGCAGCGCATCCTGCTGGCTCTTTCAGATACTTCTTTGGAAACTTTAATTAGGTCATCCTTTTTTTCCAGTTAGGGTTTGCAGAGGTGTAAGTCTTGTAGCTCTGTTTATGTCCACATCAGCATAAAGTCACTGAAACAGCCAGAAGACAGTTTATCATTTTTTACTTATTCACCTGTTTACCTGTGGAATGTTCCAGTATGGTGTTTTTTTCTCTCTCTCTCTGAAGATGCCACAACTTTGGGTGTATTTGTTTTGGGATGTTTTACAGTCATCTAATTCACATTTGTGAATATTTACAAAAATCAATTGGATTTATAAAGTGAAACTTCAATTTTTTTCTTTGGGCTGTTTTCTCCGAAATGTCAATGAAAGAGAATTCACAAATCACTGTTATTGCCAGCATTTTACACACTGTCCCAATTTTTGTGGAATTTAAGTTTTGCATTAAACTTACGGTCATATCCATGAAATGAGTTTGCATGACTTTTGTCTTGCCTGCTATCAAATTGGCAGCAGTCACCGGGAGATGGGCAGTTGGCCATAGAGGGATCTATATAGTTCAATTCAATTCAATTCAATTCAATTTATTTTGTATTGCGCTTTTTACAGATACACTGTCACAAAGACGCTTTACAGTCAGAGATGGGTTACTGAAGGGCAGTGCCCAACCTATTCCCACTACCTATTCCCTATTCCCACTACAGCGAGGCAAAAAAAACTCCCAGTAGGGAGAAAAAATCCTCAAACAGTGGTGAGAAAAAACTCCCCAGTGGGAATAAATCTCAGGAGGAACCCGGCTATAGTGGGGAAGCCCATCCTCCGCGGGCTATCCAGTTGATAAATATATAGTTGGAAACAATATTCAGATAGGTTGTGGCATTTGTACACTTTTGATCAAAGCTGAGAATCAAAAATTTGCAAATGTAGCGTGTGTGCATATGTCCATTTGAATGAGCACACACGAGCATGCAAAGGTGAGGGACGACTATAGAAACACTTAAGGTAGGTAGACACTCCCAAATACATTAAGTTTCAAGTTTTCTCTTTCATTCATAACAATTTAGAACCAACATCATATGAACAACTACTAAATACAGAATTAAAGTGATGGCTCATTTACATTAATTATGCAAATTAGGTCCCGAGATGGCTACCACAATGTGGAACTTGATCAAGTACCTCAGGCAGGATATCTCTAAAACGTTTTATTACTTTAATCTCAAATTTTCACAGATCATTTATGACTATAAAGAGCATATTCTGATCAGAGGGTTTTCAGAAATAATTTTTCTGTGAAAAAATATGGGTATTTTAGTGTTTTTTTTTTTTACTTTATTGGGTTCCTAATTACCACAAAATCTAGAGCTACACAAATGATTTCTTCAAAATGCCAGATCAGTCCATAGACATGCATCTGGTGAACTTAAATTCCTAGTTTCACAATGATATCATGAGAGAAAGAGGAGAAGTGGTGTTTGAAGCAATGTTTGGCTGGTCAAAATCAACATTTTTGAGAACTTGACAAAAAACAACAAATGTCCATATTTTTGATAGTCCTATCATGTACACACTCTATGAACTTACTGAAGGTTATTTTACAAAAATGTCAAAAACAATTTTTAAAAAAAAAGCCTTTTTTTTGGGGAGTGTCTACCTACCTTAACGAGTTGATACAAATTGTAATAATTGACAGAGCAATATATTAGTTGTTTATACAATCACCAGCTGGAAAATGTCCATATTTATGATTATCTCTAATATTGGCTTATATCATTGCCATGCCCCATTCATGCTTCCAGAGAAAAGTGACTGATTTGGTCCACTTCTACAGTAACTTTTCATTGCTTCGGATTTTGTTTCATGCTGGCAACACATATCTGCTAGTGTGTCGAAGCCCGGGTGCGTAGGCCTGCAAAGAATATTTATTTCTCATTGAATTAATGCTCATACTCAGAAATATACGAATAGATAAACGACGCCGTGAGCTGAACATGGTCGCTCTCCAGCACACATTTGCAGTATCCAAAAAAGTCCGATAAAAATGACATTTTCTAAATGAAATAGCAATGTAATAATAAAAAGAAATCTAAATGAACGGAACTGATTATTTCGATTGACATAATGCTGCAAAAATGTCTGTCTTCGCAGAAATCAGTGACTCTGGTTTCGACTACTGTCGCCTTGAGTTTACAGAAATTCCGTTCTGCTATTTTTTAAGCGCAAGAGAAGTTACTTTCAGTTTCGTGGAGATGCGGCTAAGCAGGAAGAGTGTCTGAGTTTAGTTAGACGCTCTGATGTGAAAAAGGTAATTTTTTGGAACTACTAGTCGCGGTTTTATCTTTTGTTACATTATTTAGGCCTAATACATACTGTTTATTGCCTCACGGCGCTGAAGTTCTTAACAATTAAGCCGCTTTCACACTGGACGCGAAACTAATTTTTCGCACGACAGATTGCATTCAAAGTCAATCGACTTTGAATGTAATCTGTCGTGCGAACAATTAGTTTCTCGACCGATGTTAAAGCAGCTTTAGTCTACTGTACGTTGCCTAGAATAATGAAACAGTGCTGCCACATGCTGAGTGTGTTGACACGATTTGAACTGGTCCATGGCAAGGAAAGTCCGAACTTCCAAAGAGCCTACTTTCAAACCTCTCAATGCGCATGTTTGATTTCATCTAGTTTAATGGTTTTAGCATTTTTCCCTATTTGGCTGATCGATTTGTTTTACTGAGGGAAACGTAGCTACTGCTGTTGATCAATCTGAAAGTTTGGATCAGGCGTATTTAAGTATGATCGCGTATAATGCTAAATTCATTCAAATGATGTTAATCAGCATGGGTTTGCATTTATTGACAGTTTTTCGATATCACGAGATTTCAAATTGAGAAAATTTACCTTACAAAGGCTGATTTAAAAGCCGTTTTTGAGTCTAACAACCATCGCCGGATGAGAAAACTTGAGAAAAGCTTGTCGGCTAATGGCAGGAATATTGTTGGTGAATGATAGCGCTTCCGCATTTCCAATAGGTGTGACGTTACTGTCTGTCTGGTCTGACTGCCTTGAGAGCAGTGTTCCTCTGAAGCACCGTCGGTTGGAGAAATTAAATTGCTAATTAAGCGGAGTTATTCATTCATTAATTCGAATATCATTTCGGGTTGGTGGTTTCTGCGAAAAGCGGTTTTTTTTTAAAAACTTTTTCTTTCATCTGCAAAAGGAAAACGTGGCAATCCCCGGCACATCCCTCCTCCCAGCCACGAACAGCTAAGGCACACGTTGCGCTGGAATAGTTCACCTTTTCACACAACGATTCCCCCCCCCAGATCAGACACACGTAGAATGATCTCTGCCATTTCATGCAACTTTTATTTATTTATTTTTATTTTTATTATTTTTTTTTGCTGGCTTACTTCCTGAAAGAATTTCAACAAAAAAGAGAAGAAAAGTTGAAACAGAAAAATGTAATACAATGACTTGGGAACATTTGTATAAAGTTGAGTAATTTTTACCTATAGAAATCCATGTATGTTTTCAGGGTACCTTGTGGGTTGATGCCAGGTCCCGTTAGGGATTGGCAGCGCAGCATGGGGGGCTGGACTTGGGGGGAGGTAACGGGGAATGGGGTATAAAAATGCAGTTTTTATTGGCGGAAGTCGTTTTGGGAAGGAAATTGGAGTAATAAGAACACTGCGGGCATTTAGCGCTTCTCTTGTAAAGGCAGTTTTTTTTCATTAAACGCAACGCATTGTTGATTGATTTACGTGTGGACAGTCGCTCATTCTGACGGATCGCTACAGTAATAATCTCTCCCTTGAAATTTATATTTTGTCTCCACTATTTTGAGGAGGTGACCTACAGAGAGAGAGAGAAACTTTCTATTGTGTTTGTGATTAAGGCCAACATGCTTATGTTGGAAGCTTCTTTGTTTTAAAAATGGTTTTCTGGAATGGGAATTCTTGTCCAGTCCATTTAATGCAACTTTGGTTTGTCTTTAACAATTTTAGTGACAATTTTTTATCCATTAGGTTCGTAGGGGAGGACCTCGCAGACAGCCATGGACTCATCGCCACAATCCATATTCATGAGGTCCGACGACCTGATCAAGAAGGAGCATCTGGATAGTGGCGGCTTCGGTGAAGTGTTCCTGTGTTACCACAAGACCCACGGCCAGGTGGTCCTGAAGACCGTGTACACTGGACCTCCATGGAACGAGTAAGACGCCACTAACCCGGCGGTGCGCCTGGGGCCACGACCTGAAGTGTCTCACTTTCGCCTGATTTTTCTGTGGGATTAATTTCAGTCTCTTGATTGGCGGAAGAGTTCGCACACCCTGTTCATAAGGATTTTAATTGCGTGCTGAAAGGAGACCACTTGTGCCTGCACACACTGTAGCCTTCCATGAGTGAAGACTGGCAACCCTATCTAACAGCATCTTGGGCATAATATTTAATTTCCATTTGAGTTATTAAGCTTTACTTGGGGATGCTACTAAAGTTTGTGATTGTTGCAGTCTCCATGTTTTAGCATGAGGATCATCCCTCAGTCTAATTTCCATTGTTGTTCCCTTAAATGCCTGTATTCGTTCTCATTAGTCTGCAGACTTGCGGCGTGCTGTTCATAAACCTCGCCCCTTTCGCTCATTACCAGTTCCCTATTTAAGCTCTTTGTACCTACTCAGTACTGTTCGGTCGTCAGGGCGTCATCTGTCTGTGGTCACGGATAGTCAGTTCTTCCTCTATGATTATCATGTATTGTGTTGTAGAATTACTATGTAATGTTCCAGTGGTGAAAGCCGTCATCTAATTGTGAGCATTCACACTCATTGTCTTCTTCTGTTGTTTGCGTTGTCCTGAGAAAAAACACAGCTTCTGCTTTTGTTATGGAGTCTGTGCTTGGTTCCTGCCCGGATCATAAGAATAATAAGCTTATTTGCAAAAAAGTGGCAGTTGTTTCATACAAAATCCTGTTGGGAAATTTTATTCTTCAAAGAATATTGCCTGCTTCGCTTTTCACATAAGCTTGGCGTATAAAATTGTGAAATACCTATTTGAATCCACAGTTGATTACGTAATAATAGGAAATATTATTGATGTATCAATAATTTTTAGATGGCACCAGATCAGTTGACATAGAAGCGTGTTAGAAAATGTCTGATTTCATGTTTGATACAGTAATATTTAGTGTTGACTGTACTGGTCTGGCATATCTTTTAACACAAAGCTTGTGGTCCTGATGTTTGACCGTCTGTCGGCTCCCTCAGGGGTAGTAAGCAGTCGCTGACGGAGGAGGCCTCCCTGATGATGAAACTGAACCATGACCGTATCGTCAAGCTGCTGGGAGTTATACTGGAGAATGGGGCGTACTCACTAGTGATGGAACTGATCCCCAAGGGAAACCTCCTCTCACTGCTTAAGGTTTTAAGATTTCCACAGCGCAATGTTTATTTTGTGTGTGCGTGTGTGTGTGTGTGTGTGTGTGTGTGTGTGTGTGTGCGCGCGTGTGTACTCCAGCATGTGTTTACACTGACTCTGTGTGTGTATTTCTTTACCTTTAATGTCACAGAAATAATCCACTCTTTGATAGTCTTGCAGCTTAGTTAGCCCCTCCTCCAACTGCTTGGTAGAATATAGATTACACCTTGTGGTTTAAAATGATACTTGGCCTTAAATTGTGCCAAAATGGATGCTCCATAGCTCTCAGTAAACTGCCTTTGAGAACTTACAAACTCAGTGTGGAAATTTGTGGTTTACTCATGCACAGTCAAGCTTTTCTTTGACAGACCTAACTGCCACTTCTGTCACTTCTCCTCTGCAGTTTGCCATTTATTAGCTGCAGAGTTTATTTGATTCCATACCTGCATTATAACCCTATACTGTCTCCAGGGAAGAGATGTTAATTAGTTTAGATAAATGCATTTAATTTCGCTGGTGCTTTACTTCTACTGTACTTCCCATTGGCTGTTTGTATCCCTCCAGGTCTCTTTCAGATCTAAGTCAAAGATGAATTTAAATGAAATTAACTCTTTAAGGTTGGTCAATGATCAAAGGGGGGTTATGTTATGGCAATGTTTGTTCATCCCAGAAAGGGTAGTTTTGTTCTGAAATCAACTCCTCCAACAGTTTTGGTCAGTTTTTTATTTTTTTTTTACTTTATGGTATTATTTGATATACATATTGTAATATGATTCCATTCAGATGATTTGCTCGATGATGCTTGAGTTACAACCCCTGACTAATGACGAGTGGTTTAATTTTCATCATGAGATGGTACATGCCTTCTGAAGTCAACTCCTCCTGCAGGGGGATTATCTTATGAGGATGTCCGTCCATTCGTTCCTCCATCCTGAAAAGGGTAGCTGCATTCTTAAATCACCTCCAGTTTTGGTCATTTTTGGTCAAAAAAACTTCGTAGTATTGTTTGATTCACATTGGCGATATGCATGTTGTAGTATGATTCCACTCAGATGACTTTTGTAAGAGTTGCAACCCCAACTTAGGACACTTGATATAGCATTCATCATGAGTAGGACATGTCATCTGGAATTAATCTGCAGTTTTAGTCAAATGTTTTTGAAACTTGGTTTGATTACTCGATATTCATTGATGATGCGCATATTGATTATGAAATGACAGAGGATATTGTGATCTCAGAGCACTCTTGTTCCAGTCTTTTTGATATATTACAAGATTTGATGCAGGATTTCTTTTCCTAGAACATGATAACCCCAAGTCAGTAAAGGTCTGGACTGTATAGAAAAAACATAAAATCAGAAAGTACTGATTTCTAAATTTACTTTGACTTCTCCTTTATTGCAGACAGTACTCAGACAAGATGTTTTGTCTGGTTGCTTTCATTTTATTTGTCAATATACATCCATTCCTGCCATTCAGGACTGTAACTCATTCCAAAAACATTGGGACAAGGGCAGTTTAAGAGTAGTTATTTGGTAACAAAAAAAAATTAATAATTATGTGACTTGATAACGCTGATGTCATGAGGTGACTGTAGTCCTGATTTAGTCCAAAAGCCGCATCCAGGAAAGGCCAATTGCCCACAAATGCATGAGAAAATAATTCAATTGTTTCTCAAAGATGCATTGGAAGGGATGTGGATATTTTACCCTCTACAATGCATAACATAATCAGAAGATTCAAGGAATATGGTGGAATTTCCGCGTGCAAGGGGCAACTATGCAAGCCTAAACTGAATACCTATTTCAAATCTCTTAGATGACACTGCACGAAGAACCGTCATTTGTCAAAAAAAGTGAAAAAACCGCATAGGCTTTGGATTACCTTAGCAAACCTCTATCAAGTTCTGCACTATTTATTTATATTCACAAATGGCAGTTAAAACATCGCTGTGTAAAAATTAAACTTTAGGTTTAAAGTGTTCAGAAGCGGCATTGACTTCTGTAGGCTCAGAGGCATCTGTGATGGACCGTCACATTGTGGAAACATGTTCAGCGGTCGGAAAAATCAATGTTTCGGACGAGCAAGAACAGGACCATCCTGACAGTTACTAGCAACAAGTCCAGAAGCCATTCTCCACCCTGTAATGGAGTTGTGTCAGGGCCCTTGGCTAGGGTTATTTCCACTTCATTGAAGGCACCATGAATGCTGAGAAGATTTTCGAGCAAAATATTCCTTCAAGACAATGTCTCTTCCAGGATTGCAAATGCAGTTTTAATGTGACGGTGAAAACTGCATTCTGTATGGATTACAAACGCCATTGCTGCATAACAAGAGGGTACGGATGTTGTACTAGCCTGCCTGTTGTCCCAAATTGGCCACAGTAGAGAATTAATGTTTGCATTTTGAAACGCAAAATGCGGAGACAAAAATACTAAATGACTTGTTTGCAGGGAGAATGGGGAAAAATTATGCCTGAAACATGTAATCAGTATTGAGGGGCTAAAGACTCAAAGTAATTAAGTGTCGTGAAAAGGGATGGCAACATTACAGAGTGGTAAGTACTTATCTGTCCCAACATTTTTGAAATATGTTACAAGGATAAAAAATAAAATATGTTTATATTTTTCTGGACTTCCAGGTAGCTCACTCGGTGAAGGTTCCGCTTTGCGAGCAGTAGTAAGCACAACAGCCCGCGTTCGAGCCCCGGCAGTGGTTGGTTGCCTTTTCAAAGCAGCACACAATTGCCTTTGCACTGCAGGGAAATAAATTGAAAGGGACTGCCGCTTTGGGAATGTCGAATTGTCGCATTTTGTTCCTTGCTCAAGTGCCTCCTGTTGGCCAGCCGGGCACTCGTCAGTAAAATTCTAAGCTTGCGCATATTTTGTTATCCTCCACCCGCTTTCTGAGCGTGAAATGTTTTGAGCGATGAGAGTGAAAGAGGCTGACAGGCATGTGCTTCGGAGGAGGGCCGCGAGCTGTCTCCACCTCCCGAGATGGCAACATGGGGTTGTGTGCAAACATGCTTGTGTACATAGTTTGCTAATTGGTTCAGTCCAGATTCGGGTGGGATTGGAGATGCCAAATTTGAAATAAATAAATAAATACGCGTATATTTTGAAAAAATCAATTAAATTTAAATGGTGAAACATCAAATAATGTGCTTTTACATTGTTTTCAATGTAATACAGCTCAAAGATGGTTTACAAATACCTGCTTTCAGTTTTAATTTTAATTAATTGTCTCAGCTTTTTCTCATTTGGGGTTATACATTCAGCAGATAATCTGTCGTTTTGGTGTGAATAGAGCAACTTGTATTATTTTCCCTGTTCTGTGCCAATTTGATAGGCGCCGGTGCCAGTCTCATTATCCATCAAGGGTAGGATTATTCTGGAGGTCCTGGAGGGAATGATGTATTTAACTAACAACAACATCGTACACAAGGATCTGAAACCAGAGAACATTCTGGTTGACAAAGACTTCCACATCAAGGTATTTATTTACCAATATTCAAATGTTCACATTTGTTCACAATTTTCCTCTTGTGATTAACAAAGGATATGGGTGTGTTTACATCTCAGAGCTAGTTCCGGTCATTTATCAGAAAAGGGTTAAAAATGTTTGTTTGTGTGTGTGTGTGTGTGTGTGTGTGCGCGCGCGCGCGTGTGTGTGTGTGTGTGTGTGTATGCATGTATTTTTAAATGGTAGACCTAATTTTGGGCTCATATTTGTACTGCATTAGAGTGCTGACCCAAGTCTGCGGCACTATCAGAACTGCATTAAAATGCTCTGTGCACTTGTGTGTTCAGATTTCAGACTGAGGTCGGGCCACCTATCAGAGCTACATGAAAATGTTCATTGATGCTTGTGTGTTCCTGTGTGTTCAGATCGCAGACCTTGGTCTGGCCACCTATCAGAACTGGAGCCGGCTGACTCAGGAGGAATCCCGTCGGCGGAGCCGGAGAGGGGGCCATAGCAACATCCGAGGGGCAGGAACGCTGTTCTACATGGCCCCAGAGCACCTGGCGAGCATCAACACTCGCTCCTCTGAGAAGTCCGACGTCTACAGCTTTGCCATTGTTGTATGGGTCATCCTCACCAACCAGGAGCCGTACGAGAGTGAGCACCCGGCCATCTGACGTGATCATTAGAGCCTATAAATCTTGGCTATCAAAACTCTGACGGGGACTGTAATACAGTTTACATTGTTTTGGAAGGGAATGGATTCAGTACCAAGTGATATCTATGGATCACAAACTTCAGGTTTTTATTAAATCAAAAAGATTAGCTACAAAGTAAAATGTGCACAAACTTTATTTTCAATCATTTTAACATGTCCGATTTCTTTTATGCACATTAAATGGCTATTTTATATAAAATTGGCAGTAATTACTTTTGCACTACGAAGATCGGTCATTATGGATGTAAATACCGCCAAGTTAAATATGACCGTGTATTAGTCTGCTTTCAATCTCAAATATACTGCTTAATTTTTCACATCCAGTGTGTTAGAGTAAAAAACCAAAATCGCAAAACAGCTCTCCCTAAAGTCTTGACTGGGATTGTGAATGGTGTTAGCTTAGCGATGGCGAAATGTCTGTTCTCATTGACACAAGCCTTTGAGGGAGAGTCCCACTAGCTGTTCGTCATCCTCAGTTACCACTGTAATAGCCTCAATATTGCATGAGTATTGCGCATTTGATGAGGTTAGTCTTTGCGTCTTGATTATTTTAGATGCCTGGAATGTGGAGCATGTATACCAGTGTGTGCGTAACGGTGATCGGCCGGACGAATCGGCCATTCCTCCTGAAACCCCTCAGGAGATGGTGGAATTAATGAAGAAGTGCTGGGACCATGACCCTAATAAGCGGCCAAACTTTGCAGGTGAGTGATTTTACCTTGTTTGCACAGGTGTGGTGCCCCCTCCACAGTGATTCTGTCACCAGTACATTAACACCTACATAAAAAACTACGCACTTGTAAACTTGTATCTGTTCATCACAAACAGTGAATGCATGCGCATGTGTGCACGTTTGTATGCATGTACATCTGTGTGTAATCCTGGTCTGTGCAGTACAAAATAGCCAATTGGGCCATATACGAATGTTCAAATTTATAAATTTATTTCTATGGAATCCTTTGTCTTTCGCAGTCTCTCCTGCCTCTCAGTCCTGCAAGGAAATATACAGTTGTGCTCAAAAGTTTGCACACCCTGGCTGAATTTGTAAAAAAAAAAAAAAAAAAAAACATATTTAAAAAAGAAAACATGAATGACCAGGCAAAACACATTTCTTTTGTTTCTTATTGGATTCATATCCAACTGTATGTCATGTTGAATGGTGCAATCCTCTAATAAAACATGGCCGCAAGGGAAAAAATAAAATGAACCCTGGTATGAAATGTGCATACCCTAAGATCTTAATACAGTGTATTGCCCCCTTTAGCATCAATAACAGCATGCTGTCTTCTGTGATAGTTGTCAATGAGGCCCCTAATTCTCTCAGGTGGTATAGCTGCCCATTCTTGCAAAATGCCTCCAGATCCTGCATATTGTTAAGTCATCTTGCATGAACTGCATGTTTGAGATCTTCCCAAAGTGGCTTGTTGATATTGAGGTAAGGAGACTGTGATGGTAACTCCAGTACCGTCACCTTTCTCTTCTGTAACCACAGGAGGGTCAACTTGGCCTAGTGCTTTGGATCATTGTCATGCTGGAAAGCCCAAGTGTGTCCCATGCACAGCTTTCAGGCTGAAGAATGCAAATTGTCTGCCAGTATTTTCTGATAGCATGCGACATCCATCTTACCATCAATTTTCTGGATATTCCCTTTGCCTTTTGAAGTCACACACCCCCGAAACATCAGAGAGCCACCATACTTTACAGTGAGAATGGCATATTTTTAGCTGCGACCAAGCAGCTCTATGAACGCTTCTGTCCGTCCGTCTGTCTGTCTGTCCGTCCGTCTGTGACACCTTTTTGGCCATGTTCCTATCGTCGTATCATCATGAAATTTTCAGGAGTTATTCACCTTCACCAAATTGATGTCCATGCACAAGGTCGAGGTCAAAGGTCAAGTTCACAGAGGTCACGACCTTGTTTGCGGGTTTTCGCACTGTAACTCCAGTTAGAATTCATGGATCGCTATGAAATTTAGAAAATAGCTTCTAGGCATAGAGGAGGTGTTCCCTATTGTTTTTCAAGGTCATCCGTCAAATCCCAAGGTCACATAGGTAAAAAAAGTGTCAATTTTGCTCGATTTGACGGTTTTTGCACCGTAACTCCAGTTTAATTCAATGAATGGCTATGAAATCTTAGAATAAGCTTCTTGGTATAGAGGAGAGGTTCCTTGTTGATTTTCAAGGTCATCTGTTGAATCCCAAGGTCACACCGGTCAAAAAAGTGTTGATTTTGCCCCGATTTCACAGTTTTCGCACCGTAACTCGAGTTTAACTTGATGGATGGCTATTAAATCTTACAACAAGCTTCCTTGGTACAGAGGAAGGGTTCCCTATTCATTTTTAAGGTCATTTGCCAATTTCGAGGTCACACTTGTACAAGAAACCACCGGTCATGGACACTAGGCCACGTGACGGATGCTAGGCCAGGTCGCAGCTATTAGATCCCTCTGATCTACTTCTTCACCATTGGCCTTTTTGACTGCTTTCCAAATATAGTGCTTATGGTTGTGACAATAAAACTCTATTTTGGTCTCATCACTCCAAATGACTGCATTCCAGAAGTTGAAGTGTATCAAGGTGTTGTCTGGCATATTTTACACTGGCTTTTTCTTTTTTGGGATTGACGAAATAATGGCTTCTTTCTTGCAACTCGGCCATGCAGCTCATTGTTGTTGAAGTACTTCCTTATTCACCACACCGTCTTTATCTAGGGCAACCTGTATTTCTCTTGAGATAGCTTCTGGATTTTTCTTAGTGTCTAGAACTATCCTCCTGGCAGTTTGAGCTGGAATCTTTCTTGGCCTACCTGACCATGTCTTGGTATCGACATATCGCCTAATTTTATACCTCTAAATCACGGACTGAAAGGTACTGACTGGCATTTTCAAGTCTTAGGATATCTTTTAATATCCTTTACTATCTTTAAAAAGTTCAACTATCTTGTTAAGAAGGTATGTAGACAGTTCTTTTCCGCTCGCCATGGCTCAGTGTCCAGCCAGATCAATGCATCCACTCGGGAGCTAACAAACTCAATGACTGCACTCACACACTAGTCACAATTTAAAAAGCCAGAGTTGTAGAAAATAAACCCTTAATACCCATTTAAACCTGAGTGTGTCACCTTGTGTTAATATAGCAAGGTCAAACATTCATGTGTTCGTAAACTTGTGATCAGGGCCGTTTGTGTGATTTCAGCAATTATTATGATTTAAAATGGAGCAAAACACCGATGTGATGATAAGTGATTTCACATGATCACTGTCATGTATGTGTTTTTTGAGCGATGACTCATATTGTCGATATAAATGGCAACATTTCACAAATTCAGCTAGGGTACGTGCAAACTTTTGAGCACAACTTGAACTGCTGTAATTCCCTCATTCTGTGTTTACGCAGTAAGCTACAAATCATTCCAACCCTTCTACAAAGAAAAGTTAGAAAAAGGCGTAGAGAAAGATTCCTCTGAGCTCATGGTAAGTGCTGTGGAACTAACTGAAATTCAGACCTGAGTGAACTGCAAAAGAAATGTTCAGCTCCAATCTATTAAGTGCTTTAATGGTGTCAAATAAAAAAATGGGAAATTTGCATGGACTTTTATTTTCATTGTAATTCACTGAATATTTTGTTCATTATGTGTGTGCTGAGCCTTTGAACAAATTTGCTCTTATCTTCAGAACAGTGTGCACATACTGGAAGCAAAAGTAAGATACTAATGTTTGTATAGATATGATTGAATAGCTTTGTCTGTCCTTTCTGAAGTCAACTCTTTGACTGGAGTAGGAGCAGTACAGTGCAAAATTTTTTGGCACCCACCCATTTTTTTTTATTGAAATTTGGTCTTTGATGATTATTATTTGTTTTTTACATCAGTATTGCAACAGATAAAGAGCTCTTTTAGAAACCAATTTAGAAAAAAAAAATAATCAGGAATTATATATTTTATGAAGGACAGTTGATAAATATAATATAGCCCAGATTTTAGCATCATGAAGGCTGTTTTGAATCACCCAGAAAGACCTGAGGCCTTGAGCTGTCAGAATGTGTTCTCCAATAGGCTTGGAGCAACCAAAGAGGCAGATGCATAACTAATCTATGAAACTACAGGATAGCATTCCATATTTTTAAGCAAAGGGTAGTCACACCTAGTACTGCTTTGATGTCGTTTTGAACTGTTCACAGCTCTCCACATTACATTTTTCTATTTTTATAAACCTTACATTTCATGATTTTTGGAAATAGCTTTGCTTCATGAAATTGTTTCAAATGTGCCCAAAAACGTTTGCACAACACTCCAAGTTTGTAGGGCATGTTGATGTTCTGTAGAGCTTCAGTGTAAGTTTTCGATTTGCATGCGTAGTTTTTGCATGCAGTGAATATCAAATAATGCACTGAAGGCCCCCGTACAATCATTAATGGAGCCAAATAAAAACAAGTACAACAGCGGGACTGTCTTTACTTGGCTATACGTGGTGTAAGCAGGCTGAAGGTCCTGGATCTAATTCTTTACCTTCTCATCTGCAGGTACAGTATGAAGGACCGGAGCACTATTTGGAATCTATGAGGTCTCTATCCCTCGACAGAATGCATGCAGGTATCTGTGTGTGGAAACAGTATCTTAAGATAGACCGCTCTGAGCAGTATTCTGCAGGGCTTTATGCATTAATATTTATGAATTGATTTCATTATGGGTGCATTTCATTGCATTGTAATGTGCAGTGACACAGTTTTAAAAGGCATTTACCGTTACTGGATTAATACATTATAAGTGTGCTTACCCTGACACAGTTCAATTGAGTGATACATGAAGGAATGTCAGCACTTTAAAATTGTACCACTTCCCAAATATGTACGGCTTTCACTGCATATTTATATTGATATTGCACATTGTACTAGTATTATAATTTGCAATTGGCTAATTAGGCAGTATTGTATGTTTGCCTGTCTATAACCCCAATTCCGAAATAGTTGGGACAAAGTGTAAATTGTGAATAACATTAAAATGCAATGACTTTCAGATCACAAGCCAACATGTTATTTACAAGAGAACATAGATAACATTTCAAATGTTGAAACTGAGACATTTTACATTTTTATCCACAAAATGAGCTGATTTAAAATTTTCTGGCTGCACCAGGTCTCAACAGGTCAACAGGCTGCAAAAAGTTAGGACACAGGCAATAAAGGGCTGTAAAAGATTAATATATACTGACCAAAACTTCCAACGCAACACATACAATTTAGAAATATTTGGTGTGCATAAAATGGGGTATTGGTTTTGAGCCATGATGCATCAACTACAACTTAAAAGCTCAGAAAATAGTTTTGATTTTGTCGTGTGGCAGCTCGTTCCGCTTGATTGCACATTATTTAGAATTTTGCCTATCCCTTCAGGTTGAGTAGAGCTCATTGACCAATCCTTCAAGAATTTGGTCAATAAATAGCCGAAGCAATGGGCAACTTAAATATTCCTTTGCATTATCCTGGGTTAATGTGTGACCATGCCGCGCCTAGGTCAAAATCAGCAAGAGCGAGCCGTTGGTATGCTCACTGGTGGATTATCGCAAAGACGGGATGCAAGGAACCTAGGCGTCCACATGTCGACCATATCATGTCTCTGGAGCCGGTATAATGAAACAGGAAGCACCGGTGATCGACCGCGTGCCCCCAGACCACGTGTCACCACCCCTCAGCAGAATCGCCATATTCGCCTCCAGCACCTGTGCAGTCGCTTCCTGTCACTGCTGCTCAGACCAGAGGTCGTCACCAGAACTGGATTAGCGACCAAACCGTACGCAACCACCTGCGTGAAGCTGACTTGCACAACCGACGTCCCCGCTGTGTTTTGGTGTTGACTCATGCACGTCGCCGCATCCGTCTGCGATGGTCAAGGGCACATTTGGGCTGGAATGCTCTCAGGGTGCTCTTCTCCGATGAATCGAGGTTCAAGTTGAGTGTGTCTGATGGAAGACTGCGTGTATGGCGTAAGCGACGGGAACGTTATACTGACGTTACCATCCTGCAGCATGACCGCTGGGGTGGACCCAGTGTGATGGTTTGGGCTGGAATAAGCAGTAGACACAAGACAGACCTCATTTTCATCAATGGAAACCTCAGTGCGGCCTGTTACCGTAACGACATCCTTACCCCTGTCGCAGTCCCACTCGTCCATCGCTATCGCCTAGCGCTGCAACAGGATAACGTGAGACCACATGTCGCCAGAGTCTGTCAGGACTACCTGAGGCAGAATAATGTTCAGTGTCTTGATTGGCCTGCGCATTCCCCAGATTTAAACCCTATAGAACATTTATGGGATATTCTGGATCGCCAGGTGAGAAGGCCTGATCCAGAACCAGCCACAATCCAACAGTTGCGTCAAGCACTCCTGGAGGAAAGGGAGCGCATCACACAGGCTGAAATTTTTGCATTTGAACAGCATGGCTTCGTAGTTGAAGAGTCCATGTGCTGAACTGGCCTGCCTGCAGTCCTGATCTTTCACTGATTGAGAACATTTGGCACATAATTAAACGAAAAGTCCGTCAAAGGAGACCCACAACTCTCCAGCAGCTGGAAATCTGTATTAAACAAGAGTGGGATCAAATTCCAATGGCTAAACTCAAGAAACTTGTCTCAGTGCCCAGATACCTCCACTCTCTGTTAAAAAGAAGGGATGCTACACCATGGTAAACGGGCCCCTGTTCCTACTTTTTTGAGACCTGTAGGAGCCATCAAATTTTAAATGAGCTCATTTTGTGGACGGAATAGTGAAATTTCTCAGTTTCAACATTTGCTATGTTATCTCGTTTCTATTGTGAACAAAATAGTAGCTGGTGTGATTTGAACGTCACTGCGCTTTGATTTTATTCAGAATTTACACTTTGTCCCGACTATTTCAGAATTGGGGTTGTGCGTTATGAAATGTGTATTTATTATTCTGAGTTGAGCATGTCTATGGTTGTTAATTTGGAAATTTGACACTATTTTCCCATTTTTTTGTGTGTTTGTAAGATTCCCCGGCCCCACTGCGGAGCTCAGACAGTGTTCCCATAGAGGCCAGTGTGGAGGACCTGGGCGTCTCATTGGACGATCAGGAGGGCTCTCTTCAAGCAGATGCCGGCCCCATTGAGAACGGCAACAGAAGGCTGAAGCTGAAACTAGAGCAGGAGCTGAGCTATCATCAGGGCGGCAGCTACAGCTCCCCGATGCCGTACCAAAGCCCCGCCACACCCCAGAGCCCCCAAGAAGGGATGGCCATCCCACGCCAAGAGTCCGCTGTCCAATCCTGGATCAAGAATGACCCCAAGTGCCCCGGGAGGGCCGAGCATGCCCATCCAGTCGACTCGTACAGCCAGCTGGCTAGTTCCAATTACAACCCAGTGCCCGTTAGCCCTGCCCATAGAGTGGGAATGTCTCCGGTCAGCCCCTTTTCCATGAACCGGTGTCCCCCATTCCATCGGCTCCACTCCAGCCCGACCAATCCCACGCCAGAGTCCGAGGTTCCTGATTACACTGCGGGGAAATACAACATGGCTGCTAAAATGGGCTCTGCAGACCCAGGTAATTCTGCTTGTATCTCCGCCCCCCACCCCCAGCAGGGAACTGCTCTAAGATGTTGTGTTATGGTAACAGTTTTAATGCTGCTTCCTGGCACAGGTGTTAAGATATTACAGTCTCCATGATCAAAAAATTTCCAGAATTGTTTATGTTATTCCTGTAGTATGCTGTATCAGAACGGTTTGCTGGCAAAAATTGTAAGGTGATTGGTAGAATTAAGTTTATGACAGCCACCTAACTAATTAGCTTGGCAGAACCTATTTAAAGCGTTACAGCTCAAGTTCCGAATACATTATTCAGTTAAGTTGACTGGGTATCCCTTTTAATAGTTTCAGTTATGACCATGCAGTGTTAATTTTATTGGGATCTGAACTTCAAAGGCGTATACCCAACACCATCTTCAAGCTGCCAAATATCAAAACACCCTTTGAACAACCAAATATACATTTTAGAGTCTGTTTTGATTGCGATCTTTTTTTTTTTCATTTTTTTGGGATTTATATTTACACACTAGTTTTTCAATGTGTTTATTGAAGAACTGCATAAAGTGCTTTTCTGGAATCAAACGGCAAGCTTTCACTGAGGTGTACTGTACGTGTCCAGGAAAGTATATTTTGTGGGGTCAGTTTGTTAGCTTTTTTCATTTTATTTCTCATTAATGTCATTATAGGAAAGAAAAGCTATCAGACCTGCGTAAAATAAGGACTCATTCATGAACATGAACACAGTTAGCCAGTTATAAAAACCCATGTGCCTACTGCCCACGCGCCCCAGTACAAATTAAGATAAGGATTATGAAAGAAAAAGCCTTTTGAACAGTGATGTAAAATAAAACAATGACAACAACAAACATCATTCTGCACCTGCTGTTGAAGCAGCAAACCAAATGCTAGACTTTCACAGTGATGTCTACTGCTCTTCTTCTCCCCCTTAGGAAGCTTATTCATACAAAATGCTAGCGGGGTTCAAATCGGTAACCACAACCGCATGAGTCTTCGAAGCCAGGATATGGGGTCGGGCAGCTACCAGAACAGCATGCAGAGCAGCCAAAACTTGCTAAAAGAGCTTTTGCTGCAGTACGGTAAGGAAGCACCGGCCTGTTTCTCGCTCGAGTTCCCTGTCTCCTGCTCATCTGCCCTGCCCAGTTCAGATTAACAGTCTGAAAATGAACTGCAACTGACAACTCTGATCAAAATTTAAAGGTCATTGCATGTGACCAGAGTAGTTGAATCACCTTTGACAACAAGACCTGGATCAGATCTCCTTTGATCTGGAAAAAACCTAGTACATATGTCACTTTTGGTTGTAGCTTAGTTTAACTTTCATTTGCAGGAATTTAAGAGTGGTGAAAATCTTTAAACACTCACTGTGTCATTTGAACTTTCAAAATTGAGGTTCTATCATTTTTTTTTTCTGTTAGGAAAAGTCCCGAACCTAGAAGTGTTTGTTCAATTGCGAGATCTTTTCCACTGATAAACTTACTAGGTTTTTCCACATCACAGGAGATATGTTCTGAGACGGTTAACATACTTTGCTGAAGTTGGTCATGCGCAGCACTGGAAAGCACTGCACGTCTTTCATCTTAACTGGGCTACAGATACAGTGTGATTTTACAGAGGTTCACGCTGATGCTTGTTTGGCTATTCAGCTAAACATGAGCTGGTGTTGCGTTTCCCCATTCTCAGAGGACCGTCCGGTGAAGGAATATCACCTGGACCTCCTCAGGGAGAATATCGGCGCAAAGTGGAAGAGCTGTGCCCGGCAGCTTGGCCTGACCGAGATCGAGGTGGAGACCATTGACCACGACTACAGCCGGGACGGGCTGAAGGAGAAAGTGTACCAGATGTTGGAGAAGTGGCGAATGAAGGAAGGACTGGTGGGCTGCACCATGGGCCGGCTCTACCAAGCACTGCATGGTTCTGTTAGGGTGGACGTGCTCTGCCAACTGTTTCAACTTTGCCAAAGTCCCACGTCTCCATAGGGTCACTATGCCACAATCACTCGGCCCCACAGATCCACTCCTTTAAACTCTGGATTCTACAAGTAAGATCCCCAGACAACTCAGTGCCCCATGGATCCACTCCTTTAAACTCAGGTTTCTACAGATAAAATCCCCTAAAAACGTACTTCCCCATGGATATACTTCCCTTAAGTCACATCCCGATAGATCCACTCCCTTAAAAACTTGTATCCATAGATCTACTTCCCTAAAAACTCACATCCCCATCAGTTCCCTTCCCTATAGCCTCTACATCCCTATAGATCCATTCATCTAAAACTCCCATCCCATAGATCCACTCACCTAAAACCTCACATCCCCATGGAAACACCTCCCTAGAAACCCACATTCCCACAGATTCATTGTCACTCCACTGCAAACTGGTTCCCCCCTGAATGCACTCCCCTACAGGCCCATAGATCTACTTCTCTGAAAACTTACCTGTAAACTGATTTACTTCCAAAACATCAGAAGTTCCCATTGACTTGAGTTTTCAATACAGTTGAAAATCAGCCATTCTGCAGGATCTGACACATATACTTAAAATACTATCAAGCATTTTATTCAACTGAGTTAGTTTGTAAGTAGAGTAGAAACCTATGGCCAGATAGTTTTTCTGGGGGGAGAGACAATCTTGTGGACTCCCAAGTCCGATCTTGCTGTGTGCTACGATTCCATTGCCCAATAGCACAAACCACACTGAAAACATTGTCCTCCGGGCCAGTCGTAAACATTCTGTAGGATTTAACGTTTAAATGTATTGTCATTTTAGGATTTAGTGTTTTTATACATTTTATTGAGAATGGTGTCAAACGAACTGTTCAGCAGATTCACCACTTACGTGGCTTCTATTTGACACAAATGGATCATCTTCCTGGCGCTGATTACATTTTTTTATTAATCATGTAAATACATTTGTTTGCTTTTTGACACTGAATGAATTTGCCTTTTTTTTTTTTTTTTTTACTGCACTGCATGAATCAGTGTGCACTTCCTGAATATCCCACAGGGATCAGTATACTCCCCAGGCGGACTGGAGGGACACCTGAATCCCACTTAGCTCCTAGAGGCAGATTGAAGCAGCAGGTAGTTTCTGGGATGGTGAAAACTGAGAACCGTTCGTGAAGCAGTGCCAGCAATAACGCACCAATTGGTCACGAGTTCCGTCAAGGGGCTCCACAATGGTGTGTGCATGCAATGGGAGTGTATGTGATGTGGAAACTGTAATATTTCAGTGATATGTTTTTGAGGGAATGCGTATATATGTGACTGCTATGGCCAACCTTTGGCAGCTCAAGAGTTGCTTCGCCAAAACTGCCTTCCATGTTTCTTGATCTCCACTCATTCCTTCACAGTTTGGCCTTTGGAAGCGGACAATCAGTAAACATCTCTATTATTTTTTTAATGAGATAAATATTAAAGACATTGCTTTTTCAGATTCTGCAGTGTAATAGATTTCGTTTTTTTTTTTTTAAAGTAATGAAATATTCCTTTAATTGCAAAAGATGCCATATAATGGGGTAATAAGAGACACTTTAGCGAAATTTTGTTTGATTCCTTTCAAAGCATAATAGCTTTACTGGCCAGTTGTGTGTCACATTGTGACTTAGTGCCCAGGCTTTATTTTACGACTGAACATATGGAGCACGTGGGGTCATGTGACTTTATTTTTATTTGTTAGTCAGTGTCTATAAGGGACACCCACTCATTTGAATCGATGGCTCAATTATACACATAAGGGACACAGAACGGCCCACTCTCTTCCTGGCATGTTGTCTTTGAAGGCCTTGATGGTAATCCCTTGCTTGTCCAAATATCCTCTCACAACCAGACGTAGATCAATGCAATCTATTGGATAACCCCATTCACCACAGGTAACAAGGCATTTCACCAACACTTCTTCAGCTTTGGCACCCCTGGTCTGCCAGGATTCCCAACATTAAGGTCTTTCTTATGTCTCTGTGTCACTGCCCTTGGTGTGCTTAACCTCTCCTCTGCTTTTCTACTGGACATACCTCTATCTACAGTTTCCACAGCCTTCAAAACATCCTCTTTCTCATGTTTTTGCAAGTCTTCATGCCTAACTTTGGTTTATATGTTCATGGCATAGTGTCACTTGTTACCCCAGATTTCAGTCAAATGTTACCTGAAAATATAACAAAGAAATTTGATGGATGAATAATAATTTTATGACACTATCCAAAGTACACATGCCTGGTAGTCTTCTCTTGCCAAGGAAACTCTTATTCAGCTTGCAAACACTTTGGCTTAGTTTGAAATGATGAATTTTTTCAAGTAAAAAATTCATACATAGCTGTTTATTGCAGTCAATCATAAAGGAACAATGGAATCATATCCAACTCACCTTGCAATTTTCAAGTACCTATCAAGGTATCAAAAAAATAATGTATCATCACATGGAGTGTCAAAACAAAACTTGCATTCGAGTTTGAAATCTTTCCGAGAAAATTGTCCCTTGTTACCCGGCCGTCCCATATCACCCCATTTTACGGTGTAAGTATGCAAATTGTGGTCACATTAAAGGAAAACGTGACATTGAGTGTCTTGATAAGCTGTTGAGTTACCAAAAGCCACTGGAATAGCATCAGTGTGCATTCACAGAAATTCTACAAGTCTCTGAAAATCTACTTGAGCGATGCAATGAAATTTTTCATAAAGATGTTTGGGGTTATGATGATTTTGTTGGAGATCTCTGTCTAACATGACAAACCAAAATCAATTATTGGTGTTCATTTGGGTGTACTCAAACAAACCCTTCTGCTACAGTGCTAGCCCATGTTCCCTTGGATGTGGGCCTTTCTGTCCTGAAAGAGACTACTTTCATCAGTATAGAAACATACTGTCTCAGAATAAAAGTTATCACACAAAATAGCACAGTCCTTGAGGGCTGAGAAGGTTTTCCCGCTCTCCCTTTACCTGGGGGTTAGGTGTGATGTTAAACACTTTGGCCAATCAGAAATATTAATCTTTCAGTCAGTTGACTACATGGGAAATAAAGAAAAGCAGGTCTGGATTTTGGATTTGAAGACCAGATTTTGCGATCCTTGCTTTCAGAACAAGTGAATCAAAACCATGAAAAAAAAAAAGCCTCCAAAACCATTTTTAGCCTGCAGACCCACTTGTTGTTGGGGTGATGTTCTTCTACCTGTATTATTCACATGATGTGCTCCACATGCACTCCCTCATTGTAGGGATTATTTTTTAGGCCTCAACAATTCTCGTAGTGTACCTCACATACACTCGCTCTCTATGGGGATAATGTTTTCAGGCCTGTAAAATTCTTGTAGTGTAACCCTCATGCAGTCACTGACTGCAGGGATTGTGTTTGCAGGCCTATTCCATTTTTGTAGTGTACTTCACATGCAGTCTGTCAGTGTAGGGATCATGTTTTCAGGCCCCTACCATTCTCATCGTGTACCCCTCATGCAATATCTTACTGTAAGGATGCTTTCTGCCTGTACCATTCCTGTAGTGTACTCCACATGTACTTTTCCCCTTGTAGAGAAAAAGGACTCATCTGATCATACCACTTTTTTCTTCATCTCATCTTTTTAATCAAGAAATTTTGATGATATCTGCACCAGTTAACTCTCAAATGTGCATTTGTTTTTGTAATGAGGGGCCTTTGCTCTGTAGCCCTGTAATATCTTGCTCTATTGTGTAACTCTTTTACACTGTTCTTGCTGACACAATTTGTTCATGTCCTACACTGACATGCCGAGTCAAACAAGGATGTGCTGCTCCTCTCTTTAGTCTTAGGTATTTCACCTTGCACAAGTATCCCAGTTGAATTTTAATTTATGCTCATATTTTTCAACCATACGTTTTAATACACTTCTGATAAATTAAAATTTGATGTGCCTTAAATCACTTTTACTATGGGGCACTAGCCACAAGACCTTCCATTCCTGGGCCCACAAACCATTTACACTCCACTGACTCACACATTCATAACTACGGGCAATTTACAGTCTCCAGTTGGCCTGATATACATGTGTTTCGATTGTGGGAGAAAACCAAAGTACCCGGAGGAAACCCCTGGTAAACTCATTGAGGACATGCAAACCCAACACAGAAAGGCCTCAGGCTGGATTCAAACCCACAAACTTCTTACTATGAGATATCAGTTGTGACACAGTCCCATTAATGAAACATCGTCAGCATAAAATATTTCTAAAGGTTATTAAAATTATATATATATATATATATATATATATATATATATATATACTAATATGGCCTTTATTTCCTGTGAATCTTGCCTGTGTGTCTGTCCGATTAAATGTTATGAGGGTTGTTGCACCTATGGGTGTGCACCCAATGTTATATAGGAGGTGTGCGTATGGCTGGGGGTGCCCCCGTGACGGAGAAGGAAGTGCGGATAGAGTCCGGAGTGAGTGGCGCCAGCGTTCAAATGCTGCAGCTAACTAATATTGTCAATGGAAAAAAAAAAAAAACATTCAGTAGACGGCAGAATTGTTTCAATCGCGTCAATACGAGTGTTGACTATGTCTTCAACAGCGCATTTACGTGTGCTGTGGGGGTCTGAAGACGCGGAGCGGAGTCATCCAAAGCCTTCCGGGATTACTTTCGTTACCTGAGGCACCGGTGAGACCAACCCTTATTGTTGTTTTTTTGTGTTGGGTATACCCGGCCGTATGCAAGCGCTTATTTTTTGGGTTTTTTTTTTGTTGCCATCGGGTTGGATTATATTTTTTCGTTGCGCATCCTGGGAAATCCGAGACACAGTCCGCCATCTCCATTATCGGACTATCAAAGACTGAGTTGCGCGTTGGTGGTGCTCTGAAGAGAGACTGGTGCGGGGATTTCATGGACTGAGAAAGGGTTGGGGAAAATGTATGGATTTTGGGTTTAATTTTTTGTTCATTTGGGCTGATTAATACATGGCGCAATGTGCGCGTAATAAAGCAAGTGTCCGGCTTTCATTCATTTTATAAGTAACCTCCGCGTAAGGCGGAGCTTTATGTAAAGGAAGCGATTCATTCCCTATTTCAAAGAATCCCTTGAGCGTTTATTGTTAACAGTGAGCTTAGAGTTAATGGGCGAATTGTTACACAGTGCTGCCTACTGCAAAGCCTTTGTAATAAGTGACTGCCTGAAGTGTGGACCTCAGACATCACTAGCTACTTGGATTCTTCCATGGTGATGCTCTGCCAGGCCTTGACCGCAGTTGTCTTCAGTTCTTTTTAGTTCTCTGGATGGTCTGCGTTCAGCAAGTGAAAAGCATGCTCAATTATCAACCAATCAATCAAATCCTTTATTTAACCAGATAAAACCAGCTGAGACCAAAGTCTCTTTTTCTATCGTGATCTGGCAATATACAGCAAGTCACAAACAAGTATAACATAAACACAACATAGTTCAAGACAATATTGAGGATAAAAAAGTACAGTATAGAACAAGAACAAGGGACAGAATAGAGACTACCATCTGACAGGACAAAACAAAAAAAAACAAAAAAAATCTAAAAATGGCTCAATATAAAAAACAGTGGAAAAATATATCTTAACAGTACAACAAGAGCAACTAATGGGAAAGGCTTCAGAAATCTTTTGTCTGAAACTTGGTATAGAGATGGGAGCAGCAATTTTAAAATGAGTTTGAAGGTCATTCCATGACCAAGGGCCAAAGTAAAACAGAGTCCTCTTACCAGCGTCAGATCGCACAGGAGGCACCTTGAATCGCAACCAGGCGTCGGATCTGAGGTTGTATGAGTTCTGAATTAAAACAAATTTTGAGCAAATATACTGGGGTGGTTTGCCTAAAATAGCCTTGTATATTAAAACATACCAGTGGTGCAGCCTGCGCACAGCTAGTGAAGGCCAGCCGACTAAAGTGTACAGTGTACAGTGATGCGTCCAATAGGGCGACTTAGAAATGTATCTCAGTGCAGAATGATGGAGCGGATCGAGTTTAGCCAGGAAAGTGGGAGCCGCAAATCGGTAAACTGTATCGCCGTAATCAAGTTGAGACAAAAATATATTATTTACGAGCCATTTACGAGAAAAAGAGGAAAAGCAAGATTTGAATCTATATAAGAAACCCAGTGTAAACTTGAGTTTCTTTGTCAACATGTCAATATGGTAATTAAAAGTGAAATTCTTGTCGAGCCATAATCCTAGATATTTGTATTTATCTACAAACTCAATCGGAGTTCCATCTAGGGTAATATGAGAATGGGAAGAAACTACAGACCTATGTGGTGCAAACAGCATAGCTTTAGTTTTGCCACCATTCAACAGAAGTTTAGAATCAATTAGTACATGCTGCAGAGAGATAAAATCAGACTGAAGATGTGAGACAGCAGCCTCGTGAGAGGGAGCACTAGAGTACAAAATGGTGTCGTCAGCATACATATGATGCAATGAATATTTAAAATGGTCACAAATATTATTTATGTATAGTAAAAAAAAGCAATGGTCTCAAATTGGAACCTTGCGGAACACCCTTATCTATCATCACAGGGTCGGAAACAGTATCACCAAGCTTAACACATGGAGAGCGGTTGGATAAATAACTCTGAAACCAGCCAATCGTACTATGGCCAAAACCGATCTTTGAAAGAATGTTAATTAATATGTGGTGATCAACTGTGTCAAATGCCTTGGTTAAATCCACGAATAATCCAACACAAAATAATTTATAATCAACAGCGGCTTTAATATCATCTAGGACTTTCAAGCTAGCCGTAACCGTACTGTGCTTGGATCTAAAGCCAGATTGCATGGGATTTAAGACATTATGCAAATCTAAAAATAATTTAATCTGGTCAGAAATAAAAGACTCCAAGATCTTTGCTAAAACAGAAAGATTTGAGATTGGTCTATAATTATGTAAATCAGAAGGATCACCACCCTTCAAAAGAGGAAAGACAAAGGCTTGTTTCCAAACTACAGGTAAAGTCTGAGTGGAAATGGAAAGATTAAAAATATCCGTAACTGGCTGAACCACAATTGGTGCTGCAATTTTTAAAAAGTATGGATCAATGCCATCAGGCCCGGCAGCCTTTCTAGGATCTAAAGTTGAAAGCGCATGCAAAACTTCAGAGGCCAAAAAGGGAGAAAAATTATGAGATGAAAAAGTGCCTGATTGCCCTGGAAGCATAATATTATGCCTTGGATCATGACTAAGACCCGGTTCATCAAATAAATGCCCAGCCTTTTTAAAATGAGTATTAAAAGCATTAGACATCTCCTTGTTATCCAAAATACAAGAGTCGCTAACCTTCAGCCTTTGAGGAGGACCAGCAACTTATTTTGTAAGGTTTTGACTATTTTCCAAAATTTAGAATAGTCATTACCAGTGTTGGAGGTTAAGCTGAGATAGTAGTTGGCTTTAGATTTTCTGATAGGGACCGTACATTTATTCCTAAGGGAACAAAAAAGGGTCCAGTCTTTAGATGTACCTGACTTTCCGGCTAAAGACCATTGCTTATTACAAGCATGAATGGAATCAGCCAGGTCCCTAAAAAACCAAGGATTTGACCTTTTTAATCATGATTTTTTTGAGAGGGGCATGTTTATTCATGATTTTTAAAAAGTGATGCTGAAAAAAATGAACAGTATCATCAACAGAAGGAATTAAAGGTATTAAATGCCACTTGACAGAAGCCAGGTCATGCAGGAAAGCTTGTTCACAAAAGCGTTTAAAGCTACGTCGAAGTATAATTAAACCCCTGGATTTGGGCAATTTGGTGTGTCTAGTACAAGCAATGGAGCAATGATCGCTAATATCATTAGTGAAGACACCAATAGCCACATACTTATGGGCTGCATTAGTAAGAATTAAATCAATAAGACTTTCACTGCCAGGTTTAGTAGCGTTAATACGAGTAGGAATGTTTATGAGCTGAGTTAAGTTCAAAGAGTCACAAACCTGCTTAACGCCTGCAGATTTGTCACTCAACCAATCCCAGTTTAAATCACCAAGCAAGATCAATTCAGATGTAATTAAATTAGACAAGAGATCAGTTAAATTGGAGATACTATCATTAATGGAAGATGGTGGCCTATAGCAGCCAACAACCTTTAGAGGGGCATTTGCTGCAATGATCTGAACAGCCAAGAACTCCAATTGTTTTGGTATTGAAACAGATTTGAGAACAGACCCATGAAATTTGTTAGAAATATAAATCGCAACTCCTCCACCTCTACCTTTGCGGTCAGTTCTAAATACATTGTAACCGTCAATGTGTATTACTTGATCAGTGATTGATGGTTTCAGCCAAGTTTCAGAAACTAAAACAATATCAGGTTTAAGGGTCAAAAACCGAGTTTTAAAAATATCAAGCTTCGGTACAAGGCTCCTTGCATTTATATGATGAAAACCCAAGCCATGTCTATTACTAAACTCATGAGGAGTTGACAAAGGCTCTGGGCCAGGATTAGTATTAATATTTCCAGAGACAAGCAACAGTACCAATGTCATTAACCTTGAGAATACATTTTGGACACCCATTCATGAAAGACCTTTTTTAACAGAACCGTGCCCTATCTTAGAAATGAGGGACTCGATAATTAACAGCGCATAAGGGAAAGTTCGTTTAGTGCTACCGAAAGCTAGCGAATTATGAAGACAACCAGTAAATGTCGTTTCGCTAGAGGTAATACAATCACAATGGTGAAAACAAAAGGAATGATACCGCGAAGGCAAGTCTATGGAAGCACCGAAATGCGTCCTGACCATACAGCCCGTGAATAAAACTAATAATAACACTGGTTTGGACATCGTTAATAAAAAGGACTGACACTGCGGCAAAGTTTTTCAAGACAGAATTAAAACCATTGGTCTACCACGCATTTAGGAGGCAAACGGAATACGGAACAACACGGCGATGTGGACGACTGCCAATGTCCCACAGCACCAAGCCAACAGTTCCACAAACAGGGAGGACGATGGTAGAAAACCTACATAGGCGGCCAAAAGGCCTCAAAGGATCCCGGCAGGTCCGGCGGCAGTTGACGTCCGCGGCAGAAGAAACCGATGTCTCCGAGCTGCACCGCAACCCAAGGAGGCAGCCAACCTCCGTGCGAAGGGGAAACAGCTGACACCGCCAGGCCACAGAAGAGATCAGCAACCGCGGTGAATTCCGACTCAGTGGTCGAAATGAAGAGGGAGCGATCCCAGCCCGAAAGAGCACGTAGCACCAAGACTCGTGAAGTCAATCCACTTGTCAAGCCCGGCAGCCGAGCGAAACAGAGCGCCTCTCTGCACACCTCTGCCCAGATTGCGTGCACCAGTCACTCAAAAATCTCGCCGGCGTATTCGGAGTGGCAGCGAAATGCCGCAAGAACAAACTGGAACTGGGACGAACTCACGAAGCAGGTTTTATTAAATTTAGGCCATGTGATTGACTTGGCTATTTTAGACAGTGGTGTTGCAAGAACTGAGAATTTGGTGGGGCACAACTATTAAAACAATTAGTTTAAAACAACTATTAGATCTGACTTGTCCTCAGTCATTTTCTGAATTAACAATAGTGTTGTGTTCTCAGAGTAAATCTATGAGGTGTTGCTAGTTCTCCCTGTTTAGATAGGACATCAATCATTCATCAACTCTTTCGGATATGGTGTGAATCTCGTGCTTTTTAGTGGCATATTACATTCTCACGCCGTTGTTTTTTTTTTTAACCAGGGAAGTCCTGTTGAGGGAGCCCAGGGTGTTGAGGTGGGGAGGGAGAGGGCAATTTACACAGCCAATTATATCAGGGATGATTAGTGGCAGATAGATAGAGCCATGTTGGGACTTCAGCACCCCCTACTCGTATCAATAAGTGTCATAGGATCTCTAGTGACCAGAGAGTCAGGACTTCAGTTTAACGTCGCATCCGAAAGACGGCATCTACTTCAGTACAGTGTCCCCGTCATTGTACTGGGGCATTGGAGATTATTCCACCAGAGGGAAGATCGCAACCTACTGGCCCACCAACACCTCTTCCAACAGCAACTTGGTTTTCCCAGGTGGTCTCCCATCCAAGTACTAACCAAGCCCACACTTGCTGAACTTCTGCCACGCTGCTGGAGCAGATCGAATTGTGGTATGGCTGCTGACAAATCTTTGTAGTCAGCTATCTTACACTAACTAATAACTTAAGTAAAGAATGAAAATTTTCACTCGGCAAACAATATTACATTCAATTGCCGAGTCCTACTTTTTAAAAAACCCTCTCTGTACCGAAAGTGAAAGGCAATATTTCACTGGAACGTGGATCAGTCATGATTCAATCAGCCCATATTCAAGAGATTGTCTAGCGGAATTAAAGTCCTTGTGCAAGTAAGTTTTTCAGTTTCACGTATGTTACGGTGGATTTCACCACTAGTAACATGGAAACCTGTTATGACCCTGGACTTCTCTCGCTTTTCTCAGGGGTTGGAGGCTATGAAATTGCATTAAGATGTTTCTAATAGTCTTTCATTTAAACGACCCTTAAGCACAAGTTAAATTGCCTGATAATGTATCGCAGGAGTTTCAGAGCAATTTTTCTTTTGTTAAGTGTAGGCCTCTCTTTGAGTAAAATATTTTTCTGTTCTGCATTTAGCCAATTAGTTGCGAATGGACTGCATGGAGAGAGAAGCCGTAAGTTTGATTGCCACTGGATTATTATTATAATTGGAAAATGTGTTAATCAAGAAAAATATGGACAAGCCTGGACTAATAATTTTTATAAGGGGATGTTTTTGGCCCCACCAATTTTCAGTTCTGGCTACGCCACTGATTTTAGAAAATTCCACGTCATTGCTTTAAAAGGGTTTTGACTTGCTTCCGTTCATCGCCCATCTGTACTCTAAAGCGCTGTTTCAGGAGCTTTGGAGCATTTCGCTGAATTTGAGTGTGCAACATTGCCCTATAGAGTTCAGAATTCATCCTGCTGCTTTTGTCAACAGTCATGCATATAATCTATAATTATTTTTTTTTAAAGATATTTTTGCCAAAGGAGGTTTTGTTGGGTATAGGCAAATTTGCCCACAGCCCAATTTGAACCATCTTCTGGTTATATGTACCTACTTGTGGAACTGTCCAGAAAATAGATTTGAAATGTGAAATTTGCATGCAGGAAGTGAACTGTGACCTATTTAGTGATTTCAAAATTTTTGTGGGACAAGGCCTCGAAAAGTCCATATTTAAACTCATTAATGATTGTTCTGAAAAACCTGGGCCCGTATTCACAAAGCATCTTATCTTACCTCTTGGAGTACTCCTGAGTTGCGTTAAAACATTTTCTGTGGGAGTAAAATCTTAAAAGTTATTCACAAAGCCACTGAGAGCGACTTTTAGTTAAGAAAACGGGTAACTCCTATAGACTAGGAGTAGCTCTGTGAGAGGTGGGAGTAAATTTCTGTTGCTATGGATGACGTCAATTCTCATGCACGAGTCTTGGGACAATGAGCAAGGTGATTGGTTGTTTGGTGATAGGGCGGCTCGTTGTAAAAATATCCCACATACAACCGATGGAGGAAAAATGAGGAAATAGTCCCAGCGGCTGGTTTGTCCCATAAAATAATAACATGTTGAGCACTCCTGAAAATGCACTATGGGTAGTCCCCATATATCACGCTCAAGGCAAATGAACATACAGGGAAGGGATATTTGTAAAAACACCAATAGCATAAAAAACAAGTCAATAATAAAACCGCCATTTGCCCTAATAATTAGCAATTTATTACCCAATGAGAATATGTTACGATCATTTAAATGTCGGGTTGTTCAAGTTTGTTTGCCCTAAACTGTCATGGATGAAAGTTCAAAAAGGACACGAAAGCCGCGACCAGTTACTGCTGCTGGCCCAGTTGGTGCTGGAGTGAAAGCATGTCATCAAAGGGAAATTTGGCTCGGGGTGAACAGCAAATCTGAGCGGGATGCGTGGGATAATATCAGCAATGCTGCATTTCCCTCGTACGACAGACGACTGCGAGAGGTGGTGGTATGGGCTGCAATCGCAGGGGAGGCCCGAGATGGCAGCCGATAAACGGGCTATCGTTCAAACAGGAAAGCATACAAAGCTTGGTTTGTAATTTATAGCCTACAATTGCAAACAAAATATGACTTAAGCTGGTATTATTATGATGATCAATTAAATTTAACACTCGCTCAATAGCCAAATAAAATAATTCATGTATAGCAGGAGGAGGTACAGCAACAAAGCCACTGTCCCCGAGAAAGTGGTATCCTGCTGGCACATAATGCCTGTCAAATATTGCATTCGGAATCAAATACTATCTGGGTGCTGATGGAATTAACTTTTTTCTTTTTACAAATACCTCTTCATCTTGGGTCGGAGAAATAATTAAAATATGGGTCTTGTCAATAGCATCGATGATACCAGGCATACCTGAGATGTGCATGAATTCAAGTTTGATTCTGTTTTGTTGGCGAATGTCCATTGGAAACCGGATAAACTGTTGGATGACATGGGGCTCACTGAGCGCATTGATTGTTTGTTGAATTGAGCGACTGACAGATGATTGTGAAATCCCTAAATTGTTTCATAGTTGCATTTTTCCGGTGGCCAACCCACATGGAAAGAATCTATATGAACATATACGCGCATATATGCAACCTTTGTGCTGTATATATGCGCACATGTGCCACGTGTAGACCAAATTCAGGTACATATATGTGCATATACAGGGCATATAAGTCTCCTATATCGCTTTTTTATATCCACATATAGGCCCTATATGTACATACAAGGTATATGTCTCCTATATAGCTCATATACCCAGAGGCAGGTTCTGTTTGTCATACCTATTGTATAGCTCATATCTTACTTTTTACAACTGTCATACATGATCCCTAGCTCATATTTTTATTCTCAATATCTGCATATTACTCCAAAGTCCCTTACAGAAATAACAAGACTTTCACACAATAACTTATTAATCACATGTGAACACGTGAAATTGACATCACATTTGATCCTAAATACATGTTGACATGTGGCAACAGCATGTTTGTGTAAACCAGTCCTTATTAACTATGGCATGTGAGAGGAGACAAAAAGCAATGATATCAACACAAATATCTACAAAACCCCAAACCAGTGAAGTTGGCACGTTATGTAAATTGTAGATAAAAACGGAATACAATGATTTGCAAATCCTTTTCAACTTCTATTCAATTGAATACACTGCAAAGACAAGACGTTTAATGTTCAAACTGAGAAACTTTCTTTTTTTTTGCAAATAATCATGAACTTAGAATTTAAGGGTAGCAACACATTGCAAAGAAGTTGGCACAGGGGCCTTTTTACCCCTGTGTTACATCGCCTTTCCTTTTAACGACACTCAGTAAGCGTTTAGGAACTGAGGAGACCAATTTTTGAAGCTTTTCAGGTGGAACTCTTTCCCATTCTTGCTTGATGTACAGCTTAAGTTGTTCCAACAGTCCGGGGTCTCCGTTGTCGTATTTTACGCATCATAATGCACCACACATTTTCAATAGGAGACAGGTCTGGACTACAGGCAGGCCAGTCTAGTACCTGCACTCTTTTACTACAGAGCGATGCTGTTGCCACACGTGCAGAATGTGGCTTGGCATTGTCTTGCTGAAATAAGCAGGGGCATCCATGAAAAAGACGTTGCTTGGATGGCAACATATGTTGCTCCAAAACCTGTATGTACCTTTCAGCATTAATGGTGCTTTCACATATGTGTAAGTTGCCCATGCCTTGGGCACTAATACACCCCCATACCATCACAGATGCTGGCTTTTGAACTTTGCACCTATAACAGTCCGGATGGTTCTTTTCCTCTTTGGTCCGGAGGACACGACGTCCACAGTTTCCAAAAACAATTTGAAATGTGGACTCGTCAGACCACAGAACACTTTTCCACTTTGCATCAGTCCATCTTAGATGAGCTTGGGCCCAGCAAAGCCGCGGCGTTTCTGGGTGCTGTTCGCTTTGCATTGTAGAGTTTAAACTTGCACTTGCATATGTAGCAACAAACCGTAGTTACTGACAGTGGTTTTCTGAAGTGTTCCTGAGCGCATGTGGTGATGTCCTTTACACACTGATGTCGGTTTTTGATGCAGTACCGCCTGAGGGATCGAAGGTCACGGGCATTCAATGTTGGTTTTCGGCCTTGACGCTTACGTGCAGTGATTTTTCCAGATTCACTGAACCTTTTGACGATATTACGGACCGTAGATGATGAAATCCCAAAATTTCTTGCAATAGCTCGTTGAGGAATGTTGTTTTTAAACTGTTCAACAATCGGCTCACGCATTTGTTCACTAAGTGGTGAGCCACGCCCCATCAATGTTTGTGAATGACTCAGCATTTCAGGGATGCTGCTTTTATATCCAATCATGGCACCCACCTGTTCCCAATTAGCCCGTTCACCTGTGGGATGTTCCAAATAAGTTTTTGATGCGCATTCCTCAACTCTCTCAGTCTTTTTTGCCACTTGTGCCAGCTTTTTTGAAACATGTTGCAGGCATCAAATTCCAAATGAGCTAATATTTGCAAAAAATTACAAAGTTTACCTGTTCTAACCTTAAGTAACTTGTCTTTGCAGTGTATTCAATTGAATATAGGTTGAAAATGATTTGCAGATCATTGTATTCTGTTTTTATTCATGATTAACACAACGTGCCAACTTCACTGGTTTTGGGTTTTGTAATACTATTTGTTAAATTTTTTTTTCCTGAAACATTAACAATAACAAGGTCATCAAGTCTTTCTTGACCATCCTTATTTCCATTCTATAAAGATTGAGTTGTGCATTGTGGAAGAGAAGGAAATGGTTTGATTATGTTTATTTAATCAGTTAAGCATTTTTTCAAGTTTAAGCCACAGCCAGATTCACCACATGAGATAAAATTGGATTCACATCATTACAGTTCATTCACATCCACTGAAAGGTAATACACTGTTACATCCACCAAATGCAATGTTTGCATAGATGAATATGGCTCAGAGGTCCTTAGTCTAAATGTGGCAAAATAAAACAAAAATAACCAAATAAAAGTACACAGAAGAACATACATTCATTAAACATGCCTTTCAAAAGTTATTTTCATCCCCACATCTATTTTAGCATTTCACTCTGGTTAATGAATTTGAAGACAAAGTCTACATTTCTGTTCACAGTCTTAATTATCAGACACTTGTCTTTTATCTGAGATGCTTATATAGCAACTAAAGGTCCCAGACATTTTCCTACAGGGATGAAATAACAAGGATTCTTAAATTCCCACACGGAAAGAACCTATATATGATGGCTGTTAAGAGGTAGACGCCAAAAGCAGTGGCCAAAAAAAAGGGGAAAACAGCAGAGGAGAGAGAGACACCAATAAAATAAGAATGTGAGACTCGCACTACCAATGGACGTAGATGTCGTCTGGGGTAGGAAGCAAAGCGAGCTCGAAGGGACAAAATGGGACAAACCATGACAGGACCCCCCCCCCTTAGGGACAGCTTGAAAGTCCCCAAGGAACCCCATGCACGGATATCAGAAATTAGCAAGGGATCCAGAATATCCCGCGAAGGGACCCAGCAGCGCTCCTCGGGACCATATCCCTCCCAGTCCCCGAGGAACTGGACCCCATGACCTACATGCCTCTCGGCAAGAATGCGGCGCACAGTGTAAACTGGCCCCCCCTCAACCATACGCGGTGGCGGCGGGGGTGTGTCGGCAGGTGCCAGGATGCTAGTGCTAACTGGCTTAATACGAGAGACATGGAACAATGGGTGGATGCATAAAGATCTCGGGAGCTTTAACTGGACCGTGACCAGATTGATCTTCCGCACGATCGTGAACGGGCAAATATAGCAGGGTGCCAGTTTACGGGATTCAACCTTTAAGGGGAGGTCCCGGGTAGACAGCCAAACTCTCTGATCGACCCGATAAAATGGGGCCAAACGACGCCTTCTATCAACGGCAGATTTTTGTTTGAGCCCTGAGCGCAACAGAGAAGAGCAGACCCTGGTCCAAACCGACCGACAACGACGAATGAAGTGATTGACCGAGGGAACCTCAGAATCATCCCCAGTCTCAGGAAACAGTGGGGGCTGGTAACCCACCTGAGCCTCAAACGGGGAAAGACCCGTGGCGGAATTACTCAGTGAGTTATAGGCATACTCAGCCCATGCTAACAATCGGCTCCATGAGGATGGACTATCCGCTAAACATCAAAGAGTGTTGTCCAAAGAATGATTATTGCGTTCAATCTGCCCGTTAGTCTCTGGGTGAAACCCAGAGGAGAGACTCACAGTGGCCCCCAACTGCTTGCAAAATGCCCGCCAGAATCTGGCCGTAAACTGAGGGCCTCGGTCAGAGACCACATCTTGCGGAAGCCCATGCAGCCAGAACACATGGTTAACAACTAGAAGGGCCGTCTCCCACGCTGACGGCAACTTGGGTAGCGCGACAAAATGAGCAGCCTTAGAAAAACGGTCAATCACTACCAGGATGATCGTGGTGCCATCAAATACAGGCAGCCCTGTTACAAAATCTAACACAATATGTGTCCAGAGGCGCATGAGAATGGGCAAAGGTCGCAGCAAACCAGAGGGAGGGAGGTGGGAAGTTTTGTTCCTGGAGCAGATGCCACAGGCAGCAACAAACTCCCAAATGTCCCTCATCATACCCGGCCACCAAAAACATTGGGCCAGGAACTGCTTAGTCCGATGGGCTCCCGGGTGCCCCGCAAAGCGGGAAGAGTGTCCCCTCTAGAGGACCTGTGGCCTAACCTAGGCGGGACAAACAAACAGCCAGGAGGCTCCCCCCCAGGACCGGGAGTGGTCTTCAACGCCTCCTGAACCACCGCCTCAACCTTCCATTGAATGGGTGCCACAATCTGAGCAGTTGGAATAACTGGCTCTGGGGTAGGATCGCAATCAGAGCGATCGTAAATTCGTGACAGGGCATCAGGCTTAATGTTTTTAGAACCCTAGCGATCGGTTAACGCAAAATCAAAGTGGTTAAAGAATAACGACCACCGCGCCTGCCGGGAATTACGACGTTTGGTTTGTTGAATATATTGGAGGTTTTTATAGTCGGTCGATATGGGAGAAAGGGATTGGGCAAAACCAGAATGGGCTCTGAGATAAAACATTTCTTTAATTCCTGAAGGGCAGCATCAGCTGCTGGAGACCAAGAAAAACTTCTTGGTGAGCGCAATAATGGGGGCAGCAACCACGCTATTGAAGCGTTGAACCTCCTTAACACTCTGAGGTGCAGGCCAATTCCTGACCGCAGCCACCTTGTCTGGATCCACCCCCTTAGAAACAATAAATCCCAGGAATGAGACAGTTAGGACATGAAAAACACATTTCTCAGCTTTAACAAAAAGCTTGGCATTAAGGAGGGCCTCAAGCACACGTCTGTTTATGCTCCGAGGGTGTTGAAGAAAAAATCAAAATATCGTCAAGATAAACAAAGACGAATTTCTCCAACATCTCTCGGAGGACGTCATTAACAAGTGCCTGAAACATGGAGGGGGCATTAACCAGGCCGAACAGTAAGACCAAATATTTGTAGTACCCATCATGAGTGTTAAAAGCCGTCTTCCATTTGACCCCTCCCAAATGCGAACCAAGTTATACGCATGACAAAGATCTAACTTCATAAAAAATGACCCCTCCTGCAGACATTCAAATGCGGAATTCATTCACGGAAGGGGGTACCGGTTTTTAATGGCGATCTTATTCAAACCTCTATAATCAATACAAGGTCTCAGACCACCATCCTTCTTCCCCACAAAAAAAATCCTGCCCCAGCAGGAGACGTGGATGGCGGAATAAAACCGTTAGCAAGAGCTTCCTAAATGTATTCTCGCATGGCCTTACCCTCAGGTCCTGACAGCGAGTATAGCGAACCCCTTGGAGGAGTTGTACTAGGGTAGAGATTGATCTCGCAGTCGTACGGACGATGGGGAGGTAACATCGATGCTCGTTGCTTACTAAACACTTCAGCGAGATCAGCAAAGTCCATAGGAACATTAGAAGGCATGCTAAAGTTCAGGGTGGCCCCAAATTCCTCACCCTGCTCTGAACGTAATGTATCCGTGACAATTTCAAAATCGCTAAAATCCTCTGAAAGGCTGTCGCCAGTCAAATTGAGGATCCCATTCCAACCCCTCCTCTGCCCCTTTTTCTAGTCTAGGAGGGTACGGTGAGATAGCCTCCTCACACTCGCCCCAAGCATCAGCCTGCCCCATAGCTTGATGTCTAGAAAACCAAGTTTCATTATCTCTACAATGAGAGCAGCAATTGGTGCCCAAGCAGACGATAGGATTGTTCTGTTCCCCCCAGCTGATGCAAGGTCTGTGTTCCCGTAACCAAGAATGTCCTAAAACAATGGGAAAAGCAGGGGAACTGATAATAAACAAGAGCAACGCAGACCGTGGCATATGCCCCCGCCTGTATGTTGATCAAGGGCATATTGAGATGGCTGCTGTGGCGGCCATATTAGATATAGCATGACGCTGGTTTTCGAAAGGAATCTTACTCTAGCCACTCTCAATACGCCATTAAGAAATGGCATCGATCTGACGCGGGATTCTATAGTTATCCCACGGAAACAAAAGGTTAACGGACAACGGACGGACATGGTGTCGACATAATGCCCCCTTTCCTCTTTGGAGAGCGGAGGCAAAAAAACCGAATCTCCTCAGAGTGGCCACCAAAAGAAATAAACATATTTAGTGGTTCAGAAACTTTGGTTGTAACTCCTGTTCCAAGCGGGCGACCGTCCAAAGTTCTGATAGAGCGTGACTGTGAAAGCGTAACAGTGGTAACGGAGTGCTTCCAAGCCCACCCAGTATCCATGAAACAATTTACTGCGCCCGAATCTACAAACGCTTCAACAGAAAATCTCTTGCACCCCACAGTCAGTTCAACAGGAATTCAAAAGGGAAATTGGGTCTGCCCCTCTAGCGCCCCCTGAATATCTAGAGGGGTTTTTCCATTTCCCTGAAGTTTAGGACAACGTGGACGAATATGACCCAGCTTATTTCAATTAAAGCAGATTATTCTTCTGCGAGTAGGTTTATTAGTCTGTCAAATGAGCCATCAACATGCATGGGCTCAACCGGAGTAGAATCTTTTGCGGGTGGAATAGGAGCCACACACTCGCCAATAGCAACTTTAGCCCCATTGTCAGTTAGTGGCAAGCTGTTTAGCTTCTCCCTGTTGCATTCCTGTATGCGGTTGTCAATTCGCACAGCCGTACGAACTGAAGAGTCTGAAGTCGAACAGGGTTCTAAAGTTGCCAACGCGTCCTTTATCTCCTCAGTAAGGGCATGACTGAATATGGTCATAGGAGGAGCCTCCGGCCAACCTGTCTCTGTGGCCAGAGAGTGAAAAGCAATAGAGAACTCAGCTGCACTTTCTTTGCCCTGTTTAAGGTGCATTAAAGGCGTAGCTGCATCCTGACCACAAATATCTTAATCAAATACAGGCACCATCTCTCTAACAAGAGCCTCCACAGAATCTACGACCGGTGAATTAGATCTGATTAGTGGGTCGACCTATGTGAGCGCTGTGCCAGCCAACAGGGATAATATAAATGCTACCCGAGAATCCTCATTAACAAAACGTGATGGCTGAGCCTTAAAAATATTTCACACTGGGCGATGAAATCCTTACATTTTCTGGCCTTGCCACTATATCTTTGGGGCAACTGTAACTTAGGTTCTCGGGGAAGATGTATGGGTGGTGCTTCTGCAACTTTTTGTGAAACTTGTGCAGACAGAGACCTAACACTCTCAGTCCAACTTGACAGAACGCTTTCCTGGTTCTGAAGTGAGGTCTCTTGAAGGCAGAGTCTCTCCACTAGCTCAGTTTGCTGATTATCCGAACCTGAAAGCCCTTTAGCGAAGCCAGCCGTTATATCTCGCTGGCTGGCAACAGCCCTTTTAATTTCAGCCACCGCTGGTGTCTCCATGATGGCTAGAGTGTACTGTGATGGCTGTTGAGAATTAGACGCCAAAAGCAGTGACCAAAAAAAAGGGGAAAACAGCAGAGGAGAGAGAGATACAAAATAAGAATGCGAGACTCGCACTACCAACGGACCAAGATGTCGTCCGGATAGGAAGCAAAGCGAGCTTGAAGGGAAGAAATGAAAAGGGAAAACAAAACAAAGATTCCCTTGCTCTGTACCACTTATCCTCAAATATGCAGCTATGTCCCTGACAACTCTCTTTCTAAAGACCTTACCGGCTAAAGTGCAAATGCAACACTGACACTCTAGCAACGGAAGTGAGGCGGAACTAGGGCTTAAATAGAGTCCGGGCAACGTCCCCAATTAATGCCAGCTGGCCCAGGAATCCGATTGGGAGCAAGACGATATCGTTCCGGACAAGAACAACAAAGAAAGCTTTCAACGCCTCAAAGCAAACCACGACACTATATAAACATATGGGTTTTAATCCCCGCCTTGTTTCAATCAGCAGTGGTTGGCAGCTCTTTTCAGAAGTAGCAGGCAATTCACCAATGCGCTACAGGGATGCAAATTGGAACAGGCCTGCTGGGAAGGGTTATGTAGATTAGAGTTCCTCTAGGTGTCTCCTGTTGACCAGATGGGGCCTTATAAGGAAGATTCTTCAGGCCTCATGAGCTTGCATATTCTCACCCAGGGAAAGTTAAAAAAAAACAGTAAATTATGTGTGTGGGCTGCAGAGGAAGCCTGTGAGCTGTATACACTCTCCTGAGTTGGCAAAAGGGGCCAGCATGTGCGAAAACGTCTGGTACTTGTACTTTCTTCCCTGACTGGATATCCCATGTTTGGGTGGGATTAGAGATGCCAAATTAAAAAAAAAAAAACATTGGTTTTAATATGGGGCCACATATACGTTTTGCATATTTGTGACATACATAAAATTAGCCATTTTCATATATGATAGGTACATATAGGTACATATATGTAACTATAATATATGAAAATGGCCAATTTTATGTATGTCGCATATATGCAAAACCTATATGTGTCCCTATATTAAAACACATCTGTTTATATAGGTTCTTTCTGTGTGGGAACTTACGAAATGTTGTCAAAATTTTATTTTGGGGCTTATTGGGTAGTTTCTCTTGGTTGGAGATGTAATTCTCTCCCTCACCAAGTCAACAACAAATAAAATCCCTTGAAGGTCGATCCGATATCTTTTCAACAACTGCGCATCATTCAGAATTTCAAAGTCATTCCGTCTTTCAACAGCAGCAGCCAATTTCTGATTCTTTGTGAATAGATTTTAGCAAGGTAGGAGTCCTCTTAACTACTTTTAAGCTCTTCCAGACTTAGGAGCTACTTTTAGGCCTAAAATGCTTTGTGAGTAACACTTAGTACAAGTAATTAGGAGTCCTAAATTTACGACTGACACGCCCATTTTATAAGGAGTTTCTCCCAAATCCAGCAGTTAGGACCTACTTTTAGCGCTTAGATGCTTTGTGAATATGGGCCCAGATGATTTTTAATGGCTATACAACAACATGAGGGACATTTTGATATCAAACATAAGTATGTGAAAAACTGAAGAAGTTTCAGACAATTAACCATTGATAAATGCAACTGTCTTGACCAAAATTGATGCAAAACGTAAAGTTCATCTTGAAAAACAATCAAGTTCCCATAAAAACACACCTAAGATATTTTCTCAAACGTTGCCTCATATAGTTGGCTAAATAATGTGCGAGTGTTGTTAAATTACGAGACCGGTAACATGGATCCGGATAGCGAAAATTGTAACCATCCCTGTATTCACAGCGCTTCACTTCTTCCACATTTTGTTATGTTACAGCCTGATTCAAAAACGGATTAAGTTCATTTTTTCCCGTAAAATTCTATGCACAATACCCCATAATGACAATGTAAAAAACGTTTTTTGGAGATTTTTGCAAATTTATTAAAAATCAATAACTAAGAAATCATACGTACATAAGTATTCACAGCCTTTGCCATGAAGCTCAATATTGAGCTCAGGTGCATCCTGTTTCCGCTGATCAACCTTGACATGTTTCTACAGCTTAATTGGGTCTACCTGTGGTAAATTCAGTTGATTGGACATGATTTGGAAAGGCACACACCTGTCTATATAAGGTCCCACAGCTGACTGTGCATGTCAGGGCACAAACCATGCATGGAGTCAAAGGAATTGTCTGTAGACCTCCGAGACAGAATTGTCTTGAGGCACAAATCTGGGGAAGGGTACAGAAAAAAGGAAGAAGTTTGAAACCACCAGGACTCTTCCTAGAGCTGACCGCCCCTCTAAACTGAGCAATCGGGGGAGAAGGGCCTTATTCAGGGAGGTTCACAGAGCATTTCACTGGGTAACCTACTAGATCTGATTCTCCTGTTAATGCCTTTTAAGCCACTTTCACACTGGATGCGAAACAAAGTAATTTGGTTACTGATTTACTGAGGATATGATGAGAGATATTGAAATATAATCTTCAACACATTGAAAGTCAATGCAAAGCCACGAATACCCGCTTATATTTGCGTCTTTACATTGTCTTTGAATGCAATCTGTCGCGCGAAAAAAAATTTGTTTCATGTCTGGTGTGAAAGCAGCTTTCAGATAGCAAACACTTCCGCTCCGGATCTGGCCCGACTCTGGGCCAGATCAGCTGGACTCGGCCCAGAGCCGGGCCAGATCCGGAGCGGAGGTGCTTGCTATCACCTGCATTATCGCAAATGCGTAGGCAGACTCCTCCTTAGTCTTGGCCTTTTTTTGAACAAATTATCCGATCTGCATGTTGATATGCATTTACACAACGGGCACATTGGCACATATCCGATACACATCAGATACATATCCTAACAAAAACCACATTTGAATGAGGCCTGAATCCGATCTGACGGATCCGATCGAGGGCGGAATCAATGGCCTCATTTACATTGTCAGTGTAATGTGACCCAATTCCGATTTTTCGCTCTTATGTGGCACAGATCGGATATGCTCGTTGACAGTGTAAACAGGAAAAAGACGCATACATTCGGATATTTTGAGATCGGATGCAGGCCTCATTCATATGTGGAAATAATTCAGATATGCATCGGATATGTGCCAGTGTGACTGCCGTGTAAACAGGCTGATCAGATTTTCTTACACATTGCATTTCTAACGTCATCAAATCTGCGACCATTTAGCTTATTTAGTCGCAAAAATAGTGACCGTAAATGAACAAGGTTTAATATTTGAATAGCCTGCAGACTGAACATGGAGGCTGTTTCGCACCCAGACATTCCTATGAACGCCTGAAGAGGCAATAATTGCAGCAGATCACAGGATGCACTTGTGGCCCTTTTCCTTCTTCTCTGCCTAAAGATCCTGGCAATGTTAGGCAAAGTTTTCACGCACCGCAACATTATCATCAAAAATATTGTTGGCCTGCAGATAAAACGTTGTATTTTCAAAATGATATACTTTAATAAAATAATAAATTAATTAAAAATTAACAAAATATAGCCTAAATATAAGTTAAAATATAAATAACGCAAATTTTTTTTAATTTTGCATGTAAGAGTAGTGGACATACGAGTTTTGTGTCTTATCAATTTGGAGATACAAGGTTTTATCAGCAGGCTGACGATATGTCAGCATCATCCATTTTTTTGGCTTTGCAATTGGCGCTTGATGCAGAAGTAGGCGTGGCCTAACGTTTAGTAAAAACTAAAAGTAGGCATGCGCGATGTTTCAGATGTAGGCAAGTGTAATCGCGTGAATCAGATGTACGTCACTTGATAGAATACGTGTAACCGCAAAGTAAAGAAAAGTAGGATTCAGGCAGCAAATCTGATCTGGGCATCAAGACTTACCGTGTAAATACGGCCAATGTGGTTTTTTTTTTCCTGTTTACACAGCCATCTGACAGATCGGATATTGGCCGCATTTGAGCAAGAGATCACATTCCTGTCACATTTAACCTGCAGTGTAAATCCAGCCTAAATGTTGTTCAAACAGATTCAGCTCAATACTTAAAAAAAAAAAAAAAAACTTCAGGGAATTTGTGTCAGCAGAACTGACTCAAGTCGTCCCTTACCTTGCCATTACACGATTCAACCACAACGTGGTAGCAATACATCAGTATTTTATCTTATTTTATTTTAATCCGACGTACATTCTGGTGAGGGGAAAAAAATAAAAACAATGGTCTGCAGTCGAGCAATCTGCCTCTCTAAATTAATACTGATTAAATGCCTCGATTACACCTTAGAATTTCAGTTAATAACACCGTATGGTATCCATGAAAACAGCAGGTGCCAGTGTACGCAGGGTTGAACATGTTTGTTTGAAGGTCTCCGAACAGGTTCATTTAAGCTTCCGAGCGTAAGTGTATTTTTTCAGTATTTCAATTGAAATTTAGTATATAATTCACTCATGTCTCGATAAATAGGCTATCAATTACTGATATCCGTTTTATTGTATGTTTAGCAAAATTACTGTATTCGGCTCAGCAAGTGACATGTGATGATGCCTTTAAAATACGTGGTTGAAAGACGAAAAAAAAATCATCAGCAGAGGGCAGGCTGTGGGATTTCGGAACGCAATTGATCAGTTCGCGTTGTGGTGCCAGCATAATAGGCTATTTCTTATGGCCCATTTCTAAATCTCACAATCCTTGGGCCATAAACTAAGCAATAGCTCCACATTTATTTCGATTTATTCCGGCGCTTTCTCCGCGATTCTGACAATATATGGACCGGATCCTGCGTCCGCAGGACGGATGGTCTAATTCAAAGAAAAGCTGCGGGAGCTTGGAAATGAGAATTGAATTGAGCCATGCCACACCACAAGTAAAACATATTTAAGTCGCGGAGAGACGTAGTCGGACTGTGAGTAGCATCGTCGAGATATATCGCAGACTGGGTTGTCAATCCTTGTTCTATTAAAGAAGTGCCGAGAGCAGTGTGTGTGTGTGTGTGTGTGTGTGTGTGTGTGTGAGTGAGAGAGAGAGAGAGAGAGAGAGAGAGAGAGACGATAACAGGGCGACTTTTCGATTGATGGTTCCTATCTCTGGCTCCTCCTGCAGCTGCTGGCGGAGATCTTATGGGCCAAACCCACTGGTCTGAGATACATTTGAGCCGGGGACATCTATAAAAGCACTGACATTTGTCCCCCAAGGAAATCAGAAACCGGTTATTCGCATCCAGATCTGACCCAGCCGAAGGGATTAGTCGGATACCGGCAATTTCTCACCATGTCTCAGTGGGGATATGCACCACACAACGGTGAGAGTCGCAACCGCCAGCAGCTGACCACAGAATTTGAAACTGCCATGCCATCTCTGTAAATGATTTATGCTGAATGACAGAGCCAACATTTTCACTTTCGTGCGGTAACGGAGACATTTATGCTAATTTCGGCTTCAGTGCCCTATTATGAGATGACAACCGAGAGCGCTGTGCAGTTCCTCGTTAAATTCTGCGCATAGCAGAACCGTAGTTCACACTCACTTTGAAATCGAGCAGGCGACGCGGGACATTGCGCAACGGGGAAGCGCAGAAAACACATTTTAAACGTAGGAGGGTCATATGTGAAGGCTCCGATATTAGTGTAAATTTGACAAGAAATAAAATTGTCTTAAAAATTAAGAAAGCACCTGTGCATGATGTGTCACCAATGTGTTGTTGCCTTGTCCCATATCTTTCTTTGCAAACTTGGCAATAACTTTTTCTATTTATGTTCTTATTCCAGGGCCAGACAAATGGTATGAAAACTATCCTGTTGCGAACGGACCCCGGCAGTCTCCCATTGACATAGTTCCCAGCCAAGCCCAGTACGACGCTTCCCTGAAGCCGCTCAATTTGAACTACGACCCGGCCACTTCGAAAGGCATTCTGAACAGCGGATTTTCCTTCCAAGTGGACTTTTCCGATGACAATGACAGCTCAAGTTAGTCACTTTTTGGTCCTCGTCGGTATATCAGTAAAATACATGTTGTTTTAATTGTACGATTAAACACTCAGATCAGGTTTAACCTACTCGTTGAGTATGAAGGATAGCCTGTGTGATGCAGAGAATGAAGGCTTCACATTCTACAATTATGGAGTGTTCAGTGAGGATAATACGGGCATCGTGCTATGCGTTATACATGCGTACTGCAAATTGATTTGTTTTGAACCGCAAATACAAACCAGCGCGGAGCTGCAGCATCAGGACGTCGCGCTAAAAAAGTTGGCATATATGTGCTGTTACTCCTTGAGGGTGAAGATACAATTGTTTTCCTGTTAACATGCGCCATAGTGAACTGCGTCGAGAAGAAATATTGTTACCAGAGTCTCATTTATCTAAGTGATACAGCGCTTCCACATTGAAATTCCAGTACAGTATGCTGAGTAGAGCGAGCACCAGTACAAACACTGAAAAACATTTGGAGTGGTATTTACTTGGGAAAACCTAGAAAAGTTTTTGCACTTAGAAATTGTAAGTAAATTCTACGATCAAGTGCGATCATCAAGTGAACTTTACTTGCGGATATAAGGTATATTTCACCCTAAGATGACATTTTTGTTATCCCTTTGCTGATAATAGGATTGGTGAAGTTTTGTTCGGTATCTTAGCTTCAAACGTCCAAAAATACACCCATTATCAATCAAATGTCTCCATACTGCTCATTTACCAAACAAAACTTCACCATTCCTCCTATCAACGAAGGGATAACAAAATTTTTGTCTTATGGTGAAATATACCTTGCTGTTAAATATACCTTATATCCACAAGTAAAGTTTACTTGATGGTCACCCTTGTAGAATTAATTTACAGTTTCTAAGTGCAAAAACTTTCCAAGGTTTTCCCAAGTAAGTACTACTCCAAATTTTTTTTCAGTGATCCTTTCTTGAAGTTGTGGACAAAAGTTCATGCCCGTACTTACTCGTCGATATATATTTTGACTTTTCTATAATGGTGCTATCGCTAATTGCCGCCTTTTTGATTTTGTTTTTCATCAGCTTTTGGCTGTGCTTGTGGAATGAATATTGTTCTGATCGGGTCCATTCCTTGATATATGCTTTACCTTGCGTTTATGTCATATTCTCCAATTCTGTTCTTGAACTAAAACTAAGTTTGACAATGAACTCGAGGTGCATGATCCCATAAGCCTAAAAAGCTGAATCTGCCCTATGAAAGCATGAATAACCATGATGGACATTGGACGCAAATGCTTTGTTAAGATCCTGGTGCCAACATTGTTACAAAAATTCTGGTCTGGACCCAGTCACGCAACCTCTGAGAATGAACTGGGAACAGTACGCTGTTTCAAGAGGCCGGAGGGCTTGATGGACTGGAGTAGGGCACTGGTGCTCGCTGCTTATAGAATTTAGTCGAAAGACGGCATTGCTCCGTGCACCATTCTGTTAGCTTCGTTTGTGAATGCGAACACTAAGATGTAATGGAAGAGGAAATGAACTTGAAATCAATAAAGCATTAGCATGGTGATCAGTTAATATTAAAACAGTGGAAAGTGGATAACTTATTTATTGACCTTCATTTTTGATGCCAGTAGAAACAGACAATTCTTCCCCTGTGTCTCTCTTTCTGCCTGTCTGTCTCTCTCTCTCTCACTCACTCACACACATACAAACACGTACACACACTCATCTGTACTCTCCCACAGCTTTGACTGGGGGCCCGATCTCTGGTACATACAGGCTGAGGCAGTTCCATTTTCACTGGGGTGCCAGTGACGACAGAGGCTCGGAGCACACTGTGGGAGGCACCAAGTTCGCCTGCGAGGTACCAGCCTGCAATGACCTGCAGTCTTCACTTCCTCACATCCATTTCCATCTCCCGACAGGCCTTACATTTAATTCATTACAAGGATGGGTGATGCCTTACTCAAAGCATTGGTTTTGTTTTGATGAAAATTCAGAATATTGGATAGTTTATCATGAAGCTGAATTTCTGAGTTAGCTGGGTAAGTCCACCAATTAAAAACTTTAGCCCAACTAAAACTGGGGCTGGGACTGAAGTTAATATCGTTCTCCTAGGTTTGACTCAATAGATTTATGTGGCTAAGTCAGTTAGCCTACGTCGAGCTATATACACATCACATACCCTACTGAAATTCACACTCTCACACAAAACATGTTTTTGGAAATGAAGTTTCTGGTGTTCTACTCTGCTTCTCTAATCTGATTGATGTTCTCCGTGGCCTTGCTATTGAGGTCTTTGGGCTGAGTCACACACCCATCTCCCCTGCCCAGTATTTTATATACACTACCTGACAAAAGTATTAGGACGATCCTCATTCTCACTCAACCTTTGATGTACGTGCTATATTACACATGTGAGCGTTGTAGGAATTTAATGGTGTCCTAAAATGTACATGTAAACATCACAGAACATTATTTGAACATTTGGGGATGCTACAGATATACAAATTGGCATATTTTTTCTCTGCATAAAAAACTCTCACTTTGGGTCTGTAATAAATAAGAGATATTATAATAAATAGTGCTTGCAAGATGGTAATCTTCAAATTAACAAGTTTGGAATTGTGTCTTTGTTATAATGGAAGACCACGGCTACTATTAGTTCAATCAATATGATCAGGTGTGGCACATGGGGTGATTTTGATTCTCTATAAAAGGAGGGTCAAGACTTAGAATAATTCAGTTTGGTGTATCCAAAATGGGGTCTGTATTTTTATTTGAATAAACAACTATTTCCAAATATGATACATTCACTATTTTCAACTGCACTGTAAGAAAATCACACACATAAATAGTGACGTCCTAATACTTTTGTCAGGTAGTGTACATTTCCTCCTCTTGCAGCTCCACTTGGTCCACTGGAACACCAGGTATACCAGTTTTGCTGATGCTGCCAGCCAGCCCGATGGTCTGGCTGTGGTTGGAGTTTTCCTGAAGGTAAACCTCATCCTCCTGCTTATCCGTAGATTGGGAGTTCAAGGGTCACTTGGAAGCCCAGAGTTGATTAACCTCCTTCAAATTTGTTAAGAGAAATAAACTTACAATGAAGATATGCCCACAGATGTTCACGTGGAACTTTGTTAGTTTGGGTTTGTTGTGTTCTGGACTCAATAAAATGGGGTAGTTCAGGTTCGCTGCAGGTTCTGAAGTGTTGGACTGGATAATCCTGCAGAATGAAATACCCAGTAGGGTTAGGGTAGAATGGTCCTGCAGCAACTGCTGCTCTCCAATGTGAGGGTACAGATTATTTGGAATGTCTGCCTTCTTTTGTGACTATATCTGCTGTAATTTAGCAGTTCTTAAAACCACCTTGTGGTTCTCTGGTATTGCATATGCCCCTGTTGAGCACATGCAACACATAGAAACTGTTATGCTGCTAGAGAATTCGGCAAGAGGAAACACTCAACAAAGACACTGGACAACATGAAGTATAAAGCTGAGTAATTATCACCTGAAGAAGAATACCCCAGTTGGTTTGGGTGGGAAATACTTCTTGTGAGATTGTATTCTTCTCTTTAGGTCGGCGCTGAAAACCCCAACCTACAGAAAGTTCTAGATGCTCTGAGCAGTATCAAGACCAAGGTGAGAGCTCACAAATTCTAGATCAATTTAACCTTTGGGAGTTAAAGTTGCTGCTGCTTTGTGAGCACGATGCATTTCTGACTCCAAAAAATGACTTGTTTCATCTAGGGCTCGCAGACAACCTTCACAAACTTTGACCCCAAGATCATGCTCCCTGGCTCTCTGGACTACTGGACATATGATGGGTCATTGACCACTCCCCCCCTCCTCGAGAGTGTCACCTGGATTGTCCTGAAGGAGCCAATCAGTGTCAGCTCTGCCCAGGTACCAAACATACCCCACCAATCAGTAATAGTTCTGCTTCAGGTACCAGTGATGGCCTTAGTTACATCTCTGCAAACTAAATAGGTAGGCCTAAAACAAATTTGTCGCTCTTTAACACAAAAAACACGTTATAATTCCATTTTTAAGAAATCATGTTTTGCTGTGACTCAACTGCGTGTTAATAAATGCTGGAGTTAAACATGCTCATTCCTCAAAGGGGTCGCGGGTGACCTTTCAGGATTTTTTAGCACGGCGCTACAGTTGCTAATAGCTACCCTCACTGTTACTTTTCATTGTGTACGCAGAAGCACATACACACGCTGTCATTTAATAAATTAAAGGTCTTAAGTAACTATGCTTAGAGGCACATGATAAATATTTGACTTAGTAGAAGCCAATGTGAAGTTATATACGTTTAAATAGAGCTCAGTTCATAAACAGTCAATTTTGGTCACAACGAGGTGAATTTTCTGAGTGGGTGAGGTTGTGTTACATGTAATTAAGTCTGAACAACCACCCACTTCTTTCTCCTGCTCTGTCAGTGCTCTTTCATTCCCCCTATTTCTTCTCTCTCTCTCTCTCTCTCTCTCTCTCTCTCATCTTGTTCAAATTACACTACCATCAGCTCTTTTGAACTTTGTCTGGTTTGTGGACTAGGTGCCTAGTAATTGTACATGAAATTGAAGTAAATGATAAATAAAAGGTCTTTCCATCCACGGGTTAGTTTCACATTTCTTTTTACTGGATTAAAACAGGAGCCACCGGGGAAAAAAAAATTGTAAAATTTTGTAACTATGTTATTTCTGTTATTGGTGTACATTGTAAGTCTTTAGAATTATTGTTGATTTGTTGAAATACACTAAATGGCTAGATTTCTGCTAAAATACTGCAAAGAAAGAAGAACAATGTTGGAATAACTGCAGAGCTACTACAGCAATGAGACATGAGGGTCAGATTCTGGTGAGGAAACAAAATCCAGATACTTCAGTGTTCAATAATGCATGTTGAGAGGTAGGAGCCTTTACTGCTTTTAACCTGTGAAGTTCCCAAAGAATTGATCGCGATACCTCTTTATCTACCTGTCGGTTGAAATTACATGGTTGTCATCACTGCTACTTGACTGACAGCTCATTGCATCTCCATGGTGAAATGGGAAAACAAGTAACATGCAGCCCTATTGTAAAACTCGCTTTTGCTTGCTGTTTTAGAAGCAAACGTGTTTTGTTTATCTTTGGGGGTCTGTGGCTGTCTCAGATCTATCTGAGAAGAAGACTTTTGGTTTGGAAGTTCTGCGAAAGTCAGTAAAATGCCTTCAAGGTGTCACAGTGAAAGTGGTAAAAAAAATTCAGCTGTCAATTTGAAAGTTTCATTGTCAACAAGAAGATAGCCTGGCTATCTTAATAAAACTTGTGTTCCTTTGGTGTTACGCTAGTCCCCGTGAAATGTCTCTTGATCTATTTTACACCGTATATTTATTGCAGGAAATGCAATAAAAAGGAAGTGTCAAAATTTGTACATGACCGCAGAAGCAGCGGAAGTGAGGTCATCTCGAACCGTTAAGCTGCTATTCATTTTCGGGGTTTTTTAAAACACTGACTGACGTGGATCTCACAGCCAGCCCATGGCGTAACCACTGTCCCCATTTCACGTGGTTAGCCTCGGGTTTCACCGAAAGTGGGCGGAGCTTAGATCACTTAAGATTTGAGCCAGAGGCTCCCCGTGCAATCTGAGGTAATTCTCTGATCTAAGAAAATTATTGCCGCCTGATCCATGGACTGTGCTTTCTTTGTGAAGTATGGTTGCTTACATGACAGTGCTAGTTTGAGTGTACTTATCTCTTATCTTAAGTGTATGACTACTAACTACAAAGATGCATGGATGATACTCACTCACTGAGTACTTGGGAAGGGTCACTGTATTCAACAGTCACCAGGAATGGCCACAGGAATTTGTCCTTCACAATGGTCACATATACTCATGGCAACAATAGACAGGTATTGACCTGATCTTTTTATGATCATTACCTTTTCCAGAAAATTGTCATCTCAGTGAGATCACTGTTTGAGTACAAAAATGGGCCAGTCACTCGGGTATGGGTTAAACTTGATCCATCACAGATAAGCATTCCTTTTTCTCTGAGCGTACTTGACATGGGTGAGGTTTGGAAGTTCCTTGGGATCTTTAATTTGAAAGCTGCTCTTTTTGATTTAGATTCTTAGGTTGTTATTTTATCTCCTGTTAAGGAGGCTGCCAACTTATGACCTATATTTAGTGGAATAATGGGGGTACAGTTGTAAAAAAATGACCCTAGTTGGGGTTAACCTGAAGACAGTCAAAGTTGCAAATAACCAAAATCCAACGCACTGAGGGCCTTACAGTTGTATTCTTTTTTTGTTATTAAATTTTAACGATTCCATGTTAATGGACAAAGATGCTGCCCTGCTGCTCAATTCTGTCACATCATATTCACATGCATTCAAAAAACAAGGTAGCAGTAGCATGTCTGCCCATGGTGCAAGCAAGCTCACAGTCAGTGTCCCCAGCGAAAAAGCCTTAAGTAGGTCAGTCCTGCTGCAAAAAAAACTCAAACCTGCGAGCATTCAGCATGAAAAAAAGGCTCTCAAGGAGACCCCTCCCATCACCATGCCTCTCACCCCCCAGAGAATGTTATTTTTAGTGTTTGTGTGCCTAACTTAACACACACTGGCAGTCAGACTCACCCTAGCAGATACAGATGCACTCGCAAACACACACACAAGCCTTCACATTCCAGCAGAATACCTTGACCTGTCTTGATTTCTTATGTAGTGCCATACAAAATGGACTCCTCTGGATGCCGTATTACACAAACAGCGCATTTCTACCAAGTGTAAGTCTTTTTATGGCTGATGTAATTGGAGACCAATGTGAAACACACTCTGCATTCATCAGCAGTTCGCTCGCTTTGTCATGTAATTCGCTCAGTCCTGCTCAGCCTCTCTGTCTCTCTCCCTCTTTCACTTTCTCACACTCATTTTGTCCCCCTTTTCTCTTTTACTCATTCTTTCATCCACTCCCCCTCTCTGATTGTCAGTCTCAATGCCACAATGCAGCACGATAATTATCGCTGGACTTCTAGATATCAAGGAAACGTGCTGTACTAAACTATCAGGCAGGACATTTGCACTGATTTAATATTTTCATGAATATACAAGTAAAATTTTTGGCTTTGACGCTGAATAAGTCTGCCCCAGGTTCTTTACTGGGCATTGCAGCACTGTCTTCTCTAACAAGAAAGAATGGGACATTGTCCCCTCTGAACCCTTTCAGTACTTACGGGACACATTTTTGTCCATGTATTTGTCTGTGGGACAGTATTTCATCGATTCCTCACATGTTCAATATTACAATTGGTATTCATAAAATGATATTTTAAGTCACGAAAATGATATATATATTCATTGGCTAACTCTGATTCTTATTTCTATACTTAGTATTGAAAGGGTTAAGTGAGAACAATACTTCCATGCCCAATAGTAACTAGAGGTAGATCCAAACAGCTAGTGTTCGCTTGGGTGGCGGAGGATGAGTGCCATTGTATTGCAGCAAACAAAGCTGAAATAAGAATTCAGGAATTCTGGATGTTAGTTGAAATCAATTGCTTCATGGCGATATGTGCATGTAATTAGAGAGATAATGAAGTTATTCTATCTGTGACTGGTCAATTCAGGAAATGTATGTAATTGTGACTGCTGAGGCCAGCCATAAATTGACTAGCAGCAAAAGATTACTGATCTTTTCTTGTCGTCATGCCTATGTGTTGCTCTTGAAATGCTGCCGTATAACATTCTCTCTCTCTCTCTCTCCCTCCCTCTCTCTCTCTCTCTCTCTCTCTCTACAGATGGCTAAATTTCGCAGCCTTTTGTTTTCCGGTGCAGGAGAGTCTGCGTGCTGCATGGTCGATAACTGGCGCCCTCCTCAGCCTCTGAAAGGGCGTAAAGTCCGTGCTTCCTTCAAGTAAACACCACCCCCCACCACTCCCACCCTACCCCTTGTCCCCCTGCCTCCACTTTGTGGCCCCCCTCCCCACTCCCCCCGATTGATAGGTGTCACAGATCCACAGGGAACAGCTATTGTGTGTGTTGTAGGAATTTTTGCTCACCGCCACGTAACTATGCACGTGGGAGGCTGTAACTTATTTAAATTATTTGATATTAAATCGGAGCACAGATTTAACCAATTGATCTCATATTTTTTTGTACTCAGATTACCACAAACAATTTCTGCAAAATTCTCAAGGCAATAAGGCAAAAGACTCTAAAATCTCAATCAAATCCTTCAGTGCTATTATAAAATGTCCTGTATGTCCATAATCTCTCACTGCCAGTATTAGCAATTGCGTCATTAATGACCTCTACGAGTCAGGCTTTTACTACGACCCTACCATTCTCAATTCAGTCATTGCTAAGCCTTTTATAGTGATTTTAATTCCTTCTTTTTCTGTGTCTCAGTGCAATATTGTGAAGAAACATAACGCATAATAAATTGTCATAATTACAGAGCTTTGCCTCATTGCTACTGCCTTGTGTAATCACCGAGAATGTTATTAGTTTGCCACTTGTGTCAAAAGAAAGTGTCCTCATGCAAACTGTAACTGTTTGTGATGGACGCGTCTCTTCTAATTGTATTCTGTTAAAATCATCATAGGAGCTCTTCGCTAGCATAAAACACAGAATGCCAGCAGGGTATTATCGTGCCAAGCTTTAGAGCCTTTGCCAAATGGAGAGCACATGCAGATTACAAAAACCTCAAATTGCATAGATCTCAGGTCCTCTGGGTCAACCCATGGGAGATCACATGCCTCAACACACTCGGGCCCTGAACACAATATTACATAATACATATTACATAGCGTTTCCAACCATTTTAATTAATCAAATATTTAGCCACAAAGTGATGTCATGTCAGCTGTTTTTCAAACTAGCTCTTGTTCGTAAACATTAGTTAGTTGTTTTGTTTCTTGGCTAAAGTGGGAATGATCGTGTAATGTTTTTCTTCGTCACACCTGCCATGTTGAGAGAGGAAGGAGATTTTACTGGGAAAATAAATATATTTTATTGCTATGAGTCACTTGTCTTTGTTGTCTTCTTCTCACTGTCTATGGTGCATCCAGAACAGGAACCGAAGCTCTATGTAATATCTTCACACTTAAAGTGTGAAGTGTGAATATAAGTGTGCATATTCATGTGCAGTATACGGTCGCAACTAGGAAGAATTTTGTATAATTAATGGGAATTTTTAAACTTTTTTATACATCAGAAAATTCCAGAGCCATGGTCAGATGTAACTTTAGTTACAACGGTGGTTCATATCTCAGACGTACTGTGTACTTTGTCATCTGTCCCAAGGGAGTGAGCCAGATAGCAGCTTGAGTGCAGGAGGTTGTTTCTTGCATTTGCTGTGTACTTCCTTGCTTCAGTTGAGGCTCAGACATAAAAGGATGGTGCTGCAGAAGGTCTGCATCACTGATCACTGGGGCTTTCAGTTTGACCACACCTTTGGCAAGCAGAAATATGCTCGTTGAACCGTGACAAATGTCTCACAGTCTTAAAGAAATCAACAGCAATTCATGAAGTAGAAACCGACTTCATTATTTGCGATCTTAAGGTTTACTTCAGCTGTTGCTCTACAAATGAAACCGCGGTTGCGAGGTCGGACGGTCATTTAACTTGTGCAAATATTTAAAAAATGGTCCGTGTGTCGCTTTCTTGGACGTGAAAGCAAAGCTGTATCCTGGTGCACTTACAGCTTCCACCGCATTCCTCTGCGGAATATTGGACTTGTAGCTGTGGCTAGTTGCCTCAACACTGTTGGGGTCTCACATGGAGGAAAACTTTCATATGTGTGGAAATTCAAAATGGATCCCTGGATTTCCCATGACCACTCTCTGCCTGCAAGCCCCTCCCGCCAGCAGGCCAGGTACATAAAAGCAGTGGTCAACCATTTTATCTCTCTCTTGGTGCTCCCCTCTCTCTTGGCTCTTTTTTTCTCTTGGCTCTTGGAGTCAGCTCTGGACTCTCTCTCTCTCCCTTGGAGAGGCTCCTGGACCCCTGTGGACTGCCCAGGCTGGGGAACCCCTCCCCCACCTCTTAGGCTCAGCATAGACTGGCCATGCTCAAGAATCTGCCAGGCTACCAGGAGTACAACAAGAGTTGAAGAAACAGCTTGCTTTTGAGGAGCGGCCAGCTTCCCTCCTCTCCCCACAGGAAAGACACGGACAGCACCAGAACCGCTCTTCCTGCCGGATCAACATCACCCGTGATTGGATCCTCCAGCAACCTCCAAACCTCTTTCCTCAACTAAGGACTGGTAACAACTGTGCATTCAAACCCTCTTTTAAGGCTAAAATTGACTATGTGTATTTTTAAAATGATAGTTGCTGTGATTGTTTTAGGATTGTGTTTTAGTAGGACAGGATGTGTTAATTTGCATGCAAATAACCTCCTGTAGACTAACACGGCGCCTTTCCTATGCAAAACACACACACATCTCTTCGTTTTAACGTAATACACACACGCACAAACAACAGTGAGCGTTTTCAGTCATTTAACTGACTTTAAAACTCTTAGCTTTCCTTTGCTACAAAGTAGGGTTGCCTTCCCCCACTCGCATGGTCTGCAAGGCCCCTTCATTCACACCTTAGATCATCCCTTTGTTCTTTCTCACCCACACCTGCACGCGTGCTCGCAAGCAGACACACACACACACCTCCTTCATTGTGTATATAGTGTTTAGTGTAGTTTAGATTGTGTGTTTTATTTATTTCATTTAAATAAATATTCTTTTAAGACATGTGCTGTGGTTATTAATATTGTGTAAGAGTGAATGAAAGTGCCAATCTCTTCTATCTAGAACTCTGAATCCTTCAATCTAACTATTGATTGGGTAAGTTGGTTACAATTATTAATTTAATTATTAATTAATTTCCAAATTAATAGCTTAGTGGATATTGAGACTGAGGTTTTATTAATTGGCTATCGTTTTCCCTTCACTGAGGAAGGGTGGTGCCCCGAGGTATTTATATTAATATTTAATATTAATATTACAATATCATATTTTTGGATAGTCAAATTAATAATATTGATATCATTAGGCAAATTGCATTTTTCCCAACATTGGCGTTCTGTGCGAGGCCATTACCCCAACAACACGGTTACTGATGCGCCACCTGTATCCTTAAAAGAATTCCGTGTTTGCAGTATTCATTTTTCCGAAGACGATTTTGTTTGGCTACATTCAGGGAAATCTCAACGGTGCACACCGAAGAGCACTGCCGTACCCAAGCATCAGGTAAAAGAGTGAAACACCTGTGAAAAAGTCTAATGTAACATTGCAGCACAAATTGATATTGCACAGGGTCTATGCAGCCACGTACTACGTATCTGCTGTGGTGGTTATTATGAGGATTTTTTTTTTTTTATTTGAGACGTGTTTCTATGCCATTGAAATGCTGTCTCTGCCGCAAACCTCTCAGAGCCTTATCCAAACTGCTGATCGCTACAGCGCTGTTAACTACAATGTGCCTTGCAGAGGAATACGTCAGTTGGTTATTTCGAGAGCAACTGTGTTTTTTCTGGGCAGCTAAAGTGCTGTAATTTTTTTTTATATAACATACAATTGAAATAGTGTATTATTTTCAGGTAGGACCTCTTTTGTGCTGCGAAAATACGCTGTTTCTGTGTTTCCGTTCACAGCCGTGTATCGCCTAAATTTCCACCCAGCACTATGCTCTGGTGTGGCTACCTAGAGGAGATCATAGAGCTTTCTACTGCATTTAAATTTAAGTATTGGCAATTTGTAGCTCATACAACCCCACTTCAAAAAAAGTGAACAATCCCTTAAAGTCAGCTAGAATGTCCAGCTGTTTACTTGAAGAAATCATAAAAGAAAAGTTACTTATAGTTTCTAAGTAAACGTGCAGAACAAAAAAGTTTAAGTAAGCATTTGTCATTTCTACAGACCCAATCTATTTGACTTTTGGGGGATGCGGTAGGTCTGGAGTTCAAGTTCTTACCACGGCTTACGTGGTGTGTTCTAGGGCAAAACACTTCACGCCCAAAGTGCCTCCCTCCACCCTGGTGTATAAATGGGTTTTGGAAAATGTGAAGGAAATCTGACTAAGAGCTAGTGGGTGGGGGGGGGGGGTTGTGGTAATCTGGGATGGCCTAGCATCCCATCCAGGGGGAGTAGCAATACTCCTAATCTATTCATGCTTCTGAAACCGGAGTTAAGCACCAGCCTGATGAGCCACTTCGGCTCAGAAAAGACTTATTTCTCCTTTTCTTCCTAACTATTTGTTCTGACTCACGCTGAGGCTCCCCCTCCACTTACTAATACCCATGCGAGTCTAAATCAAAAATGAGTCATTTGACCAGTCAGAGGTCTTTAAAATTAAACTTGAGTTGTGTGTGCAGTGGGGCCTTATGGTCTGTTGAGCACAATTCCATTAGCATGCTAAGTATCATTCCCTGCAGTATGACAAGACATTTCCGAAATAATAAAACGCTGGTCAGCCTAACAGTCTGCTGAAATGAGTTTTTGGTTCGTTGGTTATCCCTTCCGATTAAATAAGCACGATATTGGCATTAAAATTGACCATATCAGATTAACTATGGACAATCAATGTTGTGTTACATGACAACAATTCTAGAGCCAATGAAAAAATATTGATTAAAAAACAAAAACTAATAACTTTTTCAAAGCAATTTGTATGCAGTGATGCATGAATAACATCAGTAGTATTTGAAATAGCACTGTAAGCATGAACTACCTCCTGAGAATGCAGTCCTTGGATGTAGAGAGCAGCAACATTGCTTAGCTGCATTTTTTTTTTTTTTGCCTACAATAAACTGAACAAAAATCTCTGAACCGCAATAGAAAAGGGGAAAAAACTGAACAATTTTCCATTGTTTTTCTTTTTTTTCACAACTTTACAGTAAATAAGAATTAAGATCTTCATTTGTGCTCTCGGTGATATTTTTTTCCCCACGTCTCAAATCAACGGCTCTAATCTGTCAACCCATGCACATATCAGGTCGCTTCTGTTTCCTTGGCTACTCCTGCCAGAGATTCTTTCCCGGAGAAACCCTGAATTTAGGTCATATCCCCCTGCGGAGGTCTACGAGAGTGAATGAGCAGGTATCTCAGCGGGAGAGAGGTCCATTCACCGGGAGACAGCCTGTAGAAAAGGCATAATGAGCATGCTGTTGGAGCTGGTGGGGGGAAAAAAATCAGGTGATTTAACAAACACCCCTGCATTTCCTGAATATTTGTTAGCACTTTACCTCACTGGCACAAAACACTTGCACAAAATAAACTCAGTTGGTTTTAAGTCAAGTTTATTCAAGGCTGAAAGAAAATGGTTGACATGTTAGTGACTGGTGTAATGTTGGCTAACAGTCAATAGTTGTTGATCAGTCCAGTGGCAGCTGTACCCCGCTGCAGCACCATTCTGTGGCTCACCCCCTCTGTGCATGGTGTCACTGTGCAGCTGTCACTGTGCTGAGTGAATGTGCAGGGACTGCCTTCAGGCTGTGGGGCTGCCTCAGTGTGAAGGTGACATTGGCTATCAATCTCATCTCTGAGCCCGCAGAGAGAAGGGGATAGGCAATGTTCATTTCTGTGTGTGTGTGTGTGCGTGTGTGTGTGTGTGCTGGCATGTGCGTGTGTCCGCAGGCGTGTGTGTGCATGTGCATGCTTGTGTGTGTGCGTGTGTGTGTGCGGATGTGCTGGCATGCGTGTTTGTGCACTTATGCATGCATATGTATGTGTGTGTGTGTGTGTGCCTACGGTAAGGTATGAATTGGGAGAACTGAAGAAAATTGCCATTTTACACAATAGTGGCCTAAATTTTCCATATTATTCATTATTCTTAAATAAGAATTATTTCCATTTTCAAACAAGGGCATTAAAATAAATTAAAATTAACAATAAACATATTAATTTCAATTAAAATCAAGCTTTTTAGTCACAATATGAACAGAAGAGACAAGAAGCTGCACCTCACAGCAGTGCATCTGTGGATCTTTCGTGGTGGTGCCGTTGGTTTTGACTGCGTTTGCTGAAAACATTTATTGAATCTGCTGAACTGGTATTATCATAAAATGTGGCGATTTTGATAAACTTGAATTTAAGTAAGAATACTTCTTTAACACAAATGGCATTTTCACTGCATTTTCCATCTTTCATGGCTTGAAAATTGTGGAATTGCCACTATTACTATACCATTAACTCTCAATAGTAATAATTATATTTCGTGGTGCAGTCGATCCGTCCATCCATCCGTCTGTTCGCACTGGAAGGTACTTGGCTGTTGAAATCAACTCCTGCTACAGTTTTCATAGGACATTCCTGAAATTTTGCGCATATGTTGCAGATATATTGATGAAACGCACACAGTTATGACTCCAGCTGGGGATTTTGTGCTTTCGGAGGACTCCTTCCATATCCATTGAACTTTTGATGTTACCCAACCCAATATAACTGCCCCTTCTGAATCATTCAATGTGATGTAACTTGAAGTTCAGCACTCATAAACAAAAAAAAATATTGTGAAGTTCAGTGCCTTTTTTTCCAATAAAGCTGAAGTGACCAAGTTCACCCTCAGTTGAACTGAGTTGCAAATATTTTGCCGAATATTTAGCCCATAATACCCACTGACCCATATTTATTCTTTTAATCTAGAGTCGCACTTACTGTACATACTTTGCATAATGCATGTGATTAGATAACAAATGGTCTCATCTTCCTGCATTTTTTGAGAGAAGCTGATAGAGAGAGAGATACAGAGATACAGAGAGAGAGTCAGACAGACGCACAGAGTGGTCCGTATGGGATGGGAGGGGATGGGAAGAGCACTGTTACACCCTAATGCTAACACATCATTTAAATAGTCCTAGCAGAAAAACAGGATGCTTTCATAGAAAGTAAACTGTCTGAGATCCTCAGGATAAGAGAATTTGCTAAGCAAATGGATGGAATAAGTGAGTGTTGTCAGGTTTGATGAGAATTGTTTACAGGAAAACGCAAGGGAGCTTACTTTGACATTTAAGCAGGAAGAACCTGTTTCAGACAATCAGGCCATTGAATGCGATTTAAGGGTCAGTGGGATTTAAGGACATTAATCTCTTTTTACTTTCAGTTCGAGGAGGAGGAGAGAACTACGACCCTGCTACAGTGTGATTCATTAGTCTGTGTGAAATGAAGGGTAAAGATTTCTGTAGCGGTCAACCTCAAGGACCGCCTGTTTGTACTTTATCTAAAAGATATGGCCATGGGCCGTGCCGGAAAACAGCTCCCTTGCTTATCGTGGCTTTCAGAAACTGAGTGCATTGAATTCGAATAATGTTAAACATTAATAACATTATAAGAACCAAATTATACTGAACAACAAAAGAAACAAAAGCTAATTAAAGGCAGTCTGGAAAATAAGTTAGCGAGTCATTATTTTAGAAAATCAAATTTGTTACTAGCGCATGCACATTCACACTCATTTCAACAAACTTTTCTTTATTTTGCGGTCACTTCGACTGAGTAACCATAAGAGTACATTAACTAACTAGCTAACTTGCATTTCTTTTGTTGCTCAGAATATATAGGTATAGAGTATGTAACTAATGCTAATAGCTACTTCCAAAGCTAACTGGTCTAAACAAAACTCTAACAAGACCGTGTCCTGACTCTGCTACTTAAAACTGTAAATTCAACAATCTGCATTTTCTTTCTTGTGGGTGTAAAGGTTAATGTGTCCCTTGGATAGTCTTTTCAACTTTGCACAGGAAGTGCAGCAAAATTATTCATTATTTCCTGTAACACTCCCCATGACATCAGCTGTCTCACGGAGAAGTAACAATATCATCTTCAGTGGCGTGGAACATTGTTACTATATTTACAAGATATCTTTCAAGCATCTGTTTGAATAATATTATTCTCCTTGGATGGTTGTGCATCTTTAAAAGACAGTTGACTGCTTGTGTTCCATTCAATGATGTTTTGTACTAAAGCTCAGTCTTGCTTGAAATCTCAGCACGAAATTGGATTATTTCCAGTATCCTGAGTGCACCCATATCTAAGAGAATGGGTCCTCAATATACTGTATGTTATCCAGTAAACACACTTCACTTACTATTTTTCCCATTACAAATGTGTAACTGTAGGATGAGTGTCATCCTAACATTCAATGCAGATTTTAAAATTAACCAGGATTCCGCTGTCATAACAAGAGACTTAATGCCCGTATAAATGGATTGGAGGAGGCAAACATTTATTTTAAGTGTCAACACAAATATTATCCTTCAGAAAGTCAATCAGCTGCTTTTTAAATCACTGGAATTATCCTGCCTGCAAAAACAAACAAAACAAGTACTGCTAATTGCCAGAAAAATGTAAATATTTGCTTCACTGCATTAAGATTGAGAGTGAAAATAGGCAGGTTTCATAAACAAAATATAGTACGGCAGTAACAGTACGTTGTACAGCTGTCATCATCGAATGGAGAGAATTTGTTTCAGCGGGGATCTGTCAAATGGAAAAAGTGCACTTGAGGGTTTTCTGTGGCGAAATCCTTGATAGTTTAGTCGAAGAACAGCCAGCAAAGCAGAACCCCGCATTGGTTGCATAAGGCTCTTCTGTGCCTTTACGGTAAGATCACGTTATAGTGTTCCTGATTCTTGCACATATTTTCTCTTCTTCCTCCACTCTCTGGATCCAAGTATTTGTTTGGTAACTGTAATTCAATGCAATGTAATCTACAAAAGCTAACTGAGAACCTGTTGGGAGGTCGATGGAATATATGCCAGATATTGTATGAAATGGGGAAGTCTGTAAACTATAAGTATCGTGTGGAAATGTGTGACCTTGGTGAAGACTGACAATGAGGAAGCTTGTGAAGTCTGCCAGAGGGACACTGACAAACAGTAAGTTTGCCCCCCCCCTCCCTCCCAAATGACAGGAGATATGGGACAGCACAGAGCCAGATAACAGGAGGGTGTGTACACATAAACACCGTGGGCCCGCCCATTACATAATAGTTATAATAATAATAGTAATAATTCTAATAATAGTAAAATAAAAAATAATAATTTAAAAAATAGTAAAATTCTTCTTCTTTCTCTTCTTCTTCTTATTATTATTATTTATATTATAAAGTTTAAATTGCATTGATGCTTTCTAACTTGATAATGATAACTATCATGGATAATTTATTCCATCATTGTCCTTGACAACCTATCGTGTGGAGATTCAAAAGTCTACAAGGCCTTCAGGTCATTGGGTGGTTTCCACATCGTCCCAGAAATGCATCACTAAACAATATACATACACCAGACCCGCCTTTAGCGGGGCAAAATTCCAATGCTGAATATTTAACATCCTTTGTTGAAATCCAGTATCCCACTCTGAAATAAACTGCACAACTGCTGTTATATTTTAGGCGGCCTCTGAACATTAAATGCTGACATGCAGTGTCTGAACATATGATGTACCGTGGGTGTGTTTACTCTTTGCTCGTATCAGGCGTGAACAGAAATGCAACTCAAACTCCCACACCTCACTCTTATAGATATAAGTATCTCCCGCACTGCCTCTCTTGATACTCCTATGTCCCTCTCACATGTAAACACATACAGATGCACATTTCATGCAAAGGTGTGCCACAGGCATAACCCCAAATGATTTTTTCAGAAAAATACAAAATTAATCAATAAATATTACCAAGGAAATATAAACTGTCGGGCCAAAAAAAAAAAAAGAAAGAAACTTGCAATTTCACTAAGGAGATACAGACCCCAATTCCAATGAAGTTGGGACATTGTGTAAAACTTGAATAGAAACAGAATACAATGATTTGCAAATTCTTTTAAACCTATGTTCAATTGAGTGCACTACAAGAACAAGATATTTAATGTTCAAATTGATAAACTTTATTGGTTATTTTGGAAATATTCACTCATTTAGAATTTGGTAGGGTTTTGTCATCTTAAAATTAATTTTGAGCAACAAAGGTACACAAATGCATTGACCAAAAATGTTGCTGGCTAGCAACTGTACATCTTGAAATTCGCAGTAGGATGAACTTGATTGGGCAGTCAGAGAAGTGCGCCCATCAAGTTCCAAAGAGCTCATGAAGGAACTTCTGAAAGCCTGGAATGAGTTACCAGGAAGATCTCTCCTTAAACTGCTGCAATGATTGCCTAGGACAGTGGTTCCCAAAGTGGGGGGCGCGCCGCGGGGTGCGGGAAGCGATCCCCCCGCACTAGAGTCCCGGACACCAACAGAAAATTATTTGCATGCAGTCCTTTCGCTGCCCAGAATTCTGCATTCACATCGCAAATGCCTGCCTTACTCTCAACTGTTCGCCAAATCATTCATCTAGCCTGCCATTTTCATAAATAATTTGTTACGCATGTAGTTGTTCAAATATTTGAAGCCGGTAATGTAGTCTCGCGATACCCAACTCGCCGCTTCTTATCCTGCACTGATCTGGCATATTGATAAAATGGTAAGTGACACCGAACAGCATCCGATGAATACAAAGCAGAAATAACCGAGATGGCGTCATCTTATTCTCGATAATATGAATGCTCTGTATGCCGACTGGTTATTTTTATCTTGCCCTGCAACTAAACGTTACAAACATATCGGCAGGTTCGGCAAGTGGTGTTCGTGAATTTTTTTCGTAGGCCTACTTCGCTGTCGGCTGTTAATAAAGGTTGATTATGGTGCTTTCTTTCTGCATCATAGAAACATTATTTTAAGTAGACGGCTATACTCAGGCTGAGGGGTGTGATACAGCCTAATGATTTTATACTTTAAAAGAGGTTTTGCATAATGAAATTTTCGTGTCCTTAATTGGAAAATAACGGTGGCCGTTTCCAAACCTGCCAATCATTTTTAATGTTTCCAGCTAGGCTGGACAAATGAATGCACTGCAAAGATGATTATTTTCTAGAATAAGCTGACGCGATCTCGGTTAACGTATTTTAACTTAAAAGTGCGAGGCCAGTGAAGAGAGGAAAATGTAACTGTCTCGAGACACTCCTTCAGCGGTCCGCACAAGGTCGCTGATTGGCTGTATGCAAGTAAGTTTCTGTTGGTGTCCGGAAAATGCATAAATAGCAATGTTGTTGAATATTAAAAAAAATAAACCTGTTACACTAAACATAATTACACAGTTAAGGTGCTTGAAACAGTTACACTTAAAGTAATTACACCGTGGTTGTTTGTTATTTTGCTATTTCCAATTCTAAAAGTAGCCTAGTTGTAGTTTATGGCAATCTACAGTTTATGACCGTTTACTTATATTTTTTCCAAAATGTTTGAGGTTTATATAAATTACAATGCGTGAAATAAACTGCAATGGTCTCTGAAAACAAAATGTGCGTATGTATTACCTATTGGGGGGGGGGGGGCGCAAAAATTTTCTTATGTACCAAAGGGGGGCCCAGCAGACAAAGTTTGGGAACCACTGGCCCAAGGCTGTAATCAAGGCTAAGGGAGGGTACTTTGTAGAAAGTCAAATCTGAATATGTATATCTCTTAGCAAATAATTTTGCACATTTCTAGTTAAGATATGTGTTTCTATGTTATTCTCTCTTTTGTTGTTGCTGAAAATATAGTTTAAGATAAGAAAAACCAGCCAAATTCTGATAAATACAGGGTGTTTGTAATATTTTGGCCTGTAGTTTATGAGAGAACACAGCCTTCATCACATACTGTAAATACAAACACGGTGAAACTCTGGAGAAAAATATAAAGCTGAGATAATTTATTGCTGAAATTACAATAATTAATACACTCAAACCAAGGGTATCCGAAAAGATAGCAGTGTGCATTTTTCCTGAAAGATTCAGGTCATTTGAAAGCACTTAGAGCATGATTAACAGTTGCCATGCTAGTAATTTGCGAGTAGCACATCTGACAGTGAAACACTACAGTGATTTAGTCCACACTCATCCGGAGACTGACACAGATGGTTGGCTGCCATCTCAAATGAGGGATGATTTCATCAGTCAGCCCATATCAACTTTTAAATATCAATGCAGTTCCTATATATGTCAGTAGTGTTGTGGTTTCAGGAGAAGTGGGTATACACCATTAGGTAGATGAGCAAATTATAAAGGAGATCCCTGCATATATGTCTCCATTATACACAATTTATTTCAGATTTTGGCAATCAGTTTTTTCTCATCCATCCTTCCATCCATCGATTATTTAATTCACTGATTCTTGTCGGGGGTGGCTGAAGTCTATCCCAGCATAGACAGGCAGAGCTATACCCTGAACTGTTCTCCAAACAATTGCATCGTATCAGCTTTTATGGCCATACAAATTCCTTAAAATTTAACCTGTATTTGTGGAGCACAGTCCCAACATCATTCTTCTCACCTCACTGTTGTTATTTCTGTTGACAGTTTTACTATCATATAGACATTTATTTATGATTTATTTGTGTGCATATGCTGTAATATTAAAATGAAAACCCAGTTGGTTATAATGGTAAATATTCTCACGGGAAAAAAGAGAATGAGTGTATGATATTGTAGAACCTGAATATTTGATTTGGCTCACAATATATGTCAAAGGATTATAGTGTTGGAACACATGCTCATTACACTGGTAGAATCTGAATGCTTGGGTGATCTGACACAATCCAGAGCCAGCGGTAAACTTTTATGATCCTACAGCCTGCTGGTGAGAGTGGCATCCTTTGTTCTGTTCACAGCAGGAAGCCGGAGCCATTACGTCCAGGCTGCCCAGCGTTCCTCAGAGTTCCATCCCTGGTCCCATTGAAATTTAAGCCCAGATATATTAATCTGCTTAAAACGATCTAAATCTCTGTCAAATTCATATTATGTTTACGTCCAATATCCTAGAAAGGAACCTCATATATATTTATCACACTATTGAGCTATAATATTCAATTTTAAGGCTTTTCCATGACAACTGCATCATTTTAGCAGATATTCATATCATGTTTGGTCTCTTTATTCTCGGGGGAGTCCAAGGAGTTGAATGGAACATGTTTCATTTCCCTTGGAATTATGGTTCTTTTTTGTAAGATTCATTCGGGCGACTACCTAGTCTCCTCTCTTGGCAAATTAATCTTATCACCTAGGCCAGTAAAACTCTGATTCGGCCACCCTTTCCTCTACCTTGTTCGGAGGCGTGGTTTGGAATCTTTAAAGGTACGAGATCCTAGGAGGGTGGGCTCTTCTTTTCTTGTCTCTTCTCTGTCAACGTCTGACGCGCTTAGGTAAGTGGGAGAAGTCACGTGTCACCTTGTTCCGGAGCGAGGGGGCATTTGAGTTCTCCCCGACCACGTGGGGCGACTTTAGCTCCGCGTGGCCATTCATCTTTTCCAGGTATTAAAATATTCTAAATCCTTCTAAATTATATGTAACTGGTAATTGGCTTAGCATTGATTTGTTTGATCCAAGTTGTGCCTACCTGGTGAATAAATTATTGTTATTCCTTTTCTAGCTTGCGTGGTCTGTATGACTCTTAACTCTTATACCTTCTTTTTAAGCTACGTCACGCCGGATGACCTAGGGGCATGCTCAACTAAGGACTGACTGATCAGCGGCTTTGGGATGAGCATCGGTTTTAATCAAGTTAGATAGGCAGCCAGGATCTACCAACATAAAGATTCATGTTTGCCGGCTCTGGGAGTTTTAGCCTGAAGAAGACCCATGGAGGAAAAGTCGGTTATTTGTTAAAATTCCTATGAAAGAGTCAATGGGCGCATTGAATCTGGGATCGCTATAATTCAAGCCAAAAGATGCTGTTATAGTGCTGACTGACTTCTAATCCTCTGGTATTACCGACGAACCTAAGCAGCGGAAATAGTACCAAAAACGCGGGGGTATATATTTTAGTGATGCAGGCTTGCAGTTATGAGTCCGGGGATAATCTCCTCGAAATCCACGCAGGTGTTCCCTAAATGATCAATTCTAATTCTAATTTGGAGTCAGATTTTTAACGAGGATATAGCTAAATTTTGTATTCTACTTGTTCTATGGAGTCAGATTAATTGTAACCATTGCGTTTTCATGCCCCGTCCAAAGGCGGTGAAGATTATTCATTTTATTGTGATTCACCCCAGCCAGAAGAATGCTCTAATTAAAGTTAGACCAAGAGAACACGTGAGGCCTTCACCAATAGCAATGTCCGTCGTTGGAATGGTTTTGTTGGGGTTTTACAATATCCTACAAACTGCAGAGACATTTTTCAGTTTAAATGCAACCAATTCAATAATGATAATAATAAAAATTTCTAATGACAAGAGCGCCCTCTCAGTTGACCACTCCTCATCTGTTAATTACATGCTCTGCAACTGGATTGGCATCACAAAGGATATTGCTTTCTGTGCTGTGTGACCTGCAGTGACCGCTTAACTGGTTGCTGTCCAATGGACAACCTGGAATGAGAGCCTAAATCGACAGAAAATTGACTAAATTGACTTTATTTTCCGGAATCAATTCGCTTCATTCGTAGTGATTTCCCTCCTCACTCAATCAGCATGGGTAGACCTGGCCTATTTACCACCATTGATTCAAGCAAAAAAGAAGTCATTACAATAATGGACATTCTTTAGCACATGTATTACGCAGTTTTGTGAACACACACAGAAAACGTTAACAGATCAAGAGCAAAACTGCCAAAAAACTAGATGATCTCACTGGTGTTTTCATCGCGTTTTTTGAAACAGAGAAAATTGTAACCCTTTAGGACACAGTGGCATGCATTCCTGTTGCAAAAACCCCACTCTTTCACACTGTAAAACCAAATATTTAAGTTCTGAACATTTGCTAAACATTTTTTTGTTGATCAGAAAAACCTCAATCGCAACATCCAATAAACATCAGTGTTTTGAATCAGAACACCTATTTACAAAAACTATCACCAGGCATTTAGCTTTTACATACTGGTGTTTAGATTATAAACATGTCACATGTTCCAGAGTATTACAGTGCAGGTAACTGTATAATGCCCATGCCTTGATAAATACCTTAGATGTCAAAACCTTGCAACAGTTAACTTTTGGGAGTAAAGTATCCAGTGTGTGGCCATCTTCATTTTTTTTCCTTTAACGGTGGCCATTTTGTCCTGCACCTGACCCGACCCGTATGTGCACATACTGTAAGCCTCTTTTCTTAGCGATAATAGAAAACTTTCCACGGATCATTTAGTGTATATTTGATTCTCAGATGTGGCATTCCTGTTGCACTGTTGACAAAAGGTACTTCACCAGAATTTCTGGAGCAAATATCCTTCTGTGTACAGTGAAAGAACATATGCTGTAAAAACAATACAAAAAAAAAAAACATCAAAAAGAAGGACCAAGGGCCCAGTAGCTTAACGGCAAGCGGTCTTTTTTTTCCTTTCTTTTTTTTACCATTTATGTAACCAGGGTAGTCCTTTGAGAAGAAGCCTCTTTTTCCAAGGGCCCCTGGCTAAGAAAGCCGCAAATAAAAGTTATACATAAAAATACAACATGACAACAGGCAAAATACCAGTACATTGATTCAGCCAATCCAAAAATAGTGAAATCAATAAATACATTAAAGACAAAACAGGAAAAAAAAACAAAAGCAAGACAATACTGGTTCCATCATACACTAGAACCCAATAAAAATCTGACCTAGCTTGAGAAACAGGTACAGGTGCCAATTGTGCCTGCATCAAGATTTTTTACTAGATCCTTGAATTGATTGAACGAGACCAGGTTCCCTAACTTAAGGTCAAGCTGCCAAAGATTCCACGAGGTAGGTGCTGCAATCCTGAAAGCTTGTTTCCCCAACTCTGTACGTGCGCTTAGTACAAGAGCTGGAAGGTATCATTGGAAAGCGAAGAGCGAGTGCCGGACTTAAAGGACATGTATTTACATAGGTATGAGGGTAACTTCCCAATAATAGATTTAGAAATAAATAATTGTCAGTGAGTTAACCTGCGCTGAGCTAAAGAGGGTCACTGGACTAGGACCATGTGGAAAAGAGGCACAGAGAGGAGCAGCAGCAGCATACAGGGTCGCTAGACCCGGGTCAGCGCCAGACAGCAGGGGCAGCAAGCAGGGAGGTTGATAGGCCCAAGTTAGTGTAGGCAGACAGCAGCAGCATGCACATCCAGCAGAGCCTACCATCAGCCCAATCTCCGGCGCGGCTCGATAGCGGGCAGCCAGGTGAGCAAAATCCTTAAAAACAAATTAATTCCACCATTTGGCTGGTTGAAAGCACTGCAATGATTAAAAGAATGGTTAAAAGAATGGTTTAAGAGCAATTACATTCCAAACCAAATGGAAATTTAGTTTAAAATCTAATGGAGCTCAAACAAACACGAGACAAAATAACACAGCTACGTCCATGCAGCCATCTTGGAAGTTCTTACAACGATGATACAAGTTCAGTCAGGAAAACTCACTTTTGAGTAAAATAGAACAATTTATTCATGGGTATAAGCATTACATTGTATTTTGGCGGCGGTTCTGCTCTGGAGGAATGTCCTACCTAGGCACAGCAAACATACAAACATAGTCATGAACAGAAATCAAAATCCCCCCGATGTGAGCAGAACCGCACAGGTGGAGGCTGGTGTGGAGGTGGCAAGCAAAAAACCAAACAGCATGTTGCATAGCATGAACAGTCATTACATAAAGCAGCGGAAGTAAGTGAGCTTGACGTCTTTCAAATAGACCGCTGTATGACCTCATGATGTGTATCCTCCAATTATGTGCCTGTTGATGCTGACGTGCTGGTAGCTTACCAGGCTGCTGTGTGCTGATGTAGCTCTTCTCGAGTTTCCTGCCTGAACTAGTCACACTCATTTATGAAAATATCATGTGAAGTTTGACATTTGAATCAATGAAAATCAATGTCAAGGTCACTAAATAAAAGTTCACATACATTCATAAGACTTTCTGTAAAACAATCCTAAGCTCTGCAGCAGTTTTGGTGGTACAAGTCATTAAAATATGTCAATATGCATTCAATATGTCAAATGTGAACTTTAAAGGTCACTGAATGTCAAGTTGTGGTCAGCAAATGGACTTCATGTATGACTTTCGAACCTTGCAAACCTTGGCTCAAACTGTGACCATTTTGGTGATACACGTCATTGTAATTTCACTGTCGAGTTTGACCCTCGAAGGTCACTGAGAGTCAAGTTGAATGTCACCAAATGTAAGTTCATATATGCCTTCCTATATGTCTCTTATACAAACCTGGACTCCATCTGTGACCATTTTGGCAAGACAAGTCATTGTAATTGTATTATGTCAAGTCTGACCTGCAAATGTCATCAACAGTCAAGCTGACTGTCATCAAATGAATGTTCATATGTGACTTCCTATGTCAGTAACACAAACCTAGTCTCCATCTGTGACCTTTTAAGCGTCATAAGTCATTGAATTTTATTTAGGTCAAGTTAGACCTTCGAAAGTCAATATGAAGGGCACCAAATGAAAATTCATGCATGACTTCGTATACGTCTCCAATACAAACCTAAACTCAATTTGTTACGATTTTGCTGATATAAGTCATTGAAATTTCACTGTATAGTTTGGCCGTTCAAACTCACTGAAGCTCAAGATCAAGGTCACCCAATGAAACTTCATACGTGACTTCCTAAATGGCCACAATAGAAAGCTGAGCTCTATCTGAAATAGTTTTGGTGATAGAAGTCATTGTAATTTCACCATGTGAAGTTTGATCTTCAAAGGTCACTGAAGGTTATGTTCAAGTCCACCAAATGAAAGTTCATGTATGACTTCCTATATATCTCCTATACAAACCGAAACTATCCGTAAACATTTTGCTGATAAAAGTCATTGAAATTTCACTGTGAAGTTTGGGCATTCAAGGTCACTGAAGGTCAAGTTCAATGTCTCCAAATGAAACTTCATACATGACTTCCTATATACCCACAATAGAAACCTTACAAAAACTATCACCAGGCATTTAACTTTTACATACTGGTGTTTAGATTATAAACATGTCACATGTTCCAGAGTGCTACAGTGCAGGTAACTGTATAATGCCCATTCCTTGATAAATACCTTAGATGTCAAAACCTTGCAACAGTTAACTTTTGGGAGTAAAGTATCCAGTGTGTGGCCATCTTCATTTTTTTTCCTTTAACGGTGGCCATTTTGTCCTGCACCTGACCCGACCTGTATGTGCACATACTGTAAGCCTCTTTTCTTAGCGATAATAGAAAACTTTCCACGGATCATTTAGTGCATATTTGATTCTCAGGTGTGGCATTCCTTTTGCACTCTTGACAAAAGGTACTTCACCAGAATTTCTGGAGCAAATTTCCTTCTGTGTACAGTTAAAGAACATATGCCGTAAAAACAATACAAAAAAAAAAACATCAAAAAGAAGGACCAAGGGCCCAGTAGCTTACCGGCAAGCGGCCTTATTTTTTTCTTCTTTTTTTACCCTTTATGTAACCAAGGTAGTCCTTTGAGAACAAGCCTCTTTTTCGAAGGAACCCTGGCTAAGAAAGCCGCAAATAAAAGTTATACATAAAAATACAACATGACAACAGGCAAAATACCAGTGCATTGATTCAGCCAATCCAAAAATAGTGAAATCAATAAATACATTAAAGACAAAACAGAAAAAAAACAAAAGCAAAACAATACTGGTTCCATCATACACTAGAACCCAATAAAAATCTGACCTAGCTTGAGAAACAGGTACAGGTGCCAATTGTGCCTGCCTAAAGATTTTTTACTAGATCCTTGAATTGATTGAACGAGACCAGGTTCCCTAACTTAAGGTCAAGCTGCCAAAGATTCCACGAGGTAGGTGCTGCAATCCTGAAAGCTTGTTTCCCCAACTCTGTACGTGCTCTTGGTACAAGAGCTGGAAGGTATCATTGGAACGCGAAGAGCGAGTGCCGGACTTAAAGGACATGTATAAATTGTCAGTGAGTTAACCTGCGCTGAGCTAAAGAGGGTCACTGGACTAGTTTGTACAGGGTGCAATGATGTGTAAGGGCTTTGCACCCTGTAATGAACCTCAGGGCACCGTGATAGACAGCATCTAGTAAGCCTAAATACTTGGTGGAGGCGTGCATGTATAATAAGTCACCATAATCAATAAGAGACAGGAAAGTAGTCTCGACGAGCTTCTTCCTTATGGCCGGAGAGAAGCAAGATTTATTCCTGAAATAAAATCCTAGTTTTAGTCTAAGCTTCTTGACAAGACTTTCAAAATGTGTTTTGAAAGTCAAGCGGTCATCAACTACAAATCCTGGGTATTCGTACTCGGCCACGCGTTCTATCAGGCTTCCCTGCTGGGTAACAATGTTTGGAAGAATGGTTGTGGAGCTTCTAATATCTGAGAACAAAACCAACTTTGTTTTACTTGCATTCAGTACAAGTTTCAACTCGGATACCCGAGATTGTACAGTGCTAAAAACTGCCTGCAGGTACTCAAAGGTCTGAGAAAGGGTGGCACTAAAACTGTAAATGACCGTGTCATCAGCAAAAAAATGACACTGCATTAAAAATATTTTAGCCAAGTTCGTTTATATAAATATTAAATAAAAGTGGGCCCAACACAGATCCCTGTGGGATCCCTAACGCAATGTGCAGCAAGCTAGATGAGACACTGTCAAAAGTGACGCATTGTGCCCTACCCGAAAGGTAATTCTCGAACCAACCAACAGCCTTCTCGGAAACACCAATGCTGAGCAACCTCCGTATAACAATACAAGGGTTCACCGTATTGTACGCCTTTGAAAGGTCGATAAAAAGAGCTGCACATAATTTTTTGTCGTCTTGTGCCTGAATTATGTCATTGACAACCTTAAGTGACGCTGTGATGGTACTGTGTTGTTTTCGGAAGCCAGATTTATACTCTGAGATAATTTTGTTTACTCTCAGGAACTCCTTGAGATGGTCACTTACGAGTTGTTCAAGGATCTTTGACAACACAGACAAATTGGAAATAGGCCTATAGTTATTTAACAATGTAGGACCCCCCTCCCCCCCTTAGCAAGGTGAGGACAAAGGCAGATTTCCAGACAGATGGAATAAGATTTTGAACAAAAGAAAGATTAAAGATATTCGTCAGAGGCTCAGCAATCAAATCTGCTGCAAACTTTAGAAAATATGGCTCTAACCCATCTGGGCCAGCAGGCTTTTTGGTGTCCAGTGAAGCGAGAGCCTTATGTACATCACCGACACTAAAGGAAATAAGACAAAAGGGCTGGCCACCAAAATCAGGACCAACATATCTGTCTGGAGGGGTGTTGTTTACAGGCAGAGACTGATCAAACAGGGAACCAGAGGCAACAAAATGGGTGTTAAAGCATTCCAACATAACACATCCATCAGAGATAGAGATGTTGTCCCTTATGATACAGGGAGGCAGCTCATTTTGTGTTTTAGTAGTAGAGGTTGTCTTAATAGACCTCCAAAATGCCCTGGGGTCATTTAGATTTTCCGTAGTAACAGCCAAATAGTATTCAGACTTGGCGTACCAGACAGCTGCTGCAAATTTGTTGCATAGTTGTCTGAGGTGAAGCCTGTCAGCCTCTGCATCTGTTTGCCTAGCCTTCGCCCAAGACATATCTTGCTCATGTAATAGTTTGCTGAGTTCAGGCGAGAACCAAGGGTTGTCTTGTCCCTTAACTCTAAATTTTCGCATTGGAGCATGTTTGTTAACAAGGTACAAAAACCCATCATGAAAGTATTTCCAAGCAGTTTCAACATCATCAATAAGCTTAATTCTATCCCAATTATAATTAAATTAATCATGCATAAAACCTTACAACCTTGTTTCATGTCACGCTTTTCAACACAGCGAGGCTTGGATTTGGGAATTTTAGCATTCCTAACTGCAGCAATCACTCAATGATCACTGGCATCATTTGCAAATACACCAGTTTCTGAGTACTTGTGGGGGGAATTTGTCAAAAATAAGTTAATTAGTGTAGATTTCTCAGGATATATGGTGTTTGGGCGAGTAGGAGACTCAATTAATTGAGTAAGATATAGAACACTGCAAAGATCTTTAAAACTGTCAGATGCAGGCTTTAACCAGTCCCAATTCAGATCCTCTGTCAAGATAATCTCACTGTACTGCAATTGTAATAATAGCTGTCACAGTGTTTGAAGTGTGTCAGCTTCAGCAGAGGGTGGTCTGTAACGTCCGACAACAGTTATAGACAGACCTTTATACACCTCAACGTTTAATGCCAAAAACTCAAGTTGTTTACTCACAGACTTGGGTAGTACTATATTTACATTGAACTTGCTCTTTACATAGATAGCTACGCCCCCAGCTTTATGAGCATGATCAGCTCTAAAGACGTTATATCCACTGATAGCAATGGCTTTATCTGTGATCGATTTAAAGAGCCAAGTTTCCGACAAAACTATAATGTCTGCATCAGTGGATTTTGCCCAGATACGTAGGCAATGAATCTTGGGGAGCACACTATGTATTATGAATGATCCCCAGCCCGGACCTGCTTTTCAAATCAGCTGAAGTCTTAATGTTTCCGATCTTAGAACCAACGTCAGCTGGGCCACACATTTGGCTGCACATCACCACAAACTACACTCAACAAAAATATAAACGCAACACTTTTGTTTTTGCTCCCATTTGTCATGAGATGGACTCAAAGATCTAAAATTCATTCCAGATACACAATATTACCATTTCTCTCAAACATTGTTCACAAATCTGTCTAAATGTGTGATAGTGAGCACTTTTGCTTTGCTGAGACAATCCATCCCACCTCACAGGTGTGCCACATCAAGATGCTCATCAGACACCATGATTAGTGCACAGGTGTACCTTATACTGCCCACAATAAAAGGCCACTCTGAAATGAGCAGTTTTGTCTCACAGCAAAATGCCACAGATGGCGCAAGCATTGAGGGAGCCTGCAATTGGCATGCTGGCAGCAGGAATGTCAACCAGATCTGTTGCTCGGGCATTGAATGTTCAATTTTCCACCACAAGCCGTCTCCAAAGGCGTTTCAGAGAATATGGCAGTACATCCAACTGGCCTCACAACCGCAGACCACGTGTAACCACACCAGCCCAGGACCTCCACATCCAGCAGGTTCACCTCCAAGATCGTCTGAGACCAGCTACTCAGACAGCTGCTGAAACAATTGGTTTGCATAGCCAAAGAATCTCTGCTCAAACTGTCAGAAACCGTCTCAGGGAATCTCAACTGTGTGCTCGTCGTCCTCATCGGGGTCTTAACCTGACTCCAGATCGTCGCCGTAACAGACTTGAGTGGGCAAATGCTCACATTCGATGGCGTCTGGCACGTTGGAGAGGTGTTCTCTTCACGGATGAATCTCGGTTTACATTGTTCAGGGCAGATGGCAGACAGCGTGTGTGGTGTCGTGTGGGTGAGCACTTTGCTGATGTCAATGTTGTGGATCGAGTGGCCCATGGTGGTCGTGGGGTTATGGTATGGGCAGGCATCTGTTATGGACGAAGAACACAGATGCATTTTATTGATGGCATTTTGAATGCACAGAGATACCGTGATGAGATCCTGAGGCCCATTGTTGTGCCATACATCCATGAACATCACCTCATGTTTCAGCAAGATAATGCACGACCCCATGTTGCAAGGATCTGTACACAATTCTTGGAAGCTGAAAATGTCCCAGTTCTTGCTTGGCCAGCATACTCACTAGACATGTCACCCATTGAGCATGTTTGGGATGTGCTTGACCGGCGTATACGACAGCGTGTACCAGTTCCCACTAATATCCAGCAACTTCGCACAGCCATTGAAGAGGAGTGGACCAACATTCCACAGGCCACAATTGACAAACTGATAAACTCTATGCAAAGAAGATGTGTTGCACTGCATGAGGCAAATGGTGGTCACACCAGATACTGACTGGTTCTGAGTCCCCAGACCCCCAATAAGGCAAAAACTGCACATTTCAGAGTGGCCTTCTACTGTGGACAGTCTAAGGTACACCTGTGCACTAATCATGGTGTCTGATGAGCATCTTGATGTGGCACACCTGTGAGGTGGGATGGATTGTCTCCGCAAAGCAAAAGTGCTCACTATCACACATTTAGATAGATTTGTGAACAATGTTTGAGAGAAATGGTAATATTGTGTAACTGGAATCAATTTTAGATCTTTGAGTCCATCTCATGACAAATGGGAGCAAAAACAAAAGTGTTGCGTTTATATTTTTGTTGAGTGTATTAACAGCATGATAACCATGAATCTCCATTTCATAATAGCCCTAGAGCTCACATCGTGTTTAGAGTGTAGTGAATAAACAAAAAGAGTCAGCTCATTATCAGACAGGGCAGCGCAACTTTTCAGGACAGAGAGACACACGAAGCGGAGAAACGAGTCGGGGGGATCCCCGTAAAAAAGCCGGGGCTTCTGCACCAATGGTTCAGGCTGGGAGCACGTCTCACTGGACTCAACAACCGGTGGATACCGAGTGTTTCGTGGGGCACTCTCTTAAGAGAGATCGGTTTGTCCTGGACCCCAGAGCACGAAAACTGACACGAAGGCAAAAAGAATCATTTTCAGTGTTGTACAATTGCTGCTTAGTCGAAGCACAGTTCAGCAGGCTGATGACAGTTCAGTTAGTAGCCTATAGCCTCGGGATGCAGGCAAGCAGAAGCCTGAAAGCCAGTCGGCAGCACCTAAGCTTTACATGCAGATAGTCACAGTGAAGCAAGCCAGAGGAGAGTCAGCGCCAGGTGAAACAGCAAGAGCATGCAGTGGAGGGTCAGCAAACCCAAGCAGGAGGCCGGAGGAGGACCATGTGACGAAGAGGCACAGAGAGGAGCAGCAGCAGCATACAGGGTCGCTAGACCCAGGTCAGCGCCAGACAGCAGGGGCAGCAAGCAGGGAGGTTGATAGGCCCAAGTCAGTGTAGGCAGACAGCAGCAGCATGCACATCCAGCAGAGCCTACCATCAGCCCTATCTTCGGCGCGGCTCGATAGCGGGCAGCCAGGTGAGCAAAATCCTTAAAAACAAATTGATTCCACCATTTGGCTGGTTGAAAGCACTGCAATGATTAAAAGAATGGTTCAAAGAATGGTTTAAGAGCAATTACATTCCAAACTAAATGGCAATTTATTTTAAAATCTAATGGCGTTCAAACAAACACGAGATAAAATAACACAGCTACGTCCATGCAGCCATCTTGGAAGTTCTTACAACGATGATACAAGTTCAGTCAGGAAAACTCACGTTTAAATAAAATAGAACAATTTATTCATGGGTATAAGCATTACATTGTATTTTGGCGGCGGTTCTGCTCTGGAGGAATGTCCTACCAAGGCACAGCAAACATACAAACATAGTCATGAACAGAAATCAAAATCCCCCCGATGTGAGCAGAACCGCACAGGTGGAGGCTGGTGTGGAGGTGGCAAGCAAAAAACCAAACAGCATGTTGCATAGCATGAAAAGTCATGACAAACAGCAGCGGAAGTAAGTGAGCTTGACGTCTTTCAAATAGACCGCTGTATGACCTCATGATGTGTATCCTCCAATTATGTGCCTGTTGATGCTGACGTGCTGGTAGCTTACCAGGCTGCTGTGTGCTGATGTAGCTCTTCTCGAGTTTCCTGCCTGAACTAGTCACACTCATTTATGAAAATTTCATGTGAAGTTTGACATTTGAATCAATGAAAATCAATGTCAAGGTCACTAAATAAAAGGTCATATACATTGTAACTTTCTGTAAAACAATCCTAAGCTCTGAAGCAGTTTTGGTGGTACAAGTCATTAAAATATGTCAATATGCATTCAATATGTCAAATGTGAACTTTAAAGGTCACTGAATGTCAAGTTGTGGTCAGCAAACGGACTTTCATGTATGACTTTCAAACCTTGCAAACCTTGGCACAAACTGTGACCATTTTGGTGATACACGTCATTGTAATTTCACTGTCGAGTTTGACCCTCGAAGGTCACTGAGAGTCAAGTTGAATGTCACTAAATGTAAGTTCATATGTGCCTTCCTATATGTCTCTTATACAAACCTGGACTCCATCTGTGACCATTTTGGCAAGACAAGTCATTGTAATTGTATTATGTCAAGTCTGACCTGCAAATGTCATCAACAGTCAAGCTGAATGTCATCAAATGAATGTTCATATGTGACTTCCTATGTCAGTAACACAAACCTAGTCTCCATCTGTGACCTTTTAAGCGTCATAAGTCATTGAATTTTTTTTTGGTCAAGTTAGACCTTCGAAGGTCAATATGAAGGGCACCAAATGAAAATTCATGCATGACTTCGTATACGTCTCCAATACAAACCTAAACTCAATTTGTTACGATTTTGCTGATATAAGTCATTGAAATTTCACTGTATAGTTTGGCCGTTCAAACTCACTGAAGCTCAAGATCAAGGTCACCCAATGAAACTTCATACATGACTTCCTAAATGGCCACAATCGAAAGCTGAGCTCTATCTGAAATAGTTTTGGTGATAGAAGTCAATGTAATTTCACCATGTGAAGTTTAATCTTCAAAGGTCACCGAAGGTTATGTTCAAGGCCACCAAATGAAAGTTCATGTATGACTTCCTATATATCTCCAATACAAACCGAAATTATCCGTAAACATTTTGCTGATAAAAGTCATTGAAATTTCACTGTGAAGTTTGGGCATTCAAGGTCACTGAAGGTCAAGTTCAATGTCTCCAAATGAAACTTCATACATGACTTCCTATATACCCGCAATAAAAACCTAAACTCTATCTGTAATAGTTCTGGTCATAGAAGTCATTGAAATTTCACTATGTGAAGTTTGACCTTCAAAGGTCGCTGAAGGTCAAGTTCAAGGCCACCAAATGAAAGTTCATACATGACTATATATATGTGTTCAATGCACGTATGTTCCCAATCTTGAATATTGTCAAGCTTAGAAACCTTTGAAAATTGAAAAATGTCAGTAATCCAAACTTAATCTCTATCTGCAACCATTTAGCTTCCACAGGCGAGTTGGCCCATTCTCCATAAGACCCAATGTTTAAGTACAGCGCCCCTACTAGACCCACTTCCATCGATTCAATCAAAATGGCACTCGCACTGTACATAAACTGTATCAAGGTGAGCTGATTCCCAGACCTAGAAAAAAGTTATCAGATCATTATCATCAGATCATTATCATTATTTTGAGAAATAATTTTTTGAAATTTCAAGTCATATCTTTTAACATATTTAATATATTCCCTGACCCCGAGTTTCACCTTTCAAAGTCATCTGTGGTCACATTTAATATTGCCAAAATATAGGTCATATATGACTTCCCATATGTTGATAATACAAACCATCTGGCCTTCACAGGTCATCTTGCATATTCATAAAGTACAGACCCACTTCCGTTGATTCGATCAAAATGGCACTTACACTGTACATTGACGGTGCCAAGGTAAGTTGATTGCCTGATTTAGAAAAAAAATTTATCACACAGTTTTTGAGAAATCGTTTTTTTTTAATTTCTCAGTCCTATCTTGAACATTGGAGCCAAAATTTCCCATAAAATGGACAAAGATGATTTAATCAAAAATCTGAGAAAAACGTCTGGAGATATGGTCTTGTAGTACGTTATTGAAAATTTGCACAAAAATTAATCAGGCCAAAAAATAAGATTAAAAATGTTCCAGACGACGGACGCCACACCACGACTATAGCTCATTGGCTCATAGGGCCGGGAAGCTAAAAATAAGTAAGTAAATAAATAAATAAATATGCAGGTGTACATTAATGTGTGTCTTCCTTTGATATTGTATACACAGCCATGTTTTCTACTTCACATAGAGAACAAAAAACCCTTTCACAGGACCACCAAACCCCCCCCCCCCCCCCGCCCCCCCCCTTCTCTGTTTGCAGTTCTCCGACCATCATTGTATTGCAGTTCAGAGTGCAGTGCATGACTGCAGTCAAAACAGGAATATAAGAAATAATGAACAGGCCAATCTCTGCCCAGAGTCATGATGCAGAGGTGCAGAACTGACACAACAATTATCTTCACGAGCAAGGTGTACTATTTTAAAACCTAAAAAAACATGACATATTTTAAGTGCTCATGAGGCACAAAGTGGTAGAAGAAAAGTATTTCACCAACATTTGCTGTTCTTGCTGTTGTTGTTGTTGTTTAATTCCCCCAGTTTTCCTATTTTGTGCTATTGTGTCTTACATACATTTATTTTTTTACCTGTTTGTGAAACAATGTGTACTGTATTGCTCGAAAGATGCTTTATAAATAACTGTATTTTATTTATATATGAAACAGAGGTAAGGCGCTGGGTGTTTCACTCTGTTGAAGTGAAGCCTGGTATTTGTTCATTCACAGGCAAGGACTTTGGTAGATATATTTCCCAGCAACCCAACTTATCAAAATGCAAATAATTATTCACCCAGTTCCAATCTTTGAATGCTATCTGTGAGTTTTTGCTGTTTCATTGATGACCTTAAACCACTGAGATCCTGAACTTTGTGCTTGCCTAGGAAGTGAACACTGCTTTCATTTTAAACTGACACTCAAATATCAGAAGATGAGAAAAAAAGTATCACTTCTACAGGGACACACACACAAACACACACACTCAAAAATATACTGTTTTCCTACAAGATCAAGCCTCAAAACACATCAGATACGGAGACTGCAGTGACTCTGGTGGACTGCAAAGGAAATAGCTCTCTGATGGGTCTGACAGATAAGGCATAGGGATGAGAAACAAACTCAGCTGCGGAAATCTCTCCACTTCTCCCAGAAGGATCTGCACTTTGCTCAACCTAAAAAGGATCTCATATCTCACCAGAGTAATACCAGCCCGCCCTTCCAAAACATCAAAGCGGCTATCACATCCCTGCTGATTTCTTTGGTGGAGTATTACACAAGAAGGGCCACTGATAGGAAAGGAAACACAGCCAAACACGGCACTCATGTTCCACCGAAGCCCCGCTGGTTTGTCTGCTGGCTGGGTGTCCATGGGTGGGCAAGGGTGGAGACCCATGCTAATGCTAATCTGCCCGCTGGCACAGTGCGGTGAGCCCTGATATGGAATTCAGAGGACACAGGCTTATCAGCTGATTGAGGAACACATATGTGGTCAGATGAGGGAGGATTCCCAAGGCAACGAGAGCTCACTACACTGCCTTCTGAAGGCTGCTGTAGGGCCACTGTGCTGAGCTGAGCTGAGCTGAGCTGAGCCAACTGCGACATCATTGAAAGTGCAGAGACATGCAGTATTTGCGAATAAAAGTAGGCCATCTATTCTGAAAACAACACTTACAGATTAAAATGTAACAAGTAACTGTGATGGGAGATGCTTGCCAACAGAAATGTTTCTTGACTTTTCTATTTTTATTTATTCATTTATTTTTCTTTTTGGATTGAGTATGCAATTTTGAGTACAACAGTCAAATTGAATATAGTATTTAAAGCCGACATGTTTTTGACTGTCCTGGAAAATAGACATTGTCAAAAAGGGTCTAAAGACCTTAAATACAGTGATGCCCTGGTGCTTGTTGAAAGAGCACCAGGTGAGCGGTAGAATAAAGAAGGACCCAACTGCAGGTACAAGGATTGATTAAATAAATAAAGTATACAAATAACACAAAAATATAAGCAGATAACCAAAAAAGGGAGTGCTCTTAACTAAAAGGTGTCACAACCTCAGACTACCTGCCAGTGAAGAGTGGAAAACTGAGGTTTAAATAGACAAAAGAATGAAACGCAACTGAGCAAAAGCAGGTGTGCTAAGGAGGTGACTGAATAATTGACTGATGGCAGTCAGCCGAAAGTACTGAATGCCCAGGGGGAGGAGCATTACAAACACAAATAGTCATTTTGCATTTTAAGGTATATTTTCCAAAAAAGAATGTTTGAGGTATGATTCATTTCAAGTAGCCTCAGTGTAGTACAAAACCCAAAACCAGTGAAGTTGGCACGTTGCGTAAATCGTAAATAAAAACAGAATACAATGATTTGCAAATCCTTTTCAACCTATATTCAATTGAGTACACTGCAAAGACAAATTACTTAATGTTCGAACAGGTAAACTTTGTAATTTTTTGCAAATATTAGCTCATTTGGAATTTGATGCCTGCAACATAATTCAAAAAAGCTGGCACAAGTGGCAAAAAAGACTGAGAGAGTTGAGGAATGCCAATCAAACACTAACTTGGAACATCCCACAGGTGAACGGGCTAATTGGGAACAGGTGGGTGCCATGATTGGGTTTAGAAGCAGCTTCCCTGAAATGCTCAGTCATTCAGAAACAAGGATTGGGCGAGGGTCACCACTTAGTGAACAAATGCATAAGCAGATTGTCGAACAGTTTAAAAACAACATTCCTCAACGAGCTATTGCAAGAAATTTAGGGATTTCATCATCTATGGTCCGTAATATCGTCAAAAGGTTCAATCCTGAGAAATCACTGCACGTAAGCGACAAGGCCGAAAACCAACATTGAATGCCCGTGACCTTCGATCCCTCAGGTGGTACTGCATCAAAAACCGACATCACCACATGCGCTCAGGAACACTTCAGAAAACCACTGTCTGTAACTACAGTTTGTCGCCACATCTGCAAGTGCAAGTTAAAACTCTACAATGCAAAGCGAAAGCCATTTAACAACAGCACCCAGAAACATCGCCAGTTTCGCTGGGCCCAAGCTCATCTAAGATGGACTGAAGCAAAGTGAAAAGTGTTCTGTGGTCTGACGAGTCCACATTTCAAATTGTTTTTGGAAACTGTGGACGTCGTGTCCTCCGGACCAAAGAGGTTAAGAACCATCCGAACTGTTGTAGGCGCAAAGTTCAAAAGCCAGCATCTGTGATGGTATGGGGGTGTATTAGTCCCCAAGGCATGGGCAACTTACACATATGTGAAGGCACCATTAATGCTGAAAGGTACATACAGGTTTTGGAGCAACATATTTGCCATCCAAGCAAGGTCTTTTTCATTGACACCCCTGCTTATTTCAGCAAGACAATGCCAGGCCGCATTCTGCACGTGTTACAACAGCATGGCTCCGTAGTAAAAGAGTGCGGGTACTAGACTGGCCTGCCTGTAGTCCAGACCTGTCTCCCATAGAAAATGTGTGGCGCATTATGAAGCGTAAAATACGACAACGGAGACCCCGGACTGTTGAACAACTTAAGCTGTACATAAAGTAAGAATGGGAAAGAGTTCCACCTGAAAAGCTTCAAAAATTGGTCTCCTCAGTTCCCAAACGTTTACTGAGTGTCGTTAAAAGGAAAGGCGATGTAACACAGTGGTAAAAAAGCCCCTGTGCCAACTTTTTTGCAATGTGTTGCTGCCTTTAAATTCTAAGTTAATGATTATTTGCAAAAAAATTTGTTTCTCAGTTTGAACGTTAAAACATCTTGTCTTTCCAGTGTATTCAATTGAATATAAGTTGAAAAGGATTTGCAAATCATTGTATTCTGCTTTTATCCACGATTTACATAACGTGCCAACTTCACTGGTTTTGGGTTTTGTATTTATTTTAAAATCTGAATATAATGTATGGTATTCAAAACATTGTAAACACAAAGTTTTTCATGACAGATGCATTGTGTGGTGTTATGTTCTTTGATGGTTGTTTATTTTAGCATTAAGTATAAGCCAATATACAATAGAGTATGTTACTTTTCTACGGATGAACAAAACAGATTCCAAACCTTTTCACATTTTGCTTGGTAAATTCCTCTCTTTATGTGATTTGTTGAAAACTGAAACAACAACTTCTCATTTTGGCCAGCAGTATAAATTTCTGAAATATGGTACACCAGCAGACACTGTAGTTGTTAAGGGGAATTAGGATGACTTTATGTATAAACCATTCCTCCTAAACGTTCCACATTGTCTTGATGAAACATGAAAATTCTCTTTGTGTGGGAGCATACTTCACCCTTGAAATTTTGTTTTGTATTTGTCAGTGTGGCTTCTTTAAGAAAATATTATCAAAGCTACAATAAGAACAACAAACTGAAAAAAGGAAAAAAATAAAAGTAGTGTAAAAAAAAAACAAAAAGAGAGGAGCTAAAATTAATCCAGTTGCAGCAAAACCAGTAAAGTAGGTCAATTCGGTTGCAGCGTGTCTTGTCAACACAGTATCTCAGATACACCTCATTCCTTTCAAACAAAACCCTCCTCCCTCACCCCACCATCCATTCTACTCTGGGGTGCCTGTTAAGCGGTGATGTGTTTGTGGAGTCTGTCGCCATTCTCATGCGTATCTGTAATTATGCACTTCCTTCTTGATCATACGCATCTTCAAACAGAGTAATAAATGTCACTCCAATCTCACCACCATAATGGTCCTGCAGGTCAGGAAGTTTGGCTCTTTTTGACCGAACCTCAATGGCTAGAACAGATATTTATTTATGTATTCTTTCCTTGTCCATTTGGAACAAACATGCTGAATAGGAGAGAGCAGTTAGTTTGTGCTGAGGGTGCAGTACAGTCTGCACACAATTGGAGGACAGTTTCTCCAGAGAGTGATCTGTTAGACTTATGAGAGAGCCAAGCACTTCAGGGAATCGTTTGGAGAACAAAACTACAGATGAGGCATCATGGGAAAGCTACATTATATTTACAGTGAAATTACAAATTAATAAATAAATAATAATAATTGTTATTATTATAATAAAGAAAAAAATTAAAATGTTTCAACAAATCTTTTCCAAGTTTTGTTTCGCTTATGGTAAATGTTAAACAACTGCAAAAATGCTACATTCAATCATGAGACTGTTGTAGTTCTGCACCCAGTAAACACTAACAGGAGAGAGCAGTCGCCTCATCTCCTCCAATACATCATGAAGGAATTTTCCCTGCCTTTCAAGTTTGCATGGACCTTCTCAACTGTCCGCAGCTCCTGCTCACTGCTCTGGTCCTACAAACAAAGAATACGATTCCAGAAGACTTTCAAACAAGCCTTCATACTGAGATTAATGATAACCAGACCTATTGCTTTCAGTTGGAAAAGCTAAACGCTCACTACATATTCACAAAATTCAAAGTTCATTAGCTGCTAGACTGCAATCCAGCTACCTACAATGCCAGTGCCCCCAATGCAGCTAATCTGGGTCATTCAAATAGCAAGCTTTGGAAGATCTAGCGCTAGCACTCATACCCACATCTTACACACTTACACTGCAAAAACTACCAAGGCAAGGTACTGCATGATTTTGATTGTTTCTCGCTGACACAGAGCTTTGCTGTTGCTCTTACTCCTTGCTTTCACTCACATAGCTATTGCAGGCTGGGCCCCCTGAAACCCAAGAGACAAGCCAAGTTGATAAACTGGGGGGAAGCACTCGCAAATAACATTGTGTTTAAGCTACTGCCTAAATTATGACGAATGAACTCAGTATTATGGTAGTTCAAGGCTCGTATACATTTTGAAAGCAATTGAATGATCAGAAAATGTTTTTAGATCCTTTAAAAGTTTTAGTGGACATAGTGTCAATCAGAATTCTGGATAAATCTTTACTATACTCAAGTCACTATAGATATAACCTCTAAAAAGGTCAAACACCATATCGCCATTCAGTTTCATGTAATCTAAGTGTGTGCTTGCACACAGAGTCACAAAAATTTGAAATGTTGAAGAATTAATTCAGTCAAACACCGAACAATTTTTGTTTTGTCTTCATGTATGTGTCAACGAGGCTTCAATTACCTAGCACTGGTAATGGCACTTATATGATGCGAAACACATACAGTAGGAGCAGAGTGCGTTTGCAACACTGCAAGTGCCTGGTCTGTCACACAGTGCACATTTCAAAAGACAAAGTGGAGTTAAAAGTCTGCTTTGATCTTGTAATTTTCATTAAACTTTTGTCCCTTTGTCTGGTAGACATGCCACCACAAAAAACACACACATGGGCGCGCACACACATGCACACGCGCGCGTATACAGGCACACACAGAAATGAGGGCATGATTTAATTCATAGTACGTAATATTGAAAATTGTCTAATTCTCATTCAGCCGCAGCCGAGCACCCAATCCACTTACTGTACTGAGGTTTACATAACTATCTGACCCAGTTTAGATAAACGAACAAAACTGTGTGTGGAGCTGACAGGGTTGGCATCGGAAAACAAGGGCACTGACGTTATAATGTAAATGTGTTCATTGACTGTTCAGGATCCCTTATCCGGAATGACGTTCGCAGATAAGATTTTCTCTGCACCCTATTCATCTGCGATACTGGAGGTTTACTAAAACAGCTCCATTATTGGCACTGAATGGCAGCACAAAGCACAGACACCTCATACATGATTTGAGCCTGACAGCCTCTTACTGCATAACCCGTCCCTCTGCTCAAGGCCAGATGAGGACACTGTAAACCCTGAATTTATTCAATCAAAGGTAGAAACAGGTATTGAACCAAAGTGCCTCACAATGAGTTAAAAGAGAAGACCACACTTCCGCAAGTATATTTCAGCAGAAAGTGGAATTCTTGAAGGGTCTAAAACGCATATCATCACCCTATTAAAATTATGGCCTCAGTCATTTTTTGACGAAGATGAGTTTTGGGCCTAAATCAGCTCTTGATAATGTTTTTTGTGTTTTCTCGAAACACTTGAAAAAATGACATAGGACATTATTTTAAAAGGGTGACGATATTTTAATTTGATAAGAATCCAGTGTGACGCGTCTTTAAACCAGCGAGTCTTCAAATTGGCTTCAGTATCATTTTTACTTGGGGAATCGGCTGATTTTAAATGTGATCTTCGGAAACGTCACCTTTAAAAAATGCTTAATAGCCTAAACCTCTCGCAGTTTACATCTCCTGATTAGTCACAGTTGCTCAGACTAATTGGTAAAAATCGATGACAGTCTAATTTACTTTTGATAGCATTGTTATGCATTGCTGCACAAAATTATGAGGCATGTTCTTCTGCGCATAAATGACAACGTAAATATCAATATGTCTTTATAATTTCAACGCTTGTGTTGCTAGTTCAGCAGCACAGATTTGCGTAAATTAGTTTGCGAGGCAGCCAGAATCCATTCTATATTCTGAATGTTGTCGTGGTTAAAGGGCTCTGTAAGGCAAGTTGCACAGCTGTGTGACAATCCTAAGGACGACGAAAATAAATGCTGCAAAGTCAGCGAAAGTATTGGATTTACAATGCCATATCAATTATATAAATGTAGGCAATAGGAATTCACCTTTTCATTATCACTAACTAATTATAGTTCATGTATTGGTCTTGGTCGCTCAGTCGATAAATTGTTTGATTGTTAATCAGGCCAGCTTAAAAATAATCAGCTTGCGGGCAGTCAAGCTCTAAATGGTGAGCTTACTGAAAGCCCTCTAAACAACTCCATGGCCCGGATGAAAGAAAAGAGAACAACTGACATCATGAAAGAGAATAACTGACGCCACAACCACCGCGGCGTTGGCGTTTGACTTACACTCACCCCCTACATAGGGCACTTCTCTTCGTAGTAGTGAACGTTTTCCATTGAAAAAAATATAAAGAAAATGAGTGAGCGAGTGGACAAGTGTTCATTCCGAACACAGCCTTAGATTCCCCGAGTCAAAATGTCTGACCCCTGATATTGACGCAATTTGAAGACTCGGTATTAAAATGCATCTAACTGGATCATTACCAAATTGAAATTTATAAAACTATGCGTTTTAGACACTTCAAGAATTCCACTTTCCGCTGAAATATACTTTGCTGCGGTGCAGTCTCCACCTCTAATGGAGGAAATGCCTTTGTACATTTTTACATTTCTGATATTTCTACAGTTATCGATGAGAGTACAATGGTCGGGTCATAAAAACAAGGAAACTGGTCAATTTAATTAATAAGTGAAATGGAGGGAAGAGAAAGTATTCCTGGTAAGCTACAGATGCGCACGTTCACATACAGGTGAAAGAGACAGGCAAGCAGCGTGCTGACCCTAGTTTGGCACAGCTCTCTGACTGAAAACTTGAGCACTAAGAAGGATGGTGACAAACACCGCTAGGAGTGTAGCAATGTTTCCAAAAATATCTGCTGGAGTTCAATGTGAAATTGGCAGTCAGATGTTGTGCACTGAAGCCCGACGTTGCGATGGTTCTGCCCTGCAGTCCCTCTCCCTACTGCTGTCTTCGCCTCCACTTCATCGAGCCACACCTGTTGCTTGTTGAAGTGGAGGTGAAGCTTAGAGTATTTAAAAGCTGCACTGCCAGCTGCATTCTCGTGTTTTAGCTCTGTGTGTCTTGCTGTTGCTTCCCTGTCCCTTTGTCATGTTTTAAAGAATATTTACTAAATATCTTTCTATTTTTTGTACTAGCATGTGCGAGTGGGTCCCTTTGGTCCCAGTGCAACATGCAAGCCGGCAGGACTAAACCATGACAGACAGTCTGATTTGGCATGGTGTTGGAAGACACTGAGGCAGGGCACACAGAGAGCACTGATGAAAGTGATCTGAATGCTGGCGTTGGTTCGCCTGGAAAACTTTCCATTTCACATCGAAGCATGAACACGTCAGCCATGCTGCATGAAACATCTCCTTGCTCAAATGCCTGTTTGAAGAGAGAGATCCTATTTTTAGGAAGCCAGATTAGATGTTTGCCTTTTCATGTAAGAATTGTGGACAATCCAAGGCCTAATTACATATTCCTTCCCACACTGCAGAGTAAACTGACCCCTTTGATTTAACTGAAGCTCATTTTATTTCATGTCGTATGGACCTCATTCACATTGTCGGTGTAATGTGACCCAATTCTGAATTTTATTTATTAGTCGAGCCCCCGAAGGGGTTTCGCGAGACTATTGTAATCGCTTTGTGTGTCTGTGCGTGTGTGTGTCTGTCCGGACTGATATCTGTGGAACCGCGAGGCCGATTGCCTTCATATTACACAGGCAGGTTCCTTGTGAGAGTCTTTCGGTATGACATAAATTTGAAGGTCAAAGGTCAAGGTCAAGGTCATCATGTTGGCGGATAACTATGGGCGAGACTATGAATTCTCTGAATGCTTGTTTCTTTATTTATTTTTGCTCTTTTGTGGCTCAGATTGGATATGCTCGTTGTCAGTGTAAACAGGAAAAAGACGCATTCATTCAGATTTTTTGAGATTGGATACAGGCCTCATTCATATGTGGAAATAAATCAGATATGTATCGGATATGTGCCAGTGCGACCACCGTATAAACAAGTTGATCGGATTTTCTTACACATTGTGTCTCTAACGTCATCAAATCTGTGACCATTTCGCTTATTTTGTCTCAAAAACAGTGAATGCACGGTAAATGAACGAGGTGTTATTTTTGAGAAGCTGGCAGACTCAACATGGTGGCTGTCTTGCACCCAGACATTCCTTTTAACGACTGAAGAGGCAATAATTGCAGCACATGCACAAGATGCGATTGTGTCCCTTTTCCTTCTTCTCTGCCTAAAAATCCTGGCAATGTTAGGCAAAGTTTTCATGCACCGGAACATTTTCATCAAACATATCGTCGGCCTGCTGGGAAAACCTTGTATCTTCAAAATGATAAACTTAACAGGAAAATAAAAAATAAATATAAAATGAAAAAATATTTAAATAATATAAATATAAGTCAAAATATAAATAAAATTTTTAAAAATTCAATTTTGCATGTAAGAATAGTGGACATACGAGTTTTTGTTGCTTAGCAATTTGGAAGTATGAGGTTTTATCAGCAGGCTGACGATATGTCAGCTTCATCCATTTTTTTTGGTTTAGCAGTTAGCGCTTGGTGCAGAAGTAGGCGTGGACTAAAGTTGAGTAAAAACTAAAAGTAGGCATGCGCAATGTTTCAGATGTAGGCAAGTGTAATCGCGTGAATCAGATATAGATCACTTGATAAAATACGTGTAACCGCACGGAAAAAAAAATAGGATTCAGGCAGCAAATCCAATCTGGGCATCAAGATTTACAGTGTCAATACAGAGAGAGAGAGAGAGAGAGAGAGAAAAACTGTTCTTATTCTTATGTTTCTTCACATGGTGCAGATGAGCAATGCACATATATTGTATTTCTGTAATGTATTGTTGTTGGTGTTAACTGTGTAAGGTTATTCATGAGAATACTTCTAAAAGGTGCAGTAAGCTCCCGCAGATTTGTTACAATTTTTTAAAATTCTTATTCTACCTCTACAGTGATCGATAGAGCTATGAAACACAAGATGTTTGACACTGGAATGAAAAATCCAGTGTAAAAAATAAATTCTGTATTTTGTAAGAGACCAGAGCTAAAAAACAACAGCCAATCAAACGTACAACCAACTCAAATTATTGGAATAATACAGCTGCCAATCAATCCCCACACACACAGTTTTCAGGCGTGGCTTTGGAAGCAACTTGGTGCGCTGTGATTGGTGGTGGGCGTAGTCGCATTGAACTGCAGGATTTGAAAGTTCCGCCCTCAAACCCACATGCGCCTTGTGTTACTTTAAGAGGTATTTTTGCTTTGTTTTGTCATTTGTCATATCACAGATTCTTTGTTTTTACAAACTGAGGCTATTTGGTATTTCCTGCCAGCAAGAAAGACACAAGTGAAGGCCTGTAGCAAATAATGATTCATGAATGCGTGGGCTTGGGGACAGATCTCAGTATGAATGAAATCATTCAACATATTTTCTGATTATTGTTGCAGTAATTTAATATCTCAACATTACTGCTAAATATTCCAGCACAACAGTAATTATATTATGTTTTATTTGTGTGAAAATGTGTGTGAAATGTGCCACATAGTGTTAATTATAGGGCACATGCTCCTACTGTGATTGGAAAGAATTTGTCAGAGTCGAGGGCAAGGATGTAACAGTTACTTTATGACTGGAGGAACAGGACAGAGGAAACAAGAATACATTTCATTTTATTCATTAATGTAATGTTTATCACAGCACATCATGGGGGGACGCATCCCCACATCCCTCCCAGAGATTATGCCTTTGGTCCAGAGTGACTCAATACGAATGCACAAATAACAATGTGGATTCAAAAACCACCAATTTTCAACAGCAATTAATGCAAGTAAAGTGGTCGGGCTTTAATTCAAATCAATCAGTACAATGAACGTGATAAAGTTGAGAAAGTTTTTATTTTTTTATGAATTCATGTGTGTCCAAACACACATAAAAATGCGTGCGCACACACACAAGCACCCACATGCATGCATGCATGCACACAAACAAACCAGGAACTAGATGACACCAGCAATTCTCATGGAAATCACCCCTGTTGGCTTCAACGCAGAGACAGAAAACTTGAGAGTCTAACCAGGACATACTGTGACAAGGTTAAGATTAAGGCTTAAAATAGAAGTACTGATTATATTGCATGAATGCAGATTATATACCACTTTCTAAGGGAAAAAAAACTGAAGAAAAACAAGCCTTTTGGAAATAGAGTACCAGTACCTTGCAAAGGCAGTAGAATATGACAAGGAATAATTGCTACATCAAATTTTAGTTTTTCAGATAGTCAGTTCATACTGAGTTCAGTGCTTGATTTGTCATTTCTATCTGAGCTTTTGAATCCATCAGTCTGTGTAGTTCGTGAGTATAGTTTTGTGACTTGGAGAAAACCACTGACGGTCTTGGGCTTCAGGATAAAGGATTGAAGGGAAGCAGACAATCAGCCATCTTTGTTCCATCTTTTCTCATGTCAGTAATGAGGCAGCAGATCCTGAACATTAAAAGACATTTAAACGTTCTCATGACCTCATACAGAAGTACATCTCTCGCATCACGGTAACACTACATTCACTCTTCAGAAAAAGGGGATGGGGATGTTGGAATTTCAAGGTCAATAACAAAATTATGATTGTTTTGGATACAATAATTGACTGCAATGAAGATAACATGAACTGCTGTAAAACAGAGCACCAAAACGCTGGCAATAATGCACATGTGCAGCACGTCGAAATCCCGAACACGTGGCTGGGGTGCATCTTCGAATTTTTCACTTTAGAGAAAGGTCATCCACTCCCTTGTGATCGAGACTTCTTTAATTCTGATAGCTTCTGACTGTAATCCTTTGTTGATTTTGTTTATCTGAGACATCCTTTGATTGTTTTTGTCTCCAACTTGCTGAATTGGTATGCTTGAAAGCATACCAGTCTGATGTTGCCAATTTCTTCAATGTTACCCAGTCTGTGATTTGCACATTATGGAGCAGGTATCAGCAAACCCATAATGTTGATGATCGATGCCTTTCAGGGCGTCCATGCTCAACAACAAGTATCCAGGATAGGTTGATTCCTACCCAGGCTCTGAGAAATTGCACTCAAAGAGCAAATCCGATCGATGCCAACCTGCAACAGGCTACTGGTGTCCGAGTGATAGGTCAGACAATTAGAAATCGTCTACATGATGCCCATCTTCATGCTAGACGGCCTTGTATAGTGCTGCTATTGACCAACCGCCACATTGCCAATAGATGCGAATGGTGAACACAATACAGAAACTTGGGAAATCATCGGTGGTCATGTGTAATATTCTCAGATGAGTCCCGGCACACTTCAGGCTTCCTTGATAGGTTTGCATCTGGTAGCGTCATAACGAACGCCATGCCAATGTTAACCTGAGGCAGCATGACAGATTTGGTGGTGGGTCTGTTATGGTGTGGGGTGGGATCACTATGACTAACTAAACCCCACTCCACACCGTGCAAGGAAGAGTCACTGGCCAGTACTATCCGGACAACATGCTGACATCCTATGTTGTCCTGTTTACGCGCCCCGTCGTTTTGTCTTTCAGGATGACCTCGCCCATGCTCACTGTGCAAGAATAGTTAATAACCACCTTCAATGGCACAATATCCTTAGGATGCCCTGGCCTGCAATGAGCCCTGACCTTTACCCCTCTGAAAATGTCTGGAACATCTTGGGCCGATGTGTGCATCAACGTGAAAGGCCATCAGCCCTGCTAGATTAACTTTGCTAGGCGTTGGTGGAACAATGGAACTGACTGCATCAAATCACCATCAGTAGACTCATACGCACAATTCCTGGACGAATCAATGAGTGTTCGGCCAATGATGGGAGCCTTACCTTAGGCACAATTGACGAAAAAATGTCAACTTTCAATTTCCGTTTCTTTCTCAGTCCTTCTTTCACGGACCATGACAGCAAGAGGAACTCTTAAGGTGATTAAACATCGGGTTCACTCAATTCAAGCTACAATTAGTTGGGACCAATTATTCTATTTCATTAGTTTGTCATTGACCTTGCAATCCCATGCTTTTTTTTGAAGAGTATATGAAAATTGAATTTGGAATTTATTGACAGTAACTGCATTTATCTGATCAAAGCACCATGGAAAATCTAAACACAAAGGCAAGACAGATGTTTGTATTGAATAAAATATTCTAGTCAGCTGTTGGATAATCAGAAGAGTTGGCCGTACACACTTGAATAACTGCTGTGGTTGAACCCCAACATAAAAGAATGATGAGAAAAGGGAGACAGCCGGTGATTTTAGTGTGTTTAAACAGTAAACAGTTGACTTTGTGATGGGAAAGCGCACTGGCATCGTTTACATCAAAAACTCATCAACAAATAGTCAACGGCCAGCAAAGCCCAAAACTACCAAGAGCTTATCAGGATGATCTGTAAAACAAGACAGAAACTTCTTGCTGTCACTAAAAAGGAAAGAAAAAAAGTGATACTGCTGTTATTAAGGATGTGACTCCTGGTTACCGTTTCAGAAATGAAATTAGCACTGCACTCAAAAGCCAATAAGATTTTTTCATGCCAATTAAGTATTGGTATGAAAGGAATGCTAAAACCTCATACATGAAAACCTCATACATGAGACAGGCTGACTGAATTAGAGATGCTTCAGAAAAGTTTTACAGAGACCTGCACTCGGAGCATTTCTTTTTTAAAACTTCGATTTCAGAACTTGTAGACTACATAGAATATCTGGTGGAGTGCCCAGCTTCATAGAGAATGTGCAATGCAGAGGCTGGTATTTAGTTTACATTCAGCCTTTAAATTGCATTTACTCACAAGTTAGTAATTTACTGATGAGGTCACAGGAACGCACACGCATATGCACACACAGACATACGCCCATACATATATTCACATGCACTCATTTGCCAGATTAGCCTTTTAACTGTCCACATACACAAATCAAGGACAGGACACACTCAGCTAAGGAATATCCTCAAGACAGATCCAAACATTGCTCTTTTCTCCAGGGGCCGGATGGCAATACTCTGAGATTCCGAGCTCTGCCTGTGCTTGGTAGCCATGGTAACATGTTTGCCCCTGGCACCTCTTCTGCACCTCATGAGGCCAACATTTCCAGCGCCACAGCGAACAGCCAGACGATGTTCAGCTTATTCAGTTCAGTGCTCAGAGGATGCTAGCAACCTGAACTCTTGAGTATTCCTTACCGCTTTAGAGCCAGTGATGCGGAGCTTATACTTCCGAGCACTCAGCTCTTTGCAAAGGGATATGTAAAGTCTAAGGTACAACACGCCATACAGTATTGATTTTATACAGTGCAGTTATGCAACCGTGGGAAGCCAAACTACAACAGCATGAGCTGAAAAACAGACACAGCGGAAGGTGTTCTGCGGCAGAAAAATTATCATCTTGGGGCTGTTTACACAGGAGACGTGTCTGTTTTCAGTGCGTCGTTTTTCGATTATCTACTAACGGTAACGTGCTAAACGCAAGTCTTTTAACCTCGCGTCTCCTGTACTGTACACACAGCGCTCACGGTTTTGAAGACGGAATGCTTTCATTGCAATGTTTCAATGCTTCTCCTATCGCCCCTCTTTAAAAAAAAATGCAGTTTTTTTTTCACTTATCGCATTTTCCCCACGCGAGCAGGTCTCCTGTGCGAGCGTCCCCTAACAGTGTGTGCTTCTCTTTGTTCCAGCAGCATGTGTACTGGGTGGAAACAGGGGGAACTGTGTGATATTGCCAGGAGAAGGATGGGGGGGTGTGATGTGAGTTCTCATTACAAATGCACCGCACGCTACTCTCCTTTGTCCAGCGGGTAAAAAGGAGGCATTGACCGAGAGCGCTATTATCTCTGTCTGCAGCCAAGGGCCGTCCACCCCTCTGAGCGTGACTGTGGAGAGGGCTACTTCACGGCTCTCAGGAGTAAGAGAGCTCCCCCCGCCCACTCTAAACCCCCCCTACCCCACAGTCTCTCCTTCCCTACCCTCCCCCGCTCCATCCACACACATCTCCCCACTGCCCTCCTCATGGTTCAGTGGGAACAGTAACCTTGGCAACAACGCGTTCATGTTTCGTCAGAGGACGTGGGAAAATAAATAAAGAAATCATGGATCACAGGGCCAGCACAACAGGGCTACTGTGTTTCCTGTAAATAAGAGTGTTGCTGTGTGTGTGTGTGTGTGTGTGTGCATATTCTTGTACTTGCTGCACACTGAGGACTAGACACAAAAACATTTTTTATTTACAGAGTGGCAACATTATTGGCAGATGAGAACATTTTCAACTGTCCTCACAACTATAAAGGCAAATTGCAACTTTTTATTTAAGGTTAGGGGTAAGATTAGAATTTGGGATAGGCTAAGGTTAGGGTAAGGATTTGGGCTCGCATTGCTTATTGTTACAATTAGGGAAGGACTGTAAAGACACACAAAGAATGAATGGAAGTTAATGTAATGTCCTCACAAGGATAGAAGTACAAGGATGCGCGCGCACGTGTGTCTGTGTGTGTGCGGGCACAAAAGTGCATTCACCAATGAAGCAGTCTGACTGTCTCTCTGAAAGAGTTGCAATGCATTCATGGTTTGGAAAAATGATTTTTCACTGATTAAAATGTTGGCAGCTATATCAGAAAACACACATTTATTAAATATTTAATTCAACATGCTGATCAAGTGTTTTGGAGTCAACATAGTTGCCAACATTTCAAAGAAAGAATATGTGACACCAAAGTAGTAAACAGATGTAGTGTGTGTCTGGGCAACATGGTAGAACTGTTACCTAACAGTAAGAAGGCCTTGGGTTTGAATCCAGCCAGGGGCCTTTCTGTGTGGAGTTTGCACATTCTCCCCATGTCAAGGAAAGTTTCTTCCAGACATTCCTGTTTCCTCCCGCTGTTCAAAGAGAAGCATGTCAGCTTAACTGGAGACTCCAACTTGCCCACAGGTGTGAATGGTGTGTGAGTTCTCTCTGTGCATAGCCACCAGCTTCAGATTTGAGACAGCACTCTGACTGACTGACTGGCTGACTGACTGACTGACGGACTGAGGAATTACGTGGATAGCGCTTGGTTTGGGACAGTTTTCATATCTCGGGCTCTTTGTCTTAATGCAGGAAAATCTTGATGCCGCGCATATCATACTTCAACATTCTAGAGGATTCTGTTTTCTTGTTAATGTAAGGCCCTTTACTGTTTCACATTTAAGAGATTATTGACAATAATATGGCTGTCTAGCACTATGATCAATGACCTTAATCCCATCAAATAACTTTGGGGTTACCTGGAAACCTGACACTGAGTCAGGCACAATCACCCAGCCCAATCTTCATGTGACGTTTGAAGACTCACCTTTTTAGACTGTACACCCTCCTCCTAATATTATACTATCTGCTACTAGGTCACAGAAATTGAATTGTGTGTTGTTGTACAAGCTTTTAGTTGTCAAAATGTCTTAATTAATTGTTTTTATTGAAGCATTTGTTCCACAGGTATTATGCAGAGCAAAGGCACATCAGTGTGTTGTCACTTCTGGTATTCGGAATGTTACTTCCCTCCAGGGTTCTCTGCACTTTTGTTCAGTCAAATACAGTTTATGTTCCGTGTCACTCTGGATGGGAGTTTCTGCTAAATACTAACAATGTCATATAATATCATTATTTTCCTGCTGAAATGGAACTTAATCCCTGCAGCAATTTCTTAACCTCTAAGGCCCTTTGTAAAACTAGTGGAGGCTGTTATAACAGCTAAGTGTGGACCGATTCCATATTAATGCCAATGATTTTGGATACAACAGATCGATACAACAGGTGGACCCAGAAGTGGTGAAGGGTGAGTGACAAATTTTCCACCTGTAACTAACTGAGTGAAAACTTCTGTTCCAGCGATTTTCAAAGCATCAGAACATTCAAAGACCAGCATACAAGTAATGAGCTTTATACGACCTGATTCTTTGATCATTGTTTTCAGACGGATGCTCCATTGGTGATGTGTCAAGACACTTTGGCACAACTGAGTCCTTTGTATAGATATCTTTAGATGTGGAAGATTTTCGTGAGAATATAGCCATACCTCGTAACCTTTTAAGAACTAACATACCAGGAAGTAATTCACTCGCAAAAACTTACTATGACAGGAGAGTCGAAATCTGTTTTTAATATGTTGTGCTGTGCAGTGGGGAGCCAAAGCAAAAAATGTATCATAAAACCTTTCGTTTCAACCAAATATCATCAAGTAACACTCCGTTCAATGCTAACTGCAAACGGTTTTGGCTGCAAGGGATCCTTTAAACCTGTCACCATGATGCCGCGAGACAGAAGAAACACCTGGCGCACGGCTGATGCTGCTTGAATTTAATGCATTTTGTCTGGTCAGGACTGGCGGACTGAGCATGTTTTGTAAAAATGGGGGAAGTAAACACATGTGGTAGGACGGTAATGAGTGCGTTTTGCAGTATTAAGAACCTTTCCGATGTAATATTAGGGATATTCTAAATGTCAGAAGATGGTGCACTGCATTGTTTTTTGATGGGAAAATTTGTAATGCTGAAGAAGGTGATGCGTCTACTTAAAACACTTAACCAGCCAATCATACTTTCAGATTTTGCACAATTGCACAACTCTGATGTTTACGACAGACTATACAGTTTTGGGATTCAACAACGATGCAACTTGTCTCTGTGATGGGAGTATTTTGCCTCAATACTGAAGAGTAAGGGGGAATATATCCATGAAAATGAAAACATATTTTGATACGCTGTCTATTTATGACATTTCATCAGCAGATGACCCCAATTGTACAGCTTATCACGGGTGAATTAGCAATAGATAGTTTTAATCAAACTATCTGTAGCTATGCATCATCGTCATAGACTAACATAGCACTCTTTACAATTGATGAACATGATTGTGATTACTAAAAGCATGATAAAGGACTTGGTTTTTATCCCACCGGTATGTAATACCGTGGGATATAGTCATCGCCCTGCCCGTCTGTCCGTCGGTCTGTTCGTCCGTCCGTAATCATTCTCATTTCCGGAGCAGAACTCAAAAACTATACCACTTACAAACTTCAAATTTGCTATGGAACTTACTCTTATGGCATAATTGTGCCTTTTGGGGGTTTCAGTTCCATGCTGCCCATAATTTTGGAAATTTTCACCAAAAACAGCCCTAAAATTGGACTTTGTCTCGTTTCCAGGACAGAACTCAAAAACTATGCCACTTACAAACTTCGCATTTGCTACGGAAATTACCCTTATGGCGTAGTTGTGCCTTTCGGGGGTTTCAGTTCCATGCTGCCCATAATTTTGGAAATTTTCACCAAAAACAGCCCTAAAATTGGACTTTGTCTGGTTTCCGGGACAGAACTCAAAAACTATGCCACTTAGAAACTTCAAATTCGGTATGGAACTTACCCTAATGCTGTAGTTGTGCCTTTTGTGGGTTTCAGTTCCATTCTGCCAAAAATGTTTCATTTCTATACCAAAAACAGCCTAAAAATTGGACTTTGTCTCTTTTCTTCAGCAGAATTCAGAAACTCTGCCACAAATCACAAATTATGTGGAACCGGTGGGATATGTCATCTTCTGATGACTCTTGTTATGTCAATTCAAGTTGCTAGATAAGCGGTAAGCACTTTATTCATACTCCTATACTTACAGATGATAGAAGATAATATTCTTAACAGCCCTGGCTGACATGACATTGTAATAACAATAGTAATTGTAAAAAGGTGCCACAAAGCGGAATGCCGCGATCTTTACGCTCCATGAAACTGTATAGCGCATGCACAAGCTATAGTGAGTGAAAAATGTTTGCTCTCTGTGGCATGAATGTCTTCAAGAACAGATTTTATGACTCTGTGTTGTTTGATATTGTCCACAAATATGAAATTCAAGTGGCAATGCATATGCTACAACACTGTGTATTGGTGTCTCCCCATTCAAAGAAATGACTGTATACGAAGATGGACAACCAATAATCTCCCCAAAAGTGAAGCCGAAATATATTGATCGGCATCTAGCGGCTATAGCTGCAGTATAGGTTATGAACCTGCCCCCTCTGTGTTAGTGGATGGGTCATGGGCACACTAGTTTATGTTTGTGTCAAATAAATTTTTTTTGAATGGTTTCTGGTTTAAGTACTTATTACCATGCTGATATATTTTCAAGTGTTAATTTTCTCTGATGAGTTTGATTTTATTTAGTTATTTGATTCAATAGCAAGGGGATCTAAAGTGATGATTGACAGATGTGATTGACAGCAGGGGAAGCTGTCGCCAACTGGCTTATTTCCTGGAATTGCTCAGCACTAGAATGCAATCTTCGAGACAAGATATAACAGTAACATTACACATGCGTAACTTGCAAGGTCCCAGTATACCTAAATATAATCCATAGTGATTTTGAGGCTCCAACGAAAATTGACAGTAGAATTGACTTTGCTCTGAACATAGTGTCATGAACTGTTTGCAGACATACTATCCCTGATAAGTACAACCAGTTAGCCAGTTAGCTTGCAAGTAAGTTTAGCCAGATTTTAAAACAGGTCACTGTAAGTTAGGTAGCAACAAAATCTATGGAAAAAATTTCATAGAGTAATCTACTATTAGCAACGGAGCTACAACGTACCTCCCAAAAGGATCAAAATGCTGGTCCATAACGACAGACTTTCATTTTATTGAGCAGGGGGGAGGTTTGCAGAATGTAAATGCTGGTTTTATTTTGTTGGGCCAGGAGGGGAGACAGAAACGAGACATTTCCTTATCATTTTGTTGCCCAGGGGTAGAATTTGTCTTTAAATTTGTTGATTAATAATGCATTATTACACTGGGCTGGAGAAATAATGCGTAAATCTCTCAATACACAAATTGTGGGTTTTTTCACTTGCTTGCGGGTTTTCATATTCAAATGCGGGTCACTTGGGAGCTAAGGATAAACACCTCAAAGAGCTTTTTTTTAAATCAATTTTTGTTGCAAAAGTGACCTATGACCAAATCTAGTTATTGAGTTAAAAATGGTTAGTTAGTCTACTACTAAATGAAGATTCAGTAACATGCCCTCTGGTTAGCTAGCCAGCTTGCAAGGGAGTGAGAACAAATGTTGAAATGTATGATAGCGGGGAGCCGATTTAGCCACAGACTGTATTTAGCTACCTTCCCTCGAAGGGTTGTATGCGGTAACTTAACCCTTGTCAATGTATTAGCCACCAAACAAGTAGATAGCAAGCAGCTGGCGCGAGTTTGTAGAGGCTAGCAGGAGCACCATGCAGCGTAATGTACAGTTAAGGAAGAGAAAAGCAGGAAATGTATTTAGCCTCATACAACTGCACTCCAAAGAACTACTTAACCCTTTCACAAGCTTTCAGTCGTGGTGGAATGGTGCTTTCAACAAGCCTAACATTCGGTTAGGTTTCCAAACAAGACAATGTAGAGTATATTAGGCAATAATGAGAGATGTTAGACGGAAAGGAATACACCCCTGGTCTCCAGTCTAACCATGAAGCGGCGAGCTAGGCTACATAAGAAGTTCAGGGATGTGCTTGCAACTGAGTAGGGTGGATGCATGGGCGGGACCTCAAGGCTGCCGCTCAACCACCTGCTCACTACTGCGCAGACTCTGGCTCCAAATGCACCCGATGGCAGCATCCAATTGAAGGATATTTTGGCACTATTTCTTTTACAGCCTTAGGAATTCGAAACATCTTGCGCATCTTTGTATACAGTCAATAACTTAAAGAGACTGTGCTCAGGTCTAGTTAGCCACAATTCTGCTGCCTGCATGCACATCTGGGATGGTGTCAGAGTGCACTGTCTCCTTATATTTTGAACATCTCTGATGATGCTATATTATGAGAATGTGTTAAAGCCATTATTCAAATTTTGAAATTTTGGACTGAGCGCATTTTGTGAATCCTCCCCTCTAGTGCTAATATAGATCATCTGGGAACAGTTTCCGTTTGAAGGATATTTAATGCATTCATTTGTTTTTATTTTTCTTTTGGCTCCAGCTATAATAGACCATCATTAAGGCTCATGTGGGCAATGTGGTAGCATGGCAACTTGAATTATAAGCATTGGTGGAAAAGCTCTGCTGAGCACCCCTAGATCTCTGTGCTTGAATGCTCATTGGTCAAATTATGACGATGGGGGCTCCTGATGAGAAGCATTAAGAGCCAATGGCGCCACAAAGTCTGAGCACCGGGTACCCATGTTTTCACACAACAGGTTAAACAACAGGTTAACCCCTCCCCACTCCCTTCCAATCTCCAGAAGCGGTGAATTATTAATTCAAAATGCCACCATTCTGCTCTCAAGCCAAATGTAGAATATCAATGAGCAATGAATTATTCAATCAAAATGAGACTATTTTCTTTTAAACATAAAGCCCTTCATGAGATCACTCAAAAGATATCCTCAGTGGAAATGCCTCATGCATAAAAAGTTGTAACTTTTTTGTTCGAGAACACTAAATTCAATATCAAAACATTATTCGATCTGCATTTTCTTCGACAAATTTAACCTGGAAAGTATTTCTTAATAACAAATGCAAACTAAGGATAAATCCTGTAAAAAGAACAAAAACTCAATGTTTAATTAATGACAAATAATTTAGGCTGCATTTTGAAAGAGGCCAGTGAATTCCAACATGTATTGAATGCCACTGTATCTATCACATCTATCAGCATTATGACATTTTATTGACTTCCATTCATTGCAGACAGCCTAAAGTTAACATGAACCTAATCAGGACCAAATTATGCAACACCCTTACTTAGGTTCAAACCCGGCCTCTAACCTTAATCATGACCCCAGAAATGGTGTTTTGCTGCATTAGGACTGGGCTTGGGTCCCCATAAAGACTACTGGTCCTGACAGGGTCAGTCTTACTAGAGAAGGTCCCCAAGAGCAAACAAAAAATAGCCCACACACACGCATGCAGGCACACATACAGTTATGAAAAAAAGAAGCAAAGAAATAAATATATTCACTAAAATATACTCTTCTGCACACACTGGGGCAAGTTGCTTAAACAATAAATACAAATAAGCGTACAAATGCATATTGTTTCTTTCCATAATAGCCACACCCATTCAGATACACATGCATAAAAACCATAGATAACAGTACTGCAAGAGATGATGGAAAATAGAACTAATGGATGTATCTTGAAGTAAAGATTCAATGAGAAATTTGACTCTGGGCAGCGGTGTATCCACATGCTTGGCAAGATCCCACAGAAGAAATGGAAGAGATGCTTTCACATTATATTTACTCATCAAACAATACACAGGATGGAGAAGTAGAAATTAGTGCCTACTTTAGCCATCAAAGTTGATTTATAACCCAATCAGACGGTGTTTTGTCATTTTTGAAACCGTTCTTCTCACAGGAAAGTTAGCCCCAGATGTAAGGTTCAGCCCCCTCCGATGTCAACAGCTGATGTCAGTCCTACAATGCTCATGCTGCAGATCTGACTTCACTGATCTTACACCTCAAAAACATGCAGAAAGGTCCTCTTTGTAGGCAGTTACATCTCATGCATGCCCATGGAATGATCGGGGAGGATAACTGCTCTGATTGGGTGTGGTATGAAAAGTGGAGGCGTGGATGAAGAGGCAGTCACGGAGAAGGACCTAATGTGGGATGTAATGTTGGAGGGACGGTCGAGAAGTACAAAAATATCAAGACAGCATTATCAGTTATCAAGATGCATTGTGTTAGGAATTGTACAACGAGACCAAACATGAATTTGTGAGGATTTGCTGAGATACTGACCACCTCTTCAAAAATTCAAATTTTCTTCTGCTTTGAGAGCAGAACGGGGATGGAGAGAAAAACTGTTGACATTCCTATATTCTGCCAAGACAGTAGTACAATCATTCCCCACTCAGAAAACCCTTAATGATGCATGTGAATGTTTTGTATGCATGCAGATTGTGGAAAATGTAACATTTTAATCTAAACTGAATTCCAGTGGCCGTATGGCTCCTGCCCATTGTACTGAATGCAGTACTGCAGAAAAAGAATTTGGCCCTTTACAGTTTCTTCTATTTTTTCATAATTGGCACATTTAAATGTTTCAGATCATTAAACTAATTTTAATATTAGATGTAGATAACCTAAGCAAACACAAAATGCAGTTTCTAAATGATGATTTCATTGATTGAAGGAAAAAAGCTATCCAACCCTCCTTGGCCCAGTAAGTTACCAAATCAGCCATTTGAAGGGGACGTAATTTGCTATTTTTCTAAGTTTATACTTTGGTCTTTGACTCCCCTAGAGTGCTCCTGATCGTGCAAAGTAAAAATAGGGTACTTATTTCGCTCATACTGCCATCCTCAAAAAACCCCATTTGTAGTTTACTGCAGTCTCTGCCTGAAACGCAGCATTGGGGTGCCTCTTCCGCTATGGCCCCTACTACCCACTTTCTTCTGACTGGCCAGCTGTGTGGAGGGCGGGAAGAGGGACTTGGGCCAGAAGAGGCTGCAGAACGCAGTTTTCCGAGTCTCCCATGGAGTCTGCTTCCCCAGAATGAAATGAGAGACACGGCCGCCATCTGATAACGAATTTGCGGGCAAATTCCGCAATCTAATGTTATACTTGAATATAGAGCTAATGAAATGAACTTGTTCTAATAAATGCAGTGGCGAAAGTGGAGGAAGCTGGGCGAAAATCTGGCAGCGCAAGCTCAACTTTGCTAGCGGCTACAGTTTGCTACTAGTGAGTACAGCGGTTCTTCAACTAGATAGGATGCAAGGAAAGCTAGAATCCACAACACACAGACATGTTTGGAGAACGGCTCGACATACCCAAGTGTTGACCGGAGACCGTAGAAATCTGGTGGGACTGAGTTTAAAGGGAAACATGGACAGTGAGGAGCAGCTAAAAGTGGACCAACAGCTTATGGACTGCATCACCGTGCATTAGGACCTGCTGGTTCATGCGCATAGCTGTGGTGTGTTGTTAGCCTGGAGAAAGAACAGCTTCCGTGCTGGTATATGACGGAAGGGCAAAAGCTCCAAGCTAAATGGCCTTTTTGGAAATTGCCCGTGGCAATGGTTTACTTATTGCTTCGGAATGACCAGCTTGTCCACGCGGAAAATGGGCAAGTTATGGAAAATTCCAGCTTTGACCAGCCTAGGATGGTTAGGATGGTTTAAGCTGTGTTTTGGACAATTTTAGCTGGTCAACCAGCCCTTTACCAGCTGACTCCAGCTGAAAATACCAGCTTAACCAGCTTTGACCACCTTCATCAAGCTATAGAGACCAGCTACAAAAGCTATGACCAGCTAAGAACACAGCTCCGACCATCTTAAACAAGCTTAGAATTTTAGCAGCTAGAATTCTAGACAAATTATCTACAACTTAGAACAGAGGTGAACCTTCCTAGGAGTATCTGATCTACCAAATGATCTACCCTTGATCCCATTGACAACTCATCCCAGAGGTACAAAAGAACCTTGACTGAAATTTAAAGAACTGCAGGCCTCATTTGCCTGATTTAAGGATAGTGCTCACGATTCCACAATAAGAAAGAGGCTGGACAAAAATGCCATCCATAGGAAAGCTGCTTCACAAAAACAACTGATGATTTTTTGTATTGTATTCAGAGGACTGATGAGTCAAAAGTGGAACTTTTTGGAAGAAATGGGTCCCCTCCCATCTGGCGTGAAGCTGACACATCACTGGACAATATGAACATTAGTCAAACACGGTGATGGTGCTCTGGGGCTGCTTTGCTGCTTCAGGACATGGGTTGTTTCCATAATTGATGGAACCATGAATTCCACCCTCTATTAGAAAATTTTAAAGGATAACATCCAACCATTAGTTCATGGTCTAATTCTCAAGCACTGCTGGGTCATGCAGCAGTACAATGATTCGAATCACCAGACAAATTAATCTCTGAATGGTCTGAAAAAAAAAATTATGATTTTTGAGTAGCCAAATCCTGACTTCAATCCGATTGAGATGCATCGGCATGACCTTAAACTGGCAGAACATGCTTGAAAACCCTCCAATGTGGCTGAATTAAAGCAATTCTGCAATGAAGAGTAGGCCAAAATTCCTCCATAGCAATGTAAAAGGTTCATTGCCAGTGAACAGAACTATTTGATCACAGTTGTCGCCACCAAGCGTGGCACAACCATTTATTAGGTTTGGGGTGGCAGTCTTTTTTTCAAATGAACGATATAGGTGAATATTGAATTGAAGTATGCAAAAATAGAAGAAAGTGGGAGGGGAGTAAATACTTCTTCACAGCACTGTATATGCAATCATTTTTGGCAATCCTTCGCTGTCAACACTAAACATTGCTAATTCTACAGTCGGTTATACATCGTTCAACTTATAAGGTGGATATGAGAAGTACCAACAGCTGCAGTGTCTGTGTTGAGTGAGCCATTTCCCCTGGGTTTTGATGGAATTATGAGTTAGTCACAAGAGGAAGAGTTTTCTAGAGAAAAAAGTGTTTATATAGTCCTGCACCTGAAAGTCCAGTTACTGGGAAATAGTGATATCTGAGCCCGAGAGGGGGGCAGTTAGAAATTGCGAAACCTCCAAAGAAAGGAAATTCTTTGCATTATGAGTCATGAGCAGATACTCATAACTGATAGGATGCTGGAACAGAACTCATGCACAGACAGGAATTAAGTATAGTCCAGGTCATGCATGAGCATTGTGAATGCAGCACAGAAGGCAAATCCAGAGAGGAATGGGAGCACAGTCCAAAAGCCAAAACCAGGAAGTCAATAAGTAACACAGAGAAGATGGGATAACAGACTTGCAATATGCATACTGAGCTTAGTGTTTTAAATAGAGCAAAAAAAGGAGCAGTTATTTTGGGTAACAGGTGAGTGGGGCTAAAGAGTGTGCAGGGAGGTGAGGCTAAAAATGGGAAACAATGAAACAATTAACAAGCAACGAGGGGCAATGCATGCAGTTCTACGAGTGCTACGCTTTATTGCAAATTTCCCTGCCAATGGCCACAAGGTACACATTATTGTACAAATGCAATGGCAAAAGACTCTTTCAACACAGCCTTCCACAGCTCACAAATAGTCTGTTGGATTAGTTTTAATTTTGTTCTCAAGTTTCAAGATACTCATGAAATTATGATTTTTCAGTCACCAGCATGTCTTAAGAATTCACCAATACCCCCCCCAACATTTTCCCTTTTTTAAATGGAAAGTTATTTCCATTTCATTTAATTCACCTGCTGCCGTGAAACTTGCTCACAACGCTGCTCACTTATCCCGAAATATACCAAGGATTAGTATACACAGCGCATCTCAGTGGACAATCCATGGAATATCTTAGCAAAACAAAGCAAGAGAAAGAAATAACCAAAGGCAAAAAGACAGTAAATGACGATTTAGGCAGCAGAGTGACAGTTTACTTTGGTCCTGTGCCAGAATAAATCACTCTTTCTGATGCCTCTAGTTAATGAAAATACGTTAAATAGAGATCAGTTCCAACACAGCAAATGCAATTTCTAAAAGCTCTGAAATAAGAACTGTAAGTGTTGCTTAGTTACCTTCCATAATTATTGGCACCCCCGGTTAAGATGTGTTAAAAGCCTTAAAATAAATTCAATTTTTATTGCAGAAGCATACTCTCACATTGACAATTTTAGAAAAATGTAACCTTCAACTCAAGTGAATTTTAAGGGGGGAAAAAAATCCCTGACTAAGAAATAATTATTTTTCATAAAATCACCTGTTCCACAATTATTGACACCCCTAACAATTCCAAGGAATTAAATGTAATTGAAGTATTTCTGTCATTTCTACAGTAGTTTACAAAGTTTATCAGAGTATCTATGAACATTTAATTAGTAAATCATCACTTCCTGTTTCCCTGGGGTATAAATATGATGTGACACAGAGGCCATTTCTCTTATCCACTCTTCAACATTGGAAAGACAAAATAACACACCATTCAAGTAAGGCAGATGTGTGTCAACCTTCACAAGTCAGGTAATGGCTACAAGAAAATAGCCACTCGCCTGCACCTGCCCATACCCTCTGTCAGAGGAATCATTAAGAAGTTTAAAACAACTGGAACATTGGTAAACAAGCCTGGACGAGGACGCAAGGTTATGTTGCCACCACGCAAAGTGAGGGGGATGGTAAGAGAAATAAAAAGTTCTCCAAAGCTCACTGTTAAAGAATTGCAACAAATGGTAGCATCTTGGGGTCACAAAGTCTCCAAAACAACCATCAGGCGCTATCTACATTCCAACAAGCAGTTTGGGAGGCATGCATGGAAAAAACCTTTTCTCACTCACAATCATAAACGCAAACGTCTGGTGTTCGCTAAGCGGTACTGGGACTTCAACTGGGACCATGTGCTTTGGTCAGTTGAGACCAAAATAGAGCTTTTAGGCAACAAACACTCTAAGTGGGTCTGGTGGAACACAAAAGATGAGAATGCAGAAAAGCTCGACATGCCCACTGTGAAGTATGGGGGAGGATCAGTGATGCTGTGGGTCTGTTTCTCTTCCAGAGGCCCTGGTAACCTTGTTAGGGTGCATGGCATCATGAACGCTTTGAAATACCAGGACATTTTAAATCAAAATCTGGTGGCCTCTGCCCGAAAGCTGAAGATGGGTCATCATTGGATCTTTCAGCAAGATAATGACCCTAAACATGTGGCCAAATCTACACAGAAATGGTTCACCAGACTCAGAATCAAGCTCCTCCCATGGCCATCTCAGTCCCCAGGCCTGAACCCCATTGAAAACCTGTGGAGTGAGCTGAAGAGGAGAGTGCAGAGGAGAGGACCCAGGTCCCTGGAAGATTTAGAGAGATTGTGCAAAGAGGAATGGTTGAAGATCCCACTTTCTGTATTCTCCCTTCTTGTGAAACATTATAGGAGAAGATTAGGTGCTGTTTTGTTGGCAAAAGGGGTTTGTACAATGTATTAACATCAGGGGTGCTAATAATGGGGCGTACATGGTTTGATGTATAAGAATTATTTCTTAATGTGGGATTTTTTTTCCCACTGAATAAATTCGCTTGAATTAAAGGTTGGATTTTCCTCTTTTTTTCATTGCGGTCCTATATCATTTAGAAAAAAACAGAATTTATTAGAAGCTAAAGAACACATCTTAACCAGGGGTGCCAATAATTATGGAGGGCGCTGTATATGAGGCTTTGATATCAACGGCATGCTAATGGCCAGTAGCAGGGAAGGACATTGGCTTTGATGTGATGTAGGGTTTGAGACTGACTATATGGTGGGGCAGCTGCTCAAATATATGGTACTATATAAAACCACACAATCCGACATGAATGCACACAGTTTCTTTAGTACAAACTTTCTCAGCGGGGCTCAGTAGATTTTATCAGTTTAAAAACAACAGGAGAAACTCCCGAGATGAGCTGCACGCTGCGACAGTGAACAGCTGTACGCTGCTTGTTGATGTTGCCTATGTCCTTGTGCGAGTCAGTTATGACGACACAAAGCAAGAACATACACATCGAGGGTTTGGAGCACAATTGTTATATGTCCAAAATTTCGAATTAGAGATTTATATACTATGTTGTAAAACAAGTGATTTCTGATGCTTTTCCTTGGAGCACAAGCGTGATATGTCCAGCTGGCTCAGTTCCAGGAGAATTGGCAATTTAAAATGGTATTATATCCATAAATGCAGAAACCTTTGGAGCGCAAAAGTGCTATGTCTGGACATGTACCATTTGTACTTCAACTGCACTGAACTCTTGGAGAACAGATTCTCCTTCTCCACTTCTCCTTGTTAAGTTAAAATGAGCGCTAATAATTCTTGAGCTGCTTGATGAACACGTTTTCCAATAAATAAAAATTATCCCTCGGAAGTAAAATGCGCTGCTTTCTTCTTAATGCAATGTGTGCAACGATTAGAGAAAAAATATTTTGTTCACATTGCAAAACGATAAACTACGTTATGTTAACCTCTGTGTTTGCGGTGATCCATTGAAAGTGAGCGACTGCGCTTGCCATTGACTCATCTTTTTCTGGCATACCAAGACACTAGATCTAAATGAAATTCAGGAAATGAAATGCATGAGTGATTGAGTATAATGACTGTAGGTGTTCCAAAGTGAACTTGATGGTGGACTGGAATGATTTAGCAATTCTTTAACCCCTTCAGACCTGAATTATGTTCCAAGGTTGTGAAAAATATAGCAATCCCTGATTATCAATTCATTCTCGTGTTCTGATGTGCTATTTTTATAGTGACGAATTCATTCTTCCCTAGTGTAGAATTGAGTTCAATGACAGTTTCAGACCCACTGTCCATTCAAATGGACAGCAAAATTTGAAAAAATCCTGAGTAAAAACTTGCTGTTAAACATTTGATATTATCGTGTGGAGTGAAGTCCTGCCATGCCTCTCTTCAGTGTGCTGTATTTTTTTAAAATGGCCACAAGGATACCTATACTGCTGTTTGATTGGTTGCTAAACGTCCACTCAATTGGTCTTGAGGACTTAGGTGGTGTTAAATGTTGCAAAAAATTAAAAAAAAACTGTTGTCATGTGACGTCCATTGTAATGGACACAGGGCCTGAAGGGGTTAAGTTCTGGCGCAAAAGTTTTGAAGGAGGAAACCAGACTTTGTAGTAGTTATTTTGTGTTGCCCCGGTATCCTTAAAGCCATTGGATTGATTGACATAAAATTACATCTGATTTGTAGCTAATTATACTTATTGTTTATACTTAATACATTTGACCATTGTGCTATGTTACCAAATGTGCAAATATTGTTGGAGCAGAAAAGTAATATGTCCATTTTTGGTAATTTTGGCTGTTATGCAATACTTCAACATAATTGAATCATTATTCAAAGACAAGTCTCATGCCCTGCATATATGTAGTGAGCGTGCAAAGTCGATGAAACATCTGATTTAATACAGCATTCACAAAATTTAAAATGGGGTTTTCTAAAGTGCTAAAATGGTCATATAACCGTTGCGCTCCAAACCCTAGACATATTAAAAGAGAAAAAAATTGCACGAAATGAGCCGTTCCTGAGGCAACAGCAGTATCGGTTGTTTCAGCTTAGCCTTCTCTGCTGAGAAATAAAAGGGTCATTTAACAGCAGTGTCCCAGAGGACCTGCACAGAATGACTGCGTTTCTGAGGGGCCTCATTAAACCGATAAGGATCCAAAAAATCTTAAAGACTGGCTGCAGAGGAAATTAAACTAAACTGAATTTAATTGCAGTGTCAAGCAGAGTTTTACCGTTACACAATGTTGCCTTCAGATGGCGAGGGCCTTTGTGTATATTTTTAACTTTTCAGCCTTTGTGCTGTGCTCACCGCTATTTCTGAAAGAGAGGACAGAATTAAACTTGCAATGAACTGGAGATGTCGTTGTGCATATGTGAGCCCAAGGGAGTGCTACTCTGTGATTGGCCCATATGATTCTTTCAGCCCATGTGATGAATCCATGCAGCAGATTTAGTTTCTCAGAGAGTAGGCTGCATTTCTAGGCTGCTACATCACTAAAGGCCATTCCATTGTGAAGGCGCCTTCAAATGCAGCCGAGAAATTCAGTTTTCATCTTGCCTGATCTGACAGATTTGTCCACTCGGTTACGGTCAATCCCTGAGTCGAAAACTCCTTCTGATATAAGGCAAGATGAATGCTGCATTTCTTATCAGTATTCGAAGGCGCCTTCACAATTGGAACAGCCTGCGATTACGTAGCAGCCAGGAAATGCAGCCTGCCTAGGCTGCAGCCTACGCTTTGAGGAATGGCCTTAATGTGATGTTTTATGACTGGAGTGCTGTGAAAGACTGAGGGACATTACGCCTGAGTGGGTAGCCATATAGATCAGTAGTGATCTCCCTTAATATCGATTCAGTGCTCTGCGGCCTGCACTATATCCTGCATGATAAAACGGCTGAATGGATACGAGATTTGGCATGCAAGCATGATGCAGCAGAGCATCTCCTCTTATCAAGTCCCTTTACTTCCCCTGTCCACAATCTGCTGGTCATTCTCTTCTCCAGAGTGTAACTGTGTACTGCCTCTCCCTTCTAGAACAAACCACCTCACTCACAAGATTCCCCCTCAGGTATTAATATTTAATGCACTTATATACTGCAAAGCAAATGGGGGGGGGTCTTGCTTTGCTATTTTTGCTTTCAGGTTTCTTTTCCCCCTTCAACAGCAACTGAAAATGGAAACTGTAAAACTCTGATAAATAACTGCGGCCAAAAAGTTATTTAATGCATTCACTGCCATCTTTATGGTGCAAATAAAGGGTTGCGGGGGAACTGGCCTCTTTGATAACTAACCCAATGAGGGCAGTGCTGGGGCCTCATTCTGACGGACATGGGGGTGTGCGAGCGAGATCATCCAATCAGGAGAGGAACGCCTCATTTCCAGCGCATGGATAATTATTCAGTTTGACTGATGAGAGGCAGCATTATTGAGGCATGCTACTGAGCAGCTGCCTCGAGCGTGATTTTGAAGACGCGTAAATTGGCTCTGATATGTGTACGTGACTGAAGCGCAGACACTGTCTGAGTGGTTTGTCCTTAGAGGATTGTCTCATTGTTAAAACACCCATCATGGGAGGCCAGACACAAAGGAATATTTTTAGGGTACTTCACAATAGACCAATGAACGTCAATTGGGTTGGTCCCTCCCTCTCTCTCTCTCTCTGTCTGTCTCTTTCTCACACCCGCCCACAGACACACACACACACATCAGACCCACAGATACCAGCCTCTGTGGTGTAAAACATTTTTTCAGCCTGGATGTGTTCGCTCTTCAGTCCCAACCCCCATTGAATCACATCCCCTTCCCGCCAAACAGACATGCACACAAATAAACACTCTCACACAAACACACACACACACGTGCGCGCGTGTGCGCACACACACACTCACACATACATAAACAGCACTGCTTTGTCTACTTGCTGTCCTGTTGTGGCCAACTGGGGACGAAAGCCCGGGACATCCTGGCCTGGACTACGTCCTGACCCGGTCCACATCCTCTCTTCTCTACAGTTGTAGATGAGGAAGTGCCCTGTATGACCCTGCCTGCTGGGGCCAGGAGCTGTTAATCAACAACCACAAGGCCCTCACTCTTATTAACCCAAAGACATAGCTGCACGTGGGCCAGTCTGACCAGGGAACGGAGCAGACACATTTTTATTGGCACAACCATGGAGGACTATTTTATTGGATATAATTTGTGGAATTTAAGTGACGAACATATCAAAAATGACTTTAACCATATATTTGGTATTGAACAGGTTTCAGTTCAATCAATGGAAACAAAGCAAGTTAGAAACTGCAGTCATCGTTTGGTCACTATTTGCTAAACAGAGGTACAGATATCAGAGCAGCTTCCCATTTGTAAAAGTCTGTATCTTTTTGCTCCTAAAAATAAGTCTAATGTTTTCTATGCATATGCTTAAAAAAGATAACACTCTCTCATTACCACAGAAGCTAATTTTAAACATTTATTTACAAGGCAGAAGTCTTCCTTCCGGAAGATATCCAATTCACAGTGCATTTTTGGCCAACAGCATTCTCATTAGTTTGGTGCTACTCAGTAGACTGTTATGACTGATACGCATGTCCTCTGAAACACATAAAAAACACAAAAAAACACAAAAGCTCTGCAAAGACACAAAAATGTCATCTCAACACCAAAAAAAAACAAATATTCACAAAAGCATATGAATAAATAAACGTGTTTATAAAGTAATAATGCAGAATTAGATGCCATTCCATTTGAAAGAAAGGCCTACAGCATTATTTAAGAAACATTTCTTTGGTATTCTAGTCACACTCAGCCATCAAATATCTTGCTGAGGGAGAGAGGGCCAGGCAGTGCATCGCTGCAGAGCTCCTCGTCCATCGATTTACAGTCTGTATGACACTCCAGTACTTTGCCACGCGGTAGTATTGCTAATGGAACCATTACCAGGAACATTGGCGGTCTCCAGAAATACGGGCAATCGTTATGAGAATCAGACAAGCGGCCCCAAATCAAGACTGAGCCGCTATTCGTGCTAGGCTGCCACCCGCCGCGGGACCGCAAAAACAATCTTATCTGTGATTCTGTCTCTTGCAATGTCAAGGAACTGGAAATGACTGCAGCTTTAGCAATAGTCTTGTGAATGAAGACACTTAGGACAACAGCTTCACAGATGGAATCAAAAGCAACAGCAAATCAACATTGTCTATATCGAGAATGAATGGTATAAATCCAAATCAAGAATTATACTGACAACATATTTGCATTTTTATGTAACTTTTTTAGCAAGGGGAAGATTGGGGTTTCCGAGTGGCTAACATCTAGCTTGTAAGTGCATCTGGGAGCCCTGTGGTCGTGTTTTCAAACCCCAGCCACACCATTGCCAGCTAAGGCCGGAGGCCCACAGGGGCGGGGCAACCATTGGGGCAGCCAAGCCTGGGATAACGTGCTGATTGTAGGGATTAAGAAAGTTAAAAATTAGCTCGCTAACGACCACTTCTGGTTGGCTAGGCACATTTAGCTATACAAGCTAAACTGCACACTGACTTTGTGATCCTCTGACGACATAGGCAGTGTGTAATTGTGTGGAAGTATGACAAAGCGATAGCTAGTTGTCCCGTGAATTGGAGGAATCATGTGTCATGCTGTCTTTCTCCTGAGTTGATGGGAACAGGATGCTGTGTTCAACGTGAGAAAAAGGGGGGAAATGAAATAAACCAGATAATATTACATGGACATTTCAATCCATCAAGCTGTCCAGTCAAATGGAGAGTAATTTGATTGGAGGTTCAGAAGCAGGTCCGCATCTCAAACACTCCCCCCCTGCTCCTCTCCTTCAAAAGCCGTCCAGTCTGTTCTACCAATTCAGTTCTGATCTTGATTACATGTCCCACTTTCCCACCCCCGTCTGTCTGTGCTTCTGTTCCTCTGAGTCTCCACGGCAGGATACGGGAGGTAGAGTGTTTTTGTTTAATCCATTTAATCAGCTTTGACACGTTGATTTATGCTTTTAGTTCGTCTCCAGCCTAAAAATGTTGGCCGTCCTCTTTAAATCTGAAAAGAAAAAAAATAAAAACGGAATAGAAATCTGCTCCAGACGTCTAGATGAGTCTTTGGTCTCAAAGTTTTTAATTACTAGCAGCAGGTGTGATTTGCTGCCACCTCCTGCAGAATGCTTCACCTTCGGACAGCATGAGATACACATTTAAATATTTAGGCAGAGGAATTCACACATTTTTCATTTTAAGTCTTTCCCATTGCATTATCACACGCACACTAACAAAACACATACCAAACCTCTGTGGCATGATAAAACTGGCACGAATACATTAGCAATGCTGTGAACACACCATTGAAGTCAACAATAACAACAACAACAAAAGTATTCAAGAGCCTTTCTCTTTGAATCTTGGGTTATTGTATATTCACTCAGTGCCCTAGAGCAACATGATTAGTATTCACTATCATTAATGCAGTCACAGCCTTCCGTGAAGCATTGCACAAAGTGTATAGGAACATCAAATAAAATATTTTCATTGACATGGGTTCAAATATGGACTGAGCCGTTCTCTGTGACATTTACGCGCTTTCTCTGTGTTCATGAAGCTTTTCTCCCGATACAACCAACCTTAACCCAAAGATGTGCATGCCACACTAATGAGAGACCGATTGTGTGCACCCCTTGTATGGGCCCTGTGATCCTGATACATTGGTGAGGTAATGGATAGATATTTGCAATGACCTTCGAAATACCTGACCACAGTTAAATACCTCCCCCTAGTGGACATTGCATGCAATCATATATTTGCTGCAAAATAATTATGGCAGGTATGAGGAGCCCTACTCCTGGAAGTGCCATAGCCGTGCAAGTTTTAGATGTCACTTAACTCTGACACGCCAGATTCAAATTTCTGTTGCTTGTCAAGAGCATGATAATGAGGCAAGCTGGTGTGTTAGAGAAGACAGACATCTGAAACATGCAAGGCTATGGCTCACCAGAAGCAGAGTAGGGGTGACTGGGGTCCAATGAGCCATGGGGACCAATGAGCCATATCACTATTTTGCGATCAATCGATGCCAAAGGTGTTTAAAATGGGCAAAATAGTGATATGGCTCATTTATCCCCATGACTCATCAGTCAATGGTCAAATATTTTGCCTATTTTAAGCAGCTCTGTCATCGATTGATTGCAAAATAGTGATATGGCTCATTGGTCCCCATGGCTCATTGGACCCCAATCTCCCCTACACATATGGTGTTTAACTTGATAATATTTCAGAAGCGCTGCGCAAAAAAAAAAGGAAAAAAAATGCATGGAAAATTTGTTTGTTGACCCCAATAAAGCCGATTCTGACGCGACAGAAGGTTTAAAAGAAGGAATATGCCCAAAAAGCCCAATTGGAAAGGCACAATTGTTCCCCCTTATTTTTTAGGTGAAATATTTACCAATGGCTCTATTAGACTGAAATAAAAAAGAAAAATGTATAATGTTACAGGATTTCAAGCCTGGACTGAAATCTACTTAGGTGCTTGTATATTCAGAAAAAAGGCAAGAACATGAGTTCTATAATACTCTTTCCACAGGTAGCAGTAATGTGCCATTGCTTACCAATAAATATGAAAATATTTTCACTGGCTGAAAAAATGTACTGAAAAATGTGTCTTTTTATTGCAATTTCTGAACAGCAACAAAAGGTTCTCAGCACATCACTCAGCACAATCTCATGAAAAAAAGTCAAAAATGGAGGACAACAGCCATGTAACTCATTTTAAGCACCTATTCGTGTATATAGGGACTTAATTCCCTACAACAGTATTACACAATGGTCAAACAAGCTTAATGTGCTTGTAGAGGGCAAAAGAAGTGAATGCTACCCATAGATAATGCTGTACCATGGAGGGTTAATAACACACAGTCATTTTGGAACACTGATTATTGAAGTTTTGGGGAAAAAAGGTCCCTTTTTTCCTTTGTCTATTGTTTTTATTTATTTATTTTTTTGCTGATATAGGGCTCCAGTTGGTCAACAGTCCAGGGTCTCCATTATTCTCCATTATCATATTTTGTGCCTCATAATCTGCCTTACGTTTACATTTGAAGACAGGTCTGGGCTGCAGGCAGGTCAGTCTGGTACCAGCACTCAGTCAATACAAAGCCAAGCAGCTGTAATTTGTGCAGAGTGTGATTTGGCATCATCCTCCTTGAACAAGCAAGGGCATCCCTTGAAAAGAACATATTTGGAAGGAGGTATATGTGGTTCCAAAATTCTACAATCATGCGCTTCTACCCTTCTTTGAGCATTTCACTCATAACAGTTGCAATGGTCTTTCTCCTCTGCGCCCCCAAGCACAGGACACCTGTTATTTCGTACAATTATTTGAAAGATGGACTTGCTAGACCACAGCAGACTTTTGCACTTTTCATTAGTCTATTTCAGATGATCTTGAGCCCAGAGAAGTCAGCGGTGCTTCAGGATGGTATAGATATGGCTTTCTCTTTGCATAGTAGAGTTTTACCTTTCATTTGATAACGCCATCGTGAACCATGTTCACTGGCACAGGTCTTCTGATATCTTTGCAAGTCCATGTGGGTATGTATTTGTGCTTAATACAATGCTATCTGAAATGCATCCAGTATTGGTGTTTGACCTTGTCTTTTAATGTCTAAGAGATTGCCCCAGGTTATCTGAATTATCTAAATCTTTTCAATATATTATGGAATGTCGAGGGACAGATCTATGAGTTCCATGTAATCACATACTGAGAGAAGTTTTTGAACTATTTGACTAGTTGTTCATGCCGCTTTTGGCAAAGCAGCATATCTCAAACTATACTTCTGGTAAATGATTGTGTATTTTGTGACAGCTCATTTAAAGCCCAATCATAGTTGAATCACCTATTACCTGATCAGCGGTTTACCTGTGGAATGTTCCATTGGCAATTTTCTGTAGATTCCAAAACTTCTCCTGTCTATTATTTACAAAAATCAAAACAGCTGATTGGTTGAGACTTTAAATATTTTTCTTGGTCCTGTTTTCAACTTAATGTAGGTAACAGACAAATTAGAAATCACTGTTTACAAATGTACAAATCTACTTTTATCAGTATCTTATACACTGTCCCAATTCTTGAAGAAGGGTTGTACAAGGAAAACTAATTTTTGGAAAGAATGAAAATAAATGTGTCTACAGCACAGATGTGGCAGGTAAGAGGAGCTAAGTTTAGGGCTGCTTTCGGCTCATGGTGTTTATTACATTCTGTGTAAACAAGGCACTGAGTGGTGTGAGGGGTATGTGTGACAGTGTGAAGAAAGTTCTCTTTTTGGCCTTTTTTTCCCCAGATTTGTTTCACAGTATATTAGAGGTAGACAGAAAGAATGGGGAGACAAAGAGAGTGAGAGCAATGTGGCAAAGGTAAATTTCTGGATTTAACAACTGTCATTACGGCTTGCTACAGCAATGAGAAGTGCTGTGCAGGTTGGGCCATCAAGACACCCATTGAGGGGTTATGAATAGCAGAATTTGCCGTTGTGCCGTACACAGTACTTTAATATATGGGCAGAGACTAAAATATGTAAACCTATATTACATAATTTTAATATAAATATAATGTAATAAGTATTGGTGTGGGTAAATTATACCGCGAGGGGTAAACAAGAGGAAGAGAGTGTGAGAAAAATTTCACCCTTTATTGTGCAATTTATAACATTTGCAGCCTTTGAAAGCAACCACGAGAAAAATGATTATTTCTCTTCTCCATTCTGTTTTGCAACACAATTTGTCTTTCAGTGTGCTTGCAGTTGGGAAACTGTTTGGCATATCTCAGTCAACTCAAGGAACTGTGCGGAAGACGGTTGGTTCTGAAGGCAGAAATTAATAATAAAAATGGAAATTAATTCATACAGCACTCGACATTGATTCTACAATATAAACCACTCCAAATATAATCCTGCATAAAACAGCATTCACGCCATACAACCCATCATGCAAACCTGACAACATCAATCACTCCAACATACACTACAGGCTAAAAGTTTGGGGCCACCCTCAGATTTTTAATGGTGCACCAATTGCAATGTGACCCCTTGGTTTTGGGGAAGGCATTTAAACAGCATGTCTTCTTGTTACATAAAATTGTTCCCATCCTAGCGGCATAAAATCATGTTACACAAAGGCATTGGAACTCACTTATAAAACATTGCGGTCAGCGATCAATCAGTCAAGACAGCTTTAAAATGCGGTCTGAGATCTGGAATTCACCCAAAACCTATTGCCTTCCTCTATTTTATGCACTGAAGTAATTCCATGTGCAAACAATGAGGAAAGAACGTGTGATTTAAAAAAAAATATCTGAGGGTGGCCCCGAACTTTTGGCCTGTAGTGTATTACTGCATAAACACTAATCACTTCATAAAAAAACACCGCTCACAGATGACTATACTAACTCCATAAGAAAACACTGAAAAAATCACAGTAGACAACACACATCACACACCTTGCAATGCTACTCACTTCAAACCCTGTATAACTTAAATGCCTCCATTGTATCCATTTTCGTGGGTTTGGCTCTGCTCTTACCTATGGTGGAGGCTGTCCTGCAGTCACAGATATGACCTGATGATTTGTCTTTGGACTGGTCAGACAGCCCTCTACAGTACAACAGATGACAGGTTTCATGAGCCCTCACGCACCCATTGCTGCCTGCGCCCTCCAGTATCGCACCCCTCCCAGGTGCATTCAGTGTCTGTGCAGTGACATATGGAGGAATCACTCAGCTGCTTCCAAAGATAGCCCTACCTTCATGTTCATGTTTTCAGGCTACAGATAAAAGGTCTTGGTCTTCACCAGGTGTTGCTTTCCCCCTTGCTCTGTTGCCCCCTGCTGGCCATTCGACAGCTCCGACAGTAGTGCTGCCCGTTTCTTCCCCTCTTATAGCTCCGAGGAAAAGAGAACTAGGCTTAGTCTCTCACTCTGACTTCACAATCAGCTCATGCAGCACGACTTTGTACCTCAACTCTCCCTCACTTCTAACGCTCAGCTCTGACATCTCATGCCCTCCTGTCACTGCCGAAACACAATGTTCTGACACGCTGCCTCTACTACCCATATATGCAGTTTATGCACCCTCCTTTTGCTTCTAATAAGCAGTTTGTATGCACTCCCTCTGCTATTGATATTCTGTTTAAATATAGTCTCTCTGATACTGAAACATGCTGTTCCTGCACTCTTTCTCGTGATATACATAACAGTGGCGTAGCCAGAACTGAAAATCGGGTGTGCCAGGAACATCCCTTTACAACTTCTTTTAGTCTTGTTAGCAATCATCTTTCCTAATGAAAAATTCATTCATTCCGAAAACAATCCACACTATCAGGTGTTGCTAGTTCTCCTCATGAAGGTAAGATGACAATCATTTGTTTGGACGCGGTTGAACAATTATTGCTCCTGACTTGTTCTCAATCATTTTCCTTAATTAAAACGTTTTACAATTATAACAATACACTATTGGCAATTATAGACATGGTGTTTTTCCTAATGCGATCCAAGTGTGACAAAATAATAGGTTCAACTCAGTTCAGAGGTTATGGCCCCAATTTTTTATGACACTTATGACAGCAAGGGATGACAGACAAAATTTTAAAACTCAAACAGATTTAATTAAACCAAGACCAACACAAACCTACAATTTACACTACTGACCAAGATTGATATATACAAGAAAAAAAATATTTACAGTCCCTTTGGTTGGGTTGCTTGGTGATGTTTCGGGTGAGGAATATGCTCTAACACAGGCAAAAATCCACAAAAAGCTTCACAGGTCTTGAAAAGAGTGACAGGTCTGGTCAAATATATTCTTCTCTTTGAAATTTCTCCTACTACTTTACTCTCTCAATTTCTCTCATTATATACTCCTTTGTAGCCCCCTCCCACCTTCTAGACTTTTTTGATTCTCCGGGACTTTCCGTCTCAGACATGCCCAGGACATGCCCAAACCTAGCTCCAGACTGGGCTTAACAAAAACAGGTCAATACTGTGGCTTTTTTTCCACATTACACAGAAAAATTATTTACTCGTAGCCGCACACTTTACGAAACTGCTCTGGATCTTGCGCGCTACATTTTTTTGGCACATCAGGCGATCAAACATGCTCTTTATGATCACTTACATTGTTGGATTTAAATCAAAGATGAAGATGAGAAACACCTGTACGCAATTTTGAGTTTGGCTGATTGAAAGGCAAAAAAAAAAACACATCTAAACGAATGATTTCCATCTTTCACGAGAAGAACTAGCAACACCTGATAGAGAGGAGTGTTTTTGAAATAAATGCATAGTTCATTAGGAAAGATGAATGCGAACAAGTCAGGGATAATAGAAGTTGTCAAGGGATGTTCCTGGCACACCCGATTTTCAGTTCTGGCTACGCTATTGATACATAATAAAAGTGAACCGTGATATTCCAACGCCCCGCTAAGCTTCCATCTAGGGCATAAGGGTTCTGCTCCCGCAGTATGGCCACCATTTTGACTGCCTCCTCCTCTGATAGAACCAGTGTCCTGAGCTTGGCCAAAATAATTTCGTGGAGGAAAGACTATTACTGACAGGTGGTGAGAGACCATCATGTTTGTGCAAGAGTATCAGGGGTGCAGTTTGCACTACTTCAGGGAAGTGTCCCTTGATGGGGTATAAAGCTCAAGATTTGATGCCATTCAGTTTCCAAAAGTGTGAAACCAAGCGGTTTTGCACAATGGAAATTGTGGGTTTTCTTTGTTCTTTTCTTGGAAGGGAAAGATTTATTCCAGGGGGGGGGAGAAGAATCAAGAAAGTAATAGAATCAATACGTAGAATAAGAAAAAATGTTCAGACACGAAAAAAGAGAAAATAGCAAAACTGATCAATGAGCAGGAGTGATGGAATACATTTCATTCTCCTTCAAAAGTATTGTTGCATTTTAGGATGTTTCTTGCCGTGTGAAACTAGTATCCCTTTTTTCATAGTTTTTTTCCCCTTCGTTTGCAACTATTTTGTTTGTTTGAAAGTATCTTTTCTCTATTGCCACTGCAAAAAATGTCTGTCTTGACAAGTCATTTAGTCTTAGTATAAGACAAAACTCTCAAGTTCTTTTCTTGAAAGTAGAGTTTTCTTGAAAGTTACCATGAGCTCCATTGGCAAATTTGGAAATAAGTCAAGATTATCACATTTCATTGGCAAATTTTTTTGTCTTATTGAGAAAAAAGGTAGAAATAAGCGTTTTAAGTCTTAATACAAGATTAAAATGCTTAAGCTGGACTAACTTTTTCAATTTTTGCAGTGTCCACAATAATTTGACAAACTTTTATGACATGTAAGGAACATAAAAAGTTCTACAGGTGAGAAAATGAATCATTGGTTCCAAGGGGTAGGGATGTCTGACGGCAAGGTCAATCGATGAAAATACTCTAAATATATTTTGAAGATGAGTCTTCAAAATGATTAACTCATTTACATATTAATTCATTCACTTTGAAACAGCGCCCGATAACATGATGGAAACTGTGTGTCATGTGACCAGATTTTACTGGGAATTTCGTTGCAACTCTTTGTATAAAGGGACACTGGTTCAGAGGGCTCACTGAACCCCAAGTTGTTGTAATTGGTATAATCCAGACCAGGAATCAAGTGCGGAGGCAGAGTACAATCCAATAGTGGGGTGAATTGGTAATAATATGATAACAGTGCGAAGGAACCCAGAAGAGGAAAGCACAGTTCAGTTCAGATGTAGTGGGTGACGCTGAGTAGGTGTTGCCAATCGCCAGTCAGTGACTTCCCGGGATGACAGCCTGATGTATTGCACACTTAGTCAGAACCAAACTGTCCCAGGGCAGGGAGAGGCAGCTTTGGAGGAACCCGGTTTCAATGCTGATGATTGTAGAAGGATGGAAAACTTGTTCCGAATAAACTGGAAAGAGGAACTGACTTGGACTGGATTAAAAATAATGCAGTCAAGAGTGTCAGGACCTTGAGAAGGGCTTGGGAGCTTGTTATTGTGAGCTGAATCAGGTAGGTAAATTCTGTAAGTGACTATCATGAGAGATTACGTTTTACCTTCATAGGACAGAGTTAAGTTTGGAAATTCTAACAGACAGCGATTATGATCCAGCCATTTGCAACTCAAAGGAGGGGGTATAAATACCTGTCACAGATACAAGGGAGGAGAACTATAAAACAAGAGAGAGCTGAGCATTAGGAAATTGGCAAGATGCAAACCAATCAAAGGAGACATCACAAATAGGCTCGCAAGGAGGACGCACAAAAGGCATTCACTCGAGGGCTGTGAGAGTAATGCATTGCACGATAATGATAAATGCAAGGAGTTGACTAATTGTGTGACTGTGATTATTTTAATAAAACATTGGTTCTGGTCTAATTCTGTGGTACGGTTATGGTGATTTAACTTCATTGGTTTTCATGCTGTATGTGGCTTCTGCCTGCTGCTCTCGTGCTTTTCACAGAATTCTGTCTTGCTGTCTACCATGCTGCAGCTTTTCTAATTATCTCGTTTTTACTATTGGGGTTGACGCTGAGGCTGCCTCAAGGATTCCTACTCAAGTACTTCTGTTTAAGTTGACAACATCCTGGGTATCAGTAACTTTTGTGACTCTTTCATCACTGATTTCCTCAAATACCAGTTTGCTTTTTCACATACGCATCTTCCTCCTTCCTGTGCTGATATCCTCTCCACCTCAGTATCCTCAGTTCTAAAAATTGGATTCTGGTCACAACCAATGTAGTTACATTTTAGAGTACATCCTACATATTACTCATTAGTGTCAAGTCCAAGACAGAGTGAATGTGAACATCACCCCAGGTACCCCTCCCATCATTCAAGCCCTCAAACTCTTCCTCTTCTGAGTGCTTCTACTACTCGATCATTTATATCTAAGTGCTTCCCACCCCAAAGTGTATAGCGAGCACTAAAATCCCCACGCCACATTACCCAGCGTCTATCTTGACCTTGTACTTCTAGCAACCTGTCTAATTCTAATCTTTTACACAGGCTGTGATAATTTATGATCATCATCTCCTTTTCCATGCGCCAATATTCCTGCTCGGTGCTTGTTCCCAGCACTCTGCAAGGTGTATCTTGTTTTACAAGTTTTGCACCGGCAATCCCTTGCTCCTTGCTCCAAATGATGTTTCAACCATGTCTCTTTGACACATACATGAACAAAAGGGTGAAAAATCAACAAAAACAGTCATAGTAAGGTGCTGCGCCTCCATAAACAGCCAGATCAACCTTAACCCTTGTCCAACAACTTGTGGGGGGGTGCCTCCAGTGTCAATTTTTGCCTGTTTTTGAAATAAAATATGCTTACAAATTAGTTGCAAATAGTCTGCTATTATTATGTTTCATGCTCAATGAACTTTGTGGACCACACTGATTGTCATCCTTATTGATTTATTGATGTAGCTTGTCCTTGTATTAGTAAATCTTGGAATTACAATGACCAGCAGTGACCAGTAACATTGAAGTGATCTTCACCAAATCATATTAGAAGTGCATGACCGTCATACTTTTACTTGTGTGCTAGACTGGTTACTGTACTGTGTACTATACTCAGCAACAAAAGTTTCTGTGACACCATTTATGTGTATGTTATAAATGACACGCAAAGATCTCAATGCAATCAATATGTTTATTTAACAGGAGAAACACTGACTTTTCAGTGCCAACGTCACTCAAAACGAAAAATGTCATTTTCATGCGTCATGAAGCACTTGTCTGACGTCTAACTAATTGTGACCTTCACACTTCAATACCGGGTGTGACTTCCTCGTGCCATGATGCAAGCAACGCATCTCCGGCGCATGGACCGAATCAGATGTGCCAGAAATTGCTGTGGGATGTCATTCCAAATCTGACGTAGACGTTGTCGCAATTCCTGGAGTGTAGCTGGCGGGTTATCCAACTGCCGCAAACGTCGATCCATCTCGTCCCAAAGATGCTCGATTGGGGACATGTCTGGGGATCTGGCTGGCCATGGCAGGACATTGACATGTTGTTGCATCAGATACTGCTGTACAATCCTTGCAACGTGTGGTCTGGCGTTATCATGTTGCAGCGTTATTCCGGGACCATGTTGCATCAAAAACGGTACCACCAATGGCCATAGCACTTCATCGCGATATCTTTGACCTGTCAGATTTCCATCAATAACAAGCAAATCTGTTCTGTTTCTAGCCGTGATCCCTCCCCAAATCATGACACTACCACCTCCAAAACGATCAAATTCCTGAACACAGTTGTTGGCATAACGTTCTCCACATCGACGGTATACACGTAAACGACCATCACATCGGTTAAGCATGAATCTTGATTCATCAGTGAAGAGTACAAGATCCCACTGACGTTGGATCCACCGTCGATGTTGTTGTGCCCACTGTAGACGCAGTCGTCGGTGTTGTACTGTGAGTATTGGACGTCTTGCTGGCCGACGTGGGACAATGCCAAAATGACGGAGACGGCGACGGATTGTCTGTGCAGACAGTCGCCTCAAACCAGGTATCGTTCTTGCAGTTATGGTTGCAGGTTGAAATCGATTTCGGAGATGGGTTGTTCGAATCCAGTTGTCCTGTCTGGGAGTGGTTACTCGTGGACGGACGCTGCGAGGACGGTCTCTGACATGTCTTGTCTGCTGATGACGCTGCCATAAGTTCCAAATGGTGTTTCGGTGGACATTCAGGCGATGAGCAACTTCCCTCTGCGAGGTTCCGGATTCAATCATCCCAATGGCCCTCCACCGATCATTTTCAGACAGTCTTGGAATTTAGAGGGTAGAGTTCCTGATCCGAAATGGCTGTGTTTTCGATAAGTGATGCTTCCGTCGTTCATCAGGCACAATGTGAACATTCCAAAAATTCTCCTCTTTTATTGCCATCCACAAGCATGATTTACGCACATTTTCACGTGCAAAGTCATTTTCTCGCATTTTCATGATTGCCATTTCAATGTTGTGTTTACGTGTACTGTTTCAGTCTGATATCACCGTGTATGACAATTTCATAATTGCGTTATGAAAAATAATTAACAATATTGGTGTCACAGAAACTTTTGTTGCTGAGTATATTTTTATACTGAGCTATGGGCCAACTATTATACAAGTTCATAGAATTGTTCATAAGGTTGTTCTCATTATTCATAGATAAACCATTTATGCAAGTGTGTTTTTGTTTAGTTTTTTTTTCCAAATATGACATCTATAATGATGTCATTGTGACATCACAGTGCTGAAGTTTGTGATGTTTGATTCTTGTTTTGAAAAAGAACATATGTACCAGACATATTACTGATATTATAAGCCTTGTTCTATCATAGATAAAAACAAAGTAAAAAAAATGTGAAAAATGTTCAGAAAACTATTTGTTTTCCTTTTGTGTGTGTTTTTCCCTAAATGAGTTATTTTTAACATCATAGTAATGTCAAATTTATGTTACTCATGAGTTTATAACATTTATCATATAACATAAAATATTAATTGTAGTATCAGTGGTTCTAGAGGTTACAGAAAGTTACTTATTTTCAGCTAAAACTGATAAAAATGTTTAAAAAAAAAACATGGATTTTTGTCATTTTGATGTTTTCTCCTATTATGGTGTTAGTTATGACATCACTATGACGTCATAATGCTGAAATGTGTACTTGATTTGAAGAGAGGACATCTGTAGCTGTACAGTGATACCAAACAAGATGATGTTTATTGCTTAATTTAGAAATAATCCCTCCCTTAGTCGGGGTTGTGGAAGAAAAACCCTTGGTTGGTCGAGGGTTAACACACCATGGCATAGAGTCAACAACTTCAGAATATCACTGGAGGGATATAGTACATTTTCTCATGTGGTGTTTTGATGATGATGGAGAGTGCTTTGGTCCAAAACACTTTGTTCCAAAATCTTTCAAATGAGTTCAGTTGGTTTGCGATCTGGTGACTGTGAAGGCATTGGCATATGCTTAGGATCATTTTCATACTAAAAAAAACATTCATGTCCACTTTGTGCCCAGTGATGACTGGGCCATTGTCATCCTAGAGCAGACCACTCCCATCATGTAAGAAATGCTTCATCATCGGTTATACAGTATTGGTAATCACACAGAATATCTATGTATTCATTTGCAGTGACCCCTCTGCCTTTAAGGGGACAAGTGAATCCAAACCAAGCCAAGAAAAAAGGCAATTGCAAATGCTGTGTTAATCTTCACATTTGTTCAGCATGTTTCCTTTAATTTGTCAGCTGTCTGTATTGGGTGGATTTTTTACATGACTTTCAACAAAATGCCTGAACCCCTACTCATTTGCTATTAGAGATAGCAATTCATTACGTTCCACTAGGTATCACAACTACAAATAGTATTGCCCTCTAGCCTCTCGACTGGATTTTGCCCGAAACTCATCTTCTGACGACGTCTTCCCAACTCGTACCTTCCAGTCCAAGCTGGTGCACCACTGCATTTACCATCAACTGAATCTTTTGAGTTTTAGAGCTAAACTATTGATTACTCCTGCAATAAATGTCATCAGCTTTTTCTTTTGAACCATGAAGTTCTCCTTTGAGGCCTCTCTAATCCCCCCCATAGATGCACTTTTTGACTTATGGTCAGTCCCTTTACCTGTTTCACAGCCTCAGCAAGTTTCCTGTCCTCTCTTGAGGCACCACAGAGAGCCTCCCCACAGCTGCAACACCTTGGCTGTGCTCCCGCCCCACATTTGCTGTATTAATGATTCCCTGCACAGCGTGCGCATCTACACTGCTCTCTGCACCTGGATACAAGCCCAAACTTTTCGCAGTTGAAACACATCATTGGTCTCTCAATGCGTTCTCACTCACAATGCAACTCATCAATCTCAACATGAATCGTTATCCCAATGAAATTCTATCATTATCCTTTCGGCGTCTTTACTGATCCCATGCACGTTTGACTTCATTGTTTGAGCAATCGATATTCCCCCTTTCAGGTTATTTTTTAACTCTTTCACGCCCATGTCAAGGGGTTCCATTGGAAATGGCACTTCTGTAGCCATTCCTCCTATTCTGCTAGTCCTATCAACTTTAATCCCACTGATTTCATTAAGTTTTAGAACTTTACTTGCCAAGCTTGTTGCATCCCAATTACAAGTTTCTATCAGACAGCTCCTTAGAAAAATCAATATTCCCAATTACTGCATTTATCATTTTAGTGAGATTTAGTGGATTAATCGCTCCCACCCCGAACTGATGTCCAAACCAGATAAAGCGATTAATAATTCCCCAGTTTTGTCTGGCAGATCCTTCCAAACTACTTCTTTCCTTTCTTTTGGATTCTTCATTACTCATTGCTTTATTCCACTCTTCTCCTGAAGATCCTCTATTTCCACTTCATAAACTATTTCCATACCTCCATCACTGTCCTCCCATTCATACAGACCCTTGGAAAAGTATCTGTCCCTCTCCCAACTTGTGGTATTTTTGCTTATATTTAATTTTAAATGCTTCAGATTGTCTAACAAATTTCATTTATTGGAGGTAAAAAGTTACTCATAACCCATATCAGTGGTGAAAAATTCGTTGTCCCCCTACACCGAACAGCTGGTTGTGTCCTTGTCAGCACCAACTGTGAACTGTGCAATAAATAGCAATGAGTCTTTTGCACCACTTTTAATGAATTTTTGGCTAGCTCTTCTTTGCAGAAGTGTTTTAATTTAGCCACATTAGAGGGTTTTCAAGCATAAACTGCTTGTTTAAGGTCATGCCACGCCATCTCAATCGGATTCAAGTGCCTTCAATTTGGCCTCTCCAAAGCCCTCATTGTTTTCAACATTACCTTCAGGATTTTCGAGAATGAACTGCCCGTTTAAAGGTATACTGAGTAGGATTTGTTAGATGATGTTTGTTAACACAACATTCAAAGCATGCCCCTCCTCCCAGGCTCAGCAATACCAGAAGCACTGCACTGTTGTGCTATGCGCTCCCCTCACACCCAGTAAGCTGTAATTGGCTGGGGGCTACACACCCACTGCCCAAAGGCTGATGCCCAGAAACATTGAGTACAATGAAAATAAGAAAATACAGGCAAACAGCAGGATCTCTGTTGATATAAACACTGCCGCACGGTTCCAGTGGGTCATAAGCAATGATTGAGAGGGATTATGTTCGTATGAGTTTATGCCGCATTTTGTTTGTTTGTTTGTTTGTTTTTAGAAAAATCCTACCTGGTATACTGTTACGGTCATGCCACAACATCTCAATGGCATTCAAGTCAGGCCACTCCAGTACCTTCATTTTGTTTCTATTGAGTCATTCAGAGGTAGACTTGTTTGTGTGCTTTAGATCATTGGCCCGCAGCATAACTTCGAGTCACAAACTGACAGCTGAACATTCTCTTTCAGGATTTTCTGGCAGACAGCAGTGCTCATCATCTCATTCATTATGGAAAGTCACTGAGGTCTTGAAGGAGCAAAGCAGCCCCAGATCATCACACTACCACCATCGTTTTTCACTGTTGATGTGATGTTCTTATTATGGGATGCTGAGTTAGCTTTATGCCAGATGTCACAGGACCCATGTCTTCCAAAAGGTTCCACTCATGATCATCAGTCCACACAATATTATCCCAGAAGTCTGGGGGGTCATCAGGTTTTTAGTGGCAAAGGTGAGACAGGCCTTTAAGTTCTTTTTGGTCAGCACTGGTTTTCACCTTGCTGCTCTCCCATGAATGCCATTTTTCACCAAGTCTCATTCTTATTCTGGAGTCATGAACACCGACCTTAACTGAGGCAAGTGAGACTTGCGGTTCTTTATAAGATGGTCTTAGTTCTTTTGTGACCTCTTGAATAAGTCATTGATGTACTTTTGGCAGAATTTTGGTCGACCAGTCTGTCTTGGGGTGGGTCACCTCTGTGCCCAAGTTTTCTCCATTTGTAGGTAATGGCTCTCACACTGGTTTGCTGGAGTCTCGGAGCCTTAGAAATCGCTTTATAACCCTGTACAGTCTGAAAGAATTCAATGACTTTGTTTCTCTTCTGTTCTTGAATTTCTTTATATCACGGCATCATATGCTACTTTTTGCTTAATTCGTATTGCCCAACAGGTCCTATTTAAGTGACGTCAAGATGAAACAGGGCAAGCAGCAAGCATACCTGTGTGTGTCTAATGAAATGTAACCCATTCCTCAATAGAATTAGGTTGACTGTTTGATTCGTAAGTCGGCAATGACTTTTCACATACGGCCAACTAGTGTTGTATAGCTTTTTTCATTCAATAAGTAAAATCATGATTTAAAAACTGTTTTGTGTTTACACTGGGCATGATTGTCCAATATTTAAATTAGTAAAATTAGTGATGGTCTAGAGCATTAAATTGTGACAACTATGCAAAAAAGAAGAAATCACGAAGGGGCAAATACTTTTCAGCAACTTTGGATGTACAAAGTCAATGCAATGTACATGTGAATGACGCAATGCAATGTACATGTGAATGACGCAATGCAATGTACATGTGAATGACACAATGCAATGTACATGTGAATGACGCAATGCAAATGTACATGTGAATGACGCAATGCAATGTACATGTGAATGACGCAATGCAAATGTACATGTGAATGACGCAATGCAATGTACATGTGAATCACGCAATGCAAAAATATAAAATTTGTGTTATTTGCATATTCGCACAAGTTGAAATATTTAAACTGTTGGGGAAAACTCAGCAGCCCATTCGTGCGAGGAATGTGAGGTAAACACTTGCCTCGCGTTTGGTCTGAAAACATTGACAGAGGCACAATTGACCTACAATGTTGCTGTACTTTGGAATACAGTACTAATCTCACACATCTTCCAGCTTCTTCCTCTGAACAGACCGCCTGAAAAATTAAGTCGATCAAATTGACATGTTCTACTCGGACATTTCATCATCAAATTTTGACAGTAAACAGTGGTCAGTCGCCTACGTTAATACTTCAGGAAAAAAAAAATGCTACATGTGGACATACTTTGTTTACATTAGACAGCGATGAAAAGTACAGAATTAATTAGGCTACTGACAATGGTAAAATGGTGGTTCATACAAGATGATAAAAACTGCGAATGGCACAATCCCCAAAAGTGTAGCTTCCATGTGTCAATAAGAGCAATCAATTACTGAGTCCAATTAATTTATATTTTACATAACTATTTTGCAGATTTCTGTGTAAACATAATCAAGACCAGATCTTCACTAATACAGGACCATATTATTGTATTTTGTATTTTCTAAATGTATATATGTATGTATGCATATCAGTAATGATGTTAATGCCAGGAAACGCGCTAGTATCAGTCAGTGTTCGCTGCTCTGTGGAATCAGCAGGATTTTCATGTCATTTAAATAAAAATAACAGGATGTCAACTGCAGATAATAAAAGTTTGACCATCTTCTTTGAAAGCTTAAACCAAAGAGAATTATTCTGTTGTACTTTATATTTTATATGCTTTTTCTGATCTGCTGGGGTGATTTAGTTGCACTGCCAGCAAGTGTTTGGTCGTTTTTCTCTGATGTGCAGCACTTGGCCTGCCCTCATTTTACATGCATAGAACAAGGAAAAGCTTTTTTCAGTGACTATTTGACTCTCAGAAATTATTCTCTAATTGTCAGAGGCAATATTTAGGTTTCCTTTGGAAAATTTAATGCGATCAGTTATGACTCTGAAACAAGTTAAAAATTTCATTCGATTCAAATAAGAAACAGTCAGTGTAGTTATTGAAGAACTGAGTTGATTTGAGCCATTATTGTTTTGATCAACAGTGAGTCTTGCAGCATTTTGATCCACTTATCCAATATTTTGCTGCTTTTGGAACATGAAAACACAATACGATACAAAACAATGCCAAAATCAATGATACGATTGTTCTTTCAGCAACAGTGTGTATAAGGGTCTAATTTAACTCTGTTGTTGAGGTTATTTCACTGCTGCTTGTTTATAGATATGGGGCTGACTGAATCAAAGATCACCTCAAGACGTCTCATCTTGCATTAATTATCTGTCAAAAAGCCAATGTGATTTTTTCAAGATTTCAGTCCAATAAGTTAAATGTCTGTGGAAAATTTGTGTCCCACTTCCAGTAAATGCACCTAATTTTCAATTATACGTGCTTAGATCTGAACTAAATTAGCCCAGGGGTAATCAATGAAAACAGAATTATTTGCTCTCGCTGGGAACATTTATGAACAAGGCTTATGCAATAGCACCACAAACCAACAGAGGGCAGTATACTATTATGATCTGTGGATGGGTCCTGCTCGAACATGGAAACACGTTTTGCTTATCTCATAAAATTCCAATGGTATGTAATGTCGTGGATGTTATTAAAAACTCAATAATACAGCTGCAATCCTAAGATGAAATAAGATTATTGGTTGAGGGAAATGAAAAGTTAGAGGCAAAAGGAAGAGAGCTCCCTTGTTGAATATTTTGGCAGGTTTGGTACAGTACTCCAGGTGTGTTTTTGCAATGGGCTGAATTCAGCAGTTTTGTCAAGGGTTTATCTTTGGGAAGATGTTGTTTTTGTCCTGAGAAAACGTAACTGCTGGTGATGCATGAAATATCACAAAGAATGGTGGCAATCAAAAAGCAGACCCTCCTCCCCGCACTGTGGGATTGATTCTGTGAAAGCAGCTTACGCCATTATTATACTTACAGACAGTCTGATGTCAGCACAGTCCCCAGAGAAAGATGATATATAACACAGGTCTTTTTTTTTTGTATATTATATTATGATCGAAATGTTGCATACTTCGTTAAAGGCATAACTTAGATGATCTTACCTTCAGATCTGACTCCTCAATCATGGCACGCAGTGGACATTTTACACGGACAGACAGGTACCCGAAGGACGCAAAGACATTTTTTCTTTTAAAAAATTACAGTAATGTGCATGATTTTTAAAAATTAAAGGCAAACATTCATTCACTGAAGCCGGGGTTAATGGCTCGAGGTTATCGACCCCCTTATGGGTGGTGCGGGAACGAAATGTCGAGAGCCTTATACCTAGATGACACGGCTGCTTGAGATTCCGCTGAAGACACTGAGTATAGATGTTACCTGGATAGCATATGCGTACCCTGGGCTCTCATGGGAAATACGCATGTCCATGCATTATTGATCGGGAAGACCCACTGTTGAGATTCCACAATTAAACTGGGATTATAAATCCTTAGCTCAAACGGTGAGAGATTGTAGTCTATCCATGGTGATAGATGGCCTCCCGAGGTTGACGATGTAGTGAGTAATTGACGTTTATTTTGAGCGTGGGGGTTTCCGTTTACACAGTACAATCAATTGTGTCCCCAGCAATGATAAGTACATACTAGAACACAGCTAAGGCAGCTCATATCTTCCTTTAGTGTATCCCAACAGGCACAGAAATGCCTGCTCTTGTAATCAGGCTGGAATATTTTTGAATGAAGGGTATGCTGATTGAATACTAACAGAAGAGCCAAAGACTAAGTTTGGCATTTTAAAGTTCTGTAACAGCATAGCTATTTGTAATTGTCAGGTGTATGAAGTGATGCAGAACTATAAACATGGGCTCCCTGCCAATTGGAGAGCAAAGGGGCGTGACACTGGAATGGAATGGTTGGTTGATATTCCACACAGATAAAGAGTCCTCCTTAGTTAAATCTGTGACAAGTCTTTGTGTTAGTTAATGTTTCAGGTGTGTTCAGAATACAATTCTGCCCATAAATACTTGGACATTGAATTAGTTATTTTCAGTCTAACACAGCATATCGGATATGCAATTAAATAATGAAGAATTAAGTAGTGGATGTTTACCTCCCTAATTAGGTGAAAAGTGATGACTTTACAACACTTTTCATTTGAAGTTGGCCCCTTTAAAGGAACCAAAAGTATTTGGACATTGGCAGCTCAGCTGTTCGATGGTCATTTGTGTGTAATTCACTAGTAAGGCGGTGTACATTTAAAGTGTGGTTCGTGCGTTTGGAATCGATTGCCGTTAAGTGTCGGCATGGTGTCCTCAGAGCTGTCGCAGCCAGCGAAGCGAGCCATCATTATGCTCAAAAGTCTAAACAAACCCACTGGAGAACTGGCAATGAATTATGTGTGGCTAAATCAACTAAATCTATGGTGCATTCTTAAGAAAGGCTGCATTGATGAGCTCTGGAACACCAAAAGACCTGGAAGACCTCGTTTAACAAGTGTGGTGGATGAAGGAAAAACCATCACAACAGTTGGCCAGAGGAAAACCCCCTGTGAGGAGGATTATATATGTGTAAATTCAAAACATCAAGAGAGGACTTCACCAGAGTAAGGAGAGAGGGTATACCACTCCGTGTTCCATTGTTGGGTTTCAGAATCAGAACACTTGCCCCAGAACTGAGGAAAATCCTGTCAAATTCTGGAAGCTCATCTTATGAACTGACAAGACAAAGCTAAACTTGTATTGAATTATGGAAAGACAAGAGTATGGAGAAGGGAGGGATCTGTTCATAGTCAGAAACATACCACCTCATCTGTGAAACATGGTCATATGTAGCCTTGTATGGCTGCCCATGAAATTGGCTCCTTTGAATTTATTGTAGACATTACTGCTGACAAAAGCAGCGGGATGAGCTCTGAATGGTAAGCTGTAGTATATTTGCTGATATTTAGCCAGATAATTCAAAACTCATTGGATGGGACTTCACAGTGCAGATGGACATGTGATTTATGCATGGAATGCATAATCCATTTGAGGGAGCATGAAATGTACTGCCTGGGTCACTGATTTTCGCTTGGTAGCTGTAATACCTTTGTCATATTGGCAGCGATGAGTGCTGGAGGGAGAGCAGATAGATGCATATGAAGGGCCTCATCCCATCATCTACACTGGGTGAGAATTTAATTATCACTGGGGTCTCAGGTCTTTATGAGTTATATGTTTTGCTTTATCAGAGTTCACGTAGACTGCAGATGTTAACTAATAGAGCGTTGTTGAAGCTGCTGCAATTGTAAAAACATTTTTCACTGGGCCTTTATGATGCTGATTTCAGATAGAAAGAAGAAAAAAATTACTGCCATTAGACACGGGGAACTAAAAACACGTTATTGAATTAAAAAATGAAAAAAAATCTGGTTATGACAGGATCACACACAAGGTGTTTTTACAGCTCAGAATTGTAATTGGAGGCTACTCTCTGGTTTCTAGATAATTCCAGACAATTGAGGTAGAGAATTAAGGTAAAAAAGGGCAGGGAGTTGCAACTGGAATATCACAGTCCATGTATTCAGATGAGCTCGTCCTCATGCTAGAACCAAGCAACAAAATCAGACATGTCACCACACAAGCACAGAGACAATTTTCTGAGCATTGCAAATTTTTTTGAACAATAGTTTTCTTTTCTTTGCAAAATTAATTTGCTGCAATGATCCAACTCATGACCGCACCATTTTAAAACAAAGCACTTCCAATTAGTCTCAGTTCTGAAGCTCAGTTTGTACGAATAAAGCGCTACAGTTGACTGCATTGTGTTCCCGTGTCTTTTCCTGCTGATACCAATTGTGTGTTGTCTGCGACTGGGATATGAGACCTGTTGTTTCAATCAGAGAGGAGCCAAGCCAGTGGTGCCACTGGAATAAGACTAATTACAGTAACGAATGAGACAAGCGTCTGGGATTGCTAACAGTGAATTGAGGCCGCATGATGTGAGAATCCTATGGTCGTGATGAGACTGTTCTCAATTTTAAATGATGCATTCATTAATTTTTTCTGTGTGTGTGTGTGTGTGTGTGTGTGTGTGGAGGGGTGAGTAAGCGGGGAAAGTGGTGGTGGTCATAATAAGGTCATAACACACAAAGAGATCTGATTCTGCTGAACACGAAAGCACTAGACACATCCCAGGCTGCAAACACAGGTACAACTCAGAAGCTTTAGCCTGGAGGTAGGAATCGCTGATTAACTTCCTGGAATTTGAGCATTTAAGCCCATTATCAATCTGTGGTGAACACCTCTCCTGCCCCGGTGAGGTGATGGCACTCAAACGATCCTCAGATAAAAGTTTGCTGTCATTTTGTACTTAGTGAGAGTGTCATACTGTCTTACATTGACTTATTGACTACTTTTTAGCGTGGATTATTATAATCCTCATGGACAGCTGCACTGTGATGCTTATCCAACAATGACTTGTTATGAGCGCTTTAATCTGTATTCTTATTGTGAAGTGAATATGCTGCGGGAAAGGGAATATTCAGTGTTGACAGAATCATAAGACATTAATTATGATCACACATCATGCAGAGCAGAGCTCTCAGTGACATCTCTGGTGATGCTAATGATATACTCTATATCATATTTAAGAGTATTTCCATTCAAATCCGTTCTACCACTCAGACTTTTTGGCAGCACTTTATATACCCCTTCACCCGTACCATAATGGAAGCTCAACTGAAACTAATTTGGAGTTGGGGCAACGAATGAAATCTGAAAGTCTGATGCATCGGCCCATACTGACCACTTCATTCCAAAATCAATCAAATTGTCAGATATGTAGAATTTAAGAATGTCCGTTTTGTACATATGTGAAGTTACACGTGAGATTACACGTCCACGTACTTTTGACAATGCTCAACCCATCCTTTTACAGGTCCAGGACTTTCAAGCATTCTAACTGCATACACAAGGTCAAGCTCTTATCACATTATTAAGGCAGCTGTTTGATCATACATTAGCATGTTTTAAAAGAATGTGCAGGTTTAGGTTTTGGTTTAGTTTAGTTTTGCAGGTATAGAATGTATATCATCATTATCCCCAGCCACTTCAAACGCCTTCAGTATCACCTACATAATGCAGGTTCTTCAAGATGTGCACCTGCATTTTCCCATCATAGTTATGCTCTGCGCCTTTTCTTCAAGATTGTTCTTGGCACAACATTGTGTTTGAACTTGGTTGTATTTATGGTTCAATACCACAGAAACACAGTAAAATTGTAAGTAAATCAACATGCTAACATCTTTATACTGGTAAATAACATTGTGTTGAGCATTAAGAATTCAACATCACAAATTCTGCGTGCACAAACGGTGAGAGATATCCAGGTACTCAAACAAAAGGTACATTCTCGGCTAGTGAAGGAGTTGTCATGATCACTTAGGTCTAAATTCTATCGCAACCTAGACTAACAATATCTGCATTACTTTCTCAAGCCTAGTGTTCATATACTGACAGACTAAATAAGGTCATACATCACATGGGGTGTATTTTCCTGGTGCACGTATTGAGACATGTCAGTTGCGTTCCCAAAAAATGATAATTAATGCATGCATCAGTGCACCAGCAAACAATTATCACAGATTCTCCCAACTCTGACCACTCCTGAATGTTTCTCAAATGTTAGTCAGAGATTAACAGGTGCACCAATTCAGTAATAATCCACCGCAAGGCATACCATTGGCCACGACTATTAAAAAAAAAAATGGCTCAATGGTTGTCACTTGTGTTTCTATTCAACATACCAGGAAAGAATCAGTTTTCTCAGAACCAGGCTATTGGCATGCTCATAGGGGAAGTGATTCAGGATATGTTTTGGAGTTGCTCTTTCAACCACCAGTTGATAGCAGAGACACTTCCATGAAACTGGGGTCACGTATGACCAACCGCATCCACGAAAGCCATATTACAGCAAGTGCAGGAGTGTAACATCCACACTACACACCTGCGTGATCGGTTCTGAGCAGCTTGCGAGTCACAAACAGCAGCTGAGACTCATAGCCAGTCTCAACAACAGGATTGTGCCTTAACAGTTCACTCCCAACTCAGTGAGGAAGGCATCCGACCCTACCATTCATATGTGGGTCTAGTGCTGACTGATCATTGAAGGCATTTTGTTGGAGTGGGCATGTACTCACTCAGCAAAAACAGAACCTGGTCCAACGGGAGATGGAGCTGTGTGATTTACAGAGCGAATAATGTTTTCTCTATATCAGACGGAATGTTCGCAGATTGCTGGACGTTACCGTTGGTTTTCTTGGAGGGAGCATTGAACGTTCGGCACTGCATCGACCTCATTCTATGACAACACATGGTGCATTACATAACCTTAACCCCAATCTGTTTCTAATTCATGTCCTCATGTCGCACACAAGTGCACGTCAACTTCCTGGATGCACAAGGAGACGAAATCCTGAATTGGCTGCCATATTCACCGCACATAAGGCCAGTTGAGCACATGGGATATCCTGGATCACTGTTTTTGCCAGAAGCAGGCTTTACCGTAGAATCATACATAGAGCTGCGCATAGCCCATATGGAGGCATGGGACAATATTACACAAAGAGAAATCGATGCCTTGATCACATCTATGCCACGCAGGATCAACACATTCCTGGAAGCAAATATCAGGCATACAAAGCTGCACTGTGATCACTGGGTCATATTAAGTATAAACCACAATTTCAATGAAGTTGGGATGTTTCGTAAAACGTGAATAAAAAGACAATACAATGATCTGCAAATCCTTTTCGACCTAAATTCAATTGAAAGACAAGCTATTTAACGTTCAAACTGATAAACTTTATTGTTTTTTGGAAATATTCACTCTTTTTGAATTTGATGCCTGCAACACGTTCCAGAAAAGCTGGGACAGACGATGACCTTGACAATGACCATTGTTAGTCTTTGTAATGTACTCAAGTGAATATAAATTGAAAAGGATTAGCATATCATTGAATTCTGTTTTTATTCACGTATTACACAACGTCACAACTTCATTGGAATTGGGGTTTGTAAAATTCATTACTGAATTTCAAAAATATTGAAAAATAATAAGCTTGAACTAGACTAAACAAGTACAAGATTGTCAGGATTGTTTCATATCCTGACTTGATTAGGGCTCTTTAGACGGCAGTAAACAGTCAACCAGGTTTATGTTTTTCAACATCCTGTCTATTTACGAGAAATTTCCGAAAGTTATTCAGTGAATTTGCATTAATCACTGAGGGGTATCATTTCTTCCTCTATCCTGTGAATCATGTCAGAAAAATATCACAAAGTCCGAGGTAGCAGTAACGTGCGGTGGAGGTTAGTTTGGTGAGGCAGAAACCTCCCCTTTGCTTCATTTGCAATCGGACAGTTAACTAGTTTAGTAAGACTATTCGGCAGAATGACAGGCAGTTTCCGCGGCATTATTACTTAGTAGGCTACATCGAACTTGAAATGCTCACGAAACTGCAGATTTGCCAGTACTTTCCTACAGGAAGCCAGAGACGTGCGGTGAGGTGAGGCAGTGACCCAAACTTTTATCACGGGAATTGGTAAACCTGTTCCCACGTACTATTCCTGATTGACAATGTAAACAATTAAGACCAAGCCTATAGGAAGCCTGATACTGATAGAAGAGATAATGACTTCATTCACGTATACGCTGCAATTCGAGACTGCAAGGATGGAAATCTGAATAATCAATTAGGAAAAATTCTCGGCTCTCGGTAATTCTGTATATCATTGAAACATTTTGTAAATCGGATTATGAAAGAAGACTGAAAATATTGTTTGGGTGTAAAAGCGCATATTTAAAGGAGAATACATTGTATAGCCTATTGATTAAGCATTGAACTCTGTATAAATCGCACTGTTTTAATATTTGTAGAAGCAAGTACGCGCAAATCTGCAGTTGAGCATTTTAGGTTCGATGTACTGAGTAATAACGCCGCGGAAACTTAAACTGGCCCGTCATTCTGCCGAATAGTCTTACCAAACTAGTTAATCATCTGATTGCTAATCAACCAAAGGGGAGGTTTCTGCATCACCAAACTAACTCCGACTGCCCATCACTGCCTCAGACGTAGGCAGGGTCTCCAAAATTATACGATACATTGAGCATGAGTGTGTGTGTGTGTGTGTGTGTGTGTGTGTGTGCGTGTGTGTTGGGGGGGGGGGTTGGGGGGACAAATCAATAAACTGTACAGAGTAACATATTATTGTGGCAAGATAAAATCAAGATTATCTGACTCCACTAATGAATTGCAAAGGGCAAACAGAATGTCAAGCATATTTTGTTGGTTTGGAAAGCAAAAAAGAAAAGTGTTATTGACACTTAAGAAATACTGAGAGAAGTCAGCAGACATGGCCTGGGTGCTTATCTGCGGACCAAAAACCCCCCACCAAAGTGTCAGAGGTGTGATGATCTGTTTTCAGCTAAATAGAAACTCAGCAGTCTATCCAACTTGTTTTGTAGACAAGGAGCACAAAGTTTGTTTTTGATGTCTCTGACTGAGTGCTCAGATCCATAGATTTTCTTGTCATTGAATTTAACCAGTATCCTGCAGTCTTGCAACTTGGTTCTAGAGCTTCCACTGCGAGGCTGTTTCACCTGCACTTGAACTGTAAGTTAGGTGGGGTGCCGATTCCAAGACGAAAGCACACATACCACAGTACCTGGAACACTCATACCCCACGCCGACTGCATCTGCTCGATCAAGCTATTCTGTACTGGAAAAGTGGAAGCTGCAGATAAGGTTGGAGGGAAGACAGAGATCGGGCGAAACATTTGCATCTAGCTACACTGTCTGGCCATAAAAATTTACTCACACAAATATCTTTTTTGTACAGCCGTTAGCTTGATCATGGCATTGTTTTCATAATCTTATGCAAGGTTACAATATTTATTTACCGCCTGAGTTGCATTAATTTCTGACTGCAATCTTGTATTGACGACGGGAGAGTCAAACGACTCCACATAGTCTTCTACAACAAATCCCAAAGACTTTCAATTGGTTGAAAAGATGCTGCTTTTTTTTCCCAACCACATTAAAATGTTCCTGGAAGTCCAAAAGGGGAGGTCTATAAAATTTTTAGCCAAAAAAAAAAATGAATTAAAAAATATAAAAATCCATGATTTTCATGCAACTTGATTTCTGTCATTCCTAACCCTCTAAAAAACTGGATGTTTTGAGTGGGCATCTCCTCTATGAAATGAGCTCTCTTTTAATTGGGCTGCGAACAGATCCACCAGCCCAATGTGTCCACGAAAAGCAAAATCCTCTGGCTACTGACCAGTCTACTTGTACAAGTGACTGAATCAGTTGCTGGCAACCTATTAAACAACTTGATGAGTACGGAAAGGAGACATCTGCGAGCCAAGAAAGAAATAACATTAACATCGATCTGTGGCAAGCTACTGTGTAGGAGCAACCAATATCTAACATGCAATTTACCTTAAATGGCTGTGCTGTTCTCTCAAACTTAATTTACCCATTGTTCCTCTCATTGTGTTTCCTACATTTTCTATGGCTAAACAAGACTATCTAGTTCAAAACCTAATACTGTATATCACCAGACCATTGATATTATTGTGCTTGCATCGCTAATTTCCATTTTCGCCTTAATGGCAATTCCCATTACATGTTAACGCTGAAAGAAATTAAAAGAAATTGGAAACAATGACCTAGCTAGTTAGCGCCAGATTTTCCTTAATATTTGCAGCCCATCGCTTATATCCTCCGCAATGCACAACAGGTCCCCTTTCAGATAAAAGTTGTTGTCAGTCCTACCTCGTACTGACCCAGGTTACTATAAAGTGGTCAGACAAACAGTAGATAGCACACAGGTATTGGTCTTTTGTTGATTTAAGCTGGGATGTTGCCATTAAAACAAATTTACATCCATTCTCCCTTTCTCTCATGTGATCTGTGCTAGTCCTAGCAGCAAAACATAGAGCCATTTTTGAGCTCTGTTTTTTTCGCCTTAGGAGGAGATATTCAGATGAGGGGCAGGATGATTCTCTTATATAACAAAGGGAGGGGAGCCAAATCTAAATGGCATGCTGAATGCCATGTTCTAGGGAAAAGATATCACACAAAAAGAATAACTGAGTTGTTTTATTTCACAGTGGGTTGGAAAGCACTCCAGATGTGCACACGTACTGAAAATGTGAGTTTTTTTTTATAATATGTCCCCTTTAAGGTCAGGCCACTGGGGCGGGCAATTTATGTGCAAAAATGAGTCGTCATGTTCACTGAGCCACTCTTACTTTCACAAGTGAACATAGCCTTGACTTCTACTATTGATTTTTGATGATGAGATTTCACCGAGTGTTTTAGGAGAAATATGCCCATTCGAAACATGCATGTTTCGAACGGGCACAGTACAAGCTAGTGAAAACAGAGAAAACAAACAGGAACATACATGACAGCAATTACTAAACACCAGATAACATACATGACCAATAATATAGGACCAAGTTTACCAACAAAGCAAATAAATGAATAATTTAATGGATTCATATGGGATCAAGAGGTCTGCTAGTAACGTTTCCTCTGTGGTAAGGCCAGGAGCCCTGTTGAGCAAAAACTGTTTTTTTTTTACCTTTATTTAACCAGCAAAAGTTAATTAGAAACATCTTTCTCTTTTTAAATGAGGCCCTGAGAAAAAATGCCAAAAGTGCAGAAGTGAAGATGGCTAAAGAAAACCGAGGGCAATTTTGAGATTAAGGGCCTTGCTCAAGGGCTCAACAGTAGAGCTCTTTTCAACTTCATCTCTCCAAATAAAGTCAGGGCCGAGCTCCACCAGGGGCTTGAACCAACCAGTCTTAAGTTCAGGCAGGACACTAAAGTCATATTTAACCATTTGTTATACTTTTTAGAACAATATGCATTTGAGTTTGGTGGTGACCCTGCTCGAGTGATCCTCTGGAACAATCTCAGCAAGCATTACACAAACAGTCCCTGAGATCACAAACCCCCGGCACAGCCTGAGATTCTTTACATTTAAATTAATGGACACAATATGAGCAGGTACTGCAAATAAAGAAAAATGCTATTTATGAAGGAGGAGGCTGGGGAGGTGTGGGAGATGAGATGCAGATCTTTAGTCAGCCAGAGTATGAGCAGTGTTGAGGGTATGGAGCTGAAGAAATGAATGAAAGCTGCCTTGGTTAAAAAAAGCTCGCAAATTGAGTTGGAGATGCTGAGGTCAAGAATGATTGGACATTAAGGGCATTGTGACTGGACCTGACTTCCTTACCTTCGTAAACTAAAGCTGAAGCTCCATTTACCAGTAAAGCGACCTACTACTTGGCTACTCTACTGTAGTGGACAACTGTAAGGCATAAGTTCTGCCAGGATTAAGCCAGGAGCCCTGGGCATGTGCTTTTTTTTCCTAACAAAGTTGTGGTACCCTTTCTGCTCGGAGCCACACTACAGCCAATCAGATTGTACCTAACTGGAATTGTAATCCAATCAGATTGTACATAACTGAGTGGGCTGTTCACTCCTCCTAGTTCCCTTTCTCTACCTAAATTAGGTCCAGATGAGCAGAGGTCAGAGACACACCCAGTTCCATCACTTTTTAGTACGAGGGGAACTGCGTAGCAACCGCCTGGTCAATTGAGTCAGGGGAACCAATACAATCTGAAGAGAAAATTGAACATCTGATGGCACGTGATCTTCTTTTATACTTTATAGTATGTCACAATCAATGCTTTTCTATTGGAGTCTAGGATGGTGGCCTATCTGAAATCCTACACCTTATTTAGACATGTATTACATGTTGGAATCACAAACCATATCACAAATCATATCTTCTCATTACTACTCACTGCGCTTGCATTTATACAATATTAATAATATGCCACATATATCATAGACCTCCCAGTTGTTCACATGCACACAGACTTAATGCATTATATTTGTCAATACTGGAGTGTGCAGTCTACGTGACACTGTGCGGCTTGTAAGAGTAATAGTGTTCAATACTGATGATCTGTGCCCCATAAGCCACCTGGCCAGAAGGGGCAAGAGTGTCTTGGGACCATTCAGAACTCAATAACCCAAGATAGCAGAGTATCATAAAAAGCATTTTTCCTTCGCTGTTGATCGAAGAGCCAGCTGCCTTATATTGTACCACAATTTGGAGTGGCTGGGCTGGATTGTCACTCCCTGTGTGTATTATGAATTTTTTGCAATGGGTAAGCGCAGTGTAGTCCCAAGGGAACCGACAAAGATGAGGTAATGAAACAGACAAAATCCAAGATAAGAGAGAGAACAATGATTCAGCTTTGGCAGTTGCTGTAGCTTCACTCAAAAATTAGCATAGTCTCCAGATGAATTCTGTTCACAACATAACACTTTGTGAACTTGCCTTTTGTGGACTTACAGTAGAAAGCAAGAATCATGGACCCAATCAAACAAAATGGCAGTGCTGGAAAGTTAAGTTATGACCACAGGACAAGTATATCAGTCATCGAGCATGAGGCTGTGTAATACTGTAACTGGGTAAAATCCAAGTCAGAATTTGAACAGACACCTCTTTTTTTTTTTATTTATTTTTTTGTGAGCCCTCATGTACTGTGTAACTCAGGAACAAAGTTCAAAACCAATTATTCATGTTAAGGGCAAAATAGAGGTGGGTAAGGGGGTTTAAGGAATACATAAAGTAATTTAACTCTTCTTGGGCCCTCCTCAAACATTATCTTCATTTTTCTACAGTCTTTTTTTAGCTCTGAGAGGGAGAGAGAGAGAGAGCGAGCAAGTGGGGTTTGCTCACACACGGCTGGCATTCCTGAGTTTCTGGCTTTCAGCGGTCAGTCCTCCCCATTCGTTGGGATTTGTGGGCAACAGCAATGCAGCGCATAACTCCAGCACATACCCCTGACTTCTCTCTCCAGCATACTTTTCTCCTTGTTTTTGTATTGGCCACAATCAGTCATCCTGGTGGTACTCTGGTGAAGTGTGGTGAGCAGGTGTAAAGGATCTCAACTGCTAAAGTGGTGGTAGGGAGAATCCAGTTCTGTTTATTTCCCCCATGATAATTAACTAAACAATTAGTGTTTATAATTGGTCAGGCTCTCGTTGCACCTGACTCCCATGTAAATGGTGGATTGTAATCCAGCAGGTATTGGCCCTCCAGGAGCATAAGTAACAGTATAACTGTAATATATTGACAACTGGATTGGGTTAGTGGAAGTTTGCGCTGTACTGAGATACTTAATGAACTCTCTTTTGGGACTTAACAAGGGTCCTGAAAGGTGTCAAAATGTCTTCGTCATGAAAAAACAGTCATACAGAATTTCACATGCCACAAATTTTGGCTACAGTCTGTGGTCTGCCTTGGCGGGCAGTGACGTTTGCAAACAGAACTAATAATTGGACAAAATTGTGACCCAGTTCCTGAGGCTGAAGGTTCATTTTGTGAGACCAATCACTAATTCATGCGGTCTAATCAGAACAAAATTTTGCGACGGAATGTTAAATGAAAATTAAAACTGAATTGAGTGATTTGACCTGTATTACTCTGAAAACAATACAATGACATATTATTTGACCAACAGCAGTTTAATAATTTTTCAAAATAAACATTTATTTTAATTTTGATTCTTGCAACATTTCTCAAAGCAAATTGGTACGGGAAATTATTGATTTGTAAAGAAGCTATTCCTTTACATAATATTCAATTAATTTTTTGAAACTGAAAAAACAATATGATTGAGTATTCAAGGCACTATTTTTACCTGTTCTTTCTGCAAAAAAAAAAAATAATAATAATAATAATAATAAATCTGTACAACAGTACAAAGTCTTCATTACTGCATTTTGCATTGAACAATGTGCCTCATATTCTCAACTGGGGATCAAGATGCGACTTCTAGCAGGTCAGTTCAGCACCCGTACCCTCCTCTTACACAGCCATGTCTTTTTAATGTGAGCAGAATGCAGTTTTGTATCGTCTTGTTGAAATATTTATGGGCGTCCTTGAAAAAGACATTGTCTTGAAGGCAGCATATTTTGCTCCAAAATGTCAGTGTACTTTTTTACCATTAATGGTGCCTTCACTGAAGTGCAAGTTAAATATACCAAGGGCACTGACACAATCCCACACCATGAAAAACCAGGCCCTTTGAACATGTTGACGGTAACAGTCTGGATGGTCCTTTTCTTCTTTTGGATGGAACACACAGGCTCCTCCCCAGCAGGGAATGAAGCTAAAACTAGAATATAGTTTTCTTTAGACTAAATCACGTCCCTTGGAGTTGATCATTTAAAGCAGCCCATTACATTATAATAACAAGTGGCTTAATGTCACACGCTGGAATGAAAACAAAATATTACTTAAAAAAATAAAGACAAAGTAAACAATTGTGGGGATGAAAATGCATATACAAAATATAGAGTGATATTCAATAGAAATTAATTTCTTCTTCTCAGCAATAAAATCAACAGCGAAGGAAAATTGTTTTTATCTGAGCTTTGGAATTTTTTTTTTCCACGCACATGAAAATTCTCAGTGTTTCGCTTATTTGGATGACTCAGTATTTAACTTAATGCATTTTTAAGGACTGTGCCCAGTCGATGGTAGTGCATAATGCTAACGGCACTATGAGGTTGTTGGTAACTACATCCCCGGACCTTACATCAGTTTTTGGTTTAGGTAAATACGAGCTGAATCACTGAAGAGATCAGTGCAGTTATTTTTATTCAGAGCAACGATGAAACGAGTCTGTAAAAGGATGAATTGATGGCCAGTTCAAGGGTAGATGCCTTTTCTCTTCAGCATGAGTATATCAACACTAATTACCTGCAGAATTGAAGGGTAGAGCCACAGTGCTCTGAATAGAGCTGAGATGCAATACAAAGACGCACTATTTAAACTTGCATGATCTAATAAGAAGAAAACAGCTTAATAATATGAAGTCACGTCTTAGATGTCTTTAGAAAATCCATCAGATAATGGAGGCTTGCGTGCTTCTGTGTGTGCTCTGGATTTCTAATTTTTATTACCTTTAATTGTGATTCACTTGTGGTTCATCTTTACATTTTTTTTACAATTTTTCTTTTAATTTTATGAATTTTGTGTCTGTATATTTATTTACTTGTTTATTTATTGATTCACAAAATTAAAACTGAAACTTGTTGTTCTTGGTTCAGGGGCAAAGGCCACTTGGCGTAAAGGTCTCCCAAAAGCAGACGCTGTGTGAGTCGGATGGGACTCCACCGTAACCTTTTCAGAGAAAAAAAATGATCATTTGGCTGATGGGAGGTGCCACATGTCAGGGTCCATACAGTACCCTTTTATAGAGGCCAAGATGTGGTAGGGCAAAGCACCTTGAGACAGATGATAGCTCTGGCCCCCGGCTGCTTAGGGACCCTTAATGGTCGGGCTGTGGCTGCATTTTTCAGTCCAACGTCAGCAGAGAGACAGGCCTGTAGCAGGTGCCATGGCCTTGAGTGCCTAAAAGGTTACCTGCCTCAGATGTATATCTCTCCAGACACCTCCTGCACTCACTCTCTATTTCCCAGCTTTAGTGCCGCACTAAAAGCAGTCAGGCAGGAAGGTCCTTCTTTGGCGGACTTGTCGCACTGAGGCCTCATTTATCAAGAGCGTGCAGGAGCATATCTGATCAGAAGCTATGCTTTAGAGTTAGTCATTTATCTGACCTGAGTGCCGCACGAAAATGATCATGCCTTCACGAGCATTTCAGTTTTGACAGGCACAAATTCTCATCCTCCACTCAGACTGGCACAGTTCTGCTTCCTCCTACCAGTATCTGCGCATAATTTTCAGTACAGTCTGGCTGCTTGGGATATTTTTAATTGGATTTTTACAGCTTGTGACATTTTACACAGTTCAATTACATGTGACAGAAGGAAACAGAATATTGCACTGTGCCTACAGCAGATACACAGGCTTCATAATACAAAATGGAGAGCGCACACTGTTTGGGTAAATTTTATGCTTTTTTTCCTGTAGGGTCGGAATATTAATGCGTTCCTTTTCAATTTTCCACTATTCAAACCAAAGTGGCAATGCAGAAACTAATTTTTGCCTTTTCCTTCTACTTTGGAGGCTGACTGGAGCCAGGCCATCCTGTGCTGCTCATGCATATATCACATTACATTTTGGCATTTAGCAGCTGTGCTTGTTTTTGCTTGTGCTAATTTATACAGCTGGAACACTGAGGTTGAAGTAATCAGTACAAGGCATATTCTATTATTCTCGCTTCTAATACAATCCCAAATCAGAAGAAGTTGGACCGGTGCGTTAAATTAAGATTTAAACTGAAAGCAGTGATTTGTCAATTATCTTTGATCAATATTGCACTGATGACAATACAAAAACTCATTATTTGATGCTTTGTCACACAGACTATATTGATTTTTTTTTTCCAATACAGTAGTGCGCAGTGATGATTATACGCTTAACAAAATGAAGATAAATCAAAGACCAAGTACTATTCAAGTATTTACTTCATGTAATATTGGACAATATAGATCAGTGTTTCCCAAATTTCTCCTGGAGTACCCCTTGTCCTGCATGTTTTGGATCTCTCCCTGCTCCAGCACTGGTGATTTTAGATGATCATGTCATTATTAACCTCTGAAGTTGCTTGATAACAAGAAGATAATTTGATTCACCTGTGCTGGAGTAGGGGGAGATCTAAAGCATGCAGGACAAGGGGTACTCCAGGAGAGGTTTGGGAAATACAATGTGTACTGACATAGATGATAAGAAGTAAACCTAACCATTTTTGGTAAAAAAAAAAAAAAAAACTAATAATGTTTTTTTGAGAGAAAAAGTCAATACCTAGCGTGGCCACCCTTTGCTTTGATTACAACATTTAATCTTGAAAGCAGTTTTTTTCCATTACATGTGATTTGAAGTTCAGTCCAGAGATTCTTTCGATGTTACAACAGATTTTTTTTTCTTGGTATCAAGCAAATCCCAGATTTGCTCAATTGGATTATGGTCTAGACTATCAGATCACCAGCTTCTTTCAAGCAGACTGAGCCCCAAACCATAATATTAACCCCTCCATGTTTTACTGAAGGGTTTGAATAGTCATTTTTGAACCTTTTTCCAACACTACGATGCATATCAGTTCTGTCTTTGGACGACAAAATTTTCAATTTTGATTCATCGGTCCAAAGGACTTGTTCCCAGTCTGCTGCTGTCCAATGCTTGAATTTCATGTCAAACTCAAGTCTTTTTTTGATGTTGCCAGTTATTGGCACCAACACGACCAATCAGATCATTTTCACACAGGCGTCTGGAAATAGTAGATCTTGATACTTTATCTCTTCACTTCTGGTGCTAATAATATCATCAGTTGTCGTGCTGTCAACCGCCAATTTTTTTTTTGTTTACTTATGAACCGCAGATAACGAACATCAGAGGTGCGTAACTTCTGATTTGCGCCTCAATTGCGACTAGTTTTCAGCAACTAGTTTTCAGTATCTTTGAAATGCTTGATGGTGTTTCTTACAGTGCTGTGGCAGCATTTAACATCTTCAGAAATTTTTCTTAGTGACTAACATGTAAGGCTATAACGCAGCTACAAACAATCTTAGACAGCTCCTGAAAAAACTGACAATCGGAGATAATGTTGCCTCAAACCTGTTTAAACATTTTTTTTGCATCAGTAATCATTGAATGAGCCTTCAGACATGCATTCATGCTATGCAAGAGTAAAGAAAAAATAAAATTTGCAACCCCTTTCAATTGCTGTAAAAAACAAGAGGTTTTCAGTGGTTTTGTTTATTACCCATAATTTTACCTCAATACTTGTGGAAGGGCTTCTTTGTTTTTGTTCTCATTGCCTACAATAGTGTTTTTCAATACATTTCACCAAAAAATAATGGAGAATTAATATATTAAGACCCCTTTTAGGTGAAAGGGGTGGTGTATAATCACCAATGCACACTACTGTAAACTCATTTCAATTTTGATTCCTGAAACATTTCAAGAATAGTTGAGACATTAAAGTATTTATCACTTTGTAATGTTGCCATTTCATTTCAGTACATTTGATAAATGTTTAAGGACTGAAGACACTACGTGATTGTTTCAGGTGTAATTTTTTTCCCATTCTTTACCTCTCACGAAGTGAAATAGTATGGGGTTTTAGTTGTCACAAATTGTGATTCAAAATGCAGCGCACATTCTCTATTGGGGACAAGTCGAGGCTGCAGGCATAGTAGTCCAGCTTCCATACCCTCTTCTTATGCGGTAATGCCTTTGAAATGTGTGTAGAATGTGGTTTTGCTTTGTGTTGTTGAAATATGTATGGGAGCCTTGGAAAAGATGTCTTCTTGAAGGCAAGGCTTGCTACTCCAAAATCTTGGTGTATTTTTCAGCATTACTAGTGCCTTCACATAAGTTACCCTTGCTAAGGGCGCTGACACAACCCCATACCATGAGAGAACATGACTATTTCTTCCTTTGAACATTTTTCATATCGTCTGTCCAAACTCTTTCCAATTTGGGGTTGTAATCGAATAATTCACAGTAGCTGCAAATAATAAATTATGATGGTCAATACCATTTTGGTGTATAACATTTTTTTCACTCAGAATTCATCAATTCATAAAATACAACCATTTAACAAAACCCAAAACCAGTGAAGTTGGCACGTTGTGTAAATCGTAAATAAAAACAGAATACAATGATTTGCAAATCCTTTTCAACCTATATTCAATTGAATACACCGCAAAGACAAGTTACTTAATGTTCGAACAGGTAAACTTTGTCATTTTTTGCAAATATTAGCTCATTTGGAATTTGATGCCTGCAACATGTTTCAAAAAAGCTGGCACAAGTGGCAAAAAAGACTTAGAGAGTTGAGGAATGCTCATCAAACACTTATTTGGAACATCCCACAGGTGAACGGGCCAATTGGGAACAGGTGGGTGCCATGATTGGGTATAAAAGCAGCTTCCCTGAAATGCTCAGTCATTCACAAACAAGGATGGGGCAAGGGTCACCACTTAGTGAACAAATGCGTGAGCTGATTGTCGCACAGTTTAAAAACAACATTCCTCAACGAGCTATGGCGGGAAATTTAGGGATTTCATCTTCTACGGTCCGTAATATCGTCAAAAGGTTCAGAGAATCTGGAGAAATCACTGCACGTAAGCAACAAGGCTGAAAACCAACATTGAATGCCCATGACCTTCGATCCCTCAGGCGGTACTGCATCAAACACCGACATCAGTGTGTAAAGGACATCACCACATGGGCTAAGGAACACTTCAGAAAACGACTGTCAGTAACTACAGTTCGTCGCTACGTCTGCAAGTGCAAGTTAAAATTCTACAATGCAAAGCGAAAGCAGAACCCAGAAACCCCGCCGGCTTCACTGGGCCTAATATCATCTAAGATGGACTGATGCAAAGTGGAAAAGTGTTCTGTGGTCTGACGAGTCCACATTTCAAATTGTTTTTGGAAACTGTGGACGTCGTGTCCTCCGGACCAAAGAGGAAAAGAACCATCCGGACTGTTATAGGCGTAAAGTTCAAAAGCCAGCATCTGTGATGGTATTGGGGTGTATTAGTGCCAAGGCATGGGCAACTTACACATATGTGAAGGCACCATTAATGCTGAAAGGTACATACAGGTTTTGGAGCAACATATGTTGCCATCCAAGCAATGTCTTTTTCATGGACACCCCTGCTTATTTCAGCAAGACAATGCCAAGCCACATTCTGCACGTGTTAAAACAGCATGGCTCCGTAGTAAAAGAGTGCGGGTACTAGACTGGCCTGCCTGTAGTCCAGATCTGTCTCCCATTGAAAATGTGTGGCGCATTATGAAGTGTAAAATACGACAACGGAGACCCCGGACTGTTGAACAACTTAAGCTGCACATCAAGCAAGAATGGGAAAGAGTTCCACCTGAAAAGCTTCAAAAATTGGTCCCCTCAGTTCCTAAACATTTACTGAGTGTCGTTAAAAGGAATGGCGATGTAACACAGTGGTAAAAAGGCCCCTGTGCCAACTTTTTTGCAATGTGTTGCTGCCTTTAAATTCTAAGTTAATGATTATTTGCAATAAAAAAATAAAGTTCCTCAGTTTGAACATTAAACATCTTGTCTTTGCAGTGTTTTCAATTGAATATAAGTTGAAAAGGATTTGCAAATCATTGTATTCGGTTTTTATCTAAGATTTACATACCGTGCCAACTTCACTGGTTTTGGGTTTTGTACAAGTGCAATTGAAAAACCAATCAAAAGTGCAATGTGTAACTTTCGGAAATTCCCAGAGCCTTATGTAGCGAGAGTCTGGCCAACTCAGGGTTCGAACATTAGAGCTATCCCGCTATGCTGATTGGTTCTGAGCTGGTCACGTGTTTTATGGATGCCATGTTTGCTACCATTAAGCAATATTCATCCAGCGATCCCCATAGGGAAGTGTCGAATATGAGGTAATTAAATTCAATAAGTTACTCAATTATACAATTATTTGTACATTTATTTATTTATTTATTTATCCTGATTTCTAAAATAAGGATATTATGTTTACATGCACAAACGCAAAAACAGGATTCTCCAAAAACCCGACCCTACCCGGGATACTGAAGTTCATGAAAGTAAACACCCTCAATAGAGAATACATTGCAAATGCTCATTTACTGTAACGCCAGCGGCATTGAGATCTTCCTTGAGTGGACGTGTCAAATGAATGTTAAAGCTTGCAACAAACGTAAAATTTACTCTACTCGTGTCATAAATTTCTTGTACACCAAGAGTGTAAGGTTCTGTTTGTCACATAACAGAGAAGCATAATTTAATAGACGACAAATGTAATTTCCGTCAGCGCCTTGATAATTAATTAGTTAGTTACTTTGCAGGCATTGTAGCATTGCGCTAACTCCTTTTCACTTGGTATTCTGTTTAACTACATATTAATAGCGTGACAAAACGCAGAGCGGTTTTTTTTTAAAAATCAAGTTGGCCTACAACATTGGCTAAGGTGACGACTGTATTACTGAAATTGCCAGACTATCAGCCACCAACGAGTGTACAACGAGTTTACTTAAATACCGCTTTTAACACTGGACTCACCTAAGGCAACAACCTGGAAGACAACGCTACATTGGTCCCGTGCTAACAAAAATGTCTTTTAAGCAAACTCTTTGTAGGTGAACAATGTTGTCAATGTTTGAGTTCGTGTGTAGGGACCCTGATAACATGACACTATGCTTGTTGTATTATGTTGAGTCTTGAGTATTGTAAAACTAGCTATTTTGATGCAACCATGGTATCCGGCCCATAGGGTTAAGCCATAGAATCATCTGCCGTTGGTAGCAAACATGGCGCCCATGATTCGAGTTGGCCAGACTCTCTCTATATACGGCTCTGGAAATTCTTTGCCATTACTGACACTGGTGGCCATAAAGTGAACTGCAGTCAGCATCTTATTGCTCGCACACAAGACTGAACCTGATTAATAAGGTAGTTACCTAAATTACACTGTTATAATAGTAGTAACATTTGTTTGCCTTTTTAATTGGATGACAGGGGAATACTGTTAGCTAGCACAATGTAGGCTCTTAAAATTAAAACAATCATTCCCATTACTGTAGCATGATAAATTGGACTGCATTTACATAATATGTCAGCATTAGTTTGCTAATGAACAGTCAGCTTCTGAACAGCTGTTTCACTGATCTCTTAATAACTTTCACCGAGAGATTCATCAAAGTCAACACAGCTATATTTTTTTAGATGATAACGCGAACGGTTTGTAAAATTGATGAGATATTACAAATAGGATGTGTGGCCACACTTCATTATTAACATGATAGCTTCCGTCACAACACTCTTTTTTGTTTTTGAATTGATGCGCTAATGCTTCAGCACAATTGATAGTCTTTTAGCAACTAACATTAATGTACTGAATGGGTCTGGCAGTTCATAGAGGCAACGATAATCCTAAACTGACATCAGTTGTAAAAAGATGGTAGCAGTGGGATGAGTAACTTAAGACTAGAGACACTGCACATAATGCACAAAAAATTTGCAAAGAAATATGGCATAACTGTCATGGAATGCACCCCGCCGAATGCCAAAAACAATCCGGCGGGCACTAGGACCTCTGTCATGGTCTTCTTCACTGGGCAGTGGGACCATGGGCCTAGAGAGGAGAGACTCAATGTGTCACGGCAGAGTTAAAAGATCTGATGTTTAATGCCAAGATAAAACAAGACAAAACTGAGCTGAGCCGAAAACAAAGAACAGGGAGCAGCACAGATTCCCAACGACAAAGGAAATGCAAAGGCAACTTGGGGCTTCACCTGCCATCCCTAAATACTCTGCAATCACCTCCACCTTAACGGGCTGCACCTGTTGCCCGACAAGGTGGAGGTGAAAGAATGTGGAAGGGGTGGGGCTGTAAGGTCCAAAACCTTAAGGCGGATTACCATATACTCCGTCTGCGCTGTGCAGCGCCGTGCACTGCGAGGCAAATAGCTCCTATTCTAGTTAATATCTGCATTTCCACAGTGCGCGCCATGAAGCGTCTCTGGAGCGTCCCAAAAGGGCCACTGCGCTCCGCTTCGCCAGAGATACGCGCCTGTGGAAGCAGACCAAGAGATACCCTGGGCCTGTTACACCAACGGCCCAAATTTCCAGATCCCCCAATAAACCAATGAAGCATATGGGCTTGCTGTAGTGGTCTTCACGACTCCAGACTCTGAATACAATTGCTTTTGATCAGAACCCACGAAGCTTTTGAGACTGACCACTGCTTTCATTACAGGACATCTGTTTGCTCTGAGGCCCAGAAGGTTGTAAATGCGCTGCCTGGAGACTGCAGAGTAATTTCCCCACAGGGGGTATAAGCCCTGTTCTGTCCTGAGCAGAGTTTGGGGCACACTGTCCTAGCAGCCTGTTTCCTGATTTAGACATTTCTCCTTGTCAGATTAATCCAAAGACAATATCTCAATGTACAACAGTACACAGTTGACCCTTTCATTATTAATGTATATTCATTACCATGGTTATATTGCTGTATATGTGATATAATTATTTTATTCCACAAACACTAATTAATAGTACCGTATACAGTCATGTTTGGTTTGTATTTCATCTGTGCAATTCAAGGAGTTGAATGGAATGCACATCGTATCGAATGTGTTTTCAGAAAATATAATTTCGGTTCCCCAGCAATAATTTGTCCTGAACCAGAGTTATCTCTTGAGGTGTATTTCGAATCATCACTCCCCCTTTGCAGGACCCCCTACGGTCTGTCTTGAAGGCCCTCTCATGTATCGAAGAACTTTTATTACCTCCTTTGAGTAAATAATTGTTTTCTTATTTCCTCTGAGGCGGAAATCTAAACTCCAATTTGGGCTATTTGTGTGGGCTGGGCCACCCTGATCCAAGGCGCCACTAACCTTAAATCTGAGAAAGACAACCTAGTCTGGAAAGTTTGCATTTGACTTCCCATAGTTCCGTCCGTGCATATCTCTAGCTTAGTGACGTTTTGCAATTCGGACTTCGCACGACGGCCTAGTGCAGGGGTATTGAATAACAAATCGAAGAGGTCCGGATAGTAAACATTTCTGCATATAAAGGTCCGCAGCATCATCACATCTAAGTTGCATTATAATACAGTCACATATAATCATACAGGCTACATACGATCATAAATAATAATAAAAGTAAAAGGAATGTAAATGTACTCCAAGTCAAATAAGATCTCCATTTCAAAATAACATACAAGTAAATCAAAGCTGTGAGACATGACTGTGCATCTTAAAGTGCTTACAATTTCGAAAAAATAGATAAAAAGTGCAGCTTGAGTTTCCTTTCTTCCCTCCACAGCCTCGTGAACTGTATAGTTTTAACTTTTTTCACATTCAACAGGGAATTACAATATTAAGGACTTTAATAATAAAAATGAATTTCTTTCCCTCCTACTGCCTACTTTCTCCTGTTTAGTGAGAGAAGTGAGCTCTGGCTTTGTCTGCCAGGATTTTAAATATTCCAAAATGCAGTATTGTGTTCAGTGGAGGCTGATGAACTGGCGATAGGGGAGGCTCAAATCATCCCTTAAAAATAATGATTGGTCATGACCTGTTTTCAATCATTTAAATTACCATTTGGGAAACTCCGAAAACTCAACATTACCAGGTGTGGTTGATTTTCATTAATAACGCAAACCTGCCAGCTATTGCATTTCGTGCATTTGCTGTGGATTAAGTGGCATATCACGCCCTCCATAATTATTGGCACCCCTGGTTAAGATGTGTTCTTTAGCTTCAAATAAATTCAGTTTTTTTTCTAAATAATATAGGACCACAATGAAAAAAGAGGAAAATCCAACCTTTCATTCATGTGCATTTATTCAGTGGGGAAAAAAAATCCCACATTAAGAAATAATTCTTTTATATCAAATCATGTGTGCCACAATTATTAGTACCCCTGGTGTTAATACCTTGTACAACCCCCTTTTGCCAACAAAACAGCACCTAATCTTCTCCTTTAATGTTCACAAGATGGGAGAATACAGAAAGAGGGATCTTCAACCATTCCCCTTTGCACAATCTCTCTAAATCATCCAGCAACCTGAGTCTTCTCTGAACTCTCCTTTTCATCTCACTCCTCAGGTTTTCAATGGGGTTTAGGTCTGGGGACTGAGATGGCCATGGGAGGAGCTTGATTCTATCTCTAGTGAACCATTTCTGTGTAGATTTGGCCACATGCTTAGGGTCATTATCTTGCTGAAAGACCCAGTGATGACCCATCTTCAGCTTCAGCAGGCAGAGGCCACCAGATTTTTATTTAAAATGTCCTGGTATTTCAAACAAGGTTCCCAGGGCCTCTGGAAGAGAAACAGGGCCACAGCATCATCGATCCTCCCCCATACTTCACAGTGGGCATGAGATGCTTTTCTGCATACTCATCTTCTGTGTTCCGCCAGACCCACTTAGAGCTTTTTGGCAACTAGCACTCTATCTTGGTCTCATCTGACCAAAGCACACAGTCCGAGTTGAAGTCCCAGTACCGCTTAGCAAACTCCAGACGTTTGCATTTATGATTGTGAGTGATAATAGATTTTTTTCTGTGCATGCCTCCCAAACTGCTTGTTAGTATGTAGATAGCGCCTGATGGTTGTTTTGGAGACTTTGTGACCCCAAGATGCTACCATTTGTTGCAATTCTTTAACAGTGAGCTTTGGAGAACTTTTTATTTCTCTTACTATCCTCCTCTCTGTGCGTGGTGGCAAAATAACCTTGCGTCCTCGTCCAGGCTTGTTTACCACTGTTCCAGTTGTTTTAAACTTCTTAATGATTCCTCTGACAGTAGATATGGGCAGGTGCAGGCGAGTGGCTATTTTGTTGTAGCCATTGCCTGACTTGTGAAGGTCGACACACATCTGCCTTACTTGAATGGTGTGTTCCTTTGTCTTTCCCATGTTGAAGAGTGGATAAGAGAAATGGCCTCTGTGTCACGTCATATGTATACCCCAGGGAAACAGGAAGTGATGAATTAGTAATTAAATGTTCCTAGATACTCCGATCAACTTTGTAAGCTACTGTAGAAATGTCAGAAATACTTCAATTACATTTAATGGGTGTCAATAATTGTGGAACAGGGTATGGTAATACAAGGGGTAGGATTAAATAAGTTCTTACTTCTTCCTACTCCTTTTCGAGCATACAATCTTGCTGCTCATCCAAGACAGTTATCAACAGTTTGCTTTTTGTTTTTGTTTTGGTATTGGGATGGTGGCCATTTGTTTTGGTGATTATCTCTGTTTTATCTTCTAACGTGTTCGAAATAAAGATTTCATTTCATTTTATGAAAAATAATTCTTTCTTAGTCAGGGATTTCTTTTCCCCCTTAAAATTCACTTGAGTTGAAGGTTACATTTTTCTACAATTTTCAGTGTGAGAGTATGCTTCTGCAATAAATACTGAATTTATTTTAAGGCTTTTAACACATTTTAACCAGGGGTGCCAATAATTATGGAGGGCGCTGAATTTACATTCCTCTGCTGTTGTCAATAACTATTCTCGCGCAGAATTGTGCATGGAGGCTTATCAGTTTCACATGCGTTACAGTGATAATGACTTCGGACTTTGCGCACTTTTCTTTGGAATTGCATTAAGATGTTTCAAATGATCTTGTTGCAATCAAACAATCATGAAACACATGCATTGCTTCCAATTTGATAGAAAACAGGTCATGACTAATCATTATTTTTAAGGGACGGGTGTCAGCCCACCTCCCATCGCCAGTTCACCATCTGTTTAATTTCGCAGTGGCGTTTTACGTTTGCACTTTTCACTAGCGCCACCGTCTCGGAGCATATGAGACACAGCGGCTTTGAGCTTCCAGCGGGGAGGATGAACATAAGATTCTGTCCATTCCGCTTCCAAAGCTCTGTTTTCACTGTCCACTTTGCACCATTTAGAACAAGCCATGTCACGTTCCTTCACTATTACACACTCAGTCTTTCTCTCACTGCTGTTCTCTCTGTCGCCTTGTGTCTCTCCAGTGTGTTTCCTTCTCATAACTTTCTGACCCGACTGCAGGAGCAAGAGGGCATGCACCGCCCACACACAAAACGCGCAGTTACGTAGCTACTGTAAAGTCTGGAAAAGAGGCGGCTAATGAAATTAAAACTGCCAAAGTTGAGTAAAACTCAATGAAACTGACATTTGGTTTCAGCTCTGGGTCCGGACTTGGACCACGCTCCACCTATTGGTGGCCTCGGGCTTAGTGTGTAGCCTTTTTGACAGGTATGACTTTTTTCTCATTTTCTAAATTGTGTGTAACTTATAATTGGTTTGACGTTGAATTGTTTGATTCAAGCTTTTGCCTACCTGGTGAATAAATTATTGTTATTTCTTTAAGCTTGCGTGATCTCTGTGACTGCAAATCTTTTTATTCTTTCTAGCCACGTTACGACCGGTACTTAGGGGGCGATTCCTTACCATTCCAGACTAGCAAGCTGATGTTGTAGGGAGTGATGGGTTTTAAGTTGGATTGTAAATTTCGGTCTACCCCTAAAGGGTTCATGTGGTACCGGTCCAGGAGATTCAGTCTTAAGGGTACCCCTGGGCTTATATTAAGCTGGTGCCTGATTGATCTCCTTTAGTAGTCCTTCTCCTTCTAAATGCTTCCATTTAGATTCACAAGTCAGTCATACATTTTAAGTGCCACTGTATATCCACTACAGGTTTAAGAAAACCCAACATGAAAGTTCAGAGAGAAATAGGAAAAAGCACCGCTGTTGATATTTTCAGCCACAGTCAAGACTCGCAGATATGTCACAAACATGATTCAGCACAGCATCACAACCCCTAATGTAAAATGTCCCTTAGCCCCATTGTGTTTACCACCGATTATATATTGAACAATAAACAGTAAAGCATAATGTAGTGGATGTGAGGGAATTGGAAATAGTCTAAGGTCCATTTCAATAGACTTTCTGTCATCAGTCAGATGAATTAATTTGTTTTCATTGGCAGATGTTGATATGATTTGATGGAACTCAAGGCGTGAGTCTGTCTGACAGGAAGGACATGTTTCTATTTGATTGTCACACCTTTTTATATCACAGCAATTGACCTTTATCGAAAAGGTCAAAGCTTAATTTACTTCAAGGAGAGACTCCTTCAATAAGAACTTCAGTGGACATAAATTAACTAAAATGAAATGATCCTGAAGTCTTAAGGATTACATAACATATTTATGAAAAAGTGTCATTGCTTTATTATTATTTTTTGGAGATGGTTATTTCTTCCAAGGCAGTGAACAGTCAATTACATATCTTTTGACGGCCAGAGATATATAACGAAATGAGACCCACGCAGTCTTCACTTGGTTTTCTTTAGTGGCACTGCTAATATAATAATTCATTTTTTGTTGTTTGTTCACACCAGCGCCCCCCATGAAACCAAGCAATAATACCTTGGAACATCCTCATTTCCTTGATCCACATGACTGGTTTCAGGCCTTTATTTCATTAGCCAGCTGAATTAAAACATGATCAACATTAATTGCAACCAAGTGAGAACTTCCATTTACGTCCCTCCCAAAGGAGCAGCTATTTTCCACTGTGTATTAAAAGGTAAGAGCTCGAAGTTGAAGAACAGCTTAATTTCAAATTCTAGTTGAATCCGGAAGCTCTTTTTATACCTGCTATTAATTTTCTAGCCATGCAAAATAAGCGGCCAGTTATAATATATTTGGTTATTAATGCAAATAAATTAGGGAATGAACTAAATAATGCTTTAGAAATGACACCTGAGGGTCAAATTTTAATAGTTTAATATGTTGGCATGCAAAAGGCAATCTATAACTGAAAGCAACTGTATGCAATGACATGCCTCCTACGCGCAAGACCATGGAGGCACTTTTGATCATATTGATTTCAGCTGATTCCTGTTTGTGAAAAACAATGTACCTCATCTTGAATCCCATACAATTAATCGGGGATCCTCAAATGTGGACTTCAATTCCAAATCCAACCCTGGTTCTCTTCTGTCCATGGAAACTTAAGTGACTAATTCGTTGCCCCTGATATTTATTTATCACTCTGGGACAGAAAGGGACAAAACCAGCAGTTGTTGCAGCTGGAGGACCATGACTGAGGATTCCTGCAACAAAACAATAAAGTGAGAATAAGCTGATCCAACCCCCACATTGTAAAAAATTCAACAAGACGAATCAGAAGAAAAAAATGCATAATTACTACACCATCGCTCTGATTGCGAGTTCAAAATACCAGTAATTATAGAATTCAATGACAAATCCTGCAATACTACTGTGTCTTAATTTCAAAAGTGAGCGTGTGAACAAAAGTGAGCAAAATTAAAAAGTGCAAAGCAAACAAGCATGAACAAATGTCACACTTTTAGTTGATCACTCTGTTAAGTGATTGAAATAAAAATGCCACACCTCTGGTTGATCACTTCTGTTAGTGATTATGTGGGAAAAAATGACAGATGTGTTTATTCACTCTTCAGGGCTTCAGTTAATTGGATGTGGGAAACCTTGTGATGTATTAATATTTTTTTCTCTTTTCAACAGTCCTGGGCTCCTCGAAGATATTGTCTAAAGCCTTAAAAATAAAACAATCGCACATGATGTCTTCTAACCTGTATGATACAGTCGTTATATTGCGCTCCTCACTGACTGACTGTCGCTATACTAACGCCTGTACGCGAAAGCTCTCAAAGTGCTTCGCACGGCCTCGTTATGAGTGGGAGGCTTCTTCTTCTTCTTTTTGGTTTTATGGTGGTTGACAGACCTGTTGGTGTATTACCGCCAACTACTGGATTCATTCAACATAAATTTCCCTATTCCTTTTATATCGAATTCCCACCGAAGCCTCGCCAAAGTGACAGGTGCACTGTGTCTAACAATGCGTTTGCACTCTGTTGCACTCATGTGTTCAGTGTGATTACACTTTCGATTCGTGTAATCTACGAGCCAAATGTAGACGCAATGCATTGAAATGTCGCGATGGTTTAGATATTCTTGGTGATTTAACAAGTGTGTTTGGAACTGATCGCAAGGTGTTACTCAAATCAGTAGCTAACGAACAGGAAGTCTTCTTGTGCAAAGAATGTTTCAGACTGCTGCAACAATATAGGAACTGCAAAAAACAAGCTGTCAAGTGCCAGTAAATCACTCAATCTCAAGAGTTCGAAAGGAGCATTCAGCGGCTTTGGCACCAGCGGAAGACGGCTTTTGAAGAAAGAAATGACGTCAACACCAAAGCTGCCTGCTGATTGGTCCAGCCAAAAAATTTCAGGCGAAGCGCTGCGAGATAGCTTTCCTTTAACGCCCTGATGGGAGCGATCATCAAAGCCATCTAGCGGACACAAGGGTGTTAATCATTAACGTTAGATGTCTTCGGGCCTGATTTCATAACGTGCGCTAGGTCTGACGCTACCAGCAGACAAATCCTTACATCTACTCTGATTTTACCTCAGGCACAAGGTCATTTCGTCATTTCTAGCCATCACTAGTTCCATTTAAGTTGGGGGTTTCCTTTACAATTAGATGGCATCATGTGCCATACAAATAATGTTGTGCAAAGCGATATATGGTATTTTCCTGATGCATAAGGCACTCTACTCTGCCAATGATTTGAAAACCACGTTGAGAACTGAAGCACAACCTATGCCTTATCTCACCAGAAGATGCATAAAAATGGACTAATGTGTCACATAATGAAAAATATGAAAAAATAAAATAAATAATGTGTTGCATAAGTATGCTCTATATATAATTTTATGGTCAATATAAAATTTGCTTTATGACTTGCAGGCATTTATTTGGCATTGATGATGATGTAACTTTTCTGCGGAACCTGTGAGCTATTTCTCTCTGCTGGCTTCACCATGGCGTAGGTGTATATAAAAGCAAACACATGACATTTACTCAAAATACATCACATTGCGACATAAGGAGAAACTCAGAGGTAATCCTTTCAACAGATTTTCTTTGACTCTTCCTGCTGAATTTCAAACTGTAATTTTCAGTATATAAAATGTGTCCTGTGGTCTATATTCGCTTCACTCCACATAGTATAGAATAGATAAATGCACTTTGCCTCCTGGAAATTACAGATCGATGAGTGTTCCGCCCAAGATGGTAATTTCTAAGCTTAACTGATGAAGAAGGTTCCGCATCATGTGATCCAAGAGATGTAAATTCCCTCCCCTTTGCAGTTGAAATTACACTGGCCCTGCCCTATGCCAATTATAAATTTATTCTAATATTATGATTAATATTATTTTTAATTCTCTGATGGTGATGCTGTTCAGGACAAATTAAACAACAAAAATTACCCATCTGGAAGGAGAGACATATTTGCTGAGTTAAGAGCCATGCTTAGAATGACTTACTTTTTTCTATGAGGCACAATATAATCATATAAATAATTTGCAAATGACATGAAATTAATCAATATGTCAAAGATACTCAGCTGGCGTACTAAAATACCCTAATGCCATGGTCTACATCCATAGATGCCCTCACAATGCACTATATTCCACAGTACAACCCAATCTATAGTAAATTAGTTCCGAGACCCAGGTGGTTTAATAATTTGCTAGTTATGTGACTGTAATGCGTAAGATGGTTCTTGTCACATACTGGCTGTATACCACAACGGAATAGCACGTTGTTTCCAGTGTTTACTTGAACAGTATGCAGTATCTAGTGCACAGGTTTTAGGCCTTTGTTCCCTTGAACACCCTGCACGCATTTACTCTTGAAGAATGTCCACAAACTAAAGGCAAATGCCTAAATTAAGACAACCAATGTCTCTTTTGCATACACCCGAGGCCAAACATAGGGTGGCAGTATTGTTATTGAAATTGACCCGGCCTGTTTAGATGCATTGCTACTAATTTGGTCTACACCACTCACGTCTGTCACACTGCATGTGCATGTGTGCGTATTTACACTGAAGAAGTACTCCCATCATGAAGTCAGTCAAGAAAATGCAGCTGAGAAGGAAGACCGCAATTCTATTGGACAGGATGTCCATGACAGGTGAATTTTTTGAAAAGACTGCAATTTGCCAGTGTAAATCTGGTATCTGAAATTCTGGTGGAAGAAATTAGACATTCCTGATAGGACCACTTCGTCAAAAAAAAAGCAAATATTTCTTGACAATATTCAGGCATACAATCATACATTAAGTTTGGCGACGCGGCTCTGTTGTGAGAGATCCCTGCCCGTCCGAACGAGGAACCGAAGGCAGGGAGCTGCTAGTAACCCCCCCTCCAAGGAAACAGAGCCAAAGCAACAATGACCTCACGAAAGAGACATTGCTATAGAACGTAATTTAGACAAAGAGAGCCGGGTTTAATGAATGCAATAGATTGGAGGAGCTGGGGTGGAGGAGGGTTGTTGAGCTAGCGCACAGAGGAGCAGCTTCCTGAAGGCGAGCTTAACTAGAAAAGTATATTACCGGCCAAGCAATCATCAGGCAGCTAGATCAGATGACAGTCATGTGTTCTCAGGTGACCCCCTAGCAGGTAGCTGCTCCTCTGATAGTAGGCTTGACTCCATGGCCTATCAGAACCTACGTCAAGTCTTCATGATGTGCTACCAGGGGTATTTTATAATAACTGGAAACCATCACTAGACCATGAACAGAAAGGCTCATCTGGTGTCCGGCAATTTGGAGGATGTTATATCTGCAAACAATATTACTGAGTAGAACATCTGCTAAACTTCTGTTTCTATTTTTGATCCATAATAAATGAGAATGTATGTGTACATTATTATCATATTAATTATGCCCATTCATCAGAGATCGCCATGTTTTAAATTAGAAATGATAAACACAGACACTCGCATTTCCCCGTCTCCTGACAGACATTCAAATGAACACCAAAATATGTCTTTTCAAGGACATTTTCCTTTAAAAAGACACTTCATGAAAATTGAAAGGGATAAAAGAAACACTTTCATTCATTCCCTTTAATAAAGCAATTTTGTGCTTTAATTGTGCTCAGAAAAGATAAGCCATCCGGCAGTGAATGAACTGCTCACACATCTTTAAATAGGGCCGCATAAATTAAGTGAGCTGAACTAATTGAAAAGCTATCAGTATTATGACAGAAGCACGTGAATAGCAGTTACAGATTCCCCCCTTTTAAGACTAAAAAATAAAAAAGTGACTTTGCCCAGATAGTTTGGAAGCCATTTATGGAAAGGACATCTTCAGCTCAGTAATAGTTAATTAAAAGAGGGAAAAAAAGTGAAACTTCCAAAAAAAAAAAAACAGGTATATATATCACATTCCCATGGAATTTTATTTCATCTTGGATCAAAACCCAACAGGAAAGTGGTGTGTCCCTTTAAGGCAGTTCTCCTGATGTGCTGATGTGGGTGGCAAATATTTTGTAACCATAACCATTTGTCCTTTTTTTCTAATTACTGGCTCAGAAAAGAGCTTTTTCAGTCTCACAGCCGAGGGCATTTTATATGAACTCATGCCATGCCATCATGATGAAAAAAATACATTGAAATTAAAACCCTTTATTCCTGCTTCGCGCATTCTTGCATAGCTCTCTTTCAGCTGACCCGCCATGGAAATTGTACTTGTGCTGTGTACATTTGGGCACTGTAAGGTCTGTATTGCTCAGTATATCCTTATTGCTGGGTTTCTACAAGATGGTAGAGCCCATCCTCTTTCCTCAACCTCATGTGAGCAAGTGTTCACCTTAACGGTCAGGATATGACCCTTTTGGGCAGCACCACTGAACACTAGTGAAACATACCTAATGTGATTTGCTTTTGGAAGTGTCTGGCTATATGAAGGGATGTTATCCAATTAGTTTAATGTATATGTAGGCAGTATGAGACATTCTTTAGTTGTCTATATGCGTGGTGTAATATGTGCAGGGTATGCACTTAAATGACAAGCCTCCATACTCAGGGGAGAGAAATAGGAGGGAGCTCTTTCTTTCTTTTGTGTCTCACATTAACCTCACTAATCCTTGACTGCATGCCTCACGTCTTGTGCGACCTAAGTGTAACGTACTCCTCCCTTTTCTGGTTAGTAATACTCTGTTTGTTCTCCCCGAGAATTACCGCGCGGCTGGACGTGATTGGGTCCCAATTGAAGAGGGTGGGACCAGACAATATAAAGATCCGCCAGTCTTGAAGCAAGAGAGATACTGTAACCCAAACACACTCATGATGACGGGGGGAAGAGGAGACTGACTGTGTTGTTCTGTTAGGTCCTGTTTTGGACCTTTGTGTCGGGCACGTTGCTCCTGATTTTTTTCCGGATAGTGAGTTTAAATTGGCAGTAGTCAGGAAGGCTGCGGAAGACTTTATTTTGTCGCTGTCGGCCAAATGCTAGAATTTTCAGCTCAGGTCAATTACATGCGGTCATAATGGTGTGGTATAGCTCGCTGTGTGTTTTTATTTCTTTTTGTTCCAGCCTGCGATCCTAACTCTTGCAATATATATAAAAATGTAATGTTGATGCCAAAGTCCTCTGATAGATATGGCACTGCCTGTTAAAACTTGGCAAGGTGTATTTCCGGCTCGGTTGGTTCATTTGCGAGGCTCGTAACTGGGAGCTGGAATCAGCGCTGTATTTCTTGCATGTTCAGCCATCATAGCAAGACGTTTGAATCCTGAATGTGTTCAGGCCATAACACAAGGTATGCATATACTCGCTCGATTTTTTTCCCTTTTTTTTACACTTAGCCTTACTGACAACTATTCCTCAGACTGCTCATTTTGAATGAAATTCTCTGTCAAAATTGCCAAATTGTTGTTGTTCATGCAATGTATTATTCTCTAAAGTAGAATATGTGTGTCTGCATGTGTGTTACTGTCATTACTGCGACCGCTTTGTTCAGAAAAGTTTATAAGCAATATTATTCTAATGCATTGCTCAATCTCGGTAGCTTAAATCTGAGGTATGAGGTATTGTTTTGGAAAACACCAGTGCATTTTACTCTTAAAAATACACAGACTCTTGGGTGGAGTGCTGGAGCATTTTACAGTGGCAGAGGGGACAGAACTGTTATCCAAGATGGCTGCCCACCAAAGGAAGACTCCATCAGCTATATGCTGGGTATTCAGCCCTTGTTTTTCCCACTGCAACTTTGGGATCACAGGTACGAGCCTCTGCTGACAAATACACCTTTTATAAGCTGACTAGGGAGATAAAGGTGGTAGAAAGCAGCCCCACGGCTGGGCTGTGCGATCCTTACTCCCCAGAATCTCATTTAAGTGTGCCGGAATCACTCCCGAGCCAAAAGACATCCCTGCCACCGCCTGTTTAAATCAAATTTCACATCACTTTTTTTTTTTTGGAACGGCAGCATTTCTCTCACCGTTACTCTGCATCTCGGGTGACTCACAGAAGAAAAGTGCTGGAGGTTAGACCGAGGAGGAGGAGGAGGAGGAGGGGAGTACTGAAGTACTAGCAGGCAGAAATGTTGCTGTGGAGAGGTGTTCACCCTGCTCCGAAGTCATACCACTGCACTCACGGAGACGATTCCATCCATTCCCATAAGAGAGGGCATCATGCTGTTAACCACGGAGCTATAGAGATGAGGACATTTGTGCGGTGTCCAGTTCAGTGCTAAATGGCCTCTCTCACATTCTGCATTCTGAGCTCAAACAGTGGGGGGGGATGTAGGATGAGTGTATTTCTTCAACAGCTTTCATCTATTTTTAACTCACAACTTCTTTCCCTGTGCTCTACCCCAGTTTGAAAAGCTAGCTATTTCTTTCCATTCCCGTGGCCACAACGTTTTAATCCGTAAAAGCAGGTGTGCACTCAACCAGAGGAGATGCTATTGTGGCGGGGGAGTGTGGAGACTCGCTTCTTCCTGTGAGAAATGCAATTCGTAGGATGTGTAAACCCTCTGTTTATTAGTCCGGCGGTTGACACCGACACGATAAAACATCCTTCTCACCAGTCATAGTCATAAAAGCTTCAGATTGACTGGAGGGGTAGTTTTACGTCTCAGCAGGGAGAAATAAAAAAATGGTGGCAACAGATCTATAACCCAGTCAAGCTCAGCTATGTTACTCCCTGTAAATGAGTCACCTTGGCTGCCATTCCATCTTAAAGTTGTATATTTTCTAATGATTTCTGATAAGACATTATTACAGTCAGTTGTTTATCGTGCACAAACCTGTCCAAAGGAAAATATCATCATGCATCAGTAGTTCTTTTATTTCTTCAAACCATCTGAAGGCATATCTGTCATCATGGAATACTAGTATAATTAATTCTCCGTGTACTGATTGGTGCAACTGTAGTTGTTGCATATACATCCATAAATCTCTTATCTAGCCCACTTATTCTCAGTCAGTTTCAAGGCAGGATGCAGCCTGCCCCGCCAACGGTCTCATCCCGACTCGTCATATAGTGACGCTACCTGACCAAACGTCGATTTATGACAAAAAAAAACATCCTTAAGGTTTTGGGTTAAGGGGGCAGAGTTTATTTTAAACTGACATCAAATAAGCACACCAAAAGCCTCTTTTTTGGTCATATATATCGACGCAAAGTTAATTAGCATAATTATATGACGAGTGAGGATGAGACTGGGCTCACTTCACTTTACAGCTGTCATGGCAGTTTGGTGATCCATCGAAGCGATCACATTCCATTCTCACACATTTGTGCATACGGGCAATTTAGAGCCTCTAATTAGCCTAACATGTACAGTAAATCTTTACACTGCGGGATTAAATCTACAGGTGTGTGCCCGGTGGAAACCTATGTGTTCTTTCTCTGTATTTCACCTCAGTTTTGATAGCCTATCATGCAAAGAAATAATACAAATTTCCCAAGCCAGATTTGAATTCCTAACCTCCTTACTTTGAAGCTGCAGCACCACCAATTGGATACCTGAATATGTCCATGATTTGGCCAATTTGAGTTAAACATAAAAATTTGTCATTTAGGACTTGTGTATGAATGATGGGCCCAAGTCCACTCTCTAAGTACTACAGCAGCCTGCTAGAAAACTGGCATGAAGAAAAGACAAGCCCAACTCCAGGACTTGGGCATGAGTTATACACAAACAGATAGCGCCCTCTGTTGACGAATGTCTTTGCCACACGTTCAATAAGGAAGATTTTCGGAATGATCTCAATGATGATGAAATTCATGGGGAAAAAATGTAAAAATGACAAAGAATGGAGGGCAAATAAGAGGAAAAGTCTGAGAGCAGAGGGTAAGGGGTATGTTAGCACAAGTGGGAAAGTTGTATCAGCCAGAATAACAGGAACAAAATGCCGGCAGGTGGATTTAAATAAATAAAGTTATTCAGAATGAAGTGCCAATATGTTGTATGTTGTTGTATGTGTGTATTTTCAATAATAATGTCTCTACATAGTGCTTGTTTTAACTTTAACAAGGAAAATATGATAAAAACTCAATAAGCCAATGTTTTCATACAATATGATTATAAGAAGGGCCCAAATCCATTGTATTATATGCGTTCCCGCGGTGCAACCGCAGTACGTATAATCATGTACTATGCCGTTTTAGATTTAGGAAGGAATACATGAGTTGTCACATAAATATACTATCAATTAATAATTCAACAAAACTTTTTTTTTTTTTTTCTCAAAACACTATACTGTGGACTTGGGCCCTTCTCATATTCAGGTGTTCAATTCTGCCACCGGTTTGCAGGCATAAGACTTGTGAAATCTTGGCATCCATTGGTGCCAGTAATGTCTGGTTTAATGGCAAAAACATAAGTCTTCTCTATTGAGCTTCTGAGAGTTTATGTGTGGCTCAGACACCAGCTTAAATTGAATCTTCAATTCTTAAATCATTCTGACTGCTCTTAGGAATCTGCAAACTTTCTTGAAATTGCTAAATTCTATAATGTGAGCGAGACATATTTAATTAGATGTTTCCATTTTACCGGCCTTCAAGAGCTTTGCCAACATGTAATTTATGTCAAAATGCGACTATAATTAAAGTTTGTTAAATAGGCATTGTTCTTCATCCCAGACAGAGTTGTAACTTATTATGTAAAGGTACATCGTCTGTAAGAGTAACTTTTAAATCAAAGGTAATTGATTTTCCATCGAGTGGCAGTAAAATGTGCAAAGCACAACAGTCTTTGCCATCTGTCTTTGCTTAATTTAATCCATTACCCTTCGGCATCTTTACAGGGGATTTCTTTCATGACTTTCAAAAAAGCACTGAATCTAGGTTTGTTCGCTCTCTCAAATGGTAGGCTTACACTCAAAAATTCATCCATCAAATGTTGGACAACATCTGTGCTCAGCTGAATTGTTTTACTTTCTAAACGGTGGGTTCCCTTTCATTTATTTGAGAAGCTTTTTGTCAGTAAAATGCTTTTTGATTGTGTTTCTTGTGGCCCCGTGTGTTACGGTATGGGAAGGAAACACTAGGAACTCTCGGGAATGCTCGGAGACAAAGGGAACTGGAGGACAAAAGGGAGAGACGCCAAATGCGGGGATCCAAAATAATGATTTATTAAATAAATGGGGAACCAGACAGGGGGGAAAAAAAAAAATGGGGCGCACCGGCCAACGGAAACACTGTGCTACAGCACTGAAGGAGGGAGAACTCAGGAATCCAAAACCAGAAAACACAAGGGGGCAGACTGGGGACAACTCAAGACAGGACTAGGGGACACTCGGAAGAGGCAGAGGGCAGGCACAAGACGAGACAGTGGGCACAGCTGGCAGATGGCTAACTCGGGAAGCACAGCTGGCCGGGAGAAGGGTCTGGGAGAACATCAGGAGGGGGGCAGACAGGACGGCAGGAATGCTGGTTTGGAAGCCGGCGAAGGCGGCCGGTACACTGGGGACTGGAGACGGTGAGGGCGACTGGAACACTGGGCGCTGGAGATGGTGAAGGCGACTGACACACTGGGCGCTGGAGACGGCGAAGGCGACTGACACACTGGGCGCCGGAGACGGCGAAGGCGACTGACACACTGGGCACAGGACAGGTGGCACACAGGGCTCGGAGGACGGGGCATCAGGGGCTGAAGGCAGCAGGAAGGGAAGGATGGGCTGGGAATGCGGCTGAAGAACACACAGAAGAGATGAAGGGACCAGAGGGAAAGTGCACAGGGCCGCGAGTGGTGTGAAGCAGGCGGGAGCGAAGTCAGATGTGATCTGAAGTGCTGGAGGCTGGAACTGATATAGGCAGGGGGCACTGGCAGACAGGTGCAGGAACTTAATATAATTAACAAGGGGTGGAACGTAAGGGAAACCTAATTACATGAAACAGATAAACATTAACACACAGACGAGGACCACAAGACAATCCCAAAGACGGGATAAATAAACTGGATAAATATTTCACAGTGAAATAGAAAGAGACAGGACAGATAAGAAATGCAGAGGTTCTGCAGGAAAACTTAGCAAAGCCAGTGAAAGAAAGGCAAGAGGCGGAGACTAGAACAGGGCGACTGCTGAGAGATCATTAGTCAATTAGTAAGTGCAGCTATACAATCCCGGCGCTCGTTAGTGTGTTAGTCTAATATACAATGTTAGTTTGATTTGTAAATTCTAGAAAATAACAAACTGTGAGTCAGGGTAAGTAATATAGAACAGCAAGGGGAAATTAGTAAACGAGAAAGGAAGAAAGGCTGAAACCCAGAATCCATTAAATCACCCAAAATAGTGTCACAATCAATTAAGACAGAAACAGCAACAAACTAGTGACGCGACCGGGGAGAAAGCAAAGACAGTACATGGGTAAGACGTGGACTGGAATAACATGGGAGAGGAATGAAATGTAAAACACTAAGACATGGACTAAAAACCAACATCACAAAAATAATAAAAACCTAAAACTGACCAACCAAACACACGGACCACGGAACACAACACTATGGATCTGCTGCATGCTGTACTATGTAAACAGACCCTATCGTTGTACGGTGTATGAAGTGAGTATCGTTGCGTCCAGCTCTTTCAATGCTTTTTTTTTTTCGGTTTAACCTTTTTTTCCATGTTGCATTCGCTGTAGGCCGTCGTTTATCCTGCTAAACTCTACAAACCCATCTGTCAGTCCAAACTTCCTTTTCTCTTATTCAGAACTCAATACTTAAACGTTTAGGGAATTTTGTAAAAAAAAAAATTGACATGTTGTTGGATTTCAAAGAACCTCCTGAATAAAATATTCCCTCACTTGATTTGATGTGATCTTGATGAATTATGACCTGTTTTGTTTGATGAGGGCACAGGAAAAATACTCATGGATGGGCTCTCCAACTTTGGGGGGGGAGGGGAGTGCTCCCGTCGCTTGACAATGACCCCACTGCCACTGGGGACCCTAGGCCTTCCCGCTTTTGACGGTTATCAGAGTTGAAGGATATGACCAATCAGACGCTGAGAAAGGCATGCATCATTTACGACAAGGGTTTATGATGCACAGTCTGCATTTCGAATTGCAGCGGTACCAGTGGATATGGGGCAAACGCGGCACAAAAAGCACAGAGTAACACCATGGAATGGCAGGAAAGGGGAGCATCATGAGCGAGTAAATATTCTATGGAATTGATGTTCTGATTGAGGAAGCATTTTGAGAACATGACACTGAGTTTGAAGCGTCTGCGTCCAGCAGCACAGAGCTTATGTACACTCGGGATATGTCGACCAAACCATCTAGAGCACTTTAACAACTTTGCTGACTGGAAGTTGTGTTGCCAGTTTGATAGGAAAAAGGGTCCTGGGGGCAGCCAAAAAACATTGTAGATGCAATGGGGACCACTGCAGAGGCCACCTGAGATACCTCATCCCACCTTTCATAACTTTAAAACAAATGTAGATTTAGCCTAATTTTTTTGTGATGAAAGTTGTCCCTTGATCCACAAATATCAATTGCAAATTGGCTAGTTGTGAGCCTAAACTAAATGGAATAAAAAAGGCAGCAGCTGAATTGTTTGCATTCAGCAGTAATGTTACTTTCCACCATTCCAAGCGAGTGAACTCACTTTCATTATCAGAATTTCAACTATTGTATTTTCTACTAAATTGAGTTTCCTTTTTTTACATATTTTATTGTTATTTTCTTTACAAATGACACAAAACCCAGCAAAGCAAAACCAATATGTACAAAAGCACAACTTGACAAAAGAGAGAGAGAAAGAAGAAAACAAACACAGTGTTCTGTGTATCTCCTTATAGTTTTTTTTCAAATCCGACAAAATTTGATTTATCTTTACAGCACCATTCATTCCTTTTGTATTCCAGGTAATAATTTTAGCTAGGCTCTCCCCACTACTGTGTACATTAGCCATATCTATTCAACTCAAAAGATGCCAATACTGTCATATCACCAAACACACACAGAAAAGAAAAAATCCTGACAAAACATATGAAGAAAAACAGAGAAAAAAGGGAGAACACTCCCTTTTATTCCCCCCCCCCCCTTTAGCCCTTTCCTTCCCCCAACTGAAAGGTGAAGAAAAATACCTGTTTTAAACTAAACATAGAGTTTAACACTACTTAACTAAACTCTATAATTTAGATTTCCAAGTTTTGCCCCCTTTAAACATTGAGTAGTTGAACACTTTTCAAAATGCACTCTGATTACTGATAAATTCAACTGATCCGATATGTTTGTTTTAAGCAGTGTATCAGGAGAGTCATCTTATCCCTAGATGTGGTTATTCACATCTTGGCAATCTTACCACTGTACTTGTGTAACATCATTTTCATTAACATAAACATGCCCCCAAAATATGAATGAACAATGGATAGCTTCATTTGAGTAAATGGTTTTAGGTTTTCTTTTTTTTCCTCCTCTTCCCCTTCCTTAGTCATTCAGACACCGGTATAAGTGTCACTGTATTAGTGGTGATAATATCATCAGCAGTGTTGTGTGTAATGCGTTACTTTGTGACGCGCCTTACTATTGTAAATCTGTTCACGAAATGTAGTTGCTTTTTCAATTTGGCACAACGTTACTTTTCTGAAGCGGTATTCAGATAGAAAAAAAGTTTATCTGAGGCAATTCAGAGCTGTCAAGAATCGCTCTGGAAACCCCTTTCAGGCAGCGAAAAATAGGCGCAGCAGCTGTTCACACAGCGACCAGTAGGGCGGAGTCGTTGCCAAAGCGCCGGATACTTTTGGAACTCCGCTCGTTTCGCTAGCTAGTATGCTCAGGCGCTTTGCCATTGTATTAAAAAATTCATGTTCTGTAAAACCGCTTGAATGTTAACAAGCAAATTATTCTTCCTATTAACAAGTATAAACCGCAAATTATAAACCACTGGTGGCGACGGTGACCTGCTTAATTTTTCTCGGTACTTTATTCAGGATTAGCAATTACGTCAAATAATGACACAAGCAGGCACACAAGACCGATATCCAATTGAAAAATGACACAAGTATATGATTAACAGATTCATGGATCATAAGCCGAAAAGGTTCTGATTTTAGTCGATATTGCTGGAAGCTACATATGGTACTATTTCCATCATTGCTCCAAAACATACACCACAATCGGCGAGAATAACACATTATTTACATTTACGCTTAAGCCATGTCTGTGAAACTGCCTGGCGCTATAATTTGTATATCAATTACTCACCATTAAGATGTCTCAAACAGACAAAGTTGTCATCCACCTGGCGCAACTTTATGGCCACTGGAGAGTTTTGAAAAATTATCCAAATTCCTATTTTTCTGGAAATCATTAGGGGCCACCCGGTAGCAACAGAAAAACGCCACAAAACGTCTGTTGACAAACTTTCAAACATATCAGACAACGCAGCGTCCAGTATATTCCAAGTCTGCTTTATCTACTCGTATCCTCAGTGCTCCAGAAACGTGGTTATTTTAGCTTTATACCATGGTCTGGGTGAATACATTTTTCTGATTGGCTGGCAGGTCTGCGTTAAAACTGTGGAACCGCACAGGTGGTTCGGATACGGAAGTTTGAACTTTCAAAATTCATCCACTAGCCAACTTGTAACCGTAGCAACTTTAGAGCTGATATTTGATTGGGTGGAACAGAAACCTCGCTGCTCATTTATCTCCTGTAAATTCAGCGGCGTCATATAAGTTGCGTCCTGCAGGGCGGTTAACTATAGGTACTCGAGCGATAATGACCGTAAATATTATAGCAGCGAGGTAATCAGGCTTGATTCATTAAACGATTGTAATTGTGTACGGTTACAAATGAAGCTAACGTGTCCACTTCATGTATCAGCGATTGCTGACAGTTCACTCGCTACGTGCTATGCCAGCAGACTTCAGTTCGCTGACTGCGGAAACCATCATAGTTCATTGTAATTGTGGGTAGCAAGTTAGCTACAGTCTGCATAATCGCGCATAATGTTTCCTTATGCATAATCTCCGTTTCAGATGGAATCCGGTATCAAATCGTCAGCTAGTAAACGGATGTAAGCATGTGCAAAACAATTCTTTCTCCATGAACGTAAGATGAACTAAGATAGCTGGTTCAATTTAGCTTGGCCTAGGCCCTATAGTATTGGGTATGAGAAGGCGCGGGGCCTGTTTAATGATTACCAATTCATTTTTTTTAGTGCAAAACTTTAACCAAAAATTTCTTAATACTGTGATTTGATATTGCTGGCAAATGACCATGGTATAAGTGGGATAATCAACTCGAAGGTGAGCATTCCACGGTTTTAAGGCACTTAGCGGAGGCATTTTTGCCTCCGCGTCGTGCATTAAAACCGTGGAATGCACACCTTCTCGTTAATTATCCCCTATAAAAAAAATAAACAATACAAAAGTTCGCTGTCGCCCACGTTTGGAGCAAGCGCGTGCAGGAGAAGCAAGCTAGCGCATTCAACGGTGTTCTGTCAAATTTTGCTCCCTAGCCAAATCTGCTACCTCGCAGTTCTGCGCTTGCGCAAACCTAAAATCTCGGGCTGTTTCTTCGATCATAAAAAATACATGCATTTTCAGTGCCTCTAAGCGGTAATGTGCCATTTATTTTATTTATTGACATGATGAGCCACTTGAATGTAAGATATTTTGAAGTTATTCTATCTTCTGTTGGATTTAGATGAGGAATGCTTTATTTTGAGACATATGAGTCATGTTGAGGTTTTCTTTATGATGTTCCAAAGGAGCCTATTGATACGATTTGCACTAGCTTTGCACCAGTTTTGGGGTAGCCTGTGTGATGAAAGAGTAGGCTATAAAATAAGCCCTTATGTATTTTATGTTCACCGATATGCCCATAAGATGTATTGAGGCCATGTTATTTCATATCGTTGGATAGGGCTTAGTGGTGGTGTTGAAGCCTATAGTTGTCCAATGTTTTCTTGTCAAGTGCTCTGTTTGTGGCATTTTCATAATAAAGAGCACAAAAGAAATACCTGTTATGTCCTCCATAGTCAAACTTTATGAAGGCCTACACATTTAGGAATGGATATGTGGTCCTGCCCTAAGTCAAGCAACATAAAAATCACGTAAAAGTAACTAGTAACGTAAAAAGTTACTTTCCATAGAAGGTAACTAAGTAAAGTTACAGATTACTTTTTTGAGAAGTAACGAGTAACAAGCAAAAGTTACTTTTTAAAAGTAACTTCCCCAACACTGATCATCAGTCAGTTGTGCCCACAGACCAGCCAATAACGTTGAAATCCAGATTTATAAAGTTAAAAAGTCAGAGGGCATGTAAACAAACTCCAAGCATGTTCTATATTATGAGAAAGGAAAGGTGTATAAGTAACTTACGACGAGGATGTTTTTATCGGATAAATGTTTTGCATGCCCTGGTCTAATATTTAAAAAAAAAAGAGAAGAAAGAAAAAATGGAAAAAGGGCAATGAAGTGAGTTGAGAGAAGGGAATAATCCATCTTTGCGTGGAGAGATTCTTTTCTTGACAGAAGTCTTCAGCTGCTTGCGGCAAGTGGAAAGTGTGCCAAATGTCATTAAGGTTGATGGCCAGGACGGCAAGGTAGAATAAGCTGAATTCAACTTTTGCCTCGTGGAGCCTCGCCTTTACTGCATTGAAAGAGGCTCGTAGCTTCCTGATCTCCGCTGGCAGGTCGGGGTAAATATGTACCGAAGTGCCTCGGAAGTTAAGGGGAACTTTGCCTTTAGCCAGCCCCACAATCTTCTCCTTTTGTGTAATAATGTAGCCGGACGATGATGGTTCTTGGTCGGGATCCTCTAGCCGGCTTCGGTACTAGCGAGCGGTGGGCATGATCAATGACAACTGGAGAGGAAACGTTTTCTGCTCCCAGGATCTCAGGTATGCGCCCCCTCTGGAATGCCGATAAACCAAAGATTCTTTAGCCAACTCCGGCTTTCAAGGTCGAAACACTTTTCTTTGAGGCGCTTTAGCTCTTTGTTGTTTATTTCATCCTGACTCTCCAGTCTGTGAATACGGTCACGGGCTTCACTCAGGCTGTGTTCCATGTCAGTTTTCTCAGCAGTAGCTTTAGCATTGTCCTGGCGAAGCTTATTTATCTGCTCACCCACCTCTTGGCGCAGGCCTTGGAAGCTTGTTGTTGTTTCCAAACAAATTGCCTCAACCTCTTGCCTTAGCTCCGTGCATAGTGAAGAAATTTCAGCCCGACAATCGGTGAGAATAGCCTCCCGTGAGTTTCAGTTTGTTTCGGAGTTGCTCCACGGTGAGCTGGTCACCTTTCGCCATGCTGTGCTGTTTGTTAGCTTCACTCTTCAACTCGACGAGTTAGTTGATTAAACTCCAACAGGACTCTAATGTTGTTAGATTAAAGGTAGTCTGTGGTTTTCCCACTGTCTTAGCAAAATAATTGAACTATGGTTGTTGAAATGTGTCAAATAAGTGAAAATAAACGGGAACTCTCGGGACCACGTCTACTCCATACCATAGCGTGCCCAAGTTTCTCTTTAATAAAAGAAATGTTTTGCAAATATGCCCAGCATTTACAGAAAAATAAGCTTTTTGACTTGGGTGCATAAATGCAAGTAGGAAATCTTTTAAAAATCAGTTCAATGGATAAAACTGGCTGCTTTTATGGAAGATAAGATTAATCTGTTATTGAATAATTGGTAAGATGGTGAAAATCAAATGTCGGTAATATGCTACCTGGATGGAAGGATGGTAGTGCCGGTTGAAATCAAGTTGTATCACATGCTGCAGGCAAACTGGTGTAACTAATTATAGGATATAATTTCCTGCAGGAATTGTAGAGAGCAGAAAACAGCCTGGGCCTCCCAGTACATGGCAGAGAAAGGTGTAAATGAGCCAAGTGCACATTTCAAGGTGTTATCCAAATGAATGCACTTGCCTCTATTGTGCTCGCAGCTCACATAAATGTGTCTTACTGCAAGATGTGTGCATTCCTTTTTGCTCAACAGCCACTGCTGCTATTGGGTTTTGAATTGTTCGCTTGGCAGCGCACGCATGACATTTTTATGTTGTTTTGCCCGTTTCATTTGCCAGTTTTCATATCTAACACGATGTTTCTGGTTGTTAGAAGGCCTGAAAACAAAGACATCTTAGAAGAAAAATGATATTGCCGAGCACTTTCAGAGAGAGGGTAATTGTACGTCAGTGTCCTTGTTTAGAAGTAACTTCTGAAAGCCAAAAAGTTAAAAACATTGAGTGATTCTGAACCCAGCTTTTGTTGAGATTTTTTACCGAGAATTCTTGGATGTTCTGCCAGTTTATTTACCTTAAAATGGAGTGGGGGGTTCACATACAAACATTTTACTTACCTGCATATTTCGTGTCAGCTCCTTTTATTTATTTATTTATTTATTTATTCTTTAGGGTGGAGTTTGATAAAATTTGTGAGAAACGCAAATCCTCCTTCGCTTATTAAAGCCTATAATTACAGCTGTCAAGTGTTCACAGGAAAACAATGTACTTCCTTTAAAAATTAAGCGCTGACAGAGTATACGGGGAATGACTTTTTTTTGTTTTCCACTGAGTGGTTGGGGGACTGAGAATAGTCTAAAAGCCAAAAGAAAACCAGAAGTAAGCTCACCAGGCACATCCCACATGTTTCTCCCGAAGGAGTCACAAGCCTCCTTGTGGTCTCTCACTGCACTACTTCTGAGAGCTCAGCTCCTCTGTGTGCCAGATATGAAGTAGGAACCTTATCTGCATGGTGACAGACATGGGCCCTCTACACATCAGGGCGAGATTAACCAACCAAAAGTTTCAAAAGTTTAAAGGTTGAAACACTCACAAATACAGAGATAAAACCAGAAGGCACTCAGTGAGCACATTACCTCCGCCATTTTCAAATTCATTGGCAAATTATCATTAGACGCTAGTGTTAAAAAAGTTTCAACAGTGCGGTCTTAACATGCATAGAAATTTTTCGGATCCTGGATCCGCCTTAGCACAGTATCTATCAACACACATCCATCTATTACTTTTTGAGATAGCCCATGAACTGAAAACTAACAAACACACAGTATGAACGAATGAACAAACTTACAAACGCCTGTGAAAACATATTTCTGCCTGGCAGAGGTATAAAAAGAAAAAAAGGTCATTCTGAGTATATTAACAAACACTATGTTTGATGTAGATTTGTCAATCCTGCATTGCCTTCAATAAATGTTCCTTATTTGCATAAGATCCTGTGGTTGATGCTCTGAAAGGCTGGATGAGGTTCAAGATTAAAAAAGAAAAAAAAACAGTGGTGAAGGTTTATATCTTCTCTGGCTGGTGAGGTACACGTCACAGAACACAGATTTGGCCTGGGGGGAGCCTCCTTTCTCTTGGTGAGCTTGCTCAATCACACCAGCTTTTGGATAATATTTGGCGAATACATTCCCCCGACCAGCCCAACAAAAGATAACGGTATTCAGATATTAACATGTCGAATTGCCTGTGGATTCAAGAGCCAGGAAATGTCTGATGATACCCTTTTCTCCTGGTTGTGAATGATGACCATGGTGGTTGCAGAACAATTCTAGCGACTGAAAAATAAAAGATTTGTTATTGGCTGGGACTGCCTTTCTCAAGCATTGAAAAAAACATATAGTGAAAAACAGGCTTGTGGGCATTGACAGTGTTGGTAAATCTAGGTTTTACCAGGAACAAATATTATGACCGTCGTCTAAAAGAAGCACACCCGATGTTCGTATTAAAAAACAGGAAAGTATTTATCATATGAGCCAGCACGGAAACAAAATCTCAGAAACATGTTCATTGAAGCACTGTTTATAGCATTACATTTGCAAATATTCAAATTTGTGTGTAAACCAAGTTTTGTCCTCTGATTGGTCGCAAGCAGTTGTGTGCCATGTTTGGCACTGCGGATTGGATTATTCAAATCCCGAATGGTCGTGGGGTCTAGCCCTCTTCTCCCCTGTGGACAGGTGGAAAATCCTCAAAGGTGTAACTGCCAGCGGTCATTAACATATACATGTGAGGTGGCCTAATGCACAAATCTGTCTGTCTCTCCATTGTATTCAAAGACACAAATTGATCTGCTTCCCCACAGCAGTCATACTCTTAGGATACGGTCAGCTTTTGCCATGAATATGAAAAAGATTTTGAACTATCTAGAGCAGTGGTCTGCAACCCTGTTCCTGGAGAGCTATAATCCTGCAATTTTTCACTCCAACCAAAGCAAAGCACAGGTCATTTCCCAGTCCGAGATCATGATGCGCTGATTGTTAGCTCAATCAGGGGTGCTGAATCAGAGTTGGACTAAAAGCCGACAGGACGGTAGCTCTTCTGGAATGAAGCTGAAGACTGTTGAGCTGGAGTCAGGCTACAAGGATATCATGGGTTAATCAAGGAAAAAAACACCAGTGACAAAACACAAAGAGATTGAATTATCCACTGTGACAAACTCTGTAATTGAGCTGTGACCTTCAAGTAGAGATTTATGTGATTTCAAATTCAGGGAAGCCACCAAGAGCCCTGAACCAATGTCTTTGACTGAAAGATGGTATTTATACTTTTATCTGCTATATTCTATGTCACACAATTGAAATTTTGACAGGTGCTGATGAAATGGTTGAAAAAAAGGAAAAAAAAAATCTATTCACCAGTAAACTTGCTTTTAAAATACATTTCTGATAGGACCACTTCGTCAAAAAATATTATTTATTGCAATATTCAGGCATACAATCATACATTAAGTTTGGCGACATGGCTCTGTTATGAGAGATCCCTGCCCCTCCGTATGAGGAACCGAAGGCAGGGAGCTGCTAGTAACCCCCCTCCAAAGAAGCAGAGTCAAAGCAACAATGACCTCACAAAAGAGACATTGCTATAGAACGAAATTTAGACAGAGAGCCGGGTTTAATGAATACAATAGCTGGGTGGAGGAGGGTTGTTGAGCTAGTGCACAGAGGAGGCAAGCTTAAGTAGAGTAGCATATTGCCAGCCAAGCAATCAGACAGCTCGGTCAGATGACAGTCATGTGCACTCAGGTAGGAGCTGCTCCTCTGTTAGCAGGCTTGACTCCATGGCCTATCAGAGTTTGCGTCAAGTCTACATTTTACCTCACTTTCGAATTTTAATTTGGAATCGCAGTTTAAACAACCATGATTTGATCCTTTATTTTAAAACAGTCAAGTTTGCTAAATACTAAACTTTCCCACTACATAGAGCAAACTGACTTCAGTGAGTGGAAGGGCATGTTGAATAACTATTTATGAAAAACTGCAAAAAAAAAAAAGCAAAAGCTGACAATTAGACAAATGGAAAAGTAATGGAGGTAGTGTGTTTCAAATATAACAAAAAATGGAATAAGTGAAACCGCTGGAAAACATAAACGTAAAATACCTGATGGAACAGAGATTTTTACCAGCATTCACTTTTAGCTTAATAAACTTAGGCTGCAAGAACTCCAAAACAGTCCGACTGGAGGCTTGGGTGACAGACATCCAATTAGACCGATACAGGGAACATTCAAGGAGGACATGATGTATTTTTTACTTTACTCTAAACCATGAAAATGTCATGCTTTTTTATGTGTGTTTTCTACTGATTTTATTCCAGTAGTTTTTGAATGGCACACTGCTTTTGTTTTGTCTAATGAATACATATAGGTGGCAGCATAAAAATGAAAATGCAGTCTCAGAAATAGTTTTTCCTTATCAAGAAGCATTAACAGTATTTTTCTTTGGATGAAGATGCAATCCCTCACCTTGCCTTTTCATTATCAAGTCCATGTTTGCAGTTTTTATTTAAAATAAAAACAAAAACTAGCATTCCCTATTCGGCATGTCATTCTCAAAAAGTGCCCCACCACATTGCTATGAAAAATAAAAAATATAAGATGACTAGATGATGCTCACTCTACAGAGATGCTAACCCATGCCTGTTGTTGACCTTGACCTTTGACCTTTCGACCTCAAAATGCAAATTTGGACAGGGCACCCTAGGATCATCTACCCCACAATGTTTGGTCACCCTAGCTTCAGTGGTGGCCGAGCTGTCGCGCGGTCAGACACACAGACGGTGCTAAACTGTATACCCACGCCCCCTCGTCGGGCATGAGTAAAAATGTAAATTTATGAGAAAAATGTGTTCTCAGTAATGCTTCCTTTGTTTTGTCTCATATGAGGCTCAATAAGAAGCTGAAGCAAAATGAGTGTTTGGAGATTCAGATACTTGTATTATTGGCCCAATGAAACAAGAAGTCCAGCTCTGTCGGCTGAACGGATGACCTATTAACACCCCACCTTTTAAGTTAATCATGAAGATCGTCTCCCACAATCATTACAATTTCTTTCACCATGCAAATTTCCATTCATTGGCTTGTTTGACAGTGAAAGTTAATTCTGTTTCCTGAGATCTCAAAGGACACAAGTGATTTCCATCAAAAATCATGAAATACATGAAAAAAGCAGTGTAGAAATCCTTCCGACAAGTTTATAGTCTCTGCTAAAATAAAATGGGGTATACAGTATGTGTAAACGTTAAACACGGCACTAAATTTGGCTCCAACATTGGCAGCTTTGTTTGGTGATGGGTGAAAGGGCATTTGGATTACTTCCATATGCTTTGCCATCATACAGAGTCCGTTAAAAATAAATGTAGTAAAATGGTTGGGGAAATGGGGTTGCCCGGCTCCTCCCCAGGTGGGGCACAACCATGGGTCATTTGAACAAGAAACCTGTATGGCTTCAGGAAATATGCAGTTATACAGTGTTTTTGTGTACCAAAAAAAGAAAAACTTTTCTAATATTTTTGTGCATTTTATGCAGTTGTTTTCAATTTGTTACAGTGGATATGGAATTTTTATTTTTTCATGGTATACATAGATATTTCTGTCAACATGTGGCTCAAGAGGATAAATAACTCTAGATGCACCGACTTAAAACAAATAAACAGCAAGCTAAAATACTTTGATTGCTGTTGTGATTGGAAGAAAAATTAGCATACACAGTGGGCCCTCAGGACAGACATTGAGAAACACAGATCTAAATGTTTTTGTCTGCGGAATAATGGTTTGTGACAGAAGCGGTTGTTTGAGTATTTTGCAGACTGCAGATCTGGGATATTTGCACATAGTCATGAATGATAAAAGAAAATGGGAAAAACAAAATAAATAATCTCTGAACACACAACCCGTAAAACCTTGAAATGGATAAGCAGCAGCAACCCTACTCCTGGAATAGGAACAGGAAACATGACCTACAGAAGGCAAAACTGTCAGGAGTACGTATAGGAACCACAAGTGAGCACCAGCGAGTACAAAAAAAGGGAGGCTTTATTTCTGAAGGGGGCAGACCCCCAACAGAGCAGGCAACGGTACAATGTCCACAATCCAAAAATCAGAATCCTAAGGGCGAAATCCAGAGCCGTAAACAGGGCACCAATCACAAAACTCGTCGTTGGGCCAAAAGGGTTCGTAAACAGATTCAGACAATAGTACCAAAAAGTAGAGACAAAAATTGTACGCCGGACGGTCCAGTCAGAAGAGTGACACTATGAGTACAAGGCGAAGACAATGGCAGCACAGGTTAACAAGAGAAACGTTCTGACAAGGAAGTGCTGTGAAAAGACTCCTAATATACACTCACGGGAAGTCACATGCTTAACAAAACACAGGTGCAGGAAGTCAGACTGATTACATAGGAAGCAAATATGAGGGAGAACCTAATCACATGAAATAGGCAAAAACCAAAACGCCCACAGGGATCACAAGACAGCCTATAGACAGAACAAACAGATCCGGTTAGGGATTTCTACGAGCACAGAGTAAGAGGCAGAACAGTGATTAAACAGGTGCCGAGAATCTGCTAGAAGCACAGCAAAATAAATTGAGTGAAGTCAAGAGGCGGAGACTAGAACAGGGCGAATGCTGAGAGATTGTTGGTCAATTAGTAGAGTGCAGCTATACAATCCTTAGTGCTTGTTAGTAAGTTAGTACTATGTACGGTGTTAGACTTGGTTAGTGATTTAATAAAAACAACAAACTGTTGGTATTGGTTAGTAATCTAGAAAAGCAAGGCGAAGGAAGTAAACAAGGCTGGAATGGTTGAAATCCAGAAACCATTAAATCACCCGAAAGAGTGGCACGCAATACCATGGCTATGAGCAATGGCAAGACAAGAGACCAGACAGGGGGAGACAAAGTGCAATGCATGGGTGAAAGCAAAACATGGACCGGAATAATAACAGGAATGGGGAAAATGGCAAAATACAAAACATGGCAAAACTAAACTAAACAAAACAAGAGCATAATCAGGTATCTAAATAACAATACATAATTCAATACATTGTCAGGCAAGGCAAAGGTCAAAATCCAAACAAGACAGGATGGCAAACAGCAGAATCACAACAAAAACTACACAACAGAATGACTGGATAAACAACACAGGCCAAGAATCTCAATTTTTCCTGAGACAGGTAGTTTGGAGGCTTTAAGTTTGGCATAAACATGAACCTGAACTCTAACCAGCATCTTAAAGGTATGAAAAAGTGATCAGTTTCAGGTTTACATCATATTAGGGAGGGTCAGAGGGCACCAACACTTTCAATCAAATATGTCCACCTGGCTGCAGAAATGGAGCGCAGAGCATGCCAATTTCAAATGGATCCAAACAATGTGTCACTTATTTTTTTACCATTTGCAGAGCTGTTCTACCTGACCAGATAATTGGTTGTTCTGTTTTGTCGCATTGCGGACAGCTATTGTCAGCACTGAACTCTCGAGCACACAGCACTCTTACTGTTTCATATTCATTCTCTTCAACTATTATTTTCTAGTTTCAGGAAAAGACACTGTAATAAATTATTACCATATCAAAGCCAAGAGTATCCACACAAACACAATCACGTCTGCGCTGAATCCCGTCTCACTCCCACCCACTCCCACAGAAGAAACTCCAATGAGACTGTTGAAGGGGCGAAGGAGGGGTTTAATAGGAGCTTTAAATGTAGAAAATGGATCTGCAGGTGCACAATACGGCATGTACAGAACAAAGCCGTACGTATCAATTTGTCAGGCCACTGATTTTTTCTTTCCTTTGAACCAGTACAACAACAATGAACTCACTAAAGACGTCAACTCAGCAACAGAAAAGAAGTCTAACTGAATTCCTGCATTCAATATAATCATATCAAAGATGTCTGGAAATCTTAACACTGCATCCATTTTTTTGTTCAAAGCTTCTTTCCTCATCAGGAACTGACAAATTATTGCTGCACTATTTCGGCATACAAGGTTATTTTGAATTTGTTTTGCTCTCTCCAAAGCCTGAATGTACCACTTTGTAATATCAACAACAATCAAGATTAACACATCAACGACAGCAACAACAAGAGAGTTGTTTATATTGATCTTTTCTGTTTTGTTTTAAGGGAATGATAAATCACATTGCTGCATTTGACAGGGATGTTGGTGGTTTCAGAGATACATCATACTACCAGTTTTTCATAAATGGCGCTGCAAAAAGAATAAATCAAAATGGGAAAAAAGTATATTCTTTATAAAATATTACTGAGACAAAATGGCGGCGAGGTGTTTTTTTCTTTCCTTTGTGGCACTTCAAGTGTTTAGCTGGAGATGTAATAGAACATTCAAGCTCCCGTAGGTTTTGTTTGACAAAAAGCCCATGACAGCTAGCGGGGCAATCCTTCAGTTCTACTCAGAAGGGTACATCCCATGGATCTATGCTCCACACAGCAGTATGGAGACATCACAGGGGTGAAAGTGTCCGAAAAATATCAACAATATGCCACTGTCCATGAATATTTGTGGTTAATACACACATGTTCACTGCATTCATTCAAAATGGAGGTTGATTTATTGACAGCTTCACATGTCAGTGCTTTAAAAACGGTGCAGCCTTGGAGAATTAGAGCATGTGAACACAATAATTATCGCTCAGTGAGGCAGATGGTGGTATTGTGCATAAATAAAATGCAAAGAGTGATCTGTTCTCTAACAGGTAAAAAACCCTTTCCAGGAGCACTATTCATTGTGTCTTGTTTTACTGTTCACCTTTAACCACCAGGTCGAAAGATCCCTTTGACACTGGAACAGCAAAAATCCAGCAAACTAAATTGTGCTTCTTTCAATGCATCTCTGAAGATACAGTTTTTACTGATTTTGTACAGCTGCTACTGCCACTCTACAACTACAACAACCACCCTGACTTGAATAACAAGCGGTAAATACCCAGTGACCATTTATTTGAAATTAAGCTGCAATACAACAATAATAATGATAATAATAATAATAATATAGTGCAAACAGTCTCCTTCCATCTCTTTCAGTGCACTTCAAATGTAATTCAAAATTTGTGTTTTTAGTTGTCATTAGAAGCTATAAATGATTTCGTAGAGATATTTTGTTCCTGTATGTGCAACTCAGTTCAAAGTTGCGGAACAAAAAAGAGAAAAGAGTATTAATGATCATTAAACTAAAGGGATTCCTTATAGCTAGTAATTATGTTTAGCAATGGGACATGATATTTATAACAGAATATTCCATTGCCAGAGCAGCCAAGAGGCAATAACTGTACAAACAACTTACATTTTGTTTTTACAATGAAATAGACAAAGAGGTAAAAACTACAGACCATTAAGCTGCTGGAATTCAAAAGCCAACTTGTATTGTGATTTGAAAAGCAAGAGAGTATGGTCAGCAGAATTTGTTACTGAATGCTTTATGCCACTGTGGCCAAGAACCAATTACTGTTGGAGAAAAAAATAAAATAAAACACCTCATATGAAGTTTTTAGAAGAATGTATTTGTCCTGGGGTCACCATAACAACCTATCCCAGAAACTTGCCGACACCTCTAATAATAAAAAAAGTAATTTAAAAGATGTAGATTTATTTTGAAGATCGTGGTTTTCCGTTTATCAGCGGAGGAAGTTTTTTTCCAACTGTGCTTCTATTTGAGTGGGTGTACTGATACGAATAAGGTTGGCATAGTTCTGGCTTCGACAAAAAGAAAACATTACTCAAAAGCACAGCTCTGGTAAGGGTTTTTAGTTTTTTATCACGGCAATAAACTCAACTGAGTTCCTGTTTTTATGCATTTGTGCCATCTGTACAATACCTACATATATTTGCTCTGGGGGGTGGATTTGCTGTAATTTGTCAGGCCACAGTTGCACAGCATGACTGCTGTTGGTCCGCTGAGACCACGAGCCTCATTTATAAACGGTGCGTAGGCACAGAAAAGATGCGTTTGCCTCTTTATTTGCAGATTTCGAATATATATATATATATGTATATATACAACCCCAATTCCGAAATAGTTTGGACAAAGCGTAAATTGTGAATACAATCAAAATGCAATGACTTTCAGATCACATGAGCCAATATTTTATTAACAATAGAACATAGATAACATTTCAAATGTTGAAACTGAGATATTTGACATTTTTATCCACAAAATGCGCTTATTTCAAATTTTCTGGCTGCAACAGATCTCAAAAAAAAAAAGGGATGAAAAAGCTATTAATATTAAAGAGAATCAGCTGAAAGAACATTAAGCAGTGATGAAGTTAACTGGCATCAGGGGTGTAACATGATTGGCTATAAAAGGAATGTCTAAGAGAGGCTGAGTCACTCAGAAGTAAAGACGGCCAGAGGCTCTCCAACCTGTGAAGGTTTGTGAAAAAAATAATGGAATACCTTTAAAACAATGTTCCTCAACGTCAAATTGCAAAGGCTTTGAAGGACTCATCATCGACATCATCAAAAGATTCAGAGAAATCTAACACACGACTCTTTACACAGAGAAAATCTCTGTGCGTAAGGGGCAAGGCCAAAGACCTTTACTGGATGCCCATGATCTTCGGGCCCTCAGACGCCACTGCATCACTCACAGGCATGATTCTGTCATTGACATTACTACATGGGCCTAGGAATACTTCAAGAAACTACTGTCTGAAAACACAGTCCGCCATGCCATCCACGGATACCACCTAAAACTCTATCATGCAAAAAAAAAGCCATTGTTGAGCATGATCCAGAAGCGCTGCCATGTTCTGTAGGCTAAGGCTCATTTAAAATGGGCGTCGTGTCCTCCAAGCAAAAGAGGAGAAAGACCACCCCTTCTGTTATCAACGTTCAGTTCAAAAGCCAGCATCTCTGATGGTACGGGGATGCATTAGTATATAGGGTGTGGGACACTTGCTTTTGTTTTAAAAAGCACCATGAATGCTGAAAGGTGTATAAAGGCTTTAAAGCAACATATGCTCCCCTTCAGATGGCATTTTTCCAGGGAAGGCCTTTTTATTTCAGCAGGATCATGTGAAACCACATACTGCAGCTAATGTAACAGCATGGCTTTGTAGTAGAAGAGTCCGTGTGCTGAACTGGCCTGCCTGCAGTCCCGATCTTTCACCGATTGAGAACATTTGGCGCATAACTAATCGAAAAGTCCATCAAAGGAGACCCAAAACTCTCCAGCGGCTGGAAGCCTGTATTAAACAAGAGTGGGATCAAAATTCCAATGGCTAAACTCAAGAAACTTGTCTCCTCAATGGCCAGACGCCTCCACTCTCGGCTCTAAATTCATAGACCAGGTACAGGCGCGGCGCAGGCACAGCGAATAGGGGGAGCGCCATGCCAACAGGGTGTGTCCAGGCGTATGTTGTAATTTCGTGCCCGGCATAGCCTGGCGCAAGTACTCCTGTCCCGCCTCTGTCCCTCCTACCTGCGCAAGAGGCAAAGAAGGAGGAGAAAAGGCTTAAGTGGGTTTAACACACCCGAGTCAACTCTTCACCAATAAATTAAGCTCCTCTCCTCACCTTTAAAGTGTTGAAATAAAGAAGCCTCTGCCCTATATCTGCACGATGCGTTAATGTTGCATTTTATTTTGCTGCTTCAGGCATGTTTTCCGCACCGCTTACGTCTATATTCAGCATTACGAGTATGATGCATTCTCAAATTATTACCATTAGCGAACTTGAATGGAATTTCAAAACAAAACTATGTGAGATCATTCAAACTTATGAAGTTGGAATTAAATACGATGGTTGCTCATTTATTTCTTCTGCCTGCATCATTGGGAAGAGAAACGATAGATACCGGGTTCCTATTATTACACCCTGATGCTACTTAAAATTTTGTCATTAACATGCATGGACAACAATGCAAGATACGTAACACATTTATTTTCAATATGTGATCTTAACTCAGTACGAGATCATAGCAATCAGGCTGTATTCCTTTCCCCCCAGTATAAACGATCAAACCTAAGTGAAAATAATAGTAGTATTAAGCCGCTTGCACACTGGACGCAAAACAAATTTTTCACACAACAGATTGCGTTGCTGCGCTGAACGCAGCATGTGTCCAAAAGTCGGACAGGGTTTTAATATATTTCCCCGTGTTCGACAGTCAGATGGTTTCAATATAACTCCGTGTCCGACAGTCGATTGTTGTTTTTAATTTCTCCAAATCTACTGAATCTTTTAGATTTTAAACGTGAATGTTTTGATAGGAGGGCTCAGTTCTTCAAGATGAGTACCGAGAATTTCAATCAATGTCTCTGCTTAAGCTCTCTTCAATAAAGTGAGTCGACATTGGCGCGGGACAATGTGCAATGCCTGTAGAACATTAAAAGCAAAATACTCCGCGTCTGACAGCGAAAAAAAAGAAAAAAAGAGGACAATTAGAACAGATTGATAACGGAGTAAAGAATAAAAAGAAACATTTTAACAACAAACTGAACATCCAATGAAAACTGCAATTTATTTATTTGCGGGCCATCTTGTTTGGATGTTCTGTTTGTTGATTTTATTCTTTATTTCGTTATAGATCTGTTCTCATATCAACACTTTTACTTTTTGCTGGCTGCCGGGCATGGAGTATTTTGCATTTTGCGTCGAACAGTCTTGATTGTGCACGCGATATTTAATTCACAATGTCAATGGTCATGGAATTGATTTGGTCACTGACTACAAGCTCTATTTTATCGCTGGTGTGGAAAAAAAGCGTGGATCTGTTCGATCCATCAGACTAATTTTCAAAAGAGAGACCAAATAAAGACTGTTGTCTATCTTCATTGGAAGAAAGACGAATAAAGAGACGCGTGTTTTCGCATCTTTGCATTGACTTTGACTGTAATCAGTCGTGCGCAAAATTTGTTTCGCGTCCAGTGTGCAAGCGCCTTTACTGAGTATAGAACGTAAGCATTATATATATATCCAGTTTGTGGTTGGCTGAGAAAGATGTGAAGTCGTTAGTTTGCATCACAGATTCAGCTGCGCTGATTTAGCCAGGTCGAGTTTCCATTACGCGTGCCAACCGCCTTTAATCTGACATCAGGACAATCGACATTGATACTATAATTTATGTTCTGATTGAGATAGTTACATTAAATATTTCTTGCTGTAATTATTTATCCCCCGATGCGCAATTAGCGTGAAGCGGGGGATATAGTATTGGGCTCCGTCCATCCGCACGAACACACCGTGTGCGCAGGTCAGCCAAATTACCCCTTACCCCTTTCTGTGCAACTTCAGCGGTGACTTTTAAGACAAAATTGTCATTGAATCTTGATGAATATGTGACACCTCCCCCTATTACGCTGCCAGATCCATCTCAACGCACGTCCTTCTACCAAATTGCCAAAGTGGCTGCGCATGGTGTTGCGCCGCACAAAATTACCACTGCGCGGGCTGCATCGAATGAAATTACCTCTGTGTGGGCTGCGCAATGCTACGACAGCTGCGCCACCCTGCACTGCGCCAAAAAATTACAGCCCTCTGTGTTAAAAAGAAGAGGGGATGTCGGTAGCTGTTTCAGAGTAGCGCAACACTGGCTATGGCGCTACAGGGTTGCAAATTGGGTAGGGACTGCCGGGAAGGGAATATTATAGTTGCCTTGTTCGTTGCTCAGGCGCCTCCTGTTGGCCAGACGGGCATTCGTCAGGAAGATTCTAAGTCTGTTCATGTCCGGGTATCCTCCGCCCTCATTCTGAACTTGCGAAGATTCAACCAATGAGTGTATAAGAAGCGGTGGCTGACAGGCGTGTGTTTCGGAGGTGTTTCGGCCGCAAACTGTCTATACTCTCCTGAGTTGGCAGCAAGGGGTCGCATATGAGCAGGACTGGTACATAGTTCACCAAATGGGCATTCCAGATTCGGGTGGGATTGGATGTGCCAAATTTATTTAAAAAAAGAAAGGAGAAGAAGAAGAAGAGAAGCAGATGCTACACAATGGTAAACAGCCCCCTGTCCCAACTATTTGAGACATGTAGCAGCCATCAAATTTGTAATCAGCTCATTTTGTGGATAAAATTGTAAAATTTCTCAGTTTCAACATTTGCTATGTTATCTCTGTTCTATTGTGAATAAAATACTGACTGGTGTAATTTGAAAGTCATTGCATTTTGATTTTATTCACAATTTACACTTTGTCCGGACTGTTTAATCATTGGGGTTGTACACAAACAAAATATGCAAAATTAATGCAATTCTATGTAAATGCAAAATTCAAAGTTGATCCTGATTAAGTAAAATCTGCATGCAGTTTAGCTTATCCACATTTCTATAAATTAATATGTTTGATACCATATGCCTCTTCTTTTTATTGATGTGTTTATTTTTCTTTGAGTATACACAATATTAAGTATGAAAACCATGCAAAATTTTACACATAAGGCTCCAGGTCATTTGGCTGAAATTCCCAGCATAAAACCCAAGGTTATGTCCATTCTCCAGAAAGTCATCCTTGATAGTTGACTTAGAAGAATTTAATCCATTTTTAGTTTTCTTTGTCTTCCCATGATAGATCTTCTTAATACATTCTCCATATACATTTACAGAGTTGCACAGAGTGTGGTTTTCTTAGATACACTTTTCTACCACCCAGGAAGCTTGGGGCTTGAATTTTATAACAGGTGCAAATGAGCATCCATTACATTCATTATAGCCCCAGTCTAGAAACTCATTTTAGAAAAGCCACAGCTGCCTCATCATAAATCTGATACCTAAGAAGGAATGCCAGGCATTTGAAATACTTAGGTTAATCAAGCCCGGGGATGTGAGAGGAATGTAAAGAAAAAAAAAAACATAGACATTTGTGAGCAGATGCTTTGTCATACCCTTTTTATTGCAGCTGGCCAAAATGCCAAAGTGTGAACTGCTCAATATTTACATCTTTGCATTGAAATGCACAGTTAACTTGAAAACCGAAGCTGGAAAATCAAAATACCGCTGGTGCTGTATGAATTCTAAATTCACAGATATTTTTGTGTTCTGGTGTATATTTGTATCAAGGGTAATCCCTTAGGTCACAGCCTGTCACCTATTTTGACATCTCAATTTCAGCCCGAATGAACATTGCGAGGTTGATATATTGTTGAGTACGTTACCTGTTAAGCACCATGGGGAAATGATGTAAATTGGCTTGCCTTTACCGTGTGGCATTACAGTATTTAAATTGATTGCATCACTGAATCCTAGCATTGAAACATCTCGCCACGATGTCAAACAGTGCCAATAAGAAGAATAAAATGCCGTCAGTTCACAAGCATAATGGCTTTATTAGCATTTACACACTCCAGTGACAGCTGATATAACCATGGTGTATTCTAAAATATGGCAATTGCAGTACCTTATGTCATCTCCAATTCCGTACGCTTATGCATCATATAGATTAGTGTTGTGCAACGTTGATCAAAGCTTTATCTATAGTATATGACAGGATCTTTAAACTTGGCGTGGGGAATTGATATCAGCTTGCAAGCAATGAAACTCAGTTTCAATAAGATATTGTGGCGCGAGGGACAGCATGATATTTACAAACTGGAAAGAGAAGAGCCCCCATAGAAACAGCATGCAGATCACTCGCAATTTAAGAGATGAAGCTCATCCTTCTTGAATTTCTGCTCAGGGTATTCATTCTTATGATAAGATAGGTTGGGTGGAGGATGAGTTTTGACTGCAGGGTCAAAAGTGGACTTGGTGCATCTGAACTTCGTCCGGTCTTCCACCTCATAACAAAAGAAACATTGTCTCCATTAAAAAAGGAAAAAAATGTACACAGTAGTTCATGCAGCCACCTCGATGCAGCTTTTCTGCAGATTGGTTGCCAAAATGTGCAAGTTAAGAATAATTGGTTCCAACTAAAATGTGTTTTTACTCATGAAAGTGGACATCTCCCCCCAACCCCCTGCCCTGCCTAACCCACCGAACGGACAGACAGACAGACAGGCACATATCAAAAGGCACCACTTCAGGACCTGAGTAGTAAGTGTGCAAAGTTTCTTTAAGATCATGCAAATGATTTTGGAGTTACACTCCAGAGACAAACTGGGAACTTGAACGCGAATACTTGAACTCGTATGGGAATGCTAACGGGAACCAAGCCCATAAAAATATGTTTCCCCTCTCCCTCGGGGTGGGGGGGGGGGAGTGGATAATAATTCAGGAAGCAATTTAATAATTTTAGTTCTGAAAAAAAGTTGGTAAAAAAAAACTTAACTTTGGACTAATGTACACATACTCCCTTTAATCCTTCAAAAAGATGAGCTGGTTTTTTCTGCTGGCCTGTGCACTGTTGATGGCCCTCCGGCAGAGAAAAGGTTTTGAACTGCAAAATGAGGTGAGGCCTTTCCTATACAATGCCGGAAGCAGTAATGCTGGAAGGCTACCAAGTTCATGTAGGCTACTGATCCAGCAGGACTGTCTGGCCAATGTTATTATAATTAACTGAACACCATATGTACATGTGGAATTGTAAAGCATAGTCCATAACAGTAATAAGAAGTGCCTAGAACACTTCACATCTTGACTGGTCAGAATATGAAAAAAAAAAAAAAAAAGTCCTCTACCTGATTTTATAAATCAGTTCTGCCAGTTGTGCGGATTTGAGTTCCATTTATGCGAGTCATCTCTTATTAATTGTCTAAAAGTTTAGAGTATTTTTAACAATGTCTCAAATTTTGAGGACATGGACTTTAAGACAGACCAGACAGTGCATCTTCCAGTCTAAATGCTTTGACCAGTTCTATTTCCATCTCTTCACAAACAAAATGATCAATATCTTCTCGCCTCTGTGCATGGCACAGAGTGGCTGGGTAAATAAGCAGCAATGCTCTACCAACAACTGGGAGTTGTTTTCTCATCCTCAAATGCACTTTCCATTTTTGAGCCATCGCTGCGCTGCAGTCAGCACAGAATCTTAATTCACTACTAGCATTTTTGAGCTACAATCATAGTAGCAGTTATACCGCCGACTTGCAGAATTGCTTGATGGTCCGGAATGCTGAGTTTAAGAAGAATCAGCATGGCACAGTCACTGAAGTTGATAAAGAGGACTAGGTCATTAAAAAATTTAAATAGGGCAGACTCTGTGCTATGATGAGCCTTCCCACATGGAAAGAATCTATATGAACATAAATTCGCATAGATGCCGCATTTAGGCCTGTAATGTGAATATAGGCCACTAGATGGCAGTATTTACCTTTTTTTTTGTTAAGCTCAGACTGGAGTCATGTTTAGACATGTCCTGAACATGTCTGGGGCAAGTCTCAGAAAGTTAAAAAAAAAGAGGTCTAAATGTGGGTGGGGTCTGAAAGAGAGTATATAAGGAAAAGAATTGAGACAGTAAAGTAGTAGGAGAAATTGCAAGAAGATGACCAGACCTGCCATTCTGTTCAAGACCTGTGACGTTTCTTTTGTGGATTTCTTTGCCTGTGTTTGAGCATTTTCTTCATCCAGGACATCACCAAGCCACCCCACCAAAAAGGGACTGTAATTATTTCTGTTTTTTCTTATTTATCAATCTTGGTCTTTAGTTGTAGGTTGTTATTAGTCTTTGTCTTTGTTAAAAATTAAATGTGTTTTAGTTGTTAGAACTGTGTTTGTCATCCCTTGCTGTTGCTGTTGTGTTATAAATGTAATAACAAATTGGGGGCTCGTCCGGGATAGACCATTGTGTGAGTAATTTATTGAAAATCTAACATTCCAAATTGTGAAATTGTTTTTCTGAATTTTCCTAGATATATATTGACAACAGCAATGGATGATTTCTTGGCATCACCAACCGTAGGGGTTTTGAAGTCTTTTAAAAAGACAGAACTGCTAGAAATTTGCAGACAGTTGGAGCTGACAGAGGTAAAACCAGCCATGCGAAAAGCAAGACTGGCTAGAGAGATAGTTGAATATTACATTGATGAAAATGTGTTTGCACCAGGAGATCTGGAACAGTTTCCAGTGGAAAATCCAAATATAGAAATGGAACTTAAATTAAAAATGCTAGAGATTGAAAGGGAGGAAAGAGAAAAAGAAAGGGAGGAAAAAGAGAAAGAAAGGGAAGAAAGAGAAAAAGAAAGGGAGGGAAAAGAGAAAAAAAGAGAAGGTGAGAGGGAAGAAAAAGAAAAACAAAGGCAGTTTGAGTTAGAAAAATTAGCAAGAGAAGAAAAACAAAGAGAATTTGAGAGAGAGAAAGAGGAAAGAGCAGAAAGAGAGAGACAGAGACAGAGAGATTTTGAATTAGAGAAATTCGATAGAGAAGAAAGACTCCAAATGGAGCAACTAAAAATTAAAATTGAAACTAAAAATAAATTTTGTGCCAGTCAGGAGGTAAAACTGGTGCCTCCATTTTCAGAAAAGGATGTTGACAACTATTTCCAGTGTTTTGAAAAGGTAGTAAAGAGTTGCCAGTGGCCAAAGGAACACTGGCCTCTGATGTTGCAAACTGTCCTCAAGGGTAAAGCTCAACAAGCCTATTCGGCTTTGTCTGCAGATGATTCCTCTGATTATGAGGTTGTCAAAAAGGTTATTTTGAGAGCTTATGAGTTGGTTCCAGAGGCTTACCGACAGAAATTCAGAGGTCTGAAGAAATCTGAAAATCAGACTTATGTTGAATTTGCTAATGAGAAGCAGGTTTGCTTTGAGCGCTGGTGTACTTCTATGGAGGTCAAGGATGATTTCAACTCACTAAAAGAGATGGTGTTAGTTGAAGAATTCAAGAACTGTGTTAAGGATGATGTTAAGACCTACCTTAATGAGAAGCAAGCACTGAACTTGCAATCAGCTGCCAAATTTGCAGATGAATATATTCTCACTCATAAGTCCAAATTTCAGTCTAGCAGTAACAATAAATGGTCCCAATTTCAGAAAAAGGGTTACGGTGATACCCAAGATTCCTCACCCAAAGACAAAGACAAATCTGGTGATGGTGCTCAGAAATCCAGTAACAGGTCTGATCAAAGTGTGAAAGCTGACAGTGACAAAAGTGGTCTAGTTTGCAGTTATTGCAAGAAATCTGGTCATGTTACAACTAACTGTTGGTTCCTTAAAGCTAAGAAAGAAAAAGAAAAGGATACCAAACCAAATGCCTTTGTGAAAACAAGGTTAGAAACCCCTGTAGTAGATAACCGATCTGCTAAATTGCCTGCTTCTTGTGGGGCTAAAAAGCCTAATACAGCTGACTTTGTGAGGGAGGAATTTCTTCCATTTGTGTCAGAGGGATTTGTGGCTCTGAATGAGCATACTACTCCTGTCCCCATATATATCCTAAGGGATACCGGAGCTTCTCAGTCACTTTTGTTGATGGACTCCTTGGAGTTACGTGATGAGACCGCTTCAGGGGATTTCATACTTGTACAAGGTATTGAAGGGAGGACTGTATCTGTACCCCTGCGCTCTATATTCTTGAAGTCAGATTTAGTTACAGGACAGGTAAAGGTGGGACTTATGTCAAGTCTACCTATAAAGGGTGTTTCTCTGTTGCTAGGCAATGACCTGGCTGGGGGCAAAGTAGTTCCCCCTGTACATCTTACTTCACAGCCGAGCACTGAAGATGGGGATGAGGACCCATCTCTGTATCCTTCTTGCGCAGTGACTCGTGCTATGGCCAAGAAGGCTAAAGAAGAAGATGATGTGGTGCCGTCCAGTACATTGAATAGTCAGGACTCAGGTGGTTCGCCTCATGACTCTGATTGGCCTACTATGGTTTCTCCGTTTGAGGACTTATCAGATACTTTTATCAGTTCTCTATTCAGCCAGCCGGATGGGTCTGGTGATTCTGATGTGTCTGGAGACTTGTCTCTGTCCAGAAAGCGGTTGATTGAGGAGCAAACTAATGATCCTGAAATTTGTGTACTAAAGAGGAGAGCCCTTCCTGAAAAAGAAATAGATGCAGTTCCAGTTGGGTATTATCTCAAGGATGGTGTGTTGATGCGGAAGTGGCGCCCTCCTGATATCCCTGCCAATGCAGTTTGGGCAGTGGTCAGGCAAATTGTTGTTCCGAAGGTCTATAGGAATGAGATCTTAACAATGGCTCATAGTTTACCTTTAGGAGGTCATCTTGGTGTTAACAAGACTGTTGATAAGATCATGAAACACTTCTTTTGGCCTGGGCTTCGGAAAGACGTTTCCAACTTTTGCAAAACCTGTCACACTTGTCAGGTAGTTGGAAAACACCAGTTAGACCCACCTGTAGCTCCATTGCAGCCTATCCCAGCATTTGGGGAGCCATTCTCTAGGGTCATTGTTGATTGCGTTGGTCCATTACCCAAGACTAGATCTGGAAATCAGTACTTGTTGACAATCATGTGTGCATCTACCAGATTCCCCGAAGCCATACCTCTACGTAACATCAAGGCAACTGCAATCTCGAAGGCTTTGATAAAGTTCTTCACGTTGTTTGGTCTTCCCAGGGAAATTCAGTCAGACCAAGGTAGCAATTTCACTTCAGGATTATTTCAGCAGGTTGTGTATGAACTAGGTGCAAAACAGATTCTTTCTAGTGCCTATCATCCAGAAAGTCAGGGTGCCTTAGAGCGGTTTCATTCCACTCTCAAGACAATGATGAGGACTTATTGTTATGACCATGAGAAAGACTGGGATGAAGGGGTTCATTTGCTGTTGTTTGCAGCTAGAGAAGCAGTGCAGGAGTCTACTGGATTCAGTCCATTTGAGCTAGTGTTTGGTCATGAAGTGAGAGGACCTTTGCTATTATTGAGTGAACAATGGCAAGAGGAAGAGCCGCAAATCAGTCTGTTAGACTATGTTAGCAAGTTCAAGGAAAGATTGCGTGCAGCTTGTGACCTTGCCAAAGAGAACTTGAAATCAAGTCAGGGAAAAATGAAAACTTGGTATGATCATAAGGCTAGAAGCCGTGAGTTTAAACCAGGAGACAAGGTCCTTGTGTTGTTTCCCTTGCAGTCCAATCCATTGCAGGCTAGATTTCATGGTCCTTATGAAATTCTGACAAAACTCAATGATCTCAATTACATTGTGAAGACTCCAGATAGGAGAAAACCAAAACAATTGTGTCATATTAACATGCTAAAGCCTTATCATGACAGAAATGCTAGGGTTGCAGCTGTCACTTCAGAATCTCCAATGGTCGAAACGTGTGAAGATGAGGGGGAGTTTCAAGATGATGAACCAAGAATTAAAGCTGAAGTTCTTTCATGTAAATTGTCAAACACTGAAGTGTTGCAAAATCTTGATGTAAAACTCCAGCACTTAGAACCCTCACAGAGAGATCAGTTTGAAAGGTTGATCAAGAAATATGAGGATTTGTTTCCTGATGTTCCAAAGAGAGTTACTATAGCCTACCGGATGAATCCTGAAAAGAGAAAGATTGCTGAGAAAGAGGTTGAGTACATGTTAAAACATGATATTATCAGACCCTCCAACTCCGATTGGAGTTCACCCTGTGTGCTAGTTCCAAAACCTGATGGAAGTACTAGATTCTGTACAGATTATCGCAAAGTCAATGCTATAACTAGAACTGATGTGTTTCCAATACCTAGGATTGATGATTGTATTGATAGTATAGGGCAGTGGTTCCCAAACTTTTTCTGCTGGGCCCCCCTTTGGTACAAAAATAAATTTTTGCGCCCCCCCCAAAAAAAAATAGGTAATACATACGCACATTTTGTTTTCAGAGACCATTGCAGTTTATTTCACTCATTGTAATTTATATAAACCTCAACCTTTTTGGAAAAAATGTAAGTAAACGGTCATAAACTGTAGATTGTCATAAACTAAAACTAGGCTACTTTTAGAATTGGAAATAGCAAAATAACAAACAACCACGGTGTAATTATTTTAAGTGTAACTGTTTTCAAGCACCTTAACTGTGTAATTATGTTCAGTGTAACAGGTTTATTTTTTTTAATATACAACAACATTGCTATTTATGCATTTTCCGGACACCGACAGAAACTTTCTTGCATACAGCCAATCAGCGACCTTGTGCGGACCGCTGAAGGAGAGTCTCGAGACAGTTACATTTTCCTCTCTTCACTGGCCTCGCACTTTTAAGTTAAAATACGTTGACCGAGATCGCGTCAGCTTATTCTAGAAAATATGAATGCTCTGCACAGATGATTTTTGTTCAGCCTAGCTGGGAACATTAAAAATGATTGGCACGTTTGGAAACGGCCACAGTTATTTTCCAATTAAGGACACGAAAATTTAATAATGCAAAATCTCTTTTAAAGTATAAAATCATTAGGCTGTATCACACTCCTCTGCCTGAGTATAGCCGTCTACTTAAAATTATGTTTCTATGATGCAGAAAGACAGCGAAGTACGAAAAAAAATTCATGAACACCACTTGCCGAACCTGCCGATATGTTTGTAACGTTCAGTTGGTGGGCTAGATAAAAATAATCTGTCGGTATACAGAGCATTCATATTATCGAGAATAAGATGACGCAATCTCGGTTATTTCTGCTTTGTATTCATCGGATTTTGTTCGGTGTCACTTACCATTTTATTATCTATATGCCAGATCAGTGCAGGATAAAAAGCGGCGAGTTGGGTATCGCGAGACTACATTACCGGCTTCAAATATTTGAACAACTACATTCATAAATTATGTATGAAAATGGCAGGCTAGATGAATGATTTGGCGAACAGTTATGTTGAGAGTAAGGCGGGCATTTACGATGTAATCGCAGAATTCTGGGCAGCGAATGGACTGTATGCAAATGATTTTCTGTTGGTGTCCGGAACTCCCGCACCCCGCGCCCCCCCTGCAATTGCTCTGCGCCCCCCCTAGGGGGCGCGCCCCCCACTTTGGGAACCACTGGTATAGGGCAAGCAAAGTTTCTGACCAAGATTGATTTATTGAAGGGTTATTGGTGTGTGCCTTTAACTGAGAGGGCCAAGAGCATCTCTGCTTTTGCCACACCATCTGGATTGTACCAGTATGAAGTCCTACCCTTTTGCATGAAAAATGCCCCAGCCACGTTCCAAAGGATGATACAGTCTACAATCGCCGGATTGCCACACACGGGTGCGTACATCGATGACCTGATCACATGGAGTGACTCCTGGGAAGAACATCTAAAAGATGTAGAGACGTTGTTCCAGCGCCTGACCCAGGCTAACCTGACTGTTAACCTGAACAAGAGTGACTTTGGTTGTGCTACTGTCACCTATCTTGGCTACGTCATAGGCCAGGGTAAGGTGGCACCCATAAATGCTAAAGTCCAAGCCATCAAGGACTTTCCAGTTCCTGACAACAAAAAAGCTTTGCGCCGCTTCCTTGGAATGATCGGGTACTACCGCAAGTTCTGCAAGAACTTTGCTGAGATTGCTCTCAGTCTAACTAACCAACTGAAGAAAGGCATAAAGTTCACCTGGGATGATGCATGCCAGAGAGCCTTCAATCACCTGAAGTCTCTGCTGTGTCACTTCCCCGTGCTCAAATCTCCTGACTTCAACAAACCGTTCTCCATCGCGGTCGATGCTAGCGACCAAGCTTGTGGATCTGTGCTCCTACAGAGAAGTGACTCTGATGACATTGAGCATCCCGTGGCATACTTCTCCAGGAAGTTCAATCGCCACCAAAGGAACTATTCCACAATAGAGAAGGAACTGTTGGCTCTGGTCCTTTCTTTACAACACTTTGAGGTTTATGTTTGTACAGGACAAAAGCCAATGATTGTGTACACTGACCACAATCCGTTAATGTTTTTGAGTAAGATGAAAAACAAGAATCGGAGATTGTTGAATTGGAGTTTGATTTTACAGGAGTTTGACTTGGAAATTAAGCATGTGAAGGGTACAGACAATGTAATTGCTGATTGCTTATCCCGTGTTTGAATGTGTATATATATATCATGTGTTTGAATACTGTATGATATGTATATGTAGACAAGTGTTCACTTAACCATTTTGTATTGAAAAGAAAAATTTTGCCTTTATGAGTCAAAATTTTTCCCTTTTGGAATGGAGGTGTAATGTGAATATAGGCCACTAGATGGCAGTATTTACCTTTTTTTTGTTAAGCTCAGACTGGAGTCATGTTTAGACATGTCCTGAACATGTCTGGGGCAAGTCTCAGAAAGTTAAAAAAAAGAGGTCTAAATGTGGGTGGGGTCTGAAAGAGAGTATATAAGGAAAAGAATTGAGACAGTAAAGTAGTAGGAGAAATTGCAAGAAGATGACCAGACCTGCCATTCTGTTCAAGACCTGTGACGTTTCTTTTGTGGATTTCTTTGCCTGTGTTTGAGCATTTTCTTCATCCAGGACATCACCAAGCCACCCCACCAAAAAGGGACTGTAATTATTTCTGTTTTTTCTTATTTATCAATCTTGGTCTTTAGTTGTAGGTTGTTATTAGTCTTTGTCTTTGTTAAAAATTAAATGTGTTTTAGTTGTTGGAACTGTGTTTGTCATCCCTTGCTGTTGCTGTTGTGTTATAAATGTAATAACAAATTGGGGCCATAACAGGCCGCATATAGGCTAAATTCAGGTACATATATGTGCATATACAGGGCATATAGGTCTCCTTTATCGCTTCTTTATATCCACATATAGGCCCTATATGTACATACTAGGTGTATGTCTCCTATATAGCTCATATAGCCAGTGGCACGTTCTGTTTGTCATACCTATTGTATAGCTCATATCTCACTGTCATACATGATGCCGAGCTCATATTTTTATTCTCAAGGTAATATCTGCATATTCGTACAAAGTCCCTTACAGAAATAACAAGAATTTCACACTATAACTTATTAATCACATACGAAAACGTGAAATTGGCATCACATTTGATCCTACATACATGTTGACATCCCAGATAGCAAAATTCTTCTGGTCCATATCTGGCCCACACCTGACACGTTCATCCAGCCCCCATACCGCATGAAATGATGGCACTTAGGCGCTCTGCTCCCGTTTTCCAGAACCTGGCCACAACCAAGCCATCACAATGCCAGATGTCAGTCATGAGCATATGATGCAGCAAATGAGGGCCAGTTTTGTTCACTTACAGACTGCAAATATTTGCCAATTGTGGGCCATATTTATTTTGTGATATGCGGGCCAAATTCAGCATTTACCACATGGGCCACTTGAGGCTCCCATCTATTTTGTCCGGGTCATAAGAATGCCAAAAGTGCCGGATCGTTGCCTGATGTGGCCTACATCCGTATGCTGTCTGGGATGTGACGGCATGTTATGTGTAAACCAGTCATTATTAACTATGGCATGTGAGAGGAGACAAAAAGCTATGATATCAACACAAATATCAAATACCATTTGTTACATTTTTTTTCCTGAGACATTAACAATAACAAGGTCATCAATTCTTTCTTGACCATACGTACTTCCATTCTATGAAGTTGTGTATTTTGGAAGAGAAGGAAATGTATAAAAACAAAATGGTTTGATTATGTTTATTTCATCAATTAAGCATGTTTTCAAGTTTATGTCACAAGTTTATGTTTATGCCAGATTCACCACATAAGAGAAAATTGGATTCACATCATGACAGCTCATACACATCCACTGAAAGGTTACACACTACACTGTTACATCCACCACATGCAATGTTTTCTTTCTTGTCTGTAATGCAGTTTCTAGATAAATATGGCTCAGAGGTCCTTAGTATAAATGTAGCAAAATAAAAAAAAAAAATAACCAAATAAATGTACACAGAAGAACATACATTCAAGTAAACATGCCTTTCAAATGTATTTTCATCCCCACATCTATCCGAGCATTTCACTGTGGTTAATGAATTTGGAGACAAAGTCTACATTTGTGTTCACAATTTTAATGAACAGACACTTGTCTTGTATCTGAGATGCTTGTATAACAACTAAAGGTCCCCAACGTTTTCCCACAGGGATGAAATAACAAGGATTCCTAAATTCCCACATGGAAAGAACCTACAGTATATAAACATATAGGTTTTAATATAGGGCCACATATAGCATTCGCATATACGCAACATACATAAAATTGGCCGTTTTGTATTATAGGTACATATATACATATATTTGCGCATTTAGCAGGAGACACATGTAAGCTGGTACTGGGGGCTGGACAGATGACAGAATTAATGGCACTGAGTAAGACCTTGGGATTATGGGAGTTGACAGAAATTATATTTGAAAAGTAATTTGCTCTGGCAGCCTTACCGACATCCTGATACTTGAGAGGATTGTTTCTCAAGATTTCAAAGGAAAGTTGAAGATTGTCACTGTTGCGGATTACGAAATGAGCCAATAGCGACAACCAGATAAATGCAAAAAGGAGGCTTTATTTCTGAAGGGGGAAACCCTCCCCAACAGAGCTGGCAACGGTACAAAGTCCACAATCCAAAAACAGTATCCAGTGGGCGTAATCCAGAATCGTAACCAGGGCACCAATAACAAAGTTTGTGGTCAGACAAGGGGTTCGGTACACAGGCGTAGGTTTGGAGGAGAAGCAAACTCATAAGCCAAAGACAAAACCCGGGCAGCTAAAACAATAACAAGGTCGGGCAGAAAAAAGGTCAAAAATACACAGATGCAACAATATCCAAAAAGGGCGAACCAAAATCGATAGTCGGGCAATCCAGTCAGAAAGATAATATTGTAATGAGTCGAGGCGAAAAACGTGGCACAAGAAACAAGGAAGTATAACGATCTGACATGGAACTGAATGTGAAGACACCTTATATACACATCCGGGGTAAACACATGACAAGGGAGCACAGGTGCGATCAATGAAACAATAATCAGGATTGACACATGAGGGATTATCTAATTACATGAATCTGGCGAATGCCAAAACGCAGACAGGGATAACGAGACATTCCTATGAACGAATAAACAGCTCCGGTTAAGGAGTACTAAAGTGTACAGTCTAAAGAAAAGGGAAACCCTGAGATATAAGTGGAAACTGCAGTAGAGATAATTAGTGATAGGCAAGGAGGGCGGAGATACAGATTGGGCGATTGCTGAGAGATCGTTAGTCTATTAGTATGTGCAGCTTTACAATTCCGAGTGCAAGTTAGTCAGTTAGTAAAAATATACAATGTTACTCTTGGTTAGTAATTAATCGAAAACAATAAACTGTTAGTATGGTTAGTGGATAGTAACAGAGAGAGGAAGGAAGCACACGAGATAATGAAGGAAGATTGAAAACCCAGAAACCAATAAATCACCCGAATGTGTGGCACGTAAGACAAAACCGTGAGCAAAGACCTACACAAGACAAGACTGGGTAAACGAAGTGCAAAGCAGAGCATGGCAGAAATAAACATGATCAGGAATCTAGGGAACTGAGGCAACAGGTATGAATAAAAACGGATATGAAAAATTATAAACAAGAATATCTAAATATCAAAAACACAATACACAATCCTAAGAATGGTCAGACAGGCAGTGGTCACTAAACACAAGAATCCTAAACATGGCAGAGCCAGGTACAGAACTAAAACATGACACGCAGAAATACGGATCACAACAGTCACGCTTCCATTTTCGCTCAGATTTCCTGCACTCCCTCATTGGGCTTTAACGGTGTCATTAAGCCACAGCAGACCTTTATTCTTAGGCTGCTTCAGTTTAAGGCAGTGGCGGATCTACAAAATTTTACATTGGGTGGCAAAGGGGTGGCAAGAGGTCTGGGAGGGGTGGCATGGGACATCCTCAGTGCGGTATTAGGAAATCCCCAATTCCAATGAAGTTGGGACATCGTGTAAAAACGTGAATAAAAACAGAATATAATGATTTGCAAATCTCATGAACCAATTCTTCATTCACAATAGAGCATAGACAACATATCATATGTTGTGAGTAAAGCCAGGCAGAGGTTCACCAATCTGCAAAAACACTGCATCTAAAAATTGGGGAACAATTTCAGAAAAATATTCTTCAATGTATTTATTGTATAGTGTGTCCCAAAAAAAGGAAACCAAAAACAAATGGTTAATTCTATAAAAATTACTTAACATTCTTTGATTAAAAATTGCGTTTGGAGTTATATACAGTAACTACACTCCTGATCAAAATCTTAAGACCAGTTAAAAAATTGCAAGAATTTGCATTTTGCACTGTTGTATCTTAAGAAGGTTCTAAGTAGAGTTTCAAAATGCAAAAAGAAGAAATGGGAACAAGAGACCAAATGTTTTGAGCAGGCAATTTATTGAAAAGATCAATTTAACTGAAATAGGCTGTTCATCAGCTGATCAAAAGTTTAAGACCACATCCTTTAAAAGCCCAAATCTGTGGAAAAAATTTGGATTCCATGTCATTTTCTGTCAAGTAATCACACTGTCAAGACCTCTTGATGGGAAAAGCAAAAAAACTCACTGCCTTCGAACGTGGCAGGATTGTTGAGCTGCATAGACAAGGCCTCTCACAGCGTGCCATCGCTGCTGAGGTTGGACGCAGTAAGACAGTCATTTTGCATTTCTTAAAAGATCCTGAGGTTTATGGAACAAAAAAATCAAGTGGTAGACCCAAAAAAATCTCACCGGCTCTGAGCCGGAGGATCCGAATGGCTGTCCGTCAAGACACGGGACGATCCTCATCCCAAATTAAGGCCATTACTGGTGCTGACTGCAACCCAATAACCATCAGACAGCATCTGCAAAGGAACGGCTTAAAAAACAAAAAACGTCTTCAAAGGCCACGTCTCCTTCAACGCCACAAAATTGCCCGTTTGGCCTTTGCAAGGGAGCACCAAACATGGGACGTTCAAAGTTGGAAGAAAGTTTTATTCTCTGATGAGAAAAAATTTAACCTTGATGGTCCTGATGGCTTCCAACGCTACTGGCATGACAAGGAGATGCCACCTGAGATTTTTTCAACACGGCACAGCGGAGGGGGCGCCATCATGATCTGGGGTGCTTTTTCCTTCAATGGAACAATGGAGCTCCAGGTTGTGCAGGGGCGTCAAACAGCAGCTGGCTACGTGGAGATGTTGCAGCAGGCATCCCTCATGACTGAGGGCCCTCGTCTGTGTGGTGATGACTGGGTCTTTCAGCAGGACAATGCTGAAATTCACAATGCCCGTCTGACAAAGGATTTTTTTCAGGAGAATAACATCACTCTTTTGGATCATCCTGCATGTTCCCCTGATCTAAATCCAATTGAGAACATTTGGGGATGGACGGCAAGGGAAGTTTACAAAAATGGACATCAGTTCCAGACAGTGGATGCCCTTCGTGAAGCCATCTTCACCACTTGGAGCAACATTCCTACAAGCCTTTTGGAAACACTCTCATCAAGCATGCCAACACGAATTTTTGAAGTGATCAACAATAATGGTGGAACTACTCATTACAGTTTGTTTATATATTATAGTCTGTTATAGTCATTTTAGTCTGTTTTTGAGACTTTAATTTCTGTTTTAGGGGTTTTTTTGAGCTATGGTCTTAAACTTTTGATCAGCTGATGAACAGCCTATTTTAGTTAAATTGTTCTTTTCAATAAATTGCCTGCTCAAAACATTTAGTCTCTTGCTCACATTTCTTCTTTTTGCATTTTGAAACTCTACTTAGAACCTTCTTATGATACAACAGTGCAAAACGTAAATTCTTGCAATTTTTTAACTGGTCTTAAGATTTTGATCAGGAGTGTATGTCTTCTATCAAATGATGTCAAGTAAGTGGAGGCTGTGCCACACTGAACTGGACAATAATGACACTTTTGGAGTAAGTCAGTAACCACTTTGCACCAGAATACATGAAATGATGGCGCCTAAACACGGATGAACCTGGATGATCAGTTTCAACTTTTCATTGTCAGGGCCCTTCGTGCTTTAGGTTGTGTAATGTGCTCTGCTTTAAATGTAAACCCTACTAGCTGTATGACGTATACAAATCATGCAGCTGATAACAGAACAATGAGTTCTGACAACGATGCCTGACTAATTTTGTGTTCTTTGTATGATGTGAAAAAGTACATAGTCGTGTAATTAATGGTCCTAATCATTTTTATAGATAATAAGTTTCAACAGAATACTTCTCATTTTATTCCGTTTCCTTTTTTCCGGATGCACTGTATTATTATGGCTTCCAAGATGTAGCAGAGTGAATATTTAGGCCTAATGAAATAAAAGCACCTCAAAATAAATACAGCAAAAGTACTTAAGTCACAGTCCAGGACTGATATTGGCCATCTCTTTTAAGAGAGCTTCAGACGAAGAGTGTTATGCTGTGCAGCAGAACGTCTCACAAACATATCCAAATCTAGCTGTTTTGCACGCTGTTTCCATACTGAGAACAGCTAGATTTCTAAGACGATCGTATAGTGATTGTCAAGCTACATAGACCTCCAGTTGTGTGGTGGAATTTCCGCCAAATCGTATTTTGCTCCTGCCGCGAGCACTTATGAGCTACGTCAAAAAACGGAATTGCTAGATCTATACAAACATATATAAAGTAAAATAATAACAATTATATTTCATATTTTAATGGAATTTAAGAAATTTTGCCTGGTTCAGCTGACACATGCCAAATTCATTAGGACATACCATCCGTATGTTTGCAAAAAGGGCAAACGGTAGTCAGTACTAGAGATACGGGTCTGTGCCCGTAGCCACTGCCCTGACAGTAAGGACCTGGTTTTATAATGCAGCCTCATTGCTGTGATATTGATCACATAACACTGAAACTGAACAGCGACCCTCTGGATTCAAACATTCCTGTTTTTGATATCTGGCTAAATGCATCATAAACCGTTCTCGTTTTTACTATAATCAAAACTAACCGAAGAGAAAAATGCTCCAACAAATCACATGGGAGTGAGTCACTTTTGACCAGCGAGTAATGAACGCATTGAACCATCGCCTTTAGCGTACATTCCATCAAGTACAAATTTAACTTAACTTTATTCACCGGGGGAAACTGACTTTACTTGGAGAAAGTTACGTGGCTAAGCGGCTTCACTCTGCTGCGCTGCACGCAGACTCCAACAAGTTTCCATGCCAACTGACACACGCCAGCGAGGAGCAGGAGGCTCGTCCCGCAGGCTCCGCGCGTCTGATTCAGGACCGTTGCTAAGTAGGCTATTTGAGGAGGAAAATATTATATTTGCATTTAGATTTTTTATTTTTTTTTGTGAATTCATGTTTAATTTTGATGCTTTGAGGGGCCTTTAGGCATAGCGGTGATTTGTTTTAAAGTATAGTTTTAAGAACTTTAAAGTTAGAGGGGCAGCTAGGGGGGCAAGGCTCGACAGTGCCCCCCCCCTGTAAATCCGCCCCTGATTTAAGGGGAGCAATATTGAAGTGCAGGTGGTGTTAAATTAGGATTGGAGGTTCTCATTGCTGAGATGGGGAGGAGAAGCCTCAATAGTGCAAGTTTTGGGAGCAGCAATGAGAGTTTCAGAAAATGCATTGGCAATCAAAGAGTTAATGTGATGAGAGCAGCATAGAGGAAGATGATATGATATTTATTGGTCCTTGCGGAAACTTGTCTTGCGCCATACAGTATACCTAATCCAATCACTAGATAAAAAGGGACTAAACAACATTGGCAACAATTACAACCATCATTTTCAATGGACTATACACAAGGGCAATCAAGAGGGGATTGACTAGATCTACTTTAATTGAATGCACTTTGAAGAAGGGGATATAACCACAGTTGAGTTGGTGGCAGTTAAAATGATCCCTGAACACCACGGCTAGAGCACAACCGCGTCTGGAGGATTTTGGAGTACTACAAAGAGTTATCGCCCTTCCAATATTATTACATTCAAAGAATTGCCTCCTAACAAACTTTCCATATTACATACCAAACATGGGATATCACTTTGTGCAGCCTCGCACTTCTAAAGATACCGCAGTCACAAAATTGTTTTTGCTTGCATTGTGTCTGATGAGGGGCGTATTTTGTGTTAACTTTAAAGGGGAACTCCGGTCAATTTCAACACGCATCTTTGTTGTTTGTGGTGAAGGAGTACTGTCGATAGCGAGACAAACAAAGAAAATTGGTTTTGCCTACACCAAGTTATGTGCCTGCTGGAGTTCGCACCTAAGCGGCTCAAACAGGGCAGGCTTTTAACAAGCTTCTAACCTCTTCACACGATCGAGATGTCATTCCAAGTCCATAGCCATGTTAACTTAACGCTTCCAAGTGACCACAGTGAATTTGACTGCAGTAGCTTTCCTAGAATTGCATGAAAGGTGTGCTAATTATATATATATTATGTTTTTGTCCGACCGCCGCCGCCCTACATGTTAATGCAATAACTACAGTAATATTTCAATTAGAAATTTCATGTTTTGCATATAAGTATCATAAAGAGGAAGAACTGATTCGATTTTGGACAATGTACAATTTCTAGATTGGCCACCAGGGGCCAAAAACTGAAAAATCACAGTTTTTATCATATCTCTGGAAATATTTGTCCGATTGACCTCAAATCAAATGGAAGGTCATGACCTGAAGATGTGTCCCACGATGACATCATATCTGTTTGGTTCAAAATTTTGACACAAGGTGGAGCTTTGTCACATAAAATTCACCATTTTTGCTATATCTTTGGAACCATTTGTCCAAATGACATGAAACTATGTGCAACTGCAAGGTCATGACCTCATAACATGTCACATGATGACACCATACCTGTATGGTTCAATATTTTGAATATTGAATGGCTTTGTGACGGAAAATTACCATTTTTGTTGTGTTCCAGGGTCCTGGGCCTTTGGCCAGGACAGTATTTTGGGTTTTAAAAGTTTCTTGTGCCAGGTTTCATAGTTCATAGTCATTACTCATGTCATGGTCATGTCATGTCAACAGTCTTTGTATTTAGGATATTACATTTCATAGTTCATGTTTATTGTTCATGTTTTTCCTTTTCCATGTCTTTTGTTTTGCCAGGTCTGCCCAGCCACTCCACCGCTTGTCTGCGTTCCGCCCCATGTCTTCATTTTCGCACATTTCAGAGCTCTGGTTGGCTTTTGGTACTTCCTTCTGTGCTGTGCTAGATTCAGGGCTGCCTACGCTTAATTGACAATTAACTGTTTTTAAGTTACTAATATTTACTAACATTCACGGGAGGTGTGATTCTTAGACAGGCACATTACTAATACTGCTAATTTAGGTAGGGAGTTTATTGTCATGATTCCTGCTTTGCTATTTCAAGTCTTGCTGTGCTTTTCTGTACTAAACATTCATGCTTCCTTCCAATCTGCATACTTCATTGGTACTTAAGCTGAGCACGCTCATTTTCTTAAGGAGCAAGTCAGGTCAACCTATCTTTGTCGTTGTCTTTGTCTCATGATCTTGCCTTTTCCCTTGTTTCTTTTTACAGGTGTTGCCCCTCATGTGTACTGATTTCCTCCCTTTATCTGGTGTCGGTGGAAGTTGGCTGGCAGACAGAGTCTCAAGTTTTTCATGTCCCCGAGTTTCACCACGTTTCATGTCCTCTAAGTTCACAGTGTTGTTTGACTGGTGTTTATCAGTACAGTCTTTTCTTCTTTTTGTAGCCAAGTCTAGTCCTTGTTATTTACATTCTAAGTAGTCCCCCCAGGAATCCGCGATTCCGCGATCGCGGAATTTACCGCAGATTTCAAAGCCCTCCGCGGAAATCAAAGCAGTCCGCGGAATATAGGGCGAGGTGCAGAATTTTATATTTTACATGTATTTTTCATCCCGGCCGCTAGATTTTGCGGTCAGATAAACGAGATCTAAGACTCACAGCTGGTGCTGCCGGTTACAGAAACAGATTTTTTTCTGCTGTATGCAGCATAACCTTTATAAAAAGATGGACGCAGCACCCTGATTTGAAAAAAGAAGCCCATGTGGAAGCACCATAGAATGGCATTCTATTTAATGGCCAGCAGATGGCGATGTCAGTTGTTGCAGAAAGAAGTTAATGCAATAGAAGTCTATAAGAAAATGATCCTACTTTCCAACCTGATTTTTAATTTAAATAATGATTTTTCACATCATTTTATGTTAGCTATAGCAAGTTTTAGGTCTCCTTTGATATATCATGACATTCATTTTCGTGAATTATGGTCCCATATCAACTAGAATGAAGTATAAAGCCAGAATATGCTTCTGGGGCGTCGCTATCCTCTGGTCCTCGTCCGATACGGTCAGATCCACAGCCACGTTCCTCCCCGAATCTTCGATTCACTTCTTCATCTTAGAACCAGTGGATGACATCACGGTAGCTTCATCCATCTTTTTATACAGTCTATGGTATGCAGTAACGTTTACAATATCCTGAGGATACTGTGAATAGTGTGCACTTTGTTTAAATCTTTACTTTGATCTTTGGCACTTGTTCAGTAACTAAGCCTCGTTCACCCATAGTTTGGTGAAATGTTTTGCACTTTATAAGTTATGCAAATAAATCTGCTCAAGAGGGAGAAAAAGAATATTGATGCTGCTCATTTTATAACCACAATGTTTTGCAGTGTTTTGGTATTGCAAATGATTTCATAAGAGAATTTTTGCTTCATTATTACAAAAATTTGCTTTATTACTGGTCATTTTAGGTTTTTTTTAATGCCCGCGGAAAATCGACTTTCAAGCCGCGGAATCAAGAATTGCTCTCCGCAGAATCAACACTTTTTCTCCACAGATTCCTGGGGGGACTATCTAAGCCTGATTATTCTTTTCTGTTCGTGGTTTTCTCCCTGGAGGTTCCAGTGATTTTTTTTGTTTCTTGTCATTTGGACTTTTTAGTTTTAGCTCTGTGAAGCTCACCTTAGTTGGATTTTTGCAACCCTATGGGCCAAGTTTTTTGTTGGCCCTCGTGCCTGTTTTCTTTACTTTAATAAACTCCTTGTCCCCTACATCTCGCACTTGGTGTCTCACTGATCTCGCATTAGTTTTGGCCATATATTCAGAACAATTTTTCCGGGGACTTCCAGTGAGATGCGCAGCAAGATGGTCGTATCACATTGAGCTCATGCCAAAAGCCCCTTGATTGTCAGCTTACTCATCTTATTAATCTTTTAAAACCGTTGATTAAAGTAGTGGCGCACATTTTAATATCGTTGACGTGAAATGGCATCGAAAAAAGAAGCAAGTTCGCCTGCGAAACAAAATCCAAGCAAACGACACAAGACGGCAGGTAGCCCTAGCACTACACTGGCTAACCTGCTACCGGACGATATCTCTCTCCTAATCAAGCGAACAGTGGAAGCCAAGAGGGATACATTGAAAGGACTGGTTTCTGGAATGCTGAGCGTGATTTTGGGTAAAGCACTGGCTACGATTGAAAACCAAATAACTGAGAATGGTACTTTACTTAAATCATTGACTAACGAAATGAATAGCCATGCTAAAAAAATGGAAAGCGTGTCCGCGAAAGTTGATACAATGCAAGGTGTTCTACGTCAGAACAAAAAGGATACCAACCACTGCCTCTCAGAGGTGGACAACCTCAGAAAGAAAGTTACCGAGATGGAAGATCGATCAAGAAGGAACAACATAAGACTGATTAACTTACCAACCGGTGCGGAGGGGGACAATCCTGTGGGCTACCTCCATGCCAGGCTACCCCAGTGGATCCCTACACTATCGATTTTAATCGGCATGGATAAACTGGACAGAGCCCACTGGATTTTCTCTGCTTCTACCTCCAAGCCACGTACGATGATCTTCCGAGTGCTTCGCTATCAGGATCGCCAAGCCATACTACAAGGTGCCCGCAAAGTCAAGCCAAAGCTCGAAAATGGTACCCCACTGGAGTTCTATGCTGACTACAGCACTGAGACTACACAGAGAAGAAGCAAGTTCAAATCAGTTAGGAGTAAATTGCAACAGCGGGGCATCGAATCGTTCCTGATTTACCCAGCCACCCTGAAGGTTACCTACAGAGGGGAAAAGTTGTTTGACTCAGCGGAGAATGCCGAAAAGTTCTTTTCAGGTCCAAACTTCGATTCAGCCTCATCATCTCAACAATCCTAGAACATGGCGCGGACATTTTCCTTGGATCAAGACGCCAATTCAACACCCCGGACCCACATCAACACTACCGGAAATTTGCTGAACTTTTCCGCCATGGAATGAACTAACAGGTGAACTCTTAATAACACGTAAGATTTGATTTATGTTTTTGAGCCCTGTTTTTCATTTCAGTTATAAGTATGATGCAATGATTTCACAGGACATTACAGCCACACCATGGTGCTTAGCGCAGTTATGTGCACTTTTTTTTTTTCTTTCCTCCTCGCAACATGTTTTTATACGGGGTACTTACGATATGCGCCTTGTTTAGACTATTCCTTATAATGATATTTTTTCTTAGCGAGGAAGCTGCCCAAATCGGGGCTATGGGCTAAGTTCACTGTTAAACATCGCTTCGTGTTTCTCACAGACAACTTTAGGGGGGAGGGAAAGGGGATCGTGGAAATACAAGGGATTCTCTCACTTCGCACAAACCGTGTTTGCTGGTTTATGATGTCAATAGTTTCTTGTACTCTTTTTAAGTTTTTAGGAATCACTTTTAAATGTGTTGATAGGATTGCCTTTGCCATACCTCAAAAGCGGAGATGGATAGATACAAAGTAATGTCTTTTAACGTGAGAGGGTTAAACTCTCCCTTTAAAAGAACTAAAGTTTTAGATTTTCTACACAGGAAAAATGTTGATATAGCTCTACTACAGGAGACTCACCTAAAGCCTGCTGACACCTTAAGACTCCAAAATAAGAGATACAAAACCGTAGTAATCTCTTCCGATGGCACTAGCACAAAGGGGGTTGCAGTGCTAATGAGACGGAATTTAAAGGCCAGTATCATTAAAGTGACCTCAAGCACTTCTGGAAGGTTAGCCTACTGCTGTACCCCCATTGAAGGAAGGAAAATAGCCTTTGTTAGTATTTATGCCCCAACAGTTTTTGACAATGAATTCTTTCCAAATATTACAAAAGAATTACTAGCTCTGGATGGATATCATCTTGTCATTGGCGCTGATATGAATACTGTTTTTGACAATAATTTGGATAGGACCTCAGTAAATGCTATAAATGCCCAAGTTACATCCTCAAAGGCATTATGCAACTTTGTAAAAGATTTAAATTTATTAGACCTCTGGCGAGTTCAAAATCCCACATCAAGAGATTATACATACTATTCTCCCCACCATAAATCTTTTTCTAGAATAGATTATTTACTTATATCTAGGGAAATTCTCTCTGCATCGTCCACAATGAACCTTTTTCCTAAACATATTTCAGATCATAGTCCCCTTGAAACAATATTTAATTTTCAAATTAGTAAAAATAATAAAAACTCTAGATGGCGATTTAATACATCATTGTTGCAAAATGAACAATTTCTAGACCAACTAAAGTCCGAATTGAATGAATTCATAAATATTAATGAGAGCAGTGTGGAAAATCCAATTTTCCTTTGGAGTGCCAGTAAAGGATTCTTTAGGAATAATGCCATTAGGTATTCATCACATCTTAAACGGGAAAGACTTCAGATTTCTGATTTAGAAGAAAAATGCAAACAGATGGAGAATCAGCTTAAAAATGCCTATAGCTCAGATATAGACTCTCAGTTGAAAGCCAACTAATCTGAATTGAATAATCTTTTAAGGCAAAGAGTAGAATATATGATGCACATTACCAAACATAAGTATAACTCCCACGGAAGTCGTCCAAGCCATCTTCTAGCTCTGACTCTTAAACACCAAGAAAAAAGTCGAACAATAGCAGCCATCAAAAGAAATCAAGGTGACGTTGTGTCAACCACTTCTGAAATTAATGAAACTTTTAAATCTTTCTTCACTAAACTTTACTCAAGTGATCATCACCCCTCAGGAGACGACTATAACGACTTCTTTACGAATCTGAATCTCCCTACTCTATCTGTACAAGATGCTGCACAGCTTGAAGAGCCCATCTCACTTGTAGAATTGGAGGCATTAAAAAGTATGAAGAAGCAACGTTCACCAGGTATTGATGGATTACCAGCCGAACTTTATTTAGCTTGTTGGGAAATTTTAGGCCCATTTTGGCTCAAAGCTATAAATTTTGCCCTAGAGCAAGGGTTTTTCCACAAAGACCTTAACACTGCACTTATATCAGTAATCCCCAAATTGGGTAAACACCCATTGGAATGTGCAAGCTATCGTCCAATAGCTCTTATTAACGTAGACCTGAAAATATATGCCCGTGTTATAGCCCAAAGACTGGAGTCTGTCCTGCAAGATTTGATTCATCCTGATCAAACAGGGTTTATGAAAGGTCGCATGGCGGCAGATTACTTAAGGCGCTTGTTGCACATTTTAAGTGAGACACAGAAATCTACCTCTGCTTGCGGCCTCCTTTTCCTAGATGCTGAAAAAGCCTTTGACAGGCTTGAGTGGCTATACCTATGGCGTGTTCTTAAGGAATTTAATTTTGGTCCTAGGTTTATAAAGATGATCCAGATCATTTATGCCAACCCATCCGCTAGAGTTTGTATAGGAGGTGCTATCTCTGATCTTTTTGTAATTAACCGTGGAACCGAACAGGGATGTCCCTTATCACCATTAATCTTCAATCTCTCAATAGAACCTCTAGCACAATATATCCGTAACAGTACACAGATCTCTCCCATCCAAATTGGTGCTTCCAAACACTCTATATCATTGTTTGCAGATGACACTTTGATCTATATGTCAGACGTAGAAAATTCGCTACCTAACACAATCAATGCACTGAATAAGATTGGTACACTGTCTGGTTTTAAAATCAATATATCAAAATCTGCTTTGATGCTGATTAATGGGGATAGAAGTCAACTAACATTACCAACTTCTATTGTGATTTCCAAAGAGGTCAAATATCTGGGGATCTCTATACATCCGCATGTCAGCACCATAGCTAAAATGAATTACACTAGTATTCTAAAAAAGATTGAGGAAGATACAAAAAGATGGGCTACTTTGCCTGGCTCTGTTCCGTCTCGTATAGCGGTAATTAAAATGAATATCCTGCCCCGCATTAACTTCATCTCTTCTATGCTCCCTCTGTCTCCACCAATTGGCTACTGGTCTAAGGTAGGGCTGGGCGATATATCGATATTATATCGATATCGTGATTCAAAGTAAAATATCGTCACGGATTTTGACTATCGTAATATCGTGATATGAAAAAAGTGTTGGCTTTTCTGATTTTAAAAGCTGAATTACAGTAATGGGTTGCATTTTTCTGCCCTTGCAAGACTGTTGAAGCTGTTGCCTGCACCTGTTTCATCGTTATGTCAACATTACTTATAAATGGTTATAGAAAATATTATTGTGTACATATTTTGCAAAAGCACCAACATTTGTCCCGATGATATCGGCAAAATATCGATATCGAGGTATTCGGTCACCGATATCGAGATATTAGATTTTATCAATATCGCCCAGCCCTAGTCTAAGGTTGATTCTCTACTTTCTAAATACATTTGGAACGGGAGACGACCCCGGATAAAAAGGTCCACTCTTCAGCATATCAAACAAGAAGGGGGCCTCCCAAACTTTCAACACTATCACTGGTCATTCACCATGCGCCCACTTAAACTGTGGTTGGACTCCAATACTGTTTCATCGTGGAAGATAATAGAAGAAAACATTATTACTCCAATTAGACTTAAAGATTTTTTGTTTTGTGGTCTTTCCAGTAAACATTGTGCTTTGAGGTATGGCCCAATCCTGTCATACATGCTTAATATTTTTAACAAGATTGAAAAGTTTGTGGGCTTAACATCTAAATGGCATAAATCATCTCCTCTGTGGCATAACAAATACTTGTTATCTGGGAAAAAACCTTTTATCCAAAATTTGTGGGCAGAGAAAGGTATATGGGCTTTTGGAGACATAAATGGTAATGATTCCCTTCTAAGTTTTAATGAACTAATGTCACTATACAACATTCCTAAACATTCCTTATTCTTTTATTTCAGACTTAGATCTGCTCCTAAAACACACAATGTTACATGGGGCTCAGGGCTGAAAGAACACCCTGTGGTTAAATGGTTTCACGAAGCCCAAAGAAGTACTGTCTCCTTCCTCTACAAAAAACTCCTTTCACACTTATCTCCCAAACCCAGTACTAGGGAATGGAATCGATCAATGGGGCTTAGAAGGCAAACTGTAAATTGGGAAACAAGCTGGCACAATATTTGTGCAAGCTCCCATAATCCAAATTACCAGTTCATTCACATGAAGATTGCCCATAGAGCATACCTTACCCCTAGAGTTAGACATCTAATAGGACTAGCACCTCATCCACTTTGTACTATCTGTTCACAGAATGCATTAGGATCATTCATGCATGTAATGTGGGATTGTCCCAAAATACATGATTTTTGGATGAGAGTAATAGAATGTTTGTCTGATCTAATTGGTATACAACTGCCCATAGAACCTGCCCTACACCTTCTCAATGATGACTCCCTAATTTGTATGAATGGAAGATCTAGGAAAATCTGGCTTGCTGGCCTTACTGCAGCCAAGATGATTATTGTACAAGTTATTATTATTGCCACCCCACAATTTAGCATTTGAACATTGGTTGAATACCTTTCTGGACATTTTATTTCTTGAACTTTTCTCCGCCAAAGTAAATGGCGCAACTCCACGGACACTGCAAATCTGGAATAATGGCATCTCCAAAGTGAAGGACATTATAATGAAAAAGATTTGATTTGAATGTACGACCCATAGTGATCTGTGTGCTTTATTGAAATGTTCAATTTATCCCATGTGAGGAGGGGGGGGGGGGGGGGCTCGTCAACTGTCGAACTCGTATAATGCAATATTCCAAAATGTAATTTTTCCGCCAAGAAATTATGATTACGAATTACTGTGGTTATGTCCATTGTAATGATTATGTAGCAACATAGCTACACCGCAGCCTAACATCACAACTAGCTTCAACTACAATTGAATACTCATTGTGCGCGGGCTCATTGGGAAATAGCACTACTGGTGAGTGTCAGCAACATCCGCGAGATCGCGGATATGGGGCTTTTCATGCAAGATGATGTGTGACAAGTTTGGAGTATAGCGAAGTTTATGGCCAGCTTTGATCTTGAAAAATTACATTTTGGAATATTGGATCGTACGAGTTCGACAATTGACTAGTGTGGACTTCACCGGAACACAGGAAGTAAACAGAGGTATGTGCACTGGGTGAATTAGGGCGGCGCGGCGGACAAAAACATAATATATATATATAATTAGCACACCTTTCATGCATTTCTAGGTCAGCTACTGCAGTCAAATTTACTGTGGTCACTTGGAAGGGTTAGATTAACATGGCTATGGACTTGAAATGACATCTCAATCTTGTTAAGAGGCTAAAAGCACGTTAAAAGCCTGCCCCGTTTGAGCCGCTTAGGTGCGAACTCTAGCAGGAGCATAACGCGGTGTAGGCAAAACCAAATTACTTCCATCGACAGTACTCCTTCACCACAAACAACAAAGATACGCATTGAAATTGGCCGGAGTTCATCTTTAAGGAGCTGTGTCAAGATTACTGTACATGCTCACAACTTTGAATGAACTGAATTCATTGTACTAATATATTTTAGTTACTCAGGCATTATGCTATTTATATTAAGGAGTTTTCCAACTGCCAGTAATTATAGAAGACGATGGCATTATTCTTCTTCTTCAATAATGTTTATTGGCAGTTTGAAAACCAGTGAATCATATCCTTTGGCGAAAGCGCTAAAATAGCACTTTGAATCCTCTATTTTCCATAGAAACTCCTTAATATAAAAAGTATAATGCCTGAGTCACCAAATTATATAAATACAATGCGAAATGAAGGCAAATTGATAAGAATGGAATCAGATTTTGACTTGCAGCTGAGCAGATTCACTTTGTCTGTCATGGAATTCGGCCCGCCGGCAAGAAGCAAAGCCGGCGGGTGCTGGGACCATGTTCCCAAACAGGTAAAAGGGACCCAAACACACAGGCTGAGTAAAAACAAAAGTTCTTTAATATAAATTATGATAAAACCAGTCCCAGAGAGGAGCAGCAAAGCAGACTACAGCAGGGCTCAGGAACAAACAGAATACTGCTGCACCTAAACAGGTGCAGCCACCTCTTAAATACTAAACTTCACCTCCATCTTAACGCGCAATATGGCTCGTTAAGGTGGAGGCAAAGAATGCAGCAGGGGGAAGGGCCTGCAGGCAAAGACCATGACATTGTCAGGCTAACAATTTTTGAAGTTCTGAGCGTGCGCAGCAACCGTGGCAGAGCTCCTTTAAATTCCATTTAGATTGGTTCTTCCCCATATGTAGGCATTTACTTTTGATAGCATTTATTTAAAAAAATCAGTAGGGTTGTCCCCTTCACTATCATACTCAAGCCTGACCAGCCATTTATTGTTCTGTCTGCTCAGAATTTGGTTAACTCTCACCATGCGGCAGCAATCTGTTTTCATCAGTTTCAAAATCTTTATGGTTTGCATTGTTTGGGCAATGGAAGCTGTGAGCTGTGTCAGTTCCCTGCGGTCGGCTGTGCCCCGTTGCCCACAGAAGGTGCCATAGGTGATTTTATGCTTTTCTAGTGCGCTCATGTTTCAGTATACAATTATTTATCTCTTTTTTTAGAATTATGGATTCAGTGAGGCTCATGCTATTTAAATGAACAACTTGAAGACCCTAGAGCTAAAAGTACTGCTGTCACATCTTCACACGCTGTGAGGTGAGGGTGGAAAACATTTAAAGTTACTCAAGTTCACCGCCTTGAATTTCTCAAAATGGACATTTTGTGACTTCAGCACATATTTGCGCTCAGGGCTCCTCAATTTCTTTGACAATGGCACAGCTTTCCTAAACCATCACGTTCAACGGTCACTGACCCTTCTATTACTCATAAACTGTGTTTCAGATCCTGCCCCTCTTTCTCATTTGCATCAGTGCATCATATCTATCTTTGATATGTCAGCGGTTTTCATCTGTCTTAACTAATGAAATTTGAACAAATTTTCAAAATAAAAAAAAATGTCGTCAGCTGAGGTAAACAAATAGCACCACTTGCGCAGTGCTGTGACTGTTCCCGTTCTCTTCTCTTAGGAGCTAAGAGCAGATTGCAATGGATTTCCAGCCTCAGAGAGACGCAGTCGTGACTGGCAGCACATCGGAGAAGCAGAAATTACTGCAGAACGCAGATGGTTCACCATCATAACAGGATCTGCCCTGGGATAACATTTCTGCATCCTGCATGTAGCAGGATTGTTATAATTTGTTCCTGAGTTTTATTTAAGCTGTACAAATCTATAATTTGTGAAATAGTTATGGATTGCCGTCAGCGACTTTTTATCAAGAGATTTATTAACGTTGCGCTTCCTCGTCTGACAGCTTGTCAGTTGCAAAACGCACTTTGCTTTCATTTTGGGACATATCATAAAGCATGTAGTAAAGTTATTATGATGTTAAGCGCCCAGTGTTCCATCGCTGCAGCTTACCTGTTGACCAATGACCACTGGACAGACCAGGAGACTACTGCAGTGCAGACTCAACGAGTCCATTCATACTTCACAAATACTACTGCTACTAAATAGTACAATTATTGACCAAGATTATTCAGACTTTTTCAACATATAATCCTCTTTAACAGTGTAACTTCTGAGCTAGAATCACAGTTCTCCAACCATTGTACATACTGCACCATTGTCTCTGTAATACAGTATGAGGCTGCTGCAGTATGACCCTGTAGTTGATCAATGCGCGCTAAAAAAAGTGCCCACGTGGGATGCTCTTACCAGCTACTGCTCCAGCATTGCCAACCTTAAGTGCCTTTTGGACTGCCTCAGAAAAGGTTTCAACAAGTACAGGACTGACACAGTAAAAACCTGTGATGGTAACTTGTGTCTAAGAAATGTTCTGATGGACTGTAATGGCATTTGTCTGCAAGCCTTCACAATTAGGGAGGTGAATAAGAATTTCAGCTGTCAGAGTCTGCCTGCTGACAATATAGTGCGGGGGACCTATTTTTCTTCATATTGTCTTCTGAAGTGTTTTTGTTTTCCATTTGTTTAGTTCAATTCTCCACACTCTAGAAAATAGACTAAAATGGAGGGCATCCATTTAATTCGATGTAACTTCCTGCACTTAAGTGTTTTCGTTGTTATGTTCTTAAAATACGTCGCAGAATACCATAATTTGTTCAAACATGCAGCTGAAACAGAAGGAGTCTGCTGTGGATTTATAACAGTTTGTCTGTCCTTTAATTTTCACAATAACTGTTCATCTGGGGTACATATCCCAAAAGCGTAGTGGCTAAACAGGTTAGCAACTTACATAGTTCGACCACTCACAGTCAGTGGTTCCAACTATGAAAGTTAGCATCTGTGGTTTTGAAAAAACGCACCCCTGATCGACTTCACTCTTGGTTGGTGTATTGCTAGGGACCCAAGAAAGTCCACTGATGAATGTGAAGCTGTTTGGCTGTCTGGATCAGGAGAAAGCTGAAAGCAGCATTACCAGATGCCAAGTTGTCAGCTCATTCCCAACGGGCTGGTTCTGAATGGGTACTGCACTAGTTAGTTGGAGGCTGCATGAAATATCACCCACAAGACTGCATTTTATTGCTAAATAAGCACAAAGCCACAGACACGCCAACACTAAGAACAAACAACAACAGGTCTGCATATCAAATTCTCAAACATGGAAAATGATTTCGTAAATTTGGAAAACTGATTATCAATTTTGCATTCTGAGTAATGAGCTATGCGTGGCACGGTGCCCTATATTTAACCTGAGAAGGGAAGCGTATTTTGAATATAGATTGTATCTCAAACCACTTCCCTCTCCTAATTACTTCCATATCCCCTCAAGATTATTAATATAGATCATGGAATCCATAATCTGCGTTAGATCATACTGCAGCTCATTAAATTTTGTGCCTCAAACTCGAAGGGAAACACGCTTACTATAGCAGAACTGACAAAGACAAATCATAGCTTGGGAAAAAAAAATAATAATAATTTAAAGAGTGACAACATGACGCATGAGGCATGGGAGAGAAAATGAGTCTTTTTCCTGGAATTCTGTGCTCAAAACAAGAAATAAGTAAACAAATAAAATGAATAAAAACCATCAATTGTCGCACACCACAGTTTTTGTGTGTGTGTGTGTGTGTGTGTGTGCGTGTGTGTGTGTTGCATGTGCTAGTTCTGTCGTGCGCGCACGCACTGAGAAGAAATATAAATGAACACTACCCAGAATGCAGCAGGATAACATCAACTTCCTCCTTTCATCCAAGAATGCCACTCACGGGCCTGCGTAATTTCTTCAGTCTATGTCAAAGTGCGTGCATCAATCATTTCACTGGCAGTAATCAAACCGAAGAATCATGAAAAAGTGCTTATCACAACAAAACTCTGAAACCGGGGAAAGGCTTTCTAGCACATTATAATTCTTGTGCTTGGTTCAGATGAGAAGAGTGAAAGGGTTGCCACCCTTGCCTGTAAATATGCTTGGTCAGGGGTATCTGTGCTCATCAGCCTGATTAAAAATATATTAAAATATTGCACAGAACATAGAAAAAAAAAATCTGTCTGTCTTATCTTCTGTATAGAGAGCACAATATAGGCTATTGTAATTTGTGCCTGTTCGCTGTTGTCTCTGTTAATTAACTTGATGGACAATACAACTGAGTCCTCATAAAAACAGTGCAGATAAGAGAAGTGTGCGTTCCTTCAAACGAAAAGCAGGAATGCACAACAGCAAAACCCATAGTTTTATTAAAATCTGTCATATGGCTTTGCACAGTCAAAATCCAGTTATAGAACTATAAACCCAATTCTTTAAAAAATTGGCACAGAGTAGAAAATGCAAATAAAATTGAAATTATAATTTTAAAGTCCCTTCAACCTGTTCCATTCTGAAAACACTACAACATTTCTGGGCCAATTTATCCAATTATTGTATACGCAAAGCACGTAATGAGTAATGCAATGTCTTCAATCCTTCAGTGAGACTGGTGTTTTTGCATTCATTCAAATGCATGCAGGGGCCATGCAAAAACCACAAATAAGAGTAACTGAAAGACGAGTGATTTGTCTAATGACAATGGTTGAGCTTCAGTGCTTATACAGTACTTTTGTACTTCTACCCTGTGTTAGGCCTTTAATGTCCACGCAAGAGAGAGGTGCACGGTAATTTACATTTGTGTAAGTGCACTTGCCTTTATTTTTTGCACATTAGATAAAGAAAGGATTTTTTTATGTTGTTATTCATTATATAAAGAATTAAGAAAATCTATAGTAGCGTTACCTTGACAAATAAAGTGCATAACCTCTGCTATCCAAAATAATGTCATCATTTATTTATTTCTTGAATTTTTTATTTTTTATTTTTTTTAAATCAAACTGTGTGTAAATGTTGGGTATAAGACAGCACAAGAAAGCCGCCATGTTCATTTGGCTGGATGAAGATGTCTGCGTCACCTGTAGCTCTTTTGTATTAAAGGTTAAAAGATGAAAGGTCACATTAGACAGGTACAGATCACCCGTCTCACTGGAACCCTCAGCAGCCGTGCATTGGAACATTGTCAAGGGTAAAACATAGATTGCTGGTAAACAATAATTCAAACAACTGGTTTAGCTCAAAACAGTCTTAATGATCAAAGCAACTTTCAGTACTTACGTATACTGTGACTGCATTTTCCGAAGAGATATGTCCAGCCCTCATGACGTTACACACCAGTCTGGGCAGAATATTTCCTTCTGTTTGATTGATTGATTATTTTCTACGGTGGAAATAGCAAATTCTTAAGTTTCTAGTATTAAGTGATGCATGAACGCATATAACATAGTGTAAAAAAAAGGCGTTTCATTTTGTATAGCAGACATTATGTACTTTGTTTCATAATGTAAGTTTACCTTCGGTTTTCTTATTCTTTAAGTAAATTTATTGGTGGGGCATTTATGGCATGAAGAAAAAGAACAAAATTCTACACAGTCTGCCAAGTATAATTACGTGTGTCTCAGTAATTTGCCATTGATTGCACTATTTTGTGGAATATAGTGCACGTTAAAGAGCTCTAGCAATGTAGGCTACTGTGTGATTTGGCCATGGTAGTACCTCAAGCATCTATAAGCAAATTTCAAGCTGGTCCTGGACAATATAGCCAGTTACAGAGGTTTTCAAAACTTTTTTCGGTCAGTGCCTACTATAGGCCTGCTAGCTCCCACGGTGCTGTCTTTCGCTCTGAAGCTTCCGATCTTTTTGTGGCACCAAGACAAAAAAGCTTCAAAACATTAATGGGGCTTCAATTACCCATCACTAATGTTTGCTACCTCACTAGCAATTCATTTTACAAGAAGCAGGTCAGCACTCAGAGATCCTCAGGGAAAAATGTTGTTTGTACTAGTCACTGTTCCTGGGAGAAAGGACCCACTCAGCAATCCAAACTCGGCCCCGTGCAGGCCTAATTTGGGCTGCTTACTGGCACAGCTGCTGTTTGTTAAAGGGCTCTAAGTTGACTTCAATTGGGCAAGCCAATATCTGACCTTTATTAACTGAGACAACGGAAAACTCACCAAATCAAACAATACAGAGAGCCGATCACACAGAACACGATCTGATTCAGTTGGCATATTTTCTGGTATATCCGTGATATCTTTCATCTCTCAATTCTAAAGATTCTAAAAATAATTGCCATGTATTTTAATATGCATTCAGCTTTATGTTGCTAGAATATAAAAAAAATTCTGTTCCTCTTTTATTTTGTTCAGCCAGTTGCATGCAGTGCACATGTGCTTGATGTATAGTTAAATCTCTTGAGATCTCATGAGATCTGTGCAGTCCATGTGGGACTTACACTGACCAGTGCTACGCCCTCTTTGAGCCCTACCCAGCTGTGCCCAGTATATTCAAACCTGGGGCCCACATTATTTATTTATTTTATTTTTTAAATTTTATTTTATTCACATAAGACCCCCCCTGGGGTAAGTGAGAAAGGACCAGTCAAAACATACATAGAAATATGTGCAAGATGCAACTGGCCTAGGCAGCTGCAGTAACAAATCAACAGCACACAGCTGGAGATGCATAGCAAACATTATACATCGGACTCAGCATTAATAAAACACACCTGTGAACGCCATGACGCATTCAGCGTCAGTTTTAGTGGCATATTTACTTCCCCTGCTGTAGTCAGCAATTACTCAATCAATGCATATAGGACACTCGTGTTACATTCTAAGTACATTGAGTATTCAAGCTGCATTCTGTTTGAATTCTTGGACGTTCCAACCATATTCGGCGGCCAATTCAGGAGCATTCTGACTGCATTCGAGGTGAATTCATACAGCATTCGAGGCACCTTCCAACCAGACTTCGGGTGGTGCTCGGGCAGCAATTGAACCGCACTCGTACGGCATTCGAAGTGTATTATAAATATTCTAACTGCATTCTAAATATTCCTACTGTGCTCCAACTACATTCAAGCTGCATTGGAGAGCTAATACACCCAGAATGTGCAAGAATCATTTGAGGTGGGTTCGAAGTGCATTTTAAGTATTCAAACAGCGTTCTTTCAGAGCTATAAGAATTTTGGTCAATTTGAAATTACCGCCCGAATGTTGGGCGAATTCTTCATTCCGGCTGGTTCTGCTTGATTCCTGCTGTTTTTGAATAAGTATAAGTATAATAACAATAACTAGAGATGCACCGAATTTTCGGCCGAAAGACTTAACACTGAAACAATACGGCCGAAACAGAATGTTGTGATGACGCAAACAAAAACTGCGGCCAGCACGCGCCTGTCTGTATGTTTTAAATCGGGGGACGCGCACCATCGTCACCAACTTATGGCACTAAAGTCCGCGAGTGCTGAATTGCAATTTCTGTTTGACACTGTCCTGATGCATAGGATAGCAGCTGGTGTTGTGTCTGATTCGGTGGCACATTAAATATGTACCACATAAAAACGCAAAGCAATGATATCTGTAAAAGGCATAGAGTATCCATAGACAATGGCAATATATTCCATCAGTATACCATCAGTATTCCATAATGTAACTACAACCCCTGGAAAAATATGAAATCACCACACACGGATGTTAATTTACCTTTTTTCATTGATAACAAAGAAGCAAATAACACATACGATAAAACAATCATTGTTTATTAGCTTGACATGCAGGCGTCATTTAACATTTCACTTTGAAAGTGAAGGCAAAACATGTGGCAAACGCGCAAATTGCGGGAGACGGCAGAGTATTAGAATGTATCGCTTTACGATGCGTCATCTCATCTGTGATACCTTTCCCTTTCCTGAGAACAAAATGCTTCATCAGCACCCGTAAAGTTATTCTCTGCGCAATTTTCGTAGAATAGGGGCAGCATGATAACTTTCTTAAGGGGAATTGGGGAAACAGAATGGGACACAATGCTGTTGCTTATAATTTCGCAACAAACAGGATCACGGACAAAGAAACGCATTTTATAAATGCAGTAGCTTCGGTGAACAATCGCAACCTTGTTTTAAAGGTAAGGCAACGCGTAGTATATTTATGAAGCTGCCTAAAACAAAACACGTTTCCAAACCAAAATCTGAAGACCTGTTTCAGGTCGCGTTCACACCAGCCTTGTTTAGTCCGGTTGAACCGAACCCTGGAGCGTTTACCCCCTTGGTGCGGTTCGTTTGGCCCGGTGTGAACGCAGTCCGAGACCTCTGGTGCGGCCCAGAGAAGCGAACTCCAGTCCGCTTGTTGGAGGCGGTCTCGGGCCGCTTGCAAATGAACTCTGGAGCGGTTCTTTTCTGGTGTGAACTCTATCCACACCAATCACAGGAAGCGTACCATTTGAAGCGCCGTTTCCTGTTTTGGGGACTGGAAAAATTAGCAAGCTGTGGCTAAAAAATGAGCGGCAGGGGACAAACCTGGAGTCCCGAAGAGCAAAGATACCTTCTGAATATATGGGCAGAAGAGAACATTTCTCAGCTTCTGGAAAAAGTACACAAGAACACTGAGGTGTTCAAAATATTCAGCGAAAGAATGAAACAGAATGGGTTCAACCGAACTTTTGAGCAGTGCCATGTAAAAGTAAAGAAGCTCCGTCAACAATACATAAAAATACGCGACGCGTAGCAGAAAAGCGGTAGTTCTTCCGATATCAAAGATAAATTTATTTGGTATGACGATCTCGATAATATCTTGAACACAAGACCCATGGTGAATGCCATTGACGTAGTTGAGTCCTACGAGGATGAGTCGCCAGTCGCGGAGAGCTGCAGTTCCACCGCTGATGCCGAGGCGGATAACCGCAATTATTCCGGGGATGCAGAGGACTCCGATAAAAATGGTAAGTTCATAAACTCATATTTCGACCGTGCTGTGTACAGACTTTGAAATCTAGCAGATTGATTAATAAGCAACAACTGGAAACCGGGAGGGCAAAACGCATGCCTTTAAACAGCACTGTTTTTTTTTTTCCAATCAATTTTGTTCTTTAAAAATTTGGGAGCTCTTCGAACATCCAGCTATTTCACGTGTGGCTTACTCGCTTCTACAAGGTAGCCGAAGTGAAGAAACAAAATGCTTCTTTTGGATGTGAAATACTTTTGCTAAGAAGATCATGAAGTGCACGTTTGGTAAACTGCGATTTTCCATTATGTACAGCAGGAAATGCTGTTGTCTTTTTCCCCGCCTGTCCGACCAATAACTGAACGGCATTTGCGCGCACATGACCTTTGTTTACAATTTATAGTCCGTTTGAGTTTTTCCTTTTTGAACGCGAACCGAACCAGCTGGAAAACTAAACATTGTATCTTTGTCGCATTTGGTGCGGAGCAAGGAAGCGGACTATTGGGTGTGAACACGACCTCAGTGATGGAAAGTGAAGCCTGTTTCCTTGCGATAATGCGGAAGCGAGTTGTCTATCACAGCCAATTTTCTCTGACCAATCAGTGGGCTGCTGTTGTTGTCATGTAACATATTTTACAATTTTTCAGCAGCCAGTAATAGGCCAGTAAGTTATAAGCCTGTAGGTTATTCATGAGTGGGGCTAAGTTAAACATTTTATTGATAATTTTATTTAATTTAATATTTTGCTTTGTTGGAATGTCAGTACTAAATAAATATTTTCATAATTTTGTAATAGATTTATTTTTTGAAGCGTGAATGTTATTTTATGCCATTGCAATGCCTTGACTTTGGTTAAGTAAGTTCACAGTCATAACCATAAATGCAATGGTACTAAAAATTGGCATAATTTCTTTCGGTGTTTCGATTCTCGGTTTTCGGCCAAGTGTTTCTCATTTTCAGTTTTCGGTTTTGGCCAAAAATTTTCATTTCGGTGCATCCCTACATGGAACACCCTCCAAAAAGATTTGAAATTACCAGAATTAATTTCTTATGATGCCTTCGCTTTGATTTAAAAGATCCTTGAGCATAGATCCATTGGACTGTGTTGCTGCACTGAATTGTAATCAGTGTGACCAAAAAAGGCAGTGTTATTGCTTGGCCATTTTGTCATCATACAGGCTTGTGGGAAAAGAATTAAAAGCCACATTCTGAGTTTACTCATTCATCTTCATCTCATATTAAAATTAGCTAGATGATATTCATTCATTCATCTTCTACACCCGCTTATTCCTCACTAGGATCACGGGGCGAGCTGTAACCTATCCCAGCTGGCTGCGGGCAGAGGCAGGGACCCACCCTGGACAGGTTGCCAATCCATCGCAGGGCACACACACCATTCCCAGACCATTCACTCTCACACTCATTAGTTAGATGATATGAAACATTGAAATTTGAAAAATAAGCAAACGTAAAAGATATCGGGAAGGCGAAAATACTTCATCACAGCGCAGTAAAATCATAGAATTTAACATACCTGACTCAACCAATTAGCAGGCCAAAACGATTGCTTCATTCTATTGACTGACGCTTGCTTTTTTATCATTAAAAAAATATTTTAAAAAATAGGTATGGTAGAAGGGAGGTCAATTATCATTGACTGTTTTACAGACTTTTAATGGAGAAGTTCTGCAAACTGTGTGGATGAAATTTGATAGAAAAACCAGAAAATAAAAAATGTCTTGTCTGAAAAATAAATAATTTACCGTCCAAAATATCATCTCTCTTTCATCATCCAGATTTGCATTTGTACTAAACGTAAATATATATTCTTTTAATTGTGCATCTTGGCATTGTGTCATTTCAGAAACTTTTTGATTGATAGAATACTTGGCAGAGCTTACATAAAGAATATCAGAATATCTGTTCCACCCACACCAACTCTCACACAAACACACGCACACGAATATACATACTGGCACCCTCACGCACACACACACACACACACACACATACAGTGCCATCCATAATTATTGGCACCCCTGGTTAAGATGTGTTAAAAGCCTTAAAATAAATTCAGTTTCTATTGCAGAAGCATACTCTCACACTGAAAATTGTAGAAAACTCAAGCGAATTTTAAGCGAAAAAAAAATCCCTGACTAAGAAATAATTATTTTTCATAAAATCACCTGTTCCACAATTATTGGCACCCCTAACAATTCCTAGGAATTAAATGTTATTGAAGTATTTCTGTCATTTCTACAGTAGTTTAAGTTGATCAGCGTATCTAGGAACATTTGATTAGTAATTTATCACTTCCTTTTTCCCTGGGGTGTAAATACGATGTGACACAGAGGCCATTTCTCTTATCCACTCTTCAACATGGGACAAAAGGAACACACTATTCAAGAAAGGCAGTTGTGTGTTGACCTTCACAAGTCTGGCAACGGCTACAGGAAAATAGGCACTTGCCCATATCCATATTCCTGCCCATATCTACTGTCAGAGGAATCATTAAGAAGTTTAAAACAACTGGAACAGTGGTAAAGAAGCCTGGACGAGGACGCAAGGTTATTTTGCCACCACGCACAGAGAGGAGGATGGTAAGAGAAATAAAAAGTTCTCCAAAGCTCTCTGTTAAAGAATTGCAACAAATGGTAGCATCTGGGGGTCACAAAGTCTCCAAAACAGCCGTCAGGTGCTATTCTACATGCCAACAAGCTGTTTGGGAGGCATGCACAGAAAAAACTTTTCTCACTCGCAATCATAAACGCAAACGTCTGGAGTTCGCTGAGCGGTACTGGGACTTCAAATGGAACCATGTGCTTTGGTCAGATGAGACCAAGATAGAGTGTTTGATGCCAAAAAGCTCTAAGTGGGTCTAGCGGAACACAAAAGATGCAGAAAAGCACCTCATGCCCACTGTGCAGTATGGGGGAGGATCGGTGATGCTGTGGGCCTGTTTCTCTTCCAGAGGCCCTGGGAACCTTGTTAGGGTGCATGGCATCATGAACGCTTTGAAATACCAGGACATTTTAAATCAAAATCTGGTGGCCTCTGCCCGAAGCTGAAGATGGGTCGTCACTGGGTCTTTCAGCAAGATAATGACCCTAAACATGTGGCCAAATCTACACAGAAATGGTTCACCAGACACAGAATCAAGCTCCTCCCATGGCCATCACAGTCCCCAGACCTCAACCCCATTGAAAACCTGTGGAGTGAGCTGAAGAGGAGAGTACAGAGGAGAGGACCCAAGTCGCTGGAAGATTTAGAGAGATTGTACAAAGAGGAATGGTCGAAGATCCCTCTTTCTGTATTCTCCCATCTTGTGAAACATTATAGGAGACGATTAGGTGCTGTTTTGTTGGCAAAAGGGGGTTGTACAAAGTATTAAAATCAGGTGCTAATAATTGTGGCACACATGATTTGAGGTAAAAGAATTATTTCTTAATGTGGGATTTTTTTTCCCACTGAATAAAGGCACTTGAATTAAAGGTTGGATTTTCCTCTTTTTTCATTGTAGTCCAATATTATTGAGAAAAAAACAGAATTTATTAGAAGCTAAAGAACACATTTTATCCAATAATTATGGAGAAGAGGAAGGGAAGAGGAATAAAGCTCATTACTGTATACTCAAATTTTGGACAGTTAACAACCAAGCATCTGCCCACTCATGAACATAGTGTAATAGACCATTGAAAATTTCGAAACATGCCAGCGGGATTAAAAACATTGAACCACAGCAAGGCTAATCAGTCTTTTCTTCCATGCACAACGCAGCCATTCATTTATTTATTTCTTTATTTATTTAGTTGTTCATGTGTTCATTCATTAGTTCATCTTGGCAGTGTTCTAAATCTGAGAGGCGGTTTACCGGGTGATGCTGCAACTGAGAACCTTGAGGTCAGGTTGAATACCCAACATTATACCCCACTAGATTTTGCAGCTTGTTGAGAGATGATGAGCATAATTGGATCGATAGCTGTTCTAACACTGAATCCTTCGGTCATGATTTCACTTTTAAAATTGCAGTTGTACCTCATCTCACTAAATTCAAAGTGCATTTCGACTACCATTACCGAGGCCCATTCAGACAGTGCCGGGGGTGATAATTCCCTTCTTAGTATCCCATGATTTTACGAAAATGAGGATTATTTGCTATTCATTTTTTTGTCCTCTTTGAATGTCATGTCTGCCAAAGTATCAGAAAGCAGTTAATAATTCACGAGGTTAAATGCATATGTATCTTTTATTGATGAAAAAAGTTTTCTCCCAGAGCATTTTTTACCAACCCTGATTTTGGCAGCTTGCAATTTAGACATTAGCTGGCACTTGTGACCCAAGAAAGCTCAGGTCAGTCAAACAAATTAACTACCCAATACCTGTGAGGATGTGTTAAGAATCAGATTATCAATGTGTTAGGCTCAAGTTTTAAGAAATAAGTCCAAAGATAAATTTGTTTCAAACTAACACACAAGTACATTCAGAAATTAATAATAACGCCCTGGAAAACAGCAGGATATTATTTTCACTCTCAATTAAGCAGATGTTAACACTGACCAGTTACAGACAATAACCAGTGCCAGGCATAAACAGAGGAATCGTGTCAGGGACAATGTATTCACAAAGTCCTCTGAATGTCTTCCTATCCCTGGAGAGCTTATTATATGGGAACCATTGCATAGATATGGCTTAATTGAAGAAGAAGAAGAAGAATAAGAAGAAGAATTAAAAACTGGCTGGAATCCTTGAATGTGCTGCCCTCTTTTCTGTTGTTTGAAACAAGGGCCTTGCTCTAGAAGGAATATTCATGCATTATGACCACTCCCCAGTAAGGCATTCCACAAATGCAATTAAATCATTTAGTAGAGGCTTTTAGTGAAAGTAGAAAAGGGCTTTTCACATGGTAAGCTAAACAAGAGTAAGGGTAGAGTTACGCATTGTGGTGGGAACTAACCCCTTTGAGTATACCATAGTAAAATAACGCAATTTAATGCCAGTAATTTAGAAATGGCACGTTCCTCAAACTACAAAGGAGAGTTTTCTGGGTATAGCTGCAATTACTCCCTCATTATTTGGAGGCAAATGGAAACATCTAACACAAGTACTGCAAAGGATGTAGCTTATTAGGACAATAATGGTCTCTTCTTGATCATTAAGAAAAGAGTCTGGACGCAAAAGCACTGACACCACTGCATTGGTTATTTACTTTGAATGGTTTGTTATGATGTAGCCATGAAGCAAGCAATCTTATCCATGCATACTGGCCAGCATTAGCAATGACTTACATCACACTTACTCTCATAAATCACTTCCTGGCACCACGTGGATACCATGACATAAGGTAATGTCACTCTTATGGCTCATTGTTAAGTTTTATGTGCACATTAGTATGATATAGGTGCTATGGGACGCTCTTAAACTCATTTGTCAGGCGTTCAGTGTGTGCTGAAACAGATGTTAGAGAACGGTTATTTCTTGACTTTTTTTTTTTTTTTTGCTCAGTTAGTGAATAAACACAAAAAAATGTACTTCATGAAAAGAATGCATCATTGCAATCATCACCAGTGTTTCTCTTTGCCTTTTCGTATGTTTGCATAGTGAGTTACCTCAGAGGGGGGTAGCTTGTAAAGTGATTTCACTTTGACTGAGCAGTTTTATGTGCAATGAAGGACATACAAATATAAAAGAAAATTTGTAATTTAAAGTTATTCAATTCAGACATTTTCACCATCCGACTGGCTTTATGAGGACCACAGAGACATTCATGAGTTTGTGGTTTACGGCAGAACAGACTTGAAATAACTCAAAAGCAGCACGTACAACAATTCCAGTGGCATGTATAATTTAAAAGCTCAGCTGATCGGGAAAAAATGAAGACCAATTCCAAAAGGGAAAATCAGTTGCCTTTACAAATATTATAAGCAAATAGCTCTTCAAATATAAAATATTTACTTTCTTTCCCCTTATAATTTTTTATAATGGGGTTAAGGAATTTACATTAAATAAGCGAAATAACAAATTTAAGCTTGCAGCGCTAGGCCGCTTATTTTGACTCGCAATGACGCCTCATTACTGGGCTTGAAAGAGGTGACTCAGCAATAAAGAATTTCTCCATTACTGGCCCAACATAATTGACCCCAAGTAAACTTTCTCAAATCTCTATGTGATCTCTAAAAAAGATCAGCATTACAATAGCAGCCATTTGTCTTCACCTTTTGAACCCCATAGGCTGGTTCGGCGGCCTCATAGAGAATGTGCAATAATCCAAAATGCGGAAAAACCGGCCTCCAAACATATGACGTTTATCACATGACTTTTGGTTGTCATGTGACGTAGTTTACAGTCAGCTGGTTTCCTCATTACAGCAAGCTGTGTTTTGGCATAATTGGGAGTTAGGATCCCATGATATAATACACGGTTCAAAGGGTTAAATATTATTGTCACATTATCATGACTGGTAGTGAGATCTGTGTGAGCACTAGGCATGCAAATTCCTGCTTCTCATGGTCTGGTCCAGCCCACCAGAAACTTGTGTTTTCACAACCTTCTAGCAGTGAAAGTGCCCTGGCAGGGCTGTCAAACCCGTTACATACCGCCGTGAACTCGTACCAGATCGATGTACTCCCAGTTACATTCCCTGATGTCACACAGCCCTTCAAACAACAGTGGATGCGCCCATGGATGTTGTGGTGATACAGGCGATACACGGTGAGAAATTAAGAAACATTAACTTTATGGACATGTGAATCACATTTACATGTTGTAATTAAAGTTATAGTCAAGTGATATATAAAACAACCTGTTGTGTTTATGAAATGATACCCAAACATCTCTCCGAAAAGAGAGAAATATTGCCAGCTAGCACTGGCTAGCTAAATAAAGTTAATTGTTGTTTTGACGGTTTGTCGCGACTTGCCTGGAACGCTTTAAAATTGTTACTCATGATTTGAAGTGGTGACTCAGAATCAAAGCTGAAACACACAGTTAATGAACCAACAGAAAGAATGTTGTCACACCCTTCTTGGGAGAGGGGAATACACAAGGCCCCTTCCCGAACTGCTCACTCACCACCAGCAGTGCACTACTGTATGTCATCCCGTGTGAAGTGTCCCTCACTACTATGGAGGAACCTCCTCGTTAAGGGGGAGAGCATTAATACGTACAGCACCCTCCATAATTATTGTCACCCCTGGTTAAGATGTGTCAAAAGCCTGAAAATTAATTCAATATTTATTGCAGAAGTATTCTTTCACACAGAAAATTGGAGAAAAATGTAACCTTCAACTCAAGTGAATTTTAAGGGAAAAAAAATAATCCCTGACTAAGAAATTATTATTTTTCATAAAATCACCTGTTCCACAATTATTGGCACCCCTAACAATTCCTAGGAAATAAATGTCATTGAAGTATTTCTGTCATTTCTACAGTAGTTTACAAAGTTGATAAGAGTATCTAGGAACATTTAATTAGTAAATCATCACTTCCTGTTTCCCTGGGGTATAAATATGACGTGACACAGAGGCCATTTCACACAGAGATGTTTTTTTAAAGAACACATCTTAACAGGTGTGCCAATAATGATGGAGGGCGCTGTATGTAAACTTTGGGGCTGTGTTCAAGTACTCAAAAAATTACATCCTATTATCTCATTCCAATACACTTTTCCTTATAACAGATTAGGACTTAGGAAAAGACGAATGTGATGCTAAGCGAATCCTACTGCACTAAAACTAGACAATGTCATCTTCCGTCCCTAGGTCATCATATTTCTGTGTTTTTTTGTGAATGGCCACATGGTTGGCATGCCACTTTAAATATTGCTGACACAAGGAATTGTGGGACTGCGCTATCTCTCGGTCCAGAGCGCCCTACACTGGTGAAGATAAGTCAGAAAGCACTGAAGCATTCTCCTTTGCATTTAGTGAATTTAAATAGCATTTATCATGGCCGCCATGAGAGTGATTCCACGTCATTACTAAAGCTGCTTTTACTTTCACAACAAATTATTGGCACAACAGATTACATTCAAAGTCAATGCAAAGACGCAAATACACGCTAAACGCGTGGGACACCCATCCCTTATCCACCTGGAAATGGAACGAGATGTCATCATGGCTACTGATATACTCCTTGCGTTGTATATGACATCTCACCCGTCGTTCTCAGATGAGCGAGTCAACATCAATGCAGACTCGCAGTGAGATCTCAATTTATTGTGGGTGGAAAGCTTGCTTGCTAGCCAGAAAAAAAAAAAAAAACCCACAGAATTTGTTGGAGTCACAATTTATTTGTCTGTCATGAAGACTGATAAAGTGAAATAGAAGATCTGGCAAAAATGTTAGTTGCAGAGCTTGGTAAAATGCTATTTTAACTATTTAATTGATTGAATAGGATCAGGTACCTTATTTTAGGGGGATGACTCATCTGATAAAACCTAATGACTCATTTACAGTATCGGTCTGTAAAATGCAGCCCCTGTATTCAAACATGTGGACCGTCAAACCTTTTTGAAATTCTAGTGATAATATCAAGGTCTCCAAAAATCCCACATATGTACTGCTGAATTACAGGGAAATGTGTATAAAATGTACAAGATCTAGAGATGTAATGCTGTGGCCATAAAAAGATGTCATCTTGGGTTTGAATATTTCTATGTATATATATTTTGTTGAATTGTGATCAGGAACCAGATGCGAGAACCAGGAAGTGCAGTAGAGCTTGTTTTATTGGTAAAGGGGGGTAACCCCCGCAGGGCGAAAAACAGTACAAAGTCCACAATCCAAAAGTCAAAATCCAGTTGGGCAAAAATAGTATCAAAAACCAGGGCAGCAATCACAGTAATCGTAGTTGGACAGAAATGGGTCTGGTACACAGGAATAGTACAATCAGAGAGACAAGCCAGAATCCACAGGACGTAATCCGAATCGTTACCAGGGCAGCAAACAGAGATATCGTAGTCGGGCAGAAAAATGGTCAAAACACACAGATGCAACAGTAATCCAAAAACATTCAGGCAAAAATCAAAAGTCAGGCAATCCAGTCAGAAAGATAAACACTGAGAAATCGAGGCAAGAAACGTGGCACAAGAAAACTAGGGAGAGCGATCTGACAAGAAAGTGAACCAAACAGACATCTTATATACACATCCGGGGTAAACACATGACCAGGGAGAACAGGTGCAATCAGTGGGAACAATGATCAGGGAGAGACACATGAGGAATAAACTAATTACATGAATTTGGCTGTAGCCAAAACGCAGACAGGGATCACAAGACAAACCTAAGTACAAAACAACAGCTCCGGTTAAGGAGTACTAAAGTGCCAAGATAAAAGAAAAAGGAAAGCACAAAGTATAAGTGGAAATCCACAGAAACTTGCAGCACAGATAATTAGGGATAGGCAAGGAGGCGGAGATTAGAATAGAGCGACTGCTGAGAGATCGTTAGTGAATTAGTATGTGCAGCTATACAATCCCGAGTGCACGTTAGAAAGTTAGTAAAATATACAAGATTAGTATGGTTAGTAATTAGCAAAAACAATAAACTGTTAGTATGCGTTAGTAAGACAGTAAAAGAGAGAGGAAGGAAGAGCACGAGATAATGAAAGAAGATTGAAACCCAGAAACCAATAAATCACCCGAATGAGTGGCACACAAGACAAGGGACCGTGAGCAAAGATACACACCTGACAAGACAGGGGAGACAAAGTGCAAAGCATGGAAATGAAAACATGGCATCGAAAACTGAATGATCTAAACATGAAAAATAATAACAAGAAATCTAAATATCAAGAACACAATACACAATACTAAGAATGGTCAGACAGGCAGAGGACACTTAAACACAAGAATCCTAAACATGGCTGAGCCAGGCACAGAACTTAAACATGACAAGCAAAAAGCAGAATCACAACATATATATATATATATATATATATATATATATATCATAATTCTATATAATAGCTTTAGTGAAGCAATGCAACCAGGAGGTACAGAATTCGTATGTGGCTATGAAAAACAGTTAGATTTAAGGGCTTAATTTAATTATGAAAGCTTAGTACTGCATAGGGGGTATTCCACAAAATATTTTACTACTAGAGGTATTATTTGTATTTCTTTATTTATGCATTTATTTATTTACAATGAATGACTGATCCTATCAAGAAACTTAATTGACATTCTTACGAGCAACATCAGGTGATTCGGATGTTATGAGTCCATTGAATAGGCACTATCATCTGTTATTAGCGCCACAGATATGGGCCAGGAGGGCTGTGCAGTACCTACCAGTAGATTGAGTGGGTTGTTATCATCCATTGATACCGCTGATCAGATAGACGGAAATTGTGTTTTGTAACAGGATGACTGTGCTGCAAAGCAGGAAGTGATATGATGCGAAAATACAGAGCAGAAGTTCTCGTCAGGATGGATGCTGGGTTGTTTGGTATGTAAAACAAACGACTCTTCCACAGGTGACTTGGGTTTAATTCTCGCCCCCTGCAGCTTAACATTTACTGGGGGGGATACAACTACCTTTTAAAAGAGTCAACTATGTTTTATAAAAGCATCATCGCCTTCAGCTGTAACCTTAACCATTTAAAAAACACACTTGCCTTTCCCAAACCCTGAACTGTAACCTTAACATTTTAAAAGGCACGATCACCCTTCTGTAACCCAGAAATTTGAAAGGCAAGATCGCCTTTCCGATACCCAGAATTTTAAGAAGAATGATCGCCTTACCCTTACCCTGAATTCTAATCTTAGCCTTTTGAAAAGGCACGATTGCCTTTCCCGAACCCAGACAGGTAACGCTATTGTAATGAAAATTTTTTGAGTTGCTTAGAGAGGTACAGGTGGGCCAATCTATCCCGCATCTATGGCGCTGGTAACAGATGACAATGCCCATTCAACCTCCTGATAATATTCAAATCGGGTGGCAAGATGCTATTCTAGTGTTGGGCTTGGCTGCTAAAATCTGGCCAAGAAATCCAAACAAACCTCTGAATAAAATAAAAAGAAGGTAAAACTCAGCTGTCAACCAAAATAAAAAAGAGATGGGCTTAATTGAGCATTTTTATTCTACCTCAGCTCAACTTAGCTCAGTCCTTTTTTTGGGCAGTTCTCCCAGAAATAACTCCAATTTCCTTTCCTCTTTTCAAACCAGAGACCCCCATGCAGTATAGTAGGATGATATGCCTCAAATCACACCTTTTTCAACCTCCCAGAGACTGAAAAAAATGAGCTTATAAACCCTCGGGCTGATCAGCCACTTCTGCCCAAATCAAGCTGGCATGGCTCAGTGGAGACTCCTCCCCCGTAACCTCAGCTCAGAACAACGGTCACAAAATTCGGCTTTGATAAAGGAGGTCAACCATATTGTGTATGTTCTGAATATCTGACGAAAAACATCAAATTAAATGCCATGTGCATTTTTCTATTTATTCAAATGTTTAGATTTCCAGCTCAAACTAATTGCCTATGAAATGAGTTCACTCCTCATTATAGATAATTGCATTGTAAAATGACAGCTGATTAAACAGAATTATTTTGCTGTATGAAGGTGACAGAGAGTATTGGAGTATGAGGTAGCAAGGATCCAGGCGCTGAGAAACTAAAAACCATTCTGCTCGCGCTGCGTGTCCTTGGTTTCTGAGATAAGATACAAATGCTCATCAAATAGTGTTATGCCGCAAATGACAAAATGAAACTCGTCATAGTGGACGAGAGCACAGCAGCACTGATTCAGACAGCAAAATATATTGTAAATGGTATTGGAAGATGGAACTTTATGTTAAACTGAAAAATACTGTATTCAGCTGTAATATTCAACAGGATTTAAAACCAAATGTGATGCAACGTAAAATGACAACACACAATATAAAAAGACGTAAAAAGGAATTTAAAAATGATGTCCCTTGATGCAGATAAAGAGTCATCCCTCTTGTTTTCTGTATTGAAAAACAATCAGCATGTACCATCACGATAGCAAAGTGCTACTTATCTATGTTTATGCCTGTCCCAAAATCAGCTAAAATCCATGTGATTACAGCATTAGATGGTTTTTTTTTTGTCTCCAAGGTTGAAAAAGGAAGTAATTTTCCAATGATATTTTGCACAGTTAGCTGGCATCCTTTTTTCAGATAATTTAATTACCATGAGTTAGCGATTACTGAATTACTATAAAGGCCAATATGCTTAACCAAGATGAGATAAAGTATGTGTCATTTTCTACATTCCCAGAAATGTCAGCGCAGGTAAACAATTTTGTACTCCTGGAATAATGCAATCGAGATAGAACTGTAATACATTTCAGCCTGACACGAAAGTGTCATGGTGATGGTTTTTGGTCATGTTTATGTTCAGGTTCTGTGTTCATGATTTCGTCTTTTATTTGTTCTTTTTGGTTATTGTAATACTCAGGTTTTTAGTTCATTCCTTTTCTCAGTTCCATTGCACTTGTCTCCCCTGTCTTGTGATCTAGTTGGTTCAGTCTGTCTTCCCTGTCTGCGTGCCCACTGACTTCGGGTGATTTAAATGAATTCAGGTGATTAAAATATTCCTTTGATTCTCGTTTTCTTCCTTCTTCTTTCTATTCTGATTACTAACAAGACTAACATTTGTATTTTGTATCATAGTCTACTAACACAACTAATCCATGAATAGAAGATTACTAACTTACTAACGAGCACCGCTACTAATGTAAAGTTGCACCGCTACTCATTTAGACTAATTCTCTCTCCGCAATTGCCCTGTTCTAATCTCCGCCTCCCAGCTGTTTCTGTCCTCTCCTAAGTTTCAGTGAGATCTCTCGCACATGTTTTATCACTCGCCTGCGCTCGTTATCAGTGCACATAGAACTCCTGGACCGGAGCTGTTTAAATGTCATAGGCTGTTTGTGTCATGGATTTTCTGGGACCATGTACCTAAAAGTAGGACCAGGAACCCAAACGCACAGGCTGAGTAAAAATGTAAAAATCTTTAATTTAACGAATGTAAAATCCCGGAGGGGAGCAGCAGCACACATAACCACATAAAAAGGGCTCCAGAAACAGAATACTGCTGCACCAAAATGAGGTGCAGCCAGCCCTTAAATAACAGAGCTTCACCTCCACCTCAACGAGCCACACCTGTTGCCCGTTAAGGTGGAGGCGAAGAATGCAACAGGGGGAAGGGCCTGCAGGCCAACACCATGACAGTTTGCGTGATGCTCGTTCGTGTTTTGTCTTTGCCAATTTTCGTGGTGAGGGCTTCCCTCATGTGATTCTCCCGTTGTAATTAGTCCGATTCTCTACACCTGATTCCTGTATAGCATGTGACCTTTCCTATTTAAGCAGTCTTTTCACTCACAGCTCGTCAGAACGTTGATCAATATTTCTTTGTGCAGAACGCCTTGTATGCCATTGAGTATTGCTTCTCTTCTACTGGATTGTCCGACTTTGATTCTTGCCATTGCTCTTTTTGTATCGTTTTTGTCTTTCTGGATTTCGACCCATTTTTGTATGACCACGATTTCTGTGTTTGTATGCCCTGTGTATGACCATTGGCTTTGTTCATCGACTACGACTTTTTGCCTATTGTTTTTGTACCTCTCCTCATCTGTCTTACTGGTTCTGACCCCTGCCTGTCTAGTTGACACTGTTTTTGGATTTCGTATTGCGGCTTGGTAATTCCTGTGTTTTTTAGCTTTGACTCGGACTCCAATAAAGGCATACGTTCTTTGGATTTCCCTCTCTTGCGTGTGGTTCCTGAACGCACGGTCACAGAAAGTTCACCAGCTGCCATAAAAATATTAGTGAACTCAACTAAATGGGATTTAACTCAACTTGAAGATAATCTGTGTCTCAACTCGCAATTAGTCAAGCCCAATGGATAGCTTTAAGTTTTGAAAACTTATAAACAATATTCAAAACTTGCAATGACAAGGAGTTAAGGAGAAGACATAAGTTCTCATGACTGGAGCAATCATGTTTGACAGTGAGAGAAAAATAAATGAATTTTGTATTTCATAAAAGGTTTTTAATGGGGTTTTGTCAAACTAATGATTCTTCCCTAGTAAGTATTTGACTCCAACATGCTGTTGGGTTCAAACCAGTTGAACTTACATGGGAGTAATAAACAACCCCACACTGGGTCAAGAGCATGGCCATATGAAACAGTTGATGAAAGTGCATTTCATCAAGTGATTTTTATTGCTGATCACATGACAGATGGTTTTACCCATGTGGGTGGTTTGCCTCACTATGTGGAAAACTGCAGCTTATTTTATTTGGACACTTCATGCAGTGATGGGTGACGATACAACATACAAACCCCTGTATGTGAATGGTGAGTGGGTAGTTGTATTTTAGTGAATTGGTTTCCTAGGGCCTGTTCCATGCAGCATGTTAAGGAAAGTGGGGATTAATTCCAACTCCTGACTTAAATGGACCTAACAAATCAGTCGGGGCTAAATCAGTTCCATTAAGGCCAATTCATGTTCATGCAATCAGACTAATTCGAGAGAGGTTGAAGTAGTCAAGGTAATTGCATGTGTACCTTATTCTAAAGCAGCTCAAAAGGTCAAACATGGATCAAATCGATCAACCACGGCAAACAGCAGAAGTACAGAGAGAGCGGCAATGCTCACAGCAGCGCTTAATATCGAGAAAATAATGAAAATTTAAACATCTAATGACCAAAAAAGGAAATATAGCTGAATCAACTAAACCAGAAAGAAAGGCTGGCAAGAAATTGAAAGCGCAAGCAAGTTAGAATGTAATAAAATATTTTGAAACGACTTAATGGGCACAATACATTAAAACAGAAAGAACAGGAAACCTGTAAGTTAAAAAAAAAACATGATTACATTGATATAGACCACAAGGCTGCAAATGTATGTGTTTACTCATACTTTTCTGCAGTGGTAGCCTACAGGAGTATTATCTTAGTGTAACTGCACCTGTACATTGATACTCTGCACTGATTTCCTGTTGACAAAGTCTACCCAAAGTGGGACGGACAAACACATTGTAAACACATGGGTACAGTACAGAGCCACAATTACATTTGTGAAACCTATAAAAGCTAAGGAATAGTGCCTAGCCTTGTATTACATACATTAACAGTTGGCAATGCAATAAAAGGTCTTGTAGTAGTACAAATTCATTCCTCTGTAGCCAGGTTTGGTGATGAAAACATTGACCGCTCTCTAAAGACAGGTACAGCATTCATGCAGAGCGGCATACTGGTGCTTTGCCAGTAACCTGTGCATCTCCAACTGCACAGAAACGTGCCACTGGCAAGAAAAGCAAAGTAAATGCACACAATCTGCGTGACCGAAAACATTTTATTGCAGCATGCACTATTAGTCATTAGCCTGAGTCATTTACAAATATTTGCAATCCTGTCTCCTGAGAGCCTGTACTGCCTGTACCGCACACACAGGTAGTTGTCAGGGTGAGCCAAAGGGTATATTCTGTTTGAAATGTCCAGCATACTATAACTGCTCCCTCATTAACCATCTCATCAATTAGGGCAAAATGCCTTGATTGACAAAGATCAACACATGGGTTGAGGTCATTACTTATGAACATTTACTAAACTCATTAAAAGAAAAAACTATGCACCCACAAAATTCATCCAAGGCTACTTTTGACATTGTTGTATTAATTTCTATATTAACCAATACATTTATAGACATGATTTCCTTAAGGGAAAACAGAGAATAAGCACATATGGATTTAGCCATTTGATTTCTGGTCAATAGAACTTTTTGCTATTGCATTTATAACAATCCATGTAGCCATTATAAACAAAGGGGTAGTTTAGATTGAGACTTATTTTATGTAGCATAAGCCTGAAAATTTGATAGCACAGATATATAATTAAACAAGTATGTATATGTTTGATCCAGACAGAGAGCCAGGTACACACATGACTACAATCCAATCAGGAGTACTTATTCACAGGAATACGGTACAAATGAGGCCAGAGCCTAAAGGACAAGGGAGCAGATCAGCTCGGGTGTAGAATAGTGTGATTTGGGTCTGAGTTTGCTTCGGACCAGTGACCTCTCAGAGCAGCAGCCAGATGGTTCACCCTTGCTTGAGCTGGACTGCTTTGATAGAAGAGGGAAGTAGTTTAACAGGATAGCTGTCTCACACCTGGACCCCATTGAAGGTAGGGAGTATTCCTAATAAACTGGACAGAGAAAGAAAACTACTCAGCTAGGTTATGAGTAATGCGGTTCCAATCCTGGACCCTGAGAATAAGACATGGAAGCTTATTTCCAGGTTTTGGAGCTTATTTCTAACTAGCAGTAGTTACGGTTTCAAGTTTCATTAACATTCACTAAAATACGAAAACAAACTAGTTTACGGATGTGATAGTTCAAAGCCGAACCCTAAACATAAAATCTAGACGCCTAAATGAATGGTTGCCTTATACAACCCCAATTCTGAAATAGTTGGGACAAAGTGCAAATTGTGAATTAAATCAAAATGCAATGACTTTCAAATCACACCATTCAGTATTTTGTGCACAATAGAACAGAGATAACGTAGCAAATGTCGAAACTGAGAAATTTTACAATTTTATACATAAAATGAGCTCATTTCAAATTTTATGGCTGCTACAGGTCTCAAAAAAGTTGAGACAGGGGCCTGTTTACCACAGTGTAGAATCCCTTCTTTTTTTTAACACAGATCAGAGGCGTCTGGGCATTGAGGAGACAAGTTTCTCAGGTTTAGCCAATGGAATTTGATCTCACTCTTGTTTAATACAGGCTTTCAGCTGCTGCAGAGTTTTGGGTCTCTTGGCGGACTATTCATTTAATTATGCACTAAATCTCGGTGAATCCGAGTGAAAGATCAGGACTGCAGGCAGGCCAGTTCAGCACACGACTCTTCTACTACGAAGCCATGCTGTTGTAATAGCTGCAGTATGTGGTTTTGCATTGTCCTGCTGAAATACAGAAGGCCTTCCTTGGAATAGATGTCATCTGGAGGGGAGCATATGTTGCTGTAAAACCTTTAAATACCTTTCATGGTGCTTTTTAAAACATGCAAGTGTCCCACACCATATGCACTTATGTACCCCCATACCATCAGAGATGCTGGCTTTTGAACTGAGCACTGATAACAGGAGGGGTGGTCTTTCTCCTCTATAGCCTGGAGGACACAACGCCCATGATTTCCAACAAGAATGCCAAATTTGGACTCGTCTGACCATAGGACACTTTGCTACTTTACTACAGTCAATTTTAAATAAGCCTTGGCCCACAGAACACAGCAGCACTTCTGGATCATGCTCAACAATGGCTTCCTTTTTGCATGATAAGAGTTTTAGGTGGCATCTGTGGATGGCACAGCGTACTGTGTTTACAGACAGTAGTTTCCTGAAGTATTCCTGGGCCCATTTAGTAATGTCAATGACAGAATCGTGCGTGTGAGTGATGCAGTGGCGTCTGAGGGCCCGAAGATCACGGGCATCTAGTAAAGGTCTTCGGCCTTGTCGTTTACAAAATTTTTCCAGTTTCTCTGAATCTTTTGATGATGTTATGCACTGTCGATGATATGACCTTCAGAGCCTTTGCAATTTGACCTTGAGGAACATTATTTTTAAAGTATTCCACAATTTTTTTACACAAGCCTTCACAACTTGGAGAGCCTCTAGCCATCTTTACTTCTGAGAGACTCAGCCTCTCTAAGACATCCCTTTTATAGCCAATCATGTTACACACCTGATGCCAGTGAACTTACTTACTTGCTAAATGTTCTTTCAGCAGATTCATTTATATATTAATTGCTTTTCAGCCCGTTTTTACCTGTGTTCCAAATTTTTGAGACCTGTTGCAGCCAGAAAATTTGAAATGAGCTCATTTTGTGGATAAAAATGTAAAATGTCTCAGTTTCAACATTTGAAATTTTATCCATGGCATTTCTATTGAAAATAACATATTGGCTCACGTGATCTGAAAGTCATTGCGTTTTGATTTTATCCAGAATTTACACTTCGTCCCAACTATTTCGGAATTGGGGTTGTATTAAGTTCCTGACAATCCAACAATGAACACTGATGCCAAATCCCCTTTTAAGAGCCATTGTCTGCAAAGTTCAGGCAGGTTCAGGCAGGTGGTGATGGTCACCTTCTTCAATTTTGCTGAAATTGTGGTGGTTTTATGTCCCTACCCCAACTAAAAAATTCCCCTCATTTTTTGTCCCTACCTGCACTGTTTGGGTTTTAAGGGTCAATCAAGTGCAAGGCAAAATAGGCCCTAAGATGCCAAATCACCAAAATTAGATTTTTGGCTTGCTCTTATTCACTGCCCGAACTTTACCCAAAGTAAAAAATTGGATAATTGAATTATGGGGGGATGGTCAGTGGAAACAGCGATTTTCACCTTGGGATCTTTTTTGTGCAACATATAGGGCGCGTTCCAATATGGCCGCAATCCATTTTCGTCACTAGTTTGCACCCCTTATACTCTGCGCGTGATCAGTGCCCCAGAACTTTTATAGCTGCACCACACTGGTATGTAGTTAGACTATCCATTACAGATGAGAAAAAGTTGGGATCGTGTATGCGCACACCAATAGGTGACGCCGAACATGGCAAAATGGTAAAATTTTACATATTTCAGCTCCACCTAGTGCTGCGCGCCACAGCCGACAGGGCAAAGGCTTGTTGCATAATGAAGTATAGAGATCACCCTTTTAGTTTATGAAAGCCATTTCTTGGGATAATGACTACTTTCAATCATAGGTGGCGCTTTACTAACAGATTTACAGGTACACGTGTAAAACAATATCCGCTCAAAATTGCTCATGATTGGTCAAATTATGAAATGCGCAGCCCTATCTCAAGGATATGTTTTCATGAATCATGTCTTAAGCCTTTATCAATGAAATTCCAATGACAAAAATCATGGGATAGTCTTCGTGAGAGGTATTGTTCAGGAACCAAATGAGAGACCCAAAAGATCCATGCAGCAAAAAGGTGTTTTATTGAAGCTGGGGGTGAACCCCATCGTACATAGATTGTACACAGGGCGCTAAACACAATAATCAGGGTCGGGCAAAACAGATTCTCTACACAGGTGTAGAGAAATCCTAGACAAAGCCAAAATCGTAAACGGGGACGGTTCAGTCAGAAGTATGACACAAAGAGTACAAGGCATAGAATCGCAGCACAATTAAAACGTTCTGACAAGAGCTGGTTGTGAAATGACTGCTTAAATACATGTATGGGAAGTCACATGCTATGATAGGGAACAGGTGAGCTGGATCAGACTAATTAACAAAGGAATGAACAAGAGGAAGTTCCTAACCACATGAAATTGGTGAAAGCCAAAACCCAGACAGGGATGACACAGACAGCCTATCACAAACTAACGGCTCCGGTTAGGGAGTTCTAACGTGCACAGAGTGAGAGGCAGAACAGTGATTAACAAGGTGCAGAGAATCTGCTGAAACACAGCAAAGTAAATTGAGTGAAGGCAAGGGGCGGAGACTAGAGCAGAGCGAGTGCTGAGAGCTTTTTAGTCAATTAGTAATGTGCAGCTATACAATCCCTAATGCTTTTTAGTAAGCTAGTACTAAAAACAATGTAAGTTAGTGTCAGTAATTTATCTAAAATAATAAACTATTAGTATTGTCAGTAAAGATAGAACAACAAGGCGAAGGAAGCAAACAAGATTGGAAGGAATGATTGGAAACCCAGAAACCATAAAATCACCTGAAACTGTGGCACACAAGACTGGGGAAATAAAACTGTCTCAGAACACAAGACAAGACTGGGGAGACAATGTGCAATGCAGGGTATGAGAATTACAAAAACCAGAATGATAACTAAACAGTGAATATGGTAAATGGCAGAAAAAAGACATGGCAAAACAAGACAGGCAAAATACAAAACATAGCATGGAATAACTCAAAAAACATGGCATGGAGTCAGCGAAATAACAAAAACATGGACAGCCAAAAGCAGAATCATAACACTTTGCACATGTCAATATGAGCTGTTACAGATGCATTTCAATGGTGTGTCCCTGTAGAACAGGCCATGTGATGGACTTGACCTTATTTCAGGTAATGATTATTGATTTTTCAACATCTCTGGCATATGTGTGGTTTCATTTGTTACATAAATTATTGATTGAGGGCACCACTAGTACTTCCTGTTTACACTGTTGTTTCAAATTATTGAAAAGCCACTTTTTCAATTTTGGGTTTTATCCAGAATCATCCACATATGTGAACGCCCTTAAAGTCCCAGAACTGGATTGGATGAATATACAAGCATTCCCAATGTATACGAAACTGGAATTTTTTTCACAACACAACTTGAATAGTTACAGGCCCATTTTATACAGGTGGATAGACTTGTATGCAGACTGGGCTTGGGCAATATCCAAAATTATATATCTTGATATTTGCAATAACTGCAAGTTTAAGGGTGAAGGACATCTCATACAAAAGTATTTCCTTGGCATTTTCACCGCACATTTCAGCTGGACCAATCATGAGCAATTTGGAGCGGATATCGCTTTACTCATGTACAAGTACATCTGTTAGGAAAGCGCCACCTATTATGGACAGTAGTCCTTATTCCAAGAAATGGCTTTCATAAACTAAAAGGGTGATGCCCTGTCAATCGACCGCGCACACCACCAGGTGGCACTGAAATGCGCCAAATTTTGCCATTTTGCCATGTTCGGCACCAGTGTGCGTATACACTATCCCGACTTTTTCTCACCTCTAATAAATAGTTTAAATACATACCAGTGTGTTGCAGCTGTAAAAGTTCTAAGGCACTGATCGCGTACAGAGTATAAGGGGTGACAACCAGTGATGAAAATAGATTGCGGCCATATTGGAGCGCCCCTTATATTTTGCGTGAAGAAGATCCCCGGCCGAAAATCGCTCTTTCCACTGACCATCTCCCCTCTAATTAAATTTTCCAACTTTCTTTGGGATAAAGTTTGGGCAGTTATTAAGAGCAAGCCAAAAATCTAATTTTGGTAATTTGGCATTTTACGTCCTGGCATTATTTCGGTGCAGGTAGGGCCAAAAGATATGGGGAATTTTCTAGTTAGGTTAGGGACATAAAACCACCCAAGTTTCAGCAAAATTGAAGAAGGTGACTATCACCACCTGCCTGAACCTTACAGACACTGGCTCTTTAACACCATGCCAACTGAACCAATGATCACACCTGGAAGGGGAAAGTACACAAGACATAAAGCCAAAAAAAAGGAAACAATACCTCTAATAGACATGCTCATTGCAGGACAAAGGGCGGAGACAATTATCCAGACTCAGTGGTTGTAACAGGTATATATCTTATAATTTATCATTTATCATAATTTATTTTACAACTCCATTTCTGAAAAAGTTGCAACACTGTGTTAAATGTAAATAAAACAGAATATAGTGGTTTGCAAATCAATTAAGACCCTATATTTTATTAATAGGACAAAGACACTGTATCAAATGTTGACACTGATAAATTTTTCGTTTTTTGAAAAACATTGCTCATTTTGAAATTGTTGATAGCGACATGTTTTTAAAAAACTGGGACGGGACGATAAAAGACTGGAAAAGTTGCATGGTCTGCACAACTAGCACAACATCTCACTGCTAATTACATTATTTAGCAACAGGACAGTAACATGATTGGGTATTAAAAAGCCTTTCATTAGAAAATTTGGTGAGGGCTAATCCACTCTTTGAAAGACTGCATGGGAAAATACTTCACCGTTTTAAGAATAATGTTTACAACTTAAAATTGCAAAGAATTTGGAGATTGTATCCTCTACAGTACATGTCATCATTGAAAGATTCTGAGAATCCAGAAAAATCTCTGTATGCTTGGGAAAAGGCCAAAATCCAATTTTGAATGGTTGTGATTTTCAGGTCCTCAGGAAGCACTCCATGAAAGCAATTCTTACCTTTCTGGCATTTTTACACTTTTCTTTTATAATCTTAAAATGCTCCTAATAAGCGTATGGAACTCTAAAATGTAAAAGAAATCCACCAGGTTTTGAAACTCTTCAATATTGAATTCTCATATATTTCTGATAAGAGTCTGACCAATCATTTTCTTCGGTCCAACTTTGGGCTCTAATTTCTTGGCGCAGCAAAGGGTGGCGCAGCATGGCATAGCCCAAGCAATTGTAATTTCGTCCGATGCAGCCCGCGCAGTGGTAATTTCGTCCGGTACAGCCCAAGCAGTGGTAATTTCGTGCGGGGCAACACAGTGCACAGCCAATTTGGCAATTTGGTAGACGGACATGCGCCGAGATGGGTGTGGCGGCGTAGTAGGGGGAGGTGTCACATATTCATCAAGACGCAGTGACAATTTCATAGAAAAAGTCTTGCCTGAAGTTGCGCAGAAAACTCGCCAAGTCCAACCTGGTTTACTTTCTGTGCAGTGGTAATTTGGCTGACCGGCGTACAGTGCGCACATGTCACCGGAACCTCACAGGCAGGTTTCCAGAATGTCAGGCACATTTCAATGCAATAAATAATTACAGCAAACCCTATTTAATGTAACTATCTGAATCAGGACATAAATCATAGTAGCTATATCGATTGTCATGATGTCAGATTAAAGGCACGTGTAATGGAAACTCGACCTGGCTTAATCAATGCAGCTGAATGCATGCAGCTCATGCAAACTAACGACCACATCTTTCTCAGCCAACCACATATATAATGCTTGCGTTCTATGCTCAGAAAAGGCGCTTGCATACTGGACGCGAAACAAATTTTTCGCAGGACTGATTACAGTCAAAGTCAATGCAAAGACGCGAATACACGCGTCTGTTTATTCTTCTGTTTTCTTCCGTTGAAGATAGACAACTGTCTTTATTCGGTCTCTCTTTTGAAAATTAGTCAGATGGATCAAACAGATTCATGCTTTATTTCCACACCAGAGCTTGTAGTCAGTGGCCTAATCAATTCCATGACCATTGACATTGTGAATTAAATATCGCATGCACAATCAAGACTGACACGAAATGCTCCATGTCTGGCAGCCAGCAAAAAGTAAAAGTATTGATATGAGAACAGATTTATAACAAAATAAAGAATAAAATTATACCACCAACAAACAGTAAAGTTTGGGTAATGATGGTTAATAAATATGGCAGCATGCTAGGAAGTCAGTGGTATAATCATCACTCTCTTGTTCGGTCAGTGTTACAGGGTAAGTTTCCCATCGTAAGTGAGCTTGAACTATGTTGAATTCACAAATCGAATTAACCGAAATTAAGCAGACTAACCAGCAAAAGAACTCACTTCATGGAACAGGCCCCTGGTTGTTATTATGCTTATTTTGATAATCATTATACAACATTTTTGAATAATGCATGATGCAAATTGTCACGGCCCTCATATAAATTCCTCCTATGTCTCTTCACAATTCAGCAACTTGCGTGTCTATTAAGTGTAAGTTCAGTGATTGGTTTAAGTCCTGTGCGTCTGTCGCCTTAGCGGCATCTTTTTATGAGCTCTTGCGCTTAACGATGGTATAACAAGTATTTAAGCCCCCTAGTCCATGTGCAAGTTGCTGGATTTAAACTTACTTTCATGAAAGCTATCACAGTCAATGTTTAGTTCTATAACTTTTGTATTCATTTTAGGCAACTAGTACTTTAGTGACAGATTTTTCCCTAAGAAGTCATTCAAATCATTTTGTTAATCCAAAGTTTCCAATCCCAATCAGGGTCTAGCACTGGGACCAAATTTAAGTTAACTCAACTCAGTCTGTTCCCATTCTTCAACTGAAGTTATCAAGAACAAGCTTCCAATTTTACTCAGGTTCTAAGACTGCACTGCCTTCCTACTGACCAATTCAGTTTGAGGATCATGGTCTAGTTTGTTAGAAATGAGCTTACAATCCTGAACTGGAGCCAGGAACCTACAGGAACCTCTCCATTCTCTGAAGCAATTCAGCCCTGGCACAGCCTGTGTAATACCTGGCAGCATCCCAGAGGCTTGGCTGGCGATAGCGGCTAAAGCTTAGCCTATTACAGCTCTGTCTCTGCTATCTTATCCTGGGGTTCCACCCTAAATCTGGGGCACATTTCCCAAAAGCAAAGTCACTAACTAAGTTAGCAACTTATATAGTTCATCCATTCACTGTCTGTGGCTCCAACTATGTAAGTCAGCATCTGCTATTTCAGGAAACGCATCCCAGTACTCTGTTGCTGTCAATAAACTACCAGTTGGATTGTACTTCTGACTCCTCGCTTGACTCTTGCTCTGGACTGTAGCCGTAAATACTTTGGTTTTTTGCTCCAATTTGGGATTTGTGTGAATTTCTTTCCGACAGTTTTTTTTTTTGTGTTTGTTGGTTTTGGGAAGTTATTTAAGAACTGAGTGGGATAATTGCTCCCTCCATAACAAAAATAAAATAAAAACAAATAAATAAATAAATACCAAATAAATATAGATTAAGAGAAGGAGTTTGTGGCAAGATTTCATATATGTGTTTGAAAAATTGGGTCAGCAGTTTTCTTAGCTTTATCCCTACTTTTTTTGGGAAAAAAAGGGGGGAATGAGGATAAACTATTATACGCATAGATTGGTATTTGTTCTGCTCCCAAATTCACAGAAACACTGACCCAATGTCCAAATATATTATAAATGAATGCAGTGGTAAATAATGCTGCGTGCTCTTGAATGTGATTAATACTGTTTTTAAAAAGGCCTGCTGAATGCGCGTGAACCGATGTTGAGTTCTTAAATGTGACAAATTAAAAACTCAGAATGGGCAAATCATTACAAGGATGAGTCTTCAGCAGGTCCTGAAAAATGCGTACAGGTTGTTCAATGACTATCTTGCTGCTTTAGCACAGGAAAGAACGGCCATCTGCGATAGTCTATGCATCAGTCTGGATGTCTGTGTGGAGAAGTGGGATGTGTCAGCATGCCCACGGCACTACTTACGGGACCATATGCTGCCTCTCCCTGAGACAAATGCCGCACCTGTGCTAACAATGGACGATGTTAGTGGCAAGCGCCGTTTCACGCCTCCAAGGATTGTGGCAGTGAAAACCAGCTTGCAAAAGAGTGTCAATAAGTTTTACGTATAAGATGCTGCAAAGATTTTCTTCGCTTCGAAGGATTTTAGTTGTTGAATCCTTAGTGAACTCAGCTCCATATCCCTCTTTGAGGATATCTTATTTTCTGGTACTTACCATGCATGTGCTAACATTTTTTAGAGATATTTTTGTGGATTTTAAGAGGAAATGGTGTCAGCAAGTTGCCAGTTGCTCCCAATGACAGTGCAGTCGCATCACAACTCATTTATTGATATTTTTTGTCATAATACTTTGTTTTTTGCTTGTGGTCTTTTTTAGGTTCAATCCTGATGCCAAGTTATGTATCCAGACTATGGAATCTGGCAGAATTTACAAGGCACTGTAACAGCTCTCATTACAGGTGTGAAAACAGAAGTGATTAAGTCTTTTGCAAGTCTGAACATTGATAAATCAGTCAGTACTAGGCCACCCACAGTTTGGAGTCGTGAAAACATCACTTTATGTAACTATACTACTTGGAGAGCAGCAAACACCCCAAGAGTTAGAGTGCAGAAAAAGCACTGAATGTGGTCAAGAGAAAAATTAGATGCATTATTTATTTATCACTGAATGTGTTATTGTAACTGCATGGTCCAGTTAAAAGAGAAAAAGAAAGATATCTCCTTTTTTCATCCATGTCATGAATGGTGCATGTAGAGGTACAGGTGCATAACCGCTGTTATGACTGCTACGGTCTGTCACTTCGTAATCAACAGTGCTGCTACATTGCTAACTGCCTAATTGGCAAACAAAAGCCAAAAGGAGCCAGATGTTTAATTACATGCAGCTCACAGAACACCTCTAAACATTCAAAAGGGCTGCAGATAAAAATTTCATAGCTGGTTTAAGCTTAAATGGAAACTGGCAGTGTTCTTCAGTTTTTGACAAGGACTTGGACTTTTTTATACTGTTTTGCCTGTGGGAGGGTGAAGGGCTCAGCGTGGACTTTGCTGTGAAGCCAGACCCCTGGCCTTTGAGTGGGCTGCTTTTGGTCATTAGCTCTCTGTAGAAACCTCAGACTGGCACTGTGCCCTTTACAAAAGACGAGGGGGGATTGGAAGTGCAGGCACCCTAAGCAATGACAGGTCAGCCCTGAAGCAGACTGAGGTGGGTTGCAAGCAGGTGTCTGTATCCAAGGTGATGGACACGTAGAGCAGATCTAGAGTGAATCACAATAACGAAAAGCTCTCATTGTGGACCTGAAGTTGAGAATGTAACCGTGGCAGGTGCAGTATTGCCTGTATGCCCAGTATTTGGAACCTATGGATGAGTGTGTGTGTGTGTGTGTGTGTATATATATATATATATATATATATGTACGTATATATATATATATATATATATATATATATATATATATATATATATGTCAGTGGCGGCTAGTGAACTGGCGATAGGGGAGGCTCAAACCCATCCCTTGAAATGAATGATTGGCCACTCTTTACGTGAGTTTTTCTTCACTCAGAAGTTGGAAGAAAAGTGTGTGTTTCATGATCGTTTAAACTATTTAAATTAAATAAGATCATTAGAAGCAATGGAATTGCATTTAAATGTTTCAAATGATCTTTATTGTTTAAATAGTTTAAATTAATTATGAAAAACATGCATTGCTTCCAACCCCTGAGAAAAGAAAAGCGTTAGAAGTCCGGAGTCATGATCGCAGGTGAAGCTGATAAGCCTCCATGCACAAGGACTTCAATTCTGTGCGAGAATCTCTCACATATGCATTTAATGAATAATTGCTGACTACAGCGGGGGAACGTAAATATGCCTCAAACTCATGCAGAATGCGTGCAAGTTGAGAGGTGTGTGTTATTAATGAAAGTTTCTGTAATGGTAATTTAAATGAATGATTGAAAACAGGTCATGAACAATCATTATTTTCAAGGGATGGGTTTGAGCCTCCCCTATCGCCAGTTCACCAGCTGCCGCTGATATACAGCGCCCTCAATAATTATTGGCACCTCTGGTTAAGATGTGTTAAAAGCCTTAAAATAAATTTTTATTGCAGGAGCATACTCTCACACTGAAAATTGTAGAAAAATGTAACCTTCAACTCAAGTGAATTTTAAGGGGGGAAAAAAATAATAACTGACTAATAAATAATTATTTTTCATAAAATCACCTGTTACACAATTATTGGCACCCCTAACAATTCCTAGGAAATAAATGTAATTGAAGTATTTCTGTCATTTCTACAGTAGTTTACAAAGTTGATCAGAGTATCTAGGAACATTTAATTAGTAATTCATCACTTCCTGTTTCCCTGGGGTATAAATATGACGTGACATAGAGGCCATTTCTCTCATCCACTTTTCAACATGGGAAAGACAAAGGAACACACCATTCAAGTAATGCACATGTGTGTCGACCTTCACAAGTCAGGCAATGGCTACAAGAAAATAGCCACTCGCCTGCACCTGCCCATATCTACTGTCAGAGGAATCATTAAGAATTTTAAAACAACTGGAACACTGGTAAACAAGCCTGGATGAGGACGCAAGGTTATTTTGCCTCCACACACAGTGAGGAGGATGGTAAGAGAAATAAAAAGTTCTCCAAGCTCACTGTTAAAGAATTGCAACAAATGGTTGCATCTTGGGGTCACAAAGTCTCCAAAACAACCTTCAGGCGCTATCTACATACCAACAAGATGTTTGGGAGGCATGCACAGAAAAAAAAAACCGTTTTCTCACTCACAATCATAAACGCAAATGTCTGGAGTTCGCTAAGCGGTACTGGGACTTCAACTTGGACCGTGTGCTTTGGTCAGATGAGACCAAGATAGAGTGTTTGTTGCCAAAAAGCTCTAAGTGGGTCAGGCGGGACACGAAAGATGAGTATGCAGAAAAGCACCTCATGCTCACTGTGAAGTATGGGGGAGGATCAGTGATGCTGTGGGCCTGTTTCTCTTCCAGAGGCCCTGGGAACCTCGTTAGGGTGCATGGCATCATGAACGCTTTGAAATACCAGGACATATTAAATCGAAATCTGGTGGCCTCTGCCCGAAAGCTGAAGATGGGTCATCACTGGGTCATTCAGCAAGATAATGACCCTGTGGCCAAATCGACACAGAAATAGTTCACCAGACACAGAATCAAGCGCTTCCCATTGCCATCTCAGTTCCAGACCTCAACCCCATTGAAAACCTGTGGAGTGAGCTGAAGAGGAGAGTGCAGAGGAGAGCACCCAGGTCGCTGGATGATTTAGAGAGATTGTGCAAAGAGGAAAGCTCAAAGATCCCTCTTTCTGTATTCTCCCATCTTGTGAACATCATAGGAGAAAATTAGGTGCTGTTTAGTTGGCAAAAGGGGGTTGTAAAAAGTATTAATATGGGGGGTGCTAGAAATTGTGGCACACATGATTTGATGTAAAAGAATTATTTCTTAATGTGGGATTTTATTTTCCCACTGAATAAATGCACTTGAATTAAAGGTTGGATTTTCCTCTTTTTTCATTGTAGTCCGATATTATTTTTAAAAAAAAACTGAATTTATTAGAGAACACATCTTATCCAGGGGTGCCAATAATTATGGAGGGCGCTGCATATTCATTCTCCCATTCACTTGCCAAATCTCAAAAGTGGGCATGAACAAACACAGTTTTAGGCTTACACTATCAAATACATATTAATATCAGCAAGATAACAGAAATTAAAGGAAGAGACAGCACCTTGGCAAAGTAGAATGCTTGAAGTGCCTAAAACCCATAATTTTATTAATTTTAATTTGGTAATGATCAGACATTCAATGTGGGCCTACATTTTTACTTCGGGAATCTTCTGATTTTGAATTTGATCTTCAGAAACCTCTCCTTTAAAAAATGCTAAATATCCTTAATCTCTTGCAGTTTTAGTCTCCCGATTAGCCACAGTTGCTCAGCCTAATTGGTGAAAACCGTCGACAGTCTAACTCACTTTTGATAGCACTGTCATGCATTGCGCCACAAAATTATGAGGCATCTTCTGCGCATTAATGACGACATAAAATATCAAAATGCCTTCATAATTTCTGCGCTCGTTCAGTGGCACTCTGCTACATTTTCGAAGCCATAATAATACAGTGCATCCAGGAAAAAGGAAATGGAATAAAATGAGAAGTATTCTATTGAAACTTAGTATCTATAAAAATAATTAGGACTATTAATTACACAACTATGTGCTTTTTCACATCATACAAAGAACACAAAATTAGTCAGGCATCGTTGTCAGAACTCATTGTTCTGTTGTCAGCTGCATGATTTGTACACGTCATGCAGCTAGTAGGGTTTACATTTAAAGCAGAGCACATTACACAACCTAAAGCACGAAGGGCCCCGACAATGAAAAGTTGAAACTGATCATCCTGGTTCATCCGTGTTTAGGCCCGTCATCACTTTTTGTAATCTGGCACAAAGTGGTTACTGACTTACTCCAAAAGTGTCATTGTTGTTAAGTTCAGTGTGGCACAGCCTCCACTTACTTGACATCATTAGATAGGAGACATAGTTATATAACACCAAATGCTATTTTTAATCAAAGAATGTTAAGTAATTTTTATAGAATTAATCATTTGTTTTTGGTTTCCTTTTTTTGGACACACTGTACAATAAATACATTGAAGAATATTTTTCTGAAATTGTTCCCCAATTTTTAGATGCAGTGTTTTTGCAGATTGGTGAACCTCTGCCTGGCTTTACTTACAACATATGATATGTTGTCTATGCTCTGTTGTGAATAAAATATTGGTTAATGAGATTTGCAAATCATTGTACTCTGTTTTTATTCACATTTTACACATTGTCCCAACTTTGCCTCCCCATGTAAATTTTTCTAGATCCGCCACTGGTATTATAGTCTACTAACACAACTAACCATGTATATATGTATATTCGATTACTAACTTACTAATGAGCACTCTAGTTTAAGTTGTAAAGCTGCACCGCTACTAATAGACTAATTACCTCTCCGCAATCGCCCCGTTCTATTCTCTGCCCCTTGTCTATCGCTTTCCTTTCCCTGAGCTTCAGCTAGAATCTCTCACACGTGCTTAATCACTCTACTGCTCTTGTTATCTGTGCACGTAGAACTCCTGGACTGGAGCTGTTTAAATGTCACAGGCTGTTTGTGTGATTCCCGTTCCTATTTTGTCTCTCGCCAATTTCCGTGGTTAGGGTTTCCCTCATGTGATTCTCCCGATGTAATTAGCCTCATTCCCCACAGCTGATCTCTGTATAGCATGTGACCTTTCCTGTGTGTATATTAGGAGTCTTTTCACTCACAGCTCTTGTCAGAACTTGATCAATATTTCTTTGTGCAGAGCGCCTCGTATGCCATTGATTATTGTTTCGCTTCTACTGGATAGTCCGACCTTGATTCTTGCCATTGCCCTTTTTGTACTGTTTTTGTCTTTCTGGATTTTGACCTATTTTTGTATGACCACGAGTTTTGTGTTTGGATGCCCTGTGTATGACCATTGGCTTTGCCCATCGACTACAACTTTTTGCCTCTCGTTTTTGTACCTCTGCCCATCTGTTTTACTGGTTTTGACCCCGGCCTGTCTAGTCAATACTATTTTTGGATTTTGTATGGTGGCTTGGCATTCCTGTCTTTTCTGGCTTCGACTCGGACCCCATTAAAAGCATACGTTTTTTGGATAACGCTGTCTCGCGAGTGGTTCCTGAACGGTACCTTAAATTCATGGCTGCGGGAATCCATTCTTTATTTTGAATGTTGTCATGGTTGTCACCGATTTGAAGACTTTTCGGTTTAAAAATGCGACCCACTGGATCATTTCCAAATTTAAATCTTTAAGACTATGCGTTTTAGAGAATTCAAGAATTCTACTTTCCGCTGAAATATACTTTGCCGGGATGCTGTCTCCTCCTTTAATAATAATAATAATGCTTTTCGTGACATCAATCACATAGACTACCTCATTCACTGCTGCTTATGTTAAGCAACGCCTCTGCAGGGTCCATTCATGAACCTGTTCAATCTTTTATATTGCCAAATTAGCTGTCCCTGTAATCTTGTCACTGGCCAGTTGCTAACACAATTGTTTGAGTGAGCAGCATAAAGCTACCGATTAACTTATGAGTTACTACTAAAGACAGCTCCATCCAGATATCCAAGAGGAGACTGCAAACTTGAATCTGTTGCTTGTCAAGTATTTCAGATTTCAGTAGTTACTTGAGCTAAATTCTGGGTATGATTGGACTTTTACGATATTCACATCACCTTTGCTTCTCCATTTGAGTATAATTCTCAAAGTTTCTAAGCTGGCATAAGTGACCTTTGTGAACCCTACTGTTATGATCAGCCCAATGACTGATCACAACATAAAAATGGGGAAACAACATGGATATAAAAAAATTTATGATTTAATTACAAAAAGCCCTTTATCCAAACAAACACTTGGCCCCCCCCAATGGTGACTCCAGTCAAAGACCCAAAGGAACCAAAGAGGGACACAGGATGGCTCCCAGGCAGACCGGACAGAAGAAAAATTAACAAAAAATGTGAAATATTCAGGACAAAGAAAAATGAACTTAAAGCTCCAAATTTGACAAGACATAGCTAGGCCACATGGCTAGCAAACAAATTCCAGATCCCTGGATGACAAAGCCACACAAAGGACTCTCCTGGACAGCGGCATACACCAAAGACGCCCCCGCAGAGTCCAACACCAAAGACGGGGCGTATTTGCTATAGCACACAGGAGCACATAAACATCTCCAGGTCTCTCCTGAGAAGTCAGGAAATTAGCACCAGAAAATATCGCCAAACATTGGAAAATCACACAGCCAGTCCACTCAAGCAAATCTAGCCCAATCACATGCTAAAAATTAATACCAAACACTGCCAGATAAAGGGTCACTCAATTGAACAACCAACGCAAGAAGATACTCTCCAAAAATGTAGCTCCTAAATGTACCTCAAAAGCTCTAGGCAAGGTCACAAGAACCATCAATACTCAAGGCCACTCCTCTCCTTATACCAAAGGTCTGCATACCAAACTTCAATCCACAATTTAAGGTACTGGAACATTCCTTTGTGCAAACACAGCACAGCAAATATGCAACTAGCAAGGAAATACCAACTTCTAATCAACAACAATGAATTCCCTTTACCTCAATCAGCCCAAACTCCGAAGCAGGTGACAAAGTGACTAGACCGCTTTGGAATTTCCAACTGGTAATTACAGAGGCTTACCCAGATAATGACTAACTGCACAATTCCATCTAGTTAACTATGACCTGTGCTAGTCTTCAGTGTTCCTGCCAAGCTCAATGCAACTTTAAACGGTGAACTCGTGAGCACGGTTTGAAGACCAATTGCCAAATCAACCAACTGTGCTCCAAAGCATACCCTCACCCAGAATTTCCACCAAAAACAAAAAAGGCAAAATTACAAATTGTCAAGCCCCACAAGACCTGCCCGACAACTAATGGGGGGTAAGGCACCATAATGCTCAAAACATTGCCCAAATGGCCCAATTAACCTATGTATATACGAAGCAAAACTGTCTAGGATTTAACTTGGACGAGATTGCATCTCCCGGACGAGTGCCCAGTCAGTTACAACCAGCCCACTAACTGATTCCAACATAAAAATGGGGAAACAACATGGTTATTTAAAAAATGTATGATTTAATTACAAAAAGCACTTTATCCAAACAAACACTTGGCCCAAAACAAGAAGAGCTGGCCTGGACAATGAGTGGCTGCTGGAGAACAGGCTGGCAGTTGAGACTCGCTTTTGCAATCACCAAACCCCTTTTATGAGGTGCTGCCAGGTGCCACTAATCCTGCAATAAAACACATAGAAGACACAAAAAACAGTCCTCCTACCACCGGAGGCAGCATAAATGTACGGGGTCAAAAAACAGTACTCATTATGTTATTTAACGCGACTAGCCAATAAATGAAATGTGCATTTAGACACTGTAGCTATTCAAGCCAGAAGCAACACATTCTCACTCTGACATGGTCAAGTAGCCTCACTATATGATAAGTGTCAATATACAACGCAAAATAAGGCTTTTAGCGTCCTTATTTGGCACCTGTGGTAAGGGTTCAGGTGAAAGGTCAGGGGTTAGGGGGGAGTGTTAGTTTTAAACTGGAGTCAAATAAAGCCTCCTTTTGAATCATATATCGACACTTGGTCATGTAGCGTCACTCTATGACGTGTTGGGATGAGAGTGTGCTCAAAGAAACGATGTTCAGGACGCATCAACCGGAAAAAAAACTGAATGAGTGATATTATAGTGGCATTTCCCTGCGTTAACAGAGCACATGTTCATTTTTAATGTGGGAAGTAATTGCTAATGGTTTATATCATTTCAATTCAATTAATAATCCTGTCCCCTCAGTAGCCTGTTAGTTGGTATCTGGTTATTCGTCAGCGCATTAGCTTATTTAGTATATTATATTGCTAGTTGTTGTGTTGGCTCCTAATTAGCCCAATAGTTATTATATGGCCCCTTAGCGCATTAGCAATATTGCCCTCATCTCGCAAAATAATATTACGTAGTATCAGGCCCCTGGTCACACTTTAGATGACATGTTGCTCATAAAGGCCTTATACAGCATGTATAATGCCTTCATAAATGAGACATAATGTTTTCATGAATCAAGCATTAGAAAATGTCATAGTTTGTAAAGGGTGAAATAACATCCTTATTATGCCAGATGTGACAATGACAATGTCACTTGGCTGACAATGCCACGCTTTATCGCATTTAGCCACTAGCTAAGTGACATTGTCAGTTATTTCACATCTGGCATCACATGCTGAATAAGGACATGTTATTTCACCCTTTACAAAGCATGAGATTTTCTTATATATGATTAACGAAGACATGATGTCTCATTTATGAAGACATTATACATGCTGTATAAAGCCTTCATGAGCAGCACTTCATCTTAGGTGTGACCAGGCCCCTCTTCAGCTAATTTTTAATGCTGGTACTTCATTAGCCAGCCAGATATACAGGCAACCCAGTCAAGAAGCAGCACTGGTGACAAGTAATCCTGAGGTTGTTTATATTTGTCAGCTATTGAGAAAAAAAAAAAAAACTTCAGTCAAATCTTTGTTTTGGGGCATAATAATAATAACAGCAAGTATACCATGTAAGACTTGAGACTAAGACTCACAGCTTTTTCATTAAATAGGTTGAATCCCGTTTGCTTTTTTTCTAGTCACTATATTGATTTCAGGATGTGCTGGTGCCAACTGACATCGCGACAGTTTTGCTGGTTACTTGCTCTAACAGCCTGGGTAATTGGTGGTGCCATTGAGTTCCACCCGTAATGGGGCTGAGATGTTATAAGTGCTTTACGTGATTTATCTGTCTGAGTGCTTCTGCCGCTGGGCAGCTCGGTGGCGCAGGTGGGAACTGTGGTGCGTCCGCAGGGAGGACCTCATGATCTGCGATGCAGAACGCATCCATGGATGGATATCTGGTTGCTTGTCAATGTTTTAAGCCTCAGAAATACACACAGTTGTGTATTGTACCTGCTGTCTATCCCCTTGTTTTTGCCAAAATTAAGGTCTCTGTGTGTGAGTGACTGAGTCAATATTTGGGTGTGTCAGTGAGAGAGAGAGAGCGAGAGAGAGCAGCAGACAACAGTTTGAATTAATTTTGCACAGGCTGTCTTGTATGCAATGTAATCTTAACCTTATCAGAAAGGAGAATGTATAATGTCTTTCTAAGTAACTATGCGGCTTTGACATTCATTATACAGAGGTATAGTACAACATAACACGGCTGTAGTTCACCTGCACAAGGAGGCTAAATCAACCTCTAAGAAACCATGGGTAGCAAGAACAATTCTGTGATCTGGGAAAACCTAGTGAGTTTATCAGTGGCAAGGGTCTGGCAAATGAACAGACACTTTTGGATACTGGACTTTTCCTTACTGAAAAATAAATAAATAAACCGTGATTTTGACAGTTCAAAAAACACCCATATTTAGTGTTTTAAGAGTATTACCACTCTTAATTATTGCAAATGAGGGTGAAACTCAGTCCCTAACAAGTGTGACATATGTACTCGGTTTTTCCAGATCACAGGAGAATTGTTCCTTACCCAGTCAGTCGCTCCCCCTCCACTTCTTTTCCTTTGGGCATGGGGTGTCATTAGTGACTGAAAATCCTTCCTGATTATATTCTCAAAATAGCTTTGTACACAGTAGACTGACTGCTAGCAGCTGTTCGTTGATGAGTTCTAGATATGGACAATGCTCAATTTATTCCCATCACATACAAAACTGCTATTTACTGTCTAAACGCGCCATCGAAATCTGTCTTCTTTTTCTTCCGTCTTCCTGTCTGTCATTCTGGTGAGAGAAAGAGAGAGAGAAAGAGAGAGAGAGATAGAGAATGAGAAAGGGTGTTGGAGAAAGTGAGCTCGAAATGATTTTATATTCTCTCTTCAGAGAAACTGTTGTCCAGAAATGAGACATCATATGTGTCTCACTCTTGACATGTTTTATCAATTAATCATGCTAGAGGATGGTAATGGGGCATTATATTTGGAGACATTGCGCTCTGTCTTTCACACTGCCCTACCCGTTGCCACTACCTGCTACCCATGAATTACGCATTCAGCAGCTTCCACTAGCCCTAAATGGTATCTTGCGGCCACACTACCCGCTATGCATTATGCCGATTCCCTTATTTGCGCCTGGAGGTGTGCCCGTGGGCGTGTTTATGCGCTTTCTCGACAATTGCTATCTTGACCACACACGTTAGGAAAAGCGTAAAGCGGGTCCTCAAACCACCCACTACCCATTTGGGCTTTTAAAAGAGCGTGCCCCGGTGGCTTCAACGCGCGTCCACTTGGACACATGTTGACGTGCACATGCGGCTCCACCCCCCGAATTAACTCGCCTATAAATAGCCACCTTGCTTTAGCCTCAGTTGAACCCCTGAGAAAATGGCAGAGATGACACTAAATTGCCTTGATCACCAGTCAAATAATAGAAGACGCCCAGATTGCATGTACCACCAGCGCACCAGCTGCCTGGGCCTTTCAGGTAAGTCTATATTGTTTGTATTTTGAATCAATCATTTGTTCTGCTATTATAATAATATCTTCTTATTATATATACAATATATATTAATAATATATACTATATATTATATTCTAAAATTATAATAATACAACACAAGTATTATTTCCCACAGAACAAGAATGCGTGACAAAACTGCGCCTCTCCCGTCAGGTAGTGACGGAATTATGTCACCTAGTTGCAGATGATGTAGACACCGCTGCCAGCTGTCCGTATGCCTTGCCTGTTGCTGTTAGGGTTACTGTGGCACTATTTTCTATGCTAGTGGGTCATTCTAACTCCCACTCAGCTCAATTGGAGGCATAACCCAATTTGCCGTTAGTTCGGCTGTAACTGCAGTCACTGCCAGCATAGTCCGACATGCCTGTAGGTACATCACTGGCATCCCTGTGACACCTGAGAGACAACGCAGGGAAATGTTGGATTGTTTGGCAAGATATGGGTGCCCTAGGGTTTTGGGTACCATCGACTGCACACACGTTCTGATTTGGGCTCCGCATCTGAACAGTGGTGCCTATGTGAATCGTAAGGGAACCCATTCCATCAACGTTCAGGTGATTTGCGATTCATGGGGTTACATCTTGAATTTATACGCAAATCATCCTGGAGGTAGCCAGGACACTTTAATAATGGAACAGTCAGTCGTTCCTGCAGTCTTCCAGAGGGACCCCCATCTGGATGGGTGGCTGTTGGGTGACAATGGCTATCCATTAAAGACGTGGTGCATGGTGCCATACATTATGCCAACAAGTGTGCATGAGTTCACTTTCAATATAAAACACTCACTTGCACAAGTTGTCATTGAGCGAACATCTGGCGTGCTCAAGACGCGGTTCTGCTGCTTAGACAGGTCAGGTGGGGTCTTACAGTATCGTCCTCAGAAAGTAGCATCTTTCTTTGGGGCATGTTGTGTGCTGCACAACATCGCCCTCAGCCATGGAATGATGCTGGAGTTTGAGGATAGATTATTACCGGACTATAGAAGGCCACAGCTGAAGTGCAGGTGCCGACTCCAAATGCTGATATAGAGCCAGCAGGAGCAGTGGCAATGAGGGACCAGCAAGCAGCGGAGCTGCGACACCGATAGTCATGTCATCTACAGCCTACCTGGTAAGTAATTTATGCAATCAGTAGGCTACTAATAATGTAATAATACATGTAATTCAAATAGTGTTTTATTAAATACTCAAAGTTACTTTATAAAGAAAAAGGTGTAAATGGTTGCAGTCAATGTAGGCATTTATTTGTCTGTGGGTATTTTCTAAAATGGGATTTTGATCCTCTCCGGATTTGACCTCATGCACGAGCAATTTAACTTCACCTTCGGAGAAACGTGCGACCTTCCTCTCTCCATCACAGGTTTCGGTTTGAGGATTTGGGATAGCGCAGCCTGCTCTTAAAGGCAATGGCGCCTGGCACACTGATTGGTTTAACTGGCGTAACGCCCAAACCACACCTATGCATAATATAATGGGTAGTGCAGGTGTTGTAGGGATATAGGCAGGTGTGCAAGATAGCAACTTTACCGGGGAAACGCCTCTTACGCAATGCTAAATCCCCAATTAACGGGTTTAGGAACTCTGGCATAAGATAGGGCCCATAAAGCCCTGTGATAGGGGAGGGTTAGAATGGGGGGGTTGCAATATGAACCTTTTCTCTTGTAACACGTTGCAACACAGAAGTGAGGAACTTACCATGAACACTTTGATCGTTCGGTAATTCCATCCATCCAACTGACATGAAGTCATTTGATCTCCATTAATCAGCTTTGGTTTGCATGCCTTATCACTTGTTTCCCTGACATTAACTCTAACCTTAACCCCCAACTGTAACCTGAGCCCTACATCTAAACCTTACCCTTAACTTAATCCTTACCCAAACTTAAAGAGTCAGTTTGGCGAATGAAATACAGTAAATACAGTAAATGACAACAAAATACATATATATCAGCAAGATCTGATTACTTTATGCCAGAGTTAGAGCAAAAACTATTTTTTCTCTCGATTGAAAAAACAAACTGCTAGTGTCTTCTGTTTCCAAGGTTATGTTTCTTTGTTGAAAATTGGTAAATATATATCATGTGGTGGACTATAGGTCAAGTATCAGTGGTTTGATTTATCTTACGGGCCTATCTTTGGTGCTTGCCAGGGTAAAGGTGACGGAGACAGGGGAGGTATTATGGTGATACTTTTGTCTCATTATTATTAAAGACATATTTCTTTGCTCTTTATGTTTGCAGAAAATTCCCAGGATTAGGGTGAGGAAGACCAGTAAAGGCCTTACAGTCCAGAGGTCTTTGCTAAAGCGTGTCGGGCTGTTTTATCCGAGGGACAGTCTGTTAGAGGTGGTGCCGACCGAGACTATGACTGACATTGATAGGATAATCAGCTCATCACTGCTGACATTTTAACTTGTCATAAATGAGTTGACAGACGTGTAATCACATAGAATAGTCTATAAGTTACTCCTGTTTACTACTCACTGTGAAGTAAAAATGTGCTGAGAAAGGGCCTATGAGAAATGAAAAAAAAAAAAACGTAATATGAAAGAACTTCCATTCCATGAAGTTGCAAATTGGTCTGCTTCGACTCTCCTTACTGTAAGCAGAGAAGAAAAATACGCATGATTTGGAGATAGAGAGCTAGTGATGGGTATGCAATTATGCACTAAGGTGAATTTGATGCATCGGACTAATTTTGTCCAATTGTGACATTTAACATGATGAATTCATTTGGGTGTAACAAGGTCATTTGCATGGAGGACTAACTGAAGCAATCATGAGTGTAATTTGCTGGAAATATTAAGTACTTCTTTTGTGGTTGATTTATACAATCAATACTTTCATCCAACGCCTTTTTCTTTCATCCCAGCCGAGAGGGGCAAAAACGACAACGCACAACGTCAATTTCTAGCCAAATTGCATCCGACTCATTTAACCAAAATTAAAAAAAGGTTGGTATTAGTAGAGGATGTCAGGAGCTGACATAGTCTGATGTGTTTTATGTGTATATTGTATGAACATTTATGATTTTCCAAGTCTCATTGTGTATTTTCAGTAGTTCTTTGTATTTGTCTTAGTTCATTCCTGCATCTGTCATTTGCCTCTAATGTTCTGTTTTTACTGGCGCACTTACTGCCTTGTTTATTGAATGATTTTTTCCCCCTATATGTCTTTTTTTTATATTTATCTATTTACCACACCTCCCCGCACTCTCCTTAGCTCCTCACACCTGAACCCCATGTAATTAGGGCCTTTCCCTCCCTTTATATTCCCCCAGTACAGTGTTAATGAGTGTGAATTTGTCGTGCCTGTTTCCCCGTGTCTTACTTATGAGCGTTTATAACTCTGAGATTTCACAGTAACGATTTGGTTTATTTTGGATTCTGTCTGACTCTTGTGTACGATTGACTACCCGTGTTTGATTTCCCACTTGGCATTTTGGATTTTGGTCTTTCTTTCAACTTGGATTTGGCATTCCTATTTCCTGGTATTGACTTTTTGGACTGTTTACTGATTATGATACTGAATTCTCCCCTTGCACCCCCAAATTCTCACTGCCTGTTCACAACCTGGAATGCTTGACTCCAATTATTAATAAAGCTTGTGAATTGGATTTCCATCTGCGCATGAGTTCTGACCCCGCCCTCTGTCAGATGAGGGCTATGTCATAAAAAATTACAATATTAATAAAGGGAAATACAAAAATGGTTTACCTTTGTCTCTTTTTGGCCTCCATGTTTCGTGCTGTCCTGTGGTAGCTTCCATCCATCCATCCATCCATTCTCTATACCCGATTATTCCTCACTCGGGTCGCGGGGGGGTTGGGGCCTATCCTAGCAGACTATGGGTAAAGGCAGGAACCCACCCCGGACAGCTCACCAATCCATCACATACTATTTGCTTTCACACTCATACCGAGGGGCAATATAGTGTCTCCAATTAGCCTGATATGCATGTGTTTGGACTGGGGGAGGAAGCCATAGTACCAGGAGGAAACCCAAGCGAACACTGGGAGAACATGCAAACTCCACACAGAAAGGCCCCAGGCCGTATTTGAACCCGCAACCTTCTTGCTGTGAGGCGACAATGCTAACCCCTATAATAATAATAATAATAATAAAAATAATAATACAAGAACAGCAAATCAAAGAATCGTGGATACGGCATAGAAATGTGTCTTCTGCTTTGACTCTGCATGCTCCATCCATATGGTCAGCTTGAATATCAAATTCACGAAGTGAGAAGGAATCGGGAGTTTCATAACTGACATAAAAGCAGTCTTGTGGAATCCTTTTCGTTTTCTGAGCTGAAATGACTCGTGATTAACGCCCAGGGCATTCGGATGTGGGTGTAAATGAATGTGGGCCTGGAATTGAGGATGGCAGACTGGAAATAAACAATGTACGCTTTAATTAAGTCAAGGAGAGGAAAAGGGAAGCCACAGTGCAAAACAGAGTCAATATTTCCCATGTCTGGGACTGAGGCTCTCAGTAGTTATTCCCCAGATCGCATACCACTAATTGCTTGGAAAAATGCTGAAGTGTGTGCCATAAACACACATGATAGCGGCCTGCTCTCACATTTTTTCCCTCGTGACAAAACACACAGCAATTATAAATGCATGAGGCACGTGGCATATTAGAAAATCCTTATTGCCCTTTGCTACATTCAAGTAAATGGCCGGGAGATTCCAGGCATTTAACAATGATTGGATTGAGTCATGTGCGGACTATATTTACTCATGGAGCCAAATGGGCTATGTCAGACTTAATTTATGCTTCACTTCAATGGCATTTAGATGACTCTGTTATCCAGAATCGCTTACAATGCAAACATCAGCGGAGAGATCAACAAACAAAGTACAAGAATTCTTCTGAAGGGGACAGTCAACAACTGACAGCGAGGTGAGGAAGCACAGGCTCAGTTGGCAACGTGACAACTTCAAATGTTCTTGATCAGCACAAGTCAAGTATTCAGAGCTGTACAACGTGATTTTTTTTCATAATTGGGAACATTCAAAAGCAAGCTGTGCATTGTGTTTCAGTATATATACAGTCCTATCCTTATGTCAGGATTTTGGACAGTACCACAATTTCAAAAGCCCAAAGTTCCTATGCGATTCACTCAGCATGGATGTTAACTGCCTCAAATTTGTTTAATTTCAAAGTCTTAACCCTCCTACCTGTAGAAATGCACTGCAATTATGAAGCTTTTCAACTGCGTACCTGAATGCCCACATACTTACAGACTGAACTCTATTTTATGTCAGAGTAAGAATTCAACCCAAATGGAACAGCATCCCAAAAACTAAATCTGCTTTCTTTGTGCTGGTCTAAATACTGCTGGTCAGGACACTGACTCATAATGAAAAAGGTTAGACTGTGGAAATTGAAAATATTCCTAAATTGTTACTTCTAAATACAGATCGTGTAAAAAATATTGCAAATTATTCAGTGTTATCTTGCATTTTGTAATAATAGTGACTTTTTTTTTCTTCAAATAAAATCTCAGTACTGATGAGTGATGACAATCTGTGCTGCCCGTGGAGACACAGCCAAAAAGGAGAAATGCCAATTATGCAAATGCCAGCAGAAGATGACTGATTTATTCGTTGATTTAATAATTTACCCTGAAAGGGCTGAAATAATTTTTAAAAAAATCAAAATACGTATATTGTGCTGATGAAAACCTATCATGTGGCGACTTGTTAAAAAGTGTCATGGTTCTGTGTTCTGATGTCATGCCTTATGTTATGGTTATGTCTTTTCTTTATTACCTGGCCCCTCCCCTAGGGTCTGCTATCTCTGCTTGCCTTGTTCTTTTTGGTTATTGTATATTCGTTTTCTGTTCCTGTCATTCTAGGTTAGTTTGCACTTGTCTCCCCCTGTCTTGTGATCGAGTTGGTTCAGTCCGTCTTCCCAGACTGCGTGCTCACCTGCTTTAGGTGATTTGAATGGTTTCTGGTGTTTCATATTATTACTTCAATTCTCGTTTACTTCCTTCGCCTTGCTTTTCTAGATTACTAATAATACTAACATTTATATTTTGTATCATAGTCTACTAACTTAACTAATCCATGGCTATATTACTAACGTAGTAGTGAACACTTCAGTTAATTTATAAAGCTGCACCTCTACTAATTATTACTTATTAAATCTCAGCAATCGCCCTGTTCTAGTCTCCGCCCCTTGCTTTGCTTTCCCTGCCTCTCCCTGAGTTTCCGCAAGATCTCTCGCATGTGCTTGATTGCTTTCCTGCACTCATTGTCTGTGCACTCAGAACTCCTTGACCTGAGCCTTTTATCTGTTATAGGTTTTCTGCGTGGATCCCGTCCGTGTCTTGGCTTTTGCCAATTGGTGTGGTTTAGGACTTCCCCATGTGTACCTCTGTCATTAGTTCTTGTCCAATTAACCTGTTCCCCGCATAGCATGTGACTTCCCTTGTGTCTATTTAGAGTCTTCACTGCAGCACGGCCCTTGTCAGAACATTGATCAATATTCCTTTGTGCAGAGCTCGTTGTATGCCAATCGATTATTGTTTCTCCGCGACTGTTTCGCCTGACCTTGATTTTGCCTAAGCCCTACTGTTATTGTTTTTGTCTTTTTGGATTTTTCACCCATTGCTGTACGACCACGATTACTGTTTTGGATGCCCAGTGTATGACCCTCTGTTCAGGATTTCAACTATAATTTTGGCCTGCTGTCTCTGAACCGTCGCACATCTGCTTTTCTGGTTCGGACTCCTGCCTGTCTAGTCGACTTCGTTTTTTGGATTTTGTTTTTGGCTTGGCAATTGTGTCTTCTGGTCCTGACCCTGTTTTCAATAAAGGCTTACAATTTTTGGAATTCCTGCTCTTGTGAGTGGTTCCTGTACGTAGCTTTTAAACAAGTCACCACATGTTTTTTTTTTTCCAACGGATATCAATTTGATATCTTACATCATTGACCAACGCTATTTGTATTTAGCGCTCTAAAGATTAAATGAGCTGAAGTGGAGTGGCATGGTGATGGGATTCTTGCAGATATCAGGGGTGTGGCAGCGAGCTGCATACTGACAGACGCCTCATTTGATTATCGGCTTTTCTGCCCACTGTCAGGATTACCACAAAGCTAATTGTTGAGAGGGATATGAGCATTATGAATGTATTTTAATATGAAATCCGGTCAGACTCCTACAGTTGTCTGTTGCCAACACTTATTTGAGCCAAGCCAACAACTGTTCAACATTAATTAAACAGTGATCCACAATAGCTTTACACTTTTTTTCTTTTTAGCCTCGTTTGCCCACCACTAGAAACGCAGGTGAGATGTGACACTTAAGCCCAAGTATCAAGTACCACTGGAAGCTAAAGCTGTAGTCGGAAAGATTTTTCTGGTCATATTTACTGAAACTGTCACTATGCTTAGACATACAAATATGAATCAGGTGATTTTAGAGAAAAATCCATGACTTCTTCTCCATCCACAGCCTATATAATGAGATCTGCAAAATTCTACGGCTCCTGGCTCAATTAAACAATCAGATCATTAGCACACGTCTTCGGATGTGCATGAAAAACCAAGGGACGGACTGGTTTGGGTTCTCAGAACAAATAGGGGAGGGGCTTAAAATTTTTACTCATTCTAAGTCCTCTCGGTCGAGCAATCTACCTGACTTCAGCTTTAAGGTAATGATTAATAAAAAAAAATTCAAAATGAGGAATGCCAGCCGTCAGTGTGATGAAAGAACTTTTGCTGTGGTTCTGAGGCTTGGTTAATATCAATATTTGGGACCAGCTCAGTCCCTCTAAGACATACTGGTGGTATACATGATGTAGAACATGGCTCCTCTCTGTGCTGAATGGCACTGCTGTTAGAGCACAAGAAAAACAAAAAACTGCATCCTGCATGTCATTTACATTTTAAGTAGTGCCCAAGAGAGGCACTCACAGAGATACCTTGTTCTGAATATTTTTATTCACAAGGTGCATTATTTGAAGGATTCATAATTATATATTCGCAAATTTAGCCTTCCTACTCCTCTTAAATCAAATAGTATATGCTTGGTAATTTAATATTTATGTGATGAGACAGTAATATCTCTTTGATCTAATGCCCATGTGAAAATCTCAATCCATCCTGAAGGCAAATTGAATTATTCACCTTTGCGCAAATCAGTGTTAACTTAATGCTTATGCAGAGCTGAATGACACTGGCTTTGAAGCAAGCTTAACTGACTATTTTCTCGCAATATATTGTCTATTCTTTCTACATTATGTGAAGTGCTTCAGTTTTCTTTCACAGTGCCATATAATGTGGTTATATGACTCAGGTGGTTTAATCTATATGCTTTCAGACATCCTGTCTATTATTTATTATTTTCATGTTAGTGATATCTGTGAAGAACTGGTTGCAAGCTCTTGTTGTCTTTAGATGCCTTCCAATCCGGCTATGACCGATGCTAGTCTACCTAGCATAGTCCCATGATGCTAATAACAGAACTGTTCAAACTATCTTCTGTCAGACATTTTACATGCTTTATCCTTTCAGTGATTTATGTTCTGCTCTCAGCAGAGGAATGCTGTTATGGCATGTTTGGCTGTACAGTATTCTACTTAATATTCTATTTTGCTTGGAACACATGTATCATTTTGTGTACTCCTGTCAAGGATAAACTGTATATTAGATGATTTACGAAGACAGTTTTAATACTGCACACCTCTGGCAATTGGCTACAAAAGCAAATTCTTCTGCTGAATAAAGGGGAATTTCTGGTCTACAGGATGACGGACGGTTTTTTGAAAACATACAGTATTCACACTTTTATTTTGGAGTGGTTTCATAGCAGCATTTTTTTTTTTTTTTAGCAAAAAGCAAGCTGTTGTGCCATTATCTCATGAGTCCTCGGAGATGGAATGAGCATATTGCTGCCTGCTGGCCAGGCGCTTCGGTGTGTTTTTTGTTTAATTTAATTGGTAAGCTGTGATATCATGGGATGTTTTTTACAATACTGTTCCTCAGCTACATTCTCCAGAGTCCTGAAATTTTGGACCGCTGCCCACGCTTCAGCTGAAGTTTTTTGCGTGATCCGTGTACGGCAATCAAAGCCATCCCCCTGAGGTGCAGTTCAATGGCCTGATGTCTGACTCATTGACAAAAATTCAGAACTTCGGCTCACTTGATACCACAATCTAAAACTAGGTCACGTCGCTGATCACCCAAAGAATCATGCTGATACGCAGTGACTGACAAATGTAATTCTCATTTTCGATCTTTTGCTTTTTGCCATCTCAACCTGGATTTGAATATTCGGGTTTACAAAGGAGGTACAAGACGAAAAGAAACATTGATCTGAAGAGACTGACCCAAATAAATAAAGGTATAGCGATCAAATAAAATCTTGAGTCTTAGCTCAGAATTCGTCCACACTTTCTACATTCTGTGTATGATTGTGCATGCCAAGCACTTGAGGAGACAAGACATTCAGGTCTTTGTATTCTAATAGTCTCTGAGACTTAAGCTGGAAGACGCCGGTTCTAGTGCTTTGCTGTCTGTCTGCTGCCTGTATGTGGATTTGCTACCTCTATGAGGATTCAGTGGAAGACAACACATGAAAATGCTTTGAGAATCTATAGCGACTCATATAAAATTATCAGTGTCAAGCACACAAAGTGGCATTGAATTAAAAATCATATGAAAATATCATGGCAGGACCCCCATTGCCTGATCTGGAGTCAGGCTGCCCGTTAGCTGTTGATGGTGAAGTGAACTTTTGAGAGCCATTGTTGCTATTGCTTGGTCAGCTCTGCCGAGACAGGAGTGCATTTCACAAAAGAACAGGTGGGAACTTATATAGTTGGAGCCATTGACAGTGAATGGACGAACTACGTAAGTTGCTAGTGTAGTTAAAAAAACATGCTTTTGGGAAACGCACCCCAGGTCCTCATTGTCAACACAAGTTAGATCTAAAATAAAAGTTGATAAAATCGCCTAAAAACCTAATTTTTTTTTAACTCTGCACATTGCCTCCGGTTGTTTGCTTGCCCAACTTCCGGGTTCAGAGTATGACGTTCACCTTGGGTACAGGCTATTTTTAGATATCGGGCGGGTCCCCATTATCATTTTAATTCCCTGCTACGTGACGCTGAGCAGCTCCTCGACTAGGTGCTCGACTACGTGCTCCACGACCTGTCCTAGCTCGGTCACGGCCCCTCCCCTCCTGTGGCTGAAGTACAGGTGCTCCATAACCACGATCGTCAACTCATTTTGTGTTTACATCAGACTGCGAGTGGTCGAGGTCACTATTACTGCTGTCAGATTGGTCAGGTTGACGTGATATTCATGCATTATGCGTTTTTTCAACGGAACTCCGAATGACGTCTTCCATGCCGCTGGCAGCGGCTTGCCGTAGGGAATGAGTTAATTTGTAAAGTTATTGAGTCCTCCACGCCTCCCCCACCATCAACAAAAGGTCTCCTTAGAACAGTGGTTCCCAATCCAGTCTTCAAGGACCCCCTGTTCGGCAGGTTTTTGTTGCAGCTTTACTTTTGCACACCTTGTCCATAGATAAGGCCCAATGCACCTTCATGCACGCCCTTCTCAGGTAGATCTTTTTCAACCAATCAGCATGAAGCCCTTAAATGGATAAGGTGTGAAAGAATAGAAAGAGAGCAAAAGCCTGTAGGGGAGGGGGGTCTTTGAGGATTGGGTTGGGAACCACTGCCTTAGATCAGCTAGGCATTTCTCCTCCTAAAATTAAAGAAACATCCTAAATAACCTCAGCTATGTAATGCAGTATTGGACTCTGTGATGATTGGTGACAGGCTGGTTAATGCTCATTGGCAGCTGACATACAGCTTTAACACTAATGGGAGACGTGGACTCTTGGTCGCGGCTACCAAAAACCATTTTATCCTTTGGACTGGCTACTGTTACCCGCCACGAGCCAAACAGCATTGCTGCATATCTGCTCTCTGTAGATGAGGGAAAGAACAGAAGAGGATACTGCTTCATTTCTTCTGATGCAGGGAAGAACTGAAAAAGCCACATGCATTCATCTCTAGTGTCATGTGTCACACTCCGACAGGGTAAGTGAGCCATTGTGGACTATCTGCTGTGCAACTAGGCCAATGCATGCTGTTGAAAATAAGATTAAAAGCCATTGTCTATGTTAGAGGATAGGACGTCAAAGTTTTGAGAGGGAGTGTACGTGAATGAGAGAGAGAGAGAGAGAGAGAGAGAGACAGATAGAGATGCTGAGCACTTGCAGTGTGTTGTTGACTGAGTTAGATTTTTATTGCTAGCTTTCTGCTGGGTCAGGCTTTAAAGCGGTAGAGCAGTTTTATTAGATGGGTTATAGATCTGTGAGCAAGACTTTATTTTTTTATTTTTGGAATCACTCTGCAACCCTGATTTTCCCCTCCTCTGCCAATTTCAAATGTCCAATTACATGTCTAGTGCCAAACCGTCTCAGCAGTGTCCTACACTCCTGGCTAAGGCAGCAGTGCAAGTCCTCTTGACTGAAATGATCCATTTCCTTCCGTTGCTCCCTCTCAGGCCTCTGTAAACCTGTGAAATTTCAGGCTGAGGTTGAAGGAGGCACCAATACGACCAGGTATCTTTATATCTTTTATTTATTACAGATCTCTGCTGTCTGTATACAAGCACTACAGCATTAGATAAAGCAGCTAATAAAAAAATAAATCTCATACGGGCGGGGGCCACGTGCTCTCATCCAATCCCGCGGCTTATTGTCTCACATACGTATGTGTTCTGTGTAACACTGTTGATCCCCACGGAATTACGCCCACAAAACTGTACATACTGTTTGATAATTTTTATACCAGAAAAGAAATGCGCTCACAAATCTATACACACACGCACACGCGCATGTAAATAGTCATACCCTGCATGCACAAGAATGGGAATAAAATTCAATCTTAAATGAGTTTGAATTGTGTTGATGAATTATGAATAATTGTGTTTGCGAATCGATTATTCTTCATCTTCAAAATGCCCATGCTTTCTCATTAATGTAAGGCGGAATTGAATTATTAAAGTCCGAGTCTTTTATCCATTGGGAAACATAATTAGAATGTGTACATGCAGTAGTTTACATAAACATAAAGCGAAGATTGAATATGTTCCAAAGTTAATGAGTCTTAAGTTGCCCTCACATTCTCAAAAGACTTAATGTGGATTTGGACCCTTTCCCACATCCCCTGATGCAAATTACTGAACATGTGATCACTGCAAAGCCATATGTGTGAGTGTGTGCGTTTGTGTGCTAGTGTGCTAGTGCATAGGTGTGTGCACACATATATGAGGTGCGAAAGGGACAGCTCACTCATTCAAAAGCTTCATTAGCACCTACTGCTCAGAACAGATATTTGAATGGAGACTAGGTCATTACATGCGTAACGAAGGTGTCGCAAATAGGGTGGTCATTTCATATAGATGAGGCATTCACACAAATAAACAGGATATGCTGCACTTACCTGTGCACTTAATCTCATATGCACACATACATCTTATCAACAAGCTACACCTTCATGTGTTCAGGGATCCATAATTAGTGGCCAACATTTACTTTTGTTGTGCTGTATCGATCGCCTATGTGCCTACATGCCTAACCAGTCATTAAATTTGTCAGGCGCATGCCAGTTAAGCGTAATGTTCGTTTGCATGGCTGCAATTAATAAATTCAACAATGTAATCATGCTATTTTCATTTAAGCCATCACGTTTTCGGATATATCTACTTCCCTTTAACAGCAAAATCCTCCTTCTATACAAAACAAAGTCTAGAAGGTTATAATTTCATACAACAATGACCGAACAAATGGCTGGTCTAATTACAGATTGTTATTCTACAATATTCAATGATGTTACATGCAGGAAACTATTTACGAATGTCATCAAAACAGTCTTTGCATTGTGAGGTTTATGAGTTACTCTATCAAGATCTCGGGGGGGCAGAAGTGGCTATATTCTTAATCACAAGCCATAAATGATTTGTGGCAAAGGCACTGTACATTAGTTTGTTCACCCTTTATATACCCACAGGAGTACAGGTGCATGCACATGGTATACAGCCATCACATGCATACTGTATATGAGTGGTTCTCAGTGTCGAACCTGGAAGCCCTCTGCTTATGCTGGCTTTTGTTCCAACCACAAGTGCAATAAAAGGATTTTAATAAGCTGTAATTTGTCTTAATTAGTTTTATTTCATATTTACACTAGTTATTTACTTTCTTGAGCCATATTTTGAGAGATATATGCATGCCATGAATATTAAAGGATCATTGAACATATTTTATTATTATTTATATATCACAAGAAATGTCAGGTTATTTTGTTATTTGTTATTTTTCCATTTTTCATTGCAATTGTTTCAGTGATGTCACAATGAGGATATGAAATTTTTATTATTTGCGGCATGCTTGGATATTTCTCTCAAATTGTGGCTTAAGAGGTTAACTAACTGCCGAAAACATGATGTGGTTCTTAATACAAATTACGAGCTTGTTAAAAATCTGCAGCTGCAATTGTGGTTGGAACATAAACCATCTTACACAGAGGGCCCCAGGAATGACGCTGAATATTATGCTAGCATACAGCTCTATTCTGAAATGGCAGCAAATTAGTCTTTTTCAGAGAAGTCTTTTTATTTCAAATTGTGTTAAGGAATTAGATAGGGTTGACTGAAATGCATAAAAGACACGGAATTTCCTCCCAATTTGCAAATGTGCAAAGTTCCTGGAAGTAATTACTTTCACTGCACCGAGCGGACAATGTCTGTGTTTCCGTAGACCAGCTCTGGAGCACACAATTACACGCACTTCATTTAATCTAATGAGTACTGCCACAGGAACGTGAAGGCTCCAGACTCAGAGTTTGTTCTGCTGTCATAAAAATGCACATGAAACCCTGAACTGCGTGAGTTACTGCACAAGTTCTGCCAAGATTTATACAGACTCAGTTTATACTGAGTCATCCAAAATCTATTTCTTACTGCATGCTCAAAATGCAGCAGTTTTGCCTAAGGATGGTATCTTGCGAGGTTACAAAAGTTACAAAAAAATTGCAAAACTTAATTGACAGTAAAGGACATTCTCCATTTATCTGATTGTAATTCTTGATAAACTAATTTGTGCATTGATTCAAACACTGGGTGAATTATTATTATTATTATTACTATTATTATTATTATTATTATTATTATTTTATTATTGACCTACAGATTTTTTACAAATGTTAATTTATTAAGGAAATCTGAATGTAATTCCTAGCACAGTTTTGTTAGTAAACCTTCTATTTACACGTCCCATGTATTTGACTTGGCAGGTATGCAAGCCCAGGGAACTAACCATGTACATATTTGCTATATTATTCATTTATACACATTGACATTGGCAAAACACATTCAGGCGTGATCAGGCCTCTCATTAATTTGTCCAGGAGCTGTGGCGCTCGATCGCGATTACTCTGCAGGCTGCTATATCACCCAATCCTTCATTCAGGGTAACTGAATATTGGGTGTTGACCAAACCACTGATCTCTACTGGACAAGGCCTTCCAGCTCCATCCTCTTATCGTTTTCCATCCAGTATCACTGTATAGACATTTTCCATAAGCGGACAGCATATGAAATGCTAACACGCAACCAATTGAAACCATTCAGTTGTGCCGAGGTTCTTATCTCGCATAGATAGCGTCGGTTGCTAATCTTGCCTAGGGATGGTGTTCATGCTACCCAATGTAAATGAGCACCCCTCCCACAGAACCTCTCGCAAGACAGGCAGATTTTTGGCAGAGCCCGCTGCACCCCTGCTCATTACCCCTGCAGAGGGGAAAATAGAACAAAAAATACTCCTGATTATGGGGAATCATCTCAGTCCCTCTCTCAGAGAATGACATGCACGCTTGTCATCGAGCAGGAGAGCACCAGCCCACTGTTTTCTGGCTCAGATTGGTTCGCTATCAGCTGCCAGGATATGAGTTCATGCGTCTTTTCAACCAGCACTGGGCCTATGCTGCAAACTTTCTCCCTGGATGGCGTTCATTCATATGCAATAAGTCAGTGAATAATTCCATTGTAACTAAAGAAAGGCCCAATAATTTTGCGACCATTCTTGCAAGTATAATCAAGGCAAGCTTGCCATTCTACTGGATAATTGTCATTTGAATATTCAAAAACCATGGATGTCACATGCAGGGCCTCAACAGTAGCCATAGCAGTTTGAATAGTTGTGTATTCAAATGTTGTTATAATTTCCTTTGAACTGCTAACGTGATGTACAGATTAGAAAAGCAGCATGAGGATAATAATGATGAACATGCTGATAAGGTCAATCATTGCCTCTGGTCCGGCAGTTGATAGTTACTAATCTGTTGCAAGTAACAAAGTGAGCAATATGAATTACAACCACAACAACATCAGCAGTAATAACAAAAACAACCAGAGACAAAAAAACAACAGTACTTCTGTGTTGACACAAGGATCTAAGCTAAACGTAGAAGGCACTTGGTGGAGTGCATACCTCTGCCTTCATCATCCTTTTTTTTTTTTCTTCTGTAATTTTGTCCTTGGCTTTTGAACTGGACATGTAAGAAGCTTTGCACTTTTTTCTATATTAGAGTTTCAGGTATAGGTCATTTGGACCTCACACCAGTTGGACCCTAACTGAATGGACCCAGTACCAGTTAGACCCCTGACCACTTGGAACCCAGATCCTACCCAGTGCTGTTTGGACCCCTAACCCTACCTTAACTCTAACCCAACTGGTCGGAGGTCTAAATGGTATGGGGTCCAAACGGTGAGGGTCATGGGTCTAACTTGTATGGGTCCAACATGTACACAGTCCAAATGACCCATTCCCGAAAGTTTCATCAAACAGACAGACACAAAGAGAAGCCAATGGGTGGGAAAACATTACCTTTGTTCAACTTCTGTGGCAGGGAGACAAAGAGACAAAGGGGACAAAGGTGAAGTCAGACTTTTTTTTTGAAGAATCAATACAGGTCTCCAAACTACCTGCTCTTGTTAAGTTTTACTCACTCAACCCCAGGATTTTAATGAATAATTGATTCCTAATATGAACAAACTCCACTTTTAGTGAAATTATAACACATTGTCTGTCCTGCTGGCTGTTTTTAATTCCACAAGAAAACAGGTAGAGATGGAAAGCCTCAGGAGATGTGGGACAGTGGATGCAAAGAGGAGAGACAGCATGGCGTGAAATGGGACTCCTGTATCTGGTGATGTTTTTGCCCAAAATCCCAGAAAAACTGATTATATGTGCACCAAGTATTGGAAATAAATTTATTGACATCAGGAACTGAATAACTCAAATTCTGCAGATAGCCTGTTTACAGTTGACTTTATATCGTAATAGACAGGGAACATTAATGAATATTCAAGCCATCAAGGTCAATTACAAAAAAACAAATACCACCTTTGGTACAGGACAGTGTTCCCTCTTCTGACTGGAGATGGTAAGATAGACACCTTGTGAAGAAAGGAGAAGACGCCTGCACACTTACTCCAAGCCACCAAAGAAAACTTGTATTAGTCATAAAATGACAACGTTTTGATCCGACTTGGATCTTCGTCTGGTCGGCAATTCTCAAAAAGGGGTTGTCATTTTATAACTAATAAAGTTTTCTTTGGTGGCTTGGAATAAGTGTGCAGGCGTCTTCTCCTTCCTTCATTGACGCATTTTATTTGATAGCCTGGCACTTATACGCGATGCGCGTGTAACTTTTTCTTTGTATACACCTTGTCCCACTTCTCCCCAAGAGCACAGCGCAAACCATAGAGTGACTCATTCATTTACACCTCCCAGAATTGTTATGGAAGTGTAAAACGAAAGTTCAATCACGAGACGTGGGATTCTCATGCAATTACTCTTACCCAATCAGCGCCTTCGGTCTTCCCTATATATGCCTCTGACGTGTTCCTGTCTGCAGTTACACAGATTCCGCATCGCCCACCGCCTCCCCACCACCACCAACTTCTGACTCCAGCCTCTTCAGCATCTACTTCATCCGTGTGACCCTTCTGTCCAACAGGGGATGGCTTCGCCCCTGCCTGCTTCCCAGGCAGATCAGCGCCTCTCCTCGCTTGAGGATCCTCGAGGACGGAGGCATCGCCAAATCCTGAATTTCCTTCATGTCATTGCAGTATTAATAATTCTCCTTTCCTTAAATCCGAAGTCTTCGTGATTGAACTATCACTTCAACATATAAACACCAACACAGACAATACATCAATACATCTCCAAGTTATCATTCAGCATTTACAGCTAGGAAGCATTTAACAAAAACATGAAGAATGGAAAAGAAGTTTTTCAAAATCAAATTTTTGGCGCAGTACTTATAGAGATAGTTGCAGAGTTGTCCTGAGAACTTGAAGAAAGACGTAAGGACAGCAGGAAATAATTTCCATCAATCTGATTGGCTGGAAAAATAAGAATTACAGAGGATGTCCCAGTTCTCCAGTTTCCACTCATGAGGACGGCCCAGCTCTAGTCATTGCGTGTTCATTGTGGTTTGGCTTTTAGTCAAGGGATCACCGTCATTTTTACAAACATTGTCGTAGTGAGCCAAGTGGTTTTCTTGATGTGATGAATGATCGCCAAGCTGTCCGCGAATTCTCACCATGTGAAGAACTGAAAGCCTGGACACTTTATCACAGCACAGTTGAGAGTAGTTTAGTTTGGGTCGACAAACAAATACATTCCTAGCTTAATTCATCAAAAGCAGAAAGCTGTGCTTCTCAATTAATTAGCCACTTGGACTAAATGTATGGTTCAGTGCCCTCTAACAATGAACAAATTTGTCAACAAATTCATCTTTGGGTATGTAGTAGAACACCAGATCTGTGAAGCTACTGTTTATCTGAAGGCCAGAATACAATTACGAGCAATTACTCTCTATCACTATCACCAGCCCAGATACATTTCCAACAACGTGAAGCATAGAAATATATCCATGCAAACCAAAATTGGCTGATTAATGGCATTCAAATGCACATAATTAATAAGGAATCATATTAACGTCTACCTAAACGAACAGAGACAACAACCCAAATAATTACATCAGAGCTTTTTCCTTACCCCAGCTGCAAATTTGGTGTTAGTTTCTGTTGCAGTCAAATGTTGCAGTGTGAACAAGTGGCTACACTTTCTTCCTTTTTTACTCGCCATTTCCAGTCGGTTGTGTTTGACGTCTGTTTGTCCGTCAGTTTATTAGTTACGCAGCCTTTTGCCATTTATCCTGCACCTATCTTAACAAAACTTCGAGATATGTTAGAGACTTAGCATGGGGTACTCGCCACAGAACTTGTCTTTTTTACGTCAAAGGTCAAGGTCACACAAAATGTCGAAGATACATTTTGATCCAAAACTTCATTTTTAATTAAGCTAGAGACTTGAAACTAATGCCGTTCTTTTCGTCAATGCAATGATAGGTTTCTCCGTTAATAAGCACTCTCTTCAGCATTTGATTACACAGTTGACTCGCCTTATCTTGTTTTCGGGTGAAAATTGGCCAGTGAAAATAAAAATCAGCACTCTGTGACGTAACGCGGCCACCAATATACAGCTCTCTCTCTCTAAATGCCCCAGGTGCAACCCTGGTTTTCTTTTCTCTCAGATAATTAACTAATGAACTGAACAATTAGATTTTTTGAATGCTTTTACACTGGGCACCCAGATAAAGAAAGTGGAAGACTGGGAGTTCTTTGCCGTTAAAGACAGTGAGTTAATGATGCCTGCTGTAAAACCACACTTCAATACCAACACACAGCAATCTTTAACTTAATCAGCAATCAGCACCCCAGATTCTCTCTTCAGCTTCATCCCATCTGTCTACCAGTACCCCAATTCATGTCTTCATTGTTTCAGCTACATACAAGCACTTCTTCCTTGGAATCATGATGTTTCACGTGAGTTTGAGGGAAAGAAAAAAAAACCTGGCAGTTGTTCATGTGGTTAAAGTAAAATCCCATTTTGAGAGACCAAAAAAAAAACAAAAAACTAAGGCAAAACACTAAAACAGGATCAGACTGCAACAGAACTGAGTGAGGTTCATTGGTAAAGGCTTCAAACTGTAGAATCCCAGCCGGAGCAATTCCATTGTATCCTCGAGCGATGTCTTCAATTGATTCAGCAAATTTGCTGCCATATAAGTGGAATGGGTGTAAAAGAATATAAGCTACAGAAGTCACAATGGGGTCTGACAAAATCCCAACAAAAAAAACCTAAAATTCAAATGAGGGGGGATGGAACAAAAGCATTTACTCCAAATTGACAACCATTTTACCTCACTGCACTCTGTATTTGCAGCACTTCCTGATCCTCCATCCTCACATTCTCCTTTCCATATCCTGCTTCCGCACCCTGCCTTTCAAAACCCTTATTCTGATATCGCTGGTAGTGTCAGAGAACTGTGGAGGTAACCTTAGCCAATCATTGCTTCCATTTTAACAAGGCCACTTTCTGTTACGAAAGGTTAGCTTGCACAATTTCAGCTCCCTTAACAGAATGGTGAACTTCATTTTCTAAACCATCAATCCCCTTCGTTCCCCCTGTATGTCACTGTGTCTTGGAAACCAACCAATATCATTATTATTGGACTCTTGTTAGCTGCTGAGAAATGAGAAAAGGCCTGTTGGCAGGGACATAGCTAGACCTCCGGCTCGTTGAACTAGGCACTGAAAGAGCCATTAAGGACGAGACGGAGACCTCAGTGTGGGGACCACATGGAGATAATCCATCAGTCATGGCACAGCTGCACTCCTAAACCAATGACATTGTCTCTGCACAGATCAGACGAAAACAGATCCACAAAAACCAAAAGCAAAATATTAACAGCCGAACCAATGATTAGCTTTTACAAGCAACAGCAGGGATGGGCAATATAGGTCCTGGAGGGTCACCATGCAAGCTGGCTTTTCATAAGTTTCCACTTAAGTGGTTCATGAGAGTCAGATTTTCTAATGAGTGCGCAAACTTTGTTCTCATGGCATTAAATGCCAAAATGAGAAGATATCTTGTGGACACTGTGGCTCTCCTGCACCAGAGTTAGCCTTTCCAGAGGAACATGCACTCTTGTTACAATGAAATAACCAACTGAAGACATGTACCTGTGTTACAGATTTGGTAACAGTCATGTGATCTCAGTAGCAATTAATTTCAAATGTAGACTGTGCTTCTTTTGGGCAAAATTTGCTAGTCCCTGAGGACATTAAACCGCAGCAATATTGTGTAGTGTACAGCCAGAATGATCCAGTATTAAAAAAACAACATAAAATGTCTGAAAGAACATGACTGCAGATCTTGAGAAATTTCAAGTTTGTTTTGCTGTGGGCTCAGGTGGAAAGGATTGTTATTGGATGAAAGTTGACAGTAATGCGCAAAAATACTGCATTTATACATCTGTTCTCAAGTATGCCATGCAATTATTTAACCCACGTCTATTGGTGGGAAATGTAGAGGAAAATGCCCTTGTTTCTGCGCTGTTACTAAGGGGAGGGATATGGAAATTGTGAATATTTCTTCCGTAAGGAGATCACAGGGGATAGAATGGAACAGAAATATGTTGTTTGAATTCGTGCTGAGACTGCGGCATCCTTGAAGAAAGTGCTTAACACAAATTTACAGAGCAAATGTTCCACTATAAGACACTGCAATTCTGAAAAGCTCACAAGCTCCTGAGAGTCATTCTGCCTGTAAAATTGTTGGAAGCATGACAAGAACTCAGTGTTCCTTTATTAGGCTGGCTTACAAAAACCATCAATAAGGATGCGTTAAACTGTAAGAATGCTACATGTTGCACTTTTCAATTTTGTGTATGTTCACATGTTGAAAATAAATCATGCTTATAATAACCGGAATTAGCTGTCTTAAGTGCCCACTTTAAATGCATTTTTGTGCCATTTTAATAAGTCATGTATAAGTCAAAATTATTCACTATGTAGTATACATGAATATTCCATAAATCAAATACAATAATCAAGTCAGACATAATTGTATATTATGAAAAACTGAAGACAAGAGGTGGGAGGATATTGTTGAGAAAGCTTAATCTATGATTTTGGAACAGAGGCCAGGGTTGACTGATCAGGGCAGATAAAAATGATTGACATGTGTCATCTTAATCTCGACAGCTGCCAGAATCCAGTCTATTTCTCTCCACAGAGACAGCAGATGTGTGGTAGTCCATAATCGTGAATGATTCTGAGCGGGCGGGCTGAACTGTGGCACAGTATATTGGTGCCATTAATTGTAGTGCAAGGGCCTCTGGGAACTGTAACCTTGATCTCAGCCTCTCATGCCCTGTACGTAGAACGGGGCTACACATGAAACAATATTGGGGACATAATGAAATACAATGTACTACATGGTGACGTCTTTTTTTGAATGGAGTACCTCATGGTTTTGGTCTTTAACTTTTGCTACACTCGTTATTTCATTCTATTATGTCCATTTATCTTCATTTTTTAAAGCCCCAATATCTTTAGCATGAGAGTATGGACTCAGGAGTCAGTGTGCTGAGCCAATAACACGAGGTTTAATAAAAAGGGTTCATTTAGTTTAGTTTTGAGTCTACGGTCTGCAATCCACATGACATAACAGAAATTGAGATCAATCAGGCAAGGCACCACTATTGAAATAACGAACCATCCCATCTTTCTGTTCTTTTTTGGCTGGAGAGGAACTCAGAGCTCGGTTGTGTTCTACACAAGGTTCAGCAAATTTTGGGCTCCGTCCTCAGCTGCGTGCTGCGGTCAAACATGAGCCTGCAGTCAAAGGCAATTATTCTTACACATAATGCCTCGCATAATCTTAGGATTTTTTTTTTTTTACAATAAATATTTTATTGAAGCTTTTGAACAAAACTGAGTATGAATCCAATGGAAGACCTGTGTGCAAGAAGTACCTAAATCACAAAATAATAGTTTTGAGGTTTTGGGGGTCAAAGGTTCCAAAACATGTTGCAGATTATGACAATGAAAAAGCTCCAGCACACAAGGCTTAAGTGCATCATTGCAGAAATCCTTGGAATCAGATGATGCTCTGGCCATTGTTGCTCATAATACTGGTGTCAGCTCATTTTTTGCAAAATGTATCTTAAGTACTTCTTGCACATAGGTCTTCCATTATAACTCTGGGGCATAAATAAAATTACAATGACAAAGCAGTCGTCACATGATCAGGATCACTGAGCCTCGGGCTTGGCTGTGGCTTCGGGTCTAGGCTGTAAACCTGTTATTTAGCAATCTTTGATTCCTCCTCCCACCACTTCGCATCAGCAAATCAGAGGCAGAAAACCAAAACTAGTTCTTGCCAGGTACAGTTTGCATGTTATTCTAAATAATCGGTATTTCCTAAATCCCTAACTTCAAAATGCTTTGCATCCCCATTGAAAAAAGGGCAAAGTTTATGAACAAATCTGAGAACATGATAGTTCTGATGAGTGCATCCAAAGAAATCTCATTCATCAATACTTTGCACAGAGTGCCAGCCGTTTTTATTGCTGTGTTGTTCAGTGGTTATTGAAGCATATTTCACACTCATTCCATAGGTTTGACCAGGGGTTGTCAGGCCCATGTTCAACCCTTATTTTGTCAATCAAACCATGCCAGTCAACATGGGTTAATCCCTGGTCATTACAACTCAGAGATGACTGAACCTGGGAGCGAAGCATAACTAGTGCCTGCTGGAAATGGGTATGGGGTTTACACGTCATACTCAGTGGACCGCTAACAATCTTGCACACTGCAGTCCACTGGCCAACCTCTGGCACCGAGCCTACAGCTCCAGTGGCTTTCTAGAGTTTGGCGAGCGCAGGTCTTCAAAACCGCAACAAACAGGGAAGACAAAGGCATGGACACTGTCTATCATGCTGACCTTCTCCCAATAGTGTTTGCAATTCACTGCAAAAAGTGATTTTCAAGAAAGGTAAATTTACTTATTTTAAGACTTAAAACACTTATTTCTATCACCATTTTTCTTAGTAAGACAAGAAATTTGTCCTTGATTTGAGGTCATTTTGAGGTAATCACTTGTCCCGTTTAACCATTGAAAATTTACTTAACCCATTCACAAAATTACCTCAAATCAAGGCAATAGAAATACGTGTTTTAGGTCTTAAAATAAGTAAATTTCCCTTTCTTGAAAATCACTTTTTGCAGTGTTGGATTTGTTGTTGGAGCTGCTGAAAAGCAGCAACATTGCAAATGGTGATTGGTTGCAGTCAACTTAAATATAATTCTTTGCAGAAGATGTGCATTGGTTTGGTAAACCATTTTGCCTATAGCTATCAAAATGGTGCAAAAAGTATTGGCACCCTTCGAGCATATGAGCAAACCAAACTCCAAAAAAGTCTTCACTGTTTATCTTTTTAATCTTTCACTCAAAATAAGAGCAAAAATCTTTCATTAATTTTATTTCAATGATAAGGTAAGAAAATATGTTGACAATAAATATTTTCCTCAAATACTTTGTCACAATAATTAGCACCCCTTGATAATCTTTCAATTGAAATCTAACTGAAATGTATTTCTGAGAGGTACAATTCAGGAACCACTCGCGAGAGACAGAATTTCAAAAAAACGTATGCCTTTAATGGGGTCCGAGTCAAAGCCAAAAAACACAGGAACTGCCAAGCCACAATACGAAATCCAAAAACAGCGTCGACTAAACAGGCAGGGGTCAGAACCAGTAAGACAGATGAGCAAAGGTGCAAAAACGATAGCCAAAAAGTTGTAGTCGATGAACAAAGTCAAAGGTTATACACAGGGCATCCAAACACAGAAATCGTGGTCATACAAAAATGGGTTGAAATCCATAAAGACAAAAACAATACAAAAAGGGCAATGGCAAGAATCGAAGTCGGACAGTCCAGTAGAAGAGAAACAATACCTGCTCGGCACATAGAAATATTGATCAACGTTCTGACAAGAGCTGTGAGTGAAATGACTGCTTAAATACACACAGGGAAAGTCACATGCTATACAGGAATCAGGTGTAGAGAATCAGACTAATTACAACGGGAGAATCACATGAGGGAAGCCCTAACCACGAAAATTGGTGAAAGACAAAACACGAACGGGAATCACACAAACAGCCTATGACATTAAAACGGCTCCGGTCCAGGAGTTCTACGTGCACAGATAACGAACGCAGGAAAGTAATTAAGCAAGTGCGAGAGATCTCGCTGAAACACAGGAGAAGGCAGGGAGAGCTTAGTAAGAGGCGGAGATCAGAACAGAAAGACGAAGAAAGTAGACGAGAAAAGAAGGAATATTTTAAACACCGGAATTCATTTAAATCACCCGAAGTCAGTGAGCACTCAGACAGGGAAGACGGACTGAACCAACTAGATCACAAGACAGGGGAGACAAGTGCAATGGAACTGAGAAATGAAATTAACTAAATACCGGAGCATTACAATAACAAAAAAGAATAAATAAAAGACAGAATCATGAACACAGAACCTGAACATAAACATGACCAAAACCCATAACCATGACAATTTCTCGTCATATTTTGAATTTTTAAGTTCACCTGTTAGGAACTTGTTAGAGGTTTACCATGACTTCGTTTCACAGGGGCATAACTATGAGGCAAGACAAGCCGCATTCCTTAAGGCTGCATCAGAGATCTCTTAATCCCATAAAACCTACAGACCCATATATGCGTCCATAAAGTACAGTTCATGTATTCTGACCTGTGAGACTTGAGGCCTATTTTAAATTCTAGTGGAGATCCCAAGGTTCCCAACGATCCAAAATATGTCCTGCTGAATTACTGGGAAATGTGTTTAAAATGATGTACAAGATCTAGATATTTTCAATTTGATGTAATGCTGTGGCCATAAAAACATAGGGTCCTGGGTTTGGATATTTCTGTAAAGGGTGATGTTGCTTCAGTGAAGTACTGCAACCAGCAGATACAGAAATAACACTGTCTGGCAATATGAGAAAAGACTGCTGCTCTGACTTTGAACCTACTTAAAGGGATAGTTCACTTTTTTTTAACTGGGGTTGTATGAGCTACAAATTGCCACTACTTACATTAAATGCAGTAGAAAGCTCTCTGATCTCCTTCAGGTAGCCGCACCAGGGCATAGTGCTGGGTGGAAATTTCAGCGATACACGGTTGTGAACGGAAACACATACACAGCGTATTTTCGCGGCCTAAAAGAGGTCCTACCTGAAAATAATACACCATTGGAATTGTACGCTATATTTTAAAAAATTACAGCACTTTAGCTGCCCGGAAAAAAAGCACAGTTGCTCTTGAACAAACGAACTGACGTATTCCTGCGCGAGGCGCATGGTAGTTCACTGCGCGCTGTAGCGATCTGCGGTTTAGGTCAGACTCTGAGCGGTTTTCAGTAGCATAGAATTACGTCTCAAATAAAAAAAACCCTACAATAACCAGCACAGCACCGTATGTGGCTGCGTAGACCCTATGCGATATCAATTTGTGCTGCAATGTTACATTAGACTTTTTCAGAGGCGTTTCACTCCTCTACCTGATGCTTGGGTACAGCAGTGCTCTTCAGTGTGCACCGTTGAGACTTCCCTGAATGTAGCCAAACAAAATCCTCTTTGGAAAAATGAATACTGCAAAAAATGAGTTCTTTTAGGGATACAGGTGGCGTATCAATAAACGTGTTAAGGCAACTAGCCGCAGCTAGAAGTCAAATATCCCGCTGAGGAATGCGGTGGAAATTGTCAGTGCACCAGGATACAGCTTTGCTTTCTCGTCTAAGAAAGCGGCACTCACGGACCATTTTCGAAATATCTGCACAAGTTAAACGGCCGTCCGACCTCGCAACCGCACTTAAGCTGCCTGCACACTGGACGCGAAACAAGTTTTTTGCACACTGATAACATTCAAAGTCAACGCGAAGACGTGAATACACGCGTTTGTGCAAGCAGTTTTAAGCAAAGCTATGTTTCCATTAATACGGCTGAAGTTCGGTTGCGACATGCTGCGGGGCAGACACGGGACATCGCATGCGTCCCATGGTGCGTCGTCAGTGTTTCCATATAAACGGCTGCACTTCGCTATTCATCCGTTATTATTATGAAATGATGTTGAAACTCCGTACAAATGCCGCATGAAAACCACTACTCTGTTATCATCTTGTGACAAATTTAAGCGTGGGATACTCAGGAACACTTTTGATAAACATAAATCACAAAGGTATCGTGGCATTACAAAGCTTAGATCATGATTTAAAGTGGCAGTAGGCTTTTGATTTGCTGAAAATGGTAAAATGTATGTTGCTGCAGAAACCTCTGCTCTGAACAGGGCAATACATGCACATTGCTTCAATGCTTCAAAGGTAGGCTACTCATTTGTTAACCAAATAAAGTGGGGAAACCCCCTTGAACTCGATTAGTGAGCGCCAGAGCTGGAATCGCTCCCTGGTCCGATCGGAAAATACGCATGCGGCTCCGCTCCAGGAGTCGGGTGAAATGGCGCGGATGAAAACACTTCATATAAAGACAATAATATGCGATTTTTGACGTACCCGTGTCTGCACCGGCGCCTGACTTCAGCTGTATAAATGGAAATATAGCTTTACTGTGACCCAAACAGCTTATCGCGACAGCGCGCAGTGAACTACGGCGCACCTCGCGCAGGAATACATCAGTTGGTTAGTTCAAGAGCAACTGTGTATTTTTTCCGAGCAGCTTAAGTGCTTTTTATATATAGCGTACAATTGAAATGTATTATTTTCAGGTAGGACCTCTTTTAGGCCGCGAATAAACGCTGTTCCTGTGTTTCCGTTCACAACCGTGTATCGCCAAAATTACCACCCAGCACTATGCCCTGTGCAGCTATCTGGAGGAGATCAGAGAGCTTTCTACTGCACCTAATGTAAGTAGTGGCAATTTGTAACTCATACAACCCCAGTTCAAAAAATGTGAACTATCCCTTAAAGGAAAACTTAAGCAAAAAAATTAGAATTTAAGGGGTAAAATGAGTAGCCTTTTTCCTTTCCTCTCCACATTTCCTAGACCCTGCTAGAAAATGTCACACAGGTGAAGGGAAACTTGCAAAGAGATTTTTAAGATACCTTCGGACATGTTTTACACTTTAGAACTCATGCAGTACCTCCTAGAACGGTCGTGAGGTCATTTTGACCTTCCACCGCTGCAGGCTTTATAATTGCAGATTAGAAGTCTGTTACTGGAACAGTTATGAATTAAAACAGCATGTAAAAATAAATGAAAGAAAATATCTAATTTCATTAATTTTTCCACATTAGGCTTTATGTTATTAATATTGCAATGTAAATTCATTTCTGGAGTGGTCAATGAATGTATCATTGAACAATGGAAAAATATACAATTTTATTAAGGTGTAAAAAAAGTCCATTGAACATAAAAATAACAGTATATCTCTGCTCTCATTAAAAAAAATGAACATGAACACAGAGCACATGAGAGAGCCTTGGTCAAAATGTTTGGCAACCACAACCTGTTCCTCAGCACTGTTTTGATGCACAGTCCACTCGCAACCAGCACAAACACTGAACACCTTAACAATCAGGTCCTAAATCAGACCACTGGACAAAGACACATGACTAAGCCCTGATATTTCTTCTCCATCTGACTCACCAGAACTCATGTCCTGATGCTTTGCCCAAGCCTGACTTCCATTTCCTCTGATCCATTTCCTTTTCTGGTAGCCTACCCAACTAACTAGGGGTCTATTCTCCCATTTGCGCTTAAGTCCATTTTTTACGTGATTCGAGTTAAGCGCTTTTGAGTTACACGTATTCTCCCCTACGCGCTTTGATCACGCCCACAGCACTTAACTTCAGAATATAGGCGGCCTTATGAAAGAGGTATGACTAATCCAAAAGAGAGGCAGACTCTGTACAAAGCTCATTGATTAAGGCTATCAGGAAAACATGGAACAAGGATTTTCTGATTAACCATGAAAATGCAGCTGTGGTCCATGGAAATCGCAAACCAGACTTTAAATTTGAATTTCGTTGGCCTGCTGATAAAACCTCGTATCTCCAAACTGATAAGAAACAAAAACTTGTATGTCCACTATTCTTAATGCAAAATTAAACATTTTTTTATTTTAAAATATATTTATCCATTTATATTATTCTATTATTATTATTTAATTTTGTATATATATGTTTTTTCCTGTGAAGTTTGTCATTTTGAAGATACAAGGTTTTATCAGCAGGCCGACGATATGCCGCTGTAATAGTAGGCCTATGTATGTCTGTGTCAATTACAAGAAGTAATGCAGACATCTCTTTATTTCTTACTCTAGCCACCATGGCATTAAAGCTATCCAAACAAACAAAGTGCCACGATAATGAAATAATAAATAAAGAATATAGTGCTTCTCAACCAGCGCAATCAGATCATTGAAAATGTGCCCCTCCTACACCAGCCTGTTTGTTCCGTGGAAGACCGGGAAGAAGACAAATAAAGGGAACATTCTAGTCACACAAAAACTCACAATCAAAGACAGTTTATATGATCTCCTTTAGAAATTGCGCACTTGAAATTGCGCTTAAAGGAACAGTCCACCGTACTTTCATAATGAAATATGTTCTTCTATGAAATGAGACGAGATGATACGACCAAAGTCTTCCACGTTTTTCCTGTTTACATAGGTTTATATGACCAGTGACATGAGTTCGGGTTCGGGTACGCAAATCCAAACGTGGCTTTTTCTATGCTGTGGGAAGTGCGTACTATAATGACAGGCGTAGTAACACCTTCTGCGTGCTTCGACAGCGCATTGATACCTTCACTTCTGATTTCTTTTCTCTCCCACGACCCCCTCCCTACTTCCGTAAATACAACCAACGTGACTGCACTGCACTACTTTGTACACAGTCAGGAAGCCAGAGCTTGCAGAAAATTATAAAAGAAAATACTCAAGTGCGCTACTATGGAACATTTTCAAATGGAGGACATAGATGCCGACGACTGGCTTGTGGCGGAGCCGGAGCCATATCTATTTGAACCAGAATATACCGAGGAGGAGCTAGCCGAAATGTACCGTGAGAGGGAAGAAAAAACGGACGAAGATGAATTATCACTGCAAACGCATCTGCTGCCGTGACACAATTTGCAGGGTCTTCCAATTGTACCGATGGTAGCACCTGGTCTCATTCAGCACAGCACAGACTTTGTACTTCAGTAGGCATTTGTTTACAACAGTCACACTTGCACCACCAGGTGCTGTTTGCCCGTGTCCTCACCATGGCTCCATCCGATTCATCTTTGTCCGTTTCTTCGGGGGGGGGGGGCAACTTATATTTCACTTCACAGATAATCATTGTTCTAGCACCCTCAGATGAAACACACACCAAGTCAATGGGCTCAAATTTCCTGGCTCAGCGCAGGTGGCGTAGCGAGGCGCAGCCCGCGCAGTGGTGATTTCGTACGCCGCAGCCCGCGTAGTGGTAATTTCGTGAGGTGCTCAGCCTTCGGTAGACGAAGGTGCGCCGAGATGGGTGTGGCGGCATAGTAGGGGGAGGTGTCACATATTCATCAAGACGCAGTGACAATTTCGTAGAAAAAGTCTCCGCTGGAGTTGCGCATAAAACTCGCCATCTCCAAACTGGTTTAATTTCTTTGCAGTGGTAATTTGGCTGACCGGCGCAGAGTGCGCCCACGTCACCGAAATCTCACAGGCAGATTTACAGAATGTCAGGCACATTTCAATTCAAGAAATAATTACAGGAAGCACTATTTAATGTAACTATCTGAATAAGCACATAAATTATAGTATCTATATCGATTGTCCTGATGTCAGATTAAAGGCGGTTGTCACACGTAATGGAAACGACCTGGCTTAATCAACGCAGCTGAATCTGTGATGCAAACTATCGACTTCACGTCTTTCTCAGCCAACCACAAACTGTATATATATATATATATATATCGAATGCTTGCGTTCTATGCTCATTAAAGCCGCTTGCACACTGGACGCGAAACGAATTTTTCGCACGACTGATTACAGACAAAGTCAATGCAAAGACGCGATAGTCAGACAGGGTATTAATATAGCTCCCTGTCCGAAAGTCAGAAAAGTTCTAATTTTTCCGAGTATTCCAGGAATTATTAGACGTGCAAACTTGGCTATGTTTGTGTTCGACCTTCACAAAATGCAAATTGATAGCTATCGACTTTTCTAGGTCTTTTTAGCCTATTCGTCTGTTTTCGTTGAAGATAGACAGCAGTCTTTATTCGGTCTTCCTTTTGAAAATTAATGAGATGGACCGAACAGATTCATGCTTTATTTCCACAGCAGAGATAAAATAGTGCGTGAGCAAATCAATTCCATGACCATTGACAGTGCGAAGAAATTATCGCATGCACGATCAAGACTGTCCGACGCGAAATTCAAAATACTCCATGTCCACCAGCCAGCAAAAAGTAAAAGTAATGATATGAGAACAGATTTATCACGAAATAAAGAATAAAAACCAACAAACAGGATATCCAACAAAGATGACCCGCCAATACATAAATCGCAGTGTTCATTGAATGGTCTGTTGCTAAAATGTTTCTTCTTATCAAAACATTCACATATAATATCTAAAAGAGTCAGCAGATTTGAAAAAAATAAAAACAATAATAGACTGTCGGACACGGAGATTTATTAAAACCCTGTCAGACTTTCGGACACAAGACACAATCTGTCGAGCGAAAAATTCGTTTCGCGTCCAGTGTGCAAGCGGCTTAATACTAGGCTACTATTATTGTCACTTTGGTTTTATCGTCTTCAGTGGGGGAAAGGAATACAACCTGATTGCTATGATCTCGTATTGAGTTAAGATCACAGATTGAAAATAAATGTGTCACGTATCTTGCATTGTTGTCCATGCATGTTAATCCCAAAATTTAAAGCAGCAACAGTATGTAACTAATGGGAACACGCTATCCATCGTTTCTCTTGTCAGTGAGCAATATTTGACTCGGCTGTGTTAACGTTATACCCAAATACGCCTTCTTTACCAACTTGCGCTGGAAGGAGGGGCAGAGGCGGGACAGAGGAGTACTTGCGCCAGGCTACGCCGGGCACGATATTGCAACATACGCCTGGACACACCCCGTTGGCGCGGCCCACCCCCCATGCGCCGCGCCAGCGCCTGGTCTACGAATTTAGAGCCAAATAAGTTAATGATTGAAGAAATGTATTGTTTTACCTCGTTGCTATTCAAATTTGAATTTCATGACTTTTATTAGCATTTGCAGCATTAACTTGTCCCAAAATTATGATAATAAACAGAAATAAGTTTTAATTCCAAATATTTGTGTCTTGCTTCATTAAAATTGTTATCCCAGTCTCTGTGATACTCAATCTGGAGTTATGAATCCTTTTGTAAGTTTCGTGCACACACAAGCAAGTATTTGCTAGATTTGGCATCTGCATGAAGGGGTTAATGTGTTGTACATCATTCTGTTCAAGAAACTATCGAGATCAAATTGGAGACTATGAGCTTTTTGAGTAATTTGTTATTTTGGCTGTTATTGATTGTAACTGGAAAATATGTATGTGATTAATATCTTAATTTAGCTGTCTTTGATTATCATTGATTGCAAATGAGTGTTACTTGGCTGAGGGCTTAAGATGTTTTGGAGGAGGTTGTTGGAAATAACTTGCAAACCATCTAGATTTATTTTAGGTCTGTATTATTCAGACAGAAGCCAGTAATAAAGTTTCTTTTCTGCTCCTTTCTGGTCATAGAATGTGTGAAAGTAGACCAGACTCCAGTGCCTTTTCTTCTTCTTTTTTTTTGTACTCTCAAGTGAGCAAAATAAAAACATTAATAAATTGAGCTGCAGTCGTCAGAGTGACTACTTGGAAGAGCAAAGGGCAAGTGCACATCCTTAATAACGCATTATATGCTATGACAGCTGATAGCTGATCACAGGTCTTCCCTTAGCAGAATACAGGGAGTCGCATCGCTCATATAAAATGAACAGGAAGTCTTGTCGTTAGGCAGCGCAATTGTCTGTGAGAAGCAGTATCTCCTGTCTGGGCAACACATTTTTACTCAGTTTCTTAGCATTTAAGGTTGACCAAAATAGATGTTTATGGAAAATGTCCATATGATAATACTGCGCGGAAGCGAATGACTAGATACAATTGAATTGAAAGAGAAAGTCCAGTCGGCATCAATGATTGAGTCTATACTAACGCTATTCAATTACACTGAGAAGTGAAGAACCATGACTGGGTATCAGGATATCAGGAATCATGACTGAGTGTCAGGATTCAGTTCGATTCATGATTTATTTTCACATTTTCTTGAGTTCTTGTGCTCTTGTGTTCTTGAGTTCTTGTGCTCTTGTGTTCTTGAGCTCTTGTGTTCTTGAGTTCTTGTGCTCTTGTGTTCTTGAGTTCTTGTGCTCTTGTGTTCTTGTGTTCTTCCACCATATCATTCCCGTGTTTTCCTTTTGTCAGTGATTTCCTCTTATTATTCTATCAGTGTTTGTTGTGTCTCCTGGCCCCACCTCTGCTCTGTTACCCCTCGTGTCTTGCGTTCTGTATTCAGTCCATGTGTATATGTGAGGGCCTGAGTACCAAAGGCAACTATCTGGCATTTTGGATGCAAAGAGAAAATTAAGGAAGGAGTTTTAATTTCATAATAAAATCTGCTTATTTCCAACTAAACAAGTAAAGGAATTTTCAAGGTAACAAATGAATTTAAGCTCATCAGAGCAATTACCATCTAAAAATCAGTCCGTCCAGGATGTTTCGGGTGTTTTCACGATTGCTGTGGCCTACCTGACTTTGCGGCTGCTTTTTCAAGAAGTTGCAATGAAATTCGTGATGTCTTCAGGATAAAATTGCAAGGTTGCGCAAAATTCACATGGGTTGGTTGAATTTTTCTCATAGTTGGATTGCGACTTCTCAATGTCGTTTCCGTCCGCAGTGATGGAAAAATACATAAGGCAGAAGCAGGTGATATAGCTTTAGCCACTGACTTATCATCAAAGAATCAAGTTACTGCGTAGTTGCCTCAGTCGAGGTAGGCCAACTCATGTATTGTGCAGTGTACTTCATGTGGTTTAAATCTGGTTTTTTTGAAGTGACCCGTTTAATAAAACTCTTCATTCTTGTCAGGTTCATAGCAGGGATCAATGTCTGAATCATCATCATCAACACTCCCTGAGTCTGTATTATCCTCGTCTCCCAGCAGTTTGCTCATACTTAATCATCCCTGAGCTGTACCTTCCTCCTGGAGGCTGCCATCTTGAAATATACAGATGCTGCGTTTTGCTCTGCAGTTTTCACAGGACTCTGTTGGGCAAGAATGTAAGAGCCCTCTTTTGAAAGCCATTGCTACTAATATCAGTTTGGTGTGTCTTGCACAACTAAATTAGGACTGAATTGAATTTTGCGGTGCAGCAAACTCAATTTCACCAGAAATGTCAGATAGCTGTCTGTTGTGCACAGCTCCTCATTTGTGCCTTGTTTTTTTTTTTCCTCATGTTGGCCTGTGAGCTTCATGTCATTTTTCCCCTGGTCTTTATTGTTACTGCACTCATGCATTTTGCCTTTCCAGTTCATGTCAATATGAATTTCCTAGTAGATAAGAGAAATGTCCGTTTCTCATATACCAGAAAAGACCAATTCACACCAACAAGAAATGTTCTTGTAGTGGGTTAGGCTGAGAAATGGCCATTGACTTAGAGATCGGTAATATTTTGTTTAAACCAAACCCTAATCCAGAGCAAGAACAAAAGGAACAGCAGAATCTATTCCATGACTTTGATGGAATTGGGAAAAAAGAGAGTTTATCTTCATGAGTATTATCAATTCATGCATACCAGTACTATACAATTCTTGGCTACAAAGATATGACGGTTTTATATTGGCACATTCTGGTATTCGAGAATTGGATATTTCTCATATACTTAAAAAGTGCACCTTCAAATTGACATGATCTTTGTTTCCTACCTCACCGTATACATTTCTGCTTAATCTCCCATTTGGTTTCTGTTATCACAATAAACATTAGTTCTCCTTTCTAGCTGTCTGCAGTTGGATCCTTCTTCTGATCCACCCTGACAGAGCAAACATGCCAAGAAATGGACCCATCAGAGATTTTTTTTTTTTACTTCACCCCACAAAGTCGGTGTGAAGTACTGTGTTTAGTGGCTCTGTGTGTTTGTTTGTCTGTTTGTTTGTGTTTCTGCACTTGCCAATATTTGCGTGAATAGGGTGAAGTCTGCCATCTCTTGTTTTTTATTATTTTGATCAGGAACGCTGGGAGCTGCAACACACACTGCTTATGCCTTCAGGGATACAGGAGGAGTGGCTCAGCAGAGGAGGATGAGGAAGTGGCCCTGATTATGGCTCTCAGGGCTGCAGGCTCCCAGCCCAGGCAGAGAAACTTACTGTCCGAGTGGGCCAAGCGGATTCTCAATTACTCTCACCACCTGCCTTGTTTGCCTGTGCCTAGGTACCAGAGTCCTCCTTTGCCTATAGAGCTTCCACTACCCAATGCTGCAGAGCCTCTGCTGCGCAGTGCCCCAAAGCCTCCACCACCCAGCACCCCAGGGCCCTCTGCTCCGGTGTTCAGCCCGGTATGGCTTTCTGCTCCTGAGCCTGGCTCCAAGGGGCTTCCAGCCTTTGGTAAAATGAGGTTTCCTGCTCTTGCCACTGGCCTGGTAGGCTTTCCTACTCCTCCTGCCCGCCTGGTAAGGCTATCTGCTGTATCTTCCAGCCCAGAGGGGCCTCCAGCTCCTGTCCCTGGCCCACAGTTTTAGGTAGAAATAGAAATTTTGGGAGTGCAAAAAATTTTTTTGGGTGTGCTGATAATTTTTTGTTAATTGAAAACGGCGCACGAAGTGGGGGGAAATTTTTTTTTAAATAAGGTCAAAATGGTGCATTCTAGTGCATTCTGAAGATAAAATATTACATTTCAGCACAAGACATTGGCTTAGTTTTTTCTTCATTTCATTGATATATTGTTATATTTTCTACAAAACCCAAAGCCAGTGAAGTTGGCACGTTGTGTAAATCGTAAATAAAAACAGAATACAATGATTTGCAAATCCTTTTCAACCTATATTCAATTGAATACACTGCAAAGACAAGTTGCTTAATGTTCGAACAGGTAAACTTTGTAATTTTTTGCAAATATTTGCTCATTTGGAATTTGATGCCTGCAACATGTTTCAAAAAAGCTGGCACAAGTAACAAAAAAGACTGAGAGAGTTGAGGAATGCTCATCAAACACTTATTTGGAACATCCCACAGGTGAACAGGCTTATTGGGAACAGGTGGGTGCCATGATTGGGTATAAAAGCAGCTTCCCTGAAATGCTCAGTTATTCACAAACAAGGATGGGGCGAGGGTCACCACTTAGTGAACAAGTGCGTGAGCTGATTGTCAAACACTTTAAAAACAACATTCCTCAATGAGCTACTGCAAGAAATTTAAGGATTTCATCATCTACGGTCCGTAACATCGTCAAAAGGTTCAGAGAATCTGGAGAAATCACTGCAGGTAAGCAACAAGACCGCTAAACCAACATTGAATGCCCGTGACCTTGGATCCCTCAGATGGTACTGCATAAAAAACCGACATCAGTGTGTAAAGGACATCACCAAATGGGCTCAGGAACACTACAGAAAACCACTGTCAGTAACTACAGTTCGTCGCTACATCTGCAGGTGCAAGTTAAAACTCTACAATGCAAAGCGAAATCCATTTATCAACTGCACCCAGAAATGCCGCCGGCTTCGCTGGGCCCAAGCTCATCCAAGATGGACTGATGATAAAGTGGAAAAGTGTTCTGTGGTCTGACGAGTCCATATTTCAAATTGTTTTTGGAAACTGTGGACGTCGTGTCCTCCAGACCAAAGAGGACAAGAACCATCCGGACTGTTATAGGTGCAAAGTTCAAAAGCCAGCATCTGTGATGGTATGGGGGTGTATTAGTGCCCAAGGCATGGGCAACTTACACATATGTGAAGGCACCATTAATGCTGAAAGGTACATACAGGTTTTGGAGCAACATATGTTGCCATCCAAGCAACGTCTTTTTCATGGACGCCCCTGCTTATTTCAGCAAGACAATGCCAAGCCGCATTCTGCACGTGTTACAACAGCATGGCTCCGTAGTAAAAGAGTGCGAGTACTAGACTGGCCTGCCTGTAGTCCAGACCCGTCTCCCAATGAAAATGTTTGGCGCATTATGAAGCGTAAAATACAACAACGGAGACCCCGGACTGTTGAACAACTTAAGCTGTACATCAAGCAAGAATGGGAAAGAGTTCCACCTGAAAAGCTTCAAAAATGGGTCTCCTCAGTTCCCAAACGTTTACTGAGTGTCGTTAAAAGGAAAGGCGATGTAGCACAGTGGTAAAATAGCCCCTGTGCCAACTTTTTTGCAATGTGTTGCTGCCTTTAAATTCTAAGTTAATGATTATTTGCAAAAAAAAATAAAGTTTCTCAGTTTGAACATTAAACATCTTGTCTTTGCAGTGTATTCAATTGAATATAAGTTGAAAAGGATTTGCAAATCATTGTATTCTGTTTTTATCTATGATTTACATAACGTGCCAACTTCACTGGTTTTGGGTTTTGTATTGTTGTCAATGCATTCTACACCTTCTCTACCTTTTCTAGCTTTGGCGAAAAAAAAGATGGATTTCGCCAAAATTGGCAACTGACAAGGTGAGAGACAAATAATAACTCCCGAGAAGCAGTGGGTTACAGTGATTTTATAACGGCAGAGGGGCATTCTAAGGCACGATGCGCAGCGGAGTGCCTTAGTGCCCCTCCACCACTGTAAACCACTACTTCAAGGGTTGGTTACCTAACATATGACTAGCCCATTAAATAAACACACAAGAAAAAAAAATCGAGAATTTATTGGTAATAATGCAACAATAAAATTGAGAACTTCTTCAACCAAGCAAGATTGAGTGGACAGAATGGTTGGCCAGCAACACAGACGCGAAGATTGCTTTTTCATCTATCATGTCACATCTGGCTATTTGGGCTCGCTAATGTAGATATACTATGAAAGCAGGCTATTTTGAATGTCTCCTTCAGTTTCCCGAAGACCACGTTACATAATTTTACATTCGTTTCGGTTTTCCATTTTCCTTTGGAGAACTCACACAGCTTGACCAATGGCGGAGGAGCCAGGAGCCAAGGCTGTTATGTAGGCAATGGAACATGTCATTTAAATCTTTCACCCCTGTGTCCCGCCTTGGACCCAGCCTGAGACTTACCTGAGGTATTCTCAGTAGTTCTTCGTTCGAAAACGGGGCTATGCCGAAATCATGGAATCATCTAACTTAATGTCGTGCTGCAAATAATCCCAGGTGCACTTTGGGAAACACGCAGCCACTGAAAATGTCAGATATATCAGTGATTCAAGCAAACTAAGCATAATGATTACAACGTTTACTCTCGTTTCAAATGTGACTCCATAATATATTTAGAACACCAAATTTAGTCATACCCTTGTTAAATATCTGACTCCAAATTAGAATTAGAATTTATAATTTAGGGAGCACCTGTGTGGACCTCGGGGAGATTACCCCCCGGACTCATGAATGCAAGCCTGCGTCACTAAAATATATGCCCCTGGGTTTGGCATTATTTCCGCAGCTTAGGTTCGTCGGTAATACCAGAGGATTGGAAGTCAGCCATCACTGCAACAGCATCTTTTGGCTTGAATTAGAGTGAACCCATATCAGTATGCCCATGAGTTCCTTCAGGGAATTTTAACAGATAACCGACTTTTCCTACATGGGTTTCCTTCAAGCTAAAACCCCAGAACCAGCAATATATAAACCCTTTCTGTAGGTCGATCATGGTTGTCTATCCAACTTAATTAAAACCGATTTTCATCCCAAAGCCGCTGATCAGTCAGTCCTTGGTTGAGCATAACCCCTTAAGTCTCCGGCGAAACGTAGCTTCATTACAACCAGCAGCGAGAGTTGGGAATGATTGACTTTAGTTCTCCACACTTGCCGGTGTCCAGGAAAATATGTTGAATTTTGCATTAGTTTGCGAGCCAGCAAGTCAACTAGCTTGACCCCGTTAAATCATTTTACGTTCGTTCCGGTTTTCAAGTTTCCATGTTCTCAACTGGCACCGATCGGCCAAATCATTACAACCACCAGCGAGAGTAGAGAACGATTGACTTTTGTCCTCCACTCTTGCCGGTGTCCAGGAAAATATGTTGAATTGTGCATTAGTTTGCTAGCCAGCTTGTCAACAAGCTAGCGTTCACTACAATGGATGTGGTTACCCTACACAAAGCGCAGAAAATAAACACACAAGAAAAAGTCAACAATTTATCGCTAATAGGCTACTGAAATAGCGAGCAAGTTAGCAACATAGCTTGCAGCTCAAAAGTGATATTGAACTCTGTAATGCAATAGCTAGGTAGGTAGATAGCCACAGGGCTCTCAAGTTTTGAATGCAGGCTAGAGTGAGCTTTTCTTCGGGGGGGATGCATGATGCTCCCATTTTCAAAGGTGGATTGGTTGGATTTTCTGTTGTGTGGAGGCCGAATTGGAGAACGGCCTTGGTCAGGGGCACGTATCTCGGAATGCGAGCGCCCTGGTTGCGGCGAATGGGAGGTACCTCGCGGTGGAGGCACGATGATGGTGGAGCGCAGGCGGGTGCGTGGAGGAGAAACCTGCGCAGGTGAGGCGGGTTGGAGCGAATCCTCTGGAGCGTTGGAGTCGGCAAATAATTCCGCGTCAGAGGGACTCTGGATTTCCCAATCCAGGATTTCCGAATCCATGCTTTAGGTAGGGGCACTCTTTCTGTTCTGTTAAGCTGCCTTTCTTCGAGTGACCATGTAGAAACGAGATAAGCGGGGATTGTGGGAATGTAGGAGGTATATATAGGCGTAAGGACGAATAAGAAGGCGCATTGGGAGTGGCCCTGTTCATTAACCTATGTTAACAGGAAACTCCCCATATATAGTTATAGCAAGATCATCCCCTCAGTGGAAATAGCCTGAATAAAGGACGTATTTAAGAGTCTTTGAAAATAATTAAAAGAAGAGAATAAAAACTGAGCATTGGAATTCGAAATGCCAAGCCTCAAATTGCACCTGGTTTGCAGTTTTATTTTCATTTTGTAATCACAGTCAATGAGTGCACCAGACACCAGCGCATCATTTGATTAAAAATACAACATACATAGAACTCTACTGCCAACACCATCTGCCAAGTTTTTTTTTTCTCCTTTGGTTTCCCTGAAATGATTTTATTATCAGCGCAGAAAAAAAAAAAATTCTTCTCCTTGGAGAGAAAGCGAACAACTCCAAACTCGTTAATGGTTCACCAATCTTATGCAACAGGGTCCTGTGTATTTGGAAGGAAAAAGAAAACAGAGAGGGGAAAAAACTACATAGAGTTTTATTGTTATACAATGCAAGCTGAAAAATACATAACCAACAGACAAGAACCTGCAGCTATCAAGAACCAGGAGAATTTGACAACAGGTGTTTTTTTTGTTTGGTTTTTTTGTTTCATGGAAGCGTATGAAAAATTTGGCGTTGAGAGTAAAATGAAGGTAAGATTAAATATTCAAAACCCAGTGACTGTGATTACCTGTTCTGAGCTGTCAGGAACCATGAATGCAGAAGTGGTTTAATGTTCTTTTTGCTCCGGCAAAGTTAAGAGCAGAGTCTCACTCAAATTACACGGAACGGCAGTTGTTGGAAGCTTTGACAAATGTGTCAGCATTTTCGTTTTGCTATTCTGTGGAAAAATGGAAACATGGCGCTTAATCTCACATTACATTTAATCGTGCTGCGCTCGGAAGGCGTTCGACTGGAGGGCGCTTCAAAATGTCCTCTTCAAAATTCCTCTTCAGCATTCGTCAATCTTCAGGCCACTCATCAGCATATTAAGATTAATGAAGCTGACGGTGAAAAAAAAAAGTTTCCATGGTTTGGATGGGGTTTGTCAAGACCTGATAGAACTATCGAAACCACTGGGTATTGCACGAGCCACAGCAATGATGCTCGTATTTTCAGTTTAGCGTTTCTTATTATAATGCTTGAAGCGAGTACTCAGACCGCACCCATCTTCAAACTCAGCTTTCCTTATTATGTCAGCTACTCACCTGCAATTTCGTTGATGCATCTATCATGACAGCAATTGCAATGCGATCGTGTTCCCCGGAATATTTCACAGACATGCCCAGGTACGTTAAACACACCGACTGAAAACAATATCAGCATTGTTACTGCAACTGGTAATTAAATGAATTGAATCTTCCATCTAATTAAATGTTGGTGCACAAATCATTACCAGACCCTTACTGGTGGCTTGCGGAGACAGCAGCATGTGAGGGGAAACAGGATAAGTACAAGTGAAGTCATAATTTATATCGCTTTGTCTAGAATCTGGAGTCAAACAGGGCTTGCCAGCATGCAGGTGGGAGGATAGAGCCTTTCAGCAACGGGTAAAGTATGATGGTGGGAGGGTGCAGACTCGCCCAGCCAGATGAGAGAGCCCTCTGCGAGTCTACGGCAATATTTACCTCAGTGCATTCAGTCTCGAATCCTGTGGCTCATCTTTGCCCAGCACTGGCAGAGCGACTGCCTCATACACCGGCTTCGATCTAGTTTAGACACTCTTGTAGACCCAATCCCCATGTCCTCCAGCGCCTAGACTGGTGGACTGCCGGACTGCCAACTAATGAAGCGGTGGTGCGTCTTCCTTCCCGCAGGATGTTATTCATACCAGTTGACTTGCTGACGAGGTTGTTCGGCAATCAGCTTTCGCTACACTCTGCCAACTCTATTCGGACCTCCCTTCCTCCCAAAGATCCTTTCAGTATCGAGTACGGAGGGCTGCCTTGTTCCCCGTGTGAGGGCAAACAAGGCAACTGATTGGTCTCTTTTTTTCAGTTTCAGCAGCTGCTTACCACTGTCTAGATCATGTTGTAGGTGATTGAAGGCAGCCTGGAACCATTCCAGGAAGTCTTTAAAAGTCCCTATAAATTTCCATCTCAATCTCTCCAGACTATGGCCGCCCAATTGCCTTGCCAGTGAACAGCGAAATAATAGCGGCTACTTTTGAGTCCTCAAATTGGGCTGCACCGGACTGATGGGCAACATACTGGGGGCACCGCAGCAAAAAAAAAAAAAAAACCTGCACTCAGAGGCCCCATCAAATTGTTCTTTAGCAATAATCTCACATCCAAAGAGGGCGATGGGTCCTGTAATGCGGGAGCATTTGATGGGGTGGGTGGTCATGGGGTTTTAGCAATGGAGGTGGTAAGGTGCAGGAGCGAGCACAGAACTTCATCCCTCTCTGATCCCAAATTCACCAGTGGCTGTTGACTTTGGCGACATACGATGCCGTACTTGGAGGAAATGCCCTCTCGCGATGCTGCTTTTGTTCGTAGGCATCAAATTTTGTCGGGAAGCCCACATTGTGACATCAATCAAGTTTCCTTCTGGACTGTTTAAAAGTAGGAAGTTCCAGAATGTAGCTGATCCAAGCAGTAATAAATGCATGGGATAGCAAGCCAGGATGATACAAGGTAGCAAGCGCTAAATATAATGTACAGCTCTCCCATTTTGGCAAAACAAAGTGTGATCAAGCCTTTTTGGTTAAGGCTCCAAGACTCTGGAACAGCCTCCCAAACAATATTAGAAATGCTGAATCTTTAAAAGATGATAAAGAGTCTTTTTTAGGCTGGCTTTTGCTGACTTTACAGTTTAAAGTCTTTTATTGTATGTGTGTGTTTTCATGTGTCTGCAATATAATCTTAATTTTTCCTATTTTGATGAATAATTCCCTAGTTCCCCCATTTTGTTTTATTGCTTTTATGTGCATGTATTTTATCTGTTTGTGAAGCACTTTGTGCTGTATTACTTGAAAGGTGCTATATAAATAAATGTATTATTATAAAACATTGGCAAAAGATGCTTAGCAATTAACAATGAGACACACTGTTGCAGGTTTCCTAAGGAAATTCAGATAGTGTAAGGAACTAACAGCGGATAAGTGTGATGATTTATAGATTGGCCCGATATCAGGAAACCGGCAACGCTGCGTTCTGGATGCCTGGAGCATGTATGGAAGTGTCGGTGGCATGACAGACTTAAGTATATGAATCAACTGCTTCGTGGAAACACAATCTTCAGATATGCTCAGTCTCCCTGGGGAGTGCGATGTTGGGCAGTCCCCTGACTACATTGCTATCGCTGCCTCGACTGAGCTTGGAAACTTGGAAAACAGGACTGCATGGCTGCATGTCTACACAGCACCACTATACCCTTTGTCGGATCGAGTCGATTTTCGGATGTTATTTACAAATGTATTTATTTTGTCTGCATCTGCTGCTACTATGGCAACATGCCCAGTGTCTCAAGCTGTGGTATTGTGAGCAGAGAAACAGATAGAACTGTGCCAATGCACAATAATGTCTCCTGTGCTTACAGCTTGTTTGCAGGAGGCATGTTATATGGGTAAATGCAAAGGAGAGTTAATGTTGTGTATTTCATTTCCCAGGAGCCACGCAGTGGAATGTGCAAGATACAATACAATACACACCTGCAGGAAATATATTATATTCTCCTCCTCGTGTAAAATTGACACCAGGGTACTCTCTAGTTCTGTAATTATGCAGTGAGCATGCAATGTCTTTGCCACATTTGATATATCCTGAATCGAGTCTTCATTTGTGTATTTCCGCAGACACGTTTCTCTGAGGAAACATGAAAATGGCGTTACCATCCTGTCATAATACTAATATTCATCCCAATCCAGTCTAATCCAATTCCAATATCCAATTCACATCTAATTTTCTCTATAAAGAAGTGCTAATCTCCTCTATCAGGCTTCACTTCTTCACGGCTTCTACTGTGTTGTTCATCACGAGACGACGACAGCAGTAAAGTCTGAATATTCAGCTTTGGCTTGTCAGTACCATTGGGTCAGAGAGGATCAAATATCCCTAACTGCATTTGATGTAGTAAGGTTGTGTGATGTAAGTGTATGCATTCTGTGAGGTGCTGTGGATCTCTGTGAAAAAGGCCATTGCCTGTTGTGATTTATCTATGAGGAGATCAAAGGCGCAGTACGGTGTTATTTCCTTCCAGAGGTGCCAGCTCTCTCCTCTTGTGTACATCCATGCTCCACCATCAGTACGTCCTTTTGATTGCACAACAAGTTTAAATTTCACGAGCAGTTCATTTAATGATGTGAAAGCGGAAAATCTGAATTCAATCTTCGATTTCTTCACTCATTTGCATAACTCCTTTTCCATTATTATATCCAACACCTGTTTTTATTCTTACCAATGTGTGCTTCGACTACATCAACAGATGGAACCCAAGCATTGAAAATAGAGCGAGAAATTGCAGCCTGCCTCTAATAGTTTACTTAAATTTAATGAGGTATATTTGCTAAATACTTGAAAATGTCTTTAAAAGTTTGACACAATATTGAACAGATAAGTGGAAGTGTCTGCTGCAAGTAACACAAACTGTCATTCATGGTTATTTAACACACGGTTAAAGTGTGGAAATAAAACATAATTATCATCTATTATTATGGCAGTTGGCAAAGCTAAAAGGTATGAGTAGTGACAGACAGAGGAAAAAAGAACAAGCAAAACAGGCTCGCGCACTTACATTCAGGAGAGGAAGATACAGAGGGGGACAGGGAGGTGTGGAAGGTGAATCACCACACAAACCAGACCAAAGAGTGGAAACCCACACACAGCGAATAATGGAGGCTTTCACCAAAAAAAAAAAAAAGAGAGAGAAAATAGGCAATACCTTTTGCCCATAAAATGAGCAGTTGGTTCCTTCTACAGACACTGGGCTTCAATTATCGAATGTCAGCTGAAAGATTTTGATCAGAAATCACTAGTAAATGCATTCACGCAAGAACTGGGATTTTAAGCTGTTGCACCAGTTTGTTCGTCGGAGACCCGAGGAGATTTCAAGAGTGCTTAACTCCCGTCAGGCGAACTCAGGGACTCGAGTGCAGACGGACATGAAAAACAAATCAGGGTTTATTATATTCAAGGATGGTCACGCAGGCTGGGTCAAAAACCAGAAGGCATGATTTTAGTACAGAAACTGCTGATGTCAGTGTTATCAAAGATCAGGTAAAGTAAAAAAAATTTAAAAAACCTAGGTCAATCCATGTGCTGAAAAATGGTTGTCATAGTAAGCGTTCAGATGCAAAGGGCAAATCCAAAATCGAAAAACTCAAACAAACAGGGTCGAAGACAAAATAGGCAGACTCAGAAAAAGGCTTGTAAAACACAGCAGAAGTAACTGGGACCGAATGCACTGAAACGTACGCAGAACTGATCGGGAAAAGAGGAGCAAGGGAGGCGGCGGCGAGGGGGATGCACAGTGACGCACAATACGAAGAGAAAAGAGAACACAAACATGGTAACAAGGAGAAAAGACAGATGTAAAAATAAGGAAACATGAAATTGAAATGAAAAAAATAGGCTTGCAATGCCCAGAATACCCCTCAGCCCGATGTCGAAGTTTTTGGAGACGCCTGCCCGCCCGCTTGCCCAACCGCACGAAGGATAGCAATAGCCCGTCAGCCTTGAGGGCTGAGGGGTAATAATAATAATAAAAACATGGTAAAAATGCACATAGTATTTACTAATACTGACAAAACTGTATTGTATTGGTCAGTGGCTCCCAAACTTGATTCTGAGGACCCTAGGATATGCTGGTTTATGTCCTGACCACAACTGCGCTAAAAGAACTTTAACAAGGTGCTTATTTATTTTTTTAATTCCTGGTTTTGATTTTTAGACGAATTACTGATTTTATTGATCAACACTATGCCAGAAAAATGCAATACCACAAGGAATATATAATCCCCGAGTTGATACGGTGTGTAACAGTTTGTCTGTCGTGTGTGTTCAAATGCACGGCAGACAGACAGTGGGGGACTGGACTCAAGTGCAGAAGTGGATTGGTTGTAGTTTATAATCAAAACAAGAAAAGGAAGTGAGATTCCAATGTTGTAGACTATAGCAATAATATTACAAAATAGGAAAGCAAGACAGGAAACCAGGTTCCTTTCAGAAACTAAAGTGCTGGCAAAGAACCTGTGCTGTTAAGCTTTCATGTTAGAGTTTAACATTCGCAAATTACGCCTGTACAAGGCAGCAATACCACACAGGCGAAAGGTTACACAGACTTCACTAAGTCTGGATTTACACTGCCAGTTAAATGTGACACGAATCGGATCTTTTGCTCAAATGCGGCTGATATCCAGTCTGTCTAATGGGCTGCGTAAACAGAAAAAAAACACATCAATTCCGCCCTCGATCGGATCTGTCAGATTGGATCCAGGCATCATTCAAATGTGGTTTTGGTTCGGATATGTATCAGATCTGTATTGGATATGTGCCAATGTGCTCGTCGTGAAAATGCATGTCAACATGCAGATCGGAGATTTCGCAATAAATAAATAAAGTTCTTGGTGGGACAGAAATGGTAACAGTTACTGATATAACTTATGGAATATTTGTTTTCTCATTCTAAAATTTCACACCCACTGTTCATCAGACTTTTGTACAACCTGCTCCCACCAATCCCTTGATCTCTCTCGCATCCGCACACTCCCCTTCACAGTGGAGGAAGCGATGATCACTGCATAGGCAAACGAGGCGATTATAGCCCTTCTGCTCCTTCTCTTCCTCAGAATCCTCCGGATTGGACGGGGATTTTTTATGCATTACATGACAAACATCAAGCTAAGCTTTATGTCATCCATTGTTTACAAAGTGAAGAAGTGTGTTGCCTATACACCAAATATAGGCCTAGACCAGGGATACTCACTCTTTTCTAGAATGAGCCACAGTGGGTGCAGGCTTTCATTCTAACCATGCAGTTACACACCTGATTCTACTTATCAAGGGTCTATGGCAAAAGCTTTAAGGGTTCATTAGTAGAATCAGGTGTGGGACAGGTTGGAAAAAGGGAAAGCCTGCACCCACTGTGGCTCATTCTGGAAAAGAATGAGTATCCCTGGCCTAGACTAAGGCTAGGTTCACACTGCAGAGCTTAATGCTCAATTTGGATTTTTTTGAGAAATCCGATTTTTTTCGGAAGTCGTTCACATTTCCAATAAAATGCGAGTTGTATGTGATCTCAAATGTGAAATTTGTTATGGCCCCCTTTTCTTATTACAATCTACAACACAACAGCAACAGCAAGAGATGACAGACACAGTTTTAAAAACTTAAACACATTTAATTAAACACAACAACTAACTAAACTGACCAAGATTGAATAGGAAAAAAAAAAGAAATATTTACAGTCCCTTTTTGTGGGGTGGCTTGGTGATGTCCTGGATAATGAAAATGCTCAAACACAGGCAAAGAAATCCACAAAAGAAACGTCACAGGTCTTGAACAGAATGGCAGGTCTGGTCATCTTCTTGCAATTTCTCCTACTAATTTACTGTCTCAATTCTTTTCCTTATATACTCTTTTGCAGACCCCACCCACATTTAGACCTCTTTTTTTAAATTTTCTGAGACTTGCCCCAGACATGTCCAGGACATGTCTAAACATGACTCCAGTCTGAGCTTAACAAAAAAAAGGTAAATACTGCAATCTAGTGGCCTATATTCACATTACACCTCCATTCCAAAAGGGAAAAATTTTGACTCATAAAGGCAAAATTTTTCTTTTCAATACAAAATGGTTAAGTGAACACTTGTCTATATATACATATCATACAATATTCAAACACATGATATATATATACACATTCAAACACGGGATAAGCAATCAGCAATTACATTGTCTGTACCCTTCACATGCTTAATTTCCAAGTCAAACTCCTGTAAAATCAAACTCCAATTCAACAATCTCCGATTCTTGTTTTTCATCTTACTCAAAAACATTAACGGATTGTGGTCAGTGTACACAATCATTGGCTTTTGTCCTGTACAAACATAAACCTCAAAGTGTTGTAAAGAAAGGACCAGAGCCAACAGTTCCTTCTCTATTGTGAAATAGTTCCTTTGGTGGCGATTGAACTTCCTGGCTAGCCCGAAATTTATTTTCAGTTTGAATTTTTATTTTTAGTTGCTCCATTTGGAGTCTTTCTTCTCTATCGAATTTCTCTAATTCAAAATCTCTCTGTCTTGCAAATTTTTCTAACTCAAATTCTCTTTGTTTTTCTTTTTCTTCCCTCTCAAATTCTCTTTGTTTCTCTTTTTCCCCCCTTTCTTTTTCTCTTTCCTCCCTTTCTTTTTTCACTTCTCTTGCTAATTTTTCCAACTCAAACTGCCTTTGTTTTTCTTTTTCTTCCCTTTCAATCTCTATCATTTTTAATTTAAGTTCCATTTCTATATTTGGATTTTCCACTGGAAACTGTTCCAGATCTCCTGGTGCAAACACATTTTCATCAATGTAATATTCAACTATCTCTCTAGCCAGTCTTGCTTTTCGCATGGCTGGTTTCACCTCTGTCAGCTCTAAATGTCTGCAAATTTCTAGCAGTTCTGTCTTTTTAAAAGACTTCAAAACCTCTACGGTTGGTGATGCCAAGAAATCATCCATTGCTGTTGTCAATATATATGTATTCAATTAAAAAAAAATCAATTTTACAATTTGAAATGTTAGATTTTTAATAAATGACTCACAAAATGGTCTATCCCACACCTTGAGCCCCCAATTTGTTATGGCCCCCTTTTCTTATTACAATCTACAACACAACAGCAACAGCAAGGGATGACAGACACAGTTTTAAAAACTTAAACACATTTAAATAACACAACAACTAACTAAACTGACCAAGATTGAATAGGAAAAAAAAAAGAAATATTTACAGTCCCTTTTTGTGGGGTGGCTTGGTGATGTCCTGGATAATGAAAATGCTCAAAAACAGGCAAAGAAATCCACAAAAGAAACGTCACAGGTCTTGAACAGAATGGCAGGTCTGGTCATCTTCTTGCAATTTCTCCTACTAATTTACTGTCTCAATTCTTTTCCTTATATACTCTTTTGCAGACCCCACCCACATTTAGACCTCTTTTTTTAAATTTTCTGAGACTTGCCCCAGACATGTCCAGGACATGTCTAAACATGACTCCAGTCTGAGCTTAACAAAAAAAAGGTAAATACTGCCATCTAGTGGCCTATGTTCACATTACAACTTTAAATGCCCCAAAACTGTCCCGCATGCGCATTGGAGGACAAGATGCAGCGAGCGTGCTCAGTGTTTACGGAAGTAGCCTGAAGCATCTACCATGGTGTACCTGGCGATGTTAAAGTTACTGTTGTCCCGGAGCCAGACCATCCATAAGAATTTTGCCTGAAGGAGGAGATTGAGAAGGAGGAGAGCAAGGGTTTTGGCCCAAGCGTTTTGTGGGGCAGTGGCAGCAACGTCCCTTCAAAGGAACGTGTGGGTGCAGAGTCGCAGCCAAGAGTAGTGGGATATCGATGTGCTTCGCTGCTTTACGGACTCTCAGTTCATGAAAAATTTTCGTGTTTCGAGAAGAACCTTTGTGTACATCTGTGAGCAGCTGCTTGTACCGCTGTCGCTGGAGGAAACACGGCTACGGCGGCCTATTTCAGTGAACAAACGCGTCGGTGTAGGGCTGTATTGGCTTGCAACAGGTGCCTGTTACCGCACAATAGCCAACCTCTTTGGCATAGCCAAGTCCACCGTTTGCTCCATTGTCCACGAGTTTTGCTGGGCAGTTCGTCGGGTTCTTATGCCTGAGTACGTAAAGCTGCCTCAGGGAGATGAACTGCAAGAGGTTGTACAAGGCTTCAATCAGAGATAGGGCTTCCCGGAGTGCGGAGGCGCAATCGATGGGAGCCATATCCCTGTTATTACTCCAGAGGAAAACCACGCAGACTATTTCAACCACAAAGGGTGGCACTCAGTTATCCCGCAGGGCGTCGTTGATCATCAATTTTCGTAAATACTTTTTTTAAATATATTAACAGTGATTTATAATATTTTTCTCTAAATTTTAGTCCAGCCATATATATCTACTACAACACTATCATGTTAAATCTTCTATTATATTTAGAAATTAATTACTGTCTTCCGACAGCTTTACCAACATAAATGCTGGATGGCCAGGTAGTGTCCACGATGCCAGGGTTCTCCGAAATTCCAACATCTACTCACTGGCAGAGAGAGGGGCGCTTTTTCCTCTGGTGAGTGTAGCAATGGTGTGAGTGGATAATGTAATATAAAGTATGACTATCTCAAAAAGAGCTGTGCATTATGCATTATTATTGCATAATAATATGCATTATTATTAATGCATTACTATGCATTATTATTGATGATATATGCATTGTGTCCTAATTATTACTTTTATCTGTGAACTTAAGGACACTGAAAACATCATGGGTGTTCAAGTGCCCATCCTGCTGCTTGGTGACCCTGCTTACCCTCTCCGAACCTGGCTCTTAAAGGGATATTCTGACACAGGTACCTTGACTGCTGAGCAGAGGTACTTCAATAAGCGCCACAGCAGAGCCAGGATGACTGTCGAGTGTGCGTTCGGGCGGCTAAAAGGCCGGTGGAGGTGCCTTGGGAAACGCATGGATGTGGACATCTCCATTGTCCCCACGGTCATAAGTGCATGCTGCACTCTCCACAACGTGTGTGAAATGCACGGTGAGGCCTATGAAGAACCTGGTGGAGCTGTTGCTGATGTTGAGAAAGAGGCTGAAGGAGGGGCCTTGGCAGATGTGCAGCCAACAAGAGTCAGAGAAGCACTGACTCAACTTTTTAATAGCCAACGTTGAACCATAAATCAACACCACATTTTGTTGTTTGTTTACTTGTTACCACAGCTGCTTTAAGAATTTATATAATAAAAGGTTAATCCTATTCTTTGTATTGCTTTTATATTTATTAGACAATAGTTGTGAAATTGTTGTCCACATATTTTAATAATACAAAACAACTGCTACATAGACAGGAAGACAACTTTTTCAACAGTAAAAACAACTGCTACATAGACAGGAAGACAGCTTTTTCAACAGTAAAAAAAAAAAGTGCTTGTTATGGTATTAGAAAATACAACTACCCAAATGTATTTTTGCCATATTTTTCACAAATAACAGTTATTATAAGGTGCATATGCCATTTAACCTGCCTGGCAAAACCCCAAATGAAACATGCAAATGAGACATCTGCTCGCATGTACATTTAGAAAAAAAAAGTGCTTAACGAAAAATCACTTTAACGTTAACATTGTGCAAAATGAACAATTTAGAACAATACTTATTAAATCTGGTCTAGATTTAATGTTCATCTTCAGGCTGAAAGGGTGGAGGATGATCCTGGAGGCTGAAAGCATGCTGATCTTGTGTGTTTGCCGGTGTTTGGAAAAAAGGCTGAGTGCAGGACTGATGTGGATGGGCATTGTTGAAGGGCAGTGGCTGACTTAAATCTTGGAGAAAGGACAGAGGCTGGGTGGAAGATGGAGCTGAAGCCATAGGAAACAGTGACGGATGGTGAGAAGGAGGATATCTTGGGTTGTACAGCTGAGAGGACGGCATTGGTGCCTGGTAGTGGGGTGGCTGTGGAGGATGGCTTGATCTCTCCATGAACTGTGCAAACATGATGAACATTCTGCGATCATGCTCATGCTGAGCTTCTTGCATTTTCAACAGGAGGTCATTTTCTTCATTTTGGAAAGCACTGGTGAACTTGTCGGCAAAGACTTCCAGAGTTGCCTCCATTTTAGATTTTGTTTTCCTGGTCTTTGCAGATGTAGCTAAAAAAGAAGAATAGATTAGTTGGATAACATGCCTTTAGTTAAGTTTTAATAGATATGGTGGCACACAAAAAAAATCAGTTAACATATAGTTATAAATAACAAAGATAAGTTGTGAAAATTTTAAATATTGGATTTTTAAGAGAAGACAAGTTAAACTTTCATCAAGTATTTCGATATAGACAGAATTTGGCCATATGTTTTTAGGTAGAGTGCTGCCTAAACATTTAGCTTAAGTTAATTTGACAAAAGATCAGAGGATTCCTTACAGCCAGTGGATGTGGATGCACTGCTGTTTAGAGATCCATCTTCTGTTGCTGAAGCAGGAGAAAGTGATTTCAGGATCCCATCACCTGTGCATGCATTAAACAAAATAATAAGGTCATTCTTCGCAATTAAATATGACAAGGTACATCGGTAAATAGTGTAAATAGTAAAAGTGTAAATAGCCCACCCGTAGAGCTGCTAGCTGGGCTGGCTGAGCTCGCTGCGAGACCTGGGCTCTTCTCGTGGCAAGGTTCCTCTTCAGTAACGCAGCTATCCAGTAATTCTATCGGCTCAACGCTAGGCTTGTCTCCCAAAATACGGTCCAGCTCTTCATAAAATGGACAAGTTACACGTCCACGGCCGCTTCGTTTGTTTGAGTCCTTAGCCTCCTTGTATTTGGCTCGCATGCTCTTTATTTTTCGCTGACACTGGATCCAGGACTGCCTGTAGCTGCGCGCTGCCATTTCTTTTGAAATAGTTTCAAAAACCGCCCAGTTGCGATACGAGCCCTCCAATTTTGCCTGAATACAGCGATCCCCCCAAATATTAATTAGGTCGATAACCTCGCTTTCCTTCCACTGACTGGACTCGGAGCCCTCAGTCTCTCTTGTACTTTCGTCCGCCATTGTTCTTCGCGTTCAACTTTCCGCTTCAGCGCAGAATAGTGACGTGTGTGGCTTGTTGATGACGTGTAGGTCGGATGAATGCGACCTGGCCGTTCAGACTGAAGTCGCATGTAAAAAGATCGGATATGTATCGATTTCAGGACCACATATCGAAGTGGCCTGGGTCACATTTGAAAAAAAATCGGATCTGTGTCGTTCAGACTGTCATTAAAAGATCAGATACAGGTCGCATAGGGGCAAAAAAAAAAAAATCGGATTTGGGTCACTTAGGCTAGGTACACACTGCAGCCTGAAGGCAGAGTCTGCCTATGCATTTGCGATGATGCAGGCGATAGGTGTAAAAGGTGTTAACAGGAGAATCAGATGTAGGTTACCTAGTGAAATGTTGCGAGCTTGCCTGACGTTTTGATCAATTCTATGACTGCTAGGCCTGCATGCTTTTGTAGCGCTGCACGAGCTTTTATTTTCGGTAGCCTTCTCAACTGTGTGCGTGTGGGTCGCCCAAGACAATGACCAGGTAGTGAGTGGTGTAAACAAACGGAATCGAAATGAAACAGACATCATACAGGCTCAAAACAAAATGTAGACACGCAGTTGAACAAATTGGGTATGGGCCTCAAAATCCGATTCATATCCGATCTGGGCTATGACACCTGCAGTGTGAATCCAGCCAAAGAGACAGAGTGAAGCTCTGTCCTGTGTGCGCACTGGCACCACTCATTGCAAACAGGGAGCAGGTGAACATACTGATCGTATAACAATCTACAATGATTAGATCATTGAAGAGGCTGCTGCAGGGTCCTTATTGACTGGCAAACGGGAGGGCTGGAGGCGTGGTCTTCCATTGCGCATGTTAGAAAATGGCAAACAATTATATGAAAAAGAGTAACATTAACCTCTGATGTTATAGGCTTCTACCTTGGTTGGCATTAATAATTTTTCTTTATTAAGCATCTGTACAATGCCGATTAGGCTCATGTTTCATTCACTTTGTCTTTGAATTGTTCATCATCTATCAGATGGCTATGATTAGTGGCCAGGTATTCGGACTTCCATCAATTAGCAGCCCATTGATTCAGATCAGTCTCAATTTGATCTGAGATTTTGCCTTTGATGTGAGTTTTTGTTTACAATATAGCCCAATAAGCACTACACGTCCACAGAAATGTACAAATGTAACTGAACATTTAATGCAATGCTATTTCTGATGTAATATGATCGAGATATTGAACAATCTAGCATGAAAAGCAGCTGGTTTGAAAAATTAATGGCTTGTTGGAATAATTTCATTTTATTTAAGGGTGCTGTGATCTGTGATTCTGCTGTCATGTTTAAGTTCTGTGCCTGGCTTAGCCATGTATGCTTTTTGTGTATAGTGACCACTGCCTGCCTTATGACTATTCTTAGGATTGTGTTTTGGTAATTTAGATTTCCTGTTTATTATTTTTCATGTGTAGATCATTTAGTTGCCATGCCATGTTTTCATTTCCATGCTTTGCACTTTGTCTCCCCTGTCTTGTCATGTGTGTATCCTTGCTCACGGTCCCTTGTCTTGTGTGCCACTCATTCGGGTGATTTATTGGTTTCTGGGTTTCAATCTTCTTTCATTATCTCGTGTTCTTCCTTCCTCTCTCTTTTACTGTCTTACTAACACATACTAACAGTTTATTGTTTTTGCTAATTACTAACCACACTAATCTTGTAGATTTTTACTAACTTTCTAACATGCACTCGGGATTGTATAGCTGCACATACTAATTGACTAACGATCTCTCACAGCAGTCGCTCAATTCTAATCTCCGCCTCCTTGCCTATCCCTAATTATCTCTGCTGCAAGTTTCTGTGGATTTCCACTTATACTTTGTGCTTTCCTTTTTCTTTTATCTTGGCACTTTAGCACTCCTTCACCGGAGCTGTTGTTTTGTACTTAGGTTTGTCTTGTGATCCCTGTCTGTGTTTTGGCTACAGCCAAATTTGTGAAATTAGTTTATTCCTCATGTGTCTCTCTCCCTGATCATTGTTACCATTGATTGCACCTGTTCTCCCTGGTCATGTGTTTACCCCGGGTGTGTATATAAGATGTCTGTTTGGTTCACTTTCTTGTCAGATCGTTCTCCCTAGTTTTCTTGTGCTACGTTTCTTGCCTCGATTTCTCAGTGTTTATCTTTCTGACTGGATTGCCTGACTTTTGATTTTTGCCTCTGTGTTTTTGGATTACTGTTGCATCTGTGTGTTTTGACCATTTTTCTGCCCGACTACGAGATTACTGTGATTGCTGCCCTGGTTTTCGATACTATTTTTGCCCAACTGGATTTCGACTTTTGGATTGTGGACTTTGTACTGTTTTTCGCCCTGCGGGGGTCACCCCCCTTTACCAATAAAACAAGCTCTACTGCATTTCCTGGTTCTCACATCTGGTTCCTGATCGCATGCCAACAAAGGGGGCCTATAGCAAAGAAAAATGCCATTTTTTGTTCAAAATTTTAGTTCTGAGGTAAGAACATGAAGTGGTCCTTCAAATAGTCTGCAATATGGAGTCGTGTTCCAAAAGAAACATTCGTCACAAAAACTGTCTTCAAGGCTGGAACATCTATGAGTGTGGTGACTGCCAATGATGGCCAACGAGGAAATGCCTCCATTCTGAGGAAGCTTGACATAAAGGCAGGTGCACACTCAATGAAAGGTTATCATGAAATAGACAGAAAATGTGTGAAAGAGTGAAAAACGCACACTAGAACTTGGGGGGGGAACTCGGTAAAAAAATCCTAAAAACCTCAAAACAAAATACTTAATATATTCCTCCTGAGAACATTACTGTCAAACTTCGATCACATTATTACTGCTGAACTAAAATCACGTTTTTCTAAAATATACAGATTTTCAACAAGAAAATACAGATTTCTCAGCAACTATACATCCAATTAACTTCATATTTGACCGTTTTCTTCATTTTGTGATCTACATCTATGAGCTCTTTTTGCAATATATATACCTCTGAATATGAGTAAATCAAAATATGCATATTTAATTAGCTGTTTTTGATTTTTGTTTGATTTAAGGGGGTCAAAATCGATACTAGAAGATAGAAACCTGGAAAAAAGCTCTGTGGTGACATTAGGAACGTTTTTTCTTCACATTACAGCTGAAATTATAAGCAAACACTGTTTAGAGATGCGCAGTTATTGAGAACTATATTCATTAAAACAGCCCTTGCCATGGCAACCACAGATGTGATGCGACAGAAACTCAGTGTTTTAACTTGCAATTTCGAACAGAATTATCTTGATAATTCTTATTTTAAAGTGAATATCCTGGAAAAATGTGCAGTAAATTTTTGTAAATTATGGTCCCAAATAGACTCGAATAAAGGATAAAGCTAGAACATGCTTTAGGGGCGTGGTTATCCTCTGGTCCTTGTCAGAGAGGGTCAGATACCCCATAGATCCACCCCTCGCTCCTCCCTGAATGTTCATTTCACGCTCTCGTCCAATAAGAATCACATCCAGTTTCAAAATGACAAAATAGAGAACTGTTCAAATTGCCAAAATCAAGGCTTCCCAAATGGTATTTTGATACCATTGGGTGACATCATGCCCGCTACGTCCATTTTTTTTATACGGTCTATGGAAACAACCGATTTTTGTTTCTGAATAGGATATTAAAAAAACACCCTTTCTCATATTCCAATTTTAGTTTCAGAATGGAAATTAATTGAGATGAAGGTTTAAAAACTTCAAAAGGTACAAGGTTTATTTCATGTCTCTGTTATTATCATGTAACCTATCTAGCCGTATTGCTAATGCTGTTGCAATTGGATAGGTAAGCCTAAGATATCAATACCAGACCAACACATCACCTGGAGGGCTGCGCTGGCTCTGCAGGTCGAGAAATTGTAGAGGCACCAGCTGTATCATCCAAATAAACTGGTGGGAGTTTATTTTACCCTGTATGATCAACTGACAAAAAACAGTTACACCAACGCACAGAGATATTTTGAAGGATATTTTTCTACAATTATGGTGAAATGGTCGATAAACTAACTAGGTAGTTTACAGTGATGCTTATCAGTATTCCACTGAGACATCAAAAGGCAAACAAGTTGTGACACATGCTGGAACAGAAATCTGGTTGCTATGATACTAGACAATGTCCGAGTAATAAGCACACCCCCATTCACTATTTGAGAAAGAATGTTACCCAAGAAAAATAAAAACAAAAAAAACAGGAAGTTACACTGCCTGTGTTATTGGACCAATGTGGCCCAATCAGGCTATTTATTTGTTTATGTAGGGAACCCCCTCCCACAGGGGATAATGTAATGCTGTTACCTTACAGGTTACTTACAGTCAACAACAACTCTCCAATAATTTTGCTACTGCATTCATCCATTGTTGACAACGTCATCAAAGTCTGACCTCCTCCTCCATGTCAAACCATTTTATTTCAAAAGCTGTTGGTCATCTTTTCTTGCCCGGCTTTTGTTTTCCCCGGCTTCAACACTCCACTACTTACACCACTGAATACTTTTTTTTATTAATGATAACAGATAACAGAACTTCAATTGCCACTTTAGAGAAGTTTTATGTTTCTTCTGCCATGTCTTTACATTCCTAACATTACATTACATTATATGATATTTCAGAGTGTCGATTTATGCCTATTGGAAATCATCAGGACGCACTTCTCATTCATGTTTGACTGGTATTTGTCAATAAGCGCAAGGGGATATGCAAGGGCGTAGGTTTGCATATGAACGGTGGGGACATGTCCCTACCAATATTTTTGGCAGCCAGATTGTCCCTACCAATATCTCAGTGAACTCCTTCTTATCATCTTTCCAGATAACTTATATTAGACCCAGTTGTCGAGGCTTCATCTCCAAGACAACCTATTTACACATTCTACCGTTGGATTGGTTGAAAGGGAGGGGCTACCTGAAGGCTAAAAATCAAGTGTAAATTGACCAGTCTATTCAGATCATGTGTATTCATTTTTGGCCAAGGCAGAACTTGAGATGCGCAACCAGATCGCCGGCTATGAGTACATGGTGTTTGCTATGCCTTGCCCATTGAAGAAAACCGTAATTTGGCATTTGTTCCAGATTTTTCTTCATCACGCAACAATAGCACTTTTCCCATCACCAAACTCATGTCATATATTTGATATCACCTTAGGTATGAATCACTTTTGTGGAAATTTCATTGTCTGAGAGCGAGAGAGAAAAAATATAGGACTGTAGCAGGCTAGATAACTGCCACTCTCATAAATTAAGTGTGCTTGCAGTGCCTGTCCATCGCTAACCATTATATAGCATCAGTTTGTTATTGCTAGCGAGCTAATGGCAGTAAGTCATTCAGTTGGCAGAGGAAGAAAAACCAAAAGGCCACCCAAAAAAGAGGCGACAAAATAAGCTTTTTTTTCACCATCCAGGGTGTAAGTGATCAAACTAACTAGTCAAAAACAGTTAGCTATTTAAAGTGAAAACTTGCTAGCTAACTTAAGTTACTTTTTATTGGAAAGTAATGTCAACTTGTGTTAGTTAATTATGTTTGCTAGTTTCTGCTAGTGAACTAAGCCTGGTCTCTGTTATATGATGGCTAGTAGTCAGGTTTCTCGCTGTAGTAGACATAACACGGGTGGATATATCAAATTATGAGGTGAATTTCAGTCTATAAATCCTGCGATGGTGCCATTAATTATGTATTATTTTGTATGCAGGAACCACGTCAGCAAGCTGTTGAGGATACACGTGTATCAGAGCTTCAGGTGAGGTCCTTATTATGAATTATAGTATTAAATTATAGGGAAAGCATTAAAGTTAGTCTCATGATGTTCAGCAAATAGAACCTTTGAAAGTCAAAATGTCCTGACCAACTTTGCCTCAGTGGGGAAAATGAAAACAACAAATGAAAACAAGTAATCGTAAATCGAAAATCAATCTTGATCCAGTCCAATAAAACACTCGGTTTGCGGCTTGTCCAATTCACAGATAGTCAGTGGTCCATTTAGAAGTGTTTTTCTAGGCTGTAGTCGCGTTACCCCAGAGATGCTTAATGTACATAAATTGCATATGATTATAACATTCTCTAATAATAAAACATACCATTATGTAATTTAGTAACTTATGAATTGGTAAGAGTATTTCAATTGGCTGATATTGCTAACCTTTATAATAAATGTTCATAAGATTAGTTATAAACTTGTATTCAAAAGTCAAATCAAAAGTATTTGTATAGCAACAAAATATGGCAACAAAAAGTTTATGTGTGTGGCATCTATCTATTAAGATTGAGGCACTTTGCTTAGCATCATAAAAAAAACAAAGAAATACTCGTTAGGATCATTTCTGTACGCAGTAAAGGCAGTATCTGTGCTCAGATTTATAAAATTTTCCAGCTGGCGCGTTATGTGTCCCTACCAATTCTCACATTAAACCTTGGGGATATTCACCAATATTTGGTCGATCCATGCTTTATCAATGCTTAAAACTTCATGAGTTTGTAAGTGTTCGAGGATAAATGCACACAAAGTTTAACAAAAATATAGAAAAATGAGCACCACTATGTGGTACTAAGTTTGAATAATTGCAAAATATAGTGGCTATCTTGGCAATCTATCAGTGCAGTCATGCAAACAACTGCCTAAATATGGGATTGGAACAACCCATTTACTTCAGTAACCCATTTACTTCCATTTTAATGGAAAAACATTTTCAATCATGTCTTAGTGAGATATGTCCCAAATCAGGAATCAAATGCAGAGGCAGAGTACAATCCATTTTTAGTTCTGTTGAAAGCTTTCACGGCAATTTAGGGACGGAACCCCAGAGGAAGAGGTGCAGACGGAAGGCACAGTTCAGTACAGATGTTTGGTGAAGCAGAGCTGTCAGTTGCTGTGCAGTGGCTCCTGGGATGGTAGCCTGGTGGAGTGCACACGTCACCACACTGGAATGTCCCACAGTAGGACAGGGCTGCTTGAGGGGAATTTGGTTCTAATCTTGAAGACCTTAGAAAGACTGGGAGCTTGTTCCTCATAAACCTGACAGAAGAACAGACTTGGCAGAGATAACAAAAATGCAGTCCCAATCCTGGACCCTGATTAGACTTGGGAGCTTGTGCCTATTGAACTGGACAGACAAACGGAATTGAGCTGGGTTAACTTGAACACAGTCCCAATCCTGGACCCTGAGTACGCTTGGAAGCTTGTTTGAGTTCACTAAGTAAAGAGGAGAGCTTCTGGGAATTGCTGTCATTAAAGTACACGTTACACTTAGTTAGGACAAAGTGTTTGTACTCGGAATACTGACTGGTTCTAGGCACAAACAGGAAATTACAATCTAGCAAGTTACAACACAGGGGGCTGAAATAAATGTAATAGTCATTAGCAAATAACAAATAATAAGGAGACACAAAAGGAATTCAGGCAATGGTCATGACACCAGTGACTGTGGCACAGAGTATTTAGATGCTCTTCACTGTGCAATGTTTTAGAGTATCCTTTTTTCAATTGCAGAAATGAGCTGGGGCATCTTACAAGCATCTTACTGGGGATTTCTTGATTCCATTGTTGTTCTCTATACATTGTTGAATCTTTTGGGCACAGTACTTTTTGAATAGAATAATTAAAACCACATGCAAGTTATATCACATTCAGAGTGGGAGAGATGAAAAAGAGAAACTCAGAGACAGAGAGAGAGACAGAGAGAGAGCGGGGGGGAGGTTTGCACGGACTGAACGCAGTGCTGAAAGAAGGAAATTCATCATTGACAGACACATGTGTGGACTGCAAGCAGCTGAGTTATGCAGGAGTAATAGGATAATGGGACAATAAGGGCCAAGCACACCTCCAAACCAGCAGAAGCAGACAGATGCTGAGCTTTTGAACACAGTCAGAGGCCGTAGACAGAGGACATTTCTCATTGTGAATAGCGGTGGCTCTATAAGCAGGAGCACAGAGGTCTAATGAGCAACCGTGTTCTCATAGCCGCCTGTGGGCTCGCATTTCGTATTACCACCTTGTCCAGCATATTTTCAGCTGCGAAAGCACAGCTCACATTGTACATGTGATGTCAGTCAAACTTCCTCAATTCCCCCCCTCCCACAACCTCATAAACCACAAACACTGTGACCCCCATTTAGTCTTTATCATATCTGTATCAAAAATTATTTGAAGCAAAATATAATATGTATTTATCCATCCGAGCATGATGCTGTTTCCTCAAGTGAAACTGATGCAGAGATGGCCACCGTTTCATTGATATTCGGGTGTTTGGTTGGGCCGACCTCCTTACGTTGCCTGCTGTCAAAGATAGCAATATATTAGTGGTACTGATAGCAATCTGCCTCCCAGATACCATTTCTCAGGACCTCGTTTGTGACTTGCAGTATCTATTTTTCCCCCCATGCTCTGTAATGCAGTTGTACAGCTAGATGTGTGTTTGTGTGTATGTGTGTGGGGGGGGGGATGAGACATTAATATTGCTCAATTTATTGTACGAACTGATGATCCACAGATTGAGTGACTCATTTTCCTTAAGTGAGCACTTCCTGTTTTTAACACAGCAATTAATTTGTGTCCGTGGATTCACAGTCATAAAGTGCATCTAGCAACTTGGAAACAGAGGGTTTGAGTTGACCAGGAGACACTGGCCTCTTATCGTACAGTGTTACCCCTCACTGGTCAATTAGTCACCAGCAAATCCATGCTAAGATGCATTTGAACCATGTCACTCATTACTTTTTTCCTGTCTTCAATATTTTTAACTTGATTTTCAAGGTTATTGTCGAGTAAGCACTGGAAGTTAATGATTAGGAGATGAATCCAGGTTGTTGTGTAGTTTCCCCAAATGATCGATAAGGTTGCAACAAAGATATTATGTCCACCAAGGCTCTATGTTGTCTACGACACTGTCTCTCTTTTTGTCTGGGAGGTTACTACAAAGGATGCCTGTGAAGTTCAGGTGTATTGGAAGTGTGATTTAAGCAGTAACTGTGGTGCTGATGCAGTGTCATTAATTAATTGAAACACTGTGAACTTTATAAACCTGTAAATTAGTTGCTTGCATGAGGTGTATGTACACTGACAGGCGTTTGACAGCTGGGAATGCTTCAACATAAAGTCATAATCATCAGACAATCCTAAAAACTGCTATTGTTTATTAAAATAATAATTTAAAAAAACTTGTATGAACCAGAGCTGCGGCCAATGCTTTCCCTTTCAAGAATGCATATATTTATTATGCTTTATCTTCTATTTTTAGTGTTATGATGGGAACTGTGGCAAGAGGTCATAGAGGACTGTTGAAGCAGGAACACACCGAACCATGAAGTGCTGTCCATCAGTTGATTTCCAAATGCTTGCCTTCAGAGCACAGCTTGTCAAGCACATCCAGAGAGAGCCAGCTGCGCTGACAACTTTTGTTTCAACCAAGCAGTTGCACACCTGATTTCAACATGTGACCCATACACCGTGTCCCAAAAGTTCATGTACCCCAATGGGCAACATGTCTGTCTCCAAAATGGGTCACACTTGGTCGGCCAGATGTTGTGAGGTCATTTCATTAGTTCATCTGTTTGCGAGAGGCCTATAAATTTCTTGGTTGACCAAGAAACCAAGAGAGAACTGTCACTGAGAGAACGTTTTTGGTAGTGCTGCCACGATGGCCAAAAAAAAAAAAAAAAACTGGAAAGGCAGCTCTTTCAGAGCCTCAGGTCTGTGCTCAAGCCATTGCCTTGTGCAAGGCAGGGAAAACTTGCAGGTAGGAGCTCAGGACCTTGGCAGAATCATACGATGGGTGAAGAAGTGGTGGCAGAGAGACCAGAATTGTGACTCCCTTGAAGACGAGCCCCATGCAGGTCGCCTCTCAGTCCTGAGTTCCAGGGCCAAGGACCTCACCCGAAAGGCGAAGGGAAAGAGACATCAATCCTGCCACAGACTCAGTCAAAGACTGAAGAATCTTGGGGAAACAGTCTCTAAGAGTACCACCAATCATTTTCTGACTGAGAAACAGGGTCTGAGAGCATACAGAAGACAGCAGATTCCTCGCCTTACCAGACTGCTAAAGGAGAAGCGGCTTGCTTTTACAAAGAAGTATCCCACAATGACCCCAAGACACTGGGAAAACTGGGTTTTCTCTGATGAGTGCCCACTCTACCTATTTCCGACTCCCACTGGCCAGAATGACCGCATCTACACTGACGATCGAAAGAAAGAGCCACGTTCTGAACAAAGTCAAGTTCAGCACCCATGGCATGATCTGGGGGGCGATGTCATCTTCAGGGCTGTTGGAGTTGCATGTTTACGCCAGGGCACCACCATACTCTCCAGAAAAAAAAAATCGGGCCTCATCACTGCTAGGAAGATGTTCAACAGGCGTGCGGAAATGGTCTTCGTGCAAGATGGTGCCCCCACACATACTGCTCGTTCAACTCAGCAGTGGTGTTCTGAGCAGCTTTCTGCACAAAGAGGAATGGCCACCCAACTCCCTGGACCTCAACACAATTGAGAAGTGCTGGGGTATCCTGAACAGTCGGGTCTTCCACAGCCTGCCTCGCACCACCATGAAGCAGCTCCATGCGAGGGCTGTGCAGGAGTGGGGCAACTTTGAGCCGTCCGTTCTAAACAACTTAGTGCATTCTATGCCCCACAGGCTGAGGGCAGTAATTAAGATGCAGGGGGGATACACTGGCTTTTAAATAAATGCATTCTGTTGAATATTCACAATCTGAGTAGACTTTTTCTGTGGTGCATGAGCTTTTGGGACATGGTGTAGAGCCTTTTCTAAGACGATGATTTGTAGAATCAACATGTGGTTGGACTGAAAGCCTCAACCCACATGGAACTTTCTGGATTAAGTTGGGGACCCCCGCTATAGAGTGACTGAACAAATTAGATGCGAACAGTGAATAAGATGAAGCCAGCATTACTTAACATTACAGGCTTACGACTGATACATTGAGCTTATTGAATTATTTATTTGTTTTTCTTTATCTGTTTGCTCCAATGTAATCGAAAAAAAAAGCACCCAATCCTAGATTCATTATGACTGCAAAATGTTTTATGGTTTTACGGATAAATTACTCCTGCATTTTCAAAGAAAAAATGATTTCTTTGAGAACCGCGTTCAGTCCATGCAAACTCTTCTTCCCTCTGTATCTCTCTTTCTGTCTTTTTTTCATCTAGCTGAAAACAAGAAATGATTGCCGATTATTATCCCAAATCCACAATAACAGGATCCAGGAGAGGATGGAAATTCGTATGAAGTACTTGAACATTATTATAAACATTATAAACGTACCCAGGCAACTGGGTGTTTTCATGTATAACATAATTATTGTTAGTTGTGTAGTACGAATGCATGCATATGCAGGATTCCATATTGCTTCTCCAGGGGCCTTTTCAGTTCACATATTGTCAGTGGTATTTCGCGGAACAGATTGAATGTACCCTGGTAAATATTTGCATAATAAAAGTGCACACTTAAAACATGTCTCGTCTGACTGATTGGATGCATTTTGAATGTATCACCCTTCTGATACTGACCGTGCTTGTTTTTCTCCATTGAAAGAATCTGTAGTCATAAAAAATGTATGTACATAATAGTCTACTCAGACATTCTAATCAGAGTCTCTCAGTGGTGATTATGATGATTCTACACAGGCGGATTGTGTGGGAGTGGGCCATTTCAGTGATGAGGTTAATCAACTGGGAGATAATCATCATTAGCCATCAGATGGGCTTCTTCTCCAACAGAAACAAAATAACCTGCAGTAGACTGAGAGACAGTGAAACTGAGAGAAAGTGTAAGAGTGAGTGAGGGAAAGAGAAAGTTGGAGATATGTGGGTAGGCTGATAAGCGGAAGACATGTTTTCTTCGAGAAGAAACTAAATGTTTTCAAAGTTTCATCTTGAGAGATGGCCAATTGCAACGTAAAACTTTCAATTGGCCACTGGTTCAATTGAAGACTGCAAAAAGTGCAAAAATGACCTGTCACACTTAACACATCTCGAGGTAAGGATAATTACCCGAGGTAATTCTCGAAAAAAAGAGAAAAAAAATATGGACATCTTGTGACTTAAGTACTTTTAGCACGGGGGTCTTCAAGTTGTTGCTCTCTTAGTTGTCCATCTATCTTTCCAGGCCGCGTGTTTTTTCAGTTTTTCTCCAATAAAAACTGTTAACTTTGTAGATCTGTCCAGTGTCAGCACCAGAACTGGAATTTGGGGGGGGGGGTCAGTCATCCCTTCAAAACATTTATTAATCCTGACTTGTTCTAAGTCATTTTCTAAATTTACAATGTATTCGTTCCTTAAACAATCCACACTATCAGGCATTGCTAGTTCTCCTCCTTAAAGTAAGGCGACAATCATTCATTCGGACGCGCACTTTGGTGCATCTAAATCAGCGTTATTGAAAATTGCACAAAGGTGTTTCAAACGATCCTTTATTTCCTCTCAACAATTTAAATGATCATGAAGCGCAGGTTAGATTGCTTGCTGTGCCGATAAAGTGTCATGGTGTTGGCCTGCAGGCCCTCTCCCTGCTGCATTCTTCGCCTCCACCTTAACCGGCAACAGGTGTTGCTCCTTGGGGTGGAGGTGAAGTGCTGTATTTAAGGCTTGGCTGCACCTTACTTTGGTGCAGCAGTATTCTGACTTTGTGCCTGGAGCCCCGGCTGTTTCTTGTGTACTGCTGCTCCCCTCTGGGATAGTTTTACTATTTAAATTAAAGATTTTATATTTTTACTCAGCCTGTGTGTTTGGGTCCCTAAACCTGCTTTTGGGTACATGGTCCTAGTGCCTGGGACCATGTACTAATCCATGACATAAAGCAGCGCAGAAGTTATAGATTGAGCAGTTTGTTTTTTGTCAAGCATAGGCCTGTTTAAAAGTAAATTATTTTTCTGTACCGAATGTAGCCCATTATGTCGGTTGCTGTGAGATTGCATGGGGAGAGAAGTTGTCTTCAATTGTCAATGGATTACTATGATCTGAAAACTTGTCAATAAGGAAAATGATTGACAACTAGCCAAGACAACTTGTTGTTAAAAAAGTTCTTATCTGTGCCCCCCTCCAATTCCAGTTCTGGCACCGACAGTGGACCTGTCAGGCAGAACTCAAAAGTCATGCTGGAAAAGGACAGGAGACACCCAATCAGGTTTAGCTCTTGAGTCTGATGGTTTTATGGAGTATGACTGCGGTGGAGTAAATGAGCAGTATGAGCTGTGCCGGTGAAATGTGGATGAATATTTGATAAAATATTATTCCCCAAACACAAAGGTCTGCCCCACAAGAGATTCTCCATTTTGATTTTATGAATTACATCAAGGCTGACCTGAGTTGAGCTCCACTGAGTACATTATGCTCAGTGTCTTTGGAAAGTGCAGTCTCTAGTTTCGGGCAATGATCATTATGTTGCTGTGGATGGATAGCATTCAAATGCGGTTTGCCTTTTGATTTTGGAAGGCTTTTGAAAATGGAAATTTCTAATTGAAAATCACATTTTTCAGATATAGTTTGGGCTAAATATCTGGTGCTAGGGGTTAATTGTAAAGCTATCCGCAACATTATGCCCTGTTGCACTGGATAAGAGAAGTGGAGTGTTTTCAGTCTTTACTGCACTGCACATAGCTTAAAAGTATCTGCATTATAAATATACTTTTGAATTGGGAGACTTGGGTACTTATTCCATTTCATAAACTCTTTGTATGCATTGACTGCACTTAATGCTACTTAGACAATCTGTTTGATGTAATTTTTTTTTTTTCCGGAACAAAAAAAAAAATTAAAAAAAAGAATTAAAAACATGAATTCAAAGCTCTATCTCGTTTGATTGCTAGCCGAGCAAATGGGATTTAAGAGCCACTGAAAACATATTCATGCCAAATTGGTTCTGTAGCACCACTTACAGATACCCACTGAAGTCAGAATGGATACGTAGGTGTTGCACCCTGATCCACAGTGAGTGAAAAGCTCATGAAAAAAACGAAAAACTGATCCCTGTGCCAAATTAGCAATCTTTCGCAGTATCATTTCCAGCACAACACCGCTTGTTGAAAGACATGCTGCATTATTCATGAAAATTACTGTTTGCAGTATTGCAGGTTTATCAATGAAGTTTCAAAAGGGTAGCATTCCAATAATTACTGCAACAGAAAACCATAGTAATCGCCAAAGCAGTTCGAGAAAATATTTAAGAACTGAAGACCAATGAAGCACCAAGCATCATCTTTGATTCACCTGGTGTAATAGTAAAAGGCCAATATCCACTTTGAAGCATGTTCCATAGAAACTCACCGGCAAAACAATAAGGCTAATTAATCTTTCATTACATCTGCAGATGTGGTGTCACTACGTGGAAATATTCTTATACTCATTGATATACATGAATTTGCTACATTACAAAAAAAGGCGAGGGGATACTGTCATCGGCGTGAAAATATGATCTGAGATCACGCGCAAAGCTTTACAAAAGTTGTGCCACATTATGTGAACGCCCAAGAACATGAAGGTAAGCCATATACAGATGAAACGATAACAACAGTTCGTGTTGCTATCGATTGGAAAGGATTAACTTGATCTGCGTGACAAACTATGGCCAATGATTTCAGCAAATCAGCATTCTGGAACAATCTTTCATAAGCTTTTTCACTTAATTGCGTTCTCCAACATGCCACCTAAATGGCTCACAAGAAATCGTCCCTAACAGTGTGTATAGTTTTTACGTCTGCCCTTATTGGTTATATCTGCACATAGTTTTGTTTCTTCATGCATGACGCTGCTTTTTTTATGACTACTACCCATGCTTGATGCCAACAGGAGTGCAATCCAAATTCAAAAAATAGTTCTACATGACAGCTTTATGGAAAATACAAATAAAGATTAAAATAGGCCTGATTTGAAGGGTCTTTTCACTACCTACTAGAGGTACTGTACATTGAGAACAGTGCAGCAACACATCATTTGATGTTCTAAAATGTGAATTTGACTGATTATTGAAACTATACAATGTGACTGAAACTGAGTATTCAAAAGTTGGCACAGAGAACTGTTTACCACTGCGTAATACCACAATGTTTAATTTACTTCCACACTCACTAAGCGTTTGGACAACCAAGACCCATTGGTCAAGTCCAGCAAGCAAACTCCATTATGCAGGTCTTTTACTGTGTCATTTCACAAGAACTTTTTAGTTTATGTTGCTTCATAATGCTCCATACATCTTGAATCAAAGATCAGGATTGTAGATTGGTTAATTTAGCACCTGTATTCAGCTTCTGCAGCCATGAGCTTGTAAGCCATACACAATGTGGTTCGGCCTTGTCTTGCTGGAAAATGCAGGAACCTACTTGAGACAGACAATGCCTTGATAACAGTATGCGTTGCTATGAAATGTATACATATCATACTTGATCCCTCAGATATATGCAGGTTACCTATGCCTGGTGCACTGACATACTCCCACACAATTAAAGAATTCAGCACTGAAAACAGCTTGGTTTGTCTTTGTTGTTTTTATTCCTGCTATTTTTTTCCAATAGCCACTTGAAACATTTACATAATTGAAAAAATACGCTTTCACTGTGCTACTGTCCATCTTAGATGAGACCAGTTCCAGAGAAGTCAGCATCACTTTTGGACATCGTTGATGTTTGGCCTCGGCTCTGGAACGGCAAATGATGCCGACTGAAAAAGGTTTTAAAAAGTATTCCTGAGCCCTTGTGTTGATCTAATACAGACAGATAATGATTCACATTCATTCAGACTTGGTTTTTTCACCTTGCCCTGAACACACTAAGATTCTTATCATCTTTTAATTATGTTACATGCTGTGAAGGGTAAGATTCCAAAAAAAAGTCTGCGCGTTTATTTTTGCGGAATTTTGTTCCCAAAGTGATGGATTACATGCTTATGCGTCTGCAGGCAAATTGGTGAGCCTTGACCATTCTTTACTCTTGAAGGACTTTGCCATTTTAGGAGATTCCTTTTATAATATAGCATTATTAGCTTACTTCACCTTTTTTCAAATCACTTTATTTTTTCAACATATCTCAATAGAATATGGTATCATGCTGACTCGTCATATACTTGCACTCTTAAAGTTGGTATTTTACCATTTAATGAAAAATATTCGCTCATTTTGAATTTGATGGCAGCAACAAATCTCAGAAAAGTTGAGACAGGGCCAAGTTTACCATTGTCCAGCATCCCCTCATCTTTTAACAACAGCCTGTAAACATCTGGGAAGTAAGGAGACCAATTGTGAGAGTTTTTGGAGAGAAATGTTGACCCACTGTTGTCCGATGCAGGATTCAAGCTGCTCAACAGTCCTGGGTCTTCTTTGCCAGATTTTTCATTTTATGATGCGCCAAATGTTTTCTGTCGGTGAAAGGTCTGGTCTGCAGGCAGGTCAGCTCAGCACAGACTCTTCTATTGCAAAGCCATGCTGATGTGATGGATGCAGTATGTGGTTCCGCGTTGTATTGCTGAAATATGCAAGGCCTTCCCTGAAAGCGACGTTGTCTGGATGGGAGCATATGTTGTCGTAAAACCTCTAAATACTTTTCAGCATTGATTGTGCCTTTCCACACTGAACAGAAATATGAAAGCCCCTTGTCAAATATTAATGCCACATAGAGTTAACAACTCTAAGTGAGCATATGTTGACTTTTACTTGTACAATAGGGATATTTCTCTTGATTTGTGTACCATTTTTTAATCCATCTCCCTCTCAGTGAGCATTTGTTCACTGATGCAGTGATTTCACTCACTACATGGGTGTGGCATTTCCAGACGGTGATCAGACAGAATGAGCAGTACCCAGACACTCCTCATACTGGGGACGATAAAAGGCCACCCCAAAATATCAAATTTTGTCAAAAGTTATCATGCCTCAGATGTCTCAGGTCATGCGGGAACGTGCCATTGGCATGCTGGATGCAGGGATGTCCAGCAGAGCAGTCGCTGCGCAGCTGAATGTTAACTATCGGACGATAGACCGTTTGAGAGTTTGTTTCCGACAGACGGGCAGTACTGCAAATCGACCTCATCCACGTCGGCCACATGTGACCACACCAGCACAAGATCGCTACATCCGGCTCGTCCACCTGTGTGATCGGCTCAGATCAGCGACACGCACAGCGGATGAGACCGTTGGTCAGCACAACAGACGCATCACACCACAAACAGTCCTTAACTGCCTGCGAGAAGCCAACTTACACGGTCAGCGTCCTCACCGTGGTCTGGATCTCACCGCTGTCCAGCGTCGGAACCAACTCGCAATGGGCAAATGAACACATTAGGTGGCCCTTGGCACGCTGGAGAAGAGTGCTATTCACAGACGAATCCCGGTTCCGGTTTTTTGTTCAAAACTCAAAAATTTGACATGGGGAGTTTATATTTTTGTTCAGTGTAGACGTGTAAGCTGCCCACAGCATAGGCACTAATGATACCCCATACCATCAGAGATGCAGGATTTTGAACTGTACGCAGATATCAATTTGGATGCTCCCTCTCATCTTTATTCTGCACGACACGGCATCCGTTGTTTCCAAAAAGAATGTCAAAGTTTGATTCAACTGACCATAGGCCATTTTCCATTTGGCAATATGCAAAAGTCCAACGCGCTTCAGCCAAGTTTCAAAAGTGAGGAGAGGTGCTCAACAGTAAAGGACAATAAACATAGAAAAAGACTTTTACCTGGGTACTTCAAAAAGACTACCCAAAAGTAAAAACACTGGAGCACACTTTACAAATCTGCACGTTTATAGAGGGGAAAAGATGACTGACGTTTCGACTTGCGTCTTCCTCACTGCGTCAGTCATCTTTTCCCCTCAATAAACGTGCAGATTTGTAAAGTGTGCTCCAGTGTTTTTACTTTTGGGTAGTCTTTTTGAAGTACCCAGGTAAAAGTTTTTTTCTATTTTCCATTTGGCCTCAGTCCATTTCAAATGAGCTTTGGCCCAGACAATACACTGGCATTTCTGGATCGTGTTTATGTGTGGCTTCTTCTGCATGACTCAGCTTTAGCTTCCATTTGTAGATTGCATGGTGAGCTGTGTTCACAGACAATTCTTTCTGGAGGTGCTCCTATGCCAATTCAGTGAATTCTAGTGCATAATCTTGCCTGTTTTCAATGCAATGCCGCCTGAGGGCCCAAAGATCATGAGCATCCAATATCGACCTTTGGTCTTGTCCCTTGCATTCAGAGATTTCTCCAGATTCTCAGAATTTTTGAAGATATTATGTACTGTAGATCTTTGCAATCTAAGTCTTTGCAATTTTGCATTAAGGAACAATTTCTGAAATTGGTCCACAATTTTCAGTTTTCGCAGATTGGTGAATCTCTACCCATCCTTACTTCTGAGAGATTCTGCCTCTCTAAAATGTTCTTTTTATACCCAGTCATGTAACTGACCTGAAGCCAATTAACCTAATTAATTGCAAAATGCTCCTCCAGCTGTTGTTTATTGATACCACTTACTTGTCCAGTCTTTTGTTGCCCCCCCCCCCCCACTGTTTTGAAATTTGTTCCTACCATCAAATTCAAAATGAGTTTATATTTTTCAGGAAATAGTAAAATGTCTGACTTTCAACATCTATGTTGTCTATGTTCTATTGTGAATAAAATGTGAGTTTATAAGATTTGCAAATCATTTTATTCTGTTTTTATTGTCCCCCTTCGCCCCCCGGAACGGGGGACATGGAAATGCTGTTCGTCTGTCCGTCCGTCCGTGCATCCATCCGTCCGGGAACATTGTACTCGCAATTACTTTTGACAGCTTTGATGAAGGATCACCAAATTCACACCACATATGCCTCTCATGAAGGCTTTGCTCTAGTTCAATGATGAGTGACCTTCACCTAGTTTTCAAGGTCACTGAGCAAAAAGATGTGAGGAACACTGTACTTGCAATAACTTTTGACAGCTTTGATGGAGGCTCTCCAAATTCATATGACATTCTTATTGGCTTGTTAGGTTGATCTCAGCCATGGGCACAAAACTATGCCTTGGCGATGCGTCCATCATCCACAAGTCATGAAAATTGTAATCTCTCTCATAACCCATGGTTATATTTAGCTCATATCACAATGATCCATCCCTCATCCATCTCTCTGTTCAACCGATGACCAATGAGCTACAGTGTCATTGTACTTCACATTATTAGTCGTTCAGTGCACCACATTATATTCAGCCACCAAAACAGTTTTTGCCACATGTTTCTGGTCACTTCTGTGACGGGGGACACAAGGCCTTCAGGCCAGCAGGCCATTTTTCACATTTTACACAACATGCCAGCTTCATCGGAATTGGATTTGTACAATGAAAATGAAGCCCTTTGGCATCTTTATTTGACAGCATTGCTAAGCGGTTGCAAAGCATTTATGCTTAGGCGCCAAAACAACTTGCTTAGGTTTTACCACCAAAACTACTTTGTTAGGTTTAGGGTTGGGGTTAGGCTTAGGGTTAGGGTCAAGTTTAGGCACGAAAACTACTTGCTTAGGTTTAGGCACCAAAACTACCTCGTAATTTTTAGAGTTAGGGTTGGGTTTGGTTTTAGGGTAACAGTGAAAGTTTAGGCCATGGCTTTGTTCACAGATAGAAAGGACTTCTGATTTAGCCTTTTTTTAACCAGGAAAATCTGTAGGGATTCAAAATCTCTTTTTTCAAGGGAGACTTGGTAAAGACAGCACACCTTTCACATATACTATAGAGCCGCCTGTCCCAAGGTCACTGTATGACATGTAACGTGTGAGATCAGCCTGCAAAATTGCCCCTCTTCCAGCTTTTTTGGAATCTGCTGAGGGTATCAGGGTTGAAATGAGCATATATTTTAAAATTTATTTCAAAGATTAAAACAGCAACTGATGCGTCTTGGGATGTTTTCAATATAGCAGTGGGTGAAAGGACTTTGCTAGTCACTGCTCTTTTGATTTTATGAGCTTTTTCCAAAATTCTTCACTTTTTTTTTTTGGAATTGTGGTTGTATTTATTTTGTTGCTCTGTAAAATTCAAATTATTCACTCTTTAAACTTATCTTTGTTCATTTGGAAAGTCTTTTAAACTCAGAGGTCTCACTTTAAGTTTCAGGTGTGATTAAAAAAATAAGGTAAAATAAAATAAATGAAAAAACTTTCTTCTCAAGGGCCAGCTGAAGAGATAGTAGGTTTATGGTCAGTGCTTTCTGAACAGAATGTCTTTACTTCGGAACCATAAACTGCGAGGGAAAAAAAATAAAGTCCCAGAGGATGGCATCAGAGGTAATAATAACACACCTTCTGCTGAGCCTTTATTTAGTTTTATTTTGTGAAAATCCTCAGATTATTAAGTAAGCGATCTTCTGAGGTTCAGATATTGGGGCAAACATCTGACTCTGCTGTGCTGGTGTACAAGTAATATGTCCCAGCTCTCTGTTTAAATCTTTATATATATATTTAATAGTAAGCAATTTCCAAGAACAAAATTGAATGTGTGTTGCCTTAAGAATCTTTTTAAAATGCCTCGTTGGCAGACACTGATGCTCATCCTTGGCAGCTACCTGCATCCAGTCTTTGCTTTGCTTTCAGTATTGTTAAATCTCAGCAAAAACATCTTTTCAACCTCGAAAAAGATGAGCATTCACAATGCATATTCTGTCAGTCAATCTATACAAATAAAATGTGCTTGTCTGCCAACGTCCTGGTTTGATGTCGAAATTTAAGAGCAATTTAATGTGCAGTTAAAGTTTTTGTATTTTCTAAGATCTAATGTAAACGCAATGCATAGGACTTTGAAAGCCATAGGAAGTGTTTCTTGGGCACTGAGAGCATGGTCAAGGAACAGTTAATTAAATAAACAAGCATGGAGAAGTGAGACAGTTGTACCGCAGTTGTTGTTCCCATAAACCCGAGAGAGCAATCTGGCTCGTTTGTGCAATCAAAAATGTAGTAAGCAGGTTTCTGGCTGTTCACTCAGTTAAAAATATCTATTCATGCATGCACTATATCACAGTGGACTCAAATAATTTTTTTTATTTTTATCTTTTTTATTTCTTCATTTTTGTCTGACATCATACAACCCCAATTCCAAAAAAGTTGGGATGCTTTGTAAATTGTGAATAAAAACAGAATGCAATGATTTGCAAATCACATATAACTACATTTTATAAAACGGGTGCTTCCCATCCTTAAGTGTGATTGGCTGAGCCGCTTTCCATGCCGGTATAAAATCAGTGTAATCCACTGTATTTTGAGGCAGACCGCAGCACAAAATATTCCTGCGAGTCTGGCCTAGCAACCAACTACTCTTCGCTCAACTGACTCATTAGGGAACGGTATCGAGACTTTTAGCTCGCTATTTCAGTGTTAGCGAAGTTTAGCCTTTTAACCTGCTAACCAGTTGGCTATCTACCTTGGTAGTGTTATGGCCCCAATTTGTTATAACATATATGACAGCAAGGGATGACAGACAAAATTTTTAAACTTAAACAGGTTTAACTAAACAAACACTTTTAACTAATTGACTATCTACTCTACTGACCAAGATTGATAAATACAAGAACAAAAATATTTACAGTCCCTTTGGTGGGGTTGCTTGGTGATGTCCTGGGTGAGGAAAATACTCCAACACAGGCAAAAATCCACAAAAAGCTTCGCAGGTCATGAAAAAAATGACAGGTCTGGTCAAATGTATCCTTCTCCTTGCAATTTCTCCTACTACTTTACTCTTTCAATTTTCCTCCTTATCTACTCTTTTGCAGACCCCTCCCACCTTTATAATTTTTTTTTAATTCTCTGGGACTTTCCATCTCAGACATGCCCAGGACATGTCCAAACCTAGCTCCATTCTGGGCTTAACAAAAGAAAAGGTCAATACTGCCATCTAGTAGCTTCTATTCACATTACAGTAGCTATAGCATTATAGAGTTCGTTAACATTATAGCTAGCTAGTGACGTTGCTAACTAGCTCACTATATCAGTATTAGTGATAAATTGTTGAGTTTTTTCTTGTGTGTTTATTTTATGGGCTATGCGTAGGGTAACTACATCCATTGTAGTGAACGCTAGCTAGTTGACAAGCTGGCTAGCAAACTAATGCACAATTATTTTCCTGGACAAGCGGCAAGTGTAGAGGACAAAAGTCAATCGTGTTCCTTACGCTCGCTGCTGGTTGTAATGATATGGCCGATCGGCGCGAGTTGAGAACAAGGGAATTCTAAAACCGAAACCGAAACGAAGGAGACATTCCAAATAGCCTGCTTTCATAGTATATCTACATTAAGGAGCCCAAAGAGCCTGATGTGACATGATAATGGCGCTAGATGAAAAAGCAATCTTAGTGTCTGTGTTACTTGCCAACCATTCCATCCACTCGATCTTGCATAGATAACATATGAGATGTTCAAAGTGAAACATTTTACCATTTCATGAAAAATATTAGCTGATTTTGAATTTAATGGTGGCACCACATTTCAAAAACGATGGGAGAGGGGCAATAAAAGGCTGGAAAAGTAAGTGGTTCTCGCAACAAGAGTTGTCAGACAGACAACAAAGCTCGCCGGGGCAAGGTTAAAGTTTTTCTGCACGCGGACTGACGTGGACGCGGACGCCAGGGGTAGAACAATAGCTCTCTGGACGTTCGTCCCGGCGAGGTAAAAATAAGCTGGAGGAGCATTTTGCAACTAATGAGGTTAATTGGCAACAGGTCAGTAACATGACCTGATATAGAAATGGGCTGCTGGCCTGAAGGCTTCCATCCATTTTGACAGCTTCCATCAAAGCTGTCAAAAGTTATTGCAAGTACAGTGTTCCTCACATCTTTTTGCTCAGTGACCTTAAAAACTAAGTGCACTTTCGAAAGGCAGAGTCTCTGAGAATAAAAGATCGACAGAGCTTCATCTGCAAAAGTCTAAAAATTGTGGAACAATGTCAGAAAAATGTTCCTCAATGTAAAATTGCGAAGACTTTATATGTACAGTACATAATATCAGCAAAAGATTTAGAGAATCTGGAAAAGTCTCCATGTGTAAGGGCCAAAGGTCAATAATGGGTGCTTGTGATCTTCAGGCCCTCGGGCGGCACTGCATTAAAAACAGGCATGATTCTGCACTGGAATAAACCGCATGGGCTCAGGCACACATCCAGAAATTGTTGTCTGCGAACACAGTTTGCAATCTACAAATGCAAGCTTAAGCTGTATCATGTGAAGAAGAAGCCATATGTGAACACAATCCAGAAACCACACCGTCTTCTCTGGGCCAAAGTTCATTTAAAATGGACTGGGGTAGAATGGAAACTTGTTCTGTGGTCAGTTGAAAAAAAATTGTAATTCTTTTTGGAAACCACGGATGCCTACCATGCAATCTAAAGAGAAGAGGGACTGTCCAGTTCAAAAGCTTTCATCTCTGATGGTATCAGGTTGGAATAATGCCTATGGCATGGGCAGCTTACACATCTGGAAAGGCATTATCAATGCTGAAAAGTAAATAGAGGTTTTACTACGACACATGCTCACATTCCAGACAATGTCTCTTTCAGGGAAGGCCTTGCATATTTCAGCAAAACAATGTCAAACCGCATACTGCATCCATCACTACAGCTTGGCTTCGGAGAAGAAGAGTCAGAGTACTGAACTGGACTACCTGCAGTCCATTCATTAATAGAAAACATTTGGCGCATTGTAAAAATGAAAAATCCGGCAAAGAAGACCCAGGACTTTTGAGCAGCAAGGACCCTACATCTGAAAAGACTGGGACAACATTCCTCTCCCAAAACTTCAGCAATTGGTCTCCTCACTTCACAGACGTTTAGACTGCTGTTAAAAGAAGAGGGGATACTAAACAATGGTAAACATGGCACAATCTCAATCTTTTTTGAGATGTGTTGCTGCCATCAAATTCAAAATGAGCTTACATTTTTTCATAAAACGGTGAAATGCCTCACTTTTGACCTCTAAGATTCTGTCTATGTTCAATTGTGAATAAAATGTCAGTTAATGAGAATTGAAAATCATTGCATTCTGTTTTTATTTAAATTTGAAACAGCATCCCAACTTCTGGTTGTAATTGCATACTCACCATCAAACAGGATATACAGAAATCAAACAATAATGAATTTAATTAAATATTGTCTGAGTATGTTTTTTAAAAATGATTGTTTATTCATCTTTTTACAGGCACTTGGATACAAAGACATTTTGCTGTAGAGTTGTTGCCATGCTGAAAGACGCCATTTTACCATAGATCTGACACCAATGTTTCTAGCTGCACTTTCAACCCCTGTTGGCTCTGCCCCTTCATGGTGCAGCTTTAATTAATTTCTTAACAATTGAACTGCACTGCCACATAGATTGCGGACTGTTAACTTCCATTGCGTTCTATTTTAAGACAATGTAATGATGTGGAAAGATGTTTATAACACAGGTAATTCTTCCTACGCGGACAATCTTACACTCGGTCATTAATAGTTTAAATACCATAAGAATATCACAAGTGATTACAGGCTGCAAATGGAGGAGGAGAGGAGCGTAAATTATCAAAGACTGACGCTCATAAAAAAAGACCAGTCACAGAATGAAAGAATGAGACGAGTCCTATGCCCGAGTAGCATATTGTCCTTGTATTTTTTTTTTTTTTTTAGTTTTTTAAAGCATTTTATCCCTCTATCTGAGACAGAAAATAAACAATCGCCATTTATTTTGGCGCATCCAATATCTGAGCTGCTGGAGGTCTCATGCCTCACAACAAGAATGCTTGGTGGGTGGGTGGCAGGGGCAGTTTGCGCAAAATAAGATGACCGACAGGGCAGTTTAGTCTGTGTCCTGCTGTGCAGGATTGGCTGGTTTGTGCCAAAAAGGGAGGAGGTCTCTCGCTCTCTGCACTTGAAAATACCACAGATGGAAGAGCCTAATAACCATCCCAAAATGCATCCTTAGAGTAAAATAGTGTGTTCTGGAGTCCACACAGATGGCACAAGCTGCAGTATTCCATGTGTGTGTGTGTGTGTGTGTGTGTGCGCGTTATTGCTGCAGTGAAATACAAAATATACAGTGAACCCCATGATATTCGAGACAAAACCATAATTTTGAAGGTAATACAATCACAGTATTAAAAATGTGCCTTTAAATAATGTCCATATACTGTGAGCCTGAAATGGAGCCGCTAATTATTAAGAGTAGAGACACAACGCATTTTCTGACAGCCTGATATTTATAGCATTGGCATTTTGAGTGGAAGGTGGACAACATAACCTTCTAAAGCATTATTAATTTCAGTGCTGTGAATTAATTTGGAATAAATAATCCATACAGGCTCAACCCATCCATCTGGAAATGCATAGTCATAAATTAGATTTTTTAAAATGGTGTATATTCATAAAGATGTTTCTTTTTGACATATCATTTAGATATTGATCTGCAAACAGCTGAAAGAGTGAGGGAGTGTGCGAGCAACTTGTGCATAGCTGAGTCCCCTCAATAGGGGAGACTGGGGTCTGATGTGCCATGGGGACCAAAGAGCAATATCACTATTTTTCGATCAATCGATGCCAAAGGTGTTTAAAATAGGCAAAATAGTGATATGGCTCATTTATCTCCATGACTTGTCAGTCAATGGTCAAATATTTTGCCTCTTTTAAGGAGCTCCAATCGATGGCAAGATTTTTTTACGTTTTACATCCTCTTTGCATCCGTAAGTGCAGTGGGACCGGGCCAGTACGTAGGCCAAAGTGAAAAGCAATCATGGCAAAGAGCAATAAGTGGGCAACCTCCATTGTTCAGGAATGAAATAATTCACGTTGAGAAAACGGGCTCAAAAGTGAAAGTACGGTACTGTGTAGTGCCGTGCGAAATGTATGTAGTCCAGTGAACTAGTGCAATGTACTGCAGTGAGACAGTGTGACTAAATTGACAAACACAAAACTCATTTCAAGTTTCGTCGGTAATTGTAGGGGCATTCGGTTACCGCGAAAACTGTTCATCGGTGGTTCCAAGGAAATAGTGATCAGAGTGGGCTCCAACTGTCAAGCCACAATTGTCTGTGAATGACCGGAGCGATTGGCTTGCCTGTCACAGGACTTTTGAGCCTGTGGTTCGTCTTAGTTGATAATTTTTCCCAGGAGCACTTGTATGCTCAATGTGTTTTTTTTTTTTTTCTTCATGTTATTATGCAATTGTGCCAATTTATCAAGTGACTGTACTGCTGTATTTGGACAATCGAAGCCTGTTTTTTGGATAAATCAGGAACAGGTTATGTCACTCTATCTAACACAAAAGTTCATGTCTCACACTAGGTTGCACGGTAACTTCATCCATAAGTTTTTTACAGTTTAAAGTATACACACTCATTTCATAATTTCCTCTCCTTTTAAGCAAAAAATACAACACAAGTAAAAAAGAGAATTTTTGAATAGCAGTTTAATCCCTTGAGCCACAAAACAGTGAGATAGTTCTTTTAGATTTTGGTCACATCACTCATTCTCCATTGGTACGCGCCAGCTTGAACAAAAACAGAAAGAAAGACACTAGTGGGAACACTTAAGTGATTTGGACAGAAATGCATCTCTGTGCATGTAGTGAATGTGTTATTGGACTTTGCAAGCTAATCGGTGGCCACCTTTGTGGATGCCGTCGAGGGAAATAGGTGAAGGAAAGCTAATTCCCAGCCATTGGCACGAGTTGTGGACAGTACTTTACAGAGGTGTCATATTGTAAACTTCACCATGTAATGAAGTTACTGGTTCATGTTGCGGAAAAGTCTGGGCGGTTGGTTTTCAATGGGAAATCAAATTGATAGACAAAGTTCTCATCTCATCATTCCAGTATATTTTTTTCGTACAAAGACCTGTCCACATCGAGATACAGACATTTAGAACCCAATGACAATTTACAAGTATATGATTAGATTTAAAGAGGGGCAGTCGCAGATTCGCAGCCACAGAGTGATGATAATTAATTTGTAAAATCGCCAACTTTTCGACACGGCATCTCTGGGGCTTTGAGGGATGATTTGTTATCTTCAAGAAGACTTGCATCATTACAGCTGGTAATTTTATGTATTAAGTAGATCACTCGATCGCCAAAGGGACCGAGTCATGTATCTCCCTGATCCCCAAATTTCGGACAAAATGGCCACCAGCAGCCATATTGAACATCCAAAATTATCTTGAGCATTGTCAAATAAATATCTTCACCTGTACAAAATTGGGAAAAAATTCCTGTAATATTTGTCGCTTCCAGAGCCCGGAACAGAGAATCTCTGCGGGCACGGCGGCGCCCTGGAGCTAAACCATAGTATCTCCCGACTACTGTCGTCGGAGAAATACAATTATTATTGCACTGTGGCGATACATTCCTTCTCTCACCGAAGTAGGAAAAATAAATAGCTGGTTTTGAGTTAAAACACACTTAACGATGAGGTAACTGAAGTGGTTTTATGCCTCCAACGGTACGTCATAAAAAAATCCAGTGTAGAAAAGGTTAAATGAAAAAGTGCACGTAATGGGCAGAATCAAAACAAAAGAAAGTTGTCAGAAAATTAGCCATCAGGAGAAGTTAATGGAAAGTGCACTCAGCTACAGAGCTATGAGTTAATCTGTATCCCAATGGTTCATCAATCACTCTCAAGCCTTCACTCCCAGCTTCATCACCATGGTTACATCGTCTTGCCAGTCTTTTGTGGTCTTGACTCAGGGTACATTATCATCATCTGGAAGTCAGTTTGACAAACTGAGTTTATAAAATCCTTGCGCTCAAGATCCATATAATTTCCCAAACCCAAGACAGAAATAGTTTAGACCACAGACATGTAGTCTGTGTAGAGCCAGCATTGGTTGCTACCGTGAATTATAAATGTATATAGTTAAAGTAAAGAGCAACAGTATGAATACTGGTTTTCACCTTATTATCCCCTACATCAGTTAATATTCATTTTATTGCCCCTCAGGAAAATGGAATAGATCATGGGTTGCCAAGTGATAAAGCAACTATTAGTGCAGGCTTTTTTTACATTGTGGATCCATTATTGAGACGTAGAAGGTCCTATCTGAATGGTTCTCATTTTTACACTCTAAAAAGACGTATATGATGGCTTGAGAATCATTGGATTTGCAGGCAATAAATCTAAAAAAAATAAATAAATAAAAATTAAGCCATCACAACCCTCGCCCCCTGTCCAGCAACCTACACGTGTTTTGTGGCTTTGTCTCCTTTAATTGATATATTGTCTTGTCTTTTTCCCTACGGTCAGGTGTGATCCATTATGTGTCCCGCTTTTTGTAAGTGCGGTTTGTGCTTTCTGTCTATTGGGGACGGCACAGTGGCACAGTGGTTAGCACTACTGTTTCACAGCAAGAAGGTCATGGGTTTGAATTTGACCTGGGGCCTTTCTGTGTGGAGTTTGCATGTTCTCACCGTGTTCACGAGGGTTTTCTCTGGGTACTCTGGTTTCCCCCCACCCACAAAAAAACATGGTGGTGGTGGTCGGAGGGGCTGTAGGCACATAACGGCAGCCACGTTTCCATCAGTCTGCACCAGGGCAGCTGTGGCTACAAAAACGTAGTTTACCACCATCAGAGCGTGAATGTGTGAGTGAATGAATAAAATGTTTCCTTTGTGAAGCGACTTTGAGTGCCTAGAAAAGCTCTATATAAAACTGATGCATTATTATTATTATTATGAGAGTTTTAACGCTATACCTGACTAAGCCTGCCAGTCATTTTATCTTCTAATTTGGAGCAAAGCTCCTCCTCTGCGTGTTTAACAGTACTTTAATTTTCGAAGAAACATAACTACTATTCAGAGTCTCATTAATAGGAACAAACTATTGCTATGCTTCTTCTTTATTTTTGTCAGATCAGGCTTGATCATGCGAGTTTTCTGTCTTGGAGGACTAGACTCTAGATCGGTGGTGGAATAGAATCGTTATGTGTGTGGTGTGCTGTGTTGAGATTATCGGAGCACACCACACACTGTACGATCAAAACTGTTCAGCGCCTGATTTTTTATCTTCATGTGTGGGGTTTGTAGCAGATAAAAAATCTCTTCAGAATAAAAAAAAATCCTTATATGTGTACACATCGGTACACTTAGGTGAGGGGAATTCACTACCTGGCTTCTGCCCTGAGACGTCCACTGGCTGAGCTCGGACACAACCTCAGCCCTCTCCAGTTAATACCAACTAAACTGGACAGCCGCCTGCACAGTTCTGCGCTTCGGAGAACTCGAGTTGTACCCTATATCTTCATCTAGTTCTGTGCCTAAATCATAACGGTCTTTTTCATTCATAGAAAGTACACTAGCCCACAAAAGGTATCACTCACATGCAAAATTATGGCATTTGTGAGAAGCCTAACCTTGGACCCTGGAAATGAAGAGGGCAAAAACAAGCAAATATAGCCTCAGGCTCAATGGGATGGGGACAAAATGCACCTGGACTTGTGTTAATTAGCTGCGCATTTTAATTCATTTAACCTTGAATGAAAACTGTATATGGTTCTCAGTAAGACCTGTTGAAACTAATTTGTATAATACCTCAGATAATCTGGAGGCTGATTAGCAATTAAAATTCTCCTTTTATGATGGCAATTGCAGACCACATCAGATAGTAATCAAGTTGTAATTGATTTTGCTTTCAGTCTTGCACGCAGCCTTTTCTTAAAATTCTACTGCAATTAATTAAGAAATTACGGGGAACGGCACGTTCACTCTCCATGTGACAAATGATGTGGCTTCTTTTAAATTCAGCAGATATATTTCAAAAACTTTACACATTCTAAAAAAACAGGATGAAAAAATCTACTTTTGGCTACTTATGGGCAGTCACATCTAAACAATGATCCAGGGCCCATGTGAGTAGTTTCTGGATTTTAGAAAGGAGGAAAACATCATTCAAATACAACTAACCCCTAGTAGGCTGCTTTAACATAATGTATTTTACAGTCAGACAAACTGTATATGAAACAAATTTATTTCACACTACTACTACAAACCCACTACTCATTTCTACATGACTGATGTTGCGTTGCGCCTGCACTCATTGCACACGGAGTATGCCACCTTTTTGCATATCTGATCGATGAAGTTTTCTCAACCACAATCCTTTAGTTAAGGCTGTTACAATGTCTGTGTCAATACATCACAATGAATCATAAAAAGGCAAAGTTAATTCACGTACCTAGGGGCCAGATGGTAATTACTTTCCCATCAGGCGTACAATCCTGAGCAACTTAGAGGTAATCAAAGTTAGCCAAATACTTCTATGACTGTCGGTTGTCATTACTCCAAATGTTGTGTTTAATTGTTGAGTGTTCAGTACTGTGAGGAAGAAACATTTATAAGATTGATTGACCGTTCTGAATTATTGACTTATTGCTGCATATTATTACATATGAATAATACATTAGCTGTCGCTGGAGTCCCCTGTAAAATAAAGCTTTTTTTGCCTACGGATATATCAAATATGAATACATTTTTATATAATTGCTCATGTGTCCGTGGGCTTGTAGTGAACTTTACACACAAACCATAACTCAACTACATAAATAAGACAAAGTAGTCATTTTTTTCCAAACATAGCTCCGACCGACTTGCATTCAACTAAAATACACCACACAACAAGGTCTCACCATACAGTACATGTGCTCTTTTTTGATCGATGATATGTCAACGATGTTACATATATTGCTTTCTACTTTCCTTTTCATATAAATACCCTGGATTCTAGCATCAAGGCAGTGACTGCTGACAAACACTGACTTATGTCCAAAATCTTTTTCCACTTTCATTCGACATGTAACAACCCCTGTGTCTTTTCAGGTGATATTCCCCATTCCAGCAGTCTGTGTGAGTTCTGTAGTTTGTCCCTTTACATTTATTTATTGATCTTGTCGATTCCCACACCCTGCACGTGCTCTGTTGAAACCTTGCCCCCTCTGTGTTATTGCCTTGTCTATATAAGTTGCTGAGGCATGTCAGTCAGTGCTGCATTGTTAAGGTTCACTCTCCACATAACCTTCCAGTCAGTTATTGCATTGTTAAACCCACAAAACAATACAAAAAGAGGAAAATTGCCGAGCACAAAGGGTCCACGTGTTCCTTGGGTTGGTATTAGGACGCGTGACTTCCTGGCTGGTGTGAATCACAATAAAATGGATCTATTTTCTCCATTCGAAGAACGAGGCACAAAAGCATAACAGTAACAATCTTTTAATCTGACTACATAATACATTTAGAATAGCAAATTTAGTTATACCCTCGTTAAACATCTGACTCCAAATTAGGATTTGAATTTATAGTTTAAGGGGACAACATGCGTGAATCTCGGGGTGGCTACACCACCAGACTCTTCCATGAAAACCACTGTTACTCAATTGACGCCCCCGGGTCATAGCGCAATTGCCAGATCTTAGTTCGGTGATAGTTCTAGAGGATGGAAGAAATCACCATGATAGTAGGAACTTGGCATAAACACATCAGTGATAGTAGCATCTTGGCGTAAACATATCATCAACCCAGATCTATGTACACCACAGGGCCGCTTAAGGGGATCAACCAGGCTCCAGCTTATAAGCCCAAGGGTGACCTTAAGGCCGAATCCCCAGGACCGGTACTGCATAAACCCTATAGGGGTAGACCGTAATTTGCAATCCAACTAAAAACCCAACACTACCTTTAAACATCAGCTAGCTAGTCTGGAATGGTAAGGAATCACCCCCTAAGTACCGATCATAACCTGGCTAGAAAGAATAAAATGATTAGGAGTCACTCAGACCACGCAAGCTTAAAGGAATAACAATAATTTATTCACCAGTAAGGCAAGAGCTTAAATCACAGAAATAAACGATAAGCCAATTACAAGTTACACACAATTTAGAAAAGGAGAATTTAGTCATTCCTGGAGGAAAAGGCTGCACGCGCACTGACGTGAGCAAGAAGAGACCGAATACAATCCTCCCTGTCTGTAAGTCGAGACGCGGAAGTGCAGTGGTCAAGTAGGCTTGACTCGAGATCGTAAGGTCCTGAGTTCACAGCCTTTGCGGTGTGTTCTTGGGCAAAACACTTCACTCCCACACTCCACGCCTCACTCCACCCACGTGTATAAATGGGTACCAGCAAAATAGTCAGGGAAACCTGACTAAGAGCTGGGGGGAGTACCTGCGGTGGACTGGCATCCCATCCAGGGGGAGTAGTAATACTCCTAGTCGCTTCATGCCACAAAAACTGGGTTTAAGCACTGGGCCGATGGGCCACGAGGCTCGAATAGGCTTACTTCTTTTGACTATAAGTTGACTACGGTCTTCCCAGAATGGATTGTTTCTCTTTGCTCTAAGCCAAATCATGTCTTTGATTGAGGCGGCATGGCCATAAACACCTGGAAGGGGGGTCGAATCTGGTTTTTGGGTTTCCACCATTTGGAGGATGTAATAAAACAATCTAGCAGAGAGAGGAGAATAGGGTGATTACCCGAGTGGATTCCGATCAATTTTCAGGAGTTTCCAAAATGAAATGAAGCATAAATTTAATGGGAATGAAACATGCTCTATTCAACTCCTTGAATTTGCCTAAGAATAACAAGACCAAACATGATATGAATATGTACTAATATGATGCAGATCTAAAGATGAATTAGTATATAGCTAAATTGGGTTATAAGTACAGAAGTGATTTCTTCAGAGGACATTGAACATGTAAGCATATTATGAAGTATTATGAAGACTTTAATTTAGGATTGAGGGCAGTAGTATGACTCCCACAGGGGCATTGTGCCAGCCAGGGCTTTGCAATACCCCCCGTACAGAGTAAAAACAGGGACACTTAAAGACCATTGACACCTTCCACTGGCAGGCTAAGCGAATATCCGAGGGGGAAGTCCAAAAAAGTTTTATTGGCATCTGGCATGGCTCTGGACCGAGCTTTATCAGCCATACGCAGGAGCGTTTCCAGATTCTACAGCCTTCTAGTATTGGCCATGGTGCTCTTCATCCTCTGTTTGCTTGAAAGAAACATGGGTTACTCTTCTGAATCTGTTTCATAGGAACAACTTCCCAAGCGTTAGTTAGTTCTTTTGGCAGATCTATTGCAGGAATTCACAATGTATGAATGGTGGCAGTAACTGTTTTAAATATACATTCCAGGACAAATGAATCTCAGCCTGTAAACTATATAAAATACTGGATACTCTGTATTCTAAGTTGCATACTAATGAAAATCCACTTATAAGGTACTGTTGTGCAATTAAGCAATTGCAGTGTAAGATATTAATTTGATATCTCCCCCCTGAAGCGGCAACTGAATTTACAAAATATATGCAATATTTACTGCAAATTGTAAAATGTAATCCTGTGTTTCTGGAGCCATTTCTCTCTCTCTCTCTCTGTCCCCCCATACGCGCACAAACACACACACACGCCCACATATTTGCACACAAGCTGACACACAAACACATGCACACGCACATGCACACACACACACACACCGATGCAGGTAATCAGAAAATAAACCATTATCCTTGAGCTGGCAATACTTCAGTAGTACCGTGCACCATATGTCAGCATGCCAGCGCCCTCTGTGTAATACCATCAGACATTAACGGCAAAAGAGCCTCACTTAATTGACTGAGTCACTTGTCACGTATGTCCAATTTGAATAAAACCTACTGCTGTTAACTTCAATAGGTCAGGGGTGAGTCATTGCCTTCGCTCCTCATGTACTTTCTACATTTACATTTTCTACTTTACATTCTGCAATTATGTCAGGGTGAAGCTGGTCATGGTGGCAGCATTACACCTCGTGGAAAAATAATAAAATTACAAAAATCATTTTACATTCCTCTATTTAATGGGTCTGCAGATGTAGGGGAAGTCTATGACACTCTAGTGAAGAACCATGTCATGGCTGACTCATAGGATGAGAATTAAAAACCATGCCCGCCAAAGTTCACATATTGGTGCTTAAAAACAGATAAAAGCACTATGGTTTTCATCTGTTTCATCATGGTGCTGCCAGCTATCATGATCTGAGCCATACTTTCAACATTACGTATATATATAAATATATATATGTAATGCAAACGCACACATGCTGGCAGTTTTAGCTAAGTTTTATGCTAATTAACCTGAAAATGAAATACAAGGGAATGATTTGGACAGGGGACAAACCTGTACTCAATCCTGGAGCCGAATGTTGTTTGGACGAGTCTTTGGTCAGGGAGAATAAAAAGCGTCGCAATCAGTGTTAGATTGAGCTGTACTTAAAAACAGCCATGTTCACAATTACGCATCTACCGTCCCGGCCGTCTGTCACTCACTCTCTCTGCCAGGGGACAGAACAGCCACATTTATGGACAGAGCTTGTCAGATTCCCGATTACGCCCTTGGAGAACAGGAACGGTTATTTTCCCTCTTCAAAGTGAGCACTTGAACCGCTGCACACCATTTGTACTGATTACTATTGCTGTGATTCAGTAATTCCGTAGAAAGAAAATTAATATTTATGCAATTTATTCTTTTTTAAAGCATGTGCAGTGCACTGTGGAAAGAGACCATTCTGCCAGTGGAATTTTTTCCTCTGACCAGAATATTACATTGGCATGCAGTGCACTGACTTGCTTGGTTAAGCCAAAGAATTTAATGCATTGGTACTTAGACGACTTTAAAAAATGCTCCATGCATTATTCACACATTGCAAATTAAGCTTTGTTACATTTTCCTTTTATGTTGACACATGCTGAAATTTTTTGACTACTTCCTTACAGTCTTTGTTGATGTTATGATCCCTTGTTTAAGCATATATGCTGGACATTACTATGATTTTCATTGCGCGGCTCTGTCTTGCTTCATCAAAACAGCAGCACTTTGCACTTTTTTTTTTTCCAGCAGCTGCTCTATGGAGGATTCAGTGAATTTTAATGGGCTGATTTATGTGTAGTAGTGGCAGGTAATTGAGTAAACAAGACATAATGATGCAGGTATTTTGCAAGAAACTTTCGGGAGGTGCAGTCGGGGCTGCCGATTTTGGAAATCTGAGGAAACTGAGGTGATTTTCAAATGTATCAGCATAGACAAGCCTTTATCTCCACAACACATTTTCTGTAGGCCACGTCTCTGAAGGCAGACGAAGTTTGTGCCTTTCCATCCATCATCTTTTCCCCACAGGGATTTTTTCTCCTCTGGTACACATGCATTAATATCTCTTCTGCGGTAAAAGTGACTCGAGTCATGTGACAGAGTGAGGGCAGGGACACCTTGCGACTGGCTTACCTGCCCCCAATTCACATCCCTGATATGTCTTCAGATGTGCCATTTATTGGTTGCCCCAATAAAGCATCTTGTAGAAGAGGAGGGGAAAGAGGAAGAGTGGTCTGCATTGCATTGAGTGATATGGTACGCTGGGATTCAAGGGCAGTAGCCATGTTGGGATATATAATGTTAGATAAGGAAGAGAGTTGCCTCCTATGCTTGACCTAAATATCAAGAACAAGTATTAAGCCTTTATTGAATGGCTAATACGTCCGCAAGATTAAAAAGCGCACCTCTGCGTTACGGCCATACAGGCCTTCATCAGGGTGAATACCAGAGTGCCTTAGACTCTTTTTTTGTATTTTTGTAACGTTCTTTGCCCCTTGCCTAAGAGCATCTGGTACTGTGATTTTGATTTTCTACCCCAGACGCACTCCTTTTTTCCCCAATTCATCAATAACAAGTGTTCTGGTATGAATGCGACAAGCAAAAATATACTCTTTTTTGTATAAGGGAGAAGTGCAATAACTCCAATGATTTTCAAAAGATATAATAATATTGCCAATACCACTATACATGTTATCTGTTGGACAGGCCAGAAAAAATGCAATGTAGAGCATTTCCTCAGGGGTATAAGTGAACATGCACTTAGATGTAAGTGGCTGCGAAGAGCATCTTTGTACAGTGGGGAAGCCTATAAAATGAAATGGACAAACATACGACATAATTCTTCAGTTATAACTGGAGAAAATCAATGGAAGATATAAAAACAATGTCCCTCAAAGAAATATCGGAAAGGATTTGGAGATTTCATCCTCAAAGGTGCATTTTATGATTCAAAAATTCAAGGAATCTGGTGAAATTTCTGTGCGTGAAGGACAAGAGGGCAAGCCTACACTGGATATCTGCTGCCTCCCATTGTTCAGATCAAGGGCATAGGTTTCATGTGAGAGTCGGTTGGACACATGTAATGCGAGCAGGGATCTGAGTGCAGATACCGCCTTTTCTGTATCAAAATTATTGTTTCTTTGTTTTTTATGATGCTAAGCGAGGTGCGTCCATAATTTTCATGGATAGATTCCATATTCGTGGACTACTTTTTCTACAACCCCAATTCCGAAATAGTTAGGACAAATTGTAAATTGTGAATAAAATCAAAACACAATAACTTTCAAATCACACCAGCCAGTATTTTATTCACAATAGAACAGAGATAACATAGCAATGTTGGAACTGAGAAATTTTACAAATTTATGCACAAAATGAGCTAGTTTCAAATTTGATGGCTGTGGGGCGTCACATTATGGGGGCTTGTCCAAAAATGTAGCCATTTTTGAATCTGGCCTTCGTGATTGTTTGATTTTGTTTTTGAAACTTTGTCCTTTAGTCTGGAATTTGCTCCGATTGGTAAGTGCTCCGCATTTTTGTGGAGGGGCGGAGGGGAGAAAGTAGTTGTTTTGTGCAATCAATCAAGTTGCAGTGTTTAATTAAAAAAAAAAGAAATCGATTTGAGTGTAATTTTGTATTTCGTTTTTTTCATTTGGTCTCATCATGAGGCATTGCTCCGTTTTAATTTAGTTATTTTTTTAAGACTTTATTTTAGCTGGTCGTGTTGAGGGATGGTTGTTTCCCCGGGTTAGGTGCAGAGCGCGTCTTTGGATGCGCTGTTTTTTTGTTTTAGTTTGTTTTGTTTGGGTGGCCGGGGCTTAGTAGCAGTTGTCTCGGGAGCACATCCGAGGCCTGCGGAACTGCTTAACAATTGGTTGCTAAATTGGGATTACGGGTTGTGACCAGCGGGTCTGGTGCTTAATTTCCCGGTCCTGTGTGTCACCTGAAGACTAGGGTCTACCTTAATTTAGTTTGTTGGTTTTTTTGGGTGGAGATAATTAGCGGGGAAATAATTGCTTGATCGGCGTAACTTTGAAGTCACTTTTTGTGGTAAGCGTGAATAGTTTTGGTGATGGCTGCACGAATAATCAATGAGTTTGTTCAAACCCCGACCTTCAAATTGTTAAATGCAATGTCTAAAGATCATCTTTTAACACTTGCAGAGCATTACCAAATTGCAGTGTCGTTACCCCAGAGAAGCCTTAAAGAAACAATTCGCTGTGCGATGCTGGCTGCAGTGGTTGATCAACAGATTCTGCAGAGGTCTGCCGCCTCTCAAATTCAACAAATGGCACCTACTGGATTAAAGTTTGAACAGCATAAAGCACTGTTATTGATTCAACGTGACACAGACCTAGAAAAAAATTTGTTTTTCACAAGAGGCTGAATTGAGCCGAATGAATTTGGAAAAAATTAAACTTAATCTTGAGCGACAGTGTCTTAATCTAATTCGCGATGATAAATTGCAGGACCGAGTTTCACCTGGCGAATTGCCCTTTCCAAAACTTAAAGTGGCTAAAAATTTGCGCCTGGTACCTCCATGTAATAAAGCTGATGTCGATACATTTTTTTTAATTGTTTGAGCGAGTGGCAGTAGCCTATGAGGGGTCAGACCGTACTACTTCAATGTGTGTTTACTGGTCGCGCACAGCATGCGTATGCCTCCCTGTCTTCAGAAGACAGTCAAGATTACATTGCTGTGAAAGCTGCTGTGGTAAATGCCTAAGAATTGGTGCTAGAGGCGTCCTGACAGAGTTTTTGCAATATGAGGAAAAAATCTGGCCAATTGCATATTAATTTTGTTAGCGATCTCACTCAACAGTTTACTTGCTGGCGTGCATCTGCCAAGATACACTCAGTGGATGAACTGATTGAATTGATGTTGCTTGAGCAATATAAAAATACATTGTCTGAAAGTGTGGCGACATTTATTGTGGAGCGTGATGTTCACACGGCATCTCAGGCCGCCATGTTGGCCGATCAGTAGGAACTGACGCACCACTCTCGTTCAGATCGTGTGAAAAGTGAAAAAGGGTTCCCAATCTCGATCTAGTGGTTCCCCGCTTTCACAAATCCAAGAGAAAAGTCCAGTTCAAAACCCACTGTCCGTTCATGATATCATTTGTCATTATTGCTTTGCTAAAGGTCATTAAAAATCCCACTGTTCACTGCTCAGAGCAAAGCTTGATAAATTAAAAAGCTTACCAGCTAAGTCAGTGGGCCTGACTGCTTCGGTGCCTGTGTCTACTGGTTTGTTGTTGTTGACTTCTCTGCCTGTTGAAAATGTGTTGGTGGTTCTTGGAAATCAGTTGGCTGGTAAACAAATCTGGTCTGATGCATCTGACCGTCAGATACCACTGATGGTTACTGAAGAGCCGCATCCCGTTAGTGAGTCTGACGAGAGCGCTCAACAGTATTCAGAGGTATTTGTAACTTGTGTTGTGACACGCTCTGCCAGCCAGAAAACTGAAGCTGACAGTGTGAAGTCAGTAAAGTCTTTTTCGCTTGCTGATTATCCTTTTTCTGTCTCTCGTGATGAACTGTCCAAAGAGCAGAAAATTGATGAATCATTAAAATCCTTGTTCGAACTCACTGGTGTTGATGGTGATATTCGGAGTAAATATCACCAAAAAATTTGCAGTAATTATGCACCAAATGTTCTCAATCAGTGAAAGATCAGGACTTCAGGTAGGCCAGTGCAGCACACGGACTCTTCTACTATGAAGCCATGCTGTTCTAATAGCTGCGGTATGTGGTTTTCCATTGTCCTGCTGAAATACACAAGGCCTTTCCTGGAATAGATTTCATCTGGAGGGGAGCATATGTTGCTCTAAAACCATTATATACCTTTCAGCATTCAGGGTGCTTTTTAAAACATGCAAGTGTCCCACACCATATGCACTAATGCATCCCCATACCATCAGAGATGCTGGCTTTTGTACTGAATGCTGATAACAGGAGGGGTGGTCTTTTTCCTCTTTAGCCTGGAGGACACGACGCCCAAGAATGCCAAATTTGGACTCATCTGACCACAGGACACTTTGCCACTTTGCTACAGTCCATTTTAAATGAGCCTCGGCCCACAGAACATGGCGGCGCTTCTGGATCATGCTCAAAAATGGCTTCCTTTTGGCATGATAGAGTTTAAGGTGGCATCTGTGGATGGCACGGCAGACTGTGTTTACAGACAGTGGTTTTTTGAAGTATTCCTGGGCCCATTTAGTGATGTCAATGGCAGAATCATGCCGGTGAGTGATGCAATGGCGTCTGAGGGCCCGCAGATCACGGGCATTTAGTAAAGGTCTTCGGCCTTCTCCCTTATGCACAAAGATTTTTACAAAATCTTTTTTTTTTTTTTTTACAAAAAAACATTTTGCAAAATGGTTGCACTGAAGACAGTGCACCAGCTGCATTAATTTACTCACCCAAAAGGACAAAATTAATATTGGGTAAATTAGCTAGCTAGTGAGATAGCAATGTGGCTATCTAAGATAATGCTTTTTGATTTTCCTCAGGTGTACACCTCTATCGGTGTACATTGCGCAAGGAGACAAAAATAGGAACATAGCCTACTTTAGGCAGTATTACCCTTTCCTCATCTTCCTCTCAACTTTCTTTTTTCTCCCTTTTTTGTCTTTGTTCTTTGATGACCACATTTTCAGCAAAGTCAATTTCATTGGGCATTATATTTCCTGTAAAGCTCCTCAAATTGAAGGATATTTTCCATAATATCAACAGAAATTATGCAGCCAATTCACAATCAATTTCAATAAAAAATTAAATTGTCTAATGTAAGCCCCTTGATATTTTATATTTATTTATTTTATTTAATATTTATTAAACATTAACATTTTGAAATCTTAAGAATATAACTTCCCACCACTGAGATTTATTTGTCTTCTCTCACATTTAATATATTGTAACTTAGTGAAGCTGTACATGTAGGATGAGTAATACAACTCTCATGAATGCACCTGGTGTTTTATGTGTTCACTCCCGCAACTGTCCTTTTCGATTGCCACCACAATCATCTTGTCACTGAGTGTAAGCAGAACTCCTTCGGACGTGAGCTTTGATGCAATTGTACATTCCGGCATTTCCGCCACTGGTCATTACGCAGTTTAATAACAACTATTGTTTAAAACACTTTCACTTGCCACAGACTTCACAAACCATTGCGCACTCATGAAACCCGCTCAGATCCAGTAGCCTGGACACTGAAACCAAGTGGGAGAATATAGCAAACCAGTTCCCACTCCTGTCTGTCATGCATCATGCGTGGTCACGTGACTGTAGCCATGATAAACACTTTAAAATGGATGACTGACTAATTGCACAAACCGAGAATTTTATCTAACTGGATCATGTTAGATTTAAAATTACGCATTTCTTTCATTTTCCCCAGTGAGCCAAATTTCGTTGGGGCATTTTTGATTCTTCTGAAAGTTTGTCGGGACGTATCTCGACCATTCCGACCCAAATCTACACCTGTGGCACAGATGGCACTGCATCAAGAACTGTCTTTTATCTATAAGTGGTATAAACACATGGGCTCAGGATTGCTTTACCTTGTAAAAAGGTAAATTTAAAAGCCTAATGTAAATGGTGGCCAGAGGTACCATCAACTTCACGAGGCTCAGAGACATCCATTATGGACCATCACGTGGTGGAAATGTGTACTGAGGTCAAACAAATAAGTATTTCAGGGGTTTTTTTTTTTTCTTTTGAAGAAATGGATTGAGTATTGAAAAAAAGTTTTGCAAGAGAGTCATTCTGAAGTTATACACTCCACCTATCCCTAGGCTTTTCAGCTGTCACATATGCTTGATATATTGCAGAAGTGCTATTATTGCAAGATCCCCTTTATTACACATGTGCCCACATCCACCATGACAAACTTAATCAGGGACTGAAGTGCAATCCCAAAGCCAGAGTGCAAAATCTGCAGAGTGCATGCTGTGAATGAAATGCTGTCATTGCTGAAGCGACAAAAGCAAGAGAAAAAAATTGTTCTTCACTTGTCAGGCATATTAAATTGCGGCTAAGTGGTTGCCACAAAGCAAGGCCTTTTCTCAGTATTTAGGTAAATTGTGCAAGTGCTTACTTTCATCATGTTCGTTGTCCCCTCTTAATTTTAAGCCAAGCAGTTACAGTCTTGGAAATATTATTCTGCCGTCTTATTTCAAATGAACACACAAGTATTATACCAAAGAATAATTGTTGACCAAAACCTTTCAGGCTCTAGTCACTGCTGGAGAAGAGAAAAATAAATGCCGACAGGATTTTTAGATACACAGCCCACAGTGCTGAAAATAATATTCTTTTTCAGACCACACTTCAAGTACTGTGTGCCATTTTGGGGACCATACAAAAACAAATATATGTAGGCTCCAGAAAAGGTTCAAAGAAAAACTACTAAATGTAACAGAGACAAGCTCTGAGGAAAGACTTAAGAATCTTAATGTCATCCGCCTTAATGGAAGAAATCTGCTGGTTATCTTTTTGGGGCTTTTAACTTCTTCAGCCCAGGCGTTACAGGATTTTCAGTGACGAGTCATTGGAGATATAATAGCCCTTCAGGAGATTGCGCCCACATCGCAGTTAGACAGGACCCATGGTCTAGATTATAAAACTACCTCACAGGCGTAATTCAATTTTGTGCCAGAGTTGCCAAAGAAAACATTTAAATGTGAGGAAAGACTGCAAAAAATGGGGGTAGCGCCCCCGGTGTACAGCAGAGGTCTTTCCAACTTTGCTTCTCCAGATCAAGTCAGACCCTAAAGATCCAGTGGGGACTTAAACCAGCTGTTTTTCAGTTACCAATCTGGCAACCTACCCACCAGGCTACCCTGCTGCCCTAAACATAGCATGAAAGGAAGCATGAAAGCACGCAGAGGAAGCAGCAAGGGTCGGCAGGCTAAAGCAGCTTAAATGCGAGCCCTATCTCGGATTTACCGATGGGATGCATTGAAGGGAATCAGCTGGTCCATCAGCTGATTTGCGCTAGCTTGAGCTCAGCTGCTATTCGCGGATGTGGCTTATATTGTGAGCCGTGCTCGACTTAGTGTCCTGCATGAACTAACACCATATGTTTGATTTGTTTAAAAATTTTTTTAAAAAATCATGCCAAACTGTTTCTCGAATTTCTCAGTGCTTATTTGAATTAGTCAATACATCGATGCAAAAAACTGTGGCGGGAATATTTTAAGGATCTAATATCAATGTAAGGACTAAAAAAAATGGAAATCTCATGGGACAATTATATAAAAAAAGGCTTCCGCACTCACTCTAAATGCACCAAAAAATTTAAGTGAATGTGCTCGCCTTTTTATAATACTAATCAAATGGGAAGGTCTTGGAAAAACTGTGTCATTTTCCATCTGCAATGTGGTGCATTTTTGGGAATTTCTGATTGTTTTGTTGGAGGCCCGTCAATCAATTCTTAAAAATGTTTTTCCTGCCCTTTCCTTTGTGTCTTTTTCAAATGTTTCTATATTTCTTATTCCCTATATTTTCCTCCTTCTTTGTTGTTTCCATTTTGCTGCCGCTGTTTCCTTTTGTTACCCTATTTTCTAAAACACATCCTCTTTCGTGACTCAGCAGACAGGGACCCACTGAAATATAGGTTGGGCCTAAGGCTTGCCTTTCCAACTTTGGTGTCTTTTTTATTTCCATAAAGTATATTTAATTCAAAGTTCTCAACCTCTGCATGACGAGATATTTTGTATTGAGGGTTGAATGCTGTATGATATTGCTTAAGTTTTACAGTATTTAATCGTAGGTAATATATTTAAGTTACACATGCAAATTAGCACAAATTGAGACTGTGGCACAGCTGGCTTGTGAGTTAAGTACATGGTCTCTGTCAAATAAACCAATCTAAAAGCAGAAACACGTGTCCAGAGAAAATTACACGGCTAACATTTGACACGCAGACCATATTGCCCAGCTGGAAATTTACTGAAGCAGTACAGGCCTCGCTTAATCTTAAAATGGTGGTGCTGCGCCTGGTATTGCAACCTGCAACCCTGATCCCGAAACTACTCTCTCCACGCGCATGTATACACACACACATACACACACACTCACCCTGCCGAACAGCCACAACATTGAAACCGTCTACCTAATACTGTGGCAATCACCCTTGCACTGCCAAAGCAGCTCAGAACATTTCCGAGGGCATTATACTCCCTCAAGCGGCTCGTCTTCCTCCCACAGTGAATCCTGCTGCCATCTCTTCCCCAAGTAAATGAAGTAAATAATACACACATACCCAGCTAGAAGCATTTCCTTCCAAGAATGGAGTCGTCTCTTCCAGGATGACAAAGGCCCAAGCATCACCGAGCACAAGGGGTCACAGAATGGCTTTATGTGTATATAGATGATCTTAATCACACGCCGCCACCACCAGATCTCAAAACAACTGAACTCACGTGAGAGATTTTGGAACAGCACACTCCACCATCATCATCATCATCATCATCAGAACACCAAATGAGAGAATCTCTTTTGGAAGAAAGGTACTCTTTTTGGTTTCATCCCAGATAGACATGTCACAGTTAGACGCGCCAAGATAGACATCCCAGACAGAGGCATGCTAACTAGATGCAACCCATAGGTCCCATAGCCTACATTAGAAATTCTCCCACAGGCCTAATTCAATGTAGTGCCAAGGTAAGTAAACATTACATATCTGTCATTAAAACAAATCTAGGGTACCTTTAACATGCTTCTTTGTCCTTTACAAGTATTAAAACAGTCACTTCTAATTCGGATCCATCTAACTGAGATGCGTCTATTTGGGACGCGTCTAAATACAAAGCTAGACCTAAAGTACTCACTCATCTAATTGGGACATGTTTATCTGGGATGATACCCTCCATCCCTCCAGTTAAGTGTCACACTTGTACAATACTAAGACTTTTCATGGTTATTAATTCTCGCAATTTGTCATCTGTCCAGACTTGGATCTCACAAATGTCCATTGCATTGTTTTCCCATTGGGAAATTGATGAGATCTCCAAGAATGCTATGGTCTAATGGTCTAATACAAGTCGCCCACTGTCCCCTCAACCTAATGAAAGATCTGCATTTGAATTACACAGTTGCCATTCAGAATAACTAAAGTTCTTCGTGAGGATTATTGCCTTAGATAATGTCAACAGTATGAGAGCAAAACTCTTTCTTTCTTTCTTTCTTTCTTTCTTTCTTTCTGCCAAGCCATCTGCCTTCTGGGCTTGATAAAACATTTGTCTTGGCTTGATTGTTTAATATAAATTATTCACCCAAAAGCCATATAAACATGTTCTGACATCTCACTGAAACCAACTGGAAATGGCATAGATGCTGAACAAATTCACGATTCTGTAACACAGTACTTACATGCACGCATTGAATGATGATCAAAATAAAAAATAACAAAAAAGCCTTTCTTGACCTTAACAGATTCCCTATCCACTGCCAGCCCAGTCACCCACTCACACCAAACTACTACTGCTCAGAAAAGCTTCTGCAGAAACAGTCAAAGGTAAAACCGTGTCAGGTGCCTCATCCAGTAAAACATCCTCAAGGCAAAAGTGCTTTAGGTTATTTAGATGGTAATGATGTAGAAGAGCTTCAGGTTATTTTGATGGCAACCATGCAAAGCAGCCTCAATATATTTAGACAGTGATGATTTATTGAGTGCCATGGACAGGTGCCATAGACCAAAACATTATCCATAATCCGTGTGCTGTGATGGAGCCCAGCCATGGCATTAAAATGCAATTTATCCGCCCAAAATCAATATGAACTTCATATTTTGTGTGTTGCCAGGGCTAAAAAAAAAAAAGGTACTGGTACAGTCAGTCACGCAAATCATGATTAATGTGTGCACTGAATGTATTTTCAGTTCTGAGGATGTTGTTGCACAGTTTTATTGTCCTCTCAGCACTGTCAGTGTTCAGAACAATCGGAATGGCAAGATACGATGGCACCCTGCCAAACCTGCCACTCATTATCAGCCAATAAAGTCTAAATTGAGAAATGTTACTCCTGGGTTACTGTTGCAATCACCTGTGTTCAAGACCAGAGATGCTTAAATCTTGTCTCCAGTCATTTATAAATATGATCCCGAGAATCTGAACTGTGAAGTAAATATAAAACTGGTGGAATTTTATGGATTATAATCTATCAATCTGTCTTTACCATCCTTCCTTGAACACTGAAGGAAAAAAAAAAGTGCATCAGATTAATTATGAGGAAATGTTTGTCATGATGATGCCAGCAGCACAGCTCTGTATGCACAGGCTATAAACCTAAGGCGTGCCCTACTTTGCTAATTACCTGCATATGCTGTGACATAGGACAGACGTTTTCAGACTTGCACCTGTGGGACTCCTGCGTATGCTGGTTTTCATTCCAACCTCAAATGCAATTCTAGAATTAGCAACAAGCTGTCCATTATTATTAATTAAGCGCTTTTAATGTTTGCATAGATTATTAACCCATCTAATCCACATTATGCCAGCAATGTTTTTTAATGCCACAGATAATTTTAATAATGCCCAATTTTATCTTGTGCTTATGATACAACAGCAGAACAATTAGCCCACATAAACAGAGGTAACAACGCTAAGTTCGCATTATATGCCTTGTTGCTCCATTCCAAATTTTTTTCCCTCAAATGAGATTTGCCAATCTCGATGGTTCATATTCATAATTTCAAGTGACCTGTATCTATCTGTACTGTGAACGGCATGTGTAATGTAATCTGAAATGGCAGGTATGCGTATATTGTTTTTGTATGAATCATCTGCATCATCAACAGCAAAGAAAACATATTTGAGAGAGAAACTACGTTATTCAAACCGAGAAATGGGACATGATTGTAGGAAATGTAAGGGTAGGATTTTGCCCTTGAGGATGGAAAACAGTTTGTTTGCTGTACCTGACAAGGTTGAGGAGGGAAAAATGCCAGATGGCTAGCTTTCTAGGTTTTAACTGCACTCATACAGGCAAATATCCACATGGATTCCAATCTGCCCATTCTCAGTCATTTCACCTGGCCACCTATCAGATTTGTATCCAATTTTGAACCACATACGAAAGTGGCTCAACTCTGATTTGAAGATTGGATATAAGATCGGATTTCTGTGTCCATCCAGCTCAGAAAACATCAGATCTGTGTCACATTAAGGCAAAAAAATCTGATTTGAGTCACTTCAGCCTGGCAATGTGAATGTAGCATTTGTTGTTTATTTACCCTTCCAATCCATATTATGCCAACATAATTTTTCAATGCCACAAAAATGCTTATGGCACAATACCCGAACTATTAGCCTACATAAAAATAGGTGATGAATGAATGAGGTTAATGGGCCAACTTAATGACTTAAAGGGTTACCAGGTTAACTTAGTTGTTGAATTTTCAATAATTTGCTATTTTTTCCTTAAACTTAAATGCAGTGCAGGTGGGCTGTGTAATCATTTACGATTTCATGAAATTAATTATCTTCCAGATGGTTTGGATTGGTAGCCAGCTGTGCATACCAATTGAGAGCTTTCTCATTAACCTCAGTCTTTAATTTCATTGGTAATAGATGATTTATCTCTTTTCATGCAATTATAAGCATATCGAAATTTACTGTTTGAAATTTAATCCAATAAGTCCTACATTCCCACAGAGGATGTATTTTCAATGGGATTCATAGCTATTTCTGATGGAGGGTGATTTAAGAGTTTAATTAATCCCACAATATAAGATTCTTGTTCAGTAAAATTAACAATTTGTCAAAGTTATGGGATTTCTATTCCAGTTAGAATGAAAACCAGCATACACAGTGTCCCCCAGGACTGAGCTGGATAACCACTGAATTCCAATTCTAAGATATTTAACAGTGAAAAATGATTAATTAATTATTTAAACGATATCAGTAATCTCCCTATTCTGTGTTCGATCTGGAATTCGGACCCATGGATGAATAAAAGATGTCAGTAACTGCATTCAATCTAGAAATAGAAAAAAAAAATCCAGCTCAAAAGGCACAACTTAATTGCCTGGTTTTCATAGGTCTTATAATTAAGCTCCTCTTTGAATGGTATTGTACACTTTTTATCAGTCCAATAATTTTAAATGAAGCTGTATAAAATGCCTGAAAACATATTTCTAGTGAATATTACGTTACTTTTCATTCCACAGTCAGGTTTCAATGATGTCCAGTTACATGGGGCTCCCAGAGGATAGTTTAGTCGTCTGAAGTGAACTTTACTTGGGATATGGGTACAGTCACTGAGCCAAATCATTTCACGTTTAATGCTCCAGAATTCTTTTGTCTAGGCAGATGTGTGAGTAAATAAGATTTTAGTCATTTAGTTGAATCTATGAGGTGATCTGTCACAATAAGAAACTGTGAAATGTGCAGAGGTATTGTGCTTGGAGACAAGATAAGACCACCAGCTCTATGGATTCTTCTTTTATTTTTAGATTCTATGTTTTAAACACAATGTGTGAATAATCCAATTAAAAGTGAGAATCATATGTAATATTTAACATTGATCCAATTATTGTGTTCTTTGGCTGTTCAGCTAATTGAGTAGCAAACCCAGCTGCAGTTAATTTTCAATCATGCAAAGTATCGCCAGTCGTGAGGCTGTCGTGCGGAAAAACACAGCACAACTGGAAGATATGCTGAACTTATAATGGGAGTAAGGCACATTTCATCTTCTCTCAAGCTATAATTGCCCTTCAAGTTCGGACAGGACATAGCTAATGGAAAGCAAAACTGCACTGTTCAAAAAATAGAAAGGTAACCACGTAGCAGAAGTTGTGTTTTTTTTTTTTTATGTGACTGGACAGTGATCATCTTTCAACTCAGAATATCCAGCATCATAAATTTGAAAGCCAGAAACATCTTAGCATTCTTCAATTTCCACTAGCATTGATCTCATCTGAATTGCAACACTGATTTCTGCAACTGATTAATAAGTACAGCAATACAATCTGATCACCCAAGCAGTCATATCCAATTATCTTCCATCAAAATACAGATGTTACCCAATTAAAGCACTTGTTTTTTTATCTTGTCTCTTGGTAATTATAAAGAGTGCTCTCTTGACTTAATAATTAAATATGAAATAGAGCCCTGAGTCCTTTGTATGTGTTGAAGTAGGAGACTCTCACCTGAAGAAATGCTGATATCATGGCACATTAAAGTGTTTGCAATAGTGAATACTGAATAACTGAATAGTGACAGTAATTTGAAGTCATTATCTGCAACTTGTAGATTTTGTCTGGAGCAAATATATACTCCTGGTGTCATCAGAACAATGGAAGCAAATCTTAATATGTAAAACATTTTAAAACATAATAAGTACTTTAGTTTTGCCCTCTTTCTTTGATTGTCGCAGTATATCAGTTTGTGTCAATTAAAATTCACATCCGGTGCTACATTAGTTCGATTTACAGACTTTATTAAGCAATAAAAAATATACACCAGGGAAAATATGTTCTTTTTTATGCATTTAGGTTTTCTTTTTTGCCTTTTTCCAAAATCAAATAACCATTTTCCGCTTATAGAACCAGGTAGAAAGAGTAATTCCTTTGACAGTAAAAGTGAATGAGCGGAATGGTCCATAATGGTTTTCCTTTTTAAATTTTATTAGTAAATTGGGTAGAAGAGGAAGGGTGAGAGTTGAATTAGTTTTTTTCTGTTTTATTTGTTTTTCTTGTGTGTGCTGAAAGCTAGGCTCTAGCTTCCAGCTCAGGCTCGCCGACGAGTTCCGCCAGTGTTTGGAATGCAGGCCCCCAGTCGTCCACGTCATTGTAATCCGGTAGCGTGAGCCCGTCATCGGAGTCTAGCGAGCTAACGGAGCCCGTGGGCGAGCCTCGGCCCTCGTACGCGTACGTTTGCAGCGAGTCATACGGCGGGACGCTAGTATCCAGGTCCGCGTCCACCAGTCTCCTCCTGATGATCGCCTGCACGTCGGCGTCATCTAGCAAGTGAGTGGGGCTCCAGCTGGCCCGGCAACCGGCCACAGCAACCGCCACCCTCCAGCCGTCTGGCCGAATGTCCCTGCGGATCTTGGTTTCCTCGGCGCCGGCAGGGTTCCGCAGGGCGACGATGTCGAAGGCCTCCGTGTCCTCCTCACCACCTCCTTCGTCGTCGTAGGTGACCACGTTCTCCCGGACGTCCTCCTCGGACAGCACCAGAGGCTCCTTCTTGGCCTTTTTGCTGCGGAGGTTGATGAACAGCACGACAATGGCTGCAGGCGGAGAGGGGGAAGAGGAGGCCAGAGACGTTCAGTCAGGAGAGCGGGCAATCAAAGGCAATGTTCTGACAGAGTAATGACTGTTATTACAGCAGAGCAGCTGCTGGGTTATGTGCTCTTCAGATACCATTTACCCAACCCCGCAGGTTACCTCTCGCCGCTTCATAGATGGCGGAGAGGCAGCCACACGCCTTAAAGACCGTGTGCTGCTCTCCGATAAAACTCGCAATATACCTATGAGAATTTTATTTTTCATGTCATTTCAGAAATATCCTTGCTTTAATATTTATAGCTAAATACTGCAAATGCAAACAATAGGGAAAAAACTACAACTCAACAGCACCCAAAGGATAGCAGAACACAGAAATTCATAAATTATGCAAATGCCATTACAATACAGTATGCAAAGAAAAAAGGCGAGGAGAGGGCGCAAATAAACTGAAAAAAATGGACCATGCAGTATTCATCTGGCCCACTCATTCACTTTATTATAATATACCACATAGTTAGAGTTTCTGCCAGATGCACAATTGCTATGTGCACGCATACATATGCAAGACAGAATATCAAAGGCACCATTAAACTATGGGCCACAAGTTAAAAGTGCTGAAACAAGGGGAAATGGACACTGAGCTAGAAAGTCGCTAATGAACCTCAGGAGAACAGCTCAAAGAAATCATCCCAGAATTTAAAGCTGTCCAACCCCTGTATTTTCAACACACTCACAATCTCACTCTCTCCCTCTCACGCACGCGCACACACACACACACACAGGGAATGCCATTTGTTCTTCCAGCAAAATGCAAATATATAAATTAGAACTCAATCTGAATGGTGGAAACAAATAAATTCTGACAAAACAAATGATACATCACCAGTATCTGTGGTGATTAATTATGACTTGAGGGAAAGGGTCAAAATATTTCCTGTGCAGAAGCAATTCAATTTTTATTGACAGACTGCTGCTGGTTTTTGTAGCCTTATGAATGAATGCAATAAAGTAAAGAAATAGGAGATAAACTAGCCTTGGAAAACATTTTTCATACTTGACATTCTGAGGCATACTGAGGCATAATGGGTTTTTATAGGTTGCCTTCAGTTATGGCATGTGTGGCTATAAGTACATTTCTTATGATTTTCTGACAATCCCAAATGCAATTTTCCTCGCAAGACTGGAGACCATTGATCAGAACTAGCCTAGCCTTTTCACATTGAAATTACATTAAAATATGCCTTTATTTCTATCTAATTTCACACCCAGAATGTCCTTTATTCTACCCCGTCCACAGACTAGAGAAAAATAAAGCTGCATGAACACATATTTATTTTGCATTTCTAGATTACACACTGCAGCACATAAAATAGCATTAGGAACATTGCTGAACTGGCTGGCTAGTTAGATAGCTGGCCTCATATTTGTATTTGAGAGGGAATGGAAGAATAGAGGCCGTTACACCAATTGTGCTACTACTCCCACCACATCTACTAGTATGACTGCAGTAATTTAATATTAATAATAATGGAATACACAAAGAAACCCATTTTAATTACTTACATTGTGTATACATTAGCACAGGCTAAAACGTCACAGACAGCGAATCATGAATGCTTGATGGAAATAAGAGAACCGTTCCTTGAAAAAGAGGGGGCATTACTGCTTGAAATGGAATGTAGCAAGGGGAGCCATTTTGATGGCGATACCTGTCTTTTACCAGACAAAAGGCACAACAGACTTCCAAGCAAGCTCTTGAAAACGGTGAAGATGAAAAAGAATCAGAGCAAAAAAAAATAAAAAATTTCTATATTAAATTTCGCTTTCCTCTTGGCTTTAAACTGGATTTGACACATCGAATGTGAGAAATTTCCCATCTTCCAGGACTGAGCATTCAACATATAACATCTGTAGCCGCAATCATTCCAAATGGGGAAACATCCAAGGGAATTGCCTGCTTTTTAATGCCATTCTACAGAGGTACAGATGGAACCGTGCCTCACAGTGGGCCTTAGACAATAGCGTTTAGATGATGCACAATGGCAAAAACTGATTGGCATTCAGATCTCCATACACAGTAAGAAATACACTTTCACCCAGGGAAATCTCTGCTTCTTCTCAAATCTTTTTTTTTTGTTACCCCCCCTCCCCTCCTTTCCCTATCTTTCCCTCAGTTCCTGCCATATTCACCTTCTCAGTGTGTCACATTTGAGTCTCCCTTTCTGTTTATCTGTCTCCATCTCTCATTCTCTCTTTATTCTTTCATCAGGGTGACCAGCAACCCCCTTTCCTATATATCTGTCTCTCCCTGCTTCGTCTGTCTGTTGCATCTGAGATATTATGCTATCACTCAACAGGGAGAGAGTTTCCAGTTGAAAAATGGTGATGTTTTCTCCATTCCAAACCAGGTTTTAGTACTAAGCTAGGGAAAAAAGAGTGCCATGGGACAATTTCAGTCTCATTCAAAGTTGGGCTCCAAAAAAGCCTGATAATGGGTGCATTGGTTTGGAAAACAATTTGTAATTCTTCCACTGAACTCTATGTGGAAGATTTTTTTTTATCCCCTATCCGCTTGCAAAGGCCAACCTTCAGAGGCGAACACTGACTGGGCTGTGAACTGCAAAAAAAAAATTGAGATGGAGGAGATTGAGATTACCTAGCAGGATGACAATGCAGAGCAGGATGGCGATGAGCGCTCCTGTGCTAAGCCCCGCCGCAGACAGGAAGGCCTGGGGCTGGCAGGTGCGGGCTTGTCTCCCACGTCCGCAAGCGCAAACGCGTAGCGTTAGCGTACTGGTGCTACTGAGCTCAGGCTCCCCGCCATCCGACACCACCACCGCCAGCTGGTACAGCTCCTGCGTCGAGCTGCTGAAGCGTCGCCTCCTCGCCATGATGCTTGCACTGTTATCTGCAGAGGGGAAGTAAACATGGAGTAGTCGGGAATGATGCACGAGGCCTTTAGCCTGTGTATACTGGCAAAATATAGGGCTTCATTTAACCAAAGATTCACTCTGGCATACTGTGACTGTTAAAACTAGCCCTGCCAAGGACAATTTCATTCAAATTCAATGTTTTGTAATTTCATTGATTGAATGCAGGCTACAAAAGCTTCAGTTCGAACACCATTAGATCTGTCATGCAACAGCTCAGCGGGGGAATAAAAAAAATGAAGTAAAGAATACAATCACAGCTTCGTCTTTTATTAAATCTTTATGAAACACAGGAAGCTTGAAATAATTTAAAATTACATGGGAAAATCCGCTGGAAAACGAGAGCTGGAAAATGAATGCTGAGATAGCATTCGGTTGGAAGAACTAATAAAACACCAAACACTGTAACTGCCAGTCAGAGAACGTTTTTTCATAAAGCCAATATCAACCGATCATTTTTTTCTTGAAGAAATGAATAAATATGTTAAGTCAATAAAATAAATACGCATCTAAAAGAAACAGTCCAGGCACATTTTGACATGTTAATCAAATTACCAACAGGTAATTAGTTTGCATGTGAAGCATGCAAACTATTGTTATTTCTCAGGATCTTTCAACCTGTTTTTATAATTTTTATTGTTTTTCTTCCCATTTTGTAAACACTAACTCCTCCAACAGTATTTATACTACCCATACAACCTGCATACCAAATGATTCTACTATACGTGCAGATTGCTATTCAAAATCATATCAATATTAATTATATCTCATGAATTATGAGCAATTAAAAATGAAAAAATTCCCATTGACAATGAATCGAGCCCATTCATTTTCAATGTGAACGAGACTCTCTGGCACAATCATTCTCTCTCACTTTTCCAATTGACTAAACAGCATCGACCATTCTCTCTCTTTTCCTATTGGCTAAACAGCATCGGGACAAAATTGAAATGCTGCCATCTTGTTTTGCTTCTGAAGCGAGCAAACATATGCTGAATAATACAAAGTAAATAGCTATCAAAGCAAAAATTTCATCGTAACATCACAACGCAAAATGTCCTACAATTATGAAAGATATAATTATCTTAAATATTACATGCAAACTAGCATATTGTTTTATGAAAATGCATTGCTATTATGGTTCGTAGGGAGTTCCATGTAGCTAGCTAGCATGCTAGCAACATAATTATAATGAAATAATTACATACAGCACAAACGTTCACAAAAATTCTTTGCTTTATTTAAGTGAAATGAACATAACAAAGATTACTTAAGCAGACAAAGAAAACAATATAATACAGTACAATCCAGGCTCCACAGGCAGTAAGCAAATAGGCCTACAAGCCGCAGCGGTCTCAATGTTAATACGAAGACCGACGAACAATGCGCTCGTCTCCGCGGCATGGTAGAGTTTTTCCTGGGCAGTGAGGTAGGTAGCTCGCCACGTAATATTAGTAAAATTCATGCATACTGCACAAATGACCACAAAAATGCTTAGCTATTTCCAGCTAGGTAAAACAATAAGCTAGACGGCACTAACTAGACACAGAAGACAATATAACACTTACCATCTTTGAAAAAAAATTGAAATCCACATCAATGCGATCGTTTTGTCAAAGGCAGTATGCCATGTTAGCATTCATTTCAACATCGGGAATTGAAATTTTATGTCCAGTTAGCTAGCTGGTGACCAATATCGCTGCAATGGATGTTGGTATAACAAAATATAGCACTATTAAAGGGGACCTAATATGCTATTTTTCCAAGTTTATATTTTGGTTTTTGACTCCCTTCGAGTACTCCTGATCGCGCAAAGTAAAAAAAAGGGTAGTTATTTCACTCATACTGTCATCTTCAAAAAACCCCATTTGTAGTCCGTAGTTGTCTCTGCCTGAAACGCCTCATTGGGGTGGCTCTTCCGCTATGGCCCCCACTCCCCTTGCACCCACTTTCTTCTGACTGGCCAGCTCTGTGGAAGGCGGATCAAGGCGGGATGAGACAGCAGAAAGCAGTTTTCCTGATCCATCTCCAGAGGAATCGGGCATATTCTGCAATCTATCGCAGTACATGTGTATAGATCTAATGAAATTTACTTGTTCTTATAAAAGCAACGACGAAAGTGGAGGACACAGTGCAAAAGTCTGGCAGCTCATTCACGAATTTGCTTTCGGCTTCAGTTTGCTACGGCAACAGTTGGTGAGTACAGCAGCTTTTCTACTCCGTAGCTAGGATGCCGGGGAAGCGAAAATCTGTCCCATATAGATACATTTGTTGAACGGGTCAACGTGCCCAAGTGTAGACCGGAGACTTTAGAAATCCGGTGGGTCTGAGTTTAGAGGGAAACATGGACAGTGAGGAGCAGCTAAAAGTGGACCAACAGCTTATGAACTGCTTTGGTGTGTATTAGGACCTGCTGGTTCGTGTGCATAACTGTAGTGTGTTGTTAGCGTGGAGAAATGAACAGCTTCCGCGGTAGTATATGACAGAGGGGCGGAAGCTCCAATCTAAACGGCCTTTTCAGAAGTTGTCCGTGGTAATGGTTTACTTATTGCTTCAGAATGACTGGCTTTTCCTCATGGAAAATGGGCGCATTATGGATAGCATGCGAGAGCTAGATAGAGCTCTGGTTATGTCACGAACATAATACAGGTTTTACAGGCCATAAGTTCTGTCTGCGTGTCCCGTTGCTTATGTGGAGCTAGCAAATCAATTACTTTTACAGGAAAGAATTTTGTAGAACCTGAAAGTTTGATTTGGCTTGATTTTACTCAAAACATATGCCAAAAATCATATTGTTGGAACACATGCTGATTATGCATGTAAAATCTGAATGTTTGGTTGATCCGGTGCAGCCCAAAAGCCAGCAGTAAAGTTTTATAATCCTAGAATGGTCTTATTGCCTGCCTGCGAGAGTGGCATCCTTTGTTCCCCACGGCAGGGGGTGGGAGCCATCAAGTCTAACAGGCCCAGCATCTCTGGAACTGAAACTCACTGGTTTCATTGAAGTTAAAGCGCAGCTACTTTAATCGGCTTAAAACAACCTAAACCTCTATCAAATTCATATTATGTTTATGTTCAATATCCTAAAAGGAACCTCTTATATATTGATAACACAATTGGGCCAGAATACTCCATTTTAAGGCTTTTCCGTGACAACTGCATCACATTAGCACATATTCATATCATGTTTGGTCTTTTTATTCTCGGGGAAATCTAAGGAATTGAATGGAACATGTTTCAGTTCCCTTAAAATTATGGTTAATCCTATTTTTGTGAAGATCTTGAATTGGGCAAATTCCGCTTTCCTCTCTATGCTAAATCGGCCACACCTTCCCCTACCTTGGTCGAAGGCGTGGTTTGGAAACTTATAAAGGTGAGAGATTCCAACTGGGAAGGGTCTCTTCTTTTTGGCAGCTTCGTCATTTGGCCGTTCTTGGGGTAAGTCACATGTTGCCTTGTTTCCGGAGCAAGGGGGCATTTGAATTCTCCCCGGCCACGTGAGGCGACTTTAGCTCTTCGTGGCCATTGATCTTTTCCAGGTATGAAAATATTCTCAATCCTTCTAAATTATATGTAACTGGTAATTAGCTTAGCATTGATTTGTTTGATTCAAGTTCTGCCTACCTGGTGAATGAAATTATTGTTATTCCTATTCTAGCTTGCGAGGTCTCTGTACCTTTTAATCTTTTTATTCTTCCTAGCCCCGTTTCGGCGAATACCAAGGGGGAAATATCCCCACTGAGGAACTATTGGCCAGCGGCCCGGTGTGGGAATTGGTTAGTTAAGTTGATTTAGGCAGCCAGGATCTACCTTTATAAGGATTCATAGCCCATGTGTGGATTGAATCTGGGTTCGCTGTAATTCAAGCCAAAAGATGCTGTTGCAGTCTTGGTTGACTTTCAACCTCTAATCAAACCAACGAACCTAGGATTCGGACATGGTGTTAATACCCGGGAACATTAATGAAGCGACGGTGGTTGTCTGTTAGGAATTCAAGGTATAGTCACTTCATGTTTGTCCTTAGAGTCTAAGGTACTGGTTATCACTGTTTCGAGATTCACGCAGGTGTTCCCTAAATGATCAATTCTAATTCTAATTTGGAGTCAGATATTTAAACCAGGATCAAACTAAATTTTGTATTCTAATCTAAATGTATTATGGAGTCAGATTTGAAGCGTGAGTAACATCGTAACCATTGCGTTTTCATGCCCCGTTTTTAACTGAGAAAATTATTCATTTTATTGTGATTCACTCCAGCCAGAAGAATGCTCTAATTAAAGTTAGACAAAGAGAACACGTGAGGCCTTCACCCCGGGCAATGTCCGTCGTTGGTGTTGCTTTGTTGGGGTCTTACAATTTAATATTCAGTCGATGGCAATGCAGAGAAGTCATTTGTAATACCAGACACGTTATAGCCTGTGCGCTTCCCTATTGCTTTCACCGGTAGCATTGGAGCTTGCCCAGACATTGGTGATGTATCAGGCTGACCCCGGTCATGGATAAGTAAAGTGATCGTTTCATAAGCACCCAAAAACGCACCCCAAGCTCTGCAAAATCTACATCTGGTCTAACTGCAGCTCAACTCGGCAGACATGTACAGCACCTCTCCGTTTAGCTTTAACTGTAGGGGCTACAATCAGGCAACGTTATGATAAAACTGTCACATTGATGCTTACCGACGTAACACAAGTATATTGATCATAACTGCTGCATTTGTAAGTTAACCAGAAGCATTTTTAATTTGCAGAGCACGCAAACTAACATGCAGTAGCTGATGAGCAGTCACGACATTGAATGTAATCTGTTGCGTGAAAAATTCCTTTCGCGTCCGGTGTGAAAGCTGCTTAACGCGCCCATAACACCTGTATTCGCGTCTTTGCATTGACTTTGAATGTAGGCTAATCTGTCCTGTGAAAAATTTGTTTTGTGTCTGATGTGAAAGCAGCTTTATGAATAGTATGCGACAGCTAGAGGGAGCTGGGTTATGTTATGAACGTAACACAGGTTTTGGAGACCATAAGTTCTGTTAGCGCGGACAAGTTGCTTATGTGGAGCTAGCGAATTGGTCACGTCTACAGGAAAGAATTAGCTATTTAATCTCCGCCTTTTTCAACTTTTCATTAGCCACAACAATTTCCAAAGGGGGATGAAATTATGCCAAGGTAGTGCAGAGAAATCATTTGTAAACCGGTAGAGCTTCTGCATTTCGCATTGCTTTCACAGTAGCACCAGAGAGCTTGCTCAGACATTTGTGAAGTATCCGGCTGATCCCGGTCATGGATAAGTGAAGCGATCACTCACTGTTGTGGCTACAATCGGGCAATGATATAATGAAACAGTCACATTGATCCTTACCAAAGTAACACAAGCATACCAATCAGAATTACTGCATATACTGTTAACCAGGAGCATTTTTAATTAGCACAACACGCAAACTAACATGCAGTTGCTGGTAACTGAGCGGTCATAACCACAGAGACAAACCCTTGCAATACAGGTTTTACAGACAGCAAGTTCTGTTATGGTGAACAGTTGTACCAAGCATCCAAATTACAAACAAGTATTAAAAGTTAGCTTCAAATGAGGTTTATGTTCACACACCTTCTGTAGAATTTCTCCTGATATCACTCTTGCATATTTAGGACACAAAGATTAGCAACAGTAACTGGGCTACATTAGCCACTGTGCTACAGCCACAATCAACTGGCTATCATGTCAGGTTGGCTTATGCAGAAAAAGCAACTTACAGCCTCTGTGTCTGTGAGTCACAGACAGTTGCGACCGATACAGGCTTTATCTTCAGATATTTTACAAAGGCTGCGTTTGAGGCCAGTTGTTAGTGCTAACCATCGCTAGCAGTCTTGCTAGCCACCCGTAACACGTTAGCTTCACTTGCATTATTTGCTTTTATATGGTTACTTACAACTTGTGGCTCCGAGCGCTTGATCGATGCAACTGCGTCAGGTTTGAGAAGCAGCTGAAACACTTGTGTCGAATTATCCTTTATTGACAAAGCTGTCTTTGGTGAAATGCTGAGCACAAGCAGCTAATGTTCCCTTTGGCTATGGCTGTTTGCTGCCAGCAAACAAAAAAAGCTACTCATTGGTGGCATTGTCATTTGGAAGAGAAATAGGTGCTTTTCTTTGCGTCCAAAAGTAAACAGACTAGCAGACTGCCAACATGTACGCATTTTGCGTACAACGTACGCATTTTGACATTAAAGTACGCTGGTACGAGTTGATGCTATTTGAGTACGTATATCGCTGGATCTCTCCAGTTTCAGTTTATGCGTCAGTTTAAGTTGACACACTCATCAGTTGATGTCCGGTGAGCTGAGGCGCGTATGCATAACGAAAATATTTCGACCAATCAGAGGGTGCGTGTGCCCCACCTGCCCTCCCAACCACGGCCCTCTCGGAAAAAATTCGCTTCGAATCGAGTTTACTGTCATTTCCAAGTTATAGGCTGCAAACCCTCTTCGCCACACCTCTGGGTCATCATATATTGAAAATACACCCAATTCAAACATCGGTGAAATGGTAAATTCTACCATGGATGCGGTGAATCCTGTATTTTGATTAGTAGAATACCAACGGTAGAATACCTGGCGCTGCTTGAAGAGCTGACGTTCGATTACAGTGCCGTTTCACTGCGTATTAATCTCATTGTCACGAAAAGCGAACGCCATTTACTTTAGTTTGAGATAATTTCGCTTTTATTAGGGTTTGTGTTTGCAGAAATACTGTGAAACGGCCGAAAACAATGAAATGTAATCACGAAGTTCGCAAAAGGCTTTCTGACATTCTGTGTAACATTAATGTTCCACATGATCGCCTCCAAAGGCAGCCTTTGATACGCTGTTTCAAATGCACCACTAATGGCGCTACTTGGTACGGGCTCTACGCCACTCTACTCGGTACCGGATATTTTTCTGTGAGGTTGTTTGCCTTGAGTGGATAGTACTGCCTCTGTGAAGCTGGTCATCATAGTGGCGCAGCACGAAACTTCCCGCGATGTCATCCTCAATACGACACACAATGTAGCTACAGTTATATCAAGTTTACATTTATTCCATCGATTTTGTTTAAGATTTTTGTGTTCAAATCCGGTATTGTATTTTCTGAATTGAATTCCATTTTCTATTTGACATTGTCGTGTCCAATTCAGTTGCCCGTAAAATTTCGTGCCACCCTACAACGCAAAGCAGTGAAATCCGTAAAAGGCATGGAAAGCGAATCTATATTTCACTCTAAAGTTCACGGCAAAACAAACGAATTGTTAAAGTACGGGATAATTAAGTGATCTTTGCTGAGCAGAGTTCCTCGTTGCAAATCGCTGGACATGGCAGCCATCAGAATTAATCGCTTATGCGTCATCTCATTTGTGATTACTTTAAGAGAAAAATGATTCGTTGACATCCGTCATGAAATTTTTCTGTGCAATTTTATTAAAACGAGGCTTGATAACAGAACTTTCTTAAGGGGAATTAGGGAACATTAACTGGACACAATACCGTCACTTAATTTCGCCATGAACGGGCCACAGGCAAAGAGAAACATTTCATGAATGTAGCTTTGATGAATAAGCGAAACCGTGTTTGAAAGGTAAGGCAATGCACAGTGTATCAAACAAGATGCCTATAACGGTATATTTCGATGATTATTATAACTGCGCTAATCTTAAAACTCATCAATCTAACTTGAATGAGAGGTCGACGACAGAGTCGTCTTTCGCAGTGACGACACACTCTGACCAATCAGTGGGCCTTAGTGTGTCACATCACTTTATAGTACCTAGTACCCCGTTGGCTTTTTTGGAACCCCGGGAGAGCAGGTACCAGAAAAGGTGGTACCAGTAGGTACTTTTTTCTAATGGAAAAGCAAAAGAGGCGGGTAGAGTAGAGCCGGTACCGCGTAGTGGAAAAGGGCCATAAGATGAGAATGATGGAAAGTAAAACAGTGCAGGTGTTTAATGCATGGCACATTGTATTTGTTTTGGTATTTTTGCCCATTTATTTAATTAATTAATTGATTGATTTGCAATGAATGTCCTCTGTTGACTTGGTTTTCAGGCAACATTTTCAGTTATTATTGACTATGGATTATGCAGTTATTTTATGTGTAACTAAGAAAAGCAAAGTACTACATTTCAAATTCATTTTTACTGCTCTTCTGACAATAAATTCGCTGGCTGTTTGAAATAAATTGTATCTCTATGCAATTTTATTTACCAGTAGGGTGGGAGGTGATGGGTTTGGGGGGGGGGGGGGGGGGGTCAGGTGGTACTCATAAATTTTCTTCAAGGTTGGCAGGTCTGGACTAGTAGCTTTGGGAGAGATACAGACAAAATTGCACCTCAAATGATCTGCGGTTCTTCTTTTGTATTTCCAAAAGTGTAGACGCTACTAAGGCATTGTATGATCTGCCGTTGTTAGTGTCTACAAGAATAGTTTCCGGTGTGGGCAGGTCCAGCGCAGTGGTTGGCTCTGGCTAGGTCTGTACTAATTGGACGGCACAACATGACATCAGGTTTTGCCCAGATCTCGTGAAGATCCCGGCAAAAGCTGTTTAGAGAGGAAATCACGCTCATGAAATTACGTTCTTGGATTATGGCAAAATCCCTGTATCTTATGTTTAGAAACTTTTCAGAGTTAGAGCATGGACAACCAACTTTATAACATTACTAATATCCATTAAAAGAAGGATTAGCATGTCCCCTTTAAAAGGTTGCCCCAAAACTAATCTTGGTTTATGCTGGACTGCAGTCGGCGTGCTGCTTTCTCTCCATGCAGGCTTTTGTTTGTGTGCAAATGTGCCTCGGATGGACTTGCATCCCTAGTTCAGGGCCAAGTGGAGTCAAAGAGCACTTAAGGTGCACTTATTTTGCCTTTTTACCTTTTTTAAACCTTTTTTTTTAACTGCACTTTAATGGCCAGTTTTTTTTTAATGATGACAATAAACATTTTAGTTGGTGAAGAATGGTGATCTCAATTCTAAACTGTGATTCGCATTTTTTCTAGAATCGCGCAGCCCTACTGTGAATAATAACATGTCAATAATGATTAAAGTGCATCAATAGCCATGTAAAACTTGTATATAAAATATATACCTGAACTATTACTCACCACAATAAAGAAGATAATCATCATCCAAATAACTTTTATTATGCTTCATACCAAAGATGTAGCTTGACAACTAAATAAACCCTTACCATACATATGCCCTGGTCACTTTGACCATGCAATGAACAGTGATCATAGTTTATCATACTTGCCTATCAGTATAGAAGACACTTTGCACCTTATCATACAGCACAGTGCAGGACAATGCAAAAATGAACATCACATCATCCAGAGAATTGTGCTGTCACATGCAAGCTCTGAGTTTCTTAAACTCTCACTCTAGTTGATATTGAAAATATAATCGTTATTGTTAGGATTCAGAAACATATGTGATATGCATATTTTTTTAAATGAAAATATGACTTCCATTCAAATTGCACCCAGTAGCTGGGTAAAATGTGAGCCTCGGTTCCCTATCCAGTCCCATAAATATTTGCTCTAGCGTAGTACCGTTAAGGGGGCAGGGACTCAAATTTTTATTAACTCAGGCACACCTGAGGCATGCCGAGTTATCATCTCTCACATCCTAGAGGAGCCGTGAAAAAAAGGTGAAGAATGTGAGGCTGTTCTGATTTTGTGCTTCAACTGTGAATTTGTATGCGTGGTCACGGCCTCCATATTTCAAAATGCAACTCTGCTTCTTTACCTTGAAACAGAGATCCATGGAAATGCTCAGGCTCCTGAGAATGTGTGTGTGTGTGTGTGTGTGTGTGTGTGTCTGTTGGGGGGTCGGGAGGAGTGTTTCCAGGTCACGCTACAAAAGAGCCAGAGGGCAACTATTAGGGAGTCTGTGCTATTCTGCAGTACACTTCAATTAGCATACCATTATCTCAGCAAAAAGCAGGACATCAAAAGTCATTACTTAAGGATGGCCAAAAATGAGAGGAGAGTAAACAGAAATATGTGTAGCTTTTAAGGAAAGGAAATCCACAGGGCTCACATCCACTGGGTGGGAGATTTCCACATTATTTTTAATTGAATCTGCAGTGTTTGAGGAAGTATGGATAATAGCGCAGGTAATGTTTCCACTGCTGTCTTCCATATTTAATCCTGTGGTGTGAAATTTCGGTGATTTTTACATTTTATTTCTGAGGGCACATGTTCAACTATGGCGCTCAACCTTGCTTGTATTTGAAAGGGCTAAATTGAAATTTTATCACAATACCTCAGATCGTGCACAGATTTGACAAGCTCGGCATGGTGCAGTGTCGTGGAGCTGCTTTGAATATGCAACAGCAAACTGCAGGCAAAACGCAGCACACGCAGGTGTCTTGACCAAAAAGCTGAACAAATGCTGAATGCTGAGTGCAAAATGGTTGGCAGCTGCAGCGAAGAGTCTACACAATGGCTATGAAAAGGTTGTTGACAGCCGACCCAGTCATCCCCCCCCCTAAAAGAAGAGAGAATGACGCATCAGTCGTTCAGTATATCCATACAGCAGAAATTCAACCAAAGTGAAATATGACTGTCAACTGAAAGCACAGCAAAGGAAAGATAAACACAGTTTTCAACTGTGCCAAATGGTAACAGTGTCTATTTAACCTGATGTCAGATCTAATGTTTGGAATGATACCGTGCTGAGTGACACAGCACGTGTGGAAAAGATTGGGTGTTCTCACTGAATCAAAAGCTCAAACTGCTTCTACTAGGCTAACAGTGAGCTATTCCAAACAAGAGAACCCAAAGGAAGAATCTTCCTGTGTGGCAACAAAAATGTGCAGTACCTGTTCAATGTTTTTACATACCCACATTTTTCTAACAATCAGATATTTGAGAAAAAAAACAATAAACACCAAATATGGTACAAAAAAAAAATCTAAATCCTAAATAAATTTAAAAAATTTTTAAAAACCCCACCATTTGTAATAACTAGAGGCACTCCTCAAAACTTTGTAAATGTTAGCTAGAACTTTGTAATTCTGAAGTCGCTGTTTGCTTTCCATTAAATTACGCAGTTCAGTTATGTAATAAACAAAATCCTATACTCTTGGTTGTGTCATGAGAAAGTTATGAAACTTGCTAAAGCTCACAACAAATGCACAATTTACTAAAATCGTTTCTTAACTTACATATGACGCACACACTCCAGCAAGATCCTCTTTATTTGCAACATATGACTTCAAGATGGTTGCTGAGTTGGCCATATTATTTGACTGATGGCAGTCAAAATCAATAGGGTCCATCCCTAATGAAAATAGCAACCCACTCACAAAATTTCAGAGATATCCATTCATTACTTTTTGAGTTATCTTGTATAAGAACAGACACACAGACAAACCAATGCAAGCAAAAACATAACCTCTTTGGCAGAGGTAATTACTGAGCGTAATCATGGTTTCAACAACAGCAACCGTGTGGATCTGAAAGAACACATCAGTGCAGTTATGATGATTCCCATAGACATGCAGTTAGCTTCTTCTTGACCTTTTCATTAAAAAGCTCAAAACCAGCTTGATTTTAATTGATTTGTTGGAAATTGAAGAAATTTGTGTGCTTGTTTTTTGCAAACTGAAGCTTCTAAGGAATTTCAAAATTCTGAACATTATTCTGTGAAGTCAATCATGCCTCTGACTATTTACTTCTCGCTTTAGGCCATCTGAGGTTATTTACAACAGTTGAATCTCACAAATGTTTCAAAAACTAAGGGCCATAAGGATAGTGTCTGCAAAACTTTTGACTGGTACGTGGTACTGTATGTCTTGAGGGCAATTAGCTTATCGCAGAGTCCAAGGTCACCTGCTTACCCACTCTCTAAATCAGGCCAGCTCCATAAAATACTAAGCAAGAACACATACAATAAGATAGATTGAGATGAGAGATTGAGATTAATGTGGCAAGACTGTTTCCAGACATCGAAAGAGAATGCTGGTCGATCACAATCAATCAGTGTCAGCTGGAAGGAGAAAGAGTTGTATCATAATAGACAAATGATAATAATCGGTTCCCTGCCAGCCACCTCACATAACTGCAAACAAAAACATGAATGACATGAATGTATCGACTGAAATGTACAGTTCAGGTTGAAGTACTTCACCCGAGACGCAATTATAACAGTCTTGGGACGATGCTCATGTTCATTTGATTTGAAATGAAACAATGAAAATGAGTTTACAGTGCCAACTTTCTGAAATCTGAGCCCTTTGTTTGCACAAATACGCATCCACAGAAGCAAGAGCACACAGGTACAAACACACACACGTGCACGCACACAGGAACAGTATGTATATGCAGAATATGGCAGATACATCTTTAAATTTTAAGCAGTAACACTGTTCTGAACACTAGATTAAACATATTCAGCTCACACCTTGCAAATAGCTTCAATAAATTTGACCAATCCCTCTTACAAATTGTCCACCTCTGTGACCCTTTCGATATTAAAGACCCATTCCATGGGGAGTTATGCAAGATGGAATCTAATTGAGATTTTTTTAATCATCTGCATCGCATCAAAGAGTTATTAGACTAAAGTATGCTGTTTAATATTTAAATCGACCTACAGAGACAAGAGACACATCGTGACTGCCATAAAATTCTTTAAAAAAATTACACTATTAAAAGTAAATCCTTATCACTTGGAGAATAAGGTCTTTATCACATTTAAGGCTAGCTGTGAAATATTTAGCTACTACTTTTAATTAAGCTGAAGCATGGGACATTTGTTAACCTTGTCAAATGCTGCATTCACTTTGGTGCAGACGAGTCACCTCATTAGGAGATAATCCAGTATATGTCATATTCTCTCCTATTTTCCTGTCTTTACACCCAAGCCCCCAATTATATACAGAATATGTTTGTGCTATGCAGGAGTTTAGGAGTCCTTGAAGTTCTTTTTCTGTTTGTTTGTCTTAGTTCTTCTATTTAATCATTACTTACAAAAAAATGTAAATATATTTCTGACAAACCCAATTACCAAAAAGTTGGGACACTGTGTAAAATTAAATAAAAATAGAATGCAATGATAAGCAAATAATTTAAACCCTATTTATTTTTTAAAAACTAGTATAAAGACAACAACAACAAAATCTTGAAACTGAGAAATTATATTGTTTTTTTTTCTGCAACAAACTGCTCATTTTGGATTTGATATCGACAACACATTTAAAAATCTGGGACAAGGGCAACAAAACACCTGAAAAATTGGATGATGATAAAAAAAAAATACACCTGATGGACCATCTCATCACTAAAAAGGTTAATTCGCGACAGGTCAGTAACATGATTGGGATTAAAATGAGCATCCAAGAGAGGCTGTATTTCTCAGAGGTAAAGACGTTGAGGGGATCACCACTCCATGGAAGACTGCATGGGCAAATAGATCAATAATTTAAAGGGCATCTACAGTCAATTCCCATTGTTTTAGCTTATTGGCCAATCAGCGAGCCGCACCTGCGCAAAAGAACCGAATTCTCAAAAGAAGGATTATCTATGCATGTGCACAAAACATTGGTTTATGAATCAAATTGGCCATTTGACAATGCAAGATCTCAATAAGAGCAAGTGATTTGTTTGTAAACATTGATGGATTTCTTTGTAAACATTGGATGTCCCGCCTGAGAATCGACTTTGGATACCCTTTAAGAATAATATTTCTCAACCTAAAATTGCATAGAATTTGGGGATTTCATTATCTGTAGCACATAATGTCATTCAAAGATTCAAAGAATCCATGGAATTGTCAGTGTACCGGCAGCGCTGTATTAAAAACAGAAAGGATTTATTGGTGGAAATCACTTCATTGGCTCAAAAACACTTCTGAAATCAATTGTCAGTGGTGACAGTTTGTAGCTGCATCTGCAAATGCAAGCAAAAAAATCGACCATGTAAAAATGAAACCATATAAGCAAGATCCAGAAATGCTGCCGCCTTCGCTGTACCTTAGCTCATTTAAGATGGACTGAGGCAAAGTTGAAAACAGTCCAGTTATCTGACCAATCAAAATGTGAAATTGGTTTCTGACATCATGCGCATCACATCTGCCAGGCTAAAGATGAGAGGGACCATCTGCCTTCTTATCAGTGGTCAGATAACAAGCCAGCATCCTGATGGTACGAGATGTTCATTAGATTGGTAACAAGAGATGGCTAACTTGCACATCTGTGAAGACACCATTAATTCTGAACGATATTTACAGGTGTTGGAGCAATGTATGCAGTTGTCCAGACAATGGGCTCTAATTTCCTGGCGCAGCGCAGGTGGCGTAGCGAAGCGCAGGCCGCGCAGTGGTAATTTCGTAGGGCGCAGCCCGCGTAGTGGTAATTTCGTGAGGCGCGCAGCCTTCGGTAGACCAAGGTGCGCCGAGATGGGTGTGGCGGCGTAGTAGGGGGAGGTGTCACATATTCATGAAGACGCAGTGACAATTTCGTAGAAAAAGTCTCCGCTGGAGTTGCGCAAAAAACTCGCCAACTCCAACCTGGTTTAATTTCCGTGCAGTGGTAATTTGGCTGACCGGCGCAGAGAGCGCACACGTCACCGAAATCTCACAGGCAGTTTAACAGAATGTCAGGCACGTTTCAATGCAAGAAATAATTACAGGAAGCACGATTTAATGTAGCCAAACTATCTGAATAAGGACATAAATTATTGTATCTATATCGATTGTCCTGATGTCAGATTAAAGGCGGTTGCCACGCGTAATGGAAGCTTGACCGGGCTTAATCAACGCAGCTGAATCTGTGATGCAAACTAACGACTTCACATCTTTCTCAGCCAACCGCAAACTGTATATATATATATATATATATATATATATATATCGAATGCTTGCGTTCTATGCTCATTAAAGCCGCTTCCACACTGGACGCGAAACGAATTTTTCGCCCGACTGATTACAGACAAAGTCGATGCAAAGACGCGATAGTTGGACAGGGTTTTAATATAGCTCCGTGTCCGAAAGTCATAAAAGTTCTAATTTTTCCGAGTATTCCAGGAATTATTAGACGTGGAAACTTGGCCATTTTTGTGTTCGACCTTCACAGAATGCAAATTGATAGCTATTGACTTTTCTTGGTCTTTTTAGCCTATTCTTCTGTTTTCTTCCGTTGAAGATAGCCAGCAGTCTTTATTCGGTCTTTCTTTTGAAAATTAGTCAGATGGACCGAACAGATTCACGCTTTATTTCCACAGCTGAGATAAGCAAATCTGAGATGCGTGAGCAAATCAATTCCATGACCATTGACAGTGTGAAGAAATTATCGCATGCACGATTAAGACTGTCCGACACGAAATGCAAAATACTCCATGTCCACCAGCCAGCAAAAAGTAAAAGTATTGAAATGAGAACAGATTTATAACGGGATATCCAACAAAGATGACCCGCTAAAAAATAAATCCCAGTGTTCATTGGATGTTCTGTTGTTAAAATGTTTCTTTTTATTCTTTATTTCGGTATCAATCTGTTCTAATCGTCCTCTTTTTTTTTTTTTTAGCTGTCAGACATGGAGGCATTGTACATTGTCCCATGCCAGTGTTGACTCGCTTTACTGAGCAGAGCTTAAACTGAAACATTGATTGAAATTCTCGGTACTCATCTTAAAGAACTGAGCCCTCTTATCAAAACATTCACGTTTAATATCGACAAGAGTCAGCAGATTTGAAGAAATTAAAAGCAATAATAGACTGTCGGACACGGAGATTTATTAAAACCCTGTCAGACTTTCGGGCACAAGACGCAATCTGTCGAGCGAAAAATTCGTTTCGCGTCCAGTGTGCAAGCGGCTTAATACAAGGCTACTATTATTGTCACCTCGGTTTTATCGTCTTCAGCGGGGAAAAGGAATACAGCCTGATTGCTATGATCTCGTACTGAGTTAAGATCGCATATTGAAAATAAATGTGTCACGTATCTTGCATTGTTGTCCATGCATGTTAATCCCAAAATTTAAAGCAGCAACAGTTTGTAATTCATGGGAACACGCTATCCATCGTTTCTCTTGCCAGTGAGCAAGATTTGACTCGGCTGTGTCGCCTTCTTTGCCAACTTGCGCTGGAAGGAGGGGCAGAGGCGGGACAGAGGAGTTCTTGCGCCAGGCTACGCCGGGCACGAAATTGCCACATACGCCTGGACACACCCCGTTGGCGCGGCGCACCCCCCATGCGCCGCGCCTGCGCCGCGCCTACGCCTGGTCTACGAAATTAGAGCCCAATGTCTTTTTCAGGGAAGGCCCTGCTTATTTCAGAAAAACAGTGCCAAAGCATATTCTGCACATATTACAACAAGAGGGCATTGCAGTAAAAGGGTGGTAAACTGGCCTGCCTGCAGTCCAGGCCTGTCACCCACTGCAATAATTTGGCTCATTTTGAAATGAAAAGTATGATGAAGGAGGCCACAAAGTGCTAAGCCAATAAAATCCTACATCAAGCAAAAATGGGAAAGCAAAGCTACCCCATGCAAAAAATACTCTGTGTAGTGAGGCCATCAATTTGTGGCAGCAGCCACATAGTGGCCATTTCTCAAGAAGAATTATACTCCTTGGTGAAGCAATCATTACGTGGCCAAGGCACCAGCCACCGTGAAGTTGCTCTAACAGGAAGTACCTCCAATCGCCAAGGAGCATACTACCCAGCAATAATCCTGAGGGGCACCTAATCTATCCAGCAATAGACCTGGAGCAGTAGCACACAGATTTAGTGTTATGACTTGAAAAAATCACAACAAAGAAAACCAGAAAGTACAACTAAAACAAATTTATTCTTCACAAAAAAAAGTTGTACAAAAAAATATCTCCACTATTCAATTCTCAAATAACACTCCAATGCCACTATTTAACTGTTGCCAAAACAAAACTCTGTTCCTGCTCTGCTCTATTCTGCTGTCCGCTCTCTTTTCAAAATCACAGCATTGATAAAGACTAGCAACCTTCTAGAAAGATCCACAGGATTCTAGGGAAATCCCGCCCCTCCAAGCAGGAAAGTGCCAGAAGCTTCTAGAAATCACTAGTCTTTTCTTAATGATTTTACAGACACGCCACCAGAGGGTGCCAAATGAACAAAATAAATACAGCTGACCAGCAAGGCAGCAAAACAGCATGTAACAAATCTTCATTTACAAATGAAATATATTGCTGTACAAAAATTACTCATACATAACAATAGACAAGACCTCATGAGCCTGAAAGCAATATTTTTTAGTTGAGAATAGTAATGTAGCGTTGATAAGCGGGTAGTATTTATAAACAGTGAGCAGCTTGTGGTGCAAAGGTTTCAGTGTAGATCGACAAATTCTGAGCTTCAGTAATGGCTGTGCTGATCATTAGTGCATGCAGACTATGACTCAGGGACAGCTAACTCATCCTAGCAGGGAACTAGGGTCTCATCGCTGTTGTGTAAGCAACACTGACAAACTCAGGGATGATGAAGGAGATGGAGGCAAGTGTTGAATGCTTGCACATCTTAATCCGAGAAACTGGATACCTTCAGATAGTGAGCCTTAAAACATCACAGATGATAGCGACAAAACTGATCAAGCCTGTTTACTGGAAATCAAATTATTTTGCACAGCGCTTTTCACTAACATTTGTCGAAATACACTACACCGTAAAACCCTGTCCTGAATCCCTTCAAAAACAAGAAAAAACTCTCTATGTGGGACAGATGGGAAGAAGCCTTAGGAGAAACCAGGCTTACGAGGGAGAAGCCCATCCTCTTTGCACAGGATTAGGGTATGGGTTTGTGATGACCAACATAGTCCATAAGTTAGTTTAGTTTCATTTATTTTTATTAATCCATTTATGATTAATTAGAGGTTTTGTTACTCTGCTGCGAGCAACAGAGACCTGAAGGTGGGCAGAACTGAATGAGACATTGTATCATTTATAAAATTTAGTCTAATAAACGACTGTAATATTAGATGTCACAGCCAACACTTAGATAAAATACTATTGCACAAGGCAGCCCTTTGGACACGATTCTGCCTGCCTCTTTGAACGATAATAAAACTCCTAAAATCAAGTAAATGCTGCACTTACATAAGGTGGAGCAGAATTCAGCAAGATTTTAGAGAATAGTATACCCACTAATTCAATAAGTAGTTCCATTAAAAAAAATAGGTGAAATCACTTTTTTCCCTTATCTTGAAAGATGAGTTTTGATGAGCGGCATTCCATCAGATAGACTGCATGACGCTGAATTATCTAACGCACAGGAGTACCCAAGCAAGACTGACATGCACAAAACAGATTAGAATGCATTTCTCAGAGTGCTTGGGTAGGCATAGTGAGACAGAATATAAATATTTTGCTTTACATGAAAATGTGGAAGTGTTCTGACCTGTTCTTTTCCTTTAACAAAAATACAGATTGCCCTACAGTAAACTGAACATATGAGTATGTGGGTAAGAACATAAAGAAGCAAGCAGTTATGAAAAGTTTTATGTCCAGGACTGAAATGCCACTGTTGCTCCATATGTCTCGAACAGCACCCGTGGCTTACACAGCTGATATGGCTTTTACAATTAGGCAAAAACCTTGTGTATGTTTGAGAGTACTCTCCGCAAACCAGATCTAGGGTTTACGTATTGGTCAACACAGGTTATGTACTGGCTCTAAGGGTACCATACTAAAAGTGCATGGTGAAACAAAAATAAAGCCTTGCACAGACGTTCACTCCATTCGCTTATTTATCTTCCCTTTTCTTTTTGTTCTTTGCCTAACCACAACACTGATCGAAAAATGCAATAAGAACATTTTGGTCTTATCTGAGATCTTTGAGTTCCCAATGCCAGGATACCCTGATGTGCTTTTTTGCAGATATGTTGTTTATTGAACTCTTACAAGGGGCATTTGTTTTTAGAATTCACATAATTGATCGACTACTCCACAAACCAAGAATAAAAAAACATCCTGTCTGCTTGATTCAAAACTTATCAGCTCTTATTAGCTCTCCAGTCTTAACATTGATTTCTCTGTTGTTTCCCTCTCTTCCTTTGATGGGTGGAGCTAGGAGCAAGGAAAGGTACCAAGCAAAGGAAGAAGGAAGCTAAAAATTATCTACTGTAAAGGGCCCAAGAACTGGTTTGATTCATTCAAAATGTGTTTTTTATTCCCTTGTTCCTTTCCTCAATTAATTCCTGAATAAATCCAAGGAAAAGTGAAAGAGAAGGAAGAAAAGAAACTAGGAAACAAAGAGAGAGGAATGTTTCCAGCTGTCTTTATTATCGCGCGGCGGGGGATATAGCATTGGGCCCTGTCCGTACGGACACATAAAATTGAGGCAGCGGGGGATATTGCCATGTTTTTCTGGTGACACTGTTCCAGTGTGATGTTGAAATCACTCTTCACTTCTGCTCTAATCTATAATATATTTGAGGTTGATGTCTGACCGTCTGTGTGTATGTACATGTTTTTCTCCTACATTTCTCAACCGATTATCGCCAAATTTGGTGTGAATATCCACTTGGACACCAGGAAGGACTTGACGTCGCCCAATTTTTCAAAAACTGTCATGCACGCAAAAAAATGGCAATTTCACTCCGGGTAGCCGGTAGCGGCTAGTCCTACAGATTTAAATCTAATTAAATCAGAACTATTTTTACCTGAAAATTACACCAAAAGTGACTGCACCTTTTCAGTACACTCCATCTGCAGTGGGTAACTCCCCCTACCCACTGCAAGCCTTTGCACTCTTTAATAATAAAATGGCACCTAGGTGGCAACCGCAAGTGGATGACGACTGAGGACCAATCAGCGCCAAGCTTACAAATGCGTCGCCAGCAGCAGACGGAATGGCGGAAACCACATGTAAACAGTAAACAATCCGCGATGATCATGGCAGAAAATACTCCCAAAAACAGAGTATACCGTTGTGCCTAAGGGCTTTCATGCTTGTGCGTGGCGTGTCAGGGCGATATAAGATTAGGAACCACTTGGGTCGCCCGGAGCCAATGACAAACGATGTGTTAGATTCTCAGCTTAAATCAGGATGAGTGCGCTGATTGGATGGTTGTGATCATGTGACCTAGTGGCCATTATTATGAAAGAGTATGAAGGCTTGCAGTGGGTAGGGGGAGTTACCCACTGCAGATGGAGTGTACTTTTCAGTTGCAGCTCCTAAACTGTGGAATACACTACCACTGGAAATCAGGACTTCACGTTCTGTTGCCATTTTTAAATCAAGTTTGAAAACTTATTTCTACTCTCTTGCTTCTTAATCCGCCTGTTTGTTTGTTTTTGTCATGTCGTTTTTTTTATTGTGCTGTTTTCCTGCTTTGCTTTCATACTTTGTCTTTTAATGGGACATATTATCCTTTTTTTTTAATACATATGAGGAACGGTTATAATGTTAAATGTCCATGCTCGACCACTGAAAAGTTTCTAAACATAAAATACAGGGGTTTTGCCATAATCCAAGAACATGATTTTGTGAACATGACTTCCTCTCTGAACAGCTTGTCCCAAGATCTTCACGAGATCTGGGCAAAACCGTCAGGTTGTACCGTCCAATTAATACAGACCTAGCCAAAGCCAATCACAAAGCTGGACCTGCCCACACCGGAAACTATACTAGCAGGCACAAACAACTGCGGATCATACTTTGCCTTAGTAGCGTCAACACGTTTGGAAATACAAAAGAAGAACTGCAAATCATTTGAAGTGCTGTTTTGTCAGTATCTCTCCCAAAGCTGCTTGTGCATTTATTCTTGGACGCAAAGAAAAGCACCAATTTCTCTTACAAAAGATGATACCACCAGAAATCAGTGGGTAGCTTTTTTTGTTTGCTGGCAGCAAACAGCCACGGCCAGAGGGAACGTTAGATGTTTGTGCAGCATTTCACCAAAGACAGCTTTGTCAATAAAGGATAATTTGATGCTGAATAAGCATTTCAGCTGCTTCTCAAACCTGAAGCAGTTGCATCGATCAAGCGCTTTGAGCCACAAGCTGAAAGTAACAATATAACAGCAAATAATTTAAGTGAAGCTAACATGTTACGGGTGGCTAGCAGGACCGCAAACAATAGTAAGCACTATCAACTAGCCTCAAAAGCAGACTTTGTAAAATATCTGAAGATAAAATCTATATTGGTCGTGACTGTCTGTGACTCACAGATGCAAAAGCTGTAAGTTGCTTTTATGGAATAAGCCTGCCTAATGAAGTGCCTAGTGAAGGCCTGTTGATCGCGGCTATTGCAGGTGTGCGAACATAAACCTCATTTGAAGCTAACTTTTTATACTTATTTGTAATTTGAATGGTTGGTACAACTGTCCACAGGAACTTGCTGTCTGTAAGACCTGTATTGCAAGGGTTTGTCTCTGTAGTTGTTATGACCGCTCGGTTACCAGCTACTGCATGTTAGTGTGCGTGCTGTGCTCCTTAAAAATGCTCCTGGTTAACTTATATGCAGTAATTCTGATTGGTATGCTTGTGTTACTTCGGTAAGCATGAATTTGGCAGTTTCATCATAATTGTAGCCAGTACAGTTGAAGCTAACCGGGGAGGTGTCGTATGTGTCTGCAAAGTTGGGCAGGAAAAGCAGCTGTTAGACCAGACGTAGGTTTTGCAGAGCTTAGGTTACGCGTTTGGGTTTGTTTATGGCTGCTTGTGATCACTTCACTTATCCATGACCGGGATCAGCCGAATACTTCACCAATATCTGGGCTAGTTATTTTATTCCCCTTGGGAAATTGTTCTGGCTAAAAAGCTGAAAAAGGTAGAGATTGAAAAGGAAATTCGTTCCTAAGTTATCGATTTGCTAGCTCTACATAAGCAACTGTCCACGCTAACGGAACTTACGGTCTCTAAAACCTGCATTATGTTCATAACATAACCAGAGCTCTTTAGCTGTCACGTACTATCCATAAAGCTGCTTTCACAACAAACGCAAAACAAATTTTTTGCGTGACAGATTACATGCAAAGTCAAAGTCAAAGATGCGAATACACGTCTTATGGGCGCGTTAAGCCACTTTCGCCCCAGAAGTGAAACTAATTTTTTGGTGACAGATTATATTCAAAGACAATGGAAAGACAATGCATTGACTTTGAATGTAATCTCTCGTACAGAAAATTTGCTTTGCGTCCTTTTTAGTAATTCCGAAGCAATAAGTAAACCGTGACCACGGACAACTTCTGAAAAGGCCGTTCAGCTTGGAGCTTTCACCCCTCCGTCATATACCAGCGCAGAAGCTGTTCGTTACTCCACGCTAACGACACACTGCAGTTATGCACACTGAAGCAGTCCATAAGTTGTTGGTCCAATTTTTCTGCTCTTCACTATTTATGTTTCCCTCTAAACTCAGACCCACCGGATTTCTACGGTCTCTGGTCTACACTTGGGTATTTCCACCTGTTTTACAAATGTGTCTGTATGGGGTGGGTTCTAGTTTACCCTCAATCCTCGCTAGAGTGGAAACACTGGTGTACTCACCATGCCGTAGGTAGATAGCAAATTCAACTTTGAGCTTCCAGACTTTCATACTGCGTCTACTACTTTTGCGGCTGCGTTTATTAGAACAAGTTCTTTTCACATGTTCAGCCTTTGATTGCAAAATTCCTTCGCTGAGATGGCAGACGCGTCTCACGTTTCACACTGGGGAGGTGGACCCGGAAAACTGCGTTCTGCCGAGTCCCACCCAGCTCCACCCTCCGCAGAGCTGGCCATTCAGAAGAAAGTGGGCACATGGGGTGGGGGAGCGATAGCGGAAGAGCAGCCCAAACAAACAGGCATAGACTCCAATGGACTGTAAAATAGGGTTTTTGAGGATGGCAGTATGAGCTAAATAAGAACCCTTTCTTGGACTTTGAACGATCAGGACTACTCTGGAATCCAAGATCAAAATATAAACTTGGAAATGTAGCATAATAGGTCCCCTTTAAACTGTTGCTTTTAATTGCTTGCACTTCATGTTGTCTTCATTTATTAATTTATATACTTCTGTTTGCTCTATATGTACATTCTTTTTTTGATGGTAATTTCGTTTTACTTGACTTGACTTGAAAATGTTGAATAATAATAGTGTGAGTAGGTTGAAGATTGATAATGGAGCCTGATCCTTTATTTCAAACTCGCCGTGGTTTGCCTCCTATTAACAATTGAATTTCAAGGCTAATGCCTCCCCTGTGTTTTGAAGCACATGATTATAATTTCAGCAAAGCGTGAAAATGCATGCCTGCTCCTGTGAATTCTGGTTATCTTTTTAATCATTCTGCTACTCAAGCTCAGCTGGTTCCAGGGGTTCTTTTGGACCTTTCTTTTCCACATTGTTTAAACCTTGAAATCAGAACACCACCCTAAAGCGAATTATTTCACAAGTTTAGTTGGGGTGTTTTGCTAAAAATGCAGGCAAGATCAAGTATCAGCAGGACGAAGAGCAGTTATTTACATGAGACAGAGAAATATGACAGCCAGATACCAATACATTGTTTTTTTTGTGTGCTTTCATTAAAAATGCACAAGAGCTCATAGCTTATGTTGTGTACACATATTATAATAAACCTGACACCATCTTATGCACAGCAATGGAAACTCAGATGAAAAATGCACATTAATATGCATGAGTTCAGTCTTGGTTAACTGAGCTTCTGTTTTAATGTTAGACAGCATCTGCTGATGCATTCTAAGAGTTTAAAGGTCCACCAATATGCAGATCAGAGAGTCTTCCTATTTCACCAAAATGATAAAAGTTTAATGCTGACTTATCCCATGGTACTTCACTATCTTTTAAAATACTTAATATTAATAAAGTGCGACTTTATGATGGCATAGTAAGTGGATCTGATGATACTAATAGTCATGCATGCAGCACTTTATAGATTTAGGTCTAAATTAACTATGCTGGCGCACCAAAGACATTTCTGTATTATTATTTTTTTTTACAGAATTTATTGGAAATGCAATGAGAACATTTTATTGAATTTTATAAAAAGCTGACACAGAACTGGATTTTCCCCATGATATGAGATAACTGGAGGGAATATTGCAGCGTCTTCCGTGATCCGTCCATCTGAGTGGTTTTTTTGGGGACGTTGTAGCTTTACTACCTCGAATCCAGATGAATTGGCACATTTATTCAACTGAAAAAAAGTACGAAGACAAAAAAAAAAACGTTTCAGCCCATCAACTTTATAGTTTGTTTTCTTTGATGTTTGCAAAATGCTCCGATAAAGCTGGGACAGATGTACTGTTTGTTCACCAATAAGTAACATCAACCTCTACTTTTAATGACACTAAGGAGTTGTTCTGGAGCTGAGGACACCAATTGTAGGACATTCAAAAATGGAATTGGTTCCAATTTTGGCCAGATATTGGACTTGAGTCGGTTAAAGATCTGGGTCCGTTGTCCTAATATGTGCTTCAATAATCGATACACGTTTTCAATGGCGGACAGGTCAGGGCTGCGGGCAGTATCCACATGATGTGCTGAAGAAGCCACACTATTGAGTAATGCTCAGAGTGTGGCTTAGCATTATCCTGTTTGAACTGGCAGGGGCGTTCCTGATAAAGATTACATCAGGGAGGCACTAATGTACCTCCAATATGTGTGTTTTCCCCTCTCGATCAATTTTACCATCAAAGATGTGTAAGTTACCCGTGCAAAGTGCACTAATGCAGTCCCAAGCCATGACAGATGCTGGCCTTTAAACATTTCACCGGTAACAAATAGAGAGAGCCCAACTTTCATTCTAACGCCCGAATATATCTAAAGATGAATTGCATTAAGAGCAATTACATAGACTATTCCAACAGATGCTGGACTCTATTTATCATTATTGCTGAGGTAACACAAAGCAAAACACATAGATGTACACAGGAAAAAGATCCTCACCCAGACAACGGCATCCCCCAAACCTGTGCCAACACATTTCAACTGTATAATAGACAGTTCTCATGCCCTGCCAGAACCCCCATAATACAATAGCTGACTCTGCTGAATATACATTACCAACTATTTATTTTTTATGTATGTATGTGTGCATGCATTATTATTATTATTATTATTATTATAATCTTGTGGGTTACAAGAGACCTCACTATAATTATTATAACCATTAGGATTATTTCACCCTTGTTTGTCTCATACCCTGGAACCTCAGGATGTTGTAGAGGGCGACAGGGCAAGGAGTGCAGAGGAGGACCCAGTTGCTGGGACATGGAGTTTATTCAATAATGGGTGAAGGGACAAGAAAACCAATCCTAATCTTGAAGAGAACATAAAGGGGAGTGCTCCGAAAACAAAGGCAGAAACCAGACTAAGGCTATCAGCCCGAATGGGCGAAACTAAGCTTTAAATACTTAAGGTAATCTAACAAACTAAAAGCGAAACAGGTGAGGATTATTAATCTTGTGAACAACGGATAATTGGTTAATTAGGTTTAGGGCAAATAGCCGGGGAAAAGGAATGTCATAATATCCCTTCTCCTCTTTCACCGAGACAGCGCAACATCCTTTATTTCTATCAATGTAGGATGGACTCAGCAGGCCAGAGCACTATTTTTCTCTTTCTCGTCAGTTCATTCCTTTCAAGTTCGAGCCCAGAAATGTTGGTGGTTCTTCTGGATGGTGTTGATATATAGTTTCCTGTTTACATAGTTGTGTCTCAACAAGCATTTGATGATGTCATGACAAACTGTACCCTCGGAAACAGGCCTGTGGTATTTTCGATCCCATGTGGTAAAGTTAGCAACAGAAGACATGTTGTTTCTTAGTGCAGTGCCATTCATTAATGAAGCATTCACCTTCAGATACTAAAGTAACTACACCCACCCACTACACTTAATAGGCAAAGAAGAGAAGAGTCATGCAACAAAATGATAAGTGAAAAAATTTTCTGGATCACTCTTCAACTGTAAGTGCTTCCTTGTCTGCAGGCATTTCTCTGTACTCTTCTTTACTTTATCAAGTAAAGTAAACGTAGGCTAAGGTATATGTGAATAGAGCTGTGCCCTCGATATTCATCTTTCCAACCAGTTGTGTGTGATGCTGGCAGTAAATTACCATATCATTGTCAAGTTCATGCTCTTTGTCAAAATTGGCCTGTCAGACAGGTGGAGCATGATCCAGAGCTACTGAAATCTGGTACAGTCAGCCTAAGCACATCCTATTCTCTGGTCAATAAAAGGCCACATCAAAAGTCACAGTTCTGCTGTTGTTCAAAATACCATGGATGACTTGAGCCATCAGGGAACGTGCCATTGGCACGCTCAGTGCAGGAATGTTTCTCAGGGTTGTCGCAAGAGCTCTTAATGTCCATGTTTCAACAATGAGTCACTTGTAACTCCTTTTTGAGGAATTACGCCCACATGTGTGATGACCCCCTGCCGAAGACTGCCATATCCGGACTTTCCATCTCTGTGACCATCTGAGAAGAGCAACTGCCAGTGCAGATGAGACAGCTCATCCCCACAATCCCCGCATTTTTGCTGAAACTATGAAAAATAATCTCCAGGAAGTCCATATCTTTAAGTGCTATATTCTTTGTGGATCTGACCTCACCTCAGTTCGATGAAAAAATTGGTTCGACTGAGTGAATAGACATGTTTGATGGCCAAAGGCACAATGGAGGACTGTTTTCTTTTCAGACAAGTCATGTTTCCAATTTCACAGAGCGGATGGACAGGCGATCGTTGTGCTGACATCATGGTGGCGCGCACAGTGGCTCATGGTGATGGAGTGCTGGTTTGGATGGGAATATCCCATGGACATTGCACCCTACTGCATTACATTAACAGCAGCTTGAATGCAGAGTGAGATCACGATGAGACACTGTCTATCATCCTACCATTCATCCATCAAAACAATAACCATCCAGCATGACTGTGCCAGAGTTCCTTGAGCCTGAAAACATTTGTGACGTTGAATGTCTAGCTTATTCCTCGGATCGTCCCCCTTCCAGCATCTTTGGAATGTCCACAACCAACAAGTTCGTCACCGGTTCACATTTTCGGCTAATATCCGCTGACTCCGCACAGCTCTTGAAGAGAAGTGGGAACATGTCCACCAAGTCACCACTGACCATTTGTTACAGTCCACACAGCAGAGATGTGTAGCAATGCAGCAGGCTAAAGGTGGACATACCCAATATTGATTTGTGAAATTTGGACAATAGACCCCATCCCCTTAATCATCACTCTATCATGAGATTCTTGTTTGTCTGTATTAACCATTAATGAAAATGTATTGCAATATGGTCTTACAATCTTTCAACACTCAATGAAAGATGAGCTTCTGAACATGGTGTGGCGAGAATAACATGAGTGGCGAGAAAATGCCATTCAGCCCAACTAGGGTCGCCAGTTTCTTTTTACTATTGTGAATATATCACTTCAGATACTCAATGATTCAATGGTATCTAGCTTTAGGTCAAGTCTGCTCTTGAAAATTGCCAAGGTTTCTGCCTCAACAATATGGTCAGGCAAGCTGTTCCGCATCAAAATTACTCTTCGGGTGAAAAAATATTTCCTAATATCAGTGCTAAATTTACCCTCTGTCAACTTGCATTTGTGACCTCGAGTTCTACTCACAACACTTGATAGAAGGAATCCTACATAATTCACTTTGTTAATCCCTTTAACATATTTCAAGACCACAGTCAGATCACCCCTGTGTCTCCTTTTCCTTAGACTAAAGAGAATAAGGATCTTCAGCCTTTTCTAATAGCTTCATCTTTTATACCTGAAATCAGCTTAGTGGCTCTTCTCTGAACTTTTTCTAGAGCCTCTATAACTTTCTCAAAATATAGGCCCCAGAGCTGTACACAATACTCCAGATGTGGTCTGAAGAATGTGTTGTACTAAAGAAGCATCACCTTGGATTTGTACTCTAAACTTTTGGCAATGTATCCCAGCATCCGATTCGCTTTTTTAACTGCTACGGCACAATGGCTACAACCTGTGAGAGTTTGATCAACAATCACTCCCAGATCTTTCTCGTGTGGAGCACATTCCAGTTTTAAACCACCCATGAAGTAATCCCGTCTACTGTTCTTATTACCTACATGTGCAACTTTACATTTCGCAACATTAAATTTCATTTGCCATATTTCAGCCCAATTCTTGATTCTATCCAAATCATCCTGAATCACTTTTTACTGGACTCTTAACTATTTGCCAAACCTCCCAATTTAGTATCATCTGCTTAATTAACTAATTTGCTGTCAATATTCCTATCAAGGTCATTAATATAGATGAGGAACAGCAGGGGTCCCAACACCGATCCCTGGGGGACGCCACTCCCCACCATACCTAGCTCAGATGAGATATCACTGACCACCACTCTTTGTGTTCTGTCCTGTAACCAGTTTTGAATCCACTCCAGAATACCTCCTGTAACTCCAATGGAGCTCATTTTAAAAATTAGTCTCTTATGCAGTACTTTAGCAAACGCTTTCTGAAAATCCAAGTATATTATGTCATGAGCCCTGCTCTTGATAAGTCTTGGTGTCCTCTTCAAAAAATACCAGGAGGTTTGTCAGGCATGACATTCCTTCACAGAAACCATGTTGGCTATCCTTTAAGATATTATAACATTCAAGAAATAATTCCAGCTCGTCTTTTATGATAGATTCCAGTATTTTGCATGCAATGCAAGTTAAACTGACTGGCCTGTAATTTCCTGGCTCAGTACGGTCCCCTTTCTTATATATTGGTATAATATTGCCCCGTTTCCAATCATCTGGTATTTCTCCAGTTTCTAAAGACCGTCTAAAGATAGCAGAGAGCAGTTTCAAGATGATCTCACTAACTTCGCTGAGCACTCTAGGATATAAGCCATCAGAACCCACCCCCTTACCTGCCTTTAGTTTATGCAACATGTCTAATACTTCATTATCCTTAGCCTAATTTCCGCTAAATAATCTTCAGCATTGGACATGCCCTCTGGCTAAATAAAAACCCACTCCGAGGTAAAATTCTCGGCACAGTAACTGTTTAAGGTATTCCGAATATCCTTGTTGTCATATAGCAGCGATCCATTTTAATTATTTATACACTTAACCTCCTAATTCCCACAATAAGAAGTGTTGTGTTTATATTTTTTTTCAGTGTGTGTATTTGTGTATACACACACACGTGCGCGTGCGCACACACACACACACACACAAAATACTGTGAAAAAGTCTGAGGTACCCTGCACTTTTTAAAATTTAAATCTGCTTTTGATGTTTACATTTTGTTTTCCATATTAGAGTTCCTGAAGATAAGAAGTAAATTTGAAATTCCAAATTTTAATGTAATAAATGTATTCCATTAAGAATAGTTTATGCAGATATTATAGTCTTGACAAAGCCTTGATGTCAACATGTAAATTTGTGGAAGGATAGCAAGTGTCCCAAATTTTTAGGCAAAACATAGTCACACCAAATATTGGTTTAGCTTAGTTTTCAGCTCTGTATGGTACATTTCTTAGTTAAACTATTTATATTAACTTTTAATTCCATCTTTTTTGCAAGCAAAATTGCTTTAAATGTGCCTAAGACTATTCCACAGTACTGTATATTGTAGTGGTTTTAGAGAACAATCTCGGAATGCATGCAATTCCCAATCGAAAAGAATAAAAATGAGAACCTAAACTACTAAATGTTCACGCAGCACATACAACTGCGGAACACAGCCCAAAATGAAGGACTGACTACTCCTTGGAAAAAGAGCTCAGACTTTGGAGCAAGCTAGAAAATAAATCTTCCAAACACTAGGTAACAAACTGGCAAAAGTAGATTGCAACACTAGTCTTAAAGGCCTCTGTTACCAGCACCGTGTATGGATGACACTATAAAGAAAAAGCAAAGAGGTGCTGGAATCTTGGTTAATTTATAGGATTCACACACCTGATATTAATCTGCAATTGACCTGAGAGGCAGCGAGGTAGTCACGAGTACTGTGGCAGAAGACGAGTAGCCGATGAGCCAAACATACGTCGTTAGCATACTAAGCGCCATGGTAAAATGTTCCAAACAAATAAGTGATTAACAAAATCGGAATCCAATGCAGATAGGGCTTTCTCTTGAAAGACAGGGGTATGCCCACCTAAGAGCTGAAAAACAGCTCAGATCAGGGCAGAAAGAGACCTGATACATGACAGTATATAAGTTCAGTATTCAATGATATCATTGATATTAGTTGATGAAGACTTCATATGAGCTCAAAGTGCTTATTAGACTGCATTGAAAACTGATACTTGCAATTTGAGTATTTAATTCATAGTCTACCTGATGTAAAATGTTGTGTGTTTAATAGGGATGGGTACAGTACAACTTGCAGTGCAACCAAGGACTCTTGGAAATATAGAACCTGTTTGTAGTCACTTGCCTCTCAGGTTACCTCATCATGGATATCCCCTTCTCACAATAGTACCAGAGCTGCCCATTCTGAGACATGAGCTGGTTTTAATACAGTGTAAGCTATTGTTGGCTCACATTGCCAGAATCTCATTGATTATTTTCAGCAAATTCAAGGGAGCAATGTCAGGGAGGAGAGAAAGTGGACTTATTATTAATGTATTAGTACTGGAAATGAATTTATCACTGAACATCTCACTATGGCGAGCAGAGAGAAAGATTGAGCATTATACTGTATTTTCAAATTATGAGTCAATGACCCACCCTTGTAATGTACATTGTAAATAAAAACTGAACAACCATTTCATGAAGAGACTGAAAGAAAACAATATCTGAAACGAGGTGTTACAGTTACAATCTCAAAGATTTTCATTTGAATGAATTCCTGTTAAAGCGTTATCTCTCGCCAGATATCACAATGAGGATTCACAATGATGATTACGTGTGAGAGAAGGGTTACACTACCGTGTGAAATGTAGCCAAGAATTTACTGTAGCTAAAATTAGATTTTTTGAAGCAATAATGACAAATGTTATTTTTCTGTTATGAATGAGAAGTCCAAACTATGAGCTTTAAGAGAATGCGGCATTTACTGAGTGGGAGGACAAAGTGTCTGCTTTCTCTGTCAATGTGTTCATTCTTCATCAGTTGGCAGCTCTGGCATATGGCTTGAAAATCACTGCAATCTCGAAAATGCTAATGAAGAATATACCAGGTGCATAGGGCACCCACCTATAAAGACGCAAAATACTATTCTAAAAATGCACCCTTGTAATAGACCACTGACTTTAGACCAGGTTTTTGTAAGTCAGTCGCACAATGTCTTGCCACTGCCCAAATATTCAAGCCAGCAATGCAACTGACCTCACCTCATTTTAAGAACAACGCACCTGTCGGCACTCAGATTGTCACAAGAATATTTGCTATTTAAACAAGGTGGAAGCTGGACAGGAAAATGACAGCTGCGTTCATCATGAACCAGGGAAGACACTTACTGTATGTCGTGCGTAGTGTTGCTTCGCGCAATGTGTAAGACAGAGCCCTATGAAGTAAAGTGGAAGCTCTTTTCTCATTTTTGAGACAGTGGCCTGAGAATGATTTCATCAACAAAGGCAGTGCTGAAACTTATGGTGACTCAGTGGTTAGCACTGTTGGCTTGCAGTAGGTGGTCCTTGGTTCCAGTCCTGGCCGGTCAGGACCTCTCTATGTGGATTTTACAAGTTATTTCTGAGTACACATCTGGAATGCTCTATAGGAATACTGCAACCAATGCCACAGACACAATTAATTTGGTCCATTTAAAACAAATCCATTTAAATTGGCAGAGTACCAGGGTTACTGTGCTGTAACATATTGCTCACCGTAGTATCAGTGAACTTCTCTTAGACGTGCGCTACAGCGGCCCATTTGTCAATTCAGGCCAGAAAGGACATGCTATTTTGCCTGAAGCATCGAAAGCCTTGTATGCTCCATACCCAGGCAGGTTCATGGATCGTCCCTCCTTAGACCACTGTTCCTATGCACTCGCAACTGCTGACTGAAAGCACCCCAGAAGCCTTGCTATTTTGGAGATGCTCTAACCCACTCATATGGCCATTATGATTTGGCCCTTGACAAAGTCGCTCAGGACCAATTTCTTTCACATACAACCCAATGAATACAAGAACCGACTGTTAGCTTACCATCTAAGGTCTGTCTGCAGACCTGGACATGCACCATTATCATCCCCCGCTAACATGAAGTGGGAGGGGGATATAGGTTTGACCTCCATCCGTCTGTGCATGCTTGCATCCGTCCGAGAAATGGGGACAACTTTTCTCACAAACTATTACAAATAGGACAACCAAATTTGGTGTGTAGCTTCAGACCATAAAGGCCTTGATAGAGTTCGAAATTAAGAAGCACATGATAGGCGGGGGATGTTGTTGATCATGCGACTTGTTTGCTTCTCTGATGGGTGGGTTTCATAATTTGCCACATTGGAGTACATACAATGAGACTGTCAAAAGGCATGTACCAGTGTTTCGAAAATGATAACCACATTCATATAATAAGTTCTGTATGTACAGATAACATTTGAAACTTGAAACAGATTAAGAACTTGTGTACACAAACCGTGTCTTGCATTCTATCTCCAATAAATTTTAGTTACAATTTTAATTTTACACTTGTAATTTGATGAGCATTTGCTTATCTCAGTTTATGCTGGCAAAACTTTCTGGCAGATTTCTAACTCCATGAAAGTATCGATAGGTCACAAGAAGGGGAAAAACCCATTACAGCATTAAATACTTGTATATATCTTAGACACTGATGATGCCATGCCAATGACTTGCCCTTTTTGCTTTCATTTAAAGGGATGACCTTATGAATGCTGAAGTTTCAGCAAACCATACTGGAAGTGCTGACAGTAGTCAAGAGACTATGGAGAAAACTGCAGATTTGTTTTACTTAAGGTGAAGATTAAACTAACATGTAGGCCCTACTTGACCTAAAAAGACAGTCTTAAAGAGCATGGAAACTCTTCCTCCACTATTGCTCTGCTTTTGTGTTTTGTTTGAGTACACACCCAAAACCATTTTGGAGACAGCTGTTCCACCCGGTGATCCTTTGTTGCCGTGTCAGCAAGGTTTGAAAGTCACCACTTCATGCTGCTTGGTTGCCTGGCTAAAAATAAGGCAGCGCTCTTGTTAGAGGCATGTCACGTAAGCTCTAGAATACAAATCAGCGTGCAAGCGGTCCCAGGCACAAATGAACAGCCATAATGTGCATTAAGCCATTGACTTGCGTTGTTTTGATTGTTAATCTAGCTTTTTGAACAATGGTTCAGTGTTGTGTGGTCAAATTCTGTGGAAATTCTGATAAAGCCAGACTGGTTAATGATCTACCCCTCTAGCAATTTACCTCTCCCAATTAGCAACAGTTGCTCAGACTAATTGGCAGAGCCGACGAAAGCCTAATTTATTTTTGAAAGCCTTGTTATACATTGCACTACGAAATTATACGGCATTTTCTTCTGCTCATCAATGTCAACAAAAAATATCAATAAGTGATTATAATTTCTGTGCTCATGTAGCTGGTAAAACAGCACAGATTTGCATAAATTAGTTTGCGATGCTCATTTAGTAATAAGTCATGAGAATCTGTTCTATAGTCTGGATGTAGTGACAGCTAAGGTGCATTGTTAGGTACGACGCACAGCTGAGTGATGGCGAAAATAACTGCTGCAAAGTCAGTGAAAGTTTCAGATTTTTTCCAGATTGTCACCCTTGCGGAGTCACATGAATTATATCAACATAGCCGATAGGCAATCGCTTTGTCATTAGCTTTTCTTTATCATTACGTGTCATGCATTGGTGGTGGTTGTTCAAAATTGTTTGATTGTTAATCAGGCAAACTTGAACGCAAACAGTTCAAGAGCAAGATGCGGGAAAGGGTCATGTTACTGAAGGCCTTCCTGACTTCTGATGGCACTCCATTGTATGCAGCTAATAGTCCAATATATTTGCCGAGATCGGGGATGTTAAACTGTGTCAAGTCATTCCTTATTCACTTGATTAATTTACTTTTGTTTTCAAATAAACGTTACCGCAATTCAAACCATAGGAAAATAACATACCAATTTGTATTGCCAACGTGATCTTGTGATAATACTGCATCGTCAGGAACGGAATCTGCTGCATGTCCTACTTGGTCCTGGATTTCTTGCCTTGCTGGTGGCCCATACAGGTAGAGTTGAGGACTGTTGTATTCCTCCGTATCTGCCACATCAAGAACTAATTCTCTGTCTCCTGATTCCTCAGCACCCCAATCATGAAAACTGTCACTGTAATTCCCGCTAGATTCACTGAAACTGTATGACGCCATGTTGACCTTGCCTGTTTGTGTTCTAGCGCTGATGTCATGCTTACTTTGGGTGCGCTCGGGCTGGGGTCGGCATCTGCCACTAGAGGGGATCAAAAAATTTTACTTGCAGCGATCTGCAATCGACTTTTGCAAAAAATAAAGGTTTTGCGATCTTTGAGTAATTCTCTATCACATGTAATTGCTCATCCTCTGGGGTTTCCATGCTCTTTAAGTTTATTTGGATTCTCATAAGGTTACCGCCATCACCACAATTCTTCCTGGGATCTGCATACAAACATAAAATAATGTAAAAAAAAAAAAAAAACTGAATAAAACATTAAAAAAACTGTAATAAACTAGAGGCACTCCAAGGGTGCAAACCTCCGCCAAGGCAGCACAGTCCAAATATTGGTTATTGGGAGCAAAGTTCAGTTATTGCGTCATATGATTTCAATATGATTTGCGTCATTTGTCTGCTGTGGCGGCCATATTGTTTGACTGATCGTGGCCAAAATCAATAGGGTCCATCCTTGATGTAATAGCGGTCCACCCACAAAATTTCAGAGATATCCGTTCATCACTTTTTTGAGTTATCTTGAACACAATTACACAAACAAACAAACAAATGACACCGATCACATAACCTCCTGCCAGCTTCGTTTGGCGAAGGTAAAAATATGTAGTCCACCCCATTCAGTCACCAACAGACCTTAAGACAGGTGGTAAAGTTGACACATACAATACAAAATAAAAATCAATCTGAAGTTGCTCACAATATATAAGATGTATTCAGTGACAAATGTACTCATAACCGTGCATTTCAGGCTCTTTTGTTCGTCAGAACACTTCAAAAATCTTCTCCATTAGACACCTTTAACTTTGATTTATTTCATAATTTACAAAAATAGCCAATAACTGAGGTGTCTCCATTCCTTACACGCAAGTGTTTTGCCAAAACACCTGGGAAGGGGTGTTACTTTGTGTCACTTGAATACATCGTATTTAGCAGCTGAACTGTAAGTGTAAGAGCATTAAAAGTGTCAATTTCTCATGCATATGAAACAAGAACAGTAATACACAAATTCATTCAGCGCATATTTAGTACCTTCATTGTCCTTGAGGGTGAAGTTGGGATTGACAGGCAGGTCGCTTGGCAAAACAAAGGAAAAACGGCCATTGGCGAAGTCATCTTTATCTTCTGCCCTAATAGTCTGAATTACCTTGAGGAATAAAGCCAAAAATAAATATTAATAATGATAAACACATTATCCCAACAATATGAAATTTAATCTCTATCTATCTATCTATCTATCTATCTATATTTGCCTAGGTTGCCAGTATGAAGGAGTTATTGAAGGAGTTTAAGTTATTCAAAAGTTGAGTTTGCCTGTGATTGTGTCTGGAACTTTTTGCCCAATCAAAAATAAGCAGGAGGGAAAGCGAATAACATCTTTCTGAAGCAGGCTGTTATACTGGCTGGGGAAAATAATACATACATTTGGCATGTAGAAAATGCAGGGAAAGCATGCTGTTGCTTTAATGGAGGTCAATGCATAAATATGACAATTTTATGAGTACAAACTGGACAGTGCCAAGCATGCACGCCTAAGTCACCAAAACACAGTAGAATAATTTCATCACTTAGAAACGTAAATTAACGCTGCTCAACAATATTTCAGCAATACGACTAGAATGAGCCTGGAGCCATAATGGACAGCGGAAAAAGTTAAGGACAGATGATTCATCGTTTCCCATGACAGAGCTCCTCTGATCATCACTGTGAGCTCACAGTATCTGCTCTATTCAGCAATGCATTGTTTTTTTTTCCATGAGACATCTTTTTTGATGTTTCTCTCCTTAAAAGGATGATTGAATTAATTCCACACGCGCCTGTGAATTATTTTCCCAAATAATCTTAAGTGAATATTCCACCACAGACCCACCACCTCCCATGTAGCACTGAGAGCATCTCATCAGTCTGGGCACATGAAGCTAAATCCTCTTGATGTTCTTACTAAAAATGCATCAGCCATCGCAATCCAGGCCCGCTAACTGATTGGGTTGCCTTTTTGCTGTAATCTTCATTTAAATGGAAAAATATGAGGAGAAAATGTGAAAGCGATGTGCATCGGAGAGGTTGCGCTTTGCTGCACACGTGCCCCGTCTGAATGAGCATGATTAGCATTTTCTAGCCTCCCGCTCTGTGTGCTTAAAGCGGCGCTATCTGCTTGTGGGGACATCAGCGCCCGCTGAATAATTTATAGGCTCAAGAGGCCAGGCGAGACTATGGTGCCGGCGATAAATCCTGAACACCGCTGTTAAACACATCCTGAAGGGGAGGGAGGGAGAGAGGGAGAGAGAGGGGGATCAATAGGGAGAGATAGCAACAGAAAGAAGGAGGGAATGGGGGGTCAAGAGAGACAGAAAATGGAAAAGAATGAGAAAGAGACTGAAAATGGAGAGAAAGAGCAGGGAATGCGTAGAAGAAAAATGAAGGAAAAAGGTGGAGGGAAGGGAGGAACAAAGAGAGGGATGTGGAGAGACTGGGAGTGAAATAGAAAATGGAGGCACATGAAAATAGAGGGATAAAGAGATATTGATGCAGAATATGACGAATAAATTGAGATAGACAGTTGGGATGAAAACAAAAAGAGGCAGTCACCTGACCCGGCCGAGAACTCTCGCACACGATGACCTCGTCATCTACGGCGACCTCTGGCGGATTGTCGTTGACATCTAGGACCTGGACTGTGACAGGAACATGACTGAGGAGACTTGGGTTGTCTAGAAAGAAAAAAAAAACACCACACACACACATGCACATACACACGCATGCACGCGCACACACACACACACGCACACGCACACATACACACACACACTGCAATCAATGAAAAACTGTCAGCACAGCATGGAATCTGAAGTCTGCAGTGACCTGTAGGCCAAAAAATAATACTCTTCAAAATGCGTCTGTTCCGCAGGGTGTTTTTCCTTTAAAATTCAAGGAGGCCAAAGTGCACTTTGTGCGAATGTAGCTTAAACGTTTCTAGTTTAGAATTGATGAGCAAACAGACTGCTAAGCAGCCCATAGATAGTGTGACAGTCATATTCCATCACAGCCCCCAATCATCACTTCCCCCTATTGTCAAATCTGTCTCCACCAGGAGCAGCTCCATGCCTGTTTCCTTGAACACTTCAGGCAGCGTTTCCTGAAAGGAATCAATTGAGACCGTGCTGATTTGAAAAAGATAAACTAAAAACAACCATTTAAAACTCCTATTACTCTAGGTTATTTTAAAAATTGATACAGCAGCACTACTCTTGACACACTTTATCTTAAGACCAGCTCCTTGAGGCGTTAAGATAGCATGCATGAGACAATAAATGTAACCGTTTACAGCTATGAATATGAATTGTAGTATTGTGCATGCCTGTCTTCTAAGTAATACTGAGGAAAGGGTAAACGTGACTTGTATTGTTCATTAACTAAATTACTCGTGTTTCCAGACAGTGTGAAAGCTAGAGGCCTACCAAGCACTGTACAGGGCTCGACATTAACGCTCGTCCGCTCGTCCGGGACAAGTAGGTTTTACTGTCGGACAAGTGGATAAATTTGCTTGCCCCACTGGACAAGATAAAAGTCGCTGAAAAAATACTGTGTCTTCACGTTATGTGTCCCTGAATTCAATTAGCTGAATAAGTACATTTTGAATACCGATTTGAAACAAGAAACGTTTTTTTCTCCACGACACATCTAACCAGCGTAAAAACTGGACACGCGTGCACTCATATGCAGGAGGAATCGCTTCCAGCAGAGGAGCAGCGATGTTTCTCAAGGCTTCGCAACCCGGGAAAGCTCCAGCAAAAGCCCCACGAAGAAAAACAGCAACTGCACCTGAGCCGTATGAATCGAAAAGGGGGAGAAAATCTGAACAGAGCTGGAGGGAGGAATTCGACTGGGTGCAGTGCGGATCCCAACTTGGCTGAAAAGTCAGTGATGCCAGCATTAGCGACACTGTATTTACGAATCACGGCAAACAGACTGCCCATTTAATTTCAGTTGATATTTGACTTTAAAAATAAAAAAAAAAACTCGAACACACACATAGCATGACATGACACTTGGTCCGTGTGAAGAATGAAAAATGAACTGTAATAGCACCGGTGCGATGAGTGACAGAGAGCAAGTAAGTAGTGAATCAATGCCATCTCGCTGCAGCATCGATAGTTTAGCTGCTTGTTTAATTTATTGTTGTGATATATTTTAGTTTATGTCGTGAGTATATTTAGCATTTCATATTGTTTGTATTTAGTGACATCGCCAGGGCTTTTTTTTTTTTAACTCCAAACAAAGTTAATTTCATGCGGACTTGTGGTTTCTACAGGAGCAGATATCAATTTTCTAGTCTCCAAGCCCGTGGTCAGTCTGCCCTCGATGTTTACGACACTATAGCTGATAATTGAAATCCTAGTTACTGAATATCATTGGGATTTCATCTCCTGAATCTCACTGCCCAGGTCTATCTGTCTACAAATTGGTAGTTGAATTGTTAGGTCAAGTAATTAAAATTTTAAATGACTAATGCAGAGGCAGCAACCCAAACATGCCAGAATTTATTTTGTAGTTTGGCCGGGTGACCTATGCACTCATGATTGGTTGGGAAGAAAAAAAGGTGTTTAATTAATTTTATAATGTTAATAGCGTCATGTTGAGATATAACGTTATTGAAGTAGAAGTCCTGCATTCAAAATGTAATTTAATACTAAACAGCCAAACAAACAGACAGACAGGCCAAAAACAATATCCCCCTAAATCTTCGATTCCGAGGGCATAAAAAGTCATTTTTTGTCAATTATACCGGACAAGTGATTTTTGAGCCAGGACAAGTGAAAGGTAAATTTACTTGTCCGAAGGACAAGTTCCTCAAAAAATTAATTTCAAGCCCTGCTTTAGGACATTGAGTACGTTTCAACTCTGTCAATACCGCATGGCAAGTAAATCTGTATCTACGATATGATAAAGTATTTCTTTGCTTTTCAATATCTCACTGTTCTGCGGTTTGTAATCTATGATGATCCAGTCATCTTGGCTGGAATCAGAACGTGACTCCTTTTTTCCACCAGGCAGTTCAAGAGACGGCCAAGTGTGATTTGACGAAGGCTGAATCCAGATGTTTTCACTTTAGGGTCGTGTACCTGGCCTGCACGAAATTCTGTCTTACATACAGTGATTTTGATTGACTAGCTCATTCACTTAAGTCTGTTTGAGCACAGGCTGCCAAGTGTAAATACACTACTGGGCGGACCTCACTTCTCGCTGTGCTCCTCTATTTAATTCAAACAATGAAAAAGAAAGATATCCGCTCATAAGTACTAATATTCAGTCGGCTGTATGACTTATGCAAGAGAAGATTCTTTAGTCCATTGCTTTTTTTCTCTCTTCATGCCTTGGTTTGTTTATGTGTTCTTTATTGTTGTATCCCTATTGCTATGAATACAGGATAATCCCACTGACTAAGACCAGTGAAGCTTGCACTTGAGCAGACTCTCTCCATGTGTAAGTCTTATCGCTCAGCTGTTTCCCAGTAAAATGTGCACTGCATTTCTTCCAGTCAATGGGCCTACCTGAATACGCAAATATATAAATGTGTCAATTTAGCTGCCATTATTCAATCAGCAGGAGGTAAACTAAATGCATCATGTTTTTTTTTTCACTTTAAAGAGCTTAGGACAGTGAATTTAGAGGCAAATGATAATTATATTTATTTAGACATCATTTCCTGCGACTCCACCAGCAATATGAAGGGCACTAACTGTCAGAGTGCAGCAAAAATAACTAAAATCACTAATGATCACCAAGAAATGTTCAGTTAGGCCCATAAACATTTGGACTGACACTGTTTTCATTGTTGTAAACTTGTGAGCCACCACGATGGAAACAATCAAGACGTGCTTGAAGTGCAGACCTCGAACTTCTGTTGCAAAGTCTTTTTTTTCCCAAAAATATTGTCAGATCTATGTACCAATCACACCAATTGAATTATGGAGTTACAAAAGGGCCCAACTCCATGATTTTGAGAAATCCAGGTTATCTGCCTATCTTGTATATTGGGTTAAGACCTATGAAAATGAACTGAAGAAAGGCCCAACTCCAGTGCATTGAGCTGTTAACTGAGGTGAGTTCTTTAGCTTTGAGTTGAAGAATGGCCCAAGTCCAGGAGTTGGGCCCCTCTTCAATGAATTTTACTGGTAGCCGCTAGATGGCAGTACCAGTTCAAACATGGAAGCGCCCACAGAACAAGCACCCACTGGCAGAGTTTTGGAAGTAAAGCAGACCTACTGTCATACCCTATGCAGAAGCAGTGCTGTAGTTTGAAATGAAGTTCAAATTTCATTGGAGAAATCATTGTAGTCCTTTCATTTAGTCCGTTTAATTACAAAAGGGCCCAAATCCGCCATGTTTCAAGTGCTACCATTATTTTATGTGACAGGCAGTATACATGTTCAGCCTAAATAAACCTCTGTTTGGCCTTAACACGTTACACTTGGCTGTTTGAAATTTTCTTTTATAGCAATAACAGCAAACAGAAAAAATACTCCCCTGAAAAAAATACCTTGTTGGAGTTGGGCCCTTTTGTAACTCCATGATTCAATTTTATGCAGCCCCTCAGTTTGGGGCTGAAATGTAATTTTACAAACTGATATACTAAATAATTCTATAGTTCACTTTAAGACTTGGTGGCAAACCCTTTACAAATGAGTCTGTGAAGTCTGGAGCTGATAGACATCACCAGATCCTTCCCAGGGTTTCCTCCCCGGCTGTGCTCTGCCCAGACATCACAACAGCTGTCTTCAGTTCCTGCTTTGTTGTTGGATCTGCTTTGCCCTCAAAACGTAACAGTAAAGGCTTGCTGAACTGGATTCGGGTCAAATGATTGACTTCCCTTATGAAAAATTACCACAAAATACTACAGAAACAAGTCGACATGGTCTGCAACATCCCCCACCAATCGTGTGCCTCTTATTTTCTAACTCAATCAAGGCCTTTATGGTCTGAAGCTACACACCAAATTTGGCTGAATTTAAGCATATACGCCTGATACAATTTAGAATTCATCCTCCAGTTTTTGTGAACACAGTCTCATCACAATTAGATAGAAGGGAACCAGCTTAATAAGCAGCCATACGTGCCCACGCACCGCCACTCTACAGAGATGAAGTGGCCTGCCTTCCCTTCTCCTTATCCTCACTTTCCTGTCTTTCTGGTATATGTGGATTTTTGTCTTCTTTACCTCCAGGATGTTGTTCCAGAGTTATACCGGCATTTTTCTTTTGGAAATTTTCTTAAATTTTGAGCCTTACCAATATTTTACATGTTAAAATTAACCATCTGTATTTACAACGCCATTTCCAAAAAAGTTGGGACCTGTCACCCACTGAAAATATCTGGGGCATTATGAAATGAAATGTATGACACAAGAGGCAAGAAGGTTTGAACAGCTGAAATTCTACATCAAGCAAGAATGGCAAAAAAACATTTTGCTTACATGACTACTGCAGCTGGAGTCTGCAGCTCCCAAACACAGTGTGTTGTTTAAAAAACAATGGTAAAAGTGCCCCATCCCAACTTTTTTCGAAACAAGTTGATGGCGTCTGTCAGTATTGTAATTGTGTTTGTTGTGTTTATTTATGTTTTGCTCTTATCATGTATTTATCTGAGGATTTTTCATTGTTCTGTTTATTTCTCTAGTTCCCTTTGTGTTTCTCTGCTTCCTCCTTCTTGCCCTCCCTGCTGTTTCCTTGATTGTTCCCCATTTGTGGCCATTTGAGGCCACTCTGGTAGTCATTAGCTTGCTCCTTGTTTGACTGTTTCCTATTTATACCCACGCCTCCCAGCACCTTTCAAGCACATCTCACCTGTAGCCCATTGTATTAGTGCCTTTACCTCCCTGTATATACCCCTTTGTTTGGTATGCTAGTCAGCCAGTGTGCACAATACGAGCATTTCCTGATGTTCCCAAGTTATGGTTTGGTTTATTCAGCATTTACGATCCTGTCCAGTCCCTTGTGTCCGATTGATCACCCACGTTTGATTTCCCGTTTGGGATTTTGATTACCGATCTGCCTTCGTTTGGCTTTGGCATACCTCTTTCCTCATTTTTGGCAATTGGACTGTCTACTGTTTACGATTCTGGATTTACCCTCCCGCTCCTGCTTTCTCAGTGCTTTTGGCCTGGACTGCCTGATTAAGATTCTGAATAAAACCTCTGAACTGGAATATCATCTGCACTTCAGTTCTGAGTCTGCCTTGCGTCTGCATAAAATTCAAACTGAGCAGAAATACTTTTTTTTTAAATCACAGTTTCAACATCTGATATTTTGTCCTTGTACTGTATTCAATTAAACATGGTTACATATCATTGCATTCTGTTTTTATTTATGTTATACACAGCATCAAAACTTTTGTGGAAACAAGGCTGCACTCTGGAGAAGTTTTCTCTTGGTTGCTTGACTTTGGCACAGTTGCACCTACCTCCCAGAGAATCTTCTTGATCTAGCCAACTGTTGCGAAGGGTTTTACTTCTGTCATTCACTACAGTTATCTGTGGTCTTGCTGGCCCTTTTGTATTCCTCAACTCAACAGTGCTTTCTTCCTATTTAAGAATATAGTAAAAAGTTAAGTTGGCCACACCTAATGGTTTCTCTTTAATACCCCCCAAGGCAATTCTCTTGCCAATGGGGTATTGTTGTCCCCTCGGCCGCCTGTTCTTCAATTCATCTTTCTGTCTCTGCGTCTGCCTTCCCATCCATTGTTATTAGTCTAGCTGGTGAACCCTTGTAGGGACGGCCCTCAAATTTAAACAGGTTATGCATATGGGGGTTTCACCACAAACCTATTTGGCGAGGTCATCCCTCAGATTTTGACTTACTTTCTAGGTCAAAGGCCATGGAGGATGACGGTGCCGCTCTAGGGCATGCCGAGGGGGTATGTAGCGTCGAGGGCAATCTGGCCTTTGTTAGATTAGTTTTAATTTTTCAGCCTAATGACAGCTTGTTTTACCAGCTCTGACAGCTCATTGAATTTCATACTGAGAGCTGAGCAACAGTTGCCAAATGAAAGTGTAACTCTTGAAATCAAGTGTACATCTTTTATTTTTGCACTTTTAAATGGAATTTTGGGGAATGAAAAACACCTGGCCACGGAACAGTTGAGCATCCAATTGTAAAAATACTTTTGGATGCTAAGAAAAGGGCGGACCTCTTAAAAATGTTGTCATTGGAGCTCTGTCCGCTCAATTTCTGATGTGTCAACCATCAAACAGAAGCTGTTTGAACTCATATTTATTATTTAATTTCAGCTCTAATATGTCATGCTTGACAGCTAAAATGAAAACAATGCTGTCAATGTCCAAATCTTTATTGATCTAAGTATATATTCACACTGGCACTGGTTCTATAACACCAAGTGAAGCAACGCTTGCAAGCAGGCAGTCAACATCAGCTTCTCTTTTATTTCACTGTTTACACACTCTCCCAATATGGTGGTCTATTTAAGCTGAGGAAAAATCTGGGCTCTCCCTCTGTTTTTCCATGCGTTGGTAATATGTACTAGTAGCTGCCTGCTCTTTAGCTAATTTATTGCCCCGTATCATTTTTACGAGCGCAACTGCTTATTTCAATTGAAGGATTTGTTTACAAATTTTCCTTAGATTGTATTTGCAGAATGTGCAATTGATTTGGAATTGAGTTACAAATTGAGTTCTACAATTGCAGTCAGTGATGGAAGTACTTAAAAAATCTACTATTTCCAGAGGAGAGCCAAGTCTGTTTCTGGGGTTGCAGAATGTAAAATGGCTGCTTTAAGAACATATATTTGGGGTATACATAATGGTCTCACAAGCTATATACGTATATGGGTGTGTTGCATCGGATGGCAAATGAAATATGTTTAAATATAAAATTTCACGTTAAATCTTAGTTCATGGCAATACAAGTAAGCATCATTATACCTGTTGTAGCTAAGTATTATATATATATATATATATATTTTTTTTTTTTTTTTTTTCGTATTTGCTGAAACTGTCACTCCACACATACACATGACAGGTAAATAGCAAAAAAAAGAAAAAGAAGTACATTTGGCTCCTCCCAGTGCCTCAGGCATGAATCCATCATCTCTAGAGCTAAGTTAACTAACCAAAGCCGGGCTGAGTTTCTAACGCAGTATCAATTGCTTCTCATGCACGCTCTGCTCTGCCCCCCTCCTCCATACATGCTCTCTCCCTTTGTCCAATATCATCTGCGGCAGTTCAAGGAGGAAGTTACAGCTGAAGTTGGTCACCTCATGTGTTTTATCTGGTAAAAATATCATGATACACATTCAGCTGTCAGTAATCGAAGTCGTTTGAGAGCAAATAAGGAGCTCTGAATGACCGACCTGGACAGTAAAAATCCTGAAACATCAAAATTTCTCTGTCGACACTTCCTGTTCCTCTGTTGTAAACACCTGCGTAGCTGTTCTACCAGCACAAAAAAAAACCAAAGACTCTAGCAGAAAAGCAGTCAACCGAGACAAAGGTGTAGTTTGGTTGAAATAATTGCAACCCACATGAACCAAGCGTAAGTGTTTGGAAGATCTGCTAACACTGCATTAGTCAGCAGCTTGTTAGCATGCTTCTGCATTTGCACAATAGCACTGGTCTGCACATTTATTTTCAGTGACTGGGCTCCAGTTGTAACAATGTAAAAGCAATCTGCAACAGAATAGTCGACGGCTCTTATTACTTAGAAACTGTAGCTCTAAAAGCCGGTGTCTAAATGTGTTTAATAGCTTAGCATAGTGTTGTACATTTCTGTAGCGTAGCCCAGCGAGGTGGTTAAATTAATACTTCACATAAAGTCAGATCATTAGGTAGCTAGCAAATGAGATGTTGCTATATTCTAGTGTACAGGGATGCAAACTAACATGGCATTTTGTAGTTTATCTGCTTTCCTCGCTTGGTGGTTGGTCTTTGAGCAGTAGTAGTCGGCCAGTAGAGGGCGCTGGGTCGCTGCACCCCTTCAAATATCAGGATATGAAAATTTACTTAAACATGTTAAATATAAATTAGTCTTATAATGCAAATAATTATTAAACATATTTTTCAGTCTGTGAGCGCCTGTCAACAGACCCTAAATATGGGTTCCAAATGGTATTTGGTTGATTTCTCTGCATGCATATTCTTCCTGGGTGAGGGGCGCCAGCCAAACCGTACCTAATGTAGGCTCTCAAAGTTTTGGTGAGCATGTGACCCGAGGCTGCTGTTTCATTGGTTTCTTCAGATTTTCTTACAGGGCGCAGTTCTGTGCGCTTCGGACACTCCCACTTTTATTGGCAGCAAATTGGGATTGTTTTAATGTTTTTTGATCTAATGTGATTGATAGCCACGAGTATTGTCCAATCATGTTCACACCCACCGCAACGCTTTGTCTCGACTGTCAAATCATCCACTGCGTTTTCAATCTGAGCAAGATGGCAAGTTTAAGTGGAAGCGCGGAAACTGAACACAATTCGGTTCTTTCCCTACAAAAACAGCCTCTCTCAAGGTGTTCACTGGAGGAACAAAGGATAAAGGAGCTTGGACCTGACCGACCTGATTTAATGATTCAGCAGCAGGCAAGTGATCGTGGACGAGCTGATACTCGGGGCTTCTCTCGCATTTGTTTCGACATACGGCGATGGCTAGCTGGATGTGGCATTAGCGGTGCCGTTTATTGCTTTTCCTATTTATTGTTCCAATTTGGCAGATTCCACAGAAAGTGGGACCAATTTACAAATTTTATTTTTGAAACAATATAAAATATTCCATTTCTGTATGCATGCACGAGCGGATGTTTACTTCCTGGCCTTCTAGAATTTTCACCAACTCGTGTTTGTGTTCCTCATCAAAATGGTAAAAATTTCCGTCCACAGTAATAACGTTAGCAACAATCTGTAATCTTTGTACAGCACAGCTGTGAATGGGATTTGGCGGCTGCTGGCAGGGTATTTAAACCCTTTTGTGCAGATGTGTCCACCAGTGGACACGGAGCTGCAGACTTATGCACGCAGTTACAATATTCTATCACTAGATGGCACACCCGGATCAGTTATTGAATTTCACTAGCAAGCCGAGTTCGAACACGATTTATTATATGGACAAGTTCACTCCAATCCCTGGATGGATCAAGCCAGCCTTGGTTTGACTTAAAGGGGTCGGCACATCCATACTACAGGGAGGCGCTAAAAAGTCCCTCCTTCCTCTCAGAACTCCAGGGTGGATGAGGATCATGGAAATGAGTGGGCAGGATTGACTAATTATCCAGTGTATGAATTTTATTACCACAAAATAATCCCAGATAAAAACTGTGCATTTCAGGTCACTGAAAATAGAAAGATATACAGTATATAGTACACAGTAAATATAGTAGATATACAGACTTTAACAAAGCCCTGCTTATTGTGGATTAGCCGGTTGGTCACTGGTCTGCCTTCCCTTTTCTCTGCTCATCGTGCCATTATTGGCATTGGCTCAGTCTTGGCACCGTTCGAGTTCCGTCCTGCGAAAACCAATTTTCCGTCCATGTAACATCAGCAACAAGACCGAATTTTTAAATTCACCTTTTTACCAAAATCGCAGTGATCCAGGTCTAAAACTTCCTGTAAACATCTGTTTTTATGTTATCAATGAAATAAATCACAAATTTCATAATGTCATCCTGTTAAGTGTCACACTTTCTGTGAAATCTGTCATTTATGCGTGTAAATATGTAATTTACCACAGCTGTAAGGTGCTGGAAAGGCATGAAAATGCACCTTGAAAATCCTTGAAAAGTGCTTCAATTTCACTTTGGAAAAGGTGCAAAAAGCCTGTAGACAGCATTACAGTGCTGTGTTTTTAGATTTGTTTTTTTTTTTTGTTTTTCTGTTTAACTATGTTCCACTTATTGTTTGCATCTTTACAAAGCATCAAAATCCCAGTCAGTTGGTTGATTATCTTTAACATGACTGCTTTTACAATCAACCTGTAATGTAATGTAATGTAAGGACAGTTACAGTGATCTGTAAGTAATGTAAGGACAGGTACAGTGATCTGTAAGTAATGTAAGGACAGATACAGTGATCTGTAAGTAATGTAAGGACAGGTACAGTGATCTGTAAGTAATGTAAGGACAGGTACAGTGATCTGTAAGTAATGTAAGGACAGATACAGTGATCTGTAAGTAATTTAAGGACAGATACAGTGATCTGTAAGTAATGTAAGGACAGATACAGTGATCTGTAAGTAATGTAAGGACAGATACAGTGATCTGTAAGTAATGTAAGGACAGATACAGTGATCTGTAAGTAATGTAAGGACAGGTACAGTGATCTGTAAGTAATGTAAGGACAGATGCAGTGATCTGTAAGTAGTGTAAGGACAGATGCAGTGATCTGTAAGTAATGTAAGAACAGATACAGTGATCTGTCAGTATTGTAAGGACAGATACAGTGATCTGTCAGTAATGTAAGGACAGATACAGTGATCTGTAAGTGATGTAAGGACAGATACAGTGATCTGTAAGTGATGTAAGGACAGATACAGTGATCTGTAAGTAATGTAAGGACAGGTACAGTGATCTGTAAGTAATGTAAGGACAGATACAGTGATCTGTAAGTAATGTAAGGACAGATACAGTGATCTGTGGACGTAGGGGATACATCCTCAATTCATAATAAAAAAGGGCACAAACCCTGATAAAATCTATCGGCTACATTTTCCTCCTTAATCACTGATTGTGTCAACATCAAAGCAGCTGTCAGGTGTGCTGCGCCAAGGTAAATCCCCCCCCCCCATTTTTTTGCACCTGCCGCCACTGCTTTTGAGTGTAGTCATCACTAGACCCAAGGCTCTCATCTTGTACACTGTAAAACTGTAGAAGCATTTCTAAATAATCCATTGCTAGGTACCTTCAGTAGTATGTATATGGATAGCTACTCGAATCAGCAGCCAATGCTAACGTCATGTAGTCAGTTTTCCCACTTGGTTGCTGATATATAGCCATATTTCTTCATCGTCTTTCTATTATCAAGCGCAATTACAATTACTGTGAGATGGCGTGGCAATTGTCTACGAGTCTAAAAAGACATCCTGGAGATCCTCTGTGTTTTTGTAAACCATTGGTGAACTAAACTCGTGAATAAGCATGAATAGCATTGAAGGAGGGGCTACAGGATGGAGAGAAAGAGCAGAGAGGGAGGGGCAGGGGTGTTTAAAATCAAAATTTCTCTCTCTTGCTCTTTTCTCCAAAGTGACTGACTGTAGTTTTAAGGTGACTCATGGCACTTAGTAACCTAAGGGTTGAGCACTGCGCATTTGTCTTTGAATCGTATTTTATAGCTAGATGCCCTTTTGAGGTAATTGGCTACATTCGACTGCATATTCGGACTGTTCTCATCAAGATAAGTTTCAGTCAGGTTAAACAGAACGAGCAGTGTGCTAAAATGAAATGAATCGCCTTGAAGAAATGCCGCGAATCGCAATGTATTTCAATGCGGTGAATTTTAATTAATTTAATCTAGTCTGAACTACATCCAGTCTGAATCACTGTTGCCCACAGCCTGTCTCATTCTAGCAAAGCCAAACCTCTGCCCAAGCCGACATTGTTCCTCATTTTGCAAGTTCCAATGTGTAAAATTAATCTCCCATGATTTAGGCCATATCATGCAATTGATGATTCTCCAAGGATGACCTCAAGCATTTGGGTTCCCCCATTTTGGAGCTGGGTTTTGCCAAAGGTTTCTTCTTACTGGGGAATTTTCCCTTGCCGCTATCACCTTTTGGCTTGCTTCTAGGGGGGTCAGACCCTGTTCTGAGTAAGCGATTTGGATCTATTTCAGTTGTTAAAGAGGATAAGCAAGTGAAATTGAATTGAATCTAAATTATGATTTTGAGGAAATATCAAGTTCCTCCTCTTTATTTTGGGGGTTTTCAAGTGGTTTTCACAAGGTTAGCCTATAGAGTTGTTATTGTTCCCTCCAGAAATGAAATGTATAGAGATGGTCTAAATTTTACCCGTTGTGATCACATGTATGCCTTCAGAAAAACAATTTGCAAAGCAGACTCTGGTATTTTGAGACAATAAAGCAGCTGTCAGTATTATCAACAAGGATATAAACAGTTTCCTGTGATCAGCGGTTTGCTGCCCCAATACTTGGTCCATCAAATAAAATCTTATTTAAGTTCTACAGTTTTGAGCTCTGTACCTTGATGCACTGCTAACTGGCCAGAAAAGCTCAGATTTCCCCTATTGGGTTATGCATAACCAATATAGTAATCATTTGTGTCAATAAATGCAGGGTTTTTGGGGCAAAATGCAACATATCTCCTCATTTAGATATTTCTTGTTTCGCCCCGAAACCCTTCAAATATTCATACCTTATTATTATGTATAATAATATTATTATATAATATTCAATATTCTTCCTATTGCATATCAGACAGTGTGCTAGCTTAGAATGTTCCTCCATCTTAACATCAGTCATTCAAATGCTTACAGGAGTCTGCTGTTCACTCGATAGAACATTCCCCTCTTAGCTGAGGAGCTCCTGGGGAATGGCCACATGGTAGAAGGTGATTAGGCCCACACATAGCAGCTTCACTAGATAGTATATTCCCCTTGTAGCTGAGGAGCTCATGGGAATGGCCAAGGCAGCAGTTTCCAGCCCACTCATAGCAGTATCACCATGTAACATATTCCCCTTGTAGCCACAAAGCTTATGGGGAATGGCCACGCAGCGGCTGGTCCCAAAGCCCACATAGAGCAGCTTCACCAGGTCGAATATTCCCCCTTGCAGCCGCAAAGCTCTCTGGGAATAACTATGACAGTAGTTGCTAACCCCACACAAGGTAACATCGCAGGGTTGCATATTCCTGTTGTAGCCAAGAAGCTCGAGGAATGGCCATGGCATTGGTTGCCCACTTCACACCGCAGATTTACTTGATAGTACATTCCCCTCGTGGTCGAGAAGGTCATTGGGAATGGCCATGGCAGTGGTTGCCGGGCCAAACATAGGAGAGCCCCACGTCAGAATAACTAGGCTCCAAACCCATGCAGTTTTAGGGGAAGATATTTAATCATCACTCCTCAATATCTCATAGAAACTTATGGGCTGAGAGTGATGAGGTAAGAGTCTAGACGCCAAACTCTAACAATGTTCTGCTGTTGTAACTAACATTTCAACGTGACTTGACTGACTGAAATGAAGTGACGCCTGCACAGTAGTTCAAGAGGTCAACTCAAGCTTCTCTTCTACCTCACGACTTATATCCTTTTCAAACATCTCTCTATACGGCAGGCTATTTTAGCTGGGAAAATCTCCCAGCTTTCCCTTTGTTTGTCTGCACATTGCTGCATAGATCCAGTATGGCGGCCTGCTCTTCAGCCCCTTCACCATCCCAGCATCCACCCGCAGGGTCTGGCTAAAAGGGGGTTTATTTAATCACCACTCAGCAATATCTCATTTAAACTTATCTGCAGGGAGTGATGAGATGGGAGTCTAGACGCCAAACTCTAACTATGTCTCGCTGTGTGACAAACATTTGAGTTGACTGACTGAATTTCTTTCAATGGTTGCATTTGGATTTTGGCCGCAGTAATTCAGCTCTTTCAAACAGCTCTTTTTTTATTGGTAGGTGCGAAAGTATTAAATAACGAATACATCCTCTCTTCCTCTCCAGACATAGAGTCATCATGTCTTACACCATGTCAAGACAAAAACAAACTTAGCACGTCTATGAAACTCACCAAAGCACATGAAAAACAAATTTGATTGGAAATATGAAGAGTTTGAAAATAAATTTATGAAAACATAATACCGTCAATAAATTTCAGACACGACACAGATAAAGAGCAATTATTCTGAGTGCGAGTCATCTTCAAGGCAGGAGGGAAAGAATTTTCAAAATATGACAGGATCTAGTCCTGGTACCGCACATCAACAAAGTTGATTGACATCTGAAACAGCAGGGAAATCCAGTTTTTATGCTAGTTGTATTTCCAATTATGTCATCAAGACAATACACCTTAGATTATCTACTGAGCGCCATTTAAATAATCATGCATCAGCAAGCAGAAGCACAGATACTCAAAAATATGCTCATATCTTGGATAAGAAATACACACACACACACACACATATACATATATATAAAGGATATGAATTAGTGTGGAATAGTGTGCGAGGGGGAGTGGGAATGGAATGGGTATATTTAATAGTCTGCTCAACACTGTCTTGCCCAGGAATTTGCTGGTACCATGGCTAGGGAATGCAGCCCAAAAGTTTTGAGCACTGCTAGCATGCTAAGATGTTGCACTAATTAACTCCTGGCTGAGCATGCTCAAGCCTTGCGCTGGCTCGATGTTGACTGACACAGCTCATCAATTATAGAAATACGCCAAATTCCTTTCCTCAGAAAGATATCCCAGGTGATGCATAAATGTTTGAGTCATGTAGATTGCAGAGCAGGTGCATGGATTCGGAGAAGCATTGCAGTGAGAGGTGCGAAGAGGTGTTTCTTTTCAGAAATGAAACGCATTGTGATATCTAGCTTCTGGTTCCCCTGGTCCTACAGGATTCAGGAAAGCTCCATAGCCTCACAGTTAAAACTTTCAAATCTCTTCCATTTGCTCACCATATTACACATATTATAAAGTGAGTCTCAAATTCAAGCACAGCAATTGAGGCGTTGCACTGGATGCTGAAACCATAGTGTATGTCACATGATCCTAGATGGGATGGGAATGCATCAATGAATTAGTATTTATTTATACAAAAAAAATGTATTTCCTTGCTCTGAAAGGTCACATGTATAGCCGGATATTGCTCCTCAGGTCCATATGCTCAAACTTATTCATGACACTAGCTCAACAGACTATATATTCACTAGTCGATTTAGCACTTGTATAGCAGTGTTGTGTTTGAACTTGAGCATATTGTTGCAAGGATTCTCAGTCATAAAATGGCTTTGAAAACAAAAGTTGAATATTTAGCGGTTAATTATAGCGAAAATACAAAAATACAAACCATTTAAGTGATTGTACTGCTGAGGTCTTCCACTGCATAGCATAATGGCAAGAAGACTCTCAGATAGACTAGCTAAAACAATAGCAAGCGCAGATTTACCCATAGACAGCTTTTATGACAAAATATCAAAGGTAAGAAAAATTTTTGCTCATCTCTACAGCATTTAAAGTGTATGCCTGCTGTTCTTTGAGTGTGGTGTCAATTTAAAATGACAAGGCTTATATTGTGGGAATCTGTAGACTTTCCTTTTTCATTTCAGGTATCGTTTGTATGCATAGCACAAATTCAATAGTAATAATTGAGATAGAGCACTGATCTTATTTTATTTAAAGTTTTGCTAGATGCTTATTTACTTGCTTGGTACTTGAATTGTGTTCGATTTAGGAAAATACGGTCATCACAAACTTTTCACCAAGTTTCTTCGCTTTAAGAGGATATGCTGCATGGCAAGGTTGCAATTAGGAAACATGCTGTATTTATTATGCAAATTCATTGCCCCCGTTTCGGGGCTTTCAGGCTTAAGGTTAATATTTCCATTGAATATATATTTTCCACTGATTTCTTTAAATCTTCACTTTAAAACTAGTTGTTTTCATTGCAAAAAAACCGCTGACTTCTGAACTTCTGGTACGTGAGGCAGGTTTTCTCATTGTGCTTTGACCAAAGAACTGAATTATGTATCCCCCTTCCTGGGGGGGGGGACATATTGTTTTTGCCTGCGTTTCCGGAGCATAAGTCTGAAACTGTTCGACCGATTCTCACCAAATTTGATTTTGTGTCTCTCCATAACATGTAGATGTGCGTTTTGAGGGTTTGAGCTGCTTTTGAATTTTATTTCTTCTGTTTCCATGGCAACAATTTGGACTTAGGCATATTGAAGAGTGGGACTCGTTTTCGGACCATTACTCTAAAATGTGAAATGGGGGAAGGGGGAGACATCTGTTTTTACGTGTAAAAACTATTCTAGTGTTTTGTTGGTTTGTGAGGCTTTCCACGGTCAATTCCTCTTAATTTAACAAGCCACTTTTTCAAAAGGGCTTCGTTAAGTAGTGGAAATTGATGGAAACTTATTTTGCCATATTTTCAAGAGGACTGTAGGGGGCTATTACATCCCTGAACGCCGAATGGCGTTCCAGGGGATATTATGTTTTTGGTCCGACCGCCGCCGCACTACGTGTTAACGCGATAACTTCAGTAATATTTCAATTACAAATAAGTAAGTATCATAAAGAGGAAGAACTGATTCGATTTTGGGCAATTTACAATCACTAGATTGGCCACCAGGGGCCTGCGAGGTTTTACGAAATGAACCAAGAGCAAACACCAGTAAAATGCAAAAAGAAGGCTTTATTTCTGAAGGGGGAACCCCCCCCCCCAACAGAGCTGGCAACAGTACAATGTCCGCAATCCAAAATCAGAATCCAAAGGGCGAAATCCAGTCATACACAGGGCACCAATCACAAAAAATCGTAAGACAAAAGAGGTCAAAAAACAAGAATGCGGCAAAAGTACAGGGAGTAGGCAAAGCTCGATATCAAGGACGGTCCAGTCAGAAAGATAAACACTGAGAAATCAAGGCGAGAAACGTGGCACGAGTAAACTGGGGAGAACGATCTGACAAGAAAGTGAACCAAACAGACATCTTATATACACATCCGGGGTGTACACATGACCAGGGGGAACACGTGCAATCAATGGTAACAATAATCAGGGAGAGACACATGAGGAATAAACTAATCACATGAATTTGGCTGTAGCCAAAACGCAGACAGGGATCAGAAGACAAACCTAAGTACAAAACAACAGCTCCGGTTAAGGAGTACTAAAGTGCCAAGATAAAAGAAAAGGAAAGCACAAAGTATAAGTGGAAATCCACAGAAACGTGCAGCAGAGATAATTAGGGATAAGCAAGGAGGCGGAGATTGGAATTGAGCGACTGCTGAGAGATCGTTAGTCAATTAGTATGTGCAGCTATACCATCCAAAGTGCATGTTAGAAAGTTAGTAAAAATACACAAGATTAGTGTGGTTAGTAATTAGCAAAAACAATAAACTGTTAATATGTGTTAGTAAGACAGTAAAAGAGAGAGGACGGAAGAACACGAGATAATGAAAGAAGATTGAAACCCAGAAACTAATAAATCACCCGAATGAGTGGCACGCAAGACAAGGGACCGTGAGGAAAGATACACACATGACAAGACAGGGGAGACAAAGTGCAAAGCCTGGAAATGAAACCATGGCATGGAAAACTGAATGATCTAAACATGAAAAATAATAACAAGAAATCTAAATAGCAGGAACACAATACACAATACTAAGAATGGTCAGATAGGCAGAGGTCACTTAAACTCAAGAATCCTAAACATGGCTGAGCCAGGCACAGAACTTAAACATGACAAGCAAAAAGCAGAACTACCAAAACCAAAAGAGCAGAATCACAACAGGGCCAAAAACTGATTTACAAGTTAACGCGGTAACTGCAATAATATTTCAATTAGAAATTCCAAGTTTTGCATGTAAGTAAGTATCATAAAGAGGAAGAATTTATTCGATTTTGGACAATTTACGATCTCTAGGTTGGCCACCAGGGGCCAAAAACTGATTTAGGTGTTAACACGATAACTTCAGTAATATTTCAATTACAAATTCCAAGTTTTGCATATAAGTAAGTATCATACAGAGGAAGAACTGATTTGATTTTGGACCATTTACAATTTCTAGATTGGCCACCAGGGGCCAAAAACTGAAAAAATCACTGTTCCGTGATAACTTCAGTAATATTTCAATTAGAAAATTCAAGTTTTGTATATAAGTAATTATCATAAAGAGGAAGAACTGATTCGATTTTGGACATTTTACGATGTCTAGATTGGCCACCAAAGGCCAAAAACTGAAAAAAATCACTGTTCCGCGATAACTTCAGTCAGATTTCAATTACAAATTTCAAGTTTTGCACATAAGTAAGTATCATAAAGAGGAAGAATTGATTCGATTTTGGACAATTTACAATCTCTAGATTGGCCACCAGGGGCCAAAAACTGATTTACATGTTAACGCGATAACTGCAGTAATATTTCAAGTAGAAATTCCAAGTTTTGCATATAAAAAAGTATCATGAAGAGGAAGAGCTGATTTGATTTTGGATAATTTACAATTTGTAGATTGGCCACCAGAGGCCAAAAACTGAAAAAAATCACTGTTTTTATCATATCTCTGTAAATATTTGTCCGATTGACCTCAAATCAAGTGCAAATGAAAGGTCATGACCTGAGGATGTGTCCTACGATGACATTATACCTGTTTGGTTTTGACACAAGGTGGAGCTTTGTCAAATAAAATTCACCATTTTGGTATATCTTTGGAACTATTTCTGAAATTGACATGAAACTATGTGCAACTGCAAGGTCATGACCTCACAATGTGTCACATGATGACATCATACCTGTATTGTGCAATATTTTGCCACCAGGTGGCGCTTTGTGATGGAAAATTACCATTTTGGCCATATCTTCTGAACCATTTGACCGATTGACCTGAAATTAAGTTCAAATGAAAGTCTATTCAAGGTCTATTCAAGCATTGGGGAAAGCGAGGATTGGGGGTGTTCGTGATTATACCCCCAGCTGTCGCCTCAGACGGCATAAGCCTAGTTATTGGTGCGAGCAACAGCAGCACAAGATTTCCCCATTTTCACTATGCTGCCATCAACCTTTTTGTACATGTTGCTTCGGGGATCACATGACTACCTACATAACTTGCAACCACCTCATTGCCCGATTAGCCTTCTCTAAACATGACTACACACTGAGCGAAAGAAATATGACCATATATTAAACACTAAGAACTATACTACGGCCTCATAATGTTTTAAATAAATGTTCGCAGATTGTATAAACAGATAATGAAACATTATACACATCTTGCTTTTCAGCTTTGTCAATACCTGTGATAGGTAAATGTGTATCTAAAATTCAGTATGAGCATTGGGTGCCAAGTGTTATTGCAGAATTGGGCAGACCGCTAATTGTTGTGCCCACATAATGAATTCAAAGTAAAGAATAAAAATAAAATGAATTAAACAATACCTGCATATGAACAAACATATTCAATTGGCTATATGACTCATACAATAGAAGACAACCTAGTCAATCTTTATTTTCTCTTTTCTGGTATTGGTTCGTTGAGGTCCTCAATATTGTTGAAAACTTATTGCTGTGAATTCAGGGTAATCCCATGGACTAAGTTTACACCTGAGCAGACTTTAAGGAGGTCCATGTGAAAGTCTAATCAGTCACCTGTTTCCCAATAAAATGAACACTGCTTTTCCACCAGTCAAAGAGCCCACGAGAGTACATATGTAAATAAATCCATGACTTAATCAACCATTATTTACTCTGCCAAAGACCATACCTTACACATGAAGAACTCTGCTATAACCTTATAAGAACATTTATAATATTGTGCACGAAACAGATCATGATACATCGGCAAAAAATAATGGCTGAGTCAGTTACGCAATGTGCACTTCAAGTATGAGCAGCACTACACTGCTGTAAGTTACAGCCTGTAACTGTTTATAAATGGAGTAATGTCATACTTTTTTGGTAATGTAGGTGCCATGGGGTAGTGTTTGTGATATCTTACGGGTAGAACAGCTGTGGAACTGCCGAATAATTAGCATATGGCCCTAAGGGATGAGCTAATGAGAATGGCAAAACTTCTCATAAAACTTTATGATATTCCTTTCAGCTCATTTGTCAATCATTTAAAACTTTGGATGTTTACCAAACTCAAAGAACCACCGTTTCACCTTGGCTCATTGGCCAGCAGTGACATTAACATCACCATCTCACGAACCTCCACTCGATCAAAACTGTCAACCTACTTTTGTATGATCGTTCTGTGCCAACAATCATCACAGTCTACAACTAGGAGACTTCAGCCCACTGCTTTATACAATCTAAATTAAATTGCAGTGTCATATTTTTCTATGTATTAAATATTACAAGCACTGCAAATTGATGGCGTCACTTTTTCCTGTGCTTATTCTCATGCATGCGTACACAGAGCTACGTAACCTCTGAAGTCAAACACCCAAGAGGACAGCATAGCACTCTTTCAGACAGTCTTTTTGAAACTCTATTATCGCCTTGAGGTTCACCCACCACTCAAAGTGCACTACACTTCAGAATTTATCCCCATGACAACTGAATGCACTCCATCCACTATATATTATTTATCGTTCCGTTAGCTTTTTTATTCAAAAACGCTAAGTGCAATTTTTTTTAAATCTAAGCGCTTTAAATAGTCACTATCAGTGCTTCTTTAATTAATTCAAAGGATTAAGTATTTGAGAAATAATGCATTTTGTTTCTTACAAAATTACGCGCCGCAAAATTATATGGACACTTCTTCTTTCATTGGACCTCAGCATTCAAGAGCATTGAAAGTTTAAATCTATGCACATGGTCCTGCAGTCATAGAGGCTAGAATTCAATAAGGATTCTGGTAAATTGTGAACATCAAGTGTATTTCTTCTGGGAAATATAAATTTGGAGGTGATACATGGTCTGGAACTATATATTCTGATGCTATGAAAGAGAAATAGTAATATAATCCATAGATGAGCATTAAGCTCCAGTAACTAGAGGTTCTGACATTGGCCTTTTAGCTGAGTCAAGCTGTTGCAGCAAGTTGAAATAAAAGCATTGAATAAAGCATTGCACTCAGAAATTCATAATCCTGTCTCTACCATGGTGAGAATTATGACACCAAATGCATTTATTTTTGCTGCTATTTTACAATTAGTTTTCTGACCAAAGTGGTTGATTTAGAAAGCTGCAACCAAGCTCCCTCCAACATATCTGAACTGCAATACAATTTCCAAAAGCTGCATCCCAACAAATCCTCCTTGGCTCTGTTCACAAGCTGCAGTTTCACTTCACATCATTGGCATAATTTCAAAATAAAAGTTCTGAGGTAACAAAGTAAAAGCTTAATACAAAAATTAATGAGGGAGACACAGGAAAGAAAATAAAAACAGTACACTATATTTGGTACACTTTATGCTGTTTTAAGAATTCAAATTAGGCGGAGCTACTGAAACATCAATATGATATCTGTATCATCTTAGCAAGGTGTGAAGCTTCATCCACACCACAGAAGCAGGGTTTGGGCAAGCGTCAATGCTTAGATGTGAACCTTCAAAATAAACAGTGGTAAAATTGATTCATTCCACAAATCTTCCAGAATTTTCTATCTGTTAATATAGACAAAGCATTCTACCCTTAATGCATTGCTAATTTCAGGATTTCTTTGTTCTAGTCGGTTGTGTAAATAGGCTATAGAAGGGAATTACTACCAGGTAGTCATCATATCTTACGCTGCTGAAATAGCTCTACTGTGTAAGTACAGCACATGAATCAATGACTTGATGGGATGTCGGTGCAGAAGAAAGGACCGGGGGGTGGGGGTGGGGGGGGGGGGTTACTCTGTGCCAGTGTGCACTTACCAACCTCCGAGGTGATGACCGTGACGTTATACCAGGCTGTCTCCTCCCTGTCCAGAGACTTTGTGGTGCGGATGACTCCCGTTGCATCGTTGATGTTGAAATTGGAATCTCCATGAATACTGTGATCAATGTAGTACCTATTTATAGAGAAGAGGGACAATTAAAATTGCATGAGTGCTGTCTTCTGTCCTGTCTCAGAATTAGGTAACGCAGACACAGAAAATCCATTACATTAACATTTTGATATGATGTCTGAAAGGCCGGAGTTTTCAAACAGCCTCCTGCATGGAAATTGCCAGAAATTCTAAGCATAGCCCAAAGAGACACTGGAGCGAGAGTCTGAAAGGCATTGTTGGATTACTAAAAAGAGTATTAGTAAAAATATATAAATATACATAAAGCAAGTAGAGCAAGACTGTAATATGAAAACAATCTGTTACTCTTCTGGCTGGGAGAATACGGGAGGATTCATACACTAAAATGAGGCCACAGTCACTGCCCATGCTGAAGTCAAAATCTGCTGCCAAGAATTTCAAATAAGAGTCCCCTTCCAGTTTAGCAGAAGAAGAAGAAGAAATAGAACAAGAAAACGGTGGGGGCAGGCAGCAGCTTTAATGTCAATGTTCAGTATTATAGAGAAGTTTAGCTCAATTAACTAGGCTGGAAAAGATAAGCCCCCACTCATGCACATTTGTCACTGCATTATGTCATCAACATTAATGCCATGGACTGTCTTGACAAGGCAGGATATCATTCTCACTCCAGTTCCAGTGCTGTTGAAATGACCCAGAGTTTAAACCAATTCAAGCTCTTTTCCAGCAAAAAAAAGTAATCAATACTAATCAATTCCTGTGAAAATAAGCTCTTAATTTTTGGACAGACATGAAACTGTACTGATTTCACTGTTTTATTCTGATTCTGTATGTTAATGTTTGGATTCTGTATCCCTTGGCTTTCCACCCCGAAAGTTCAGTTAGAAGCTTAGCGAGGTCCATAGTTGCACAGCTGCTATTTCATACTATAATCCGGAGGGAGCTTCTCAGGACATTGCCTGTGAGCATTACTTTCTTACATCCTTTATTTTATATGATAATGTTCCCTTACAAGCGTTCAGATTCCCCTAATCTGCTCCAATTAATCTGCACCCTCTGCCCTTTAAATATGACATGTATCATTCATTATATTCATATTTTACACAAATCAAAACTTTATGGTTGTTGAAGGCTTGTCAGACTCGCAATAAATTCATGGAAAGCTGGAAAATTTATGAGAGAGAAGCATAATGAGCTTTACAATCTCCAGTATTACAGCAAATTAGCAGGCTTTTGGGGAACTGAGCTGTGAGACTCCATGCCAGAGTGCACACTGTCACAAACTGAATCGGAAATCGATTGATTTGTTCTGTTCAAATTGTGTGACAGTTTGTAATTGTTGAATGTATCGGTCTCAATTTTGACTGTCAGTTTGGTGCTGTCCTCCATCCCCAGCTGTTAACAGTCACAGTGATAGTCTTGGATCAATGGTTGCCGTATTCTCTTCTCTCGGTCTCTCAGCATAATGAAGATTAATTTAATGAAAGATTAAAACAACATACATACAATAATAGCAGAATGTTTACCAAACAAAGACTAGCAAAGCAAACAAAGACACACAATCATAAATTAGAAGAACACAGAAATCATATTTTTGATGGTGAGTGATGAGAAATCATATCAGAAAGAACAGCCTCTCCCTGTTTCTTCCTCACCTCCTCTGTTTCAGAACTTTTCTCTGTGATCATTTGTTTTGCTCCTCATTCCCACTTTTTCCCTGTCTCCTCCAGTTCTCTCCCTCTATCCTTTTTTTCTCAATTTCCCCATCCTCCCCCTGTCTATGTCTCTCTCCACCTCCTTCTCCATCACTTTTGTTAACTTCGGCTCATAATGTCAGCATAACCTTCTGGGAAGAGCCACTGCAATTTAATTTTACACAACAAAGGTGTGCGCCATTCTGTAAAAAGAGGGAGATGTAGCAAGTCCAGACTGTACGTGTGGATAGACATTGCGCCTATTTCCCTCTGACACATAAGCACACACACTCGCGCGCACACACACGCACACACACACACACACACACACACAAACAAACAAACACACACACCTGCAATACTGTTATTTTTCCTTGTCTGTCTCCAACTACATGAAACAACAGCTCATTTGGAAGGAAGCATCCTTAGTAGGTGCCATTTTTAGGAAATATGGCTGCTTAGGACTGTCTCAACTCAATAGGAAGCAAAGGAAACAACCTAGTTAGGTACCTCGTTTGAGCGTTTAAGGAAACATCAAATGGTTCCTTCCCAGTGAAGGAAATCCCCAAATGCCTAGCGATAAGCTGGGGATTCACTGTTTAGATCACAGACGAGGGACGGCAACTCCCGGAATCGCGTTCATGTACTGTTTCATCATAAAATTTACTTCTGATCATTTTTGAGGCGAGAAATGGACTGTGTAGATTACGAAAATCGGCTCTTTTGTGGGACAGGATGTTGAATTAAAAACTTGCGACAACATTTTCAAACCACTAAAGCTCCATGAATTAGGCTGACAGAAAGCCAACGTTTACGTTCCCCATGGAAACCACTGTCCCCGCTCTGCAACATAAACCGTGCTAATCAAATGATGCCTCCTTGTTTCTATTCATGTAACCTTTTTAATAAATGGGTCCCCATAAGGCTGTGTCCTAACTTGGCACCAAGGTTACAGGAAGCCTTCTTGCAAATGAGACACAGCCATTGTCGCATCTCTAATAGTTTGCTGTGGATAAGAGTCTGTCAAGATTCAGTAAGATTGGAGGTCCAGAGTGTGCACACAGGAGCGTTACTCTCACCTGATTGGGCTGTTAGTGCTGTCAGGGTCCCGAGCCGTCACAGCTCCCACCTCAGTCCCAATCTCTGCGTTCTCGTACACGTCCATAATGTAGTAATCCATGGAGAAGACGGGTGCCTCGTCCACATCTCCCACGATGATCTTCAAGGTGGTGTGGTCCTTGAAAGGCCCCAGGTGTGAGAATCGGGGATCCACGTGGGTGTTAGCCCCCTCGATGTGAAGAGTGTAGGTCTTCTTCTTCTCAAAGTTCAGTGGCTGTGTATGAGAACAGCATCATTGGGGCTACATTGTGCAGCAGATGATCAAATAGTGTCAAATTAACCCCAGTGCTATTAATTCAAGCCAGACCAAGGAAGGATATTCACTTTAATTTAGAAGTAAAATCTCTATTAGCTCAATAAGTGGTATATACAGTGCTGTGCAAAAGTCTTCGGCACATTTCAAGCAATGCTGTGGGCCAAATATGCTTACAAAAATTGCAGTTTGTAAAAGTTTTGAATAAATGAGAAATGTACCACACAGGGCAGTAAACTAAATTTAAAAAATAGGTTGTTTGACTTCGATTTGCCTAAAAATTTAAGACACTGTCCTGCTGTGCTATAGTTTTATAAGATGATTGGCTTTTTCTTGTTCCAAGCTGAGCGTGAAACTTGCCACTGTCCTTCTGCAGACTGACTGTCTCACTTGCGTCTGTCCCTCCAAGTAACTGCAGACAGCCGTGATGATTGATGTTGACATCAGGGCTCTGTCAAGACGATATTATCTGCATCAACTGTTTCTAATGGAATGAGAACATTTATTTATAAAGCTATTTTTTTAATTAGCATATGGAATTTTCAACATATCTTCAGCAACACCAATGTGGACAACAGAAAGTAAACATTTTAAGCCAGGCTAAATGCTGAAAACTGCAGGGTGCCTAAGACTTCTGCACAGTACTGTATATTTACTGCTGTGTTAGTGCAACCTGCACTCTCACCTTCTTCAGAGAGATGACACCCTCTCGCTTGTCCTTGTCTGGGGTAATGGAGAAAATGGCTGCCCCCTCTGGATTGGTGATGCTGTACGTCATTTCCGCATTAACTCCCAGATCCTCGTCATTTGCTTTGATTTTGCCCACTGCCTTGCCCACTGGTGCCGACTCTGGCACATAAAGCTGATGATTTTCTGTAAGTATGCACAAAAAAAAAAAACACAAGCCATAAACATAGGATGATGCAGGCGCATTCCCAACTTGTGTGCGTACCCCGCGCTGCACGATGTGATACAGTTTATACTTCTTCTGGGCCCAAAAAAACATCCACAAATGCTTAAATGTTATCGCAGCTCAAGCAGACATTATTGATGTTGAAAAAAAAAATCCACTTCTTTTTCAATACTCAGTCAAGCCTTTAATTCTGCTGAGGTAGCCCCAGGTTCAGGGTCTCTGAATTTGAATTGCTAACGACGTGTCAAGCGGTCTCAACAATGCGGCCAGTGGAGTCACATAATTAACCCCAGTATGCCATTAGCTCAGCGCGTGGGGGCCAGTGTCACTGATCCTGCTCTTGCACTTCACGTTGTTCTCAATGAAAAAAGAGAGGGGAAAAAAACAAGAGAAAAATAGTTCCTGCTGCCCACCCCATGTGGGGAAGTTATCGGGCACCCTGGACGTCTGGTTCTTGAGAGGGGGGTCAGAAAAAACTGGTTCGGTAGAGAGAACTCTGAGAATGCGAAAGGATGCGCATCAGGCCCAGGCCGCAAGGGACCTTCTGCTCAGTCAAACACCTTCCCTTCACATACGTCTTTACTCTCCCAGCAGGCAGGGAAGAAAAAAATCACCATAATGGCGTTTGCGTGTACGAAAAGGGTCGCTTTAATTATTGAAAAGGAGAAAAAAAAAATGAAGCCAAGCCAGACAGAGTGGAGAACGTTGCTTTCAACCAGATTCATTCAGTAACACGCTGTGAAGATAGAGTTGGTAATACCCGTAATGAGTGCCAGGGTGCTACGAAGGCATTTCAAACCGAGCCTCAAACAACTGCGGGAGGGAGGGGAACTACCCGTTTATGTTCTTTTGTGCCTCTGAAAACCCCTCGAAAAATTATGTTAATCGTTGGTACTAGAAAATGATTTCACCAACAGAATACACTTGTCTCTGCAGTGCAATATTGCCACACAAAACAAACATCCAGACTAACAAAAGATGCTGAAATTCATCAATTAACTATTTGGGGCCTGTATCACAAAGTGGGATTACCGAGCCAGCTGAGGGAAAATGCAGGGGAAACTCGAAACCATATCGGATATGGAAAATGAACTGAAGTAAAACTGGATGTTCCGGATTTTTTGTGTGAACTTATCCACTTAGCTGGTGATTCTCCAGTGTGGACAGTATAAATATGTGGAAGGAAAGTGAAGGAAGCGGGTAAGTACTCACTCTGGGGGAACTTTGGCGGGTTGTCGTTCACGTCGATCAGCGTGACGTTGACCATGGTCGACCCAGAGAGCCCGCCCACCTGGCCAGCCATGTCTTTGGCTTGGATGACCACAGAATACTGCTCTCTAGCCTCACGGTCCATGTTTGCCAGTGCAGTCCGAATGACGCCTGCAGCATAAAATAAACATCACAGCCTCTCAGTTCAAATGGCTATCCTACATATCCGCACAGTCCAGTCCCCAATTAATGCAGTAGTTCCAGTGGCATAAACCAGTTTGTGATTATGCAACAATATATTGTATCTCAATAAAACGGTCATTTGATTTTATTTAATTCTATCGCTTACTTCCTGGTGGCCTTCTTCTCTGGCTTAATTCAAGGCTCATAGGGAATATCGATATATGCACTGGCGAGTATGTATATATTGAATTTCAAGATTATTTAATTGCATATTTTAAGGATGCTATACTTACATGTGATATCCTTGTTCTAAGATTGTTAATAGCCAGTCCTGACACTCTTGTTAAGTACATGTAAATGCACCCATGTTCTCTAATCATCTATCTATCTAATTATCTTATTAACGCCATTATCTAGATACAAGTATTATAGTGTCATATATTCATGTAATATCTGTTACCTTCATTATGGACCATATGCTCTTATGAACCACACATCTCTCTCAAGTCTTTTCATCTGTGGTCATTGACAGGAATGCTCCATAGGTTACGTGTTAAATGTGAGATGACTTCAAACAGAATCTGAGCATTGTTTTTCATCCAAAGAATGGATTTTGCTTTCAAGTTACCACTGAAGTGAATGCCTCAGTCACACTGTTGGAAAGAACTCTCACCTAAACAGCTCAGTAAACAACCAGCTGAGAACATGTGAAAAGAAAGTCTTTTTATCGACGCCATAAAATCAATGCAGTATAACTTCCCCTAGATAAAGGTATCCTAGACAGTGAGTAATGTTCTGTATGAATGGGAATTATGTTTTGTTTAGATCAAAGAGCAAGATAAAGGTTTACATTCCAAAGCATAAACCAGCAGCTCGAGTGTCCCTTGTGTATAATTCCACTCTTTCAAGACCAAGGTTAACCTTTCATCAAATTTCATTGTGTTTCACAACCTTGGAGGACCATTAAACTCAAACTAGCCTTGGATTCCCATTCAATTATCTTTACAGCTTTGCTATGAAACATGGAAAATACTGTTTGCTTCCCACAGTGCCGATATGCATGAATTATTCAGAAATGTTGCAGAATACAATGTCATAACCCAAAAAAAAATTTGACAGAGTAAATATTTACAAAAATAATTTATGGTAATGAAATAGCATACATAAACCTCTTAAAAATGAAGCTTTGAATAAAATGTCAGTATGCAGTGTTGTGAATGAATTACAATTAGCCTTTTAGAGATGCAACTCTTTCATTTTTCTATTTTGTTGTTTCCCATCAAACGGATAGTTAACATGTCTGAGTACAGCTTTATGACTAGCGTTCTATTACAGCATGTGGAAATGGTTTCGGTCGCAGATCCGCCGCAGGTATTTGTCCACAGAATCAGGTACTCTGAGAAAAAACATCTCCAGGCCAAATGGAAATTGTTTACCATTAGCTGTGTTTTGTCTCGTGGCAAGTGTGTGACAGTATTTGGAAAAAGAGGCAAGAATGATAAATGACCTCTTGCCATCCTCCTCTCAGTTTCAGCTCTCCAAAATGTCTGCCGGATTTGGTTTATGTTTGCATCAGGCTTGAGCCTGATACTTATCTCGTGTTACAATAGTTCATAAGGATGTTCTTGGATGATGCAGTAATCACAGGAACATATAATTATCTAATATGCCAAACAAAAAAAAAATAAACCTTCTGTTTTCACTGGAAAACCAAAGTGCCTATCTGACCCAAGATACCGAACCATGGAATGAGTCCATCTCAGTTAAACTGCTGAGTCATCCTTGGTGACCATCTCATGTGAGTTACAGTCCTTGACAATGTCCACCACCTAAATTCAACCTTTAAATCCATGAAGAGCTCCAACCAACACTATAAGAGTAAATAGAGCATGCAACCAAGGGTACATCAAGAGCTCAGATAAAAAGGGAGCATAGATGAGTCCACAGCGAACGGTTTTAATTAGGAGCTGATGTGAGGTCATGACTGACATGCTTTTCCTGTGTTTAAGTAACCCAATCATATTTATTCACATCCTGCATTATGTCGGCAAATGAAAATATACCATATTTCAGGGGTTCACGGTAATTACATGGATACTGCTTTTACAGCATAATAAGGCTGCTAAGCAAAAAATACAAAAATGAATAAAACAAGACTCTTTTGTTGCATTCACTTCCATATTAGACCACACCAGCATCATTTGTAAAATATTTATTCCACATATTTATAGATCAGCATTTGACGTACAGTATTTCATCAAACATTCACTCATAATGGTACGGATCCAGAGAGACAATCATTTGGAAACAAGACACAGCTGAATTAATCTTTTGCAAGAGAGGAAAATATATTTTTCTTCAACAAATTGTGCCCCTAGGTATACAAAGAGGGGGGGGGGGCTTTTTTGCCTTCTGTAGAGATGTCATACTCTTATTCATGAGCAGAGCAATCCGCCTGGTTCACTGTGCTGTAATTTGAATTAGTCGAGGACCTCCCTGCACAATGAGGATTGGCACTTTTGCTGATTATAATTGAGCCCATTTCAATAAATTTGGAAACAAGCTTATCATACTGAACAGAAAAGAGCAAAACAGATGAAGACTCATGGTCCTGTGCCATGTCTGAGGACATTAATTGACGGAACTGACATGTAAAATACTATATACATTACTGACTGTTATAAACCATTTCAAGGAATTGCGTAACAGGTAAGACGACCAAAATTGTCACAGCAAGTGTTCCAGTGCCACTGAAGGCATGCTGGGTAATCACTGTTATTAAATTCCTATGTTTCCACTCTCAGACCTCCTGATTGAATAGCCCTTAATTTTTCCAAAGAGTTATTTGTCGCCTTTGGAGTTTTAAATAGAGATGACATGGGGCTCAGCTCCCGATTATTTTACTGGAAGACTGAAGTAAGCAATGCATACGGGCTACAGGTGTGTCATGATAGTCTGTTGTTCTAGTTCATGCATGGGCCCCATAATCTCGGACTCAACAGGCCATTACTTATGATGGTTCGGGGCAGCATCTCAGTTGCAACTGAGCTGCCCGTGACAAGGAGAGTTCAATTGCATGGGGTTTGTATTTTATTGTTACCAAGTGTCTGGTGTCATTGCTACCTGCTCATGAATGAATACTCATATTTATCAGCACTTACTACTGCAGCTGCTTATATTGATTTGCGCAAAATGTCAGACCTGCTTACACTCTGCTGAAAAAGCTTGTAATTTAATTGAGCCACCACTTCTTATCAGGCCACACACTGGAATTAGCAAAGTATTGGTAAAACAACCCCAATTCCAAAATAGGTGGGACAAAGTGTAAATTGTGAATAAAATCAGAACGCAATGACTTTCAAATCACCCCAGCAAGTATTTTATTCACAATAGAACAGAGATAGCATGGCAAATGTTGAAACTGACAAATTTTACAATTTTATCTACAAAATGAACTCATTTCAAACTTGATGGCTGTTACAGTTCTCAAAAAAGTTGGGACAGGGGCCTGTTTGCCATGGTGTAGCATCCCCTCCTCTTTAACACAGAGTGGCGGCGTCTGGGCATTGAGGAGACAAGTTTCTTGAGTTAAGCCATTGGAATTTGATTCTACTCTTGTTTATGCAGGCTTCCAGCTGCTGGAGAGTTTTGGGTCTCCATTGACGGACTTTTCGTTTAATTATGCGCCAAATGTTCTCAATCGGTGAAAGATCAGGACTGCTGGCCGGCCAGTTCAGCACACAGACTCTTCTACTACAAAGCCATGCTGTTGTATTGGCTGCAGTATGTGGTTTTGCATTGTTCTGCTGAAATACACAAGGCATTCCAACAAGTCAAAATTTGGACTCGTCTGACCACGGGACACTTTGCAACAGTCCATTTTAAATGAGCCTTGGTCCACAGAACACGGCGGCACTACTGGATCATGCTTAGCAATGGCTTCCTTTTTGCATGATAGAGTTTTAGGTGGCATTTGTGGATAGCACGGCAGACTGTATTTACAGACAGTGGTTTCTTGAAGTATTCCTGGGCACATTCAGTAATGTTAAAGACAGAATCATGCCGGTGAGTGATGGAGTGGCATCTGAGGGCCCGAAGATCACGGGCATCCAGTAAAGGTCTTCGGCCCTGCTCCTTGAGCACTGAGATTTTTCCAGTTTCTGTGAATCTTTTTTATGATGTTATGCACTGTCGATGATAAGACCCTCAAAGCCTTTGCAATTTTACCTTGAGGAAAATTGTTTTTAAAGTATCCCACAATTTTTTTTACGCAAACCTTCACAGGTTAGAGAGCCTCTGGCCATCTTTACTTCTGAGAGACTCGGCCTCTCTAAGACATCCCTTTTATAGCCAATCATGTTACACACCTGATGCCAGTTTACTTAATTACTTGCTTAATATTTTTTCAACTGATTCTCTTTAATATTAATTGCTTTTTCAGCCCTTTTTTGCTTCTGTCCCAACTTTTTTCAGAACCTGTTGCAGCCAGAAAATTTGAAATGAGCTCATTTGGTAAATAAAAATGTGAAATGTCTCAGTTTCAACATTTGAAATGTTATCTATGTTCTATTGTAAATAACATACTGGCTCATGTGATCTGAAAGTCATTGCATTTTGATTTTATTCACAATTTACACTTCGTCCCAACTATTTCAGAATTGGGGTTGTAGAATGGTACAAGTTGTTCATATTAACAGGCAAACCTGCCCTGGCACAGTTCAATGCCAGCCATGGTGTATGCTATTGTTTATATTATCCTGTTATCATCGAGTTAAACCAGAGATCTTGAATCCTGGAACTTATGAAACAAAGCATGCTGGCTGTGTTTTTGTCATGAACTTGGAATGATTTCAGCCCCAGTAAACCAACTCGTTTCACTGACTGACCACTGTGCTGCTCAGATGACAAGTAACAAAAGAAGCCTCACCTGCTCCTCACCCATGGCCATCCAGAACCAGGACTGAGGACCAGAGCTTTAGATCATGCAATAACAGGCAAAAAACACCCACCAGGGCCTGGATAGTTTATGTATGTTTTTTCTGGCTTTAGCATTAGTGACAGCATGAACACTGCCCTGGGGTTGCCTGGGTCTGTTTCAACACTCCATTCTTTTATGCCAGACTCTCGAACCAAAACCTGAGATTGGAGTTAACTGCAGGTAGTGTGTGTGTGTGTGTGTGTGTGCGTGTGTGCACGACCGTGTATGCGTGTGTACGCGTATGTGTGTTTGCATCATTCATCGAAAAGAAACACGATAATGCATGCAGACACATTGGTCTGTCTGCACAAATGAACTGTACTCTGGAAGATTTGCCCCAGAGTGAATCTCAATAATGGCTGCACAACACGTTCTGACTTAAACCCTAACTGCCAGGTTACTGGAGTCCAGGCTGTGTAAATGACCATGCAGCAGGAAGAGGGAAGATGCAGATGTAATTTGGCAACTCAGAGGTCATCAGAAGACAAAACAAGAGGGTCAACAAAGGGGCCTAACAGTTACCAACAAAGGATATTACCAATTTCCTCATTGAAATTATTGCTCTTACTCATCTACTCTCCCTGTGACAAGCTAAAACCAAACAAATCTCATTTACACAGTACACATAGATCAGAAAATGCAGCACAAAGAAAAATCATTCAATGAATAAAATGGAAGTCTGAATTCAAATCTAAGAGGGAAGTCTGTGTTGTTGGCAGTGTTCCTGTCATCTCTCAAGGTGATCAACAGGAAAAAAAAACTGCAGCAGAAAGGATGACATTGCCAATGGCAAAGTGACCTGCTAGTAAATCACTTATTCATCCTCAAGCTGAAACAAGGTATTGAATAGTTACTGGAAAGAAATATTTCTTAACATTAATTACATTGTTGCTTTATTACAACCCCAATTCCGAAATAGTTGGTACAAAGTGTCAATTGTAAATAAAATCAAAACGAATGACTTTCAAATCACACCAGCCAGCATTTTATTCACAATAGAACAGAGATAACATAGCAAAGGTGGAAACTGAGAAATTACACAATTTTATCCACAAATTGAGCTCTTTTCAAATTTGATGGCTGCCACAGGTCTCAAAAAAAGTTGGGACAGGGGCCTGTTTGCCATGGTGTCGCATCCCCTCTTCTTTTTAACAAATTTGAGACCACAGGACACTTTGCCACTTTGCTACAGTCCATTTTGAATGACCCTTGGCCCGCAGAACACAGCGGTGCTTCTGGATCATGCTCAACAATGGCTTCCTTTTTGCATGATGGAGTTTTAGGTGGCATTTGAGGATGGCATGGTGGACTGTGTTTACAGACAGTGGTTTCTTGAAGTATTCCTGGGCCCACTTAGTAATGTCAATGAGAGAATCATGCCAGTGAGTGATCGGGTGGTGTCTGAGGGCTGGAAGAACACGGGCATCCAGTAAAGGTCTTCGGCCTTGTCCCTTACGCAGAGATTTTTCCGGTTTCTCTGAATCTTTTGATGATGTTATGAACTGTCGATAATTGGACCTTCAAAGCCTTTGCAATTTGACGTTGAGGAGCATTGTTTTTAAAGTATTCCACAATTTTTTTAAGCAAACCTTCACAGGTTGGAGAGCGTCTGGCCATCTTTACATCTAAGAGAATCAGCCTCTCTAAGACAGCCCTTTTATAGCCAATCATGTTACACACCTGATGCCAGTGAACCTAATTACTTTCTAAAGGTTCTTTCAGACCTTTTTGCCTATGTCCCAACTATTTTGAGACCAGTTGCAGCCAGAGAAATTGAATTTAGCTTATTTTGTGGATAAAAATGTGAAATGTCTCCCTTTCAACATTTGAAGTGTTATCTATATTGTGTTGTAAATAACATATTGGCTCGTGATCTGAAAGTCATTGCATTTTGATTTTATTGACAATTTACACTTCATCCCAACTATTTCAGAATTGGGGTTTTACATATATTAAATTTATCAAATAATTACAACATTTTTATATTTTACTTCATTTTTAATGTGTTACAATAAGAGACAGATGCTATATAACATTTGTACTTATTTGCACATTGGAACCAAAATAGCAAGCAATTCAAATTAGCCTCTACACCGGTTACATTTTAATACAGAGCAGACTGAGTGCAGAGACAATCGACAGGTCCTATCTATCGGGCAACATTCACAGCATTTCGCGTTTTCTGAATAAAATGAACAGGCAATTTAGGACCGATAGGCGGTATTAAATACCCGGCTCTGTGAGCAACCACCGGAACGCAATCCCAGAGTTTAATTTTCACACATAGCTGACTTTAGCAGGAAGATCGAGTATGCTGTGCACTAGTGTGGCCAGAACTTCAGTAAGAGCAACAGAGCAGAGCTCTGATTGAAACAAACATTGGATTACACCTGAAATTCAGAGCTCAGTAACAGGATCCTCAAGTCCACATATCTGCTTGACTGCTTGACATCCATTAAAGAGCCTTCACAGAAACCAAATCAATATGCTGAACATCAAACCCGGTGACCATGTTTACTCAGTACGGCCAAACACATCTCAGTCAGAATGGCTGCAAATATCAAATGTTCACTTGTTTTTCTCTTTATTTGCTTTTCTTCTCAGAACATGAATTCCAAATACTCAGAACCCTTCAGTGCAGAGCACTAGCCGATCAATACAGTGGAGAGCTGAGATTCGGTGTCGGTATTAGATGGATTTCAGAAGCCTGCTTTGCCGTTAAACTGAGAGTGACTTGAAGGTAAGTTCCAGTGAAGGGAAATCTTAGTGCTCTGACCAGTGCAGCTACTTTGCTTCTCCTAAGATATCCTGAGGCTATAAGCCAGCCGTTTCTGTTGACGATCTCTAAGATCCCTTACACACATTCAATTGAGCCGTTAGCTACATTGCTTACCCCGGAACTGGTGATTTTGCAAGGAAGCAGTGAACAGCAAGTGAGAGTTGGGTTATTACGCAAGATCATTAACATTGTTGTACAAACAGACACATAACCACGCTTGGCATCCTGCCAAAATGGCAAGCAAAGTCGAGATAGTGTTATGACTAGAAAATCACAACAAAGAAAACCAGCAATGACAACTTAAACAAATTTATTCTTCACTGATTAAAAAAAAAAACTCCTACAAATAATCCACTGTTTAATCTTAATACTCTCTAATGCCACTATGTAAATCTGTAGCCAAAAAAAAAACTCTGCATCTACTAACCAAAATCACAGCATTTATATAGACTAGCAACATTCTGGAAAGATCTACAGGATTCCTGGGTGACCACCCCCCCCCCCCCCCCCCCCAGGCAAGAAGATGCCAGAAGATTCTAGAAAGCACTAGTCTATTTCATCACAAAGAAGTGATATTGCATCAGATCATGTTTTTCTTCAGACATATCACCAGTGGGTGCTAAATGATGAACAAAATAAACAAATAGCTGACCAGTAAGGCAGCACAAATAGTATGTTACAAATATCCATTTACAAATGATATACAGTACTTTACATAAAATACTCATACATAACAATAGACTGACAAATAAAAAAATATACATAAATAATTAAATGTTCAATATTTATGAGTAAGCAAAGCTGCCTGTGTTCCCAGCTTTTTAATTGCTGATTAGCCTAAGGGTCATTGTTTTCATTTAAAACCAGCTCCAGGCCGTCCGCTAACAGAAAGGCATGTCACGTTGTGTGCCTTCTACACAGAAGGCAAGATCCAGACAGATTGCGCGATTAGGTGCCTTGCTCTGTCTTCTGAGATGGAGTCTGCAATCACACAAGGCAAAATTTGCACAGAATGCCTATCCCGAAATGCATCTTCAATGGCATGCTTTTGCTACGCCGACAGACAAATTTGAACAATGTTTTTGTCAGTCATTTTGTTATGTCAGCATGTCTGTAGTAGCTCTGGCTTCGCTCTCAGTGTTTATGAGGAACAAAGCACTGGCAGATTTCACTTCAGTGGGCACAGGTTTGCAGTCAGCATTCACAGTCCATTCCATCTCAAGTCTTCATCGGCAGACTGCACCAACATCAAAATCACGTTAATAGTGCTCCCTTTGACAGCTGAGGCTCATCCATTGTAAGCAAGGTTGGACTGCTCTCTTCGAGCACTTACATGCCTATAGAATTTCTTTCACTCACAGAGCAGCTAGGAGAAAAATAAAATCCGAAATCACAGATGCTGCCCTGCACATTTCCATGGAAACGATCTGGTAACAGCAGGCTGGCAGTGACTTAATTCACGTTGACTTATTTATGTGCTGTTTAATAACACTTTCAGCACATTATTTTACTGTTATATTGTATCATCTGTCATATTCTTCCAAACACATGTAGGAATCAAATCGCATACCATTCTCGTAGACACTCATATTTATAGGCTATTTAGTCTCCAATCTGCCATAGATGTCTGTCTTTGGACTCTGGGAAGAAACTGGAGTGCCTTCATGCAAACACGGGGAGAGCATGCAAACTACACACAGAAAGGCCCCAGGCAGGATTTGAACCGAGGACCTTTTTTTGCACTGTGCCACCCTTGAGTAATGGCTGAAGGAAAAATAGAAGTCAGCTTGCAACTGATTGGCTATTGGCTGCACACCTCCCCCACGTTACCCTCATTGGCTACGATAAGCTTCCCTCAGCGATTTCCCCTCAGAAGACTGGCTTTACATGGTTCACAAATTGTTATAAGTGCACACGCTCTTGAAATACAGCATCTTTATTTCAGCCAATCTGCCCGAATTCCCTAGACAACGTGCTGTCGTAGCAAAGCAATTTGCCTCTACAGACAGACCATCCTCGAGGAAACTTTCTCTGCCACTGGGCGGGACAGGCGAACACAGGGTTTGACGAGCGTGTGCATAACTTACCCTGGCATCTCCCCTCTCCACACAGCCCCTCAGGGTCAATCAACAGCTGGAAAATCAACTTAAAAGAAAGCGCCATCCCAATCAAACAGAAATCAAACCCTCTCTGCTTATATTGGCAATGCAGCATTATTTAATCCCGAGACTCCAGTGGAGTTGACACACTGTCGTAAGGGATCATGTCACTTCTGCACAATGTAGCAATGGGTTTATTGATACGGGTCCAGTTTTTTGTGGCTTGAACCTCCGAGGGGCTCTGTACTGGGGCTTCATTTATTTGGGGCCCCAGCAAACCCGCTCACTCCCGAAATAATATACATGTTGAAATCTTTCGTGGAGGCTGGTCACTGTGGAGCCTTTAAATATGCTTCTGTTGCTTTTTAATCAAGGCGGCTATGTCTTTATTTGTTCTGAAAAGCACTGTCCCAAATGACTCCGCTGTTTGGGTCTGGAGGGATGTTCTGTTCATTTAGCAGCTGGTGCAAATCCAAAAGAAGAGAGAGTAACCTTTGTTCTCTCTCAGCCGAGAGAGATTGTCAGCTTTCCAAGTCTGCACACAGTTTGCTGGAGCTAACACCCTGCTTTGTGTGGGTGTTAGACAGACATTGCTTTAACTGAGGCCTAGGGGTTTGGGAGATGGAGTGATTGAGTGACAGTGCAGGATTTTATCCGAGCAGAAAGGTGCTAATCCTGCTCGTTGCTGAAGGCTCCAGTCTGTCAGGCCATGCAGCAGAGTTGAAGACCTGAAATGCCCCATCAGCAATGAAACTGACCCCTTGAGATCTGAAGAGGGAGGTATAGAGAATGCTCTGCTGGTTTGAATGCACATCTTTGTTCCTCTTCACTGCAGTCTGACACATCATGAGAGGCAAATAAACAAGTAAAACTTTCACAGAAATAATACTCTCGATTCAGTAACTGCGCAATGTAATTTAAGCTATTTCACAATCACTCCCCTCTATAATCTTATCTGCCATTTATTTCTCGGATCATATGCAACGGAGCAAGCCAATATTAGTATTTGATAAGAAAAGTTCAAGGTAATTTTCACTGGTTTTCTTGAACTCAGCAGACTACATTTTAATGCTGAATGAATTTTAATGCTTCCAGTTTGATAGGAGGAAAATATAGTTTTTTTACGAGATTAGCCTTGTCAGAAATAATCCTATTATGCTTCCTTTACAAAGATAGCTGTAACAGGCCTAAGCCCACCCTTCATTGATACCATCATCCTCCAGTAGAAGAGGTTGTTCAAGCTGTCTCGATAGGGACATGACACTGCTAAGATTATATTGTCCTAATTTACACTCAAAAGTATTTTAATCCTTCATGTCAAATCAGAGAAATAGCCAGCGAGTACATAGCTTAACCATAACCAATGGCTCTGTGCACTCGTCGTATCACAATTGTGCACTTTCAATTAGATTATTTCTGAATCCACTACCATTATGGATTATGGGAGTGCATGCCATCACAACACATTGCCTTCATGTCCTCTAAGTCTTATTCACACATGTAAGTCATCCCACGAATGTTTAAAAAAATTTTGCATATCAACGTTATTCATGAACAGGAGGCAGAGTTGATCGCTCATGTTACGTCACACAGCTGTTGTTGGAAAAAAACTAGGAAGAAAGAAAAAAAAGGCGACTTTAACTGCTAAAGCACACAGAGGTTGACAATATTCTTACAAAAGGCATATGCGTTCTTTTCACATTGACTTTAATCTCAGCCTGCTTTTCCACAGATGTGGAATTTTGCACATCCACAATATTTGTTAGCCTGCTTTGGAGATTTCATGAGAGAGAGTTGAGTATTTATTTGAGGCAAGACGCAAAGAGAGTTACAGTTATGGCTGCGTCTGTTGTAGGCCAACGATTACAAAATTGCGATCATTGGCTCACAAATAACTTGAAAGCAGTTTAGACTTTCCGCCTGGAAAAATCTGTGTTAGAGGCAAGCTTCAAATCTCTTCTTTACCCATTGAAGCAAGCTGACAGGCGACACATAAGAACGACAGATATAGCGCTTTTGTTTTTTTTGCTTCCATTGTGTTTCTAGCATCACCTATTTGGAATTATAAATGAGCTGAATGGACTCATATACACTGTCATTCCTCAACAATGTTTTCTTGATTGGATTTACATCTCTGTAAGTACTCATATTCAATTACTACTGTTCACAATCTAATAAAACAGACACCAGTTTAATCGATGTCCTTAACAGGAGGAAGAACCCATAGAGAATGGCCACACTCTGCCAAAAGCAAAGCCTCATTGACCCTTTCCCTGCCTCGCTATGGATATTCTCCCCAGCCGACACAAGGGCCCTGCTGGATCAGTGACATCTAGTGACTCTCACCCAGCTCCGCGGCATGTGCTTAACAATTGGCACATATCAGCCGCAATGCCTCTCGTTCTGCACAGGATATTGTGTGAGGGCAGTAGGACAGTATGACAGGATAGTGATAGAATGATTGTGGGGCTGGCTTACATCTTCTGCAAGGTGCTTCACTTGAACTGCTTCAGTTAAAATGTATTTAGTCAGTATGTGAGCATATAATTTCCATTAATTACTCTGGATTAGGCAATCTGCTCATCGGTTGGTAAAATCAGCTGGAGGACACACACACACATACACACACACACATGCAACCACTCTGAATATGGGGTCTTAAATTATATGCGCCCATCCCATTCCTATGCCAGAATTTTGTTTCTATGCTCGGTGAGTGAGGCGAGTCTAACTCTCCAAACAGTGAGAAGTTAAGGGCGCAGTAATCCTTTGATGCGCTCACACAAATATCTGATAGCCTTGTAAGCATATCACGCAGTCACACACAGATACTTGAGTACACGCACACACACAAACAGTGCAATGTTTCGCATCTCGCTTCTTAATATGGATGAACATTTTTAATGCTGACAGCTACATCAGCAGGCGAAGTAGTTTGGAACAGACTCAAATTGGGAGCAAATTTTTTATCCATTTCTCATTGCAGCCTTGACATCACCGGGCTTGTGACTTATCATTTTTTAAACTGCGCTTTCATTTTATGTGTTAAAATCTGCCAACACTTTTGAGAAGGTTGGGCTGCACAAAGTTAAAGCACTGAAACGCCTCCGAATGTTCAGAATATCATTGCTCCTGTTGACATAAGCGCAATTCTTACTTGACACTGGCTCGAGGTGATATGTCTCTTACGGGAAGCGGTGTGTCTAACGCGACAGGACACGTGCCTTTCGCCTCGTTTCACTGCGCGCTTGCTGTTCGGCTTCACACCTGCGATGTGCCTCCTGCTGCCGCATCCGGGCCCGTCGTCGAGCTCCTTTCCGGATTCACGCTGGGAGAAAAATTCCGCAGTTACCTTTTACTACCAGGTGGCAGGCGGTCTGCGGCAGTCAGCTATTGATTTTCTCTTTCTCCTCTGTTTGCTCCGGTCTTCCCTCCCCGTACCCACTTTGCCATCCAGTGCATTAATAAGCGAGAGAATCGATAAATGATCAGCGTGACGGTGGAGGACATTAGGAGAAGACTAAGTGGGGCAGAAACACAGAGAATGGAATGTGTGCAGCAGGAAATAGGGAGCAGACTTTTATTCTCATCGGCCGGGCTAGGTGTGAGGTACTGCCTCATACACTGGGCAGACGCGACGTCGTTCACGTAAAATAAAAATAAGCACAGTATGACATGTTTATAACACTGTATGTGCGCAATTCAGGTGGAGTGTAATATTTATCAAGAACCAATCTATCATGTGTGTCACACATGAGTTTATCATTCTTTTTTCCTGATCATAGTTTTTTTTATTTTCAAGAAGCCAAACAACATATTCCACATATTTATCCAAATATAGAGCAGCTCAATTATGTGAAGTTAAAATTAAAATTCATCACTGTCATGAAATAAAAAGAATGAATGGGGGAAATGGAGAAAAAAACAGGGGGAGAAGAAACAGAGGCCTGTAACATGGAAGACACGATACAAATGATACAAATTTATTGTGGTACCAAATCATTAATTTTCCCAAACAATGTTCCCCAGCATAGGACTGTGTTGGGCCATGCCTTATTCAGTATAGCCATGGTATGTTCTAAAGACACAATATTCTGGAAAACCATGAGCCATTGCTTATTTTGTGAAGTAGTAGGACTAAACCAATGATGTATAATACATTTTTAGCAGCTGTCATTCTGCTGAAGATGGATCATTTCTGGTTGGCGAGAGTCATCATTTAATAAACAAAGTGTGAGGGACAGTTCAGGAACCACACACGAGAGACAGTAATCCAAAAAATGTATGCCTTTAATGGAGTCCGAGTCAAAGCCAAAAAACACAAGAACTGCCAAGCCACAATACGAAATCCAAAAACAGTGTCAACGAGACAGGCAGGGGTCAGAACCAGTGAGACCGATGAGCAAAGGTGCAAAAACGATTGGCAAAAATCATAGTCGATGAACGAATCCAAGGGTCATACACAGGGCGTCCAAACACAGAAATCGTAGTCATACAAAAAGGGTCAAAATCCAAAAAGAAAAAACAATACAAAAAGGGCAAGGCAAGAATCAAAGTCGGACAAACCAGTTGAAGAAAAACAATACTCAATGGCATACAAGGCGCTCTGCACAATGAAATATTGATCAATGTTCTGACAAGGAGCTGGCTGTGACAAGACTGCTTAAATAGATGAGAGGGAAGTCACATGCTATGCAGAAAACAGGTGAACTGGATCAGACTAATTACAATGGGAGAATCACATGAGGGAAACCCTAACCACGAAAATTGGCGAAAGCCAAGACACGGACGGGAATCACACAGACATTTAAACAGCTCCGGTCAAGGAGTTCTAAGTGCACAGATAACGAGTGCAGGAAAGTAATTAAGCACGTGCGAGAGATCTCGCAGAAACTCAGAGGGAGACAGGTACCGCTGAGCAAGAGGCAGAGACTAGAACAGGGCGATTGATGAGAGGGAATTGCGACTTCACAGATTTAACTAGAATGCTCGTTAGTAAGTTAGTAATCTATATACATGGTTTAGTTGTGTTAGTAGACTAACTGGGGGGGGGGAGAAGAGGTAACATATAAAACAAAAAAATTAAACCTTGGTAAAATATTCTTTTTAATATTCATTTTAATCCTACCTTGTTAAAAAATGTTAAGATTACTCCTCCTTTGGACATTGTTTTGATCTTTTGACAATGTGGTATTTAAGTTATTCTGAATTATTTGCAGCATCTAATTTTATATATTTATACCCAAATATTTAGACAAGTTGCTAACTGGAATTGTTGAAGGTAACACAGTAGACTGGGCAGGGGAATTCGGCAGCATAATGGATGATTTAACCCAATTAATCTTATAGCCAGGTATTCTTCTAAATTTTTCAAATAAGCCAAGTGCCGAAAGGGTTGATGTAACAATGTCTGACATATATAAAAGAATGTCATTGGCAAATAATGAAATATAAAGTGCTGCTCAATATAAGGATATAGGACTTGTACTTTTACTCTGCATAATGGCTTGTGCCAGTGGCTCCAGACATAGCGTAAATAACAAGGGAGACAGAGGACATCCCTGACGAGTCCCTCTTTCCGACATGAATGACGTGGATATGAGCTGATTTGTTAGGACAGAGGATGTAGAGAACTTATATATTGCTTTTATCATTGATATAAACTTTGTGTCAAATGCAAATTTCTATAAAACAGACCAGAGATACACCCATTCAACTCGGTCGAATGCCTTTTCGGTATCCAGGGAAAAGACTGCGCATGATGTGGAGATGGATTCAGCCTCATTGAGCACATGTAAAAGACGCCTTATATTATCTGATCGACCCTTAATAAAACCTGTTTGATCATAGTGTACCAAGCGATCTACAACACCCTCCATTCTAGTAGTTAATACCCTTGCATAAAACTTCAAGTCACTACAGATCAGGGACACAGGCCTGTAGCTGGAGCACTCCGGTGGGTCTTTACCCTTTTTTGGCAACAGTGATACCAGGGACGAACTCTGATCTCTATGAAAGTGACCTAATTTAATACTGCACTGTACAGAATCCAATATCAATGGGCCTACTACATCCCAAATCTCCAAATATTGCTCTGGGGGAATCCCATCCAGTCCGGGGGATATTCATTTTTGCATTCGTGTTCGCACATTTTTAAGTTTGGCTAATGTAATGGGCTCCAATAATTTTGATTTATCCTCTTGAGATAGGATTGGCAACTGAATATCTCTCAAAAAATCTTCACAAACATTTTCATTAATGAAGGATTCTGAAAGCGTCATAAATTAATTTGGGATTGGTTGTTATGTTGCCATCATTTGTTTGGATTGAAGGAATGGTGGATTTGGACACAGTTTCCTTAAGCCTGGATGCAAGCAGTCTACTCGGCCCATCTCCTTGATAATAGTACTTTTGATTTGTACAGTGAATAGTGAACAAGGCTTTATTCATCGACAGAGCACTATTCTGTCCTTTCAAAACAATAAGTTCCTTTGCAATAATTTCTGATGGCTTTTGCATATGTTGATTTTGCAAGTATTTAATTTTGTTTCATTTCCACGTCGGTACCAAGTCACACTGTAAGGGCGAATGATCGAATCGTAAAATTGGTTGCATTTCTACATTTGAAATATAATTAACAAGGCCAGGAGACGCGAAAAGGCAGTCGATTCTCGAGTATGAGCTATGTCTAGGGGAATAATAAGAGTATTGTCTAGCCGCTGCATTTCCCACACGTCACAAGTCAGTTAAATTAAGTTCCGCTACGAAATCATTCAGCAAACGAGACATCTGGGGAACAACTGCGATTCCAGAGCAGCGATCTAATTTGTTGTATTAAAATCCCCCCTCTATACAGACATGATATTCCTGTGTGTCTAGCAGAGTTTCACACAAATATTGGGTAGAGAATCGTGAGAGAATTCGTTCAGAGCATATATTGATACCACAACCAATTTCATTTATTGTCTTTTCAGCACTGCATATATAAATCGACCGTCGTTATCCCTCACCGATCTATCAATTACAATTTGTGATTTCCGGCTGGCTACTATTGCAACTCCTTTTGATTTACTACTGAAACAAGAATGGGCAAGAACTTTGTAATGTCTGTTCTGAAAACGTACTTCGTCTTCTTGCTTCAAATGAGTTTCTAGAATCAAGGCTACTTCAACGCCTTAGTGGCGGAAAAATTCCAAAAATTTTGTGCTTTTTACCGGGGAGTTTAACCCACTGACATTCCAACTCATAATGTTAACTTCAGCCATTATAGTTACCTAAACTGAGAACCTCCCCAAGTAGGCCTAGATCGATAAGTTTTCCCCCTTCACTCTCGTGATGCATTTCGATGATAATGACAGTGCTTTTAGCGGCTGCTAAGACACGAACAAATAAGCTATCGTTGATAAAAGTAAAAACTGTATATAGATAAATTGCAACCCGCAATTTAGTACACCTCATGGCTTGCACAAAAACAAAAATATTTGAAGTCCTGACACCTCCATGAAAACACAAATTTAATTTCCACTCCAACAACCATATTAACAAATGACCATGAATTAACCCAACTCTATGTAGCCGACTGTACCTGTCGATTAAGCCTGGAAGCTGGCATCCTCCCGCAAAGTGCTAGCGTTACTCTTATCAATCTGTGAACCAGAACAAATGTGCCTCTTTTTTTAAATGAGAGCGATATACATATAAAGTAGCCACCCCCCGCCGCCCCATTCCCCTCACTTTTCAAACATATTGCTGTAATGTGAAAATTAAATATATATATATATATATCTACACACATTACGTATGCATGGCTTGCCTTCTGGCAATAAAACTATGTTGGTTAATACATCCAGGCCAAAGCATCATTGTTGCCAGCCTAAGTCCAACGTCCCATATCGGTCATCAGAGTTCATTTTTCCAGAGAAGGCCCAATTAATCCCCGGCCATCATCTCCTGCTGTCCCTGCGACAAAGTGTGCGAGGTGGAAGTCGATCGGAGAAAGTCCTCGGCATCCTTTGGCGATGCTAGGTGAATTAGCTCGCCTTCATGAGTCAGTTTCAGCATCGCGGGATAGATTAGGAAAGTTTGAATGCCAATGGATTCCAATCTTTTCCTGTACTGAGCCATTTCTCTACGCTTCCTAGAAGTTTCAGCGCTGTAGTCAGGAAAGAACAGCAACCACCAGCGCTCATGTTGGATTGGGGTAGCCGATCTCGCTCCCTTCAGTATAGCTTGCCTGTCGACATAATTCTGAAGTTTAAAAAGTCCGAGAGCCCTCATTTTTCCTCTTCGAACCCCCGTATACCCTATGGGCCCTCTCGAAAGGGATATCCCAACCCAGGAGAGAGGGAATCCACACAGGAAGGTTTTGTTTCAGGAAGGTCACGGCGTCCGATCCCTCCGCAGATTCCGGGAGGCCTAAGTCACCAGTCTCACGTTAGACCTGCGGCTCCGGTCTTCAAATTCCGTCATTTTCGTTCTCAAGCCCTCTAATGTTAATGCACATTTGCCAACTTCAGATCTATCTGAGTGAGCAGATGCCAGCAGTAAATCAACGTGATTCTGTAGTCTGGCGAGGGCACCGTTTCGTCTATCTTGCTCCGTGCCTATGGCCTTAGGAGGAGCAGTGTGTCTAAGTGCGTATAGCCATTGATGGGTCAGGTGATCCCCCAGTTTATCATTCATTTCAAGATGACCATTTTGTTCAGTTATAGGTTAGGCTGGACACAGTTTAGAGCAGACACATTCTTTATTACCTTCGCCAAAAAGATTATGTTTTCACTCCTCTTTGTTTGTTTGTTTGTTTGTCTGTCTGCTAAAAGGATAACTCAAAAAACAATTTAGTAAGATGATAGGTGGTAGCCCAAGGATGAGTTTATTTAATCTTGGAAGTGATCTGAAACATATTCTGTATTCTGGATCCGGAAGAATTACAATACGTCTGTCTAACGCGGGTCTGTGTGATACTGTATTTGTGACCTGATCACTCAAAAAGCTATGAGGTTCGAACCCAGTTCGACCTGGGTTCAATTCCGTCTCAGGTCATCTGCTGCATGTCTTCCCCCATTCTTCTCCCCAACTTTCATGTCTCTCCATACCGTATAACTGTTAAATAAAGGAAAAATTCCCCAAAAAATTATCTTTTAAAAAAAAGGCTATGAGCGGTTTAGCACAAAATTTGGCAATATGATATGTACGTGGCAGTCCAAGGGAGAGTCGATCTAATTTTGGAAGTGATCTGGAACATATACTGTATCTGTTCTTTTGGTGACAGAATATGGCGTGCCAGAGGTATGTGCTCCACTGAGTGCCCTGTAGTTGTTTTTTAATCTATTTGAGGTCAATGTCTGTGGAGTAATGCGCAGCACATTTCTCCAGTGGTGTCTTCTGAGACCACTGCCTATGCCAGACCAACTCATGCTCAGCTGTAGAGATTCTCAGCATGTTTACTGTCAAGACAGGCACACAGTCAGATATGCAGCCATACATGTAAGAATCAATTACCCAGCAGCCCTTCTTGACTGCATATTGGCAGATTACGGAGGCCAACAATTTGTCACGTTGTTTTTCAACAAGCACCAACTTGGATGTTTTTTTTTTAATCGAAGCATCTTGATGACCTTTGAAATGCTGACAACAAAATGCTGGCTCAGACTGGCCTGAAACAAAAATAGAAAAGGCGCTGTCTTTGGCTTGATGACTTTGGCATGTGAAATTCAAAAGATTGAATTAAAACACAAATTTGCAATTTATGAGACACAATGCCCAAAACTATCGAGGCCTGACCAATATTATGCCTGGGCCTACTTGTGGTTGATTTTTGGTGCGGTGACTCAGGCGTATCCTGAAAAGAAGCCAACCAGCAAATGGATTCAGTCAATGCACTGAACCAAATTGGCTCTTGTAGTTTTAACCAATACTCTGCAACCACTGCAGCAACCATAGGATTTGAAAATGAAAACTGAAAGTTCTTTGTGAATGTTTCTGCTTGTGTGCGAATGCGTGGGTACATGTGTGTGTGTGTGTGTGTGTGTGTGTGTGTGCACATATGTGTGCGTGTGCAGGCATGTGTGTTCCCAACGTGCGCATATGTGCATTAAGCATCCATATATACATATCCATTTGTGCTCATTTGTATGTAAGTGGGTGTGTATGCGTGAATGCATGTGCATTTGTGCGCAGGTGAATTTGCAGTCACGGAAGATTGGCTTTTTCCAGGGAGTGGTCTTGCCCCAGCCCATGTGTCCTTACCCCAGATTGCAGAGTGCTCCTTAAAAGATAATGTGCTTAGTGGAATTGGATGAATGCTCGGTTAATTTTTCTGCAAGAGAACTGCATATGGTGCATTGGTATGCTGGAGGCACTGCTGAACTGGAGAGGGAGTAACTGATGCCGCAGCAGCTCAAAAAAACTCTCCTCTTCCGCATCTAACCCAATCACACATTAAATTCTCATGTGAGCCATACAGCTGCTTCAGACAACTACGCTCACAGTCTTCAGAGTCATGCAAAGCCTTTCAGTCTGCACACTGTCGGTTAAATCGCAAAGTACCCTAAAAAACAGTAAAGTTCTATTCTCATACCAATAATGCCCTGCAATTGGTACTCGAGCTTTTGCTACAAAGAGGGAGAAAATAGCCCCACATCTTAGATTAGCGGCTCTCTCTCTCTCTCTCTCTCTCTGTCACTCTTTCTTTTGTCAAGTAATAATTGAATATAATGGATGAAAATAGACGTGTTTCAGGAATATGAATATTAGCCTTCCGTCCATCCATCTGCCTGTCTGTCCAGCTGTCAGTCTGTATATCAGTCACTAATGGCTTGGAGGACGGGGAACATGGGAGACAGAATTAAGTAAAGGAATAAAGAGAGGAATAGGGTTGGAGTTGCGACTTCACCTGCAACTGTGACACGTGCAAAAACTTAATTAATAAAGAACTAAATTTAAAAAAGGCATTCAAATATTATTCCAGAAGCTTCCCCTGAACAGAAATTCTATTCAGTTCCCTCTGAATAATATGGGGGGGAAAAAAATAAATTATAATGAAAATATCAAGGGGCTGCTCTATACAGTGATGGAAAAAAAAATCCTTTGTTAATTTGTTATTTCTACTGTATGTAAAGCGGAGCTATAAAACACAATCTCACAGAAGAAAGCCACGCGGATTTACTCTGTGTTGAGTGTTTTATGAGGTAACCTATTTTCTGAAAGCAAAGGACAGGAATCCCTGCAGAGTTTCCCCAGCAACACTTCTGAGAAACTTGGTTCTGGAGGACGGCAATCTGCTCCAAGGGCTAAATCCTCTGCAGAGAGGAGCAACCCTTTGTCTGGTCCAGTGCTGTTTCTGTGGTTTGTAAAGCGCTTAAAATAGGTCTGAGCACCACTCAGTAGGTTTATTAACACTGATCCAGCAATATAAAACCTGCAGAGGGATAGCTGGCGTTGAGGAGAACTCATGGGTCGTGACAGGCAATAAACAAGAAGGCTTCAGTTCACATCCCTTACAATCCTGGATGTCTGCTTAACAAAAAAATAATACTTTGGAATCAGTAGGCTCCTCAAAAATGCTATGATCTGGACCGAATCAACACAGTAAATGTCACCTTTTTTATAAATCCTCATAAAGTTTGCAATTGAGCCAAATTTCAGAACTGTCATTCAAGTTGAGATGAACAATCCAGGGAGCAAAATGCCCTGCCATGCTCTGCTCTTACCTATAAATGCAGCCAACTGATTTAATTGGTTCTACCTACCGAGGGAAGAATTGCGCTGGTGAACAAACACAGGTGATTGCAACAGGCCACCAGGAAGGACTTCTCTCTAAACCTGTCTTTTTATAAAGAACGTTCAGTTGATTAAATCCAGGCTATTGTGGGTCTGTAAATGGAATATTCCGGAATCTATTTAGCTAATCTCTGCAGCAGTACAGTGCAGCTCCTCTAGCGCAGCCCCAGGGGAGAAGGCCACAGCCCAGCCCATTCAGTCTAAGAAAAAGAAAGGAAGCCAATGTCTGCATACCGGTTTTTGGGTCAATGGAGAAGTAGGGCTGGCCCTGAAGGATGCTGTACACCACCCTGGCGCTGTTCCCGTAGGTCGGGTCATCTGCATCTGTCGCCGTGACCTGGAACACTGAGGTGCCTGCGTGGACGAGAACATTCATTTGTTCAATTTGTCCTTAGTGTGCCATTCTGTTTGTACACATGAAAGAACCACCATAAATGAGCCCATATCTCCTTGTTTAGAACTCTGTATTGTGTAAACAGGGTGGGACCTTGGTTTGAGTCAGAATATATTGTGAGAACCACAATGTATTAAACACATTTTTTGATGTTTTGGTTCTCTTGGCCGTGTCAAGCAGAAACCAACTGAGTAGACATTTTACATGCTGAAGAGGAGACTGAAGGCAAAAAGTTCCCAAAACAAGATAAGACTGATGAGGGCTGCAGTACAGGCCTGACAGAGGATCACCAGTTATTGCATGTAACGGATATCCAACTGGATGTAAAAAGTGACAACTTTATTTTACATTTTACAAGCGGTGGGGGGGTGGATGTGGAAGGTGCTGCCATTTCGTAACGGTTCATCAGATATGGATGAAAACACCCTTGAATCAAAGCTGACAGCAGGCACTTCAGCCTCATTGTATCCTTTTAAAGTCATAGTATTAGAATGCAGGAGCAAATAAAAAAGGTGTCACTGTTCAACGAATAATGGCGCACACTGTACTCATATATAATTAAATCGTTAGATCGTGGGATAACATCAGGACTACTTTCTTTCTTCAGTATTTTAAGGGAAACCAATGATCTTAGAAGCCAGCTCTTGCCAGACACAAGTAAATACATGCAGAGGCTACAGGACATCGATGAATTGATCAAAGATGCGCAATGCATCCCCTACTCCCACAAACCCCCGACGACTCCCAATGATTACCACTGGAGTACTTCGCATAATGATCAATAAGCCACAGCAGGTGCATATCAGAAATAAATAAGTGCCTCAAAAAAGGTTAAAAAAAAAAATCAATCAACACCTTTGGTAAAAGCTAAAAAAGATGAATATTTCACATTTTTAAATCCATCTTCAATCCCTACCTCCCTGCTCCCTGTGACCTCAAGTGACTAATGAAAATACTAAATGCTGCCAAATCCCCTCACAGCGGAGTTGGTAACTGCACAGAATCACAATCCAGGTCACATACTTTCTGATATGCTTTCAACTTCCTCCTTCGAGTCCACTGCCACTTCCCTCAGACAGTCCCGGCCTATAGCACTATCACTACATCCATCAATACCAGAGCCTCAGAGCGTTTAACACAGTTTGGAGGCTGGAATTAGTCAGCCGAAATAGGATTACTGGAGCCTGCCCAAATCTGGCAGCAGGATGCCTGTATCATACAGCCAGAGAAAGCCTTTGACAGTCGCCTCTCCTGACAAATAAGATTAGGTGTGAACTCGTGGGGTCCTGGCAACGGTATCGACACTTCTTCAATGTAAACTGTGAGAGGAATGATAATACTTATAAAATATGTGGAATTTAAATGATAACAGTATTGAATTTTTTTTTTTCTTTTAACCGTCAAAGGATATATTATCACTTTCTTCATTTACTCTCGCCACTTTGTGGCAGATACGTATTGTATGTACAGATGTGTGAATGGTTCATCCAGTAAATTGTTTCCTACTTGCCAGCTGGTCTAATATTGAGAATTTCACTCATGCTGTTAGCTGATGGCTCCTGCTCTTCAGTATCATTGCTGAGGTTGAACAATTTAATCTGTGACCGCTGATATGCTGTATACTGGAAACGTGTGGACTTCTTCGAAAATACAGAGAAGTGAATGTGTTGCAAAATATCGTGCTGCGTCAGCAAATGTCCCAGTGAGTACAGCACAGGTTTGGACTCTTGTTTTGTTAAGATGGACGATGTCGGATTCTCAGTGCCCCTCGGCGGTACCACAGAAGAGAAGAGGGGTAGAGGAGCGGCAGGGGTTTGGCCACACTTTTGATGCTCCATCCGAAATGAATGGGAACCTCACCACAATTCGGCGCGCATCCAACTAAGCAATTTCCGGCAGGAAGTTAGAACATTATAGACAATTAACCTGAAGGCAGTTCAGAAGACCTGTTGCTTTGCTCGGATTTTGAAATCAGCGTCGTTCTCCCCCTTGGTGATTGACGGCCTAAGAAGTGGATGCCGAATGACCGGCATGGGTGCAGTGCATGCAGGTGCTCTGAGGCGCATCTAAAGATGTGGTCAGCAGTGTAGAGTGAGGAATATAGAGCAGGGATGGGCATCACGGTCCTGCAGGGCCGGTGTGCATGCAGGTTTTTATTCCTATCAATTACCCTGACTAATTGAGTTAATTGATTGCACGCACAAATATAGATTTTCGCAATGATTCGATCAAAGGAAAATGTTTTATGAAGTGAGACAAGACTAGTCTTTGTAGTTTTATGATAATTTAAAGAAATGGGCGTGAAACGTCAGATTTCATAAATGGTTTGGCTAATTGAGACAATCAACTAATTAAAGACCAGACGTTGGTGTGAAAACCAGGGACAGATAAGGCCCTCGCTGCCCACCTCTGATATAGAGTGTGTAAGCAGAATAACAGATCTGTTCCGCCACTGTCACACAGTGAATTCAGAGACAGTGTTTATTCAGGAACTGGATGGTAAGATGGAAACCCTAAGCCCCCAAAAATAATGGAAACATGGGCGAATGTCAGTAGGTCACTTGGCAAGTGCCAGTGGGGCGAAACGAGAAGAGGGGTCGGGTTCTCACCCATAAAGCAAGTTTTTCTTTCAAAATAGGCCAACAGGTATTTCGCATTTGAGATGCATATGTACGGCGTCAATCAATAATATGAACACAAAGTATTGCAAAAACAATTTTAGAATATAAGACACCCTCCAGAGAAAAACTAGATTTCTTTTTATTCACGCAGCAATATGATTTAAATGTCCTCCTGATGAACTTGATAGAAAACAGTACAATAATATAACTGAAAAATAAAATCATTTCACACTAGGTCAGAACAGTGTTTAATCCCCCTCTGCACTGCTCTCATTACTAGCCGACAATGAACACTGAACATTAAAAATATATATAAATTAGGTAATAACTGATACACTGTGTAACCACATTTTCCCTCTTTCTCCGTTCATTTAATTGCGGTTCTGTTCGCCACTCCAAAACATGAACATTCACTTCCGTGAGATTTTCTCACACACTGTTTTTTGTTTGTTTGCGTCGATAACAAAAGGCCATGTTCGAGGCATCTTTCCTCTAATAGCACCTTGACTTTGGTGTGTTCCCATTTCGGTACCGTTGCATCTCTTCCTGGGAAGAGCATCTTGGTGTTTTATTTTTATTCAGCATGTTTCTCAGTTGTTCCTCAGTAGTTTTGTTTTCTCCAGGAGGTTGACTACGTCTGATTCAGCATCCGCAGTGGCAAACTAGGTCATATTGTTAAAATAAAGAGGCATTTACTGTTGTCCTTGCTAACTGCTGTTTGTGAATATGTCTTGTGTTCTGAAAGTTGCAATCCTTTTGCTATCAGGACTTTGGGGATAATCACCTTAAAACATAACAGGCCCTTCAAGGAATACGGCTCTTGGTGAATAATCCAAAATTCTGAATATTTCAGCTCAAATTCACATGACTTTCATATCCCTCTCGAATGCATTATCTATATCTTTCTGAATAATGAACTCATATTTGGTTCTATCCATAATAGATATTTTAATCAAATTTTTCAGGGTTTCGTGGAGGTTTTCGTCATTAATTGGAGGGGGGATCATGCTGTGGGGAGGGAAGGGGCTGAGACACAAAAGAGAATCGGGCTGCATGAATCCCTGTGCTCACTGTTGGTAATAAAGTTTGTAACAATGCTTTGAATACAACTCATTATTATAACTAATTTATAGCAATCCTAAAACTATTTATAACAATCCTGCAATGACTCAAACACTCCTACCACCAGTGACAGCGCAAGACTTTCCACGAGAATCTAGGGCAGGGCAAGATCTACAGTCGTCAAGACGTACTATTTCCACACATCATGCTGAGTCAGCAATCGCGTGGCATACATCATGTCGAGTCATGCTGCCTTCACCATTCCATGACTGATCTATGGAATCAAGGGATTTCCACCTATATAGATTTAGTAATAGTTGGGACAGAGTGTAAATAGTAAATAAAATGAAAACGCAATGACTTTCAAATCACACCAACCAGTACTTTTCTAGCTTGCTCAGAGCCGACACAGACCTCATGCTTTTCAATCTGGAATCTACAACCCCAATTCCGAAATAGTTGGGATGAAGTGTAAATTGTGAATAAAATCAAAATGCAGTGACGTAAAGATCACACCAGCCAGTATTTTATTGACAATGGAACAGAGATAACAGCAAATGCTAAAACTTGAGAAATTTTACAATTTTATCCACAAAATGAGCTCGTTTCATTTTTTTTTTTTTTTTGCTACAGGTCTCAAAAAAGTTGGGACAGGGACCTTTTTACCATGGTGTCGCATCCCCTCTTCTTTTTAACACAGAGTGGAGGCATCTGGGCATTGAGTAGAAGTTTCTAGAGTTTAGCCATTGGACTCTGATCCCACTCTTGTTTGATACTGGCTTCCAGCTGCTGGAGAGTTTTGGGTCTCCTATGACAGAATTTTCGTTTAATTATTTCAATCGGTGAAAGATCAGGACTGCAGGCAGGCCAGCACACAGACTCTTCTACTACGAAGACATTCTGTGGTAATAGCTGCCGTATGTGGTTTTGCATTGTCCTGCTAAAATACACAAGGCCTTCCCTGGAATAGATGTCGTCTGGATGGGAGTATATGCTGCTCTAAAACCTTTATTTACCTTAAGCATTAATGCTGCTTTTTAAAACATGCAAGTGTCCCGCACCACATGCCCTAATGCATCCCCATACCATCAGAGATGCTGGCTTTTGAACTGAACGCTGATAACAGGAGGCGTGGTCTTTCTCCTCTTTAGCTCGGAGGACACAACGCCCATGATTTCCAACAAGACTCGTCTGACCACAGGACACTTTGCCACTTTGCTACAGTCCATTTTAAATGAGCCTTGGCCCATAGAACATGGCGGCGCTTCTGGATCATGCTCAACATTGGCTTCCTTTTTGCATGATAGAGTTTTAGGTGGCATCTGTAGGTGGCACAGCGGACTGTGTTTACAGAGTGTGGTTTCTTGAAGTATTCCTGGGCCCATTTAGAAATTTCAATGACAGAATAATGCTGGTGAGTGGTGCAGTAGCGTTTGAGGGCCCGAAGATCACGGGCATCCAGTTTAGTCTTCCTTACGCACAGAGATTTTTCCAGTTTCTGTGAATCTTTTGATGATGTTATGCACTGTCGATGATAAGACCCTCAAAGCCTTTGCAATTTGACATTGAGGAACATTATTTTTAAAGTATTCCACAATTATTTTATGCAAGCCTTCACAGGTTGGAGAGCCTCTGGCCATCTTTACTTCTGAGAGACTCAGCCTCTCTAAGGCATCCTTTTTATCGCCAATCATGTTACACACCTGATGCCAGTTACCATATTTACTTGCTAAATGTTCTTTGAGCTGATTCTCTCATATATTAATTGCTTTTTCAGCCCTTATTTGCTTGTGTCCCAACTTCTTTGAAACCTGTTGCAGCCATAAATTTGAAATAAGCTCATTTTGTGGATAAAAATGTAAAATGTCTCACTTTCAGAATTTGAAATGTTATCTTTGTTCTATTGTGAGTAAAATACTGGCTGGTGTGATCTGAAAGTCATTGCATTTTGATTTTATTCACAATTAACACTTCATCCCAACTATTTCGGAATTGGGGTAGTAGATTTCAGATTGAAAAGCAGGTCTGTGAAATAGGGTGATTAAGTCTGGCTTGAATTTGGCTTTCCATTCAGCCGCAACGTTGTTTGGTGGGGTTGAAGTCGGCTCTGTGCAAGCTAGAAAAGTTGTCCTGACCTTAAGAAATTATGAATGGGACCTATTCTTAGCATGGAGTGTGGTTCTCCTGACAGCTGGTCCTTCCCAACAGTAGAGAATCGTATGAAAAAACACAGTAAGCAATTGAGTTTGTTTTTCCTTCAGAGAAAAATCATAAGCCGAGCCTGAAGCATGAAAATCATCCCAAACCAAGGAATATCCATGAACCTTTGGCCATACAGGTCACAACGTTAATTTGTTGCGGGTTTCGGAGGTCAGCATCTTGGAAACAAAACACTGTTTTTGGGCTGAAAATTACTACCCATACCTGAAGGCGTGCTGTGGCACCTCAAAATGAAAAATTTATATTTTCTGAAACTCTTTTAAAATAAATCATTATTTGCCTTTTAAAAAGCCATGGCTTTTTAAAAGGCAAATAATGATTTATGGTAAAGCTGATCTAAATACTGAAGCCTAAGGTGTAAGGGCTCTTTAAAAAAAATTGAAGTCAGGTGACCCCATGATCCGGATGGGATTGTATCAGAATTTCACAAAATATTAAGTTGAAATTTTTAACAAATGGAGCTTGACGTAAATTCTGATAGGCACGGAGTCAAGCTTGCTAACCTATAGGAGCTGCTTCTCGCACTGGAGAATCACATGAGTGCTCACGAATGTCATCTGATTTGCTGTCACATGATTGCTTGATTGATAATATTCTAGTTTACTTAAAGGAGAATTCCAGTGTGAAATTGACTTGGGGTGTTTTGAAACATGATAATGAGTACTAACTTTTGTCGAATGCCCCACCTCCATACGCATGAAACTTTTCAAAATAAATGGAATTTTAGCCGAAGCTCTCAACAGCCTTACAATGGTTGTGGGCATCACGTTGCCATGCAAAGAAATCGCTATGTTTTTCATCATTAACAAGGTTCAAAGTAGCTCCACACTTCACCGGTAGAATTCAGAGGGCCCTTACATTTAAAAAGAGGCACTGAGAACTTTGAAAATGCACCCGTAGTTTATTAAAAAAGACTATTTATGCAAACAGTACCTTGATATAGTTACCAGTCGCCTCCATGTTGAAGGTCGCGATAAATCAATTGACGAGCATGAACGAATAGATTCCAATCTGTTCCCCTATCCTTCCTATTCGTTAGTGCTCATCAACACACACACACACACACACACACACACACACACATAAATATTTTATCAGAGAAAACATAAACCTCCAATTTAATGTTCAAAAATTAATGGCACCCTTAAAAATTATTGTAACATCCACCAAAAATAAACCAGGTAATAAATTTCACTTATTTAAGTTTGATCTAAGTGTTCAGGAATGATACTGAGGAATTACTTCACTTCCTATTTCACTAGGGTATTAAAATGAGGTAAGATACATGCAATATCCCTTTGTCGTCCAGCACCACGAAAAAAACATTACTGCCACGAGGCAGATGGTCATAGACCTTCATAATTCTGGGAATGGCGACAAGAAGATTCACAAATGATTGAATATGCCACTGAGCACTGTCAGGGAAATTATGTAAAAAATTCAGAGATATGGAACTGTTGAAAACCTCAAGTAGAGTAGAGGACACAAATGCATTTTGATCCCCAGAATGCTGAGGAGGATGGTGAAAGAAGCAACAAAATCCCCAAGAATCACCATAAAGGAATGTCAGGTCTTGGCAGCATCTTGGGGTCACCATGTTTCAAAAAGCACCATCAGGTGTCACCTAAACAACCACAGCCTCTCTGAAAGGGCGGCCAGAAGAAAGCCTTTTCTGACCAGAAGACTTGGAGTTTGCCAAGCATCATTTAAATCATTACTGGAACATGGTGCTTTGGTCAAATGAGACCAAAATTGCACATTTCGGCTAGATTCGGCATGGGTATATTTGGTGTCACTGCTGTCATGTACTTGTATTCATAATGATTTCATTATGCTTAGGATGTCCTAGTTATATTTGTGGAGTTATGTTTTTTGTTTTTTTACTATATAGAAAGTTAAATTTCTTTAATACTGTAGTAAGACTCAAGCATTGTACAGCACTAAGAGCGTGCTCCTGGTATGAATTTTATTACACTTGACAAAAAAAAAAAAAAAAATAATAAACAAAGATGCATAAAAGAGGAAGCACCTCACACCCACTGTGAAATACAATAGTGGGTCAGCCATGATTCGCGGCTTTTCAATTCAAGAGGTCCGAAGGCAACGGCTAAGATTAATGGTATAATGACTTCCACCAAGTATCAGGATATTTTGGCTGACAATCATGTTGCCTTCACCGGAAGGCTGGGACTTGGCCATAGATGGACTTTCCTACAAGACAAAGACCCGAAACATACCTCAAAATCCACACTGAAATGGTTCTGTGACAACAAAATCAACCTTCTGCAATAGTTATTGCAGTTTCCAGACCTCCGTCCATTTGAAAACCTGTGGGCTGAGTTGAAGAGGGCAGTTGATAAATGCAAACCCAAGGAGGTGATGGATTCTGAAACGATCTGCTCAGAGGAATGATCCAGAATCCTCCCAAATGTGTGCCTATCCTAGTCAAGTACTAAAGGAAATGACCGTTATCCTTGCCTGAGGTGGTTGCTCTATGTACTAAATGAAGGGTGCCAATTATTATGAAACCTTGATTTTGTGAAATGTATTTTGAATTAAATGATTGCTATGTTTTTGGTTGTTTCCATCAAAACATTAATAAAGTATATCACGCATGCTGGTAAATTCCATTTCTCTATAATCATCTTGTTTATTTATTGAATTATTTTTTGTATTGTTTGTGCATTGCCAGTTAGGGGTGCCAGGGGGGTATGTAGAGGTATTCCCACAATCTTTCTGAGACATATCTGAGCCAGTGTCAGGGTTTGCCCAACAGATGCCAAAATCAGGAGACGGACTCAGGTGCAAGGCTGAAATGTGATGAATATTTAATAATTAAAGAGTGAAACACAACAAAAGGGAAACGAATTTCCAACTAAATACAAAACAAATACAAAGATAAACAATAGAAACCCTCAGTAGAACTGAAGAAAGGCAAAAACTGACGGCTAAAACCCTCTGACCAGCAGCTGGAAACAAAAGCAAAAAAGTTTATGCTGGGCAGAGCTCAGCCTTAAATACTGCCTACCTGCAGCACGTTAATAATGAGCTGCAGGTGCCGGTAATGATTGTAGGGAAAAGTGAGGAGGTGTGAAGACTACGGAGGGGGCTGGAGGCACAGCCTCACAGTTGGTGTCCATGTGACCTCTAGCTTAGTTCATATGGAATGACCCACACAGGGCTGAAGCAGAAGTGGACATTTTAGGGGTCAGAAAGTAAAAATTTGTCATGGTTTACTTTCACAGATGAGCTCAGGCAGCTGTTTACACTGATTGGTTCAATCCCCTGCTGAAAGGTTGTTCTTATCACCAAATCCAAGAGCTTGGGGGAAAAAATATGGGGGAGGACTTGTATCTCTGGAAACAGGATTGTGAACCTCTGTGTGTAAGTAGCAGACTGTTTGGTTATATTCATGTGAGCAGCAATCAGCAGCAATCTCCGCTGGACAAATAATGAATGAAGTTTCTGTTATTTTCTCATAAAGTTAAATGACAAAGTAAATGAAACTGTCCCAGGAAATATATAGTTTGACTGCTGATGCTTCATGGTAAATAACATCTGTTGCAATCTTGATACAACCGACAGTTATATTTGATTAGGCCCTTCAGTAATGGTTGAAAGCACCATTACAGCACAGTCACTGCCATTAGAGGGAACACAGTTTGATGTTACAATCGCTGGCACAACCAGCAATGAGTTTTTTCGGATTTCTCACAAAAAGGCATTTGAAGTGTCTGCGGGGGAAAAAAAAAAAGGTGGGTAAAATAATCAACTTCATTCCATCTGGCAACAGCGTGGGCCTGCGTTCACCAGAAAGTAAAACAAGGACAGAACGTTATCTGCCCTAGTGCTGCAGGTGTCAACCCAAGAACAGTTTAGTCACTGCAAATCAATGAGATATGTAAAATGTGTTCTGACAAAGGAATCTGACGAACACATTATTTTCATACTATACTTTTACCCATTTTGAAAGATCCAGTCACGATCAAACACAAGTGGGTATCTAGGTGTGTTTGACTCGAGGATATGCAGAGGGAGCCAGGTCCCTTGTGCAGAAGTCTGGGTATTGCACTCTCCTAAAGTTTACTGAAAAAAGACAGGAACTTCCCACCCCGCCATCATCAGAGACGCGTTATGTCTCGTTCACTGTAGTCACATCATCCAACTTAGGGAGGCCCAAAGGGAGTAATTTGCACACCGAGAATGCCTGTTTCGCAGTGAAATGTATGACTTGAAATGCCAAAAAACAGTCAATGGAGGCTTTTACTGTGATAACAAAAATACCTTTATGCTGAATGGCTTAGTACACGCAGCACATCCATGAAGTTTCAATATTCAGAGCCACGGAGTAGCAATGGGTTAATGGTGAGAAAGCGAAGAATAGAGGTCTGTTGAATAGTAATGTTTCTCCAGAGAATTTAGCTGAGTCGATGCCATGATTAACTGCAGCGACAGCCAAATTTGAATGAATTCAGCACTCTCTTTGGTGACAACAAATTCTGCTGCCAGTTCTGATTTGAATCAAGTGACAATCAGGGATGAATGGGGACACAAAGGAATCTATTGGATTAATAATGCAAAAAACGATCCGCAGATAGGACCACACTTTCTTCTCTGCAACCAGTTAACACATTCATGAAAATGCCGATCTTTTCCTTTGGAAGGAAATTTCTACAACTGGGCTCCTTTCTGGTGATTTCAGGGACATGACAAACTCAAGTGACCACTAAACCTGCTAAAATTCAAACAGCTGTGAGAACTTTTATTAGTGACAGTAGGAACGGCTTTTAATCAAAAGTTAAAATGGCAGTTCAGGCAACAGTGTTGTCCAATGGTATGGGAACTTGAAGTGTAATTTCATATTCGTTCGGTATCGTTGTGGCCTAAAACAATACATTTGGAATGTGAGGCCAGTGATTTCTCAATACATACGGTATATATGTAGCAGCTTACATTGATATTGTAGATTTGCAAAAGCACAACTGGTATTCCGGAAGTTTATCTGGATGAGAATGTCTGCAAAATGGTTCTAATACAAATGAAGAATATTTCCTCGCAATAAATCCAACTGAGTTGCAAAAGGTGTGATGACACTGATCCATTCCCTGCAAGAAGAAAACTAGGACTCCCATGGCTCAATTTTTATTATTTTTTTGCATGCGCTATATCTGATGAATCCAGCACAGACTAATTGCCACATCTGTTTCCATTCTCCTCCAGCCACAAGAATAAACTGCCATTTTTCTGCCAGGGCAATACGCAACCAAGCAGAAAGATGAAAATAGAAGGCATAGTTACACAAACTGAACCAAAAATATAAACGCCCATGTCAAATTTTTGAGTTTTTATTAACAAAATACTTGAACCGGGATTCGTCTGTGAATAGCACTCTTCTCCAGCATGCCAAGGGCCATCGAACGTGTGCGTTTACCCATGCGAGTTGGTTTTGACGCCAGACAGCTTTGAGATCCAGACCACGGTGAGGACGGCAAGCGTGCAAGTTGGCTTCTCGCAGACAGTGACTGTCTGTGGTGTGACGCGTCCGTTGTGCAGACCAACGGTCTCATCCGCTCTGCGTGTCGCTGATCTGAGCCGATCCCGCAGGTGGATGAGCCGGATGTAGCGATCTTGTGCTGGTGTGGTCACACGTGGCCGACGTGGATGAGATCGATTTGCAGTACTGCCTGACTGTCGGAAACAAACTCTCGAACAGTCTATCATCCGATAGTTAACATTCAGCTGCACAGCAACCACTCTGGTGGACATCCCTGCATCCAGCATGCCAATGGCACGTTCCCCCATGACCTGAGACATCTGAGTCATGATGACTTTTGGTAAAATTTTACATTTTGGGGTGGACTTTTATTATCCCCAGTGTAAGGAGTGTCTGGTACTGCTCATTCTGTCTGATCAACATCTGGAAATGCCACACCCATGTACTGAATGACTGCATCACTGAGCAAATGCTCACTGACAGAGAGATGGATTAAAAAAAATGGTACACAAATCAAGAGAAATATCCCTATTGTACAAGTGAAAGTCAGCATATGCTCAATTAGCGTTGTAAACTCCATGTGGCATCATTATTTGACATGGGGCATTTATATTTTTGTTCAGTGTGTATATATATATATATATATATCTCACAGGGAATTTTCCATCAAAACTAGATGGTGCTGGTGGGGGTGTCATTTACACGAGATTTAGCAAGGCAAAATTTGGCATTTTTCTGAAACATACGCCAGTCTGCATATCACCAGGGAGAACCACGCCAAAACAGAAGTACAACTTACTTCTAATTTCATCTGAAGGTACCTACAAACTGAATGTCCGTAATTAATGATATTAGGAGAACTCCATTTCTGAAAAAGTAAGGACACTGACTAAAATATCAAAAAATGGATGCAGTGATTCATAAATCACTAAAACGCTATATTTGATCGAAAATACACTACACTACACTAGATTATCAGGAGAAATACTCGAGACATAGACGAGAATATCGCGACGCAGCTTAAATGTACGAGTCACATAAAGGCTATCGTGTGTAGGAAAAGTAATAGGCCTAAGTGCCGGTGAAAAGTATACATGTGTATCGCAATAAGTCTCGCATGTAACTGGTGTCGGTAAACAGCATTGTTAGTGAACAAGATTGAATGTCTAACATCCAGTTTTGAGGTCTCATGCGCGTTTGTAATATGGCTCCTGGACAGAGTAATTTATGTTTTTGATTTTCTAATGTATTGATAATACACTCAAAATATTATTTTGTGAAAATAAAAAAAAATAAAAAATTTGTTACGCCTTTGAAACAAATTAATTTGTTCATGCAACAGAATCCGATTTATTATTCTAACAAAAATCTTTTGTCCAGTCGTCTTAACAAAATGGATTTGTTACTTTTCCACACAGCCCCAGCAAATTTTCTGTTGTCACTTTTCACTGGCGAGAATCATTTCAGTGTCGTCTGACTGCGATGGATCTTGAAATGAGAAGGAACACAATGGGAAGGAGAGTTTTAACCCATGTCATCTTTTCTCTGTATAGGCTACCAGCTATATGTTGTCGTTTTTTAAGTTTTAATATTAAGCGACATACACCGACAACGTTATTCTATCTTTTTGGGTCGCAATCCAGATATTTGTGCGTGCAGATGATATTCCCACCTCACAATATTTTATCTTCCGCAAACCAGGTCATTAAACAGAGGAGACTGCCTCTGATGCCTGTTTTTGTTTCTTTAACAGCTGATTTGTCAACAACTTATTGGCGTTGGTTAAAAACTCGCCTTACTTCTGTTCACTTCTTGAATTACCACTTCACTATGAAGAAATAAAGTACGCACTTAAATGATTTCATCCACATGTACATCGGCCGCATAATCGATTTGTGCAGATTTATTTTAAAATTGTAACAAAATAATTTTAGTCCTATCGTGTTAGCAAAACACATTTGTTACTTAATTGTTAGTCTAACGCAATAGGCCTATTTTGTTAATAGGCTACAGCAAGCAACAATTTTACTTTGTTAATAAAACAAACTCATTTGTTACTTGCTGAACAAATACATTTTATTGGATTCATTTTAGCTAATTAATTTGTCATCTCTCATGGAACAAATTAATTTGTTAAACATTTTGTTAAAAGTAACAAATTCATATTTTGAGTGTAACGGTCATCGGATTCCCACTAAACATTTGACGTTGAGACGATGTGCAGATGACGTCTATATTGGGTCCGTCGGTCCATAACCGATTCTGGACAAGTATTCGACGTTGAGATTGGGTCCAACATTTGGACGTCCAACTATGACCAGACTTGGACGTCATATCCAAGACGTCAATGTCAATACGTTTTAAAGGTGTTAGAATGGTTGAACAGGGGATTTATCCTTGTTCTGTGATGACCCGTAACCAATTTCCAGAGTTATGCTACAAGATTAAACAAGCATACACTTGTACAGTACCCCGTTTTTTTTTTTTTTAACTTCAAGGCATCACACTTTTATGGGGGTCGAACAAAACGCTGTTTACAGGATCGTTTGGCAGAACACAAATATGCAATCAAAATTGGCAATAGCGATTACGCGACGGCGAAGCATATTTAGGATATTCATGATAATTCTGCTGCATTTACAGCCGGCGGCGAAGCATATTAAGGATATTCATGATAATTCTGCTGCATTTACAGCCATTGGCAAAGACTGTGTGCCTTTGACCCATCGAAAAGGGGATAGGCAGAGGACTCTAAATAAAAAAGAAAGCAGGTGGATCTATAAGTTGCAGGCAATGACTTTCCCTGGTCTAAATGACTCATTGGACATGGTGGCGTTTCTATAATTAAATGATTGATTAATTGGTTTAATGTTATACGTGTGTCTTGACCTAAAGTTTTATAAATTCGCTTTCTCTCTCTGATGCATATTATGTATGTTATTAAAGAACTTGGGGTGGGGCTGCCGGGTGGCTCACATGGTTAAGGCACTGCCCTGCAGTGCAGAGGTGATCACTACGTCGCGGGTTCAAGCCTCGGCGTACCCACCGGCAGGGGTCGGCAGCCTTTTCAGAGTAGCGCACAATTGGCTATCGCGCTACAGGGTTACAAATTGGGAAGGGACTGCCGGATTTGGGTCTTCGATAACAGCTTTGTTCGTTGCTCCAGCGCCTCCTGTTGGCCAGACGGGCGCTCGTCAGGAAGACTCCGGCTTGGTTCATGTCCGGGTATCCTCCGCCCTCGCTCTGAACTTGCGAAGATTCAACCAGCGAGTGTATAAGAATCAGTGGCTGACAGGCACGTGCTTCGGAGGAGAGCCGTGAACTGTCTTCACTATCCTGAGTTGGCAGCAAAGGGTCGCATACGAGCAAGCTTTGTACATAGTTCCCCAATTGGGCATTCCAAATTCGGGTGGGATTGGAGATGCCAAATTTATTTTAAAAAAAAAAAACTTGGGGTGTGTCTGAACAATGTATGTAATTATGTATGTAATTGTGGAATGCAGGTGATGACGCGAGTCGATTTCATTGATGTAACCCTTCAGCTGATGAGCTGTTTGAATATGATTTTTTGTTTTAATTACACAGCTGACATAAATTGGAATTGTCTTATCTAGACAATGTGCATGTGACCTCTATACCCTGACGAAGGCCTTTCGCGGCCAAAACATGTTGGTTCTGTGAGTTCGAATATGAACTAGCTGTTTAATTAAAATCTTTATAATTGAAGAAGAGTTGCCTTGGACACTCTGCTCTTTTATGTTTTGAAGTATTTTCCCAATTTTGTCCAAAGAGCACCTTCTGATTGATATTGAACGCCGTAGTTCTTTTCTTTCACATTTATCTTATTGATATTATTATTTTGATATTATTTATTATTATTATTATTATTATTATTATTATTATTATTATTATCGTATTTTATGCAATTGCAGGTGAAATGGTCATGGTTTTTTTTTCCCACACAGTCTGGAGGCCATTGTGTCAGTGCATACATCTATAGCATCGTTGTGATGAAATGTGTAGTGTCTCTATAGCTGTCAATAGGAGTCGGGCTGAATACGCTCACGATGCACAGGAAACTATTGGCTTCCAAATGTGGGAAGTGGAGTGTATGACTGCAGATATTATTTCTTTATCACTGTTATGGCCCCAATTTGTTATTACATTTATAACACAACAGCAACAGCAAGGGATGACAAACACAGTTTTAACAACTAAAACACATTTAATTTTTAACGAAGACAAAGACTAATAACAACCTACAACTAAAGACCAAGATTGATAAATAAGAAAAAACAGAAATAATTACAGTCCCTTTTTAGTGGGGTGGCTTGGTGATGTCCTGGATGAAGAAAATGCTCAAACACAGTCAAAGAAATCCACAAAAGAAACGTCACAGGTCTTGAACAGAATGGCAGGTCTGGTCATCTTCTTGCAATTTCTCCTACTACTTTACTGTCTCAATTCTTTTCCTTATATACTCTTTTGCAGACCCCACCCACATTTAGACCTCTTCTTTTCAACTTTCTGAGACTTGCCCCAGACATGTTCAGGACATGTCTAAACATGACTCCAGTCTGAGCTTAACAAAAAAAAGGTAAATACTGCCATCTAGTGGCCTATATTCACATTACACCTCCATTCCAAAAGGGAAAAATTTTGACTCATAAAGGCAAAATTTTTCTTCTCAATACAAAATGGTTAAGTGAACACTTGTCTATATATACATATCATACAATATTCAAACACATGATATATATATACACACATTCAAACACGGGATAAGCAATCAGCAATTACATTGTCTGTACCCTTCACATGCTTAATTTCCAAGTCAAACATTAACGGATTGTGGTCAGTGTACACAATCATTGGCTTTTGTCCTGTACAAACATAAACCTCAAAGTGTTGTAAAGAAAGGACCAGAGCCAACAGTTCCTTCTCTATTGCGGAATAGTTCCTTTAGTGGCGATTGAACTTCCTGGAGAAGTATGCCACGGGATGCTCAATGTCATCAGAGTCACTTCTCTGTAGGAGCACCGATCCACAAGCTTGATCGCTAGCATCGACCGCGATGGAGAACGGTTTGTTGAAGTCAGGAGATTTGAGCACGGGGAAGTGACACAGCAGAGACTTCAGGCGATCGAAGGCTCTCTGGCATGCACCATCCCAGGTGAACTCCACGCCTTTCTTCAGTTGGTTAGTTAGACTGAGAGCAATCTCAGCAAAGTTCTTGCAGAACTTGCGGTAGTACCCGATCATTCCAAGGAAGCGGCGCAAAGCTTTTTTGTTGTCAGGAACTGGAAAGTCCATGATGGCTTGGACTTTAGCATTTATGGGTGCCACCTTACCCTGGCCAATGACGTAGCCAAGATGGGTGACAGTAGCACAACCAAAGTCACTCTTGTTCAGGTTAACAGTCAGGTTAGCCTGGGTCAGGCGCTGGAACAACGTCTCCACATCTTTTAGATGTTCTTCCCAGGAGTCACTCCATGTGATCAGGTCATCGATGTACGCACCCGTGTGTGGCAATCCAGCGATTGTAGACTGTATCATCCTTTGGAACGTGGCTGGGGCATTTTTCATGCCAAAGGGTAGGACTTCATACTGGTACAATCCAGATGGTGTGGCAAAAGCAGAGATGCTCTTGGCCCTCTCAGTTAAAGGCACACCCCAATAACCCTTCAATAAATCAATCTTGGTCAGAAACTTTGCTTGCCCTACACTATCAATACAATCATCAATCCTAGGTATTGGAAACACATCAGTTCTAGTTACAGCATTGACTTTGCGATAATCTGTACAGAATCTAGTACTTCCATCAGGTTTTGGAACTAGCACACAGGGTGAACTCCAATCGGAGTTGGAGGGTCTGATAATATCATGTTTTAACATGTACTCAACCTCTTTCTCAGCAATCTTTCTCTTTTCAGGATTCATCCGGTATGGATGCTGTTTTATTGGTTTGGCATCACCAACATCTACATCATGAGAGGCTATAGTAACTCTCTTTGGAACATCAGGAAACAAATCCTCATATTTCTTGATCAACCTTTCAAACTGATCTCTCTGTGAGGGTTCTAAGTGCTGGAGTTTTACATCAAGATTTTGCAACACTTCAGTGTTTGACAATTTACATGAAAGAACTTCAGCTTTAATTCTTGGTTCATCATCTTGAAACTCCCCCTCATCTTCACACGTTTCGACCATTGGAGAATCTGAAGTGACAGCTGCAACCCTAGCATTTCTGTCATGATAAGGCTTTAGCATGTTAATATGACACAATTGTTTTGGTTTTCTCCTATCTGGAGTCTTCACAATGTAATTGAGATCATTGAGTTTTGTCAGAATTTCATATGGACCATGAAATCTAGCCTGCAATGGATTGGACTGCAAGGGAAACAACACAAGGACCATTTCTCCTGGTTTAAACTCACGGCTTCTAGCCTTATGATCATACCAAGTTTTCATTTTTCCCTGACTTGATTTCAAGTTCTCTTTGGCAAGGTCACAAGCTGCACGCAATCTTTCCTTGAACTTGCTAACATAGTCTAACAGACTGATTTGCGGCTCTTCCTCTTGCCATTGTTCACTCAATAATAGCAAAGGTCCTCTCACTTCATGACCAAACACTAGCTCAAATGGACTGAATCCAGTAGACTCCTGCACTGCTTCTCTAGCTGCAAACAACAGCAAATGAACCCCTTCATCCCAGTCTTTCTCATGGTCATAACAATAAGTCCTCATCATTGTCTTGAGAGTGGAATGAAACCGCTCTAAGGCACCCTGACTTTCTGGATGATAGGCACTAGAAAGAATCTGTTTTGCACCTAGTTCATACACAACCTGCTGAAACAATCCTGAAGTGAAATTGCTACCTTGGTCTGACTGAATTTCCCTGGGAAGACCAAACAACGTGAAGAACTTTATCAAAGCCTTCGAGATTGCAGTTGCCTTGATGTTACGTAGAGGTATGGCTTCGGGGAATCTGGTAGATGCACACATGATTGTCAACAAGTACTGATTTCCAGATCTAGTCTTGGGTAATGGACCAACGCAATCAACAATGACCCTAGAGAATGGCTCCCCAAATGCTGGGATAGGCTGCAATGGAGCTACAGGTGGGTCTAACTGGTGTTTTCCAACTACCTGACAAGTGTGACAGGTTTTGCAAAAGTTGGAAACGTCTTTCCGAAGCCCAGGCCAAAAGAAGTGTTTCATGATCTTATCAACAGTCTTGTTAACACCAAGATGACCTCCTAAAGGTAAACTATGAGCCATTGTTAAGATCTCATTCCTATAGACCTTCGGAACAACAATTTGCCTGACCACTGCCCAATCTGCATTGGCAGGGATATCAGGAGGGCGCCACTTCCGCATCAACACACCATCCTTGAGATAATACCCAACTGGAACTGCATCTATTTCTTTTTCAGGAAGGGCTCTCCTCTTTAGTACACCAATTTCAGGATCATTAGTTTGCTCCTCAATCAACCGCTTTCTGGACAGAGACAAGTCTCCAGACACATCAGAATCACCAGACCCATCCGGCTGGCTGAATAGAGAACTGATAAAAGTATCTGATAAGTCCTCAAACGGAGAAACCATAGTAGGCCAATCAGAGTCATGAGGCGAACCACCTGAGTCCTGACTATTCAATGTACTGGACGGCACCACAACATCATCTTCTTTAGCCTTCTTGGCCATAGCACGAGTCACTGCGCAAGAAGGATACAGAGATGGGTCCTCATCCCCATTTTCAGTGCTCAGCTGTGAAGTAAGATGTACAGGGGGAACTACTTTGCCCCCAGCCAGGTCATTGCCTAGCAACAGAGAAACACCCTTTATAGGTAGACTTGACATAAGTCCCACCTTTACCTGTCCTGTAACTAAATCTGACTTCAAGAATATAGAGCGCAGGGGTACAGATACAGTCCTCCCTTCAATACCTTGTACAAGTATGAAATCCCCTGAAGCGGTCTCATCACGTAACTCCAAGGAGTCCATCAACAAAAGTGACTGAGAAGCTCCGGTATCCCTTAGGATATATATGGGGACAGGAGTAGTATGCTCATTCAGTGCCACAAATCCCTCTGACACAAATGGAAGAAATTCCTCCCTCACAAAGTCAGCTGTATTAGGCTTTTTAGCCCCACAAGAAGCAGGCAATTTAGCAGATTGGTTATCTACTACAGGGGTTTCTAACCTTGTTTTCACAAAGGCATTTGGTTTGGTATCCTTTTCTTTTTCTTTCTTAGCTTTAAGGAACCAACAGTTAGTTGTAACATGACCAGATTTCTTGCAATAACTGCAAACTAGACCACTTTTGTCACTGTCAGCTTTCACACTTTGATCAGACCTATTACTGGATTTCTGAGCACCATCACCAGATTTGTCTTTGTCTTTGGGTGAGGAATCTTGGGTATCACCGTAACCCTTTTTCTGAAATTGGGACCATTTATTGTTACTGCTAGACTGAAATTTGGACTTATGAGTGAGAACATATTCATCTGCAAATTTGGCAGCTGATTGCAAGTTCAGTGCTTGCTTCTCATTAAGGTAGGTCTTAACATCATCCTTAACACAGTTCTTGAATTCTTCAACTAACACCATCTCTTTTAGTGAGTTGAAATCATCCTTGACCTCCATAGAAGTACACCAGCGCTCAAAGCAAACCTGCTTCTCATTAGCAAATTCAACATAAGTCTGATTTTCAGATTTCTTCAGACCTCTGAATTTCTGTCGGTAAGCCTCTGGAACCAACTCATAAGCTCTCAAAATAACCTTTTTGACAACCTCATAATCAGAGGAATCATCTGCAGACAAAGCCGAATAGGCTTGTTGAGCTTTACCCTTGAGGACAGTTTGCAACATCAGAGGCCAGTGTTCCTTTGGCCACTGGCAACTCTTTGCTACCTTTTCAAAACATTGGAAATAGTTGTCAACATCCTTTTCCGAAAATGGAGGCACCAGTTTTACCTCCTGACTAGCACAAAATTTATTTTTCATTGCTATTTTAATTTTTAGTTGCTCCATTTGGAGTCTTTCTTCTCTATCGAATTTCTCTAATTCAAAATCTCTCTGTCTTGCAAATTTTTCTAACTCAAATTCTCTTTGTTTTTCTTCTCTTGCTAATTTTTCTAACTCAAACTGCCTTTGTTTTTCTTTTTCTTTTTCTTCCCTCTCAAATTCTCTTTGTTTCTCTTTTTCCTCCCTTTCTTTTTCTCTTTCTTCCCTTTCTTTCTCTTTTTCCTCCCTTTCTTTTTCTCTTTCCTCCCTTTCAATCTCTAGCATTTTTAATTTAAGTTCCATTTCTATATTTGGATTTTCCACTGGAAACTGTTCCAGATCTCCTGGTGCAAACACATTTTCATCAATGTAATATTCAACTATCTCTCTAGCCAGTCTTGCTTTTCGCATGGCTGGTTTTACCTCTGTCAGCTCCAACTGTCTGCAAATTTCTAGCAGTTCTGTCTTTTTAAAAGACTTCAAAACCCCTACGGTTGGTGATGCCAAGAAATCATCCATTGCTGTTGTCAATATATATCTAGGAAAATTCACAAAAACAATTTCACAATTTGGAATGTTAGATTTTCAATAAATTACTCACACAATGGTCTATCCCGGACCTTGAGCCCCCAATTTGTTATGGCCCCAATTTGTTATTACATTTATAACACAACAGCAACAGCAAGGGATGACAAACACAGTTTTAACAACTAAAACACATTTAATTTTTAACGAAGACAAAGACTAATAACAACCTACAACTAAAGACCAAGATTGATAAATAAGAAAAAACAGAAATAATTACAGTCCCTTTTTAGTGGGGTGGCTTGGTGATGTCCTGGATGAAGAAAATGCTCAAACACAGTCAAAGAAATCCACAAAAGAAACGTCACAGGTCTTGAACAGAATGGCAGGTCTGGTCATCTTCTTGCAATTTCTCCTACTACTTTACTGTCTCAATTCTTTTCCTTATATACTCTTTTGCAGACCCCACCCACATTTAGACCTCTTCTTTTCAACTTTCTGAGACTTGCCCCAGACATGTTCAGGACATGTCTAAACATGACTCCAGTCTGAGCTTAACAAAAAAAAGGTAAATACTGCCATCTAGTGGCCTATATTCACATTACAATCACTCATTGTTTCTCTGTTTGTGTATTTGCAGAAGGACTCATGAAATCCGATGCCACAGCAACGGAAGAAAACATAAAGGCGTTTGTGGCTGAGCATTTAAACCATGCACCGCAAAGAAGTGGCGGGGGAGGAGTTGCGCCATAATGACTCATAAGCGAGTGTCGACGGAGATTTTGGTCCCATTTATGTTCCATTGCACACACAAACACACACACGACATTGCCTTCTTGTTTGCTTTTACTATTTAATAAAGACAAACATGTGTATTGGATTTGTCATTTATTGTCATTTATTTGTGTGTATATAACTTTTGTCCTATGTTTCCATAGGGTGGAGGACGTGGCACTTAATTTTCTTGGCTTGTTTCAGTAGCCAGTTTGCACCTCTTGTTTGCCACTGGTATCTGGTGCTTAGACAAGTAAACAGATTTTTTTTTTGGGGGGGGGGGAGGATTGTCTAGTCCTATTTCAGAGTTTCGTTGCAGAAACACAACTGCAGGAAAATAAACTGCAGCAAACGTGTCCACCCTCTTGAAACATGGGACTAAATTTTTAGAATACTATAGTGTAGAATAATATAAATAATATAGAATTAAATTTAGTCTAAAATTTAGTCTAAATTTGACGTTGAAAAGACGTCCATTAAGGACCACCTTGGGACCATAAATAGCCCATACACGGAGGTCTCATCGACGTCCACAAAGGACGTTCGGTGGACGTCGAAAAAATGACGTCGCCTGGCGTTACAAAACAACCCCTTCAGTCGACCATCATTTGACGTCCAAAAATGACGTCGATCTGACGTTGCATTGTGCAGTGGGTTACTATTAAACTGGTCAAAAAAAGATATATTAATCTGCGATTATTTCATTTATCCGATTGAGAGGTTTACCGGCTCTGTTAAGTTTTGAGTTTTGGACCGATCGATTGGGAAGTGGGGTGTGTTTAAGGACAGCTAGCCTATATTATCACAAATATAGAAAGGAAAAACCAAATTCTCCTGTTAACAATGCAACCTTGCGTGACATTATTTTTATAATCCTATACTTGATTAATTAGTAGATGTCCCTTTGCACTCAAGTGTTTCATGCCACTTGTGAAAGAAACCACGGCTGAGATAATACAAAGGTTACAGAGTTACAGATGTCAAAATGGAAAAGAAGTAAATTTTTTTATCCGCAGCTTGAGGCCTGTTCATCAGTCCTTAAAATTGGTAATGAGCAAAATTATCATTCAGAAAGCAAAATGTCAGTAGAGAAAATGTGTCGCATTTCTACTTATTTAGGAGCGTGTATAATGTCTCTGCGTGAAAATCAAGAAACGCTGTTGCACATAAGAGACTGTCTGATCGCAGAAGAAGGGATATCCATTCAAACTAAATTCATCAAACTGTAGATACAGAGGCAAAATTTATACGCCAAAAAAATATCAAACTAATAATTACTGTACACTTAACCAATTCCAATTGATGGAAAAAAGACATGTAATATGAGCTCTGTCCTTGTGAGGATGCTGTAACAAGGCGTCACTTTAAATATAATTTGACATATGAATCGATAGATTTGTTCCTTTATTAATGACACATTGAGATGTGCACAGAAAACATTTTAAGGTGCATTTACAGTATAAATGCATGTACAATATAAACCAACATCGTCAAACAGAAGGCTATTAAACAGCAAGCATAATACGAGTTATGTCCCTCTACCACATGAACTGATGAAATGATGAAACAGTAAACAGGCTGAAATAAAAGCAAAATTACAATCTACATGCATGTTGCACATAATGTTTTATTCAGCGTTTTCTGTTTTATTTATATTATATTATTTATTTATTTGTTTTAATTTGTTTCATTTATATTATTTATTTATACCAGCGGTACATGTATATTGAGATTTTCAAAATGATTCTTCAACTGCTGCTGGATATCGTATAGCTACTCCTCTTCAGCCCACCCTCGATTTTCACAGATTAATGATTAGCGATTACCAACAACAATGCAGCAACGCAACAACGTACTACATCTATTAAATCCGCATATAAAAAGTAATTCTTAGGAACAACTGTGCACAGGCCTAATTCGGAATAAATTACGTTCTGCATTTGGCAGACTAGGTACATATGTATAGGTTCGGCGGCTGGCCTACTGCGAAGCTTGTCTCGCCAGAGTATGAGGTTGATAGTAGCACGCAACATACTGAGGAGATTATCACGAGAAAGCCACAAGAGATACACGAGGCGTCTCGTGGGAATTAGGCAGTATCTGCTGGCCTGTACGGTACTTAATAATTAGCTTGCAAATAATTCAGCTCCCAGAAAGAGGCACCAGGGAGCAATACTAGAATTCTGGGTCAGAGTTCTCTCTTCTAGTTAGATGATCCAGCCCAAGCTGAGACAAAACCAGCAACCTAAATCCAAAGGACAATTGGAGTAGCAACAGCTGCCCACAAAAAAGAAGTAATGAGCCAATCAATCAATTAGCTAGAACAACCTACAAGACGGCTGGAACAGGGCAAGACCCAGTTAAACAGACACATGGGTTGTGACAGAACCCCCCTGAGGGTCGCCAACTTTTGACCTAAAAAGGAAGAATGAAGGGGGACAAGACACCAAAGAAGGGCTTCAACTTTATAAAAAAAATTAAGAAGCTTTTCACAGAACATAGCCTGAAACCTCACGGAACAAGCCAGAAGGCGACAGTGGCAAGAATTACGACAGAATTACTCCCCAGTGGAAAAAACTCGTACACAGTTCCCGGCTCCGAAAAAAGGGGTGACTCAAATGGCAGAGGTCGGCCCTGGGGTAAAAAGACGATGAGGAAGACGACCTGGAGATGGAACGCTCGCGGAATGAGGAGGAGGTGGTGAACGCCCATGGGGCGGGGAAGAAACCCTGTGACACTGGTCGAGAAGATACCTTTCAATGTTAGGCTGGTGGTCGGGTGGCCCCCCTGACAAGACCAGGCTGCAGAAACCCTGTAGCACTGGGCAGTTGGTAGTAACACGGGGAAAACGGATACCCTGTAACGCGGGGTGAGCAGATATTCTGTAACGCTAGGCAAGAGAAGTCCCTGTAACACAAAGTGAGTGGTTGGGTAGCTCCCAGATCAGGGCCAGGCGGCAACTACCTTGTAACGCTTAGCAAGCGAGTTAGAAACTGGAAACAAATGAGAAGCAGGGTCTTCAAAAAGTAAACAGACAGAGTGAGCCACCAGCTCATTTCTTGGGTGGATCATCCTGTAACAAATTGATTTGACAGGAAGTCTTTTGCAGAATCGAAGATTAACCAACAGGGAACATTCATAATGAGGACATATCGAAGAAGGCTTGGAGAACCCTGAGTTCTTAATAATTTGTGCACTAATAATTTAGCTGGCTGAAAGACACACCTGGGAAGAAATACAGGTTATAGTTTTAGAGTAATCACTTCTTGTAAAATGATCCAGCCCCTACTGAGACAAAACTATAAACCTGTATACACAGGACAATTAGAGTGCCAACAGCTGATCACGCTACGGGAGTGACGAGGCAATCAATTAACAGGAACAACCTGCATGACTGCTGGAACAGGGCAAAAACCAATTAAGCAGAAACGCAAGCTGTGAAATATTTCATCATTTGCGGTACATCATATCTTTGAAAGATTCTGAGAATCCAGGAAATTTTCCTGTGCAAGGGACAAGACAGAAAACCAATACGAAATGGCCGTGATCTTCAGGCCCTCAGGCGGCACTGCATTAAGAACAGACATGATTCTGCAATGTATATTGCTGCATGGGCTCAAGAGCACTCCAGTAAACCATTGTCAGTGAACATGGTTCGTTACTGCATCTACAAATGCAAGTTAAAACTCTCCCGTGGAAAGAATAAACCATATAAAAACAACATGCAGAAACAGTGCTGCATTCTCATTGCCCAAGTTCTTTTAAGATGGACTGAAAAAGTGAAAAATTGTCAGTCAGTCTGACCAATCGAAATTTGAATTTCTTTTCGGAAATCATGGACGCCACATCCTCCGAGCTGAAGTGGACACTGCTCTGTGGCTGTCCACTGCTCCTAACTAGAGGATGGGTCAAATGCAGAGGATGAATTACCCCACGGGGTTTAATGAAGAATATCTTATCTTATTATCCAGCTTGCTATCAGCGCACACTTCGAAAGCCAGCATTCATGACAGTATGGGGGAACATTAGTGCACATGGCATGGGAGACATGCACTTTAGTGAAGACACCATTAATGCTGAATGACATGTAGAGGTTTTGGAGAAACATATGCTGCAATCCACGCACCTTTTTTTAAGGAAAGGCCTTGGTTATTTCCGCAAGACAATGCCAAACCCCACATTCGGCACATATTAAAACTACATGGCTCACAAGTAAAATTGTCTGGGTGCTAAACTGGCCTGCCCCTATTCCCGACCTGTCACCCATGGAATATATTTATCAAATTATGAAAAGAAAAAATGACAAAGGAGGCCAAAAAGTGTTGACTTGCTGAAATCCTTTTTGTTCATTAAGCAAGAATGTGGAAATATTTTGCTTTCAAAACTACAGCAACTTGTGTCCTCAATTTGCAAACACTTAGGGCTCTATTTTAACAAAGGGTATTGCGTGAAGCTTGTGGCGCAAGTGCATTCCGGGCCATTTTTGCTAGTTTAGTGGCTGGTTATCAGGGCACAATGCAAGGGGCAATGTTTAAAGGGGTTGTACTTAATCTCTTACTTAATTATAGGCGTGTTTTGGGCATAACATGAAATAAGCCAATCAGAGTGTCATCTCTCATGTCTTTTAAAAGCAAAATGCCCCAGCATCTTGGCATTCCGCTATGATAAGGGTGCACTTGCCTGGTAGCAGGGGGGGTGAACAAAATGTATGCTGCAGATGAAAGGGTCTGCAAAGCGCGCGAGCAAGTTAAACCATGACTTAAAAGTATGGAAACCAGAATACGGTAATCTCCAAAACTGTAATAAAAAACTTTTTTGAATATTGTTCAAAATTATTTTTTCCATACCCTGTTGTTAAAAATCATCAAAGTGAATTTCCGGGGCTGCATTTGAACTTTACACTTCATTACAACTTGTGGATAAAACAAGCAAACGAAAAAAAAAATAGTCATTTAGGGTGGCGGGTAAAAGAATAAATACGCGCTACTGGAGAAACCAGTGAGAAAAACAGCATGCAAGACAGAGACGAAGATAATGCTATTTTGATTACTGTGACCCCTTGAATAATATCGGACAAGAGTGGGGAAAAAAAAAAAACTTGCTTCCAATTGGCTGATGAAAAAAGGTCAAATTGTAGAAGAGAAGAGGTGTTGTCTGTATGGGAAAATTGCCCATGAAAGCTTTTGATCCCTTACCATATTGAGTGTGTGGAGAGATGTATGCGGGCTTAGAAAATGCATTTGTTTTTTGTATCATATGTGTTAGGACAGATGTGGGCTAAATTTAGATGAGCACCCCCCTAAAATCAATATATGGGGATAAATCATACGACTCCCAATTATAACAGTGCTAGTTCTAAAATTTATAACTGTTATTGTTGCTGCCATCCCAAGGAACAATTTGACACCAAACATGGCTTAATTGCTTTGAAAGTATGAGACCCAGGAGGAATCGAAGTCATAAAAAGCATAATTTGGCTACATTTTTCATCACAAATTGAAAGTTTAACATTAAAATTAATATAGTTCCTAAAATGATCCACCCTATTTGATAAAAAGTAGGTGCAGTATGCCAAGTTTGTTTACACAAAGTTTCAAGAAATTCTTTCACCGGTAACAATGAAGTAGGATGGCTGACACCATACTAGCTATATAAAATGAACTAAGATGTAGGGTAGCATGCCAGAACTTGGATCATGTAGGAGCAAACAAAGGCAGAGAAAATTTAACTCAGAAGCTTTGGGCGAGCATGGTGGCAAAGCGTGAACAGAATTGTGATCATGGCACACCTGTTTTATTACAATTTTCCCATAAAAAGAAAAAAAATCTTTTTTGCCATTAGTATAAACAAAACACTTACACCTAAATTGTATGATTGTACCGACACATTAATGTTAGCTTACCAGGTTGGAACAGATACAGTTTTAGTAATGCATTCGATCAAAGAGTTTGTGTAACATTACTGCCTTAAATGGCAATGGCATGATGACTACATGCTGTGCCTGTGTGTGTGTGCCGAAGGCAAAAACTAAGGAGTCACCAGAGCAAGAAGAAGGAAAGTTTCTGATAGTTGTGGGTGTCAGGTGATTGTCTGCATTATCTGTGACCATAAAAAGCACCCTGGAGCATTACTTTTGTCACTGATTTAGGCTATGTGGCTTTTTAAAGTAATGTTTGGTGTCCTTTGATTTAAAGAGTGCTGTGAATTTGGATAGCTTGCAATCCATACTGGTGCCACTCATTCTGAATGACAGCTTTCATGCCAAAATGGCAGTGTTAACAAACCAGCAGTCAGTTTAGACGTGATATCCAGAGCTCCATCAAATTCACTAAGCAGCATTCCTAAGGAACTGCAAAAGCAGCCAGAACAGCAACCAGTGAAGGGAAGTGTGAGAAACCTGGGACTCTTTTAGGGAAATGCGGTTGGTCCATTCTATGGTTTGAAACCAACGGCATATTTTGGAAACTCACACTAGATACACTATTTATACAAAATTTTCAGTCTTTTTAATTCATGAATCATAATGTCAGTCATCGACTGGAACAAATAAAATAAGCTCTTAGAGTAAAGAGTAACTGCAGCTGAAGGACTGCGATAAATAAAATGGGCAGACCTTAAACATTTTGACTATTTTATCAACTAATTTGATCAATCTTGAGCACTTGGGTTAAAATTTAGAGTGGTCAATGCTTTCAGTTAGCCTACTGCCAATGATAAGTTAAGTAAATACCAGGTGGTGGTGATCCTTGGAGTGACTGTAAAACCTATAGAAAATTTTGACATTCTTCAGATATTATTCTTGCGCACTCCAAGGTTAAAACTAGAGCACTCGGCAACCGAGCACATGTATCCCCCGAAGGCCCCCCAGTTGGGCTCAGATGGTCCCAGAGTACCCAAAATCAATAGGTGTCGTGTACTTACCATAATACATGTCCCTGCAAAATTTGAAAAGAATCGGTGCACTTATGTGGGCTGTAGAGCGTTCACAAGAAAATCTCTGCGGACGCAGATGCGTGACGAGGCCAAATCCAAAGCTACTAATCGTGCATTATGCCTGTGTCTGGTGTCTGAGTTCTGTTTTTTTTCCCTTCTTGTGTATGGTATGATTTTCCATTTGGTCTAACGTTTATCTTTTTTATTTAGATTTCATGCTAATTTTCTTTTTTATCTTCCCTTCTCCATGTAGTTTACATGTGTTTTTCTTTTCATCATCACTCCTAGCCTCCTCTTTTCCATTCTGTCTGTTAATCACCAGTTAGTTCCCTTGTTTTTAGCCACACTCCCAGCTTCACTTCTCAGATCAAGCAAACCTGTTTCCTCTCTTTTGTTTGTTATTTCTTTCCCTTTGCATACAGAGTCCATTCTGTATTTGTTCTTCTGATGTTTATGCCTGCCCTGAGTCAGCATACATGCATTCTTATTTCTAGGGAGGTCCTTGGTTTTGATTTGTTTTTGTCCCACGGTTTGCAATAAAGCATATTTCATTGTGTATTCCTGGTTATGACTCCAGCTGGCTTCTGGTTCATGATTCTGACTACCCCAAGCTTTGGTATTCTCACCATCTGGCTCCTGAGCATTGGGCTGAACGCTGACCACGATTTGGGTATACCTCTGGTGCTACATGTTTATTGTTCGGCTTTGGCTTGGATTGTCTGCCCTTGAAAAAGTTACCTCATAAACCTGTGAGACTGATTTACTGTCTGCACCTGAGTCCTAAGTCTGCACCCTTTCGCACTGGGCATGAAAAGAAATTAAGGTTTTGATGTATAACTTCATTGAAAACCATTTTTGCGAGTTAGGTGGAGTCCTAACCTTTTCCCAAAACAAATCAGCTGTGTAAAATGATTAATAGGCCACAGCTTAGAAAAAAATAGCGCATAACCTTAAACCTTAAATTGTCATCACAAGGGCACACATAATTTTAGATTGCATTAAAAAAGCAGGCATAAACGCTGTTGAAATAAGCAAAATTACTGGTTGCCAGTGTCAATTATGGTTACCCGTTATGTATGCTGTTTTTCTCTATCATCATAATCCCAGAATTTAAAAAAAGGTATTACATTTTTCTTCATTGCTTTATTTACTGTGAACTGCACAAGCCGATGAGCCAGAACCCAGTATTAATATTACAGAGAGAAGTGTACGCAATTATTGTCTGGGACAGTCCGAGTCAGGCAATTTGGATTCACAAGTTGAGAGGGTTTCCTAGTGGTGGTCAAGAACTGTCCCGGGATCAGAGGGCAGGTATTCAATCCTTATTGCTGCGCTTGCAGCACTGCACATTCACTGAATTATTAGGAACTTTGCCCAAGGGAATCATTCCCTGCTCTGGAGACTGCTGAAGGGCAGGAAGTGTGCATTCCAAATAAAAGACTTTTAAACGTTTCACTTTCAAACAGACAGAACATTCCAGCATCAAGTGACGGAAACGGGAAACTTATATTGAAAGGACTAATTAGACTATAGGGCAAGAGAAACATTGAAGCATGAGAGCGCCTTGAGGAGTGATCAGACAATAAACCAATTCAAAGAGGCATTACGGCAAAACCAACACAATTTTGCTGAAACTGGAATATTAATCAAGAATACTAATGAACTGCATCAACTATTAATGGTTGGGGAGCTTGTCAATATTCTGAACAGTGAACACATTCATTTTTGAGTGGATGCCTGTTCATTTTTGGATGCGTTTGAGGCTGCAAACCTGGTCACTGCCTTTGATGATGAACACCCTTCCATTCATTTTCTGATACATTCATTTCCTGATGCGTTCATTCTCCAATGCCTGCTCAAGGCCTGATGCGTTCATCTATGTGTGAAGTGAGCTTTTAGATTATTAGTGGAAGATTGACAATCAGTAAAGATATAATCTTGAAACTGGAGATTTGGTAGGATTTTTTAGTTGACGTGAAAACTGTTGTTTAATAGGCATGTACCTTACAATATGCTTCTAAATTCTGCGGGATGGGAGACGGGGAATTTTTTTTAAAGAAGCAAATATTTACACATGTTGGCGTAAATTTTGCAAAGTGGATAGCAGATTAATTTTGTAACAAGAGAAAGGGTAGCTGCGTTCGTTTTTGGATGCCGTCAAGTCAAAAGTGAATGCATGCTTGTTCATTTTTGAACACTCTGCCGTTCGTTTTTTAGCTGAACACGAACGGAGACTTGTTCATTTTTTAATGTCTGTTCATTATATTGACAAGCTCCCTTATAGGGTTTATTTACCTTTAAGCCATACTAATAGTAATGCATGCCCTGAAGAGTTCCATATTTGTATTACACTATATTGGCTAATTTTTATCACATTCAAAGAGCAGAAAATTCTAACTAATGCAGTCAGAGAATCTATTGCCTTCTAACCGATGAAAGTGTGCACATATGGTCACAAAAATTGTGATTTGTTAGTTAATGACAAATAAAGACAAGGAAAATAGTTACAAGCCAAAGCGATGGTATGCCTTGCGCGCAAGACGGGATCATCGTCTCATTTCCACCATCTGCCAGTAATTCCTTCTTGGACAGTGGTGGCCGTTCAGCAACATATTTAGGACACTAGACACTAGAAAGTCTCAGCACTGGGGCCGACTTCGGTGGAGAATGTTTGACAGGCCAAAAAGCAAGTTAATGTAAAGAATCGTGTTGCTTTTACTGTTGAAACAACAACCTGTCGATTGAGCTGTCTGCCTTTGACTGATTTACAGAATTACAGAAGCTCTTCGATGATTTAATAAAATTATCTTCACTCTCCCAGGCAGTGTTTATGAGATATATAACAATGCACTATAAATTAGCAAAAGCAGTTGGATGCCGCAGAATTTTGAACGTGGAATCACTGAATTTGAAGTGGAGTACGAGATAAGCTCTTTAAGAGGTTTAGACAGCGTATGTTCACGGGATCTAGTGATTCAATTTGTTCCACCAATACTAATCAACTTAGCTGGCTTATATGCACAGCATGGTTTTGCATTGTGATTATCTGTATCTTTAATGGCCTCATAACATTATTGCTATTAGTTTCATGTCAGTGAAATGGAAGACATTGTGTCACCCTGACCAAACAGGGCTATCTAATGAAAAGCAAATGATCAATTCAGTAGGCACTGAGCTCACAAAATGTGTAACATCGGTAGACAGCGAGATAACTTTGCTTGAAGAAAGTTTAACACATGCTAACAGAGAAACAGTGGTCTACATCGACATCAAATGTGACAATAGTATCAGTTTTCTGAAAAAAAGAAAAGCAGATCCAACTTCTTTATGCCAAAAGCTTGCTATTTTAGTGGCATAACATTAATAATGCTACCATATGTGTACTGGTACTGTGGTTATGAGTAGATGGTTTGTAATTACTTACAAACAAACAATATAAATATGAGACAAATATGGTAAAAGAGTTTTCTAAACTCAACTGACGCAGTGTTCCTGACATCTTTCCCTTAATTTTGTGAAAACGCAATCAAAACGCAATCAAAATCCCCTCCCAATTACAGTCAAAATATCAACTAGGCTTATGCCGTCGGAGGCGACGGCTGGGGGTATCCTCCAATTCCCCAATCCTCGAATAGACCTTGAATAGACTTTCATTTGAACTTAATTTCAGGTCAATCGGACAAATGGTTCTGAAGATATGGCCAAAATGGTAATTTTCCATCACAAAGCGCCACCTGGTGGCAAAATATTGAACCATACAGGTATGATGTCATCATGTGACACGTTGTGAGGTCAGTTGCACATAGTTTCATGTCAATAAGAGAAATAGTTCCAAAGTTATTGCAAAAATGGTGAATTTTATGTGACAAAGCTCCACCTTGTGTCAAAATTTTGAACCAAACAGGTATAATGTCATCGTGGGACACATCCATGTCATGACCTTTCATTTGCACTTGATTTGAGGTCAATCGGACAAATATTTCCAGAAATATGATAAAAAAAACAGTGATTTTTTCAGTTTTTGGCCCCTGGTGGCCATCTAGAAATTGTAAATTATCCAAAATCGAATCAGTTCTTCCTCTTTATGATACTTACATATGTGCAAAACTTGGAATTTCTAATTGAAATATTATGTAAATCAGTTTTTGGCTCCTGGTGGCCAATCTAGAGATCGTAAATTGTCCAAAATCGAATCAGTTCTTCCTCTTTATGATATTTACTTATGTGCAAAACTTGAAATTTCTTATTGAAATATTACTGAAGTTATTGCGGAACAGTGATTTTTTCAGTTTTTGGCCCCTGGTGGCCAATCAACAAATTGTAAATTGTCCAAAATCGAATCAGTTTTTCCTCTTTAGGATACTTACTTCTATTCAAAACTTGGAATTTCTAATTGAAATATTACTGCAGTTATCGCGTAAACACTGAAATCAGTTTTTGGCCCCTGCTGGCCAATCTAGACATCGTAAATTGTCCAAAATCGAATTAGTTCTTCCTCTTTATGATACTTATTTATGTGCAAAATTTGAAAATTGTAATTGACATATTACTGAAGTTATCGCGCTAACACGACGGCGGTGGCGGTCGGACCAAAAACATAATATCCCCATAATTAGCCAGGTCATTTTAATTAAATAAACTATTAGGAAGGAGTATATTTTCATTTCAGAATTGTGTTTTGATTGAAAGTGATCGTGGCCACAGTAGCAACTTGTTGAAGCAGTAATCAATCAATATTGACTTTATCGGTAAGTCAAAGATACACGGGAAAGATACTACAATGGGCAAATGAGTGTTTTTCATGATGTAGCCTACTTTATTTTACTGTAAAGTGCAATCAATAATGCACCGCCAAGGCCATGGTGTTTTAACTGGGCAGACTACAGATGAGATTTTGTTCATTTTCTGAATACCATAATTGCACCCAATAACATTCTGCACTATAATGACTGAAAAAATTCATAAGACACTTTATTAAACTACAGCAGGACTCTCAAGAGCCCATACCTCTGCCAGCATAGCTGAATTTGAACTTTGGCATATATCTCAGCTGTACTTTGGCTTAGATATGCCAAAATTTAGTCACCTGTTCCTCTTGTGCTACTCTAACATCCTGCTAAGTTTGGTTAAAATCTATGCTGCCTTGTTTGAGATATCCTGCTAAAAGACAGACAAACAAATAAATAAATAAACCAACGGAAGCAAAAACATAACCTCCTTGGAGGATTTTGTCCACAAAATAAAAGCAAGTGCCTCAACAACAACAGAAACAACAAAAAATAGTGATTGATGCACCATTCGCTTGCATGTATGCCAGAGGCCCCTACATGGGGTGGCAGTATTGGTATTGAAGTCTACCTAACTCATTTGACAGGTTGTTTCTCTTTCAACCACGCCTACCTGCAGCTATCCTATAGCCCGTGCATGTATTTACATGAATACAGAAGAGGTACCACTGATGGAATGCAGAAGAGGTTGCAATAGTCCTATATTGCCCTCAGTCGGAAAAATTGGGCGCTGAAAATTACACGAAGCAAGAAGGGAAACATAATACAAATGCAAACTCCCCCCTGAGCACACAGTCACCTCATAAAACAAAACTGCTTCAATTTTCCACAACATCCGACAATAGCACCACACACCTTGCTGCAGAACAAAAATGACAGTCTCTGCTGGAGAAATCTAGGGCCAATCATGGTTGCACTCTGAAGAGAGCAGAAAGGCAGCAAGAACAAGACTTGTGCATTAATCCCTCTTCTAATAAAGAAAAAAAAAAAAAACATTTCTATCACCATTGGCTTAAGCCCCTTACACTCGAGCAAATTTTCTTAGCTACACTTTGTTTGACACATTTTCCTTTCCCGTGTGTACTAGGAAATTTGTCAAATTTTTCTATAACAAACAAAATGCCACGAAAGGTAAGCGCCCAGCTTTTCAGCAAATATATTTGCCCATGTGTATGCGCGGGCAAATAAAATACGACATATTGTTGAGCGCACATCCGGGCCATGATATCGCCTCCAGTTTGGATCGTGTGAAATGTTGCTGTATCTGTCGATTTTGAGTTCATCATGGCTTTATACTGGTCAGATGGCGCGGTGAGTACATTAGTAGATGAACACCAGACACAGGAATGCCTGTGGAGCAAATCCAGCCCTGATTGCAGGGATGAAAACAAGACCCCCTCATCAACATTTTCACTTCTCACTTTGCACGTATAGCATACAATTTATTTTCAAGATATTGTAAATTTTAGTGAGTGTTGATGACATAATTGCTAATCTTCTTCAAAATACAGGACACAACAGTAGTATGTGCTAGTATTAATGCGTTTGCAATTCAGAACAGCCTACCTGAGAAAATTTTGTACTTTCTTCCCCTCTGGCGATAGGGGTCACAACCGTCAGCAAAGAAAATTTGATGGCAGGCACAAAGAAAATGTGTCAAAGAAAATTTGTTTGTGTGTATGGGGCTTCATAGAGAGTTATTATTCAGACACTTACTGAGGTCTTTATTATAATCACAGAATTGGTTACTAAACAATGAATAGTATAGGCGTGTTATTTGACTTTTAGAAGAATTGTTGTTACATTATTGTAACTTTTTAGCTCATTTGTATAAAAAAATTCACTGAGTAGTACAGTATAGCTGGAAGAAAGTCAATCAGTAAAACGGTTAAACTACAAGGAAGCTCTTTTGCTTGGTGTGAACTCTGTATTAGTCTATTCACTTCACTTTCTGTATCATTTATTTCAAATGCTAAAGATATCTGAATAATAATAATAATAATAATAATAATAGTACTGACTTTGGCTTAAGGAACGTAGAATGTAGCGAGCAAGCAAGACAGCGGCCACAACAGGATTAGCCTTGGAAATGCCTATGTGCTTCATCATTGTTAGCTTATTTGCAGTCAAAATCTGAACTCAACCGAGTGAACGCAATGATCTTTCTTTGGTTTGATTGTGGGCACTGTCAGTGCTTCAGAGAACTTTAGGTTTTTTTGTGACCTATCATATTGTGACTTTCATGTCTAAGATGAAACAGAAATTCTGAGAGCTTTACAAATTCTTAAAAATCTCTCTCTGTGAAGTTAACTTCAAGAGATATTACATCATGATCTGATTTTATGTATTACTTCACTTTCTTTTTATTGTTTATTTCATGTCATGATGCGAATGTTCCTGCAGTTACGCACAGCAATTAAAACCTCAAAATGATCATAAAAGAGAATAAATATATACCTTAAAAAAACAGTGCTTTCAAAACAAAACGGTAAATAGGGATAAAACAGTTTATTTAAAAATGCAGGAAGATGACATGGTGCTGAGTGATGCGCTTTATCTGGAAGAAATCCTGCATTAACGGGTGATCAGACAAACTTGAGAAACGTGGAAAAAGTAATACCTAAGGAAATCAATGCATTAGACCGCATTGAAAAGTTGAGTTCAGTTTTTAATCCATGTAGCAATTAGTGATCATTAAAGAAGGGTTATGATAGAATATTTTTATTCAAAAAAACATTTTTAGAAAAATAATCAAATTTTGCCAATTTAACCCCAGATTGCCCCCTAAAATCTGTTTACCTCCATTTCCAAGGATGAACTAAAAAAATTGTCTCTCATATGACAGATAAATGACCTCAGTAATCCAGCAGGGAAACCCCATGACCCGGCTAATGTACAGAGGCTTTCAGGAGGCAGAGCACTGCACCAACTGCCAGAGGCTAGACTCAAAACAACATCAAGTTAATGACAGTGCCAGTCTTACCGATATTCGACATTTCGGGAACTGTGGCGACAAATGGGCCATCTGGAAACTTTGGGGCATTGTCGTTGACGTCCTGAACCTTAATGATGAATTCCGACTCAGGTTCCAGGGCCTTGTTGGTGTGTCGATCGATGGCTTGAGCGTGCATAACGTAGTGTGCCTTCTTCTCGCGGTCCAGACTCTTTGTGGCATGGATGTCTCCTGTCACCTCGTCGATGATGAATATCGTTCCAGCACCTTCTCCCGAGAGCAGGTACCTGACAGATCCATCACCTTTGTCAGAGTTGGAGTGGAGCTGCCAATAAAAGAAAGATAGCACATTACATTTCCTGACGGTGAGATTTGCATATGGTGGGATATCGCTGCAGAATGCCCCAAGATTCATGCATCACTGAATTGCATCGCAAAGAAAAATGGGCTTCTGTTTGTGCATATGTGTGTGTGTGTGTGTACTTCCATGTATGTATACTGCTGAGGGATATGGAGTGAGAATGACAGAGAGAATGTGTTGGGAGTGATAACAGTCTTGGGTTCATCTTGGATAAACTGCCTTCAGTTTTTTGCTGAATTTGCCTTTGGTATTATATTACCTTCACCTTGTGCAAAACACGAACAAACTGCATTTGCATGACCCTCAGTGCTTGCCAGCATAAAGCACAGGCTATTTTCAATTCCATGTGCGGAGTCTAACCAACAACAATTTCTCACAAATAGAGAAACACATTCCATTGATTTTTCATATGCATGTGGAGGGAGGAAAGTCACAGCAAATACAGGTGGGAGCCAATACAGCAGTAAGCAGCATATACAGTATCCCTGCTGGAAAGGGTCTTCTACAGCTCTTCTGCCATATATACGGCCAGGATATACGTTTCAGACACGAGTGAGACAACATCACAGGGATTACACAACTTGTTAAATGTGGATTCTCCTAAGCCCCTACTCCACTGAGACTCTTATTTACAGGCTCCTCGGATCCACTAGGAAGCACGACGCACAGGCATATTTATCTCCCTCAGCCTCAACCCTTTGATCCTGCAGCATTGTGCCTGGAAGCCGCCAGTCTTTGGGGAGAGACGGTATGCCTTGCGCGCGCGCGAGACGGGAGCATCGTCTCATTTCCACCATCTGCCAGTAATTCCTTTTTGGACAGTGGTGGCCGTTGACAGGAATTGCGACTGCTCAGCTGCTGCTGTTCAGCTAACAGTTTTATATTTTTAACAATCACTGTTGTTGTTGTTGTTGTTTACAGATATGTTAATATGTACAGTTCATCCCACCAGACTACTTACAAAATCAAGACACAGTGAAGTCTCGTTAATTTTAAGACGTAGAAAAAGAAATGGTTCAGGAAAAATCTGACCAGATTGAGTTAAGAGGATGAAAGAGTCATTGAAAGGCAGTCAGTGAAGCATCTCACAGAAAATGAAAGAAGCAAATCACAATATTTCTCTAAGGATGTGGGCTTGTGTGTGTGTGTGTGTGTGTGTGTGTGTGTGTGTGTGTGTGCGTGTGTGCGTGTGTGTGTGTGTGTGTGCGTGTGCAAGCAGCAGTATGTGAGGACTTAAACAAAAGAATGGTGGTTATACAGGAAGAGGGCTTTTTGTAATGTCTTGATTAATCCCTCGCAGTACATCACTGAAAATGAAGTTTGGGGTCCTGGGCTCACAAACTCTTTCATTGCGTTTGCCAAAGCCAAAATAACATGTTTGGGAAAAGGTACTGTGAGGGGAAAAAATCTAAAAATTTATAAACCCTTGAGAACGATTTGTTTCCTTAATTTGCTGGAGTAAATATACTCAGTAACAAAACTTTAACAACACTAAAATTTTGAGCACTGTAACGAAATGAAAAATTATTGATATATCTAAGCACATGGCATTCATAGGCATAACGTATGAAACCAATACACCAAGTAGCGTTCCATTTTGCATGATTGGTGATGCAGGTGAATCCCCCCCACCAAAACTGGTATAAAACCTTGCTAACACATTAGGCATATTCATTATTAGACAGACTGAAACACTGAAAACGCTGAAACATTAGGTCTTGCAATAATGGGTCAAAGGAAAGGAATGACTGAAAATGCCAGACATGAAGCCATCAGCAAGTTAAGGGCAGGGATGAGCTGTCGACAGGTTGGATGACATTTTAATGTCCATTACAGCGCAATGTCCCATTTGAAGATACGTATGGCACAGACTGGGCCAGTCAAGGATCAACCCCAAAGCGGGAGGCCATGTAAAATGACAGCGAGGGAAGACTGCTACATTGTACGTCATGGATTGATGAGTGCACCAGATCTAACCCTTTGTTGAGCCAGGGGAACACATGTCCATGCTCAGCTTGTCCTCTGTCGTCTCCACACAGTTGGACTGCGCTCCAGACGTCCCCTCAAGGCCATACCCTTGACACAACATCATATCCGGGAATGACTGGTATGGACTCAGGTTCATCAAAGATGGCGTCAGGCGCAGTGGAGACAGTTGTTTTTTACAGACAAATCAGGTTTCTGTCGCCATTTCACAGATGGAAGAAGCAGAGTATGGTGACTTCGAGGCGAACACTTCACTGCAGATAATGTCTTTGAGCGTGACAGATTTGGCAGCGGAAGTGTTTTAGTCTGGGGAGGAAACATAGGCCCCGTTTACATGGGTCCAAAAATCCTATTTACAATCAGATTGAAAGGTCAATCAGATTCAAAATGTCTGATATGAACACCTTAGCCAATCTGATTCACCCGGATCTGATTGTATTTCGAATCGGATTGTAAGAGGTAGTCTACGCCGATTGATAATCCGCTCCATGCTCCATGTAGACGACTGAGTGGAGCGGATTGTGTTGATAAAGAGGATTGTTCGGTCCGCGCATGCGCTCCTAGTACATAAGAGGCTCGTAAGTGAAGTGACGTACGCAGAGCCAAATGCGGCCAAACTAAATATCCAAATATCGCTTCAGGACGATTAACTGCTGCGACTTCAGAACTGCAAATAAATATAACCACGACACAATAAGCTTCCCCAACAAAACACGGCGTTGATCCATCTTTACAGAGGTAAACAGGAAGCAGGAAGTACAGCTCTTCTTCTCTAACACATTTACAGGTAAAGGAAGAGTGACGTAATGCGCAGGTAAAAAAACACAATACAATCGGATTCAGCTGGGGCCGGGTCAATGCGGATTGAACGTGGATCTCTTTACTTAAATTTCATGTATACAGATCAAATCAGATTCACTTATTCTGATCAATTTCAATCAGATTGAGGAAAACCATCCATGTAAACGCAGCCCTAGATCTTGCAATCATCGACAACACCTTGAATGCACTACGGCACTGTGACCAAGTGATAACATCGGTAGTCTTTCCGTTCATAAGGAGACGTCCTGGTTACGTCTTTCAACAGGACAACGCCCGTCCTCACAAAGCTCATCTGATTCGGGATTTGCTGGAAGAACACAACGTTCAGGTTCTCGACTAGCCAGCCAGATTACCTGATCTCACTCCTATTGAACATGCCTGGGATATTCTAGGGAGACATTTGCGGAGGAATCACCCTCATGTCAATAACCTGAATGACCTTGGCCAGGAATGGAGAGCAATACCTCTTCAGACGATCAGACGCCTCATTCAGAGCATGAGAAAACGTTGTGTGGCACTCCGACAGGCCGGCGGGCGACACACACCGATATTGATGGATTTTTGTAAAAATGGACAACCTGCATTCGTCAACATTTCCTCACATTATTCCTCCAAATGATGGGGATTAAATTGTCTGACCAAGCTTTTCGACTGGCTAACAGTCAATGTCACATTTCTGAAAATAAATCTTGAATTTCATAATGCTGGTTTACAAATGTAGCAAAATATGCAAACTTAGTTGATGGATTATCATTGCTTAGGCTCCAGTTTTTGTATCATCTTTTAAAAAGGCAATGATTGCTACAGAAGTTAGTCCACCTAAACCCCTTAGCCCAGTGGTTCCCAAAGTAGGGGGCGCGCTCCCAGAGCAATTGCAGGGGGGGGGGGCGCGGGGTGCAGGAAGCGAATTTTTTTTCTCCCGATAGTTTCGGACAGCAACAGAAAATTATTTGCATACAGCAAATCAGCAACCTTGTCGGACAACTGAAGGAGCGTCTTGAGACAGTTACATTTTTTCTGTCTTTACTGGCCTTGCACCGAGGTACGGTCTCGGAATCACTGACTGGACAGTCCATTCGCTGCCCAGAATACTGCGGTTACATCGTAAATGGCTGTCTCACTCTCAGTGTAACTGTTGGCCAAATCATTCATGTAACCTGCCATTTTCCTAAACACTTCATAAATGTAGTTGTTCAAATACTTGAAGCTGGTAAAATGAGCTGGTTACAATTAATGTTGTCTGGCAATACTCAACTCGCCGCTTTTTGTCCTGTACTGATCTGCCATATTAATAATAAACTAGTTAGTGACACCGAACAACATCCGATGAATATAAAGTAGAAATAACTAAGATTGCGTCAGCTTATTCTCAAAAATTGGAATGCTCTGTAGCCCAACAGATTATTTTTATTTTGCCTCGCTACTGAACGTTACAAACATATCGGCAGGTTTGGCAAGTGGTATTCATGAATTTTTTTTCGCACTTCGTTGTCAGCTGTCAATATAGGTTGATTATGGTGCTTTCCTTCTGCATCATAGATTTTAAGTAAACGACTATACTCAGGCAGAGGGGTGTGATACAGCCTAATGACTTTATACTTTAAAAGAGGTTTTCAATTATTAAATCTTCGTGTCCTTCATTTGAAAATTTCGGTGGCCGTTTCCAAACCTGCCGATTATTTTCAATGTTTCCAGATAGGCTAGACCAAACTCATCTGTTCAGAGCATTCATATTTTCTAGAATAAGCTGACGCGATCTCGGTTATTTTTACTTCATAAGTGCAAAGGCCAGTGAAGCGAGAAAAATTAAAATGTCTCGAGACACTCCTTTTCCGCTGTCTGGTGTCCGGAAATTGCATTATTAGCAATGTTGTTGAATGTTAAAAAACAGAAAACTTTTCCATTGAACAAAATTACACAGTTAAGGTGCTTGAAAACAGTTACACTTAAAATAATTACACCGCGGTGGTTTGTGTTATTTATTTATTTTTCTCATTATAAAAGTAGCCTATTTGTAGTTTATGACAACCTACAGTTTACTTTTATTTTTTCTTCAAAAATGGTTGAGGTTAATATTTATTACAATGTGTGAAATAAACTGCAATGGACTCTGAAAACAAAATTTTCAGAGCAAAAATTTTCTTATGTACCAAAGGGGGGCCCAGCAGAGAAAGTTAGGGAACCACTGCCTTAGCCTGAGCCTAACCCCGACTCTAGCCCTAACCCTAACCGCAACTGTAACCCTTGCCAAACATTGAGCCAAACCATAGTTTTGTAAAAATGTAGAATGACAACTCTAATGCAGCTATTCCTCATCATATTTTTCATACTAATGATAATAATAAGTCTTAATAATTGTGTATGGAGACAGTACTTTTGATAGCAGTGGAAACATTACTGGTGACCTGTGTATAATGTAATGTACATAACATGCACTATGCAGTTTTACTCTGCTTTTTTAATTATTTGCAGTCCATTTCTTGCCACAAAGAGCCAGTCCTTGCTCCAGTCATTCTCCCACACAGAGGGTCAATTCCATTGTGTACACACTCTCACATCAACACAGCCTCATCTTTCGCCATCTCTTTCCCCCTTCAAGAATGTATTCACAGTTCACAGATGAATGTTTTTTTAGAAATTGGATTACAAGGAGGACAAAAGCACTCGCCTCATGCCCCCTTTCACTCCTTCCTGTATTTTCATTTGGTTTTTATCTTTTTTTTTCATTTAAATGACATGGCTTTGGGGTTTCCTATCAGCCAAGAGCCCCAGAATAATGTTCACATTGCCACACGATGGCTTGATATAAGTGCGTGCATGATTGCAGCACGCTGGGAGAGGGTGGCCACCATTTGGAAATAGCACAACAACAGCTATTACTGGCGGCTGATAACAAAACATCCACCAGGGTGGTAGGGCGGAAGATGACCTGTCACCACAGAAACCGAGGTTTTCAGGAAGGAGAGGGGAGGTTTGGTGGCCAGCAAAATGTCCACTGTGCTTGTTGTGTTAGGAATTTTGAGACTTAATTCACATATTGACGAGAAAAACGAAATGTTGGAACCCGATGCGTGAATGAATAGACCATAGAGCGTATAAGTCAGCTGGGCGACGGCTATTTTCACATGCGAAACACCAGCAAAGACAAAGCCATCTTTGTCTCGTGAGGTGACCTTCGCAAAGAGCTATACTGGGGAGTGCATGTTGGAGTTGAAATACGCCAGTGGGAGTGGAGGTGCTGCTAACACTGCTGCTACAAAAACAACTAATTATAAAAGAGCGAAATGAAAACAATAATACCAGTAATATGAAAAACGTGCAGCGCGAACAAGACATCCCTCAAAAGGCCTGTCTCACACAGAGTCCTGATGCATGTAGTAGGCGTATACATTCAGCTGTAGTAATCTATTAATGTTTATCCTTCCCTAGGGAAGACTGTAATCAGAGAGGGAGAACATTTATATTTACTTTTATTCACTATACAATAAATTAGACCCCAGAAATAGTATTTTCCTTCATATGAAGACAAATGAAGTGATACGAGCCTGACAATTCATTCAGACAATTCATCAGAAAAAAAGAACAACATGATCTGCTGATAAGCACCTAAAGCCGACACATTTTACAGTTCAGCTGAAATATTTGTTCAATAATATACTAATCTAGTGTTCTTTATTGTTTTAATAGGGTGCAGGTAGCTGCCACAGTGACAGCAGTCTAGTCCCATGCTCCAGAACGCCGTTGTGATTTCTGCTATTATTTTTGTCGATATACACAAAGGGCCATTAACGCTAGACAGCTATAAAGTAGACTGATCAGTTCATATTGTAAACAGTTGTTGGTCAAAGCAGATACATGTGTCAGCAAAATAAATGTCATGTAATAGACTATAAAATGTCATTCCTAAGGATGGGGGGTGGATGCAGTTCTCCATAACTACATCCATTTTAGGCCCTACACATTGCTTTTCTTCCATTTTCAAAAGCCAAAAAAAAAAAAAAATCTTCTCAGCTTTGAAATTAGGCACTGTTCATTAAAAATGTATAAAATGAGTGACCACTTTAGGCACACATTGAATGACAACAATAGGGGTCTTAGAGATATACCTTTATGCTGTTCAAGTGAGCAAAATTGGGAACCTTTTCTAAACGTAATCGGGAAGGTGCATTTCCCAATTAAATACATGAGGAATGACTGCAGGTCGTGGCAAATTAGCGTCCTCTAGGGCATGCACAACACATTGGCCCTTTTCCACACAGACTAATCAAAGGCCTGCGCCACTTGAGCCACGCGTCCAGTTAAATCCAAACTCAGGCTTTCCCGTAAATTACAGGAGACGCTGATGGAAAGGTCAATCTACTGCAGCGACAACAGCTCTCTACATCGCCTTCCCTTTAAGGAGGAATCAGCAGGCTAGGTGTTTGTAATTTGTTATTAGTGAAAGGGAGAGGTTTGGTGTAATCTTTGCCCATCTCCCACAACAAGAAAGATTTAATCGTGATATCGTTCTCTTGAAGGTTGCAACCTCAGACTGTATTACGGTCGTCTGTTTTCAGGCCCCCCCCCCCCCACACACACACACAGACACACACAGACACACACAAACACACTGACCACAAACCCAGCAGCCATTGTCCAAGTCTATCACAACCTCTCCAACTAATGCCCTATACACAGAAGCAAGAATACAGCTACCACAGATACACCAATTAGCAGAAGATGAAAAACTGTCAATCACATAGAAGAATAAATAAGTACAAGCAATTCAGAACATCTTCACACACTACCATGACCTCAACAAACAGCGGACTTATATCGGACGGACTTGAACACTCAAGCCAAAGTGAGGATTGCAGCGCTATTGCGAGCATCAAGTTGAAACGGGACGAGCAAATCTTGTGGCGCTGCTGGCATTCAGTGACACCCTTGTGAGATGATTGTTGTTTTCGCACCAACACAGTAACAAACGTGGGTGGACGGATCCCTCGAAATTGAGTAACAAATCCGCCTGCGAAATGCAGATAATTAGATAAACAAAAGAGTGGATAAAACAAGCGGCTCAGTCATCATCTGTTTGGTAACGGGTCGCTGTGAGCTTTAGCTTTCCACGCAAGGCTTTTAATGTTCTTATCCTGGCTGCTCTTTATTTCGGCTGGCGTGCAATGTGTCGCCGTGGGATTTCTGGCTCAGTCTGTCAGCGAAGACGCTTCTGTGGGTGTGGAAACAGGTCTGCAGATTCACTTAATCCTCTGATTCATGCATTCTGAAAGGGCAAACACAAAGAGAAGCGCAAATACCGCATTTACCGCAACTCCCCGACCAAGGTCGGCGAATGTCTTTGACACAGTTTGGCAATTCAAGCGGTGAGGAAGAAACACTACTGTCGGGAAAATGGAGTTATGACCAATGGGTCATGGGCTCAGATCTCACGCAGACTGAAGAAACCGCAGCTGAATTTAAATGGCCTCTGCCCTCATTTAACTTTAGGAGAAGCCAAGAAAATAGTGGCGATATAGAACAAGTGATTCAGACAGATACAAGTATTATCTTTGTCCACAGTAGTCTCAAATATTTTGAATGGGGCCACCAAATGAAATGATTTGCAAAGTCAGTGTGTCTGCTGGTGGGGGATGTGACGGTTTGATAGTGTCCTGAAATAGCCAGGTTAAGACAGGCATTTCAGCCAAATGCAGTATGAATTTTACAGAGACCAGACCACTGTTGGAATTATCTAGCCTGTCCCCTTGTCAAGGTTATGAAAGTGGAAAATAATCTTGTCTGAAGTGAACTGAAAATGAAAGAACTGCCCCTTAGATGTAACAAAATATTTTGGCTAATTTTAAGACAAAGCTGAATGGAAAAATGAATCGTTAAGGGAGCTGTGCCACGATTACTGCACACGCTCTCAATTTAGAATGAAGTTAGTCTGCTCAGCTGCAAATCAAAGTTTTGAAGGTATTTTTCTTCTTCTTTGATAATTGGCGATGGCTAATATTCTTCGTGTCCCTTGGCTTAGCTTAAATGAGAGCTTTGTATCTTCAAATTTCCATAGAAAGCTCCTTAATATAAAAGCATAATGCCGTAGCAACTAAAATGGTAACACTTTACAACAAGAGTACAAATTATGTGCCTAAATAATGCTGAACTAAGGCATGACTTATGATGACTCAATGCATCAATTAAAGCAGGACGTATCATGAATTCCTGTTGCTCATCATTAACAAATGATGAAGTCACCTATGACTTTTTGTTATAAGTTTGCGCTTAATAAATCATCTGTTAAGGGATGTTAATTCACTGTTACTTAATACATTAATTACTTTTGCACCCAAATTTGCTGGATTCCTTTGAAAAACTTAATAATTAATGTACAAATAATATGTTTAAGTAATGCTGAACTAATGCATGACTCGTGGTGATTTAATACTTTAAATACTGCAGGATGTGTCATGCATTTCTGTTGCTTATCATAAACAAATGATCAAGTCACAATGACTTTGTGTGATGAGTTTATACTTAATAAGTCATTATTTTAAGAATGTTAATACATAGTTATTTCATACAATAATTGACATGCGGCCAAATTAGCTGCATCTCTCTTCCATAAAAGTTTATTTTGAGATCATGTATTCACTCAGCCTCTTTGATTAAAATAAATTGGCTTGTATTGGTTCTACAAAAGTTCATAAAACACAATATAACATCTACCAATTAAATCGATCAAAAAACATTCCAATGTACAGCCATGGCAAGACAGACTTGTGCACAAAACAAATAATATGCTTTTAAAGATTAGATTAGCATTAACTCATAATTCAACATAGTGAATCTTGAATTACAAAACATAAACAACCCAGGATTTATTCAACTGACCATACAATATGAAGGACAATAAGTGAGTTAAAAAAGGCTTCACAATTCAGTGAGAATAGTGTACTTTCTTAATTTATACCTGCTAAATGGGTTTGGTTTCAGTCCATCTTTCTCTACCTTGCTACACTCCACTGCTTTCAACAACACAAATACAATTGTGAATTAATGCCTTAATTAATTTGCAACCTTGAACAAATTCAGGACTGTACTTGAAATAAAGGCTGATAGGCTGAGCTAATGAGTCATCTGGAAATTTAATATAAGAGGGACCAAGCTAATTTGGTTGCGAAAGTAATTAATGTATGATGTAACAGTGAATTAACATCCCTCAACTGATTGTCTATTAAATGCAAACTAATTACAAAAAGTCATTGGTAACTTCATCATTTGTTAATGAAGAGCAACAGGAATTCATGATATGTCCTGCATTAATTCATGAGTCATACATTAGTTCAGCATTATTTGAGGCCTTGAGACGAAGAAGCATATAAGTCCATATTTTAAAATTTTGAATAACAACATTTTTTTTATTTGGACTGTGAACATTAAATTAAATATTTTTATTTTACTTGAATATAGACGACATAGCTTCCCAATTCTAAAGATAGAAGATTTTTCAGTGTCAGTTAGAGCAGTTAGAGCAATTTACATTTCTGGAATGTGGAAGAATGGTATTTGTGACTCCGCCTGAGAAATCCCGGCTAAACTCGCCAGATCTAATTTTGAGAGAAAGGCCGTCAAGTAGTCCCTACAACAAAAAAAGTCAAAAATATTATGTGAGTTTATTGGTGTACATGATAGGTTATATTTTGGGGTTTTCAAATATAGTTAAAAATTAATTTCTAACACCATACATAATAAAATTAATGAATTTCCTGACACTATGAGAAATACTGGAAGTTGGTTTTCTCTAGACTCGTTTCAATTAGCTTTAGTTTACCTTTGGCAGATAAACACCCAATAGTTTGGCTGTCATTCGGTTTAGGAAGTTCTTTTCAACCATTGAAAATGAATGAAGACCATAATATCAAAGCGCACCATGGTAAAGAAGGTCGTTTCGTGGTATTTCGTTTCGTGGCATTTCGTTTCGTGGCAGAAGAGTTATGACTTAAGCCCGGTGCGGATTTCTCCATGGATCATGTCGCATCACCTCGGTAAATGTCAGAAATTAAGCCTTTGTGTTAATAGATTAATGTCTTGTGAAGCTAACCAGCCTAGTTTGAAGACATGTCATGCCAGCTACTTTGCAAAACAATTTGGTGTTTGGACATTGACAACTAGAGATGGCAATTTCAAACCTTTGAAACAGTTTTGAAAACTAATGACCACTGCAAAAACTTTTACTGCAGCTATTAAAATGTTTTGTGTTGTGAAACAGAACACATGGATCATTGCCAGGGCGGAGCAGGAAAAATGTCACTAGGAATGTGATAAAAGTTTTGATGCAGAGTCGTAAACCCATGTCAAACCCGGAGGTTTTGAACGTGTTTGAAAAAGTTCAAATCTACGTGTGGAAATTGCCATCTCTATTGACGACATCCAGACCCATCATTCTGGGGTGTGTTTCCCAAAAGCGTACTTGCTAACTTTGTTAGCAACTTACAAAGTTCATCCATTCACAGTCAATAGGTCCAACTATGTAAGTTAGCATCTGTGATTTTGGGAAATGCATCCCTAGAAGTATCTTTTTCTCCGATATTGTGGCGGCACCCGAAACACAAGAACGCAGCATTTCCGTAATATTATACAAATGTTATGCCATAGCCTTGGAGCTGAAAGAGATTTGATATTGATATGCAATTTTACTAATATACAAGTTATCTCAATAGAATTATCTTTGCTCCGTAATTGCTGTTGCAGTAAAGTTTATTACTGCTGTTGCAGAAAAGTTTATACGATACACCTTCCTATGCTTTTTGGTCATGCGCATCCTTATAAAAAGACTGATTTTGTCAAACTAGTAAAATTTTCCCTTGTATGTTTCATCTGTGGAAGAAAAGAAGAGAACGTAAGCTTTAATGTGGTATATGACACATAGTCAGGAAAATTATGGTTTAAAAGTATGGCTGTTTTAAAAATGTACTTATTTTCAAATGGTCATTTCTTGAAAAACAGTTTTTCTCAGCCTGAAATTTGCCAAAACTTTGAAATGACCTTTCTCGATCAATATTAGAGATATTAGTTTGATGTCTTCGCAGAATATTCCTTCCTTGATGTAGAATGGCTTTAAAAAAAACTGTAAATCACCAAAAAATTACTTAAGTTGGGTTATCACAGGCAGGTCACATAGGTCCAGTGAATGTGGAATAAGTTTTAGTCCAATAACAGTTTAAATCCATCATATCACTTTAAACCACAGGAGATCTGATTCCTTTATCTCAGTTTTAATATGGTAATATACTGTATTTAATACACCTTGCCCTTAACAAAAAAAATGTCATATTAACATTTTGAGCTATAAAACATTTATGAGCTATTAGCAGGCTTCCTAAGGTTTCTAGCTAAATATATATATATATAGACTGCTCACACAATCAATGAATGGTAATTTTAACCTTAGCCTACGTGACGCAGCTGGGCTGGCATTAGGGACGTCAAAGGCACCTAAAACATTACTATTAATTGATCTGTGGTAATAAGGAGTTTAACAGACTGAGTTTTACAAACTCTAGTAGACACCCAGTACACGCCCCTCTGACTGTAACCACTAACGTTAGGTAGATACTTTGTACATATACGGTTCTTCCACTCATCTCTTTCGGTGGACTTTTTCCTCGTTTCAGCTCTCCTCTCCAGTTCACATATCTTTGGTTTCCCAGCATCCTTCAAAGACTTCCTTGCTCTGTCCTTCCATTCGTTCGTGTTTGCTCTCCTTTTTTTGCCGAGGTTTTGCCTATTAATATCCTAAGCGGACATGAAAGCAACCATAGTCTCCATTTTTTGTTAGTGGACATAAACGATTTTTCGGCGTAAGACTATTTTAAAGAGTATTGGTCACGCGGACGCACCCCCACACTGCTTCTGTATACAAAGTGGAACTCATACGTTCATGTCACATGGTTATCTCTTTTTTTTTGGACTTATATGGTTGTTGGTCGCATGGACTCATTTAAGCATTTTACTGGTACATTAATTGCAAATTCATTGTAATCCAGCTAATTTGGCTGCATGACAATTAATATGTGAAGTAATTATGTATTAACATTCCTTAACTAATGATGCATTGAGTGTGAACTAATCACAGAGTCATGGTGACTTCATCATTTGTTAAAGGTGAGCAGCAGGAATTCATGATGCATTTAGCATTAATTCATGCATTTATTCATCATGAGTGAATAGTAGTAGTTAGTAGTAGTATAGTAATAGTAGTTACTAGTAGTAGTAGTAATAGTAGTAGTAGTGGGAGTAGTGTGAGTAGTTAAGCATTACTCACACATAAAAGATGTACCCTTAATATAAAGTGTTACCACTAAAATATGTACACAAAGATGGATTGGCAAGGATGGAATCAGATTATGACTTGCAGTAAAGCAGATTGACTTTTTTTGGATGTAGGTTCTGAGCATGCGCAGTAATCATGACTTAACTCCTTTAAACAGGATCTGGATCGCAAAGGAAAGTTGGCAGCCCTGCTATTGCACATCAATAGTAATCAAACTATGTTTGTTGTGTTCTGGCCTTTGGCCTGAACAGTATTGCTTACAGTTTTAACAGTTTCATGTTTCAAGATTTCATAGTTCATAGTTTATAGTTCCATAGTTCATGTTCATAGCCACAGTTTTAACAGTTTCTTGTTTCAGGATTTCACATTCCATGTTTTTACTTTTCCATGTTTTTGTTCATGCCAGGTCTGCCATGCCACTCCACCGCTTGTCTGCGTTCCGCCCCGTGCCTTCGTTCTTGCACATTTCTGAGCTCTGGTTGGCTTTGGTATTTCCCCTTCCTTCCATGCTGTGCTGATTCGGGGCTCTCTAAGCTTAATTGACAATTAACTGTTTTTAAGTTACTAACATTTACTAACACTCACTGGGTGGTGTAATTCTTAGACAGGCACATTACTAATATTACTAATTTAGACAGGGAGTTTATTGTCATGATTCCTGCTTTGCTATTTCAAGATCTTGCTGTGCTTTTCTGTTCTTAACATTCATGCTTGCTTCTAAACTGCATACTTAATTGGTACTTAAGCTGAGCACGCTCATTCTCTTAATGAGCAGGTCATGTCATCCAATCTCTCCATGTCTTGATCTTGCCATGCCTCTTGTTTCTCTCTCTCCAGGTGTTACCCCTCATGTCATGATTTCCAAGCCTTTATCTGGATGCGGTGGAAGTTGGCTGGCAGACAGTGTCTCAAGTTTGTTTCTAGTTGCGTCTCGTTTAGCCAAGTTCTTGTCAAGTTCCCTAGTATTTGTCCTCGCCTCTCGTCTTGTTTTGTGTATATATATTTAGTCTTGTTATTTATTTTTCTTGATCTTCTCGCCTGGAGTTTCCAGTGCCTTTTGTTTTTTGCCTTTTGCATTTATTGTTTTATAGCTCTGTGTAGCTTACCTCAGTTTGTTTTTTGCAACCCTTTGGGCCAAGTTTTTTGTTGGCCCTCGTGCCTGTTTTGTTTTGTTTATTAATAAATCCTCATTCCCTTCTCCCCGCATCTGGTGTCTTACTGATCCCATATCAATGTTGCCAGCTAGGCTTACCTCATAAGCTAAAATATAAATTAGTTTGCTGAACACACAAGCAGTCTGTAATGATAAAATCTGCAGCAAATTTTCTCGATCCCAGGATTATAAAAGGAAAGACAGCCCCATTATAACAAGCAACAGTTTTACCTGCACCAGTGTAAATATCTCCTTAATGTAAGACTCCTCACATTTCACCTAGGCAGACTTTATGGAAAGGAAGATAATGATGAGAGAAAAAAAAACAGAACATAAACAAATCCCTTTGTTTTACAAACAACACCTAAATTTAACTCACAGCCTACATAATAATTTTATATAAAATTGTCAGGTTTGAATGCAGCACTTTTCCCAAAAATTACACAATATAAAGTATTGAAGTACAAGTGGCCCATGACCGTGATCATCAACTGATTTTGTGTTTTCATCGGATTGCGAATGGTCATCCACGCCGCTGGCACCGGCTTACTGTAGGGAACAGTACAATTCACCACGTCGTTGGCAGCGGCTTGCCGTAGGAAATGAGTCAAGCTGATAAATCAGCTCACAATAATTTGTAATTTTGCAAGAAATAAGTAAAGCCTGTGGAGACTTTGGTTGACCCAGGGTCAGTCGATGTTGTTGTTACATGACTGCAAAAGCATCCCTCGGTCTCTCTTTGGCTAAACCTTTCAGAGGGATGAGAGATGGCGACCTCCATTTTTTTAAAATTGTTTGGTTTCATCTTTCAAAGGGTGAACAACTTTACAGAAAAATTGCGAATAATCTGTATAATAATATTCTGCGAATAATCAAGACACTGGTCTTGTGCAAAAGTTGTGTTTCTCTTGACCCCATAGTTTTTTTTTTGTTTTTTTTTTAATTATTCACAGTTCTAAATATCTGTTTCGAGTGTCAATTTTTTCAAATTTTTCCAGAATTCTATTTCAGTGTCCTCAGCCTGTAAGGGTTCAGCCCGCCAGATAACTCACGGCCGTCCAGCGGACTCTAAAACACAGGACTGGAATTGAGGACTGAAGTACAAGGCTGGGGAGAGATGATAAGTTTAATAACAGAGAGCAAAAAAAACACAATACAAAAGAGGAACAAGGTCCCAACAGAAAAATAACAACTATGAAGAAACATCAAACTGGAGCAAAACCAAAGAAAGAGTGGCAGCGAAAACCCTACTGGCCCGCAGTAGGGAGACAAATGCGAGGCATTTTAGCCTTAAATGCCATTACCAGTGGCTCATATTTAATGGACTGAAGGTGCTGCTCATCAAGGGCGAAGGGAAACGTGTGAGGAATGTGGCGAGGGAGAAGGCTGGAGGCACAGCCTCGCACAGCCTCAACTGCTTTGGGACAGTTGATGCAGTTTTGGTTATTTCATTTCAGTTGGAGAAGTCTTCATCAGATCTGAATCCAACTGAAAATACATTATACAAGCTAAAGACCCGACATGAAGCAGTCACTGCATGCAAAGTGTATGTGACCACATGGTAAAAAGTGTTACATTCATCTGCATATTGTGAAACAGTCCAGTATTGCTGAGGATGGTGTCGGTGGTGGTGTACAAAAGGCGCAGTCATTTCTTAAATGGCTCAATCAATAGGGATGGAAACGCCCTCAAATTACAGCTGACAGTCTGCACTTCAACCTCTACACTAGAGTGCAGAACCAAGAATTAAAAAGAGTCTCTGCTCAATGAATTATGTCAATGAATTATGTTCAGTTGACTATCCTGTGTTTATATTTGTTATCTGGAAATGGCCATTGGATGCATGACGTGGACATGAGGTACTTCAGCTCTTACTCTTCCCTTATCCTGTATGAGTACTCCAGGGGTGTCAAGAGGGCAGACAGGGAGGGCATGGTGCTCCTCACCACCGAGAACAGAACACAGTCGGGATCCCTCACCCCCCCTCCTGCCACCTCCCAACCCAACCGGACAAAGGAGATCCCTGACTACTGAAGTGGAAGTGAGAAAAACGCCGGGCCTCGACTCAAATAACCTTCAGGGGTCAGTGCCTGCGTAGCGAATAAAGCCCTCCTACCAGGGATAGAAATCACTGGCTTCCAAGCTTTAAAAAGCGCCACAGAGCGTGACATTGGAGCAGCCTTTTAACACACGCACCACTCTTAACCCATTAAACTCTAACTTTTCACTGAAGTTTTCCCTTAAATAGATTCAAGGTCAATAATGCTTCTTTTTTTCAAATTGTGGGACTATATCACAAATAAATTCTGTTCCTGCGGAAAGCAGTAATTCACTGCATCTGTGTTGCACATATATTTCAGGAAATATTCAAACCCAGGACACCATGTTTTCATGGCCACATCAGTTCGTCAAATAGAAAATCTCGAGATCCTCTACATCATTTTATGCGCATATCACTGTAATTCAACAGGACATATTTAGGATTGAAACCTCGAGATCTCCACTGGAATTTAAATTAGGCCTGAACTTCCACTGGTTTTAAGACAGCAGCTGCATTTTACAGACGCATGTTTGTGGTTCCATAGGTTTTGTGGGATGTAGATTCCTGAAATCTATATGAAATCATATTTTTTTTACCACTCTTCTTTCTCTTTCTTCTTTTTGTCTTCCTTTCTTTAATTAAAAAAAAATGTTTTGCTTACATTCTCATTGGAGTAATAATAGAGGGCCTTGTGGCACAAAATGGCTACTCAGCTTTGAGTGTCATGTGTTGCCTGGTGGTGGAGGTGAGCTGTAGTCCTCGACCACGATGTGAGAGAAGATGATGGTGATCGTTATCTGTGGGGGTAGAATATGATGACAAAGGGCAACTGAAAAAAAAGAAAAAAGCCTGCCGTCCTGCTGTCTCAGGGCAGCGAGTGTATCGTATGCTTAAGCCTATGTTGGCTACTCTCAATGCACATGCCTGCCTTAATGCTAAACGCTGCCTCAGTGCTTTGCCTTTGATCACATAAAGTACATATATAGTGTCCATATAGGTGCTTGTTAGTGCTTTTTTCGTATACTATTGCTGTGATTTGTACTGACTGCATCTACGGTTAGTTAAGGGAAACCAGATTTCACAGAGTTTATGATATGCAGAACACGATGGTCCTAGTCACCTCACCAATGATGGTGCAGTCCATCACTGGGTAAAACTCAACGTGTTTCGCATCATTTATTTTCGAAAATTTAGGTGACCTTGTCCTTAGTCCCGGCAGAGAGAAAGAAAATCCTCAGAAGCCATGGATTGCATTCACAGCAGCAAAAACTTTAAATGGGAGTTTATTGGACAATCATCTCTCAGTGAGAATTCTTTTCCTTGACCAGACATAAACAGAGGCAAACATTCTTTGTGAAACATAGTCTCAAGTTATTTATTTTATTTTTGCATGCCATTACACTTCAGAAAATCACCTTTCCCAGTCACAGCACAGACGTAGCATGATGAATAAAACATTTTGCCTACTTTATTACAAGGAAGACATTTTTCTGAAAACAATGCTTAAGGCATTATTTACAGTATTTCTTCTTTTGCAGGAGGTTTATTTTTATACCTAGTTTCATTCTCCAACCGTCGGATGCCTCCAGTCCATTAGACATAAGCATTGAATTCGCATGTTTATGATTGCGAATGGAAATGTTCAAACACACAAATATAAAAATCCAAAATAGGATAAAATCTATGGGAGCCGTAACACCGACTGAAATTCAAAAACAGAGGAATTGCACACCGCTCCCAAGATTCTGTCAACAACTGACAAGCAACTAAATAACACCTGCAGAAACATTTTGGACAAATACGACATTAAAAGCTGTCAATAGACATTTTTCAACAACTGTTGACATGTTTAAAACCAACGCTGTAGAATGCCGTAAACTTAGAGACCTTTTTCACCAGATTCACAGGTGTTTCCAGCTGAATGTCTATCAAATGTAGCCAGCGAAACAATAACATTTTCATCCTTGCAATAGATGGAGCTATTAAAATTTATTTTGGAGTAAATTAATAATATTTTAGAATTTGGGTAAACCTCAGATTTGTTCATCATAGTGCCTTAGTGCATGCTGATTTAAAGAAAATATTTGCGGAAATTCACATAAACTGAACACATGCGCACTCAGACTGATCTTCATAAATATGTATTCAGTTAATGATAAACACATGCAAAATTACTATAAGAATTTAGATATAAAATAGAAAGTATGCATTTTCCAGAGCAAACTTTGAAGGCAGTGAGCATGAAATATCATTGTTTTATGTAGAAATTTTTGATTTGTATTTAAAGTGAATAGCCACATCCACAGGTCTGCCAATGTACACTGAACAAAAATATAAACACCCCATGCCAAATTTTTTAGTTTTTATTAACATTAGGGTTATGCATAATATGAAGCCAATCAAAATTCATTTTTGTTAATGACTAATCTTCTGATCACTGTCCATTACATCTTGCTATTGGCACCTGCAAAGGAGGGACAATCCTTTGAACACCTTGGGGGTCAGGTTGAAGAAACTGAATGTTCAATATCTAGTGTGTCCACCATTTGTGTCTCTCAGAGCAGCACATCTCATTTGCATGGAGTTGATAAGGTTGTCTATCGTGGCCTGTGGAATGTTATTCCATTCTTCCCCGAGGGCCACACGGAGCTGGCGCACATTATCTGGAACTGGAACATGGTTGCAGACACCTTGATCCAGAACATCCCAAAGATGCTCTACGGGCGACATGTCCAGCGAATAGGCAGGCAAGTCCAGAGCTGGAATGTGCTCTGCTTCAAGGAACTGCGTGCAGACCGCTCTGGTGAACATCCCTGCATCCAGCATGCCAATGGCACGTTCCCGCATTACCTGAGACATCTGAGGCATGATGACTTTTGACAAAATTTGACATTTCGGGGTGGCCTTTTATTGTCCCCAGTATAAGGAGTGTCTGGGTACTGCTCATTCTGTCTGATCACCGTCTGTAAATGCCACACCCATGTACTGAGTAAAATCACTGCATCACTGAGCAAATACTCACTGACAGAGAGATGGATTAGATAATGGTACACGGATCAAGAGAAATAACCCACTGTACAAGTAAAAGTCAGCATATGCTCACCTAGAGTTGTGGCATCAATATTTGACAAGGGGCGTCTATATTTTTGTTGAGTGTAGTACATGCAAGTGAAACTATGTTGAAATAATCTGTTAACTACGACTGGAATGGGTATGATTTTATTTCTTTGATCTTGAGAGTTTCCCCACCAAATCAAGCTGTCATCATGACCACCAATTTCATGACTGAATGATTGACATGGAGTGCACTGAACCCTACCAGGTGGGGAAGGTTTTCATGTACAGTAATGGAGTGAGGGCTGTTCTGAATTAATATAACTTCCACCGCCAATATCCTTTAAATCCACCTTGACCTTCACCTCTGCAGGTCTTTATTTTTCATCCAACATGTCACTGCCACCGTGAATTAGTTCCATGAAGCTGACATATATGTCCAGAGATTGAGGTGACCTTTTCTGTGCAGAGTGCATAACCCAGATCTTTGCAGGGTGGCAAAATATTGCAACAGTCCAGATCAGTGTTTCTTTATGGGCCTTATTTCTCGTGTCTTCAGTTCAGGGTGAGCCGGATTGAAAGATGTGAGGGTGCTTATGGTTACATATTAACATCTTAAGAAGATTGAGGAGATGACAATTTGTTTACGATCTGGGTATTTTATTGGCGGTGTCTTCACCTGTGAGCTGATATTACAGTTACCACTGTAGCAAACTACTGTTTGTTCTATTGATAGTTTCCCTGTGATTATATAAAGTACAATACATACATGTGAATATACTAAGACCTAGTATGGTGGGAGAAAATAGAAATCTATAAATAATTTAAGTCCAATAAAGCCAATATAAAAAGCTATTGAATTCAAAGCAACATAGCCCAAACTAAGTTGAGGGTAGCAAATGTCCTGTAAATGCTCCAGAGTAGTGTAACATTCAGGCTAGCCTCCCATTAACTCGCTGAGATGATGCCTCAATAAATAACTAGCAAAATATCAACTGGTGAATTGTTTACTGAGTCTTGACACAATGTATGAACAAGTGGCTAAAGCTGCACCAAGTCATTAGAAAGTCACTGTGCTATTATGTCAAGGCAACGGTTAGAATAAATTGGGGGAGGGGAGGGGAGGGGAGGGGAGTGGGCTCACAGTCTCATAATTACCCAAGGAAATAAGAGGGCTGCTTTGAAATACCATTATCTCTCCCGCTATTAATCTCCTTTAATCATCAGCAGGATTAATGGTGGTCAGTCCATTTCCTCTGTCTGCAGCAGGACAAAGAAAAACCATTCATGACCCGTAACCAAACACCAAAGAAGCTCAGGAGGACTGATCAGGACCTGACATCACTTAATATGCGCATCCGATTCATTCAGTGACAACGGGTTAGGCCCTCTATAAAGATACGGCAATCTTGCTGGGGTAGTTCATGCTGCTTACATTGCCCTCAGCCGTTATCATGCAAATGCTTTAATTAAAGCCATCGAGAAAAACAACAATACAAAACACTTTGCGGCAGCGGGGCCTTGTGAGAAATGGCGGCCCACTCAGTTCAATTTTTCATAAATTAACAAGGATGACTTAAAGCCAAACCTTTGTCACCTCAGATAGTATTAATGAATTGAGACGTCAAACCAATTAAAGCTCACAATAGCACGACCAGTAATGTCAAATAAAAAAACAATTGCCGTTTGTACCTTCCATCAAAGATTTTGAGGGAAATAACAAGTCCAAATGAAATATTTCTATTTCCATAAAAGGTAATGTTTCTTCACCAGCACTATGAAACGAGGGTAAATCCGTTGGCATTCTGGTGAAGAAAAAAAGCTAAATTTTCATGAATGAATTATACTTCATCTGTCAGCTGGTTTATTCTGCTTAGCCGTATGTAATCCAGAGTTCTGGCAGTGCCAGAACCCACTGGCTGGAAGTCCTGTACTGTGATGCATAATTGGCCAGGTTATGCAGAGTATCAGCTGTCAAGGTACAGGCTGGCAGAGCAGTGCTGTACCTGAGGAAATGGTTTTATATCTGAAATGTTGTTGATATTCTGTTGCATTTTTTTAATATTATATAATAATATTCATTATTTATTATTTTTTAATCAAGGCTCTTGTAACACATGACTGTAACTGTGGGTGCTCTTTCTCATTAGTCCTGCCCTGGAGCCCTTTGATTATGGGCTGCACCTGTGCTGAACCGGTTGCTTTTTCTGATGCCTGGTCTGTTAGAAAGCTGGATGTGAAAATGGAGGCTGCTGGTTGTGTTTTCTTTCTCCCCCTCTAGATGCGCTGCCAGCCACCCTCCCTCATTTTCCCTTTTGCGTGCCTTAATTATTTACATGATCTTTTTTAATTGTTAATGCAGACTTTGTTGAGACATTGGCCATTTATTTTTCTCATGTGCACCTAGAGTTTATTTTCCCGGTAATTAAGATTTCTGGAAGGCTCACTCGCCTTTGTTTTGGCCCAGTGGTCAGGGAAGATATTTTTTATAAGCGGTTAATTGTTGTCCTGTGGGGACTTGGTCACCCTGCTCTGGTCGACTGCTTCTGTCTCACTACTGTATTGTTGGTTTATTAATAACTTATGTGCAAACAAATGTGGGTTTGATGCAGCTTTCCAACTTTGATTCTGAGTACAGCACTTATTTATTTGGGCTGCATTTAGCCAAATCCAATCCGCTGCGCATCGTGCCTTTGAACGCCCCTCCGCCGTTATAAAATCACTGTAACCCACTGCTTCAAGGGGCTTATTGCTTTTATAAAACGGTTACCCTACATATAGCCCATTAAATAAATGCACAAGAAAAATAATCAACAATTTATTGGTAATAATGTAACAATAAAATTGAGAACTATTCGTTCTTCCACCAAGCAAGACAGAGTTGACAGAATGACTGGCAAGCAACACAGACAAGATTGCTTTTTCATCTAGCGCCATAATGTCACATCAGGCTATTTGGGCTCATTAATGTACATATACTGTGAAAACAGGCTATTCGTAATGTCTCCTTCGATCTCCCGAAGGCCCCGTTAAATAATTTTACATTCATTTCGGTTTCGGTTTCAGAGTTTCCTTGTTCGCAACTTGCGCCGATCGGCCATATCATTACAACCAGGAGCGAGAGTAGGGAACGAGATTGAATTTGTCCTCCACACTTGCCCGTGTCCATGAAAATATGGCCAGCTTGTAAACTTGCTAGCGTTCACTACAATAGATGTGGTTACCCTACACCTAGCCCATAAAATAAACACACAAAAAAAAATCAGCAATTTATTTCCAATACTGAAATAGGGAGCTAGTTAGCAATGTAGCTCGCAAGCTAAAATAATATCAAACTCTGTATTGAAATAGCTAGCTAGGTAGATAGCCAACTGGTTAGTGGGTTAAAAGGCTAAACTTCGCTAACACTGAAATAGTGAGCTGAAAGTCTTGAAACAAATGTAACCTAAGGAGTCAGTTCAGCGCCAAGTATAGGTTGCGCGCAGGGATATTTTGTGCTGCGGTCTGGCCTCAGCATGCAGGGGGTTACAGTGAATTTATACCGGCATGAAACGCGGCTCAGCCAATCGCATTTAAGGATGGGAAGCACCCGTTTTACATTGTAAAGTATTCTTGGACAGAGTCTTCTCTGGTCAACTTGTTAGCTGCAGTCTGCATGACCCCATTAGTGTATAACATCGGTGTCAGGCGTCAAAGTCAAAGATTGGCAAGAGAACCCACACAGCATGCTCTCGAGGCCTTAATTGGCCACCGATTGGAAGGAAACCACAAATAAGTGCAGGCGCCGCGGTCCTCCCTCACATGATGAGTGAGCCTGCGGAGCATAGTCTGTATGGCTCAGTTGGTGGGCAGCAGGATAAAAATGCCATGATGGCCAGTCGTACACAGTCCAGATCCACAAACACACCCTCATTTCTACAGATTGATGAGATGTGTGTCAGTTATGGCACCGCCAAGTTAAGCAGTCGCAAACGGATGGTGCTATTTACAAAGAGACCTTTTTATATTTTTCTCACCGTCTGTCTGTCTAACAAGGTGAAAAACTCATTTTTGCTCTTCAGAGCAGGAATCCTCTGTTTTTGCGAGGTGCGGAGATCATTATTTCTTTTCTCACTTGAGGGGAGATTTTTAAAGATAGAAGAAGAACAGGCTTGTTTGAAAACATAGAAAAATTTAGCAGACAGAATAATTAAAGCAGGAAATTGAAAGCAAAATAGAGCCAGAGAAGTTAAGAGTGAGAGAGTAAGACCAAAATAGAGAGCGAGCAGCTAGATTGTGCAGCTCAGCAGTGCTTTGAATAGTCACTGATGATGCATCACGTTAGCATGGTCAACTACTGCAGTGCCACAGGGCAAAGACTAAACATGCAATGTATGACAAGGATGACTGAGACTGCTCGACATCCGCTGACTGACTGTCACGCTCCTTCCAGCTCAGATGGGAGTGGACAGCCGAATTTCCCGGCATAATGATCAAAGAGCCTGTTTGTAAAGAGCTGGGTTGAGAGCTAATGAGAATGGCAGCTCAGAAATTATTAGAAATTCGGTGATTTGCAAGCACTTTATATTGGCACTATACATTCTAAATTTATGAAGGCATTATGGACCTCAGATATGTTCCTTCTGATGCAGTCAAATAATCTTTGAAAATTCATGTAGGTACAAAAAATAATAATTCCATATACAACCTCAATGCCGATATAGTTGGGACGTAGTGTATATTGTGAATAAAATCAAAATGTGATGACTTTCAGATCACATGAGCCAATATGTTATTTAAAATAGAACATAGATAACAACATAACAACATTCCAAATGTTGAAACTGAGACATTTTACATTTTCATCCACAAAATGACCTTATTTGAAATTTTATGGCTGCAACAGGTCTCAAAAAAGTTGGGGCACAGGCAAAAAACAGCTGAAAAAGCAATTAATATATAAGAGAATCAGCTGACAAAACATTTAGCGATTTATTGAGTAATTTAGTTAACTGGCATCAGGTGTGTAACATGATTGGCTCGAAAAGGGATGTCTTAGAGAGGCTGAGTCTCTCAGAAATAAAGATGGTCGCAGACTCTCCAACCTGTGAAGGCTTGCGTAAAAAAATTGTGGAATACTTCACAAACAATGTTCCTTTGAGTGTCTTATCATCAACAGTGCATAACATCATCAAAAGATTCCGAGAAACTGAAAAAATCTCTGTGCTTAAGGGAGAAGGCCGAAGACCTTTACTGGATGCACGTGATCTTCGGGCCCTCAGACGCCACTGCGTCACTCACTGGCATGATTCTGTCGTTGAAATGAATAAACAGGCCCAGGAATATTCCAACAAACCAATGTCTGTAAACACAGGCTGCCGTGTCATCCACAGATGTCACCTTAACCTCTTATCATGCAAAAAGGAAGCCATTGTTGAGTATGATCCAGAAGCACTGCCGTGTTCTGTGGGCCAAGCCTCTTCTAAAATGGACTGCAGCAAAGTGGCCAAGTGTCCTGTGGTCAGAGGAGTCCAAATTTGACATACTTGTTGGAAATCATGGGCGTCGTGTCCTCCGGGCTAAAGAGGAGAAAGACCACCCCTCCTGTCAGCGTTCAGTTCAAAAGCCAGTATCCCTGATGGTATGGGGATGCATTAGTGCATATGGTGTGGGACACTTGCATGTTTTAAAAAGCAACGTTAGTGCTGAAAGGTAAATAAAGGTTTCAGAGCAACATATGCTCCCCTCCAGACAACATCTATTCCAGGGAAGGCCTTGTGTATTTCAGCAGGACAATGCAAAACCACAAACCGCAGCTATTACAACAGCATGGTTTTGTAGTAGATGAGTCTGTGGCCTGAATTGGCCTGCCTGCAGTCTTGATCTTTCACTGATTGAGAACATTTGGTGCATAGTTAAACAAAAAGTCTGTCAAAGGAGACCCAAAACTCTCCAGCAGCTGGAAGCCTGTATTAAACAAGAGTGAAATCAGGTTCCAATGGCTAAACGCACAGACGTTTCCATTCTGTGTTAAAAAGAAGACAGGATGCTTCATCATGGTAAACGGGCCCCTGTCCCAACTTTTTTGAGACCTGTGTCAGCCATTAAATTTGAAATGAGCGCATTTTTTGTACGAACTTGAAAAAAATTTCAGTTTCAACATTTGCTGTGATATCTTTGTTCTATTGTGAATAAAATTCTGACTGGTGTGATTTGAAAGTCATTGCATTTTGATTTTATTCACAATTTACACTTTATACCAATTATTTCGAAATTTTGGAACTAATTATGTTTTCATGGTTGTATTTTGAATGGAGGTTTAACTGACCATCAGGTACGCAGGCAAGATCTACCTGCAAGTTGAATAGCTTCAATGAAATACCGCGATTGTTGAATGCCCAGTCCAGCAAACAGCATACCTCACATCCAAGGCAAAATGAGAGCAGACACTAAAAATGAGGTTCAAACATTAAACAGCTATGCTCACAGAAGTCCTCGCACATTTAGGATTCAAAACACAATGGCCCTCATTTATCAAACTTGCGTAGGATCTGGTGTAGATTCTGGTGTAAATATCATCGTTCACCAAGTTTCACGTCTGATTTACTAAAAGTGTGTACGTCGCAGATTTCGGTGTAGAACTGCCGGGGCGTTGATAAATCTGGAAGCAGAAACCATCGTAATTTACATGACAAGCACCAATAAATTTATGCTCCGTGAGGCATAGCCCTGCCCACTTTACGGCATGGACTCTCGACAGACGGCAAATAAGAAGGAACTTAACTGAGGAGGAAATATCGTCGGCCTGTTGATAAACCTCGTATCTACAATTTGATGAGAAACAAAAACTTGCATGTCCATGATAATAGCATAAACATTGCAAAATACAAAATGTCATTGATTGGATCCATTCTTGGAGGAAAAATAGTCATCCTACCCGAACACAGCTCAACTGCATTCTTACATGCAAAATTATACTTTTTTTTGCTCTCCTGTAAAGTTAATCATTTTGAAGATACGAGGTTTTATCAGCAGGCCGACGATGGATGGAGCAAAACAAAATTATTTTATTTGGAAGTCTTAAGAGTGGCATAAAGGGAGCCCAGTAGGCTGCAGTTTGGAAAACTATTGCTGCTACAGAAGTAAACACCGTTGAGGTGGAAAACTGGAGTGTAGCAGAGGTTTGATTTAATTCATTAATAAATCGAAGTGACTATTCGCACTTAATTTTTGTGCTTTGACGCACTTAAATGACCAAAATTCTTGGTAGACGCACTTATTATTGTGGCCAAGACGCACATTTCTCAATTGCCCACACTTATTTTAAGTGTGTCCAAAGCTACATTTTTTACTTGGCCAAACTTATTTTAAGCGGTACTTTCTAAGCGGCACTGGAATGGTCATCAACTTCCGCACTTACAAGTGTGGCCAAGAAAAAAAATTAGCTTTGGCCACACGTAAAAGTGTGAATAACATCAGCCTTGATAAATTCGATTTATAAATCCATGATATTTCATGTTTTACTACTTATGTAATTGACAATCCAAATGCTTTGGTTAAAAAAGTGGTCCGATTTTATGATCGCCTCCAATAATCGGATTGCAACAGCGCACGGACCGGTGGAAGCCAAGTAGATTACAGCTGTCACAGCACTGATAGCCTCCCCCTCCATCGTGGGAATGCGAGCCGGTGGGGATATGGATGAGTCCCCCCCGACTCGTTCGGAGCACGATCGAGCACCATGAGGGTAACTGGTAAAATACAGTCTTCAGAGATCACTCTTCATTGTACTTTTATCCGTGTTTCTCCATGACATTTTATTGGGTGCCACACAAAACGAGCAGCCACTCGTCACATCTGTGTGGAGAAATTAATCACACTTATATTTGGAAACAGCCTGCTTTTATTCATTTATTTATTTATTCATTTATTTAGTCTATTTATTTATTTATTTCAATAATAAGAACAACAACTGCATGACGTCTGCATCGCTGCATATGGTTTATTACTCATTTTGACAGCTGCACTCGTGTTTTCAAATTTGCGTACACCTGGTCAGAGCTGGCGTGAGATTTTTGCGGACCGTTCGCTCACGTCCAGATTGATAAATGCCGATTCTTGCGGGAGATTTGGCGTACACCCATTTTTTTGGAGTATGCAAGTTTGATAAATGAGGGCCATTGTGTTCTTCAACATAAGGCCAAGCATAATTTCACGCATAACGTATGAACATATATATTTTCCCTATCTATGTCAATGCACAGAAAAGCATGGAATAGCTTAACAGGACAACAGTGCAAACAGAAACTACTGGCACGGGCAACATAACCAGCTTAGATCATAATGTATATAGATTAGTGTGATGCTGACATTAAACTGGATATGTTACCTTTTATCCTGTGCTAAGATAAGACAAATGGCCTTTTCATTTCAGGTTTTTATCTTGCTTTCCATGCAATGATGTTATTGCATCTCGGTTTATCAGCAGTCCTCCCACACTGACAGGATAAAACATCTGTCTTGCTCTTGCTGAGGTCATTAATAAAGAATGTTCCCATTGGACTGCTGTCCAGCCATCTGTGGTTTCTATGGTGTGTTTTACAGCCACAGTGGTCTGCCAGTCATAGAACTGTTCACCAGCAACTCTACATTCTCAGAGCTGCTGACCCTCATCTTGAATTCCTGATGTTAACAGTGCAGGACTGAGCCACAGTGGTACCGATTTACAAAACACCAGGGGACAGACTGCGGTGCCATTAGCAGGCTGCCAGTGGGCACAGCATGATTGATAGCACAGTATAATGTTCAAATTAAATCGTTCCCTTTTCTTTAATATACAATTATTGCATTTTTTTTCAATACCTTGCTTCTGGTTTCATAGTTATTGCATCAAAGCAAAAATGAGTCAAAATGATACACTGCATCGATTGGTTGCATCTGTGATTAAGCATTTTGATTTTTCTCCCAAAAAAAAGAAGCAAATAAATAAAATTTCATCAATAAACGCGATCTACTAGAGCAGCAAACAGCAATATCCTGAACCTAGCAATTTGTTCTACTTTCTTTCTTTTTTAAAGGGCCAATATGAGCAGCACTGTGCCAGTTAGTTGTTTCACTGTAAATGATAGCGCAACACATTATGTAACACCACCTGTGCGATTGTTCCTTAACATTAATGTGATTTGTGTCTTATCCATACAGAGCAGTGAATCTGACAGAGGCCCCCTATGCGCCTGAGTCTCACTGTTTATCATGGAAATACAGAACTAATGCTGCTCTGCAAAAGCAGATATACAGCAATAATTCCTCTTTTCCATTAAAAATGAAATTACCTCGACCAAGAAAGGTGGAGAATGTCTTATATTCTTCCTGTCGCAAGCACAAAGTAACATATTTTGGCCCATCTTGAGGGGTGAAAATATTTTCTGGGTGATCGTGGGGAGATATGGACTGCTATCTACCTGTCATTTTTCAAGTTTTTTTTTTTTTGGGGGGGGGGGGTAAAAAAAGGAATAGAAAGACCTTTGAGTAGTTGTGGTGTCATGTTGTTTCACTTCTGTGCCCAAACCTGGCAGAATCTGTAGAAAAATATGCTTTCAGTTCAAAAAAAAAAAATAAAATTCATGATTCGGTGACAAATTCCCCCCGACATTCCCCACAGGTTTGACAGCGCGCGGCGTCACGTTTTCCATCTGTCTTACAAATTACCTCAGGAGTCTCCACAGTATCATACAGAACCAAGCTTTACCGAATTGCTTCTTTGGAGGATAAGTTGAGGATGATGATGTGTGTGTGTGTGTGTGTGTGTGTGTGTGTGTGTGTGTGTGTGTGTGTGTGTGGGGGGGGGGTATTGGAGACATGTATAAGGCCCAAGGTCTTTTTTTGTCTCAAGTTCACATGATTAGACAGAATCCATTGGCTTGGAGGGGCCATGCTACTCAAATTGCAAGCATAATCCCCAGTTAAGCCCACATACCTTCTTTGTGTTAGTACTGCATTTGCCTTTCTTGTCCCTGAATGACAATAGTTGTTCACTTTTGGCAGGTATTTACATTAACCTGCGTCTGAGAAAACAGTGAACAAATTAATGATAACTGTATCCTAAATTGGCCTACGTAATCTGGTAACTATGTAAATTTGCAGAAACAAGCAAATTTGTAAAAAAAAAAAAAAAAAAAGGCTATTAGAGCTATTAGCTGTAATTTGATGGCAGTTCATTCAACTTCAGAATAAATCAGTAGAACCATTCCCGTCATTCTATATTTAGCATGAAACCTACCTTCAGCAGTCTTTTGATGGAAAGCACAAAGTGATTTTTCATGCGAATATAGTATAGATTTCATCCCCCCAAGTGGCATGGCATTACCTTCAAAAGTTTAGAATAACGCTTCTTTACTCGTAATAACAATAAGAAAAAAATCCCACATCCACCCACCAGTGGGCAACTGGATGCAATAATGTGTTTACACAGTCCTTTTTTAGAAATAAATTTGGCATCTCCAATCCCACCCGAATCTGGAATGCCCATTTGGTGAACTATGTACCAGTCCTGCTCGTATGCCACCCCTTACTGCCAACTCAGGAGAGTGTAGACAGTTCAAGGCTCTCCTTCGAAGCACGTGCCCGTCAGCCACCGCTTCTAATACACTCATTGGTTGAATTTTTGAATCTTAGGTTGAAAGTTCAGAATGAGGGCGGAGGATACCCGGATGAACAGGCTTAGAATCTTCCTGACGAGCGCCCGACTGGCCAACAGGAGGCACTTGAGCAACGAACAAGGCAACTATTATATTCCCTTCCCGGCAGTCCCTTCCCAATTTGCAACCCTGTAGCGTAATAGCCAATTGTGCGCTACTCTGAAGAATCTGCCGACCACTGCCGGCTGGTACAAAGCGGGCCTCGAACCCTCAACGTGATCCTTCACTTCTGCTTCACAATGCGATGCTTTACCAAGTGAGCTATCCGGCAGCCCCGTGTTTATACAGTGTAATATACGGAAATACGAGGACCTCACATTCTTGCTGCACAAGCGATTTTATGTTGCAAATTGTTTAAAGGAGCGGTGTGTGGAATTTAGATTGACATTTTGGCAGACATGGAATATAACATTCATAACTACTTTTTTAGTAATGTATAATCACGTGAAAACAATAATCTTTGAGTTTCATTTCGCTTAAAATAAGCCCTTTAAACCTACATGGGAGCGGGTCCACCTCCATGGAGAATGCTAGGTTGCGCCACCATTTTTTCTACAGTTGCCCAGAACGGGAAAAAAAGTTAATGAATAAAGCACTGACACTGGAGAGCGCCTTTCACGTTTTCGCAAGTTTTGCGGCCACCGTAGGTTTTCTGAGAAAAGGAATCAAAAGGTCAGTTGGTTGCAATCTACAAAAAAACCAGTGAAGTTGGCACGTTGTGTAAATCGTAAATAAGAACAGAATAAAATGATTTGCAAATCCTTTTCAACCTATATTCAATTGAATACATTGCAAAGACAAGTTACTTAATGTTCGAACAGGTAAACTTTGTAATTTTTTGAAAATATTAGCTCATTTGGAATTTGATGCCTGCAACATGTTTCAAAAAAGCTGGCACAAGTGGCAAAAAAGACTGAGAGAGTTGAGGAATGCTCATCAAAAACTTATTTGGAACATCCCACAGGTGAACGGGCTAATTGGTAGCAGGTGGGTGCCGTGATTGGGTATAAAAGCAGCTTCCCTGAAGTGCTCAGTCATTCACAAACAAGGATGGGGCGAGGGTCACCACTTAGTGAACAAATGCGTGAGCTGATTGTCGAACAGTTTAAAAACAACATTCCTCAAAGAGCTATTGCAAGAAATTTATGGATTTCATCATCTACGGTCCGTAATATCGTCAAAAGGTTCACAGAATCTGGAGAAATCACTGCACGTAAGCGACAAGGCCGAAAACCAACATTGAATGCCTGTGACCTTCGATCCCTCAGGCGGTACTGCATCAAAAACTGACATCAGTGTGTAAAGGACATCACCACATGGGCTCAGGAACACTTCAGAAAACCACTGTCAGTAACTACTGTTCGTCGCTACATCTGCAAGTGCAAGTTAAAATTCTACAATGCAAAGCGAAAGCCATTTATCAACAGCACCCAGAAACCCCACCGGCTTCGCTGGGTCCAAGCTTATCTAAGATGTACTGATGCAAAGTGGAAAAGTGTTCTGTGGTCTGACGAGTCCACATTTCAAACTGTTTTTGGAAACTGCGGACGTCGTGTCCTCCGGACCAAAGAGGAAAAGAACCATCCGGACTGTTATAGGGCAAAGTTCAAAAGCCAGCATCTGTGATGGTATGGGGGTGTATTAGTGCCCAAGGCATGGGCAACTTACACATATGTGAAGGCACCGTTAATGCTGAAATGTACATACAGGTTTTGGAGCAACATATGTTGCCATCCAAGCAACGTCTTTTTCATGGACGCCACTGCTTATTTCAGCAAGACAATGCCAAGCCACATTCTGCACGTGTTACAACAGCATGGCTCCGTAATAAGAGTGCGGGTACTAGACTGGCCTGCCTGTAGTCCAGACCTGTCTCCCATTGAAAATGTGTGCCGCATTATGAAGTGTAAAATACGACAACGGAGACCCCGGACTGTTGAACAACTTAAGCTGTACTTCAAGCAAGAATGGGAAAGAGTTCCACCTGAAAAGCTTCAAAAATTGGTCTCCTCAGTTCCCAAACGTTTACTGAGTGTCGTTAAAAGGAAAGGCAACTTTTTTGCAATGTGTTGCTGCATTTAAATTCTAAGTTAATGATTATTTGCAAAAAAAATTAAGTTTTTCAGTTTGAACATTAAACATCTTGTCTTTGCAGTGTATTCAATTGAATATAAGTTGAAAAGGATTTGCAAATCATTGTATTCAGTTTTTATCTACGATTTACATAACGCGCCAACTTCACTGGTTTTGGGTTTTGTACAATCTGACCACGAGATGGATCTAAATCTTACACACTGATCCTTTAATGACAACCCTCAACCCAAAATATGCTGTCCTTTATGTTTGATAGTATAGTATCATCAAGATTGTCATATGTTTTTCACAGACCTTGTTTCTCCTTGTTTCCTCCCCCTTTCCAGCAACCTGTGTGTGTTTTTGAGGTATTGTCTCCAAAATGCTTCACCTCATCCTGAGGTAATTCATTTGCATGCCCTGTCCCCTTATGTCTCAGTGGTGTCAGACTTAGTTCTGTATTGAAAAGATGCTGGACTGCCATGCTTTACACCCCAAAGCTGCCAGTCGGTTTATATCTTCTAGTCTAGAATTATATTATCGTCTTCGGAAATTATCGTAACCTTTATGATTGTGAAATACACGACTAGTCTTCAGAACTTTATTAATAGGAACAAACTTCCAAGCTTCATTTTTTGTCTCCGAGACTGGGGCCGCATTCCTTTTAACCTGCCTCTCCAGTTTGTTCTTCTGCCAAATTTATTAGGAACACATTCCAAATCTTCACTGATAACTAGGATTGGGACCACGTTCCTGCGAAGCCAAAAATCAATCAGTAGAATTACAGTCAATTTCCCTCCAGCCTACATTATTTTTCATTTTAATAGTAATCAGGCATTTTACAATTCACATTAATGGTGACATAAAATGTCAATGTCTTTCGAAGCTACTGAATTCCCGTAGCACACAAAACAGTATAAATTTTTTCTGCCTCAGAGTCAGATTGGCTTGTTTTTAAAACGTTTTTAAAAATGTGGTTTGGCTGACTTAGGTTCACGTATTGAGTTTGCTTATGTAAAAATGAAATTATATCTACAACCAGGTATATTATTATAATACACTATAACTCTTAACCTTCATCCAATTAAAAATCTTATTTTGTGAGAAAATTGGCTACCAATAAGCTGCATAGCCATTAATAATTAAGACATGTAGCTTTGCGTCAGAGAGGAAGGCTAGAATATGAGATTGCATGGACAGCCATTACTGAAATTTCTCAGAATTCCACTTTAAGTATAATGCTATGTCGTGAATGCTGCTGAAGATCGTATTCAGATAACGTTTAGATTTTATTTGCAATTAATGAATAAAATAATTGCCATTCTAAGAATCTTACATTGTGGCCTACAACTTCCTACAACTTTTCCAGAGGCTGGCTGATAAATACCTCATCAATGCTCTTCCGACCATGAAAGTGTGAAAAGGCATGCATTTTAAATGATTTCAATGCACGCCATGCAGCAAACTTTAGCGATGCACTAATAACCAATTTGCCTAATTATTCAATTACAAATGCTTGACTTAAGAAGCGTTGGTAATTCAACCAATTAATTGTTATCACATTTGTAAGGAGTGTGCAACTGCTCTTCCCAGTAAATTTAGCCTATTCCTTTGAATGCTGAAAACAATTTGATTTAGTGCAGTCTTAAAATGAATAAGGTTGCACTGCTGGAAATAAAAATGCTAAAACAGGAGATGGAATTCAGGCAAAGTATTGGATTAATTGATTCTTTTCTCCATCCCTGCAATATCACTATTAACTCTGTTGTCACTTTAGCCCATTAGTGATCTCTGTTATTTCTTTATAATTACACACTTACACCTTGGTCTTGATTATTCAGTAAATAAATTGTGTGATTATTAATCAAGCAATCTTAAACAGGAACAGCTTTAAAACAATTAGGCGTTTAAGGGTCAGAGGCTGTCGGCACGCCATTGAAAATCCCATAATGGCGGCATTACCGCTACGGCGATGTTGGGCTTCAGGAAGTTAAATTTGTTTCATTGGTATATTAGTGGGATTGCTTTTTCTCTTTAATATAAGACATCATCATTTAAAAATGCATTTTGTGTTGATTAACATCAGCTTTGTCTAAATTTAAAATTAGTTTGATCATCTGAAACATTTAGATTTCAAAAATGCAAAAATAGAGGAAAATAGGAAGGAGGAAAATACTTTTTCACAGCACTGCAATAGTGTGAAATACAGTTTTACTGCTGCTGTTACTTTCTAAAGTAATAATTCCCAATTAATTTTTTCAGAAAAATGATCCGATTCAGGACAAAACTCTGATTCAAACCAAAACGTATATTTTGTGATTGCACCAGTAATTGATATCAATGTTCTCATCTTGTTTGCTAGCAACCGAGCTATTGGGCTAGATAGCTAGTGTTCCCATTATCGACAGCAATGCAGCTAACTTTGGTTTGAATTTGAAGCTAGGTAGCCTAGCTAGCCAATGATGCTGCTAGTAACAATGATACTATTCAGAACACTGCTCTACTCATGCAAATTTTTTGCAAAAGAATATTTGGAGCCATATACATGGAGTGAAAAGCAAATTATGTGCATTCGCGCCGTTCACATGAGCCATTTGCCACGTCCCACCTGCCACGTGCTTTGTGTTGTCTAGCGCGAACATGCGTCTTTTTGCGTGTATTTGCGTCTTTGCATTGACTTTGAATGTAATCTAGTTGTGCAAAAAATAAGTTTTGCATTCGGTGGAAATGCTTCATAAGACAACCTTGGCATCCATTATTCCATACTCCAGCATACAGATCGTTCCATTTCAGAATCGCAGTGGCTACATGGTAGCCAGAGTAGGGCAGACATCTCTTGCCTCAACAACTTCCGTCGACTCATTTCAGGCAATCCTAAGGGAATCTCAGGCCACCTTCGGTGACGTTACCTATTTCTGTTTATACCTATTCCACTTGTAAACCCATTTCACATCTTTTTTCATGGTCCAAGTTTAGTTCCATGACAGTTCTCACATGGAAGAATAAGATCAGACAAAATACATTTGCTACTAGATGCTATTTTTGATCTTCCCAAATAGTCAATGGTGAATCCAACCGACTTTAGTATGACGAGAATGAACGTAATATCCTGTCAATCACTGTGAATAAAACGCTCCATTTTTTCTCAGTTTTTAGTTTTTAATTTAGAATATATCAACCTAGAATATGTAACTGAAAATATTAAGTCATATTTGGCAGTAATTATTTTCTCATGGACCTAATAAAGCTGAGTCGGCTGTCTTGTAGCAAGCTTCAGTGATTCGGGCCTTACTATTTGCAGAAAGCATTTTTTGTTTTCATTATATGACTTGGTCACCCAAGTAATATTGCGTAGTCATCATGGGGGCCTTTTACTAAGATCAAGGTTAGATGTCACAAACTAATTCATAAGACATAGATACAGTATATTCCTATTAGTGCTTGATGCATACCTTAGCTCTAAATTCAGTAATATATCCTGAAATTACATGTACCACACAAGTTACTGGTTAAAGGGGCATTTTACCGATGATGAAACCATGAATAGTTTAAGTTTAGGCTCTGTGTAAATACACTGCATACAAACTATATACAACCCCAATTCCAAAGAAGTTGGGACCCTGTGTAAATTGTAAATAAAAACAGAATGCAATGATTTGCAAGTCTCATAATCCCACATTTTATTCACAATAGAACATAGACATAGATATCAGATGTTGAAAGTGAGACATTTTACTATTTCATGAACAATATCAGCTCACTTTGAATTTGATGAAAGCAAAACATCTCAAAAAAGTTGGGAGAGGGGCAGAAAAGGCTGGAAAAGTAAGTGGCACTAATAAAAAAAAAAACAGCTGGAGGAGCATTTTGCAATTGATTAGGTTTATTGGTAACAGGTCAGTAACATGATTTGGTCTTAAAAGAGCGTTTGAGAGAGGCAAAGTCTCTCATCAGTGAAGATGGACAGAGATGCACCAAACTGCAAAAAAAAAAAAAAAACTGCATCTAAGCATTGTGGAACAAAAATGTTGCTCTATGTGAAATTACAAAACTTTGAATCTACAGTACATAAAATCATCAAAAGATTCAGACAATCTGGAGAAATCTCTGTACACAAGGGACAAGTCTGAAGGTCAGCACTGGATACTCATAATCTTTAGGCCCTCAGGCAGCACTGTTAAAAACAGGCATGATTCTGCACTGGAATGCTCTGCATGGGCTTAGGAACACTAGGAAATCATTGGGCCTCAAGCAACAACATTTTTGTATTCTTGTCATAACTTTCTCTTACTTTTTTTCCGAAAGTGGGCTCGCACGAGTGTGCAACGTCTGATTCAACATACGCACTTAACTTCAGATTACTGCGTAAATGACCCTAGTAAACTTGATGCATTCCACCTGTGCGACAGTGAGCGCACATTCACGAGAATTGTAAATTTGCATAATTACCCTCCCAATAATTTCAAATTAGGCTACGCAACCTCCCACTTGTCAGGAAGTGGTAATTTCCAGATATGGCATCAAAAATGAGAAAAAAAGAACTTCACCAGTTCTGAGATCAAAGTCCTGCTGACGGAGATCCAAAAAGGAACAGCTATCATTTTTAGCAGCATCAGCAGCGAAATTAAAGGACCCAACAATGAGCGCAGTAAATGCTGTGTTGCCTGTCAGAAGCACTAGACTGTGCTATTTTAAGGGCGCTATAAAACTAGGTAGGATTGTTCCATACTGTGTCACAGCACGAGTGTCCACCGTCCCCTCCCTCCCCGCCGCTTAGCTTTCACACTTGTAATACCGTACTGTACTCAAGTACCCTTGCACATGTCAAAATTCCAATACAGCACGTTTTAATTTATTTTTATTTCACCTTTATAGAACCAGGGAAGTCCCGTTGAGATTGGAATCTTTTTCAAAAATGCCTATACGTTCCAGTATGCACCTAGGTGATTTAAAAAAGGGAAATATACAGAAAGAAGAAGCAAACCCATGCATTGACAGGATTCTATAAACAACCTCTGCTTTTTTGGCTTTTTATTCGCCACACTGATTTTATAAGGGGATGGCAATATATTTCAGGGCGGGGGATCATTCATGGAAACTGGGTTTAGAATCTAAATATTGAATATTAATTGTGAGGGTGCGTTCTGAAACCACACGCGAGTACCAGGAAATGCAGCAAAATTGGTTTCATTGAAGGCAACAGTACAAAGTCCAGAATCCAAAAACACAGTCCAGATGCCCAGAAACGGTTCGTTGCCAGGGCAGCAATCACAAATCTCGAAGTCACGCAAAGAAGGTTTGGTACACGGGCAAAGGAATATCAAAGACAAAGCCAAAATCAAAATCCGGGACGTTCCAGTCAGAAGTATAACACGAAGAGTACAAGACATAAACAATCGTAGCACAAGGAAAACGTTCTGACAAGAGCTGGAAGTGAAATGACTGCTTAAATACACATACGGGAAGTCACATATGAAAATAGGGTACAGGTGAGCTGGATCAGTCTTATTAACAAAGAGGAAGTTCCTAACCACATGAAATTTGTGAACGCCAAATCGCGGACAGGGATTACACAGACAACCTATGACAAACAGACGACTCCGGTTAGGGAGTTTTAAAGTGCACAGAGTGAGAGGCAGAACAGTGATTAACTAAGAGTGAAGAATCCGCTGAAGCACAGCAAAGTAAATTGAGTGAAGGCAAGGGGCGGACACAGGAGCAGAGCGAGTGCTGAGAGCGCGTTAGTCAATTAGTAATGTGCAGCTATATAATCCCTTGTGCTTGTTAGTAAGTTAGTACTATAAACAATGTTAGTTTATGTTAGTAATTTATCTAAAATAAACTGTTAGTAAAGATAGAACAGTAAGGCGAAGTAAGCAAACAAGATTGGAAGGAATGTTTGGAAACCCAGACACCATGAAATCACCTGAAAGCGTGGCACACAAGACTGGGGAATAAAACTGTCACATAACATATGACCAGACAGGGGAGACAATGTGCAATGCATGGCATGAGAAATACATGAGCCAGAGTGATAATCTAAACTGTGAATATGGGAAATGGCAGGCAAAGGACATAACAAAGAAAGACAGGAAAAATAGAAAACATGGCATGGACTAAGTCAGAAAACATGGCTTGGAATCGGGGTCATAACAAAAACATGGTCAGGCACAACAGAATGAGAACAATTAATATCGCAATTGCATGTGCTTCGAGTGCAATGACAGTAACCACTCAACCATCTCTGCAAAAATACTCTGAAGCTGTCTAAAGACACGCTCTCTTCCAAAAGCCTGACACGCTAAGGCATCGAAAAGAAGCAAGTCTGCCATGATGCATCTGGTTTCATTTTGCGTTAAACTAATAATATACGAACAAATCAACTTGCAATTAATACATAATTTAATTTTATTTAATCATTTTGCAGTTTGAAATGTTCATATTGAGCTTGAGCTTGAGGTGCTATCCAAAAGCATCAATATTACATTTAAATTCACAATGTTGTCAGGCAATATGAATAAAAATATAAATTATAATTCGAATAGCAGAGTTAAAGCTGTAGTATACGATTTGAGTTTGATCATTATTAATAACCTCATTTAGATGGTGGTTATGGTCCTATGGTACAATCTACACAATCTGAAGAGCAAAAAAACCCAAAAAAAATCCATTCTCTCTAGTGGCTGCTGGGCTGCAGAGACGTTGACCAGTGTAAGCCATCCAGCCGGATGCCTTACATTGGTCAACGTCTCTCTCCTACTCTCATCCAATCCTAGTTGACACTCCCCCGAGAGCTTTCTCTAACTCCCCGTGCTCCGTGTTCTGCCTCGTCCCTGCCCTCTTCTGCATTATAAACTTTCTGCAACAATCAAGTAGCTGGTGGCGGTAATGCTCCAAATGTTTGCAAACTGCCAATAAACATTAAAGAAGAAGAAGAGGAAACTGAGTAGCAGCTTAGCAACAAGTGCTAGAAGAATGGAAAAGAAAGACAGCAACAGCAGCAAGCGGCCCCTGCTTGCCCCAAATGCAAAAGTTGGGAGGAAGCGTAAGTCTGCAGAGGAAAAGGCAGAGAGGAAGAGGAAATGTCACTTACTGTCACTTACTGTCAGCACTTTTACTTGTCTCCTAGGAGGTCTGCACTTTTGTACTGTTCTTATGCACTTTTGTACGTCGCTCTGGATAAGAGCGTCTGCTAAGTACCTGTAATGTAATGTAATGTAAAATGTGAGCAACGCAGGACTCAAAGCCGAGTAAACATTCGGTCATCCATTCACCACTGGAAGAAGCTCCAGGAGGATTTGGGCCTGAAAACTGATGCTGATACAGCAGACTTTTTGTTGAACAGGTAGGTCATTTTTGACTTTTATTGTGTAAGTTGTTACATAAATAACTTTTTTTAAGTCTATGACAATGCTGGCTTATGGCTGTAAACGCTGCCGGTCGTTTTCTCTGTCGACAGACGGCGTCGGAATGTTAGCCGTTTATTTTTAGCATTGTAAACTAGCATTGCTGTCATCAGTGTTGTGCCTGAATGCATTCAATGAACTCATGAACTCGTTCATATGTATCTCCAATTGATGACAGTTATTGTTAATGCGTTCGTTGTGGCGTTTGTGAACGGCGGACTCTCTTACTGATGCATTGTCATTTACGTTAGGTTTAACATGCATTTAATAACTTTAAATGTTGCTATACCTGCGAATCCGACATGGTAAATATTCATTCAAGGCTGGCTCTGTGTCTGTTTACTGCCGGCTGGCTTGTTGCTCTGGTTGAGGGGGTGTGTCTGGGAGTCTCCAAGCGGACGGCCACATGTGCTCGGTGGGAAGGATCAGGGAGCACAGAGGGGAGGGGTGTGTGTTTGCGTGGGCAGGATGCTTTTTTCAAATTTTTCTCAATGTCTCAATCTTTCTCAACTGATTCTCAGATCGTATGCTACAGCTTTAAACAGGATACAAATAATAATATGTAATTTATACTGGATTTTAAAACTCAAAATTGCTTCAAAGTAACAAAAAATACAATTCTTTAGTATAAAATTTTAAGTTAGGACAACAGCAGACTAATCGAAAAAGACTCTTCTGTCAGGTCTGGAGCACTCGTAAATTTTGTTTGCACCTGAAAGAAGATTAAAAATACGAGAAAATTGGTGAATGTGGCCATTTCCTCTAAATCACTCTCACGACACATTTAAAAACGAATCTGTTTTTATGAGTGCTTCTTGCATGAAGCCCAATTTCTGTGAACGTAGTTTGCCATGCACTTTACAAATGCAAGCTAAAGCTATATCATGCTAAGAAGAGGCCATATGTGAACACGATCCAGAAATGCCGCAGTTTTCTGAGGGCCAAAGTTCATTTAAAATGGACTGAGGCAGAATGGAAAACTGTTATGTGGTTTGACGAATGATAATTTTAAATTATTTTTGGATACCACGTATGCCGTGTTGTGCGGTCTAAAGAGGAGAGGGACCGTCCAGCTTGTTATCAGCGTTCAGCTCAATAGCCTGCATCTCTGATGGTATTGGGTTGCATTACTGCCTATGGCGTGGGTAGCTTACATTTCTGGTAAGGCATTATCAATGATGAAAAGTATACAGAGGTTTTACAACAACATAATGCTCCCATCCAGACAATGTCTCTTTCCGGAGGTCCTCGCATATTTCAGCAAAACAATGCCAAACCAATACTGCATCCATCACAACAGCATGGTTTCACAGTAGGAGTCTGAGTGCTGAACTGGCCTACCTGCAGTCCATTCACTAATAGAATTTGGCCCATCATAAAATGAAAAATCCAGCAAAAAAGACCCAGGGCTGTTCGGCAGCTTGAATCCTACATCTGACAAGAGTGGGACTACATTCCTCTCCCAAACCTTCAGCAATTGGTCTCCTGACTTCCCAGACATTTAGATACTGCTGTTAAAAGAAGAGAGACTACTGAATAATGGTAAATATGGCCCTATCCCAAAATTTTTGAGTTGTGTTGCTGCAATCAAATTCAAAGCTAATATTTTTAATTAAATGGTCAAATGTCTCACTTTCAACATTTGATATGTTGTCTTTGTTCTATTGTGGATAAAATGTCAGTTTATGAGATTTGCAAATCATTGCAATCTGTTTTTAATGACATTTTACATAGCATCCCAACTTTTTTGGAATTGGGGTTGTACATTTTCCCACAGCAGCTCTAGATCTTTGCATCTTTATCACACCCACAGCTTCCTTATACATTTGCCATAAACACAACAACTACCACAGTGCACTGTGCCAGCTCATGACTCCAGACACACTGCATACAGCTATCTCAGCACTGCACTGGAGCATCATTGAGATTACTGTGCAGGGGACTAGTCATGATAATAACGACAGCAGTTTGTTCTGTTCCTGGGTGCGTGAGCCAATGCTAGAAGTGTGATTTTTCATTCTTCACTTGTGAGTACAGTACAGGAAACTAAACAGCAACAGGCCATTGAAGGCACAACATTTAAAGTGGACATGCTAGCAAATACAAATGTAAGAGAAAATGCAGGCAGTATTTTCTTCTTCAGGACTACGAGAGAGATTTCTGTTCAAAACAAATTTTGATTGACCTAAAAATACCATCCATATTTTGACCCAAACAATTACCAACAATCAAGACTCACTTTCACCCTCAAAACCCCTACTGGGGAATAGAGGAAAACCAGTGGATTCACAGCTGAGCAAGCTAACCTGGTGGCTGTTTTCTTATGTCGATTATACTATATGTCGAATGATTATACTAGAGTGTTCAGGTGATCACATGTGTCGCCTGCGAAGCTTATGTGAAAGTGTGACTACCAACTGAAAGTGTGACTACCGGACAGACAGACAGAAGCCGGACAGACGCTTCGCAGGCGACACAAAAACTGGGTGCAACCAAAGTCATGACAAGCAGAATTTTCCGCTTTCTCCTGCCAGCCCACATTGCAATCGTAAGCTTTCATTACTTGAGAGAAATGAAGTTGACGGTGCCAGAACAGTAAGGTATGCCAAAATAGCGAGCAAAATTTTCTACTTCCTGTCCACTGCAACCGCAAAGATATTGCTGAGTGGCATTGCTGAAGAATCTCCCATTGCTTGACAACCAAAATGGGAAGGAAGGGGGAGAACTAGCTGGTGCATTAATCGAGCTATGCTGAAGACATTGCTCAATCATTAGAATTTTGTTCAAAATTAGTTCACAAAGCCAGTACCGACTTTGGTTAAGCGATGTTCAGCCGATGTCACTGTCACGTGGCTGCCAAAGCATTCATCGACCTCTCATTGGCTAAATCTTTAAGGAGGATGGATAGCTGGCAACATCCAGTTTTTTTGTTTTTTAAATTTGGTCGCATTTTTGCTATTTCCAGCATTGTATAACATTACAAAAAAATCGGGGGGAAAAGTCATAATATATGGACTTCATATGGGTTATTCTTTCATTTTACATTGGTTTGATTCAAACATTGTCTTTAATTTAAATGCAATAATAAGCAAGATACAGGCCATTTTTCAAGTCCAAGGTCACACTCAGCAGTGAAATATATAACTTTCTGTCAGTCCCTAATACAAGCCTATCCCTAAATGTGAGGAAGTGTGATATGGGGCATATTGTATGGGTTAATTAATTAATTTGTGTCTAAATTATCATCCGATTCATACCATAATAGATAAGCTTAAAGACCTCAACACCACTGATGCCTATGCCAAATATAAATAAACTTTGTGTACAATTGTGAGCTACAGCTTGATCACAGGAAACCCTGACAAACATGGCGGTAGCAGTGGATATGCCGGAGGTGGTGGCAGGAACATAAATCCATAATATCCCTGACTTTGTTCTGTGATACAATGATGCCATTTGTACTTGGAATTACAAACCTGTGAATTTAATTATTCAGATCATTAATGGTTATGATAAGGCTTCAAGGTTTCTATTTTTATCTGCAGTTTGCTGTCTAGTATTTAAAGTGCATTGTGTGCGCGAGTAGTCAATCTACTTATTTCAGGTACAAGACAAGAAATAAATGGCTTTGTGTCAGAAATATTATCAGTAATCAGTAGGTCCTGACATATAGTTGGGCTCAGTTGTTTCTGCAAGGTAGAAGGGAAAATGTCACAAAATAAATTGGCCAGATTATTCTATTTTCATAAATATTTCTGAGCACAAAAAACTGGAAACGTTGCCCATGCTATGTAATAAATGACCACCACTGGTGGATGATCACTGAACTTGGGACACAAGTAACTATTGGTTGTCACTTCTTTATTTCATGTACAGTCATAAAATATTTTTGTTTTGCCATTTATAACAGGAACCTGGTTCAATGCGGGTTGATATCTCAAATTGTGGGCATATGTAATCCACAAATAATGCAGGTAAAATAAATTTCTCCACAGTTCAACTGTTGTTAAGATTTGGCAGAAGAAACTAACCATTTAAATTTAGTGTCTGTTTATTGGCGCTTGATGTCCGGTTAAAAAGAAAACCAATCTTTATTTTCTCTCTTTTTTTCTTCCAATCAGACTATTGCAGAAACTGTTTAGGGAAAAATGGCCAAGACATAAATGTTTATATCTCAAGGAAAACAAGTAGTAAAACCCTAAAGAGAAAGATTATTGTCATTTAAAAAACTAACCTGTTGGCAAACTATTGAACGCAGCAAAAATTTCTCCTCAAGGGGGGGCTGTAAACAGCATCGAAACCTTCCGGAACAAGTTGAATAAGTGAAGAAGCGAATAAATGAAGGAATGAATTACATGCCTGGACATCTCTGGGATAAGACTGATCAGCAAAGCCAGGATTATAAGATTCGACTGGTTTGTGAGTCAACCCACAGACTCACACCAATCTACGTTGTGAACAATTTGCTTTGACAGGTAGGAAACAATTAATTTAGGTTTCATGATATTCTTTTATTTTTTGTTGTTGTAACAGATGAGTGATATACTGTGTGATTTGAAGGATTAGCACAGTTGTGTATTTTCTAAAACAAAAAAAAAAATAGTGATTAACTGAACAAAATTTATTATTTTGGCAAATTTTAAAGGGGCACTTTGTATGAACTTTAATGACACAAATTCAAGGATTTACCTTGAGACTCTTGTGAATATTTTGAACTATGTGTTTGAGAGGACTTTGAAAGTGTTTTGCTGTTCAGCTTTCGCTTACAGAAAAAAAGACAACCGTCCAGATTTGCTTTGAATTCATGGTGACGAATGAGGAGACAATTCCAGGGACAACACAAGTAAAGTTCTTTTAACTGCTCAAATAATTATCTGTTTTAGCTCACTTACTTGCGTAGCTAAACTAACCAAGATATTGTTACCTTTGGGAACTCTGGCAAGTGTAAGAGCACTCGCTCTATGAAGAAAACAAGCCGAAGCAGGCAGGCTTCTCGCAGAAAGGGAAAAAAAAACTGCCATTTTTGGTGTCAAAATTGTGAAAAAAAGAGAAAAACTCAAATCAGCTAAGAATTGTTTGCAATACCTCTCCACTGGATAAATGAACTCAAAAGAGCGCAACATTCAAAATTATAAACAAAAAATTATCGTTCTTGAACAGATTCGGACTCCGAAACAAAAACAGCTGCTCAAAATTTTTTGCAAAACAGTAATCAATCTAAATGGCAAAAACAACTGAAATATTCTAGAGTGCAAGGAATGGAAGAATAATACTCGGGGATCCTCAAAATTATTTTCATCAAACAATAACGATATTGAAGTAAAGATTTGTGCATGTGTGTGTTGTGACAGTGCCCCCATATACTAGTCTAACAAATTAGCATGCAGCTAAAACATGACTCGGGGCCCTATGTTAAAGGGACATTGTGTAACATTTTCTGTTGTTTATTGGCCAAAATCTAAGTCTGCATTCATATATGTCATCATTGGTGTAAAATGACCTCCTCTAATAATCTGAAATATTCTTGTACACAAAGAATTTTAGATTTGGTTGTACATTGGATGGGTAAACCTTCAGGGAAGCGCCGTGATGGTCTGGCATCTTTAAACTACAGCCGCCGGCAAGGGACAAATAGCATCAAACGCAGAATAAATCCATGTTTGCTCTGCCAGCCAGTGCAGAGTGATTGAGACACCGAAGGGGATCAGCAAGAGAGGCTACCACGGTAAGTATGAAAATCTGCACATTTGCAGCATCATGCAGGACCACGCATATGCAGCAGCAGCACAAGAAACAGAATCCTCATGGCCAAGAAAGTGAAATAGAGAATTAAAAAGGCAGCGCGACTGGCGCATTCAAAAAACCAGGGTCAACATCGGGCTAGCCTTCCCCTGGTGGAAGGAGTGAATGAAAGCGAAAGATTTTCAAAGGGACGCTGAAGTTGCCAGCTTTCTGATCGACAAGAAAATCAACTTCAAATTCACGCTACACGAGCACCAAGGGGACCTTGTCTCTAAGCGTTCTCGTAAGAATCACAGCAGCTGCGGTTCTTTGCTTGTAGCACTGGTCAGGAGATTCCGTGCTATCGGCTTACGTTATTACCAAATCGATGAAGTGAGCAGGTGCAACGACACCAATGTTTTCAGTTATTGTATTTGATGAATTGTTTTGTTATGTAGCGATTTGACTGCTTCACCTGTCTTTTATGTAACAGTACAGAATAAACCATAAGGTAGCAAAAGCTGTTGTTGGTTAACTTAGGTTGGATAACGGGCGTGTATTCGGTAACTATTGAAGGTGACTTTCTATAACTGTGCATGTAGCTAACACTGGCTTTGCTTTTTCGTATTAAATTTTTCAAGATGCACATCAGCCAAGTTGTTCATTTCCATTACTTTGAATATCTTACATCGATTCACGGTACTGTGTTTTGCTGCTTCATGAATTATATGCTGGCTTAGTGGCATTGACTACATCCATAATATGTGCACTTTTAGCATGGTATAAATTCAGCCCAAAAAACTTCACAGCTAATCATATTTTTACCATTGCACACTCATTCTTAATTTTTAAAACAATAGCAGATGTGCATTCTTCATGTTGTGACTTTTCGGCAACTTTCACGGTAACAGAAACTTCATGTTTTGTATCTTATTTTATGCATGTGCCAAACTTGCTGGACAGCACCAAGCAGAAACAGTATTTGTTGTTCAGCTTTTATTAGCTATAAGTGTTGAGTGGGTTGGAAATGCTGGATAGGATGAGATGTGAATGACTCACTGTTCGTGAGGTGCATCAGTGTATGGGAGTGATGCAGCGGAGATACGCTGATGCAGCTGAACTCGACCAGAGAAAACACGAGGGCTCCAGAAGAAACTGATGAGAACGAAAATAAGAGCGACTTTATCTATACTAGTGAATTACCCGTGCCAAGAATAATCTCTTGTGACGACCTACGTCCACATACCAACTTTCATGAATACGGTGACCTTTGACCCTCGTGACCTTGACCTTTAAAGGAACGGACCTCTCGCGGTCATTTCTTGTGACGACCTAAGTCCACGTACCAACTTTCATGAAAATCTGTCCAGGGAGATGGGAAATGCAAAAAATTTACCTTTGACCCCAGTGACCTTGACCTTTCAAAAAACTAACCCCTCAAGGACAATTCCAGGGACAACGTACATAGACCCTCCAAGTTTGGTGAAGATCCGTCAGAGGACCTTGGAGGAGTAGGGGAACAAACAGACAGACAAACACTCCTGAAATTATAGTATGATTTTATAACTGGGCTGCTGATCATGTGCAGACCAGGGTTATTATAGTTAACGAAAACTGAGACTAAAACTAAAACTAGCTGTGAAAAAATAATTTAGTTAACTGAAATAAAGATAAAAATGTCAATTTTTTTAAAAACGAAAACTAAATAAAAACTACAATCGACAATACAAAACAAACAAAAACTAAACTGAATTGCAAATAAAATTAGCTTCGTTTTCGTTGACAGTTTCGTTTTCTCCCTCGATTACTGTCCTGTTCAGTCAGAGTTCACCGGATGCTTCCACGGGGGGAAGCATAGTGGCTATGAGCTGCCGTAGTTGCTGCATGCGTCAGCCGAAGATGATGCTTCACTTGCCCAATTCAGCCAAAAGGGTCTAGCTGCAAACACACGGAGGAGTGGAGCTCCACTACTTCTCTAATGCAGTGCCGTCATAAGGGCTCACAGTCCATTGGGGCCCACAAAACCCACAGTAGACGCCATGACAAAATTATTTGCATAGATTCACCTCATATTAATACTAATGCATCAGAGTTTAAACAAAGCCATTAAGGCATGCAATATTGATGAAATACATTTCAGTAACCCCCTTCTTTAAAAATGGTTCAATCCATACTTCATGCTCGTATTGGAAAATTGTTGTGCGGTTTTGCTGGCGAGGTCGCGAACTAAGGCAGCAAACAGGGATCACCGTCCTTGCGAATATGATGTCCAAGAGCAAACAAACAAACGCACACAAATCTGGACGCTAGAAAAGACTAGAGAGAGGACAGGAAGAGAAAAGCAGGGGTCCAGAACATTACAAAATTATTTTCAAAGAAAGGTGAGAGTATTTAAGTAGTTTGCTATATTAGCTGTTCAGGCTGGCTTTTCAGCTGCTAACGTTACGTTAAAGTAACATGCAGTCAGCTGAGTAAATAATCGCCTGACAAGAATGATATTACTATTAACGGTATCATCTACAGAAAAGATCGGTAAGGTTATCATTTGCCAGCCATCATAATATGTCGTCAAAAAATTCGGTAGCAGCAGCCTAGGACACGTTCCGCCGTTCTTATGAGTGGTTACTTCATTACTCAGCTCTCTCTAGCAGTAATTGACTGTACACGCTAGGTTTGGCTAGCGAACTACATGTAGTCAGTGCGGTAACCTTAAGTGTAACTTAAATAATTGCTTGTCAAGGCTGACATTACTTTTACCTTAATTGTTCACTAAAACTAAACTGCTACTTTAGCCTGTTGGCATAAGTCTTGCTCACGCGGGGGGTAATTTTACAGAGCTTGCCCTCCTCCTAACAATAGCAAAATGGAGCTGGGTGCTGAGAGCTATGGTACTGGGAAGCCCATTTAGATTCTGTTTATTCCAAGACTCGGTAGGTTAGTTCTTCATCAGTTGTTCCATGGAACATAACCATAAATGTTTACGAAAGTAATATGAAATGGAACAATTAAACCTTGATGCACTGCTACTTCAGAATCAGCTGTAGTCACTTCATCTGAACCTGACCCAGCAATAGATCCTCACCACCAGCAGTCTGAATATGTTTTTGATGGTGAGTAATTTAGTGAATAAGACAACTAATAATTCATAATTCACATGATGATACTCTCTTTGTTGAGTGGTTAATTTTAAAAAAGGAAAAATTGGGTGTATTGCATTAGGCACTGTCAAGAACACTGAGAAACAGAAAAATAATTAATGACATCATGATATATTGTCGTTGAAGAGTGGCAATGAAAAGTCGGGGGCGGTGGCCAACAACGATATTCTGTCCGGGGCCCCAGAATTCCAAGCAACTGCCCTGCGCACATTCAGTGAAGAAGATGGTTAGCTCTCAAACATGGCAAAAGCTGTGGAAATAACTGAGCATGATGACTGTATGGGGTGAGATGGATTGGATTTTTTCCCCCAGTTATATTAGTATCATCAGTGTCACATGTTAAAAAAGATGATGGTTAAAGAATTCAGGATTAATAAAGGACTCGGTAAAAACATATTTGCTGTCATACATTCTTTTATCCTTGTCAGCTTCTACAAATTAAGGCCTTCCTCTTAATAGCTGAAAAACTAAAACTAAGACTAAAACTAAATAAAAACTAAACTAAAACTAGTGAATTCCTCAAAATAAAAACTAAACTAAAACTGCTTAATCACTCTTTCAGCTAACTAAAACTAAACTGAAATAAAAATGCAAACTGTAAAACTAAATAAAAATAAAAACTAATGAAAATTTCAAAACTATATTAACCTTGGCACTGCGGACTTAGGAATTTGCTGGTCTTGTACAAGGGGAAGGAAAATGATTCAGAATTGAAGCTCCACTAATATCAGATGAAGTCAGCGCTTTTCCGGCTTGCCTTGATGTTTGAGTACCCAGAGAAACATTCGAGTAGTAAAAGCATCAAGCGTGAATTTAGTCAAGAAAATTTAGTTTATTTTCTTGTGCTGATAAACGTGGTAATAAACGGCAGTAGCTATGTCACGGATGACGCACCGAGTTGCGAGAGTATGCGCAGCATTTCTATTCGCAATATTAAAAATTAAATTCTAATGAATGGTGCGTGTACCCTGCGAGTCAGCTGGGATGGGCTCCCGTTCCAGGTATCGAGAAAGGATGGAATTAATGAGCTTTGAGCATTCGTACACTAATAGTAATTTTGCTTGTCAGAATTTATTTCCCTGTTTAATAAAACTAGTTCATCAACATTTTATATCCCCATTAGGTATATAAATTGTTTTTCCAAACTATATTTAAGCGGACTGCTATGTTTGCCCATTCGGTGCGGAGTGTTGCATGGGTTTTGCAGTGGACATAGGTACATTTCCAGAGAACATTGGTCGTGAACACGCATCCTGTGTGGGAGTGCTTCAGGCGCGGACGGTTGATAGATACCTCAGGCGTCAGCGCATTCTTGAGCCCCACACAACCATGGACCTATAATACATCCATGGTTTCATCAGTGTTGTGAAGGCTTTTTGAAACACGGCGGCTACCGTAGTTGCAATACATTTTTGAATACGGGAGGCGCTAGAGTGCGCTATTCGTTTGAATGTAATACACTATTTCAGTACTGGATGGGAGTAATTCTTACACAATGTCCCTTTAACGATCGAAGTACACGGTCTGAAACGCATGGTGCAAGTGTATTTAGGGTGTGTCCAAATCCATTTTTGCTTGAGTAATGGTGGGCTATCTGGGAGCATAGTAAGGTGCATAGTGCCAAGGAGATGGATTTAATCTATCAATCAATCATCGGCGTGTTTTGTGCAAAACGTGAAATAAAACGATCGTAGTGTCATCTCTCATTCCCTTTAAAGACCAGGTGGGCTTGTACCTTTGCGAGGAGCTATGATAAGGGCGGATTTTTTGAGGAGGAAAAAAAACTCTTCTCTGCAGTAGAATGAGGTCAGCTTGTCCTCGAAGTGAAAGCGTACAAGCATACCATTGCTTGAAGTATGGGAAGCTGATCACAGTGATCTCCAAGAATGTAGTAAAAATATTTTTGAAATATTTCTCAAAAAACTTTTTTTCATATCCACTTGTTAAAAATCATAATAGTGAATCCCCATGCAGGACTACACTTGTAGTTTACATTACAACTTGTTCATAAAAGAAGCAAAAAAAAAAAAAAAAAAAAGTCTTAATTCAGGGTTGCAGGTAAAAAAAAAAAGGAAATAATAATAATAATAATTAGGCTGTATTGTGCGACCAAGACAAATTAAAATGAGTGAGAAAAAAGCTAGCAAGAAAGAAACAAAACTATTGTTTTTTTTTATTACGAAAGTGTAACCCCTTCAATAATATCCAACAGGAGTGAAAAGAACTTGTTTCTGCCTGTTTGACAATTGAAGGTTCAATTGGACATATAGAAGAAATTCAGATTAATTATAGACGGTGATGACAATGTCATCTGTTGCCTTCGGTGCTACTGAAAAGTGCTGCTACTTCGTTTGTCAGCCAAATAGTATGTAATTACAAATAATTGTCACTAAGATGACTGTGTCCTCCACTGCATGTACATGTTGGTACTAAATATGAGCAAAATTTTCAACTGGTTTTTGAGATATTCCGTAAACAAGATCTACTAAAGCAAAATGTATTTAATTATGATGTGACCTTTAAAATGACCTCAAGGTCACCAAAATGGACTGGTGTCGCAGGATACCCAAGCACATGTTGGTGGTGAATTTTAGCAAAATCAGCACACTGTTCCTTGAGATATCACACTGACAACAACAGGACAGACAGACAGACAGACAGATAGCGGGATGTACAGAGCTGGTTATTATGTCCCCCGCTCCACGCTTTGCAATGGCGGAGGACAATAATGCCATTTATAATGAAACGTTCAATAATGTATGTGATAATAGAAGCGGGACAGCAGACACTGTATTAATAGATCAGGTTGGACTTAAATGCCCTTTTCAGATAATTGCAGGTAATGTGTCGACCCATGCAGGATTTATCCAAAGATCTGAAGTAAATTTTCGGCACTACTGACATTTGTTAAGTTACAGTTTGTATTTTTTAGAATAGAACTATAATCTACGCACTGTTTTTAGACATTATATTCCATGTATTTAATATTTTGGCTGAACAACCACCCTTCTTGGGGGATCCTCCAGAAGACAGCATGAATGACAGAGTTTTCCAGTATTAAGAAGTCACACTTATATTTATTCCATTTACATGTACATTGGCCACATAATCCGTTTGTGCAGATTTATTTTAACAAAAGTCTTAACAAAACAATTAACCAATCATGTTTGCAAAAGACATTTGTAATGTAATTGCTAGTCTAACACAATATTTTGTTAATACACCAACAATTTTACTTTGTTAATAAAACAAACTAATTTGTTACTTCCTGGACAAATACATTTTGTTGGATTGATTTTGAGCAAATTAATTTGTCATCTCTCATGGAACAAATTAATTTGTTAAACATTTTGTTAAAAGTAACAAATTAATATTTTGAGTGTAATGGTCATCGGATTATTATTAAACTGGTCCAAAAAAAAAAATTCATTAATCTGTGATTATTGTATTTATCCAATTTAGAGGTTTACCGGGTCTGTTAAGTTTAGAGTGGGAGGATCGATTGGGACGTGGGGTGTTTTTAAGGACAGCTATATTTATCCCAAATACAGAAAGGAAAAACCAAATTCTTCTGTTAACAATGCAATCCTACGTGACATTATTTTTATAATCCTATAGCCTGATTGATTAATGAGTAGATGTCGCTTTGCACTCGAGTGTTTCTCGCCACCTGTGAAAGAAGCCATGGCTTAGATGGCCTAATACAAAGGCTGCATGTTGCAGTTGTCAAAATGGAAAAGGAGTCATTTTTTTAATCCGTTATGTAATAGTTGGGTGATAGCGCTTTTCAGTTATGGCAGCTGAAATTTCTTCTTTATGACAAACATGAAAACTGAATTAAAACAAAAAATTAAGCAGTGATCACAATTTGTAAAACTATACATGTTTGGGCAGTATTTTAAAATTAATTACTGCTATTTTGTTCATTAAAAAGTGAAAATTTCCTGGAAATTCCAATCTTTGAAACGTATAAGCATGTACAGTACTCCATAACTGTAACACTGCGTGCATTGTCGCACTGGCCCATCACCGAAAGCAAATGTAAATGTTTGGGAATCTTACCTTTCCTACGTGCTGAGGGTCTGATCCAAAGTGCTCCTCTAAAACGAAGAACTGATTCCAAATCCAGCCGCGTTTGGGCCGATGATGCACCTCCTTCTCCCCGTCCGGGAGTTTGGTTTGGTTCCGATTAGCCTTGTTGGGGCCATGGTGAGAGGTCCCACGCTCCCCTCGGACCACGCAGAGGCAGAAGAGCAGTGGGCAGAGGCAGAAGGGGGCTGTAATCCTCATGTTAGCGCTCCCCTGGTTTGAGCACAAGGGTCCCGTCGGGGGGTGGCGCTGAAAGGCGCTAGATCCTGATCAGTAGGGTCCAAAGAGTTCCACAAAGGTCCATGGTTTTCGCTGGATGACGAGAGGAAAGCCAAGCAGCGCTCACATTACAGACGAGAGAAAGTAGCAGAAGGAATAGTAAATATTTTTTCTTGATGATTTTTACCACAGTCTATCGCAGGTGTCCATCTTCCTTGTCCTGCAGAACAGGAGAATGAAAAAAGAAGCATGTGGTTACATTATACTGACAGTCTGCGACATTTCAGACAGTTTCAAGGGCCGCTAGTCAGTCTAAGCACTGCACAGAATATGAGCCTTTTTTATTATTTTTAGACGACAGTTCTGGGTGCAGTCATAAGAGACAAGAAAGAATAATCCAGATACATTCCACTATTTTTTCATTGACGTGAGGGAGCTCCTACTACCAAGGATGAGTTTACAGGATGCCGTCTGCTGTAGGCTGCATTGGATGCTCTGTATAAAAACAGCTGTCGTGGGAGAGAAGACATTACAATGGCAGAGGCCATTTTGAAGCACGAGTTTCTCTATTTTCTGCAGGTTCAAAATACAGAGCAAGCTGCTGTGTTTTAACAAAGGAACCGAAACTCTGATGTTATGCATATCTTGTTTGCTTTAATAAATGTGCATTCATCTGTGTTTTTTCATATCCAGGTTCTTGATTATTTTTCACAAAGTGCTGTCAGTACAAAATGATCCTGAACTGCAGCAAACTGGCTGGTGATGAAACTGTATTTTTATTCTATGGCTTGGAACACATCAGCCATAATATGCTCTCTTCAAGGATAATTTGAATAATGGACTATGAATGACAACAGAGCTATGACAACTGTTATGAAGTGTTCTAGGATACACGTGGATAACTTGTGAGAGGAGCATCTTAAATGAAGCCCTTGATAACACATTATCCTCTGATATTCAGTGGATTTTAATAATGCTCTGCTCGCAAAAATACACTCTTGCGACAGTCGTGCACATACTCTCACATTTAGCATTTTATTGTGGTACAGCTTTTGTGAGAAATTCAGGGGTAAACAGTGTGCTGTTGACCAAAGTGTAATTCCCCCCATGATTCTGGTATTAATCATGTTTGCAGAACTGAAGAATCTTAAACACAAATCTCCTGTTCAGGAAAATGTTCTGAAATACTATTTACAACTAGAGGGCACTCAGTTGAGCATATACTTCCGCCACACCATATATCAGATTTTTTTTTGGTTACAGAACATATTCAAGATCACTTCCAAAATTCAACCACCTATCATCCTGCCAAATTTTGTGCCAAACCATTCATAACTTCTTGAGCTATCTGGTCAGAAATGTCAAATAGACCTGCGTTTGACAGATATATTTTAATTCATCCGGATCCAGAATCGAGGATATATTCCGGATCACTTTCAAAATTGAACCAACTTATCCTTGGACGACCACCTATCCTCCTACCAAATTTCATGCCGAACCTTTCATAACTTTTTGTGTCATATCATTAACAGGCAGACAGAAAGAACGGCAGATGGACTGACAAACAAACAAACAGGTGTGAAAACCTAACCTTCTTGGCAGAGGTAAATATAGATGGAAAATACAAAGTGTATCTGACATCCCATCTGAAACCAGGGAAGAAAATAGGAAAGTTGAGAAACCTCGTTTCCAAAAAAATATTTTCAAAGGAGCGAATGCTTCAAAAAATCTTTTCTTCCCATGATATGAATGTGAGCGTCACAGCTGAGTGCAATTTCAGTCTTCAGAGAGCTCCTCCGCTTGTGAGACTTTGTGGGCCATTTGCTGTGCTTCGGGTGAGGTTATTTCAATGCGCCATTTTATTATTCTCATTTTATCTTCTCTAAGTACTGGTGGCCATTTATGGTCCAGAGGTCAGAGGTCTTTGTTCTGGAGGCAAGTGTAATTACTTTAAAGAAGACACAGCAGTTTTACTTCTCAATGGGCTATTGAAAGAACAGCCTTTCAGAGAACACCTTGCAACTGATGTTTTCCCTAACTGTGGTCATTAACGATCTGCTAGTTGTCAACACCATTGGTTGCCATGTTCCCAAGTGCCCTGCCCAAGTTCCTATTCTAGCTGTCTTAGGCTGCATTCACAGTAAATCAGGCTACGCGATGATTACTGCAGGGGTGTGCAGCATTGTGGGAGTGCCACTACACAACCCATTTTGACAATGTCATATCGTGAACGTTACCCTCCCCCCAATCCAGATTGCGATCTTAAGTGATTGGCCACTGCAGCATGATGTGGGAGTCATTTCTCAGTGTTCCATTTTAATTTTTTCTGAAACACTTGTATTACCTCTATTCAAATGAATCGAAGGACTGGCGTGTTTGCTGTAATGGCTGATTTGGTTTGAATGCAGTGCTTATCAGGCTAAAATAGCCCTAATTCAATGAATTCCTTCATTCATCTTCACATAATTGGCACACAACGCTTTGGGTTAATCAAGGTGGCCTCCACTCCTTGGAAAGGTTAAAACTGTGCTCTATACTGCATTGTGAAAGTGTATTGCGTCAGAATCGCAAGAGTCACGGCAGGTCCCAGTTATGATCCATTATCGACTTTTTTTGCGACAGACAAAGACCAGTTTCAGCAGCAAACATCACCTTATTTCTTAACAGGATAGAGCATTAGAATCTCAAAAAATTCAATTGTTATGACAGCTTTTAACATGTATTGCATGGGAATGTGATTGCACACAAATCATAGCTAAAGTTAACACCTTGGACATATCCCTTGCCACTCCGATGGCCCGTCCACAGGCTGTCAGGAAAGTTTAAAAAAAGAACAGCTTTCAATTTACTTGTACGCCTAGAGTACACCTTGGAAAGGCATTTTAGGCAAATGTTACAGGAGTGGTAAAGGGTTAAACACAATCCTCATCTGAACAATTCAAACCAGTGTTGTCAAATCAAGTACCATGGAGGCACGAGTGTTTGCAAGTTTTCATTCCAACCAATCACTACAGCAGCTGATTTCACTGATTAACACACCTTTGGGCAGAGAGGAGGAAGCTAATCAGTGAAATCAGCAGGTGTGGTGTCTGCTTAGAATCAAATCCTGCTTATTCTCAGCCCTCTATCGCGCGATCGGGCGGCACTGATTTAAACTAATGATTCTGAGGTCAGTTTGTGAAATTATTACACTCCAGCAGGCATACAGCATTTAAATTCTTCTCTCCTCACAGAATTTTAAATGTGATTAACTTCTCCTCTGAAGTATTTTTTTTATTTTCCAGGATATAAGGCTAATGTAGCTGTTTAAATTTACCTGCATCAAAATTATACGCATATTACTCATGATTAATTATCAAAAATATTGCATGTAACTACTGTATCTTATGAAAGCAGCAATAATCATCTTAACAATTTATCACAATATCAAGGTATTCAAAAATATTGATATTTTGTCCATATTGCTCAGCCCTAGGCTCAACCCAGATTTCCATGGTGAGACTGAGCCAAATGTGGCCTCATTCTCGGTGACACCTTGACTGGGATTCAAACATCCAACCGCAGGGATCCAAGACAATCTTCATAGCTGTGAGCCATTTAGAGGTCCTTCTCCGTACCTCTGCACGAGACAAGTAATGATACATCTTCAGGGGTTCCATGGAGAGGTTTATTCGCTTTCTTCTCTATATTCACGTCACTTTCTCTTTTTTCAATTGATTCCCATTAAAGTGGTTAGAATTTAAGAGTTTTTACTTGAGATCTTAGTCATAGATCATTGGATGTGCCCTCAGTTGCATGTTGTATGGTTTGACACATGTATCAGTGGACTTACTAGTATATGGGATATATTACTACCCAATCTCTATGATTGCCATTTAATCAGTAAAGCTGTTTGTAGCATATTCATGGAACTCTAAGTGTGCGCATTCCCAGCAAACATTGAGACACCGAATGGGTCTTGTCTTTAACATCCAATAAAGATGGCCCCTTATGGTTCAAAAGAACTTCCAGAATCAAAGTTGCGCCGATGTCCAGGACATTACCTGGCCACCAGCCGGTCTTCCTTCCTGGACATTCAAGCAACGTCCAAATATGACTTTACCATGAACCTTTGTGCATTTAGCTAAATACTGAACATAATAAGTCAACCAAGTCTAAAAATAAAAAGCCAACATTGACCTTCTGTGTCCTATGAGAAATTTCCAACCCTGGTCTCCTGAGTGGGAGTACAGTATTTCAGCCACTCATACTCCACAACCTGCTTACGAAGCAGACTTTGTAGCTCTTAAAACTGTCACCTGACTTTCTGACAGAAAGCCCAGAAAGCAAAATTCTATCATGTGATCAAAGATAGCTTGGATCTTCTGGCTCTCACAAACAGCACAATCTGAAAAAAAAAATTGAAAAAAAGGTGCAGGAATATAATTTACAAGTAGATGTACATACACATAAATAGCATGAACATGTTATTAGTATTTTAGGCTTTGAGTAATATTGTTGAAAACAAAGATACTAGAGTGTAATTTATAAGTGGTTACAAAAAGGGATGAACATGTTTTTAATTTATTTATTTATTTATTAAAATGGCTTTGACCTCATGGTACAGTAGTTAACCAACTGACAACCCAGTTTTTATTCTAATGTCACATCGAAGGGTAAGTTAGCTAATTGCTTGCTAAAGTTGGATGGTGTCTGAACTTTAGCAAGATAAAGCCCAGCCAAAGAGACTGGTGGCAGTCATAAACTTAGCAAGCTCAGTGAACACAACCGTGCAACTAAGCTGACTGATGTTAGCATGAGTTTTTGCCCAAGCATTGAGAAATTCTATCTCCAAAGCTTTCTTCTCGGTCTGCTGATTTCATCAGCTTTGGATGTTTTTAATTGCACACCGCTTTTGCTTTGGTGAAATATGTAGTTCTAAATTACATATGAACTCATTGCAGTCAATATGTTGTCCCCAATCTAGGTATAAAGATATCTACAAATGGCTATTTTTATTGTGCAGTGGTTGACAGGTATACAATTTTATTTCTGGGTTTATAAGGCACAGAGGGTGCATGGATATCAGGGCAATGCAACAGACAATTTATTTATGTGATGACTTGTAGAGAACATTAAATGCTAAACAACAAAAAAAGAAAACCCTGAAAGCACCTTTAATTTTTTAATTACTCATTTTCTTTGCTGGCTATGTATGTGGTGAAGCACTTTAGTGGCATACAGGGATAACATTAGATGTGCAGCAACATTTTTTTATGTTTTTGAACTTATATAGCACAGAGTGCAGAAAGAACGCCTGTACTCAATACACAAGGAGAAGAAACATTACTGCAGCTACAGAATATGTGGCTAAGTGGAATGTTCATATGTCAAGTACATTTAAAATTTCGGTCTCTGCTTTTTCCAGCTAATGATTCACTGCTCTCAGCAATAGCCCATACTTTACATGACTTGGTCGATACTACATTATTAACTTGAAGGGCACTTGGTAGAGAGCATACCTCTGCCTGCACCATCGATTTGAACTTTTTCACAATTTGACCTAAACCTCTGACCTTGACCAATGAAAATCTAATCACCTCGTATTACTGTCATATATTGCCTTCCCACAAAGTTTCATCAAAATCGATCCAGAACTTTCTCCGCAATCCTGCTTACAAACAGTCGGCGGAGGTATAGAAGGTTTACAGAGCATTGCCGATGAATGCAAGCTCAAACTTCTCTGACCATATACTGCTCTTATGAGATTACCATGGCTACGGCTTTCTCTGCATGATCTGTTCTCCTAAAGAATGGGACAACCAGCTTAACTCTTATGTGATGTCAGGCTAGATTGATCTCTACTGATGAAACCTCAGAACTATCAGTGAAGTAACTCTAGCCTAAAACCTGCAATACAAGTTTATGGTGTAACCTGTGTCCCAAAGGAGGGGACTCAATGGGGAGGACTGAAAGAGGCAATCTTGCTGTAGAGCTGGGCAGGTGGAGTGCAGCAGGGGTGTCCCACTGATCTAGTTCAATGCCCCCTTTAATCGCCTTCAGTGTCGTCATTTGTCACCTTCTCCCTTTCTATTTGGTTAATTCGATCATCGCTGCTTCAGCTCTCCTGATTCAGGAGTTATACTCATCACCTCACTCTTTCATCTAGTTATACCAGCACTTCCACAACTTGCTGTCTCAAAAAAAAAAATTCAAATACATAAAGTTAGCAATGAACCGTTATCTGCTATTTGCCAGCTCAAACTGTGTTTCTTCCCCAATGATCACCAATCAAAAAAATAAATAGAGAAATAAAATAAAAATGAGACAAGTGCTAAAATGGATCGTGATTAGATTCCCCTGTTCACTTTTCTGGCTTTATTTAGTGAGTCAGCACGGGGGAGCAATTTGTGAGTCACTGCACTTCAGAGGTTCCCCTTCCAGCATGCCAATTGGTCCATATAGAGAACCAACAGCTAGACTATGGAGCCGGATACGGTTTTTAAACAGCATTGGCGTGTGCAGTCATATCACACTGATGTGACATTTAGAGTCCATTCACAGCCCAGTAGGCATTGGCTGAGCTTGAGCTTCAGTGCCAGAATTTTAAATTTTTTCTATTTCCAGATAGAATTTGCTTTCAGAAGCTATGTCAATAATGGCAGCAGTTAAAAACATTTTTACAAATAATTACACCACTGTCGCCATTATGACCCCTGCTGCTTGTTGGGAAAATTAAATGGAAATAAATACTTAAAATGAATTAATTATCTGTGTTATTTACTTGACATGCATGTGGGTATTTGCTATCCAACCCTTCACCGCAGCTGTGTCCACAAATATCCCTGTAGATTACAGATAGAAAGCGTATTATGTAAAAAGGCATTTGAAAATACCACCAGTAAATGGTGAACTGAGCAGCTGTGCTCCTATACAGGGGCCCTTTGTGTATGGGCTAAAGGACCGATGCCATGCTGATAGTCTATGGTTCTGGGAGCTTGGCTGGAAATGCTGCATGGCCCTGGAGAGCAACGGGGAAGTTCCCACAGCGGCTCTTCGCCAAGTGCTAGCAAAGGGAATGGGCGGGGTGCAAACCCATCCTGCCCCCCTCCGCCAGATGATGAACCATGACCTACAAAGAGAGAGTTTGTAGAGCAGTGTGTCCCATCAGAACAACTTTGTGCCCCTGGTCAGAAAAGAGCGCCCTGCCTTCGGTCCCTGCCAACACTTCTGCCAGACAGTCAGATGGTCGTCTCCACTCCCTCTGTCTGGCTCCTGTCTGACATGGGCTAGAGCTCAGCGGTGTTCAATTTCAATACATAAATTAATGTAATAAATGCCACACTGACATGAGCCAAGAATGGGACTCGTGATTTGTGCTCCCTCGTTCTTTATCTCCTTCCTGCTCTCTCTCTCTCGCTCCCTCTGTATCTCTCTCATGAATATATGTATATATTGCCAAAACTGTATGACTGAATAAATGTATATTTTGCCATGGATTCAGCAAGGATTCACAAATTGTAATGTTTGTGATACCATCTGGCGATGGCATGCACTTCAGGAAGAGAAGCATTATCCCAAAGTATCCATTTTAAAAACTTCAAAAAGAAATTAGGCACAATATTAACTGCATATGGTCAGCAACACATTACTGGTGTTCTGGGATGTTCAAATGTTGTTTAGCTGGCATTTAAAGGCCTAATGTGTGCCTTTAAAATATTTCCTATGCTATTAACATCACCAACCTGGCAAAAGTTAGGATGGTTCAATACGTACATGCTGTGAATGCCTAAACTTCTCTGTACCATCCGTATGTCACAGTGGACGTGTTTTAGCCAATCTAAACTCAAGTTTGGTAATCAAGCGCGGTCAAATCTTTCAATTCTCAGAAAATAGGGCCTTGTTATTCAAAAGCCCTTCCGTTCCCTCAATGTGTTGTGTATTTCGGGCAGCCCGTCTGCACACCTCTGCTTTAAACAGCTGGTAGATGTAAATGTTTGGTCTGAATGTTGGCTTGAACAAGTCTTCCCATTCTCCTGCGATTTCACTCATTAGCAGTGCGTTTTCGCCCACAGAACTAGAGCTCTGGATATTTGCTTTGTTTATCACATTATTCTCTGTTAACACTAGCAGCTGTCCTGTGTAAAAATCCCAGGAGGGTAGCTGTTTCAGAGATCAGACATACCACATACAAATTCGTGGAGATGATGTGTCTTCCCCATTCTAATATTTGTTTGAAGAACACCTTAACCTCACCACCCTGTGTGTAAGTGTTATGCTGCATAGGGTGATGGACCCACTTTATTCTCATTTTGGAATAGCAGGTTATGCACCTAATGATGTGGCCACTGTACTGTACATGAACATTTGGGTTAATCATATTTGTCGTTGAATAATGCACAGCATGTAATGTTGCTCAATGAAAGACTGTATTTCCGGGCTTGAACCCTACTTGCTGTTGCTGACCTCTTGGCTGTGATGTAGCGCTGTTCTTTGGTGATCATTTTGCCTGAGTAGAGGCAGAGGAAGACGTGTGGGATTGAAGCTGAAGATTTACTCTTGTGAAAACGGGGTTTTCTGAAAATAATTTGTGTGTTAAGGCTCAAACAATAATTGAGATTAGACAGTTTTCTCCTGAGGTATAACCTTTGTCACAGTAGGGGCAGGGAGAATCTTCCCCCCGTGTTCTTTTTCCCCCTGTAACAAATTGGTGAGCAAACAGCCAAATTATGTCGCTAATCTGGTCGAACAAAGGCGACGGGATTTTTTTTTTGGGGGGGGGTTTCAGTCTCCTGGGAGCAAAGTAAGGTGTTGTAAAATAAATTTAAACGCTAAATTTACAGAATAAATTGAACGCTAAATAATTGTCTCACTAAGTGAATTGTGCGATATACAACGTAAAACAGTTGTTTTCAAGGACTGAGGTACTGTCGCCTGGTTTTTCTGTAGTTGATTTAGCTAACAAACCCCAGCAAGCTCTCAACGCCAAGAATATTATCGAATTACCAGGATATCTAACTATAACCCGGCTTGGTTTCATACTTGGTCGCTTTCCTTTCATACAGTCTTCTAGCCAATAAATATTGATGTTCACCGAGGTTTTTTAGTCCCCTTCGTTCTCTATCCTGACCGCATTACCGCATAAACGCATTGCCAAGTTTGAATATTAAGGCGAACCTGGGTTTTTGTCTTTTTCGCATTTTATTATTGCTGAAGGGCTCTTCTGATTAAACACATTGTAAATTACCTTATCTTTGTATTTTCCTCTGGTTGCTGTGCCTTGATCAGCTGATTAATGTTTAACTGCTTGTTTGATTGCTTAGGACAGCTTGGGGGAGGTACCGTGTTTAGTTCACTCACATAGTAAATGTCTTGTTTATTCGGTCCGTTTTAATTAAAGGGAACTGGGTCTTTACTCTTTTCTCAGTTACCCATGGTTGTATTTGTGGCTGGCTACCTGGATAAGTACGGTTTGCATTTTTGGCTGGGGATCTGAGATTTAGTATCTAGTTAGTAGGGCAGCAGTCACTTGACTCATCCATTCGGTTAGGTTGGAATTTAAACGGTAAGTTTTACCGAAGTGCTCTGCGTCCTCCCCTCCTCCAGTTTCTCCTGGGCATTGTAGCCAGTCTGTTTTATCTGGGTTCTCAGCTAAGCCCTGCGATATTTTTAGGTTAGTATATTAATAGTACTGGGACTAGATAAACTCAAGTGGGCTTATTGGGAGTGGTTATTACATATAGAGTTTGGCTCAATTTGGTATTTCAATTCTTTTAACTGAAACTAAGCCCCTGTTAAAAGAGGCTTATAATCCATTTACATAGTTTCCCCACAGTTTATATTGTGACTGTTGCTTAGGGCTTCTTTGGTTAATAAATTAATAAATTGTGGTTCCTCAGCTTCTGTCTCGGCATTAGTAATTTTCTTTTATCTAGGGTGAGCGAGGTCATTTGGTAGGGGGTTCAAAATGTGGCCAAAACCACAGCGACAGCTCCTCCAGTGGTTGAGGTGTCCAACCGATTCTGGCCCTTGCAGGAACTCGAATTGGCCCCTGACCCTGAGAGTGAGGGGACTGATGAGCAGCAGGGCACCCTGTTGGCCTCTACCCCTCAGAAAAGAGAGTTAGTGATAGTGGGGGATTCAATACTTAGAGGAATATATAGCTTATTTGCGCGACATGGAATCTCGTACCATGTGTTGCCTGCCTGGTGGCCATGTAGGAGACCTCCTGGAGCGTGCAGACAAGCTCCTGGCCAGAGCGGGGAGGGATCCAGTTGTCATGGTCCATGTTGGGACAAATGACATAGGTAAGGGTAGGTTTGAGGTTCTGCAAGGCAAATTTGTGGAATTAGCTGAGAAGCTTAACAGCAGATTCTCAACGGTAGTGTTCTCTGGGATTGTACCACATGCAAGCAGAGGAAAGCAGAATTTTATCTGGAGGTTTAACACGTGGGTACGAACATGGTGTAGGAAAGAGGGGTACAGGTATTTGGGGCACTGGAACTTTTTCTGGAACAGGGGTGACCTGTTCAAGCCTGACGGGCTGCACCTGAAACGGAGGGGTACCTTTGCACTGGGACAGCGTATGTTGAGGGTAGCACAAGAATATTTAAACTAGGGACTTGGGGGGCAGGAAGGTTAGTGAGTGTTACACATAGGGACTGCCGGGATGGAAGCTGACAGTGTTACATGCTCTATTGATGATATACTTTTAAAGCAACAAAGCGTAGTGGAGGGCTTAAAGCAGTGGCCGCATGGGAAGTCAAGGGGGAAGAGCATTTGTAATAATCTGAAATGTTTTTACTTAAATGCAAGAAGCATAAAAAAAAATTTTCCAGAGCTTGAGGCCGTTATGATTAGTGAGGGCTATCACATAGTTGGGATTACAGAGACAAGGCTTAGTGTAGAGGATGGAGATATAATATAGAAGGTTATAAGCTTTTTAGGAAGGATAGATGTAATAGGCAAGGGGGGGGGGGGGGGCGTAGCAATCTATATGAATGAAAACATGTACAGGAAATGTACAAATGTACAGGAAATTCCCGAAATTGAACATTCCTTGCCCTGTGAAGATATCTGGGTCAGGCTCATTGGCAGACACGAGACAGGTTTAAACATAGGAGGATGCTACCAGCTTTGGACAGTACAGTCAATGAAAGGGACTAAAATTATCCTGGTATCGATTGGGAAATGGTGAAAGGACAGGGTAGGGGGGAGGAAGAATTTTTAGATGTTATAAATGATAGTTTATGGTGCAGTATGTAAATAAACCTACAAGAGAGATGGCAATTTTAGACTTAGTGCTTTGTAATAACCCAGATAGAATTCGCAATGTTGAGGTACTGGAGCCACTTGGGACAAGTGATCACTTTGCTGTTAATTTTGATGTTTCAAGGGAAGTTAAAAAGGTGTATTCAAAAACAAAAATTTTCAATTTTAGGCCAGCAAACTTTGACAGGATGCGCTCATATCTAAGTGAACTGTGAATCCGTAAATGAAATGTGGGAAAGATTTAAGAGGGTTTTACTTGAATCGCAATGCAAATTCATTCCAAAGGTGTCCAAAAGTAAGCCGAAAGAGCAGAATCCTCAGTGGATGACCAAAAGTATTCCTAGGATTTTGAGGGAAAAGAGAAATCTTTATAAGATGTACATAAAGGATAACAATGAGAACACAAAGGCTGAATACAGTAAAATGCGGGCTGTGGTCAAAAAAGAGCTGAGGAATGCTCAAAGACTGTATGAAAGACAAATTGCAGAGGGGGCAAAAACTAACCCTAAGCGCTTCTTTCAGTACTGTAGCAGAAAAAGGAAAGTTTAAGAGCAGGTTAAGTACATCAAGAATAACAATGGATCGCTGCTACATGATAACAAGGATATTGCGGATGCCTTAAACAGTTACTTTGTTGTGAATTTTACCTCAGAGTGGGTCTTTATTCGACCAGAGGGCATGTTAAATGCTCAAGATTATTTAGCAGAAATTGAGGTTCGGGATAACAAAGTACGAGACAAGTTGCATAAACTAAAGGCAGATAGGGCGGCAGGTCCTGATGGCTTATATCCTAGAGTGCTCAGGGAAGTTGGCAAGATCATTTTTAAGCCGCTATCCGCCATCTTCAGAAGGTCTTTAGAAACTGAAGAAATACCAAATGATTGGAAACAGGGCAATATAATACCAATATATAAAAAAAGGGACTGTACTGCGTCAGGAAATTACATGCTAGTCAGTTTATCTTGCATTGCATGCAAAATATTGGAATCTATCATAAAAGATGAGCTGGACTTATTTCTTGATCGTAACAGTATCTTGAGGGAAAGCCAACATGGTTTCTGTAAGGGAAGGTCATGCCTGACAAACCTTCTGGAATATTTTGAAGAGGCCACCAAGACTTATGACCAGAGCAGGGCTTATGACATCATATACTTGGATTTTCAGAAAGCATTTGATACAGTACCACATAAGAGACTAATTTTTAAAATGAGCTCCATTGGAGTTGCAGGAGGTATTCTGGAGTGGATTCAAAACTGGTTACAGGACAGAACACAAAGAGTGGTGGTCCGTGGTATCTCATCTGAGCTAGGTATGGTGGGGAGTGGCATCCCCCAGGGATCAGTGTTGGGACCCCTGCTGTTTCTCATCTACATTAATGACCTTGATAGGAATATTGAGAGCAGATAAGTTAAATTTGCAAATAGTTTAGAGTCCACTAATGTGATTCAGGATGATTTGGATAGAATCCAGAATTGGGCAGAAATGTGGCAAATGAAATTTAATGTAGCAAAATGTAAAGTTGTTCATGCTGGTAATAAAAATATTAGGCGGGATTACTTCATGGGAGGTTTAAAACTGGAATGTGTTCCACACGAGTAAGATCTGGGAGTGATTGTTGATCAAACCCTCACAGGCTCTAGCCATTGTGCCGTAGCAGTTAAAAAAGCCAATCGGATGCTGGGGTATATTGCCAGAAGTATTGAGTACAAATCTAAGGAGGCGATGCTTCTTTTGTACAACACATTCGTCAGACCACCTCCGGAGTATTGTGTACAGTTCTGGGGACCATACTTTAAGAAAGATATTGAGGCTTGAGAGAAGGTTCAGAGAAGAGCCACTAAGCTAATTCCAGTTATAAAAGATGAAAGCTATGAGAAGAGGCAGAAGATCCTTAATCTCTATAGTCTTAGGAAAAGGAGACTAAGGGGTGATTTGATTGAGGTCTTTCAATATGTTAAAGGGATTAACAAAGTGAATTATGTCGGATTCCTTCGACTTAGTGTTGTGAGTAGAACTCGAGATCACAAATGGAAGTTGACTAAAGGTACATTTAGCACTGATATTTGGAAATATTTCTTCACCCAAAGAGTAATTTCAATGTGGAAAAGCCTGCCTGACCATTTTGTTGAGGCAGAGATCTTGGGGATTTTCAAGAGCAGGCTTGACTTAAAGCTAGATACCATTGAGTCATTGAGTATCTGAAGGGATATATTCTCAATAGAATAAAGAAACTGGCGAGCGTAGTTGGACTGAACGGCCTGTTCTCGGCATTCATGTTATGTTATGTAGAGAGTTATATTCTCCCTAGACTCTTGACTCCCTACAGTAGCAAATGCATTTTTTTCTTTTTGGGGGGAGGGACTTGAAAAGTGGACAGCTTTAAGGCAGGCTTTTGATTTAAATATTTTAAAAATCTATAATAGTTGCAATCTATTTTCTTTTTTTTTTTGAAGATTTAAAAATTTTGATTTAAAAAAGATTTTGATTTAAAAAAAGAAAATTTGTGTGTATCCGTGTGTGCGCACTTGTCTGTGTGTGTGTGTGTGTGTGTGTGTGTGTGTGTGTGTGTGTGTGCGTGCATGCGTGCGCATGTGCGGTTTTGTGTGTTTCTGTGCGTTTCGGTAGATGAGTGTATGCAATTGCATTCCCATTAGTGTGCATAAGGATGCATATTGGTATCGTTTCTAGGTGCAAAATCTAGACTGAAACCCACTCTCTGAAAGCATATCAACACTTGTTTCACAATTCCATTCATTGGCATGGAAATGTAAAAAATCATCCAACCAAACAAGCTATGGATGGGAAAGTGGTTATTTGTGTGTGCCTGCGTGTGTGACTGTGAGTGTGTGTGTGTGTGTGTATGGTGGGGTGGGAGTTCATTAAAGTCAAAGAAAATTTCCTTAGTAACTGTTTCTTTGCCTTCGTCTAAAGACTACAGCCTGTAATGGCCCAGCAATGAACTGGTGTGAGGCTGTTTCAGTGAATTATGGGATAGTCCACGACACCCGCGGCATCATCGCTCCAGTGGTGAGCTTGCATCTAACTGTTCAATCTGAGAGGTTTCAAACCCCGAGCCCGAGACACCCTCGGGGGCACTCTAACAACCACTGCAAGCAAAGGCCTCTCCAAATGGAGCACTCCATCTTGCCTTCGCACTTAGTTTTGTGTCCCACAATCCCTCAGGTGATAGCTAACCATAAAAGCTACCGATGAATCCCAGCTATTAGCCCAACAGGGGGGGGACCACAGATGAATAGACAATTGAGACCAGCCTTTTTGGGTACATTTGGCCCTAAGTCATGGATGTGGTTCAAGCAGATACTTCTAATGGCTAAAGTCTGAAAGACTAACTCAAGACATGAAATGCAATGCCTATGTAATATGCTCTAGAGGACAAAAAAATGGCACTTAGCGCACATCACATGAGAACATCCACTAGCCTGTCTCATTAATAAGGTGTTTTGCATTATCCATATAGTATGTGATATAATAATGTAGCACATATACCATAAGTCAGCCAATGCAATGCAAAACATCATTCAACTTTATATCAATTATGGTGCAGATAGAAGAAAAATTAAGTTCTCGTGGGTGGGGCCATTGTCTATTACAAATGCTCAGTCATATCTTTCTTTTCCCAGTAGGCTTGTCTTAAGAGTTCAATTCTGATGGATTAAGTCACTTACACTGATAGGTTTAGCATCTGACTGTGAAAATGACTCCAATTAATGAGACTGCATCTAATCCACTGTCAGGGCTGCTGTAATTCTCCCTGGGTTGCCGACGGAATGCTTCAGGAGCAGTGCGCAGCGCGGTAGTCAGTCTTGAGATAAAAATGACAGTAAACTGTTCCAGTTTTCTGGCTCCGAATGACCCGTTGCAGGCGCGCTCTCCTCTTCACGCTTGAGACGCAGCGGGACCTGGGCTTGTTAGAATTCAGACGCATGAGACGCCCAACAGCAGATTCTATTAATGGACTGCAGACTTTAAACACGACGAGGAGATTTTCAGTATGGGAGACAGTAGAAGGCAAAGTATGTCTTTTCCCTGTCTGTTGACTCACTCCCTGCTGGTTCAGAATTCTAAAAGCTTTATTTGATCTGAATGTCACTGCCTTTGGAACAAATGACAAAACAATTTGGCTTCTCACTCATGAAGAACCGTCACTTCCACCACGACTGAAGTACTCTACCAAATATCAATTCAATGCTATTTTTTCTGGGCTGAGGGAAGCTGTCTCAAAAATCGCAACATGTAACAATTCCTGCTTGATCAGTGCCTGTGTGAGTGGCTGGCACAAAACAACTGCAATACCGCTTTTCACCACTGGATGCAGCGCAAGGAAGGAGTCAAAAAATATGGACAAAACCAGACTGTCCAGCCGTAAGTCAAAGGCACATGCACCTTACACATCTGCTATGCTGTCTGTGACAAAATCTGAGCTTACATAGCAACTATGAGTTTCACAAACAGACAAATGCACGCACCCACACTCACACGTACACACACGCGCGTGCGCACACAGACACACCCACACACGCACACACACACACACACACCATTAGAGTCTCACCACGTCTAACAGGATAAAGCTTCTCCACTGAAAACATGCAGGACTTAGAAAAAAAAATACACTGCAGACAAAGGGGCAGACAGAAGTATATGCAACCTGCGCATAGTCCCAGACTCAACACATTTATTATCCAAGTATGGGAAAGACAAAGTGGCGAGACAAAATGTTTTGATGAAAAATTAATGCAAAAATAGGAAAACGTTGGTCATGTGGCCAGGTTTGCTGAGGATAGAGTTGCTTGTCTGCTTTCAGATTCAGATTCAACTTAGCTAGAATACACAGTCAAATTCAAATTCATTGGGTGTCAGTCGCATTATAGCCCCAATTAAAAACACGATTCCACTCACCACGGTTTTCAAGGCATGAGTATAAAGACGTCAGTTCGTATAGCACAATCTGTAATAGTGGCTCCTGAGCTTACAGGTGAAAAGACTGTAGATCCTCAGGAGATATTCTGAGCCTTATCACCACACTGTACACCACATGAAGGTGAGAATAGAGCATTCGGCAGTGAATGTATGTTCTCCGAAAAAAAAGAATAGCAATCTCGTCTAATTGCATGCTTGTGCATGTGATTGCGAATGATCTGCCTGTAGCTGTCTAGTGAAATGTGCTTTCATATCTCTCACATATTTGGGCTATGGCTGGGCAGGGTCTTTGGTGTGTTTCAGCTTTCTTTCACTTGTTCAGATTTTTTGGATGAACTGCATACGGAAATGCGTAGGAAAAACATCCTCAGAAATGACGGCTCCCCTGATACCTCGTAATTGGAATACAGAAATTACTCCAAGAATGTTTGTCGTTGGGAAGGTTGGTGGGTGGGTTGGGAGAGGGGGGGGGGGTGGAGACTGGGGGTTATTTGGGTGAGAACACACTCGTGGTAATGGAACACATTCAGCACGCAGTCACGGGGAGTGCATTAGTGAGTTAGCAGAATAACCTCTAATGCAGGATTCAGCTCACCAGCGTAGCATGCATCTGTTAGCAAGGCTTTTTGTGACGGGTATAATGGAGAGGTGCAGACAGTGCGCACCTCAGGACTGCACCTCGGCGAACGTTGCCGCCGAGGACTCGGCTTCGAGACTTCGCTGAAAGCTCCGTCCGGACAACACCCTTGCACAGCGCATTAAATATTAAAGCGGGACCACACTTCCATGCGGTGCGATAACACATTTTGTCCACACCACTTTGACCGACCGAAAGCAGGGCTTTCACAAAGCCAGAGCCATTGCCATTTTGTAGCAGCATTCAAAAGGCATAATTGTATTTTCCATGGAAGAAAGAAAAAGTGATTAGTACCCTATACAGTTGGAACTCTGCGTACATTTTGTCTCAAAATATAATAGCTGCAGGGACAGCTGGTCGAGAGGGCAACACATGCTTTTTCAGGAGAAGAAATAAATAAATTAATAGCATCCCAGTGCCAGAACGGTAAACTCTGTGTCAGGCATAGATTTCACAGTTTAAGTCACTTCTTCATTTCTTACACCAGTGAAAAGCTCGAGACAGTTCTCTGGCCAGGAAAGCTTGGCAGGTGCCAGCTCCCTTTACGCGTGTCCTTAGCGCCTGTGCGTGTCGCAGCATGCGTGCCGCGCTAAGTACCCGGACCCGTTCTGCACAGAGACGCAAAACTCGAGCGAAGCTCAGGCACGAAGGGGGGGAGAGACAGGCAGTCGAGAGACGGGAAAAAAACACATGCAGCAGCCGCGGCGAGAATGGGAGAGGAACGAGAGAGAGAGGACGAGTGAAGGAGCGCTTTACCTTGTCTCACCGGCAGATAACGAAGCATTTGAAGCGAGCGGGCTGCTGTGAGTATGGTCCGTTTGTCCCATAGTCCACTGTCTCCGCGAGTCTCTCTCCCAGCACACGCTGCCAATCCCAATCCCCTCCTCGGGACTTCGCTCTCCCAATCCGCCGGTCTGCCACCGCGCGCCTGCTGCAGCTCAGGAGGGGAGCTCTGATTGGCCAGCCCCACGCGCACACACGCTAACACACACACACTGCAAGTCTGCCTTCCTTGCCTCGGTCTCTCTCTCACTCTCTCTCGAATATCTAGGGTGGGCTGCTCTGCTCAGTTTTCATTCCCCTTTCACTCATTTACCCTCTATCTCTTTATCATTTTCACCTTCGAACGTACCGCGCTTCTCTCTGTTCCTCTCTCGCTCAAGCTAAACCCTCCCCCGTCTCTATACCCTTCTTTCTATCTTTTTCCCTCTCTGTGCTTTTGCGCATCTCTCCATCTATCTTTTCCCCTCATCCTTTTTTTCGCCTCTCTCTCTCTCTCTCTCTTTCAGCTGAAAAGCTAATTAATAAGAGGAGCTGAGAAAGGATGGGGTGGGGGCATGTGTGAGATTCAGGGATGAGTGGATGGAGGTGTTAGCCCATCAATTAAGGGAGGTTTGGGGCGGGGGAGGAGGGCAGTGAGGCGGGCCGCCCAGGTGGGTAGAGGGGAATGTGGGGGGGACTAAAACCGCACGCTCATGTGACCTCTCTCTCCTCCTATTTGTCATTTTAGCTCCCCCCCCACCCCCGTCTAGAGTCCCAAGGAAACGGTGATTTATTTCTAAAACTAAATTTATTCGCGCCACCCTCCCCTACGGCCGCCACTGCCCATGCCTGTCCACGCGTGCCCTGGGATACCATGTGAAAGACGAGTAAGAAATGTAACGAGGCAAGCCGACGGTCGCAGCCAATTCAAACGCTGTCGTTTACAGTCGGCCGTACAATTTATAGTCCGTGAGATAGACCGCAGAGCTGACGCAGGCAGGTTTTTATCGCGGACTTTATTTATCGTTCCATTTTCACTGTTTTTCTTTCTCGCAGGACTTTATTCTGGACATGCTCTGATGAGTCTGTGACCATGGAGATTGTAAAAAGGTTTATGTGTATTTGATTGCTGGATGGATGTTTCTTGCTCATTCAAGTTTCAGCATACGAAACTTGGTTCCAAGCATCGTGGTTCCAAGTTACAAAGCAACTCATAACAATTATTCGGTTAGGCGAAGTGGTAGGAAATTATAAAAGGGTCTGGGGTGGTACTCAGACACTGGCTTCAGTGCTTTCTATATGTGTACGCTGTATACTGATTATATCGTCACGACAACACATGCCAAGGTCTGTTCACAGATCATCGACGGTAAGCAAACAGTTGATTCTCATTTTCAAAATGTTGTGGGAGAAATGGGAACTGAATGACTTTGACAAGGGCAAGTCGTTATAGCTTGATGAGCAGGTTAGAGGATCTCTTAGGTGGCAAGACTTCTGGGGTGCTCTCTGTAAGCAGATGTGAGTACCTACTGACGGCAGGAGATATATTGTAGCTGGGTATTGCCTGCAAAACAATGGGCGGAGATTTCCGGCTTCCTGCTTAGGGCACCCAGTGGGAGGATGTACAGAGAGAAGAGGTGCAAGAACAGAGCCATGAGGAACCCCACAGGTAAAGTGGGCAGAGGAAGGAAAAGCATTCCCTGCACAGACAGCAAAACTTCAATTTTCTAGGTATGACTTGAAGATGTGTGTGAGGATTCGAAATGGTTCAGGTCTAGTGATAAGCAGCTTATGATCAAACAGATAAAATGCAGCGCTGAGCTCAAAAAGTATTTAACTAATACAGTCCCAATTGTCCACAACTTTTAAAAAATCATTCTGAACTTTTATAAGACCCAGTCTAGTGCTATGATATTCCTAAAACCAGGCTGAAAAGCTTCAAATCTTGCATAAATTAGGGCTTGATTCGCTGAAAACATTTTTTTCCAGAATTTTAGAAAAAAATTGAAGCATGAAAATTAGCCTAATATTAGAAAAAACACAGGGCCCAAGTTGTTTATTTATTAATTATTTTTGAAGCAGCTGGGCCATTCATGTTTTTAAAACAAGAATGAAAACAGCCTGCGTCAGGGCAACCATTTATGGCAGATAGGAGACTGGGAACCAAAATTTCAAACACCTATTTTAGTCAGAGTAATGGAAGGTATTCAAAAATGCATGTTGCAGGCTTCCGATGACAAACAACTTCCCGTAGAAAGAAAAGAGAATCAGGTCCAAACTTATACAGACAGGGCTATAGGTGCAGGGGTGCCGGAGAGGAAGGGAAGCTCTTTCTTCCAATACCAGCTATCTTATCAACAAAGAAGATGAGGAAATTTTTCACAAGGTATACTGTGGAGGGATCACAAACAGTGTTACCTGTTGAGTTGAAAACAGTTTTTATAGTGCTAAAAAGGACTTTGGGTTTCTAAGAGTTGCCTGAAATGAAGTAAAAGACAAAAAAAAGTATTTCACAAGCTGTGCTTTAACAGTGTCCAAGAATTGAATCAGGTGATTCTGAGGCATTTGTATAAGATTTGTAGCCTGTTTTTTCTGTCCCCCATTTGTTTTTGGTCCCCCTGCAGCTTTATCGGTGAGCGCAGGCAGTGTCATTACCGATTTTTTTTGATTGCATCAACACTAAAATCAAAAGCATTACACAATTATCAAAACCTTACACACAAGGACCAAAACATGGGCTCAGATTTGCGCAACTATAAGCATAATGGCAGCCTAACACTTTTTGCAAAACAATACACACAGTGATTTGCACAACACTAAACACACTAGCATACATTAGACACAGAATTATATAATGATGGCACTAACTTGCAATTCCAAAACACTGACTATCAACTAACCACAGCTATGAGCCAACAGGAGCGGACACACCTGATTGGTTAATTGCAGACACACCAATCAGGTTTAAGCACTATAAAAATGCAGCAGGTGAGTTCACCTGTCTTCAGTCAAAATGGAAGGAATCAGAATAAGGGGAGTGAGGGTGAGCGGGGGACTCCAACGAGGAGGAGAGGAAGAGGCGGAGGCCTTGCCAGAGGTGGAGGCCGAGGTGGAGGTAAAGGAAGATCTGAAGCAGGAGGAGAAGGTGCTCAAAGAAAAGGAGGACCATATTTATCATTTATGCCACACTAGTTCACCATGTCATGAACCATGGATTGATGCTGAGGGAGGCTAGACTAAGAGTTCAGCCAAATTTTAGCAGTGACAGTAGTATCTGTCATTAGGACATTTCGTCAAAAAACAGGTTTAAAAAAATCTGTCTACAGTTACAGTATTGAACTGCTTATTGTATGCACCATATCAGCACTTTTGATACCCCTTCCTGTGACATTTTACAGTAGGTTACATGTATTTTTTTCACCATAGGATTGGGGGTTGAGAACGACAAGGAGGAAGGGGACCCATGTTCACGCAAGTACGAGAGAGAGATCATAAATATGGTTTTGGCTAATAATGCTGTCAGGCTCAAAGAAATTCAAGCCAGCCTTATCAATGACATTGCCATTTTCAATCATGTCCAACAGGTCTCTCTGTCAACACTGGCAACCTGAAAAGACATCAGGTTCAAATGAAGCAACTTTATCGAGTGCCTTTTGAGCGGAATTCAGAGAGGGTCAAACAGCAGCGGTATGAGTATGTGGAGGTATGTATTGATCACTTTTGCACTGTGATGTTGCATACTGCGCATGTAACCTTTTTACTCAAAAATTCACTGTATACTTGATCTATGCTGAACTACACAATCTTGTCGTATTTCAGAGTTTTACAAATTGATGCTGAGGAAATCCTGCATGAATTCATTTACATGGGTGAGGTAGGGTTTAACCTCACAAAAGCAAGGAGGAGGGGCAGAATTATCATTAGCCACAGGGCTATAGTCAATGTCCCAGGGCAACGGGGGGGTAACATCACACTTTGCGTTGCCATTACACAGAATGGGGTCCTCCACCGTCATGTCAATATGGGCCCTTACAACACACCTCATACTCTCACATTTTTTGACTGAATGCACAACATTTTCACAGCAGTAAACCAAATACAAGTACAATACATTGTCATCTGGGACAATATGCCTTTCCACCACTCTGCACTAATCCAGTACTGGTTTTAACACCTTCCACATTTTGCAGTGGTATTGCTTCCACCATACTCTCCTTTTCTAAACCCAATCAAAGAGTTTTTCTCAGTGGTGGAGAGTATACGATCTGCGGCCCCAGGCTCAGGTACCCCTCATTTAGGCCATGAAGGAGGCTTGTGACCAAATCGACGCCGCAGCTGTGGATGGATTTGGCATTGAAGACGGTTCTTCCCACTTTGTCTTGCCAATGAGGATATCGCCTGTGATGTTGATGAAGTTCTCTGGCCAGATCCAGCTTGGCGAAGAGATGCGTAGTGTCTGGTATTTCCTGTACATCATGCATTTGGTCCAGCTTTTCCTGCTCCTCACTGTCCATGTTTCCCTCTAAACTCAAACCCACCGGATTTCTACGTTCTCCAGTCTACACTTGGGTATGTCGACCCGTTCTACAAATGTGTCTATATGGGGTGGATTCTAGCTTTCCCTCAATCCTAGCTGTAGAGTAGAAACACCAGTATACTCACCATAGTAGCTGTAGGTAGACAGCAAATTCGAGCTTGAGCTGCCAGACTTCCTTACTGCGTCCTCCATTTTCGCCGTTGTTTATTAGAACAAGTTCTTTTCATTTGATCTACACAAATGTACTGCATTTGATTGCGGTCAAATTCCTTCTCAGATGGCATACATGTCTCAGTTTCACTCTGGGGAGGGGACCCAGAAAACTGCGTTCCGCTGCCTCATCCTGCCTAGATCAGCCCTCCACAGAGCTGGCCAGTCAGAAGAAAGTGGGCACACGGGGAGTGGGGGCCATAGCAGAAGAGCCAACCCAATGAGGCGTTTCAGGCAAAGGCTACAATGGACGACAAATGGGTTTTCTTGAGGACGGCAGTATGAGCTAAATAAGAACCCTGTTTTGAACAATCAGGAGTACTTCAGGGGAGTCCAAAATCAAAATATAACCTTGGAAATATCGCAAAATAGGTCTCCTTTAAGTCAATTGTGAGTGTTCAAGCGCAAGATTATTAACAGAAAGTTAAACCAATAAGAGATAGAGCTTGGCATTTATGCTTGTCAGTTTGTCACTCAGCCAAGTTGACCCTAATGGTTCCCTATTCCATTTTATCTGTGCTTTTTTTTTCCATTCTACATTCTCATCTCAAATTGACATAGTGACGCTACCTAATCAAGCATTAAAATACAACATTGTACAATGAAAAAGGAGGCTTTTGGCGTCCTTATTCAAAGGTTAGGGTTATAGTTCGGGTTAAGGGTTGTGGGTAGGGATCATTTTAACCTGGCATCAAATAACCGTCCTTTTTTTTCGTATATCAATGCTTCGTGCGGTTGCATCACCATATGACGAGTCGGAATGAAACTAAGCTCATTTTACTGTGTCAACATTTTCAATAACTGTTAAAAGTTGGGTTATTTCAAAGCTAGTGAACATTTGCTCAATGTGACTTTTTTTTTTGTTTAAACTTTTTTCTCAGGTATTACTCGTCAAGCTAGCGCTTGGTCGCTAGCTAGCTAGTTACTTTGTTTCTATTTGAGCAACATGTAGTCTTACAAAGAATATGAGATGCGCAAAATTTTGGAAGCTTTGTTTAACTCTTTGTTATAGGAAGAAGTAACAAATTAAAGCTCATAGTTCACCGAGGCCCAAAGTTAGGCTGAATCAAAGAAAAGGTCCTATTAATCAGGCTTTCAATTGAACATGGTATGAAAACCGTGAGTCACTAATGAGAACCTTGTCTGGAATAGGTACTGGTTGTGTAATCTCTCACATGGGAGGGAATGCTACAGAATTATACGTAACAAAATGGCTTGATTGTGAGGTGCATTATTTAGAATGTGATGCATGTTAGAATGTGACTTGAATTCTGTACAAGAAATTCCCTAATTTCCTGACCCTCCATTACCTGTTTTTATTCTTCGAGTCAGAAACAGGCCAGAGAGCTTTAGTAATGCCCAGTAGACACACCACTGCACAATCTGCTCACTATGCTACTGTATGTTATTAATGATTATTTTCTGATTCATTTTATGGAGTTTCTCCTTCTTTCTCAGAAAAACATTTCCACTTGTCAAGCAAATAGTGACTTAAAATAAGTTTCAATTTGCTTGACAAGTGAAAAGTGACTTATTCCATTGGCAAGCTAGTCAAAATTACCTGAAATCAAGGACAAATTTTCTGTCTAACTAAGAAAAATGGTGATAGAAATAAGTGTTTAAGTTTTAAAATAAAAAAATTAATCTTATCTAGTATTTTTATCTTTGAATTTTTGCAGCGAACAAATTGTGACCAGCTTAAACCCCTTCATATCCTTGGCAAGGCTGCGCCAGTTGTTTGCCCCACCCATGTGGACCTGTGGTCATAGCCTGTAGTGGCGTGGATGGGATTTGAATACCTGGTTACCTGGTGCCTCAGAGCCACTCAAAGGCCCTCTTTGTTCCATGACTACCATATCATAATTTTATCTTTCTTTTCCTTTTCAAAACAAAAGATAATATTCTGCATAACTGATTAACAGCCCCTTAGAAAGGAGTCAATTAATGTTGCCATTCAAAAATTATTCCATGAATGTGTAAACAGCTTAACTTAATGCACTTAGCTAAGTGCACTTTCACTAATGAACACAGAATTTCCCATATGGAACTTACTTTTTACAGTGTGAAATCTTTTCAGTCGCAGTTATGTGATCTGTGATGTGATGCAGACTTCTGTGTAGTTTTTTTTTTATTGTTTTGTTTTTATGCAAACAAAGTCAATTTACAGGTTCAGAAGAGTCACCAGAAATGAACATCTGAATGAAGAAGTCCCTGACGCATCACACAATTGCCCAGTTGAGCTGGCATTTAACATTCATTAGAGGTTTAAGGCAAAAAGTTCCCAAAATAAGCAGAAGCTGAAAATGGCAGCAGTACAGACCAGGCAGAGCATTACCAAGGAAGATACTTGGCGATTTCAGCCATTGCATGAAAAGGATATGCACCCTGGGAGTCTGCTGACAAAACTACATTTTTCAACAGGTCACCTGACATAGATGGAAACACCATCGCATTAAAGCACTTCAACCGCATTGGCAGTGTATCCTTTCAAACTCAAGGTTAAAGAAAAAACATTTGGTGATATCTGCCTTATGCTCCCTACAAATGCAGGAAGTACAGAGAGGGGGGTCATTTATATAAAGACAGTGAAGATACCTCTTCCCTGTCCACTTTTTTTCTGTATTTTCATAGATTGTAGTAAGACCTTGAGGTGAATAGTACACATTTTAGAGCATCGAAGAGGAAAAAGCAGAGTAAAGCTGCATAAAGAATACATACTCTTACAGTGCCTGGGTGTGCACACATAAAATCACTCACTCACTGTGCATGTGCACTAGTACCTCAGGTAGATGATCGTAAAAACCACTGGCTTGGCCTTCATGACAACATTATCACAACGTTTCTGACCAAAAGATACGGTGCTTGTGGGGGAGGGAGGAGGGGGGGGGGGTAGTTTCATTTCTTAGCTTACAGATCATTGGTCAGCTAATCACAGGAAAAATAGATTTTGCAGTTGGATGAATCTCATTTCATGGATTTGCTTTTGTGTGTGACCATGAACGACTGTCGCAGAACACGTTTGCAGCTCTAGTCCAGATAAAACGTCCGCGTGATTTGACTTGTTTTATTATTTTCCCCAGGTATGAGTCCAAGGATGGATGGTGGCTTCTAACAAACAGTACAAATGCCATATTGATCCGCCTTCGACACGCGTTTCACCGAGCGCTTGGAGAGAATGAGGCCGCAGCAATGTTCACACGGTTCAAGTAAAGACATGGTTATTCACAATCAACGTTAGCGGCGGTGTGGAACTTGCAACCGGCAGGAGTTCAAATCTCAGGTGGGCTGACACAACCTCAGCCTCAAGCACTTTGCTTATCTTTAATTGGTTCAGTAAATATCCAGCTGCGTAAACAGATAACAAGCAAAAATTGAATCTCTGCGAGTCGCCTTGGATCAAGGCGTCTGCTAAGTAAATTAATTGTGAAGCTGCCGTCTGGAAAATGTGCTGATGTTGAGGAGAAACTTGAGCCAAAAATAGTATTGAGGGGAAGGGATAAAGAAAGGCAAAATTTTAGAGTTTTGTTTGTCGTACTTCTCCAGAATAACAGCTCATACAGTTCCGAGATTCAGTAAGTGAGTCTATGAGCCAGGCACATGCAATGGATGTTGGCTGGCTGGGGGGGGGGGAGTGAGGTCACAGCAGCGGTGACCCGTAAACCACAATCGTTATCTTGAACTTAGTTGAGTGTGATCTCACTGATTTCCAAGATCACCAAAGCAGGATCGCTTTCAGATGGATGACCTGACAAGTCCTTCGTTACGCGACGCCTGCTCGTTCCATATATCATAGGGAGGAGGGAGGGATGATGTAGGTGATGCACCACCTGGAATCATGCAAATAAATGTGTTAATGAGGAGAGACAAGTGTAGAAAGGATTGGCTCATTCCATTGACTTATTTTCACCTCCATCACCCATTCCGTGCGCGACCTTATAATTGATTGAGGTCCACCATCACTGAAAGTTAATCAAACTTGTACACACGCGCACTAAAAGACAATCCATTACCCTGCGTAACGTTTTCTCAATTTCCCTATCTTCACGACCTTTTCTCTCGTCTGCTGCTCATCTCTCTTGATGGGTGGGGCAAGAAACAAGTAAAATCTTCAAGGAATTAAAGAAGATGGTTGAAAATAAGCAATCCGAGTGTGCAGAATGAAAGAGTACTGATCCCAATCTAGTATGGAGAAGCACGCCTCCAACCCCGTTCCATAACCTCTCAGTTCTTCTCTCAGTTGCAACTCATGCTGATACGGTATACAATTAAAAGCGCTGTTGAATCGGGAATATTGGGAGCACTAAAATTTTTGCACCTTTTATTATGTTATGGAATGACCTTTAATTGTATTAAATGTACTTTTTTACCATTAAACAATGTGCATTAAACTTTTAAACTGAATAGTCCCCTTTGATTGAATATTCAGATGTTTTATTCAAAAATGTAAGTACCACTGGCAGCAATTACAGCTCTGAGCCCACTTCGGGAAGTCTCTGCAAAATTCCCTCGATGAGATTTGGGCAGTCTCTATCTTCCTTTCTGGCAGATTCTCTCAAGCTCAATCAGATAGGATGGGTCCGAGTCTAGGTTAAATTTCACATCATACATGCTCCTGAAATGTAACAAATTGTACATACTTGATGTTATTTGTGCTTTCTTGCAACCTTGTCAGCAGAGTTGATGAGGATTTCAATCTTTTATTCAGATAAACAGTTATGTCCAATATATAGCATCTGGACAGCAACGGTTTATTGCAGTCAGCCCTCGATATATGCTAATTTTGAATTTGATGGCAGGAACACTTTTCAAAAAAGTTGGGACAGGGGCATGAGTACCACAGTGCAGCATCACTTTTCCTTTTACCAACTCTCTGTAAACATTTGGGAACTGAGGAGATCAATGGCTGTTGTTTTGAAAGCAAAATGTTTTCCCATTCTGGCTAAAAGCAGTATTTCAGCAGCTCAACAGTTAGCATCCTCCTTTGTCATATTTTTTCTTTTTTTTTTCATAATGCACCAAATGTTTTCAGAGGATGACAAGTCTTAAAGGAGCAATATGTAAGAAATGTATGTTCATTAACCATGAAATGGCTCTGATATATCACCAGACATTAAGGAATGATGTTAATTTTAAATACTTTTATCACTGACAACAGTAGTCCAGCCAGAATATTCTCATTACAAAAGCAAGGTTGCAGCCCACAATTAATGTCGATGTTGTCATTTTGTGTTTTGGCCTGTTGCTCCGCCCTCCACCTATCTCCCAATCACGAAGTCCGTAGAATTTTGGCATCCAAGTAGCCAGGTACCACTGAGCTGCAGCTACCAGCGTTTCGGGGCACAAATGTCTGACGTTACTAAACCTAAAAGGCCTCGTTATGATTCTGAAATATGTCGTGACAAAGTCAGAAACAAAACAAGGATCTGTATAGGACATGCCTTCGAAAGATGGAGACGGCTGAAAGCAGAGAAGAATTTGAAGACAAATTTTTTCCTGGGCAGGTAACATTCAGCTAAGTTTGGCTAACTTAATTCTATTTAATGTAGGCATGGAAATTTCAAATATTCTCTACAGTCGAATAACATTATGTATGTTCGTTAATGGTACGTTAGTGCGTACGCAGGTGGGTCACTAAATTGACTAGGGGCTTGGCCAAGCAAAAGTAACGGAAGGACACTGTCACTTAACAATGTAATTCATTTAAGGTATGCAGCATGATGAATCTTTTTGTTTTAATTCAGTAAGTTAGCATTGCTTAATAATACTCCTAATCTGCTATAGCGTACAATATACATAACGTCCAAAATCAACGTGGTAACGGAAGGACAAATGTTCACTTCCCCTTGAACAGACCCCTAGGTAACAAATTGTTTGAGAAATAAAAACCCTAGATCTTCATTGCTAACATTAGTAATGCATTATCAGTCCGTTTCTCTGGCTTTATGCTGAGACGCTGTGGAAACCGTTCCGACATTAGCACAGCCATTGTGGCCATATGAAATATAATTGAGACAGGACATCGGTCAAATGAGTCCTCATTCATTCTTTACGCATTTTACAGTATGGACTTTAGTGGGCTATCCACACAGAAGAGTGATGAGCAAGTTGACCAATATGACCATTGCTAAAGTAAGTTAGTCATTAGTCTCGATCTTTTCTGAATTGAACTGAAGTGAACTGAACACAACCCTGTGAGAGCAAATCATTGGTGATATTGACACGTAGCCATGGTAGCTCCGTGTAGTAGACATCCTTGCTGGATCTGGCAACATAGCTGGCAACCTCTCGTCTGGGGGAGAGGAGGAGGGGATACTGCGCTCTGCAGTATTTTGAATTTGATTGTACAACCAGTTTTGGCCACAAAATTACATGTTGCTCCTTTAATTCAGGCAGACTCATTAAGCAGCCTGAAACGTTTAATATGGAGCCATGTTGTGGTAATTTGCGCAAACTGAAGTTCACAGCCATTCAATATTGGTTTTCGGCCTCGTGTACAGTTTTTTTTTTCTTTTTTCCCGTATTATCTGAATCTTTCAATGGCATTTTGTACCCTAGATGATGAAATCCCAATTCTTCGCAATTTCCTATTCAGAAACGTTATTCTCAAATTGTTGATCTATTTGCCCATGCAGTCTTTCACAGAATGGTGAAGCCCTTGCCAGCTTTACATCTGAAAAATTCTGCTTATCCAGGAAACTAAAATTTTTATACCAAGTGATGTTACTGACTTTTGGAGATTAACCTAAATACTTGTGAGATGTTTCACCAGGTGTATTTTTTTGTATAATGCCATCTTTACAGTCTTTTGTTGCCCCTGTCCTAGCTTTTTTAAAACGTGTTGCAAATCATTGCACTCTATTCTATTTACATTTAGCACAGCGTCCATACTTTTTTGGGAAAAAATATGTTTCTAAAATACAGGTAAAGTGACTTCCTGCACTCAATTCATGTAGCTGCTCTCTGAGGTGCTGCCAGAAATTTCGGTCCAAGAAAATAGTTATACACTGCACCCCCTGACTTCAACCAACCCCTCCCACCCCTGCTATATAGGCAAGAACTAGATGAGCTAGCAAACACAGGGGATAAGCTAACAACAGCATAAGTCAGAAAATGTTCATTTGAATACTGACAACTTGAGCATACATTATTCCTGTCATTAACCCTCCTCGTTACCTCCGTGCAAAACTACAGTCCACGTAATGCGGCCTTGACCACTATAGATTGGTGGGTGGTCCTTAACTTCAAGAACATCGGGAAAAACAGAGCTTATGGGTTGACAGCATGTGCGTTTTATTCCTTCTTGGGTTTAAAAATCCACAGATAAATTGGGAAGATTGTACATATGAGAAATAAGTACAGAAATAATGCAACTAAAAGTCAAAAATGAATTACTGTTTTTGAATTGCATGCTGATTACATGGGAAGTGGAGGCGGCCAACATTGCTTAAAATCTGCATTTGCGCTGTGAATATGGAACTTAACTAAATTCAAGTTAGGTGCCTTGCTCATGGGACAGCCTGGAAACCAAGCCTTGAGCTTGTGGAATATATACGTTCTTGCACTCCACAACCCCTGAGCCACACTTCCATCTTATATTTCATCAAAACTGAGGGTATAAAATTCCAAAGGGGAAAGATACACACGACACTGCAAATTAAATTTATATTGCATGAATTCATATTCGATTCAGACACATGCACTCAATCCGTCAGTAGTCATAGAGGCTGGATTTTTGAACCATGGCATTTGGACAGCATCAAAACAAACTCACTTTTTATTTATATGCTTTTGTTCTAATGCTTTATATCCGTCCAAGAGCAACCTTTTTTTTCAATGAATAACCACATCGCGTTATCCATACATCCAGAGATACTGTGTATTGTATAGACGGAGCATTAGCAGTGCATAAGCTTGCCTTTTCTATATACAATCTCCAGCGCTCAATGAAATGTCAAGCACATGCAAAGCCAAAACATGGAAGCTGTGAATGCAGCATATCATTTGCATAAGACAGGGATACTTCGAGGATTACAGTTCTTTACAATACAGTTACCTTGTAAAATTTACCGTTGTTTTTCTTATCCAGGAACGAATGAGGGCAACCCTGCAACCAGTGACCTCAAGCGCAAATGAGATTCATGGCTGCACTGCATCTCAGTGCTAGGATAAATAAACAATGTTTTTTGTCATTAAAACTGCCCTTGTTTATTTCATCAGTGCCTGACAAATTTCACCTTTCCGCTACATTACTTTTTCGGCACTGAAAAAGAGCATTCTCTAAACCAGACAGCATTGTCTCAAATCCAATAGCTGAGGCCAATATTCTTTCAAGATAGTACTGTAAATGAACCTCTCTATCCTGCAATGACAGGCAGAGCTGAAATGCAAAATGAGAAACACCCTCTGCAATGCTAGGCATCAGTGGTAATATTCCTTACTGCGCGCCCCATAATTTGAAACATGGGCAGTATCCCGTGCTGAATTTAAAACAATCCATATGATGAAAAAATAAAAATAGTGCCGCTTTCAACAGCACACGACTAGTGCAGTCCCCAGGTTTCAGTTGCACAGTGTTGATCCAAGAGGCCTATTAATTGTGATTACATTAATAATTAATTACAGCACTGTGAAAGAAGTATTTTGCCCCTTCCCCATTTCCTCTATTTTTGCATATCATCATGGTAATGTCAGCCGTTGACAAAGATAACCTGAGTAAACAAAAAATTGGAGTATGAGAGCTTTTGAAAATGAATGGAAATTTATTGAGCTGAAAGAAGATGAAAAGGAGGGATGAAAGCGGGAGATCATCAATAACACTAGAAAATGACAAATATGGCCCAACATGATGCTACAGAGCACATTTAATGTTTATAGCCGTGAAACTGTAGGTGCATGAGCAGTTTAAATAAATGTCCCATTCTACATCTATGGGGAAAAGGGATGGAAAAACAGGTAAAATAAATATACAGTCATGAGGAAAAGACAGGCCATGGCCTTTCAGTTTTATGGTTTTACATATGAGGACATAAAAAAAATCAGCTGGTCCTAATCAGGTCCTGAAATTATGCAAATCTAACCTCAGCTGAAAAACAACACGCAACTGTTAATTCCACCATGCCATTATTAATTTCACGAAAATTCAGCCAAAATTCAGAAGCCATGTGTGGAAAATCTAAGTAAACCCTGCTTCAATAGAAATTAAGGTAATTAACAGCCAGGCATTGCTGATTAAATGCACTTGATTAATTGGTGATCAGCAGGTGTAAGCACCCCATAAAAGCAGAGGTTTTGGCACTTTGCTGCTCTGGGGGATTAAGGTGTGTGTTAACACAATGCCAAGAGGGAACAACGTTCGCAATCATGTTAGAGAAGCAATTGTTGCTGCCTATCAGTCTGGGACAGAGACGTGTTGTCGGGGAGGCAGTGACTTCGCATTTTATCGCTGGATTTTGTCAGTTTCCATGTACTATGTCTGATTAACAAGCAATCCATTTTTACTCTTTTTTTTTACCGAACAATTAAGGCCTATATGCAGCCTGTAATGATGAAGAGGCGATAATGACAAAAAGATTCATTTACATGTACGCTTTGATTCAAGACTGCAAGGATGGAAATCTTAATAATTAATTAGAAAAAATCTCAACTTGGGAATTCCAGGTATTAACCTTTTGACATGAAAGAAGACTAAAAGTAAACTCCCCGTTTTGAATGGCATTAAAGAGCAAGTATTTAAGGGGATAAACATTATCGTAAATATATTGACCAAACATTGATGATTGATGATGAATCGGTCTTGTTTTGCAGCAACAAGACCTGGGCACCTTGCAGTCATTGACTGCGTTTACATGCACACCATTTCCGATTAACGTACATATTCGGGTTAAGGTAATACTCCGAATAAGCTGTTTACATGCACTGAGCAATGGGAATATTCTGTTAACATGTTAATTAGCAAGTCCACAACTTAGGTCCAATCGCAACATTGGGTTTTCAGCAAATATAACACTCGAAAGTAATCGTCATGGCTTTGGTTGCCTTCTGTTAGAGCCAGAGTTGCCAAATCCACTTATAATACGCAACTTTGGACTTCTTTTTTCCCAAAGTCACATGAAAAAATTATGGGTCGCGGGTTGCGGTTTTTTGGGCTTGTTTTTACAAATATGGTTGCTTGTTAGAAAATTGTAATTGTTATATATTTATGGTAGCTATTTCCCCCGATTCATTGATTGACACTGTCTGCTCGCAGCCTCACAAGTAATGTGTTATTAATGAACGAAATTAAACGCAAATTCCACAACCCCCCCCCCCCTCCCCCCTCCCTCACTGAACAAAATGAAAGAGATTCAACCCCAGGTCTACACCATCTTAGTATTGTCAAATCTGGGTTTGTTTTGGACTTCTTTTTGAAGCTGCAGTCACTTTTTTGTCTTGTCAGCGTTGGCAACCCTGGTTAGAGCTTTAAAGCTGACATTGACTCCACTCTCTTAGCCATCGCCAGAGATCTCTGACCCAGAATTTCATCCATGTCCACAAAATAAATGGAACTGGCTAGATCAGGGGCCGCTGGTATTGTTTTGTTTCTGGCAGTGGCTACTTTTACACCAGTCGTGTGCTTACTGTAATTTGCTATTCTTCTCAACTTTTGTATCGTCATGCACTATAGGAAATTCGGCCTCAGAAAAAATTTGCTACTCAACTGGGTTGAAAACATCCCACTTTCACTGCGTGCCTTGTGGTTAACATTACAAGACCGGCTAGCCGGCTTACTTACTTTAAGTTACAGTCAGGATGTCCTCTACACAAGTTAGGTAGGGTTAGTTATTAGTCAGCTAACTTTGTCAGCTTGCCATTGAACTCATTTGCCAACTTGTACTCTAGAATTTCTTCGAAGGACAAAATTTGTGCTGCTATCATCAGCTCTTCAACAGGACACAAATCACTACTGACTATTGATGATTGCTGAGAGTGACGACCTGACAGTTCCCCAAATATTAGCGAGCAAACGTTGAACCTAACATTACACTCTCATAACTGCCTAAGCTATGTTAAGCAACTAGCTAGAAAACGTACAGCCGTCCCGCTGGCTAACGTCAGCTAATACATTATAGTTAATGCTGTAGTATAAGCATAGACTGTATAAATCAGTGTATGGGTCCAAGTCCAAATTTCCTACATTGTGCATGAACACACGGAAGCTCGTTAGAATAGCAAATTGGAGTAAGATTACGACTGGCATGAAATAGCCAAGCTGCCTTAATTTTTTTTCGTTTTGGAATATGCCGCCTTCAGTTATTTCCAGCGATGGTTAGCTTGGTTGGCAGTTAACGCAAAACCAGCCTCTCTCCACTTTATGCACACCTTAAAGAAATTGTTGTTCCGGTGCTTTCACCTATCGATATATTCCAATATATTCATATCTTTCATATCTGAATGGCCACATTTGTCTTCGCTCCAAAAATGCTAGTTCCTTGCGAGATGAACAGGTGCAGAAGAAGTTGAATATTCTGTTCGAAGGCATTTTTCGATTAAGGTGTATAAATGAGCCAATATTCCAATTGAAACAGGCATATGCCAGGGGTCTTATTCGGAATATTTCGAATTGGAAAATGACATTAATCGGGTTATTGCACGTGTTTACATGACAGGTATGCAATCGGAATATTCTCATATTTCAATTAATACAGGAATATGGTGTGCATGTAAACGCAGTCACTGAGTCAATCATTAACTCCTCTGTGTATCAAAGTATTCTGAAGTCAGATGTGAAAACATCAGTACAACAGCTAAAGCTTGGCCGCTTTTGGGTCAGTGGGACAATGATCCCAAGCATCCCACTAAATCTACAACAGAATGGCTGGAAAAAAAAATCAAGGGGTTCCAATGGCCTAGTCAAAGTCTAGACCTCAACCCAATCGAAATGCAGTGGCTGGACCTTAAGAGACCTCTGCATAAACAAATGCCCTCAAACATGAATGAACTGAAGCAATGTTATCAAGATGAGTGGGCCAAAATTCCTCCACCATGAAGTGAGAGACTGACAAAATCATATAGAAAATGATTTGCTCCAGATATTGCTGCTAAAGGTGGTTCAACAAGCTATGGAATCATGGTGTGTACTTAGTTTTCAAAGATGACTTCTGTATTTTAGCCAAATTTTGGTTTAATAAATAATGGCACAGAGGAATCTGTTTTGTGTTGTTTCACACCTGAGATAGATTTACATAATTTTAGGAGCTGATGTGGACCAGCTGATTTTTTAATTATTTCCTGATATGTAGAACAATAAAACTAAAAGGGGGTGTTTCTTATGACTGTAAGGGCTTTACCTTTCACACTGCCCTACCCATTGCCACTACCTGCTACCCATGAATTACGCTTTTAGCAGCTTCCACTATCCCTAAACAGTATCTTGCGGCCACCCTACCCGCTATACATTATGGCGAGTCCTTAATTTGCGCCTGGAGGTGTGGCCGTGTTTTAGCGCTTTCACTACAATTGCTTTCTTGACCACACACGTTAAGGAAAGCGTATAGCGGGTCCTCAAACCACCCGCTACCCTTTTGGGCTTTTACAAGAGTGCGCCCAGACGGCTTCAATGCGTGTCCACGTGGACACATGTTGACGTGCACATGCGGCTCCACCTCCCGAATTAACTCACCTATAAAAAACCACCTTGCTTTAGCCTCAGTTGAACCCCTGAGAAAATGGCAGAGATAGTACTAAATCGCCTTGATCACCAGTTAAATAATAGAAGACACCCAGAATGCGTGCACCGCCAGCGAACCAGCTATCTGGGCCTTTAAGGCAAGTCTATTTTGTTGTATTTTGTATCAATAATTTATCTCCACTTTTATAATAATATATAAGTATTATATTTAATATATATTAATCATATATATTTTATATATTATTCTAAAATTATAATAATATAATCCAAGTATTATTTCCCACAGAACGAGAATGCGTGACAAAACTGCGCCTCTCCCGTCAGGCAGTGACGGAATTGTGTCACCAGGTTGCTGATGATGTAGACACCGTCGCCAGCTGTATGCCTTGCCCGTTGCTGTTAGGGTTACTGTGGCACTATTTTTTTTTTGAAGTTTCCATCACAAAAAGGGTTGGCCTTTTTTTTATTACATACCAAACATTAAACAATATGTCAAAGTCAAGTAATAATAATAATAATAAATAATAATACTATTGGTGATTAACTTTACAAAAACAGGCCTTCAAATTTGACCTCATGCACAAGCAATTTAACTTTGTCTTCGGAAAAACGTGGTGACCTTCCTCTCTCCATCACGGGTTTCGGTTTCAGGATTTGAGATAGCGCAGCCTGCTCTTAAAGGCAATGGCGCCTGGCACACTGATTGGTTTAACTGGTGTAACGCCCAAACCAGGCTTATGCATAACATAACGGGTAACGCAGTTGTTTTAGGGATAAAGGCAGGTGTGCAAGATAGCAACTTTTGCGGGGGAACGCCTCTTACGCAATGTTAAATCCCCAAATAACGGGTTTAGGGACTTAAGATAGGGTCCCAAGTGAGTTATCAACTCAAAAAAAAAAAACAACTTGAGTTTCGCAGCCATCACAGTTGTACAAACTTTGTTGCATTGAACTTTACTACCATTAGATGTATGGCATGTTTTCCATTAAGTACTTTTGTATTAGTATTAGAATTAAAATTGATTGAGAAATTTGTGAGATATTGTCTCGAAAAACAAATAGACATGCAGACATCAACTAATTCTTTACCTACATCCAACTACTTTAATTGACAGAGGTAATGCTATCGGCTTGAAGTATCTGTCTTATTTCCATCCAACCATTAAAGCTGCAGTTGGTAAGTTTTAGAAAAATAACTTCTTGTCATTTTTGCTAAAACTGTCACTGTGTTCAACCAGTATTACATAAAACTAGTACTCTGTAATTTAAAAAAAGGCTCCTTTAAACCCACCTAACGCTCCTACTGCAATTTAAAAGAGTCGTTCGGACCGACCAAAAAGAATCAATTAGAGCCAGGATAGTGACTGATGGCCGTGAAACAGTGCACATGCACGCGCTGCAGACAGCCCCCCTCCCCCTTCCTCCTCAGTTCACGCCAGCACTCAGTCAAGTTCAAATCTCCGAGAGCGGGTTCAGGAGCTTAGAACCATCAGCAAGGAAAAAAATACCAATACCTCAGTTACCAGAAACAGCACAGATGGCTAAGACAAGTAAAAAAGGAAACCTGAAGAAAAAAAAGCACAAAAGAAAGCATTTTACAAAACCCAGGATAAAACCAGAGTGAACATCTGAGTGGATTTTTAGAAGTGGAAGGAACTCCGTGATCTGGAAGGATTAAAAAATGTCGCAGAGTTTGGGACTTTTCTCCTTGACAGGTAAACCCCTGCTTTATTTGTTGGTTCATTTTTGCTTTGCAAATAAGCGAGTTGGTGTCGCTGGCATGATCACCAAACTAACCCCAGCCCTAACCAGCATCAATTCATTTTCGCTCTGCAAATAAGCGAGTGAATGTTGCTTACAAGCACAGTCGCTGTTCGAATAGCCAAAGTCTTGTGATTGTTGCAGTACTCCGCAGTGCGTGTGATGTTACTGTGATGTTGCAGTCGAACTAATGTTAGCTTGTTTCAGATGCTAGGGCTAACGTTTCTGGCTTTGTTTCATTAGAAAGCAGCAGAAAATCTCTTTATAAAGTGACCTGGCAGTCTTATCAGTTGTGTTGTTGTCTTTATAAATATGTGTAACGTTTCTGTGCTCCCACAATGCTGACATACATGATTTACTGGCCATTCAGCTGGATTCACGACGGTTTCCCTACTCAAAAAACGGGTAACTTACTGAAATAAGTGTGCGCTGGGTTTTTAATGAATCCATACTGCTGTAGATTACTTTTCAGATCGACATGATTTATTTCTGCTCGTTTTTTGGCAGGCGTGTCGTTGGACCTGAAAAATCCGGGGCTAATATCCCCCCTTTTTTTAAAAAAATAATTAATCCTGGCTAATTCTTGATGGGTTTACGTTATTAACACGTTTTTCAATTCACAAATAATCAAGTGGCAATCGAAGAGACGGCTTCTCTTCCTCATGCGATCTAAAAGCGACAAAATAATGGGCTGCATTCGGGACAGAAAAATAATTAAATTATAATTAGGTCTATGCACCTGCACTCGGCGACGGCATTTCAGACTAGTAAGTGGTTTCGTACGTTTACATTTTCCAATCGGACAGCTGTCTATTTCTTTTTTTACTATGAATTGAGCGACCGTGCTGCAAAAACAGGTGTACGTACTTGTCGCCGAAATTACCTTCATTCGCTGAAGAGTTATGAAATGCCATCGCCGAGTGATGCATAGACCTAATTATAATCTAATAATTTTTCAGTACTGAATATAGCCCATTATTTTGTCACTTTAAGATCGCATGGACGAGAGAAGCCATGTCTTCAACTGCCACTTGATTATTCTTGAATTGGAAAATGTCTGAATGAGGGAAAACCATCTAGAATTTGCCAGGACTAATTATTATCCCTTGCCGCGCGTTTAGCGCTAAGCGGGGGATATAGTATTGGGCTTTGTCCGAACGAACACATAAAATTGAGGCGGCGAGCGATTTTGCCATGTTAGTGGGAAACACTTGTTTCCAATATAAGGAAGGATATTAGCCCCAGTGTTGCAGTGCTGAAAAACCTTGTCGTGCCGAAAAGCCTCACCCCATTATGAGACGTCTGGGCAAACAAGGCTTTTTGGCACACGAAGCTTTTGGACACGGGACATTGTGCGTGCCGATATACCTCGAGGTTTTCCAGCATGAGGTTTTTCGGCACGGAACACCCCGGAATTTTCAGGTCTAACGACGCGCCTGTTTGTTGGCCAGCAGTGTTGACTGTTCGCAACAGCAACGTCTCGCCTCGGCAACTTAGCCGCTTTCATAATGTGAACGTGCAAAATCTCTCCGCAGTTGCATGCATAACAGTTTGCGTGCCTCTGCGTGCACGGCAGCTTTCTGGGGGAGGGTCTGAGGAGTGCAGTGGAGAGGGAGGGGGAGGGATCTGAAAGTTGCTTTTTTCAAATTTTTGTGCGAAGTCCTCTCTCTCCTCAAAGTTACCAACTGCAGCTTAAACGATACTGCTTCTTCCTAACTAGGGTGGCAAGGGATTTGGAGCTTGTCCCATTTGACTATGAGCAAAATGCAGGGACACATGCTGGACAGCCTGCCAAACCATCGCAGGGCACACACACATACTTTTGAGAAAAATGAGTGTTCAATTGGTTTGAGCTGCATGGCTTTGGACTGCGGGGGGAAACCAGATTTCCCAGCGCAAACGCATGCACGCATGCAGAGAACATGCAAACTTCACAGCGAAAGGGCTCTGGCTGATTTCAAATCCCATGACCTTTTTAGTGTAAGACAGCAGTGCTATCCACTGCTCTGTTGTGCCACCCTAGTCCTATTACCCTCAGCTGGATAAGAGTATGAAACAAGCGCTTGAGTGTTTTCACCACACAATTGTCTGATATTTGTTTAGGGGTCCCATGCATGGGAAATAGGCTATTCGTCTATAGTTAGCTATGCATGTATTCTGAATGAGATCTTAGTTCTGTACAGGTCAGGCTGCACTACGGCAGGACTATATCAGCACACCAGTGCTATATAGTATATCCTGACTCATGAGGGGCATTAAGACAACTTTCAAAAATCGACTGCGATTCCCAGCTGGTCTCTTTTCTTTGTTGAGTAACCGGCACTTCCCTGGCCCACTGTTGATATACAGGATTAGTGGTTTTCCAGGAGCGGAATCAAGAGCGAGTTGTGCAATCCCATCGCTCCTCCCAGCCTCATTTTTCCCACAGAATTGTTTCTCGGGGGCACGCCAGGTTGACACAGTGGCTGGGGAACGAGCTTTGTAACCGGAAGCTTGTAGGTTTGAATTCTGCAGGGGAGACGTTACATGCTCCAATGCTTCATTTGAATCGTCTGTGGACCCATTGGGCTGCGTTCATGTATACTGTAACCAGTGTGATTCTACATTACAGCATCTGTAGAGAAAGTAAAGAATTTAATTATGGAACAGTGTGAGAGAGGGACGCTCTTCAGCTCAAATCCAACTTGGGAAATAAAGGAAATGATTAAACAATTTCTCATCCCACAAAAACCATATAAATCCTCAACCAAAGCTGTCTCTGAAAGAAGCAAGGCTTATGCCTCTGGCTGAATTGACTTCCTCTGGTGTGTGTTGGTATGTGAGCTCATAAATACCCGTGGCATGAGCCTGACAGATACGCAGAGTGTGTATTAATGCAATTTTACATTATTATGTCCATTCTGAATCTTTAATCTGTCTCCAGTGAAATTTCTCACCCACCTCAACAAATGCTACTCTCTCATGTGAGAGAATCACAGCAGCCGCTTCCCAAATAGCTAAAAATTTATACTTTTTTTTTTTTTTACCTGCATATAGGGTTCAGCACATTTGTTTTTAACAAACTGTTTGAGAGAAGCTGCGGTACACATTTGTCATTGGGAACGGGAAAGACAGGTCAACGGATACGGGTGCAATTCCAAGCTTGAGTGCCTCTGAAATGTCAAGCAACACATGTAATGGGTGCTAAGTAACCATTTACGACCCTGACTTATGGGTAAACTGAGTGCCAGCACTGTGTGAGTGCACGTTCACATGCATTGGTCTTTGTCAACTGTGAAATGAAATAAAAGACATGCATTACATTGTGCAGTTATTTATGTTTCTGCAGATAAGTGTCTGCTTAATGTATGCAACGTAAGATTGACAGTTTTCGAGTTCCCATTATGAGTTCCTTTATTTGCCATGTCGTCAGCAGACTGTGACCACAAAATCTGTGATTGTCATTATCCTGCTCAGCTCTTTTGCACAGAATATGGGTGAGACACAGGGAGAGAAACTATAAAATGCAGGTGGAACAAAAGGAATTGTTTTTTTCCAACAACCCAACAAGCTCAGTTTGATCACAGTAAAAATCCCAGATCTAATTAATCTCCAACAGAGTTTATTTGAGTCCAAGATGGCTGGGTTGGTCTCATTTAAACTCTAATGGAGTTGCATTAACACTGGGATTCTTCTCTGATCCTAAAGTGATTATACGTCTAATTGAAACTGTTAACACCAATAACGAATGAGCACGTTTTTTGAAGTACTGAAGATGAACGTTGACAAAGTTAATTCACAATATCATAGGTTTCCAAGCCAAAATTTGATGATAATCTAGAGTTAGTATTTAAATTTTAGTTGTTAATTTTATTTTGATTATTTTAACTTGTATTGAATCTGTAGGGAGGCATTTCATGACTAAAATAGCACTCGTTTGCTTGGTGGGTCAGGCTGGGATTCAGGATCCAAGACGATGGACCCCTATTTTCACCAGTGTTCCAGCTTATTTATTTATTTATTTATTTGTATGTCTCTTCATTTGTCATTATTTTTAGTATATTTAATTTAAAAAAAAAATTTATATATATATATATATATATATATATATATATATATATATATATATATATATAAGTTTATATTTGATGTCTCATGTCCTCGCAAAAGAAGACAACATTTCATGTCCATTGGTCCTAATCCCTTGGTCAAAGACTCGTAGAGCTCAGCAGCCACAGCAAAGGGGCAGCAGTATAGGGGACAGAGACGGCTCAGGTGGGCAATTTGATTTGGGTCCCTGTCCTGAAACAGAGGGCACTGCTCGTGGTGAGATAGTCTATCCAGAAGTTGGTAGGTGGCCATCTCACAGCACGATTATTTGGCTTTATTTAATAAAGGCACATCTTTCTTCTAATGACCATGAATTTCTCCATTCTGAAATTTATTGAATTAGTATCGGCCTTCTGCTGCCGCTTAATCAATACTGCTGTGAGTGAGGAAGTGGGCCAACAAACTGATGATTTCAGTCTTCAGGGGTGTGAAATGTTCACAGAAATTAGTAAAATTGTGTTTTTATAACTTTATTTCAGCGTTTAAAAAGTCATTTTTCTGTCTTTCGTCAGGTATCAAAAAATAATTTCCATTGAGAAAATATGAGTGCAAAATTCGCCTAGTTTTTGTCCGCACCGAACATTGATTACTGAAGGCAAGCTTTGAAAAGTGTTACGAGAGTATAAATCGACTGTGCGCAGAGTTTTAGCTTTGGGAGCACATCTTGCTATTAACAGAAATGTTAAAGTTGGAATTACATCATAAATAATACCACTACCACTAAGTACTTGTATTCACCATGGTTAGTGTCATTTATAGAAAACTAAAATACAAGTTTGCGAGTGAACTGAGTTTTTAAATATTTCTGAGTACATGATGAAAGTACTGTGTGTTATGTAATCCTCTGACCTTGGTGAAAAATTAAAAATGCTGTATGAGACGCTGACATTGAAAAATTTTCACCCCTGCCAGCGGTTGTAAATACTTATATGGTAATCACCCCAAAAAGGCTTGGTAATTTTTTGACAATAATAAGGTGTTTGTAAGGTGTGATAATGTGTCAGGTTGCATGAAATGTTATCCCAATTAAAAAAAGAAATTTCTGGGAAGCAGGCCCAGACCCTCCTAGTAATGCAAAACCCTTTAGAGTTTGCTTTGCTGCACCTTGTGCTGCAAGTGTATTCTCCTTTTTCCCAAACCCTGCTCACATCCAAGAGTGGCGCATGTTCAACCAACGGTATGTTTGATTTAATCCCTCTTCCTCCTTCCACATTCGTAAAAACAACAATAAAAGATGGTAACATGCACGCACGCACGCACACACGCACTCACAAAACTTTGCAGGGCGATCGAATATGAGGATGACTTCCATTCATCGTGGACAGCCTAACCCTAACTGTAACTGCAAACCAAACTATAACTACATTTGTAAATCATGCCTAACCCTGACCAATGCCTAACTTCAGTTTTCACATGGCCCCTTACCTTCACCAGGACCTCAGAAATGACATTTTGCTGCATTAGGATCAGGCTTTGGTCCTCTGGAGTGCTATTGGTCTTGTAAAGGTCTGTGTTTATTCTGGTAAAGGCTCTCAATGGGTAAAAAAAAGAGCATGCTCAGACGCAGTCACAGGCACGCGCACACAGACACACATCATAATGACATGGAGAATTGCAGGTTCATCAAGGACGGGTGCAACCCCAGCTGCAAATATGACAGCTATCTATTATTGCTGACTTGGAACTGTATCTTGCAACTGCTTTGCTGACAGTTTTGACATTCCAGCCAGTCGTAGCTAAGGCTGGTTCTTCAGTATCTTTGTGAGGTTTTAGTGAGGTAGATTTCTTCTAGACTGAAATAAAAAGTGCAGCGTAACTCCCAGTCAGATATACTGTGCATCCTTGATGGTTTTTTTTTTTTTCCTCAACAACAAATACATCTGGAGAATTAGCAAACAGCAAAATGTACTTTTGTTTCTGCAAAGGTTGGGCATTATAAGAGCAACAATGGAAAGCTTGTACATGCTCACTGTCAGTGGATGTGGAGGTAAGAGGTCTGCAAGAGTGTGCGATTCCATTGTGTCTTGGAGATCCTATGTATGCATAGCAGCCATTAAGAATGTGAGATAAGGGTTCTGCCATTTGTTCTCGACCAGGAGGTACTTGTGAGGTGCCTGAGAGTTAGGAAACCAGATAGAGAGAAAAAGTCTCTTGCTTTGATTTTGAAAATGATAGTATCCCCATCAACTATAGTAATATTCAACACAGAAGATGACAGACACTGATCGGCTGAGGGAAGTTGCCCCAGTGAAAGTAACTAGTCCAGTTGTTAAGTCAGCTCTCACCCACTTCATAATAATAGCTGTCCGAGCTCAGGGGTCATTTAGGCCTGGCCAATCTGATCAGACACCTAAACTAGAAAGCCTGAAAAGTCCTGGATCAGACTTGGCAACTAAAGGAATATTTCATTGCTTCATGTCCAACATATAGAGATGCCCCATAGGTTCACTTTTTATTTTGTCATCAATGTTGAGCATATTTAAAAGATGGAAGATGTTATTACAATATGAATCCACGCAAAATTTGGCACTCCCAGCCCTCCCAACAGGAGCGTGTGAAAAGACTAAAGACCTAGCATACAGTTTTGCTATTATTTAGGCCAAACATCTTCTACGTATAGGACTGTATTAGTAAGCTCTTCAATCATGTCACACAGAATATGGACTGCAGTGAAATGATGCTGTATATTGGACAGAGCCACCAGTCAACGCATGCATCATTTCTAACAAATGGAAGTGGGGAGATACTCCTCAAAAGCAGCCTAGAAGTAACTCCGATTGTGTTGTGAAGCCACTCCTCCTATTCACCACCAACATCTAAGGCAGGGATCTGCATCTATTTCTCTGATGGAAATGATGATGAAAAATGTTCCAAAGCAATCATTTTACATAGCCAAAATGAGATAATATATCAATGAAATGTGAAATCTATGAAGATGAAAGCTACGATGACATAAATTGACATTTATCATTCACGTATAAAGACGATATATATATACATAATGAATTGCTTATTTCCATATTGTCTTGGTATTGGCCTGAGAGTCGCCGTATAGGCGGCCGAGGGCTGATACCGCGACCCAAAGGCCAATCACAAGGCAATGCAAAAAAATAAGCAATTCATAAAAATATCAAAAATTGCTAAAGTATGTTGTGCTATTATGACAATATTATGATGATAACTTCTGAGGTACACGACTTCAAGACTCATTAAAGAGCTAAATGCTAGGTCGGCGACTGTTGTCTGCTTCTCTGAAAAGAGCGAATGCCACAGTTGCAAATGGTTACTTGTCCACGTGCTGAACTCGCCCAATACAGATTGGCCAAAAAAAGATATATTGGTAGGCCGTTTTTACTGTATGCAGGCAATCACAAACATAACCTATATACAGTTGCCATATAAATTGTTCAAGCCCCGATGCATATTCGGTTTACTGGCAAAATTGACAAACTTTCAGCTGTTTGCTTTGAACAAATCAAACAAGAACAATTTAAATAGCTTAACACAACAAATATTACAAGTGGCTTCTTCAAATTCATTACAAAATGCAAATTTTAATGACTACTGTAGGCTCTAAATTATTCAATCCCTTCATGACAAGCATCTTTAAGACTGAACAGAGCACCCTTTACTGTTTGGAGCTGGAACTCACTGGTTCCATTGTGGTCAGAACGTACTGTGAGGTATGATTCAGGAACCACACGCGTGTTCGTAAAACTTTATTCATTCCAAGTCGTGACCAAAAAAAGCACAGAGATTGCAGTACCGGAGGAATAATTAATAACAGAAGTCGAGGGGTCAAAACCATAGGATCAGAGTTCTCATGGTACTTAAACGTAAAATTCAAAATCCAAAAACAGGCAATGGTCATACACAGGGCGTCAGTAGAAGGAATCGTAGGCAAACAGGCAGGGGTGAAAAAATCCAAATTATCAAACAAACAAGGCTAGGTAGTCTCGTGGTCGTACAGAAGGGTGTTGAAGAAGAAACAAATCACAATTGGTATACAAGGCTCTCAGCTCAAAGGGAAATGATCAATGTACTGGCAAAGTCAGAACCACAGTGAGGACTCTAAATCAACAGAAGGGAAGTGACATGCTATGCAGGGAACAGGTGAGCTGGATCAGACTAATTAACAAAGGAATGAACAAGAGGAAGTTCCTAACCACATGAAATTGGTGAAAGCCAAAACGCAGACAGGGATGACACAGACAGCCTATGACAAACCAACGGCTCTGGTTAGGGAGTTTTAAAGTGCACAGAGTGAGAGGCAGAAAATTGATTATCAAGGTGTGGAGAATCCGCTGAAGCACAGGAAAGTAAATTGAGTGAAGGCAAGGGGCGGAGACTAGAGCAGAGCGAGTGCTGAGAGCTCGTTAGTCAATTAGTAATGTGCAGCTAGTACTTGTTTGTAAGTTAGTACTAAAAACAATGTTAGTTAATGTTAGTAATTTATCTAAAAATAATAAACTGTTAGTATTTGTTAGGAATGCTAGGACAGCAAGGCGAAGGAAGTAAACGAGATTGGAAGGAATGTTTGGAAACCCAGAAACCATTGAAATCACCTGAAGCAGGTAAGCACACAGAGTAGGGAGACAGACTGAACCAACTAGACCACAAGACAGGGGACACAATGGTGCAATAGAATGGAGCAATGGCAAGAACAGAAAACCAGAATGTACAATAAATGGAAAATCATAAAAATAAAGACATAGTAAGCACAAAAACATGGAAAAAATCATGACAGATCAGAATCACAAGACAGCCACAGAGCATCAAAAAGTCCCCACAATTCTTCACTGTAGGCAGAGTGTACTTTTCAGCATTTGCTTCTTTATTCCTCTTGTAGACGTACCACTGATTCATAAGCCTGAAATATTCCAGTTTTGTTTCATCACTCCACAGAATAATATCCCAAAACTTCTGTGACTTATTTATGTAGTTTTGAGCAGACTGGAGCTTGTGCTTTTGGATCAGTCAGATGGATCAGATGGAGTATGTCTTGGAGACCTTCAACATTTGTATGCACCCTACTGTGGAAACTGAAACCTCAGTGCCTCCTGCCTCCAAGGCTTACTGCGGGTCTCCTGCAGTCACTTGAGGGTTTTTGACCACCCGTCTCCTCAGGAATCTGGTGACAGCCATTGACAGCATCCTCTTTCCGCCACATCCTGGAAATGTAGCCACTCTTTTTTTAACTCTGAACTTGCAAACTATGCTTCTAACTGTACCTCTATGAAAAGTAAGTTTCTGTGTTTCTTTTTGAATCCTTTACCTTGTTTGTGCTAGGCAATGATCCCCACTTTTAGCTTTTTGGAAAATTCTTTTGACAGCCATATTTCTAATATGCAATCAAATGTCACTGTCAACAAACCCCTAATGAGTGCAAGTATTTTAAATGATCTATCCCAAGCAAACCTGATGCAACTAATTAAGCTTTTGGTTAGCTGCATTAGGTGTGCTTTAGACAACACCTGATTTGCAAATATGCTCTTATGACAGATTCTATTCAGGGGGTTGAATAATATTGAGACTGCTGTAGTCATTAAAAATGGCATTTTTTGTTAAATTTGGAGAAACCAGTTTAAATTTTAGTCGTGTTGAGCTATTTAGAATGTTCTTTGATGTGTTTATCACAAACAGCTGAAAGTTTGTAAATTTTGCTATTGAACCCAATTTGCAATGGGTGTTGAATAATTTTGATTGCAACTGTGACTACATATATCAGTGGTGGCTGGTGAACGGGGATGCTCAAAACAATCCCTTAAAATTAATGATGGGTCACAACCTGTTAATGACTATTGCAGTAACTCTGAAAAAACTCAACATTATCTGGTGTGGCCAGGTTTCATTTATAACCCATACCTCTCAACTCTCACGCATTCGGTGTGAGTTTAAGATACATATTTACGTTCCTCTGCTGTAGTCAGCAGTTATTCAATCAACGCACAGACTATGAAAGAGATTCTCTCGTGGAATTGAAGTCCTTGTACACTGGAGAGGTTGGAAGCAATGTTTGTCATGGTTTTGGAGGTTGGCATTTGTTTTGATGCTTTCTTTGTTACTCTCGTCCAGGACAATATCGTTTTGCCCTCAACGGATGCTTTGGCCAGCTGGCACCCGGACTCTACTTAAGCCCAAGTTCCGCCTCGCCACCTTTGCTAGAGTGTCAGTGTTACGTTTGCGCTGTAGCCCATAGGTTCTCTAGCTAGTGAGTTTGCTAGGAATTAGCTGCAAAAAGGAAAAGTGTTGGTTAGTTTCTTAAGGAGTTTTTTCCTCTGATTTCCTCTCTCCCCTTCGTTGTTCGTGCACCGTTTGGGGTGCTTAATCGTTTTGATCTCAGTTTCCCAGATCTTTCCTTTGTTCGTTCTGCCTGGCTCGCCTCGCTTCCTTATTTTCTCACGGACCAGATATATGTTGATTGGAAGCGCGAGCCCCGCTCTCCTGTTCTGTCTGGTTTCTGTGTTTGGCTTATTACTGGGCTTCCTTTCTTTCCGGCCACTGTATCTGGCATCTGGAATAACCAGCCATCACAATGTAATTGCATGAAGACGTTTCAAATTATCTCATTTCATGTAAAAGATCGCAAAACCCACTGCACTGCTTCCAACCGCTAAGTAAAGAAAAGCGTGAGACGTTTGGAGTCATAATCGGTATGCATTATAAATGAAAACTGGCCACACTCGGCCATTGGCCCTGGGTAGTAAATGTGGCTAGAAATCGATTTTCATGACCATCTCATTGGGACTATTTGAAAATTGTTGTTTCTAGACAATTCTGACCCGTAGATTCTGAATTTGACTGTTGTCAAGTCGAACATTATTCAGCTAAAGGACATTTTGGGATAAAAAATAGCTTTTTTCATAATTTAATCTAAAATTTAAATTACAGTCGTAATATTGCACACAGATTTTTCAAACTCGGTATGGATTGAACCTGGGCATTAGGGATGACTGGGAACAGTAATATAGAATGAAACTCCAAGTGGCAATATACAAAAATGTGTTTCTGGTGAAAATACATATTTTTCACTTTTTTAATGAAAATTAGAAAATGAACCAAAATTTAGTTTTTTTTTTCCCCCCCGTAAATTAAGGTTACTGAACCATATAACCTAGAACAGTCGTTAAGCTTCATGATATTCAACAGAAAAATGGTTTTTACAACAAACTTTTCCCAACCATCACTCTTCATATTCATTGCAGGCCAGGTAATTTAGCACAGCCGAGCATATATAATATCAACTCTCCTCACCTATACCGGTGACCTTATGACGAATTTATGGAGTCTCTCTTGGGTTAGTAATACAACTGCTGTTGAATTTGTCCCCAGGGATTTGAAAAAATCCCAACAATGCTAAGTACATAGAGCATTTAAAAATCATTTCCCCTGAGCTTAATAAGAATGTTCAATACACTGTGTAGTATATAGGCCTACACACACTTTACAAAAATCAATTAAATACCATTTTCTTAACAGAACCAAGCATATTCAAAATTTCTCAATTTTCTCTGTAAATATTTACAAAGAATTACAGTGGTCTATTTGTGGTCTATTTTTTCTTCACTGTGTGGGTTTTGTTCGATTCCAAAGTATCTGCTGAAGTAGTTATTGTGGCATTAGTTTAAATATTGCCTTCTGAATCACTGTCCAAATGATCATCCGTAAGAGACAGCTCGCATATCCGTACGTGAAATGTTTTTACTGCAACAGGAGCACCTGTTCGTTTGACAACGCGTTTTTTTTTTTTTTTGCAGTGACATGACACTTTCTCAAGCAGTTCACATGGAATTGGCTCCTTGGTCATCCACTTTATCTTCAAGCCATCTTCCCCTTTGTCCCATCCATGGTCAGAAGGATCTGGAACATGAATCATCTGATTCTTAGCTCGACGATGTATAGCAGTCTGATAACTACATCGGACTGAATGGAGGTGGAGAAAGGCTCTGCTCACATACCGACTTCATGTAGTTTTTATAGCAACTTTTATGGTATTTCACTTCAAGTGCCACACAGACCTGTGTGATCATTTTTCATTTCAGCTGTCTCAGCAAACTTGCAGAACAACAATACCAATCAAATTAACCACAAGATAACCCAAAATTGTAGACTCAAAAATACAACCATACTTCACACAAGGCATTGGTATAATATAATACCTTTACTGGTATAACCTTGGATGGGTAAACAAATAACATACAGGTCTTACCAGCATCGATGGTTTCACTTTGGACAAGTTTGTCTCTTATTCGTTTTCTTCCCACTGGTACAAAAACATCCTTCTTCCTGCATACGAGATGTGGCATGGCTGACCTTAGTGGTGGGTTCTGCTGAACGTAATACCCTGGCTCGAGATTCTATGCCAGCACTACTGCCTCGGTATGGGGGAACATTAGACATCGACGGTACTTGAGCACTCCCTGACGCTTCTTCACTTTCCTGAATCAGTTCTTTCGCGTTTCATGCACTTCGTTTTTCAGCTCTCACGATTCTTGCTATATTAGTGAAGTGAGAATAGCAGCTCCTGTGATACCTGTATCCCGCTTGACCAATTTCTAACAATGGCTTCAACCATGTGCTCATGTTCTCAAGACAAATCTGCTTCTCTCTGCAGCCATTCACGTCCTTCCATCGCTTTGCACATTCATGCTTTCTTCCAACTTATCACTGTGAACTGCGACACTTTAGACGTTTCTTTTGCAAACACATGAAACGAACAATTTTTACATGCTTTTCCAACTCACCTTTCCCCTGGCTGGCAGCCGCCATCTTGGATATTTACTTATTATAATGAGCCCACACCCCCTGTATCCCGTATTTTGATTGGCCAAGCCAACACTAACTTGTTACGCTTTTTCATTATTTGTGCAATTTATGTATGTGACAACAGTTGTATTTGTCTTCAGTGATACATTTTTTAGCCATTCGGAATTTCATAAGTCCCTCAGAACAGAGCCATGTCGCCAAACCCAATATATGCTGTATGCTAATTTGCCTCTATGCTTTCAATAAATGTTCTCTTTTTGAAAAAGTGGTCCTATAAGAAATATATATATGTGTGTGTGTGTGTGTGTGAGGCCATCTGGGCATCTAATACTTTTTCTCAGTACTGCAGATGATGCTTTATTCAGCTTCTATGACATGATGGCATTTCAGCCAATACCGTTTTGTCTTTAACCTATTTGTCTTTAAGAGCCATACGAGGGCCCATCAAATGAAGCTGCTGTATTCAAATCTGTGGAAGTTGAGGCATATTATAAATTCTAGTGAAGATCCCAAGTTTTCCCTCAATCCATAATATGTCCTGATGTATTATAAGGAAATGTGTAATAATCCACCAGATCTAAATATTTCCCATTTGATGCAATGCTGTGGCCATAAAAATGTGGCATCCTGGGTTTGAATATTTCTCTCAATATGATAATAATGTAGCAGCAATGAAGCACTGCCACCACCAGCATGTTTTAGATGCCCTACATTCAATAAGTATTTTATTTATTACTTTTTAATTTAACCCTTCCAATACTAAGGCGACACATATTTCCCACAATGTTTCTGAATATCTTGTTGGTGCATGAGTCCCAGAAACCCTTGCGCTTGGGCCGACTCCGTTTTATTGTCACAAACATCACACACACACACAGGCACACACACATTTATCCATATCTAATGGGTAACTCTGATTTATATTACTGCATTCGGTATTAAAAGGTCTTAGATGTTTGTTTTTGTCTTCCTCATTAATCTTTCTATTCATGAAAGATAAAAAAGAAAATTTGAGACATCAAATGTTAATTAAAAAAATCTTTCATAAAATGTTTTTATTTCAGTAAATACAGTTGATACAGATAATATAGCCTTGACAGAGCCCTGATCTCAACATCATTAAGGCTGCCTGGGATTACTTGGAGTGATAAACGCTAGTGAGTCTTCGAGCCTGCGGAAGATCTGTAGAAAGTTCTCTAATATGCTTTGAAGAAGCAAAAGTTAATCATCTTATACATCTATAGAACTGCAGGAAAGTGTTCCTAATTTTTAGACATAAGGGTAGTCAAGACCAAATGTTGACTGGATTTATTTTTGTCTTTATATAACATTTTTTTCAAAATTCGGATACCTTTCCTTTCCTTTGAAAGCATCTATCCCTAATAGAATTGCTTGAAATGTGCCTAAAATGTGCACAGTATTGTAAGTGACATGAATAATAAGAATTCAAAAGGGATATATACTCTAGGGCTGGAGTTTGATGAATGTAGAACATTGTGCATGTTGCCAGTGGCGGTTTGTCAATAGGGGGTGCTGGGGCACCGCCTCCTCTGTCATCCCATCCAAAATTCCACCGAGGAGGGCCACTTAAACATACCAAAATTTGTCATTAAATTATAAAAAATAACCGATAAAATGATTTATTTTTTCCACATAATGATATGGGTGCTAACAAGGTGCTTGTTAGCACCTGTCACCATTAAATAAAAGGGGTTTCACGCAATTTATTAATCAATGGATATGTTGTGAATACATAGTTTATTAATGAAGGGGCGCCGGTGTAATGGGAGTCAATGCAAGTCTTTCAACTTTTGCCCAGCATGTGACCTGAGGCTTCTTTCTGATTGGCTGCTTCAACTTTTCCTGCGGGGCGCAGGCAAATGCGCCCAGGACACTTCCATTTTGATTGGCAGCGAGCGAATTAGTATTATTTTTGTGATTCTCCTCCTCGTGTGACTGGACAACGACAGCTGCCAATCATATCAACACGTCACCACAGCAGATGTGATTTACTCATGCGCAAACATCACACACGCTCATTCTCTGTCCGATAGAGGTTCAAAATGGCGGCTTCCAGTGGATCCGCGGAAAACTCCATCATTTCAATACAGAGTAACCCGTTCTCCAGGCGTAACGTTACACTGGAAGAGTAAAAGAGGATAAAGGAGCTGGGACCTGACCGACCCGATTTAAAGATTCAGCAGCAGGCAAGTGATCGTGGACGAGCTGAAACCCGGGGCTTCTCCCGCACTTGTTACGACAAACAGTGATGGCTGGCTGGATGTGGCATTAGCAACGCCTTTTTTGCTTTCCCTGTTTGCTGTTCCAGTTTGACAGATTCAACAGGGCCACTGTGAAAAGAACAGTACATCTATTACTGAAGGTCTGGCCAGGAATACGTTCCCCATTCTTTATTTTACCAAGCTAGATACCATTTTGCAATATCCTGAGCCCTATTTCACACTGTGAAGCCAGTTTTTGCCGCGAAAGTAATTTCTGTCCGATTTGTGGTCTTAACGTTCGCTCTGCATTTCGCATTGAAGCCCCTATTTTATAAAAGCCGGTAGTGTGAAAGCGGGGTTAAATGCATGCGCAAGCAGATGTTTACTTCCTGGCCTTCTAGAATTTTCATCAGCTCGCGTTTGCATCCCTCATCATAAAGGTAAAAATTTCCGTCAACAGTAATAACGTTAGCAACAACCTGTAATCTCAGTACAGCATTGCTATGAATGGGATTTGGCGGCTGCTGGCAGGGTAAACCCTTTTGTGCTGATGTGTCCGCCAGTGGACACGGAGCTGCAGATTTATGCACCCAGTTACAATATTCTATCACTAGATGGCACACCCGGATCAGTTATTGAATTTTCACAAGCAAGCCGAGTTCAAAAGCTGTTCATATTAAATGGACGAATTCACTCCAATCCCTGGATGGATCAAGCCAACCTTGGTTTGACTTAAAGGGGTTGGCACATCCATACTACAGGGTGGCCCAAAAAAGCGTCTCGCCTTCCTCTCAGAACTCCAGGGTGGATGAGAACTTGGAAATGAGTGGGCAGGATTGACTAAGCCCTGCTTATGTGGATTAGCTGGTTGGTCACTGGTGTACCTTCCCTTTTCTCTGCTCATCGTGCTGTTATTGGTGTTGGCTCAGACAGTCTTGTCACCGTTTGAGTTCCGTCCTCCGAAAACCAATTTTCTGTCCATGTAACATTAGCAACAAGACCAAATTTTTAAATTTTTTTTTTTTACCAAAATTGCAGTGATCCAGGTCTAAAACTTCATGTAAACATTTGTTTTTATGTTATCAATGAAATAAACCACATATATACCATTGATTTATAATTTCATCCTGTTAAGTACAGTGAGACCTGTTGGTCACATTTACTGTGAAATCTGTCATTTATGTATATAAATATGTAATTTACCACAGCTGTAAGGTGCTGGAAAAGCATGAAAATGCACCTTGAAAATCCTTGAAAAGTGCCGTGAATTTCACTTTGGAAAAGGTGCAAAAAGCCTGTGGACAGCATCACAGTGCTGTGTTTTTAGATTTGTTTTTTTTTTTTTTTTCTGTTTAACTATGTTCCACTTATTGTTTGCATCTTTACAAAACATCAAAATCCCAGTCAGTTGGTTGATTATCTTTAACACGACCGCTTTTACAATCAATCCGTAAGTAATGTAAGAACAGATACAGTGATCTGTAAGTAATGTAAGGACATATACAGTGATCTGTAAGTAATGTAAGGACAGATACAGTGATCTGTGAGTAATGTCAGGACAGATACAGTGATCTGTAAGTAATATAAGGACAGATACAGTGATCTGTAAGTAATGTAAGGACATACAGTGATCTGTAAGTAATGTAAGGACAGATACAGTGATCTGTAAGTAATGTAAGGACAGATACAGTGATCTGTAAGTAATGTAAGGACAGACACAGTGATCTGTAAGTAATTTAAGGACAGATACAGTGATCTGTAAGTAATGTAAGGACAGATACAGTGATCTGTAAGTAATGTAAGGACAGATACAGTGATCTGTAAGTAATGTAAGGACAGACACAGTGATCTGTAAGTAATTTAAGGACAGATACAGTGATCTGTAAGTAATGTAAGGACAGATACAGTGATCTGGAAGTAATGTAAGGACAGATACAGTGATCTGTGAGAAATGTAAGGACAGGTACAGTGATCTGTAAGTAATGTAAGGACAGATACAGTGATCTGTAAGTAATGTAAGGACAGATACAGTGATCTGTGAGTAATGTAAGGACATCTACAGTGATCTGTAAGTAATATAAGGACAGATACAGTGATCTGTAAGTAATGTAAGGACAGATACAGTGATCTGTCAGTAATATAAGGACAGATACAGTGATCTGTGAGTAATGTAAGGACAGATACAGTGATCTGTGAGTAATGTAAGGACAGATACAGTGATCTGTAAGTAATGTAAGGACAGATACAGTGATCTGTAAGTAATGTAAGGACAGATACAGTGATCTGTTAGTAATATAAGGACAGATACAGTGATCTGTAAGTAATATAAGGACAGATACAGTGATCTGTAAGTAATGTAAAGACAGATACAGTGATCTGTCAGTAATATAAGGACAGATACAGTGATCTGTGAGTAATGTAAGGACAGATACAGTGATCTGTGAGTAATGTAAGGACAGATACAGTGATCTGTAAGTAATGTAAGGACAGATACAGTGATCTGTAAGTAATATAAGGACAGATACAGTGATCTGTAAGGAATGTAAGGACAGATACAGTGATCTGTTAGTAATATAAGGACAGATACAGTGATCTGTAAGTAATGTAAGGACCGATACAGTGATCTGTAAGTAATGTAAGGACAGATACAGTGATCTGCGAGTAATGGAAGGACAGGTACAGTGATCTGTAAGTAATGTAAGGACAGATACAGTTATCTGTGAGTAATGTAAGGGCAGATACAGTGATCTGTGAGTAATGTAAGGACATATACAGTGATCTGTAAGTTATATAAGGACAGATACAGTGATCTATAAGTAATGTAAGGACAGATACAGTGATCTGTAAGTAATGTAAGGACAGATACAGTGATCTGTCAGTAATATAAGGACAGATACAGTGATCTGTGAGTAATGTAAGGACAGATACAGTGATCTGTAAGTAATGTAAGGACAGATACAGTGATCTGTAAGTAATGTAAGAACAGATACAGTGATCTGTAAGTAATGTAAGGACAGATACAGTGATCTGTAAGTAATGTAAGGACAGATACAGAGATCTGTAAGTAATGTAAGGACAGATACAGTGATCTGTAAGTAATATAAGGACAGATACAGTGATCTGTAAGTAATGTAAGGACAGATACAGTGATCTGTCAGTAATATAAGGACAGATACAGCTATATGTGGGTAATGTAAGGACAGATACAGTGATCTGTGAGTAATGTAAGGACAGATACAGTGATCTGTAAGTAATGTAAGGACAGATACAGTGATCTGTCAGTAATGTAAGGACAGATATAGTGATCTGTAAGTAATGTAAGGACAGATACAGTGATCTGTGGACATAGAGGATACATCCTCAATTCATCATAAAAAGGGTACAAAGTACAAACCCTGATAAAATCTATAGGCTACATTTCCCCTCTGAATAACTGACTGTGTCGACATCAAAGCAGCTGTAAGGTGTGCTGCGCCTAGGTAAATTGCCCCGCCCCCCCCACCAAAAAAAAAATAAAAATTTGCCACCAGCCGCCACTGCAGGTTGCACTAACTATTCTAAATGAAATAGGTGTAAGGTTTATGGGTCTTATTCTTTTACTTTCAGTGGTCTATTACAAAAAGGACTGTCCTTGTTTTGTTTTTACTTCTATTTGAATAAGATCAATGAAACCTTGATTTCATTGTCAAATATCAAATAATTACTGTTACAACAGGCATTCATTAAATCCCAACAAACTCATCTTTATTAGTTGAAATTACATGTAATGTTCCATGAATATGCAAATATTCCCTGCCTCTGTAACAATCTCCTCTCACCGCATTCCAGCTCACCTGCAAATCCATGATGCTGTTCATTCTTGCCCCTGTTCTACTCATCAAACACACAAAACTCAACTTGTTTTCTGTTTTGCCTCGCTACTGTATGCTGTGCAATGTCAAGTGGTAATATCGGAGTAATTCAGCCATACATGTTCAAACCGCAAACTGAATCTTAAGACATGGATAAGCGGTGAATTCTTCAGGGTTGCCTGCTAGTCGATGTATCAGAATACTTATTAGTCCCCAGCCGGAAACGGAGGGGACTATAGGATTGCACTCCATCCGTCCATCTGTCCGTCAGTCCGTCCGTCCGCATTCGTGTCCGCTCCATAACTTCAATAATGTATGACCTAGGAACATCAAAGTTGGTGTGTGGATGCATCTTGGGGAGAGGGTGTGTCATGTACCCAATTCAGGTCACTTTGACCTAATTCTTAGGAAATATAATATGCATACACCGGTAGGGGACAAGTATTGCTGCGCAATACGACATTCGCCGATAGGCGGTGCACTTGTTTACTATATGTTTCGCTCACCACAATGTTAGTCAAGTAGAGGCCATAGATAAAATGAGCCTTTGGCTTGACTTCATTTTCGAACAGGTAATAATGTTTTGCTGATGTAAGATGATAAAGGGAATGTGAGCTTCAGAGCTGGACATTGGAGCAGTTGCAAGAAGGTTGCTTGGCTGAGTGAGCCTTATTTTCTTTTACGTCATGTGCATCAGCCAGGTAATATGTGATGTTTACCTGGTGAAGAGACAAGCTGGTGGAGGGACGCTTAGATGCTCCGAGAAATGTTCTGCTGCAAAGCACAGGGTCTGGCAATTCAACTGCACAACAGTTTTATACAGCTGTGTTTGTTGCATGAGGGGGGCTAAAGGATGTTACCCATGTGGGTTGGAGTACTTCCTCTAGTCAGTTGATTTTAGCATTGTTTGCCAAAGTAACAAACGTATCTTAGAAATCCAGAAAGAAGACATATAACCTGCAGGATTCATGCTTAAAATCATCAATACCCAGAGTGCGTGGTCGTTCATTTCTTTCCAGGTGATATTAACCTTCAGCTTTGGGAATAAGATGGTTGCATCTGCCATCGATGCTTTGTTGATCGATAATTTGCTCCGCTTTTATTGCTGCCAGTTCTGTGTTTTGATTTCATCTCTCTGTGTTCTGCTTTTAAAACGACCCACATGCTTTACTTCAAGTTTTGTTTTAAGCTCATTTCTTGAATTTAAATTGGCTTTAGGTTGTCAATTTTACCGCTGGCCAGGGGCTAAGGATGAAAACTAGCCTGCTAGCTAATTGTGGCATATTTACAGTTATGTTTTTTTTTTTTTTTTAAATATGTGCTGTCCTTGAGAAATACACTGAATAAACAAGGACAAGAGCAAGAATGCATTTCATAAACATGTATAGTTAGTTGAGAAGAATGAAACATGCTTTTGGGGGGGGGTGGGGGGGGTGTGCTGTATATTTCCTTTCTATGAGTCGGGGATCCATCAGTTTTCTAAGCCAGCTTTAAAAATATTGGCTAATAACTAGGAGTGCGTCCTCTTTCATATGTTAACTTGTTTTGTTAAATGGCAATGCTTGTAAACCAGTGTACAGCATGTCTCTGCTCACGTAAAATGGAAGGTTTAGAGGAGATACACCAGCTCATTAAATATAGGGATTTGCACTGGGTGGAGATGGAAGGGCGTCATAAATTGTTGTGTGGTTCTTACACTACAGTTCATAACAGAAGGCAAGTATGAGCTCCGGTGCGCTCACTTTGGTTTTAAAATGATCTGGATTCCTTTTGATCCTCTGTGCTGGCAATAATAATAATAATAATAATAATAATAGTAATAATAATGTCAGGTGGCAGAGCTCTGTGCTCTAGTTGCGGATTGTATGGACCTCGCGAAACTAGGACTCGCTGACAACATTTTTGAGAGTGAGAAGGAGGTGTTGGTGGCAGACAGGGATGCAGAGAACAAGGGTGGGAAAGAACCAGTGAAATCAAGAAAAATAAGATGAAGGAGAGAACAAAGAGGCTGCGTGGCAAAGCACTTCAAGGCCAATTTTTTTAGACTTTATGAGGAACTGGCAGGCAACCATACATGGATGTCACACCAGCAAGGTCAGCTTCAGACAGAGAGGAAGGGCTTCTCATCACAGCTCAGAGCCAATCACATAGAACTAGTATGGTTAAAGCCAAAATTAATAAAACACAGAATGACCCTCACTGTAGGTTGTGTTGACAAAGAGATGAGACTGTGAGCCACTTGCAGTGCGTGAGTGAGTGCTCAAAAACTTGCTCAAAAGGTTTACAAATTGAGACATGACTTTGTCAGGAAGGCTCTTCACTGGGGCGTGGAAACAATGTGCACTTGAATGCAATGACAGGTGGTACGAGGATGCCGCCCAAAGCTTTGTGGAAAATGACACCCAGAAATTACCGTGGGATTCTCAAATACAAACAGACAGGAAATTAAAGTAAAACTGCCCTGACGTTGTCTGTGAAGACGAGTAGAATCATAATTTTGTTATCTTGTAATCATGTTGCATGCCCAAATGATTTGAGGTTTGACACCAAAGAAGAAGAAAAGATCAATTAATATCTGGATCCTGTGCTTGTGATCAAAGGAATATAGATGTAGTAGAAGGTTAAAGTTGTCCCAGCAGTTATCAGAGCATTAGGATGTATGGAAATTTGAGCATCAGCTGAAAAGTATAAACCCAAGGATGAATCATATAGTACGTAGATTTTGGGGAGGCACAATATGTCCCAAACCACTTTCACACGGAGCAAAAATATCACAACCAATGTTCGACCACAGGGGGAAATAAAAGAAATGCAGAATCATGAATCCACCATTATCCAGTTTGATGTTAAGCTTGGTTTGCGGCTTTTTCCAATTCGTAGATAGTCAATGGACTAATTTAAAGTTTTTATCTCGGCTACAGTCACACTGCTCACATTTTCTCATGCCAACAGCACCGCACATAAAGATTCTTAATAGACAGGACTGCAAACTGGCTGGCTAACAAAGCAATATATCCACTCACCTGGTCTCAATGTTCACTCTACTCGAACTGAGTGTGTTTCGGAAGTGCACTGACATGATTGTTTGTGGTTAGTGAAGGTCATGAAAGTGAACAAAATTCAAACAGTTGATATTGATGCACTTGATGACCAGTGGCAGAAACAGCAGGGGTGTACTGGCACCTGAGCCCACCTATGATTGGGATCCTTTCACTATTAAACTCATGGCTGTAGCAATATGATCGCTATGGCAATCTGTAAGAATTTTGAGCATGTGAGGTATCATTATATTTTTAATATTTTAGTATTATAAATGACAGCAAAGACAAAGAACTCAGTCATGGGAAGTAACAATTTTCCGATATCACTCCGTCAATGTTTAATGATCATATAAACAGTACGGGGCCTAAATTAGATAAATGATTTTTCAGGGCCCGAGCACCGAAGGTGCGAGGACCCTTTTGGAACTGTAGCATTTTTTATTATTCTTAGTCTTTTTATTATTATTATTACTATTATTATTACAACCCCAATTCCGAAGTAGTTGGGGTGAAGTGTAAATTGTGAATAAAATCAAAATGCAATTACTTTCAGATCACATGAGCCAACATGTTATTTATGTTCTATTATAAATAACATTTCAAATGTGGAAACTAAGATATTTTCCATTTTTATCCACAAAATGAGCTTATTTCAAATTTTCTGGCTGCAACAGGTCTCAAAAAAGTTGGGACACGGGCAAAAAAGGGCTGAAAAAGTAATGCATAATTATTATTATTATTATTATTATTACCCTTATTTGCCATAGAGGGACAATGTACATTAATGAACATTTTAACAATAAAATGTAAATGCACCAAATTATAGCCAAAAGGCTAGTTTCCATTGGCAGTCCCCCTGCCAGAGTGAGCATGGCCATAATACCTGTTAAAAAAACAGTAATTACGATAAAAAAACAAAGACATTATGCATTTAATATTTAGAGCAGCAACATTACACCCCTGCCCCCCCACACACACACACGCACACGCACACGCACAAACACCCACACACTCTCATGACCCCTCAACAGCACAAAAATGACTATACATCCCAATGATACAAGGCAAATATTCATTATTAAGAGAATCAGCTGAAAGAACATTTAGAAAGTAATTAAGTTAACTGGCATCAGGTGTGTAACATGATTGGCTCTAAAAGGTATGTCTTAGGGAGGCTGAGTCTCTCAGAAATAAAGATGGCCAGAGGCTCTCCAACCTGTGAAGGCTTGCATAAAAAAATTGTGGAATACTAGAAAGAGGACGACCTCAACGTCAAATTTCAAAGGCTTTGAAGGGCTCATCATCGACAGTGCATAACATCATCAAAAGATTCAGAGAAACTGGAAAAATCTCTGTGCGTAAGGGACAAGGCAGAAGACCTTGACAGGATGAGACGCCACTGTATCACTCACTGGCATGATTCTGTCATTGACATTACTATACAGGCCCAGGAATACTTCAAGAAGCCAGTTTCTGTGAACACAGACCGCCGTGCCACCCACAGATGGCACCTAAAACTATCATCCAAAAAGGAAGCCATTGTTGAGCATGATCCTGAAGCACCGCCGAGTTCTGTGGGGAGTCCAAATTTGACATTCTTGTTCGAAATTCTGGGCGTCGTGTCCTCTGGGCTAAAGAAAGAAAGACCACCTCTCCTGTTATCAGCGTTCAGCTCAAAGACCAGCATCTCTGATGGTGTGGGGATGCATTAGTGCATATGGTGTGGGACACTTGCATGTTTTAAAAAACACCATGAATGCTGAAAGATATATAAAGGTTTAAGAGCAACATACACTCCCTTCTAGACAACATCTATTCCAGGGAAGGCTTTGTGTATTTCAGCAGGACAGGGCAAAACCACATACTGCAGCTATTAGAACGGCATGGCCTCATAGTAGAATAGTCCGGTTGCGGAACTGGCCTGCCAGCAGTCCTGATCTTTCACCAATTGAGAATATTTGGCACATAATTGAACGAAAAGTCCGTCAAAGGAGACCCAAAACTCTCCAGCAGCTGGATGGCTGGGGACCAATGGCTAAACTCAAGAAACGTGTCTCTTCAATGCCCAGACGCCTCCACTTTGTGTTAAAAAGAAGACGGAATGGTACACCATGGTAAACAGGCCGCTGTCTTAACTTTTTTGAGACCTCTAGCAGCTATCAAATTTGAAATGAGCTCATTTTGTGGATAAAATTGTAAAATTTCTCAGTTTCAGCATTTGCTATCTCTGTTCTATCGTGAATAAAATACTGGCTGGTGCGTTTTGATTTTATTCACAATTTACATTTTGGCCCAACTATTTCGGAATTGGGGTTGTATTATTATTATTATTAGCAAATGAAAATTGGCACATACATCGGGCCTGGTAAAAAAAAAAAATTGATATTTTATTGCTTATTTTAAAAAGCACATCAAAATGGCTCTGTAGGGCCACCTAGAACTTTCAAAATTCCATGAAAAATTGGCAGGAATACATGCAATCTACAGTCACAAAACCTTCGCCAATGCATCATACCAGAATCTACAAAAAAGTCTCTTGGAGCATGACCCAAAATCCAAAAGGGAATCCGCCATTTTGAATTTTCCTAAAAATCAGTGTTATTTGGTGGGCTCGTATTTGATTGAAGTCCTCCGGCAGTTTTTCCTCCAACTTCATGGACTTCAAATTTTGTCAGGGTCAAGTGAAGCCTTGAGCAATCAAACATTATTGAAATCGAGAGTTTTTGTCCATGGGCGTGGCCATGACGGCGTAGCAAATTCTGATGTCTCGCCTTGAAACATGAGATGCTACAATTTGTATATACAGTCTTCATTCTCCACCAAATTTAGCATATTTGTTCATTTTTGTGTACTGACAAAATCAACATATCAATTGAGCTGAGGCGTGACCTGGTGGCTCTATAGCGCGACCAAACACGTGACCATTTTGGCATCAAGATACACGGATTTTCATGAAAAGAAGCGGGAGATAGGGTTCATATTGAAGTTTTTTTGTAAATTTTTTCGTCAAACAGGAAGTAAGCTATGTGCCATTTCCTGCATTTTTATATATAATTGAACATTTTTTGAGGGCCTTAAGCTCGAAAACTTTCAAAATTTTGTACAGAAGTTTCAATTGTGATGCTTATCAATTTGATGTCCCAGTTGGCACTGGGCATGACACACTGCTCTACAGCGCCCCCCAATCTATAGCTGCATTTTTGAGAGCCTTAACATGCTCAAAAACGTACAAAATTTTGCACATGCACAAAGCCCGGCATATATTTTACTACCATACAAGATTTATCGCCCCTAAAAGATTTCAACAAAGCAGCCCTCGCAGCTTCTTTAACCAGTCTACCACTGTTCAGTTGTTGTGAATGCACACCTGCACACGTCAGGATCTCATCACCACCTCCAACGTGCGCAGGGGTGTGAGGGTCTGTTCATCGCTGCTTGCAGCTTTAATTTATATTGAAATCGATGACAGTTTGGCAAAAAATTTTAAGCCCATATTCTGGGAAGTATCCATTGATTTCGTTTTTGTGGAGATTTATGGGAAATATGACGACCAATGAAATTGTCTTCCCTGAAACTGCGGTCATCAAAGAACAAATACAAAAAATGGGAGAAAAAATAAAATGTAGAGAGGAAGACGAGGCAAGGGTAATACTGCCTAAAGTCAATTCCTATTTTTGTCCCCTTTCACAATGTGCAGCAGTGAAACACTTGAGAAAAATCAGACGGCATTACTTCAGCTTGCTGCGATGCTATCTGGCTAGCAAGCTGATTAACTACTTCTGTACTTTGGTGTGAACCCAACTCCATATTGTGCAAGGAAAGGTCACTGGCCAGTACTACCGGGATAGCATACTGACACCCTATGTTGTCTTGTTTGCACGAAATTAGGGGCGGCATTGTCTTTCTGTACGACAACGCCCATGCTTTCCATGCAAGAATGTTCAATAAGCACCTTCAACGGCACAATATCCATAGGATGCCCCGGCTAGCAATAAGCCCTGACCTTTCCCCCACTGAAAATGTCTGGGACATCTTGGGCCAATGTGTGTGTCAATGTCAAAGGCCACCAGCCATGCTGCCGGATAGCTCACTCGGTTAAGGCACTGCGTTGCAGTGCAGAAGTGACTATTACGTCCGGGTTATAGCTGCGGTCGTACCAGCCGGCAGTGGTCGGCAGCATTTTCAGCGTAGCACGCGATTTCCCATCGGGCTACAGGGATTCAAATTGGGAAGGGACTGCCGGGTAAGGGAAAATACATAAACAGCTTTGTTCATTGCTCAAACGCCTCCTGTTGGCCAGACAGGCGCTCATCAGGAAGATTCAAAGTCAGTTCATGTCCGGATATCCTACGCCCTCGTTCTGAACTTGCAAATTCAACCAATGAGTTTATAAGAAGCAATGGCTGACGGGCACGTGCTTCGGAGGAGAGCCATGAACTGTCTTCACTATCCTGAGTTGGCAGCAAGGGGTCGCATACGAGCAAGCTTTGCACATAGTTCACCAATTGGGCATTCAGATTTGGGTGGGATTGGAGATGCCAAATTTAAAAAAAAAAAAAAAAAAAAAAGCACGCACTAGATGAACTTGGCCAGGTGTTGGTGGAAGAATGGGACTGACTGCCTCAAATCACAATCGGAAGACTCATATGCACGATGCCTCGATGAATCAATGAGTGTTTGGCCAATAACGGCGGCATTACGCACTATTGACGCAAAAATGTCAACTTTCAATTTCCGTTTCTTACCCATTTCTTCTTTCATGGACCATGACAGCAGGAGAAGCTGTTAAGGTCATGAAATATCGGGTGAATTGTCTACTCAAGTCCTTCTTTGTTGAGATACAGTTAGCTTGGGACCAATTATTCTGTGTCATTAGTTTGTGTCAACCTTGCAATTTCAATATCCCCTACTTTTTTTGAAGAGCATATTATCCCACTAACGTGCTTCAATGTGGGATATTGGGCAAAATAAAACTGAGTCTTATTTGTACTGCCGTTCACTGAGTGGCTGGCATCAGAACGTAACTAACATTAAATCTCTAGCCAGCTAGCTTGTGACCAATGGATAAATAAATTACCATTTGATGAGTGTAACATTCACAAATAGTACAACATACCATCATGCAATTAAATAAGTTACAAATTTGGAGGTGTATTTCATTTGTTTGTCATTGTTAAGCTTCATAATCAATGTTCAGAACATAAATAACAGTTGTGCACTTGTATTCAAAAATCAAATTAAAAGTACAAAATTGAAAAATAAGTTTTTGAATATGGCATCCATCTATAGAAAATTATGGAGGCACCATGCTTAGTATCAAAAAAAAAAAGAAAGAAACACTAATATGTATAATGTCCTGATGCGGAAAAGGCAGTATTTGCACTCGGATTATTACAAATAAATTTTCCAGCTCGCTATATACTATAATATGTGTCCCTACCAACTCTCACGTTAAATCTATGCCCCAAGGGTGAATATGGCAGCATTTGAACAGTCTGTTCTGTTGGGATCAGCAAGTATCAGTAGCGCAATTTGCATGGGGTGCGTGGGCCCCCTCAGGAGGATGGCCAGGGAAATAAAAAAAAAAGGCCGGCTGAGTTCAGCAATTGAGGCAAATGAAAGCAGGGCTATCAATTGAGGGGGAAAAAAGATATAGAAAGAATTTTTGGAACACAATTTTAGGGAAACGTTTGTTCTGTTAAACTATCTTCAGAAAGAATCCATTGATTTGAACACCGTGCTTGAGCTTATTGACCGCTGCGCAAGTGATCTGTAATGCTTGCGAACAGAGGAAGGCTTTGCAAAAATCGAGGCTTGTGCACAACAAAAATCAGGGCTAAGAAGTCTTAGGCTTTCTGCGTGAGATTAAGTGCTTCACTCACGTTCCTGTGCTGTAGTCAGCAATCAATGCGATGCGTGGGTTTCACGATCGTTCAAATTGTTTAAATGGAATAAGACCATTTGAAACATTTTTATGCAATGCCATTGCTTTCAACCCCTGAGTGAAGAAAAACGTGAGAAGTCCAGAATAATAAATGATTTCCATATTACAAGTGGCCACCGTAACTTAATCTAATACGACATCTACTGATTTCCAGGAGGGCAGAGTGAGAAAGGGAAAGCGTTTCCCCGACGAAAAAACCGCAGACGAGCCGATATATGACAGTAGAACACATTTTAAAGTGGACTCATGCTATTATATCCTGGACGTTTTTGACCAACAGTTTGACACGTTTCACAGACCTTCGCAACATGGCAAGTCATTTTCAAGTCTTCAACGAACGGCACTAAAAAAAAATCCAAATTCAGTCGTGAAGATCAATGATCAGGCTCAGTTCACCGAAAAAGGAGAGTTTTATACGGGTCAAATTTTGTATTTCCTCGTCGCCAATGACATGCACTGAACTTTCCTAGCATCTCAACTTTATATCGGATCTATGTTACTATTCTTATAAGCAGTGCACAGGCAGAGCATAATTTCAGTCGTCTTAATTAAAAAACATCTTCAATTAGTGAGAATCATCTCTCAGATCTGGCGATGCTTTTTATTGAGGGAGAAATGACAAGAGGGTGGATAGCCTACATTTGCGAGGATGAAGAAAATAAGTTCATATAGTCTACACATTCAAACAATAGGCCTTCTTTTTATTTTTTAATGAGTTTTTCATTTGTTCAAACCTTTTTTGAGTAGCCAACAATGGATTATTAGGCCAATAAGCCTTTACCATGACATTTTGCCTCTGAACGAATTGAGTGAAAATAAAAAAAGTAAAAGGCAGTAAATTGGAAAAGGATTCCTGAAACTTTATTTACAACATTTCATGCAGCTGCACTCTATATAGGCCTATCTTTGGCAAAAACGTTTGCCTAAATGAATACATTTATTTGTGCTGCTAGCTATATGTTTCAGTTGGTATGAATTCAATATTTTCATGAATACATTAATAGAAAGATACATTATGATTGACAGACAGACAGGCAAATCGGGGGCCACTTTGGGATGAAAAAACCCATGGGAATAAAAGTGAGTCTACGCTTCTGGCAGCAATTGTCAGAAGAGTCTATGGGATCTGAACCTGCTGGTTGCAGGCTGATATCGGGTACTATAATGTACGGTCTTACCAACACTGCCACGGAACAAGTGGATGATAATAATAATTATTACCATTTTTTGGAGACATGATTGTATCCTGAAGGCTCTGTACTGAGATGTGCAAACAAAATGCATTTGACTGTAGTGACAGGCGGTACGAGCATAGCCCCAAAAATGTTGCGGAAAATGATAGCTGCTAATTACTTTGGAATGTTTTGATATGAAACAATACAAAATAAGTGCACAACCACCTTATTGTCCGTGTAAATAAGTGTTGGGTTTTATGAAATGAACAAATAGCGAAAACCAGTAGAATACAAAAAGGAGGCTTTCTTTCTGAAGGGGGAAACGCCCCAACAGAGCTGGCAACAGTACAAAGTCCGCAATCCAAAAACAGTGGGCGAAATCCAGAGTCATACACAGGGCACCAATCACAAAAATCGTAGTCAGACAAAAGAGGTCAAAAAACAAGAATCCGGCAAAAGTAAAGGGAATAGGCAAAGCTCGATGTCTAGGGCAGTCCAGTCAGAAAGATAAATCACAATGAAATAAGGCGAAAGAAGCGTAGCACAGGAAACAAAAAAGGACGATCTGACAAGGAAGTGAATCAAACAGGCATCTAATGTACATATCTCGGTGAATACATGATCAGGGAACACAGGTGCAATCAATGGAACAATAATCATGGAGTGACACATTAGGAATAAACTAATCACATGAATTTGGCCGAAGCCAAAACGCAGACAGGGATAACAAGACAAACCTATGGACAGACAAACAGCTCCAGTCACGGAGTACTAAAAGTGCATAGTTTAGTGAAAGGGAAGCACTAAGCATTCGTGGAGACCCACAGAAAATCGCAGCAGAGATAATAGGGAAAGGCAAGGAGGCGGAGACTAGAATAGGGCGACTGCGGAGAGATCGTTAGTCAATTAGTAACTGCAGCTATACAATCTCGAGTGCTTATTAGTAAGTTAGTCAAAATATACAGGGTTAGTGTTGGTTAGTAATTAGCGAAAACAACAAACTGTTAGTATGTGTTAGTAAGATAGAAAAAGTATGGGGAAGGAAGAACACGAGATGATGAAAGAAGATTGAAACCCAGAAACCAATAAATCACCCGAATGAGTGGCACGCAAGACAAGGGACTGTGAGCAAAGATACACTCATGACAAGACGGGGGAAGGACGAAGTGCAAGGTATGGGAAATAAACATGGCATAGAAACTATGAAACATGGCTATGAACTGAAAACATGGCTAGGAGACTAAAAAACTAAAACATGAAAAATAATGAAACATGAAATCTAATACCAATAATACAATACATGATCTAGGGATGGTCAGACGAAGCAGTGGTCACTAAAACACAAGGCAATCTAAACATGGTGCAAGGCCAGGCACAGAACTTAAACTTGAAGCATGGGGCATGGGACTTGGGCATGGCAAAGATGCAGGATCACAACCATAAGTTATTACCATACTTGCATTATCATCGATGTTATATGCCCAAATGATACAAGAGTTGAAAGAAAGAAGGAAAGATCAATAAATATCTGGATCTTGCACTTGAAATCAAAAGATAACGGAAGTAAGGACATTATGAACTCATGATGCCCAGTGATGCCAACACTGCTGCGAAAAAGAGGATAATAATGATAAGTTCTGATATAGCACCTTTATCAGACTAAAAGTTGCTTTGCATTAGACTCAAAAGAGCAAGAAATGTACATAGACTAAGCAATAAGGAGCATATAAAACAAGTGAACATCCAACAAAACACTAAACAAGTACATTAAACGAGTGTAAGATCAATGGCATAATCAGCATCCTGTAGAATTGCCCCCGAGCTAATGACCGTAAAATTATGTTTGGAATGTGTGATAGTGTATGGGTGAGTTATCTGGCTGCTGAGTTTTGGACCTATTAAAGTTTGTTGAGGGATTGAGTAGGGATAACAGAAAATAATGAATCACAATAATCCAAATGACAGGTAAGAAATGTGCGGACAAGTGTTTCAGCGTCATGAAAACTGAGAAAATTTTGAAAGTAGGCAACACTGCGTCAGAAGAAAACGGCTTTAATTACAATATGAGGCCGAAGGGAGAATGTTGGGTCAAGAATTACTCCACGGCTGCAAGCCGCGTCAAACAGGGTGACTGTAATGTCATCTTGGGCAAGATGGAGATCCCTATTCATTGAAAAACTGCTTTTGACCTGCTACCAACAGGATCTCTGCCCTATCACAATTTGGTTGAAGAAAATTTGAAGCCCTCCACCACTTAATCTCTGAACAATCAATGAGGGAGGGGAGTGGGAGAGGAACAGTGGGTTTTCTACTGAGGTAGATTTGAATGTTGTCAGCATAAAAATGAAATTACAAACCATGCTGATGGATGATAGAGCCTTGGGGGAGCTTGTAGATTAGGAAGCGAAGGGGACCTGAGACAGGGCCCTCTGGGGCACCTTGAAAGACTGGAGTAGAGTGTGATTTGCAGTTACCACTGAAGGTAAAATTCTGTCTGTCAGTGAGGTCGGACCTGAACGGGGCAAGGGCAGTGCCACAGATACCTAAATGCGACTGGAGGTGAAAAACCAAGAGGCTGTGATTGACCGTATGCAAGGCATCACTGTGATTGAGGAGAAGCAAAATAAAATTTGTTTCATGGGAGCGAAGGCAATACCCCTCAGCCCAAACACACTGAATCAAAGGTGATGGTGTTTGAGCCAGAGTGAAAGGTCATTGTGGTAAAAAAAAAAAAAAACCTGGACAAGGCACTCCTACCCACCAAGGCAAGTATACAAATGCAAAATCAACTTCCTAACCCAAGCGGTTTGAGAGTAATAGCCTGGAAAATGTTGTAAAGGTGAGGGTCAGTCAGGCAAGGTGAAAGGTCATTTTGGTCCGAAACCTTGACAAGGCACGGCTACCCACCAAGGCGAGTCCAAATATGCAAAATGAAGTTCCTTACCCCAGTGATTACAGAGTAATGGGTCAGAAAAACTTTTCTCAAACACTGCCCATCTGCGAAGGGGATGATAATATACCTCTGCCCTGACTAAGGTAAAAAAAATTAATCCAGAATCAGCTGAGAGGTGGAGGTCAATGACAACTCTAAATATGGCAGTTTGTATGCAGTGCTTGAACCAAAAATTCAACTGGTGTGGCTCAAACAGCTCTTTTCTAAGTTTGTGAACTTCCGAATGGTTGGCTACTACTTTCTCAAAAACTTTGAAGAGAAAGGGAAGCTGTGAGAGAGGCCTGTAATTACTGCGGACCGTGAGGTCAAGGCAGGCTTTTTAAGAATCGGGGTGACCATGGCATTCTTCAGAAACAGAGTAACTTGTGCAGAGGAAAGAGTGTTGTTTACACTGTTCGAAGTAGAGGCAATAAAAAAGGCTTTAAGAAGTGATGTTGGTGCAGGATCCAGTTAGTCAGAAGAGGAATTTAATTTCATAATTAAATCATGAATATGTAGAGTGGAATGAAGCAGCTAAGAGGGGTGACATGAGTATTGGTAGCATAGGTGAACATAGTGTCAAGTGGGATGGTACAGGAGTCGTTTACAGATGTTGCCAGCTTTTTTTCAAAAATACTGAAGGAAATCATTGCACAGTGTGATGGAGCCAGATATTGTCGAAGATGGGGTCTGAAAGAGCTTATTGACAGTTTTGAAAAGGGTGTTTGGTTTCTCACTACCTTCACTGATGATGTGAGATCTATATATGTTGACTTAGCAGCATATCGAACATTTCTGTATCATTTCATAGAATCTGCAATGAAATGATACATCTGCTAGAATCCGGGAGGGGGGGGGGGGGGTAGATGGGGGACATTTAATTGTGAGCACTGGAAATGCTGAGGTTATAATTGCAATTTTGAGTCCAGAAGAGGTTTAGAGGTGAGGACATTGAAGAAAGAGAGGCAATTTATGAACTAAATTTTACAGTAAGTTACAGTAGATTTACTGGAGTGCTTATGCAGGGGAATATCAAAAATGAATTTGATGAGCTTGTGTTCTGTTCCAAGAATGGATTCAGATGGGGAAGTCCCACTCAAGACCGTAGAACAAACAATGTCCACGAGTGTGAGTGGGTAAATCAACATGCTGCGAGAAATCAAAACAGTCTAAAACAGACCAAAATCCAGATGTTGAGAGCAACTCAGAACGTCAACATGGATTTGTAAATATCCCAGCGAGAGAATTCTCGAGCAGATGGAGGATGTTACCGTAAGAAATTCATTAAATTCTGACAAAAAATTCTTGCACTCAGGTGGTTGGTAAATCAAAATGGTTAAAACCAGAACAGCACAGGAAGATTTAAAGGCTAAGAATTCAGAGGATGTAGCCTTGAGAAGGTCAACAAATTCTATAAGCTATCACAAAAAATAACTGCAAGACCACCACCCTTGCTGCACAGCCTAGGATGATAACTTATCCTAGAAGAGAGAACTTGTTCAAATTCATTATGATCACGTTGTTGCCAAGTCCCACGTAGAAAGACACAGGCCAGGTTATCGTCCATAAGTTGTTTGCAGTGGAAAAGAGCTTTGTTCGTATGAGAATGACAATTAAACAAACCAATTTTCGCATTATTCGCATTAGTAATTTGATTGATAAAAGGTAACTCAGGAGCAAAAGGCAACAGAGGAGTGTACAGGTACCTGCAAACGATGGCAGTCTGATTGTTTGTTTTCCCAGATGGAAGGGATACATCAATCTACAGCAAAGTTTACTTTCAGTTTCAAGCGGTGTAAATGATGAGGGCAACAAGCTATTCCCAGGGCAGTGCAAAGGGCAGAAATGTTTTCAGGAAGCAAAGCCTTTCGACACAGTAGAAGCAGTTTGGAGATGATGTGGGGGGGAACCATTTCACTGTGGAATTGCACAGTAGAGATTGAGTTGCAACACCAAACAGACCAAATAAAGTCAGTCAAGGTTAGAACAACCAAAGACAGCCTTAAAGTAGGCATCTTGACTTACCCATTTGTAATCACAGTCAGGTTGGTAACAAAGTTAGCCGGCTACCGTGACTGAACTACAATGAATTTGGGACGTTGTGTACAACACGATTTAAAACAATATATTATTTGCAAATCCTTTTCAACCTATATTCAATTGAGTACAATACAAAGACAAGATATTTGATATTTAAACTGATTAACTTAAACTGATTGTTTTTTTGGAAATATTCACTTATTTTGAATTTGATGCCTGCAACATGTTCCAAAAAAGCTGGGACAGGAGCAAATTTACCACCTTTCAACAACACTCAATAAGCATTTGGGAATTGTGGACACTTTTGGACAAGTGAAGAGGGTTTGTAAGCAGAATTCTTTCCCATTCTTTCGTGATGCATGACCTCAGTTGCTCAACAGTTCAGGGTCTCAGTTGTTGTATTTTGTGCTTCATAATGCGCCACACAGTTTCAATGGAGGCAGTTCTGGACTGCAGTCAAGCCAATCTATTTCCCACACTGTTTTACTACGAAGCAATGCTGTTGTAACACGGGCAGAATGTGGCTTGACATTGTCTTGCTGGAATGAGCAGGTACGTCCCAGTAAAAGATGTCACTTGGATGGCGGCATATGTTGCTTCAAAACCTGTATGTGACTTTCAGCATTAACGGTGCCTTCACAGATGTGCAAGCTACCCCTGCCATGGGCTTTCGTGTAGCAATTTCTCCGGATTCTCTGCATCTTTTGATGATATTTTGGACTGTAGCTGACGAAAGTCCTAAATTCCTTGCTATTGCAGGTTGAGAAATGTTGTTCTTAAACTGTAGGACTATTTGCTCATGCAGTTGTTCACAAAGTGGTGAACCTCGTCCCATCCTTGATTGTGAACGACTGAGCCTTTCGGGAATGCTCCTCTTATAGCTAGTCATGACACTCACCTGTTTCCAATTAACCTGCTCACCTGTGGAATGTTCCTAACAGGTGTTTTTTGAGCATTCCTCAACTTTTCTAGACTTTTGTTGCCCCTGTCCCAGCTTTTATGGAACACGTTGCAGGCATGAATTTCAAAATGAGCGAATATTTACAAAAAAACAAGTATGAACTTGAAATATCTTGTCTTTGTTGTGCACTCAATTGAATATAGGTTGAAAAAGGATTTGCAAATCATTGTGCATTGCATTTATTCATGTTTTACACAATGTCCCAACTTCATGGAATTGGGGTTTGTATATACCAGCATTATGCAGAGAAAAGGTTGTAACAATTACCTTCCCAAAACAAAACCTGAAAGCCAGCACACAGCAGCACAGCAAGAAAATTGAGGCCTACTCATGCATAGACAGGCTAGCACTGCGTGGAGTAGATCAGCAAGGGCTCATACTAGGCCAGTCAGAAGAGGGGGTCAGAACACAAGGACAGATGACCCACAGAAAGTAAACACTTGAATAAATAAACATTTGAAGAGTGCAATTCTTCTTCTTCAATTCAGGGCTCGCCCCAAGGGCTGGTGGAACTGTGTCTCAGTAAGACCACAATAACTTTTTAATCCCCCGACGTGAGAGTCTTGGGGGAATTGACTCTGTTTTGGGAACTTCTTCAGAATCCACTTATTAAAGTAGTGACGAAATGAAGAATCTCCCATGATGGTCGTCCACATAAATGCTCCTTTCAGCAAAGCTGCAAGCTGAAACCACTTTGCTGGCTTCCCAGAGGAAATGAGGCAGCTCTCCGGACAATGTGAGTGGAGCTGGTCTCTGAAGGCCCTCTTGTCAACGGCTGTCCACTGCTGTCCAGTCAGTGGACTCACGAACTTGGAACAGCCAACGCCTGACAGCTCCCTCGTCAGTTGGAGATTGAAGGTGGGGTTGTGGGGTGGCCACAGATGCTGGAAAATTCTGCAGTGCTTACTTTTAAGTCTTTTTTCACTCTTCTTCACACTATTAGCCAACCTTTGCAGAAGCTTTTAAGCTAATGTTGCTAACAACCCAGTTAAAAAGCTGAGGATAAAGTTGTGTGCTGCAGCACGTTCTCAGCTTTTGTCATTGGCTCACGGAGGTGGAATAACAAAAAGTATCAATAATGTTGCAATGAGTAATGTTGTTTCTGATATTGAGTATCAATATTTACCCTAGAATTAATTTTTGATAACGTTAGCACATGCACACACACACACACAAACGCGCGCGCGCGCACACACCCCACAAAATATTGCACATACACAGACAATATATGTGCACTTACAAGCACACACACTCATACAGACATACACATGCACATGCAGTCTCTCTCTGTGAAGGTCCTGCCCTGCAGTTCCTCCCCGTCCTGCTGTCTGCACCTCCACCTCAATAAGCCACACCTGCTGCTCACTGAAGTGGAGGTGCAGGTTATTTAAACAGCGACATACTGTGTGAAAGAGCCCTGTTGTTTTTACTGCTGCTCCTCTCCTGTTTGTTTTAATCTTTTATTAAAGGAAAGATTTTTATATTTTTCCTCAGCCTGGGCGCGTGGGTCCCTTCATCTGGTTTTGGGTACATGGTCCCATTGCCCGCCGGCTTCGTTTCTTCAGCGGGCGGGGGCAAAACCATGACTCTCTCTCTCACACACACACACACACACACACACACACACACACAAACGCGCACACACACATGCACACATATCTCTTTGTTTCACATTTGGTGGAGGTGGACATTTGACTCGGCTCTAAAAGCCCAATCGCAACAATGCAGCAACACTGATAATTTCTATTTTTTTCAACTAAATAATAACGCAAACAGGAAATCTTTGTCTGATCCTTATTGAGCAAAAGTGTATTATAAAAGATACTCGGCAAGCATGCATCAGAGACATGTTTGCCTTTTATATTTTAACTAAAATTATCCATTGTAAACCAGTATTTATTTATTGACTTGTTTGTTCATTCATTAATCCACTTTACATGACAGTAAATCTATGAAGGTAATTATTTTCGACCTTATGTTGCTGTTATGTGCTATTATCCTCATTAACATGCGGCCTCAAATCAAAACCATTCTTGCGTAAAAAGACAAGTTTCCATATCAACCTACATCAGGTAATTCTTGTCACCAGTGGGAGCCCTCAGTTATCATGCGTCAGTTTTTCTTGCGTTTATACTGTATTTTAAAGGAGCTGCATCACAATTAGAGTGCATGCTCCCAACTTAGAACAAAGTTCAATCTGCAAGTCATAATCTTGAAGGTATTTTTCTTCTGTGATTATTAGCGATGGCAACCAGCTAATATTCTTTGTATCCCTGGGCTAAAGCTTAAGTAAGCACTTTGAATCCTCAAATTTGTATCGATAGCTTTTTATTATGAAAGGGATAATGCCAGAGTAATGAAAATATATGAATACAATGCAAAATGAAGAGGCATTGGCGAGGATGGAATCGAACTATGACTTGCAGTCAAGCAAGCATTCACTTTCTGTGGATACATGTTCTGAGTATGCGCAGTAATCGTGATGCAGCTCCTTGAACCCATCCCGACGGAATACGTTATATAAAATTGTTGCGTTGGTACGGACACACTTTAAACACACTTTGGTTAAACGTTTTCATTTTCAAAATAAAGGTTTTTAGCAGGTTCAAATGCAATTGTCAAACTAGCAGCGTCATTTTTGGTATTTGTAACATCATTCCAATTGTTATTTTGGTTGCCTGTTACGTGACGCCGAGCAGCTCCTCGACAAAGCGCTCGACTACGTGCTCCTCGACCAGAATCTGTCCTGGCTCAGCCACGGCCCCTCCCCTCCCGTGGTTGAAGTAGAGGTGGCCCATCACCGCGATCGTCAACGGATTTCGTGTTTATATCGAACTGCGAATGGTCGAGGTCGCTGTCAGATTGGTCAGATTGACGCGATACTCATGTATTATGCATATTTTCAACGGAACTCCGAATGACGTCATCCACGCTGCTGGCACCGGCTCACCGTAGGGAATGGCAGAAATCGCTGCACCGTTGGCAGCGACTTGCCGTAGGGAATGAGTTAAGCAGGATGTTTATGGCTTAAAGTCAGATTCTAACGTTAAATATCAATAAACAACACTGGATAGTAGATGCTAAATAAATTCAGTTGGAGTGGTTTGTTTCCCTTAAGGCGGCTTGGTTATGTAGAAAGCTCGACTATTTATAGAGCGCACATTTGGTTTCCGATTCAGCAGGTCGCCTGTCACGGAAACGACCGAGCACTCACCCTACGTCACCAGTATATCACTGATAAGCGACCCTCCCTCCCACTCCTCATCACACTGTATCCTACACGCATTTACACAGTACTTTTCATGCATGCACTATGGCTGCCACAGCAGAAAATGTGGTCTCTGATTCTGAAGAAAGTTGTTCCATTGCGAGTGACCTTGAATTGGTTTTATTCAACTCGGGCTCGGACCTGGCAGAGGAAGAAGGAAATTTAGAAGTGCTAGAGCAGGGGTTCCCAAACTTTTCCAAATCAGGGCCCACTTGAAAATCTAAAAAATGTCCGCGGCCCACCTTTGTCCTATAAACAGTACATAGACGAAATTATGCATTCTCAGAACACTTAACAGCAACAATAATTGTTGTTGTTGTTAAGAAAATAAATAAAATAAATAAAAAAAAACAACAATAATTGTTGTTGCTGTTGTTTTTTTATTTATTTATTATTATTATTATTATTATTATTATTATTATTATTATTATAAAGATTCAGGATTGGGATAAAGGCAGGGGCGAAGCTAGAACCGGGAATTGGGGTGGCACAGACACGTCCCTTTATGACAATTAGGATAGTCCTGGCTAGTTCTCAATTATTTTTCTTTATTGACGCGTTTTCCAATTATTATAATCGGCAACTGAAGACACGGTTTCTCATGCGATCTAACAGCGATGAAGTCATGGGGCAATTCCGTAAAACTGAGAATTGGGTTGGACGTAACATCTGTTTTAAAGAATTATAAGTCCTGACCTGTTCGCAGTCCTTTTCATGATTAACAAAATGTTCAGTCCGAGAGGCTCCGCACTTAACAGGTGCTGCTTGTTCTCCCCGATTAGGTAAGACGACAATCATTCATCTGGACGCGTTTGCATAATTTAAATCAAAGTCAAATAGAGCCGCATGCTTTTTAACGCCAAGTGCCACTTTTTTTCCCACTCAATACCGAGAGTAATTTTGAATAACGTTGATTTAAATTGAGCAAACGTTTCCAGATGAATTATTGTCGTCTTACCTAATCGGGGAGAACAAGCAGCACCTGTTAAATGCGGAGCGCTCTCGGAGTGAACATTTTGTTAATCATGAAAATGACTGCGAACAGGTCAAGACTAATAATTCTTTAAAACAGATGTTACGTCCACCCCAATTCTCAGTTTTACGGTATTTACCCCGTGACTTCATCGCTGTTAGATCGCATGAGAAACCGTGTCTTCAGTGGCCTATGACGATAATTGGAAAACGCGTCAATAAAGAAAAGTAATTGAGAACTAGCCATTACTATCCTAATTGTCATAAAGGGACGTGTCTGTGCCACCCCAATTCCCGGTTCTAGCTTCGCCCCTGGATAAAGGAAGCCCAAACTTTTAATCTGTGGTGTACACACAAGACAGAATTAATTATCGAGCACAGTACGTGCTCCTCCGATTATGACCCCCGGTCATGATGACCAGAAAGCTACGTTCCGATCATAAACTACATAAGGTTCCTAAAATATTGTGAGGTCAATAACACTCAATAGGTTATTACTTCTAAATATTTTTTTAAATCGTGCAACAAATATTTTACAATACAAATCATAAAAAATCATATTTGCAAAAATGAATCATATTTTTAATGACCTCTCACGGCCCACCTGCAGTACCACCACGGCCCACCAGGGGGCCGCGGCCCACACTTTGGGAATCACTGTGCTAGAGGATGGCTTCGCTCAGATACAACCTTTTCTGTTTGAGTCACCGGCGGGAAAGAGGCAGGTACCAGTAGGCCCACATGATAGGGAATAACAGCAATAACCTCACCTTTCACTTCTGAATGGCAGACACCTCTCGCAGTTTACCTCGCGATAAGAAACAGTTGCTCAGACTGATCGGTGGAACCGAGGAGAATCAAATTCATTTTTGAAAGCCTTGTTATACATTGCACTACAAATATATATGGCGTTTACTTCCGCACATCAATGACGATGGAAAATATGAATTGCCTACGTCTTTATAATTTCTGGATTTGCGTAAATTAGTTTGCGAGGTTCATTGAGTAATAAGCCATGAGAATCCGTTCTATCGTCTGAATGTGGTGACAGCTAAAGTGCATTGTTAGGTACGATGCACAGCTGAGTGATGATAACGAAAATAATTGCCGCGAAGTCAGCAAAAATTCCATAATTTTTGCAGATTGTCATCCTTGCGGAGTCACATCAATCAACATAGCCAATAGGTAATCGCTTTGTCATTTTAATCATTACGTGTCATGTATTGGTGGTGGCTGTTCAGTGAATAAACTGATTGTTAATCAATTATGCAGAAAAGGGTGATGTTACTGAAGACCTTCATGACATCTGACGGCACGCCACTGCATGAATTTAGTTTTTATCATATCAAGGTGCCAATGTGGGAAATGCATTGCCATGCCGGATGAAGACAGCAGCAAATGCTGTAAAGAAATGGACCAAGTCAGGACAAAAATGGAAGCTTAGGAGGATGAAAGTGGAGAGCCCCTTGCTTGTATCACGTTACACCCGGGTTTTGATGGGGGCTGTCTAAATCCTTGGTTGTTAGAGATAGCCTATTACCAGTACCGTCAGCAATACCAGGCAGATGCCCTTCAGCATTTTGGAGTCGAGTAAGTTCAGACTGTGGTAAACTTGCTCCAAATAACATCATTTATTCATGGACCTATACATTAGCTTCTCATGAAGCACTGCCTGGGACAATTGAATTGATTTGTCAGGAAAGTGAAATGGGTCAGAATTTATAACTGTTTCATGTAAAACACATGCCCAAAAATTCAAACCCAACAAAATCTTTCTTTTCTCGGGCAAGAAGGCCTAGCTGAAAAAACATGTTACCGATGACGTCCTGGTCATACAATAAAAATAACACAGTGAGTCATTAATCTCTTTAATGGACAGTATGGGTGATATGAATATGCATTTCACAGTTACATGTACCACATGTACAGTTCAGGTTTGATTTTCTTTGAATTCTGGATCCATTTCCCTTGTCTGCAGGAGGTTTCGCTATGTGGCATACCGCCAACTGGTGCGTTGGTGCTGGGGATACCTTGGAAGACATAACCGGGTACCGCTTCCATCTTGTGCTGTAGCAGCCATCAGGCAAGCCTTCCCTGATGCCGGCGGAACATACAAAGGTTTCAAATGGCCCAACCTATGAGATGAACACTATACTCAGCAGCCTGACATCACTGGTCATGAATTGATTGTGTCGAGCATACAGGTGGCACATTAGCAAACCATGCCATGAACTGTTGAACCGCTGCGTTCATGTCAGCTGGCATAGCTATTCCTGCATTTAGTGGGGCAGGCTGCTGTGCGCGGATATCACCCAAACTGTCTTTCAGAGCCTTTGGACCCGCAGAGTACTGTGCAATAAGATCCATATGAAGGTTGTGTGCACACTCTGAAATATAATATTAAAGCAGATTTATTATCTGCATATGCAATAATATTTATCAAGTCTAGAATTACATGTTCCTTCACATTTGGGTCCGCCCCTGGTGAAAGTGTGTTAAATCAAATGAACAACTCGTAAATTTTATGAGGGTTACAAATCTCCCATTGAATGGTATACAAAACCATCAGTAGTTTCATGGATACTATGTGAGTGCATGGAAACCACATCTGAGTGAGATCACCGTTGTACACGACATATAGCAGCGTATAGTAAAACAATTTTATTTTATAATAAAGAAAGGTTTACCGTGTGTTGGCCTTGTCATGACTTTTGTAAGGGTGTAGTCTCTCTTCTTGGCCTTGGGGTGCCGAATAGAGATGCGCGGTTGCCAGTCTGCACTAACCAGCTGCATTCTGTCACTGTTCTCATTATAAGGGAGAGCCGCCAGGTAAATTTTTTTTAGAAACGAAACATAATGCACATGAACAGTGGGCACTTCTCAAACAGTAAACTCTCATGTAATGATCATGGTGATAAAGGCATAAATGTTTCAGTGATGGCATTTCTGTTGAAATTTTAATTAAATCCATTTGTATATTGGGTTAGTTACCTTGATGTCATCCCCATGTAGGAAAAAGCAGTGTGTTTTGGCGCAAAGTGCAGCATCAGTGAATGAAATGCCTCTAGACTGGAGGTCTGGCGGGTGGTGGATAATTTCAACAGCTCTTTCAACAGAGTTTTGTTTAGAAGCAGTTCCTCTATCTTCACTGCAGCTTTGGATCCTGAAACAGTTGTTTGTGTCATAACTGGTTGCAACTTAGAGTCACTCACACTGGGTTAGCAGTTACCTTTAGGTTAGCATGTTCAGTGTAACATGTGTTATGCAATGTTTCATTACCCTTAGAGAGGCATACCTGGTTTTAGCCATTCTTTGTCTCGGTCATCACCGACTAGGGGTGGATGATCACACCATAGTTGTAAGGGATTGCTGTGGGTGTGGATGTCCTGTATGTGGCCCACAACACACTCCCATTTCGCCTTGATGACATCACCATCACCTGAGGAAGTAGACACTGCAGCCCAGTACATGTGGTTCACAACTGACTTGCGCCACAACCCAACATCACCACACTCTTTTTGGGCCGACAACTTGTCTAACTTCTTGGAAAGTCCTATCAGAAAAAAAACAAGAGTTGTAACATTTTTATACAGTGATTCATCTTGTTAAATAACACGTTACAGTCACAAAGACAAAAGAGAATTAATATGACTTTTACCTAATATCCAGATAATGCTACTAGTTTAATGTAGTAAGTAACTGTGTACTACATGTCGCTACAGGAATAACAAGTTTATTTTTTTCAATTAGTGCGTTATATCTAGATTATCCCAATAGACATGATGAACTGATTGACACCTTTAGCAACATGCTACACATCATAGTGGTGATCAGTTTTGTCCAGTTTCTCTCGGATCCATTTTGCGTTTTGGCGGTGTCGATCCGTGACCATCAGGTCGATGTCCAGGCGTTTCTCAGTGACAAACTGAACCATTCTCTTGAGGCCTTCGTGCTCACACCAACTGCTGTTTTTCACTTCTGTACTCTAATAATATATACATTATTATATTATAATGCAAAAGCAAAACAGATATTTATGACTAAAAATTTTACTGGAAATAATATTATGGTAAATACTGACCTGTACAACCTGCAAATATATCACTTTGTTGATCCTCATTTCAAGGGCGCTGTAAGTGCCATATTTAGCACAGTGGCCTGGGCTGTCACTGCGCCCATCACCCGATAGTAAGAGGCCACCATGCAAGCTTTGCAACTTTGCCACCAGTTGCTCTTGTTGGGCTCGCCATGCTCTATACACTATGGGCTGGAGATAATTCTGCTGGTGACGAAAGAAGGTGGAGCGACTGATGTGTCCAAGCCCAAGTAGCTTGAACAACCGAATGGCTTTTGTAGGCAATGATCCAGAGAAGAGGATTGCACCAGACATCAGAAGGTTAACAGCTGGCATATTGTGCACATACGGCTGGTTACTCCACTTCCTTTTGTAACCACAGGAGGAGCAGTTTTGGTGTATTTTGATGGCGGTTGCCTTATCAAAGATGACTTCTCCGATGGAGCTGGCAGTGCACACAGGGAATGTTTTAAAAAGCTCTAGTAGATGACTTTGGTAAACAATATATTTCGCGTCTGTGTGGTCATCACCCTGATTAAACCTGGAAAATAACATGTTTTATCAAGTCAAACAACATTGTCTGTTATTAATTTTCGTGTATGATCTGTTGCCATATATATACACCTCATTTCATTTCAATACTGAAACTACAGCGATACCTTCTGCCATCTCCAACTAAGGTTGTCTCAGCATCTGATGATAAATCAGAAAGGGGCGTGTAGTCGTCATCATCATCACCATCATCTGGAGCATCGTCAGACTCCGAGTCGCTGCTCTCCTCTAGTAGCGGTTCGTGTTTGTTAGCTGAAGCTTTCTGAGGTATGGAAGGTTGAGGCTTTTCTATATTTGGTAAATATGGTGGAGGTGATGTAGACTTGACATCGCACTGCGTTCCAACAGACGTTGTTCTGATCTTAGTCACCTGGGTAGCTGAAATACAATGATCAAAAAAAAAGTTGTGATAAAGATTACCAGCATCGTATACACAACAACATAAGAATTGATCAATGGTTACAAGGCGAATAAGTACCGGCGTTTATTATTGTGGCATACATGTAGGTATTTTGACACTAGCTTTTGTTAACTCTTTAATTTAGTTCTGTTTCATCATGTTTATTTGGATTGGCACTTGTGGCATGTGAACAGCATAGGAAAACTTGCCTCTACTCCTCCTCTTCACTCTCAGCCTGCCGCCGTGCTGCGTTCCACTGTCGCACATTGCAATGGGTTCTGTCTGTGTTGCAGTGCTGGTCGTTCTGTGGTCTTCTGCATCTGGCTGTTCTTGTAAAGGGACTTGCAATTCTGGAGTCGGCACTTGCTCAGCATGCGTATCCACTGACAACATCTGGCGGAAAAGAATATCGAATAGCCAATGCATGTACATTACATGTACTTCTAGAGATACCAGTACAAATCCCCAGCAAGAAACCCTCTCGTTAGCTCTAGGCCTATCACTATTTGGCATTCCCTCTGAATACATATGTTTACAACGAACTCAAGCGTCTGATGGCGTATTTTATTTGAATACGCAAGGATGACAATCTGTAAGTAAATCAGAAACATTCGCGGACTTCGCAGCAATTATCTTCCATATCACTCAGCTATGCATCGTAACTAACTACACACTTTTTTTGCTCAATGAGCCTCGCAAGCTAATTTACGCAAATCTGTGGTTTCACATGCTACATGAGCGCAGAAATTACCAAGATGAATTGATATTTTTTGTAATAATTGATGTGCGGAAGAAAACTGTATAATTTTGTAGTGCAATGTATAACAAGGCTTAACATTATAATTTCAATTATTACAACTTGACTTACCCGTGACAAATCAAGCTTTCTGTGGGTGCTGCTCTTTCGTACTTTGTATCTAGGAACACTCGGTGTCACTGGAACAGCTGGACGCTTCATACCTTGTATGCCTAACGTTAGGTCCATACCAGTGCTATGTTCAGCCGGCAACAGGTTCTGTTCGGCAATCTCTTGATGTTGAATGGGGAGGGCAACAGTGGTTATGGCAGTGTCCATGGTGACAGGACTATTGTGTCCACCGACTGCAGTCACAGGTCCAGGGCCGACAGTTACAGATGGAATGTTGTCCAGTGCTTTACCTAGGCCAAATGAAACGTCTTTCCTCATCAGCGCCATGTGCTGCTGGTCAGGGAATTTCACGGACGGTGTAGAGCCCTTTTTCAAGTTTGGCTGGTGTTTAAACCCTCTTTTCCATTGCATGAACCCATGGAAATCGGCTGGTGTAAAATGGGCGCCAAATAAGATGCTCTCGCTATGATCTCGCTATCAGATAGCACCATCTTTATTGATGTTAGAACAGCCGATCATTACACACGTCTTCGTCATCTTCATAGTGAATTTCGCTGGGACTAGCTTGTATAATATAGGTATGATATTATTTGTTATAATATTATTAAATAGCCGGCGCGTATTGACACATACATATAATACCACCCGAATGCATGCATGCATGTGCATGCAGTCTGGATCTAGTACAGAGCACGATGTTATCCACTGGTGACGTCAGGCACGGGAGTACGTATGCAGACCCGAATACATGGCGTTCTTACGACCCTTTGCGGAAGCTGTGGAATTCGGTAAATTAACATCACCGTAGTGGCTTTTCTGTCACGCGTATCTATCTGCTTTTTTTCAGAAATGTTATACAGTCATGGTATCTCTCCAAAACTGAGCAATATAAAAAAAAAATTTACCTTAGGATTCTGACTTTAATTATGGTTGTGTAGATATTTGGAGTCTCCATTGATATTCCAGTCAAACACATTTTGCTTTTGTCCATTGTGCTCTGCTCTTTTTCAGTCAGACAGGTCTCATGCACTTATTCATTCTGACATTTTTATCAATTCATTGTTTAATTCATGGAGGGTAAACTAATAGAACTGCCTGCATAATTGAGTATGGTGGGGGTTATTTAAGAAAATCAAGGCTTTTCCGCCTCAGTAAAACGCCACTGTTTTTTGTGTTCAGCATTCACAATACAAGTTCATATCATCCCCTCTAATAAAATATGTTGCATTTAGATCAACATTCAGCCACTGCAAGGGGTTCAAGGCTGTAAATAATCTCATTCCTGCGAAGTGAGGCCTCTTGACAAGGTGACAATGCCCTCCTCCACAAAGCACAACACTTGGAGGAGCATGACACCAACGCTATCCATATTTCATGCACTTCTCTGCCATCAGACCTGAACCCAGCTGAGTAGTTGTGGAATATTCTGGAACAATGTCTCAGACAGTATCTTTCTACTTCTGTTACTATTTTCTGCAAGATCTAAATCAGCTATAACTCTCCTGTGGAATTGTGGCATCATATGCCAGGGCTAATGCAGACCATACTGCTGTCACGTTAGCTGAAAATTTATATTATAAATGTTTATTAAATCTTTCCCAATGGATAACTTGTGATAGATTGTGCCTACTACTTGACAAAAACAAATTAATTAATTAAAAATGCAGGAGCATCAGTACTGTGCTTGTAAAAATTACAGGATTTTGTTGAATTGTCTTAAGTTCATTTAATGCATTAATTACTTCCGTTAGCATTGTGAGTAAGCATGACTGAAAGTGTACTATATAAGGGTTCATAAATGGTCTGTTTCTGCGATTATGAATTTGACTAGGCATTCCAAACCATGATCGCCGAACCCAAATGAAAAATGCAGTCTAATTTAATAACTCAATGAATGTTGATAGGGTGGTTGAGTTTGTAAATGGACTACTTTACTGACAGACACATTAATTCAAATAAAGGAATGATAAATCTATGAACAAAGACCCTGACCTCTGCTATAAAGAGTCATAAATGCTTTCAAAGATCACCAATGCAGACCATACTGCTGTCACGTTAGCTGAAAATTTATATTATAAATGTTTATTAAATGTTTCCCAATACATAACTTGTGATAAATTGTGCCTACTACTTGACAGAAACAAATTAATTAATTAAAAGTGCAGGAGCATCAATACTGTGCTTGTAAAAATTGCAGTGTTTTGTTAAATTGTCTTCAGTTCATTCAATGCATTAATTACTTCCGTTAGCATTGTGAGTAAGCATGACTGATAGTGAACTATATAAGGGTTCATAAATGGTCTGTTTCTGCGATTATGAATTTGACTGGGCATTCCAAACCATGATCGCCGAATGAAATTAAATGAAAAACTCAGTCTAAATTAATAACTCATTCAACATTGAATGTTGATAGGGTGGTTGAGTTTGTAGATGGACTACTTTACAGACAGACACATTAATTCAAATAAAAGAATGATAAATCTATGAACAAAGACCCTGAACTCTGCTATAAAGAGTCATAAATGCTTTCAAAGATCACCAGTAGTACTAATTGATTGTCTCTTTTGTTCATCGTCACACGCAATTAGGCAGTTTGGATGCTATTGGCTGTTAGCTGACCATCCGCTGTCCAGAGCCATTGATTGGAGTTTGGCTCTTCTCACTGCACAATCTTCTTTTTGAAGTAGGTGTTCTTAGAGAAGGAAGAATGTGGTTTTGTTAATTCTGAATTTTCCCTTTTGCCTACACGTCACACCTATCAAATTAATAGTCTTCAACTCTGCTCCCCTTGTGTTTTGACAATTTTGTGTTTTTATGTATGTTTCTGATGTTGGCTATGAGAGTAACAAGGCAAGAAGAAGGTGTTTAAGCTCACAGCTTGTGAGAACTTTGGCAAGCAATGCCACCAAACGAGAGACCCGCCGTATTTGCCGTGTTCATCACCAGACCGTCTGTTATCAGGTTGACACTAAATTTACTTGCCTTTTCAAATAAAGCTGCTGGCGTGGTGTTTTTTTTGGCAGTTCATTTAGTCTTAAATTATCCGACCAGTAAGTGACTAAGGTTTGTTTGGATCCCTAAAACAAAGATAAGCACTTTGTCAATAAATAGCAAAGTAAAATGATTAAGAACATACATTTATCACGGGTGCACCTTGCTTCTGCTCAGAGGATAAAATAAAAACTGAAGCAACAATTTGTATGACACGACTGTGTGCAATGCCTGGAGAGGATGTGCGGGTGCTGTGAACAGCTCACATAGTGCATATTGCAAGTGAAAAATCTTCATTGCATTCATTCAGGTGACTCTCATATACACAGTGACGTAATAGTTCATTTCACTAATCTGGGTCTATTTGCCTCCGGAGCAATGTGGGGCCTTGCACATGAATGCTCAGCCCAATCTGCTATCCACTAGGCTACGGTCCACGTAAGAGAACATTTATTCAAATGATTTCAACAAGTAATTCATTTCTAGAGCTGCAGTCCATTGTCACGGCCGCTGCTCCACCCAATCCCCACTGCTCCCCATGGTCCTTAAGCCCACCAGGCCGTAGCACCGGTTGCGTTACCGACTATGCTTGTGTTCTATCATCCTGAAATGCGGTTTTTGTTGTGCGGCGGGAACAAGCTGCATGAGGAATCCCGCAGTATTCTGCAGTCCTGACCTCTGGGAGAGTGATAGCCATATTTAAACAGCAGGAGCCCATCCAACTCTGCAGAGTCTTCTCTTGTGCTTAGTGCTGTTCTAGCAGTTTCGCTATCTCTAATGTGCTCTCTAAGTCTTTTTCTCATATTCTGAGGTCTTGTGTTTACCTTTAACTTGTTGTCCTATTGCTCCTCATAAGCAGCAAAATATTCAAAGTGAATAGCTCTTATAGGCTATTTGAGTCCACTCTTGCCAGAGACGATCCAAATAGACTCTTTTCGAGTCGATAAAACTGAATATTTTGCTGCATATTTTTTTCTAGACCCTTTGCTCTTGCCTGCCTGGTTCAGCGGTTGTTTCGGGTGATATTTTTGCCTGTGTTGTTAGATAAAGGCAGAGAGCCCCTGACTCTGTCGTCTGCAGTTGTGTCTTATACTTCTCCCTGTCACAGGAGGCAGTGGAACACTGGGGATGGGGGGGTAGGCTGATGGACCTCACAACCTGATGTGCTTCTGGGAGGCGGATGAGTGGAAGATGACTTTCAGCACTAAAGACTGTAAGGGTTTGGCCTTGCCTCCCTCCCCCTGTTGCATTCTTTAACCTCCACCTTAAAGGGCAACAGGTGCAGCCCATTCAGGTGGAGGTGATTGCAGAGTATAAAGGGCTGTCTATTGCCAGTCCCCAGTGCCTCTGCATTTTGTTCTATCCTGGTCATATGTTTTGCGCTGCTCGGGGTGATAGTAGCTTTTGTTTAGGAGTTTATATGATTAAATCTTTTGTCTTTTTACCAGCCTGGCATTTGAGTTTGTTTTTATCTTTAGGCCCAAAGTCCTAGCTCCCGGTGGATCGCTGTTTGGCAACTGGCGGGTAGACGAATCCATGACTAAAATACCTCTTGATACCCTTTAGCTTATCTCATGTTCTGACAGTTCTTCAAGCCCTGGTGAAAAATGTCCTGTGAGACATGTAAAGTGAGTTTATGTTCATTATGTTCATCTTCGACAACATTCTGATTTACTCTTCCTCCAAGGATGAGTATGTGTAAGTCTGCTGGGTCTTGAAAAGTTTGCTGTGCGACAAGCCATCTCTTTGATAAGCCAAGGATGTGTGAATTCTTTGTCTCCACCGTCTCCTTCCTGGGATTTCAGAAGGGCAGGTAGAGATTGTCCTGAAGACCATGCGGGTACTTTTTTAAAGTATTTTTAAATAACAAGTTCCAATATCAGTGAGGCAGGTCCAGCAGTTCATGGGGTTTGTCACTTTCTATTACCAGTTAATCTAGAGGCTCTGTGTTGATCCCAGTAACTGCTTCCGCAAGGAAGATGCAAAATATTTCACATGGATTCCACGCGAAGCGGTGGACTTAAGCATCACTTTATCAACACCCTGGTCTTAGTGCTTCTGGACCCTTCTCTGCTGTTTCTGGTGGAGGCGGTCACATTAAAAGCCAGTCTTCTCTCAATTGGTTGAGGTTGATAACAAGTTTAATGCTTTTGGAGAACAATCTATGTCTTAGCCTTGGGGGGGGTACCTCCCAATACACTATTTGTTACCACCACTGTTCTGCCACGAGTCCAGGAATGGGGCCACTCCACCTGACTGACAAGACATCCTGCTGGTGAGGGAACTCCAAAGTTTTTGCTTACTGTCTTTTGTCACCTGCCATCACAGTGACCGCATGGATCATTGATGGTAGAAAATCTACATGGTGTGCCAGATTCTTGCCAGTCAGCTAGTGCAACAGAGAGTCCATGACCTTGTGGACTGGGAGGGATGTAGCTTAGACAAGTTCCAGCTGAAGACATCCTGGTAAAAAGCCTCACCTGGGAGGAAAGAGTAGTAACCCTCTGCTCAGGATGCTGCCCTTGGTCCTGAAGTTGACACAGTCGTGGATGGAGTGGCAGATGCACTGCCGGCCTCGCTTAGGATTGCTGGCCATGGTCCTGAAATGCAGTCTCGGCAGCACAGGGGAATGTGCATTGGGAGTGCGGCAGTGTCCTTACTGTGAGTGCGGTTCAATCCTTGTCACGAATGTCAGCAAGATTTAAGAGGCAGGGGCCTATTATTGCTGTCAGGCGCAAACCTCCTATGTCCAAAACTGTTACTTTTCAGGAAATTTAGAAAAAACCGTGTTGTTTTGTAATTACTGAGCATGACGTCATCAAACTTGGTATTCTGTCTTTACATATAGTCAGATATTTGAATGTGTCAATACTTCATTAATATTTTAGCCAAGTCAAGCTCACGTGGAGGTAGGAGGTTTGTGACCAACGAAAGTGGAGATGGAAAGTTTTTGCCGCATCGGCTGCAGTAGCTCATTGCATTACCTTATCATCAACTTAGAGAAAAGAGAGCTTTAGGAAACTTGAAAAAATGAAAAAGAAAAAAAAAGAGGCACTCATCTTTGGAAAAATGGATAAAATACCTTATTCTATGGTTTAAATTAAAGTTTTAACAGCAGAACATGATTAAAAACTATTAGTTCATACGCTGCTGGATGGCTCACTCGGAAAAGCATCGCGTTGCAAAGCAGAAGTGACCATCACGGCGCAGGTTCACTCCCCGCCTCGTACCAACCAGCAGTGGTTGGCAGCTCTCCAGAAGTAGCGCGCAATTGGCCAATGCGCTACAGGGATGCAAATTGGGAAGGGTCTGCTGGGAAGAGTTATGTAGATTAATGTTCCCCTAGGTGCCTCCTCTTGACCAGAAAGACGCTCATCAGGAAGATGTTAATCTTGTTCATGGGCGGACCTCCTCCACCCTCATCTTGAGTTTGCGAAAGCTCAACTAGTGAATGTATAAGAAGCAGTAGTCAATGGACATGTGCTACGGAGGAGAGTCGCAAACTGTGTACACTCTTCTGGGTTTGCTACAGGGGGCCACACATGCGAAAAAACCTAGGTATTTATACATAGATCTCCACTAGGATATTCCAGGTTCGGGGGCATTGGAGATGCCAGATAAAAAATAAAAAAAATAAAAAAACTATTACTTCAACACGTTTCAGCGTCCAGCCGTCAGACCGGTGTACTCTGATTACCGAACACTTCCATCTGCTAATGACTCACTGTCTGTGTAGAAGTTAGTTTCCTGAGGAAGGCTGGATGCCCAGATGTGTTTAAATAACAGTAGAACTTGCCATGGAATAAGTGTGCCTCGTCTTTTTTTTTTTTTTTTATAAGTATAACTTTCGATGAAGTGTCGATCTGAAGTTAGCTAGCGAGAGACAGGCTGTGAATAACGTTACTCTGGTAATTTCTTATCACATCGCTAGCAAGCTCAGCACTTTGATCGATTTTAACAACATGTCAATCAGGTATACTACATACTTTTTAACTAAATTTGCAATTGCCTAAGCCTTATATAAAAATACTTTGAGCTGTTTCCCTCAGTGAAATCCAACAGTATTGAATCCACTCTTCTCTTCTTGTTGATGTCCTTTGAAATATGGCAGAGGGGTGGGGGTGGAGTTAGGAGGTTTGATCGATAGGTTCAGGATCCAGTTGAGTTAGGAGGTTTAGTCACAGGCGGTTTTAAATACTTTTCATTGGTTTAATATTCGTAAAACCACTGTCAGACATAAAGGGTGACCAATAGTACTGATATATGGAAATAAAATAAAAATCATGATTTTTGGACATCGGAGGTTTGCGCCTGACAGCGGCGCTATCCAACTATGCTCAGTCTTGTGTTCATACTGTTATACCAGCTTTGCTATCTCCAGTGTGCTCTCTAGAACGTTCTCTATCACTTATATTCTTAATGCTCGTGTTTACCTCTTACTGGTGTACTACAACTCCTAGTACTGTATGTTGTTTTGGATTTTTCTCCTGTGTCCTCTGCTCTTGCACGACTGGTTTAGCTCTTATTTTTGGCTCTATTTAGATGAAGGCAGGGCACTCATTTTGACCTTTGACTCTGTCCTTTGTACTTGGGCCTCATACACTTCCCTGTCACTGGAAATAGCATGTATGACATATGATTTTACATTGTAACTTTATGCGTTTTGTGATTGCTAGAACAGGATTTCTATGGCCCTGACCTTGACCTGACCTGGAAATCAGTGCTTCAGTGAGGTAATCTGCAGAATTCTGGAACCTTCCCTATGGGGCCATGACCCTGGGCTCCACGTAGCACCAAAGGGACCTTCAGCTCAAAGCATATAGGCTCTATTTATCCTGCTGTGGACCACAGAACGCCAACGCAGACTGATGAAATGCTGGGAACTATAAATAACCAAAATACTAAAGTAACACGTCCTGGGGAAACTGGCTCCGCAGATATGGACATAGTTCTTTGTTCACCTGTGTTCATTAAGGAGAGAAGTGATTAAATGATAGGCTTAGCAGAGCCTGAACAAAATAAATAAATAAACACACACAGGCACACACATGCATCCTAGTAATTCTGTACTTAAGGTCATTACATTGACGTCCATTCATTATTTCACTAGTCGTAACAATAAGCAATGCATGCCTAACCTAAACCCCAACGCTAACCTTAACCTATCCGTAATTCTAAACTTACCCCTAACTTAAGTAATGCTATGTAGCTGTGAGGACAGGCAAAAATGTACACACTTCCCAATATTGTCCCCACTCCGTAGGAAAAAAATGCACGCGTGCGTGCACACACACACACGCACACACACACACGTATGCAGAGTTTAGACCCTGTTGCACTGCAATACTTCAAGAACTGTCAATGTTCACTCTTTTCTCTTTTTCTAGGCTTGTGAGCACTGAATAATACACATTGTAAACTAAAAAAATTCAGGGAACTTATAAACTCAATCTTGGATCTGCAATAGGAATATGTATGGGAGTATGTGTATAGTGTCATGGTTTGGTCACATATCAGGAGCCCAAAAGCAGGAAGATAGGACCCACACACACATGCTGATACAAAATTAAAGAAACTCTTAATAAGTATTAGAAAAAGACAATAAAAAAATCAGGGGAGCAGCAGCTCAAAACAGCAGGGCTAAAATCTCAGAGTGCAGCTGTAATTGCCAACTGGCAGCTCTTAAATACTCTTACTTCACTTCAACGAGCCACACCTGTTGCTCATTGAAGTGGAGGCGAAAACAGCAGGAGGGAGAGGGACTGCAAGGCAAAACCCTTACATACAGGAGTATGTATTATCTGCAAGTGCTGCAATATGACCTGTGAAACCCTTTAAAATGGAAAACCACAGCTCTCCTTTATTGGATCGCTAAATTAAAAAGCTCTTAATTCTTTTGTCCTAATGAAAGTCTGTCTGGGCTGAAAGTACGGGTTGTTTTGGACGAAGCATTTTCAAGGGAGGCCAAGCAATGAACAAAAATACCCAATGCAATGAAACACCTGATTGCACCAATAAACCTTAATTTCCATTTTTATTTTTTCATGTATTTGACAGAAGGCGGCCATCATGTTTTTTTTTATCATTATTTTGGCATCCTCTGAGGCTCTGAGATTTGAATGATGATGGGAATATTCCTGTGTTATGGTAATAGTGCTCTTTAGGCCTGATCTATAACGCAATATAAATTACTGGTGGAAAGTTCAGTCGCTGTTTACTGTGTCCTGTGTGACAGGGACGTCCTGAAGGCCGCGAGTGATCCCTGTGCTGTGATCCTGCCCTTTGGCTGTCACAATCAGACTGACTTTTCACTCTCAAAATTGTCAAATGTCATCTCTATGAATAAATTGCGCGTGACATTATCATTTCAAAGCAATGAATTTTTCTTGGCGTCCATTATAGTGTACGTGAGTGTCTGCATGCGTGTGACTCTTAGCGTGTTTGTATGCATGTGTATTTGCGATCCTCATTTTTTGTGGACCGCTCCTTACTGTCATGGATAAAAGTGTGATATTGTGTGCACAGAATGCACTGTATCTGAAGTCAATTACAGCTGGCATGCCTTGTAATGCCATTTAGCCAACAGCTAAACTAGGTGCCCTCATCATGTCGAGTATAATCACACTTTCTCTCACTGCATGACTTTACCTTCAGGAGCATGTAGTTGTCTCACATGAGACACAACTTTAAGTCCTGTCAGAACATGGACTGAGACTTCAATAGATTGTGTTCCTCACCAGTGTGATTGATATTTCAGCTAGATTCTGATTAGATTTCATAATGTCCTACTTCGTAGATGGGTGGAACAATAGACCAAATGTAATGAAAATAGTCTTTAATATTATCTCCAATGGTAGCTTATGCTGGAAGAAAGAATAAAAAGAAGTCTAAGAAGTCAGTCATAAAATCCTACATACACACATATATGAATGATCATACATTTCTGATCATTTTAAACAAGCCCAAATGTAATTATTTGCTAGGTGCATGAAGACATAGCATTTTTGAGGGCTGTGCGAAAATGTAACACTTTATCATACCTTCAGAATAAAATTGAATTGATCATTAATTTTAGGGATTATGAATGACAGCTCTGGAACCCAACTCCTTGAGAGAGGCTGGACTCTCTTCTACTCTGGAGTTGCCCGCGGTGAGAGGCGGCGGGCTGGTGTGGGTTTGCTTATAGCCCCCCAGCTTAGCCGTCAGGTGTTGGAGTTTTCCCCGGTGAACGAGAAGGTCGCTGCCCTGCGCCTTCGGGTTGGGGACAGGTGCCTCACAGTCATTTCGGCTTATGGACCGAATGGCAGTGCAGAGTACCCGACCTTCTTGGAGTCCATAGGAAGGGTACTCGAGAGTGCTCCGACTGGGGACTCCATCGTTCTACTGGGGGACTTCAACGCCCACGTGGGTAGCGACAGTGTTACCTGGAGGGGCGTGATTGGGAGGAACGGTCTCCCCGATCTGAACCCGAATGGTGCTCTGTTATTGGACTTCTGTGCTAGTCATGGTTTGTCCATAACGAACACCATGTTCAAGCATAAGGGTGTCCATCAGTGCACGTGGCACGAGGACACCCGAGGTCGGAGGTCAATGATCGACTTTGTGGTCGTGTCATCTGACCTTCGGCCGTATGTCTTGGACACTCGGGTGAAGAGAGGGGCTGAGCTGTCCACTGATCACCACCTGGTGGTGAGTTGGATCCGCTGGCGGAGGAGGAAGCTGGACAGACTTGGCAGGCCCAAACGTGTTGTGAGGGTTTGTTGGGAACGTCTAGCGGAACCCTCTGTCAGAGGGGTTTTCAACTCTCACCTCCGGGAGAGCTTTGACCAGATCCCAAGGGAGGCTGGAGACATTGAGTCTGAATGGACCATGTTCTCCACCTCCATTGTTGACGTGGCTGTTCGGAGCTGTGGCCGTAAGGTTTCCGGTGCCTGTCGTGGCGGCAATCCCCGAACCCGGTGGTGGACACCGGAAGTAAGGGATGCCGTCAAGCTGAAGAAGGAGTCTTATCGAGCTTGGCTAGCTCGCGGGACTCCTGAGGCAGCTGACCGGTACCGGCAGGCTAAGCGTGCTGCGGCCCGGGCGGTTGCGGAAGCAAAAACTTGGGTATGGGAAAAGTTTGGGGAGGCCATGGAGGAGGACTATCGGTCGGCCCCGAAGAAATTCTGGCAAACCGTCCGGCGCCTCAGGAGGGGAAAGCAGTACCCTGCCAACACTGTTTACAGTGGAGGTGGGGAGCTGTTGACTTCGACTGGGGATATTGTCGGCCGGTGGAAGGAATACTTCGAGGACCTCCTTAATCCCACTGTTACGCCTTCCATAGAGGAAGCAGAGGCTGGGGACTCAGAGGCTGACTCATCCATCACTCGGGCTGAAGTCACTGAGGTAGTTTGGCAGCTCCTCGGTGGCAAGGCACCGGGGGTGGATGAGATCCGCCCTGAGTACCTCAAGTCTCTGGATGTAGTAGGGCTGTCTTGGTTGACACGCCTCTGCAGCATCGCGTGGCAGTCGGGGACAGTGCCTCTGGATTGGCAGACCGGGGTGGTGGTTCCTCTATTTAAGAAGGGGGACCGGAGGGTGTGCTCCAACTATAGGGGGATCACACTTCTCAGCCTCCCGGGTAAAGTCTATTCCAGGGTGCTGGAGAGGAGAATCCGGCCGATAGTCGAACCTCGGATTCAGGAGGAACAGTGCGGTTTTCGCCCTGGTCGTGGAACACTGGACCAGCTCTATACCCTCTGCAGGGTGCTTGAGGGTGCATGGGAGTTTGCCCAACCTGTTCACATGTGTTTTGTGGACTTGGAGAAGGCATTCGACCGTGTCCCTCGTGGCATTCTGTGGGAGGTGCTTCGGGAGTATGGAGTCCGGGGCCCTCTACTAAGGGCCGTGCGGTCTCTGTATGACCGGAGCAGGAGCTTGGTTCGCATTGCCGGCAGTAAGTCAGACCTGTTCCCGGTGCATGTTGGACTCCGGCAGGGCTGCCCTTTGTCACCGGTTCTGTTCATTATTTTTATGGACAGAATTTCTAGGCGCAGCCAGGGGGCGGAGGGAGTTCGGTTTGGGGACCACAGGATCTCATCTCTGCTTTTTGCGGATGATGTTGTCCTGTTGGCTCCCTCGAACTAGGACCTTCAGCATGCACTGGGGCGGTTTGCAGCCGAGTGTGAAGCGGCTGGGATGAGAATCAGCACCTCCAAGTCTGAGGCCATGGTTCTCGACCGGAAAAAGGTGATATGTCCCCTCTGGGTTGGAGGAGAGTTCTTGCCTCAAGTGGAGGAGTTTAAGTATCTTGGGGTCTTGTTCACGAGTGAGGGAAGGATGGAGCGTGAGATTGACAGACGGATCGGTGCAGCGGCAGCAGTAATGCGGTCATTGTACCGATCTGTCGTGGTGAAGAAGGAGCTGAGCCGAAAGGCAAAGCTCTCGATTTGCCAGTCAATCTACGTTCCTACCCTCACCTATGGCCATGAACTCTGGGTCATGACCGAAAGAACGAGATCTCGGGTACAAGCGGCTGAAATGGGTTTCCTCCGCAGGGTGGTGGGCCGCTCCCTTAGAGATAGGGTGAGGAGCTCTGTCACCCAGGAGGAGCTCAGAGTAGAGCCGCTGCTCCTCCACGTCGAGAGGGGCCAGCTGGGGTGGCTCGGGCATCTTTATCGGATGCCCCCTGGACGCCTTCCTGGGAAGGTGTTCCGGGCATGCCCCACCGGGAGGAGGCCTCGGGGAAGACCCAGGACACGCTGGAGGGACTATGTCTCTCGGCTGGCCTGGGAACGCCTCGGGATACCCCCGGAAGAACTGGAGGAAGTGTCCGGGGAGAGGGAAGTCTGGGCATCCCTGCTTAGACTGCTGCCCCCGCGACCCGGCCCCGGATAAGCGGTAGATGATGGATGGATGGATGGAATGACAGATATGCTGTAATGCAATCTTGTTAACGGGAAAACAGACACTACAAACCCCAATACCAATGAAGTTGGGACGTTGCGTAAAAAGTGAATAAAGACAAAATGCAAAAATTGGCAAATCTCATACACCCACATTTCATTCGCAATAGAACATGATAACATATCGATAACATATCAGTTATTGATAACATGCTGCAGTCTTCCCTGGGCCAAAGCTCATTTAAAATGGACTGAGGCAAAATTGAAAATGGGCCTCGCTGAAGCGGGCAATTCCCCTCAGCTTTAAAGGTCACTGCTGCAAGGTCAAAGGTCAAACTGGAGCAAAACCTCGAAAAGGCACATCTACCCCCCATAGTGAGTCCATATATACAATATGAACTTCCTAACCCAAGTGGCTACAGAGAAATAGCCCGGACAAAGCTTTGAAAGTCTAGGTCACTGCTGCAAGGTCAAAGGTCACACTAGGACGAAACCTCAAAAAGGCACACCTACCCCCCATGGGGAGTCCACATATGCAATATGAACTTCCTAACCCAAGTGGTTACAGAGAAATAGCCCGGACAAAATTGGCATCCGCCGACCCGAAGGGACAACAATACCCCTTGTACCCTTGTCGGGCCGAGGGGTAAAAATTCTTATAGGAAACCATGGACATTGTGTCATGCAGTCTAAAGAGGAGAGTGACCACCCTGCTTGTTATCGGTGCTCAGTTCAAAAGATTGCACCTCTGATTGTATGGAGGTGCATTAGTGCCTATGGCACAGGCAGCTTACACTTCTGGATAGGCATTATCAATACTGAAATGTATACAGAGATTTTACAATAATGTCTCTTTCAGGGAAGGCCTTGCATATTTCAGCAAGACAATGCTAACACACATACTGCATCCATCACAACAGCATGGCTTTGCTGTAGAAGAGTCCAGGTGCTAAAATGGTCAGCCTGCAGTCCAGACCTTTCACCAATGGAAAACAATTGGCACATCATAAAACGAAAAATCTGTCTTTGAAGACCCAGGACTGTTGAGCAGCTAGAATTCTACATCAGACAAGAGTGGGCCAACATCGCTCTTCCAAAACTCCAGCAAATGTTCTCCTCTCTTTCCATACGTTTATAGACTGTTGTTAAAAGAAGAGGGGATGCTACAGGATGGCAAACATGGCCCTGTCCCAACTTTTTTGAGGTGTTGCTCCCATCAAATTCAAAATGAGCTAATATTTTTCATGAAACGGTAAAATGTTTCTCTTTCAACTTCTGATACGTTGTCTATGTTCTATTGTGAATAAAATGTGGATTTATGAGATATGCAAATCGTTGCATTCTGTTTTTATTCACGTTTTGTTCAACATCCCAACTTCAGTGGAATTGGGGTTTGTACTTGCTGCATAAAAAAAATAGGATAATTGTAACACAGGTTTACGAGACTCAAATTCAAGTTTACTTGAGGTTTATGCCACAAGTACATAGCGTGCAGATATGGCACTTTAAAAAATATAGTTGTTTTCTGTCAGTTGTTGTAATGACTCATTTGTCAGCACAGCTTGGGGAAATAATCTTGAGATGATGCTTAAATTTAAATTAGAAAATAATTTTATATAAAAAGGACCAAGGGCAGACTACCAATTAATCTCTTCTGTCTGTGGCTTTTAGAAAGAGTACAACTAACTGTGTCGGAAAGGTTCTGGATAGCAACTGCACCAGCAATTATTTAAATTACCAGCTTGGTCACAGCCCCCACTGAAGTATTGTAATGTATGGCCTAAGAGGTAATGTAATACAGCAAAATGTTCTGAAAATGTGTGCCCAAAGAGTTGGAATGGAAATATCCAAACTTACTAAACTGAGCATTACAGTGTAGGTACAATGGTGCCACATTTCCATGCAGGCCACAGACAACAAAAGTTAGGTTTACAACTCTGCCCCAGCGTGACTTGCAGTTGCTGTCGTCCAATATAGCTAAACCAAAAACATGCTGAGAGCATAAACCAAATAATAAAACTTATAAAACTCTGGATGAATACAATCTAGTTTTTTTTGCTCTCTTAGCTCTTGCCTCCCTCGCTTTCAGCTAAATCAATTGGAACACCACTGTCATGACCTCTCACACAAGCTCACACTGACTGTGCAGTTTCCAGAGGTCATGTGAAGCCTGCACCAGCCCAGTAGCAAACAAGTCTCAGTGAGTCTGAGCAACATGGAGTCTAGCATACACACATTTCTGCGCTTGCTAACAATCAAAATGCAATTGAAGCTTTCCCAAGACGCTGTTGCACTCTGTGGAAATGACACCTCAAAAGGCCTGCTGACCTCGCCCAGGGGAGAAGACCCTGACTTGCACAACACTTGCAAGAAGACCAAAACCTGTGCATAAAGCCACAAGAATGCTATCCAGCATTTACAGCTCAGTAACACTCACACCGGGGCAGCCAATAGCCATTCCTGGAGACCAAAGTGCATGTGGATAAACTTGAGTAAGACTGACTGAACATACCACTAGGTTTAGTTTAGTCTTAACATGAATTTACATTAGACTCACTTATGATTCTGCCTCGTGTGTGCTGTATTTGTGCTTGTGTCCTAGTTTCATTTTATTTCAGCTTTCTTTTTGGCTGATAGGATAATTACTAACCCGTACTAACCAGCACTTGTTTGAGGGTAATTGAAAATATTTCGTCACGTAGTATTAACCTTCATTAACTCATTGGCGAGTGCACTCGTCACTGACTTCAGTGAATTCTGCCTGAGCTATCTCTGATTAACTTATATAAAAGCTGTGCTTTCTTTCGCTTTTCTTGTGGTGCTTTTTACTCATCACGTTTAGATTACCTTAATCTAAACTGTCTAGCTTGATTGATAGTCTCAGCGTCTTGTCTCGAGTCATTCTTGATATCCCGGTTCTCATGGCAATCCTGGGTACTGCAGACCATTACTGACCACCTGCGAGATGCACTTCACCCTGCAGGCCAGAACCTACGCTACAGAACCTGCCAAGGTGGCTTTTGCCATCTCCCACCTGACGGGTCCAGCCCTCCACTGGGGAACCGCCGCCTGGTCAGCCCGACCACCTTGTGTAGCCTCCTTCTCGGTCCTATCCGCCGAGATGGAGCGGCTTTTCGACCATACCAGGTGGGGTACTGCTGCCGGAAGGGAGTTGATCCGGATCCAGCGGGGAAGCTGCTCGGTGGCGGAATACGCCATCGAGTACCAGACCCTAGCTGCCAGTTTCGAGTGGAATCCCCAAGCGCTCCAAGACTTCTTTGTGGAAGGGCTAGCTGATGGCATTAAGGACCACCTCCTGTTCCATGATTTACCCAAGACTCCCGAGGCTGTGGCGGATCTTGCCATCCGGATTGACAACCGCCTGGAGGAGACTGCCACTCGCTTGGGGCGACGTCGGCCAGCTCTCTCCAACAGCCGCCAAGAGGAGACTGCTACTCGCTTGAGGCGACATCGGCCAGCTCCCTCCGAACCTTCTGAGGCTCCTGTCATCGGGTCCCGATCACCAGCTCCTCCCAGTCAAGCATCTTCCCGAGCCCACCTACCCGAGTCTGAGCCTATGCAGATAGGACGCAGCCACCTGACGAAAGAGGAGAGGGATCGCCGCATGCGGTCCAAGGCCTGCCTCTACTGTGGTCAGCAGGGGCATTTTGTTACCAACTGCCCTGAGAAGAGGCAACGCCCTGTTGTGATCGGTGAAGCAGTAGTGGGCACTACTCGACTCGAGGCCTCTTTCAACTGTTGTACCTGCATCTCTGTGACCCTCTCCTGGGGTAACCAGAGCCGTCATGCCTCCGCTGTGGTGGATTCTGGAGTGGAGGGGAACTTCCTGGATGCCGAAGCCGCAGCCTCCTAGGGTATTCCACTCTCCTCACTGGCGCGGCCTCTGACCGTCTTTGGGCTTAGGGGCCAAAGACTGGCTCAGATACAACATCAAACGGCTCCAGTCCAGCTTCTTGTCTTAGGCAATCACCAGGAGACCATCTCCTTCCTGATCATCCAGTCTCCCAGATCCCTGGTGGTTCTGGGACACCCCTGGCTCCGCGAGCATAGCCTGGTCTTAGACAGGTCCACCCACGAGGTTTGTGAGTGGAAGTCCTCCTGTTCCACCCACTGCCTTCACCACGCAGCTTCACCTGTGCCTGGGTCACAGGTTTCTTCTGAGCCAGCGCCTGATCTCTCCCAAGTCCCTGCTGAATACTATGACCTGGGTGCGGTATTCAGCAAGTCTAGGGCGGTGTCTCTGCCACCTCTCTGGCCTTATGATTGGGAGATCAACTTCCTGCCGGGAGCAGTGCCGCCTTAGGGGCGGGTCTTCTCCCTGTCTCAGCATGAGAGAGTTGCCACTGAGAATTACCTCCAAGAGTCTCTCGGGATAATTCGACCCTCCAAGTCGCCAGCAGGAGCCGGGTTCTTCTTTGTGGCGAAGAAGGATGGTTAGCTCTGGCCCTGCATCGACTAAAGAGGGTTGAACAAGATAACGGTCCAGAATCGTTATCCCCTCCCTCTCATATCTTCCGCCTTCGACATCATCCAGGCGGCCCAGGTGTTTACTAAGCTGGATCTGCGGAACGCTTTCCACCTGGTGCGGATATGCACGGGGGATGAATGGAAGACCGTGTTCAATATCCCCAGTGGCTACTGGGAATACCTGGTGGTTCCCTTTAGCCTTACCAACGCGCCCGCAGTGTTCCAGCGGTTGGTGAACGATGTGGGTGACATGATCGGTCGATCCTTTTATGTCTACCTAGACGACATTCTCATCTTCTCACGCATCCGGGAGGAGCACATACAGCATGTGCGCAAAGTCCTGAAACGCCTTTTCGTGAAGGCCAAAAAGTGCGAGTTTCACACCTGCTCCTCAATGTGTCTGGGTTATATCCTCTCTCCCGGGTCCCTGAGAATGGATCCCGCCAAGGTGCAGTCCGTCCTGGAATGGCTCCAGCCCAAGGACCGCAAAGCTCTCTTGGGATTCCTGCGGTTTGTGAACTTTTACCGCTGCTTCATCCGAGGGTACAACACGGTAGCAGCTCCCCTGACCGTGCTGACTTCATTCAAGCAGCAGTTCTGCTGGAACCCCCAGACAGACCAGGCCTTCCAGCAGCTTAAACGGCGGTTCACATCTGCCCCCATCCTGATGACTCCGGACTCGGCGTCCCAGTTCATCGTGGAGGTGGATGCCTCCAACGTGGGTGTGGGAGCGGTGCTGTCCCAGAGATCCACGAGGACGGGAAGGTACACCCCTGTGGCTTTTTTTCTCACACGCCTCATGCCTACTGAGGCCAACTATGACGTCAGCAACCGGGAGTTACTGGCAGTCAAGCTGGCTCTGGAGGAGTGGCGTCACTGGCTAGAGGGAGCCACTATGCCATTTCTCGTGTAAATGGACCACAAAAACACAAAAACCTCGAGTGCTTAAAGACGGCCAAGAGGCTTAATCCCCGCCAGGACCAGTGGGCTGTGTTTTTTGAGCAATTTAACTTCTCCTTGGCTTACAGGCCTGGGTCCCGTAATGCCAAGGCTAATACCCTCTCTCGATGGTTTGAGATGAGTGCCACTCCAGACAGCCCTCCTGAGACCATCCTCCCTCCAAGTCGTTGGTGGTGTATGCACTAAGAACCCAGGCTCATGGTCGGCCCATCTGCCTTGGGTTGAATACGCCTACAACTCTCACGCATCTGCAGCCTCTGGTCTCACCCCTTTCGAGTGCTGCCTGGGGTCCCCTGTTCACCTCCCAGGAGGCGGAAGTGGGGGTCCTCTCTGCCGAGGCCTTCATGAGGCGGTGCCAAAACACCTGGAGCACTGCCCGCCGCGCCCTTGTCCATGCTGGGGAATAGATGAAGGACGCGGCAGACAAGCGATGCAAACAGGCCTCCACCGACCGAGTTAGCCAGAAGGTCTGGCTCTCCGCCCAGGACATCCCCCTCAGAGCAAACTCTGGCAAGCTGGCCCCCAGGTTCCTCGGTCCCTTCCCAGTGGATAAAGTCATCAGTTCCACCGCCATCCGTCTCAAGCTCCCACACACCATGCGCGGCATCCACCCGGTATTCCACGTCTCCCGAGTCCGCCCCTCTGTCACCCACCCCCTCCACCCGGATCCCGAGCCCCCTCTGCCGCGCATCATCGATGGTGGTGAAGCCGACACCATCCACAAGCTCCTGAACTGTCGGCGGAGGGGTAGGGGATTACAGTACCTCGTTGACTGGGAAGGTTACGGTCCCGAGGAACGTTCCTGGGTCCCTGCGAGATTCATTTTAGATTAAAAATTAATTACGGAGTTCCACAAAACTCATCCTAAGCCTTAGCCCCAGCTTTTGCTGGAGAGTATTCTTGTTTATGTTTAGTGTTCCTTGTTCTTGTACTGTTTAGTATTTGGTTTAGGTGCTGAATCTTAGTCTTTAGGGTTTTGTCTTTAGTGTTTGGTAAGATGTTTCTTGTTAGTCTTCGAGGTTTTTGTGTTTAGTATTTAGTTGTTCCTTGTTTTGTATTAGTCTTGTGGTGTTTTGTATTTAGTTTTTTGGTGATTCTAGTAGTTTTAGTTCTTGGTGTTCCGTTTAAGCGCCAGGTGGTGCTTCTTGGGGGGGGTACTGTTATGATTCTGCCTTGTGTGTGCTGTATTTGTGTTTCTTACTTTCATTTTATTTCAGCTTTCTTTTCGGCTGTCATATGATCCTCTCCCAATCTGCGTTCTCCAGTGGTGTCGCGTGACTGCCTTCAGCATGCCTGCATCTTGTCATCCAATCGCGTTTCCTCTTTCAGTTTTGGCTCTGGTATTTCATTCATTACTTCCACCTGTGTTTAATTCTGGGTCTCGCGAAACTCTGAGTGAATGCGTTCTCTGATAGGATAATTACTAACCTGTACTAACCAGCACTTATTTGAGGGGGATTGTAAATATTTTGTCACGTAGTATTAACCTTAATTACTCATTAGCGAGTGCGTGTGTTCCTGACTTCCCCACCATAGCTTGTATACTGCGCTACTTACGTGGTTTATCTTCTTCTGGCTATCTTTACAGCTAACCTATTGAAGCAGCAGCATTCCTTCTGTCTTTGTTTTCCAGATAAAGGACATGTTTGTGTGCTTGTTCACATGGTCAATCACCATTACAGACAAACACACTCACACTCATGTTTACCTTTGTTAATTTGCCCATATGTTTTGATTATTCATGCTCTATGTTTATCCATTTAATAAACTCTTTTACTCTCCCGATGCCTTTGATATTACGTGAACATAAGAGTCAAGTCAAATGGTTTTTCAATAATGTCCAAACTTTGTTAAGATAATGTATAAGTCTTTGAATTAATTATATTCTGTTTGAGAATTGAAGAGCCTAGTATGAAAAGTACTTTTGTCACATTTATCCACACTGTGGCATGTGGATAGGAAAACATCTTTTATAGGTAACTAAGGCAATTTTATTACATTTCTCAAAAGGGACGTCTTGTGACTTTAGTACTTGTAGAATTGGGGTCATGAACAGAAAGATTTTGTAGCAGATCAATTAAAAATTCAGACTTTTTTTTCCAAATTAGATATTCTGTGACTTAAGCACTTTTATCACCAGGATTTTCAATTTGTATTGGCTATTTCAATTATTTATTGAAATTTAATGAGACCGACCAAATTTGCAAAATTGGTATACCATGAGAGGATTATCGTGACAAACACATCTCAATTATCGGACCTTGTCATCTTCCATTTTGGTGGTGGAGTTTCCCCTACAACAGGCATGGCTACATACATCGCTATCTGCTCTCTTCAGGCAATTACCTCATCGACTGCGGCCAAATATCTCATTATCCTTATCTAGTCCACATCCAGGGCTACTGCAGCACCAGTCACAGCAAATTTTAAGGCTGTATCATGCATCCAACACAAACTTGCAAAGACACATACTTTTAGACCCCCATCATTACTATTTTCCCATCCAGCACGCACTTTTACTACCCACGACCGACGCAGCGTGTGGGTATACAGTTTTGCACTGTCTGTCTTTCTGTGTGTGTGTCTGTCTGCAGGACAGCTCGGCCACCACTGAAGCTTGGGTGACCAAACTTTGTGGGGTAGATGATCCTACTGTCCAAATTTGCATTTTGAGGTCAAAAAGTCAAAGGTCAAGGTCACAGGGTCAACAAGAGGCGTGGGTTAGCATCTCTATAGAGAGCGCATCATCTAGTTTCAATAGCACATGCACTTGCAGCAGTCTGAGTGCCCATGGCTGAAAATGAGGTGTGGTCTGGCACATGGTCCCCGTGGTCTGAAGTCAATGGTCAGGATTGTGCTGCTATTTCAAAGGAGTATTAATAAGATAGTATTATGTGCCTACATTGGCGGGTGCTGAGTTTTTGTATACTCTGCTTGTTAGACACACCCAGAATGTAGCAGCAATAGAAAATGAAAGATAACGCTGTGCAAGACATTTACTGTGTACATCAAGATATCAAAAGATGCATGTCATAATGGGAAGTGCATTCCACTGGACAGACATGCAGCTGTGTGCTCCTTCAGTGAGGCCTCTAATGTCTTTGAATTATTAGGGAAACCCATTCGGTCAATATTCTGGTGATTTTCGATGCAACATGTAGGGTTACATGGCGAGGTATTTGCAAATTATCCTAAATCAAGCCAAGGTGGTGGCTGTTGAGAGACTATGCCAATCAGTTAAGACAGACATGGCTGTCTGCACCCGGCACAAGATATTTTTCAATCAAAAACATACAAAAACACAAACTGTGGTTGAAAGAATGTTTAGAGTGCTAAAAACATGCTTCACACTGCTTTAACAAAATTGCTTATAACTTCACTTGCCCCTTGGACAAATCCAGAAATGTATCAAAATGATCTCACATTTTTGCCAGAATTACTTATGTTTATTATTACACAAGATTAAAACGCTTTGTAAGATTTTGTTTCTGCAGTGCATATGTTTAGATTTGTCAGGACAGAGTCCTGCATTGGTCCTATTTTGCAGAGCTATGCTGAACCTGGCCCTGCAAAGCTTGATTTTGCATCTGGTTGATTAAGCACAATTATCTCAGAATCAATTTTAAATCCAACTCAATCCATTAATACAATACCTGCGATCTGGCCTTCCTGCAGAACTCGGAAATTTTTCAGAAATGTGTTAATTATCTCTCCCCATTTAGCTAACAAATGAAGTAGTTTAAAAGGTGGCACTAAAAAGGTGCAAAGCCACAGACATTTTTGTCACGGCATGACCATTAATTAATCTTAATTTTCTCTGACATTTGACTTGGCCCTCAAGGAATAGTTGTCAATGATCTGATAATCACAAGCAATTATTTTTTTTCCCTCTTCATGTTTAACTATTTCTCGTCCAGCATCACAGTCAGTCAAGCAGAGGCAAGTTCATTTTGCTCTTTTTTTTTACTTGACAGACTGCAGGATCAGAACTGATGCTCAGATGATAATCAAGTTCACGGGTTTATTAGTAATCTTGGTCAAACAATCCAAGTTGGTAACAGGCTTTGAGATTTCATTACAAAAGGGCAATTCCAGAATTGTGATAAAGTTTCAGTTCAAAAGTCATAAACCAGTAAGTAGGTATGCCAAAGCCAAATCGCAAAGAGAAAGTAACTTTGGCGATAAGAAATGGCCTATAAAATAAGGAGCAAGCTTAGGAGTGTCAGTTCTCAGGGGAGGTTGTGGATGGACAGCCAAACCTTTTGTCTTTGCACATAGAGAGGTCTGGGTACCCAGCAACAGTGAGTGGCCCTCTTCATCCTCTGGGTGGACTTGATGAGGGTCGCTCGGGTTCCCTTCCTTGTCCTTTGAAAACTGCGGATGAATTGTTCAGCCGGGGAGACTCTCACTTTTTCCTCCTGAGCCAGGGACAGCGGTGGTCGGTTGCTAAGACAGCACAGTAAGGGGGAGATTGCTGCGGATGAAGATAGTATAATAGCATGTTCTACCTAGTGTAGAAGTTGGCTCCAGGAATCGGACTCAGAGGAGGTAAGGCAATGTTGCACTCCATCAGTCGGTTAGTCCTCCTCATCTGGCCATGGTATTGGGGGAGATAGGCAGAGAGCTAACAGAGCTAGCTAACAGAGACCCCCAGTAACTTGCAGAGAGCTTGTAAGAAGTTATTTGGTGAACTGGGGACCTTTTATGTTTGATGGGAGACCGTGAGCTCAGAGGACTTGGCTGTTTCTTTTGTGAAGGAGGGCTGGTCACACTTTAGATGTGTTTCTCATAATGGATTAATACAGCATAAATAATGCCTTCATCAATGAGACATAATGTCTTAGTAAATCAGACATAAGCAAATGTCATGCTTTGTAAAGGGTGAAATAAGACATCCATATTCAGCATGTGATGCCAGATGTCATATAACTGACAATGTCAATAAGCTAGTGACTAAATACTGTATAGGGTGATATTGTCATTGTCACAACTGGCATCACATGCTGAACAAGAATGAGTCATTTCACCCTTTACAAAGCATGACATTTGCTTCGCATGATTTATGAAGACATTATGTCTCATTATGAAGTCATTATACATGCGGTATAAAGCCTTTATGAGCAACGCTTCATCTAAAGTGTGACCGGAGGGATTCTGGAGAGCAAACAAGGTGAAAAGCTTTAAAAAACTGGCCTACAATCACCAAAACGACTGTTTTCCTGTGTGAGGGAGGTAACCTGGTCCCAAAGTCTAAGGCTATGTGGATGCATTTTAGACTGTGAATTTAGTTTGTTAAAATAGGGCGCTGATATGATCCAGACAAGGAATCAGACGCAGATACAAGGTACAACCAAAAGATTCTTTATTGCTGGGAATACGGCAGCAGGAGTGGTGAGGCCGAGGCAGAGAATGGAAAGAAGAGCTGTCCAGCTTCGCTGGCGTTAACTGGGGGGGGGGGACTGCAGTTCCTATCAGCTAGACTCGGTAGAGTAGTTGTGTTTTTCTCTATCATAAAGTATGGATAAACACTTGAAAGAAGAGCTTTGCTCAATGCTACAAGATAAACTGATTTGAAGGCTTTAGATGGACAAAATTCATCCAGAAACTCAGCAAGACAGAACAAATTCATATATACAGTAGGCTATACAGAGACCTCACACACTAGGAGCGGGGCTGTAATGGGTCACATCTGGGCGTGGGGAAAATAAAGCAATAAATGAATTAAAGGAGTCAATACTGCAAAACTCATACCGGTTGCTGGAAGGGGGAAGGAGACGAGGACATCAGGGTTGTGACAGACCCTTAATTATACTCACATGAGGGATGTGCCACAACACACACTGCTGCTGTGCATAGTGTTCTGTATTACCTGCAGACCAGTTGGAGTGACCACTGCCCAGTGTGCTGACTATGGGCACGAGAGTCAGAACTGGGCCTTGAAGCAATTAAAGAAGGACATCTGAGTCCTATTTTCTTTTCCATCGTGAGAATCGGCCTGCTTTTTGTGCACCAATTTGCTGGGGATGCACTATGGGAAGAAGACAAGCTCTAGGAGTGTGATGCTCTGGGGAAACCCTTGTCCTGAGAGTTCAAATGGACATCAGTTAAACGGAGCTGTTTCAGTCGCATGAGGGTGATCTCCACAATACTGGGCACGTGGTTTTAATGCTGTGGCTGATCATCTGCCATTTATACATGTGATTTTTTTTTTCTTTTTTTTCACCGGCAATTGAGCAAAAATTGATTGCAGATGAGGAAATCTGTGCTCACATGAAAATGTGCAAATTAAGAGTGGCAGCACATATAAGGCTCAACTGCAGTACAAAAAGACTTCAGTGGGCAGGGAGGGTTGAACTAATGGGCTCAACAGCATGCATGGATTTTTGTCGACACGGATTGGAAGTGGTTCTCTGGGATGCTCCAAGGTTACCCCGAGGGCTTGTGCTTTATCGTGCCACTGTCTCCTGGGTTACAGAACTGATGAGTAATGATAGCAGGTAGTGAGGTCAGAAGGGGTTGGTGATGAGGGGATAATGGCAAAAGGCCCAGTGGGTAGCTAGGCAAAGCTCTAGGCACAAATCCCGAGTGAATCACTTGCCTGCTACCCTTGAGCAAAGCACCTCACCTGAGGAACTTGAGAAAATGTCCGGCTTTATAAATAGACAGTGTGTTTAAAAAAAGACCTGCGCTTTGCACTTTTCCCTGAGTGAGCCTGCCTGCCAATCCCACAAATAAATGGAATATTATTTACTCTTGCCATGTTGCTACCTTTTACTATGGCATAAGTCTGCCAACCTCAAAGCCGTCATGCTTTATTTTTAAATACATTTTCCAGGCTCCCTTTCATCATCCTGCCTTCTTGCCATGGACTTAAGGTTTAAGTCGATCATAACATTCATGCAAGTAAAACATTTTGATTGTCTTTCAAAAGCATTTTTGCATTTTTCTGCTGAATCAGACAACAGATCTTACAAACAGATTTGGGGCCATTATGAATTTTGGATGCAAAGGCCAAGCCATATAATTTACAGACAATTTTTCATTGCTTTTAAAATTAATATAAAATGGCAACCATAGATTGTAGTACTGCACGTCATTTAATGTGCGCTTTCTTGTCAAAATATTTCAATAAATTGACGGTAATTTACTAAAACAAAAAAACAAAAAACCCATGCACACCAACTCTCATTAATCTTGCATTATCATCTAATGATTATTTTCAAGAATAGACAAAACAGTCTCAATGAAGCTGTTGTACCATTAGCTATGTTTACCTTGCTAACCTCCAGTGCTCTTCAGATTTTTGTTAGCCTGCTAGAGCTATTTAATCTTTCCTCCCAAAAGCACGGCACCTAAATGACTCAATTTGCCAAGAACAGATTTTAACTGCTTTATAATGATATATGGGCAGCAAGGTGATATGCAGGCGGCACAGCAAGAAGGTGGTTGTATCGGGTACTCAGGTTTCCTCCCACGATCCAGACATGCATGTCAGGTTAATAAGAGACTCTAAAATTGCCCATAGGAATGAGAGTTAGTGTGAACGGTGTGTGTGCCCTGCAATGAATTGGCAAGTCGTCCAGGGTGGGTCCCTGTCTTTCTCCCATATTCAGCTGGGATAGGCTCCAGTTTCCCTGCAACCTTAATAAGGAAGACTAATAATGGATGGATAGACTACATTTGGGTATGTCGACCCGTACAAATGTGTCTTTATGGGGTGGATTCTAGCTTTCCCTGAATCTTATGGAGTAGAAACACGGCCATACTCACCACTGCAGCCATAGGTAGATAGCAAATTCGATCCACTTGAATCAGAAGGATGCAGAGCCGCAACACACTGCCAAAGGCCGATGACGACTGATGACAGTGTTCGCACTGTTGTAACGCTTGTGTTATTTTGGTTAGTATCATAGTTAGTAGTTTATCATAATGATACATGACCGAAGCCACAACTGTTGATGGAGCTTGAAAATGGAATACTTTTCGTCCTAGCCTTTTCGGCCGATTATGCTGTCCACTGCCTATAGCACGAAAATTTATCTTTCTCATAACTTGAGCTGCCAGACTTCCACACTGTATCCTCGACTTGGGAATATCGAAACCACAGTTTCTTTAGTTTGTCACGGCATTGTTCTATTGTTCTGTGGTAACTACGCAAATGCTAGTACTCGCAAATTATTCCATAAATCTCCGAGTCCGTAATATTTAACCGATTTAGTTTTTCAACATAAAGTCCAATGTCGTTCGAATTAAAATGAGTTGTGACTCAGAAGGCTTGAAATCTGCAGTGCTGGCCATTTTATTGCCAAAACGGCGGTCCAACCAAATCAAGTCACGTGGGGTCTGGGAGACTAGACTGAGACTGAGAGACTCCGCTCTTCCTCCCTTCCCTTCTTGTTTTGAAATAAAACGCGTAATTTCCTGTTTTCCAGCGCGGGAATGTCGCCGGTCGACACACAATACAAAACAACAAATCCTGAAAAATACAGCGAGATGTTAGAGGAGCAGATCGACTCAATCAGCATTGTGTCACCTCCTCTAGTAGTGGCTTGGATGAAACGGACATTTAAAAGTTACATACTATAGCTTTAATGAATATGGCACAAACTCTCAATAAACAGTCTGTATCAATACCGGTAGTTTAACAACCTCACAAGGCATTTACATGAAAAAATCCATCTGAAAAACTTCAACTTGTGGAACGCTATATGGAAAATGTGCAAGTAATGTTTTTGCCATATGCTGTAATTCAAATGTTGATTTTATTCTCATCTCTTACCACCCTGATATCACATTATCACCGACTACAAACACAGTAGATGATATCAACACTCCTACATTCATTGAATAATCAAAGCCTCTCACATATTATGTGAAGTTCTGCCAGCTCTCGCTTCCTCATTAGGAGTTTAAGGGTGAATCACAAACATGATGAATAAAAGAACAGAATGTTGAACAGTTAAAATGTGTGACCATGATGCTAATTTCAGTACCTTCAGTTCTCAGAAACCTATGTGAAAATGGTGGTGATGATGATGGCTACAAAGGTGATAATGTTTTTTAATTATGTGACTTTTTTAAAATCAATTTTCTGGCAGATAATTAATTCAAGTTTTCGCTCTTACTGCAAACTCCAAAGAGAGTGCAGATGAGACATTTCCCTTCTTGCGTGAGGTGCAGTAACATAAGTTAGGAGATAGATAGATAAACTTTATATTTAATTAATGCAAAAAATAAAATTTATAAAATTAATTAATAAAGCAAGTGTTCATCTTTATATGAAAACATGTACTTTATGTGCACATCCAAGGAGGGGAAACTTTAGACAGCAAATGCTAATGAAATAAAACCCAAGCTGACCGCATTCAAAAGCGAAATACTTGTCTGAGCCAGTCTCAAACCAAATCAAATTATAAAGCCATTGTTGATCAGTACATACATATATACAGCGCCCTCCATAATTATTGGCACCCCTGGTTAAGATGTGTTAAAAGCCTCAAAATAAATTCAATTTTTATTGCAGGAGCATATTCTCACACTGAAAATTGTAGAAAAATGTAACCTTCAACTCAATTGAATTTTAAGGGGGGAAAAAAATCCCTGACTAAGAAATAATTATTTTTCATAAAATCACCTGTTCCACAATTATAGGGACCGCAAGCAATTCCAAGGAAATCAATGTTATTGAAGTATTTCTGTCATTTCTACAGTAGTTTACAAAGTTGATCAGAGTATCTAGGAACATTTAATTAGTGAATTACCACTTCCTGTTTCCCTGGGGTATAAATATGACGTGACACAGAGGCCATTTCTCTTATCCATTCTTCAACATGGGAAAGACAAAGGAACACACCATTCAAGTAAGGCAGATGTGCGTCGACCTTCACAAGTCAGGCAATGGCTACCAGAAAACAGCCACTTGCCTGTTCCTGCCCATATCTACTGTCAGAAGAATCATTAAGTTTAAAACAACTGGAACAGTGGTAAACAAGCCTGGACGAGGACGCAAGGTTATTTTGCCACTACGCACAGTGCGGAGGATGGTAAGAGAAATAAAAAGTTCTCCAAAGCTCTCTGTTAAAGAATTGCAACAAATGGTAGCATCTTGGGGTCACAAAGTCTCCACAACAACCAACAGGCGCTATCTACATGCCAACAAGCTGTTTGGTAGGCATGCACAGAAAAAACCTTTTCTCACTCACAATCACGAACGCAAACGTCTGGAGTTCATTAAACTGTACTGGGACTTCAACTGGGACCGTGTGCTTTGGTCAGATGAGACCAAGATAGAGCTTTTAGGCAACAAACACTCTAAGTGGGTCTGGCGGAACACAAAAGATGAGTATGCAGAAAAGCACCTCATGCCCACTGTGCAGTATGGGGGAGGATCGGTGATGCTGTGGGCCTGTTTCTCTTCCAGAGGCCCTGGGAACCTTGTTAAGGTGCATGGGATCATGAACGCTTTGAAATACCAGGACATTTTAAATCAAAATCTGGTGGACTCTGCCGGAAAGCTGAGGATGGTTCATCACTGGGTCTTTCAGCAAGATAATGACCCTAAACATCTGGCCAAATGTACACAGAAATGGTTCACTAGACACAAAATCTAGCTCCTCCCATGGCCATCTCAATCTCCAGCCCTCAACCCCATTGAAAACCTGCGGAGTGAGCTGAAGAGGAGAGTGCAGAGGAGAGAACCCAGGTCGCTGGATGATTTAAAGAGATTGTGCAAAGAGGAATGGTCGAAGATCCCCCTTTCTGTATTCTACCATCTTGTGAAACATTATAGGAGAAGATTAGGTGCTGTTTTGTTGGCAAAAGGGGGTTGAAGAAAGTATTAACATCAGGGGTGCTAATAATTGTGGCACTCTTGATGTAAAAGAATAATTTCTAAATGTGGGATTTTTTTCCCATTGAATAAATGCACTTGAATGAAAGGTTGGATTTTCCTATTTTTTTTCATTGTGGTCCTATATTATTTAGAAAAAAGTGAATTTATTAGAGACTAAACAACACATCTTAGCCAGGGCCAATAATTATGGAGGGCGCTATAACTTCAAAAAGTTGAATGGAAGCCCTAATTTCCTGAATGCGCAGAACGTTTTGATATTCGAACATGTTTACTTGAACAAAATATGAAGGACTAGTTAGACTGAAAAAAGCGGCGGAAGAAGTCAGAATAATTAGAACATATAAAGATTTGGATAGCAATAGTGTGAATGGTGACTCAGCATTCACATTAATAACAATCGGTAACTTCAATTAAAAAAATGCATGTAAACATATCGGGGTAGCTTTTCCCAGGTGGAAAGAGCTAATGTGTTATGATTCTGCCTCATGAGTGTTGTAATTTGTGCATATCGTGCTTGTGCTTTACTTTCGTTTTATTTTTCAGCTTTCATTCTGCCGTCTGATAATCGATTTCCTCTCTGCCAATCTCCAGTGATGTCGTGTGACAGCCTTCAGTTGCCTGCACCTCGTTGTCCAATCACGTTACCTCTTTCGGTTTCGGCTCTGGTATTTCATTCATTGCTTCCACCTGTGTTTAATTTTGGGTCTCGCTAAACTCTGAGTGAATGCGTTCTCTGACAGGATAATTACTCAACCGTACTAACCAGCACTTACTTGAGGGTGACTGTAAATATTTCGTCACGTAGTATTAACCTTAATTAACTCATTACCGAGTGCAAGCTTTTCTAGCTTTTGTATTCCTGCCTAAGCTTTCCCTTTATTAGCTGCGTTTAAACCTGTGCTTTCCTTTGCTTTTCTTGTGGTGCTTTTTACTCGTCACATTTAGATTACCTTAATCTAATTGAGGGTCTCAGCGTCTTGTTTCGAGTCATTATGGTTTATCCGGTCCGCGTTAATTTGTTTATTAATCCCATGTGGTTCTGTTCCAGTCGAGATTGCTTTTTGAGCCCCCGCCTCCTCTCATGACTACAAATGTGGCAGAGGTGGGAGGAGTCATCAGACGGAACTGTGTTAGACTCAGCGCTGCATGGTGAAAATCTCAGCTCCTTGTGCCTTCCGAGTATTTCCTTTGTATGATTTCCGAGTCTTGTATTTTGCTGTGCCCACGTCTTGTCTGCCCCTTGTCTAGTCTCCCAATGTTTTCCGTCAGTCTAGTTTGGTCCAGTTTTTGTTTTTCTAGTTTAGCCACCCTTGTAATGTGTATTTCTGTTTCCCCCTGCCTTGGGCAGTGTACCCTAGTTTTCCCATTTGTTCAGTGCATGTGCAGGGTGTTTTATTTCTGTCTTGTTGCCTACCTTTCTCATTCAGTATTTGGTATTTCAATAAACACTTCTGGATCCTGCATCTGGTGTTCCCTTGACCTCCTCTTAACATAATGAAGGAAAAAGGCTTTCAAAGGAACGCTGAAGTTGCCTGCTTTCTTCTCGACCGGTGAGTAAATGTTACTGTCTAAATTACAAGTTTTTTTCATTGCTTGGTTGTTTAACTCGTTATATAGGCAGCATAACAGTAGAACATGTGTAGGTAAACAGCGTTGTTGGGGAATAGCAGCATAGACTATGTTTGATGGAATTAGGGTTGCATTTCATGTCCAGTACCTCCATCAGCACGTTTTTTTCAGGAAAATAGACAACGGTGGTAAATGATGGTCTTACGTCTGCCATCGAGTTGTAATATTATTGTTTGACAGGCATCTCCATGGCAAATCCAAGTTGACAGACTCACGTTTGACAATAATAGGAAGCAATTTTAGCAATTTTGATGAAATGGCTTGCAACATCGGGGGGGAACAAAACTGTATATTCAAGGGTCTTTTATTCTTCTTGGCAAACATGGATATTTCTATTCAAATTTGGCTTAAGACAGCAAATAACTTCTTTAAACACAAAATTCACCAAATTAGGACAAATTAAGAGCTAAAAAATCCTATGATGGCAATTCTGATTGGAATGAAAACCAGCATACACAGGGAGGCCCCAGGACTGGGTTTGGGGACCCCTGCTTCAGTCAATATTAATATCCTTTCATCTACTTCTACTTCTCCTAGTACCAACCAACCCCTAGTGCACCTAGTACCAACCAACTATACAGTATAACCCCTAGAAAACCAACCACAAGATTTGGAGCCCTGATTATACATATATAACAAATTACCTTAACACTTCATTTCATTACCATAACAGCCTTGAGTATATGTTACAGTAATGAATGCAGAGCATTACGATAATGGATGGCAGTCCCATGTTGCTAGCAATAATTAGCATAGCTAGCATGACTCGGCAGAAATATTTTTACTAACAGTTTCGCCCTATAAAAGTTACTTTTCCACAGAACATAAAATAATTATCTTCAAAACTAATTTTAATATAGCCTGTTATGTTAATGAACAGAAGTAGTGTGCCAAGGGGCGTGTATAATTACAATCTTTAACATATCTACTGGAAGAACTTGAAAGATGATCTTACCTGGTAGCTATTTTGCAAGTTTTTCCACAAAATGCATCATGGGACAAAAAAAAACTTTATTTATTGGAATACAGGGATTTTAATGGAGCCAAATATCTGTCACGGAAATGAATTGTTCATACTCCAGACACATGCATTTGGCCCAGAAAATAATTATTCACAAATGGTTGGCCCAAAATGGTAACGCTGCTAGTTAAAGGGTATAACCACAACCATTTTTTTGTATTTATATGTATATTAAATTATGGGGATTTATTGAGATAATTTTGGGTTTAAGGTAAAAAATAAAAGTCCGGACACCTTACGGTAATGAACTTGTAGGTTGAAATGTTGTCAAAATAGAGTAATCCACCAAATGCAAAGACAACAGTAGTCCTAGAATTAGTACATACCATGAGTTGATATATAATGCAAAAGTATGATTGTTCTAGTAGTTTAGTCTATCAAATCCTTATGGACATGAGAAAATGCAGTTGGGGTTTGCAGTTGCAGTTGAAAATCACCCCAATCTAGAACATGTGGCGTTCATTTCAACAAAATTCATCAAGTTGAATCTGTTCAAAAACATTACCAAGCCCTTTTCAAGTTCATTGGTCAAAGCAGTGAAAACTGTGTGAGATAACAAAAAGCTACGGGTGTTTTGATCGGGATTGGCCAAATTATGATCCATAGAAAATTTGGTAGTTTAGGAGTCAGTAGTTTTGGAGTTTAGAAATTAGATTTGGGGATGTCAAACATGTTTTTCAAAAAATTAATAATGGCAAAAAATTTTGGCATCACAAATTAAATTGTGAATATCCGTTTTGTTGTTGAGTTAAAGAATAAAAAAAAGTAAAATGTGTCCACTAAAGCATTCCCTTCAGTTTGACAGGGGCAATATTTCTTCATAAGCATTTTTGCACAACATGAAATCAATGGGCAAAATCTCAGGTCTCCTCCATTCATTATCTCACATTAATTTGTGCAGTCACTTCTGAAGAAAAATTTATGTGAAACAACACAAAAGCAATTGTGTCTCAGCCCTTCAGGCTCAAACTCCCAATAATAATAATAATAATAATAATAATAATAATAATAATAATAATAATAATAATCATAAACCAGCACAAAAAAATGGCAGGGTCGAAAACAGTAGGATTTACACCCTTTGGGCATTTGTGGGAAATGGAGTGATACATTAACTACATTGAATTTTCAGAGTAACAAATTCCAACACACGTAACAGTATATTAGGAAAGATTTTATGATTGCTGTAATTTATAATCTGGTGAGAGGCAGAGAGGAGAAGCATAGGCTGAGCGAGATCTCAAGTTGGTCGCTGGTCATTTGTGGACTGTACTGCAGTCTTGCACCTCCAACAGGAAAGTGTGTCTGCAAGGAATTGCAAGCAGACAGGGTGACAATGAGAACTACCAGTAGAACAGCCAATGCACAATAAGTGCCCGGACTAAGAGTTACTGACGAGGTCAAACGTTCTTGTATCCTTCCACTTAAAAGTCAAAACTCAAAATGTTATGTGGAGCTTGGCGAAAGGTCAGTCCGGAAGACTCTCTCTCTCACGCACGTCAACTCTGTTTATTTTATTCACGCATGTTCACTCGTAAATCTCTGCAGTCAATGTCCAGGGCTGTCAATAGAGCAGTCAGCTGGCGTACCAGCTGATCTCTTCTATCCAACCAGAGCACACCTCAGCTGCGTTGCTAGCCAATCGTTCTGCTGCCGTCTTTTAAAAAAATATCATTCTCTCTACCCTAGTTCACCCATGCTGCTGTTCGCTGAGATTGCTCTGCTTTTTCAATCGACGCTCGCCTCCATTTCTAGCATACGCACTGGCCGCATCATCCAGTGCACGCTTTGGCCTCCCCGACCCTACGCGCTTTTAACTCCGCCTCCAGCGCAAGCTCCTTTTACCACAGGCTGATCGCCTCCATGCCACGCTGCATTGCTGCTGTAATTCATGCAAATGGAACCCCTACGAATCTATTGAGTGCTGTACATGTTCAGACTTTCATAGTCCATTATTCCAGTCTTAAAAATCTTTTTCATTTTTGATCTTAAGTAACGTACCATTTCTGAGATCCTGAATTTTGGATTTTCACTAGCTGTCGGTTGTGAACATCGGAGTTGGAAGAGGTGGACATTTGAAATGTTGGTCTGCGTGTTGTGAATAAGTATAGTACGAGCTTCGCTTTTGAGTCGAGTTACTGAGATTAATAGGGTTTTGATGATGTTCTGGTTTAACACCAGAATATAACATGCATTGAGGCTGTCTGGTCAAGTTTCAAAAAACTAAAAAGTAGCCTGCGCAGATTTACCCACGTTACGAAATGGGCCATTCAAATTATTATAATTTTTTTTAAATGCTCATCATTGTAGCGCGTAAATTGCAGGCTCGGTGTTCATTCAGTGTGTGGTCAGTTTAAAATGACAAAGCTTATTTCGTCGGACTCCGTGGATTTCCTCTCTCATTTTACGTATTGTCGGTATACATGGCACAGATCCAGTGGAAATGCTTGCGATAGAACTCGAATATTATGTTATGCTATGTTTTGCTAGATGCTTTTGTACTTGATTGGTGCTTGGATTGTGTTCGGTTTAGGAAACTGCCATGAGTTTTATCAGAATTCATCCCTTGAGCATATGCCGAATGAAGATACTGCTTTTAGGAGTCGTGCTGCATTTATTATGCATATTAATTGCCCTTGGTCTTGGGGCCCATGGTCATAAGAGGTTGCTATTGTTTCGCAGCCTACAAATCTTATTCAACTGATTTGTGTATTTTCCCCAAAGTCATGCGTCCAATTCCCATCTACTGCGTTTGGCCTCCTCTGTGCCTAAACTGCATGACGTTATATAAAATATATATATATTTTTTATATAGTCTGGTTTGTTCCTCCATTTCTCTTCAGTTTTTACCGATGATGCCCTTCCGTCGATTTCAGTGATTATTTTCAAGGTCAGTGGTTTCCATGTAAATGGCCTTGGTCTTTGCCTGAGCTCTAATTCTCAGCACTGCACGAAATTTAACCATTGCCATAGCCTGTTGCATTTGTAGCATGTTTTGGCATTGCATAAGTATTGCAGCTCTGTGCGACAATGAAGCGGCAGTAAACATCATCATCAGAAGTCACGGCGGCACAGTGGTTAGCATGGCTAGTTCTCAGCAAGAAGGCTGTGGGTTCAAATCTGGCCTGAGGCCGTTCCATGTGGAGTTTGCACGTACTCTTTGTGTTTGCGTGGGTTTTCTCTGGGTACTCCAGTCCCCTCTCTCGGTTCAGCTTCTAATTCTGCCTTATTTAGATTTTGCTAGGTGATACATGAGTAAGGGTCTCGCTTTCTCTGCTGTAAAACTGCATGATTTGCGGTGGGGGGGGGGTGTTTTGTGTTTCTCTGCTTTTGCCACTAAAACTTGTTTCAGTCAGTTGCTACTGTCTGCGCATCTATTGCAATTATTTGTAACTGTAATATATATATGTGTCTGTCTACTCGCATAATTCAACAGCTGCTGATCAGATCATCTGGATTTTTACATGTCATGGGTGTCTACCGTTTCTAGGTCCTCCCCTGAGATGATCTCGATCTGGGTACTGTTTTCTGAATTTTTCTCCATACGTGTAATTGTCAGCCCATATTACTCAATTACTCAAAAAAAAAAAAAATTGCTTATCACAGTTCACTTGAAAGTTTTATTTGCTCGTTGTCACCATTGCTAATTCCTCAAGGGGCGGGGTCTGCAGTCTTTGTCTTGTTCGTCATTGGTTGATGTTTGTCACTTAAAATTCCACTATATAAGAGGTCTTAATAGCTGGGGTTCAGTGGGTGCAAGATGTTTTGAACCATCTTTTGGGTATTAGAATTGGGCTTAAAAGCAATACCTGGATCATGCGTTCAGAATAAGTACCGCTCTTCAGCGACTAGGCTCGGCATACGTACGGCCTCTCAAACAACTAGGTCGCTGGTCATCTTCAGCATGCGCATCCTACGTTCGCACCGAAGCATCTGCAATCGTCAAAGCCCAAAGGTCCCTGAAGCCTTTTTAGTACAAGGACATGCAAATTCTTTGTCATACTTCAAACTTCCAGGTTTTCAGGAGCCTTGGCCTAAAAGCCAGCTCGTCACCAGCTACAGTCCCCTCTAGGTTCAGCCTCCCTTGCAGCCTTATTCAGATACCGCTAAGTACTGCGTGAGAAAGGGTCTCGCTCTCTCTGCTCTAAAACTGCATGATTTTGCTGGAGAATGCTTTGCTTTTGTTTCTATGTTTTGCCTCTAAATCCTGTTTTAGTCAGTGCTATCTGCGTAATTATTCTACATCGTGTTGATGTTCGTCACTTCAAGCTCCACTACATATGAGGTCTGGTAGCTGGTGTTCAGTCTGGTGCTAGATGTTCTGACCCATCTTTTCCAAGCCTATTTTCCAATCCTTCCATTAAACTGCTGCTCAAAGGTTTTGTCAAGATTCATCCCCCGAAATGGGATATTAGACCCCCCTCATCACTCTCCATCTTGCATAGGTTGCTCGTAGTCCTGAGACATAGGCTGCTCTTCAATTTATATAGACTCTCTTTTGGATTATTTTTTTTCCCTTTAGCTTTACGGGTTGTAAGGTGTGGCGAATCTACCACTTCGAGCTCATTTGATCCATTGAAAGATGTCCCGTACTCCATTTGACCTTCTCTCCTGACTTCTACAGTCTTCATCTGAAACATTCTAAAGCTGGCGGTGGTCGTGTTTATCGCTCGCTCAGGTTCTCAAATTTGCCCTTTTTTGATCGATGTGCAAATATTTAAAGATTAGGCCTCTAACTCTCTCTCGACTACACAAGGAATATCTAGAGTGCCTCTCCAACAACTGGGCCGCTGGTCATCTGCATATGCATCCTACGTGCCCTTTGAAGGATCAGCAATCATCGAAGCCCAAAGATCCTAAAAGCCTTAACAATTCATGGTAAGCTTGGAAATGACTGGTGGTTGATGGTTGGAATTTCGGCTTTTTTGTCATACGCTAATTGCATGTGGGGCTTGCAGCCCCATTGCCAATGCTGGCTATCGTGTTCTTGCAAGCAGGGCTTTGCAGCCCCTAACATCCAAAAAACCAGCATATTAACCAACACGGGCTAACATCGAAAAAAAAAAATGCAGCATGTTTGCCAACACAGGCTAACATCAAAAAAAAAATAAAAAATGCAGTATATTAGCCAACACAGGCTAACATCGGGAAAAAATTGCAGCATATTAGCCAACACAGGCTAACATCGGGAAAAAAATGCAGCATATTAGCCAACACAGGCTAACATCAGGAAAAAAATGCAGCATATTAGCCAACACAGGCTAATGTCAGAAAAAAAAGCAGCATATTAGCCAACACAGGCTAACATCAGGAAAAAAAATGCAGCATATTAGCCAACACAGGCTAACGTCGAGGAAAAAAAAAGCAGGGCTTTGCAGCCCTTAACATTGCTGTCCTATGTCAGGATTTGTTTAGACCTCTTAGGTTTTCTGTCACACTCATCACGTTTTCTTCTCTCAGCAACCCGTGCTCCTCAGTCTGTTATGTTGTTCCTGCTTGGTGAGTATTCCTTCCTTCCTTTGAGGATTCCTCCTGCCGCTACTCTGAGCAGTGCTCCTACTCTACGAGTCTTCTCTCAGAGTCCAAGCACCAAAGAATTGTTTGATTCTGAGCATGTTACTCCTTCATGCTCAAAGCATAATAAATATTTTTCTGATATCACCTGATTGAACTGAAGTTAGCTGAAACTGGCAAAAGCAATTTGCATTCAGTATCCTTGTATAACTGCAAACTAAGCGGACAGGGGTTTTGTTTTCATCCCTGCTTGTTTGGCGGCCTGTCTGTTGACATGATACCAAAAAAAAAGTTCTGGACTGATTTTCACAGATGGGTAGGTTACATCTGACAACAGTTGGAGGTGAGAAGATTTTCACTGGTCAAGTTCATGGGTAAAGGTCTACATTGTAGAAAAGGTCACAACTCATGGAGCTCGCAAAGATATGTACTCTTCCAAGAGCCGTTCTGGTTCCATAGTGAACAGAACTGACAATTCGTTTCAAATTTTCCACGTGATAAATGTTGAATAATAAAAAGAAAATGGCATGTTCAAAGATATCAGCACCCATAACTTAATATTTTGTCAAAATAACATTAGTCTTACCCACCCTTCTTGAACTGTTCAAGTTCTCTCAGGTTTGAAGGGTTCATTTTCCTAACTAAAGGTTTAACCACATTACCTCGATGTTTGACTGAGCTCATAACGGGCCACTACAGAAAATCCGATATTATCATCTTACGGGTGCTTTGTACGTTTTGGGCCAGTTCTGTTACAAGATTAATGAATTGTGTTTCAGACTGAGTTTTCCGACACTGGGCCATATGCTTTGCTTTTAAATGCCTCAATCTTTCAATTTCATCGTCCTTGCACAGATTCAAGGCCCCATGTTACAAATGCCGCAATGCAGGACAAAAACATAACCGACCCTCATGCTTGTTTCAAAGTTGGCCTGGTGCTCGTTTCTCTCAAAATCCAATTTTTTTTTCTTCAGTGAAATTAAAGCCGATTAAAGCTCTAATTTTATTTCATAAGTCGAGAGGACACTCTCCCAGAAGCACAAAGACTTGTCAACATGCATTTCAACAAACTCCAGTATAGCTTTTTTTATGTTTCTCTTTCAAACAAGGGGTCATCCTGGGTCTCCTTTGATGGAACCCACTTTTACACAAACAGCAATGGAGTACAGCATATGGTGCAGGTAGACTGTTGTGCCTTGATCTTGGAGGATAGGAAGTTTTCCTTGTCTCTCAACAATTTAAACTATGACTCCATTCCGTCTGAAGTAAATTGTCCTCGTGCAGCCACATCATAGGAGGTTGACTTTAGTCCCCTGGACTTCAAATATCTTGATAATAGTCGCAACCGTGGTCACTAAAGCATCAAGCTGCTTTGAGATGGTCATTTAACCTTTACCTTGACCACAATTGGCAGTAATTTTTGATATCCACGCACGCAACTCGTCTTTTCTTCCACTGGATCATGCTCAGATTGGTGTTTACACTGATACCACACAGCGCAGAAAATTCTGTTCTCAACTTAAATTAGCTGAATGACTGATTACATGATTGAAGACACCTGTGACTCATCAAATAAAAAGTCTGTTTAAAACATCCCCTCAATTTAATTATCCTTCATTACTTCTGAGGGGTATTAATTATTTTTTTTTTTCCCATTCTTTTTTGCATATTCTGTAGAATATGCAATAATTCAGCTTTTTCAGTTTTCACCCCTCAGCCCTCAAGGCTGACGGGGAATTGCTATCCTTCGTGCGGTTGGGCGGGCGGCGGGCGGGCGTCTCCAAAAACTTCGACATGGGGCTGAGGGATATTCCATGCATTGCACACCTATTTTTTATTTATTTTTTATTCTATGGCAAACTACATTGTAAAAGCATGCAGGTATGCATGAAATAACAGATTTTGATTTGAAAACATTTTTCAGGAGGAATCGAGCACTGTTTTAGCGAGATGTATAGGTACCAAAACTTTTGACCATGTCTGTGTGCACTGTGATAATATGTTTATATAGCAGCTCTCATACAGCATTATGTTCCTCAGAGTGCCCTTATGGATATAGCCAATAGTTATTTCTGTGGTTTGCATAACTATAGCTTGGAAGTGTCAATTTTTCATCAGAGTGCTTCGCATAAAAACTAAATTAAAATGCATAAATGGAATAAAAATGGATTTGGATCAAACGTGACATTTAAGATCGACTTGACCGAAATCCATGCGGTTCTGTTTCACAATAAAAAGCACCATAGAAACAAAACTTTTAAGAGTGTAGATTCTAAAATATTTCTGATATAAGATAACTTAATAGTAGAAGAATTATTAAACACCAATAAAGATCAGTTACACAGCTAAATTTAAAATATGCAGCTTTTAGCTGCCTCTTAAAAATATCCAGTTTGACTCTCTGACAGTCCTTGGAAGGGTCCCAGTCTGTGTGCATAGATCAGAAAAGCTGCCATACTAATTTTTATTTTTTTATTTCACGATGTGGTGTCAAGATTCCAAAAAACCAGCATCAGATTACCAAAGAGCATGTTTGTATTAGGGCAGACGGAATTTGAGATTCTGAGACCAATGAAGGGCCTAAACCATTCAAGGCTTTGTTTGCAAGCAGCAGAACTTTAAAATCTGTCCCAGATAGCACTGGGAGCCAATGTAAAGACTAGAGGACTGGAATAATATGATCCCTTGTGTTTGTTCTCATTAGAAGGTGGGCTGCTGCGTTGAATGTGCTGTAATGTCTGCATGCTTTTTTGGGGGGAGCTGGTAAAAAGGGCACTGCAATAGTCCAGCCCGCTGAAAAAAAGGCATAGATCAGCATCAATTCTGGTTAAGTAGGACAGTACTCAATACTTGTGGGATGAAACAAAGCTGTCTTTGTCACCTTATTTATCTCAGATGAAAAAGTTTAGTTTCAATCTCAAATTATTCCCAGACTTGTTACTTCAGGTTCTACTTGCAAAATAAAATTTCTCAACTCTCTGAGAAGTAATTCTCTCCCATTTTTCGAGCCGAGCAAGCAAATTATGATCTTATCACTGAGTTTCAGAAAATTACCACTCATCCATTAATTGATTGTAGATGCACAGAAAAACAATGCGCTTAATGTCTTTAGGTCATTTGGTTCAGCAGAGATACGCAGTTGGGTGTCATCAGCGAAACTATGGAAGTTGACATTATACTCTCGGAGAATCCAGCATAGTATAAGTATGAAGTGGGAGAAATTGTAATGGACCTACACAGCTTTCTTGCACAACACTACAGGACATATTACACTTTTCCAACACATAATCATCAAGGCTAACAAAGAATTTCCTCCCAGTAATATAGGACTGAAACCAGAATGGGTCATCATTCAAAAGGCCGACTCAGTTCTCCAGAAGATCAATGAGGATTTTGTGATCAACTGTCAAATGATATACTGAGATCCAGCAAAACCAGGACAGAGACTTTGTTTGTGTCAGCAGCAAGTCTCAGATCGTTATGTTTTCATCAGAGCAATCTTCATGCAGGGTTCGACCTTTACTTTTTCAGCTGTCAGCCCTGATTTTTTCAAATGCAAAACCCAAAAAAGGACACCTTTTTATGAACAAAACATTTATTTCTCAGAATAAAGCAACAATAAGTTCTTATGTATCATATACATAAGACAGGATCTTTTTATAGTCAAGTGCTGTGGCAGCTGGCAGGCTGTTTTTTGAACAGATAGCAAGCCAATCAGAGATAGCAAACCCTTGCCTCTTTGACATTTCTTTGTGACTGATTTTTGACCCCGCAGTCAGACTTTAGAGGAGGATCGAGCTACAGATAAAACTTGCGCAGAAGAAAGGTCCTATGTAAATCATGCCAATTAGTTTTTAAGATATGCGTCCAGACGGACGGACGGACAGACCCAATTACAATACCCTCACTCTCACTTCGGGGGAGCTTTTTTTCTCTTCTCCTTTTCATAAATCTGAAATCCTTCACCATCTTTCTTTTTTTGCCAGTTTTTCTTTTCCCAGCCACGACATTAACCCTCCCACTCGCTTCACCATGCTAAACTCAACTGTTCTTGGTTAAGACCAAGACAGAGCTACGTTGCAAAACATATCTCCGTATTAACTTTAGTACACGAAAAGACGAACTCAAACCTTCTGTTGACAAAGTAAAGTGTATTTTCACAGGCCAATATTTAGCAAATGTATTGAATCCCATTTAGTCCGCTACATTGATCCGAAGTTTGAATACTCGCTAAATCGTGTGAATAGATGGATGGCAGCATATTTGTATTTCCATCACAGCGACGGTTTCACACAGAATTGAAATCTTATAAACCTCGGTAAAGGGTTCTCTCGCAATTACGCCCATGTATGCGATAAAAAAAGAAATCAATGGATAACGGTTAATAGTTACTTCGCCATTTAGTTCGCTACCCAGCATTTAAATGCACCGAAGAAAAGTCGGCGAAAAGCTTTCTAGCTTTCCAACATATACTAAATTAAGTTCGCCTGCTCAGCTAGCTATTTGCGGTGCATATAAATAAATAAAAACAGTGAATTTCAATTATTCCGCTACTTAATTAGTCTGATTAACAACGAGAATTACGAATAAGGAGCGAAGTTCACCCTCGTGTCAGATTAGTAAGTCGTCATGAATTAGCTGCGTTGCTAAGTCGGTTTCGCATTGAGGAGACTGATCAGCTCATTAGCTGGCAGCAGAGTTTTTACGTGAACTACTGTTTGCCAAAGATACTTGGCTATTTATGTAAATTGGCACTTGTCCCAAAACTTGATATCTAAGAAGGTAAGCCAGAATAAGTATGTTAGACTTTGCAGTAGTTAATAAATTAGCAGTTTCACCTGGCTAAACTATCAAGCAAGTTACGGCAGGCATAATTTCTAATCTTTAAACTAGGTTTCTTTAGTCAGCATCCATCAGCAAATTTTTTTTACTTGGTGCATTTTAATGCCAGCTAGCAAGTTAAATGCTTGCGATTCAACTCTAGCTGAAGTTAGTTCGCAAAATAATGGCTATTCACTTTGTCCTATAAATTTTAATTTGTCAAATACATCTCTTGGCTAGCTAAGGTAGCAAACTTTCTAGCTACACAAGCAAACTTATGTTAGCTAGAAAGCCTTTTTTGCCGACTTATTTGGAGCAAATGAATGCTAGCAAGCCGATAACATGGCGAAGTTCGAACTATTTATTGCTATCCATTGTTTTCTATGCCTGCCATGTTAAAGCCATAATCGCAAGATAACCCCTTGCGCATGCTCAGTAGGTTACAATCCTGAGTGAATCTTTCGCTGTGGTGTAAATACAAAATACGCCGCCTGGCTTTACTCGAGGTGGTGCCTTTAGCCATAATAATGGACAGACAAAGTGAGCTCGACTCAGAGATTGTTTTTCCAGTTCAGTACAGCCGATTTTACGGGTTATAAATTCTGTCGGCCCACCGGCCCAACTCACCCAGAAAATTGTCGGCCCGAAATGAAAACGATTTTAAGGTCGAACACTGTCATGGTATGATTGGTTCTGAAATTTGTTTAAACACTTGCTCATAAAAAAGGAGATATGACTTGGGTTGATAGTTACTCAGTGCTTCACTGTCAAAGTTAGCGAATAAGACCTTCACAGTAACGTTTGAAAGGATCAAGAAATATCCCAGTTTCAAATTAATAAATAAATAAATGGACTTTATTTCATATATGGAAAAAAAACATACAATTAGAAAACGCTACAAGAAAAAATAACGAAAAAAAGAGAGAGATGACATATCAGGCAGCGAGAGAATTTCCTCCCACTGCCTGAGGGCAATCCGGGTCTACTCTGAGTACAGCATATTTAACACGTCGCCTTGTTTAGCAAAAGTCATATCAAAGTTACCAAAGCCTTTCCCACGCAAGGCAGAGACAAGATTGGATATACATTTCAAAGAGCTAAAAACAAACAAATTGCTGAGCAAAAAGTTTATGATCAAGCACAGTCTCAAATAGAAATGGATTTTTCTCTAAAGCAAAAGGTAATCAAAAGTGAGAAAATTGAAATCATGACACACTAAATTGTTATGCAGAAACCGTGGAACGTCAACACAACTTTTAACAATATTGTGATACAAAACAGCTAATGTATGAATACTGCGAGTGCCTGATGACAAATACCATAATTCACAACCATACAAATTCAGACAAAAAGATCTAAACAGGGTCGTCTTTACGGCACCAGAGGTGTTACGGAATTTGTGAAGAATGATGCTGCCTTGTTTGCAAACATTCTTGCGGACCCAGTCAACATCAATCTTATCAGCCAAATCAGGCACAAAAACATGACCTAGATGCTTGCAACTATCAACAAACCAAAGCACATTTTCACCCAACGTAATACGAGGTAGAGTGTCATTATCTAAACACGTAGCATGACAACATCGAGACTGAAAAAGAATGCAGATCGTTTTATTTGGATTAAACAGGACATCAAGCAAAACTGCTTCAACGACACAAGCCTCAATTGAAACACGCAGTCCTCTGCAAGTTGTCAACTATATTGTCAGCATATGCAATAATATTGTACAGAATACTCGGAATCATACAGCCATCTGGAACTGTTCCAGCAGCACACAATACACTATCAATGTAAACGATAAAAAAGTATGCAGATAGTATACCACCCTGTTTAACACCATTGAAAACGACAAAGAAGCACGACTGACAGTTATTCTATCTGACAGACATGCGTTGCTTTGGATAGCACTTGATCAATAAAGCTATAAAATGGGAATCAACTCTGCAGTTTAAAAGTACATCAAAAAGTTTCCAAAAGTTTACTGAATCAAAAGCCTTTCTGGCATCTAAAAAACATGCGTAAACCCGACTTCAATTTTCCAGGAAGTGATTAACAAAATCCTTGAAAACAAAGGCAGCTTGCGTTGAGGAGTGTTTATTTTTTGTAGCCAAACTGACAGTTCTGTGTTCAAAGCAGATCACTAACTCTATGAAGCATGACACACTCAAATACCTCCGAAGAAATGGCAATGACTCAATAATTGTCAATGTCATTAAAATCACCTTGACCATGCGACAGCACAAGTAAGAAAACGCAAGATAAAAAAACTGTTATGGATTCATAAGCTCCTCTGTATCTATGGGCTAATTGTAAGTCCTTCACGGGTGCAGCGCCGTACGCTTTGATTGCTGGGGTGCGGTGTTCAGCTGCGCATCATTACCTGGAGCGCTTTAAGAGCCAATTAGACCGGGCGATGGGCGCCCCGCCGTCTTCTCCTCCTCTCTTGCACCTTTTGATTTCTTTCCCATATGTTCTTTTAAATACTTCTGTTAAAGCACATTCTTTCATAAATTAAGTTCACTTTATTCCGCGTTTGGTCTTCCCTTTTCTGATACGTGGGCCAATAGGGCAGAGTGTAACAAAACACAGAGTGACGTCAGAGCATAAATAAAATGCTCGGCAGAAAGCCCATCTGATCCAGCGAAGACCCCTTTTCTAATTCCCGTATAGCACATAATAATTCATTGGAAGAAATAATCAGCAAAGAGAATAACGCACATGTAGATCTTACATGGCCAGCTACATCATTATGACGAGCAGGGTCTTGTGATACCGAATTTAGTATATCATTAAAGTGCCTGGCCCAAAAGTCCACAATATTTTGATCACCAGAAATGTCTCCGCGAGACGAGGGATGTCTAGGTTTTTTCAAGTCAGCTCTACTTTCCCTCCAGAAAGACTTCAAATCTCTGGTATCATATTGGGTCAATAAGTGTAGGACTTGTTCTCAGCCATAATTTTACACAAATTTGAAACGGTAATGTTTGAGAACCTACCAAAAGTTTCCTGTGTTTTGTAGGGTTGAGATCCGAGGACAGCAGTGTTTGTAATTATACTCATTCTAATTGTTGCTACCCAGCGGCGTGCGGTCACATTTTCAGAGGGGCTTCAGTAACCTTAGCCTTTACTGCTCGACTGTTCTCTCGCTGTTCTCAATCAAATTCGCCTGATTAACAATTAAACAATTTATTGACTGAACAACCAAGACAAATCCATTTTCCATAATAAGAAATTATAATGAAAAAAATGAATACCTATTGCCAGTATTTATATAATTGATACTCCATTGTTAGGATTGAAACATAAATGCAAAAAATCCTAAACATTGACTGACTTTGCAGCAATTATTTTTGCCATCACTCAGCTGTGCATCATACCTAACAGCGCCCTTTAGTTGTCACTACATTCAGACTAGGAGTGTCAACATTTACAATTTTTTTCTACACGTGTACATGGGACTTCTAACCGATGTGTACCCGGTTACACGTTGGAGATTTATGAGCTTTTTCCATCGCAGTGGCGCTATATAACCACAGAAAGTAAAATGAGTTGAAAATAAATCATTATTAGAATCATTTAGACGCATAAGAAAACGTACAAGTGAAAGCTGAAAAGGGGTTAACCTTTTTTAATCATTGTTTTAACTATTGCTCACTTTCAGTTTAAAAAAAAAGTACTAAAGTGCAAACTGCATCCCTCTCTCGCAACGGGAGCTGCGTCTGAATTTTAATATACGTCTCATAGTAAAATTAATGTGGAATTGGCGAGAGAAAGCAACTCAAAGAGGCTGAAGTGAGAGGAAAAAACTTCACCTTTATATCCACAAAGTTAAATAAGTAGAGGGGGATTCACTGAAATTGGCAGAAAAAATGTTTTCTTCCTCTTCTTTAGACGTGAGCATGTGTGTGATCAGGTCGTGAAAAGCCGAAAAAACACCAACCAACAATATAACATACAACAACGCGCAAAAATATAGGCTAAAAATAACAAGCCATTAAGAGTTTTTGTTTTCAGCTGCACAACATTTGCACATGGAGAAGATGATGAGCGCCGCACTCTTCTCAAGTCCTCCGCAGGCTATTCCTGAAGTGGCGCGACACTGGCTGTGGGTTTTTTTTTTTTTTAATAGCAAGGTAACATTGCGCCCCATGCATCTGTATGCAGATAAATGTTCCCACTAGTGCACTTAAGTGTATAGTTAGTTAATGTTATTATCTGAAGCTTTCAGGCAACATTATCACCCCTAAAAATAGGCGACTATATGTATTGGTGAGAAATGAACGAGGAGGAGGAAGAGGAGGAAAGAATGATGTGTACACGGTAATTGATTTTTCTAAACGGTAATGATTTGTTATCCGTGTTGCCGTTTACACATGATGTTAACACCCCTAATTCAGACTATAGAACGATTCTCGTGGCTTATTGCTCAGTGAGCCTCGCAAATAAATTTAGGCAAATCTGTGCTGTTTCACGAGCTACACGAGCCCTGAAATCATAAAGACATATCAATTTTTTTGCGTAGTCATTGATGTGTGGTAGAAAACGCTGCATAATTTTGCGATGCAATGAATAACAAAGCTTTCAAAAATAAGTCAGACTCTTGTCGGCTCTACCTATTAGTCTGAGCAACTGTTGCTAATCGGGAGAGGTAAACTGCGAGAGGTTTAGGTCATGTGGGTGAAAGCACTTTTGGACCAAGTGTTCTCCCAACCCCTGTAAATCTACCTTCAAAGAATGGACACATTCAGCAGAGTCTGATGCGATCAGGTTTATTGAAAGTCGCTCAAAGTGAAGTACCCAGGCTGGTCTGCGCAAACCACATAGCATTCATTCTTCTTCAATCACCCGACACAGACTGACCACCGACTGTCTCAACCTTCCAAAACCTTGGGTTCAGCGAAAGTTCAGTAACTTATCCGGGTCATGGATGGTTCGAGAACACTTAGCTGCGCATGCCCATGCTCCGGTGGTGGGTCCAGGCTGACCAATATGGTCATTCCGGAAGATTAGCTCATCTAGCTAGCCTTGGTCAGCCAGCTTGCAGTCTAGTTATCTTGCTATTTGGCAGATATATGAGTTTATGCTTCTTCTCTGCTCCACAGTCTTGTATCAGTTTTGAGGGGCTGAGTTCTCTCTGTTGAAGTGTGATTATAGTAATATTCAAAATTTGAACCTTTTGGGATATTTTTCCCACCACAGTCATTGAGTAGTGAAAGGTGGGGTTATTGCTGGCCTTGTGTTTCTGCTGATTTACTGCCACTGTTGCTACCCTATCATTGAGGCATCATGCAAACTCCTCCCATTTTACATCTGAAGCTTGACATAGAGAATTGGGGCGAGGGATAGGATTACGCAGTCACTCACCTGTGCAAAACAGTATCCTAGGGTTTCCACTGCTTTCCACAATAATCCCAAATGGGTCCTCCTGACAGAGCATACAGTCGTCTAAATGTTGAGTGGTTATGTGGAAAAGTCGACAGTACTGGATTATGCACGTACTGAAATTCAACAGTCTTATCATAGTTGGGCATGGAGATCCGGACAGCAGCATTGATTGTGAATATTGCAATATTACGTGGCGCTGGAGTGTTCTAATTTTGCAGTGCTTCAATACATTTACTGTGTAACAAAGTGCTTGTAAATTTCCTTGTACTCGAATGGCCTTACTCTGAATAATCTAATGTGGACACTGTCCTCATTTAGAGCCAGTGCTGATAAGCGACAAGGGGCAGGACCCTGGTGCACGCTCCTGCCTCACAAGGCAGCAAAACGGTTGTAGATTCAAATCTGAGTTTGTACGTTCTACCTGTAGCCTTGTGGGTTTTTTTCAGATGCACCGGTTTCCTCCCACAGTCCGAAGTCATGGACTTCAGGCTAATTGGAGACACTAAATTGCCCAAAGGTAAGAGTGTGTGAGTAAATGGTGTGTGAATGGTGTGTGCGCCCTGCGATGGATTGGTGAGCTGTCCTGGATGGGTCCCTGCCTTTCGCCCATAGTCAGCTGGCATAGGCTCCAGCTTCCCTGCTACCCTAGCGAAGAAGAAGCGAGTATGGATGGATGGATGTTTTGTGCCATCCATCCAATCACCATCCATTTTGTTGCAACTCTATCTCCAGCCACAACCTTGCACGTCACTTGAATGAGTTGAGCAACAATATGGATTGTTATCGAGGTATCAATCTCATCAATGGTGCCTAGATACAGAACCCACTTCTGCTGTTCAGTACTGCTGCGCTGTTTGTGTGCTTGACATGGACAATTGCCCCGTGGAAAACTAGCGCGTATTGAGATCTCCTGTTATGAAATTAAATGAATATTGATCATGCTAAGTCTTTTCACTTGCTCTCTATCTGTCTTGTTACCGACTGAAGAGGGCTTGCTTTTTACAGTCCTTTCACTGTAGGCCAGACACTATTTGTTATGCTATTCAGAAGCGGTGCTCGTACTGAAGCCACACATGATTAATCTGTCTTGAGTAGCCTTCTTTATTCATGCTGCTCAGCCCCTTTGTCTTAGCATGGTTTATAGAGGTTATCTCAAAATCAGTTCAGCTCAAAATAATTGCAATATAATGTCTGGCCTGTCCTCTTACAACATTATCTTTTGTTGAAAGGAAAAGAAAACACAGATACAATTATGACTTCATTCTAGTACAGATAACTTAAATTTTTCAATTCAGCGTGATGCACTCCTTTGATTGACTGCTTTTTTTCAGCAGAGTGGAGCAGTCTTTATAAGATAATGATGTACCACATCAATGAGGTCACCGCAAAATTGTTCTGAGAGTCCTTCTGATGACCAGAGGTACTTCTGTTGGGCAGAACGTTAGCCCTGCCAATGCCAATAGAGCAGAGCAATGTGATGTACCTCTTGACAGCCTTATGTTTTTGACCTGAAGGCTGAAAATGTAGACATCAGAAAACCCACCAACATCACCACAAGCCCCGTCAATGAGTATTTCTTCCTTTTTTTATCACATGGTTTTGCATCGTTGTGATATTGCATGGCCCACAAGGGCCCCTTTTAACATTCAATCATAAGGTCCATTCCTTACCTCTTTTTTCAACCTGACCCCAGTCATTAGCTAATATACCCCAAAAGAACAGTGGAATTTGTGACAACTATCATGGACAATAAGGATCCGACTTTCTGCTTGACAATACATGCACAGATTGATTGCTAGATCCGTTCATTTTCCTCCAAACACAAAGACGAACTGGTATTTTTCTCCTTAGCAATATGAAGCTGGACCTAGAGATAAATGTTGAGAATGTACTAATATTTAAGGAAGTATTTTACATCTAAATTTGATGAGACCAGTGGCAGTGTCTTTGAAATCGTGGGACACAACATTTGGTGTTTTCCTCATTCGAAAGGCCAACTGCATATGATTTGGGAGAACCGCATCGAAACTGAAGCGCAACATTTTTGTGATTTCATCAGAATTATTGTCATCACTTGAAGGCACATATTTGACATTGATAATTAAAATGCCAATGTGGAGTCTGTAAGCTATTTCTCAAAACCAGCTCTACTCCACTGCAGGTGTAAATGAGGGCATGGTTGAAAAATACAAAACATGTCAGTTGTGTCATAAAGTGAGACAAAAAAAAAAACAATTGGTGTACTGGATTTTATTTGATTCTACCCTCTCAGCATGGAAAAAAAAACTTTTTGGTGTAGGAGATGTGTACTCGAGCTTACATTTGCATTGACTGAAACATACATAGCCAACTGAAATTAAACGTGTCTGGAAGCAGAGAAGCATACACGTTTAAAAGTCCCCTATTAGGTTGTATTTAGTTGATTAAAATTTGTCCAATGGGTCTTTAAAATACTGTTAAGAATTCAGTTAGAGAAAAGAAATAAAAACACACACATCCAGGTCCAGTGAAACCACTTTTCTCACCCTGTCTGTGCCGGCCTGAAACGTGAGCCATTTTAAAATGGGCGGGGAAGCTAAGCTAATGAGGCACTGCTCTGATTGGCTGCCTGGCCGCTTCAATTCCAGGGGAGGGTGCAGAGCAGGAAACCTAGATGGTTAGGGACCAGGTCAAGATATATATCAGAATACCAATCAGAACTTCCTACGACAATTATTTGGCACATTATCTCTATCTCCATAATGTGTGGCAGCCATCTTGGATTTTGCGGCAGTGAGCCAATTTTCTATAGCAACCTGCCTTAGGTGAAGATTTATCAGCAAACCAAATCAGGACAACCTACGACACTTATTTTTCACGTTCTGAATAACATCGTTTTTACAAAAATGGCGAGCCATCTTGGATTTTGACGCAGCCCAGCCATTTTCAATAGCGACTTGCCTTGGGTCAAGATACATAATCATACCAAATTACAACTTCCTCAGCAAATTATTTTTTGAGTTATCTTGGTAACGTAGTTACTTTGGACGGACGGACGATGGACGACAAAAATTCACCGGCTCTATTTGATGAGTTGGGTGCTCTCCCAAGAGACTTTTGTCCTCCGAGCACTTTTTGGAGTTCGGGTCCGGAAGTAAAAAAGCCATTCCTAGACCTGCTGCCTTCAGCGACGCTGGTAAAAGAAATCCATATCCTACTTCCACTTTTTCTTCGGCTTTTTATTTTGCCAGAACAATTTTCAAAGGTGGATGAAACTCAGCCTTGGCAATGCTGAGAAATTGTTTGTTGTACCAGACACATTATAGTGCGTTTCGCGAATTCTTTCACATGCGGTAGGATCAGAGAGCTAAACCTACACAACGGCCAAGGACCCAGCTGACCCCGGTCATGGATAAGTAAAACGATCGTCTCACAGCAGCAATAAACATGGCCAAACAGGTACCCTAAGCTGTGCAAAGCCTATTTCTGGTCTAACTGCAGCCTTATCAGCCCAACTTTATAGGCACGCACAACACTTCTCTCGTTAGCTTCAACTGTAACGGCTACGGTCAGGTAACGTTATGATGAAACTACCACCTTGATGCTAACCAAAGTAACACAAGTATATCAATCAACCAGGAGCATTTTTTAAAGTATCTCTGAATGTGAACTAACGTCCAGTGGGAACATAACGACAGAGACAAACAATACCCTGCAGTAGAGGTTGAACAGACGGGAAGTTCTGTTACCGCGAACAGCATCCAAATTACAAAAAGTTAACTTCAAATAAGGTTATGTTAACACACCATCTGTTGGATGTCTCCTCATTTTACTCTTGCATATTCAGGACAGAAACATTAGCAACAGTAACTTAGCTACGTTAGCTGTAGCTGTCGGGAAGTTGGAAGTCGAGGCTGGGAATAACGTCATACCAAGACTGACTGCATTCTATGAAGTAAGTCAGAAAACTGACTTGAGGTCAGTGGAGTTTATTTGCTATTGTTAGCAATACAAGTTAATAACAACACATTGCTCTGTATTTTTTGCTTGCAAACACCGTAGCAATAAGTCCACCGATAAACTCTACTCAATACTGTGTGTACGACTGATTTAATGAAATGTGAATTACCCAGAATTGCATACTATAAAAGTTTATTACAGCTTTCACTTACTTTTGATTCATGGTGCAGCCTCGGAGATTGGTGTAGGTGAGGAATTTCTGACTTTCCGAGTTGGAAATCCGACTTCAGGGGATGTTCAAATTGAAATTTCTTTCCGGAAGCTCAGGAATCCCTACTTTCCAGTACAAATGGAACGCATTATTAGTGCTAACTATCGTTAGCGGTCTTGCTAGCCACCCGTAACTCGTTAGCTACACATACATTATTTGCCGTTATATCGTTATTTACAGCTTATGGCTCCAGGCGCTTGATCGATGCAACTGCTCCAGGTTTGAGAAGCGGAAGGTTTGAGAAGAAGATAATATCCATCGTCGAATTATCCTTTATTGACAAAGCTGTCTTTGGTGAAATGCCGAGTACGATCAGCTAACATTCCCTTTGAGTGTGGCTGTTTACCGCCAGCAAACAAAAAAGCCTACCCACTGACTTCTGGTGGAATCGTCTTTTGGAAGAGAAAATAGTCGTGCTTTTTTTTGCATCTAAAAAAACACAGACCAGCAGCTTTGGGAGACATACTGACGTAACCGCACCTCAAATGATCCTCTGTTCTTCTTCTTTTGTACTGCCGGAAGAATAAACACTACTAAAGAGTAAAATGATCGGTGGTTGTTTGTGCCTGCTAGAATAGTTTCCGGGGCGGGCAGGTCTAGCACCGTGATTGGCTCTGGCTCGGTATTTGTCTTTACTAATTAGATGGCACAACTTGATATCAGGTTATGCTCAGATCTCGGGAAGATCTCAGGACGAGCTGATCAGAGAGGAAATCATGTTCAGGAAATCACGTTCTCGGATTATGGCAAAAAACCCTGTAACCTATGTTTAGAAACTTTGCAGAGGTTGAGTTTGGACATCTAACATTAAAACATTACTTTTATGTATTAAAAGAAGACTCCAAACTCATCCAACATTTAAAATCATAATTTATGAGCTGCTGGATAGCTCACTCGGTTAAGTGTCGATCACGTTGCGGGTTTGAGCCCCGGTCGTATCAACTGGCAGTGGTCGGCAGCTTTTTCAGAGTAGCGCACAATTGGCTTTATCAATTGATGTCAGAGTAACCACATGTTCCACATACTTACATGCACACAAATGAAGATTTGATGAAACAAGTGGCGTATAATGTTAAAAATGAACATACTTAATGCCACTACGCTTGCAGCAGAATGTCTGAAAACAAACGGACACAAATAAAGACCACTAACAGATAAGAAATCAGAAAAATAAGAATGAAAACATAAAATGAAATCATAACATAAGTGAAATCATATAACATTACATGATACTGTACCTCATGAAATATTATTTCATTTTATGTTTTCTTTCTTATTTTTCTAATATAATTCTGCATACACTTATGCATTTACTTAGTATCTCTTAGGGATAGCAGCAAAGGTAAAGGTTAAAGGTAGGCTTTGCTGCTATCCCTAAGAGTAGCAGCTGAAATGATGCTTGCCGTACTGCATGGTGGCAGTGGGCTTATTTTATTCAGTGTTTAATTTTTTAAAAATTATTATTTGTTGGTGGTCGTGGGGGGATTGTACAAGTGCTCAGTGAACTGGTTGGTGACCGCACGGTGAAAGATTGGAGAAGTGGGGATGTCCGGGATCAGAACAGGTTGATGAGCTCCTGTCTGACCTGGAGACCGGCTTGGTGGAGTGCTGCTCGGGGTTCAAGTTGGGGTGGTGGTGGTGGAAATATTAGGGTAAGTAATAGGGAAATACGGTATAATATTTCAACACATGGAACCATAGAGGAGAGTAAAAAAAAAACGACTTTGAACGAATTTAGAATATGATAACATAATGTTTGAATATATTCAAACCCCCCCCCTCATTAATTTTAATCTTTTATTCACATGCACTCAACAGTAGTACAACACAACGACAGCATTTACAGAGATTCCAAGTCTCACGTCTCTGGCATTCACGGTCCTGCGCCATGGTCAGCAATTATTATATCAACGCGCACTGAAGAAATTCACTCGCGGAGTTTAAGTCATTGTTCATTAGGTTAATCAGTTTCACTTGCATTACGGTGAATTTCCCTACTTGTTACATGGAAATTGATTCTGACTTGGGAATTCTCAGGCTAGTCTTTACCGAGGGATTGAAAGCAATGGAATTGCAAAAAGGCATTTCATATGGTCCTATTTCTTTAAATGATCATGAAACGCGCATGCATTGTTTCTAATCTCTGAGTAAACAGAAGCATGAGAAGTCATAAATAATAAATACAAAATATGGAATAAAATAAGGACAAACCATACGCACTGCATTAATATCTCCTTGATTAGTGTCACATTGATTTGCCTGACGCGGCTGTATGTGCAGTGTTTCGTCGCTAAGAAGGGTGTTAAGAGTGCTCCAGACCCCTTTTTCAAATCCTTCTTAACAAAAGATCATCTTAGGCTAAGAAGGAATCCCTGAAACACGTTTGCTTCTTACTGGAGTCTTAAAAAGGACCTAAAGAAGCTCTTAGCCAAAGATCTTCTTAAATGAATCTGGGAAACTCAGCCAATGAGAACAATTAGAAAAACACAGAGCGAACAATGATTACGCTAAATACACCAGTAATAACAGTGGCAAAGCAAGAAATAACAATACCAACACAGGAAAAGAATAAGCAATAGAAAAAATTGCAGAGAAAACAATATAAATATGGATACAGTAACAATAATAATAATAATAATACGCAGTTGGGATCATTTAACAGGAAGAGCTAACAAACTGAATCAGACCTGAAGGCCCAGAATCCCTTGTATTTGCAGCACAGGAGCAGGCCCTCTGTACCAACTGTGCAACATTGATAAACCCTTATGTAGAATGTGTGGACAGAAGGGGGGAGGTGTGAGTCATCTGGTGAGTGAATGTTCTAAGCCTGCACAGAAAGAGTACAGGAGGCATGATAAGGTCGCAAAAACTATCCATTGGAAACTTTGTGGCAAGTATAGTCTTAGAAGGGAAGAAAAGTGGTTCAAGCAAAAACCAGAAAGTGTTCTCGAAAACGAGAAGGTCAAGATATTGTGGGATGCAAATATGCAGTGTGATCATACTATACAAACAAAAGGACCCAATATTGTGGTAATTGAAAAGAAAAGGAAAAAGAGTGTAAGATTGTTGATGTTGCAATGCCAGTGGATACAAGGGTACATGAGAAGGAAATTGAGAAAGTACAAAAATATAAGGACCTTGACAGAGAGGTATCTCAAGACTTTGGATGATGAAGGAGGTGACAATCATTCCAGTTGTAATAGGTGCCCTGGCCTGTGTATCTAGTGATTTAATAAAATGGCTTGATAAATTAGGAATCAGTCTGGCAACATATTCATTACAGAAAACAACCTTATTAGGAACAGCTAGAATTTTGAGAGGTGCTTGTAACCTGATCGAGTAGAATTGTGAACCAAAAACCCTTGGCCATTTGCTATGACATGCTTTTTGGAGAGAATTCGGGAAAACATCAGCCTGATAATGCAGAGATAATATAGGTTTTCCCAGTCAATTTCATACTTTTGTCATTCCAATTCATGAATGTGCATTCAAATTCACACAGCGCACGCACGCGAAAATATTTGGGCATTCAAATTCAGAATCCGAGCGATCAATTTAATTTATGCGAACTCTACTTCGTTTCCAGCAAATCAAATTCACGCATGTGTGTTCAATTTCCAAATGCAAGCATTGCATTTCCTACTTGTGCATTCAAATTTGCCCGATAATCATGTTCATGTATTCTCTTTGTTTCATTTAAAAAAATTTTAAATGATAAGACCAAGTCAGCAGTACATCCAAACAACACAACGTCATTTTCTCACTTACACTCCTTGATAACACCATACATAACAAACACAACATCCACACAATGCGTCTGTCCAAAGACTGTTTTATACAATCATTAGTAAATACATGGAATTTTTGTTTTCAAAGACGAGATAAATGAAGTTTTATTCCCCCTAGTTAGTTGTCGTCTGCTTAAACGGTCGCGTGATAACGACGTAACATCGCCTGAGAATGGCGAGCTGTCGCCCTTCGCCCACAGGTATGCGCTGTTATTGTGTTGGATAGTGTGATTGTCCCAGTCCATTACTTTATGATAAACAATCATTCAATATGGCCCATTGGCTACTTGCACAAGATGGTGTCCACTACTTTCTGAAATACTCAGGGTTGCTTCTGTCATTTGCCAGTCTATTTCAGATGCTGAGCATCATTGGCCTCTGCCTAAAGAGCGTGTTCATACAATAAATGGCTCCTCCCGGTCAAAGTTAGGACTTTATATGTGAAATGGTGATCAAAATTAGATATAATGATCACCAACATTTGATACTTACTTTCCGAGGAGTGTACACTTTTCCAGAAGTAGCCACGGTTTGTCCATCTCTGACAACATAATTTTAATTCAACACTGGGGAATAAAGGTGTAGAAACTCTATTGTGTTAAATGGGAGGCAGTAGTGATACTGTGGTATACATCTTTGCAGAAAAATCTGAGGAATTTATGGCGGGACTAACTATGAGCCCTGGACTGGGAAGGGTTAGTTCAGGGCTAGTTGATTGTGTATTTGCAGAGCGGTGAAGGCGCCTTGCAGGAAACCTCCACGTGAGACCTTAATTCCCCTTTTTTAAAAACATTTTTCTAACAACAGTGTAATACAAGGAAAATTATAAAATATTACAATGCAGGTTCCAGATATTATGAACCGCCTGACTCATTACAAAGTACCATATTTTCATTCCGAAATAGCAATTTGGAGGCAAGTAATTGTGGCCATAGAATCAATTTGTATGGGACACATAATGCAACCAATATGAAATTTAACTGTAGATTAAAGATGCTTTGATGACATACTGCAACGGCAATATTGCACGGTACCATTCCTTGACAGAGCTTTCTTCAGTGCATATTTCACAATACATCCGATCATCTTGTACCGCCACGACTCAGCGAATCAACTTGATGGACTGCGTCAAATGCAATTTATCTCTCTCTCTTAATGCCATAAATCCATCAACTAACTTTCTTTAATCCTTTTGCACATAGGAGGTCCAGATCGTAGATGCTAGTATCTATGAAACTGCTCAATTAGTGCACTCACTTGCAGTATCTTGGCGTAAACCCAAAACAGAGATTGAATGTTCGCAGAGAAGCAGTGAGAAGCCCCTACACTTGCCTGGCTGCCCATTATAGCGCAGCGGAAGTTGTAACTTAGGCTCTCAAACAGCTTCGAGGTTCATTTAGGGAGGGTTGAGATTGGGAGGGGATGCTTGAAGAACAATGGTAGGTGGGTTTGTGGCCAACCAGTGAGAGCTGTCTACCAGACCCAACAGACAATCCTCCTGTCGGTGTAGCTGTTCAATCTGCTGACTTTGCTGAACCATCACGGAACACTGTTGTGCTTGTAAAGTACTCAACCTCCGCTGCTAACGCGGCTTGTTACGCTGCTCTAACCATATCAATTCCTGAACCTGTCGTTGGTTCCTCCATGATGACTTTTGTGTACTGTGAGGGGGGAATGGGATGGAGGCCCAGACGCGACACAGCATCGGGATTCAAAAAGCCACCCACAAAACGGTGAGTGACCATTAAAAGGGAAACGGTAACAGAAAGAAAGGAGCGCAACTCCCTGGCGATTCCGCCAATGAAAAACAACCCAGAAGAAGTGGGCGAAAATTCTCCCAGGAAATAAGAGCTCTCTCCTAAAAGAGACAAACAGAGAAACCACTCCCCTCAGTGAGAACAGGAGAGAACCAACGGAGGTCTGTGAGCAAAGATAATGCTCCAACAAACAAGACCTCTTTGGCACAGAACATATGCAGTGACAAATGAAAAGATAAATCGGATGGACAACAATAAATAGGACGGACAAAGACCAAATCCTACACTCTTTTAAGGATTTTCCTCCAAATAAACACTAAAGGGTTAGTGACACAAAAGCACTGAACAGCAGCAGACAAGCTTAATAAGCAGCCACTCCACAGCTGTAAACAATAAGCAATCAACCACCTGATTAGAGAGCAGTATAGACCTCAGGTGGCAAGAAAATGCACAGCAGGCAGCAACCCCCCAAACCATGAAAGGTTGATTGTCGAGTAAGTCAGAGTTCTCTGGTTTCGACATGGATTCCAGCTTCTGTGGCGCAGACATATACGGCTGTTAAATTATGGTAAATTATTTGCTGGAGCATCCATTTCTTTGTCTGTGGTGCACTGAAGACAGCTGAGAGAAGCTGCTCCTCCTGCGATTGGGCATGGTTTTATTGGCCATATCAGCAGTGGCGCTTTCTCCTGGACAATAAGGAAAGCCAAGCTTTCCCAAGTTTCTCAGGACCGTAGCTGTCACTTCAATAAAATCTGTTTGTTTAACTGTTATGGTAATTCCTTGCGCTGTTGCAGTTGTGTGCTGTGGTTTTTCGTGTTTTAGGTTAGGGTTGTGTTCTGTTTTTAATATTAGGTTATATTAATTATTGTGATGTCTGTTTTTGTCTTCATGGTTTTAGTTTTGTTTCCACATTTCGTACCTCTCCCATGTTATTCCGGTCCACGTCATACCCATGTACGGTATTTTGTTTTTCCCCTGTCGTGTCATTAGTTTCGTTGCCGTTTCTGTCCTAGTAGATCGTGTCACTATTTTGGGTGATTTAATGGATTCTGGATTTCAGCCTTCCTTCCGATCTCGTTTGCTTACTCCACCTTACTTTTCTATCTTACTAACCGTACTAACAGTTTGTTGTTTTTCTAGAATTTACTAACCAACACTAACATTGTAAATAAGACTAACGTACTAACTAGCACTCAGGATTGTACAGCTGCACTTACTAATTGACTAACGACCTCTCCGCATTCGCCCTGTTCTAGTCTCTGCCTCTCGCTTTCGCTTAATCTCCTTCGCTGTGTTTCTTGCAGATTCTCTGCAATTGTCTCATCTCTGTCCTGCCTCTCACTCTGTGCACTTAGGAGTCCTTATCCAGTTTATTTATTCCATCTATAGGAAAGTCTTGTGATCCTTGTCCGTGAGTTGGTGTTTTCCTATTTCATGTAATTAGGTTTCCCTTGTGTTCTACCCCTTGTAATTTATATTATTTTCAGCACTTGTATTTGTGTGTTCCCCTCCCTTTATATCCCGGCCAGCAGGTGCAGAAGTCAGACGTTACTTCAGACTTGCACTCGCACTCAGTCACGCACACACCATAATGCGTGCATTCTGGGGCCTGGACGCTGTGCGGGCAGCGTCCAGTGGCTGCTGGAAACTCGCTTAGCCTTCCGAGCTATCTGTGCCAGCTGAGCCTTCCAAGCCACCTGTGCCAGCTGTGCTTTCCGAGCCGTCTACACCTCCTGTGCTTTTCGAGCCATCTACACCTGCTGCGCCTCCCGAGCCTCCTGCGCCGGCTCTGCCTCCCGAGCCTTCTGCGCCTGCCGTGCCTCCCGAGCCCGCCAGCTGTGCCCCCCAAGCCTGCCATCTGCGCCAGCTGTGCCTCCCGAGCCTTCCACGCCAGCTGTTCCTCCCAAGCCTTCTGCGCCAGCTGTGCCTCCCGAGCCTGCCATCTGCGCCAGCTGCGCCTCTCAAGCCAGCTGTGCCCCCCGAGCCTGCCATCTGCGCCAGCTGCGCCTCCCGACCCAGCTGCGCCCCCAGGCCACCTGCGCCAGCTGTGCCTCCCGAGCCTTCTGCGTCCGAGTGCCCCAGTTCGTGCTCCCCTTCTAGTGTTCCCTAGTGTCCCAGTTCGTGTTCCCCCTCTATTGTTTCCGACTGCCCCAGTTCGAGCTCCCCTTCTAGTCTTCCCTGGTTCCCCAGTTTTTGGAAAGCTTTATAGTTCCTGAGTTTTTACCTATTTAGTGCTTAGCACAGTGGTTTATTTCGGCCTGCGTGCCATGTTTTCCCCATGTGAGTTCCGAGCTTCTTAGTTCTCCCCGTTCAGTGCGTGGCACGGTGATTTGTTTTGGCCTGTGTGCCACGTTTTGATTTTTTCCCTAGTTTTGAATTTTTGATTAAAATGTATGTTCCCGTAATTGGTGTCTCTTCCCCCCCTGTGTTCTCTTAACAGTTGCAGCCATCTCTGCTCTATTTCTCAAGGAGTATTTATTTTTACCAGCTGAGCCTTCCAAGCCATCTGTGCTTTCCGAGCCGTCTACACCTCCTGTGCTTTCCGAGCCATCTACACCTGCTGCGCCTCCCGAGCCTCCTGCGCCGGCTGTGCCTCCCGAGCCTTCTGCGCCTGCCGTGCCTCCTGAGCCTGCCATCTGCGCCAGCTGTGCCCCCCAAGCCTGCCATCTGCGCCAGCTGTGCCTCCCGAGCCTGCCATCTGCGCCAGCTGCGCCTCTCAAGCCAGCTGTGCCCCCCGAGCCTGCCAGCTGCGCCTCCCGACCCAGCTGCGCCCCCAGGCCACCTGCGCCAGCTGTGCCTCCCGAGCCTTCTGCGTCCGAGTGCCCCAGTTCGTGTTCCCCCTCTATTGTTTCCGACTGCCCCAGTTCGAGCTCCCCTTCTAGTCTTCCCTGGTTCCCCAGTTTTTGGAAAGCTTTATAGTTCCTGAGTTTTTACCTATTTAGTGCTTAGCACAGTGGTTTATTTCGGCCTGCGTGCCATGTTTTCCCCATGTGAGTTCCGAGCTTCTTAGTTCTCCCCGTTCAGTGCGTGGCACGGTGATTTGTTTTGGCCTGTGTGCCACGTTTTGATTTTTTCCCTAGTTTTGAATTTTCGATTAAAATGTATGTTCCCGCAATTGGTGTCTCTTCCCCCCCTGTGTTCTCTTAACAGTTGCAGCCATCTCTGCTCTATTTCTCAAGGAGTATTTATTTTTACCAGCTGAGCCTTCCAAGCCATCTGTGCTTTCCGAGCCGTCAACACCTCCTGTGCTTTCCGAGCCATCTTCACCTGCTGCGCCTCCCGAGCCTCCTGCGCCGGCTGTGCCTCCCGAGCCTTCTGCGCCTGCCGTGCCTCCTGAGCCTGCCATCTGCGCCAGCTGTGCCCCCCAAGCCTGCCATCTGCGCCAGCTGTGCCTCCCGAGCCTGCCATCTGCGCCAGCTGCGCCTCTCAAGCCAGCTGTGCCCCCCGAGCCTGCCAGCTGCGCCTCCCGACCCAGCTGCGCCCCCAGGCCACCTGCGCCAGCTGTGCCTCCCGAGCCTTCTGCGTCCGAGTGCCCCAGTTCGTGTTCCCCCTCTATTGTTTCCGACTGCCCCAGTTCAGGCTCCCCTTCTAGTCTTCCCTGGTTCCCCAGTTTTTGGAAAGCCTTATAGTTCCTGAGTTTTTACCTATTTAGTGCTAAGCACAGTGGTTTATTTCGGCCTGCGTGCCATGTTTTCCCCATGTGAGTTCCGAGCTTCTTAGTTCTCCCCGTTCAGTGCGTGGCACGGTGATTTGTTTTGGCCTGTGTGCCACGTTTTGATTTTTTCCCTAGTTTTGAATTTTCGATTAAAATGTATTTTCCCGCAATTGGTGTCTCTTCCCCCCCTGTGTTCTCTTAACAGTTGCTGCCATCTCTGCTCCATTTCTCAAGGAGTATTTTACAATTAGAGAGACAAAGCCCTTCTTAATGTAATGTGGTGAAACACTGTATTGTGCTCCTATATAGACAAATGCCTTAGCCCCAAGGAAGCCAAGAGAAGTAGGCGCCATCTGTGGCATTTTGCTGTGAGACAAAACTGCACATTTCAGAGTGGCCTTTTATTGTGGACAGTCTAAGGTACACCTGTGCACTAATCATGGTGTCTGATGAGCATCTTGATGTGGCACACCTGTGAGGTGGGATGGATTGTCTCAGCAAAGCAAAAGTGCTCACTATCACACATTTAGACAGATTTGTGAACAATGTTTGAGAGAAATGGTAATATTGTGTATCTGGAATGAATTTTAGATCTTTGAGTCCATCTCATGACAAATGGGAGCAAAAACAAAAGTGTTGCGTTTATATTTTTGTTGAGTGTAATTTTATTCATTTTGCGATTTTTTTTAACCATAAAAATCTGGCTTCATTTCACATTTCTGTGTGGTGTGCCAGAGTCAGAACACGGTTTTTTATTTTTACTTTACCCAGACTTGAAGGTTATGTGATGTCTACTTACTCAATACATTATAAGCCTGCAGAATAATGCACTGTGGACGTAACCTATTATAATTAATTTATGGGGGTTTTTCTTTTCATCTACCTAATGTTTGCGCTCAAAGTTCTTCCGCAATGTTCAAGCTTTTGACACCGTTCAAACTTTAAAATGTTTATCATACTTTTTACCTGATTCTACTTATTTTTCAACATTTTCTACACTTTCATCATTTCTTATAGAAACTCCATTTAACTTTAAAAATGTTCTGTTTATCTTGTGAATATTTTCACATTTTTTAACTTTTTATCTCTTTTATAAATTATAAAATATTTTATTTTATCAGTGGAGATCGTGACATCACACACTCTAAAAATAACAAACAGTAACTTTTTTTCTGTTTAGACCCCCAAATTTAAACATAAACATATTTACAATTAAAATGTTTGGATGTTTCTCCTCTCTCTTTTTGTGCCATTGTTGAGGCAATAGTTTTAAAGCAGTGACCCTTTTTTGAGTGAGTTTGTTTGATTCTGCTAAGGCCAGTTCAGACCTTCTCCTTCTTCAAAGGTGAAGAAGCCATTTTAAAATATTGCCTCACTCAGTCCCCTCCTTGAATCGCCACCTTCTCTTGGTGGAGGGGTTTGAGTACCTGGATGATCCTAGGAGCTATGTTGTCTGGGGCTTATCTGCCCCTGGTAGGGTCTCCCAGGGCAAACAGGTCCTAGGTGACAGGTCAGACTAAGAGCGATTCCAAAACCCCTGATGAATGTAAACAGAACGAGGACGTTTACGCCGCCGGTGATTGGCGTCGCCGGGACCCCACCCTGGAGCCAGGCCTGGGGTTGGGGTTGGTAGGCGAGCGCCTGGTGGTCGGGTCTCTGCTCACGGGACCCGGCTGGGCATAGCCCGAATGAGCGACGTGGGCCCGCTTTCCTGAAGGCCCATCCCCCGTGGGAGGGTTCAGTAGGGGTCGATGCACTGCGCTTTGGGTGGCGGTCGTGGGCGGGGGCCCCGACGACCCAATCCCTGGACATGGAATCTGGTTCTCGGGACATGGAATGTCACCTCGTTTGGAGGGAAGGAGCCTGAGCTTGTGCGGGAGGTCGAGCGGTACCGGCTAGAGATAGTCGGGCTCACCTCCACGCGCAGTCTGGGCTCTGGAACCCAACTCCTTGAGAGATGCTGGAATCTCTTCTACTCTGGAGTTGCCTGCGGTGAGAGGCTGCGGGCTGGTGTGGGTTTGCTTATAGCCCCTAGGCTTAGCCGTCAGGTGTTGGAATTCTGCCCGGTGAGCGATAGGGTCACTGCCCTGCACCTGGGACTCCATTGTTCTGCTGGGGGACTTCAACGCCCACGTGTGTAGCAACAGTGTTACCTAGAGGGGCGTGATTGGAAGGAAAGGCCTCCCCGATCTGAACCCGAGTGGTGCTCTGTTACTGGACTTCTGTGCTAGTCACGGTTTGTCCATACCGAACACCATGTTCAAGCATAAGGGCCATCAGTGCACGTGGCACGAGGACGCCCGAGGTCGGAGGTCAATGATCGACTTTGTGGTCGTGTCATCTGACCTTCGGCCGTGTGTCTTGGACACTTGGGTGAAGAGAGGGGCTGAGCTGTCCACTGATCACCACCTGGTGGTGAGTTGGATCCGCTGGTGGAGGAGGAAGCTGGACAGACTTGGCAGGCCCAAACGTGTTGTGAGGGTCTGTTGGGAACGTCTGGTGGAACCCTCTGTCAGAGGGGTTTTCAACTCTCACCTCTGGGAGAGCTTTGACCAGATCCTAAGGGAGGCTGGAGAGATTGAGTCTGAATGGACCATGTTCTCCACCTCCATTGTTGACGCGGCCATTCGGAGCTGTGGCCGTAAGGTTTCCGGCGCCTTTCGTGGCGGCAATCCCTGAACCCGGTGGTGGACACTGGAAATAAGAGATGCTGTCAAGCTGAAGAAGGAGTCTTACCGAGCTTGGTTGGCTCGTGGGACTCCTGAGGCAGCTGACCGGTACCGGCAGGCTAAGCGTGCTGCGGCCCGGGCAGTGGCGGAAGCAAAAACTTGGGTATGGGAAAAGTTTGGGGAGGCCATGGAGGAGGACTATCGGTCGGCATTGTCGGCAACATTTTCTGGCGAACCGTTCGGTACCTCAGGAGGGGAAAGCAGTACCCTGCCAACACTGTTTACAGTGGAGGTGGGGAGCTGTTGACTTCGACTGGGGATATTGTCGGCCGGTGGAAGGAACGCTTCGAGGACCTCCTCAATCCCGTTGATACGCCTTCCGTAGAGGAAGCAGAGGCTGGGGTCTCAGAGGTTAACTCATCCATCACTCGAGCTGAAGTCACTGAGGTAATTCGGCAGCTCCTCGGTGGCAAGGCACCGGGGGTGGATGGGATCCGCCCTGAGTACCTCAAGTCCCTGGATGTTTTAGGGCTGTCTTGGTTGACACGCCTCTGCAGCATTGTGTGGCAGTCAGGGACAATGCCTCTGGATTCGCTGACCGGGGTGGTGGTCCTTCTATTTAAGAAGGGGGACCGGAGGGTGTGCTCCAACTATAGGGGGATCACACTTCTCAGCCTCCCGGGTAAAGTCTATTCCAGGGTGCTGGAGAGGAGAATCCAGCTGATAGTCCAACCTCGGATCTAGGAGGAAAAATGCGGTTTTCGTCCTGGTCGTGGAACACTGGACCAGCTCTATACCCTCCGCAGGGTGCTTGAGGGTGCATGGGAGTTAGCCCAACCAGTTCACATGTGTTTTGTGGACTTGGAGAAGGCATTCAACCGTGTCCCTCGTGGCATTCTGTGGGAGGTGCTTCGGGAGTACGGAGTCCGGGGCCCTCTACTAAGGGTCGTTCGGTCTCTGTATGACCTGAGCAGGAGCTTGGTTCGCATTGCCGGCAGTAAGTCTCAGACCTGTTCCCGGTGCATGTTGGACTCCGGCAGGGCTGCCCTCTGTCACCGGTTCTGTTTATTATCTTTATGGACAGAATTTCTAGGCGCAGCCAGGGGCCGGAGGGAGTTCGGTTTGGGGACCACAGGATCTCATCTCTGTTTTTTGCAGATGATGCTGTCCTGTTGGCTCCTTTGAACTAGGACCTTCAGCATGCACTGGGGCGGTTCGCAGCTGAGTGCGAAGAGGCTGGGATGAGAATCAGTACCAACAAGTCCGAGGCTATGGTTCTCGACCGGAAAAAGGTGGCTAGCCCCCTCCGGGTTGGAGGAGAGCTCTTGCCTCAAGTGGAGGAGTTCAAGTATCTTGGGGTCTTGTTCACGAGTGAGGGAAAGATGCAGCGTGAGATTGACAGACAGATCGGTACAGCGGCAGCAGTAATGCAGTCATTCTACCGATCTGTTGTGGAGAAGAAGGAGCTCAGTCGAAAGGCAAAGCTTTCGATTTACCAGTCAATCTACGTTCCTACCCTCACCTATGGCCATGAACTCTGAGTCAGGACCGAAAGAACGAGATCTTGGGTACAAGCGGCTGAAATGGGTTTCCTCCGCAGAGTGGCGGGCCGCTCCCTTAGATATGGGGTGAGGAGCTCTGTCACCCGGGAGAAGCCCAGAGTAGAGCCGCTGCTCCTCCACGTCGAGAGGGGCCAGCTGAGGTTGCTCGGGCATCTCTATCGGATGCCCCCTGGACGCCTTCCTGGGAAGGTGTTCCGGGCATGCCCCACCGGGAGGAGGCCTCAGAGAAGACCCAGGACACGCTGGAGGGACTATGTCTCTCGGCTGGTCTGGGAACGCCTCGGGATATCCCCGGAAGAACTGGAGGAAGTGTCTGGGGAGAGGGAAGTCTGGGCATCCTTGCTTAGACTGCTGCCCCCGCGACCCGACCCCGGATAAGCGGTGGAAGATGGATGGATGGATGGATGGATGGCCTCACTCAGCTCAAATCAATCCTAGCTCAACTCGATGGTGTTGCCCAGTGACTCGACTGGTCAAGTTGCAAATGGCTGGTTTCAGAATGTGGGGTGCATACTGATGGCCAATCAGCTTGTTCTTAAGTCAGCTGTTCAAGTCAGCTACAAGCTGTCAGCTAGATCAATCTGTTGTAGGAAAGAGAGGATCAATTTATGAGATACAATCATGTTTGTGTACAGACACAATGAATGTACACTAATGATGATTATATACTTGACAAAATCAAGGGCGTAGGTTTGCGTATGAACGGTAGGGACATGTCCCTGCTAATATTTTGGGAAGCCAGATTGTCCCTACCAACATTTCAGTGAACGAGATCTTGTTATCTTATCCAGATAAGCCATATTAGACCCAGTTGTGGAGGCTACGTCTCCAAGACAACCAATTTACGTATTCTAGCATTTGATTTGTTGAAAGGGAGGGGCTACCTGAGGGCTAAAAGTCAACTATAAATTAACCACTGTATTCAGTTCGTGAATAATCATTTTTGCCCAAAGTGGGGCTTGAGGTGCGCAACTGGATCGCCGGCTTTGATCACATGGTGTTTTCAATGGCTTGCCTGTCAAAGAGAACCATTATTTGGCATTAGTTCCAGATTTCTCTTCATCATGCAATTACAGTGTAAGTAAAAAAACATTGTTTCATGACATGCTATTAATATTCAGCCAAACCGAATGCCAAGTGTAATGTTAGGAACTTGAATCGGTGTGGCTTCGCACTGTAGCAGGCTAGCTAACTGCCACTCTCATAAGTGTGCTTGCAGTACCTTTCCATAGCTAACCATTATATAAGATCATTTTGTTAGGTAGCAAGCTAACGGCAGCTAGCCACTCAGTTGACTGAGGAAGAAAACGGAGAGGCCACCAAAAACAGAGGTGACATAAGAAGCTTTTTTTCTAGTCATCGCCCTGTCTGTCCGTAATCATTTTCATTTCCGGAGCAGAACTCAAAAACTATACCACTTACAAACTTCAAATTTGCTATGGAACTTACTCTTTTGGTGTAGTTGTGCCTTCTGGGGGTTTTAGCTCCATACATATTTTTAACCCAAAAATCACAAATTATGTGGAACCGGTGGGATATGTCATTTTCTGATGACTTGATTTTTTTACCATCCAGGGCATAAATGATGAAACTAACTAAAACTTGCTAGCTACTTAAAGTTACTTTTTATTGGAAAATTATGTTAATCATGTTCGCTAGTTTCTACTGGCAAACTAAACCTGGGGCCTGTCATGTTAGCGAGTAGTCAGGTTGCTAGCTGTAGTAGACATAAGGGTGGATATATCAAATTATGAGGTGAATTTCTAGAAATGCTGCGATGGTGCTATTATTAATGTATTATTTTGTACGCAGGAACCACGTCAGCAAGCTGTTGAGGATGCAGGTGTATCAGAGCTTCAGGAATTATGAATTGTAGTATGGAATTTTACGGAAGGTATTAAAGTTATTCTCATGATGTTCAGCAAATATAACCTTTGAAAGTCAAAATGTCCCAGCCAACTTTGCCTCAGTGGGGTAATTGAAAGAAACAAGTAATCGTAAATCATAAATCTATCACGATCCCGTCCAATAAAACGCTCAGTTTGCGGCTCAGCTTGGGAGCTTAGAGCCATCTGCGAGGAAAAAAAATACTGCTCCCACCGTAACCGGCAACAGCACACACGGCTAAGTCAAGTAAAAAAAGCCAGAAGAGAAAAAAGCACAAAAGCAAGAATTCGACAAAACCCGGGATAAAACCAGAGTGAACATTGGAGTGGCTTTTTAGAGGTGGAGGGAACTCCGTGATTTGGAAGGACTAAAAACTGACGCAGAGTTTGCGACTTTTCTCCTTGACAAGTAAACCCCTGCTTTATTTGTTGGTTTATTTTTGCTTTGCAAATAAGCGAGTTGGTGTAGCTGACATGCTCACCAAACTAACCCCAGCCCTAACCAGCATCAATAGGTGTATAGACCTAATTATAATCAAATTATTTTTTTGGTATTGAATGTAGCCCATTATTTTGTCGCTTTTAGATCGCATGGGGTATAGAGGCCGTGTCTTCAACTGCCACTTGATTATTTTTGAATTGGAAAACGTGTGAATGAAGGTAAACCATCTAGAATTAGCCAGGACTAATTATTGTCAATAAAAGGAGGGATATTAGCCCTGGAATTTTCAGGTCTAACAACACACCTGTTTGTTGGCCAGCAGTGTAAACTGTTCGCAACAGTAATGTCTAGCCTTGGCAACTTGGCCACTTTCATAATGTGAACACGCAAAATTCAATACTTATTTGAACTTATATATATATATAAGTTCAATATTGCTTACTGTTACAACCTGAGGGTTTTTGTAACTGTAAACTGCGTAGCTTTGTCACATTTGATTTGTGAGTTTGATCTGTTTGTTAAGATTCAGTTCGTGATGAGTTTGTAAATAGACACTGTAAATGGAGCACCTTAAAGCAGAGTGGGAGTGAGTAGCCTTTTTGTATAGTCCTTTCTCGTGTTTAGCAGGAGTCAAGTAATTCATGTTATCATTTCGTTTTTAGTTTTATTTGCTTTCTTTTGTATGAGAAGTACAGTGAATGCTTGAAAATATTGTTTATTGTTTTGGGCAACCGCTCACGACTAACACTAATTAAATGGCTGTGCTGAACCTGATTTAGCTCGTGCTGCTGGCTCTCTTCGGAGTGGGAAGAGTTGGTGGGGCACTTATCTTGTTATGTCTTGGATTCCCCTAGATCTGGGGGCTCGTCCATTCTTTCTGTAGCTGATTACCATCGTTGGGTAAGTTTTTGTTTCTTCTTGCTTCTCTGCTTTCTGGTTGGCAGTTTTCCCCTGGTGAGAACAATAAGATGGAGTTTAAGTTGGAGGACTTTACCATAAATCTGACTCGTGATAAACTTGAGAGATGCAAGAAGGCTGAATTATGATTGATTGCAAATTTCTTTGATTTGCGAGTGCCACTAAATGCCAGGAAACAGGAGCTGAAAGAGCTGCTGTGTGAGAAGCTGTCTGAAAGGGGGACGCTTGGTGAGCCAGCCCCAACGGGACTGGAAGTGGATGATGTAGGAGGTATTTCTACCCCACTCCATGACGTCTCAGCTCAAGCCAGTTCTACAGAGGAGCTGAAGCTGACTCTACGCATCAAGGAGGTAGAGCTCAGACACCAGGAGTTGGAGGTAGAAGCAATGGATTTGAAGGTAAGAGCTCTGGAGTTAAAGCAGGGAGCCGCAATAACTGCCACTCCGTCAACCTCACAGTCCCCTATCTCTGGGCCCCAGGATGGTTTTGATGTCAGTTGGCACACTGTATTAGTCCCACCTTTCAGAGAGTCTGAAGTAGACTGGTATTTCACCGCATTAGAACCAATTGCAGCTGCATTACAGTGGCCAAAAAGTGTATGGCCTCTTTTATTGCAGTGCAAGTTAGTGGGAAAAGCACAAGAGGTTTGCAATTCACTTTCAATTGAGGAGAGTTTAAATTCTGAAATTGTGAAAGCCACTGTCCTACGTGCTTATGAATTGGTGCCTGAGGCATACAGACAGAAATTTAGACAATGTGAAAAAACTGCTACCCAGACTTTTGTAGAGTTTGCTCGAGAGAAAAGAGTCCTTTTTGATAATTGGTGTCAGGCTCGTAAGGTTATGACTTTAGACAATCTGCGTGAGCTCATCTTATTGGACGAATTCAAAAATCAGTTTCCAGAAAAAATTGTGATATATCTGAATGAGCAAAAAGTCACCTCCCTTACAGCCGCTGCAATATTAGCTGATGATTTTGATCTCACGCATAAAAATGTTTTTTCCCCATTTGGCCGTGATCTTGTTCCAGTTGACAGAAAGGATAAATCCCCTCACCTTGTTTGCAGTAGTCCGGCAATAATTGCTGAAAAGCGTGAGTGTTTTTACGGTCATGAGCCAGGAAATTTCATTGTTCCTTTCTTCTTAGAGTGGGGCAAACAGCAATCAAAAAATCCCAAGTCTCCATTTCCGATTGGACTCATTCAAACGCAGCTTGACACTTTAAAAAAAATATGAGTTTGACAAAAATCCAAAAAGACAAAGTTGATGAGGATTTCTGGCCATTTGTCTCACAGGGATTTGTTTCTTTGATGGGTTCAGAAAAGAAGGTCCCAGTCACTATCCTGCGGGGTACTGGGACTAAACAATCTTTAATCTGTGGCGATGTCTTACCCTTGACAGAAGAGTCTTACTGTGGCACAGACATTTTAGTGTGGGATGCTAAAATGACAGTTCTGCGTGCGCCACGGCATATTGTTGATTTGTGCTCCAGATTTGTGTCAGGGAATTTCAAAATTGCTGTGTGACCCCAGTTGCCAATAGCTGGCATTCATCTGATACTGGGAAACGATTTAGCAGGTGGAAAAGTTTTCCCATCGCCTGAAGTAATTGAAAGCCCTGTAACTGGAGTGTGGCCCTGATCCTGCTGCGCATGATGCAGCCCCCTTTTACCCTATGTGTGTTGTAACTCGTGCCCAAGCACGCAAACGTGGAGATGCGGGAGATCTTTGTGATTCTTTAATGGCCAATGCTGATCCGATGCAAAAACTTGCAAAAATGAAAGAAAACACTCCTGTCTTGATTGAGCTTCAGCCAGATGACAAAATCCTGCCACTTCTTGTAAATAAATAGCAGCTAATTGCAACGCAGAAAACAGATGACACCTTGTCTTCTTGTATGTTGCAAATTACAAAAGCAATCAGTAAAAATACTGTTTATTGCTGTCTTGATGGGGTTCTAATGCGCCGATGGTCTCCTAGTTCTGGTGTTACGCATGAGTTCATGTGCCAAATAGTAGTTCCACAACCACTCCGTTCCCATAACCTTTAGTTTAGCACATGAGCATTGTATGTCCAGGCACTTGGGTATTAGAAAAACATATGATCGTGTCCTCCGTTATTTTTTTTGGCCAGGGCTGAAATCTGACTTTGTGAGACTTTGCCGTTCATATCATACCTGCCAAGTCTCTGGTAAACCTAATCAGGTTATCCCTGTTGCACCGTTAAGGCCAATCCCTGTTGTTGAGGAACCATTTGAACATTGTTATAGTGGACTGTGTTAGGCCCCTACCAAAAACAAAGTCTGGAAACCAGTACATCCTCACGATAATGCGTGCTGCTACGCGCAATCCTGAGGTGATACCGTTGCGTTCATTAAAAGCTTGTGGCATTGTAAAGGGTTTACTGAATTTTTTTTCCACGTTTGGCTTTCCTAAATGCATTCAGAGTGATCAGGGATCTAACTTCATGTCCAAAATCTTTTCTCAGGTCATGACAGAGTTAAATGTCAAGCACCATACCTCAAGTGCATATCATCCTGAGAGTCAGGGAGCATTAGAAAGGTTCCACCAGACTCTAAAAAGATTGCTTTGCAAGTTCTGTTTTGAATCGAATCATGAATGGGATGAGGGTTTGCCATGGTTGCTGTTTGCCGTAAGAGAAACTTCCCAAGAATCTTTGCGGTTTAGTCCAGCGGACTTAGTCTTCGGGCACTCTGTTTCAGGCCCGTTGCATCTGCTGAGAGAGAAAAGGCTCTCAGAGAAGTCCACCTCTGCTCAAAATATTTTGGACTATGTAAGCTCATTAAAAGAGAGAATGCATAAGGCATGTGCAATGGCCCGTGAGTCTCTTTCAGCTGCCCAGTCCAAAATGAAAAGCAATTACGACAAAAAAACAGTTGTGCGGACACTTCAGCCAGGTGATCGTGTTCTGGTTCTGTTATCCGTTGTTGGTTCTTGACTTCAGGCAAGATTTTCTGGCCCGTATTTGGTGGACCAAAAACTTGGGGAAACCAACTTTGTAATTCAGACTCCTGACTGTAAGAAATAACCTTGCGTGTGTCATATAAACATGCTTAAAAGGTATGTTGACCGCAAAAGTGATGTTAAGGCACCTATTGTCTCTGTGTCTGCCGCACAACCTCCGTATTCTCTTGGTACTGATGGCTGGAGGATAGCCGCGGTTCCATTTCTTGTGCTCGTCTAAGAAATTCAGAAATCCTAACGAATTTCAATGCTCATTTGGCGTATTTGTCTGATTCCACCTGGTCCAATATATACAAACTTATCACCAACTATCCATCCTTGTTTAGTGTGATTCCACCTGGTCCGATATATACAAACTTATCACCAACTATCCATCCTTGTTTAGTGACATTCTGACCAAAACTACAGTGTTAAGTCATGATATTGATGTAGGTGGGCATAATCCAATAAAGCAGCATGCTTTTCGTGTGCCTTCCACAAAGAGAGAAATAATGCCAAAAGAAGTTAAGTTTCTTTTTGAAAATGGTTTGGCTGTACCCAGTAACAGTCCCTGGAGTTCACCCTCCCTCCTTGTTCTAAAACCTGATCAGAGCCAACGTTTTTGTAATGACTATAGAAAAATTAATACCATAACAGAGCCCGACTCATACCCACTTCCACGTATAGATGATTGTGTGGATCGTGTAGGATCATCCACATTTGTTACAAAAATAGACCTTCTTCAAGGTTACTGGCAGGTCCCTCTCACACAGCAAGCCTGATCCGAGATCAGTGCCTTTGTTACCCTGGACCATTTCCTACAATATACCGTCGTACCGTTTGGTTTAGGAATGCTCCAGCCACTTTGCAGCAGCAAATGAACACTGTTCTTGAGTCAAAAACTGCAAAGTATATCTTGATGATGTAGTTTCAAATTTATCAACCTGGACTGAATACATGAACACCTTGAGTGAAATTTTTGAACGTCTGTGTGATGCTTCTCTTACTCTAAATTTGGCAAAATGTGAATTTGGGAAGGCTGTTGTTACCTACTTGGGTAAACACGTAAGACAGGGTCAGGTCTGTACAGTTGCTGCCAAGGTGCAGGCCATCTTAGATTTTCCAGCTCCCCAAACTGCTGTGAGCTCCGCCGTTTTCTGGGGATGGCTGGTTATTATCGTGCATTCTGCAAAAACTTTTCTCCATTGTAGCTCCATTGACAAGTTTAGTCCGTCCCAAAATGCAATTCAAATGCCCCAAATTTTGCGCATCCTTATAAGCTCGAGGTAGATTCCTGTGCCTCTGGAGCAGGGGCAGTACTCATGCAAGAAGACGTGCGTGGCATTGACCATCCCATATGTTACTTTTCAAGAAAGTTCATCAAACACCAGCTTAATTACAGTTCTATTGAAAAAGAGGCATTAGCCCTACTGTTTGCACTTCAGCACTTTCAGGTTTACATTCGGCCGTCTTCTATCCCAACTATTGTGTATTCTGACCATAACCCACTTGTGTTATTAGCTCAGATGCAGAACAGCAACCAGCGTCTTATGCGTTGCTCCTTGTTACTTCAAGATTTTAGTCTTGATATTCGTCACAAGAAGGGTAAGGAAAATGTCATGGCTGATGCTCGGTCTCGAATTTAAGTAATCAAACATTTATTTTTAGGGGATAAATGTTTGATTTACAGGTGGGGAGGTGTTTCTGTAAATGTCCCTTCAAACTGTGTAGCTTTGTCTCCTCCCTTGTGTAGTGTTGGTCTTTGTGTATGGGTGGTTTGTATCAAGTGGTATGCAGGTGTTGCAAAGATTGGACGATTTGAACATAATTGCAGCTGCCTCACTGGACCGTTCAAATGGAATTGCTACTGCCAGATTGGATCACTGCACCAAAAACCTCTCTTAAAGTTCAGCTGCTGAAGCCTGCTGCCCCCCCCCCACTTGCCATTCCCTACAAACCTGCATTAGATACCTGACAGACTTTGTTGTTATACCAATGTGAGACCTGTGTGTAATATACGTTTGATTTGTGAGTTTGATCTGTTTAAGATTCAGTTTGTAATATTGACTTTGATGATGAGTTTGACGTGTTTAGCAGGAGTCCAGTAATTCATGTTCTCATTTGGTTTAAGTTTTGTTTGCTTTCTTTTGTATCAGAAGTACAGTGAATGCTTGAAATGCTTTTAGGTGTTACCTGATTTAAGGCTTTATAATTCAAGATTGCAGCGTCACAGACAGAAAAACTTTGGCTCAATTGAGTCTAGACACTTGAAGCATTTAGACTCCCATCGTATTTCAGTTTATTTTTATGATTTTGGTGGAGAGAAAGGGCTGCGAACATAAAAAATCTTCATGAGAATTCACCATTGCAATAGCAAAAAAAATAATACTGACAAATGAAAAACTGCTGGGGCTTAAATCTATACATTTCTGGGATCATAAACTTCTTGAAATTAAGAAAATATAGCATGCACATCCACACAACTGAGGTGCAGGACAATAAGAAAACCAGCAAAGAGATAAATGGTAACGTCCGCACACAAAGACAATGCTCCCCAAAAAATTTATTCTGTCGTCAACGTTTCGATCACAAAGTGATCTTCGTCAGGATCCTGACGAAGATCACTTTGTGATTGAAACGTTGACGACAGAATGAATTTTTTGGGGAGCATTGTCTTTGTGTGCGGACGTTACCATTTATCATAAACTTCTTGACCACAAGTACAATTCATCTTGAACATTACATTCTAGATTACCCGCTTGCTATGAGCCAAATTGGACAGCTATCCAGGTGTCTCCCCAAAGTCTTAGATCCATCAAAATGGTTAACTGTGTAATGTGAATATAGGCCACTAGATGGCAGTATTTACCTTTTTTTGTTAAGCTCAGACTGGAGTCATGTTTAGACATGTCCTGAACATGTCTGGGGCAAGTCTCAGAAAGTTAAAAAAAAGAGGTCTAAATGTGGGTGGGGTCTGAAAGAGAGTATATAAGGAAAAGAATTGAGACAGTAAAGTAGTAGGAGAAATTGCAAGAAGATGACCAGACCTGCCATTCTGTTCAAGACCTGTGACGTTTCTTTTGTGGATTTCTTTGCCTGTGTTTGAGCATTTTCTTCATCCAGGACATCACCAAGCCACCCCACTAAAAAGGGACTGTAATTATTTCTGTTTTTTCTTATTTATCAATCTTGGTCTTTAGTTGTAGGTTGTTATTAGTCTTTGTCTTTGTTAAAAATTAAATGTGTTTTAGTTGTTAAAACTGTGTTTGTCATCCCTTGCTGTTGCTGTTGTGTTATAAATGTAATAACAAATTGGGGCCATAACAAATTGGGGGCTCAAGGTCCGGGATAGACCATTGTGTGAGTAATTTATTGAAAATCTAACATTCCAAATTGTGAAATTGTTTTTGTGAATTTTCCTAGATATATATTGACAACAGCAATGGATGATTTCTTGGCATCACCAACCGTAGGGGTTTTGAAGTCTTTTAAAAAGACAGAACTGCTAGAAATTTGCAGACAGTTGGAGCTGACAGAGGTAAAACCAGCCATGCGAAAAGCACGACTGGCTAGAGAGATAGTTGAATATTACATTGATGAAAATGTGTTTGCACCAGGAGATCTGGAACAGTTTCCAGTGGAAAATCCAAATATAGAAATGGAACTTAAATTAAAAATGCTAGAGATTGAAAGGGAGGAAAGAGAAAAAGAAAGGGAGGAAAAAGAGAAAGAAAGGGAAGAAAGAGAAAAAGAAAGGGAGGAAAAAGAGAAACAAAGAGAATTTGAGAGGGAAGAAAAAGAAAAACAAAGGCAGTTTGAGTTAGAAAAATTAGCAAGAGAAGAAAAACAAAGAGAATTTGAGAGAGAGAAAGAGGAAAGAGCAGAAAGAGAGAGACAGAGACAGAGAGATTTTGAATTAGAGAAATTCGATAGAGAAGAAAGACTCCAAATGGAGCAACTAAAAATTAAAATTGAAACTAAAAATAAATTTTGTGCCAGTCAGGAGGTAAAACTGGTGCCTCCATTTTCAGAAAAGGATGTTGACAACTATTTCCAGTGTTTTGAAAAGGTAGCAAAGAGTTGCCAGTGGCCAAAGGAACACTGGCCTCTGATGTTGCAAACTGTCCTCAAGGGTAAAGCTCAACAAGCCTATTCGGCTTTGTCTGCAGATGATTCCTCTGATTATGAGGTTGTCAAAAAGGTTATTTTGAGAGCTTATGAGTTGGTTCCAGAGGCTTACCGACAGAAATTCAGAGGTCTGAAGAAATCTGAAAATCAGACTTATGTTGAATTTGCTAATGAGAAGCAGGTTTGCTTTGAGCGCTGGTGTACTTCTATGGAGGTCAAGGATGATTTCAACTCACTAAAAGAGATGGTGTTAGTTGAAGAATTCAAGAACTGTGTCAAAGATGATGTTAAGACCTACCTTAATGAGAAGCAAGCACTGAACTTGCAATCAGCTGCCAAATTTGCAGATGAATATGTTCTCACTCATAAGTCCAAATTTCAGTCTAGCAGTAACAATAAATGGTCCCAATTTCAGAAAAAGGGTTACGGTGATACCCAAGATTCCTCACCCAAAGACAAAGACAAATCTGGTGATGGTGCTCAGAAATCCAGTAACAGGTCTGATCAAAGTGTGAAAGCTGACAGTGACAAAAGTGGTCTAGTTTGCAGTTATTGCAAGAAATCTGGTCATGTTACAACTAACTGTTGGTTCCTTAAAGCTAAGAAAGAAAAAGAAAAGGATACCAAACCAAATGCCTTTGTGAAAACAAGGTTAGAAACCCCAGTAGTAGATAACCAATCTGCTAAATTGCCTGCTTCTTGTGGGGCTAAAAAGCCTGATACAGCTGACTTCGTGAGGGAGGAATTTCTTCCATTTGTGTCAGAGGGATTTGTGGCTCTGAATGAGCATACTACTCCTGTCCCCATATATATCCTAAGGGATACCGGAGCTTCTCAGTCACTTTTGTTGATGGACTCCTTGGAGTTACGTGATGAGACCGCTTCAGGGGATTTCATACTTGTACAAGGTATTGAAGGGAGGACTGTATCTGTACCCCTGCGCTCTATATTCTTGAAGTCAGATTTAGTTACAGGACAGGTAAAGGTGGGACTTATGTCAAGTCTACCTATAAAGGGTGTTTCTCTGTTGCTAGGCAATGACCTGGCTGGGGGCAAAGTAGTTCCCCCTGTACATCTTACTTCACAGCCGAGCACTGAAAATGGGGATTAGGACCCATCTCTGTATCCTTCTTGCGCAGTGACTCGTGCTATGGCCAAGAAGGCTAAAGAAGATGATGTTGTGGTGCCGTCCAGTACATTGAATAGTCAGGACTCAGGTGGTTCGCCTGATGACTCTGATTGGCCTACTATGGTTTCTCCGTTTGAGGACTTATCAGATACTTTTATCAGTTCTCTATTCAGCCAGCCGGATGGGTCTGGTGATTCTGATGTGTCTGGAGACTTGTCTCTGTCCAGAAAGCGGTTGATTGAGGAGCAAACTAATGATCCTGAAATTTGTGTACTAAAGAGGAGAGCCCTTCCTGATAAAGAAATAGACGCAGTTCCAGTTGGGTATTATCTCAAGGATGGTGTGTTGATGCGGAAGTGGCGCCCTCCTGATATCCCTGCCAATGCAGATTGGGCAGTGGTCAGGCAAATTGTTGTTCCGAAGGTCTATAGGAATGAGATCTTAACAATGGCTCATAGTTTACCTTTAGGAGGTCATCTTGGTGTTAACAAGACTGTTGATAAGATCATGAAACACTTCTTTTGGCCTGGGCTTCGGAAAGACGTTTCCAACTTTTGCAAAACCTGTCACACTTGTCAGGTAGTTGGAAAACACCAGTTAGACCCACCTGTAGCTCCATTGCAGCCTATCCCAGCATTTGGGGAGCCATTCTCTAGGGTCATTGTTGATTGCGTTGGTCCATTACCCAAGACTAGATCTGGAAATCAGTACTTGTTGACAATCATGTGTGCATCTACCAGATTCCCCGAAGCCATACCTCTACGTAACATCAAGGCAACTGCAATCTCGAAGGCTTTGATAAAGTTCTTCACGTTGTTTGGTCTTCCCAGGGAAATTCAGTCAGACCAAGGTAGCAATTTCACTTCAGGATTGTTTCAGCAGGTTGTGTATGAACTAGGTGCAAAACAGATTCTTTCTAGTGCCTATCATCCAGAAAGTCAGGGTGCCTTAGAGCGGTTTCATTCCACTCTCAAGACAATGATGAGGACTTATTGTTATGACCATGAGAAAGACTGGGATGAAGGGGTTCATTTGCTGTTGTTTGCAGCTAGAGAAGCAGTGCAGGAGTCTACTGGATTCAGTCCATTTGAGCTAGTGTTTGGTCATGAAGTGAGAGGACCTTTGCTATTATTGAGTGAACAATGGCAAGAGGAAGAGCCGCAAATCAGTCTGTTAGACTATGTTAGCAAGTTCAAGGAAAGATTGCGTGCAGCTTGTGACCTTGCCAAAGAGAACTTGAAATCAAGTCAGGGAAAAATGAAAACTTGGTATGATCATAAGGCTAGAAGCCGTGAGTTTAAACCAGGAGACAAGGTCCTTGTGTTGTTTCCCTTGCAGTCCAATCCATTGCAGGCTAGATTTCATGGTCCTTATGAAATTCTGACAAAACTCAATGATCTCAATTACATTGTGAAGACTCCAGATAGGAGAAAACCAAAACAATTGTGTCATATTAACATGCTAAAGCCTTATCATGACAGAAATGCCAGGGTTGCAGCTGTCACTTCAGATTCTCCAATGGTCGAAACGTGTGAAGATGAGGGGGAGTTTCAAGATGATGAACCAAGAATTAAAGCTGAAGTTCTTTCATGTAAATTGTCAAACACTGAAGTGTTGCAAAATCTTGATGTAAAACTCCAGCACTTAGAACCCTCACAGAGAGATCAGTTTGAAAGGTTGATCAAGAAATATGAGGATTTGTTTCCTGATGTTCCAAAGAGAGTTACTATAGCCTCTCATGATGTAGATGTTGGTGATGCCAAACCAATAAAACAGCATCCATACCGGATGAATCCTGAAAAGAGAAAGATTGCTGAGAAAGAGGTTGAGTACATGTTAAAACATGATTTTATCAGACCCTCCAACTCCGATTGGAGTTCACCCTGTGTGCTAGTTCCAAAACCTGATGGAAGTACTAGATTCTGTACAGATTATCGCAAAGTCAATGCTGTAACTAGAACGGATGTGTTTCCAATACCTAGGATTGATGATTGTATTGATAGTGTAGGGCAAGCAAAGTTTCTGACCAAGATTGATTTATTGAAGGGTTATTGGTGTGTGCCTTTAACTGAGAGGGCCAAGAGCATCTCTGCTTTTGCCACACCATCTGGATTGTACCAGTATGAAGTCCTACCCTTTGGCATGAAAAATGCCCCAGCCACGTTCCAAAGGATGATACAGTCTACAATCGCCGGATTGCCACACACGGGTGCATACATCAATGACCTGATCACATGGAGTGACTCCTGGGAAGAACATCTAAAAGATGTAGAGACGTTGTTCCAGCGCCTGACCCAGACTAACCTGACTGTTAACCTGAACAAGAGTGACTTTGGTTGTGCTACTGTCACCTATCTTGGCTACGTCATAGGCCAGGGTAAGGTGGCACCCATAAATGCTAAAGTCCAAGCCATCATGGACTTTCCAGTTCCTGACAACAAAAAAGCTTTGCGCCGCTTCCTTGGAATGATCGGGTACTACCGCAAGTTCTGCAAGAACTTTGCTGAGATTGCTCTCAGTCTAACTAACCAACTGAAGAAAGGCGTAAAGTTCACCTGGGATGATGCATGCCAGAGAGCCTTCGATCGCCTGAAGTCTCTGCTGTGTCACTTCCCCGTGCTCAAATCTCCTGACTTCAACAAACCGTTCTCCATCGCGGTCGATGCTAGCGACCAAGCTTGTGGATCTGTGCTCCTACAGAGAAGTGACTCTGATGACATTGAGCATCCCGTGGCATACTTCTCCAGGAAGTTCAATCGCCACCAAAGGAACTATTCCACAATAGAGAAGGAACTGTTGGCTCTGGTCCTTTCTTTACAACACTTTGAGGTTTATGTTTGTACAGGACAAAAGCCAATGATTGTGTCCACTGACCACAATCCGTTAATGTTTTTGAGTAAGATGAAAAACAAGAATCGGAGATTGTTGAATTGGAGTTTGATTTTACAGGAGTTTGACTTGGAAATTAAGCATGTGAAGGGTACAGACAATGTAATTGCTGATTGCTTATCCCGTGTTTGAATGTGTATATATATATCATGTGTTTGAATATTGTATGATATGTATATGTAGACAAGTGTTCACTTAACCATTTTGTATTGAAAAGAAAAATTTTGCCTTAATGAGGTGTAATGTGAATATAGGCCACTAGATGGCAGTATTTACCTTTTTTTTTGTTAAGCTCAGACTGGAGTCATGTTTAGACATGTCCTGAACATGTCTGGGGCAAGTCTCAGAAAGTTAAAAAAAAGAGGTCTAAATGTGGGTGGGGTCTGAAAGAGAGTATATAAGGAAAAGAATTGAGACAGTAAAGTAGTAGGAGAAATTGCAAGAAGATGACCAGACCTGCCATTCTGTTCAAGACCTGTGACGTTTCTTTTGTGGATTTCTTTGCCTGTGTTTGAGCATTTTCTTCATCCAGGACATCACCAAGCCACCCCACTAAAAAGGGACTGTAATTATTTCTGTTTTTTCTTATTTATCAATCTTGGTCTTTAGTTGTAGGTTGTTAGTAGTCTTTGTCTTTGTTAAAAATTAAATGTGTTTTAGTTGTTAAAACTGTGTTTGTCATCCCTTGCTGTTGCTGTTGTGTTATAAATGTAATAACAAATTGGGGCCATAACAACTGTCAAATATACATTAATCATATATTTAACACAAATTAACTTTTGGGGCATGAAATTCATCATGAACTAATGATTATCTGGTTGAGTTTAGCTTGAATTTATCAATATCAGTGCAGTTGAACATCATTGGTCACCAGTGACCTCTCCAAGCACAAAAAATACCTTTTCTCCAAAATAAAGTTAAAAATATTGTCCATTTTTCTTCGAAGTCCCCCAAGCATTAAATAAAGTGGTGATAAAAAATAGCTATAACATTCACGCTGCAATGAAAAGCCAACCGCTCTCACATCCGAGCTCATAACCTTACACCTTATAAGGGTAAATACTCGCTAACTCAGTAGTATCTGAATTCTGAAATACACCTTATTTTAACGGAACAGAAATGTCACTTTCAGGAAAAATTAAACGACATATACCTCCATATTCAACAGAATGGTGTAATGAACGTACTGGGGCCTAATGGCGTGCGTGAGCTGCATGCATTTGGAGAAACGACAACCTCAGCATTCCATGTCTTTAAACGCGGTATAAATAATATCCTATTCTTATTGTTCGATCAATGTATTTCAGTTATTGAGGAAAGTTTAAACACTCGGGAATTGGATAAGAAACGAGTCAATACATGGTTACCGGGGAAGCTTCACGAGGGCGTGAACTATAACTGAGGACTTACGCAGATGAATCTGAGTATATAATTGAGTGACTGGCTATCGACACCAGTACTTGGGTAGATAGAAGGGAGGGCTGAGTTTGTCAATGGAGGATTATACGCGTTAATCCATGGGAGGGAACTACGCATATTTTGTGTGTGATGACTGTAATTGACAGTAGAATGCGAGAGAATCAATACTATTTAGGATTTTTTGCTTCACAAAACGTATTTTTTTAACTACTAATTGGAATACTGTTGGCTCACTGCAGCTAAAATGGTTTCTACAGAGTACAGAGTTTTTTTCTGTCACAAGTGATAATTTTTTAAAACTACTGGATCGATACCCTAGGCAAGGATATTGACCAGTTTGCACATCAGGCTTTGCTGAGGAGTTTAATTCATGCAACTCCTGAAAAACAGGGATTGGAGGGAAGTTCTCCATACTCTTAAATCGCGTTTCAGCTCTGCCTGCTTGTGATTATTCAATAGGCTGATGCGGGGGTGCCATCTCGTGGTCGAGTACTGTAACTAAGTGCTTAAATTTGCTTATCTATAGATGCGAGCGTCTACATCTGCAGAAAGGGGTTAAAGATAACAAACATTTAAGAAATATATAAACATAAATGATAACCTAGCGAAAGGTTTTAAAGTAGTTTTACCAATAATATACAAACGCACTGAAAGCAATGAATGGTGCCGTGATGGTGACTTCAGACCTAGGGCTCTAATTTCCTGGCGCAGCGCAGGTGGCGTAGCGAGGCGCAGCCCGCGCAGAGGTAATTTCGTATGGCGCAGCCCGCGTAATGGTAATTTCGTGAGGTGCGCAGCCTTCGGTGGACGAAGGTGCGCTGAGATGGGTGTGGCGGCGTAGTAGGGGGAGGTGTCACATATTCATCAAGACGCAGTGACAATTTCGTAATAAAGTCTCCGCTGGAGTTGCGCAGAACACTCGCCAGCTTCAACCTGGTTTAATTTCTGTGCAGTGGTAATTTGGCTGACCGGCGCAGAGTGCGCATACATCACCGAAATCTCACAGGCAGGTTTACAGAATGTCAGGCACATTTCAATGCAAGAAATAATTACAGGAAGCACTATTTAATGTAACTATCTGAATGAGGACATAAATTATTGTATCTATATTGATTGTCTCGCGTAATGGAAACTTGACCTGGCTTAATCAACGCAACTGAATCTGTGATGCAAACTAACGATTCACATCTTTCTCAGCCAACCACAAACTGTATAATATATATATATCTCGAATGCTTGCGTTCTATGCTCATTAAAGCCGCTTGCACACTGGACGCGAAACGAATTTTTCGCACGACTGATTACAGACAAAGTCAATGCAAAGACGCGATAGTCGGACAGGGTTTTAATATAGCTCCGTGTCCGAGAGTCATAAAAGTTCTCATTTTTCTGAGTATTCCAGGAATTATTAGACGTGCAAACTTGGCTATGTTTGTGTTCGACCTTCACAGAATGCAAATTGATAGCTATCGACTTTTCTTGGTCTTTTTAGCCTATTCATCTGTTTTCTTCCGTTGAAGATAGACATCAGTATTTATTCGGTCTTTCTTTTGAAAATTAGTCAGATGGATTGAACAGATTCACGCTTAATTTCCACAGCAGAAATAAAACACTGCGTGAGCAAATCAATTCCATGACCATTGACAGAGTGAAGAAATCATCGCATGCACGATCAAGACTGTCCGACACGAAATGCAAATTACTCCATGTCCAGCAGCCAGCAAAAAGTAAAAGTATTGAAATGAGAACAGATTTATAACGGAATAAAGAATAAAGATATATTAGCAACAAGCGGGACATCCAACAAAGATGACCCGCCAATAAATAAATCGCAGTGTTCCTTGGATGCTCTGTTGTTAAAATGTTTCTTTTTATTCTTCATTTCATTATCAATCTGTTCTAATCGTCCTTTTTTTTGGCTGTCAGACACGGAGACATTGTACATTGTCTCGCGCCAATGTCGACTCGCTTTACTGAGCAGAGCTTAAACAGAAACATTGATTGAAATTCTCGGTATTCATCTTGAAGAACTGAGCCCTCTTTTCAAACACTCTCGTTTAATATCGAAAAGAGTCAGTAGATTTGAAGAAATTAAAAGCAATAATAGACTGTCGGACACGGAGATTTATTAAAACCCTGTCAGACTTTTGGACACAAGACCCAATCTGTCGAGCGAAAAATTAGTTTCGCGTCCAGTGTGCAAGCGGCTTAATACTAGGCTATTGTCACTTAGGTTTTATCGTCTTTAGTGGGGGAAAGTAATACAGCCTGATTGCTATGATCTCGCACTGAGTTAATATCACATATTGAAAATAAATGTGTAACGTATCTTGCATTGTTGTCCATTCATGTTAATCCCAAAATTTTAAGCGGCAACAGTTTGTAATTATAGGAACACGCGATCCATCGTTTCTCTTGCCAATGAGCAATATTTGACTCGGCTGTTTTATACCCAAATACGCCTTCTTTGCCAACTTGCGCTGGAAGGCGGGGCAGAAGCGGGGTAGAGGAGTACTTGCGCCAGGCTACGCCGGGCACGAAATTGCAACATACGCCTGGACACACCCCGTTGGCGCGGCGCCCCCTCCATTCGCCGCGCCTGCGCCTGTTCTACGAAATTAGAGCCCATTGTGTATACACACACACACACACACACAAAATCTATATATATATAGATTTTGTGTGTGTGTGTTTGTGTACAGTATGTCTGAAGTCACCATCACCTCAACATTCTTTGCTGTCTGTGTGATTGTATAATGTTATTTGTAAGACTACACGTTACAACATGCAGCTAGGTTACTGGTTAGGTGAGAGAGAGAGAGATACTGGGCATGAGGTACGGTATGGGATTGGGCAACATTGGCCAAGAAGTGCACCTGTCAAGAATGCCATGAGGTGCCGTGATGAGAGGTGCCAGTGGAAGACCAGAGTTGTCTGTGTAACATGTCAGATTGCACTCTGCTTTGAAGGCTTTCACTCAAAGTAGAGGAGATATCACTCGGAAGTATTGAACATCAGTTCTTACATTACATTTTCATCATATAATAGTATCTTTATAATTTTAATCTTGATTTTTTTAACAAATATCTCAGAGATTTTTAAAGTCATCAAATAGTTCTGGTACTTGAAAAATCAGTTGTATGATATTATCATTGTAAAATCATTTTATCTTCATTTGAAAAAAAAACTTTGAGATTTTTATATCTCACTTCAAAAAGTCATCAAATCTGTTATACTGTTATGATATACTTGAATAAACAGTTGTTGTTTTACATTAAACTCATGTTATGGTCCATATTTTCTGTCATTGCTCTGTGTTATTTTTTTACTCCTTTGCTGTGCAGTGTCCACATACGTGGACAGTAAAATTATTTCTATATGAAACCATATTTTTTTTTAAATGTAAATGCTTTTCATTTTTGGCCTTATTTAGAGTCATAAAATCAATATTTAAAAAATCTTGAATTTCTTTTTCATGGTACGCGCATGAAAGGGTTAAATGGCTGTGCTGAGCCTGATTTAGCTCGTGCTGCTGGGTTTCTTGGGAGTGGGAAGAGTTGGTGGGGCACTTATCTTGTTATGTCTTGGATTCCCCTAGACCTGGGGCGTAACACTAACCTTCATAATGAATGTTCATAACATTAGTAATAGTTGTAAACTTGTATTCAAAAATCTAATCAAAAGTATTTGGATGGCTACAAAATAGAAACGGAAGTATCCATGAAGACTATGGAGGTAGTTTGCTTACCATCAGAAAAGAAACAAACAAACACTCATTCAGATAATCTCTGTACACAGAAAAGGCAGTATCTGCACTCAATTTTGCAAAAATTTTCCAGCTCGCGCTCACAATATATATGTGTCCCTATCAATTGTCACACTAAATTTACGCCCTTGGATAACATGAATATTAATTAGAAACCAATTACTACTCAAGTATTTATATCATGAAATATTGATCATTCAGATGAAACTGTCAACAGATATCAATATATAGCAGCAAAGATTAAAAATAATTAGGACTTTTGAGAGAAAAACCCAATATCTAGTGTGGCTACCCTTTGCTTTGATCACAGCATGTAATCTTTCAGCTGTAGTTTTCACAGATTTTTTTATTCCCTCACTTGCTAAACCATTCCAAATGGTTTGAAGTTAATTCCAAAGAGATTCTTGCAACGTTACAATATATTTGCCCAATCAGATTAAGGTCTAGAGTTTGAGCAGGCCAAGTCATAACTCTGATGTCACCAGGAGATGAGTGCACTAGCTGGGCGTACGCCTGGGCGTAACATTACGTCCGACAGAACGGAAATGAAGGACCACTTTAAGGTTAAGACGAGTGCAGCAGTTAGACTTACGCCATGTATGTGTTCCGCCTGGGTGTAACTTTTACGCCCAGTGTGGAGCAAGCATAAGTTGGAAACTTGAACTTGTAGCCGTGGTAATTTTAACGGAATCACACAGCCGGAAAAGAGAAACAAGGATGGCAGGGTGTCTTGTTTGCCGGATGCTTAACGATTAGGCATTTAGACGAGAAGGACTCGTCCGTAACAGGACAGACCCGCTCGATGTACATACAGAGAATGAGCTAATAGAGAGATTTTGTGTTAGCAGACAAGCACTGCTTGAATTAATTGAAGAGCTCTCCCCTCAACTGCAGCATCTGTCTGACAGAAACGTGGCACCGTCCCCCGCTCTGCAGGTGCTGATTGCGCTCAGGTTTTACGCCAACTGGGCCTTTCAAAACACAATGGGAGACATGATCGATGTACATCAGACAACAGCATGCCGGGCGATTAGACCAGTGTCCCTGGCCCTCCAATGGTTCCTAAGGAATGACATCCACCTACCCACCCAAGTAGAGGCCGCAAGGTCCAAGCAGGACTTCTATTTAAAATCAGGCATACCCGGTATTGTAGGCTGCATTGATGGCAGTCATGTTCGTGTCCAAGCTCCCTCTGACCATGAAAATTTATATGTAAATCGGAAGGGTTTCCACTCTATAAATGTTCAGCTTGCATGTAACTCTGACATGACCATCATCAACCTTGTCGCAAGATGGCCTGGGTCAACCCATGATGCCCGCACCTTGAGAGAGAGTGCGCTGTATCAGGACTTAGTGGCAGGGAGAGTGATTGGTCTCCTCAGAGACAGTGGATACCCACTGAAGTGGTGGTTAATGGCCTCTCTCATCGCACCGAGAACAGCACAAGGGCACAAATACAATAGGAACCACGCATCAACAAGAAATATTGTGATGCGATGCATCGGGGTTCTCAAACAGAGGTTAGTATTTAGTTTATAGGCATAAACACCACAAACAAACAAAAAAATCATAGTTTGGCAAATGAAATGTGTGTAATCTATGGAGTGATGATGTTTATTGATTTTGCTCCAATATATATGGATATATTTAGTTGCTTATGGGTGTCACTGCCTCCCCGGTGAAATGAGAATGCATCCCGAACGTGTCTGTGTTGTCATTGCTGCTACTGCGGTGCTACACAACATTTGCATTAAAAAGAGCATCCCTCTTCCGAGGCAAGAAGACGTGGTGCCGGAGGTGGATGAGAACCCTGCTGCTCCTGGAATCCCTGAAGATCTGGGTTCTCAGCTAAGCTCTGTGATATTTTTAGGTTAGTATATTAATAGTACTGGGACTAGATAAACTCAAGTCGGCTTATTAGGAGTGCTTATTACAAATAGAGTTTGGCTCAATTTAGTATTCCATTTCTTTTAACTGAAACTAAGCCCCTGTTAAAAGAGGCTTATAATCCATTTACAAAGTTTCCCCACGGTTTCTATTGTGACTGCTGCTTAGGGCCTCAGGTTAATAAATTTATAAATTGTGGTTCCTCAGCTTCTGTCTCGGCATTAATAGTTTTCTTTATTCTAGGGTGAGCAAAGTCATTAGGTTGGGGATTCAAAATGTGGCCAAAACTATGTGACGGTTGCAGGATGATCGCACTTTTGGAAAGAGATTTCCAGGGTGGGTTTGTCTGCCACCGGTGCCAGCTAATTGAGCGTCTGGAAAGCAAGATCCTTGATCTTCAGGGCCAGTTGGCGGCACGACATAGTTCGCAATCAGTAGAGTTCCTAGAGGAACTAGGTAGTATGTCATTAAGAGAAATGGTGTGCACGCCAAAGCAGGGTGGTACAGGGATCCCAGAGCAGGTAGGGAGAGAAATTTGGGTGACTTTAGGTTGACAGCGCAGGAAAGGGCGTGCACGCCGTATAGCGACAGCTCCTTCAGTGGTTGAGGGGTCAAACCGATTCCAGCCCTTGCAGGAACTCGAATTAGCCCCTGACCCTGAGAGTGAGGGGACTGATGAGCAGCAGGGCATGCTGTTAGTGATAGAGGGGGACTCAATACTTAAAAGAATAGATAGCTTAGTCTGTTTGCGTGACAAGGAGTTTCGTACAGTGTGTTGCCTGCCTAGTGCCCAGGTAGGAGACCTCCTGGAGCATGCAGACAAGCTCCTGGCCAGAGCGGGGAGGGATCCAGTTGTCATGGTCCATGTTAGGACAAATGACATAGGTAAAGGTAGGTTTGAGGTTCTGCAAGGCAAATTTGTGGAATTAGCTGAGAAGCTTAGGAGCAGATCCTCAACGGCAGAGAGGTAGTGATCTCTCCGGGATTCTACCAGTACCACATGCAAGCAGAGGAAAGCAGAATTTTATCTGGAGGTTTAACACGTGGCTACGAACCTGGTGTAGGAAAGAGGGGTACAGCTTTACGAGGCACTGTAACTTTTTCTGGGACAGGGGTGACCTGTTCAAACCTGATGGGCTGCACCTGAACCGGAGGGGTACCTTTGCACTGGGACAGCGTATGTTGAGGGTAGCACAGGATTATTTAAACTAGGGACTTGGAAGGCGGGGAGGTTAGTGAGTGTTACACACAGGGAAATGCGGCCTGCCCTGATGGAAGCTGACGGCGTTACATGCACTATTTAAAGCAACAAAGCGTAGTGGGGGTGCTGGAAGCAGCGGCCACATGGGAAATCAAGGGGGAAGAGCATTAGTAATAACCTAAAATGTTTTTATTTAAATGCAAGAAGCATAATAAATACATTTCTAGAGCTTGGAGCCATTATGATTAGTGAGGGCTATGATATAGTTGGGATGACAGAGACGTGGCTTAGTGAAGAGGAATGTAATATAGAAGGTTATAAGCTCTTTAGGAAGGATAGATGTAATAGGCGAGGAGGGGGCGTAGCAATCTATGTGAACGTACATAACTGTACAGGAAATTCCTGAAATTGAACATTCCTTGCCCTGTGAAGATATTTGGGTCAGGCTCATTGGCAAACACGAGACAGGTTTAAACATACGAGTATGCTGTCAACCACCAGCTTTGGACAGTACAGTGAATGAGATGCTTTTTAAGAAGATTACGCAAGCTTGTAGAGGTGGAGGGACTATTATTATGGGAGACTTAAATTATCCTGGTATCTATTGGGAATTGGTTAAAGGACAGGTTTGGGGAGAGGAAGAATTTCTAGATGTTATAGATGATAGTTTTTTGGAGCAGTAGGGTAATAAACCTACAAGAGAGAAGGCACTTTTAGACTTAGTGCTGTGTGATGACCCAGATAGAATTAGCAATGTTGAGGTATTGGAGCCACTTGGGACAAGTGATCACTCTGCTGTTAATTTGGATGTTTCATGGGAAGTTATAAAGGTGTATTCAAAAAACAAAAAATTTCAATTTTAGGGGAACAAACTTTGACAGGATGCGCTTATATCTAAGTGAAATAAACGGGAGACACTCCTGGACTGTGAGACTGTAAATGAGATGTGGGACAGATTTAAGGGGGTTTTACTTGAATCACAATGCAGATTCATTCCAAAGGTGTCCAAAGGTAAGCTGAAAAAGCAGAGTCCTCAGTTGATGACCAAAAATATTTGTTGGATTTTGAGGGAAAAGAGTAATCGTTATAAGATATACATAAAGGATAACAATGAGAACACTAAGGCCGAATACTGTAAAATGCGGGCTGTGGTCAAAAAAGAGCTGAGGAATGCTAGAAGACTGTATGAAAGACAAATTGCAGAGGGGGCAAAAACTAACCCAAAGAGCTTCTTTCAGAACTATAGCAGAAATAGGAAAGTCAAAGAGCAGGTTAATTGCATAAAGAATAAATATGGATCGCTGCTATCTGATAACAAGGATATTGCGGATGCCTTAAACAGTTACCTTGTTGAGAATTTTACCTCAGAGTGGGTCTTTATTCGGCCAGAGGGCATGATAAATGCTCAAGATTATTTAGCGGAAATTGAGGTTGGGGACAACAAAGTATTAGAAAAGTTGCATAAACTATAGGCAGATAGGGCGGCAGGTCCTGATGGCTTATATCCTAGAGTGCTCGGGGAAGTTGGTGAGATCATCTTTAAGCCGCTATCCGCCATCTTCAGATGGTTTTTCTAAACTGGAGAAATACCTAATGATTGGAAACAGGGCAATATAATACCAATATATAAGAAAGAGGACCGTACCGAGCCAGGAAATTACAGGCCAGTCAGTTTAACCTGCATTGCGTGCAAAATATTGGAATCTATTATAAAAGATGAGCTGGACTTATTTCTTGAACGTAACAGTATCTTGAGGAATAGCCAACATGGTTTCTGTGAGGGAAGGTTGTGCCTGACAAACCTTCTGGAATTTTTGAAGAGGCCACCAAGACTTATGATCAGAGTAGGGCTTATTACATCATATACAGTACAGGCCAAAAGTTTGGACACATTTCCTTTATTTTCACGATTATTTACATAGTTTTGATGCCTTCAATGAGAATCAACGATGAATGAACACGTGGAAGTATGCATGTATTTAACAGTTGTCCGATAGGGCTGTCGGCTGTGTATCAACCTGACTTCTGCACAATGGCGGAAGACACATCAGTGTGTTGCATCTTCGCTTGGAGTTGTAGTTCTGGCACCCCACTTCTGGGTTAGCGTTAAAGTTGTGAAATTAGGTCTAGAAAACAAAGAAAGTCATTTATCAACAGCAAAAGTGTAACCTTAACATGTAGTCTATGGTTATATCATGAGTAAAGATGTATGTAAAAAAATCTCTCTATATAGTATAGGGCAAAAGTTTGGACGTACCTTCTCATTCAAGAGGGCATATAACGTCCTTTATTTTCATGACTATTTACATTGTAGATTCTCACTGAAGGCATCAAAACTATGAATGAACACATGTGGAATTATGTATGTTTCTAACAGTTGTCCAATAGGGCTGTCAGCTGTGTATCAACCTGACCTCTGCTCAACACAACTGATGGTCCCAACCCCATCGAGAAGGCAAGAAATTCCCATAATTAACCCTGACAACGCACTCCTGTGAAGTGAAAACCTTTTAAGGTGACTACCTCTTGAATCTCATCAAGAGAATGCCAAGTTTGTGCAAAGCTGTAATCAGACCAAAGGGTGGCTATTTTCAAGAAACTAGAATATAAGAAATGTTTTCAGTTACAGATATTTCACACTTTTTTGTCAAGTACATAATTCCACATGTAGTCATTCATAGTTTTGATACCTTCAGTGAGAATCTACAATGTAAACAGTCATGAAAATAAAGGAAACGCATTGAATAGGAAGGTGTGTCAAAACTTTTGGCCTATACTGTACCTGCGTTTTCAGAAAGCATTTGATACAGTACCACATAAGAGACTCATTTTTAAAATGAGCTCCACTGGAGTTACAGGAGATATTCTGCAGTGGATTCAAAACTGGTTACAGGACAGAACACAAGGAGTGGTGGTCAGTGGTATCTCATCTGAGCTAGGTATGGTGGGGAGTGGCATCCCCGAGGGATCGATGTTGGGACCCCTGCTGTTTCTCATCTGCATTCATGACATTGTTAGGAATATTGAGAGCAGATTAGTTAAATTGGCAGATGATAATAATTTGGGAGGTTTGGTGAATAGTTTAATGCCCACTAAAGTGATTCAGGATGATTTGGATAGAATCCAGAATTGGGCAGAAATGTGCCAAATGAAACTTAATATAGCCAAATGTAAAGTTGTACATTTTGGTAATAAAAACATTTGACAGGATTACTTCATGGGAGGTTTAAAACTGGAATGTGCTCTACACGAGAATGATCTGGGAGTGATTAATGACCAAACCCTCACAGGCTCTAGCCATTGTGCCATAGCAGTTAAAAAAGCCAGTCGGATGCTGGGATACATTGCCAAAAGTATTGAGTACAAATTTAAGGAGGTGATGCTTCTTCTGTACAACACATTCGTCAGACTACGTAGTCTGGAGTATTGTGTACAGTTCTGGGGACCATACTTTAAGAAAGATATAGAGGCTCTAGAGAAAGTTCAGAGAAGAGCCACTAAGGTAATTCCAGGTATAAAAGATAAAAGCTATGAGAAGAGGCTGAAGATCCTTAATCTCTTTTGTCTTAGGTAAAGGAGACTAAGGGGTCATTTGATTGAGGTCTTTAAGTATGTTAAAGGGATTAACACAGTGAATTATGTAGGATTCCTTCGACCAAGTGTTGTCACAAATGGGGTCACAAATGGAAGTTGACCAAAGGTAAATTTAGCACTGATATTCGGAAATATTTCTTCACCCAAAGAGTAATTTCAATGTGGAATAGCTTGCCTGACCATATTGTTGAGGCAGAGACCTTGGGGGTTTTCAAGAGCAGGCTTGACTAAAAGCTAGATACCATTGAGTCATTGAGTATCTGAAGGGATATATTCACAATAGTATAAAGAAACTGGCGAGCGTATTTGGACTGAACGGCCTGTTCTCGCTATTCGTGTTATGCTATGTTATGTTATATCGGTAGACGACTTGCCCGCAGCCATATAATCAATAACTTGTAGGACTGATAACTTATTGTACAGTGTGGAGTGAGAGAATGATGTAAATATTGTTAATAATTAGTGCCACAGTATTTGTAAAATAAACTTTTATGGCCTCATCAGACATTGATATTTCAGCTGAATTAATTTGATCCTCTTTAACTGAACTGTTATTTTCAGACACTGTTGTTTCAAATTATTTGTTTTTATTGTAATCTTCTTAATCTTTTTTATGCATTTAATAAAAAGTCGGAATCTCTATAGCCTATTTTAAATCAATAAATAAACAAAGCAAACAAGTAATTTGGCTCTAAGTAATATAAATATAAATTATGGCAATAAATTGGTCTCATCACATAAGTCATTTTATCATTACAAGGATGGAAAATAAACTAATATTTCATGGAAAATAAACAAATGAAAAAATCAATAGAAAAATAGATAGAACATGTCAATCAATCAATAGATAAATAGTCTCTCATTAGAGGCTGGTAAATGGCAGACTGTCTTGATCAGAGAAGTTGTGTCTATTCTCCTGTCTCTTTAGTATTTCAATTTCCTGTCTCAGTTTCTCCTTTTCAAGTTCCAACTTTCAAGTTCTGTTTTCAGTTTGACGGTCTCAGCCTCCATACGAAAGGTTTTCTTTTCAACAAGGATGCGCTGCAGCTCCTCAAAATCCTTCTTGCTTCGTTTTGGGAGGGGGACAGCGGAGTGATTTTGTGTGTGGTGTGTGTGTCTGTGCGTGTGTGGTGAGGCACGGTGTTGGGCTTCCCTCTTCTGTAGGGAAGTCGATTGAGTGTGTGGAATTGCAACATTGTTTTTAAAGTTTGTTGAGACAATATAGGCCAAACTGATGGCTGTAGGGAAAAGTCTCTTGTTGTATAAAGTTACTTTGTTAGCAGCCTACTACTCTGACAGCAGCTGACAGCTGTCACACCATAGTCTGCGCTGCAACGGTCCAACTCTCACACTCATCAACGGCTGCTGCTGACATTTCTGAACTGTCAATGCCATTCAGACCTGTGAAGGTAGGGGAGTCCTCTCCAAACAGCTCGATGATGATAGTGCTGTAAGGTGATATCTTGGGGGGAGGTCCTCCCCCGGTTGGCGGGTTCTTATGAACGGACAAGCATTTTTTGGCTTTTCAAAAGATCTTTCCACTTTTTCCTGACCTCTTTCACTGTCTGGCGTCCTCCATCACAATCAGAATTTATGGACGCATTGATTGATTTCCACGCCGACAGTTTCTGCCTGTTTGTGGTGGTGTTATTTAGTCTTGCTGTGAGGATGTCCTAATGTTCTGAATATAATTGTTAGCTTCCTAATTTCTCCATCTGTAAAATGTACCATTTTTTGATTAGTGTTATCCATATTTCTTATTCTTCCAGCTAGTTTGTTGGGACAAGTTTGAGAGTGCTTTGGGTAGAATTGTGTTGCTTGGCAACAATCATCGATTTGCATTTATTCCCGTAGACGCGCATCATCAGACCTGGCGCAGCTACGACCAAAGTCAGCCAGGCTTGGTGCACTCGGTGTAAATTCTAGTCACAACGTCAGGCGTAGTAAAGTCCGGTGTAAGGGTTAAGACCTTTTTTTACGCCCATGTACTCGACTACAGATGTTTCTTTCCCACTGAGATAATTATTGCAAAACTTGGAAGTGTGTTTAGGCTCAACTAAAAATAAAATAAAATCCCTGATCCATCAGTCTCTCTCCAGATGGCAACAAGTGCCTCACAAGGGTGCTGTGATTCTTCTTTTCATCCATGATTCCATCAATTTTTATGAGATCACTAGCTCCTTCTGAGCAGACTGAACCCCAGACCATAATATTGCCACCTCAATGATTTGATGAAGGGGTTAAACTGTCATTTTTGAAATGGTCTCCAACTTTACTGCACATATAAGTTCTGTGGGTGAGAAAATTTCAAATTTTGATTCATCGACCAAAATTAAAGGACTTCAAGGACTTGTTCTGAGTCTGAGTCTGAGTTGGTGTCCAATTCTTGAATTTATTGGCAAACTCAAGTCTTTTTTTTTTTTATGTCGCCAGCTTTTGGCAATAACATGACCGATCAGACCATTTATACACAGGCGTCTGGAAATACTTTGTTTTGATACTTTCATCGTTTCACTTCTGGTGCTATAAATATCATCAATATAATGCCATGCTGTCAACCACCATTTTTTTAAACTTGTCGTACACAGATAACGAACATCAGAGGCACTTAACTTCCATTTTGCAGTTCTATTGCTACTACTTTTTAACCAACCAATCTCTTTGAAATTTTCTTTGGCATTTGTTACAGTGCCATGGAAGCATTTAACATCTTCAGCATCATGTACGACCACAGTGCAGCCACCAACAATCTCAGAGAGCTTTTCCAGTTAACTTGAAGTCAGTGAAACAGTCCAATCAAGCCATATTTGGATGAAATTAAGTTTTCATGACCATCCTAGGACCTAGGTAATGCATTTGCAAATCAAAATGCTAAGTGACACAATATTTTATGAGGATTTGAATAACAGGTTTAGTATTACCTGAATTTATTAGTATTTAGAGTGTTTCACAGTAGATAAAAGACTCAATAATATATTTCTTTTTTTTTTTTTTTTTTAATTGGAGTATGCAGTCTGTAAAACTTCAGACAGCACTGGAATAGCAGAGATGTTCTGGTTCATATTATGTAACCCCCCCAGTAAATATAATCCCATCCAAATAAGACAGAGGTTGTAAACATTATTAAAATATCAAATTTAAATATCCCCCAGAAATAAAGTAACTTTGAAGCCATTTGTTTTGCTTCTGATCAGTGGGGGGCGGTGGAGGGTGATAAACACGTCTATAAACTGCTTATTAGTCTTGATTTGTTTTCAGTCAATTTCCTGGTTAAAGACACTTGAACTCTCCTCTCTCAGGTGTCGCTAATTGTTTTCTCGTCTCAACGAAGACAAACACAAAATCAATTGAATGCAAAAAAGAGTGCATTTCAATTAAAACAATTATTATGCAATCATCAGTGGTTTTTTTGTCAAGAGTTGCCTATTTTGGTATGTGAATTAATCATTTTTATAAAATTTATTATTCACTCACCTAAACATTTCATTAGAAGGGAAACTACCACCTCATCTGTTTCAAGGGATGTTTTCCGCCCCCTCAGTTTTTTTGTCCACCACCCACCACTGCTTCAGACTTGTTACACTTTTTGTGCATGACGGCTGCAGACCCTGCCACACAATGACAATATTTCATTTATTTTGCCGACGAAAATTGAAATTTGGTGTGGACACAATGCTAATTAGGTGCAGGAGTCCAGACATGACCCAGCAGCTGCTCCAGGCAATAATTGTGCAGCTTACTGACCTTAATGAAAGTGCAGGAGATCTTCTTCATCTTCTGCAAAACATTTTCATCCGACTTGTCACTTGACATTACCCGACCAAGCATCGGAATGCAATGAAAAAGGAGGCTTTCGGCTTCCTTGTCTGACACTTAGGGTTAGGGTTCGGGTAGAGGGACAGGGGTTAGGGGGTTGGGATCATTTTGAACTTGCGTCAGGACGAGACTGGGCTCTCTAATGAAAATGTTATTTTGTTGTTTTCATGGAATTCTATAGTTCTTTTAACATGGCAGCTTCCTCGTCGACAAAAACGGAACACATTCCATATTCTACGTGATCAAAAATCCATCAAAATGAAGGACAGCCATCAGAATTTTCCATCATTTCATTTAAAATTTGGTAAATGAATATTTTTTGGTTATTGCAACCTCTGTGATTGGGGCCTCTGCTAGTCAGGGCACATTTCATTTGAAATGATTGAAACTGCCATAGAATGCCCCAGATGATAGTGCGGGGCAATCGTCAGGGAAGTGGGATTATGGTCTAAAGGTTTCAGGGTTTGATTCTCAGTCAAAATACTGAACTCTTGGGTTATGTGGGTCTATTTGTTGGTTGGGTAAATGTCTGTAATTTAAAGGAAAAAAATTGGATCCATCAGATTCAAACTTTCAATTGCAAAAGACATGCTTGGACGAAGATACACTCACAAATTGGCAGCAAAAAGTGCCTTTTTAATTTCCCTGAGGATTTTCTCTCTTTGAGTCATTGATTTATGCCAAGTATTCATACAGGCTATATGTGGGGGAAAAGCATTGTTCCATAAAGACGGGACGGACTTCAGGATGTGCATTAGCCTCTTCGAAATTTAGATTTGTAAGTCTCGGAGGGAAGGAGTTTCTGAACACCAATTGGCCAAAACATTGTGGTTGAATATATTAAGGGCATTATCAGTTTCATAAATATATTCCTTACATTGTACCGCATACATAGAAAAACATTATTTTTTGATAAATGGTCTCGCTGTAGGACTGCATGCACATCATAAAATGGTAAACAATGTTTTTTTTTCCCCTATATTCAGCTAGTGCAACAGCTAAGAAAAAAAATCTATATGATGAATTAAGGAAAGTTACAGCTCTCAAACATTCTTATCATTCTGAAACCACGGATTGCATTTGCACTCATCGTATAATATTAAGCTACTGGGTCACTTCTTTTTGCATGAATAAAATGTATCAACAGAGATTCAGCAGAATGAGAAATGGCACATTAGTACTTCCCTGATATTTTGCTGGATGGCTTCATATGACCAATCCACGGCAGAGTACTGTGACACTGTCTGGGGATTTTAGAGATAGCAGTCGTAATTGGACTTAAATCAGCCATGATATCCCAAGATGAAACACTGGCAGTCTGTCGGAGAAGAGATGGAGCAAGTGTTTTGGTTCAGAGGAAAAGATGAAATGATAGATGTGTCAGCTTATGTGGCACTAAATATTTTTATTATATCGGTTTATAATTTATGAATGAATTTGTTCCAAGCTTCAGAACGACAAGATATACAGTTTATCACCCATTGACATGCAGGGAGTTGATTTTATGATCTGAATTGCACGTACAGCTCAACTTTCCTTTATCGCAAGCCCACAGTTTTTAGTGTGGCTGTGATCTGATGCACAGTGTATACACACAAAATGAAGGAATACAGAGAATCATTTCTTCAGCTATCATAAATAAAAAATAAAACCATGATAAAAATACTAATTTACATAACACACACTAAAGTACAAATGGCTACCATTATTTGTACGCTGCTCAAACACACAATTATTACAGTGCTTAATTACAGGATGTTGCCAAACATTTTTAAAAGAGGAACTGGTTTTATCTAATTGCTAAATTGTACAATTTATATTGCATGTTAAAACAAAACTGTCATGGTTTTGCCCCCGCCGGCAGAATGCAAGAAGCCGGCGGTCACTGGGACCATGCACCCCACACCAAGGAAAGGGACCCAAACGCACTAGCTGAGTAAAAATATTAAGTCATATTTAATTTAAAGAATAAAAACAGAGAGGAGCAGTGGCAAACCAACTTAAACTGGGCTCCAACACACAGAATGCAGCTGCACTGCCAGACTCTAATATACTCTTCACTGCACCTCCACCTCAACGAGCAACAGGTGTGGCTCGTTGAGGTGGAGGTGCAGACAGCAGGAGGGGGGCGGGACTGCAGGGCAGAACCATCACACAAAACAAATGACAGAAGGATTTGGTTCAAAAGAAAAAGCTATTTTAGGTGATTAATGAATGCACTGTATTATTTGTATTGATGAATGCCTGGATTGTCAGTCAACATTGAAGGTGGCTCCTTTCATATTTCATTCATAATATTGTTTTTATATTGTCATTATTTGTTGCATGTTCTGTGACACCCATGATAAAACTGAGTGATGGGAAGCCAAGGACTTCACACCCCCTGCTTTTGGGTCAAAATTTATTTTCAAGGAGAACACTGCAAAGAAACTGATAACACTTGACTATATCAGCAGGCTGCACTGTCACCACTGTCTTTTCTCCACAGTCTCATTTTAATACAAACAAAAACTTGTCATGGTGTCTTTTTCTTCTGTGGTTTCTCCAGACTGTGAGTCTTATCCAGGTTTCAACTGTCTTTGTTTTTGGAGCTGACTGAAACGGCACTGGCAGCTGTCGGTAATTCAGTAATTATGCATGTGCACGCGCCGATGTGTCTGTCTGTGTGAGACCGTGCTGGTGAGTGTGTGTGGGGGTTTTTGTGTGTCTGTCTGTGTGAGACCGTGCTGGTGAGTGTGTGTGGGGGTTTTTGTGTGTCTGTTTGTGTGGGACCGTGCTGGTGAGTGTGTGTGAGTGTGCATGAGCATGTGTGTGTATACGTGTGTGTGTATGTATGCGCATATGTTTGTATCCCTATTATATGCTTGAGAATTTCACTGCACTCCTTTGAAAATGGAACTCCATATACTGACCTGCCAACCTGTCTTTCCATCTGTCTAAGGCTGACATTGTTCTCAGAAGTCTCGTCTCGCTAAGGAGTGCAAAAGAATACCTCCCATTCATTGACAATATTTTTCCTCATCTGCAATCATGAACAAAGCAACTTGCAAATTAAAAAAAAATTGTCAGTCCATTAATGTGATAACAAGGAGCGAATTCGAAACCTGATTCTCAGATCCATATTTTATCTCTGCCATACACTGTTAAATACACTGCTCAGCCAAAAAAAAGAGTTGCACACTCAAATTTTTAGTTGGAACCCCTGTAGCTTTGATTACAGTTCATATTCGTCTTGTCATCAGTTTGACAAGTAAATGCAATGCCAGAACATTTATTTTCGATCAGAAATACCACAATTTTTGGCCGAGGACTTGTCTTCTCGACGTAATGGTTGAACCACTTGGTGGTCTTTCTTGAGCACACCCAAATAACTTTCAATGTGTTTAACGTCAGGACTTTGAGGTGGCAAATTTGTCTGTGAAAATGATCCCTCATACTTGTTTTTGTCATTCATGTTTTCCTTGCTAAATACAGGCCAATAACTTGCCCATTCTGAAATACTGTTACATCTTTTCCACCATCAGGGGATGTATCTTCCGACATGATTTTTTAAGAAATGAGTAGCGACGCGCTGCATCAGTCAGGGTTAAAATGATTATTGCCACTGTCACATATTAATAACCGCAATAATGATCCAATTATAGAATTTTTTTCATTAATTCCCAAACGGTGACTTTTTTTTTGGCCGGGCAGTGTATTAAAATAATTGAACTGTGTCTGCATTGCATTGTTATTCCGTCATAAAGGAAGGTAAGAGTGCTTTTACCTTTGACTCTGCAGAGGCAGTGATTATGTCTTTTTTCCCCCGTGTCTGTCTGTCTCTCTTCCTCTCGTCATTGAGAGCTCACAAAATGGGCCAAATAGATTCACATTAATCTTTGTGGAAAAGTAGTAAAATGATATTATTTGCTATGTTCCCCATGTCTGTCTGTCTGTCTGTCTGTCTCTTTTCCGCTCGTCATTGAGATCTCGCAAAAAGGGCCGAACAGATATTCATAACACTTTGCAGAAAAGTAAGAAAACTTTATCATCTGTTACATTGCCCATGTCTGTCTGTCTGTCTCTCTTCCTCTCGTCATTGACATTTCGCGACAAGTGCCAAAAAAATTTACATTAAACTTTTTTTTTTGCAAAGTAGGAAAATTATATTATCTGTTTTGTTTCAGACAAGGAACTAGATGCAGGCACGGATTATCATCCAGTTGTAGGATTTATTGATAGTACAATGGTAATGACTGTGAGGGACGGTGCCCACAGCAGAATGGCACAGTCCAGTCTAGATGGAGTGGGCTTGAGTGCGGGGGCTTGTCTGCACTCGGACAGTGGCGTTCCAGGGCAACAGCCAGATGGAGAACTCTCGTATTAACAGGAGCATGGTCCCTATGCTGGGAGACCAAGAGGAAGACATGGGAGCTTGTTCTTACCAGTAAGACGAGGAAAAGTACTTGACTAAAAAGTATTTAACTACCGTTAATGGTCACAAATCATTTCTGAAGATGATACATTTTTACTGGAAAGATACTGACTGGTAATGTTGTAGTTTAAGGGCATATAGGCAGCAAGTTGCACACTCAGTGTATATATATGCCACACATAGGTAAGGAAATGGGGAACAAAAAAGCAAAACACCTGCTGGGGGGGGGAGGAATCAAACCAATCAAAGGAGAAAGTACTATGTCTATTGCATATGCAGGCTGCTGGATGGGAGGAGACACAGATGGGGTTACATTAGTATTGTGACAAGTATAGCGCCAAACAGCCTAAAGATTCAGAAGCAGAAAGAGAAACATGGGTGGGTGTAATTAGCTTCATTTACCTTAGTGCCATGTTTGCTCCGCTAGGAGTCAGATGAGGGAGAGCCATAGACTCTGATGGTATACAGTTACTCCTATATAACACTGTTATTTCAGGCGCAGTGCTGAACGAAAGACATGCAGATCCAACACAGTCTCATCCTGACTCGTCATTCAGTGAAGCTACCTGACCAAGCGTTCGTACACAACGAAGGAGACTTTTTGGCGTCCTAACATGACATTTTGGGTTTGGGTTTGGGTTAAGGGTTAGGGGTTTGGGAGGTTGGGTTTGTCTTAAACTGGCGCCAAATTAGGACACCAAAAGCCTCCTTTTTTGCTGAATATCGATGATCAGTCATGTAGCGTTATGATATGAGTCAAGATGAGACTGGTCTCACAGACCACACTGTAATTTCAAAGCTCAAAAAGTCTTCAAATACATTTAATTGTTTTGGTTTGCACAAAAAAAAGAAAGAAAATGAATGGAGGTGAATAGCATCATTGCATCATTACCACATCTGCGCCCAGTCTCCCGGCTGCTCTTCCCAGCCCTGAATCCAGCACAGTTGCTGCTCTGGTCATGCTCCCAGTCGCTGCCCAATCCTGAAGCGCAATCTGGAGAAATGCGGCATTCACTTCTTCAACTGCGTCAGGAATGCAACCTGCCCACATTCTTAGAGGACAGCCCTATTTAGAGGCTGTGGGGTCTTCTCTCAGTGCGGATTCTTCACTTTTTTATTGTTCTTAGTCCCTGCTCTCGAGTCTTCTTGTGTGAGTTTTGTCAAAATTGAGCACAGCGGTAGTTCAGACAGGCCACGGAGTCACGCCCAACTCGCAAGCCTGCCTTCATTAAGCGATGGCAGAGCTATAGTCAAGTCCACCTTTGTCAAGTCTAAGTCCATGCTAGTCGAGTCAAAAAAGGGCAAGTCCAAGTCTACAAGGCCTGAGTCCAAGTTAAGTCCGAGTCTAAATGAGATCGAGAGTAAACACAGTCAAATTATACCGACTCTATATCTATATAGATATACAGACAGATAATTATAGATATATTCACACACTTTTGAGACCACTTACTTGTTTGTAAATTTTGTAATGCTAAAGATGTCATTTCAACTATAGCACTGAGTTTACAATCATCAATAAGCTTGTGCAGTGTAAAAACACTGCAGGATCGATTAGATTGCAATTTCACTTAATATTGTACTCAATAATCTCCAAAGACAAGACAACATGTAACCCTGACTCTGACTAGGCTGTTTGTGATGATGAAAAAGTGCAGTGTAGCCATACTATACAATCAACTCAGGTAATACTATTTACTTTAAATATAACCCTTTTACTTTAAAGTCACACGAAACTGAAGAGCAATTTCACATTTCCACAAACTTTTTATTACAGAATAACATTCTGTGTGCATTAAATAAATTAAAGCTTTCAAATCAGAAGTGCAATGTTGACCTACTTTAATACAACCACAATTCAACTGAATTGATAGATAACCATGGAAAATGATATGAATCAAATCATTGTAAAAATGAATTGTTCCACCCCTAAATTTTACAAAAAATGATTCAACAGTGTGGTGCTGAAAAATGACTTGGATGTAAATTCACCTAAACAAACTTATCAAGGAGGCTAGATGAACCTTTTTGTACAACTAAACAGTTTTTTTGCATACTGTAATCCTGTCAACGATTCTGTGAAAAGAATTAACAACCAAGTAGCCATCAGAATAAAAAAGTTCTGGTCAAGTAGCCTGATTGTTGTAAATCATTGCGCTGGCTCAAACGCTAGTTGGCAACCGTGGCAAAAGAAACTCAGAACATATGTTAACATACGCTATTTCCCAATTTATCACAACGGCAAGACAGTTATCTATAAGATAGCTATATATATATATATATACACAGTACAGGCCAAAAGTTTGGACACACCTTCTCGTTCAATGCGTTTCCTTCATTTTTATGACTATTTACATTGTAGATTCTCACTGAAGGCATCAAAACTATGAATTAACACTTGTGGAATTATGTACTTAACAACAAAGTGTGAAATACCTGTAACTGAAAACATGTCTTAGCCACCCTTTGCTCTGATTACTGCTTTGGACACTCTTGGCATTCTTCTGATGAACTTCGAGAGGTAGTCGCCTAAAATGGTTTTCACTTCACAGATGTGCGTTGTCAGGCTTAATTAGAGGAATTTCTTGCCGTATCAATGGGGTTCGGACCATCAGTTGTATTGTGCAGAAGCCAGGTTGATACACAGCCGACAGCCCTATTGGACAACTGTTCGATACATACATAATTCCACATGTTTTCATTCATAGTTTTGATTCCTTCTGTGAGAATCTGCAATGTAAATAGTCATGAAAATAAAGGACGTTATATGCCCTCTTATTGAATGAGAAGGTACATCCAAACTTTTAGCCTGTACTATATCTATATATATATAGAGAGAGAGAGAAAGAGTGAGAGAGAGAGAGAAATTATTTTCATAACACATCTTTACTCATAACCATAGGACGACATGTTAAGGTAACACTTTTGCTGTTGAAAAATGACCGTATGTCTGTTTTCTAGACCTAATTTCACAACTTTAACGCTAACCCAGAAGTGGGGTGCCAGAACTACAACTACCAGCGAAGATGCAACACACAGATGGGTCTTCCGCCATTGTTTCTGTAGTTATAACAGCTGCGGCCGACCGAGTTGTTATGTGGCCAGAGCCGGTCACCTTGGCAACACGTCACAGCGAGTGATATTAAATAGTCCACTCAGCTGCTTCTTGTGAAAAACTTACGATTTTAATGGTAAAAAACAACATTAATGTATGAACAAACAAAACTTCGCCAAAATATTCCTGCGACGAATTTTCGTCCCACATTTGGTTTGTTGAAATGAGGTCATGGTAAACCAGGGTAGGTAGTCTATACATAAGCTAATGTTAGCGTTAGCTACATATTTTTGAAAAATGGACCGACCCCCATTAGTTTTCCAAAAGGAGAGAATACGGCTATTGTCGCAATAATTAACTTTAATTACAACCCTGGTGGTTTTCTTAACATGGTAAAATACTGAAATGCAAAGACATGAAACGTGCTCGCTGTTTGGGAGGGGGGAAGCACTGGCAGTCGGCGACTTACCTTGCAGTGTGGTTCCTTTGTAGGTTTTTGGAGCAAAATTATGTTTCCTCTTCGCCAGTTATCTGTGGTTGGTAAATGCGAACTGTATGATGCCACTCTTGGCCGACATTTTTCCACTGTGACTGCATGTGTGACTGTATGTGAAAGCGCTATGGCGCCTGGCATTCAGATATAGCTACCAATCATATGCCGGGCTGCTCGGTAACCATGGTTACCAGGCGCCCAATTTCAGTGCCCGGTTTTGATGGATTTTGAATTCAACCAATAATCTGAATAGATTCCCCTGAAGTTTGTTTTGAAGGAGGACATTAATTTCAGGGAGGGGAAAAATATACATAGAGGATTCAGTCGAGACTGTTATCACATTTAGCGAGTCCCATAGCCAAGTCTGAGACAAAAAACCACGGAGTCCAAAACAAGTCAGAGACAACAGAAAAACGTCTCGAGTCCGGACTCCAGTACTACAGCACTGAGCGATGGTACAGATCGCAAGCCAAGTCCGCATCAGCTGACAGCTCAGCTGATTCCTTTCAGGCACTCAATTGGTAAATCTTAAACATGGCCCCTATTTACAGATGCTTTGTCTGCCCTCTATTGCTGCTTTCTCTGCTCATTTTGTAACCCACCTCCATCCCCAGCTCCTCCTTTACAAGTTTTTCTGACTTGAGTCAATGACGATGCAGTCACTGACGGCTCGGTCAGTTCTGTATCCCTGGCTGGGAGCTTTTGCTGCCGCTCTCTCCGCCAGTGGCATTCACACGTATGCATGGAAGGGCAGGTTTCTGGCTCTCCCTGCCTACTGGCTTTTCATGCATACGCATGGCAGGGTAGGTAGGCCCCAGAGCAAAGCCATCCCGCCAAAATCAAATGATGCCAGTAAATTTGCTGTAAATGATATAATTTTGAGATTTTGACAAAGTGGACCTGACTGAAAACTAGATGTAGCATCTGATCTTGTCTATTCTGTTATAGTTTTGTCCGTGGAGATTTTTAGTTATCTGTGCTCTTCAGGCAGTAGATTTCTGTTTCCTCTCTGTTTTCCATACTTATTAGATAAAGGCAGTAAATTGCACTCTGGTCTTGGGAGTCTTTTGTCCTTTCTGTGACACACTGCTGATTGACTTTAATTCTAAGGTAATAAAACAATGACTATAAAAATAACTTGGCAATGGGAAAGGCTTTTATAGTTGCTGAGACCATTACCAGCACCAAAGAAGTAATATAATTGCACTGTCTGCCTAGTTTTGTTTTTTTTTTTTGTTTTGTTTTTTTTGGTCTGTTTGCGGACAAGCTATCCCAAAAAAGTTCTGACCGGATTACCATGAAACTTCATAAAAGTTTTAAGTCAGCTGCATTTTCATTTACACTGACATACATTCTAATGACCAACCATACCACGTGCCTTGAATAGAGCAATAGATTAATAAAAATAGCTCAGCCATGGGAAACGTGTCATTTTTGCCTCTTGGATAATTTCCATCTGTCACTTGGTGAATCGTACTCTTGAAATAGCATTTCTGTAGCAGAATTGTATCTTTGGTGTTGATAGCACTTCTCCATTTAGTCCCCCTCATGATATTGAGTAGCTCAACACATCGGCGAGTCAAATAGATCTGCACACTATTATTACAATTTCTGGTTTGAACTTTAATTGTCATCAGTTCATGGTGTTTAGTGTATAATAAGAACCTACCATGCATGTTCTTGTCACCACTCCTAATGTTAAATTTTCCACATTAAGTGTAGTTTTACACCCGTAATGCAAACTCATTCAAACTAATTCCCAGGCAAGAATTGATTGAAACGGCCATATCAGGAATGTGCCCACATCTGGTGAGTTTTATTTCAGAGGCTACTATAAAGCATTATTATAATTACATTCAGCGAGAGTTATGTTATCGGTAATTTCACATTTGCATTAACTCAACAATATGACCCAGAGAGGCTCAATGACCCGTCCATATCAACGGAATGGAGTGATATTGTATGCTAAGTACATTCTGAACTGGAAGTACTGTGTGACAAGGTGTATTTGGATCCATTTTTTGAAAATATTTTGATTTGAATTTGAGAGAGAATGTTTCTCCCTGTGCAGATGGGGTGCTTTTTTTCCATGGAGATTGTCTGGAAGTACACAGTTAAAATGTACTTCTGGTAGGTTTTTTTTTTTTAATTCTCTCTATGTGTGGTGGCATCTACGCAACACAGTTTGTTGGACTAATATTTATTTATGTCCCGAAGAGGAAAAACACAACCTGCTATCTACAGTATTTGTTGAATTGTGTAGCGGATTCAAGATACTCTGTATGCCTATTATGTATTTTATGTGCAATTGATCTTATAGCCTGTTGGAGCAGATAATGACAACCTAGAACAGAATCAGTTCACAATGTTTCTGTCACATTAATAGAATATCTCGTGAATGTATGTTTTATGAAGGACATCCATCTATCCACCCATTCTGAGAAATACTGACTGGCTAAGGTCATTGGGGTGCTGGAGCCTGTCTCTGCATACATTTATAATGGGGGCCAAGTGCAGAATCTAACCCTGGACGGGTCACCAATCCATCAAAGGCCGAAACACCATTTACACAAGCATTTAAACCTCAAGGATAATTTAGACTCTCCATATAACATAACTGACATTTCTGTGGACACTGGGATGAAACTGGAGAAGGGGAGGAAAGCCAAACGCATACTGGGAGGGCATACAAATTCAAAACAGAGAGCCTTTCAAAACTCGGCAGACTGCTTTACTAACTGCACCAGCATATCACCCACAGAGGGACCAATAGCCCAAAATAAAACAAATATCTACGTGCATTTTTTAAAAGCGATATCTGTTATGGCTTAGTCTGAAAACTCCATTGAGCTTTGAGTTTTCATCCTATAATTAACTAGCTGGGACTATGAGTCAGTTCATAAGCGTCCAGAGAAAAACAGCTCTTTTTATTCAGTTTTTTTATCAGAAAAAAGGCTTGCAAACCTTTTGAAGATCAGGGGAGTCCTTCAACAGAAAGAGCAAATGTTTTTTCATTTTTTTATTGGTTGCCTCTTTTTAGAGGCTTTTGCCAATTTAGGGAGCCGTCTGGTTCCAGCGCTGTGATGCTGGAATAGCGCAGGCCAAAACAAGAGCCTTACCCTTTGCACAAGTCTTAATGCTCCTAACAAATCAATTCCTGCTGTTTGTTATGGGATCAGGTCCACATTTCTACTTATTTTTCTCCTCTTTTTATACTCTCTTGAATAGATCCTTCCTCGAGGAGATTGTTTTCCAAGGATCGTTACAGAAAGGCAATCATTGGCCATGTCTTGTAAAAAGAGAGCAACATAGTCCATTGGTGCAATTCTAGCCTTCTTCAAACACCTTGATGTGTGTCAAGGATGAAAAAGCCCGAGTGGGTCTGAATAAATGGTTTCCTCCACAACAATAAACTCTATCGTGGATATCTCTGCTTATTTCACATGCATTCTACCATTGCAAATATTTCTCCCTGTTGACCTCCCAAGGAACACATCTGGTCAGAAGACAGTTTCACTGTAAGCACACTAAAAAGCCAGTTCTGACCTTTCATACACCATTTGAGTTCAATGGAGCCCCTCTAGAAGACTGACCAATTTTAGAGGCTGGTAAAGCTAAAGAGCAGCAGTAAAATGTTATTATCAGTATAATTGCATTTCACACTTTTCCCTTGACTTTCACCTCGGTTTTATGTTCAGTTAAATACAAAAGTATTGGGCCAGTGGCACTTTTTTCTCCAGAACATCCATCTGCCCTTCATTGAATTTAATTATTCCTGGTAAAGGTAGCAGGGCATGGATAGACGGGTCCATATCTCGGCATACAATGGGCAAGAGTGAAATTATTCGCCGGTACATTGCAGGGATCACGTGCCATACCTATACCATACTAATTTAGAGTCTCCTGTTAGCAGGGGCGTGCTGGGGATCCAATTCAGGCCGGGAGACTACCAAGCAAGCAGGCCACTGAAGTGTTGCGGTGGACGCAAAGCGCGCGCACGGCAAAAAATTTGTGTGGTTTTTTCTTCAAAAAAAAGACGACTTTAGGCAGCATTTAGAGTTGTCATAGCAACTACAACAACACTATTAGACTGACAGCCACACAACAACACTCTATTAAAAACAACCGTGAGGACAGCTCCACACAGTCCTCCATACCAGTACTTTTGTCTTCTCTAATCTCTTCTCTACGTCATACTGTGTCCTTTTGTTATATATTATTTATATAATGTGCAGAATTACACAAAAATATGTTTGTATTATTTTGTGAGCAAATCGTTTAGATGTCATGCCAGCTTACAATAGCTAAAAAGAATACCAATATTGAATATAATACTATTGTATTGGCTGTCCTGAAAGTTGATAGATGACGCCATTACCTAATTTGCATAATACACCCTGTGCATGTGTTTTGGACTTGCCATGTGTTTTTTTATATCGCTTAGTTTGGCATAGAAATCAGCCTTGCAATATATGCAGTATGCCCGAGTATCATCCCCAATAAACTGCTTCAACTAGCCTTTGAATTCAGGGTTTGATTCCCACTCCTATCTGTACTTCTGACTGTACAGTTTAGACTGAGCCGTGTTAAGCTAGAGGTTTAGCTTGTGTCACGGAGAAATGCAAACACACACGGAACTGTCTGGACGAGGCGAGTATCTTCATTAATACAGTTATTTATTTAGACAAAAAAATCACATTTATCCCGCCGTGACTGCAAACCAACACTGAGAAAAAGCGGCGAGTTTGCAAGTGCGATTCATTTGCAGTTTGGACACGGAAGGGTAAACATCTCCTGCTCCGACTCCAGGTAGGAGGGGTGGCTGCGAGAGGACTGGACCGCCTGTGAGTGCTCTGTGACGGGGGACAGGCCGTCAGAAGCACTCGCTGCATGTTGAGAGTAGGAACGATTACAGTCGCTAAGTTGGCATCGCTGGACGCGTCTCTCTCACTCATCCCCCCTCCTCTAACAGACTGCTCCATGTGCTTCTCTACACTTCCAGTGTTTTGGCTGTGTAGAGGCGGGCCATAAAGCAACTAACCAGTCACAACACGAGTCCTCTAAAAGACAAACGGTGATAGCTGTAATTTCGATCAGTCCTACCCTCTGATCACAGAGATCATGTTGGCTACGTGTGCACTATGAAGTGAGGGGGCGTGTTCTCTGTCAATATAGTGCTGCCAGCGCTGCTGCTGTTGCAACAAGTGTGTGTTGTCCGCCTGGAAACAGCGGGCCAGTGGCTGCATTTTATTTATTGGCAGCCAGGTGGGCCAATAAGGACACAGGCCACCGAGAAAAGTCCAGAGCGTCCAGATGGGCCTTCACACGGCTGCCTGTTAGCCCTGCATGCTTTTGTTGTGTGAGGAGACCATAAGAACATACAGACGCATCGCTGACGGGCCCCAGGCTGGAGTCAAACCAAGAGCCTTCTCGTTGTTTTGCAACATTTCTACCCAATGTGTCATTTTGTTGCATCCGACAGTATGTTGAGTTTCATATGAGAAATTTCCTCATCGGGTAAAAGTGGTGACTTGCTAATTGGTCCGGAGGGAAATCTTTTCCGTTTTGGATGTTCCATCAAACAATCTGACGATATTGGCAAGTTTTTTTTTTTATACTTCTTTTTCTGTTGTGGGTGACGGCAGTTCCGAAAGTTTAGTGTTTTATTGAGGGTTAGATTGCGCAACAAATTATCACAAAACGGTTCTTGCATCATGTTATTTCATCAATCATTTTTGTCAACATTTATGAATAAGTCAGTATGAATAAGTTGATCAGTTCAACAGCAATCGCAATTTCCCTTTTACTAGCAATCTAGCCCTTTAAAGATCAGAGGAAAAAAAGATGCATTTTTGTTTTTCAACAATGAATCTTAAGTATTTTTTTTTCCACTGCTCGTAACTCACTGTCCGCTGCTATACTTGCTTATTTTACCGTTTAACAAGTGGCAATGATTTGCAGGGCTGGAGTATATGGTTTATTTTCCAAGACAGGCAAATTGTCCTCTTGTCTCTGCAAACAAAACAGTGCAATTATCCACTTTCTCCTCTTGCACAAACCAAACACCAAGCACTATACTTGCGAGGGATGATAAATATTAGTCCTGTGTATTGATATGCAATCAGTGCTTTGTGGCACTTGCTGTTACGTAATAACACAGATAACCAGAAATGTATCGCCAATATAATGAATAAGAAAAGTGTTGTTTAAAATGAAAAGATTACTTTTTACCTCATTGATTGTGTGGTCTTGTGTGGTCAATCAGATCAGCACCATACTTCAGTAGTGAATTCTCACTGGTGTAGTTTCAGAAACATGAACTCAGTAGATGGAATATATAAAATCAGTAATATTAATTTTGACACTTTTCACCACTGGCCCCATTGAAATCTAACGGGAAAAAAATGAAAATAAATGTCAGTGAGTTTGTGTTGAGAAAGGATTTTATACCGGCAGGAAAAGCCGTGTGAATGAAGGCATGGAATGAATTAATGCTTTAAGAAAGGAAATGTCCATGTGTTCCACTGCAGCTTGAGCATCCTGCTGGGACGTCAGGAAAGGCCACAGCCCTAGACTTCTCATTAACACAGTTTAAGCTGATTTCAGGGCATCCTGGTCCATGGCACAATGATGAACTATAAAACAGCCCAAGGATTGTTGCAGAAAAATAAGCAAGATGGTGCCTAAACTGCCATGCAACATACACTGATTTGAAGAACCATGATTATTTGTCATTTTAGAATGAGTAATACAAAAACCACAATGACTACAACTACTAATACACCAGCTACTACTACCTCTACCACTTTTAATAATAATAATAAATCGCAATAATATTAATACAGTAAGCTCTGGTCTGTAATGAATATAGTTGATGGATATTAATTTCTTTGTATGACGTAAGATGACGGGGGATTGAGAGATGTCACCTGTCTCTGTCAAATTCAAAGAAACAAATACCTTTCACCCACCAATATGCATCATGTCTGCTCCTTTCCAAGTTATTAAAGAGTTACATTTTTCCTCTCCTTGCAATACGAATGACATCCTTGTACAATAGGCCATTGTTAAAGGAATTTTGATTTTACATTCCAAGTATTACCTTCATAAAAAGTGAAAAAATCGTTTTAAGATGGTGCCAGTGGGCATTCAACTGGTTCGGGAAAATTTGAGTCTTAGTTTTATTGTTGAAGTCTCTTCAAGGCTAAAAACACTCATTATGGCTTTGAAAAAGACTAAAAATAAAGAGACTACAATGCACGAGACTAGGTTTTAAACCAAAAGGAACACATTCTCTGCTTGGGAAGATGTTATTCATTAGTTATCACAAGTATGTTCTTCATAATCTATTGGGCATAGAGGAAACTCAAAGCTACATTTCATATATACCCTGAGGACACTCCCGTATCATTAGCAGACTCGTCAGTGATCTGTGATGCGATGTCTTCCTCAGTTATCCTCATTAGCGAAGGAGTCAGAATCATTTATATCAATGGCATGACATAACATGTCCTATATTATAAAAAAACCAAATTACCAAAGGGGGTTAAAGAAGACAGAGTGACAAATAGTTGAAATGCTTTCAGAATGGACAGTTAGAATTTGAAATGACAGCTGTTGAAGATTTGCATGGGAGCAAGGGAGTTGAATTATATAACCAATTTGAGATCACTGACATTGCGCACTCAATGTTTGAAATTGTCTATTATAGTCCCATGGTGGTGCTGCGTGGCACGTATAGTGCAAAATAAATTCAATTTTATACAAAGATCTAATAAATTCATACAGTATGTTCATATTTCTGACAGTAAGACACTTTTCCTGAGACTAAATGTTCCAGCAGGAATCATGCAGAACTGCAAAGTGCTCATATCCGTACATGTACTGCATATGAATACAAAAATAAGCATCCTTGAAGGCAGCTACAACAAAAATAAAAATAAAAAAAATCTAAAAAGCTTAGTGAGCAAGTGAAAAACGATCAGCCAGCCAGCTCACATAAACAGGTTTAATAATATGGTGAAATGTATAAAGAGAATTATGGTAAGGACATCCAGGCTCTGACCTCATCCGTCCTGGTGAACAAATGCCTGAGTGAGCCCAGAGAAGCAGGAAGTGGAAATAGGGGTCGTAACAGCCGACAGGTGCATGCTGGGTGGAGGTGAGATGAAATGTGTAGCAGCAGTATAGCTAGCATTGAGCAGCAGGAGCGTGGAGAAGCTGAGTGCGAATAAGTGAGCTTTGCTGCTTTAAACAGACGACCTCATTTATGTAGAGCATAGTCGAGGCCAACTTGAGCATTGCAGGTTGTGCGATGGCAGCGCAACCGAAATTGGCTGTCTGACCCAGCTTATAGGTTTGTGTCATACGTATATGAACTGTCGTTCACTAGAATCATGCACATTATTTTCAGATGAACAGAGAAGAGCAAAAGCTCATCTATTTAAGTCACTACACTGAACCAAGGCAAAGTTACACCATGACATTGATTAAGCAGTGACTGAGATCACAGTCAACAACAAGACCCATTGTGTTGAAAGTGGAAAGAGAGTTAGAGAGAAAAAAATTGCCCTATTGACGTTAGACAAATGTTGCTTTTTCCCACGGCTTTGGTGTAACCTTCAGCCGAAGCCCTGGGTGAGACACAGCCCCGCGGGGGGGGGGGGGTATGTACATCAGAGACTTCAGCGGCATCCTGGTTAGCAGGCAGATCTATTCACGATGGATAATCCACACGACTGCTTCAAGATTGTTTTCTCGCTGCAAGGGTGAACAGAGTTCACTCTGGGCCTCTGCTAGACAGGCGAGGAGCTCTTGAGAATGCGTTGCATTCCCCTGTGTTCTCTTCTGGTTCTGACCCACATTTACGCCAAAAATCTTACCTCACTCCACTGATCTTTGGTCAGAAAGTCAGACAGAGGACTTGGAGTAGCAATGGCCCTGGGAAATAGATTTTTAGGTGAGAAGCCAAATAACCAGAATGCCCTCTATTTGTGCCTCATTTTAGTGTAAAAAAAGCCGCAGTCAAGGAGGGAAAAAAAAATTAATCAGTGGAAAATTTACATCTCCAAGGTGTGGAATTTAGGATTCTACAAAACTGTATATTGGTTCATGGCTAATAACATTGAGGGAAAATCTGTATTGAAGGTTTAGAAGAGGGATCTGCTGTACTTATCCTGCATTCTGGAAAGTTTTCTTGACTCCGTTTAACATGTGGCTGCTTCATTCAACACCACCTAGTTTACAGTGATAGAGCTCCTCTGCCCAGTTTTGAGATTGTAGGTGTGTGTAAGTGGTTCTAAGGAAAACTGAACTGGCAGAGACTCAAATCTATGGCACTCAACTTAAAGGAATAAATAAATCAAAATAAATTAAATGAAACAAATATTTGTTACATAACTGGGGGTCAGCCCAATAATACTGTAGGTACCAGCCTAATTGAAATGTGTCCAGTCATTACTAGAAGAAATGATGCGTTTCCTAAAAACTTTTGAAATCTTGATAGTTGCAGGCAGGGCCTGAAGTAAACTTTTTCAGCCACCAGCCACTGTGGCGGGTGGACTTTAAAATCCACTCAACACACAGGCTTTTTACCCCCCTAAAAATTAGTGAAAGACACAGGAAATGCCCGAGTGTGGTTCTTTAACTTGTTCAGAATACACATTAAAGAGCTGTCAGGTTATCAACCAAATCAATCTCATGAATGACTATTTAAAAATTGTTCATCTATTTATTTATTGATCTCCAAACAAATAATAGAATGTGACTACATCACTGTATTGAAGAGTGATCAAGGTCCTTGGAGGGCTTCTAGGGAGGTCCTCAGCAAAATCGGGACTGCTGTGCAATTACACCAATAATTTAAATCAAAAGAAATGGTTATGGTACAAAAAAAAATTTCAGTTATGCCAGTGTTCAAATATATCGAACAATTGAAATTCTCTTCCCAATTCATAAGTTGCTTAATTACATAATCTTCGTGAACACTGCAATAATTATATGCTAATTTATTAGCCAGGTATAGCTCACGAGCTGGCTGGCTAGCTAGTGATCTAATGTGAATTACATTGAGGCCAGCGATTCGCTAACGGAAGTGACTTTTTTTCTATTAAATTATGTGATCCAGTTACGTGATAAACAGAGGTTTATACTCTTGGTCATGTCCTATGAAAGTTATGAAACTCACACAGTAAAGTTTGTTGCTGGTTAAAGCTTGCAACAAACGCAAAATTTACTTGTTTCATATGACACACCCATTTGTGTAAGATCCTCTGTTTAATCACCTTCACATTTAATTAAAAAGGAAACTGAGTTTTACTGCCACTGGATTATTTATATAATTGAAGAGCCCAGTGGTAAAAGGGTTGAAGTCACAAAAATTGAGAAAAGCAACTTAAGAGACTCCAAAAGATGTTTTCCCATCCTTACCTCACAATGTGTGACAATGTGACTTCAGTACTTACAGCACTAGGCTCTTTAATTGTAAAATCAGTTAAAATAAAATGATCAAATGATTGATGGTCACTAATCATCTGCTTTAAAGGATGACTCATTCCCTGTTCTCTGTTCAGCAACCACTACGGGTCACGACTTGCATCTCGTGCATGAAAAAACTGGACGCCCTGTTGAACAAGTAACCAATCTGCCACATATTCCTCCAACATTTACATTTTGGCCTTTAGGCTGAATCGCCTTCCCACAGCAACTTCAGGCTGGTGCCCACCAAAGCATTTTCTTTTCTCCTAATTGACAGCAGCCAGCCAGGAGTGCTTGAGAATGCTTTGGAGGCACTTTTTTCCCCCTTTCCCCAGCTGAAACGTTTGCTGTGATATGGAATAAGCATGGAAGTAACAGTTATGCTGTGTTGCTAGTGCCTGATTTCACTGATAGGCTATGTAATCAACAGATGCAGAGTGTAAATATGTCAACACATGGTGGAATTAAGGAAGGCTTATACAGATCGCAGTGTCTTGAGACACGGCAAATTTTATTGGTACGGCAGTCGATTTTAAGGGAGTAGGATAAGGATTCAGGATTATGGTTAGGGGAATAATTAGGGGTTGGGGTTGAGGTTAGGGTTAGTTCAGGGCAGGGCTTGAAATTGGGACTGCTGTACCTCTCCACATTGAAAAACTGCCGTACCCGTAGCAACTACCCAAACAGATGGGGAAAGAGGATGGACTCGCTGGTCTGTGCAGGTTCATGACATGTTTTGGTCTTTTTGGCATTTGCCTTGCCCCACTTCAACTGTGATTGGAAGGCTAGGTAAGGAGTTATTGACAACCACATTTTAGCTGAAGTTTAACATGTCCTCAACCCTTTCAGTAACCAGACAATTTTGGCAAACAGGCTGTACTCAGTGCAAAATAGATGCTCAGAGCCGCGTTGCACTGCTGGCATTTGCAGGACAGTGTAAACACGCAGCACTCCCATTTGCAAACAATTCAAAAACAAAAAAGAAAAAGGAAATACCCTGGCCTCAGGAAAAAGGCTTTGGTGGCTACAGCCCCATAAACAGATTACATTCCTCACTTGGATTCCATTTGCACAGCAGGATGTTTTCCTGAAGCAATCCAGGTTATGAACCTGGCTCAGTGGTACTGAAGAATTGCTGTGTCCCAGCTGAGAACTAAACCCAAAATCTAGTTACTTGCCCAGTTACCTAATGTAATCATTATGCTATTCTGTCTCAATATTGCGGCTCAGCTCGGCCCAAAGTAATAAGCGGATAGCAGTCAAATTGAAGCTGCCACCAAGTGCACATTTATCATTATAAAAACACAAGAAGGGGATTAACAAACAAACCAAAGCAAACAGAGCTCAAGACTCAAAATACTGACGGCACGACAGAGGTGCGATCGGAGCAACGGACCAGCACAGGGGTCAGGCAGTTCCTATGGAGACTACACCTACCCCCCTTTGAAACATCTTCCCTGGCTTCAGAGCAAATAAAAACCAGGTAAAGCTTGCTTGCCTACTCTGGTCTGGGCTAATAAACTGAAAGTGCATTAAAAGAAAATAAATGCCCGATGTCTCTACAAATCCACTTCAACAATGAAGCGGAAACCAAGCAGGTAAACAAGGCACACAAAAGGGGGCTTGGCAGCTTCCATCAAGCAGGGAGACTGAGGAAACAGCCAGCTTTTTAAAGGGCCGGGCACAGGAATCAGGATAGACAATTGGTTCGACACAGGTGCAACCTGTAATCATTCGCCTCTTAGACAGGGAGAATGAAAAAAAAAAAAAGCACAAAAACAGATTTGGCTGTACGTCACACAAACATACTTATGTGGAATACTGATTCACCTCTGTGAAATGCAGTTTCAAATAGTCTAATCTAAGTGTGTCTATCCTATCCACAATGTGCCATTGTCGGTGCAGTTTTTCATTTTTAAAATTTTTAGCCCAGTGCTACGACACCTGATTCAGCTAATTATAGTGGAATTCAGAGTGTTCCATGACAACAAAAAGCAGCAGCCACACCTGCCTTTTTTGGCTGATTTTCAGAAATCCCAGTCAAATCCATCAGAATTTATTGGCTTATTACATGATGAGGCCGATTCTTCGTACAATAATAGAATATCAGGAAATATGCCGCATAGTCAATACGGGATCAAAGAATATGACGTACAAATAGGTGCTTGAATTTCTTCTGTACCAACAGGTGAATATAAAGGGAAAAAATGAGAAATAAAAAAATAAATCACCACTCCTAATGGACATAAAATGTACAATGCTTGATGCAAGTCTCTCTTACTTGATGACTGCATCCATGATAGATATAATAACTGTATGATGATATCAGCAATGTTATTGCTCAAAAAATATGGTTTCCTGAAATTGCGCTAATTGCAGGCAGATGGTAACTGAGCTGGGTATGCAGTAGGCAGACGCAGTCATCTGCTGTAAACACAAAACACAGTTTCTGCAATACAAAACTCTGATTGGTGCATGTTACATATTCTCATAGGAGCATTTTTTGCACATATCACCATATTTATTAAAATGTAGCCATTTTTTACCAAATTACTGGAACCCAACATAATTCTGCACCTGCAGGCATTGTGAGACTTGCGATAAATTGCAAACACGTCCCATATTAACATTTTCAAATATTTTGCTATTATGCATTACAGATATCAAACAGCCATGGCAATTCAACAAAAGGTAAGACCAACAGAGATGGCCATTTTCATCCTTAAAGCGGCACACTTCCGCACATGAAGTATGTACATAGGATTCCCCATCTAAACCACAAGTTTGCACAAATGTTTGCACATTTTAGATTAAAAAAACTCTTCTTTCACTTCATTTTTAAATTACATCATTATAGGTGCAATATTGTTTATTTTTCATGAATCTGCATGGCTTAGTGCCTTCAAGGTTCAAACTCTTCCATGACCAAATCGATATTATTCCCTCTTTATTGCCTTTACAATGAGGCAGTTGAAAGGTCTAACGTTGATTTAAAGTGTGGTACTTTATATGCATTAATCTGTTGATATTCACTTTTAATTTGACAGCCAAATTAAAAGTGAAGCACTCCATCATTTGGCTAAAAAATCAAAACAGACTCATCAGAGAGATGGCAAAAACATTCGCTGGAGCCAAATAAACAATTCACACAATTTTTTTAAAATGCACAGGAAAACACCAAAAAATCCTGAAGACCATGGATGACAATTATGGTAGAAGATAGAAAAATTCTCTCCCTGGTAAGGAAAAACTTAAAAAAAAAAGGCTAGATCAAGAACACTCTCCAGGGGGCAGTCATATCTGCATCAAAGTCAACAATCAAAAGAAGACTTCACCAGAGGGAATACAGAAGGTTCACCACAGGATGTAAGCCATTGTGAAGCCTTAAGAATTAGAGGACCTGAAGAGAGATATGAACAAAACCTAGAGAAAAGGCCTTTGCAGTTCTGGATTAATATCCCATGAGTAGATGAGATCAAGATGAATTTTCACCAGAATGATGGGAAGGCAAGATTGAAATGGTAGAATGCAGAATGGTCAAACCAGGCCCTCTGCCCATCTCGCTCAAAAGCAGTAGCACTGCATGGTTTATCATAGGAGAAGTATTATGAAACATCATTGCCCTAAAGTGGGCCTGAGTTAAAAAACAACAATTGTAGGCTGCTGGAAAAGAGTCAGAGACAGGCACCAGGCCAACTGAAGATATTAATAAACAAGGCTATCATTATGAGAGAGGACAGAGAATAGCGCAGATACTGCAGAAGACAAATATTTCAATGTAAGTTGTGTATTATAAGAAAAGCTGGTGTTGCCGCCCCATGACAGTTGAAAATTGATGGTGTAAGTGGACCAGGGCACAAATAAACTTGCTAATATCTGCACAGAAATGTAATAAACATAAAACACAGCGGTGTGTTGATTTATCAACCCAATAGATAAATAGGCAAAGGTTTAATCTACATTAAAGTAGCTCTCTCTGTGCTTCACGCTGTTTAAATTATCTGTTCAATTCTGAAGATCCAGCTGGCACGCATGGGCATTTTCAATGGATTGCATTTCGAGTCTAGATTGACGGCTCTGTTCCATGGAGCTCCTTAGGCAAATCTTTATTAGCTTCAGTTTGGAAAAGGATCATTATGCAGATGCTGAAATCATGAGAATGCTTAAAAGCAGGAGTAATACCATGCAAACATCCACAACATTTGCAGTTATATACAACCTACGTTGTAGTTGTCCTCCAGCACCTGCTATTTCTTTGTCAGACAGCTTTCAGTTCTGACATGCCTTTATCAGCAGTCAAAAATGCAGAGGTAATTTCATACTCGTAATGTCCACAAGCGGGCTTTCCCAAAAAACAAAGAAAGAAAGAAGGCTCACTATCAGTTGCAATGGAAAAATTTTCTTCTTTATTCGTTGAGCTATGCCTGTGTAGCTGTGCCATTTAATTTCGAGAACGAATTATTACAGCCATATTGACGCACCATCCTGCAGTAGATTAAGCAATTGGAGCACAATATACACTGGCATTATCTTGACAGTGGTGAGTGCAGAGCATGCACGCACTGAGCATGTGGCAAAGCTTAGAATTTTGACAAATGGCAGTGGAAAGGAAACTAACTGTACTGACAAAGGCCAGGCTTGATGTTAGTGGGCCTACGACTCAAAGGTCTTACACTGCGCAAGGTCGCCAGTGTAATTATTATTTCAGCCGCTGATGAAGCAGGGTGTGTCACAACCCTTGTGCCTCCTTAATTGTCTCCCCCTTTCAAACAAAATGTTTAATAGCAGTAACGTCTCCTTAATTGACTTGGCGTCTTGCGCGCCTGTTTTAGGTCCGTGTTGCAGGGCTGCTGGATTGCTACTCTTTGTGCCCTTAAGCTACCAGTCAGCTTATGGCATCTAGCTATCCCCCCAGCTTATAATGCGGGGGGATATAGTCATGGGTGCAGTCGTCTGTCCGTCCATCTGTCCGCAGGTATGTCCATCTGTCTGTGAGCATTTTGTTTCTGGAGCATAACTTGAAAACAGTTCAATATTTTTCTACAAAACTTGGTGTGCACATTAATCATGACCTGACATGGTGCCTTTTGCTAATCCAAAGTTCATGGGGCCAGGGGTATATGCCATCTCCTGATGGCTCTTGTTTGGAATTGTATTACCATCTTTGGAAATTATTGTAGCTTAATGATCTGAAAATACGCCACTGCTCTTCAGAACTTTATTGACAGGAACAAACTCCCAAGCTTTACTGTCAGCTTGCAGGACTGGGACCATGTTCCAACTAATCTGCCTTACCAGTTTATGACTCTGCCCATTTTATTGAGAACACCTCCCAAACCTTCATTGGTCTCTAGGATTGCGGATGTGTTCCTGCTAAATCCAATCTGCTGTCTGACAGTCCTGCATCGATGAAGGATAAAACCACCAGGCTCCTGCCTCGGGACGCCACTGGCCAGGCATGGACACGCCCATTGCCCTCACCACACTGTACCATCTAAACTGGATTGAGCGTTCCCTATTCTGGGCTTCAACCCACCCCTTTTGTTACCGTATTCCCATCAATAAAAGCCCTCATTGAATTGAACCCTGAATTTGCATCTGGTTCCTTGTCTTGATAATAACAGGCTGGAGGTAGTGTAATGGCATGTGCATGTATAGCTGCCAATAGCAGTGGTTTCTTTGCATTCATTAATTTTGTGACAGCTGAAAGAACCCGGAGGATTCTGAATTATACAGGACTATTTTGTCAGTTCTCATTCTGCCAGATGCTGAAGAACTCATTGGATGGTGCTTCACAATGCAAATAGACAATGTTCCAAAGCATAATGCAAGTAGAGAAGTTCTGTCAATCCCCTGATCTAAATCAAGTATAGCATGCATTCACTTGCTGAGGGGAAAACTGAAGGCAAAATACCCAGAGAACAAGCAGGAACTGAGGACAGCTGTAGTGAAGCTCTGGCAGAGCATCATCAGAGAGGGAACCCAGAATCAGTGGGTTCCAGACTCCAGGCAGTCATCGACTGCAAAGAATTTGCAACCAACTATTAAAAATGACAATTTAATTCACAATTATGGTTGGTTGTTAAATTAATTTTGAGTCCCTAAAACTGTGGGGCTGTGTTCAAAAATGGTTGTGATTCCCGACCGGCCCATGTAATATTTTCTTTAGGAAACCCTTAACCTGATGGGAATAACTGAATTCAAATAAATAATAAAAAAAAAGAAAATGCATTTTCACTTGCACTGGCACGTTCAGTATCTGGGGAGGTTAAATTAAAGCTGACAGTCTACTCTACGAGCACACCTGGATTATTTAACTTCAGATCCATTGTGGTGTCATACAGAGCAAAAATGATGAAAACTGTGTCACTGGCCTAAGATCTATGGACTGGCTTGCACACCCTCACATGCATTTCTATGCAAGAAGGCACTCGTACACATACAGGAGGTATAATCATCACTTTCCATATAATCTAAAGACAGATGAAAGCCAAACTCCCTACTTAAAATTCTTTCAGCACAAATAAGTCGGAAAGCTTTGACAGCCTTATTACTTTACTCTGAATCCCATTTCTTGCTTGCAGAAATGAATAAATAAACAATCACGACCATGGCCCTGTGCAGATATTCAAAGACACGAATGGCAGGACTTATCTGTTAGAAGTAGCTCTTGACACGCTGTCCTCAGGGAGAAGACATTTCTAAATACATGCTCACTGCTGGGTCTGTCAGTCTAACCTCACCCGAGGGTCAAAAGCACAGAAATCTCCCTGCGCTGTACCGGAGGACTCTGATGTGACTACGATGTAAGCTCCAGCAGCTAAACGCTATCTCCTGACATTTGTAAAAGACACTGACCCACAGTGGAGGTGGAGGCATTCATTAGCGACATAGCTGCCCTTTATCGTCTGCCTCCCCTGTAGGTGAGGCTTTGCAGTGGTCAGATAAAGTTTCTCTGATGTTTTGGCCTTCTTCTTCTTCCACTCTGGAAGAATGAGCTGGTGCTACTTTTGCTGTTGGCTTGAACACCAGGTCAGAAATTAAAGGCATGAACCAGCAAAACCATGACCAAAAAAAAATGTAAGGTAAAAAGTACAGTGTTTCCACAACAGATTTTGTTAATATGTCTTTAAAATGTAATAAATTTGTATTCCTTGACATTTGGATTATTTACTCAAGCAATCCTAAAAGGTCATCATTTTGCCCTCATCCTAAGGTCAAAGCAGAAGCCAAAGGTCACAAAGTAATACCCCACAAATGGGTTTATGTGAATCCTCAATAAAGCGTACCTAAGCGCGTACCTAAATAAGATGTGGGCCATTTTACTAGGGTGTTAAATCCATGATAATAATTTAATATTTCTATTAATTTTTACCCAGTACCTGTACACATTAATAGGTCTTGTGGCCATACCACTCCCAGTTCCTACCCCAGCAATGACTAAATTCGGATCATAATAGAGTACTAAAGTGATTACGTCACAGCTACTTAGCTTCTGGTGTCGGAAGTAAACTCCCAATGGGAGTTTATAATGGGGTTTGAACACTTTCTGGCATTGCTCAAACTCGTATTAATTTTATAAGCTGCCTCGCTCCGAGATTAGCCTATGCGGTATGCAGATACAAAAAATGATCACATCAAATTTGTTCTTTATTGCCAAAAATTATATGCTTTTGAACTTGTCCAGTTTGTAGTCCACTTCTACGAACTACATATCCATTGCATAAGCTGGCAAGTACCTCGTGATTTGTTCCCAGCCAATGGAGTACCTCAGTTTCAGCAACCGTCAACAACGTGCAACAAGAATAACTGATCAGTGCCTTGAATTGGGCGGTGACCAAGATGGCGCTGTGAGTAAACGCGTTTCACTGAGTTCCGCAAACCAAAGTTTTTCCTACAAAGAAAAAGTGTGAACTAAGTGACTTTTTGTTCTTATTTCGATTCCGCGTCTGCAAGGCCATAGTTGGGTAACCTCAGCTGGCAAAATGAAACCTCTAGAGAAGAGGAAGAACGATTCTAGATAATCGCTTACTAGCATGAGTGCTAACTCCACTGGTAAGACTGCTAACAAACCTGTTGCTATAGCGCCCATCGAGCGAACGGACTCTAAAAACGTGCTTTTTTACAACATGCACGACAAACGCAAGTCTGACTCTGAGGTAGCAAAGGTGCCGTTGATGGAAGAAGATTTTCCACCACTTCCCATTACTCCGTCCAAGTCACCTGTGGGTAAATGGAGACAAGTTGAAGATTCAACAAACGCAGAAATTCTTTACCAGCTCTCCTCCCTTTCTGAGCTGATAAATAATAGGTCTGATGCCCTGGAAAGGTTTTTCAGTGAGAACTCTAGCGTGATTGCTGATATGAAATTAGCTGTTACTGAAAATGGCAAACAGATCGCAGGTGTCAAGGAAACGTTTGATTCTACCTGTGCTGAAATGAAAAGCGTAAGAGAGAGAGTTGACCACTGTGAATCGCTGATTAAGGCATGTAATATAAACACGGACAACACCGAGAGACGTGTTTCTCATCTGGAAGCTTACTCGTGACGTTGGAATCTCAAAATATATGGCTTGGAGGATACACAGGATATGCGCCAAGAGTCTATCCGAATGTGCCAAGCTGTGCGGCCTGAGGCCAAAGACAAGTTTCTGGATGTCATTCATGTTGCGCACCGCCTCGGCCACAAGAAGTCCAGCCACGATCATCCCAGAGGAGTCATTGTAAGACTTACTTCCCAATTTTATTGCGATGCTGTGTGGCTTTCGGCAAAAAACTTTCTGAGTAGTAAAAAAAACTGGCAGAGGACCTTTCGGCGGAGGACAGGGAAAGAAGAGAGAGACTGTGGCCCATTGTGGAACAGGCGTGGAAAGATGGCAAGTAGGTTTTTTTTTGTTGGTGGCCGAGCTTCTGTTAATGGAAAAGAAAATTTCCCACCGTGAGACATTGTTGGTGAGTGAACTGTAGTATACAATCGAGACTTTGGAAGGCTGTTTTTATTTTGTGATTTAGCTGAAGTCAATTCCCTCCTCTCTACGTAGCCAAACTAAGTTTGGTGGCGTTATTATTATTTCTAGTATTTTTTGTTGTTAAAAGGGGGCAGTCGAGTGGAACATTCACATGCTTGTTAATGCATAAAATGTCACCCTAGGTTTGTATGTAACCTTTTTGATATTTTATTTTTGAATAGTTAAGCCAGAATAGTTTATTTTAAGGTGGTTAACAGCCTTCCATACACCTTCCCTCTGAAATGAAGAGCAGAGGATTAACGAGCTTCTTTTGAACTCCCTATGCAAAGGCCCGTTTGTATTGTTTTTTCTGACCTTTGGGTTACTTGATTATCCCGACTGTCGCAAAGACCCTCTTGTATTGTTTTTTGGTCTTTGGGTTACTTGTTTACCCCAACTGTATAATGTTCACCTTCTTTTCAAAGGTTTGCTGTTCTCAGCCCATGTTGGCACGTATTTGTAGAGATGTTAAACACTCTCTACTTTAGAGTGCGTACGACGTGCGTGCGTATTTGATCTAATTTTTTTTCTTTCCTTAAATTTTTTTCCCCTTTATGTCATTGTCTATTATTTCTTTAAACACAAGAGGTTTGAGAAACCACCTTAAACGTAAAGCTATATTTCTATACTGTAAGCAGCTTAAAACTGACTTTTGTTTTGTACAGGAATCATACTCAACTGAACAGGATGTTAATTTTTGGAAGTCACAATGGGGAGGTGACCTATGGCTATGTCACGATTCTGAGCGCTCGGCTGGTGTCGTTTCTTAAAAATCGCTTTTATGGAAAAGTCTTATATTCTGATTGTGATAAAAATGGCCATTACGTATTCTTGGTGCTAGAAATTGCAAATGTAAATTACATCATGGTTAATATTTATGGCTTTAATTCACAAACGGAGAACAATAGCTTTTTTGACGAACTGGATGAACGACTGTTGCACTGGTTATCTAAATTCCCAAGTTCTTTCATTGTTTTGGGCGGAGACTTTAATACTGTTTTGAATAATCACCTGGACAGATGGCCCGAAAAGAATTTAGACCCCTCAAACTCTTCTGTGAAGACACTCTTGCATAGTTTTTATTTAATAAGTTTAATACTAAATACTAAATTAAATTTAGTTTAATACCCACCCGCTACAGAAATCATATACATAGTAATAGAACTACTATTCTAATAGAACTGAGTAATAGAACGCAGTCAAGACAGTTACAGATAGATTTTTGGCTTATATCCAAGGATTCGAAGGATGCGGTAATAGACATTTTACCTTCACCATTATCTGACCAGAAGACTATTCAAATTTTCATTCCTTCATTCTCTTCCAGATCTCCGAATTTTTTTTACTGGAGGCTGAACAGTACTGTTCTTAAATACAAGGGAGTAGCTTCTAAGATAGTTTGATTCAGTTTTACTGGAATAAAGCTTTAAACGAATATGTTTACAGTAATAACTGGGAGTCATTAAAGTATGAAATTGCTAAATACCTTAGAAAGTATTGCAGCAATCTAGCTAAAAAAAAAGAAGAGCAGATTAAATTGATACTATACATCAGATTACCTCCTTAACTTCCAAACCAACAGATGCACTCACTGAGCCTGAAAAGATGGAACTTATAAATCAGCAGCATAGGTTGAAGGAAATATATAAACAAAAAGCGGAAGGAGCATATGTTAGATCTCTTCGTAAGTGGCTTGATGAGGGAGAGCAGAACACTGCATACTTTTTGAGATAAGAAAAACAGAATTCAAAAATTCTGAAAAACAGCTCCATTCAGCAACTAAAAATTGATGGATCTGTTACTGATTATCCAAAGAAAATTGCCAAATATTGTGCTAGTTTTTTCAGTGATCTTTATTCCTGTTATGATTCCGCCTTGTGCGCTTGTTTGTGCTTGTCCGTTTTTCCCCATGTCTCTCTTGATTTGTGTTTCAGCTCCATTCCCGCGGCTTGACTACCTATTCCCCCCTCGCCTGGTTCCTGTGATGTTGTGTGACAGCCTGCATGCCTGAGTCTCGTTGTCCAATCACGTTTCCTCTTTCGATTTCGACTTTGGTATTTCATTCATTGCTTCCACCTTTGCTTAATTCTGGGTCTCACAAAACTCTGAGTGAATGTGCTCTCTGAAAACTCTAAGTGAATGCTTACTCTGATAGGGCCATTACTAACCGTACTAACCAGCACTAATTTAGGGGTGTGTAAATATTTTGTCACTAACCTAATTAACTCATTAGTGAGTGTGAGCGTTTCTAGCTCCTGTAAATTCTTTCCTAAGCTTTCCCCAATTAACTATGTTTAAAGCTATGCGTCTTAGCGTCTTGTCTCGGGTCATTATTGTCTAACCGGTCCTCGTGAATTTGTTTATTAATCCCATGTGTGTCTGTTTCTCCTTAAGATTGCCTGCCTTATCCCCGCCTCCTCCCTAGTGTATTTATTCTGGAATGAGGGAAAAGATGTCAGACTGGACTGAATCTGAGCGGCATTGATAATCTGTTTCCCGATCACCCCAAGCATTTCCATTGTGTTTTTGAGTCCAGTGTTCTCCTTTGTCTTAGTTCCGTGTTTTCGCCAGCTTGTTTCTGTTATATCATTCAAGCCACTCGTGGAGTGTGTATTTTGGTTTCCCCTGCCCTTGGCAGAGTATCTTGGTTCTCCTGGTTCAGTGCATGCACACGGTGTTTCTTTTTGGCCTGTGTGCCCCTTCTTCCCCATGTCAGGGTTCCTAATAAACCCCCTGCATCCTGCACCTGGCGTCCACCTGAACAATTCCTTAACAATTCCTCCAGATACTGCTTTCATGATGCTACCAGTTTTTTAGATTCTGTCCCTATTGTTATTCAGATATCATTGAATGAAATTTCTAATACGATCGATCAAATTAAAATGAATAAATCGCCCGGAACAGATGGCTTTACTGCCGAATTTTATAAGCGATTTTCTGCGACCCTGTTACCATTTTTAAAAGAAGTTTTTGTTGAAAGCATTTACAGAGTTTCTCTGCCCCCTACTTTAAAAGATGCCCCAAAAAAGATACTCTCTAGTCTGATTAGACAATTGGCGCCTGATCTCCTTGCTGAATAATGACTATAAAATACTGACTTTAGTACTAATGTTAGATTAATAGGCGGCACGGTGGTTAGCACTGCTGCCTCACAGCAAGAAGGTCGTAGGCTCGAATCCGGCCTGGGGCCTTTCTGTGTGGAGTTTGCATGTTCTCCCCGTGTTCGCGTGGGTCTCCTCCGGGTGCTCCGGTTTCCCCCACCCACAAAAACATGCCAACCAGGTAACACTCCGACCAGTACCTCTGACCAAGGAATTGGCCTTAGAACTGGAGTTGGTCCCTGGGCGCTGCTCTGTGGCTGCCCACTGCTCCTGACTATAGGATGGGTCAAATGCAGAGGAGAAATTACCCCACGGGGTTCAATAAAGTATATCTTATCTTAATATTATATTAGACTACTCTGAATAAGTTCATGACGATAGTTTTATACTTTTTTAAAAAAACCTTTATTTTGTTTTTATTTTGTTTGTTTTGTTTACCTTTGTTTCTTTAGAGCATGACTTTATATTGTCTACCTTGAACAAATTTGGCTTTGGTCAGTTTTTTTGCAAAGCGGTTCAAACTTTGTTCATTAATGGAAGCAGTTCTATTAAATTAAGTGGCGGCACCTCCCCCAAGTTCCCTTTAAATCGGGGAGTTCAGCAAGGGTGTCCCTTGTCTGTATATCTTTTTTCTCTTGGCTGCTCAACTTCTCGTTCTATACATTAAAAAGTCAGATTAAAGGGGTTAATATTGCAAATAAAGAAATTCAAATTAGTCAGCTTTCAGATGATACTGCCCTGTTTCTTAAAGATGCTTCTCAAATACCTGTTGTAATCAGCACTATTCAGTCCTTCTCTAAAGCCTCAGGCCTCTCCCTGAACCTTAATAAATGTGAACTGCTGCCTGTGAATAACTGTTCTACAACTTCACTGTGTAATATCCCTGGAAGAGATTCTGTTTTGTACCTCGGTGTCCATATTACTAAGGATGAGAAATCCAGAGCCAATTAAAATTTTTCTCCTCTTATAGAAAAGGTTCAAAAGGTTTTTAACTAGTGGTTACAAAGAGATCTGTCCTTAAAAGGCAGTACTGAAGATATTTCTCGCCTTACCAATGCTGCTCAGTCATATGTTGATAATTCCATCTGCAAATCTGTTGATAAGATGCTTAACAATTTTTTATGGAAAAATAAAACTCACTATGTTTGGAAATCTGAGGTGTTAAACTCATATGATAAAGGTGGATTAAATTTCATTGATTTAGTCTCTCAACAACACATTCAAAATAAATTGGATCAAAGAACATCTCAAAAACCCTACTTCCATCTGGAATTTTATTTCTCATCATATCTTTTCACTGCTAGGGGGCCTAAATTTTAATTTTACTCTGCAATTACAGTGTACAAAAAATCCCAATTAAGCTTTCCAACTTCCATCGACAGGTTCTTTTGGCTTGGGCTCTACTGTACAAGCACAACTTTTCTCCACAAAGATGTTATATCTGGAACAACTCTAATATTGTAAATAAGAATAAGTCATTATTTTATGATAAATGGTTCACTAAAGGTATTTTACTAGTTAGTCAGATCTTTAACAAAGAAGGGCTACTGTATAGTTACTCAGAATTCCATGGAAAGTATAAGATTCCAGTAAGTCCAAAAGAATTTGCTGTAGTGCTTGATGCTGTTCCTTTTGGTCTTTGTATGTTATTCCGAACTGTTGAAGTCTTTTTGACTGTAGCATTGTCACCCCATGACCCAACTCAACTTCCTTGAGGTAAAATTTGTTTCTCCACCTATAAAGGCTCCAACTTTAAAATCAGGTCCTTCTTTCAAGCAGATCTGGTTTTCATCTCCCCTGCAATCCTGTATTGGAGCAAATTTGTCCCTAAAGTCGACAGGGTAAAAGTTTGGTCTTTACCACAGAAATTCTTTTTAACTAACAAGACTAAAGAAGTCTCTTTTAAGCTGCTCCACAGGTTTTAGCCAACAAAAGTGCTCTGACATAAATTCAAACATGAAATTGATGTGAACTGTTCTTTTTGTGGTTTGCACCCTGAGACTGTCCCACACTAATTTTGGTCTTATGAATTTACACATAAATTATGGAAGGATATTAATTCATTTGTAGCCAGCATTATTTGCTTAAAGTTTACATTATACCACCAAAATGTCATTTTTGGATTATTTGATTATATGGACTCTGATGCATTTTTTTCTTACTAATTTAATTTTATATTTTGCCAAATTTTATTTCCGTAAGTGTAAATTCTCCAAACCAAAACCTCTTTTCTTGGTGTTTAAATCAGAATTAGATAAATATATTGAAGCTCTATCACATATACAAAACAAAAAGCCCTGAAAACGATTAAAGTCTGCACTACTTTTAGTGTTTATTTGAAAAATACTCTTGTGTTTAAGAAAGGGGGCCTAATTTGCTATTTTTCCAAGTTTATATTTTGGTCTTTGACTCCCCTAGAGTACTCCTGATCACGCAAAAATAAAAAAAAGGGTACCTATTTTGCTCATACTGCCATCCTCAAAAAACCTCATTTGTAGTTTTAATTGTAGTCTCTGTCTGAAACGCCTCATTGGAGTGGCTCTTCCGCTATTGCCCCCACTCCCCGTGTGCCCACTTTCTTCTGACTGGCCAGCTCTGTGGAGGGCGGGAAGAGGGAGCTGGGCCGGAGGAGGCTGCAGAGGCTGCAGAACGCAGTCTGCCATGGAGTCAGCTTCTCCAGAATGAAACGAGAGACACGGCTGCCATCTGAAAACGATGCGGCGGGCAAATTCCGCAATCTAACGTTATACTTGAATATAGATCTAATGAAATGGAGGAAGCAGTGCGAAAATCTGGCAGCGCAAGCTCAACTTTGCTATCAGCTACAGTTTGCAACCGGTGAGTAAAGCGGTTCTTCTACTGGCTAGGATGCAGGGAAAGCTAGAATCCACATAATAATGACACATTTGGAGAACGGGTTGACATACCCTAGTGTAGACCGAAGACCATAGAAATTCGGTGGGTCTGAGTTTAGAGGGAAACATGGACAGTGAGAAGCAGCTGAAAGTGGACCAACAGCTTATGGACTACTTTGGTGTGTATTAGGACCTGCTGGTTCGCGTGCATAATTGCGGTGTGTTGTTAGCGTGGTGAAGTACACAGCTTCTGCGCTGGTATATGACGGAGAGGCAAAAGCTCCAAGCTAAACGGCCTTTTCGGAAATTGCCCGTAGTAATGATTTACCTATTGCTTCGGAATGACCACCTTTTTGTTATACACATTATAGCCAGTGCGCTTCCCAATTGCTTTCACCAGTAACGTCAGAGATGATGATGCTTGCCCAAACATTGGAGAGGTATCAGGCTTACCCTGGTCATGGATAAGTAAAGCAATCGTTTCCCAAACACCCAAAAACGCACCCAAGCTTTGCAAAATCTTCGGCTGGTCTAACTGCACCTCTCCGGTCAGCTTCAACTGTAGTGGCTACAATCAGGCAACGATATGATGAAACTGTCACATTGATCCTTACCGAAGTAACCTGAGCATACCGATGAGAATTGCTGCATATAAGTTAACCAGGAGCATTTTTAATTAGCAGAGCACTGGAACTAACATGCAGTAGCTGATAATCGGTCATGACTTTGAATGTAATCTGTCGCGCGAAAAATTTGTTTCGGGTACGGTGTGAAAGCTGCTTAATGCGCACATAACGCCTGTATTCGCGTCTTTGCATTGACTTTGAATGTAGCTAATCTGTTGCGCGAAAAATTCTTTTCGCGTCCGGTGTGAAAGCGGCTTGACGTGTATTCGCGTCTTTGCATTGACTTTGAATGTAGGCTAATCTGTCCTATGAAAAATTTGTTTTGTGTCTGATATGAAAGCAGGTTTATGGATAGTATGCGACAGCTAGAGAGAGCTTGGTTATGTTATGAATATAATACAGGTTTTGCAGACGTAAGTTCCCTTAGCGCGGACAAGTTGCTTATTTGGAGCTAGCGAATTGATCACTTCTGCAGGAAAGAACTAGGCGTATGCCGACGGAGATGACGGCTTGGGGTATATCTGAGAACGTCCCCAATCCTTGAATAGACCTTGAATAGACTTTCATTTGAACTTAATTTCAGGTCAATCGGAAAAATGGTTCTGAAGATATGGCCAAAATGGTCATTTTCCATCACAAAGCGCCACCTGGAGGCAAAATATTGAACCATACAGGGATGATGTCATCATGTGACACGTGAGGTCATGACCTTGCAGATGCACATAGTTTCATGTCAATTGGACAAATGGTTCCAAAGATATGACAAAAATGGTGAATTTTATGTGACAAAGCTCCACCTTGTGTCAAAATTTTGAACCAAACAGGTATAATGTCATCATAAGACACATCCTCAGGCCATGAACTTTCATTTGCACTTGATTTGAGGTCAATAGGACAATTATTTCCAGAGATATGATATGATTTTCAGTTTCTGGCCCCTGGTGGCCAATTTAGAGATTGTAAATTGTCCGAAATTGAATCAGTTCTTCCTCTTTATGATACTTACTTATATGCAAAACATGAACTTTCTAATTGAAATATTACTGAAGTTATCGTGTTAACATATAGTGCGGCGTGACGGCGGTTGGACCAAAAACATAATCGGCGTTCGGGGATATGAATAATTACTTATTTTATCTCCGCCTTTTTCGGCTTTTTAACAGCCACGCCAATCACTAACTGTTGTGGCTACAATCGGACAACGTTATGATGAAACTGCCACATTGATGCTTACCGAAGTAACACAAGCATACCGATCAGAATTACTGCATAAAAGTTAACCAGGAGCATTTTTAATTAGCACGACAAATGAACTAACATGCAGTAGCTGGCAACCGAGCGGTCATAACTACAGAGACAAACCCATGCAATACAGGTTTTACAGATAGCAAGTTCTGTTACTGTGAGCAGTTATACCGAGTAGGGGTGTCAACGTTTACAATTTTTTCTACACGTGAACACGGGACTACTAACCGATGTGTACCCGGTTACACGTTCGGAGGGTTATGAGCTTTTTCTATGGCAGTTGCGCTGTATAACCACAGAAAGTAAAATGAGTTGAAAATAAAATCCTCTATCATTTTGACTAATAAGACAACGTACAAGTGAAAGCAGAAAAAGGTTTAATCTTCTTTTTTAATCGTTGATTTACTATTGCTCACTTTTGTACTTCTTTTTTTAACTTAAAGTGCAAACTGCATCCCTCTCTCGCAACGGGAGTTGCGTCTGAATTTTAATATGCGTCTCGTAGTAAAAGTAATCTGGAATTGGCGAGAGAAAGAAATTCAAAAAGAAGCCGAAGTAAGCTGAAGTGAGAGGAAAAAACTTCACCTTTATATCCACAAAGTTAAAACATTAGAGGGGGACTCACAATTTTTCACTAAAATTGGCGAAAAAATTGTTTTCTTCCTCCTCTTTAGACGCGAGGATGCGTGATCAGGTCGTGAAAAGCCGACAGAACACCAACCAACAATATAACATACAACAACGCGCATTAATATGGGCTAAAATACCAAGACATGAACAGTTTTTGTTTTCAGCTGCACGATATTTGCACTTGGAGAAGATGATAAGCGCAGCGCTCTTCTCAAGTCCTCCACTGCCTATTTTTGATGTGGCGCGACACTGGCTGTGGCTGCGGTTTTTTTTTTAAATTATTATTATCAAGGTATCATTGCACCCCATGTATCTGAATGCGGATAACTGCACTAGTGGGAACATTTAAGTGGATTGTTAGTTAATGTTATTATCTGAAGCTTTCAGGCAACATTATCACCCCTAAAAATAGGCGACTATATGTATTGGTGAGAAATGAACGAGGAGAAAAAAATGATGTGTACACGGTTATTGATTTTTCTAAACGGTTATGATTTGTTATCCGTGTAACTGTTTTCACGTGTAGATGTTGACACCCCTAATACCAAGCATCCAAATTACAAACAAGTATTAAAAGTTAGCTTCAAATGAGGTTAATATTCACACACCTTCTGTTGAATTTCCCCTGATATCACTCTAGCATATTTAGGACACAAACATTCGCAACAGTATCTTGGCTACGTTAGCCGCTGCGCTACAGCCACAATCAACTGGCTTTCACGTCAGGTTGGCTTATGCAGTAAAAGCAACTTACAGCTTCTGTGTCTGTGAGTTACGGACAGTCGCGACAGATACAGGCTTTATCTTCAGATATTTCACAAAGCCTGCATTAGAGGCCAGTTATTAGTGCTACCTATCGCTAGTGGTCCTGCTAGCCACCCATTACACATTAGCTTCACTTACATTATTTGCTGTTATATGGTTTCTTACAGCTTGTGGCTTCAAGCGCTTGATCAATGCAACTGGTTCAGGTTTGAGATGCAGCTGAAACGCTTATCCTGTGCCGAATCATCCTTTATTTATAAAGCTGTCTTTGGTGAAATGCTGAGCACAAGCAGCTAATGTTCGCTTTGGCCATGGCTGTTTGCTGCAAGCAAACAATAAAAGCTACCCTCTGATTTCTGGTGGCATCGTCTTATGGGAATATCTATGCTTTTCTTTGCGTCCAAAAGTAAACGGACATGTAGCTTTTGGAGAGATACGAACAAAATTGCACCTCAAATGATCTGCGGTTCTTCTTTGTGTCAACGCTACTAAGGCATCGTATGATCTGCCATTGTTAGTGCCTGCTAGAATAGTTTCCGGTGTGTGGGCAGGTCCAGTGCAGTGGTTGGCTCCGGCTAGGTCTGTACTAATTGGACGACACAACCTGACGTCAGGATTTACCCAGATCTCGTGAAGATCTCGGGAGGAGCTGTTCAGAGAGGAAATGACACTCACGAAATCACGTTATTGGATTACGGCAAAATCCCTGTATCTTATGTTTACTAACTTTTCAGAGTTAGAGCATGGAAAACCAATATTATAACATTACTAATATGTATTAAAAGAAGGATCAGCATGTTACGTCCCCTTAATTGTCTTTTTTGTATTTTTCTTTCCCTATAACTAACTTTATTTCATTTCATTGTTTTTGCACTTTTTTTCTTTCAAAAAGTAATGCATTTGATGCATCAGTCTTGGTTATTGCTGCAATCTTCAATTAAAAAAAAACAGTGCCTTGAATTGCCGTTGTCTTTGTCTGTGCATCTGTTACAACATTGGGGGCTACATTAGCAAGTTAAATGCCTAAAAATGAATGGATCACAATGTGTTATTTTGCCATTTAGCTTTGTGAGAGAACTACCTAGCTAGCCAGATAGTGAGCTCATTTCATCTTGTACACAATGCTAAATCAATAGAAACAGTAAATGGTTAGTTTACTGTCACTTTCTGTCACTTAGCAAGCTAGCTAGCATTAAAATACACAAAGTTTAAAAGGCTAAGCTTGCGAAAATTGCTAGTTCAGTCAAGAAAATTGGTGAAGAGCCATTATTTGGCTGCTTAGCTGGTGTCGAGCCCGGAACATTTCGCAAGTTTGTACTGACATATTTGCCACCTAATATGACGTTAGTCAGCCACCAGTCGGTAAAGTAGCTTGCTGGCTACGTTAGCCAGCTAAGAGTCAGTTTGCTTGCTCAGCTTGCCTCACATGTTGAAAATTAATCACTGAAAACACTGAATTGTGATTATTTTGGCACTTAACAAGTGTTTAATGATCTGATTTAGCTACGCAGCTCAGTCAGTAATGCGTTGACAAAGCCAATTAGCTTGTTCGCTGGCAAGCTTGCGAGTTTTTAACCAAAAAAACGATGGCCAAAGATGCTTGGCTATTAAAGTAAATTGGCGCTCGTTGTAAAACTTGTAATCTAGCAAGTAAATATAACTAAGTGGAGCATAGTGTGGCTGACGAATTCACAGTACCACTAAGCTAAGCAAACAAATAGCTATGGAAATTGGCAAGGTGCAGGTAATTTGTAACACATTTTAAACTCGTTCTGCTGGGGAATCGGGCGGAGCATGGGACGTGTAGTTTTAGACCGCAAATAGGATTAGCATGGTGGCGAAACATTAAAATAATTTACTGTGTAGCTGACTCTGGTCTAGAAAAACAACATTTTTTGTTAGTCAGAAATATGACGTAAAATCTCGGAATCGATGGAGGCTGGAAAACAACAAAAAGTGCTTCAAAAGTGAACTGAAAAAAACATCTATGGGTAAAATGAATGGCAAATTTTCCTTCCGACACCAGCGTGACGTCATCACTACAGTATTCCATTGTCACCTGCAGATTGCAAGAAACCTGAATGGATACTGCAGATATGGTGATCATAAGAATGCAAAAGCATCCCTGACTATACAATACTATACACCAAATACACCACGATACAATAATACACCAAAAAAAGGCCATTATCCTGTTTGACCTTGAACCCAAGGTCAAAGGTCAAATCCAAGGGTATCAAATCCTCCAATCCCTCATGCAGCTCAAAAGAGAATGTCCGTGGACATGATTTATTTTGTTTGTATGTCAATTCTTTATATTTTGGTGTCATGGTTAAGTCGTGCGTTTGTTTCTTGGACCTTTCTTTATTCTGTCGTCCGGAATGATATCGGATTTCTTTTCCATCAAATTCCTGGCCCAGCTGGCTGATTGTGCTGGGGCAGAGTTTTTCGGACTCTATATATGGCTGGGGGTTGCCACGCCTATCGCTAGAGTGTCTGTTTGTTTCTAGCACTTCGGCTGGAGAAAATCTCTAGTTAGCTTTCCTAATGATTTGTTATATTCCATTTATTGTTAGGAATTGCTTCTTTTAGAAATTATCTCTCTTCTCTCTTATTGTTTATTCTCTCTCACACTGCTTCCGTGTTGGGGACTTTTATTCGTCCTTGGAAATGCGAGCTTTTATCAGAGGTGTGTACCTCTCTTGTGTTTATCTCTTCTGTGGGCTGCTCTCAGTTCTTTCTCTCACTGGTCGCAGCACCTGGTGTCCGATCACCTCCCATTACATTTTGATGTATAGAAAGAAATGCACTTTTTGGTGACATCATAGATTTGCATGCATATCGACTTTGGCTCTACTCAGAAAATTTAAAAGATTAATTTTCCAGATAAATGTGATCAAATCCTGTGAAATTAACTCAATGATTTGACAGTGTTATAAACAAACAGTGTGATCCATCACCACTTACCTGACAAAAGGACACTTTAAAACAGTTACATCATATAAAGAAGACCATATGGCATACTCTATTTCACAACACCCCAGCAACACTCCTTGTCCCAGTCTTCAACAATCTCACCCGGAAAATAAAGCAGAAGAGGAGAAAACCTTTTGTTGTAAGCATTTTTTTTTCCATAATCAAAATTGATATTTGTCAGGGTACATCATGGTTAATATTATAAGGTTTTAGCTGCTGGGATAGCTCAGTTAACAAAGACATCTTTTGCCATGCAGGAGGTCTACAATGGTAGAAATTTCAAACAGAAGCTAAAGCAAATCACATAATAAGGATTGAAAAAAATTATTACAAGAAAGTTACTTCCAGGCCCAGTTTTCCAATCTTGGCAGACTATTTATTATGACTAAGACTGAGACCAGGCCCTTCAATAATTTTTGGAGTGAAAAATGAAATCGATCACTTCTTCTCTTCATTTGGTGTTTTGGCATTACCTCCCAAGGGGGTGGAGATCGGCAATAAAAGGGTAAATGGGCACAGAAGTGTTCTCATATCTCTGGAATTAAGAAGATGAATGTCACATTGAAATTGTGCACTGGGCATTAGTCACTGATGACTGATGGGTGCTGTAACTGGAAATTTATTTCCACCGCTGAGACCGTGGCGGTGTGCGTCCGAGATTACAAAGGAGTGGCATTAATCTGAGGACCGTCATTTTGTGAGCAAGTCGCTCCTCACAAGGTCACTGTGGGACATGTTGAGACACTGGCAAGCCCAGTTGACACATGCACAAAATGGAGTGGAAAGAGAATTGAGGGGATGCCACAAAGGAAAATACACCCAAAATGCTGTAGTTTATGATGCAGGTTTGCTGCCAGCAGAATGGCCCTTGCCTTTGGGATTAGCATTACCTTGATCCAGCCAGAACAAGGAATTGCCTTTAACCGTTTTTACCATGAACAAAGCTTAATAATAAAACAAGATAATGCAGAGTATATGATCTTCGTCAATTTAACATTAGATAAGGAACAAGACTATGCCTAAGCTCCTCTCTATTTGGCTACGTATTGCTCAACATTCCTATTCATACCAACCTGAATGTACACTTCTATTCTGTCTCATCTGACATCCCTCCCCCATGCTGATCCTTTTTTCTCTGCTTTCCTTCCCCTTCAGCTCTATTCCCTCCACAGGGATCTCGAAAGATTTGATTACTCCAAGGACAGATGTTTCCTGCACCCCGAGTCTTGTCTCTCAGGGTTTCTACCTGTGCGGCATCCCACTCCATCCAGTCCGACTTCTCTCCATCCAGCGTTTGCTGCGGTCTACATTTTGCAGTTGAAGACCCCAGTGCTGAAAGTACTTCGCAACATTTACATTTTGAGAAAATTGACTCAGGTAAAAGTAAAAGACATTTCCTATCCTTGCCTCAAGGAGTGTGAAAATGTGATTTAAGTACTTTTAGCTCTAGGCTCTTCAATTACTGATCTATTGATCCAATAATCCTTTCTCCTGAGGCGTGATCTCAGTTAACCCTGAAGAAAGCTATGTCAAAAATGTGTCCCAATTTCCACTGAGGGCAAAGACACAGCAGAATGCATTTTATAATGTTCCTATTATTTAAGAAAAAAATATGATGAAGCTTGATGAGACCCCCATCTGAAAGAATACAGCACCTATATGATAGAATGTTAACCTGATGATATACTGACTTGGACCTAAAGGTTAAGAGTTAAGGCATGGGAAAAAGGGATAGGACTCCTCTTACCATATGATATTGCGTGATACTTTTAGTGCTGACTGGAGTCGGAGATGGGACCTTGGGCCTACTGGGACACAGGTGTGTCCTTGCCTGACAGAGATGGATCCGGCTGTCATGGGAGGTGACGTGTGGACCCAAACGATTTCATTTTTGTTCTGTTTTTGTACCTTTCAAGGCTAATGTGCTTGATCAAAGGAATGATGCAGACAGCAAGATGCCCCAAGCTCTCAATGGGGAACAGTGGCTCCTTGAACCCATGCAGTTATAATTCATGTTAAAAGAAGGAAAATCTGCAGCCTTGATAAGAATGTGTCTATAAAATCTGATGGTAATTTATACCCATTATTATGGGTGAGCATTTCATGATATGCTGAAGATTAATGCTCCCAAGCACCTTTCAATCCTCATGAACAATAAGCCTGCAAGGAATTCATATACAAATGAGCCTTGGCACAGTAGAATGGAATGGCAAGCATAAGTTAAGAGTGCATAACCTCAGAATTGCGTATGAATAAACCTTTTTTTTTTTTTTGGTAAATGTTCAGTCAGAATCTATAATTCCGTACTATTTAGGACTTTTTTCCAGTCAAATCAGTTTTGGTTCCATTTTATGAGCTTTCAAGGGAACTACAGCAAACCAACCGCTCAAAAGTTTGGGATCACTTGGAAATTTTCTTGTTTTCCATGGAAACACACATGAATTTAGTCTGAATAGGAAATATAGCAAATGAACAAAAGTTAGAAATAATGATTTTAATGGAAAATGATGAATGTGTACTTCAAACTTTGCCTTCACCAAAAAAAAAAAAAAAAACCCTTCACTGTTGATACTGAAACTGGTGTTTGATGGGGACTTTTTAGTACAGCTGCTAGTTGATAACCTGTGAGGCGTCTTTGTCTTAAACTGCACACTATCAGATATTTTTCTTCTTGTACAGTTATGGATCGTGGCCTGAAACTCTTTTTCAGTCCTTGTTTGTGCCAGTTTGTGCTGCTTTCTATAGGGAGTAGTTGACAGCATGGTAAGAGATTTTAAGTATTCAATTTCTCATATTGAATAGCCTTCTTTTCTAAGCACAACAATAGACTGACGGGTCTCCAAAGGAAGTTCTTTCTTTCTGGCAAATTTGAGCCTGGAAACAAACAAACAACTGTTGATGCTTCAGGTACTAAACCAACCTCAAGAATGCCATGCTCCCTTTTGTGCTCCCTTATTATTTCAACGGTTTTCAGCTGTGCAACACATTTGCAGAAGGGTTTTCTAATAATCAATTAGCCTTATAAAATGCTAAACTTGTATTAGCAGCCATACCTGGAGATTGATGCAGTTGCTGATAATAGGCCTCTATGCGAAAATGTAGATCATTCTTTGAAAATTATTTGATTAATTTTAATCGTTTGTGAAATGGATAAAAATGTTTGTGAAATGAAAAAAAAAATGTTTGTGAAATGCATGAAAATTTATTTTCTTTGGAAAACAAAGAAATTTGCAAGTGATCCCAAACTTTTGAGCATTATTGTAAGCAAATTTTTTAAAAAAGATTATTAAAAAAGCGCTAAAGATAAACTCGATACATTACACCAAAATAATTATTAAGATAATACCTCAAAATATGTAGACTGAGGAAGTGTGAGTAATTATGCACTGTGTTGTGGCATGATGTCAAACATATCACAGAGTGTTTAGGAATACAGAGAGAGACCCTATAGAGACAGGCACAGTTCTACAGCGCCCTCCATAATTATTGGCACCCCTGGTTAAGATGTGTTAAAAGCCTAAAAATAAATTAAGTTTTTTTTTTTTTTGCAGAAGCATACTCTCACACTGAAAATTGTAGAAAATGTTACCCTCAACTCAAGTGAATTTTAAAAGGAAAAAAATCCTTGACTACGAGATAATTCTTTTTCATAAAATCACCAGTTAAACAATTGTTGGCACGCCTACCAATATCTAGAAATTAAATGTAATTGAAGTATTTCTGTCATTTCTACAGTAGTTTACAAAGTTGATCAGGAGTATCTAGGAACATTTAATTAGCAAATCATCACTTCCTGTTTCCCTGGGGTATGAATATGACGTGACACAGAGGCTATTTCTCTCACAAGTCAGGCAATGGCTACGAGAAAATAGCCACTCGCCTACACCTGCCCATATCTACTGTCAGAGGAGTCACTAAGAAGTTTAAAACAATTGGAACAGTGGTAAACAAGCCTGGACGAGGACGCAAGGTTATTTTGCCACCAGGCACAGTGAGGAGGATGGTGAGAGAAATAAAAAGTTTTCCAAAGCTCACTGTTAAAAAATTGCAACAAATGGTAGCATCTTGGGGTCACAAAGTCTCCAAAACAACATCAGGCGCTATCTACATGCCAACAAGCTGTTTGGGAGGTAGGCACGGAAAAAAACCTTTTCTCACTCACAATCATAAACGCAAACGTCTGGAGTTCGCAAAGCGGTACTGGGACTTCAACTGGGACCGTGTGCTTTGGTCAGATGAGACCATGATAGAGCTTTTTGGCAACAAACACTCTAAGTGGGTCTGGCAGAACACAAAAGATGAGTATGCAGAAAAGCACCTCATGCCCACTGTGAAGTATGGGGGAGGATAGGTGATGCTGTGGGCCTGTTTCTCTTCCAGAGGCCCTGGGAACCTTGTGAGGTTGCATGGCATCATGAACGCTTTGAAATACCAGGACATTTTAAATCAAAATCTGGTGGCCTCTGCCCGAAGCTGAAGATGGGTCGTCACTGGGTCTTTCAGCAAGATAATGACCCTCAACATGTGCACAAGTCTAGACAGAAATGGTCCACCAGACACAGAATCAAGCTCCTTCCATGGCTATCTCAGTCCCCAGACCTCAACCCCATTGAAAACCTGTGGAGTGAGCTGAAGAGGAGAGTGCAGAGGAGAGGACCCAGGTCGCTGGATGATTTAGTGACTTTGTGCAAAGAGGAATGGTTGAAGATCCCTCCTTCTGTATTCTCCCATCTAGTGAAACATTATAGGAAAAAATTAGGTGCTGTTTTGTCGGCAAAAGGGGGTTGTGCAAAGCATTAACACCAGGGGTGCTAATAATTGTGGCACACATGATTTGATGTAAAAGAATTATTTCTTAATGTGGGATTTTTTTTTCTCCCTGAATAAATGCAGTTGAATTAAAGGTTGTGTTTTCCTGTTTTTTTTTTCATTGTGGTCCTATATTATTTAGAAAAAAACTGAATTTATTAGAAGCTAAAGAACACATCTTAACCAGGGGTGCCAATAATTATTGAGGGTGCTGTTTATTAATCTGGGTAAATTTGGTGTCAGGCCTCTTGTTTTCAACATCCAGCATGACTTGGAGGATGGAGGTGGGGGGGTGCTTGCGGACATGTGGCAATATTCTGGCCAAGTCACAGTAAACCCCACACTAATTCTTAGCAATCTGAGTCAATTGGTGTTCAAAGAGCCATATTTAGTAGAAAAAGATCAAGAGCTCTCTTGGGGAAAGAGAGCATTGCAAAAAATGATAAGATTAAAACACTGGGTAAAATGATTTTACATATTTTAAGACTTAAAAGACTTATTTCTATCAATTAATTTTCACTTGTCAGTTTCACTTGTCAAGTCAAACAGTAACTTGCTTTTTTTTCTTAAAACAAGTAACTTTTTGACTTGACAAGTGGAATTTACTTACCCCATTGGCAAGCTACTAAAAATACCTCTAAACAAGACATTTTTGTCTTACTACAACCCCAATTCTGAAATAGTTGGGACAAAGTGTAAATTGTGAATAAAATCAAAACGCAATGACTTTCGAATCACACCAGCCAGTATTTTATTCACAATAGAACAGAGATAACATAGCAAATGTTGAAACAGAGAAATTTTGCAATTTTATCGCCAAAATGAGCTCATTTCAAATTTGATGGCTGCTACAGGTCTCAAAAAAGTTGGGACAGGGGCCTGTTTCCCATGGTGTAGCATCCCCTCTACTTTTTAACAGAGTGAGGCGTCTGGGCTTTGAGGAGACAAGTTTCTTGAGTTTAGCCATTGGAATTTGATCCCCCTCTTGCTTAATACAGGCTTCCAGCTGCTGGAGAGTTTTGGGTCTCCTTTGATGGATTTTTCATTTAAGTATGCTCCAAATATTCTCAATCGGTGAAAGATCAGGACTGCAGGCAGGCCAGTTCAGCACACGGACTCTTCTACTACACAGCCATGCTGTTGGAATAGCTGCAGTATGTGGTTTTGCATTTTCCTGCTGAAATACACAAGGCATTCTCTGGAATAGATAACGCCTGGAGGGGTGCATATGTTCCCCATACTATCCCCATACCATCAGAGATGCTGGCTTTTGAACTGAATGCTGATAACAGGAGGGGTGGTCTTTCTCCTCCTTAGGCTGAAGGACATGACACCTATTATATCCAACAACAATATCAAATTTGGACTTGACTGACCACTTTGCTACAGTCCATTTTAAATGAGCCTTGGCCCACAGGACATAGCGGCGCTTCTGGATCATGCTCAACAATGGCTTCCTTTTTGCATGACAGAGTTTTTAGGTGGCAGCTGTGGATGGCACGGTGGACTGTTTACAGACAGTGGTTTCTTGAAGTATTCCTAGGCCCATTTAGTAACGTCAATGACAGAATCATGCCGGTGAGTGATGCAGTGGCGTCTTAGGGCCCGAAGATCACAGGCATCCAGTAAAGGTCTTCGGCCTTGTCCCTTACGTACAGAGATTTTTCCAGTTTCTCTGAATCTTATGATGATGTTATGCACCGTTGATGATGCGACCTTCAAAGACTTTGCAATTTGACTTTGAGGAACATTGTTTTTAAAGTATTCCACAATTTCTTTTATGCAAGCCTTCACAGGTTGGAGAACCTCTGGCCATCTTTACTTCAGAGAGACTCAGCCTCTCTAAGACATCCCTTTTAAAGCCAATCATGTTACACACCTGAAGTCATTTAATTACTTGCTAAATATTCTTTCAGCTGATTTCAGCAATATTAATTGCTTATTCAGCCCTTTTTTGCATGTGAAAAAACTTTTTTGAGACCTGTTGCAGCCAGAAAATTTGAAATAAACTCATATTGTGGATAAAAATGGAAAATGTCTCATTTTTAACATTTGAAACTTTATATACTCAGCAACAAAAGTTTCTGTGACACCATTTATGTGTATGTTATAAATGACACGCAAAGATCTCAATGCAATCAATATGTTTATTTAACAGGAGAAACACTGACTTTTCAGTGCCAACGTCACTCAAAACGAAAAATGTCATTTTCATGCGTCATGAAGCACTTGTCTGACGTCTAACCAATTGTGACCTTCACACTTCAATACCGGGTGTGACTTCCTCGTGCCATGATGCAAGCAACGCATCTCCGGCGCATGGACCGAATCAGATGTGCCAGAAATTGCTGTGGGATGTCATTCCAAATCTGACGTAGACGTTGTCGCAATTCCTGGAGTGTAGCTGGCGGGTTATCCAACCGCCGCAAACGTCGATCCATCTCGTCCCAAAGATGCTCGATTGGGGACATGTCTGGGGATCTGGCTGGCCATGGCAGGACATTGACATGTTGTTGCATCAGATACTGCTGTACAATCCTTTCAACGTGTGGTCTGGCGTTATCATGTTGCAGCGTTATTCCGGGACCATGTTGCATCAAAAACGGTACCACCAATGGCCGTAGCACTTCATCGCGATATCTTTGACCTGTCAGATTTCCATCAATAACAAGCAAATCTGTTCTGTTTCTAGCCGTGATCCCTCCCCAAATCATGACACTACCACCTCCAAAACGATCAAATTCCTGAACACAGTTGTTGGCATAACGTTCTCCACGTCGATTGTATACACGTAAACGACCATCACATCGGTTAAGCATGAATCTTGATTCATCAGTGAAGAGTACAAGATCCCACTGACGTTGGATCCACCGTCGATGTTGTTGTGCCCACTGTAGACGCAGTCGTCGGTGTTGTACTGTGAGTATTGGACGTCTTGCTGGCCGACGTGGGACAATGCCAAAATGACGGAGACGGCGACGGATTGTCTGTGCAGACAGTCGCCTCAAACCAGGTATCGTTCTTGCAGTTATGGTTGCAGGTTGGAATCGATTTCGGAGATGGGTTGTTCGAATCCAGTTGTCCTGTCTGGGAGTGGTTACTCGTGGACGGCCGCTGCGAGGACGGTCTCTGACATGTCTTGTCTGCTGATGACGCTGCCATAAGTTCCAAATGGTGTTTCGGTGGACATTCAGGCGATGAGCAACTTCCCTCTGCGAGGTTCCGGATTCAATCATCCCAATGACCCTCCACCGATCATTTTCAGACAGTCTTGGCATTTAGAGGGTAGAGTTCCTGATCCGAAATGGCTGTGTTTTCGATAAGTGATGCTTCCGTCGTTCATCAGGCACAATGTGAACATTCCAAAAATTCTCCTCTTTTATTGCCATCCACAAGCATGATTTACGCACATTTTCACGTGCAAAGTCATTTTCTCGCATTTTCATTATTTCCATTTCAATGTTGTGTTTACGTGTACTGTTTCAGTCTGATATCACCATGTATGACAATTTCATAATTGCGTTATGAAAAATAATTAACAATATTGGTGTCACAGAAACTTTTGTTGCTGAGTATAGATGTGTTCTTGTAAATTACTGTACATATTGGCTCATTTGATCTGAAAGTCATTGCATTTTGATTTTATTCACATTTTACACTTTGTCCCAACTATTTCGGAATTGGGGTTGTAAGGAAAATAGTGATAGAAATAACTGTTTTAAGTCTTAAAATAAGTAAATTCATCTCATCTAGTATTTTTATCTTATCGTTTTTTGCAGAGAGGAACTAAGTATGCAAGGCCCACAGGTATTGCAGGACACTCAAAAAACCAAGAATAACATGTCGTTATGTTCTTGTTTTCAATTTAAACCAGATGGGAACTCAGTAAAGCACATAGCCCCATTAAAACAATCATACAAGTTTATTTAGTTTTTATGCTTACACCCTTGAACGTTAACGAATGAAGTTGAGACCCTGGTCGGACCTCCAGGCATCTGTTTGGGTGCCAGCTCGTAAACCTTTGGTTTCTGTTGAATTTACATTTCTGTGTGCGTTGGTGGTGGGTAGAGAAAAGTTCCTTTCAAAAATGGTCCCAATAGGATTTCAAGAGTGGCTGTTGCAGTTGCCATATCGCATTTGGTTTCTATCGATTTTGAGAATGGATGATCCAATGAAATTCTCATTTGGTCAATGGGTTTGGGTGAGAAGAGGAGGTTACCCATTGAAACTGAATATTCTCAGATTTTTCATGGCAACCAATCATCCATTTGGAGAATGTACAAACTCAGTGGTCATTCTGACTCTTGTAACTTTGTTCTACCTGTAGTAAAGTCAGCCCCCTTTGCTTGCTGATTCAACCAATTTTTGATTTCCTTCCATCGATTTTAGAGAGCAGTTTATGATAGAGACCAATTCCTCCCAACCCCATTCTGCTTCAATGACCTTTTCTGAAAATACAGCATCAACTCAGTGTAGCGTGGATGGTGGAACCAAATAAAAGTCAACCTGACGCTGGGTGATGTACAGTCAATGACCATCGACCAACAACAGCGTGACATATCATTAAGTAAAGTGTCTGTCAGCCAAGTATAGACAGATGTTGTCAATACATCTTGCAATGCCCACTCAGGAAGTCATGCACTCAATCACAATACAGGCTCTTCAGCTGTGGCATCTGGGGCAAATGCCATGCCTCTTGTTGCTCTTGTATAATTATGAGTTTTAAATAGAAGTTATTCCATGGAGACCTTTAGATCTTCAAATATAAAGTCTAAAAATTTGGAGAAACCCACTACTTCAGAAATAAACGAGTAAATCTGTTTAGCATTAAAAGTAGGTTGATGTGACATTTAATTCTTAAGATATTGCTGGAAGCCAATTTTACATTTTCAGCCCGCTTGGCCGAAAGGCCCAAGGGGCTTATGCTTTGCTCAGGGTCTTAAGTGATAGTCTTTCATGCGTGCATCCGTGCATGCATATGCGCGTGTGTAAACTTTTGGCTTGTCTGCCCTCTAGCATCTTCAGTTTTTGACCGATCCTTTCCATATTTCATTTGTGTATAAATGTCTAGACCAAGTTCAATTTTGAGCCAAATCGGACCGATACTTCCACCAACAGTTCCATTTTGACCATCTTTGGCCAAGCGGGAGCAGTGGCTTTGCCACAATTTTTTATGATGTTATATCACAACGGTATGTTATAATGTCCCCAGAATTAAATCCCTTCCAGTGCTTAGCACTTTCCTGGACAGACTTTTTTTTCCAAGTTGCCAGCTACCACCCGCATTTTTGATCAACCACCGCAGAATATTGTGTTCTCTTGACAGGCAAGGAGCTCAGAACACAGTTGCAGACAGCAGATTAGTTTCACTATGTTTACTCAGCAAGTAATTAAGGTAAAATGTTCTGGATCTTTTTAATGCAGGAAGATTGTAGTCCAAGAAGGGATATCCAAATCAAAGTTGGAAGAGATACAGTGGGTCGACAGGAAATAATAACAATATTAAATCAGGGATCAGATCGAATAATAAGCTAAAAAACAAACCGAAACAAAATCAGGAAATCTCAATGCATAAAGGGCGAGGCAATGTTGAAAAACACTCAAATGAAATTAATGCTCCTGAGTGGCAAGGAAATATGATGCAACAAACTGGCAACGAAACAAGGGAAAAAATACACACATGAAATATAAAAATGATCGGTCAAAAACTTAAGTCGCTAGAGCTCATACAAGCCAAAAGTTTACACACGCATGACAGACCACCACAAAAGACCCCCAGCATAGCATAAGCCCCTTGGGCCTTTCAGCCAAGCAGGCTAAAAACTGGCTCCATATGAAGGGGGAAAATAACAAACGAGGAAGTGAATTCGGGTGTGGTGGAGCTGAGAGGCGTGACTGGGGGGATGTAGCTACAGGTGAGGGAAAGAGAAGAACAGAAAGAACAAAGATTCTAATTTTACTCGCAACAAACAATTTGATTCCAACTTAATTCATTCTTTTTAACAAATAGTTGAATTTTCGCAAAGATGAAGATGCTTCAAGTTGCTTGGGCCAGGCATGTGGGCTTCACTCTTTAGCTCATCTCACAAATTTTCGATTCAATTTTATTTAAAGACCTGGGAAGGCTATGGCAAAGCCTCGATGCTGTGGTCACTGAACCATGCTTGCGCTGATTTTGATACATGCCTTTGATCATTGTCTTGTTGGAAGAACATAAGATCCAACTATGGCCCATTTTATAGTTTTGGCAAAGGCAGTCACGTTTGCATTTAATATCTGCAGGTAAGTCATGGATTCCATGAAATGATGAATACTTACAAGTTGTCTGGAGCCTTTGGCAGAAAAATAGCTCAACAATGTCAAAGACCAGAAACTCCACAAATGAGAAGGGGGTCATCAAGGAATGGCAATCACTGTTTTATGCCAAACCCATCTCTGGGGTTAATTGCCAAACACAGGACCTCTATTTTGGTCTTATTTGACCATAGTACTCGGTCCCACTGGAAACTCCAGTACCATGCTGCAAATTAGAGGTGCACTTATTTTTTGATGACAATAGAGGCTTTTTTCATGCAATCCTCCCAACATTTTGTGTATGAGTCAATCCAGTCTGATTATAATTTTGGATCATTTCTGACTCCAAGACATAATTAATATCTGTGATTCTCCAAGTGTTATCCTTGGAATTTCCTTTACCACTTGAACCATACTCCTACCATCCTCCTTAAATTATTTTATTGGAATTTAAGGTTAGATTTTTGTTATTTATTTTGAAATAAATAGTGAGAAGGTCTCCAGCAACAAGGGTGCCAATATTAGCGCAGGGCACTGGATGTGTCGTAGAAATGCTTTTCGTGCCATTCCATGAATGACAGGTGACCCTGGCTCACAGGTCTGCACGGAAATAATGAGAAAATGCATCTCCTGCACCATCCCAGTGCTCTTTCCACTCATAACTAATGTTAAGCCACGGAGGTATAAAATTGATCTGTGCTGCACGGCAATTAATTAAATGTCAGACAATACATCTATTTGTCAGTTTACTCATGGAAGAATGTCGTGTGCACCTTCAAATTTACACATCTTCATCATGATCAGTGTAGTATGTTAATGATAAATCACTAACTGGAGAGGGAGAGTGAGAGACAGAGAGAGAGAGCGAGAGAATTCACGAATAATTATGTTCTGATCACCGACTAAGAATCTTGACAAGTTTATGGAAATGTAATTAAAATTTGGATGATGAGCAGTACAGTAAGAAAACTCGATGTTAAGCAGCACCATGTGCCGGAGTATGAGGGCTTGTGTTAGAAATCAGCATGCCATGCAACAAGCTAGACTGGTGTCAAAAATACCTATAATCGATAACTGTATGAGGAACCTCTAAGCTCTTTCTCCCATTGATTGTTTTGGCTTTTTATATGTTAATATCCATGCCAAGACAATTTTGAATAGCACTTTAGTAGCGTAGTAATGAGTGCCTTTACCAGCCACCCAATTTTTGTTCAGTTTAGTGTCGGGAAATGAAGCTCAAATCTCTATACTTCAGCGCTGTGCAAAGGTATGGGTTTTTAAAAGAGACAAAATAAATGAAGCTACATAAGAGCCAGGAATGTAAATGTGCATGAGTCAGGATATTGGCCTAATTGTGCTTTGCTTGCATTGTTTGACTTTGTTTTTTTCAATTTCAATTACATTGATGCACTTTACATTCATGGATTTATTGAAAGTTTAACTCAATTACTGACTGCAACTGGGGAGGGTATGCAACTGATGACAAACAGTATACATATCTATGGTTATAACAGAGAGTAAAACACTTAGCAAGTAGGTTATTAAGCAGTATGGGCCTGAGAAATCGATTCCTTGATTATTCGCCATTATGAGAGAACTTGAGGGGTTAATGAAGGAACTCAGTTTTTTAACAGGTGTATGTCTATAGTCTATATTTCAAAATGTTTCCACATGTATGAATGACAGAATATTTTGTTTATTTTTTTGCTGCATTAAAAAGATGCATAAATGGAAAACGAACAAAATGACATTTGAAAAAATAAATTATTTTGGTGCAAGCAATCTCAATATACTCTGTAGTCTTGATTGGTTCTTGATTAGCTGTGATTTTACATGCCAATTTTACATCCTGGCCTGTCTGATAGGGCAAAAATTGAAACAGTTTCTCAATGGCTGCAAAAACTAAGTGAGGTGAGGAACGGTAGTACCATGTAGAAATTGTGGGAAACCAGGCAGTGTTAAATATGCCTAGCAAAGTTTAGCTACCTTAACACGCCTGGTAAAACGGGTCAGTATATGCAATTTAACAGTAACATCGCTAGCAGGGAATACAGATTCGCAGCAGCCCCATACAACACCGTTCACCTGCACAGGATGCCACAATGATCCAGTCCAACTCCGAGAGGAGAACATCACCATGCTCATCAGATGCTGTTGGTTGGCAGGTCTATTTCTCACATTTTGGCGTGTTAATTCTATTTATTTATGTTATTATTCATTTCACTTGCTGCAGTTTTTTTTTTTGTTTCGTTTTGTTTCGTTATTTCTACTTCTTACGTACAGCATGGTACTGTCACCCATGCCTATTTTGTTGTTTTGATCTTGTCACATTTGGTCTTTCTTTTGAAAATTAGTCAGATGGATCGAACAGATTCGCGCTTTATTTTCACAGCAGAGATAAAATAGTGCTTGTTGTCAGTGAGCAAATCAATTCCATGACCATTAACAGTGTTAATAAATTATCGAATGCACGATCAAGACTGTCTGACGCGAAATGCAAAATACTCCATGTCCGGCAGCCAGCAAAAAGTAAAAGTATTTCCAGAACAGATTTATAACAAAACAAAGAATAAAAATATTTCACAAACAAATAAAACAACCAAAAATGATGACCCGCAAATAAATAAATTACAGTGTTCATTGGATGCTCTGTTGTTAAAATTTTTCTTTTTATTCTTTATTTCGTTATTAATCTGTTCTAATCGTCCTCTTTTTCTTGGCTGTCAGAGTATTTTGCATTTAATGTCCGACAGGCATTGTACATTGTCTCTCGCCAATGTCGACTCACTTTGTAGAGCAGAGCTTAAACAGAAATGTTGTTTGAAATTGAAGAACTGAGCCCTCTTATTAAAACATTCATGTTTAATATCTAAAAGAGTCAGTAGATTTGAAGAAATTAAAAACAATAATCGACTGTCGGACAAGGAGTTATTTTGAAACCATCTGACTGTCGGACACAGAGATATATTAAAACCCTGTCAACTTTTAGAAACGTAGACACTACGTTCAACACAATCAGTCGTGCGAAAAATTTGTTTCGTGTCCAGTGTGCAAGCAGCTTAATACACGGCTACTATTATTGTTACTTAGGTTTTATCGTTTTTTACTGGGGGAAAAGATTACAGCCTGATTGCTCTGATCTCGAGTTAAGATCACATTTTGAAAATAAATGTGTAATGTATCTTGCATTGTTTTCCATGCATGTTAATCCCAAAATTTTAAGTAGCAACAGGGTGTAATAATAGGAACACGATATCCATCATTTCTCTTCCCAATGATGCAGGCAGAAGAAAAAAGGCGACATGGTCAACAACATCCCCCGCCAATCGTGTGCTTCTTATTTTCGTCCTCGATCAAGGTCTTTATGGTCTGAAGCTTCACACCAAATTTGGTTGTCCTATCTGTAATAGTTTCTGAGAAAAGTAGTCCCCTTTCTCTCGGACGGACGGACGAACAGAGGTCAAACCTGTATCCCCCTCCCACTTCGTGTTGACGGGGGATAATAAATGAGCAACCATCATATTGCATTCCAACTTCATAAGTTTGAATGATCTGACGTAGTTTCATTTTGAAATTCCATTCAAGTTCGCTAATGGTAATAATTTGCGAATGCCCAAGCTAGCCAGCTAACTCATATTCATAATGCTTAATGTAGACGTAAGCGGTGCAGAAAACATGCCTGAAGCAGCAAAGTAAAATGTAACATTAACGCATCACGCAGATATAGGACAGAGGCTTCTATATTCCAACACATTAAAGGTAAGGAGAGGAGCTCATTTGATTGGTGAACTTTGACTTGGCTCTTTTATTCCCAAACACGCCTTCTTTGTCACTTGCGCCGGCAGGAGGGATAGAGGCGGGACAGAGGACTACTTGCGCCAGGTGCACCGGGCACAAAATTGTAACATACGCCTGGACACACCCCGTTGGCGTGGCGCACCCCCTATTCGCCGTGCCTGCATCTCGCATGCGCCTGGTCCACGAATTTAGAGCCCATAGGCTTCAACTGGCTTGATCTGGCATATGCATACTGGGGTTGCAGGTAAAAGTAAATAGAAGCAACTGAGGAATCTGTTAAAAAATAAAATACAAGCAATGATTTTTTTTTTCTTTTTACATGTCATTCACGTGTCCCATTTAGACTAATTTAATGATTCTAACGGTTCACCTGAATAATGTTCTTCTCGACACTGTGCAATTTCAATGTCTAGTTCACTCTTTTATCTCTCAGAGACAAGCTCAGGACTGCTATGAGTACCCTCGTGAGGTTATTACAGCCTGCTCCGGTGTGATGATGAATTGCCGTTTAATCTAAATTGGAGGAGCACAAAATACTGGCATGACCTTCTTTTAAACCACGGAGTGACGTATGAATGGTTCTGTTCACTCTGTTTGTGTTCTAAGACTAAATGATGTCGATACTTGAGCATTTTTTATCTTTCAGGGTCAATATTATCTGTTTCAATTTATGTGACACTTATAATTTGAAAAGAATGGGCAACATATGCATGCATTGGGAATGTCATTTTAAAAATACAATACAAATATCACAATCGCAGCTTGCAATTGTGCTTTATTCTAATGTGCGGAACTAAAATGTATTTTCTATTGATGTAATCTAAATTGATGGGTTTTCTCAAGGTCAAGCTATGGGTTTCATTTCAGTGAAACATGATTTATTAAAACTAGCAGCTGCAACATTTCTAAAGGTTTCTGTAAACTAGTTCATATTTTTTTTGGATCAATATTGCCAAGCTTGCTGCCAGTGTTTTTAAGGAAAAACTATGAATGTTTTTAAACTCTGTTCAGTGTGATTTCTTTGAGTTACGAAACTGTTGAATGAAGGTGCGTACAGTGGAAGAAAAAGGAATAAAGCAAAGGTCACATATTGCAAACCATCTGTATAATGTGCCTTACTTTGTGGCTAAAACAGGGCAGTCAGGGAGGCGGAATAAATGGTGAATAAGCCCACAAAATTCAACAAAGAAGACTCTATGTGGCTCCTGGGATTTTCCCCAATTTGAAATTTCAGTGTAAGACTGATAAAAATCCAACACACTGAAATGGCAGTGGGGGCTCTTGAAAACCTGACCCTGTCTCATTTCCAAGCAGTAGGGACTGTAAGTGCAGATAAGTAGATCCAGCATTTCAACTACATTTCTCTAATGGCTGCCATCAGGGTTTGGGTATTGGGGGAAGAAGAGTCCCCTTCAAGGGCCTCGAAGAAAGAAGAGGGGACGGGGGCAAAGGGGGGGTTAATTGGGATGGGGCTTTGAGCTATGGTAAGTGTGCTTACTCTTGGCCCAGGAAAGGAATGACTATAAGATTTTGTTTTCACCCTGGAAATCTTATTCATTTGTCTGCATTTGTGTGACTTGTGAGAGTAACAACCATGTTGCTTGTTTATTTTATTCCAAGATCCAACAAACTGCGTCTCCAAAAACTTCGGCATTGGGCTGAGGGGTATTCCGTGCATTGCACGTCTATTTGGGATAATATTCTGTAGATTGGTTGGTCAAAAGCAAAACTTTTTTGGTAGACTAATGACATGGTAAGTCCCATTACATCAGGCGTAACGTTCACCAGTGGCGTGCACAGACATTATGGGAGGCAAGTGCTCAGGGGGGAGGGGGAGGGCACTTTTTTGCAGTCGTGGAACATGTTATTATAGTGTGAGATTAAAAAAATAAAATAAACATTACAAGCACATGTTCAATGCAATTCATGACTACTGTCATTCATTACAAGAAGGCACTTGGGTAGCCTTTATGGGGATATTTCTCTCAGGCAATGGGGAACTGCCTGATTCTTCTTTCTGTGTTCATTTATGTTCCCCAACAAAACCTACACAAAAGAAAATGCTCAGCTTAACAGATAGATTTGCAAAGTCGACCGACATTGTTTGTGGTGGTCGTCCTCACGTTATCTATCATTGATTTGGGATATAGCATTAAACTAGCTAATCAGGTGACCAGTCGGCTAAAAAATGCTCAGTTGTTTGGTGCTGTATGAGCAGTGGCGTACCGTCAGATGCTAAGAAGGCCTTCAGTAACATCACCCTTTCCCGGATAATTGCTTTTAAACTGTTTGCGATCAGGTTTGATTGATTAACAATCAAACAGTTAATTAACAGAATAGCTACCACCAATACGTGACACGTAATGATTAAGAAATGCTAATTACAAAGCGATTGCCTGTTGGCTATGTTGATATAATTGATGTGAATCCGCAAGGATGACAATCTGCAAAAAATCCGAAACTTTCTCGGACTTATACTTTCGCAATTATTTTCATCTTCACTCAGCTGTGCTACTCCGCACTTTAGCTGTCACATTCAGAGTATATAGAACGGATTCTCATGGCTAATTGCTCAATGAACGTCGCAAATTAATTTACGCGAATTCGGAAATTATAAAGACGTAGGCTATTGATATTTTTTCCGTAGCCATTGGTGTGCGGAAGTAAGTTAAACGCTGTATAATTTCGTAGTGCAATGTGTAACAAGGCTTTCAAAAACAAGTTAGATTCTCGTCGGTTCCTCCATTCACTCTGAGCAACGGTTGCTAATCGGGGAGGTAAACTGCGAGAGGTGTCTCGGTGGACCGTCACTGCACAACAAAATGATTACAGGTTGGGCTGTACGATTTCACTTGATCTGTGTGTTACCTGGCTGGCGGGGCACGAGACTGTGGCTTCCAGTCGCTCAGCTGATATGCTCCTGCAGCGCATCCACAGAGATCTAAGAAAACTAGAGTGCAAAATCCTGTCACTTCGAGGCGGCTATTCTGCCGTCAGCGCTTTGGCCCAGCCCAGGCGGCGTCCACTCTAGTTTTCTTATATCTCTGAGAGTGCATCTATATGCACTGCGCGCGTGTTCATGTGACAAAGGAAGAGAGGTCGGAAGCTCGGGAGGAGGTGGCCAATTTCAAGGCATTTTTTTCAGTAGCTTTTAATCAGACAGCTTTTCTAAAAGATCATTTCAACATTGGCCCCACTAAAGTGTTAATAATAATAATAATTAAAAAAAAAACAAAAAAACGAAGTTTCAAAAGGGCACTTTCATTGATAAAGGGCAAAGAGACAAGTGCTGTAGCACCACCTAGCGTCTATCTGTGCACGCCACTGACGTTAACACAACATTATAAAAAAAAAAAACATACCAGTAGTCAAATACAATAGTGGTAGTGTGATGGTCTGGGGCTGCTTTGCTTCTTCAAAACCTCGGCAACTTTCCATTTTTGATGGAGCCATGAATTCTGCTCTCCATCAGAAAATCCTGAAGAAGGCTATCAGTTTGTGACCTGAAGCTCAAACACAGTCAGGTGATGCAGCAGGACAATTATCCAAAGCATACAGGCAAGTCCCCCTTGAAATAGCTTGAAAGCAACAAAATGAAGGTCTTGCAGTTGCCTAGACAAAATCCTGACTTGAATCCAATTAAGATGCCTTGGCATGACCTTGCTCAGACAAGTCATACTGAAAAACCCTCCACAGTGGTTGCACTATGACAATTCTGCAAAAAAAAAAAATCTTCAAAAAAAAATCTTGGGCCGAAATTCCTCCACAGATGGAAAGGACTCATTGACTATTATCGTAAACATTTGATTGCAGTTGTTTCTGCCTTAGGAGGCACAAGCAATATTTCACTTTCAAAAAATAAAATGATCATTATAAGCTTGTAAGACCACGCCTCCAGCCGTCCAGCTCACCGGTTTATTAAAGTCGATTCTCAGATGGGACGTTGAACATCCAACATTTACAAACAAATCACTTGCTTTTGATGACATCTTGGTTTGTCACATGACCAATTTCATTTATATAAACCAATCTTTTGTGTGCATGCGTAGATAATCCTTCTATTTCGGTTTGTTTATGCAGGCACGGCTTGCTGCTTGGCGGATTAACCAAAACAATGGTAATCAACTTTAGATGCCCTTTAAGACCCGGACTGCATTCCTCACTCCATTAATCATTGTTTGCATTGTCATTTCCACTGGGTGGTAACAGTGTGCTATTTAAGACGGAGTCTCGCACTTGGTCTTTGTGAAGTCTCGTAAGCGGCATACCTATGTTGCATTCGCAGTCTTGTATAGACGCATTTCCCCGTGAATCGCATGTAAAACTATAACTCTTAAAATGTAGTGCTGTCATTGCTTATTGCTGTGCATTATCCAGGAACCTTGATTCCTAATTTCTTTTTCTGTATGTGATATATTGTTACTGTTGCTAACGCCCAGAGTCTGTATTACCAATAATGTTTCTAAGGAACCTTGATCTTGCTTGTTTTGTGTTACTTCATCTGTGCCTTCTGCTGTGCAGTACAACCAAGTCCATCCCTGCACCTCAGTCCAGTCCTCAACTTCCTGTCCTCCGTGCACCTGAACTGTGTAAGAAGCGCAACCCTTTCAAAGCTGCATTTTGCTTTGACTCAATCTCTTTGCCTGATGTTAAGATTTGTTGGATTTTCTGAATTTAAATTAAACAAATGAGCAAAATATATGAGAAATCGGAAAAAGGGCACATACTTTTTAACAGCGCTGTACTTGCCCAAAAAGTAACATGACTTACATTTTTCTGATTTAATAAACTATTTTATGTTCGTTAATGGCCACTGTCTTGAGTTTTCCAAAGACAGTGTGATGGATGGCCAGTTTGTGGAAATGGCTCTTTCATTATTCTGCTTTCTATGAAACATAAGTGTTCTATACAGGTCTTAGTGAAAGAGACCCTCTTTCTTCTACCTTCAAAACTGCACGAGACATGAGAGACCGCCAAAGACAGCCTGAAAGGAACACTGCTGACATATTTTCAATTTGAATAAAGAAAATGTGGCTCTACTCTGTTCGTCAAAGAGAGAAAATTCAATTACTCATTTACCTTTTCCGGAAATCCTTTGTAGTCATACAACAGTCATTGCAGGACAAAACCACAACAAAAATGTGACTGTGGTAATTGCCTTTATATGAATGTGTCTAAGTTATGTCTCACGAAATACATCCAAATTAACTCCTCCACACTTTCTCCTTCTCTTTTTGTGAAAATTAAACCTTAAAGAGACTAATTGATCTAAAGTGTGTTTTCTTCAGGCATAAAAGATGAGCAGCTTTGTCTCCACCTTTATGACTCTTAACGCTTTCTAGTTAATGTTTGCATGTCCCTCGTTTGATGCTATCTTCTCAAGGTTCCCAAACATTTCTTCGATTTCTGCAGTAGAACTGATCTGAGGCTGATTTTTCTGTTGGATAACCCTGGGCTAATACTTAACATGACTGATACCCTCCCCAAATCTCAGCTTAAGTCCGTTATCAGAGCAAGATACCATGATTTGCTTCAAAGAAAATCCCTCTTTGCTACTGTACATCTTCCTTGAAAAAAACTGCTCTTCGCCGCAGAGGTACTTTGACAGATAGCATGAAGTGTTTGATGAACCCGTGTTTAGTAGCACAAATGAGTGAGGATTAAGCCGTGCCCTATGTGTGCAACAAAATTTAACTCCCAATGACTAAAATTTCATTTAAACTCTATATACTTTTTCTTACCACAACTGATTGCTTATTGTGTTTAATTTAGACAAGTATTAAAATGGTAAAACAGAATTAATGGTGGGGGGGGGGGGGGGGGGGGGGGTCTGAGCACGTGCCAAAGCTAGCTTAAAATTCAGAATCAGAGTCTGCAGTTAAAAATTTATTGTATCTGAGCAGGAGTATAAGAATGGGTTACATTTTCTCCTAAGAGTCATTTTTATTAAGTTCAGTTGACAAAACATTTTGACTAAGCACTCTTCTCTGGTTTACTTCTCTTCTCTATTTTCTTTCATGATGACCTTTTTCCAGTCTCTCTCTTTCTTTCTTGATGCTCACTCTCTTTCCTTTCATCTCATGATTCACGCAGTGTTTTACACTGGCTTGGCGCACATTTTGCCAGGAAATCCTACTGGTACCAAATGCCTGTCTGTCAGCACCAGTCAATAATCGATGAATATGCAATTGTTTCTGCTTTTGCTTTACGCCAAATAATGGCCAAAAAGGCAAGAAGATCTGCAGGATGTGGAGAATAGATTACAGATACATGTGTCAGATACATTGCACTGGGATTAAAGAGCTGATCTTCGTAGCCTTGGAAAGTAAAGATGGACAGTGAACACAGTCTTGTGTGGAGAGGGACTTGACTCTACTCCTCCAAAAATCCAGAACATGTGACCATTTGAAAGTGTGAGCAGAGCAGGAGCACTGTTGGTATTCCCTGCTCTCTTGCTGAGTATAGAAACTGCTGCATGTATGTAGACGGTGCAGGCTGGCTTTAAGTGGGCAACTGACCTGAGGACATTTCGTACAGGCAAACAGTGACATTAGCCCTACAACCAGAAACCTCCTACCCAGGAGATATACAACATTTACTACAGTGGCATTACAGTAGTTTAACAGCAGACAGTATTATCTCAGCTGTTAAATCAAGTGTGCGGTGTTGCTCTTTATTGGTTCCGCCACTATCAGACAGCTGTAGTGCAAAACAGTGACAAAATCCTGAGGTTGCAGTGATCTGATTGGTGTGTGGCTGCCATTCTTCTCAATAAAGCTGATTCAAAAATAAATTTTCACCACTGTTGTGCCACTGACTAAAGTGGTATGAACTGCAGTGATCAGGTTCTAATACTGAACTATTTGGCATTCCTACTCGGGACGTCTAGCGGAGACATTCTTAGATCATGTGCCGCATGACGTCTGGATGTTTGACTAAATGTAAAAAAAAAAAGACAAGTAAAAATAATCAACATAAACTAAAGTCCATTCTAAAATAGTACAAAGCAAACTGAATAGGTAGAGAGGGCTGGTCTGCGACCATATACAGACTGATGAATATATACTCACACACGATTATGAACATTCTTCCCCGTACCAGAGCAAATGATTCGACAAACATGAGATTGTTCCACCAGCATTTGAGGTCGCGAGCATTAATTAAAGATTAGAAAAGGATCAATTGTAATTATGCTTCCTTCACCAGATCAGTTAAAAGACTGAGCGGCTACTGAATAATGCAGGTGGTGCTTTGAAAATTGGAACCGCACTCCATCTAACTCCCTGTCCACTTAATGAGATTTCCGAGGTAACGGAAGTTTGGAGAGCTTTGGGCTGTAGGGTGGCTGATCATTTTGTTCAAACAAATTTAAGTTATAGAGCTAGAGCTGTGAGGTGAAGTTCACAAGTGCGGACGAGAGAAAGTCCTTCAGACCACGTAAGAATTTGATTGCGTCCCCACACATTGCCAGAAGTTAATTAGAATTAACAGAATAATTTTTCCTGACTGCCTCACTTTACACGGCACTAGATACATGATGCACACATTTATGTATGTAGTAGAAATTCTTCGGTTACAGGCTGCCACCTTTCCCCATAATTACAGGGATATCAGCACCAGGTTATTCCCCTGACCACACATAGCCATTATTCTCACGTGGTGAATTATGGGTAAACCCAGGGGTCAAACATCTGGGCGGTATTGTATTTGCCATCTGAATGCTTAATATGTAAACGGAGAGGTATTTGTCACCAATGGTAAGTTTACCTGTCAAGTAAATCTACCGTGATAAATAATGCTTAAAAATTAAATAAATAATGGATCAGGCCTGACAGGCACAGTCAGATGATTAATAAACACCAACAGAGGTCTGAAAATCTTAGGGCAGCACTATGTAGCTCCATAACCTTCTGAAGGCAAACAAACCGCGCTACTTTTTTTTTTTTAAACAACAGTTGCTGGTGACAAACTTCACGCTAATGATCTACCGAGGTTTGGTATCCAATTACTAATTTGTTTATCCTGAACAGATATCACTGCCAATAATAAATTTTTAGAAATATGTAGGCGCACACATTGCTCTCCAAATAAACTGACAAATGGGGGGATTTTCAAATTTTTTTAATTGCCATGCACTGAAGGTTAATTTATACTTTAGACCTCAATATTAGTGGTGAGCGCAATGCACGCTGAGATGGCGCATGGGGGGGGCTGGACTGGCTTTTTCTGCTGAGATAATGCACTGCCTTTCATATTTTGAAGCTGCAGAAAAGAGAAATTCATTTGTCATCTGATTATGTATGTTTCAAAGTTAAATGAGATGTGGTGAGATATGTGGTCACCAAATGACTCTCTGGAAATGGTGTGGAGAGACAGTACTTATGCTTTATGTTCACTTGGCGAGAGCTTTCCAACTGAGGTCCGCTTTCCTGCAGACGTCTCGAGGGAACCAATTCAGTAATATGTGGCATCATGGGACGGTGTTTTTTTTTTGGAATGTGCTAGTACGTGTTATTATTATTATAACCTCTATTTAACCAGATAGACAACTGAGACATGGTAGACATCTCTTTAGCAGCTGTGACCTGGCCAAGAAGGAAGCACACAGCAGGTTGCATATTCAGACGAAGAAACAGGACAATGCAACAATTACAATCAGACCACCAACCACAAACAATAAAAGTGGTGCATATTCGATTAAAATATATAACTGTAGACTGAAAGCTCTTTTACGGATGACTCGCGGAAATATCCCAAAAGTGATAAACCTATATTTGAATCATTTGCTGACGCACCTCTTTCATAAGGCCGCCTACATTCTGAAGTTAAGCGCTGAGGGCGTGATCCAAGCGAGTAGGGGAGAATAAGCGTAACTCAAAAGCGCTTAACTCGAATAGCGTAAGAAAGGACTTACGCGCTAATGGGAGAATAGACCCCATAATGAGTATGCATGTAGGTCAATGGAGTTCTCTCATTACAGTTCACTTATCTGAGCATTTAAAAAAGAAAGGGAGAAAATCATAAACTGTAATGCAGTGATTTTAAATGTCTGACAACTAACTGCTTTTAAACTGACCACACCAGTAAAATGCAGCCGCTGAACGTGGCATAATGTATTGTTCACTCTCTAAAGCCCAATGTCCCCCTAGCAGTAAGGCCAACATTACTGAATTTTCCGTGGCATGCCGTGAGCCTTTCACCCTTAAACACATAATTGCTTTCAAGATGTTCCTGTTTAAAATCGCTTGATTAAAAATCACGCAGTTTATTTACTGAATAATCAAGGCTAGTGCATAAGCCTGTACTTATTGAGTAATTACTATGAAATGACAGATCACCGATGGACAACACTGAGAACATACTTACGGTGATATTGTAGGGATGGAGGAAAGAAAACTAATAATAAATTAATTCAATACTTTCTCTGAATTCAATCTCCCATTTTACTAATATTTTTTCAGCAGTGCATCCTAATTTACTTTAAGATTGCACTTACTCATAATATTTCCAGCATTCAAAAGAATGGGCTCCATTTGTGGGGAAACACAGTTGCATCCGATGTGATAAAAGCATAATTAATTTATTAAATTACCATTGCTTCTTATTTTGAAGCGTTGGTAACTGAATAAATCAGCAAATGAGTTATTATTGGATTGTGAAAGTTTGGTGCATAGCATGCCTTTAAATTATTTAAATCCATGCCATGTGTCAAACTTCAATGGAACCAAAATTATTAATGAAGTTTCAGTAATCCAGTTTCTGGGAACATTGATGGAAGGCTTCAAGTGAGCCAATTATCTAATTAATTAATTAGAAACTAAATCTAAACCTTATCTAAATGTCATCTTCAGCAGCATTTAGGACATATTAGGGGTGATAGTCGACTATTCAATGATTCGATGGAGCCTGATTTGACGATCAACCTCGTAGTTGAATTGTCGGAAAATGTTGTTATGTAGTATCCGCTGACACCCGCGACAGTTAATCATTTGATTACAATGCAGTATATTTTCAAATACTAGTCAGTCACAAATGTTCTGCTGCAGTCTAACTTTAAAACATCAGATTCCCGCTCACCATTCATTGATTAGATTATCGTCACTTTCCTTGCCTTTTGGACCGAAAACTCAGCTGTTGAATCCTTAGAATCCTGCCTGGATGCGATGTCTTTTTCGATAGACAGAAGGGCGAGCTCGCATAGTCTCTCCTGCGACATGGAGGTCTGAACAGGGTCTGTCCTCGACCTGAAAAATTGGGGGCAAACATCTATCCTTTTATTAACAACAATTAGTCCTGGCTAGTTCTAGATGGTTTTCTTTCATGAACACATTTTCCAATTTGAGAATAATCAAGTGGTAATTGGAAAGACGGCTTCTCTCCCCCATGCGATCAAACAGCGACAAATGGACTACATTCAACAGAGAAAAATAATTGCATGATAATTAGGTCTGTGCAAGCGATGTAACTTTTTTCCAGTGACAGCAGCATTTCAGAAGTCTTCAGCGAATTAAGGTAATTCTGATGACAAGTAAAGGTCAACGTGGTTTCGTCCGTTGACATTTTCCAATCAAACAGCTGTCTATTTTTTACAGCAAGTTGAGTGACAGCGCTGCAAAAACAGGTGTGCGTACTTGTCACCAAAATTACCTTCATTCGCAAAAGAGCTCTGAAATGCCACTCTCGCTAGAAAAAAAAATTACCGTTGCTGAGTGCCAGAGCATAGACCTATAATTAAATTACTCCTCTGCTCTGAATGTAGACCATTATTTTGTTGCTGTTAGTTTGCATGGGAGAGAGAAGCCGTGTCTTCAATTGTCACTTGATTATACTTAAATTGGAAGACGTTTTAAAAAAAGAAAACCATATACTTTACTTTATTGAACCCCGTGGGGTAATTCGTCCTCTGCATTTGACCCATCCTATAGTTAAGAGCAGTGGGCAGCACTAGAACGGCACCCGGGGACCAACGCCAGTTCTACAGCCAGTTCCTTGGTCAGGGGTACTGGTTGGAAAGTTCCTATGATGCAGGTTTTCTGGGTTGGGGAAACCGGAGTACCTGGAGGAAACCCACGCGAACACGGGGAAAACATACAAACTCCACACAGAGAGGCCCGGGCCGGATTCGAACCCACAACCTTCTTGCTGTGAAGCAGCAAGGACTAATTGTTGTCAAGGGACGGATCTTTGCCTTCGACTTTACAAGGCAAGTGCAGGTCCTGGGTCCGAAAATAGTTTTAAATTAGTTTTAACTTTGAAAAGCTTTGCTGCCCCAATGCCAATTATTGATATCGTCAATAAGACCCTGAGAGCAATCTCACAGTTAGGAAAGGCGAGTGAGCAGCGAAACGTTACGCATGACGACATAAAATTAACAATAAAAAAGGGGTAAGCTTTTTTCGAGATGAAATGGTAAATAATGAAACTGACGCAGATAATTGCCATTTTAGAAGCATGATGAGTCAAGTACAGTGATGGAAAATATGTATTCATTTATTTAAAAAAAAAAACTATGGGCAAAATCTGACAAATCAGATTCGACTATGAAAATCCTTAGTCGAAGAAACCCCTAGAACATAGCATTCTAGTTAAAGATTGAATTTCTAGAAATTTCTATTAATCCATGCAATCTCATATTGTAGCCCTCCTCTTTGATGCAGAGCTATCATTACTGGCAACACAGTTTAGTAGCAGCATATTTGTTCAGTAAATTAATTCAATTAATTATCCGATTCTTTATCAGAAACAGATTGAGAGTTGACGAGAATTATGGTCACATCACTGGTTGTTGACAGAGTTTTATTTTTCAGAACTTAACACGCAGTCCTTAGTCAGCAAAACTGCATTTTCCAAAACGGTAACACTTTAATTTGATAGTCCGTCTGTTGACACTCTATAGGCTATCAGTAGATATTTGGTTGCGTCTCAACAGTGTGTCAGTTGACATTCAACAAAACTTCAACAGACAAGTAACATGGATTCAACTAACAGCCAGTAAAGCAGAAGTTGCATCATTAGTTGATATGTAGTTACATGTCAACAATGTTTCAGCTGATATTCAACAGCACTCTCAACAAACATGATATGGGATCAGTAAGACACCAGATGCGGGGAGAAGGGAATGAGGATTTATTAATAAACAAAACAAAACAGGCACGAGGGCCAACAAAAAACTTGGCCCAAAGGGTTGCAAAAAACAAACTGAGGTAAGCTACACAGAGCTATAAAACAATAAATGCAAAAGGCATAAAACAAAAGGCACTGGAAACTCCAGGCAAGAAGCACAAGAAAAATAAATAACCAGACTATGTATATATTCGAAAAACAAGAGGCTGGGACAAGACTTGAAACTAGAAATGCTGGGGAATCCTGACAACAAGAACTTGGCTACACTTGCACATGCAATGAGACGCGAGACACTGTCTGCCAGCCAACTTCCACCGCATCCAGATAAAGGCTTGGAAATCATGACATGAGGGGTAACACCTGGAGAGAGAGAAACAAGAGGCATGGCAAGATCAAGACATGGACAGAGATTGGATGACATGACCTGCTCATTAAGAGAATGAGCGTGCTCAGCTTAAGTACCAATTAAGTATGCAGTTTGGAAGCAAGCATGAATGTTAAGAACAGAAAAGCACAGCAAGATCTTGAAATAGCAAAGCAGGATTCATGACAATAAACTCCCTGTCTAAATTAGTAGAATTAGAAATGTGCCTATCTAAGAATTACACCAACCCAGTGAGTGTTAGTAAATGTTAGTAACTTAAAAACAGTTAATTGTCAATTAAGCTTAGAGAGGCCCGAATCCAGCACAGCACAGAAGGAAGGGGGAAATACCAAAGCCAACCAGAGCTCAGAAATGTGCAACAACGAAGGCACAGGGCGGAAGGCAGACAAGCGGTGGAGTGGCTTGGCAGACCTGGCAAAAACAAAAACAAGGAAAAGTAAAAACGTGGACATGGACATGAATAATGAAATGCTTGAACCTGATACAAGAAACTGTTAAAACTGTGACTATGAACATGGCTATGAACTATGAAACTTGGAACATGAAACTGTTAAAACCATAAGCAATACTGTTCTGGCCAAAGGCCAGAACCCTGGAACACAACAAAACAAGCGCCACACATTCAATTATCTGCCAGTATTCAATGACAGAATCTCAAGTTAACATTTTAAATAACGTATCTTCTGTCATTGCACTTTTTGTGCGACACATTATCAACTAATATTCAACTCACTATGAGAATCATAGCTTAGGAAACATATGGATCGTGAGGGTAGCAGGGTATAGTCTCTCATAGAGTATTCATATTTTTTGTGGACATTAATATTACTGTCCACAAATTTGTTCATTAGTTAATAGTCAGTAAAGAAATTTAATTTCATTCTGATGTTACTACACCGACATTGAAAGTGGTGACCCACGCTCCTCAATCCCCTTTCAAGCGTGTCCTATTTACAATGTATATAAAATTATGAAGTCAAACTTAATTATAACGTTTAGACCAAAAATAGGAGGTGAAACACATAAAACTTCTCTGCTAACAATTGAATTTCATTTCACATTCATTTTAAATAAAACGACGCCCAGATAAAAATAGTTTCATATTCACCCCAAACCAAAGTCAAGACACTTGAAACTTTCAGATTTAAAAAATTATCACATAGTAACATTTGACATTAACATTTGAGTAAATTCATTAGTCAAAAGATTATTTTTTAACACTGTGATTTTGTGTTTGGCAGTACGGAAGAGGACGTTTTGGTAACACCTGGAGAAGAAAGAAATCATGGGTGTTCGGTATAGTCGAGATCGATGTTGCAAGCAGACGACCTATTCTTCGCCTTGTGAAGAAAAGAAACAAGGAGACCCTTGTTCCCATCATAAAGAAACATATAAAGCTTCAAAGTCTACACAGTAAAAATCATAGTGTCAATTTTACTCTTTAAGAGTTGAATTTAACTCTCTGTCAGATAACATTTGGTCCCACTCAAAATCAGTGTAAATTTTACTCTACAGCCAGTGTAAGATTTTTATAGTTAATTTTACTCTATTTTGTGTCAAAATTAACAATGAGGTGTGTAAAAATATTTGACACTATAGGGAATCATCACCCTGCAGAGTAGATAACGTCCTTGTATGGAAGTGGGAATTGACTCTCACTTTTGACACTTCCATTTAGACGATTTCACTCTGCATAGTGCTATAAGTACTCTATCCAGAGGAAAATGGGTTTACTCTGGAATATTGACACTCCATTTTTTACTGTGTAGTTGTAAGTGATGAGTGGAGAGCGTATGCCGGTCTTTCCCAAGAAGGCTTCAGGCATGTCAGGATTAACCACAGCCAGAATTATGTAGATCCACAAACAGGACTACACACTCAACACATTGAGAGAGCATGGCAGACATACAAGAGGGAAATTTGGCGTATGCGGGGGAATCGTTCTGAGAAGAGTTTAAAAAAAAAACATCTCTGCTTCATAGAGTGGACCAGCATTGATACGAGCCATATTATTACTTATTCTTCTGTGTGTAGAGTATTGCTAAGTTTATATTTCTCCCTGCCATGTATCTTTGGGAGATGACCTCGTATTTAAAGAATAACATGAGCTGAATGGTAAAAGAACTGCAGGCTGCTAGTGCAGTGTTCAAAGGCAAAATGTATTAGTTTGTTCTAATAATCGGCTTTTCTTAACCAATATGCCGCCTATATCATTACTTTTACTGTACTTTGCTGTTATCCATTGCTACTGTAAAGTTGAGTGAAGACTGTCTCTTTTTAGTTTTAGTGATAGTTTATAAACTTTGAACTATTCTCAAGTGTTTTTCACTTTAGTTGGATAGTCCCAAAACATGTCTACCAACGTTTAGTAAATCATGCCTACTAGTAGTCTGTTGATGGTTTATAGACGTTGTACTATTGTCAACTGTTTTTCACTTTAGTTAGATAGTCCTAACACATGCTTACAAACACTTAGTGGACGCTGCTAACTGATAGTCTGTTGACAAGTTATGTATAGATATGTTGACAATCAACAGATTGTTACTGTAATGCTCTTGATGATAAGTGGACAACACACTGTTGACTTTCAAATGACAAACCGATCTTGAGTTGTTGATAGTCATCTTAGAAGTAGCCGAAAATCTACGGATAGTTGGTTGAATATTTGATAATGTGTCGCACAAAAAGTTCAATGACAGAAGATTTTAAATGTTGTAACTTGGGATGCTGTCATTGAATACTGGCAGATAATTGAATGTGTGGCGCTTGTTTGTTGAGAGTGCTGTTGAATATCAGCTGAAACATTGTTGACATGTAACTACATATCAACTAATGATGCAACTTCTGCTTTACTGGTCGTTAGTTGAATCCATGTTACTTGTCTGTTGAAGTTTTGTTGAATGTCAACTGACACATTGTTGAGACGCAACTGAATATCTACTGATAGCCTATAGAGTGTCAACAGACGGACTATCAAATTAAAGTGTTACCTTGAAACTTTTTTTAGTCGTATTGAGCCGATCAGACACTGATGCAGAAAAAAATAACACACCGTTTTGTGAGCCACAGGGATCAGAAGCTTCAAAAGACACTGACATTTTATGTCATCTATAATGTGGATTGGTAAATGCCTCAATAAACAATAATGCAAGCCAAATGAACACTTCTTTGCTAATTACGAAATGTAAATGGGAATGACTTTGGAGAAGTAATGTGGTTTAGAGCAATGAAAGAGCAAGGCTATTGTTCCTCCCATGGCAAGTCCCAAGTGAAACAGATTAATTTTAGCAGCGAAGCAAACGTTGGGCATTACTTTCAGTTCATTAAGCACGATTCGGTGACAAGTCACCTTTGATAGCAAGGTAATTATAAGAAACAATAAAATATACGAAAGCTATAACTTTGTATTCAAGTATTTTGATCAAGGCTTTTATAGGCTGGATGTATTGACATTTAGGCTGAATTAGGTCTAATGTAGGTCTATGCTGCATACTTTGCTTTTTTCAAATATAGCTGAGGGCTCAGATAGGCCAATCGCTAGGAAAGAATCCACTGTTTACATTTTCAAGTAGGCAACAAATAAACATAACTTGAAGAAAACATGGCATTCACTTTTTTGCAAATGGGACACAGGACAAAAAAACTAATGCAGGCAGGAGTGGAACTAAATATTTCATATTTTTGTGGAAGCGGGCAGATAGGAGGTGGAACCTTGCGGGAGGACATGGCCGCGGGACTGAAAAATCCTTCCCCCGCAGACATTTACTTTTCTACATGTCCTCACCTACCGAACTACCAACCCCCCAACAGGATGAATAGCAATATAGGATGGCGAGTGAGAAGCTGAAGATAAATTAAACACAAGCAGGAAAGTGCATCCCTCTCTTTTAGAGTTGCTCCCTCTCTCCTATTAATATGGTAGAACAAGACCTGTAGAGCTATAGCCTGAGGCAGCGTACTGCGACAGACCGTGACCTACTTCTGTGATGTCCAGACGGATCAATCCTGCCCATGGTCACTATGTTACACATAAACTATACGCGCTTTGCCAAAGACATTTTGAAAGCTTAATTGAAAGAACTTTGGATATTCCAGATAATTAGCCATTAAATGAATGTCCAATGTCCAATCCATTCTTTTTTTCCCCCATTTTTACACTTGACAATTTTGGGCTCTCACATCTTGTTTTCTTTCTTCTCGTTGTACTCTTTAAAAGGAGCGACAGGTTATGTTTGATGCATGTTTTTCCTCAGGTGGTACTTCTTTCATTTCAAAAGCAACACAAGCTGACCTCACCAGAGAGGGTCAGTTTTTCCAATACCGGCCTCCAGCCATCCAACCTGCTCTGAATACAAGTAAAGCAGAGATTCAGCTGCATGATGCTGGGGTCTTTGGAAAGGAATCTAATGACAGCAAACTATAATGGTGAATTCTGCTACTTCAAACAGTTTTAAATGAACTTAGCCCAGTGATTTCACATCTTTGAATAAGTATATCATGATGACATGTATGGCCAACATTGAGTGTGTTAAAAGCATTTTGACTGATAAATAAATTTTTATTAGTGCTCCTTCTGGTCAGGAGTATAAACTACCTGCCTCTCCAGCGCTTGGTAACTGCTGTTTTGGTGAGTGACAGAAGTGCAAAATATACACCGTTTCTAGTGATACTTTTTTATAGCTCTCAGTGGACCGATTTATCTGCCCTTTATTTTCTTCCTCCTTTTTATCCCTCCGTATGTCTGAGAAGCGAGACGAAACAAAACTGACAAGTGAAATGTGGAACCATCAGACTTCTAAAACCAAGGGCTTTATGCTCGCCACCGAGTCATCCTTTTCTTTAAAGTTCTCAGCAAATAGAAATATCTGAGTGTCTCTGGCGGTGTCCCGCAGGAATGGGTTGCAGCAGGGAGCTAAATGGAAGAGATAGGAACAGATAATGTCAGACGGGGTGATTCACAGACGCGTCTACTGCTGCTGCCATGTTGCATGAATAATCGAACACACACGCGAGGACTCAGAAACCAATGCTGGTGTCATGACCTATAGAGAGAGTTTAAACCCGAGACCGGGTTAAAGTAGCCTTAGACTGTTTCGTGCTGGTGCAAGAGCATGTAGCTGGAGACTGTGTGCCTGATTATGCATTGATGGATCGAGGAGTGTTTGAAGTTCATCAGCAAGTATTCCCCAGTGGGGGGTGGGGGGGGGGGTTGTATATAGCTACAAATTAGGTCTTAGAAAGGGCTTCAATTATCTCGCTATGCACCAGTGCTTTTATTTCATTCATAATCTTGATCTACAACTTGAGCAAGAAAGAACTGGTTCTTCCATAAATCATGTGTACAAGGTTCATTGCATCTTCTTCGGCAGAATTCTGGGGACATGGGTGTCAGAGTTTTCAGTCAGCCACCTGTTCCTTGAATTTTAAAAACTACACCTAAAAATGAACCTCTTACATACAAAACTTATTACAGATTGAATTTACATACCAATGTGTCGCATGAAATAAATACTAATGGGGATAAGGCAGCGAGAGGTAAAAATGAAACATTTTTACATTGATTTATTGGGTAAAATGTTGCAGCTAGGTCCATAAGTACATGGAAAGTGATGTCATTTTGAAGGGCTATAATAACAAGTGCAGGCTAGATGCTTAAAACCTTGAGTTCTATTCAGGTCAAATTGGCCCGTTTCAAGTTTTTACGAAAAGAAAAATGATACAAGGATACATTTTTTTTTACCTAATTTTTTTGTCTTTGGCTCATTTTCTTTGAAGAATATTTAAAAGAAAAAAATTTAATTCAGTAGACATGCTACAATGCCCCTACACATTTATGTCCTTCATATGATATGATGTTCAGGTCAGATTGACCTGGATACACAAACTCACTCCTTCTCTCTCTCTCTCTCTCTCACACATACCCACTCCCTCTCTCTCTCACTCACTCACTCACTCCTCTCTCTTTCTCACACACATACTTACTCCCTCCCTCACACACACACACATTCACTTTTTCTCTCTCTCTTTCACTCACTCACACACACACACATACTCACACACTGCTTCTCTCTCTCTCTCTCTCTCACACAAACACACTCACTCCTTCTCTCTCTCTCACTCTCTCTCACTCACTCACACACACCGAAAAACACACACTGCTTCTCTCTCTCTCTCTCTCTATCTCACTCACACACACACACACACACACACATACATAGAAAGGCTCCAAAAATCTAGCAGGTCTTGATGCCCAGTCATCAAACCTGATGACCGTCGACAATATGTGAAAGTTTTTTTATGTAAGCAGCTGAGCGGGAAGGCTCTCTCATTGGAGATGAGAGAAAGTCAAGTCTGACCTCTGGCTTACACTCATCCCAGCCACTGATCCTTCCATCCCTTTTTTTATACATAGGTAGAGAGAGAGACCTACACACTCACACAGCTGCAAATTGTTCCCTACACCGTGACGCTGTCTGCACCTATTTTCCCAACGTTCTTTACCTTCTGTACTGTGGGAACCTACAGGATATGACAACATTTACACCTTATGCCTGCACATTGGGGCAAAACAGATAAATAATGCATAATAATTTATACAGGGAAGCCAGAGGGAGGAGCCCCTGAAAAAAACCACGGGACATGGGTGGTGCTGGATATGACCCCTCAGAAAAGAGAGTTGGTGATAGTGGTGCACTCAATACTTAGAGGAATAGACAGTTTAGTCTGTTCGCGTGTCAAGGAGCCTCGTAGGGTGTGTTGCCTGCCTGGTGCCCAGATAGGAGACCTCCTGGAGCGTGCAGACAAGCTCCTGGCCAGAGCGGGGAGGGATCCAGTTGTCATGGCCCATGTTGGGACAAATGACATAGGTAAGGGTAGGTTTGAGGTTCCGCAAGGCAAATTTGTGGAATTAGCTGAGAAGCTTAGGAGCAGATCCTCCATGGTAGTGTTCTCTGTGATTCTACCGGTACCATAAGCAAGCAGAGGAAAGCAGAATTTTATCTGGAGGTTTAACACGTGGCTACGAACCTGGTGTAGGAAAGAGGGGTACAGGTTTATGGGGCACTGGAACTACTTCTGGGACACGGGTGACCTGTTCAAGCCGGATGGGCTACACCTGAACCGGAGGGGTACCTTTGCACTGGGTCAGTGTATGTTGAGCGTAGGACAGAGTTATTTAAACTAGGGACTCGTGGGGCAGGGAGGTTAGAGAGTGCCCTGATGGAAGCTGACAGCATTACATTCACTATTGATGATAGATTTTTAAAGCAACAAAGCAAAGTGAGGGGCTTGGAGCAGCGGGCACATGGGAAATCGAAGGGGAAGAGCATTCTTATAACCTGAAATGTTTTAATCTAAATGCAAGAAGCATATAAAATAAATTTTCAGAACTTGAGGCTATTATGATTAGTGAGGACTATGACATAGATAGGATTAAAGAGACATGGCTTAGTGAAGAGGATGGAGATGAATATAATATTGAAAGTTATAAGCTCTTTAGGAAGGATAGATGTAATAGGCGAGGAGGGGGCATAGCACTATGTGACCAAAAACATAAATGTACAGGAAATTCCTGAAATTGAACATTCCTTGCCCTGTGAAGATATCTGGGTCAGGCTCATTGGCAAACATGAGACAGGTTTAAACATAGGAGTATGCTATCGACCACCAGCTTTGGACAGTACAGTCAATGAAATGCTCTTTAAGAGGATTACGCAAGCTTGTAGAGGTGGAGGGACTATTATTATGGGAGACTTCAATTATCCTGGTATTGATTGGGAAATGGTGAAAGGACAGGGTAGGGGAAGGAAGAATTTCTAGATGTTATAAATGATAATTTTTGGGCCATTATGTTAATAAATCTACAAGAGAGAAGGCAATTTTAGACTTAGTGCTCTGTAATATCCCAGATAGAATTAGCAGTGTTGAGATACTGGAGCCACTTGGGACAAGTGATCACACGACTGTTAATTTTGATGTTTCATGGGAAGTTAAAAAGGTGTCTTCAAAAAAAAAATTTAAAATTTTCAATTTTAGGCCAGCATAATTTGACAGGATGCGCTTATATCTAAGTGAAATAAAATTGGAGACACTCCTGGACTGTGAGTCTGTAATGAGAAGTGGGAAAGATTTAAGGGGGTTTTACGTATTCACAATGCAAATTCATTCCAAAGGTGTCCAAAAGTAAGCTGATAAAGCAGAATCCTCAATGGATGACCACAGCTATTCGTAGGAGTCTGAGGAATAAGAGGAATCTTTATAAGATGTACACAAAGGATAACAATGAGAATACTATGGCTGAATACGGTAAAATACGGGCTGTGGTCAAAAAAGAGCTGAGGAATGCTAGAAGACTGTATGAAAGGCAAATTGCAGAGGGGGCAAAAACGAACCCTAAGCGCTTCTTTCAGAAGTGTAGCACAAAAAGGAAAGTCGAAGAGGAGTTTAAGTGCATAAAGAATAAATATGGAAGGCTGCTATATGATAACAAGGATATTGCAGATACCTTAAACCAGGGGGGGCAACTCCAGTCCTGGAGGGCCAGTGTGTATGCAGGTTTTTATTTCTATCAATTAGCCTGACTGAGTTAATTGGTTGCATACACAAATATAGATTTGTGCGAAGGTTTGATCTAAGAAAAATATTTTATGTAGGGAGACAAGAACAGTCTTTGGTGGTAATTCATAAAAATTTTTTAAAATGCGCCATAAATGTCAGATTTCATGAATAGTTTAGCCAATAGATAATCAACAAATTAAAGGCCAGAGGTTGGTGTTAAAACCAGGGATAGATACGGCCTTCGTTGCCCATCCCTGCCTGAAACAGTTACTTCATTGAGAATTTCACCTCAGAGCGGGTTTTCATTCGGCCAGAAGGCATGCTAGATGCTGAAGATTATTTAGCGGAAATTGAGGTTAGGGATGACGAAGTATTAGACAAGTTGCATAAACTAAAGGCAGATAAGGCGGCGGGTCCTGATGGCTTATATCCTAGAGTGCTCAGGGAAGTTAGATCTTGATCTAACTTCATCTTGAAGCCGTTATCCGCAGCTTTAGAAACTGGGGCAATAAAAATGCCAAAATATAAGAAAGGGGACCTTACTGAGCCAGGAAATTACAGGCTAGACAGTTTAACTTGCAATGCGTGCAAAATATTGGAATCTTTCAGAACAGATGAGCTGGATTTATATCTTAAACGTAACAGTATCTTGTGGGATAGCCAACATGGTTTCCGTAAGGGACGGTCATGGCTGACAAACCTTCTGGAATTTTTTGAAGAGGCCATTAAGACATATGACCAGAGCAGGGCTGATGACATCATTTACTTGGATTTTCAGAAAGCATCTGATACAGTATTGCATAAGAGATTAATTTTTAAAATGAGCTCCATTGGAGTCAGAGGAATTCTGAAGTGGATTCAAAACTGGTTACAGGACAGAACACAAAGAGTGGCGGTCAGTGTTATCTCATCTGAGCCAGGTATGGTGGGCAGTGGCGTCCCCCAGGGATCGGTGTTGGGACCCCTGCTGTTCCTCATCTACATTAATGACCTTGATAGGAATATTGAGAGCAAATTAGTGAAATTGGCAGATGATACTAAATTGGAAGGTTTGGCAAATAGTTTTGAGTCCACTAAAGTGATTCACAGGATGATTTGGATAGAATCCAGAATTGGGCAGAAATGTGGCGAATGAAATTTAATGGAGCAAAATGTAAAAAGTTGTACATGTAGTTACTGGAATGTGCTCCACAAAATAAAGATCTGGGAGTGATTGTTGACCAAACCCTCACAGGCACGAACCATTGTGCCGTAGCACTTAAAAAAGCTAATCGGATGCTGGGATACATGTCATGTCACGTCCGGTTGCCTGTCAGTGGTCTGGCTTTGCTGCTGCCCGCACTTTTAGTTCACTTTTTTTTTTTTTAAATCGTTATTTTAGCATTTTATCGCTTTGACATTTTATCAATTTATTATTTTACTTATTGTATCATTTTTTTTATAGTTTTATTAGTTTTTTTTACTTTTAACATCCTTTTTAACTTTATTTTATCATTTTATTGGTTTTATCATTTTTATTTATTTTAAGTAAGTAGTTCGGCCCGGCTGGCTGCAGGAAGGCTTCAGAAATCACAATGAGTCCACTTACCTCTCCACCTGGCTGTGCCCGTCTTTCGCAGAAGATCGCAGAGCTGGAGGGAAGAATTTCAACCCTCCACCAAATCAGGGAAGATGAGTTACTCATCGATTCCTTAGTGGCTCCAGCTCTTGCTGCTGTGAATGCCTCCACTGCGGTTGAGCAAGACTTCACGGCTCCCCTCGTTGAAGCTGCCCCGACCCAGTCCGAGAACCCCTGGATCCAGCTGGGAGCGAGACCGAAGGTATGGGTCGGATCCCGAGGAAGTAAACGCTGCGGCAGGCACTCCAACCGCGTCCCCCATGCTTGGGATTTGCAGCCCGACAACAGGTTCTCTGTTCTTGATGAGGAGGACTCTGCACCCGCGCCCTCTCCAGCACGCCCGCCTGCGACGAGGGAAGCAACTCGGCCCCATAAGTCAAGCACCGCTGTTTCGTGGCTAATTCACAATACCGTGCCTATTCCTCTGGTGACAACCAGGTCTTTGGACAATGCCCCGAGACCTCCTGCAACTTTAATAATCGGGGACTCCATCGTGAGGAACATGGGGGCGAGGTCGGTCATTACACACTGCTTCCCGGGAGCCAGAGTCTTGGACATTTTAAACCAGTTTCCCAGCCTGCTGGAAAAATATTGGCATATACGTAATGTTGTCGTCCATGTCGGTACAAATGACACTTCTTACCATCAGTCCGAACTTCTGAAACCCGATTTTATGTCTTTGTTTAACGTTCTTAAGTTGAGTGGGAAACGTGTTATCTCTGGTCCTATCCCTTCTCTGGGTCGATGGATAGGGCGTTTTAGCAGAATCCTTAGTCTCCACACATGACTACAGTCCGTTTGCCGTTCACACAACATGTTTTTTATTCTTTATTGAACCCCTCGGGGTACAATAAAGTATATCTTATCTTATCTAATCTTATTTTATCATGTATTGGCGCCATCACTTTGTTGCCTGTTTAACAAATCTCTTCAAACTGGAGATTTGCCACTTGCTTGGCGAAGAGCTAATGTCATTCCTGTGCATAAAAAATTTGATAAAGAAAATGTGAGAAATTATCGACCAGTATCGTTATTGTGCATATGCAGCAAGGTGCTGGAAAGGTGTATCCTAAATTTGGTTTATCCTCACGTTGTGTCTGTTTTGCATCACTTACAACAGTGGTTCCCAAAGTGGGGGGCACGCCCCCTCAGGGAGTTCCGGACACCAACAGCAAATTATTTGCGTACAGCAAATCAGCAACCTTGTTGCAGACCACTGAAGGAGTGTCTTGAGACAGTTGAATTTTTCCGTCTCTACTGGCCTTGCACCGATCGTCTGCCTCGGAACTACTGACTGCACAGTCCATTCGCTGCCCAGAAAACTGAGATCACATCGTAAATGCCTGCCTTAATCTCAGCATTACTCAGCCAAGTCAATCATTCATTGCTTGCCATTTTCATAAATTAATTGTCATGAATGTAGTTTTTCAAATATTTAAAGCTCGTAAAATGAGCTGGTTACAATCAATGTAGTCTAGCAGTACCCAACTCCCCGGTTTTTTTTTTGTCCTGCACTCATCTGGCATATTAATAATAAATTAGTTTGTGACACCGAAAAAAATCCGATGAATATAAAGAGGAAATAACCAAGATTGCGTCAGCTTATTCTCAAAAATTTGAATGCTCTGTAGGTCTACCGATTATTTTTTATCTAGCCTAGCTACTCAACGTCACAAACATATTAGCAGGTTTAGCAAGTGGGGTTCATTAATTATTTTTTTTTCGCACTTCGCTAACGGCTGTTAATATAGGTTGATTATGGTGCTTTCTTTCTACATCATAGAAACATAATTTTAAGTATATGGCTATACTCAGGAAGAGGGGTGTGATACAGCCTAATGATTTTATACTTTAGAGGTTTTGAATCATTAAATCTTCGTGTCCTTTATTTGAAAATGCGGTGCCCATTTCCAAACCTGTCAATCATTTTTAATGTTTCCAGCTAGGGGAGACAAAAATCATCTGTTCAGAGCATTCATGTTTTCCACAATAAGCTAACGAAATCTCGGTTATTTTTACTTCATAAGTGCAAGGCCAGTGAAGCGAGAAACATTTAAATGTCTTGAGATACTCCTTCAGAGGTCTGGCACAAGGTCGCTGATTGGCTGTTTGCAAGTAAGTTTCTGTCAGTATTCGGAACTGTACTGGGGGAAAAAATTCACGCACAGCAATAATGAATTAATAAATAAATACAGTAAATGACACTGCTACCATAACATGGACAAAGTTTTGACGGAGCTTCCATGTAAACGCAAAGCAGAAGATGAAGCACCGCCAAATGTGTTTCCAAAGCAATTTCCTTCCAAGGCAAAGGACTAGAAAATATGACGACACATATATTGCTTTTGGCTTCACCTGTTCAACGGTGGGTAATGAGGAGAGACCGCAGTGTGTTGTCTGTCTTAAAAAAAAAAACTTAAAGGTTTGTTTTTCTACTCTCAGGGAGTTGGTCATGTTTTAAAACCCAATTTTGCAGAGAGGCAGTTTTTCAAAAATGCATTTATGGCAATGTTCTTGAATATTAAAAAAGAAAGAAACCTGTTACACTGAACATAATTACACAGTTAAGGTGCTTTAAAACAGTTACACTTAAAATAATTGCACCGTAATGACGGTTTGTTATTTTGTTATTTATTTTTAATTCTAAAAGTAGTTGTACTTTATTACAACCTGCAGTTTATGGCAGTTTACATTTACTTTTTCAAAAAAGGTTGAGTTTTATATAAATGACAATGTGTGAAATAAACTGCAATGGACTCTGAAAACAAAATATGTGTATGTATGTCCTTTATTTTTTTTGGGGGGGTGGCGCAAAAATTTTCTTATGTACCAAAGGGGGGCCCAGCAGAGAAAGTTTGGGAACCACTGACTTACAACACGGTTTTGTAAAGGGAAGGTCGAGAACAACTCAGTTAATTCAAGTTTTTCATGAAGTCGGCAAAATCCTGGATCAGTCTGGACAAATTGACATTCTATATTTAGACTTTTCATCTGCTTTTGACTCTGCCCCCCACGACTTACTTCTGCATAAACTTCAGGTTTATGGATTGCAAGGCAATCTCTTAAAATGGCTAACGTCATATTTATCTAATCTCAAACAAAGAGTTGTTGTCGATGGTGCTCTATCCTCCTGGTCTACTGCTACTTCAGGAGTTCCACAAGGATCAGTATTAAGTCCTTTAATCTGTTTATTGTACATCAATGACATGCCAGATTGCGGAAGTCCTGAGGCACAGGTTGCTTTGTTCGCGGATGATTCAAAATGCTTAAGAGAAATCAAAAACACTCAAGACTGTTCAAATTTGCAGTGCGACCTTGAAAATGTGTTGGTCTGGAGTCGTAAATGGTATATGAGATTTAACACTGCCGAATGTAAACTTTTAAGTGTTGCAAGGAAGCAATTTCCTATTTTTCACCAGTAGACTATGAATGGTAATATAACTGAAAAAGTCGATTGCATGCATGATCGTGGGATTGTGGTGTCATCTAATTTATCATGGGATGCACATGCAAATGTACTGGTCAGTAAAGCAAATCGTATGCTAAGATTAATTCAAAGAACTTTTGGTCACTCTTGTTCAATTCAAACAAAAAGAAAACTATATACTTCGCTCATAAGACCACTCTTGGAATGTTCTACCCAATCTTGAGCTATAGCATCTCTCCTTCACATCGAAGGTGTGCAAAGGAGAGCAACCAATTACATTCTTAGTAATAGTGATTGTGTAGGTAGTAATTACAAAGTCCGTCTCATGAAGCTGAACTTATTACCGCTTGGCTATCGGCGTGACATAATGGACTGTGTATTTCTGTGTTATTGTTTGAGGGGTGACTGACATTTCCGATGTGCAGTTTGTTTCATTCCAATCTGAGGATACTGTTTCAATACAGATTCCAAAATTTAGGACGGAAACTTTCTGACATTCGTATTTTAATAGAATATTTTACTTATGGAATGCCAATGCACTTTATCAACCTTCTGATACCACAGTTGTTTTTAAGTCGAAGTTATTCAATTATTACATGAAAAAGCTAGACGATAATTTTTCACCCAACAACTCTTGAACATGGGTTGGCAAATGCCATTGTACATGCTGCCGCCGAATATAGTTAAACTTTTTTGGCCGCTTTAATTCTGTATTTTTTAGGCTTCTTTTCTTTGTTTTTGTCATTTTCTTTTTGCAATTTTCTGTATATGTAATTGGAGGATTGCTCACTATAGGTGCCTTGTCACCTGTGCGATCGCATCCTGACTGCTGTCAAAATTTTATAAATAAAATAAAATAAATACATTGCCAAAAGTACTGAGAACAAATCCAAGGAGGTGATGCTTCTTTTGTACAACACATTCGTCGGACCACATCTGGAGTTTTTTGTACAGTTTTGGGGACCATACTTTAAGAAAAATATAGAGGCTCTTGAAAAAGTTCAGAGAAGAGCCCCTAAGCTGATTCCAGGTATAAAAGATGAAAGCTATGAGAAGAGGCTGAATATCCTTAATCTCTTTAGTCTTAGGAAAAGGAGACTGTGGGGTGATCTGATTGAGGTCTTTAAATATGTTAAGGGGATTAACAAAGTGAATTATGTAGGATTCCTTCGACCAAGTGTTGTTAGTAGAACTCTGGGTCACAAATGGAAGCTGACCAAAGGTAAATTTAGCACTGATAGTCGGAAATATTTCTTCGCCCAATGAGTAATTTTAATGAGGAATAGCTTGCCTGACCATATTGTTGAGGCAGAGACCTTGGGGGTTTTCAAGAACAGGCTTGACTTAAAGCTAGATACCATTGAGTCATTGAGTATCTGAAGTGATATATTCACAATAGTATAAAGAAACTGGTGAGCCTGGTTAGGCTGAATGGCCTATGTTATGTTATTTTTTGTTACGTTAATGCGTTTGTAATCTGGATGGCAATCAACCCAGACTGGAACCAAAGGAAGCTCCAAAGAAGAAAGCTTTTTCTAGAGGAGCTCGGCAAGGCACTAGTGACACCTTACATACAGAGGAGACAATATCAGTTAAAAAAAAAAAACAAATTCATTGAAACAATGTTTCATTTCATTTTCTCATAGATAAGCATTATTTATGCCACCTTCAATTATGCTAGTGTTTATTATATTGGATTTTTTCGATAAATTATAAATTCACCATCACAAAAACGCTTAATACATCCATTGTTAAAAGTGATAAATCAGAGATTAATAGCAAATATTCATTATATATGTTATCTATATTATTTGGAATTGAGATAAAGACAATACATGTCAAGTATTTTTTTTTGAATATTTTTATTTCTGTATTTCTTTTTAAATCCCAAAAAATGTCCTGTGTCAGATTGACCCGAACAGTACATGAGGGTCGTAAAAGTGAACCTAACACAAGGGTTAAGAGCATGTACAACAATTTACAGTGAACCAAGCATGAAGTATAGTCCTGTTAAAATGTGACTACCAACTGTTAAAGTGCGACTATTTACAACCTCAATGTATAGAGTGCCTGACAAAAGTCTTGTCGCATAAAGACATAGAAATAAAGTTGTATGCTATTTTTAGTGACTAACTTATCAATTGTTATAATAAATGGTCCATTTTAATGTTAAGGGCTTTCACATTAATAATTTGGTGCAAAATGAAACTGTCAAAAAGGTTTCTGATGTTCACACCCTGGCAAAGCCCATAAAATGTGTTTTTGCTGGGACAAAAGTCTTGTCGTCTCTTTAGATGATGCTACAAATCACAGATTAGAGTTTAACCTGTGACAAATACTGTCATTAACACATTCCCAGATATGTATAGAAATAACCCCAGCGCACCAGACTTTCATATGAGGTGCGACTACACCTCTGACAACACGCCAATGATTCAACCACAGACCAAAGTGCTGATCATCAAGAGCCTGAAGATTGAGCCTGCTGCTGAGGTGGCAGACATCTTTAATGTATCCAAATGTCAAGTGGAGGGGATAAGAAAAATATTTGAAGAAACTGGTGATGTTCATGGCAAGTGCAGGTCAGGCTAGCAGGGCTAGCCCTTCTTCAACTACAGCAAAGCTACATTAGGAAATGTCACCGAAAATCCTGGTATCTACAAGATGAGTTTGTCAAATTCTCTCTCAAAGTGGTTTTCATGGCCGAATTAGTACACAAAAGTCTGCATTAAAGAGAAAACAAATAACCTGCATTGCATTTGCCAAGACCCACAGCTTGCAGAAAGGATTGATACTGGAAAAGTGGCTGAAAGTTTATTTTTCTGATGAATCATCCATTGAACTGCATCCCAGACGCCGTACAAGACTTGTTGGAACCCTCATGGACCCAAGATTCTCCCAGAAAACAATCATGTTTGGTGGAGGAAAAATCATGGTTTGTTGTTACAGCCAGTGTTGGGGGGGGGGGGTGGGGGTGAGAAAGATCTGCAGTGTGGATCGAACCATCAAAAGCCTGAAATATCAAGAAGTTCGTCCTGCCCAACTCATACTGCTGCTCCTTCTCATACTTCTGTCTCCACATCACAGTTCCTGAAAGCGAAGAAGGTGAAGGTACTCCAGGATTGGCCGACCCAGTCACCTGACATGAACATTTTTGAGCATTTCAGGGGTAAGATGAAGGAAGAGGCTTGGAAGATGAAACCATAGAATCTTGATGAACTCTGGGAGTCCTGTAAGACTGCTTTCCTTGCCATTCCAGATGATTTCATCATCAAGTTATTTCTGTCATTGCCAAGACGTATGGATACAGTCCTCCAAGCACATGGGAGTCTACGCGATATTAATTCTTTTTTCCAAGGCACCATGAAATTATGTTCTAATATTATGGTGGCATATTTTTATATTCAAAATAAAGTGTATGTATAATTTCCACATTTTTTTTTCAATGCGCCAAGACTTTTGTCTAAGCAAAATCTGACCTTTCTGTACTAATTAAATAAGAAAACTCAATGAATGACACAAAACTCTATTTTGGTATATTTTGCATAATCTAGAGGGCTTTGCCTTTCTTATAAGCCATTTTTTGATTCTAATTGATCAACTACAAGTCAGGTTATTATTTTTTGTTCCAAAAACTTGGACAAGTGACAAGACTTTTGTCAGGCACTGTACCAGAGGCAGCTGGTGAGCTCAGGAGGCACAAAACATCCCTTTAAATCAATCTGTAATGTTACGCCCCCTGATGTTCGGATGACTAAGGCGCAACTTTAGCACAACAGAAGGGTCCGTGAGGCATGCAGACACACAATACCACAGTTAATTGGGTTTCAAAAGTAAATGATTTTATTTCACAGAGGCAACACGGGGGAACAAAAGGGTAAGTAAACTGGTGGCACCAAACAAACACAAAATACAAGAATAAATCCCCCGCCTGCCCCTTACAGGTGCAAATACCCCAAAATACAGAGGGTGGTGCACACCACTACAATAATGAAAATAACGTTTAAAAAAAACTACATGAATGTCAAGAAATGTATACCCCAGGGCGTCTTAACTAACCTTAAGTCCCCTATGTGCCCAAAGAACAATCAAAAGATAACAGAAATAGAAATAGGTAGGTCAAAACATAAGAGGTCAACACATAAAGGCTTCCAAACTAAACTAAGTCAAATCAAATCAAAAGAAGCCCCAACAAGCAGCTCAGCACCTGGCCCTGTCACAGCTCAGGAGAGAGAGAGTGAACTGAACAAAAGGGACACTCTTAAAAGGGGAGGAGTCAGTTGCTTGTTAAAGGTTGATCTAGAACAGGTGATCATGATGAATGGGTAACCAAGCAGCTCACCTGAGAAAAATGGAGAATGGTGAACAGAAGGGGAAGACAAAGCAAAACCACAACACAGAAAACAGACCTCATTTACAAGTAGGAAAAACGTGCATATTTTCATGCGGTTTGGCCTCTCTTTTACGCGCAGAGTTTTTCTCACAGAAAACAATCATTTGTAAAAACCCCAGCCAAAGTGGAGATTTCCATTTATGTGTTGTCGTGTAAACTGGGTGAAACGGGGTTTTAGGTTCTGAAACGTCACGTGAGCGACCTATCAGTCCACATAAACAAGCCGTGCGCCATATTTATTGCTTTGAAAGGAACAGGAAGTTGTGCATTTTATTTGTTGTTGTTGTCAATTCTGAGGATTCTGATTGGCTGGCAGGGCTATATCCTTCTCTCTACACTGCCGCCCATAGGTTTGGCATTGTTATGATGGCGCTCCACGACGTGTTTATCTGGGTTGACAATATTTTTGAAAGCGATATTGTGTGCACAATGTTATCATTGAAGACGGGCGAGGGGGGGGGTGGGTGTTAGTTTCTGTAAATACCCAGCTATGTGTAAACGTGGCCATAATATCCAACAAAATATGTAGGCCTACATATAAACAGACATAAATAAACATACCGGATGTAACAATTAGTTTTTATCTGTTTTCAATCATTTACTTAAATAAACATGATGGAAACTTCATAAACACGCAATAGCATCCCATCTGACTCTTTCCATTGTTTAGGAAAAATGAGAAATTTGGCATAAAATTGCATTTCAATCTGCTTTTTTTAGTATAATTTGCATAATCATGAAGCACGTTTGATAGGAAATGCTACAGGCGAACATGGAAGTTAATAGAATATCTATTTTTTTTTTTTTGTTGAATGATACATTTTTTCTGGATTCACAACCTCCATCGACATTCCCATGTCGCCCCCCTGCTGTTGAGGCTGCACTGGCTGTCCATGGCGGCTCTCATCAAGTTGAAGACATTGATGCTGGCTTATCAGCCAGTCAAAGGAACAGCTCCAGCATACATGCAGAAGCTGTTTAGACCACACACGCCTACTAGAGCACTACACTCTGCCATTTCTGGTCCCTTGGCTCCACCTCCTCTCCACTCCTGCTCATCCCGCTCAAGACTGCGGTCTATCCAGGCTCCCCGTTGGTGGAGTGATCTTCCCGTCAAGGTCAGAACATCTGAGTCCTTCAGCATCTTCACGCACAGCCTGAAAACCCACCTCCTCAAGCTCCACCTCTCCCCTACTTCACTGCCCTCAGTGTGACTCTCCTGACGTCACGTCCTCATTCCCTGACTGATGTCATTTAGTTCCCTTTTGTAAAACTTTACTGGTCTCATTTTTTTGGCTACGGTTTGTTTAAATGTGGCTAATTTCACTATTGTTTCTCGGTACTTTTGCACCAAACTTTTGTACGTCGCTCTGGATAAGGGCATCAGCTAAGTTCCTGTCATGTAATGTAATTATTTAATTGCAGCATCACTGGATTAAAGAAAGCTGTGTGTTTAACAGTTGATTATTCTAATCATTTAAAACTTGTTAATCGAGAAAAATGATTGAAAACGGGTCAACATGACTTAGTGAAAAAGGGATTTACAGCATTTGTGCCGTCACAGTAGTATAAAGTATAATAATGTAAAGCAGCATTTCTTTCACAAATTTCCTATTCGCAGAATGACAGGATGTGAATGGTCTGGGCAGTGCGAGGGTGGAGTAGTCCCAATATTCTGACTTGCTAATGGAGCGCAATCTTTCCTCATGCCAGTAGATCAACTAATGGCTATATCAAGCCAAACCTTTCTAGTCATGCCAAATTATACCCTTCCAGGTGCAAGTCTAGATGCTGTGCAATTTTACTGTCTAACTCCTTCAGCTATGCATTCCCTAAATCACACCCTGGGATTTCCTTATTTTCTTCTTTGCCTATTTGGAATAAGTGGCAGTTCAGAGACATGAAAACCACATTGTTGGAAATAAAATGTTGACTGAACTTTAAAAAGTAAGGAAACCATCCACACAGCATTCTTGAGTTTGCCCAACTTCAAGTCCCAGAAGTTGCAAAATCATTTTTGAAAGAACTTGAAGCTTGAAATTGAGGTTGAGCTGAGTCTATGTACAGTTGGTTACCTTGCTTTTTAAAGTTTAGTCAGCTTTATAGTTTTTACAGTGATGTGAATTTAATGTGAATTCCGACCAACAAAAACTGCAGTCAGAATAAATAAATGATTTAAAAATTATACAAGATCGTACCCTTTTCACAGGCTGAAGATATTGATGGCTTTTGTTGTTTCTGTTCCTACATCGGTTTTTATCATCTTCACCGTCTTTCTGTCTCTTTAAGCGTGTCTCTGTCAAAGGCCAAATGCTCCCAATATAGAGAGGTTTCCATTTTATTTCCCTTGCAGGATGTCAAGTTCCTGAATAAACTGGCTGAGCCTTCATACAGTCTTCATAGCTGTACGGTCAAACAAGGTTACTGCTGGTTTAGTTCCCTCAGGGCCAGACAGACGTAAAGGGTTAGTGCACTCCGGGGCATCAACAGGCACTAACAGTTCAAGGGTTATCATGGCGAGAAAGGTGCATCTTCTTCATCCAAATAAGTTGTGATATGAATTTGTCGAAGTATGGCTAATATTTTTCAGGATGAGGCAACGGTCATGGGAGCTAGAGAAATAGAGCAGCCAGAGCACTTGCTCCACCATGATAATCAGAGGTAGAGAATTGCTTACTCATGAGGATGGCTTATGTTTTTTTTTATTTGAATATAGAAGACAAACATTCGATAACCGCAGGGCAGGAAACAGGTGATCAATTGTGGTGTAAGGAATAGCGATAAAACCGGAAACATATTTGCAATATGCCTGAGCAAAGCAGCTGCTCTGTGGCAATGCCGGCTAGAATGAATGCCGTTCAATTAATAGAGGGATGTACATTTACATGCCTTGCTCTTACGGTAAACCACGATGACTTTAGCAGGTCTTTTGAAGTTTTTGAAACATAACGCACTGTATACAATGTTACCTTGAGGTAGGGCTAGAGTATTATTAAACTCAACATGTTCTCATTTTCAGCAGTTTGATGTAGAAATAAGTATTTGGTCAATTGAAAATGTTGGGGATGCATGCCATTCACCCCAGAGGTTTTGAAATCGGCAAAAGGCACACTATTCTTGCTTTTTCACCACCAATTAGCTGATAGCAAGATTTTTTTTTCCGGCAGAGCCGTTGTATCCTGTTCATATATATGGTAAGAGTATTTACACAGAAGTGAGCATCCCCAAGAGGATGACCGTGTAGAATCCCATGCAAGCCGGTCGCTAAAGTACACGTGCCTCCCATACCACAGAACGCAGTAAAATGTACAAAAGCAATATGCTCTTGAACTGATGAATGCAATTTATATTTACACCTGCCTCCTTTTTTTTGAACAGTTTGGGAATAAATATTAGCATACAGAACTGCAATATGACTTTCAGGGCCATTCCATGAGAAATTGACACTCGGTGCGCAGTTGACCCTCCTGGAATTGAATGAAACTTAGGCACATAGGTAGATATGGGTGTCTCACAGAAAAAAAGCCAATTTTTTAGGTCCATATCTCACTTTGCCTGCCAATACCGCCACCTGGAAGCCACTTAAGTGGCTCAGTTAAGTTTATTCACATTAAATCTCCTCACATTATTACATTAAATCCCTGCTCCAATTTGGAGTTTTATGGCTATTTCAATACTTTAGGTGTATAACCAACAACTACTGGCTGAATATTTCCGGCAATGGTGAAACGTGATGAGCGTGCACACGGGGAGGAGGGAGGGACCGAGGGTGGCATGGGCAGCAGAAGGCATCTGATTGACAAATCCCAGCCATTCGGTCCGAATGGAAAGAATCAGAGTTTTTGCAGTCCTGCAGCTGACACAGAGGTCTGATTCTTTTCCTTCCCTTTTCTGAATACATAATGTATTGACTACTCTCAGGATAGATGGTCCATTTCACCCAGTATAACAAAAAATGTTTCTGAACAGGATTACCAACTATAACTTTAAATACCAAAATACCAACTTCAAATGGCAACTCAACACTCAGCATTTCAAACCCATTACACTCTCCCCCGTTTCAAGAGATGTCTCCGGACATCTTAACCAAACTAACTATAGGCATTTGACGCTCATTATACAGTCTACTACAGTCATGTACTTAAATGTCTCTAGCCCCTATATACATAGTCTCAAGCCTAACATGTCCATACTGGTGTGGGATAGTAATGGTGTTCTGGAACAGCTGGGTAAAGTTGCTTGTGATGGGGGATACAGGCGAACATCAGGTTTGCTCCTAACCTCCATGGCTGATATGAAGGTTGTCCTCAGCGGTCAAATGTAAGCATTCCCCGGGGTTTTCCTGCTCGGGTTGATCTTCTCACAATTAGCACTTCCTCCCCTGACGTCTCTTCAACTGGTATACCTTCAACAAAGGGTTCCCCTAGATCTACTTCTTCCATTACATCCTCCATTACGGGTATTTCTTGGACTTCCTGAGTTGGTGGTGCAGCAGCTGGAACCCCCCCCCCTGCGCAGGAACTGGCACAGTAAGGTTTAGTTAGGTTTAGACGGTTGCTGCGTCTGAGCAGGCTGTGTTACCCGTTCCGCTGGCTGGGACTCTGGAGCTACAACACTAAGTTCACTGTGTGTTTTCAGCTGAGGCATTAGGGGTCTAACTTTCCTCCTTTCATACACTGGTATGGTCCTGAGGCAATAGGTATACTCCTCTTCTTCCTCAGTGTTCAGACCCCTGCTCTTTTATCTCACGACCATTTGAGAGATTGTTTGTCGGTTTTCGTCCCTTCTTCCTTGCATGCAGACTCCGCTCACCTCATTCAAAGAGCAAATCCTTTACAGGTAGTAGGAGGTTTCGATGCAGAATGAGAAGATTTCGCTCACCTGTCTCTGGCTGGACTCTGCATACAGGTCCATCCCCAATCCATAATGAACTTTCTGTGCCCAATAAGCATGCAGTTTGCCCGGACCACTTCTTTCTGATAAGTTTCTGACAAGAAACCGATCTCCAGGCTGCAGCCTGATGCTTTTTGCATGCCAATCATAGAACTTCTTCCCCTTACCTGAAGACTTTTCACTGTTATTTAAAGCAATCTTGTATGCTTCCCGCATGTGAAAAGCCCATTTTTGTGCATACTCTTGTCTGGACTGTGACTTTTGTTCAGATTTTCGGTCAAACTGCAGATCAACAGGTAACAGTGGGGGTCTCCCAAAGAGAAGAAAGAAGGGTGAATAGCCTGTCCCCTCATGCCTCCTGCAATTATATGCATGAACTATGTGGAGTAGGCGGTCCTTCCACTCAGCTTTCTTCTCCTCTGGCGGAGTGCGGAGAATCTTTAGTAGTGTCTTGTTCAGGCATTCAACAGGATTCCACTGCAGGTGATAGGGTTTGAGAAAGAGATAGTTCGAAAGTGAGGAACTCCAGCTAATTGCTGAAGCCGCTGGAAAAGGCTGTTCTTTAACTCCCGCCCCTGATCAAGATGGAGTTTTCCAGGGTACCCGATGCGTGGGATAAAATCAAAAAAAAAATTTCGGCTGCTGTTCTACCAGACTTATTCTTTGTGGCATAAGCTTGCGCAAACCGATTAAAGTGATCTATTCGGACTAAAATGTACTTGTAACCACCTTAACTCGATTCAAGGTTGAGATAGTCAACAGAAAAGACCTCAAAGGGAGCACTGATTGTTAATGAGCCCAGAGGTGCCCTTTCTGGGACATTTGGTCATTTTTGCTTAATACACTGGCATTGGCGAATTACATAGTCTTCAAAGTCGTGCTGCATATAAGGCCAGTAAAACCTCTCGCGTGCTAGGTAAATGACTTTGTCAGCTCCCACATGCCCTATATTCTCATGCAAATGTTTCAATACAGTCAACTTAAGCTTGCTGGGAAGAACTAGTTGTTTCCGTTGTCCTGCCTGTCTGTACACTAGTCCTTTGTCTAGTGTCAGTCTGTTCCACTCATGGACAAGTCTGCGCGTCTCTCTTCTCTCAATTGGTTTCAATCCACTTGTTTTTAGATTTATCACTTCGCAGATGGGAGCTTCTTCTTTCTGAGCAGCTTGCATGCTTCCTGGAGTGATAATTGGAATTCCTTCTGGAAACGCATAATTGGCATTCTGACGCAGTTGCAACACAGCCACCCATGGCACATCACTGTTCCTTTTCGCTTTGTCCCCCTGCCAGATGGCTGAGACCACGTCTGGGGGCATCATTTCGGTGTATACGTGCAGGTGGTCATGAAGCCGCACCGAATATCGTGACAGGGTATCGGCATCTACGTTTGACTTGCCAGGTCTATATCTAATGATGAAATGGAAATCCACTAACTCGCCCACCCACTAATGTCCAACTGCATTCAACTTGGCTGTGCTCAGTACATAAGTTAAGGGATTATTATCTGTATACACGGTAAAAGTGGGTGCATAATAGAGGTAATCTCGGAACTTATCGCAAATTGCCCATTTCAAAGCGAGAAGCTCAAGCTTGCCTGAATGGAAATTGTCGTTTTTTTCAGCAGGCATGAGTGTCCTTGAACCATGAGCAATTACACGGAGCTGGTTTCCCTGTTGCTGATACAGCACCGCCCCTAGTGCTTCATTTGTAGCATCTGTATGAAGGGCGAATGGTAACTCAAAATCTGGGTGGGCTAAAATGGGTGGACTAGTCAGCATGTCAACAAGATGCAACACCACGGCACTGTGTTCTAGTGTCCACTGAACAGGTGTTTTGGATGAGAGCTGGCCATTACTGGTGCTCTTAGTTTTGGACTTGTTAGATTTGTTGGCTCCGTTTTTCTGGCCAGCTTCATTTGTACCTTCGATAAGCTTAAAAAGTGGCCTGGCCAACCTCGAAAAATCCTGTATGAACATTCTATAATAGCCCAAAAACCCCAGTAGGGCCCTGACCTCTCCAACATTCTTTGGCACTTTGCTTTTCAAATACTGAACTGCCTCCAGATCTTTAGGGTCAACCTGGATACCTTCACCGCTTACTAGACCGCCTACATACCTAATCTGTTTCTTGAAAAGCTCACATTTCTCTTGGCGTAGTTTAACGCCATGCTCTCGCAGATGGCAGAGAACCCGCCTCAGATCGTCAACGTAGTCCTGAAAGGTCTTGGAAAAGCAGAGCACATCATCCATGTATGAAGAGCAGCACTCATCCCTCAAGCCACTGAGAACTCCCTCCATACACTGTTGAAACACCGCTGGGGCATTAGTTAGGCCAAAGGGAAGACAAATCCACTCAAATAGCCCCCAGGGTGTGCTAAAGGCAGTCACGTGTCTGGAGCCCTTTTTAACGAAGCCCTGATGGTAAGCACTGCCCTGGTCGAGTATGGAGAACCAGGTGTACCCCCCCCAGATTGTCCAGTAGATCTTGGATGCATGGGAGAGGGTGGCGGTCAGGGACAGTTTTGCTGTTCACACCCCGAAAGTCAACACACAGACGCAAACTATTATCTTTTTTTCGGACACAGACCACTGGCGACGAGTAAGGCGAGGTGGATTTTCTAATCCAGCCTTGTTTGAGCAAATTTTGGACATAGTCCTTTACCTCTTTGTACAAGGGCTTAAGTACAGAGTTATAGGATGTTTGGATGGGTACCTCTTCCTTTAAGTGCATTTTCAGCTTTAAGCCTGGAATGCAACCAATATCTGAATTATCCTTAGCAAACACATTCGATTCTTCTTACAACATGTCTCTGACGATCTTTTACTCATGCTCTTCCAGGTGAGACATGATGGGTGCACAGATGGGTGCCATTTCTGTTTAATACCATTGTTGGTGATATAGTTATTGCTCATTTGTCACTGAGTGTCTATGCCTGACTGAGCTGAGTTTACAGACGGGTGAGGCATCGCCTCAGTTTCACTCAAGAAAACGTTAACTGACTTCACTTCAGTGGCTTCTTTTAAATTGCCCAAAACTGTTTTCTTCGAGGTAGATGTTATGTTTAGTGCAGTTCTGAACGGAGATTTTATTGATTTTCCTGGTCCCACTTGGAACATCTAATAAAGCCGGAAACAACTCTAATCCCTATGAGCTGTGCAAGACGGTTTTTTAATTAGGGCTGACATTGTGTGCTGTTGTTTTTCCGGTTGACTGCCTTAGTGTGGCTGGCTAATACTGGGGCCTCTTCAGTGGCAATGGTCACAGGCCGCCCCTCTCCAGTGACCTCGCCCCGTTTCCTGACATTTTTCTCTGTAGGCAGCCGATGGCGCGATGTCCAGCCTGGCCACAAACAAAGCAGTGAGGGCAGCTTTCCTTTTTCTGCTGAACACAGTCACTGCATCTACCTCTGGTCTCTGGCCTTAGTGCTGGGGAACACCTGGACACCTGTTGCAGTCAATTTCCTGATAGCAGTGCGAATAGCTTGTAACTCCGTGTCCACTATATCCTGCTTAGCTGTGTTACCACTATCAAGCAGAGCTGTATTCACAGTTACTGTTTGGGTTTCAGCAACTGAGCCAAGGTGTTTCAGTCTCTCTGCCTTCTCACTAGTAGACTTAGTAAATTGATCTAAGAGAAAGTCATCGCTAACCTGCCAGTCTGTTAGGAAGGGTTTGAGGTCATGTTGGACATGGTTGTTTTTTTCACTCATCCCATGGTAAAGGGTGTGCAGGAAAGTACCTGGAACGAGCTAATGGTCATAGCTAAACTCGGCACCAGGCTGTTGTGATGCAAATAGGATGCGCTGCTTTAAACCCACAATTCTGTACAAAAACTGTCGCGGAGCCTCTTTGTCTGACTGCTAAGTGTTACTTAGCTCTTGGAAGAGCTCAGTACTGCTTTTGTCCCTAATGTGTGCACAGAGAAACTGCTTATGCTCATCAACAGTTAAATCCCCCTTATGGGTTAACATTTCTCTAAATGCACCAGGTTTGATTATCCTAATCACGATGCAAATTATCTCTGACTCAGTAAAACCCTCTTGTTACCCTTCATCAATCTGCAATTTGCAAATGTTATTGTAAGACATGTCAGAACCCACATCAGATATCTGCCCCCCATACAACTTGAGCTCTCTGCGTGGAAGTAGAGCAGCAATATCATTAAACCGGAGAGCCTGGTCTCCTACACAGAAAGATAAACTCACCCTACCAAGGGGAGCACCAGTAACACCTGCTGTGGGTGACTTAACACTAGAAGCGCCGAAATTTTATCACTACTAGAACTACCATGAACGGTCATTTGGACCGTTAGGTTCAAAGCATTCTAATCCGTCTCTCTGAGCACCTAATTAAGCAATTAATGCATCTTGTATGTTACCATGTATCTTAAAAGAATGAAACAACACCAGCATTACGTTTTAACAAGTTTAATAATACATGTATGAATATTTAGGTAATAGAATTATGTATAATTAACATGAATTAAGCTGCTTTCACACCGGACGCGAAACGAATTTTTCGCAAGACAGGTTACATTCAGATTCAATGCAGAGACGCAAATACACGTGTTTCGCGCGGATTCGCGTCTTTGCATTGACTTTTGAAAGTGATCTGTCTACGAAAAATTCGTTCGAGTCCAATGTGAAAGGGGGTTTATTGTAAACATTCACAACGATATTTTTGGGTAAAGGAATAATTAAACAATTCAGAACGACAAAAACAACAATTAAAAACATCTATATTGATTAATACACATTCGGATTCAACATTTATATGGAATATCTTATTTATTATGAAATAATTAATCGGAACAATCACACGGATTAGAAAACAATAGGTAGGTGCTGAACTTTTTTTTTTCTGATTACCTTTTTATTTACGCAATGTCCATGTGTCCGAAAGTCGGACAGGGTTTTCATATAACTCCGAGTCCGACAGTCGGATAGTTTCAATATAACTTTGTGTCCGACAGTCGATTATTGTTTTTAATCTCATAAAATCTGCTGAATCTTTTAGATATTAAACGTGAATGTTTTGATCAGAGGGCTCATTTCTTCAAGATGTGTACCGAAAATTTCAATCAAAGACAATCAGAACAACCAATGTGCTCTGCAATCAATTTATTTGGGCAATTTATATAAATACAATGAAGTCCGTACAATGCCTGTCGGATATTAGGCCTAAATGCAAAATACTCATTTTAGGCTGTGTCCGACAGCCTAAAAAAAGAGGACGATTAGAACAGATTGATAACAAAGTAAAGAATAAAAAAAAAATTTACAACAAACAAAACAACCAATGAACACTGCAATTTATTTATTTGCGGGCCATCTTGTTTGGACGTTCTGTTTGTTGGTGATATATTTTTATTCTTTATTTCGTTATAAACCTGCTCTCATATCAATACTTTTACTTTCTGTTGTCTACCGGACATGGAGTATTTTGCATTTCGCGTCCGACAGTCTTGATCGTGCATGCAATATTTAATTCACACTGTCAATGGTCATGGAATTGATTTGCTCACTGACTACAAGCACTATTTTATCTCTGGTGTGGAAATGAAGCGTGAATCTGTTTGATCCATCTGACTAATTTTCAAAAGAGAGACCGAATAAAAACTGTTGTCTATCTTCAACGAAAGAAAACAGACGAATAAAAAGATCAAGAAAAGCGGATAGCTATCAATTTGCATTTTGTGAAGGTCGAACACAAACATGGCCAGGCGTAGCATTTAGTCTACTCGTAATTGTCTGCGTAGGTAACCTCCGTTCCCTTGGAGCAATTCCCACAGACGGGTCTGACGCATCTTCAGCAGGTGACGAGCGTCTTAATTTGTGAGCAGCTTCTGCGGACCTGGCACTGCCTCCGTTTTGGTGCCAGTGTCTCCCGCTATTGCTGGCTCAAACTTTTTGCCAGTGCTGCCCAATAAAATAATTCTAGATGGCTCTACTCTACCAACTCCTGACAGTGGCATCGGTTAGTTGCTAGGCACCCAAAAGATAATTTTTTCGAAAAAAATAAGAGCCGCAAAACTATACGGTCAGTGAGACCGCTAATGGCTGTAATAGGTAGATTTGGTGGTATTTTATGCTTCGTAGGTGTAATCTATTTCAAATCAATTGCACGTTAAAATATTGACACTTTTAGGAAAAGTCAGGGACCCTCAAGGTTGTATTCTTTTATTTTGAAAAGTTATGACGCAAACAAATTTTAAAACGGTCAAAATGACCGTCATGGCAGTTCTAGTGTTAACTGATGGAAGAGAGGGAAAGTCCCAAACTGTCTCACCACTTCCTCTACCTGGGGGTGATGGAGGTGTGATAATGTCTCTGTTCACTGTCGATGGACGCACATGGTCCTGTGGTGAAGTTGGTAAGTCGCAATTGCTTTTGTCCATATTCAGTGGAGGTGCAGGGATTTCGGGGGTTGGTGTCGAGGGACCTTTGTCTGGTTGGTTGTTGTCCGGACGCGGGAGTGCGCAGCATTCCTGTTGAGGAGTCATCACATTTCCCATTTCAACTGGCATGGCCTGGCTGGCCCGACCCACTCCGGCGCCTGCAGTCAACACGTCATTCAGCATGCCAACAAGGAGGAGGAGCTGAGCCATGCCTTTATCCTCCAGGGCTCCCAATTTCTCACTCCTGATGTAATCGACAATTAGGTCATACAGTTCTGGTTCAGTCAAGTTGTCAATGTTGCTGGTCACAGCCCCATCATCAAGTGAGCCTGCAACAGCTAATAACTGACCAGCATTCAACTCAGAAAGTCTCTTTTGAATCTTATAGATCATCATCCACCATGGGGTGACCGTGGCCATGATGACGTTGCACTGATAGCCAAAGTTCTCTGGATGACGTACTGGATTACAGCCTTCCCTGAAGCTTGGACAGGAAAATCAGGCCCCCATGGGGTCTTCACCACACAGTGGCGCTAGATCATCCCTGACAGGCCCCCAAGTGTAACCGGCGCAAGACCTAGGGGTATCTGGACAGAAGACATGTGATGCACAGGCTGAAAAGCACTGTGGATCGGTGGTACACTAGCTGAGGATCAATAAGGAGACAAACGATGAGATTTCGTTTTCACCAAGCTAGCGCACAATTTCCAATGTTTAAATATACTCCTCGCATCATTACTCTTCAAACACAGTGGTTAGCACTACTGCCTCACAGCAAGAAGGTTGTGGGTTCGAATCCGGACTGGGGCCTTTCTGTGTGGAGTTTGCATGTTCTCCCCGTGTTCGCGTGTGTTTCCTTCGGGTACTCCAGTTTCCCCCACCCACAAAACATGCAATATAGGAACACTCCGGTATGGCTGTGTGCGAATATTTGGTGGTGGTCGGAGGGGCCGTAGACGCATACTGGCAGCCATGCTTCCGTCAGTCTGCACCAGGGCAGCTGTGGCTACAAAAATGTAGTTTACCACCATCAGAGTGTGAGTGAATGAATAATATATCCATTGTGAAGCGTCTTTGAGTGCCCAGAAAAGCCCTATATAAAATTGATGCATTATTATTATTAGCAAGTGCAAAAACATTCTTGAGTGAGAAGATGAGGTATTAATGAATATAAAAAAACATCATGTTTATTCAATTTACTAAGTGCGCTGAAGTACCAAATTGGCAGTATAAAAACATTTTAGGCATAAACACAACAAATCCATTCTGCTTATAACAACTATTCACTCATCTCCTCTCAACCAGCTCATGCTCCATAACTGGAGTTACCATATTGCAGCGTTAGCCAAACAGGAGTGTAACGTCACTGTTCACAGTGGCTTGCGGTCAAATTCATCAACAAAACGGGTAGTGCTTAATCATTTTTATAAAAATGCAAAATTCAACCAGCGCATATAAAACCGCAAAAGTAATAATGATTGTACTGCTTTAACAACCCAGCTTTGCCGTAAGAAACAGGCAAACTAACTAGCCAGCATTTGCATTGCGTTTGACCTGGTAAATTCGCTCAACTGCGTACCAACACAATACATAGTCATCTTGGTTATCTCAGAAAAGAGCAGTAGTTAATTATTCACATTAAAATGAGTATAACTGAGGGGTTTTACTTATGTTTCACCATACCTGTGGATCAATAAGGAGACAAACAATGAGATACCGTTTTCACCAAGCTAGCACCATTTTATTTCTGGCTCGCGCTATTTTGAGATTGATATATATTAAGGTCCCCCGAACGGATCCACCGAAAATATTAGAGCGCCCTCAACTGACCTGGTGGAGTAGATCCATAATTCATTAAAATCCTCTACCACAGTAGCTCTTCACCTTATTCCCTTTATGATAAAAAATAGGGATGCCGTTTAAATAACAAAACACCAACTCCAAATGGCAACTCATCACTCAGCATTTCAAACCCATAACAGTCTCTTGCTGTGTTTGTGGAATGGACTGCCTGAAAGTACCATTTTTGGTACATGTTTACAGTATATTTTCTCTGTAACCCAGATTTGTACTGTAAGGGTGAATGCTGTTTTTTGTGCATTTGGAGCTCTATTTTCAGAAATACCAAGCATTTCTTTGGTAGTATCTGCACTTTCAAGCTAGACGGAACCAAATTTTGAGGAAAACTCGAAATTGACCATTTCTTAGCAGATTGTGCCTATGTTTAGGTGGGATTATTTTGTTTACTCAGCAAGATAGAGCCCAAAATATCCGAAGGTTTTCGGATCTCTATCTGTCACACTGCCCGACCCATTGCCACTACCCGCTACCCGTGAATTACGCATTTAGCAGCTTCCACTATCCCTAAACGGTATCTTGCGGCCACACTAGCCGCTATACATTATGCTGAGTCCTTTATTTGCGTCTGGAGGTGTGCCCGTGGGCGTGTTTATGCGCTTTCCCTACAATTGTTATCTTGACCACACTAGTTAGGGTCCTCAAACCACTCGCTACCCATTTGGGCTTTAACAAGAGCGCACCCAGGCGGCTTCAATGCGCGTCCACTTGGACACATGTTGACATGCACATGTGGCTCCACCTCCCGAATTAACTCGTCAAAAAAAAAGCCACCTTGCTTTATCCTCATTTGAACCCCTGAGAAAATGGCAGAAATAGTACTAAATCGCCTTGATCGCCAGTGAAATAATAGAAGATGCCCAGAATGCGTGTACCACCAGCGCACCAGCTTCCTGGGCCTTTCAGGTAAGTCTATATTGTTTGTATTTTGTATCAATAATTTTTTCCACTTCTATAATAATATATAATTATTAAGAATGATATATATTAATGATTTATATCAGGCCTATATATAATATTTTATAATTATAATAATACAATACAAGTATCATTTCCCACAGAATGAGAATGCGTGACAAAACTGCGGCTCCTCAGTCAGGCAGTGACATAATTATGTCACCTGGGTGCAGATGATGCTTGCACCGCTGCCAGCTGTCCGTATGCCTTGCCCATTGCTGTTAGGGTTACTGTGGCACCATTTTTCTATGCTAGTGGGTCATTCCAACACCCACTCAGCTCAATTGGAGGCATGACCAAATCATGGCGAAACGCATTTTTTCTTCCTTTTTTTTGAAGTTTCCATCACAAAAGGGGTAGGCTTGATGTTTTTTTTTTTTAATGACATACCAAACATTAAACAATATTTCAATGTCAAATAATAATAATACAATTCATGATTAACTTAACAAAAGCAGATCCTCCCCTGTCTGGATTTGACCTCATGCACGAGCAATTTAACTTCGTCTTCGGAGAAATGTGGCGACCTTCCTCTCTCCATCACGGGTTTCAGTTTGAGGATTTGGGATAGCGCAGCCTGCTCCTTAAGGCAATGGCACCCGGTACACTGTTTGGTTTAACTGGCGTAATGCGAAAAACCACACCTATGCATAATAGCGCAGGTGTTTCAGGGATATAGGCTGGTGTGCAAGATAGCAACTTTTGCAGGGGAACGCCTCTTACGCGATGCTAAATCCCCAAATAATGGGTTTAGGGACTCTGGCGTAAGATAGGGCCCATGGTTCCTTTGGGGTATCTTACAGCATTAGTAAAATCTCAGTGGTAGTATTTTCAATGTAAACGATATTCATCATCAAACATCACAAAATTCTGCCCCCAGGGGCGCTACAGGCTTCATGCAAATACTGGCCATCCCCAGCAATGTACCAAATAAATTGTTTTTGATTTGTGATCCAAACATCTAGTTTTCTCTGAAAATGAAGAGTTTAGCTTGGTACTGTTCTGGACGGACAGCTATCTGACCAAAGGTGGTACTTTAAGAGCTAATGTTCCACAAACCTAATATTCCATAATCCCAGACATATACCAAAGTTATGTCTCTTGACATATATAAAGTACATGCACAGTTATACATAAAATTTGTAACCTCTTTGGTATAAAGCTGGGCTAATTGTAAATTGAAAAAGAATGTTGGTAGTGATTGTAACCTTGTGTCAACATGCAAGACACTTACCAGTAGTCAGTACAGGGTACAGTTTTGTGGTGTTGGTACGTTTTCAGCAAATAACAAAGTCTCCACATTTTCACTTCACTATTAGAACTGGAGAGCAGGCTTCAGCGTTAATTCTAGGATTTCACTAGGGTGTGGTCTTGGGTATGAAAAAGGGCACAGCAGTTGCATCTAGCGAATGGTTGTTCTGATAAAGGGCACAGAGGTCCTAGCAAGCAAGCAGCACCCTGCCAAGAAAAGGGCAGTCCATTTGTAGTGGTAACTTGTATGCCTTCATTCCTAACACCTGCCCATGATGTCTAGCCTACAGGATACTCGCTGGGTGGGAGCGTGGGGTTTCTTTTACAGACTTCACATTTCTGTGTGTACCAAGTCATGGGTGTTGGCGCAACTACCGCACCAAACAGGCTGCAGCCCACAATTTAAGTAAGACACAGACAAGCTCACTATCAACGGCCTGTAAGCATCCCTGTAGAGACCCAGGACGCAGTGTTGTAGGGCTTGCCTCGGGCTCGACCGACTCTGCTGGGATCATCGACCTGGATAGAATGAAGAAGGCAATGGATGGCTGCTCAGGACCAAGGCTAAGGAGGAACTCTGGTACGCACCACCAGGTGCTGCCAGCTCACAATTGAATTCCAAAAACAAACTGACAGAGAGAGCTAGTCACATGCTGTGTTGACATCATTTCACTTTGGATAACATGAAAAGTATAAAACAGTTTTAACCAACCGGCAGTGGTCGGCAGCTTTTTCAGAGTAGCACACAATTGGCTATAGCGCTACAGGGTTTCAAATTGGGAAGGGACTGTCGGAAATGGGAAATAAAATAAACAGCTTTGTTCGTTGCTCAGGCGCCTCCTGTTGGCCAGACGGGCATTCGTCAGGAAGACTCTAAGCCTGATCATGTCCGGGTATCCTCCGCCCTCGTTCTGAACTTGCGAAGATTCAACCAATGAGTGTATAAGAAGCGGTGGCTGACAGGCACGTGCTTCAGAGGAGAGCCGTGAACTGTCTTCACTCTCCTGAGTTGGCAACAAGGCGTCGCAAACGAGCAAGCCTGGTACATAGTTAACCAATTGGGCATTCCAGATTTGGGTGGGATTGGAGATGCCAAATTTACAACAAAAAAAAAACAGTTTTAACTTTTGTACAATACATTCTGTATTCATGTACATGGTTGTGTGACGAAGATTCTTTTTTAGAGTTGAAATTATGGACTCATTTTATGTAAGTGTGCGTATACTGTTGATGCATTCATGCTTATAGTGGTACACCTTTTACATTAGTTCTTTTTTGGCATAAAATTTTGGACTGTTTTGGTCATGTTTTATAACGTGCTACACAATTCTGACTGCACTGTACCCGTAGTTAACAAGGCTTATGCCGTCGGAGGCGACGGCTGGGGGTATATCCCCGAACTCCCCCAATCCTCCAATTCCCCAATCCTTGAATAGACCTTGAATAGACTTTCATTTGAACATAATTTCAGGTCAATCAGTCAAATGGTTCTGAAGATATGGCCAAAATGGAAATTTTCCATCACAAAGCGCCATCTGGTAGCAAAATATTGAACCATACAGGTATGATGTCATCATGTGATACGTTGTGAGGTCATGACCTTGCAGTTGCACATAGGTTCATGTCAATTGGAGAAATAGTTCCAAAGATATAGAAAAAATAGTGAATTTTATGCAACAAAGCTCCACCTTGTGTCAAAATTTTGAACCAAACAGGTATAATGTCATCGTGGGACACATCCTCAGGTCATGACCTTTAATTTGCACTTGATTTGAGGTCAATCGGACAAGTATTTCCAGAGATATGATAAAAACAGTGATTTTTTCCGTTTTTGGCCCCTGGTGGCCAATCTAGAAATTGAAAATTGTCCAAAATCGAATCAGTTTTTCCTCTTTATGATACTTACTTATATGCAAAAGTTGAAATTTTTAATTGAAATATTACTGAAGTTATCGCGGAACAGTGATTTTTTCAGTTTTTGGCCCCTGGTGGTCAATTTAGAAATAGTAAATTGTCCAAAATCGAATCAGTTCTTCCTCTTTATGATACTTACTTATACGCGAAACTTGGAATTTCTAATTGAAATATTACTGCAGTTATCGCGTTAACACTGAAATCAGTTTTTGGCCCCTGGTGGCCAATGTAGACATCATAAATTGTTCAAAATCGAATCAGTTCTTCCTCTTTATGATACTTACTTTTGTGCAAAATTTGGAATTTGTAATTGTAATATTACTGAAGTTATCGAGTTAACACGTAGTGTGGCGGCGGCGGCTGCGGTCGGACCAAAAACATAATATCCCCGGAACGCCATTCGGCGTTCGGGGATATAATAATAGCCCATGTATGTGCGTTTGTAACACTCACAGTCACCACTAGTTTCCAACCAAACAAGCTTTAAACCAAAGGGATTACAAATGTATTGTATAACTGTGCTTGTACTTCATATATTTCAAAAGACAGAACTTTTGTATATGTCTGGGAATATGGAATATTAGGTCAGTAGAACATTAGCTCTTTAGAGCACCACCTTTGGTCAGATAGCTGTCCATCCAGAATAGTACCAAGCTAAACCCTTCATATTCAGAGAAAACTAGCTGTGTGGATTATTATTCAATAACAATTTCTTTGGTACATCGCTGGAGATAGCCAGAACTTGCAGCCAGCCTACAGTGCCCCCTGGTGGTGAATTTTTCCAATTTAGATGTTTAATATCATCTACACTGAAAATACTACTATTGAGATTTTACTAATACAGTAATTGATCCCAAAGGGACTATGTATACAGAGAATTTCAAATCTCTATCTTGCTGGGTAGCACAATAATATCGCCTAAACAAAGGCAGAATCTGCTATGAAATGGTCAATTTAGAGTTTTCCTCCAACTTTGGCTCCGTCTAGCTTGAAAGTATGGATACTACCAAGTAAATTCTTAATATTCCCGAAAGTAGGGCTCCAAATGCACAACAAATAGCATTTACCCTCACAGTACAAATCTGGGTTACAGAGAAAATATACGCAAACATGAACCAAATTTTGAACATCTTTCTGGCCATCCATTGCAGTAACCCAGCAAGATACCAAGGCACTATCAACTGCAAATGATAGTTTTGTTGTGATTTAACACATAATAAAGCATTCTTGATTGGTATATGTCTGGGATATTATCTTATTCCCATTTTCAATCTTTACTGTGATTTCTCAAATAAATCCGGCTCAAGAACACAGTGATCCAGCTTGGCGCTCATGTGTTGCTGATGTCTATCCAGACTTGAAGTGTCACAGGTCATGATAAAAGTATAACACATCTGGTACTGTGGACCCTTAAGTCATTATAATAGATGTAAAACATGGTGTCAAAAGCAAAACTGAGCCACTTTAGTGGCTTCCAGGTGGCTCCACAGCAGACTAAGTGACATATGGACCGGAAAATTTGGCTTTTTCCGTCAGACAACCATATCTACCCTATGTGCCAAGTTTCATTCAATTCCAGGGGGGTCAACTCCTCAACTTCTTCAAAAAGTGCCATGGCTCTTAAGATAATAGAAAAGCTTTTATTTGCGCAGTGGACATATTTGTATACCATTTTTAGAGCCCTCCCATTTCATTTGTTTCTGTGTTTCCAATACATAGATCAAACTAATCACATTTCAGTTTTTCTTGCCACCAGTTTATTCCTAACCAAAGGAAAGATAAAAAAAAAAGAATGCTCTAATTCAATGGACAATCAGAGATTTGGGGGCTCCATTATCTCAGGTTGATTATATAAAATTGGGAGGTGTCCTTCAGGAAGCAAATGCGAGACCAGGAAGTTTCAGCGAAGATGAGTTTTATTGAGATTGGAGGCTTAACCCCCACAGGGTAGAAGGCAACGGTACAGAGTCCACAATCCAAAATCAGAATCCCAGGGACGTAATCCACACTGTACACAGGGCTGCAAACACAAAACTCAGAGTCAGGCAAAACCGGTTCGTTACACAGCACGGGTTTGGCAGAGAGTCCGAAGCCAAAATCCAGTGGGTGTAATCCAAACCGTTAACCCGGCAGCAAACACAAAACTCAGTGTCGGGCAAAACAGGTATGGTACACGGGCACAGGAATATCAAAGGTAAAGCCAAAATCAGAATCCAGGACGTTCCAGTCAGAAGTATAACACTAAGAGTACAAGGCATCCACCATCGCAGCACAGGGAAAACATTCTGACATGAGCTGTGAATGAAATGACTGCTTAAATACACATAGGGGAAGTCACATGCTACAAAGGGGAGGCAGGTAATATGGATCAGACTAATTACAAAGGAATGAACATGAGGAGGTTCCTGATTACAAGAAATTGGCAAAAGCCAAAACGTGGACAGGGATCACAGAGATAGCCTACTGACAAACATACGGCTCCGGTTAGGGAGTTCTACTGTGCACAGAGTGAGAGGCAGAACAGTGATTAACAAGGTGCAGAAGATCTGCTTGAAACGCAGCAAAGTATATTGAGTGAAGGCAAGGGGCGGAGACTAGAGCAGAGCGAGTGCTGAGAGCTCGTTAGTCAATTAGTAATGTGCAGCTATACAATCCCTAGTGCTTGTTAGTAAGTTAGTACAATGAACAATGTTAGTCTTGATTTGTAAGTTTACTTAAAACAACAAACTGTTAGTATTGTTAGTAAAAAGCCAGGTGAAGGAAGTAAACGAGATTGGAAGGAATGGATGAAATCCCAGAAACCATGAAATCACCCGAAAGTGTGGCACACAATACTGGGGCAGTGAGCGATCACATGAAAAAAGACCAGACAGGGGGAGACAAAGTGCAATGCATGGGAATGACACAAAACAAGGACCGGAATATAACTGCAATGGTGGAAAATGGCAAACAGACAAAGACAAGGAAAAAACAAAATATGGCATGGAATCCCAAAACACAATACAAAATACAGAGCATAGTCAGACACGGCAGAATTCATAATCAAAACATGGTCAGGCAGGACTGTATCAAAACAAAAACATGGTCAGGCAGATCAGGATCATAACAAAAATTCATTTTGAATAATTCATAATTCATAAGATTTAATGTCCTTCTCTCGATCCCTGGAAGTTTCAAGCTGGTTTTTTTTTTGGTGAATTTATTTGGAACACCACTGACTTATAGTTCATTGCTGTAGAAGTTAACCAGACCTGAACATACTAATGATCACTGCTAATGGAACTGAACAATGCCTGCATCCTGAAACAAAATAGAAAACTTTGCTCACAGTTTTCTCCCTTTAGAAATGCTTTGGCACCTTTTAGTATTGGACTTGAATAACACTGGTAGTACATCATTAATATCCTATATACTTCTGTTTTTGTTCCAGTTCCCTATAGACTTTATCAGAAGATTTCATTTTTCCAAAAAGATACTGAAATATTGCCTATTTTAGGGGGTGTGCAGGGGTTACACCCCAATGTTTGATAAAAGTTAGGCCTGCTCGATAAAAATAGTCTCTATGGTACGGTGTAGGTAAAAGGTGCTGAAAGAATGCCTAGAATACATTTTTAAGGTTTTCAGTAATATTCTTTGTAGGCAAGTTCTTAATTGACTCTCTGTTTCACAGACTGTTCTACCCTCAGTGATACTTGGGGCTGCCACTCAGCCTGTAAGTATATACAGTCAGTTCATCATCATGGACTGCATGAACAAATAGCATTGTTACGCACCACAGAGGTCCTGAACTGCACTTAAGCCTCTTTCCTGAAAGCCTGCCCACTGTTTACCGTGCAATTATCGTTAAGCACGGGTATTCAGAAAAATGGAACAATATATTTATTTATTTATATTTACTCATAAAGTATTTTGGAATGAGCCCCCGGGACACACTTTAGTTGTCTGGCAGAAAATTACCCTTGGACCTTACCATTATGTTGCATTCAGTTACGTCAGTGGCATTTAGCAAAATGACTGAATGCGAACAGAATAGCGGATATCAGGAAAAGGAAGTGCAGCCCCATGGGAGGGAGTATAAGAGCAAGAACCGCTAACTTGATCGGAAACTTGCGATAATGTGTTACACAAGCATATATCAAGTTGTGGACAGTGTGTCATGCAAACCAGTGCAAAGAACCACTGCTATAAATGTCAAAAGCATCTGACCGCCATGGCTCAGGCCCATCTGGTTGAGCATCAGTAAGTCTGCCAGCCGTTCACTGTGCCTGCAATAAGTACAGCCATCAGTGCTAAATGTGCCAACAGGAAGAGGGGAACATGGGGCATTTTTGTGAAAGTGAGATCAATAGCTCCAAGGGCAGAGAGTGCGAGAGGCCCCTTTGCGAAGATAGTCCCCTTTGCCTGGATCGTCCTTGGCTACTTTCACACACTCGGCAGTTTCAAGGGTCCGATTGAAGCAAACTTACCATCTGGCCCCCTCTAAAGCACTTCCAAAATGTATTTCAGATTTTGGGCCTGTAATACATAGCCTACGGGCGGTCCCTGGAGCAGAAATAGCCGGTAGTCCTGAAGGCCGCAGTCAAAACACTCATTATCTGCAGCCCCCTACCAGAAGCATTACTCTCAGGACACTTTTGCGGAGGTGTTAATGACAGTGTGGCAATGAGGCTGGTTACATACCGTCCAATTAGTCACACACGAGTAGCACTTGACTACAATTATCTCGCTGGGTTGGCCTCTGGCTGGTATTCAGAGTGGTAGCTTGTGTCGCAAAACAATGGATGTTTTTGTGCATTGCTTATTTATTTGTTTCCAGCTATGCAGCCCTTTTATCTAGCCCTGCCAGCCTCCCTCTTTGATACTGGTAGAATGGTCTCTTTGCATAGACCGCGTCATCGGAGGGCAGCAGAAGTTGCACTGTCAGAGAGGAAATGTGGCCAAACTAATGCAAGGTATTATACGCTGCTCCCAATATGCAGGTGTATTGATCCCCCTCTCTACGCTCTGCTTCTTGTTTAGGGATACTTCAGAGTGCACCGCACTGCATTTCCCATTCCCATAACGGCCTCCTATAAATCTACATCCAGGAAGTAAAGTTATCTTATTTGGTCTTAATATAGAGAGGCACTTAATGGGAATAGTCTTAATGTAATTCGAGCATGCTGGTATTGTGCGTGCTCTCATTGCTGCCCATGTGTAACACAGAGCATAACAGTCTTAAAAAATATGCAAATACATTTTACAAGCCCCGACAAGTCTCAGTTACCCATGTAAAGTCTACTTATGTCTAAATAGCGGTAACACTTAAAGTGAATGTATTTAATGAGTGTGAAGCACACCAGTTTATTCTATTATTAGCCAATATGAATCAAAATTACTGCTGAACTATACTGTCCAATCATAAAAACACACTAAGAGCATCGGTCAACATTACATTCCATTATCCTGCCAGTCTGATTGTTGATGTTATTACTGCAAGGTGTTTTTTTTTATATGTGATATAGTTTAATCAATGAGTTAATCTATCAGAACAAATGAGTTCATTTATCTATGGATTTTCACATACATGGTGAAAGCACTGAAGAAAAAGCACTTTAAGAAATGGCTTAGCACACAATGAAAGGTGCATATTGCGCCGATTCCATTGATTTTAATATACTGCTAATCCAGAGTATGTTACTGCAGGCATTTCCACCAACTGATGGTGACATTCATAGTGACATACGGGTTTAGGCAGTTCCTGCATGATCGATGACGCTAGTTATTAGAAAGCTGTCATGTAGGCAAAATGAATAAGTACATCGGTGTTAATATCCATGCAAGGCCACAACTGTGCTGTAAATGGGGATCAGGAAGCAAAAAACTTCAGCAGTATAAGTGTCTGCCAGATCACACTCTAGTCTATTTCACAAGAAAACTGTAACAGGCTGACAAAAATAGGAAAATTAAATAAAGCAAAGGTGATAAGCTCAAATAACATAACTCATCACATTAGCTCGCTTGAATATGAACCCAGCACCCAGGGGAGCTTCACTTAAAACACTTGTGCTGCATGCGCACAAATAGTACTTTAAAAAGACTGTAATTATGTTAATTATGGAAAGAGTAATTGAAGGTAATCTGTTCTTGCTTTACATGTCAGGCTCATTAGGCTATTTTAAAGTATTTCAGATAATATTTTGATGAGTAGTGCTGGTCTTTTGGGAGAAGCAAAGGCTCATTGTTCTGGATGAGATCCCAACCTAAAAATCTAATACTAGCTGAGGTATTTGCATATACAACGTAGTATGGTTACATGTAGAACACTGACAGTCTCCAGTATTAAGTAAGCTCTTGAAAATTATATTTTCCATGTACAGAGTAAATTTAGTTCATCGTAATGGACTCAGTTTGAGTTAGTTTGCAACTATGAGTCAAACACTGTTTCAGATTTTCAGCTTACAGTTGTAGCACAGCTGCTAGCCAGGTTCCGGATGTGCATTTGAAATGTCTCCTGTCACAAATCCAGTGAGCTATAAAAATGAAAGGAAATGAGAACCAGAATTTTTAGCAAAACTCTCCCAAAAAATGGCAGGTCATTATTGAACGTCATTATGAATTTATTGAATTAGGTACTGTAGCTTGCTGTATGGCAGAAATATTCTGAAAGCATTTTCTGAAGCATGGACAGAGGCTGATTAAAGTCCTTAAGGCAAAATGACTCGACGCTAGACGAGTAAAATGGACACAGTCTTTCAAAATAAATCATGATGATTTGATATTATTTGAAAACTGTGGTGGATGACAACAAAGGGAATTAGCTTCTCTGCAAAAAAAAAAAAAAAAAGATCACAGTTTCTCTTCCACATCTACTGGCAGCTAGTTGCTTGGATTCATACTCCAAGTGAAGGACTGTATAATGTGATGTGCCTGTTAATGCTTGGAGTCGCTGGGGGCCATATTCTTCTTGTCATGGCTGCATGAGTAAACTGCAGGGTTATGCAAGGTAAAGCTCGTTCCTGGAAGAGGCCTACTGGCTTCTTACTCCTTTCTTCTTATTCCTGCTGTGCTGTCATACCGACATGCCCTGCCTTTCAAAAGTAGAAAAAAGAGTGAAATGTGTTATAAAGTGGTGGTAAGTAAAATAAAAATTTTTAAAAAGTTCTAATTTTGGTTCCAGTCTGTGATGTGCAGCAGGTGAACCAGCCCACTAGTACACATGATGGGAACCTGGGAGTGGGGTCCTACTCATTAGGAGTGGGGCAGTGCGATGCACAGAGCTGAGAGGCAGGCCTTCCTCATCTATTTCACAGTTTTCCCTCCTTCTTGCCATTAAGTGTCCCACTTACTGTGAAAGAATATTTGCAATATAAGTCACCAGGGGTTGGTATTAAAAAAACGATGATGGTGATGATATAATTGCTTGGTTGTAGTCCATTAAGATCAAATCCATAGGTTCTTAAATATTTGGACATTAACAGTTATTGTTGTATTGGTCATGTACCACAGTATATGTGACTTTCAGTTTAATTTCGTAGATTTACATACATTCCAACCAGTGTTGGAATTGTCGGGGGAATTTGAATACCCCAGACCGGAAAACCATCAAAACCATCACAGAAATCAGAAAAACATTCAGGGTGGAATGCTTTACGTGCAACGGTCTAGCCAATCTCATGACCTGAATCCACCTCAGCATGAATTTCACTTGCTGAAGTAAAGGCAAAACACCCCAGGAACAAGCTGGAACTGAGGACAGCTACCGCGAAGGCCCGGCAGAGCATCACCAGGGAAGAAAGCAAGCGTCTAGTGATTTCTGTCAGTCCAGACTTCAGTCAATCATTGCCTGCAATGGATTTGGTGCCTAGTATTAGAAATGACATCTATATTTATGATTATTTTGTCTCTCCACTTTTGAGCCCCCAGATTCCTTGCCACAGCGGGTTAATATGGCCATGATGGAGGTGAGTAAATGAGTGAGTGAATGAGTGAGTCAAGATCTTTTCATATTCAATATCTCAAGAATGGTACTATCCATAACCTTCTGACTTTCCACATTTTCAGATAAAGTGTAGCAGTTTAACGGATTAAAATTCATTTGAAACTGAAGTTGCACTGTTTGCTAGCGTGTTAATAAAATTATAAGCAATTCAGTCAAACCCTGATAAAGGCTTGAGTTCACTAGTAGTTATGCTAGTGATGTTTGTTTTGTATTTCAGACTCAGTAATTTCCTGTCCACAGCAGCCAGCTAGCTAGCAACAGAGCTACATGAAAATCGTAGCGTTAAGCATCCCGTTTTTCATTTAGCTTTGTCACGAGCTAGCTGGCTCCAGTGGGGGAAATATTAATCAATGTACCCAAATATATTAACCTCATTAATCAAGTGTATTCAAATGTATTAACAATCATCAATCAACGAAGCATTATAGTATTAATCATTATATTGATTACATATGCATTAACTGTATTGTTTCATTATACTTCTATATGTATATGTAAATTACTGTATTGATCATTTAGTTGAATCATTGCATTAATCATAGATTTGTGTGCCTTGGAGAAACAAGAACTAAATGCTGTGAACTAAATCCCGAGAAAATGAAAACTTATACAATGCATGTTTTGAGCATGGGAAAAGAGGTCCAAACTATGTATATCCTTACCATGCACAAACAAACAATATGTCATGTAAAACCGTGAGTGTAGTCGTAAAAGTTTACTACTGTTTTTGTGGCAAGCTTGTTTGGAATTGGAAGCTATAAACTAGGCCCAGCTTACAAAAAGAGCCTTCTGTTCCTCTTATCTGAAAACACAGAACCACTGAAATGAGATGAAAAGGAGTTGAGACCCCTGGTAGAAAAACAAATAAGGATGACATCTGGGTGGTGAGACCTTGAGTAATATGGGAAGAGGAAAAAGCAGCAGGGCCGTCACGGGTTGAGCAATACCCTGTCTATTAGAGTTCAAGATTATCTTTAGATTGAGGAAGGTTGCTTATGGAAACTGTGTGGCTGGAGAAGATTGACAGAAGAATGAGTGACATAGAGGCACCTCAAAGAAAACAAGAAAAGAGATGAGCTATAAAAATGGGGACGTGGAAGAGGCTCGGGGCACTTGATTGCCCTCTGGTCCAGCACGACCGGAGACCCTTCACCCGAAGTTGCTTCGCAACCCTGCTTGCTCTACTTCAACTCTTTGCTGAAGATCATCTGACATTGTATCATCTGATGGTTTGATGCCTTTTTACCTTTGTCTAACTACATGCAAATGAATTTATCTGATTATATACTGATTTGCTTTCTGATTAAACGCTAAAACCATAATGCTGCTAAAGACCGTGTTTGGCTCCTTCATTTAAAAGGTCAACGCAAACCAGCACGAATTCCTTAACACTACTGTAGACATCAAATTATCCTGGCTGGGTGACAATAATTAAGGCAGTAGCTTTTCGAGCTGGCTGCATTCTCTGAACAGATTCAGAGTTGTGGCACTTAAGCCTTGTTGCATCATACTTCATTAAAAAGCAAAAAGACACCACATTGCTGGGTCTCGTACAATCCAGTAAGATTGTACAGTACATGGCTTGTTTTAAAAACTATACTCAAAGGCAATGAAAACGCAACACTCAAAATTTTAGTTTATTTTTGCTCAGGTCCTGAGGAGTCCAATTTGAGTTCCTAAGAGACCATTGCGGTCACAATGTGTACCTCGTGACACATGAATGATCATCACGTAACTTAACAGTGTGAGTTGGACTCTCATCAATCCAATTGGAGTACAACATATGGGATTAGGAGTTGTGCAATTACAGTGGTTGAAATGAATGAGGTGTTGTCTTCCCAATATAGTGGCATGATAAAAGCCACACAAAAATCATTTTTAAGTGTCATAATGCCACGTCTGTCGACTGAGCAACAAAACAGGGCCCTGGGTATGCTAGAGGTGGGAGTAAGAGCAATGGTAAGAGCAAGTGGCTCATCGTTTTGGCTGCAGTACGTCCAGCATCAGTACGTTTTGGGTGTGGTACGTCCAACTGGGACGAGCTCTTTCATCAAGAGTACCCAGAACTCAAACCAGGCAGCAACTCCAGAATGCACTACTGGCAGAGTGGTGACAACTTCCCCAAGACAACCTAAGACGCTTAGTCAGGTCCATGAGGAGACGTTGTACTGCCTGTGTGGATTTTCGTGGGGGTCACACCCGATAGAACTGACTGTTCTATTGAGTTCATTTTCTAATGTGTGTTCCGTTCAGTCTTTTTGCGATTTTTCCTTTTCAACTTGTGCTCGTTTTGTTTAATGCATCTGTTTATTATTGTCCAAATCAGCCCATTAACACATTTAATTCATCAACGTCAACCCACTCAACATATTCGAATTGTTAAAATAAGAAAATAAATTTGAATCCAAACTGGTGTTGCGTTTTCATTGCCTCTGAGTATATACATGGAAATGTTTGTAGTGTGACAGTGCATTCAGGAACCACTCGCACGAGCAGGAATTCTAAAAATCGTATGCCTTTATTGGGAACAGGATCAGGACTAGAAGACACAAGAATTTCCAAGCCAAAAACGAAATCCAAAAAGTGAAGTCGACTAGACAGGCAGGGGTCAAAACCAGAAAAGCAGATGTGCGACGGTACATAGACAGCAGGCCAAAATCGTAGTTGAAATCCTGAACAGAGGGTCATACACAGGGCATCCAAAGCAGTAATTGTGGTCGTACAGAAAATAGGTCAAAAATCCAAAAAGACAAAACAAGAACAGAAGGGCTAGGCCAAATCGAGGTTGGGCAAAACAGTCATGGAGAAACAATCATTGATTGGCATATAAGGAGCTCTGCACAAAGGAATATTGATTTACGTTCTGACAAGGGCTGAACTGCAGTGAAGACTCTAAATCAGGCATCCTCAAATCTGGACCTCGAATCCAAATTTAGCCCAGGTTTTCTCTCAATCCAGGTAAGTAAATTAACACTTAGGGCCTCTGATTGGCCAAACTGTCTTTACACCTGACTCCCCGGTAAAGGGAGGGTAGAAAAGCAGCAGTACTCGGACCTCCAGGACAGTGACTTGAAGACCGGGTCTCTAAATAGACAAGCGGGAAGTCACATGCTATGTGGGGAACAGGTGAATTGGATAAGACTAATTACAGAGGTAAGCAGACATGGGGAAGTCCTAAACCACAAACAATTGGCAAAAGCCAAGACACGGACGGGATCCACGCAGAAGACCTATGACAGATAAAAGGTTCAGGTCAAGGAGTTCTGAGTGCACAGACAATGAGTGCAGGAAAGCAATAAAGCATGTGAGAGAGATTTTGCAGAAACGCAGGGAGAGGCAGGGAAAGCAAAGAAAGAGGCGGAGACTAGAACAGGGCAATAGCTCTGATTGAATTCGTAATAATAGTAGCGGCGCAGATTTACAAATTAACCAAAGTGTTGTTATGGCCCCAATTTGTTATTACATTTATAACACAACAGCAACAGCAAGGGATGACAAACACAGTTTTAACAACTAAAACACATTTAATTTTTAACGAAGACAAAGACTAATAACAACCTACAACTAAAGACCAAGATTGATAAATAAGAAAAAACAGAAATAATTACAGTCCCTTTTTAGTGGGGTGGCTTGGTGATGTCCTGGATGAAGAAAATGCTCAAACACAGTCAAAGAAATCCACAAAAGAAACGTCACAGGTCTTGAACAGAATGGCAGGTCTGGTCATCTTCTTGCAATTTCTCCTACTACTTTACTGTCTCAATTCTTTTCCTTATATACTCTTTTGCAGACCCCACCCACATTTAGACCTCTTTTTTTTAACTTTCTGAGACTTGCCCCAGACATGTCCAGGACATGTCTAAACATGACTCCAGTCTGAGCTTAACAAAAAAAAGGTAAATACTGCCATCTAGTGGCCTATATTCACATTACACCTCCATTCCAAAAGGGAAAAATTTTGACTCATAAAGGCAAAATTTTTCTTTTCAATACAAAATGGTTAAGTGAACACTTGTCTATATATACATATCATACAATATTCAAACACATGATATATATATACACATTCAAACTCGGGATAAGCAATCAGCAATTACATTGTCTGTACCCTTCACATGCTTAATTTCCAAGTCAAACTCCTGTAAAATCAAACTCCAATTCAACAATCTCCGATTCTTGTTTTTCATCTTACTCAAAAACGTTAACGGATTGTGGTCAGTGTACACAATCATTGGCTTTTGTCCTGTACAAACATAAACCTCAAAGTGTTGTAAAGAAAGGACGAGAGCCAACAGTTCCTTCTCTATTGTGGAATAGTTCCTTTGGTGGCGATTGAACTTCCTGGAGAAGTATGCCACGGGATGCTCAATGTCATCAGAGTCACTTCTCTGTAGGAGCACAGATCCACAAGCTTGGTCGCTAGCATCGACCGCGATGGAGAACGGTTTGTTGAAGTCAGGAGATTTGAGCACGGGGAAGTGACACAGCAGAGACTTCAGGCGATCGAAGGCTCTCTGGCATGCATCATCCCAGGTGAACTTTACGCCTTTCTTCAGTTGGTTAGTTAGACTGAGAGCAATCTCAGCAAAGTTCTTGCAGAACTTGCGGTAGTACCCGATCATTCCAAGGAAGCGGCGCAAAGCTTTTTTGTTGTCAGGAACTGGAAAGTCCATGATGGCTTGGACTTTAGCATTTATGGGTGCCACCTTACCCTGGCCTATGACGTAGCCAAGATAGGTGACAGTAGCACAACCAAAGTCACTCTTGCTCAGGTTAACAGTCAGGTTAGCCTGGGTCAGGCGCTGGAACAACGTCTCTACATCTTTTAGATGTTCTTCCCAGGAGTCACTCCATGTGATCAGGTCATGGATGTATGCACCCGTGTGTGGCAATCCGGCGATTGTAGACTGTATCATCCTTTGGAACGTGGCTGGGGCATTTTTCATGCCAAAGGGTAGGACTTCATACTGGTACAATCCAGATGGTGTGGCAAAAGCAGAGATGCTCTTGGCCCTCTCAGTTAAAGGCACACACCAATAACCCTTCAATAAATCAATCTTGGTCAGAAACTTTGCTTGCCCTACACTATCAATACAATCATCAATCCTAGGTATTGGAAACACATCAGTTCTAGTTACAGCATTGACTTTGCGATAATCTGTACAGAATCTAGTACTTCCATCAGGTTTTGGAACTAGCACACAGGGTGAACTCCAATCGGAGTTGGAGGGTCTGATAATATCATGTTTTAACATGTACTCAACCTCTTTCTCAGCAATCTTTCTCTTTTCAGGATTCATCCGGTAGGGATGCTGTTTTATTGGTTTGGCATCACCAACATCTACATCATGAGAGGCTATAGTAACTCTCTTTGGAACATCAGGAAACAGATCCTCATATTTCTTGATCAACCTCTCAAACTGATCTTTCTGTGAGGGTTTTAAGTGCTGGAGTTTTACATCAAGATTTTGCAACACTTCAGAATTTGACAATTTGCATGAAAGAACTTCAGCTTTAATTCTAGGTTCATCATCTTGAAACTCCCCCTCATCTTCACACATCTCGGCCATTGGAGGATCTGAAGTGACAGCTGCAACCCTAGCATTTCTGTCATGATAAGGCTTCAGCATATTAATGTGAGACAACTGTTTTGGCTTTCTCCTATCTGGAGTCTTCACAATGTAATTGAGATCATTGAGTTTTGTCAAAATTTCATAAGGACCATGAAATCTAGCCTGCAATGGATTGGACTGCAAGGGAAACAACACAAGGACCATTTCTCCTGGTTTAAACTCACGGCTTCTAGCCTTATGATCATACCAAGTTTTCATTTTTCCCTGACTTGATTTCAAGTTCTCTTTGGCAAGGTCACAAGCTGCACGCAATCTTTCCTTGAACTTGCTAACATAGTCTAACAGACTGATTTGCGGCTCTTCCTCTTGCCATTGTTCACTCAGTAATAGCAAAGGTCCTCTCACTTCATGACCAAACACTAGCTCAAATGGACTGAATCCAGTAGACTCCTGCACTGCTTCTCCAGCTGCAAACAACAGCAAATGAACCCCTTCATCCCAGTCTTTCTCATGGTCATAACAATAAGTCCTCATCATTGTCTTGAGAGTGGAATGAAACCGCTCTAAGGCACCCTGACTTTCTGGATGATAGGCACTAGAAAGAATCTGTTTTGCACCTAGTTCATACACAACCTGCTGAAACAATCCTGAAGTGAAATTGCTACCTTGGTCTGACTGAATTTCCCTGGGAAGGCCAAACAACGTGAAGAACTTTATCAAAGCCTTCGAGATTGCAGTTGCCTTGATGTTACGTAGAGGTATGGCTTCGGGGAATCTGGTAGATGCACACATGATTGTCAACAAGTACTGATTTCCAGATCTAGTCTTGGGTAATGGACCAACGCAATCAACAATGACCCTAGAGAATGGCTCCCCAAATGCTGGGATAGGCTGCAATGGAGCTACAGGTGGGTCTAACTGGTGTTTTCCAACTACCTGACAAGTGTGACAGGTTTTGCAAAAGTTGGAAACGTCTTTCCGAAGCCCAGGCCAAAAGAAGTGTTTCATGATCTTATCAACAGTCTTGTTAACACCAAGATGACCTCCTAAAGGTAAACTATGAGCCATTGTTAAGATCTCATTCCTATAGACCTTCGGAACAACAATTTGCCTGACCACTGCCCAATCTGCATTGGCAGGGATATCAGGAGGGCGCCACTTCCGCATCAACACACCATCCTTGAGATAATACCCAACTGGAACTGCATCTATTTCTTTTTCAGGAAGGGCTCTCCTCTTTAGTACACCAATTTCAGGATCATTAGTTTGCTCCTCAATCAACCGCTTTCTGGACAGAGACAAGTCTCCAGACACATCAGAATCACCAGACCCATCCGGCTGGCTGAATAGAGAACTGATAAAAGTATCTGATAAGTCCTCAAACGGAGAAACCATAGTAGGCCAATCAGAGTCATGAGGCGAACCACCTGAGTCCTGACTATTCAATGTACTGGACGGCACCACAACATCATCTTCTTTAGCCTTCTTGGCCATAGCACGAGTCACTGCGCAAGAAGGATACAGAGATGGGTCCTCATCCCCATTTTCAGTGCTCGGCTGTGAAGTAAGATGTACAGGGGGAACTACTTTGCCCCCAGCCAGGTCATTGCCTAGCAACAGAGAAACACCCTTTATAGGTAGACTTGACATAAGTCCCACCTTTACCTGTCCTGTAACTAAATCTGACTTCAAGAATATAGAGCGCAGGGGTACAGATACAGTTCTCCCTTCAATACCTTGTACAAGTATGAAATCCCCTGAAGCGGTCTCATCACGTAACTCCAAGGAGTCCATCAACAAAAGTGACTGAGAAGCTCCGGTATCCCTTAGGATATATATGGGGACAGGAGTAGTATGCTCATTCAGAGCTACAAATCCCTCTGACACAAATGGAAGAAATTCCTCCCTCACAAAGTCAGCTGTATTAGGCTTTTTAGCCCCACAAGAAGCAGGCAATTTAGCAGATTGGTTATCTACTACAGGGGTTTCTAACCTTGTTTTCACAAAGGCATTTGGTTTGGTATCCTTTTCTTTTTCTTTCTTAGCTTTAAGGAACCAACAGTTAGTTGTAACATGACCAGATTTCTTGCAATAACTGCAAACTAGACCACTTTTGTCACTGTCAGCTTTCACACTTTGATCAGACCTGTTACTGGATTTCTGAGCACCATCACCAGATTTTTCTTTGTCTTTGGGTGAGGAATCTTGGGTATCACCGTAACCCTTTTTCTGAAATTGGGACCATTTATTGTTACTGCTAGACTGAAATTTGGACTTATGAGTGAGAACATATTCATCTGCAAATTTGGCAGCTGATTGCAAGTTCAGTGCTTGCTTCTCATTAAGGTAGGTCTTAACATCATCCTTAACACAGTTCTTGAATTCTTCAACTAACACCATCTCTTTTAGTGAGTTGAAATCATCCTTGACCTCCATAGAAGTACACCAGCGCTCAAAGCAAACCTGCTTCTCATTAGCAAATTCAACATAAGTCTGATTTTCAGATTTCTTCAGACCTCTGAATTTCTGTCGGTAAGCCTCTGGAACCAACTCATAAGCTCTCAAAATAACCTTTTTGACAACCTCATAATCAGAGGAATCATCTGCAGACAAAGCCGAATAGGCTTGTTGAGCTTTACCCTTGAGGACAGTTTGCAACATCAGAGGCCAGTGTTCCTTTGGCCACTGGCAACTCTTTGCTACCTTTTCAAAACACTGGAAATAGTTGTCAACATCCTTTTCTGAAAATGGAGGCACCAGTTTTACCTCCTGGCTAGCCCGAAATTTATTTTCAGTTGCAATTTTTATTTTTAGTTGCTCCATTTGGAGTCTTTCTTCTCTATCGAGTTTCTCTAATTCAAAATCTCTCTGTCTTGCAAATTTTTCTAACTCAAATTCTCTTTGTTTTTCTTCTCTTGCTAATTTTTCTAACTCAAACTGCCTTTGTTTTTCTTTTTCTTCCCTCTCAAATTCTCTTTGTTTCTCTTTTTCCTCCCTTTCTTTTTCTCTTTCTTCCCTTTCTTTCTCTTTTTCCTCCCTTTCTTTTTCTCTTTCCTCCCTTTCAATCTCTAGCATTTTTAATTTAAGTTCCATTTCTATATTTGGATTTTCCACTGGAAACTGTTCCAGATCTCCTGGTGCAAACACATTTTCATCAATGTAATATTCAACTATCTCTCTAGCCAGTCTTGCTTTTCGCATGGCTGGTTTTACCTCTGTCAGCTCCAACTGTCTGCAAATTTCTAGCAGTTCTGTCTTTTTAAAAGACTTCAAAACCCCTACGGTTGGTGATGCCAAGAAATCATCCATTGCTGTTGTCAATATATATCTAGGAAAATTCACAAAAACAATTTCACAATTTGGAATGTTAGATTTTCAATAAATTACTCACACAATGGTCTATCCCGGACCTTGAGCCCCCAATTTGTTATGGCCCCAATTTGTTATTACATTTATAACACAACAGCAACAGCAAGGGATGACAAACACAGTTTTAACAACTAAAACACATTTAATTTTTAACGAAGACAAAGACTAATAACAACCTACAACTAAAGACCAAGATTGATAAATAAGAAAAAACAGAAATAATTACAGTCCCTTTTTAGTGGGGTGGCTTGGTGATGTCCTGGATGAAGAAAATGCTCAAACACAGTCAAAGAAATCCACAAAAGAAACGTCACAGGTCTTGAACAGAATGGCAGGTCTGGTCATCTTCTTGCAATTTCTCCTACTACTTTACTGTCTCAATTCTTTTCCTTATATACTCTTTTGCAGACCCCACCCACATTTAGACCTCTTTTTTTTAACTTTCTGAGACTTGCCCCAGACATGTCCAGGACATGTCTAAACATGACTCCAGTCTGAGCTTAACAAAAAAAAGGTAAATACTGCCATCTAGTGGCCTATATTCACATTACAGTGTTCATTAGTAAGTTAGTAATATATACATGGGTTAGTTAGCAGCCTATGGTACAAAATATAAATGTTAGTATTATTAGTAATCAAGGAAAGCAAGGCGAAGGAAGTAAACGAGAATTGAAGTGATAATATGAAACACCAGAAAACATTGAAATCACCCGAAGGAGGTGAGCACACAGACTGGGAAGACGGACTGAGCCAAACTGATCACAAGACAGAGGTGACAAGTCCAATGAAACCCAGAATGACAGGAACAGAAAACTGGAATATACAGAAAAACAAAACCAAAACCAAACCAAAAAGAATAAAGAAAAGACATAACCATAAACAGAAGGCATGACAACTGTTATGGCCCCAATTTGTTATTACATTTATAACACAACAGCAACAGCAAGGGATGACAAACACAGTTTTAACAACTAAAACACATTTAATTTTTAACAAAGACAAAGACTAATAACAACCTACAACTAAAGACCAAGATTGATAAATAAGAAAAAACAGAAATAATTACAGTCCCTTTTTGGTGGGGTGGCTTGGTGATGTCCTGGATTAAGAAAATGCTCAAACACAGGCAAAGAAATCCACAAAAGAAACTACACAGGTCTTGAACAGAAATGACAGGTCTGGTCACACGTATCCTTCTTCTTGCAATTTCTCCTACTACTCTTATGTCTCAATTCTATTCCTTATATACTCTTTTGCAGACCCCACCCACATTTAGACCTCTTTTTTTTACTTTTCTGAGACTTGCCCCAGACATGTCCAGGACATGTCCAAACATGACTCCAGTCTGAGCTTAACAAAAAAAGGTAAATACTGCCATCTAGTGGCCTATATTCACATTACACCTCCATTCCAAAAGGGAAAAATTTTGACTCAAAAAGGCAAAATTTTTCTTTTCAATACAAAATGGTAAAGTGAACACTTGTCTATATATCCATATCATACAATATTCAAACACAATATATATATATATATATACACATTCAAACACGGGATAAGCAATCAGCAATTACATTGTCTGTACCCTTCACATGCTTAATTTCCAAGTCAAACTCCTGTAAAATCAAACTCCAATTCAAAAATCTCCGATTCTTGTTTTTCATCTTACTCAAAAACATTAACGGATTGTGGTCAGTGTACACAATCATTGGCTTTTGTCCTGTACAAAGATAAACCTCAAAGTGTTGTAAAGAAAGGACCAGAGCCAACAGCTCCTTCTGTATTGTGGAATAGTTCCTTCGGTGGCGATTGAACTTCCTGGAGAAGTATGCCACGGGATGCTCAATGTCATCAGAGTCACTTCTCTGTAGGAGCACAGATCCACAAGCTTGGTCGCTAGCATCGACCGCGATGGAGAACGGTTTGTTGAAGTCAGGAGATTTGAGCACGGGGAAGTGACACAGCAGAGACTTCAGGCGATCGAAGGCTCTCTGCATCATCCCAGGTGAACTTTACGCCTTTCTTCAGTTGGTTAGTGAGACTGAGAGCAATCTCAGCAAAGTTCTTGCAGAACTTGCGGTAGTACCCGATCATTCCAAGGAAGCGGCGCAAAGCTTTTTTGTTGTCAGGAACTGGAAAGTCCATGATGGCTTGGACTTTAGCATTTATGGGTGCCACCTTACCCTGGCCTATGACGTAGCTAAGATAGGTGACAGTAGCACAACCAAAGTCACTCTTGTTCAGGTTAACAGTCAGGTTAGCCTGGGTCAGGCGCTGGAACAACGTCTCTACATCTTTTAGATGTTCTTCCCAGGAGTCACTCCATGTGATCAGGTCATCGATGTACGCACCGGTGTGTGGCAATCCGGCGATTGTAGACTGTATCATCCTTTGGAACGTGGCTGGGGCATTTTTCATGCCAAAGGGTAGGACTTCATACTGGTACAATCCAGATGGTGTGGCAAAAGCAGAGATGCTCTTGGCCCTCTCAGTTAAAGGCACACACCAATAACCCTTCAATAAATCAATCTTGGTCAGAAACTTTGCTTGCCCTACACTATCAATACAATCATCAATCCTAGGTATTGGAAACACATCAGTTCTAGTTACAGCATTGACTTTGCGATAATCTGTACAGAATCTAGTACTTCCATCAGGTTTTGGAACTAGCACACAGGGTGAACTCCAATCGGAGTTGGAGGGTCTGATAATATCATGTTTTAACATGTACTCAACCTCTTTCTCAGCAATCTTTCTCTTTTCAGGATTCATCCGGTATGGATGCTGTTTTATTGGTTTGGCATCACCAACATCTACATCATGAGAGGCTATAGTAACTCTCTTTGGAACATCAGGAAACAAATCCTCATATTTCTTGATCAACCTTTCAAACTGATCTTTCTGTGAGGGTTCTAAGTGCTGGAGTTTTACATCAAGATTTTGCAACACTTCAGTGTTTGACAATTTACATGAAAGAACTTCAGCTTTAATTCTTGGTTCATCACCTTGAAACTCCCCCTCATCTTCACACGTTTCGACCATTGGAGAATCTGAAGTGACAGCTGCAACCCTAGCATTTCTGTCATGATAAGGCTTTAGCATGTTAATATGACACAATTGTTTTGGTTTTCTCCTATCTGGAGTCTTCTCAATGTAATTGAGATCATTGAGTTTTGTCAGAATTTCATAAGGACCATGAAATCTAGCCTGCAATGGATTGGACTGCAAGGGAAACAACACAAGGACCTTTTCTCCTGGTTTAAACTCACGGCTTCTAGCCTTATGATCATACCAAGTTTTCATTTTTCCCTGACTTGATTTCAAGTTCTCTTTGGCAAGGTCACAAGCTGCACGCAATCTTTCCTTGAACTTGCCAACATAGTCTAACAGACTGATATGCGGCTCTTTCTCTTGCCATTGTTCACTCAATAATAGCAAAGGTCCTCTCACTTCATGACCAAACACTAGCTCAAATGGACTGAATCCAGTAGACTCCTGCACTGCTTCTCTAGCTGCAAACAACAGCAAATGAACCCCTTCATCCCAGTCTTTCTCATGGTCATAACAATAAGTCCTCATCATTGTCTTGAGAGTGGAATGAAACCGCTCTAGGGCACCCTGACTTTCTGGATGATAGGCACTAGAAAGAATCTGTTTTGCACCTAGTTCATACACAACCTGCTGAAACAATCCTGAAGTGAAATTGCTACCTTGGTCTGACTGAATTTCCCTGGGAAGACCAAACAACGTGAAGAACTTTATCAAAGCCTTCGAGATTGCAGTTGCCTTGATGTTACGTAGAGGTATGGCTTCGGGGAATCTGGTAGATGCACACATGATTGTCAACAAGTACTGATTTCCAGATCTAGTCTTGGGTAATGGACCAACGCAATCAACAATGACCCTAGAGAATGGCTCCCCAAATGCTGGGATAGGCTGCAATGGAGCTACAGGTGGGTCTAACTGGTGTTTTCCAACTACCTGACAAGTGTGACAGGTTTTGCAAAAGTTGGAAACGTCTTTCCGAAGCCCAGGCCAAAAGAAGTGTTTCATGATCTTATCAACAGTCTTGTTAACACCAAGATGACCTCCTAAAGGTAAACTATGAGCCATTGTTAAGATCTCATTCCTATAGACCTTCGGAACAACAATTTGCCTGACCACTGCCCAATCTGCATTGGCAGGGATATCAGGAGGGCGCCACTTCCGCATCAACACACCATCCTTGAGATAATACCCAACTGGAACTGCGTCTATTTCTTTATCAGGAAGGGCTCTCCTCTTTAGTACACAAATTTCAGGATCATTAGTTTGCTCCTCAATCAACCGCTTTCTGGACAGAGACAAGTCTCCAGACACATCAGAATCACCAGACCCATCCGGCTGGCTGAATAGAGAACTGATAAAAGTATCTGATAAGTCCTCAAACGGAGAAACAATAGTAGGCCAATCAGAGTCATGAGGCGAACCACCTGAGTCCTGACTATTCAATGTACTGGACGGCACCACAACATCATCTTCTTTAGCCTTCTTAGCCATAGCACGAGTCACTGCGCAAGAAGGATACAGAGATGGGTCCTCATCCCCATTTTCAGTGCTCGGCTGTGAAGTAAGATGTACAGGGGGAACTACTTTGCCCCCAGCCAGGTCATTGCCTAGCAACAGAGAAACACCCTTTATAGGTAGACTTGACATAAGTCCCACCTTTACCTGTCCTGTAACTAAATCTGACTTCAAGAATATAGAGCGCAGGGGTACAGATACAGTCCTCCCTTCAATACCTTGTACAAGTATGAAATCCCCTGAAGCGGTCTCATCACGTAACTCCAAGGAGTCCATCAACAAAAGTGACTGAGAAGCTCCGGTATCCCTTAGGATATATATGGGGACAGGAGTAGTATGCTCATTCAGAGCCACAAATCCCTCTGACACAAATGGAAGAAATTCCTCCCTCACAAAGTCAGCTGTATTAGGCTTTTTAGCCCCACAAGAAGCAGGCAATTTAGCAGATTGGTTATCTACTACAGGGGTTTCTAACCTTGTTTTCACAAAGGCATTTGGTTTGGTATCCTTTTCTTTTTCTTTCTTAGCTTTAAGGAACCAACAGTTAGTTGTAACATGACCAGATTTCTTGCAATAACTGCAAACTAGACCACTTCTGTCACTGTCAGCTTTCACACTTTGATCAGACCTGTTACTGGATTTCTGAGCACCATCACCAGATTTGTCTTTGTCTTTGGGTGAGGAATCTTGGGTATCACCGTAACCCTTTTTCTGAAGTTGGGACCATTTATTGTTACTGCTAGACTGAAATTTGGACTTATGAGTGAGAACATATTCATCTGCAAATTTGGCAGCTGATTGCAAGTTCAGTGCTTGCTTCTCATTAAGGTAGGTCTTAACATCATCCTTAACACAGTTCTTGAATTCTTCAACTAACACCATCTCTTTTAGTGAGTTGAAATCATCCTTGACCTCCATAGAAGTACACCAGCGCTCAAAGCAAACCTGCTTTTCATTAGCAAATTCAACATAAGTCTGATTTTCAGATTTCTTCAGACCTCTGAATTTCTGTCGGTAAGCCTCTGGAACCAACTCATAAGCTCTCATAATAACCTTTTTGACAACCTCATAATCAGAGGAATCATCTGCAGACAAAGCCGAATAGGCTTGTTGAGCTTTACCCTTGAGGACAGTTTGCAACATCAGAGGCCAGTGTTCCTTTGGCCACTGGCAACTCTTTGCTACCTTTTCAAAACACTGGAAATAGTTGTCAACATCCTTTTCCGAAAATGGAGGCACCAGTTTTACCTCCTGGCTAGCCCGAAATTTATTTTCAGTTTGAATTTTTATTTTTAGTTGCTCCATTTGGAGTCTTTCTTCTCTATCGAATTTCTCTAATTCAAAATCTCTCTGTCTTGCAAATTTTTCTAACTCAAATTCTCTTTGTTTTTCTTCTCTTGCTAATTTTTCTAACTCAAACTGCCTTTGTTTTTCTTTTTCTTCCCTCTCAAATTCCCTTTCTTTTTCTCTTTCCTCCCTTTCAATCTCTAGCATTTTTAATTTAAGTTCCATTTCTATATTTGGATTTTCCACTGGAAACTGTTCCAGATCTCCTGGTGCAAACACATTTTCATCAATGTAATATTCAACTATCTCTCTAGCCAGTCTTGCTTTTCGCATGGCTGGTTTTACCTCTGTCAGCTCCAACTGTCTGCAAATTTCTAGCAGTTCTGTCTTTTTAAAAGACTTCAAAACCCCTACGGTTGGTGATGCCAAGAAATCATCCATTGCTGTTGTCAATATATATCTAGGAAAATTCACAAAAACAATTTCACAATTTGGAATGTTAGATTTTCAATAAATTACTCACACAATGGTCTATCCCGGACCTTGAGCCCCCAATTTGTTATGGCCCCAATTTGTTATTACATTTATAACACAACAGCAACAGCAAGGGATGACAAACACAGTTTTAACAACTAAAACACATTTAATTTTTAACAAAGACAAAGACTAATAACAACCTACAACTAAAGACCAAGATTGATAAATAAGAAAAAACAGAAATAATTACAGTCCCTTTTTGGTGGGGTGGCTTGGTGATGTCCTGGATTAAGAAAATGCTCAAACACAGGCAAAGAAATCCACAAAAGAAACTACACAGGTCTTGAACAGAAATGACAGGTCTGGTCACACGTATCCTTCTTCTTGCAATTTCTCCTACTACTCTAATGTCTCAATTCTATTCCTTATATACTCTTTTGCAGACCCCACCCACATTTAGACCTCTTTTTTTTACTTTTCTGAGACTTGCCCCAGACATGTCCAGGACATGTCCAAACATGACTCCAGTCTGAGCTTAACAAAAAAAGGTAAATACTGCCATCTAGTGGCCTATATTCACATTACACAACCAAAAACAGAACCCTGACATGTAGTTCCTATACAATATTTTTGGTAGAAAAATAAACCTTCAATAACCTTCAATCTTGATTGATCCATTGAAAGTTGAAAGTAGTGGCGTGCAGAGCCAAAATAATGAAAATTCATGGATAAGTCACACTCTCAGTACTTACATATGTAAGTATATAAAATGCCTTAACTGTAAATGTTCCAGGAAACTTCACATGGACTCTGATCCCCATTAGATAACATATTTTTGAGTGACCCGACATTAACAATCAACAGTGTGAGAGGTAAAAAAAAAAATTATGCAGAACACCGTGTCAAACATGCAAAGCCAAGTTTTTTCCCAGCTCCTTTTTTGCTTTTTTTGTGCCTTTCTGCTGCCCTTGCAGTTGATTTGTACTTACACTCCACAGTATGTAGTTCCAGTGACCATATTTGCTGGGGAGTTTTTTTTTTTCTCCTCAATCAATGTTTAGCAATAGAAATGCACTATTACACTGTACCATTACTTCTAAAAGGGCACATTTTGATTTCCAAAACTCTTATTGAAACATATAGATTATGTATCATAGGGAGATGTCATCCCTTTTGAATTTATTTCAATTGAGCCGGCATCAAATTCTTTATATAAGGAATATTGGAAATTAAATCAGCAGCAAGCATTTTATTAGAATGCATGTGCTTCTATCATGCTCCCACTGAGAATATTTTCTATTCTCCAAGCATTTCTAATTAGTTGAGCTGCTATCTGGAGGAAACAGATAAAACATTTTTATTATTCCATGAGCAAACCAACTGGTGCATTATTACCAATCATTCAGAAGATTTAAGGCAGCTTATTTATGAATTTTGTTTATCTATTTCACATTTTGTTAGCTGAGGACTGACAGAAAATTATGAAGACTCAAGAAAGCAAAATTATGTTGAACAAGATACTCAAGAAATGTGCAATCACATTTTGAGAGCATTTCACAAAAATGCAATTAAATGCAAGTGGATTATATTCAGCAGAAAAACTCTCAAACATTTTTGCTCAAATATTGAAATATCAGGATGTTGCAATATCAACTCATGCAAACACCGATGCGCACGCACACACACACACGCACACAGATGCACGCACGCACACACTCACACAAATACAACTAGCTATAGCTGATGTGTGCAATGATACAACACAACACATTGTTGTGTAGATCTGCTCTAAGGCTACGCATAGGCTAATTTTCGACGCCTATGAGACTACGTAGAAGCATTCCCTACACAGTGTATCAATCTAATATGGGGTTATCTTTTCAGCTGTTTGCTTTTTGTTTTCCTTTGCATTCATTCAAAAGCAGCTATCTGAGGGACATACCATATCCCACCATATTCATTGCAAACCTGAGCTCTTTGCTGAAAATGTATCCCTTTCCCAGTTTTTTAATTCCATGCATTTCCATTTAGACTCCACCCCTCCACTGTTGAGGCCCCAGGGGGTAATGCATTTTGGCCTTCTTGTTGTTGCTATCACTGAGAAAGTGCTGAGTAAGAGAGAACAGAATAACAGGTGGTTAGTTTTCTTGGTCTTTTGCCATGGCCCTTCAAAACCAGTCTTCAGAAGAGCTAAGCAGGCCAGTGCTCAAGGTCCGGCTTCCTTCGGTAAGGATAAATATAGCTTTAAAAAAATCATTTATGACATCAGGCTCAAATTCTACCTCATATTTAAGCTCGTGAAGTTTGAATTGCAAGGACAGGGGCATAATTGTGGTATATTACTGCGTCTACATTGGTATTTCTACTGCATACACTGCAAAAATTGAAAGATGAAAATACGAGGCATGAATTTACTTATTTTAAGATTTAAAACACTTATTTCTATCACCATTTTTCTTAGTAAGACAATAAATTGTCCTTGATTTGAGGTAATTTTGACTAGCTTGCCAATAGAATAAGAAATTATTTTAAGTTACTATTTGCATGACAAGTGAAAATGTTCTTATTCCATTGGTAAGCTAATCAAAATCCATGAGGAATTTTTTGTTTAACTGAGAAATATGGTGATAAAAATATGTGTTTCAGACTTCAGACTTAAAAAAGTAAATTCATCTTACTTAGTATTTTCTTTTGCAGTACTCAATGAAATACTTTCAAATTAACCCGTCCTTTTTTTAGGTAAGGCTTCTCATTAACTCAGAATTGGGTTCTTCATAGGAAAAACAACATTATTAACTGCTTTTCTTTTTGCATCACTTTAATCTGAGAAGGTAAGCTCTGAAATGATCCAGTATTGTAGGTATGAAATTAACCTCCAGTAACCTCACTTAACAGATGATTACCCCCTGCCTGTTACCTTTTAAAGTGCACTGCATAATTGAAAAACAAATAATATAATTTCACAACAATTAAGATAAAATAATAATTTAAAAATAAATAACAAAGAGAACTAGGCTACAATATGAGATTATACTTTGTAACTTTGAAATTGAAGTAATCCTCTGAAAATGTTCCAATATGAATCCTAAAAATTTAGAAAACCCTGCTAACTTTACATCTGGCTGGAGGTCTAAAAAATCCATCCTGTGCCCGCCCGCTCATGTGAGGATTTCTCCTGCACCTGCCCCCTCCCACAAACAAACATTGTACAATTTGTTTTGCATTCAGCCCGCAAAAAGGTAAATCACACGTTTACTTTAGGCTGTATTTTCCTCTTTTGCCAAATTGAAAATTTGAGAGATTTTGGCCATAACACCACTGGCCCACCCTTTCTCTCTGTCCTGAAGCCGCTCCCTCCACGTTTGTTCTCAAGCTCAGTCCACCAAGCATAAGTGGGATACAGAAACAAATGAGGAGCTCCAGTAAGTCTTTCTGTAAAGTTAGAAACACTGAAAATAATGAAACATACACACAAAGCCTGATCATGTCATGGGACCTCAAGGCATCGCAGAGTCATTTTACTTGGTAGTAGAAAGATGATTAACCGAGGCTGCATATCAGCCAAGCAAGCGAGCAAACTAAAGCTACCTTCACAACATTAGCTTGCAATCCTTACTAGCCACGCATATGACAAAAGTTTCTTCGTGACGAATAACATTTAAAGGGGACCTAACATGCTGATCCTTCTTTTAATACATATTAGTAATGTTATAATGTTGGTTGTCCATGCTCAACCCCTGAAAAGTTTCCGAACATAAGATACAGGGATTTTGCCGCGATCCAAGAACATGATTTTGAGAGCGTAATTTGCTCTGTGAACAGCTCCTCCCGAGATCTTCACGAGATCTGGGTAAAACCAGACGTCGGGTTGTGCCGTCCAATTTGTACAGACTTAGCCAGAGCCAACCACTGCACTGGACCGGCCCACACCGGAAATTATTCTTGCATGCACGAACAATGGCAGATCATACTATGCCTTAGTAGTGTTGACACTTTTGGAAATAAAAAAGAAGAACTGCAGATCATTTGAGGTGCAATTTTGTGAGTATCTCTCCTAAAACTACTTGTCCGTTTACTTTTGGACACAAAGAAAAACTAATATTTCTCTTCCTAAAGACAATGCCACCAGAAATCAGTGGGTAGCTTTTTTTGTTTGATGGCAGCAAACAGCCATGGTGAAAGGGAACGTTAGCTGCTTGCGCTCAGCATTTCACCAAAGACAGCTTTGTCAAAAAAGGATAATTCGACACATGATAAGCGTTTCAGCTGCTTCGCTCACCTGAAGCAGTTGCATCGATCAAGCGCTCAGATCAACAAGCTGTAAGCAACCAAATAACAGCAAATAATGTAAGTGAAGCTAATGTGTTACGGGTGGCTAGCAGGACCGCTAGCGATAGCTAGCACTAACAACTGGCCTCAAACGCAGGCTTTGTAAAATATCTGAAGATATAGCCTGTATCGGTTGCGACTGTCCGTGACTCACAGACACAGAAGCTGTAAGTTGCTTTTACGGCATAAGCCAACCTGACTTGATAGCCAGTTGATTGTGGCTGTAGCACAGCGGCTAACGTAGCCAAGATACTGTTGCTAATGTACATGTCTTAAATATGCAAGAGTGATATCAGGGGAAATTCTACAGTAGGAGTGCAAACATAAACCTCATTTGACACGAACTTTTAATACTTGTTAGTAATTTGGATGCTTGGTACAAGTGTTCACAGTAACAGAACAGTTACTTGCTGTCTGTAAAACCTGTGTTGCAAATGTTTGTCTCTGTGGTTATGACCGCTCGGTTACCAGCTACTGCATGTTAGTTTATGTGTCGTGCTAATTAAAAATGTTCCCAGTTAACATACACTGCCCGGCCAAAAAAAAGTCACTATTTGGAAATTAACGAACAAATTCTATAATTGGATCATTATTGTGGTTATTAATATGTTTCAGCTGGCAATAATCATGATACCCTGACTGATAAAGCGCGTCGCTACTCATTTCTTAAAAAATCATGTTGGAAGACACATCCCCTGATGGTGGAAAAGATGTTACAATATTTCAGAACGGGCAAATTATTGGCCTGTATTTAGCAAAGAAAACCATGAATGACAAAAACAAGTATGAGGAAACATTTTCACAAACAAATTTGCCACCACAAAATCCTGACCTTAAACATATTAAAAGTTATTGGGATGTGCTCAAGAAAGACCACAGTGGTTCAACCATTATGTTGAGAAGACAAGATCTCGGCCAAAAATTATGGCATTTCTGATCTAAAATAAATGTTCTGGCATTGCATATAGATGTTAAAACAATGGCAAGGAGAATATGCACTGTAATCAAAGCTACAGGGGTTCCAACTAAATATTTCCGTGTACGACTTTTTTCTTGGCCAGGCAGTGTATATGCAGTCACTCTGATCGGTATGCTTCCGTTACTTCGGTAAGCATCAATGTGGCAGTTTCATCATAACGTTGCCCGATTGTAGCCACGACAGTTAGTGATCGCTTCGCTTATCCATGATCGGGATCAGCCGGATACTTCACAAATGTCTGAGCAAGCTCTCTGGTGCTACCATGAAAGCAATGTGAAACGCAAAAGCTCGACTGGTTTACAAATAATTTCTCTGCACTACCTTGACATAATTCCATCCCCCTTTAAAAATTGTTGTGGCTAATAAAAAGCCGAAAAGCAGAGATTAAATAGGTAATTCTTTCCTGCAGAGGTGATCAATTCACTAGCTCCATATAAGCAACTTGTCCGCGCTAACGGAACTTACGGTCTGCAAAACCTGTATTATGTTCATATCATAACCAAACTCTCTCTAGCCGTTGCGTACTATCCATAAAGCTGCTTTCACATCAGACACTAAACAAATTTTTTGCAGGATAGATTAGCCTACATTCAAAGTCAATGCAAAGATGCGAATACATGTCAAGCCGCTTTCACACCGGACGCAAAATGAATTTTTCGTGCAACAGATTACATTCAAAGTCATGACCGATTATCAGCTACTGCATGTTAGTTTGCCTGCTCTGCTAATTAAAAAAGCTCCTGGTTCATTTTTATGCAGCATTTCTGATCGATATGCGTGTGTTACATCGGTAAGCATAAATGTGACAGTTTTATCATATCGTTGCCTGATTGCAGCCACTACAGTTGAGAGCGGCAGCATGCGCCTGCCGAGTTGGGCTGCAGTTAGCCCAGCCGAAGATTTGGCAAAGCTTGGGTGCATTTTTGGGTGCTTGGGAAACGATCGCTTTACTTATCCATGACTGGGGTCAGCCTAATACATCTCCAATGTCTGGGCAAGCTCTCTGATGCTACCGGTGAAAGCAATAGGGAAGCGCACAGGCTATAAAGTGTCCGATATAACAAACAATTTATTGCCATAGATTAAATATTTAATTTTTTCCTGTAGAGGTGATCAATTCGCTAGCTCCACATAAACAACGGTTCACGCAGACAGAACCTACCATCCGTAAAACCTGTATTATGTTCATGACATAACTGGAGCTCTATCTAGCTCTCGCGCACTCTCCATAACTCGCCCATTTTCCGCGAGGAAAAGCTGGTCATTCCGCAGCAATAAGTAAACCATTACCGCAGGCAATTTCCGAAAAGGTCGTTTTGCTTGGAGCTTTTGCCCCTCCATCATATACCAGCGCGGAAGCCGTTCGTTTCGCCACGCTAACAACACAGCACAGCTATGCAAGAGAACCAGCAGGTCCTAATACACACCGAAGCAGTCCATAAGCAGTTGGTCCACTTTTAGCTGCTCCTCACTGTCCATGTTTCCCTCTAAACTCAGACCCACCAGATTTCTACGGTCTCCGGTCTACACCTGGGTATGTCGACCCGTTCTACAAATGTGTCTGTATGTTGTGGATTCTAGCTTTCCCTGCATCCTAGCTAGTAGAAGAACTGCTGTACTCACCGGTAGCAAACTGTAGCCGATAGCAAAGTTGAGCTTGTGCTGCCAGATTTTTGCACTCCTTCCTCCACTTTTGCCACTGCATTTATTTGAACAAGCTCATTATATTAGATCTATATTCAAGTATTACGTTAGATTGCGGAATTTGCCCGCCGCTTCGTTATCAGATGGCGGCCATGTCTCTCGTTTCATTCTGGGGAAGCAGACTCCATGGCAGACTCGAAAAACTGCGTTCTGCAGCCTCTTCCGGTCCAACTCCCTCTTCCCACCCTCCACAGAGCTGGCCAGTGAGAAGAAAGTGGGCACATGGGGAGTGGGGGCTGTGGGATTTTAAAGAGAGTTTGCTGTATTCCTCCGCACTTTTGTAAGTTGAAAAATCAATGCAGGCACGTCTTAGTTACAAAATGGATAATTTAATAGAGTAGAGGAACTAGTGGGTCTGTTCCCCAAGTACAGATGTACAAGAACCAACAACTGAGGGAAAATGTAAACACTTATAGCTGAAAGTTCAAAGGATGCAAAGGAACAAATGGTAATTTGCCTATAGTGATAGGGGGTAGGGGGAGAGACAAACAAGGTGAGGGGATATTGGGGTGTGGGCTGAGGTGTGATGAGGTTAACTACAGGGCTGAGGAAATGATCAAGGAATAATATACAAGAGGCATTGGGGCCAGACAAGCTTGTGTATTGGCCCTCCACAATGTGCAAAACTTCAGAGGGTCCATCTGCTATTGGCACCCATGTTTTCCAACAGGGGCCATAGCGGAAGAGCCACCCCAACGAGGTGTTTCAGGCAGAGACTTCAATAAACTACTAGTGGGGTTTTTTGCGGATGGCAGTTAGAGCGAAATAAGTACCCCCTTTTTTACATTGTGCGATCAGGAGTACTCCTATCAGGAGTCAAAGACCAAAATATAAACTTGGAAAAATAGCAAATTAGGTCCCCTTTAACTTCTTTTTAAATTTATTGGATTACACCTTGGCTTTGGTGATAACTATACTTCGAGTCCAAAAACTGGACGTCTGTAGACTTTCAGCTAGTTAGTCCAAATGAAAATCTACAGGTTCTGAAACAACTCCAATATACTGTCATCATTTGACCGTAAAATTTGAGTAAATTTAAATAAATTAAGTAAATTTGTGTAGGGGAATGTCCTTCTACAATATGTAAAATAGCAAGGGGGCAAAAATATGACATTTCGTCCTAATAATCCTTCCTGCGGGATAACAATTTGGATTAGCAGGGAACATGTTAAGTTAGTAACCGGTCTCGTAAAATTACTATTATCATCAAAAATATGGAATTTTAATTAATTATTTAGATAACTAATATTGATTAAATGAACAAAAAATTTTAAAGTTCTATATAAGCTATTTTGATTCAGACTCCCATGTTTTAATAACCTGACACGCCAGAAGGACTGTTCCATATATCGGCCACGGAAATATTTCACAAGTCCATCTGGGAAAGAGCCGTTCAAAAAAGTTTTCAGAGGAGGAACCTTCAAAAAAATTTGCGGCTGCTGATTGGACGATGGTCCTTCTCGTCACACTCATCACCGACCAATCCACATTAAGCCACAGTACGACCTAGTAGATGTGCACCGCTGCTTAGAAGCAATAGAAACAATACGGAGCTTGAGAGACAGCTGTGATAATGGCGTTACACGAATTTTGCTGTTTTTGTAAAGTAAATTTGAGAATCAAAGGGATGCTGACAAGTACAAAGAAACTATTTGAATCAAACAAGGCACTCCATGAGCAAACGGTTTCTGAACGATTGCAAGGACTGGGATTAACTTTAAAAATGACAACTTGAGATCCACCCGGATTTGTCGAGCATGAGCCATTCACAGACTCAACAGGTTTAAGTCTTTATTAACAGTACAAATGGAGTCAAATCAAAACTTTTTTTTTAACAATACATGTGGCGCACTTTTCGGCGTAAAAAAATACAGACTGTCGAGCAATACCATCGTTGATACATGGGCAGATGTGGGATGTTGTGACACAATCGGCACCAAACTGTACACAATACAAGCAGCTAGACCCTGTTGTTAGCCGTTAGCTTGAACTACGTTTCAGTCCTTAGACTATGATCTTACATTAAATTATACCACACAGACGTATCACTCACCACTTATATGTGACATGAACCTTGTCGACGACAATCCACCATGTTCTCCTGGTAAACTTCTAAGGAGAGCAGATTTCCCCAGGTATCGTTGAGTAACCATGACTCCGGGCTACCATAGAATAACTGGCATTGTCCATGGAGGATTTCTGCGTTCTCTCCCAGTTTCCCAGCTTCTCTGATTTGATCGTCCATGAGGGCAACCAGCAGAGACATGATTATCACAATGGGGTTTGCAGTCCTTCTCATCTTTTTCACGACCAGAGGACCCAGCTGATAGATCAAACTCTTCCCGAAACCGGTTGGGAGAAAAGCAAAAACACTGTTCCCCATCAGAAAAGCTTTTAGTGAAGTTCTTTGCTCCTCTTTTAACCCATTTATGCCGAGTGTCCTCACATGAGTACTGTTAAGAAAAAGTGTCCTGTTTGAATGACTATTAGAGTGGTATTTTGAAGTATAATAACATAAAAAAGTAAAAAAAGAAAATTCAGGCATAAATGGGTAAATGAAGAAATTGAGTCTATTTCTGATAAAACTGCTGATATTGACCCATCCACAGGAATCGCTTTGCACGTGCCATCGTATTCAAACATAAAGTCGCTTCCTGTTGATGTCATATCTGCAGCTCCCACCTCTCTTTCCCCTGATTGGGCCGTAAAAAATTTAGCCGTGAAATTGTTGAACGACGGTAGTAGGCAACACGGACTAGCAGGATTTCAGACAATGAATCAGGCAGGGCCATCGGCTCTGCAAGGCTAATGTTTTAAAGCACCAAAACAGACACCTGGTTTAATAAACAAATTTATTCAACAAATCAACACAGAACACAAAGGGCCTAATCTATGGAAGGGCTATGTACTAACTATGAGAGAATAACAATTGTGGTTATGCATGTGTGCGAGTGTGCGTGCGTGCGTGCCAGATGCAGATGAGTGCGCATGTCTGAGAGTGTGGGTTCCCCTGCGGGCAGGAGGGCCAAGAGAGTGTGGCTTGCCTGGAGGCGGGTGGGGGAAGAGTTGAGCCAAGAGAGAGAGAACTGGGTTGGGTCCTTAGTTTTAAAAGTTTTTTGCCGATTTTACTGCTTTTGGGCTCATCGCATTAGAAAAAGTTAAATGAATGTCAGGCAAAGGGGGTGGTGCTGTTGACGTCTTTTCCGTTTCCTGTGGAATGCATGAGAAATGTAGTTCTGTGGTGCCAGTGCCTGTGCTTTTTGCAGTAAAATAACGGGAGATTGTAAATTTAATTTCGCTGTGAAACTAGAATGTGCTTTCACACGTAAAACCAGACATCTTTCCCTCCGACCCCTTCCCAGCCAAACCCACCTGACGGACAGACAGACTGGCAGGAAGATACCAAAAGGCACCACTTCAGGACCTGAGTAGTGGGTATGCAAAGTTTCGTTAAGATCATGCAAATGATTTTGGAGTTACGCTCTGGAAACGAAGTGGGAACACCGACGCAAACGCAAATGCGAACGGGAACGGGAACCAAGCCTCAAACAATATGTCTTATTACGAGACGAAAGCGATTTTCCCCGAACAACGACCTGAATTTTTTTCTGTAAGAACAACGAATGGCTTGCCAAACAATGCTTCTAGTGGGGTAGATACGGTTTTTTCCACACATGACTGTTTTTGAGTTTGTACAGCCACCACCACAAGTAACCTATGAACCTGTGTGAAATACTGATGTATTGTCCATTATTCAGTTGGTTTGTATTCTATATTATTGACCTGTGTAGGCTTGCCTGTCAGTTAGAAATCTCTCCTGCCATGTTACATGTGTCATTCTGCCAGGTAATTATATCCCAGAACGCCGAATGGCGTTTTCTGGTGGAAAATTACCATTTTGGCCATATCTTTAGAACCATTTGTCCGATTGAGCTGAAATTAAGTTCAAATGAAGTTCGTGACCTAAGGGGCTTTATATTGTCTTGGGTCTATTCAAGGATTGGGGAATTGGAGGATTGGGGGCATTCGGGGATATACCCCAAGCCGTCGCCTCCGACGGCATAAGCCTACTTTGTATTTGTAATGTTGAGCATTAATTGACCATAGGAATGTTCAACCAAGATTAATAAAATGGTTTACTAATTGTTTTCTGCATATTTGTACATAAAGTGTCAAACGTTTGTATGGCATAGGGTGAGAGGGTAGTTCAACTATAAGAGAAACCTTCGTAACTCATGAGAAACCTTTTACTAAATTATTCTGAGAATTTGTATGTGCGTTGTATGTTCATCAGCACATATACTCTAAAAATAATCTGTAAAATATCAATGGACAAAGCAGAGCAGTTGAAAAGCTGAATGTCAACCAATAAATCGTTGAAATTTAATGAATTCTCTCACTTATGCTTTATAAATAATCTGTTCAACCTCCACAGACGAAGCTAAACAGCTGCATTGTTGAAAATCAACTGATAAGCCAGTAAAATTTTACAAGTTCTCTGCAAGTTCTCTCTCGGCAGACTAAATAAAAAATGTTACCAAAATTATCTTTATTTTGTGATTAAATGAAATGAGAAAATTCATGATATCGGAAATGTATTGGATTACCAGTATTGCGCAACACACTAGTGCTTTTCACAGTGGTGTGATATGGGTCAATTTACAGAAATGCTAGTAAACAAATTGGCATAAATCAGTAGGCTACTGCTTCATGAGTTCTAAAAGATTGTCATTTTAGGAAGACATTAACATTTTCTCATCATGGATCTGGTCATAAAGTTCTTCTCAACTTTGTGATGGATTCAAGAGATGTTATTTAAAAATGATTTAGCCAGGCATTCCACCGATTAGGCTCAATTAGCAACCAAATCGACTGTTTAATTCTTAATCAGGAAAAGTAAACCTGCTCAGGTTGAGAGTAGTCATGTATTACAAGATCCCTCAGGCAGACAGTTCTTCTGATATTTAAAACCTCTGACACCATATTGCTAATACATAATTCAGGATGTAATTAATTTCATTGTTGGTCTGATAGTCACAGTGACATTTCATGACGTTGCAGAAAACTATGCCACATTTTCTGCTCAATGACAAGAGACTGCATTATATATCAGAGAATAGATCAGCAAAGTTTGAGTTAGCGGTCGTTTTCAGAGCCTACCTCTGACATCTCTTGGACCCTGAAAACATTCAATGACTGATTTTGCTTTTATTTCATAAAATGTCGTTTCTCAAGGATTTTTGTGTCGAGGATTTGTATACAGTGTTTGGGCTCAGAGCTGAACCATTGTAGACTCGGCACAGAGAAGGATGAGCCATTTCCTCTAATCAATATGCTGCATAATTCATCTCCTTTATGCGGAACAACTCTGGCAACATTATCTTTGTTTTGCCAAGGACAAGTGATCGAGCAAGACAGCTGGGACTGAAGGGGAAACAACTGCATTTATTCATCTTGTGTTATCTGCATCTGTCCAATCTCTCCATCCCTACCATTAGCTTTCAAGAGAACGTGCAGAATTTATTAACACTAACTCTCATGCATATATAGATATACTGTACGTATCTGTAAATGTTACACGTGGACACACAATATTCATTGTGGACACAGTGTATTACAAACACAGGGAGATAGAGTGACATGACCAACATGCGCACACTAATACAAAATGGTACAAAAGTATGTACAAACCACATATTTTATGAGTACACACTCGCTGTTTGTCATTTTGCATAAAAGTGGTTATTAAATAAAAAACTAAACAAAAAAAATAAAAATACACACACACACACACACACACACGTGGTACTGCACGCACGTAAACACACACATACAAAGAAACTGTATTCACAAAGACAGTGGATGTTCAGAATTCCAATCACTGGCTCGCAAAGAACATATCACTGGCTGGCGCAGACTTTGGCAAGGGTAGGGGCTGAGGTGGATCAATAAGGCTTCCTAGGAGGAGACAAAAACAGAATAATCCTAATATACATTTTAATTAATTATTCTGATGACAGTGTAATACTATTTTAACTGTTTATTCAACATTTGCTCTTATTATTGTTATTATTAAATGCCCATTGATTGTGCCTTGCTGTTTTTCATCTGTTTATCTTGCAGCCAGCTTGTCTGAGCAATACTGCCCCTGGCTGTGTCTCTTTTCTTTTAGACTTTTTAAATCTCTTTTTTCTTAGCATGCTGCGAAAATGGCAGAGTAATACAAAAATGCGGGGGGAAAAAGCCCAAACACAGAGCAACAATGATGGCTAAAAGAGCTCACCAGCTTGACAGAATGCCTTAAAAATAGAATTATAATTGCCATGAAATTGAATCAGTCTAACGTGACTGTCCTGCCAGAATTTTAGAGTCATCTTCTCTTGAAATCCAAATTCTTTTTACAATTTCAAATTTCCATGCGACGGATGGTGGCAAGGCAGTTTACTTCCAATATTTGACATATTTCCGAATGAAAAGAAAAAAAAAACAATGTTTTGCTGGCACGAGAATTGTGTGAGGGGTGTGCCCAGGGTTGGAGGTGGAATTATCCTGGCCTGATTTTAATGGATGACAATGGCTAACTTTCTTAATAACTATTGCAGAAGTCAGTAATATTGTCTCAGAAAGTTCCAGCCCCGCATTACTGCAGCCTGAGAAAACTTTCAGCTATTCTCAGAATTTCTATCGATGTTTAGTAGATTTTTCATGGGAGAGCCCACTTTGCTGAGAATGGGAGAACAAAGCATAATTTCTGTGGTGCTGGACCAGATTTGACCGTGCACACGCACTAAGAGATGTGGAAAAAGTTCCAGTTTGTTTGCATGGTGACTTTAACAATTGCAGTCGATTAATTAAGATCCTTCTTTACATTGTTTAACCATGAATGAAAGACTCAAGAATTTTTCACACCGTAAATCTTCAACTGACAACATGCAGGCGAATACCATGCTCTGAATGGGAAACACCCAACTAGCATATTGAGCCCAAAAGTAGTACTTTTTTGGCACAATCATTATGTTCAAGGATAGCAGTACTCAAATATGCCATGTATCCCTTTCCAAAGACGAAGTAAATCAACCATATTCATTGTTGTATTACATTAGTTTGACGCATTGAACCAAAATCAAAGTTTTAAAATAACAGAGGAACACTCCTTTTTGATACGATGTGGCAATATTTTATCCCATTCTTAGCTAAATTATTGACTTATCCAAACCGGGTCTGTTGTGCATCCGTATCATGGGTCGTTTTTTCTATCTGAAAAAAAAAGTGGGGCCCAGACATGCTAAAAAGTGGCCACCAACAACCCACAGCCCCACCGCCATCCCCCACCCGCACACATCATTAAATGTACTATCAGAAAATGAATATCAAAGAGGATGGGTTTGAGCCAAATAGGCCATCAACTACTGTACAATTAAACTGACATGTATGAAAGAGATATCTACCTATATTTAGCCCATATTCTTCTTAACTTCGATGAAAAGGTACAACCCCAATTCCGACATTGTTGGGACAAAGTGTAAATTGTAAATAAAATCAAAACGCAATGACTTTCAAATCAAACCAGCCAGTATTGTATTCACAATAGAACAGAGATAACATAGCAAATGTTGAAACTGAGAAATTTTACAATTTTATCCACAAAATGAGCTCATTTCAAATTTGATGGCTGCTACAGGTCTCAAAAATGTTGGGACAGGGGCCTGTTTACCATGGTGTAGCATCCCCTCATCTTATTAACAAAGAGTGGGGGTGTCTGGGCATTGAGGAGACAATTTTCTTGAGTTTAGATATTGGAATTTGATCCCAATCTTGTGTAATACAGGCCTCCAACTGCTGGAGAGTTTTGGGTCTCCTTTGATAAACTTTTCATTTAATTATGCGGCAAATGTTCTCAATCGCTGAAAGATCAGGACTACAGGCAGGCCAGTTCACCACACCGACTCTTCTACTACGAAGCCATGCTGTTGTAACAGTATGTGGTTTTGCATTGTCCTGCTGAAATACACAAGGCCTTCCCTGGAATTGATGTCATCTGGAGGGGACCCTATGTTGCTCTAAAACCTTTATATACCTTTCAGCATTCGTGGTGCTTTTTAAAACATGCAAGTGTCCCACACCATATGCACTAATGCATCCCCATACCATCAGAGATGCTGGCTTTTGAACTGAACACTGATAACAGGAGGGGTGATCTTTCTCCTCTTTAGCCCAGAGGACACAACGCCCATGATTTCCAACAAGAATTTCGTATTTGGACTCATCTGACCACAGGACACTTTGCCACTTTGATACAGTCTATTTTAAATGAGCCGTGGCCCACAGAACATGGCTGCGCTTCTGGATCATGCGCAACAATGGCTTCATTTTTGGATGATAGAGTTTTAGGTGGCATCTGTGGATGGCACAGCGGACTGTGTTCACAGACAGTGGTTTCTTGAAGTATTCCTGGGCCCATTTAATAATGTCAATGACAGAATCATGCCAGTGAGTGATGCAGTGGTGTCTGAGGGCCTGAAGATCACGGGCATCCAGTAAAGGTCTTCGGCCTTGTCCCATGCGTACAGAGATTTTTCCAGTTTCTCTGAATCTTTTGATGATGTTATGCACTGTCGATGATAAGACCTTCAAAGCCTTTGCAATTTGACGTTGAGGAACATTGTTTTTAATGTATTCCACAATTTTTTTAACGCAAGCCTTCACAGGTTGGAGAGCCTCTGGCCATCTTTACTTCAGAGAGACCCAGCTTCTCCAAGAGATCCCTTTTATAGCCAATCATGTTACACACCTGATGCCAGTTAACTTAAATCCTTGCAAAATGTTCTTTCAGCTGATTTTCTTTTATATTAATTGCTTTTTCAGCCCTTTTTGCCAGTGTCCCAACTTTTTTGAGACCTGTTGCAGCCAGAAAATTTGAAATACGCTCATTTTGTGGATAAAGATGTAAAATGCCTCAGTTTCAACATTTGAAATGTCATCCATGTTCTATTGTAAATAACACATTGGCTCATTGCATTTGAAAGTCATTAAATTTTAATTTTATTCACAATTTACACTTCGTCCCAACTATTTCAGAATTGGGGTTGTAGTTGCAAATGAATACTGACAAGAGATGGTGCGGAAATAACTTGAGAAGCATTAATAATGATCTCTACCTCTCGCTCAATTCACGAGATGCAAACACAAACAGGCCTACTGAAGTGCTGCTTTTAGCCACACTCAAAATGACTGCCAGTGAAATAGTTGCTGACAAATATATCAAGCAACGATAACACCATCCATCCATCCATTATCTAAACCACTACTTCCTCACTAGGATCACAGGAGAGCTGGAGCCTATCCCCGCCAAGTGTGGGCAGAAGGCAGGGACGCACCCGGGGCGCAAACACCATTCACACACCATTTACTCATAACTCACTCATAACTATGGGCAATTTTTGTCTCCATTTTGCTGGACATGCATGTCTTTGGACTGTGGGAGGAAACCTGAGTACCCCGAAGAAACCCACACAAACACAGGGTGAACATACAAGCTCAAGGCAGGACTCAAACCCAAGACCTTCTTTGCTGTGAGGCAGCAGTGCTACCCACAGTATAAAAAGCAGAATCCCAAACTTATTTGTCGATGCACGTACCATGATCTACAAATACGCCAAGATTTACAAATATGTTTTGCCGTCCACTACCACAAAATTCCTGTCATGTGACTGGTAAGTTGGCATTAAATGCATTTTAATTTGTGTCAATAGATTAATACTTCATCTGTGTGTTTACATTTCTCAGGAAATGGTAATTTGTAAATCCGAAATTCTGCATGTGAAGTGTTGAATCTGCTTTTGTGGATCAACCAATGCATGCATTCATTCCCTCTTACAATAATGTAATTTTGAGATTTTCTTTTCACTCCTTTGAAATCCACACGCAAATACATCTTGATCCACGCATATATGTACCCTCCTCCCCTTTTGACAATCACATGCAGTACGCGGCAGTGTTGTTCTCATCGTCAAAATCATAACTGGGCATGAAGAATCACCCTCTGATGGTGTAAGATGGCGAACCAGCTAGTAAATACAAATCATAAATTTTCTTCAAGAATCTTGCGCAAGTTATGTAGCTTTCTTGCCAGGAATCTACCATTAGCTGTGCAAAGCATTAACAATATAGCTTACGTGCCAGCTAGTTCACAGTGCCGCCCATCTATGGCTGATGAATGTGCATTGGTTTCAGGTTGGCATGAAAACCTTCCTCTGGGAAAATAAAAAAATTTAATTCAGGAATGTCTTAGTATGTATACAAACAAGGGTGATTTCACATATTATATATATTATATTATATATCATTTTATGATAGCAATACATTTGAAATGAATAAAGGCAAACAAGGCAACTTCTAGTCTGCAGTCTGTCTTTGAGTTTTTTTTTTTTTTTTTTTTAAATGTTCGCAACCACTATGGATTTGAAGCAAATCAATCAAAATGTGCTTGAAATGTTGACTCTCAACTTTAATATAAGGATTTTTTCAAAAACATTTAATGAGCCTTGAGAGCATAACTTTTTTTTTAATGAAGCCTCCAATTTCTGGGGCTCAATAATTGGAAAGACTAACAATCAAAACGTCAATTCATATTTATTATACTTAGTTTCAAATCCTTTGCAGTGAATGGCAAACAGAATTCTGGCATCCGTGCACATCATCAGACATCATCAGAGTTTCCTCCCTGGTGATTCTCTGCTAGGTCTTCACTGCATTTGTTTTCAGTTCCTGCTGGTTCCAGGGGCGTTTTGCCCGTTTTGCCGGCACTTTCTCCTTCAGAATATGCTCAGTTGGATTCAGATCGGTTAATTGACTTGGCCAGTGCTGAAAATGCCTCTACTTTGCCTGCAAAACGTCCTGGGTTGCTTTTGCAGAAATCTACGGGTCATTGTCATTCTGCACTGTGAAGCATAGAGTTATGTTTCTGCCTCATGTGTGTTGTCTCGTGCTTCACTGTGCTTGTGCCTTACTTTCGTTTTATTTTCCCGCTTTCATTTCTGCTGTCTGATGATCCACTCCCTCTCTGCCAAACCCCAGTGATGTCACGTGACAGCCTTCAGCATGCCTGCGTCTCGTTGTCCAATAACATTTCCTCATTCAGGTTTCGGCTCTGGTTTCGGCTCTCATTCATTGCTCCCCCTCTGTTTAATTCTGGGTCTCGCGAAACTCTGAGTGAATGCTTCTCTGATAGGATAATTACTACCCCGTACTAACCAGCACTTATTTGAGGGTGATTGTAAATATTTCGTCACGTAGTATTAACCTTAATTAACTCATTAGCGAGTGCGTGTGTTGCTAGCGTTAGTAATTCCTGCCTAAGCTGTCCCTGAATAACTGTGTAAAAAAGCTGTGCTTTACTTCGCTTCTCTCGTGGTGCCTTTTTCTCGTCACGTTTAGATTTCCTTAATCTAAACTGTCTAGTTTGATTGATGGTCTCAGCGTCTTGTCTCAAGTCATTATTGTTAACCCGGTTCTTGTGCAATTCGATGCACGTCATCAACGTTCGATGCGGCCATATTGTTGACATGCCGCTGAGGAGCAGAGCGAAGATTTCAATTGAGTTAAACGAGCCGTCATGGCATCTTCATCGTGCTACGACGAGAAAACTTGTTTGATTGGCGTCGATCCATATAAATTGGACTCAGCAGCAATTAGCCGAGATATATCTTTGCTGCCAGCCGTGGATTACTCCGATATTTGCTACTATTTAATCCTCACTGTGTACGCCTACACGGCGCAGGAGCTGAAGGCGTAGGGAGTCGTATAACTATTTCATATAACTAAGCTAACATAGGCGGCCTCCCAAAGCGCCTGAATTAAATCCTCGTTCTGTAAACTTGCGTTTGGTCAAAAACATTGGTTTTTGTGTCCGCATTAATATTTTGTATTTCTGTTTCTTAACCGGGAATTTTATGGCGTCTTAACTGGCGATTTCTGTTGTACAATAAGAGAGTGCTAACCGGGCATTTTATGGCGTCTTTAGACAAAAATACGAAATCTCAATGCTGACGCCAAAACCGACGTTTTGCCAGTGTAGCTACAGAATGAGGATTTAATTTTGGCGCTTTTGGATGCAGCCATTAACTCCATTCAACAGTAACTTAGCTCACCGTGAATCTCGTAAGTCAATTATACCGACTGTCATATCAGCTGTCTTGATGTCGCCTCCTACCAGAACGATGTCAGGCGCCAGTAGCCAGCACCTTACATCATTTATCACATCAAGCAACATTCACTGTCTGACAAAACGATCTCTGACACTTAAAACCGTTAACTACCAGTGATTAAATGCTATGCACACACTTTACTGGGGATAGTGGCTTATCTAACTGTAACGTTACCTGTGCTAAAATGATCGGAACTGACTTTGCTGTAAGTAGTAGCCTGAAGTCTCTCCTTTGATTCTAGCTAGCCACAGGTCTCTCCTACGCTGGCTCAACTCCTCTCTGTCTCTCCCCTCTCTTTTCCTCACAGTGGGTATTGCAAAGAAATCTAACGCCTTTTTTTTAATTTTTTTATTTCTTTTTTTTGCTGTCATTAGAACAGCCGTGAACCACACAGCAAACCATGTTGAACCAACCAGGGTTGATACGATCGCTAAAGAATGTGAGGTAGAAGCCTCTTGATATTCTAGTCAGGAATATTAGTGGGGATGTCAACAATATGGCCGCATCGAACGTTGATGATGCGGATCGAATACCATCAATTGTTTAATCCCATGTGTTTCTGTTCCAGCCGAGATTGCTTTTCGAGTCCCCGCCTCCTCTCGTGACTATGAATGTAGCAGAGGTGGGAGGGGCCATCAGAAGGAACTTTGCTAGACTGAGATCTGCATGGTGAAATCTCAGCTTCTTCTGCCTTCCAAATATTTCCTTTGTATGATTTCAAAGTCTCGCATTAATCTGCGCCCACGTCTTCTCTGCCCCTTGTTTAAGTCTCCCAGTGTGTCCGTCAGTCGAGAAAGGGTCAGTTTTTGTTTTTCTGCTTCCCCCTGCCTTTAGCTGTGTACCTAAGTTTTCCCATTTGTTCAGAGCATGTGCACGGTGTATAATTCCTGGTGTGTCTGCCCATTTTCTCCTCGTGTTTTGTGTTTCAATAAACACTTCAGTTCCTGCATCTGGTGTTCACTTGTCTACTTCCTAACACATCGTCCAGTTAGTTTTGAAGTATTCGGCTGAATCTGAGCAGATAGTATAGCTCTACACTACTGTTGCTTTTGTCAGCAGTCAAATCATCAATAAGAAGTTGTTTCATTGGCATCCATACCTGCTCACAAATGACTAAGCTTCACACATCAAGTCTTACGCTTTGGAACAAGAGCAATTTTATACCTTCTCCATGCTCTTCCCTCCCAGCATTCAGGTACAAGTTGGTCTTTGTCTTATCCGTGCAAATGCTGTTGAAGAATCGTACAAGTTTTTAAAAAAAATATTTTTGGCAAAATTCCTGTTTCTGAGGCTTACCATTCGTTTACATCATCATCACTGATCAATAATGATAACCTAATCGCTATGACCTAGTGTTCTCCTGATTGTTGACTTTGACCCAAAAAAGCCTACTTCCTGATGGGTGTTCCTGATCTGACCAAGAGTTGCAACAGGGTTTCCTTTCATCAGGGAAAGAATTCATTTTCCATCCAGAAAAAGTTGTCCGACTATGGTGTAACTCATCCAGCTAGGGTGTTCTTGAGCTCACCAGTGCATCACTAATACAGACAGCCAGTATAGTAACTTTGTCAATGTCCATATATTTTTGGATCTGACTGTGTAGGTGAATGCTACAAATATTATGCAAATATGTAGAATGCTAGTTTTACTGCAGTTACAGTTGTAAATGACTCACGGTACACCCACACTAGCTGTTTGACACTTCAAAAAAATTTGAGGGTAAGAAAAGACAGTTTGCGAGCACAGCATATATACTCTTGTGTAAATGCTACATGTCCGTAATAAATCCTTGCTTCTTGGTCAAGTGAGTCTGTGAGGATTACGTATAGGAATCACAAGCGAGCACCAGAGAGTGCAAAAAAAAAAAAAAGGGAGGCTTTATTTCAGAAGGGGGAAACCCCCAACGGTACAATGTCCACAAAAGAAAAATCAGAATCCAAAGGGCGAAATCCAGAACTATAAACAGGGCACGAATCACAATACTTGTGGTATAGCAAAAATAGGTTCAGCACACAGGCATGTGAGAGAAGCAAAGCCAAAATCCAGTGGGCGTAAACAGAGTTGAATACCAGGGCAGCAATCACAAAACTCGTAGTCGGGCAAAAAGGGTTCGTAAACAGATGCAGACAATAGTAGCAAAGAGCAGAGCCAAAAATTGAAAGTCGGACGGTCCAGTCAGAAGAGTAACACTATGAATACAAGGCGAAGACAATAGCAGCACAGGTAAACAAGAGAAACGATATGACAAGAAAGTGCTGTGAAAAGACTCCTAATATCCACTCATGGGAAATCACATGCTTGACACAACACAGATGGAGGAAGTCAGACTGATTACAGAGGAGGGAACATGAGGAAGAACCTAATCACATGAAATAGGCAACAGCCAAAATGCGGACATGGATCACAAGACAATCCTATAGACAGATATACAGCTTCGGTCAAGGAGTTCTAATGTGCATAGATAATAAGAGAAAGGACAGCGTGAGCAGGTGTGGAGAACTCACAGAAACGCAGCAGAGACGATTAGGGAGAGACAACAGGCGCAGATTAGAACAGGGTGAATTCTGAGAGCTTGTTAACCAATTAGTAAGTGCAGCTATACAATCCCTTAGTGCTCGTTAGTAAGTTAGTATTATGTACAATGTTAGTTTGGGTTAGTAACTTTAACAAAAACAACAAACTGTTAGTATGGGGTAGTAATATAGAAAAAGCAAGGTGAAGGAAGTCAACAAGATCGGAAGGAATGGTTGAAATCCAGAAACCATTAAATCACCCCAAAGAGTGGCACGCAATACCGGGACTGTGAGCAATGACAAGACAAGAGACCAGACAGGGGGAGACAAAGTGCAATGCATGGCAGAAACAAAAACATGGACCGGAATAAAACTAAGGTAAAATACAAAACATGGAAAAACTAAACTAGACAATACATGAACAAATCTAAGCAACCAAATCACAATACATAATCCAAGGCATGGTCAGACAATACAAAAATCAGGCAGAATATCAAAGACATGGCAAACAGAGCAGAATCATAACAATGTCTTGAAGTCTTTGAAATACATCCTCAAGAAACATTTCTAATTCACATATTCAAGTGCGCACACGGCTAATTTGACCTTGGCGCTGTATGCACAGACTGAGGATGTATGCCTTGGGTGTACAAGGGTGTCTCAAAGGTTAGAGGCAATGCAGAAAAAGAATTTGCGGTGTTCTGCAACATGATTGAACACCCTGCATTAATTGTGCATCTGTCTTAAAGTCCTAGTCTGAATAGGCTGTGAGAAACAAGCAGCAAAATCAGCATGCGCACAGACACGCAAACACTCGCACAAATACACATGCATGTATGCTTGCCTCTTGAAAGATGCAAAATGTGTCAATCAACCTATTTTTATAACTTCATATTTCTGGTGAGGTTTGTTGGTGAACTGGGGGTTTGGGAATTGGTGGGGGCATCCGTGTATTTGGACCATGGGGTAGACTGGAAACTCAAGTGAACACAGAGTGGGCGTTCAGTCTCCTTTCAGAAAATGGCCCCAGGCTGCATTCGAGTCTAGAAACCTTCTTGCTGTAAGGCAACAAAGAGTGCTGTCCACTGCGCTGCCATATCATCCCCATGACATGTCTGAAGGAGATTTTTTCCACCCAGCTAGCGTGAAATCATGAAGTGGTCAGACGCTGCAATCTTAGTCACGAATGGAGATCTGTGGTGCTGCATAAAGGCCGGACACATTCTAATGACCATAATCGCACAACTCTCCTACATGCAAAGTTATTCATCCGAAAAAAGGTGCTTCATATGTATTTCAGATGTAGCACCCTACTTTTAATTCAAAAGTTATAGGTTCTTATGCTGATGTTTTAAGAGTCTTTGTATGCAGCCATTTCACAAGCATATTCACATTAAAAGAAGCCCTCAAGCCGATTCCACAAAGCAGGATTACGGAGCCAGGTGGATAACTTCATGTCGTAAAGCCTGGAATCCAAAATATGAAACATGAACTGCTGAAGAAAAAGTTGTTCCAGATTTTACATTGTTCAATGATCCGGTTAACTCATTAATCTTGCCTTGTTGCACAGGCACCTGCTGTTCCGCATCAACGGCATTTCAGGACAATTTTTGGCAGCATGCTGAAGTGCAGATTGTTTAGTTTTTATTTTTATTTTTTTTGGCAGGGCTGAAGGCAGACCTGACTCTTCAGGAGCTTAATATTAATTTTGAACTGATGCTAATGGGGCTCATTAGGGCCTTGTTCAACCAGTCGACTGTTTAATAAGGTGTTTATTTTGGGGGGCCTCCAGGCTAGCCCGTGAGGAGATGTTAAAGGTCCAGAGGTGCTCTGGGCGAAACAGTTTTCTATTCAGCACCTGGATCTGGCTGTCATTAACCTCCAAGTGTTAGTGATGGGCAATTACCACTTATGGGAATTCTCTTCTGACTGCTAACATCTTTTGAAGTGGGTCTAGAGGTAGCCCTGCATTTCCCTGTTCTTGAAGTATTTACAATGTTTGCTGTCACGGCAGTTGTGAAGATATTTTGTGGACAGCTGGTGCTTTTGAGAAACTTTCATTTTCTTTTTTCTTTTGTTACTTTCTTCCATGTGCTACTGGGGCCGTAACTACCATTGAGGACACCAAGGTCATGTCCTCAGTATTTTTTCTCAGTGAAAAGAAGGTGATAACTGCCGTCAAATACTCATGGCCGTAACCACCATTGAGGACACCGAGGTCCGGACCTCGTTTAATTGTTCCTGTATTTTCCTTTTTTCCCCCACCTATTTTTCCACTCACTGTGCTCATTTATTCAGCAAATTGTTTGTGTGTGTGTGTGTGTGTGTGTGTGTGAGTGAGAGAGAGAGAGAGAATTGAATTTAAAGGCCCTTTATTGGGTCGTGTCTCAAACAATCAGCAAAAAACCTAAATTTCTGACATGAAACAAAAAGCAAGGCGGAAAACAAAACAAATCCAGCCCTACCCTTACATTACCTGAGAGAAGAAAGAGAGGTTAAGGATGTTAGTTAAAAATTAGTCACCAAACCTCCATGATATTCATTTATAAAACATAAGGTCCTTGCAGCCCCCAAATCTCCGGACATTGTGTCACATTCCCAACCATTTTGTGACAAGAATATTCTACTTTCAACCTTGCAGTTACTAGTCATTTGAACATTTCATGTGCCTTACAAGAGCCCACTGCTCTGATGCAGTTTCCCTTTGTTTTCCATATTGTCAGTTTTGCTGTGCCACACAGGTAATTTATCAAGACAGATTTTGCTTTGCTCTTCAGTGAAAATTTAGGCCCCATAATAAAAAGCTAATCTGAGAAAATTACCCCAAGCTCAGAAAACCAACTCTTCAGGAGGTTAAAAAGATCCCCTAATCTTAAATACTGCAAAAATAAATCACAAGTTCCCTCAGGAAGCTGACAAAAAGGACACCCCACCCCAATCCTTGGATCTAGGTGGGCTACATGTCTGTTCGTAGCTATTGACACGTGTATTGTCCTCCATTGGAGGTCAGCAGTCCGCTTTTCAATAGGCGGCTTATACAGGGACTGCCAATTGCCTTTCGGTGGAGGGTTAGGGGCAAAGACAAAAGCCCACTTAGTCGCTCTCATCTCCGCCAGCCGTTCAGCATGCAGTACCTTAACACGAGTGATGAACAGCGCTTTCTTTCCCACGGCCATCAGGTCATCGAGTTCAGGGGTCCTAAACGACAGAATGCGGTCTCCATCTTCTTGCCACTCGTCTGCAGCGCCAGCGGCGACGCTCAGGGGAGGGAAGATGTATCCCTCATTACTCTCACCGCTGCTTCATCCATTCAGCCACCCAAGCCTGCTGAGCTACTGTGAGGGATCCCTAGGCTTCAGCCACCTGACTCATTACCCGGAGGGACCTCACCCCAGTTTTTTGGCTCAGCTCCGCAGCATCAGTCCTCAGAATGTGACCCAACTTCACGAAGCCTGCCTCCAGCATGGACGACCGTAGACCAGATGAAACCAACGTTGTTGTTTGGAGAAGCTGGTCATGGAACAGTGGCTCTTCAAACAACCACATTCCTGGTACATCATCCATTCTTCTGGAAATTGTGATACGCGCCAGGCCTCCAGCATAGACTCATAAAACGGAGTCAGGCCAGTAAGATCCACACCTCCTAGACTCATCAGGAACAGCTGCTTATCCAAGCCCAGACGACCGGCCTTCCTTAGTAAGGCAGATGCTGTGCTAGCCCACCTGTGCTTAACTAGAATACAATAGCCTCTGGGCCGACTGTAGACGAAAGGCAGCGACTCAATAAGTCCTTGTCCACCGTCCTGCACAGGTAAGTAAAGACCAGCAGCCCATATCCAGTGTTGACCAGACCAGAAAAACTCAACTAGGTGTCGCTGAACAGCCTGCAGTGTGCTTTGTGGCGGTTGCAACACTGTAAGCTTATGCCATTTAGACAATCGGACATGCACCTTCTCCACTAACCCCTCCAAGTTTTTAGCCTGAATGTCAGCAGAGCCTAAATAAACACCCAAGACCTTCATCCCACTCCTACCCCACTTCAGACCACTCAGTAAAGGCGGCATCCTACCTGGCTGTCACTGCCCTGCCCATAAAGCCTCAGATTTGCCCCAGTTAACTTTGGCTGAGGCAGCTTTTTGGCACTGGAGTAGCGTAACTGCTAAAATCTGGATATCTCTGTCATTGCTAATAAAAACTGTAATATCGTCAGCATGAGCTGATATAACAGGTTCAGGTGTGGTTCTATCACCTGGAATATGAAAACCAGACAGTTTAGCTCGTAATGAGATAAGCAGCGGTTCTATTGCTAATGAGTAGAGTTGTCCAGACAGAAGACACCCCTGCCATATGCCTCTCTGCACAGCAAAAGGGAGCCTCAATCCACCCCCTGTCTTTACCATGCAAGAGGCATCTGCATATAATAGTCTGAACCAGGATAAAAATCCCTTCCCAGACCCAAAGGCCCTGTGAGTCTTGAAAAGGAAGTCATATTCGACCTGATCAAAGGCTACACAGGTCTATTACCTGCTTTTCATTATCTATATTCTCCCCCTTGGCTACATCCTCCGTCGGCATAACCTACACTTCCACTGTTATGCCGATGACACACAAATTTACATCCACACTAAGCCCTCACATCCACCTTCCCTCTCTGATCTGGCTACCTGCCTTGATGATATCAGCAACTGGATGACCCGCAACTTTCTCAAACTCAACAACGACAAAACGGAAGCCATAGTTATTGCTACCCCCACACTACTCAAGAAATTAAATCACTCACAGTTTTCCAACCCCGGGCTATTTCATCACCACCTCCTCTGAAGTAAAAAATCTTGGCGTCATCATGGACTCATCACTTTCTTTTGACTCCCACATTAGATATGTCACCAAAACAGCATTCTTCCATCTGAAAACCATTTCTAAACTCCTCACTCAGTCTTGCCACTGCAGAAACCCTCATTCATGCCTTCATAACCTCCAGACTGGATTACTGCAATGCCCTTTTTGTTGGTCTCCCAGCCAAACTAATAAACAGATTACAATACATCCAGAATTCTGCAGCAAGACTTTTGACCAACACCAGATCTTGGCAACACATCACACCTGTCCAACATCAGCTACACTGGCTCCCTGTTCAGTCACGTATCCAGTTCAAAATCCTCCTTCTAGTCTTCAAGGCCCAGCACAACCTAGCACCCCCCTACCTCACAAATCTCCTCCCCTACCAACCTACCCGCACTCTACGTTCCACTGATACACACCTTCTCTCCACCCCCACCACACATCTCCGCTCTATGGGTGACAGGGCATTTAGTGTAGCCGGCCCTAAACTCTGGAACTCTCTCCCACTCTCACTACGACAGTGCACTTCTCTGTCTACCTTTAAAACAAGGCTCAAAACTCCTCTTTTCACTCTTGCTTTTCAGGCATAATTCTTTTTTGGGGTTTTATTGTTATTTATTACCTTTACCGTGTTATTGTCATGCCTTGTATTGTCTTTGTTGTTTTGTCATTATTGTTTAGGCTCTTTTTTATTGCTTGTTTGCCCTCCCACTTTATTGTACAGTGTCCTTGGGTATCTTGAAAGGCGCTTTAAAGAAAATGTATTATTATTATTATTATTATTACTACATCTGGTATGAGAAACAAATTGTCCATGATGGACCGATTCGGGATGCAATATGATTGATTTTGGTATACCAAAGAAGAGAGATATTTCTTTAGCCTATTTGAAAGACATTTAGCTAAGATCTTGTAATTGGAACATAAAAGAGCTACAGGTTGCCAATTATTTAAAAGACACAGATCTCCATTTTTTGGTAATAGTGTTAACACTGCACTCCGACACAACATTGGTAAAAATCCCTCAGCGAGTCCCTTCAGTGACTCACGCAGAACCTCATAGAAGTCTCGACCAATATGAGTCCAGAAATGTTTATAAAATTCTGATTGTAGCCCAGCCAGTCCAGGGGAATGTCTGGTGGAAAGCTGCTGAACAGCAGTAGTCAGTTTCCTGCAGGGTAATTCCATAGTCCAGCAGCTCCTTTTCTTCTGGGCTGAGCTGTGGTAACCCTTGGAAGATCAGCATGGCACTTTCAGGGTCACATTCCTCTGTGCCATAAGGAGCTGAGTAAAAGTCCACCGCCATTTGGTGCATCTCCGTGCTGTTTGTAGTTAGGCTGCCATCTTGACGACAAAGAGAGACGACTCTCTTGCCTTTTGCCTGTGTTCTTTCTAAACAGAAAAAGAAAGCAGTGGGCAAGTCCGTGTCTTTAATGCCACAAAAGCGGGACCGAATTAAAGCCCCTTTTACCTGCTTATTAAGAAACAAAGCAAGCTCCTGTTTCTGCTGGAGCTTCCTTCCTAAGTTTGGGACACTTTCTTGAAGAATCCTCTGTCCTGTGTGTGTAATGCCTTCCTCCAATGCTCAAACTGCACTTGTCACCCTTGCCATGGAAAAGCTTGTATATTGTAGGCAAAAAAAAGCTTCATTTGAGTTTTCCCGACCTCCCACTATTATCTTAAATTTTTACAATTACCCTTTTTCACCCTCCCGTCTTTCCCAGAATTTAGCAAATTGTTCACAGAATGACACATCCGTCAGTAATTGTGAGTTAAAATGCCAATAAGTCTTAGCTCTTCGAGGAAACAAAACACTCATATTTGAAACCACAAGGTGATGATCAGAGAACCCCACTGGTGCAATGAAACATTGCAAAATTTGATTATTGAATATATCAGATACATAGAATCAGTCTAGTCTTGCAGCACTAATTACGTTATTTGATACTTTCAGCCAGGTATACTGCCTGGCTTTATTATTTTTGGTTCTCCAAACATATAAAAGATCAAATTCAGTCATCATCTTAGACAGGGGGACCGCTGATGGAGGATGAGGTTCCTCACCAGTGTGATCTATAGTGCAATCAACAGTGCAGTTCCAGTCCCCACTGAGAACAAACCCTCCCCGCTGTACTGCTGAAACACACTCTTTATGTTATTAAAAAATGGAAGTCTTTATTGACCACGATTTGGGGCATAAACATTGATAAGGAAAAATGCAACCCCAATTCCGAAATAGTTTGGACGAAGTGTAAATTGTGAATAAAATCAAAATGCAATGACATTCAGATCACATGAGCCAATATGTTATTTACACATAGAACATAGATAACGTGAAATCTTGATACTGAGAAATTTTACATTTTTATCCACAAAATGAGCTCATTTCAAATTTTCTGGCTACAACTGGTCTCAAAACGGTCGGGACACTGGCAAAAAAAGGGCTGGAAAAACAATTTATATATAAGAGAATTAGCTGAGAGAACATTTAGGCCTAGTAAGTAAGTTAACTGCCATCAGGTGTGTAACATGATTGGCTATAAAAGGGATGTCTTAGAGAGGCTGAGTCTCTCAGAAGTAAAGATGGCCAGAGGCTCTCCAACCTGTGAAGGCTTGCATAAAAAATTGTGGAATACTTTTTTTTTTTTGAGCAAAATGTTTTTTATTTTTCCAAATATCAAAACACAATATATTTCTGTTACAATCAGAACTAATATAAAGCTCCCTCCCACCCTCCCTCCCCCTTTGGCAGCTCGCACCCCTTCCCTCGGCATATTGAAATATTACAAAATAATTTACATACAAAAAAAAAAAAAACCCAACCTTGTACAATACTCATTCACACCCCATAAATACATCTTTCTCAAATACATCTCATCTGAAGTACAACATGAGCAAATTATCTCAAACTAAATTACCATTTTGTTCCTTGTAAATTCCTGATGACTAAGGCAGTGTTTTCCCACATACATAATGTGCTAGCTTTGGCTTTATTGATTCGAGCTGTGGACAACTCCATTGTAATTATCTCTTGAAGGTAGTTTAACCATTGTTTTATATGAAGCTTATGAGGAGGAATCCATCTTTGGACAATAAGTTTTTTTGCGGCCGTTATACCTGCAAGCCAAATCTTTCTTTGTTTTCCATTAAATTCCATCTTTGAGTCATCAGAAAGTAACAGAATTTTTGGGTCTAGAGGGATAACTTTCCCCACCATTTTTGATACCTCCTTGGCTACCTTTTGCCAAAATGATAAGACCTCAGGACAGTCCCATAACATTTGTTTTAAAGAGCCTGTAACTCCAAGATGACATAGTTCACAATTGGGATTATTCACTTGTTTTGCATGGTATCTCAGTAACGGTGTCCAGTATGCTCTATGACAGACTTTATAGTGAATTAGTTGGTGATTTGGGTTCTTAGATGAACCAAATATATTTTCCCATACTCTTTCCCAATTAATTGACTCCTCCTCATTTGCCACAAGGTCCTTTTCCCATGCTTTATCATTGAGCAAATCCTTGTAGTTTGTAATAACAACTTAGAATACATTCCTGAGACAAAGCCCTTTATGGGAAAATTAATTAACCAACCAATAAGAGGATGTGTAGTTAGTTCTGTACCCCATGGGACCCCATATGCTCTTAAAGCACTACGCAATTTGAGATAATTAAAGAATGATGTTTTTTGTATGCTAAATACTGCACAAAGTTCAGAAAAACTTAAGATGCCTTCTTTACTGTAAATGTCACCAAGTGTGTAGATGCCTTTCGACGACCATGGTTTGAATTCGAAGGGTTTATTACCAGACAAAATTGCACTGTTATGCCACAAGGGTGTAAGATGGTGCCATTTTGGAAAACCTTGTATACGTTTTTCCGCTATTATGAAATTGACGACCGTATTTGCTATAACAGGTCCATACCTAAGCATACATTTTTTATGGGAGAGACCGGAGAAGGCCATGTCCTGCAATCTGATCGGATATACTATAGCTTCTTCAACTGCCCTCCAAGCTACATGAGATGAACTATCTAACCAAGCTTTGAGTGGACGAAGCTGGAAGGACTGATGGTAAGTCTGAAAATTAGGCAAGGAAAGGCCTCCGTCTTTTTTTAATCTCTGCAATGTATTGTATCGAATTTTGGGGTGTTTTCCATTCCATATATAGTTTCTTATGAGTTTATCAACCTTTGCCCAAAAGCCTATTGGTGAAGGCAGCGGAATGATCATGCTCAGGAAATTCAAGCGTGGCAGCACATTCATTTTAACCGAAGAAATTCTTGTTTGCAATGATCCAGGTAACTTACTCCACTTGTAAAGGTCCTCCTCAATTTCTTTTAAAACCTTTTGGTAGTTATTAGTAACTATCTTCTGTAAAGATGACTGAATATTTATACCCAAGTAAGTTATTTCTGTTTTAATAGTTATGTTGGTGGGAAAAGACGTAGATTTTGCTTTGTCATTCAGCAACATCAGTGCCGATTTCCCCCAGTTAATTTTGAACCCGGAGAGTGATCTAAAAGAATCAAAAGCAAGCAAAACATTAGAGAGGGATTGTTGTATGTCAGTCATAAATAAAAGGACGTCATCCGCATATAATGAAATGCTGTGCGATGTTGACTTGATGCATATAGGAGAAATTACAGCATTTTGTTTGAGATGTAATGCCAGTGGTTCCAAAGAAAGTATGAAAAGACTTGGTGATATGGGGCAGCCCTGGCGGGTTCCATTATGGATGGAGAATAGTTTAGAATGGATGCCATTCGTGCACACCATGGCTGAAGGATTAGCATACATAACACGGATCATGTCAATATAACTTTTCCCAAGACCATATTTTCCTAACGCAGTCCACAAATATTCCCACTGGACCCAGTCAAAAGCCTTATGTGCATCTAGTGAGAGTACTGCACAAGGCGTATCAAACTCCTGTGTCTCATGAATGATATGTATTAAGCGGCGAATATTATCCGCTGCTAATCGCCCCTTCATGAAACCAGACTGATCGAAATGCACCAATTTTGGCATGTATAACTCAAGTCGCGCAGCCAAAACTTTAGAATATAACTTAATTTCTGAATTAAGCAAAGAAATGGGACGAAAGTTTGCGCAATCTGTGTGGTCCTCACCTTGTTTAGGCAAAAGGGATATTAGCGCAGTATTAACCTGACTATGAAAGGATCCTTTTTTAACAGCAGAATGTATGGTCTTAAGTAAAACTGGGCCCAGAATATCCCAAAAGTGCATTAGTAGTTCAGGAGGTATGCCGTCAGGGCCAGGTGCTTTGCCTTTTGCCGTCATTTTTAATGCCATGTGTAATTCCTCCAAAGATATTGGTCGCCCCAACTGAGCTGCTTCTGCCTCCGACAGTTCTGGGAGATCAATTGTACTTAAAAATTGAGTACAGGCCTCTTTATCAAAATTGGATGTAGTTGAATATAACTCTTCATAAAATAATTTAAACGTTTCGTTAATTTCTCTGGGATCAAAAACCAGAACCTTAGTAGGTGATCTAATGGCATCTATTGTCGAATGAGCTTCACATTGTTTGAGCTTGAGAGCGAGTAACCTGCTTGGTCTACTTCCCTGAAAATAATATTTCTGCCTAACCCTATGCATGATAAATTCCGCCTTCCTGTGCAATAGGTCATTTAATTCGGCTTTGGCTATTTTGAAACTACTACTGACAGTAGAAGTATACTCCTTTCTAAGCTTTTGTTCGAGTAGTTTACATTGTTCTTCTAGATAATTAATTTGTTTGTTTCTAGTTGGATGCGAAAGAAGAGGTGAAGTCTCTGATGAACCCTTTAATAGCCATCCAGACAAACATGGGGTCATCGGTAGATTCTTCATTCTGTTGGATAAAATAAACTAAGTTATCCTTAAATTATCTAACAAAATCATCATTTTGTAATAGGGTTGTATTAAAACGCCAACGGGGACTTTTCTGTATTTTGAAACCTATATCCAGGTGAACTGTTATTGGACTGTGGTCAGAAAGCGTAGCTGTGAGAATTTACGTTGAAACTACGTTCGCGTTGAGATTACAAGAAACTAGAAAATAATCTATTCTCGCAAAAGTCTTGTGGCGCGCAGACAGACACGTATAATCCTTAATACCGAAATTATGTAATCGCCAAATATCACACAGATTCAGATCCTTCATAAATGAATTTAGAGCATTCGATGCCAATTGCTGAGCGTGTGATGGACAAAGCAATGAAGACCTGTCAAAATTCAGTTGTGCACATGCATTCATATCACCACCTATTATTAAATCATAATCGCTCAGTGTCAGTAATTCGCTTGTTAGGGAAGGATAAAATGCACTATCGAAAACTGCTGGTGCATACACGGACACAAATGCTACTTTCCTGCCTTGAATCCTCGTGCAGATGTAGGCAAAATGACCCAAGTTATCTTGACCCGACTTTACAACTATTAAATTTATACTTCGCCTTATAAGAATGGCTGTCCCTCTCGATTGGGAGTTACCGCAGGACGAAACGGAGACTTTATATATTCTGTTCTGCAACCGCAAAATGTCTCCAGAATTTAGATGAGTTTCTTGAATAAATGACGTCTATCCCTTGTCTATTAAGAAAAAATGCACAAAATGCTTAGGTTATTTTTGATTTTTGTAACCCTCCGACATTCCAACTTAAAACAGATAACTTAACCATTTTCAAAAACTTGTATTGCAATTATACGACAACATAGAGAGGTGTTCAGCTTTCCCACTGAATATATGCCGAGGTAAAATCCCTCCCCCCTCCCCCTGCCGTCGACCCTATTCCCCAAATGTGTTTCCAAGAAGCGTGACCGCTGCATTTGCAGTTCACAGAATGAGAAGTCCGTGTCCCCATCCCCGAAAAACGTAAACTGTTTAGTTGGGCCCTTATATTGCCTATTTGGTTATCCATTATTTTCCTTTAGATATCTTATTTGACTTCGCAGAGTAAATAACTAGTTACGCTCAGTTTACTTATAAAATGTAGGGCTAAATGATCACATGAAAAAATATATACATTAAAAAAAAGACTAAATATAAAAATAAATGGCAGCATTTCTTAACCAATTTACAATCTGCCTTTGTGGTTGCAAGCAAATTGACAAATAACGCTAATGTTCCCAGTATGACTCCAACTCAAAATTGCGTTATACAATTTGCATTAGTGAAAACAAGAAAATGGATCAAATGAAATTATAGCTACCCAGAACATTAGTAGCCCAAGTCAAACCATCAGTATATCAGTCAAAACCACCAGATAGCCCATTTACCTAAAGCATATTATACTAGATTTGTCATTATCTGAAAACGGAACCATCGGCCATTAGCCTGAGTAACGTAACATTAATAGTCCGTTATCCTACCGACCAGTCCCGTGTCCTTTAGCAACTGGTGTGGTCGAGGTTGCCAACCATTCCTTCAGCCCTGCAAAGAGGAAAGCTACCATAATCATCACGATCTTGCATGCTAGTTCATAGCGTCGGCAGGCCCATCTTCTCCAACTTCCATTCCGTCTCGGTACCCGCGCCCCTGTGGCGGGTATGTGAGATCTCGCCTTATTGGTGAGTGAGGGAGCTTCTCCTTGAATGCCCGTGCATCCGCAATCGATGAGAAAGAAAGCTGTTCACCTTTGTACTTCACTCTTAATTTTGCAGGGTAAATTAGGAAGGATTGAACACCCCTTGCAAGCAGTTCTTTCCGTATTCCACCGTACTCCTTCCTCCTTTGAACCGTGGATGCGCTGTAGTCTGCAAAAAATCTCAGCGTTTTCCCCGCATCGAGGATCTGTCCATTTTCATTAGCCTTACGAGCTCCTTGCAGGATAACTTGGCGATCTTGATACCTTAAAACTTTGAAAATCATAGTCTTTTCCGCGTTAGGGTTAGAGCCATAGATCCTGTGAGCTCGTTCAATTTGAATGGTTTTGTTCCCAAGTGCAGGAATCCATTTTGGGAGCATTTTCTGCAAAAAGCTAATCGCGTCCCCCCCCTCACGATCCCGTGCCAGGCCTACCAATCTCACATTGTGCATTCTTTCCCTGTCTTCCATTTCGGACACTTTTAAACGTAATTTATCTAGCTCAGCAGAACAACTGTTCACATCTCGTTTTACCCCTCTCATTCCAGACTGAAATGTGTCCATTTTACCCATTAGAGCCCTCATTGTGGTCATATGTTCGTCCATTTTCAGCCGTAGACTGTCCACAGCGGCTGCGACGGCCTGCGTTACCACAGCCTCCAGTCGATCCTGTTGTTTGTCTAAAGCCAGGGAAATGGCGTCCGCTGTTGTCGTTTCAGAAGAAAACTTGCTGCTCATTGACGATTTTAACCGTTTCCCTGCAGGAGATGGGGCAGGCGACCTTTCAATTTTTTTCTCTGACATAATGACTGTCAGTAGGATAACTTGTTAGTAAAACTAAACAGTTCAGCCGGGTTTTAAATCAAATTGGGGGATTCGGGACTGTAGCTTCACAATTCTGCAACCATCGCGTCTGCAGGTCACGTGACCTCCAAATTGTGGAATACTTTAAAAACAATGTTCCTCAACGTCACAAAGGCTTTGAAGGTCTCCTCGACAGTGCATAACATCATAAAAAGATTCAGAGAAACTGGAAAAATCTCTGTGCGTAAGGGGCAAGGCCGAAGAACTTTACTGGATACCCGTGATCTTCGGGCCCTCAGACGCCACTGCATCACTCACCGGCATGATTCTGTCATTGACATTACTAAATGGGCTCCGGAGTACTTCAAGAAACCACTGTCTGTATACACAGTCTGCTGTGCCACCCACAGATGCCACCTAAAACTCTATCATGCAAAAAAGAAGCCATTGTTGAGCATGATCTAGAAGCGCAGCCGTGTTCTGTGGGCCACGGCTCATTTAAAATGGACTTTAGTAAAGTGGCAAAGTGTCCTTTGGTCAGCGAGTCCAAATTTGACATTCTTGTTCGAAATCATGGGCGTCGTGTCCTCCAGGCTAAAGAGGAGAAAGACAACCCCTCCTGTTATCAGCGTTCAGTTCAAAAGCCAGCATCTCTGATGGGATGGGGATGCATTCGTGCATATGGTGTGGGACACTTGCATGTTTTAAAAAAGCACCATGAATGCTGAAAGGTATATAAAGGTTTGAGCACAACATATGCTCCCCTCCAGACGACATCTATTCCAGGGAAGGCCTGGTGTATTTCAGCAGGAAAATACAAAACCACATACTGCAGCTATTACCACAGCATGGCTTTGTAGTAGAAGAGTCAGTGGGCTGAACGCCTCCCTGCAGTCCTGATCCTTGCCCGATTGAGAACATTTGGCACATAATTAAACGAAAAGTCCGTCAAAGGAGACCCAAAACTCTCTAGCAGCTGGAAGCCTGTATTGTATTAAACAAGAGTGGGATCAAATTTCAATGGCTAAACTCAAGAAACTTGTCTCCTCAGAGCCCAGACGCCTCCACTCTGTGATGAAAAGAAGAGGGGATGCCACACCATGGTAAACAGTCCCCTGTCTTTTTTGAGACTTGTATTAGCCATCAAATTTGAAATGAGCTCATTATGTGGATAAAATTGTGAAATTTCTCAGCTTCAACATTTGCCATGTTATCTCTGTTCTGTTGCGAATAAAATACTGGCTGGTGTGATTTGAAAGTCATTGCGTTTTGATTTTTTTACCAAAATTTACACTTTGTCCCAACTATTTCGGAATTGGGGTTGTATATTGATTGAATGTAAATGTATAAAATTGGTATTATTACTCATAGGCATACATTTAGCATTGAAAATATGAAAAAAAAAATGTGACTTAACTGCAGAGCCTGTCTTTAATTTCCATGAACCAGCCCCTCCCTACCTCTAGCATACAGTATAGAAGGGAGTTATCAAAGAATAATGACAACTCATCAGTTTACAACAGAAGCTGAGAATCAAAAGTGATGTTGTTTACTGGATTTTATTTGATTCGACCCATTCAATTGAAAGAATTACATCTTGGCAAGCGGACTGTTTAAATTCGTGTTGGTCAGAGTACCGTCAGTGCCATACGTTCTAAACTTAACTGATGAGCAGGGCTGGGGAAACAGAATTTGTTCTCAGTAGTGACCCAAATTCACTCCCCATTGGATTCAAAATATCAGTTGCCCTGGCCTAATTGTGTTATTCCACAATATACTGGCACGCGCAAATGGAATTCAATCTTTAATTCATTCCTTTATCTCAATTTGTTTTAATTCTGTAATAACGTTTTTATAGTCAGTTGAACAGAACATATTAAAATGAGCAAGGCAGAAAGAAGCTGAACTGAAAGACACAAGCAAGGCCAGGAGAGACTGTTTGATAAAGCTAAATGCTGACAACTCAGTTCTCCTCTTGCCAACAGTGCAAAGATGAAAACAATATAAGATCGACATTAAAGTTACCAGTATGCCAGAGGTACTTGGATGGTGCACTACACTGGCCAGATCTCACTGTGTGCATTCAGATCTGTCTTGTTGAATTCTGCCTCCCACAATGTACGTAATCAATGGTGATATCCCACTGAGACCCAGGTAAAATTAATAGCTCAGTGGTAGTGTGACTTTGTAGTATATGGTCATTGTCACATCCGAGTTAATTCATTGCATGTTTTCATAGACAGTAGCACGTAGCTTAAATAGATGTGGACGAAACGCAGTATGGAGCAAACAAATGAGAGATTTTTGTTGAAGGCCTGTCATGCGTTGGTTCTTTTTAATTTTTATTTTTTGAAAAACAAATATGTAAATTCAATAACACGTACACCTACCTCAGTGCATACACTGCAAGCCCGGTGGAGGGTGGCTCATGCTGAAACGGACTGCACAATAGCGTATTCAATCTGCTAGTTCCGCATGCAGCCATGGCAGAGCGAGCACTGATGTGGACAAAGACCAACTCTCATTGATAGAGTTTTCAGAGGTTGCAATAGCCCTTTTATAAATTGCATATGACAGTGAAAATTGAGCCTAAAGCATCACATTAAGACAGTCAGAGACTCTGAGATTACCCCTATTACACCACTGTTATCCAGGAATTGACAGTAAAACAAGCTGCTAAAATGTGAGTGGCTGTAAACTGCAAACCTTATGTACAGTATAAGCTGTGCACCTCATGCCATCATATAGCAAACTGAATGGAAAAACAATCCATACTCTTCATGAAGGTAAAACAAGCATTCACACTCAATAGCCACATGTAGTTTTGTAGGGAATTGATTGTTTTTGCTCTTTATCAGCAATAATTTCATTCTTTGATGTTTCAGCATAGAGGCTAGTTAATTACAGGCAAACATTTTATCTCTGAGTGTCACATCTAGTCATCTACCATATTATATAAAGAGCAAAGCAATTCACACTGAGTCTTTAATTAGCCCTTGTTTATCAAATCAGTATAATTAAGTTTTTCTGTTTAAGCCAACAGTACTGTTATGTACATTTGGAGGTCAGGCAACACTGTAGGAAATGCTTTCACTGAGGCCAGTCAAAGGCAGTGATGTTACTCTATGTAATAACAATAATAATAATAACAACAACAACTGTTGTTGGTGGTGGTGTGTTCACTATTTTGTAATTGTTGTCTTACCATCTCAGATGTGTTGTGTCTGAGTCATGAGGTGTTTACTGCCTGTGATTGAAGATCCACTAAAGTTAATTGAAGCTGCGCACTAAATAATTCTAATTGCTACATTCACCCTGGAATCAATAAACATCTGCTGAAAACACTTTAAACCCACTTTTCACCCTTTTTGAGAATATGTCATTCCTGCCAAATCCCATTTGCGGAGCCAATTTTGCCCTCGATTCCACGTCATCCATATAAAATGTGGCACATTGCAGATGTGTTCTCCTCTTAAGCACACAAGGCCAGCTGTCTCCTCAGTATGCTTCATGCAGTCCAGCAGCTGAGCTATTGTGGCAGTGAGTCTGATAAACATGCTTTGGTTGCAGCCAGCTCAAGAGCACTCCAGGTGGCCTACTGCCCCTATGACTCACTCGTACACTATGAGATGAAGCTTTAGCCCCTTCTCACCAGGGAGTGCTGAGAGGGGTCAAACTCCATTCAGCTGGAATCTCAGCCACACGGGTATCAAAAACCTTCTGAGGCACTAAGGTGCAAAAAAACAACGTGGCAAGCAACAGCTCACAGTTCAAAGGTGAGATATTGCATTGTCCCCCCAAGTTTTAATGTACTTGGTTGTCTAAAAGAGAAGTTTCTAAACTCTTTTGGAAAAAAAAAAAAAAAACCAACGTAAAAATCCATGATTTCTGGCCATTTGATTCCGTCTCCCTCTGAGAAGCAGGCTGTTTCTCAGTGGGCATCCCTAATATGAAATGAGCTGCGCTCTGATTGGCCAGACCTCATGGGTCAACGGACAGCAACCAAGTGCACATCCCCCATAAGAAGTCTCTAAATGGAGATGAGCGATTTAGTCGCGAGATAGCTATTAAACTGCTCAATGATTGCGGAAATTTTGCATGCACTGATATTTGCAAGTGGTATTCACAAGGCTAAGGAACAGGAAGACCACAAAATTCTCTTTTAGGCAAATTTAACCCTTTGTTGTATAGAGTATGCGCAAATGCCTCCAAATTGTTAGAATTGGATTACCAGAGGTCTTTTGAGACCATTTGAGGGGATTTGGTGCAATTTTGTTTTTGGGAGGGGTACTAGAGGGTGGTCAGTCTGTCCATTATTTTGGACATTATGCTTGTGGGATCCATGCTGCTGTCCAGTATTTGAACATCATGCATATAGGGTGACAGAGATGATGTGAAGTCAAAGAAACCTAGTCATTTGTATGCATGATGTCCGGTATTCTGGACATGGCTTCTTTGAGCTATTTGCCTGGAATGCATAATGTCCAATTTTTTTGGACAGAGCATAAAATTTATTGTATTCCAACAGATACACATGCATTACAAGGATTATGTGTTTCAGTATTTGCTATGTAATTTATTTCATTCCTCCAACAGGAAAAAGTTTGATCAAAACTTGAGTAATACATGAATATTTCTGACTTTTTTCAACTCATCTCTTACGCGAAGATGCTGCCATTCTCATTCCTTGTGGTCAATTGAGTGTCTAATCAGAGGAGGTACCTATTGGGAAAATTCTGAACTGGAAATGTCCAATAAAATGTACATTATGCAACTACCAAACTTAAAACCAAAGTTCTATGAACTGCTTTTTGCTGATTTCATTTATCAGTAACAGCGAGTGCGATGCTTGTCTATGGTGATAAGAGTATACGAGATACGAGTATGAATCAGAGCATCTATTGCTTATATTCCCATGATTTGCTGTACAATAGGGATCAACTGCTGCTGAGCCGTGTTAAAACGGTCAACGGTATTAAACCATTTGTGAGTTGCAGCCCGAGGGCAGACCGCTGCACATTTTTATAATATCAAATTTTGTGTTATGTCAGAGAACAAGTATACATATATAGTTTGAAAGTGTGAGTACTCAGCATTTTAACTGTGTAAGCCATTTTATGATGCAAATAGTACAAAGAAAATGCAGTCCTAAGTTGTGTCATAATGACCATCAGCCTGACTTTGTTGCCCCATTGGTTTGATTGTATTGCATTGTTTAGATCTGTCAAAATATGTGCATATCAAAGTTCATACCTTGGAGGCAGTTAAGCAATGAAAATCCATAACAGTTTTTATGTGCAAAACAAGCAAGCTTGGACAAACATCACGATAACTACAAACCCCAATTCCAATGAAGTTGGGATGTTGTGTAAAATGTGAATAAAAACTGAATAAATAAAGTTTATCAGTTTGAACATGAAACATCTTGTCTTTGTTGTGTTCTCAGTTGAACATAGGTCGTAAATGACTCACAAATCATTTTATTCTGTTTTGAGCTACGTTTTACACAACGTTCCAACTTCATTGGAATTGGGGTTTGTACTTTGACATACAGATACAGTTGTTGCGGCACATCTTTGTGAATTTCACCATAATTAGCCTTTTTTTTAACTCATAGTGCAGTGCTTTATACTGTATTATACTGTAGTCCTTAAGTAAAAAATAAGTGCTCCCACTGGCTATTATGTGCTGATTTAATGGAACAGTACATTTATCAGTCTCCACTCCAGTACATCAGGAAATCTATTTCCTCCGGGTTATGGGCACAGCTAGTGGTCTGGAACCTCCGCAAGACAGATAAATATGGGTGCCAAGGGATTAATTTTTACAACAATGAATTGTTTCAGTGGGTTCTGACACGGGGGGATTTTGTCAGCAAAGGAGTTTTGGAAGCGGCTTTATCATGCATATACAATCATATTCTAGAGCTGGTAGTCAGAAAAGAAAATTGGAGTGAAAATTCAGCCACAGATGGCAAAAAAGAAGTAAGTTGCGGGTTCGAGCCCCAGTTGTACCAACCGGCCGTGGTTGGCAGCTTTTTCAGAGTAGCGCACAATTGGCTGCAGCGCTAAAGGGTTTCAAATTGGGAAGGGACTGTCGGAAATGGGAAATAAAATAAACAGCTTTGATCGTTGCTCAAGCGCCTCCTGTTGGCCAGACGGGTGCTCCTCAGAAAGACTCTAAGCCAGGTCATGTCCGGGCATCCTCCGCCCTCGTTCTGAACAGGCACGTGCTTCGGATGAGAGCCGTGAACTGTCTTCACTCTCCTGAATTGGCAACAAGGGGATCGCAAACGAGCAAGCCTTGTACATAGTTCACCAATTGGGCATTCCAGATTCAGGTTGGATTGGAGAAAAAAAAAGAAGCAAAAAGATTTGACCTTTGAACATAAAAATGTAGCCCATTCCATAAATCTCCATGACATTTTGTTCATCAAACCAGATAAAAGTGAACTAGAAATGGATCATATCTAAGGAAGGTGAAAATTACAGCCTTACCCACTGAAATTCCTTTCTTTGGCGAGGCTTAATATAGAGAGGCAAATTTTCCTTTATAGGTATATTTCATCACTTAATGAATGATTAACTATTTGGAGAACCGCCCTGAGATCCGGTGGGACAGCAGATCACCGACAGGAGTAGGGACATGATTTCTTTTTTTTGACATGAACTGGGAAAATTTATGAAAACTGGGTGAGTTGGCATGGAATGATCCTATAACTATTGTAAATGAATTACACCAAAATATATATCCTAATGCTCCTAATCCTAATACTCCTGATGCATTTGAGTATTATAAAAGTGCTTCATTGATTAATTTTCTCAAGTACAAATTAAAGTTGTCTACTCTAAATAATGGTCAGCCCACAGATGTCCGTGCCTGATCCTGACACATCTGCTCCTGCTACATCTGCTCCTGCTGCTGGCTCCTCCTTTGTTTGTAGCTCATCTTTGCTGCTACCCCCTACAAAATCATGAAATCAGATCAGTATGTGGCAAACCAACAAAAACAAATCAGAAATACTGTGGACAACAATGCAGGATACAAATACCTTAAACTTGGTCTCCTTGGGCCTTCTTAATGCTAATATGCTTTACAAACTTTTAAGATTGCTATTTTCAGCTGAAATTACAAATGCTTTGCTAATGCATGTCATTTGCGTACATTTCAATGGACATTTTAATACATTTCAATTTATGGGCATCCCCATGAAACATGTTCATTCATGTTCATCCCCATGACACATTGATTTTTAATGCTGTTATGATAAATTACCATCTTTGTAGTCACTTTGATGGTTAAATGGCTCATTACAGGGTGAATGAAAGCTCTCGGCCCCCTCTAGTGATATTTACTTAAAACATCTCCCTTCCAAAAAATCCTACATTGTGGGCCTACTGTGTATGAAAACTGCGATTTTTCTACAGTGTTAGTCTAACACCCTCGTCTGCTCCTCAGAACATCAATAAACACAGATGTTCAACAATGAGGAAAGAGCATTTAGCCCCTTTTGCTAAATTTAGCCCTTCTGGCTAGATTTAGCTATTTAAAGCTGTGTGAGTAATAACGAGGAAATAATTTAAAATGTTTTTTTTCTCTCTTGAAATGAGCACTGAAACGTGTAGCCCTCATGTGTGTTGTTGATGGATCTTGATTCAATTATCATGATGCCTTGCATTAGTGCTTGCTTACTAGCAGGGCTCAAAATTAGCACCAGCCAAATGCTGGTAAATTTTAAAGTTGGCTGGTAGGTTTCAGACAGAAAATACTGATTTCCTATTGAATGGCTGGTGAATTTCACCAGTTTGTGTGTCAGTGGCTGGTACATATTCACATTTCAAAAAGTTAATTTTGATCCCTGCTTACTAGTGTTTACTAAGGATGGCTAGCTAGCCAGCTAGCGATAGGATAGGAAACAACATGATGCCACACTGATAGCCAGCCTTTATGGAGTTGGTCGAACTAGGCTATTATTTCGGTTTGCAAACATTAATTCTGACCCTTCGCCTTTCTTTTTAAAAATCCGAAGAGTTTTTTACTCGCCATGTCACGTCTGCTTCCTTCTTGCTTGCTAGCAACATACTGCAACCCATTACGCCGACCCACTCAGTAACGTTTGTTGACAGCACAGATCAGACGCTGCTCGCGAAATTTTCTTTCCCCACTTGAGTTCTGGGCACCAACGGAAACTCATTTGCGTACAGCCAATCAGCAACCTTGTGCCAGACCTCTGAAGGAGTGTCTCGAGACAGTTACACTTGTTTCTCTCTTCACTGGCCTTGCACTAATATATAAATAAGCAAGATTGTGTCAGCTTATTCTAGAAATATTAATGCTCTGAACAGATGATTTTTATCAATCCTAGCTGTAAACATTAAAAAATGATTGGCAGATTTGGAAACGGCCACTGCATTTTCAAGGACACGAAGGTTTATTCAAAACCTCTTTCAAAGTATGCAATCATTAGGCTGTATCACGCCCCTTTGCCTGAGTATAGCCGTCTACTTAAGATTTAGTTTCTATGATGCAGAAAGAAAGCACCTTAATCACGAAAACCTATATTAACAGCCGACAGCAAAGTGCGAATACAATTCATGAACAGCACTTGCCAAACCTGCCGATATGTTTATAATGTTCAGTAGCGCGGCTGGATAAAAAACAATCTGTAGGCCTACAGAGCATTTAAATTTTCGAGAATAAGATAACACAATCTCGGTTATTTCTATTTTATATTCATTGGATTTTGTTCGGTGTCACTAACTAGTTTATTACTAATATGATCAGTGCAGGATAAAAAAGCGGCGAGTTGGGCATTGCTGGACTACAGTGATTGTCACCAGCTCATTTTACCAACTTCAGATATTTGAAAAAATACATTCAAGTCATATTTCTTAATGGCAAGCTAGACAAATGATTTGGCCAACAGTTTTGCTGAGAGCAAGGCAGGCATCTACGATGTAAATTGCAGTATTCTGGGTATGGAATGTGCAGTCAGTGGTTCCGAGATCATGCGTCGGTGTAAGGCTCGTAAAGACAGAAAAATTTCACTGTCTCAAGACAACTCATTCAGTGGTCCGGAACAAAATCGCTGAATGGCTGTACGTAAATGAGTTTCTGTTGGTGTCCTGAATTCAAGTAGGGAAAAAAAATTTCGCCCCCCGCTCTCCACCTGTGCTCTCCACCCACCCCCAGCTCGGCCCAGCCCAGCCAAGCCCCGCCTGGGTTCTTCTCGTCAGAGCCAGAGGTACTGCTCGGTATTCCTTATTTTAACAGGCTGCGAGAGATGGAAAGCACAACGAAATAAAAAAGCAAAACAACTATGTTGGCTACCCCGGGCTGAGCTCAAATTACTCCGGGCTGAAGCCCCGGTAAAATCGGCTGGCGACACCCGTGTGATGAAGGTTGGTTACAGCGCCAGATGATGTATTGTGTTGCGCTACAGTATGTTATATTATGTTATGTCCACTTTTAATGCAGCCAACCCTTAATCAAGCACAAGAAAAGCAAACATTACAAATTAGAATTTGTCACAACCCTCACATGAATGCTTTTTGTTTCCCTTCCCATTCAGCAACTTGTATGTCATTACAAGTTTCTCTCCTTTGATCAGTTTATGTACTGTGTTTTTGCCCCAAGGCTGTATCTTGTTTCATAGTTATGTTCTAATGACCATTTCATGTGTATTTAAGTCCCCTGCCTTGTGCTGCAACAGGCTGGATTGAAATGGACCTTTCAGACTAGCTCCGACCAGCTCCGCCCCCCTTTTAGTTGCTCTTGCTAAGGCCCACATTTATACGGCTCAGTTTCCACAGCACAGCAGAAGTTTGAGCAGAACTCTTGCGCATGTATTCCCGAAAATATTGCGGTTTATTTCATACTGAATGCATCCAACTTGTCGGGCAAAGTCTTCCAGAGAGATCCTCAGTGTTTAACACACAGATATACCCACATCATCAAATTTTTTTACAGAATGGGAGGAGATACAAGAGAAATGCTGGCAATCAGTGCAGAAAAGCCAAGCACCCAATACACTGCACATTTACTTGTAGATCAAACCAGGCAAAATAGAGGAATCCTACTGCATGTGTAAAGCAGGGTAAGTAGTTTTCATACTACTTATGAAAGAAGTAGTATGAGAAGTTGGAGAAGACTCCGGACTTCTCGCGCTTTTGTTTACTAAGGGGTTGGAAGCAATGCATGTGTTTCATGATTATTTAAGCTGGTTAAATTAAATAAGATCACTTTATGCAATTCCATTGCTACCAATAATCTTTAAAAAATAGTGCCTCGGGCCCTGTAGCTCACTTGACCACTCATCAGCATGAGAAAACATCAACAATAGTTTCTTCGACTTTAGTACACCATGAAGTACAAGCAGAAAATATGACGCAATATTTGTAATATTGTCATTACTGTAATCTCCCTCATGTAATTAGCAAATTGAGAAACTATTTACATGGTATTTCCTAATTCATATACACTAAGAGCAACAATTTCGAAGGTAGGTCAGTTGACATCTGCACAATTGCACAACAAGGAAAAGTGCCCATATATTTATTAATGTCAAGCTGTTTCAACTGGATGTGTCTAAGGTTGAATGTCTTAGACACAAGCAATATCAAAACTGGGGTCCATCAGACAAGCAAAACAAGAGCCATCAGGAGATGGCATACCCCCCCGACCCCCAACAAAATCGTAGAACAGTAATTTGTTGAGAACATGATATTTTAAGAACTAGAAATATGTGGTTCAGGCAAGATCACCATATGCATCAAGAATCATCTTTCAATGGCAACCTCAAAGAAAGCATATATATGAACTAGAAGTATTACAAATAGTACTAACAGCGGTTAGGGTATCTGAGAAGCTTATTGAGACTACATTCAAGCATTTAGGAAATATCCCTGAGACCGATTCAAAGCCACAAATTTCCATGAAAATCTCAAAAATTAAAATTCCAAACACTTTCAAATAGCAGACCACATTACTACACAAGACATGGTAATTATTATATCTGCTAAGTTAGGTGATGCCAAGCCATGGTATTGAGGAAATAGATCCTGAACATAGTATCGGGCCTTAGTCACTCACAAGTGTCAAAGTATCATCCCCATAAAAATCTCAAAAATTAATCATTCAAGAATCCTCAAAAAATAGCAGAAGGCACAAGTACTCATAGTGGTTAATATAAATGTGATTTTTGATTAAGTGAGGCCATGAGGTGTTGGAGATATGCTTCAGATAAAGTAACCACTGCCTAACTCACTGTAAGTGGCCATGTTTGAACTCGGATCGAAACGCCTTGAACAAAACTTAGTGTCCCCATAGGCAGGAAGGTACCTGTCAGGTTTCACCTTCATTAGCCAGGTAGTTTCGGAGAAGATAATTTTGAAAGATTTCAATGTAACTTCCTGGGGTTGTACAAAGTTGAAGGTCAAAGCAAGGTCAAAATTCGAAATACGGAAAAAGCCGTATGGTATGTGATGTATCTTGCCACGTACCAACCACATAGCAAATTTCAGCTGAATATGTGCATAAATAGCTTTCAGATGGCCAATTATGTGATTTTAAATATGGCCGCCGTGGCAGCCATGTTTGAAATTGGATCGGAACGCCTTGAAAAAACTTTGGTGTCCTCATGAGTAGGAAGGTACCGGTCAAGTTTCAGCTTCATAGGCCCAGTGGTTTCTGAGGAGAAGATGTTTACGGACGACGAACGACGGACAAACAGGCCATGACATTAGCTCCGCTGACTTCGGTCAGGTGAGCTAAAAGAAATTAAACGAGCATGAAACACATGCATTGCTTCCAGCCCCTGAGTAAACAAAATGAAAACTGACCACACCTCATAATGTTGAGAGTTTTTGGAGTTTCTGCAATTGTAATTTAAATGAATGAATGAAGACAGGTCATGACCAATCATTATTTTTTAAGGGATGGTTTGAGCTTCCTCTGTTGCCAGTTCACCGTCCGTCACTGGTTTGTTGCCATCACTCAGCTAAAAGTAACACTGGATCCAGTATGCTGTCGAACGTTGGCCATGAGTTAGACAATGTACTAGCTAGACTGTGTCATAAATTATATTACGCAATGTAGCAAACCCTTCAACTAGCTGTATGAGACATAATCGAGTTTAATGTTCGTAATATCGGGCTTTACCTCCAAACCAATTTCTATGACAAACTAACTTAACTCATTTCGGCTAAGGGACTGACATTCTGAGTCACCTGGCTTGCTCTCTCGCAGACTTTTACCACATTTAAACGTTAATTATAGAATATGGACAGGATACCGACATCTAGTGTCTCAAGATCGTAGTTGCAACAACAGAAAATAACTCCTGCAGTCGAGTTGCCAGGTTCGTTGCTGAGTGTGTCAAGCGATCAGCCTGCACAAGCATTTGCTTCGCCGATATTGACTCTCGTCTTTGCCCTTCTCGGTTCACTCTGCTGCTGGGACAGATAACGCACCATTCGCCGTGGCTCTGAAGCAGCTGCAGCAGGACTTGCAGACTCCACCATTTTACTCAGTGCCAGCCTAGCTGTGCCGAGCATAGAGATCTTTTTTGGCAACCTGGCCCTGGCCACTATTGGCTTGTACAATGTAAACAGGAAAAGAAAAGAAACACTTTCATTCTGCACCCCTCTAAACGCACTGTGGACGTATTATTTTTGAAAAAATATAGCTTTTAATACACATTCTCCATAATCAACCTTTAAGTTTCTCAGAAATCCTTCACCACCAGGCTATACATTGTATATTATCCAGTGCTGCGAATGCCTATGCTGGGGGGCAGTAAGGAATCATGCTCTCACCAAAATACTGGTTTGAAGCATGCAGAAGTCCACCATGTTTGTTGATCCTATTCACATTAAGCTGCTTGTGAGGTCTTCCTTATGTCTTAATCCATGACAAACACATCTCCAACTGTATTTGTAGCTTTGTGTCATGGTTTTGCCCCCGCCAGCAGAAGGCGGCGGGCACTGGGACCATGTACCCAAACACCAGAAAAAGGGACCCACACACACAGGCTGAGTAAAAATATAAAGATTTAATTAAAACAAAACCAGGGGAGCGGCAGCTTTAGACAAGACTCCATCACACACAGAATAGACACCAGAATGCAGCTGCACTGCCAAACTGGCAGTCTCTTTTATACTCTCAATAGCACCTCCACCTCAACGAGCAGCAGCTGTGGCTCGTTGAGGTGGAGGTGCAAGCAGGAGGGGGGAGAGCCTGCAGGGCAGGACCATCACACTTTGGAAAATGGATTAAATGAGCTTCTTGTTCCCAGGCAGGCTACCTATCATCGGTATTACATGTTCCCAAGAGCATCTAAGAACCATTTTCAGAAAAAGTCTGACATCTGGCCTATTACAAACAGCTTAAGATTGCACTGAGTGTGGGACAATATGGCGGTGTTATCGGGGTAGGCTGGTCCCAAGTAAGATAAGATGATTGATTGTTTTGCAACATGCGATTGACAGATCGGAAAGGTCCGCTGGCCTTTTGTGCGAAGAACAAGTCAGTACTTCTGGAAGAAACTTTTCTTCTTTATTAAAAGAAACATGAACTTTAATGACAGTTATTCTGATAAGCTTTCCTTTTCACTCAACTAACCTAAACAAACTTCCAAGCCCACTCAGGGTCCACGATTGAGACTGTGTTCAAGCTAACCCAGGTCAAGTCAGTTTGTCTGCCCAGTATAATAAGAACAAGCCAATCCAGGGCTGCGTTTGTGTTCACCCTTCCAAGTTTGTTCCTTTGTCTTAATCTCTCTTTGGTAATCAGGATTAGAACCAAGTTCCCCTCAAGGTACTCCATCCCCCTGTGGGACAGTGTGCACTCCACCTGGCTGCTATCTCGGAAGCCACTGACCAGTGATTGACAGCTCAGGTCCACCCCCAGCTTCTTTACTGACCTTTGCCATCCTTATCTGGGGTTCCGTCCCCTCCCTCTCCTCTACAGTTCCATCTTCAATTTACCGTATAAGCCGTCTATAAAACTACCAGTTAGATTGTACTCTGCCACTGCACTTGTTTCTTGGTCTGGAACATAACAAGGATTATTGGTTTATTGAGCTTCCCTTAGAGATCTCTAGTGTTTTGGTTTCATATATCGAGTTTAGCTAGACTATTTGTGCGTATCCAAGCGTAAAATTGCCAAGGATTTTGTTAATTTTATACATTTTATTGCAAAAAATGACCCATTCAGTAATTTATGAAGGATTTTACTTCACACTGTACAAAACGCTCTCATGCCTGCCACATCACTGACAACATATTTGCAGTGTGTATGGATACTCCAACTGTGAGTTATGGGTGAAAAAAAAATTATCAATGCAAAAAAAAAAAATATGTAGGTGGTATTACATTATGTCATCCTCAGCAGTGAAAATCTGCTCATAGTGGACCTGAACAACTGAATCCGCCATGCAATTTTTGCTTTGCAATAAGAATGCATCCCGGAAACAACCATTTATCCATCCAAAGGTTATATTAAATTTTGCTTAATTTTTATAAACTGCCAGTACGCCCCTGGTTTTACCGCTGTGTCTAAAACACAATGTGTTATTCAGAATAGCTCAGATATATCTCAAGGAGGCTACCAGTTTGTTTGACCCTGCGCATCTCTTGTTATTTTAACTTCTGTAATGGATGTGCTTTAACCCCTTAAGCCCGACACCCCGTTACCGGGGGCTGGTTGTCACGTATAATAAATACAGCAGGTTTCCAAATTGCAACATTGTCATGCGGCATATCCAAATTTTGCGAAGAAACTCGGCTAAAGGCTCATGTAGACCATTTTTAATTCAACCAAACCCAATTCAAGCTCCAAAGCAAGTGAATGTGTAATGGCTTGTCAGATGCCGCGGCAGTCGAAGCTGCACAAAGCAGCGAGCCGACGCAGCTGAAAGTGATTGGGCGAAATAAGAGGAAAGGAGCTCGTGTTTCTGAATGAATAAAAGGCTTAAGTTCCAGAAACGAAGAGAGCAACCGGATGGAAAAGAAATCTCAATAAAAGAGAAAACCAACAAGGCATCCAACAACAGTGCCAAATAACCTAACAAAGCTAAGCTTCCCAGAAATAAAGAATATTGTTATGGCCCCAATTTGTTATTACATTTACGACAGCAAGGGATGACAGACAATTTTAAAACTTAAACACATTTAATTAAACAAAGACTTTTTGTTGTGATGCGATCAGGAACCAGATGCGAGAACCAGGAAATGCAGTAGAGTTTGTTTTATTGGTAAGGGGGGGGGGGGTGACCCCCGCAGGGCGAAAAACAGTACAAAGTCCACAATCCAAAAGTCGAAATCCAGTTGGGCAAAAATAGTATCAAAAACCAGGGCAGCAATCACAGTAATCGTAGTCGGACAGAAATGGGTCTGGTACACAGGAATAGTACTATCAGAGAAGCAAGCCAGAATCCACAGGACGTAATCCGAATCGTTACCAGGGCAGCAAACAGAGATCTCGTAGTCGGGCAGAAAAATGGTCAAAACACACAGATGCAACAATAATCCAAAATCACAAGGGCAAAAAATCGAAAGTCGGGCAATCCAGTCAGAAAGATAAACACTAAGAGATCAAGGCGAGAAATGTGGCACGAGAAAAACTAGGGAGAACGATCTGACAAGAAAGTGTGCCAAACAGACATCTTATATACACACCCAGGGTAAACACATGACCAGGGAGAACAGGTGCAATCAGTGGGAACAATGATCAGGGAGAGACACATGAGGAATAAACTAATTACATGAATTAGGCTGTAGCCAAAACACAGACAGGGATCACAAGACAAACCTAAGTACAAAACAACAGCTCCGGTTAAGGAGTGCTAAAGTGCCAAGATAAAAGAAAAAGGAAAGCATGAGATAAGTGGAAATCCACAGAAACTTGCAGCAGAGATAATTAGGGATAGGCAAGGAGGCGGAGATTAGAATTGAGCGACTGCTGAGAGGTAGTTAGTCAATTAGTATGTGCAGCTTTACAATCCTGAGTGCATGTTAGAAAGTTAGTAAAAATATACAAGATTAGTGTGGTTAGTAATTAGCAAAAACAATAAACTTTTAGTATGTGTTAGTAAGACAGTAAAAGAGAGAGGAAGGAAGAACATAAGATAATGAAAGAAGATTGAAACCCAGAAACCAATAAATCACCCGAATGAGTGCACACAAGACAAGGGACCGTGAGCAAAGATACACACATGACAAGACAGGGGAGACAAAGTGCAAAGCATGGAAATATAAACAAGGCATGGAAACTAAATTACTAAGACATGAAAAATAATAACACAATGAAATCCAAACTACCAAAACACAATACATAATCCTAAGAATGGTCAGAGGGCAGGCAGTGGTCACTAAACACAGAAAGCATCAATAATCATGGCAAGGCCAGGCACAGAACTTAAATATTGATAGGATTGAGCTTCTGAATGAAGGTTTTTCCCTCAGCACACACAGATCCACACACGCACACACGCACACACACACATTCCCAGCCACCTCCCCCTGCCTACCCCAGCCCCCCCCCCCCCCCCACACACACACACCCATTCCCATCCACCTCCCCTTGATTACCCCAGACCCCCCCCCCCCACACACATACACATTTACATCCACATCCTCTCACAGTGAGGGGCGCCTGGCACCTGGTCACACTTGGTAATTGCTGTATTGTACTCAGAAGGAAAGTACATGATCAAGGGTAATATCAACATCCTGTAAGTTTGGCTGGATGTCTACGGGAAGGTGTTACATCCACCACTTGCTCTACCAAGTATCTTGTACTTAAACCCCGAGATGTGAACAGTGTCTCAGGATTCTCTGCGAAGGCTAGGGCAGACGCTAGGATCCTCCCTTGCGCATTGTAATAAAAGCCTTTTCAATTGGAAAGTGGTCATTGGTGTGTCACTTCATCGGTCCCAACTTGACTCCACGGCAGAAAATATTCTTAACAGATGGCGACGAGGATGGGATAAGAAACATCTCCTGGTTGGACCAACGATAATCAACTTGAGGGTGAGTATTTTTTATTTCACCATCCTCATTAGGTGTTGATTGTCCTTGAGCCAATTATTAGAGTGACTCCTATTATTTTGATAAAAAAATAGTGTGGAATGGGACGGTGTTGTGATTGAATCACTGATGATCTTTTGGCATATTGACGTCGTTACCACTGAACTTTATGGAGTTGGGTTGTACTCTCTGTAAGAGGACACAGCGGTGTCATTAGTCAGTGGCCCTAGTGGAGTTGGGTTGGACTCCCCATAAGAGGACGTGTTATGCATTTGGAGGTCTGCAGACCTTGATAGCATTGATAGAAAGATTGTTAGCATTGCCGGGCATTTGATGATAGGACGCGGAAGCGTCACTGCCATTGGGTTTTTGAGTCGGGTTGGACTCTCGCAAGAGGACTTTGTCGTTACCACTGACATTTTGTGGAGTTGGGTTGTACTCCCCGTAAGAGGACACAGCGGTGTCATTAGTCAGTGGCCCCAGTGGAGTTGGGTTGGACTCCCCATAAGAGGACATTGTCGTTACCATTGGCATTTGCATAGCCTGCTGTTAGCGAGTGCTGACGAGCCTCGCTGCGGTAGTTTTAGGAAAATAGAGTTGTTCGAAGAACTGTTTGGACCGTTTTGCCATTGTTTTAAAAAGGGAGTTTGCTTTGGTAAACTTTTGAATTGTGTGTAACTGGGCTGTGTGGCGAGCAGGAATGCTTAAGTAGAAACCTTGGTTATTTGCCAATGTCATTGAATGCGTGAAAGTGCACTGATTGTTGTTTGTTTTGCTATTCCGTTTTCGTACTTGGTCTGATAACTGTGTGTAAAGTCGCTGAATCGTGAATGTCTGCAGCGGACTGGTTATATTGTCATGCTAAAATTGTGTGTTAGGCTGGGTTATACGAGTACATAATATACCCTGCATTGTTCATTTTAGTGATATACAGTATATATATGTAGATAGAAAATGATATACATTGCGTACATACTATAATGAACTTGTCGAGGTTCCGGTTCCATAGGATAAGGACCGCGAACAGTACATGAGCCCAAATACTCTTGATAGTCCATGAGCCCAAAATAAGGGACTTTATATAGTCGATGAACCCGAGATAAGGGGGTAATGATAAAATAAACCTAATAATTACTTAAATTTTAAATACACACTGCCCTACTATTCCATTTTGACTAGATAAAGTACAAGCACATAGTTTACTTTTTACCCTTTGAACACACCTACACATGGGGACGTAGCTACCGACAAGTATAAATGATACGCATAAGAGTCTGTAGTCGATACCCATAATAGATACGAGTTTTTAACTGTCTGAACAAAGAATTGAGAAGGAGATATTGGCCGAAGCGGTTTAGAAGGCCGCTCTGGAAGCAATTGTACTGAGATATAAAAGCAATTAAAGCTAATCCCTGTTTCCTTTGAAAGCAAACGCAGATTAAACTTTAGCTGAGGCTGTGAATGAATGGTGGAACAGTCGTAAAGAGGGCAGTGAGGAAAACAAGGAAGTTGTGATGTGTTTTGTCTTGAGCTATGAGAGCACTGTTTTAATGTGGCAATTATGTGGGTTGTTTTTTAAGTGTTCGCTGTATTCCTCTGTATTTTTTTTTAAGTAGAAAAATAAATGCAGGGACATCTTAGTTGCAGAATGGATGGTTTGGTAGAGTGGAGGAACTGGTGTGTCTGTCCCCCAAGTGCTGATGAGCGGGAGACGACAACTGAGGGAAGGTGTGATCACTTAGAGCTTGAATTTCAAAGGATGCTGAGGAACAAAAGGGTAATTTGCCTAGAATGATAGGAGACTGGAGGGTGATGAGGTTAACACATAGGGCTGAGGGGTTACTGAGGCCTTGTAAATATGCCTGTGACGGAGGAAATGGTATGTAGCACCAGAGGGATTGCGAATCGGATTTAGATTGAACTAACGGATGGAAATGTTAAATAGAGAAGAGGGGTTCTGACGCCAGGTGCTGGGATACGGTACAGTGGAAGATGTAGGGCCTTGCTCAGAAACGAGGGAAGTGGCGCACTGCTCATAAGCCAGTGAGACTGAAAGCAAAATGTAAGTAGGAAAGTGGTGAAATGGAGCTGGACGTAGGTTCCGTGTGAATAAGAGAGGAAAGAAGCGAGAGGATATTACTGTAAAGTACAATAATTTCTGAGAGACTGTAAAGAACCATAGTGTTCATTGTTGGCATTAGATGTGTTGTGAAAATGTCAGAATAATGATCCATGTAAGATTAAAAAAAAAAAAAAAAAGGAACAGACTAGGCAATTAAAATATCAGGAGGTTGTTTCTGAGCAATCCCACAGCTTTCTTTCGGTAGAATGTACCATAGCATGGCAATCTCCTCAAATTGCTGAATTATATGCTTTTGCTGAAGCCTGTGAAACAATGACTGACTGTAATGTGAATATCTATACGAACTCTAGATTTGCCTTTTGGGTTGTACATGATTATTTGAGTTTGTCGGAAAATAGGGGGCTCAAGACCAGCATATCAGGCCCAATATAAAATGAGGGGGTAGTGAACAAACTACACAAGTCTTTACAGAGACCAAAACTGGTAGAAGTATTGAAAGTAAAAGCCCACACCAATGGGTCTGATCCTCACTCTGAGGGTAACAGGAAGGCATGATGGAGTGAAGCGAATGCGGCACAGGATGGCACAAACATGGTGGATTCCTAAATTGAGTGTTAACATTTACAATTATGTTCGCAGGGTGCATGACGTGTGCGTGATGCAATCCAGGACCCACCATTAAGGCTAGGATGAGACAACAGCCCTGACCCACCCAACCTTTTCAGGGAAAGACTGGGTGACACAGCTACCATCGGTTCTCCTCTCTTGGAGAGCAGGACCAACTGACCCTAACTCACTTTCTCCCTTTGAAATGCTCACAGGCCGACCCACGAGGACTCCTGGAGATCTGTGCATTGGTGGTGGTGATTTGCATGCAATGAGAGACTGTCTTGTTGAATACTGCAGAAATTTGTCCCAGTATGTCTCACAGGATCACATGACAGAACCAGACGCAGGAGAGGACAACGTGGAAACGTGCCAAGTAAAACAGAGATCAGAAGACATTTGATCCTGCCTGGTCCGGACCACACACTGTCCTGCTCACAACCCCATCGGCTGCTCGGGTGACTGGGATTCCAGTGTGGATCCATATCACACATTTGAAAAAATATCGGGCGGAGACACAACACGGGGCACAATAATCCCCGTCTCTTCCTCTGGCTCCTGGGAGCCAATTCTTTTCGTTTCGTGTCTGAAGGCAGACACACGTTTCCACAGTACAAAATGTGCACCAACTCGGCAGGCTGCAGCTGGACCTGGGACAACCTCAGGAGGACATTTGGAAGATGACAGATTGTTATTTTTGGGGTATAAGGAACCCTGGTAAATTAGTACAAACGTAGATCTATGTTGTTGTGTTGTTGAATATAATGGATCTGATGTATTAATCTGGAAGGATCTGAGAGTGTGGGTTGACACAAGATTAGGTTGGGAAGAGGCTATTAGAGTGGATGAAATGTTTAATATCAATTGGTATAAACGGCAGCGGGACTGGAGGAAGATGGTTGCCCCACTCCGAAGGCCATACATAAGTATGCCCTTAAATTGAGAGGTGAGGCCTGTGCTACATGCAGCCCTCCAGGGAAGCCCGGCACAAGCCCTGTATTGTATCCTGGACCAAAAATTGGATTAGCTGCTGAAGGAGAGCCTCTGCCTGCTCTGGTTGGTGTGTCAACCCAACATTCTCATTTAATTATTAAGGCGAAACATATTGTCTGGCCTAGCAATTTCACACTTCTTACAGAATTAGAACAATCTATCCAAACCCTGATCAATTTTATGTTACAACAGTTGCCAAAATATTATGAATATGTTGTACATAGGAAACGTAGAGATCTGCTATCAGATATTGCAGGATGGGTAGGAGCCACTGGCTCAACAGTGAATGCCATTTCAATGGCTATACAATCTAATAACCGTGATTGAGCTGACAATCTGTTGGCAACAGGCACAATATCAGTGGCAAAGGGAGGACTACTTACTAACCAAACTACTCGCTATCTTGCTTCCGCTATGCATGAGAATGGGGAGGTGATCACTGTTTTGCTCCAGCATTTACTTGAAAATACTAAAACTTACAAAAAGACTCTATTGGTAGAGCATGTGCGTAGGAGGATGGAGGAGTTGTGTTACCGATCTGGCATTCAGCATGGAGGTGGCAGCTCTGATAGGTGACCTGCTCGCGTCACATGTACCAGGGTGGGTAAGGTCTGCAGTCCTTCTGGAGGCTGAGTCAACTACCTGGGTGGCGGCCGGGGAGGGGTCCCTATCGATAGTTGGGGCATGTCATGATGGCCAGGACATCTGTGGTGGTGTTCTAATTCCAGTCGGATGGAAGCCCATAGTGAAAGCACAACCCATACACCCGCTTCCATTCCCATGTAACGGACATGTCTGCCGAGTGCACAATGTCAAATACATCATCACTGACAACAACAGAAACATTGCTTTTTTGAAACACCAATGCTCTACTGTCGGAGGCTGGGTACTATGCACAGCCTCAACTGAGTCAGGACAAGCCCTGTCACATTCAGTGGGACCTGAACTACAAATACATTTATTACCTGAATCTACTGGAGCAATAGCAGTGAGAACCAACACTACCACTTTTTGCAGGTTTGGGCCTTTATACTCTGGTCCAAAGCTTGGTGCAATGACTAACATTTCCTACTGCATTAACCCTACTGGCACTTCTATTACTATCGGCTCCATTCTAGTCGCTCCCGATGTCACCACTAACACTTCTGTTCCAGCCTTGGAGCACTGGGTGCTGGACCACACAAATTATTTTGAGAGAGCTCTCATGGCGGTCTCTGACAGAATTGACAGGATATCATACTGCAGCAAAAAAGGCAACAACTGTGACCCACTGACTAAAAGGTACAAACATTTCTGGGAGTAATTTGCATGGTTCTATCCCAGGGTGTCTGAGGACTTAGAATTTTAAGCTTGGTTTTAGTTATTTATATGTATTATAAATTAAATTGGCTAATCAGGAATGTTCAGCATGGTCGAACATGACCCATTATCTTGCAAATGGTGGCCTAACCGGTATCTAAATCATGGTGGGTGAGACCTTAGCTCACCACCAATACAAAATGAGGGAATGATAGGATTGAGCTTCTGAATGAAGGTTTTTCCCTCAGCACACACAGATCCACACACGCACACACGCACACACACACATTCCCAGCCACCTCCCCTTGCTTACCCCAGCCCCCCCCCACACACACACACACACACACACACACTCATTCCCATCCACCTCCCCTTGATTACCCCAGACCCCCCCCCACCACACACATACACATTTACATCCACATCCTCTCACAGTGAGGGGCGCCTGGCACCTGGTCACACTTGGTAATTGCTGTATTGTACTCAGAAGGAAAGTACATGATCAAGAATAATATCAACATCCTGTAAGTTTGGCTGGATGTCTACGGGAAGGTGTTACATCCACCACTTGCTCTACCAAGTATCTTGTACTTAAACCCCGAGATGTGAACAGTGTCTCAGGATTCTCTGCGAAGGCTAGGGCGGACGCTAGGATCCTCCCTTGCGCATTGTAATAAAAGCCTTTTCAATTGGAAAGTGGTCATTGGTGTGTCACTTCATCGGTCCCAACTTGACTCCACGGCAGAAAATATTCTTAACAATATGACAGCAGAAAGCACAGATCACAACACTTTTAACTAATCTACTATCTACTCTACTGACCAAGATTGATATATACAAGAAAAAAAAAATTTTAAGTCCCTTTGGTTGGGTTGGTTTGGTGGTGTTCCGGGTGAAGAAAATGCTCCAACACAGGCAAAAATCCACAAAATGTTTCACAGGTCTTGAAAAGAGTGACAGGTCTGGTCAAATGTATCCTTCTCCTAGCTATTTCTCCTACTACTTTACTCTCTCAATTTTCCTCTTTATATACTCTTTTGCAGACCCCTCCCACCTTTTAGACTTTTTTAAAATTCTCTGGGACTTTCCATCTCAGACATGCCCAGGACATGTCCAAACCTAGCTCCAGTCTGGGCTTAACAAAAGAAAAGGTCAATGCCGCCATCTAGTGGCTGCTATTCGCATTGCAATTTATATATATACATACATATTATATATATATATATATATATATATATATATATATTTATATAATTTGGCAAACCCCAAATCTGATGTGGAAAGAAAACAATATCGTCAGGGATGAGAGTAACAAAGAAAGCAAAAAGTACATAGAAAACCATGACAAAATGAGCATGCAGCAAAACATAGGATAAAATCAAAACAGCCCCAAATTGCCAGAATGTCTCCTGAATTTGTGCTATGCATAAAAACGATACCTCAAATGAAAGAGGAAAGTCCACAGAATCTGAGGATATGAGCCCTGTCATTTTAAACTGACACCGCACTCAAAGAACAGCAGACATGCACTTTACAGTCTACAGAGATGAGCAAAAATGTTTTCTTACCTTTGATTCTGTGCTGTAATTTTGTACAGGTTTCAGACTGCAACTCAACAAATTTACAAGGGATCGAAGTAAAACTTTGTTAGGTGCAAAATGACATCTTTCATTTACACTGTGTTCCATCTCCATTTTCTGTGACTCAGTGACATTGTAGTGATTTTTTCACCAGGCCAAATGGTTTTACCTTTATTATGATACCAAGATTATTCAAATGGACCAAGCAGTCGTAGAGATATACTCATTTTATTTTGGGTTTGCCATTTTTGAGAAAGAGGCTCAGGGCTGAAGCGGTTAAAGAATTCATAGACAGAGGCTCTGATTTTTCCATTAGTAATAGTTGATGCAGAAACGCAATGTAAAAACCTGTGTGTTTGTTGTGTGTGAGCGTGTGTGCGTATGCATGCATATGTGTGTGTGTGTTTGTGTGTGTGAAATAGGGCTTCCATTAAATATGGGGAAATATATTAAAATGGGAATAGTTGCAATGGTAGTGTTTGGAACAGCAGCAGCAGCGGTGAGAAGAAGCACTATTTCTGGCAGCATCAGCTATGAGAATGGTATTGTCAATGTATTCATGGTTCATGTTATTTCAGGCTTTGATCATGATGGGCAATTGATCATGGCCAGCCTAAGGGAAGTGTAGCTCCCCAAGGTGATTCCATGATTGCTGTGCTCTTTAAAGGTTTTTCAAAATTGAATCCAGGAAAATGTTTTTGACCATTCAAGAAAATCCTGTCTCAGGTAATGTAGCTTTTCTTTCCAAAAAAAGAGTACATGGGTTAAAATAACTGGGTTTTGAGTGTAGAATTAGCAAATACAACAAGAATATACTGAGTACAAATGAAAACGCACCTCTTGATAATAGTCAATATTCAAATGAACTTAAGTATAATTTTTATACAACAACAACACTACAACAACACCCGATATGCCAGGTGCAAGAAATGCGAGAATTTCAAGTTAACTGTAACGCTAGGCAATTTTTTGCAAAAACGCAACATCTTGCACGCACACCACGGGAAAAATGAATTTCACGCTGAATTTTTGCACACATTGCCTTTAAAAGCATGAGAATCCGAACAAAATTTCACTTCTTCACTGACACTTGTGAAACGTCGACACTATGCCATGACTTACAGCCCCTGAACGGGAACGTGCTATAGGCATGCTTCAAATTGGCGCCAGCACCAGGGAAATTGCCAGACGACTACACTGCACACACACAACAATCGCAAGACTCCATCAAAGGTTTCTGCAAACGGGGAGCACTCGGGACCGTCCTCGACCGGGTCAACAACGTGTGACAACGGCACGTCAGGACCGTCAGATCGTACGGGATCATGTCCGAGACCGAACACTACCAGCGACAAGAACGGCTGCTCAAGTCCAAGGACGACGTGGATTCATTCACCCCAACACCGTACGGAACCGTCTGCGAGCTGCAGGACTGCGTTCACGACGTCCTTATTTCGGCCCCATATTGACGTATCGTCACCGAAACCAGTGTCGACAGTGGGCAAACAGGCACCAGAATTGGCGACTGCGACAATGGCATGGTGTCATCTTTTCTGACAAGTCACAATTTCACTTAAGGAACGTAGATGGCCGTATACGTGTTTGCCGGAGACGTGGTGAACGTTATAACGCCGATTGTGTCGTTCAAACGAACCGTTGGGGTGGTGGCAGCGTTATGGTGTGGGGTGGAATAAGCTACCGTCACAGAACCCCTCTCCATATCTGCACAGGAAGGGTGAACGGCGTCTACTACCGGGACCAGGTGCTGCAGAGCCATTTTGTGCCATTCTTCAACCAACACCACGATGTCCACACGTTCCAACAGGACAACGCTAGGGGACACACTGCAAGGGTGTCCATGCAGTACCTTGCACTGCAGAACATCCCCGTGCTTCAGTGGCCAGCTCTGTCACCCGACCTCTCCCCTATCGAGCACTTATGGGATGATATTGGACGACGTCTTTCACGTCGACGCCAGATGGACAACATCTGAGAACTTGAGGTTGCCCTTGTTCAGGAGTGGAATGCTATCCCTCAGAACACTATCCAGAGACTGATCAACTCCATGCGACGAGGATGCACCGCATGTGTCAATGCAAATGGCGGTCACACCCGTTATTGACTTTCCTGTTTGACCCCTACACCAGTTAAACCTCTCTCGCGCATTAACATTATTGTGAATGAAATTGAATGATGTTTACATGTCTTCTTAAATCATTCATTATCTCAGTATATATGGAAAACTCAAGACTATATTGGTGGCATATGGACAATAAAAACAGCACTCTTTGTGAGTTGCATTTAGTTGTTTTGCTAATATCATGTATTTACTTGAGTATTTTTCTTTGTCCTTTATTTCATTTAGTTTCCTTTGTGTTTCCATGCTTTTTCATTGTTCCCTTTTTCCCCATTTGTGAAGACATCCTCTTGTGCTCTGCTCCCCTTTGTTCAACTTTTTGTTTCCTTAATTAGCTTCTTGCTGGCCCCTGCCCTGAATTCCATTATTATTTGTTTGTCTGTAACTGTACCCCTGGTAACATTTCCTTGTTCTCTCTGTGTCTGCTTTTAGTTCTCCCCAGTGAATTCTGACCTTTATAATTTTCTCATTTTCTTCATTTCCTGGCGAGTCCGTCCCTGTAGTTTGCCAGTCACTCCTAAGCCTGGTATTCCTAATGTTTCTTTTCCTGGTTTTGTATTTCATCTCTTTCCCGGTTTATGAGTTTAGGATTGCCTCTTGTCATTGATTACTCAGATTGCAACTTTTTTTCCTGCTTCTCGGTTCATGATTCGACTTCACCTTTTGTACCGTATTCTATGCAGATTGGTATTTTGATTTCTGCCTGGATAATGACTTTGATTCTGCTTGCCTGTTGCTAACCTGGACGGTCCTGTCCTGATTTTTGGATTAAAATCTGTTTTCTTTAATTTTCCTCATTTTGCTTCTGTCTGCACCTGTGTCCATTCACAGTGGTAAAAACTTTTACACAGTGGTTAACTTTTAATAATTAATCATTTGAAAGCATGTAATAATTAAATAATCTAATCACTCAGAATTCTAACAATAATCTAATACTTTTTTTAAGCAGATTAATGGTTATACTTAGAGGGTAAATGTAGTTGTAGTGGACTTGGACAGGCCAAACACAGTTTTCTTTGAAGTATAGTTGATAGGTTGGCTAGATTCTATAACTGTTTTCCTGGATATTGCATGCAGGTCGCTGTTTTTGTACTGGAATGAATTGTATTTTCAACCAAATGTAACCTGCATATCTGAAAATTTTGTACCAGTGGAAGGCAAATGGCACTACAATCATAGAATTGCATTGAAACCACCAGAAAATGTAGGAATGGTTTCTTATAGGGGGTATTCTGTTCTTCAAGAACATCATTGCAGCAAGGCTTCAGTTGTCCTGTCTGCTGGGATTTCATTCTTTGTATACATGACTGCGTAACACTCCTCTAGGTGATAAATTTTAGGATACTGCCGTTCACATGAGACATGCTCCAAGGTTAGAGGAATAAACATTACTGCATCATGCACATCATTCAGTTTGGCAGTTTAGAGCTTTTATCAGAATTTCATCAGAACAGGAATGAATGAACATGTTGAAAATGTAGCCCTCAGAAGATTATTTGAGCAATTGAGGCAAATAGCTAAACATGAAAATAAAAGACCATTATGTAGTTTTAGGAAGCATTCTTTAAAAAATTGCGTTGCATTTAATTGAAAGAATGCAGGAGATTGCCATTGACAGTTAGAAAATCAGCATGTTTATCAAAAACTGAAATTTTTTAGGTATAAGTTTGATAGCTGTTCTAATTTTGCAATAATTTTCTCCCCGGTCATAATAAATATTTTTATCTTTCAGCACAGCCTGTCCCTGACTGAATATACAACTGAACAGCTTGGTCTCTCAGGACAATGCATGCATCCATTGACACAATACTGAAGGATGGTCAATGTTCAAATCTAAGGTCACAAACTGCAGTGTAATACATGTCTTCCTATCAGTCTGTGATAACACTGCATTCGAGCCTCGATTGGTAAGAAAGATACCGGGCATTTTCTGTAGGACCTTTAAGCTAAAGTCAACAGTCAAATCCAAGGTCAAGAACTGACGTGCAACATACAAGGTCCTATACAGTCCTAATTAAAACCTAAGCTCAAAATGCAATAAAAAGCAAGATCCCTGTTTCCAAAGCCACAGGACCCAAGCTCAGTACCAACAATACTTTGTCATTTCAGGGATGCCTGATGTTTGTACGAATTTTCTTGAGTTTTCATGCATGGCAAGGTCCTCAAAACTGCATTCTTGCAGAAGAATAGTAATAATAATAATGGTAATTATTATTATTATCATTATTATTATTTTCATCCCAAAAAAAAAAAAACAATAGGTTATTAGCACCTTCAATGCTCGGGACCTATTGTGTTTTGACTCGCTGATCATCCGCCCACAGCAGTGCCAAATGACAGGTAAATGAAATCAAATGTGGTTGCACTCAGAAAAGGCCAAACTCAGCAATGACTTCTTTTATGAGTGCACAGTTTCACTTAAAGCAGTTGAAGTGAAGTGGTCGAGAAAGAAATAGAGATATCAGTTAAGTATTTCACAGCAAACTTTGGGTTTTATGCTTGTGCCTTTGCAAATGTAAACGTGGCAGTAAAGCTATTTGCGATTTTGTCTGTTGTAAATGGCATATTAATCTCCTTTGCCCAGTTTGGTAGCGCAGTGCCCAACAATAAAGCCGTTTGTCACCTATTCGCAACATAAGAGGGTATGTCAATGAGTGCAGCTGACATAATGCTAATTTCATCTCACAAACCTCGCTTTCCATTTGCAAAAAGGTGGTGAAGTCTGATGGGAAGGGAAGGGTGAAGGCTTATTTTTGCACTTGAATATTTTCCTTGTTGGGGGGGGAAATCCTAATGATCAACTTTAGTCTCGCCCCACCCATGAGAGCCATTTTGGATTCAGTTTAAATGGCCCACATCTTTTTACACAAAATGCATCATCTGGAGGATCGACTTCCATCCCCCAAACCCCACCTAGTACTGCATTGGCAAGGTCAAGAAAACTATGTCTTCTGCTGTTGTGAGGGGTTCACTGCTTGATCCCCCCATCTTCAATGGATCTGGTCTTCTGCCTGCTTGACGCTAGTTTTTAGTTCTTTATTTTGTATTATTTAGCCACTTATTTAATTAGATTTCAGTTGTCAAAACACAGAAGCAGGGGGTAATAATGCAACCTAGGCCCGAGTACTTCACGTGAGAAAATTGCTAGTTTGATATGGTGTTAATGCACTGGTGAAAACTGAATTGAACCTTGAACCTTATTGAAACCTAACCCCCAACACATCCAGCTTTTTAATTTCCATACTCTCTCTAGTTAATCAAATTCGGCCCTTTAGCTTCTAATAGCGCGATGGACTTCAGTTCCAACTTACAGGGTATGAAACAAAAACAGTTGTTGGCCCTTCTGAATGGGCTTGTGGATAGAGTATTAACATTTGGGGAAAAGTTAGTAAAGCACATATTTAAAGGTCCCCTATTATGCTGATCCTTCTATTAATACATGCAAGTAATGTTATAATGTTGGATGTCCATACTCAACCTCTGCAAAGTTTATAAACATAAGACACTGGGGTTTTGCCGTAATCTGAGAGCGTGATTTCCTGAACATGATTTCCTTTCAGAACAGCTCATTCCAAGATCTTCACGAAATTTGGGCAAAACCTGATGTCAGGTTGTTATATCCTGTAAGCCGCGCTGGGAAGGCAGGGAGGACTGTGTGCCCCTTGTCACAGACACATGACGTGGGTGAACCTATCCTACTGGCCCATGCATCCTGACAGAAACACTTCTGGGCTGCAAAATGCAGAGATAACCAAACTCAAGCATTTCTCACAGACTCTGTAGGACTCTATTATATCTATTAAATACTATTAAATCTACCTCCTATTGTCTTAAAAACACCTCAAAGATATTTCAGGACTGTGGGAGCATATCGATCAGGATATCCCCCAATTAACCCTAAAACGGCCTTCCTGATGTTGTGAATCTGTCTTTGCCATGCCATGTTCCATGTTTCATGCCCATGCTCAAGTTCAAGTTCTGTGCCTGGCCTAGGGCCATGTTTTGTCTGACCCATGTGTTTAGTGACCTCTGCTTAGGTCTGACCATTCCTAGATTATGTATTGTGTTTTGGTAACTTAGATTTCATGTTTTATTATTATTCATGTTTTAGTTTATTCATAGTTTCCATTCCATGTTTCATTTCTATGCCATGTTTCATTTCCACGCATTGCACTTTGTCTCCCCCGTCTTGTCCTGAGTGTTGTACTTGCTCACGGTCCCTTGTCTAGCGTGCCACTCATGGGTCATTCCATCTCAAATCACCCAAAAAAAATCAAAATTGTCACCCCACCCCCTCAGATTTTGCTCATATTTGGTTTCTAGGGTGCTTTTTGCTGGCAAAGCTGAAATTCCAAATATTAGCTCAATCCAACCAGTGGTTCCTGAGTTATGGCCCACCCAATTTGGCAAAAATCGCCCAAAACAGGGTTACCGGCCGAAGTTTGACCACCAATATCTAAGCAACCAGTGGTCCCATCACAATACAATTGGTGTCTCTAGACTGGAAATTCACCAAGGAATCCAAATCTGGCCTTAGATTTGATGTGGGGTAAAAAAAATATATAATGACTTTTTGACCTTTACTTTGACCTTGTTGACCTTGTTGACCTCGCGACCTTGACACGAAACCCGCACATAATTGTAGCCTCATATGTACCCTATATTATATACAAAAACCAGAGGTGTGTTTTCCCCTCAGTTTTCACAAATCCACACCATATACCCCTTGTCTCTGCAATTTTAGCTCGGTTTTTACACCAATGCCTGTAAAACAATGTAATGCTTCAACACTATTCACTACAAACTTTGTAAAGGTTTTTCCATAATGTTCTGAACTATTTTAATGAATGTTTTACTTGATTATCTAACATTCATTACTTATTCTTGAGCTGAGAACTTGCATTTCAGTTACAGCACGCATCTGAGTTAATCCAAATCTACTTATTATCAAGGGGCCACATGCTACAATTCTCAGAAATATTCATCACATCATTTCTACTGATGCTGTGTCCTCGGGATGAAGAGGAACAGAGTGATGGGGCATCCACTACACAAACTACGTCCTCATGCCGCAACCATTATACTTCAGATCAATTTTTAAAATTTGAGTTTATTAGAAAAGTTATTATCAATCATAGTTGTCATGCAGAGCCAGGGGTGCACTGGGAATTAAGTATGGTACTTAAAAATTGAGGTAGACTGCACAGCACCTTTCAAAAGTTAATGTGTTGTTGATGATCACTGAGAATGATGAATGCATGCTTACATCTTCAAATTCACTTCTCAATGTCAAAAATAGTCCAAAATCTCCCCTCTTCTTTCTTCATTCTTTCAGATAAATAGCCTTATTTGAGGTCCACACTCGAAAATTGAAGGACTATCACTCAAACGCTGTAAATTCAAGTAGATTAAGGCAAAACTGCACAGACAAGGTATATGTGATGTGGATTTGTGGAAAATGAGGGAAAAATACACCTCTGGTTTTTGTATATAATATAGGGAACATATGAGGCTACAATTTTGTGTGGGTATTGTATTGTCCCGGACGATAGTAACAAAGAAAGCTCCCAAAGCCACCGCCAGTCTCCAAAACCATGACAAGTGGTTAGTGTTACATCCTAAATTATAATGGAGTCTGATGAATTGTAACCGCTATGACATTACGACTGCAGCATCTGTTAGGCACGTTTCACGCCACTTAAAAACAAGACGTGAAGGACGTCATCACATTTGGTCTGAGGCAGTGGCATAGTGCTGAAGCTGTAGCCAGACCCCATTATTATAATGGAGACCGGAAAGACTTTCTTTTCCCTGGCTGTTTAGGCAAACACGCTGAGACTCTCCGCCTCAGTTCGGACCCACCTTGGCCTAGTTGCATGGTGTTTGCGGTCCAATCAGGACAGACCTGGCAAGAACCAATCACGGCACTGGACCTACCCACCCCAGAATTTATTTTATCAGACACAAACAAACAAAAATCATTTAATGCTTAGATTTATCAATGCGTCTCCCTAAGCTTTTCTTACATGTTCTTTTGGATGCGAAAAAAAAGCACAACTATTTTCTCTTCCAAAAGACGATGCCACCCGAAATCAGTGGCAAACAGCCACACTCAAAGGGAACATTGGCTGTTTGTGCTGGGAATTTCACCGAAAACAGTTTTATCAATAAAGGACTCATAATTTGACGCTGGATATGTCTCTCAGCTGCTTCTCAAACCTGGAGCAGTTGCATCGATAAAGCGATCGGAGCCACAAGCTGTAAGTAACGATATGATAGCAAATAATGTCAGTAAAGCTAAAATTTTATTGGTGACTAGCAGGACCGCTAATGATATTTAGCACTCACAACTGGCCACAAACACAGGCTTTGTTAAATATCTGAAGATAAAACCTGGATTGGTACCAACTGCACATGACTCAAAGACAGACGCGGAAGCTGTAAATTTTTTGCCATTTTGTGTTGCTTTCTGCATAAGTACCTAACGTGATAACCTGTTGAATGTGGCTGTAGCACTGCGGCTAAAGTAGCTAAGTTACTGTAGCTCATGTTTGTGTCCTAAATATGCAAGAGTTAATAATATTAAGGAGACTTTCAACGGAAGATGTGTGAACATAAACCTCATTTGAAGCTAACTTCTTAGACATGTTTGAAATTTTAATGCTTGGTACAACTGTTCACGGTTACAGAACTTTCTGTCTGTGAAACCTGCTTTGCAGGTCAACATTTGTCCTTGTATGACAGCTTGGTAACCACTGCTGTGAGGTTGCGTCCAGGAACCAGTCGCGAGAATCCAGGATGGCAATGAAAGTGGTTTTATTAAGCGAGGGGGAAAACCCCCGCAGGGCCGAAGGCAACAGTACAAAGTCCACAATCCAAAAATCACAATCCAGAGGGCAGAATCCGAATTAAAAAACCAGGGCAGCAAACGCAATAATCGTAGTCGAGCAGAAAAAGGGTTTGAAAACAGATGCAGACAAAGTACCAAAAACAGAGCCAAAAATCGTAAGTCGGATGGTCCAGTCAGAAGAGTAACACTATGAGTACAAGGCGAAGACAAGAGCAGCACAGATAAACAATGGAGACGTTCTGACAGGGAAGTGCTGTGAGAAGACTCCTAATATACACATACGGTAGGTCACATGCTAAATAGAAAACAGGTACAGGGAGTCAGACTAATTACAAAGGAAGCAAACATGAGGGAGACCCTAATCACATGAAATAGGCAAAAGCCAAAACGCGGACAGGGATCGCGAGACAGCCTATTGACAGATATACAGCTCTGGTTAGGGAGTTCTAACATGCATAGATAATGACAGAAAGGACAGAGTGAGCAAGTGTGGAGGATCCACTGAAACGCAGCAAAGAAGATTAGGTAAAGGTAAGAGGCGATGACTAGAACAGGGCGAGTGCTGAGAGCTCGTTAATCAATTAGTAAGGTTCAGCTATACAATCCCTAGTGCTTGTTAGTAAGTTAGTTTGATATTCAATGTTAGTCTAGGTCAGTAGATTTAACAAAACAACAAACTGTAAGTACTGGTTAGTAAAATAGCAAATGCAAAGCGGTGAGCAGAAACACAACAAGAGACCAGACAGGGAGAGACAAAGTGCTATGCATGGGTGAAGGCAAAACATGGACCGGAATAATAACAGGAATATGGATACTGGTAAAAACAAAAACATGGCAAAATAACACATGAACATATCCAAGTAACCAAATCACAATACACATTACAAGGCAAGGTCAGGCAATGCAGAAATAATGATCCAGAATTGGCAGAATCATAACAACTGCAGATTAAATCGCATTCCGTGCTACTTAAAAATTCTCCTGGTAAACTTAAATGCAGTAATGCAGATTGGAATGCTTGTGTTACTTTGGTTAATGTCAAGTTGGCAGTTTCATCTTAACGTTACCTGACTGTACCCACTAAAAGCGAACCGGAGAGGTGTTGTGCATGTCTGCAAAGTAGGGCTGATAAGGCTGCAGTTAGACATAGGGCTTTGTGGAGCTAAGGGTATGTGTCTGGGTTTGTTTACTGGTGCTGTGAAACAATAATTTTACTCATCCATGACCGGGGTCAGCCGGCTTCTTTGCTGTGGTGTGGGCTGGCTCTCTGATCCTACTGCGGTGAAAGCAATCGCGAAACACGGATTGGCTCAGTAGGTAGAGCGGGTGGCCCAGGAATCAGAAGGCTCCCGGTTTGATCCCCGGCTCACCCCAGAGACCGTGTTAAAGTGTCTTTGAGCAAGACACTGAAACCTGCACTGCTCCTGATGTGCAAGGTGGCGCCTTGCATGGCACCCTCCGACATCAGAGTGAAGTTGTAAAGTTTGGGGTCATATCATGTGACTAGCAAGCACTATATTAGTCCATTTACCATTAAATGTGTCTGGTATAACAAATGACTTCACTGCATTGCCGTGGCGGAATTTCAACCAACTCTGAAAGTTGTTCTGGCTAATAAAAAGCCAAAAAAGTGGTGATCGGATACAGATTTTTTCGTGGTAGAAGTTATCAAGTTGCTAGCTCCACATAAGCAACGCTTACACCGTTTGTGTGTTTTGGCTACGAACTCGTTTAGTAGCTCGGTGTCAGAATTCTGTTTTGTTTTGGTAGAAATGGTTAACAGGAGATTTTAGCAAAGTCTTCCAGGTAGCTAAGTGGGTATATAGCTTGACTACCCTTAAGAAAAAGAATACGCAAGTGTATTTGCGTCTTTGCATTGACTTTGAATGTAATCTGTCGTGCGAAAAATTTGTTTCGCATCCAGTGTGCGAGCAACTTAATACTATTATTGTCACTTAGGTTTTATTGCTTTTAGTGGGGGAAAGGAATACAGCCTGATTGCTATGATCTAGTAATGAGTGAAGATCACATATTGAAAATAAACATGCAATGTATCTTGCATTGTTGTCCATGCATTTTAATCCCAAAATTTTAAGCAGCAACAGGGTGTAATAATAGGAACACGCTATCCATGGTTTCTCTTCCCAATGATGCAGGCAGAAGAACTAGATGAGCAACCATCGTATTTCATTCCAACTTCATGAATTTGAATGATCTGATGTAGTTTCGTTTTGAAATTCCATTCAAGTTCCCAAATGGAATTATTTACGAATGCCCTAGCCAGCTAGCTTACTCATATTCGTAATGCTTAATATAGATGTCAGCTGAGCAGAAAACATGCCTGAAGCTGCAAAGTAAAATGCAACATTAACGCAGCATGTAGATATAGGACAGAGGCTTCTTTATTCCAATTTTAAAGGTGAGGAGAGGAGCTCATTTGATTGGTGAAGATTTGACTCGGCTGTTTTAAGTCCACTGACGCCCTTCTCCTCCCACTTTGCCACTTGTGCCGGCAAGAGGGACCGAGACGGGACAGAGGAGTACTTGCCTGGGGCTGCACCAGACACAAAATTGCAAAATACACCTGAATACACCCCGTCAGCGCGGCGCTCTCTCATTTGCCACGCCTGCGCCTGGTCTACGAATTTAGAGCCCCTCATGTTTCAGGCCGGCACAGATGGGATGAGCGAAGAGGTCTCACAAGGCCTGGATGTGCGTGTGTGTGTGTTTTTTTCTAACTGAATTCTTAACATTAAAGTATGTCTAATAGGTCATTAAATTAAACGAATAAAAACGGCATTATATGGGACCTTTAAAGAAAATGTGCTTTCATGCAGTCCCTGCGCTTTTTTGCATTACAACCTGTAGAGCATTGGCTACTCAGGTTTTGTCTTCATTGCTGCCTATTCAACAATCAGACTTTACCAAAGTAAATAGCAAAATTAAACAAAAGCTGATGAGCACCTTTTTGACGTCCAGGTTAAAGGTATAGTCTTCAAGGCTGACAAACTGAAAGGGAAGCTTTGCTCGGACATTGAAAGCAACGTAATTAGCCGGCTTTTGAATCTTCTTTTTTCTTCAATGAGCTCAACGAACCATCATATATTTGTGTTCAAAACTCTTTCGCGTTCATGCTGCATTTTAAGGTGAGTTAAGTAGTGAGAACTGTTGACTCTGCATCAGTCTTAAGATAGTTAAACATATCCATGTTAGCTGATACTCCACATCCTTTCTGGGACTGCCATGAGTCTTATCAGCATTGATTGCATAGTCCTTTGTGGTGCTTTTTATTTTCACAGTCCTTATATATTCCCTGTAGACTACTTTGCCAGTGTAAGTTCATTGATTGATTTGTGTGAGCCATAATTCCTCTGGTGAGCATGTAACTTTTCAAAGCTGGGTTCTTCTAAGTGACAAGTTTGACCACTTCTTAAAAATGGCTGTTTGTCCCCTGATAGCAAAGTCCTTGCCTTGTTAAAAACTGCTGACGGCTCAATGCACTCTTGTATGCCTGGAATCAGCCTGCAGCAAACGCACATTTTTTCCCCACAAATTGTTTGTGAAAGCAGGACTTTTCATTGCTGTCTAGGTGGTTTTGGCCCTTATTTGAACTGTTAATTCTTGACTTTGCAAAGCCTTCATCCTTACACATAGAAAAGGTCACAGGCTGCTAAAGCCATCCTCCCTACACTTAGAAAAGGTTACAAGCTGCTTAACGGCAGCAAATCTCCATATTTTGCAGAAGGCTCATCAGAGGGTTGTCCTGAAAATTAATTATACTCTTTTTTGTGCAAATGTCTTTGAGGTTTCAGTTTTTATCTGTCCTTATTTTTAGTCTGGCAGCAATCTGCCATGCGAACAGCTCAAGCATTAATCTGGTTCTCTTCTGTGCTGGTTATTTCGGCTGCAGCTCCTGGGCCTTGGCTCCTCTGGTTCGCTTGCTCATTCGGGGGTCCTATCTTCAATGTATTTCCAAGATGTGGAGTCGCAAAGTTCAGTATTGCTTGGCTGTACCCTGCTTTCTTGTGTGGTGGTTCTTTTTACATTTTTCCAAAGGACGTACTCAAAGCTTGCTGCCAAGCTGAGCCAGTGTTCACTGTATAAAGCACTAGGTCAACATATCCACATTGAAATTGCATTTGTGGAAATCTACATCGGTTGCCATTGATTCGTGATAATGGACTGTGATTCAATTAAATATGCCTTTGGGATACATAAAGTTACACTCAAAATGCATTACAGAATTATTCCAACAGATTAATTTCTGTTTGTCCACATTCAGGCATAGGCCCGATTTTGTGACATGATACATGCAAGGACTATTGTAACCTCTTTCACAATGCATCAATGTGGATAGTTAAGCAAATACTTGTATTATGCAACAGCCAGAAAGAGTTGTGATAAAAAACAGCAGAGATTTGTCAAAAAACGGCGAGTCAACTTTTACTGAGGTACTGCCTGACCTCTGCTGTATGTTCAAAAGGCAGGTGCACATCATTTTCTTTAAGGTTGGCCTTTATTTTGTAGTTATCATTAAAGCATTTTATTAATTGCATAAATTATTGTATTAAATGAAATATGTACTTTGATAGATTAACGTCATATATATATATACATATATAAAATTTTCAAGTGCACGCAGGGTGTTCGCTATGGGAATAATGGCTATGTTTAAAAAGGTACTATTGTTTTCTCAGAACTACATACTGGACCATGTCCTGTATCATGCAGTCACAGGACTACCAAGGTATTAAGCTTGCATGGGTCTTGGTGGAATGTTACCCTTGATTGTGTTCTTTAGTAGAATATATACACTGCAGGACTCTGGCTGTGCACTGTAAAATCTTGCAATTTTAGTCATTTGAGTGTCATTCCACTTCTTGTTGCCTTGCTCTTTTGTTGTGTGTAACTTAATTTACTTCGTATGAGTAGTATACACTTAAAATTGGCTTAAACAGCCGGGGCAATTGTTGCCTTTACTACACCAGAAAGGATCCTCGGTGTCCGCAACTTTCCAAGAATACCTGCCGTACTCTTCCTCAGTTATGTGTAGGAATGAATGGCTCTGATGGAACACTCTTTTGGCATAAATTCATCTCTGTCTTCATGTATTTTATTCTGTATAAAATAATTTCTGATTCATATATAGGCTGCAGTCGACATGCCATATACCTGAAATAACTGTTCTAAATTGAATGAGTAAAATCAAATATATAACCCAGGGGCAAATTCTCAGAGAATTGAGGCGACTGATAGCAGGTGCGAGTGATGCCAAATTTATGGTGCTATCTACCCTGCCTCAAGGTCTGACTCAGGTAAGATATTGCGCCAATGATATGTCAGTGCAAAGACACACATAACGTTTTGCAGCTGAGAGCAACCTGACCTTGTTTTGCGACATGTGGCGAAGTACATATTGTGGCTTTTCACAAAAAGAGAGAATAAAGGCAGGCGAAATTCTCAGAATGCGAGCGACAAGTCCTGACTGGCAAGATGCAGTGGCATTCACTGAACTTAAGTCAAAGAAAACCAAATATTATTCCCTACTCACATGAGATAATTTTGTTTATCGTGGTGTTAGAGCCAAAATATATTGTTTGTTATTGTGGTTTTATAAATGTTATTTATGTCAGTTGCAGGTTATTGCCAGACCATCCCATTAATACAAGTGCATGCCTCTTTCTGCTTTCCCGCTTGTTGCACACAAACAGTTTTTTGACCGCAGTTTCATGCTTTTTCTGAAAGACTAAGCCCCAAGAATCAAAAATTGAAGCAGAATATTTCATTCAATGAAAACACATTGTGTTTTCGAAATGATTATATCCATCTTTTTCCCTGATTTTTGAATTTCGGACTTTACAGTGCTTTGGAATCATTGGAAAAGTTTGAGTAATACGAATGGATCCTCTGCAGTCACCACAGGAATCTAATTTCAAAAGTAGCATAATTATAATAATATCAGCGCCGCCTAAGCTTTCTTGGTGACCGTAAATGGATAAGTCCAAATTACATCTCAAATGTTTTCACAAAAAACTTTCTTACCAAGTAACCAGGGGTTTTTTATTGATGTTTTGCACCATTCTCTTGACACTGCAGGTCCTGGAAATGTAACCGTCTTGCCTGGACCCAGTGAATTTGGAAACCACATTCGTGATTTATGTTCATTGCAAACTACCTGGACATTGAATAAATATGTGTGCTTCCTACTAATAATTCTAAAACATATTCAATTTTCCATGGTGGTACTAGTGGGATGTTTGCACAGTCAGTTGCGCCCACAACATTGGGGAAGCCAGCAAATTGATTTTGACGTTTTCCGTAATGTTGTGGGCACAGTTGACTGTGCAAACATCCCGCGAGTACTCTGGTTTTGTCACATCAATTTTCCATCTATCTTGGTGAAATCTGATGTTTCTTACCACTGTTCGAGCAGTAGCTGTTACAACATCCCACATGGCCCTGTTGATGGATGGCTGTGATGGACCAGAGGCATCTACAGTCGGTGTCTGGAAGATGCAAGATGCAAGAACCTGTTGAGTTGGCATTAGTTTGTTAATACCAGTTATCGCATGGTATTTTTGATTGGCAGGCTCAATGTCATCCTTGATGCCATCAAATACTGAAAGAATTGTTTGATTTGGCAATCTCTATCTGCAAATGATTTTGGTCTCACTTAAATGAAGAAGGGGTATTCTTTCACAAAATATTTGCTCATGCGCAGGGCTGGCATGATAATGCAATCACTACTGCCATGAACTGTAAAGTCTCAATGTGACACCCCTCATAAATGTACTTTGACTATCTGAAGACATAAATAATTTTCACCCCAACGGTATGTGGCTATTAGCACTGATGCTTGTGAAATTGACTTTTTTTTTTTTACAATGAGACTCATTTACTTTGAAAGGGGCACATTTTGAGCCAATTTTATGCATATCACCTTATTTAAATAGATGCAAATAATACTGGGGCACTGAGATGATGATTACTCGGCACCTCTGTTAGGGGAGCATTTCACCCTGAGCGGGTGCTTTGAGAATTACACAATTTGTTTTTGCTTTATTTGTGTAGATTTAGTGGATGCAAAATGCCACTGTGCATTCACATCCCTCCCTCAAGTACTTCTGAGGCTCACTTTTTGATAAAATGAATAAGTTTTCAGCGTTCATCAACCATCCTATCATAGACACCTCTCATTTTGATAGTGCTCATAGGTAGAATCACCCACAGTCTCTGCAGTTACGTTACATCATAATTCTGAGTGCATATGTGCTAGAAATAACAGTAATATTGTGTATAGATGATACAGTTAAATATGATGCAATCATGAGACCTTGAAAAGACCCAAATAAGTGCCTATCAAGGACAGGGATTCCAATTGCCGACTCAGGGTTAAGTTGTACAGGAAGTCACTGAAACACACCCACAGGTCAGTATTGTGCTGGACTGCTTCCTCACCAACCAGGATCACAATGTTAATACAAAAGCAAAAGGGTATCACTTTAAAATTAGGGTACATTAGTTAATGCAGTGATAAGCATGAACAACCAATTAACAGTTCACTAATGCATCAGAGAGCCAAATAAGCATTAGGTAGTCTTAACTACTATTACTATTTTTTAATGCTCTTTGACATCCTAATTATGAAGCTGAAAACAAATCTTAAGTAACACCTCAAATTATCAAAATATTCAATAATGTATAAATTAATGGTTAGTGAACATGAACACGGTTAATATATGATCAGTGGACCCATTTGTTTGTTAATTAACTGATAATTAAAATACTGCTAAATTATAAAAACAAAACAACAGCAGTAAATATCTCAAGGGTTAGACCTATTAGCCAAACAATTGTGAATCGAATGCTACTCAGCCCTACAAAAAAAAACAAAAAAACAAATGCCACAATTTCATAGAAAATTTTCTTACTTTCATGATATAATTTTACTGCCACTTAATTAATGCCTGCACACACTTAAAAAAAAAAATAATAATCATGTACATACAACTCATATTACTGGCCATGAATAATTATTCCCATCCTCCTCACGCTCACCTAACACTAATTACCTTTTTTGTTTTGTTTAAATAATAGTCTACTCATCACTTTTTTTCCTTTTCGTTCATTCTTTTCCCTTCCTTCTCCCCTTTGCTTTAATCAGTGGCGGCTCGTGAATTGGCAACATGGGAAGCTCAAACAATCCCTTAAAGTTAATGATTGTTCACGACCCGTTTTCAATAATTTAATCATTTAAATTACAATAACGGAAACTCCGAAAACTCAACATTATCTGATGCAACCAGTTTTCATTAATAACGCATACCTGTCAACTCTCACGCATTCGGTGTGAGTTTAAGTGGCATTTTTAAGTTCCTCTGCTGTAGACAGCAATTATTCTATCAACGCTTATGTAAGAGATTTTTGCGTGGAATTTAAGTACTTGTGCATGGAGGGGTTTGAAGCAACGGAATTGCATAAAGACGTTTCAAATTATCTTATTTAATTTAAACGATCATGAAACAAATGCATTGCTTTCAACCCCAACCCCTGAGAAAATAAAAGCGTGAGAAGTCTGGAGTCGTAATCAGTATGCGTTATAAATGAAAACTGGCCACATCTGATAATGTAGCGAGTTTTCGGAGTTTCTGTTATGGTAATTTAAATGAATGATTGAAAACAGGTCATGACCAGTCGTTAATTTTTAGGGATTGTTTGAGCTTCCCCTATTGCCAGTTCACGAGCCGCCGCTGGCTTTAATAATTATTGTGATTACTGTTAATTTTCTTCACTGTCATGGTTGATGTATCATGTCATTCTGTCTTGACTGACTTTTTGTTGTTTCTTTGGGCTCCGTCTTGGTTCTGTTCTGAATATTTTCTGTATGATTGGGATTGTACCCCTGCTGTAAAAACCTTTTCCTAATACCCTTGCCTCTCAGAACTATCTCTATGATGACTATTAGTAAAAATAAAGCTGACCCCCCAAGAGGAGGGTTGGTGTCGGGAGGGGAAATAAAAATAATTAACTGATAGTTAATGCTATTTAATAATGTACCCTTAATGTCAAGTGTTTCCTGCAAAAGTTGGAGCCAGAAACAGCATCCTCTAAAATTTGGCTAACATAAAATGTTGCACAGATGCCAAAGCCATCTATTTTCAACAGCTCTTGCCTTATGCCTCTTTGCCGAGTAGGCATCAGCGGTCTGGTGCAGGTCACCCATGCCTGAGAGCTTTGAATACTGCTTGTGGGGCCATCATTCGTTGTCTTAGGCTAAGTAGTGTAGATGATCTCTACTTGCTGGATGGTATTGCTCCCCCTCCTGTCAGAAGGATGGTCCAGTCCCAGAATTATAAGTTCCCCTTTATCCACTCTTTCAGAAAGTATCAGCAGAATAAAGGCTCAAATCCAAGCAGTTTGCTTCTATCAACCAAACCATTTAATGGTAATTCCCATTGCCAAAGGACAGCCTTTTGGTCAATAAATCCCCAGATAACACTACTCAACATCTCACTTTGTCCAAAGGACAAAGTGAGATGTTGAGTAGTGTTATCTACTCCCTCCCTTCAGGTTCCAGTGCACCATGGCTAAGTGGTTATGTCTTTCGTATTTGGCTCAAAACAGGAACTGGAAGGTGCCGAGTTTAAATGCTGAAGCATTTTGTCTCCACATCTTGGTGAAATGATGTTTAGAAGTGGTTCTTGTAAGTCAGATAAGAAAGGTTTCAGAAAGGTAATAAATATCGCCTTGCGTAGCTTCACATAAATGATGCTGCAGATGCAGGGAGAAAATCCTCAATAAATGGTAACCAGTTTCTTGTAAATTTTCAAGGCTGAAACAGAAGGGTACAGTGATTAGCCTGGGCAAGGCTCGAAGTAAAACGTTAATACACGAGGACCGTGATGAACAAATCGGAAAGGAGTGTGCAAGCACAAAGAGGGACACCGAGGGAAGGGAGACAACAATTAATCAATAAACGGTACAGGACTGAAACTGAGACAGATGATGGACTGCAGGAGAAAACAATCAAAAAGACAGGACATGACTGTAAGTCAAAGTTTGACGAAAGTTTAAGGCTGGGAGGTCAGTTTTTATTTTACAGTACATTTCTTCTTCTTTTTTTTATTCAAGGGAGGTAGAGGAGGAATTGCATAGCCAATTAGATCAGGGGATGATTAGGTGGCAGGTGGAAAGAGCCAGGGTGGGACTTTAGCCATGATACCGGGAAACCCCCTACTCTTATCGAAAAGTGTCATGAATCTATAATGACCTCTGTGACAAGGGGGACAATATCCCCCTTGCTGCACTGGGGGCATTGATCGCCACCTACAGGGACACTGACACCTCTTCCAGCACCAACCTGTTTTTCCTCATTGGTCTCCCATCCAAGTACTGGCCAAGCCAACACCTGCTTAGCTTCATCTCTGTGGCAGGAGCAGATTGAATTGTGGAATAACTGCTGGAACAGTTCCTTCAGGAATTGCCATAGACCAGGGGTGTCAAACTCACCCGTAAACGGGCCACCATGAATAATGAGCCTGTTTTCTGCATACACCGGTTTTACTGTGTGACAAAGGTGATGCGCCATGTTTCAAACTTAGTTATGAAGTGAAAACTGCATTTTGAAGCCGTGTTTGCCAGTAAAACTGGCAAATGCAATCAGCTGTTATCGTGCCTGTGCATAAAGCCTGTGCATAGCACGGGTATCAGTTAGTACTTTCCTAAAAGCTCAATTTTATTACCACCTAAATTAACCATGAATTGCAGCACTGATGCTCACATCTCCACCATAATCTCATAAGTGTTACTTTTCATATGATCCCAAGATAATTCATATAAGCCTTGCAGTTGCAGAGATATTTACTATTCATTTTGGGTATATCATTTCCAAGCAGGGACCTGAGTTTTAGGGACCTAAGGTTAATGACTTTTTAGAAAAAATATTTTCAACACTGACTATTAATGCCTGCGTAAATCATTTAATGGATAAATGTATGCATAAATGTGCATCTGAATGGTTTTTTTTTTTCAATCATAAACTTACTCTCTTCTCAGCTGTCTTATGAATGATTTGCTACTCCATAATAACTGCTTTGTAACTGATATCACACTTAATTTAAAAATAGTGAATCCAACACTTATAAAGTACAAAAATACTGCCATTATACGCGAAATAGATTTGCTTATTAAGCAAAAATAAAACATGTATAACTGTGTTTATGAATTACTAATGTATTCATATCAGAACATTGCTTTATAAATTAGTCATAAATTATGTACAAATGCACAAATAATTCTTCATATTGCACAGTTGTTATACAAGGTCTCCATTTTTTCTAGGAAAAAAATCTTCTGTTGGAGAGGAATTTTTTTACCATCTTAAACCCCATAATGGAAAGTATACTGATAGGTGACAAATTGATGGAAAAAATAAATTACAAAAACCAAAACCAGTGAAGTTGGTACATTATGTAAATCGTGGATAAAAACAGAATACAATGATTTGCAAATCCTTTTCCACTTATATTTAATTAAATACACTGCAAAGACAAGATGTTTAATGTTCAAACTGAGAAACTTTATTTTTTTTTTGCAAATAATCACAAACTTAGAATTTAAAGGCAGCAACGGATTGCAAAAAAGTTGGCACAGGGGCCTTTTTACCACTGTGTTACATCGCCTTTCCTTTTAACGACACTCAGTAAATGTTTGGGAACTGAGGAGACCAATTTTTGAAGCTTTTCAGGTGGAACTCTTTCCCATTCTTGCTTGATGTACAGCTTAAGTTGTTCAACAGTCCGGGGTCTCCATGATTTTTTATGCTTCATAATGCGCCACACATTTTCAATGGGAGACAAGTCTGGACTACAGGCAGGCCAGAGCAGTACCCGCAGTCTATTACTACGGAGCCATGCTGTTGTAACACGTGCAAAATGTAGCTTGGCATTGTCCTGCTGAAATAAGCAGGGGCGTCCATGAAAAAGATGTTGCTTGGATGGCAATATATGTTGCTCCAAAACCTGTATGTACCTTTCAGCATTGATGGTGCCTTCACATATGTGTAAGATGCCCATGCCTTGGGTACTAATACACCCCCATACCATCACAGATGCTGGCTTTTGAACTTTGCGCCTATAACAGTCCAGATGGTTCTTTTCCTCTTTGGTCCGGAGGACACGACGTCCACAGTTTCCAAAAACAATTTGAAATGTGGACTCGTCAGACCACAGAACACTTTTCCACTTTGCATCAGTCCATCTTAGATGAGCTTGGGCCCAGCGAAGCCGGCGGCGTTTCTGGGTGCTGTTGATAAATGGCTTTCGCTTTGCATTGTAGAGTTTTAACTTGCACTTGCAGATGTAGCGACGAACTGTAGTTACTGACAGTGGTTTTCTGAAGTGTTCCTGAGCCCATGTGGTGATGGCCTTTACACACTGATTTCGGTTTTTGATGCAGTACCGCCTGAGGAATCGAAGGTCACGGGCATTCATTGTTGGTTTTCGGCCTTGTCGCTTACGTGCAGTGATTTCTCCAGATTCTCTGAACCTTTTGACGAAATTACGGACTGCAGATGATGAAATCCCTCAATTTCTTGCAATAGCTCATTGAGGAATGTTGTTTTTAAACTGTTCGACAATCAGCTCATGCATTTGTTCACCAAGTGGTGACCCTCGCCCCATCCTTGTTTGTGAATTACTGAGCATTTCAGGGAAGCTGCTTTTATACCCAATCATGGCACCCACCTGTTCCCAATTAGCCCGTTCACCTGTGGGATGTTCCAAATAAAGTGTTTGATGAGCATTCCTCAACACTCTCAGTCTTTTTTGCCACTTTTGCCAGCTTTTTTGAAACATGCTGCAGGCATCAAATTCCAAATGAGCTAATATTTGCAAAAAATTACAAAGTTTACCTGTTCGAACATTAAGTAACTTGTCTTAGCAGTGTATTCAATTGAATATAGGTTGAAAAGGATTTGCAAATCATTGTATTCTGTTTTTATTTACGATTTACACAACGTGCCAACTTCACTGGTTTTGGGTTTTGTATGATAAAACAGAGTCGCATGTTTAATGATGCAGGCTTAAAAAAAGTTATGGCGTGTATCATGGATCTCATTGATAATGTCAGACGTGGTTGTGAAATAAATGTGGATAAATTAGGCTGACATGAAGGATTACCAATTTCACGTAACTTTCGTCTATGTCAGAGATGAACAACTTGGCTAATGTTGATTATAGCTTAGTAATGTGCCAAGTTAAGGTAGATCGATAATAGCCATTTAACATGGACATATTAATCTTGATATATCCATCATGACTACACCCTGTGAATTGTCTTGCCAAATAAATAGATAAATGATTGCTGCTCTGAAAAGATACATTTAATCCTATGGCAGGGCTGACCTCCAGTGTAACGGTTGATTACTACTGAGCATACCAATATGGCCACTCAGTTGCTTCAACCTATCAGCACTGATCAGTGCATGTAATGCATATGTATCCCAAATGTCCCCGCTAAGTGCCTCTAACATCCATGAGTGAGTGAGTAAGGGACCACAATTTGCGACACATACTTCAACTGCAGTTAGCATACAATGGTTACAAAAAAGGATACAAATAAACAGGCTCCTAACTTGGTTGTTGAAAATAGGATTATTACTTTTGATTTTATTTCTCTTTGAAAATTCGAACCAGATTGCTCAATTATGATAAGGTTTGTTTTTGAATTCTTTGTCATCTTTTAGGCGGCTAAGTTTAGTCAACAATCACCAATTTAGGACCTTTTAATTTACTTCAAAAATCATTCGGAGAAAATGTATCTACTTTATGCAATTTTATGAATATTAAAATGTATGCATTGTTTGGAATATATTCCAAAAAAACACTTTCTGTTCACAAAAATGATCTTCATGTCATGCATAGTTATTTTACAGAATTTGATATACGAGTTTTAATCATTTCAATTCAAAAGCACTTAAGTTACAGAAAAAAAAAACGCTGTAATGTGAATAGAAGCCACTGGATGGCAGTATTGACTTTTTCTTGTGTTAAGCCCAGAATGGAGCTTGGTTTTGACATGTTCTGGGCATGTCTGAGATGGAAAGTCCCAGAGAATTTTTAAAATGTCTAAAAGGTGGGAGGGGTCTGCAAAAGAGTACATAAGGAGAGGAATTGAGAGAGTAAAGTAGTAGGAGAAATCGCAAAGAGAAGGATACATTTGACCAGACCTGTCACTCTTTTCATGACCTGTGAAGTTTTTTGTGGATTTTTGCCTGTGTTGGAGCATTTTCCTCACCGAGGACATCACCAAGCAACCCCACCAAAGGGACTGTAAATGTTTTTGTTCTTGTGTTTATCAATCTTGGTCAGTAGAGTAGATAGTAAATTAGTAAAAAGTGTTTGTTTAATTAAACCTGTTTAAGTTTTAAAATTTTGTCTGTCATCCCTTGCTGTCATATATGTTGTAACAAATTGGGGCCATAAGACAGCTTATTAAACTTCTGGGTTTGCCATTGCAGTTGGAACAAATAGCTTACACAAGGGTCCCCCCGGACTGAGTTTGAGAAGCACAGTACAAAACAAAGAACAGAATGGTTCCTCAAATTATTTGCCAGTGCCTCCTTTGATTGTTTTCAAATTTTCGACTTAACATTACATTTGCCGAAAACACCAAAAAATTGCAGTAGGTTAAAGCACAAGAACACTCTTGGCAAATTACATTGAGAAATTATTGAATTGTGTATTTTCTCTTAAATGAAATATTCAGGCAATTTAGCAATAGAAATATAAAATTGTCTGAAGCTGAAACTATATGAAAACCATCATTGGCAGAATACTCCCTTCTGGCACTGTTAATCCTTGCTTGCCCAGGTTTTTAATAAGATATTGCGGTTTTAGCAATGTGACACGAGGAACTCTCATGATAACTGTCAAAAGGATGTCCATTACTGCACACATACTATATGAACTCAGAATCCTTCAGATACATATTTACTCATCAACATGCTCGAACACATATCCATGCTCTAACTTGCACGAACGAGCGCAAAAATACCTGTGTATCCTCCACCAGTTTCACATGGAATGATGTAGAAAATATAAATTTATGTGTACAGGTGGAAAACAGTTTATTGTTTATTCTTTAATAAAACCAATGAGATACAAAAAATATACGAAGTAAAATGCTTCTCCCGTGACAGTTTTTCAAACTGTGACAGGAAATATTTGTGAATCCACAAAAGCATTCAGAGAAAGCAAATCATCAGTGATCCAACAGTCAGCATATTCTCCCTGAACAGAAGGCATGAAAATAGCAGTATTTTTTTTTTTTTAAAAAGCACTCTCATGAAAAGTTGGAAAGTGCTGTCATGAAATAGGTTAAGTTCAGGGCGATGTTGCACTACAGCAATGACTTTCCATCAACTAACAGAAAACTAAAAATGTTACTTTTTTGTTTGACATTTAGATCTTGTCAAGGATTGGAGGGTAATGGCATTTTTCCACAACATTCTGTTGAATCAAAATTGGAAATAACACTAGGGTCCCTAGCTTCATAGACTAAGAGCATAGTTGATTGGCACACCATGCAATGCTCAATAAATTAATAAATAAAATTTTAAAAAGCTTTGATAAGAATAGTGTCTTTTGGTTTGAAAGTGCATTTTTCCATTGCAAAGACCAGCTCACAGTTCAAAAGGTCTGGACTTCATTAATGGGCATGCTGGCAAAGCAAGCAATAAACAAATCTTATGTCATCTTCCAGTCACTTTAAAGCCAATTCTGTTTGCACCCAGCAGGACTGCTAACTGATTTCACTCTGACATGTTTACCTGAATATCTGCTGCATATTTACATTTTCCATGTTTGCTGTCCCTCTACAAACATTTTTTGCAGTCCTAGGTTGAGGTTCTCCCTCAGGAATTACCAGTAGAAATCGTACGTGTTCCTTATTCCTTGTTATGGAGTGACTCCCATGTCCTGCAGGTCCCAGCATAGAGTTTTAATCTGCTTAGGGTGCATTGTCTTTTGGGAGCCCAATGTAACCTTGCCCAAAGAGGGCCTTTAGTGTTTCTTAAATCATGGAATATCTACCATTCTGGAGTGCATTTCCCAAAATCACAGATGCTAACTTACATGGTTGGGCCCATTGACTGTGAATGGACGAACTATGTAAGTTGCTAACTACGTTGCAACTCCGCTTTTAGGACATGCGTCCAAGGCCAGCTGAGCAGCATAACTATTCACTGATTTATAAAATATAAGATCTGTACGAACAGCAATTTTCTGTTAAGTTTGTGGGACAGCCTATGGCAGGCAAATGCGTGTTCATAACGCTAATGTAGAGCAAATATAATTGCATCAGGGGCAATCTGAAGTAAATTGTTGCTGTTACCATCTGGTGCTCTTTATTAGAAATGCAGTGCATATCACGTTATTCACAAAAAAAGATATTTTCATACATCATGCTCAATCATAAAGTGGCATGTCTGGAGCTCAAACCTGAAACCTGATGAACTGTCATTCTGTCACGTGGCTTTACACAAAAAGATTCGGCAGTATTAATATTAAGCAGGCAGGGGGCATGTGTAATGCATACTGCAGTTTCAGTGGAATACTTCAGTAAGCCATGATAAAACCTCAGATTAAAGTGAAAGGAAATGTGGTATTAGGATTAGTAACTGGGGATGGGGTTGGGGGCAGAGCTCGTATCTAATGGGGTTTGAAGTTAGACAAAAAAGCGCTGCTGCAATTTCTGGCTCACTAGCACAGGTTCTTGTTAAATGCCCCCTGTGACAAATTTGTCACACGATTTTGGGGGTTGTCAAAACCACTGACCCCACATAAATTTTGCAACCAAATGCCTATAGTGACATATTGAGACCATCAGTGCTGCCATCTGATGCATAAAAGTGGAACTGACACTACACTGGCTGCACCAGCTAACCTTTCCAATATAGCCGCCCCCACGGTGGAATCCGCACGATAGATTAGCACCCATTCATCACTGGATAAAGTAGACAAACAGGTAAGATCATGAAAAATAAGCTATGCCTAATACTTCAGCTATATGTCAACTGTTTTATCATTCAATTCATTTTAGCAATAAGGTCCCCAAAATGCCCATTGTGACATATATGCCACAAAACTAAAATGAGGTCAAAGGTCACCAAAATTGAAAAATTGCTACTGGGTTGTTATTAGCCCATCCCCAGGACACATTAGAATCCTAGATTTTTCTTTCAACTTTTACTATAGCTGGGCATTTAAGGGTTAAAAGGGCTCTTATGTGACGTATGATAGCGCAAACTGTCAGCACCACAATTCATTGGAGAGAGGCACATTTCTTATTTTGGTTCTGTACTCTAGCACTTTGAAAGTATACAATGACATTAACCCGTTACCACTTCAGGGAAGTTGAAAACATACTACGTCATTTACACAGCTTGTATGCAACTGAGATACTCATGCCACATATCGTCAGAAAGCTAAGATTCTTGAGATTTGAATGATGCCAACCATTTCAAAGTATAATCATCCCAGCAGCTTTAATCAACGCCCATGTCAGACCACAAACAAACAAACGAACAGTTACAAAACTGATGTGACTCACCAATGAAGCCCCCTTGTACTCTTCCAGTCCGACATATACCCTCAAACATGGTCTTGTTACATCCACGAAGTTCCAGTAAATCCAACCAAGTAAAGTTTTAAGTCCAAAACACACTATTATACCGGTAAATATCCATGAACAGCTGCTGCATCGTTTGAAATGAATCGGTGGTTATCCACAAAGTTCGCTGCATTAGTGGTCGTTGCTTCGGAACAGATTTAGACAGTACACAGCCATTTGCGCCAAAATGGAGTCTGCACTCTAACTTTTCGATTGACACCTCACTCGACCAGTTACGAGCTTCCCTGCCCTGTCTACAGTCTGCTATAGCCAACGAGTGCCTGTGTTGAAACGAAGCTCATGCCTCCTTTTTTTGCGTGTAGCCCGAGCAACCAGCAACCAATCGAGACGACGATTGTTGCATTATAACACCAACAAAATTCTGGAAACGCCAATATATAGGTTGTTGGGGTGGCGAAAAGGCTGGCGCTGCCTATCGCTCGCGTAAGAGAATGGACAGAATATGGCTCAGCTGTGCGTAATGCGTGCTGTGCGTTCCGCAAAACAGAGCGAGGCAGTGAGAGATTTCCAGCGAATGTTTGATGGTTGTTTACGGAGTTTGAAAGAAAAAATAGCCAAAAGGTTGCGAAAAAATCATTTTCAGTTCAGAAGCTGCAGAGCTGTGCACTCGGCGTGCAAGTGATAGCTCAGGGGAAGAAATATCTGACCAAAACCGTGATGGCTCCGTAGCAGAGGAAATGTTTCTCGGGGGAGATGACATTACTCTTGACAAGTACGCATCATATTATAACTTATATTCCATTATATAATAACATTACATTTATATATTATTATTATTATTATTATTATTATAACATTACATTACGTATTATTTGCATCTGTCACGGAAGGTGGAAGGACGTCTCGTTTTCACCGGAGTTGGTGATTCCGTTTGTTATTCTGTAATTCTGTGTAAATAATTACGGGAAAAGGATATTATAATATGATGCTGATATTATGATGATTATATTATTACCATATTACGCATTATTACCTCCGTTACCGAAGGTGGAAGGAAGTTATTTTTTCGCCGGCGTTGGTTGTTGTGGGAATTTTAATTTTCATCCCTGTAAGAAATCAGAGTGAGACAATGTAAGTAAATAGGATCCATTTTACTATGTGCCACATAGGGTCTTCGTTACAGGCAAGAACGAAGACAAAGGAATCTTTCCTTTGCTTTGGATATATGTAAAAACACAAAGTCAGAATCTCCTCCCCTTGGGGTTTATATGCACAAATTTGAGTTTATGCTTCAGTAACTTTTACTTTTTTTTATTGATCATATATTGTAAATATTTTACTGTGAGTTTGCTGCGTAAAGGTCATTTGTTTGTTTACCTTTCATATAAAAAAGCATTTTTTAACATAAAGGCACTCGTTTTGACTCTTATGTGCACAAATTTGAGCTTATGCGTCAGTAACTTTTTTTCAGCAATATTGATAGTGAATCTGGATATAGGATTGGATTCCTCAAAGTGTCACCTTTCATGAGAGCCCAACATTATGACTGTAGGTTGAAGCGTTCAAGAGTTATGCCCTTTTATCCTAGGTATGTGACCATGGTTATCCAAGGGTCCTTTTGGGGTCTCCAAATGGCCATTTTTGGAAACGCCTAGACATGGCCTTAGAAAAACATGTGTAAAATGCTCATTTTCTGTAGGATTGTTATCAAATTTGAACTGGAACTAAGTAAGGCTTCATGCAGTAGTCCCATTGTGTTTTTCAGCTAATTAGTCCCAGCTGCTCTCATCTACAGGCGTCTGTTTGCAAAAGAAAAATTTTAGCGAGAGTAAAAACCTTCTACTTCAGTGTGTTCCAGCTTGGATTACTCAATGACAGTAGCACTTAGTATTTATTTTAGCTGGGGGAAAAACTTCAGAGTGTTTCCTTTCAAATGAGACCATAACCATCCATATAGTCCAAACGGTTCAAGAACAGCGTTCAATTTACTTTGGGTACGCTTTTCATAGGCATTTTAGGCAAATTTTCCCGGAGTTTTAAGGGAAAAATGGCTGTCAGCTTTCATGTGCAGGTGTTTCATCCAGATAGACCATTTCCAAACGACAGCACATTTTGTTCTAAATTCCCCAACATTAGGATAGATTAACAATGTAGAACTGGACAAATCATTACGGTGGATACGTCCCCGAAACAACGGAATTCTTCCCATGGGCAAATTTCATAGTTTGCTCTTGTGGATATGCGATTGGAAAGGGTATTGGGTCCAGAAAAGAACTGGGCTCCAGGGATGTTCGCAGCAAATTTTGGTCATAAGGGGGGCCAATATCAATTACACCCCTTCTCTCTGAACCAGAAACATTCACAAAACATGTGACATGATTCGATTAAAGCTGTTTCTGTTTTTCATCAGCAAATGTTAAATTTTGGTGCTACAGGAGACAATACAGAGCTATCACTGTCAATAACTTCCTCCTCTTTGCACCAGGAATGTTAAAAGCAGACTTGACATGATTCCCAACAAAGCTGCTTGACTCTCAGCAATTTTCAAAACTCAACTGATTGGCCTGGTGGTGTCACTACTGGAAAGGTCTTATGGTGACCAACATCAATAACAGCCCATCTCGGTACTCCAAAAACAATCTTGAAGAGTGCAACTTGATTCCCGGTAAAAACTGTTTGCATTTGTAAATATTAAGTTGTGCCTTGTGGAGACGCTACAGGAAAGGTGGTAGGGTCACACAAAACAATAGGGATCATCCTGGGTTGAACATTTAAAGTTTCATGTGATTCCCATCAAAACTGTCAGGTTACTGAAATTTTAAAAATTGACATTTTTTCCTGGTGTTGCCACTGTAACAAAGATCATTCCTTGTTTCCTGCTCCAGAGACGAGAAGTTTTACCTTGTGGTGGCGCTTCAAGAGAGGTCAAAGGGTCGACCCGCACAATAGGGACAATCCTCTTTGGACAATGAATGAACACAGAAATTTGGGCAATTCACATCAAAACTGTTCAGGGACTGGGCCAAGACAAATCAAAATATTCCTTAACACTTTGTTTTAGGTATTTAATAAAGTTATCATTTTAATATTTTGCCACACGTTCTTTGCAAGTAAAGACTGCTTGTTGTCCGTGGCACATAGACACCACCAGATACTGGTTGCCTTCCGTGGCAATGTTTTGCTAAAGCTGCAGCCATCCTGAGTTCCTGCTTCTTTCAGGACTGTTTGCCCTCAGTCATCTTCTCAGCTTGTAAAATGCGTGTTCAGTTAGATTCAAAACGGGTGTTTAACTCGGTTAACAGAACAAAATTAAGAAAAAAAAAAAGTCCAATGGATTATGACAGTCACTGCATATGTAACACATTCTGTTATGTTTTTGTTTGTTGGTGATTTCATCCTGGTGTTCATTTTGCAGACACCGAACTGGAGATGTGCCCTTTCCCCATGGACCTGATCATTGTGTCTGCATTCTCATTAGCACAAGCCATCCAGAGTCATGAGAGCATGCTGTGGAATTACGAGGGAGAAGCTATCAAAGCAATTATCTCTGCGAACCCTTCTTGCAGACAGGCCATTTGACTAATGTACCCAAATAGATATTTACTTCAAAGCATCTGCTTGCATTTTTGCACATCAAAACAAGTGGAATGCAGTGGGCTGCACTCAGTCCATTTTGACTTTCTGCTATCAATCGCACTTTCTGTTCATTACACTCAGTAGGAAGGGGATATTTGGTCATACTTTATTTTGTCGCGTACTAATTAGGCGTAATTAGTACAAAGGTACTTTGAATTGGGCAGAAATTAGAAATAATATATCCTGAATTGGACTGTAAGCTTACCCAATTATCTACTAATTAGACACTATTTTATCAAATTATTCTCCATTATTGCGAATGCCTTGCCATATTGGACCCAAAATATGCAACAATTTGACATTCTGCTTAAATTATACTTTAATTAGAAAGCAAACATAAGACCCCTTCAAATGATATATCCTAATTAGACTCAATTTTTCCAAATTTATCATCTGATTAGAAACAAAATACCGTGCCTTATAAGACCCAAAATTATATTCAGACGTTTATTGACTTGAATTGGGAACTGTACAACCACATGGAAAATTACGCACAGTATATGGCTACTATATATAGACACCACTTATAAAGCCATCAACATAGCTCACAGGCCTTTTCTGTTGCGGAATTAGCCAGAAGTTGCTGGATACCTGCCTGTGGAACATTGACTGCCGTGTGTCAGGACGAATAGCACAGCTTATAGGACCATCCCAGACATTTAATTACTTTTCTTTCTCTGTGCGCTCCATTGAAGGGACTGGGCCATAAGATACTTCATTAAAGATTACACACTTAACTTATCCTGCTGAGGACTGCCTGAATCTGCTACAACCAGTGCTGGAGCACTGACACAACTGAGAATCTCACTGCCAAGATGAAATGGATTTACAGTTGTATATTACAATTTGACACCATGAAACAAGTAACAATGAGATTGTAAGCAAGCGCCAGCATGTAATCATAAGCCGTCCTTGAATTGGACAACAACTTAAACTGTAGCGCTGTTGCTGAATCTGACATTCGGCATTGTATAACTGTTATGTAACATGCCGCAACAAGCACACGCCTGGTTTTCATGGCAGAATTCCCAATCTTGCTGTGTCATTCCATGCATCCATACATCACACATTGTAAATTACCAGTTTAATCTCTCCCTCTCCGTGGCTAAGCTGTTGAGTGATGAGCGTTGTGATGTGTGGAGGTGCCTTAAGGGGCTGCACAGTTGTGGTTGTGGTGGCTGGTTATGAATAACAACTTTATGGACTCTCAACTTAATTTAAATATATATGTGCGCTTTCTAGGCGCTTTCGGCAGTCGACAGGGGTCAGCACAGGCACCCTGACTGTTCTGTGGCTAAGTAAGCCCAAACGCAATGAACTACGATACACTGTTTGTTTTGACACCTTTCTATCAGAACCAGCATGGACTTTTCAGCAATTTGAACTTCAATAGCTCTGCTGTTGGATTAGAACTACAAGGCAGCCTTTGGTCCCCATGTGCATCAGTGAGGCACATCTAACCCTGTCGCTGGTTCACTGGTTTTCCTTCCTTGGATCACTTCTGGCAGGTATGGACCACTACAGACTGGAAACACCCCACCAGAGCAATAGTTTTGGAGATGCTATGACCCAATCGTACAGCCATCACAACTTGGCTCTTGTCAAAGTCGCTCACATCGTCACACTTGCCCATTTTTCTCGCTTCCAACACATCAGCTTCCAGGACAAAATATTGTCTTGCTTCCTAATGTCTCTCACTCACTATCAGGTGCTATTTTATCGAGATAATCAGTATTATTTACTTCACTTCTCAGTGGTCATAAGTTATGGCTGATCAGTCTATATATATTTATCCCATAAATGATGAACAATTGATGTGATAAATTACAACCCTTGAGATAGAGATTTGGTATTACACGTGTAGTACAGCCATCTTGTGTCGCGAGTGGTCAGATTCCATTCATTGCCAATTCTCCTGCTGGTAACTGTTAACCATTGCTAGCGTCAATGTCTATTTTGCAATTTATTAAAGTCAGTGGGATGAATAATTAACTAGCTAGCATGCTCATGCCTTTTGCCATTAAAGTAATACGTAATTTGAGTGACTGTTAACGTGGAAACTTGAATTTATTAATTTAATGGCAAAATGCATTATCATGTTGGCTTGCTAATTATTCATCCCACTGACTTGATTAGACAGCCAACTATAAGCTAACACTTTACTTTTCCAAATAATATGACGCTGATGATGGGATAAACAGGATCTCAACTTTGTGAGGCTGAGACATTGAGTGGTAATTTTTGTTTATAACTCGCCGAAGGCTCGTTATCTGGGGCTCACTCATTAGAGATTGTCGATATATAAACATGGGGACCAAAGGCTGCTGGTCCTCTCCAACAGAAGAGTTAAAATTGCTGAAAATGTCGACGCTGTTTCTGACAGGAAGGTGTCAGAACAAACAGTTTATCATCGTAAGCTGCGTATGGGGTTGCGTAGCCGCGGAACAGTCAGGGTGCTCGTGCTGACCCCTGTCCACCGCTGAAAGCGCCTAGAAGGGGCATGTGAGCATGAAAACTGGATCATGGAGCAATGGAAAAGGGTGGCCTGGTCTGATGAGTCATATTTCCTTTTACATCATGTGGATGGCCAGGGGGATGTGTGTTGCCTACCTGGGGAAAACATGGCACCAAGATGCACAATGGGAAGAAGGCAAGCCAGCGGAGGAGGTATGATGCTTTGGGAAATGGTCTGCTGGGAATCCTTGGGTCCTGCCACTCACAAGGATGTTACTTTGACACGCTCCACCAACCTAAACATTGCAGACCAAGCACACCATTTCATGGAAACTGTATTCCCTAATGGCAGTGGCCTCTTTCAACAGGAAAATGCACCTTGCCACACTGCAAAAATGGTTCAGGAATGGTCTGAGGAACTCAACAATAAGTTTAAGTTGTTGACTTTACCTTCTAATTTCCCAGATCTCAATGCAATCAAGCATCTGTGTGATGTGCTGGACAAACAAGTCCATTCATAGAGGCCCCACCTCAAAACTTACAGGACTTAAAGGATCTCCTGCTAATGTCCTGGAGCCAGATAGCACAGCACACCTTCACGTCCATGCCTTTTGCCTCAACTGGTCAGGGTAGTTTTCGCAGCGATAGGGGAACCAAAACAACATTAGACAGGTCATAATATTTGTTATGGTTGATCGACACACACGCACGCACACACACACACACACACACACACAATAATCTTCTTTTCTCCCTAAACACTGTGTGTGTGTGTGTGTGTGTGACTTGAGTACTATGTCCCTCAGAGATGTGTTGACAGGGTCACAGGGCATATGAGGTACGCCGCTCACTATTAACAAGTGGGATCAATCCAATCTTTCCCAGAATTCCTTTGTGTCGGGGTGCCGGAGTTAATCAGACCGAACTTGGAGACACAGGCTTATCGATAGTACACATCTTTTTGAATCCTCATCTGTCTCCTACCCCCACTTCCTCACCATTCCTCCCTTGGGGAATCAGTAACCCATACTTCACTCAAGTACGCTTCATCCTGATCCCTGCTAATATAAACAATTCTCCAACGAACAGCAATCCGCCACTGCCCATGGACAGGGTTCATTCAACCCCTCGCTGTGGCTTTTGTCCCCCCATATGCCGCACTGCAATTAGCTGTCATTTTCAGCTGGCTGCGTCTTAAAGGCCCTTTAACGGGCCATTATATTAATTGTGACTTCAAGAAAAATTTTCATTGCTATTGCTTTTATGCGCGCACAATTTAGGGTTAACTCAGAACGTAATTCAAGTTTGAGTTGAGCATCAGGGAAAAAGAGCCATGCACATTTTAATTGTAATTCTGCCTTCACTTGTAGAGTCAAATGAACGGTTTTACAGTATACACATAATTTTCAGTCCACTGATTTCACTAATCTCTTTCAATTAACTTTCCAGGGAAACGGCGTAGCAATTTAAAATGCTGCCGAGGCATTTTGCATGTGCGTGTATAAGTGCGTGTGTGTGTGTGTGTGTGTGTGATTGAAAGAGAGAGAATTTATGTGTATGTGATTGTGTGTGCTTGTGTGTACACGTCCGCATGTGTGAGTGTGCATGTGCTTGTAAAAACCCCATATAAATTATGTTTCAGCAAAGGTAAATATGATTCTAATCAAATGTTCACATGAAAAAAAAAATACAATTAAAAGATTATTTTTAAGCATTTGAATGGAGGCTCATTTATTTAAGTCGATAATAGCCTGCAGCATACCATTTTTAATAAAAGATAAATAGCTGTATTAAAGCAATAATTGTCTTTTTTTCGGCTAACGGCCAAATACATTGGTACAATAGTGCATTGAAATCCACTTTAAATTGCATTGTCATGTTTCTGGAGATCCAGCTATTATGAAATGTAAAAGAATTTCCTGGATGACTACCTTTGCTTGAACATTAATTGTCTTTTTAGCCTGTTAACATTTCTCCTCATCTAATTAATTTCATGGTGATACACAATCAAAAACACAGTTTGTTTGGCTCACTTTCAATATAACTTTATAGCGATATACAAAAATGTGTTGAATAGTAATAAAAAGCATATTTTATTGCCTGCGAGAAAAAAAAAATTCCACTTGCTAATTGCGCAGCATCCAGATTAATTGGATCTATCTGTCTTTGATCTGGCATTATCAGCAGTCATGCAATAGACAAACACTCAATTGGATTGATGAGTCACTCTTTGCCAAGAGATGCGACTCTCCCTGGACAAAATCTCTTAAAATGCAGTTTCTTCTGCGCCCCGGCTCATGTATCAGGTCCGGATGTACATTTATCCTTTTTAATAGCCCTTGCTTATTAATTCATTAAAAATGTTGGTAATTTTCTGCTGGCGGATAAAAGCATAATAAAATGACATAAAAGTCTATTTATGGTTTCCGTGGACCTTATAGTCAATTTCGACTTTGACATGGAAAATGGAAACATGGTAATAAGCAGTTAAGTGATGTGCCTTGTCTAGTTATTGCATCTTTATAACAGAGCTACAGGTATATATACAGTTTTTACAGTCCCCCGATTTCTCTCATGTCTTCGAAATAACTTTTTTCAGTGAAATGTTTAATTAACTTCAAATGCCTATGAGGGTTTTGAGTGTGCGTGTGTGTGTTAGAGCTATAATGATGCTTCTGTCAACTCTGCTGACTGTCTTTTCAGAAGCTATGCAGCTATTCAGGTGGAGGCTATATAAGCAGTGAAAATAGCCTCTGTGCAGTATTAGGGCAGAATTTCAGCATTCTCACCAGCATGCTTCCAGAATATAAAAAGGGGTCGGTGACAAACAGGGATGTTGGAAAATATCCAGTGCAGAGTCCTGTAGTGATTAAGCACATTTTAGATCCATTTGACTGTAAGGGTTTCATGTCCAGCTAAATAGTCTGGCTTAATTGCCAGAAGTATTGAGTGCAAATCTAAGGACATGATGCTTCTTTTGTACAACACATTCATCAAACCACATCTGGAGTGTTGTGTGCAGTTCTGGGGACCATACTGTAAGAAAGATATAGAGGCTCTAGAGAAAGTTCAGAGAAGAGCCACTAAGCTTATTCCAGTTATAAAAGATGAAAGCTATGAAAAGAGGCTGAAGATCCTTAATCTCTTTAGTCTTAGAAAAAGGGGACTCAGGAGTGATTTGATTGAGGTCTTTAAATATGTTAAAGGGATTAACAAAGTGAATCATGTAGGATTCCTTCGACCAAGTGTTGTGAGTTGAACTTGAGGTCACAAATGGAAGTTGACCAAAGGTAAATTTAGCACTTATATTCGGAAATATTTCTTCACCCAAAGAGTAATTTCAATATGAAATAGCTTGCCTGACCATATTGTTGAGGCAGAGACCTAGGGGGTTTTCAAGAGCAGGCTTGACTTAAAGCTAGATACCCTTGAGTTATTGAGTATGTGACGGGATATATTCACAATAGTATAAAGAAACTGGCGAGCTTAGCTGGGCTGAACGGCCTGTTCTTGCCATGCATGTTATGTAATGTTATGTTAATTAAACGTACACCATAAACTACAGTATACAAACCTAGACATTTTTAAACTACATATGCTGTTATTTCCCAAATATGAACTGCATACAACAGTATGTAGTGACATTTAGCTCAGTATGAACCTAGTAGAGATCTTCAGGATGCTATACATTAAAGATTAAGACTTATTAAACTATTAAGATTGATTGGAGGCAGTGAAAGTACAATGGCCTTGCATGATTTCCATGTTGGCTCTCACTAAATGACTGTAATCAGCTAATAAGGTATTAGGACATTGCAATGGATGGAATCGTGAGCTCTGTAAGAGGGTAGAGAGTTCTGTCAGTGAGCGGCCCTAACTGTTGTGTAAAAGCTTCTGCCTCTGCCTCTATATCTGTCTTTCCATTTGTCTGTCGACCAGTACCTATCTTAATACTGATTTAGCTTGGTAGAGTTCTGAGCAGTAAAAGTAGCACTGGATGTGGGCATCAGCTCCGTGCTCTATCAATCATATTATCATGTGAATGAGTGGTGCTCAGTGAGAGTCATTTGTTTTCAACGATCATTCATGTTATTAAATGCAATCATGTGTAGATGTGATTTTCAATATTTTCTCAGGATTACTTTGCTTTTGAAAGTACTCAAGAGAGCTACTGATGTCTGAAATTTCTTTTCGAAAGATAAGTGCATTAAACCATTGAATAATGTCATTTGCTGCTGAAAAAAATGGAAGCAGTCAGGCTCATTGGTAAACAGTAATATCTGTTAGATTCGACAAATAGTCTTTGCGCAAAGCCGTCTCTCACCGCATTCTGCAAATTGCATTAACTCTTGAGCCGTGTTGAAAAAAATACCATTAAAAAGTGAAGAATGTTTTAAAGTGAAGAATCATCTTCTGATTTCCTTCTAGACATGCCCTGCATTGCTTAATAATCATAAGGCAAAATGGGAAAATATTTCAACTCCAGCAGTATTATTTATGATATGTGTGGAGTTAAAACTTTTCCACTTGAAATGTTGGCAAATTGAGACAATGTTTGCCATCTTCAAGCGAGCTTGTCATCTGTGTGAACACTTGGTTCAGTTGCAAGAATAAAATTTCATAACTGCTTTTCAGGCTTTGTCCAAATATTGCCATGCCTTCATCTTACTGGATAGAGTGGCAAAAAATGTTTTTAATTTAAAACCTATTTTTAAAGTGACGGAAAAATGAGTACAGTCTATTACTTTTAGTCACAATTACCTCTTTTGGCTTGCATGTAATAAAATGCTCATTAGGTTTAGGGGTTTGGAACAGGACTCAAGCCTTTGCAGGGTGGTTTTCTGTTGTGGTGAAGTGAGATCAAAAAGTTTTAAACAATAATTACTCAGTTAAGTCAAAAACCTCCTCCATGTCTTCTCAGTGCCGGTCAGCATGCGTGTATTTGTCTGTGCTATATTACTTCCATCATTAATTTGGCAGTAAACAGTGATATATGTGCTTTCCAGTTAATCAAGTGACGTCAGCTGCCAATAAATGTTACACAGTTTCAAAGGAGACATGCATTGGACAAAGATTCAACAGCACAGCAGGCTATCCAGCCAAGACCTGATCGAACTGTACTAGAGGTAGTGCCACACTCATTGACACTTGTTCTGTACCTCCTCTCCATTAAGAATCACTCTGTTTTCCCCGCACTCATCTCTTTCATTATGCTGTTTACCCCATTATACTCCATTTACGTTGCACATGCTCTTAACCACAGTAACCAGCGAAGGGAAATGCGTAAGTGCATAGGAGTGGATTTTTTTCTCATTTTCATTCTGAACATTAACCCAGCATCAACGTCTCACACATTTGAAATCACCGATTTAATGTTTGACAGAAACAACAGCAGGGAATCATTTCCTTGTTGTACTGCTGGAGTGGAATAATTGGCCTGTGAGAATGAATGCCTCTGTCAAAAATAGAAGGAACACATATTTCATAAAACATGTACAGAGAGCATTTAGTAATTGTCACATTATTCACAAATGCATTGTTGCCACTCATCATGCATTCGTTGACTAATTTATGTTGCATATGACAGAAAAAGCCCTGCTCTAATCAAATGCAATTCTCAAAACAAAATAATTCATACTAATAAACGGGGGCAGTAACTAGGAGCTCAGTCTAGAAGTTACCTGACAGTCCCTTGCTTGACAGAAAAAGAAAACAAAACAATGAGAATTTGGGAAACGGAGTGGAGGAACACATTTCAGACTCTTCAGTCAGACTCTATTTATTTTATCTAGTACCCTGTCACCTTCCTTTTGTTGTCCCCCTGGAGGGAATCTGTCAGTGGAGGCAGCGAGTCAGACATCTTTTTAAACACGCTCTGATAGGAAGTGGGACTCATGCGACCCCATGACCCCCTGTCCAGCATTTCCAGATGAATGAACTGCATTTCTGCCACCCAACATTTTAAAGCACTCAGAAAAAAAAACATCACTTTTTATACCAGTGCAATATACCTTGAAAAATATTCTTAATACTTTCTTCAATTATTATTATCTATTTTTTTCACTTCTTAACCAGGAAACCCCCATGATTTCACAATGTTAGCTTAAAATACAGGCTTTTACACGGTATTTTGCAGTGCAGTATTAAACTCCATCAAGCTAATCAAGCATAGCATGAATTTGAACAAACCCTCAACAAAATGCACTTCATTTCACTTCTCAAACAGCACAGACAGCACCGATAACAGCTGGTAAGTACAGACATGTTGACACATCATAGGTAAGAGTCCATTACCAGCTAAACCAAGAGTCAGTCATCATGTAGATTCTGGTAGAGCCCTGGAAGGGTAAAATGGCTGAGTTAATGTTTTCAATGACAAACTAAATCCAGGACTTTATATGTCCCACTGCAGATTTTGTGCAAGCCATAGCAAAAACTCAAGCTAGTGTGGCGGTACGAGGGGGTCTGATAGAGAATTAGGATATTAACCTGTTAAATTTAGGGGAAGCCAACTATGCCACCCCGGGGGGTTAGCCCGGGGAAAATTAAATAAATGTAACAGTGGGGAAGGCACACAGGTAAGTAATACACTGAGGACAGAGACGTGGTTCAATGCATTTATCCAAAGTCTAAAATGTTTTTAAGAGAAAGAGGATCAACAATAAAAATGTACTGCCAATAATGGTTGCTGAGGCTTACCAGCTATAAGGAGGGGAGGGCAGGGTGAAGGAATCCAAAATAATAAAGGGACACCCCACTCATATGTGACACAGCAAAGAGTGAAGTGCAGAACAAAAACCCAAATCCCACACCACCGCACACGAGGGGACACCACCACCCCGGACACTGCCACCACTGTGGGCGCTCAGCAACTATAAGAGAGGAAACAAAGATTAACACTCAATACAAATCTTTTTTTAAAAATACTTAACTCAAAAGAAGGAAACAAAATGTCAACCCCTAAAGTAAATTAAACAAAAACAGGCATTAAAACTTATCAGCAACTTTAAGGGAAGGACCAAAATACTAAAGAAAATGGTCTCTGGCCAGAGTTACAAAAATTAACAAATAAATAGAATCATATAATTGAAATAAATTCATAATAACCAACAAAGTTAATTTAACAATATATTCAAAGAAACAAAAACCCCTGATCCCCTTTATCCCCATTCACACTTTCTCACAGTTAGAAAAGATAACATCCACTCAATCCTCACTCACACACAAAACACAGGCTCAGTCCAATGGCAGCCGCAAAAGCCTCCTGCTAAAAAGTAGCCTGACGGCAGACCTCCAGGTCAGTAGGCTTGCAGAAGGCGTCACCAGCAGTGGCCAGTAAAAAGGCAGCTTAAACTGCGAGCAGAGCGGGGAGCAGCGGCGTAACAGAGGAAATGCAGACAGTTCATATCATTGGGAAATCCCCTTAATCAGAAGCGTGGGCGAAGCAGGTGAAGCATACGCAAAGCAGGCGAAGCATATGCAAAGCAGCAGTGTCTCCGACTTATGTTTTAGCGTCCAGAGTCAGGCCACAGATCCAATTCAGCCGGCATCCTCCCGGTGAGGAAACGAGGAAGCTCTGCCTGGCTGTGCTAACGGAGCCTGTGATGCGCCGGTAAGGCGTTCAGGGACAGGCGAGGCGATTAGCACCGGAGCTAACAGGCTACAACGGGAGATAAACACTTACTGCGCCATGCGTACCTTATTCTTACGGGTCTATGGTGCACCCAGAAGTCGCCACCTTCCCCAAAAGCTTCGTAAATCGCTAAAAGAAAATTAAATCTTTTAAACTAAGGTGAATGAGAGCTGAATACACAACCTGCACACAGTGCAGCGAAGTACATACCTGCCGAGCGAGCAGAGGAGGAAGCAGAAAACCCAGAAGTGAAGGCCTTTGAGCCAGGAAGTGAGAGGGCGTGTAAGGGACACGGCCTTCTCTTATTCCCTCGCCCTGTGTACTGACTGGCTACCATGCCAGGTCAAGAGTAGAAACACTGATTTGCCGCTAGTTAACTGAAGCAGTGTATTATACTGCTACACTAGGATATATGGGTTGAAAAAGTCACACGAGTTTGCACATTGTTCCTATAAGAAGGGTGTTGAACAACCCCGATTCTGAAATAGTTGGGACGAAGTGTAAATTTTGAATAAAATCAAAATGCAATGACTTTCAGATCACATGAGCCAATATGGTATTTACAATAGAACTTAAATAACATTTCAAATGTTAAAACTAATACGTTTTACATTTTTATACAAAAAAGGAGCTCATTTTAAATTTTCTGGCTGCAACAGGTGTCAAAAAAGTTGGGAAACAGGCAACAAAGGGCTGAAAAAGCTATTAATATAAAAGAGTATTAGCTTAAAGAACATTTAGCAAGTAAATAAGTTAACTGGCATCAACATGATTGGCTATAAAAATATTTATTTGAGAGGCTGAGTCTCTCAGAAGTAAAGATGGCCAGAGGCTCTCCAACCTGTGCAGGCTTGCATAAAAAAAAAGTAGAATAGTCTAAAAACAATGTTCCTCAATGTCAAATTGAAGGTCTCATCATCTACAGAGCATAACATCATCAAAAGATTCAGAGAAACTGGAAAAATCTCTCTGTGTAAAGGACAAGGCCGAAGACCTTGTCCTTTACTGGACGCCCATATTCTTCGGGGCCTCAGACCCCACTGCATCACTCACCGGCAGGATCCTGTCATTGAATTTACTGAATAGGCCCAGGAATACTTCAAGAAACCACTGTCAGTAAACACAGTCCACCATACCATCCAAAAATGCCATCTAAAACTCTATCATGCAAAAAGGAAGCCATTGTTGAGCATGATCCAGAAGCGCCGCCGTGTTCTGTGGGCCAGGGCTCATTTAAAATGGACTGTAGCCAAGTGGCAAAGTGTCCTGTAGTCAGACGAGTCCAAATTTGACATTCTTGTTGGAAATCATGGGCTTTGTGTCCTCCGGGCTAAAGAGGAGAAAGACCACCCTTCCTGTTAGCAGAGTTCTGTTCAAAAGCCAGCATCTCTGATGGTATGGGGATGCATTAGTGCATATGGCGTGGGACACTTGCATGTTTTAAAAAACACCATGAATGCTGAAAGGTATATAAAGGTTTTAGAGCAACATACACTCCCCTCCAGAGAACATCTATTCCAGGGAAGGCCTTGTGTATTTCAGCAGGACAAAGCAAAGCCACATACTGCAGCCATTACAACAGCATGGCTTCGTAGTAGAGGAGTCCGTGTGCTGAACTGGCCTGCCTGCCAGTCCTGATCTTTCACCAATTGAGAACATTTAGCGCGTAATTAAATGAAAATTCCGTTAATGGAGACCCAAAACTCTTCAGCAGCTGGAAACTTTTATTAAATGAGAGTGGGATCTATTTCCAATGGCTAAACTCAAGAAACTTGTCTCCTCAATGCCCCGACGTTTCTATTCTCTGTTAAAAAGAAGAGGGGATGCTACACCATGGTAAACAGGCCCCTGTCCAAATTTTTTTGAGACCTGTAGCAGCCATCAAATTTGAGATGAGCTCATTTTTTGGAAAAAATGGTAAAATTTCTCAGATTCAGCATTTGCTATGTTATGACTTTTCTGTTGTGAGTAAAATACTGGCTGGTGTGATTTGAAAGTTATTGCGTTTTGATTTTATTCACAATTGACACTTTGTCCCGACTATTTTGGAATTGGGGTTGTACTTTCATGACAACTTTAATACCAAATCGTGAAATATTTAAAACATTCGACTGCAGACAATTGGTGGGGGTTTCATTTACATGAAAATTAAAATGTTTATTTATGTTTCATTATGGCTTAATAAATGAATTTCAGGGTGGTGTCACCAGATTTTGGATGTTTTGATATAATATGCCCTGTGTGTGGAAAGCTTTGCGTAAGCTTTAATGCAGTTTTCTAAAGCAATGTAACTACGCATTGTGGTGGGAAAGATTCTGTTTTAGCATACATGCAATCATCAACTCACCCCACCTGTATTGACCATTTCTAATCCATTTGGTATCACATTATTTTTGAGATCCATATTTGAATCACATCTTAAAACACTTTTTCTGTACAGCAAATACCTACTTGCGCTGCTAGGCACGATGAAATCGCAAGTCTTACTTGTATTGTCTCAATCATCATGAGCTATGCAATAACCAATTACAGCAATGCTTCTGCCTCACTTTGGCCCTAAGTATAGGATAAAAGGACGTTGAAGATAAAAGACTGCTTCTAAATGTCTTTGTGTGTTCACTGGGGCGATTACTGAAAACTGAGTCTTTGGGGGGAAAGGTAATCAGGATATTTTTTAAAACCTGTAGTAACCTTAATACTTTCTTTTTTCAATGCATTTTGCTGGGGTGAATTGCATTTGTGGCCATGCCCTATTGCTGTTTGCTAAATCAGAAGTGTCCAAACAATTCTATCCTTTGCTTTGCTGCCAAACACTGCTTCTGGCCATTCCAGATTATACAGACTGAGCCTTGCAGTCAGATAAATGGAAGAGTACATTACCTTCTACAGCGTACATCGGCGAGTCACGAACATTTGTTTAGCCAGAAGAGTCAATGGCACATGAGAACACAAGGACAATCCTTTGAGGACAATTCTTCTTCTCTCTGAAAATTGTTCCGAGCTGCAGTTATCACCAGCACATCAAGGTATAATATGATCCATGGGCTACATGCAATACTTCTGAATGTATTCGCATGATAAGGTACCCCGCTACCCCACTGATCTCCACTTGAAGGATGCTTCAATTTAATTCCGAAAAGAAAGCCAATGGTGTAAAATAATCAAGATCATGAGGCCAACCTCCTTCTGGGACACCAAACCCACCATTACAACCTCAAGATTACCAGGTCAGTGCCGAAAAGGATTGCAACGTAATCGTTCTCCACATCCTGAGGGCATCTGTCATCGTAATGGCTAATGTAACACCAAGAAAACCATTTTGCTCAATGTATTTTCATACTGATAACATTAAAGTGGTAATCCATAAGATTTGAATTGGCTTGTTTATATTGACGTCTTTGGCAGTAAGCTGTAATTGCAGGTGCGCTTCTAGACCTCATTTCCCACAACTCTTGTCGAGACCCAATAGTGTCGCCTGTATGACGTTGGTAAATTGACGCCTCTTGCCAGTTCTATGCCTCCTCAATTCTCATGCAGAAGGCAAAGATGCTCTTTGACATGGAAACTGAACTCAATAAAAGTAAAAATTATGTGACATTAGACATCCATTAGCGTCATCTCATTCCAGTAAAATGTTGGGCTATTATGATAGATTGATTAACTTAAAGAGCTGCCAACTCTCGCGCATTCGCCGTGAGAATTTGTGCTTCATTCACGCGCTGTAGTCAGTAATTATTCAATCAACGAAACGCGTGTGTTTCATGATCGTTCAAATTGTTTAAATGTAATAAGACCATTTGAAACATTTTTATGCAATTTCACTGCTTCCAACCTCTGAGTGAAGAAAAGCATGAGAATTCCAGAATCATAATTCCTCTCATATTACTAGTGGCAAAATCCACCGTTAAAAGTAACAAAAAACGTACTCAACTCAATCATTAAAAACTGGGTGCTAAATCCTGTATTGAACATCTGCAATAAAAAGAAAAGAGGATAGCACTCCAAGTTTCAAGAGTTTATTGCCTGTATGCAAACGTTTCAAGCTGTTAACCCTTCGTCAGTGCAGTGGCAAAAATCCACTGCACTGAAGAAGGGTTAACAGCTTGAAACGTTTGCATACGGGCAATAAACTGTTGTAACTTGGAGCGCTATCCTCTTTTCTTTTTATTGCAAAAATCCACCGTTACACATGTGAAACTGATAAACTTTAATGCACAAGGACTTCAATTACACCTGAGAATCTCTACAAACAGTCTGATGAAATAATTTCTGATTACAGCACGTGAAGGTGAATATGTTATTGAAAGTTGAGAGCCCTGTGTAATTAATGAAAACGGTAGTTGATTAACGGGCGATGTTATAACTTTTTTTTTTTAAATAAAAATAATATGTTGAGGCAGTTAGCATCGCTTTTTTCCCGTTTGCTTTCTGACATTACTTTACAATTTTAGATTCCGTAGTAGCCTCAACAGAGACTCAGCTAACATTGGTTTCTACTGTGCACTGTATAGCTACACAGTATGGTATTTGCTATTGCCATTGGGTAGACGTCAGAAAGGATCCAGTTGCAATACTTTTCGCTTCATGGATGGCTGCATTTTTAATAGTCCTCCCTTAATTCCATCCGTAAAAATGACATACAGAGTGAGGGAAAAGTTAGATTTATGGTTCGGGGATAGAGCTAAGGTTCAGGTTCGGGAAAGTACTGCTACTGGATCCCTTCTGACGTCTTCCTTGTCATTGCTTCTCCCAGGGCTCCTTACTTCCTTCAAGCCAGCTTGCAGCTCCTACCTTCTGGACAGACCAAACACTGCTTACTGACGTAAAAAGCGTCACTAGATGTGTGCCTGTATTTGAATATAGCGCGGGAATGTCACCACAGACACACTGATTGCTTTACCTGGCAAAGAATGAAATACAAGTGCTTTCATTAGTGGGTCATAGGCCCAATCACCGTTGTTTTATCCCCCCCTCCGATAGACACTGACTTAACAGACAGTAACGAGATGGAAATCTTATGTATTAACACTTTAAAGATTGTAATTCGAAAAACGGAGAACACTCTTAATGTGACTATAACTAGCCATAATACCTTCTGCTATATTAAATCTGGCATGATTGTGCTTTCTCTAAATGCAAAATTCGTCCTTGGATTAACCCGCTGAAACGCCCTCTGAAATCAACACTGATATTTATTTAATTGAGAGGCATCACTGAAAGGTCGTCAGACTCTCCCAAATTTGCTGCATGTTTCACCTGCTCAAACACTTTATGCACCTTTTAAAGGTTGTATCGGCGATATGACATCACTATTGTTGACAGTTGAAACTTTTTCAAAACACAGAACCGCTCGACCCTCCCCTTCAGAAGCTTGGAACATTAACGCGCTTTTCTTAAAGGCTCACTCAGTTGGAAAATTTTTTGGCTATTTTTCGAAGAAATGTATTAGATGTAGCAAATTAATATGCATCACACATTTGTAAATGCTATCTTTAACTTTTAATCATTATTTGAAAACTAAAATTTGGCTGGTTTGTACGGTGCTACACCCCACCCCGCAAAAAAGTTGTTGCACACGGACTTCATAGTCATATGACCTGTGACGTGTGAAAAATAAGTTCTCAGCTGATCGACCAGTGGTTTGTTCTATGCTGATAATTGATTTTGCCTTGATCAATCCTTGATTTCGTTGACTTTGAGATAACATTCATCAACGTGCCAAATAGGTTGGTAGTGGTAGGCTGTAACAAGACTCGAAATGATGGTATGAGTTTACATCACTTCCCAAAAAAGAGATGCCAAATCTCACGTATTCGGTAGAGTCTCTCGCCTCTGAGTGGCATTCACCTTCCTGTGCCGTAGTTCGCAATTTTCCAATCAGCGCGCACTGGAGAAATTCACTCGTGGAATTGAAGTCATTGTGCATTAAGTTACTCAGTTTCACATGCATTGCGGTGGATTTCCCCACTAGTGTCATGGAAATCGATTATGACTCAGGAATTCTCACGCTTGTCTTTACTGAGAGATTGAGAGCAATTGAATTGCATGAAGATGTTTCAGATGGTCTTATTTCATTAAAACAATTTAAATGATCATGAAACACATGCATTGTTTCTTTTCCCTGAGTAAAGAGAAGCACGAGAATTCCGGAGTCACAATCGCTTTCCACGTTGCTTGTGTTGAGGTCCACCTTTACGCAAGTGAAACTGAAACTTCAATGCACAAGGATTTTAATTTCGCATGAGAATCCTTTCATTGAATAATTACGGACTACGGTGAATAAGCCTAAAAAATGTGTAGGACCTACGTTGAATGCGTGAGTCTTGGCATCTATGAGATCCGTTCTCGTGCTTACACCCCATGTTAATGTTTATGTAAGAGCGCTGTGAAGATGAGCTGACAAATATGACGTACAATTACGAAACTTAAATGCTGGATTTGTGAATTACAGGCAATAATACATGTCTACATTCAAAGTCAATGCAAAGACGCTAAAATACACATGAAATGTGTACAACAGGGTATCTGACAAGTATCTTGGCTCGGCATTACAAAATGAGTATTAACAACGTCACATAGATCACCACTTTATACATTCATCAATGAATTTCGACTCTGAGTACTAACCAGAGAAAAAAATGTTATTACTCCAACACAAACTTTGATCAGACAGAATTAGCAAACTCACTAGCTAACCGAGAGTTAACAAAGGTTGCGAACTTGGTCCAAAGAGGATATCGATCTCTTTACTGTTTCATTCATACTGACCAGCATGATCTATCCAAGATAGCCTTAAAAAAACAATGCATGAGTTTCCCTCAATTTTGCTTGGGATGACAATTTACAATTCACATCCAACCGAGTTAGCACCAGCTCTACAAGACTGGAAACAAGGCAACCTAGGCATCAGAGTTAAAATCATTCAACTCTCGGAATTCTCTCCAACGTTGGCATGCTGTCCCCATGTTTATTGGGGACTTGGCATAGCTGCGATCACATTCCTTTTTCCTCGACATGCACTCATTCGAGCGTCTCTTTTTTGGTTTAGCTTCCACCGTGCTTCACTCTGGTGCCTTGGTAGTGCCACTGTTCGTTCCATTGCTCAGTCCCACCCACTTGTCGTGCATCAGCACGGAACCGGTGCAGAAGGCCCACCCCTGCCCTCCGATTCCTTGGAACACTTTAGTTGATGTTTGGGGACGCGGGTAGGTCCCCATGAGTTTGTGTATCTTTCTTAGTGTGTACCTGGCTGTAGGTGGCCACCAGAGACCAGAGTTTTTCACTGCCCACTCATGAGAGGAGCTGCTAACAGTTCGTGAGGAAAAATCTCCTGTACGGGACAAATTATCTTTTGGCTCAGAATTGCTGATACAACCTTTTACTGCATGCTTTTTGAACATTCAGCGAAACAGTAAAAGCTTACATTGATTTATGAATTTCTATCAAACCATTTATTTCTATCACATTTCACTTGATAAAAAAATTTTCTTTTTACCCCTCAGCCCTCAAGGCTGACGGGGTATTGCAATCCTTCGTGCGATTGGGCGGGTGGCGGGCGGGCGGGCGTCTCCAAAAACTTCGACGTCGGGCTGAGGGGTATTCCATGCATTGCACGCCTATTTTTTTTACTAGTGATGCTGTGATATATTCTCAAAGGAATGGTGACAACGTTGAGAAAATTATTGGACCTAAACAATTCTCAGGAGGCAGACTATACACTTTCATTAAAATGCCTGTACCAATAAATCCCATGCAAGTGACTAACTCCCCAATGACCAAAGTAAAGTAGAATCAAATTTTAATATTTAGATAACTGGGACACTCTCAAAATTTGATTTCTCTACGAGGAACAACTTCTAATTTTAACTTCTTTTTCAAACTCTTTATGGCCGTTATTAGTTCTGCTGCTCATAGCACTCGCCAAACCTGTGATCCATAATATTTTAGTGTCTGTTTGTAGATTGTGATGAAATTCTTTCTCCATTGCCCATATGCTTGCTCTCCAATTACGTGCAATTACTTTAAGTCACTTTTCTAAGATCACTCAGCCAACTCAAATGAAAACAGTTCATTGCAATGATGTATTAACAAATACTGTAGATACAATTGTAATGTGAATAGAGGCCACTAGATGGCAGTATTTACCTTTTTTTTTTTGTTGAGCCCAGACTGGAGACAGGTTTGGGCATATTTTAGGCATGTCTGGGACAAGTCCCAAAGAAAAATTAAAAAAAGCCTAAAAGGTGGAAGGGGTCTGCAAAAGAGTATATAAGGGGGAGAATTGAGACAGTGAAGTAATAGGAGAAATCGCAAGGAGAAGGATACATGTGACCAGACCTGTCATTCTGTTCAAGACCTGTGAAGCATTTAGTGGATTTTTGCCTGTGTTAGAGCATTTTCCTCACCCAGGACATCACCAAGCAACCTACCAAAGGGACTGTAAATATTTCTGTTTTTGTATATAATCAATCTTGGTCTGTAGAGTAGTTTGTTGTTAGTTGCCTTTGTTTAATTAAATGTGTTTTAGTTTTAAAAATTTTTGTCTGTCATCCTTTGCTGTCGTTAATGTCATAACAAATTGGGGCCATAAAACAATGATAGTTTAGCATCAAGGCTGTAATCCTGACACACCCTGCAGCCGACTGAGCTTGAGGACAAGAGAGCAGGGAGTGTCACAATAAGGATCCTCCCCAAGGGAAATTCTGAGCCAACAGGTAGATGGTGGGATGGGGGTTGACTGTAAACTAGAGTGTGACGCAGCAATAAGCAATGTTACCAAGAGTTATGCAATGCAGGAGTTGGCAGTGGCATGTTTGCGACAAAGGCAGAAGAGCAGCTTTAATCTCCTGCCTCACAGAGGGCCGGGGCACCGGCAGACATGGGTGGGAGTGACTATGAGTATCAGGCCATGTCTTAAGTTGTGTACCAGAACCAGCCCCTTTTACGGCCGCAATTACCACAAACATAGGCCGTTATAAGAGTGACTACAATACCAGTAAAAATTTCCTTGAAAATATCAAGGAAAGACCAATGGAGTATAAACATGTTTGATGCAAAAACAAATAAATAAAATGCATTGATTCTGGTGTCCAGAAAAAAATCTTATCATGAGCAGACTGAGAGAGCTGCTGATTTTTCGTCCCTAAAACACTTATCTGCAACTTTTGGCCACAGGAAGAAAAGTTTTTTTTTATTGTTTACATCAATAAGGTCTATTTTATGTTTCATTCTTTTCATGTTAATAATTGATCGACTTCTAAAGCATTACACTTAGGCTTGCAGGACAAACTGATAACACATATTACTTCAAGAAATTTTGGAGAAAAAAAGAGTTAAGCCATTTTTTGCTCAAAAAGATAGTAACTTACAGCCTGATTTATTTATTTATATTTTATTATTTTTTTAAAAGTTAAGGGACCGGTTTTTATTGGTGTTTTTTTTAACCAACTTATCAGTTTGTTTTTCTCTTAACAATGTGGCAATAAGGAAGCAAATGTAACTCTTATTTTTTCAACAAATTCCATAATTTATTTTCTTTATATTGAATTGAATATTAAGCGAGCATTTAGAGTGGCAGGTAAGTGATATGGTGTATATGGTAGCAGAGTCCAGTCCCAGTTGGATAACTGTTTATGTGCCCTTGAGCAAGGTTTTTTGGCCAAGGTCTTTCTTTCAGAAGATACTAAAAGAAACAGTTTGTATTTAAATAGATTTTAGATTCTGAACATCGACAATTATCCCTGAAGCCTTCATCTAGTCTAGTTTAGTCACCCACTTTCAACAACCACATTGCTGAACTCTCATTTTCTAAACCACTTATAAAAAGCATGTGCTCAGTAATATATATATACTGCAGAGGGTCAGGTCACAAGTACATGTAGTTTATTACTCTGGTGCGTGATAACATCTGGAATGAGAAATGGACAATATCCTTTCAGGATATGCTTTCTTGGAGTGAGAATGATGACAGATACCTGTGAATATCCTGAAATGGACTCACTGTACCGAAGGCGAACTCCATTACCATTACAAAAGCTATGCATTTTATATTGATCAATATTTCTCAGTAGCATTACACACTATGGCCATAGCCTGGGGTGTCAGGTGAAAGTGAGTCTTGATTGGCTGTCCTGTGGAACCAGGCTCTCCTTATCAGCACTCAGGGGGAAGCGCATGCAAGTATAGCTCATGCTGCGCTCTCCCGAGCTATGAAGCGTTTTCTTTAATGAGACTTCATTAGGGCTCCAGGTGTCTTTCCAGCTATGAATGCGCAATGCATTAATGGGCACATTATTCAAGGCGGGCAGAAACAATCAAATAATATCAACATCCTGAAACACCAAAAAACATGAATAAATACACATTAATAAGCATGCTACAAAGGTTTAAAATGAAAAATATTTTTAGAGTTTTTTGACACTAAATCATTTCTTCGGTTTCCTTGACTGTCAACAACAACAAACATACACAGATATGGATAACTACAGTACATATTGCACAGTCTGCTGGCACAATTGACGAATATTTAAGAAAGAAATATAAAAAAAAAAAAAAGAAAATAATGGCAGTGGAAATTAAGGTTGAACTGCAGAGACATGCGAAGCTTAACCCCTGAACGTCCTATACTTTTTTGAACAACTTCAACAACAGCCATAATCGTCTCTTCTGGAAGGTAATACGCAGTAGATTGCTCTCAAATATTCAGAGTTACTGAGAATATTTCCCAAGTCGAGTCGCAACACTGCCAGTTTTTGTCTGGCAGAAAAAGACTCAATGTTTTCCACTGCCCCTGTTGTACCGTGACCAAGCCTCATCAGTGTAGAAAACAATAATAAACCCACAGCAAGACGCCTAAACAACTGCACATTCAGATATTACAATACTGTTACCAAACATGATTATTTTATGTTTTTTTTTCTGTGTTACATTCATGCATGTCTCAACAAGCAGTTTTCAGAGACCCCAAGTTTTCCTCTGTTCTTAGTCACAATCGCATTCGAATTTGTGATAGTGTTATGACCCACATGCAGATTCAATGCATAATCCAAAGAGGGTGTACCATACCATAGGTACCATATAGGAATATGGTAACAACAAGGGAAGCAAAAGCCCAAAACAGGCTAAGCACAGTCCCGCTCAGGTGATATAGAGTGGTGAGGGTAAAGGGTGTGTCTGTGCCCTGTCAGTGTCGCCCCAGAGCAGAAGCCTGGTAATGTTAATCCACGCAGAAGTAGGATTGTTAGACAACAGGTCCGCAGGGTTTCACAGGAATGCAGTCTCTATCTTGGGGACTGAAAAAGGTTTCAGAGGAGTTCCTTATAAAATGGGTCGAGGAAAGGACTGGAAAGGACCTGTGGCACATGGTCTAAATCCTGAAGGCCAACAATAAGGCTTGGAAGTTTGTTGCGATTCATTTAGTTTTGAAGAGAAGAAGCATATTTCCCTATCATAAAGATTAAGATAATTTCTGAAGGTGGGAATACAATCCAAAACAAGAACACATAAACGGACTGCTAACATAAGAGCATAAAACAGCTTTGTACCACAGAAATAAGGCTTCTATACACCACAAGAACGCAAGGGAAGGGGCCATACAAATGGATTACACCTGGAAAGGAGAGGCACGCAAAACGCTATTCCAGTTAAGGAGATATTACTGCTAAAAGACATACAGACTGCAGGAAAGGGGGGAAAACACGCAATTGAGGAGACAGGGGGGTTGTAACTGTACCCCCCACCCTCCTCTTCGAGGGTCGCCACATGGCCCTGTGGTCGTCCTTAGATGTTGGCACAGGAACGTGCAGACGAGGAAGGGGTCTAGGATGTTGCACTCAGGCTCAGAGGAATGCTCCTCGGGCCCAGACCCCTCCCAATCAACATGAAACTGCCAACCGCAACCCCTATGCCAAACATTCGCATTGTGTGGGCAGGGCTACCATTAATGAGTCTGGGGGGAAAGGAGTATTGGGAGGAAGAACAGTAGGGAGAAAAAGACACAGGTTTAACTCTGAAGACATGAAACACAGGGTGAATTCTATGAGGAGGGGCCTGACGGCAGATGGAGATAATACTCTCGCTATGGTAAATGGGCTGATGAAACAGGAGGTGAGCTTCTTTGATGTCTCTCAGAGTGGGATATCCCTCGTGGCCAAACACACCTTCTGTCTATCTTGTCAGGGGGCGATTATGGTTTCCTCGCTTCTGGAAGGCAGACCAGAAGCTGAGCAGAGGGAACTACCACTGCCCTCTCCTCCGTCTGGAACAAAGGCAGTTCGTAACACAAATAACAGTGGAGAAGGGATATGCCCAGACCAGTAGTAGGTAGTGAGTCATGCACCAGTTTCACCGAGGGAAATAAGGTGGGACCACCTGGCGGCGTAACCTTCAATCGGGCAGCACAGTTTTGCCAACTTCTAGTTAAGCCTCTCGACCTGGCCATTATTCTCTGGGTTGGCGGAAAAGGCCCTCCAGAAGTCACTGGCAAGCTGAGGACCGCGGTCGGAGACCACCTCCTGGGACGTGCTGTGCAGTAATGGGAGCACGGCAGTCTCCTTGGCCGTGGGAAGTTTTGCCAATGGCATAAAATGGGCTGCCTCAGTTGACTGGTCCAGGATAAACAGGATTATCATGAAACCATTTGGTAAACACAGGCTAGTAAAAAAATCCATTGCAATTCTAGCCTATGGTCATTTGGGAACCTCCAAGGGCTGGTGCAGATTGTGGGGGCAATGATAACTAGCTTATTTAGATAGTTGTTCCTCACATTCAACTTGGTATGTTTTTTTGTGCTTGCATGTGTTTGGTGTTCATACACAAGTGGTATTTTAAGTGTTAATAGGTGTTGAGTGATTAAATCCATTTTTTATTGGTATTTATTGGAATAAATAGTTCAGCAAGTGAAATTGTGCTTTATGCTGTTGAATGATCGCAGAGCCATCAAGGATATCACAAAAATGACTATCTAACATTTACTAACAGTGGCACAGCTCTCAAGCTCAAAGCTATAGTGACGGACATCTATTCCCAGGTAAGTTCTTTCAGATGAATCCTCAGTCCTTGATCAAGATTCTTCTCATTCGAGGATAGATTTGCAGTGCAGGCAGATTTGTACTCCATCTTGTAGGATGGTCCTTGAAACAAAGTCTACTCCAAAGACTGAATTTTATAAATTGTTAAATAAATCTTTCAACTTTAATTCTTTTGTCTCAATGACTGAAATTAAAAAAAGCTCAACATTGTTGTTGACCAGCAGCCTTTCAGGGGAGTTGACCGAAAGAGTAAACATAAGTTCATCCCATGCATCTCTGGTAGATCCATGTGAGTTATTAATCATGGCCAGCGACCTTTCAAAATGGATCAACATTGAAATATTCTATGGGTCTAAAACACATCAGTTTTTCCCAAACCTTTTTCTGCCCTATTGTGGATAAACATCAGAATGTGAATATGTACTTTGAATACCAAATAATTTTTACAGAAAGTTTACAAAATTCATTGAAAACCAGAGAATGCTGATTTCTACATGAGAATACATGAAAAAAACACTGATAATATTGAATGAAAATATGACATTTTTGATTTATAATCTGAGTATGCTCACATGTTAAATACTCTCACATTAAAATCCATCTTTTAAGAGTATGACCCATATATGTTGTGCTTTGAAGCAAATATTCAACCTGTTTGAGAAATATTCAGGGTGCTGGACCAATAAGGTGTGTGCAGTGGTGATTATAGACCACCTCCTTTGTCCAAAAGGGTTCAAAATATATTACTTCTCAATAATTTTTTGGTCAAAATGTTTTGAAAAATACCATTGTAGGCTATGAGAAAAAAAAAATCAGTCTCACAAGTATATTGAGGTAAAAATTTGGGTAATAAACAAAAACACTGAAAACATTGATTTTTCATAACAATTGAAATGTGCTGTAAATTTTATTTTGCTGACTCTTGTATGGCCTGAATCCATATTTGAAGGCTCATTTCATGATCATTGATGCTAAAAAAAAATTGTGCAAACTGATCTAAGGCAACATTTTTCCACAAAATTATCCCTGTTGGTCATTTGTTCCAGTATGTGAGGTGACATGAACTCTGAGCATTGTCATAGCGTTAAGCACAATTGCACGACAGAAGGAGCTCTCAGACATTGTTCTTTGTCGCATTGTGGTCTGGCATGGTGCTAAAGACGTTAAATGCTGCCATGGAACTATAAGAAATATGTTATACTTCTGCCATGGCTTGTGACACTTCAAGTTTGGTTCGACTTCAGCACCACTTCACCAAGCTAGGTAACTACATTATCGAGCTAGAATTATTTGAGAAATAAGAATAAAAACTGAAACTGAGAATGGGAATAAAATAATATACATATACCAAACTAGAATGCTTCATTATGTGTTTACACACAACAAGACTATCATTTTCAGTGAATAGTACCTTGGTATCTTGCTGCGTTTGTGCAATAGCCGGCCAGAAAATGGTTGAAATTCTTTTTTGGTGCATGTTTGTGGTATGTTTTCTCTGTAACCCAGATTTGTACAGTGAGGTTAAATGGGGTTGTGCTTTTGGAAATCTATTTTCAGGAATACCAAGCATTTCTTTGATTGGCTCCGTCTAGCTTGAAAGTGTGGATCCTAAGTTGAAGGAAAACATGGTCAATTTTTTAGCAGATTGTGCCTATGTTTAGATGGCATTATTTTATTTACCCAGCAAGATCGAGATCTGAAATTCTCTGGATACATGGTACCTTTGGGGTACTTTACAGCATTAGTAAAATCTTTCTGGAGCAGCCAACAGCTGCATACAGCGACATTATGGCAGATTTTGTCCCTCAGGTTCTAATAATGAGAAGTAATATCGAACTTTGATCATTTGGTGTACAATTAAGCCACAGCATGAGTGATAATCAAGACTAATTTGTAAACCCTTTATATAGATCAGCTGATTTCCTGGTGTCCAAGCGCATCATAACATCTGGGACATTGCCTCACAAAGTATTTTTTGATTGGCTAGAATATGGGGAATGGTGGCATTCACAAACTTGTGCTGATGAGCTTTATCTCAAAGGTTTGACGTTTGATTACTCAGTACATAAAAATGGCAAAAATTCACCAAAAAAAAATTTTTGGAATGAGAAGAAAGCACTTTTTTGGGTAGGAGCTCAAATAAATGGTTTCTTTGCCTTGAAATCAATATTTGCTGTGACTAGCCTTTGCCCTTAGAATGAGGAACACTGTCCTTACATAGTTGTTTAAAATAATTAGCACTTTAGTTGCCCCAAGCATATCAGAGAACTTACGACAGTTCTTTTGCAGGCTTACAGTCTCACTTGTGTCTGGCTCTCTGGGCAATCTCAAACAGCCCTTGATAATGTTTAAAACAGGTCTCTTTGAAGGCTATTTTATCTGTATCAACTGTCGTCTGTGATATACCATTTTATTGTAAGACTTTCTAAATTAACATTTGGTGTACAGTATAAATTTTAGGACATTCTCAGATCTCAGGCTTAAAAAATGGCTTTGTTCCACAGACTACAGGCTAACTTTGCCAAGTCTCAGGTCGAGTGCAACAGTGCATCAGGCCAAATTTATATGGGTTTATTCAGATGACATTTTATTTTAGGGCTGAGGGGCTTTTGTCTGAATGAGTTTTTTCTGACGGACTTCGGTCTGAAGGAGCTTTGCCTGAATGCCAGCGATTTTACACTAGAGACATGACAAAGTTATTTATTTCTTATTTAATTAATTTTCTTAACTTATTTATTTTCCTGAGACATGTGTCATGGTTTTTGGAGGCTGGCAAGCTTTCTTTGTTTCTCTCATCCGGGACGATATCGTTTTGCCCACAATTGGCGCCTGGACTCTATTTAAACCCAAGTACCGCCTCGCTGCCTTTGCTAGAGTGTCAGTGTTACTATGCACAATAACCCGTAAGGTCTCTGGCTTGAGAATTGTTTGAGGAATTAGCTGCAAAGAGGAAAGTGCTGGTTAGCAAGGGAATCTTCCTCTCTTTTCTTCCTCTTTCTGGGCACCGTCTGGTGATATTTCTTTTTATCTCGGTTCCTGAGATTTTTCCCTTTTATTTTGTTCCGACGAGCTCGCTTTGCTTCCTTTTGTTCCTGGACTAGATCTTTGTCCGTCGGAAGCGCGAGTCTCTCTCTCTCCTTTTGTCCGTTTGTCTCTCTTATTTTGCTGGACTTCCTTTAATTTCGGCCACTGCTTTTGGCATCTTGACACACCAGCCATCACAACATGGATCTTTTCCAGTATGGGGAAAAAGGCCAAATTTTTCTGATGTCTGAGGATATGCTAAAATATACATCACCTCGTGTCTGAAAATATTTTTTATTTGCAAAAATGAGGAAAACAAAAATAAGCATCTTAGATCAAATTTAGAGCGTGTACGCGCGCGCGGTGCGTGCATGTGCTTATGTGAGGCTCCACCCTTAATAATATTCCATGGGGCCTCAGTTTGCAGTCTTATTATTCTATGGTGTGGATTCCACAAGCATGAAAACATTCTTCAGAGATTATGGTTCTTGCTGAAATACTTGCATCACATTTCTGTCGATGTGTCAGCCGCACATTCATGCTGCAAATCTCTCGTTCTACCACATCCCAAAGGTGGATTCTGAGCTGGTGACTGGGGAGGGTTTTGAAGTACACAGAATTCATAATCATGGTCATGAAAACCGTTTGAAATGGCGAGTCTATTTATCATGCTAAAAGCAGCCATCAGAAGGTGGGTCCATAATGACATCAAAGAGATGCTTGTAATCAACAACAAGCCAGCAGCCAAACTACCATTCATCCTGTTTTAGCCAAAAGGCTGGAGTAAAGCAGATTTGGGCTCGGCTGGTTGTCGGATGGAAGACCACCAGGGGAAAGAAAGACAACTAAGTTGCTGTTGGGAATGCTCTTGGTGAGCCAGTAAGGGGCGGTTATTCCTCCAGTCTGATAAACCAAATTTCTCAAGAGCATTGATGGGGACACTGTGCTGGAGAAGAAGCATCTTTTGAATGAGACATTAAACACAGGACTCGACTCTGTGGTTAATTAAGATCCCATGACACTCACTGCTAAGAGTATGAGGTTCCCCAGTGCCCTGGCTGAATTCCCTGCCAGGCTCTTTCAACGCGCCACCTAATCACCTCCAGATTTAATTGGCAATAAAAATGGTCCCCTTTTTCCTTACCCCAGCTCCTGAAAGCGAAAAATGGCGTCTGTATATCACCCAGGAGGGTGCTACACATCGGTGATGATCGAGGCAAACCTCCTCTCATCACTCTTAAGTGTTTTGAGTCCCAGTACGAAAAGCACAATATAAATGCAATGTTCACTCATTCATTCAAAAATGGTCTGGTAGGCTGTGGCATTCAAACAGTGATTGATTGGTATTGATGGGTCAAAAGCAAGCCAAGAAAAATGCTTATTCATAGCTGTAAAACGTATTGACAACCAGCCTATACTAAAGACACAAGATTGTCTTGTGATGTTTTCAATGCTCAACCCTGACCGTACGATCTGCTGCAGAAATCTACCCTTCTATTGAGGCAGAAATCCAGATTTAATGGAACAGGCTTTGCTCAAACACTGGGATTTAATCAATTTTTTTTTTCGTCAACCTTACCTCACTGTTACATGCAAGAAATTTGTCTGGAAAAAGAATTTTGAGAATTCATCAATCATTAAAATTACATCAAACTGCGCTTGTGCAAGAAAAAAAAGATGCAGTTTATGGTAGTAATAATTCTCTAAGTGAAAGAGATGTAAGGCCTAATGCTGATTGAATTTTGCCTTTAGCACAGAAATAGAGGCATGCCAGCACTTTTAAATACATGAATGCTCGCAGGCACACTCACTTTTCCCCTTTAAATACTTGTTTATCACTTTGTTTAGTTTTTCACTGCATATCTGAGTTCCATCTGTCTGAGCGGCCTGATTGTCCCGCTTCTAAAAATGACAGGGTATCAACGAGTGAATGATTGCCGGCTCCTCTGGGACAAGAGGCCAATCAGGAAGCAGAAGCAAAATGATGCATCGCCTGGGTTTGGTAATTTGCCTCATGGTGAGATGCACTTTGTGTTTTGAAAGGAATTTGAGGAACCTCTTTACAGCCATGATTCAGTGGCCTGCAAAACTTTAAGCAAACAACAAGCATTGGTGAAAACATGCACAGTGACCATTCACAACAAAAGTACCGAGCATCTGAAAAGCATCATCACACGATTGAAAATAATCCCTGCCGCAGGCTTGCTATTCAGTATACTGGCGCGATCTCAATCCTTTTTTTCCCCCTGTTATTTTGTTATCAAGACTGTGATCAATGTCAGTGATTGTTACTAGAGACTGATTGTGAAACCGTAAGGCTTGCAGTGTAATGGCATTTTGGAATCCGATTTCCAAAAAGGTGATTGACGGTGGTCACGTCACCACAAACACATGTGCACGCACGCACACACACACACACACACACACACACACACATACTTCATGCCACTGTTTTTCAGTTCTCCAGATTGCTGATGCGTTAGGACCGTGGTCGCACACCATTGGTTTGGTGACATCCTGGACAGGTAGGTATATATTTTACAGAACAGGGTGTCAGGTATATTCAGTCACATGTGCTCATTGCATTGTGAAACTTGAAATCACCCTCCTCCACCCACGAGCAGCAAACATAGATCACTTTTACATTCTGTACTGCTGTAAAGTATTTGTGTTGTCAGTGAGCTTATTTTCCCTTGACTAAATTCCTGTTTTTAAGAAATAAAATCACAGAGAGGAGGATGATTAGAAAATACTAAAAATGCTGATGCAGTGATACTGCCATTTTGAGAACAAGAGGACTTATAATAGTCCAATTTTATCATAACATTTTGCTAGAAACAGAATTTCAGAGTTACAAGCTAAGCCAATCATGAATAATAACATATACTGTGCATTAGTTCAGCAGCTCTGGCAGCACTATGTTACTATGCAGTACTCATTGCTAACAATCAACACCGTATAGGAAAATAGAAAAACAGCACTTTTTAATGTAGTATTATGATTGTTATTATTTTTATGATCCGTAGTAAAAATTAACATCATATTAATATAGTAATACTGTTGTTCATATACAGTAGTTTACGATTTGTACCTTGAGAATAGTACTTGCAAATTTAGCATGAGTACTAAGTAAACTATGAAAAAAAAAACACCTCAGAGGGCTGCCACTCCCTTTCACAGCTTGCATGATAAAAGGTTCAATTCACAAGTCAGAATAGTGCGATCTACTTTTGTAATGTGCTTGTAGATAATACAGTGCATAAGGATTATTTTTCTGGAGGATGAAATGCTAACTAAGTTGAAAAAAATGAGTCATGAAATATCAAGTAAGATATACCGGATCTAAAACATCATGAGGAAGGTGACCTTAAGAAGGCTGACCTTTGAAATGTATTTGCAGGGTTATTTAGCTCTTGAGGTAAACCAAGCGTGCAATCATTGTACAGCTGAGCTAATGAGTCTTTAATGAGTAATGTGGGGAGGTAGTAGCTACACCACTCGCACACAGGCCTAAGCAGTAATGGCCCTGACAGTTATTATCTTCAGGTGCCAGGACATCTTTTCTTATGCACCAATCCCAGATCGATTACTGAACAGAATGCTGACAGAAGGGGCTATGCAAATAGCAACTCAGAATCTAGAAAGGAAGAAAAAAAAATGGCTGTTTGTTGCGTCTCCATTCTAAGCTCCACCTTTCCAGCTGGTGCCCATATGCCGTGATGTGAAATCATTTCCATTCAGTAGCTTTACATGTTAACCCTGAATAAATTACTTACTTACTTAGCCTTCACTATATCCTAAATGCAAATATAACCTATCATGACAAATATAGGTTGTACAACACACTATTTTTTTCGCATGACAAACTAAAATACAGAGACTTTGTATGCATAAAATGTGGCTCAACTGCTTTCGTCTCAATTAGAAACATAATTATTGCCAGGTGCTGCCACTATACTACGCTTGATTAGGTAATAATTTGAAACTTCAGCCGTGTGATTTTGGGAATTCAAGTCTGTGTAAACTCAGCATCTCGAGGAAAAAAAAAATGTCTCAGTTCATCTCAAATGAGGTATCACTATTACAGCAGCCTGTCAACTTAAAGAGGGTTAAAAAGCCATTTCTAAACAACATAAAATTTGCCATCAACACTCTGCTTACCACCACAAAGGAAATTATAATACATCATAGAGACCACCCAGTATGACCCAGACAAGCACCAGGTGACACCCTGCAACCATCTTCTGCACCTTAGAAACCACTAAGAATTATCTTAGCGACTACTTAAGAGCAACCACGTAGTCACACTTTGTCAACAATGCGCCGACAACAACAATCTTTACAACAATCCACTAAGAACCTTAAAGCCACTCAGAACACCGCAATATAATTCACCAAGTATAGCTATCGATAAACAGAATGGCAACTAACAACTACTGCTTAAGCAACGGAGTTGTGATATCAGAGCAGCCAAATTTTAGCAAACAACATGTGAACCCCAGCCACTGGTATAAAAAAAAAAAAAAAAAAATCTGAGAACCACCGAACAGCAACTGAGAAGTAGCAGCTGTGTTCCAAGAGCAGCTGAGCCCTCCAAATAAAAGAAAGCCGGAGGGCAAAGCACCTCTGATTCCTCTGACTAGCGATGATTCTCTGTTGTCCGTGGATCGCGGCTGACAGCTCTTCAGCTGATATCCAGGAAGGAAACAATACACCCAGCCTAGTGGATTCCATAATTCCTCAGCAAGATTGCTTTTTCTTATCTCCGATCAATATACAAACTACCATTGCTGAGGCTTAGCGCAACGTTTGGGGAACAACCAACTGCACCAACACGCAACTGCTGGAGCTCAAGCAGAGAAAATTCCCAACCCTCCCTTTAAGACAGGTGAATTATATCTTCCTTTCCGGTGTTATTCATCTGCTGGCATTTTTCAAAGATTCCTGTTGCTAAAAGGACAGTTAGGAAAGTCTCCATGACAGAGGACTGACAGAGGAATGCTATGGCCATATCATTGTCACACTTCCCATGTTTACGTGGACCTCTTGTAATCAGATTGAAGTTCAATCAGAATGAAATGTCCTCATGTAAAGACCACAATCAGAATAAAATACCCCAATCCAACGACTGAAAATCTACGGCGATCGTACAAGGAGGTCTATTCCTTTTGATAATCGTTTCGAGGGACACTTAACTGCTCAATAGGACCACCCACTGCATGTTGAATGTTCTGTGCATGTTCATGAGGTGCAGTAATGATGTTGTTACATCATGCTTTGAGCTTGAAGAAAAATAGGGACATGCTCAAGTAAGGAATGGAGACTACTGTTTTGTTAAATACTATAAAGCAATTCAAATTGTTGAACAACTCGATGGGCGCAAAAATATTGTGCAGTTTAACCTTCAAGCAACTGAGTGGGGTCATTTCTGATCACAGCTGTATAATCTTTTGTACCGTTTTAACACTTTTAAGTGTAAAAGTGCACGTGATGTAGCTTCATTTAAGCACTGCAAGCAGCAGATACAATATAGTATGTACAACCCCAATTCCGAAATAGTTGGGATGAAGTGTAAATTGTGAATAAAATCAAAATGAGATGACTCTCAGATCACATGAGCCAATATATTCTTTACAATAAACCATAGATAACATTTCAAATGTTGAAACTGAGACATTTGCCATTTTTATCCACAAAATGAGCTTATGTCAAATTTTCTGGCTGCAACGGGTCTCAAAAAAGTTGGGACACAGGAAAAAAAAGGGCTGAAAATGCAATTAATATATAAGAAAATCAGCTGAAAGAACATTTAGCAAGTAATTAAGTTAACTGGCATCAGGTGTGTAACATGATTGGCTATAAAAGGGACGTCTTCGAGAGGTTGAGTCTCTCAGAAGTAAAGACTGCCAGAGGCTCTCCAACCTGTTAAGGTTTGCGTAAAAAAAATAGTGGAATACTTTAAAAACAATGTTCCTCAATGTCAAATTGCAAAGGCTTTGAAGGTCTCATCATCGACAGTGCATAACATCATCAAAAGATTCAGAGAAACTGGAAAAATCTCTGTGCTTAAGGGACAAGGCCGAAGACCTTTACTGGATGCCCATGATCTTCGGGCCCTCAGACGCCACTGCATCACTCACCGGCATGATTCTGTCATTGACATTATTAAATGGGCCCAGGAATACTGCAAGAAACCACTGTCAGTAAACACAGACCGCAGTGCCATCCACAGACGTCACCTAAAACTCTATCATGCAAGAAGGAAGCCATTGTTGAGCATGATCCAGAAGCGTTGCCGTGTTTTGTGGGCCGAGACTCATTTAAAATGGACTGTAGCAAAGTGGCAAAGTGTCCTGTGGTTAGACGAGTCCAAATTTGACATTCTCATTGGAAATCATGGGCGTTGTGCCTTCCTGGCTAAAGAGGAGGAAGGCCACCCCTCCCCCTGTAATCAGCGTTCAGTGCAAAAGCCAGCATCTCTGATGGTATGGGGATGCATTAGTGCATATGGTGTGGGACACTTGCATGTTTTAAAAAGCACCATGAATGCTGAAAAGTGTATAAAGGTTTTAGAGCAACATATGCTCCCCTTCAGACAACATCTATTCCAGGGAAGGCCTTGTGTATTTCAGCAGGACAATGCAAAACCACATGCTGCTGCTAATACAACAGCATGGCTCCATAGTAGAAGAGTCTATGAGCTGAAGTGGCCTGCCTGCAGTCCTGATCTTTCACCGATTGAGAACATTTGGCGCATAATGAAATAAAAAGTCCGTCAAAGGAGACCCAAAACTCTCCAGCAGCTGTTAGCCTGTATAAAGCAAGAGAGGGATCAAATTCCAATGGCTAAACTCAAGAAACTTGTCTCATCAATACCCAGACGCCTCCACTCAGGCCCCTGTTCCAACTCTTTTGAGAACTTTAGCAGTCATCAAATTTGAAATGAACTAATTTTGTGGATAAAAATGTAAAATTTCTCAGTTTCAACATTTGCTCTGTTATCTCTGTTCCATTGTGAATAAAATGGTGGCTGACGTGATTTGAAAGTCATTACGTTTTGATTTTATTCACAATTTACACTTTGTTCCAACTATTTCAGAATTGGGGTTGTACAAAACCCAAAACCAGTGAAGTTGGCACGTTATGTAAATCGTAGATAAAAACGGAATACAATGATTAGCAAATCCTTTTCAACTTATATTCAATTAAATACACTGCAAAGACAAGATGTTTAATGTTCAAACTGAGAAACTTTTTTTTTTTTTTTTTGCAAATAATCATTAACTTAGAATTTAAAGGCAGCAACACATTGCAAAAAAGTTGGCACAGGGGCCTTTATACCACTGTGTTACATCGCCTTTCCTTTTAACGACACTCAGTAAAGGTTTGGGAACTGAGGAGACCAATTTTTGAAGCTTTTCAGGTGGAACACTTCCCCATCCTTGCTTGATGTACAGCTGAAGTTGTTCAACAGTCCGGGGTCTCCGTTGTCGTATTTTACGCTTCATAATGCGCCACACATCTTCAATGGGAGACAGGTCTGGACTATAGGTAGGCCAGTCTAGTACCCGTACTCTTTTACTACGGAGCCATGCTGTTGTAACACGTGCAGAATGTGGCTTGGCATTGTCTTGCTGAAATAAGCAGGGGCGTCCATGAAAAAGACGTTACTTGGATGGCAACATATGTTGCTCCAAAACCTGTATGTACCTTTCAGCATTAATGGTGCCTTCACATATGTGTAAGTTGCCCATGCCTTGGGCACTAATACACCCCCATACCATCACAGATGCTGGCTTTTGAACTTTGCGCCTATAATAGTCCGGATGGTTCTATTCCTCTTTAGTCCGGAGGACACGACGTCCACAGTTTCCAGAAACAATTTGAGATGTGGACTCGTCAGACCACAGAACACTTTTCCACTTTGCATCAGTCCATCTTAGATGAGCTTGGGCCTAGCAAAGCCGGCGGCGTTTCTGGGTGCTGTTCATAAATGGCTTTCGCTTTGCATTGTAGAGTTTTAACTTGCACTTGCAGATGTAGCAACGAACTGTAGTTACTGACAGTGGTTTTCTAAAGTGTTCCTGAGCCCATGTGGTGATGTCCTTTACACACTGAAGTCGATTTTTGATGCAGTACCGCCTGAGGGATTGAAGGTCATGGGCATTCAATGTTGGTTTTCGACCTTGTCGCTGACGTGCAGTGATTTCTCCAGATTCTCTGAACCTTTTGACGATATTACGGACCGTAGGTGATAAAATCCCGAAATTTCTTGCCATAGCTCGTTGAGGAATGTTGTTTTTAAACTGTTCGGCAATCAGCTCACGCATTTGTTCACTAAGTGGTGACCCTCGCCCCATCCTTGTTTGTGAATGACTGAGCACTTCAGGGAAGCTGCTTTTATGTCCAATTATGGCACCCACCTGTTCCCAATTAGCCCGTTCACCTGTGGGATGTTCCAAATAAGTGTTTGATGAGCATTCCTCAACTCTCTGTCTTTTTTGCCACTTGTGCCAGCTTTTTTGAAACATGTTGCAGGCATCAAATTCCAAATGAGCTAATATTTGCAAAAAATTACAAAGTTTACCTGTTCGAACATTAAGTAACTTGTCTTTGCAGTGTATTCAAATGAATATAGGTTGAAAAGGATGTGCAAATCATTGTATTCTGTTTTTATTTACAATTTACACAACGTGCCAACTTCACTGGTTTTGGGTTTTGTTTATGACATTGTCCAACAATATGCAAAAAATGCTTAAATGACCTTGAATCTACTTTGTCGAAAGGGGCTGTGCTCAATGGGCTCGAAATTAGTAGACCAGGCGCAGGAGCAGCGAATGGGGAGAGCACTGCGCCAACGAGGTGTATCCAGGCATATTGTGCAATTTCTTGCCTGGTGCAGCCCGGCGCAGTGCGGTGCAAGTACTCCTCTGTCCCGCCTCTGTCCCTCCTGCCGACGCAAGTGGCAAAGAGGAAGGAGAGAAGCCTTGAGTGGGTTTAACACAGCTGAGTCAACTCTTCACCAATCAAACGAGCTCCTCTCCTCACCTTTAATGTGTTGGAATATAGAAGCCTCTGCCCTATATCTGCATGATGCGTTAATGTTGCATTTTACTTTGCTGCTTCAGGCATGTTTTCTGCTCCGCTTACATCTATATTAAGCATTACTAATATGAGTTAGGTGGCTAGCTAGGGCATTCGCGAATTATGCTGCCTTCACGTGCGATAGGAATTATGGTAAATACGAGTGACCGACGTGAAAATTGCACATCAATTCCCTCTCAAGTCGAAATTTCCACCGGAGAACTGGGAGATAATTTTGATAAAAGGGTTGCCGCGATGAAATAACCTTTCACCTTTTCAACATGGTGGAGAGCGAGCAAGGATTCATCTCCAGTGGAAAACTCTGTGTCCGCCGTTTTTTATTTCGCAAAAGCACTTGAACACAACGCGCTCGTAATTTCAAATTCACAAATGGAAAGCATCATCTTCCCTATCATCAACCTGCCTGTGAGGTTTCGGTGACGTGTGCGCACTGTGCGCCGGTCAGCCAAATTACCACTGCACAGAAAGTAAACCAGGTTGGAGCTGGCGAGCTTTCCGCGCACCTTCAGTGGAGACTTTTGCTACAAAATTGTCACTGCGTCTTGATGAATGTGACACCTCCCCCTTCTACGCCGCCACACCCATCTCCGCACGCGTCCCTTTACCAAATTGCCAATGTGGCTGCGCACGGTGTTGCACCAGACGAAATGACCACTGTGCGGGCTGCACCGGACAAAATTACCACTGCGTGGGCTGCGCTACACTACACCACGCTGCGCCACCCTGCGCTGCGCCAAGAAATTAGAGCCCATTGTGTTATCTTAATTGTCCACTTCATGTCATTACTTCTGAAGGGACCGAGTCAAATTGTTTGTCAGTGAGAGGCGTGAGTTTCTAGTTGTGTCAGGAAACTCAGTACGCCAATCTCAAACCTTCCAACTCTGACGTGTCAGAGTACATTATGAGGGCTGACTGCAATTAACAGTTGTGTCCAAGATATAACATCTGGACATCACTGTTTATTGCAGTCAGCCCTTGATTTATACAGGAAAAGATACATTGAAAACACTACTGAATTGAATTTGATAATCAGAGGTAATTACAAGATCACTCAATCTAGCTCTGGTTTGCCTCCCGAAACAATTCTCTAATGCAACCATCTTGCTATTTTATCAAAAAGCAACTAAATGTGGTACCACTTCACTTGGATAGATAATTGATAGAAGATTTTTGTTATGTTTCAACAGAAGTTGAATATGAGTTGAACGTTAGAGTGTTCAACATATATTAATACAATTATTTGCTGTTTGTTGAATATGTGATGAACATTTGTACTGCATAGGTTGAGTGCCAAGTCCAAGTTCAATTGAATTATCTCAAAAATATGTAGGTATGCTGATGAATCGGCACATATACTCTGTTGATAATCTGTTGAACATCTACAAAGTGAAACATTTGAATTGTTCAATTTCAACTAATAGGCTGTTGAAACATTACAAAAGCTCCTTAGGTAAGATGATACGTCATCCCAAATACTGTACTCTGTAGTTAATCTGCTGAACATTTACAGACAAAATGAAAGAGTTGTATTGTTGAATATGAACTGTTAAACTGTTGAAACAAAATAAATACTTTACTTGGATATTCAGCTACAGATTTTTCATAAAGTGTTACCAATTAGGTCTTATATCTTTCATTTATTAGTTTGTGTAGTGTTATGGCCCCAATTTGTTATTACATTTACAACACAACAGCAACAGCAAGGGATGACAGACACAGTTTTAAAAATTTAAACACATTTAATGACGGACAACTATACAACTAACTACGCTACTGACCAAGATTGATAAACAAGACAAAAAATAGAAATATTTACAGTCCCTTTTTGGTGGGGTGGCTTGGTGATGTCTTGGGTGAGGAAAATGCTCAATGGGGCAAAAATCCACAAAAGAAACTTCACATGTCTTGAACAGAATGACAGGTCTGGTCACATGTATCCTTCTTCTTGCTAATACTCCTACTACTCTACTGTCTCAATTCTCCCCTTTATATACTCTTTTGCAGACCCCTCCCACCTTTTAGACTTTTTTTTTCTTTTCTCTGGGACTTGTGTCAGACATGCCCGAAACATGCCCAAACCTAGCTCCAGTCTGAGCTTAACAAGGTAAATACTGCCATCCAGTGGCCTATATTCACATTACAGTAGTGTTTAAAACACAATCAGAAAAGACTGAAAAATGAAAGTGGTGCTGCCCCCACCAGATTTCGATTCTTTTAAATAAAATGTAAGGGGAAAGTGATGCAAAAAGGTTGCTCAACATGCACAGCGAGTCTGTCCTAACAGAGCTTGGCTCAGCAGGAACGCTGGGTGTGAGATTATGTGTATGTCTCAGGATCTATTCGGATTGCATGTGTGGGACATGGAAACACATACATCTATCTGATCAGTTAATTCAGCTTTCATGTAACTTGCTTTCTCGGATAATTTGATGGAATGCTTTCAGTCTGAAAAAAAAAATGCAGATGCAAATGCATCCACTGTTGTCCTCAATAAGTAGTTTGTCTGAGCAATTGCAGCAGATGAGCAGAAAACTGGAAGACTTGACCCATTTTCATTCACGTTCCTTTATCTACATCTTTTCCCATGATTGAAATTAGCCATTGACAGGTAAACACAGCCCGTCGTTCTGAATGTTGTTATGGCCCCAATTTGTTACGACAAACAAGGCAGCAAGAGATGACAGACAAAATTTCAAAACTTAAACAGATTTAATTAAACAAAGACTGACCACTAACCTACAATTTATACTACTGACCAAGATTGCAATATACAAGATAAAAAATATTTACAGTCCCTTGAGATGGGGTTGCTTGGTGATGTCCTGGGACAGGAAAATGCTCCAACACAGGCAAAAATCCACAAAAAAAAAAAGATTCACAGGTCTTGAAAAGAGTGACAGGTCTGGCCAAATGTATCCTTCTTGCAATTTCTCCAACTACTTTACTCTCTCAATTTTTCTCGTTATATACTCTTTTGCAGACCCCTCCCACCTTTTACACTTTTTTCAATTCTCTGGGACTTTCCCTTCTCAGACATGCCCAGGACATGCCCAAACCTAACTCCAGACTGGCTTAACAAAAAAGAGGTCAATACTGCCATCTAGTGGCTTTTTTCACATTACAATGTAATGTAGGGGTGGCACATGAAGAAGCACAATTCAGCAAAGTAGCTGCTTTATGCATAAAATACCCGACACTATGAGAAATAATATAAACAACTCAGTTTTTTCATTGTGAGCTTGTGGCTTGTTGTAGAATGCAATGCTGATCGTTTAAAATAAAATAGTTATTAGAAACAGCTATCCACAATCTGAACAATGTTCAACATATTGCTCCCGATTTTACAATGCAGAGTTCTATTTCTCCTTCCACCATAACTAGGAGAACTGGCAACACTGATATTGTTGCAGTTTTTTAGAGTCCCTGCATTGTCGATTAAGGAAAATGACTGAAAAGTGGTCAATGCAATCAACATTGCTTAGAAGGGATTTTTGTGTATCCTCTATTTCCCATGTTCTGCAGCCGCCACAATAAATAGTGTAAGGAACACTAATGGAATGTCAAGTATTATTCCAAACAGATGCTGGGGTATAAAAATAAATAAATACATACATGAAAATAAAAGAGAAAAAATAAACAATATTAGCTTGTGACCATTTCTCCCTTTTTTGTTGTTTTATTGTTTCTGATTATGGTAATAGACTGATAATTAAGTGCTTTATGAACAAATAAATGAGCTGACTAAAGAAATGCGCTCGGTTCTTTGAGCTTAAGTGGACAAATAGGATTGCTATGTGACCTGACAGCGGCTGTTTTTATGGTTCATTCCGGGCCAGGTTCTGTCTCAGCACCCAAATGGGCCGGCAGAGGGGCAGGAATGATGGTGTACTCAGCCCCAGGTTAAAGTGAAATGACTGGAACTGCTGGGCCATTACCCCACATTTTCCATGTCCGTAATCACAGCCATTAATCACTAACTTCCCATTTCCATTGGCCACCAGGAGCAAGGCATAGGACAACAGCTCCATCTCCTCCATGCGCACACAGGAATGTTAATATATAGCATCTGCAGTACTTTTTTTCTTTTTAAAAAAAGCTGATAGTCAGCACTCCTTATGTAATTTCTTCCTACTTTTTTATTCTATGGCAGGGGGTATAGGAATGAAACGTTCTCAGTACTCCACTAGAGTAAAAATACAGTGGTGAGGAGTTACACCTTTGGTCACGTAATGATTTGCATACCCAAGTGCTTATGTGTGAGAGTCATTTGCCAGGCTCCAGACTGTAAAACATGGAAAAATATGTTCGAGCTGGAGAACTGATGTGGGTGAGAAGCATGTTCAGAATCATCAGAAATATGTCTGGTGAAGTGTTGGATTAATAGAAACCTTCACTGTGAGTGATACATATGGAAGTATTTCTGCATGAGCATGAAATTCTTGCTTGGTAACAAAATTCTCCTCACTCTTAAAAACCTGGGCAATTGTCATGTGCAGTTATTTTATTTTAAGTCCAATTTATGATGATTCATTTCAAAATTAGACTTATAATAAAGGTCAATAGCTAATAACAGATGGTATATATATCACAGAATTATATGTTGCACAAAAATAGTCCTCACTCCGCTGCCTTATTTTCAGCAGTGCTTCTATGACCTTATCATTACAAAGCGACCGTTAATCTAAACCTTATCCTGTGAATACAAAAAAGGTTCATTCATTAAATTGTTTAGTCCATTATTACCATTCCATAATATTAAAGGGTTCTAGCATTTTGGTTCCATGGAGATTTGTGTTTTTATTTCAAAGCCCATTTTAAAAATAGGCAATCTACTCACAGAAACCAAAGATGAATTTTATCTTATTTCACTGTAGACAGTTTTAAAGACAAATCAAGCAGATGTATCTAATAATTAACTCCTCATGAGGCCATTTATTAAAAACAAAAACATTGATAAAGTTCTATCAAACTCAGGCCAGAGTCTCACATTTTAAACGAGGAACCAGGGGTACCCCCTCCCAAATGCCACTTGGCACAAACAAAAACATCAAAACTTGAAAGGGGTGAGGCAAGAGAATGGTCAAGGACAGCACAAATCTGGCAATAGGCGAACAGGACACTGGAGGTCCTCTGAGGTCCGTACAATGAGGAGAATCCATAGGTAACAGGGCATGCAGACTGTGTCCACTGCCAAACTTGAAGGCTGAAAGACCAGATGAGCCCACTATTTCTAATCCAGTGAACACAGGGAGATACTAACGTGTAAGATGGTTGCTTTCTTTTAGATGGAAGGTTTCAGAGGGCTTGGTGCACAATGAAGGGAACAAAACAATCCTGAAAAGGAAAGATGTAAAAAGGAACTTACATACATGCCATGCCAGTTAACAATTAGGAACCAGGGAGCGTATGAACACGGAAACAAAAAAGGAGAGAGGGGGGAGAAACTGGACAATGACCAATCAATTACAAGCAAAGAAAACATTTGTTTCAGCTCTTGCCCAGTCAAAGTACAAGTTCTTCCTGTTTGATGAATAATTTTTGCTATTTTTATTCACGAGTAATCAAACGTCAAACCTCTGAGACATAACTCATTAGCAAAAGTTCATGAATGCTGCCATTCTGTATATTTTAGCCAATCATAATGTCCCAGGCAATGGCAATGTCCCAGGTGTTATGATGCGCTTGGACACCAGGAAGTCAGCTGATCTACATAAAGTGGACACAAATTAGTCTTGATTATCACTTGTGCTGAAGTTTAATTTTGGGCTGACAGATCAATGTATGATATAACCAATCATTGTTAGAACCTGAGCGACAATATCGGTCATAATGCCACTGTGTATGGCTGTTGGTTGCTCCAACAAAACAGGACATTCAGGTCTACCCGTGGCCTAAACTTGCACAGATGTCTCTTGGTGAAACCTGACTTGTTACAGCAGTGGTTGCACAACATCGGACAATGGGACTTCATCCGAACGAAGAGTCACCGGTTATGCTCCACACACTTTTTGCCCAGTTGTTTCAAGCAGATTGTCTATGGAAAACATGGAATTGAATTGCCCAGTAAGATCTGGAAGATTTTGAAGGATGATGCCTGCAAATGGAATACAGTCACCAGCAGGCCTCCAAACCCAAGTGCCTGTCAACTTTAGCTCAGCTGGAGAAACGACTGCATCAGTTACAGATAAAACAGGTAGGCCTTCCGAAAAATATGTCATCTTATAATTCATCTTTGTATTTATACTGATTCAAAATGATTCAAAGGATGAACTCCTGCTCACAGAAGCCATGTTTAATTTAATTCATAACCTCTTCTCGCACAAGAGTTCCAGTGTCCAGGTGACGTGGCAAGCGACCCTGATTCCAAAATAAAATGGCACACCTCTTACAATGTATCTACCTGATCTTTCCACGCTGATTTAGTCATTAAAAATTTTTCAAAAATTACCCAAATATACAGCGCCCTCCATAATTATTGGCACCCCCCCGGTTAAGATGTGTTAAAAGCCGTAAAGAAAATTCAATTTCAATCGAAAAAGCAGACTCTCACACTGAAAATTGTAGAAAAACGTAACTTACAACTCAAGGGAAAAAAAATTCCTGACTAAGAAATAATTATTTTTCATAAAATCACCTGTTCCACAATTATTGTTACCCCTAAAAATTCAGAGGAAATAAATGGAATTGAAGCATTTCTGTCATTTCTACAGTTGTTTACAAAGTTGATCAGAGTAGCTAGGAACATTTAGTTGGTAATAAATAACTTCCTGTTTCCCTGGGGTATAAATATGACGTGACACAGAGGCCATTTCTCTTATCCACTCTTCGACATGGGAAAGACAAAAGAACACACCATTCAAGTAAGGCAGAGGTGTGTCGACCTTCACAAGTCAGGCAATGGCTACAAGAAAATAGCCACTCGCCTGCACCTGCCCATATCTACTGTCTGAGGAATCATTAAGAAGTTTAAAACAACTGGAACAGAGGTAAACAAGCCTGGACGAGGACGCAAGTTTATTTTGCCACCACGCACAGTGAGGAGGACGGTAAGAGAAATAAAAAGTTCTCCAAAGCTCACTGTTAAAGAATTGCAATAAATGGTAGCATCTTGGGGTCACAATGTCTCTAAAACAACCATTAGACGCCATCTACATGCTAACAAGCTGTTTAGGAGACATGCACAGAAAAAACCTTTTCCCACTCACAATCATAAACGCAAACATCTGGAGTTCGCTAAGCAGTACTGGGACTTCAACTGGGACCGTGTGCTCTGGTCAGATGAGACCAAGATAGAGCTTGTTTGGAACAAACACTCTAAGTGGGTCTGGCGGAACACAAAAGATGAGTATGTAGAAAAGCACCTCATGCCCACTGTAAAGTATGGGGGAGGAGGCCCTGGGTTAGGGTGCATGGCATCATCAACGCTTTGAAATACCAGGACATTTTAAATCAAAATCTGGTGGCCTCTGCCTGAAAGCTGAAGATGGGTCGTCACTGAGTCTTTCAGCAAGATAATGACCCTAAACATGTGGCCAAATTTACCCAGAAATGGTTCTCCAGACACAGAATCATGCTCCTCCCATGGCCATCTCAGTCCCCAGACCTCAACCCAATTGAAAACCGGTGGAGTGAGCTGAAGAGGGGAGTGCAGAGGAGAGGACCCACTCTCTTTAGAGAGATTGTGCAAAGAGGAATGGTCAAAGATCCCTCTTTCTGTATTCTCCCATCTTGTGAAACATTATAGGAGAAGATCAGCTGCTGTTTTGTTGGCAAAAGGGGAGTGTACAAAGTATTTACATCAGGGGTGCTAATAATTGTGGCACACATGATTTGATGTAAAATAATTATTTCTTAATATGGGATTTTTTTCCCACTGAATAAATGCACTTGAATTAAAGGTTGGACTTTCCTCTTTTTTTCATTATGGTCCAATATTATTGAGAAAAATCTTAATTTATTAGAAGCTAAAGAACACATCTTAACCAGGGGTGCCAATAATTATGGATGGCAGTGTATGTTTGAATAGTAGGGGCAGTGTTCTTTATTAGGGGTTCGCTGTACCAAGAGTTTTCTTTGCCTTTCAGGAAGATGGCACTGGAAACTGACACAGACAGCAACAACCCCAATTGAGTGCAGGCATCTGGGCATTGAGGAGACAAGTTTCTTGAGTTTAGCCATTGAAATTTGATCCCAATCTTGTATAATACAGGCTTCCAGGTGCTGGAGAGTTTTTGGTCTCCTTTGACTGACTTTTTCATTTTATTATGCGCCAAATGTTTTCAGTCGGTGAAAGATCAGGACTGCAGGCAGGCCAGTTCAGTACAAGGACTTCTACTACGAAGTCATGCTGTTGTAATAGCTGCAGTATGTGGTATTGCATTGTCCTGCTGAAATTATCCCTGGAATAGATGTCCTCTGGGGGGAGCATATAATAATAATAATAATACATTAAATTTAAAAGCACCTTTCACAACACCCAAGGACGCTGTACAGGACCTAATTAGTTAAGTTAAAAAGATACAATGAGAGAGAGAGAGAGAGAGAGAGAGAGAGAGAGAGAGAGAGAGAAAAAGTGGAAAGCATCAGGTGGAGTAGGCAGACCGGAACAGATGGGTTATGAGTTTGGATTTGAAGGAGGAGAGAAAGTCACAGTTCCTGAGGTCCGGGGGTAAGGTATTCCAGAGCTGGGGGGCAAAGCCGTGAAGGCTCTGCCCCCCATAGTGCTGAGGCGGGCAGGGGGCACAGAGAGATGGATGGAAGAGGAGGATCTGAGGGAACGAGTGGGTATGATGACTTGCAGGAGATCGGACAGGTAGGGAGGGGCGAGGTTGTGAATGGCCATGACGGTGTAATTTTGTAATTTATGCGGTATTTCACAGGGAGCCAGTGAAGGCACTGGAGGACAAGGGTGATATGGCAGTGAGCGGGGGTCCTTGTGATGATGCGGGCAGCTGAGTTCTGGACCAGTTGGAGTTTGTGGAGAGTCTTGTGAGGAAGACCTAAGAGGACGGAATTACAGTAGTCCAGGCGGGAGGTAACGAGGCTGTGAACAAGGATGGCGGAGGTGTGGGGGGTCAGGGAGGGGCGGAGTCTGTTTATGTTGCGGAGGTGGAAGTAAGCAGTACGGGTAATGGTATTGATGTGTGAGTGAAAGGAGAGTGAGCTGTCAAGGATGACACCCAGACTCTTTACCTGGGGGGAGGGGGAGACTGGATTGCCATCAATGGTGAGGAAAAAGCTGTTAACTTTGGAGAGGGTGGATTTAGTGCCAAGGAGGAGGACCTCAGTTTTATTGCAGTTGAGTTTTAGGTAGTTTGCAGTGAACCAGGTTTTCAGTTCGGAGAGGCAAGAGGTGAGGGAGGGGGGTGGGAGCGTGGAGTTTGGTTTGCAGCAGATGTAGAGCTGGGTGTCATCCGCGAAGCTGTGGAAGTGGATGTTGTATTTGCGAAAGATATTGCCGAGGGGGAGGAGATAAATGATGAAGAGGAGGGGGCCAAGGACAGAGCCCTGGGGCACACCTGTGTTGACTGGGGAAGATTTTGAGGAGAAGGTTTTGAGCTGGACAAACTGGGTGCGGTCAGTGAGGTAGGAATGAAACCAGTTGAGGGGAAGATGGGAGAGGCCAATGGAGGCGAGTCTGCTGAGGAGGATGGGGTGAGAGATAGTATCAAAGGCTGCGCTCAGATCAAGAAGAATGAGGATGGAGATGAAACCAGAGTCAGCTGCGATGAGGAGGTCATTGGTGATTTTCAATAAGGCAGTTTCAGTTCTGTGACGGGGGCAGAAACCAGACTGAAGGGGCTTATAGAGTGAGTGGAGGGATAGATGGGACTGGAGTTGGGTGGCGACAATTTTTTCTAAGATTTTGGAAATGAAAGGAAGATTTGAAATAGGGCGGAGGTTATTGTAATTACTGGGATCAGAACCGGGCTTCTTAACTATGGGGGTGACGGCGGCAGTTTTGAAGAGAGATGGGACTGTTCCAGTAGAGAGTGAAGAGTGAATAATGGCAGAAATGAGGGGGAGAAGGTAGGAGAGGCAGGATTTAACAAAAGTTGTGGGGAGAGGATCGAGCTGGCATGTTGTGGGTTTAGGGAATTGGGTGGCTGGGTGAGTTTGATCAGGACGGAGAAGAGGGCTCTTGGATCTCCTTTATGTTGCTCTAAAACCTTCATATACCTTTCAGCATTCATGTTGCTTTTTAAAACATGCAAGTGTCCTATACCATATGCACTAATGCATCCCCATACCATCAGAGATGCTGGCTTTTTAACTGAACGCTGATATCAGGAGGGGTGGTCTTTCTCCTCTTTAGTCCGGAGGACACAACGCCTATGATTTCCAACAAAAATGAGAAATTTGGACTTGTCTAACCACAGGACACTTTGCCACTTTGCAACAGTGCATTTTAAATGAGCCTTGGCCCACAGAACACGCCAGCGCTTCTGGATCATGCTCAACAATGGCTTCCTTTTTGCATGATTGAGTTTTAGGTGGTATCTGTGCATGGCATGCCGAACTGTGTTTACAGACACTGGTTTCTTGCAGTATTCCTGGGCCCATTTAGTAATGTCAATGACAGAATCATGTCGGTGAGTGATGCAATGGTGTCTGAGGGCCGGAAAATCACGAGCATCCAGTAAAAGTCTTCAGCCTTGTTCCTTATGCACAGATTTTTCCAGTTTCTCTGAATCCTTTGATGATGTTATGCACTGTCGATGAGACCTTCAAAGCTTTGCAATTTAACGTTGAGAAATATTGTTTTTAAGGTGTTATGGCCCCAATTTGTTATTACATTTACAATGCAACAGCAACAGCAAGGGATGACAGACACAGTTTGAACAACTAAAACACATTTAATTTTTAAAACAAAGATAGTAACGACTAAGCAACTAACAACTAAGACCAAGATTGAATTATGTACAAAACATAAATATTTACAATCCCTTTTCGTGGGGGTGGCTTGGTGATGTCCTGGATGATGAAAATGCTCAAACACAGGCAAAGAAATCCACAAAAGAAACGTCACAAGTCTTGAACAGAATGGCAGGTCTGGTCATCTTCTTGCAATTTCTCCTACTTTTACTGTCTCAATTCTTTTCCTTATATACTCTTTTGCAGACCCCACCCACATTTAGACCTCTTTTTTGTAATTTTCTGAGACTTGCCCCAGACATGTCCAGGACATGTCTAAACATGACTCCAGTCTGAGCTTAACAAAAAAAGGTAAACACTGCCATCCAGTGGCCCATATTCACATTACACCTCCATTCCAAAAGGGAAAAATTTTGACACATAAAGGCAAAATTTTTCTTTTCAATACAAAATGGTTAAGTGAACACTTGTCTATATATACATATCATACAATATTCAAACACATGATATATATATATACACATTCAAACACGGGATAAGCAATCAGCAATTACATTGTCTGTACCCTTCACATGCTTAATTTCCAAGTCAAACTCCTGTAAAATCAAACTCCAATTCAACAATCTCCGATTTTTGTTTTTCATCTTACTCAAAAACATTAACGGATTGTGGTCAGTGTACACAATCATTGGCTTTTGTCCTGTGCAAACATAAACCTCAAAGTGTTGTAAAGAAAGGACCAGAGCCAACAGTTCCTACTCTATTGTGGAATAGTTCCTTTGGTGGCGATTGAACTTCCTGGAGAAGTATGCCACGGGATGCTCAATGTCATCAGAGTCACTTCTCTGTAGGAGCACAGATCCACAAGCTTGGTCGCTAGCATCGACCGCGATGGAGAACGGTTTGTTGAAGTCAGGAGATTTGAGCACGGGGAAGTGACACAGCAGAGACTTCAGGCGATCGAAGGCTCTCTGGCATGCATCATCCCAGGTGAACTTTAAGCCTTTCTTCAGTTGGTTAGTTAGACTGAGAGCAATCTCAGTAAAGTTCTTGCAGGACTTGCGGTAGTACCCGATCATTCCAAGGAAGCGGCGCAAAGCTTTTTTGTTGTCCGGAACTGGAAAGTCCATGATGGCTTGGACTTTAGCATTTATGGGTGCCACCTTACCCTGGCCTATGACGTAGCCAAGATAGGTGACAGTAGCACAACCAAAGTCACTCTTGCTCAGGTTAACAGTCTGGTTAGCCTGGGTCAGGCGCTGGAACAACGTCTCTACATCTTTTAGATGTTCTTCCCAGGAGTCACTCCATGTGATCAGGTCGTCGATGTACGCACCCGTGTGTGGCAATCCGGCGATTGTAGACTGTATCATCCTTTGGAACGTGGCTGGGGCATTTTTCATGCCAAAGGGTAGGACTTCATACTGGTATAATCCAGATGGTGTGGAAAAAGCAGAGATGCTCTTGGCCCTCTCAGTTAAAGGCACACACCAATAACCCTTCAATAAATCAATCTTGGTCAGAAACTTTGCTTTCCCTACACTATCAATACAATCATCAATCCTAGGTATTGGAAACACATCAGTTCTAGTTACAGCATTGACTTTGCGATAATCTGTACAGAATCTAGTACTTCCATCAGGTTTTGGAACTAGCACACAGGGTGAACTCCAATCGGAGTTGGAGGGTCTGATAATATCATGTTTTAACATGTACTCAACCTCTTTCTCAGCAATCTTTCTCTTTTCAGGATTCATCCGGTATGGATGCTGTTTTATTGGTTTGGCATCACCAACATCTACATCATGAGAGGCTATAGTAACTCTCTTTGGAACACCAGGAAACAAATCCTCATATTTCTTGATCATTCTTTCAAACTGATCTCTCTGTTAGGGTTCTAAGTGCTGGAGTTTTACATCAAGATTTTGCAACACTTCAGTGTTTGACAATTTACATGAAAGAACTTCAGCTTTAATTCTTGGTTCATCATCTTGAAACTCCCCCTCATCTTCACACGTTTCGACCATTGGAGACTCTGAAGTGACAGCTGCAACCCTAGCATTTCTGTCATGATAAGGCTTTAGCATGTTAATATGACACAATTGTTTTGGTTTTCTCCTATCTGGAGTCTTCACAATGTAATTGAGATCATTGAGTTTTGTCAGAATTTCATAAGGACCATGAAATCTAGCCTGCAATGGATTGGACTGCATGGGAAACAACACAAGGACCTTTTCTCCTGGTTTAAACTCACGGCTTCTAGCCTTATGATCATACCAAGTTTTCATTTTTCCCTGACTTGATTTCAAGTTCTCTTTGGCAAGGTCACAAGCTGCACGCAATCTTTCCTTGAACTTGCTAACATAGTCTAACAGACTGATATGCGGCTCTTTCTCTTGCCATTGTTCACTCAATAATAACAAAGATCCTCTCACTTCATGACCAAACACTAGCTCAAATGGACTGAATCCAGTAGACTCCTGCACTGCTTCTCTAGCTGCAAACAACAGCAAATGAACCCCTTCATCCCAGTCTTTCTCATGGTCATAACAATAAGTCCTCATCATTGTCTTGAGAGTGGAATGAAACCGCTCTAAGGCACCCTGACTTTCTGGATGATAGGCACTAGAAAGAATCTGCTTTGCACCTAGTTCATACACAACCTGCTGAAACAATCCTGAAGTGAAATTGCTACCCTGGTCTGACTGAATTTCCCTGGGAAGGCCAAACAACGTGAAGAACTTTATCAAAGCCTTCGAGATTGCAGTTGCCTTGATGTTACGTAGAGGTATGGCTTTGGGGACTCTGGTAGATGCACACATGATTGTCAACAAGTACTGATTTCCAGATCTAGTCTTGGGTAATGGACCAACGCAATCAACAATGACCCTAGAGAACGGCTCCCCAAATGCTGGGATAGGCTGCAATGGAGCTACAGGTGGGTCTAACTGGTGTTTTCCAACTACCTGACAAGTGTGACAGGTTTTGCAAAAGTTGGAAACGTCTTTCTGAAGCCCAGGCCAAAAGAAGTGTTTCATGATCTTATCAACAGTCTTGTTAACACCAAGATGACCTCCTAAAGGTAAACTATGAGCCATTGTTAAGATCTCATTCCTGTAGACCTTCAGAACAACAATTTGCCTGACCACTGCCCAATCTGCATTGGCAGGGATATCAGGAGGGCGCCACTTCCGCATCAACACACCATCCTTGAGATAATACCCAACTGGAACTGCATCTATTTCTTTATCAGGAAGGGCTCTCCTCTTTAGTACACAAATTTCAGGATCATTAGTTTGCTCCTCAATCAACCGCTTTCTGGACAGAGACAAGTCTCCAGACACATCAGAATCACCAGACCCATCCGGCTGGCTGAATAGAGAACTGATAAAAGTATCTGATAAGTCCTCAAACGGAGAAACCATAGTAGGCCAATCAGAGTCATGAGGCGAACCACCTGAGTCCTGACTATTCAATGTACTGGACGGCACCACATCATCTTCTTCTTTAGCCTTCTTGGCCATAGCACGAGTCACTGCGCAAGAAGGATACAGAGATGGGTCCTCATCCCCATCTTCAGTGCTCGGCTGTGAAGTAAGATGTACAGGGGGAACTACTTTGCCCCCAGCCAGGTCATTGCCTAGCAACAGAGAAACACCCTTTATAGGTAGACTTGACATAAGTCCCACCTTTACCTGCCCTGTAACTAAATCTGACTTCAAGAATATAGAGCGCAGGGGTACAGATACAGTCCTCCCTTCAATACCTTGTACAAGTATGAAATCCCCTGAAGCGGTCTCATCACGTTACTCCAAGGAGTCCATCAACAAAAGTGACTGAGAAGCTCCGGTATCCCTTAGGATATATATGGGGACAGGAGTAGTATGCTCATTCAGAGCCACAAATCCCTCTGACACAAATGGAAGAAATTCCTCCCTCACGAAGTCAGCTGTATCAGGCTTTTTAGCCCCACAAGAAGCAGGCAATTTAGCAGATTGGTTATCTACTACAGGGGTTTCTAACCTTGTTTTCACAAAGGCATTTGGTTTGGTATCCTTTTCTTTTTCTTTCTCAGCTTTAAGGAACCAACAGTTAGTTGTAACATGACCAGATTTCTTGCAATAACTCCAAACTAGACCACTTTTGTCACTGTCAGCTTTCACACTTTGATCAGACCTGTTACTGGATTTCTGAGCACCATCACCAGATTTGTCTTTGTCTTTGGGTGAGGAATCTTGGGTATCACCATAACCCTTTTTCTGAAATTGGGACCATCTATTCTTACTGCTAGACTGAAATTTGGACTTATGTGTGAGAAAATATTCATCTGCAAATTTGGCAGCTGATTGCAAATTCAGTGCTTGCTTCTCATTAAGGTAGGTCTTAACATCATCTTTAACACAGTTCTTGAATTCTTCAACTAACACCATCTCTTTTAGTGATTTGAAATCATCCTTGACCGCCATAGAAGTACACCAGCGCTCAAAGCAAACCTTCTTCTCATTAGCAAATTCCACATAAGTCTGATTTTCAGATTTCTTCAGACCTCTGAATTTCTGTCGGTAAGCCTCTGGAACCAACTCATAAGCTCTCAAAATAACCTTTTTGACAACCTCATAATCAGAGGAATCATCTGCAGACAAAGCTGAATAGGCTTGTTGAGCTTTACCCTTGAGGACAGTTTGCAACATCAGAGGCCAGTGTTCCTTTGGCCACTGGCAACTCTTTGCTACCTTTTCAAAACACTGGAAATAGTTGTCTACGTCCTTTTCAGAAAATGGAGGCACCAGTTTTACCTCCTGACTGGCACAAAATTTATTTTTAGTTTCAATTTTAATTTTTAGTTGCTCCATTTGGAGTCTTTCTTCTCTATCGAATTTCTCTAATTCAAAATCTCTCTGTCTTGCAAATTTTTCTAACTCAAATTCTCTTTGTTTTTCTTTTTCTTCCCTCTCAAATTCTCTTTGCTTTTCTTTTTCCTCCCTTTCTTTTTCTCTTTCCTCCCTTTCAATCTCTAGCATTTTTAATTTAAGTTCCATTTCTATATTTGGATTTTCCATTGGAAACTGTTCCAGATCTCCTGGTGCAAACACATTTTCATCAATGTAATATTCAACTATCTCTCTAGCCAGTCTTGCTTTTCGCATGGCTGGTTTTACCTCTGTCAGCTCCAAATGTCTGCATATTTCCAACAGTTCGGTCTTTTTAAAAGACTTCAAAACCCCTACGGTTGGTGATGCCAAGAAATCATCCATTGCTGTTGTTAATATATATATATTCAATTAAAAAAAATCAATTTTACAATTTGAAATGTTAGATTTTCAATAAATTACTCACAAAATGGTCTATCCCGGACCTTGAGCCCCCAATTTGTTATGGCCCCAATTTGTTATTACATTTACAACGCAACAGCAACAGCAAGGGATGACCGACACAGTTTTAACAACTAAAACACATTTAATTTTTAAAACAAAGATAGTAACGACTAAGCAACTAACAACTAAGACCAAGATTGAATTATGTACAAAACATAAATATTTACAATCCCTTTTCGTGGGGGTGGCTTGGTGATGTCCTGGATGATGAAAATGCTCAAACACAGGCAAAGAAATCCACAAAAGAAACGTCACAAGTCTTGAACAGAATGGCAGGTCTGGTCATCTTCTTGCAATTTCTCCTACTTTTACTGTCTCAATTCTTTTCCTTATATACTCTTTTGCAGACCCCACCCACATTTAGACCTCTTTTTTTTGATTTTCTGAGACTTGCCCCAGACATGTCCAGGACATGTCTAAACATGACTCCAGTCTGAGCTTAACAAAAAAAAGGTAAACACTGCCATCCAGTGGCCCATATTCACATTACAAAGGCATTCCACTTTTTTTTTTTTTTTTATGCATGCCTTGACAGGTTGGAGAGCCTCTGGCCATCTTTACTTCTGAGAGACTCAGCCTCTCTCATACATCCCTTTTATAGCCAATCATGTTACACATCTGATGCTAGTTAACTTCATTACTTACTAGGCCTAAATGTTCTTTCAACTAATTCTCTTATATAATAATTGCTTTTTCGGCCCTTTCTTGCCTGTGTCCCAACTTTTTTGAGACCTGTTGCAGCCAAAAAATTTGAAATGAGCTCATTTTGTGGATAAAAATGTAAAATGTCTCAGTTTCAACATTTGAAATGTAATCTATGTTCTATTGTAAGTAACATATTGGCCCATACGATCTGAAAATCATTGCATTTTGATTTTATTCACAATTTACACTTTGTCCCAACTATTTCAGAATTGTGGTTGTAGATTCTGGGGAAACAATTGTGGAAACATTCAGAATGTGACAGGCCTGAATAAGATAGGGTTTTGTTGGTGGGTCATATTATTTGGGGGAAAAAATGTAAAAGGGCAAAAGTTCAGTTCAGTATTTCATCAAAATTAAAAGTGTCTGCTCTTGCACAGGAACAAGCTATGTGTAACCAAATTTTGACCCATATCAATGGTACAGTATCGTACAGTCGGTGTAAGACTATTCGGCAGAATGACGGGCCAGTTTAAGGTTCAGCAGTGTTATTACTCTGTATATCGAACCTGAAATGCTCACGAAACTGCAGATTTGCGCGTACTTGCTTACAGGAGGCCGAGACAATGTCATAAACAAATACTAAAACAGTTCAACTTATGCAGTGTTCAATGCTTGATCAACATACAATGTATTCTCCTTTTACACCCAAACAATGATAGTCTTCTTTCATAATCCGATTAAAAAAATGTTAAAACGATATTGAGAATTACAGAGAGCCGAGAATTTTTCCTAATTGATTCAATTTCCATCCTTGCAGTCTCTAATTGAAGTGTATACGTGAATGAATCATTTTGTCATTATCTCCTCCGTTAGTATACGGGCTTCCGATAGGCTTGATCTCAATTGTTTTGATTGTCAATCAGCCATAGTACGTGGGAACAGGTTCACAAAATCCTGTTGTCTGCATCACCTCACCGCACGTCTCTGGCTTCCTCTGAGCAAGTACGCGCAAATCTGCAGTTTTGTGAGCATTTCAGGTTCGATATACAGAGTAATAACGCTGCAGAAAATTAAACTGGCCTGTCATTCTGCCGAATAGTCTTACTAAACTAGTTAACTGTTTGATTGCTAATCAAGCAAAGGGGAGGTTTGTGCCTCACCAAACTAACCGATCGCACGTTACTGCAATGGGACATGAGATTGGTTTGTAAAGTTTTGAAATATCAGCAGAATACAGAGTGAGAATATCCTCAGAGAACCAAAATGATGTGACAGAAATGTATTCTGATTTGAGATGACATTGCACTCAATAAAACAAGCAAGAGCTAAGTACATGAAAAATAGAACCAAGGGTCCTGTAGCTTACCAGCAAGCAATCTTATTGTGATGATACAAGTTATAAAAATTTCATGTGAATTTTGACTCTCGAATCATTGAAGGTCAATGTCAAGGTTGCTAAATAAAAGTTCACATACATTTATAAGACCTCCTGATATACACCAAATGAAAGTTCATATGTGACTACCTGTAAGTGTTCAATGCATATACGTTCCCAATCTTCTATATTCTCAAGCCCAAAAGCCTTTGAAAATTGTTACATTTTGCTTGACCTCAATTTTGACCTTTCAAGGTCATCTGAAGTCAACTTTAACACAGCCAAAATATAGGTCATAAATTACCTCCTTAATGTAGATAATACAAACTTTATTTCTATCTGCAGCCCTCCACTGGCCGTCTTGCATTTTCTTTATTGGATCCAATATTGAAGTACAGCACCCCCACTAGACCCACTTCCGTGGATTCAGTTGAAATGGCGCTCGCACTGTACGTTGACGGTACTAAGGAAAGTTGATTTCTAGATTTAGAAAAAAATTCATTGCGCAGTTTTTGAGAAATTATTTTTTTTAAATTGGGGCCAAAATTTCAAGGCCCATAAAACAAACAAAAATGATTCAAACAAAAATCCAAATACACTGTTTGAAGATATGGTCTAGTAGTATTTTATGGCAAATGTACACGAAAATTCATCCGGCCAAAAAAAAAAGATAACAATAGTAGCAAAGCCACTGTGCCTGCTTGGCCAAACGTGGCCAAAATGGAATGCCCCCTATTGGCCATAGTATCAGTCTGATTGGGCTGAAAATCGAACTTGGTCAGGAACTTAAGATGCTATATACACATATGAAATATGAAAAGGATCGGTGAAAAACAGAAGTTTTGCAGAAAAGGCAACCTGGTGGCCAAACCGAGAATCACAGCATGCCCAAAATCGAACTGGGGCTCGATCTTGGGCCCGTATACTTGCATATGAAATTTGAAAAGGATCCTTTGAAACGTGAAGGCACTGTTGCAGTTAAACAAAATCTGTGCATTTTACAACCTTTGGCCTACATAACCCTTAATTTTATGTCAAACCAAAAACCCATTTTATATATGATGAATTCTTGGCAGAACAACCTACAGTAAAAATTTGAGCATCTTAGCTTGTAGAATAAGGAGCTAGTGCTGTTTGAAGTTCTGCAGAAAAACCCCCCTGGTGGCCAAACCGAGAATCGCAGCACACCGAAAATGGAACTCGGGGTAGATCCTGGGCCCATATACATGCATAAAAAATATGAAAAGGATCCGTGGAAAACTGAAAGCTGTATCGTGCTGAAACAACGTAACACAAGCACGCACAACAGACCACCACTAATGACCCTAAGTACAGCCTAGGGCCTGTCGGCCAAGTGGGCAAAAAAATGTTCTGGACAGCAGACGACAGACAACATACGTCACACCACGACAATAGCTTATCAGCCCATAAGGCCGGTAAGCTAATAATAAAGTACTGAGCATTATCGAAAACAATATTGTACAATGAAAAAGTAAACACATTCATAACTTTCAATCAATAATAACTTGATTCTCATCATTTCTTCTTATTGGTCACAAGTAGCCACAGAAGCACGTGCTGTGACACATTTTGGGCATCACTGTAGGTTCTGCATGAGTTGGGGAAAAACAAGCTTCACCAATGGCTTCTAGACAAATTATTTGATTGCATAAACAATACAAACAACATGTCTTCACTTAGGACTGTGTTGTTTGCATGCGTTTCTGTTGTTTCACTTCATTCTGTCAAGCATGTTGTTTCAATTACCAGCAAATCAACAGCTTGTCCCCAAAAAGCACACTTTCACAGCAAGAAACTTCATATTATTAATTCAAATAAAACATGCCCTTAAATTAGAATTCTGACCGCATTTATTTTGTTCTGAAACATTAAAATAAATAAATAAATAATGCCGAGTCTTCTCAGTGCTGTGGGCATGTTTTCAGGAGAGACTACTGATGGTGAGCTGGCGAAAAGAAAAAAACTGTTGGAGTACATTCGCAGTTTTCAAACGTGAGTCAATACCAGTAAATACAACACGTTTGAAATTCTTCTCAACATAACAAAAAAAGAATACTGCCCTGTGTTCCAAAATAAGTGAGGTATTCCACAGAGATGAGGGGGAGTCTTTTTGGCATGATTTGCGTCGACCGGCTTCTAATGGTTAACATAAATAAACACTGACAACGTTTATTGCACTTCATTACATGCTAATACATGTTAAATTAAGGAGAGCGAAAGCGGGGCCTGATGAATTTCCCTGAAGATCTGAATACATGGGATGCAAACAACGTTCCATCGCACTAATACACATTGTAATCTCACTGCTATTTAATCTGGGAACCCTGGGCCAGACTTGTGGATGGCTGGCGGTCCCTGATGCTCAATGGCCCATACTAATGCATGCGTCTGCCACCTCATGCATCAATCAGCACGCCAGAGATTTTTTTTTTTGTTCAGATATTATCATTTGTCTGCTGTCGATTGCACCTCCGTGTTGCGTACTGGTCTGGTCCTCTCTACAGTTATGGGTTTCAGACAACATACTTTCTGAATTGATGTCCCTCATATGCAGCTCGAAATTAACTGACTTTTAACTGTCAAAGGCTTTTGTACTTACAATACTACAGCAGCCTGGAGTGGTAGATGTACCTATACTGTATATGAATTAATATTCAGTGTGGCAGGCTATAATAGAGTGGGACCATGCTCCCTTGAAGCTCAAAACAATGGATACTAAACAGATCCCATTATTTTCACTCCGATACTGTCACTGACACCCAATCCATCGAGAGCAAAGATTGCTGAACTGATGCCAGAAATTGAGAGAGTGGCATGATGTTTTTTCTCTTTTTTTTTCTTGTGCTCGTAGTTAATTATTTAATTTATTTTGTTGCTCGGGGACAGCGCTGATGCTGCATTGATTGCCTTTTTGTCCATACACATTCATTTACATGCACACCTTTTTTTTTTTTTTAATTTAAGAATGAAATCATTTCAATTAGTGTTTCCCTGCAAATGGTTTAAGGGTGGCATGGTGGCGCAGTGGCTAGCTCTACTGTCTCACAGCAAGAAGGTCAGTAGTTTGAATCTGGCCTGGGGCCTTTCTACGTGGAGTTGGCATGTTCTCCCCATTTTCGAAGGTTTCCTCCCACAGTCCAAAGACATGCATCTCAGGCTAAGTGGAGACTCTAAATTGCCCATCGGTTTGAGATGTGTTCATATAGTGTGTGGACTGGTGAGCTGTCCAGGGTGGGGCCCTACCTTTTGCCCACAGTCAGCTGGGATAGGCACCTGCTCAACGGCGACCCTAGTGAGGAGGAAGTGGTATAGATAGTGGATGTATGGATGGAACAAATGATTTACATGAATGCGACATAACTTGATCATACACAGTACTGTGCAAAAGTGTTAAGCACATTTAAGGCAATTTCAAAGGCCAAATAGGCTTGCAAAAGTTATGAAATTTAAAGTAACTGAGAAATGTACTAAACTGAGCTGTCAACTGTTCAAGACAGTATCAAGTCAATATTTGCTGTAACTACATTTTGTCAAAAAATCTGGGACACTGTCCTGTTGTGCTAGAGTTGATAAGATGATTGGCTTTTTGCTTGTTCCAAGTAAAGTGGAAAACATGTCACTGTTCTTCCGCAGACTGACTGTCTCACTTGCGTCTATCCCTCCAAGTAACTGTAGACAGCCACAATGATGGTGACATCAGGGCTCTATCAAGACTTTATTATCTGAATTGGCTGTTTTTTTTTAATGAAATTCAACCTTTTTTAATAAAAGCTTTCTTTAAAATTAATGTTTGGAATTTCAAATTTACTTCTTATCTTCAGCTGCTCTAATGTGGACAACAAAAACTAAACATCAAAAGCAGATTTAAATTAAAAAAAGGGCAGGGTGCCTACTGCACTCTCTAAACACACTTATCACATGAAAATGACTGTGGATAATTAAGATTGCACAATTTATTTGGTTTAAAAGCCAGGGATTTTTGAAAATTTAATTCCACAAACCGATAACTGTGTGAATACCATGATAATGGCCTTACTGTGCACTCCCTCTTTGTTTTTCAATTAAAGGAATAGTTCACCCAAAAATGAAATTCAGTCATTATTGACTTACCCTCATGCTGATGAGAAGTCCGGTGTAGTTTTTTATTCCTCAAAGTGCAGGCGGAGACTGGGGGGGTTTTCTCTCTGCACCGCAAATCCATATAACGACAGTCTATGGTTACCGAAAAGAAAAGGTCCATGAAACTATGCAAAAACTATGTAAAATTCTTCCATACTGCTCGTCCGCTGCAATCCAAGTGTCCTCAAGGGGTAACATCCAGAGTTTACCGAAAAAAACGTCATTTTATACAGTTTTATAGCCTATTATTCTCTCTAGTATGTTTGCCTGGAGACGCACTCGCGCGTTCACGCGGTTCTCCTGAGCAGCTGCGGGCACTACGGTCTTGATATCGCAACCAAGAGCTATCAGCCATAGCTGTAGTCTTTCAGGGTCCTGAATTGGTAGTTTGTGGAAAGTCACGGATGTCCTGAACGCATGCTTCATTTGGTCGAAGCAACCCGTTTCACTCCAGTCCGTTATCGTCGTAACCTTAAAGAGTGTACGGTTAGAGCAGTATCGTCGCTCACTTGAACTTTATTATAACTTCTCCAGCTGGCACACACACATCTCATTCCAGCCAGGTTCAATTACAGTTTGTGTCACACTTAAATCGGTCCTACAAGAACATATGCAAAACTAGGAAGCTTTTCCCATTACAATCCTATTAATGCATCAATTTTATATAGCGCTTTTCTGCTTTCTGGGCACTCAAAGACGCTTCACAAGGATACATTATTCATTCACTCACACATTCACGCTCTGATGGAAGTAAACTACGTTTTCGTAGCCACAGCTGCCCTGGGGCAGACTGACGGAAGCGTGGCTGCCAGTATGCGCCTACGGCCCCTCCGACCACCACCAAACATTCAAACACAGCCATACAGTATTTCCTATATTGCATGTTTTTGTATTGTAACACAACCAGGAAAGGAACACCCTTTTCATACTAATTTACTGGTGCAGTTGAGAAAAAGTTATTTTCTGAGTGACAAAAACCAAAAATGTCTTTTTGCTTCCAACTCGGGGAGCAGTTGGCTTCGCTCTGCTTTATTGGTTCTCGTGTCGCTCTCAGCAGCATGTAAACACAAGGTTGTGCCTTCCGCTATACCCATTGGATGTTGTCTGATGTGGCTACCGTAGTGCCCGCAGCTGCTCGGGAGAACCGCGTGAATGCACCTCCAGACAAACATACTAGAGAGAATAATAGGCTATAAAACTGTACAAAATGATGTTGTTTCGGGTAAACTCTTGATGTTACCCCTTCAGGACACTTGGATTGCAGCGGACGAGCAGTATGGAAGAATATTACAAAGTTTTTGCGTAGTTTTATGGACTTTTTCTTTTCGGTAACCATAGACTCTCGTTATATGGATTTGCGGTGCAGTAGGAAAACCCCCCCAGTCTCCGTCTGCACTTTGAGGAATAAAAAACTACACCGGACTTCTCATCAGCATGAGGGTAAGTCGATAATGACTGAATTTCATTTTTGGGTGAACTATTCCTTTAACCTCCCCCAAACTTGTTAGAACGGATCATTTTTGTTCCCATCCAGTCATTCGAATTTGACAATTCTGAATTCTTCACAATATTAATGAAAAAGTTGTCCCTGTCTCTCACTTGCAAACGTCCTCATGTTTTTTTTTTTTTTTCCCAATGCAGTTGTGTATAATACATACTGGGCATTACTACGCGTCATGAACATGTACAGAAAGTGCCAGATGCAGAAAGCAATCCAATCAAGTGTTTAAATGGCCATCAAACCAAATAATCAATAGGACTACACCACCTCATTTGATCAAGGGGATGGCTTAGATTTTCAATCGGATTGGGGTATTTAATTCTGATCAAGGTGTTAACATGAGTATCTCGCATTCTGACTGAGCTTCAATCTGATTACAAGTGCTCCATGTAGATATGGATTGTGGGGTAAATTAATAAATGAATGAATTGCATCCACATTTATCAAATCTGTTGTGAAGTTAGACTGTATCAGTATGGCACAGACCAAACTGCTGGAAAAGACAACTGTGTTTGTCATAATTCCTTTTTAGCAGTTTGATGGACAATCATGAGCCTGTTTACTCCTGTGCCCCTGTGTTTCCCTAAAAGGATGTGCCACACACCTCAGAATACAGGGAATATATTCAGTGGGAAGGGGTCTAAAAAAGGAAATGGCTCTCTCTGCATTATTTGGGAATTGAGCAAAGAAGCCAGATAAAGTGATTAACCAAATGCATGATACACAGAAGATGTCACTGGATCCTGCTGCCACAGACCTATCCCCCTCTCCCTCTTACTATCTGCTTTTGGGTGAATCAGGCTCGCAGGAAACATCTAATTTTGGAACTCATCGACTTCTCTCTTTTATGAATAATTTCACTGATTTGCCTCATTGCGTGTGCCGTGCCCTTTTCAGACCTTTGTATTTTTATTTCTGTCTCTTCTACCAGTAGACCCCATGTGGCTTGATTACTGGCACAGAAATCTATGAATCATGACCAGCCCAGAGCTTTCAAAGCACTGGCATTTTAGCTCATTCTAACATCACTCTGCTATGGGGACCATGCACTGACCATGCCCAGAGAGAAAGTGGCATCTAATTGGACTCAAAATGCCGAATAATTCTTCTTTAGCCGCAAAAGAGTTTGGAGCCCTGAAACGGAGTCAGTGTTCTTTTCTTATGTTCTCATTTTTATTTTAAGTGAAGTCTGTGTTTTTCTTCTCACTTTCTTTGTAACAGTTAGATTGCTCCTCTGGCGCGTCTGAGTCTGCATGCCCTGTGTGAGTTACTGCAATACCATAACAAACTGAGGAGAGAGGTGAATGTGTGGGAATTTCATCAATAAATAAGTGCTTTTTTTCAGAAAGAGATGTCAAATTGGGCTGCTTAGAATATAAACCACCGTATCAAAAGAAAGCAAAACACTGACAAAAAGGAAAAAAAATTGCAGCTCCCTGTTTTTGGATTAACTTTAAAGTGATTTTGGCCTCAAAGAGACCTGGCCTTTTTTTTTTTTTTTTTTTTACATCTGCTTCCAGCATCTGGGAAAAGGGTTGAGTGACTCATCTGATGAGTTGAGAAGCACTGCACACATAACAGCCTTCCATAGCTAGGGTTTGTTCAGCGGGCTGGGTCATTGAATCCTCACCCTCAACTCTACTCCAACATCCCGGGGTGATCAACCCTGAGTGTCAGTAAGTGAGTCAGTAAGACTGGCTTTAACCAGCTGAGCAGGCACTAGGGTGAATGACTTTTTGGTCCACGGTTGAATTGCAGGGCAAACACAACCAGACTCAGCAGCTCTGTTGACAGAGCTGCACTCTTAGATCTGGGTGATTAGCCCTGGGGGAGCCTTAGCTCTCGATCCATCCAGAAACACTGGCTGTGGAAAATGAGTGTCATCAATACTGTCACTCTCCTTGAGAAAAGAATGATGGAGCTGTGGCTTCCCTGACCTCAGAATTAACAATGTGTCGTTGTTGCTTTGTCACACTCACTACATGTGCCATTTCCTTTGAAATCCCTCCCATGAGTTGAGCTGCATTACATGATCCTGGAATTTTTTTTTCCCATCTGAGTGTTACAAATATTTGAGCATTGCTTGATTTCAGTAAAAGAGAGTTGTGCTTATTCCTACTTTTTGATGCAAGTTTTCAAAGTGAATTAAAAGTGCAGTTCTTCAAAGAGTGAGATCTTGATCCAGACGATCAGGAAAGCATCACAAAAACAGAGCGATTTTAGAATTATGCGGAATATGATGAAACCTTGCAAAATCATTTTGGTAAATCATGAAAATCAAAAGCTACATTTTTTAAAACAAGATTAAAGCACAAAGGCTGTGCCAAAATAAATCTTTAACCAATGTATCTTTAACTTTAAATGCTCCTCAAGTTTTCCTTCACAGTGTCAAGCCTGGACTAAAATTCTAAACGTTTTTAATAAAATTCAAGTGTCATAAGAATGTAAAAAGTAATTCTTGCATTATCATTATTAATATGCTTGAAGCTGCAGTCCATAATTCTGGAGAAAAGACCCAGAGCGAGACATTTTATCATAAATATCAACACCCCTCTGTCTCTGCTAATTTTTATCCACAAAATGAGCTTATTTTGAAATTTCTGGCCGCAACAGGTCTCAAAAAAGTTGGGACACAGGCAAAAAAAGGGACGAAAAAGCAATTAATATATAAAAGAATCAGCTGAAAGAACATTTAGCAAGTAATTAGGTTAACTGGCATCAGATGAGTAACATGATTGGCTATGAAAGGGATGTCTTAGAGAGGTTGAGTCTCTCAGAAGACAGCCAGAGGCTCTCCAACCTGTGAAGGCTTGCATAAAAAAAAATTGTGGAATACTTTAAAAACAATGTTCCTCAACGTCAAATTGCAAAGGCTGTGAAGGTCTCATCATTGACAATCTCTGCGCGGGGGACAAGGTCAAAGACCTTTACTGGATGCCTGTGATCTTTGGGTCCTCAGACGCACTGCATCACTCACCGACATGATTCTGTCATTGACATTATGAAATGTCAGTGGCCCATCAGGCCGGTGCTTAACCCCGGTGTCTGTGGCATGAAGCAACTAGGAGTATTGCTACTCCGCCTGGATGGGATGCCAGTCCATCGCAGATAGTCCCCCAGGTTTAGTCAGGTTTCCCAGAATATGCTGGTACGCTGGTACCCATTTATACACCTGGGTGGAGTCAGGCAGTGTGGGAGTGAAGTGTTTTGCCCAAGAGCACAAGGCCGTGGCCGGGGCTTGAACTCAGAGCCTCTTGATCCCAAGTCAAGCCTACTTAACCACTGCGCTATCGCATCTCCCCATTTTATGAAATGGGAATACTTCAAGAAACCACTGTCTGCAAACACAGTCTGTGCCATCCACAGATGCCACCTAAAACTCTATCATGCAAAAAGGAAGCCATTGTTGAGCATGATCCAAAAGGTCCACCATGTTCTGAGGGCCAAGGCTCATTTAAAATGGACTGTAAAAAAGTGGCAAAGTGTCCAGTGGTCAGACGAGTCCAAATTTGACATTCTTATTGGAAATCATGGGCGTCGTGTCCTCCAGGCTAAAGAGGAGAAAGACCACCCCTCCTGCTTTCAGCATTCAGTTCAAAAGCCAGCATCTCTGATGGTATGGGGATGCATTAGTGCATATGGTGTGGGACACTTGCATGTTTTAAAAAGCACCATGAATGCTGAAAGGTATATAAAGATTTTAGAGCAACATATGCTCCCCTCCAGATGACATCTATTCCAGGGAAGGCCTTGTTTATTTCAACGGGACAATGCAAAACCACATACTGCAGCTATTACAACAGCATACATCTGTTTATTATGGCAATAGAAGTACTTGCTATAAAAATACGAGCAAATGATAATATCAAAGGCCTAAAAATGCAAGATCTAAATACAAAAATTTCAATGTATGCCGATGATACGATTTTTTTACTGAATTCTGATTATGAAACACTTCAGAGTCTTACAAAAGACCTGGATGAATACTCAAAACAATCTGGGCTGAACCCTAATTACGAAAAATGTCAAATACTGAGACTTGGTTCCTTGAAAAATAAAAATTTCACTCATCCATGCAATCTACCACTTCACTGGACAGATGGACCGGTCAATGTTCTCGGTATACACATTCCAGAAAATATTAGTGAAATTTCAACGGTTAATTTCAATAATAAACTGAGGAAAATTGAAAAAATTCTGCTCCCATGGAAAGGGAAACATTTGACCATTTATGGCAAAATAACTCTGATCAATTCATTAATTGTATCCCAGTTTACATATTTATTCATGGCAATACCACTCCTAAAGAATCATTTTTCAAAATTTATGAACAGAAGATATTCAAATTTATATGGAATGACAAACCTGATAAAATTAAACGTGTGTATCTCTACAATGATTATGTATCTGGTGGCCTAAAATTATTAAATTTAAAAGCTTTAAATCTTTCACTGAAGGCCTCCCTTATTCCAAAATTCTATTTCAATTCAAACTGGTTTTCTAGTAAGTTACTTAAAAGTGTCCATCCTATGTTTGAAAAAGGATTCTTCCCATTCCTGCAGATTAAACCTGTGCATATCGAGTTAATTACTGACATGTTTTTCAGTGTCTCCACCTTTCTGGAAGAAGCTGTACAGAGTTGGTTGCAATTTCAGTTTCATCCACCAGAAAATTCAGAACAAGTTCTACAACAAATAATATGGTTAAATTCCAATATACTTGTTGATAGAAGAATGATTTTCTGGAAACGCATGTTCGATAACGGAATTATTTTTTTAAAGGATATAGTGAATGAGGAAAATAAAATTATGTCCTACGGACAATTAACTAGTTTTTATGGAACTGTCTGCACACTGCAACAATGTAATCAACTTATTGGAGCTTTACCAAATACTTATAAATCAAAAATTATTAAAAGACCAGGAGGACATTTAGTCTGTCTGCCTCAAATGAAAATGGTACAATGGTGAAAGAAAACAAAGATGAATAAACATATATAAAAATTTTACTTAAGAATAAAGAATTTAGTTGCGACACCATATAGAATTCTAAATAGTTGGGAAAATTTGTTAGACGCACCAGTTCCATGGAATAAAGTCTTCAAAATTCTTTACAATACATCACTTGATCCGAAGATAAGATATTTTCAATATAAGCTAATATATAAGTTTCTAGCAACAAAAAAGATGCTAAATATCTGGGGAATTGAGCCGTCACCCCTCTGTCGATTCTGTCAAGAGGAAGTGGAGTCAGTAGTCCATTTCTTTTGGTACTGTCCTGTAACGGCCCTTTTTTGGATAAAGGTGCAAAGTTGGATATCTCAGTATAATAGTAAACAACTAGATTTATTTAAGGTATTACTGGGTGATGTAACTAAAGAAAAACACCAAATATGTAATATAATTGTATATCTTGCAAAAATATTTATTTTCAGATTGACATCTGTTGGGGAGTTAAGACTTGAGAGATTCAAGAATTTTGTCATGTATTACAGTAGAATTGAGTGTGCGATGGCCTATGAGAGGGGTCTTGTACGGGTCTGCCAAAAGATGGGATAAAATTCGGGAGGCTGAAGGTTGGGAATAATAAAGAGATGGAATGGATGAGCTAATAGTTACAAATGCCAAAGATATAAAACTCTGTGAATGTAATCCTTATTGTATTGTATTTTACTTTATTTTTATTTTATTTATTTTTTTGTTGTTTTTCGTGGGTGTGTGTTTTGTAGGGTGATGGTAGGAGGATTCATACTTAATTATATAACTGATTGAATGAATAAAGACTGTTTTGCAGTTGTTGACAATGGATGAACTGTAAGTATACACTGTGAGATTTTGAATTTCTTGATTTTCACTGTTCATGTCCACCATACAGGTACCCAAAATTACTCTCAGACCACTTCAATTACTGATTGCTGAAAGGGTATGATGAATATTATTCACCAAATAAAACTTAAAACTTTTTTTAAAATCAATTGTAGCTTTCAGAAAGTGAGCACAGACTCGAGACCAAAGAAGAGAGCATGGGCGAAGAAGGACGGCTTGAACAGCGTGTGGACAACAAAAAGTGATTGACACTGCATTAGGAACTCCTCCAGGCTCTGATTGGTTGATTTTGATCAAGCATGGTGAAATTCTCGTCATTAGATGGACTTGGAGGAGCCAAATCAGATTTTTTACTGATTACTTGTCTCATGAACAATACTGTCAGTCTAGAGTGACAGTTTCAGCAAATCTGAAAAAAGTTGCTTTCATAAAATAACTGCACCTTTAATTAATCAATAGGTTGGTAAATAATAATAATAATAATAATAATAATAATAATAATTATTATAATTGAAAAAAAGTTAAATTATTCCCCTGCAAAAGTTCAGCAGCTTTCTTTGTCTTTGTTCATTATACTAATTCAGAGTCATTCAGAAAATATAGAATTTTTGCCTCTTTTATCAAAAGTATGATAACATTTTCATGTATCTGCTGGTTTTGCATCTTTGCATCTGTTCTAGAGAAGGATAAGAGCCCACGGCAAGGTGTATTTACCCTCAGCTCGAAAATTAGTGGCAAAATAAAGCTTAATACAGCACAAGTCCTCAAGAAAGCATATAAAATTATGAACAACCCCAACATGCCTTCAATAACCTCCGGAATTTCATGCCATCAAGAATGCATTTCAGATTGCCTGTATGTAAAACAGCTGGGAGTTTTATTCCAGAGGCCACAGGAAGTGTGAATTGCTAATAAAGACATGTTTAGTTTACCTTGTGAACGGACTGATAAATTTATGCACTTGCAGTTTGACCGTATTTTGACAGGCTAGACCAGGGATACTCACTCTTTTCCAGATTGAGCCGCTGTGGGTGCAGGCTTTCATTCTAACCAACCAGTCACACACCTGATTCTACTAATCAACCCTTGAGGCTTTTGCCAAAGACCCGTGATTAGTAGAATCAGGAGTGAGACTGCGTGGTTAGAATGAAAGCCTGCACCCACTGCGGCTCGATCTGGAAAAGAGTGAGTATCCCTGGGCTAGACAAAAGTGTGACGTCCAAGTGTAAAATCTTTATTCATTGGTGCGCAAGGTGTGTCAGGCATTTTTGTGTCGTGGGCATAATGTATGGAGCAATCGGAGATGGTTTTAATGCATAGCCAGGCACCAATCCAAAGGTGCGCTGGAAGAACCCAAGGCTTGGAGGGTGAGAGCGACTATAATTTTTCTAGTGCCAAAGAGAGAACAGGTACTCATTGGGGTTTTGTCCTGATCTGTGGCAACCACCGGGGAGACCTCAGTTACAACATCCCTGGATAGAAGCAGCTTCTCTTCTCACTCCCATTCACTGAGGTAAGGAAACTTCCGGGCCATACAGACATGGGCTGTGTGTCCACTCATATCTGCTCCCAGTGATGTACTCCATTTCCCAAAGGTAGAGACAAAAATTTCTACAATATTCATTTGATTTGAGGCAGCATGCAAGGTGCCTGCATCATAATTTGACAATATCACATCCATAACTTACAGAATTAAGTTCTGATGTAGCCTGTCACGTTCCTGGAAATAAAACAACTTTATTCATGCCAATTCTGTGAGTGCAAACCCAGTGAGCTGAAATAGGCTTTTTCCTAAGACTCACAGTTGCATTTTAATTGCTTGATAGACGTTCAACTTGCTGAATTAGGCAGGATTGTCCACGTGAACTGATGCAAATTGACTGATTCGGAGCCTCACGATGATGAAAAGTGCAAAGCTTTCATAGCTTGTTGGGATTACCTTAGCAAAAATTTTCCATTTGCATGCATTTCATGATCTTTTAAATTGTTTGAATTAAATAAGATTATTGGAATCAATGGAAATGAAGACGTTTCAAATTATCCATTTCATTTAAACAATTTAAAAGAAAGTGAAACACATGCATTGCTTACAACCCCAGAGTAAAGAAAAGTGTGAAATCCAGACTCATCATCAGTTTCCAGTTACTAGAGGTGAAATCCACCGTAACGCACTTGAAATGGCCAATTAGGGAAAAAGTAGGGATTCTGTGTAAAATGTAAATTCAAATAGGTTGCTAATAAAAACAGAATGCAAGGATTAGCGTATATCATGAATTAACATTTTATTCACAATAGAACGTAAACAACATATTAGATGTTGAAAGTGAGACATTTTACCAAATCATGAAAAATGTTGGCTCATTTTGAATTTGATGGCTACAACACATATCAAAAAAGTTGGGCTAGGACCATGTTTACCATTGTTTAGTATCCTCTCTTCTTTTATCTACAGTCTGAAGTTTTGGGAGAGGAATATTGTCCCACTCTTGTCAGATGTAGGATTCTAGCTGCTCGACAGTCATGAGTCTTCTTTGCCGGATTTCTTTTTGATGGTGCTCCAAATGTTTTCCATTAGTGATTGGTCTGGATTGCAGGTAGGCCAGTTCAGCATTCGCTCTACTGCTGTGAAGCCATGCGGTGGTGATGGATGCTGTATGTGGTTTGGCATTGTTTTGCTGAAATATGCGAGGCCTTCCCTGAAAGAGATGTCGTCTGGATGGGAGCATATGTTGTTGTAAAACCTCTATATACTTTTCAGTCTTGATAATGCCTCTCCAGATGTGTGAGCTGCCCAGGCAATAGGCGCTAATGCAACCCGTTACTGTCAGAGATGTAGGCTTTTGAACTATGTGCTGATAACAAGCTGGATGGTCCCTCCCCTCTATAAACCGCACGACACGGCGCCCCTGGTTTCCGAAAATAATTCCATATTTTGATTCATCTGACCACAGAACAGTTTTCGATTCTACCTCAGTCCATTTTAAATTAACTTTGGCCCAGGGCAGACGGCAGCGTTTCTGAACCGTGTTAACATTTGGCTTCTTCTTTGCATGATACATTTATACCTTGCATTTGTAGATTGCACAGCGAAGTGTGTTCACTGACAATAATGTATGGAAGTGTTCCTGCACCCATGCAGTGTATTCCAGTGCAGGATCATGCCTGTTTTTGATGCAGTGAGGTCTAAGAGCCTGAAGATCACAAGCATCCAGTATTGATCTTCGGACTTGCCCCTTGCGTACAGAGACTTCTCCAGATTCTCTGAATCTTTTGAAAATATGAAGTACTGTAGATTCAAAGTCTTTCCAGTTTTACATTGAGAAATTTCTGAAATTGTTCCACAATTTTTAGACAGTTTTTTGCAGATTGGTGATCTATGTTTATCTTTACTTATGAGAGACTCTGCTTTTCTAAAATGGTCTTTTTATACCCAGTCATGTTACTGACCTGTTGCCAATTAATCTAATTAGTTGCAAAATGCTCCTCCAGCTCTCTTCAATTAGTACCACTTACTTTTCCAGCCTCTTTTTGTCCCTCTCAACTTTTTTGAGATGTGTTGCTGCCATCAAATTCAAAATGATCTAATAATTTTCATGCAATTGTTAAATGTCTTATTTTCAACCACTGATATGTTTTCTCTGTTGCACTGTGAATAAAATGTGGGCTGATAAGATTTGCAAATCATTGCATTCTGTTTTTATTTACAATTTCCACAGCATCCCAACTTTTTTGGAATTGGGGTTGTACCAGAGATGCCAAGTCTCACGCATTCGGCGTAGGTCTTATGCATTTTTTAGGCTAATTCACCTTAGTCCGTTATTATTCATTGAATGCTTAATGAGACTCTCATGCGGAATTAAAATCCTTGTGCATTGAAGTTTCCGTTTCACTTGCGTTAAGGTGCACCCCATCACAAGTAACATGGAAAGCGATTATGACTCCGGACTTCCTGTGCTTCTCTTTACTCAGGGATTGGAAACAATGCATGTGTTTCATGATCGGTTGAATTGTTTTAATGAAATAAGACTATCTGAAATGTCTTTCTGCAATTCCATTGCTTTTCATACCTCAGTAAAGACAAGCCTGAGAATTCCCGAGTCATAATCGATTGCTGTATCATTAGTGGGGAAATCCACCGTAATGCACGCGAAACTGATTAACTTGTGGAATTTAAGTCATTGTGCATCAAGTGAATTTCTTCAGTGCGCTTTGGTTGAATAATTGCTGACTACGGCACAGAAACGTGGATGCCACTAAGAGGAGAAACTCACGCCTAAGTCTTAAGTCTTGGCATCTCTGTTGTACTTGTTTGTAAATGTGCTTGTCCGAAGTTGCCTCTTGAGGGACAAATGAATTATTTTTGCATTGATTTTAACTGAATTGAAAAATTTTCTTCCATTGACAGTGTACACATTAACCTTGGGTTTTAGGTTATTCAGCTCCCCTTTAAACTACATTCAAAAGATTGTACAAAACCCTCCGCGAGTCTAATCACAGTAATGAGAAGCATTTTCTTCAAAAATTAAACTCACATTCAATAAAGTACTGAGTTTATCCCTGGCTGTAATTGCTTCTTCTTTTTTTTTTTACACTGGAAACCCGTTCAGACTACTCAAGCAGTCTTGCATTTTTCCACAGTCAGTGAATCTCTGTGTAGCACAAAATCTCTCACAATTTGAAATGCTTTTAATCTATCATAAAATGTCAGAATATTTAATTTGCACTTTCCAAATGCTGATTTTGACATGAAATAAGGCCTTGACAATTGGACTGCTTAGTCAGCCATGATAATAATCAGAGACATAATACATCTTGACCAGAAAGACCAGAAAAAAGTCCAGTGATTAGTAACACCTTTGTAGGGTAGAGTAAAATTATTAATCATCAGCATTTCCACTCTTGCAGGCTGTATCGGTGAGCCAGTGAGGCATTGGGTGGCCTATGCAACTTCCTCTGATGCTTTGGTCTTAAAGGGGCAATTTGCTGATAATGAAACCATACATAATTTCAAAGTGGAGGCTTTGTATAAATAAGTAGCATAAAAACCATACACAATTTCCCACAGCAGCTTGAGATATCGGCTTATTTATTACTCCCATGGCTTCCCCTTATATTTGCTGTCAAGACAATAACAACCACAGTAAGTTGCACTAGCTTATTAGTCTAGAAAAGCCCTCAAACCCATGCAGACCTGTGACTTACAGCTGTCAAAAAAAGCATTGCAAATGAGCCTCCTTCACTTTGCTGCAAAAAGAACTGGTTGTGATGATAAGGCAGACATTTTGTTTCGTGTGCAGGTGATGGAAATGCCAAAGTTAGAGGTTTTATTTTTTCACTGTTTACCTGTAAATACTGTATGGTTAACAGAATATTAACAGGTCATTGCATACATGAGATATAAAGCAGACAAGCTCGCAAATACGCAAAAAAATGTAAGAGTTTGCAGCGAGTAATTTCTTTAGGACAACGAGAGAGATCTCCAATGAGAATTACTGTGGTGTCCCCCTCAACGAATTCTGAACAATGCAGCTATACCATGCATTTTTTTGACCCTGGCAATTGACATCAAACAAGAATCACTTGCACCTGGAAACCCCCATTGGAGAAGTGGGGACACCCAATGGAATTGCAGGTGAGTAATAGTCTTCTTATTTCAATTCAATTAACTGATAAAAATGTCATGACTAAGGAAATTTCCAACTTGCCAGCTAGCTTCAACTAACTCACATTACAACAGTCAGCTAACGTTTATATTACTCAACAACAATTAATTAAATAGCTGGTGAAAATTTTCACAAGCAAGCTTGTTCGTGTTCACTACAACCGCAAGCTAACAAAAAACTAAAAAAACGCTGGCTGATTGAAAGGTCACAATATAGAAGGTACTTTATCGAGCTAGCATTTTGTAAATGTTGCCTTGCCCATGAAGTCCTCTGCACTCATATTTTGCGGTACCATTTCCAGTGTTGGTCACATAACAAGCTTGCTGTACAAGCAAAGACAGCCAAGTTATTTCTGAGTGGCATCTAGGACATGCACCCTGGTTTACCAGACGAAGGCAAGTGATCTAAAGTCCCTAGCAAGTGCAATAGCTTGTAGTTCTTCCTTACCTCCCACCAAATTATACGCATCAAATAATGGCACTGGTGCCGGACATTGGCAGATTATGCGGTTGATCACCAGAAATATTGGCTAAATGCTTGTGTGTTCGCACCACATTCTTAACTGGGATAAATGGATATATAGTAAGGTCAAAAAATCAGCGAAGAGTCTGTTTCAAAATTATTCAGCTTCTCACAATGGCAACATCCTTTCTTTTCAGTCCACACATTTCCTTCTTTGCACCTTCACACTGTGAGAATTCCTGAGAACAGCTCCTGCAGTCTCCCAATATATATTCATTGAGTTACAGGTCTCCACTGCAGGCATGCCAGTTTTGCACTCACATTCTTTTTCTACAGAGCCATGTTGTTGTGAGATGTGGAATGTGGCCTCAGGCATGGTCTTGCTGAAATAAGAAAGCCCTTCCCTGAAGAATGCCTTGCTCCAAAACCTGTATTTATTGCTCAGGATTAATGGTGTCTTCACAGATATGCAAGTTACCCATGCCATGTGCTGTAATGTGTTATGATTCTGCCTCATCTGTGTTGTCTTTGTGCTGATGCTTGTGCTGTTTTATTTTTCAGCTTTCATTTCTGCCGTCTGATGATTGACTCCCTCTCTGCCAACCCCCAGTGATGTCGCGTGACAGCCTTCAGCATGCCTGCGTCTCGTTATCCAATCATGTTTCCTCTTTCGGTTTGGCTCTGGTATTTTATTCATTACTTCCGTCTGTGCTTAATTCTGGGTCTCGCTAAACTCTGAGTGAATGCGTTCTCTGATAGGATAATAACTAACCCCTACTAACCAGCACTTATTTGAGGGTGATTGTACATATATTGTCATGTAGTATTAACTTTAATTAACTCATTAGCGAGTGCGTGTGATTCTAGCTTTAGTAATTACTCGTCACGTTTAGATTTCCCCCCCCCCCCCCTCTTGGGAGGTCAGCTTTATTTTCTTTTTTATTTTAATAAGTGAACCCAAAATGAGGGAAGGGTATAACAAAAAACCAAGATACATATTGCAGTAGGAAAGTACAGATTTGGAAAGAAATGGACAGGAGTCAAAATGAATTGGGAGACAGGGAGAAAAAAGAAGGAAAAGAAAAAAGAGAGGAAGGGGAAAGAAAGAAAGAAAGAAAGAAAGAAAGAGGAAAAAAGAATGAGCAAAATTGTTAAATTAGCCAATAAGCAACAAAACTAATTTGAAAAATAGATATATATATTTTTTTTAAACAGGAAATAGGGTGTAAATATTAAAGAGTCGTAGTGTGATATGTGTGATGATTATTGTGACTGGGGTCTGAGGTCATGGAGGTGGGTTTGGCAGTTCAGTGAGTTCAGTAGGTTATGACAGGGTTCCATGTTTCATTAAAGGCTGATACAGTGTTTTGTTTGTAGGCTGTTGTTCTGATTATTGAAATGTGTTCTTTGAGGAGGTTGATCCACTGAGTAACATGACAAGATTTTTTTGATTTCCAGTTTTGAAAAATTATTTTCTTGCTGATGGTTTGAGAAATAAGTAAAGGTTTTTTAAATTTCAGTGGAAGGGTTATTCCTGTAGTATTTCCTAGTAGGCAGAGTGATGGGTCCATTGGAATTCTGCAGCCAAATATCATGGAAAGCTTTCCAGTTACTGCTGTCCAGAAGGAGTGAACCGGTCGGCAAACCCAAGTGGCGTGAAAATAATTGTCTGTAGTGTCCAGAATGCATTGCCTGCAGTTGCCTGTGTCTGCTAATCCCATTTTGAACATTTTACTTTGGTTGATGTGGGTTCTTTGGATAGTTTTGTTTTGTATCAGTTGCAGGTTAGAGTTACTGGACATAGAGAAGATTTTATTATTGATTTGTATCCAGAAGTCGGGGCTGGGAGAGATATCAAAGTCATTTTCCCATTTTGTGGTTGGAAGTGAAATTGAGGTATCTTGTATGGATATACGTTTATATAGTTTGGCGGTGATTTTCTTTGAGTTTGTAATTTTCATGATCTCTGTACTTAGTTTCGATGGTTCTAATGTGTTGTTGGTAATATTAATTTTGGTTTTTATTACATATTTAAGTTGCTGGTAGCGAAGGAACTGGTCTCTTCCTATCCTGTGCTTCTGGATTCAGGTGTTAAATGAAATGAGTTGGTTGTTTTGAAATAGGTGTTGGAGATGTGTGATTCCTCATTGTTCCCATGATGGAAAGTGAACAGGGGTGTAATGTAGTTGAAAGTCTGGATTGTGCCAAATTGGAGTGTACTTGCGTGGTGGTAGTGATGATTTAGTAATTTTGTGAGTTTTCCACCAGGCTGTCAGAGTTGTGGAGATTGTGTTATATTTAACTACAGTTAAGTTTTTGAATTGATTGTGGTAGGAAGGGAAGGTCAGTGATTAAGGTGGGTTTACATTGATTTTGTTCTAATTCTAGCCATGGGGTATTGTATTTATGTCTTGGAGTCCATTTGAATAAGTACTGTAATTGATTTGATAGAAAGTAATTGAGAAAATTTGGTGCTTCGAGGCCGCCTTGTGATTTTTGAATGTTATTTTTGTAATGTTGAGAGTGAGATTCTGGGTTTCTTGTTTTTCCGATAAAATTGAGTTGTTATTGAGTTGAGCGTTTGGAACCATTTGACAGTGGGAGTGATGGGGAGAACTGAAAACAGATAATTTATTTGGGGTTTTCATTTTGACTGTTGCAATTCGTCCTATGAAAAGTTTTGTCCAGCGTCTGAGATCATCTTCAGTTTTTTTTATTAAGGGGGTGTAGTTGAGGCTAAAGAGCTCTGACAGTCTGGGGGAAATATTGATGCCCAAGTATTTTATGTTGCCAGTGTGACGTGGAAAAGGTGGATCTTGGGCTACAGAATTCCAAGCTGTTTCAGATAGTGGTAGACTAGTTGATTTGTTCCGATTTTTTGTGTAATGTGAGATTTTGTGTATTACATTACACAATGTGAGAAGTTGTTAATTACATTAAAAGTTTCCTGTAGTGACACGGAGGGTTTCTGTAAGTATAGAAGTAGGTCGTCTGGATGGAGGCTAAGTTTGTGTTCAGAATTTTTGTCCTGAATTCCTTCAATTTTGTTATTCTGTCGTATTGCTGCTGCAAGTGGTTCTGTAAAAATGGCAAATATATAGATAGAGAGTGGGCATCCTTGTCTGGTTCCTTGGTGAAGTGTGAAGCTTGGTGATGTTATCCCATTTGTGGTTATTGTGGCTCTAGGTGAGGTGTAGAGTGTTCTTATCCCATGTATGAATGACTCTCCAAAACCAAATTTATGTAGTGTAGCAAATAAAAATGTCCAATTTACTTTATCAAATGCTTTTTCTGCGTCTAGTGATATGGTTTTTTGAAAATGATGGTTTTGTTTTGTTGTAGCTGTGAAGTATTGATTAAGTTGAAGGGTGTACGAATGTTGTCCGAGATATTTCTATTTGTGATGAAGCCTGTCTGATCAGGGTGGATTAATATAGGGGTGACTGTCTCTATCCTCGTTGCTAGTGTTTTTGCACTACGCTGTCTTGTTTGATTGATGGTCTCAGCGTCTTGTCTCAAGTCATTTTTGTTAACCCGGTTCTCGTGTAATTGTTTCTTAATCCTATGTGTTTCTGTTCTAGTCGAGATTGCTTTTTGAGTCCCGGCCTCCTCTCATGCTATTTATGTGGCTGAGATGGGAGGGGCCATCTGACAGAACTTTGCTAGACTGAGATCTGCATGGTGAAATCTCAGCTCCTTGTGCCTTCCGAGTATTTCCTTTGTATGATTTCAAAGTCTTGCATTTTTCTGCGCCCACGTCTTCTCTGCCCCTTGTTTAAGTCTCCCAGTGTATCCGTCAGTCTAGTTAGGTCCAGTTTTTGTTTTTCTAGTTTAGCCACTCTTGGACTGTGTACTTCTGTTTCCCCCTGCCTTGGGCAGTGTACCTTAGTATTCACATTTGTTCAGTGCATGTGCATGGTGTTTTAATTCTGGCGTGTCTCCCAATTTTCCCCTAGTGTCTTGTGTTTCAATAAACACTTCAGTTCCTGCATCTGGTGTTAACCTGTCTACTTCCTAACAGTAATGCACCCCCATACTATTGTGGATGCTGGCTTTTAAACTCTGTGCTGATTACAAGCTGGATGGTTTCTCTTCTTTGCCAGTACCCAGCACCCACTATGGACCATAAACACAGGCAAACTACAGGTACAGCAGAAGCAAAACCCCGGCACATTCAGAAAGAAACGAAAAAAATGAAACCGAAATCAAAGGAGTCGTTACGTTACCATACATAAGAGGCGTCACAGAGCGGATTCAACGGGCCATGAGAAAATTCCACATCAACACCCCGGTAAAACCATACATAAAATTACAACAACTACTGGTACACCCGAAAGACCAAATTGACAACTGTAACAAATGTGACGCCATATACGAAATCCCATGCCGGTCTTGCCATAAAACATACATTGGGGAAACAGGTAGACCTTTTCACACACGTAAAAAAGAACACCAAAAAGAATGCGAGAAAGAGACAACAGTAAGACAGACACGCTCAGTTAAGGAATAAGCACTACAGGTAAACCTTAAATCAGCAATCACAGACCATTGCAAGAGGGCAAATCATATTATGGACTGGGATAAGGCCAAAGTCATCCGCACTCAGAACAACCGACATGAACGCTGGATCATGGAGGCAATCGAAATCAGGAAGCGGGCCCACAGGACCATGAACCGGGACGAGGGGGCATACACGCTTTCCCACACCTGGAGTGCCATCTTGGAGGAGCGGCCGGATAGCGCAAAATCAAATCTGACAGGGCGGCCACGCCTTGCTAACATCAGCTGATAAGACACGTCACTCGTAACATCAGTGACTCTTCTGAAGAAGACGGGAGTATCCCGTCGAAACATGTCAAGGTAGGATAAAAACTTTTCTGTCTGAAAATAAGAACGTCAATGCTAGTTAGTTACCACAGACAGTATGAAATTTTTTGGAATCCTATAGTCCCCTCCGTTTCCGGTTGGGGACTAATAAAAGGTGAAAATAGGCTCTTTTCTTTGTTATTGAAAACCAGCTTTAAAATTTTAGAGGTTAAAGATTTCAACATACTTCTTTTCTAAAATCTTTATAGGACATGTATACTCCAGATTGATGACATTTTTTTTCATACCTGCATTTGCTCATCAGCAAAGAATCTCCAAAATTTGAATTAAAGGCACGAGTTGATGAAAATAAATATAAGAAAATGGACTTGGGTATAAAATGACTGTTTGATCATGATGTTACAGTTCTGAAGTTTGAAACAAACTCAGAACCGTATTTCTGGCATTTATAGTTTTTGAGATGCTAAGTTTTTAGTAACAGAGGTCAAAACAGGCAGAATTTCACTCATTTCTTCCTTGGGTCCAAGAGATTCAAAATTCAGCAAATTCCTTGCTTGTCCCGGCAGCTTTGTGAATAAGTTTTATGGCACAACTCTTAGCTATAAACATTTAGCACCAGTTAGAGGTACTCTTAACAAACTGTTAAACTTAATTTGCATGGTTTCTTTGAGAATTGCTTAACTCTTTCTGTTAACATAAAATGCAGGGATACACCTCAAGTTTGGTCAGGGTGGATGCACATTTCAGCTTATTGCAGCAAGGGGTATTGCACCTCTAGGCCTATGTCATTAAATATATATCCCGTACTTGGCAGTTTATCCATGTTGTTAACGCTGATGCTGGCCTAAATGGGTTCCTGAGCCAGCTGGGACATACCTCAAGAAGTAGCATCTTAAACAACCTTGAGATAACGCAGACATTTAGCCAGATTGTGAGATGTTCACAAATCAGCTGATATGACCCGCCTGGGTACCAGCATATATTCAGAGAATGTGTAAAAGTGCAGGATTCCCTTAGCAAGTCATGTTTAAATTCAGATTTGGGGAAATAGATATGTACCTCAAATCAGATTTGAATTATATTTTTAAACTGCTGCGGAATAAATCAAAACACGGTCAAGAATTGTTTTAAAATAAGTTTTATCATAACAACATGCTTCCAGCAGCACCTAAAGGACTCAGATGCTAATTACCTTTGCCCTGCTTAGAAAAATCTGTCATTGGCTTAGTGGGGGGCTTAAACCTTCTGACACCCTACAGTTACGCACGTATACATTTTCTCTTATCAAACACATACAGTGCTTGCACCTATTTATTGGACAGTGACAAATTTTTATTTTTATTCTGTATTTTAGCACTAAGTTAAAAAGAATACAATGAAAATGAGATTCAAGTGCTGACCATCAGCTTTTATTTATTAGTCAATCAATATCAAGTGAACTGCGTTGAAATAAAAAGTCAAAAGTCCTCCTCATTTTCAATGTCCGATAGCAAAAACGTTTTTTTGGCCAATTCAGCATAATACTGAATACACCAATCATTTTTAATATTGGTGTCATGGTTTGTGTATGTGCTATTTCCTTCTTTGTTACTCTCGTCCCTGACGACATCGAATTCTTTCCCCATCAGATTTTTCACCCAGCTGGCTGATAATTCCTGGGTGGTCCTTCCCCAGAGTCTATATAAACCAGAGGTCGCCACGCCTCCTTTGCTGGAGTGTGTGCTCTCAAGTTACTCGCTTCGGCTTAAGAATTCGGTCGTCAGGATTTGTCAGACTATATAATCTTTATATCTGGGAAGCTCTGCTTCTTTAGGGATTTTCTGACACAAGTGTTTTGTGCCTTGTTATTTTCTCGTTTATTGAGATTTCTTTTCCTCTGTTGTTGCTTGCCTTGTTTCTGCACTTAAGTCTTTTGTGTATTCATAAATGTGAGCTCTTTTCCCTTCCTTTCTCGCTCTATCACTTTCAGCTGTGCCGGCTCCGTGCTCAGTGCACCTTCGCCTGCCACGGCATCTGAAACTCCTCATTAACCAGCCTTTACAATTGGATCACACATCCTTTGCATACAATGACTGACATCTGTGACACATCTGCATGACCTGATGCTGGGTCTGTTCCCTGGTGATGTTCTGCCAGGCTTGCAAACATCTTCAATTCCTGCTTGTATCGGGGAAGTTTTGCCTTTAGTCTCCGTTTCAGCCATTAAAGTGGATATTCATTTGGATTCACATCTAGTGAATGACTCACTCAGCCAACAGAACCAAAATAACAATTCATTCATTCATTCATTCATTATTGAATAAAAATGAATAAATTATTCTTATTTTTATTATACAACTATTACTGTGTGATGAATAATGGTGCTCACTGTACCCAAAAATTCGGGAGGTTGTATCCCGAAAACATGGAGCCCTTTCCACTTATTTTCAACCAAACTCAAGTATCACAATGGACTACGAGAGAATGGTGCAGGCCCTGTGTCTCGAAGTTTGACCAGTGAATGAATAGTGTGTGGTATATTGTAGGAAGCGTTTCTTCACACAAGAAACACCTGACCAAATAATAAGGAATTCATATACTGGTCTGGCGCTATTACCCTGGTTAATGGTTGGGCTTTTAGCTCCCCTGAAGGAAATGATTAATGCTGTAGTATCCACGAACATTCCCGATTATTCTATGCTTTCAAGAGTTTGAGAGAGGCATTATTCCGTTTTCACATGGCAATGGCCTTGCGCACAGAATGAGGTCAATGTCTGGTCTGTTGAGATCAGTCTAGAAGAACTAGATTGAACTGCACAATACATTTTGCAATAGAACAACAGAGTCATTGTACAATACAGCAGTAGCAGAAGCAACAGAACAATAGCAGCAAAAATGCTACCTACTGCACATCTTGTGAATACGGTTGGTGTGAAATACCTTTACAAAAAAAAAAAAAAAAGGAATAGAAATAAAACCTGAATTTCTCAGCGCAGACAAGGCTGTGGCCTTAAATGACTCAGTGGATCGTTTTTGCCAGCAGCATGGCCACAAACATGACAAACTTCAGTTGACAAGGTACCAATTTTGCAAAAGTAGTTTCTGACTGTTGCAAGAAGCGTTTTGCAAAGAACATGCAGTCACTATAGTCTGAATGACCAAAAAAAGAAAGCTAAAATGCAAATAAAGAATTAAGGATGCTGTTAAATATTATATATCCAATGCCACATTATGCACATCGAATATATTGTCATCTTTCAAGATTCATCTGGCAAAAACCAGTGAATTTCTAATGAATGAATGATGCATTAATGTCACCGTTGAATCATAGATATTTTATTTGTTATATTTTATTTCATTTCGAGTCATATACTAGAACTGTTTGTTCATATATTAAAAAGTACTGTTTGCTGCTAAGTGCCTGGGATTAATTTTTATTGCCACAGCAATTGTAGTTATTTACTCCAATTATCATTAACTCACCGGTATTATTAGAACAGTATCCTCATCTCTGGAGAATACAAATTATGTAACCAGAGTAGAAATTATTCAGTGTAAGTGGCAAAATGGCATCTTCACGGACAGTCATTTCTTTTCCACTAGGCACGCATAAAGCCTTGATGAAAACTAGCAGGTCATAAGGGAAGATGTATGACATTGCCATATGGTAAGAATTGCCTCTTGTTTTCAAGAAATGTCATAGTCTTTTTTCCCATGCCCTAATGCTGTATCTTACAATGTGACAGAAAAAGTGAAAGTGCCATTGCACTGAATTATCTGATAATGAGAGAGCAAGCGTGTGTGTGTGAGTGAGTGAGAGTGAGAGAGAGAGAGAGAGAGAGAGAGAGAGAGAGAGAGAGTAAATACTTTGAACTGATAAATCATTTTCAACATCATTCAGATTTACTAAAAAAAAAAAAAAGAGGGCAAAGTGCTCCTGGGTGCATTCTACCCCTGGAGAGTTTGCACTGTTATGTGTCTGTGGTAAGGCTGACAGAACTGGTATAAGCTTTGCAAACACCCATATATTCTGCACAATTCTGCAACTTTTTGTAGTCTGCTGAATTCTTAATAGATTGTCCCCCTATGAGTGCCTGGTAACCATGATCTTTTTAAAGCAAAGCAAAAAGTTCAGGTTTCCAAAACACTTTTGCCAAAGACAAAATATGAAATTATTCATTGTGTTTACGCAATGTTTTTTACTTCCATAATCTTGATCTGGTGCACTTCATGCTCATATTCTCAGGGGTTTGTTTTCACTTTTCTTCTTTCATCTTTGTGTCTCCTCCATGTAGTGTTCACTTCACCAACCATCTTAACATAACAGAACATGAATGGCGAGAGCAGGCTGTTCAGCCCAACAATGCTTGCCAGTTTCTTTATGCTATTGTGAATATATCACTTCAGATACTCAATGACTCGATGGTATCAAGCTTTAAGTCAAGCCTGCTCTTGAAAACTCCCAAGATCTCTGCCTCTACAGTATGGTCAGGCAAGCTATTCCGCATCGAAATTACTCTTTGGGTGAAGAAATATTTCTGAATATCAGTGCTAAATTTACCTTTGGTCAGCTTCCATTTGTGACCCGGAGTTCTTCGAACAACACTTGGTTGAAGGAATCCAGCATAATTCACTTTGTAAATCCCTTTAACATATTTAAAGACCTCAATCAGATGACCTCTAAGCCTCCTTTTCCTATGACTAAAGAGATTAAGGATCTTCAGCCTCTTTTCATAGCTTTCATCTTTTATACCCGGAATTAGCTTAGTGGCTCTTCTCTGAACTTGGCTCTTCTCTAACTTTCTCTACAGCCTGTATGTCTTTCTTGAAGTAAGGTCCCCAAAACTGTTCACAATACTCTAAATGTGGTCTGACGAATGTGTTGCCATAATTCCTCCTTTTGCCAGCAGAAATAAATGGCGGACGTGAAATTTTTACCGAGGAAGAATGAGCAAAGCATTCTGGGCAATATCAAAGCTGGGAGGGATGTTCGTTGTTGGCTTCGTTTGAGGGAGGATAATCGAGGGCTTGAGCAAATGAAAATGCGCCTTTCCCTCCGCATAACTGGATTGGAACGACCCGACAAGTGGCAGCCATCTTACATCCGGGATTTTTTGGGGATTCCCCCCTCGGTTGGAGGGTGAGTGAACACGACGAAGCAAGAACTTTTTCGGATTGGAACGCAGCCCCAGTCCGGCTCCAGAGTGAAACCGACACGTCAACCGAAGGACTCGACGGGCATATTCTGCAATCTAACGCAGTACATGTGTACAGATCTAATGAAATTAACTTGTTCGATTAAACGCAATGGCGAAAGTGGAGGACGCAGTGCGAAAGTCAGGCAGCTCAAGCACGAATTTGCTATCAGCTACAGTTTGCTACGGCAACAGTTGGTGAGTACAGCAGTTTTACTACTCCGTAGCTCGGATGCAGGGCAAGCTAGAATCCACCCCATATAGACGCATTTGGAGAATGGGTTGACATGCCCAAGAGTAGACCGGAGACCATAGAAATCCAGTGGGTCTGAGTTTAGGGGGAAACATGGACAGTGAGGAGCAGCTAAAAGTAGACCAACAGCTTATGGACCGCTTTAGTGTGTATTAGGACCTGCTGGTTTGTGTGCATAGCTGTGGTGTGTTGTTAGCGTGGAGAAACGAATAGCTTCCGCGCTGGCATATGACAGAGGGGCGAAAGGTCCAAGCTAAATGGCCTTTTCAGAAATGGCCCGTGGCAATGGTTTACTCATTGCTTCGGTATGACCGGCTTTTCCTCGCGGAAAATGGGCGCATTATAGATAGCGTGCGAGAGCTAGACAGAGCTCCGGTTATGTCATGAACATAATACAGGTTTTACAGACCGTAAGTTCCATCTGAGTGAACTGTTGCTTATGTGGAGCAAGCGAATCGATGGCAATGCAGCGTAATACTGGACACGTTATCGCCTGTGCACTTCCCTATTGCTTTCACCGGTAGTGTCAGCGAGCTTGCCCAGACATTGGAGATGTGTTAGCCTGACCCCGTTCATGGATAAGTAAAGCGATTGTTTCATAAGCACCCAAAAAAGCATCCCAAGCTCTCCAAAATCTACATCTGATCTAACTGCAGCCCAACTCGGCAGACACATACAGCACCTCTCCATTTAGCTTCAACTGTAGTGGCTACAATCAGGTAACATTATGATGAAACTGTCACGTTGATGCTTACCGAAGTAACACAAGCATACCGATCATAATTGTTGCATATAAGTTAACCAGAAGCATTTTTAATTAGCAGAGCACGCAAACTAACATGCAGTAGCTGATAAGCAGTCATGACTTTGAATATAATCTGTCGAGCGAAAAATTTGTTTCACATCCGGTGTTAAAGCTGCTTAACGCGCCCATAACACTTGTATTAGGGTCTTTGCATTGACTTTGAATGTAGCTAATCTGTCCCGCGGCAAAATTTGTTTCATGTCTGACGTGAAAGCAGCTTTAAGGATTGTACGCAAGAGCTGGAGAGAGCTCGGTTATGTGATGAACATAATGCAGATTTTGCCGACCGTAAGGTCCATTAGCGTGGACAAGCTGCTTATGTGGTGCTAGCAAATTACCTATTTAATCTCCACAACAATTTCAAGATAGTGCAGAGAAATCATGTGTAAACTGGTTGAGCTTCTACGTTTCGCATTGCCTTCACAGTAGCACCAGAGAGCTTGCTCAGACATTTGTGAAGTATCCGGTTGATCCCGGTCATGGATTAGTGAAGCGATCACTAACTATAGTGCCTTCAATTGGGCAACGTTATGATGAAACTGCCACATTGATGCTTACCAAAGTAACGCAGGCATACCAATCCGAATTAAATTTTTATGATGATCCGGATCTGGATCTTTTTTACAAACTAAGTGACATTTCTCCAAACCTAATGAACGGATTTTGATAAAATTTACTCGGAATGTCACTGAGTGTATAAATAAAGATCCGGATCCAAAATCCAGATCCAGATCCAGATCATCACAAAAATTTAATGGAGTCGTCCATGGACCAAGATCTACCTCAGGTGAAAATTTCATGAAGATCCGTTCAGTAGTTTCAGAGAAATCCTGTCCACAAACAAACAGACAGACAGACAGACAGACGGACGGACAAATACATAAATAAATAAACCGACCTTGGCGGAGATAATGAAATGGATCTGCATGGGTCCAGTTCCAGATGAGGATCAACAATTTGGACTCCAGAGGTAATACCTCTTGATGAATGCTTACCAGATCTGGCACAACTTTGACTATTCAACCTCATTTGTGGAAATGACAAAAAATATTCCCATCCGAGCAACTTGACCGATCGTCCTGAAATTTTCCCCGAGAGAAAGATCTTGCATTTGTATCAACGTCACCCCTTGGCGGAGGTCAGAAATCTCGGATTGCTCTTGTTCTAAATGTGCAATTCTGTTGAAACAAAAGATTTCTCTTGTGTTGAGTTAAAGCATATGACACCAACAGCGGTTGTCTTACATAGTCGCTCTACACTCTTCACATTTATCGTGGCACTCACTTCCAACTAACGCGTTACATAGGACATCTTCCTTTTGCATAGGCAGGTCGTCAAGTGACACTGCATAGGTCATGCCAACTCATCCAACGCTACACAGCACATGATACAGGTTCACATGATATCAGTGGAGAACAACAGGTGGAAGCAGTGCAAGGGATATCTCATCCAAAAGACGGCGTCTCCTTCAGTACCATGTCCTCATTTCTGCACTGGAACATTGAGGATTATTTCACCAGAGGGAAGATCACAACTTACTGGCCCACCAATACCTCTTCCAGCAGCAACTTGTATTTCCTAGGTTGTCTCCCATCCATCCAAGTTCAAACCAAGCCCACACCTGCTTAGCTTCAGCCACACAGCCGGAGCAGACTAAGTAATGGTATGACTGATAATTGGAAACTATGAAGATCATTTGTGAATATGAAAGCTGAGAAAGCTGTTAGAACCCTCAAGAACAATGATGCAGATATAACACAAAGACCAGAGCTAATGAGAGTGTGAATTTGAAGCCGGAGACCATAATGGTCTTGTATTTATGGCTTCTGGGTTACCCACACAGTTGGAGGCTATTGGACATTTTGAGCAGGTAGAGCCAAAGAAATTTTGAAAGAAAAGATGGGCAGATGAAAAAAACGCAAGCTAGCTTGCTGACTTGGGGTAAATATTAGTGAAGTATCCACAACATGCAGCTGCACCATGGCTTTGCCAAGCATGTGCAAGATAAGCCACAGTTTATCAAGCTCACGTTAGATCGCGTTCGAGGGAAACTCAGATTGAATATGCGCAGTCAATCCATGTGACATCATGTTCATGAATTGTGTTAACCCATCACGTTCATGTTCATGAATGAGTTAACCCGTCAAACTATGCCAAGCAGCTTGAAGCCAAATTCCTTTGCCCAAGTAGCATCCATCCACCTTGAAAAGACCAGCTTTGGAACAGTGTCGAGTCGCCTATGGTGGAGCTGATCGCAATTCATGCCGTGGAGGAAATGAATCATCCACTGACAATGAAAGTACTGCCTTGCTAAGCAAAAATTGGAATTTAAAAAATCTAGTGTTTGTGGATGCATCTGGATTATGATGTGCGGCTCAAAATTGCTTAACAAATAGCTCTCTTATAGCTTAACAAAATGACACACCAATTACAAAGGTTCCTTGAGCAAACACATAGGCAATGTTTTAAAACAAGCAAGCTTTGCGCAGGCTAGCCTTCATAACCGAGCACTCCAGTCGCGGCATCGGTGAGTAAGACATCAAAGACCAACAAGAGCCACATCAACTCTGTCAAGGTGCGGTAGCTAAAATAGGCATTGCTATAAAGGTTTGCAGCGATAACAAATACCACAAACCTTGTAGCAGGTGGGTCTTATTGAATCAGTACGCCGAGGAGCGGCTACTCAGCTTAAGAAAGCCAACATTTTACCGGCCAAGCAATCATGTGACAGCAGTCAAATGCACTCAGGTGACTAACTTGCAGGTAGCACCCCCTCTACATGAAGCTTGACTCCGTGACCCATCAAAATTTATGTCAGAGTTCCATTTATGTCATTCAATAATGCATTGTGAAATTGTTCAACATTGTTGAGGTTTATTAAAATTGTGCCTTTCCTCATTCAGATATGATACCTTTATTAATGCCAATACATTACTGTTAGGAGGCGCATGAGTACGTGCAAATTAACAATATTCAGTCAGGGGTGCTTATTTTGTGAATGAGGGGGCTGGGAGACTGGAAAATGATTCTTGGCCCTGGGCCCATCATCACATGCTTCAGCCAATGATGATATGATATATTTTTTTATCCCTAGAGAGATCGCATTTTACAGCATAATCAAATGTTACGATGAAAGTACAACCATACAATCCCTTGTTGATATCTGCCATTATATCAAATGCATAACTCTCATTCTGGTGCTGGAGGAAACTAGCTCTGCGGTCATGTCAGCATGCTAATAAATGTCTAAAATCCATAGGCCATCAATCAAGAATCAAGAATTTGGATTCCAGCCCTTACTCATACTGGACTGCAATGATGACCAAGTAATAATCAATGCACATGTGGGCAGTGATTTTGTATCATCATTGTTGTACTGTATATTAATTTTCATCATCTGAATATGATTTATTTTTAAATTCCAAATTTCGATAGGATTCAGTTACTCTGTAGCTGAAATATGATTATCCACACCCAAACTGGCTAAAACTCCCACTCCCCCCACCCCAAACACATTTCATTTTCGAGAGAACTGTTGTCTCTGACGTCTGTGCTACACTGGGTGTGGTAATACTGGGAGGTTCTGTGAGCCGTGGAGCTGGAACAGCAACAGAAATATGGTCTTTGCCCATATATCAACTTCAATACAGTCAGAGAAAATAATTTACACTGTAGAGTCAGGGAGCTCCATTGGTTGTTTAGCATTCTCCATGGCAGCTGGCAGATGAAGACACGGGCGAAGGGGGTTGGGAGGTGGGCAGGTGTTGCAGGCACTGACATATTCAAGATATGCTATACATCTTTGTTTTCACTCGCTCCAAGTAAGCTTGGAGTAATGAGAGGAGGCTATTTTAGTTCCATGCCAATACCCTCACACACGAACACACACAGGCACACGCGTACGTGCGCACACACGCATAAATAAAAATGCGGATGCATGTTTGTAAGGAGATATTCATACACACGTACCGAAATGATTCCACAGAAACACACGCAAACCCACACACACGCGCAAACACAGACATAATTAAACTGTAAGCGTTTGCCAGGGCAGCACAGCACTAACATGTCAATATCACAATGTACTGAAGTGCTGCATGCTGTTCAGGTACATCTCCTTCCCCGTGAGTCGTGCGCACATCTACACAAGGCAGATTTTCATCTCGACCACTCCCTCTCAAATGCGGGGAAGTCCTCTGGACACATCTTTGTTTAAGATACTGACTCCAGTCAGCCAATGTGCAGCTCTTGTACGGGCAGTCAAAAGCTCAGGCAAGCTAACAGTTGCATATCTTCCACGTGACCTAATAGGGAGGCAGCTTTTTTTCCTTCTCCTCTTTTTCAAGCACATTTCACTGCTCTATTATCGACTCTGAAAGAAGCCAGCTTAGACATCACTAACATTTTCAGGGAGCATTTTTGGGCGATTCGTTCATTGTACTACTTATCAATAGACAACAGAGGCTCATCACAAGCAGAGAACAGGTGTGGGGAACAGAAAGGAATTCCAGAGCTCCTGTTCCCTCTGGAGGTCCTGGGGTGGGTGACACCTTCCGATGGACATGTGGTAACGCCTCAAAAGAAAAGGGGAAAAAAAGTAGCATAAAGTAAGTCAGGGAATTTCATGCAAATGATGAAGAATGTGAAGACAGGGACCATCGCTCTCTCTCCATCATTCTTTAACTCCTGCGGTATCATCAATCCAGCCTGACAGGCTTGCATTTTATGAAAAAAATAAATAAATCTAGTGCCTCAGTATAGAATCTACAACGTCCCCTGTTCCAAAAAAGCAGAGGCATTTTCTTCATTTTTGGCCTGAATTTGGAGATATTTCCCAAATTCTTTTCATTTTTTTCTTCTATTCCCAAAATAATCCACTTTAACCACTGAGCATGGCCCACAGCGATATGCCCACATTCAAACTGCACCTGTCAAAAATCATACCCACATTTATTGAATCGGTCGTCAGCCGCGTGCCTACACTCAGACCAAGTGTGCTATATACTTTTCCATTTCCATCTGTTCCTGCTGCAGAGCTAATGCACTTTGACTGCACTGCAGGAGCACTGATAAATTAGGGTGTCTAAACAGTAGTGGTGAATTTCCCAGCCATATCACTTCAGTGGCTGGTGGGTTATGTTGCGGGAATGTTGTGATCTCATGCTTTCTCTCGTTAGGGCAAATCCCATGGGAAGCCAGCATCTGCCTGAATTCAAATAAGCCCGTATTAAAACAGGAGGTGATTCCATACACTGTATATCGCAAATGTTAATGTGTACAATATGCATAGTTAAAAACAAATTAATTGCACACAAACCACTGTTTAACTGTTTCACAAATTGCACCTGGCACAGTCCAAAAGCATATGCTAATTGCTGAGCAATGTAATGTGAAGAATTGGTCTCATTTAGGCTAATGTGAAAGACTATATTTTCTGATATTAGTGCAGCTTCTCTGGCGAAAAAGTTTTAAAAATTCTCTACTCCGACTCATCTCAGATCTAAATATCTGTTAAGACTTGATGGAAAGCATTTTGTCAGTGTAACAAATTTCCAGTACTTAGTGTAAGCTAGTTAAGTTCACTCCTTAATTCAGCCCTAAGCAGGCAGTGGTGCTTGACTTGCTTGTTAATTGGAAAGGATGATTTAAGGACACTTTCTTGACACTATACAGCAATGCGGAAAAGTGTCTTTGGAAGTGTAGATTAATTAGCCTGTTGCCTCCATATTTGGTTTGTGGCCCATGCGGTGGGTTGTTCTGATTGTGTGTGTGTGTCTCCCATGTAAACAGCTGCATAAATAGCTTTCAATATAATGTGTTATTTTTTTGTTTTATACACCTTGTTGAATTGAATCATTTTAACAATCCAGCTGAAAATTCAGTGCGAAAGCCATCATAGCCAAGGTGGAAGGAGAATGTTTTACCATGAGTAAATGTCTGAATCAAAATATCTGTATGCACTCTGTGACTAGAAAAGAAAAGGTAACCAGGGGGTGAATATCCAGGATAAATCTACGTGGGAAAAGTTAGAATTGCTCAATAATGTATTTTTTTCTTTTGGTACCGAGAGCACATCCTGCCTGTGGATTCCATCTGATTGTATGGAAAGCACTGTGGGGCCAGGTTAGACAGCTTCGACATTCTGACTTAACACTAAGCCAGTTCTTGGACATGTGACTCTGACGGAATCCGAGATGGGTGGTTAATTGATGAACAATCCCCTGCTGGCTGATTGGTCATTTGGTTTTATAAGGAAGTGAATTGTTTTTGATTGTGTTCGTGTTATTTGCAGCGACATGAATTTAGTAGGACAAGTGGGTGTGACAGAGGCTCAGAGCGTGTTGCCAGCTTAGCAAATTTGAATGTCGCGTCTCCCCAGAATCCCCACAATCAATGGACAGATTAGTTATCATAATTCAGTAGGTAATTGTAACAGACTGGATTTGTTTTGTTTACATATGCTGTCTTTCCTCTCAGCTATTTGACATTTTACGTGAAACTAATGACAGCCCTGCTATCATGCAGCGAGCCCGTATTCTGGCCTGTAAACATAAAAATCGAAATTGGCCTGAGGTCAAATTCAGCTGTTGATACCTGCTCTTTGCTATGTATAGAAATGGAGCCTGACATATGACATTTCTCAGAGGGCTGATTATTGCATCAAGAGAGTTGTTGTGCATTCTGCTCAAATTCAATTTAGATGAGTTTGGTGTGACTATTGTTTTGTGCTGCATACTTTTCATTTGGTTTTAGCAGCGAGGTACAAGCCAGGGTATGAGCCTATTGTGTTACATAAAAATATCTTTTTTATGATTGTATCATGTTATATTGCATGTAGTACCACCCCTCAGTTTGGAAAATAAGCCTTAGACAAGAGGGTTGCTGGTTCTAATCCAAGTGAGACACTGCTGTTGACGCACCCTAAAGCTGAGTGCACAACCTGAATAATAAAAACAAATGCCCCATGGTAAATATATGTCTTATTTGAAACCTGTGGAACAGTATGGATTTACCAAGCAAGAAATATAACAACATTTTATTTCAATAACTCTGTCAAATGAAATTGTGATGCCACATCAAATTTGCAGAGGAAGTGTTCCAGATTATTCTTGTCTTTTGTCAGAAATTTACTCTAATACGCGGTTCACCCATTTTGGCTGAAAGTACACCTTGTGAATCAAGGTGGCACCACTGAGATGTGGCAGATATTTACAGTTCCTGAGGAGGTTTACAACATTTTAGCATAGAATGATGAATTCAGCTCTATTTACCTTAAGTGTTTACTTTCTCAAAGTGTAGATCTTTGCGTTGGTCGATGGTTGTACTCGCAGTCTATGTACAGCAGTGTGCAGTGATAATTATACACCAGCACTTTTGTCTACAAGGGTCCGAACATATTATTTCTCCATGATGCTAATGTAGGCAATGAGAACAAAAAACATTCCCACTGAGGTGAACATATGGATAATAAACAAAAATGCTGAAAACAACCATTTTTAATAACAATTGAAAGGTGTCGCAAATTTTATTTTTTGACTCTTGCATAGCCTCAGCGCATGTTTGAAGGCTCATTGCATGATTATTGATGCAAGTACAAATTGTGTAAACTGACTTGATGTAACATTATTCTGCAAAATTACCTCTGATGGCCAGTTGTTCTGGTACATAAGGTGACATGAGCTGTGTCGCAGTGTTAAACATGATGGTGCGACAGAAGGAGCTCTCTGATTGTTTGTAGCCGCATTGTGGCTTTACCTGATGCTGTTTGGTTGTTTAGAAAATTTCTGAAGACATTAAACGCTGCCATGGCACTGTAAGAAAAAAAAAAAAAATCGGCAGTTGACAGCATGATAACTCAGTCATGACAATAATAGCACCAGTGGTGAATAGGTGAAAGAATCAGGATCCACTATTTCCAGACGCCTAGGTACAAAAGGTCTGATTGGCCGTGTTGGTGTCAGGAGCTGGCAACATCAAAACAAGAAGAGCATCGCCAACAGTGCATAATACGCCCGTCATGTACATGGATCAGGAAGTGGACAGACAACATGATACCAATATCCAACAGACAACAGCCCCATGTGAGCTTTGACCTTTGTCTGTGACCTTGACCTTGGAGGGAGGGCCATAAACATGGTATGCGACACTCCACGCAGTGATGGTACACGTGTGTGTGTGTGAAATATCATGGATGTATCTGAAGCGGTTGAGAAGTTATGCTCCGGACAAGCCCCATCTGGGCCCCATGTGCCCTTTGACCTTTGCCAGTGACCTTGACCTTGACCGGGTGAACGAAATCATGGTGCGCGACACAGCGCCTAGTGATGGTGCACGTGTATGTGAAGTATCACGAATGTAGCTCAAGCGGCTGAGGAGTTATGCCCCGGACAAGAAATTGCTAACAGACAACAGACTGACAGACGGACGGACAGGGGTGATGACATAATATGTCCCGTCTTAAGACGGGTGTATAATAATAATAATAATAATAAAAAGACTCAAGTCTGCCAAGAAATTCAGTGATTGGATTCCGGTTGACTGGGAACAAGTCCTTTTGGACCAATGAATCAAAATTTGAAATGATCTCATCCAAACAAAGAATTTATTGTGTATGCTGTAGAGTTCGAGAACATGTAGGTAACATTTTGTACATGTAGATCTGGGAGTGATTGTTGACCTAACCCTCACAGGTTCTAGCCATTGTGCCGTAGCAGTTAAAGTCAATCAGATGCTGGGATACATTGCCATAAGTACTGAGTACAAATCTAAGGAGGTGATGCTTCTTTTGAACAACACATTTGTCAGACCACGTCTGGAGTATTGTGTACAGTTCTGGGGACCATACCTTAAGAAAGATAAAGAGGCTCTTGAGAAAGTTCAGAGAAGAGTCACTTAGCTAATTCCAGGTATAAAAGATGAAAGCTATGAGAAGAGGCTGAAGATCCTTAGTCCCTTTAGTCTTAGGAAAAGGAGACTTAGGGGTGATTTGATTGAGGTCTTTAAATATGTTTAAAAGGATTAACAAAATGAATTATGTCAGATTCCTTTGACCAAGTGTTGTGAGTCGAACTCCGGGTCACAAATGGAAGTTGACCATAGGTAAATTTGGCACTGATATTCGGAAATATTTCTTCACCCAAAGGGTAATTTCAATGTGGAGTAGCTTGCCTGACCATATTGTTGAGGCAGAGACCTTGGGGGTTTTCAAGAGCAGGCTTGACTTAAAGCTAGATACCATTGAGTCATTGAGTATCTGAAGGGATATATTCACAATAGTATTGTAATGGCCCCAATTTGCTATTACATTTATAACACAACAGCAACAGCAACAGCAAGGGATGACAGATACAGTTTTAACAACTAAAACACATTTAATTTTTAAAACAAAGACAATAACGACTAAGCAACTAGCAACTAAGACCAAGATTGAATTATGTACAAAACATAAATATTTACATTCCCTTTTCGTAGGGGTGGCTTGGTGATGTCCTGGATGATGAAAATGCTCAAACACAGGCAAATATCCACAAAAGAAATGTCACAGGTCTTGAACAGAATGGCAGGTCTGGTCATCTTCTTGCAATTTCTCCTACTACTTTACTGTCTCAATTCTTTTTCTTATATACTCTTTTGCAGACCCCACCCACATTTAGACCTCTTTTTTTTATTTTCTGAGACTTGCCCCAGACATGTCCAGGACATGTCTAAACATGACTCCAGTCTGAGCTTAACAAAAAGGTAAATACTGCCATCTAGTGGCTTATATTCACATTACACCTCCATTCCAAAAGGGAAAAATTTTGACTCATAAAGGCAAAATTTTTCTTTTCAATACAAAATGGTTAAGTGAACACTTGTCTATATATACATATCATACAATACTCAAACACATGATATATATATACACATTCAAACACGGGATAAGCAATCAGCAATTACATTGTCTGTACCCTTCACATGCTTAATTTCCAAGTCAAACTCCTGTAAAATCAAACTCCAATTCAACAATCTCCGATTCTTGTTTTTCATCTTACTCAAAAACATTAACGGATTGTGGTCAGTGTACACAATCATTGGCTTTTGTCCTATACAAACATAAACCTCAAAGTGTTGTAAAGAAAGGACCAGAGCCAACAGTTCCTTCTCTATTGTGGAATAGTTCCTTTGGTGGCGATTGATCTTCCTGGAGAAGTATGCCACGGGATGCTCAATGTCATCAGAGTCACTTCTCTGTAGGAGCACAGATCCACAAGCTTGGTCGCTAGCATCGACCGCGATGGAGAACGGTTTGTTAAAGTCAGGAGATTTGAGCACGGGGAAGTGACACAGCAGAGACTTCAGGCGATCGAAGGCTCTCTGGCATGCATCATCCCAGGTGAACTTTACGCCTTTCTTCAGTTGGTTAGTTAGACTGAGAGCAATCTCAGCAAAGTTCTTGCAGAACTTGCGGTAGTACCCGATCATTCCAAGGAAGCGGCGCAAAGCTTTTTTGTTGTCAGGAACTGGAAAGTCCATGATGACTTGGACTTTAGCATTTATGGGCGCCACCTTACTCTGGCCTATGACGTAGCCAAGATAGGTGACAGTAGCACAACAAAAGTCACTCTTGCTCAGGTTAACAGTCAGGTTAGCCTGGGTCAGGCGCTGGAACAACGTCTCTACATCTTTTAGATGTTCTTCCCAGGAGTCACTCCATGTGATCAGGTCATCGATGTACGCACCCGTGTGTGGCAATCCGGCGATTGTAGACTGTATCATCCTTTGGAACGTGGCTGGGGCATTTTTCATGCCAAAGGGTAGGACTTCATACTGGTACAATCCAGATGGTGTGGCAAAAGCAGAGATGCTCTTGGCCCACTCAGTTAAAGGCACACACCAATAACCCCTCAATAAATCAATCTTGGTCAGAAACTTTGCTTGCCCTACTCTATCAATACAATCATCAATCCTAGGTATTGGAAACTCATCAGTTCTAGTTACAGCATTGACTTTGCGATAATCTGTACAGAATCTAGTACTTCCATCAGGTTTTGGAACTAGCACACAGGGTGAACTCCAATCTGAGTTGGAGGGTCTGATAATATCACGTTTTAACATGTACTCAACCTCTTTCTCAGCAATCTTTCTCTTTTCAGGATTCATCCGGTATGGATGCTGTTTTATTGGTTTTGCATCACCAACATCTACATCATGAGAGGCTATAGTAACTCTCTTTGGAACATCAGGAAACAAATCCTCATATTTCTTGATCAACCTTTCAAACTGATCTCTCTGTGAGGGTTCTAAGTGCTGGAGTTTTACATCAAGATTTTGCAACACTTCAGAATTTGACAATTTACATGAAAGAACTTCAGCTTTAATTCTAGGTTCATCATCTTGAAACTCCCCCTCATCTTCACAAGTCTCGGCCATAGGAGAATCTGAAGTGACAACTGCAACCCAAGCATTTCTGTCATGATAAGGCTTCAGCATGTTAATGTGACACAATTGTTTTGGTTTTCTCCTATCTGGAGTCTTCACAATGTAATTGAGATCATTGAGTTTTGCCAGAATTTCATAAGGACCATGAAATCTAGCCTGCAATGGATTGGACTGCAAGGGAAACAACACAAGGACCTTGTCTCCTGGTTTAAACTCACGGCTTCTAGCCTTATGATCATACCAAGTTTTCATTTTTTCCTGACTTGATTTCAAGTTCTCTTTGGCTAGGTCACAAGCTGCATGCAATCTGTCCTTGAACTTGCTAACATAGTCTAAGAGACTGATGTGCGGCTCTTCCTCTTGCCATTGTTCACTCAATAAAAGCAAAGGTCCTCTCACTTCATGACCAAACACTAGCTCAAATGGACTGAATCCAGTAGACTCCTGCACTGCTTCTCTAGCTGCAAACAACAGCAAATGAACACCTTCATCCCAGTCTTTCTCATGGTCATAACAATAAATCCTCATCATTGTCTTGAGAGTGGAATGAAACCGCTCTAAGGCACCCTGACTTTCTGGATGATAGGCACTAGAAAGAATCTGCTTTGCACCTAGTTCATACACAGCCTGCTGAAACAATCCTGAGGTGAAATTGCTACCTTGGTCTGACTGAATTTCCCTGGGAAGGCCAAACAACGTGAAGAACTTTATCAAAGCCTTCGAGATTGCAGTTGCCTTGATGTTACGTAGAGGTATGGCTTCGGGGAATCTGGTAGATGCACACATGATTGTCAACAAGTACTGATTTCCAGATCTAGTCTTGGGTAATGGACCAACGCAATCAACAATGACCCTAGAGAATGGCTCCCCAAATGCTGGGATAGGCTGCAATGGAGCTACAGGTGGGTCTAACTGGTGTTTTCCAACTACCTGACAAGTGTAACAGGTTTTGCAAAAGTTGGAAACGTCTTTCCGAAGCCCAGGCCAAAAGAAGTGTTTCATGATCTTATCAACAGTCTTGTTAACACCAAGATGACCTCCTAAAGGTAAACTATGAGCCATTGTTAAGATCTCATTCCAATAGACCTTCGGAACAACAATTTGCCTGACCACTGCCCAATCTGCATTGGCAGGGATATCAGGAGGGCGCCACTTCCGCATCAACACACCATCCTTGAGATAATACCCAACTGGAACTGCGTCTATTCCTTTATCAGGAAGGGCTCTCCTCTTTAGTACACAAATTTCAGGATCATTAGTTTGCTCCTCAATCAACCGCTTTCTGGACAGAGACAAGTCTCCAGACACATCAGAATCACCAGACCCTTCCGGCTGGCTGAATAGAGAACTGAAAAAGTATCTGATAAGTCCTCAAACGGAGAAACCATAGTAGGCCAATCAGAGTCATGAGGCGAACCACCTGAGTCCTGACTATTCAATGAGCTGGACGGCACCACAACATCTTCTTCTTGAGCCTTCTTGGCCATAGCACGTGTCACTGCGCAAGAAGGATACAGAGATGGGTCCTCATCCCCATCTTCAGTGCTCGGTCGTGAAGTAAGATGTACAGGGGGAATTACTTTGCCCCCAGCCAGGTCATTGCCTAGCAACAGAGAAACACCCTTTATAGGTAGACTTGACATAAGTCCCACCTTTACCTGTCCTGTAACTAAATCTGACTTCAAGAATATAGAGCGCAGGGGTACAGATACAGTCCTCCCTTCAATACCTTGTACAATTATGAAATCCCCTGAAGCGGTCTCATCACGTAACTCCAAGGAGTCCATCAACAAAAGTGACTGAGAAGCTCCGGTATCCCTTAGGATATATATGGGGACAGGAGTAGTATGCTCATTCAGAGCCACATATCCCTCTGACACAAATGGAAGAAATTCCTCCCTCACGAAGTCAGCTGTATCAGGCTTTTTAGCCCCACAAGAGGCAGGCAATTTAGCAGATCGGTTATCTACTACAGGGGTTTCTAACCTTGTTTTCACAAAGGCATTTGGTTTGGTATCCTTTTTTTTTTTCTTTTTTAGCTTTAAGGAACCAACAGTTAGTTGTAACATGACCAGATTTCTTGCAATAACTGCAAACTAGACCACTTTTGTCACTGTCAGCTTTCACACTTTGATCAGACCTGTTACTGGATTTCTGAGCACCATCACCAGATTTTTCTTTGTCTTTGGGTGAAGAATCTTGGGTATCACCATAACCCTTTTTCTGAAATTGGGACCATCTATTATTACTGCTAGACTGAAATTTGGACTTATGTGTGAGAACATATTCATCTGCAAATTTGGCAGCTGATTGCAAATTCAGTGCTTGCTTCTCATTAAGGTAGGTCTTAACATCATCTTTAACACAGTTCTTGAATTCTTCAACTAACACCATCTCTTTTAGTGAGTTGAAATCATCCTTGACCGCCATAGAAGTACACCAGCGCTCAAAGCAAACCTGCTTTTCATTAGCAAATTCAACATAAGTCTGATTTTCAGATTTCTTCAGACCTCTGAATTTCTGTCGGTAAGCCTCTGGAACCAACTCATAAGCTCTCAAAATAACCTTTTTGACAACCTCATAATCAGAGGAGTCATCTGCAGACAAAGCCGAATAGGCTTGTTGAGCTTTACCCTTGAGGACAGTTTGCAACATCAGAGGCCAGTGTTCCTTTGGCCTCTGGAAACTCTTTGCTACCTTTTCAAAACACTGGAAATAGTTGTCAACATCCTTTTCCGAAAATGGAGGCACCAGTTTTACCTCCTGACTGGCACAAAATTTATTTTTAGTTTCAATTTTAATTTTTAGTTGCTCCATTTGGAGTCTTTCTTCTCTATCGAATTTCTCTAATTCAAAATCTCTCTGTCTTGCAAATTTTTCTAACTCAAATTCTCTTTGTTTTTCTTTTTCCTCCCTTTCTATTTTCTCTTCTCTTGCTAATTTTTCTAACTCAAACTGCCTTTGTTTTTCTTTTTTTCCCTTTCTTTCTCTTTCTTCCCTCTCAAATTCTCTTTGCTTTTCTTTTTCCTCCCTTTCTTTTTCTCTTTCCTCCCTTTCAATCTCTAGCATTTTTAATTTAAGTTCCATTTCTATATTTGGATTTTCCACTGGAAACTGTTCCAGATCTCCGGGTGCAAACACATTTTCATCAATGTAATATTCAACTATCTCTCGAGCCAGTCTTGCTTTTCGCATGGCTGGTTTCACCTCTGTCAGCTCTAAATGTCTGCAAATTTCTAGCAGTTCTGTCTTTTTAAAAGACTTCAAAACCCCAAACGGTTGGTGATGCCAAGAAATCATCCATTGCTGTTGTCAATATATATGTATTCAATTAAAAAAAATCAATTTTACAATTTGAAATGTTAGATTTTCAATAAATTACTCACAAAATGGTCTATCCCGGATGAGCCCCCAATTTGTTATGGCCCCAATTTGTTATTACATTTATAACACAACAGCAACAGCAACAGCAAGGGATGACAGATACAGTTTTAACAACTAAAACACATTTAATTTTTAAAACAAAGACAATAACGACTAAGCAACTAACAACTAAGACCAAGATTGAATTATGTACAAAACATAAATATTTACAATCCCTTTTTTTCGTGGGGGTGGCTTGGTGATGTCCTGGATGATGAAAATGCTCAAACACAGGCAAAGAAATCCACAAAAGAAACGTCACAGGTCTTGAACAGAATGGCAGGTCTGGTCATCTTCTTGCAATTTCTCCTACTACTTTACTGTCTCAATTCTTTTCCTTATATACTCTTTTGCAGACCCCACCCACATTTAGACCTCTTTTTTTTAATTTTCTGAGACTTGCCCCAGACATGTCCAGGACATGTCTAAACATGACTCCAGTCTGAGCTTAACAAAAAAAAGGTAAATACTGCCATCTAGTGGCCTGTATTCACATTACAGTATAAAGAAACTGGTGAGCGTAGTTGGGCTGAATGGCCTGTTCTTGCCATTCATGTCATGTTATGTTATTTCAAAAAAGAATGTTTCACCCTGTCGTAAAACATGGCGGTGGTAATATTATGGTTTGGTATTCAGCTTGCTTGAAAGCAACTAGGGATCCCGTAAATTTGGCAATCATGGATCAAAAGAAGTATCACCGCATCCTTTTGCCACTCTCTTTGCCATCTGGAAAGAGACCTATTGGTTTTATTTTCAGCAGGATAATGACCCTAAACACACCTCTAAGCTGTTCAAGAATTATCTCAGTCTGAAAGAATCTTCTTGTGACATAATATGACTTGGCCTGCTCAAAGTCCAGACCTTAATCTGACCAAGCGAATTTGGGATCAGCTTGATACCAAAAAAAAAATCACTTGTAACATTGAAAGAATCTCTTTGGAATGAAATTCAAACCATATGGAATGGTTTAGCAAATGGTATAAAAAAAAAAGAATATGTGAATACTATGACTAAAAGATTAAATGCTGTAATCAAGGCTTTGACTTTATCGAAATTATCAACTTTTTCTTCGATATTATTACATTGTATTTTTGTTTTTGCTGTATCTTCTTATCTGTTTACTTATTTTCATCTATATGATCCAATATTATATGAAATAAATACTTGAATAGTACTTGGTTTGTGATTTATCTTTATTTTATTAAGTGTATAAACATCACTTCACACTACTGTACACTGCTTCCACGTAAAGTTATATGGCTGACCTACTTACTATATTTTTAACATTACTTTTTTTTTCCATGGAAAAGCAGATTGTTTAGCGTGCTAACTAAGCTCACCACTGGCACTCACCTCTCTGACAGAAAACAGGACAACTCTGCGTCGCTTTCAAAACCACACTCTCTTTTACTGCTTGTTGTCAGTTGAAAGCCAACCCCAGATTTACTCTCATTTTGGTATGACTTTTTCTGCCTGGTGTTTTGCTGTGCAATGTTTCCTTTTTTCTGTGCTGTGTATACCACTGCTGTAGCTTCCTCTTGGGCATCAGATTCGCCAAGTTTTAAGTGAGTTCCATCCTCACACCCTGTATGCGCTTTGGCTGGAGGCGACATACCCTCTGCCCAAAGGTTGACACCCAGAAAGGTTGCTGGAGAAACATACACCACCACACACTTTTAAAGGGTCATAAGTGATGAGGGGGCTTATGTTGTGTGAGTCTATACATTTTTTTACAGAAAATCTGACTACCCTCAAGGAAGTGAGGAAAATCATTTAATGAATTTTCTGGTTGGTGGATGCTCATTCATAGATAATGGGAATTCAGACAATTGTATCACCAGTACCCAGTGTAAAGCAATAGATCAAGGGTACTTGTGATAAATGTAAATCCCTCAGTCAACACAGACGGGACCAAGATAGCAGTGAAACTACAATTATTTTAAACATACTGCTGTCCGCAGCTTGCCCTGCAAGTGTAAATCTGAGCTGTCTTTCTTGAACCGTGCGCTTATAGGATATATTGCCCATTGTTGGTTCAAAAATTCAGTCCAGCATACTGTACACTTAGCCTTTTGGACTGCACTCATTATATCCTGGCCTGGAGACTGTACAACACCCTACTGTCAGGTATGAGAAACAGGTCTGAGCTGCATGAGGTCCCAGCCCATTACAGCATATCTCTTGTCCTTTAAGCTGGTGCCTGCCTTTCTTGGAGCAGTGAAACAATGCACAGGGAGCGAGATGACTTTTGACAATACAGTTTGCTGACCATTCTCTTCACTTTACAGCCAATGTGATTCATGGTTATGGAGTGTCCTTTGTGAGTTGTTACAATGAGGAGCGGTCAGGGATAAATATTCAATGACCTCTGACTCAAGGGTACTTTTGGCTATGGAACTCACCAAGCAGAGCAACACAGACCTGCATACACATACAGGATATTCATGTATGAAATAAACAAATTTGCCAATACAAAGCTTTATCTTTCCAGATCCAGATGTTTACTGACTCCTCATTCAATTTATAAAATCTTTTTTTTTTCTTGCAGGGTGACATTAGGTTCTCTGAAGCACTTTTCAGTCTTCCTGGTCCTAAGCAATGGCTGATAGGCTACAAAATATTTCTTTTTTTGAAAGCAGAAGGCCAGTCTCTTCTTTTGTGAAGTGCAAAGTCCTATGGGAAATGTGCCTGTGTACCTGCCCAATGTCAAGTAACTTTTTTCTTCTTTGATTATGTTAGTTATAATTTCCTGGTGGTGGTATTGCAATATCAGGTAGGCTAATAATGAAAAGAGATGGCTTGCACAGTTGAGTATGACATAAATATTGGCAGAGGAAAAACAAAAATCAAAATGCCAAAACAAAGCAGCAGATCTCAAACACAGACCTGCGGCAAAGTTAGTGAAGTTGTCAATCCTTTTATTTAAGTCAGAGTGAATGCCTATTTTAAAAGAATTTTTTCCTGCAACACAAAATTTCATAAAGTGTTTTTTTGACCCTTAATCTCCTGCAGAATATCTGTCAATAGCCTAGCTGAATTGATCTATCAACAACATTCCTATAGTTTTAACTGCTGTCATTCTGGACCAGGTTCAAAGCTGAAATCATTCAGTACTCCACTCTCACTGAACTTACTCAAAAATGCTCATGGAACAACATCTCATTGCTAAGATTTACAGTACATGGATGTGCAGGGGCTTGCTGTCACATTCACAGCAATGGAGTGGCAAGTCTAACTAAACTAAACAGCTCAGCTTTACCAATATATGTCAAGATAAGCAAGGGTAACTGTTTATAAAACTGAAAACACGAGAGGTTTTCCTTAAAAAAACAAGCAAAAAATATCTATTTTATATCTACCAATTTGTCAGGCCTACTAGCTGAGGATAAGATTCGTTTAATCATACCCACAAGCTATCTTGGGTTAGTATTTTTTTTCACGTTGATGTCAAATAGCTTATATTGACCATTTACTTCAAGGAAATGACTGATGGATTTTATTGTAAGGGGATGATTAGCTCGTAAGTGTGGTTAAAAATGAAAGAAAAAGTTCATTTTTTGTTTGCATCAAGCTAAACGGGAAACTCTAAGTTAGAATAAATTTTGGATTGGATATTTGTGATACATCTGTTTTCTGTGTGGGGCTGATCTCCCTTAAATCACTATAGTGCCTATTGTTTCTTCATGCAACAAAACAGAATAGATTTGTACCAAAGGCATATCTACGGCGTATAAACACAGTAGTAGCCCCAGGCCCTGAGTCAGAGGGGGCCCAGACAACTCCACTGCATTTGCACAATGTGCGATAAGTCAGCGGCAAGTCGGAAAAATGTTGAAGTATGTTATGACAACACAGTGGTGAATATGCATCAATGAAATTATGCACAAAAATTCATAACTTGTCCATTACGTGCCACTGGTGGTGATAAAAATCCAAATAAATTCAATATGATCATTTCTAATATTGTTTAATTTGCCAGTGGAAGTTGTGGTAAAGGCTGTGGGCAGCGCATGGTCACAGTGGCTTGCACTGCTGCTTCACAGTCGGAAGATTGTGGGTTTGAAAGGTCCAGGGATGGGCCGTCACGGTGGGCAGTGACTTCTGCTTTTTTGTCAACCTGTCTCCACGTACTATGCCTGATTGTCAATCAATCAATTTGACCTTTTTTTCTGGTCAATTGAGCCTGTAATGATTGAGAGGTGATAGTGACAAAAAGATTTTTACCTTTATGCTTTGATTCGAGACTGCAAGGAAGTAAATCTTAATAATTAATCTTAAAAAATCTCAACTCTCTCGGTAATTTCATATATTATTTTGATATTATTTTATCGGATTATGAAAGAAGACTGAAAATAAACTCCCAAATTTAAAAAAAATGGCATTAAATGGCATTAAGTACATGTTTAAGGGGGGGAATATTATTGTAAACATATTGACCACTCATTGAATGCCGCATAAGAAAGGTTTTAATATTTGTTAATGGCATTGCATTAGCTTGCTCTAAGTAAATATGAACAGACCTGCTGTCTCGTGAGCATTTTAAGTTCGATGCACTCAGCAATAATGTTGTGGATGGAACTGGCACGTCATTCTGCCGTTTAGTCTTGTAAATTAGTTAATCAATCCTCAGATTGATAATCAAGCAAAGTAACAGAGTTATCTTCTGTTTAACGGTGAGGATTCCTCCTACCCTAACTGACCTCTGAGTTTGCATGTTCTCCCCATGTTTGAATGGGCTTTTTCCAGGTGCTCCGGTTTCCTCCCTGAGTCGACAGACTTGCATTTCGGGCTATTTAGAGGCTCTAAATTGCACATAGGTATTAGTGGGTGAATAAATGACATGTATACCCTGCAATGAATTTGCGAGCTGTCCAGGGATTGTCCAAGCCTTTTGTCTATTGACAGGCCTCAGCTCCCATGTGACCCCAGTGAGGAAGAAACGTCATAGATATTGAATGTACATAAAGGCTGCTATAGGCAATTCACTGGCATTTTTCTATCAGAACTACAATTTTTGGGGAGAAATGACTGCTGGGATATTAGCAAGGTCAGTGTATTTAACAGTAGCAGGGCAATTGATGGTAATTGCACGTAATGTATGTTTTTCCAACTGGCTAGCTTTGCTAAAATGTGTATCACATGTCATTTGCACATTGGCAGCTTTGATATCTTGGCAATGCTGATACTACAAGCAAAGTTTACAAATTTGCCAAAATTAAATAGATTTTTTCCCCCCGTTAACTCCAGCTGTTTTTGTCACTTTCTGATGCTTCTCTTGAACTAATACTGCAACGTCCTTTCTGTAGGTAAGCAGAGGCAAATGGCTGATGCACCTGAAGAACCTGAAAGTTTGATCTGGCTTACAACATATGTCAAAAATCATATTATTGGAACACATGCTCATTCCGTTTGTAAAATTTGGGTGTTTGGTTGATCTAGCAGTAAGCTTTTACAACCTGGATGCTGGGCTGCCTGGCTGCGGGGGTAGAATCCCCTGTGTTCTACCCCGCAGGGGGTTGGAGCCATTTGTTCTAGCAGGCCCAACTTCTCCTGAAACTCACCCCACTGGTCCCATTGAAATTTAAGCCCAGTTACATTAATCTGCTAAAGCCGATCTAAATCTCTGTCAAATTCATAACATGTTTATGTTCAATATACTATAAAGAAACCACTTATATATTTATAACACAATTGGACTATAATACTCCATTTTAAGGCTTTGCCATGACAACTGCATCATTTTAGCACATATTCCTATCATGTTTGGTCTTTTTATTCTCGGGGAAATCTAAGGAATTGAATGGAACATGTTTCACTTCCCTTAAAATTATGTTTCACTCTCTTTTTGGGAAGCTCCTGAAAAACTGGTTAGAATTTGCGCAGGCGATTGCCCTGGTGGTAACACCTTCGCGAGTACAACTCTGATTCGGCCTCTACCTTGTTCGGAGGCGTGGTCTTTGTTCTTTAAAAGTACGAGATCCTAACCGGGCGGGTCTTTTCTTTCTCTCTCTTCTTTGTCAACATCTGACGCGCGTAGATGAGTTGGGGAAATTCACATGACACCTTGCTCTGCGGAGCGAGGGGGCATCTGAATTCTCCCTGGCCACATGGAACGACTTTTGTTCCACGTGGTCATTATCTCCTCCAGGTATGAAAATATAATCTAAATTATATGTAACTGGTAATTGGCTTAGCGTTGATTTGTTTGATCCAAGTTTGTGCCTACCTGGTAATTAAATTATTGTTTTTCCTTTTCCAGCTTGTGTGGTCTCCGTGTCTTTTAATCTTTTTATTCTTCCTAGCCCTGTCTCGGCGGATACCTAAGGGTATTATCCCCACTGAGGAACGACTGGCCAGCGGCCCGGTGTGGGAATTGGTTGGTTAAGTTGGTTCAGGCGACCATGACCTACCTACTGAAAGGATTGACGTATGCCGGTTCTGAGTTTTTAACCTATAAGAAACCCATGGACGTAAAGTCGGTTATCCGTTAGAAGTCTCTTAAGGGGCTCATGGGCGTGCATATAATCTGGGTTCATTGCATATATGCCAGCAGAGGCCATTGCAGTGATGGTTGACTTCCAACCTCTAATCTAACCAACGAACCTAGGATTCGGACATGGTGTTAACACCCGGGAACATTAATGTAGCGGCGGTGGTTGTCTGTTAGGAACTCAAGGTATAATCACTTCATGTTTTTCCCTAGAGTCTGAGTAACTGGTTATCATGCCTCAAGATTCACGCATGCTGTTCCAAAATGATCAATTCTAATTTGGAGTCAGATATTTAACAAGGATACAACAAAATTTGGTATCTTAACTTTTTTATGGAGTCAGATTAATCGTAACCATTGCGTTACTATGCCCCATCTATGGACGGAGAAAAATACCAATTATATTGTGATCCACACCAGCCAGGAAAATGCTCGAATTAAAGTTAGTTAATAAGAACACGTGAGTCCTTCACCTCACTGCAATGTTCGTCGTTGGTATTGTTTTGTGAGGCCTTACACACCAATTGCTTTGTTAGGTATTCTATCCTGTTTCCAGGGTCAAGGATTAATTCTTTTCAGAAAAAAATGGACCAGCGGTCCAATGTGATCCAGTTGTTACCTACGTGTGCAATATATCTCAGAGATACAGACATAGCTGGGTCATATGAAGTGCAAGTGGCTTTCACATATTTTTAAAGAGATGCTTGAAATCCGTGGTTGTTAGTAGATTCATTGCATTTGTGTTTTTGTATGTTTCTCTTGTGTGATTAATTTTTCTGGTTTAGTTGCAGTGTTGCACGGTGTCAGATTGTGAAATTGCCCTGTAGGTGTGGAAAGCTTCTTCTCAGCGCTGGAAGTGACATGCAAAATAAAGGTTGATGTTTAAGAAATGACCTATATCACATTGGTTTCATTATTGATCCTTCTATGTTTATTACTGGGGAAATACCTTGGCTTCACATGTTACAATATCCTTCAACTTGTGGAATGGAGAGCTTGAAGAGGTAGATGTATCATATAAAAGACATCATACTTGTCATGATGGTATGTCTTGACGACATTTTCAAAATTGTTCATCATAAAAACATATTAAAAATCAATCACATGGAGACATATCTGAAACAGCGCCATTTTTAGAATGATGTGGCAGTTTGATAAATGCACTAAAAGTGGCTTGTTTGAAAAAAAGAATATTGACTCTGTATGGTTGATAATTTTGACGCTAATTTTATATTTAGGTAGTCACCTTGTACAGGAGCCTCAAAGAAGTGTGATTTTATCCATATCTGCTGTATCTCATCAGGGAACAATTTTACAACCTGAGTGAAAGTAGCTGATTTAATTTATTATTATTATTATTATTATCACGTTGTATTATTATCATTATTATTACTTTTTCTTTGTTGCTAACTCAGTCTCTGGAGCACCGGGTCCAAACCACGGACCTTCGGTACAAAAGCGTTCACTTCATTGACAGGACCTTCCTGAGGATGTGGGCTGTTCCCAGAAGCAGCGGAAGTTTTCACTCCTGTTTGGTGTCAGTTCCAACATATCTCCTTTTGGTCATCGAAAAAAAAATCTCCAAAATTTGAATTTGAATTTTGAGTCATGATTTTTAGACATTTTGTCCACACAAGATGTTGAAAAGAACTTTTAGGAACTGGAGTTTGATTGACAGTTAAAATGGAAAGATGCACTTTTCTAGGTTAATATAAGCTTAAAACCACATCTCTGGAATGCATAATTTTTGAGATACAGGGCTTTTTGTCATCAAAAACAGCCTGGAGTTCACCATGACCATTGAAGTGTCATGGTTTAGGTGTGCGTTAGTTTGTCGGACCTTTCTTTGCTCCATCATCCGGGACGATATCGGATTTCTTTTGCATCGAATTCCTGGCCCAGCTGGCTGATTGAGCTGGGGCGGAATTTTCCGGAAAACCATATATATATGGCCGGGGGTTCACCGCGTCCATCGCGAAAGTGTGTGTTTGTTGCAAGCACTTAGGCTGAAGACATCACTAGTCAGTTTCTGTGTGACTTTATATCTTCTAAGTATTATAGGAATTCGCTTCTTTGTAGGAGTTTTCTCTTTTCTAATTATTTTTCCCTCTTGCATTGCTTCTGTTTTGCGGACTTTTATTGGTCCTTGGAAGTGCGAGCTTTTACTGGAGGTGTGAACCTCTCTCGGTGTTTCTGTCCTATCTGTGCTGCTTGTTTCCCTCTCTCTCTCTCTCTCTCTCTCTCTGGTCGCTGCCTTTGGCTGCTAAGCTACCGCCCATTACATGAAGTGGAAGGGGTTTGGTTAGGGGGAAGGGTTCCTTTTAACACCCACAGGAATAAGGATGCCAAATGCCTCCTTTTGCATTGTGTATTGACGCTTGGGCAGGTAGTGTCACTATATGATGCGTTGGGAAGAGAATGGGCTCAAATATTAAAAAAACAAAACAAGCTATCTGGATTTTTACACAATGTTTCGCCTTACACAAAACTGGTTGGCCAAACAAGTAAAGAAGTGGATTTCATCGGTATAATTGACTCACCGTTTGTTTGTTTGTTTACAACGTAGTATTTATTTTTTATTTATGCAAATTGCTTTGGGCAGGTGGGGATGCCAAAGGTTGGCAGAGAGTGTCTAGCCAATTGTAGAACAGGGTAAGAAATGACCCTGATCTGTTGAATGATGTTGAGAGAGGCACCTGCAATGAAGCATATGGGACTGGATTTAATGAGGGACTCTAAGCGTGTCGTATCTGTCATGTGGTGAATTTCAATTGCTATGCTGAATTGTATGAATAAAGTAAAAGGTACGCTGGTGTACCGGTATGGTCCCTATTTTCTACACAGTCGATGAAACTTTTTGTTCCATGCATTGAGTGAAATAAACAAATAGATAAACAAATAAATAAATACCCATTGGAGTGTTTTTAATTTCGCTCTCATTGTGAAGTGATACTCATGAGATGTGCTTGTCATTTGAGGTTGCAAATTAAACGATGGATGCTAATTTTTTCTTCTTGTTTGAGCCTGGTTTTTCCTTCTTTTTTGGTTGAGTGGGGTAATTATACACCAAAAAGAAATGGAAACAACAGCAGTGTATCTTGGAGTTTAAATGAGTCATGGTTGAGCAATTAACACTTACCATATCTCCATGCCTTTTTCTTTCGTAATTCTAGCTTTTTTTTGTATTTGTTGGTTTCCTGTTTGACAGTGTGCGATGTCACATTTGTCTCATTTGTAATTAATCTCAAGACAAATCACACCGCTATTGTCATGCCATACAGCTGTTGTAACGGTTTTTTTTTCCTCTAATAAGACTTGTCTGTCTCATATGAATAGAGCGGAAGCTGGTCGAATTCAATGATTTGGTTTTGTGGCTCAATGCTCGATCTTTACATGATGAAGTAAACAAGACATTTTTCTACCTGTCAGTGTCTCTAACCCGAGCCCAATCCAGAAGGCCAAAAAAAAACAATAAAAAAACCATGCAAAAAGCAATCAATAATACACAAGAAGTTGTTACATTGTATCGTCTTCGAAATGCAGGCAGCTCACCCTTGTTACAACATGCTTGTGGGGAGGGAAAAAAAAATCAATCTTGACAATGTTGGGGGTGGGGATTTTAGTGCAAAATATGGGGGGGGGTTCCAAAACATAAATAAAATGGTCAAAATGACTGGGAAAATTTCCCTAGCAAATTGAGAGCGGAGAGCATGCACTGTGCTGTTTGAATTCACCACTGTTCCCCTGGTTGATAATTATCCCACCGCTAGACTAGTTTTTTTTGTTTAGAAAGTTGAGGTAGATTTGAGACCACTTCCAGATTTGAGAGAGCAGCTCACACAGTTAGGGAGACTGTCCAAAATTCTGGGACGGCTTGTATGATTTAAAACATGGGGCCAAAAACTTCATATGGCATGAATGACAGTAAAAGAGACATTTTAATGATTTAGTCTGTCCCTGTTACTCATCACACCATAGATCTTAGCCAGAGGGAGACCAAGGCACAACCGAATAAGTGTCACGATGAAACATGGGGATGTCACATTGTCGAATTGTGCAAGAGTCATGTGTTTGTTTTGATATGGATATAATAGCAATGTGAATCTAGTGTGAGTGGCAGGGTGATATGAAAACTTCCTCAAGAGTTATTAATGAAGTGTATTTTACATCGTGAGCGTAACTTTATTTCGCCAAAGTGTTTTTGGGATAGGAAATGAAGTGAGAATGCCACTGACTTTACTGTGGTGATTCTGCATTTGTCATGCCATGTACCAAGAAGTTTCTGCCTGGCCATGTACCATGTTCTGACTGACCTCTGTGTTTTTGATTCATTGCTCATGTCTGACCATTCTTAGGATCTTGTATTGTGTTTCGGTAATTATATTTTTTGTTTTATTATTTTTTTATGTTTTAGTTTCATTCATTGTTTTATTCCATGCCATGTTTTGCGTTGCCATGCATTGCACTTCATCTCCCCCCGTCTTGTCTTTACTCACAGTCCCCTGTATAGCCTGCCACTCTGGGTGATTTACTGGTTTCTGGGTTTCAATCTTCCTGTGTTATCTTGTGTTCTTCCTTCCTCTTGCTTTTGCTTTTTTACGAACACATACTAACCTTTGGTTAGTAATTATCAAAAATAACAAAGACTAACATTGTATATTTGACTAACTTACTTACGAGCAGTCGGGATTGTATAGCTGCACTTACTAATTGACGATCTCTCAGCACTCACGCTAAAAGACCCTCTTGCCTTTCCCTGATTATCTCTGGTGTGTTTCTGTGGATCTTCCACAACTGCTCCATGCTGTCTTTTCTCTCTCAGTACCTTTGCACTTTAGAACTCCTTAACTGGAGCCGTTTATCTGTCTATAGGTTTGTCTTGTGATCCTTGTCTGCGTTTTGGCTGCGGCTAATTTCATGTAATTAGTTTCCTCCCAATGTGTTTCTCCCTTGTTGTCATTCCCATTGACTGCACCTGTGATTGCCATGTGACCTCCTGGAAATGTATGTTAGATGCACTTCCTTGTCAGATTGTTTTCTCCATTGCTTACCTGTGCCACGCTTCTCTCGCCTTGTATCATTGTGATTATCTTTCTGACTGGACCGTCCTAGACCACGAGTTTTGCATTCTCCCTGTACTTCGCCGCTTTCTTGTGTATTGACCCATTTTTGTCTGACTATGATCGGTGCCCTGTTTACAAACCTGGATTCTGACTTTGGACTGCGGACTGTCGCCCACTCTTTTGGGGGGTTTCCCCCTTCAGAAATAAAGCCTCCTTTTTGTATTTTACTGGTTGTCGCCATTGGCTCATTTTGTAAAACCTCACACTTTTCAATCTTTTCAATCACTGTCTTGAGGATTATGAGCTGGCGTAATTTTGACTCATGACGCAAGCAAGCAGAAACTGTGAGACATACTGGAGTACATCCATTACACTGTGTGGCACATGCTAACACTGTTATGACATGCCCCCCTCTATCCTCAATGTATAAGCCACAGTATCTTTTCATTTGATGCATATTCCATGCACATATTATGTACTAAATTGGCTTTTTTTTGCGTTAGCAATGACTCAAGCTTATTTATGTCTTCTAAGGACATTTAATACTGTATTAATGATGTCATATAAGATCATTCAGGCAAAGCACGCCATTGCAACACAAGAAGTGTCAAAGCTGAAGTGTTAAATGGTTGTGCTGAATTTTTCAACCTCTGCCTAGCAGATAAAAAAGCAATTGTTCATCAGTTTTTTTGTTTTTTGTTTTTTTTTGCATGTTGGATGCTGCTACAACGTGCCCGAGAGCTGCTTCAACTAGCTTTATAACTTGGGTGACTTGTATCAATTGCACTGCTGCTACTTTTGGTTGAACAGTATTTGCCAGGAAAGTCCTAAAGACGATCTCATGGTTTATAACATAGCGAAGGCACACATTCTATTTGTGGCTGCAACATTTTGAAGCAAATTTGCACATATTTTACTTATCTGGCAAATGGTAAAAGTGCTTTGTCCTGGTCTCCATTAATCGGATGAAGTGAAATACTGCCCTATGCCAATGGGCAGAACAAAGTCCAAGTTCTCCACTGAGTATGGCTCCACTGCCGGCCCATTCTGTGAGCCTCAGTCACTATGGGCTGCTGAACATCTGTCTCATTCCCTGGAATATGCATCCTGTTAAACCTGTCTCATCAGAATCTGGCAAACCCGGTGCTTCGCTGTCCACACCAATCAAGTCGGCTCTGCTCAGCTCGCTCACGCAGAGTCTGCAGCTGATGCAATCTCCTGCTGTCCACACATCCCTCACTCTCTCCCACACTCTCCTGTTTACGGCTGCAGATGTCTTTCCGGAGCCCATGAAATCAAAGGGGGGGGGGGAATCATATTTTATGATATTACTGCGGTATCTTTAAGTTGGACAGCATAACTGGAGACATGATTTATTATAAGCCTGGCCTCTCTTTGTCCAGTGTGAAAATGAAAAATGCACTGCCCTAATGTCCCAGATTGTGAACCAGAAACCAGAATGGGAAAATGACTGTGGTGAAATTGGCCACCCACCCCTCCAAAAACCTCACTCGTGTACTATTGATCAGGGACATGGCTGGAGCAATGAGTGGGCTGGCCAATCCCCCTAACCCACGTGCTGCTCCCGTTAACCATCTCCTGGTTGAAGGAGGATTCGATGAGACACCTGTGCCTTTTTTTCATTTCATTTCCCATTAACTCGCCTGCTTTTCTTATATGACCAGAAATCCGGAAATTGCCTTTGACTGCTGCTAGAAATTGTGTTATCTTTTATTTTAAATCACGTACTTCCTTTTAGATTCTCCTTGTGTAATTTGGGTACAGGTGACATTGAACAGATGGTGTCTTTTTGACACTGTTGAAGCAAGTGACATTTTCTGTGAATGATACTACAGATAAGTACAACTCCAATGAACCTTTATTAGGACTGCATAGACTATTAGATTGAAACTATTTATTTTACAGCTAATATTGCAAATACTGCAAATGATAACTTAAGCAATAATAATAATAATAATAATAATGATAATAAAAAGGAGAAGAAGAAGAAGAGACATTCTCTGTTATCTCTCGTACTTCACAATTGTTTTCCATATCCACTTATTTCTCTGTTTTGTGTGAAGTATCTAAGGGATATTGCAAGCGGTCCAGATGGTGTTTTGGCGAGTGGCAACTATCTGCTGTGACTGCAGTGAAAGTTAGAACGGGGAGGATCAGTTTACATTACATGCACTGTTATTCTGCTCACATTGTTGTTAATTGATTGATTAATGTCATGTCACCAATTAGCCGGACATTCTGCTATCCACTCTGCTATACCATCCGCGGTGTCACATCCTGATTGTCGGCGAAGCTTGAGACTGATGAAAATAAATCAAGCAGTCTGTTGGGCAGTGTGTGTGCTAGTGGGGACATTATGATGGAAAAGCGTAGGGCCAATGTAGGGGATCGGTTTGAGAGCTGCTCTAGGTGACAGATAACATGAAGGGTAGCTAATTGTTGCGTGGAAAGAAAGTCAAGACCCATTTTATCTTCATTCCTCCTGAGACAGAGGTCATTAGGGCTGGGATGACTGATTCATTTAGGAATTGTAGACAAGAATGGGGGAAACCAGGCTATTAACTGCCTATTAGCGTAACAATAAACAAGCATTGTGACGCTGTGCGGCATGACGAAAGATCGAACCTCTCCGTCTCAATCTCGGTCACACTGCATAAACATAAGCAGATTTTCAGGGGATCTGATGCGTGCTCTTTGTTGCTGTGTGTCCCAATGCAGTGTCGTCTCACGGCAGGTCGTTATGATGTTGCTTCAGTTATGCGCCCACACACGTCTCAAAGGTATCACACAACACCTGTTCACCTTCTTTTTGACACTCCGTGAGACGTAATCTCTGCAGGATCCGGCTGTACCTTTGCTGGGGATGACAAATAGTGACTAAGCCTCTAATGACATTTGGATCTGAAAGAACTTAAAAGGTGTTGCTGGAGCTGTAAATTCCAAAATTTAATTCTTAAATAATTCTGTAATTGAATAACAAACGTCTTGCTACACTGGAATAATTTTCCAGAGTCTCTGTGAGACAAATTCTGAGTTATAAAGCCGAAATAGGCTTATGCATAACAGGACAAAATTAGCATTATTTGTATACTTTGCAAAGGGGTTAACTTAGGCTTATTATGAGGAGTTACTTCAAAAGGCTATTTTTAACTCCCAACAACTGGCCTCAAACACAGGCTTTGTAAAATATCTGAAGATAAAGCCTGTATCAGTTGCAACTGTTGCTAATGTTTGTTTCCTAAATATGCAAGAGTGATATCAGGGGAAATTCTACAGAAGGTGTGTGAATATAAACCTCATTTGAAGATAACTTTTAATACTTGTTTGTGATTTGGATCCTTGGTACAACTGTTCACAGTAACAGAACTTGCTGTCTGTAAAACCTGTATTGCAAGGGTTTGTCTCTGTGGTTATGACTGCTGGGTTACCAGCTACTGCATGTTAGTTTATGTGTCGTGCTAATTAAAAATGCTCCTGGTTAACTTATATACGGTAATTCTGATCGGTATGCTTGTGTTACTTCAGTAAGCATCAATGTGGCAGTTTCATCATAACGTTGCCCGATTATAGCCACAACAGTTAGTGATCGCTGTACTTATCCATGACTGGGATCAGCCGGATACTTCACAAATGTCTGAGCAAGCTCTGTGGTGCTACCATGAAAACAATGCGAAACGCAGAAGCTCTACCAGTTTACAAATTATTTCTCTGCACTACCTTGACATAATATCATCCCCCTTTAAAAATTGTTGTGGCTAATAAAAAGCTGAAAAAGGCAGAGATTAAATTGGTAATTCTTTCCTGTAGAAGTGATAAATTTGCTAGCTCCACATAAGCAGTTTGTCCGCCCTAACGGAACTTACAGTCTGCAAAACCTGTATTATGTTCATAACATAACCAAGCTCTCTTTAGCTGGTTCGTACTATCCATAAAGCTGCTTTCACATCAGACACAAAACAAATTTTTGGCAGGACAGATTAGCTACATTCAAAGTCAATGCAAAGACGCAAATACAGGCGTTAGATGTACATTAAGCAGCTTTCACTCTGGACGCAAAACGAATTTTTCGCGCGACAGACTACATTCAAAGTCATGACCGATTATCAGCTACTGCATGTTAGTTCGCGTGCTCTGCTAAGTAAAAATTCTCCTGGTCAACTTCTATGCAGCAATTCTGATCGGTATGCTTGTGTTACTTTGGTAAGCATCAATGTGACAGTTTCATCAAATCGTTGCCTGATTGTAGCCACTACAGTTGAAGCTAACCGGAGATATGCAGTTAGACCAGCCGAAGATTTTGCAAAGCTTGAGTCCGTTTTTGGGTGCTTGGGAAACGATCGCTTTACTTATCCATGACTGGGATCAGCCGGATACTTCACAAATGTCTGAGCAAGCTCTGTGGTGCTACCATGAAAACAATGCAAAACGCAGAAGCTCTACCGGTTTACAAATTATTTCTCTGCACTACCTTGACATAATTTCATCCCTCTTTAAAAATTGTTGTGGCTAATAAAAAGCTGAAAAAGGCAGAGATTAAATTGGAAATTCTTTCCTGTAGAAGTGATAAATTTGCTAGCTCCACATGAGCAGTTTGTCCGCCCTAACGGAACTTACAGTCTGCAAAACCTGTATTATGTTCATAACATAACCAAGCTCTCTTTAGCTGGTTCGTACTATCCATAAAGCTGCTTTCACATCAGACACAAAACAAATTTTTGGCAGGACAGATTAGCTACATTCAAAGTCAATGCAAAGACGCAAATACAGGCGTTAGATGTACATTAAGCAGCTTTCACTCTGGACGCAAAACGAATTTTTCGCGCGACAGACTACATTCAAAGTCATGACCGATTATCAGCTACTGCATGTTAGTTCGCGTGCTCTGCTAAGTAAAAATTCTCCTGGTCAACTTCTATGCAGCAATTCTGATCGGTATGCTTGTGTTACTTTGGTAAGCATCAATGTGACAGTTTCATCAAATCGTTGCCTGATTGTAGCCACTACAGTTGAAGCTAACCGGAGATATGCAGTTAGACCAACCGAAGATTTTGCAAAGCTTGAGTCCGTTTTTGGGTGCTTGGGAAAGGATCGCTTTACTTATCCATGACTGGGGTCAGCCTGATACATCTCCACTGTCTGGACAAGCTCACTGATGCAACCAGAGAAGGCAATAGGGAAGCTCACAGGCTATAACATGTATAACAAACGATTTATTGCCATCGATTAAAAATTAAATTCTTTCCTGTACAGGTGATCAATTCACTAGCTCCACGTAAGAAACGGTTCACACAGACGGAACCTACGGTCTGTAAAACCTGTATTATGTTCATTACATAACCAGAGCTCTATCTAGCTCTTGCGCACACTCCATAACTCGCCCATTTTCTGCGAGGAAAAGCTGGTCATTCCGAAGCAATAGGTAAATCATTACCATGGACAATTTCTGAAATGGCCGTTTAGCTTGGAGCTTTCTTCCCTCCGTCATATACCAGCGCAGAAGCTGTTCTTTCTCCACGCTAACACACCACAGTTATGTACACAAGCAGGTCCTAATACACACCGGAGCTGTCCATAAGCTGTTGGTCCACTTCCTCACTGTCCATGTTTCCCTCTAAACTCAGACCCACCGGATTTCTACGGTCTCCAGTCTACACTTGGGTATGTCGACCCGTTCTACAGATGTGTCTGTATGTTGTCAATTCTAGCTTTCCCTGCATCCTAGCTAATTGAAAAACCGCTGTACTCACCAGTAGCAAACTGTAGCTGATAGCAAAGTTGAGCTTGCGCCGCCAGATTTTTGCACTGCTTCCTCCACTTTCGCCGCTGCGTTTATGAGAACAATTTCATTTCATTAGATCTATATTCAAGTATAACGTTAGATTGCGTAATTTGCCCGCCGCATCGTTATCAGGTGGCAGCCGTGTCTCTCGTCTCATTCTGCTGAAGCAGACTCAGAAAGCTGCTTTCTGCAGCCTCTTATGGCCCAACTCCCTCTTACTGCCCTCCACAGAGCAGGCCAGTCATAAGAAAGTGGGAACACGACGAGTGGGTGCCATAGCGGAAGAGCCACGCCAATGAGGCGTTTCTGTCATGGTGTTGGCCTGCAGGCCCTTCCCCCTGTTGCATTCTTCGCCTCCACTTTAATAGGCAACAGGTGTGGCTTGTTGAGGTGGAGGTGGAGCTCTGTTATTTAAGGGCTGGCTGCACCTCACTTTGGTGCAGCAGTATCCTGTGTTCTAGAGCCCTGTGTGTTTCTTGTGTGCTGCTGCTCCCCTCCGGGAATGTTTTTACAATTTAAATTCATGATTTTATATTTTTACTCAGCCTGTGCGTTTGGGTCCCTAGTTCTGCCTTTGGGTACATGATCCCAGTCCCCGCTGGTTTCTTGTCTTCAGCCAGCGGGGGCAAATCCATGACAGTTTCAGGTAGAGACTACAAGAAACTACATATGGGGTTTTTTGAGAATGGCAGTATGAATAAATACCTTTTTTAACTTTGTGCGATCAGGAGTACTCTAGAGGAGTCAAAGACCAAAATATTAACTTTGAAAAATAGCAAATTAGGTCCCCTTAAAGTATGTTTTTCACGTATCTGTACTTTACTTAAGTAAAATTATAAAGCGTACTTTTGACTTTTACTCCATTACATTTTGCAACTATTATCTGTACTTTATACTCCACTACATTTCTAAAATACACCTCGTTACATTTTAAGATCACTCGCTAAAATGTTCGCTTCACAAAACAAATTGGTTGCGTTGCTGCCTCGGAAGTTTAAACTAATCCGGTACTGCTATCCCGGCCTCCAACGAAGGCAGAGCGCGTCTTTGGAAGCACCAGTCACATTTGAACAACACCAGATTAATCAAACATGGATCCAGAGACTGAGCCCCCTGAATCAGGTATTTGTGAAAACCGCGTTGCCTCTGACAACCTTGGTTCCTCTGCCAAACATTCAATAGCGTAGGTCCACACATATAGCGGGAAACAGAGAGAACGCACGGAAAACATCACGTTTTGGGAGTTAAAATACTGGACTTTACCCATCAAATATTGTGTTTTGTGCGTATGCACTTTTTTTCTGCTGTTATGGCCCCAATTTGTTATTACATTTATAACACAACAGCAACAGCAAGGGATGACAGACACAATTTAAAACTTAAACACATTTAATTAAACAGACAAAGACTAATAACAACTAACTAACTGACCAAGATTGAGTATAACAAAAAAAAACAGAAATATTTACAGTCCCTTGTTTGTTGGGGTGGCTTGGTGATGTCCTGGGTAAGGAAAATGCTCAAACACAGGCAAAAATCCACAAAAGAAACTTCACAGGTCTTGAACAGAACAGAACTGCTTAATTTGTAAGTCAAACTCCTGTAAAATCAAACTCCAATTGAACAATCTCCGATTCTTGTTTTTCATCTTACTCAAAAACATTAACGGACTGTGGTCTGTGTACACAATCATTGGCTTTTCCCCTGTACAAACATAAACGTCAAAGTGTTGTAAAGAAAGGACCAGAGCCAACAGCCCCTTCTCGATTGTGGAATAGTTCCTTTGGTGGCGATTGAACTTCCTGGAGAAGTATGCCACGGGATGCTCAATGTCATCAGAGTCACTTCTCTGTAGGAGCACAGATCCACAAGCTTGGTCGCTAGCATCGACCGTGATGGAGAACGGTTTGTTAAAGTCAAGAGATCTGAGCACGGGGAAGTGACACAGCAGAGACTTCAGACGATCGAAGGCTCTCTGGCATGCATCATCCCAAGTGAACTTTACGCCATTCTTCAGTTGGTTAGTTAGACTGAGAGCAATCTCAGCAAAGTTCTTGCAGAACTTGCGGTAGTACCCGATCATTCCAAGGAAGCGGCGCAAAGCTTTTTTGTTGTCAGGAACTGGAAAGTCCATGATGGCTTGGACTTTAGCATTTATGGGTGCCACCCTTACCCTGGTCTATGACGTAGCCAAGAAAGGTGACAGTAGCACAACCAAAGTCACTCTTGCTCAGGTTAACAGTCAGGTTAGCCTGGGTCAGGCGCTGGAACAACGTCTCTACATCTTTTAGATGTTCTTCCCAGGAGTCACTCCATGTGATCAGGTCATCGATGTACGCACCCATGTGTGGCAATCCGGCGATTGGAGACTGTATCATCCTTTGGAACGTGGCTGGGGCATTTTTCATGCCAAAGGGTAGGACTTCATACTGGTACAACCCAGATGGTGTGGCAAAAGCAGAGATGCTCTTGGCCCTCTCAGTTAAAGGCACACACCAATAACCCTTCAATAAATCAATCTTGGTCAGAAACTTTGCTTGCCCTACTCTATCAATACAATCATCAATCCTAGGTAATGGAAACACATCAGTTCTAGTTACAGCATTGACTTTGTGATAATCTGTACAGAATCTAGCACTTCCATCAGGTTTTGGAACTAGCACACAGGGTGAACTCCAATCTGAGTTGGAGGGTCTGATAATATCATGTTCTAACATGTATTCAACCTCTTTCTCAGCAATCTTTCTCTTTTCAGGATTCATCCGGTACGGATGCTGTTTTATTGGTTTGGCATCACCAACATCTACATCATGAGAGGCTATAGAAACTCTTTTTGGAACATCAGGAAACAGATCCTCATTTTTCTTGATCAACCTCTCAAACTGATCTCTCAGTGCTGGAGTTTTACATCAAGATTTTGCAACACTTCAGAATTTGACAATTTACATGAAAGAACTTCAGCTTTAATTCTAGGTTCATCATCTTGAAACTCCCCCTCATCTTCACAAATCTCGGCCATAGGAGAATCTGAAGTGACAGCTGCAACCCGAGCATTTCTGTCATGATAAGGCTTCAGTTAATGTGACACAATTGTTTTGGTTTTCTCCTATCTGGAGTCTTCACAATGTAATTGAGATCATTGAGTTTTGTCAGAATTTCATAAGAACCATGAAATCTAGCCTGCAATGGATTGGACTGCAAGGGAAACAACACAAGGACCTTGTCTCCTGGTTTAAACTCACGGCTTCTAGCCTTATGATCATACCAAGTTTTCATTTTTCCCTGACTTGATTTCAAGTTCCCTTTGGCTAGGTCACAAGCTGCACGCAATCTTTCCTTGAACTTGCTAACATAGTCTAACAGACTGATGTACAGCTCTTCCTCTTACCATTGTTCACTCAATAATAGCAAAGGTCCTCTCACTTCATGACCAAACACTAGCTCAAATGGACTGAATCCAGTAGACTCCTGCACTGCTTCTCTAGCTGCAAACAACAGCAAATGAACACCTTCATCCCAGTCTTTCTCATGGTCATAACAATAAGTCCTCATCATTGTCTTGAGAGTGGAATGAAACCGCTCTAAGGCACCCTGACTTTCTGGATGATAGGCACTAGAAAGAATCTGCTTTGCACCTAGTTCATACAAAACCTGCTGAAACAATCCTGAAGTGAAATTGCTACCTTGGTCTGACTGAATTTCCCTGGGAAGGCCAAACAACGTGAAGAACTTTATCAAAGCCTTCGAGATTGCAGTTGCCTTGATGTTACGTAGAGGTATGGCTTCGGGGAATCTGGTAGATGCACACATGATTGTCAACAAGTACTGATTTCCAGATCTAGTCTTGGGTAATGGACCAACGCAATCAACAATGACCTTAGAGAACGGCTCCCCAAATGCTGGGATAGGCTGCAATGGAGCTACAGGTGGGTCTAACTGGTGTTTTCCAACTACCTGACAAGTGGGACAGGTTTTGCAAAAGTTGGAAACGTCTTTCCGAAGCCCAGGCCAAAAGAAGTGTTTCATGATCTTATCAACAGTCTTGTTAACACCAAGATGACCTCCTAAAGGTAAACTATGAGCCATTGTTAAGATCTCATTCCTATAGACCTTCGGAACAACAATTTGCCTGACCACTGCCCAATCTGCATTGGCAGGGATATCAGGAGGGCGCCACTTCCGCATCAACACACCATCCTTGAGATAATACCCAACTGGAACTGCGTCTATTTCTTTATCAGGAAGGGCTCTCCTCTTTGTACACAAATTTCAGGATCATTAGTTTGCTCCTCAATCAACCGCTTTCGGGACAGAGACAAGTCTCCAGACACATCAGAATCACAAAACCCATCTGGCTGGCTGAACAATGAACTGATAAAAGTGTCTGATAAGTTCTCAAACGGAGAAACCATAGTTGGCCAATCAGAGTCATGAGGCGAACCACCTGAGTCCTGACTATTCAATGTGCTGGACGGCACCACAACATCTTCTTTAGCCTTCTTGGCCATAGCACCAGTCACTGCACAAGAAGGATACAGAGAGGGGTCCTCATCCCCATCTTCAGTGCTTGGCTGGGAAGTAAGATGTACAGGGGGAACTACTTAGCAACAGAGAAACACCCTTTATAGGTAGACTTGACATAAGTCCCACCTTTACCTGTCCTGTAACTAAATCTCACTTCAAGAATATAGAGCGCAGGGGTACAGATACAGTCCTCCCTTCAATACCTTGGACAAGTATGAACTCCCCTGAAGCGGTCTCATCACGTAACTCCAAAGAGTCCATCAACAAAAGTGACTGAGAAGCTCCGGTATCCCTTAGGATATATATGGGGACAGGAGTAGTATGCTCATTCAGAGCCACAAATCCCTCTGACACAAATGGAAGAAATTCCTCCCTCACGAAGTCAGCTGTATCAGGCTTTTTAGCCCCACAAGAAGCAGGCAATTTAGCAGATTGGTTATCTACTACAGGGGTTTCTAACCTTGTTTTCACAAAGGCATTTGGTTTGGTATCCTTTTCTTTTTCTTTTTTAGCTTTAAGGAACCAACAGTTAGTTGTAACATGACCAGATTTCTTGCAATAACTACAAACTAGACCACTTTTGTCACTGTCAGCTTTCACACTTTGATCAGACCTGTTACTGGATTTCTGAGCACCATCACCAGATTAGTCTTTGTCCTTGGGTGAGGAATCTTGGGTATCACCATAACCCTTTTTCTGAAATTGGGCAGTCTATTGTTACTGCAAGGCTGAAATTTAGACTTATGTGTGAGAACATATTCATCTGCAAATTTGGCAGCTGACTGCAAATTCAGTGCTTGCTTCTCATTAAGGTAGGTCTTAACATCATCCTTAACACAGTTCTTGAATTCTTCAACTAACACCATCTCTTTTAGTGAGTTGAAATCATCCTTGACCTAAGTAGAAGTACACCAGCGCTCAAAGCAAACCTTATTCTCATTAGCAAATTCCACATAAGTCTGATTTTCAGATTTCTTCAGACCTCTGAATTTCTGTCGGTAAGCCTCTGGAACCAACTCATAAGCTCTCAAAATAACCTTTATGACAACCTCATAATCAGAGGAATCATCTGCAGACAAAGCCGAATAGGCTTGTTGAGCTTTACCCTTGAGGACAGTTTGCAACATCAGAGGCCAGTGTTCCTTTGGCCACAAGCAACTCTTTGCTACCTTTTCAAAACACTGGAAATAGTTGTCAACATCCTTTTCCGAAAATGGAGGCACCAATTTTACCTCCTGGCTAGCCCGAAATTTATTTTCAGTTTGAGTTTTAATTTTTAGTTGCTCCATTTGGAGTCTTTCTTCTCTATCGAATTTCTCTAATTCAAAATCTCTCTGTCTTGCAAGTTTTTCTCACTCAAATTCTCTTTGTTTTTCTTTTTCTTCCCTTTCTTTCTCTCTTTCTTCCCTTTCTTTCTTCTCTTCTCTAGCAAATTTTTCCAACTCAAACTGCCTTTGTTTTTCTTTTTCTTCCCTTTCAATCTCTAGCATTTATAATTTAAGTTCCATTTCTATATTTGGATTTTCCACTGGAAACTGTTCCAGATCTCCTGGTGCAAACACATTTTCATCAATGTAATATTCAACTATCTCTCTAGCCAGTCTTGCTTTTCGCATGGCTGGTTTTACCTCTGTCAGCTCCAAATGTCTGCATATTTCCAACAGTTCGGTCTTTTTAAAAGACTTCAAAACCCCTACGGTTGGTGATGCCAAGAAATCATCCATTGCTGTTGTTAATATATTTATATAGAAAAATTCACAAAAACAATTTTACAATCTGAAATGTTAGATTTTTAATAAATGACTCACAAAATGGTCTATCCCGGACCCTGAGCCCCCAATTTGTTATGGCCCCAATTTGTTATTACATTTATAACACAACAGCAACAGCAAGGGATGACAGACACAATTTAAAACTTAAACACATTTAATTAAACAGACAAAGACTAATAACAACTAACTAACTGACCAAGATTGAGTATAACAAAAAAACCAGAAATATTTACAGTCCCTTGTTTGTTGGGGTGGCTTGGTAATGTCCTGGGTAAGGAAAATGCTCAAACACAGGCAAAAATCCACAAAAGAAACTTCACAGGTCTTGAACAGAACGACAGGTCTGGTCGCATGTATCCTTCTTCTTGCAATTTCTCCTACTACTTTACTGTCTCAATTCTTTTCTTTATATACTCTTTTGCAGACCCCACCCACATTTAGACCTCTTTTTTTAAATTTTCGGGGACTTGCCCCAGACATGTCCAGGACATGTCTAAACACAGCTCCAGTCTGAGCTGAATAAAAGAAAGGTAAATACTGCCATCTAGTGGCCTCTATTCACATTACACTGCCAAATTTGGGATCTGTCAAACCCAAACCTGACTGGAAGAAGTCTGGACATTTACTCCAATTTTGAGCATGGCGTACCTCGATTTACACCCTTTTTGAAGAACAGGAGGAATTGGCGACGCAGCTGCTGAGTCAGAGAATTGCAGTCTGCGAGGGAGAGAGGAGCGCAGATTTTTAAAAGAACAATCAAAGCCACAGCAAAGTACGGTTTTCCTAATGTACTTGGAGCCATTGACTGCCCTCACATCATGATTAGGGCACCATCGATGAATGAGTTCGTATATGTGAATCGCAAAAATGTGCATACGATCAATACTCAAGTGTCACGCATTTGGTGTCAGTCTCATGCATTTTTTAGGCTTATTCGCTGTTGTCCGCAATCATTAATTGAATGCTTAATGAGACTCTCATGCGGAATTAAAATCCTTGTGCATTGAAGTTTCCATTTCACTTGCATAAAGGTGCACCTCATCACAAGTAACATGGAAAGCGATTATGACTCCGGACTTCCCGTCCTTCTCTTTACTCAGGGATTGGAAACAATGCGTGTGTTTCATGATTGTTTAAATTGTTTAAAAAGCCCTGAGCCTCTTTTTTGAAAATGGCCAGCCCAAAGTGAAATGAGTATATCTCTACGACTGCTTGGACCTTTTGAATAATCTTGGTATCGTAATAAAGGTAAAACCATTTGGGATTTCATACCTGGAGTAAAAATCACCATATATGTCACAGAGTCAGAGTAAATGGAGATGGAACACAGTGTAAATGAAAGATCTCATTGTTGCGGCCTAAAACCTCTAAAAAATTACAGATGTCATTATTATCTGTGCCAAAGTTTATTTTGATCAGGTCAATCAGAGCAAAATTAGAGAGGAATGTCTGGATGGCTTCTCCATTTTGGCAATTTAGGTACCTTGTGTTCCATTTCAGATTACTTACATACCAAGCTGTAAAACCCATAAAATTTCAGTTATATATCACTACAGGCATCCATTCCATCCAAATACAATATTTTTTTAATTTTTAGAATAATAAAAGTTATTATTATTTCTTTCTTTTTTTTTTTTTTATAAATTTGGCATCTCCAATCCCACCCGAATCTGGAATGCCCAATTGGGGAACTATGTACAAAGCTTGCTCGTATGCGACCCCTTGCTGCCAACTCAGGATAGTGAGACAGTTCACGGCTCTCCTCCGAAGCACGTGCCTGTCTGCCACTGATTCTTATACACTCATTGGTTGAATCTTCGCAAGTTCAGAACTAAGGCGGAGGATACCCGGACATGAACCAACCCGGAGTCTTCCTGACGAGTGCCCGTCTGGCCAACAGGAGGTGCTGGAGCAACGAACAAAGCTGATATATAATATACCCAAATACGGCAGTCGCTTCCCAATTTGAAACCCTGTAGCGCGATAGCCAATTGTGCGCTACTCTGAAAAAGCTGCCGACCCCTGCCGGTGGGTACGCCGGGGCTCGAACTCGCGACGTGGTGATCACCTCTGCACTGCAGAGCAGTGCCTTAGCCGGGTGAGCCACCCGGCAGCTGCTATTATTATTTCTACCAGTTTTGTTGCCTATACAATTTCCCATTCAAAGATAATACATACAATTGTAAGAGAGAGGCCAGGAGATAACATGGACAGTGCCTGTTGCCCTCTGTTCTTAACATAGTGGCATAATAAAGGCATAAAAACTTATACTTCCACCTCAGCTGGCCTCGTCTCCAGTCAGGCATGGCTGGGAACAGTGGGACAGTAAAAGTTATCAGGGTCCAAACATCCCCTACAGCTGCACCCCCAATTCTACCACTAAGATAAGGGGGCCTGGAACTGGACACTTCAGCATGGGTGATTGAGCGCATCAAAGATGGGGAAGGGAGCGCATGGCTTGGTTGCTGCGAGGAATTTCTCTCACAGCAGGGTGTGACCTGCCCTCTTAGTGCCATAGTGACCTCTTCTGGACACACTGTCACCGCACCTTTTAATTTTATCACTGTAACTGTTCTGAATTAAGAGTTTCAATTTAAACAAAACTCACTGTTACACTGTTTTAACTGCCCTCATGTCATCACTGAATTACTGTATTATACCTGGGGCAATAGTGATGTGAATCTCATGGGGAATGGGTCTGTTGGGAAGGAAATTCATAATAATTACATCATCATAATTCTGTATGTAATCGTGTTTGGTATGCATCTCTTCAGCTAAATTCAAGGAGTTGAATGAGTTGTATTTCATTCCTCTATATTTCAAGAAAACATAGTTTCTGTTCCCCAGCAATGATTTGTCCTTAACCAGAGGTATCTCTTGAGGTATTTACACTCATCTCTCCCCCTTTGCAGAAGTGCTTTGGGACCCCTCCCTGAGGTCGGTCTCTAAGGGTCCTGGCAATGATCTAAGAACTTTTATTATCTCCATTGAATAATAAATGTTTTCTTATTTCCTCCGGAGGGGGGGAGTCTAAATTCCGATTTGGGCCATCTGTGCGGCCTGATCAAAGGCGCCACCAACCTTGAATCTGAGAGAGACGACCTAGTCTGGGAAGATCGTATCCGACTTCCCATACATTGGTCCGTACATATTCTTCGTTTAATGGTTGCGTAATTCGGACTTCTGCACGACCATTTGTATGTAGCCTTTTCGCCAGGTATGACTTTTCTCTCATTTTCTAAACTGCGTGTGACTTGTAATTGGGTAATGTTGATTTGTTCGATTTAAGCTCTTGCCTACCTGGTGAATAAACTATTGTTATTTCTTTAAACTTGAGTGGCTCTTAACTCTTGAACTTTCTTTTTAAGCTACGTCACACCGGATGACCTAGGGGTTATGCTCAACGAAGGACTGACTGATCAGCGGCTTTGGGATGAGCATCGGTTTTAATCAAGTTAGATAGGCAGCCAGAATCTACCAACATACGGATTCATGTTTGCCGACTCTGGGAGTTTTTAGCCTGAAGAAGACCCATGGACGAAAAGTCGGTTATTTGTTAAAATTCCTATGAAAGAGTCCATGGGCGGATTGAATCTGGGTTCGCTATAATTCAAGCCAAAAGATGCTGTTATAGTGCTAACTGACTTTCAATCCTCTGGTATTACCGACGAACCTAAGCGACCGAAATAGTACTAAAACCCGGGGGTATATATTTTAGTGAAGCAGGCTTGCGTCTATGAGTCCGGGGATAATCTCCCCGAAGTCCACGCAGGTGTTCCCTAAATTATCAATTCTAATTCTAATTTGGAGTCAGATATTTAAATGAGGATATAACTAAATTTTGTGTTCTAAATTTATTATGGAGTCAGATTTGAAGCGAGAGTAACATTGTAATTGTTATGCTTAGTTTGCTTAAATCACTGATAAATCTAACGTTTTCAGTTGCTGCGTGTGTCCCAATGTGCACCTGGGATTATTCGCAGCACGACATTAAGTTAGATGATTCCGTGATTTCGGCATAGCCCCGTTTTCGAACGGAGAACTATTGAGAACACATCAGGTAAGTCTCAAACTGGGTCCAAGGCGGGACACCGGCATAAAAGATTTAATTGACACGTTCCATTGCCTCATAACAGCTGGATCTACATGCGTAAACCTTCGCCCCTGGCTCCTCCGTCGTTGGTCGAGCTGTGTGGGGTTTTACAGTTGGTGACGGCCCGACGTGATTCCTCCGCATTCTACAGTACATCTACAGTGGTGACTACCCAACGCGTTCCACAGTGGTGAGCCCGAGCTGATTTTCTGCTGTGCAACGTGGTGACGTCATCATTCTACGTGATCCTGGCCTTGTGAGGTACTTCGGACGTGTCTTCCAGTCCGCGAGTTTTGAGTCTACCTTCTGCATACGGCTGCCTTGGTGAGTACCGCGGTGTTTTCTACTTACTAGTGTTGAGGGAAAGCATCTCTACATCCCATCTAGACACATTCTTAGAACGGGTCGAGGTACCCAGTGCTAGACCGGATACCGTAGAAATCCGGTGGGATAAGATTAGTGGGAAAACATGGATAGTGAGGAGCAGCAGAGGGCGGATCAAAAAGTGATGGACAGCTTTGGCTTATATCATAAGGAATTGTTGATTCGAATTGACAATGTTGGCGTATCGCTTTCGTGGAGTAATGAGCAGCTTCTCCACTGGTATGAAACGGAGGGACAAAAGTTGTTGGAAAAGCGCCCGTTCCGTAAATTACCGGCGGTAATTGTGTATTTGTTGCGTCGGAACGATAAGAGTTCACTTGCTGCTAATGAGCGGGTCTTAACTAATACTCGTGAGTTGGAAAAGTCGCGATCGGATGAACTACGGCGATTGCGGGCTGAAGTAGAGGCCTTCTCTTATGATAAGCAGAACTGGGCCAGCCAGCGTGCTGCTGTTCAGAAGCGAATTGCCGAGCTCGAGCAGGAGCTCACTAGAAGTCAGGAGTATGTGCGGGCCTTAGAAGCTGGTTGTGGCAAAGTTGGGCTTCCCCTGGCGGCTATCCGACAAGCGGGATCCGTTGATACTAGTGGCGTAGCATCGGACGAGAGTGATGAGGAAATTCTCGCCGTTTGTAATTCGTCTAGTAGAAAATCACCCTCGATCGGAGGGGCTGGAGACTCCGAGGGAGTCGACAGAGCCTCCCCTGGGACTAGGTCGTATTACCGACCGATTGAGCCAGGTAAGCCCTGGCAGCGTAGTCCAGTCGTAACGCTTCGACGAACTGGTACGACCATCCATAAACCCGTCAAAATTGCGGTATTATAAACAGTCACCAATGCCGACGACACTGTAACTGTTATTAGTCGTCCTCTTACGTGTGAGGAGTATGTGAGACACAAAGAGGTGGTTGGGCCTATGTCAAGACGGGGCCCATTCCAGCCTTATTGGGATAATTTGATGTTGCAGACGTCCGTTTACAATTTAGAGTTACGGGACGTATGGCAGATAGCCTTGCTCACGATTCCCGAGGAGTTAAGATCTCAATTGTCAGACGAGTTAAGAACGGGGACTATCCTGATTAAGGAGGGGGACGAGAGTGAAGGGGACGTGTAAGATCGGTTAAAAGAGGCGTTATTGCGTTTGCGGGGACCGACACATGCGGCTTGGCATAAAATACTCGACATTAAACAGGCCCAGAAAGAAACTTTCGAATCGTTTGCCGAAAGAATGTGGGTTTCGTTTAAAGAACATTCCGAGATCGAGCATGCCACTCGCGATCAGGAGGTGCTACTGCAGCTTCTGAAAAATAACGCTGGGCCGCATATCCAGCAGGCTTTAGCTACCGCCGCAGACCCACCGAAGAACACCCACCGAGCCCTTGTGGAGTGGGCTTCCAAAATCGAGGCGCGTTTAGCGAGGCACAGCCAGCCGCGTGCCCTTGCTGCTGCACAGTGGGTGGCCGAAGGCAAAGGCGCGGTTAGTTCTGGGGGGCCAGGAATTGATCAGCAGCGGGGATGCCCCTTTTGTAAGAAAACGAACCATAGTTTCGATCGATGTTTTATATTGATAAATGAGGCCCCAGGAGTGTAAGAAACATCTAAGATATCTCAGGATTGAACACGGTGATTTTCTGCTTTCTGTGTGTACACAGAGTCAGATATTTTGCTCATTTAAATTGTGCTTCGGGCACACACTTGAGCGATAAATAGCGAAAATGCTCAACTGTTGATATTTCTTTTCAATCTTTTTTCTCTGACTCATATTTTATCGGTGTCGAATGAAGCATAAGATATCAAATAAAATTAAATCAGCTCCTGTATCAGCCATTCATGTTTTTGGTGTACTGGGTAACACTCCCACTTTTTATGCCTGATTTATAGTAAGCCTAAAATCGTAAAAAAAAAAAAAAAAATTTAAAAAACATCAACAACAATCATCAATTTGTTGAATTAATCCGATCACCCTTTTATTGGATGTGTTTTCAGTCTACTCGCACCATAATATGGACAGAACTGACAAAAATGGTAGATCACTGTTATGTGTTACCCTCTCTTCTTCTAATAAATGCAGGGGCGAAAAGATATCTCCATTCAAACGAAGAAATTAAATGCTTGTTCGAAATGTAGGCAGACATGTAGGCGGACAATGACAACTGAATACTACACACAAAAACTCGGGGATTCATAGATTAATTCCTGAGTCCGTATATTCGCGTGTTTATCACAGAATAATAGATCAGTACTGTGACAAACTAAAGAAAATGCGGCTGCGAAATTTCAGAGTCCGGGACGCGGTGCGAAAGTCTGGCAGCTCAAGTCATGAGATATGCTAGATAAATTTTCGTGGTATGAGGCAGTGGACAGCATAATCGGCCAAAAATGCAACAGCGAAAGAATTCCGCTTGCAACATCCATCAATATCAAATATAATCAGTACATTTTTGGCTTGCCTTGATGTTTGGGTACCCAGAGAAAGATTCGGATGTGTAAAAATATAAAGCCTTCAGTCAAGAAAACTTCGAGTTTCATTTCTCGTGCTGCTATTTGTGGTAATCCGTGTTAAAGATGACACACCAGGGTTGCTAGGGCAGGCGCAGCATATGCATGTGCAATATTAATCGATATTGATATTGTAAACCATATCATTAATAAAAAACCCTGAAGTATATTGGCGTCTCCTTTAAAAATTGTTCCCCATTTAAAATACAGATCATCATTCTATCATTCATTGCAGCCCTAATTTTTTTTTTGCAGCCCTAAAGTACTGTTAGCCATTTGAGACATATTTTTATTTTTTGCCCCCTGCAAAGGTTTGGCTGCTTCGAAAATGGCTAGATTCTTATTTCAAACTCCTTCAATATCTGTTTCTCATGACCTGCCTCATTTTAACTGGCCTAGCTTTTGCCCGGAGTACAAACTCTGGATACATTGTTTTTTTTCCTATAATCAAGCCAACAGAGTCTAATGGTTTACATTGAATAGATCAACAATAAAATAAATTATTTGAATATACTATAACCAGTCTACTTTATTGGTTTTGCTTGATGACATTAAATAATGCAGATGTTGCGACTAGTAATACTTATGCCTCTAAAGATGCCATTATTAGTAATTTTCCAGCAAAAACTTTGTTTAAAGGTTAGCATACTTACTAGGCATACCGTCTGTGACACAGTTCACACTTTAATTCTGCAGATTATATGTTACCTGACAGGGATGATCTAAAGAATTAAAACGGCTCAGCCCCATCGAGTTTTTTGTTGAAATATAGGCCTAGAAATCAAAAGACAGTCTATCGTCCGAGTACTTTTAGTACTTTAAGTACATTTGAAAGCAAGTACTTACTTAGGTATACTTAAGTAGGATTGTTAATGCAGCACTTCTATTTTTACTTCAGTATATATTTTGCTGGTTATCTGTACTTTTACTAAAGCACTGAATTTCAGTACTTCCTCCACCACTGCCTATGAATACATTTTAACGAATGATATATTGAATACTTCCCTTTACTGTTTGCACACCATATCCGAGTCTTCTGATGCAGACTAAAAGGCATCCTTTAGCGTTCCCTCAGTGTGCTTTTCTTTCAGTACAACAATATTACTGTTCCGGGCAGCTCTATAGGGATGCACAACAGCAGAGGTCCCCTATGTCCAGTCATCCGAACAGAAAACAATTTTCTGCCCTTAGCTGTAGCGAGTCCACCCATGTGCGTTTTGTCTTGTGGCCCTGTTATTTCCACCTTAAAAAGGCAGCTTGTTTTTCCATCCATGGACCTTATGCTTTAGCATTTTGAGGCTTATGCCTATTCAGATCACCATTTTGCTAATATTTTAAGATTGCTGTTGTGGAGGCTAACACGAGGACGGGGGGTACATATCTCTGTAAGGTGTGCAGACTATTTCAATCCCTCTCCCCAAAGACTGGAGCCCGCTGGCCTCAGGAAAAGGTCAAATTGCAGCTTCAATTTGGAATATAAATGAAGCCTGCGGTGGGAAAACAGTACTAAGTTTGGGGGGGAAAAGGGAGGATTTAATGAAACTTTGAACATAAATGAAATTCACGGAAATCATAAATGAATCTGCCAGTAATTTATTTAGTAAGATATTATACAGCCGTTTCAAAGAGCCGCTCAAAAATTCTGGTGTGCGCAAAGTACAACAGTGTTTGTCCATAATTGTGGGAATATGTTGATTTATTATCCATATAAAAAACAAATATGCATAAGTATATGCACCGAACAAAAGTTTGAAAGTGCCAAACGATCAAAAGATCAAATGGCTGCTTTTGAGAGACTAAAATCTTTTTCCCTGCTAATGCTGGCCTCATGAAGACATGCAGCCTGTTGCCATGGATACAAGCTCAGCATTCCCTTAAGGGATATTTTCCAAAAAATGCAAGATGCTGCAACTCTCTCCAAATTAAATCACCACTACCTTAACCACACATAAAATGCAGGATGTGCAATATGTTGCTCCAGGGGCGAAGTGGGACGCCAAAATCCACCGGGAAAATTCTGACGGCATCGGCCCTCCACTGGCCCACCACCGGCCCAACCCATCCCCTCCACCATCTTTTTAATTTTTTTAATGACTGAGACCAATCCAATCTTCCCCCACCACATCATGCACAATAAAATCCTCGATTGTACAAAGGCAAATCAAGTGAGCAATTTTGGCCATTTAAATTTAAGAAAAAACTAATTACAAATCCAAAACCATGCAATTTTGAAAATAATATGTCCTCTAGATGTAATTAAACAAAGGCCAAATTGCCAAAATCTAATCAATCGAGAAAAAAAACACCTTAGATTTTTTTGGAAAAATACTTTTTAAAGATAAAGTCAAATGTTTTCAGTATCAGTAAAATAACAACTGGTAGATTGATGTACTCTGATCCGTACTGAGAGTGTTGTTATTCTGACACGAGTTAAATGACAGCTGTGTGTGCGGAAAACCACTCTGGTCCATAATCGCGGTGCAGATGCAGACGGGTTTGGAGCTGACGAGAGGAGAGAAAAAGACAGTGAGGGGCAACGGGGCCGTAGTGGCCGCCGTGATGACACCGCCCCCGCTGAGGAGGAACTATGAAGAACTCAGCTGATATGTTATGCTAATTCGCACCTAGTAATAACATCAAGGCTTGATCTAACTGTTTTCCTGTCAACTCATTTGCATCACTAGTTGACGCCTGGTTGTTTCGGAGTAAATCCGTGATTTTTGACCATTTTGATGTACCCTCCTCCAGCATCCGCTTCTTCTTCCTTCTGGCCTTTTTGGTCCCTCCTTTCTCCTTTCTCTTCTTGCCTTCCATCTTCGAGTGTAAAAAATCCGCTACTTCAACCTGCCCGCTTTCTCTCTGTCTGACGGCCGCTCATTCATCCCCCTACGTTCATTGGATAAACGCAGTTTAAGAGTGATACGCAGTTTACATTTCCCATGAGGCTTTGCTCCGACCATTCTACATTAATTTTTGAACAAACAAACAAATTTTATGTCAGTAAATTTTATGTTTGTGGTCATAAAAGTAATGTAACGTCTGAATAAAAAGAATTAGATCAAGATAGGAGGCCAAACAAAAATTAGTAGGCTGGATTGATGAGAGTGAGTCTGACACTTGAGCAACCATGAGTGAGAGACACCAAGTGTTAGAAATATTAGTCAGAGTTCAGCAATGTCTAGTTATCTAGCTTGGAGATTTTCATGGGATCAAGATTGGTTCATGATGGTTGTTATTCAGTGGGCAAACCATGAGCGTCACACGGCCACGCAGGACAGTCTACGGGCTGGTTCAGTTGAACTTATTGGCCAATCGGTCAAACAGGAAATCTCCCGGTCATCCCGGCGGCCACTCCGCCCCTGTGTTGCTCTGTTGCAAAAAACTGAATGACCACATCATCATGCAACAAATGCTCACAAAGTACACATATTAAAATAAAATCTTTCTCCAGGGACTTTTTAATTGAATATATAGGCAACAAAGCTTTTTTACTCCCTCAAAGAAGCTGTCAGATCCAGTATTGTATACTGTGTTGAGTACTGCACAAAGCATTGTACAGCATGTTGTCTGCATCACATGCATTGTTGTGAAGAGCAGCCTCTCTATTTGGATCTTCCCCTACTAAAAAGTTTTGGTCTTGATACACACTGACAAAATCTGAACTCTAATGAAATTAGTGAGGTGTTGATTTCACATCCAAAAATATCTAAATATATAGTTGTATCGGAATTATCAGCAACAATCAGTGGCTTTCTGTGTATTATAATAAAAATGAACAACTTTACAAAAGGAAATTATTAGATACCAAACCATATGCTATAAATCCAATTATACTGCAGGTATTAAAGTTGTAATAAACTCAGTCATTGCCTAACATACACCAACACAAGAACTGGACTTTAAAAGCTGCCATATAAAGCACTCTCAATAAAGGCAGCCCTTTGTCACAATAAGACTAATATTTAAGTCAGGGTGGCTGTAGATGTATTGATACTATCCCCCCCCCCATTTTTACGCTCCCAGCAACTGCCAGCCTTTTTGATAATTTTCATTGTTCTTTCCATCCATATTTTTGCCTAATAAACTGCACAGAGGCCTCCTCCTTATAACAGTGAAAATGCTGATTGCCATAACATGGTCAATGGTGGGGGAAGCATTCTGTCATAATTGACAGAAAATCTTGACAATGGTCAAGTCCTGGTCAGAGTTGAGCTTTTATAATACATTATACATACACAGCAAGACTCAAAGTCGTGCTCAACTGTTACTTTTAATAGTAATATATCATAATAAATAAAAAGCATCATCAAAAATAATCCATCAGAATTTTTGTCTTTTTACCATGGACATTTCACTGATGCATTTAAGCCCATTTCATGGTGCTTGCTCATCCGGAAGCCGTGGAATGCCTGTTGCCAAGGTTACAGGGCAGCTTTGAGTGTTTAATTGAACTCTTTGTTCTCATGTTGTTATTTCAGAATTTGTGGGAAGACAGGTGTGAGGAATGGCAAGATAAGCAAATCTACAGCGACTCAGGGAGGATGAGCTGGACGGGTGGTATCAGCCGGCATGCCAAGATGAAAGGAGGAGATTGTGATAATGATATTAAAATACATGAAAAGGAAAAAACTGTTAAAGGGGACCTAACATGCTGATCCTTCTTTAAATACATTTTAGTAATGTTAGAATATTGGTTGTCCACGCTCAACCTCTCAAAAGTTTCGAAACATAAAATACAGCGATTTTGCCGAAATCCAAGAACGTGATTTCGTGAGCGTGATTTCCTCTCTGAACAGCTCCTCCCAAGATCTGGGTAAAACCTGATGTCAGGTTGTGCCGTCCAATTAGTACAGACCTAGCCAGAGCAAAACACTGCGCTGGACCTGCCCACACCGGAAACTATTCTAGCAAGCACGAACAACGGCAGATCATACTATGCCTTAGTAGCGTTGAAACTTTTGGAAATACAAAAGAAGAACCGCAGATCGCTTGAGGTGCAATTTTGTCAGTATCTCTCCCAAAGCTACTTGTCCGTTTACTTTTGGACGCAAAGAAAAACAAATATATTCCCAAAAGACGATGCCACCAGACATCAGTGGCTAGCTTTTCTTGTTTGCTGGCAGCAAACAGCCATGGCCAAAGGAAATTTTAGCTGCTTGTGCTCAGCATTTCACCAAAGACAGCTTTGTCAATAAAGGATAATTCGACACAGGACAAGTGATTCAGCTGCTTCTCAAACCTAAAGCAGTTGCATTGATGAAGCGGCAGAGCCACAAGCTGTAAGTTACCATATAACCGCAAATAATGTAAGTGAAGCTAATGTGTTACGGGTGGCTAGCAGGGCCACTAACGATAGTTAGCACTAACAACTGGCCTCAAATGCAGGCTTTGTAAAATATCTGAGGACGAAGCTTGTATCAGTCGCGACTTTCCATGACTCACAGACACAGAAGCTGTAAGTTGCTTTTACTGCATAAGCCAACCTGACATGATAGCCAGTTGATTGTGGCTGTAGCACAGCGGCTAACGTAGCCAAGTTACTGTTGCTCATGTTTTTGTCCTAAATATGCAAGAGTGATATCAGGGGAAATTTTACAGAAGGTGTGTGAACATAAACCTCATTTCAAGCTAACTTTTAAGACTTGTTTATAATTTGGATGCTTGGCACAGCTGTGAGCAGTAACAGAACTTGCTGTCTGTTAAACCTGTATTGCAAACTTGTCTCTGTGGTTATGACTGCTGGGTTACCAGCTACTGCATGTTAGTTTATGTGTCGTGCTAATTAAAAATGCTCCTGGTTAACTTATATGCAGTAATTCTGATTGGTATGCTTGTGTTACTTCGGTAAGCATCAATGTGGCAGTTTCATTATAATGTTGCCTGATTGTTGCCACTACAGTTAGTGATCGCTTTACTTATCCATGACTGGAATCTGCCGGATACTTCACAAATGTTGGAGCAAGCTGTCTGGTGCTACAATGAAAGCAATGCGAAACGCAGAAGCTCTACCGGTTTACAAACGATTTCTCTGCACTACCTTGACATGATTTCATCCTCCTTTAAAAATTGCTGTGGCTAATAAAAAGCCGAAAAAGGCGGAGATTAAATAGGTAATTCTTTCCTGAAGAAGTGATCAATTCACTAGCTCCACATTCAACTTGTCCGCCCTAACGGAATTTACTGTCTGCAAAACCTGTATAATGTTCATAACATAACCAAGCTCTCTCCAGCTTGCGCATACTATCCATAAAGCTGCTTTCAGATCAGACACGAAACAAATTTTTCGCAGGACAGATTAGCGTGCATTCAAAGTCAATGCAAAGCCGCGAATACACGTTAAGTCGCTCTCACACTGGACGCGAAACAAATTTTTCACACGACAGATTACATTCAAAGTCATGACCGATTATCAGCTACTGGATATTAGTTCCCATGCTCTGCGAATTAAAAACGCTCCTCGTGAACTTATATGCAGCAATTCTGATCGGAATGCTTGTGCTACTTCGATAAGCATCAATGTGACAGTTTAATCATATCGTTGCCTGATTGTAGCCACTACAGTTGAAACTAACCGGAGATGTGCAGTTTGACCTGCCAAAGATTTTGCAAGCTTGGGTGCGTTTTTGGGTGCTAGGGAAACGATCGCTTTACTTATCCATGACTGGTGTCAGCCTTATACATCTCCAATGTCTGGGCAAGCTCACTGATGCTAACATTACCGGTGAAAGCAATAGGGAAGTGCACAGGCTATAAAAGCAACGGTTCACGCAGAACGGTCTGTAAAACCTGTATTATGTTCATGACATAACTGGGGCTCTATCTACCTCTCGCAAGCTATCTATAACTCATCCATTTTCCGCGAGGAAAAGCAGGTCCGAAGCAATCCGAAGCAATAGGTGAATCATTACCACAGGTAATTTCCGAAAAGGCCTTTTAGCTTGGAGCTTTCTCCCTTCCGTCATAACAGCTTCCACGCTGGTGTATTTCTCCACGCTAACAACACACCACAGTTATGCACACGAACCAGCAGGTCCTAATACACACAAAAGCAGTCCATAAGCTGTTGGCCCACTTTTAGCTGCTCCTCACGGTCCACGTTTCCCTCTAAACTCAGACCCACTGGATTTCTACGGTCTCCGGTCTACACTTGGGTATGTTGACCCGTTCTACAAATGTGTCTGCATGTTCTGGATTCTAGCTTTCCCTGCATCCTAGCTAATAGAAGAACCGCTGTACTCACTGGTAGCAAACTGTAGCTGATAGCAAAGTTGAGCTTGCACTGCAAGATTTTTGCACTGCTTCCTCCACTTTCACCGCTGCATTTATTAGAACAAGTTTATTTCATTAGATCTATCTTCAAGTATCACGTTAGATTGCGGAATTTGTCCGCCGCTTCATTATCAGATGGCAGCCGTGTCTCTTGTTTCATTCTGGCGAAGCAGACTGCATGCTGCTGCCTCTTCCGACCCAACTCCCTCTTCCTGCCCTCCACAGAGCTGGCCAGTCAGAAGCAAGTGGGCACAAGGGGAGTGGGGGCGATTGCGGAAGAGCCACTCCAATGAGGCGTTTCAGGCAGAGACTACAATAAACTACAAATGGGGTTTTTTGAGGATGGCAGTATCTGCGAAATAAGGACCCTTTTTTACTTTGAGCAATCAGAAGTACTCTAGGGGAGTCAAAGACCAAAATATAAACGTATAAAAATAGCAAATTAGGTCCCCTTTAAAGATCGATCTTTGCAGCAAAACACCATATCCCTTCAGATCCCATTTTCTGAGTGAACCACTATTTAGTAAAGATGGCTGGTTATTATTTCGCAGTGCACACTGTTATAAACTGACTGAATTTAACAGTTAAATTAACACATTGTTTCCTGGTTATTTTAACTGTAAGTGGAGTCCTGTGTGCATTTAACTGTGGTTTAGGTTGCATGTCAGAAACTGGAGGTAAAAAGTGCTGCAGGGTCAAAATTGACCATTTTACAATATTTTGTATATGGATTGTGGTGATGAGTGACCAAGAAGACACCAAATGCGAGGTGGAAGGGAAAAGGGGATTTAATGAAATTAAACAAAACTGGCACGAGGGCCAACAAAAATCTTGGCCCAAAGGGTTGCAAAACACAAACTAAAGAGAGCTTCACAGAGCTATAACTAAGGATCAAAAACAACGAAAAGAAAAAGCCACTGGAAACTTCAGGCAGATAATTCATAAACAGAAAAGAACAAAGATGCTAAGAATGAAAAGGCTATATACAAAATGACTATGAAAACGAGGCTTGACACACTGTCTGCCAGCCAACTTCCACCGCATCCAGATAAAGGCTAAGAAATCAGAACATGAGGGGCAACACGTGGAGAAGGAGAAACAAGAGGCATGGCAAGATCATGACATGGACAGAGATTGGTGGACAAGACTTGCTCATTAAGAGAATGAGCGTGCTCAGCTTTAGTACCAATTAAGTATGCAGTTTGAAAGCAGCATGAATGTTTAGAACAGAAGAGCACAGCAAGACTTGAAATAGCAAAGCAGGAATCATGACAATAAACTCCCTGTCTAAATTAGTAGTATTAGTAATGTGCCTATCTAAGAATTACACCACCCAGTGAGAGTTAGTAAATGTTAGTAACTTAAAAACAGTTAATTGCCAATTAAGCTTCGACAGCCCCGAATCAGCACAGCCCAGAAGGAAGGGGGAAATACCAAAGCTAACCAGAAGCTCAGAAAAGTGCAACAACGAAGGCACAGGGCGGAACGCAGACAAGCGGTGGAGTGGCTTGGCAGACCTGGCTAAAACAAAAACATGGGAAAGTAAAAACGTGGAAAATGAACATGAAATGAAATACTTGATCCTGATACAAGAAACTGTTAAAACTGTGACATGAATATGAGCATGAACTATGAACTATGGAACATGAAACTGTTAAAACCATAAGCAATACTGTTCTGGCCAAAGGCCAGAACACAACATGTGGGGCAACAAAGCTTACAGAAACAATAGTTGAATCTATGCAAATGATTCTATTTTCTGCAATAGTTGGCACCAAACATCCGAACTTTAATAGAAAATGCATTGCGCCACAAACACGTTTTTACTGTTTTCTCCGTTCGGCCTCAAAATTTTTAGAATGGCACAGCACAGCCATCTGATCATCAATTAAGAAGCTGTTTATTGCCGAATGATCAGAAGAAATAGATCCTTCAGGGAAAACCAATGCAAAAAAGATATAAAAAACAGCCCTCAAACATTGGCCCTATCTGGACCCTAAAATTTTTGTCCGAAGACATCATGTTCCTGAGCCACAGCATTCAAAGTCATGCCATCTGACCTAATACAGAATATTTGTTGTCTCCAGCCTCAAAACCTTCTATTTCTACTTAATTTCAACTGTGTCCATGATCAAACATTCAGCAAAAATGTAGAATATCTTCATGGTGCTGGGTTTGCAGCAGGAAAGAATCAGGGTGACTTTTGTCCGGGATCAAGTCAATTCCAACATACAGAACAAAAGCTGCTGGTAGAGTTCCTTGCATGTAGATTCATTCCAGTACATTGCTCCTTGGATATCCACATGGCTTCAAGATGCTTGGAAAAGCAACTGTTAAATTCTGGTTTTCTTTTATTCTTGATGATTTTCACAGCATCTCTGAACTTCATATTGAAAAGACAACAAAAAAATACTCACATTCGCCTGTGCTTCACTCGAAAAACCAAAAACACACAAACTCCTCAAGGACAAAATGGCCTCTTTTGTTTCACACCATAACCTTGACCTTCAATTGGCCTAATCAGCAACAGTGGGGACATCATTTAGCCAATTAGGGAACTAGAAGTTGATTTCAAAGAAAAAGAAATGGACATGTCATTGCAGTTTGACATTTACTCATTTCACTCCACCTCACTCCACCGCCGCAAGGAAGTGCAGCTATGACTTCACTTGGTTTTAACCCTCTAGCCTCCACTAGGGGCAACTGACAGATGAGCATTGTCTATAATCTTGAAGAAGACTTACAAAGGAAGAAAATGACCCCTCATTCGATGAAATAGGCCAAATGTAACATACAGAAAGTTTGTCTTTTATCTGGAAATTGAGGGTGCAGCGCAACGAATGCAGCAAATCCTGAACTCCAGTTTGTGACATGCGGCCTTTACACTTAACGTACAGAACTCTCCTGTTCAATTATAGCAAGATTCCAATAAAAATAGCTGGAAATAAACGTTTCAGTTAAATTAACTGGCAAAAAAGGTGCAAGTTTATGACAATGCATGAGGGAGATCATATCGAGCTTCTGTACAAGATTCTCAGTGGAACCCAAGAGGAAGGACAGTGCCTTGTGGAGACAACTGCTGCGTCTCATTCGCTGACATTTTGTGTCCACTCTTATTTGAGATTTTTTAAAAAAGTTTCTGCAGGATTACAGCATAGTTTTTAGTTTGACTAGTTCTTTAGCCACACAAATATACAAACCCCCAATCCGATGAAGTTGGGACGTTGTGTAAAATGTGAATAGAAACAGAATACCATGATTTGCAAATCTCATAAACCCACATGTTATTCACAATAGAACAAAAACAAAAATCAGATGTTGAAAATGAGACCTTTTACCATTTCATGAAAAATATAAGCTCATTTTGAATTTGATGGCAGCAACACATTTCAAAAAAGTTTTGATGGGGCAACAAAAGGCTGGATAAGTACATGGAACTAATAAACAACAGCTGTAGGCGCATTTTGCAACTGGTTAATTGGCATCAGGTCAGTAACATGACTGGGTATAAAAAGAGCATTTTAGAGTGGCAGAGGTTCACCAATCTGCAAAAAACTGCATCTAAAAATAGCGGACCAATTTTAGAAATTGTTCCTTAATTGTGTAAAATTGTGAAGACTTTGAATATCCCACCATTTACAGAACACAATGTCCTCAAAAAATTCATAGAATCAGGAGAAACGTCTGTGAACAAGGGACAAGGTGTGGGAACTTAAACTATGACGAGGTCGACAAAATGGACGAGACGTTCCTTCTTTCTTTCTTTACTAAATAAAGAACGAACATTACTGATTGTAAATAAAATGTGGTAACATCTTTTTTTGCACTAATGCACTAATTTCCAGATTTCGTCTGCAATAATACTTCTTCTATTGTTTCAGAGAATGAACTTCTTGTCTGTGCTCAAAGCATTGAACAATACTGCTGCGGTGCAGTCGAACAAAGTACTGTACATATTTTAACTCATAAAAAATGAATTAAATCCATTTCTTTTAGTATTTAATCATAATTATCTGCATGTTTTTAACCCATTATGAATTAACTAACTTACAAACATAAATCAATATGCACATGAACTTAAAGATACAACACAAGGCCAAAGGTCAATATTGGATGCTCATGATCTTCAGGCCCTCAGGGAGCACTGCATTAAAAACATTCTGGACTGGAATTCACCGCATGGGCTCAGGAGCATCCAGCAGGAATCACTGTCTGTGAATACAGTTCACCGTGCAATCTACAAATGCAAGCTAAAGCTGTATCATGCAAAGTAGAAGCCATACGTGAACACAATCCAGAGACGAGTGGCTCTTTTCTGGGCTAAAGCTCATTTAAAATGGACTGAGGCAAAGTGGAAAACTGTCCTGTGGTCAGATTAATCAAAATTTGACATTCTTTTTGGAAACCACGGACTCCAAGCTGCACAGTATAAAGAGGAGAGGGAGAATCCGAATTGCTATCAGTGTCCATTTCAAAATCCTGCATCTCTGATGGTATGGGGTATCATTAGTGCCTATGACGTGGGCAGTTTACACATCAAGAAAAGCACAAGCAATGCTGAAAAGTATTTTGAGGTTTTACAACAACACATTCCCATCCAGACAACATTTCTTTCAGGGAAGGCCTTGCATATTTTAGCAAGACCATGCTAAACCACATACTGCATCCATAACAACAGCATGGCTTCGCAGTAGAAGAGTCTGTGCTGAACTGACCTGCCTGCAGTCCAGACTTTTCACCAACAGAAAACATTTGGCGCATCATAAAATGAAAAATCCAACAAAGAAGACCTAGGACAGTTGCAGCCAGAATCTGACAACAGTGGGTCAACATTTCTCTCCCAAAACTCAAGCAATTGGTCTCCTCACTTCCCAGATGTTTACAGGCTGTTGCAACACAGTGGAAAGCATGGCCCTGTCCCAAATTTTCTGACATGTGTTGCTGCCATCAAATTCAAAATGAGCGAATATTTTTCATGAAATGGTAAAATGTCTCACTTTCAACATTTGATATGTTGTCTATGTTGTACTGTGAATAAAATGTGGGTTTATGATATTTGCAAATCATTGATTTCTGATTTTATTCACCTTTTAAACAACATCCCAACTTCAATGGAGTTGGGGTTTGTATAATTTGCTTGATAATTACCTGTTTCCCTACTAATGTTTCCCCTGCATTTGATGGGTCGACATGTAATTAAGTTAGACTGTAATGGCTTCTAGTGGAACGTTACGTGCTTAAGTTCTCTTGCATTCCAAGTGTCCACTGAATTTTATGTAACTTATGTCTATTAGAGTCATGCATTCACTAAATACAAAATGGTAGCAGTGGTGTTCATTAACCACCAACACTCTATGGTTTGGGGAAAGAGCCAATGACAAAAGCAAAATCAGCCACAGTTCCTCTCAAAAAAACTTTGAAGTTTACAAGCTCTGACAAGTTGCTAAAAGAGACATCAAATCTGTTGATGGGGTCTGAGTTTGCCTCAGTAGTCTTGATTTTCAATGTGCAGCGCCTGATGCAGACTCAAATTAAGTGACAGATAATTCAAAACTAGTCATCTGACGTACTCAAAAGCCAGAAAAACTCAGATCTGACAACAGCTTTTTTTAAAAGAGTGATGGAATTAAATGAGGCGTCTTCCAAAGTTGACATGAGAAATGGGAGAGCAGTTTGACATTGATCAGGAAATTTCATGCTTGGTGCAGGGACTCACCCAAGATGAAAAAAAGTTAAAAATCCGTTGTTCTATAGAGTACCAGCCATTACAAATCCTTACAAATCATGTCTTTGTACTCAAACCCAAGCGCAATTCAACGAATGGCAAAAGAAACATCTCTCTAACAGTGAAAAGATGATAAATTGCTTCTAACTGTAGCCTTAACATTATGTGAGAAAAGTCATGAAAAAGTAAATTATACTTATGCTCACAAATCATAATCAGTGTACAGTTGGCTCAAAAATTACTGACACCCTGACTGGCAATGTACAAACAGTACTTTCAAAAAATTCTAAAAAATATCTGTATTTATCGAAATACTCAAAATAACTACTTGTGAGAAATCTTGTACGCTATTAATTTTCCAAGGGAACTGACCAAAATAATTTCCTGATTTAATTAAAAATCAATTTCCTCCAAATCAAGGTTTCACACATAATGCTAACCTTAAAGCGTATTGTAAATAACATATACCAAAATTCATCAATTTCCAAGTATTTAAGTTTTAAAGAACATTGAGGACCCAAATGAGGAAGACTGGAATTTAAAAAATTAAACCAAGTGCAGATATAGCTAAAATATAAACAAAATATAAGCAACATGAAGTAATGAAAGAACTACAAACAATACTGAGTGACTGGTACAAGGGGATAAATCAGAGATGTTTCAATATCTGGCTACCTGCCAAGGTGTGGGAGACCAGGGTATAAATAGCTTGAATGTGATAATTAACAAACTAGAGCTGAGTGTGAACAATTAACTAGAAACAGGAAGATAATTTGAAAATTGGATTAGGCAGGTAGCAAGAAGAAGGCGTCATAAAGACCTTCATAAAACTAATAATGGCGACGAGAAGATTAACGAACAATTGAATATCACTGAGCACTGTTAGGGCAATTATTGAACAGAAATTTCAAAAATATGGAACTGTTGAAAACCTCTGGGTAGAGGATGCAAGTGCATTTTGTCCCCCAGGATACTGAGGAGGATGAAAGAGTCAAGCAGCAAAATCCCAAAGAATCACTGTAAAGGAATTTCAGGCCTGGGTGGCATCTTGGTTTCAAGTTCAGGTTTTCAGGTTTCAAAAAGCACCATCAGACGCCACTTCTACAATGACTGGCTCTTTGGAAGGGTTGCCAGAAGAAAGCCTTTTCTAACTGGAAGACTGCCAAACATCATTGAAATTATGAGTGGAACAAGCTTAGATGACACCAAATTGCATGTTTCGGTCAGATACAGCATCGGCATGTTTGGTGCCGAAACAGAGATGCAGACAAGGAGAAGCACCTCGTACATGGTGAAATATGATGGTGGGTCAGTCATGTTTTGGGGCTGTTTTAATTCAAGGGGTTCTGATGCCTAAGCTAATTTAAGTTAGTAGTCGAGCACCTAAACCCATGCAAAAATGCTATTCATTTGAATAAATAGTTATAATCAGTGATTCCGGTGGGGCCTACACACCATGAGGGGCTTTGGCCATGATAACAATACCTTGCTTTACAGTTCCTTGCTCAATTTGTTTTTAAAGCCTCTTGGTGCATAGACCTAAACCCAAGGTGAAGTCAGCCATTTTACTGTGAAGCTTCAGTGTCTTTTTTTTCCCATTTACAGTGGTCATACTTTCACAAACTCCTCCTAAGAGGTTTACCTGATCCACCTCAAATTTTGTCAGCACCTATAGAAGACATCGACAATGAAAAATTATAACGTTTTTGAGTCTTCGTTGAACGGCATGGCTATGGAATGGCGTAAAATTGACATGTTTTGTCACGTAACAGGAACTGGTTTTTAACTAGGCCAAACATGGTCAAATCTGCTCAAATTATACATGATTGATCTGAGTTCAAACCTGCTGATAATTTTGTGCCAATACTGATGCATAGTAATTGTGCCACAAAGTGGCACTGGGAATTAAGGTTGAATGGCAGACATCATTCAATTCAATTCGAGCAATCGTCAATACAAAAAAAAAAATGCGCTGATGTTGCAGTCATGCTCCATTTCTATTTTGGGATAGTTCAGTGGCCGAGCTGCTTCCTGTTTCGTGGAGTTGCGGACGGTTATCTTGAGCGTGTGTGGTTACAGATACTTGGCCATATGATACCAAGAGTAGAAGCCATACTAAGAAGCTTTCAGCTGGGAAACAGTCATTTTCTCGAAGTTTAGAGAATGGCCTTCCATGACAATAATCAGGTGATTGATATCATTTCTAGTATAATTTTTAGCATTGCCGTCAACAATCATAGATCATGTAGATTAGTGCTTCTCCAACCTCTCCTGGAGCACCACCTCTCCCACATGTTTTAGATCTCCTCCAGATAGCATGGAAAATCCTGATCATTCCCTCATTATCAAGCATCTTCACGGGTAATGAGCTGATCATTTGACTCACCTGTGCAAGAGCAGGAGCAGTTCTAAAACATGCAGGAAAAGTGGTACTCCAGGAGAGGTTTGAAAAGCACTGAAGTAGATGAAAAGATCGCCATCCTCCAATGTTATGATAAGCATGTCATGTACGTCAGCATTAGCAAGCTGCACACTGGAAGTGTGGAAGTCTCGGAAATGTCAGAAATTTCGGCGAAAAAGCTAGATCCAGTAGTTCTTTTTTTGCATTGACAATTGCTTGAATTAGCACTGTGCAGGGCCATCGTATAGGGGGGAAAGGTGATGATAATTATAAGGGCCCACAGTCCATTGGGGCCCACAAAACCCACAGTAACCGCCTTGACTAAATTATTATGCATAGACCTGACTGCTATTCATACTAATGCACCAGAGTTAATCACAAAGCCACAGAGGCATGCTATATTGATGAAATAAATTTCAACAACCCCCTTCTTAAAAAATGGTTCGGTCCATACTTCGTGCTCCTCTTGGAAAATTGTCTGTGGGTTTTTGCTTGCGAGGTACGCAAACTACCGCAGTCGATAGTACACGCAGCACACACACACGAATCTGGACACCAGAAAAGGAGAGAGAGAGAGAGAGCAAGGCCAGCAGATCAGGAGCCCAGAAAATTACAAAATTCTTTTCAAAGAAAGGTGAGAGTATTAAACTAGCTTGCTATGTTGGCTGTTCAGGCTGGTTATTCAGCTGCTAATGTTACGTTAATGTAACATGCGGTCAAGTGAGTAAATAATCGCCTGACAAAAATGACATTACTCCCTTATTAACGGTATCATCTACAGAAAAGATCAGTATGGTCATAATTCGCCAGCCATTATAACATACCATCAAAAAATCTGGTAGCAGCAGGACACATGCCTCCATCCTTATTATGAGTGGTTATTGCATACTTGGCTCTCGTGACTGGACTGTACAGGCTAGGTTTGGCTAGCGAACTACATGCAGTCAGTGTGGTTAGGTGTAATTGAAACAATCACTTGACAAGGCTGCCATTATACCTTCTAACAAAAGTGTTCACTAGAACTAAACTACTACTTTATTCTGTCGCCATAAGTCTTGTTAACGTGGATGGTAATTTTACAGAGCTTGTCCTCATACAATATCAATGTGAAGCTGTGTGCTTAGAGCTATAGTACTGAGAGAGCCCATCTAAATTTGGTTTATTCCAAGACTAGGTATGTTAGTTATTCATTAGTTGGTCCATAAAATATAATTTTAAATAATAACAAAAGCAATATGAAATGGAATAATTAAACCTTTATGCACTGCCACTCCAGAATCAGCTGTGGTCACCTCATCTGAACCTGACCCAACAGTAGACCCACACCACCAGCAGTCTGAAGATGTTTTTGATGGTGAGTGAGTGAGTGAGGCAGGCAGAAATTGGTTGGCTGTTTAGATTTCTTAGTTAACTGTTGTGCCAGTGGCAATTACTTACGTATTGGTCAGCCTCTCAGCCATTTGAATTATATAATTAAATGGCAAAATTGGCTGGACTTATTTATAAGTCTACTTAAGTCACTATCCATCCTGTTGACAGAGCCAGGCCCATCTCCCTAAAGCAAGGCTACTTTAGATAGTGAAGGGAATAACAAACCAGATCATAGGTGTAACCTACAGCTACAACAACCCAAGAGAGGCATAAAAGCTTTGCCAGACTTTCAATTGGAAGTCGGTTAAGCAGACAGTTGGACTTCAAAGACCTTAAGCTGTGAACAAACAAAATAACTGAAGCTCAAGTTTACTTAAAATTATAGTTTTTGATATTTATTTTACAAGAAAGTTTCATTGTGTTGTCAGTATTACTAAATAGTTAAGTTACAGAACTACCTTTTGTGATTTCACTATAACAACTCCACCCTGTATTGTATCTTCAGCCAGTATGCTTTGAGTTATTATCTGTTGCATACCAGCACTCAATGTTTTACAATAGAATGCCCAGTACCCATTTGCTGAGTGGTTAATTGAACATTTATTTCTGGATCAGACTAGGTGTAATAATGTGGTTTCAGGTAGCCTCTTTTGTGAATACGTGCCACATCTAATAATTCAAAATTTGCATAATAAAATCAAACTATGAAAAAGAAATTGTCAGCACTCACATTGCAAAATTCTAATATTTATTACTGCACAACAGCAGAAAACAGATGCATTTCAGCCATTGGCTTTTCTCAGCATTTCTAATACAATTGTGGGTGTAACCTTTAAAAAACCTAGCCTGGGATCACCAGTGTCTAACTGATAACAATCACCATATCATTATTCAAAAAATAAAATATATGTTTTCAACAACAGGACAAAACTCAAATACATCACATTTTAGCAATACAAACAACCTGATTTACATGATTATCCATTCTATTTAAAAAATAATAATTACATAGCCCCCTAATATATCTACAACCATAATTTGCTGATGTATGATATTATATGATATAATGATATATCTAAAAAGCCTCTCAGTGGAGCAGTTTCCTGTCCCTATATTCTCCCCTCAACTGCGGCCTAACGACTTCAATACCCATGAAACGTAGTCTGTAAAACAGACCAACTGAATTGAAATGCCTACCTATAGGAGACCTTTCATCTGTATTTCTAATGTTGCTCTTATGTTCAGAGATCCTTAAGCCCGTATTCAGAAACGACACTCACACTAATTGCGTGTGAGCGCGTACTAAAGCTTAGTTAGCGTCAGATTATACTAAATGAGTCCGAGGTTGCCCCAACACTCATTTGCTTTCAGAGACCTCACTCACACTGAAAATAGCGTCTCTTTCTGAGTGAAGGTTGAGTGCAGGGAACACCTCCCTTGAGCTGCACTAACTTGCGCCGGTATTTCGTTGTCAGGGCTTTCAGGTGGTTACAAACATTGGAAACTCTTAATCATTTACGGCCAACTGCTCGACGCAGTCGCAACTACGCAAATTTTAACTATAATGATGATAACGATGCCGGTAACTTACGAACTGACCACCTGGTTTCAGTGTTTACGAACTGCACTGTGGTGAACTCAAGGTTAGCATTTGTGTACCAGTAGCTACTGGTGAACTGGCATTAGGGGAAGCTCAAAACCATCCCTTAAAAATAATGATTGGACATAAACCGTTTTCAATTCATTTAATTACCATTGCAAAAACTCATCATTATCAGGTTTGTTTTGGCCAGTTTTCATTAATGACGCATACCTGTCAACACAAGCATTCAGATTTCTCGCGCTTTTCTTTACTCCTGGGTTGAAAAATTCTGGGCTCAGCGGCTTGTGGGGCGCGTGTGGATTGGTCTGCGAGGCTCATGTAGCTTTTAAGGTGCAGTCTGTAACTTTGAGGAGAGAGAGGATTTCGCACAAAAATTTGAAAAAAGCAACTTTCAGATCCCTCCCCCTCCCCCTCCCTCTCCACTGCACTCCTCAGACTCCCCCTAGAAAGCTACCATGCACGCGAAGGCACGCAAACTGTTGCATGCAACTGCGGAGAGACTTCGCACGTTCACATTATGAAAGCAGCCAAGTTGCCGAGGCGAGGCGTTTCTGTTGCAAACAGTCAACACAGCTGGCCAACAAACCGGCGCGTCGTTAGACCTGAAAATTCCAGGGCTAATATCCCTCCTTTCATTGAAGACAAGTGTTTGCCACTAACATCCCAATATCCCCCGCCGCCTCAATTTTATGTGTCCGTACGGACGGAGCCCAATGCTATATCCCCGCTTTGCGCTCATCGCGCGGCGAGGGATAATAATTCGTCCTGGCAAATTCCTTCATTCACACGTTTTCCAATTCAATAATAATCAAGCGGCAGTTGAAGACATGGCTTATCTCCCCCATGCAATCTAAAAGCGACAAAATAATAGGCAACATTCAGTACCGAAAAATAATTAGATTATAAATAGGTCTATGCACCATCACTCGGTGATGGCATTTCATAACTCTTCAGCGAATGAAGGTAATTTCGGCGACAAGTACATGCACCTGTTTTTGCGGCACGGTCGCTCAATTCGTATAAAAAAAATTGAACATTTGTCCGATTGGAAAATGTAAACGGACGAAACCACTTACTAGTTTGAAATGCCGTCGCCGAGTGCAGGTGCATAGACATAATTATAATTAAATTATTTTTCTGTCCAGAATGCAGCCCATTATTTTGACGCTTTTAGATCGCATGAGGAAAAGAAGCCGTGTCTGATTGCCACTTGATTATTCGAGAATTGAAAAACGTGTTAATAACGGAAACCCATCTAGAATTAGCCAGGATTAATTATTTTCCAAAAAAAAATCAGGGTTATTAGCCCCGGATTTTTCAAGTCCAACGACATGCCTGCCAACAAACGAGCAGAAATAAATCACGTCGACATGAAAAGTAATCTACAGCAGTGTGTATTCATTAAAAACCCAGCACACACTTATTTCAGGAAGTTACCCATTTTTTGAGTACAGAAACTGTTGTGAATCCAGCTGAATGGCCAGTAACTCATGAATGTCAGCATTTAGCTGTGAGAGCACAGAAACGTTGCACATATTTATAAGGACAACAACACAACTGATAAGACTGCCAGGTCACTTCATAAAGAGATTTTCTGCTGCTTTCTAATAAAACAACGCCAGTGACGTTAGCCCTAGCATCCGAAACAAGCTAACGTTAGTTCGACTGCAACATAACAGTAACATCACATGCACTGCGGAGTACTGTAACAATTAAAAGACTCTGGCTATTTGAACAGCGAATGTGCCTGTAAGCAACGTTCACTCGCTTATTTGCAGAGCGAAAATGAATTGATGCTGGTTAGGGCTGGGGTTAGTTTGGTGAGCATGTCAGCAACGCCAACTCGCTTATTTGCACTGCAAAAATGAACCAGCAAATAAAGCAGGGGATTACCTGTCAAGGAGAAAAGTCGCAAACTCTGCGTCAGTTTTTAATCCTTTCAGATCACGGAGTTCCTTCCACTTTTAAAAATCCACTCCGATGTTCACTCTGGTTTTATGCTGGGTTTTGTTAAATTCTTTCTTATGCGCTTTTTTCTTCTGGCTTCCTTTTTTACTAGTCTTAGCCATGTGTGCTGTTTCTGCTAACTGAGGTATCGGCATTTTTTTCCCCGCTGATGGCTCTAAGCGCCTGAACCCGCTCTCGGAGATTTGAACTTGACTGAGCACTGGCGTGAACTGAGGAGGAAGGGGGAGGGGCTGTCTGCAGTGCGCGCATGTGCACTGTTTGGCGGCTGTCAGACACCATCCTGGCTCTAATTGGTTCTTTTAGTCGGTCCGAACGATTCTTTTAAATTGCAGTAGGAGCATTAGGTGGGTTTAAATGAGCCTTTTTTTTAATTACAGAGTACTAGTTATATGTAATACTGTCTGTACACAGTGACAGTTTTAGCAAAAATGACAAAAAGTTACTTTTCTAAAACTTCAGACTGCAGCTTTAAGTCACGAGAATCCATCCTTTTCTACATTAATTGCTGAATGTAGAAGGAAATGTCTGCCATGTTTCACAGCTTGTTGCTTGCTGAGCCTCGCGGTCTGTCCTGCGCCTTTCGCGAGCCACTTGACCACAGAATTTACCAAGACATGCTGATATTTACGTCTTCATTTAAAATCATTTTCATTTAAAAATAAATTTGATTGTCTTTTTACCAATTTGTCTGAGAAACTTTCTAATCAAGAAATGTAAACTGCGTCAGGTTTAGGTCATTCAGCACTGAAGGGTGAGGATTTAGCGTCCCTTTGCAGCAGCCGACGCACCGCCTGTGGTACCCAGTGCCTACCACTGTCAGTTATGCTCGAGTGGCGTTTATGAATAGCAATTGTCGTGGAGTGGGACCGCTCTCTCAGTTAGTGGTCGGTCGATCTTTTTCTCACACTCAAGTTACATTTCAATCGTACTCACTATATGGTGAGTGGAGGGTGAGTGTGAGTGTCGTTTCTGAATAACGGGCCTTAGTCTTAATTCACTTTTTTGTCTTGCCCACATAACAAAACCCACAAAGATATTTCAATAAGTAGATGACATGAGTAGTTTTACAAGTGATTCTTCCCCGAATTTTATATTTCTTCTTGTATGGGGATGTAAAAAATGGTCACCTTTAATCATCATGGCATTACAATTAACACAATTCAAACAAGGGAAATTTCCTGGGGGAAGAGAACTCAAAATGTGTGGACTTCACATGAAGATTTGTCTTAACAAGCTTATCTCTCAAATTTCTGTATCATTTTAGGGCAAAATGGGAGGATTAACAAACTAATGGCAAACAACGGGACTTATTGAAGTCTTTACATCCCTCCTCAAAAGGTCTCCATTTTATATATGTCATTTAATTCATGTTTAGATTGCATTCTCTAGCACCACAGAGAGGACACAGGAAGTGATACAAAATCAGCAATAAATCATATCCGCTGCCGTGGACTTCACATAGGAAATAACACCTCATTTGTTTGAGCAGCTTCCGGTAGTCGACACCAGTGGCTGTGTCAACTGACACCTTTGCAAGACCCCTCCCCAAATGTGCCTGAGAGTGCGTGGGCCCGCTAAGGTCAGCGGCTACTTGCTGCTTACCTTTTTACTTACATTAAAAAAATGCTTTGTACCTTCAAAATGAATAGTTTAAACATTTATTACATACTCCTAATTCCTTAGAGTAGGCATTATGGTCATTAGTTATAATATATCTTTGTTTTCTTGTGAAAGCCAACAGTGGGCCATTCTGTCAACAGTAATGAAAGCATTTTCCACGTAGTCTCAACTATCACTGGATAATTAATAATATGTCAGAGGGCAATACTGTAGTTAATTCCTCAATGCAAACTCCAAGTTAATCTTTAAGATTCACAAAATTCTCACACTATGAAAAGACATTAAAATAAAAAAAAAATCTGCATTAAACATGAATTTTAAAAAATGTACTAGAATATACTCAGGAATGTATAAATAAATGAATACATGCATATATGAATTCATAAATTAATAAATAAGCAAAGTAAATGTATTCTGCAAGCTGAGGTTATTGGTGAAATCTGTCAGTGTATACTGTGAGAGTTAATGTTAAATAATTGCAGTTTTACTGACAAAATTTTGCAAATATCAATTTTTCAACTGACATTTTGAGACTGGAGGCAAAAATCACATTGAGATACAGTATAAAAAATTGAGTTTACTGCATCAAGCATAATGTGTTACAGAGTTTAATGGCTATTTACCAGGCACAAGTTTAGTGAGCGGGATATTGTGTATGTTATCATGACCTAGTCCCATTCACCACTCTGAAATTTTTAAAGTATTATGTCACTTGGTGCAAAGCCAATTAGCCATTAAAAGCCATTTTAAAACGTGTTCCGTCGTGGCTTCACATGGGGAACCGACCGCCCAGAGTCAGGAAAGACGGATCAACATCACCAATCAGATAATCAGTCCCTTCATTATTGTGGGTGATCTTTCCCCCCTGTGTGACATCACAACGGACAGATTTTGAAGAGGCTTCTACTGACTAATTGGCAGTGGACCTGATGACATGATAGGAGACCTCTAAACAGGAAGCACAGCCACAACCTTTCAGAAGTGCTGGCAACAAAGAATGGGTAGTATTCCATGAACATGTACACTGCATAGAAGTGTTGTGCTCCAAGCTCCTACCCAAGGATCAATGCAAAAAATAAAATACATAAACGCAAATGCTCAAAAAAAGGCAACTAATATATTTTATTTTTAGTTATAGTTATTTATTTTAGTTATATGTCATTTGTTATTACTAGTTTGAAACAGGAAACAAAATCTCTCTTGCATGCTCTGAGGGTGCAGAAATGTACCCCAGAATAAAACCATCAGAATAATCACATGCATATTTTAATTCGAGGCATTAAGCAAATAGAATCCGCGAGAAATTATTCTGTTTACATAATTTTGCAAACAATCTGTCGATTCATACGGCTATAATTGCGCCAAAGCATTTCAGGCTAAATATACAGCTCAAGGATGTAATGAAAAACCAGGCCTGGAAGCTATTAAACATGAAACTACCCAGACCCCACCGTATTGTTCCACTGGTGAGGTGGTTCACATGCCGTGGGTTCGGAGGCCTTGGTGCTTCACTGAGATGAAATACTCCCCTTTCCCATGAACAAGTGATGCAGTGCGTAGCTCCAGTGAAGCAGTGCGCAGCGCTTTCATTTCTCTTTAATGGATGGGTCATGGTGGGGGAATCCACATCACACAGGCCCTTACAAACCTTGAAGGCATCTCCATTTCGCCACAGCTGGCTGGCTCACCTCTCTCTTCCTTTAATCAAACTTAATTCCATCTATCACCGGGATGCTGTTTTCCGTCCCCTCCCACCTCTCCTTTCTGCTCGCGGCTTAAGCAAATTTATCGAGCCTTCAAAGGAACTCCTCGCCTGCCTGTGACGGCGGCAACAGAGGCCGGTTAACCGCGGAGGGGCGAGGTTGGCCGCCCAGTGTGCGTACGCAGCACCTCCAAAATAGCCACTGTCTGCAGAAAATTGAAAACACAGCGGTGTCGATATGGAACTATGGATCCTAGTAATGGATGAGGTGACATCACAACACTCGGTTCTGACTTCTGGATCTCACAGCAGCTATTAGCTGTGAGTATCTAATAGCATCTAATAGCAGTTGGATTTTCTCGGGTTGTAACATCCTGCTTTAGGCTCAAGACAGCACATTAATGTCTCTTGCCTAAGGGTGGAGCAGAAATGCTCCGGCACTGGGAGAGCAGTTGCTTCACTGCAAAGCTCAGAAAATCTATGAAAGAAAGCAGCACTACGACGAGCGGAAACTCACAAATTTTCTTTTGCAGATGATTTGGTTTATGCTACTCACATCAAGTGAACAACTTTGACCATATTTGTGTCTTTGACAGAGACATATATGCACATAACTCCATTATTTTGCATATTCCTTTCTTTACTCCATTTTGTATCATTAACCTGGGTCTGAAATTGTGCTCCGAATCCCAAAGAAGCAGTATAAAGCACAAGGATTTAATTCTTTTCTTTAGTATTCTGCTCTAGATTGTCTGCTTAACTAACATTCTCACACCAAAGGCTAACAGGTTACATCCCATATGGAGAGATTAGAGGGACTGATTCTCATAATCCGAGAACAAAGGAGGTTTACTGAGGACCTGATTAAGTTCTCCACTGCAGTAACAAAGCAGTCGACAGTTGGATCCAGCTATTCTGAAAACAATTGGGTAAAAAGTTCAAACCTTGACATCATCTTTTTATAATATAGAAATTTTTTATGGGAAAATAATAATAAAAACGAGAGGCCATGAAAAGGGGGGAAAAGGACACAAAATCTCCATTTATCCATAATTTCACCCATTTATTCCCGAGCAGGGACACTGCAGCCTATCCCAGCATGCAATAGGCGAGAGGCAGTAATGCTCCCTGCACAAATATTATACTCTACAGAATGGTGTATCATCGCATTGCAAGGAATACTTACCATTCACTCATACATATATGCCTTTAGCAGTGGCGGCCGGCCCATAGGGGGCGCTGGGGCGCCGCCCTCCCTGATAAAAGGGGGAAAAATGTAAAATGTATTTTTATAAATTTAGCCATAAATGTAAGTTTTAAATATATGTTATATAAAAATATAAACAATAAAATACATACAAAATATAAACTACATTTCCAACCCACTGAAGTTCATTCCCAGTGAATTTCCACAGACTCATATGTTCCTGTCATGGGGCGCTGGTCAGAGCGCCCCAGCAGAGCAGCGAAATAGCCAATCATGTACAGTTGCCAGGGCAAAATAATAAATATATGACCAATCAGGGTCGAATAAAAGTACAGTCTTGGGGCGCTGAACATATCGCCCCTTGCAGCAGCAAATGTAGTGAGATTCTGTGAGATTTGTGCTGGGCTGCGCAGCGCGGTAAGTCGGCGGGAAGATGGCGAGCAAGGTGTAGCTTCCACCGAATTCAGTTCAATCTTTACTGAACTACCCATTTGCGAGAAGACAATGGAGGAGAAAATTCAGGTTAAAGAGCTGGGACCCGACAAGCCCGACCTTATCATCAGGCAGCAGACCAAGGAGAAAAACAAAGCGTACAACCGGAGTTTCTGCAGGAGTTGGTTCCAGCGCAAGTCATGGCTGACAGGCTGCGGAATAGCCAATGCACTTTTCTGTTTTCCCTCCATTCTTTTTAAAAGTGACACATCTGATTTAACGTGGACACAGCCAGGATAAACGGACTTGAAGCATCTCTCCGAACGCATCAAGAAACACGAACGATCAAGAGTTCATATGGAAAACTGCGTCAAAGTTGCTGTGCTCGGAAAGATTAGCATAGCAGCACTGCCTGGAAGAGAAAAAGAGGATAAAGGAGATTGGATCTGACGGACCCGATTTAAAGATTCAGCAGCAGGCAAGTGATCGTGGACGAGCTGATACCCGGGGCTTCTCCCGCACTTGTTACGACAAACAGAGATGGCTAGCTGGATGTGGCATTAGCAACGCCTTTTAGTGCTTTCCCTGTTTGCTGTTCCAAGTTTGATAGATTTAACAGGGCCACTGTGAAAACAACAGTACATCTACTACTGAGGGTCTGACCTGGAATATGTTCCCCATCCTTTATTTTACCGTGCTAGATACTAAGCCCTATTTCATACTGTGAAGCCAGTTTTTAATGCGAACGTAATTTCTGTCCGATGTGTGGTCTTAACGTTCGCTCTGCATTCCGCATTGAAGTCCCTATTTTAAAACAACCGGTAGTGTGAAAGCGGGGTATAGTGCTAACGGATGTTTACTTCTTGGCCTTATAGAATTTTCACCAACTCGCGTTTGTGTCTGTTATGTATGATAATTTTGTACAGCATTATATTCCATTTGTAAATGAAGTTTGTTACATGCTGTTTTGCTGCCTTGCTGGTCAACTATATTTATTTTGTTCATTGGCACCATCTGGTGGCGTATTTGTAAAATCATTAAGAAAAGTCTAGTAATTTCTAGAAGCTTCTGGCACTTTCATGCTTGGAGGGGGCGGGATTTCCCTAGAATCCTGTGGATCTTTCTGGAAGGTTGCTAGACTATATAAAGGCTGTGATTTTAAGCACAGCAGGGACAGACAACAAAGAGAGCAGACAGCAGAAGAGAGCAGACCAGAGTTTTGTTTTGGCAACAGTTAAATGGTGGCAGAGTGTTATTAGAGAATTTAAATAGTGGATCATTTTTTGTGCAACTTTTTTTATTGAAGAATAAATTTGTTTTAGTTGTACTTTTCAGTTTTCTTTGTTGTGATTTTTTCCAAGTCATAACAGTGTCCCTCATCAAAAAGGTAAAAAATTTAGTCAGCAACAACCTGTAATCTCAGTACAGCACTGCTGTGGATGAGATTTGGCCCTTTATTGCAGATGTGTCCGCCAGTGGACACGGAGCTGCAGATTTATGCACGCAGTTACAATATTCTATCACTAGATGGCACACCCGGATCAGTTATTGAATTTTCACAAGCAAGCCAAGTTCGAACGCTGTTTATATTAAATGGACAAGTGCTCTCCAAGCCAACCCTTGGTTTGACTTAAAGGGGTTGGCACATCCACACTACAGGGTGGCCCAAAAAAGTGTCTTCCTTCCTTTCAGAACTCCAGGGTGGATGAGGAACTAAGAAATGAGTGGGCAGGATTGACAATGCCCTGCTTATCGTGGATTAGTGGGTTGGTCACTGGTATGCCTTCCCTTTTCTCTGCTCATCGTGCCATTATTGGCGTTGGCTCAGACAGTCTTGTCACCGTTTGAGTTTCGTCCTGTGAGCACCAATTCTCCGTCCATATAACATTAGCGACAAGATCACATTAAAAAGGGGGGGGCATTTAACTAAAATTTCAGTGATCCAGGTCTAAAACTTCCTTTAAACATTTGTTTTTATGTCATCAATGAAACAAAACCACATATATACCATTAATGTATAATTTCATCCTGTTACGTACAGTGGTCACACTTTCTGTGAAATCTGTCATTTATGTATATAAATATGAAGTTTACCACAGCTGTAAGGTGCTGGAAAAGCATGAAAATGCACCTTGAAAATCCTTGAAAAGTGCTTGAATTTCAGTTTGGAAAAGGGATACGAAGCCTGTAGACAGCATTACAGTGGTGCATTTTTAGATTTGTTTTGTTTTTTTTTGTTGTTGTTTTTCGGTTTAATTATGTTCTATTTATTGTTTGCATCTTCACAAAACATCAAAATCCCAGTTAGTTGGTGGATTATCTTGAACATGACTGCTTTTACAATCGATCTGTAAGTAATGTAAGGACAGATACAGTGATCTGTGGACATAGGGGATACATCCTCAATTCATAATAAAGGGTGCAAACCCTGATAAAATCTTTAGGCTACATTTTCCTTCTTAATAACTGACTGTGTCGACATCAAAGCAGCTGTCAGGTGTGCTGCGCCAAGGTAAATTGCGCCCCCCCCAAAATTTTTGGCACCAGCCGCCACTGGCCTTTAGGCAGTTTTAGAGTCTTTAATTGGCCTGGTATGCCAGTCTTTGACGTGTGGGAAAAAGCTGGATGAAGCTGAAGTCCACGGTTGAAACCCACATGACCGCGTAGAGATCATGTAAATTCCACATACAAGCACTGCAGTTCAGATTGGACCCCACAACCTTCTGTGAGGTGGCAGTCTCCAAAAATGATATTGCTTTCGAAAGGAAAATTCACTGTAACTATAAATCAGGGGTTCCCAAACTTTTCCAAATCAGGGCCCAGTAGATAATCTAAAAAATGTCCACGGCCCACCTTTGTCCTATAAACGGTACATAGATGAAATTATGCATTCTCAGAACACTTAAAAGCAACAATAATTGTTGTTGTTGTTAAGAAAATAAAATAAAAAAAAAACAACAACAATGGTTGTTGTTATTTTTTTATTAATTATTATTATTATTATTATTATTATAAAGATTCAGGATTGAAAAGAAAGCAGGGGGATAAAGGAAGCCCAAACTTTTAATCTGTGGTGTACACACAAGACAGACTTAATTATCGAACACAGTACGTGCTCCTCCGATTATGACCCCCGGTCATGATGACCGAAAAGCTACGTTCCGATCATAAACTATATAAGGTTCCTAAAATATTGTGAGGTCAATAACACTCAATAGGTTATTACTTTCAAATATTTTTTTAAATCGTGCAATAAATATTTTACAATAAAAATCCTAAAAAATTTAAAGATATTTGCAAAGATGAATCATATTTTTAATGACCTCTCACGGCCCACCTGCAGTACCATCACGGCCCACCAGGGGGGCCCACACTTTGGGAATCACTGCTATAAATCATAATCCAATGTTCATCATGATATATGTCATTCATTTCTCATTTACATTTTTGGCATTATGGGGTCTATTCTCCCATTAGCGCGTAAGTCCTATTTTACGCGATTCGAGCTAAGCGCTTTTGAGTTACGCATATTTCTCCCCTACACGCTTTGATCAAGCCCACAGCGCTTAACTTCAGAATGTAGGCGGCCTTATGAAAGAGGTGTGACTGATCCAAAAGAGAGGCAGATTCTGTACCAAGCTCATTGACTATGGCTATCAGGAAAACATGGAGAAAGGATTTTCTGATTAACCATGAAAATGCATTTGTGGTCCATGGAAAAGGCAAACCAGACTTTAAATTTGAATATCGTCGACCTACTGATAAAACCTCGTATCTCCAAACTGAGAAGAAACGAAAACTCATATGTCCACTATTCTTACATGTAAAATTAAACATTTTTTATTTTAAACTATATTTATCCATTTAAATTATTTTATTATTATAATTATTAAATTTCATATTTATTTTTTATTTTCCTGTGAAGTTTGTCATTTTGAAGATATAAGGTTTTATACGCCGCTGTAATGGTAGGCCTATGGATGTCTGCACCAATTACAAGAAGAAATTCTGACATCTCTTTTTTTTTATCCCCCGCCGCGCGATTAGGGCGAAGCGGGGGATATAGCATTGGGCTCCGTCCGTCCGTACGGACACATAAAATTGAGGCGGCGGGGGATATTGCCATGTTAGTGGCAAACACCTGTTAGTTCTTACTCCAGCCACCATGGCATTAAAGCTATGCAAACAAACAAATTGCCGCGATAATGAAATAATAACTAAAGAATTTAGCAATTCTCAACCAGCGCAATCAGATCATTGAAAATTTGCCCCTCCTACACCAGCCTGTTTGTTCTGTGGAAGACAGGGAAGAAGACAAAGGAAACATTCTAGTCACACGAAAAAGACAATCAAAGACAGTTTATATGATCTCATTTAGAAATTAGCATGTTGTAAATATGGCCGAGGGTACTTTAACATTGCGTTCAATGTATCTAGTTATTATTGACTAGCAAAAAGCCCAGACTTCAGGTAACATGCTAATCGCACTTGAAATCTCAAACTACTCCGATGTCAGGTTTGCAACTAAAGCACATGGAAACGCTCTAACAAGGATTCTTATCCTGCATGCGGTCATCTCCCCGCCCCGAAACCGCCTCAGCAATGACGGAATTCCATATCTAGAGCCTATCATATCCTATTTGATTTGAGCGACACATTCTCTTGAACTTGAGCCTAATACTTTATTATAATCAATTATGCCATTTACTGATAATGATTCTTCCCATGTTGGCTATTCTTTATAGGCTAAAATTGATGAACAAATGTGTAGTGCCTTGGTATTGGCCAGGGCAGGGCTAAATCTAGAGTAGCCTATTTAATAATATCTTTATTCACACATTAAAATAAACAGTATAATCAATGGTAAAAAAATGACAAAGACACGAGCTAGTTAATACAGATATCCTCAATTAGAAAACAAATCTCCTCACTCGTGAGAATATCACAACTTTTTAGATTATCACGAACATATTGGGCAGTCGCATTTGTTAATAGAACATGAAGACAGTGATGGCGATGTCGAGCCAAAGCCGAAAACCAAATTTCACAGATGTTGGTGCTGTATGGCAAGCGAGCACTGAAGGCTGATCCGAGGAATTAAGCTGCAAATCGTTCTGGATGTGGCTTCGGTGGGGAGATGAAAGCGCAGTATCCCCGATTTAAAGCATAAATGGAGAGACCTGCGAGGCGCTGTAAAAGTCAGGCTCTCCGCGCACCGGAGAAGTGTACATGCAACAGGTGGTGGGCAACCATCATCCCCCGCACATTTCACTGCACAGGAGGAGGAGACGGCATCCACTCTTTCTGCAGTGGAAGTGCATGGAGAAGAACTTGGAGCGTTAACGAACTGTGTCAGACACCTTGACACAGACGCCTGTGATATGTGTATGACACCACCAGCCACTCTGGAACGACCCAGATGCCAGGAGCGACAGCGCAGTTCTGATGTTGATGACCACGAGTATGTTTTGTGGATAATTGCTGCGGGTGGATAGCTGTTCATCCAGATGTCGGCAAAGATAGATGATTGCCTAATGCACGGTCCAGACGAAAGCGCTGGATGCACTCGATGTTTGTTAGTCCCAGGATGTCCAAACGAAGCCGATATATGCGTGTTCGTCTACGAGCTTGGCGCGCTCCTCTTACTCTTTCCCAATCACGTTAGAGTGCAAGCAAATGTAGGACTGACATTTTGGTTTTAGATTTTGAGGGCATGGTAGAATGATGGTCTTATGTATACTTGTATTAATTGTTTTGCGTTTGTAATTGAACTGATTGGAGAAGAGGTTGATGCGTAATATCATGTGATGATTTCGTTTGATAAATTATTATGGCTTTGAGAAATGTAGTTTAGAAATAAGGAAGAGCAATTGAATATTACATTTCTCAACCTTTAATTTTATTTTATTTAACATGGTAATGTTAAAATTTGGCCTATAACCGCCATCAAACGCAATGTTCCATTTTGCCTTATGTTGGCGCTTGACCTTAATACAGCCCTCGACAGCGCTAAACAGAAAAAGCGCGTAAGCCAGGGGGAGAATATGCGTAAGTGTTATTTGCCTGAGAAACGCCCAGAAACGCCCCGATTTTGGCCTTGCTCCGCCCCAAGCGCGTAACTGCCTTCGGGGCGCGTAATGCACAGACGTAAGTCGAGGGGAGAATACGCGTAGGCTGAAAAGCGCGGAGCTACGCGCTTTTTTCGACTTACATGCATGGGAGAATAGACCCCTACATGATTTTATTGCCTTTACTCATTTAAAATCCTACCTTTTCTTGAAATGGGTCAATTATGATTGTAGATGATACTGTTGTGATCTGTGATTTCTGCATGTCATGTTTTAAGTTCTGTGCCTGGCCTAGCCATGTTTAGGATTTCTGTGTTTAGTGACCACTGCCTGCCCTTTGACCATTCTTAGGATCATGTATTGTTTTTGGTAATTTAGATTTCATGTTTTATTATTTTCTCATGCCTTAGTTTCCATGCCATGTTTTCATTTCCATGCTTTGCACTTTGTCTCGCCTGTCTTGTCATGTGTGTATCTTTGCTCACGGTCCCTTGTCTTGCGTGCCACTCATTCGGGTGATTTATTGGTTTCTGGGTTTCAATCTTCTTTCATTATCTCGTGTTCTTCCTTCCACTCTTGTTTACTGTCTTACTAACACATACTAACAGTTTATTGTTTTTGCTAATTACTAACCACACTAATCTTGTATATTTTTACTAACTTTCAAACATGCACTCGGGATTGTATAGCTGCACATACTAATTGACTAACGATCTCTCAGCAGTCGCTCAATTCTAATCTCCGCCTCCTTGCCTATCCCTAATTATCTCTGTTGCAAGTTTCTGTGGATTTCCACTTATACTTTGTGCTTTCCTTTTCTTTTATCTTGGCACTTTAGTACTCCTTACCCGGAGCTGTTTTGTACTTAGGTTTGTCTTGTGATCCCTGTCTGCGTTTTGGCTTCAGCCAAATTCATGTCATTAGTTCATTCCTCATGTGTCTCTCCCTGATCTTTGTTACCATTGATTGCACCTGTTCTCCCTGGTCATGTGTTTACCCCGGATGTGTATATAAGATGTCTGTTTGGTTCACTCTCTTGTCAGATCGTTCTCCTTTGTTTTCTTGTGCCACGTTTCTCGCCTTGATTTCTCAGTGTTTATCTTCCTGACTGGACCGCCCGACTTTTGATTTTTGCCTTTGTGATTTTGGATTATTGTTGCATCTGTGTGTTTTGACCACTTTTCTGCCCGACTACGAGATCCGTTTGCTGCCCTGGTAACGATTCGGATTACGTCCGGTGGATTCTGGCTTGCTTCTCTGGTAGAACTATTCCTGTGTTCCAGACCCATTTCTGTCCGACTACGATTACTGTGATTGCTGCCCTGGTTTTTGATACAATTTTTGCCCAACTGGATTTTGACTTTTGGATTGTGGACTCTGTACTGCTGCTTTCTGCCCTGCGGGGGTTCTCCCCCTTTGCCAATAAAACAAGCTCTACTGCATTTCCTGGTTCTCGCGACTGATAGGTACATCACAGATACTGCTGGGATTGGTTTATCGGGAGAGATCTGACCTGCCAGTAACAATATAATATATTTTCTTGAGATTCTTTCACAGACCTGAAAAGTAAAGATCTGTAATGCTACCTCGGAATGTAGCTTCATTTCACATTTCCTGGGTTGTGCCTTTGTACCACAGAAAAATGTTTTGTCAAAAAAATAAAAACTTATGCGTTGTTTGAAGTTTCACTGCATCTGTGATGGTGCGTTCAGGAACCACACACGAGTACCAAAATGTCAAAAATCGTAAGCCTTTATTGCAAAATGGGTCCAAACCAGAAAACACAAGAATTTCCAAGCCAAAGTCAAAATCCAAAAACGAAGTCAATAGACAGGCAGGGGTCGAAACCAGAAAAGCAGATGTGTAACGGTACATAAAACAGTAATCCAAAAATCGTGGTCAAAATCCAGAAGGGTAGGTCATACACAGGGCGTCGATAACAATCGTGGTCGTACAGAAAAGTCAGAATCCAAAAGTAGCGAACAAGGAGGAGCAAGATCAAGGTCATACAAAAAATGCTGTAGTTAGAAGCAATAATGAAAACGCATACTAGGCTCTCTGAACTAATGAAAATTGATCAACGTTCTGTCAGGGAAAAAGCTGCAGTGAAGACCTTAAGTAGACAAGAGGGAAGTCACATGCTATGCAGGGCCAGGTGATTAGGATGAAAACTAATATCAAAGGGAAATACACATGGGGAGGTCCTAAAGAAAATCATTAGCAGGAGCCAAGACATGGACAGGATTCACATAGACAAACTATGACAGATAAACGGCTCCGGTCAAGGACTTCTACATGCACAGATCAAGGAGTGCAGGACAGCAATTAAACATGCGAAAGATTTCGCAGAAGCACTGGGAGGTATAGGGAAAGTAAAGCAAGGGGCGGACTAGAACACGGCAAGAGCTGATTTTGCATGAGAAGTAATTAGTAGCGGTGCAACTTTACAAATTAACCCAAGTGCTCATTAGTTAGTTTGTAGTATGTACATGGGTTAATTAGGTTAGTAAATATAATACAAAATATAAATGTTAGTATATTAGTAGTCAGGGAAAGCAGGGCGAAGGAAGTAAACGAGAATTGTCATAATGTGAAGCACCAGAAACCATTGAAATCACCCGAAGCAGGTAAGCACACAGACTGGGGAGACGGACTGAACTAACTGATCACAAGACAGGGTGACAAAAGTGCAGTGAATACAGAAATGGCATAAACAGAAAAACCAGGATGTATAATAAGCAAAATCAATAAATAAAAGACATGGCAAAACCAGAATCACGACAGCATCATCCTGCTAATATGAAAGTGATAGAAAACCGTTAAAAAATAAAAAATTGCAATGATGCACAAGACAGTATAATGGACCAATGTAAAGTACAAATTTTCTTATCTGTAGGAGTTTACCCCAAAACAATCATGAAATCACTTGGCTAACCCCGCTTTGGAACCTTCAGAGTTGTGTTCACCCAAACAGAACTTTTAAAATTTGCCTTCAAGCATCTATCACATAATTTCACTTATGTTATTGGGTGAATTCACTGGTTGTCCTCTAAATTTACTTTCGGGATTCATTCAAAGCTGAGCGCCAGGGGCAAATATTTACAGTGTTTAGCTGCAGGTGGAATGGAGAGGACCTGCTTCTCAAACTAGAGTTTGCAGAGTGAAAGCCAGCTGCCATCAATTTCTGGTTGAAAAGTCAGCTGGCTTATACTTCACCATTAATTATAAATACTGTATTAAATTCTGGGTGATCACAACTCTTCCCCTCAGTCCATTGGCCATGGGCCAATCAACTGTGGAAGCATTGCATTTTCAGGAACGCAAGGTATCTCACTAGCTCCGTATTCCCAGGCAATTGTCCGACCTGCGCTTTATTGATCTATCTGTCTTGGAAGGACTACCCCTCACAATTAAGCTCCGATTTTTTTCACTTTCTGGAAGTCACCAGAGGAGTCACCTTGAACTTTGCGCATTTTAATCACAGGGTTTCCGACGCTCGGATCTGCAATCATCCTGCGTGACTCCCCTCCGCTATTTGATGATTGCCTCGAATTAGGGGAGCTAAATTGCTCTGCGATTAATGCTAGATAAACTGAGGCCTCGTGGACGTCTGCATTTTCACTTTTCCCCTGGAGAAGACAGGGACCCTAATCACACCAATACACAAGTTTAATGGATATTAGAGGTTAGCGTCTGCCCATTAATTTACTTAACACCATGCAGACAGACCCCTGTTCCCTGTTTTACCTCTGCTGAATGAGAAAGAGAGAGAGAGAGAGAGAAAGAGACTAATCTCGAAACCTTATTTGCTAATCTCCCTTCATGGCTATAATGGTGTTGTGAGACCCACCCCCATGTCTCCTCTTTAAATGACTTTTGTATCACAAGCCTGAATGTTTATAATGGTCAGTTTTATTGAAATATAAATTTGTCTTGTTGCCTAATAACAGAATAATCATTGAGGTATGTGGGATGTGTCTCTGTGTCCCCTGCTTGTGTATGGGAGTAATTTCTCCTTGCTTTGTGGCCTAGATCAGTGGTGACCAGCCCTGGTCATGGACATTAGACCTTCTGACTCACTAAATCAACAGCTCACTGCAGATCTGTAGCTGTTGATTGGGCTGTGCTCCATCTTGGTGTATTTTTACCCGAGGCCAAAATATGGCAGTAACAGTAAACACTGTTTCCTTGATTACATCCACTATTTTTCTTGTAGCTGCGTTAAATTTACAGCATGCATGTTCTGGATAATCAGCTTGCAGAACATTAAAGGTAGATGACCTTCACCTGCTTAATGGGGTCAAAAGGACACATTGTTTCTGAACAGTGATACTTCCATTACGCCTTGGCACTACCATAACATTTTTTTAAGTTTAGCTGTGTCAAATTCAAAAGGTGTACTCGCTGGATAATCAAGTTGGAGGACATAGAAGCTACATGGCCTTCACCTACTTTAAATACCTTCTAAAAACAATTTGATGAGGCAACATTATCAACCAAACTGTTCAGTCACCTTCAACGTAACATCGAATTTTGATGACTGCACATCATGTAAGGCCTCATATTCTGAATGTCAAACGATTTAAAGTCCCAGCTCTCCTGTTCCACACTTTCCATATAACCTGCCAGGTCCTAGATGAAATTGGACAATTACCTCTGTCTGTCATGGATTGTGAGGTGTGCGTGTGGTTTGTACTTTTCTTTGCTGCTCCCATCCCGGGACGATATTGAATTCCTTGGCCATGGGATTCTTAACCCAGTTGGCTGATTGAGCTGGGGTGGCGCCCTCTCGGACTCTATATAAGCAGGAAGTCCGGCACGCCTCCTTTGCTAGAGTGGCTGTTTTTAGCTTTGCTCTATAGCCGAAGATACCTGAAGTCAGGTTTTGTATGACTTTCTATCTTCTGATTATTGGAGTTTCTTCTCCCTTTTTCTATCTCGCTTTGCTTCCGTGGTTCGGGCTTTTATACGTCCTTTGGAGGCGCGGGTACTTTTTTATTTTTCTCGGTGTCTGTGCAGTGTCCGTGCTGCTCACTTTCTCTCTGGTCGTCACGCTTTGCCTCCTAATTCCACCTGCCATTACACTGTCTTCCTTTTGACTCCTGAAACTTCTCTCAAGCCCAAAAGAATTAAACACATTTCGTTACATAGGCATACATAAAAAAACCCTTTATATGTTGTAATTGCTTGTCTTATGCCCATACGGCCGAGGGTACTTTAACATTGCGTTCAATGTATCTAGTTATTATTGACTAGCGAAAATCCCAGACTTCAGGTAACATGCTAAATGCATCATGCTGTTTTGTAATAATCCTGAATTATCCGCTTCATAGTACTAAAAATAATGTTGCATCAAACTGTTTACCCCCATTTCCTCTTGATTTATTGCAATTTATTAAATGTTTCCTATTTGAAAAAAATAAAGCATGTCAGTACTGGTACGGTAGGTTTGTGTGATTTGCTACCGGTCTCTGGTTCTGAAAATTGAGTCTATTGCTCATTTGGCTCTTTGGTCTTCATAGCAGGAGAAAACGTGATGGTAAATCAGTTTTCCATTTCCTTTTCTTGGCAGGATCTTTCTTAAACTCCAGAATGTGAAATAAACACATTTTCCCCAGGCACTTTGTGCCTTGCAGACCTGCTTCTCAATATTAATTAATTAATAATGGAACTAATTGACTAACCAGGAACAGCATCGTTGACAGGACAGACGTTTGCAAAATGATAGGATTTCTGAGGAGGATTCAAAATAAAACAGAATAAGACATTCTGGGAGTTACAATATGGTGTACAAGCAAGGAAAATCTGTCTTTTACAAGGGTTTGGCTACACAGAATTAAATAATAATTTAGAGGAGAAAAAAAATATTAAAGTAATGATGAAAAAAAAACAATACACCCCCTATTGAGACAGTGAAAGAGGAAAGTCGAGACTGAAAATTAGAGATGCGCTGGGTTTAAAGGAGCTTTGGTTCTCTCCTCGCAATCTGACAGTCCCTACATTTTAAAATCTTTAATAATATCCTGTTGTTATTAGACAGAAGTTCCTGCTGCTCTCTGTACAGACAATGGGAACAGTTGTTGAGGAATGTCTTTTTCTTACTGGGTTTTTCAGAATGGGAGAAAAGGCATTTTTCCGCAGTAGCACTTTCCTCTTTGTCTTTGCTAATTTGGATGCAACAAATCAAATTCTTTTGATATAATAATGTATGAGCAAGTCAATCATTGCACCAAGTTAAATGCTAAAGAACTGCTAATCATTTCTATTTCTTAACTCAGATTTTCTGTACATTCACTCCCTCTGGTTGCTCTCCTTTGATACTGACGTCCATCAGTTCTGTTAAAACCAGATGTTGCTTGTCAAAATGGTCTATGCTTGCCTGCCAACAACACTCATCATGAATTCAGTCAACTTTAACAGTGCCTGATGGGGCTACAATTACAAATCAAAACACGCCCCTGCCCCTGCGCCACCCCCAATTACCAATCACCCCCCCAGGCTCCCAAGCACATACAATCTCCCTGTCGACAGCATGCAGTTTGTTATCCTGGCTTAATAACAGGTAGAACGAAGGAATGGCTGGGGTTTGCTGATTCTGATAAGAGCTGGGAGTGAGGCTCTCCTCAATGGCCTCAGGCCTGGTCTTTTCCCCATCTGTCAACGTGCTATATATGGGAGACCTATCAGCACGCACTCAGTCCTCCCTCCTCAGCCTTCACCTCTCCTCCCGTGCATCAAAGCACAGGGGGTTGCATCTGCGTACTGTATGTGTGTGTGTGTGTGGTTGTGTGAGTGTGCTGTTGTGTGAGCATATAAGTGTCTTCCTGTGCATATGTGTATCTGAGTGTATGTGCGCACTATAATGTGAACATGTATTAGTCTTCCTCTGCATACGTGTACCTGTGTGTTGTGTTTTTACACGTGTGTGCGTGTGCGTGAGTGTTTTTTTCAGCATGTGTGGGTGTGTGTTTGTGTGCGTGCGTGTGTGGGTGTGTGTGGGGGGCGGTTGAGGGAGGGGAGGGTGCGTGTGTGTCTCTCCGTCAGTGCATGTTTGTGTGAGTGTGTATGCCTGAGTTTGCGTATTCATCTTGCGGTGGTTTTCCATTCTGAAGCGCATGCAGTGAGAGCGGCAGATTAAATTTTTATGATAGTCTCCTGCATTCGTTAGTACATTTATTGATTGATCATAAAGGGGTGTGAGTCAGCACTTTTAAACTACAGTACACAGTCAGAGCGCCAGATTTTTCTGGCAATAAAAGAAAAACTTACCGGTGGACATAAATCAGGGACGCAAATTATTGGTTGACATAAAACAGTTTTTGCAAATTGAGTAATATTACGCTAAAGGTGCTTTGTAATTGAGCGATACTCCACTGAAGTTGAATTGCTAATGAGTTGTCTTGGATCAATCTACCTTTTTCTGATATCTTTGCTTTTCTATAAATGTCTGTGGGCATTTACGCACACTCGTCTGGCTTATTTACTGTATACTGAGTTGCATGTGTGTGCGTGCGTCTCTGTATGTGAGCATACATGTGTGTGTTTGAGTGCATGTGTGGTCATATGTATCATATTTATTAAGAATTGTGCCGTACTTTTTTCCACAAGAGTAGCGCTCTGGGCATTGTATGCAGCTCCCACGGTATTACCTTACACCATTTCCAAGAAATCCAGGCAAATATGGAATTTTCTGGCAGGTTTCTGCTCTCATAAAAGCTCACTCCTACTTAGGAATGGAGCAATCAGATTTTTGTGACGGCTTATCAGATTAAATGGAAACACAATATGTTCAAACGCATTTATTTTTGTTGATTAATATTTTGGTCACAGCTCGCACAGAGAACATTTCTAAATCTGCCATGAAGCGCTTAATTTAATTTTGCCTGGACCATAAAGCATTTTTATACATCTAGCTATTGCTTTTATTTGAGGAATTCTTGGCCAGAGTAGATATTGAGCATTTGTTAAACTATGGCAGGCCGGGCTATGGTTTGCTAATAAAATAAAATTATTTTTCCAAGTTTACACATATTAAGATCGCACATTATAACATATGCACATGAAACAAGAAGAGTGATGTAGAGACTGTTTCTATACTACATAGTTTGAAGCATTAGAGTGGGCTCACTAAGTAAGAAAATAAACATTATTTGTATATTTGTTTTGTTTATTTATTTGCTTGTTTGTTGGTTTGCTTGTCTGTTCATTTATTCAATGTAAACACATCATCAGCTTTTAACTTCAATTTGAAGGTCAGGGCCCATATTCACAAAGCATCTTAGTGCTAAAAGTAGGTCCTAACTGCCGGATTTAAGAGGAACTCCTTAAAAAAAATGGGCGTGTCAGTCGTAAATTTAGGACTCCTAATTATGTTCACTAAGTGTTATTCACAAAGCATTTTAGACCTAAAAGTAGCTCCTTAGTCTGGGAGAGCTTAAAAGTAGTCAAGAGGACTCCTAACTCACTAAAACCTATCCACAAAAGAATCCAAAAATGGCTGCTGCTGTTGAAAGACGGAATGACTAGGAAATTCTGAATGATGCGCAGTTGTTGAAAAGCTATTGGATTGACCGTGAAAGGATTTTATTTGTTGTTGACCTGGCAATGGAGAGAAATATGTCTCCAGCCATGAGAAACAACCCAATTAGCCCTGAAATAAAATGTTTGGCAATACTTTGTTACTTGGCCACCGGAAAAATGCAACTTTGCAACGCCGGACAATTTAGGGATTTCACAATCATCTGTCAGTCGCTCAATTCAACAAACAATCAATAGCCTACACTCTGTGAACCCCATATCATCTGACAGTTTATCCGGTTTCCAATGAACATTCGGCAACAACAAAGAATCAAACTTCAATTCTTGCACATCTCAGGTATGCCCGGTATCATCGATGCTATTATTGGAAGCAGAAAAAATGTTTGTTCCATCAACATCCAGATAGTAGGCTATTTGATGCCGAATACAATATTTTGGACATTGCTGCGAAATGGACAGGATTCACGCACGACTCTCGCATTTTAATGGGAAGCAGCTTATGCCAATTTTTTGATAGGCATTATGTGCCAGTGGAGTGCCACTTGCTTGGGCACAGTGGCTTTGGTGCTGTACCTCCTGCTATGCATGAATTATTTTATTAGGCTATTGAGCAAGGGTTAAATTTAATAGATCGTCATAATAATACCAGCCTATGTCATATTTTGTATGCATATTTAGACTGTAGGCTAAGCTTAGTATGCCTTCCTATAGGCTGCGATCTCGGACCTCCCCTGCGATTGTAGCCCATACCACCGCCTCTAGCAGCCATCCGAGACACCGAGGGTAACGCAACAATGATCTGTAGGCTGATATTATCCCACCGGTTGGATTTTCTGTTCACCCCCGAGCCAAATTTCCCTCTGATTAGGGTACATGCTTTCACTCCAGCACCAACTGGCCCAGCAGCAGTAACTGGTCGTGGCTCCAGTTCGTGTTCTTTTTGAGCTTTCGTCCTTGGCAGTTTAGGGCAAACAAACTTGAAAGGCTCGACATTTAAGTGATCGCAACATATTTTAATTCTCATCAGGTAATAAGTTGCTGATTATTGGGGCAAATTACGCGTTTCATTAATAACTCTATTAACGTTTTTACAATAATCTCTTTCCTATGTACGTTCATTTGCCTAGAGCTTGATATGCGGGGACCGTGCATTTTCAAAAATTCTTTACGTATTATTATTATTATTATATAATTGCCACAATCGTTTGCTTGATAGAATTTGCATTAGAATATGGGAAGTAGGTTGGGGAGGAGTTATTTTAAAGGTCAGCGTTAAGGTTAAGGTTAGGCTTAGAGTTAGGGCAGGGCAGTGTTTAAAATTGGGACCACCGTACCTCTTTATTTTTGAAATGCATTGGAAAACTGCGGTATCCGTAGCAGCTGCCATTATTTTATGCGACAAACCAGCCGCTTGGACTATTTTCTCATTTTTTCCTCCATGGGTTGTATGTGGGATATTTTTTACAATGGGCCGCCCTGCACCAAACAACCAATCACCGTGCTCATTGTCCCAAGACTCGTGCGTGAGAATTGACATCATCCATAGCAACGGAGATTACTCCCACCTCTCACAGAGCTACTCCTATTCTAGGAGTTACCAGTTTTCTTAACTAAAAGTCGCTCTCAGCGGCTTTGTGAATAACTTTTAAGATTTTACTCCTACATAAAATGTTTTACCGCGACTTAGGAGTACTCCTAGTGGTAAGATAAGATGCTTTGTGAATTCGGGCCCAGATGTGTAGTTTTAAAAGTTATATCTTTCTATCTTTCTCGTTTGTTTGTTTATGTATTTGCTTGTTTGTTGGTTTGTTTGTCTGTTCATTTATTCATTGTACACGCACCATCATTTTTAAGTTCAAGATAGAAGTCAGACGTGTAGTTTTAAAAGTTATTTCTTTCTTTCTCTTTCTTCGTTTCTTTAATGCAGCCTGTCATTAGCTAAGTTTAGGAGAGACAGCGGAGGCAGGAAAATCGATAGTGGGGACCAGCACTGTGTCATGCTGAGCGTGTAACTCAGAGAGGTGTACGTTTGATTCCCAGATGAGGTGCTGTGTACCCTTCAGCAAGGTAACCTGAATTAACCCGAATTGTTTCACTGAGACGTGCAGCTGCATAAATGGATTAGATGAAGAAATAATCCATGTAATTGCTCTGGATAAGAGCATCTGCGAAGGTAATGTAAGGTAATATCCAGCCAAATGACATATTCTTTCTCAAAAAAAGCTTGCTGGTTACATGCTGTTCTTGGATATCTTCAAGTGACCATTTTCTCGCGAAGTGATACTCCAGAGCAGTGCAGAGACAATAAGTGATTCATGCAGCACAGTGCTTCATAAATTTGTTATGACATGTTAATGAAGGTGAATGCTATGCTGATGGATGTCCTCAAAGAGAGGCAAGCTGATGCTTTCTGGATGTCAGGTGTAGTTATAGTGCGGATCTTAACAACAGATAAAGTCGCAGTAGGATGGGGTTGGGTGTCATGTGCACATTCCATCTCCTTTAAATAAGCAATCTAACTGACTCAAGCCAACTTAATCCCCCTCTCTCCCAAGATAATGTCCTCTTTATTGACCAGGATCACCAGTAAGACCCAGGAGGTCCATCAGGCTTCAAGCTTGGGAATAAGCTAATAAACTGCATGAGAGGGACATTAATTAGGGATCATGAGTGCTGGACCCAGCTCAGGGAATGAGAGGCATGGCATGGGTGCTATGTGGAAGCTCCAAAGCACTGAATCGCACTCCACTGTAAAAGCCACATAATGCAGGGAGGGCGTACAATGACGTGAAGCCCCTTTCATACGTCCCTAAATCACTGTGCACAGAGTTTACTTTAACCTTGAAAAAGCTATAAGGCTAATTTGAAACTATCCATAGAATTTGCTGCTATTAGCACTATACAACTAGTTACATGGAAAGTGTCTATCTCTGGGGAAATATATCATTGCGCACAGGCCGACTCACTGAAAAACAATTGCACAGTGGATTTTCATTATCGCCAGATGCTTCCCTGAATTGATCACGGAGGACAGAATTATATCGGCCTCCACACAGATTTATTGTCACTTTTAAAATTATGGAGGCGCTGGACTGCCAGATATATTTAGAAAACCTGAACATTTTAGTTTTGAGTGTGACAAAATGGAATTCTGGCATATAATGAATGAAAACAGATCGAGACATTTGCTTGAAACCTGCAGCATAAACTTTTTTTTGTGTCTTTTCATTTTGTGAAAACTCACCTGAATTATTTGAACAGTTCCCCAGTTTCAATTAAAAATATGTGATTTCATTCATGACCTCCATCTGTACCCACTGTGTACAATCCATCCATTTAAAGTGTCGGTCTCACAGAAGAGGGACTGAGATTAAGGTTAATATCCTATATATATTTTCTTCTACTCGGCTCATAAACTGGAAGGACTGACCCCAATTTTGCTAGCTTGACCCTGCTTGTTACTTTTCCAGTAAATCTGCTAGATGGCAATGGAGCACTGTCTATATGTTATTGGGTAACTTGTAAACTGTCTGGAAGGGAGCCTTACTCCATAAAAATTATCAGAAAATTTGAAAAGCTTCGGTGCGCTCAATGTATCAATCAAGCTATGTCCAACATTGAATAAGATGGTAGGGAGCATCAAAGCTGAGTTGTGGGGTGCAGTCTTGTAATCGTGATGCAGTTTTGGCAGTTTGGTATTACACTGTAAATCAGCAAAGGTATAATATTTTTTAAATGTTTTGGTTCCTGTCAGAGTATTACAAAAGTTCCATCTAACAAAAGTTCCACCTCAACTGAAGGCCATAAAACAATTTGCGTTTAATAAAGGCCCTGACTGATTAATTGGACTTTCTTAATGAATTTCGCTTCACTTGAAATATTGACAATGGCATCTCATCACATTCCCCATATGCCTGTATTATCCTATTTTACCCTAAAATAAGATTTGAGAACATAAAAAATACGAGACACTCATTCTTTCCTAATTTCATACTTCCTGATTTTACTAACATCTATTTTCTCTACCCTAGTGGTTACTTCTGCCCTGAACAGTTGGTTTAATCTCAATATATTTATTTCAATTTTAGCTCATAAAGCACAGAAAAGCCCATTTTGTGAGCCATTTGCATTATATCAAGTCATAAAGAAATAATTTCAATTCATATTCCCATTTCCTGCTCATTCTTGCAGTAGTCGTGAACTATTCCTCAAGATGATTATTTCCTTTTCATCATCATAAAAGCCTTTTTTGTGCTTTTAGAATGTCTCAAACCATCACCAATTTGAAAGATTTCAAATGAAATTACGCATAGATTGACCTGTTTTTTTATTTTTATTTCAAGGAAAGGTTTGCTTATTCAGCCAATAAGACTGGACCACATTAGAGAAAGCTTTTTCACCATGTCCTAGAGGAAAAATGCTGGATTTAATATGTCTAATCTAGGCTCTTTTATCATTGCAACGGAAATAAAGAAGAATGGATTCATCAAAAGCTAGACCCACTGCACTGGTTATTATTCCACACCTCCCACCAGTGACAGATTAATTAGTAACAGCTATTTTGAGCCTTCTATCCAGTGTACTCACATGCATAATGGCTTATTCATACATTATATAAACAGAATGTGCATAAGCTAAATGTCGGGCCCTTATGTGCTGCCATTAAAAATATTCTTGCCTCGAGGTTGAAGTATTTGAACACCACTGGTGTGGGATACAGGCTGGGGACTACATTCGCCAGGTTTCCTCTACAGATTTGGGCAGAAAATTGTCACTGACTCAGATATTTATCCAAAAAGACTGCAAACTCTTCAGAAAATGGAGAAAAACAATTAAACCCTATTGAATGATATCCTCTGAGCACAGAGGGCAGTATTCACCTGCAGAGCGAACAAACCACTTTTTTTCATACTGCAACAGAAGGGAATCCTGCCTTATTTGTCCTTCAGTTGAGCTACAATGTACTAAATTTCCCCTTTTGCGACAAAAACAAGCAGAAATAAAGCAGGCAACATGCTATCCTCCATAGGTTTTCAGACAGATGGCAGTGAGCTTTTGGGTCTAGGAGAACAGAAGTTGACACATTATCTTGGTTCAAACTGCAGATGAATCACACGCTCCATTGTAAAACAAAGGATTCGAGTAGGCCCTTCTTCCTAAACACTCATAAAAAATTTACATTTCTATGAAATTGAAATTTCTACCAGAGATAATCATATTACTGTGTTAATTATTTATATTTCTTTGAAGTGTTCCTTTGCCATTTGAGTGACTTAACTTTTCCCTCTTTGCCAGGTTCTTTGACTGCACTGCTTTCTATTAAGAGTCAGTGTAGTGTCAGGAGACCTTGTTTTGATGACAACACGTCTGTGACATTCTTGAAATGATTGAAAGGGAGGATTTTATATGACCATATGCTGCTAATTATCGTGCCCAGGTTCAGTACTGCCATGGAATTAAATCCAGTTCACGTCTGTGTAGACCGCAGCTGGCGGTCCCCTGAGCGTGGATGCATTTGCTGGTCCCTTCTCCCAATTGCATTATACTGCATTCGGAGTGGGAATGCTTGGCTACACGGCCTCAGAGGGTATGCAAACATGCCTGTGCTACCCTGAGCTGGCATTCCGAAGCAAGGTGACTGACCTGTCCCTTTGGAATTTAGAAAAAAAAAACATGGACAAAGTCTCTGTATAAATGCATACTGAAGAAGAGAGGATTAGTATGGATCCAAACAGTGTTGGTGCATTCCATTTCATCAATTCCTGTTTTTTTTTTTTTTTTTGAAGTGCTTGAAAAGGTTTGAGGTTCTCACAAGCTTGAGATAAATGTTGATTTCTTTCAATTTAAATGCACGGTTGCCTCCCATTTGCAAGTTGTCTGATGCAGCTCAATTTGGTATGATTTTGATATGACAGAATAAGCCGCTTTTGTGATCACTTTAATCCAAGTAAGCTTCAGCCTTAATTATAGCGGCATTATATTGGAAACTATTTTTTTTTCAATAGCGCTATCGTTTTCAGTGCTCTGCTACCTTATCATGCTGCAGTTTCCTTTGTATCAGCAAAACTGAGTTTCATATTCAGTTTAATCAAGAACAAAAATGTCCTGCTATTTCATATGTGTAATTTGCGACATACTCTTTCAAATGACGCATGAAAACCTACTCTAAATGTGTGAGCATGTGTGTGTGTGTGCATGTGTCTCAGTGCATGTGGGCTTCCATAGCCATTAGTTATACTTGTGAGAACAAACTCTTAGAAACTATATATGAGGTCATTTTGGGTGGCTGTCACAGAGAATTTCAGAGGATTTTGGCTAATTGGCTAAAGTTAAGGTTAATTCAGTTAGGGTTATGATAGGGGAAAGGTTAGGTATTAGTTGGTTATGATTAGGGCTTAGGAATGGATACAGAGAATGTATGTAAGTCAATGCAATGTATTCACAAATATACTTAGCTATGAAACATCTCTATGTGCGTGCGTGTGCATGTGTGCATGCATGCACATGTGCTTGTAAAGCTGCACTATGAGGACAAACTCTTGAAAAGCCACAGATGTGAAGAAGACATCTGCGGTTTGTGAGGACATTTGGTGATTCTCATGGAGGATTATGGGTAATTGGTTAAAGTTAGGGTTAGGGCTAGAGTGATGATTGGGTTAAGGTTATAGTTCGGGTTAGGCATAATCATAGGCATAGATTTTGGTAGGGATAGCTGGGATGTGTCCTGACCAACCTACAGACATGGCTAAAATGTCCCGACCAACTTTGGGTCAATGCAGATGACAAAAGAATGCAGCATTGTAAATCAGTTACATTCCATATTGTTGTGCAATGCATAGACAATCAGTGGTCCAATCTGAGGTGCTTTTTCGCAGCTATAGTCAAGTAACTGTCAAAGCACCGTGGGTTCCCATGAAACCCAGCTCATGTATCTTGAGAATTACAGCAAAGTTTGTTCTTCGGATATCACATTTGCAAAAAAAAAAAACAAGCAATAAAATGGTCAGTTAGAAGTAGCCACCAGACAAAAAACCGTTTCATTTTGGTCAGAGTTTATTTACTCATGTGATGTGCAGTCACTGAGACCAACTCCTGTTCGGCACAGGACTTTCTTCACATGATGCTGGTTTATTGTGACTCACTCCACTATTTTGCCGATTCAAGACAATCTTCAACTGGATGTGAGTACCTAGCTATCACCAAGTTCTTGTTTGAAGTTAAAGTGGACACTGAATTGGAGATTACAACTTGAATGCCATAAATAAATCAAATTTCGAGTTTTGCTTTGCTATTGAATTGGAACGCATCTGAAATGCCTAATAGACATATCTCTTCTTCAAAATATCCTTATTGTTCACACTGTTAGCTACCTTAAGTGGAATGTTGGGCTACAGGAATACCGAGCCAGGCTTTTCCAAGTCTCATTTGTGCAGCCATTAATTGCGTGACTGGCTGCAGACCTTAGCTAATGACTAGCTAGCAAACTGGTTATCTAACATTGGCAAGCTAATAAATGACCACATAATGATTGTAACAGTAACTAACAATACATCACACAATTATGTAATAAATTTACTAACAAATTGTCAAAAGTTTCATTGATTTTTTGATATTCTTAAACTTCATAATAAATGTGCCTAATGTAAATAACGATTGTAAACCTGAATTAAAAAAATCAAAGGTATTTGGATGCAAAACTGGAAAAACAAGTTTATGAATACAGCATCCATGAATATTATAGAGGCACCTGGCTTTGCACCGTTAAAACCATCGTGAAATAAATAAATAGTCATCATGATAATTGCTGTTTACGAAAGAGGCGATACACACACTCAAATTATTGCAAAAATTTTTCCTGCTTGCATGCTGCATGCACTTGCATTATGTGTCCCGACCCTTTGGAAAGGCTAGGCAGAATGAGTCAACACAATATATTCACAAGCACACCTGAATAAATATGTGTGAGTGTGTATGTAAGCATGTTTGTGTGCATACATGTGAGTGTATGTGTGTGTGTGTGTGCATCTGCGTGCGTGTGTGTTCTCATATTGATTTTCCTCTTCAGTTTGATAATCAGGTGCTCTCCCATATTTCAGATGCTACTTCTCTGACAGTAATAACCCACTGATGTATTGATTGTGTCTTTTATGACTTCATGAAGCAGTCACTCCTGATTTTACCCACATGACTATTTCACAAAGTGGTCTTATCTATTCAGTACATGTGCTGGTTATTGACATGTAACACTAACCTTACTTGTACCAACCTTCCACCAAAGGAAACAAGACTAGAGTATGTGAGTGAGTGTGTGAGGAAGTGGGAGGGGGGGGGGGGTTTGAGTAAGGAAAACATATGAAAAGCATGCTATACATTTGAATAGTTTGCTGGCAGTTTTAAAACCACTATAATTGATTATAATTAATAGTAGGATTACATAGTATCAATACCATGTCGTGTTTTTGCTTCAGAAAATTGATTTTTCTTAACTATTAATTGGCATACCATTGGCTCACTGTAGCTGAAGTGGTTGCTGCAGAGGACAATTATTTCTGTAGCAGGAGATAATTTAGTTTTAACTGCTGGATTGACAGTATGGTCAAGTATATTGAGCAGTTTGCACATTAGGCCTGGCTGAGGAGTTTTATTCAGGTAACTCCTGAAAAACAGGGATTGGAGTAAACTCGTCCATATTCTAAACCATGAGCTTGGCTTGCTTGTGAATATTCAGTGTGATCCTGGTGTGCCATCTAGTTCCATGTCCGCTGGCGGACACATCTGCACAAAGATACCCTGTCAAGCACCGTTGTTCTTCTCGAAGACACCAAATCCACATAATCCTTAAATGATGAATTACATTCATATTTTAATTTGTAATAAAGTAGCCAGTGTGAAAGTAACGGTGTGAAAGTAGACTTTTATATCTTTTAAATGAAGTACTGTCAAAGTAAAAGTCCCGGGAAAAAAAAAAATTCAAGTAAAGTACACATCCTCAAAAAAAATCCCACTTCTTAATTGATGAAACAAAGTACATGTACACCGCTGTATAATATCCCAAGTCCCTTCATTGTACCCGATTTCTCTCGTATAGGAAGATAAAGGAAATAATCCTGGTACCAGTTGCAAAATTCAAAAGGGAGATTGGTACGATGTGATACATGCCCCTATCTATTTTGAAAGAATCTTAAGAATGGTCAGAACGTGTTAAATTTCCCTATTCAATCTCGCAACCGATACTGTCCTCAGAGCTTGTTAACTGTTGTATCGGTTGCAAAATTGAAAAGGGAAATAGAAAGACACATTCTGACCATCGTTATGATTCTCTCACCCTAGATAGAGGAATGTAACACATTGTGCCTATCTCTATGGAAATCACCAGCAGTATCAGAGAAAACAAGCATGGACGACTGAAACAAACCAAACCTGTAACAATACGCTCAGAGGAACCAGTCGCAACTCAGGGATAATCCTAAAATTGTAAGCCTTTATTACAAAATGGGTCGTGACCAGAAGACACGAGGATTGCCAAGCCAAAAACAAAATCCAAAAAGCGAAGTCAACTCGACAGGCCGGGGTCAAAACCAGGAAATCAGAAGAGCAACAGTATGTAGACAGCAAGCCAAAATAGTAGTCATAATCTGGAGCAGAGGGTCATACACGCAGCATCCAAAAACAGTAAACGTGGTCAGACAGAAAAAGGTCAAAATTCAAAAAGGCAAAACAGGTACAGAAGGGCAATGGCAAACTCGAGGTCAGACAATACAGTCGTGAAGAAGTAATTAACAAAAGGCATTCGAGGAGCTCTGCACAGATGAAAACTGATCAATGTTCTGACAAGAAATGAACTGCAGTGAGGACTTTAAATAGACAAAAGGGAAGTCACATGCTATGCAGGGAACAGGTGAATTGAATAAGACTAATTACAGAGGTCAGCACACATGGGAAGTCCTAAACCACAAACAAAGGGCAGTAACCCAAATGCCGACAGGATCCATGCAGACAGCCTATGACAGATAAACAGCTCCAGTCAAGGAGTTCTAAGTGCACAGTTAAGATTCCAGGACAGAGAGAGAAACGCACCTGAGGTGTGTGAGCAGTAATCAAAGCAGAGTACAGGGAAAACAAACAGGGCGGAGTTACAGAACAGAGCAGAGCAGGGCAAAATTAGTTATATTGGTAAACAGTGATATCTACACCCCTAGTCAAAATACGTGAATATTAGTTGGTTAGTTTATGTACAGACAAAGGGATTAGTCTACAGTAAAATTACCAATACTAACTAAGCAGCCGAGCAGTGAAATATGGTAATTTCAGAAAAGTGGGATGATAACACAAATCACATCAGACATTACAGGGAAGACAATGTGCAATGTAAGAATGGAATGGATGAAATAAAAATGAAAAATAATAAATACAAAAACAGACAGATACAGAATCATAACAGAACCAATTTAGCATGAAAGAAGATTGGCCTAATCATGGTCGGATTGTGCTCGTAATGCAAGAAAATCGATTGGAACTTTTTCAACGACTGGGACGCTAGCTAGGGCAAGGGCAGCATATGCATCCGCTATATTAATATTTAATCCACCTTTTGCTGTCCATAAGAAGAAAATACGCATTAATTTTTGTAAAATGGTGACCAATACCACCAAGAAACATTCCCTGGCATCAAAAATTGCACATTGTGAACATTCTGTATGTACATGAAAGTGTTTTAATTGAACAGTGCATTTGTCTGATTCTTGCAGCCTGTTCCTATACTGGATTCAAGTAGGTTACCGGTCGTATTACATTGGTGTAGTACAACAACGTAGTGAAGAAGTAGCTACCTCAATGATGGGGTGTCGAATCCAGCTTGGAGCCATCTTTTACACTTAATATTTTCTGCATGTATTGTTGTATGTATTGTATGTTGTAAAATGTATTGTTTTCATTGATGTCGGTTACAGCCGCTATTATATTGGCTACAATGAAAGTGGCCACTGCAACCGCTTCCGTTCAAGCGAACCAACTCATGAACGAGCAAGGGTATAAGGTAATTTGGAAACCAGTCGGGGCATCATACCGGTATTCTTGGAAATACTGAAACATAATAGTGCCGGCACCACTTTAGTGTACGTAAATAGTCCAGCTATATTCACAGTAACAGTATATATCAATTTTTCTAACATTGTGTAAGTTAGTTCCCATGTTGGACTGAAGGATGTTTAACGTAGGACGGTATAATCACAAGCATAAATGTGTGTGGCACGTCCAATTCCACAACCAGCCAGCCAGTCATTCGTTTAAGTTCTTCCCTGCTGGCCGACCAATCGCTGGACAGCCAGCCGGCAAACCAATCGTTGAAGTTCTTCTCCACCAGCAGACCAATCGCTGAACTTCTTCCCCGCCAGCCAGCCAATTGTTGAACTTGATCACTCACTCACTCACTCACTTGTAACCGTAACCGGCTCCATGAAGTACAGTAGTGTACAAATACTTATTGGAGCCACTGTAAATCCTTATTTTTTGAAGATTGGTATTAGAGGAATATATAGTCTATAGTTGACTTGATGGACACGAATGGCAATTTCTTAACTTATGAACAATTCTGTATGAAATATACAGTGGCTCCAATAAGTATTTGTACACTACTGTGCTTCATGGAGCCAGTTACGGATGGCCTGGGCACAAACATGGCTTCCAGTTGCTTCCTCCACTTTGGTGGCAAGACTGGAGGCCGAGGACTGTCTCTCCCTCTGTACCAGCAGGGAGCTGTACCGGTCAGTGCGCTGGCTGGTCTTCCTGGGACGTCCTTTCCTGGCTGCATTGGCTATGCGTTCAGACTGTTAGTACTTCTTGATGATGTACTGCACGGTCGTGTGGCGTAACGATTCCAATTTTTCTGGTGCTTTGGCCTTCTTTATGTAGCTGAATGATTTGCTCCCGCATTCGACGGGGTATCTCGACTGCCTTAGCCATATATCACAGGAATACATTATGGGCATGGTCAGGCCATTTACATAGGCCAGTCTGTGTACAGAGGGAGTGTCCAGTATGGTCACGCTTGACCAAATCAGACCAAGTGAGTCAACCATGTCCTGTAAACATCTTGAGTCAATTTTAGGTGAGTATTATAAGTTTTGTGACTCACTAATGGTACTGTACAGATACGTATTGGGTCAGATAATCGCCTTTCTGACCAAATATGCCATTTTGAAATTTAATATTTGTTTAAAACATATTGATTATCAAATATTTTAATCACTTTTACACACAATAGCAAGCATTTAGCCGAATATACAAAAGCTGTTATGTAGTCGAATTTTCAAGTAGTGTACAAATACTTATTGGAGCCACTGTATAACATAACACAACAAAATATTTTTACACTATAAATGCATAAGCATTTATATGACAGAGATCCATGTATACCACCACTGAATCCTGAATGACTGATGCTCTTCTGTGCTGCTTGTATATTATGAAAATGTTTTATTTTTATTGTGGACTGGGAAAACTGTCCAACCTGCTGATTGAGAGTAATTCAATTTCATTAAAGGTATAGATAGGTTTTTTTTTTTTTTTTAAGTGGGGTTGTATGAGGTACTTATCCCTAGTCAGTGCATTGCCTGCATTAGATAGCAGTGAGCGAACAAACTGTAGTGCCGGCATCAAAGTAAACCAGAAAGCCCACACTGCTGTGGACGGGGACAGCACCACAATGTATGTTAACTACCAAAATGAAGGCCCATCCTAAATAAATCAATATATGTTAAAATTTATGCTGTATTTTGAATATTTTCAGTGTTTTTCTAATGTTATCAGAAGAACCTTTATTTTGACACTGACACCATCCTTTCTCAACCACGCATCCAACTTCTGTATTCCAGTACGGTTGAGCAAATGTTGTGCTAAGAGAAGAAGGTGTCTTGCAATAAGGAAAATATTAAAAAAGTATAGTGTGAACTTTAATTGACAGTGATTTATCTTAAGTTTTCCTTCTTTTAGGCAGTTAACATACATTCGGTGCTCTCCCCGTCCACAGCAGTGTATGGCTCGGCTCCTGTCCTGGCCCTGCGCTCCACTCCGACAACCCGGGGAGCTCGCGGAACACTATCTACTGTAGGTAACACTCTGAGTATGAATATGTACCTTGATCCAACTCCACTTAAAAAGAAAATAAAAACAAGAAAGAAAAAACCCATACTAACTCTTCAGGTATTTTTCAATGAGGGCACTGAGTGTTTTTGTCTATTTTTGATCATTTTTGTCAGAAAATCAGTAAATTCTGAATCAAGCCCAATGAAAATGTTGCACACTGGTTACAGCACAGGGACCTGGGGTCTAAGCAGCATCCCTGGGTTTCCTGGGTGACCGAGCTCATGATGTGACTCAAAATGATTCACATGAAGCACAATTTAAATAATTTGCTGAGTAATCCATACAGTTTGCTTCCATTACATTGATTCCTAACTTCACATGCAAAGTGCACTTGTCTCTTTCTGTTAACTCTGAATAAGGCACAATCACCAGCCTCATTTGATATGAACTTCATTATTCCACAATCACGAAATATTAGTTGTTGCTATCCAATTAATGTTATTTATACATCAATCTGCACAAGATGCATTGGCCACAATGTCCAACAGGGCTGTATTCCACTTTCCACACTGACATTGTGAGAGATGCTATTGGGGATTTCAATTAGGGGAAAAACACAAATCTGTCGAGCTCACATCCGGAGGAGAGGAGAGGAAGAGGGGTCATTATTATTCTCCGCTTGTGAACATTTTCCTTAACTTCTGTTGTGATTTGAAAAAGAAAAAAAAAATGGCTTCCAGGCATCTCTCATGCTGCACTGGGTCAAATAGAGCTGTACCACTCACGTACTTCTAAGCAGCATAGCAGTGTTCACACTGAATAAATGACTTTTATTTTTCATTTCAATCATTACAAGCAAGAAACAAGAATGCATTCACAGAAATGAGCGGAGCTAATTAGCAATTAAATGATGCATTATTAATGAAGCGACTTGTGATTATGTTGTTAGGATTCCTGAAATGTGGGAGCGAATGTGACTGCGCCATCAATCCCTGTCACTAGGCACTCCAGCACGCACGCGCCACCGTAGGCCAGATGATATAAGAGTTGTTAAAACCAATGAAATGTACATTTTGGAATAAATCAATGCTGTGGAACGCATTACACCAGGGTCAGCTTGTTTAGGTTGAACACATATCAAAGACTGAAAAAGCTGACAGGACTGTAAATTCTGTCTTCAAATAATTTTTGCTCAACCTGAATAATGCATTAGTTACAAAAAAAAAAATTCATTATTTAGCACAGGTCACAATGCAATTTGATCATTGCTTTCAAGGTTGTGATCATAAAATGACTGTTATGGGAGTGCATGATCCACAGCCATTCCAAATAAAAGAGGAGGCTCACGGTCTTCAGCCATTTAAAATACATTTACTTTCAACTGTTATTGTTTTTTTATAATCCTGAGACCAAGAACTTTTAGCATATTTTGTACGTTTGCACTTCTGTTTCATGTCGATGAACTTCTGTACACACTGGCTTCAGCAGCCATTCGGTAATGAGTACACATGGCCTCATTAGCATCCTTGGAACTGCCATCTCCCTGCTTTGTGCGCGGTGTTAGTGAGCACAAAGTTCCCCACTTTTAATGCAGACACCATGTTTCTCCACAATAATGGCTAGCTGCCCAGTATGCTAATTATCTTTTCAGAAAATACTCCATCCATTCCCTTGCATGGTTATCCTCGCTTATTTATTTATACATTCTATGATAACTTTATTTTCATTCATACTCTGAGGGAAAAAAATGTGGTTGATATTTTTTTTTTAATTCCACGGAGGAAAAAAAAATTAGCAGCACAATAGCTTTTGAGAAGTCATCTTGTTCTCTTTAGCTGGCAATAATAAGTTTTGGATGCAAGATAAAACCTGGATCCATTATACACACTGATATTTGTGTACATATACACAAGCACATGCATTAGCACACACATGCGCGCACACACACGTGCACTCACACACACATGCGCACACACACACACGCACGCTCGCACTCATACACCCATGCGCACTCTCACACATATACACACACGCGCACTCACACACACATACACGCATGCACGCGCACACACACAAACACTCACAAGCACATGCAAAAGCACGCAAACTCAAAGCACATACACACACTCACACACACACACGCACAAAAGCATGCAAACACCCACGGACGCGCATAAACACACACACACACACACACTCGCCGGAAATGTGTCTTCAGTTGTGGAGGCATTTTCAATTGGACCCTACGTAAGAACAACAGGGGGAGGAGGAACCCACTGAATGAGCTGCGGTTGGTCCTTTAAATATCCTCAGTAAATCTTCACACCTTTTCTCACCAAGCGGACCACTCTGATGATGAACAGCTATTTCCGGAAGCCTCTTGAAAAAATTCATCCTTTCCTTTCCTCCTATTCAATCTGAGGCAAAGAAGGAGCTTTTTTTTGTGATAAAAGTTGATACAGAAATACATGTTATAGCATTTATTCATCCCCCCCCCCACACTTTTTCTCACTCTTTCTCTCACACCCACACGCGGGCACACACGCACACACACGCGCACACACACACAGTATGTCAATAAAAACCAAAGTAATTTTCTAATGATGCCATTGCTTGCATTAAAGTTATTGTTGCAATACTATGTAAATCTAAGGAGAGCATGTGGCATTTAACCTGGTGACTGCGAGGAGCCACGCGGTCCATCGCACTTCATCTGCCGTGACACATCTTTCAGCACTAATCTCAGAGCACCCAGGGTTCCTGCAAAATGCTGAGTGCCAGATCACTGACTGCGGAGGGACGAGGAAAATAAGTAGCTTATTTACAGTGTGCAGTTCGTCTCTGCAAATAAGGCACGTTATGTCTACCGTGAAGCGCCTCACAACTGTCATGGAGTCGGGAGGCAAGTATTTTATCCTTTTTTTTATTGAAATTTGAAAGGCCACTGCTCTGTAGAGCATGAATGTTAAACTATCCTGTAATACCCCTGTTAAGTAAAAAGCACAATGTCTGGCCTTATACACAGCACCCGAAAGCCTGAAAGTTCACCCGCCTTAAACTTGGGTGTGTTCCAAGAAAGGGTCTCTTTCTAGTTCACTGCTGAACAGAAGCCGTGGCGAGCAGCTGAAATTCTGCAAAATACAATTCACATGTATTTCACTTTCGTAAAAACTGTGATAATAAAGTTCATTCATTCTCTACACTCGCTTCTCCCTCACTAGGGTCGCAGGGGGAGATGGAGCCTATCCCAGCTGACTCTGGGTGAAAGGCAAGGACCCCACCCACAATATTCGCTCGCACACTCATACCTATGGGCAATTTCGCGTCTCCAATTAGCCTGACGCGCACGTCTTTGGACTGTGGGAGGAAACAGGAGTACCCTGAGGACACCCACGCACACACAGGGAGAAATTAAAAAGAAGTAAATTCATTAATAAAATAAATCAAAATCTCAAGGGAAACGTCAATAAGAGCAGTGACACAGCAAATAACATACGCGTTTTCCAAATTATTTAAAGGTAAAGAACATAAAGCTTCATATACCCATGCTGCTAAAACTTGCTCTCAGTGCAGTGAAGTGTGCCTTTTCCCTTCGAGGCCCATGTACCAGTAGACTGATGGATTGTTGAGTTGTCAGAGACACAAACAGCAAAATTATCAGAGCAGACAGCTATGGTGCTTTTTACACAGTACTTGTTATGTCATTATAGCACCTTTACTCGGTGTGAACTGGCTCCTTTTGGCACGGAAGTACTGAAAACGCTGTGTCTTGTCGAGGAACGAGTGGGTTGTTTGGTGAAGGGGAGTTTGTTCTGACTGCTGAAGTTTTTAAAGAGCGTGTGTGATTCCAAACTGGGGTCACTAAAGCAGCAAAGGACGGAGCCGCGCAGTCAATATCAAAAACAAAAATCTGTCTGTAGTTTTAGAGCAAGTGCAGGCTCAGATATTGCTTTTGGAAATCTGGGAGCAAACAATTGATTACCTTGTGGTGATTATGAATGCAACCATAATTTAACACCCAGTTGCATTGTATATGAGGGCATCTAATAATGTGGGGCAGCTTTTCTGTAGAAACAAGCCATACTGTGATAAATGGCACTGCACCTGCAAAAGTGAAATTAAGCCTCTGCCCACATATCGCAGGAAGGCAACACTGCTCACAAAGCAGCAGGCACTTCCGTAGATTTATGCATTCATTTCATTAATTTATTTATTTATAAAATAAATACACTCTTGAAATATCCTCTTAATTAAAAGCAGAGTTGGAGTCTACAAAAGAGCTAAAACGTATGTATTACTGTTTCGAACAGGCCCTGACACCGAGACTACGGAGTGCAGTAATGGAGAGGGCCTTGTATACAGTTGTTGGCTTCAGCATAATATTGGTAACCTTAAATAAAATGGTGAGTGCTTCTAAACAGCAACCTGAAGCACTCAATAAACAGCAAAGATGAACATCACCTACACGCCAAACTGAATGCAGTACAGTTTAGCTTTCAATCCTCCTTTAATCTCCCCAATAATGCATTTTATCTAATTTGACACAGCGATGGGCATATCTGATTTGCGTTCTGTCAACCGTTATCTACCGCGACCTATTAAAGCATTCATCTGCACAAGTAAAAGTACTCCGTGTAATAAAAATGCAGATACAACTAGGTTACTTTATACAAGGAACGCACTCAAGAAGTGACATAATTATGAGTTCTAAGTAAACATTCAAGAGTCTGTTAAAAAAAAAATTGCCACTTGCACATTAACACATACGTTTGCAAGTTTTATTGATATCTTTTGTGGGTGTTTTAGCGTGAACAATACTTCACTTGACTCCGCGAAGCGGAGAATACAAGAATTAATGCATAAAACATACATGCAGAGAAATTAGAAGCACTTCAAAAAAGTTCTTCCAAAACATGCTCATTTGATTCCCTTCTGTTAAAATTTGGATTATTCCATAAAATATATTTAGGAAGAACTACAAAATGATACTATAAAATGCAGATGTGTTGTGCCTACATTCGGGCAGGAAATCATTCAGGCAAAATCCATCTATCAACAGCCACTGATTAAGGGTGCCCATTTAATGAGATTCTTTCTCATTTAAAGCTACATAATGAATTGCATATTCAGAGTGTAGAGCTAAAATGTGCTGGAGTGCTGACAAATTGCATGCAAGGCACCATTGGAGAATTGAGTGGCTGGTCAAGTGCTCTGTTGTTGTACGCTAAGATCCGTCTCATACTTTCAGGGGACCGCGAAGTTTCAATACATTCCATGACAAAGGGATTTGTACAACATGTTCAATGTTTTTTTTTTTTTTCCCCATTATTTGTCTGCACTCTTTCTGGCGTTCCGACGAGCAATGCAGTTCTGTCTGCCTGCCCTCTGCTGGTTGATACTGGAAATGTGCTGGGCAAAACACGCTTTGATAAGCCTTCAAACTGTAGGCTTCTGGCTCATTGCATGCATAGGTGCTGCAGTTTTAAGACACTATGTTAACTTAGTGTTCCACACCTTTCAATGGTCCTTAAAATGCTCCTTAAATTTTCAGACAGAAATTTTTCAAGTTTCCCTTACTAAGAGAAACACAGCATAGTTGCTTTGTTTGCCTCAGTGTGTTAATTTATTTGTTTGCTTTTGTGTTTCAAGAGCAGTGGTTCCCACCCCAGTCCTCAAGGACCCCCTCCCCTCCAGGTTTTTGCTCCAGCTCTACTCTTTCACACCTGATCCATTTGAGGGCTTCGCGCTGATTGGTTGAAAAAGATCTACTTGAACAGGGTGTGCATGAAGGTGCATGGGGCCTTATCCATGGAGAAGGTGTGCAAAAGTAAACAAAAACCTGCAGGACAGGGGGTCCTTGAGGACTGGGTTGGGAACCACTGCTCTAGAGGACCAAATCATGCTTAAAGTAGCAGGGCTGTAGGGCATTGAGTACCTTTGCAATGGCAAATTTGCTTTTACATTTCTCTAAAATACACTGTATAAAAAAAAATAATAAAAAGTTGACTAACTGCATAAAAGTACCAGCTGCAAAGCTTTTTTGATTTGGCTACACCTCAAGTTCCAAGTTCTTTCAAAAATTAGTTTGTGCCACCACTTGGACTTGAAGTTGAGCCCCTCAAAAATGCTTTGCAGCTGGTTCCCCGTCTTTCAGTTGTCACAAACCGGCTCACTGAATGTGACGAAGAAGGAAGGCCACACATTTTCCAGATATTTTACCCATTTTGGTACAAGATAAAGAATGGTCCATGTCAATCTGTCAGTCAGTGTGCCTGCAATGCCTGGATGTGTGGAAATGAAGGTGTGTGGGTGTAGCTGAAGAACCAACAGGGTGCCTAACAGCAATCAAGGGGGAAGAGAGACACCGGCCAGTTTACAGGGGCCTCATAAAGTCTTGATCTCAGCTGGCTCAGGTGTGCTGCATGACAGCAGGCTACTGCTCCACCCAGCAATTACTCGCACACAAGTAAACAGCAAGCAGAGCAGCAACTACTCCCCAAAAAGCCAAAAAAAGTCAACCCACAGGGCCGTCACACAGTCAACATCTTTCATTTTAGGGTTGTTGAATCATTTTCTTTTTTGTTTTCTCACATCATCAACCTGACAATGAGTTTGTTTTTATCATTTTTGTTCATGCTATATATTCATTCTCACATTTTTTTCACCAAATTATATTTTTGAAAGGTTGACAGCATTTACAGCTCATCAGTGCATAACAGGTGAACGAGAGGCTCTGACTTTAGCTTCCTACCTGCCTGCCGCTGAATATAAATCATGCAGGTGAATATTGCTTCAGTAATGCCGGGGCCTGTGGCTCAATTCTCATGAAGGAAAAGCACTGCCATTTTAAGGCCATTTATGTCTGCTGCCCAAAATGATGTGAACGAGTCCGACACAAAGAGTTACCTAACAGTGTCTTGTTCCGGTTGAATATTTGCAACATTGCAGCCACTGTCGTTGCTTGTCTTATATTTCCATTGGCTGGATGGGCAGAGAGTTCAGCAGTTGTCATGGATATAAAAAGTCAGTACAGTAGCTTTAGCGAAAAAATCAGTTGGTCATAAAACAATAAATATATAATTACCATGGCGATTACCACTTGCACTGCTGATGTCGTTTGACACTTCTTGTGAGCTTAAAAACATCTGTCCACTTTGATACTTCTCTTGAGACATCTGTTCACACGTCTTGCAAATATCCAACAGTATTAATGGAGTCACATTAAATTAATTCTCAGACATTATGAATGGGGTCCATGTCAGTTTACAAACAGAGCATGCGTTTGACAAAGCCTCTTATTTATTATTACCTAAAAGAAATGATCATCCACTGACTGTCATTGATGATGATGAGAATCAGTAAAGTTATATACTTGTAATTGGTAGTGCATTTTTGGCATGTTTGATGTCCAGTCCAGTATTTTTCATCTTTTATTGAAGTAGACAGTGAGCAATGATTCAGGGGGTTAAAAGTTTGTGGATGAAACTACTATGCAGCAAGACGGGGAGGGTAGGAGGCAGGCGTGGCGTTGAGAACCAATGAACACAATCACAGACCAAGCTGGTGGGGAATACACTGGTGGATCAGTAACCTCAATAAAGGCCTAATCATTAGTGGTCCAAGACAGGCAGACTGTGACTGACCCTGCAATCTTACCTTTCTGATGAGGGTGACCCTGAATGTGTTTATTGGGAAATAAGTGTGAACAAAATAAGGCCCTATTGTATGAACTCTCAGTGACCCACCCAGTAACACCATAGTAAAACCGTGAAGACCTCATTCTTTACAGAGAGGAAACAGATATCATGACTTCAAACTGGCATTGTTCAAAATACCCTTTACATTCTTGCGAGTAAAACCATGCATATCTGCGCCGTGCATATGACCAAGTACATAATCTAACATGGCTGCCAAACTATAGGAAATGCAGCTGATCCTTCCATTTGTGGGACAAGCTAAATTCCACTTCTGAGGCCATCTGAGGCATACTATACCTGGGTGAAGACATATCTGGAGGGTCAGGGTTGAACTTAAGGCCGCAGAGAATGGCTCTCATGGTCAGCGGTTCAGCTGCCTGTCTTTTGATAGCTGAAAGTGGCTTTTATTTAAGAGCCTGGGTTCCGGCGCACCGCTTCCATTTTCACAGGACCGGGGCCTTAAGGACACAGAGAGCTCATTTGTCACATCTTAATGACAGCCGCATAGCCTAGAAGTGCTTGGCATATCTTCCGCAGGAGTGGAAGTTTTCCAAAGATCTGATAAAATGTGAAAATCAGTGGGGCGGAACAGATGGAAAGCCGCAGTGGTATATGTGATATATCAGGCGATCCGCACGCGCGCAAGATGGGTGAGATTTCACACCCTATTGATAATTCCAATTCCTCCCTCGCCCGTTTTTAATCTGTCTCATTGCGTGGTCTACTATGCACACCAGAATACCCAGGAAAAGAATCTTGGTCCTCGGCATGTCGGAATGTCAAACAATTTGAATTTCCCCTACCCAGAGATGCTTTCTGTTTAACTGTGAGCGCATTGTTAATAAATTAACAAAATTAAACGAAAGATGAATTTTAAATAAGATAGACAGCACACCTACTATGCTGCATTCACTGGTTTTGGCATTGGAGTCTACATAACAGAGGTTCGCGGCACTTATGTTTACTTGAATTCCAAACTGTATTGGATAAGTGTGTCTGCCTAATTACTGTCATGCAATCCATTTTAATGGTATTCGAGCTGTTAAGCTTGATTGCTGCTAATGAGAAGGATTTCTAAATCCACAAGTCTCAAAGTACACTGACATAAATGTCCCGCACGCATACTGGCTTTATGACGAAGGCCTTGAGCGAAAAAATTGCTGTTAATAATTCAGATAAAGTTTAAGCAGTGAGATGCAAAACTTCGCCAGGCAGCATATTACCACTTAAGCACTGCGTGCTGATATCCTGGGTGTCACTTAATGCGTAAACAAACCAAGATTCCTCCCACACACTTACTCCCCTCAACTATTAAAAGTGCATTTAGTAATTAACGCAAATGGCCGGGATTCAACTGATGGCTGATGAGAGCGGTATTCAACCGAACAGAAATCCTCGATTCCCTGTTATTTTTAGTGAGGTAAATCTGCCGATTGTTTTATTATAAATCTGCGAATCGCTGGGGGTTGTGACTTCAGCGATGCCCATCATGGTGATATAGGAATGAACAAGATATGTCTACCATTCATTTCTTCAATAGTTTTTTTTTCTCTCTCTCTGCCTTGACGTGATTACTCCACAAATATATTTTACATGCCCAAGTGAGGAAAAATAGATCTTACATCGCCTCAGGTAAACTGAGATTCATACCCAACCCTGCTGAGGACTTGTAATGCTTTTCTGCATCTTGCCAGGGAGAGAAGTAGGATGCAGCCACGTTAGCGGCTTTTGTAGCCCCAACTGTTACAATTCTACCATAAAACAGTGTATTTACAATGGAGTGCAGAATCATCATGTGCAATAACTTGCAGTGGTAAGAGATTCTGCTACTTTGTATTTAGATTGTTACATAACCATGTTAGATAGGACAATGTATACAGTCAATGAGCTATCAGCCTTAGTTTGAGCGTATTTACATCCACATTCATTAAACTGGTGCCTGTATGGTACATCAGAGGAAGATTTTTTCACTCTTTTTTTGGCAGAAAAATAGAATCTTCAGAAGATCTGCCCACCAATTAACACACCCAAATAATATTTGCGCCTTACCACAAGCTGCATGCGAAGTACAAGTGTTGATTGCATTCCTGAAGGATAAACGGTTTAAATGTTAGGCCTTTTAAAAAGTTGTGAATGTTCTAATTATAGAATATGTGTGCTGTAGTGCTTCCACTTCTACTGTCTAATAGCTCAAAATTTCACACATCCCTAATATGCCTAAAAAAAATCAGGATTTTTCACCAGATTGTTTGGGAGATATATGCATTGGATAAAATGGCTCTTTATTTTAAAAGAGCCAGGGTAGCTTCCATATAACAAAGGAGCTACAATGCAGAAATAATTGAGAAATTTGTCATTATTGTAATACACTTGAGGCAGGTCTGGTATGGATACAGAACAGGGACGATTCCCATGGAGCACATTGCTGTTGTGTGCGTAATGTTGCCTTCAGGATACAGAGTAATTCTAAGAAACAACAAGAGACTCCTCAGAGCCTGTACTCGGGCTGGGTCTCGGCCTGGGCCAATCACGAAACCGCGCGCGCGCACGAGCAGGACAGTCGCGACTCTGAAAAAAAAAAAAAGAACAGAGCCAAAACTTAGACTCGTGGTTTACCGGCCCGGGTAATAATCTGTTAGGTCATGTGGTTGCCTGGCCTGGACATCTTTCAGCTGCTGTGAAATAGCTGTCTGTCATTCCTCCATTAGTCCAAAAAACAACCAGTGGCGGGCGGTGGACTGAACGCATCCCTTGAAACGGATGAGATTAGTGACCCGATTTCAATCATTGTTCTTGGTCAACATGTTAGTCTCCCTTATAATGAAATGTTTAGGCGAGTGAATAATAAATTCTATAAAATGTTTAATTCGCATGCCTTAATAGGCAGCTCTTCACGAAAAAAACCACTGTGGATTTTCCCCGTTAAATTTTGTCACCTCCAAAGCAAGTCGTCAAACCTGGGCGTCATGATTGTTTAATTGAAAAAGATTAAAATGCACCCTTTTTTGCGTTCAACTGGTGCGTTTGATTTCTCGTCTTAATAAAGACAATTAGCAACACCTGAGAGGGGAGAGTTCAAGTGTCTTTCAAAAGGGAAACTGACTGAAAACAGATCAAGACTAATAGGCAGTTTAAAGACATGTTTATTGCCCTCCTTGTTCTCTGTCCACCGCCCGCCACTGAAAACAACCAGACCAAAACCTTTCATACTAATGTTGCGAACGTGATGTATTCAGAACCTTTCAGCAGAGTGAGGTAAGGTCAGGCAAAACCAGGACACTTTTTTTCTGTCTTTGATTTGTGTTGTGCAGCCTTTAGCAAGCAGTGGGTCAAGCTCAAGCTCATCTGTGTGACCGCACAAATCTATAGTTAAATCTATCTATAATGAACTCTGAACACTGACAACAGAGATGATTGTAGTTTTGCCAAAAATTGCAAGTATCATATGAGTACGTTCCGGAATGTGTACAGGCACTTACAACTGTCAGTGCCAGTGCGTCTGCTTTCAAAAATTCCTTGATTCCGCAAAGGAATATTTTTGTGACATATTTAGAGCAGAGATTGAGAGGAAAAGAGAGATTAAGAGAGAGAGAAAGAGAGAGCATTTGAACCACAGCCCTGGGAATCATGACACATTCAAAAAAAAAAAAAAAAGTAAATATCCGCTATATAAGAAATACCCTTGGTGCACAATTGAGGTCTCTCTTCCCTGAATTAACATGACCCATTTATCTTCAGCCAGACAGCCGAGCACTACTGTGACTCGCTGTTGCTCCCTGAGCACATATGCAGAATTTTCCTCTGCAATTTGTTATGGCTGTGCCAGCGGTAATTGATAAGTTGCCATAACTGCACACATATCCAGTATTGTGCTGAGTTTATTGACAGTCATATAACCATAAGGAAAGTGAGGCAGCCAATCTTTGAGAATTTTTTGGAAGGCAGGAGGTCTGATGGCTTGGAAAATGCAGGCACTAGCTCCTGTCATTAACTGTCGCCGACCTGTCCCCAAGACACGCAGTTCCATAACGGCAGTTCCATAAGTAGCTAACAGAATGCTACTTGAACCTGGTCAATTCTGCTTCAGCATGGTCTCTGGTGCCTTGACTGGGTACAACCTGGTTGGGAACTCTGTCCAGAAATCAGTAATTATCTCATGCTACAACAAAAGTGAAGGTATATAACAGTTTGTGCTCAGCATTTCACCAAAGACAGCTTTTTCAATGAAGGATAATTCGACACAGTATAAGCGTTTCAGCTGCTTCTCAAACCTGAAGCAGTTGAATCGATTAAGTGCTCGGAGCCACAAGCTGTAAGTAACCATATTACAGCAAATAATGTAAGTGAAGATATCGCGTTACGGGTGGTTAGCAGGACCACTAGCGATAATTAGCACTAACAACTGGCCTCAAACGCAGGCTTTGTAAAATATCTGAAGATAAAGCCTGTATCGGTCGCAACTGTCCGTGACTCACAGACACAGAAGCAGTAAGTTGCTTTTACTGCGTAAGCCAACCTGACATGATAGCCAGTTGATTGTGGCACAGTGGCTAACGTAGCCAAGTTACTGTTGCTAATGTTTGTGTCCTAAATATGCAAGAGTGATATCAGGGGAAATTCTATAGGTGTGTGAACATAAACCTCATTTGAAGCTAACTTTTAAAACTTGTTTGTAATTTGGATGCTTGGGTACAACTGTGAACAGTAACAGAACTTGCTGTCAGTAAAACCTGTACTGCGCGGGTTTGTCTCTGTGGTTAGGACCGCACGGTTACCAGCTACTGCATTTCAGTTTGGGTGCTGTGCTAATTAAAAATGCTCCTGGTTTACTTATATGCAGTAATTCTGATCAATATGCTTGTGAAAGCAGCTTTCACACCGGACGCGAAACAAATTTTTCGCGCGACAGAATATATTCAAAGTCGTTACCGCTTATCAGCTACTGCATGTTACTTCACGTGCTCTGCAAATTAAAAATGCTTCTGGTTAACTTATATGCAGCAATTATGTTCGGTATGCTTGTGTTACTTCGGTAAGCATCCATGTGACAGTTTCATCATAACATTGCCTGATTGGAGCCACTACAGTTGAAGCTAAACTGAGAGGTGCTGTATGTGTCTGGCGAGTAGGGCTGCAGTTAGACCAGATGTAGATTTTGCAGAGCTTGGGGTGCGTTTTTGGGTGCTTATGAAATGATCGCTTTACTTATCCATGACCGGGGTCAGCCTGATAGCGTACATCTCCAATGTCTGGGCAAGTTCTCTGATACTACCGTTGAAAGCAATAGGGAAGCGCACAGGCTATAACGGTCCGGTATAACAAATGCTGAATTGCCATCGAGTGAATATTAAATTCTTTCCTGTAAAAGTGATCGATTCGCTAGCTCCACATAAGTTCCGTCTGCGTGAACCGTTGCTTACGGTCTGTAAAACCTGTATTATGTTCATGACATAACCAGAGCTCTGTCTTGCTCTCGCACGCTATCCATAATGTGCCCATTTTCCTCGAGGAAAAGCCGGTCATTCCTAAGCAATAAGTAAACCATTACCATGGACAATTTCCGAACAGGCTGTTTAGCTTGGAGCTTTCGCCCCTCCGTCATATACCAGCGCTGAAGCTGTTCGTTTCTCCACGCTAACAACACACTACAGCTCTGCACACAAACCAGCAGGTCCTAATACACACCGAAGCAGTCCATAAGCCGTTGGCCCACTTTTAGCCGCTCCTCACTGTCCATGTTTCCCTCTAAACTCAGACCCACCGGATTTCTCCGGTCTACACTTAGGTATGTCGACCTGCTCTACAAATGACTCTATGGAGTTGATTCTAGCTTTCCCTGCATCCGAGCTACGGAGTAGTAAAACCGCTGTACTCACCAACTGTTGCTGTAGCAAATTGTAGCCGATAGCAAATTTGTACTTGAGCTGCCGACTTTCCCACTGCGTCCTCCACTTTCGCCGTTGCGTTTATTAGAACAAGTTAATTTCATTAGATCTATACACATGTACTGCGTTAGATTGCCGAATATGGCCGTTGATTCCTGTGGGAGTTTCCAGTTTCACTCAGAAAATTCTGCTGCCTCGTCCCGCCTTGATCTGCCCTCCACAGAGCTGGCCAGTCAGAAGATAGTGGGCACACGGGGAGTGGGGGCCATAGCAGAAGAGCCACCCCAATAAGACATTTCAGGCAGAGACTACTATGGACTACAAATTAGATTTTTTAGGATGGCAGTATGAGTGAAATACAAAACCCAAAACCAGTGAAGTTGGCACGTTATGTAAATCGTAGATAAAAACAGAATACAATGATTTGCAAATCCTTTTCAACTTATATTCAATTGAATACACTGCAAAGACAAGATGTTTACTGTTCAAACTGAGAAACTTTTTTTTTTTTCAAATAATCATTAACTTGGAATTTAAAGGCAGCAACACATTGCAAAAATGTGTTTTTACCACTGTGTTACATCGCCTTTCCTTTTAACGACACTCAGTAAACGTTTGGGAACTGAGGAGACCAATTTTTGAAGCTTTTCAGGTGGAACTCATTCCCATTCTTGCTTGATGTACAGTTTAAGTTGTTCAACAGTCCGGGGTCTCCGTTGCTGTATTTTACGCTTCATAATGCGCCACACATTTTCAATGGGAGACAAGTCTGGACTACAGACAGGCCAGTCTAGTACCCGCACTCTTTTACTACGGACCCATGCTGTTGTAACACGTGCAGAATGTGGCTTGGCATTGTCTTGCTGAAATAAGCAGGGGCGTCCATGAAAAAGACATGGCTTGGATGGCAACAGATGTTGCTCCAGAACCTGTATGTACCTTTCAGCATTAATGGTGCCTTCACATATGTGTAAGTTGCCCATGCCTTGGGCACTAATACACCCCCATACCATCACAGATGCTGGCTTTTGAACTTTGCGCCTATAACAGTCCGGATGGTTCTTTTCCTCATTGGTCCGGAGGACACGACGTCCACAGTTTCCAAAAACAGTTTGAAATGTGGACTCGTCAGACCACAGAACATTTTTCCACTTTGCATCAGTCCATCTTAGATGTTCTTGGGCCCAGCGAAGCCGGCGGCGTTTCTGGGTGCTGTTGATAAATGGCTTTCACTTTGCATCGTAGAGTTTTAACTTGCACTTGCAGATGTAGCAATGAACTGTAGTTACTGACAGTGGTTTTCTGAAGTGTTCCTGAGCCCATGTGGTGATGTCCTTTACACACTGATGTCGGTTTTTGATACAGTACCGCCTGAGGGATCGAAGGTCACGGGCATTCAATGTTGATTTTCGGCCTTGTCGCTTACGTGCAGTGATTTCTCCAGATTCTCTGAACCATTCGACGATATTACGGACCGTAGATGATGAAATCCCTTAATTTCTTGCAATAGCTCGTTGAGGAATGTTGTTTTTAAACTGTTCGACAATCAGCTCACGCATTTTTTCACTAAGTGGTGACCCTCGCCCCATCCTTGTTTGTGAATGACTGAGCATTTCAGGGAAGCTGCTTTTATACCCAGTCATGGCATCCACCTGTTCCCAATTAGCCCGTTCACCTGTGAGATGTTCCAAATAAGTGTTTGATGAGCATTCCTCAACTCTTTCAGTCTTTTGTGCCAGCTTTTTTGAAACATGTCGCAGGCATCAAATTCCAAATGAGCTAATATTTGCAAAAAATATTTGCAAAAAAAGTTTACCTGTTCGAACATTAAGGAATTTGTCTTTGCAGTGTATTCAATTGAATATAGGTTGAAAAGGATTTGCAAATCATTGTATTCTGTTTTTATTTACGATTTACACAACGTGCCAACTTCACTGGTTTTGGGTTTTGTAAGTACCCTTTTCTCACTTTCCGTGATCAGGAGTACTCTAGAGGAGTCAAAGATCAAAATCTAAACTTGGAAAAATAGCATATTAGGTACCCTTTCAATGAATGTGCAGAGATGTATGTCAAAGAGTTCTTTTTAAAGTGAGCAGCTGCAAACAAGAATGTTGTGCTGCATGGCTCACTGTCAATCACAGCACTGCACAGCATTCAGACGGTGAATGGCTTTATCGATGTTTCCCGCAGCAGTCCGTTGGCAGCAAAGTTGTCAGATTACACTATTGTGTGAGGAAAAAAATATTGACCAATAGATTGTCACCATCAGAGATTATGTCTCATGTGAAAGTGGTGTCAATCAAAAGACAGGCGTGAATTGGAAAGAAGAAGAAGGGAGCGAATAATGCATGACTAGGGCGCGACCAACATGAAAATGTCATGTTGTGCTGTTGGATTTCTGCATTGCAATGGCAGGACCCCAGATCACTTTTTTTTTTTTTTTTTAGAAAACAATCCAGTAAATTATTTCACACATCTAATTAGCTAGCTCTCTCTGTTCAGTCCTTCATCACATGCTGTATAACTCAGCTTCAAGCACTGGAGCAGCTGCCTTACTGCAGCATGAACCTCTGCTTGAAATAGTAATGATAACATGTTTAAAAGAAATAAATTGACCAAACAATTTACTCCGCCTTTGCAAAAGTCCATACATCTCAGTTCCAGCCACTATCTGCCAAACCTTATTATCCAAGACATGGCAAACTGGTTAGCTGTCACAATGGTGAAAACAAGTTTTTATCAGTCAGTTATAACTACAAATACAATTGACCCAGCCATGCAGGAACAATTTGCAATCAGTATGTAGTTTTCTTCTTTATTTATGATGACTGAGTTGTTGTTAACTGCTGTATAAATGCTGACTTGGGAGTGCCTCCATTTGCACAACACGAAAACTGCGCTCATATTGTAATAGATAACCTCCAGGATGTGGCAGAGTATTATGTAATTTTTGCCATTGAGCAATTGATAAGTGTGAGCTTAGATGTAGTGCTGTGAAAAAGTATTCAAAAGTGTTTTCAGGTCAAGAATGGCCCGAAATTCTCCTTCAGGATTTCTGGGAGGGAGTAGAATTCATGGTTCCATCAATTATGACTAGTTTCCAAAGTCCTCAAGCAGAAAAGCTGCAAGAGACCCTCATACTACCATCACAGTGTTTGACTGTTGGTATGATTTTCATTATGTGGAATGCTGTGTAAGCTTTTTAACACAAGTAGCATGACCCATGTCTTTCAAAAAGTTCAGCTTTTGACACATAAGTCCATGGACTATTATCCCAATAGTCTTGAGGGTCATCTGCATGTTTTAAGTAAATGTAAGATGAGCCTTTCAGTTCTTTTTCGTTAGTGATAGTTTTTGCCATGGTGCAGTCCCATGGATGGCATTTTTGCTCAGTATTTTTTACTGTGCATTAATGAACAATCACCTTAATTGAGGCAATACCTGCAGTTCTTAAGATTTAAGTCTGCATTTTTTGTGACCTCCTGGATGAGCTTTTGATGCACTTTTGGATGAGCTTTGGTAGGCTGGCCATTCCTGAAAAAGTTCATGCCTGTGCCTAGTTTTCATGATTTTTAGATCATGGCTCTCACTGTGGTTTGCTGGACTTCCAGAGGCTTAGAAATGGCTTTTGGTACCTTTCCAGACTGATATATGTCAAAAAAAAAAAACAACCTTGTTTCTAATCAGTTCTTGAATTTCTTTGGATCATGGCATCATGTGCTGCTTCATTCATTGTCACATTGCCTGTTTAAGTGATATTTACGTCCATCAGAGCAGGCAGTCATCATACTAATATGTGTGCAGTGAAATTGAATTCAGTTGCCAATTAATTTTGTTTAATTAGTTCAGTTATTAAGTCAGGGGGCAATTACTTTTTCATGTCAGGGCAGATAGTGTTGGATTGGTTTTTCCTTCAATGGATGAAATTATCATTTGTAAACTGCTCCTTGTGTTTACATTGGTCATCTTTGTCTCATATTTGAATTAGTTTGCTGATATGAAATATTTAAGTTTGAAAAGTATGCAAATATAGAAGACATCAGGAACGGTGTAAATACTTATACTCTGCACTGTAAATTATATGCTTTGTGTGTCAAATCGAGCAGGGGACCTCTGAAGTTCTGGCTTCTGATTCGGATCATCCATCCACTGAAAAAGCAGGCAGGACAGGAGACTTTGTTCACTGCCCGGCCAAAAAAAAAGTCGCTGACTCAAATATTTAGTTGGAACCCCTGTAGCTTTGATTACAGTGTATATTCGTCTTGCCATTGTTTTGACAACTATGTGCAATGCCAGAACATTTATTTTCGATCAGAAATGCCAGAATTTTTGGCTGAGATCTTGTCTTCTCGACATAGTGGTTGAACTACTCGGTAGTCTTTCTTCAGCACATCCCAGTAACTTTTAATGCGTTTAAGGTCAGGAATTTGTGGTGGCAAATTTGTTTGTGAAAATGATTCCTCATACTTACTTTTGTCTTTCATGGTTTTCTTTGCTAAATACAGGCCAATAACTTGTCCGTTCTGAAATTATGTAAAATCTTTTCTACCATCAAAGGATGTGTCTTCCGACATGATTTTTTAAGAAATAACTAGCGATAGTTATAGCAATAATTATCCAATTATAGAATTTTTTCAATAATTTCCAAACGGTGACTTTTTTTTGGCCGGGCAGTGTAATTTAGTTCCATTATTTAGAGTACGTTAGCATACATAGATTTTAATTTTTTTTTTCTTGGGAGGAAAAATTATTGGAATAATATGACCAAATTGAGCACAATTAGTCTGCTAATTTATGATCAAAAAGCACTGTCACAGTCTCACAGCTGTCACAACAAACAAAACACTACAACAGGTGAAGCAGAGTGCAAGCTGCACATGCTGTGAGCCAAGTACTGAGACCAGTATTACAGCAGTACCTAAAGGCTTGCAAGATGGGCCACTCTGAAAAAGGAAAGAAAAATATGTATGAAAAAACCTCCCAGTTTTGATTAAATATCACCACATTTTCCTCTTTTCAGCATTCAAGTTTGTTCTAATGTTCGTGCTCTGTCCTTTAAATAGCGTCAGATCATTTTTACTATTCTTAAGACAGAATTTAGTTATGCATTACTCCTTTTCACAGGGATATCTTCAGTAAATTCAGAAGGAATCCTTCAGCGTGATAAAGGGTATCAGTGGAAATAATGAGAATTCTGAGTTTTATAAAAGAATGGGGACTAAATGGCATGAAGCTTGGTGGCATTGTCTACACGTCAATTTCCATTAAAAATAAATCATTCAGACCCAGAGGTTAGCAATGTGGGAGGTACTCCATAATACAATTTGAGCCCAATATTTAATTACATCAGAGTTTGTTGAAAGTCTGGCCATGATCCATTTTGTCCAAGTGCATGTGATCATGCAATTACAGTGGGGCTGCTGGATTAAATCCAGGGCCTCTTTTTCAGTTGGTGTGTTAGCTATGGAAGCTCAGCTTTGAGATACTACTGATGGAGTGTGGTTTAGTTGGCAGGTCAGAGTTTGCCTCTGTCGGAGTTTTTGGAGAGATGCTTATCAGTGTACCTATTGAAGGTAGACATAGCTTCAGAAAAGCCAAGAAAGTACAATTCACCATATGCCAAAATGAATCCATAAACAACTACTCTTGAAAGTAGTGCTTTTATGATTATTACCTCTGCCCGGAGATATTGAGATCATTGATTTGTGTGTGTGTGTGTGTGTGTGTGTATGCGTGTTCTTGTTCTTGCTACAAAGTGAGAACCAAGAAAAAAAATTATTCCTGCAGAGTGGGGACAATTTTGGGAAGTGAGGACATTTTCTGTCATGTGTTCTCACAACGACAAAGGCAGATTGTGACTTATTAGTTAAAGCAATTCTTACCTTTCTGGCATGTCGCACAGCACTTAGTAAAAATATGAACCTGAACAACTCCGCCTCTTTCCAGAGTCTGACCTTCTTCCCCCGATTGCCAGACTTCTACTCCAAAAAAAAATTATCACAGTTCGTCAGACTACAAAGGTAACTAAACGTAACGAGGGCATTTTATTTTATACCACATATAGAATTGAATATTATTTAATTACTGTTGGTTAGTTTTCACTTACCGATGCCTCTGAATCTGACTCCATTGACCCGTTTCACTCACGCTGCTCACTTCCTGACACCGCACAGAATGTTTTTTTTTTCGTAGGAGAGTGAATGGGCCCAGGAATACTGCAAGAAACCACTGTCAGTAAACATAGTCCACCGCGCCATCCACAGATGCCACCAAAAACTATATCATGCAAAAAGGAAGCCATTGTTGAGCATGATCCAGAAGCGCCGCCGTGTTCTGTGGGCCAAGGCTCATTTAAAATGGACTGTAGCAAAGTGGCAAAGCGTCCTGTGGTCAGATGAGTCCAAATTTGACATTCTTGTTGGAAATCATGGGCGTTATGTCCTCCCAGAGGAGAAAGACCACCCCTCCTGTTATCAGCATTTAGTTCAAAAGCCAGCATCTCTGATAGTATGGGGATGCATTAGTGCATTTGGTGTGGGACCATTACAGGTTTTAAAAAGCACCATAAATGCTGAAAGGTATATAAAGGTTCTAAAGCAATGTATGCTCCCCTCCAGACGACATCTATTCCAGGGAAGGCCTTGTGTATTTCAGCAGGGCAATGCAAAACCACATACTGCAGCTATTAAAACACCATGGCTTCCTAGTAGAAGAGTCCGTGTGAGAACATTTGGAGCATAATTAAACAAAAAGTCTGTCAAAGGAGACCCAAAACTCTCCAGCAGCTGGAAGCCTGTATTAAACAAGGGTGAGATCAACTTCCAATGGCTAAACTCAAGACCTTGTCTCCGCAATGCCTAGACACCTCCACTGTGTTAAAAAGAAGAGGAGATGCTTCACCGTGGTAAACTAGCCCCTGTTCCAACTTTTTTGAGACCTGTAGCAGCCAGCAGATTTGAATTGAGCTCATTTTGTGGATAAACTTGTAAAATTTCTCAGTTTCAACATCTGCTATGTTACCTCTGTTTTATTTCGAATCAAATACTGGCTGGTGTGATTTGAAAGTCACTGCGTTTTGATTTTATTCACAATTTAGATTTCGTCCCAACTATTTCGGAATTGGGGTTGTAATTATATGTAAAAAATATCTATTTCAGGGAAGAAAGATGGGATAGCCTCCTCACAACCAGAAGATTGTGCGTTCAAATTGGGCAGGGCTCATGAGTACATTGGTCCAAGTACACCAGTTTCCTTCAACAGTCTAAACTCGCATGTCAGGCTAATTGGAGACTCTGTCGGTATGTGTCATTGGTGTTCATACCCAATGATGGATTGGCAAGCTTGTCAGGGTGTTTCCCTGCCTTTTGACCATAACAAGCTGGGACAATATCCAGCACATTACCCCAGTGAGCGAGAGGGTATAAAAATAATGGATTAATGGACGTTTTTGTCATCAAAAGTGTTTACTTCCAGTTCTGTATAAAAAAATGCCACTTCGCATTTGCTGGAAACAAACATTAGCTTTCATAGCACCAAGAAAGGAGAGAAATGAATTGAAGCAATCAAAGAGCATTAGCAATATCACCTTTATCTATCTATGTGCTATCACAGCACCAGCCCTTCTTGAGCGCCTACACTGTGGCTTAGCTCTGCAAACTAGTACAATTGCTCTCCATTCTGTTGCTCGGAGAAAACCAATTCCGGTAATACTGAACAAATTCAGTGTCATTATTTGCATGAATAACTGTGGTATTTATAATGGCAGTGAATGTAAACAGTTCTGTTATTTCTTTTTTCTGCATCTTTCCTGATCTAATGGGCATTTTATTGCAACCATCTTGCCAGGCACTGAAGCGTTGTGTTCTAATCATTCTGACTCAAGTCACTCAGGCTTTTGTGGTATTATTGCGCTATGAGTAAATTCACAAGCACTTCCAAGCAAATAAAGCATATAAAAGAAAGCAAATTTCCGCACAAATTTCTGAGATAGATGTACCTGCCAGAAAGAATATTTGTTGTGTGTTCATGCTGCAGCTACTGCATAAGCACTGAAAAACTAAGGTTTGCACACGCATACAGTACATACATACAAACATACAGACAGGTGTTGCAGAGGGGGAAATGGTGGAGCTGACTCCCCAGGGCTCTTTGTAGGAAGCGGATTGGAGGGGGAATTCAAAAAGGGGCCTACAAAGGGGCCTTTTGCACTGGACGCAGAATTTCGAACTACCCCCCCAGCAAAGAGACACGCACTCGCACTGTGGCACAATGCCATCCACCAGGTTCTGAGGCCAAATGATTCTTTGCTAGCATATTTGCATTTTCTTTGTGAGAATGGAAAAATATGTCTATATTTATATTCATTAGAATGTGCTGAGTTGCCTGCCGCACTCGAAAAGGGTTCATTCTTTGCGAGGTTTGCAAGTTGCTGAGGTGTTTCATTCTCACAATACTTCAGAAATATGAATCCCTTTGAGCAAATTTTAGGTTTGTTACCAAAAAGAAAAACAAACAAATGATTGTCACACTCCATAAGCCTCAGTGCTTTGATAAAAGTAACAGGCTGGCAAAAACTTTTACACACCAATGGTGCCGACAGAAGCCTTCTGTGTTTCTCTGGTGTGAAGTAGAGAATTGCTTGGAGAAGACAAATACATGTTTGCTCAAGTGTGAGCATTCCTGCAGAACAGACAGTGAGGTTCTCAGTTCCACTCCATTTGAGATGCACACAAAGAAAGGTCATGTTTGAACAACAAAGAGGAATAAAATTAAATTTTAAACACTTAGCTTGGTGATAAGAATTTGAAAAAGAGATATAATATAACTTATTGTGATCCCCTCTCAGTTGCTCAAAGCACCCAACATGTCTCGCTAGGCCTATGCACTGATCAGGCAAATTGAAGTAATGGACACAAAATCCACCATTATTTTATGTAAATTGCTTCTCTATTTGATGTATTCAAAGTGCCGCGATGCACAATTCAGCCATGTTCCAGGAGCTAACATCTCTTTTGTTGTGTTTCTGACATGCAATAATATAGCTAATGAGATTTCGGTAATGGACCGTACCATCCCATTGGTATTACTGTGGAACGTGCCAAGCACAACTAGTGTATTTGGTGCGAAAACAGAAGACAGGAAATTGCTTATCCCTGGGCTCTAGACAGTAATAAGCTTTGATTTTGTCCTCTGGGAGCAGAGGAGACCTTTTCACAGTATGTTTGTGCACTGAAGCCCGTCTAGTTCATGCCATCATGACTACTTAAATGAGGGTGATTTTTTCTCTTTTGCAAAAGCTTGGACCATATTTTATATTCAACGAGAGGGAAATGAGAAATCATTAATGATGACATGTGAGAAACCAGGGAACTCTTAAACGACGCTTTCGTAATGTAATCACCACCGCTGGTACAATGCATTTTTGTGTTGCTTGGTACAAAGCTCAGTAATGTTGTACCACAAACTGTCTGTTGACAACAGATCTGATTACCTCGGCCTCAGTCTTTTTGCACCAAAGACCAAAGGACTGCAAGTGCCACCGCAGTGCCGCTCAGCAACTGAAGCTGCTCAATCAACTGCCGAGTACTGAACATGTTTACATACTGTAAACATGTTCACCTAATCAATTTCTTGATTTTCCTGCGTTAATGGAGAACACTGATTTGCTCTGAATCAAGAATATTTTGGACAAATGCAAATAAAATCCTGGGCACACTGTCTTGTTGCACAATAAAAATTGTCCTCAATAATAAGAAAAATAATTTTATTTCATCTTTTTTTCTAATTATAAAAAAATTAAATGTCCATTTTTAAAATATTGCACACCCGGTGTGGCAAATCGGGAAAAAGAAGAGATTCCTTTTGGGACGGGCTGGTTTCTGGGCCAGGGGACAGGGTCCGCTAACAGAATGATTTCATTACTTTTATGGAACATCCTTTTGACACAACAGTATATCGCAGTAGGCCCTGCTCTTTACTGGACTGTGATATCTTCGGTTAGACAAATGCGCCGTGTGACACCTGAATTCTGAAGTATGGTGACGAAGTACTGACGTCACGCAAACCTCCCATTCATTGACTTTGCCTACTTGAGCAACAGAGCAGGGCAGGCAAACTTTCAGAAGACTAGTAAAAGTTGCAGTGGATGCGAAAGAGAAATATATGTGGGCTTGTAGCTTAGAGTCTTTGGAAGTCAATTTGGACTTTTGCAAGCTGACACAGTGCCAAATTTAGTGTCTTTCTGTTGAAAAAAACCTTCAGAGAGGCTTCAGAGAGAAGAACAAGCACTTGAGGTTTATAATTAAAAGAGCATAGACAGGACAGGTATGCAACAGTGCCAATTGTAATGTGGAAAGAAGCCACTAGATGGCAGTATTGACTTTTTTTTGTTAAGCCCAATCTGGAGCTAGGTTTGGACATCTCCTGGGCATGTCTGAGAGGGGAGAGTCCCAGAGAATTAAAAAAAAAGTCTAAAAGATGGGAGGGGGCTGCAAAAGAGTATATAAGGAGAGAAATTGAGAGAGTAAAGTAGTTGGAGAAATTGCAAGGAGAGGGATACATTTGACCAGATCTGTCACTCTTTTCAAGTCCTGTGAAGTTTTTGGTGGATTTTTGCCAGTATTGGAGCATTTTCCTGTCCCAGGACATCACCAAGCAACCCCATCTCAAGGGACTGTAAATATTTTTTTTCCTTGTATATTATCAATCTTGGTCAGTAGTATAAATTAAAGGTTAGTTGATAGTTTATTGTAGTCAAGTAGATAGTAAATTAGTTCAAAGTGTTTGTTTAATTAAATCTGTTTTAGTTTTAAAATTTTGTCTGTCATCCCTTTCTGTCTTGTATGTCATAACAAATTGGGGCCATAATACAATCAAGAAGTCAGCCAGGAGTTTGAAGCTGAATATAATGTGTAACCTTGTATACAGAGCACAATTCAAGTTTATTGTGTAGGAATTGAGTGGTATTATAGCATACGGTTATGCATGTCACAATACAAAAAAGTGCTTTATTAAAGGGGTAATTAGTAACTGTTCTGCATTAAAATGTCCAAAAACACTATTATATATTTTGTTGAGTTCTGCACTTTAGATTATCCCAAATGTCTTCAACTTGAAAAATCTGTTATTTCAGAAAAGGTAATGGTCCATTTCATATGGTCCTCTGTAAATAGAGCCATACCCCCATAAATAAGAGAGAAAGAAAAAACTCAATAAACTAGCCAGCTAGTACTCATGATGGATCATGATTATTCACTAGCTTCAGTTTGCTGTGAGTTCCAAAGCTATCCCCGTAAAGGTACCAACATAGCCTTGGGGTGAGCAATAAATGATCCAAGGCGTTTATGGGAGAAGAAGAATTTTATATTTTATTTATCCATTCATTTATATTGTATCTTAGCGGCACGAAATGTGCGAAGTAATTGAAATAAAGCACAGAATGTGCCATCACTATGACGGGCGGCAATGATACGATTTTATCTCACAATCAGCTGAAAACTGAATTAAACAAATGCATTTCCAGTGCTTGACAGCAGATGGTAGCTCACTGAAATCAATATTACCAGAAATATGTTATGGATTTTCACAAGAAGAGTGAATCACAATATGCATTTCACTGACCATCAAACTGTCCACTGTCACTGTGAGCCTCATAGCCTGATACCAGTGTCTAATACATACTTTCAGTGATAAAGACAAACTATGGAAGAGAATTAATTTTCGCAGATCGCCGCCAACAGTTTTTCCATGCAGCGGTAGACATGTATTAGCCTCCCATGCAATCATCAACTCTTGTGAGCTTAAACTGAAATGGGGGCAACTCAGTTTCATTTCTCTAAATGTTACATCACAAAATATACCAAAAAAGTCCAAAGTTGAGGGCATGGAGACAAATGGCAGGCACCGTGTTGACCTTCCTAATCGGAAGCTGCGGTGCCCTGGATCGCTTTGCTAAATGGGAAATGAGTGTGAATGGCTGATTACCAGGATGTAGCGGCGTGGCAATGTTGAAAATATAACATATAATTGTTGTAAAGTTTACAAAGACCATTTGAACACCAATCAATCTCTTTCCAGATGGCAGTACATGCTTCACAAGGATGCAGTGATCCTTCTTATAATCCTTGATTGTATCGATTTTTATGAGATCACAGGCTCCTCGAGCATGGTGAGCCCCTTACCGTAATATTACCACCTTAATGTTTTACTGAAGGGGTTAAGCAGTTATTTTTTGGATGTTCTCCTACTCTACAGTGCAATTAAGATCTGCATTTGGCTGAGAAAACCTCCAATCTTGATTCATCAGTCCAAAGAGCTTGTTTCCAGTCCGTTGGTGTCTTATGTTTGAATTTCTTGGCATACTCAAGTCTTTTTTTGACGTTGCCAGCTCTAGGCAGAAACACGACCAATCACACCATTTTCACTCAGGTGTCTGGAAATAGTTGATCTTGATATTTTCATCTCTTCACTTCTGGCTCTATTAATATCAACGCGGATTTTTACTGTCAACTGCTAAGTTTTTGTTTTTTTTTAAACTTGTCTTACACAGATAATGAACATCAGAGGCACGACCATTTTGCATGTCTATTGCCACTAGTTTTCAGCGAACCAGTCTCTTTGAAACACTTGATGGTGCTTCATCGTACTATGGCAGCATTTAACAGCTTCAGAAATTTTTCTAAGTGACCAACCAGGTATACTGCGGCAAAGAATCTCAGAGAGCTCCTTCCATTGTGCCATTGTTTTTAACACTGTAACACAGCTCAAAGTTCATGCCACCTTATATACTAGAAAGACTGATCATCACAATTAATTTTGCAGAATAATGTAGCCTCAAACCAGTTTAAACAATTTTTTTTTGCATCAATAATAATGGAATGTGTGATGGCTGTTGAGTTTTAGACGTCATACGCAGTGGCTAGCATAAAAGGGGAAAACAGCAGATGAGCGAGAGACACAATTAAAATAAGAATGCGAGACTCGCGCTACCAATGGACCTAGATGTCGTCCGGGGGAGGAAGCAAAGCAAGCTCAAAGGGACAAAATGAAAAAGGAAAAAAAAAAAAAAACATTCCCTTGCTCACTAAAACTTGTCCTCCAATATGCAACTAAATCCCTGACAACTCTCTTGCTAGAGACCTTATCGGCTGAAGTGCAAACGTAACACCAACACTCTAGCAAGGGAATTGAGGCGGAACTAGGGCTGATATAGAATCCGGGCGACACCCCCAATTAATGCCAGCTGGCCCAAAAATTCAATTGAGAGCAAAACGATGTCGTCCCGGACGAGAGCAGCAAAGAAAGCCCTCAAATCCACCAAACCATGACAGAATGAGCCTTCAAACATGCACTCATGCTTTGCTTTTGCTTTTCAATTGCTGTAAAAAAAAAATTTGTCAGTATTTTTGTTTATTATCTCAATATTTTTACCTTAATATACTTCTGGGAATGATTTTGTTGTTGTTCTTCTTCTTCTCATTGTCTTCAATAGTATTTTTCAGTACATTTCAATATATTTTGAATTCATTTTCTCCAAAAAAATGAAAGTAAAATACTGACCAGAATTAAAAATGAACCACTTTAATTTCATGGCCAAAACACAAATTATGCATGTTTGTGATGTTTCATTGTTATTAAAGTGTAATAAGCCTCTTGACAAGACAGTTAAATGCAAAATTAGGTCTTTGGCACATTTTAATTTCAAACCAAAAAAGGTAAACTCAAGATTTTTGTCACCAGGGCATAATGCAATAACATTTTTCTGGGTCTGACATTTCAAACCAAAAAAGGTAAACTCAAGATTTTTGTCACAAGGGAATGATGCAATAACATTTTTCTGGGTCTGTTCAGGAGATCTGGTCGTTCAAAAGAAGGCAGTGCATCCGTCTCTGTGCTCTTGCTACGTGGCGGAACTGTCATTTTTCCATCACAGGGAATTTTAACCAAAACCAAAATCTAACCTAAATATTGTGTTCTGTGTTCAGTTTGATCATTAGAAACATCAATCTGATTTTGCAGTCCTCGCTGCCGAGGACGCTGACAGTGAGAGAGGGCTCAAATGGGGTTGTTACAACCCACCTTTTCTGACTGTGGACTCGGACTTTTGGTTCTCTTTAACATCACCTTGGCAAGTTTTTTGAGTTTTTGGTCGCTTCTGATCATACACTTCTGTCACGCAGATGGACTTTATTTGGCCTGACCTTGATTCTTTCATTTACCTCATGTTACGAGTTTTGGGGAGGGAAACACCAGGAGCACTGGGAACTTGGAAAACTCAGAAACAAGACTCGGAACTGAACTCGGAACACTCGGAACTGGGAGAGACAAAAAGGGGAGAGACGCCAGGAGTGGGGATCCAAAAATAATAATTTATTAAACAAACAGAAAACCAGAGAAGGGGGAAAAAAAACGGGGCACTCAGGCCAACATAACCACCATGCAACTACACTGAAAGGGGAGAACTAAGGAATCCAAAAACTGAACCGCAATGGGCAGACTAGGGACACTCGGTACAACTCAGGAAGGGGAGCTAGGGAAACACTCGGAAGGGGCAGACTCGGAAAGGGGACACTAGGGAACTAGAGCTAGGGGACACTGGGAAGCAGGGTCTAGGGCAGGCACAAGACAAGACAGTGGGCACAGCTGGCAGATGGCTAACTCGGATAGCACAGCTGGCCGGCAGAAGGGTAAGAGAGAACATCAGGAGGGGGGCAGACAAGACGGCAGGAACGTTGGCTGGGAAGCCGGCGAAGGCGGCCAGCACACTGGGGACTGGAGACGACAAAGGAGACAGGCACACTGGGCTCTGGAGACGGCGGAGGAGACAGGCACACTGGGCTCTGGAGACGGCGAAGGAGACAGGCACACTGGGCTCTGGAGGTGGCGAAGGAGACAGGCACACTGGGCTCTGGAGGACAAGGGCACCAGGGGCTGAGCAACGGGAAAGGTAGGCTGGGCTGGGTAAGCGGCTGACTGGAACACAGAGAAGAAGTATGGGGACCAGAAGATAGTGCACAGGGCCGGGAGTAGTGATGGGAGCGGGAGTGGGAGCGAAGTCAGATCTGGAGGCTTGCCGCAGAGGCTGACAGATATAAGGTAGGGGGCATGGACAGACACAGGTGCAGGAACTTAATATAATTAACAAGGGGTGGAACATAAGGGAAACCTAATTACATGAAACAGATAAACATTCACACACAGACGAGGACCACAAGACAATCCCAAAGACGGGATAAACTGGGTAAAAAGACTCATAAGTGTACAGAATAAGAGCCAGAATAGATAATAAGAATGCAGAGGGTCTGCAGAAAATTTAGCAAAGCCAGTGAATAGAAAAGCAAGGGGCGGAGACAAGAACAGGGCGACTGCTGAGAGATAATTAGTCAATTAGTAAGTGCAGCTATACAATCCCGGGTGCTCATTAGTAGATTAGTATTATATACAATGTTAGCAGTGGTTAGTAATTTTAGAGAAAACAACAAACTGTTCGTAATTGTTAGTAGATATAGGAAAGCAAGGGGAAACTAGTAAACGAGAAGGGAAGGAAGGATGAAACCCAGAATCCATTAAATCACCCGAAACAGTGCCACAATCAATTAAGACAGAAATTGCTACAAGCAAAGACGGTACATGGGTAAAACATGGACTGGACTAACACGGGAGAGGAATGAAATGTGAACACTAAGACATGGACTAAAAACTGACATACCAAAATAATAAAAACCTAAAATTAACTAACCATGCACACAGACCACAGAACACAACAACCTCATAGCCTATAAACTGCGGGAATCAGACATGGCCCAGATACCCCCAAAACTTTTGGGCAATCTTCCCAGTGAAGGAACAATAACAAGGCTGCCACTTAGTGACAGGAGGGATGCCCATGAAAAAAACGCAATTTTCTCATGGTATGTTCCTATTCTTTTTCGTCAAATTCATGCCCCATTAGCCAACTAATGATAATCTTTAACGACTGACTAAGAGTAGTTTTTCACTTGCCACATTTTGAAAGACCAGATCATGTGTAGAGAACCAAAATGATGTCATTGGATTTTGCCCAGGTGAGAAAAATCTTTGATTTTTTTTTAGATTGATTTTAGATTTTTTGGCCTGCAATGGCATAAAAACCTGTCAAAGACCTAATTTTGCATTAGGCCCTCTTGTCTGGGGGAATCAGACACTTAAGACACACATCATAAACAAACATAATTTGTATCTTGGCCATGAACTTAAGGTGGTGCATTTTTAATGCTTGTCATTATATATTTGGAACCCTTTCAGACAAAGGTGGTTGTGTATAATCTTCACTGCACACTACTGTATTTCCAATTACTGTTTAACATTTTAAAAGTATTCCCAACATATCTCAATTGTTGCCATATTTGTTGTTGAATTGCTTTCATAAACATGTTGACAACTCCTTTCCATCTTTTGTTTGGCTTTTCAATAACAGCCTGTCATGATAGAAGGTATGAGTATTTTCTCAGTCAACCTGTAAACCCCGCATAAATGCAAGCAATTACAAACATGCACACGCACACACACACACACAACTACAAACAGTATTGTTTAATTATTTTTTTTTGACTGCAAAGTACCACTGCTTCAAGATAAAAACTGTAACGGCCAAAAAGTGTACTTGGGTATACTTTTAAAGAGCTGATTCAGACAGATTTGTGCCAGGGAAGCTCATTACTTACACTGATGTTGTGTCAGATCCTGTTCACCCATCTTGAAGTGTTTCCCCTTGCGAAAGGTCTGTGATGTTGCCACTGATTTAAGAAAATATGCAATGGGTATTGCGTAATAAACGTGCTCTCAAGAAGGATAACACAGATAAAATTTCACACTTTCCTTCTCAAGTGATTTATCCATTTCCAATATGAAAAGGGTCACACAATGACCTCACGCTTCAGTTTTTTTCCATTGCTAACGAGTATCGGTCGAAGTCTGAAGTCACATGTTCAAAACTCTTAAAGGGATAGTTCGGGATTTTTCACATGAATCTGTATGGCATCACGGTCTTTAGTCTCGTGCACACACACTGACTTTCCCCCGACAGTGTCCTGTGAGCCGAGTTCTGTCCAGTTTTGGTCAAAGCGAAAGTAGTTCCGGCAGGTTTCCTGGGGTCTGCAAAGTAAAACGTTTTTCTTCTCAAAACAGTATGTGTTCGAACGAGTGATTTATTTGCATAACAAAACCCTGGTAATCCAAAAAGTCACATCTTGTAATTGCTTGGGGCTACTTTCTCTCAATAGCGATCACTGCGCGCTGTCACTGCTAACAGCTGTGCGCACTAGCCAAATACTTTCATCAGTTGTTCGACAGTGTTTACCGACACAGACCTACGACGCTAACGAGCTAGTTCGAGAGCTAGAGTGAGAAATTCATCAGCTTCTCCAGAAAATACTTTCCACAAATAATAACAATGACAAATATGTTTATGTACAATTATTCCACGAAGAAACATTCTCTGTTATAGAATACCTAGGCAGAAAGCGTAAGCTTCGACTTTTCATGTCCTTTTTTGACTGATTTCCAAATGACACAGTCACTGACCATCCTCGTCATTTGGAAACTTCCATACAGCTTACATATTCCAGCTAGAGTAGGATGTCTCCTTACGGTCGAGGACGGCAGACTCGAGAGAAACTACTACTTCTTAGCGAACTGACCCAGGAATAACCGGAGCACTCGGAGTAACTTTCTAAAGGATTTCATTACTATTTCGGGAAGACGCTGGTGCGTCGACACCAAAATAAATATGTATGCTGGGTGCTGCGATCATCCCTTGCTCTAGTAGCTGAGAAAGTGACGCTTATGAAACATAAAATGTATTGTTATCTTACCTAACGTAAAAATACTTTATTTTGATTGGCTGACAGACATTTAATTCTTTTCCGCATATGATCATATACCCCGTGAGAGTATGATTTTGAATTCGATTCAACCGCTTGTTTGCCGATGTAACGGAACGTAAATCTGAATTGTTTACCGCGTTTCGTCTGCTTTTGACAGCTGTCAAAATGGCATCGAAACGTTTCGCTAGTCACACAGACGACGACATTCTTGAGAAACGCGCAAAAGTGATCCCCCAAAATACAAAGAAGTCAAATACCTTATCTTCGTCTATGTTGCCTGAATACCTAACAGAAAAAGGAGAAGATGTGGACTTTGAATGCTTCGACAGCGTTCGCTTGGCTTTGTTATCTGTTACAACAATATTCTGCAGTAAGCTTAATGAATTCTCTTTATATAGGTTGCCACCGTAAGATAAAAACGGTAAGATAAAAACGTTGGACAGCTCTTTCAAGGGGATATATGGCGTGATGTACCCTGCCTCTGAATCTATGTTCCCCGCGGCTTCGCCTTGGGGAACATAGATTCAGAGGCAGGGTAAATCACGCCATATACCCCTTGAAAGAGCTGTACAACTTATGTTACTGTTATTGTTGTAACAGTTACTGTTATTACAATCGTCAGAAACTACGTGGACGGGTGTGGATGGTTTCTAGGTTAGAATGAGAAGTCCATGACTCCAGTCACAGCGTTGGCTAGCATAATCAAGACAAACTTGGCTACCATTCTCAGCTACTAGAGCGAGGGATGACCGCAGCACCCAGCATACATATTTATTTTGGTGTTGACGCACCAGCGTCTTCCCGAAATAGTAATGAAATCCTTTAGAAAGTTACTCCGAGTGCTCCGGTTATTCCTGGGTCAGTTCGCTAAGAAGTAGTAGTTTCTCTCGAGTCTGCCGTCCTCGACCGTAAGGAGACATCCTACTCTGGCTGGAATATGTAAGCTGTATGGAAGTTTCCAAATGACGAGGATGGTCAGTGACCGTGTCATTTGGAAATCAGTCAAAAAAGGACATGAAAAGTCGAAGCTTACGCTTTCTGCCTAGGTATTCTATAACAGAGAATGTTTCTTTGTGGAATAATTGTACATAAACATATTTGTCATTGTTATTATTTGTGGAAAGTATTTTCTGGAGAAGCTGATGAACTTCTCACTCTAGCTCTCGAACTAGCTCGTTAGCGTCGTAGGTCTGTAGTCGGTAAACACTGTCGAACAACTGATGAAAGTATTTGGCTAGTGCGCACAGCTGTTAGCAGTGACAGCGAGCAGTGATCGCTATTAAGAGAAAGTAGCCCCAAGCAATTACAAGATGTGACTTTTTGGATTACCAGGGTTTTGTTATGCAAATAAATCACTCGTTCGAACAAATACTGTTTTGAGAAGAAAAACGTTTTACTTTGCAGACCCCAGGAAACCTGCCGGAACTTCTTTCGCTTTGACCAAAACTGGACAGAACTCGGCTCACAGGACACTGTCGGGGGAAAGTCAGTGTGTGCACGAGACTAAAGATGGTGATGCCATACAGATTCGTGTGAAAAATCCCGAACTATCCCTTTAACTCAGCCTGCATTTCCATCATTCATCTCAGCTAAACAGTTAATCTCATCCCCGAAACTGTTTCTCACCAACAGTAAACTTCAAACATGTCTCAAAATAAGCTCTTTCAACCACAACACTAGCAAACAGTCTGGCAACAAACAATGTCACTCTTACCACACTGAACTACAAAATACTAACAACAGAGAGCATTACATTAAATAAATTTTATCTTTCATGTTTGAATGATTTTTTTGACATAAATCAGTATTTTCTTATAAAATAAGATCTTTGCGCTTTGAGTGCTCTAAATGATCATATATACTGTAATATATTGCAACAAGAATGAATCAGGAATGCAGCAACTTACTTCAAGAACATTTATTTTATCTGTGCCTTTGCATAGGTACTTCAGGACCTTCAAAAAAGTTTACTGTAAACAGAAAAATTCAGAATCTCACAATTCCAGGGGCAGAATACAAATAAAGAGATAAAACTTAAAAAACAACAACACATGTACACTGTAACATTCACATCCTGTCGTCTGCATTTGGCCACATGTTTTCATCCAATTCATCTTATGTCTTCTCTGGCGATACACTTTGAGTAGAACCTTTTTGAGTGTCTGTGTCATGGTTTTGGAGCTTTGAGAGCTCCTTTTGTTACTCTCATCCGGGGCAATATTGTTTTGCTCGCCTTCGGATTCCTGGGCCAGCTGGCATTAATTGGGGGCGTAAACCGGACCCTATTTAAGCTCCTGTTCTGCCTCGCTCATGTTGCTAGAATGTCATTTTCTCCTTGGCGCTTTAGCCGGTAAGGTCTTTAAAGAGAGAGTATTGTCAGGATATTAGCTGCATAACAGGATTAGTGTTAGTAAGAGAATCATTGGTTTATTTCCCTTTTCTTTTGTTCTTTTTGTTGAGCTCGCCTATTTTCTACCACGGACGGCGTCAGGTCCGTTGGTAGCGCGAGTCTCGTAATTTCTATGTGTTTTAGTCTCTCAGCACTCTGCTGGTTTTTCCTTTTATTTCTGGCCACTGCTCTTGGCGTCCTACTACCAACGCCTGTCACAGTCTGATCCACCCCTGGCAGGCTTCAGGAGAAATATCTTCCCACCCAGCATTCATTGCGTCCAGCAAGGAGAGCTGGGAGTGTGGAGAGTGATCATAAACTTTTCACCTCCATGCTGAAAAAATTTCTTCAATGGGGTTCAAGAAGGGCGAGTATGGAGGCATAAACAGCACAGACATCCTGGGATGTGCAGTGAAAGATGTAGCCACTGCAGCAGAGTGGTGGAATGCCACATTGTCCCACACAACATCAAATGTTGTATTTCTTGCCCTTTGACCTATCCCCCCTGCTGGCACAAGTTAAATATGGAGGTAATCTGAAAAAGAAATCAGCCTCTCTGTGTTGTACGGACCGATGAGAGGTTTATGTAAAAGCAAACTATCAATGTAGAGGGCTGCACAAATCGTAATATTTGCGCCTCTCTGGCCTGGTACTGTAATGGCCGGTAGTAAACAGAGGCCAAGTGCTACGACTAGAGAAAAAGACAGTAGCATGAACACAATAGAAACATAGAAAATAATATAGACCAAACAAAAGTACTCACGCTTCCAAAGGACGTATGATAGACCGAACCCAGGAAGCAAAGCGAGATTGAAAAAGGGAGAAGAAACTCCAACAATAAGAAGATAGAAAGTCATACAAAACCTGACTACAGATACCTTCGGCTATAGTGCGAAGCTAAAAACAGACACTTTAGCGAAGGGGGCGTGCCGGACTTCCTGCTTATATAGATACAGGGAAAGCTCTGCCCCGGCTCAATCAACCAGCTGGGTAAAGAATCCCATGGCCCAGAAATTCAGTATCATCCTGGGACGAGACCCGCAAAGAGAAGTCCAAACAACATGCACACCTCACAAACCATGACAGGTACATCAACTGTTGCCCGCTGCCCAATGTCATTTCTTCCTCTGCCTCTTGTTTTTGTCAGGTTGAAATTCTGCTCCGTCCACATATATAAATTCATGTGGAGTTGGTCTGGCCTCCATCTCCATGACCGTCAAAAATTAAGGAAATTCACAGTTTTACAGCACATTATGCATAGTTATATATGTCTGCTTGGTTTCTAATTGAACAAACATCTTACCTGAACATACTGATTACGGAGTTGTTTGACACGTTCTCCATTTCTTTTGAAAGGTACTTTGTGCAGTTGCTTCATTCTTACTTTCTGCTTCTCAAGGACTCTTGCAATTGTTGTAGTGCTGACAGTGTTTACATTAGCAAAGGTTGAGTTAACTCTTCGCACTCTGTCCCGAGTTTCCCTCAGCTTTATGGTATTGTTTGCGATGACCATATCAATGAGAGGTCTTTTTTGGACATCGGTGAAAATTCAGCCTCTTCCTCCTGTAGGTGGCAACCTATGCATCCTACATACAGCACAGTAATATAAAACACAAAATACTGTAGTCAATATATTTCCCAAAATGCCAGCTGATGTAAAAACATTAATTTTTGTAAAATCTTGTTCAATACAGTAATTGTGGGATGCATGTCTTACCTGTTATGCTTGAAAATTTTCACAATTGATGCAACTGTCGAATGCTGCAAGTCTGGCTGCACCCTTAAACCAGACTCTCTAAAAGAGAGCCCATGATTTACCACATGGTCAATCGCTGTGGCCCTAATTTCATCAGAGACCACAGGTCCCTCTCCTGGCCACTCCTCTCTCTACCAACCTCAACCAGTCCTCTGTTTTTCCTTTGGAAATATGGATCAAAATCAGAAGCCACTCCTTTTACTGTATATGGTTTCTACTGAGGCCAAACACCGATCACCTGATTCGGTTTTCAGCTGACAACTACACTCAGCAGTGTTTGGAATTACATAATCCTTTTTTTGGTCAATATTTTGATATGATTGTCTATAATGTGGCCGCATCCGTAATTCCCCATGTATTTTCTCCATCATTCTGTTTTGATTGTGTGTTTCACTGTTTTGAACAAAGTGTGTTCGCATTCGAAAAATGTGCTGTAAAACTATAGTGTTTTGCAAGTGGTGAACTAGTAACTGAGAAAAGAGTTCATGAATTTTGGTGACAGTGGTCACTAAATGCATTTTGGGTGAAAGCAATGAAAAGTGATTCGCAGTTTAGTCCACATGGACTTCTGTTTTGCAGACTGTTTTAACAGTTTTGAACATGTGACTTCAGTTTCAACCAATGCTTGTTAGCAATCGAAAAAAAACTGTAATAATCTTTACCCTTTATTGTCAAATTCAGCATAAAATGTACATTCGGTCTTTACCATGTGACCTGATATCATTGCACTGGTCATTATGTAAAAAGCACAAATCAGTGGGATGAACTGAATCAGATGCAACACTGAAACCATCCAAAGAAACCGTCTTTTCATCTTTAAGCATGTGAACAACGAAAGGTAATTAAAGGTAATTTAATTACAACTGTCATAACAAGGAGGGAGCCTCTGAGAATGTAAGCATTATTTCTTTAAATGTTGTAGAAAACAAGTGAAAAATATCAAGAAATGGATCAGTTTGACCAGGTTTGTGGCTTGAGATAATGAACGAGTGGGTTTGCAGCCCCCATCGCCTGTTTTACGTGTGGCACCATGACCCAGCGAATCCCTGTGGAAAAGCAGCGGCTCACGTCCGCGGTTCACTGCCCCTGTCTGAGGCGCAGTGGGTCTGCAGGAAACAGGTGGGTTCAAAAGAGCCTCGCTCTCGTGAATAAGAAACAGGAAATCTTTCAGCTGCGAGCAGCTCGTGTGACAGCTGGGGCAAAGTGTAAATCAGTGCGTTTGTTTACAGGGCGAACAGCCCATTTGATTGTAATGCCACGCAACTTGAATATCCACAATCTATCCTCGCTGATGGTCCGGGCGAGACATAGAATTTCCTGTCTGAGAGACCTGTGAGTGCATATTGATTTTAAAATTGCAGATTTTAGTTTATAACAAAGGCTCAGATTAAACCTGACGTTTGGACTTGATGGTTTGGGGTGAAGTCGTGTCTATGCTGGAGTGAATGCATTTGTCTGAGCATGTAGGTCGAACTGTTCTGAACAGGGTGCAGACAGTACATTGACAGGTGTGTCTTAAACGTGAGGAAGTAAACTGCATGGGAAAGCATTTGTTATATTTGACCAATCAGGAAGCTCCTCAGCAACTTCTGCCGGTTAATGTGCACAGTAACCACAGCACAGCAATTAACTCACACACTCATAAAAATGTCTGTATGTTATTTTGTCATTTTGTCAACCAAATTGATTGAATTCGCATAAATGTAAGGGAAACAAATAGAACTTTTCCGCCCTATTTTGGGGTCTGCACCTGTAACAACCAGAATGAAAGAACATCACAAGGACTCACATGAAAATAAAACGCACAAAAAATTATGGCTTCACAGTGACCTCACCAATACAAACAATGGTCAAAATGACTCTTGCAGCACCCTCTTTTGCCTAAACTGGCAATGCATTTCTTTGGCACTGCAGTGATCGGCAGTGATGTGAGAATAGGTGAGCAGAGCGTTCAGACGTCTATCGATGCGGGATTAAATAACGTCCTTCTCTACCACGCAGACTGACCCCTGATACAGAGTGTGTCTCATATATTCAATTTCCAATTCTTGGTTGAGATGACACAAATATGAACAAACGCACACACACACGCACACAATGAATACTTGCTTTCACTGCAAATGCCCAATCATTTCAACTCCTTTTTCTTTTAGGTAATTTTTGGAATCAGAAATCACCAGCTACGAATGTGTGGTTCTGATATTACTTCAATTAAAATGTCTGGATTTAAGCTACTTTAAAGTTGAATTTACAGACTACCTATACCTGCATCAAGTTCATGACCCCTTACAAGACATTTGTAATTATGTTTGCAAACGCCTCTCCAAACCTTCACTGCAGCTACTTTCAATTCATCTTAGTTTATGGGAGTATTGTCCATCCAAATATGCAGACATACTGAAAGTATCTAATTCCATTGTTCCCACATTTATATAAAACAAGACAGACATTTTTTTTGTAAAAATATGCTTAATGCTATTCTTCATAATGCCCCTGAATGTGGCTGCGAACTTTACACCTGTTCTTAACTTTGGAAATGAAAGCACAATGATGTGTCAAACAGGAAATTAAAGTGCATTGCAGTCGGCAAGCTGGAAACCAAAGTATTACTTTGCTTGTGGGTTTTAATGAAAAATCCTGCATGAATCCTCAGAATGGTTTCTATACGAACACCCCTAAAAATCCAATTTAGCAACAAAGAGCTTCAGCCTTGCTTGCAAAGTTAATTATTTAGGAATAAAGATGTTGTTTTTGATTGTTTAGTGAAGCCTACTGAGTATACTGCAGTGAATGGATTCATTATAAAATAATAAAAAGCAATCAGACGAGAAAGGCTTTTTTTTTTTGTTTCTGTTGTTGTTTCTTTGAAGTAGTTCTGTGTTGGTCTCCAGATAGTGGGGCAACTACAAACCGTCCCTTCTGCCATCTAATGTAATGTTCACACTGCAGGCAACGAGAAGCTTCCAAGACGCTTAGCAGCCTGAGATTGGCCACTCGATGTTGAAGAGTTAGCGGCTAGTGGGCATTCCAGAAGCACAGCTACTCAAGCACAGCAGTTAGGTTTTGTTGGCTAGCGATTTTGATTGTTGTATCAAATGATGAGAGCCACAAAATTGTGAATAATAAGAATGCTATTAATCTACATTGTGAAATAGCAGTATTATCACTGAGCCTTAGTGATTAATGTGGTCATCATCATTTTGATATTGAAAGTATGCTACAATACCAATGGGACAATGCCCTAAAAATGTAATTATCAATCAAGTTGCAAAGGGGTTGTGATCTAGCCTCCAAGAGGAGTAACTTTTCTTGAATACATGTGCTTTCATCCTCCTCCAAAAATAATTAATGTAATTTCTTTTACACTGTCTCATGGCAACTATGTTTCTTCTCCATTTTGTCAGATTGGAACAAAACTTTCAACAGAACTAAATTTAATGACTTTGCCTATTTAAGAGGGTGACAAAACTGAATCTGCTGTTCCATTGGTTTAGTGCCAAACTGCATTGCTCCTTATTTTCATGAATTAGACATGGTTCAACTTCTCAGAGCTGTAATGCAGCTCAGATTGCATCGCCAAGCTTCGCAGATCATGCCACAGTGTGTTCAGGCTACTCAATGAAGCCAATCATTGGAATTGAATGACTTTTGGCCGCTTTGAAGTTATTGGCTGCTTTTGGTGGGAAGACAGGGTAAAAGTGCAACTTTTTGATGTTTCTTGTTGCGTAGGCGTGAAGATCATCAATGCAGCTGTAATGGTCCAAAAGAATATAATGGTGTGCAAAAATTAACCCTACGGATCTGATTAGCACTTTAGCATGTGCAAAACAGTATTAAGCTTCTACAGAAGAATCATATTTGTATTCAATGTGCAGGGTGCATTACAGCTAAAAAAAAAAAAGAGGCTGTAATATCTAAATGAAATACAGATCACATCACACAGATGAGTCAAAAATTAAAGTTCTAACTAACTTCAAGCACTGAATTGCATTTTTTTTATTTTTGCTTTTTTCCAGGAAGGCTAATTTGAAATTAAATGTGTCACAATTCCTTTCTACGCCTCAGGAAGCGAAAACTGCATTTTAAATGAGGTCCAACTGAAAACTTGGGTGCCAAAAGTAATTAAGTCACAATTTTAGGAAATTATAGTTTAGCAAGAGTACATGTATTTCACCAACGCCACCCCAAAAATAGTGGAGACCAGGTCTAGTTGTTACACTTTTTCTTTTAACGGCTGTAGAATTGACATTATCTGATTTTTGCAATCAATATGCACTGGAAAGATAGAAAGTTTGTTAGACTACATGACTGATCTGCGGCAACCCCTATATTCTGCGCATGCGTATTGCTGGTGAGGAAAAAAATTGACCCCTGTCACCTGTAACAAACTACCCCATATATGGGGTAGTTTGTTACAGGATGGGTAGTTTGTTGCAGATTTTGGGGAATTTTGTTACATTAAGAATTTGCTTAAGTTACACGTGTTTCCCACTTAAGTAGACAAGTTAATGGGGATGCCTTGCTATTATTATCCCACGAAGCGACAGTAAGGAACCTCGAGTCATTCTCTGATGGCATCGCCTATTTTCATTATTCGTTTGTAATTTCAAGGCATCTTTCTGAAATACAGAAAGGTAGAAAGTCATTCAGGTGAGGTAATTTGATCTTGCCCAAGTTGTTAGAGGTTTTGAAGAAAGTTCTTTCTGTATCACCTTGGGTGTATCAACTAGTCCATCAGCCAGCAACCCTTCACCATTGTCTCGACATTTTGAAATGTTCCAGTGCAATCTTTACATGGGTGTGTCATGACACAGTGGCTAATGTCTTCCTCTTTCATAATCCAGAAAATCTTGGGTATGGATCAATTACACTTGATGTGAATCGAAATCTCACCTTCGTGGAGCAGCAGGAAAAATCTGAGCACCGACTGTGATTTAATATCGGAGCTATTTAGAATGTAACAACATGGACGCGTAACAACTAGACCCGGTCTCGACTCGTGTAAACTGAAAATCCTCCTAACTTTCTTGGAGACAACTGATAGTGCTAGAAGGGCTGACAAATTGCAATATGTGAATCACAGGCAAACTGACTGACGATTGATAGTCTTGTCAGGCTGAGTGTAAGAGCCTGAGAGGAAAGATGAACACCCGCTCAGTGGAAAAAGAACTCGATTAAGGTTTGAAAGCAAAGTTACTCGATTAGACATTGATTAAATGTAATTATAACTTGTAAGAACAGTGGGCCTGTTCAATGTGATCAGATGTACCTTCTGCTCCCCCGCCAAATCGTGCAGCCCCAAATGAAAGAAATGTGCTGCTGCTGCTTATTTAAGAAAATCACGTTCAGTGTTGTCAAATGGGAATTAATTAATTATTGTGCTTTGAATGATCTTATTTTTAAGCAAGAGAAACCATAGGATAAATGCAAAATGTCACACAAACGCACAATAAAAAAGTATTGTGAGAACCAATCGCACATTCTCAAGCCAATTAGACTAGCCAAACCAGAGGAAAAAGCATTTCATTTGCTTACATGCTACAAAGCATTGAAGGCAGACAACTTTCAGCAAAATTAGTTTAAATGAATGAGATGCACAACAGTGGAATTCTTTCAGCAGCCAAGCAGCTAAAAAAAAAAAGAGGCTGTAATATCTAAATGAAATACAGATCACATCACACAGATGAGTCAAAAATTAAAGTTCTAACTAACTTCAAGCACTGAATTGCATTTTTTTTATTTTTGCTTTTTTCCAGGAAGGCTAATTTGAAATTAAATGTGTCACAAGTCCTTTCTACGCCTCAGGAAGCGAAAACTGCATTTTTCATGAGGTCCAACTGAAAACTTGGGTGCCAAAAGTAATTAAGTCACAATTTTAGGAAATTCTAGTTTAGCAAGAGTACATGTATTTCACCAACGCCACCCCAAAAATAGTGGAGACCAGGTCTAGTTGTTACACTTTTTCTTTTAACAGCTGTACAATTGACATTATCTGATTTTTGCAATCAATATGCACTGGAAAGATAAAAAGTTTGTGAGACTACATGACTGATCTGCGGCAACCCCTATATTCTGCGCATGCGTATTGCTGGTGAGGAAAAAATTGACACCTGTCACCTGTAACAAACTACCCCATATATGGGGTTGTTTGTTACAGGATGGGTAGTTTGTTGCAGATTTTGGGGAATTTTGTTACATTAAGAATTTGCTTAAGTTACACGTGTTTCCCACTTAAGTAGACAAGTTAAGGGGGATGCCTTGCTATTATTATCCCACGAAGCGACAGTAAGGAACTTCGAGTCATTCTCTGATGGCATCGCCTATTTTCATTATTCGTTTGTAATTTCAAGGCATCTTTCTGAAATACAGAAAGGTAGAAAGTCATTCAGTGAGGTAATTTGATCTTGCCCAAGTTGTTAGAGGTTTTGAAGAAAGTTTTTTCTGTATCACCTTGGGTGTATCAACTAGTCCATCAGCCAGCAACCCTTCACCATTGTCCCGACATTTTGAAATGTTCCAGTGTAATCTTTACATGGGTGTGTCATGACACAGTGGCTGTCTTCCTCTCTCATAATCCAGAAAATCTTGGGTATGTATCAATTACACTTGATGTGAATCGAAATCTCACCTTCGCGGAGCAGCAGGAAAAATTTGAGCACCGACTGTGTTTTATTATCGGAACTATTTAGAATGTAACAACATGGACGTGTAACAACTAGACCCGGTCTCGACTCGTGTAAACTGAAAATCCTCCTAACTTTCTTGGAGACCACAGATAGTGCTAGAAGGGCTGACAAATTGCAATCTGTGAATCACAGGCAAACTGACTGACGATTGATAGTCTTGTCAGGCTGAGTATAAGGGCCTGAGAGGAAAGATGAACACCAGCTCAGTGGAAAAAGAACTTGATTAGGTTTGAAAGCAAAGTTACTCGATTAGACATTGATTAAATGTAATTATAACTTGTAAGAACAGTGGGCCTGTTCAATGTGATCAGATGTACCTTCTGCTCCCCCGCCAAATCGTGCACCCCCAAATGAAAGAAATGTGCTGCTGCCGCTTATTTAAGAAAATCACGTACAGTGTTGTCAAATGGGAATTAATTAATTATTGTGCTTTGAATGATCTTATTTTAAAGCAAGAGAAACCATATGATAAATGCAAAATGTCACAAAAACGCACAATAAAGTATTGTGAGAACCAATCGCACATTCTCAAGCCAATTAGACTAGCCAAACCAGAGGAAAAAGCATTTCATTTGCTTACATGCTACAAAGCATTGAAGGCAGACAACTTTCAGCAAAATTAGTTTAAATGAACACTGTAAAAACTAACCTATAGAATTTACCCAATAAATTTGAGGTAACAATTTGCATCCACTTTTTTTGGGTAGATTTAATTCCATATATTGAGTATAAAATAACTGAAATAAAAAGCTATAAAATACTTAAATAAATTGGGTTCAATCTACCTCACATTTAAGTATATATTCAACAGCTACTTACTCAATAAAATTGGGTAAAATAATCTCTTAATTGCTAGTAGGTAATACCTGATCATTACTAATAAAAGTTAATTAAGATCAGTTAGTAACCAGGGGCGGACTGGCCGTCTGTGTGTTCTGGGGAATCGCAGGATACCCCAGGATGGCCCGCGGCCGCCAGGCAGTCATCGCCAGTAACAGCCCCCCCCCCCCCCCGGGCGGACTGGCCATCGGAAATACCAGGAATTGTGAGCGAGAAAACCCGCCATGAATTCATTAGTACCCTTTAGGCCCACGATGGAGACCAGCAGCCCGTACTGATTCACGTATGACCGCAGTGGATCAACCTCATAACAATTTGCTGTCCTAACAATAAATCCCTGGTGAAGACATAGTAGAGTGAGATATTATAGTTGGCACAATTCGAATATGTCTGACGGTCTATCAACGGAAGTTGTCCACCTATATCATACTGATATATAACACTTTTAGTAGTTCTACTTCACTATTCCGGTTGTTTCAGGTTACGGTCTATTTAAAAAAATATATTTTCATATTTGCTTTATGCTACAGGAATGACCTAAAAACTATTTTCTGGATGTACAGGCTTTGGCTATTCCCAATTTATTTAATTTTGTTGTTTTCGTCCTAAAAGTTTAAGAAGGGAGGCTTTCTGGGAAATCGATTTGACCAGTGACCTTGCTTGTCCCCTGCTGCGGCAACAAACGTGGTTCGATGGCAGCCGGACCGAGAGGAAGATGGCCGTCCAAGAGTTCCCTGTCCCGCTCGCTCAAACACACGGTCTGACGCATGCGCAATTTGGAGCACAGGACTCACGGCTTTGGGGTATATTTTACCCTATTTTTCCATGTAACAGTTGTTACTGTTCACGAATAGGTAGTGTAATGTGAATATAGGCCACTAAATGGCAGTATTTACCTTTTTTTTGTTAAGCTCAGACTGGAGTCATGTTTAGACATGTCCTGGACATGTCTGGGGCAAGTCTCAGAAAATAAAAAAAAGAGGTCTAAATGTGGGTGGGGTCTGCAAAAGAGTATATAAGGAAAAGAATTGAGACAGTAAAGGAGTAGGAGAAATTGCAAGAAGATGACCAGACCTGCCATTCTGTTCAAGACCTGTGACGTTTCTTTTGTGGATTTCTTTGCCTGTGTTTGAGCATTTTCATCATCTAGGACATCACCAAGCCACCCCCACGAAAAGGGATTGTAAATATTTATGTTTTGTACATAATTCAATCTTGGTCTTTAGGTTAGTTAGTTGTTATTGTCTTTAAAAATTAAATGTGTTTAAGTTTTAAAACTGTGTCTGTCATCCCTTGCTGTTGCTGTTGTGTTGTAAATTGTATTAACAAATTGGGGCCATAACAAATTGGGGGCTCAAGGTCCGGGATAGACCATTTTGTGAGTAATTTATTGAAAATCTAACATTTCAAATTGTAAAATTGTTTTTGTGAATTTTCCTGGATATATATTGACAACAGCAATGGATGATTTCTTGGCATCACCAACCGTAGGGGTTTTGAAGTCTTTTAAAAAGACAGAACTGTTGGAAATATGCAGACATTTGGAGCTGACAGAGGTAAAACCAGCCATGCGAAAAGCAAGACTGGCTAGAGAGATAGTTGAATATTACATTGATGAAAATGTGTTTGCACCCGGAGATCTGGAACAGTTTCCAGTGGAAAATCCAAATATAGAAATGGAACTTAAATTAAAAATGCTAGAGATTGAAAGGGAGGAAAGAGAAAAAGAAAGGGAGGAAAAAGAAAAGCAAAGAGAATTTGAGAGGGAAGAAAGAGAGAAAGAAAGGGAAGAAAAAGAAAAACAAAGGCACTTTGAGTTAGAAAAATTAGCAAGAGAAGAGAAAATAGAAAGGGAGGAAAAAGAAAAACAAAGAGAATTTGAGTTTGAAAAATTTGCAAGACAGAGAGATTTTGAATTAGAGAAATTCGATAGAGAAGAAAGACTCCAAATGGAGCAACTAAAAATTAAAATTGAAACTAAAAATAAATTTTGTGCCAGTCAGGAGGTAAAACTGGTGCCTCCATTTTCGGAAAAGGATGTTGACAACTATTTCCAGTGTTTTGAAAAGGTAGCAGAGTTGCCAGTGGCCAAAGGAACACTGGCCTCTGATGTTGCAAACTGTCCTCTAGGGTAAAGCTCAACAAGCCTATTCGGCTTTGTCTGCAGATGATTCCTCTGATTATGAGGTTGTCAAAAAGGTTATTTTGAGAGCTTATGAGTTGGTTCCAGAGGCTTACCGACAGAAATTCAGAGGTCTGAAGAAATCTGAAAATCAGACTTATGTTGAATTTGCTAATGAAAAGCAGGTTTGCTTTGAGCGCTGGTGTACTTCTATGGAGGTCAAGGATGATTTCAACTCACTAAAAGAGATGGTGTTGTTGAAGAATTCAAGAACTGTGTTAAAGATGATGTTAAGACCTACCTTAATGAGAAGCAAGCACTGAATTTGCAATCAGCTGCCAAATTTGCAGATGAATATGTTCTCACACATAAGTCCAAATTTCAGTCTAGTATTAATAATAGATGGGCCCAATTTCAGAAAAAGGGTTATGGTGATACCCAAGATTCCTCACCCAAAGACAAAGACAAATCTGGTGATGGTGCTCAGAAATCCAGTTACAGGTCTGATCAAAGTGTGAAAGCTGACAGTGACAAAAGTGGTCTAGTTTGCAGTTATTGCAAGAAATCTGGTCATGTTACAACTAACTGTTGGTTCCTTAAAGCTAAGAAAGAAAAAGAAAAGGATACCAAACCAAATGCCTTTGTGAAAACAAGGTTAGAAACCCCTGTAGTAGATAACCAATCTGCTAAATTGCCTGCTTCTTGTGGGGCTAAAAAGCCTGATACAGCTGACTTCGTGAGGGAGGAATTTCTTCCATTTGTGTCAGAGGGATTTGTGGCTCTGAATGAGCATACTACTCCTGTCCCCATATATATCCTAAGGGATACCGGAGCTTCTCAGTCACTTTTGTTGATGGACTCCTTGGAGTTACGTGATGAGACCGCTTCAGGGGATTTCATACTTGTACAAGGTATTGAAGGGAGGACTGTATCTGTACCCCTGCGCTCTATATTCTTGAAGTCAGATTTAGTTACAGGACAGGTAAAGGTGGGACTTATGTCAAGTCTACCTATAAAGGGTGTTTCTCTGTTGCTAGGCAATGACCTGGCTGGGGGCAAAGTAGTTCCCCCTGTACATCTTACTTCACAGCCGAGCACTGAAGATGGGGATGAGGACCCATCTCTGTATCCTTCTTGCGCAGTGACTCGTGCTAATGCCAAGAAGGCTAAAGAAGAAGATGTTGTGGTGCCGTCCAGCACATTGAATAGTCAGGACTCAGGTGGTTCGCCTCATGACTCTGATTGGCCTACTATGGTTTCTCCGTTTGAGAACTTATCAGACACTTTTATCAGTTCTCTATTCTGCCAGCCGGGAGGGTCTGGTGATTCTGATGTGTCTGGAGACTTGTCTCTGTCCAGAAAGCGATTGATTGAGGAGCAAACTAATGATCCTGAAATTTGTGTACTAAAGAGGAGGGCCCTTCCTGATAAAGAAATAGAAGCAGTTCCAGTTGGGTATTATCTCAAGGATGGTGTGTTGATGCGGAAGTGGCGGCCTCCTGATATCCCTGCCAATGCAGATTGGGCAGTGGTCAGGCAAATTGTTGTTCTGAAGGTCTACAGGAATGAGATCTTAACAATGGCTCATAGTTTACCTTTAGGAGGTCATCTTGGTGTTAACAAGACTGTTGATAAGATCATGAAACACTTCTTTTGGCTTGGGCTTCGGAAAGACGTTTCCAACTTTTGCAAAACCAGTCACACTTGTCAGGTAGTTGGAAAACACCAGTTAGACCCACCTGTAGCTCCATTGCAGCCTATCCCAGCATTTGGAGAGCCATTCTCTAAGGTCATTGTTGATTGTGTTAGTCCATTACCCAAGACTAGATCTGGAAATCAGTACTTGTTGACAATCATGTGTGCATCTACCAGATTCCCTGAAGCCATACCTCTACGTAACATCAAGGCAACTGCAATCTCAAAGGCTTTGATAAAGTTCTTCACGTTGTTTGGCCTTCCCAGGGAAATTCAATCAGACCAAGGTAGCAATTTCACTTCAGGATTGTTTCAGCAGGTTGTGTATGAACTAGGTGCAAAGCAGATTCTTTCTAGTGCCTATCATCCAGAAAGTCAGGGTGCCTTAGAGCGGTTTCATTCCACTCTCAAGACAATGAAGAGGACTTATTGTTATGACCATGAGAAAGACTGGGATGAAGGGGTTCATTTGCTGTTGTTTGCAGCTAGAGAAGCAGTGCAGGAGTCTACTGGATTCAGTCCATTTGAGCTAGTGTTTGGTCATGAAGTGAGAGGACCTTTGCTATTATTGAGTGAACAATGGCAAGAGAAAGAGCCGCATATCAGTCTGTTAGACTATGTTAGCAAGTTCAAGGAAAGATTGCGTGCAGCTTGTGACCTTGCCAAAGAGAACTTGAAATCAAGTCAGGGAAAAATGAAAACCTGGTATGATCATAAGGCTAGAAGCCGTGAGTTTAAACCAGGAGACAAGGTCCTTGTGTTGTTTCCCTTGCAGTCCAATCCATTGCAGGCTAGATTTCATGGCCCTGATGAAATTCTGACAAAACTCAATGATCTCAATTACATTGTGAAGACTCCAGATAGGAGAAAACCTAAACAACTGTGTCATATTAACATGCTCAAGCCTTATCATGACAGAAATGCTAGGGTTGCAGCTGTCACTTCAGATTCTCCAATGGTCGAAACGCGTGAAGATGAGGGGGAGTTTCAAGATGATGAACCAAGAATTAAAGCTGAAGTTCTTTCATGTAAATTGTCAAACACTGAAGTGTTGCAAAATCTTGATGTAAAACTCCAGCACTTAGAACCCTCACAGAGAGATCAGTTTGAAAGGTTGATCAAGAAATATGAGGATTTGTTTCCTGATGTTCCAAAGAGAGTTACTATAGCCTCTCATGATGTAGATGTTGGTGATGCCAAACCAATAAAACAGCATCCGTACCGGATGAATCCTGAAAAGAGAAAGATTGCTGAGAAAGAGGTTGAGTACATGTTTGAACATGATATTATCAGACCCTCCAACTCCGATTGGAGTTCACCCTGTGTGCTAGTTCCAAAACCTGATGGAAGTACTAGATTCTGTACAGATTTTCGCAAAGTCAATGCTGTAACTAGAACTGATGTGTTTCCAATACCTAGGATTGATGATTGTATTGATAGTGTAGGGCAAGCAAAGTTTCTGACCAAGATTGATTTATTGAAGGGTTATTGGTGTGTGCCTTTAACTGAGAGGGCCAAGAGCATCTCTGCTTTTGCCACACCATCTGGATTGTACCAGTATAAAGTCCTACCCTTTGGCATGAAAAATGCCCCAGCCACGTTCCAAAGGATGATACAGTCTACAATCGCCGGATTGCCACACACGGGTGCGTACATCGATGACCTGATCACATGGAGTGACTCCTGGGAAGAACATCTAAAAGATGTAGAGACGTTGTTCCAGCGCCTGACCCAGGCTAACCTGACTGTTAACCTGAGCAAGAGTGACTTTGGTTGTGCTACTGTCATCTATCTTGGCTACGTCATAGGCCAGGGTAAGGTGGCACCCATAAATGCTAAAGTCCAAGCCATCATGGACTTTCCAGTTCCTGACAACAAAAAAGCTTTGCGCCGCTTCCTTGGAATGATCGGGTACTACCGCAAGTTCTGCAAGAACTTTGCTGAGACTGCTCTCAGTCTAACTAACCAACTGAAAAAAGGCGTAAAGTTCACTTGGGATGATGCATGCCAGAGAGCCTTCGATTGCCTGAAGTCTCTGCTGTGTCACTTCCCCGTGCTCAAATCTCCTGACTTCAACAAACCGTTCTCCATCGCGGTCGATGCTAGCGATCAAGCTTGTGGATCTGTGCTCCAACAGAGAAGTGACTCTGATGACATTGAGCATCCCCTGGCATACTTCTCCAGGAAGTTCAATCGCCACCAAAGGAACTATTCCACAATAGAGAAGGAACTGTTGGCTCTGGTCCTTTCTTTACAACACTTTGAGGTTTATGTTTGTACAGGACAAAAGCCAATGGCTGTGTACACAGACCACAATCCGTTAATGTTTTTGAGTAAGATGAAAAACAAGAATCGGAGATTGTTGAATTGGAGTTTGATTTTACAGGAGTTTGACTTGGAAATTAAGCATGTGAAGGGTACAGACAATGTAATTGCTGATTGCTTATCCCGTGTTTGAATGTGTATATATATATCATGTGTTTGGAATATTGTATGATATGTATATATAGACAAGTGTTCACTTAACCATTTTGTATTGAAAAGAAAAATTTTGCCTGTATGAGTCAAAATTTTTCCCTTTTGGAATGGAGGTGTAATGTGAATATAGGCCACTAGATGGCAGTATTTACCATTTTTTTTGTTAAGCTCAGACTGGAGTCATGTTTAGACATGTCCTGGACATGTCTGGGGCAAGTCTCAGAAAATAAAAAAAGAGGTCTAAATGTGGGTGGGGTCTGCAAAAGAGTATATAAGGAAAAGAATTGAGACAGTAAAGGAGTAGGAGAAATTGCAAGAAGATGACCAGACCTGCCATTCTGTTCAAGACCTGTGACGTTTCTTTTGTGGATTTCTTTGCCTGTGTTTGAGCATTTTCATCATCTAGGACATCACCAAGCCACCCCCACGAAAAGGGATTGTAAATATTCATGTTTTGTACATAATTCAATCTTGGTCTTTAGGTTAGTTAGTTGTTATTGTCTTTAAAAATTAAATGTGTTTAAGTTTTAAAACTGTGTCTGTCATCCCTTGCTGTTGCTGTTGTGTTGTAAATTGTATTAACAAATTGGGGCCATAACAGTAGTATGTGTAAAATTTACCCATTACTTTATAATAACTTGGCTGACTACAATAATTGAGTAAATTTTATACGGTTTGCATAGATTATATTTACCACTCACCAAAACCACTATTTACAGTGAATGAGATGCAAAAAAGTGGAATTCTTTCAAGCAGCCAAGCATCTATGGCCAATGTTCAGTAAAATTAAACTGTGATTACAAAATGAGTAATAGATTTCATATTCCTGGGCTTTTTACAAGTTTTCATCTCGGATCAGAATGAACAAGCGGGAGTGTCTGTGATGTTCTCTTCTTCCCGGGATGGTTTGTACGTCATGTAACAACAGGGATAAAAGATTGGCTGGATACTTGACATAAATTTTGACATCTTTCCATCTAAGCACAGTTCTATGATGGGATTTATGCAACATTATTTGAAAATATTAAAAAAAAAAAAAACTGATCGTGGAACAGCATGCAGGAAATAAAATTAATTTACGCATTATTTCCATGACAACATTATCGTACATCTGGCAATGCTGATCATGTGAGAAATAGCATAATGGACGTAATGGAATGTGTTTCTCTCTCAAGAAAAATATCATAGAAGACCCCATGAAAAGCAAATGAATTCTGATAGTCTGCCATCTGTACTCATTCATTTGCAAATGGAACACTTCTGCTTGTCAGTAGCCACAAAATTACCCCATTCTTTCATAATCTGTTTGTTTTATCATCAAATTCAAAGTAAAAATGTGCACATGCTCGCAACACTATTTTGGGAAATCATTGCGCAGCATCATAAGACAGAATATGATTCAACGAGGGAACTCAGACACAACAGCAGTGATCCCTGCACCTGCCAGGTAGGTGTTCTTTTCCATGCCATTTATATTTGACAATATGGCACGTGCCGCTTGTGCCAAGCTGAAATTTCGAGAAAGACGGGACACTCATTTAAAAAGCTGATAAGTCTGATAAAAAATGAGTTCATAATGAGAACTCATAATTGAAATTGCCTAGGGTTTTGTGACATCACAGGTCATTAGGTCATTTGCACCAAAATCGGTGAAATCGCATCATGCACGATTTAAACCAGCTAAAATTTGGTTGTTTGATGGCCAATTCAACAAAAAACTGAAGTTCATCTTTGAAACATCCAAATATGTTAAAATATTGTAAATACTCTTGATAACAGACAACAAAAAAATTAGACAGACATTGACTTTTCTGAAAATTGGCTTAAGATTGTGTACGGACGTGACAGAATAAGAGAGTATGGTTAAATGCAGACAAAAACATTGAAGTTAAGTATGACAAGATACAGAAAAACGTCAGGAACAGTAGATGAAGGTATTGTGCTGATGACAATGATTGACCCTCCAAGACGTCACTGCACACTTAATTCATGTTCCATTGTTTTCATTTGATATATTCATGCAAATGAAAACCATTTTTTGAGAAAATATACATATTTACTTGTTTTTGTACTTTATTTTGAAAATTGACGTGAAAAAAAAATTAACCTGTGACATTTGGTTTCATTCAGGTCAAATTACGCCGCTAAGGAAAAGATTGATCTGCTGAGTACCAGCAACTATAAAATTAATTGTTAAATGATATAGCTGCATTATCATACCAAGTAGCTTGAATACAGATGTGAATTACATAAGCATTTCAACAAGCTTGGATTATTATTTGGCCAAATGTGACATGAAAATGCGCCCAAATATCACTTTGAAATGTACCCTTAAAATCTAATGCCATTGCAAAAATGGTGGTGTCCTACCACAATATATACTTGTGATATTCAAAATCTACCCTGAACCATATTTCAATCAGGAGAGACTTGAGTGAAATCAGGAAATATTTATTATGCGTTGAGCGTAAGTAGAGTAACATGCTTAGAATCAGACAAGTCTTCGGCGCTTGGACTTTTCGGGAAGACTCATGGAGCAGGGCTCTGAACGGCAGCTGGAACATCCCCTTAAGAGTCCAGACACTGGTGGCGGTGGTGGGTGAAGGCTGACAAGCTGAAGCGGCAGTACGGAAGGTGTGATGGAGTAGGGTGGCGTTGTGGAGGAGGAGGGTCAGCAAATAGCAGCATGGGTGAATTAGGGAAGAGAGAAATTTTTTTTAAAAAGACAGCAGCAGAACGATTGGCTAAACAGATAATAAACAGATGCCAGGCCGCAAAAGAAAGTAGCGTGTAATCTGCAGCATTACGTGAGCAACGCTATACTGCTCCATTTTGCAGGCGAATTTGTGTTCCACTGAGCGCGGAATGTCAGCGCAGCGTATTCACCTTGATAGTTATTAGTTTTAGTTACTCGAAAAGCATTGGTCACGTGACAGCCACCTTAGCAACGTGATGACATCATCGAGGTGCATGTGATGCCATCATAATGGTGCATTGTTCTCTATAATATGGAGAAGAAGTTCCATAAAATAGAACCTCTGGATCCCCACGGGCAGAGTGTTAATTCTACTTTCAACAGTTTGGCTTTGTCAAGCCAATGAAAAGTTTGGTCACGAAATGTACATTCTAGTTCACCTTCATCTTCATCATCTTCAAGCAAGGGTGTCTATGAAAGCCCCAAGAACATTACGCCAAAAAGTTTTGAAATTCAGTACAATGATTGAGGACAGTCCCCTCATTCTTTTCACTAATTTTATTGGCTCCAGAGCAAGCACAATGGAGTGACAAATCGGTTGAAACTGGAGGTGTGTCAAAGCATGTAACTTTAGAATGGCATATTTTAAAAATTGAAGCATTGCTCCACTGAAGTAGGATTGCTAGACAACATGTCCAAAGGGTTTATCAAGAAAGCAGTCCCAATCTTTGAGGCTAATGAAGGGAGGTTGGGAGGTTTTCGTAATTAACTGATCGCAGGAACAAACTTGGAACAGGAGGTTAACAGGAACCATCTCTGGGAGCCGATAATAAGACTTTGGAGTTTATTCCTATTGATATGGCTCTGAAGAGTAATGATGTATTTTACTGTCATGAAGGAATTCAGTAGAAGGTTGTACTTAACAAGAAAATGTAAACTAAATGGTTGCTTAGAGCAATAGAGTGTGACAGCTGCCAACTCTGCTAGACAGAACTTAGGCTTATGTATAACCAGGACATCAAGGGAACGGGGCACAGAATGAATTACACCTGGGCGAGGGAAGGCACACAAGATAGCAAATCCATTAAGGAGACAATATCTCAAAAAGACATGCAGGTTGCTGTAAAGGTAGAGGAAACATTGAAGAAGACTCTAGGCTTGTAAGAACAGTTCAGTCAAAGGCAGCAAAACAACCCAAACAAGACATAACCTCAGACCACAGTTAGTTATCTTTGCTCAGTTCACGTAAAAGTTCCTATTAGTGTTTACAGCTATTCTGGGAACACTTTACAATAAGGGTACAACAGTTAACATTAGTCGATGCAGTAATAAGCATTTACTAACAATAAATTAACATTTAACTCATGCACTTGTTAATCATTTACAAATGATGTTCACATCAACTAAGGTATTAATTTATAAATTATGGTTGAAAAGTTTGAAGTGCTACATGGGGGATACTTAAGGGATGTTTATAACTTCACAAATAAGGGAAACACAGAAAATTAATAAATGTTTAACTATGGTTGCGTAATGTTTATTCAGCTATCTAACACATTACTAACCTGCTAATTAACTGATAGTTAATGAACTAAGGTTAATAAATGTTTATTGTTGTACCCTTATTGTTAAGTGTTTCCGCTATTCTTTTATCATGATCACTTCAAGCTGCCAAGGAGACTCAACACTGCTTGGTCCCCTCAGTGTTCCTTGCAGCTATGTATAGGATTATAGCGACAGTTGTTGCAGTGACAATGTTTCAAAGACAATTTTGCTTGGCAGCTGTTGAGTAGTATATGTTTTAATGCATTTTCTTTTAACACTCATTGCTCTAATATGACCAGAGGTATTTTTGTTTTTCAAGCAGACCTGCTCTGACAAATGTGTGAGAATCCAGCACATTGCTGTGGGAGTTACACGAAGTTTATCAGGCTGGAAGAGATGCCATTATTACATTGTCTGCATCCCTGAAATATCACAAAATAAAACTATTGGCCAATATGTTTTTTTTGCTTATGACTGACCGATAATAATGTTTATGACAACATTGACTGCCCACACCTTGCAGAGCTACTTCTGAAAACCTTGCCTTTTAAAATCCATTGCCTGAACATTCGCTGCAATTTAGAGATGATCATTGTGGGTTACTTTTATAGCTTAGCATGGGACCAGGTTGAATTTTCTTGTGGCCCTACTCAAACTATTTTTAAACTGTATATGAGGGGATGAAAAAATGTTTTTGTCTTCCGTGGGGTTTGTCACTGAATCAGTGTGCAACTTCTGTCTCTGAGGCAGTGAATGCCACTTCTCATCTGTGTTCTTATTAGGGCCTTGGTGATCCATCAAAATTTCCCATCACTATGGTACTTTCCCCATGCTTATAATGAGATGGCCACGGGTGGCTTCCAAGTCACTTGCTTGTTCTGGCCAAGTAAAGTTCAGGATGGGGCCAGGAACACTTTTGACACATTCAGCCTCCCTAGTTATACACAATGTCACTGATTTTTCTGCAGATGCCCCTGACTTGCACTTAGTCACTTTCAAAAAGTCTATTCCAGATTGATAATGGATGTATTGGCATCTCTAACAGAAAAAACAGCTGCATTATTAAAAAGAAAATCTTGTGGATATTTCTATATGTATTTCTGATGTATGTACATTCTTCCATTCATAGAATTCAAGCAACGTACAATCTTACTGGATTGTACAGGACAGGACCCTGTGATGACGCCTGCATAATTTGACATCTATAGTCACCAGCTAGATAGCCACAGAGCAACATAAAAAACGGGCAGCTCAACACCACAGTTTTCATGTAGCTCTGTCACTATCTAGCTGCCTACTGTTGCCGTCAAATAAACTTACAGGTTACCCAAGTAACATTAGTGCAATACCTGTCACTGAGCCAGAAACCCAAAATGAACATTGCTAACATCACTATTGGCGAAATCAGGCCTAAATCATGCTTTGACGGAATCGCTCATAATTTTATTAACATGCCAGCTTGGTTAGGAAGCTAACAGACAGAAGCGACATGCAGTCCTATTGGATTGTACAGGACCGTGCAATGTGGTGCATTTTTGCATATTTAGTATGATGTAACTTTGCATATTCAACCAAATTTTAATCAGCTCATCTGCTGCACTATATTTGATAATGTTGAGTTAAAAGGTTATGGCTAATACCATTCTATTGAGTATGAGAGGATCATAACTCACTCACTCCCACTATGGCTTTTTTATCCTGCTATCACACGGAACATACTCCTGGCATAATTGTAATTTTCGAGTAACATCATTGATATATAAACCGAAGACCTTGCATTGTGTTCCATGCGGTGAGAGGGCATCAACAAAGGAGAAGTAGATGGCCAGCAGTTTTTTTTCTTCTTTTTTTCAAAGTATATAATAAACCCATCATTTATCTGTTGCTGTGTAATGAGTGCTTTATAAACGATTAGTTGCCAGGAAAGCACACTGTAATCACAGGGCAACCTTAATTTTAAAAGATACTGAACAAAGTGCAACAACAGACAAAAGGCATGCTGTACAGTCCTGGAAATCAGTTTTTGGCTGTAATTCCTATCTGTTGGCAGCCAGCCAGTGAGACTTGTACAACCTGTCTTCTTATTGGTGGAAGGGGAGCAAAATGTAGATGTGTGTAGAGCCTGGAAATTCTTTCCCTGCACTTTGGTGCTGATGAGACAGTTTATTGAATGTAAACCTGCTAAAAAAAAAAGACTTCCCCAAAAAGCCAAAGAGAGCCTGAACACCCAGATCACAGAAAGTAGCACCATTTCCCATCAGATATGTAATGCTGTCATTGGAAGAACCTCTTATCCGCTCATATTTTGACAGGTGGTTGAAAAATATGAGGACAAAATCTCTCTTCAGGAGTTCCAGACCAGAAGACCATGTTGAAATATCCACATTGTTTGCGAGAAATGAGAAATGAATTTGTCATTTTGTATATTTTAACCTGTATAGAACCTTCAGTGGAGTAATAAAATGGATTTGTCCGGTAGAGAGTGAAAAATTCTGAATTTTACAAATTTAAATACTGATCATGTTGCCATAACTGTGAGGTAAATGGAGGCTGGCAGGGGCTCTGAGCAGTGAAGGTTGGTTTTGAGGCATAAAGCTGAAATGAAATGTTGATAGAAAGCTTTAAATTATGTTGAGAGTCCGCAAGCACGAGTGAGCCAAGCCTATTTTCCCATCCCCGTAAATATGACCCACTGTCAAAATATTGAAAATAAGTAAATGGCTGCCACCAGCAGAGTCAAGAAACAGGTTTCTAGTTTGGTTTTCAGCTATTAAAAATTCTACTTGCAGGCATTTTGTGCTGCACTGTCCACGGACTTTAATTTATATGAACAAGCTTGGTGAATACATTTTACAGTTAAAATGCTTTTACGTGAAACTTGTCTCCTTTGCATTAAGGCAAATGTTTAAATCAGACTATTTTATTTCCCAAAAACTGATGACATGACATAACCTGACATAAAAGGGCCCTGAATAAGTTGAACTAAAAGTGAATATAAGGGCAATCCTGGGGCCAATAAGACATACACTGCCCTCCATAATTATTGGCACCCCTACTTATGATGTGTTCTTTAGCTTTTAATAAATTCAGTTATTTGCTAAATAATATAGGACCACAGTGAAAAAAAGAGGAAAATTCGACCTTTAATTCAAGTGCATTTATTCAAGAGGAAAAAAATCTCACATCAAGAAATAATTCTTTTACATCAAATCATGCGTGCTACAATTATTAGCACCCCTGATGTTAATACTTTGTACAACCCCCTTTTGCCAACAAAACAGCACCTAATCTTCTCCTATAATGTTTCACAAGATGGAAGAATACAGAAAGAGGGATCTTCGACCATTCCTCCTTGCACAATCTCTATAAATCATCCAGCGACCTGGGTCCTCTCCTCTTCCACCATTTGTTGTAATTATTTAACAGTGAGCTTTGGAGAACTTTTTATTTCTCTTACCATCCTCACTGTGCGTGGTGGCAAAATAACCTTGCGTCCTCATCCAGACTTGTTTACCACCGTTCTAGTGGTTTTAAACTTCTCAATGATTCCTCTGACAGTAGATATGGGCAGGTGCAGGCAAGTGGCTATTTTCTTGTAGCCATTGCCTGACTTGTGAAGGTCGACACACATCTGCCTTACTTGAATGGTGTGTTCCTTTGTCTTTTCCATGTTGAAGAGTGGATAAGAGAAATGGCCTCTGTGTCACGTCATATTTATACCCCAGGGAAACAGAAAGTGATGAATTACTAATTAAATGTTCCAAGATACTCTGATCGACTTTGTAAACTACTGTAGAAATGACAGAAATACTTCAATTCCATTTATTTCCTAGGAATTGTTAGGGGTGCCAATAATTGTGGAACAGGTGATTTTATGAAAAATAATTATTTCTTTGTCAGGGACTTTTTTCCACTTAAAATTCACTTGAGTTGAAGGTTACATTTTTCTACAATTTTCAGTGTGAGAGCATGTTTCTGCAATAATAATTGAATTTATTTTTAAGGCTTTTAACACATCTTTTCCAGGGGTGCCAATAATTATGGATTATGTATAAGACATACGAAGACGTGCATGGCTCTCGTTAGCGCATGAGCACTGGATTTACTTGGGCTGTGGTTGGGGGTCTGAGCTAATTTAATGTAGCCATGTAGCACAAGTAATTTTTTGGAAGAAGAAGCCAGAAATAAGTGTGAAACGATGGTTACCTCATTACCACCTCGACACTGTGCCTTTTCTGTTACTGAGTTTGTAGGGATACTGAAGAAAGGCAACTCGGGAGCGCTGCTTGCGTTTCAGTGGGGATGAGAGAAGATTGGCTGCTGCGTTTTGATGCAGGTCTTCAAAGGCCAGCTGCAGGGCCGGAGGGGTAAGTCACACGCCGTGGCGGACCTCCTGCTCCGGCAGTAATTTAGATGAAGCGCACATGTTTGATCTGGAAAGCACTACTGGGGAGTCATCCAGAACCTCTGAGTCAGATTAAATGTGCAGTGGTGTCCTTTTATACCTCTGGAGGCTACAGTACTGCACAGTATGCAGCTGAGCAGGATGGTATGCATAAATAATAATGCGGCTCATATGGGAACGACACTCATACACTGAGTGCAACAGAATTTTATACATGCAGTGGCTGAGGGTGGCAAAAGCTTCTTTAAGGTACTTAGGAACCAAGACTAAAGCCCAATTAACTTAATATTACCCGCTTCTACAGTGGTTCTCAATGTCGGTCCCGGGAACCCCTTTTGTATGCTGGTTTTTCTTCAAACCGCACTGGCAGTCACAATTTTTACAGCTGCTAATTTTTCTTAACAAGGTTGTTTTTATATTTAAAGAGATTATTCACCCTTTTCACTCTCATTGGCCAAAATAGCTGAAGGATTATGTGACATGGGAAACAAATCGCGCTTCATTGTAAAAAATGTTTTTAAAGGGTACACAATAACTAACAGAATTAAAGGAACATTGTGTAGGAATTACTTCCATCCAGCGTTGGAATCGTGTATTACATTCAAACGAATAATGCACTCTAGCGCCTCACTTTTTTAAACACGTATTGCAACTACGGCAGCTACTGTGTATCAAAAAGCCTCGCCAACGCTAATGACCGCATGGATGTATTTATAGAACTCGTACTACTGAACTGAAAGCCAGCAAATCAAGGGCTGACTGCAATAAACAGTAATGCCCAACACATACGATCTGGACATAACTTTATTGCAGTCAGCCCTCGATATAATCAGTGAATCAGTGTAAGATATTCAAAGTAATATTCCTTATGGAATAATTTCCTTTTGCCCCCCATGGCATCACGTCATTTGCGATTAGCTTAACCGCGTGCTTGTCGGCGAGCACTTATCTCTACGCGTATAGAGCTAGAACCAAATTAACGCACATTTATTTGCGCATTTCTAAACTAGAGTTTTAAGTGCTCATTACAGAAAACTTTGAATATTTTACTACACTCACCCTAAGTAAGCAGATGTTTAGCTGTGCTCGCGTAATCAAGCGGTCAGGCAGAGTTGACCACGTTTTATTGTTCGGCCTGTTACTTGCATAATGCATTCGGGGAAGTAGGTGTACATTTAGCAGTGTTTTGACCACCTGTAGATGCAAAATTATGGACAAAAGACACCGTCGTGAAAATTTAATGTCGGATGAGGCGGTCCCTCATGGAGACTCTCAAAGCACGGACAGGTTTCATTTGTGAAAGGAAGGCTGTTGCGAAGTCTAACGAAAAGAAGTCTGCTGCATGGACCAGCATCCAGAAGCGCAAATCGAACTGGGAATTAGAAGGGACACAGACACGTTTTTTATGACAACAATTAGTCCTGGCTAGTTCTCGATCATTTTCCTTCATTGAGGCATTTTCCAGTTATCGTCTCTGGCAACTGAAGACACAGTTTATCTCCATATGCGATCTAACAGCGATGCAATCATGGGGTTAATTCAGTACAGAGAAGTAATGCACTTATTAAAAGGCTAATGCTTTGCCTCGATTGAACTGGTCCGCATTGTAATGAAATATCGCCTTTCACTCTCGATATGGGCTGATAAAAAATGTGGCACTCTGCTGTTAAATAGGCTATTAAAAGCGTGCGGCTTAAGCAACTCGCATGACGGACGACAGGTATACAGTTTTTAACAACTTCGATTTAAATGCAGCAAATACGCGTCCAGATGAATGATTGTCGTCTTACTTAACAGGTGCTGCTTGTTCTCTCCGATTGAGCGTGGAGTGCTCTCGGAGTGAACCTTTTGTTAATTATGAAAATGACTGAGAACAGGACTAATGATTGTTTAAAACGGATATTTTGTGCAAGCCAATTCTCAGTCCAGCCAGAATTTTCTCATTACAAAAGCGAAGTTGCAGCCCACAACTAATGTTTTTGTTGTCATTTTGTGTTTTGGCCTGTTGTGCTGCCCTCCACCTATCTCCCAAAGTCAGTAGCATTTCGGCATCCAGGTTGCCAGTTACCACTGAGCTGCAGCTACCAGCGTTTCGGAGCACAAATGTCTGACGTTACGAAACCTAAAAGGCCTCGTTAAGATTCCGAAATACGTTGTGACAAAGTCAGAAACAAAACAAGGATCTGTATAGGACATGCCTTCGAAAGATGGAGACGGCTGAAAGCGGAGAAGAATTTTAAGACCGACGCCAAAGTTGCTCATTTAATCCTGGGCAGGTAAGATTCAGCTAAGTTTGGCTAGCTTAATTCTATTTAATGTAGGCACAGACAGTTCAAATATTCTCTACAGAGGAATAACGTCATGTATGTTCGTTCATGGTAATTTACTGCGTATGCAGGTGGGTCATCAAATTGACAAGGTAACAAATGTAAACGTGGCTCTCCATTGCTAAGATTAGCAATGTATTATTAGTCCATTTTTCTGGCTTTATGCTGAGACATTGTGGCAACCGTTCCAACATTAGCACAGCCATTATGGTAATAGGAAATGTAACTAAGACAGTTCATTGGTCAAATGAGTCCTCATTCATTCTTTACGCATATTACGCATATGGACTTTTGTGGGCTATCCACAAGAGTGACGAGCAAGTTGATTAATATGACCATTGCTTAAGTTAGTTAGTCATTAGTCTCGATCTTTACTGCACTGAACTGAACTGAACTGCACACAACCCTATCAGAGCAAATCATTGGTGATATTGAAAGGTAGCCATGGTAGCTCCGTGGAGTAGACGTTCTTGCTAGATCTGGCAACCAAGCTGGCAAACTCTCGTCTGGGGGAGAGGAGGAGGGGATACTGCGCTCTGCACTATTTTGAATTTGATTGCACGACCAGTTTTGGCCAGAAACGTATTGCTCCTTAAAGTGACCATGGGAAGGTCAGAATACTCAAACACCTTTACTATAGCAAAAATATCTTCACAAAATCTTGTAGCGCGTCCAAAGTTTCTAGCATGGAAGACTGTCTAGCTCTTAATAAGTTAGGCTAAATCCAAAATTGTTGTTGATTTTGCGAATCAAAGAAAAATAAACGCACTCTCAAGTACTATTTCTTGTGTTTTTAATTTTCTGAGAACATGTCCAAGATGGACACGTTTCGGCAACAAGGTGTCCTCAGAGTCTTTTTGACACTCAGGAAACAATTAGCGGGCAGCTGAAGGACCGGCATCAGCATCATTTTGTCATCTCTTCTAAAGGGGAACTCAAGTAAATGATTAAAATCATACTTGATTAGAAAGGTAAGCAATTAGAGTTTAGTTTAGTTTAGTACCACTTATCTGACTGAAAACATTACGCAATCATACACTCTAAAAACTGCTGGGTTGTTCCAGTAACCCAAATGCTGGGTTTAGGCAGCTGGATCATAGGTTGGGCGAGTTTGACTCAACTTTGGGTTAAAAATGGTGACCCAACACAATGGGTTGGAGATGCTTGCAGCCCGCCTTTTTTGAGCAGAGGACGACCTGAGTTGACCAAGAGGCATGCAGCAGCATTGCTCAGGGATCTAACTGGAAACCGTAAGGTAGTGAAACTACAACTAATTTATTTTTACTGTCAAAGTGAGCTAAGAAATGTTAGCTGGCTGTATTTTAAACCTTGGTTCACATTGGACAACAAGCTAACAAGTTACCACTAGCTAACTAGTGCGACCTATAAATGACTGTCGTACATTACCATTTACTGACGCAAGCTATTAATTACATTAGCGGATGCTCCTGCTTGCTGGCGGTAACAGTTAATATGCCAGTGAGTTGTGTGATATAATTAGAGTTATAAATAGCCATACACCATTTGCGTTAAATAGCCAACGCTAGTGTGAGCTATACACGGTGAGCTAATATTTAATTTGCTAGCTAGCTTGTGCATTCCCCCACGTCACAAGCAAGTGAGCCTATGGACCGGCCCACATGCCGTCTTTCAACAGCTGTAGCAGGCTCAATTTTAAGGGTAGAGACAGAATACGAGTATCATATGAAAATAGACAACCTTTACAGTTCTGGCATACCAATCATGTCCTGCTAGGTTATTAGCAAAGAGGTGAAAAAACGCTCCAAATATGTGTTAAATTTTAGCGACGAAAAAATTATTTGAATGAAATTGTGTGGCCCATTTTCTGTTCCTTTCTGAAAGATGGACGACTTAGTGAAGTAGATTTTTCTTGAATGGAACCTGGCTGAGTTGCTTCCTGCATTTAAAGGTATGTAAGGTTAAGTATGGAGTGGCATGAACTTCCAGAGTGGCTAATGTCAGTGACATTTGAAAGTCACCCAACAGAATTTTCACCTGCTAAAATCACCCTGCCCATAAAGAGAAATAAAGAAAACAGTGTCTTCAGTTGCCAATTACGATAATTTGAAAACGCGTCGATGAAGGAAAATAATTGAGAACTGGCCAGAACTAATTGTCATAAAGGCCGTGTCAAAGTTCCTACCAGCTCCCAGTTAAATCTACGCCCCTGGTTGCGGGCTTTTGTCACGCGCAAGACACACAACCTCGTGTCCGGTTACCTTGTTATGTAGCGTCTTGCGCGTGATGGCGGTAACTACGCACCGGCAGAGACTGCTTCCTGGCCAGTAACTCAACTTTTTGTGTTGACAAATACTAGTAGTACTTCTACACCAGGTGTCAGGTCATTTCGGCACCGAGTTATTTCGGACCCTACTATCAAGTCATTTCGGCACTTGGCCTCGGGTCATTTCGGAACTTCTGATGGGACACCTCAGTATTTATTCGGCATTAATATTGGTAAACATAATATTCATGGTTTATTTTTATTTTACAATTAAACTTTGTGTTTATGATGTCGTTTCAAACCACTGTCCTTTATTCATGTATTGTCTTCACTCTCCAAGGACATTATGTGTGAGTCTCTCTCTCTCTCTCTCGTGGTTTTGAGTGCCGAGTGTTTTTTACAGAAGTGCCGAAATTTCCTACAGAAGTGCCGAGGCGTCTCGCATAAGTGCCGAAATACCCTGCCAAGTGCGGAAATAACTGGGTGCCGAAATGACTACTTGTGGGCGACCAGATCTCGTCATTTATTTTGAGTTTTTCGTTATTTATTATTAAAATGTTCAGTATTTTGAGCTGGGAAATGACCTCAATATTCCACGCCAGAATGTACACAGTATCGCAGATGTCATTTCCATAACCGGAACTGGGCGACTGCCACGCTTTGGTCTGCAGCAGACGCTATTCTCACCCATTTGGGACATACACACAAGACCAGTTCTCGCCACTCAATGTCCCGCTCAATAAATGCAATATTAAAAAAAAAATTTCGATGATAAATCGATAATGTAATGTAAGAAGAAAATGGGAAAATAATTTTTTAAAATATACACCGGTCGTAAGGTACGCGTGGAGCGTGTGATGATGTGACCACCTACTCCCCTGTCAACACTACATACTTTGAGATATTGACATTGGAAGTAAATAGTCATGCACTGCGTCAAAACTATCATCCACTGATGAAAAGGAGCAAGATAAATCCACATCAACGCACTCGAAGTCAGCATCCGCCATTGTTACTTCTAGTCTACTCTCTTCAGCAGCCTTCGGCATGTTCTACCCGTGACGTCATGCTGTCACGTGACTGTCCAGCCTCGCCCGCCTCCGTTTTTCATGCGGTCACCGAGTGGGTCGCATAAACATCAAAATAATGCGGAATAACCGCATCTTCGGCCCATTTGGATATTGTTTTCTTTTTCAGTTATGTAATTTCTATCAGTTTATAACTAACAAGGTAGGTGGCCCGTATTACCTCTTTAACTTCTGTGTTTGCTGTGAGCGCATCCTGCTCTACCTAACTGTATCTTCATGATCATTTAATTCCTATTTCAGAGTCTGGGGTCACAATCGGTTTTCATATTATATGTGAAATCTACCGTCATGCATGTGAAACTGCACAAAATTTATTGGTGACATATACAGTGCATCTTGTAAGTATACTCTACAAATGAATGTAACTGATTTTTGTTTTGAAACATTTAACCAAATTATACAATGTCTAAATCTGACCCTAGCATTGTAGCCATCATTTCTTTTACATGGTTTTAAGGATTCAAGCCCCCAAACCGAACCCGCTGTTGGCACACCAGCCCCAGAATTGCATAGAGAGCAACAGCGTTTTTTAAAGAGCAAGGAGCAACATTTGTAAGTTCACTTGTTCTGTGCAAGCTGACTAAAGAAAGAATGAAAACAGTTGCTGCCTGGTATCTATATGCTGGAATAGGATCTCGAGCTATTTTTTTTTCTGCTTTGCCATTTTTACTGTAACGTGTTGTCTTGGACGCACCCAGCAAAAATTGCCTTCTTTCCCGCGCTCAATCTGCTTTTGCGGGAGGCGAAATGTTTTTTTTCTCTACTAGAGTTGACCAATCCATACAGGGCACTAAGCCATGCCCCTTGACGACGAGATCGCTTCCTTAGACAAAGTTGGCGGCATGTGTCAAATCTCCGTTAGGTTCCCCAGGCAGCCCAATTCACGTTCTACACACGCAAACATGCTACACATCATTGGAAAATCCTCATTATGTATGGTAATTATGTTAGGATAAAAATAAGCAAAGTATCGTTTTGTTTATACAGACATAATGATTAGGCTACGCACCATTCAAGATCGGGGTTCTTCCCTTCCAGGAAATCAACGAAACACTCAAAGATTTCACTTATTTCGATTTCTTATATTTCTTCCTCATTATAGCTTTCTCTCTTTTCCTCTTACTTCCCCCCTTCTTCCTTCGCGAGGTTTGTTTTTCCTTGTCGTTTAGGCATTTTTGACCAAAATACGAAAGTTTTGGGGAGGCGCAAGACGGCTATAATCCAACTTTTTTTTTCCAGCGAGAAAAGTGCACTCAATCTCCCAGGTTTCCCGAGACATCTTTGTGGCTTGTGATATGACGGAGCAACCATCAATCAAAGCAAGTTAGTACGATTTCATTTGTGCGGCCTCACCAAGGATGTTTTATATTTCACTGGATATACAATTGGAAAATGGCCGCCCATTCATTTCAATGGAAATTGCTCAGTGGCGCAGCGTGCCGACATGGGGGCCAAGCTTCCGGAGCCACGCGGACATGCGCTGTGTGATTTTTGCTCACACATGCGTAGTGTGGGGCTTATGAACGCGCTGGTATCCGAGGTATCCATGACAACGGCTCGGGCTCGTGGAACTCCGACCTAGGGTGCGTGTTCACGATCACTTTTCACCGGAAATGGAAGTCTGACCACTGCAGACTGCACCTTGATGTACGGAACACAAAGCATAGCCGCCGATAAAGGTTTAATTATGGTTTAAGACTCTATTTTAAAACACAAATGCAATAACAAACGTTAAAAACGACTTTGACAGGGAAGTAATACTATTGATTTCAACTCAAAAATCTCGGCCAAATAGTTGACTTGCTGTTGCGTAACTTTAATATGACATTGCTCAGGGGTGCGCTTCCCGAAGTCACAGATGCTAACTTCCATAGTTAGAACCACTGACTGAATGGACGTATAAATTTCTGCAACTACGCTATTGGGAAAAACGCCACAGGCTCGTGTTCTCTTTAGCTCAACGTCGAATAACCACATTATCGGAGTCAGATAATTCTTACTTGTCTGCGTGCGAATTCCATTATCTTTTTCCGGATTAAAGACAATAAACCGAACACACAACACAACGAACTTCACCTACCTTATAAACTGATATGTTTTAAAGTCAGGAGCTTTAAACTTTTGTCAATTCTGGTAAGCTAATTTACTTTTAGCTTACGTAACTTATAACCATTCCGTGGAGTATAATGGGTCTAGCGTGAAATGTCACGAACGTTGTACAGCGTTATTTTTCCCTTAAAGCTCCTTTTTTCTGTCCTTCCCCAGATATCTGAGCCTCTTGGAGTGCACTGAACATTTCATCCATGAATTTCTGCATGTCAGCGAACCAGAGGCCGTGCCTCTCTATCCATCCCCAAAGCCCTTTCCAATAAAGTCTTTCTCGGTTATAATTTTAATACCGTCTCTACGTTTCATTTCTAAGTGCGAGTTAACATCGATTGTATTTGTGGTAGATTTTATGATAATGGCCGGCTCTGCGAAAGTGATGCATTTAACCCCTTTTGATTTTGAGTACTTGAGTTCATCTTCAAACGTTACGCAGAGCTGGCAAAAAAAATCAAAAACTGACAAAACACAAATAAATCTATTTGAAAACATTTTTAATATATATATGTAAATAATGCCTTGGGGGTGACAAATATGACAGGTGATGGGGGTGAGCAGATGGATGATGACAGCTACATCCGACATGCGGTACAGAATGTGCATATTTACGCTACCAACTGTTGCATTCTTTTAGATCTCGTATTTATTTTCGTTCAGATGAAAATCAGCCACACCGTCGAATCTACCTGCATCACTACGGTTGATATCAGATGCTGCTCACGAACATTAGATGTTCGGATTCATTATACTCTGACGTTTCCACCTCCCCAAAACTTCGATCTAATAAAGGCTGTACCGCAAAAAATGTGTATGCATGTTCAGTGCTTTCATGGATATTCGGATCATGCACAAAAAATGAACATTTTAGATGTCATCTGTCAAGTTGCTGAAAAGTTTCGTCGTCGAGTATGAAAGTTAGTAATTAATTTTAGACAGAAGAATGGTTAATAAATGGTTTGCTAAGCAGTGTTCGAACTGAATTTATCTATTGCAATAAATGCACTCATATGGACATTACTTTTGATGCTACACAGCTGACAGATGATGACTGCGGTCAAGATATCACCAGTTCGCAAATCAAAATACAGACATGTGAATTGGTGTTATTCAAAGTAATGGAAATATACAACTCATTACAATGATAACCATGAACAATGAAAAGGTGAGGTGAGTGTTAGCTGCGTATACATGCTTCTAGGATATCACAACAGCGGCCTTAGCTTACTGTACATTTTGTGGCACTACATAATGGAGAGTGGCGATCAAGTATATTACGGCCATTCATCAATTAAAATAAAATGGATAAAATACTTGCACCGTAATGTCGGCTCGCTTGATTGACTTGGCCACATCAAGAATGTTCATCACAGACGGACGCCAAGGAATGCGCGTTGTTCCACCCACTTGGTTCGGATCATGAACAAAAATAGTTCATTTTGGATCTCACAAGACAAGTTGCCGAAAAGTTTCGTCATCATGTATGAAGGTCGGTAAGTAATTTAACAACGAAGAATGGTTAGGCTGATAAATGGATCGCTAAGCAGTGTTCGAAATTAATTTACATACTGCTATAAACGCACATTACGTTGCGGTAGATGCAACTCAGCTGACACGTTAAGCATAACGCATCAGAATAGAGTGATGCGAATTGGTGCTATTCAAAGTACTGGCAATACACAATGCAATTCATGGATTTAACCATTTCATTTTAATTTGAATAAGTAAGGTGAGTGTTGCCTGCGTCATGGTTCTAGGATGTCACACCAGCGGCCTTAGCTTACTGTACATTTTCTCGCGCTGCATGAAGCGCAGCAATCGAGGTGCTAAGTAACATATTATAACGTATTACGGCCATTCAGCAATTAAAATGGCAAAAATTTACTGAGCAACAAAAGAAACGCAAGTTAGCTAACTTAGTTAGTTAATGTGCTCTTATGGTTACCCAGATTGCAAGCACCTCCGCTCCGGATCTGCCCTGGCTCCAGAGCCAAGGCAAATCCGGAGCGGAGGAGCTTGCTATCTGGGTACTCATAATTATCGCAAAACAAAGAAAAGGTTGATAAAACGAGTATAAATGCGCCCACGCTAGTAATAAATCAGATTTAAAATAATAACGCGCAAACTTATTTTCCGGTTTGCCTTTATTTAACTTGCGTTTCTTTTGTCGCTCAATACATATGCTCCGTGGCTGGCCAGCTCACTTCACCGATTTGGCTTCGTTTGTAATGTTTAACAGACAGACGGCAAGGAAAGCCCATTGCTCCACCCACTCACATCCGCTGCAGTGCTAAATTCGCAGGAGCGGGAACGCGCTTACATATGAGGACCCGTTGGTGTTCGCATAGCCTGAATATAAATAAAAGATTTTGTCTTTGCCGAGAAACGAGGGATTAATGATTTAAAAGAGAAAAATAAACCGTTTCGGTATCGATAATTTGTGGCTGTCAAAAAAAATTATTCACGGATTTCTCAGCGTGTCTTTTTCAATTATTCCCTATGGAGAAATTTCTTTTTGGCCCCCATGGCATCACGTGACCTGCAATATCACATTCGCCGCTAGGACCATGGAGGCGTGTGTGGTCGACCAGAGTTGTGCGTCCAGATCTCCTTATAGGTCCATGGGCCTCACTCGCTTTCAAGACTTGTTACTCGACACCGATAGGTCCTACAGACATGCATATGGTGTCTACGTAATCGTGAGAGTCTAACAAACACAGCTAGCTGTGTCATTCCGCTGAAAATAACGCAGAACTATTCAAAATCTCTCATTTTTTATCGGGGAAAAGTTCGCGTTTGTTTTTTTAAATAACGAAACTGTTTTTCTTTGAGTTGGATAATGCATCTACCAATCTTAATATCAGCAAAATAAATTCGAATTTTCTGGGATATTATGGATATTTCAAGACCAAGCATACCAGAGAAACACTGGGCAGCTAAGAGTAAATGGCTCCGGCCTCCTGCTGAAAGAACAAGGGATGCTACCCCCACAGGCACACTGCAAGAACACCCTTGGTTATAAAAGTTTACTGCTGGCTCTAAATTGAGCCAGATCAACCAAGCATTCAGATTTTACATGCATGATGAGCATGTGTTCCAACAATATTATTTTTGACGTTTGACATACTGTATCTGTTATGAGCAAAATCATCCAAACATTCAGGTTCAACATAGACCTGAGTCAGACTCGCAGGCACAGCTGAATGCGAGCGCTTTTGTTTTTTGAAAGAAACGAAAACGTTGGTAGTTGAGCGATTGGCAAGGCCTAGGGTAAGGTTAATCTTTAACTTTGCCAAATAATACAGCATAAATATTGTTGACTTACAATTTCTTATTCGTGTCCTTCTTTAAGATAAAAAAGAACACGAAGAACAAGTCCCCCACCCAAAAAATTGTTGAAAGCCATGTTTACTGTTTACATGCATCTCATTGGACATTTGTACATACACAAGATGGCTGTGCTATTCTGCCATATGCACTTTGGTCCAGCCAGTGACGTTGTTCACTCCAGTTTTTTTATATCTCTGTGCCAAAGACCGTCTGCTGTTTTTTTCCCCCACATCTTTGTTGACATCAGATATACATACAAAGACAAACCAAAGCTTGTTTTAGCGTCTGTGTTACTGCAACACGGGGTAACACAGACGTTTATATTCAATAGTGCGAATAATCGTCCAGGCGTTTAATTGAACCGGCATTTAATACGCAAAGTGAGGTCTGACCCCCCGGCAGCTCTTTGCACACTGACGCGTATTTGCACACGGGCGATTATTTGGTCATATACTGTATTTGAGTTTAGCTGAGTTATTTCGTGCAATGGAGATTTTGGCGCAGGCGTTTCTTACAGATTGCAACTTCTAACTGAAAAATTGTAACTCTAATCTCGGAAATGGATGTACCGTACGAAAGACGAGAGTCAGCTGAGTCATATATGTCAAAATAGTGTTCGTCGAGCAAAAAATATGGAAACACGAGCAAGTTGGAAAACTGTGTTTAGCCTTTGCATTTTCTGGCTGGATTTAACATAGGAGTTAATGGAGCTTCCGTGAGCGGTCCCGTCGCTTTTCGGCTCATACAGTCAAATCCATTTGTCCAATTACTTCCATAGTTACATTTTGATGATCAGCAGAATTTTTGCTACAACTTGGATATAAAAATATTTATGCGGGGTGAAAACTGTGGGAGTTAGAGCAAGTTTAAGAGAAAACTCTTGGTACGTTTTGGTGATGTTCGTCGCTCTAGCCATGTGGCGTCCACGCTCTAAGTTCCCAGAATTAACTGTAAAAAAAATCATTTAAGAAATTATAATTAGAAATTGATAGAACTTACAAAGAAGTTGAACAGTTAAGAAATTATCCAAGCGTAGCTTAACATTTTACAGTTTGAAAGACGTTTCTAGCTAAAGGTGATGGAGTAACAAAATTGCTGAAAATAGCTACATTTTAAGAAATCTGTGTCATCGTTTCCTATGGGACAAGAAAAAGTTAAATATTTTAAAAAGTATAAATTGTATGAGAGAGAAAAATAATTGCCAAAATGTCAAAAAAAAGATACCCATTTTGATATATGAATTGTTGAAATAGCACAAGGTATGTAGGAGTAGTTGAATTGGATATAAATAGGGTAGAACGGCAGAAGTAGTAATAATAATAATAATAATGTAAATGGCCGCTAGAAAAACAATAGTGTGAATGCTGTCAGCATTCATACTAATAAAATTTTTTTGCAGAAAACAGACCTAATTCAGTTAAAAGGAAATTAACAAGCCTAGCTGCTCTGACTGTTGGGAGAATGAAAACAATTTTGTCAGATTAGTCTTTTGAGATTATTTATTTTCTTCAATCATTCCTAATTTTGTAGAATATCCATGAAGTCCTCAACAAAACACCTGATAGGAAAAGCTTGGTTGGCAGTCTTGTTGAAAATCATCACATTACCATAACTGAAAGAAGATCCATGGCCCGGATACACATTTCCCACCTGATGGAGCACCTTGGAGAGAAGTGAGTATTCGTCCCTCCACTGTTACAATTAAGAGTTAAACCTAACCTGTTGTAACAACTTTTCTTTTTGTTTTTCTTTCAGGTTGGAACCAACATGGCAAACTACCTGACCAGGGCAACACCAGAGTACCCATTTGCTCTCATGCTGGGGGTCGGGCATCAGTGTTCCCAGGCGTTTGATCATAAATGGGACGGCCTTGGAGCACCCATCTCTTCTGGGTGAGGTTGATGTGTGTTTTAAGGCATTTTTTTTGCATTTGATCTCAGTTACCGAAAACCATGTGCCCAGGTTTGGCAGTTCATTCAGACCGTGATCTTTGACATCCCAGGGAATAAAATGCAGTTGAGTTAATGAGAGCTCAGTTTGCTGTGATGTAAGGATGCAGTTCAGCTAATGGTAGCACGGGCTAGGAAGTAGGCCTCCAAGACCTCAAACTCATGCTGTAGCTCAGTGCTTCTAGTTTCCATGATATGAGCTAAATAGGCTTCCAAGATTTTTAAAGTGGCTTACTTCCTGTTACGATGGTTAAAGTATTTATTATGTGAGCTAAACAGGCTTCCAAGATTTCCGTTACCCCTGGCTCAATGGTTAAAGTCTTCGTGATTTAAAAGTGGAAAAAACTGGTCCATGAACATTACTGAACAACTTTTTTTTTTGCAAAGTCAACTTTTGGTAGGCTGAGGAAGATTTGGAGCTCAAAGACAGCAAGAGGATCAAGACTCTTTATTACACATTAGTCAACACATTAGTCAAACCTTTGTATGGATGTGAAACATGGAAAGTTAATGTATCGGACAATGAGAAGTTGGATTCATTCCAATTCAACTGCCTCAAGAGGATCATGGGGATTTTTTGGCCATACATTATATCAATAGATGAGGTCAATGAGCGATGTGGATGCGAAAGGATAATCACTGTGGTACAGAGAAGGCGTTGGAGATGGTTAGGACATGTTCTGAGGATGCAGAGACATCACCACTGTGTCACAGCGTTAATGTGGAAAGTAGAAGGCAGAAGGAAAGTTGATAAACCGAAAACAACGTGGCGAAGAACGGTGGAAAAGGAGAGGGATGAAGCAGGCTGGAGGTCGTGGGAGAGGGTTAGAGTCCTTGCCAAGGACAGGGCAAAATGGCGAAATGTGGAGGCCTTATGCGCAACATAGCAGGAAGAGGTGAGGTGAGGGGAATGTGCAATAGTTTGCCAAAAGAAAGTTTGGTATGAGGATTGTTAACGTGAAATTAATTGTTCTATAATATTAATAAAATAATGCCTGGGACATTATATGCTTGTTTCATAATTTTATAAATTCACCAGTTCATTTCTTTATGCAGAAGTCAATAGAAAAAAGTAATTTTGACCCAAAATATAGGGCACTGGTGGCTCCAGAAGCTCCTGCTGTTAAAATAAAGCAAATATGGAAGAATTTGATGAAATTTCGAGACCAGTGACCTTGGAAAAATAGGCCAAGATCACCTTTAGGCATGTTATTTCTAGGCCTTTCTGAGATGCATATGTGGTAAAAAATAAATAAATAAATAAACCTCTGACAGAAATAGTTGATAAGAGAAAGCAAAATGTGGAAGTTTTTGGTGCTATTTTTAGCCCAGTGACCAAGAAAAATAGGCCAAGTCACCTGTAGGCATGTCATCTGTAGGCTTTTATGAGATCCCTATCCATTAAAAATTAGGAGCCTGTAACTGAAATAGTTGATGAGATAAAGCAAAATGTGTTGACGGACGGACACACAGACGGAGCCTGATACCATAGCTCCTGCGCCTCGGCGGCAGGAGCTAATAATACCGATAACCCAAATTGGGTTGTTTTTAACCCAGCTGTTTTTAGAGTGTGTATATTTGAATTCTAAGGGGAATTTCAATCGAATGGTAGCAAAAAAAAAAACAAGTCTCTTACTCAGGAAACAGTTCCGTTAACTGCAGCCTGGTGTTCAAGAAAACCCAATATGCCTTTGTTTCGGGGTGAGAAGCATATTGTACTTGAGAGGAATGGCGAGAACACAATCTGCTGTGTGCTGAAGGGGAGAAATGTTGGAATTGCAGCCAGTGGGGGCACAGTATGGCATATTTTCAATGTATGGCCTGAGGAAGATCTTTGCTCATCGAAACCTTGCCTATAATAAATAAATAAGTACTTTTGGGAGCTTGCAGTGTGCAGACTGCTTCCTCTTTTTTGCTATATTCTCAAAATAGGTCATCGATAATTTGTCTAATTTGTCGGTGATGCTAATCGCTTGTACAGATTTTCCACACGAGACACTGGGGATTTGCTTTTGTGATGTCATTGACGGTAAATGCTGAGGAAATGCCAGGAAAATATGCATATGGTTACCAACACAAGGTTTCCCACACCTAGACCATTCTGTGGCGGGGCACCTCAGCTTCAATGTGGAGCGCCACAAGTTGATTCCCGTTAATTTTAAAGGACTGGTGTGTAAAATGGGGGGGAAACAGCAGTGCTTACTCACTCACTCACACTCACCCCTCCCATCGGCAATGGCCTCTGAGGACCACTTTTGCAGAAATGGCGTCTTCCTCAGCTGGGATTTATACACGCGAAACGCGTTCTCTAGCTGGCTGGATTGTCCGTTATATCTATGGTTTGGGCTGTAAAACCAACATGGCGGTGCAAGATGGCGACGTCCCTAAAGCAAGGCCCTTGCTATATGTATATATCAACCCATTATTATAAGGCTACGAAAACCAAACGAATTTTATTTTATAGCGATTATACACTTATATAAACATATTAATAGGTAGTATATTGAGATCTTGCCAATGAACTATGCCAAATATTACACACTGGTCCTCTAAGTAAATGTGGAATTGCCGCGTGTTGATAATGCATGCGCCAAGTTCGCTAAAGGAAAAAAAAAAAACCAGGAAACTATATAAAAGGTACTGGGAGACACGTAATATGCGCATCCCCCCACCCCACACACACATTTCTTGCTGGTCTGCAGGAAAATGCAACGTTTTTGCTGATTTTGAAAAATGCTGATTTTGATTAATTATATCAATATGTGCCATCTTTAATGCATTATTATCACCCAAATTTAGTTTTCTGAACTCCAAATTCCTGCAAAATGTGTATATTTATAGTTATTTGTAGTGTTCTCAAAGGGCCAGCGTGGTTGCCGATTTTAATGACAGCCAAAATTAATACACCTGCTTCGAACAATCAAAGTCTTGATTGAATGCCCTGATCGCTTAATTAGTTGAATCAGCTGCCATATCCCTGGGCTGTAAATAAGACCTACACCCACAATGGCCCTCATGGATTAAGATTGGACAGCCCTGTCTCACTGCCTTTGGATTTTGATGATTTAGCAGACATAGTTAGAACACTGGTCTTATCAATCACTGGCAGAAAGTATGACAGAAACTTGATTGCACTCTAATGTGCATGTGCAGTAGAGGCAGACTACGTCTCCAGGGCAATAAAACTCCAGCTTAAATTTAGACTCCGAGGGGGCATACCACAAAGCTGGGTAACTGAGTCAGCCTGGCTTTTTCACAGAGTAAAACCTGGAAACTATTCAAATCTGGAACATAGACTGAAATAAATACAGCTTTCCGGGTTTTACTTTGTGAAAAAGCCAGGCTTACTCAGTGACTTAACTTTGTGGAATACCCCCCAGGTTGAAAGTTAAACCACATTTAGATTACACTAAGACTGAAGTTTTAACTAAACATGACCTTCAGGAACTAAAACTTACTTAAACCCAACTTAGACAGGAGCTTTTTGGGGTTATGTGAAATCAGGGCCCTAAATTAAGATGGGGTGTGAACCTGACTTCAGAATTCAGGGGGACTGTCTTTATCTCATTAGATGTTGAGAAGGTCACGTTTTCATGACGACAGGAAACAATAGCTCACCCCGAATTAGCCTGTATTACTTAGTAAAAAGAAATATAAATGCCACTTATCATGTGGTAAACTTTTGTCTTTAAATTTTCACAGGGGGAAGGTTGTGCTACGTCTTTGGTAAACCGGGGTAGGAGAAAAAAGAGATGGCCATGGTGTAGCTATGCCCGAATTTGTGCATTGACTGCTAATAGAAATACATTGTATCCACTACACCGACAGTTGAGTCATAAGGATGAAAGTAAATTCTGTGCATCCATACGTATGCCGCATGGGTATTCTTGGGCATGGCTGAAATGCACAAATTGTTTTCACTGTGTTGTTTGGTTGCTAAGACAGCAACGGCCAAAGTTCCCGTACGATCCCGGCCCAGAATACTGTAACTTCAATCACTGCATATACATGGCACTGATTTAAGCATAATGTTAGGCTCAATGGGAAGAAAGTTTCTTATCTGATTAACTTTCTGTTATGGAACAAAATTGCCAATAGCTTATGAATCTACGCATTGACTCTAATATTAAGGTTGTGTAGGAAGCTGAAACCTGATGCTAAACCTTAAACCATCCTTAAAATAGGGTGCTTTCAAGCAGACCTGCTATAATTGTGTAATTTGCTCGCTTGATTCCTGAGTTATGATGGTATTGTCTTTTCCCCATCGTTAATTTGAAAAATGTGGCTGTAAGTATACTTTAATTTCAGTGAAAGGTGAAATGAGATGCCAATCAGCATTAAACCGTCATGAATTGCAAAACTTTCATGGTGGCCGCCGGGTTGCCAATCAGATATCCGGGGTATCCAGTCCTACCATGGGCTTCGCCCTGAATCCACTGAAACTGGCATGAAAAAGTTCTGCATGGGTCAAAATACAAGCATAATTACTGCAGTATTAGTCAGCTACCTAGCATCAGGGTGTAATGTTAATATCCCAGTCAACAATGTAAAATCTGAAGCCTTTAGGACATAGTCCTGTTCTGTAAGCACTTTATGCTGAATTTAAAGGCAGCAGGTGAATGTCAGTTAAGTGTGTGTGTGTGCATGTGTGTGTGCGTGTGTGTGCGTGTTGCGTGTGCCTGCATGTGTGTTGGACTCCTTGAAAACCAGTTGTGGATCTGCCTCTCCGCTCTCCTCTCTTCACTGTTCCTTTATAATGTTCACATTTGAACACAGTGTCCTCACAAGCAAGTGAATATCATCCTTTTTTTTGTCTCATTTTTGTGACAGGCCTCTCCCCTTTGCATTCAAATCAGGTCTTGTTTCACTGATTACAGTGGAGAGCCGTGGCAGGTATACAATCTGGTCGCAGTGGGCTGCACATTTCTGTCATGAACAGAATCCTATTTACAATGTTTTTCATAGAACAACAATGCCAACAGGAATAATAATAATAATAATAATAATAATTATTATTATATACTTTATTGAACCCTGTCTGGTAGATTGTCCTCTGCATTAAACCCATCCTTCAGTTAGGAGCAGTACTGGAAGGAGTGTTCCTATAATGCATGTTCTTCTGGATGGAGGAAATCAGAGTTCTCGGGGGAAGCATGTGAACACGGGGAGAACATGCAAACTCCACACAGAAAGGCCCCGAGCCGAATTCAGTCACACAACCTTCAGGCTGTGAGGCGACAGTGCTAATCATAATAATAATAATAATATGTGTGTCAACTCTGGTAAGGGAAGTATACATATTTTGCAAATGATTTCGAGATACATGAAAATGGAAAAATCTGCATGCATTTATCACACTGTATGCCTCACTGGGATAGATGGCAACAAGGTTGAAGAGCAGCAAAGTGTCGCTTTAAACAGCACTTTTCCTTACATAAGACTTCCCGACTCTTGGCATAATTAACTTGTTCCCTTCAATTCCAACATGGAGAGAAAAGAGAGGATTTAGTAAAATGGTATAAATATTTCGAGAGACAGCAACTCAAGCGCGGAATGTAGATTTCTAACATGCTCTGAATATATTTCATCTTAAAGATGTTTATGAATTTCAAATTGGTCAATGAAACGAGAAATAGATCAAGCACTGCTTGAGTGGAATTCAAGTACGTTTTCAAGGGTATTATTCATTTGAATGTATTAATAATTTTACTTTATTCATCTTTGGGGAAGAGTAATACCACTGATGCATGCTAATGTGCTCTGCAACTGGCAGGCTAAAAATTCACTTTCTCAATCATAAGTACTATAAATTTTACTTTATATGTCCATGTTTTTTGGACTCATTTGCTAATTGTTGCTCTTGCATATAGTCATATATTGAACTCATTCCCTACAAAATACTTTGATATAAAATTATCAGGTTTGTGCCGAATACTTTTACCGAAAATTAGACAATACAAAGCATTGAAGTACAGGTGGCCCATCACCACGATTGTCAACTGATTTTGCGTTTTCATCGGACTCCGAATGGTTATCCGCGCCGTTGGCAGCTGCTTGCCATAGGGAATGATTTAAGCTTCTAAAAAATTTAGATTATTGCATGTTTCTCATTGGAGAATAGAAAGCACAGAAAGAAAATGGCAATCCAAATATTCACACAAAGTTCATACAGGTGGATCCAGTAAGAGTGTGAACTGTTACATTCAGTTTGTGAATAGCCTGGCTGAAGGAGAGAGTGCCAGTTTACTCAGCATGTCTTTGACTATAAAATGGTGATTAAAAGGAAGTACAGTTGGAGACAATATGTATGACATTTAGCAAAAGCTTGACATTTTAAGAAGATAACAAACTATATTTACCATCAGATTGCTTGAGGTTACGATGCTATTCCTCAGTCAAGGACAGTAATATACAAACCCCAATTCCAATGAAGTTGGGATGTTGTGGAAAATGTGAATAAAAGCAGAATGCAATGATTTGCTAATTCTTTTTGACCAGTATTAAATTGAGTGCACTACAAAGACAAGATATTTCACGTTCAAACTGATAAACTTTATTGTTCTTTGGAAATATTCACTCATTTCGAATTTGAAGCCTGCAGTGCATTCCAAAAAAGCAGGGACAGGGGCATGTTTACCACTGTTTTACACCACCTTTCCTTTTAACAACGCTCAATAAGCATTTGGGAACTGAGGATACTAATTATAGAAGCTTTGTAGGTGCAATTCTTTCCCATTCTTGCTTGATGCATGACTTCAGGTGCTCAACAGTCTGGGTTCTCAGTTTCATATTTTGCCCTTCAAAAGTGCCACACATTTTCAATGGCAGACAGATCTGGACAGCAGGCAGGCCAGCCTATTACCCGCACTTTTCTACTACTACGAACTCACGTTGTTGTAACACGTGCAGAATATGGCTTGACATTGTATTGCTGACATTAGCAGGGACATCCCTGAAAAATACGTCACTTGAATGGCTGCACATGTTGCTCCAAAACCTGTATGTTCCTTTCAGCATTAATGGTGCCTTCACCGGGGGTGGGGGGGGGGGACCTGCCTATCAAGCTTATTTTAAGTGATAGCAAAGTGCGACGGTCAATTAAGATTATGATTCATTTTACTTTACCTAGCAACAAATTAGCTAGCTAGCTAACTTAGCAGTGTAAAGTTCTCATCAGCGTACCTTGAGTTAGGTACTGTCTAACTGTAGATCGCCTGATAACTTAAATGCCAGCAAAATAACGGATTTCCTTTCAAAACTGTGACTTGGTTAAAAAGCAGGTTGACAAATGCATGTGAGGTTGCCGCTAAATGTGTGACTAACCATGACAAGGCAAAATAGCTAAATAATCCAAAAGACAAATGCGTTTTTATTGTGTTGATGCTTCAAAAATTCAGCAGTGGCAAAAGGTAAAAATCTGACGCGTGTCAGACGCTGCCAGTGGGCGTTGCTCCATTGAAATAAATGTAACCAATTTTTTGACGTGCGTCTAACGCCTTCAGTGGGCATCTGGCTTTAGAAACTGACAGAATTTAGCAGTTAAATTAATGCATTGCTTACCTTTTTTTTTTTTAACTGTAAGTGGAGTCCTATGCGCATTTAGCTTGAGTTTACATTTAACATACATGGAACTCTGTAAACTTTTTGTGAAATTACAGTTAAAATAACTGACAAAGAAGGTACCAGCTTGTAACATTCCGCATGGAAAAACCAAAAGAAATATAAAAAGAAAATACATTTAAGAGACTGCAAACAAATAACAGTGTGTTATGTTTTCTTTTTCGGTGCAGCCACCTATGACAGCATTTAACTGAATGAATACACAGGACATTTAACAGATGTATTTCCAAGGAAGTGAGCTTGAATCATTTTGGCTTTTTAAAAACTAAAATCATTATGAAAGCGGATTTCATTGAGGAAAAGACAGCTGTGTGTACCCCCAGTATTTATCATTGAAGTCTAATTTGCAGATTGCAAGCTTCAGAGCCAGTGAACTTTTGGGAACATTGGCAATGCTTATTGTTTACTCTAAGACAGTCTGAAACATACTGCTGTTAATTACGCCTGCCACAAGCTAGACTTCGCACTAAATAATGCATCGCTTCTGAGAGTAATGACTCAAACCCAGCATTGATTACTTTTTGACACGGTTGATGGGGATGTTTTGTACATTTCTTTGTCAAATAAATAGACGATTAATGCAATATATGTATTTATTTTGATGAGTTTAGTCAAGTCCTCGCTGTCAAATGATGCCTTTATTTGTCTATAGATCTGGAACCATTCAGTGTAATGGCCGAGTAGCAGATGGGTGTTTGGCACAACCCACCGAGTAGAAAAGCTTTGACAGTGGGAAGCTGATGAACTGGACCTCTTGCACAGCACCTGTGTAAGAAGAGGTCAGGCAAACAGCAATTGCAGGATCCAGAAGTGATTATTAAACACAAGACACTAAGGAAAAATTGGCAGACATGCCAGGAACAAAACACAGTGCACAAGCACTGAAAAAATGGGAAAACTAAGATACGCTGCCAAAGGCAGGGGGAAACAGAAATACTCACTCCAAGAGTGGCTACACCAGAGAAACAAAAACTGAACCTAACTGAACTGACAGACACACTGGAAGACTAATACGCGGGGCAGACAAGACAACGGCGCAGCGAACAAGAGTCGGGAATCATACAAGGAGAAACTCGGAAGGCACGAGGAGCAGAGATTTCACCAAGGAGAACAAGATCAATACGAGAATCCATCTGACGACCGCTCTTTGAGCTCTGCCTCATATAGTCACGAAAGGAGGCGGGGACTCAGAATGCAATCTCGGAAGGAAACAGAAACACGTGGGATTAATAAACAATTACACGAAAACCGGTGGTCAATATAAAACGAAACTATGGCACAACCACAAATAAGCACGAGATAACACACAAAAGGCAGAATCATAAGAGTACCCCCCCTAAGAAGCGCCACCTGGCGCTTAAACAGAACACCAAGAACTAAGAATACAAGAAACACCAAAAACTAAATACAAAACCCCACAAGACTAATACAAGACTAGGAACACCTACAAAATACTAAACACTAACAAGAAACATCTAACCAAATACTAAAGACAAAACACCCAACCAAGACACTAAACAGCACAAGAACAAGAGACACTAAACATAAACAAGATTACTTCAAGATCTCCAGCATAAGCTGGGGCTAAGGCTTGGGTTGAGTTTTGTGGAACTCCGTAATTAGCTTTTCATAAAGGATGAATCATGCGGGAACCCAGGAACGTTCCCCGGGACCATAACCCTCCCAGTCCACAAGGTACTGTGGCCCCCTAACCCTCCGCCGACAGTTCAGAAGTTTGCGGACTGTAAAGGCTTCTCCACCGTTGATGATGCACGGCAGAGGTGGGGGCTTGGGATCCAGGTGGAGGGGGTGGGTGACAGAGGGGCGGACTCAGGAGACGTGGAACACTGGATGGATGCGGTGCATGGTTTGGGGTAGCTTCAGGTGGATGGCAGTGGAGCTGATGATTTTGTCGATCGGTAAGGGACTAAGGAACCTGGGGGCAAGCTTGCGGGACTCAATTGTGAGGGGGATGTCCTGGGCGGAGACCCAGACCTTCTGGCCACCTCGGTAGGTGGGGGCCAGCTTGCGTCGCTTGTCCGCTGCGTCCTTCACCCGTTCCCCAGCACAAACGAGGGCGCGGAGTGCGGTGCGCCAGGTGTTTTGGCACCGCCTCATGAAAGCCTCAGCAGATGGACCCCCCACCTCCGCCTCCTGTGAGGGAAACAAGAGAGGCTGGTACCCCAGGCGGCACTCGAAAGGGGTGACCCAGAGGCTGCAGATGCGTGGGAGTTGTAGGCGTATTCAACCCAAGGCAGATGGGCCGAGCATGCGCCTGGGTTCTTGACGCATATGCACCGCAGCATGGTCTCCAGGCTCTGGTTGGCCCGCTCGGTCTAGCCGTTTGACTGTGGGTGAAACCCGGAAGTGAGGAAACAGGAAGGACCGAGGAGGGACAGAAAGGCTTTCCAAAAATGGGAGGTGAATTAGGGACCACAGTCAGACACAACATCTGCAGGGATGCCATGGGGACGGACTACATGCTGGATCAAGAGATTGGCAGTGGTTTTGGTTGAGGGGAGCTTGGGGAGTGCAATGAAATGGGCTGCTTTAGAAAACCTGTTGACTATTGTGAGGATAGTGGTATTACCTTGGGAGGGAGGGAGGCCAGTGACGAAATTTAGGACTACGTGGGACCAGGGGCGACTAGGGATGGGGAGTGGCTGAAGGAGACCAGCGGGGGCTGTGTGTGGTGTCTTAGCTGTGGCGCAGACCGAACAGGCACTTAAGAAGCCCTTGACGTCGTCTGGTAGGTCTGGCCACCAGAAGCAACGCTGAATGAAGGCAGCGGTCCTCTTGACCCCTGGATGGCCCGAGAACTGGGATCCGTGTCCCTACTGAAGTACCTCTGACCGGAGGCCCTGGGGAACGAACAGACAGTTATTGGGACAGGCACTGGGCGCGGCCTGCCTGCGCAGTGCTGCCCAGACCCTTTCCTTGATGGGAAGCTGGATAGCACTGAGGAAGCGACTTGGACAGAGGTTAGTCTCGGGGGGGCTCTTGGGAGTGGCACTCATCTCGAACCGTCGAGAAGAAGTTGGATTGCTGTAAAAATAAGGCACACCGGGCCTGGCGGGGATTAAGCCTCTTGGCTGTCTTCAAGTACTCAAGGTTCTTGTGGTCCGTCCACACCAGAAATGGCGTAGTGGCTCCCTCTAGCCAGTGACTCCATTCCTCCAGAGCCAACTTGACTGCCAGTAACTGCCAGTTACCGACATCAGAGTTAGCCTCAGTAGGCGTGAGGCGGTGCGAAAAGAAGGCACAGGGGTGTACCTTCCCGTCCTTGGTGGACCTCTGGGACAGCACCGCTCCCACCCCAACGTTGGAGGCATCCACCTCCACGATGATCTGGGACGCCGAGTCCGGAGTCATCAGGATGGGGGCAGATGTAAACCGCCGCTTAAGCTGCTGGAAGGCCTGGTCCCCCTGGGGATTCCAGCGGAACGGCTGCTTGACGGAAGTCAGCGCGGTCAGGGGGGCTGCCACTGTGCTGTACCCTCGGATGAAGCGGCGGTAGAAGTTAGCAAACCCCAGGAATCCCTGGAGAGCTTTGCAGTCCTTGGGCTGGGGCCATTCCAGGACGGACTGCATCTTGACGGGATTCATTCTCAGGGACCCGGGAGAGATGATGTAACCCAGAAACTTTGTGGAGCCGGTGTGGAACTTGCACTTCTCGACCTTCGAGGAAAGGCAGTTCTCCAACAAACGTTTCAGGACTTGGCGCACATGCCGTATGTGCTCCTTCCAGGTGCGTGAGAAAATGAGGATGTTATCTAGGTAGACATAAACAGATCGGCTGATCATGTCACCCAGGACATCCAGGAGCTGGAAGACTGCGGTAAGACTGCGTTGGTAAGGCTAAGGGGAACCACTAGGTATTCCTAGTAGTCACTGGGGGTACTAAAGGCAGTCCTTCACTCATCTCCCTCGCGTATCTGCACCAGGTGGTAGGCGTTACGCAGATCCAGCTTGGTAAACACCTGGGCCCCCTGGATGATGTCGAAGGCAGACGACGTGAGTGGAAGGAGATAACGGTTTCGGACCGTTATCTTTTTCAACCCTCTATAGTCGATGCAGGGCCGGAGCGAACCATCCCTCTTGGCCACGAAGAAGAACCCGGCTCCTGCTGGCGACGTGGAGGGCCGAATTATCCCAGCCGTGAGAGACTCCTGGAGGTACTTCTCTATGGCGACTCTCTCAGGCTGGGACAGGGAGACGACCCGCCCCCGAGGCGGCACTGCTCCCGGCAGGAGGTTAATCTCACGATCATAGGCCCAGTGAGGTGGCAGAGACACTGCCCTAGACTTGCTGAATACCGCACCCAGGTCATGGTATTCAGCAGGGACTCAGGAGAGATCAGGCGCTGGCTCAGAAGACACCTGTGACCCAGGCACAGGAGGAGCCGCGTGGCGAAGGCAGTGGGCGGAACAGGAGGACTTCTACTCACGAACCTCGTGGGTGGACCAATCCAAGACCGTGCCATGCTCGCAGAGCCAGGGGTGTCCCAGAACCACCGGCGATCTGGGAGACTGGATGATCAGGAAGGTGATTGTCTGGCGGTTGCCAGAGACCAGAAGCCGGACTGGAGCCGTTTGATGTTGGATCTGAGCCAGTGAGTCAGAGGCTGCGCCAGTGAGGAGAGTGGAATACCCCAGGAGGCAGCGGCTTCGGCATCCAGAAAGTTCCCCTCCACTCCAGAATCCACCAACGCGGAAGCGCAACGGCTCTGGTTGCCCCAGGAGAGGGGCACCAGGATGCAGGTCCGACAGTTGGAAGAAGCCTCGGGTCGAGTAGTGCCCACTAATGCTTTTCTGGGCACAGGGCATTGGCTCTTCTCTGGGCAATTGGCTACAAAATGCCCCTACTGACCACAGTAGAGGCAGGCCTTGGACTGCATGCTGCGATCCCTCTCCTCCTTCATCAGGTGACTGCGTCCTATCTGCATGGGCTCAGGCTCGGGTTGGTGGGCTCGGGTGGATGCTTGACTGGGAGGAGTGGGTGACGGGAACCGGATGACAGTAGTCTCGAAAGGTTCAGAGGGAGCTGGCGACGTCGCCCCAAGCGAGTTGCAGTCTCCTACTAGCGGATTCGTGCTGAATAAAGATGCCTTCTTTCACCCTTTACAAAGCATGACATTTGCTTATGTGTGATTTATGGTGACATTATGTCTCATCTATGAAGGCTTGACACATGCTATATGAAGCCTTTTTGAGCCACACTTTAACAAAAGCGTGAGCAATTATTGTGTCAAAAGAACAATGCGTCCAGTAGGTAACTATGTTTATTAAGCAAGAATAAGTAGTTTGTGACATGCGCAGAAGTTGTTTTTGTTGCTCAACAAATTCAAATGGATTGTCACTGTAAAGAAAAAAAGGGGTCTTTACAAATTATTCGGTACCCTGTGTAATTTTGGCTCCGACAAAGACATCTCCTTATCTCAAACCTATGCCATAATCCACTGTTTCAACTACCAAGCGTTATTCAGGAGGTCCAGTTCTACAACCTCCCACGGTGAAACCATTTCTAATTGGTGGGTTGTGCAAACCCCCCATTTTCCGGCCTCTATCACTGGACTATAACAAGTTGAATGATAGCAGTGATTCCGGTGGGGGGAACATTTTTTTATGGCAATATACTGTATGGTAACAGAAAAATCAGACATCAACCATTCTGCTTGCTTGTCAGTGTGACACAGAAGGAGTGTGGAATCACTTCACTTGAAAAAGTCTTTCCAAGCTTTGTTGGCTCACTAAGGACAGATTTCATTCCGACTGCATACGTGGGGCTTGCGACAGATAGTGGATTGTTCCAAGTTTTTCATTATGGGAAGGCTCAGGTGCATGAACGAAGTTACAACTTAAATGGCTCTTCTCTGCTGTGAATACTTAGATGCCCACCCATTACATCATTGAATTCCCATTAGACTCAAAAGAAAGACACGTTAATTTCTGTGTGACCATGTCAGATTCAGCGGGGAAGATATTCCTCTGTCACGGCTGAGTAAGTTAGAGAAGATGCAATGGAAGAAAATAAACGCATAAAACTAATACAATTAAGCCTTTAAAATGCCATTTGTGGTTTCATTTATATGCAGAGGAAATGGGGCAGTGCAGGATGAGGAGTGCTGAGATTTAACAACCATCCAAAAACTGTTGCTGTGACAGTATTGATCTGCTTTCATCTTGCTTTTGAGCTCATTTGCGATTGTGTGCTCACTAGAGCAGTTTCTTATGTCCAAAGGGAGTGCACTCAAAAAATCAGCCTGTTACTGAAACTGCTGCCTCACTAAATTTGCATTGCTTAAAGTGCACTTTATAGACACCTCTCTATGTCCATTTTGTTTTCTCTATCTTTAATGAACTGACTCTACGGAGGAGGTATCAGAGCGCTTTATGCATGACACTAAAAGAATCAAAAATGCAGAGCAATTTCTGTCTCTGAGCCGGCTAAAGCCTTTGTGGGGCCCCTAAGAAGAATTTGTTGAAGGGCCCCCAGCCAATTCTGGTTATTCTCAAATCTTACTCATTATTGATTTTATTAGCTGCAGCTGTGTCGCTTAAATAGCACAAATGTCAACTGGCATGTTTTCACCCTTCTATGGTTTTTAATGTTTTGAAAGCAGGTGGCCTCTGTTGGTTGTCTCCAAAATACATTGAGAGCATTCATGGGGAAGTTTCATGTGTGTTTGTGTGTGTGTGTGTGTGTGTGTGTGTGTGTGTGTGTGTGTTTGAATATGCAGTTTATTGAACAAAATATGCTTATTGTTGCAACAGAAGTAATGATACTCAGTAATTACGATGCGTCATTTGAATGTAGAAATAAAAATTAGCAATAGGTTGATCAGTTAAGTCATCATCAGTTGCCAAGGAAGGTTTTTTGCCCTTTTTTTCTCTAGCTGCAGTAATTGGCTGGACAGCTACGGTGTCCTCATTACTTGCCACTATTTTTTCTTTTTATTTTAATATCGTCACATTTTCACTTTGGAGACATTCCATATCTCGTTTGTAATTGGGTAATGTTGCAAAGACATAATATGCCACTCTACACAAGGGACATTGAACATTTCTATTTTGAGTTTGTTAGAAATGAGTAAAGTACACAATCGGAGCAACAAAATGAGTCATAAGATCGTTAAAACATTCTAGACAAAATGGTTGCATAAGCAAGACTTTATTCTGAACTGAGACTAGTTTTTTTGCTGGCCATTTGCTTTTGGACATCTGTTATATGTAAGTAGAAAATATTCATGATAAAGTTTTATAGCAAGGCAGCTGACAAAAACTGAGCTGTATGGAGTGTGTGACGTCCCCCTGTGCCCCCTTCAGGAACCTGCCTGCCAGTGCACGGGCAGTGCTGGAGCCTGATGGGGGGGGAATTGATTGCACCTGTGCACAGGGGGGGGGAAGGTACAAAGTCCTCCTCTTCTCTTCCAACGGGGGGGACTCTTAGCTCAACCTGACCACTGGCTCTTTGATTTCCCTCTCTCTTACTCACTCCTTTTTCCTTTCTTTACAGCTAACATACTGATACTGATACACACACTGCATTCATCATTCACTTCCATACGCCCATCATACCCCCCCCTAGACACATTGTTTGAAGACTTGGCTTTGTTAAGTTTTTAATAGATAACTTAAAACTTTGAATTCTGTTGTCATCTCCATTTCATGTTGCTTCCCGAAACGAGCTGGGTCGTAACATGAATTGGGGGCTCGTCCGGGAGTTCTGTTGGGCATTGGACTCGTTTACTTCGGGCGCATCCAGGTGAGAACATCGTCTTAATTAACAGTCTCTGGTTTAGGAAGAGTGCTTCAGCCAGGCTCTGCCTGTCCTTCGAAGTGCTGTTTGTTATTTTGAATTGTTTATTGTTTTTGGGGGTAAATCTGATCGGGAGTTTTATATTCCTGTCGGGGGCACGCTTCGTATGGTCCACTCCAGACCATAACGAGTTAATGCGTTAACCAGTCGCCCCGAGGTCGGCAAACCCCTGAAGACTAGGTAGGCAAAGTTAGTTCTTTTGTGTCTATGTTAGATCGCCAGAGAACTGTAAGTTGCATCATTCTACCTTGTGAATTTCAGCGTTTGTAGGCAGTGGGATCATCTGGATGCAATTGGAGTAGTTTGGGCCGTGCCAGCAGGATTGGTGAGTGAACGTTTGTGTTCTCAGTTAATGTTAGCGTGGTGTAGCGTTTGCTTGCGTTACGATAATTCAGTGTTGGGTCTGCACCTGGTCTATTTTTAGATCCATTCGGCGTTCGTAGTAGTGTAACCCATTTTTGCTGTTTGTTGGTGCAAGCTGCGCGTAGGTTGAGAAGTTACAGAGGAGTTGTAGTCTCCGTTTGTTTGTTTGTTTGTAACTTGAGTGAGTGTGCAGACTTCGCGCTTCTGCGCGATGTCTAGTTGATTTGGACAATAGCGTTGTAATGTTTTTCTAAGCATTACTTAATTGTTTGTTTGGTTAGTGCAGATGGTGAATTGCGCTGTCTGTAGCTATTGTCGTTTAAGAGTGGGATCTCTTGTTAGCCAGTGGTAGGTTTGTGCCTCTTTTTTTTCTTTTCTCTTTGTATGCCTGGTGTGGTTTCTAATTAATCACTGATGTTAGATTTGGTCTGACATGTTTTGGCTTTGCTGGATAGCTGCTTAGTCCTTATTGTGATTTAATGGAAAACTTGGATGTTCTCTGACTAATTATTTTTTTCAAGATAATGCCATTTGTGGAGGAATTTGTTGCTCAGCCGTCTTTGGAGCTGTTGTCAGCACTCACCAAAGACCAGCTTGTGGCTGTAGCACAACATTATGGGCTTACCATTAGTAGTGAAGAGAAAAAGTTAAAGGAGAAATTATTTGACACCATTAAGTGCCAGCTCATTGCTTTCTCCATTGTTAAAGAGGAGGTGGAGGAAGAGCATGAGGATGAAGATGGTGGTGGTGATGATGACTGTGATAATTATAGTGATGATGATGGTAAGGTTGATGGTCATTTGTCAGAGCAGAGGAAAGGGCGGGCTGCTATTTCATCTGAGAATGTTAGTGGTTGGCAGGTGGAGAAGCTTAAGGGCAAGGGGGCTAGCCACGCCATACGGGTGAAGGAGCTGGAGTTGGAGCTCCGGAAAATGGAGTTGCAACACGAATTAGAGCTCCAGTGTATGTCCAACAACCATGCCCTGGCCATTAAAAGGCTTGAGCTGGAGAAACGACCATCTCCTGAGCTTCTCCCGAGGCCTGCTTCTCCGGAGACAAAGTTTGATGTTTGTAAAAATATTCGTCTTGTGCCTCCCTTCACTGAGAAGGATGTAGACAAATATTTTGACCATTTTGAGAGGGTTGCTGCCTCTTTAAATTGGCCCAAAGAGGTGTGGACGCTCTTGTTACAGTGCGTTTTCACTGGGAAGGCTAGAGAGGTGTTTACTGCATTACCTGTAGCCGAAGCTAAAGAGTATGACACTGTGAAAAATACTGTCTTGCATGTCTACGAATTAGTCCCTGAGGCTTACCGTCAGCGGTTCAGAAATGCAAAAAAATCTGATCAGCAGACCTTTGTTGAACACGCTCGTGAGAAGGAGCGTTTGTTTGACAGGTGGTGCAGCGCACAGTGTGTTAAGACCAAGGAAGACTTGCGTGAATTGATGCTCTTAGAGGATTTCACAAATGGTCTTCCTGAAACTGTTGCTGTCCACCTGAAGGAACATGAGGTGAAGACTTTAGAACAAGCTGCTGTGTTAGTTGATAAATACATGCTGACACACAAAGGCATGTCTGATAGCCGCTGGCCTCATGGTAAGGGTAAACTGTTCATGAGGAGCAAGCCACCTAGTGGTGAGAATAGCACTCAACCAACCTCTCAATCTGCGTCTCCTAATCGTCCTCCTGTTAACACTAATGTTGTCTGTTTCTATTGTAGAAAGGTTGGCCACAAAGTGATTGATTGCGTAGCTCGCAATAAGAAGGGTAATAATCCCAAGCCTTCTGGGTTAATTACATCTTGTGGTACTGGGCCAGTCCTCTTGTCTAAGTGTAAGATTAAACATGCTGTGGTTACCTCTACAGGCAATGAGGAGAAGGGTGATTACACTCCTTTCATTACGAATGGTTTTGTATCTGTTTCTCGCCAGTCCACTGTGAGCTTTCCAATACGCATACTTCGGGATACTGGGGCAGCACAATCATTCTTACTATCTGGGGTTTTACCGCTTTCAGAGAGTACTTTTACTGGAAATCATGTAGTTATTAAAGGCTTTGAGATGACTCCAATGTTGGTGCCTTTACATCAGGTACACTTAGTGTCTGAATTAATAACTGCTGACGTTGTGGTTGGAGTCCGCTCATCTCTCCCTATCCCAGGAGTGTCCTTTATTCTGGGCAATGATCTTGCTGGTGCCAGGGTGTGGGCTGATTTTAATGTCGTGTCTCTCCCTATCGTTGGGCCTGTGTCTGAAATGTCCAGAGTGTCAGATGATTGTAAACGCCAATATCCTGATGTATTTTCTACATGTGTTATCACTCGTGCTATGGCTGCACGTGGTCTTGACTGTGATGTGCCATTGAATGATACCTTCCTCGCTCAACCTACAGTTGTGGAAGATCCCTCCCCACAGTTATCTGTAGGGGAGCTAAAAACTGTTAATGCTGACTTCGATTCAGTAGAGGGTGGGGAAGATTCTGATGGTGAAGATGGGCCTGTGAAAATGGGTTCTGTTGATGAATCAACAAATTGCGGGTCTATACCCACTTTTGAAGAGTCTGACAAATTTGATGCCTGTTCATTGTCTGAACTGTTTAAGATTTCTCGTGAAGAATTAATTCACGAACAGACCATGGACTCCACTCTTGAAACCCTCGTGAGTAATGCTTTGTCTAAAGAAAAATCAGATGAAATGAGCCATTACTTCATGCAGGATGATTTGTTGTGCAGGCAGTTTGTGCACCGACAGGGAACCTTCTCTAACACTGTGATGCAGGTTGTGGTTCCCCATAGGTTCCGAAAAGCTGTCCTGGACCTTGCACACACTGGGTTGGCAGGACATACTGGGGTAAGAAAAACTTATGACAGGATTGTGCGGAGATTCTTTTGGCCTAGGTTGAAGAGAGATGTTGCCTCTTATGTGAGATCATGTCATGTGTGTCAGATGACGGGCAAGCCTAACCAAAGAATTCCTCTGTCCCCATTGCAGCCTATTCCTGTAATGTCTAATCCATTTGAACACCTTATTGTTGACTGTGTAGGCCCATTACCTCGTTCGAAAGCTGGACATAGCTTCCTGTTAACAGTAATGTGTCAGGCTACACGCTATCCTGCAGCATATCCCCTTAGGTCCATCACAACTAAATCTGTGTTGAAGGCTCTTGTTAACTTCATGTCTACCTTTGGTATCCCAAAGGTTATTCAGAGTGACTAAGGCTCTAATTTCATGTCGAAGCAGTTCTCCAGGGAATTGCGACAACTAAAAGCCCGGCATAACATCTCGAGTGCTTATCATCCTCAGAGCCAGGGGGCGTTAGAACGATTCCACCAGACCCTCAAGTCTCTACTACGTTCTTACTGTGTAGAACTGGGTTCTGATTGGGAGGAGGGACTCCCCTGGTTACTCTTGGCCAGTAGAGAAGTGGTTCAAGAGAGTATGGGCTTCAGTCCCAATGAACTAGTTTTTGGGCATTCTGTTAGAGGACCGACCGCTGTCTTGGCTGATGAATGGTGTAAAGCTGCGGAAGCGCCAACAAATGTTCTTGATTATGTTAGTGGGTTTCGCTATCGGTTGTATGAGGCTAGAGCTGCTGCAATACGTAAACTGGGTAAGGCCCAGTCTAAGATGCAGCGTCTCTTTAACCGTAAAGCTAAACACCGCAGTTTTGAGCCAGGTGAGAAAGTATTAGCATTGTTGCCTCTTTTGCACAGTCCTTTTCAAGCAAAGTTTTGTGGGCCATATGAAGTGGTGAAATGTTTGCCTGACTACAATTACTTGCTTAGCACTCCTGACAGACGTAAGAAAGTTCAAGTATGTCACATCAATCTTTTAAAATCTTATGCTGTGCCTGATCCATCTACACCTGTTGGTTTAATTGCTTCATTGCCAGCAGAGGGTGCTATTGTGTCTTCTGCTGTTACTGTGGATGGTGAGTTTGGTTGTCTGGGTTCTGAGGAAGTAGATGAGGGTGTTAAGTGTCCATCATCGGCAGTCGTAGAGGGACGCCTCAAAAACTCCGAGTACTTGGCAGCGTTGCCGCTACAACTCTCTCACCTGTCTGACTCAGAGCGAACTGATATTATTGAGCTTATCAATTCTTTTCCTTCTCTCTTTCCAGATGTTCCTACACGTACCTCTGTAATTGAACACGATATTGACGTCGGTGGGGCCCCGCCTATGAAACAACACGCGTATCGTGTCAATCCTACTAAGAGGGAATTGTTGCAGAAGGAGGTTGATTATCTGTTAAAACACGGTCTAGCAGAACCTAGTTCTAGTGCCTGGAGTTCTCCCTGTGTCTTGGTGAATAAACCAGATGGGACTTACCGTTTCTGTACAGATTATAGGAAGCTTAACTCTGTCACCAAACCTGATTGTTATCCATTGCCAAGGTGTGATGATTGTGTGGATCGTGTAGGCTCTGCCAAATTTGTCAGTAAATTTGACCTTCTGAAAGGCTACTGGCAGGTCCCTTTAACAGCTAGGGCAAAGGAGCTGTCTGCCTTTGTTACACCGGATGATTTCCTGCAGTACCAGGTAATGCCATTTGGCGTTAGGAATGCTCCTGCCACTTTTCAAAGGCTCGTTAACCGGGTTTTGGTGGGCATGCGTGGCTGTGATGCCTATTTAGATGATTTGGTTTTATACAGCTCTACTTGGGCCAATCACCTTGAGCAGATCAGAGAACTCTTCATCCGTCTTGCCAAGGCTAATTTGACCATTAATCTAGCTAAATGTGAGTTTGGGAAAGCTAGTGTCACATACTTGGGTAAGGTAGTGGGAGGTGGGCAGGTTCGTCCTGTCGAAGCAAAAATTGAGGCCATTTGTAATTATCCTGTACCAAGTACCCGCTGAGAGCTCCGGCGGTTCCTTGGGATGGCCGGCTACTATAGAGCTTTCTGCAAGAACTTTGCCACCGTGGTTACTCCCCTTACCGGTCTTCTTAGCCCTAAAGTTTCATTTGAATGGTCTACTAATTGTCAAGCTGCCTTTGACCATGTTAAAGCTTTGCTAGCTACTGCTCCTGTCTTGTCTGCCCCGAACTTTAACCGCCCCTTTTGTGTTGCAGTGGATGCCAGTGAGAGTGGCGCTGGAGCTGTTCTACTTCAATTGGGCTTTGATGGTGTTGAGCACCCAGTGTGCTATTACTCCAAAAAGTTTAATCGTCACCAGAGGGCATACTCTACAGTGGAAAGGGAGGCTCTTGCTTTAATTCTGGCGCTGCAGAATTTTGAGGTCTATGTGGGGTCCTCCTCTAGTCCCACTGACGTTTATACAGATCACAACCCCTTGGTCTTTATTGATCGAATGCGGAATAAAAATCAGCGCATTATGCGTTGGAGTATTTTACTCCAGCAGTATCCTTTAAGGATAAAGCATATTAGAGGCAAGGACAATGTTGTTGCTGATGCATTGTCTCGTGCTTAGTTTTTCTATTTGTGGTTGTTTCTGAATGGTGTTTTCATATGTTTTGTTTGTATACCTAATCCATCTTTCGTCCTACGGCCGAAGATGTTAGATGGAGGTGTGTTTTTTTGTTTGAGGTTTGGGTAAACCTCTTTTAGGGAGGGAGGTGTGACGTCCCCCTGTGCCCCCTTCAGGAACCTGCCTGCCAGTGCACGGGCAGTGCTGGAGCCTGATGGGGGGGAATTGATTGCACCTGTGCACAGGGGGGGAAGGTACAAAGTCCTCCTCTTCTCTTCCAACGGGGGGACTCTTAGCTCAACCTGACCACTGGCTCTTTGATTTCCCTCTCTCTTACTCACTCCTTTTTCCTTTCTTTACAGCTAACATACTGATACTGATACACACACTGCATTCATCATTCACTTCCATACGCCCATCATACCCCCCCTAGACACATTGTTTGAAGACTTGGCTTTGTTAAGTTTTTAATAAATAACTTAAAACTTTGAATTCTGTTGTCGTCTCCATTTCATGTTGCTTCCCGAAACGAGCTGGGTCGTAACAAGTGAGTCTTAAAGTTTCTCATACTCCTTAGTTTAAATTACTGGTGTCATGCAGACTGATAGTGGACATAGCAGTAAGACTGCAGGCTCAAGCTAATAAGAGGGCGTGAGCGGGTGCAGCAATGTCATAATATCAACAAAATCTAAAAAAAAGTCTAATCATTCAGTCCAGTATAAATTATTTTTATACTTGACTACACTTTGTGAAGAGCAGCCTTTGGGGATTCAGTACATTGTCTAATACTCAAAAGTAGACATAAGTACAATGTACCAATATGAGGTGACGTTTAGGCCATAATTCAAAATTTACCTCTCACATTCACTGTTTTTACCTCTCACAGTCCCCGTTTTTACCACTTACATTTACTGTTTTTACCTCTCACCTTCACCATTTTTACTTCACATACACTTTTCTACCTCTCTCATTCAGTGTTTTTACCTCTCACGTTGAGTTTTTACGTCTCATTCAGTTTTTGCCTCTCTCATTCACTATTTTTACCCCTCACATTCACTGTTTATACCTCTGTCATTCACTGTTTTTACCAGTCACATTCACTGTTTTTACCTCTCACGTTCACTGTTTTACCTCTTACATACACTGTTTGTACCTCTCACATACACTGTTTTTACCTCTATCATTCACTGTTTTTACCTCTCACATTCACTGTTTGTACCTCTCACATACAGTTTTTACCTCTGTCATTCACTGTTTTTACCCCCACGTTCACTGTTTTTACCTTTCACATTCACCGTTTTTACCTCACATACACTTTTTTACCTCTCACATAGACTGTTTCTACCTCTTACATTCACTGTTTTTACCTCTCACATTCACTGTTTTTACCTCTCACATTCATTATTTTTACTTCACAGGTTCACTGTTTTTATCTCTCACATTCACTGTTTTTACCTCATACAATTTTTTACCTCTCACGTTCAGTGTTTTTACCTCATACAATTTTTTACCTCTCGCATTCAGTGTTTTTACCTCTCACATACACTGTTTTTACCTCTCACATTCATTATTTTTACTTCACACATTCACTGTTTTTACCTCTCACATTCACCGTTTCTTCCTCACATACACTTTTTTACCTCTCACATTCAGTGTTATTACCTCTCACGTACAGTTTTTACCTCTCAAATTCACTGTTTGTACCTCTCACATACACTTATTACCTCTCATTCAGTTTTTACCTCTCTCATTGACTGTTTTTACCTCACATACACTTATCTACCTCTCAAATTCGGTGTTTTTACCCCTCACATTCAGCGTTTTTACCTCTCATTCCCTGTTTTTACCTCTCATGTTGAGTTTTTTACCTCTCATTCAGTTTTTACCTCTCACATTCACTGTTTTTACCTGTCACATTCACTGTTTTCACCTCACACGTTCAGTTTTTACCTCTCAAATACAGTTTTTACCTGTCACATACACTGTTTATACCTCTGTCATTCACTGTTTTTACCAGTCACATTCACTGTTTTTACCTCTCACGTTCACTGTTTTACCTCTCACATTCACTGTTTGTACCTCTCACATACACTGTTTTTACCTCTGTCATTCACTGTTTCTACCTCTCACATACACTGTTTTTACCTCTGTGATTCACTGTTTTTACCTCTCACGTTCACTGTTTAACCTCTCACATTCACTGTTTGTACCTCTCACATACACTGTTTTTACCTCTGTCATTCACTGTTTGTACCTCTCACATACACTGTTTATACCTCTCTCATTCACTATTTTTACCCCTCACATTCACTGTTTTTTCCTCTCACATACACTGTTTATACCTCTGTCATTCACTGTTTTTACCTCTCACGTTCACTGTTTTTACCACTCACATACAGTTTTTACCTCTCTCATTCACTGTTTTTACCTCTCACGTTCACTGTTTTTACCTCTCACATAGTTTTTACCTCTCACGTTCACTGTTTTTACCTCTCGCATACAGTTTTCACCTCTCACGTTCACTGTTTTTACCTCTCACATACAGTTTTTACCTCTCACGTTCACTGTTTTTACCTCTCACATTCACCGTTTCTTCCTCACATACACTTTTTTACCTCTCACATTCAGTGTTATTACCCCTCACGTACAGTTTTTACCTCTCAAATTCACTGTTTGTACCTCTCACAAACACTTTTTACCTCTCATACACCATTTGTACCTCTCACATACACTGTTTTTACCTTTGTCATTCACTGTTTTTACCTCTCACATAGTTTTTACCTGTCATTCACTGTTTTTACCCCCACGGTACTGTTTTTACCTCTCACATTCACCGTTTTTACCTCATATGCACTTTTTTACCTCTCACATAGACTGTTTTTACCTCTTACATTCAGTGTTTTTACCTCTCACATTCACTGTTTGTACCTCTCACATACGCTGTTTTTACCTCTCACATACACTGTTTTTACCTCACACGTTCACTGTTTTTATCTCTCACATTCACTGTTTTTACCTCTCAGATTCACTGTTTGTACCTCTCACATACGCTGTTTGTACCTCTCACATACGCTGTTTTTACCTCACACGTTCACTGTTTTTATCTCTCACATTCACTGTTTTTACCTCTCACATTCACTGTGTTTACCTCATACAATTTTTTACCTCTCACATTGAGTGTTTTTACCTCTCACATACACTGTTTTTACCTCTCACATTCATTATTTTTACTTCACACATTCACTGTTTTTACCTCTCACATTCACCGTTTCTTCCTCACATACACTTTTTTTACCTCTCACATTCAGTGTTATTACCTCTCACATACACTTTTTACCTCTCATTCACTGTTTTTACCTCTCATATTCACCTTTTTATCTCTCATTCAGTTTTTAACTCTCTCATTCACTGTTTTTACCTCACATACACTTTTCTACCTCTCAAATTCAGTGTTTTTACCTCACATACACTGTTTTTACTTCTCACATTCATAGTTTTTACCTCTCACATTCACTGTTTGTACCTCTCACACTGTTTTACCTCTCACATACACTGTTTTTACCTCTCTCATTCACTGTTTTTACCTCTCACCCTCACCGTTTTTACCTCACATACACTTTTTTACCTCTCACATTCACCATATTTATTTCACATACTTTTTTACCTCACAGTTTTTACCTCTCACATACACTGTTTTTACCTCTCTCATTCACTGTTTTTACCTCTCACCTTCACCGTTTTCTCCTCACATCCACTTTTCCACCTCTCACTTTCAGTGTTTTTACCTCTCACATACACTTTTTACCTCTCATTCACTGTTTTAACTCTCACATTCACCGTTTTTACCTCTCATACACTTTTCTACATCTCAAATTCACTGTTTTTACCTCTCACATACACTGTTTTTACTTTTCACATGAATTGTTTTCAACTCTCTTATTCATTGTTTCTACCTCTCACATTCAGTGTTTTTACCTCTCTCATTTAGTCTTTTCCTCTCACATTCAGTGTTTTTACCTCACATCCTCTGTTTTTACCTCTCTCACTGTTTTTACCTCTCACATTCACCGTTTTTTTACCTCACACACTTTTCTTCTGCTCACATTCACTGTTTTTACCTCCTTCATTCTCTGTTTTTACCTCTCACATTCACCGTTTTTACCTCACATATAATTTTCTACCTCTCACATTCGCAGTTTTTTTTAGCATTAATGTGAAATTTTATGTGGGCAGTGCTCATCTCCTCTGATATAATGAAAACTGACTTAAACCCCACATGGATGGGAGCATCACTCTAAGTGGGGTTCAGTTATATCAGGGACTAAATTCAGAAGTGGTGTTAGATTATACCTGACTGCAGAATATGGGGGACTGAGTCTTACCTATACATGAGTAGATACAAGGCAAAGTCTGTCCTGTGCTGAGTGGCTCATAAAGCTGGTGCGTTACCCTGGTTTCTAAATCATGAAGCAACTAGGAGTATGGCTACTCCGCCTGTATGGGATGCTGTTCCATTGCAGATTACTCCCCCCCACCCCCAACTCTTAGTCAGGTTTCCCTAAACATTTGATTGTACCCAGTTGTACACCTGGGTAGAGTGGGGCACTGTGGGTAGTATAGTGTTTTTACCCAATGAGAAATAAGTCTGTTCAATAATATATACTTGATAGATTCCCATGGTAAGTTTGACAATAATATCTGCAGTAGAAGTAATATATCTGACCTCAGATTACAAAGCAACAGTAGGAGGCTGTGCTTAAAGCAACAATATCGTTTGGGATATTTGCATGGGTTGATTTTGGAGACAAGGACCGATATTTTAAGTTGAGTCAGTAGACAAACACTGAATCTGAGTTGTCAATTTCGGCAATAGCATGCCGATTATCCCAGAGGCCTGGAAGATGTTAACAGCAGTAGTCCCCACAGACAGAATTACTAGTAAAACTGGCCACAGAATCAGGGCTACACATCAAACAAACAGTACCCAAAAAATAGAAGTCATAATAAAACCTTACAACATTTCCCTGCCGTTCACTGCTTGTAGATATTAGTTTCTCCAGCAAAAGGATTCCTGGAAAGTAGGGCAGCTCATAAAATTGAAGCAGGGAGTAACAAAAAATAAAGAGAGAAGTAAAAACTAAACTTTGTTTGATAAGTAGATTAACCACGGTAAACACAGCTTGTAATGCCTTCAGTTAAACTTGAGCAAGGCCTCAATAATGGCTAAGTGGGTGGGCCCCCTAAGTGCCAATCAGCAATAGAATTTTTTTTGTGACTTGCTCCTGACCCCCAATGAGAAAAAAGGACTTTAAATGGATGTCATGGTGACGAACATGGTTTTTCATCAATATTAGAGGAAGGCAATCATATATAACTTTTTTGTAATATAAATAAGTAATTTTCATTTTTGAGTGTTTCTTAATCAGAAACCTAGTGTGCTATTTTCTCAGGCCAGCTCATGCTGTGCTCTTAACTAGATTCAGTTTAAGTTATCATAAACATTCCTCTCACCATTATATGACCACCACCAGCGTGAACAGTTGACTGAAGGCAGGTTGTATTCACGTGGTTCATGCCAAATTCTTACCCAAGCATCTAGATGTCACAGCAGAAATTAAGACTCATCTGAGCAGGATATTTTGTAGAACCTTTGATGGTCCAGTTTTGGTATGCCTGTGCCCACTATTTTTACCAGTATGATGCATTGCAAATTCATGAATTAGTTGAATTTCCAATATTGTCCCCGAGGTTAGTAGTCACACCAGATTGTGCAGTTCTCCAAATGAATTTGCGTGGAACAAGACTGGATAGGTGTCATTGACCCTTTTTTTTTTTTTTTAACAAAACAGCCGACTTGCTCAATTCACAGAAAGGGATTACATACAGCATGTCTCCAAAAATGTGCATGGAGGGGTAGGAGGCAATGGAATTGCATAAGACCTTTCAAATGATATTATGTCATTTACACGTTTGCGAAACACATGCATTGCTTTCAATCATTGAGTAGAGAAAAGCGTGTGAAGTCCGGAGTCGTAATTGGTTTGTGTTGTGAATGCAAACTGACCACACTTGTTAATGTTAACAGCTGGCCCGCGTGGAGTCGCTGATGTCGGAAAAAAGAGTTAAATTTTATTTTCAAAGGCATGGTAGAAACCCTAGATAGGCAAGATATGTGTATTTATGCCCTTAATTTAATAGTAGAACATGTTTTGTGTATGTAGGAGTGATATGGATAACAATCCAATGTCTAGTGGTGCTGAGGTGGACTTGAGAGTATGTTGTCAGGGGTGAAATGCGAGTGACAAATGAGAGGCTTTTCCGAGGGTCAATACAGGGCCTGACTGAGCTGTTTAAGTGATTTATGGATGGCAAAGGGTAACTGTTTTGTATAATAGACAGTTTTTTCCAACTTTTACCTTTTGAGCAATATATTCGACAACTCATAATTTTAAGTTAAGTTAAGTTTAACTAAGTTTTCAACCCTGGTTTTTTATTTTTTTTGGCACACTTAAAGTAACAAATTGTAGTACAACGTAGTTTCTTAACAAAATTAGGTGTAGATATGACAATTATTAATTGTACTTTTGATGTTGCATTTAATTTTGTCACTCGCGTTTCATGCATTTTGGAAGGTTTTACAGCGCGTGATAAAAACTGACCTGTTAGAAGTTGGTGACTTGAATGAAACATTCCATAAAGCCAAGATATAGGGCCATTAATAAAATAAAGTGTTATTAAGCAATACTGAGTTTGTTATTTTCATTTTTCTCAGGGCTCAGAGCATCATTTCTTGGATTGACCCATCTGAAATGGTTTGAATTGGAGAAAACATGTATGGTGTGTGCGTGCGCGTGTGTGTGTGTGTGTGTGTGTGTGTGTGTGTGTGTGTGTGTGTTTAACATATATATAGGGAAAGGTTTGTAATTTTTACTTTGTAACTTTGGGGTGGAAGACCATTTCATAAGCAACTGTTTTAATCTTTCACAGAGTGCACTCACCAGTGACTTGTATCTAGTCATGATTAGGTTTGGCAAGTGTATTTTCTTGATCAGGGGACCAGGAACTCACAGGATGCAAAGCTGATCACTTTAGAGTGCAGTGATAGTTGTTTACGATTTGATTATCATTTTGCAAAGGACCCAATCAAAGAAAATGTAACAAGATATATGGGAGACAGAAGAGGATTAGTGCAACCAATAACTCTGTGGATGGATAAATATTTGAACATTAAGACATTGAGAAGAATAAATAAATGTTCAGAATGTACTTTCTTCTGAGTACTTTGTGCAGCTTTCAAGCCCTTTTGTGAAGGGCCAACCGTGTGAGCGCTTAGGGAGCTGAGTGCTTTGTGGGTTGAGTTGAGAAGTATAAACAGTTGCAAAACTGTTGCATAAACAATCAGAACACTTAAATTCCTTTTATGTACTGAGATGAGAATGTGCCCAAGGTCGTGAGGTTCCACTGTGATGTATTCATTTCAATGGTATTGGATCAGGCTCTTAGTTTGTACCAAATCCTCACATTCAAACAGAATTAAAGCAAGCAGGCATGCCTTAGTTTTTCCTTGCTGTTAAGTACATCGAGGTACATGAAGTAATAGGGGTGTTTGGGAAAGCGTCCTTGTGATTACTTGTGAAAATCAAATCACCTGCTTGGTTTCCCTGAGTTTCAAAGGATGCCGTTTGGACTTGGTGATGAATCTAATCCTCAAATATAATGGTGGAAGGCTCTAGGGATTAACAGATCCCATCTTATCCAGAGGAATCTCAGATTGCTCGCTCTGTAGTTAATGTCACATGGGACACTCTGAGCACAGAGGTGTAAAAAGATGAATTTATTCAACAAGCTTCATGAAATTCCAGCCAATTATAAAAAATTGAAACTGTGAGACCCATCAGAAAAAATATCAAAGTGAATTAAGTTTGGGATGTAATCAAATATCCAATTGGAAAATGATAATTGGTTTTGGGTTTTTCTTTTTTTAGAAGGGCCTGAAATGAATGCTAATATGTGCCAAATTTGGAATTTATGCTTTGCTTACATATAAATGCAGTCTTTCTTTATACTTCTGAGAAATATCCATGATTTTTGGCACTACATTCATTAACTGCAGGACAACAACAACAACAACAACAATGATAATATTATAATTTACAGATAACTCCTCTTACAGACTTATTTTAGAGGGGACATTAAGCTCAAGAATGTACAGCAAATTTTAGCAGACAGTAAAGATATACTGTCAGTTAAGTTGATATTTTATTTGACAGCGAATAATAAGAGAATGATGAAGACAAAATGACCACATAGGCCTGTTCACTAATACATTTTTTAAGGTCCATCAACAAAGTGGCGAATAATTTTTCAGGGAGGGGCTTCATATTAAATTATGTTTGAAAATGACATGGATGATTGGAAGATTCATCAATCCATGCCATTATTGCTTGCACTTCCCAGTTAAGCTAGAAGGAACACTGGGAAGATGATTAGATAAGCCCATCATATGAATTCATCACAGTTTGAATCAGATTAGCTGCACCATAATGATCTATTTAGCACATGCTGCATCAGGACATTGTTCTTGACATTGTGGCAACACTATTCAGACATAGAATAATCACTGGTCTTATTAATGCAATCATTAAAAATGAAAGGGATTGGTGATATGATTCCTGATGAAAACTTTGATTGTACGGCTAATACTTAGTGGGGAATTTCTGTTAAAGGTTTAAGAATGGTTGCATATAAAAGGCATAGTTAATAATCCAAATATTACAGCTGAAGCTGGAAGTTTACATTCCCCTTTGCCAAATACATTCAAATTCAGACATTTAATCTGAGTAAGCATTCCCTGTCTATGGTTGGTCAGAATCACTACTGTATTTTACGAACGTAAAATGTCAGACTCATAGTTGAGAGAACGATTCATTTCAGCTTTTATTTCTTTCATCTTATTCTCAGAGGGTCAGAAGTGAACATATTTTTACTATTGAGTAGCATCGCCTGTTTTTGCGCTGAAGCCAAATTTGGCTATTTATGGGTTACCCAATTTAATGCTGTATAATTCAAGATTAAAGCTTCATAAAGAGGAAAAATGTGGCTTAACTCAGAAAAGACACTTACAGCATTTAGAATTACATCGTATTTCGGTTTAATATCATGATTTTGGTAGAGAAAATGGACTGCAAACATAAAAAATCTTCATCAGAATTCACCATAAAAATTGCAAAAAATTAATACCGAGAATGGAAAAACTGCTGGGGCTTAAATCTATACATTTCTCAGATCATAAACTGCTTTACCACAAGTAGAATTCATCTCCAACATTACATTCTAGATTACCTACATGCTATTAGCCAAATTACTCAGCTATCCAAGTGTCTCCCCGACATCTGAGATGTTGCACTGTCAAAGCATCAATTAATCATGTATTTAACACAAATAAAGTTCTGAGGCATGAAATTTTATATGAACTAATGATTTTCTGGTTGAGTTTAGCATGAATTTATCAACAGAAGTGCAGCTGAACATCAGTGGTCACCAGAAACCTCTCCAAACACAAAAAAATGCCTTTTCTCCATAATAATACATTTAAGAGCATGGGTGTCAAACGTACGGCCACCAGAGGGTCAAATCCGGCCTGCAGGATGACTTAGCAATGTATAAAAATTACAGAAAAAACATGAAACTACAATTTTTCAATTAAAGTAACTGCTATTCCTAATGCGTCCACTTGGTGTCACTTGGTAACATCTTGCTGTCAAAATTACACTCTGTGGCACCCGCATTTCTCAAAATGGCTTTGTCTAAAAGGAGAAAAGTGGACTTGGAGTGTAGTTTTCCAAGAAAAATGAACCCTTTCTTATTTATTCACGGAGGTTAATGGGAAACCTGTGTGCTTGGTGCGCTCGCAGCCAGTTTTAGTGCTCAAAGAATATAATATTCAGCGCCACTATGAGACTAATCATGGCCAAAAATACAACAGCTTGAAAGATAAATGAATTGTTAGCGGGTCTGAGGAAACAACAGTCTGCTTTTACTCATAGCCGAGAGATCAGTGACGCAGCAGTGAAAGCTAGCTACCTTATTGTACGCGAAATAGCATCAGCATCAAAGCCATACTATGAGGGTGAGTTCGTGAAAACGTGCATGCTTAAGGCTGCAGAAATCGTGTGTCCTGAGAAGCGACAGGCTTTTTCCAACATAAGTCTGATGAGAAACACTGTGGCAGATAGGATTTCAGATCTTTCGATAGATTTGGACAACCAAATGAAGCAGAAAGTCAAATCATTTGTTGCATTTTCGGTCGCAATTGATGAGAGCACGGACACTACAGATGTTGCTCAACTAGCCATATTCGTTTGTGGTGTTGATGAGACTTTGACCATCACCGAGGAGTTCCTTGAGTTGGTGCCTATGATGGACACCACAACAGCAGTCAACATTTTCAACTCTCTCGTTGGAGGGCTGGACAAGGTCGGAGTAGACTGGGCCCGCGCTGTCAGCCTGGCGATAGATGGCGCGCCATCAATGATCGGGAAAAAAGCAGGTGTTGTGACAAAATTCAGAGAGAAAGTACAGGCCGCAAATGGAGGACATAATTTTTGGAAATTTCACTGTATTTTGCGCCAGAAGGCATTCAAAAAAATGTCGTTAAAAATGGATCACGTCATGGAAGTGGTTGTCCGAACAGTTAATTTCATTCGAGCCAGAGGTTTAACTCACCGTCAGTTTGACAGCCTCATTAGTGATAAAGACATAACCTATGGACTTCCATACCACACTGAGGTAAGGTGGTTAAGCCGAGGTACCGTGCTGAAGCGTTTTTTTGATCTACAAGAGGAAATTGGACAGTTCATGGAGAAAAAGGGCAAACCATTGTTGGAATTTAAATCCCCAGAATGGTTGCAGGACCTTGCATTTATGGTGGATACTACGGAGCACTTGAATAATTTGAACAAAATGTTTCAAGGCCGCTAAAAAGTTGTCACACAGTATTATGACAGCATACACGCGTTCAAGTTTAAGCTGTGGGAGAGACAGCGGTCAAGTGGCGATCTTGCTCATTTTCCTTGCCTAAGAGATATGCGTGCGACCGGAGTTAATGCTGACATGAGTCGGTACAAAAACAAGATAACGGGATTACTGCGGGAGTTTGAGCAAAGGTTTCAGGTCTTTGGCGAACTTGAGACCGAGTTTGCAGTTTTCTGCTCGCCATTCACAGTCAAGGCTTCTGATGTGCCCGTCGACATCCAACTTGAAATAATTGATTCGCAGTGTGATTCAGATTTGAAGGACAAATTTGCCTCGGCGGGCTTGGACACATTTAATCAGTATCTCTTGCCAGGGTACCCCAAATGGACAGCCCTGGCTGCAAAAGTTTTTTGCATGTTTAGGACTTCCTACCTTTGTGAACAGGTTTTCTCTGTACTGAGTATCAATGAAACAAAGCTGCGCTCAAGGCTCACACACAAGCACTTAAATGACATTCTGAAATTGGCTGCTACTCAGGATCTGACACCTGATGTTGATGCACTTGTGAAGTCTAAAAGATGCCAAGTTTCAGGAGCTAATTAAACAATGAGTTAGCCTATTTCATGTAAAATGCTGCTTCAGACACTTTTGCACCCTGAAAAATACAGTTCTGTGAAAATGAATTCATACTGTGAAAAATATATAAAAGACACTGAACATTGTGCAATATACGTCAGCAGCTTCAGTACAAAAGAATTTTTGGTTTGATGGAACCCGATTGCTAATGCATTACCACAACTTTTATGTATTTTTATACGTTTCATTCATTTACAAGGCGGGGGGATCATTTAACCTTCTCCCTTCATAGCTCCCACTTTAGTTTGTATGGTGTGGTGACTCAGTTCAGGTGGTCAGGATTACAACACAGATGTAGAAATGTATGTAAAATTAAAATAATTTGTAGATCTTGACAAGTTGTTTTATTCATAAAGTAAAATACCATATTGTTCAGTTCCAGATACCTGTGCCTAAATGTTTTTTTCCATTGTACGTCTACTGTGATCTGTAAGTTCTAATGCACATTTGCAAATTATAAACTGAGGAATAATATTGTTGAAATTGCACTTATATTTCTTAAGAAATTTCAGGTTCATAATATGGTTTGTAAAAGGATAGTTCATTAAATTTTAACATTTTCAGAATGTACTTGTACTTCTTTGTGCGAAAAAAGGGAAAGATTTGGAGTTATTTTGGAGATAATTTATAGGTTATTACGCTATGATTTTACTGGTCCAGCCCACTTGAGATCAAATTGGGCTGTATGTGGCCCCTGAACTAAAAAAAGATTGACACCTTTGGTTTAGAGTTTTGTCCATTTTTCTTCTAAGCCCCTCAAGCCAGCACACAAAATCAATAAATAAACTGCTGATTAAACGGTCAGGACATTCACTCTGCAATGAAACCAGCAATTCTGACGTCCGAGCTCTCAAACTCATTTCAACAATTATCAGGAACAAATACAACTCACTAACTCAGTGATATCTGAATTCTGAAATATACCTTATTTTAACAGAATAGACATTCCACTTTCAGGGAAGATAAACTATACATTTCCTCCCTGGATTCAACAGAACCGTGCAATGAACGTACCAGGGGGTCCATCCAAATCCATGGGAAGTTCACATTTTAAACAGGAAAAAAAACCTTAGCATTCGACTTTGTAGAATACGGTATTCATTCCAAAACGAAAAGCAAAAGTAAAAAGCAAAAGAAGCCTAAGCTTTTTCATGAATCCCTCCTCCGGAGACCGATGTATCCAGTAGAAGGAACCCTCCAGTCCTGTTCCATTCGAAATAATTCCCATTGACCATGTCCTTATCTCATTTAAATCCTGTAAATGTAACTGAACACTTCAAGGCCAGTTTTGCGAGTCTTTTTTCCCCCTCTAAATCGCGTCTAATTCAGCCATGTAATGTGCGCAACGTAGACAGGATGCAACCGAGCCTGCTGATACGCATAGGCTTGTATGCTCTGTGTTTGTCCAATCAATATGTTTCGCTTACTGTAGAATGTTTAAACACTCGGGAATTGGATAAGAAACGAGCAAATCAATATATTGTTTCCGGGGAAATTTCACGTGGGCATGAAGTGTAATTGTGCAGTTACGAATAAGAGCTGGGGTGTATATTCGAGTGATTGGCAATCAACACCAGTACTCAGGAGGATATAAGGAAGTGCTGAATTTGTCGTTGAAGGAATCTACACGTAAATCCACGGTAGGGAACTACGCATTTTTTGAAAGAGATTACTGTAATTGACAGTGGAATGTGAGAGAATCAATACCATGTAGAATTTTTTGCTTCAGAGTTTTCTGAACCATTAATTGGAATACCGTTGGCTCACTGTAGCTAAAGTGGTTGCTACACAGGACAACGATTTTTTCTGTCGCAATAGATCATTTTTTTAGACTGCTGGATCAATACTGTGGGCAAGGATATTGACCAATTTGCACGTCAGGCTTAGCTGAGGAGTTTAATTCATGAAACTCCTGAAAAACAGGGATTGGAGGGAACTTCTCCATACTCTCACTCGTGTTTCAGCTCTGCCAGCCTGTGAATATTCAATAACTGATCCGGGGCTGCCATCTCGTGGTCGAGTACTGTAACTACGTCCTTAAATTTGCAGTTCTATAGACGCGAGCGTCTACGTCTGCAGAAAGGGGTTAACTTGGGTCAAACATTTCAGATAACTCTCTACAAGTTTCTCATCATTACTTGCTGGAATGTGGTCCATTCTTCCTGGCAGAACTGGTCTGAGTCAGTTTCCAGGCCTCCTTGCTTGCACTCTATTTTTTTTATTGTTTTTTGACATTTTCATGATATAACCTCCAGTAAGTTCATAGTGTGTGTACTTGATAGGACGATCAAAAACATGGCCATCTGTTGTTTTATGTCAATTTCTCAAAAATGTTGCTTTTGACCTGCCAAGTATTGCTTCAAACACCATTACCCCGGCGAAAAAAGTTCATGAAATTGTGGAGTTCAATAATAGTTCAAGAACAGTTCTTGAACCGAGTTCTTGAACTACTAGTTCATGAACTGTTCTTGAACTACTAGTTCATGAACTGTTCTTGAACTATAGTTCATGGACATAAAAGATCTTGAACAGTTCTTGAACCGAGTTCTTGTACTTCTAGTTCTTGAACTGTTCTTGAAATAATGTTTATGAACATAAAAGTTCTTGAACTGTTCTTAAACCAATGTTCAAGAACTCCTTGTTCTTGAACTTTCCTTAGTCAGTTCTTTTAAAAAAACGATGAGTTTTTAACATGTTCTTCAACTTTTTTAATACGAAAATTGAAATTTCTTGGTACATTGAAAGGACACAATTATAGGCCTTAAATATTTCATATTTCATATTGCACTATTTAATAAGGGGTTGGCCTATGTCTATTATTTTACTTACCTTTAATATTTGAATCTGTTCTATTGTTGATACTTACCTTTAATCTTTGAATCCGTTTTATTGTTGATATTTTGATACAGATATTATTCAAGTCCATTGTTTGACAATGTAGAAATACCTTTACTTTGACTATATTCATTACAGCACTTGTTACTGGTCAGTATTGTGGAGAGAGATTTTACCCTGTATGTGATTGGTTGAGAGCGGGTGGGCAACGTCAAGGCATTGAAGAGAGAGAGCGGTGGTTGAGTTTTTTTTTTTTTACAGCGTCAGTGAGAGAGACGGTTAATACTTTATGTCGAGTGTGTAGTGTTGTATTCAGTGTAATAAGTAATGTTAGCCGAGTTTATTCATCAGTTTTATGTGTGCGGGTGTCCCTACGAGACCACGACTCGTGAACTGTTAAGGATTGGACCGGAGAAGACTGGACTAACTGTTTGTTAGTCCTGGAGGTCAGACCTGGCGGGAACTGTTACTGAGCTAGCCTAGCTAGCTAGCTAGCTTGCTATGCCAGCCACTGTGACGCTAGCCCAGCACTACATGAAGTGGGACGGGATGCGGTAAAGGGACTTTCCCTATCAGTGAGTCACGCCATTTCTAAGCTAGTCGTTGAAAGACAAGTAACGTTCGAGTGGAGTAGGTTGGAAGGAGGTGCTGTGGACCGAAGAGGGAAGCAGATCGACTGTTGCTGATAGATGGAGAGCTATGCCTGAAGTTCGCCCTGCTGCTGGATGCGCGGTAACCATCACCCAAGCGCGAGACGGCGAGGGATATTGAGGTACCGAATGTGGTTGGCTCACTGGAGCGAAGAGGAAAGTTCAAATGTAAACAGGCCTGCAACGGGGGTGGACTCTTTTTACTTTCCATTTATTTGCCGGCTAGATTAGGGTGAGGTAGCGTAATTGTATTGTGATCAAATGTTTTATTGCGCTGTAGTCGAATGTTTTATTGTTAATGTAAGCCTTTGGGGCTAATTCTCATTCATACATTCTCATCTTATTATTTAATTCGTAATACATTTTATATTATATAATTCTATGTTCCTGTGTGGTGTGTGAATTATTGATGTGGAATGTGTTCTTGATGTGTTTTTCTGTTGTAGGGAATATAAGCTAATATAGGGTGTATAGGGTTAAAGGGCATAACACGCTTGTATTTGCAAAATTAAAGTAATAATCCAGAATTTAACTAGGAGTCAATTGGTGACCCACAGTGATGTTTGGAGTTCCGTAGGACCTTAAAGGGCCCCACACACATTTTCTATTGAAGTTATATTTGGACATTTCAAACAAATCCTAATATACTAAAAACACATAAAAAGAGAAGTTAACACACTTCAATAGTGTAAAGATACAAAGTATATAGAGAACTCAGGAGCGTTAGCCTTCATAGTTTAAAGGGATAAAATACGCTACACTTGTGACCCCACGGCTGAGTGCCACTACATTGGAGTCCATCCTGGTGAATGAGAGGGTCTCTGCAATTCACTTACGGGTTGCAGAAGGGAATGCTCTGACCTTTTTTTGTGCTTATGCTCCGATCAGCAATTCAGAGTATCCAACCTTTTTGGAGTACCTGAGTTTGGTCCTGGGAAGGGTTCCTACCGGGGATATCATAGTTCTACTGGGAGACTTCAACGCTCATGTGGGCAGTGATGGAGACACTTGGAGGGGAGTGATTGGGAGGAATGGCCTCCCTGATCTGAACCCAAGTGGTGCTTTGTTATTGGATTTCTGTACAAGTCATGATCCAGAAGATTTCCTGTTACTGAAACAAATTTTAAACTGTTCTTGAACAGTTCTTGAAAGGTATTTGGGACAGTTCTTCAACTCTGCGTTCAAGAACTCAGTTCAAGAACTGTTCTTGAACTGAGTTCTTGAACATTTGAGTTCTTGAATGCAGATTTCAAGAACTGTCCCAAATACCTCTCAAGAACAGTTCATGAACAGTTCAAGAAAAATTTTCAAGAATTGTTCAAGAACTGTTCAACAACTGTTCTTGAAATTTTCACAGGGGTTCTGCTCTTTCTCTCAGGCTATCATTGTGAAACTTGAAATATAAGTTCACCAGATGTATGCCTCGGAACTGATCAGGCATTTGTGTAACTCTAGATTTTGTGGTAATTAGGTACCCAATAAAGTTAAAAAAAACCTACAATGCCCATATTTTTCACAGAAATATTATTTCTGGAAACCCTCAGATCAGAACATGCACTATATAGTCATAAATGATCTGTGAAAATTTGAGATTCAAATAATAAAAAGTTTTAGAGATATCCTGCCTGAGGTACTTGATCAAGTTCCACATTGCGGTAGACATCTCGGGAGCTCATTAGCATAATTTATGTAAACTTTATGTCACTTTAATTCTGTATTTAGTAGTTGTCCATATGATGTTGGTACTAAATTTTTATGAATGAAAGAGAAATAAATGTATTCGGGAGTGTCTACCTACCTTAAGCTAATTTGCTGCAAGTTAGGAAGTATGTTTAGAGTCATTGCCCATTTGAAAGACCCATTTGCTACCAAGCATTGACTCTGTGGCTAATGGGATGTTGTTTCATTATATGTGACCCCACCTATGAAAACCCAGCTAAACTCATTTGATATACTTTTGAGATAAAGGCCGTCAAGATGTCCCTATGGTAAAAAATGTCAAAAATATGAGATGTGAGTTCATCGGTGATGATAGGTTGCATATTGGGGTTTCGAAATATAGTGTTCAAAAATTTAATTTCAAACATCATACATATTAAAACAAATGAGTTTATTGATGCTACGTTTACATTTTTTAACTGACAAATACCAGAAGTTGGTTTCCACTCGACTCGTTTCAACGATAGTTTCAATGGGCTTTCAGTTTACCTTCGGCGGATAAACACTCGACAGTTTGGGTGTCATTCGGTTTAGAAACTATATCATTGAAAATGAATGTAGACCATAATATCAACGTGCTCTATCATAAAGGTGGGCATTTCATGGTATGGCAGAAGAGTTGTGACTTAACCTGGTGCGGATTTCTCCATGGATTGTGTCGCATCACCTCAGAAATGTCAGAAATTAAGAAATTAAGTGTTTGCATTTATAGATTTAGTTTTGTGAAGCTAACCAGCCTAGTTTGAGGACATTCCATGCTTGCTACTTTGTGAAACAACTGGTGTTTGGACATTGACGACACGCAGACCCATCACTCTGGGGTGTGTTTCCCAAAAGCAAAATTGCTAACTTAGTGATCAACTTGCTTAGTTTGTCCATTCACAGTCAATGGGTCCAACGATGTAAGGTAGCATCTGTTATTGGAAGTGTGTTTATCCGACATGGTGGCGGGACACGAAACACAAGAGCACTGTTAGGAAGTAGGCCTAGTCGGGGGATACCAGATGCAGGAACAAAAAGTGTTTATTGTAAACACACAATACACTAAAGGAGAAAGGTAGCCACACAAGCCAGAAATAAAACACTGCACATGCACTGAACAAATGGGAGAAACTAAGGTACACTGACCAAGGCAGGGGGAAACAGAAGTACACACTCCAAGAGTGGCTTAACTAGAAAACAAAAACTTGACCTAACTAGACGGATGGAAACACTGGGAGACTAGACAAAAGGGAGACAAGACGTGAGCGCAGCAAAATATACAAGGCTTGGGAATCGTACAAAGGAAATACTCGGGTAGGTACAGGAGCTGAGATTTCACAATGTAACAAAGCCAACAAAGTTCCGTCTGACGATTTCTTCCCTCCTGCCCACAGATATACACACGGGAGGAGGCGGGGACTCGGAAGGCAATCTCAGAAGGAAGCAGAAACTCATGGGATTAATAAACAAATTTGAGAACCGGGTTAACAATCATGACTTGAGATGCTGAGACAGTTATGATTCTGGGTTTTGATCATGTTTTATGTGCTGGTTTTGTGTTCATGATTATTGTCTTTCATTTATTCTCTTTTGTTTTTGTAATATTCAGGTTTTTGGTTCATTCTATGTTTCAGTTCCATTGTACTTGTCTCCCCTGTCTTGTGATCTAGTTGGTTTAGTCCGTCTTCCCTGTCTGCGTGCTCACTGACGGGTGATTTAAGTGAAGTACGGTGTTTAAAAATATTCCTTCGTATCTCGTTTTCTTCCTTCAACCTTCTGTTCTAATGATTAACAAGACTAACATTTGTATTTTTTATTATAGTCTTCTAACACAACTAACCATGTATATATTCGATTACTAAATTACTAATGAGCACTCTAGTTTAAGTTGTAAATCTGCACCGCTACTAATAGACTAATTCCCTCTTCGCAATCGCCCTGTTGTATTCTCCGCCCCTTTGCTTTTCCACCGTCCTCTCCCTATGTTCAGCGAGAATCTCTCGCACGTGCTTAATTACTTTCCTGCTCTTGTTATCTGTGCACGTAGAACTCCTGGACCGGAGCTGTTTAAATGTCATTGGCTGTCTGTGTGATTCCCGTTCGTATTTCGTCTCTTGCCAATTTTCGTGGTAAGGGTTTCCCTCATGTGATTCTCCCGATGTAATTAGCCTCATTCCCCACAGCTGATCTCTGTGTAGCATGTGACCATTCCTGTGTGTATATTAGTGTGTATATTTCACTCACAGCTCTTGTCAGAACGTTGATCAATATTTCATTGTGCCGAGTTCCTTGTACGCCTTTGATTATTGTTTCTCTTCTACTGGATAGTCCGACTCCGATTCTTACCATAGCCCTTTTTGTACTGTTTTTGCCTTTCTGGATTTTGACCTATTTTTGTATGACCACGAGTTCTGTGTTTGTATGCCCTGTGTATGACCATTGGCTTTGCCCATCGACTACGACTTTTTGCCTATCGTTTTTGTATCTGGCCCATCTGTCTTACTGGTTCTGACCCCTGCCTGTCTAGTCGATACAGCTTTTGGATTTCGTATTGTGGCTTGGCAATTCCTGTGTTTTCTGGCTTTGACTCGGACTCCAATAAAGGCATACGTTTTTTGGATTGCTTTCTCTCGCGAGTGGTTCCTGAACGATACCTCACAGAGACAATCAATAAAACTAAATAGTTTTGAATAAGGTAATCTACACGTGACGAGTACAAAAACACCATCTTCTTTACGATTCAAAGTACTGCGTATGTGCAGTCTTGATTGATACTCCTGCAGTTTTTTATAGCATGCGCTTGTGGATAGGCTATTCGTTGCTTTATCGCATTAATATTGAGACCACTGTCCATTCTCTTCCCTGTGATTTCACTCGCCAGTGTTTCAAACCTATTGCAAGATACCGTTCAAAGTGCTGCGTAAGTTTATTTTGTCCTGATCCTCCTCTTACAAATGAACGCTGGTCTCAGAAGCTGACAGCCTCATTTGGCCATCCATGAAAAAGCTACTTAAGCTCCGTAGGAATACATACATCCTACGGGCACTGCACTAGTTTCTTGAAAAACACTTTTTCTGAGCCAGAAATTTGCCAAAACTTTGAAATGACCTTTCTCAGATAATATTAAAGAAATCAGTTAGATTTTTTCACAGAATATTCCTTTCATGATTTTGAATGACTTTGTGTAAAAAAAACTGTACATCACCAGAAAATGACTTTAGCTGGGTTATCACAGGCAGGGTAACATATCTACAAAATTTTCCTTCCACATGATGCCATGTATTTTGTGAATTTCACCAGACAGTCCTGCATCAAAGCAGCTCCATAATAAGTCTCTGCCACCCCCATGCTTCACCCCATGCTTTGGCCTGCAAGCCTCTCCATTTGGTCTCCAAATGAAGAGTTGGAATGCAAAACCCACCACTCAGTGTCTTTTGTTTTAAATAGATTTATTTACTCAGCATATTATGCATATTAATAAAAAAAACTTTAAAAAACTTTACATTTAAAAAAATGTAAAAATATTATTTAAAATATTAAACATAGTGTGCTCTTCAAATATAGCCATGGTTATTGCGGCCTCAACACCTCAATTTTTGTTTCATCAGAACAGGAGATATTTCTCCAAAAAATCAGATCTCTGTCCCCATGTGCTGTAAATTCGTCTTTTCCCTGGCTGTCTGGGAGGAGCGGTTTCTCTCTTGCTGAGTGGCCTGTTGTGTTGATATAAGACTCATTTTACTGAGGATATACCTTTTGCCTGTTTCCGCTAGGATTTTCATCTGCAGTTGACTCAAAGAGCAAAACTGAACCTTTCAGAAGCTTCTAAACATGGAATAGCTTCTAGACTATTTTATTACAATTTTACAAGCAGTTTAAAGGCACAGACAACTCACAGTATTTAAACTCCTGACCCACTGGAATTGTGAGATAGTGAAGTATAATTGAAATATCTTGTCTATAATCAACTGGTGAGAAAATTACATGGGTCATGCACAAAGTAACCTACTTTTCAAAACTATGATTTGAAAGTAATGATACTCACAGGTTTCAAAACAAATTTAAAAAGTGATTGGCATATTCCTCTGCTTCGAACAGAACAAAAGGCGTAATAATCCTATTGGAATGGAAAGTCGACACGCAAATTGAATCGACGGGAGGGGATGACGAGGGAAGATTTACATACGTTAATACATTAATCAATAATACCAAGATATGTTTTGCCTCCATGTATTGCCCAAACATTCACAACCCCAAACTCTTGGGTAGAGTATCTAATACCCTGTTAGACTTCAGGGATTATCAGCTTGTGATAGGTGGAGACTTTAACCAAGTTTGTGATGGAACCTTAGACAGATCAATTAATGCTAATTTAAACAGATAGATAACTGGTGGGATTAAATCTTTTATCTCTGCGTTGAAGACCCTGGACCCTTCACAAATAAGGAACCCAACTCAAAGAAATTATCGAAGAGAAGAGGAAAACTTATAACCAATAAACAATGGTATAAATAATCCAAGTCCAGGCACTCAAGATTGTTCTAAAAAAATGTAAAAAGCCTTTAATCCACGGGGCTATGAACACATTAAAAATTATTTTTTTAATTCCTTAAGCCAAATGAGATAGGAAGCTCCAGTTTTGTCCTTCTCCTGCCCATACACCTCAAGTCCAGCTGATCAATAGATTTTCCATTCTGGCTGAGCGGGATATCCCCCTAGAACCGATCACCACAACCCCCTCTCACCCCAAGAGTCTAATGGCCTTCTGGACACGGCTGCGCCCGAGCAGTCCACTTCATTGAGTAATTTCTCGACACTCGCCTGCGATACGACACTGTGCAGTCCACTGCTCGTTCTGCAGCTACCCCTCTGGTTCAGAACTCTGAGCCCCGTCGCACCGTCTCTCTGATTATTAAGGATTCCATTATCAGAATCATTCAACCAAATACTGCCACAACTTCCTGCTGTCCGGGCACTACGGATTCAGACATGGTTAAACCACTGGTCCCGTCTCTTTTTACCGAACATTCTCACGCTAAACATGTTGTTATTCAAGTTGGCACCAACGACACTGCCCATCAGCAATCCAAGGTTTTAAAACATGATTTTCTCGCTCTTTTTAAACTTCTCGAGGACTACGGTTAAATTTTTTTAAATTTCTGAGCTGATTCCCTCTTATTGTCGGGGTGTAGGGCGTTTTAGCAGGTTGCTCAGCCTCAGTACCTGGTTGCAGTCAGAGTCCTTCTTGTGTAACTTAGTTTTTATTGATAATTTTAATCTTTTCTAGGAACTTACAGCCTTTATTAAAAGAGACAGTATTTACGCCCGCCGACAGGGAGCCCGTGCTCTAGCTGCAAACATTTCTTAAGCTATCTCCACCTCAGTTAAACTATCAGCTAATCAAAGCACCCTTACATCGTCGACATGTTGTATAGTGAGTTATACGACCAGTGACTTCCCCTGGGTCCTAGCGCCAGTCACACAGATTCATCATACTTCCCTACCGTTGCTCATATGTTGCCAGGACCCTTATTTTCTATCCTGACCCGAGTTATTTTATGGTTACCTCTCCATAATTCAAACCGGAATGTCACTGCCTCAAATCTTGCAAAAAATTCCTCTGAAGCCATGTTTGACCACATCTCCCTCTACCCATCAGCAAACCTCTCTATCCACTATAAACCATGTTAGCTCCCCCTGTTGTTCACTGCCAATACACCAATGTAATATATTTTCCAATACTGGATCTACTATTCCTATGATTATAAATAATCGCCATAACAATGTCATAACCAGGCATTCCAGAAATCTGTTCTATTTTCAAACTAAAACTCCCATTTTTTTTTAAAGGACACAGCTATTAAGTATAATTTAATTAAAATCCATTTAGTGTCTTTTACCAATCCCCAAATCCAGTTTCATCTCTCTCCTATTAATTCATCCACTTTTAACGATAGAACTGGAATGGGAATAATTTCTTTTAAATGTAAGAAGCCGATATCAAAAGTTAGATCAGGCTGAAACGGGTAGCACAGACTGACTCAGACATTCTTGTTTTGAGTGAATCATGGCTCAAAAAAAGTATAACTCACTCTGATATTGCTTTGGGGGCTATAATGTTTTTAGGGTGGATAGGGTTGGGAGGGGTAGTAGTTTATATGAAATCTAATATCTCAGTCACTATATTGCACTCTGTAACCAAGCCTGAATATTTTGAGTGTATTTTTCTGAGAGTTCACCTTGGGCCTACCACTTTCGTCATTGCTGGTATCTACAGACTGCTGGCATGGATTCTATTGATGCACTAGGAAATCTAATTGCACAATATGCAAATGATGAACATATTATAACTGGTGATTTTAACTTAAACTGGTTTAATTCAAATTCAGATTATCTTAAAGAGATCAGTGGGAACATAAACCAGACTCAATTGTTAGTTGATCCCACTAGGCCTGATTTAAAGGATTGTTCAGAGTCAACACTGATTGATCTTTTTTTCCAATAGAACAGACTTAATTGTTGCCAGTGGAATGTTTGAATTAGGTTTCAGTGATCATTGCCCCACTGCATGTATCAGAAGCACTTGTGTAGAAAAGAAAAAATCTTTTGTGGCCCTCAGAAGAAATTTTTTACATTTTAAGGCGAGACACCACAGGTGAATGGGGTAAAATTTTTAAATAAGAGATATCACCATGAAATGTCCTCAGTTGATTATTTGCAATAATATGAAAAAAATTTGTATTACTAGTTTTTCAAATTCTTATGTTTAAATATGCAAATCATGCATTCTCTCATTAAATATGTGCTAATTTGCATATAATTTAGGAAGATAAATCTAAACATCTGATAAAGTCAGGTGAAAATTTCTTTTTTCATTTTGTTAACATATAAGATGAAAAAACAATTACAGAGGGATTTAAGGATATCTGCTTTTATTACTGAGAAAATCAAAATATGCTGTCCATGGCCTCAAAAACTCAATTTTTGCCATATTTTTGGGAATAAAATGTCTCATAAATCAGGCTAGGGATGACATAGTAACAAATCCCTTTGCAAATATCTTCAGAATATTGCTAAGTGTATAACTGCAAAGTTTGGTATACATAGGTACTACAGAGGCGGAGAAGTTAGACTTGGAGTATGACAAAAAACTGGTTTTGAGAAAACGGCATTCAAAGATGTGCATCAGGGAATTTAATGCATTTCTGTTAGAAACAATTACTCACAAACAGAACAAATGTTCGGGCCCTTAAAAATAGTAATGTGGTATATTTTAAGCTCATGAAAATTGATAATTTAATAACATGATAGGCATCTAAGGCCTACACCTGTAGTTGTTCTACTAATAAACATATTAGCCAACACTGCACAAATTTGCAGATAAAACTCACGTCAAATGCGACAACACTTCCACTCTCACTGTACAATCATGTTGATCAGAGGTCTTCAACGTCTTTCCTAGGGACCCACTGTGTATGCTGATTTTTGTTCCAACCACAATTTTTATCACAGGATTTTAACAAGTTGTTAATGTCTTAATTCGTTGTTTTTCATACCTAGCGTAGTTACTTTCTATTTTTAGCCAAATGTTTCATAGAAGCATCCATACATGCTATGAAGTATAAAATATCCTCAAAGATAGTGGCTTTATTTCTATACTGCAAGATATTTCCAGCATTGTAACATTTGAAACTGATCAAATTGGACACTGAGGAACTCCGTAAACCCCAAATTGGGCTGAGGGACACAACTGTTTCAAGTTCAAGCTCTCTCAAAAAACTTCAGGTGAATTAATTAGATTAACACAGAGCTGGTTTGACTCTTTACCATTTGCTTGTCGAATAAATTTGTCTTGATGTGCCAATTAGTTTCACCAAGTAGGAGCCAAGCACATCTTTAATTTGATTAGTTACATTGTTTTCTCTCATTTTATGTTGTTATTCCCAATGCATAGCAATGTGGGTATGGCATTTTTTTATTCTGAATGGCAAACACGGATATTTCTCTTATCTTGTGAATTAAGAGGGCAAATAACTGCTCTAAGAATTAAATACACTTAATTAAGACTGATGAACAGCTCGTTAAAATCCTGTGATTACAACTGTGGTTAGAACAAAAGCCAGCATACACTGTGGGTCCCCAGGAACAACGTTGAAAACCACTGGTGTAGATGTAAAGACGCTTTGTCTGCATGAGTGTCCCTGTTGCAATTACTGCAGCAATAAACTGCTGCAGAACCCATGATTTTCTGTATCAATGTTTATTGACCCGGTGCAGCACAATTAGGACAAAAGGCTATCAACTGTCACGCATTCGCAGTTTAAGTGTCATATTCTCGTTCCCGTGCCGTATGTCAGCAACCATTCAACCAGCGCGTTTGTAAGAGACTCTCAAGCGGAATTGAAGTACTTGTGCATGGAGGTTTATCAGTTTCACATGCGTTTCGGTGGATTTCACCACAAGTGACATGGAAATCATCATGACTCCAGACTTTTCACGCTTTTCTTTACTCAGGGAATTGCATAAAAACATTTCAAATTGTGCTTTTTGATTTAAACAACTTGAACGATCGTGGAACGCATGCATTGCGTTGATTGACTAATTGCTGACCATGGCACGGGAACGCAAGCATGCCACCAAATCTCAAACAAACAAACAAACATGACGGGCTGGAGGCGGGTGATCACTGTGCCCAGTGTGAGTGCATTCAGTTCTCTCCCTAAGTTGTCCCTAAGTTTACACAGAGGTTAATGAAAAGTGGTTCGGAATTAGACGATAGGACGCGATTATTTAACTATTCGGATGCAGCCAAGGTTCCGCGGCAAGCTTAAGACGGAAGTGTCAGAGCGCACAACGTGATGCATCTGATCGAATCACGTTAGCAAAAATCAGCAGTAGCCAATGAGATTTTTTCATTAGCTTTAAATTCCCCTATGAACTTTCACAATTCGTTACTGACAGAAAGGAAATGCCCTTATTTGGATTACACAGCGTTGTGCAGGAGAATCAGAGCTTTACAACAGTACCAGACATGACAGACTTCAGTGAAGAGGCGAAGTACTGTTCGTTGCGTTGAAATGCTAACTTTTTGGTAAATTCGGAAGAAACTCACTGCCGCAAGTAGACAAAATGTCATGAAATAAACATCTAAATGTATAATTTTTTTGTTTTCTTTATTGCAGTTTGAAAGAATACATATTCAAGGAGTAAACTAGCCCAAAATCTCAAATTTGACCATTGCATGAAAAATCCATGTTTTTGCTGCCGTGTCTCGCCTTAATGAACAGTCCTTTTTTGCTCATTGTGACATTAGTTCCACTTTGAATTACTATGATGCTCAGGTGGTACTGGACTTCTTAACTGAGACATTCAACTCAGATGTTAATGCTCATGCTCCACTCAAAAAGATAAGAATTGAAGACCACTGAGTTTGTCCACTGAGTTTAAATTGAGAAACTCAGCCTGAGTTCTAGCTAGAAAATCTGGTGATCCTAGTCACTGGCTCTCTTTCAGACGAGCTTGTAATAGATGCACTGCAGCTATAAAAAAGGCTAAATCTACCTACTATCTGAATCTAATAACTAATTCATCTTCTAATCCAGTCAGGTTTTGGAAAGCAGTAAACTCCATAAATGGAAAATATAGTGCCTCACTTCCTTCGCTTATGAAATTAAAAGAGTGTAAAATTGCTGATCAATAAGAAATTTGTTCAATATTTAATGAGAACTTCATTAGTGCTGGCCACTTATTTGAAAAAATCTACTCCGATCGTCCCAGTGCTCCTGATACATGTATGGGTAAAATGAATTCCACTTCCTCTCTCACCTTCCAACCCTTCGTATCTATTGACGTTCTGGATGCTATGCAAGCAATAAATGCCAGATATCTGACTGGAGAGGATAGTCTTGATGCTTTCCTGATAAAATTGGCAGCTCCATCCATCATTGAACAATTAACTCATGCATTTAATCTCTGCATTGCCTCAGGTTGTTTACCTACGGCCTGGAACACTGCCCTACATAATACTTTATATACTACTGATTCTAAATTCTTTCAGAGCTATCTGCATGAGAGGCGTCAATGCCTGCAGGCAGGAAATTTCCAATCAAAGCTGTTACCCATCTCAAAAGGTGTACCGCAGGGCTCAGTTTTGGGTCCCGTCATTTTTACTTTGTACATAAATGATATTGCCTCTACAAAAAACTGCCAAGCCCATTTTTATGTTGATGATACGATTTTCTATTATATTGCAGGTTCTGTACAACTAGCAACTGAAAGACTCCAGATAGCATCTAATGCCCTGCAAGAGGCACTGCTACAAAAGACTTTAAAACTGGTCTCTCTTCCATCAAGAAATCAGATTAATGCCAAGACTGAGACTTTTCAGTATCATCATGTGTGTGTTTTGATTAATATTTTAATTAATTAATTAATTTTTCATTCATTGATTTGTCTCCCCTCCTTTTTTCTTTGTATGACTTCTTGTTTTTATAGTAGTCCATTTGTGCACTCGGCCCCACCGAAAATGAGGGTCTCCCTCAGTGGGTTTCGAATTTAAATAAAGTCTTTAATTAGATTAAATACCCTTATATCTCCTAAAATGATATACGGCACATCACACAAAATCTCGTGTTATGCGGATGACATATTACTTTATTTTACAATTATTTCAGAATCCATTCCTTAAATATCACAGGTGTTTACTCAGTTTGGGCAACTTTCCAGGTTTTAAATTAATCAGGAGAAATCTCTCTAAATATCCAGGCAAAACAACACGTTGTACTCTCTATTCCCCAAGTAAGTTGGCACAATTCTTCCGTCGCATACATGGGCATAAACGTCTCCAACTTCTCAAAGATTTATCAAATCAATAATGACAAATTGAAGCTTGAGATCTCTGCTGATCTTCAAAGATGAGCTACTCTAAAGATGTCATTGCAAGGTAGAATTTCGATTATCAAAATGAATATTCTTGGACGATTAAATTTCCTTCTTTCCATGCTACCTATACGTCCACCTGCCAAATACTTTGAGGAACTGCAGTCAGTGACCACAAAATTTTTTTGGGATGGCAAAAGACCTAGCATTCAATTTCATACTCTACAATGCTCCAAAAATTTGGGTGGGTTGGCGGTTCCGCATTATAAGTTGTATTATTGGGCTTTTCAAATGAAGGCATTAAGAACCTGGGGTCTCATTTATAAACAGTGCGTTGGCACAAAAAAGATACGCATGTCACTTTCTTTGCAGATGTCTGATTTATAAAAACAAACTTCGCATGAAAAAAGGGAAATTATTAAGATTTAGCAACATTCCAATTGCCAATTCCAAGTCCATCCTGATTAAATAGATGAAAATTCCATGCAGTTTATTTTACCCATAGATTTATAAATCAGGTTATTTTCCGCAAAATATCACTTTTACTTTTTTATACATACGTATTATTTAAGTATGAAATCCATGCAAATTTTTATAAATAAGGCCCCTGGGCCGGTATTCAATTCAATACTTAAGTACAGCACTAATTGGTCAAAGTCGGTATTCAAGTAAACTTTTGGCTATGTATTTTGCTAAGTTTTTAACTGAGAATTTTACTTATTCTGAGTAAAATTCTCAGTCATACTAAGTTTTACTCTTTTTGGTATTCAAGTGCGTGCAACTAAGTAAGTATTTTGTCTTGTCCAGATTGGATACTTAAGTACAATATCATTCTCAAAAAATGATTCATCGGGACAAGACGCATCATCGTGGCTTCTGTCCTCCATCTTCAGTTCAACCATCAACTTCGTCAGCATATGGCTAAGCAACGTTAACATCTAATCGACATGGACAATGATACAGAACTTATCAAAAGATATTGTTTCAACAGGGAAGGGATCCTGTGCCTAGCTCAGTTGATAGAGGACAACATCACTCCCTAGGGCAATACTGACCATCCAATCGCACCCTTGGAGAGGCTGTGCACAGCCCTGCATTTCTACGCCACGGGATGCTTTCAGCGCACAGATGGAGACACCACCCACATCTACCAGGCGTAACGTCATAATTTTGGCTAAGTAATTTACTTAGATATCGTCTGACTAAGTCAATGTCTTAGACGCATTTTGAATTAGACTAAAGCATTCTTTTTAGTGAAGTAAAGAACTAAGTTTAAATTTTACTGAGACTAAGTATTGAATTGAATACTGGCCCTGGTGTGATACGTCATCTGTGATCTCCTGGAGCCAGGTTGAACAGAGTTGAATAACATTGCATAGGCTTTAAGAAAAAGCTGACAGTGAAGAAATTTAGACCAATTATTGCCAAGTCCCTAATCATATGGTCGGACGTCCAAAAACGTGTAGTATGCAAATTTAAGTTTTCTGTCCGCTCTCCACTTTGGTTTACTTACAATCTGCTGCGTAACTCCATACCATTCAGTAATAACTGTTGGGCTTCCAGCGGTGTGCATACTTTTCAGGATGTGTTTAATGAATATGGTCTACTTTCATTTTAAGATCTCAGACAATGTTCCTCCCTCCCAGAGTCCTTATGGTTTGTGCATCTCCAATTGAGATCATCTCTTCGCGCCCTTGGCATTCCATGGGACTCCCCTCTGCCCTCCTATCCTCCAAATTCATGAAAGGAAAGTCATTATTGCAGGGTTAACTGTGGTAAAGAATACAATAATTTCTTCATGGTTCACCCCAGGTAATCCAACAGTGGCTGAATGGCTAAATTACTATAGAAGCATAGCCAGCATAGAGAGATTATGGGCAGTAATTAACAAAGCACATGGTACCACTGTGGATGCTTGGGATAAACTCATTGCCCACTTCACTATTGATTCTATCATTGTACCCTCAAACATCAAAGTGCCCGTAAATTTGTCTCCCCCCCCCCCTTTTTTTTTTTTTGTCAAGTAACGATCTGTTTTTCAGCAATCTTCTCTGGAAAATGTTAATTTGTTCTTGTCTAGGTTAGTAAACTGTAAGTTTGAATCAATGTGAAAAATACAAGCCTCTGGCAGCCTGAACATACTGTAGTTATATAGCGAACATGATCCTGCAAATCTGTATGTTTTCAATACAAATCACACAAAAAAAGCTCTGCTTTTGTTTACATGAGTGGTCAAGAACAATGAGTTTCAATGACTTCAACCTTAGAGTACACAGTAAAAAATCATAGTGTCAATTTACTCTTTAAGAGTTGAATTTAACTCTCTGTCAGATAACATTTGGTCCCACTCAAAATCAGTGTAAAATTTACTCTATAGCCAGTGTTAAGATTTTTAGAGTTAATTTTACTCTATTTTGTGTCAAAATTAACAATGAGGTGTGTAAAAATATTTAACACTATAGGGAATCATCACCCTGCAGAGTAGATTTTGTCCCTGTGTGGAAGTGGGAATTAACTCTCACTTTTGACACTTCCATTTAGACGATTTCACTCTGCATAGTGCTATAACTACTCTATCCAGAGGAAAATAGGTTTACACTGCAATATTGACACTCCATTTTTTACTGTGTATGTAAAACTTCTACTTTGTACTTCAGCTGTAACTTCAAACATGTATATACTCTAATTGTTTTTTTATTTTTTGTATTTTTCAAAATAATGTGTTATACATGAGTGATCTTTTATTGCATTTTTTCTTCATTTTCATTTTGAGGGTGCCAGTAATTCTTGATCTGATTGTATTTTAAGTAATCAAATCATTTCCCCCAGCAGGTCTATGGGTTCAATACGAGGAATTTAGGGTGATTAGCCACATTAAAGATATTAAAATGCTGTTTTTACATTCAGTGGCAAAGGAAATCATCTTATGATTCGTTATCTTTACTCTGCAAAGCTTGTTAATTACAGATTATATGGTATATCATAATTCTTTTGTCGCAAATTTATCTACCAGCAACACTGAAGGCTCTGAAGGATTCACAAATTTGAATTTACAGAAAGATAGGCAATATATCTGCATCAAAGCTGCATTAATATAATGATAACTGCTGCCCTTCAAAATGAATGTGACGGCAGTGCTTAAGACATTTGATAGATCTCCTTTTCATAACTTTGGAAATAAGTTCTCTTTATTAATTTAGCCAGAAATGAAAAGCTTTTTTGCATAGTGCCTTGGAGTATTAAAATATTTAATAATTTTCTTTGTAGTAATTAAATTTTCAGGCCTATTATGAGGTACTGTGCGTATGTTTACAAAAAAGAGGAAAGTCTAAAAATATGGATGTTTGCCAGAAAAATGCCTATACAGCAGGGGTGTCCAATCTCATCCGTAAAGGGCCGGTGTTGGTGCAGGATTTTGTCCTAGCCATCAGCGGTACTGCACCTGATTCCACAAATTAACAAATCAGGGGTTGCAATCAGGACCTTGGTGGGTAGAATCAGGTGTGTTAGTGTTGGGCTCTAACAAAAACCACCACCCGCACCGGCCCTTTCTGGATAAGATTGGACACTCCTGGTATACAGTTTTCAAACAAAATCCAATGGGCAGATGAGACCAATTTGTCCTAGAATAATGGGAAGAGAATGGGATTGTGAAAGAATGGAACTGCTCATATTCTGAACCTCATCTGTGAAGTGTAGTCATGTGTAGGCATGTATGGCTGCTTATGTTAGTTAGCATTTTGCTAGTTTTTTTTTTGTTCACCCTCCAGATATCACTTGTTTACCTTTGCGGCAGGGTCTTTGCCATGCAAAAAGCAGAAATTAAGAGTTTTCACTCAAGAAATGCCGATAATTTGAGCCATGGCATATTTAAATGCCACATGTACAGAGGTTTTGCGTTAAAGACAATTTTCATACTTTGGCATCCCATACAACGATAATCAGATGTTAGCTCGTTTTATAAGAGTTAGCCAGCTTTCAATTTCATGATGTTCCTCTAGCTTTTATTGTGTCAAATAAAGTCAAAGGGAAAATACAAGCTAAAACACTTACATCGTTTTAAAATGTCTACCATCTATGTGCAATTAATTTTAGGGTTTGCTTTTTGATAAATGTAACATTGTACTTGACTGTTAATTCCAATTTGTCATGAGCTATCCTGCCAAGCTTCTGGCTGGTCCGCTTCAGTGTTTTATTTTCCCACTTTCCTCAGAACGATTCCACCACCCCCCCCATCCCCCCCCAAAGGGCATCGATAGTATTAGCAACATTAGCTAGCTCAGTGGCGTGCACAGACATTATGGGGGGTAAGTGCTCAGGGGGGAGGGGGAGGGCACTTTTTTGCACACGTGGAACATGCTATTATTGTGTGAGATTAAAATAATAAAATAAACACTACACGCACATGTTCAATGCAATGCATGACGACTGTCTTTCATCAAAAGAAGGCACATGGGTAGCCTTTATGGAGATATTTTTCTCTCAGGCAATGGGGAACTTCCTGATTCTTCTTCATGTGTTCATTTATGTTGCCTAAAAAAACCTACACAAAAAAAAAAAATGTTCAGCTTAACAGATAGATTTGCAAAGTCGACCGACATTGTTTGTGGTGGTCATCCTCACGTTATCTATCATTGTTTGGGCTATAGCATTAAACTAGCATCAGGTGACCAGTCGGCTAAAAAATGCTCAGTTGTTTGGTGCTGTATGAGCAGTGGCGTACCGTCAGATGCCAGGAAGGCCTTCAGTAACATCACCCTTTCCCGGATAATTGCTCTTAAACTGTTTGCGATCAGGCTGAATTGATTAACAATCAAACAGTTAATTAACAGAATGGCCACCACCAATGCGTGACACGTAATGATTAAGAAATGCTAATTACAAAGCGATTGCCTGTTGGCTATGTTGATATAATTGATGTGAAACCGCAAGGATGACAATCTGCTTTCAAACTTTCGCGGACTTCACAGCAATTATTTTCGTCTTCACTCAGCTGTGCTACTACGCACTTTGGCCGTCACATTCAGAGTATATGGAACGGATTCTCATGGCTAATTGCTCCATGAACGTCACAAATTAATTTACGCAAATTCAGAAATTATAAAGACATAGGATAGTTTTTCCGTAGCCATTGGTGTGCGGAAGTAAGTTTAACGTCGTATTATTTTGTAGTGCAATGTATAACACGGCTTTCAAAAACAAGTTAGATTCTCGTCGGTTCCTCCAATCAGTCTGAGCAACAGTTGCTAATCGGGGAGGTAAACTGCGAGAGGTGTCTGTCATTAAGAAGTGAAAGGTGAGGTTATTGCTGGCCCTGTGTTTCTGCCGACGGACCATCACTGTGTATGAGACATGCTACTGCACAACAAAATGATTACAGGTTGGGCTTGGAGGGCAAACTGTATGATTTCACTTGATCTGTGTGTTACCTGGCTGGCGGAGCACAAGACTGCGGCTACCAGTCGCTCAGCTGATATGCACTGCGCGCGTGTTCACGTGACAAAGGAAGAGAGGTCGGAAGTGCGTGAGGAGGTGGCCCATTTCAGGGCATTTTTTCAGTAGTTTTTAATCACACAGCTTTTATAAAAGATTATTTCAACATTGGCCCCACTAAAGTGTTAATAATAATAAAAATAATAATAAATATAATCATAAAAAATAAAAAAAAAATTTCAAAAGGGCACTTTCATTGATAAACGGCAAAGGGGCAAGTGCTGTAGCACCACCTAGAGTCTATTTGTGCACGCCACTGAGCTAGCTTGTGTTTTTTCTCTGAGAAACAACAAAACCGGAGATTATGGCCACTCCCCGATGCCACAAAGCCAGTGTGTTGCATTCTGCATGTACCAGGCTGATAACTTTGTGAAAATTGGCATTTCCTCTCGCTAAACAACTGATTTTTGACATTCTAGTGTTGCAAAAAATGTATTTAAAGTGATTCTAAGACAGAATCCCTGAGTTGTTGTTCCTATGTGGATGAATCCAATAACTGATATTTATGGTTGAATATACATTTAGCTAAAGACTACTCTCCTATTAATCTGCAAGGTATTTGCAGCAGCAGTGTCACTTTGTTGCATCCCATCCTCTACAGAAATCAGCTTTATCTGTGGTAAACTGTCCAAAACAATAAAATAGGATGCACTGTACATCAAAACTACATGCATTTTAACAATGTATTTTTAATGAATGTTTCAGCATGGTATTTTAATCATATGATATGATTGATCAAGCAATGTTTTCTTATCAATAATATGCACTAAAATAAATTTACTTTCACTGGAAATTTCAGATTTAGTGTGCGAGAAGCAATCGAGTTGCATGATTTTAATTCGTTCAAATATTTTGCACGATAGGTTGCGTAGTGCAAAAATTCTGACTTGTTGTATGAAAAATCTAGGACTAATATCCATCTGTTACTCATGCAAAGTTGATACTGAAGTTCAGCATTACTAATTTGTATTAATATGCTGGTAAAAACAGGCCAGGGTTGCCAAATTTACAAATCCACATGGCTTATCCGTGTCACATGGCCCAAGGCTATGCATTGAATGTACCAGGACACAACGTAGCTAGCAACCCCCCAAAAACATCAACATGCACAGCTGCAATTTCCCCCTGTCTCACTAGTGACTCCTTTGCCCACGTGGAGTGGCACAGTCTCACCTCATTAGCTGCACATAGGCATCCCTTGGAGGAAGCATCTGAACGCCTCAGTTGGAGGACTGCGGCCTGAACAGATGGGAGCTGCCCAGGCCTGGCGCTAGAACAGGGAATTGGGGTGGCACAGACATGTCCCTTTATGACAATTAGGATAGTCCTGGCTAGTTCTCAATTATTTTCCTTTATTGACGCGTTTTCCAATTATTGTAATTGGCAACTGAAGACATGGTTTCTCTCCATATGTCATCTAACAGCGATGAAATCATGGGGTAAATTCAGTATAACTGAGAATTGGGATGGACAAAACATCCGTTTTAAACATTTATTAGTCCTGACCTGTTCTCAGTCATTTTCATGATTAATAAAAGGTTCACTCCGAGAGCACTCCACACTTAACAGGTGCTGCTTGTTCTCCCCGATTAGGTAAGACGACAATCATCCAACTGGACGCGTATTTGCTGAATTTAAATCAACGTTATTCAAAATTGCATACCTGCTTAAGCCGCAAGCTTTTTATAGCCTATTTCACTGGCGAGTGCCACTTTTTTCACTCAATACCAAGAGTAATTTTGAATTACGTTTATTTAAATTGAGCAAATGAGCATCCAGATGAATGATTGTCGTCTTACGATTGTCGAGAACAAGCAGCACCTGTTAAGTGTGGAGTGCTCTCGGAGTGAACCTTTTGTTAATCATGAAAATGACTGAGAACAGGTCAGGACTAATAATTGTTTCAAACAGATGTTTTATCCATCCCAATTCTCAGTTATACTGAATTTACCCCATGATTTCATCGCTGTTAGATCGCATATGAAGAGAAACCGTGTCTTCAGTTGCCAATTACAATAATTGAAAAACACGTAAATAAAGGAAAATAATTGAGAATTAGCCAGGACTATCCTAATTGTCATAAAGGGACGTCTCTGCCCCCCCAATTCCCTGTTCTAGCGCCAGGCCTGGAGCTGTCAGCACAATTTTCAGAGGAGAGCTCAGGCTAGCTTACAGATAGAGAGATGCAATGCAACGTTACTGATTCATATTGGGTATAATATAATGATAAATAAAAAAATAAATAAATGCAGAATCAAACATAAACCCTACAAACCTCAAGTCAGAACATGTGTAGTTGTTTGTTATCGTGCCATTTGCAGAGATTGACAGAGGTGAGTACTTTGAAGTCTAATTTTGATGGTTTTCAAGACATTAAAAAATGTCTTTTTTCTAGGGCCGTCGCTATAATTAATCGCGATTAATTTAAGCGCAATAAAAGTAACTGCCACTATGAGGCAGACAGACGTGATTGCTTATTACCTTTTCTATGACACTCACCTAATGCGGTCCTTTGAAATGCTTCCGGGAATAAAACTGTGATTTGAAGTCTGCTAATTACCAGCGAGGTTGGACAGCCTCCATCACCTTGGCATAATTAGCTCACCTTAAATCAATTCCCGTGTACTTTGCCTGACTTGCAATCAAGCCATTTATTCAGCCAACTGACAAATCAAAACCAAAATGTGGCCTATAATGATTAAGAAGAGAGAATGAGAACCAGACAGACCTAACCAGGCTGCCGCGTTATATTAAAAGATTTTCAAAGTCGTTAACAATTTACATGTCACGTTCTATACCCTTAAACAAAATGTTTTCCACCTTCACTGTTGGTTATTTAGATGCTCAAAAGTAGATAATATCAAGTGCTATGAGTTACATTATTTTAAATTACTCTCGTTCAATTATCTAATAGAAAATGCCTCAAATTTGCGGCAAAGATTCGCCAGAACATAATTGTCAAATCTTCGGTGCATTTGACTATTGCCTGCAATTGCAATGCAAACGTATTCTCTCTCACATTCATGTTCGGTATGCTTTACAAAATGTTTTTCACTTCACGTAGCCTATATTTTTAAGCTCTTAAAACCAGGGCCATCTTTGAATTACTTAATTTTTTTTTAGAAATATCTTTAAAAATGCATACAAAATTCCTTGATGAAAGGTGGAATTCAGAGGTCTGCTATTTATTCAGATTATTGAAATTTTTTCAATCTAACGCGGCAGCCTGGTTAGGTCCGTCTGCTTCTCATTATCACTTCTTAATCATTATACGCCACATTTTGATTATGATTAGTCAGTTGGCTGAATAAATAGCTTGATTGCAAGTTTGGCAAAGTACGCGGGAAATTATTTAAAGTGAGCTAATTATGCCAAGGCGATGGAGGCTGTCCAACCTCGCTGCTAATTAGTGGACTTCAAAATAGAGTTCTTCCCAGAAGCATTTCAAATGACCGCATCAGGTATGTGTCATAGAAAAGGTAATAAGCAATCACGTCTGTCTGCCTCATAGTGGCAGTTACTTTTATTGCGCTTAAATTAATCGCGATTAATTATAGCGACAGCCCTACTTTTTTCATTTAAAATTCTTGTCACATAGCATATCCCTTCAGGTTGTAAGCTCACGATCTCTGCGGTCTTGATATAGTTTAGTGCAGACTTAGAGATGGCAGTAGCAGAATGTACCTGGAGGAGGAGGAGTGCCGTGGCAATTTCATGCTGTGTCTATATGATACAGTATGTGCCATCACAACACCATTTACCCCACACAGAGCGTGCATTTCATCTTGACGATACAATTGATAAAAAAAGTCTGCACAAGCTTCGTGAAATTATAGGCTTGATCTGCAAGGAACTTGAACTTTTTTGTCAGGAAGACTCAAAGTATAAATTTGCCGAGTTAATCGACACTTATTCACAAGGACTCACTGCTGTCAAAAATGGGAAAGGTGAAAGAGTCTTATTGCAATATCTGGCTTTCCATTTGAGTTCAATAGTCCATTTAAATAGTGTAGGTTTATATCCACTGTAGATCTGAACAAGACAGCTGAGTATTAAACAGTTCCTGTTTTTGCCTCCAAAGCATACTCTGTGCAATGCAGCATTTATAATGCCTTCATAAATGAGACATAATGTCATCATAAATCATACATAAGCAGTTGTCTTGCGTTGTTAAGAGTGAAATAACACATCCTTATTCCGCATGTGATGCCAGATGTGACAATGACACTAAGCTGACAATGGCACCCTTTATAGCATTTAGCCACTAGCTAAGTGGCATTGTCAGTTATATCACATCTTGCATCATATGTTGAATAAGGATATGTTATCTCACCCGGTACAAAGCATGATATTTGCTTATGAATGATTTATGAAGACATTATGTCTCATTTATGAAGGCATTATACATTCTGTATAAAGCCTTTATGAGCAACACCTCATCTAAAGTGTGACCAAATTATTTTATTTCGCATATTTGCACCCTCACTTGATTCTATTGAGTTCTTTTTTACATGCCTTCCTTCAATTACCAGAAATCTTTGATTCAGCAGTACTCTTTTGCAGTGTGTTGGAGTCGTTCTAGAAAACAACTGATTGTGAATGAAGGTGGAAAAATCCACTTGCTTTTATTTTTCAGCCACATTGCCCGACTAATGTGATGGTTGGATACACATGACAGTCATTTGTATGTTAAGGAGGAAAGCAGAAATAAAATAAAAGAAACCTCAAGAACTATAGAGTTCTCATGTTGTGTTTAATTTAGAAATCATGTTTATAACATAGTCTGGATCCAAATAATCAATCTGAAGCCCAGAACAACCATACAATCATCACAAGTCTCATTACTCAACAGTCCCTACATTGAGAGACATGGATAAATCAAACAAAAATCACTCTGTTCTTCCAAATATCAAACAAATTAATAATAATAATCAAATAAGACTCAAAACATGTGGACAAATACCGATCAAAATATATTTGGCAAATATGGGATTTATCCCAGTTGACATTTTACGAGAATGTAGTTACCCCTTAAAATTAATCAGTTTTAATAAATTTACGACGACTTTAGCTCGAGGAATCAGAATTTCAAGAAACACAATAAGATTTGTTTATCCACGTGAGTTCTAAGAAACATGATGGTCCATGAGGCACTTCCAAGGATATTAAAGAGATCTCCTTTTGAAAATATTTTTTTTTATTATTATTATTTTCTACACTTAAGACAATAAATCCAAAGATTCAATGCAGTAAATCAAACAAAGATTCCAGAAATAAATACAGAAACAAATCAAGAAAAAAAAATTCTACTTTTATAAGAAAACCTCAAATATTCAGTAGATACTGTAATTGGCTCATTCATTGTTGATGTGTTCGCCTGCATTTTCTCCATAGAGAGCAGTACATGGCTTGCATGGACCATTCAATGAATGGTACATATTAAGAGCTCTATCACTCCTCAATAAACACTATATAGCACCTTCTTTAAAAAAACTACCACGACATTTACATCATTCATATTAATAATAGCGACCAAGTGTGTTTCACGTGGAATGCAAGGTTGATGTCTCCGCTTTGTAATTTGTCACACACTGTTACATCTAGGAGTTCTTTGTAGTGAATGTTAAGTTTGGTTTCTGCACAGCTGCGTATATTTTGGTCCCCCCAGCAGGTGGAGATAATGACGTCAGGAAATGTGAAATAGATCCTGATTGGACTATGAAAGGAAACAAATTCTATTGCCTAACTACCCTCTTCATATGATGCATGCAGGCGAGGAGGCCACAGGGTTTCCCTTATCAGCCATCTGAAAAGATGCCTGATTGTGAGAAACCTGAGGACTGTCTCAGAGCAGCTTTATTTAAAAAAAAAAAAAATTGGGATAACTTATTCCTTTTATTACCTGCTCAACCTTTTGGTAGAGCACATTTTGAGTCACTATATTGAAGTAAAAGATGTTCTGAACTCAACTGCTTGGTTTTTTTCCTGCAATGCTTACCTCAACCAAGTGTTATAGATAAATTAATCAGATTAAGTTCAACACATCTTTCAGTTAAGACGTAGTGACTCAAAATTTGCTTTACCATGAGGTTCAGGTAGTCAAAGGGTTGAACATGTTCACAGCCAAAACTATAAGGAAAATTATAGAAGTGGGGCTGTTTTTCATCTATCATTTACCTCTTAGTTCCACTGAAAAGAAAATCTTGGACACAATTGCATACTGTGCAATTTCAGATTTTTATATACCTCAAACAGGTAACGGCCTTTCCCAAGTTCAGCGTGAAAATCCCACACATACACAAAGGTCCACACATGGTTTGTCAAGCTTGGTGTCGATAGACATGACAGGCCTGCGGAGAACGCTGATGCCAACCCCATGAAACAGTGTTGGAATGAACTGGAAATCCAACTCTGAGTCAGTTGAAAGCCACCTTTGAGTTACAATTGCCCATCATCAAAGCCGAACCTCATTAATATTTTTCTGTCAGGAATGGGAGAATATACTTGCAGCAATATCCCAACATCTATTGGAAAAGCTGTCCTGAAGAGTGGATGTTCTTACAGCGACAAAGAGGGGGGCACCTTAGTATTAATGCCCATAATTTTGGAATGAGATGGTGGATGAATATGAGTCCACATACTTTTGGCATATAATGTGCTTGTAGTGAATGTTTTTCCCTTTGTCCAGCTGTCGACGGGCAATCTGCTCATTAAATGGATTCATATTATACTTTTTGGGTTTCCCCTTTCCTGTAGTGGGTTATACAGCTTCTTGTGCAAGTAAAACATATGTAATGTTACAAACTCCATGCTTTCTGAACTGCGGTTGGCCAATCACAGCAGACTGAGCTTTAAGGAAAGGGGACCTGAAAAAGACAGGAGCCAAAGCTGCTCGTTTCAGGCTGAGGTGCTGCACAAACAGTCTGTACAGTATTATCTAGGTGCTAATTTTTTATTGACCATAAAAACGTGCAAATGTTTGTACATACACCACAAAATTTCAAATATTGAACTGGGAAATGGGCATAATATGACCCCTTTAACTGCTGTCCATTTCTCTGTTATCTGCTGTCTGTTGATTGCTGATTCTGATAAAACTGCCAAGACTGTGCTTAATAATTGTTCCTATAATGTGCTTGCAAGATGTTGCAAGGGATTGGAGGATGGGCCATGCCAGCTTTACTTTGGTTTCATTCCATCTGCTAACTAGCTACCCGCTGAGGCCCAGCAACCTGCAACAAGCTTGTAAATGTGCTTTCAACATCTTTATAATTTATGCCTCTCTCCCTGCTTTATTGTACAATAAACACTGACTTTATGTTTTTATATTTCACTTTATTCCCATCTGGGCTCTCTTTGAGGGCTATGATTACTGTTGGAGTGGATGGGTGTATTAGTCCATAAACACACACACTGTTATTCTAATGCTGGTGAATTCTGGGATGTAACACACGCCGCTCCTTTTTTGTGGTTACTGACGCAACATTTGATTAACCTTTATTCTGTGCTTATAAAGGTACTATGTAGTGCTTTCTAAGTTGTTACAAAGCTCTTTTGAAGGAAGATTTAGAGGTAAAAAGGAAAAAAACTGAATCTGAAAAGATAAATGCAAAAAAAACCCCAAAAGCTAAGTTTGTTCCTCCTCTGTGGTGTCTCTTGTTAATTCTGAAGTTTCCTCATTGGCTTCTGCCACTTGCAGTTGCTCTGTCTCATTAGACTGAGGGTCCCTCCCACTGAATATCCCTGCCAGCGTTTGGAAACGAGGCCCCCACTCGCAGAGGCGTCTGTAGTCCTCCTCAATCTCGGCTGCCCGGGACTCGATGGAGCTCAGGGACTCAGCCACAGACCCGTCCCCCTCATAGGCGAACGTGACCAGCGAGTCGTAGGGGGGCCCAGACGAGTCTAGGTGAGACTCCTGCAGGCGACGCTGAATGATGTCCCCCATGTCCGGGCCCTCCAGGGACAAACCCGGCATGGCACCCCCACGGCAAAACCTGGGCCGGATATCCTGACGGACACCTTTCTGCTGGACTGCGGCCTTGGGGTTGCGCAGGGTGCCAATGTCAAAAGCGTTGGTGTCCTCCTCCCCTCCCCCCTCATCATCGTAGTGAATGACATTGTCGCGGATGTCCTCATTGGACGTCATCAGGGTGTCCTTGTCCTTCTGCCGTCTGAGGCCCACATACAGAACCACCATGACTAGACAAAAAGAGAAGGCCCATCAGCAAACTGCACAGTGACCTGTGCACAACAAGAGTCAAAATCTGTACACCTATTCAGCTTTTTTAATGGTTTCATTGAAGTTTAAATGTGGCCCACATCCAGAGTGACAGACTTTTGGGTGACAGGGTGTGAAAGTCCAGGCATAAAATCCCAGTTTGATGCTGTCTCTCTGACCCATTCAGGATTATAGTCTTAACTGTCATTTTCTACAAGAGTATTGGCTGGCAGCCATGGAAATGACTGAAAGGCCTGACCTGAAGAAAGCAAAGACATGTACTGTTGGCACATAATATAGATGAAAGTAAGGAAAAAACAAAAAAAAAAATTAAATGAGTAAAACAAGCTTACAACTGCCGATATAGAAATGAAACATTTGTCTTCATTTGTTTTTGTAGCGTATGCGTGAGCATACATTTAAATTCAAAAGGCATTGCAACATGTTGCAGATTTATACCCATGGTCGGCAAGAGGCAATTAAATATAAACCAAAGACAATATAGCATCAAAATGCATAATATTACATGAATCTAAATGCAAATACAGCCATATTCCAAATAGGAGAGAATTGAAGTGGTACAACAATCTGACCTGCTCACATAAAACTGCCATTTTAAGACCAATCTGCACTATATTTCCACTCTTCGTAAAGTGTGAATGCCAAAGCACAAGCAAGCGGAGTAGTTTATTTCACGACCACATTGAAACAGTAAGGAATGGAGCATCTCACAGTTAGATATCATAAAAAGCTCAAAAACGTGTTTCACAAAGTGATCTGAGAGAAAAACAGAAAGTGCTCAGTCAAACTTAAATTATTTCTGTCAGCAGTGCAGCACTTTGCTTCTGTCAGTCTTATGCAGCAGCCTGCTTACTATCTTGCCTTGAAATATCCCAAAATAAACGTGCTTATGAAGTTGGCAAAACATCAAACTTTGAAGGTCCAAGTGGTCATTTGCTTAGAACATGACTGAAAACTAAGCTCCACTGCCTGACCAACAACAAAAAAAATGTTGCACTGTCCCATCTTTGTAAATTCCAAGAAACACACTACCGCTGCTCTTCAGCAGTCTACAGAGTGAGGACTCTCCCCGGTCTCTTCCAGCCCCAGTGTCTGTTACTGTTACAGTCCAGCGTGCCCCGCTATGACGGATTGCCATCCCGGTCTTGACTTTAGAATAACCACCGAACACGGCTTGCCTGACTGCCTAGATCCTTTTCATCTCTTGCCTGATGCGGACTGCATCTGACCTGTCGTGGCTGTGCCCCTTTAAGCTCTTATATTTCTGTGAGTGTACAAGCTGCATTCGTCACTGCTATTAAAGTGCCATACATGCTTTCCCGGATCTGCGGCTGGTTCCTTCCTTTGAACGCATAACAGTACAATCCAGCTGACACATGGAACCAGCAGATCACCCTCCTTCCACTGACACCATCTGGTTCCAAGGAATCCGCCTGAGGCAGCAGGAAGCAGAATTTCCCCTGCTCCACCAGTTCATCTGTGCCATCTCCAATGGCATCAGTAACATCGCCCATGATTCCACCGCTGCCACCCGCTGCCAGCCGGCTCACGACTCCAGCAGACCTTGCCATAGTTTGCTGCGCTACGGGAGCTCAACCTCGCTTCAGTTGGACTCCCATGATAGGAACCCCCTAACCTGCTGCAGTTCCCTGTCAAAGTGCTCCATGGTCTTTGACCTCCAGCCCTCATCCTCCCTCTTTGACTGCACCAGGGTTGCATATGTCCGCACCTGCTTGACTGGGCATGCTCAAGACTGGGCTGCAGTCTGTTAGGAGGCAGTAAAGTAGTTGCAAAACATCCTTTGCTTAAAAAATGAGGAAAGTCTTCAATCGATACCAGACTGGACATAGCGCTGCCTGACGCTTGCTCCAGCTTCACCAAGGCAACCAATCCATCTTAGACAACTTCATCGACTTTCGGACGCTGGCTGCATCTACCCATTGGGCTTATTGCGCGCTACATGATGCATACCTCTTTGGCTTAGCGGACAGAGTCCTGAATGAACTCACGTTCTGCCTACTTCTTTCAGACCTGGACTGTTAAATCAACCTGGTCCTGTGAGTGGATGCCCACTTGCAGAAGAGACTGGTGGATTGTGAAGCGCCCCTAGGGTCCCACTCCACCAGGTCCCATCTGTGCCACAACCTGGACTTAGCCCTGTCAGCATTCTTTGGAAGTCATACACAGTGATCATGCCAAGCTATATTACCTCACCTCTGCTGAACACCAGCGCCATATCAACTCGAGCCTGTGGAGCTACTGTGGCAGTGCAAACCACCAAATTAAACGCATTATCTGACAGAATCCAGTCCTGGGAGGAGAGGTGCTAAACAGGGCAGCTGTTTCTTACTCTCAGCCACTCTTCCCTTAAAATCATTTCCACTCTGATGCCGATGGCAGTTTTCTCCACCTTGGGATTGCCCAACGTCTCAAGGTCCCTTTGAACCCTCTGACTTTTCCAGTTTGCTTCCAGGCCTTGACCGGGATTGCTATCCCTGACATCACCAAATCCACCAGCCTGGTGCTGATGCTGACCTCCGACAGCTCCTCTGAGGAGCTGACTTTCTGCCCACTGGAGTCACCGCATGCCCCAGGGGTTTTCATCCTGAATGTGCAGTCCTGGTTGACTGGAAGGGATACAGCCCTGAGGAGCATTTCTAGGGGCTAAATGTTGGACCCATTGTAAATGTTTTCCTCAATAGTTTCTATGCAATCCAGTCATCCATGTCAGTTTCCACGGCAATCCTCTTCAATTGATTCATTATCACACCATTCTATCCCCTGGCCCTTTCACATTTCTCTTCCTCATTGCTTATTGATGTGGTGCGTATCTAAGTTCCCATGTGTGCGTCACTCCTTTGCTGGATTGTCTAGCCTTATCATTTGTCTCCTTTCCAAGCCAAGTCATGAGCTAAGCGGACTCCCATCTTTGAAAATTCTTACAAACAAGTAACCATTTATTCGGAACATGCCCTCCCTGCTCCTCAGTGGTCTCCAGAGTGGTGACTCTCCCCAGTGTCTTCCAGCCCCAGTGTTTATAAGAGTGCACAGTCCAGGATGCCCCCAGTTCAATGGATTGCCATCTCAGTTTTGACCTCAAATTGACCACTGAGTAAGGCTTGACCTGATCCAGTTAGTCTATCACCTAATTTGAACCACACCTGACCGCTCTTCCTTATGTCCCTTTGGGTTCTTGTATTTCTGTCAAACTGCAATATTATTAAAGCACCTTAAATGCTTTCCAGGATTTGCACCTAGCTCCTCTCTTTGAATGCTTAACACTTCCTTTCTTACCCTATAGTAGAATAAATCTGGACTCATCCGGCCACATAATTTCTTCACATATTACATGAAGTGTTGCTGATAAAGGTTTTAAACAGCATCCATAAATCATACATAAGCAAATGTCATGCTTTGTAAAGGGTGAAATAACACATCCTTATTCAGCATGTGATGCCAGATGTGACAATGACAAAGTCACTAAGCTGACAATGTCACCCTTTATAGCATTTAGCCACTAGCGACAATGTCAGTTGTCATATCACATCGAGCATCACATTCTGAATAAGGATGTGTTATGTTATACTTTGTAAAGGGTAAAATTTCTTTACGTATGATTTATGAAGACATTATGTCTCATTTATGACGCCATTATACATGCTGTATAAAGCCTTTATGAGCAACACTTCATCTAAAGTGTGACCCATGATCTTTTTCCATCCAGTCCAATGTTTACGCTCTTCTGTTACATTAATTTGTCCCCCCACCCCCACCCCAAGCAGCCAAAAAGTGGCTTTCTTTCTATTTAGCTATTTAGTCCCAACCCTGCAAGTTCTTGTCCATTAGTGCATGTGGAAATGCTCCTTCATTTACAATGTGACATAGCTAGGAGTTCAACAGTCTATTTTTTACAATGAGACTTCAGCGAGCGTTTTAGTGATCTATGATCACATTCCTTCACCGTGATTTTTCTCCGACGCATTTCTTCTGCAAAGTTAACAGTTCTCCAATATCCTCCCAGGTTTTAACATGCATTGGACAGTTCTAGCCCGATTCAAGTGATTTCAACAATCTCTTTAGTTGTTTTCTTTGCTTAATGCTGGCTGAATCATTTGCCCCAATTGAAACAGTAACATCTTTTCCACAACGATGGGATACGCCTTCCTGCATGTTTGCTTAAGAAATGAGAAGCAACATGCTGCATCAGTCAAGGTTTAAAGAGTTGTTGCTGCTAAAACATTGATAACTCCAATAATGATTCCGTCAAAGGTTCTTGAGCATTTGCCTATGCAAGTCCAAACAGTGACTTTTTTTGGCCAACCTATGCAGTTTACGGCAACAAAACAAGAGGGGAAGAAATCCATTCTCTGTATTGAAGCTCATGGCCTGCAGGAATATTTCATTTTCACGCTGACAGTGTCACCAAATAGACAAGTATTTAGCTTTTCCCAAATGTGAATGTCAGTGTGTGTGTGTGTGGGCGCAAGTGTGTGGGTGTGTGTGCGTGTGCGTGCGCGTGTATGTGTGCATACTTGCTTGTGAGGGAAGACATCAAAAAATCATGTACAGGAAAACCTCACATGCCTCACTTGCACGTGGCACGACCTCCATAATCTGATCAACCCACTGACATTACACCAGTAATTTTCATGGACTTACAGTGGTTACACAGGCGTCATTCACATGCCGTGTAGGCAATGAGCGTTTCATTTAAGTCGAACATTAATATGCTAACATTATCGCCTTTTAACAAAACATAACATAACATAACATGAATGGCAAGAAAAGACCTTTCAGCCCAACTGCGCTCGCCAGTTTCTTTATACTATTGTGAATATATCCCTTCAGATACTCAATGACTCAATGGTATCTAGCTTTAAGTCAAGCCTGCTCTTGAAAACCCCCAAGGTCTCTGCCTCAACAATATGGTCAGGCAAGTATATTCCACATTGAAATTACTCTTTGGGTGAAGAAATATTTCCGAATATGAGTGCTAAATTTACCTTTGGTCAACTTCCATTTGTGACCCCGAGTTCTACGCACAACACTTGGTCGAAGGAATCCTACATAATTCACTTTGTTAAATTCCTTCAACATATTTAAAGACCTCAGTCAGATCACCCCTGTGTCTCCTTTTCCTTAGACTAAAGAAAATAAGGATCTTCAGCCTCTTCTCATAGCTCTCATCTTTTATTCCTGGAATAAGCTTAGTGGCTCTTCTCTGAACTTTCACTAGAGCCTCTATATCTTTCCTAAAGTATGGTCCCCAGAAGTATGGTTTCTATTCCACACCTACGCTATACTTTATGGTGTAGGCTATGCACACATACAAAACACCAACACTACTTTTGACATAATAAAAATAACTTTTAATCTGTAAAGGCAGGTGTGGTTTGAGTGAAGCTGCAGTTACCTGCCTGTACCTGCCTGCCTAATCTGCACTGCACCTTCCCTACTAATCTTGTTAGTTCGGCACACCTGCTCCTACATTTGTCGTGCAATGTCAAACACCGCTTGTAACACTTAGAAAATACAAAATTTCAAGTTACATGTAGAGGCAGGTGTGGCACTGTTGCATCTAGTGCGACTTGTCTCTGCAGGGCTGAGTAAACCTGATGCCAGAAAGAGCGAAGTGCTATGTTGCCGCACTTGACGCCACACCGAACACTTCCAACTGATCCCGTGATTCATACTTTTTGCATGGAAGACTCTGTGAAAGCTTGCTCATCAACAAATGTAGTTTTTTTTAACTCTGAAGATTCCCATACATAGTGCACAAAAACCCAGCAAGATTCACTATTTCTTATTAATAAATATCTCTCTCTTTTTCTCTCTTAATCTGTGGATAAACACAGCCTTCTGGGAAGAATGCATCAAGGGATTAGGTGGAAGTGTCAAGTGCAGCAACACACTGCTTTGCACCAGCTGGCATTTTCTATTTTCCAAGTGTTAGGTGTAGTGTCAGACGTTACTCGATAACACTGCTCAGCGAACCACCATAGCTCCAATCAACACCACGCCTGTTCCTAAACCTGACTAGATCAGAAGGTAAGATGGAGTGCAGGTTATGCAGGTATTTATTTGAGGTACTGGTGCATGTGATTTTTGATATGCCTCACCCCTCATAGTGTGCATGCCCATGTGTGAGTGAGTATGTGTGTGTGTGAGGCACAGTGTTAAGTAAAATTTAGCCTCCATTAGTTGCTTTCCTTCATCAGTTTCAGGGCCTGCATTGTAATGGACATGGATTCACAAAGCATAACTAAATGGAAGCAGTGCCCAGGGCTCTTTGTGGATGCATTCTCTGACACGGCATCTGTCACTGCTCTGGCCTGATTGAGTCTCAGTACCAGGATAAAAGGCTGTTTCTGCTGGCTTTTATCGACACTCCCTCCCCCATCTTCCACAATTGGAGAGAAGGAGTAATAACGTTCATTTGGGGTCAACCACTGTCATGTTTAAACACTCATATGTAAAAATAATTGATGCGCAGAAAACGATGAGAGTTTTAATTGCTCTCTACCTCTGGTGAGGTTATTTGCACCAGTTCAGTTCTATTTTTTCACCCATTCTCCTTCATGTGAGACTGCAGCTCCATCCAGTGGCAGAGAGGGGCACATTTGATTTGTCACCATGTTTTGTTTTTCCTTTCCTTTTTTTCCAGAAAGCAGAAATAGAGGATTCTGAATCCTTTCAAACTAAACCCATAAATAATGAATGCCGCAGTCTCAATGGGGCAGTACAGGTACAGCAAGAAACAATAGGAACAAAGAGCAGCCTGCAGAGGATATCGTCCTAGTGCCATTTGCAAAAATCAACATCATTCTCATGTGCACATCACCTATTTACATAGAGAGGCAGGCGACATTGCAGCATTTTATTCAAGCCGTTATCACCACTTAACCCTGTCAAACTGTAACATTCAGCGACATATCATTTCAACAAACTTCACTCTGGCTCTCAACCAGAGATTATAAACCGCCCACAGCACTAAATCACACTGAAATGTGACTCCCTTCGAACATTAATGTCTCCTGACATCGCACAATCCCTCGAAGAGCGTGAGTAGGCAGGGTGAACTGACAGGCAGTAGGTAAGGGCAGGCGTTTTCTCCGCTCACTTCCGTTTACTGCATATAAAGAGAGAAAGCTCCTCCCACGCAGCCATGAATGCTGATGTGATGTACAGTATCTTTCATTTTTTATAAATTGCAGGGCAATTGTGTTCAGAAAATATGACCTTCAGGGATATTATCAAAGGCGGTGTTTTGCAAAGAAAGGAATGCCAAAGCTGCACTCTTTGCGCTTTTGTGATTAAATGTGGCTCTCACACTTAAAACTCTGCCAACAGCATTTGACTGCTTTTCGCTGTGTCTTAACATGAGCAAGGAGTTGAACGTGTTAACTACCAGTTATGCTCACCTCTTTAAGCTTCTACATGCGGATGTATGCATGGTGATTGAAAGACCTTCACCGTATTCATGTTTTTATTTCATTATCTCCCTTCGTTTAGTGAATGACTCCGATAGAATCATACAGTGAGCAAATTGAACAATTATGAACTTGGCTTTTGTGGAGGTTATAAGAACATGACCAGGGTAGGTGTGCGTAAAAGCCACTGCAGACAAATGAACACAGCACATCCTCAATACTCCATAGCTTATCACAACTGTCTATGTCCGGCTGCGCACCATCCTTGACATTCTGCATTATAAAATATTTAATTTATGTTTGGCACACAGTAAAATGTTTACAAATGTAGTAAATATACTCAAACTCAACAGCTGGACTTCAGCTCACTTTGCTGACACTGAACGAATGCAGGACTTTCTTTGTAAACAGATAATGGAAAACTCTACAGATAATCCAAGACTGTTCGCTACTCACTGATGTGAGGAAACATGGTGATTCATTTTAGTTCAAACTCATGCAAGGCTTTGCCTCAGCACAGCTTTTGGATTTTGGATAAGTTGGTATTTTGAGGCAAAGCAGAAATCAAATATTTATTTGAAAACGGTGAAACTCAAAGGAGTTAAATTAGTGTTCAGAGAGCAACATTGATCTGTAATATTTTGTTCCTACCACTTCACCTATATCATCTCTCTGGCACAATTAAAGCCGTAGGAAGGTTGAACTAGTTTTGTACATGATAAAATCTGTTTGTAAACTTCTGGTGTTGACACGACACAGCCAAACTTCTTGGGTGCCATCGAGTAGACGGCTCTCGGCAACACGAGTGTAAATGCTGCACAGGCACAGTGGCTGCCATTCGTATCATCTAATCGAATGACGAGTGTTGTTTCAGGAAGGCGAAGCGGTGTCACTGATGAGCAACCTCACCATTCTTGTCCAGTCACCGCCATCTTGGAACCCTTCTACTCCTGGAGAAAGTAGCAAAAGTATACTTGCGCTGCATGCATTCAACACCAGAGCGAGACTTTTAGGTCTCCACTACTGAAGTGTGCTTCTTGTTTCACAAGTTGTCTAATCGATCGCACTGTATGACACCTGGACGTTACACCTATGTGGAAGGTTAATAAATCAATAAATAAGTCCTGAAAAGCTGTGACCCTTGACCTGTGGGCGCTCACCGAGGAGAATGACTATGCAGACGAGGATGGCTATCAAGGCCCCCCTGCTGAGCCCCACAGGGAGGAAGATGGCCTCGGCGCTGCAGGACAGGAGTCCGCCGTTATGGTCGCAGGCGCATATGCGTATGGTAAGGGTCCCTGTGCTGCTCAGAACCGGGTGACCGATGTCCTCGATCACCACGGGCACCAGGTACATGTCCTGCACCCGCCGGTGGAACCCGCTCCTTCTGGTCAGCACCCCAGCTGTGTTGTCTGAAACAAAGTGGAGATACTCGTTTCAGATCACCTTCCTAATCTGTCCAACACATTCTCATCCCGACTCGTGACACAGTGCGCTAACTGACTAACTGACAAACTCATGCAAAATGAGTCTTTATTTGACGCTTACGGTTCGGGTTCAGGTTAAGGGTTAGGGGTAAGGGGGTAGGGTTAGTTTTAAACTGGCGTCAAATAAGGACACCAAAAGCATCCTTATGAGTCGCATGTTGACGCTTGGTCAATATATGACGCGTCAGGATGAGACCGGGCTCATCTGTCTACATGATAAGAGAGTTCCTGCTTATGGAGGCAGCAAAAAATTGATCAAAAACTTCCCTGAGGAACGCATGCAAAAGAGTGCGGCTCTGCGCGATATTTGAAGTGATTCACTGAAACTTTTACATAAAAATGTTTGTCAGAAAGCCCCTCTTGTTTTCAAAGCTTTGCTGAGTCTTCATCTCAAACAAACTTATCCTACTCAAGTCAAGTCCTCACATAAACCTAATAGAGATGCTGCGGTAGGATCTGCAGCATGCAGTCAGGCTGTTTGAAGTCTTGGAGGTTTTGCAAAGAAATCATCCCTGCATGTGTGTAGTATTGCCTCATTCGTGTCTGTTGTTCATGTCTGTTAATGGGCTTTATCCGTAGTAACCCCTGTCATATCCCTCTGCTATCGTTTGTTCAGATACTCTGGGGCTTTGTGCAGTCATAGGGCCACAAGCACAGTACACACTGTCAGCTGGCAGCTTTGCGCTTTTCCCAAAAACTAGCATACAGCATGCTGATGAAGCTGAAAACCGAAGCTTTCAATGTGAGCAAAGGCGGGACAGCAAGTCAACAAGGGCCCGCCAAAGGTGCGTCTGGAACAGCAGCTTGATGGAAATCCCGGGAAGGCCCACCTGGCCCTGTCAGCGTTGAACGCTGGCCGCCAGAATGTTCCTGACAGGCGGCGAACGCTCGCGGCGTTCCTTGATCACGCAGATTTGTTTACCTCTCTGGCCTGTCTGTGTGAATCAAGCCCAACACACATCCTGTTCCCCCAATTTGAAAAGCACTGTGGGTCATCTCATCTTATTCACTACCAGAATGGTTCTTTTAAGGACACCCATGGTTCTTTCTCTTGTTGGACTAATTCAATAAATCATGGTAATGGCTGTTTTTTTGTGAAATAAGATCAATACATAATCTATGCATAACCTATAAGTGACTTTCATTGCTCACAATTACCTCAGTTTTCATTTGTTTGTAGTGTTCCACATGACCCCACCCCTGACAGCTTTGCAAACTGCCAAACTTGGCAGTTATTGGCTGTAATTTGTCATAATATTATGGACTATAATTTGCATTGTGATATTTAGCATGTCTGTGAGAAAGGGCCAAGTAAAAAAATTGCCAAATGCATTTTATAAGCGCTCCTGCATGAGATCTCCATTACACAACCCTTGTTTCAAAGGAGATGCATTTCCATACCATTTGTATACACGCAAAAACAAGCCAGTACACTGTAAAAGCAAGTGTTTAAGTTCCAAACGCTTATTTTAACACTTTTTAAACATGTCACAGTGTTTAGATTCAGTTTTAAATTGTATTCAACAAATCTGAAAAGCCTTGGTCACAACATCCAATAAACATCAGTGTTTGTAATGGGAACACCCATTTACAAAAATAATCACCAGCCATTTAGTTTCTACACAGTGGTATTTAGATTATGTCACATGTTCCACAGTTTTACAGTGCAGTTACTGTTGTATTACATAAAACCTGTAAACTTAACTTCATAATATTTCCAATGGAATTTACCAAAAAATTAATTAATTAATTTAAAAAAAAAAACCCGGCAGAATCCAGTCTCAGTAAACTACTAACTGACCCAACACAGTACTTTAGCTACAATCCGCATCCTCACCTATGCAGGTTACAACAACATTTTTCCAGTCTATTACAGAAGACACTTACTCCCATAGTCTCGAATGGTGAAATTTTTGTCCTTGATGTCCTGTGGAGGTGACCGAAAGAAGAACCTCGGCCCCATTGGAGGGTTATCACTGTCTCTCGCCGTGATAGTCTGGATCAGCTGATTATATAAATAAATGTATGATAGTTAGAACAGAAAATTATCGGAAAAAAGGGGGTAAAGCAATAGGAAATGTAATGCGCTGCGACATTAAGATATGCGACTGAAAAACGATTTCCAGCTGGCACGTCTCATTGCCTTTTAAAGTCTGAAGAGCAGAAGATAGAAAATAGTGTTTATATAATGCGAAAGTGTCACTGTTATGCAGCATTTTCCTCATCCCACTCATTTCACTTATAAGACCCATGACACCGTAGATAAGCTGGATAGGTGATATATTTACAGAAAATAAATCAAGACATCATACGGTAACTGCCATAACATCTCCTGGTTCTACTCAAACATGGAAATTCCCAAGGCACGGTGAAATGTGTACTATTTTACACATAAACAACTAATATGCAAGCATAAATAGAGATGATCAGAAAGAATTAATTCATATGATTTCTCTCAAGTTAGACAGACTACCTACCTGTGCATCAGACAAACTCACCTGCCCCGGTTTGGAATTCTCACATGCAAATAACTCATAGACCATGGCCAGCTCTGGAGGAAACTCATTGACATCAAGCACATTGATGATGACTGGAACTTTGCTGGACAGGTTTGGGTCATCTGCAATAAGAATAACAGGATACTCCATGCGATATATTCCATCAACATATACTGTATCACTGTGACCAAAAGGTAACGCTATTCGAAGTCAAATGCTCTGTTTCTACTTGCGAAGATGGACATGCAGACAAGCCAATCGTGTTAAAATATCCAGTTCATTAGAGACATTGTTTGTCATGCGTGATTTTCTTATTTTTTTTACATCCAACCCCATTTCCAAAAAACTGTTTATCATGTAAATAAAGACCGAATGCAATGATTTGCAAATAACTTAAACACTGTATTTGACTGAAAAATGTACACAGATGACATCAAATATTGAAACTGAGAAATTTTATTGTTTCTGAAAAATATATGCCCACAACAAGTTTAAAAAGAAGTTGGGAAAGAGGCATGTTTACTATATTACGCACAATTGACTGACTGCATTAGCATCAGTGATACAAAAGGAAGGACCACGAGGAAGTATAATTGAGGAGTGGGGTGGAGAAAATGTCCTCACAAGAAGGTGGTAGGTTGCTCATTAGATCAAGACACTTCTAGAGTGCAAAAACTCTGCTCATTTTATTTTATTTTTTTTTTAATGTTCATTGCAAAATTGGGCTGCATTGCTGTGAAGTATGCCTTGCAGCCAAGCCAACAGGTTGAAGTATAATTGGCGCAAACATCACCATGAGACATGGCGTTTTTTGACGGCCACAAAGACAGGAGCTTATTGTTGATTAGTGGCACACAGGCCCACCGAGCAGCGAATGAAAATCTCCCCCCAAAAGTCTGTGTTAATAATACAATTCCTCCTCCATGCAATAAGAAGTGCCGAAATCACTTTTCTAGACAGCTCACGCTCCTCTGAGTGCTGCTATTACTGTGGTCGCAAGGTCAGCTGGTTTTTGCTTTCCCCTTCATATCAACAATACATTTAAACCCAAGTAACCAGAAACAATTATCAACATCCCCAGCAGTAAGTCAGTATATAGGGTGGACAAAATATCTGAAGCATTCCTCAAAAATGACTAACTTACAAGCATCTGAACCCCTACTACAAGGCATCTGCACAGACTATTCCATTTAACTTGCATGTAAATTAGCAGCACGTCTCAGCTTAAACTCTTATCCCACACTGGCCTGTTAGCACACTCTGCATTATTTTATTTTAATGCATTAAAATATTATGCACAGTGGGTGAACTATATATTGATCAAAAGTCTGAAGACTCAACATTCTATTCATGTCAGCGGTGCAACGAGACTGAGGCAAATATATGAGGCAAAAAGTATTTCAGTTCATTTAATGAATTATGTTGTCCCATGAGGATCACTGTAGAACAGGGGTGGGCAATACCGGTCCTGGAGGGCTGGTGTGTATGCAGGTTTTTATTTCTATCAATTACCTTCACTAATTTCGTTAATTGGTAGCATGCACAAATAAAGATTTGTGCAAAGGTTCGATCAAAGAAAAATGTTTTATATAGGGACACAAGAACAGTCTTTGTTGGTCACTAATGATACTTTAAAGAAATGCATCATAGTTGTCAGATTTCATGAATAGTTTGGCTAATTTAGATAATCAACAAATTAACGCCCAGAAGTTGGTGTGGAAATCAGGGAGAGATACGGCCCTCATTCCCCCCCCCCTCCTGTATAGCATTGAAGAGATTGTTTGAAATATGATGATATTGATTTGCTTTGAAAAGGTCCAACAATGTAAATATATTATGATTTTTTTCTTTTATCCATGAAACATGCTGACATGGGCAAATAATATGACAAAACTACTCAAATAATTTTTCGATAATTTCTGTAGGTACTGTGTCTCTTTTTAAGCAGGATTGGGTTTGAATATCTGCCTTTGGATTGCCATTTGGAATGTAGATGTCACATGATCATGGGACATGCAATCATTTCACTGATCTTTAGAAACCTTTTAGGTCAGGCCGGATTTCCCTGTCATAGACTTGAAGCCTGAACTTAGACTAAACTGACAAACTATCTCAAAACACCCATTGTGACACCTCACCCATATTTACATATTTTGTACGCATGTCTGTCCTTTCGTGGCAATTTAAGCAATAAAAAGGCAGAGCATTTTCCTTTCATTATCACTTGTGAAATGTGAAGGCAGTTTAACAACATCAAAGCATCCAAGACAGAGGAAGGGCAATTGGCTGGCTACAAAATGGATAAACTCAGATTTAGACGCTGAGCTGCAGTTCTCTCAGTGAGAGAGTTAATGGCAGACTGTGGCAGAGGTTCAGGACCACTCATGCTGTTCAGAACACCCCCGTTCTGGAAGTCCCCAATAAACAACAGCACGACAAGACCTCTTCCTTATGATAACAGCATTGCAACAGCGCTTTGTGACCGCATGATATCTTCGGAATCCACTCAGGGGTGTCAGAGCCACAATGATGTCCGACCATCTGAAATCGTCTGCGAGGTCTAGGTTTGTGATGCCAGCATCAGGTAGTTAGACCACCACAACTTGACTGTCACAAGTCAAGGACTTGTCAAGGTTGGTGCATACATCATGTCAGGGGGAACTGTGGTCAGTGGGCAAAGACAATATTCATGGATGAGTCACTCTTCTCGCTCCAGTTTAGTGATGCCCAGGCTCATGTTTATCGTCCTCATGAGCTGAAGTCAACATTACTCAGTGTTGCTCAACCATTTGGAGTAGGGAGTGATATAGTGTGGGGGATATATCTATGAACCAGAGAACCGCTCTGTACGTCATCAACGGAAATTAGTCTAGTCATGTGAACGTTATGTCAACGAGATCAACATTTCAAAGTGGCCTTTTATTGTGGTACAACTGTGCACTAATCATGGTGTCTGATGAGCATCTTGATGTGACACACCTGTGAGGTGGGATGGATTGTCTCAGCAAAGCAAAAGTGCTCACTATCACACATTTAGACAGATTTGTGAACAATGTTTGAGAGAAATGGTAATATTGTGTATATGGAATGAATTTTAGATCTTTGAGTCCATCTCATGACAAATGGGAGCAAAAAGTGTTGCGTTTATATTTTTGTTGAGTGTACTTACATATGGCAACGCCATATATAGTACAGTTTAGCCAATCAGCCCTCGCTCAAATATTTGAGACTCATCAGCCAGTGGCCTGAAACTTCATGAATACAGACAGAAATGACAGACAATATATCATTACTTATGACAATTTTGCTACGATTTTGGATTGAGAGCCTAAGGCAGGCTTATGTATAAACAGGAATACCGTAACTACGTAAGATAACCCATTGCCTAGAAAAGAGGACTGGCAGTCCAGCCACGTTGCTGATATAACTACAAGTAGAGTGGTTAGGGACTTCTGGGCCAAGGCCAGAAACTGTCTCGAAGCAGAAGCCAGGCAGGAAACCCCACTCTCTGGTGCAGGAATGAAGGTATTAACAGGAACACAGTTCTAATCCAAGAGCCTGATGAAGGTTTGGGTGGTGTACCTATTAATTAGACTCAAGGGAGAAACAAACGATTAATTAATTTACAATTACCAAAGATACGGAAGAAGGAGAGCACTTTGCCGAATACAAGAAGGCAATTACTCTGTTCACAAACTCTTGGAAAAAGAAGAGCATCCTGCTCAATGCTAGAAGTTAATTAAAGGTAGCTGCGGCACCATTCCGTTTCCATGCTGACGAGCTTTGGTCACAAAACCAGAAGTTGTTACTTATTTCGTGTTATATTCTCAGTAATTCTGACTTTTGGATAGCGGTCTTTGGTTTATGAAAAAGCCAAGTGATTGATTTACAGCTCCCTGCCTGTGGCCAAAGCAAGTGACTTTCCAGCTCCTGAGCAGCAGCTTTAAGCAAGTGACTTGGACTTGTACATGTATGTAGCCCAAAGCTTTTTGGCAATTTTTATCACTCTTGCCAGTAAGGCTGAAGTAATGGGTTTCATTTCATGATAGATGTTATAACCCCCAGCTTTAGGCTTAACGTATACCTTACCTGCCCTGTTCTTTCATTTTTTTTTTACACTTGGCTCACTCTCAACTCTGTCACAGTCAACTATTTTATCGTGCATCAGTATTATCAAGAATATTGTATTACTCATGATCACTTTTTTGCTTTACTTTTTAGCTGACTGAACTGAATAGAAGTTATGGAATAGAACAATACAAACCAAAACTAAATGAAGATAAATGCATCTACACTCATGTGAACTGAGTTCAGAACACTTGATGACGTTGTTTAAATGGCACTGATCTCTGCAAACATCATTGATCAATACAGTAAGAGTTTTCAATCAATTATCATCAGAATAAAAACATTGGTAAATGCATGAAACAGGTGCTGTACCTGTGTTACATACTCCTGCCCATCTTCTTGGGGTTTTTTTTTTCAGTATGATACATGCTGGCAATTGCCATTTCACCTCTTCCACCTGTGACTTGCCATCAGAGGGATGATAGCCCTGCTTTCATCACACCATAAACCGCATTACTTTCCCAAGCCCATTCCAATTATATTTCCTAATTCGCAACTAAGTGTTAGCTCTTTCAGTTGTAAACATCAGTTGGTAGAATTGCTGTCCATTTCCCCTCAGCTTGCATTATTGTTCATTGCAATAGTTATGAAGCATTTTTATAGCCAAATGAATGATGACATAAAAATTACTTTCAAAGCTTCTGAATTCCTGAAGCTCACAAAACATCAGTGTCCGATTGGCTTGATGCGTCTATAAATCTTTTTAAATCATGCGGCTATGCTGACTCAGATCTGCATGTTAAGTTAGCTTATGTGTAAATAAAACTATCTACAACTTGTAACATAACCACAATGCAGATTCACTCTCAACACAATTAATTGAATTAATTTACTAAGCAAATAGGCTACCAACGAGCTGCATTTCCATTAAGGATTGAGCCATGTAGCTTTGCGTAAAAGAGGAAGGCAACTATATGAAATCATAGGAATGGCAATTGACTGAAATTTCTCAAAATTCCATCTTTAAGTAGAATTTTGTGAAGTAAATTCTGGTAAAGATGGTAATTGGATAAGGTTTAGATTTCCTTTCGAGTGAATTAATTGAATAATTGCCGCTGGTACAATCTCATAATGTAGCCTTCCTACACATTTCCTAGAAGATGGACTATGAACACCTCATCAGTGAATTTGCTATCATGAAAGTTCAACACATGCCATGCATTTTGAATAATTTTAATTGCATGCCATGCATTGAACTTTCACAATGCACTAATAACCTATTATCAAAATTATGCAAATACCAACGCTTCCTTTTCATGAATTACTTCATGTTCAACAGAACAATTTGTGTTCTTTTTATCCTCACCATTTGGCCAATTTGTTGGCTATAGCCCACGAAGAACACTGGTTCAGTTTTGGTAATATGGCATGAGCGATGTACTTAGTGCCATTAAAAATGCTCGGTTCTGCAGGGAACATGTGCACGCATATGTTGCTCACGTAGAAAGCCTCGAATTGTACTTGCGCTAATGCTTGGATGTTTCAGACCCCTAATCTCGCAACCAGTTAGGTTGCTGTCCATAATATGTCACAGGCATGCTTTATCTGGATGTGGTTCTCTTGAGCCATGGTTGTCATTCGTGGCAGCCATAACTGGGGTCGGTCAAGGACAGGGCTTGGTTTTTATTCTCAGACCGACAGCCAACTGATTGTTGACCAGTGACAGTGCAAATGATGCGCCACGTCTTGGCGGCTGAGAACTACCTGCAACACGTCAATGGCTTTTCACTCTCGTCAGAAGAAACTCAATGTTCGCCATTACTGTAGTGCTCGGCGTGCCTACGTGGCGCGCAATGGGATAACAGTACCACGTGCTTTTCTTTATTTCCAATTGTATCTCATTGAAAAAGCAATAAAAATGGATTGATTATTCTATTCGCTGGTAACACAGAACATACCTCACCTGTGCGTTTTTAATGGGGCTGAGTATCAGGGACGTGCGGTCAGGATAGGCAGTGACTCCTTTTTTATTGCTAGATTTTGTCAACCTGTTTCCATGTACTATGCCTGATTGTCAATCAATCAATTTGACCTTTTTTTCTGGTCATTTTAGCCTGTAATGATTAAGAGGTGATAGTGACAAAAAGACTAATTTATCTTTATGCTTTGATTCGAGACTGCAAGGAAGTAAATCTTAATCATTTATTAAGAAAAAGTCTCCCTCTATATATTCCGTATATTGTTTTGATCTTTTGTTTATCAGATTATGAGAGAAGACTGAAAATAAACTGCCTATTTTTTAAAAAAACGGCAGTAAAAAGTACGTGTTTAAGGGGGGAAATATTAAAGTAAACATATTGACCACACATTGCACGCCGCATAAGAAAGGTTTTAATATTTGTACATGGCATCGCGTTAGCTTCCTCTAAGCAAATATGAACAAACTTGCTGTCTCGTGAGCATTTTAAGTTCTATGCACTGAGCAATAATGTTGTGGCCGAAACTGGCACACCATTCTGCCGTTTAGTCTAGTAAATTAATCAATCTTCAGATTGCCAATCAAGAAAATTAATATAGTTATCGCTTAACAGTGAAAATTCTGCCTACCCTAACTGACCTTTGATGGCATGTCACTGTTCAGTATACATTGCTTTAATACAGAGAGCAAAAAATTCTTTCACTTAAGGGGACATAAACAAAAATAACTAAATTGGCCAGGGGTCCCGAAATGTTTTCTCAACTAGTGCCTAGCTCCCAGTTTGGGCCTGGTCAGTACATTTCATGGATCCCGCCAACCTCAGAGAGCAATCGTGCTGGTCAAGACTTCACCATCCCTGGCTCTGTTTCCATTAATATATTTTCATGCACATTTTGAAGTATTGCATTTCAAAAGGCTGATGGAAATTAAACAGCTAAATTTAAAAAAAGACTTCCGAACATTTGCAAAAATATTTTTACAATCACTTTTGTTTTTTTGCCATTATCAAAAAAATAGTTATGCGTTAAATGGGAGATTTAACTACCTTTACTGAATAAATTCTGTACATTTAACATTTAACTCAACGGCGAATCAGCTGTTTCTTAAACGCTTTTTATTGCAGCCATGTTTAACGAAGCCGATACTGCCATCTTAAAGAACTACGTTACCTGTCAAAAATTTAGCACACCCTAAGATCCTGTCAAGTCTTTATCTTACATGTATGTTTACAGCAAAGAGGTCACTGGAACCCAATACTTGTTCATTACAAATAAGTTTATATGAAAAATCCACAAGGAATCCAGCACAGGTGATTGAAATGATCAGCTCGCTGTCAACCCCCTGAAGCTGCTTGATAATGAGTGAATCATTTGAATCACTTGTGCTGGAGCAGGGAGAGATCTAAAACATGCAGGACAGGTGGAATATTTGAATGTATATTATGTTCAAAATAAAGTTATTTATATTAGAACTGCACATTTATTCACAATAACCGATCTATTGTTTTTTAGGATTCCCTGTCCCGTCCCGATTATGTAATGCATCATGAAATTGTCTCCCATCCCGTTGGAATCCCATGACCCACAAGATTCCCAAAAAAGTTTTAGCCTCTACTGTGCTAGAGACATCCCATGTGGTTGGCGTGTGGTTTTCACCATTAACCCATGGTAACAGGCTCCAGACATGCATATTTTGACCTTGTATCTCATTTACTATTTTTTGAATGCCGAGTGCTCATTTATAAAAGCTGTTCAACTTCTGAGGAGATGTGTTGCTCATCAATTTCAGTTTTACAGCAGGCAACCAATCACACCAGAGAAAAGGTGAGACATTTATTTCAGTCAGTCTACTTTCACAAATTGTATCGAGGAAACAATGGCAGGCATAGCGGAGCTGTCGTTTGTTTTCATCGCAATATTTCTTTGCTTCTCCCCCCCCCCCTTTTAAAAAACATCCGCACGTCTCACATTTTTCACACGTAAGCAAGTTTTTTGAGTGCATGGCCTTCAAAGGGTTAAAAAGAACTCATATCAGCAACACTTTGCTGGTCAAGTCTCAACAGCAAGATAAGGGAACTAACAGTTGCAAAAGGAACAGAGGGTTAGAGCCGGAATATCTGGTGCATTGCACACTCAAATTAGTATTTAAAGCAATGAAACTGTGTCATAACACATGCCAACCAGCAAAAAACTGCTGCATCAAAAAAATTCTGGTGACCACATATCAAAAGTCTTCAAAAGTAACAGACAGTAAGCACAGAATTACAGTTGTAAGACTCACCATACTAAATCAACTGAATCAATCCATATCTGAACCAGTCTCAACGATAGATCTTGAGCTTCAAAAAGCTGGCATTTATGGGAGTATTTTTTATGATTTGCCCACCTCCGTATATCCTTTTAAAGTAGATACCAACCTCCATTCTGACGAGAGCGACAGCACTATCACCCCTGGTAGCCGTTTCCTCTTAACTGAGCATTAAAAGGGTCACACGTCTATCGAAATTGTGTTGGAATCCAGCCAGAAAGCCAGGCGTAAATCTTCTGCACTCAGGAAGACCAGGCTTTCAGTGCTGCGATTGCAATCATTACAGTGCCTCTAATGTGTTTTCCAGGTTATTTAAAATGTCTTAGATTGTTCACATAATTTCACAAACTACTTATACCACTACCACTACTACAACTACTACAATTATTACTATTATTATGATTAATAATAATAATGATAATAATAATAATAACAACAGTTCCATGCAACATATTAATATAATAGGGCTATAAAAGGCTCATTTTTTTCTTATTGGCTTGCTGTACTGAAAGCCTAAATGTGGTATAGGTTCTTACAATTGAAATTCCAAATATATAGGAAACTCATGTATGTTCTTGAGTGTGTGCATGTGGGTGCGTGTGGGCGTGTGTGCTTGCGTGCGTGTGTTTGCATTCTACTTTCCAAAATTGCACCGATCATAAAAAACTGATTTTTTTTTTGCGTTGCAAAGCAAAGCCAATTGTATTGAACTGATGGCTCTATCAATTTCAAAGCTGAGATAGAAATATTTATTTTGCAGTTGGGAGTGCGACGACACAGGGGCGACACTCTGTGACAATGATGATGGATATCATCTTAGGAGAGCTGAAACTCCGTATGGATTTTACAATGATGCGACAACCACATGGCTGAAATCGTGAATTGTAATGCCCGGTGTCTTCCAACAGATGGCACTAAAATCCTATGGAAAAATACCATGCAATGATAGTTTCTACTTATAATTCCTTATTGATCCCTGCACGGAGAGGCAGGAAATTTACATGCAGATCAAACAAATGGCCTTTAGACGGCCAGGACTTTCCACTAATTAAGATTTCTATAACGAAATATGAATGATAATATTATGTCTTGTCCATGTTGGGTGACTATCAACAGCAAAGTGATGCTCTGAGTTGTAAGCCACTGACTGGGCAAAAAGGATCAATCAGATAACTCATTACACTTAAAAAAAAATTTGACAAACTAACACAGATAAATAAATAAGTGGGAAAAAAACCTTCAATGTCTGCTTGTGGCTGTTTTTTTTTTCATTATTTCGTATTTAAACAGTTTTCCTCAGACCAGCAGCCTATTACTCTTCCTCTCAAGACTTACCCCTCTCTGATCAGTTTCATTTTTAATGTTGAGGCTATAGCTTGTGCAAGATTTAAATTAATAATACAGCCTCAGAGTAATTATTCATGAAAAGTGGGTCCAGCAATAAAATCAAGTACTGTATATTCTTATTGATAGTTTATTACACTTACCTCAAATTCCTACTTAACCACTACTGCATGATAAAGAAGAGAAACGCCTGTCTCTGTGTTCCTCAGGATGAAATTTCAAAAAAGAAAAGATCTTTAGCCATTCTTGACAATTTCAAATTAACTTGAATCGCTGTTGGCACCACCACCTGGAGCATTCAACATCGCAAAATGTATTTCCAGTGTTTCTTGACATGGTTTGACAGAAATCACCACAGAACAGATGTTTTTCTCAAACAATAATATGAATGATATTTACAAACAGACAGAAAAAATATCTCCGGTCTTCAAAATTGGCGTGACAATATTGTTAGCCTCGTAGCATAATTACAATTTTTTAAATTCTAATTTTTAAGGGTTTTTAATTTATTATTTAAGACAGTGGATTTTTATAAGGTTTTGAGGAAATAGGGAAAACACATTTTTTTCAGCCAACACAAAAGAACAGGCAGCTGATATCTCAATTTGGTAAAAATATGACTTTCGCAATTGTGCTATGAGGCTAACAATATGATGACTGGTAAAAAAGTAAGTTAGTATGTCAGCCTAATGACAATGAAAAGACCACAGAGACAACTGGTAACAAATTGTGCTTAAAAGTTCTTGAAAACATGAGTCAGATGACATTTGGGATCATTACTATGTATACAAGAAGGAAGTCTTAAGGTGTGAGAGGCAGGCTTATTTCTCTAAGGTTATTAGTGATATAGGAAATAGGCCTAGAAAGTTATTTTCAACGATTGACTTCCTACATCCCTCAAACTCCATTGATGTGTTACTCCAAGTATCACAATCAAAATGTGAAGAATTTGCATCATTCTTTGAGAACAAGGTTATTAATATCCATGCTAGAATTGTAAAATATATTCCCTATCAAAATCCTCCTGTTGTTCCTCAAGGGAATCTAAACTCGCACCATAAAATCAGAGATTAAGAATTAAGGAAAATTGTTAGACAGCTGAAGTCCTCCACCTGCTCCCTTGATGCCATTCCTACTTTCTTTTTAAACAGAAGCCATCTGGCTGTAGGTAACCTACATGTCGTGTGGACAGATGGACGGACCGAAACCTCCAAAAGGCACAACTTGACCATAAGGAGAAGCTCCATACCAAATTTGGTGTTTGTAATTGGTATAGTTTTCGAGTTCTGGTCCGGAAATGATTTTATTACAGACGGACGGACGGACGGACGGACACACTGATCGCTTTATCCTCCGCATTATATGCCGGGGGGATAAAAAGGTTTTAGATAGTTTTATTTATTATCTTCTTGACATAGTAAATCATTCTCTGGAGCCAGGTGTTTTTCCAGACATCCTTAAAACCGCACTAGTCCGGCCCCTACTCAAAGTCTACCCTTGACCCTTGACCCTTCCGACCTGAGTAATTTCACACCCATTTCCAACCTGGCTTTTCTGGGAGAGGTCCTTGAGAAGGCAGTGGTGGAATAGTTGGATATATTCCTACATGACAGCGAGCTGCAAGAAAAAAATTCAGTCTGGCTTTAAAAGAGGTCATAGCTCATAGACAGCTATTGTAAAAGTAATAAACGATCTTAGAGTGAGCGCTGATAATAAAAACGTTTCTGTCCTTGTACTTCTCGATCTCAGCGCTGCATTCAATACTATCGACCATGAGATACTTCTTAACTGTCTTGAATGCCTGATTGGACTCTCTGGTACTGTGCTGAACTAGTTTAAGACCTATCTCACTCATTTTGTTAGCCTTGGTGAATTTGTTTCTGACAAGCAAAATCTTCTGTATGGCATTCCTCTGGGTTCAATCCTTGGTCCTTTACTGTTCATCCTGTACATGTTCCCGATTGGAAAAATAGTTTGTGACCATGGTGTTAATTTTCTTTGTTATACAGATGATACCTAGTTGTACTTATCTGTTGCACCTGATGACAAGGGTGCCCTAAATCCTCTGATAATCCTCTGATAGCCTGTCTAGCATTGCCGAATGAATGAGCGGGAACTTCCTTTAATTAAATGAAGACAAAACAGAAGTCCTTATAATTGGCCAAGAGATTCAGAGAGATAAAATTTTCAATAGACTTGGATATCTGGTTCTACTGATTAAACCTGAGGTAAAAAACCTGGGTGTTATCATCGACTCTGAATTGAATGTTAAAAGTCATATCAATAGCGTTACAAAGATAGCTTTCTACCACTTGAGAAACATTGCAAGAGTCGGACCCTACCTAACCTTGGAAGATGCTAAGAAACTGATTTATGCTTTTGTTTTTTCACGCCTAGATTACTGTTATGCTCTTTACTCTGGTTTACCAAAGAAAAACATTAATTGACTGCAACTTGTTCAAAACTCAGCAGCGAAAATCCTGACCAAAACCAGGAAAAGAGAACATATTACACCAATTTTAGCATCTTTGCACTGGCTATCAGTAGTGCTGAGCATAGATTTTTTTAAATTTGACTTGTTTTTAAAACCTTAAATGGCCAAGCACCTTCTTATCTATCAGACTGTTTGTTGAAGTATGTTCCAAACCGCTCGCTTAAGTTTACCAGAGTTAACAGACCTAATGTGCCTCAAACACAATGCAAGAAGTACGGTGAGGCAGCTTTTTGTTGCTACGTACCAAGGATATGGAACAAACTCCCACCACATATTAGGCATGCAACCTCTGTTGATCATTTTAAGAAGCTGCAAAAAACTCATTTTTATGGTCTTGCGTTTAATTTATTTAAATATCTGACATTTCTTTGGATCCTATATTGTGCTTTTACTTTTTATTCACTGATTTTGTTTTATTTTTCTTTTAATTTAATTTTTATTTTATTTTATTAGTAATTTTTTTATTGTAAAGCACTTAGAGCTATATTTTTGTCATGACAGGTGCTCTATAAAGTTTATTATTATTACTACAACTAAGGTTAGAAACATTTTTTGCTGAAAAATACAGGAAGGTTAGGTAGAAATGGCTCCATAACTAACATAAGCCTATTTCATGAAGCTAGCCCCAACTTTAGCTATGCAACATTAGGTTCTTTAAAAAAAACGATTGAGCAGTACACCGACTATTGTTACTTCTCGTATAATTATGTTTAGTATGTTAATTTATTCACTTCCATCACAATGGTATGCCCCGCTTCCTGAAGCATGTTGAAACTCTGCTACCAACTCTGCCTTTTTCCAGTGAGAAACCTGATTGCAGGAATTTGGGAGATGGGCCCTAGGAAGCAACACTGAGGGAGGGGGTGTTTGGGTTTGAAATTGTTTGATATTTTTGAAAACAACCTGTTTTCTTCCCCTGATACTGTTTGAAAAAGTTTTCAAATAACCTGCTTTTCTCCTCTGATCACTGAGCCCATCCTTAAATTAAAGTTCATTGTTTTCAGTTCTTCAGATCATTTAACATTTAGCAGGCACTGTTATCCAAAGCGATATAAAATAGAGTTGCCTGAGGGCATGCCTGTGCATCACCATGCATTTAAATAAGACAGACTGAGGACCTTATTCCTGACCCACACACACACATACACAAACACATGCACGGACACACACACACACACAAACACACACACACACACACGCATTCAGAAATCTTGGAAAGGTAAGCTGTCACCATTTTCCAGACCATTTGTACACAAACTAATCATGGACATACAAAACCCAAAACCAGTGAAGTTGGCACGTTATATAAGTCGTAGATAAAAACAGAATACAATGATTTGCAAATCCTTTTCAACTTATATTCAATTGAATACACTGCAAAGACAAGATGTTTAATGTTCAAACTGAGAAACTTCTTTTTTTTTTGCAAATAATCATTAACTTAGAATTTAAAGGCAGCAACACATTGCAAAAAAGTTGGCACAGGGGCCTTTTTACCACTGTGTTACATCGCCTTTCCTTTTAATGACACTCAGTAAACGTTTGGGAACTGAGGAGACCAATTTTTGAAGCTTTTCAGGTGGACCTCTTTCCCATTCTTGCTTGATGTACAGCTTAAGTTGTTCAACAGTCCGGGGTCTCCGTTGTCATATTTTACGCTTCATAATGCGCCACACATTTTCAATGGGAGACAGGTCTGTACTACAGGCAGGCCAGTCTAGTACCCGCACTCATTTACTACGGAGCCATGCTGCTGTAACACGGGTAGAATGTGGCTTGGCATTGTCTTGCTGAAACAAGCAGGGGCGTCCATGAAAAAGACATTGCTTGGATGGCAACATATGCTGCTCCAAAATCAGGATGTACCCTTCGTTATTAATGGTGCCTTCACATATGTGTAAGTTGCCCATGCCTTGGGCACTAATACACCCCCATACCATCACAGATGCTGGCTTTTGAACTTTGAGCCTATAACAGTCCGGATGGTTCTTTTCCTCTTTGGTATGGAGGACATGACGTCCACAGTTTCCAAAAACAATTTGAAATGTGGACTCGTCAGACCACAGAACACTTTTCCACTTTGCATCAGTCCATCTTAGATGAGCTTGGGCCCAGCGAAGCCGGCGGCATTTCTGGGTGCTGATGATAAACGGCTTTCGCTTTGCATTGTGGAGTTTTAACTTGCACTTGCAGATGTAGGGACGAACTGTAGTTACTGACAGTGGTTTTCTAAAGTGTTCCTGAGCCCATGTGGTGATGTCCTTTACACACTGATGTCGGTTTTTGATGCAGTACCACCTGAGGGATCGAAGGTCACGGGCATTCAATGTTGGTTTTTGGCCTTGTTGCTTACGTGCAGTGATTTCTCAAGATTCTCTGAACCTTTTGACGATATTACAGACCGTAGATGATGAAATCCCTAAATTTCTTGCAATAGCTCGTTGAGGAATGTTGCTTTTAAACTGTGCGACAATCAGCTCACGCATTTGTTCACGAAGTGGTGACCGTCGCCCCATCCTTGTTTGTGAATGACTGAGCATTTCAGGGAAGCTGCTTTTATACCCAATCATGGCACCCACCTATTCCCAATCAGCCCGTTCACCTGTGGGATGTTCTAAATAAGTGTTTGATGAGCATTCCTCTCTCAGTCCTTTTTGCCACTTGTGCCAGCTTTTTTGAAACATGTTGCAGGCATCAAATTCCAAAATGAGCTAATATTTGCAAAAAATTACAAAGTTCACCTGTTCGAACATTAAGTAACTTGTCTTTGCAGTGTATTCAATTGAATATAGGTTGAAAAGGATTTGCAAATCATTGTATTTTGTTTTTATTTACGATTTACTCAACATGCCAACTAATTAAAACAGGTTACTTCCAGTATAAAGTTTCAAACTTTTATTACTAGTATTCTTCCTGTTATAGAGGGAAGTAAAACTGATATCAAATTGTGACGATGCTAATCATTAGACTACCGATCCTCTCATATAATCAAATCAAGTTGCACTCCACAAGTTACCCCCAATGAAACACTGAACAAATCAAGTTTGTTTTTAATTGATCAGCTTCCTTAACTCTTTGAGTAATATGATCAGATGTACGTGTCCAGAATGTTCTTAATCGTACATTCAAATGCTGATGTATCAATCAGCAGTGATAACCCAAACTGAGGTCAAGAACACTTATTTACACCCTGTCCATACCTCCTCAATCATTTTTAAAAGTGTAGCATTTTCTATGGGTTTTGGACTTGTGTCCACATACAAATGGCATTTTAGGTCACTAAAACCATTTTTAAAACACCCTCTAAAGTAGAGCTTTTTATAAACTCCTGTTTCTGTGATCCGAACAGATATTTAAAGCGGAGTATACCCAGAATGGTTAAAGGACCAGTGTGTAAAATGGGGGGGGGGGGGGGGTGTGACATCCAGCGTTCAGATTCTAGACTGCAGCGCTCACTCACTCACTCACGCTCACCCCTCCCGTCGGCCAAAAAAGACGGTGAGGACCAAAACACTTTTGCAGAAACGGCGTCTTCCACGACTGCGATTTATACACGTGAAACGCGTTCTCGAGCTGGCTGCATTGTCCACTATATCTATGGTTCAGGCTGCAGTACCAACATGGTGGTGCACGATGACGATGTCCCTAAAGCAAGGTCCTTGCTATATGTAAATATAAACGCATAATTATAAGGCTACAAAAGCCAAACAAATTTCATTTTATAGCGATTATACACTTATGTAAACATATTAATGGGTATAATATTCAGATTTTGCCATTAAACCATCCTAAATATTACACACTGGTCCTTTAAGTAGCACTAATTTGTGCATGCCCATTGCTGCTTGGCGTAATGTTCTTTGGTATTTAATGTATTGTTCATGTAGACTTTTACTTGATTCAAGCGCTTGTACGTCTTTTTCTCATGCTTCAGCTTATGGAGATATGTTGTGAAACATAATTGAAAGGGGGGGGATATTAGTTGATTGAAAATGCACATGAAACAGTAATGAGTGAATTCCAAATTTACTATGACTTGTAATTCACTGCAGACTGTATGAAAACAAAAAAATGTATAATTTGTCCAGTCAACTTCATTTTATTTGTAAACAAAAGCCAACAAACAAAAGTGCGGTTGCGTTCAGGAACTAGTCGCGAGAATCTAGGAATGCAAGGAAAGTGATTTTATTAAGCGAGGGGGAAAACCGCCGCAGGGCCGAAGGCAACAGTACATAGTCCACAATCCAAAAATCACAATCCACTGGGCAGAATCCGAATCAAAAAAACCCGGGCAGCAAACACAGAAATCGTAGTCGGACAGAAAGAGGGTTCGAAAACAGATGCAGACAAAAGTACCTAATCAGAGCCAAAAATCTAAGTCGAGGACGGTCCAGTCAGAAGAGCAACATTATGAGTACAAGGCGAAGACGAGAGCAGCACAGGTAAATTTAGGGAAAGTTTCTGACAGGGAACTGCTGTGAGAAGACTCCTAATATGCACATATGGGAGGTCACATGCTAAACAGAAAACAGGTGTAGGAAATCAGACTAATTACAAAGCAAACATGAGGGAGAGCCTAGTCAAAAGCTAAAACGTGGACAGGGATCACAAGACAGCCGATAGACAGACACACAGCTCCGGTTAGGGAGTTCTAACGTGCATAGATAATGAGAGAAAGGACAGAGTGAGCAGGTGCGAAGAATCCACTGAAATGCACCAAAGAAGATTAGGTCAAGGCAAGAGGCGGAGACGAGAACAGGGCGAGTGCTAGGAGCTTGTTAATCAATTAGTAAGGTGCAGCTATACAATCCCTGGTGCTCATTAGTAAGTTAGTATTATATACAATGTTAGTCTAGGTTAGTAATTTAACAAAAACAACAAACTTTTAGAATTGGTTTGTAATATAGAAAAAGCAAGATGAAGGAAGTATACGAGATTTGAAGGAATGTTTGAAATCCAGAAATCATTAAATCACCCGAAAGAGTGGCACGCAATACTGGGGCTGTGGGCAGAAACACAACAAGAGACCAGACAGGGGCAGACAAAGTGCAATGCATGGGTGAAGGAAAAACGTGGACCGGAATAATGACAGGAATATGGATACTGGTAAAAACAAAAACATGGCAATAACGAAAACATGGCAAAACAACACATGAACATATCCAAGTAACCAAACAACAATACACATTACAAGGCAAGGTCAGGCAATGCAGAGATTGGAAACCATATCAGATCAAGATTACCGAATGTAACCAAAGCATGGCAAACAGATCAAGAATCATGAAAAACACGGCAAACGAATCAGGAACATGAAAAACATGGCGATGCAGAGCAGAATCATAACACCAACACATTTCAGATCAAGTTGGGTCGGGAGCAATTTAGCATCAGTAATGAAAAAATAATAATAATGAAGTGATTTGAAACAGCTGATGTCAGTATGTAACTGTAATAATAATAGAATGATTTGGTTTGAAACCAGCATGCAGAAACAATCTAGGAGCTCCTTCAGAGGCAAGGATGGGCTGAGGATTGGCAGTTTGCCCAAATGTGCCTGAAAAAAATCATTCATTGGTTTAAAAACAATGCTCTTCAAAAAAAGATTTTGAGGGATTAGGATATTTCAACTTCCACAGTGAATAACATAGCTAAAACATTCAAGAAATCTGAGGAATTTTGTATAACAGTAGTTAAAGGGCAAGGACACAACCATAGTCTGAATACCCACAGCACTGCCACTCAGACGGCACTGCTTCAAGATCCATCATTTATCTTCTAGTAAAGTAACAACATGGGCTTCGAATTTCTATGACAAACTTTTGTCAAGTTAATACAAAGCACAGTTACATTCACAAATGCCAGTAAAAACTTCACTATGTATGTAAAAATGTAGCCTTATGTTTGCAGTGTTGGACGTGCCGTCAACTTCTTTGGGCTCAGAGACATCGGCGATGGACCATGACGCAGTGCAAACTTGTATTGTGGTCAGAAAAATCAAGAAATGGATGCTGTGTGCTCCAAAACAAAGAAGAAAAGGAATCTGGACTGTTACAAGCAACAAGTCCAAAAGCCATGCTCTGTCGTGCTACGCGGTAGTGTCGGTGCCCTTTGCAAGAGTATCTTGCACTTCTGGCACCATCAATGCTGAAAAGTAGACACAGATTTTGGAGCAACATATTCTGATTCAAGAGGACATCATTTCCAGGGATGCCCATGCATATTTCAACAAGGCAACTGCAGGAAATCTCTGAGCAGAACACAACAATTTTCAATCGCACACTGTGAATCAGCTGGGAGGAACATTTGGCAGCACAGCCGAGACAGGAAACCTGGAACCATATTTACATTCAAAGACAGCCAAGGAAACAGAATGACAAGAATATATTCACAGGTAACTGCTAACTGCCTGGGAGAGGTGTTATGCAGACACACCTGCACCTCTATAACCAAGAAGGGCCAAGCCATCTGTCCTGCCCTGCTGAAAGCTCTGGAACTCTCCTTCAACCCCCATATAATTCCATACAGTAGAGTGAATTATCTTTATTTGAAAGAGAAAGTAACTTAACTTCACAATTTGACAGGAAGAAAGATTGCACTGCCACAACATGTCTGAATACATAACCTTTTCAGAGGTACCCATCATTCTGGGGGGAGGAGCATGGGGTTCTTCCCGGAATATTCCATAACCGCACCCCCCTGTGATTATGTCTCCTCACCTCCTCTCTGTCATGAGTCAGAACAGAAGCCAGGCACAGATCACTGGTTAATGCTGAATTTGGCCTTCATCAACAAAACAGAGGGTAAAGGCAAAAAGGCTTGAAGGGCTGGAGAGTTTTCGTAGACGGTCTGCGGTCATGTAATAGCAGTCAGGAAAATGAAGAGTCAGGCAAGGTGTAGGCAAACGAACAGGTCCAAAATCAGTAATTAGGATGGTAAGCTGAATGAGGCAGGGCACATTGAGCAGGTGCTCATTTTTGATCTGGATTGAAGGAGGAACTGGAAGAAGGAGCGCAGACTCTGGAAAGAGTTTTCCAAATAACTAAACTCATGGTCTTCTTAGATATTACACCGAAGATGAAAGAGAAAAGACACCAAACCAGCGAAAAAGTACATAAAGACCTGCAACTGAAATACACACGATGATGCAAGAGGAGGTGCAAATGCTTGTGTAAGCATGGGAAAAGAAACAAGGAAGGAGCGGAGTAAAACAAGGAAATAATTAAATAATTGGAATCAATGAAAAACAAAACCTTAACTTATGAGGACAGCTGGATTTCTGGAATAAGCAATCAAGGTAACGCCCAGGTCAGGAGGTGACAGTAACCCCCCCCACCCGAGCGTTGCCACCAGGGTGCCCTGTTGCTGGTCCGTTTGATAACATCATCCCTCACTGTTTCCTTGTTTTCGGTGCAAAATAGGTAGAAATATACTTCAATTAAAATCAGAGCTGATTGCGGTGATTTTAACATACCATCCCATTTTTTTTTCCTGATTTGGGGTTCTATATGATTCTAACATTCCACCATCATTAATTCAAATGAAGTTTTATTTTTAGTCTCACTCACTTCTCTCAGAGTCAAGAGTCTTTACTCACTCATCCCCTTTACTTTCAGGCAGACAACATCACACAAACTTCCTTTTATCTATTATTAACACAGAGGCTGGGCAGCTCTTACCTTAGAAAAGAAGAATAGAGAATGGCTGTATCTGATGACTTACAATTCATTCTGTGTTTTTCTACGGAGAATAAGAGAGCAAATTTTTTTGTTTATTTGGTGAACTGTTCACAATTCGTTGTTATACTTACTAACTTTAGTCGCCACCACGGAGATGCTGTGCTTTGCGATTCTCTCTCTGTCCAGAACATCTATGGTGGAAATCGTCCCTGTCACTGGATCGATGTCAAAATAGCCGTCTTGGTTCCTTCTCCACTCAATGGAATACCTAAAATATCACACAAAAAAAAAGCTTTGTGACCTTCCTGCTGTGAGTAGTGCTGTGCAAATAAAATTTAATTGAATATTCCCACATTCTTTTGTACAAAACAAATGCAAAACATATGTAACAGATAAATATGTAGCAGATAAATCAGTTTAACGATAAAGATAAATGACAGTAAAAACAGATTACTTCATGATGAGCATAAGGGCATTATTATCCCCCGCCATGATATGAAGTGGAGCAGGGGGTTATTGAAATGGAGCTTGTCCATCTGTCCATCAGTCCATCTGGTTAAGTGGGCACACATTTTCTCAGAAACTACTTTACCGAGATTTATTGCATTTTGTGAGCGTTCGCTCATAGATATGACCTTGATTGGGTTCTAATACAGTATTCCATGGCCGCAAGGCAGAACAATGGCAATGTCCTCTTGTTATCACCGGCAACAGCGTGAAGTGGAATGGGGGGATGTAGCAACGGAGCTTATTTGTTCATCTGTCTGTCCTTCCCAATAAGCGGGGACACGTTTTCTCAAAGTACTTTATCTACGTAGATGCATAAAATTTTGCATGTGTATGCTGCTAGTCATGACCTAGATTCGAAAACAGGATTCCATGGTTGAAGGGAGATATTCCTGACTATGTCTTCTTGCTTGCATTTCCCAATGTATTCTTAGATACTTCATGCTTTCGTGTCCAATCAAAACCATTAGCTAGTTAAAGCATATGAAAGGGGAAGTATTCGTGTTTTATTGCAATCCTGGTGTCTTCTTGCATAAATCAAAGCCGTTGATATAGTCACCCTTAAAATGATTTCAATGCTGTGTTTACCCTACATTGTCTCAGTTAAAGTTGACTGGCTATTTTACATGATGGGCGGGTTGCAATCACTTGCACCACTGTGATAGTAGTACACAAAAAGGCCACATAATCTTAACATGGTAGAGCATTAACACCAAAAATAAATATTTCTGTAATCACCATCCAGTCGAGCACTCACTCAGGTCAGAAATGGCAGAGACATAAGGAGTAATAAAGAATCTACCCAACCCACTGTGTTTAAAGTCCCATTTCCTTCCGCTTAATTCTCCTGATATTGCTACAGATTTTATGATCTATTTAACAATCCATGCAATGATGATCGCTGCTTTTTCGAAGCAGGGATGAGTCTTTGGCCAACCTTTGAAGCATTGAGGATCATTTGTACCCAACAAATAATGGTGCACAGTATACAACCGTACACAATTAAAGACAGTAGTAATGAGCACCCAGGTGCCAGTAGCCCATAGGGCAACAGAGATTTCTCAAGTTGCATTAGATTAGATTTATTTATATTTACCTTGATCATAGTGTTTTGCAGCACATTAGAGTAGGCGAATAATCAGGGTAAAAAAACGCATTATCAATAGAGACAATAGAGACTGAAGTTATCTTAGCCAACTTTTCTTATTTGCAGTGCAGATCACTCTTGGTGCTTAATTTACAGGCGACTGTGACTGCTCTCAATCCCAGTGCGCCCCTGCATATCAAAATTGCCTATTATTTTTGCAGCGACCGCAAGGCCCGGTCTGTCCATTAAACACTTCTATCCAGCATTCCTATTATATTGATCTATAATTAGGAGAATAAGAGTCATCTCACTAAACCTATTCTGTGTACATCTAGGTTGTCACAAACAGTGGTGTAGCCAGAGGGTGGGCCAAGACACGTCCCTTTATGACAGCAATTAGTCCTGGCTATTTCTCAATCATTTTCCTTTAGTGACGTGTTTTTCAATTATTGTAATTTGCAACTGAAGACATGGTTTCTCTTCATATGCGATCGAACAGCCATTAAATCATGGGCTAAATTCAGTACAGTTGCAGAACAAGAACAGAGAATTGGGTTGCACAAAACTTCAGTTTAAAACAATTATTCGTCCTGACCTGTTCTCAGTCATTTTCATAACAGAGGGTTCTCTGAGAGCACTCCACACTTAACAGGTGCTGCTTGTTCTCTCCGATTTGCAAAGACGACAATTATTCATCTGGACCGGTATTTGCTGTATTTAAATCAACATTATTCAAAATTGCATGTCTGTCGACTCTCACGTAAATAGCTGGAGCCGCACACTTTTCATAGCCTACTGAACTGCCGAGAGCCACTTTTTTTTAATCAACCCACACAATACCGAGAGTGAAAGCCTGTGTTTCATTGGAACACGGACCAGTTCAATCAACGCAAAGCATTGGCTTATTAATAAGTAAATTATTCTGCTGTACTGAATTTAGCCCATTCATCGCTGTTAGATCGCAGTTAGTCTTCAGTTGCCAATTACAATGATTGGAAAATGCGTCAATAAAGGAAAATGATTGACAACTAGCCAGGACTAATTACTGTCATAAATGGACATGTCTTGGCCCACCCTCTGGCTATGCCACTGGTCACAAAGTATTAAAATATTTGTAGGCAAAAACTTTAACAATTTGGGCAGTTTGGGCAGTATCCAAAAACACAAAAGACCAAGATTCCTTGCGAATAGAATGTGCACAGAACACAAATTAATGTTCCTTTTGATTGGGATATCACGATAGGCGTATACATGACCAATTATTCGGGTTAGAAAAGGAGTAACCCAGGGGTCATTTTCAGGTTTTTAAAAACCGGAATATGAGCATATTTCATTTTTTCAAAAGGGTTATTGGTGTTTACATGGCTGAGCGCAACCGGGTTATTGCTAATATTCCAGTAGTGAAAGGGTTATTCACTGCATGTAAACCTAGTCACTGAGTGTCAGGATACCACTACAACCCCCACTACCCACTGGGGAAATTCAGAGCCCACAGGTGGATGCAGATGCGGAGACGTTAACTATCAACAGGTAAGAGTGATGCAGCATCAAAGGCAGACGCAGTGTAATACCAGGTTTCATCATGGATGCTGCGTAGGATAGCAGCTTGCATAGCCTGGCTATCAGAGTGATAAAGCAGTGACTGATATGCATGGGAGTGTTTATGGGAATGTGGGCATGTCTCAAGCTGACTGCCAGAACCAGCTCTGCAAGCTGGCGAACCATTAATTATAGATAAATAAAACAGATAAATGGTGGCAATGTTCTGGTGAAACAAAGAAAATATACAGTTTATTCAGTGCACTGAGTGCCCCTTGTGTAGTCTGAAATTCAAGCTGTCCATTTATGAACAAACAAGGGGGTTTCTCTGCTTCGTGAAAGCCTTTTATGAGAGCCTTTCATGGTGCTACTCACAAAAAGAACAAAGCCAGTGAGCCTGTTGTGATGTCATTAAACATTTATCTTCCAAGACAAAGAAGGACAAAGATAATTTCAATCCCTGTCTCTTACTTTTGTTTTAGCATGAAATATTTAACTTCAAACAAATATGCTCCCCTAAGAGGTGATGTTTTGTTTGTTGTAAAGCCATGGTAAAATAAATAAATAAATAAATAAATAAAGTGTGCTACTGTACTTTCATGCTTGATGGGGCACAACTGGGGGGTCAGACTTGGGGAGTGCATGACGATAAACACAGCAGACACCTGACAAATCATGCTGGTGTGCTTTTGGTGTTTTTTACAGCATTGTATAGTGTTCATATGAAAGAACTTGTACATTAATGTATTGACGAGCATCCCTGAGGCGCTAGTCAAGGACTGTATTTACCACGACTGAACTCAGCTTGCAGCACATTTTGAAAGAGTTTGCTGAATAGATCATGGTAGGTTTCAGCTGTCGCAATTCGAAGAAGCTTGTGTTGCGAGCAGTTCTAAAGTCTCAAATTTAAGCCATCTACATCCTTCATGTTTCATATTAGTGTCGAGGATACGTCGTGAAAAACGTTTTGCAAAATATCAGCAATAATTGAGATAAGAAGTTAAAGAAAAAGAAGAGGAAAGTCAAAGATGGAAAAAAAATACATCAAAGGTTAACAAACATCACAGAAAATTCACATCAACAACATGGGTAGGATTTGTGGTCTGGTGCAAGGAATTACACGCATTCAATTAGTCGCGAGATAGCCGTATTCTTCTTGATAATGGCTCAAAAAAATCAAATCATATAACATGAGTGGCAAGGACAAGATGTTCAGCCCAACTAGGCTTGCAAGTTTCTTTGAACCATTGTGAATATATCACTTCAGATACTCAATGTCTCAATGGTATCTATCTTTAAGTCAAGCCTGCTCTTGAAAATTGCCAAGGTTTCTGCCTCAACAATATGGTCAGGCAAGCTGTTCCACATTGAAATTTGGGTTCCACATTTGTGTGAAGAAATATTTCCAAATATCAGTGCTAAATTTACCCTTGGTCAACTTCCATTTGTGGCCCCGAGTTCTACTAACAGAACTTGGCCGAAGGACTCCTACATAATTCACTTTGTTAATCCCTTTCATATATTTAAAGACCTCAATCAGATCACCCCTGAGTCTCCTTTTCCTAAGACTAATTACTGTTGGTTAGTTTTTCCTTACTGGCGCCTCTGAATCTGACGACATTGACCTGTTTCCTACGAAGAAAATATTTCCTTTGGCGCGAGAAAGTGATCAGCGCGAGTGAAATGGGTCAATGGAGTCAGATTCAGAGGCACCGGTCAGTGAAAACTAACCAACAGTCATTAAATAATATTCAATCCTATATGTGGTATAAAATGAAATGTCCTGAATGTTTAGTTACCTTTGTAGTCTGATGAACTACCATGAGTTATATTTTTTAGGATAAGTCCAGTGGGGGGGAAGAGGGTGGGACTTTGGAGGGAGGCTGAGTTGTTAATGTTCAAATTTTTAGTTAGTGCTGTGCGACATGCTAGAAAGGTAAGAATTTCTTTAAAGGTGAACCTGAGTCTAGAACTCATACAATGTTCATGAATGTGTCCCAGTGACGTTACATTCATTTCTTATGATCCAAAATCTACTTCGGCATAAGAACTCTGAATCCAAATTTGAGCCTTTTATGAATTGTGAAACTGTTGGAAAAAGGGCAAAAACTGCACACTATAATTTGGCTGAAATTTACATTCTCCTTTTTATGCTTAGTTCCCACTGTCGTGCGCTCCGTTACGAACGCCACGATTGGCCATTTTTAGCAGATCGTGGAACTTCTCTGAAGCTGCTTTCACACCGGATTCCCACAACTGACCTCAAAATCTCATAAGATCTGATAGGATCACCATGAGTACTTTACGATTAAGACAACGATTTAATCGTGCCGCAAATCATGACAGTTGGAACCTAGCTTTAAAAGCACTCTGCACTGTCTGTTTCTCATAATGGCCACCTATATGCCACTGATACTACCAAGAAGTCTTGTGTCTGGGTGAACTGAGTCAATGCCAGAGTGAGCTTGGTTTACTGCTCAAAATTTCACATAGAAAATGATATATGGTTCTATCGAGTAAACTCCAGCTCAGCCAATACCTTTCTAAACAAGCCGTTTTCAATTTATGCGGTGAGTATATTACAACTTCTGCAAATCTGATCAAACATATGTGCATGTTTACTTCATTTTTTACCATGAAATTCTTCAACGTAAGTGTTTTTCAAGGATACCTCACGTCGCTGCTGCCAGCATCCAGGTCCTGAGCGGTCACTGTTCCAATGACCGTGCCAAAAGACGTGTCCTCATAGACATCCATGTTGTAGGAAGGCCTGTTGAAAACAGGGGGCTCGTCCACATCCAGGACATTAACCTTCACAGTTGCCGTGTCCTTAAATGGACCCAGGTGAAGGAAGCGGGGGTCCAGGTGTGCATTGGACGCCTCCACTTTGAAAGTGTAGGACTTCTTTGTCTCATAGTCCAAACGCTGGGCAAAAAAGGGTTGAGAAACAGTCATTTCTTTTACATGATTGTAATAAACAAAAACAGAAATAATGAGTTTAAAGCAAAAATTTGACTTTTCAAATGCCATGCAAACATCTTACTCTGACTGAAATTATACCAAATCGGTTTTCAGAAAATCAGTCTCACAGATATGGATAATGTGATCGAAGGTCACTTTCTTACTGCACGTAAACCCTAAAATTAGACAGCAATTGCACTGTGCACGTTCTGAGTGTTAAAATTCCTGCAGTGGCCTGCCTGTCATTCTTGAAAGTAAAGCACCAACCGAACACAGCAAAAACCAATATTCAAAGCATAGAGAGCAAGTATGCGGTAGAGGGTTGTAAAATGTTTTAGAGCAATCCAGTTTTTTTTTTCCCCCTGCTTGTGAGATATAATGTCAGCCAGAAAAGTGTCAAACCCTATCTTTTGTATTTCTGACAGTAAATTGATTTTTTCACACTCATGTATATTGGAATAACTGATAGAAACCAACCAGTACTATTGTTTTGTTGGCATCTGTCTGCCTGACTGTCAGCAGCCTAGCCCGAAAAAAAAAAAAAAATTGATCAAGTTACGCAAAATTTTTGGGAAAGGTGTGCCGTAGTACAAGGACTACCTGATTAAATTTTGGACCCAATTAGGTCAAGGTCACCGAAAAAGCAAAAAAAAGAAACCCGGGCAGGATATGTTGTACCTGGCACCAATTGTTTGGCATGATAAAACTGGAGACTATGGTCCAGTTACAGTTGTTGTGTAATCACTCCGACTGTTAGTGTAGCATACAGTAATATTAGGAAGACTGAGCTTGCATTGCCAAAGTTCACAGAAGGGTTCCTGCCTTTTTACCCGTGAATTAAGTCCATAACCTGAATAGCTTGTGAAAATATCCAGTTCTAATAATGAATTAAAATGCAATGGAAGTCACAATTGTAACTGATCTGCTAAATGGGAACACTGCAACACACACACAAAAAAAAAAACGGTCAAAAAACCAATATTTTGACCATTCTGCAAATGTGAGAATTTGCACCCCGCTACATTTGGGTATGATTTAATTAAATTGCTCAATGCAAGACTGAAAACTTCAGGGAGAACTTTTCTAATGAGGGAGAGTGAGTATTTAAAATAATATTGTGGACCATTTTAAAGGCCACTTAGGTCTCAAACCTCACTGTTGCCCCATTTCTACCTTTATCATAAAACCTCGTGCCTGTTATGGTACCTATCCAGATGGATCTACACAATAACACAAACTGTTTCCAAATACATGATTCACCCTGATTGTATGATGATTTTCTATATAAATGTATACAAGTACATGAAAACTGTACGTAATGTCATTTATCTTCAGTGACCGTTTCTACACAGGGCAAGAAACATGAACAAAACAAAAACAAAAAAATCTCCAGCAAGTATGAGAAACACATAATACATCCAATTGAAAAGGCTCCCTGGGTTTAATTTTCTCATGGAAACGCAATTACTATTTTTAATCTGAGAGAACAACACGTGACAGAACAGTGCATTCAACTACTCGGCATGCATGTGCGCTTTCTGACAGATTTTAATTAACGGAGCCTAAAATTCCCGCTAACCCCTCACAACAATGGAACAATGCGCTTTTTGAGATGTGAGAGTCAAATCCTTCGACTGTAAGTATCAAATTTCATCAGATAAGGACAGTGTGCCGTGAAAATGCATTCAATTTCAAGGGCCATACATGGATGTAATCTTATGCCAACCAGCTGCATCAAAGTGCAGTATAATGATGGAGAACCTTCTTGAGTCACTGGTGTTAGCAGATTTTCAAAGTTTCAATAAGCCATGCAATCAGTCTGGTTTAAAAAAAGAACACTACTCCCATTGTGGCATTCACACTTAATGATCCCATTCTTTTAACAAGGGGGAGTGACGACAAAATCATGATATGAGCGTAAATGGGCACCAACAATGGAAGGAAGCTGATTGGATTGGCGCTTGGCTGTTTCTTCAATTAACTTTAAGCCCACTGTACGTTCATTGCAGTGGCTTTCAGTTTTAATAGAGCACTCAATCCAATGCATTATCCGTGAAACCCTTTATGAGACCTGATAATTGCTTTCGTAGCCTGAAAGGTCAGAGATTTGGTAGATTAAGGTAGATGGGTCTGTGTGTGTATGTATGTCTGTATTGTTTGTGTGTGTGTGTGTGTATATGCGCTTGTATGAGATGAATAGTCTTTGCCTCTCTTGTTCGGATGAAAAGATATTTATGCAGTCGGTTGTTTTGTGCTGAAATAAGAAATTGATTCGATGATATCCATTGATTTCTCTCCAATTCCTTCAGTACATCTCAGCACAACACAGAGCATCTGGACTTCAGTGCATGTTCAGCCAGTAGATCTAAGGCCTCATTGAAAATAGATCGAAGCCCTCATCAAAACTCCGATCCAAGCTGTGTAATACTTAGGCAACAAGGGCATTTGCATTACTATTCATTATTAGAGCTTAAGTAGGAGCCACTTTTTGAAAGGAAAAAATATGCACAGATTCGACTCTAGTCATCAGTCTCGTTAAATATGCCCTTTCGTCTCGACTCATCTGGGGAGTACGGATGAATTGCATTCTTTAATTCAACAAAGAAGGAAAATATTTATCATCATTCATAATTTCTTTTAATAAATTTGCATCCTATTTTTTTTTTTTTTAACTTCTCATGCTGGAACTCACTGCCATGACGGATAAAGGGTAAGAATTCAGTTTCTTGTGACCTTTATGTCATCAGAGGCAGGCCAGTACATCTGCATTCCTGGCCCAGGAGAGGAAAAGATCTTTGATATGTAAATTCACATCCTCCTCTTCTTCAAGTGGGTATGCAGAGGGATGCATTCTTTGCAGTGAAAGCATATTTATCCGGCTGTCCGTTCCCTTTATCCTTCCTGTCCTTATGCCTCTGTCCTGCCTGCTCCTATAACGCGCATTTGAAATATTAGAGCACTTTTCACCTACTAAATTCCCCTTTAGTGCCTGCAAAGTGGAAAAAAATAGCAATAATAATTTGTAACACATTATATATACCTGCATTTATCTATTGATTTATTTATTTATCATTGAATTATTTTAGGCACGCACTCCTTAGATGGAATTTTGGTTGAAATTTGACTTTTTTTCAACCTAAGTAGACTTTTTATTGTTTTGTCGTCACATATTTACCGGACGAAACAAATGTATGTTTACGGAGTATAAAACAACAGCACCACGATTAAGATTTCACGCTCAGTCGAAAAGCAGCACCACTGTTAGCTTATAGGACAGGAGTAAAATGTATTTTATCACGAGCTGGGAGCGTACGATTAGATATAACTCCTACTCTTAACCCAATTTGGAATTCGCTGTTTTATTCCGAGAACAATTTAATCATGGCCACTTGCAATGAAGACATAGGAATTCACTTTCTTGTTCAGATGCTCCCCTCAAGCCCGATGGACAACAAGGTATACAGTACATAGTGGTCACTGAACCATAGGTCCCTCTTTGTACTTGCCAGATTAGTACCTCAGAAGGATGGGCCACTCACTAGCGCACATCTCATCTTATTGCGTGTGGCGTACGGCATGTTGCCTTGGATGAAGGCATTTTGCTAAATAAGGGAGGCAAAATGTAAAACAGAGGAACGGTCGCCTGAGGGTGAACTTCAGCGCAGCATGTATCCAGAAACAGGCGTCTAATTCTGTAATTCCGCCCACGGCTCATTCGCTCATTAGGGAAAACAGAGGCTTTCACTGTTGCCACGGGCAAGGCTATGGCTTAGAGTTGAGAGGGTTAGGGCTACTGGGAAGAGGCGAGGTGCAGGGGGGGAACACAGGTGGGTGGCAGAAAGAAAAGGACACCTATTTGTTTTGCTGGTGGCAGCAGACCAGCAGCTTGTTGAAAATCTGTACAGATGGCTCCCACCTCCAGAGGCAGACCTGTGCCCCCCCCCCCCACCCCACCCCTCCCCACCTCAAGCCAAGCCGTTGCCGGGAGACTGTAATGCACTGTCGCTGTTGTTCTACCCAGCCCCCTGCGGATCCGCGCGTTTCTGCCTGTCGCCCGCACAGAGGTGTTATTTTCCCGAGCTCCGCCTTCCGCTGTTACCGGGGTTCCTCCTGCCCCCTCCTCCATCTGCCTCCCGTACAAAGGGCCCAAAATAACTCCACGTCTTCACAGCACTGGAGGAGCTCAGACCGGGGGTGATGTCGTGGGCGTGCGCGCCACTTCGAATCCTTCACACTCTGTGCCGTCTCGGTCCCTTGCTGAGCCTGATCGTAGCTCTCCGCGCTGCGTGGTCCTCTCCCCCCGCCCCACCCCCAACCCGGCCGCAAACGGCGGTAAGGCGGCGTGAATCCACCTGAATTGGATCCAGCCTTCCCGAGACTGAACGGAGCAGTGCTCCTTTGATGGTTAGCCAACTGAACGGGACATCAGTCAAACAAGACCAATTGACTTGACTTCATGAAATCAATCGGCACCTGGAGAACCATTGGCTTGTTCCACTGTGGGTTGCAGAAAATCACACCGGGGCCCCAGGTGTATCGGAAGCAAAAAGGCTCACTTTTTTTAAAAAACTTTTTTTCTTCTTTACTGCTTTCGTCAGGTATCCATTATGGGGACAGAACGGGCTCTCGTAATTGACTGGTCAGTGCACAATCAGTTATGTAATTAGTTTTTTTTCTAAGAAAAGAGAATAGTTTATTGACAGGTTTGCGCTGGAGTTGGTGATAATTACATGAAATTCAGCCATGCAGAGCACCATGTTGAAAAGGGCACAAATGTTACCATTCTGGGTCCCAAACTTACAAAGACCAAATCAATATACATAAAATATACAATTTGCATGATGAAATGAAGAGGTAATTTGCAAAAATAAGCAAAAGCCATTAAAATGAATAAACCATTGCATATTCCACGAATAAGCCATTTTGATTGACATTCATTTGAATGCACAACAAAACACAATTTAGGAACAGTAAAATAGATGTATAAATGTATATATGTACAAATTGTCTTATTGAAACAACCCAGCGCCATTTGATTGATATTCCCTGAAGTGCTTTCAAAAAACATGATTTTGGGAAATGAATAAAAATACAGATGACATTTTTCGCAAATGAAGCCTTCAAATAATCTCCATTTAAAAAAAAAAAGAAATTAAAAAAAGGATTCTCTGGTCTTCTGCAGATATCTTCGTCATTGTATGACCAAAATAGTGAAACAGAATGCATCAAAATGCATCTTTTTCATCCCAGATGAGGCGCTGTCACTGTCAGCCTACACAAAACGAAATGTTAACGCAAAGGATAAAGAGATACGGATGGACAGCTCTAACCTGGATCAGGCTTCTCAGATAGGCCCTTCTTGGCACATTATTCTCCGCATTTTAGTGTTCCAACTGGTTTTTATTCACAGACCATCCCTACCCCCACCCCGAAATCTACTGGGTCTTTTAGAATTCCCATATCGACATGGCAGAAGATAATAATCCCCTGAGCCCAGCATTTTTTCAGATCCCATTGCCACATTATAAAGCTCTCCTAGACCTTAAGCCAAGCAAAGCCATGGATCATTGGCTCAGCAGATTTTACCAAAGCCTTTTCAAAATGCCATTAACTGGACTTGGGGGGGTGGGGGAAAAGATTGCTGGACACTGCCAACTGTGTCTCAAATTTGCCCATCTTGCCCCTCAATATAAGGTGCCCCATAATTCAACTGGACATCTGCATGTGCCATCCAACTTGGATGATTACTCTATGTGTAAGAAATCTGAGGCCTGGTTTATGAAACTGAAGAGTTTAAATATTTTTTGTTTAAAAAGTTAAAAAAGTTATTGGGGGTAATGAATAACTTCCAGTGAGACTTCATGACCACCATGAACCTCAACCTGGATGGCTCATTCCCTCACAGGATAGACATGACTTATTCACCGTCCTCTTTTCATGATCTTAGTTTCATTTTCTAAATATGTACAACCCCAATTCCGAAAATTGGGACAAAGTGTAAACTGTGAATAAAATCAAAACGCGATGACTTTCAAATCGCACCAGCCACTTTTTTATAAACAATAGACTAGCGATAACATAGCAAATGTTGACACTGAGAAATGTTACTATTTTATCCACAAAATGAGCTCATTTCAAATTTGATGGCTGCTACAGTTGGGACAGGGTCTTGTTTGCCATGGTACCCTCTTCTTTTTAACAGAAAGTGGAGGCTTCTGGGCATTTTGGGGACAAGTTTCTTGAGTTTAGCCGTTGGAATTTGATCCCACTCTTGTTTAATACAGGCTTCCAGCTGCTGGAGAGTGTTGGGTCTCCTTTGATGGACTTTTTGTTTAATTATGCACCAAATGTTCTCAATCGGTCAAAGATCAGGACTGCAGACAGGCCAGTTCAGCACACGGACTGTTCTACTATGAAGCCATGGTATTGTAACAGCGGCAGTCTGTGGTTTTGCATTGTCCTGCAGAAATACACAAGGCCTTCCCTGGAATAGATGTCGTCTGGAGGGGAGCATATGTTGCTCTAAAACCTTTATATGCCTTTCAGCATTCATGGTGCTTTACCACTTACCACTCTGGTAACATTTTCTTAAAATGCCAATAAAGGACGTACTCAAAGTAAAATGAAATCTTTTCCTGTTTTTAACTTCCCTGATGGACCCGTATACGGGCCATCAGAGTGTTAAGGGGTTAAAACATGCAAGTGTCCCACACCATATGCACTAATGCATCCCCATACCATCAGAGATGCTGGCTTTTGAACTGAACGCTGATAAAAGGAGGGGTGGTCTTTCTGCTCTTTAGCTCGGCGGACACGACGCCCATGATTTCCAACAAGAAGGTGAAATTTGAACTCATCTCACCACAGGACACTTTGCCACTTTGCTACAGTCCATTTTAAATGAGCCTTGATCCGAAGAACACAGCAGCACTTCTGGATAATGCTCAACAATGGCTTCCTTTTTGTATGATAGAGTTTTAGGTGGCATCTGTGGATGGTGCGGCAGACTGGGTTTACAGACAGTGGTTTCTTGAAGTATTCCTGGGCCCATTTAGGAATGTCAATGACAGAATCATGCCGGTGAGTGATGCAGTGGCGTCTGAGGGCCCGAAGATCACGGACATCCAGTGAAGGTCTTCGGCTTTGTCCCTTAAGCAGAGATTTTTCCAGTTTCTCTGAATCTTTTGATGATGTTATGCACTGTCGATGATGAGACCTTCAAAGCCTTTGCAATTTGATTTTGAGGAACATTGTTTTTAAAGTATTCCACAATTTTTTTACGCAAGCCTTCACAGGTTGGAGAGCCTCTGGCCGTCTTTACTTCTGAGAGACTCCTTTTTATAGCCAATCATGTTACACAGCTGATGCCAGTTGATGTAATTACTTGCGAAATGTTCTTTCAGCTGATTCTCTTTTATATTAATTCCTTTTTCAGCCCTTTTTTTGCCTGTGTCCCAACCTTTTTGAGACATGTTACAGCCAGAAAATTTGAAATTAGATCACTTTGTGGATAAAAATGTAAAATGTCTCAGTTTCAAAATTTGAAATGTTATCTATGTTCTATTGTGAATGACATATTGGCTAATATGATCTGAAAGTCATTGCATTTTGATTTTATTCCCAATTCACACTTCTTCCCAACTATTTCGGAATTGGGGTTGTACATAATGAAACAACACCTGAAATATCACTATAAATTAAATATGTTGATGACAGTTTTAGCCAGGTCTTAAGGAAAACAGAAATCTGATTTAAGTGCTGCTCCTACTTGGAGGCACAACAGTGGAAACAAGCTTTTAGCAATAAATAAATTAATAAATGTGGCATCTGTGCTGCCCATGGGAGTTTTATGCTCAAACAGATTACAAAAGCTTTTATCGGAAAATCGCCTCAACAGCACTGCCATTTATCTGAAGACTCCAGATTTTCATAGCCAGTCTGGAGATTTAGAGCTATCACATCTGGTTAAGAGCCAGAAAATAACATCTGTGTCAGTACATTTATTTCTTCATGTGTTTTGGAGAATGTCTACTTTGGTCTTTTTGTTTCTAAGGTATAAAGCTGCCATGTGATGCTTGCATAATTTCTGGCAGGAGCTAGTCTTTCCAAACCTTGTCTCCTTTTCTGAGTTTTTTCTTTAGCTTTATTGTTTGTTGTGGCGAAAAGATGCCTTCAAGGTAAAGTATATTAGTTTGTTGGATGGTTAGTGATCGTACATCTGCGTGATATCATGCCTTAAAGCCCAGTTTTGCACCTCTTTTTTTGTTGTTGTTGGTCTGCTTGGGGAATGGTGGCAAAGTCAACAGTTGCCTTTAGCATTTTTGAAAATGGAAATGCTGTCACAATCGTTAAAATTAGTTCAAGTAATTATCGTTTTAATTAGTCCTTATAATTGCTAAACAGGCCAAAGTGTGTTTGACAAGAAAGAAAATAGCTGCTGACTGAATCCAATCTAATGAATGTCAGCATTTTCCAGAAGGATGGCGTTATTCACAGCAAACTGTTTGTTTCATTGTTCATTATATGGATAACAAATAATGCTGACTAAAAATTTCTGTGAGAATAATCTCAGAAAAAAAAATCTTTTTTCAATAAGGCACAAAGGTTCTGAAAGTCAAGCGTATAATATTGGTAAAAGGATTGCAGCAATGGGATAAAACAATGATGGCAGAAAAGCCTTCCAAAAGGAGGAGTATAGTTCGACTGGGGCATACCTTTTTGAGGATGATGATCCCTTCCTGATGTTCATTAGTCACTATGTCAAATATGTGCCCCCCTTCTCCAGGCACGATGTGATACTCCACTTCTGCATTTTTGCCGGTGTCTAAGTCATGCGCTTTGATTCTGCCCGCTGCAGATCCCACAGGCGACGATTCTGAAACTCTGACGTGAAATATACCTGTTGCATGATGAACAAGACACAATGATATATGTTAAATCCAAATATGGACTACCTTCTTCCATAAATTACCTTTGACAGAACTCTTACAGCTTAAGCTTTTCATAGACTTTTCCAAAGGTCCCCACAAAGTCCAAGATCCCGGTGATTCTGTGGGAATTTCCTTTGGTCTTTCAAGGCATTCATTTCCAGAGCTCGGTTTCAACCCACAGGAACAGCTTTCCCCAAACCTGCACATTTTTTCCCCAAATAGCACTATTGCCCTCTACTAGATGAAAAGTACGCAGAGTATAATGTTCATTTTGCCAACAGGAAATATTGCTTCTCTTTAAGGGTTCATACTTCATGCAGAATTTCCTAAGGCAAGCCTCGAAGAGCTAAATGGCCTGTTATCCTCGTTATGTTATCTCATATTATTTATTGTTGCACATTCCACAATTTTCCCAGGTTTAGGCTTGTAAGTACAATAACCGCATGCATCTGCTGAAAAAGGTGCCTTGAGACATCCTGTCAGCCTCAGAACAAATGTGTAGTCGGTTGCCCCATGCATGTATATTGTAAACCTCTCTTCCAAAGGCTAATTTAGTTTCAGCACATTACATACATCACAGTAAGTGCCATCCTTGAGGTTAGTTTACTTGTGTGCTCATAATTGCATTTTCGAGTGATTTCTGTGTTAAAGGATGAGTATAATATTGACAATAACTGAGGGGAAACAGTACTCAATGCTTCTTAACCTGATGGTAAGACCTAATCTAAGCAGTGCTGCCAGCTGTACAGGAATGTGTAACAAGAGCAGTATCATTAGCATTCATTTTACCTTGTAGAAGTGCTGACCCAATATATAAACGGCTAAATGGAGTTGAGATTACAGCTTCTAGAGAGCTTAGGAGATAAAGACAAGCCCATCTGTTGTACAAAGTGAATTCAGGTCACATGATATCTTAAAACACTTGTTATAAGCTCATTTGAATGTAGGAATACTGACCCATATGTCCCAACTACTGATAAATATGACTAATTAATCAATTTGTATTTGCTTGCTTGTTTTATTGTGAATGGATGAGTCTGCAAAAGAACAGAAATGCATGCTAACACATAAAAAAAAACAATATGCAAGCAATTAATAGAGCTTTGTGTTTGCATACTGTATACTCTACTTATTTCTATCTCAATGCTACATCTGGAAGTAAATGTAGACCAAACATTGACCGCAGCATTATTGAGAGGAGGGACAAAAAGGTATAAAAGTAGTGGGGTTTTTTTCTGTTTTCGTTTTTCAGTAAAACTCCCTCAGGAAGTGCATGGACCCACTGCTAACAGAACTTCAAGAAAAAGCAAAATTTTGTTCAGAAGGCTGACATAAGGTTTAGCCGTCTTGACAGTTACCATTTCCCTAATGGCAAATTGCATATTAGCCATGATAACTAAGGGTGCAATTAAATTGCTCTTCAAATGTTGTTGTGATTTCTCACTGCATCAGCGTGGATTACGGGAAAATGCAAACTGTTCATAAGAAGCTGCCTTCAAGAAATCCTAGGCCATTTAAGGACCACATTTTCTCAGCCTTAAATTCACTAAACGTCAGCATAAGACTCCTGCCAGAGTCCAAACAGTGTGTGTAATTCCATTCTCATTTATTTTGCGAAGAGTTCAGCACTGAGACTGAATCTTGCTCCAGAGTAACAATCTCAATTATATTTGAATCAAATCAGTAGGACAGCTGTCAGGAAATCTCAAGACAGCCCAAAACTTGACACACAAAATATCTCTCTCTCTCTCTCTCTCTCTCTGAGACACACACACACACACACACACACACAAAACCATTTTCAGGCAAACATACTTTTTGAGAACCTAGGTGGGTTGTCGTTGAGGTCACTGAGGGTGATATTGACAGTTGTCGTCCCTGCCAGGCCCCCCAGCTGCCCCCCCATGTCCTTGGCTTGGATAAGAACCTGGTACATGTCCTTCATTTCTCTGTCCATGTTTGGCAGAGCTGTCCTTATCACTCCTAGAAAGAATTTAGCCAAATCAAAGAAAGAAAAAAGAGAGAACGAGAGAGATAGAGAGAGAGAGAGTTACATCACGTTTGACAGCCTATTGGCTTTGATGACAATGGCTTCGTGTAAATCATCCTGAAACTACAGTTTGAGAATTGCATCATGTTGGGAACATGAATGTCCACAGAACTGGGCGTGGTCTTGAATGTACAATTGGCAACTGATCGTAATACTACACTCTTACGCCCCAAGACAGCGTGAATTCACATGGGAGAAAAAAAAAGCCTGCCCAAAAAAAGGATCACCCTCGCAAAAGCAGTGATAGGGACAAAAGAGGATCTTTCATAGGACTCCATCACTGATCTCCCACTCTTATTCTGCAAAATTATCCAGAGCTTTCAGTCATGACAGATTTGATCCCCTCAGATCATTAGTTCTCTGTGCGCTGCAATGAAAAGATTTTTGTTTTGACAAGATAATCATCTGTTTTTTTTCCCCCTCCTCTGCTGGGGACAGAGCCAAGCCTCAAGGTCAAGCAGATACTTCTTTTGTTTTCATTCATTTTTCAGTTTTATCCTCCCTTCTGCCCAACACAAACATCTCCTCTCAGCATATCAAGCGCAAAGCATCGCGCCCCTGAGCTTCATGGTATTTTAAAATCCTGTCGGGCTTCAGTAATGTAATGTCAGCCTGCCAAAGTGGGAGGCACGTGATGTTGCATTTTAGAGCATCTGAGGATTGGACTCTCGCTGAGAGACCAGTCTGTGAATTAGTCATGACTCTGGCAGTAATTTACTCCGTATTCAATCCTGTATTAACTGTGCAGCCCATGTGCACTGTCTAGCCATTGATCATTATCATTATCATCATCATTATTATTTATTTGACATTTGTTCTAATCCAGAGAATTGTACAAAGCCTTCATAGGTGGATGAAGTACCATAATTGCACAACCTGGGAGACATAAAAACAATGACACGTACGGCAGGAAGCAAACCTTAAGGTTGGAAATTACTTTGACTCACACTGAACAGCAATTATTTGAAAATAAATAAATAAATAAATGAAAATAAATCTTTAACATAGGAATTACAAGGATCATTCTCTGCCTGAGATGCACAAATATCGCACATTTTGTATGTACCACTGCAAGTGATCAGTCAGAATATAATTTCACTCCAGATTTGTACATTTAGTGACTGATAGGTTCCTGAAGCAGAATCAATGTAATATTTATCATAAAGGTCGCAGCTAAGGTCTTATATTACTTGAATATTATGTCATATATGCTGTATTTCCCAATAATAGTCGTCAGTGGCATGACATTATTTCTCACAGCTATGGGACTGTTGACCGAAATAAGCATCCAATAGTTGCAAGTGCAGTATTGTGCTTACCAGTCTTAGGATCAACAGAGAAGTAAGGCTGGCCATGAAGGATGCTGTACACGATACGTGCGCTGTTCCCGTATGTCGGGTCATCAGCATCAGTCGCAGTCACCTGAAGGACATACGTTCCTGGAAAGCACAGATTTCAGCATTAAGTCACATCATGGGCCTTAACTGCACTAAATCAGAACACTAATTTCCAAAATGTTTCAAAAATCTTACAGGCAGAAAATGCACGTCATTTTTTTTTGCTGCATGTACAAATTTTTTTTTTTTCATTCAGTATCTCCGATTCCAGGAAGAGACCACTATTAATTACCAACAGACTTCCTTTTGCATTGTTTTTCAATGCTGTTGAAACTACTTTGAGTGCACTTCATTGGATGTTAACAGCTTTAGAGTAATCTTTTTAATTAAGAAGATCCTTGATGGAAAAGATGTCCCCAACAAACATTTAGGTAACAATCAATTAGGATTGGATGTTATCCTTTTAATTTAAATCTTGTCTTTTGAATTAACCTTAATGAGATTATTTGTCACTTTGTCTTAGCATCATCATTTTAACACACCCAAGGATGTTCCATTTAAATGAACTCCTTGTCATTCATATGGACCAGTCAAGGTTAATCAAGTATACCTATAAGCCCCAAATATTTGCATATTATTCTCTTCTATGAAAAAAGGAGTACAAGCACATTACTGAGAGGTCAAACCTTCAAACTTTTTTAAAAGACTGTCACCATCTGGCCACAACTTCTGAGATGATAAATCATGTCTTCTCCACTGTTAGGACACTTCACAAAATTCAGCAGGTAATTTGTGGCACAACAATGGAATAAGAGAATGGGAATCAGCATCATTTATGGAGTTTGATTTTTTTAGAATGTTTTTCAGTGAATTGGATTCAACTATTTCATGGAATTTTAACCTGAGAATTTTAATAGAGTCGGAAGTAATGAGGTGCAGGCGAGTCAAATGCAAATGTGGGTAAATTAAGCATGCCTCAACAAGGCAAGCTTGTTTGCTGAGGTTCCCGTTGGAAAACCGCTCAAACTCATATGCAATTTTTATTTGATAGGATTCACCATTTTCAGACACATTCTCTAAGGCACTGGGTAGAGTCTTTGAAGAAGCGCTTGATAATATTGGTCAGTGTATTTCAGTGTTATTTCAAAAGACAGCGTCCAATCACTTTTTTATAGCCTTTATAAAATTATCAAGAAGCCATGAAAAACTAATACACGCGTACTTCCTTTCAACCTTCAAAACAATACTTCAAAAATGCACAGAATACCATCAGGAATTAAGTATACGCTAAGAGGTGTAAAATTAAATAAATACTATAAATAAATAATAAAACATATTCAAAATCCTATCAGAATAACACTATTTATGGGCATAGTATTTAATTCTTTAATTTTGGTGATTTTGCTGCCTTAGATGATTTAAAATGAAGACTTTCATTGAAAAGGTGGATACATTTTCATCTTCCAGTGCCAGTACTATGATTGCAATTAATGCAATCAAAGTAGATGCAGAGCAAAACTGCTTGATGATGTAGTTGGTTGTTGTAAGGGTTGAGTCATGTACATTTGTGACAGGCACGGCGGACAGGAAGTTGAGCACTGGACTCAGGTGCAAGGATGGACTTGGTTGAAAGTTTATTATGCCGACAGCACAGCAGAAGGCATGAATGAAGCACACAAAATAAATAGGAAACGCGGTTCCTTATAACTGCTAATAACAGTCTGGGGTATGACTGCAGTAACAATGTACTACAAATAGAAAATAACTCAGGAAATTAGGTCTTGGGCATAAAGTGCTGAATAAAACAATAAACAGCACTAAGTTAGAGTTTGAATACATGCAAAATGCGGGGAACTAAGTCTATACAAGACTAGGAATGCAACACAGGTATGTGGTTACGAGACGCAATGACTAAGTGCGTAGCTCGGCCTTAAATAGCACTCTACTACCACAGAGTGGAAATGACACACAGATGCAGGCAATGATTGAGGAGTGAAGAATGCAGTCTGGGTCTCAATTGACCAGTAAGCTGGACGGTTGGAGCCATGGTCTCTTAGCTGTGATTTTTTTTTTCTTAAAAGCCTGTGCATGTGGCGTCAAAATGAACGAATTCATGTACTGAGGACACGCCTGTTTTTGTTTGCAAATTAAAAGAATGAAGTGGAGGCCGCCGCACTCAGGATGAACAGTTCTGTTCCAACAACACCACAGTGAGTCTGACCAGCCCGCTCAAGAATAATTAAACCAATCGGGAATTGAATGAATGCCACTGTAATTAGCATATGCCATTAAATGTCACCCATTAAACGGCAGCCATTCAATCAGCGTACTGACATTGTTAGCAGTATCCGTGCGCCATGACAGGAATTGCTCAAGTGAAAACTCTCTCAAAATGAACTAATGAAATGATGTCCATCAAAAAAAAAAATGAATAAACATATACAGTCACCCTAAGGAAGCAGAACAATTGTAAAGCACAGTTGAGTCACAGTCATGACTCTTTCATCGAAAGTAGAGAACTTCATTCTCAGCAGCTACAATGCATCATCTTTCCATCCACATCCATCCCTCCCTGTTCTTTGCCACATTATCATTCACCAGCTACCCAATCAACCTGAGAATCAAATATAGTGCACACCATGTAACACCATTGGCATAGCTTGGCGCGTAACAGGGTTACTGATTACACTGGGTACAGAGGTGTTTTTTTTTTTTTTGGCAATTTTTAATAATTATCATCAAAATAAAATCACTAGGACGCACCGACAGTCTCATCCTCTCGAAGTCACAGCTTGTCTGCCCACCTCACAACATCAGTGTTTTGCAGAATGTAAATGTAAACGGTGATTCCAGTGAAGTAATTGATGGCAAATGCCAAACTAGCATCATGAAGAAAACAAAGTCTGGTTTCCAGAAACATAAAGGGAGGTTGAAGAAGAAAAAAAATGGTGGGGAAAGTGAAGCAAGACATCTTCTCAACAATTTCTTCTAAAGAAAGTGGGCGCTAGTTGCCCAAACTTGTGCATTGGTATGCTAGTTACGAAAAAAAATTACCGAAGAAATGCTTATTGACTAGATGGCTTTTTAGTAAAAGAGCAAATTGGATGAAAAAACTACGACTTAGTCACAGAACCAGCTGCAGAGAGTCAAGCGGCACAGGGTTTCCACCAGGATTTTTTGAGACTGTGGCGGAGGGCTTCAGCGAAGGGTCATAAACTCAGCATTATCAGGTGTGGCCAGTTTTCATTAATCAGCAGGTAGGCGATGCAATAATTGAAGTCCATGTGCACAGAGGTTTATCAGTTTTACGTGCGTGACGGTGGATTTCACATAGAATATGAAAACAGATTATGACTCTAGACTCTGGAATTGGAATTTAATAATCACGCAGATACAAGTTGGTAGAGCAGGATGTGCTCACAGCAAACACAGAAGTTAACATTGTAGTTTGTCGTTTTGCAAAGTGAACAAAATTTTTTTTTCTGTAATCGTTGCACACATCGCTCTAAGTTGAAAGCAGCACGCTTTACTGCCGATGGTAAATTTTTATTAACTGAAAAACATATTCATCAAGCAAAATGATTGACATCAGGTTAAGATTTATTAGCGCACATTTTAACTTAACAAGGAAAATTGGCGGAAACCTGATTGTCCCGAAGTTGGAGTTTATGTAGTCATTTTACAAAGGCAGGGCGGCTTTATTTTGCAGTGGTGGTGCGCCATGATCAATTACACGTAGCAGAACCCCTGCGGCAGGTAGTTTATCTGAAGGAATTGATGTGAGAGACGTAAACCCATGAATTAGTGGTTATTCTGTACATTAGGCTACTCCAAGCCATGATCTTATGCTAACGGTCCCACTGGCAACGTTGTGTCACACTACAGCAGTGTTTTACGAAACTATGGTTGTTTGTTTGAATTAGTATAGCCCTAAGTGTGGAAATGCATGTCATTAAATTAACCCATATTTATATTTATGCATATTTCTGGTATCCATGTTACTTTCTGTTTGCTGAATTTAGCAGCATCTGTACAAGTAATAACATGCTAGCAGCATATGGTAATAGTGCAGCTACTAATGAGTAAATGTCATATCTGTAAGTGACTGATAAATCTATTTTGCTCCCATGAATTATATGATTTCAAGAATCATCCTTGCCATCTCTGTGAAGTAGTTTAAACTATATATATGTTTTTGATTATGAGTGTAAAATAATTGAATTGGTATAGTTGACAAAGTTAAGCATGCAAATACACAAATCTTCTTTTTCAACTGTCTTTCGCATTAAGTAGTATAGTAAGCCTTTATCAATTCTAACAGTTCAAACATAAGATGCCAATTTTATTGCTGTGAGCCCATGTCACGCCTGAAGAATGGCACATGAATAAATAAGCATAAAAACATTGTTTACTGAAAATTGATATTCCAAGGCCAGACCTCATTCAAGTACTTCAAGTAATCATGGTTTGGTGAAATGTGACATTTCAAAACCTGGAGTCCAGACAAAACCGCATAGCACTATTTTGAGCACTGATTTAAATATAGCACTTCAGTTACCCTGCAAGTATGAGTAATGTGAAGGATTTGCGTCTGTTTGACTCGAATGAAAATGGGGTAGGGGCCTCATAGACTGTCCGTGTGCTGAATTTTGTGCAACTCCCCTGTGCCAAACCACCACAGTCATCAATTATTTTGGCTAAGTTTCTGCGAGTACAAGACTTCTCATGGTAATCAGTATATTGGTGTGCGATCATCACTCTTGGCACGTAATGTCCGTACATGGGGAAAGTAAACAGTACAAAACCTCTTTCAGTTAACACTCTGCTCCAGAGACATAATAATGATGTTAGAGAACAATGTAATACAAAATGAAATATTATTTCTCCCTGAGATGGATTCTTGCCCCAGTAACAGACTAAATGTGATTTAAAACTAAATAAACAAATAAATAAATAACGCTGGATGATTAAATTTAATGTGGTTTTTAGTTCATCCCATTTTCATTGTCTTAGAGTGTGGTTTTGTCCCATCATAATAATGGTTAACTGAATAACAGAATAATAATGTAATAACAGTAATGGGCTTTACAAGAATATAATAAAAGCTTATTTAGGCCTTTGCTTGAAAATATAGATAGCTGGCAGCGATGAATATGAACATTCAAATTTGTTTATCTAAACTGAGAGAGCATTAGGGATGAAACCCTCTGGTTGAAACAAATGTAATTTCCCTTTTTGGAACATTTACATTTATATGCATGGAATTTAATTTGCTGTGAACTTCACAGCATTAAAAAAATGTGTAGAGTTGCTGCTTTAAATATACTGTGTATATAGTGTATTGTGAGTGTACATACAGCACGTGCGTTTTCACATAACTGGAGAGATTTCAGGGATAGTTGTTGTTCCTTGTTTCATTATCAGCAGGTAATGATTGATGCATTTAATTCTTATTCTTTTTTTTTTTAGCAAATATGAGAGATATAGGCCCTCATTTATCAAAATTGCGTAGGATCTGGTGTAGATTCTGGTGTAAATATCAGCGTTCGCCAGGTGTCCTGTCTGATTTACTAAAAGTGTGTACGTCGCAGATTTCGTTGTAGAACTGCCGTGGCAGTGACAAATCTGGTGGCTGAAACCATCGTAATTTATATGACACGCTTTTAAATTCATGCTCCGGGAAGCATAGTCCTGCCCACTTTACGACATGGACTCTCGAAAGACGGCACAGAAGAAAGAACTTCACTGCCAAGGAAATATAAATTATCATGTCCGAGGTGGGGAAAAGCAAAATATTTTTATTTGGAAGCTTTATAAGTGGCATACAGGGAGCCCAGAAGGCTGCGGTTTGGAAAACTATTGATGCTGGGGTAAACCCGTTGGGGTGGAAAACCGGAGTGCAGCAGACGTCTGATTTAATTCATTAATAAATCGAAGCAACTATTCGCACTTGTGTGCCCAGATGCACATTTCTCCATTGCCCACACCTATTTTAAGTATGTCCAAAGCTAAAAAATTTTTTCTTGGCCAAACTTACTTTGAGCGGTACTTTCTATTAGCGGCATTGGAATGGTCATCAACTGGCGCACTTAAAAGTGTGGCCAAGAAAAAAAATTAGCATTGGCCAGACGTATAAGTGCGAATAACATCGGCCTTAATAAATTCAATTTATAGATCCATGATATTTCATGTAATATTGCCTATATAATTGACAATTCAAATGCTATATATGTAGGTAAAATAAAGTGGTCCGATTTTAAGATCGCCCCCAAAAAACGGGTTGCGGCGCTTAGGCTCAGCAGCACACGGACCGGTGGAGGCCAACAGACTCAAACCTCCAGCTGTCACTATTTGAGGAGCAAATGAGTCCCCACCGCCTTGATCAGAGCTGCATGAGGGTAACAGTCTGCAGAGATCACTCTTCATTGTACTTTTAATAGTATTACTCCATGACATTTTACCACACGAAACTAGCAGCCACTTGTCACTTTCCCGGAGGAGATCTTATCTGTGCCGACAGTTCCTCTCACGTCGGACAGAAGCTTATTCCTCTAACAATAGAAGATCTGCCATTGTCAAAATTTGATCAGGGTCAAAGTGTTTGTTAGCTGATATACATCTATTTGGATGAGCATCTGACCCATCACACTGCATATCTGTGAAGCCATGCATTGCGCTTAATCAAATTGATTGTAATTTCCAGCCTTCTGGCCTGACAAGCAGGTTGTTTCCAAATCAGTGTAATTAATTTTTCAACACAGGTGCAATTTATTTACGTATTAAAAAAATGTATTGAATAAATAAATAAATGACATCTGTGTAGAGAAATTAATTATACTTATATTTGGAAACAACCAACTTTTATTAATTTATTTATTCATTCATTTATTTAGCCTATTTATTTATTTTACTAATCAGAACAACAACAGCATGACGTCTGCATTGCTGCATATACAAAACCCAAAACCAGTGAAGTTGGCACGTTATGTAAATAGTAAATAAAAACAGAATACAATGATTTGCAAATCCTTTTCAACTTATGTTCAATTGAATACACTGCAAAGACAAGATGTTTAATGTTCAAACTGTGAAACTTTTTTTTTTTTTTGCAAATAGTCATTAACTTAGAATTTAAAGGCAGCAACACATTGCAAAAAAGTTGGCACAGGGGCCTTTTTACCACTGTGTTACATCGCCTTTCCTTTTAACGACACTCAGTAAACATTTAGGAACTGAGGAGACCAATTTTTGAAGCTTTTCAGGTGGAACTCTTTCCCATTCTTGCTTGATGTACAGCTTAAATTGTTCAACAGTCCGGGGTCTCCGTTGTCGTATTTTGCGCTTCATAATGCGCCACACATTTTCAATGGGAGACAGGTCTGGACTACAGGCAGGCCAGTCTAGTACCCGCACTCTTGTACTACGGAGCCATGCTGTTGTAACACGTGCAGAATATGGCTTGGCATTGTCTTGCTGAAATAAGCAGGGGCGTCCATGAAAAAGACATCACTTGGATGGCAACATATGTTGCTCCAAAACCTGTATGTACCTTTCAGCATTAATGGTGCCTTCACATATTGCGCCTATAACAGTCCGATTGGTTCTTTTCCTCTTTAGTCCGGAGGACACGACGTCCACAGTTTCCAAATACAATTTGAGATGTAGACTCGTCAGACCACAGAACAATTTTCCACTTTGCATCAGTCCATCTTAGATGAGCTTGGGCCCAGCGAAGCCGGTGGCGCTTCTGGGTGCTGTTGATAAATGGCTTTCGCTTTGCATCGTAGAGTTTTAACTTGCACTTGCAGATGTAGCGACGAACAGTAGTTACTGACAGTGGTTTTCTGAAGTGTTCTTGAGCCCATGTGGTGATGTCCTTTACACACTGATGTCGGTTTTTGATGCAGTACCGCCTGAGGGATCAAAGGTCACGGGCATTCAATGTTGGTTTTCGGCCTTGTCGCTTACGTGCAGTGATTTCTCCAGATTCTCTGAACCTTTTGACGATATTACGGATGATTAAATCCCTAAATTTCTTGCAATAGCTCACTGAGGAATTTTGTTTTTAAACTGTTCGACAATCAGCTCATGCATTTTTTTCACTAAGTGGTGACCCTCGCCCCATCCTTGTTTGTGAATGGATTTCACAGAAGCTGCTTTTATACCCAATCATGGCACCTACCTGTTCCCAATTAGCCCGTTCACCCGTGGGATGTTTACCTGTTCCAACATTAAGTAATTTGTCTTTGCAGTGTATTCAATTGAATATAGTTTGAAAAGGATTTGCAAAACATTGTATTCTGTTTTTACTTACGATTTTCACAACGTGCCAACATTACTGGTTTTGGGTTTTGTAGTTTATAACTCATTATGACAGCTGCACTCCTTCCTGCAGGTTGTTCGCTGTTTTCAGATTTGGGTACACCTGGTCAGGGCTGGCGTGAGATTTTTGCGGACCGTTCACTCACGTACAGATTGATAAATGCCGATTATTGCGGGAGATTTGGTGTGCACCCATTTTTTTGGTGTACGCAAGTTTGATAAATGAGGGCCCTTGTGAGGATAAAACTATCACTTGAGCCGAAGTATTTTTCTTTTAAATATTAAACTAATTAAATAGATTTTTGGCTCAAATGTGGTCACCAGAATGTGACATCAAAATATGATTTTAGGAGAAAGGATGCGGGAAATTAAAAGTGGTATCATGTTGATTTGCCCATAAGTAAATTACACAGACAGGGAATAAATTTATTACAAAATTTACCTGGTCAGAACATATGATGATATTAGAATTAAACTAGAATTAAACCGGTAAAGGCCGTTGCCCTGTAGTGCCCGCTGTGCTCCACGACTGTTACAAATGGCAGGCTGGTCATGAGGCACTGCTCGAATGTAAGTTCTACTCCACAGAACAATTCACTTTCCTTAAACCAATAAACCAACTTCTTCCCTGCTAATTTCTGTCAATTTTGACTATTACTATTAACACAAATTCTGAAAATCATTTTGTGTCCAGTAAATCACGAACCAAAGGCAAATTTTGATTTTTATACTCTGATTTGACATGTCAGTTTACTTATTTTTCAGGTTTTATGGAATGACTCTGTGCACACCTTTTATCACCAACAAGAGTTTTCCAGCATGTCGCTGTGAGTAAAAAGGGAATTATGATAAAAATCGTCTGAACCCATCCTTTATTCTTTACAATCGTTCAGCATTTGGCCATTCTCCCACAAATCAAGAGGTTATTAACTGCTGATTTCCTGCCTTTTCTGCATAATTTGTGTTATTGATGTCATATTATAGGATTGTAACATGATTTCTTATCATGAAGTGAGTGGTTCATCCCATTTCTTGTCCACTGTGAGTCCACCCTGATGAACCTTATGCTTCAGAATAATGTTGTCCTCTAATATATCGCATAGGCCTACAGTTGACAGTTGACATGACCTGTAAGCAGAAATGACCACTTTCAAAATTTAATGCGAATTTGTCTTTTCTTTTTTGTTTCACTCTTGTTACCCGGTATTGTGAAAATACACACACACACACACACACACACACACACACACACCCAATAGTAACCCTCCTTTATATTCTCATTCCTCCTTATGTTATCTTCACTATGGAGAGCATACTGGTTCTCAGTAGTTCTCTTCCCACAGCAGCAGAGTACCTGTCATGGCTGTGGAGCACGGATCACAAACTCAGTTCCCAGTGGGCCACTTTGTCTGGAAGTCTTTTGACGCATTCCTGAATGTAGGTCATCAACTGGTTACAGAGGTTGCGCACCTTGTTATTACCAAAGCCCAAATTAGTCACTAATTGAATGGAAGTGATGATGAAACTATAGCTATGATTAAGAAAAGCAAACTGAGGAACCAGCACTACCGCAAATTAGCCATTGCCTGCCAGAGGCCCAGGGCTGCTAGCCGACATCAACACTAGCATGGGCAGCCTTCAATAACCTGGCTGCAGTGTGCAAAACTACCCAGAACCCTATTTCCCACTAGCATGGCCCATTTATTTTCAGAAAAATTGTAATTAATCTCAGGAGGGAAAATTAGGTGGGCCTGGAGGAATGAGAGCCACCACAGTCTGGAGCTACGACTGCCAAGCCTGGCTGTGCAATGTAAAATGTAATGAGTGTGCTGCACTACTGATAACCAAGAACCAAAAGCCTCTGCCATTCTTTTTCCATCATTGTAATGGCTTTAGATTCAGATCTATGACTCGCATTATACCAGCCTCTGATAACACGGGGAGCTACTGTACTGCACATGAGAAATGCAATTACTGCCGAAGGGGGAAAAAACCCTACTATAAGCTCCCACAGCTCAGACTGCAGATGTCTGCAAGTGCGTTTTAGGGATTTGCATATCTGCCCATCAGTCCTGCGGTGACAAGCTTGTTAACAGGACACATGCTGGAACATATTCCATGGGTAGAACCAGTATGTCCACAAGGACTACATCTGGCAGGAAATAACTACTGACACTTAAAGCAATTTATACAAGGCCTGCATGCTAGGCATGGATGTGATTTCTTTGTATTCCATATGGCAAGGCATACACAACCTGCGCGTCAATAAAACGCAAATGATTATTCCCAGCACGGCGGCACATTCAAACGTTAATGCAGCTGTAACAAAATCTGAAAGTGACAAAGTAACAGAAAGTAAATCTGAAAAGCAAAGAGAGCGTCGACACATAGAATCTTCAGCTGTGAAATGGAGGGTCTAAAGTCAAATTGACTGAGCGATGGCTAAACTGGACAAAAGGTCTTGTCCGACTCCACACAAACGAGTATTTTATAACACCGAGAAAAGACGTCATTGACAAGGTGCTAGGGGGGCAGAGAGGGGAACTGGGAGATTTAAAAAAGCTGTCCAGCAAATTATGTCAAAAATGCAAGAGAAAAGGGAAATAACTTTTCACTGAATGTACGTGAGTTTCTTTAAGCTACACTTGCATTATTTTTGTGATGACAAATTTTCACTGTATTAATTGAAATATCTTGAAGAACAGACAGTTGGAGGGGAGAAAGACATACAGAGAAGGAAACATTCTTTTTACTTGAGATTGTTAGCTGATTGCTAGCTGGAGGCTGTTGTGGCTGAGAGTGCTATCTTTATACCTGCTAAAATTGCCCCTAGTTGATCTGCGGTTCTGATAAAGAGATTCACACCTCACTTCCTCGCGGCCCGCAGAAAACTGCAATCCACATCAAAGCCTCAAGTCATCACATGTCCTGAATGCAGGCTTCCCCTGGTGTTCTCACCCTCATTAGATAAGATTATATTCTGTGACCTAAGGAGCACTTGCTAAACGGGGAGAGCTGGTGAAAACCAAATTACTTACAGTTAATGAATAATGACAGTCATTCTAACGACCCAAGCTTTGGACAATTACCAAATTCTGGGTCTGAAGGGCTTTGTAAAAAAAAAAAATCATGTTCAAAGAAAAGGGTTCCTAAATAAAAACGTCCTCAGATATTTACGCAACGTAATGGTTACATGAAGGTGCCTTCCATCAGTAATACATTTAAAACAGCATCACCTGGACTTTAAGGTATGATTCCAGCTGTAATTTCTGTCTGCACGTTCCCTATTTTGACAAAACAGGCATTTCGGAACCTTAAATACATTTCCAAATTAAGCGGCAAACGTGCAGGCTTTAAGTACTCACTGCCACTTCCTAATGAAGCTGAAAAGGAAATTGTGTCAGAAATGGGCCAGCTGCTATTTGAAATAAAATTTTGTTAAACGTAAATGAGCAATGGTGCCGCACATGAATTCGATAACTTTCAGGCGGAGCCCTGAAAGTCACCTTCTCCTCTGTTCGGCTTCGCCTGAGCCAGGTCACCACCCAGCGGTGAGACCCTTTATTTTTATCCGCCCACTGGGAGCCAGATATTTCATTCAGTCAGAACATAAAACGCTATTAGTCTTCTGCTTCAATAAAGTGGCTCTTTGTGCATGGATAGCTCACAGAGTTGCATAATCTCCAGTGTTCAGCATGAATTAAGAAGAGATGGTTGCCATTTTGAACTTGATTCTAATTTATCAAATCCACTGGGCAAAATTCTAATTCATGTCTTTTTAGAAACAAGGCGGAATGTAAACACATCAACAGTCAAAACATCACCTGGTAGTTTCCTTCTCCCCCAGGTATAATGGAATTGCCTACAACCATAAATGTACAAATAAAGAAAAGCAATTAACACCGATGCCACCTTCAGAACAACTGCGTGAAAAGAAAAGGAAAAACTGAAAAGAAATACCACCAAATAGGTTTATCTAACGCTAATTAAAACCTGCCCTAGAAAAGAGCAAATTGGTAGGAACAGAGTTTGTCAGAGTTACCAGAGGTTGTAGTTTGTGTAGTACCATAACTCTCAGTGTATAGCACCCTCTCAAAGTGGTCCATTTAAAAACAGGGCCTTACCCACTGGAGACATCTCTGGGACGCTGGCGGAATAGGGCCCATCTAGGAATCGGGGCTCATTGTCGTTGATGTCCTGGACCTTGATGATGAACTCAGACTCCGGTTCCAGGGGAATGCCGGTGATCAGGTCCACAGCCTGGGCACGCAGCGTGTAGAAAGCCTTCATCTCCCGGTCCAGGCTCTGCACGGCGTGAATGTCCCCCGTCGTTTGGTCGATGGTGAAAATAGAGCCGGCTCCCTCGCCAGAGAGCGTATACTTCACAATGCTGTCCCCCTTATCCAGGTCTGTGTGAAGCTGGAGAGGAGATAAAGGGTCATTTAAGCGCAGTAATCAGACAGACAGACGGGCTGATGAGGAGGTGAGAATACCGTTCTCACTTGCTGGGCTGGATTGTGAGCTGATGGAAATGTATATTTTATCCCATCTACAGTACCCAACTGTCCATGTCTGCCTATCTATCTGGCCCCAGCAAGGAACATACATTTAAAGCATAAATTCTCATTTTATTTTCTAGAACACAGGCTTAATCGTGCAATCGTTAATATGAATAGGCTTCAGTCAGCGACGACTGCATGGCCAGTGTGAATCAATGCGTGGTGCGTGGTATGAGCATCCAATTCTGCAGAGGGTTTGAGTGATGAAATTAAATTGGTTGCTAGGTTTTATGATGATATACTCAGGTCTGCTCAGGTGCACATGCTTCACTGCACACAATTTGAAAAATATGAATTTCAAAATCTATCATCTTTTGCAAAAGGGGCATTATTCTTTCTCGAAGATCAAGATGATGTTAACGCTTCTAGCCATTCTTACATGACTTCAGATTTCACTTCCATGCATACTGGCTTACCTGGCATCTTTCAAAAAAATTTGGGAAAGTTCCAGACACAAAAGCAACTCCTAAATTTCTCAGATAGGTTGGAGGCAGAACATTATTTATTTCGTCATTTATGCACCTGTCAATCATTCATCCATTTAATTATTTTGTTGCTCGCATATGTATTTATTCAGGATACCCTGACCATTTAATTTGCTAATATTTGTATTTGTCCAATTTTAGAAAAAGAGTCAGGACCTCTCATTAATTTCAAGGGAAATATCGAGCGATCTTAATTAAAAATTCCATTAGGCCAATGATTCTAATCCGCATAATAAAGCCATTCATTACCAGGCCAGGATCACACAAGCGGACATCAGAAATTTACAAGAAAATCCATCAACTCTCCCTCAGCTGGGGAAAGTTGCACCTGTTAGCAGAAAAGCTCTGCCCCATTATTAAAAAGGAGCACTCCAGTCAATGAACAGCGCATATTAACTGTTAAAGCAGTCTTTAAAACTCAGGGCGCAATCACTCTTATAGTCACTGGACATTGCTGATTCACAAGAACTTCAGTAACTTTATAAACTCTCCTCAGAATATGCTAATGGGCAGGTAGTGTGAATAGAATATGAAAATCATATGCGGTAAAAAAAAAAAGGGGGGGGGGACATCCTTGTTATGAGAAATGTGAGGACAGAAATCCCCCACTAGTCAGACTTATCAAACTCTCTCACACTGACAGAAATATCATAACTGTTCAGTTAAGTTGTGCACTTTGCTGGGGTATGGAGGGAAAAATTAAATAAATCTGAACTTCAACTGAGAGTCCAGATGAAGAATGCAAATAAATTGGGCGAGAAATTGACTATAAAATATTTTCATTCACAAGCCGCTCCTATATCAGCCTGTGTACAATTTTGTTATTGTGGACTAAAAAATAAATATATGGATTCTCACACATACACTGACATGCTTGAGCTTCAGATGTATACTCAATTGGGGGTGAGTATTGAAAATACACGCTCAAATCATGCAGAGTATTAGAAATCTGGTAGAATATACATTGACTCTATGACTCTAACTCTATGTTCTTCGTTCCCGATCCCGTTTGCTGGTATTTGTGTAATGTACCGATCAGGAACCAGTCTCGAGAATCAGGAAATGCAGAAGAGCTTGTTTTATTGGTAAAGGGGGGTGACCCCCGCAGGGCAGAAAGCAACAGTACAGAGTCCACAATCCAAAAGTCAAAATCCAGTTGGGCAAAAATAGTATCAAGAACCAGGGCAGCAATCACAGTAATCGTAGTCGGACAGAAATGGGTCTGGTACGCAGGAATAGTTCTATCAGAGAAGCAAGCCTGAATCCACAGGACGTAATCCGAATCGTTACCAGGGCAGCAAACAGAGATCTCGTAGTCGGGCAGAAAAATGGTCAAAACACACAGATGCAACAATAATCCGAAATCACTAAGGCAAAAATCGAAAGTCGGGCAATCCAGTCAGAAAGCTAAATCACTAAGAATTGAGGCAAGAAACAAACGTGGCATAGGAAGAACGATCTGACACTGGAAGTGCTTGAACAGACATCTTAAATACACATCCGGGGTGAACACATGACCAGGGAGAAACAGGTGCGATCAATAATACAATAATTAGGGGTGACACATGAGGAATAATCTAATTACATGAATTTGGCCAAAGCCAAAACGCAGACAGGGATCACAAGACAAACCTATGTACAAAACAACAGCTCCGGTTAAGGAGTACTAAAGTGAATAGTTTAAAGAAAAGGAAAGCATAAAAGTATAAGTGGAAATCCACAGAAAACTGCAGCAGAGATAATTAGGGACAGTCAAGGAGGCGGAGACTAGAATTGGGCGACTGCTGAGAGATCGTTAGTCAATTAGTATGTGCAGCTATACAATCCTGAGTGCATGTTAGTAAGTTAGTAAAAATATACAATGTTAATATGTGTTAGTAATTATCGAAAACAACAAACTATTAGTATGGATTAGTAGATAGTAAAAGAGAGAGGAAGGAAGCACACAAGATAATGAAGGAAGATTGAAAACCCAGAAACCAATAAATCACCCGAATGAGTGGCGCACAAGACTAGGGACCGTGAGCAAAGACCTACACAAGACAAGACAGGGTAGACGTAGTGCAATGCATGGAAATGAAAACATGGCATGATTACAATGGACTACAGTAAGAAAAAAATAATAAAACAAGAAAATCTAAACTACCAGAAACACAATACATGATCCTTGATCTTAAGAATAGTCAGACATTGCGGAGGTCACTAAACACAGAAATCATACATGGCAAAGCCAGGCACAGAACTTAAACATGGCATGCAGAATCACAACAATTTGGTGTTATTTAGAATGCAATTGATCAATTGAAGCAGATAATGTAACAGGTAACTCACTTTACCAGTTTACTAGGGTCCAAATTGGTATTTGATAACAAGGAAAAAAATCAAAGACCAGCAGACCCCTTGGCACTCCGGGAATAAAGATCACTGCTCTGTAGGTTATTATAGGGCACAAGCTTGGAGATTTATGATGACGGTTTGTGGTTTGTGAGCCTTGAGTAGAATAGAGAAGCTAACTTGTAAACCACTGCCTGGACTGAAGTACAGACACTTAAATGCAAAAATTATGGTTAGATATAATTAGTGAAGGGTGTTTTGGAGAGGTGCTTCACTCAAGCCTCCAAAGGAAACCAGGCTGTTTACTGTGCTGATGAGGAGGTTTGATAAAACGATAATGTTTGCCCAAGTTGCCCCATAATTGTGCTGCCTTTGCAGATTGCAGCTACGACTAACTGAGCTAATTTTGCATCGTATGAACCTTTCCATGTACAGCGTCATCATGTTTTGTCTAGTTGGAAAGCCAGTGTCATGAAGGATAAGCTGTTGTCAATGAAGCTGCAATATAAAAGATAATCTGGTCTAGTAGACATGGTCTGTGTAGATTGATAGCAATCTATATTGCTCTACACCGCTGGCAGACATTCACAGCCTCTTATGTATTACTGTTAGTGCATAGGAAAGCCTCAAATAATAAAATGAAGTCATATCATCATGGTTACATTACAGTGAAAGGCAATTTTTATCTTAAGTGAACTGCAAATGAAAGAACTGTCTCGAAGGTGTTGCATTTATTTATTTATTAATATGCAATTTCAAGCGAACTAAATGATAAATACTCGAATGGAAAAACTCAAGAAATCCACCATGTTCCTGTTAACAGTGAACTTTGGAGATGTGAACTGTCCTTTAGCTCTTCACGGGGCAGAAGGTTGAAGGTTAAAGAGCTTGCACTAAAGACCTGAAGTGTCTGCCTTACTGTGAGTGTTGTGACCCCCAAAAGGCAAGAGGTTAAAGGTGAAAGAGCACAAATCCTTTTCTATATAACCAAAAAAACACGATTCTAAGTTCCTTCACTAGTTCTCAGAGTTGCTGGATCGAAACCCCACTGTTGCTTTGGATCCTGACTTGATCTGGAGAGATGAAAAAGGGAAAAGCTCTCCTCACTTGAGACTGCTCTGTCTCGCATTTCTCATGAGGCATCCATGAAAAAGAAATATGTTTTTAATAGAACTTTCCCTGGTTTAAAAAAAGGGTTTTAAAATGTATGTATAGTTTTCCTGAAGGAAGAAATGAGAAAGGATATGTAACCTATTGCACATGCGTGGTAATCTAACAATGATGCCAACTAGGCTAATCACATACGCTAAAACGTAGGTTAGTTCGCCAAAACGTTAGCAGTGTGTAATAATCAAATCTGCAGCAAACGTCGCAAATACAAGTACTACAAACAAGGACATCCTTATCATAGCAGCGGGAATACCTGTGATAGCATAAATGTCCCCTTTATATTATGAATAAAAAAGGCAACTCATGTTTCAGTGACATATACTTTGTAGAAAAGAAACTTATAATGCGAGAAAAAAGCTGCACATTAACAAGTCTCCAGCAGGCACTCAACCAACGCAGAAAGGGAGGGGAAACGCTATCTTGTGCATTAATCAATATAACCTAAGAACCCAGCTCGAAATGAGAGGGAATTCAGTGCAAAATAAATTAAGTTACTGACAAAATGTGACTGCCAAAGCGTTCCTCAGACTCTCATTGACTAAACCCTTTTGAGGAACGAAAGATGACAAACTTAGTTTCATTTAATTATTGTATTGTTTAGTCACGTTCTTGTTATTTGAAGTGTTGTACATCCATCTATCCATTCTCTATGGTCGCGTCTTCCTCACTGCGGTCGCGGGGGAGCTATAGCCTATCCCAGCTGACTATGCGTAAAGGCAGGGACCCACCCTTGACAGCTCACCAATCCATCGGAGGACGCACACACCATTCACACGCCATTTACTCTCACACTCAAACATAGGGGCAATTTAGCGCATCCACTTGCCTGATGTGCAAATCTTTTTACTGAGGAAGGAAACCGGAGTTCCCGGAGGAAACCCATGCGAACACGGGGAGAACATGCACACAAGTGTTGTACAAATGTACAATAAATATTGCAAAGAATCTGAACCATAATATCTGGCTTCCATAAATTATTTATTTAATGTTAGTTAATCCGGTTTCAGTTTCACACGGTAAGACTAGATGTGTTCTGTCTCCCATCTGAAACATTCAGTTTTTGGTTGATTCGATTACCACAGTAAGTGATCTTAGCTTGATAAGTTTTCACCCAAGTCAGGTGAAGATGATTACAGTTTGAGTTTCCAAATGTGAGAATTTTACATTTAGGGCTCTAATTTCTTGGCGCAGCGTGGCCGCTCATGCAGTGGTAATTTCGTCCCGTGCAGCCCGCGCTGTGGAAATTTTGTGCGGTGCAAGACCATGCACAGCCACTTTGGCAATTTGGTAGACGGACGTGTATCAAGATGGGTGTGGCGGCGTAGTGGGGGGAGGTGTCACATATTCATCAAGACGCAGTGACAATTTCGTAGCAAAAGTCTCCGCTGAAGTTGCACAGAAAGCGCGCCAGCTCCGACCTGGTTTACTTTCTGTGCAGTGGTAATTTGGCTGAATGGCGCACAGTGCGCACATGTCACCGAAATCTCACAGGCAGGTTTCCAAAATGTCTGGCACATTTCAATGCAATAAATAATTACAGCAACCACTATTTAATGTAACTCAGGACATAGTATAGTATCTTTTTGTATATCGATTGTCCTGATGTCAGATCAAAGAGCGAGAAAGAGAGAGAGAGAGAGATGTGTACATGTGAGCGCGGGTGCGTGTGTAGGCTATGTTGGTATGTGCCCTTCAGCGCTTTCACACCAAACACGAAACAAAAAATTTGCATGACTGATTACATTCAAAGTCAACACACAAAAGCATGTAATCGTGTCTTTGCATTGACTTTGAATGTAATCTATCATGCAAAAAATTTGTTTTGCGTCCAGTGTGCAAGCGGTTTAATACTATTATTGTCACTTAGGTTTTATCGCTTTTAGTGGAAAAAGGAATAAAGCCTGATTGCCATGATCTCCTCCTGAAAATAAATGTGTAACGTATGCATTCCTGTCCATGCATGTTAATCCCAAAATTTTAAGCAGCAACAGGGTGTGATAGTAGGAACACACTATCCATCGTTTCTCTTCCCAATGATGCAGGCAGAAGAAATAAATAAGCAACCGTCGTATTTCATTCCAACTTCATAAGTTTCAATGATCTGACGTAGTTTCGTTTTGAAATGCAATTCAAGTTCACTAATGGTAATAATTCACGAATGCCCAAGCCAGCCAGCTCACTCACATAGTCGTAATGCTTAATATAGACATAAGGGGTGCAGAAAACATGCCTGAAGCAGCAAAGTAAAATGCAACATTAACGCATCATGCAGATATAGGACAGAGGCTTCCATATTCCAACACATTAAAGGTGAGGAGAGGAGCTCATTTGATTGGTGAAGATTTGACTCGGCTGTGTTAAACCCAAACTCGCCTTTGCCACTTGCGCCGGCAGGAGGCACCGAGGCGGGACAGTGGAGTACTTGCGCCAGGCTGCACCGGACAACAAACTGCAACATATGCCGGGACGCACCCCATTGGCACGGCGCTACCCACATTCGCCGTGCCTGTGCCAGGTCTACGAATTTAGAGCCCTTAGTGTTAATACTAATATTTTATTTCCATTTGTTACGCGGTCCATTAATCCAAGTTCATTTATGAACATAAACACTCTTGCACACACACCAGATATGTAGAGGAAAAGATTTCTGTTTGGAAAACTGGTGCAGGAAACACAAAAATAATGTCCACTTCTGAGAAGGCACCAAGCAAGTCGTTAATGCCAGACACATTCTAAAACTGAGGGTATATAAGACTTGACCAGGTAAGTGATGATGGCGGACTCTCTGTCAATCAAGGTTTGATTGTCATGATAGATGTCTCGTTCAAAACATTTAATACCCGCCCTCACCCTGTTAGAGAAAAGTGTGCTCCTTCTTTCTCCTATCACAGCAAATCCAAATGAAAAGGGGAAAGAGATTGAGAGAGAGGAAGCGGGGGGCGGGGGAGAGAGAGACTAAAAGTGAGAGAAACTGAGAGACGGTGAGAGTGAGAGAGAGAGAGAGGAGGGGGGGAGAAAATGTGCCCTAGTGGACTGCTGGTGATAGATAATGATCAGTTTTGCTGTTCTTAGACCATTGCTCTCAGCAGTGCTTTCATTCTACAAGTCTATTCCGGGTGGGGATGGAGGCAGATCTTAAAGAGCAGTCTCCCCTCCCAGTCTTATTACCCCATTTTCCCCAGCCATGGAATAGCTGCAGGTCCTGAATACAGATTGCGTCCAATGATTAAGGTGGTAAATGCAACCTGCATTGCGTCTGAAAAAGGCTGCTCCTGGATTGCTAATGGCACTGGGTGCAGGGCTATGTATTGGAATGTGATGGACATGTGAGGTGAAGTACTGGGCTTGTACACTGAACTTCTCAAAGCTACCAGGCTGAAATTACGTGAAAGCTATGGAACTTTCAATATATACTGCCAAGAAGCACCCCCTCACCCTGTATATGAAATATCATATATTTATTGGTTTTTTTTTTTGAAAGAGTTACAGGACAATTGGAATCATTGGAGGTATTTAGGAATGGATTCAAACCAGGCGACAGGATGGATAAAAAATAGTCGTCATGCATTTCATCAGAGCTCGGCATTATGGCAGGTCGAGTGAAACAGGGATCAGTGTTGGGACCCATGTTCTTTCTCATTTATATAAATGACCTTGAAAGGAAAGCGGGCACAAGCTTAGCTAATGAAATTCGGTGCAACTAAATGTACAGCTGTACATGTGGGAAACAAAAATATTAAAGAAGATGAGTTATGGAAGGTTCACATTTGGAATATGCTCTATTTGAAAAAAAACAAGAGTTTGTGACTATATCCCCTGTCGTTAGGTCACCAAAACCGACTGGTGTCTGCGCCTTCCCATTGGGAAGGTTGGTACCAAAAAGACTTGAAATAGGTTGACTCCTTCTTGAGAAATCGCGCTGACAATGTTCGGGACGGACGGACGTACGTACGTACGTACGAACGGAGCTGAATACTATATCCCCCGCTTCGCGCTAAACGCGCGGCGGGGGATAATAAGTTAACTCCTTCTTGAGATATTGCACTGACAAGGTTTTTCAAGTTGAAAACATGTTTTCTTCAAAACAACCTTGAAAATCAAGTGAAGGTCACCAAAACCGACTGGTGTCTGCATATTCCCAGTAGGAAGGTTGATACCAAAAATATTTGAAATAAGTTGACTCCTTCTTGAGATATCGCGCTGACAAGGTTTTTCAAGTTGAAAACGTTTTCTTCGAAACGACCTTGAAAATTAAATGAAGGTCACCAAAACCGACTGATGTCTGCATATTCCCAGTAGGAAGGTTGATACCAAAAATATTTGAAATAAGTTGACTCCTTCTTGAGATATCGCGCTGACAAGGTTTTTCAAGTTGAAAACATGTTTTCTTCAAAACGAACTTGAAAATCAAGTGAAGGTCACCGAAACCGACAGGTGTCTGCGTATTCCCAGAAGGAAGGTTGGTACCCAAAACATTTGAAATAAGTTGACTCCTTCTTGAGATATCGCGCTGACAATGTTCAGGACGTACAAACGGACGTACGAACGGAGCTGAATACTATATCCCCCGCTTCACGCTAAACGCGTGGCGGGGGATAAAAAAGATCTGGGATTGATTGTAGACTAAATCATCATAGATTCTACCCACTGTGCTCTTGCTGTAAAAAAAAGAAAAAAGCTAACAGGATGCTGGGATGTAAAGCCAAAGTATCAATTATAAATCAAAGGAAGATACACTTCTCTTGTCCAATATTTTTGTCAGCTGATATTGAAAGTTCTGTGGACCATAAAAAAGAAGACCGAAAAACCAAACAAAAAAAGCTAAGTTCTGTTTGCACTTCTAGGTTCAAAAATAGAAGATGACCAATGATAAATATAGCAACAATATTAATGGAACTACAGCGTCTAGAGGTCGAAATTTCACAAACAGGCTCTCACTATGAAATTTTTCATCCAGAAAAAAAACATGGTAGTCATTTCCCATAATATCAAACCATTTTTGAGTAATTAGAAACTTTCTACTTGCCCAGCGAACGCCCCTTTTTAATCACTACAATGGATAATGTCGCCCTCTCAGCGTGACGTCATATAAAGAACTCAGGACCAATTCGCTGCATAGCCGGTATGTACAACTGCATGTAAAAATATCATTTTGATCATTTCATTACATGTTTTTGGTGCCCCAATGCTTAGTAACTTGATTTACATTATGAGCAAAAGAAAAATTGGCAATATGTACATTTTTTATTTAATTTTACACTGGTTTTGTTAAGGGGCAATCAGAGACACGCTAAATGGGCTAGAGGGCCGTGGTTCACACACGTTCACCGTCTGCGAAAGCTACAGTTAAACGCACTATCCAGGTGTTCTCAATTTATAATTACATAAGAACTGCATTTTAAAAGCGTATGACCCAGATTTCTGTTATGAAAATCTAATTCCTCGATCAGCTGTTCGCGAGTTTTCCAAACTGCGTGCTACACTTTGATGTCAATTTAACTTTGTTCATTATGCTCTCCTGAGCTGACATGCAACCAGCTCATTAGATTATGTACGGCATTTGGTAGAGTAAAACAATAATATGATCTGATGAAGAGAAAAAGATTAGAATACGAGACAAGAGTCAAGACACAGCGGCAGCATTCAACCAGACGCACAGCAGCGGCTAGGGGGAAGCGCCTTCACACTGGATGCAAAACAAATTTTTAGTACTACAGATTACATTCTATGTCAATTCAAAGACGCAAATACATGCGTTTGGCGTCCAGTGTGAAAGCAGCTGAATAGAGCGCTGGCGAAGAGAAGGTGTAAAACTTGTGGATTGTAAGCCAAAGCCTGCTGAGTGCTTGCCGCTGCCAGCGGTCTATTAAGCTCTATAGTGTCTGAAACGAAAGCCCTGCTTAAGCACTGGCGTAGCTAATTGTTCATTAGCAGCCTACCTTCATTATCTTCCATTTTTCAGTGCCCGGTCTGCTATTCTTTTTCCCTTTTTCCTCGGTGCTTCTCTCCTTGAATGGACTTTTGATTTTCGGCATAGCATCTGGCTTGATTTTTCTCCTCATTCTCATCGCAAAACCCTTTATCCTCGAAGTCAGAATCACACTATTGTCGCTTGGTCCTTTCCATTTTGCCTGAGTCAGTTTCACCCGAGACGCCCAAATTTTAATTATTATTTCATCTTTTTGAAATCGATGAAGGCTGAATCCGTCTTTGGATGCATTACTACTACCTGCTACAATGCATCTGGTGGGCATTTACTCCGCCTTTTCCCGAAATTTCGCGAGAAAATAACAATTTTAAAAACTTGCTGCAGTTCGTGCCCCTTAGGCAGTAATAGAAAAACGAGCTCCACTGAGCTTGTCTCGTTCTTTTTATGACGTCAGCAGGTTGATGCGTCAATCCCACGGAAGTTGGACCTAATTGTGGGCGGGGCAGGAACTGGCTGAAAATCAAGGTCTGCCTTCAGAAAACAAGCCTAAAATTATTACTGTATGTATTTTCATCAGAATTTTTGGTGCAGACATAGAAACGGCTTGCCTGGTCATGGTATAGTATGGTATGAAAGTTTCCAAAACCAGGGTTGATAATGGGTTAGATACTTGTCGAATTCATATTCGTAAACTTTGTTTGGTCCACTTCAGTGAAAGGAAAATTGTAAGCCTAGTTGGGCTGAATGGCCTGTTCTTGCCAGGATTGTTTTGTTATGTTATGTGATGTTACATTATGTTTTCTTATCTCTTTCTCCTTTTTTATATATCTTTGCGTGTAAAATTAGCTGAAGGGAAAAAAATGGGTGCCAGTTTTACTGAGTGCTGTTATACAGCTAACACAGTAGTCTTGCTTAAAGAAATACCCGTCACATGCCACTGAATTACTACTTTTGATGAACATCATTATCCCGAGTCACCATTTAGAAAAAGCTGTGCAGTTTGTTTTTACCATGCCCTGTTGCCCTTCTCATCAGCTTCTTTCATTCATTTCATTGTGATCACTGTCACAGATGTCGTAAACAAAAAAAAGCCAAACAGACCACGCAAGTTCCTTTTTTACCTTTAGTTTACATGTATTCATTTGTGAATTCATTCCAAATATTATTAGGCATTTCTGGCACGTTGGTGTCCCTAGTTCGTGTGAATTTAAGGAAACCATAAATATTGACAGCATGATCACTTCCTGGTTTTGTAATACCAACTGCAGTATTGTCCTTCCTGCCCATGTGCAATGTAATAAATTATGGCTTTTCTCCAAGTAAGTAATGTACTTCATTGATTATGTCAAGGGACCATTTCTTTGTACAATGCAATATTATACAATTATTGACTTCAGTTTAGGTGAATCCAATGATTTATCCAATGATACTATATCGCTTGTCAAAGGTGAATAAATCATTGGATTCATCTATAACTGAAGTCAATAACTGTTTTATTATAGGACCCTACGTGACAATATGAAATAAGAGAAGGGCGACAACTCTAACGCAAAGCTCCTCACTGGGACAAAGCGACACAAAGTACGGCCACTGTGTCAGAAGCTCCAGTGGGGAAGCCTGATCTATTTTTACCTCCAGGTCATTATATTGTTATATTCACCTATCAAGCACTTTCTCACGGTGAATATCACTGTTTACAGTGATCTGTGGCGCTCACCTCGACCAATCAGGAGAGAGCAAATCCTTACGACATATAATAATATGAACTATGAGAGCGCAGGATCCATTCACTTTCCAAACCTGCTCCGATCAAGAGTCCCTTCTGCGATCAGATATTACTAATAAAAAGTAACGTTATGAAAAAAGCAAGCAGTCTCCAAAATAAATGAATAAACCACATAAATAATTGAACATATCCTCCATGGATTTTAATTATGAATGCCAGCATTAACATCTCTGGGCACAAAATCAGAGACATATATGCTCAATGCTGACATCTTTGACAGAACAATTGTCAAGGTCTCAAACTCGCAATCTTTGGAGTAAATTATTTATTTTCCTGTTAAATGTTGATATTAAACAATAAAAACGGCATAAAACAGCAGACATTTTCTCTGCACATATTTTTCAGTGGAAGTTGTCGTCATTATTCTGCCTTTGACCAAAACTGCAGTGAAATTGTGCCAACTGTCTGTATTTTACAACATGAGCAAATGAAGAGTCATGTTTTGATAAGGTTATACAACATCTTAGGGGGTCGTTCAGCTCTTCTTACTCTGTTGAGCATAAGGTTTAAATGGACTCAGTAAATGTGCACAAAGCAGAATTTCACTCTCCAGTGTAGGAGTTGAAAGTGATCGAGAGGTCAGTCAATGATCAGATCATTCAAAATTGTATTGATTCAGCTCTAAACTGGTCACTCTACATAAATATACTATTGTTTTATCACATTTCAGCCATTTCCAATGTGTGTCTAAATTCCTTTGCCGAACAAAGTGAAATTAAATGGAGAAACAGGTGGACAATGCACAATGGGGCACTTAGTGATTCAGTTTTCAGTGCTCGTGTTTAGAGTTCTGGAAGTTCCAATCAAAAAATAATGACCTCCTTGTTGTAGTTTAAACCACTTATGTCTCACCTCACAGCGCTGACATGAAGTCAAGGAGCATTGTGCAAAGGTCCTGTTTGGAAAACTTAAAACACTGATGCATCATGAATGCAGAATTATGGGGATCAACTGTATCCATAGTAAGAGTAATAATTCTCTACCATCAAGCTTCAACTCTTATATGATGGAATCACTTTGCATTACATCCAAAAGATAAATAAATCATAAAATATGAATATTTACTTTTCTTAAATCTTATTTTTACTACAGCAGAATTTATTCCTAAACTTGGTTAGTTTATTGCCTACAGTTAATAACCGAACCAACATATACCAATCGGGTCATTAATCAACCCCTGCAGAACCCAGGTCTTCATTTATCTATCCAGGGACACTACATTTTGTACAATCTATCTTAATCAAAAAGTCATTATGAAATGGTTCATGGTATCAGTAATCTAAAACTGATTAGAACATTAACAGTTTTGATTTATTGTCCACTTGCAATTGAAACAGACATCCCATTCATATGGAGAACAGAAAAAAGAGATATTGATCAAGGGAAACGCTATTGAGTATTGAGATAAATTGCATTGTTATCCTTAATGGCTTACATTTATTTTACAATTTAACTTACTAAGCAGGTGATCAATGTTTGTTATGAATATTGATTACAACTATGAGAGGTCTTCATGATGTGTTCCGACTTGCTCGCAACCCTTGTCACATGATGTCCAGTTGGGTAATACTTTCGGATGGAAACACCACCAGCAGTTGAACTGCTTTATCTTATGCATTTATTATGATTAAATTGCAGTGTCGGGTTCAAGGACATATCTAGGATTTTTCTAAATCAGGGGCCACAAAGTGGCCACACTTTACACCAAGGGGCCGAGCATATGTCTTATCTCAGGGTTGAGTAATTTTGGTCTTGAAGGGCCGGTGGGCATTTTCATTGATAACAAAAGAAATCTAGCTGAAATGTCAGATTTAATGAATGGTTTGGCAAATTAAGATAACTTATGAAAAGGTCAGGAATTGGTGTGAAAATATACATTACTTGTTAAAACTATTTGTTCACTTTACTCATGTTATTTTTTTGTGATATCTTGGTGAAGTATAAGCGGTTTGAGACATGTTGATAACCTAACTCATCTCACAATGCGGCAGCTGAGTTGTGAGTGGTTTAAAAGATACTGTAAATTTAGGATAGTGACGTAATTCTGGGGTGATTATTGAAATGTATTTAGTAAAATAATCAGGTATACGAATAATTAAATCTTTAACAAAGGATTTAAAATCAACCTAAATTGGAGACAATTGGATGGAAAATCAAGAAAAAGCAAATCACGCATCGGTTTTTAATGGGAGCTTCTGGAGTAGTGTATGTATGGTGTAAACCAGTGTTTCCCCGCCTTGATTTTGAAGAGCCCCTGCCCTGCATGTCTGAGATGTATCTCTGATTTTGCACAGCTAAATCAGCCAATCAGCTCATCGAGTGGAGAAATTGATGAGCTGAACTGGGTGAGTCACATCAGATAGGTCTATCAAATGCACACGCATGCCATCCATATGGCCAGGTGGGGCAGCAAACTACTTTAAAAAATAATGCTCCCCCCCCAAAAAAAAAAATTGTTCCGCAATAAATCATCGCTCCATGTCCATTATTGTATTGTGTGATTGTCTGAATATTATCTGTAGTTTCTGCATGCTTTGTAACCATTTTCGGTCTGTTAAAATCAAATTTCAGATAATCGCGATTCAAGTTGTTTGGTTTAACGTGTCTGTCAGCGTTTGGGGCGGTACAGCTCAACGATCCTGTACCCCAGTAGTTTTATCGAATTACCCTACAGGCTTTGATCGGAATAGCAATCCGCGCTAAAAGGGGCCCTTTGGGTCGTAAAGAAGTCTGCCCTACAGTCATATTCAGTCCGCTCAAATTACTTCGCCAGTCACCCTTCGTATCAAACAATACTAATCGTTTGCTTGCCAGATCCAGAAATGGCGAGCGGTGTGGCACCTGCTGTGTGCAATAGCATTGAGTTTCTGTTGCAAATCCCATTTGAAAAACTAAAATTAGAGTAAAGTTAGCCATGAGGCAAATTAGCCCAGACAGACTGGAAATTAACAAAAATCAGCAAACTAAGGTTAGAGGGAAAATCTACAACAGAACTTTTTCCTGAGCATGGTACGAGAAGAAGAAATGGCTATGTGGTTTCTCAGAGAGAATTATAGTCTTTTTTCCCATGCCTACTGTTTCACATAGGACAAGGCCAATGGGACGTATGGGCGACAGGGGTGAGTATGTGAAGCACTTTTCAGAACGAGCTAAAAAACATGAATCAAGTAAAGCACATTTACAGTGTGCAATGAAACTAGTCATGCTAGGTCAAGTCAATATAGCGGCACAGCCAGATGAGAACTATCATGTCAGTGTGAAAAATCACAATAGAGGTCGACAACAACCGATACATTGTCAAAGCTCATCGATTGGATAAAATTCTGTGGAGCATTCAAACTGGCTCTCTGAGGACATGACGAGTCCGAATCGTCCAATAACCCCGGTGTCTTCCTTGAACCAGTGGATTTAGTTTCTTCATTGGACAGGGCAATGAGTGAGCATTTAGAGAAAGCAAGGGTTTTCGAAATTATGTCCAACCGCATTCGGAATGAGCTTCTCGATTGGATGCTTGATGTTTTGCAAAGGTCAACAGGGACAGGCTGATAGCGCAGACATTTGATGGAGCGAGTGTAATGCGTGGAGCTACAGGTGGTGTGAGGCGGAAGATTCAGGAGGATCATCCCAATGCCCACTTCATATACTATTACGCACACCAGCTAAATTTGGCGTTGCAACAAGCCATTTCCTCAATTGGGGCGTTGCGTGGGTTCATTTCTCAAATCAGATATTTTTATGCCTTTTTCTCGCGTTCTCTGAAGAGAATAGCCACTTTGGATAGCATTGTGGCTAGGAGGTTGCCCCACGCATCCCAGACGTGCTGGAACTGTAACGATCTGGTACAGGAATCAATTGCGTAACAAGACGTGATCCAAAAATGTAGTTTATTTCAGTCCAAGTTCAAAGCCAGGATGACAGCCTGCAACAGATACAGATACAGAAGCCAAAAATCTAAATACAAACACGAAAGCAGGGGTCGATGTCCAGTAAATCACAGTGCAGTACAGAATCACAATCCAGGAATCGGTAGTCAGAGTACGAAAGCCAATGGTCATGCCCAGGGCGGCAGGCGGGTTGAATGGTCATACAGAAAATTGGTCAAAAACAAAAACAGGCAAACAAATCCAAAAGGGCTCAGGCAAACTTGAAGTCAGGTTAAGGGCGTAGAAGAAGACTCAGTCAGACAGGCGTACAAGGAACTCAGCACTGAAAGAACGGATCAACGTTCTGACAAGAATGCACTGCAGTGAAAGACCTTAAGTAGACAAGAGGGTAGTCACATGCTATCGAGGAACAGGTGAATGGGATGAGAGCTAATTACACAGGAGAATACATGGGGAAGTCTACAATGATTGGCAAAAAATTGACACGGACAGGAATCACATTGACAACCTAAGACAAATAAACACCTCCGGTCAGGGAGTTCTAAGTGCAGGGAACAAGGAGAGCAGGAGAGCAATTAAACACATGCGGAAGATTCCGCGGAATCACAGGGAGATACAGAGACAGTAAAGCAAGGGGTGGAGACTAGAACAGGGCTGAGATCGTCTAAGTAGTAAGTAGTAGCTTTGCAGCTTTACAATTACCCAAGTGCTTGTTAGTCAGTTAGTTGTATCTACTAAGTTCAATATAGTTTGTTTAGTAAGTATAATACAAAATATAAATGTTAGTATTATTAGTAATCAATAAAAGCAAAGTGAAGAAAGTAAACGAGAATTGAAGTAATTATGTTAAAAACCAGAAACCAATTAAATCACCCGAAGCAAGTAGGCACGCAGACTGGGGAGACGGAACGTACCATACTGATCACAAGACGGGGAACAAAAGTGCAATGAATACAGAAATGGCATGAAAAGAAAAACCGGGATGTATAATAAGCAGAATGAATAAAGAAAAGACATGACAAAAACAGAAAACAAAACCAGACCAGCATCACAACAGGAACTTTCATAGTTGTGCAGTTAGTACAGTGTATGAGAACAAGAATATCTTACTAGAATGTTTTAATACTATTCGGGCATCTGCAGAATTTAATTTGATCTCAATCAGAGAGACTAAAAGGCTTTTGTCAAATGCTGGTTGAAAAATAATTTCTTTTTTCCTAGATTTAGTCCATGCCATATTCTCCCATGTAGACACACTATTCGTGCAGCTTCAGAGGAGAAACGTTGATGTGATGCACACTCAGTCTGCTCAATTTCAAAAGTTTGTGACACTGTGCCTTCTATTTGTGGACAGTGCATTGATGTTGATGCGTCTCGACGCGTTGGCGCTCCAAATTTGCTGAAAATGGGACTTCAGAACATGCAGCAGCGTGTTGGCATTGTTTCAGCTATTGATTTAAAACAACTTAATTGAGGTGTTTTCTGAAAATTTCTCATTCTGATCACTACGCCCATGACTACCGCAGAGTCGGAGCAATGCTTTTCCACACTCAAATGAATAAAGACATTTCTCAGAAATACAACGGCACAGGACAGACTAAAAGCAGTGGCAATGCTGTTCATCGAAAAGCAACTGACACAGGACATAATTATGTAATCAAGAAATTTTCGCACATGAAAGATCGCCGCGCCAAGTTTCTGTATAAATGAGTTGTTTTACATGCTCAAATTATTAAAAAATCAATCCAATTCAATAGTTTCTGATTTGATGGCATACCCCGTAGTAAAGGCCCGTCTTCTCGGTCTCATACATTGTTGGCACTTAGGTATTTTTTGTTTATTAATTTATTGTATGTTGCGGACTTGTTCACGCGACTGGAATTTGGGCTGCGTAAAATTAGGCCATACTAAGCCTTAAAACGGTTAGAAATGTATCTTTTTTTTGGTACTTTTTATTTATTAGAAATGCACTTGCTGAAATATATGCTGGGCTTATGTTAACTGAAACTTCTTTTTCTGTCAGTAATTTAAAATTAGAGGATTTTTGGATGGAATTGTTTGTGATCTGCTGTAGCTATGGCCTTGTAGCCTATCGTACTCATGGTTGGTTAATTGGGGGTTTGTTGTATTTACGCTTCTGTTCAAGCGTCTTGCATACATAGTTTGTTCATGTTAATTTTTTTTTCTTCAGCTTATTGTTGAAATAAACTCCAATCAATGTCGATTTTGTCCTCAGGAACTTTTATTTTCTTAAGCTAAAGCTGTTTCCAGACTTTGTAGTTGCGGTTAGCACACATTCTAGCCTGTTATCTTTGAAACGAGGGGGAGCATTGCTGCTGACACTTTCAGATAAGTACAGTAACATTCAGGCTATACAGCTATTTTATCGCTTTTTATTCATAATAAGCATGTTTTGATGTAGCCCTTAAAATTATATCCATTGTGAGATATATCAAATGTGGGCGTGGTTGTCATTCAGACGCCAGTTTCTGCCCTACTGAAATTTATGCTAACCGCACGCTACTGATCAAATGTGCAGGGCAGGGCTACTCCAGGAGCACGGTTGGGAAACGCTGATGTAAGCCTTCAGCTTAGCAGTCACTTCGGCAAAATGAGGTCACTTTCATGAATCCAAAAAAAGTTTTTTTTTAAAAGAAAAAGGATTAAATTTAATTTTCCTATCTGCATCGATTGTGACGATGACTCGTTAGTCATACTCCAAATACCTTGATCGTGAGATGATTTGCCTTTCCATCTGAAGAGGCACATTTAGTAGGTTGATTGCAATATCACTAATAAAAGCAAAGTCACTATTTATAATAACAGGAGCGGTAAATGCATGTGGTGATCACATATCCCTCATTGCCCTATACTGGGGAAACCTGATAAAAAGTTCGTGTGTTGATTGCATTCCCATCATGATCTCCCTCTCACAAAAGATACTGTCACTGTTCTGCGGCTGTCGTGTCTAATGGGCTCATATATTCTCTGAGCCAGTGCTGAACTGTCTGATTATGAATGCTGCTTTGAACATCTTTGCAGATTATGACAAACAAGTCACCATCATCTAATAAATGTATTTTACAACAATTAAATTGACCAGGGTTATCACCAGATGTAAATTTTCAGGGTTCCTCCTTCTGTTCCCTTAACACAAAATAGTGAAAATTAGTGATTATTTATTTAAATTAATATTATTATTATTATTATTATTATTATTATTAAGAATAGAATGCAATGGGGAGGTAAAGCAAATATACAGCTGAAAGCCTTTTCCATCATACCACTAGATGCTATGCAAAAGCATTTCACCATACCCAGAAAAACAGCTTTAAATTCTCTCCCAAGGCACTGGATTGTCAGAGCACATTCGTGATTTGATTTGTGAATCAAACTCTAGAACTACAGAGACGTTAATCCATTTTTGTAGTTGACCTGCCTTGTTGGGATGCACCTATACAATAACTCTCCGTGTTTCTTTTTCCTTTGTGAGATTTGCATCAGCTTCTAAAGGCAGTGGATACTGCGACTTGATCAAGTTGATAAGTTAAAATGATTAAATGTGCATTATATTAAGATGATAAGAAAACGGAAACAAATGGCCGTTTTATCAGTTTCATGTCTAGTTCCTTTGAGAGAAAAAAATTAAACCCATGGATGTTATTGCTTTAGCACATCACAACAAGCTGGGGTGAAAAATGGGTATTGTCACCATATTTCTAGAGTTTGGTACACAAAACTGAAAGTGCTCTCGTAATGTCCTCTCAAAGAAAATGAAATGATAAGTGGCAAACCGATCACATGTTAATGACTTTAAGGCGTTAAAAATTGCGGTTATAGGAGGATTAGATACTTTCGGGCTAGAACTGAAAGCTGTTGCTTTTTCTCTCAATGGTGAAATCACTCAGATTCTGAGTTTGGAAATTAGTTGATGCATCTCCCAGGTACACCAGCATAGCTTATGGGTCACTTTCAGATGTGATAGACTGAATTATGGCAGTGCTTTTTTTTAGGATGGACGATTATTGCATAATTTCAGGTGTTATTTACATTTGTGTGAGCTTGGTGGGGCTCTCATGAGAGTCATCCTCATTTTGCCAGCGAATAGCTTCCAGCCACCTGTCCCTTCTTTGTAAACTTTTATACTATATGGGCAGCTCAAAATATAATCTTTTCTTTCTCATTTTTCAGTCATGATTGCTACAACCAACAACTATGCAACTTTTCGGCATTTTTTACAGTGTAGAAATGGCAAAGAAACAGAGTGAAATATTGCGGTGCAGCATAGCTAGTGACCAGTCAGACTGGTTTGTTTTCAGCAACACTTATGGTTGCTTGGCCACACCATGCCCAGAATGTACCGTGCTTAGCGAAGTGCCCGCATGTCCGTGGAGAAGGCATTTAACTGTGTTTCAGCTTTATTTCCATATTAGCTAAATTATAAGATTATGATTTACCCAAGAGCTGCATTGATAAAGCAAGCACATCGTCGTTATATTAAGAACATCACTGATGTTGCGTTTAGCTAGCTAAAATGGTGTAGCATTGGTTCAGTAATGTGATGGTCTTTAATATAATTTTCAAAAGAGAAATTTGTGATTTGATTAGCAATGACCATTTATGTTAAACATTTGTTTAAGCTGAAGCAAAAATGTATTGCAAGCCGGTTCACGACAGAAAGACATGCCAGAGTGACATATAGGCGTGTTGTGAGCAAATGCACAGCCGATGTACTGTTCTGGTAATCAGAAATTACAGTTGGCTTTCTTATCATGGTAAAAGCAAAAAGCATCTTCAATACATTAAACATTTTTTTCTCTCACCAATGATGACAAAGACATGACATGACATGACTGCACTCTACCTCAGACTGGCAAATACTCAACGCCTTCATAGTTTACGCTAGTTTAGTTTAAGGAGGAGGAGTGAGAACGGTTAGGGCTCAGGTAAAAATATCAGGGTATGCAGATGCAACAGTAGCAGTGTCTTCCTAAACTTATTTTTTTGGTGATCAGTTCACAGAATATGATCCGAAAATTCTTGAGGGTCATCAATTTTTATTTATTTTTGCCAAATGTGAGATGAGACTTTTTGGCCAGAGGTAGTTTTCACCTTGGAGCTCTCCAAAAGACATCATTTTTGCCCATTTCCTTTTTGTACACTTGTGAAGACTGACCTTAACTGAGCCAAGTGAGGCATGCAGTTCTTTAAATGTTAGTCTGCCCCATTTTGTGACCTCATTGATAAATAAAATTTTCATTTTCATTACTCCTGAGGTCTGGAACAAATAGCCATCACTAGACCCAGGAGGATGCTCAGCTAGGCCATCACCTCAGCTGTCCTCAGTTCCTGCCTGTTTTGGGGGAATTTTTCCTTCAATTCTGCTTTCAGCAAGTGAAAAGCATCTTCATTTAGATTCAGCACAGCCAATTACCTTGGCCGTTGTCGAATGTTTTTGGGTTGGTTTTGCTGAGTGCTTTGAGTCATTGTTTATTGGCACTGTAAGCTGGTTCAATGTGCATAATATAGAACTCTAAAATTCAGAATTTGTTCTGCCGCTTGTGTCAGTCATATTATCAATAAATTCAACAGAACTGGTCCCATTGGCAGCCATCCATGCCCTTACATGACTATGCTTCATTGATTAGGTGGCACAGTTCAATTTATGAGCAGTTCCCTCCCTTCTCCATAGGCTTCTCTTCTCATCATTATGTTACAAGTTAATCGCTGTCTTATCTGTCCATAAGGACATTGTTCCAGATTTGAATGGGCCTTTAAGACATTTTTTTGGAAAGCATCCTCATGTTCACACTAATTTATGACATCTTGTGTTAAACTCGCTTTATTTACAGAGGTTAAGTCATCATTTAGTTATTAATTAGAGGATGGAATGCAAGTGATTCTTCATGGGATTGGAATGGGGCAGGTTTTTATTATTGAATTTGTCAACAGAATTGGGACAGGAGTGTTTTTGTGGGTGTGGGATGGGACAGGAATGAAAATCGACTTCCGAGTCACCCCCGAATACCTGCCTTCTAGAAAGTGCTCTTTATCTGGCAAACTGTTGTAAAGGAGACAGACAGTGTCTGGAAATCAATGGATGAGTACAAAACAGACTGGAGAAGCCTCCAGGCAGTGGTATGGCAAGACTGGCACCAGTGGAATACCTCTCTCATCTCTTTGGCAAAGACAACAAAGGTTTGAAGCACAGGATCTCCTGCCTCCAAACTAGTGGCCATATAGTCTCTGGCTTTTCCAGAGAAGCAAGTGATGATTAATGCCACTCTCGACCGTTTGGTGGAGAAGATGGTCAAAGCTCAAAGACCAAGGAACATCGAGGCAGGTTTTCCTCAGTGTTACAGCGTCACTGTCATAAGGGACCGACACTACCAGGTTGGGTTCCCATAGGGTGACTGCCTGAGGGGGAGTCTGCTGCAGGATTGAGCAGGCTGCCTGAGTGATCAAGGTGGAGTCTTGGGATATATCAATGATAGCCACAAGTGGATTGGAGATAACACCAATGGATTAGTTTTGCTGGTGGAGTTATGCCTTTTCCTGGCCAATCGGAACCTCTATATACCTCAGAGCATCAATCAAGCTGCTGTTCCTCCTCTCAGCTGGGTGGTACTGCTATGGTCCAGACAAGAAAACCAATACAAATTCAGAATATAATCCGCAAGGGAGGTAACTAACAGGTAGAAGGCAATGGAGGAAGGAAAGATCGTTGCCCTGATATGTTGAGGTGCAGTCCAGCTAAGTTAGTCATGACTGGAGGGGGTAGGGATATGCCTGGGCTCAGGCCAAGAGCTGTCTTGGAGCAAGAGCCAAGTGATGAATCATCTCTGCCACAGCAGGACTGCTTGACCGTAGAATCAAAGGGTTCAGCATGAACGTGATCCCAATCCTGGAGATCAATGAAGGTTTGGGAGGTGTTCCTCAAAAACTGACGCAGAGGAAAAGTAGGCGATGAACTATGACAATACAGCGACCACACTGACACCATAATGAATTTATATAGACAGGACATTCGTAAAGGGGGCGAGGCATACAAGCGATAGCACCTGGGTGCAAGGGAAGAGGCAAGACAATAAATCAAAAACACTCAGACTGTTGGAACTGGAGAGGAAGCCATTGATGACATGAGGGTTGTAACAATATGTCCATTTTTACAAAAGAGTTAACATAGTTTTTGCCACAAATTTGCTGAAATTTGACTGCTGGTCAAGGAATAGAGCAGAATCTTAAATATTTCTCTCCTATTTTACAAGTCAGACTTACTTGTGTTTTTAAATGTTTCCAAGACCTTAAACTCTCTATTTCCAGGTTGACATGAAAATATCTCAGGTTTCAAATGTCGTCTCAGACCTTTGGACAGCTCTGTGTGCATGCATTTTAATATACACGCTTGCCTGAAACTATACTGGCCAGGGCATTTGACTTAGTCCATAGTCTCTTGATCTGTATGACTTTAGATGCCCTGCTGTAGAGTGTCTCTCATTATCGAGTAACCCATCTGTCACTTAAAGATCATCCCGAGGAGAAATAAGATGCAGAGAGTAGGCAAAAGGAGATTATGTTTCACCGCTTTAAGGCTGCCAGAACAGAAAGCTTGCATTCCCCCACCATTTTCTCCCCAGCACAAAAAAAGGAGGCCTACCACTGCAGAAATTTAAGTTTTTATGCACAAGCTTTGCTCATCTGAATTTCATTTCAGAACACAAAAGCTAGTGCAAGTGAATAATATTACATTATATAAGAACATGTTTGTGATTTTGGAGCAGCTCTGCAGAAGGTTTTTTGATTTCAGGACAGACAATAATTAAGTCAAAAATGAAATGGGGTCAGCAAATTCCACACAGATTTGTGAAATCGCATGAGGCCAACATAATAAAGCATTTGAATAACCACCTCCATATATAGACAGCCATGCCACACATTCACAGAAGATTAAGGGGTAATCCAATGTAATTGAAGAGAAGTGATGCTCTTTCTAATAACTGCTGTCCCTCGTCCCATCCATTTAATGCCAACAAAAACCGGGAATTAATCCATGGGACATGAAACCTGTCATGAGTGTTTTGAGTTATGAAATTTATTTGGAGAAGCAGTAGAAAACAGACAATCCAAAGTACTTAGTTCCTAGCAGATGAAAATGACAAAATCTGAGTGTGATTAAACTGACTAGTACCACACGGGAGATGTAAAACCAGTAGATGTAAACACACTGAGAAGCCTGCAGATGGTTGGACTTCCGTCTGCAATGGTGCATACATTACTGTTCCAGCACATATCATTTCAGATTCGTTGGCAGCTTGGGTTCTTCTGATTCAAAGAGCTTTAGGGAGGCCACTATGCAGATGGTATAGCAGAATGCATGTTAGGCACATTGCCTGATTACTTAAATACTCATGAATCAGTACATGTTACTGGAATCACCTCTTACGGACATCTCAGTTTATATATGCGCTCAAATATGGTAACTTTGATTAGATGTTTGGTCAAACATTATTATGTACAGTATATTCTTTCAATAAGAATAGTTGAGAGCATCTTTGCAAGGGTTGTGCCTTGTGCATCTTAAGTAGCCGGAGAGCACAACCTCTGAGACAAACGCTGAACAGATTTATTGGGCAGGGAAAACGTGAATACGCTATGAGCCAAATGCACTTCTTATGGATTGAAGCAATGGCAAACTGCTCTGTCCCAGCCACACTGCACACAGACCTGCTACCACAGGGATTTGTCTCTTACCTGACAATTTAATAATGGTATACCTAACGAAATGTTACACTGAACTTGTTTGGTTTTTATATCCTAGAGAATGCAATTAATGTTATGCTCATCTACCATAATGAGCTCATCGTGCTCATTAACACAATGCTAATCCAATTTGCTGAAGAGGTGAAACAAGGCATGTCACTATTGAAATATGAAGACACTGTAACTGTACTTCACAGTTTTTGGTACATTAAATTTCCATATGGCCTTGTACTTGTACACAATGTTATCTCTAATCATAAAATTCACAAACAGTGAATTCGTAATTTTTTTTATCAAGCATAACATTTTTTGGTTTCATCATGCCGAAACCGGAATGAAAGCAATTTATTTATTTATTTTTTATATAGTACTGGCTAAGTGAACGCTTCATGAGGTGTTCTTTGGGTATCTGGTGCGTATGGAGGCATCAGAGAGTTCTCAATATCTGATCTTCATTCTTGGCTTTTGATTACTGTTTAGTTTAACACTGACACTGATGGTATTAACACAATGACCGCGGTTGTGCCAATGGAAGCCACAAACGATTTACTTTGTTTCGCTTTGGACAAAAGCATCTTCCAAATATTAGTCATGTAAGAAATGTAAGTCATGCAAGAAAGCCACTATAAGGTTCAGTAATAAAGCAACCAAATACATATTCCTGAACATCATCCTACTACTGAAAAATCAACATCACAAAAATGTAAAATCATACACAGACACACACAAAAAAAAATTCTCAGAAACGTCTTAATGCTTAGGTTTTGAGTCCATAGGGTGATAATGACCTTGAGAATAAGCCACAATTGGGTATTTTTACTTTCACTTGTTATTTAGCTTGGATATCTCAATATTTAAAACCCAATTGTACTTCAATTACCTAGTTACTTGTATTTGCGTACTTGTGCTTTTCCACAAAGAACCGCAACCACACCACAAAGCACCACTATATACTACCTTAGGCAGGGTGACAGGCAATAAATTGGCATGAATTTTTAATGAAGGGTTTTTGCGGTCAGTGTATTGTTGTCGCTGGAGTTCCTGTGATTCGTTTTCCATGCATTGGGAAGAGGTACAGAGTAATTGACTCCAGCTGACAGAGGGCCCTTGTGAAACTCCTGCATAATTGATCCCATCTCCGTCTCGAGGTGAGAAGGCACGCAGCCGTCTACAGCACTGGATCCCAACAGTGCGAAGGAGACACCCACGGGACCATAAACAGTTGAAACCAGTACTGCAGCCAGTTTAATTGTTCGAAAAAGAACAAGAGAAAGCAGTGAAATAGCGCATGACCAAGAGTAGTGTTTTATTTATTTATTTATTTATTTTAAATGTGACAGGCCATTGCTCAGCAAGGGACAGTGGGACAGTTTATTTAATTGTACCGAACATGGTCTCTCTAAATTGTCCCTAAAGGCACCCCACACTGTCGACTGTCCTGTAATGGATGGCAGATCTGCAGATCAGCAGTAATTTCCTTTCCCTTGGCTGCTCAATGGGCCCAGTTCAAGTGTCCCACTTTGGGTGGATACAAGATGCAGGCAGAGGGAAGACAGAGGTCTGCAGCTTTGGAATAATTTTCATTAGTGAAGTTGTTCGTTTTAAGAATCTGTGATGAAAATTCACTGTGCCTGTGCAGGGAAAAGAAAAAAGTGAAAATCTTTATTCGACGGCTGAGTTTTGGGTCCTGGCACACTCACCCTCTAGAAATTCTTACAATTTTTAAAGGTAACCCCCATGTACATTGCAAGGGAATATAATTTGAGAAGAAGTGTTTTGATTACATGCAAACATATTCAGTCAAATAAGCGTGGTCTTTGCAATTTAATCAGGCAGGTGATCAACATAAAAAGATAACTCTAGGTATAATAAACCCAATGCAATTAATTTCAAATTAAAAAGATTAGGCATGGGCTGCAATAATTTATTGTAATTTATTTTTCTCATTGCTTGGACCTGTTGACAGGAGGGAATGCAGAAATGCAGGCAGTCCTTTATATCCCTCGGATTTGTCATGCAGGTAAACAACAGTAGCGTGCCATGCGCTCAGTAATCCAGGTCAAGTGGAGGGCTTGACAAGTGAAGAAAATTCTTTAATGACATTTAGTTTTAGTTGTATTTAATTTGCAACAGTGCGATGGTGCGAGATATGAGCACTGACACTTGCTAAGCGAGATACCCAGTTGCAATATTTCAAGCAGGTGGTACGTGGACTGTGAATTTCAAGAGGAGTTTAAATCGGAATGGTGGCACATTTTTCAAAGCATAATTTTCGAAAAAAGGAAACAAAAAAAAAACAATGGACATAGTCCTTTTTCTTGAGAAGTGAATGTAATTAAATGTGTTTCTGATAAGCAGTCACAGTTGGTGAAAGCAGCTTTTTCAAGACCAAATTCCTCTATGCCCGTAAATCTTCTGACCGAAAGCATCCAATCAGGGCAAAAAGGCTAAAAGCTCCAATCTGAAATTTCAAGGTGGCAGATAATCACCACTTGTTAAGTTACTTAAGCATTTGTCTTTTAAATGTTTTTCCCCACTGTGCAAGGAGTAAAACAGCTGCCTCTTATCTCAAAGACTGGAAACAGACTTCGAGTTCTAATATCATTTAGTGGTCTAAGGGGGATAAACTTGGGGATTAAGTACATGCTAACGGCTTTAAGGTCCATCCAGCTGGCTTTGGTGATCATTCTGTTTTGGTCCGAAAGCTGACGAAGGGCTAGAGGTGCGCTAAAACCAGTTCATTTCCACACTGTTAATGTTGTGATAGCTGGAGTGATTCACTTGCAAATGCATTTGTAAATTAATTTATTTATCAGTCCAAATTAAGGACTCGAAATACCCAATAAATGTTTCATCATTATATACGGCACTATCACCTGCAGTAGTTTCCTTCAATCGATGTGCTGTTTATTTATATGGCTGCCTAAATGGAAGAGTTTGTGCTATTCATTTCCGCTGATAGACTCTACAGAGTCAGATAAGCTTTTAGTATGCACATATATGGAGAAATATAGACAATTACACTTTTTCAAAAAAAGCAATTGCTGTCAAACTGTATTCATCTTTTTTAGCCTCTGAGTTTTTTTGTTTTTTTTTTAACTCCTATCTCCTCCAATGCCGAGCACCTAACCTTACAGTAGCTCATCAGCCAGACAAAACACGTTCTGTGACACCGAGTCTTTATTGTGTGAGTATCGGCCACAGATCAGTAATTTCTTCAAAACTAGGCCCATAACAGGTGGCGCCTTAAACAAAGTGCTGCCTCCGAATGCATTTGCATTTAAACGCGCGTCAAAGATAAGGGCAGTTAGGATGAGGAAGAATAAGACAGACGGAAATGCAGCAGGGGAATTATAATAGAAGTAATGCCATGCCCCAGGAATATAAAACAGCACTGCCCTTGCTGCAGTGAGACACCAAGGTGGCTTTAGCACAGGACTATGGGATATCTGCAGCCAAAACATTATTAATCTTACAGCATTTCAGCCTAGCAATCATTTCACTTCACAAGAAAAAAATTGTGCTTTATTTGACTGTAATATAAGTAAATATCATTACATAAAAATTGGCATATTATTGCCTTTTTGTCAAACCCTACACCTCCTGCACTGTTTGTACTATTTCCATTGTTGCCAAATACAGTATACAGCTCTTTACAACAGTCTATTCCATAGTCTATTGCATTACTTATTTTCTACTTACAGAAATAAATACACATTTCAAATGTCAACCATTGATATGAAATATCACCAAATAAATATCATGGGATGACAACAATGATTGAAAGCATTTATTTACAAACTTTGTAGATAACTTTTGAAAAATCGCATGCGAAGCGCCGATGGGGTGTTCCTTGCTGTATTTGGTCTTCACAATGACCAGTGCCCCTGTGCTTTCTGACAGCCATTTGTTCATGTTCAAGAAAATGTGGGGTAAAGTGGGGGAAATAAGTATTTGACCCCTCGCTGATTTTGCAGGTTTGCCCACTTTACATTCTAACAGTGAGAGACAGAATCACAAAAAAAATTCTAGACAATCACATCATATGAATTTGTAAAAATTGATAACCATCTGATGAGGAAAAATAAGTATTTGACCCCCTACCAAACAGCAAGTATTCTGGGTCCCACAAGCCAGTTAGTCTTTCTTTAAGACACACCCCCAATCCCAACTAATTATTTACATCAAATACACCTTTCTCACCTCATTACCTATATAAAAGACATCTGTCCACTCCCAAACAACCAGATTCCAACATCTCTACCTTGGGTAAGACCAGAGAGCTGTCTCAGGACATCAGGGACAAGATTGTTGACGTACACAAGGCTGGGATGGGCTACATGAGAATCAGAAAGCAACTTTGAGAGAAAAGATCAACTGTCGGTGCAGTTATCAGGAAATGGAGGAAGTACCACACTGCCGCCAACCTCCCTCAGTCTGGGCCTCCATGCAAGGTCTCGCCTTGTGAGATGTCACTGATCATGCGAACGGTGAGGAATCACAAGGGGGGAACTGGTTAATGAACTGAAAGCAGCTGGGACCACAGTTACAAAAGAAACAGTTGGTAACACAATACGCGGTCATGGATTGAAATCCTGCAAGGTCCCCCTGCTCAAGAAGGCACATGTACAGGCCCGTCTGAAGTTCGCCATTGACCACCTGGATGACTCAGAAGAGGCCTGGAAGAAGGTGATGTGGTCAGATAAGACCAAAATAGAACTTTTTGGGCTCAACTCAACTCGCCGTGTTTGGAGGGCAAAGAACACAGAGTACAACCCAAAGAACACCATCCCCACCGTCAAGCACGGTGGTGCTTTTCAGCCAAGGGGACGGCACAACTCCATTGCATTGAGGGGAGGATGGACGGGGCCATATACCGTGGAATTCTGGACCAACAGCTCCTTCCCTCAGTGAGAGAGCTGAACATGGGTCGAGGATGGGTGTTTCAGCACGACAACTACCCTAAGTACACCGCCAAAGCAACAAAAGAGTGGCTGAAGAAGAAGTACATCAAGGGTCTGGAGTGGCTTAGCCAGTCTCCAGACCTGAATCCAATTGAAAATCTTTGGAGGGAGCTTAAAATTCGGGTTGCAAAGCGACAGCTTCGGGACCTGAATGATTTGGAGGCTGTCTGCAGGGAGGAGTGGGCCAACATCCCTGCCAAAATGTGCACAAACTTTGTCAACAACTATAAAAATTGTTTGACATCTGTGCTGGCCGGTAATGGCTTTTCTACAAAATATGAACATGCTGTTTGTCCAGGGGGTCAAATAATTTTGACCAAAAATATGCAAATAAATTCCTAAAATGCATGCAATGTCTTATTCCACTTTTTTGGTGATATTCTGTCTCTCACTGTTAAAATAAACCTATCATTAAAATTATAGACCGTTGCACTCTGTTAATGGGCAAACCTGCAAAATCAGCAAGGGGTCAAATACTTATTTCCCCCACTGTATCAATATAGTAGGTTTTGAAGAAGTGTGGTCGCTTCAATTATCTTTTTGATGTGTATAGACTCGTTTTCAAGATTAATGTTAAGTGTTTATCTCGGCTGTAGTCACATAACTAGTGTTGTTTTAAGAAAACAGTACAGAGCTCAGAATAAAGAAGACTGCAAACTGGCTAGCTAGGTAACGTAGCTATGTCCACGTAATTCGTTACACTGCACTTTACCAGAACAAAAATAATTTTAACATTCGTAAACAATACAACATTAAATCATGTTGAGTTGCTTTAAGGGCTTCATCAATTTTTCAGTTTTGTTTAGCTTTATAAGAAATGTATGAAACATAAATGACAGTTGACAAGTCATATTCAGAAACCTAATCAAAAGTTTTCAGATACAAATGTACTGCATCCACATATCTGAGTTAAAACTTCATGTAAAGATTAAACCATTCATGAAGATCTCGAAATACAGCCGCCATCTCCAGGCCTGAGCTCATTTAAGATGGACCGAGTTTAAGTAAAAACTTTCCTGTGGTCTGACCAGTGAAAATGTGAAATTTGTTTTGGAATTTTAGTCTTCTAGCATACAGAGGGGAAACGCCACATAGCCTGTTATCAACGCACCTGCTATCAAGTTCAAAAGCCAGCATCCATGATTGTATGGGGATGCAAAAGTGTATATGGCACGGCTAACTTATATGTCAACGAAAACACCATTAATGCTTAATGATATATGCAGGTTTTGGAGCAAAATATACTGCCATCCAGAGGTCTTTTTCAGAGAAGGACTTGCTAATTTCAGCAAGGCAATGCCTGACACCATTCTCTGCATGTATTTCAACAAAGTGGCTTTGCAGTGAAAGAGTCAGGGTGCTAAACTGGCTTGCCTGCATTTCAGACCTCTGAACCTATGAAACAGAAAATATGAAAAAGAAGGCTGTGAAACACTGAGCTGCTGAAATCCTCCATCAAGCATAAATGGGGGGAAAAAATAGCTTTCAAAACTACAGCAGTTCATCAGTTCCCAGATGTGTACAGAGTCTCACTAAAAGATGAGGTGATGCAACACAGTGGTAAATATGGCCCTCTTCTAACCTTTCTGAAACATGTTGCTGGCATCAAACTCAAAATAAGCATATATTAGAAAAATAATAATAATAATAATAATAATAATAAGATTTCACAATTTAAACATCTGACATGTTGTCTCTGATCTATTTTCAATTAAATGTACAGTTTCAATGATTTGCAAATCATAGCATTTTGTTTTTAATTACATTTAGCTCAGTGTCCCACCTTTTTTGGAAGTGGGGTCGTACATTTAAGAAATAGAAATATGCATAACAAAGAATGAAAATCCTGTTTTCCCCTTTTTTTTACACTTTAGATTGCTTAGAGTCTTTCAATAAAGCAGGTTCCATATTATGTAGCTGATAAAATGAAGAATGAGGTGGAATTCTAGGCTGTAATGCACGACTGGGAATTCAGTCATTCATTGCGTCAGTGCAATGAATCAGGCAGGTGATGAACAATTTCACGATTTAACAGACAGAAATCCCCGTAACATCACCCCCGCCAACAATCCCTTCCACCCACTCACACTCAGTTGGTTCTCAAAAGCATAGCGATACAAGCCCGCCCAACACACGCACACACACACAGATTAGTCAGGTCTCTTGGGCATTTTCTCATTTCATTCTGGCTTTTGTCTTTGTTGAAAATCTTCAAGGTTTTTGAATAGAATTTGTTAAAACACATACTTTTTCCTGAGAAGAGCCTCAGCTTACTGTGACACTTTAATGAGTCAGTCATACTATTGTGATGTGCAAGCAGAAGGTGTCTTAATGCACCTTAATTTAGTCTCCCTGGATGGAAAAAAAAGAGAAAAAAAGCTTTGCTGTGTTTTTTGAACAGCAAGCAATAAAAGTTAAAGTCATTAGTCGGGGACGCCATCATTTCTGTAAATTGAGTCATATTTATTTTTCCACAGAAACACTCTGGCATAATGAAAACAAAAGCCTGACTATCTCCCCATTTTTTTTCTAGTGGTGCTGAAGTGCCACTCGAAACGTTAATGACACGGTGAAAGCTATCAAGCCTGGCGTGATACAAGACCACGAGCAGTTTGTCTGCCACAAGCCTAGAAAAGAAAGACTCCCCCCGCACCCATTATAGGATTTATCCCGCTGCAGAAAAATCAATGGATCATTGTAGTTCCATCCCACTTTAACTTTCGCGAGGCATCCATACGGAGGCTGCATTGGATTTCAATTGAGGCAAGTGCAGCTCCTTCTACCAACTAATTGCTGGCCCGGACATGGTCCAGCTCCCCTATCCCCTCACCCCCATGCCCCAATGCTAACCCCACCCTACTGCTATCCTCTTGACACCAAGGGCACTGTCTGTGGGCAAGATAGCCCTGTCCTTCAATAACCTTGGTAACAGAGCACTCCAGCCTGCCCCAATGGGTCCTAAACTTAGGTTGCAGTTTATTTAAGGGTTCAGTGTCAGGCCTTTTCAAGGTAGCCATGATGTAATTTGGACCATAGCTCTTACACTTTTATAGATCATTGACAAAAGCCTTCAGAGGTTTGTATCAGATGATGTAAGCTAAAATTAAACCCTTCCAACCATACTCCTGAAAACATGGTTTATAACACTATATTAATGTGGGTCTCACAGCATACATTTAGTTTGTTTTCAATGTATTATAGATCATACTAAATGGCTGGAGGTATGTGGTCACCAGCTTAGCCAACCTATCATTCCAAAAACACGAGTATGAATATGGAGTTGGTTCCCTTTGCTGTTAGAAAGCTTTTCATTGCATGTTAGAATATTAATGCTGGGTTTTGCTTACATTCTTAATTCAGAAGTATTTGTAATGTCAGGCAGTTTGGCTTGGCTTAAAAACTAAGTAATGGCTTTTGAAGTCAGAGATCGGCACTGGCCAGTCAAATTCTTCTACACTAATTTCAGCAGACGTATTTGCGTAGACCTTGCTTTTTTAAGTAGTCAAGACTAGGTTCTACTTACTTCAATTTTTTTCTAAATTTTGTAAAAAATCTTTCAAAAGACCAAAAAACTATCTTTTGAGTGAATTTCTATCATGTGAATGCCTCCAGTGCATTAGTTTCGCAACAAAAACACAATCTTCTCGCATCGCAAAATTCACTAGTTTATCAGGCTTGTGGCGGCATAAAATCCACATTTTTCAAAGTATTGCTCCGAAATTTTCATCATGGCATCAGTTTGTTTTGTTCTATACAGTGACATTGACATTTTTGGGTAGGCAGATACATGGTGTATTTATGATCCATCTGACAGGCAGGTTCTGCCACCCATTTCTAAAATTCTATGACCAAATAATTTTTCCAAAATATTTTCCCATGAAAATACCCAGAATGAGTATGTCATTGTACAGCTGGTGATATAAGTTTCAAAACAAAAACAAAAAAAATGGTATAGTTAGTATAAAATATGGTATAGTTTCTGAGATATTGTTGCCTCAAGATTTCACATTTTTTGCCAATAATGTACGGTTTTCGCTGTAACAAACGTATTAAATTTGATTTAAATAAAATTCCATTCTGAGCTTTTCACAATTGACACAATTTTTATGTGTTTTTAGTGTATAGAAGTACTTAAATTGAGTGAACCCTGGCTTGACCCCTTAATGGTGCCTTTGTCATACCTACACCAGATTGGGCCCTCCTCGAACTGCTGAAACCTTCCTGAAACCTTGAAAAACCACCTTTGACCTAGGAGAGTCCACAAATTTTCATAAAAGCCTATGATTATTGTTTCATGGTGAATGCAACTTATGTTTGTCCTAGCATAATTCTCTCAGGGAGCATAACCAGCACAATGCAAAGGAATGCTTTTTGAAAGCCACAAAAACAAAAGAAAAGAAAAGAATAACTTGGAATCTATCAATTTTCTACTCAATTTGAATACAAGGATACCATTTCCTTCATGACACAGATTTGATGTATATTTAAAGCACCAAACGGTCAATAGACTATAAAGAAATCAAATTACAAATAAGTAAATAAATAAAGCTTACCTTGCCAACATACTGTGGCTCTGAACCCATGTACTCTTCCAGAACAAAGAACTGGTTCCAAACCCAGCCCCTTTTCACCCTCTGAAGTCCCATGATGCCCCTGTTCTGTTCTTTTGCCAACCTGCCTTGGGGTGGCGCATGCACAGAGAAGAGGCCCTTGTCCAAGAGAAAGCATAGGAACAGGAGTGAGCAGTTCCTTGTAAGCATTTGAAAACTGTGGTGTCCAAGATCCAGTTAGTTATAAAAAATATGTCTGCCTGGCAGCATCCAGAAGTTAAATCCGGCAAAGGATTCTTCAGGGGTTATCCAGACCACTGGAACATCCAGAAAGTATTATCTGGGAGAAAAACAGAAATATCAGTTGTAAAATCCCAATTCATTTTGACATTATTATTATTAGTATTATTATTATACATAACTGCATACTCCACTTAGTGGGTTGAGCAAAGAGATAAAAATTTATGCAAATATAAATTGTAGCCCACACAGTCCCATCATATCAAGGTTAAATACATGATATACAGTCACTACCAGTGGCGGGCGGTTGGTCGGAAAACTGGGGAGGTGGAAAATATCCCTTGAAACGGATGAGATTAGTGACCCGATTTCAATAATTGTTCTTGGTCAACATGTTAGTTTCCCTAATAAGGAAATGTTTGGGCACGTGAACAATGAATTCTATAAAATGTTTATTTCACATGCCTTAATAGGCAACTCTTCACAAAAAAAAAACCACAGTGGATTTTCCGCATTAAATTTTGTCACATTCGGAGCAAGTCGTCATACCTGCACATCATGATTGTTTAATTGAAAAAGATGGAAATTCGTTCTTTTTTGCATTCAACTGGTGCGTTTGATTTCTTGTCTTAACAAAGAAGGCTACACCTAAGAGGGGAGAGTTCAAGTGTCTTTTACTTGGGAAATTGACTGAAAACAGATCAAGACTAAGGTCACACTTTATTTGAAGTGTTGCTCATAAAGGCTTTATACAGCATGTATAATGCCTTCATACATGAGTCATAATGTCTTCATAAATCACAAATAAGCGAATGTCATGCTTTTCAAAGGGTAAAATAACACATCCTTATTCAAATTGTGGTGCCATATGTGACAATGACAGTGTCACTTAGCTGAAAATGTCACCCATTATCTCAATTAGCCGCTAGCTAAGTGACATCTTCAGTTTTATCACATCTGGCATCACATGCTGAAGAAGGGTGCGTTATTTCACCCTTTACAAAGCATGACGTTTTCTTATGTATGATTTATGAAGACATTATGTCTCATTTATGAAGTCATTATACATGCTCTATAAAGCCTTTATGAGCAACACTTCAAATAAAGTGTGACCAGACTAATAAGCAGTTAAAAGACATGTTTATCCCCCTCCTTGTTCTCTGTCCACCACCCGCCACTGGTTACAACTAAAAAAGCTGATCCTGTGAAATTTGAACTATACAATCAGTATGCCTGCAGTTAATATGGAACATTTGCATTTGTGGACCATATAGTCACAGCTGAATGAATTTTATCATAATGTCTAAAATTACATAAATCGCATCAGATGAATGCTAAGTCTTGATATGAATATTTTACCATTACTTAAATTACAGTATTTGAGATATTACACAGACAGCTGTTGCTGCAAGCGTTTGGCAATAGACAGCTGTCAGCTGTAGCCTGGATTCAGATCTGTAGGAAGCGCTAGTCTCACATGGCCCAAATTAATTTAGATAGCACTCACCATTTGGAAAGGACACAATGAACTGACCCTTCGAGTGCGAAACCATATCAGACAGAGTGTAAACTTAAAAATGCATTGATTATACAGCAGTGCTGCACAATCCATACACAATACCTGATGAAAATAAATTATGCTCAACACTGACAGAAGAAAATGAAAGCTAATTGCTTGTGCTGTAACCTTTATACCGAATAGCACTTTTTCTTTCAATTTTAGGGTGTGTTGAACCAAAAATAAACAGGCAAAAAGAAGAAGAATTGCATCATGGACCGCATTGTCAGTAAAACTAGAGTCCAGCTGAAGTCACAGCATGGGACCACATTTTTTGGCATGCAGCAAGCACCAATCAGGCATTTATTAATTTATTCATCATTCATATCCACATGTATTGGTACTGTACACTTACTTACTGTCACTGTAAATGAACCTGTTATATTTCAGTTGAGGACAGTGACACCACAGTGTGGCATGCCAATTAAGTAGCCCTGAAAGAGCTGAGACTATATATTTGTTACATCAGAAGTTCCTTTGTGTTCATGTTGAACTGGCTTGTGCCACTAGATGAGCACCTCTGAGTAGCTGTCCGTTTGAGCGTCAGTGCAAATCACTGGGGTGAGGGGGAGACACAGGCCTCCTTACGCTGGGGAAACTCATGCATTTCACTAACTTGTCACGTAAAAACACAATGATGAATTGAATCTATCACACGTCCCACTGCTGAACCAATTATCCTGATTGCTGTCCAAGACATGTGCTTGGCAGTTCTTCCACTAATAATCAGGTCCTCATACTGCATTTCTACTCGGCTATGGCTGTGCAATCAGATGTGTGTTCGCGCCGCTTCAAGCTCAAGTGGACAAAAAAAGTAACAGTTGACGGAGATCACACAACGTCCCACAAAGCTGTGAATTGGGGAAAGCAGGGATATGGACAAATAGAAATGTCATTGCTGTGTAATTATTCAAGGGGAAATCAATTTTGAAGGAAAACCTCCCTACCATGTTCTTTGGGTCAAAATGGTAAGCTTTCAGTGATTCATTCTATATTTCTGAAGGAAAAAAAAATGGAAATTCTTATAACCATTGCTAATAAATGATGAAATTTAACTTATTAACTTTAGTTAATAGAAATACACTGTTTAGCATTAATTATGATTTCACTGCTCATTAAATACCAATGTAATTACTAATTTACTTATATGCAACACAGGTACAGTATATATTATTTTGGTGATAATCCCTTAGCAGCCATGATACAATATTATGCACTGTAACTTACACAAAGTAATAATATTCGTAAAAATTATCATTTTGCTGTTTTTTACAATAAAATGACTATTGACAATTCATGTTACCTTTTATTAATAATGGTTATTATAAAGCTTCACGGTTGTTCCCTCAAAATATTTAAAATAAAAATGTCAATTTCCTCTGATCAACAAACACTGATGTTGATGAGTATGAAGTTAAGAAAAACAGTATATTCAGATGTAGTTTTTCCTGTCTTATCATTCTTTGATCAAAATGATCAAAATCAAAATCAAAATGAATTAAGCCTGAGAGATGTATCCAATCACAGGGTTCTCCCTGGGTTCTGAAAAATATTCTCCACTTTATCATAGTCGTCATTTTTTAATTAGTCATTCATGGATTTTATAAAACTTTTAAAAGCCTTCAAAGCAGACAAAGTGCATGCAGCATGAAAAAGGTCAGAGCTCAAATATTTGTGTTATAACAGGTCTCTCTATCATACTTTCGATTGTATATATAATTTTGGGTCCATTCAAGTTCAACCTCTAATAATGGTGACCCTGTGAACCATAAAAGTTAAATTAAAACCTCTTGAGAATTTAGCATGGAATTTATTCAAAAGACTGGCAATAGAAATCCCTTTTCAACCTTAATTTCTTTATTTTTTTCCTGAACATTTTTATCATTATTATACGCCCGTCTTAAGACGGGACGTATTATGTCATCACCCCTATCCATCCGTCTGTCCGTCCGTGTGTTCGTCTGTTGTCTGTTAGCAATTTCTTGTCCGGGGCATAACTCCTGAGCCGCTTCAGCTGCATTCGTGATACTTCACATAAACGTGTACCATCACTAGGCGCTGTGTCGCGCACCATGATTTCGTTCTCCCGCTCAAGGTCAAGGTCACTGGCAAAGGTCAAAGGTCACATGGGGCCCAGATGGGACTTGTCCGGAGCATAACTTCTCAACCGCTTCAGATGTATCCATGATATTTCACACACACGTGTACCATCACTGAGCGGAGTGTCGCGTACCATGTTTACGGCCCTCCCTCCAAGGTCAAGGTCACGGACAAAGGTCAAAAGTCACATGGGGCTGTTGTCTGTTGGATATTGGTATCATGTTGTCTGTCCACTTCCTGATCCATGTTCATGACGGGCGTATTATGCACCGTTGGCAGTGCTCTTCTTGTTATCAATGCAGCTATTTTTGACATCCAAAAATGAAAAAGGGACACACCCTTCAAGGGCAATAGAGAGGCCTAACAAAAATGCTAAATTGGGTCACTTGGGTGAGCTCAAAATTTTGTGCTGTTGAAATCAGAATTAGTTGAATTGTCAAATGTTGACTTAAACTGTTTACTTCTAAGATTTCCAATAACTGATTCCAAATTGAAATTTAGGTGAGTTCTATGTTTTGTGCAAATCTTATTGGAATCCTTAATGTAAATCTCAATTGTTTAGGGTTTAAAATATTAAACATCTCCGATAATCACTCATTCTGATGCCAGCAACAAACAAGTCTCAGTACTGGCACCCTCATCCACTTCTTTCTTGAGAGTGTTTTCTGGTTGCTATACTGTCCGAAACCATAATGTTAGCCAGTCGCCCTTACGGGTAATGTGTAACTGAGACGCTGAGACGGGCAAGCATTTGTATAGATAACAATGGTTGTCCAGCAAATCTGCGCAGTTGATTTGACTTTAATTCTTTAGTGAACTGAACTTCTGTTGGCCGGGCACAAAATTGGGCTCAAATATTAACTCATTAGCATCTGACCAATTAGTGCACTTCTGTCTTATAATATTCCATACGCAGCTCACAATGGCGCCATGGTCAAATCACGTTGCGTGTGTGCGCACCTGGGCATTGTCCACTTATGCAAGAGTTGAATAAAGTTGTTTTAGAGCTGGGTCAGAAATTCTATTGATAACGTGGACGTCCAAGATAATTTTATTCACTGTAATGTGTTTCAAAACGCTCTGCCTTGCACTGATTTGTTTGATTCAATGCCTCTTTCAAAGCCCCTTCAAGTAGATTTTATTCGTATCAATGTGTGGGTGTATAAGCAATAGAAAATAGTATACCAGAAATTGGGCATTTGAGTAAATTTAGCCTAAAAGAAATACATGTACATATATCACAGTAATCGTGGCTTCGCTTATTTTAGATTCATGTTGCCGGCTTTCTGCTCTTAAAAGTTCAACAGTCACCAGATTTTATCCCCAGCTGATCCACTTGTTGTGGCGCAAGACCCACATCATTTCCTTTTTGGTTCTCTCTTGAAATCTGAGCCCACAGGACATAAAATACAATATCATGGGGACACTTTTACAGATGGTAGAATTTAGTGAATATTCCTATTTATAATTAATTTGAAATGACAATCTTAAAGCGAGATGATGTTCCATCTACTGCAGCTGATATGAACTACGTGTAGAAGCTAACAGTTCTGCCACTTCGAAACAGTTCGTCTCTCGATCACGTAGATGGCGATTTCCTCCAAGTTATTTTAATCATGTTAATGGTGTTCAGAAACTGAGAGGCGAGCTACGAAATGCAAATTTGTGTGATACAGCCTATACATCAAAAAGGCTTCAAAGTGCAATTTTCGTCATTCCAAGCATTATGCCAAAAGGCTCCCTTTTGCTAAAATTGATAGCTGCGTTTTTCCATGTTTTTATGTGTGCAGCTCTAAGACTAGAAATGATTGTCATATTTTATATGATATATTTGAACTCAAAACCGGAGTTGGGGGAAAAAATTTCAGCCTGGGCTACATTCTCAACTGAGAGATCAACCCAGATACTGCTGCTGGGGGCCCCACTTGAGAGCAATACCATCGCCTAGGTCAGTAATGTCGAATGACTGCACTACAAACAACACTGTTGTTTGCCAAATGTGATCTGTATAAAAATTTAAGAACAACAAGATTTTGTTACTAATTTGCATTCTCATACCCATTTAGGTACTTTAGAAAAATGCTTGATGCTGTTACACCATAAATGACTAAAAAAAAAAAAAATAGAACTGTAGACCGGCGGATGGAGCGCCGAACTCAATCTCCTTACATGATTAAAATTCCAACCAAAATAATCGCAGGATATTGATTTATTTCTATTCTACAAGAAATTTAATGTATTATAACATTTCAAACAGATTAAATTAGACACTGACGTAATCAGTGAACCCCAGATTGGGCTGAAGGACACAACTGTATCAAGTTCTTTCAAAAAACTTCAAGAGAACACAATTAGATTAACATAACACAAAACTGGTTTGACTTTACCATTTGCTTGTTGAATAAACATTTTTGGCGAACTTCAGATAATTCCTCTGACAAGTGGATGGAAACATAGCTTGTGAGTTGCGGACAGTCAACACTGATACAGGCTTTAACTTCAGATATTTTACAAAGCCTGCGTTTGAGGCCAGTTGTTAGAGCTAACTATCGTTAGTGGTCCTGCTAGCCTCCCATAACTCATTAGCTTCACTTACATTACTTGCTGTTATATGGTTACTTACAACTTGTGGCTCCAAGCGCTTGATCGATGCAACTGCTTCAGGTTTGAGAAGCAGCTGAAATACTTATCCTGTGTCGAATTATCCTTTATTGACAAAGCTGTCTTTGGTGAAATGCTGAGCACAAACAGCTAACGTTCCCTTTGGCCGTGGCTGTTCGCTGCCAACAAACAAAAAAGCTACCCACTGATTTCTGCTAGAATAGTTTCCAGTGTGGGCAGGTCCAGCGCTGTGATTGGTATTGGCTAGGTCTGTACTAATTGGACAGCACAACCTGACGTCAGGTTTCGCCCGGATCTCATGAAGATCTCGGGAGTAGCTGTTCAGAGACAAAATCACATTCATGAAAACTCGTTCCTGGATTACGGTAAAACCCCTGTATCTTATGTTTAGAAACTTTTCAGAGATTGAGTATGGACATCCAATATTATAACATTACCTATATGTATTAAAAGAGGGATCAGCCTAATAGGTCCCCTTTAACAATAGTACTTCGGTGATTAACACGCTGTCGGATAACAGCCAGATTGCTTCTAGAGCAATCCATGTTTGCATCTTGTTGGTTGAAAATCATGGTGAACATCCATATCTTGGAGCCGTGTAGGAACGGTTTGTTGTCAATACGAGGTTTTGATCATAATTGATGATGAATCAGATATTGTAATGCACTGTCTTGTGCTTTTAAAGCGAACTAGGGAGTACCATGTTTTGCAGAACGTTAGCTCAGAAATTGCCAGTCATACTGTGGTAAGAAACATGGTAACAATTAACAAATTACATGATTGTACGAATCACGCGATTGTTAAGTCGATGACTAATCAGACTAATATATGCCGTGTGATTATGTGCTCTTATCTACTCGTATCAATCACGTTTACGTAACTAGGGACTCGTATGGAAATTTACACACCTTGTTTTCCTAGTTCATTATGAGGGGATGATTGTGCTTCAGCTTCCACCGTTCTACAGGTGTAACTAAAATCCGCGAATATGCACTGCCTCGTACTGACTGACTGCCTGATAACAACAATCAGCTTTTCAACGCCATGGAGACCTATCAGCCAAAAAGACAACATTTGGACGTATTTTCCCGTTAAACCCCTCTCTGATTGGTCTTTCTTGGCTGTGTTCATTGAAGATAAAACAAAACAAAAATCCTGTCCTGTTTTGCGGTCATTCAGTAACGTAGTAAACTGCCCAAAGCGAACAAATTTTTTTTTTTTTTATGCATTTATATAAACTATTTTGAGCTAAAGAAAACATCTTTGGGGCTACAGCCTCGAATGCTCTGGGCAGACCAAATCACTATTTCCCATTGAATTATTTTTTTTTTCGTCATTTAACAAATATATTCACCACTGTGATGACTGCGCACAATTTTTTCCCCGCCTCCGATGAATTATTTTCTTCAATGATGAGTGGCAGCGGGAACTCTAAGTATTCAGTGCTTTTCAAAGCTGGCTCCGAAGACCTGCTCAGTGACAGGATCAGTGGAATGGTGTTTGCAATGCTCATAATGCGCTTGATGCCTGCAACCGAGGCATCGGTGACAGAAGGTGATTGGGCAGTGTACTGTTTTACAGGGAGTCAGTACAGATGGAGCGTGATGAGCCGGGAACCTGGCTCCAGATGTCAAGGTGAAGGGTCGTTCATTTGTCCTGCCATTACTGCTTTATCACTTTTTTTTCCAAAGTAAATGACTGCTTATGGTGACCATTTGTGTGAAATCCCATTACAGACAGGTGTTGGTTTTGTTCATGATGGTATAGGTGATCTTATATAAGCAAATGATCCATTTTATTGACCTCTATTTCTCAATTCCAGAACTGCTCCACTTGAAAACATGCCTCGCACTTTGGGGAGAGAAAAAAAAAATTGTGGACAGGCAAATATTGTTCTTTGCAAACAAGTGGCTAGTTAAGCTCTCATAAGAAGAGAAGGGCAAAGCTGCAATATTATCGATTTTCACTGCATATATCGCCATAAACATCATTAAGTCAGAAATCTAAAGACAATGACAGACAACATGCCTCACTTATCCGTGAATGGGGATCACATGCGCTCAAGTCGTGTGGTGCTCAATAGAACAGGACTGCAGAATCACCCAGGACCAGGGCCACTTCTTTTGACTAAACCCAGGATTAACTGGACCACACAAAAATCTTTCATATGAGCATTTTATTGGTGCAAAAAAAAAGACAAAAGTTTTGACGTACCCACGTCTTCCTCAGAGTCAAATTCACTTTTTGCCTTTCAGTATAACTTCTGAACATCATTACGCAATCACATTTCATGAAGTACAACATGTACAGTCCCGTACTAGAGAAAATGAATCAAATGTGTGAGATGAATTCAGTAATTTACTGTCAACAGTTGAAGATTTTAAACATCCTTATTAAAATATGCACATCACGGAACCAAAGCAAGAAAGCATTACAGTATATTCCTATTATACTACAATAGTTACCTCTTTCAGTTACACTCAAAAAAAAAATTTGTTGGGTGAACATAATAAAATTATACATAACATAATAAAATTATTTTCACATAAATTATGTTATGTTATCATAATTCGCTAATTTAGCAACAAATTCTTTTATTGAGTGACATAAATGTAAATATGCTGGTTCAACATAAGGTGTTACTATTACTCAATTACAAGGGGTAAGTCCAACATAATAATCATTTGTTGGGTGAACATACAAAATTTATGGAAAGTATTTCCACCCAATTATAATACGCTCATTTAGCAAGAGACAGTTTTGTTGGGTGAAATTAATGTAAACATGCCGAATAAACACATTGTGTCTGGGGCAGACTGAGGGAAGCATGGCTGCCAGTATGCGCCTATGGCCCCTTTGACCACCAAGCATTCACACACAGCCATACAGAGGTGTTCCTATATTGCATGTTTTGTGGGTGGGGGAAACTGGAGTACCCGGAGGAAACCCACACGAACGCGGGGAGAACATGCTAACTCCACACAAAAAGGCCCCAGGCGGGATTCGAACCCACAACCTTCTTGCTGTGAGGCAGTAGTGCTAACCACTACTAACCTTTAGCAGTAGTGCTAACCTTTCAGTCATATGAAAATCAACAGTAATAATTCAATAAAAGTCAATTCAGTCATCAATATTTGTTTTAAACAATGTAAACAGTTGTTATCCCAGTTTATGACAGTTGATATCAAGTTAGGGAAAAAAACACCTAAAAGCAAACAGGATTTCTGGAGATTGAACTTTATTCTACTCGCCTTCCCAAACTTGTCCGCCCGCCTGTCTCTTTCATGCGTTGCTTTGCCTTCTTCTGCAACTTCCGGAGGTAAGGTTTGTAAATGCACTCCCTGCTCGCACACTACTGACACCCTCTGTTCTGGAGTAGTACACGCCATTTGATATCTTACCCAAAAAGCATTAGGTTCTGTCAGCATAACTGAATTTAGTAAATGTAAAGTTATTGCACATCATTCTAAAATAACATTACTTAATGATGTTCAACCACAAAACATGACTATATATGGAAGAAGCAACATGTTACACTTAGATTAATTTAGCAGACACACAATCTGGTTTTTTTGAGTGTACCTGAAATATATGTTTGCCCGCCAATGACATATAAGGCTGTATTCCAATGAAATACTCTGTATTAGTGTTTGTGTGTACGGGGGACAGAAAATGTCAAAGCCCATATTGAATTGTTGTACATAATTATGACAACAGAAATTAACTGGTGGCCAAATGGAACTAAAACAGTCAAATACACTTGGCACTGCTCCCAAGATGATGCCGCGACACGGAAGGAAGTGTGGGGAATTAAAAACGGTTTGTCAGACTGGACTTTGGTCTCCTGTTTCTGCACAGTGGCATACCAGTTTATTGAACATTGCTTAAAAATATTTAACGACAGTGCTTCTTTGAAATTCTGTTTGAAAATTTGAAAGGCTTTAGCATGTGTACAATGCTCCCGTTACGCCCCCCCCACCCTGACTCCCAACCTTACTCTCTCAGACAAATTAATTTGATTTAATAAATTCTGTTACTGTGATAGAGTTTTTTAATGAAATTTTGTGAAAGCTTGTATTATGCTGAGGCATAAGGTACGCGTGCATGAAAATGATTTTAGATCCAGGGGTTGTCATTTCCATCCGCTTTATTGTAGTTACTCATTGAATTCATAAATCTCCAAAAAAAGATCAAGTGAAGGACTACGAATCTTATCTTGGAGACATATACTGTACATCTTAAAACCAGCCTTAAAATTTTCCGCGCCATTCTGATGTCCAACTACACTCAGGACCTTCAGCCACCCATAACTATGCAAGAGGGCGACATCTCACTTTAAAGTTCAAAATGTGATGTATAACTTGTGTACAGTTCAAAAAAAAAGTAAATGTTAAAAGTCTGCCGCTGTTCATATTTCAGTCATGACCATGTTATTTGCCGATTTGCTGCACTGATGATTTAGAAAAATGCTCCGTTACACCAGGCAGAAAAGTGACCGAATCTTCCCGCATCGCCGTGGATGCGCTTTTACCTGATGCGCGGCAGCAGCTCGTCTCCCTGTTGACGTGACAACAGGCACCTGCACCAGCGTTCTATGATGGGATGCCTCAGTGCTTTCATCCATCCCGTGACAGATGAGGGAGGTCATCCAGAACACAGAAAATGCAACAGCTTTCAGTTTGCTCATCGGGAAAGCTGAGAACACTCAGTGAAATGCTTTTTTCTCTTTTTTGGATTCCTCTCCTCCATTCATTTTTGATTTATCTCCACTATCCCCCAGGGGCATTTTTATTTGAACATCTGGGACTCTGACCAAAACATCTGGGGCTCATGGGGGTTGGAGGCCTCTTACCCGCGGGATATTGTTTCTTTTTCCATATTTTAAGCGTACAAAGGCGCTATTTTAAGAATGCTGAGCATAATTGAGGACCCAAATCAGTGAATCTTACACTTTTTAAATCAGCTTATACTTTCACACAGACCCATCCATTAATGCACTCACTATGTAAACCCTTTAAAAAGTACATAACCCCTCAATAATTGTCAAGTGTTCCCAGTAACTTTACCTTAAGCAATATCGCACCCGAAGTCATGTTGTTGTTGAATATCATCGCGGCTGTGATATCTTCGGCTCTTGGCCAAGGACCGCATCACAACCGTGATGATGTGCAACTTGTGCAATTGTTTTTCTACAACAGTTCTACAAATGGGGCTTATCAGTTGACAGCAATAAGCGAGAACCAAGGAACCATGATTTCCTTGTTTTTTTAATAAGTTATGCGGCTTCGCCAGAGCAAATAGTTCCACAAATCGATCTGGACTTGGCTGTTGCTAACAGTGTAGCGCTAAGTTTGTGGTCGGTAGTTAGTGTAATTAATGGTTAATAAAGCACGTGTGAGCAGAGTGATTTTGCTGTTATATGTCCCAATGATATTGAGCTCTTTCATCAGTACTTGGAGGCATGGAATGCCTCTCGTCCAGTCAGAATACTTGGTTGGCACTGACAGTTAAATAGTGACTAAGACATTTCAGAGCAGATATTACCAGGTGGGTATTTTTCCAGTAAACATTGTATATTTCTTTGCATATTTTTTGCATTTTATTGATTCAGATTCAGTTAAAAATGTTTGACTCTAAGAAAGACCTAGGTACGTGGAAACATTAGTCTTTATTTGCACCAACAAAATACTCATATGAAAGATTTATGTGCTCCAGTTCATCCTGGGTTTAGTTGAAAGAAGTGGCCCAGTCCTGGTCGATTCTGCAGTCCTGTTCTGTTGAGCACCACACGGCTTGAGCACAAATAATCCCCATTCTCAGTTCAAAATGTACTCATAAAAACAACTAGAGTAAATATAAAATAAAACAAATTAAAAGTTAAGTGATTTGTTTCATTTACAAAGTACATAAGGAAAGTTACTCAATACCGACTGGCTCCATTTGAGAGGTAATTGCCATGGAAGTTAATCAACTAGCCAGTTACTGACTACATTTAATTTATAATTGATTTAATTAGACTAAACATACCCAGCCTTGATTACAATAAACCCTGTTGAATCACTTATGTAGAACCTTTGTTCAGAGCAATGAGAGGCAAGCAAACAAGGAATCAACAAGTAGCACACAATGCCACTCATGACCAGTACACTGCATGACCAGTACACTGGATGACCAGTGGAAAGATACTTGGAAAAAAAGGTATCCATAAAAGGATTATTGGGCCAAAACTAATGCAGAAAAAGAGGATCACTTATTAAATTTTTGAAGGACATGAGCCTGAATGACTTGTCATAATTTGTTACCAGGAATGTTGCTCCCTTCAAGAAAATGCTGATGGAGAATCTGGTCAGAGCTCATCACTGAATGGCTCTAAAGCAGTGGTTCCCAACCCAGTCCTCAAGGACCCCCTGCCCTGCAGGTTTTTGCTCCAGCTCTACTCTTTCACACCTGATCCATTTAAGGGCTTCTTGCTGATTTGTTGAAAAAGGTCTATCTGAACAGGGTGTGCATGAAGGTGCATTGGGCCTTAAATGGATAAGGTGTGCAAAAGCAGAGCAACAAAATCCTGCGGGACAGGGGGTCCTTGAGGACTGGGTTTGAAACCGCTGCTCTAAAGAAGCAAAATTAACCAGTCTTTCACTCTGAGCACAGTCGGTTTGGTTGTCTTGAAACCAAGTATGATTGAACCGAGAGGTTGTTTTATTTTGACAGGCATGAAAACAGTATTTTTGACTCAGGTACACACCGAATTAACTACACCAATACCCAATTTAAATGTGGTCTTGACACAGTACCTTTCTGACTCAAGTCATAAGTCCTCAAGCAGTTGGAGACAAATAAAACCAAACATATGGTGGGATTATCCTGTACCGTTTCTGAACTGTCAAGCCAGACATTGAGTGTGTTGCTCACTGGGCACCTGGGGGTCACCTTGCTTTTGGTAAGGCACTCATCTTTATTTTGGGGACATTATAATAGGGGACATTAATAAAACATTTTATCAATTACATCACCCATTATATTATATCCCCTATTAGACACCAGGTGCACAGCTAAATATCCATTATGAGCCAGTTGAAAGAATTAGCTCCTGGTGACAAAATAGGGGACCTTTAAAGAAACTTTTAATGCTTTCTTTTTTTTTTGCTTGAAAATATGAAATGCATGCGAGGTGCTCACTAAGGCAAAAATGACCATGTTCAAAATTGTATTCTTCTTTACCACTTAAAGCATCAGGATCAGTGGCAGTCGGCAGCTTCAAAGGCCCTCAGAAACCTCACCTTTCAATACTCAAGAACCTAAACCTCTAGCAGTTTAATTTTCCTGATTTGCAACAGTTGCTCGGACTAATTGCTTGACCAACAGACAAATTTTATTTCGATAGCATTGTTATACAGTACGCCACAAAATTATTCAGTGTCTTCTTCCACAAGTACTAAATGGTGACTTATATCTTATCTTATCTTATATAAATATCTATATAGCTTTATGAATTCTCATGTAGTTTGTGAAATGGCTTAGATTAGCGTAAATTAGTTTGCGAAGCCCAGTAAGCAATAAGCCACAAGAATCTATTGTATATTCTGAATGAACTCATGGCTAAAGAGCGTTATTAGGGATGATGCAGAGCTGAGTGACAATTGTAAAGATGGCGAAAATGAATGAAAAGTCAGCAAATGTTTTTGATTTTTTGCATTAATATGCCATTGCCATCCTTACAATGCCATATTAATTACATAAATATAAGCAAAGGTCTTTCACTTTTTCATTATCGATACTTATTATAGGTTATGTATTAGTCTGGGTCGTTCAGTCGACTAAAACAAGAACAGCTTGAGGGCTGTCGAGTGGTAAAGAGCGCCGTTACTGAAGGCCCTCAGAACACCTGATGGCACGCTGCTGATCAGGATGTACTAGATGCCTCATGCTACTCATTTATTAGTACCTATATCTATTAGCCAGCATATGAATGTTGTGAACTACGTGGTCGCATCACCTCCAATAGAATGTTATAACTGTAAAAATAACACATTTTATTTGGTTTATTACAAACAATTCTTTTTTGTTATTCATTGTCACAGTGGTGATACCTCTTCAGTAACGATTAGTGTAAGAAAGAAATACAAGGCACGCTCATCTGAATGACTTCTTTTTCAATTTATTTTTTACTAAACCTGGTCAAGTCCCATTGACATTGAAATCTCTTTTTCAAGGGAGGTGGAGAAGGAGAGGAAATGTTGCACAGCCAATTAGATCTGGGGATGATCAGGCGGCAGGTTGAAAGAGCCAGGTTAGGAATTTAGCCATGACACCGGGGAACCCCCTACTCTTGTTGAAGAAAATATAAGATCCTGTCATAAAATCTTTAGTGACCACAGTGAGTGGGGACCTCTGTTTGATGTCTCATCCAAAAGACGGCGTCTCCTTCAGCACAGTGTCCCCATCACTGCACTGGGGCATTGGGGAATTATTCCACCAGAGGGAAGATCACAACCTATTAGCCCACCAACACCTCTTCCAGCAGCAACTTGTTTTCCCAGTTGGTCTCCCATCCAAGCACCAACCAAGTCTACAGCTGCTTAGCTTCAGCCACACAGTTTTTGTAAAATTCTGATGCATCCACATGATTTTTTGCAATTCTGGTAAATGTTGCAATTTTTGCAAATGTTGCTTGATGTACACTCAACAAAAATATAAACGCAACACTATTGTTTTTGCTCCCATTTGTCATGAGATGGACTCAAAGATCTAAAATTCATTCCAGATACACAATATTACCATTTCTCTCAAACATTGTTCACAAATCTGTCTAAATGTGTGATAGTGAGCATTTTTGCTTTGCTGAGACAATCCATCCCACCTCGCAGGTGTGTCACATCAAGATGCTCATCAGACACCATGATTAGTGCACAGGTGTACCTTATACTGCCTACAATAAAAGGCCACTCTGAAATGTGCAGTTTTGTCTCACAGCAAAATGCCACAGATGGCGCAAGCATTGAGGGAGCGTGCAATTGGCATGCTGACAGCAGGAATGTCAACCAGATCTGTTGCTCGGGCATTGAATGTTCATTTCTCCACCATAAGCCGTCTCCAAAGGCGTTTCAGAAAATATGGCAGTACATCCAACCGGCCTCACAACTGCAGACCACGTGTAACCACACCAGCCCAGGACCTCCACATCCAGCAGGTTCACCTCCAAGATCGTCTGAGACCAGCTACTCAGACAGCTGCTGAAACAATTGGTTTGCATAACCAAAGAATTTCTGCACAAACTGTCAGAAACCGTCTCAGGGAAGCTCAACTGCATGCTCGTCGTCCTCATCGGGGTCTTAACCTGACTCCAGATCGTCGCCGTAACAGACTTGAGTGGGCAAATGCTCACATTCGATGGCGTTTGGCACGCTGGAGAGTTTTCTCTGAATCTCGGTTTACATTGTTCAGGGCAGATGGCAGACAGCGTGTGTGGCGTCGTGTGGGTGAGCGCTTTGCTGATGTCAATGTTGTGGATCGAGTGGCCCATGGTGGTGGTGGGGTTATGGTATGGGCAGGCATCTGTTATGGACGAAGAACACAGGTGCATTTTATTGATGGCATTTTGAATGCACAGAGATACCGTGATGAGATCCTGAGGCCCATTGTTGTGCCATACATCCATGAACATCACCTCATGTTTCAGCAAGATAATGCACGGCGCCATGTTGCAAGGATCTGTACACAATTCTTGGAAGCTGAAAATGTCCCAGTTCTTGCATGGCCAGCATACTCACCGGACATGTCACCCATTTGGGATGTGCTTGACCGGCGTATATGACAGCGCGTACCAGTTTCCACTAATATCCAGTAACTTCGCACAGCCATTGAAGAGGAGTGGACCAACATTCCACAGGCCACAATTGACAATCTGATAAACTCTATGCGAAGAAGATGTGTTGCACTGCATGAGGCAAATGGTGGTCACACCAGATACTGACTGGTTCTGAGTCCCCAGACCCCCAATAAAGCAAAAACTGCACATTTCAGGGTGGCCTTTTATTGTGGACAGTCTAAGGTACACCTGTGCACTAATCATGGTGTCTGATGAGCATCTTGATGTGGCACACCTGTGAGGTGGGATGGATTGTCTCAGCAAAGCAGAAGTGCTCACTATCACACATTTAGACAGATTTGTGAACAATGTTTGAGAGAAATGGTAATATTGTGTATCTGGAATGAATTTTAGATCCTTGAGTCCATCTCATGACAAATGGGAGCAAAAACAATAGTGTTGCGTTTATATTTTTGTTGAGTGTATGTAATGAGGCAGTTACTTTTGCCCTGTGTAACTCTCTTTCTGGCTCTCCCCTTAATCCTGTCCTGTGTAGTGTGTAACCAAAATGCATTTCCAAAATTTTCAAAAAACATAATTTTGTAATGCTTCGATGAAGTAAAAAAGGGCGTGTATGGCCAGGGCAGTTGTTATTTTGACTAGAAAGAGGAGGGCATTTTGTTCACTTGGATGACAGATGTCTCCAGCACTCCTCCTCAGAACCCTGACTAAAAATGTGTCTGCCTCAGCAATTATTTAGCCTACTCTGTCAATCCAATAAAAACGAATGCGACAGTACACATTCCGCACACCAAAAATGACTCTATCAAACTGGGTGGGTAGAAGAAATAAATGCAAGAAAACATTATTTTTGAGTGTAATGTTTTTTCAAAATATAATTCAACTATACCTTTATATAAACCTGCAGTATGATGAAGCTGTCTGTGAAAAATATCAAACAGTTTCCACGGTTAGGTTAAATCACAATCACTGCCAAATGCGCCTGCCAGCCATTAATGCAAATTAATCGTAGGCCTACAATTAAACACAATATATATATCATTATTTATTATTTATACTATTTCTGTTAAAAACTGACAAATTATTCTGTCTGTCAGCACCTTCTGGTGATATTAGGTGTAGGTTGTGCTTCAGTTTAGACGTGATTTTGGCAAGTCATGCATTCTGCTTTATCAGAGATACCACAAATTGCTAAGCGCTACCTTATCAAAATAAAACTCCCACTGGCGTTATATAATTTACATGGATGACACTCCCTGCACTACAACTTCGCCCTCCAAATTAAATCGATTGGTTCTTTTTTGTTGTATGAAACTTTCAGCAATTTTTCAGCGGTCGCATGTTGAATCTCTCTCTCTGTCCTGATGCGTACAGCTCGAGAGAAAGTACCAGTATGTCTTTGTAGCTGGATGAAAATTGAATCAAGCGTAGCAATCTGTGTGTGCGTGTATCATCCGATAAAGCACATGCAAAAAAGAGAGGTCTGCTCTCTGCTATTTTCATTTTTTATAGAACAGTCTTAATATTTTCCTTATTTATTATTTAACCCACAACCAACCTGCTTTTAATCAGGTTCAAGTTCAACTCAAGTCAAGTGGCACAGGGTTTCAAGGGGGCAGAGATGATGGAGGGTCCGCAGTGGGAGTTTGATGATTCGTTCCACCAAACCAGCCAATCACAGGCTGCCAAGGATCATACCCCAGTCAAGAAAAGGTATGGTTCTCTCTCCTCTTGACTTGTTTGTGTGTGACAGTCAAAGAGTCTCTGCAGCAGTCAAATACAAGACAGTAGCATGAGAAAATTGCAAGAGAATATCAAACTCAAGGCAGATCGCACAGAAAATATTAATAAGCTATGGGTTTTTTTCTATGTTGTTGTTTACCTGGCAAAACAAGAAATGGACCCTCAGTTGTTACTAACTTTTAGGAAATGGAGTTGCATACTGTGTCTCACAATCTATGAAGCTGAGGCTTATTTTGTGCGTTGTATCCTTCGCTGTCGAACAGACTACACAATGCGTATGATTACTACCATTTGCTTCAACGAGATTCTAATGCATGTTGCCTCATGAACTGGAAAATTAAAAAACAAAAAATATGTTTCTTTTGTATTTCCATTTCCAGTGTACGTTCATTGAAATATTAAGGCTATATGAAGCAATTTAATATGTTCAGTAATAATCGAATTTGTACATGAAATATGACTTGCCAATGTTGCTCCTCAAAAAAACAAAAAATCTATCCAGTGAAAAAAAACACAGTTTTAGGGGCAAAACATTCTGGGCTGAAGTCAAAACATTCAGAGATGAATCTTTGAATGTTAGGGCCTAGTAATGTGCATGCCATCTCCCCATCTGAACTGTTCACATGTTGATGGCACTTGCCGAAAGATTTGCACCTTACATTCTACACACGTGGTTTCGTTTAATATCCCCACTTCTGGTTGTTAATTTTTATGGGCAGTGGAGATGCATTTTATCGCTGCTTCTGACAAAACTGAATTAAAGTGGTCATGCGACTCGCTTTAAAATTGCCAGAAGCAGTTGTTTCAGCATATTTGATCCAAATGAATGTAAAATGTGAACCAAATGAACTATTATTTAATTTGTTCACGTTTTTTAATGAGCCACAATTATGAATGAAAGAAAGATGAAATATTAAGTCTCTTTTACGCATCTTGAATTTGGCCGACTGCGCTGTTAAATTGCAAAACATCACAGGAGATTTCTAAATTTTACAACGGCGGAGACAAGCTTCTCTAATGACGAGAGCAAGGAATTATTAAATGTGTTTGTCTCAGAGAGCCCACATGAAACCGAAGCCTCAAAAAGTGAAACAAAGATAAAGAACTAGAGGTACTCATAGAGTGCAAACCTCTGCTAAGGCAGCACAATCCAAAATCTTCATGAGTTGGAGCAAAGTAAACATACTACCGTACTAAACGGAGACTGAGGGATAGGATATCCAAACATGTTCATGCTATCAGAACAGCGAAAAACAAATATCCCTTTTTTGTGATTTCGTTTCTGCCTGTCATGTTTGTTTTGTGCCTGGCTTAGCCATGTATGCTTTTTGTGCTTAGTGACCACTGCATATGTCTGACTATTCTTAGGATTCTGTTTTGTGTTTTGGTAATTTAGATTTCTTGTTTTATTATTTTTCATGTTCAGATCATTTAGTTTTAAATGCCTTGTTTTCATTTCCATGCATTGCACTTCGTCTACCCAGTCTTGTCTCATGTAGGTCTTTGCCCTCGGTCCCTTGTCTTGCGTGCCACTCATTTGGGTGATTTATTGGTTTCTGGGTTTCAATCTTCTTTCATTATCTCGTGCTCTTCCGTCCTCTCTCTTTTACTGTCTTACTAACACATACTAACAGTTTATTGTTTTTGTTAATTACTAACCACACTAATCTTGTATATTTTTACTTACTTACTAACATGCACTCGGGATTGTATAGCTGCACATACTAATTGACTAACGATCTCTCAGCAGTCGCTCAATTCTAATCTCCGCCTCCTTGCCTATCCCTAATTATCTCTGCTGCAGTTTTCCACTTATATCTCATGCTTTCCATTTCTTTAGACTATGCACTTTTACTACTCCTTAACCAGAGCTGTTTGTTCATAGGATTGTCTTGTGATCCCTGTCTGCGTTTTGGCATTTGCCAAATTCATGTGATTAGTTTATTCCTCATGTGTCTCTCCCTGATTATTGTTACCATTGATTGCACCTGTTCTCCCAGGTCATGTGTTTACCCCGGATGTGTATATAAGATGTCTGTTTGGTTCACTTTCTTGTCAGATCGTTCTCCCTAGTTTTCTCGTGCCACGTTTCTCGCCTTGATTTCTCAGTGTTTATCTTTCTGACTGGACCGTCCTTGATATCGAGCTTTGCCTATTCCCTGTACTTTTGCCGCATTCTTGTTTTTTGACCTCTTGTGTCTGACTACGATTTTTGTTATTGATGCCCTGTGTATGACTCTAGATTTTGCCCTTTGGATTCTGATTTTGGATTGCGGACTTTGTACTGTTGCCAGCTCTGTTGGGGGGTTTCCCCCTTCAGAAATAAAGCCTCCTTTTTGTATTCTACTGGTTGTCGCACTTGGTTCATTTCGTAAATTCCAACACCCATGGCTAAACATTATAGGTTGGCTGGCCATGACGACCAAAATTCTTTGAAAGTTATGGTTATTGAGGTGGTCCCTAGATCTCAGGGGGAGGGGGGTGAAATCACCTCAAACATCTCCTACAACGCGAGACGTTTTGGATTTTCCAGCTCAAGGCCATGGAATGGCTTTGGCTTTGCTTGCCACTTGTCCCATTACCGTTGCTCTTCTTTTTCCAATCCTCAAAACAGAACAGGATATTTTACGAAAGGTAAATAAAGTCACACCATCCTTGTGGGATTAAGAAAGACCACAAGCCACACATCTGCACAGCATTTGGCTTCTGTTTTCAAGAAAAATCACATCAAAATTCCTAAACCGCCATTTTTTTTTTTATTTTGTGTCCCTGGACGTGGCTTTCTGGCAATGACGCAATATACGCCTTCTTTTCAGGTGCAATCAAGTGAGTTGCGGCACGGAGATTTAAAACGGCTACTTTCAAAACATGATCAAATTGTCTGTCTGCATGTTTGTGGAGGTTTCTTTGTGTCCTATGCTTTCAGATTCATCTAATTTCAATAAAGGGAACAGGACGTGCCGTGACCATTTTAAATAAGTAGATTTCGTGTACTGGACAGTAGATGGCATAATGTTGCCAGCCAAGATTGTCAATATCAAATAGATGCACAGATTGTCCCAGGAGGAGTGATTCACAAAATGCTAATAACCATCCATCAAACTATCGCTGTAATCTTCCGTAGCAGCTCACACTTTGAGTGATACGCCATGGTTAATCAGTTTTTGCCATTTGTCCCAATCGTAATCAACAGTTTCTCATGTAGACGGTAGCAAAGAGCGAGCCTTTACTCTCACTAGCTAGCATCACTAAAGGGGGGCAACAATGCATCACAAAATACACTGAAGAAGCCCGGAAATGAGAGCAAGGAGATGAACGGCGGGCATCACATTGCATTGCCAAGTAAAACTGCACCTATGGATGGAGGTCTGACAGAGGTGCAAGCAGACGTTAAATCTGAACCGTTTGAACTGTCCTGCCCTGTCCTGCGTTGAGATTGTATTGCTCCTGATTGCATCGTTAAATGGACAGAGGGGTGTGCATAGCTGATTATTAACAAGGATGTAGTGCAGTTGCTACACCATTCCCATTTGAGTGAAATTTCTTCTCAACTTGCGACTTAAATGTCGAAATTATGACATGATCGTAGCCATATGTTTCAAGGACACACTGAACCTGAAAATAAAAATTACAATGATAAGCTACATTAGGAAATTGTCCTTAATCAGCTTTGAATAGTCTAATTAGCTCAAATAATCTCCCTGCAAAATGATTTTATTTATTTTCCCCAGGTTCATCTTCCGTGGAACATACTGTGCTTTGCTCAAGCATTTTTCTCTTGTTCAAAAGAGAAGTGACTACAATAGCCTTTGAGATTTGTTCATTTAGCTAAATAAGAGGGCTCAAAGTATTTTTCTTGTATTTCAGATTTTCTTTGCAGCCTGAGGCTGCTGTTGCATTATAAAAGTTGTATGAGCTATTTTCAAGATGGTTCCACATCCATGTGTAGTGTTCCATATGTAATGTTGCATAATATGTTCAGATCACTTTAGATGATGTTCAGTAAGTTAAATCACTGATTGAGGCCTGTCGGCCCTTTGGCAAATACTTGATTGCTGAGTTGATCTTTGTTGAATAAATCACCGTTAATATTATTTTCAGTTTTTTATTACTGTGCACTTGACAAATGAAATTACACATGAAGAGTTTTTTTGGAGCCGACATGAACATTCTATGTGGGAAAATCTGTCCTCCCTTTTTTTTTTTTTCACCATTGTTGGCTTGTGCTTATATTTTGTTAAAACTAATATTGCCTCACCATTGTGGTCTCAAATTCATAATTGACCAAAGACATAGCCATGAGAAGTTATTGTAATTCAGGGAGAAATTGGCAGAGACTTATCACTACTACAAATTTCATGTAAAAGCTGGCTCTAACAAACAACCAGCCCCTGAGGAATCAAAAAAGCAAAAGCAAAGAATTACTCCCAAGGGAATAACCCTCTCACTCGACACCAAAATCGGGTGAATGAAAAAGGAGAAAGTAAGAATAACTCTAGATCTTTTCTCAATATTAAACGCAAAGACTTTGCAAACAAACTGAGAGCGAATACTCACTAGCTGTTATCAGCTCTCATGTATAGAGGACAATCAAGCAGGGTGCGAGTACCACTTCAAATGTATATAGACTGAATGCAGGTGCTGTGAATCATCTCATAACCAGCTTTGGTAGGGCAGACACCTGGAAAGGAATTTCATTGCTGAGTGGCCAAAACCAATCAGCTACACCAAAAATGAGTGAAAATAGAAGTGCACCCCTCACACAACAAATAAATGAAACAATCTCTCAGAAATCATGACAGTTATTGTATTTGTGTGATATGGTAATCATTCTAGTCACAATCCGTCCTTTGAACTCTGGCAGTGCTCCACCGCTTAGAGAACTCAGAATGGCAGATTTCACAAGTGTGCTCAAATGCATAAGACTTAAGTCCATTTGGACAAAATGAGCTTAATGATTGATCCAGTTTAGTAATTACAAGCCGTAAATTCTGCACAATCCAATATAACACTGTGTCCATCACTGGAAATCTACTTTGCAGGAAGCTTGCAGTCTTAAATCGGTGAGAGTTGAAAGACTGCAAACATTGCTAAAAGCTCAGGAATTTATAGCATTTTATTTATACAGTCTTGTCATCCCTGACCCCAATCAAAACCAACTGTAGGGGAGCCAGAAAATTGAGGCAATGTACGAAAAGGTGGAAAGAAGTAATCACGCAGTGTTCCTCATTTACCGTGACAATAATGATAAAATACTTTTTTTTATCAGTATTCTCTTTGGTGTACAAACACCAATGCATATTTTATGAGATGTTATAATCGTATTTCATCACGTATTAGCTTGACCCAGATGGGTTCTTTATTTGTTTGGAAGAAGCAAGGCTCACTCTAGGGTAACTCTCATAGCTTTTTGTATTAAACCATCCACATAAGAATGGTTACTATAATCCATACAGTACAGCCTCCTACAAAGTAGTGGATGATTATGTTCAAGCGAGACAACATAGTCTAATCCTAATGGCAAAATATAAAATGATTAGTCACAGAAAGGCATGTATATAAGAATGTTATGTATATAAATACGGTAGATGTGAAACTGCAGCCTACTGTTATGGTAGAAAAAGAGATAGTTTCCAAAACAAGAAGCATATATATGTGTGTGTGTGTGTGTGCGTGTGTGTGTATGTATGTGTGTGTGTACGAGCAGTTTTTAATTGATGATCTCATTTACTCTGGGGGAAAAAGCTATCCAAACCTTCCTGGGCCAATGTGAAAGAGTGATCCCCCACCCCTGTTAAATCATGAATTAACTGATTAACCACATTTTTTGAGTTCAGTTTCACTAGCAACACTCAGGCCTGATTACTGCCAGACCAGTTGAATCAAGAAATTACTTAAATAGTACCTGACTGACAAACTGAAGTTGGCTAAAAGATCTCAGAAAGCAACACATCATGCTGCGAATTTAAGAAATTCAAGAAGAAATAAGAAGTCAATGACATCTAACAGTCTCTTAAGGGTTACAAAGCCATTTCTAAGGCTTTGGGACTCCAGAGAAGCATGGTGAGAGCCATTATCCACAAATGGAGAAAACTTTCAACAGTGGTGAACCTTCCCAGGAGTGGTTGGCCAACCAAAGCTACTCCAAGAGTGCATCGACTACTCATCCAGGAAAAGTACATCACAAAAGAACCCAGAACAACATCTAAAGAACTGCACGCCTCATTTGCCTCAGTTCAAGTCAGAGTTTATGATTCAACAATAAGAAAGAGACTGGGCAAAAATGGCATCCATGGGAGAGTTCCAAGGCAAAAACCACTGCAGACTAAAAAGAACACAAAGTCTTGTCTCATATTTGCCAAAATACATCTTGATGATCCCCAAGACTTTTGAAAAAAAAATGGAAAATATTCCATTTTCATTTCAAGATTTTAAAAGGATGTCGCTTGAAAGTGGTGAGAGATAAAGGCATACTGTAAATGAAAAAAATATTCATTATGCCCCAAAGTTAGTGATTGGAGTAAATTTATTCATCTGATTTGCATATTGTGACGTCTCTAGGCGGCGCCGTATTGGATTACATAACTCAATAAAACTGAATTTTGAACATGTTTACACAGTAGATTTTTTTTTTGTTTGTTTTTGTCATCTCATCCTCAAAATAAAGCAATAGGAATCCAATGGGAGTAAATTTACTCATCTAAGTTGCATATTGTGACGTCTATAAGCGGCGGAAATATTGGATACATACATTACACTCATGAAATTTTACACTCAATGAATTTTGAACATATTTACAAAGATTTTTATTTTTTTGTCTTCTCATCCTCAATATTAGGAACAGGAATCAGGAAAAGGTAAAACAGACACTTATAAAATGTAGTTTTCAAGTAGCCCACCAGCCAAGTGGCACAGAAGCCTAATCTGTCTACTAGTGATGCGCGGGTCAGCACGGAACCCACGGATCCCGCGGGTTGGGCGGGGCAGGTCAATATTTTAATAACATTTAGCGGGTGGGGGCGGATTGGGCCAAACAGTGGCGACGTCTAATTCCCACGAAATTGAGAATAAAAAGTATAATAGGCTATCGGCCACTTGATAATATGCTCTTGTCAAATGATGTAACGCTACCTTAAGCAGGATAGAATGCCAATTGTACCTCTCCCTCTTCCTACTCTCAATGTACACGCACTCACTGGTGCGCGGCTTAATCCTCCACGGTTAGACTAAGGATCTAAAGGTTGAATGATGGTCCATCTTATAAATCCTTCTCCAGTCAGAACCGAAATATTATATAGTAGTAGTAATTTTATTGACCTGTGGGTCCAAACAACACATAGACAAAAAATTTTTTCGCCACTTTACAGTGAAAGGCATATCACGATTCTTATTCAAAAATAAAATCAACCTGTTGAGGTCCTTCCGTTTATCAGCTACGTTTTCTCTAACAGCAGAGAGTGTGCTGCCGTTGGCAATAAAGACACTCCTTAGATATACATATCTATAAGACCATTCTATACACATATCACCCAAACGAATAGGTAACTTATCATTACTGGAGTATGTATGGTCATAAACTTAGTCTTGCTCTCATTAATTACCATACCATGAGGCAAAGAACAACTAGCAGCGAGCAAACCTTCAGTTGGGCTGGCCGTGTCCTGGAAGCGTGCTGTAATCGCTTAAACCCTGGCATTGTTGACGCGATTTTGTTTTTCCATAGTTTGGGAAAAAATACGCCTAGGCCAACATTATAAGCTGTGTTGAAAAAATAGCCTAAAAGCCCACCCCCCACAAAAAAATCTTGGAATAAATATGTGAAGGGAAAAAAAATTCCTCATCGACCGGATATCGCTACACTATATGGAAGAGTAAGCGATAGCGCCAGTGCACCACACTGTCATGTTAATTTTGTTCCAGTAAAACAGCCTGTTTGCAATATTTTGCCTGATGGTATTTCGTTTGGTTGCAAAGATCAGAAATCACGGTAAGGTTCAATTAATGGACAGAGCCTAAACTTTGGATCAAGTATTCCAGCCAAAAGCCAAATGTATTTTGTGCTCCACTCAAATCCATAGCGTAACAGAGGAATCGTTTTTTTCCATTGCAAATCATGTCACACACACCCACTGTATTCTTTTTCTCTTGCCTCCTTTTTGTCTCTGGTCGGGTTGGGTTGGGTTAAAAATCAGAGCGAGTTTTAGCGGGGCGAGTTAGCTGTCACGTCGGGTTGGGTTGGCGCGGGTGTTAAAAAACCTCGACCCGCGCATCACTACTGTCTACCTATCAAGATGGCATTGTTACCTCCGCCAAGGAGGTTATGTTTTTGCCTCGGTTTGTGTGTTTGTTTGTTTGTCTGTTGGTTTCCAAAATAAATCAAAAAGTTATGGACAAATTTTGATGAAATTTTCAGAAAAGGTGGGTATTAAGTCAAGGAACAAATTTTGGCATATCTAGGCCAAAGTACTGCTGAGATATACGCCAAAGTTCAAGATTTCAAGTCTTTCCAATGGGCCGGAGTTCCAATCGCCATGCTTTTGGGTTTTGCTGCCCCCTGGCGGAGGTCTGCGCTCTCCGAGTGCTTGTCTAGTTTGTAGTTTTGATTCGCTGGTCAGCTGTGATCAATGTGATGAGCTGCTTTTGCGCATGCTACGTAACAGACGCACCGTCACTTTCGTTACCCGGCGACCAATCGTCATCTGAGGGTAAATATTTCCTGTCAGGATCTGGATCAACAAGTACCTAAGTATTTCATCAACTGCTAAAAAAAAAATCCTTTCAGCAATCTGTGAGATTTTGCGGTATTTCGCTCTCTATCTTTCTATATCTGCTGTCTTTCGCTCAGCTTTCTCTGACTCCACTCACAGGGGCACCCTCGCTGTGTTCACTGCGCTAGCTGCACCCTATTTAAAACTCTGTTTTCACGGTTTATATTTATAAAGACACACCTCACACCTAAATTACGTCAGGAGGACTGCTACATATGCCTGCCACCCAGAGGTACAGAGTAATTACACAATTCGGCAGAATATTTGGAACAAGATCCTGTTCTCTACAGCAATGTTGGTCGTCGCAATTTTGCGACTTTGGCGCTTAGAGGGTTAAAAAAGAACCTCATACCAACAGTCAAACATGGTGGTGGTAGTGTGATGATCCAGGGCTGCGTTACTGACTCAGGACCTGGACGTCTTGCCGTAACTGATGGAACTATGAATTTTGCTCTCTACCAAAAATCCTGAAGGAGATTGTCCGACCAGTTTGTGACCTCAAGCTCAAGCGCACTTGGGTTTTGCTGCAGGACAATGACCCAAAACACACCAGCAACTCAACCTCTGAATTGGCTTTAAAAAAATAATAAAATGGAGGTTTTGAAGTGAACTAGTCAAAGTTCGGACTAAAATCCAATTGAGTTCATGCTTGAAAACCCTCCAATGTAGCTGAATTAAAACAATTCTGCAAAAAAAGTGGGCCAAAATTCTTCCACAGCGATATGAAAGACTGATAGCTAGTTATCGCAAATGCTTGATTGCAGTTGTTGTTGCAGAGCGTGGCACAACCAGGTTTAGGGGGCAATTACTTTTTCAATTAGGGCCAGGTAGGTTTGGATAGCTTTTTCCCTTAATAAATGAAATTATCGTTTAAAAGCTACATTTTGTATTTATTCAGGTTATCTTTTTCTAACATTAAAATTTATTTGATCTGAAACATTTAAGCGTGACAAAAAAAGGAAATCAGAAAGGGGTCAAATACTTTTTCACAGCACTATCTATCTATCAATCAATCAATCTATCTATCTATATATAAATATGTGTGTGTGTGAGTGTATATAGTGTATATACAGTATGTACATAGTGTGTAGAAATATATATATATGTGTGGGTGTGTGCGTGTGCGTGAGTGTGAGATTTTGACTGATTTGACATGCAACAATAGGAAGCAGGTACAGCTGTCATGTCATTTTCATCTAAACATGTTATCTCCTTGGAAAAAAGATTTGCAAGAGTGCTTGAATACAAATGTTCTGGCCGTCCAGTCACAGAGGGGTGGAGATATCAATCACAGTCCAAGATGGAACGCAAGTCATTCATACTCTCATCAAACAATGTGAGACACATTCTCATAGGTTGGCAAACACAAATATAACAGATTCAGGTGAATTCAAATGAAATTTAACAAAAACTGACAAAATGTTACTTGTTACAGCCACTCTGCAGCTTAACTGGAGTAATGAGAATCTTCTTTCATCTGTTTGTAATTCGTGATTCAGTGGTGGGCCCTTAGACATAAATTCCTGTTTGTCTTGGGGGTCGGGGCGAGAGGGTGTGCTTGGGGTTGTAAGTGTAGAATGTGTGTCCTCTTAATTGGAATCTTCTGTTCGCACTACATTATTTGTTATGCACCAGAAGTAATGTTTAGGATCTGTAATCCTTAGATGCTTGTGACAGCCCTTTTGTTGGAGTGAGAACATGTGTTCCATCTAGAATGCAAGCATGTCTGGAATGCAGTGTAAGCTAAATTAAATATGCATGGCACGCAATTCCCAGTATAACTTTAGAAGACACTGCAAATTTACAGAACTGTATCAGCTATTGTTATTTTCATTTTAAACTTGACTCTCTTGACTGGATAATTGTATTGCAAATACAATGCCAGCATATTGACACCCTGGGTAAATAAGAACAAAACTGGTTCCTAATTAATGCCTTTATTGTTCATCTTGATATTTAATGAAACATTAAATATAATTCATTAACAGTGATTGTTAAAAAAAGTATTATCTTTCAACAAATATTTTCCTCAAAAATATGTGCCAGCATTACTGAAACACCTTCATTTAATACTTTCGCAGCTTCCATTTTTAGGTTTAGCGCAGATTTAGTGCAGTTTAGCGTTTACTCCTATAGCATGCAATGAAGTTGGTGATCTGAGACCATTATTCCATTTTTGATCTATTCTCATCCTTCAAATTCCTGGACTGGCATTTATGGTCTCTTCTCTTCAGCCTGTCCCACAGATTTCTTATTGGGTTCGACTAAGGGACTGGAATAGCCATGACTATGGTCGGTGAGCATTTTTATGTTAAAGCTGATGCTTGCATTGGATCATTGACAAGTTGGTTGTTATAGCCACAGCTAAATTTAAGCTTTCTGGCTGAGGCAGTCAGGTTGTTGTCAAATATCTCATGGTACTTAATGAGATCCCGGATGACATGAATCTGAACAAGTTTTTCCACCATGAGACTTCACAGTGGGGATGACTTTCTTTTCCGAATGGCTATCCTTGTTTTTAGACCTGACTCACCCTTTGCACCCTCCCTGGTGTCTACAGCCAAACAGCCCTGCTCTGACCTCATTCGACCTTAGATCCCAGTGTTATTGGAAATTCCAATACCATTTGGCAGACTATAGGCATACAAGTTTGTTTTTGATAACAACAGAGACTTTTGTTGGCAATCAACCCATACATTTTATTGTTGTGTAGATGACATCTTATCATAGTTTTTGAGACTTTCTGACCCCAAGAGCTAATGTTAACAATTCTCCACCTGTACCATTTGAGTTTCCTTGACCACTTGAACCATACAAATCACAGTGTGTTCACATCCTCTTCTGGGCAGATTTAACAGTTCCCTGTGCCTTGAGCATTGTTATTACTGCCATGGTAGTTGAAAAGGGTATTTTCAACTTCTTAGCAACCGATTGCAATTTCCACATTTGTGAAGCACAAGAACTTTCTGACCCATTATTGCAGCATTCCTATGTCTAAGACTTGGTAATAGATGAATAAAGGAAACTGGACTTTGTATTCCCTCAGATTCATATTCTAGGGAAATAGTAGCCATGGGTAGCAAGTTATTCCAAATCATTCTGGTTAAATTATGAAAAGTAGCCAAACACATTGTTAGTTGTACAAAGGAGCTCAGGTGCAGAAATAAAATTCAAAAACAGGACTCAGGAACAACCAAGTTGTAACAAAAGATGTTTAATGAATACTCATTCAGCTAGGCACTCAGGTACATCATGAAGCGTTTTACCCAAGTCTTCATCAGGCAATTCAGAAACATCTTTTATTGTTACTAGGCTGCTGATTTTTTTTTTTGGATTCACACTTTTGAGCTTTAAAAAGTAGAATATAAATGGGAATATGCCTCAGTCAGATTTTTCTTATAAGATTTTCTGGAGGCGTCAATGATTGTGCCGCACATGCTATAAGAAAAACAGTCATTTTAGGAATGTTTTTTGCGTTCATTGTGTTTAAATTCATTTGTAGATTTTTATTGACATCTTCAGCAAAAGATTGGGAAGCTTAACAGCAACTGCATTTTTCTTTTTAGCTAATATCCACAAAGAGTTCTAATATTAATAGAGGGCACTGTGGGTTTTCCATGCATATTACTGTCATGAAACTGATTTCTTACAAATTATGAAAGAAATACACATTTTACTGGTTGTTTAATGAGAAAACATAAAATAGCTGAAAGATTGTCAATGAAATATGTCATCAAAATCTCAAGGAAAACAAGACAAGGTGCAAAACCTAGTACACACTAAAGGCTAGACCTTTTATGACAAATGCATGAAATTGTCCAAATTTTTTATAGGGATAGTCTGTGGTATTGTGACTATCTTTTAAATCTATAAAATCTTAGCTGAATTTGGATCCATGTGGATCTGTTGTCAACATCACATGATAATGCGATAGAAACTTCCTGCGACAAATCAGTTCGAAAGAGCAGTGGCCAATGGTAAAAGTACTCTTGTCCTAGCGATCAATAATGCAACTTCATCAGTCACTCTCATTCACTAAGCCATGCACATCTGTGGATGTCGGGCTAGACCGTGCCGGTCCATTTACAAATGGCATTAAACCAAGAGCTGTGGTAAAGGTAATATGGAGGCTCTACTTCTTTCCCTTTTTGCCTGTCGTATCCGACATGAAACACGAAATAAGATGTACGAAATAATGTGCACTTTAGATTACAAGACTGGTTGCCAATATAAGCTTGTCCATCAAAGGACATTTACTTACAGGTACGCTTCCCTGCATGTGGTAAGACGATCAGCAGCTAAAACAGTTTATGCAAATGAGTTTTATTTTTTCTGACAATTGCCATTTTAGTAGTATATAGTCAGATCGAATAAATGTTTGCAGCAGCTGTCAGCAAAATCGTATGTTTATACATTTGAGTGTCTGGCCTAGTTTTTGATATATTTTTTTTATTTGCATGTTCTTAGATCGTCTGAAAAAGGAATCACAAGGAAGTATGTTCAAAGAGAAAATCATACCTCGTTAGACCAAACATGTACGTAATACTCTTCAAAAAAAGTTGGGGATATGGAACTTCAAGGTTTAGAACAAAATAATGATTGTGTTTCAGATACAATAACTGGAATAAAGATAACATGAACTGCTCTTAAACAGAGCACCAAAATGCAGCCAATGGCCACCAGCCGCTCTAGATGAACTTGGCCTTGCGTTCACATCCATTCCTTCTTTCACGGACCATGACGGCAAAAGAAACTGTTTAGGTAATGAAATATCGGGTGAACTGTTTACTCAATTCCTTCTTTGTTACAATACAATTAGGGACCAATTATTGTATATCATTAGTTTGTTATTCACCTCGCAATTTCAATATGCCGTTTTTTTGTTCTTTTTAAAGTTATATTTCAAGGTCTCTAAAGCTTAGAAAATAGCAATGCACATTCAGAATTAGTTTATATGGTAATTATGAAATTGCTACATTCTCCCATGAAAGGAAACATTTCTCAATGAAGGGCCGGAAGGGCACCAAATCGAGGCTCGCAAAATCGCGGCACAAGTAAAAATTTTGTCGGACAAGCAGAAATTAAGAGGCGCTTGCCCAACAGACTGGCTGGAAATTTCACGCCACTTAGTAATTTATTTCTGACCTTAATGTTTTACTCACTGAACCAATGTAGCCACTGAAACAAAATTTGAAACAAAATCCAATTTGTTGCTGAAAACCAATGACCTATTTCACTATATTTTAGGCGTTATTGTCACAACTTTCCAAATACCAGTTGCCAAGTGCCATAGCCAAATAAATGGATTTTGATCCGCTGCGATGTAGTTTGGTTGTTGCAGGTATAATCAATGACTTGACTCCCAACCATCAAACAGGGGAATAAAGGCATACATGCGTGCAGCTGGCGCGAGGAATCATGTCGAACAGCCATTCCACTGAACAGTCACTCAAAAACAGTGGCGGGCGGTGGACAGAGAATGAGGAGGGCGATAAAAATGTCTTTAAACTGCTTATTAGTCTTCATCTGTTTTCAGTCATTTTCCCCCGTAAAAGACACATCACCTCTTCCCTCTCAGGTGTAGCTAATTGTCTTCGTTAAGACAAGAACTCAAACCCACCAGTTGAATGCAAAAAAAGAGCGCATTTCAATCTTTTCATGCCCCCGGAATCGAAGATTCGGGGGCATATCGTTTTTCACCTGTCCGTCCGTCCGTATTAACAGGGTTATTTTGCTAACACGCACAGTGAGATAGATGGAAAGAGAAATAAAAAGTTCTCCAAAGCTCACTGTTAAAGAATTGCAACAAATGGTAGCATCTTGGGGTTTAAAAATTCTCCAAAACAACCATCAGGCGCTATCTACATGCCAACAAGCTGTTTTGGAGGCATGCACTGAAAAAACCTTTTCTCACTCTCAATCATGAACGGAAACGTCTGGAGTTCGCTAAGTGGTATTGCAACTTCAACTGGGACCATGTGCTTTGGTCAGATGAGACCATGATAGAGCTTTTTGGCAACAAACACTCTAAGTGGGTCTGGCGGAACACAAAAGACGAGAATGCAGAAAAACACCCACTGTGAAGTATTGGGGAGAATCGCTGATGCTGTGGGCCTGTTTCTCTTCCAGAGGCCCTGGGAACCTTGTTAGGGTGCATGGCATCACGAACGCTTTGAAATACCAGGACATTTTCAATCAAAATCTGGTGGCCTCTGCCTGAAAGCTGAAGATGGGTGGTCACTGGGTTTTTCAGCAAGATAATGACCCTAAACATGTGGCCAAATCTACATAGAAATGGTTCACCAGACACAGAATCAAGCTCCTCCCATGGCCATTTCAGTCCCCAGACCTCAACCCCATTGAAAACCTGTGGAGTGAGCTGAAGAGGAGAGTGCAGAGGAGAGGACCCAGGTCGCTGAATAATTTAGAGAGATTGTGCAAAGAGAACTGGTTGAAGATCCCTCTTTCTGTATTCTCCCATCTTGTGAAACATTATAGGAGAAAATTAGGTGCTGTTTTGTTGGCAAAAGGGGTTTGTACAAAGTATTAACATCAGGGGTGCTAATAATTGTGACACACATGATTTGATGTAAAATAATTATTTCTTAATGTGGGATTTTTTTCCCACTGAAGAAATGCACTTGAATTAAAGGTTGGATTTTCTTCTTTTTTTCCTTGTGGTCCTAGATTATTTAGAAAAAAACTGAATTTATTAGAAGTTAAAAAACACATCTTAACCAGGGGTGCCAATAATTATGGAGGGCGCTGTATTTAATATTAAAGGTATTCATCTCAAGCCGCGTTCTAGACTCGCATCTTTCCCACCTTGCATTTTGTTTCAATCGCCTCAGAACTGAAACTACAGGCTTGTGGTTACACACGAGGGGAAGAGAGGGATCATTTACAAAACTTTCCACAATTTTTTTTTTTTCAGTTTTATAGTGTCGGCCACATGGACAGAGGGGGTGAGCGGGCAGTGTCTGCGGACTTGGGTGTGGGACTATGAATAAAAGCATTTAAACTCTTTACTCAGCAATCTTATGGCTATGAGGGCGCGTTTTCCATTAAAAAACCATCAACACTATATCTCAAGCAAGAATATGTTGTGATGTTGTACTTGAGGAGCTAATCAGCCGCTGTCAGAGCAACATACAATTTTCAAAATGATAGATTGGAGCCAGAGACCGAATTAATGTGGAATTGTTAAATACTTTGATTAACACTTTGACGATTAATGAAAAAATATTATACGGAATTTGTTCAAGTTTGTTAGAGAATGCGCACCATGTCGAAATATCTAGCAAAACAAGACAACCCGTAAGATAAAATGCTTCGTTGTCATTATATTTCACGACATGAGTCTGATGACTTACGGGTGCTGGTTTAAACCACTCACTGAGCACCCCCAATTGCACTCCTGGTGCTTATTCATTCATTCATTAAAAGTTAAATGTTGCTTTCCTAAATATATCACCTAAATCACTACAATCCGGGAGCTTAAATGTATCTGATTTTGTTTTTAGAGTTGTATACGTGCAGCTTATTGTCAGTCAAAAGGGATTATGAAGCATCCATAATTTTTTTTCTTCCTTCATCTAGAGTCAAAAGACAGTAACGTATGTCAGTGTCTCCAATTCAATTTTCATTTTAAACGCCATTCCAAAACAGAAACAAAATGGAAAGCCATAAGGTTGAAAATTATTTTGTAAGAAGAACACGACCACTGAGGAAACCACAGCCGCCTACAAGATTTAATTACACAACCTTCCAACAATAGTTGAACATTTTGATCGTGTGCCACTGTAAAATGTCAACAGCTGATTTGGCCATCAGACGTTTGCAACGGGACATCAGTACATAGATTATAGACCTATGTTTTACTGATATTCTGGTGAGTGTGCTCGCACATCAATGATCAAAATATCATGTAGAACATACTGAAGTCCATTAAATGGACAAAATGTTACAGTAACTAATGCCCCATACGTGGTTTCAGCTCTGTCTGCTTTTTTTTCCCCATTGTTTAAGTTGCATAAAAGTAAGTAGGGAGAAATAATTAAATGCTACATTTCATTTTGTGCATTACATGTAGGCCTTTAGCCTATATTATTACTGAAATTCCATTTAAATAAACAAATGTTCCGTGGTGTGCAAGAATGCATGGTAATAATGAATGTTTGTTGGTGTTGATGAATATCCATCGCAATGCAAATTTCCTTTTTGAAAATTCCGCTTAAGTAAATGATTTTCTCCTCGCTAATCATACACTTTTCGGCGCTGATGATCTTTTTTCTCTGTTCGTAATGAACAGCAAAAGTTGAAAAACCTTTTCTGACAGTAACTGATATGTTGGTTACATGGTTGGTGAAGTTCACAACGCACAAATGCATGATTATTACCATTAACGTAATATGTCAAAACACCACTTCAAAAAATCACTGTGATGGCATGGCTTTGTCTGAGTGGTAAAGAAACAACTGCATTCAAAAGGGGGCATACAGATATTTTAAATAGTTTTGTGTTGCGTCACTATGATGACCTGCGACACTGATGCAGTACTATCCTCCAATGGAAAACTATCCACCAGAAAAGTACCCGGCACCAAGGCGGGTGGGGTAGAGCCGGTATCACGTAGTGGAAATGAGGCATTAAGGCTGAATCGGCGAAGTTTTGGGCAACCAGGAATCCACTTGCGCTTGCCTGATGGGCTATTTTGCGAGCCCTGCAAATGATCTGTGAAGATTGGCTGTAAACGAAGGCACTGTAATGCAGTTGCGGAAAACGGAAAAAAAAACTAAAAAATAAAAAAGTTGACCACATGAGACTTCATAAGGAGCTTAATGTGGCTTTTCTATGTGTCCTGCTTAAGGACTCCTATAGGATATTATCTTTCATATGGGGCTCATCTGGGCTAGATTGAATATACAGGTGGTTCTTACAGTTGATTTATTTGGTTATGTTACATTCTGATGTGAGATTATACATAGATACTGTATATGTCAGCAAAGAAAAGCTTTGTAATAATAGCAATTCAACCTGATCTCTTTCCTCCTAACATAAATTGTCAGCAGATTGTACTGAAATCCCACAAAATAGCAAATTCAATGCATGAAAAACAGCAAAATGGTTTTCTCAGGAACTGAGAAAAAAAAAGCCTTTTACTCGGTAATCATTTGAAGTGACACTTTCAATCTGAAGACGGGCAATAAAGGAGTCCTCTGTACTCACAGCCAAACACACTGTGTTTTCATGCTAACTTCTCTTTCTGCGTCATGTTGATCATATCCAGCTGTGTTGCAATGTCTATTTCATTTGGAGTCTGTGTGTCACTTCCTCCAGGACAGAATGAGATTTATGTCTCCCTCTAGGATATCAAGGGATGCACTCCAGCCATATTTCTGAGCATGTGTGGGTGCCCTAAATACAGAATGCTCCATTACAATCCCCCTGGTGCCATCTCATGCACTGCTGCTTTCTTTAATGGATGACAGAACAACAGTCTTGCGACAAAAGTCACAAACACCGACTCCAACCACAGACACCTGCCACAGAGATGATAGAAATACTGATATAACCTTGATATCTTCCCAAGGGAACATTAGTTCATCAGGCTAAGATAATAATAATAATGATGATGATGATGAATTATCACACGATGGTTCTATACTCAAAAAAGCAAGCAAACAAGCAAAAAACAAGCAAATAAGTATCTCTCCAGGCTTGTGATTTCATAGGAAAAAGACTGTCCCAAATTATAATCAATTTTAATAATTTAGTTTCATTTCAGTATTACGGAATGTGAGTAGAAACACGCTGATTTCTCAGATATGCACGGCTCTTTGTGAACAGCTATGTCTAATCATCATTCAGAGCATGCCATTAATAGCCTGAGGGGTTGCGAGTTTGGATCAAGGAAGTATTGCTCTTTTGGCATACTGCAGCATTAGGGTTTCTAATTCCTCAAGCAAAAACCTGCTTATAATGATAGATTACATGTGTTGCGTGTGTGACATACGTGTGCATCAGATACAAAATTGCAAGGAATATGCGCAGCATGAATTAAGCCAAACATATTTTATCTGCGTTCACGTGAGCGGTGAGTGGATATCTGTGCGATTGGTTCTAATTTCTGGCGGTGTATTTATGTGTGAGAGTTTCTGAGGTGCATGCAAAAGCAATGGAGTGAACTTAAGTGAACACACTCAATGTCAATCCATCTCCAGTCTGAGATTAAAGGGCAATCTTCCTCTTTACCTTTCTACGCAAAACTTGCGAACATGTAATATCAAACAAAGCTGAGTGCTTACTTTTACAAAGAAAAAAATTTCAGATCCTCGCAGCTCGGCATCAGGGCTGGTCACTTCGCAGAAATAACCTTTTACTTAGTCATTTGAAGAACTGCTGTCAGCTAAACCATCTTCTCTCTTGTAATCTTTCTGAGCTCTTTTGCTGCTCTTGATACTGTTGACCACATCCTCAATCCTCTTCAGCACTCTGACCTCAATCTGTATCTCAGTCATAGCCCTGAAGTGGACTTGATCCCATATATCTGGATGGACCTTTGCTGCTGTAGAAAAGCTTATGTTGCCAAAGACCAATGACTGACGTATCTCCAAAGAATCAGGCTTTAATATTTCTTTGTACGGTTCCCTGTGTCCATATGACCAGGGCCTTACTGACCTTTGAAAAAGTACGCCCCTTCCCAATTTCATCTATTCACACTGAAAGCAGCTGTCATTTTTGCCTGCCTTTCATAGGTCCTCTGCTGTGTGGTTGTTTTTGTTGTGCTTGCAGTAGCTGGTTATGGAGGGATGGGAAACTCCCTCATTTCCAGCTGTTGTTTCTCTGGCATTTAAGCTTCCCCAGAAACCAGATGCACACAATGGTCTTGACCAAGGAAGACAGCATGAGCAGAGAAGAAGGTCTGAGCAGCAGGAGCACAAGAATTTCTCTGCACTAGACACTTCTCCAAGATCTCATTGGTTAATTTTGGTTGGGCATGGTGGATTCTTGCAAATGGCATTAGAAGCATTGGGAGGAGTCAGATGCGCCTGATATATTCTTTTTTTTTTTTTTTTACAGATTACCTGTCTCATGTCAGTATAGAGTGACAGTTTCAGCAAATTTCTTTCTTTTTTTTTTTTAAGAAGAGTTACCTACTGCAGCACTAAAGCCCCCGTCACACTTATTCAAAATCAGCAAGAGTCAAGCAGACCCAGCCAGAATGAAGAGTTCTCGCAACATTCCAGCAGGAATTTCAAATTGACCAAAATTCTTACAGTTTGAAAGAATTCCGGTCGAATACGTAGAAAGCACTTGGAACCCGCCTCAAATGTTTCTTGCACATTCTGGGTGTATTAGCTCTCGAATGCAGCTTGAATTTAGTTGGAACACAGAAGGAATATTGAGAATGTTGTTTGAATGCAGTCAGAATATTTAAAATAAACTTTGAATGCCGTACGAGTGCGGTTCAGTTGCTGCCCAAACACCACCCGAAGTCTGGTTGGAAGGTGCCTCGAATGCTGTACAAATTCACCCCGAAATGCTGTCAGGATGCTCCCGGAATGGCCGCCGAATATGGTTGGAATGTCCAAGATTTCAAACAGAATGCAGCTCAAAAACTCAGAATGTTCTTAGAATGTAACACAAGTGTCCTATATGCGTTGATTGAGTAATTGCTGACTACTGTAGGGGAATGTAAATATGCCACTAAAACTGACCCCGAACGCGTGAGAGTTAATAGGTATGCGTTATTTATGAAAACTGGCCACACCTGATAATGTTGAGAGTTTATAGAGTTTCTGTAATGATAATTTAAATGAATGATTGAAAACAGGTCATAACCAATCATTATTTTTAAGCCAGTTCACCAGCCGCCACTGATGCCAGCAGTAATCGAATGATTCCAATGGTATTCGAAGCACATTCCAGCTGAAGTATTTAAATATCGAAATAGATTCCTGCAGCAATCAAAATGCATTTGAGGTGCATTCTGGCTCATAAGAGGCGCTTTCTGGCAGATTTTACATGGCTTGCCATTTCGATTCTCCCTCAAATCCAATTAGAATGTTTTGAATGCTGTTGGAATGCCATAAGAATATTTATAGTGCAGTCAGAGTGCAGTTAGAATACACTTTGAATGTCATTCGATATTTCTCCACTTCGAATGCACCTGGAAAGTTTTGAGCATAAGCAAAATATTGGAGCCGGCCACAAGAACTGGCCTGAATATTTGGAATGCACTCAAAATGCAGTCAGAATTTTTAGAACGCACTTTGATTATCCAGTGTTCTGGCTCCAATTTGCTACGACATATAAGCCAGCAAGGGATGATAGACAAAATTTTAAAACTCAAACAGATTTAATTAAACAAAGACCAACACAAACCTACAATTTATACTACTGACCAAGATTGTAAATATTTTTTTTCTTGTATATTATCAGTCCCTTGAGATGGGGTTGCTTGGTGATGTCCTGGGTGAGAAAAATGCTCCAACACAGGCAAAAAACCACAAAAAGCTTTACAGGTCTTGAAAAGAGTGACAGGTCTGATCAAATGTATCCTTCTCCTTGCAATTTCTTTTACTACTGTACTCTGCTTATATACTCCTTTGCAGCCCCCTCCCACCTTTTAGACTTTTTTATTCTCTGGGACTTTCTGTCTCTGACATGCCCAGGACACGCCCAAACCTAGCTCCAGACTGGGCTTAACAAAAAAAGGTCAATACTGCCATCTAGTGGCTTCTTTCCACATTACACCAGGAATATACAAAGAATTTTAATTCCGACAGCATTCCGGCTTATTCCGCCTCTAGTGTGACTAGGGTTTACATGTTACCGATCATCAAACCAATTTTAATATTTATCAAAGATTAGTGAACATGATGTACAGTTTTGTAATGCTTATTTCATTTATTGAAGGGAAAAAACCTATCCAACCTTTCCTGGCCTCATGTGAAAAAGAAATTGCCCCTTATGTGCTAAATCATCCAATTAAATGCATTTAATACACTAAATGCACGTAGGCATGATTACTGCCAACCCTGTTTAACCCAAACAGCTAAAATAGAACCTGTCTGGCAATGTGAAACAGGCAAATAGCAGCACATGATGCTGCAATTTAAAAAAATTAATAAATTAAAATTCGATGTGAAACATAATCGTTGAAATCAATCCAGTCTGAAAAGGGTTAAAAATCAACTTCCAATGCACTGGGACTCCAAACCGGGGTGAGGGTCTTTGTCAACAAATAGAGAAAACTCTTGTATCAAACCTTTGACAATAGACAAAAGTATCACCCAATGTGCATTCACAAACTGGACAATGCAAAACTGCCACAATGCACAGTGATTCTGGACTAACTGCTACAACTGTTCATGGTAATGCTATATCAACACTTGGGCTTGCATTCTGCTTTTGTAGCCTGTCAGTCATTGAAAAAAAGAAAAGCTCTCTTAATGCCTTTCCTGATAAATCATTCATTTGTAACAGCATCCTCTTCCATTTTAACAAATTAGCGGTAATTTCTGATTTACTCATTAAGTCTGACATATTCTTCCTGTGAAATTGAGGATTTCATTAATCACACAGTACTACTGGCTCCTGTAAACTCACACAAGAATCATTTTAACGTGTATTTAAAATAAGTGCTCTTCCAGGCAGTTATTTAATGACACTGAAGAGAAAACTCCTTGCACACGTATCTACTGCTGTGTGAACGGATCGATTAACTTATTCGCGGGAACCTAGACAAACTGATCTCTTTGGCTATCCATTCTCATCCATTCATGAGAAAATGAATCCAATGAATCAATGGAAGAAAAGTAAATCAACACAACTAGCTAAGCACTCACAAGAGTGACAAAATTATAGGGGCTATGGTTTGCTTTTTTGAATCTTTTCCTCTGCTGGAGTGAATTACATTGCTTTTTATTTATCCAGGATGTCTGCAAAGTTACTGAGCCCAAAATTAACGCCAGAAGGAGTTATTCTCTTTGACAGAAAACATGTGACTTTGATCATGTGACTTTTGGCTGTCATGTGACTTTGTTTACAATCAGGCGGTTTCCCCATCACAGTAATATGTGCATAGGTGGGGATCACAACTCCTTTGCAAATTACTGGATTCCAAGGGTTAAGTGAACTGTACCTCCACACACAGATGATGCTTCTATTGTTTTTATTCAATCACCCCTTTCAAGTCACAATACGGTCCACTTTTGCATACTTCATACTTCACCTTGATCTGACTTCTTGTTAAGTGCTGACAGTTCCCATATATATGAAACCATTGTTAAAATACTTCTTTCGAACTGCACATACTGCAGCTGCATACATCTCAGGTGAACAAGTCAAGCTGCCTGCCAGACTCACACCTCAGACAGCAGATGGTAGCGAATTACGATGGGAAGAAAGAAGAACTAATGTTGAATCAGTTGAAGCTCTGAACTGTGTAAATGTGACACAGTTGCACATAGCTTGTATCTAAATGAGCTTCTTTGCACTGCAATCAATCCAACAGCACATTATAATGTCAGTATGCATTTACTTTTCCAGGATTCTTTAGTAGCATCAAACTAAGTTTAGCTGCATTCTTTTTAGCTGCTGGTTTAACGGGGTGTGTCTGAGTTGCCACAGATGATGTTCACTATAATTTTCTGATTAATGCTCGAAAGCTTTATGATCGTGACTGATGTGCCCCCTTTGGTGATATTTTTAATTGAAGAACAACAACATATCTGTTTGCTCTTGCCCTATAGTAATAACAATAGTAATAAACACACAATCATCTGTGTGCCCTACAGCTCAATGAGCTTTCCCAGATTGAATATTGTGTGTTTTTTATTTACACGTTATATATAATTTTTTTCATTGACTTGGCCTCTGCCATTAATTTCCATTTTCTCTCATATTCTTCCAGTTGCACCTGTTCCTGTGTCGAAGAATCTTTGATGAAGCAACTGTGTGAAGGTTAACCTGAGCACCAAAATAAATTAGCTTGGTATTCAGTGCACGCTGGATACCCAAACAATTCATTCCTCATGGGAAAGCATTTATTTATTAATTTAATTATATCCCTGAATGTTTGCCAGGTGCTCCAGGCCTGAAATTAGGAACTGCGGGAAAGTTTTAACTGAGATCAACAAAAGTATCCAAAGATAAAATCAGTACATTTTTTACATCCTGGACAGTCTCTACCAAGACCTTCTATAATGGCAAAGCATGTACAACATGAATGAGTGGACGCATTAATGAAGTCTTTTATAGGACTAATTTCTGAAATCAAATAGTCACACTGTTACTACATTTGATTTTACTGCCCATCAGTCAATGATGCTGATCGGGCTGCTGGCAAGTTGGATGCATTGTGACACAAGCCAGCACATAATAATGCAGTCTGTTTGCAGTCTGTTTAAAGGTGAATGGGATCTGTGAGCTACACAGAAGTTGGGGCGCTGTGTAAAATGTGAATAAAAACAGAATTCCATGATTTGCAAATAATGTAAACCCTTTATTTAATTGAAAACAGTGCAAAGACAAAATATCAAATGTTGAAACGGAGAAATTTTCTCAATTTTTGAAAAATATTTGCTCATTTTGAATTTTATGATGGCAACATGTTTCAAGAAAGCGTCCATAATTTCCCAAAAACAATCTCACATTTTTGATTGGTTAGATCACAGGACAGGTTCCCACTTTGTCTCAGTCCATCTTTAATGAGCTTCGGCCCAGGAAAGGCCAGGCATTTCTGGATCTTGGTTTAATATTTGCATGGTAGAGTTTTTAACTGGCATTTCTGGATAAAGCGTCAAATGGTGTTCACTTACAGTGGTTTATAGAAGTCTTACTGAGCCAATGCAGTGATTTCTACTTCAGAATCTTTTCTGTTATTAAGACGGAGCATAAAGATCAAGGCCACTGATCTTGGTTTTGTCCCATGTGTGCATAGATTTTCCTATATGCTCTGAACCTTTTGATAATATTATATACTGTAAATGATGATATCCCCAAATTCTTTGCAATTTTACACTGAGAAATTTTATTTTTTATTGTTGAATTATATTCCCATGCAGTCTGTCCCTGAGTCTTTCTGTCTGAAAGACTTTTTATTCCCAATCATTTTACTGACCTGTTGCCATTAACCTTACTTGCCATGAGATGTTCAACCAGGTATATTTTTTTGGTATCATTCAACTTTTACAGTCTTTCGTGCCCTCTGTCCCAACTTTGATGCAGGCATCAAATTCAAAATGAGCAGATGTTTTTCAAAAAACATTAAAAACATTAAAAAAATTCTCAGGTTCAACATATGTTGTCTTAGTGTCCAGTTAAATATAGGTTTAAATGATTTGCAAATCATTGCATTCTGTTTTTCTATCAATGTAAATAAATAAATAACTAATACTTTCATTGGTAAAGACTGGGCAGAAAATCGCAGTGATGTGTCACTGGAACAACCGTCCCCGTTTTGAGTCACAGTTGATTGGCTCCAGTTGGACCTGTCCCACAGTTCCTCTAGACACCGCACTGGAGTGATGGGATGGATATAGACAGCTTTGCACACAGCAATCACAGTCACAATTTGAGTCCACATGAGCCTTTTCAGAAATCTGACCTGTCTGTCATGCATGTAAAACTACACTATTCAAAAGCCCTGAGGACTCCGGCGAAAACATTAGTGCTCAGTCGCCGCTCAGTTGCTTGGACCACACATGTATTATAGATGCATTAAAAGGTCTTGTGGAGTGCTTGATGTGACCAACTGGACCCATTTCCTCAGGAACATTTTCTGGTTTTCTTTTTTACTCTTTTTTTTCTGGAAGACGCATTTATTGCAGTGCCAAAGCATAATGCCAGTGGTCACATTCAAATCTTTTGCATTACAGCAGATCACAGCAATAAACCGGGCTGCTTGTCAACAAAGATTTGTGGCAGTATGTTAGGATTTGCCAATATGGATTACTGTCACTTCCTTACAGTGCAGCCGTGTAAACACCACAGGGGATGATAGAGTCATTCTTGGCCCCATCTGCCTTCTCTCCTTTTTAATTTCGGAGTAAGTATCATTTTTAAAACTGGCTGCTCAATATCTTGTGAAATTATTGAAAATATTAGCAATCTGCCAGGGGGCAAACGCAGTTGACTTAGAGGGAATGAAAAATCACATTATGATTGGCTTAGTTACGCCCAAAACACATCCATAAATTATGTAAGCGGCATAGTCCAGCCCTTTTGATACTTGTGCCAGAATTTGCATTTATGATCTGTGCAGTTGAACTACTGTGTGTTTGACCACACCCCTAAAGCATTTTGACGATGCATCATTTACTCAGAACTCTGTCAATGAAGATACAGCCCTGAAGTAGTAATACAAGGTATTTCTATGCTTCCGCATTTATTTTTAATGCATCATTTTATTTAGCTGATGTAAGGTCTTTGTGCAAAGCACAAATTGCTAACTTTCCCGAGTGGTCTCTTTATCACTTGTGCTGTTGGCATTTTAGTCACTCAAAGCTGTTTAAACTGCAGATTGCAAACTCAAACGGTGCCACCTTCATGACTCAGAGGTAAACAGGTTGGCCTCCGAATATCACATTCTCACAAAACACAATACTTGCTGAAGCACTGGGCTGAGATGTACGGACACTGCTGATCGCTGTCTGATGGAATCCAGGCCTTTGAGCTCTCTAATAAAAGGATCCTTGAAGGTGCTGTCAGTCTTTGCTCACAATGCCATCGCAGCTTTACATTATTTATGTGATTGAATAGCTTTTTTTTCAGGGATGTATACCACTTCCAACTTTTGTCTCTCCATGGCTTTTCGAGCTGGATGTTAGAGAGCGATTCAGGTGATATTCTTTAGAGAAAAGCAACTTGTGTACATAATTCACAGGGGTTTGTGCATCACACTTATACGTAAACCTTGATGAACAAAAAAACAGAAATCATGGATGCATAATAATTCTTTTTTCCCCTCCCATGATCTTCAAAGTTACCTGTCTTCCACAGAAGTTATACAAGACATTCTGAGTGCTTCTATACTATTCATTTGCTGGAATTTCCTAATACATATGCAAATTGTCATGAAGAGAGATGGACAGCTCTTTTTAGCCAAAATGCAGAACACATTCCATAGCCAAAAGGCACAGTTTTCATTTGAATCTTTTTAAACAAATATAGCAATCAAAAAACCATGGCAGCAGCTGGGTTAAGCGCAGGATATACACATGCAACACGACAAGCATGAAAGTCTCATCTACTTATTAGTGGGTAGTCCTACAGTGTGCACGGCACCAATTAGATGCCAACTGTAAGATCCATATTCAACTCATTTCTTCCAGTCAAGGGGGCCAATTACTGCTGGATTGTGTGCTTGACAGTTTATCTCGCTGAGACGCACTGCGCTTTTCTTATCCCTCTTTGTTTTCCAGTGGCCTAATTGCACTCATAATTAATAACTGTCGATACAAAGAGCTGGGGCTTCATTGCTCACACCAGTAGAGAGACTTCATTGCTTAGCAACCACTGTGCTGGTGAGTGAAGCCCAGCTTTTCCCTATCCTTAAGCTGTACTTCAATACTTCTAATAGTAATGAGGCTTTATGTCACTGGGCCTATATCATCTCTCCAGGTCACACCTGATGGCCTACTGAGCTTGAGAAGAAGACAGCAGGCAATGTCAAGATACCCCACCACAATGGGGAAATTTAGAGCCCACAGGCAGATGCAAGGCTGGAGATGGAATGTGAACTAGCAGCAAACGACATATTTGCTCACAATGCACTCAGATCCATATTTGGACAGTGACATAGTGCTTATAACGTCCGCAATTTTAGTTCTGTAGATCTCCACAATGGATTCAAAAGAAGAATATGTTCTCAGCGACAATCTCTCACCACTATGGAAACTCCTTTTTGAAACTGAAGAAGTTCATGATTAGCAGCATATGCCCGCAAAATTTCATTCATCACGGTCAATACTTGCTGAGATAATGTAATAGAAGGTAAAGGCCCAGTCACACAGCGAAAACGCATGAATTACGCACAGATTTTCGTTTCTGCGCGGAGCGTACGTCGTATGCGTAATTCGTAGGCGGAACGAACGTGGACTGTCAGTGATTGTAAGTGGATGTGCGTCGAAGGCGGTTTGTGCGTGATTTTGAGTTTTGAACGGTTCAAAAATTTTCCGACGCACAACTGTGCGTTGGTGTGCGTAATTCATGAGTCGGCATGGGTAGTTTATGCGTCGAGTTTGCGTAACTATGCGCGGGACACTCGTCGGCCGTCAGTGCTTATGCGTCAGAACTGGTTTGAATCCGCGCACGTCCACGTCCGTCCACTGATGCCCCACGTTCATATCACGCATGAAACGCGCACGTATCACGTTCATTCCACTGACATCCACTGACAATCAATTATAAAACTGACGAATAACTGACATTTCACTGACGGAAAACGCATTTCCGACGCACGACTGACTGACATAAAACTGATGATTCACTGATGTTCCACTGACGAACCACTGACAACTCACGTATGTATTTTGGCATATAAAAGCAGCCATTTCGGGCACTTTTGCCATTCCAGACCTACGGGACCTCCTAGCAGCAGCACCAGCAGCAGGTTTTTCAGCAGCAGCAGCTTCTGGTGGATCTACATGGACTTCTTCTTCAGCAGCTTTCTTCTTCTGCACCCTTGTCTTTGAGGGCAAGCGAGCTTTCCTGGGTGGCATCTCTTGAAGTGTTCTTGATTGGCGAAAGGTACTGAGGAACTCCCGTCGTTCACCGCTTTTTATATGCGCTGAACCGAAGCGATAGTGACGCCGAAGGTGCGTTTTTCGTGCGTGCTCCGCCGGTGATTCATGCGCCGGGCGTGCGTCGAATGTTCGTGGAATACTGCACCGTGTTTGCTATTATGCGTCGACGTGCGCGATATGTCAGTGATTGTAAGTGATACATGCGTGGTTCATGCGCGATTCATGCGTGATTCGTCCGAGATTTCTACCCCCGACACCCCGAAAAATTGGTCAATTTCTCAACGCACAAGCACGCACAAACCCAATCTGTGCGTGATTTGTGAGTGATTCGTGCGTGATCGGCTGTGTGACTGGGCCTTAAAGAAGAACTGTTGCTATTTCAACTTGGATATCAAGTCTCCACATCTGGGTAGACAGGGGGCGTCCCATAGACACTACTCAAAAACTACATTTCCTTGTCGGCTGTATTGCAAATTATCTATGTTTCCCACTGTGGAAATTGAACCCCAAACTATGTGTGCAGAGGATGTTGTGGACAAAGACATTTTTACAGAACACTAGCTGGATAATATTCCTTCTATAACATGACCCCTTTTATCAGTTTGCGGTAGTAGTGGGCTGGAGCAAGCTAGCATCTGGAAAATTTTACCAGCCATTTTGGTGATATACCTCAATGTTTTGGCATGGAAGCTTCATGTCTGTGCAGTGTTAATTTTGTCCACGAAAATACCGACAATAAGTGTTCATTGACGTCATATATTGCCATGACTAAATAGAGAGAATGACGTAATTTGTAAAGAAACTGAAGGTGAAAACTGCGGTGAAATCTCAAAAATGCCTTAACGAAAAATGACAAAGCAAAATCAGGCGGACAGTCAACTCTGTTGACTGTTGTTCTATTTTTCACTGCTACAAGTGCTCCATGGATACAATCCTCACCAACTCAAAGCACCTTATAATGTCATTGGATGATCCCCCCTCCGGTGTATGCCAGTAATAAATCCAAACTATGTAGCTATTAGCTAGCTAATCATGTAGCTCATGAAGCTACTGCGGGCTGCTGGCGTCTCACAAAATGAGCGCCCTGTTACAACCAGCAGCCTGTACAGTGGGAAGGAAGTAAAGAGACGACAAGAGGGCACAAGACTGAGTGCATCGTTCTCAATGAGGATGGAGTGCCATGTGGGCACGAGATGGGTGGAAAAAACACCAAAAATTTGAAAAGATAAGTGAAGATGAAGCACCCCGCAGTTTTTAACCAGGTACATAACCGTGACATATACTGATTCGGTGACATGAATGTCAGCTCTAAATTTAATGTTCAAAAAACTGTTTTGGTGTATTCAGTCTCTTGCTATCAATTCACGCAATGGTAGCATTTTTCGTGAAGGAAGCGCAGCAGACCAGAATACCGGTTTGCATTAGCATGCAATGCTCAATTGACCAAAAGTTTAATTTAGCCGAAGGAAGTTACAGTAAATTGAAAGAGTTTCAAATGAAACCTCCACTTTTTCAGCTTTTCATTTCCCAGAAGGACTTTAAAAGGGGGCACAAATATATATATATATATATATATTTTTTTTTTTTTTTGTGAGAATGGGGTTTAGAATTTAAAATTATTATTTAATATTGCGAATGCATATGCTCTGCATGTCCAAGCAACCCGGAGTGTCTCCAGGTAATATGGCTGCCACTGTTATTTGCTATTAGCATATATAGTAGCACTAGAAATTAAATCATGGAGTTACAAAAGGGCCCAATTCCACCAAGGTATTTTTTTCAGGGGAGCATTTTTTCTGTTTGATATTAATGCTATAAAAGGACACGTAGCGTGTTAAGGCCAAACAGGGGTTTATTTTGGCTGAACATGAAGTATACTGCCTGTCACATAAAATAATGGTAGCACTTGAAACATGGCGGAGTTGGGCCCTTTTGTAATTAAACGGACAAAATGAAAAGACTACCATTATTTCTCCAATCCAGTTTGAACTGTATATCAAACTACAACATTGCTTCTGCATAGGGAATGACAGTAGGTCTGCTTTACTTCCAAAACTCTGCCGGTGGGTGCTTGTTCATTGGGTTGTTCACCGCAGAATCAGACATGTATTGTTCTGTGGGCGCTTCCATCTTTGAACTAGTGCTGCCATCTTGCAACCACCAGTAAAATCCATTGAAGAGGGGCCCAACTCCTGGACTTGGGCCGTTCTTCAACTCAAAGCAAAAGAACTCACCTCAGTTGTTTCTCTGGGTACCCAAACATTAAGATAAGCCAAAAAACTTTAGATTTTATTTGAAATTGGTGAGGTCGAAAATGTTACTCTTTTCCCACTTAATGTTTATTGTAGCTTGATTTATTTTAGCTCCATGAAGTGAATTGTGAATTTGTGTTTTTGAACCTGAGGATATATTATTCAGCTTGGAGCAGATCTCCTATACTCCCATACATCCCCATACTGCCAAGTTTATCAAAGCTTGTGTGGACCATTGCACCAAAATATGGGGAATGCCAGAGAACAAGATGATCACTGTCATGACATCTGTGACCTTGAAGCCTTTAGCCTTGGATTTACTTGCAATGCCTGCATCACATGGTTTTTTTTAGTGGGTGTTTAGTATAACAGTGGACCTTACAGAGGCCCGTCACAACAGGGCAAGGATCATCTCCGAGAGGAGTGCTTTCTTGAAACTTGACGAAGACAAGTAAATTGTGTCATGTACACTAAAAGGTAGACACAGATAGGCCTGATGCCTAGGCTGATGTTTCACTGACTTTTTCTTTTGCTTTTTCAACAAAGTTAGCAGTATTAGTTTGCATTACATTTAATTTACCATCTGTTATATGAAGAGGTGACTTTCTGTGCAGAAGAGGTTACTTTTCTCTGTTGAAGAGGGTTAAGTTATAAATTGTAGGGGGTGTGGGGGGGCCGAACTGTTTTTTCTTGATGGTTTAGTTAGATCCAGGGACCTTGTCAGAAATGTAATTGAAATGTGCATTCAGTTAAGATTTTTATTCAAAGTTTGTGGGAAGTTGGGCTCCTATTACCTTTAAAAACAAATGGTTAAAATGCATACCTTTTGTAAAATGTGGCACCTAGTTGGCAGCCAAAAAAGATTGCTCGTTACTGTAAATGCAGTTTAAAATAAATAAAACCTGAAAAGGAAATATTATTGTATTGCACCTCAACTTAAAATATCTAGGCATGTATTTTATATAATTGGAATGTATGGTACGAAACAAAGTTTCAGTTCTGATGTGGAAACATTGTCAGGTATTCTTTTCTCTGGAACTTTCATTTAGAGAAGGTATATATCTTTAAAACCTATTAAACTAAGCATTAAAATGTCTGAGGACTCTGACTTAAATATTGAATAAAATTAGACTTAAATGAACATCGACAAAAATGAGATGAAAATGAAAATTAAGTTCCGCTGACTAAATCTTGACTAAAACAACACAAAACGCAAAAACTAAAAGAAGGCTAAAATTAATCAAAATTTTCTGAATGACGAAGACTAAAACTAAATCAAAAATTCTTGTGAAAATTACCACTGCGTCTGTGAAGTTAATGGACAGAAAATGGACAGTTTGGCTGTATTGTTCATAATTTGTTTGAGAGGACAACCCAGAAACCCAGGAGAGCTCCCTCGTAGTCCTCAAGAAGAAAATGCTCCTTACAAACTCTCACATTGGTATACTTACTTGCTAGCATGTCTACTTTATAATGTGTGTTTGCAATAGCTCATTGCAATTTTATCACCTGTACTGGTAAAGAAGGAAAACTTACACCTCAGGCTTCGGCCTTTTTTGTAGCCCATGCACCCGGACACAGAACAAACTGCTAGCATTACCAACCCTGTCTGCAGTAAAGTGGACTGTGCTTCAATTCGATGCTTTGACAGCTGTATTCCGTTGGTCCACATGGAGTTGAGGGCTTGTCTGTAGTGAGCACGTGCAATGCAATGTAGTAGTCGTTGGCTTCACAGCAAATAAATAGGGATGCCATTAGCTTATAAATACACTCAACAAAAATATAAACGCAACACTTTTGTTTTTGCTCCCATTTGTCATGAGATGGACTCAAAGATCTAAAATTCATTCCAGATACACAATATTACCATTTCTCTCCAACATTGTTCACAAATCTGTCTAAATGTGTGATAGTGAGCACTTTTGCTTTGCTGAGACAATCCATCCCACCTCACAGGTGTGCCACATCAAGATGCTCATCAGGCACCATGATTAGTGCTCAGGTGTACCTAAGACTGTCCACAATAAAAGGCCACCCTGAAATGTGCAGTTTTTGCTTTATTGGGGGTCTGGGGACTCAGAACCAGTCAGTATCTGGTGTGACCACCATTTGCCTCATGCAGTGCAACACATCTTCTTCACAAAGAGTTTATCAGATTGTCAATTGTGGCCTGTGGAATGTTGGTCCACTCCTCTTCAATGGCTGTGCAAAGTTGCTGGATATTAGAGGGAACTGGTACGCGCTGTCGTATACGCCGGTCAAGCACATCCCAAACATGGTCAATGGGTGACATGTCTGGTGAGTATGCTGGCCATGCAAGAACTGGGACATTTTCAGCTTCCAAGAATTGTGTACAGATCCTTGCAACATGGGGTCGTGCATTATCTTGCTGAAACATGAGGTGATGTTCATGGATGTATGGCACAACAATGGGCCTCAGGATCTCATCACGGTATCTCTGTGGATTCAAAATGCCATCAATAAAATGCACCTGTGTTCTTCGTCCATAACAGATGCCTGCCCATACCATAACCCCACCACCACCATGGGCCACTCGATCCACTACATTGACATCAGCAAAGCGCCACACACGCTGTCTGCCATCTGCCCTGAACAATGTAAACCGAGATTCATCCGTGAAGAGGACACCTCTCCAACGTGCCAGACGCCATCGAATGTGAACATTTGCCCACTCAAGTCTGTTACGGCGACGATCTGGAGTCAGGTTAAGACCCCGATGAGGACGACGAGCATGCAGTTGAGCTTCCCTGAGACGGTTTCTGACAGTTTGTGCAGAAATTCTTTAGTTATGCAAACCAATTGTTTCAGCAGCTGTCTGAGTAGCTGGTCTCAGACGATCTTGGAGGTGAACCTGCTGGATATGGAGGTCCTCGGCTGGTGTGGTTACACGTGGTCTGCGGTTGTGAGGCCGGTTGGATGTACTGCCATATTCTCTGAAACGCCTTTGGAGACGGCTTATGGTGGAGAAATGAACATTCAATGCCCGAGCAACAGCTCTGGTTGACATTCCTGCTGTCAGCATGCCAATTGCACGCTCCCTCAATGCTTGCGCCATCTGTGGCATTTTGCTGTGAGACAAAACTGCACATTTTAGAGTGGCCTTTTATTGTGGACAGTCTAAGGTACACCTGTGCACTAATCATGGTGTCTGATGAGCATCTTGATGTGGCACACCTGTGAGGTGGGATGGATTGTCTCAGCAAAGCAAAAGTGCTCACTATCACACATTTAGACAGATTTGTGAAAAATGTTTGAGAGAAATGGTAATATTGTGTATCTGGAATGAATTTTAGATCTTTGAGTCCATCTCATGACAAATGGGAGCAAAAACAAAAGTGTTGCGTTTATATTTTTGTTGAGTGGAAATGTGTATCTCAAACTGCCATGTGTAATGTCTCCAACTTATTTATACAGGGCCAACACTTTAAAACTATTAATGTTTTATTGACAAATTGTCCCTTTAATAGTTGAGCATTTTGTTTAATTACTAATTTTGTGAATTGACTGACCAAAAAGATCAAGACGTCAGCTTTATCTTTAGAGCGGAAGATAAACGCAATGAAACACACTTTACTGGAGTTGAAAAGTGATGTGGTATGTAAGTACATCTGCGCTGTTCGTCAATTTTCCTAATTCTTTATTTGTAACAGCATTTGCTTTTATCCTCATAATAAGATAAGGAAAAGCAGAGCTATCTTGTCATATTTTATAAGCCAGATTTCACAAGGGAGAAGTGGCACTTACAACAAACAAATGCACCTGCCACAATGTACTGAAAGAGATAGCAAACTTGTTAATTGATGTATTCTGCCATTAGCACTGTTGAGTATGAGAAAAAAGTGCAAATTCAGCATACCTTCAGCAGTGGAAGAATATCTCTTTCAGACCTGGATATGTGACTCATCAACAAACTTTGACCTCACCATAATTAAGTCTCAACGGCCCCTTAATGGCGTTAAACCTTTCAAACTCCTCTTCCCATTTCTCATTTTGTTAAAGTGCAATGAGTATATGACTTTGCATTAGTCATTCTTGTATTCTTGAAGTCTACTAAAAAAAGGTTAAAAAAAAGGTCATTGTTAAAAAAAACAAAAAAACACTTGAGTTTCCTCACGCTGGCCATTTCTGTAGTATCTGTCTGTGACATGCTTGTTTAAGGTCCCCTGCCCTCCCAAAAACCCCAGTGTGCTGTGATTGGTCAACTTGATCACTCACTTGTAATTGGTCCACCATTTGCGCGTGTGTTGGGAAATGTCACGCCCCACACCATAAAATGCACTTGATTCAAGGGTGTGCCAAACTATCTGCTTGGCATGAAAATCAAAATGGTGACATCACCAATTGATGGAAAAATTGGCCATAAGCAATTGGGGCATTTCAGTCAGCTCCGGAGCAGTGTGTTTTGCCACAGAGAGGGCTTCTGCTGGCGGTGACTTTGATTTGTTTTCCGGCGCAGGTCTTTTAAATACACATAAAAAAAATATGAATATGATGATTAAAATAATGAAAAACCATAAAAGGTGCACTTTAATATAATCTTATTTAATCGCGCTCTTAACCCGAGTATTTGTAATGCTCAGCTTTCGTAGTTTATTTCCTGAAAATGCAACTGAAACTCTCAGGGGGACGCTCAGGCTTCAAAGGGAAAAAGTATTGAGAAAGTACTTGATAAATACTACGGCCAAAATAGCCCCTTGATCTCAGCTTTTCAGATCACCTCATATATTATACACCCAAACAATGAGTCAAGGCTTTGTTCAATCTATCCACCCAGCCATTTGTCTGTAACTTTGACTGACAAAATCCATCATCCCCCTCCCTGCTTCATTGCTTCGGTAACATTAGGGGGGAAAGCTGTCTGTTTTGTCTTGAGAGTTTAAATGCCTCCTGCACGGCCATGGCCTAAAATAACACTGGGAACACTTAGAGAAAATGTGCTTAGTCTCACAATGGGTGGTGGAGTTGACACCGCATGTATTTGACTGGAGAACCACTCTGTCTTCCGCCCACTGGTTTCACCATTCATTATAATATGTGCTCAGTTATTTTAGATAATGTATGCAATGAACTTGGCATCAATTATCTGCCTGTGGCGACAGATGAAGTATTCACATCTTAGCTGAGATCATTTTTGACAGAAAGTTATGTTGAGCCCAATTCTCCCTTTCCCAAAAAGGGGGGGGATTTGTATATATGTATACACTCCACAAAAAAATGTAGGAATGATCTCATTTTTCAAAGCACTTTTCCAAAGAATGGCAGTGTACTCAGGGCAAATATATATATATTTATTTATTTATTTATTTTAATATATATATATATATATATATATATATGTGTGTGTAGATGTTGTGGTTGTGGGGGAAACAATAAAAATATTTTATTACGAATTGATTCCTCAATGCAGAAAATATCATATTCCCCATAAGTTTATGTTGTAAATGTTACACTATTCATAATTCATATTTATACCATTATTAATGCACTGCCTGATTAAAGAAACACAATTACTGCTGACTGATGCTACTAATAAATGCAACAAACATTATCCCTGTTCCTTCAAGCTTTACAACTCCATACTTCAATTTCACTTCCACATATTACCACAATTTATTCGCAATTAGTGGTTTTTCTCCCTGTAGTTGAAGGGAGGGGGTTTATGGGAGAACTTTATCAAGTTAGGGCCATAAATATGTAGACAAAGACGCCATTTTTATTGTTTTAAGTTTTGTATGCTATACCACAATAGATTTGAAAATAAACATCAAGGTTTGCTTGAAGTCTAGAATGGCAGCATCATTAAAGGGTTGTGTCAAAAATATTTTCTGAACCATGTATGAATTACACCAATTATATGCACAGCTCCCTGTTTTAGGGGCTCAAAAGTACTTAGAAAAACTGGCATAATCAGAAAATTATGAAGTCATTTTTTTCGTACTCAGTGGCAAAATCTTTGCAATCAATGACTGTCAGTAGTGTGAAGCCCATGAACATCATCAAAAATGGCTTTCTTCCTTTGTGATGCGCTGCCTGGCCTTCAATGCAGCTGCCTTCAGTTCTTGCCTTGTTTTTGTTGTTTGTGCCTTTAGCGAGTTGGAATGCGTGCTCAGGTGGATTTTGATCAAATGATTAACTTGTCAATAGTAGATGTTCTACTTCTTTATGTTAAAAATTTTGGGTTGCTTTCAGAGTTTGCCCCCAAGTTTCCATTTATCTGTACTATTTGGCATTTTGCAATTAGTTCTGATGATTTTGCCTGAATAAAACATGAAATATAGCTCTATACAATGCAGCTTTTATCTTCCAGCTTTTGTCAAGTGTCATCACCAGTAGATACAATGTAACCAACTTGCACAGCTGCCATAAGTGCCCATACAACACTGCTCTTCACAGATGAGGTGAAAGCCACAGATTATGAGCAGTTCCTTCCCTCATCCATGTCCTTCTTAGTAAACATTTATCTCTGGCTCAGTCCATAGGATGTTCCAGAAATACGTTCAGTTAGCCACAACTAATGGTTTCTCTTTTTCTCTGGTGGGTTTGTCTTGATTTTTCAGCCTAATAATGACTTGCTTTACTGGCACTCATGGCTCTTTGGATTTCTTTTGAGAGTTAAAAGCAACAGATTTCGAATGAAAATATAACTCTTGAAATCAACAGTAGACCTTTTATCTGTTCACTTTTAAATGTAATTATTAGGGAATAAAACACACCACAACATGGAAGAGCTGATCCCTTAAAAAGAGAGAACCCATTTGTCATGAGATGGACTCAAAGATCTAAAATTCATTCCAGATACACAATATTACCATTTCTCTCAAACATTGTTCATAAATCTGTCTAAATGTGTGATAGTGAGCACTTTTGCTTTGCTGAGACAATCCATCCCACCTCACAGGTGTGCCACATCAAGATGCTCATCAGACACCATGATTAGTGCACAGGTGTACCTTATACTGCCCACAATAAAAGGCCACCCTTAAATGTGCAGTTTTTGCTTTATTGGGGGTCTGGGGACTCAGAACCAGTCAGTATCTGGTGTGACCACCATTTGCCTCATGCAGTGCAACACATCTTCTTCGCATAGAGTTTATCAGATTGTCAATTGTGGCCTGTGGAATGTTGGCCCACTCCTCTTCAATGGCTGTGCGAAGTTCCTGGATATTAGTGGGAACTGGTATGCACTGTCATATACGCCGGTCAAGCACATCCCAAACATGCTCAATGGGTGACATATCCAGTGAGTATGCTGGCCATGCAAGAACTGGGACATTTTCAGCTTCCAAGAATTGTGTACAGATCCTTGCAACATGGCGCCGTGCATTATCTTGCTGAAACATGAGGTGATGTTCATGGATGTATGACACAACAATGGGCCTCAGGATCTCATCACGGTATCTCTGTGCATTCAAAATGCCATCAGTAAAATGCACCTGTGTTCTTCGTCCATAACAGATGCCTGCCCATACCATAACCCCACCATCACCATGGGCCACTCGATCCACAACATTGACATCAGCAAAGCGCTCACCCACACGATGCCACACATGCTGTCTGCCATCTGCCCTGAAAAATGTAAACCGAGATTCATCCGTGAAGAGAACACCTCTACAACGTGCCAGACGCCATCGAATGTGAGCATTTGCCCACTCAAGTCTGTTACGGCGACAATCTGGAGTCAGGTTAAGACCCCGATGAGGACGACGAGCATGCAGTTGAGCTTCCCTGAGACGGTTTCTGACAGTTTGTGCAGAAATTCTTTTGTTATGCAAACCAATTGTTTCAGCAGCTGTCTGAGTAGCTGGTCTCAGACGATCTTGGAGGTGAACCTGCTGGATGTGGAGGTCCTGGGCTGGTGTGGTTACACGTGGTCTGCGGTTGTGAGGCCGGTTGGATGTACTGCCATATTCTCTGAAACGCCTTTGGAGACGGCTTATGGTGGAGAAATGAACATTCAATGCCCGAGCAACAGATCTGGTTGACATTCCTGCTGTCAGCATGCCAATTGCACGCTCCCTCAATGCTGGCACCATCTGTGGCATTTTGCTGTGAGACAAAACTGCACATTTCAGAGTGGCCTTTTATTGTGGGCAGTATAAGGTACACCTGTGCACTAATCATGGTGTCTGATGAGCATCTTGATGTGGCACACCTGTGAGGTGGGATTGATTGTCTCGGCAAAGCAAAAGTGCTCACGATCACACATTTAGACAGATTTGTGAACAATGTTTGAGAGAAATGGTAATATTGTGTATCTGGATTGAATTTTAGATCTTTGAGTCCATCTCATGACAAATGGGAGTAAAAACAAAAGTGTTGCGTTTATATTTTTGTTGAGTGTAGCAATTTCACCTTGAAATATCAGCTTTAAAGGCTATCTATTGGTGGGCTGGATTATTACAGCGAGAATAGCATCTCTCCCATCACTACAGAGGAACCTGGTGGCCTGCATCTGGACTATGTAACTTTCGACTCCGGGTCCCACACTCTCGCAAGAGTGCTTCATGGCACACACGAGCTTTTAATAATAATGCATCAGTTTTATATAGCACTTTTCTGGGCACTCAAAGATGCTTCACAATGAATACATTATTCATTCACTAAGACATTCACGCTCTGATGGTGGTAAACTACGTTTTTGTAGCCACAGCTGCCCTGGGGCAGACTGACGGAAGGGTGGCTGCCAGTATGCGCCTACAGCCCCTCCGACCACCACTAAACATTTGCACACAGCCATACTGGAGTATTCCTATATTACATGTTTTTGTGGGTGGGGGAAACCGGAGTACCCGGAGGAAACCCACACGAACACGGGGAGAACATGGAAAGGAGCATAAGGAGAAGGCAGCTAGGCTAGCCTGATATCGTGTCTCGAAAGATAGCTGAGGCAAAGAGGTGAAAAAGGATGGTGTCGGTGGAAGCCAGGATAAAAAAGGGAGAGTCACCGTGCACGGCACAAAACCGGAGTTGAAGGAGAATTCCGGTGTGAAATTGAATTAGGGTGTATTGAAACATGATAACGAGTACTAACTTTAGTCAAATTCCCCACCTCCGTACGCATGCAACATTTGGAAATACAAGGCTTTTTAGCTGAAGCTCCCAACAGGCTTACGATGGCAGTGAACTGGACATAGCGTTGCCAAGCAAAGAAATCGCAATTTTTTCATCATTAACAAGGCTCAAAGTAGCTCCACACTTCATTGGTAGAATTCCAAGGGCCCTGACATTTAAAAAGAGGCACTGAGAACTCTGAAAATGCACAGGTAGTTTATTAAAAAAGGCTGTTTACGCAGACAGTACCTTGCGGTAGTTTGCAGCTAGAGCGCACAAAACTGGGATTCCTACCTAGTGCGGCTTTAAAGAATGCTGTAATTCCTACACCATCCACCTCATTTTTGATGCGTGAAGCCTCAAACTGAATCAGAATATCCTCACTTTGAACTCATATTTATGATGTAAATTGATCTCCAATATACGATGATTGACAGGTAAAATAATGAAGGCAATGCCCAAATATTTAGGGACCTACCTACAGCGCCCTCCAAAATTATTGGCACCACTGGTTAAGATGTGTTAAAAGCCTTAAAATACATTTAATTTTTATTACAGAAGCAAACTCTCACACTGAAAATTGTAGAAAAATGTAACCGTCAACTCAAGTGAATTTTAAGGGGAAAAAAAGTCCCCTTTATTTTTCCTAAAATCACCTGTTCCACAATTATTGGCACCCCTAACAATTCCTAGGAAATAAATGTAATTGAAGTATTTCTGTCATTTCTACAGTAGTTTACAAAGTTGATCAGAGTATCTAGGAACATTTAATTAGTAAATCATCACTTCCTGTTTCCCTGGGGTATAAATATGACAGGACACAGAGGCCATTTCTCTTATCCACTTCTCAACATGGGAAAGACAAAAGGACACACCATTCAAGTAAGGCAGATGTGTGTCGACCTTCTGGCAATGGCTACAAGAAAATCGGCACTCGCCTGCAACTGCCCATATCTACTGTCAGAGGAATCATTAAGAAGTTTAAAACAACTGGAACAGTGGTAAACAAGCTTGGACAAGGACGCAACGTTATTTTGCCACCATGCACAGTGAGGAGGATGCTAAGAGAAATAAAAAGTTCTCCAAAGCTGACTGTTAAAGAATTGCAACAATTGGTAACATATTGGGGACACAAAGTCTCCAAAACAACCATCAGGTGCTATCTACATGCCAACAAGATGTTTGGGTGTCATGCACGGAAAAAACCTTTTCTCACTCACAATCAATAACGCAAACGTCTGGAGTTCGCTGGGCGGTACTGGGACTTCAAACGGGACCGTGAGCTTTAGTCAGATGAGACCAAGATAGAGCTTTTTGGCAACAAACACTCAAATTAGTCTGGCGGAACCTCATGCCCACTGTGAAGTATGGGGGAGGATCGCTGATGCTGCAGGCCTGTTTCTCTTCCAGAGGCCCTGGGAACCTTGTTAGGGTGCATGGCATCATGAATGCTTTGAAATACCAGGACATTTCAAATCAAAATCTGGGGGCCTCTGCCTGAAAGCTGAAGATGGGTCGTCACTTGGTCTTTCAGCAAGATAATGACCCTAAACATGTGGCCAAATCTACCCAGAAATGGTTCACCAGACACAGAATCAAGCTCCTCCCGTGGCCATCTCAGTCCCCAGACGTCAACCCCATTGAAAACCTGTGGAGTGAGCTGAAGAGGAGAGTGCAGAGGAGAGGACCCACGTCGCTGGATGATTTAGTGACATTGTGCAAAGAGGACTGGTTGCAGATCCCTCTTTCTGTATTCTCCCATCTTGGGAATCATTATAGGGGAAAATTAGGTGCTGTTTTGTTGGCAAAAGGGGTTTGTACAAAGTATTGACATCAGGGGTGCTAATAATTGTGGCACGCATGATTTGATGTAAAAGAATTATTTCTTAATGTGGGATTTTTTTTCCCACTGAATTAATGCACTTGAATTAAAGGTTGGATTTTCCTCTTTTTTTCATTGTGGTCCTATATTATTTAGAAAAAAACTGAATTTATTAGAAGCTAAAGAACACATCTTAACCAGGGTTGCCAATAATTATGGAGGGCACTGTATATCAATATATTTTTTCTGCACATATTCTACTTCTTATTAAGAATAGTAATAATTTTACAGGGTGGTGATGAACGTGACATTACTGATATTCATATTCATGTAGTAAGTTTTTTTTGTTTGAGGTCTTGCTCACCTCTAGACAGCTGCTGCTAAACAGTGCAGACAGGTCATACAAAATACTGTGAAAAGGATACCGAGTGACCCTCCTCTTGGCACTCAACATCCAAGTGATGTATTGTGGGTAATGTCTCTATGAAAGATTGGTGTGTGGTGCAGGTGCTGTGTTTATACATCATGTCCCTTTGCAGAAATTGGGATAAGCTATGGCCTTGTGCAGCCCTGGCTTTCAGCTTTAAAACCTACCTGAATTATTGCTCAACTTTGTCAAGCGGTTAAGCCAAAGAAATTAACACCAATAACATCATTATAACTGTGATATATGGGTATCTTTGCAAATCGAAAAAAGTTTCTAAAATAAAAAAAAAAAACAGACTAAAGCACAGAAGAAAAACAACATAAAAATAAAATGCAAAATAAAAATCTATTCTCTCTCATAATTTCCTTCTAGTTTCTGATATCCAGTGTTATCCCTCCAAGGGCCTACAGCTTCATTCAAATTATTAATTTTAATATTCTCCTCATATCTTATTTATGTGTCATTCATGTTAGTATTCCTGCTGTTCATTCAATGAGCAATTTGTGCTTTTCCGTTAATCACCTCATGTCTTTATCAAATTGACTTGCCCCAAGTGGTGAAATACAAAGAAATAAAAAAAATAAAAAATCTGTCCAAATAGCAGCCAGTGTGTTTCTACCACAATCCCCGGGAGACAAATGAGTGATTTTTGTAAGCACGACACATGCGGTGCTTTCCCTCTGACAGGCCTCCTGACAGTCAGAGTCAACAACAGAACCAGTTTGACCAAATTAAATGATGGTCCATGTGAATTCCTCTGTGGAATGAAGCGGGGGAACAGAAAAATCTTAGTGCAAATACATCGGCCTGCTTCGTTTCCCAGCGGCTCAGCCTCTGCTCTGGAGGTGCTGTGACTTCCTTTGACAATCCAACCAGTTCAATCACTGTAGCATTTGCAAGCATCGCTTCCTGAGTTGAATGCAGTGAAGATGTAGTTACAGTTTTGTTTCTCCCCAGTCTAACTCACCAATCTAGTGTTATTTGTGATATCACAGTGCAACTATTGGTTCACTAAAAGTTCTCTATTTATTATTTTCTTTTGATTTGTTATCTCCATTATTCACAAACACCAACAATTATGTACTCAGTCGACAGTGCAATACAATACCATGGCACTGAAAATTAAAGTAGGGATTCAAAGAAAAAACTGAAATATGGCAATTTTGACTTCAATGGAAAGCCTGGAACGCAAAGAATGCAATGTAATGCCATTCCATCACATTATCAATACGAGAAAATGGAAATACGCATGAAAAGACAGTACTTTATTGAGGGTGAATGCTAGGAATGACGCCCGTTTTGGGTGATGTCATATATGGGTTTTGCAAGCTCTGCTCTGTGAATTTGGGTGCGGTGTACGTCTCTCTCGAAGCGTTATATTTTGTTATTCAAGAGTCAAATTGTGTCGTTCTTTACTTGAGATGGATAAATTATAATGGAGAAACATTCATCTGTCGTTTTTTCTTTTATTTCAACTCATATTTTTCTATATAGTACACTGAAGATTAGCATGGACATAGGCTAAACAATATGTCGGAAATCATGTGTAAATACGGGGAAGGACTGATACTTTAAGTTATTATGATTTTTTTTGATGATTAGACTTGATAAGAGCGACGACAAAACAAGAAAGGAAGATTTTTAGAATGTATTCTCTCTTAACTTGCACAGGAATACATCTTGTTCATGCACTTGCAGCTGCCTGTCATCAGATCTTTCGATTGCGTATACATCTAACATAACATTTTCGAGGTTTTGTTTCCTTTTAATTGCATCATAGAAGAGGAAGGATCATAAGTTGAAGAAAGAACTATGGGAAGAGATACAAAAACTCTAAAAAAGCAATTAAAACTGAACTTTTGTGCATGAGAAATACAGGCAGGCAATTTAGATACATTTCATATCATACGGCTTTTCCCGTATTTCAAATTTTGACCTTGCTTTGACCTTCAACTTTATTCAACCCCTGTGAGTTACATTGAAATCTTTCAAAATCATCTCCTCCGAAACTACCTGGCCAATGAAGGTGAAACTTGACAGGTACCTTCCTGCCTATGAGGACACTAAGTTTTATTCAAGCGTTTTGCACTGATTTCAAACATGGCCGCCAAGGCAGCCATATTGAAAATCACATAATTGGCCATCTGAAAGCTATTTATGCACATATTCAGCTGAAATTTGCTATGTAGCCAGAACGTGGCAAGATACATCGCATATCATACTGCTTTTTCCGTATTTCGAATTTTGACCTTGCTTTCACCTTCAACTTTGTACAACCCCTGTGAGTTACATTGAAATCTTTCTAAATCATCTTCTCCAAAACCACTTGGCCAATGAAGGTGAAACTTGACAGGTACCTTCCTGCCTATGAGGACACTAAGTTTTGTTCAAGGCGTTCCGATCCGATTTCAAACATGGCCGCCATATTGAAAATCACATAATTGGCCATCTGAAAGCTATTATTGCACATATTTAGCTGAAATTTGCTATGTAGGTAGTAAATAGCAAGATACATCACATATAATAAGAGTTTTACCATATTTTGAATTTTGACCTTGCTTTGACCTTCAACTTTGTACGACCCCTCTTAAGTTACACAGAAACCTTTAAAACTCTTCTTCTCTAAAACTACTTGACCAATAAAGCTGAAACTTCACAAGTATCTTCCCACCTACACTCCATCTGCAGTGGGTAGGTTAAGTCCTTCTACCCACTGCACACTTTCGTACTCTTTTATAATAATGGCCACCAGGTGTCAACCGCAAATCAACGACAACTGAGGACCAATCAGCGCCGAGCTTACAAATGCGTCGCCAGCAGCAGATGGAATAGCAGAAGCAACATGTAAACGGTAAACAATCCGCGATGATCATGGCAGAAAATACTCCCAAAAAAAGGATATACCGTTGTGCCGAAGGGCTTTCATGCTTCTGCGTGGTATTACAGTGCAAAAAAGATTAGGAAATACGTTCGCGTCCGGTGCGAAAGCGACTCAAGGATCTTAAATAACGTAACATTGGCATGCTAGCTAAAATATTATAGTTATCGATGTCTCTAGCAAAACAGCTCGCTCGCGAGTATTCAATTGTGAGCGAACTGTAGCCTTTAAGCTCGCTAGCTAGTTGGCCATGTAGCTAAATACAATGGCGCGCTAATTATGAGTTAAACGAGCCGTCATGGCATCCTCATCGCGCAACAACGAGAAAACTTGTTTGATTGGCGTCGATCCATATAAATTGGACTCAGCAGCATTTAGCCGAGATACATCTTTGCTGCCAGCCGTGGATTACCCCGATATTTGCCCCTATTTAATCCTCACACTGTACGCCTACACGGCGCAGGAACTGAAGGCATAAGGAGTCGTATAACTATTTCATATAACTAAGTGAACATTGGCTGCCTCCCAAAGCGCCTGAATTAAATCCTTGTTCTGTAAACTTGCGTTTGGTCCAAAACGTCGGTCTCTGCGTCCGCATTAATATTTTGTATTTCTGTCTTCACCGGGAATTTTATGGCGTCTTAACTGGCTATTTCTGTTGTACAATAAGACTAACCGGGCATTTTATTGCGTCTTAAGACACAAATACAAAATCTTAATGCTGACGCCAAACCCGACGTTTTGCCAGTGTAGCTACAGAATGAAGATTTAATTTTGGCGCTTTTGGATGCAGCCATTAACTTCATTCAACAGTAACTTAGCTCACCGTGAATCTCGTAAGTCAATAATATCGACTGTCATATCAGCTGTCTTGATGTCGCCTCCATCCAAAACGATGTCAGGCACCTCGCATCATTTATCGCATCAAGCAACATTCACTGTCTGACAAAACGATCTCTGACCAATAAAATCGTTAACTACCAGTGATTAAATGCTATGCTCACACTTTACTGGGGAAAGTGGCTTATCTAACTCCAATGTTACCTGAGATAAAATGATCGGAACAGACTTTGCTATAAGGAGTAGCCTGCAGTCTCTCCTATTGATTCTAGTGAGCCACAGGTCTCTCCTCTGCTGGCTCATGTCCTCTCTGTCTCTCCCCTCTCTTTTCCTCACAGTGGGTATTGCAAAGAAATCTAACACGTTTTTTTTTTTTTTTGCTGTCATTAGAACAGCTGTGAACCACACAGCAAACCATGTTGGACCAACCAGGGTTGATACGATCGCTAAAGAATGTGAGGTAGAAGCCTCTCGATAGAGTCTAGTCAGGAATATTAGTGGGGATGTCAACAATATGGCCACATCGAACGTTGATGACGCGCATCGAATACCATCAATGTTTGATCACGTGGGGCGCCTGGAGCCAATGACAAAAGATGTCATAGATTCTGAATTTTAAGGCAAGATTATTGCGCTGATTGGATGGTTGTGATCATGTGACCTAGTGGCCATTATTATGAAATAGTACGAAAGCGTGCAGTGGGTAGAAGGACTTAACCTACCCACTGCAGATGGAGTGTACTTCCCAGCCATTTGGACACTAAATTTGTTCAAGGCGTTTCCCTTGAGTGGTCAGGTCAGCTACAGCGCCCGTGGCACTATTTTTGCCTTTTGGTGTAGCTGACCTTGACCCATTTAGGTCAATAATTTAATTTGAATGATCCTTGTATTCACTGCTCGCCTTTCCTAAGAGTTTTTGTACTTCGCTTATACCATTTTTGAGCTAGACTGTTGACAGACAAACAAAGGCCACCGGAAACAATACCACTGCCTTTTTGGCGGGGGGAAAGAAAGCTCTTGCGCGAAGCTTTGTCCAGCTTTGATCCCTGAAATGTACTTCCTTGGGACCTGCTTTGTCAGTACATTCCTTGCATATATGTCAACAAATGTTTTGCTCAGGAGGTTTTGGGTGAGGTGCGCTGTTTTACATTGTGCTGCTGAGAATGGAATTTGGCTAGGATTCACAACAAAGATAAAAAAAAAAACACCGCAGTTGATTAGCATCCCCCTTTTCGGAATGAGAGGTAGTGTCTGCCCTGCAGGGGGTGAAACACATTTCCTGATGAAAGGGCTTCATTTGGCTTTGTGAGGGAAACAGATAAATAAAAGCGCATGAATAAACATAAGTGGATGATTAAAAAGAAAAAAAAATGTAGCCATTGCGTAAGTGAATGAAAAATTAAAAGCAATGTCTGAGACACTGAATGTCTATTACAGTATTCATCATTTTATTAAAGAGCTTGTTCAATCAACGACAATTTGAGGCTGCTCCAAGTTGGCATGTCAAAATTTCCTAAAATTATTGATTTGAGTGGTTTGCTTTCTACAAATTATTTGTGTGAAGCTAATGGAATTTCTGTGACAACTGTACCATGCCTGATTTAAATGTGAATGCAATGGTCAATCTGACAACTCGAGATCTGCCGTACTATTACAGCAACTAATTTGGTAGTTTCCGGCTCTGACATAAAGCTGTCTGGGTTTGACTAGGCTGGCTGGCGCATTAGGGGGTATGTCAGTGCATCAAGCAAGAGCTATGTAGGTTTTGTGCCACTGACTACGATTGCATTTGGGCTCACTCTGACCACAACTCAAATGCTGTCACTGTGTGGTAGTTGTATGGGACTGAATCCCAGCCAACGGCCCTGTGTGCAAATGAACACATATCATGCATACCGCTCTTTATTTTTCATGTTCTTTAGGTAGGCTACCCTATGAATAATACAAGAAAAATTATGGTGGGATCTCAAGGGAGGGGTACGGAGAGGATCCATTTTCACACATGTGTATTTTCCTTGTGTGGGGGAAATACAACCCTATATCGGAAAAATGTTTGACAGAATAACAAATTGAAATTAAAGCTAAAAGCATTGGTTTGTAAATTACCACTGACCTGCATTTTTGTTGAAAACAATATGACAGCATGTCATGCGATGCTTCGTGACATTATTTATACAGATATTTTCAAAATAAATCTTTATTTCAATTTTTATAACATATTTCAAAAAAGTTGGGACAGTAAATTCACCTCTATGTCATGTTGTCATTGTTTCTGACAGCAGTGAATAAACATTCAGTGACTGAAGACACTAAGTGAATCAGTGTCTCCATTCTAATTTTGTCCCATTCTTCCAGCAGATGAGGTGTGCAATAATGGCAAGTCTTTGGTGTCTCATTTAATGTTCCAAAGTGCACCACAAATTCTCTATTGGGAACAATTTAGGACTGTAGACAGGTCAGTGTAGCACCTGAACCCTCTTCTCATGAAGCCATGGCTTTGTAATCAGGGCCTGATTAACACAGTGCTATGCCCCAGTGTGACCAGTCATGAAATGCCCCCCCGCTAAAAAGTTACTGAACATGGCTTAAAGAACGCTGAAATGGACCACTCTTCTCTTTTATAATACTAGCGTTTCATTTATTAACAACTTAACTGGCGTACAGCAATAACGACAGCTAAAGCACCAGCTGAACAAGCCTTCAAAAGAAGATTGCCAATTGTGATAATGATAATGGTGCCTTCAAGGACAGTGTGACAACCCTGCTGTCTTCAGGGACAGTGCCCAAAATCTTCAGGGGTGATCTGGGGTCAAATGGGCAAAATTTGATTATTTTTCCAAAATAAAAATTTTTTAATAAAAGTATTCTATAATAACCCACCTTTAATAATCACTAATTGCCACAAGGATTAAAAACTGAAGTCAACTTTTCAATGTGGTCTTATGCATTTTCCATTTCTTTCCTAAGGTATTACTTTTTCCACGTTTCTCAGGTTTGTGGCAGCCAATACATTTTTTCTTTATCATTGAAAATCTATGAAATTTGGGCTGCAGGTACTTTACTTCATTAGAAATGCAATGACATGGGCAAAATTTCCCTATCTATTACATACTTTGAATATTTCGAGTATTCGTCAGATTCTGCGCAAAATTATTTCAAAATATGAGTAAAATGCCCCAAAATCACAAAAATGATAAACTGGGCAAAGAATGGCTATGTCATTGCATTTGGATAAGCAATGGCTTTTAAATGATGGAAGTAATTTAATGAGCTTGCTTGGTTGCCATGGCAACCGCATAAACAGAAAAATGCCAACTTGTATCTTTTTTGGTGGTTATTATATGTACCTCATTACTTTAATTACCTGGCCCCTCCCCTAGGGGGCCAGGTTAAGCAATGATCATGTCTGTGTGTCTGTGTGTGTGTGTGTGTGTGTGTGTGTGTTTCTGTCAGTCTGTCTGTCAGCCCGTGGCTGGGGCCAGGTCTGCTATCTCTGATTGCCTTGTTCTGAGTTGTTTCCTGGTGTCTTTCTTTTTCTTTCTTTCTTTTTTCCATTATTATTATTACTATTATTACTATTATTTTTTTCTCTCTCTCTCTCTTCTGATTTTGGCCAGGGAAATGCGTTTAACTTTGGACAACTCACCCGCATGCTTGGGCCTATGGGTTTAAGGCTAACATGGATGGCCTTGGGTTATTTTTGTTTTTCGTTATCTTGGGTATCATTTTTTTTGTTTCTGTGTTTGTTTATGTTTGTCTTGTGCATGTCCTGTCAATATATGTTTGCCTCATGTATGTAATCATCAACACACCGCACTTTGTGATCTATGCTGGTGGTTTGGGACAGTACTCCTAAACTGCAAATATCAATATGGATAGTGCAAAAGGGCTTAAAATTATACACATCAATATCAGGAGCCTTAAAGGAACAGTCCACCGTACTTTCATAATGAAATATGTTTTTCTATGAAATGAGACGAGATGATATGTACCTCTCCGAGCTTTGAGCGACCACCCAGTCAGCCAGACGCGCTGCCACTCCTGTTAGCATTTGTAGCTAGACTCATTGTGGTCAACGGTATTTTTCGGGGCTGTAGTTAGATGCGACCAAAGTCTTCCACGTTTTTCCAGTTTACATAAGTTTATATGACCAGTGACATGAGTTCGGGTTCAGGTACGCAAATCCAAAAGTGGCTTTTTCTATGCTGTGGGAAGTGCGTACTATAATGACAGGCGTAGTAACACCTTCTGCGCGCTTCGACAGCGCATTGATACCTTCACTTCTGATTTCTTTTCTCTTCCACGACCCCCCCTACTTCCGTAAATACAACCAACGTGACTGCACTGCACTGCTTCGTACACAGTCAGGAAGCCAGAGCTTGCAGAAAATTATCAGTAAGGGATAATTAACGAGAAGGTGTGCATTCCACGGTTTTAATGCACGACGCGGAGTTCGTGTCGGGTGGTTGCCTCCGCGAAGAGCATTAAAACAGGAGTGGCAGCCCGTCTGGCTGACTGGGTGGTCGCTCAAAGCTCGAAGAGGTACGTATCATCTCGTCTCATTTCATAGAAAAACATATTCCATTATGAAAGTACGGTGGACTGTTCCTTTAAACATAAAATTGATCTATTTAGACCATGGGTTGAGCAACACAAACCTAATATAATTACATTATCTGAAACCTGGCTCAACGACAAGATATCTAACAATGAAATCAAATTAGCAAACTATGTCCTATATAGTGCAGATAGAGGCACATAGGCCGGAGGTGTAGTCACATATGTCTCATCCAATCTTGCTTTTGAGCTAGTTGTGCCCACAGTTGAGCCTCTACATTTTGAAAGTATTTCTGTGAAGGTCATCCTACACGAAAGCAAATATTTAACTATTGGAAACATTTACAGGCCCCCTTCAGCTCCAGCTGATTCCTTTAACTGTATAGTATCCACCATCAACTCCATCAAAGATAAAAATGAGCTGATACTCCTGGGAGATTTTAATAAGGATTGGGCAGACAGATCCTCTAATACAGTTAAGAACACTATTAGGACTTTGAACTTAGCACAACTTATTAGTGTGCCCACTCGAGTCACGCCTACTAGTCAATCCTTGCTGGACTGGATTTTGGTCTCACATCCTAACAGATACATCAAATCAGGAATCATGTCTGACTGCTTTAGTGACCATTGCACTATTTTTTGCATTTGGAAGATTAAATTACCCAAACTCCCTCCAAAACTAATCAAAATTAGGCAAGATAAGAAACTCAATATTGACGCATTTATTCATGATCTAATCTCTATTAACTGGGACCGGTACAAAATCATTTCTAATGTTCACGATGCATGGGAATTTTTACACTATGAACTTAAAAAAATTATTGACAAACATGCCCCCTTCAAAACTATAAAAGTCAAGGGCAGTCATCTTCCTTGGATCACATCTGATCTTATAAGCACCTTCAGGCAGAGAGACAAATCATGGGCTGTGTATCGCAGGACAAGAGATCCTGCTGATCGGGAGAAATACAGACTGCTGAGAAACAAAAGCAAAACTGTTACTAGAAACTCAAAATCACATTACTATATTGAATCTCTTACCAGCGATTATAAAAATCCTAAGCAATTCTGGAAAAAAATTATAACACTAGCCAATGCACCTGACAAATCTGTTCATCATAATCAGCTATAAGTCAACAACACCATATTACACAATCCTCTTCCAGTAGCTCAAGCCTTTAATCAACGCTTCTCCTCAGTCTGCATTGCTACATCTGATCCCTATGTCCTTAACAATACACCACGTTGCCCCAGCACATTCTCCTTCAGGAGAATCTCACCTGTTGAAGTCCTGAATGCAATCAAAGAGCTTGAAGCATGCAGTAGTCCCGGCTTAGATGGTGTTGAAGCTAAGTTTTTAAAAACTTGCGCAACACATTCTCATGTACCCTCTCTGTGACCTTTTTAATTTATCCCTCTCTACCCATGAGATACCCTCCATTTGGAAATGGTCACGTATCACACCACTCCATAAAGCAGGCAACCAACTTGATCCCAACAACTACAGACCAATATCAATTATTTGTTCAATAGCTAAAGTCTTCGAAAAATTAATCGACTACCAACTGTTTACTTATCTCACCAAACACAATATCCTGTCTCCTGTTCAATCTGGTTTTCGTCCAAATCACTCGACAACTACTGCCCTACTTAAACTTACCAACGACATACACTCTGCATCTGCTAATCGCAAAATTACCGGTGCAATATTTATTGACCTTAGTAAGGCATTTGACCTTGTTGATCACTACCTACTACTGGACAAACTATATTCTATTGGTATGACACGAAATTCCTTACTTTGGTTTAATGCATATCTGCACAATAGAAAACATTGTGTTGTCATTCAGGGCACCAAATCCGACCTAGTAGTTCAGGAATGTGGCGTGCCGCAGGGCTCAACCCAAGGACCACTCTTGTTTTCAATATTTATTAATGATCTTCCTTCCATTTTCTCTGGTTGTAACTGTCAACTCTATGCTGACGACACAGTCATATATACTTCACAACTCAACCTTTCACAGACTCAGTCAACATTACAGGTAAATTTCAATTATCTAGAATCATGGCTCATAGCGAATAAACTACTTATCAACAAAACTAAAACAAACCTGATGCTGACACAACAGAGAGCATGTGTCTCGTTCACTGAGGGGTCTATTCTCCCATTGGCGCTTAGGTCCTTTTTCACTCGATTCAAGTTAGCCTGTTTGTTCCGTGGAAGAAAGGGAAGAAGACAAATAATAGGATAATTCTAGTCACATGAAAATAACGATCAAGGACATTTTATATGATCTCATTTAGAAATTGCGCACTTGAAATCTCAAACTACTCCGATGTCAGGTTTGCAACTAAAGGACATGGAAACGCTTTAACAAGGATTCTTACCCTGCACGCGGTCATCCCCCCACCCCGAAACCGCCTCAGCAATGACGGAATTCCATATCTACAGCCTATCATGTCCCAGTTGATTTGAGCGACACATTCACTAGAACTTAGGCCTAATACTTTATTATCATCAATTATCCCATTTATTGATAATGATTCTTCCCATGTCGGCTATTCTTTATTGGCTAAAACTGATAAACAAATTGGTAGTGCTTTGGTATTGGCAAGGGTAGGGCTCAATCTAGAGTAGCCTATTTTATAAAATCTTTATTCACACATTAAAATACACTGTATTATCAAGGGTAAAAAAATTACAAAGGCACGAGTCCTTTAATACAGATATCCTCAATTAGAAAATCAATCTCCTCAGTCGTAAGAATATCACAACTTTTTAGAGTATCACGAACATATAGGGCAGTCGCATTTGTAAACCTGTAGGAAAAATGTGTTGCTCAATCTCCTCTCTTGAGATGAATTTGAGCTTCTCATATTTGTATCATTCTGTGATCATTTGTTTCTGAGTTACTTCTCCTAAAGGTCCCTTAGGAGCAAGAGATAAGCTAAAAAGAGACATGACATCACTGAAACAGAGGAAGTTGAGTTGAGATAACCATTTGAGCAATACTTGAGAAGTGGGATAAAAAGAGGAGATCTCATAATTGTATACCCCTGATCTCAATTCTGTCTTGGTTATTTTGATGACTGGCATTTTGGTTTTAGATTTTGAGGCTATGGTAGAATGATGGTCTTATGTATACTCGCATTAATTCATTGCTATGCGTTTGTAATTGAACTAATTGGAGAAGAGGCTGATGCGTAATATCATGTGTTGATTTCGTTTGATAAATTATTCTGGCTATGAGAAATGTAGTTTAGAAGTAAGGAAGAACAATCGAATATTAAATGTCTCAACCTTTACCATGTTAAATAAATTAAAATGAATGTCAAAATTCGGCCTATAACTGACATCAAACGCAATATTCTGTTTTGTCTCATGTTGGCGCTTGTCCTTAATACAGCCCTCAAAAGCGCTTAACAGAAAAAGCGCGTAAGCCAGGGGGAGAATACGCGTAAGTGTTTTTTGCCCGAGAAACGCCCGGAAACGCCCCGATTTTGGCCTTGCTCCACCCCAAGTGCGTAACTGCCTTCGGGGCGCGTAATGCACAGACTTAAGTCGAGGGGAGAATACGCGTAGGCTGAAAAGCGCGTAGCAACGCGCTTTTTTCGACTTACGCGCATGGGAGAATAGACCCCCATATGAATAAAATATGCTAATTTCCCATGCCAGAGAGCTTTTTCTCCCTTTTTACTTTTGCAATGAGTTGGTTCTTTTTTGGTAGATTGTATACAACACTGCTTTACTTTGCACTTGGCACACATCAACTCACTTACAGAACAGACAACAATGATTTTCACACCCCGTATTTGCATTGTCTTTTTTTGGTTTTCTGCAATTAATTGAATTTTGATTTTTAAATGCATTAGTGTGCATCTCCAAAATTGTTTTTGAGCCATGTTTTAACAATCTTAAACCCTAGTCACACTAGAGGTGGAATGAGCTGGAATGCCATTGGAATGAAAAATGTTTGTATATTCCTGGATATTCGAAGTGCGTTCTAAAAATTCTGACTGCATTCTGAGTACATTCCAAATATTCAGGCCCCTTCTTGTGGCCGCCCTGAATGTTTTGCTTATGCTCAAAATTTTCGAGGAGCATTCGAAGTGAAGAAATATCGAAAGGGATTCAAAGTGTATTCTAACTGCGCTCTGACTACATTAGAAATATTCTTAGGGCATTCCAACAGCATTCAAAACATTCTGAGTGCATTCGAGGGAGAATCAAAATGGCAAGCCACGTCAAATCCTGCCAGAATGTCCTGAATGTGCCTCGAATGAGCCAGAATGCATTTTGATTGCTGTCGGAATCTATTTCCATATTTAAAAAATTCAACTGGAAACTGAAAATCCCATCCCTGAAAAATTAGCTGAAACCCATCCCTGAAAAAAAAGATTGGTCATGACCTGTTTTCAATCATTCATTTAAGTAACCATTACAGAAACCCCCAAAACTCTCAACATTATCAGGTGTGGTCAGTTTTCATTAATAGCACTAAATGAAAACACGGGACCCTCGTGTTACATTCTAAGTACATTCCAAGTACATTCTGAGTATTCAAGCTGCATTCTGTTTTAATTCTTGAAGGTTCCAACTGTATTTGGCGGCCATTTCGGGAACGTTCTGACTGTACTTGAGGTGAATTTGTATAGCATTCGAGGCACCTTCCAACCAGACTTCGGGTGGTGTTCAAGCAGCAATCGAACCGCACTTATACGGCATTCAAAGTGTAATATAAATATATATATATAATATACATATATACATAATCTAAATATTCTGACTGCGTTCTAATAACATTCTTAATATTCCTACTGCGTTCCAACTACATTCAAGCGCTAATACACCCAGAATGTGCAAGAATTATTTGAGGCGGGTTCAAAGTGCATTCAGCAGCATTCTAACGGCATTCTTTCAAAGCTGTAAGAATTTTGGTCAATTTGAAATTCCTGCTCGACTGTTGCGGGAATTTAGAAAAATCTTCATTCCGGCTGGTTCTGCTTGATTCCTGCTGATTTAGATTTTAAATGAGGTGTGACGGGGGCATTAATGCCAGTCTGGCTGGCCCTTCTCTTCCTTGTCCATAGTACATGGCATCCATTTCTTCCAACAAAAAACCTGACATTGATTTTTTTAACTGCAATACAAGTTTCCACTGTGATACAGCCCATCACAAAGGCCTCCCAGCCCATGTTGCTATCAAGCCCAGAGAAGTATTTAGCTTAGGCTTGTGCTCTTGCCCTGTATGCACATAGATGCCACGTATCTTAAAGATATTATGCAACTTAGAAGGTAAGATATCCATATCCCTTCATATCTTTCTTTGAGAAACACTGCCTTTAAAACTTTCAGTAATTTTCTCATGTATGTGCAGGCAAATTGGCAATTCTAGGCTTATTTTTGCTCATGAAGGACTATGCCTTCCCTGAACACTGCTTTTGAACCAAATCATGATTGCAATCACCTGCTGACATCAGCCTTTCCAAGTCACATTATTATGCTATTTTTTCTCCTAATTGCTAGTCCTAAATTGCCCTATGTTGCCGTTACTTGTCCTAAAATGAAGTTGTACAGACAAAAAAACTCTATGCAATGAAATACGAGTAAAAGTAGAATTAGAGATCTGTTTTTATATGCATTTTCCATATTTTTCTTTTTATCTGAATTAGGATGGTAACTAACTTCAGACATGCCCTTGTTTTTATAAGAGTGCTGTTTTGTATATGGTTATTGCCTGCATTCATACAAAAACCACAGACACAGATTGTTGCTTTCCTTTCCTGACATCATTGAACTGCTTACTACATTACACCGCAGTTCTCAGAGGACTCAAGCAGGTGACACAGACACTGACAAATTTGCCAGTTCACTATGGAGTTCCCGTACAGATTTTAAATGGAATGACAGTGGCTCATCTGATTGACCAAGATGAAACAAAACCCCCACAACACGCACAGGTCATTAATTTGTCTAAGACAAACTCTTTTTACCACAGTGCCACAGGTGCTCAATCACCTCTTGTCGTGAAATGATCAGAATGGAGTTTGACGTGCCCAGTTTTGATGGGTAGTTCCATTAGCACTTGCATTTGCCAACTGCTTCAGGTTTCCAAGTTAGGGCCGTCTGTATTTCATTTTATTTAATTGACAGGTGGATTGGTGCAGTGTCTGCAGTGAAGCGGGTGTTGCACCAGTTTGTTCTGGTAAAGAAGGAGCTGAGCTTAAAGGTGAAGCTCTGGATTTACTGGTGAATCTATGTTCCAACCCTCACCTGTGATCACAAGCACTGGGTAGGGATGGAAAGAACAAGATCGCAAATACAAGCAGCTGACATGAGCTTTTTCCACAGGGTGGCTGGTCTGACCCTATGGATTAGGGTGAGGAGCTTGGATGTCCAGGAGAGGCTCACAGTAGAACCGCTGGTCCTCCGTGTTGAGAGGAGTCAGTTGAGGTGGTTTGAACATCTGGGTCGGATGCCTCCTGAAGGCCTCCCTTTAGAGGTTTTCCAGGAATGTCCAACTGGGGGGAGGCCCTGAGGCAGCCCTATGACGCGCTAGAGGGACCATATCACCCCGCCGGCCTGGGATCGGCCTAGGGTTCCTCGCGAGGAGTTGGAGGAAGTAGCTGGGGAGGGGGACGCCTGGGCCTCCTTGCTTAGTCTGCTACCCCCACGATCTGGCTCCAGATAAGCAGCCCAGCCGAAAATGGATGAATGGATGGATGGATATTGTTATGAGGAGCGCGCAGATGATTCATTTGTATGTATGCGCTACACTGTAAACACTTCACTGTTGTCCATATAAATTATACCCAGCATGATGAATTTCACTTTGGTACCCTCTATCTAAACTGGTCTCTGGAGCACAAGCTTTTGTTCAGTCACTTAGTGACTTGATTCAACTAGTCAACATGTAGATCAAAGCAATTCAGCTGCTCTCCCTGTTTCTCAGAGATTTATTGGCCTAGAAAGATTGGACAGATGCAATGCTCAATGGGTTATTTGTTGCCTTGTTGGATTCCTGTCACCTCATTCCAGGAGGCCTCCCAGGACAGGACTTTTTCTTGCTTGTGGTCTACCTGGAGAATGTTTGTGATGTTGACTATGTGTATGATTCTGGAGCATGTGAGATGGAAAACCAGTTACCTGTTTCAGTTGATCTAGTCCAGTCTTTTAAAGTTTCTCAACTTAAATTACTTTTTAAATCTTCCAATTTCTCAAACCCCATCCCTGAAATAGTTGTGCTATACATTTAGGCTGAAAAAAAGTCTTTGTTTTTAAAAGAGTAAGATCAGGTTCTCAGTCTCAGTGAATTCAGGGCAGAAAATATTCCCGAGAGAAGCACCCTTCCACTGTTCACTTAGAAGTTTGCAATACAGTAGAGGATGCTGTGTGAGGGCTAACTAAGTTAAGACACCATGCTGCAATGCATAAGTGAGCCCCACAATCCTGAATAAAGTCTTGCCCTCTCCAGCACCAATGACACCTAGTGGGTCACAATGCACCATTGCGGATGTGGGGTGATTCAGTTGGTTTGGTTGCTATCTATAAATCCACAGCAATTGACTGGGGGCCCGTAGACTGCGTAAGTAGTTGGTTTTAAGGTCTTCCTTTGACTTCACTCTATGTGAGCTTGGCTGGAGTCAGCAGTCTGAAAATAAGACGACAGCTTATGCTCCGTGGGGGACCGGGTGCGTTGACTCTCCCGAATCAGCAATGGAATTTGTTTAAACATGGATGTGTACGTAGTTGCACCAAGTTGGACATCTCAAATCAGGGTGGGGATCAAAATTGAGGTTTGAATGTTCAGCCGCAAACATTTATTTATCCATTTATTTAAATGCCCCGTTCAGTAATATGAAAAACTATTTTTCATTTTGATAATCCTGGCCAAAATATTCACGGCCACAAATATAGGTATGTTTTTTCATGATGAGCCCATGAGTGTGACAAATATAGCATTGTGAGAAATGATAGTTCTATTACTCGGTCGAAAAAAAAAAAAAAAACAGCCGTTGCCAAGAATTAGGTGAGACTCCTCATACTGGCAGCAGTCCACTGGGCATTCTACAGTCTCATGAAACAAGACAGAAAAATCTTTTTGTATTCCAAACAAAAGCTGCTGTGGAGTCTGCCTGGGCTTAGCCCCAATTTTACACCGAAACACAATAAAGCTAAAAAAAAAAAAAAAGTACTGCAGCTTAGCTTCATCTCCTGCTGCAGTGCACATCTGTTCTTTCTGCTTACTCTGTCCATCCGCCAACAGTCACGCCATTACGCCACAGCCATTTTGTCTTAATGACAGACTTTACCTTAAAAATGGGATCTACAAATGTGCCACCAAAATAATTTCCCTGCTAGATGGTGAAACCTGGATTATAGATATGAGAACACCACCTGCTAACAGCAATGTGTCTGCAGGTCTTTTATGGGAGGGAATTCCAGAGCTGGTCCTGAAAAATGAATTGCATACATGATGCACATGGAGCAATTTCAATATACTGCATTACTTAAATCCACACAGTAATATGCTCAGAGTTAATTTGACTCTTACAGAGTGGAATATACTCTTAAAGAGTCCATTTGAGCTCACGCTTTCTAGAGTGGAACCAAATAGACTCTTCAGGAGTTGATTTAACTCTGAACATTTTGCTGTGCTGTATGCAGTGTTTTTAAGCTTTTCAGATGGTTCATTAACGGTGCAAAAATGCTGTCCAACTCAAGCTAAAATATTATGATAACTTGTTTTAGTTAAACCGACATGACGAATTTGATTAATAAAAAAAGAATGAGGTCCATATGGCCCGCGATACGTTTCAGGATTGCCGCTAAATCAGGGCCACGACTGTCAGAACAGCAGCTTGTTCCAACTTAACATGAAGCACGCTTTGCGTTAATGGACTTAAACATGTCAAAACTCATTTCCACAAATCCCCACGAAGGGCTAAACGTGTGAGTGTAGCCTGACGTGGGCGTGCGAGCATCACTCACCAAGTCACTGCAACAGCCTTGCTCTGCTGTTGTCCTTGCTAGTTCTTGATTACTGCTGCAATTTGTGATTGCTGGTTGTAAGCACTTTTACTCAGTTCCCATTGTCCCGGTACTTGAAGAGAACAGCAGCATGGATTCAATCTGAATGTACCCTTAACTCTCAATTAAACTCAAGAGGCACTATTTTAGGTTAGACACAATGATGCTGAGCTCACCAATCAGTCTGTAAGTAGAGGGAAAAAACTCTTGCATTTATTTGTAGATCAAAGTTAAGGACAAATGTTGACTCAGATCTGAGTTGTGTCTATCTCAGCTTACAATGAGTTTTGGCCTGGTTTCCTGAAACAGTTTTGCTTACCACAAATTTGGCTGTAAAGATCCACTTATTGCTAGATCTCATGTTTCCCATTTTGAATGTAAATAAATACATAAATAACAGTAATTTATTGGAATAATAACAGTTAATTAACCCAATAGCACTTGGACCAACCAATACCGCCTAAAACTTCTGTTCCCTAGACCGCCTCAAACTGCCCGTGTCACATGATTGCCTAGGGTTTCACATTGGACTGCGTCATCATCTTGAAATGGATAAAATTAGCAAGGGGAATTCCCCAATGACTTCATTTCAAGATAAAACAAAGGGGTCGCTATATCGCTATTTATTGTTCAATCAGTGGTAGAATTCCTCATCTTAGTAAAGTTCATTCATTTTACTGAAGACAATTTCCATATTACATTGTGCCAAAAACTTTGCTTCTGAGTCATGTATCAGACATTTGTTATCGATAGTAAATTCAGTATTTTTGTATTGTCCATGCAGAAAGTGCTCAATTTCTGTTATTTTTAGAAAATATTTTATCATCATATTATATTCAGAGTATTTGTTATTCATTTGCTTGCTTGTTTCCTTCAGAAATACATTCAGAAATTGACAATCATTCTGAGTCCATATAACTCCAAAATCCAATGTAAAAAACACAGAAATTACCCGGATTTTCCAGGGAACAGAGGTAATCTACGTATATATAATGAGACTAAGAGCTATTGGGTTAACACATGATGAATTTGGCAATTCAATCCAAATATTATTGTATCACATAAAAGTTTTACTAAAAAAAAAAATTTTTTTAAATGAGTTCTCTGCCTGAATAATTACCTCGAGCAAGGAGTTTATGCTTACGGTTCACTTTTTGGTTTGTTTGTCTGTTTTTCAGCTGGACTTTAGAAAAACTACTGGCCCAAATTTTCATTCATCTTGTTCAAAGGGTGTAGTAGTAAGGGCCAAGGAAGAATCATTACATTTTGGAGTGGATCTGAATCACAGGGTGAATACACAAATTATTTTTTACTTTCCCTAACATGGCAAGGTCAGGCATTTTACCTCAGTGGAGGTCAGTAATTGCCCATCTAGTTTCCCATGTTTTTCAGGGGACCACCGTTGTATTCTCCTTTTTTATAAACAACTGGGCACAAACACCAGTGGCACACCATCAAAGTGAATAAGCCCAACAGCAACCTCACCTTTCAAGGCATGAAACTCTCAACACGTTACTTAACATCTTACTCAACATTTTCATTCGCCTGAAAAACTACACTGGACAAAAATATACTCCCCATGTTTTTGAGTTTGGAACCAGGATTCGTCTGTGAATAGCACTCTTCTCCAGCGCCATCGGGCCATCGAACGTGTGTGTTTGTCCATGCGAGTCGGTGCCAAGGCCAGACAGCGGTGAGATCCAGACCACGGTAAGGACGCCGACCGTGCAAGTTGGCTTCTCACAGGCGGTTACTGTGGTGTGATGCGTATGTTGTGCAGACCAACGGTCTCATCCACTGTGCATGTCGCTGATCTGAGCCGATCCCGAGGTGGAGGAGCCGGATGTAGCGATCTTGTGCTGGTGTGGTCACATGGCCGACGTGGATGAGGTCGATTTGCAGTACTGCCCATCTGTCGGAATCAAACTCTCAAACGGCCTATCGTCTGATAGTTAACATTCAGCTGCACAGCGACCGCTCTGGTGGACATCCCTGCATCCAGCATGCCAATGGCACGTTCCCGCATGACCTGAGACATCTGAGGCATGATGACTTTTGACAAAACTTGACATTTTGGGGTGGCCTTTCATTGTCCCCAGTATAAGGAGTGTCTGGGTACTGCTCATTCTGTCTGATCACCGTCTGGAAATTCCACACCCATGTAGAGAGTGAAATCACTGCATCACTGAGCAAATACTCACTGACAGAGAGATGGATTAAAAAATGGTACACAAATCAAGAGAAATATCCCTGTTGTACCAGTAAAAGTCAGCATATGCTCACTGAGAGTTTTTAACTCTATGTGGCATCAATATTTGACATGGGGCGTTTATATTTTTGATCAGTGTATCAAACAATAATTTACTGAATAATCAAGACTACTTTGTAGCATATAATGTTTGAGAAATGTTAATGACAAACAGAAATTGTAAGCCTACAGTAAGCCTCGGCAAATACTATTTCATTTCATTCACTCATTTCAGAGTCTTCAAAAGGCATATTGAGGTGTTATTTCTTCATTATGACTTAATGCATGTTGATAGGACATTGCCTCATAACTGTGTAATGCAATGATTAATATAATTATCGAATAGTAACTCGGCCAGTCATTTTACCCATTAGCTTTACAACTGAGCGAATCTATGTTTGCTCGCCGAATAAACAAAGTAAATAGGAACAAGTTCAGGCGAATAATGTGCGATTGCAGAGTTGTTATACCTGTGACGGCTCTTCACTCAAAGTAACAAAGTTCTTTTATTGTTTATTGTATCCCCAGATGAAAAGTCAGGGATACTGTGGATCAGTAATCATTACACCACGTCCACCGCCGCCGAATCCATAGAGATTTCTTGTGAGCGCACGGTAGATCACAGTTCTTTATGGATTCAGCACATATTTTGCATGGACCTAGTGTGTGGTAAGGTCATGAAGCCAATCAATTTTAGGACTGAGTGCTTTTAGGCGTCCAGGGATACGTGTCGACCTGCCGGCAAAGAACTGTCTAGTTAATGCATTCAACTCAACCTTCCCATCTATTAAGACAATTGGTCAATTAGACTGCTGCTGTTTAACCCTTTGTTGCATATTGGTTACGAAAGCAGCTAAACACATGCACCACCCTTATTAGGCAAAGAGGAAAAAATATTCTTTATGGTGAAATGGTTGTTAAGGGCTTGATTCAATTATTTTAATGCCAAGTAATTAAATATTTGCGGTTATGAAAATGATTTCTTTCTGCAGTAGAATAACTATTTCTAGTTTCCAGGCATAATAAGTTAATTCAAGTTGTACTGGGCACTCTTCCAAGTAGCCTATAGTTGATAGTGAGCCATGCTCTGTTCATTGTTGATTTCAGCCTCACTATTTTCCCATTTCTTTTAATTTTCATCTAATTGTTCACTGTTAGATATCTACCATTCTACTCTACAGCTCAGTAAAATGGGGGAAATAGCGATATACAAGAAATGTAACAATTTTGCGCTTGGTGTAATTGACTGCTTGAGCATAACATTGGTTTTTAATCATTATTTTCATTCAGAAAACTATACCCATGATAGCAACAAAAGCATGGCCGTAATTAAATTTAAGATTAAGATTTACACTCACCACTGACTCTGTTCAGTAGAGACTGGAATTATTTAAATTTTCACAGAAACTGCTTTCCATTCTCGAAGATCAGATCCTGTGCTTAACAATGTGCTTTTATGCAATGTATTTATTTAGGTGAAACAGAACAGTTTCTTGCATTCTTATTTGCATTTACAGAAGTCAGACATGGCAAAGTGCCTATTTGGCCAGAATGTTCAAACATAATGTCAGAGAAAGAACACATATATCTCTTTGTCAGCAGTTCTTGGCTGAAAATGTGCACAGTCACAACAGTGCTTGATGGCAAATCCATTTATTTTTCATGCAGCAGGGTGCAAGAAGCAATAAGTGATGCTATAATCTCCTGGGCTCCAATGCTGAGATTTCAAACATCAGTTTGCCTGCTTATATTTCACTAACTGCATTGAGGAAGTCTCAAGAAAGACCAAAACAATGTTTAATTAAAACAGTATTAATCTCTGGACAATAATATACAGTGATTATTACCAGTTTCAATTGTACTGCAACTGGAAGGGCACTTGATAAAGCACATACCTTTGTCACGCCATGTCAGAATTATTGGCTCTTCCGGATCTAGAATCCAGAATATGTTAACATAACATAAAATAACATAACATAACATGAGTGGCGAGAACAGGCCGTTCAGCCCAACAAGGCTTCCCAGTTTCTTTTAACTATTGTGAATATATCACTTCAGATACTCAATGTCTCAGTGGTATCTAGCTTTAAGTCAAGCCTGCTCTTGAAAATTGCCAAGGTTTCTGCCTCAAAAATATGGTCAGGCAAGCTGTTCCACATCAAAATTATTCTTTGGGTGAAAAAATATTTCCTAATATCAGAGCTAAATTTACCCTTGGTCAACTTCCATTTATGAGCCCGAGTTCTACTAACAGTACTTGGCTGAAGGAATCCGACATAATTCACTTTGTTAATCCCTTTAACATATGTAAAGACCTCTATCAAATGACTACTTAGTCGCCTTTTCCTAAGACTAAAGCGATTAAGGATCTTCAGCCTCTTCTCATAGCTTTCATCATTTATACCCGGAATCAGCTTAGTTGCTCTTCTCTGAACTTTTTTTAGAGACTCTATATTTTTCTTAAAGTATGGTCCCCAGAACTGTACACAATACTCCAGATGTGGTCTGACAAATGTGTTGTACAAGAGAAGTATTACCTCTTTGGATTTGTACTCAATACTTCTGGCAATTTATCCCAGCATCCGATTGGCTTTTTTAACTGCTACGAGACAATGACTAGAACCTGTGAGGGATTGGTCAACCATCACTCCTAGATCTTTTTCATGTGGAGCACATTGCAGTTTTAAACCTCCCATGAAGTAATCCTTTCAAATATTTTTATTACCTACATGTGCAACTTTACATTTTGCTAAATTAAATTTCATTTGCCACATTTCTGCCCAGCTCTGAATTCTATCCAAATCCTCCTGGATCACTTTAGTAGAGCCTAAACTATTTGCTAAACCTCCAAATTTAACTAATTTGCTCTCAATATTCCTATCAAGGTCATTAATGTACATAAGGAACAGCAGGGGTCACAACACTGATCCCTGGGGGACGCCACTCCCCACCATACCTAGCTGAGATGAGATACCCCTGACCACCACTCTTTGTGTTCTGTCCTGTAACCAGTTTTGAATCCACTCCAGAATACCTCCTGTAACTCCAATGGAGCTCATTTTAAAAATTAGTCTCTTATGAGATACTTAATCAAATGCTTTCTGAAAATCCAAGTATATGATGTCATAAGCCTTGCTTTGATCATCAGATTTGGTGGCCTCTTCAAAAAATTCCAGGTTTGTCAGGCATTTCACTTATGGAAACCATGTTGGCTATCCCTCAAAATATTATTACGTTCAAGGAAAAAGTCCAGCTCATCTTTTATGATAGATTCTAGTAATTTGCATGCAATGCAAGTTAAACTGACTGGCCTGTAATTTCCTGGCTTGGCACAGTCCACTTTCTCATATATTGGTATTAAATTGCCCTGCTTCCAATCATTTGGTATTTCTCCAGTTTCTAAAGACCACCAGAAGATAGTGGAGAGTGGTTTAAAGATGTCCCCCCCCCCCCCACCTGCCTTTAGTTTATGCAACTTGTCTAATACTTCATTATCCCTAACCTCAATTTCCGCAAAATAATCTTGAGTGTTGGACATTCCCTCTGGCCGAATAAAAACCTGCTCCGAGGTAAAATTCTCAACAAAAAACTGTTTAAGGTATCCGCAATATCCTTGTTATCATATGGCAGCGATCCATATGTATTCTTTATGCACTTAACCTCCTCTTTGACTTTCATTTTTCTGCTACAGTACTGATAAAAGCGCTTAGGATTAGTTTTTGCCCCTTCTGCAATTTGTCTTTCATACAGTCTTCTTGCATTCCTCAGCTCTTTTTTGACCACAGCTCTCATTTTACAGTATTCAGCCTTAGTATTCTCATTGTTATCCTTTATGTATGTCTTACAAAGATTCCTCTCATTCCTCAGACTCCTACAAATTGCTGTGGTCATCCATGGAGGATTTTGTTTTTTAAGCTTGCTTTTGATACCTTTGGAATGAATTTACATTGTGAATCAAGTAAAACCCCCTTAAATCTTTCCCATCACTCATTTACAGACTCACAGTCCAGGAGAGACTCCCATTTTATTTTGCTTAGATTTCAGTGTGTGCTCTCTTAAAATTAAAAATTTTGGTTTTTGAAGACACCTTTTTAACCTCCCATGAAATGGCAAAATTAACAGTAGAGTGATCACTAGTCCCAAGTGACTCGAGTAGCTCAACATTGCTAAGTCAAAAAATTGTCATTTATAACATCAAGAAATTCTTCCTCCCCTTTACCCTGTCCTTTCACCATTTTCCAATCGATTCCAGGATAATTGAAGTCTCCCATAATAATAGTCCCTCCTCCTCTACAAGCTTGCCTAATCCTCTTAAAGAACAGTTCATTGACAATATTGTCCAAAGCCAGCGATCGATACCATACTCCTGTGTTTTAAGCTATCTCGTATTTGCCAATAACCCTGACCCAGATATCTTCACAGGGCAAGGAATGTTCAATTTCGGGAATTTCCTGTACATTTATGTTTTCGTTCACATAGAGTGCTACGCCCCCTCCTCGCCTATTACATCTCTCCTTCCTAAAGAGCTTATAATCTTTTACATTACATTCATCTGAATCCTCTTCACTAAGCCATGTCTCTGTAATCCCAGCTATGTCATAGCCCTCACTAATCATAACGGCTCAAATTCTGGACATTTTTTTTATGCTTCTTGCATTTAAATAAAAACATTTCAGGTTATTACTGATCCTCTTCACCCTTGATTTCCCATGCGGCCAGTGCTTCAAGCCCCCCACTACGCTTTGTTGCTTTTAAAGTATATCATCATTAGTGCATGTAACGCTGTCAGCTTCCATCATGGCTGTCTGCATTTCCCTATGTGTAACACTCACTAACCTCCCTGCCCCCCAAGTCCCTAGTTATGTTCCAGATCACTTCCAAAATTGAACAAACTCATCCTTGGACTGCCACCAATCATCATTTCAAATTATGTGTCACTCCGTTCATAACTTTTTGAGTTATGCTGTTGACAGACAAACAAACAAGCAAGCAAACAGGGGTGAAAACATAACCTCCTCGGCGGAGGTAATTAAAATATAAAACAGCTTTTTTCTGTGTCATTTTGAAAATGTGAAATATTCAGTTTGCCAACAAATGCTGCAAATGAATAAATATTTGGCAGACAAAAATGAGCACATTGTCCATTTTTTAATGAAGGAATGAATCACCATATCTCCAGACATACACAAACAAAAAAGCAGTGATTCATCCTCAGTAATTTGAAGAGAATTTAAATTACTTGTATCTGGTACGTAACAATAATGCAATAACTGGTTCCTGTCATCAAAGCCAAGGAGGTCAACATAGGAAGATTTAGACAAAGGGGCGGGGTGTCAGGACTGTGTTTGTGTGTGTGTGTGTTTTTTTTGTTTTTGTTTTTACCTGCTACACAGTGAGGATTGGAAAACTTTTTTTTCTAAAGAGCAGGGACATTATTGGGAAGTGAAGATAGTTCCTCCTATCCTCACAGCTATAAAGGCAAATTGTGACTTATTAGTTAAGGTCAGGAGTAAGGTGAGAATTAGGGTTAGGTTAACATACAGTAATGGTACATGTGTTGTCTTTTGTTTAGATTAGGGGAAGGCTGTACAGGCACAAAAATAATAAATGAAATTCAATGTAATGCCCTCACAAGGATGCCTGAGTGTGTGTGCTCAACCCAACCTCATCCTTCCATCCTTCCTCTAACTTTTTCTTTTTTGTCCATTTTTTGTCCATTTTCACCAAACAAGCTTTCCCTTTGGTCAAATCTGAAAAACGTGTAGTGCACCAGTGCACTGATAAACAGGCAGCCTGCTGGCCTCTGCGCAGTGAGGAGTGTGGCAGTGTGTCAAAGGCTTCTGTACAGAGATTTACTTTCTTGAAAGAAAAATCTTTTCTTTTTTCTCAGTTAGTGCTGTCGTCCTCCCACCCCCAGGATGTCAGATAGGACCCCAACTATGCCAGCCCCTCGGGTGAATAATGTCAGCTCGCGAAAAACCCAGACAATAGCCTCTAATGAACCCGGTGAATGCCCGGGTGCACACGCTCACTCTTGGATGCCGACTCTTGTGAGAGTTTATGTGAAATCACATGCTTTTGGTCCCTGGTCATATTTCCCAAACCACGCAGGATCAAGGATCATTTTTATCTCAAAGCACAACTCCTGACAAATTAATTTATCGTTTACCTTACCAGTCCTCTTGAGGCCAATCGGAATATATTGTTCTCTTTTCTTGCTCCTCGTAATGTTATATCTGGGAAATTGAAGCAGTTAGTTTGCGACTATTTTCAGAATATTCAGGTAAGTTTAAACCGCATTTCTAGAAAATTGTTACGGCCTCCAGGGGCATATGATACAAGGTGGTTCAGAGCGAGAGGCATCAATTTCATCTCTTTAAACCACAAGCCATTGTAGAGGTCTGCATCAGATTAGAATGAGGCCTGAGCTGAGTGTATTTCCTGACCTGAACCAGCCTGAAAAATTCTAAAAATATTTTGAGCCTGAATGGGATATTGGTGAAATAAAAAGACGGCATCACCATCCAATTTGATGCAATATAAATGCAGTGCTTCACACAGAAGGTGCTTGACTGCATGAAATAGGGAGAGAATAACAGGTTCAGTATTGAGTGCTGAAAGAATTGGTGCTATGCTTCTATTTATAAACTTTCAGCGAGGCAGTGGGCCCATCTAGTACATGCTCTGACCCAATGTCACTGAGAGGGCCACGTCCCATCATTTTCAGATAAGGATGAAGGTACTATGTATGTTAGACAAGCTGTAATATTGGCATTTTTTTCTTATGTATATATATATATATATATATATATATATATATAAAACCCCATTTCCAGAAAAGTTGGGATGGTGTAAAAACAGAATGCGATGATTTGCAAATCATTTAAACCCAATATATTTATTGGCAAATAGTGTGGACAACATATTTAATCTTGAAACTGAGAAATTTAGTTGTTTTTTAGAAAACACTTGCTCATTTTGAATTTGATGCCAACAACACATTTCAAAAAAGTTGGGACAGAGGCCAAAAAGACCGAAAAAGTTGACTGATGCAAAAAAATACACGGTCGTACCAATCGGCAGTGGTCAGGAGCTTTTTCAGAGTAGTGCACATTTTGCTATTGCGCTACAGGGTTTCAAATTGGGAAGGGACTGCCGGGAAAAGGGAAATCAATAAATAGCTTTGTTCGTTGCTCAAGCGCCTCCTGTTGGCCAGATGGGCGCTCGTCAGGAAAAGATAAAGAGGATTGCTCGGTCCACGCATGCGCCCCTTGTAGATAAGAGGCTCGTTAGTGAAGTGACGTACGCAGAGTGACGTAATGCGCAGGTAAAAAAACAATACGATCGGATTCAGCTGGGGCCATGTCAACGCGGATTGAACGTGGATCTGTTTATTTAAACTTCATGTATACAGATCAAATCAGATTCACTTATTCTGATTTATTTCAATCAGACTGAGGAAAACTACCCATGTAAACGTGGCCACTAACTAAGTTTTAGTACTCACCTGCACTCAATTAGTGTGAGTGTCGTTTCTGAATACGGGCCTAAGTCTGTTCATGTCCGGGTATCCTCCGCCCTCATTCTGGACTTGCGAAGATTCAACCAATGAGTGTATAAGAAGCGGTGGCTGACAGGCAACGTGCTTCAGAGGGAGCAGTGAACTGTCTTCACTCTCCTGAATTGGTAGCAAGGGGTCGCAAACGAGCAAGCCTGGTACATAGTTCATCAATTGGGCATTCCAGATCCGGGTGGGATTGGAGATGCCAAATTAAAAAAAAAAACACATGGTGGAACATCTCTATGCAAATAAGGTTAATTGGTAACAGTTCAGTAACATGATTGGGTATAAAAAAGTCTTTCAAACATAAAGATGGCAATGAGACTAACCACTCAGGGAGGCATGTGCATGGGCAAATAGTTCAACAGTTTAAAAGAAAATTTCAATGTAAACTTGCATAGAATTTGAGGATTTAAACTTTGTTAGAATGTATAAGATTCAGAGCATCCAGAGAAATCTCTGGGCACCAGAGACAAGACCAAAAACCAGTACTGAATGACCATGATCTTCAGCCCCTCAGGCAGAACAGCCTTAAAAACAGATGGGATTCAGAAGTTTAAATCATTGCATTGGTTTAGTAACACTTATGTAAATCAATGTTCGTGACGACCAAACTTCCCCTGAAAAATTAAACTGAGATCCAGAAATGCTACGGCATGTGCTGGGCCCAAGCTCATTTAAGATGGACTTGAGGTAAAATGGGAAACTGTCCAGTGGTTTGACCAATCAAAAATGTAAAATTATTTTGGGAAATTATGGACACCGTGTCCTCTGGGCTAAAGAAGAGAGGGACCATCATCTGGTTATCAGTGCACAATTCAAAAGTCACCATTCATCATAGTATGGGGATGCATTATTGCACATGACATGGGTAACTCGCTCATCTGTGAAGATAACATGAACGTGAAGCAATATATAAAGGCTCTGGAGTTTCATATACTGCCATCCAGACATCTTTGACATGAAAGGCCTTGTTTATTTCAGCAAAACAATGCCAAACACAACATTGTGCACATTGTACAACAGCATGGCTCTGTAATAAAAAAGCCTGGGTGCTAAACTGGCCTGTCACCCACTGAAAATATTTGGGGCATTATGAAAATAAATATGACAAAGGATTCTGCAAAGTGTTTATCAGATGAAAGCCAATATCAAGCAAGAACAGGAAAACATTTTGCTTCCAAAATTATCGCAGTTGGTCAGCTCAGTACCCAAACACTTTCAGAGTATTGTTAAAAGAACAGTGGTAAATATTTCCTCTTTCCTAACTTTTTTTTTTTTGTTTTCATTTGGCATCTCCATTCCTACCCGAATCTGGAATGCCCAATTTGAGAACTTTGTACAAGGCTTGCTCGTATGCGACCCCTTGTTGCCAGCTTAGGAGAGAGACAGTTCACAGCTCTCCTCCGAAGCACGCACCTGTCAGCCCCTGCATCTTTACACTCATTGGTCGAAACTCTCACAAGTTCAGAACCATAGATATATATATTTTGAACACTAGATTGCTGATGATGTCATATTTACATTATCCAAAGTGAAGCACCCGGCCGCCATATTGATACACCCAACTTCTACATAAAAATGAATGGTTTCCTATGAGGCCAATTTCGATATAAGCATTAAACCGCCAAGATGTGCTGCTGCCTTTTGCAGCAATAGTCATTTGAAGGGCTGTAATAAAACGTTTCATGGGTAAGTTAACGTAGAAATGCAAATTTGTCACTTTCATGGAAAAAATCGTGTCTGCTGCTTGCTAGCTAATTAGCTGTCACATTGACTTGAATAGACCGCTGACTGACAACAAACGCTAGTGATTGAGAACGTTCACCAGCGAGCTACCTTGGTACCCTTAACGTCACGTGGAATACACCGAATTAGCAGTTAATAAAATTAACAAGGTGGCTAACAAGCTAGCTTCTTGTAATTGACATTCAATGACAATACTTCTTACCTGCGTAATATTTAAAACAGTGGACAAGTCACTTTGTCTGTTTGTAGGCTACAGAGTTCCAAAAGAGGAGGGGAGAAAGGCTTGGCTGTTAGAAATCAGGAGATAAAACCTCTATCCCCTCGATCTGTGCTGTGCAGTGATCATAATTGAGAGCAGTGTTTTAATGGGACATGGGCAAAGATGGAGCTTAGTAAAGGAGTAGCCAGAGTTAACTAGCACTTCTTTTTAATAATGCTGGCATTACCTATATGATTCATTCTAATCAATTCGGTTGACGGAAAATGTGCTCAATCAGGGTACAATGAAGTGAGGAAACCAGAGAATAATTTAATAACGTATACAGACATTCATCGACATTTCTAATAACGGTGAATACTGCCAAGCAATTATCTAATCAGACGGTCATTAAAAGCCTCGGTCACGTTTACTTTTCTGCTTTCACTTTAACGTTGACACCAAGTCACATTTCGATCTTCCCTTTTGAAAGTGTGCTGCTTTCCATCCTCCTAAAAGCACATGTTTAGGGCGACACAATGTTGCTCTGCACAGCGATACCAAAATAACACCGACTCACGCTTAAATTTTTTTGAAAATGTAATTTTAAAGTAGGCGAAAATGAATGGGAGTCTATGACCAAATTTTACTTACAGGTGTATATGCTCTTAGAACAGATGCTTCACTTCAGCGTACCCTATCAGCAATCTAGTGTTCTGTTTACATACATCTGTGTTCAGAGCGCAGCTGGAGGATGAGGAAGCTCATGAGCAACATGAGGAAGCTCAGAATCTCACTGACGAGCACCCAGCTGGCCAACAGAAGGCGCTTGAGCAACGAACAAGGCAACCATTTTTAATATCCCTTCCTGGCAGTCCCTTCCCAATGTGCATCCCTGCAGTACTTTAGCCAATCGTGCGCTGTTCTGTAAAAGCTGCCGACCACTGCCGATAGGAACGAATGGGGATTGAACCCGCGCCTTGGTCACTTCTGCTCTGCAAATGCGGTGCCTTCACCGAGTGAGCTAACCCAGCAGCCCAATTTTCTTAAAACATGCTGCGGTCATACAATTCTAAATGAGCAAATAAGAAAAAAACTACATCTCCCAGTTTCAACATTTAATATGTTGTCTTTGGATTATTTTCAAATAAATACAGGGTTTAAAAGATTTGCAAATCATTGCATTCTGTTTTTATTTACATTTTGAAAATGGTCCCAACTTTTCTGGAAATGCTGGAAATGATGTTGTGCATACATTTATATATATATATATGTACAACCCCAATTCCGAAATAGTTGGGACAAAGTGTAAAAAGTGAATAAAATCAAAATGCAATGACTTTCATAACACATGAGCCAATATGTTATTTACAATAGAACATAGGTAACATTTGCAATGTTGAAACTGAGACATTTTACATTTTTATCCACAAAATAAGTTTATTTAAAATTTTCTGGCTGCAATGGGTCTCAAAAAAGTTGGGACACAGGCAAAAAAGGGCTGATAAAGCAATTAATGTACAAAAGGTGTGTAACATGATTGGCTATAAAAGGGATGTCTTCGAGAGGCTGAGTCTCTCAGAAGTAAAGATGGCCAGAGGCTATCCAACCTGTGAAGGTCTGCGTAAAAAAATTGTGGAACACTTTAAAAACAATGCTCTTCAATGTCAAATTGCAAAGGCATTGAAGGTCTCATTATTGACAGTGAATAACATCATCAAAAGATTCAGAGAAACTGGAAAAATCTCTGTGTGTAAGGGACAAGGCCGAAGACCTTTACTGGATGCCCGTGATCTTCGGGCCCTCAGACGCCACTCCATCACTCAACGGCATGATGCTGTCATTGACATTACTAAATGGGCCCAGAAATACTTCAAGAAACCACTGTCTGTAAACACAGTCTGCCGTGCCATCCATAGATGCCACCTTAAACTCTAGCATGCAAAAAGGAAGCCATTGTTGAGCATGATCCAGAAGCGCCGCCATGTTCTGTGGGCCAAGGCTCTTTTAAAATGGATTGTAGCAAAGTAGCCTGTGGTCAGACGAGTCCAAATTTTACATTCTGTTTGGAAATCATGGGCGTGGAGTCCTCCGGGCTAAAGAGGGGAAAGACCACCCATTCTGTTATCAGTGTTCAGTTCAATAGCCCGCATCTCTGATGGTATGGGGATGCATTTGTGCATATGGTGTGGGACACTTGAATGTTTTAAAAAGGACCATGAATATAAAGGTTTTAGAGCAACATATAATCCCCTCCAGGTGAAATCTATTCCAGGGAAGGCCTTGTGTATTTCACTAGGACAATGCAAAACTACATACTGCAGCTCTTACAACAGTATGGCACCGTAGTAGATCTTTCACCCATTTAGAACATTTGGTGCGTAATTAAACGGAAAGTCCGTCAAAGGAGACCCAAAACTCTCCAGAAGCTGGAAGCCTATTAAACGAGAGTGGGATCAAATTCCATTGGTTAAACTCAAGAAACTTGTCTTCTCAATGCCCAGATGCCTCCACTCTGTGTTAAAAAGAAGAGGGGATGTTACACCATGGTAAAAAAGCCCGTATCCCAACTTTTTTGAGACCAGTAGCAGCCATCAAATTTGACATAAGCTCATTTTGTGAATGAAATTGTAAAATTTTTCAGTTTCAACACTTGCTATGTTATTTCTGTTCTATTGTGAATAAAATACTGGCTGGTGTGATTTGAAAGTAATTTCGTTTTGATTTTATTCACAATTTACACGTTGTCCCAACTAATCCACAAATATGAACTGTTGCTTTAATGAATAGAGTGCGAAAGAAAAGAGACTGAGGAACGAGACAGAGATGATCACTGACCTCATTCACAGCAGCCACTACTGAATGCTGGCTTTCAGTTCCAATTTGTTTGAGGAGATTCGCTGCTTCATCACACTCAAAGAGTGCGGACTAAACTCAGGAACAAGGCAAGCCTCATCAAAAATGTTGAGTCAGTTCATTTAAAGTTCTGAAATGAACATGTTATGTAAGCCTTATTTTAGGCACTTCGGCAGCATGAAACCAGGTCAGCAATGTAAACAGGAGCATTAATTCAATACTGGAACAGTAAACGATAAATTTGAAGCCCAGGGAATAAATGATCAAACAATTTAAATCCTGAAACACCAAACGACAAAGTTGAAATGATCAAACCATTTATAAAGTAATGAAAACTACAGAAGAAAGCGCAGTGCAAAAGGCCCTCACAATCATCAAATGTGTTCATGACCCCATTGTATTGCCCCAACAACAAAGTCCATAAGTTGATCCCCTGTCTTGTGTAATGTAACCAGGTGAAAAATGAATTGTTTTTGAATAAACTATATTAATCAAAATGAACAATTAGTAGTAATTGCTCAAGATACAATAAAAATGTTAAATACATCCAAATTCTCGTTGAATTTTTGTTGTTCACTAGGTTAATACATCAATATGTCTTCTCTTATGACATAAGTACTAGGGTTAAAGGAATCATTTGGATTTGCTATCTACTGGAGTGCGCACCGATATTGTATTAATGTCTCATTAAAAATGAAAATTAATTATTCAAAAATTTAAATCTAAACCTTTTAGCTCAGCAGCAATCTATTCACAGTCAATATATTATACACATTATGGCTGAGTTACCGCAGCCAAGTTACAAATCTGCATAATTTGGTATCTCTGTCATGGTTTGGGAGCTTTGTTAGCTCCTTTTGTTACTCTCCTTCGGGACGATATCGTTTTGCTCGCCATCGGATTCCTGGGCCAGCTGCCATTAATTGGGGGTGTTGCCTGGACTCTATTTAAGCTCCTGTTCTTCCTCGTTCGTGTTGCTGGAGTGTCATTTTCCTCTTGACGCTTTAGCCGGTAAGGTCTTTTTGAGAGAGAGAGAGAGTATTGTCAGGATCTTAGCTGCATAACAGGATTAGTGTTAGTGAGTAAGGGATTCATTTGGTTTATTTCTCTTTTCTTTTGTCTCTAGTCGAGCTCGCCTGTTTGCTACCACGGACGGCGTCAGGTCCGTTGGTAGCACAAGCCTCGTGATTTCAATCTGTTTTAGTCTCTCAGCAGGCTGCTGGTTTTTACTTTCATTTCTGGCCACTGCTCTTGGCGTCCTACCACCAACGCCATCACAATCTCAGTAGACAGGCCCATGTTTAGGGATGTACACAAAGGAGCGAGAAAGTAATGGGGGGAAAAAACAAAATGAAATTGACAAAAAACATCCATACATGTGAGAATGAAGTCATTTTACTCATTGAGAAAGAAAGAACCCTCAAAAAACAGATTCCAGAGTCTAGTGAGGCTCAACATCAATGTACATAAACACTGCCCAGGCACATGCCCCATTTGAAAAACAATGTAGCAAAAAATCCAATTTAAAATGAGATTCTAAATTACCACAAATTGCATCACCCCTTTAAAATTACAATTTGCGTAGGCGGTTATGTGTAATCAGTTCTGTTGACCAACTCTGTTGAAGTTTGTCACTTTGCATCAGGCAGTTAATTTTGTATGAGACATAAACAACTCATGAAAAAAAAACCCAAAAAATCTGTCTAAAATAGAGTTAAAACTACCCACCCAAAATCTACTTTTTGTAACATATAAATGTCTTGAACCAGTACAAGCAAGAGATAAGCATTCTGAAGATGGGAAAAAAAACTGGCTGATAAAACAACTGTGCACAACAATAATTGGGAGAAATTTTATGTTAAACAGGCTAAAAAACTTTTTGATACAGACAAAGAATGTTTCTATTTGAAAAAATTCATGAGTTGGGTTTTCAACCAGTATACTCCTGCAAGATAGTCTTTGTCCCATCCTAATTTCTTCTATTTTTTGCTTATTTTTTATGTTTAAATTTTTTCAATCGTCCAATCAATTTTAATATAAGGTCAACAATGAGACCATACTCATACTGCTACTTTTAAATGACCATTCCATTCATTGAAACAAAAGCGTATTCAAAGTCTATCTCATCCACGTGAAAGAAAAAAAAATACTGCTTGTGCCTCCCTTGGAAGCAACAAATGCAATCAAACAATTGCAATATCAGGCACTGAGTCTTTTACATCACTGTGGAGACATTTTAACCCAGTCTGCGCAATTGTTTTGATTAAAGGTTTTTGAGGATCAACTGGCTGTTTAAGGTCATACCACAACATCTCAAATGTAGGACTTTGACCAGGCTCCTCCAGAACCCGAAGCTCAAGCACAGCTGGAGTAAAGAACAGGACAGTGATCTGCAAACAAGTCCACCTCTCAATGGCTCAAAAGAAACAGAATGAGGGTCAGAAACTCAGAACAGAATTCATGATTCTGTCAATTGTGGTAAGTCGCCTAGACCCTGAACCAGCGAAGCAGCCCCAGACCATCACACTACCACCTCTGTGTTTGACTGTTAATATCATGTTCTTTTTGTGGAATACTGTGTTATCCTTGCATAAGATGTAAAGGGGCCCATGTCTTCCAAAAAGTTCCACTTTTAGCCCATCAGTCCCCACAATTTCAGTAAGTCGGCCACTTTTTGAAAGGTTCATTCCTGTTCCAAGTTTCTTCCATTTGTAGATAATGGCTCTCATTATGCTTCACCGGAGACCCAGAGCCTAGAAATGGCTTTGTAACCCTTTCTAAATTAATAGATGTAAAAATGTAGATTTCTTAAGATCGTAGAATCATGTGATGCTTTTTGCCCACTTCATATTGCCAGACAGGTTTTGCTCAGTGTTTAGATTTTTGAAATGGGATGACAGTAATCATGTTGGGGTCTCTCTTGTGAAATTGAGAGCAATTATCAATTAAAAGTGTTTGATTACTTGATTTCACAACTGAAGGAGCAATTATTTTCTCACATAGGGCCAGGTCGGGTTGCAGAGCTTTTTACCCTCAATAAATGACATCATCATTTCAAAACTGCATTTTTCATTTAATTTGGTTATCTTTGTCCAATATTAAAATTTGTCTGAAACATTTAATCGTGACGAATACGTAAATAAATAGAAAAAAAAATCAGGAAGGAGTCAAATACTTTTTCACTGCACTGTACAATAGGAAGAAAGATCCAACAACAGCAAGCTGAAAGTAATTACAATGCTAATTTGATACCACTGGTAGCTTAAGGTCCCAGCAAATTGCTTTGTGGTTGGTAGAAAACGGCTATAGTTTGAACTCACCCATTCAGATACTGAAAAATACAGTAAGTGCTCACAACATAGTGATTCATCATCTCATTGACTCAGTTCCAATATAAAACCAGACCTTCTTTTGATGCAATTCATATCACTACTAGTCACTTATTTCCCTGCGTTGTCACTGCATGTACAGTTACTGTCAACTGTCTTTATTTGCTGAAGAACTTGTCTGTCTGATTGCAATGTCAAAATTCAAAGTGAGGGTAGAATTAATGGGTGCATAAAAAATAGAACCCCCAAAGAAGTTGCAGAAGACCAATCACAAGCTACCGCAAAATGAGCTTCCTCTCTCCCATCAATGGCATTGCATGATTATTTTTAAGGCTTGATCTGAGTACAAGCTTATTCCTTTTAAAAACGTGAATTTGCCTTTCTGACAAAATCGTTGTCTCTGGGCCAGCAGAGTGATAGTTTGCATAATTTTGCAGGAGCCATCTTTGTCAATAACGGGATACATCGGAGTACTCAGCAGGAGCAGAAACAAACATGCAAATCAGAATGGACGATCAAACAAAGACGAGTCTCAGAAGAAGTCTGTTGCAGATATACACGGGATAAATGTTTTACTCAACGGCTCATTGTAAATCAGACATAAAACATATAAATAAGTAAGGGAAACAATAAAAACACAATCTGCTGGCCTCTCACTGTGTTATTTATTTGTTGTGTTTTATGTACTGAGATAAGGCAGAGAAGGATTTCAGACTGAAGCCTGTGCCCTTGAGACCAGGGCTGGTGTTCCGCATTTGTCTTTGGTTTACCGAACAGGAGTTTGGCTTGAGAAATCCAGCTACATCCTGATTTTGTCGAATGGTGAATGTGAATAGTACCTGAGATTTGAGAATCTTCTTGAAAAAAAGAAGGGCAAAAAATGTTATATCATATTTTATATCATATTTATGAAATCTTATATGACTGTATTCAATCAGCTGAGAAGTGGGTAGTACACAAGGCACTGGTAGTATCATATTTAATCGAAAAATACAGTAAGTATTTTGACAGCCAGCTTAATATTTGGTTGATAAGGTGTCACCAGTTTGCCGTACAATTAACATTCAATGTATGTACACAGCCTGCGTGAAATACAATTATGAAACAATATTATTTTTTTGATGTGAAGTTAGGACGAACACCAATGAGCCAAAGAATCAAAACCACTCCCAGATGAAGCAAATAATGTTGATCTCACAACAATGGCACATGTCGAGCAGTGGCATGCACAGACATTTTGGGGGGCAGGTGCTCAGTGAGAATTAAGGGCACTTCAGTGTTTTCTACAGACGAGGGAAGCAATGTGTGGTGGCAGGCCACAGCGGGGTAAATGCTTTTTATTTTATTGAGCGGGGGGTGGGGTTGTTGCTTCAAATTTTGTTGATGGGGGGGGGGGTTGCTGCTTCTTATTGTGCACATTACTTTTAAGTTTGCTGGGTTTTTTTCTTGCAATAAAACACATAAATAATGCCATAGAAATCATAGAGGAATTTAAAAAAACAAACAAATTTTCAAAAGGGCACATGCCTGTTCCAGAGGGCAAAGGTCGGGTGCTATAGCATCACCTAGAGTCTATCTGTGCGCGCCACTGATGTCAAGGTCTGGAGACACACTTAATATGGTATTCTATAAAACCTCCGAAGTGTCAAGGCTTCTGAGGTGCTCCCAGTCATCAGTGGTGAGTATCTACCGACAGTGATCCAAGGAGGGACAAACCATGAACAGGGCAACAGTGTTAACCATACAAGGATCATCAATGCATAAGGCCAGTGAAGACATTCTCTTCTGTTTCAAACTGACAGACAGACTACTGTGGCACAAGCTGCAGAGAATTTTCATGACGCGCACTTATGTAAGGAATGTTTCACAACAGTGGATCGCACCCCGCTGGGTATTGCACTTTGAAGTTGCTAGTCGGAGTGCCCGTTCTACACCCAGTCCTTTGCCTAAAGTGCCTGCAAAGGGCATGACAGCTTGGAGTAATTTAAGTAGGTTGCTTGGTCGAGTGAGCCCTGTTCTTTATTATCATGTGCATTGGCCAGGTACCTGTGCACCATTTACCTGGGAAGAGATGGCACCAGAATGCACAGTGGGAAGAGGACAAGCTGTTGGAGGTGTTGTGATTCTCCAGGAAATGTTCTGTGGGGAAAATCTGAGTCTAGGAACTTAAATGGGAGTCAGTTTGACGGAGCTGCCTTGGGTGCACCTACAGAGAAGTAGGCAGGTGGTTTTAATGTTGTGGGTGATCGTTTTATAGCGAGTGCAGCGATAAGCATCTGTTAAAGATTGGCAGTAATGTTACATTCGATGGAGCCCCACAGAATGCTAGAGGCAATCATGTTTGAAATGACTGATTTATATCCCAGGCTTCTTTTGTGAGACACAGATCTCTGTTCCCTCCCGTCACCTGTGCTTACACATGTGGAAGCCCAGTTCATTGCCTGAAAATGTTGCCTCAAAATATGGGCCACCAACTGCCGTGATTTGAACCCACACTCAATCGCTGTGTTTCTGAGAATACTCACCAGAGACTAAATGCCCGCACCTTGATGTCTATCATTGTGACACTATGGTTAAATTTAAAGGTGACTGACTGTATTAGTCACTGACTGCAACCCCAGCAATGCACTATAGTGCATTGTGTCTACCACAGTGTACTGAGGAAGTGCTGTGCTGTTTGCTCCCTTTGTTTTGCACGTGGAAACAATAGCGAATCCAATAACTTATGATCTTCTGTGAATTATTATTGTTATTATTATTATTATTATTATTATTATTGCTACATATTCTGAGTCGGAAATATTAACTTTTGAACACTGTTTTTCTCCTGCTTGACTACATCATAATGATAAAGTGATTACAACGGAGATGTTGATGATGATTATGACAGAAATTATGATGATAAGGGTGATGATCTTGATGAGTACGGTGACCATTAAGATGTTGCTATTTTTATGTCTAGCGATTGAGCTGCTAACTCTGTTAAATGATAGTAAAGCAGCAAAATGTATTTTGTCGTTACATGTGTTGTGTGGTCATGTGGGGTCACGGCTAAAGCTATAATTACACAGATGCCTAAAAATACTGGCTCATATCCTCCACCCTTTTGGCCCTGAACTGAAACGCACATGCCCTCCGCGACCACATTGGAGAGTCACCATTTTCTCCCCGGCTAAAGGTCCAAGGTCAGAAATAATGAGCGTTGCCCTCACAATCAGCGGAAAGTTCACTGAAATGTTCTCAAGTTCGTAAATAAAATAGTTTGGCCTCTGGAGATGTATTGTTCTGTTGGTAACATAGCAGAAATAGCTTCTCTACCCTGGAGTGGGATTATACACAAAGCCCTCAATATCAACTCAAAATCAAAGAAGATTAATGCCAAATGTTTCGCTGACACTGCCATGACTGTGTCCGTTAGTATGTGAACGTGCTTCAAACTTCACCCACATGCACTCATACTAGCGGAAATCCATTACGCACAATCACTTTCGCATTTCCATTACTCAGTGCCCACAAATATACATTAGCCTACGTTTAGGTAAATGCTGCCCGTGGCACCCATCTGGTGTTTTGTCGCTCATGCCCTCTACTCAGTATGCCCTGATGTAAAGGCCAGAGCTCTAATCGCGGCCCATGCAAGATTATTACTAAATTAGCAATAATGATTTCACCCCTCCTGCACATTCACACTTCTGTCTGAGGTCGCAGTTCAGATGTTACATCTGCAGTGTTGTCGTCCCAGTGGGTGTTCATAAATTCTGCTCACATCCCCGTCTCATTGCTGGATCTACCGCATTTTACAAACTGGCTTCATCTCATTTTATTTATTTATTTATTTTATTTCCACCAGAGGAGAAACTGAGACAGAGCACACTTAATGAAAACCCATGAGAATTATGAATCAAATAGCCGGATTTTGAAAACCCTACTGCATACAGTCATTTGCTATGTTATGCTTTGGCAGCTTGTGAATCCGGTGATAGTCTGGACAGGTTAATATATCCAAATATGTGTATGCGTGGATGTTCCTCTGTGCTTGTGTGCGTGCATAAATGTGTGTTTATTGGATTTTCTCGCATTTTTTTCATGTGTATGGCAGTTAAATTGATAAATAAAAGCTGGTCCCACGCTACCCACCCCTCAGGAAAAGGAAGAGGTGCAGAGCGGACAGGCTGTGTCTGCAGAATGGCCTCCCAGATAACGCCCGCTGGTTAATCTCATGTTGACTGAGCCTGCCAAACCAGCCTACTGGGATGTGGAAAACGTGACCTGGCCACTATTGACAGGAACATTGGCCCCCACAAGGGATGGGAACAAGACTGGTGTTTTGGGTGGGGCCAGGACAGCCACACAGAGGTAGCCAGGTGTTGAATGTGAGCTGTGCGCAGCAGGCGGGCCATCAAAGGTAACCCTGAACACAAAAAGGCACTTGGTACCGCTTGAGGCTGGCATACAATTAAGGGCCCCGCAGGGGTCTGGCTTTATTCCATAGTATTGTGAGCGCTATCATGAATCCTAATGGGTAGGTTACACTGTCATTTTAGAACAAAGGCCCTTTATGCTTTGAAAAATCACTGCAGCGCCCATGCATGGCCATATTGCTGCCCTGTAGCCATCGATCCCTCAATCTACCAACCCACACTCCATTTTCTACCTCCCTTGAATCCAAAAGACTCATATAAAAGCAAAGCTCTGCGTCTGAGTTTTGCGAAAGAAAGAAAAGAACCGTTCAGTCCTCCCACTACGGGTGTTTGTCAATCTCTCATGGTAATCCAGGGTTCATTGGCTTAGATCTCCCAGCAGAACCATATGGCAGCAGACAGTATTTATTCCTAAAGGTTCTCAAAAAGCTGATCAAAGTCTTTTTTTTAAATAGTAATTTCCCATTATTTCTCTTCCCTGGCGGCAGCTGCTCTTATGTGGGAGAGCAGACGGGACTTGTGAGGTGCCTCACTGTCCCAGGCTGTTTCGGAGGCAGCGAAACATTTCAGCAGCTGAAGGAATCTCAATGCTAATACCCTTATCGCACTTTGCTCCCTAACACTTCTGTAAAATGAGGCGCATTGTGCTGACTCAAGAGCTCAGAGAGGGGAGGGGAGGGAGGTCAAATTTTAATCAGGTGTTGAAATTAAATAGGAGCCGTTGAGATAACTTCATAAATATTCATCCCATGGCATTGTGAAAAGGAAACTTTTGTTAAACCATTGTGAAAGGAAGCTTCAACATTAAACTTAGCGGAATATACCCAAAGGCTGCTCTGGCATTTCTCTCTCTCAGCACCTAAATGCTTTTGTTCAATCCACACAGTAATTCATGTCCTCCAGTTGGTGCTTTACAACGTAAAGAACTGCAAGTTGATTGAATAATGATTGATGTAGATCTCAATACCGTTCCGTAATGGTCGCCTGAGATGGTATGCCAGGGTATAAGGCTTAATGGTACCTCAAACTGCCCTTCATTTAGCTACTGGGCTGATTTATTCGGGGAATATTTGTTCACCCTTAACTGGGTAGCCAATAAATACCAGGCTACATATCTCAAGTCCCAGGATGACCGGTCTAGAAGCTTCCGGGGCGGCGGTGAAAGCCAAATTGGCTCGTCTAAGAAAAAACAATGATCTGACTCAGGTGTTTCAGCACCTGGATAGTGAGAATGTCTGCCTACTCTAATCCCCCGAAGGACCAAGGACAAATAAGTAGCAAATCAAAAGCAGAGTGCCGACTAAAGAGGAGAATCCCATTGGTCTCGTTGAGGGCACGCTGAGATGTGAGCTCCTTTAGTCTCAAGTGGCTTGAGTGCTGGTTTGATTCTACAGAGGCAGCCAAGCACAGGCAGGACTTTAGGACAGGATAGCTAATCACAGTGTGAGTTTACGGCAGTAACAATTAGCCACCAATCAATGCATTGCAACCTCATTGGGTCAAAGTAAAACTTTCAAAGCTTTATATTTCCTGACAATCTCTACAGTTCGCAGTGATTACTTGGTCAAACAGTAGTTTCCAGAATTGATACTAGATAGTTGAGTGTTTTTTTTTTTTTTTCCAACCATACCAGTATTGATTTGCTTATGCTGAATTTGTTTCAATAGGAAGAGGGTTCAGGTTTCAGATGGTTCAATAAATGTACCAGAAGCCCTCAAGATATCGTTAATTCACTATTATTTTTTTTTGGTTTGCTTATTTTTTTTTATTTTTATTTATGCTGGTGGATTTATCATCATCATCATCATCATCATCATCCATTCAAAGAGTAAAGTGTCTCGCTTTTCACACACAATAGTAACACAGGGGTCAATGACGTGACATGCAGATTTTTGCGTCCGAGTGCACTACTTTGGTGAAAATAATTTTAAATGATTCATAATGAGCATCATTTTATTCTAGAAAATCTGTTTAATGAGAACAACAGGCTGGCAGCAATAAACAGTTATGTCCAGAAGTTATATATTGGACATAACTGTTTACTGCAGTCAGCCCTCGATATTTTATGTTTTGCCATCTCAAACCCTCAAAATGTCAGGTGGCGCAAACGTCCGAGCAAGTTAACACTATGTGAAATGTATTAAATATGTAATTACAATATGAATTAATATGGGGGCATAATTTTACACTGAAAACCTTTCAAATAAACGAAGTTTTATAGTTTAATTGTTCTTAAATTGTTTCGAAAACCAAAATACCCACCCCCTACAATAAAGAATCCATAAGTTACTTTTAAGACCCAGTTCAACTACAAAATAGAAATGTTTTAGGCAGAGTAGACACTCTCAGGTATACTTACTAAAAAAAAAACAAAAACAAAAAAAGAGGGAAGTGTATTTTTTTTTCTCAAGAATTTTTTGGTTGCGCCACCTGACATTTTTTGGCTGGTGAAATTGCAAATACAGTCTAAAACTGTACTAAAACCCTGTAAATGTTTTGCAACTATTAAGACTTGTTTAAACACACTCCTCCAACTACATATAGATGTATTCTGTACATTTTTAAAGATTCATTCAAAAAAAAAAATTTTAAAAGGCTTATTTGTCATTAACCCACGATTTTCTGAAAAAATAAAGTTTTTACTAACTCAATCCAGGATGCCAGGACAGAGCTTAAATCTAATTCTCAACCTGCAACGTATAGGGCAAAAGCCAAAGTCCACAAGGAACTGAGGCTTGAAAGAACAGAACCTCCAGATTTCTTTCCTCAACCTCTTGATCAGTTATGACTGTTTTAAGAGTCAGACATAGAGAGCAGAATTTTATTTCCCTGAAGAAAAAGAAAGATAAATGGCAGCAGACAGGTGACTGCATGCACAAAAAGAGTGGTAACAGTAAAAACGTTCCCATATGATGTACAACAGTGAGTGGTAACCCAGACAACCATAAGATGTTGCCGATGCGAGAGCAGGCAATCTCTCACTAGCCCTGTGTCAGCTTAAAAGGGCTTTCTAGAAGTGTCCACTCTGGTTTTCCCTATTAAAATATATATGAGCCAAAAAATGGAAGAAAATCGTGTCACATCATTCCATTAAGGGGTGATCATGGATGTCATCCTTCCCAGAATTCCTTTCCATACTCTTGTATAACACATCTTCATGTGCTCAGATGAAATGCAGCATGTCCGAGTAACTTTTCTGTGGGGTATTACATCACAATGTCTGATAAAGAATCATCATATACACTGTAAAAAAAAAAAGTTGTCTCAACTGAAAAAAATTAGTGTCCAGGCTGCCTTAAAATTTCAAGTTAACTGAATTTAAGATGATAAGTTAAATATTACCTCAACTTGTCATCTCAAGTTCAATGAGCTTAAAATTTTATGGAAGACTGGACACTAACTTTTTCATTTGAGACAACTTTTTTCTTTTTTACAGTGAAATTATTTCTTTACTTTACCAGGAGGCACCAACACATTCTTATTCATAGGAGATTTGACTCAGATAATCGAAAAAAGAACAACCATCTCTTGTCCCATGCCAAGTAATGCTGTGTAAACAACATAATATTACCCAAAAACAATATTATCATTCTATTTAAGATGTTTGCGGTATGCAGTTTTATAAGTTAAACAACAAAGACACACACACACACACACACACACACACACAATTTCAGATGGTGCCAATCCACAATATATCAAGGTTCAGCACAGCAAAAATGTATTTTTTTTATATTCAAAAGCATACTTCATCAAGGAGAGATATCACTGGATGTCAGGTTGACTGTTTATCAACAGTTAGAAGTTGTTAAAGGCCTTTGAGTCCTTCACAAATGAAGGACAGTCTCCTGCTAAATTCCACTGTCAGATCTCAGGTCGTCATCTGAGTCAATTACATGTGTGCGAGACCTTGGATTTGAAGTCTGTCATTTATTTCTGCTTTGAGCCAATTAGCCTTGAGTGTGATCTCTGAGTGACTGAAAGGCACTCCAAGCCATCAAACATGACTGGCGTTTCCTGACGTACACCTTGAGTCAGTCAGTGTACAGAAAAACAGTGTTGAAATATTCAATAATTTTAAAAAAATTATTTTCCCAGTGGTGTGCTGCCTGAGGTATGGAAGGCTTGCAGTAACCTTACTTTTCAATGCTTGATTGCCTCTGTTTTTTTTCTCCTGACTAAGAATCAAACACTTATTTGTCGAGATATCAAATTAGTATAAAGCCTATAATGATTACGAAATGTTAATGACAAAGTGATTGCCTAATGACAAAATATATTCATGGATGGCAATAGTCGGCCAAAATGAAAAGAAAAACCACAAAATTTTCTTTGATTTCCAACTCAATTTTAGTCCTTTTTCAGCAGTCATGGGATGATGCTGTATTCCTTCAGAATGTTAAGAGCAGTCAAAAGAATACACTCAAAGAGATGAAAGCTGAGGCATATCAAACCAGACAGAATTTTCAGGCAAAAAGCTTGAATTACTATAAGCCTCACAAACAAATTTGTACAAATCCATGCTGTTTCATGAGCTACATGAGGTCTGAATCTTTGAAAGGCATATCTACATTTTACCTCATCATTTATGTACATGAGGAGATGCCTCACAACCTTGTGATGCATAAAACAATAATGCTATCAAAAAGAAATTGGCCAGTCATTCTGCCAATTAGTCTTAGCACTTGCTGATTAGGCAAACTGTGACAGGTTTACTGTAATTAACCGCTGAGAGGTTCTGTAATTGTAGGCCTTTCATATCATTGGCGACACACCACTGAGATTCCGAGATCCTATTGATTTCATAAGCGCACTGAGCAGAGGCACTGAAATATCGGTTATTTTTCTTGGGTGATTCAATATGTAGTTATGGGAAACCAAGGGAACAGAAAACATTCATCAGCGACTGCTCTGGTTCACGGAGCTTATTGTGGGGGTAAACTGCACATAAGCATGAACACTTCTCAAACTGAATGTATTGCTTATGGGCATCGTAACAATGAGGCTTAATAATGCCATGTCCTGAGGCTGTAACTTATCCTACATGTAGCATTTATTCCCAGCTTCATAAAACATGGTAATGACAGAAGCACCACTGACCATTACGAGGACCAAGGAAGCGCAATGTATCAATATATTTATGATGTGGTATGAGAACCCAGAGCACTGTGGTCAATGAAGACATGCACAAGCACTCACGCAAATGCACATGCACACACGATACGTGCGCAAGCAGAAACGCACAGGCACATATAAACTCACTATTTCTTCGATTGGGAGTGAGTGCACATCAGTTTTTTGTTGACTCACAGATTCAAGAACTAAGGGCGAAGAATTAAGTAACAAGAACGTAATATCCACAGTCCATTATAACTGTTTGTAATGCTAATATAACAGAACATAAATTCCAAAAAAAAAATTAAAAATACAGACTACAGGCACTTCTGGTTTGAATTTTTTTTTTGCCATTTTGCTTATGTTCTGCCAATCCGAAAGACAGACTGCCAGCAACTCAACATCTTTATTAACTTCCCCCTCAGTCGATCTATAATATTGCAATTTAAGGGGCGATGGGGTGTCGCAACTTCGCCAGAAATTCAGTGACCCCTAGCGTCTGTTCTGCCACAATGTTGCTCCATTCTTAGCTCCGCAGACAGATGATATGATGATTCGCTCCGCATGCCAAAGAAGGTATACGTCCGTTACTTATTTAATAATCTATCTTTGCTCGAGCTGCCAGTCAAAACAACTTCCTGGTGAAGCTCGCGCAGGGAAAAGCACGTATGTGTCGGCGGTGAGGCAGAGACTGTAAAGTTCTGTGTTCCCAGATAACAAACTCCTCTCTAACAACAAGAAGGCACCTCTTACCTTCTGTTTCAGATCTTGCTCTCTCACCCTGCACATTCCAGATATTTCTCAGTGAACAATTTCCATCAGCGAGCGACTTCCGTGACACCTACCAGCAGGGTCTATGACAGCTGCATTAGATGTGAGTTCGGAGTTCTCTCTCTCCTTCACACTATCCAACAACCCGCACTCCCCTAATCCCCCCCCCCCCCTCCCCCGGACCCCCGATGTCCCTCCCACTAGCTAACAGCATCCATAATTAAGAGTCACTTACTTTGATTGAATTCCTGTCAGTCGAGTAGAGTTCACACCAGTTTAATCCAAACGGTTAATGGCAGCAGGACGCGAACTATCCTGAACGCGATGCGCAGAGCCCGTGAAGCAAGCGAGTCGTCTCCTCTAAGCCTCTCTCTTCTCTCGCTCCGGTTTCCCCTTCTCTCTCCACCTCTCACACCCCCTCCCTCTCACTCATTCTACGCCTGTCTTAATTCCTCCCCTCCCCTCACTCTTTAAGTCCCTGACTCTTTTATCCGCTTTTTGCCTTTTTCCTCTGTCACCCTTTTTTCTCCTCTGCGCTCGCACTTTTTTCCCTGTGCCCGTCCTGCTGCCGTCTCATGGTTCTTTTTGTCTCACTCTCCCTCCCTATCCATCTCTCTCCCTTTCTCTCTCTCTCTCTCTCTCTCTCTCACTCACTCACTGCCTGCTTTGCATTGCGTGAGTGTGGTAGCTGTTGGGCAGTTGCAGTGGCGAGTGCCTACAGAGACACAGTAGCAGCATGTGTCCCTGCAGTGTCAGGGTAAAGTGTCTGTCTGGCGCGCGGCACATGGCGCAGAGCGGGAGGGGGAAGGGCTGGGTGGCATGGAGGGCGTCCACAGTGTTCCCCTTGCGTTGCAATCCTCATCAACCCGATTAACATAGAGCGCCCCCCCCCCCCCCACACACAGCCAGAGATGTGATCCCCGCTCAGCTGAGCGATCTGTACTGACATGGAACTGCTCGTCTGCAGCAGGGCTGAGATGTGTGTGTGTGTGTGTGTGTGTGTTTGAGAGAGAGAGAGAGAGAAAAAGAGAGAGATAGTGAGATAGTGTAGTCTGGTTTACATGTGTGTGTTACATATGTGTGCTCTCCGTATGTATGTATATATATATATGAGTGAGTGCCTGTATGTGTGTGTGTGTGCATGTGCAGTATGTGTTTTTATGATATAATGTGAGTGTGAGTTTACTGGAATGCTTGTGCGTGTGAAACTGATCGTTCTGATATGTGTGTAAAAAAAACGCGCGAGGTAAGGTGTCTGCATATGTGAAAAAAGAGTGGGTTTGTGCATGTGCATGTTTAAAATATTCAGTGTTTTTACTGCTTTATCCAAGTAACAGCGTGATGCCCATACTGCCTTTTCGACAGGGATAAACCCTCACACAATGAGTACACACTCCTCTTCAGTTTTAGCAGAAATGCTTGAGTGGTTTTAATATTTAATATCATCTGAAGTGTGAAGTCCTTGTTACGGGGTGACCTATTTTAGGAATCTACACATTTTGAATCCTTTACTATGCTGGCACCTTCGACTCCTAGTCTCACTTCATCTCTGTGTGTGAAAGCGGTGTGTACAATCTCCATCACAAAAGAGGAAGCTGGATAGGTAACCTTTTAAATGGGGTTTTTTTTTTTTTTACGTGAAATGAATGACTAAGTAGGACACACATTTATCATCTGAAAGGTTACTGACATGTTACAATTACAAACATATAATTCATCCCAAACCCCAGAAGAGTGTAGTAATATTGTTCTAATGGATGGTCTTCTTCCTGTTCAAAAATCTCATATCTTTTGATTTATGAGTTTCGATGAATTTTTGACACGAGTATTCAGCTGATTCTAATGCTATGATGCAGTGTACAATATCAAAAATGAATGCTATGCAAGCATATAAATGATACTCAATTGGATATTGCAACAGTATGGATGCATGGACATTTTCTTCTAGAAAATAAAATAAAGTGGCAATCACAATTGCAAATTAACATGTCTCCAAGGAATTCAGTGAAGTTCCTAATTAAATTGTCCCAGTGAAGTGTTGTCGCTTGGAATCCTGTCACAGTTCACAAATATACTTCACAGGTTTAAATGAATTAATTATTTGTTAATACTTGGCTTTTAAATGGCTTGGATAATTAATATTTTCAAAAGTGATTTTTTAAATGAGTAGATTATTAAAACTATATATTTACTTTTTGAGTGACTCAAGCATCATTTGATTAAGAGTAACTACATTCCAGTCCTTTAATTTGAATTTGAATATTTGTGCTACAGTTTTGTTGTGACAGTTGTAAAAATGCCCAATTTTATTCTAATGAATGGTTTTAATTCTATCGCGCTAAAATTAATAGTACAGAAGTTTTAATGGCAAATTGCAGCAATCACTCCTTTTGTTCACTTCAATGATTATCTATCAGCAGAAGATCAAGACGTAATTGGAATGAATGTGCAAGAGAAGAAAATCTTTCAAAATGACTGTTGCATGAAATTTGCCTCCCAACAATTTGAGTTGCAAGACAGAGCCATCATATCATTATCATAACACATGCAACAACGCACAAATAAACACACACACACACACACACACACACACACACACACATATACTCATATGCACACGACCACGCGCACGGGCACAAGCACTTACCATTTGCACTGGCATATTATCATGCAGAGACAATCTCAATAACATTGGCTCAACAAGCAGACGTGCTGGTTAACACCTTTATTCAGGGGAGATGATGGTAGGTGTACAGTTTCTTAAAATATGCCTGGAGGAGTTATCACATTTGAAATGAGCGCACAGAATCAGACGTATTGAGTAAAGGGTTTTATTTATTTATTTATTTATTTATTTATTTATCTCTCACTCGGGATAACAGTAGCTGTTAATAACTCGACTGGCACTTTGTGCTAAAGACTTTTATTCTGTTTTCCTCTATTTCGTGCCCCAGAAAGGCCCAGTTTGGCTCAAGGCATCAGATAAATCTGCTCAGCACACATCCTAATGTACTGCATGTTTATTTATTCATTTACCGAACCATATGAAGCATCTCATCCGGCTTCTTACTATTTCTGTTGCCAAAGACAGATAGATTGATCAGTACATTATCGTAATACATTTCCTCATACTGTACACTCACCCATACGGGATCAAATGTCTTGCAGGGCTGAGGTGGAAACTCCACCACCATCACAATCTAGCAATATGTGGATGATGCAGTCACATCTGATCGCTGTGCCATGCTGCTTCCAAATGGCTTTCTTTGAACTTCATTTTACCGGCAGCTTGACAAGTGAAGGGCGATGTAAATGTTCACAAATGTACAGTGATGATAATACACCACCACTTTCATCTAAAGGGGGGTCCTAATATATTACTTCTCCATAGTGTTTGGGTGAAAATGTATTGAAAAGTACTATCGTAGGCAAGGACGACCAAAAAAAAAAAAAAAAAAAAATCACTCCACAAGTATGGGTAAAAAAATATGGTTAATTAACGAAAACACTGAAAACATCAATTTTATTATTATTGAAAGATGTCGCAAGTTTTATTTTTCCGACTATTACGTAGCATGAAGGCATGTTTGAAGCCTCATTCAATGTTTATTGATGTAAAAAATTTGTTTGAACTGGTTTGAGGCAACATTATTCAGTATATACTGCTGCTTGTTGAGGCGGAGGTGCTGTGAAGAGTAGGCCTATAAAAGAGCTGCACAAATTGGCAGTGCAGCTGCTTTCTGTGTGTTGGAGCCCAGATTAAGTTGGTTTGCCACTGCTCCTCTCTGTTTTTATTCTTTAAATTAAAAATGTATTTATATTTTTACACAGCCTGTGTGTTTGGGTCCCTTTCCTTGGTGTTGGGTACATGGTGCCAGTGCCCGCTGGCTTCATGTCTTCAGCCGGCGGGACCAAACCATGACATCAAGTGTTTCAAGGAGACTGGTTTGCCGAAATCTAGTGGCAACAGCAGCATCCTGTGTAGCTGCTCTCATCTGTTAACATGGACGCCGAAATGAAAAGCGAGAGGTACTGTAACGCGACGCAACAGCTCTGCTCACGCAGGCAGTGTGGCCCAGGCCTAATCCGATTGAGCAAATCTTGTGAAACCAGCAGAATCTCTTGAGAATGACATTCAACCCATATGGAATGGTTAAGCGAGGGAGGGAATGAAAAATATGTGAACACTATGCCTGAAAGATTAAATACTGTAATCAAAGTAAGGGGTAGCCACCCAGATATTGACTTTTTCTTTCAAAGGGACATTATTATTTTTGTTTTTACTAAACACTACCGCTCAAAAGTTTGGGATCACTCGCAAATTTCTTAGTTTTCCACAGAAAAATACATTTTCATGCATTTCATACTTTTTTTTCCATTTCAAAAACATTTTTATCCATTTCACAAACAATTAAAATTAATCAGATGATTTTCAAAGAATGATCTACAATTTTGCAAAGAGGCCTATTATCAGCAACTGTCAGTCCGCTGCATCAATCTCCTGGTATGGCTGCTAATCCAAGTTAAGCATTTTATAAGGCTAATTGATTATTAGAAAACCCTTCTGCAAATGTGTTGCACAGCTGAAAACCGTTGAACTAATAAGGGAGCTCAAAAGGGAGCATGGCATTCTTAAGGTTGGTTTAGTACCTGAAGCATCAGCAGTTGTTTGTTTGTTTACAGGCTCAAAATGGCCAAAAAGAAAGAACTTCCTTTAGAGACCCGTCAGTCTATTGTTGTGCTTAGAAAAGAAGGCTATTTTTTAATAACTTTAAAGAAATTAAAGCTTTTTGTACAAATCCTGTAACAATCAACACTCTAAAAGCATGGCGGCTTGTCTGAAGTCTCGAGGGAAGGTCAAATAAAACATCCATTTTCACCCCAATAATAAACAACCCAGCTTTTCCCCCAGGCTCTTTGGACCCTGGCTTTCGACAATGGTCTAATAAGAATATTAATTCTCTTAGGGACCTTTTCTTAGATGGTAAGCTTATGTCATTTGAACAGCTTACAAATAGTTACAAACTGGGCAAACAAGATTTCTTTCGCTTTTTACAAATGAGACATTATATCACTCATAGCACAACCTTTATTGATCACCCTGAAACATCTGCTGTCGAGAAAATTCTATTTCAGTAACAGCTGAAGGTGTCTTTGAGCTCGTTTTACCGTGTACTTATTGGTCTCTCAACCACTGATGCACGGGGGGTCAGGGGTGTGTGGGAGAGAGAGCTGTCGGTGACCATAGACGAAGAAAAGTAGGACACTATTTGGTCTCTTGCAAAAAAGATTTCAATTTGTACTTGGACAAGAGCAATACAATTTATGATTTTACACAGATTACATATATCTCCTCATCGCAGAAGTTTCTTCAACCGCTTGCTTTCCCCTCTGTGTCTCAAGTGTAAAACCGATGTGGGAACTTTAACTCATTGTTTTCGGTCCTGTCATAAACTTCAAAGATACTAGGCTGAAATTATAAGTGAAATGGAGAGAATTTTTTATGTGAGCATAGAAATGGACCACACATCCTTGATTCTAGGTCTTTCAAGTGACTATTTAAAAACAGTAGCTGACAAAAGATTGTATAATATTCTTACATTTGCTGCTAGGAAAAAAATTCTTTTGCACTAGGTTAGTGACAAGGTCCCCTCTATTTGTGGTTGGCGTGAAATAATTTTTGAACTGATCCCCCTGGAATATCTGACCAACGTACATCACAGTTTAGATCAGTTCTATGGAGTGTGGAGCCCATTTTTGGACTATATCGGATCGGACCTCTCCTCCTTTCTACTGAAAGGACTATTGTGAATGACATCTGTTTACTGTAAGACTGATCCTTTATAACACTGATCCATCACCTTTTTGCATTTCTCCTTTATCATGATATATGTTCACCTCTCGTGTAAGAGCCGTCATACTTGTTTTGTGCGTTGTTGTGTTTTTAATGTTCTCAAACACTGTTTGTTTTGTCGAATGGAAATAAAACTCCAATAAAAAAAGAAAAGAAGGCTATTCGATGGGAGAAATTGAAAACTTAAAATCTCTTACCATACTGTCAACTACTCCCTTCTTCAGGGAGTAGCACAAACTGGCACTAACAAGGACAGAAAAAGGAGTGGGAGGCCCCGATGCACAACTGTGCAAGAAGACAAATATCTGAGAGTGTGTAGTTTAAGACAAAGATGCCTCACAAGTTGTCAACTAGCAGCTGCGCTAAATAGTTCCCATAAAACACCAGTTTCTGTATCAACAGTGAAGGTGTTTTTTTTTTTTGATGAAGGCAAAGTTTGAAATACATATTCATCAATTTCCATTAAAGTCATTATTTCTAACTCAGACAATGTCAGCATATTCTGTTCATTTGCTATATTTCCTATTCAAACTAATTTCATGTGTGTTTCCATGGAAAACAACAACATTTCCAAGAGATCCCAAACTTTTGAGTGGTAGTGTATATTGTTATTTGTTTACTTATTTTCATTAATGTATATGATCCAATAAATACTTGAATAGTAGTTGCTGTCTGATTTATCTTAATTTTGTGAAATGTATAATCATATATATATATATATATATATATATATATCTCGTTGCTGTTGGGCGCAAACCTCCGATGTCCAAAATTGTTACTTTTCAGGATATAATAATAGTAATAACTGGACGTCATCAAATTTGGTATTCTGTCTTAACATATAGTCAGATATTATAATACTTTTTTCCATACTTTTTAAATATTTTACCCAGATCAGGCTCACGTGGAGTTAGGAGGTTTGTGACCAATGAAAGTGGAGATAGAAAGGTTTTGCCTTATCGGCTTCAGTAGCTCATTGCATTACATTGTCATCAACTTAGAGACAGGAGTGCTTTTGGAAACTTAGGTCCAGTGCAAATCTTGAAATAATGAAGAAGAAAAAAAAGAGGCACTCATCTGTAGATAAAATACCTTATTCTTTGGCAAGTTTTAACAGCAGAACATGATTAAAAACTATTACTTCGTGGGCTGCCAGATAGCTCACTCGGAAAAGCATCGCGTTCGCTCCCCCCCTCATGTCAACCAGCAGTGGTCGGCAGCTCTTTTCAGAAGTAGCGCGCAATTGGCCAATGCGCGACAGGGATGCAAATTGGGAAGGGTCTGCTGGGAAGGTTTATGTAGATTAGGGTTCCCCTAGGTGCCTCCTGTAGACCAGACAGGCACACATAAGGAAAATTCCAAGATTTTTCTTTTCAAGATAGCTTCCGCCCTCCTTTTGCCCTTGCAAAGGTATAAATGATGAATGCATACATAACATTGGCCAATGGGAGTGTTTAATGGTGAATTTTCGCAAACAGTATGCATTACGCTGATATGAGGAAAGGGGGCTGCACATGCGAAAAAGCAGAAGTAATCATGCAAAGTTCCCTGATTGGGTATTCCAGATTGGAGATTCCGAATTGTTAAAAAAGATTTTTTAAAAACTTACTATAAAACATGTCAGTGTCCAGCCATCAGACCAGTGTACTCTGATTACTGCACGCTTTCACCTGCTAATGACTCACCGACTGTATATAAGTTTGTTTCGTGAGGAAGGCTGGATGCCCAATTACTGCACGCTTTCACCTGCTAATGACTCACCGACTGTATATAAGTTTGTTTCCTGAGGAAGGCTGGATGCCCAATTACTGCACGCTTTCACCTGCTAATGACTCACCGACTGTATAGAAGTTTGTTTCCTGAGGAAGGCTGGACCCCCAAATGTGTTTAAATAACAGTTTTGATTACATTCTGCCTGTAGAGCTTGCCGTGGAATGAATGTGCTTCGTCTTTTTTTTTTTTTTCTTAATAAGTATAACTTTCATGCAGTATCGATCTGAAGTTAGCTAGCGAGAGACAGGCTGTGAATAACGTTGCTCTGGTCATTTCTTATCACATCACTAGCTAGCTCAGCACTTCGATACGTTGTTAAAATCGATCAATCAGGTACACTACATACTTTTTGATTGAATTTGCAATCACCTAAGCCTTATTTGAAAACACTTTGAACTCTTTACCTCAGTGAAATCCAACAGTAATCTATCCACTCCTCTTGTTGACATACTTTAAAATATAGCGAAGGGTCGGGGTGGAGTTAGGAGGTTTGGTCGACAATGTCAGGATCTAATGGAGTTAGATTTAGTCACATCTAGATTTTAGGCGGTTGTAAATAGTTTTCATTGGTTAAATATTTGTAAAACCACAGTCAGACATATAGGGTGACCAATAGTACTGAATAATGGAAAAAAAAATAAAAATCATGATTTCATGACATATGAGCTTTGCACCGGACAGCGACGACATACACACACACACACACACACACACACACACACAGTGTCTCACAAAAGTGGGTACACCCATCACACTTCAACAATTAATTTATTATATCTTTTCAAGGGACAAGGTTACAGAAATGAAACCTCAATATATTCTAGAGTAGTCATTGTCCAATATGTGTACCAGTGTAAATTTACTGCACTGTCCAAATAACTAAACAGTCACTATTTACAAAATGGGTGGCAACAAAAGTGAATACACCTCTCCGTCAACATGCCAAATTGTGGCCATAGTGTCATTATTTAGTGTGACCACCATTTTTGTCCAGCACTGTCTTGATTCTCCTTGACAAGGAATTCACCAGAGCGGCACAGTTTGTTGCTCGGATCCTCCTCCATTCCTCCATGACAACATCACGGAGCTGGTGGATGTTGGACACCTGCTGCTCCGCCATCATCCTCTTGAGGATGCCCCACAGGTGCTCAACGGGATTTAGGTCTGGAGAGATACTTGACCGCGTCATCACCTTCACCTTCTTCAGGAAGCCATTTGTCATCTTCGAGGTCGTTATCATGTTGGAAAACTGCCGAGTGGCCCAGTTTCCATAGGGAGGGCATCGTGTTCTGCTTCAGAATGTCACAGAACATGTTGGAATCCATTATTCCATCAACGAAGCGCAGCTCCCCAGGACCAGAAGCACTCATGCAGCCCCAGACCGTGATGCTGTCACCAATATGTTTGACTGTGGGCAGTCCACACTTGTCTTGGCACTCCTCACCAGGGCACCGCCACACATGCTGGACACCGTCTGAACCAAACTCATCATATATATATATAACTAAAAAAACTACTATTTGGTAGTGCATAATGACATAAGCTCACTAGTAAAACTGCTTATCTAGAATAAAATTCTCTCATAAGCTCCTGCTGCATTTTAATTAGCGCTTATAGGTATGCAATCAACCTAAAGGGGACAGTAGCATGAGTTTGGACTCTCTTATCCCAGTCGCCCAAAACCTTCCCAACCCACTGAGGGACTGTAGCACTGACACTTTCCATAGGGCTGAGCCAAGCTAGGAAAGTGTATTAACCCCAAAGTCAATTGATATCTTGCATCATTGGGTAACTTTAGTTGCCCACGGCGCTGAAAGGGTGAACAGGTTGAGTCAAACAGACTCGCCTCTGCTATGAGGCTGCAGATGACTCTTTCTACTCCCTCCCTGGCTAATGCTGCAGCCCAATTATGTCCTTTGAGAGCCAAAATAAATGCTGAATAGGTCTACATTCCCCATGAGACAAAACCCTCCCCACAATCCCTAATTGCAATTTTCAATCTTTTGTATCTACAGCGCAGATGGCTCTGGCCAATCACTGCAATGGACGTGTGGCATAATTATATTTTGGCAGAGAAGTTAATAATTTAATTATCACAGAACATTTGAATACGCATATTTTCCCCTCCTTGTGTTGTACAGCCATGAAGGTTTTATGATTGTACATGAATAAAATATGACCATCTCCGCAGGGGACAAGAAATTTTGGCCTATTTATTATTTAGTGTTTGTAACATATTATTATATATTGCAGACACATGCAAGGACACTTACACACTCTCTCGCACGCAGACCTGTACAACAAACAGTACTCACACACACCATGCACAAAGTTTTGACAAACCCACATTTTAGAAATAATAACAGGGAAATAAACATGTTTTATTTTGCGGAAAATAAGCCCCAAAATCTTATGTCCATCAAACAAACCATTTGTAATCATAACCATCATAAATGCAGAGTATACTCATATTAAATATATCGTGGCAAACCAGGGCGTGGCCACACCCCTCGACCATGTCAACACGCCTGTAACAGCAAATTCTCCTCCCCCTCACTCCCACTGCAGTTCATAACTTCAGCACCTTTGACATCCTGGGAGAGCCAACATCCATTCAGCACTCCCTAGACTGGCATGTAGCTGGACAGACCCCACCAGCAGCGAGTTGTAAAGATAGGCGGGTCTGAGGAAAATGCAATGAAGGTAACACAGCTGCGTGCCATGATAATAAGAGCCGACCACTGCTTAAAAGGGAGAATCAGGCAGTTGTGAGGAGGCCAGTGAAGAATGGGGATGTGAAAATTCTTACGGTTTATCCCCCCTAAGATTCTGATGGTGGGGAGCCTGGGGATTCGGACAGAGTCCCGCAAAGCCTGAACGCAATGGGAACACTGTTCGACCTTCACAAAATTGAAAAAAACCCTAGAAGCCGTAGAAAAAACCCTTTATTCGGTCTCTCTTTTGAAAATTAGTCAGATGGATCGATGGTGCTTGTAGTCAGTGAGCAAATCAATTCCATGACATTGTGAATTAAATATCATATGCACGATCAAGACTGTCCGACGCGAAATGCAAAATACTCCATATCCAGCAGCCAGCAAAAAGTAAATGTACTGATATGAGAACAGATTTATAACGAAACTAGAAAAGCACTCAGAGCGCAGAACCTCCACCAGAGGGCAGCAAAGCCAAAAGCACGGCGATTGGAACTACGGCCCATTGGAAAGACTTGAAATCTTGAACTTTGGCGTATATCTCAGCAGTACTTTGGCCTAGATATGCCAAAATTTAATAACCTCTTCCTTGAGTTAATTTCGTCAAAATCCGGCTTTAAGTTTTTGAGTTATGTTGTATACAAACAAACCAACAAACAAACGGCACCGAAAACATATACCTCCTCGGCGGAGGTTAATTCTCGGTACTCATCTTGAAGAACTGAGCCCTCTTATCAAAACATTCACGTTTAATATCTAAAAGATTCAGATTTGAAGAAATTAAAAACAATAATCGACTGTCGGACACGGATATATATTAAAACCCTGTCCAACTTTGAGACATGTAGACACTGCCTGTTAACGCAATCTGTCAGGCGAAAAGTTAGTTTCGCGTCCAATGTGCAAGCGGCTTAATACTACTATTATTTTCACTTAGGTTTTATCATTTTTTGTGGGGGAAATGAATACAGCCTGATTGCTTTGATCTCGTACCGAGTTAAGATCACATACTGAAAATAAATGTGTCACGTAGCCTATCTTGCCTTGTTATCCATGCATGTTATTCCCAAAATTTTAAACAGCAACAGGGTGTAATAATGGGAACACGATATCCATCATTTTTCTTACCAATGATGCAGGCAGAAGAAATTAATGAGCAACCGTCTTATTTCATTCTAACTTCATAAGTTTGAATGATCTGACGTAGTTTCTTTTTGAAATTCCTTTCAAGTTCGCTAATGGTAATAAATCGAGAATGCCCTAGCTAGCCAGCCAACTCATATTCGTAATGCTTAATATAGACGTGAGCGGTGCAGAAAACATGCCTGAAGCAGCAAAGTAAAATGCAACATGAACGCATCATGTAGCTATAGGAAAGAGGCTTCTTTATTTCAACACTTTAAAGGTGAGGAGTGGAGCTCATTTGATTGGTGAAGATTTAACTCAGCTGTGTTAAACCCACTTACGCCTTCTCTCCTCCCTCTTTACCATTTGTGCCGGCAGAGGTGACAGAGGCGGGACAGAGGAGTACTTGGGCTGGGCTACGCTGGGCACAAAATTGCAAAATACGCCTGGATACACCCCATTGGCGCGTCGCTCCCCCTATTCGCTGCGCCTGCCCCTGGTCAACGAATTTAGAGCCCACTGTATTTCATTCTTGATCATTGTCCTGCTATTGGCCATCCTCCCACAAGGTAAGATGATACTGACTGCTATTCTCATGACTTTTCCATATAATTTATGTGATTGATTTCATATTTTAGACTTATCATGCAGTGACTGATTGATTCAAACACATTTCTTTTTCACAGTAATCCATTGTGGTGAAAGTTATGTTTCAAAAATATCTCGAGTTCATTGGACAGTTGACGTTACCCGTAAGCAAAGATAACAACTTCTGAAATTCATGAATGAATCGGCGTTTTCTTACTTGTTTCACGGTCACACCCAGTAGTTTTTTACCCGGTATCGTGAAAAGACACACACACACACACACACACACACACACACATATAACACACATGCACACACACACTCACACACAGTTTGGCTTCCCTTCTGTTTATTTTCTGAAATATCGGATATTTTCTGAAATATCGGGTGTAAACGAATATTAAGTCTTTACCGTTACCACGAGTTTTGGTCCCTTTGCAGTGCTCATTGGCAGATGTAGTAGCACACAAAGTTCGTGCAAGCAAAACATTTGTTAAAAAAACAACTAAAATATACTGAGTCCTGCTCTAAAATTAAATAGTTTGACTTTACTTTCGAAAAACAAATGAACGATTTCCTCCAGCGAGCAACTTGAAAAAAAAAATGGCCAATTTTTCTGAGGATTATATCGCATGCCATTGGCATAACTAGAACTGATAATTTGATGGGCACAGAACATCCCTTTAAAGCCATGATTTGTCCGCACTTGTCCTCCATCAGTTTTTTGCCTACGAGAGCACTCCGCTCTGCCACTTCTGGTCGCTTGGCTCCGCTCCTGCTCATCCCGCTCAGGACTGCGGTCTATCCTGGCTCCCCATTGGTGGAATGATCTACCCGTTGAGGTCAGAACATCCGAGTCCTTCAGCATCTTTACGCACAGCCTGAAAACCCACCTCCTCAGGCTGCACCTTTCCCCTACTTCACTGCCCTCAGTGTGACTATCCTGACGTCACGGCCACGTTCCCTGACTGTTGTCATTCAGTTCCCTTTTGAAAAACTTGACTGGTCTTATTTTGTTGGCTGCGGTTTGTACAATTGTCACTCATTTCATAAAGGTTTATCGTCACTTGAACTACTGGCACTTTTGTGCGTCGCTCTGGATAAGGGGGTCAGCTAAGTTCCTGTAATGTAATGTAATTACTCTTACAACTGGAGAATGTTTTGATGAAGGAAAATGATTGAGAACAAGTCATGACATATAGTTGTTGCAAAGGGATGTGCTCTGCCCACCTAATTTTCAGTTCAGGCCATGCCACTTATTTCTCTGCATGTTAACATTGCCAACAAATCCTCGTTCATTTGCTTGTTTCTCTGTCTGTCTGTCTGTGCGTTCAGGAACCACACGCGAGTACCAAAATTCCAAAAATGTAAACCTTTATAACAAAAAGGGTCAAAACCAGAAAACACGGGAATTGCCAAGCCACAATCAAAATCCAAAAACGAAGTAGATAAACAGGCAGGGGTCGAAACCAGAGAAGCAGATGTGTAGCGGTACATGAAACAGTAATCCAAAAATCGCAGTCAAAAAACCAGAAAGGTAGATCATGCCCAGGGCGTGAATTACGAGAATCATGGTCATACAGAAAAGGGGTCAACATCCAGAAAGTAGCAAATCAGAACAAGAAGGGGCAAGGCAATATCAAGTTCGTCCAAAAAGTGTCGTAGTTAGAAACAATAATCAAAAGGCATACGAAGCTCTCTGCACTAGTGAAAATTAATAAACATTCTGACAAGGTAATGGCTGCAGTGAAGACCTTAAATACATGAGAGGAAAGTCACCAGCTATCCAGCGGCAGGTGAAGTGGATAAGAACTAATTACAAAGGGAAATACACACGAGGAAGTCCTTAATACAATAATTGGCCAGCGCCAAGACATGGGCAGGATGCACATAGACAACCTATGACAGATGAACGGCTCTGGTCAAGGAGTTCCACATGCACAGATCAAGGAGTGCAGGATAGCAATTAAGCACGTGTAAAAGATTTCGCGGAAACACAGGGGGATGCAGGGAAAGTAAAGCAAGGGGCAGAGACTAGAACAGGGCCAGTGCTGAGATATTACGTCTCATGCGAAAGACGGCGTCTCCTTCAGTATAGTGTCCCCGTCACTGCACTGGGACATCAGGGAATTTATTCCACCAGAGGGAGGATTGCAACCTACAGGCTATCAATACATCTTCCTACAGCAACTTGGTTTTCCTTGGAGGTCTCCCATCCAAGTGCTGACCAAGCGCACACCTGCTTAGCTTCAGCCACACAGCTGGAGCAGATCGAATAGTGGTATGACGGCTAGTATGTACATGGGTTAGATAGGCTAGTAAGTATAATACAACATATTAATGGTAGTATTGTTATTAATCAAGGAAAGCAGAGCGAAGGAAGTAAAGAAGAATTGAAGTAATAATGTGAAACACCAGAAACCACTGAAATCCCTCGAAGTGGGCGGAATGTACCATACTGATCACAAGACGGGTGACAAAAGTGCAATGAATTCAGAAATGGCATGAACAGAAAAACCAGGATGTACGAAATCAATAAATAAAAGACATGGCCAGAACCCAGAATCATGACAGTCTGTCTGTCCGCCTGCCAATCCTTTTGTAAGCAGGGATTATCAGGAACAATTTTGATGACACTTTTGGGGAAGGAAATACTGTATATGCCAATAGAAAGTGGTGATTAGATTTTTACAGGTCAATATCGAATATCAAGGTCAATATCAAAGAAATGGTACAAAAAAAAGGACCATTATTCCTGCACCTCTCTGCATTGCTATCCACATCTTAGTGTTAAACACACACAGACATACAGACAAACACACACAAGAACAAGTTTCTTATTTTTATTATTTTGATGGAAAATAAATGCTGCATGATAACAATTTACAAAAAATTTTAAATGCTTTGTAAAATGTTTTGTAGATAAAAACAGAGTACAATGATTTGCAAAGACAAAAGTACAAAGACAACATATATGTCAGATGTTCAAACAGCATTTTTTTAAAAGTAGGAACAGGGGCATATTTACCACTGTTCTGCATCACCTCTTCTTTCAACAACACTCTCTAAATGTTTGAAGCCAGAAGAGACCAACTGCTGTAGTTTTGAAAACAATATTTTTTTCCCATTCTTGCTTGATGTATGACCTTTGTCATGCATGCCATTTCATAATGCAGAAAATATTTTAATCGAGTGGCAGGTCTGGGCTGCAGGCAAGCCAGTTTAGCAACTTTGCACATATAATAAAAATCCTGATGAACGAAACTATGCGCTCACCTAAATCCAAGAACATTTTCTTTGTACATCTCAATCAATGTGAAATTGACCGCAGATGTTGGACTACGAGACTCCTCCCTTTCCACGCCCCAATATACATATGCAAATTAGAATAAATAGGGCCTGCCAGTGGGTATTCCTCACTCTGCGTAATGAAATTACGCAATGAGTGAAAGAACTAAGAAACTGAATTTTACCGATTGTGAGGTGGAGACGTTAATCGCTGAAGTTGAGGGCCGTAAAGCCATTCTTTTTGGCAGGCTGTCATCGGGAATTAACAGCAAACGTAGGAGAATCGAGTGATAGAAGGTGTGTGAGGCGCTGAATGCTGTTGGGTCGGGGCAGCGCTCACCCGCAGAGGTCAAGAAGAAGTGGCCCGACCTCAAGATGGACATGAAGCAGAGGACTGCTGCCCACCGCCAAAGCCTGGCCCAAACAGGCGGGGGGAGAGGAGAGGAGGAACTTGCCCTATTTGAGCAGAGGGTCGCTGCGATTGTGGGGGACACTGCTCTCACAGGGGTGGTGGGCGCACATGTGGGTGACTCGGATCACCCCCAAGGTAAATATATATTTTTGTAACTTTTTCATTCTAGGGTCATACGATAATCAGCTCACAGTCAAGCATGATAAAAGTTCATGCTTGTTTAAACCAGGACATGAAAGATGAAATCAAAGGCTTTGACAAATGTTTTAATTACATTTACTTTTACGTTGAAAAGATTATTATTAAAAGATTATGAGGCTCGGGAAGCCGGTCCCAGCCTCTCCCAGTGCCAGCTTCCTGTCACAGACCCGGGGGATTCAACCAGCCTCCCTGGCGTCAGCCGATCAAGTCCAGCACAACAGCCAGCTGCTGATGCCCGTCCGACTGGCCGTGTCTGGACTCAAGCTGTCCTGCAGTCGCAAGATATGGTCAGGGGAATAGAGGGCATCAGTGGGCGCCTGGGCCGCCTGATAAATGTTTTAACGAATGTCAGTACCACTATAAATGCATTAGCCAACAAGTAAATTCTATGTCCTTGCCTTTTTATATGGTTAAAATCACACGTTGCCGGGCCTGAATGGCCTCCCGGGCAGGATGGGCATCAATGGGCCCAGCGTCTGGCTCGTCTGGTGGTGGAATGTACTGCTCTGGCAGTGGGATGGCGTGCCACAGGGCCACATTATGGAGGACACCACATGCCATCACAATGCGGCACAGCTTTTCAGGTCTATAGAGCAGCACACCCCTAGTCCGGTCCAGGCAGCGCCACCGCCCCTGCAGCATGCCGACTGCCCTCTCAACGACTGATCGTGTGCGCGAATAGGCATCATTGTTTCTCCGCTCTTGGTCAGTCTGGGGGTTGGTGAGAGGGGTCATCAGCCAGGTTTTCAATGGGTAGCCACAGTCCCCTGTGGTGAATTAAGAGTCCATATTTTGGTATATTGTGAAATGGTGATTTAACTCATCAGTAACATGGACCACACACTATTGTAAACCAATGTAGTTGTGCGCCCAGAAAAATGTGAGGCTGATCAAGTCACGATAAACTTTATGCACGTGTTGATTGACACACGTAAGGGGCTTGTTGAAAAGCTCCGACTCTGTAGTTTAAGATGCAAAAAAACAGGACGTCACCAACTCCAATCACTGAGTAATGATACTACAGACCCAGAACCAGTGAAGTTGGCACGTTGTGTAAATCGTAAATAAAAACAGAATACAATGATTTGCAAATCCTTTTCAACCTATATTCAATTGAATACACTGCAAAGACAAGTAACTTAATGTTCGAACAGGTAAACTTTGTAATTTTTCGCAAATATTATCTCATTTGGAATTTGATGCCTGCAACGTGTGTCAAAAAAGCTGGCACCAGTGGCAAAAAAGACTGAGAGAGTTGAGGAATGCTCATCAAACACTTATTTGGAAAATCCCACAGCTGAACGGGCTAATTGAGATCAGGTGGGTGCCATGACTGGGTATAAAAGCAGCTTCCCTGAAATGCTCAGTCATTCACAAACAAGGATGGGGCGAGGGTCACCACTTAGTGAACAAATGAGTGAGCTGATTGTCGAACAGTTTGAAAACAACATTCCTCAACGAGCTATTGCAAGAAATTTAGGGATTTCATCATCTACGGTCCGTAATATCGTCAAAAGGTTCAGAGAATCTGGAGAAATCACTGCACGTAAGCCACAAGGCCGAAAACCAACATTGAATGCCCGTGACCTTCGATCCCTCAGGCGGTACTGCATCAAAAACCGACAGCAGTGTGTAAAGGACATCACCACATGGGCTCAGGAACACTTCAGAAAACCACTGTCATTAACTACAGTTCGTCGCTACATCTGCAAGTGCAAGTTAAAACTACAATGCAAAGCGAAAGCCATTTATTGACAGCACCCAGAAACGCCGCCGGCTTTGCTGGGCCCAAGCTCATCTAAGGTGGACTGATGCAAAGTTGAAAAGTGTTCTGTGGTCTGACGGGTCCACATTTCAAATTGTTTTTGGAAACTTTGGACGTTGTGTCCTCCTGACCAAAGAGGAAAAGAACCATCCAGACTGTTATAGGCGCCAAGTTCAAAAGCCAGCATCTGTGATGGTATGGAGGTGTATTAGTGCCCAAGGCATGGGCGACTTACACATATGTGAAGGCACCATTAATGCTGAAAGGTACATACAGGTTCTGGAGCAACATCTGTTGCCATCCAAGGCACGTCTTTTTCATGGACACCCCTGCTTATTTCAGCAAGACAATGCCAAGCCAATGGGCGGCATGGTGTCATAGTGGTTAGCACTACTGCCTCACAGCCGTGGGTTCGAATCCGGCCTGGGGCCTTTCTGTGTGGAGTTTGCGTGTTCTCCCCATGTTCGCGTGGGTTTCCTCCGGGTACTCCGGTTTCCCCCACCCATCCAAAACATGCAATATAGGAACCCTCCCTCCCTCCCTCCTGTATGGCTGTGTGTGAATGTTTGGTGGTGGTCGGAGGGGCCGTAGGCGCATACTGGCAGCCACGCTTCCGTCAGTCTGCCCCAGGGCAGCTGTGGCTACAAAAATGTAGTTTACCACCATCAGAGTGTGAATGAATAATGCCTCCATTGTAAAGCGTCTTTGAGTGTCCAAAAAAGCGCTATATAAAATTGATGCATTATTATTAATGCTGAAAGGTACATACGGATTTTGGAGCAACATATGTTGCCATCCAAGCAACGTCTTTTTCATGGATGCCCCTGCTTATTTCAGCAAGACAATGCCAAGCCACATTCTGCACGTGTTACAACAGCATGGCTCCGTAGTAAAAGAGTGCGGGTACTAGACTGGCCTGCCTGTAGTCCAGACCTGTCTCCCATTGAAAATGTGTGGCGCATTATGAAGCGTAAAATACGACAACGGAGAGCCCGGACTCGTTGAACAACTTAAGCTGTACATCAAGCAAGAATGGGAAAGTTCCACCTGAAAAGCTTCAAAAATTGGTCTCCTCAGTTCCCAAACGTTTACTGAGTGTCGTTAAAGGAAAGGCGATGTAACACAGTGGTAAAAAGGCCCCTGTGCAATGTGTTGCTGCCTTTAAATTCTAAGGTTTTTTTTTGCAAATAATCATTAAGTTTCTCAGTTTGAACATTAAACATCTTGTCTTTCCAATGTAGTTAATTGAGTATAAGTTGAAAAGGATTTGCAAATCATTGTATTCTGTTTTTATCTATGATTTACATAACGTGCCAACTTCACTGGTTTTGGGTTTTGTATGATATTTGGGGAGGCGCATGCTCAACGCGGCATCAAATGCTTAATGTTTGGACGTTTACATGATTTATCTACCAAGAAGCCATCCATCCCGCACCGTTCCAGCTTGTAGCCTGTTCCCAACCATGTTTGTCAGGATGAATGAATCGTGTGTTGATCCAGGCCACCTCACAACGTTACATATATGCTTTTGCGCTTCACAAATGATCTGTACATTGATGAAATGGAAATGTTTCCTGTTCACATGAACAAATTCATCTTGTGACGGTGCCTTTATCGCAATATGTGCGCGGTCAATAGCTCCGATTACATTAGAAAAACCGGCCCTTGCTGCAAATTGCGCTTTGATGTTAGCCTGTTCAACTGCAGTATATGGGAATTTGATATACCTGGCTGATATTCGGATAATTCCATCCCACACAGCTGGCATGGCTCGGCTCCGTGTCGACTGGCACAGTCCCAATCGGTCAGCCAACTCTCCCTGAAATGACCCTGTGGCTAGGAAGCCCAGGGTAGTCAACTGTTGTGATTTGCGGTTTGTCATGTTCAGGTTATGTTCGTGCTCTGTTTTTGATATTATGTTTTATTGATAATTGAATCATTGTTATGTCTGTTTATTCTTTGGTATATTTATTGTGATTTGGATTTGTTGATTTATGGTCTTAACCGTATTTTTCCGCATTTTGCATTTTTCCCATATCTATTCCGGTCCACGTTTTTCCATGTATGGCATTTTGTTTTTCCCTTGTCGTGTCATTAGTCTTGTCGTTGCTTTTCAGCCACAGTAGACTGTCTCACTACATCAGGTGATTTAATGGTTCTTAGTTTACATCTTCCTTCTCGATCTCGTGTTCTTCCTTCCCCTTGCTTTAACTATTTTACTAAGACCTACTAACAGTTTGTTATTTTTGCTAATTTACAAACCAATACTAACATTGTATATAAGACTAATGTACTAACAAGCACTCGGGATTGTAGAGCTGCACTTACTAATTGACTAACGACCTCTCCGCATTTGCCCTGTTCTAGTCTCCGCCTCTTGCTTTTGTTTAAACAGCTTCGCTGTGTTTCTTGCAGATTCTCTGCACTTGTCTCATCTCTGTTCTGCCTCTCACTCTGCGCACTTAGAAATCCTTACCCAGATTATTTATTCTGTCTATAGGAAAGTCTATTCCCTGTCCGTGTGTTGGCGTTTCCCTATTTCATGTAATTAGGTTTTCCCTCGTGTTCTACCCCCTGTAATTTATATCATTTTCAGCACCTGTGTTTTTGTAGGATGTGTTACCCCTCCCTTTATATTTCGGGAAGCAGGTTCAGAAGGCAGACGGGACTTCACACATGCGTTCGTTCTGGGGCATGGACGCTGCGCAGGCAGCGTCCAGTAGCAGCTGGGAGCCCGCTGAGCCATCCGAGCTATCCAAGCCTTCCTAGCCAGCTGTGCTATCTGAGCCATCCGAGTCATCCTTGCCAGCCGAGCCGCTCGAGCCATCTGTGTGCCACTGTGCTATCCGAGCTTTCCAAGTTATCTGATTCTTCTGAGCCGTCTGTGTTCCCCGAGCTGTCTGCGTCTTCCGAGCCTTCTGTGTCTTCCGAGTTGTCTGTGTCTTCCTAGCCATCAGCGCCTTCCGATCCATTTGCGTCATCCAAGTCATCTGATTCAGCCGTGCCTGCTGTGCTCCCCTTCCCAGTTTTCCCGAATGCCCCAGTCTTTTGGTTTTTGAAGTTTTTCCAGTTTCCTCCTATTCAGTGCTTAGCGCGTGCCATGTGTTCTTTCCCCAAGTTTAGTTTTCCCCCCCAAGTCCAAGTTCTTAGTTCTCCCCGTTCAGTGCGAGGCACGCTGTTTTGTTTTGGCCTGTGTGCCACGTTTTCTTTTCCCGAGTGTTTATTATGTATTAAATCCTCTGTTCCCGCAATTGGTGTCTCACCCGTCTCTTTCTGTAACAGTCAACACTTGTATTGGCACGGGTAAGGCATGGCTCTTGGCCGTGCCGCGCTCCAAGAATGGCCGCAGCTCCGCGTACAGCTCCAATAGTACTGCCCTTGGGAACCTAAAATGGCTGATGAGCCAGTCGTCCTTCTGTGCTAAAAAATCCTCCCTTTCTCTGAAAATTTTTTCTCTTCGCACTGCTCCATTCGCAATGTCTTCCAACAGTGCCAACGCTGCCATTGTTAACGGTATTTTCTGCACCATTTTACACATACTTTTATATACACAAATCTAATCACAAACACCTACGTGTGTTAATTAATCATCTGAGTATAAGGAATGATCTTTTTCACATTATTAACAGTTTCCCAGAATCACCTCTACTTCTCGCCAACGGCTCCAAAGCAGGAAAAAAATATGCGCGCAAGAAATTAAGCTGTCGTGGAGCGCCGCACTTTTCCACGGTCACTTCACTTTTGATAAATCTGGACATGACCGTGGAAATATACATGCACCGACTTTTTGTGCGCACTAACTTTTTGTACATGAGGCCCCAGGTGTTTTGGAGCCATCCTGTTGTAATACGTCCACAAGGTGGTGTTCGGTAAGGCCTTCCCTACAAAAGAAATCTGGAAGGCAGTATACGATTCTCCAACACCTGTTTATATCATACAGCATTAATGGCGTCATCATAGATGTATAAGTTACCCAAGGCTTGTGCACTAATGCACCCCCATACTATCATGAATGTTGGCTTTTGAACAGTGCTTTAAAAACAAACTGGATGGTCCGTCTCCTCCTCAGCCCAGAGGATGCGGCCTTCATGATTTCCAAAATGAATTGAATGTCTTGATTTATGAGACCACACAACAGTTTTTGGCTTTGCTTCAGTCCATCATAAATTATTTTGCACCCTGAGAGAGCAACACCATTTCCGGATCTTCTTATATGGTTTTATCTTTACATGGTAGAGTTTTAGCTTGCATTTGTGGATGCAGCAACAAACGGTGTTTATTGACAGTGGTTTACAGAAGTGTTCCTGAGCTCACTCAGTAATTTCCACTGCCTGAAGATCATGGCCATTTAGTATTGGTTTCCGACCTTGTCCCTTGTGTGCAAAGATTTCTCCGGATTCTTTAAAATTTTAGTGATATTATGTACCGTAGATGAGTAAATCCCCAAATTCTTTGCAATGTTACATTGAGAAACGTTATTCATACAGGCAGTCAATTATATAGTGGTAAAGCCCTTGCTATCTTAACTTCTGAAAGAGTGGGCCTCTCTGAGATGCTCTTTTTATGCCCGATCACTTAACTGACATGTTGCTATAAATATAATTTGCTGTGAGATGTTTCACCAGAGGTAGTTTTTTAGTATCATGCAACTTCTCCAGTGTTTGCACCATCTTAACTTTTTTGAATCCTGTTTAAAGCATCAAATTGAAAATGACCAGATTTTTTAAAATCAACATAACGATAAAATTTTGAAGCTTCAACATTTAATGTTTTGTTCTCACTATTTTCAATTAAATATAGTGTTATTATTTACATTTTAGGCAGCATCACACCTTTTTCTTGGAAATGTCAATGTCAACTTTATTTATATGGCACATTTAAACTAACTGCAGTTAACCAACGTGCTTTTTAAATAGGGATTAAAAGTAATTGAAAAAGACCAAAGAAGACCAAAGAAAACAAATTAATATAGGCAAACCACATAAATAACAACAGCACTACATAAACATAAATAAATAAAGCAAATAGAGTAAATAGAGGTGTCTTTGCTCAGTTAAATGCCATCGAGAAGAGGTGAGTTTTCAAATGTACTAGCAGTTCATATATTTAAGGGTAGTGAGTTTGGCAGAATTGGTGCAGCAACTGCAAAGGTTTGATCACCTATTTTTTTGCTTGGACCTAGGAACATCCAGGGCCATCTGATTGAGGCCATCTAACCCCTTAGTGCTTTGAAAGGCTGGTGAACATGAATAAGTTCCGTTGAATATGCTGGGGTCAACCCAATCAAAGCCTTTAAAACAAATAAAAAAATCTTTAAAACAATCCTGAATCGGACAAGAAGCCAGTGAAGAGCGGAGAGTACAGGCTTTATCTGTGCAAACATCTGTATACCAGTTACAGGGTGAGCAGCTGCATTTTGGACTAACTGGAGGCGGTTTAGAGCTGACTGTTCAATACCCAGATACAGAGAATTACAGCAGTCTAAATGTGAAGTAGTAAAAAACAAGGATAACTGTCTCAACGTCTTTCTGGCACAAGTAAGGCTTGACCTTGGCCAGGAGTCTCAGCTGAAAAAAGCTGGTTTTCACAACAGAACTGAGCAAGAGGGCCAAGGGCGCCTGAACCTGATCAGAACGTGCAAACGAAATCACCTCTGTCGTGTTCTCATTTAAATGAAGAAAGTTGAGGTCCACCTAAGTTTTTATATCTTTGAAGCAGTTAAGCAATGTCTGCATGGGGTCTTTTCAACCTATTTTAAGGGTTAGTACACTTACACATCATCAGCAAAGCTGAGGAAGCGGAATATTATGAGGAATATTATGCTTCCTAAAGATTGATCCTATGAGTACAAAGAGAACAGAAGGGGGCCAAAATTGACCCCTGAGGGACCCCACAAGAAAGTAGAGCAACTAACGAGGAGTATTGCCCTAAATGAACAGAGAAGGTTCAAGGAGACAAATATGATTGAAACCATTTTTAGGCAGTACCTTTACTGCCAACACTCTACTCTAATCGCGATAAAAGGATATGATGATCCACAGTGTCGAAAGCTGCTGGCAGATCCAGGAAAACTAAAATAGCACAGTTTCCAGAGTCAGTAGTGAAGAAATGATCATTAAATACTTTCAAGAGAGCAGATTTGATACTGTGGAGAGGCTTAAAACCAGATTTAAACGTTTCACATATTTCAAAATTATCTAAAAATGTTTGCAGTTGATTAAAAACGTCCTCCTCAAATATCTTGGAGTTTCGAGATCTACTTAAACTTGGCGAGAACTGAAGGGTCTAAGTTTCTCTTTTAATAAGAGGCTGCACCATGGCATGTCTAAATGAAGATGGAACACACCCAGAGCGGAGACATACATTTTTCAGATTTAGGACACATCACTCAACTAAGTTAACAGAGTTGTACGTGCAATCCCAATTCCAATAAAGTCTGAAAGCTGTGTCAAATGTAAATAAAAACAGAATGCAATGCTTTTTAAATCTCATAAACTGACACTTTATTCACAATAGAACGTAGACAACATGTCAGATGTTGAAAGTGAGACATTTTACCATTTCGAGATAAATTCTTTGAATTTAAAAGGAGCAAAAATATTTTAGACTTTTTTTCTGACCCCGCCCAAATTTATAGCCCAGCAAAACTCAAATTTTTCCATTATTAAATGCTCACTTGTAAATGTAAAATCTCCAGGTCAGTGTCCTCTCTGACTTTGAGCAAAAGCTGGATGCTAGTTGGCGCACACATCCAGTTGCCGACTGTCTTGCACCAACAAAATCATCAAGCTAAAAACAATAAATCAGTGTAATGTAGCCCAAAAAAGTTATTTTTCTGCACATTGCACTATGATATGAAAACTGTCCTCAACTTTTGGCAGCTTCACCCTCGTCCCATCTTCCTCTCTACTTTTTTCCCCATTTGTGTGCTTTTTCTTTGACTGCATTTTAAGTGATGTTAAGATGTTGAGAAAGGCTGCTATAGCTAATAAACATAGCTTACTCGAACATTGAATTGGTCATACTTTTTCCCATAAATCTCGACAAAAAGAAAGCAAAATATTTTCAATCACATCAAGGGAAAGTATGCAGCCTAACCACCAATTATAATTTTAAAAATTAAATTATCTAAAGTAGATCTTGCGGATTGTTAAAAAAACTGATAGATTAACATGTAAAGAATGTTACTTCCTATGACTGAGATTTGTTTGGCTTTGCGGTCATTTATATTACAAAAAAACATGCTGCTGCAACCTGCAAAGTACAGCGCTAATTTAATCACTTCACTTCCCGGTTATAATTGTCTTTCTTTCTTAAGAAAGAAAACACATGTATTTGCATCTTTGCATTGACTTTGAATGTAAGCTGTCGTGCGAAAATTTGTTTCGCTTCCAGTGTGAAAGCGGCATTAGACAACCACACTGGTCATTTTTCCACAGCCTTGGATACAATTTGACCATGAATACCCAGCCCATGCGGGCTCTCAAATGCCACTGCACCCCTGATAGTTGCATATGCCTGCTACAGAGGAATTGTTTTCCTCATGGGGTGGACGGTATATTATGACCACAATACTGAAGAGCAAATGCCATTGATGAATACAATGTATGCCACTTGCCAGAACATTGTCAGAGGATTGTCAGGGGTGGTTTCAGCATTCAAAAAGATTGTATCCCGTTGTTTGGCTAGGGAGAACATAAGGTGTAATATTAATGAGACCATTTAGCCTGATTTGAGGGACCAGATGGACTAGAACAGATATGAATGAACTCCTCTTTTTTTTTTTACTGTATGTACAGGTACAGCGTGTTTTTTCTCCAATAATTGAGCATTGAAATTCACATATCATTTTGCATTTCACTGCATGTTTAGATTTTATGCTGCAATTTTTGACATTCAGCAGTAATACTGGCGAAAAATAATGCGTGTTCACAAATACTGGGACAATATTCACTTATTCAATTGATTTATTACACTGCATACAATACAGTACAATTCTAATTATTTTGAACTGTAATTACGTGCATTACATGACACATTACACATTACATCGACACTTTCATCTATAAGACACAATATACAACACTGAGTGCAATTGAAGAGACAAGACCTGCAGAGAATCCTAGAGGGAATCAGTATGTCAAATACCAGTACACCCAATACATATAAAGGACTCTGCTCAGTGAACTACCTGTGGAGAATAAATAAATAAATAAAATAAAACCATTTTTTTAAGCCAAAACACCGTTCAGTTAATGGCTAAACCCAGTAACATGTACAACATTAGGTAAGGGGAAAGGAGAAGTATGAAGAGGTGAGGGCCATCTGACATCGCCCCTGTTCTGACCTCAGCAGGAAGGTCATTCCACCACGTGGGAGCCAGAACAGACAAGAGACATGACTGGTCAGCGCCAGAATGCAGACTAGAAAGCACCAGTCGACCAATGGTGTCAAAATGGAGAGGTCTAGCAGGTGTATAGGGTCAAATGATCTCCTAAAGACAGGCTGTGGCTATCCCCTTCGTGACCTGGTATGCTGGAAACACAATTTGAAATATGATGTGAGCTATGATAGGTAACCACTGGCTGGGGATGAGAAGGAGAGTGGTGTGGGAGTGCCAAGGGAGGTTATAGATCAGTGAGCTGCAGCATTTTGGATCAGCTGCAGGGGTCTGGGTCCATAAGGCTAGTGAAAATCAAGGTGTAGTAGTCACAGGCAGGACAGTGCCAATGCCTGGGCCACAAGCTGGGATGACAAGGTAACCAGAAAGGGTTGGATTTTCCTGATACTATATAGAAAGAACCAGCATTTCTTGGTAATCTGGGGTTGTGTAACAAAATAATGATACTAAATGATGCACTTTGTAATGCCTTGTAGTTAGTGTTTTTATGTCATTTAAGTTACGAGTGATAAAGAGATCTTGTTGGTGCACTGAATTGCTTTTGAGATTTTTTTTGTCTTGGTACATTTTGTGTGCAAATATTGGTTTGTTGGTAAAGGGGACAAGATAAACTTATCCTGCGTTTTGGTGCCTTTCACTACGGTGTGCTTGGAATAAAAATAATGTGTTTCCCGTACCAAGTTTGAATAAGACTTTTAAACCTTAAAGCAAGGTTTAAGTGATCCATTTGGAATTTTAAAATGCCACTAAGTAAGGAAGGAACACTAATACTAATATGACTACTAGTACTCCTACTACTACTAATAATAATGATGATAAAATGCATCAGGTAATAAAATTAAAAAGACCTTACATTAAAGCAGGCTGTGTGTGATAGATTGCTGAGGGCAGTGAAAACACAAGGTAATTAGTTGTGATTGATTGGATGAGAGAGATTAGGGAGGAGCAGGGGACAGCAGAACAGAGAGACAGATGGAAATGCAAATTTGGATTTTTGACCCCTTCAGAGTCACGCCCCCTGCCCCTGCTCCGATCCCAGGAAGGAGACATTCCTATACTTCTGTGGTGAATCACTCAGGGATAACTCTTCTCTGGTCGGGTAATCTTTATTCAGAGCATTTTGACTCTCTCTGCTTCATACTTATTACCACTGAAACATTCTGGCGAAATGCAATTCAGCGATTCACTTCCTCAGTAAATTGTTATAGCCTTTTTTCTAAAACATTTATTCAACCGGGGAAAGTTCCATTGAGAACATGTTTCTTTTTTAAGCAAGTTCTGGGAGAAATGCCAGATAGAACACTTGCAAATGAGGAGGGACAGGGACAAACAGGGGTAAAGCCCCTTGAGCAGTTTTGGGGTTAAGGGCCTTGGTCAAGGGGCCAACAGCAGTGTCCTTCCCAACTTTATCCATTCAGATCAAGTGAGAAGTCTAAGCTGTACTTGGGGAATGAACCAGCAACTAATTGGTTATCAGGTAACCAACCACTGGGCTACCCAGCTGCGTTGGCTGACTCTCATTAAATATGGAGGTCCTCATCTTTCGGAAGCCACTACCAAAAACAAGTGGTGCCAGCCACAACAAACCCCGCTCCTTACACATACTTTCACCTACTTGTACGAAATTCAATAGGGATCTATTCTGGGTCAGTGGCAATCCCTAAATCGAATTTGGAGTGAATCTGGCCATTATTTTTTCCGCTAGAGTGTTAACAAACAAACACACAAACAGAGAAACAAACCAAACCAAAAACGATATCCCTTGCCCTCACCCTTCGGGTGGGGCGGGGTAATGAATAAATGATAATCAGAAAACCATACAAAGCCATGTTATGAAATATTGCAAAACGCATGCAGACTGGGGCTATTTTTCATCATTCAGGTTACACCTTCTTGTTCCCATGAAGGAAAGTTCTTTAATGCATATAATCACATTCTGGAAACCTCTGTGTGTACCAATTTGTGTTTGAGGAGGCCTGCCCATCCAAAGTAGTATGAAAATCTCAACAGCCACAAGGTAAATGCATGGATTGTGGAACAAAGGCGTGACATCAACCCCTGCAAACATTGTTAGGATCAACTGTAAAGCAGATTTTAAGCTGGACTGGCCAAAGAAAAGTCATTGCAACTGTTTTAACAACTAACGGAATGCTTCCATCAAGAGAAGAGATTGTTGCAATGGATTGATCAGTAGGTATCACCATGTAGCAGAAACTCATTCTTTGGTTTTGGCAAGTTAATTCCCGTGATGCATAATTTTGTTTTCTCTTATATTTTTGTTTCTTTACTTAATTTCATTTTCAGTTTCAGGTCATTCTCAGTGACCATCCTCATGCTTGAATGATGACTGAAAAAGGCTGCTGTAATTTTCAGACAGCTGTGAAAAAGATTTTCTGGGAAGACTTGCAAACCATTTAAGGACTTGACTTTATGTCAGTTTTGAGGGCCAGGATTTGAATTTTTTTTAGATAGCTTATCACTGTATCACTTTATTAGGACTGATAGCAGTGCCATGCATAGAAAGATCTTTCAGGCTTGCCTAAATAGTGTCTTAGCCTTGCAGATCTATTTATTTTATTTTGTGTAATTGAAATACCTTAATTTCCTTGGGTGAAAATATTTATTTTACTTAAACATTTATTTATTTATTTCCATTTTAATTTTTGTTTTTTAAACCATTCAAACAGGCATGTACAACTTATTTTTTACTTAACCTCAACTTCAGAGGAACTGGGACAATAAAAACAAGCATTTGTTTGAAATCATTTTCAAGCTGTGTTCAATTCACAATACCACAAATAACTCGGAAAGCACTCAGAGAGCGCAGACCTCCGCCAGGTGGCAGCAAAACCCTAAAGCACGGCGATTGGAACTCCGGCCCATTCGCTAGGTGCACAACAATTGAAATAGAATTCTCGAGTTGTCTGTAGCTAGGTCTCCATCCATTGGTCATTCGAACTATCTAGAGTTTGCCATAAATATTCATGTGAAATAAGCAGGTGAAAATGCGTTTCCATCTAGCATCATTAAAGCGAATAAAAAGTTGTGCATAATGACATCACATGCTGTTATGCGGTCAAATTGGTGTATCAAATGGATTTCTGACATTTTTAAGCTGATTCCATTCATTTTCGCACTGAATCGCAGAACCTTCAAGTGAACAAAAGTAGTGTGTTAGCCGACTAATTTAGCTAGTCAGCTAAAATGAATTGCGTCTACCATTCAAATGATGATAATTCGCCAAGTTGTACATGCTTATGTGCCAGCTATTAGCTACATCAAACCATTATCAGAGGGCAACGACGGCATCAAAACACTGTCACAATGCAGTTGCAGATTTATTCTGCAAATGACGTTTCCATCAGCATTTATCGCATAAGCCTTTTACCGATCAAAAGAAAATCCAATCAGATCAACCGTATAAACTTTGTGTCGATATTCTTCAAATCAAGTCAAATGTCACCATTTCCATAAAGCATTTTTCATTCGATATGACTTCATTCGCATAAGAACGTGTAGATGGAAACATGGCAAGCAAGCATACTTCCAGTGAATTCTATCCAATGTGCTATTCTAATTGGCTATGTGCACAAAATGGGGCTAAGTAAATTCTGAAATACACTGGCTCGCTTTACTATTTTAAGTTTGCTTCTCTCATTTATCAGTCTACATCAGATGCTGAGCCGGTGAAAGTAATATAATCCTGAAAATGTGATTTTAACCATTGCCGCTGTTCCTAAGATTTGGCTTAATTAACTGTGAATGATGTTCGCATGATTTGTCTCAATTAGCTGCTACTGTTTGTTCATTGGCACGGTTAATGAGACATTAGCTGCCCCACTGATAAAGAGGGTTTCCGACGCTTCTACCTAGCATCATTTCCAGCCGTTTGCTCTGGTGACTGTCATGAACTGGCTTTAATCGACAAACATCCAGTGTTGCACGACCCAGATTTCCTCATTAGATTAATATCTGGAGCTAGCTTTCATTTTTTCATCGAGCAGCAGCAAAGTTGAGTAGCTCGCAAGGCTTGCTAGAGAGCTAGCAAGATTTTCTGTTTAGGTTTTACATTGAAATTACTTTTACATCTTCTGATACAACTGGCTTGCTAGTACTGCGATATTGTTATGGTTTTCTGAGATATGCTCAGCTAACCATAGCTCCAGATGTAATGGTCTTGAGAGTGCGACTGACGCCGTGTGGGAAGGGACACAAACTATCGACAATATTAAAATATGCGTGGATCGAATGTTAGATTTATGAAACAGCACTTCAAAGTTATGCATTATTTACAGATTAATTATCAGATATTTTCACGTATTTTATCGGTCGCTTAAAGCCAATTCATCGCTCATTTCCAGCCGTTCTCCTTGATATGTTGCTAGTTAGAAATCCTCTCGTTTCTCGTTGGAGCAGCAAATGCCTCATTAAGAGTGCAATGAACAAACATCAGTAACAAACAAATCATGCAAACATCATTTGTGGTTAATTAAGCCAAATCCTGGGAATATGGCTATAGCTAAAATCACATTTTCGGGATGATATACCTGCCATCTGCTTATCATCTGATGGAGATTGATCAGTAGCAGAAGCAAACCGGAAATGGTTAAGCTTACCAACGTATTTCAGAATGTGCACAGCGCCATCTTGTGCAACTAGCCAATCGGAAAGACTTGAAATCTTGAACTTCGGTGTATATCTCACCTGTACTTTGGCCAAATATGCCAAAATTTAAACACTAGTTCCTTGTCTTTATACCCACCTCTGAAAATTTCATCAAAATAGGTGCATTACTTTTTGAATTATCTTGCTAACTAACGAACAAACAAACAGACAAACGCTGCCGAAAACATAACCTCCTGGCGGAGGTAAAAATAGAAACATTAACTATTGTTTTTTTTTTTTTTATGGATGATAGCCATTTTGAAATGTCTTCTCAAAAAAAGTTTCAGTGAAGTCAGATCAGGTGCATATTCACCACAGTGTAATATTAAGCTTCCTTGGGTTCATCGGGCCAGCACCGCATCAGTGTAGAAAATTAACCAATGGGCCGCTTTCCGTGTTTTAAAGCCAGCGCAGTCATTGAAAATTATTTATATTATCACAATTTTATAAACTATGATTGCATCAGCCCAAAATGTGCGTCAGCCCACCCGGCATCGCCCTGTATGCCAGATTACCAGTCCAGCCCTGCAGTAAACACAGGACACAGCTGATAATGGCAAATTACGTATTTCTTTGGCACATGTCCTATTTTTTGCTACATTGCTTTGTCACCTCTAATTTAGAGTGCAAATTATGTAATCTCTAGCCGTTGCATTAGATATACTGAGGCTTGGTTGCATCTTTTTAATAATCAGCAGAACATAAGTCGCAAGGCAAATGAAGGAAAAAAATGATTTTGAATTCCTTGAATTCGATTCAACCGCTTGTTTGCCGATATAACGGAACGTAAATCTGAATTGTTTACCGCGTTTTGTCTGCTTTTGACAGCTGTCAAAATGGCATCGAAACGTTTCGCTAGTCACATAGACGACGACATTCTTGAGAAACGCGCAAAAGTGATACCCCAAAATAAAAAAAGTCAAATACCTTATCTTCGTCTATGTTGCTTGAATACCTAACAGAAAAAGGAGAAGATGTGGACTTTGAATGCTTCGACAGCGTTCGCTTGGCTGAGATGCTGAGTCACTTTTACATGGATTTAAGAACAATATATAGGTTGCCACCGTAAGATAAAAACGGTAAGATAAAAACGTTGTACAGCTCTTTCAAGGGGGTATATGGCGTGATGTACCCTGCCTCTGAATCTATGTTCTCCGTGGCTTCGCAGGGTACATCACGCCATATACCCCTTGAAAGAGCAAAACAACTAATAATATCCTCCACTTATTCTTCTCCTTGTTGCTCGGTGTGATGATGGTCTCAGTGTGACCAAAGTATTTGTTTCTTTATTTTCTTTTTTGTGCACTTAAATTCATTTGTGAGCTGGAATAAATCTAGAGCTTTACAGGTCAGACCAATGTTTTTTTTTGCAGTGTCTGCTAAAATAACATGTTTGTATCAAAAACAAATTTTGTCACAAAAACTACCTAAATCCAAAACTACTTTTCTGGATTTGTCAGCAAGAAAGGAAGATCATTCCACAAAAAAGATGACTAACCATGTTTAGTCCCTAGAACTAGTGCACAAGTCCATAATAAGTTACCTTGAAAAAAACATTAGCTGCAGCATGTTCTGAAAATATCTCAAAACTGACATTTTGTGACTTAGGTACTTTCTGCACGCAGGTCTTCAATTTCACGTCCCCAGACTTTTCTTTCCCCAAGGATCTCAAGAGCAATCAATTTATTGAAGGCTTAAACTGGACTTCTTAAAAAAAATTAGCTGTGAAAGTTAAAATATCTGAATGCATCAACAATCTCCCAGCTTCATTTTGATTGATGTCAATCTGTGATGGAAGGAGTTCTGGAAAATAGCAAAATTTTTGAGGGGCTGTAAAAGAATCATCTTCAAGCACGATAAATTTGACAATTTCCTCTTATTAGTTTGTCCAAATCAATAGTGGCAAGATTGAATTATCCATCATAGTTTGCTTAATCTTTGGTGATGCAATTGAATTTGTATCGTTAACCATGCAGAGTAAGTATTTAGATGTCCTATGGAAAGTGATTCTTACATTTTTGTGCGTGGTTTTACATTCATTTTCACAGCTGGGTTCACAGAAACAGTTCAGATTAAGAAACCTTACGGCCTTAAGGATACAGATGTGTTCGACTTAGAAATTAAACCAGCAATGTTTAGAAGTTCTGGTCCATGACGATTATAGAATGCTTTTCTATTGAAAGATTCGGAGATAAATTGCCTTGCCAGAGAAATATGGTTTTCTAATAGGTATAAAATTCTCCCTTATCCCAGTTCCTGTCCTATTCAATCCTTCGCTTTTCTCTCTCCTCCTTTGTGGTTGAAAGGATCAAGGTGAGACCCCTGGGGCTAGTAATATTGAACTCGGACCCTAGACTCTGGAAGGAATGGACCTTGCTATTGTACTTTTTTCAATAAAGTCCTAGCACAATGCATATATCTACCTCTTCATGCTTCTTGCTGGGAATATTAATGCTTGCGTTATGACCATTTCTTATCATCTCCGCTATTCGGAAGACAGGCAATTGTCTTTCAATGAAAGGGTGCACAAAGAGATCATGATTTCCCTTTCTACTGTTAATGTATTGGCATTGCTCTGTGTCCAGCACTCTCCACTTAGCAGGGATGCCCCTTTATCGTAATTGAACTGTGTGAAAAGCATTATGGCCAAAAAAAGATATCCCTGAGAATTGTATGTCTTCCACGGCTGAGACAAATCCGGGAAAAAAATTGGCCTGAAGCATTGCTATGATCTGTGTTGCATAATGTTGAATTATGGCTACACCACTGCATGACATTTGACAACGCAAGCAATGTTTCGAATATTAACATCCAAACCATTAACAAATGAGATAGCTGGCGTCATCAGGGTTTAATTAAGCACCCAGCCAGCATGAGTGCAGTGCGTGCTAATTGATCAGCAGATTGTCAGGGTGACATTATTCTCCCTTTCCTCACTGTTCCACAGTTTGCTGATGCCTAGGACGTGAAATTATTGTAAATGTGAGGACTTGATTAGATTGTGCTGCAATGCAGACACGCACAATCCCTCACTGAAATGCTACTGTCCTGATAGCAGATGGTATGGCAGGCGCTCACAAAATACAGTTTTAATCTTCTCAGCTGAAGGTACAGGCAGAGTGACAGAGGTAGGTAACTTTGAGATTTCAACTATAAGAGAAACAGAAACAAATACATGTATCACTCCTGGCAGAGTTTACCTTTGGATAAGCCTGTCTAAGAATTGAGTTGTTTGTAGATCATTTGTTTTCCTTAATGAGATAACGCATTGCTTGCATAACATTTACATCACATTGTAATAACAATGTAATGGGTGTAATTGAACACATCCTCAGCAATTAACCTCACCACTGCCCCAACTGCGCTGCCAATGGCAGGTTAGCTGCTTAAATTATATAGATGAGCTGCCTTGGTACCCAATTCATTTAAGAGGCAGGCGGTATTTACCTTGCGTGAAATCCCTTAAAATGGCACGACCCGACAGTGCATTGAGAATATCCCCTCAGCCCGTGTCCACTTCTGTTTGGACATCATGATCCCTGTTTGATCCTATGGTCCCTTAGTAATTAGCTTGAAGCCAGTACCTCAACTCAGACTTCTGGGGTGTGCCATGTCCGCAGATCTGAGTATCTACTGAGATTGCTCCAACGAGGTACAAACCATGAACCAATGATAAGGTTGTAGGTGCCCAAGGCGATAATGGCGATGCCGTCTGGCCCAGACTAAAAGATGGACAATATTGGCATAAGTCACTGAGGATTTCAATCATATTTCCAGAAGGAATGTGTCACCCAAGTCAGTGCATGATACCCTGCTTGCACTTTTTGCTTGCAGACCAGTCAAAGTGCCCGTTCTAACCCTTGTCCACCTCTAAAAGCACCCCCTGTGGGCACCTAAGCTTCAGGTGGGTATGTGTGTGAAGCCGGAGTGGTCAGCATGTTCTGACTACACTGCGTTGTGTTTAGGTGCACAATAAGTCTCAACACTAACACTCCATCTTGAATTCACTTTCATTCCTGTATGAATCCAGAGAGAGCAAAATGCTGCCAGCATAGCTTCTATCTTCACAACAACACCCCATTCGCAGTCAAGTTAAGTGCAGGCTGACATTAATTCCACTCTTACAGCATATTACACATTTTCATTGCATATGCAGCTTTTAATTTTAGGCTAAGCATCAGATATAAAAATAATTCACAGCGTGCATTTTTATCAACTGACCAAAATAAACTACAAAATGTTCCATCCAAAGGTATAAAATAAGTACCCATGCCTATATATAAAAAGTACAATTGTGCCATATCATGTACACTACGGTAAATACAACATACCGGACGCAGTCTTTGAACATTGCTGCCTTCAAATGGAACTTGTGAAGCTGAGAAGTCATGTCATGAAGTCGTGAGCGAAAAAGGCTCAGCATTCAAATGATAACCGTGCAAGAACGCAGTTGCTATGGCAATAAGAACGCCAAAGCATCTTTCTCCAGGAATTCTGTACGCAAATATAACATTATTAATTTGTATCCAAACGTCATTCGGAGGAACAAGATATTAGATGATAAAGATGGCGATTGTCTGCACTGTGTTATGTAACTATATTGTACAGGCTAGCGCTCTCGGTAACGTTAGCTCCACCAATGCAGGGTTGATAACGCAACTACAGAAAGATTACATGGAAACGCACGACGGCATAATTGTAGTCCGGATACAATTTCTGAAAATGTCATCAATCACGTCAAAACTCGTGAACTTGAAGCTTTCAGGAAAGTTCGACTTACGATGTCGTGAATACCACAAGAACGCAGCGTTCATATGGACTTTTCTAGTGAACACAGTAAACACGACCCCATTTGAAGGCACTACATGATAATGGAAGTACAAAAAAGCATTAACGTGCCTGTATGAATTCAGAGAGCAAAATTCTGACAGCATAGCTTCTGTCTTCACTACAACATGCCTAACTTGAGAAATGGACAAGCTTACCCATGTTTTCCACAAGAAGATACCATTGCGGATAACAGCTTCAACACATGGTAGGTACGGCAAATAAAAATTTCAAATTCAGCCAACAGCATTGAAATTATGATAGCTGAATAGCTGGATGAACACAGAACTCAGAACAGAACAGTTTCTCAGAACAATTATCTCAATATCTCATCTAGAACCAGAGTTATAGCAATTTTAAGATTCGTTTTCAGGACTCCAAAATTAAACGGAGATGTGAAGTAATTAAGACACGCTTTACTCCCGGAATTTATGAAAAATGGCCAAAACTTCTTTATTCTTGGAGATATTAAGATGAAATTTGGAACATAAGGGTATTTTTGGGTGCTATTTAACGTGCTGCAACCAAAATCACTGTGAGACAAATAGTTTTCAAGCTATCCTGACCATATTGACTTCCTTAGTTGCCTGAAAAATATTCAAGGTGCCAGTGTCGCTGAAAAAAAAAGGACGAAAAATATTTTCAAACTCAAAATGTGGTTTTTTTTTTGCCATTTTTCAAAAAGAATTACAAACGATAATTCGATAATAAAATGAAAAGGAATTCACAACAGCCCACTACTATTTTTCATATGATAATGACCGAATATAATAGACCCCTTGTTCTTTATTCTAAACTAAATTGTACCAAGCATCCAACAATAAATGAAAAAAGTCACCCCCGACATTACCCACAAACCCCATCCACACGTGTGGCCCAAACTGGCTCGACTACCTTTTTTTGGACGTCAATTCGAAATTCCTGCAAGGAGCCAGCTGGAAGACGTCATTATTCTTACATGAATAGAGGCCCAAAAAGTTGATTTATCACATCAGAAAGTGAATTTAAGGACTCCTTACCTGCTTATCCCTTGTTTGATTGCCATGAAACCTAATTTATTTTAAGATTAGACTTAATCGAAATGTTTTCAGTGTTCAAAATAGGCTACATTTGTGGGTTAGTGTTTTTGCACACAGGTTGCTGTGATGTGTCAGTAATTAATGTATTAATTTACCAACTGTGAAACTGTCAACAGCTTCCAGTTTCTGACCTTCCACTTCAATGTTCCGTTGTATGCCATTTGAGTTGTTAGTCATGAGCTTCGTCTTTTCTGCACTGATCTCCATGCCATAGGCCTGTGATGTTTTGTCAAGGCGCTCCACCAGAGTGGCTAGTTCATCTTCTCTGCCCGCCAAGCCGTCAATGTCATCAGAAAAGCGTAGGCTGGTGATGGTTCTGCCACCAATGCTGGCTGATCCTTCATGATTTCCTGGGTGCGTCAGTCATCAGCCTTTCCAAGATGATGTTGAAGAGGGTTGGTGGGAGAAGACAGCCTTGTCTGACTCCGACAGTTGTCTGGAACCATTCACCTGTGTTGCCATTTAGGAGTATAGAACTTGTCGCATGGTCATTCGGATGTTCAATGACTTTGATAAGGTTGGCATTGATGTTATATTTCCTCATGGTAGCCCACAATGCGCTATGCCACACTCTGTCAAATGCCTCTTTGAAGTCCATGAAGACATGTTACAGCTCTTATTGATGCTGGAGATATTTTTCACACAGGATTCTCAGATTGAAAATCTGTTCTGTTGTGCTTCTTCACGCCCTGAAACCAGCCTGTTCTTCTGCAACGATGGTCTCTGCCTGTGGTTTCAGCCTGTTCAGAAGCACCCTCAGCATGACTTTGCTGGCATGGCTAATGTGACTTATGGTGCGGTAATTCTGGCACTTCTGCAGATTCTCCTTCCTTGGTAGTGTGATGACCAGTGATTGTGTCCAACAGGTTGGCCATTTTTCCGTCTGCCAGATCTTGTTACAGATGTTCGTAAGGGCGTCAGTCATGGCTTCACCAGTTGGATCAGCTCTGTTGGGATGTTGTTAACTCCAGGAGACTTCCCTTTCTTTAGGGACTTGACAGCTGCTTCTACTTCCTCCCGCAAAATAGGGTGGAAGTCCTCGTTGGAGGAAGGAGGACAGTTGACTACTGTAGAGTCACCTTTGATCAGATGGTTGTACAGTTCTGAGCAGTATTCAGTCCACCTTGTGTGAATGTCTTGCTCTTCTGTCAGACATTTCCCTGTTTTATCTTGGATGATGGAGACTCATCCCTTTCTGGTATTGGTGAGATCCTTAATCATCTGGGCCCGTATTCACAAAGCATCTTAGCGCTAATAGTAGGTCCTAACTGCCGGATTTAGGAGAAACTCCCAAAAAATGGGCGTGTCAGTCGCAAATTTGGGACTCCTAATTATTTTTTCTAAGTATTTCTCACAAAGCATTTTAGACCTAAAAGTAACTCTTAAGTCTGAGAGAGCTTAAAAGTCGTCAAGAGGACTCCTAACTCATTAAAACCTATTCGCAAAGAATCGGAAAAGGGCTGCTGCTGTTGAAAGACGGAATGACTTGGATATTCTGAATGATGAGCAGTAGCTGAAAAGCTATCGGATCGACCGTGAAAGGATTTTATTTGTTGTTGACTTGGTGATGGAGAGAATTATGTCTCCAACCATGAGAAACAACCCAATAAGCTCCGAAATAAAATGTTTAGCAACACTTCTTATGAGGCCACCGGACAATTTATTGATTTCACAATCATCTGTCAGTCGCTCAATTAAACAAACAATCAATACATTCTGTGAACCCCATATCATCCGACAGTTTATCCGGTTTCCAATGGACATTCGCCAACAACAAAGACTCAAACTTCAATTCTTGCACATCTGAGGTATGCCCGGTATCATCGATGCTATTGACGGGACCCATATTCAAATTATTTCTCCGACCCTAGATGAAGAGGTATTTGTAAAAAGAAAAAAGTTTGTTCCATCAACACCCAGACAGTGGGCTATTTTTATGCCGACTACAATATTTTGGACATTGTTGCGAAATGGACAGGATTCACGCACAACTCACACATTTCAATGGGAAGCAGCTTATGGAATGCCACTTGCTCGTGGACAGTGGCTTTGGTGCTGTACCTCCTCCTGCTTTGCATGAATTATTTGATTACGCTATTGAGTGAGGGTTACATTGAATAGATCATCATAATAATACCAGCCTATGTCATATTTTGTATGCATATTTAACCTGTTGGCTATCAATAACAAGTCAAGTTTAATATGCCTTCTTATAGGCTGCCATCTCGGACCTCTCCTGTGATTGCAGCCCATACCACCGCTTCTAGCAGCCATCCCAGACACCGAGGGTAACGTAGCAATGATCTGTAGGCTGATATTATCCCACCGCTTGGATTTGCTGTTCACTTTCGATCCAGATTTCCCTCTGATTAGGCTACATGCTTTCGCTCCAGCACCAACTGGCCCAGCAGCAGTAACTGGTCGTGGCTCCAGTTGGGCTTTGGCGTCCTTTTTGACCTTTCATCCATGACAGTTTAGGGCAAACAAACTTTAAAGGCCCGACATTTAAATGATCGCAACATATTGCCATTCTTATCAAGTAATAAGTTGCTAATTATTGGGGTAAATGGCGTGATTCATTAATAACTCTATTAACATTTTTACAATTATCTCTTTCCTATGTACGCTTATTTATCTAGAGCGTGATATGCAGGGACCGTGCATTGTGCATTTTCAAAAATACTCTACGTGATATTATTTAACGCAGAATCTAAAAAGCGGCACTTATGAGTGCTATAGTAGCTGATTTGAGAAAATTCAATCGTGGAATTGATCATCAAATGGGGGAGGATTTCATTTAAAGGTCAGCGTTAAGATTAAGGTTACGGTTAGGGTTAGGGCAGTGTTTAAAATTGGGACCGCCGTATCTCTTTACTTTGAAATGCATCGGAAAACTGCCGTACCCATAGCAACTGCCATTATTTTATGGGACAAACCAGCCGCTTGGACTATTTTCTCATTTTTTCCTCCATGGGTTGTATGTGAGAAATTTTTTTCAATGGACCGCCCTCCCACCAAACAACCAATCACCGTGCTCATTGTCCCAAGACTCGTGCATGTGAATTAACGTCAGCCGTAGCAACGGAGATTACTCCCACCTATCTCAGAGCTACTCCTATTCTTGGAGTTGCCAGTTTTCCTAACTAAAAGTTGCTCTCAGTGGCTCTGTGAATAACTTTTAAGATTTCACTCCCACATAAAATGTTTTAGCGCGACTTTGGAGTACTCCTAGCGGTAAGATAAGATGCTTTGTGAATACAGGCCCTGGTATGCTTGCTTTGTGTTGTTCTTCTGGAGGTTCCCATATGCTTTGCTACACTGTTGTTCTATCCAGTCTACCTTTGCTTTCTTCATGGATCTTTTGATCTTGTTGTTGACTGCTCGATATTGCACTGCTCCTTCTGCAGTCCCTGCAGAAAGAGAAAGAGAGTTCTTTCTATGTTGTTCTCGTCTTTGGTCGCACATGTCGAGAATCTCTGTGGTGACCCACGGTTTCTTCTTCCTTTGGTGTTTGCCGATCACCTGGTTTGCAGTCTCGAGCAGTACTGTGTTGAATTTCCCTGTTGTTTGCTCCAAGTCCAGTTCTTCTTCCCCCAGAGTATGGAGAGAGGCAAATTTCCCACCAGTCATGGCCTTGACGGAGTCTGCAACATCTGGGTCTCTTAACTTGTCCAGGTCAAATCTCAACGTAGTGCTGTTAGGCTAGTTGGTTTTCTTTAGATGGGTGTGAAAAGTCATCATCAGCAAATCGTGATCGCTGCCAATATCTGCTCCTGGGAAGCTTCTCGTTCTTGCACTATTGATGCATGACAGGAATCTTTTCTGTTCTAAGATCTCTGTCTGGATGGAGCACCATCTGCATGCCAGATTAATTGAAAATTAATTGAAATCATTAATGAGGTCTTTATAGTCCAGCATCTGGGAAAGTTGCAGAAGGCTACAATATGAGATTGTATGAATGGAAATAATTTTATTCATTTATTAGAAATGAAACCCAAACCGTATCTGAATACAATCTTCAGCAGTACTTACGATAAAACATTCTACTATAAGATGGAATTTCAAGTGCCATCCATGCAGCGCAGGGTGGCGCAGCATGGCGCAACCCACGCAGTGGTAATTTCATCCGGTGCAGCCCGCGCAGTGGTGATTTCGCGCAGTGCAACACCATGCGCAGCCACTTTGGCAATTTGGTCAACGGACATGCGCTGAGATGGGTGTGGCGGCGCAGTAGGGGAAGGTGTCACATATTCATCAAGACGCAGGGACAATTTCTTGAAAAAGTCTCACCAGAAGTTGTGCAGAAAGCGCGCCAGCTCTAACCTGATTTACTTTCTGTGCAGTGGTAATTTGGCTGACCGGCGCACAGTGCACACACGTCACCGAAACCTCACAGGCAGGTTTCCTGAATGTCAGGCACATTTCAATGCAATAAATAATTACACTGAAAAAATTGAGACTTTGATCAAAGTAAAAAAATTGTTTCAGGTTCAACTTGTTACAGCAAATTTTTTTAATGCTTTTCTCAATGGATTTTTTTTACAAAGGTAATTTTTTCCAGTTGAGAAAAACAATAAAAATTAGCTGTAAAACGTTGACGCAATTTTTTTTACTTTGATCCAAAGTCTCAATTTTTTTTTAAGTGTGTACAGCAAGCACTATTTAATGTAACTATCAGAATCAGAACATAAATGATAGTTTCTATTTCGATTGTCCTGATGTCAGATTAAAGGCGGTTGGCACACGTAATGGAAACTCAATGTGGCTTAATCAACGCAGCTGAATCTGTGATGCAAACTAACGACTTAACATCTTTCTCAGCCAACCACAAACTTCATACGCACACACACACACACACAAACACACATGTATATATTATAATGCTTGCGTCCGATGCTCAGTAAAGGCGCTTGCACACTGGACGCAAAACAAATTTTTCACACGACTGAATACAGTCAAAGTCAATGCAAAGACGCAAGTACACTCCTGTTTTTTTGTCTGTTTCCTTCTGTTGAAGATAGACAACAGTCTTTATTCGGTCTCTATTTTGAAAATGAGTCAGATCGATGGAACAGATTCACTTTTTATTTCCACACCAGAGATAAAGTAGTGCTTGTTGTCAGTGACCAAATCAATTCCATGTCCATTGACATTGTGAATTAAATATCACATGCACGATCAAGACTGTCCAACGCGAATTGCAAAATATTCCATGTCTGGCAGCCAGCAAAAAGTAAAAGTATTGATATGAGAACAGATTTATAATGAAATAAAGAATAAAAATATCTCATCAATAAACAGAACATCCAAAAAAGATTGCCCGCAAATAAATTGCAGTGTTCATCAGATGTTTTGTTTGTTCTTAAAATGTTTATTTTTATCCTTTATTCCGGCTGTCAGACACAGAGTATTTTGCATTCAATTTTTGACAGGCATTGCTATGGAAGCCCAAAACTGCCAAAATGAGAAAATAAATAAGTAAATGTATCTATAAATAAGTAAACATATAAACAAATACATTTAAATGCGATAAAGTTGCTAAATAAAATTTATGTATAAATTGGTTTCAACTCATTTATTTCTATATTCATTTCCATTTATATTAATTTCCCAATTAATTTATTTCTGTATATACTTTTTTTAGGTTTAATTTATTTCTCAATTTATTTATTTCTATATTTATTTATTTCCGTGGCAGTCCCGGACCAAGAAATCAGGAAATTTAATGGTAATGAGGGGGTGTGGCTTTCATCCCTCTCATCGCGTCGCCTTATTCCCATTGGTTGTTCCATAACAGAGTGCTTAGATTGATTACACAGGCCTACCTCCTGTATGAGCTTGCTGTGTAGAATGGTCAATTCACTAAATTCGGGAATGGCTTCACAAAGAAGAGCAGTAGCGAGAGATTTGAGACTTTTAGCTGACATTGAAGGATATGAAAAAACCAATGCGATAATTTGCCATGTCGCGTGGACGCCTCGAGGAACTATATTTTGCACACATTTTCATTTAATGACACAGAGGTTGACCCTAAGCCTCCGTTGCAGACGTCTTATGGTGTTCGGTTAATTTCCTTCACCCAACAACGTCTGCACACTCGAGCAAGGTTTTGCGTTCCACCAATCAGAAACTAGCTCCTAAAATCCAGGAGTTAATTATATATGCAGAAACAGATAAAGCCAAAATGGCGGACGGTGGCGAACATGTTTTCTCTCGAGCTTTGGATAAAATCTGCAAAATCTTCAATATTAAAAGTATGAATAGCTTACAAGAACAAGCAATGAACAACTTAGTTATCCAGAGAAAAGATGTCTACGTAAATTTGCCAACAGGATTTGGCAAATCGCTCATATACCAAGCTCTTCCAATCCTCGGAGAAGCGTTTTCTAATAAAGAATCGCCTATTGTTATTGTTATTTCTCCTCTTGTTAACCTTATGAGGGATCAAGTCAATTATTTGAATAACATAGGAGTGAAAGCAACGAGTTTAAGTCTGGTCGATATCGAAATAAAGAAGTTTTAATTCCGATCGCTTTTCATCAAGTTGTTTCTCTATATTCGAAATTTTTTCAAGTCAGCGATAGCAGCTCGTTCGGCAGACAAATAACTTGTTCGTGTATACTGCTGTGTTAACAGAGATGACATAGCTTATTACTGCAGCGATATCAAGCTTGCCTTCTCCATGCACACGTATCTTGTCTTTATTTGAAAGGATTTTTGTTTTACACACAAAACAAATGTTGTTTTCGACAAGTTTTTTAGGAGTTTCTTTACCTGCCATTTTTCTGACAAGCCGCAGGGAAAAGCCATAGTAATAACAGAGATCATAACATATAACAAGCATTCTGATTGGCTCATCTAGCACAATCACATTACGTCATTGAACACAAAACCTCGCTCGAGTGCACGTACGTTGTTGGGTGAAGGAAATTAACCGAACACCATAAGACGTCTGCAACGGAGGCTAGTTGACCCTGAGGTGTTGACCAATTTGGAGGAAGTGGTTCATTGCCTGAATTGTTTGCTTCTAAATGCTGATAAGGCTGTGGGATGCTCCTCTCTCATACTCCCCATGGAAGCTGTGCAAAGCTATCTTTTAGCTGATGTGCTTGTCGGGGACATTGTTGCTCTTTTGGGGGTTAGTGAGAGAACCATCTACCGCCGATTGGCAGAGCATGGCATCAGGAGAGTTTTGCACCCCGCTATTCAAGGCTACTCGGTATGGCTACATCCCAAACACTTTCACTTTCTTTCTTTCCCAAAAAGACAACAGGTAATTAAAATAGTGAAGACAATGTGTAATAATTAACCCAAATTCAGACTTTCCGCCCGTGATACACAGCTCAAGTCTTACCTCCGAAACATCTAATGCTGAGTAATTGATAACTTATAATTTTTGGAGGACTATCACTTTATGTTATAAATATGTTATTATGTATGTTAGGCAGTCAATGTGACCTATGTTAATAAACTCCCATAATAAATGACCAGAAACGACTTGATTTGTAAGACAATGATATAAACTATAGAGCCATTTTTCTATCATGGCACGATATATATCGTCATATCGCACAGCCCTACTACTGAGTGTATACGCTCCTGGGACAGATGCTTCACTTGCGTGTAGATCAGCTATAGTGTTCTATATGCAGTATCTCACAAAAGTGAGTACAGCCTTCACATTTCGATTATTAATTTAGTATATCTTTTTAAGGGACAACGTTACAGAATTGAAAACTGAGTATATTGTAGAGTAGTCATTGCAAAATTGGTGTAGCAGTGTAGATTTACTTCACTTTCCAAATAACTGAACAAACAGTCACTATTTCCAAAATGGGTGGTAACAAAAGTGAGTACACCTCACTGTCAAAATGCCAAATTGTGCCCATAGTGTCAATATTTAGTGTGACCACCATTGTTGTCCAGCACTGCCTTGATTCTCCGAGGCATGGAATTCACCTGAGCTGCACAGGTTGTTGCTGGGATCCTCCACGACAACATCACCGAGCTGGTGGATGTTGGACACCTGCTGCTCCTCCACTTTCCTCTTGAGGATGCCCCACCGGTGCTCAATGGGATTCAGGCCTGGAGACATACTTATCCATACCATCACCTTCAGCTTCTTCAGGAAGGCAGTTGTCATCTTGGAGGTGTGTTTCGGGTCGTTATCATGTTGGAAAACAGCCGTGTGCCCCAGTTTCTGAAGGGAGGGCGTCATGTTCTGCTTCAGAATCTCACAGTACATGTTGGATCCATTATTCCATTAATGAAGTGCAGCTCCCCGGGACCAGAAGCACTCATGCAGCCCCAGACCATGATGCTGTTTGCACCATGTTTGACTGTAGGCAGTACACACTTGTTTTGATACTTCTCACCAGGGCGCCGCCACACATGCTGGACACCATCTGACCCGAACAAGTTTATCTTGGTCTCGTCAGACCACAGAACATGGTTCTAGTAGTTCATGTTCTTGGACTGGTTGTTTTCAACAAACTGTTTTCGGGCTTTCTTGTGGGCTAGCTTCAGAAGAGGCTTCCATCTTGGCTGACGGCCATGTAGACCAGCTTTGCGCCGAGCATGGCGTATGGTCTGAGCACTGACACGCTGTTATCCCACTGCTACAACCTTGTTAGCAATGCTGCCAGCACTCCTGCGTCTGTTTTCTTAAGCTAACTTGTACACCAGGCACACAGCAGGAGGACTCAACCTCTTCGGTCGACCCTGACGAGGCCTTTTCCGAGCAGAACCTGTCTTGGAAAACCGCTGGATAACCTTGGCCACCGTGCTGTTGCTCAGTTACATGGTTTCACAGATCTTCTTGTAGCTTAGACCATCTTTGTGGAGAGCAACAATTCTCTTATTCAGATCCTCAGAGAGCTCTTTCCCATGAGGTGCCATGTTGATCCTACAGTGACCAGACTGAGAGCATTGCACCTAAAGCACCACAATTTAACCCTTCAACATGTTACACAACCTCATATGGCCCAGTCAAACAGACAAAAGCATGAACATGATGAACAAGTCGCGTTTCATCGCTTGGTTGACCATTATCAATTGGGGTATGTACTCACTTTTGTTGCCATCTATTTTGGAAATAGTGACAGTTTGTTCAGGTATTTGGACAGTGCAGTAAATCTACACTGCTACACATATTGTACCATGACTACTCTAGAATATATAGAAGTTTCACTTCTGTAGCATTGTCCCTTGAAAAGATACAATAAATTAATTGTCAAATTCAAATTTTGGTTCCGGTTGCCTGCCAGCCGTCTGGTTTTGCTGTTGCCTCGCTCTTGTTTATTTTTATTATTTTATCCTTTGTAATGGCCCCAATTTGTTATTACAATTGACAACACAACAGCTACAGCAACAGCAAGGGATGACAGAAACAGTTTTAAAAACTTGAACACATTTAATCAACAGTCAAAGACTAATACTAACCTACAACTAATAACCAAGATTGATTTACAAGAAAAACAAAAATATTTACAGTCCCTTTTTGTTGGGGTGGCTTGGTGATGTCCTGGGTAAGCAAAAAAAAAATGCTCTAACACAGGCAAAAATCCACAAAAGAAACTTCACAGGTCTTGAACAGAAATGACAGGTCTGGTCACATGTATCCTTCTCCTTGCAATTTCTCCTACCACTTTACTGTCTCAATTCTTTTCCTTATATACTCTTTTGCAGACCCCACCCACATTTAGACCTTTTTTTTTTATTTTTGGGGACTTGCCCCAGACATGTCCAGGACATGTCTAAACCTGGCTCCAGTCTGACCTTAATAAAAGAAAGGTAAATTCTGCCATCTAGTGGCCTCTATTCACATCACACCTTATTTTAGCATTTTATCGTTTTGACATTCCATTATTTTAACATTTTATTATTTTACTTATTCTATCATTTTATTTGTTTTTTTTATTTACTTATTCATTTATTTTTTTTTAGTTAATATTTAAAGTATTATTTATTGCATCGGCTGGCTGGTTGCTGTAAGGCCCTGCAGGCTAAAATTAAATAACATGGCTCCACTCACCTCTACGCCGGCTTGTGGGAGTTGCGTTCGCCTTTCGCAAAAAATTGCGGAGCTGGAGGGAAGAATTTCTATCCTTTACCAGATAAAGGAAGCTAATCGACTCCCTAGTTGCTCCAGCTCTTGCTACTGCGAGTGTCTCCACCACGGCTGAACGCGTCTCCTTGGCCGTTCCCACTGAAGCAGCACCGTTCCCGAGCTGAGGACCCCTGGATCCAGCAGGGAGCGAGACCCAGGGCCATTGTCAGCTCCACACCCAACCCAGCTGAGCACTGGGTCGGATCACGCGGCGGGAGGCGTTCGTCTCGTGTGCCGCCAGTCTGGGATCTGCAGCTGGCGAACAGGATTTCCGTTCTCGCTGAGGAGGAAGTGACATCCCCTTCGTCCCCTGTAAGTCCAGCTGGTACTCGGCCGCTGTCAGTTTCGAGGAGAGGGGCAATCCGGCCCCGCAAGTCCAACCTTGCTGACGCGGTGCTGAGGAGTTCTTCGCCCAGCCCTGAAGTGGGGGTCCAGCGGCGGTGTTAGTTTAGCCCTGACGCCGTTGCCCTGCCGCAGCGTAACGTTACGACTGCACAATCACTCGCCCCGGGCTTGCCACCGCCTCGTCCTCTCCTGACCCCGACTACCTTCCTGGTGGGTGATTCCATAATCCGAAACATTCGCTTTGTCAACATGGTGACCCGCTGCTTCCCTGGTGCTACCATTCCGGTAATCATGAGTAAACTACCTGGGCTACTCTCCTCACTCCCGGCTTCTGTTACGAGGATTATCGTTCATGTGGGGACTAATGATACCACTCGTCGGCAGTCGGAATGTACAAAAAACGATTTTAACCTCCTTTTTAACTTCTTAAACTGTGGAAAGTCCGTTTTTATTTCTGGTCCCATCCCCACTATCGGTCGTGGCATTGACCGTTTTAGCCGACTACTTAGTCTGCATACTTGGCTTCAATTCGCCGCTAGATCTCATGATATGGGATTTATTGACAATTTTAACTTATTTTGGAATCATTCACCTTTTTTTAAATCGGACGGCATACATCCTAACAAATGGGGCAGCCAAACACTCTTGGCCAACATGCACTATGCAGTGCTGTCCTTCCCTCAGGACTGACCGTTAACTTCCTGTTCACACAAGCTGGACCTTCCTTCACCCTCTTCCTCGCCTGTGCGTGCCCGACTTACTGTCTCTCGTAGGAGCTCCCCCTGGTGTCCGGCTGTCGTTTAATTTTGTAGTGGACTTGGTCTATCTGTTGGCTTTTGCAGCGCTAGGAATTGTGTTTAATTTTCTGTGAGAAGTGGTATAACTGCACAGCCTATTGGGAAAGTCGCTCGCACACACCTGCCACGGCAAAAATACAGACCCAGTGGTGTTTCTGTCAGTAACCTGACACAAGTGCATATTCAGTCGTCTGATGTTATTTTAACTGTATCTCCTGTTATTTTTACTCCAGAATCATTTCAATCTCGGAAATGTGGTGTTGGTATTCTGTGTCTTAATGTAAGGAGTTTGTTGTCGAAAATGGATTGTATTAGGGCTTTGGTCCTTCAAAACAATCCTGATATATTTTATCCTTGGTTTGCAGAGGAGAAGACCGGATAGACCACTCATTAACGTTACTGAGGTTAGAGGGAGAGGGCAGAAAGGCTAACATGGTTGGGCTAGGCGAGGGAGAGGAGCAGTAGCCGGTGCAGTTCTCTGGTGTGGAAATAAAGCATGAATCTGTTCAATCCATCTGACTAATTTTCAAAAGAAAGACAGAATAAAGACTGTTGTCTATCTTCAACAGAAGAAAACAAAAGAATAGACAGATGTGAGGTATCGTTCAGGAACCACTCGCAAGAGATTGTAATCCAAAAAACGTATGCCTTTATTGGAGTCCGAGTCAAAGCCAGAAAACACAGGAATTGCCAAGCCACAATACGAAATCCAAAAACAGTATCGACTAGACAGGCAGGGGTCAGAACCAGTAAGACAGATGGGCAGAGGTACAAAAACGATAGGCAAAAGGTCGTAATCGATGGGCAAAGCCAATGGTCATACACAGGGCATCCAAACACAGAACTCGTGGTCATACAAAAATAGGTCAAAATCCAGAAAGAAAAAAACAGTACAAAAAGGGCTATGGCAAGAATCAGAGTCGGACTATCCAGCAGAAGAGAAACAATAATCAATGGCATACGAGGAGCTCTGCACAAAGAAATATTGATCAACGTTCTGACAAGAGCTGTGAGTGAAAAGACTCCTAATACAGTGGTTCTCAACTCCAGTCCTGGGGACCCACAGCACTATAAATTTGTGTTCCAGCTCAGCAGTGGGATGATTCACTTCATGAGCTAATACCAATTTTCAGTCTCTTAATTCATTGAATCAGGTGAATTCCTGAATGAATCCCAATGAAGACATTAAACTTTCCGATTAAGAACTGCATTTTACAATGACCTAACCTTAAGCACACTCAGTAGAACAAGTTGCAATTAAAGTAAACAGAAAACTAACTTCACTATGTGGGTCATTTTTTATTTCATGAAATACCCTAATCCATTAAATCTGGAGGCCAGAGTTAAAGATAAGAAAATATTTTATATTTGGTCCCCTGAGCTTGAGATAATTATGAAAATATATTTTTAAATAATGAATTGTCAACCTGCAAGTCCTCTTAAATGGTGTTTCTTAACTCAAAAAGTTGCCAAAGTATCATGTATGATTGTACTAGCCCTGGTTTACCACACCTATTTCAATTTAGCAAGAGACTGATGATTAGGATTTGATTGACTGAATCATGCCATTGCTGAGCTGGCAGACAAATGTGTAGGGCAGTGGGTCCCCAGGACTGGAGTTGAGAAACACTGTCCTAATATACACACAGGAATGGTCACATGCTATACAGAGATCAGCTGTGAGGAATGAGGCTAATTACATCGGGAGAATCGGGAGGGAAACCCTTACCACGAAAATTGGCGAGAGACGAAATACGGACGGGAATCACACAGACAGCCTATGACATTTAAACAGCTCCGGTCCAGGAGTTCTATGTGCACAGAAAACAAGAGCAGGAAAGTAATTAAGCACGTGAGAGATTCTCGCTGAACATAGGGAGAGGACGGTGGAGAGCAAAGGGGCGGAGAATACAACAGGGCGATTGCGAAGAGGGAATTAGTCTATTCGTAACGGTGCAGCTTTACAACTTAAACTAGAGTGCTCATTAGTTATTTAGTAATCGAATATATACATGGTTAGTTGTGTTAGTAGACTATAATACAAAATACAAATGTTAGTCTTGTTAATAATTAGAACAGAAGGTCGAAGGAAGAAAACGAGATACGAAGGAATATTATTAAACACCGGACTTCATTTAAATCACCCGAAGTCAGTGAGCACGCAGACAGGGAAGACGGACTAAACCAACTAGATCACAAGACAGGGGAGACAAGTGCAATGGAACTGAAACATGGAATGAACCAAAAACCGGAATATAACAAAAACCAAAAAGAACAAATAAAAGACAATAATCATAAACACAAAACATGATCAAAACCCAGAATCATGACAACAGACACATGCATTTGCGTCTTGGCATTGACTTTGACTGTAATCAGTTGTGCAAAAAATTTGTTTTGCGTCTAGTATGCAAGCAGCTTAACTGAGCATAGAATGCAAGCATTATATATGTGATTGGCTGAGAAAGATGTGAAGTCGTTAGTTTGCATCAAAGATTCAGCTGCATTAATTAAGCCAGGTCGAGTTTCCAATACGCATGCCAACCGCCTTTAATCTGACACCAGGACAATCGATATAGATACTATAATTTATGTCCTGACTCCGATAGTTACATTAAATAGAGCTTGCTGTAATTGTTTATTGCATTGAAATGTGTCTGACATTCTAGAAACCTGCCTGAGAGGTTTCGGTGATGTGTGCGCACTGTGCGCCGGTCAGCCAAATTACCACTGCACAGAAAGTGAACTAGGTTGGAGCTGGCGAGTTTTCTGAGCAATTTCAGCTGAGACTTTTTCAACGAAATTGTCACTGCGTCTTGAGGAATATGTGACACCTTCTCCTACTACGCTGCCACACCCATCTCGGCGCACATCTGTCTACCAAATTGCCAAAGTGGCTGCACACTGTGTTGCACCGGACGAAATAACCACTGCGTGGGCTGCGCCACACTATGCCACGCTGCGCCACCCTCCGCTGCGCTAAGAAATTAGAGCTCAACATATCAAATGTTGATAGTGAGACATTTTACCGTTTCATGAAAAATATTTGCTCATTTTGAATTTGATGGCAGCAACACATCTCGGAGAAGTTGGGACAGAAATTCAGGTTGCAAGGCGACAGCCTCGGGACCTGAATGATTTGGAGGCTGTCTGCAGGGAGGAGAGGGCCAACATCCCTGCCAAAATGTGCACAAACCTTGTCAACAACTATAAAAATTGTTTGATATCTGTGCTGGCCAATAATGGCTTTTCTACAAAATATGAACATGCTGTTTGTCCAGGGGGTCAAATACTTATTTTTGACCAAAAATATGCTAATAAATTCCTAAAATGTATACAATGTCTAATTCCACTTTTTTGGTGATATTCTGTCACTCACTGTTAAAATAAACCTATCATTAAAATTATAGACCGTTGCACTCTTTGTTAGTGGGCAAACCTGCAAAATCAGCAAGGGGTCAAATACTGATTTACCCCACTGTAATAGCAGCAGAATGTCATGGAGTAAAAGTAAAAACTACACTCTAATTTTTACTTAAGTACAGACACGTGAAAAATGTACTTAAAGTACAAATACTTCAGTACTGTACTTGTTACATTCCACCCCTGGAGGAGACCAATTGCTAGAGTTTTGGGAAATAAATGTTGACCCACTGTTGTCAGATGTAGGATTCTAGCTGCTCAATAGTCCTCGGTCTTCTTTACCGGATTTTTAATTTTATGATACACAAAATGTTTTCTGTTGGTGAAAGGTCTGGACTGCAGGCAGGTCAGTTCAGCACCCAGACTCTTCTACTGCAAAGCCATGCTCTTGTGATGGATGCAGTTGGTGGTTTAGCATTGTCTTGCTGAAATAGTCAAGGCCATCCGTGAAAGAAAAGCTGTCTAGATGGGAGCATATGTTGTTGTAAAACCTCTAAATACTTTTCAGCATTGCTTTCCAGATATGTAAGCTTCCCACGCCATTGGCACTAATGTAACCCCATACCATCAGAATTTTGAACTGTACACGAATAACAATTTGTATGGTCCCTCTCTTCTTTAGTCTGAGCAACTTGGAGTCTGTGGTTTCCCAGAAGAATGTCAAATTTTGATTCATCTGACCACAGGACAGTTTTCCATTTTGCCTCAGTCCATAATATACGAGCTTTGGCCAAGAAAAGACGTAAGCATTTCTGGATTGTGGTCACGTATGGCTTCTTCTGTGCATGATCCAGCTTTATCTTGCATTTGTAGATTGCATGGCGAACTGTGTTCACAGATGATGATTTTTGGAAGTGTTCCTGAGCCCATACAGTGAATTGCAGTGCTGCCTGAGGGCCTGAAGATCATGAGCATCTAATATTGACCTTTGGCCTTGTCCCTTGCATTCAGTGATTTCTCCAGATTCTATGAATTTTTTGAGGATATTATTTACTGTAGATGGTGGAATATTCAAAGTCTTCGCAATTTTACTTTGAAGAACAATTTCTGGAATTGGGGCATAATTCATAGATGCAGCAGATAGATGCAGGTGAACCACTGCCCATCCCTACTTCTGAGAGACTCTGCCTCTCCAAAATGCTCTTTTTATCCACAGTCATGTTACAGACCTGATGCCTATTAAGCTAATTAGTCTCAAAATGCTCCTCCAGCTGTTATCTATTAGTACTACTTACTTTTCCAGCCTTTTGTTCCCCCGTCCGAACCTTTTTGAAATGTCGCTTCTGTCAAATTCAAAATGAGCTTATATATTTCATGAAATGGTAGAATGTCTCAGACAACATATCAGATTTTGAAAGTAAGTTCTATTGTGAATAAAATGTGGGTTTATGAGATTTGCAAATGATATTATTCTGTTTTTATTCAAGTTTTATACAAAGTTCCGACTTAATCGGAATTGGGGTTTGTATATTGTTTGCTAAATAGGGGTGGGAATTGATAAGATTTTGTCAATATCAATGCCATTGTCGATTCTGCTCATCAATCCAATTCCTTATAAATTCTCCTAACGATTCCTGAGGGTAAGAAAGTAGTTCTACACAGTCTTCCGCTGTTTATATTCATGAAGCAGTTGCGAAACGAACGTTGTTCTTATCTATGAGGCAGTAGCACAAAGAACACTGTACACTGCTGGGAAGTTGCGGTGGTTGGCTCACTAAATATCAGTATCCCCTGGGTGCTCGGTTTAGCTCTTGACTTATATGCACCTTAGGCAGGTCCCATTAACGGTAGTATGGCCAGCCAAATGACAACATTGAATTACACAAGCTTACCAACAAACCTGATGGACCTTTATTTTCCTACCACACTCTTGCACATTCTGATCACGAGTATTGTCACCCTACATCTTGACTTCGGAAATTGGTTTCTGTAGGCAGCACAAATGTGCTCATAAGTGCTAACACAGCTGGGTGTGTTATATTAGCTGCCAAGCTCTCTCTGACCATTATTTTAGCTCACGATACCACTGAGACGTGCCACTTTTTTTTATTTTATTGTGCCGTAAAATTGATGTAACTTTCAGGAAAAAAGCTTTTACTCTTAGCAACAGCAAATATAGCCGAACATGTTAGTGATAGTTAGTGATACTTTTCAGTTCAACTCATCTGGCTTATTAGTAAGGTTAATGTTGTTAGCTAGCTTGTGGATGATGGACTTAAATGTAGAAACACATTTAGTGACAGCTAGCTATCTTGCAAGATAACATGGGGTATCTTAAATTATCTATATTGCTAGCTAGCAAGCCTTCTATTTACAGTGATAACACGTTAGTAATCGCACTGAAACTGGAATGAATCCATTGGTGGCAAATGCTGCTCTATAAGATATTGCTGTGTGAATCTGCTGAGTATATAACCACAGCGAAGTCTGGTCAAGCCCTCCAAATGCTCCAGGGAATCAGCTAAGGGACCCTGTCATTTAGTAACGTGCTATTGTGGTTCTAATCTTGTAGCTGACTACCCAGCTACGTTGGCAACCTGTTAGGGAAGCTGTGACGGGTTTCCTACCCCTGACTGACAGCTTTTGTTCAATAGTATGTTAACCATAAATTTAGACAATTTTCTATTACGCTATAATTTCACTTTATGCCAGTATAACAACTGTGGCAGGCATACACTCCCGCTGGCACGGCTGGACATCTTGGGCAAAAACTAACGGGGGTATTACTGTATTCATTCTCCGGCTAGCTGGCTATTGAACGAACTAACGCTACTTCGTGTAGACATATAATGTTATATGAAATAATATTAGAATTGCATCACTTTAGAAAATAGGCCACAGACTCCTAACCACACAGCAAAACATTATCATCCTGATTTTTCGATAAAAAAATCTCCAGCCAATGGATCAAGTTCCGCGACTCGAATGAGCCAAGGAAGGATAAGCGTAGCCACGACATAACCAGATGAGAATACGCCCTTAATTATGCAGAAATTTAAGGGGTCAAGCCTGCGTTCACTCAATTTAAGAAATTCGGAACACTAAAAACGCATAAAAATTGTGTCAAATGAAAAAAGCTCAGATTGGATTTTGATATTAAATTTGATTAAAATCTAAATCAAAAGTTTGATACCGTAAAAACCGTACATTATTAGCGAAAAATGTGAAATCTTGTGCCAACAATCTGAGAAACTAGACCATATTTTTCTGTAATATTTTTTTTGTTTGTTTGTTTTGAAGCTAATATCACCAGCTATACAATGACATACTCATTCTGGGTATTTTCATGGGAAATTATTTGATCATATAATTTTAGAAATGGGTGGCAGAACCTGCTTGACAGATGGGTCGTAAATACAGTGGGGGAAATAAGTATTTGACCCCTTGCTGATTTTGCAGGTTTTCCCACTAACAAAGAGTGCAATGGTCTATAATTTTAACAGTGAGTGACAGAATATCACCAAAAAAGTGGAATTAAACATTGTATGGATTTTAGGAATTTATTAGCATATTTTTGGTGAAAAATTAGTATTTGACCCCCTGGACAAACATCATGTTCATATTTTGTGGAAAAGCCATTATTGACCCCCACTGTACACCATGTATCTACCTACCCAAAAATGGTTGTGTCATAGTATAGAACATAACAAACTGATGCTATCATGGAAATTTCAGAGCAATATCTTGAAAAATGTGGATTTCATGCCCACCACAAGCCTGATAAATGATAAAATTTTGTAACATGTACTGGAGGCGTTCACATAATAAAAATCCACTTACAAGATGGTGATTTTAAGACCAAAAAACTTTTAATGAATGTTTTGAAAGTTTTTTTTTTCAAATTTGAACCTAGTGTTGACCCCTTAAGTCTTTATATAATGTTTATAATAGACTGACAAAAATCCAACCCCCCCGCCCCCCCACAATTTTCACGGACGGGCAAATTAGCCATAGAGACCAAAACATCAGTTTTAACCAGGCTGTAAACATGTATATTTGCTTTTAAATTGGGCTTTTTAACATGGAAGTCAATGGGGATTGACTCTTTACTGCAGTCAGCCTCAAGTGGCCATTCGAGGAACGGCAGCTTTTGGCACATATTTGCTACACTTTTCAGCCTCGCAGGTTGCAGCTTGGACGCGACCTGACATCGTGCTGGGAAATTAAAGAATTATTAAGAAGAATCGATAACATTCATTCCATCGGGATTGTACACCTCCAATCAACTGCAACCGGTTTTAGTCGGAACTGGTTTTCGATTCCCACTCCTATTGGTAAACTACAGGAATTCAGAAGCTTCATGTCACCATTAAAGTGGATAGGAAAAAGCTTGATAACTATTTCAATGAACAATAATGCAAACTCAGGGGAAATGAACAGTAATTAATTGATCCTCGTCACTGAATGTATTAATGGAAACAAAAATTGAAACAGGTTTGGAGTAGAAATGCACTTTTAGCTGAGGTGAGACCAGGACCATAATCCCTCTGATGGCAAGTCTAGCGTGGAAGAGGTTAAATTGCAGTTTACCTAAATGTGGTACTTCCTTAATCACTCTCCATTGCATTATTGATCTGTTTACAATGATCTGTCATCGTGCTGCTGTGGTTGCTCGTCCACCTGGGCAGTTGCTATCACAGAGGGCATCTTTACTTTGTCATATTTGGCAGATATTTACCTACACATGTCAAGCTTGGCTTCTCTTGCCACCATACTGGTAATTAGAGCTATGTGGAGTTGCACAAACAGGATGCTTTAGAAAATAAGACTGTAATCATAGCAAATAAGAACAACTGCTGTGTCGGAAATCACAAACTTTTGTGTTCAGCACTTCTGTGCTCCCGAATGCAAACTCCAGTCATGGCCAAGGAGTGTAGACTCAGGAGTGTGAAAGTGTGGTAACAGTAAGTTGTGGGAATAATAGGATGCTCTCACACTTTGTAGCAGAGGCATAATAAAGCAATATAATTTCTTTGTAAACAATAGTGCTTGTGCAAGGTATTTTCCAGCTGTTGACTGGCAGTTATACATCTAATGAGGAACCAGTAATTTTTGCTGTCGCTATGCTGATAACAAATGAATCCATGGTATAGACTGACAGTTGCATGCTATTTTTCACTCTAACCAATGCCAATATATCACTCAACGAAAATGGAAATATTTCCTGAATGGTAGATTTAGAAAACAATGATAGGAATCAGCAAATTTACCATTGGTTATGATGGGAAATTTTGTTGGTATGGAAACCGAAAGTGAATGAATGGATTTAAATATTTCATGGATATTAAGAGATCCCTGATAAAATGGCATGTATTAAATTTGGACATAACTTGATGAATATTGATGATTTATGGATATTTGTAACTTTTAGCCCAAACCCCATGCTGAGATTTTAACTCCCTATCACTAAAAGTGACCCTTCTGATATAAATTTTTACATAATACAGCATAAGCATCAGCATCTGCATCAGCATTGAAAGGACAATCAAATGGGCTTAGTTTAAAGTTAAACTGTCCATTTTGAGGGAAGCTATAGCCAAAAACAAAAAACATTTTTGCAAAACCTTTGACTCACTCTGAAAAAAGAAAAATCCTTGGCCTTTATGAATGTGATGTTTTGTGAGGATCCTGATTAAACTGAAAGCTATTGCATTCAAGCAAGCAAGAAAACAAACTCAACTGGTGAATGTGCTGTAAAATTCAGCAAGTAGCAAATGTCATCAACAACAATACCTTTCCCCCTTTAGGCAGGGTAATTGGCAGATGGTGCACCACAAGTATTCCACATAAAGTTTTGAGTGATGCAAATTTCACATAATTATCACATTTATCAAGCCTCACCACCCAAGTCTCATTTACAGCTTTACAGACTCATTATATCGGGATATTATGTTTTTGCTCGACCGCCGCCGCGCTGCCCTACATGTTAACGTAATAACTTCAGTAATATTTCAATTAGAAATTTCATGTTTTGCATAGAAGTAAGTATCATGAAGAGGAAGAACTGATTCGATTTTGGACATTTACAATGTGTAGATAGGCCACCAGAGGCCAAAAACTGAAAAAATCACTGTTTTTATCATATCTCTGGAAATATTTGTCCGATTCACCTAAAATCAAGTGCAAATGAAAGGTCATGACCTGAGAATCTGTCCCACGATGACATTATACCTGTTTGGTTCAAACTTTTGACACAAGGTGGAGCTTTGTCACATAAAATTCATCATTTTTGCCATATCTTTGGAACTTTTTGTCCACTTGACATGAAACTATGTGCAACTGCAAGGTCGTGACCTCACAACGTGTCATATGATGACATCATACCTGTATGGTTCAATATTTTGGCACTAGGTGGTGCTGTGTGATGGAAAATTACCATTTTGGCGATATCTTCAGCACCATTTGTCCGATTGACCTGAAATTAAGTTCAAATTAAAGTCTATTCAAGGTCTATTCAAGGATTGGGGAATTGGAGGATTGGGGGCGTTCGGGGATATACCCCAAGCCGTCGCCTCTGATGGCATAAACCTTGTTGAACCATGGCATCCATCTGGGAGTTTTCTCTGTCATAGAAAGATTAAACAACAGTAACCTAAAAGTTTGCCAATACAGCAGCTATAACACTGTCTACTGAGCCAAAAAATAAAATTGAAATAGTGGACACATTGTTCATTATGCCCTGTATTGTCAGAACTGGAACTCAAAATGAAAATTAACTGGAGGCTCTAGAGCAGTGCTTCTCAAACCTCTCCTGGAGGACCACCTGTCCTGCATGTTTTAGATCTTTCCCTGTTTTAGCTCAGGTGATTAAAATGATCAGCTCGTTATTGACCCTCTAAAGCTGATTGGTAGCATCCTGATTATTTGAATCACCTGTGCTGGGGCAGGGAAAGATCTAAAACAGGCAGGGCAGGTGGTCCTCCAGGAGAGGTTTGAGAAACACTGCTCTAGAGGCTATTGCTATTCTCTAAATAGAACGTCTAATGCGCTTTACATGTAAGGGTCTATGGGTGTTATGTGATGCAGTAATTTAACAAGGTGCTAATAGCTGCCCATTGCCCATGTTTTCCCAGTGGTGGAAAATATTGATAATGTACAAAAGGGATATTATAGGGTATATTACAGCACATGAACAGTGCTTATTGAAATTTGCTGTAAGCTGGTAAACAACAGCAAAGCACATTTACCGAAAAGAGGCAACGTAGGTTTATCATCTAGCTGCCCCATCTCTCTGGGAAGTTACATTTTTGTAAGACTTAAAAACACATTTTTGACATAGATTTGTCAAAATTACCTGGCACACCACTTTCGCAAAGAAATACATATTGCACAGAAAATGTTAGTTTCAGAAGAATCTCAAGCTGTGGAAACCAAGAACTAATAGCGGGCTTAGAAGAAGCAGACAGGCACTTTCATGCATAGTCAACGAGAAAGGTTAACATGATAAGCAGAGCGACGGAGACAAGGCTGATTATGGTTGGAGGAATGGCAGGGGCCAGGAACATGCAAGATAGGCAGGGCAAGGACGAACAGGCTGGCAATAGTCAAAGCAAAGCAAAGTGAATCCAAAGGAGGGCAGGAGACGAGTTGGGCGAGGGCAAAGCAGGAGCAGGATAAATGAAGATAAAGGTCAAAGGAGTCATAACTATAGGAGCAGACCAGCAGGAACAGATTGGCAGGAACCTGGCATAGGAACTCGGAAACAGACACAGGAAATAAACAAAAGGCAAGGCGACTATTACAAGGGCATTCCATTTGAAATCACCCAAAATGGGGGGTGCTCCCAGCTTGATGGTTTCAGAATTGCTTCACTTGGTGATATTTTGTTGCATGTGATGAGCAAATCAAATCGCAGGTGGTTTCGTTCTCATTTTATGGCTCCCCCGAAAAAGGGGGCGAGGCCCACGTTAACTGCCACCATCTGCCACCATCGTCATTTGCTGTGCTGCCTGTCAGTCTTCATTTAACAAGTCCCGCCTTCACCAATCACAGCCTCTGCAGTCCCGCCTTCACCAATCCAAGCATTCCATGTCATTCTACAATTAACCAGTCCCAATCCACTCATCCAGTTTAAAATTCTTGACTGTTTGAATTCTGGTGGCTGCTCATTTCGTTTTCTTTTGTTCATGCGGTAACTGCCTGTTCCCTTTAGTCTTTGTTTTTCTGTTAATCAGAAAGTGTTTGTTTTTTTCTGGTTTGTGTAGACTTCCAGGGCTTGGGACAGGTAAGACTGGGGGCTCCTGTACATATGCCCGTAGTTTTATAGACCCACTAGCCATTAGGGGTTGTTGCCAACCCTTGTATTTTTTTGTACTAGTTAGGGTAGTCAGGTTTTTGTTTTGTGTACAGGATACACGAGATTAGATTGCTCTCTGTGTCAGCTAGCTTGTCTTTTTGAATGTTCTTTCGGCGACATCCAGCATCCCTTGACCTTGGTTGTGTGAGTTTGTTGTAGTTGCACCCTTGGACCCCCAACCTTGCCACAGTAAAAACCCCTGCACTGAATTAATTTTTATCTCTGCTGTTACCATTACATTTTATATCTCCCGGTACATATGACATCAAGTTACTCGCCCCATGCACCCCAGACCCATGGGGGGGGGGGGGTTGTAACTCCATAAAAACACATATGCAAGGTAGGTACTGAATATGACAACAATAACTTTGAGGCATGATGTGATCGATGTCTCCAATTTTTAGGTCCAGTATACTTATGAATGTAGGCAATTCAATTCAATTCAATTTATCACTGATATGACCTCCAATCCAATCCAATCTCAGACAAAGCCCCTTTACATTTCAGAAAGAAAGGATTGAAGGCTACCAATTTTTCTGTTGAAGAACGGGCTTGGTGACAAGAGCCGTGAAATCGGGGGAGAGACAAAGGCAACTCGAGGATCCAGAAGCAAACGTTCGCCTTCACCATGGACAGTATTTTTTGAAGTATTCCTTTATTCATCACCAAAACAGATGTGTTCATTCTTTCAACGTTCATAAAAAGCCTTGACCTGCAAAACTCAAAACCCTTTCTTCAAGTGATGCAGAGAAACTCTAAAATTTCAAAGTAGACTTTTGAACCTGGTGTGAAATTGTGCCATCGTTGCTATGACAAAATAACAAGTATACAGAATGAAGCCACAAGCTCATCATCTACTGAAATGCCTTCACACATGTCAAATGCTAATGATGGGGACACGTTTGTTGACAGGGACGAACTCAACAAAAGTATTCAATCTTTGGGTGTTTCCCCTCTGAAATTGAAAGTCGAATCGAGAGACAAGTCGGGGAATGGAAAGCGAAAGATCAAAGAGATTAAAACAGCGGCTCGAGCTAAAATATCAAGTTCTCTGAATCTCCCATTGGAAGCAGACACATCCACAGATGACAACAAAAAAAGAGTTCCTGTGTGAATATTACGAAACATTCTCGGGTGACCTCGGTAAAAAAGTGGCCGTGGCATCCATCAAAGTGAAAATTCAGCTGCTGACCTGTGCTCCAGCTTCATGGACCAAAAGGACAATCATGGACAAATTTAAAGTGACAGCCTATGTTACCCGCACTACCATCAAGTTTCGCAGTGAGAGGGGTATTCTCCCAGATGTTCTCAAAAAGTTGGGGAGTCGACAAGTCTCTGAGGAAACAATAGAGATTGTCAAGGACTTCTACCAGAAAGATTTGTTTTGGAGAATGCCGCCAGGTGTGAAAGACTATGAGAGTGTAATCGACTCTGAGGGGAACACGTGTTCAAAAGCGTTAGCTTCTGCTGAATCTAATTGAACCCTATATGAAATTAAAGGAACAATATCCTGAACGGAAGATTGGGCTTTCTCAATTTTGTGAGTTGAGGCCAAAACTGTATAACAGTGGGAGCAAGAGGTTCTCATTTGGTGTGTGTCTGCACAATCCATCAAAATGTGAAATTAATGTTAGCTAGTATTGCCTCGTGCAGTCACCCTGAGGCACCTATAACCTATCATTATCTCATGGACCACATGGTGTCTTCGACAGAGTCAAAGTCCTGCATGCTCCACAGGTGTGATCAGTGCCCAGGGAAAGAAGGCCTTCAACTGGACTTGTTGTCTCAATAAGGAAGTGATGAAATCCATTTCAAACAGTGGCAAACAACAGACAGGACCACTCTTGTGGACTATGTTTTTGATGTGCAGGCATACACGTAACAACTGGATGATATGGTTGACCGGTTAACAACCCATCATTTTATTGCTAAAAATCAGGCTTCATACCTCGAGAAGTTCAAGGAAAACCTTACTCCCGGAGAATATATATTTTTGCTTGACTTCGCAGAGAATTACTCCTTCTTAGTGCAGGATGCAGCACAAGGCTATGACTGGGATAATTTCCAAGCTACCCTGCCTCCCTTCGCTGTTTACTACAAAGTGCGTAATTCACAGCGTTGTTACAGCTTTTGTGTGGTTAGTGACCACTTGCAACATGACACGATTGCTGTTCATTTTTTCATCAAAAATGTACTGGCCCTTGTCCAGAATCGTGTCCCATGGTTTATCACAAAAGTGACGGTACTTCAGCGATGGTGCTGCCTCCCAATATAAGAATTATAAAAACTTCTACAGCCTATTCCATCACAAGGATGACTTCAGAACTGGGGCCGAGTGGAACTTCTTTGCAACCTCACATGAGAAAAGTTCTTGTGAGGGAATAGGCGGGACCATCAAACGGGAGGCAACAAGAAAAAGTCTTCAGGTCACATCCTCACTCCTCTTGATTTGTTCCACTGGGCTCATGCTAACATCAAAGGAATTGACACAATTTTTATTTCAACTCAAGATGTCCAGTCACGTGTTGATTCACAAACTGAGCGCTTTGGAAATTCAAGAAAGATTCCAGATACACAGGATAACCACTGCTTCATGGTCAGAAAGTGCAATACCATTTTAGTTAAGCGTACATCTGGTGCGGAAGAGGTTGACTTTGAATCTGGGGTGCCACAACCTCAGGATGATCCTGTGGAGCGTAAATACCCCTGGGCCCGGTTGTTCAAAACCGCCAGTTAACTCCTAATGGCCAGTTAAATCCTTAACTGACTGTCAGCTAACCAAACCTTAAATATGCATTGATCAAAACATGATTAGTCATGCCATTAGCTAACGCAGGGCTCTATGGTTACTTTTATTTTTAGCGCAGTCAATAATTTTAAGGGGAATAGTTTAAGTAACATTGTATTTTGCCATAACGTTACACACTAAACACAAAAAACCCTTGCCGCCGCTCCCCCATGCACACACAGTCAGTAACTTCTCTGTCAATTAATGTCAAACAGATGTGAGTGAACGTGTAAGGAAAAAAATAACTTAAACAATGACTACCAATGACTAGCTGACTACCTGCCTTTTTGCAATATTTACATGTCATTTCTCGTTTGACTTTATCAAAGTCAAGCCAGGGGAAAGTTTTTATCCATTCATCATTAAATTTGTACCGATGACATGCCCTACCAGCGCCGTTGACTGATGACTCGTCGTCACCAACGTTTCCTCTGCCAGACACATCGTTGGCTTCATTGGCTTGATTATTCGAGTCAAGCCTCTGTTTTTTGGACAAGGACAGTTCTGAACTGTCATCATCCTTTTCCGATGCGGAATTCTGTCTCACAAAATAGGTTTTTTTTTCATTTTGTAAATCAGCTCATATTGCTAAAGATGTCAGCTCTTGCTATTTTCGCACGACGATCAAGCGAATTGATTAACTTTCAATCAAACCGCGCCTGAGACTGTCTTTGATTTGCTAGTGGTAACCATGACATAAGTCTTAACCAATGAGGCAGAGTATATTAGGTAGTGGGTGGGTTTTGAGGCAAAGGTGCTCGTGCCAATGAAGCAGCACTCATTCAGTTCTGTTGCATGACCAATAGAGGACAGTGATGCTCCGCTTATTTCACCGCATTGGCATCTTAAATGTTTAAAAAAAAATCCACTCGCACACCTGTGAGTAATCATTTTGATTCATTCACACAGGGAAAATGCGAGTGAAACACTTGCACTGTAAACGAGGCCTGTAACGTCACCCTCAAAGTTATCAGCGTGGTTAACATCACTGGTTAGCATTCCTCTATCTCACGATTCCAAGTTTTGTTTACTTACATTTTTATCAGATATGGAACCCCAAGGAAAAAGAGAAGCAGAATTTTCTCTGCTGACAAGGAAAATGTAATACAATTCATCGTGGAGGCAAACTGGTCCATGTTAACCGAAAAATCAATTTTTTTGCGCACATTCACACACGAGGCAAAATCGCACTCGCACTACTGTGAAGCTCAGAGGAGAAGAGTGACCTCTGCAAGCAGATTACATAAATACAAAATCTTACTCAGTGTTTGGCAACATTATATTTTACGTCGGTCGTAATGAAAGTCATCATATTTTGCTGTCAGCATAATATTATGTTTTAATATAAACTTTAGATGAATGCAAACATAATACTATCTAATGTAGTTTAAGGATAAACGCACAGAGAGGGGGACATCAGTCAAATTGTTGTAAATATTTTATGCGCGCTTCAGATGTGTATCCTGTAAAAATGTCAAATCAAGATTTATGACTGAATTCTTGGAATCAAATTAGGTGTCGGCCTAATGTTTTATCAAACAGGAAAAAAGGAGAGGAAACATATTTATATACTCAAAGGCAATGAAACGCAACACTCTGAATTTTTATTTATTTTTGTTTTGTCCAATTTTAGTTCTTAAGTGACCATTGGGGTCACAATGTGTTCCTTGTTACACATGAATGATCATCATGTAACTCAACAGTGTGAGTTGTACTCAATATGGATTGATGAGAGTCCAACATATGGGATTAGGAGTTGAGCAAGTACAGTGGTTGAAATGATGGAGGGGTTATCTTCCCAAAATAAAGGCATGATAAAAGCCACACAAAAAACATTTTTAAGTGTCATAATGCCACGTCTGTCGACTGAACAACGGAACAGGGCCCTGGGTATGCTAGAGGTGGGAATAAGTGCCCGGCAAGTGGCTCACCGTTTTGGGTGTAGTAAGTCCAGCATCAGTACATTTTGGGTGTAGTACGTCCAACTGGGACGAGCTCCTTCATCAAGAGTACCTAAACCTCAAATCAGGCAGCAACTCCAGAATGCACTACAGGCAGAGTGGTGACAACTTCCCCAAGATAACCAAAGACGCTTAGTCAGGTCCATGAGGAGACATTGTACTGCCTGTGTGGATTTTTGGGGGGGTCACACCTGATACTGACTGTTCTTTTGAGTTCATTTTTAAATGTTTGTTCTGTTGCAGTCTTGTTGTGATTTTTCATTTTCAAAATGAATGCACCAGAAACGCAGGGGGTGACAGGTACAGCTGAGCAAGAGGCGGAGACTAGAACAGGCCGATTGCTGAGAGGGAATTAGTATAAATTAGTAGTGGTGCAACTTTAAAGATTTAACTAGAGTGCTCGTTAGTAATCTATATGCATGGATTAGTTGTGTTAGTAGGCTATTATACAAAATACAAATGTTAGTTTTGTTAGTAATCAGAACAGTAAGACAAAGGAAGTAAACGAGAATTGAAGAAATATATTAAACGCCAGAATTCATTTAAATCACCCGAAGTTAAGTGAGCTGACAAAACGGGAAGACGGACTGAACCAACTAGATCACAAGACAGTGGAGACAAGTGCAATGGAACTGAGAAGTAGAATGAACTAAAAACCTGAGAATTCCAATAACCAAAAAGAATAAATAAAAACACAAAGTTATGAACACTGAACTTGAACATAAACATGACCAAAAACCATAACCATGACTGAATGGCCCCGAGGCAGACACAAGACAATCTGACAAACAACCAGGGCAAGTGGACGTACTCAAAAAAGGGCAGGCAAAATTATACAGATATGACAAGTGAACAATGGTAATCAACAATGGGAAAAAAAGAAACAAGTGCCAAAGACAACAAAGAAAACATACAGTAAATGATAAAAAAAATCAACATGGGACAAAAATACAAAGAAAAGAGCAAAACAGAAAAAGTGATATTGCAAGGATTTTGTTTCCCATGCCCATGAGGACTGGTGAAAGTAACATATAATTTTGTGTTTATTTGATAATTTTAAACAAATATCATGCTGTAGCTATGTAGTAACAAACATGCTCAGTGATGTACGAGTGTTCATCATAAGAAACATATTTGCTGAGCTACATGTTCACATTGAGGCTACCCTCCACAGCTGGAAAGTAATGGAGCACCAAAATTGCTATTATGCTTTTCTCCCTGCTCTGCCGAGGTAATGATTACACTTTTTAAAAAAAAATTTTGACTGAATATAAATAGCACATTTTTTAAACACACCACAGAAAATATAATTCCAGAACAAGCAGTCACAGATTGCTTTTGCTGTCTACTAAATAGGGGTTGAGGTTCAGGGGCATTACTGCTTGTTCTGCCTCAGAAGGAGTAAGTGTAATAAGGTGTCATACAGGTGCATTTTTAATGTCCTTCACATTATTCTAGACCATGTCTGTTTTACTGATGTGGTTTGACCTACGAAGTACTGTAGGACTGAGCATGCAGCGTGGTATCTCTTGTAATTTTTCAGTACCTTCACCTCTTACCATTGATTTTGCATGCCTCCCGAAACAGCTGTAGCTGATGCCAGAGGTGTTCATGCGCACCTGAAAATTTCAAGCTGTCAGGCCTAATTTTACTCAGATTTTAATCATATTTGCTTCCCCTTGAAAATGCGCCAATTCCCAAACGTATGGAGCAGATGCAATTAGAGCAACTGAATCCCTTTTAGGAGCGAGATTATGTAGGGGAGCAGAAGACATTAATTTTTTATAAATACCTGCCGGGATATTTGGAAAGTGCCATCAACGCCTGTGAGCTTTGGCAGGGAGCTGTTGAACAAGGTGATTCGTTAAATAAAACTAAGCAGTCAGGAAACTCTGCTTGAAGTGAAGCGTAATCTGCCTTTTACAGGGATGGGGGTAAAATCCAATCTGTTTCTGTTACCAGGGAAGGTAAAAATCCATCTTGCATCCCATAGACGATTCACAGTAACTTAAATTGTTCACATCTTAGTGTTTCGTTACTTTAACCCCAGCCCTGGTACAGGCTGATTCTGAAGTGGGTGTGATGGAAATAAATAAATGTCCCTTTTTTTTTAAAACTGTTTGCTTGCTTTCCTGGAACACAAGTGGTCCCAAAGTGTTTCTAAGTTTGTTTCTTAGTTTTTTTTTTTTTCTTGAATTAAAAAGAAATGTTTCATTTGTCCAATGTTTCAGTGTGTTAGGCCACTTCAGTGTGCAGGCTTACTAGGGCTTCAGCCCGGGCTCTACAAAGATAAATCACGAGCTGATATATCTACTTTGAAACAGTATATTGTTTTGCAATTCAACTAATTTTCTGTTCATGTCTTGATATTCATTTTTGTGGCTGCTGACTGGCCTGATTTACAAGTAACTGCATTGCCACGAGACATGTGACAGATGCAACAGCCCATCAGAATGCAGAGTAATAGTTGTGTTATGTAACGAGGGCAACAATAAGGAATGCTTGTTACAAGTGAAGTGAGGAGGGCAGATTCTAGAATGCTCTGATTAGGGGGACAATCAGAGATTTGGGGTCAGAGACTTTTCATTCTTATCACAGTATGCTATACTAGTTCACATGCCGTTTTCCTGTTGAAAATGTCAGACTACAGCTGCCGGATAGCTCACTAAGTTAAAGCACCGCATTTCAAAGCGGAAGTGACTATCACAGTGCGGATTTGAGCCCCAGTCAAACCAAACGGCAGTGGTTGGCAGTTTTTTCAGAGTAGCACACAATTGGCCATTGCGCTACAGGGATGCAAATTGGGAAGGGACTGCCGTGAAGGAAAATAACAGAAAATGGTTGCTTTTTTCGTTGCTCAAGCACCTCCTGTTGACCAGCTGGGCACTAGTCAGGAAAATTCTTAGCTTGTTCATGTTCAGGTATTCTCCGCCCTTGTTCTGAATTTGGGAGGATTCAACCAATGAGTGTAAAGAAGTTGACGGGCACGTGCTTCAGAGGAGAGCCGTGAACCGTCCCTCTCTCCTGATTTGGCAACAAGGGGTTGCATACGAGCAAACCTTGTACATAGTTCCCCAATTGGGCATTCCAGATTCGGGAGGGATAGGAGATGGGAAATTTAAAAAAAAAAATTCAGACTACTGTACCTGTTATATTACATATTGCATATTAAAGGAGAATTCCGGTATGAAATTGACTTGGAATGTATTGAAACCTGATGTGTACTAACTTTTGTCAAATACCTCACCTCTGTACGCATACAACTTTTCGAAATAAATGGATTTTTAGCTAAAGCTCCCAACAGGTTTACAATGGTTGTGAATCGGGCATCGCGTTGCCATACAAAGAAATCGCTATTTTTTTTCATCATTAACAAGGCTCAAAGTAGACCCACACTTCAGCGGTAGAATTCCAAGGGCCCTGACATTTAAAACGAGGCACTGAGAACTTTGAAAATGCACCGGTAGTTTATTAAAAAATACTATTTATGACAACAATAGTCACGATAAGTCCATTGACGAGCATGAACGAATAGAAAGGATAGGGGAACCATTGCAATCTATTTGTTCGTGCTTGTCAATCGACTTATTGTGAGTTTCAAAATGGAGGCAACTGGAAACTACATCGAGGTACTGTTTGCATAAATAGGCTTTTTTAATAAATTACCTGTGCATTTTCAAAGTTCTCAGTGCCTGGGGCAATGCGATGCCCGATTCACAACCATTGTAAGCATGTTGGGAGCTTAAGCTAAAAATCCAGTTATTTTGCAAAGTTACATGCGTACGGAGGTGGGGTATTCGACAAAAGTTAGTACTCATTATCATGTTTCAATACACCCCAGGTCAATTTAACACTGGAATTCTCCTTTATGCTACATAGGGTGAAGTCAGGTAAACTGGGCCACCAGCTAAAATAGACCAGATAAAGTTGGAGTGTCATATCTCTTTAAATCTTAATAACCGCCCACTGTTTCTAAATTCAAATAAAATCATTCGTTGTATAATAAGGGGGGGAACGCAAATCCTGTAGCATGCATAAAGCAACTACTTAGAGCATGAGCCTTCTTCCAGCAAAAACCCTGATAAAATCAACCCTGTCTGCAGTATACGCCATTAGTGATTTGTTTATTTACATTGTATTTTTTGCATACAAATGACAAAATTCCTTTCACTCTCATGTTCTATGATGCAAAGGAATAATTCAGGTCTTGAGACAAATATGGAAAGAATTTTGTTTCATGTTCAGGATACCCCAACCACCACTGTAGTCAAATAAGTTCAAATAGGCTCGGTACTGCAAAGGGTATTCCAATCAGGGTCAGGACCAACACCAGCTGAGACTAAATGACCAAGCCATTCAGCTGCATATTCACTTTGAAAATGATTTTAAATCAGTGGAGATGACACACAGTGTTTTATATCACAAGCCTGGGGAAAGTGTGCCTTTGAACTGGGTGCTTGATGCAAAGGAGCATCTGAATGAGATCGAACAGCAGCAGTAGCAGCACTGGTAGCTCTGGGCTGTGTTTAAAAACCGAACATTGGTGCATATTCATTATTCACGATAACGTTGTGTCAAGACAACATTGGCCACCTATTAAGAAAAAAAAATTAATCAACTTACTGTTTCGAGTGGTTGGTGCTGTCATTATGTACTACATATTGAAATTGGGTTGCTACCCTTGAAACCTAAAAAGAAAGTTTGGGGGTGAAGGGGGGGAAAGCATACTTTAAAATACTTTGACTTCCTCATTAACTAATGTGCTTTTAATTAAATTGTCATAGTTGCTTTTATAGTTCAGTGTGGTGTATTTTGGTTTGGTGGCACTGTTGCCTCACAGCAAAAATGTGTTAGTTTGAATCAGGCCATGGACCTTTTTGGAGTTTGTGTGTGTTCCTTGTGTTCATGTGGATACTCCAGTTTCCTGAAAAGTAGATAGAACCTGCACACCGTCTCATCTTGAGACTTCTTTTACAAAAATGTTTCGATCTCAAGTTTCAAGTTCAATAGTGAATACGTCCCTTTACCCTTTAACTGTCTGCTCCTTTTTAGTCAAGCAGTTTGAGTCACTGTATTAAATTGAAAGATGTGTTGAACTTAGCCTGATGAAGCCTGCACCAAAAATCATTTGCAGTCTGTAACACTGGGAAAAGGGTTTAAAAAAATAATTTTTATATATATATATATATATATATATATATTTATATATATATAGGGGGTGTGACAGGGCACTCTCCTGGCACGTGTTGTGAGGGTGCATTCCAGAACCACACGCGAGTACCAGAAAGTGCAGCAAAATTAGTTTTCATTGAATTTAGAGATGGAAACCCCTGCAGGATTGTAGGCGACAGTACAAAGTGCAGAATCCAAAAACACAATCCAGAGGACCAGAAACGGTTCATTACCAGGGCAGCAATCACAAATCTCGTAGTCAGGCAAAGCAGGTTCGATACACAGGCAAGGGATTGCAGTACAAAGTCCAGAATCCAAAATCACAATCCAGAGGGCCAGGAACGGTTTGTTACCAGGGCAGCAATCACAAATCTTGAAGTCAGGCAAAGCAGGTTTGTTACACAGACACAGGAATATCAAAGACAAAGCCAAAATCAAACTCCGGGGCATTCCAATCAGAAGTATAACACGATGAGTACAAGGCATAAACAATCACAGCACAAGGAAAACATTCTGACAAGTGCTGGTGGTGAGATGACTGCTTAAATACACATTTGGGAAGTCACATGCTATAATAGGGAAGAGCTGGTTCAGACAAATTAACGAAGGAACGAACAAGAGGAAGTACCTAACTACATGAAATTGGCGAAAGCCAAAACGTGGACAGGGATTACACAGACAGCCTATGACAAACCAACGGCTCCGGTTAGGGGGTTCTAAAGTGCACAGAGTGAGAGGCAGAACAGTGATTAACAAGGTGCAGAGAATCTGCTGAAGCACAGAAAAGTAAATTGAGTGAAGGCAAGGGGCGGAGACTAGAGCAGAGCGAGTGCAGAGAGCTCGTTAGTCAATTAGTAATGTGCAGCTATACAATCCCTAGTGCTTGTTAGTAAGTTAGTATTATAAACAATGTTAGTTAGTGTGAGTAATTTATCAAAAATAATAAATTTTTAGTATTGTTCGTAAAGATAGGACAGTTAGGTGATGGAAGCAAACGAGATTGGAAGGAATGTTTGGAAACCCAGAAACCGTGAAATCACCCGAAACTGTGGCACACAATACTCGGGAATGAAGCTGTCTCAGAACACAAGACAAGACTGGGGAGACAATGTGCAATGCAGGGTATGAGAATTACAAAAAACCAGAATGAATATCTCAGCTGAGAATATGGGAAATGGCAGGCAAAAGACATGACAAAGCAAGACAGGCAAAATACAAAACATGACATGGAGTAGATCAGAAAACATGGCTAGGGGTCAGGTAACAGCACAATCATAACACGTGTCTCTAATTACCCAGGTATGGAGTCCATGTTCTTAAGGGAACATAACACTCAGTTTTTTAAAAAAACAATGGCAAATGAATGAACATAGATAAAATGGGATTCAATGCAACAAATAAAATCAGACACCATACCAAAACCAGTACATAACCATTCACTGGAGTAGAGAGACTGCTAAATGCCCTAAACCCATATCTGCTATCTAACACAAATACATCTGCAGAATGTGGTAGAGATTGAAGCCCTTCTGAACTGTAGCCTATTCTACACCAACCTAGGCATGTACTGTATCTCACAAAAGTGAGTACACCCCTCACATTTTGACAATTAATTTATTTTATCTTTTCAAGGGACAATGCTACAGAAGTGAAACTTCTATATATTCTAGAGTAGCCATGGTACAATATGTGAAGCAGTGTAGATTTACTGCACTGTCCAAATACCTGAACAAACAGTCATTATTTCCAAAATGGATGGCAACAAAAGTGAGTACACACCCCAATTGATAATGGTCAACCAAGCAATGAAACGCGACTTGTTCATCATGTTCATGCTTTTGTCTGTTTGACTGGGCCATATGAGGTTGTGTAACATGTTGAAGGGTTAAATTGTGGTGCTTTGGGTGCGATGCTCTCATTCTGGTCACTGGATGGTCAACATGGCACCTCATGGGAAAGAACTCTCTGAGGATCTGAAAAAGAGAATTGTTGCTCTCCACAAAGATGGTCTAAGCTACAAGAAGATCTATGAAACCATGAAACTGAGCTACAGCACGGTGGCCAAGGTTATCTAGCGGTTTTCCAAGACGAGTTCTGCTCGGAACAGACTTCGTCAGGGTCGACCGAAGAGGTTGAGTACTCATGCTCTGTGCCAGGTGCACAAATTGGATTCAGAAAACAGATGCAGGCGTGCTGGCAGCATTGCTAACAAGGTTGTAGCAGGGGGATAACAGCCTGTCAGTGCTCAGATAATACGCCATGCTCTGCGCAAAGTTGATCTGCCTGGCCGTCAGCCAAGAAGGAAGCCTCTTCTGAAGCTAGCCCACAAGAAAGCCCGAAAACAGTTTGTTGAAGACAACCAGTCCAAGAACATGAACTACTAGAACCATATTCTGTGGTCTGACGAGACCAAGATAAACTTGTTCGGCTCAGATGGTGTCCAGCATGTGTGGCGGCGCCCTGGTGAGAAGTATCAAAACAAGTGTGTACTGCCTACAGTCAAACATGGTGCTGACAGTTTCATGGTCTGGGGCTGCATGAGTGCTTCTGGTCCTTGGGAGCTGCACTTCATTAATGGAATAATGGATCCAACATGTACTGTGAGATTCTGAAGCAGAATATGATGCCCTCCCTTCAGACACTGGGCCGCACGGCTGTCTTCCAACATGATAAAGACCCAAAACACACCTCCAAGATGACAGCTGCCTTCCTGAAGAAGCTGAGGGTGATGGTATGGCCAAGTATGTCAGACCTGGATCCCATTGTGCACCAGTGGGGCATCCTCAAGAGGAAGGTGGAGGAGCAGCTGGTGTCCAACATCCACCAGCTCCGTGATGTTGTCATGGAGGAGTGGAGGATCCCAGCAACAACCTGTGCAGCTCTGGTGAATTCCATGCCTCGGAGAATCAAGGCAGTGCTGGACAACAATGGCGGTCACTCTAAATATTGACACTATGGACACAATTTGGCATGTTGACAGTAAGGTGTACTCACTTTTGTTGCCACCCATTTTGGAAATAGGGACTGTTTGTTCAGTTATTTGGACAGTGCAGTAAATCTACACTGCTTCACATATTGTGCAATGACTACTCTAGAATATATTCAGTTTTCATTTCTGTAACGTTGGCCCTTAAAAAGATATACTAAATTAATAGTTGAAATGTGAAGGGTTTACTCACTTTTGTGAGATACTGTATATTAGATGATTTCATACGCTTAGGCTATAAAACAGTAAACAATTAGCAATAATCAATGCCTTCCACTATTATAGTCATTGTAAAATGTTTTAGCGATTTAAGAAAAAAAAAACATTTTTATCAGGCCAATAGTACGTGTGTCCAGTAGGCCTACCAAATCAGAGTAAACACCTGCACTTTTACCCTCATATACAACACCCTCAATAATTATTGGCACCCTGGTTAAGATGTGTTCTTTAGCTTCTAATAAATTCAGTTTTTTTATAAATAATATAGGACCACAATGAAAAAAAAAACAGGAAAATCCAACCTTTAATTCAACTGCATTTATTCAGTGGGAAAAAGAATCCCACATTAAGAAATAATTATTTTTCATCAAATCATGTGTGCCACAATTTGCACAACCCCCTTTTGCCGACAGAACAGCACCTAATCTTCTCCTATAATGTTTCACTAGATGGGGGAATACAGAAGGAGGGATCTTCAACCATTCCTCTTTGCACAATCTCACTAAATCATTCAGCGACCTGGGTCCTCTCCTCTGCACTCTCCTCTTCAGCTCACTCCACAGGTTTTCAATGGGGTTGAGGTCTGGAGACTGAGATGGCCATGGAAGGACCTTGATTCTGTGTCTGGTGAACCATTTCTGTGTAGATTTGGCCACATTTTTAGGGTCATTATCTTGCTGAAAGACCCAGTGACGTCCCATCTTCAGCTTTCGGGCAGAAGCCACCAGATTTTGATTTAAAATGTCCTGGTATTTCAAAGCGTTCATGATGCCATGCACCCTAACAAGGTTCTCAGGGCCTCTGGAAGAGAAACAGGCCCACAGCATCAGCGATTCTCCCCCATACTTCACAGTGGGCATGAGGTGCTTTTCTGCATACTCATCTTTTGTGTTCCGCCAAACCCACTTAGAGTGTTTGTTGCCAAAAAGCTCTATCTTGGTCTCATCTGACCAAAGCACATGGTCCCAGTTGAAGTCCCAGTACAGTTTAATGAACTCCAGATGTTTGCGTTTATGATTGTGAGTGAGAAAAGTTTTTTTCTGTTCATGCCTCCCAAACATCTTGTTGGCATGTAGATAGTGCCTGATGGTTGTTGTGGAGACTTTGTGACCCCAAGATGCTTCCATTTGTTGTAATTCTTTCACAGTGAGCTTTGGAGAACTTTTTATTTCTCTTACCATCCTCCTCACTGTGCGTGGTGGCAAAATAACCTTGCGTCCTCGTCCAGGCCCGTTTACCACTGTTCCAGTTGTTTTAAACTTCTTAATGACTCCTCTGAGAGTAGATAAGGCAGGAGCAGGCGAGTGGCTATTTTTTTGTAGCCATTGCCTGACTTGTGAAGGTCGACACACATCTAGCTTACTTGAATGGTCTGTTCCTTTGTCTTTTCCATGTAGAAGAGTGGATAAGAGAAATGGCCTCTGTGTCACATCATATTTATACCCCAGGGAAACAGGAATTACTAATTAAATGTTCCTAGATACTCTGATCAACTTCGTAAACTACTGTAGAAATCATAGAAATACTTCAATTACATTTATTTCCTAGGAATTGTTAGGGGTACCAATGATTGTGGAACACTTTTTGTACTGGGATATGAAAAATAATTATTTCTTAACCAGGGATTTTTTTTCCCTTAAATTCACTTGAGTTGAAGGATACATTTTTCTACAATTTTTAGAGTGAGAGTATGCATCTGCAATAAAAATTGAATTTATTTTAAGGCTTTTAACACATTTTAACCAGGGGTGCCAATAATTATCGAGAACGCTGTATATGTGTGTGTGTGTTTGTGTGGACTGTATGAGTTATATGTTCCCTTACAGGTTAAAAAATCCAGGTCACCATCGTCCCTCTTATATGAACAGCATGCCTCATTCCCACAGCATGCTGCTTGATGTCACAAACACTTCCACACTTTGAGTGTGCCGAGCAAGCATCTCCTGCAACGGACTACAACCACGAATACTGTTTCATCTATTTCTGGCGATACATTTTTAGGAGGATCGAAAGTAGACAATTAAGCCATTTTTTTCTTGCACAACAGCCATCCCGGACTATTTGGCTCACGCAATAGGCGTCTAAGCACCTAATACCTGACACATTCACACGCACAAACACTCACAAACAGCTCTAGAGGCTGTAAGGGCCCCAGGCAAAAAAATGCATCTAGCCCTTCCAATACCCCTACACCCCTAGCCTTTCACAAAGACAGTACATGATGATGCTGGCAAACACCATACAAATACTCTTATGAGTAATCATTTTTGTTGTGCAAATTCTGTTTCAATTTGGAGAGGTTGGGTCGTGGATTTAAAAAAAAAATAATATATAATATTTTTATATATATATATATATATATATATATATTTTTTTTTTTTTTTACATATCCAACCAAAATATCCCCCCACTTTGGAGGACAAATGTATTAATTTAGTCAGTTTTTTAATTGTGCACGAGTCCTCCTGCATTACTTGACAAAACAAAACACACACACAAAAAATTAAATAAATGAATGAATATAAATAGAAGTATAATACAATAACAATTTAATTCACAATGCATTAGTACCTTTTGCATTAGTCGTTATTAGCTCACCTATTCTATCCCTCATTATTCCCAACCTTCAGTCTTCCTTACCTTATCCCATCTTTTGGCATAAATTTCAAGTCCTGTCTCATAGGCCATCACACACTCAATTCTACTGTCAAACTTGATAACATTTTTTAATTTCTCAATTTTTAATGCCACCACAGATGTCAACCCGAAAATAAATATTTTTGCTAAATATGTAATTATATTACAGATTAGATGTGTTCCTTTTGTTACATCACCCAGTAAAACTTCAAATAAATCAAATTGTATACTATTGTACTGAGATATCCAGCCTTGTACCTTTATCCAAAATAAAGCTATTATAGGACAGTATCAAAATAAATGGTCTATTGACTCCACTTCTTTCAGACAGAATCCATAAAGGGATGATGACTCTATTCCCCATATATTCAGCATATTTTTAGTTGCTCAAAACTTATATATTAACTTACATTGAAAAGATCCAATGTTTTGATCAAGTGATGTACGTACTGTAAAGGATTTTGAAAACTTGGTGAGATGGGACTGGTGTATCTAACATATTTTCCCAACTGTCTAGAATCCTGTATGGTACAATGACTAAGTTCTTTATTTTTAAATAAAATGTGTATAAATGTTTGTTGATCTTTATTCTATTTAACAATTTTGCCATTTTCATATGAGGCCTACAGACGAAATGCCCTCCTGTTCCTTTAATTATTTTTAATTTCCAAGCACTTGGTAAAGCTCCAATAAGTTGATTATATTGTTGCAATGTACAGACTGTTCCATAAAAACTAGTTAATTGTTTGTGGGACATGAGTTTATTAACCTGCATTCACTATATCCCTTATAAAAATAATCCCTATATCAAACATGCGTTTCCAAAAAAAATCATCATTCCATCAACAAGTATATTAGAATTTTACCATATTAATTGTTGTAGAACTTGTTCTGCATTTTCTAGTGGGTGAAACTGAAATTGTAACTAACTTTGTTGTGCTTCTTCAAAAAATAGCGCGCTATCACTAGCAGGAACCCTCAGGCCCGAGCTTTATTTCAGCATGTGCATCGTCTGTGAGTTGTATCACTAGAAAGTGAGTGTGAGAATGTTGTAGTATTTTGCTGCTGACCTGCTATCAATGCTTGTGAAGTGCGAAGCACTTGTCCCTGTCGTGCTACCATTCCTATATAAAATAAGAACTTTTTCCAGCTGATGTGCCAGAGAAGTATCCACATTGTGACAAGACTGAACTAACGAATGTCCGTGATCCGAGAGATGTGATGAAACCGGCTGCAAGTATCCACATTTGGGACATGACTTGACTAATGTCTGTGATTCGAGAGACATGGCTGGAGCAGCTATGAGTATCCGCAGTGTGACATGATTCGACTAATGTCCGTGATTCGAGAGACGTGACAAAACCGGCCGTCAGTATCCACATTGTGATATGACTCGACTAATGTCCGTAATTCGAGAGACGTGGCAGGAGCAGCTGTAAGTATCCACAGCGTGACATGACTCGACTAATGTCCTTGACTCGAGAGACGTGACGATGAACCAGCAGTAAGTATCCGTACTGTGACATGTCTGGACTTATGTCTGTGTGATCGGTGAAATCGTTTTGGAGTTATTCCGCGGAATGTGATTTCAAGATGGCGGCTGTGGTGGCCATATTGGATATCGGAGCGCAACCAAAATCGATAGGGTTTTGTAGTTCCACACCCCCAACATGCACACCGAAAACGAAAGTGATCGGTGAAGTTGTTTTGGAGTTATTACGTGGAATGTGATTTCAAGATGGCGGCTGTGGCGGCCATATTGGATATTGGAGCACGACTAAAATCGATAGGCTTCTGTAGTTCCACACCCCCAACATGCACACCAAAAACAAAAGTGATCGGTGAAGTCGTTTTGAAGTTCTTGTGTGGAATGTGCTTTTAAGATGGCGACTGTGACGGCCATATTGGATATCGAAGCTCGACCAAAATCGAGAGGCTTCTGTAGTTCCACACCTCCAACATACACACTAAAAATGAAAGTGATCGGCGAAGTTGTTCTGGAGTTATTGCATGGAATACAAAATTGTTGACAGATGGACAGACGGATGAACAGACTGACGGACGCCGTGCGTGACGACAATATCCCTTTCCCTAAAAAGTGGAGACACCAGAAAACGTCATTAATTTATGCAAAATGTAAAAAATTAATGCAAAAATGAATTAATGCAAAATTAAATGGTTTAATTTGCAAAATGCTGCAGCTCATGTTGCAGGGTGAAATAATAAGTCAAATATCAAATATCAGTCTGTCATATAGGCTGATTCATGCTGCAATATTAATTTCTTTGCGCTGTGGTACAATTTCTTAGCAGGGCAGCATAAATTGACAACATCACCTGAGCTTGCGAGCTAAAGTCAGCCATGTGGCTGGATTGTTCATATGGTTTCCACCACAAAACTGATTCAGAATCCCCCAGATTTGCAAAAATCACCCAAAATTTATGCTTTTAATCTACTTATTTATTTTTTAGGCACATATCAACATATCGCAGTTCACCTTCAGCTAGCACATATCAGCAAATGAATGCAATAAATTCTTGGAAGCAATGGAACTGCATAAAGATGTTTCAAACGATCTTATTTCATTTTAATAATTCAATGATTATGAAACACAAGCGTTGCTTCCAACCCCAGAATAAACCAAAACGTGAGAAGCCCGGAGTCTTAATCGGTTTCCAATTACTAGTGGTGAAATCTACCATAAGGCACATGACATGAAACTGATAAACCTCTAGGCACAAGCACTTCAATTCCGCGCAAGAATATCTCACATATGCGTTGATTGAATAATTGGTGACTACAGCAGGGGAACATAAATATGCCTCTAAAACCGACGGCGAATGCGTGACCGTTGACAGGTATGGGTTATTTATGAAAACTGACTACACCTGATAATGTTGAGAGTTTTTGGAGTTTCTGTAATGGAAATTAAAATGAATGATTGAAGACAATTCATGACCAAGCATTATTCTTACGATGGGTTTGAGCTTCCCCTGTTGCCAGTTTACCAGCCGCCACTGGTGCCCTGTATCAGAGTTCCACAGGTGCGGGCAGCTGTCATGGTTACCTCAGATGTCGGCGCTTCATAAGCCCCAAACTACATTTGATTAAAAGAAAATCAGACAATTCATTTCCACGTGGCTCCAAAAATAAAGCCCCATGCGCCGTCATCAAGCAATTTTCATTGAAATGAATAGGCGACCATTTTAGCATGCACATCCAGTTCTGATAAAACATCCATGGCCTCCTCTCATTGAGAGTGGCAAAAATGTATGGAAGTCAATATTTTAGAAATCAATGAAGGTTTGAATGAATACAGTACCACAATCATAGTCCGACTAATTTCAGGCTGAACAGATGCAAATTATGGATGTTAAAACTGCACAGTTCATCTCAAACCAGCCCAAACTTCATCCACATCCTGGTTACTTTTGCTTGCACAATCCAATCGAGTACCACCCCAATCGGGTAACACCAATCTAATTGGCTATTATGATAAATCTTACACTAGCAGAGCTTCTAATTTAGTACAACTCTGAAACAAACATTTACAGTAAATACATGAAAATTTTATCACATACAGTATATGCCATGAAGAATAAAAAATCATATCCACATTGAGATGCTTCCAAACCAAAGAGTCTTTGATCAGAATACATTATCAGGCCCATATTACCAGGCCCATGGGCCTGGTGCCCGCCGGATTGCCGTTGGCATTCGGTGTGCTGTAAACCATAACAAAAAGTGAATAATGCACACTGTGATTTGTTTTTTACTCTTTCACTGATGTTGTGACTCTTGCAAATCTTCTCAACCCAAAACTAAGCCCCTCTTTTCTTTTGTTAACATTTATTCAGCAATGGTCAAGGAACATTAATGTTTACAGTAACTGAAGGTAAATAGAGAAAAATGGAGCATATAAACGAAAGAAAAGTCTAATCATGCAGTAAGGACATCCCAAAATCCATAGATTTCATACAGGTTTTTAAAAAAGGCATTGTGAACAGAAACTTGAAGTTGCTTCCAAATTTTTGACCTGCATTGACCTTTCTTCCAAACTTCTGGCCTGTAGTGTAGATGAACAGATTTAATTACCAAACAATTTAAAATCATATTTCACATACAATCCAAGATTTGAGCTAATCTCTCCAGCCACGAATGACCCCCGCCAAAAATAGTTCACAAACTGTTTGTAGTTCATGAATAGTTCATGAACTTGACCAAGTTCAAGACATTGATACTTGCTTATCAGGCAGTCAAAGGAACAGCTCCAGCATACATACAGAAACTGTTTAGACCATACACGCCTACTAGAGCACTATGCTCTCCCATTTCTGGTCTGTTGGCTCCACCGCCTCTCCGCTTCTGCTCAAGACTGCCGTCTGTCCTGGCTGCCCATTGGTGGAATGATCTTCCCGTCGAGGTCAGAACGTTAGAGTCCTTGAGCATTTTAACGCGCAGCCTGAAAACCCACCTCTTCAGGCTCCACCTTTCCCCTACTTCACTGCCCTCAGTTTGATTCTCCTGATGTCACGTCCATGTTCCTTGACTCATTTAGCTCTCTTTTTAACTTTCCTGGTCTCTTTTGTTGTCTACTGTTTGTTTATTGTTACTTATTTTATTAAGCGCTCTTTGTCACTTGAACGATTGGCACTTAACTTGCCTCCTTAAAATTTTGCACTTTTGTATTGAACTTTTGCACTTTAGTACATTTAGTATAAGGATAAGGGTGTCAGCGAAGTCCCTGTAATGTAATGTAACTGATCGCCTATTACCACAAAAAGTTCATCACATGTTCTCCAAGTGTTTATGAACTTACAACGGGAAAAATAAGTATTGAACGCAACTACATTTTTCTTAGTAAATATATTTCTAATGGGGCTATTGACATGAAGTTTTCACCAGATGTCGGTAAGAACCCAAGTCATCTAGAATAATTCATGCTACAGGAACCGGGGTTAAAGGTCCCCTATTATGCTATAATTAGTCGTTTAAAATATGTCCAATAGGTCTTTAAAATAATGTTAAGAATTCAGTGCAAAAAAACACTGCACACATCCAGGCAAAGTGAGGCCTCTTCTCTCACCCGGTCTGTGCCAGCCTGAAACATGAGCCGTTTTGAGGGGGCGGGGATGCAATGCTATTGAGGGGCCTCTCTGATTGGCTACCTGGCTGCTTCGATTCTGGAGGAGGGTGCAAACTCGAAAAACCAGGAAACCAAGATGGCAGGTGTTTCAGGACAGCTATCTGCAGCATTAATTGCTGTCAGACCACACATGTTTGATCCCAAATCTGACCCCGAATGGGAGAGGGATGCTATTGAAGTCTTGCAGCAAGGTATAGCAGGATGTCAATGAGTGGTAAATTGAAATTTTAGTGTTTTGCTCGTACTGTCTGGCCTTGCATGCGTGTGCTTGTAGCTGTATTATTATGTAGTAATGTTATATACCCACTCATCCGGAAAAAAACTTTGCTAAAAGCTCCTGATGACCATTCCGACCAAAACGAAACACAATTCCGACACAATCTACTGAATGAGCTTGTAGCAAAAATACACTAACAGTGTAAGCATTGCTAATGTGGAGCTAGAGAATCGATAACTTGCACCAGAAAGAATTCCATATCCATTTTTTCAGCTTTTTATTAGCCAGAACAATTTTTAAAGGGGAATGAAATTCCGCAGCGGCAATTCAGAGAAATCGTTTTTTTATACCAGACTCGTTACAGCTTATGCATTTCGCGATTGCTTTCACCATGGTAGCATCAGAGAGCTACCCCACACATTGGCAAAGTACCCTGTTAACCCCTGTCATGGATAAGTAAAACAATCGTTTCACAGCAGCAGTAAACAAACCCAAACACTTACCCTATGCTCTGCAAAGCTTACATCTGGTCTAACCTCAGCTTTATCAGCCCAACTTCGCAGACACAAACAACACCTCTCTGGTTAGCAACAACTGTAGCAGCTATGGTCAGGTAACCTAATGATGAAACTACCACCTTAATGCAAACCAAAGTAACATAAGCATACCAATCTGAATTACTGCATATAAATTAACCAGGAGCATTTTTTTAAGTAGCACAGAATGCAAACTAACATACAGTAATTCCAGAGTGGTCATCATAATGACAGAAACAAACGTTACCCTGTAATACAGGTTTTACAGACAGTAAGTTCAGTTACTGTGAACAGTTGTACCAAGCATCCAAATTACAAACAAGTAACAAGTATGAAAAGTTAGCTTCAAATGAGATTTATGTTAACAAACCTTCTGTTGAATGTCTCCTGATATTACTCTTAGCTAGGCTAGCCGCAGTGCTACAGAAACATCCAACAGGCTATCACATTTTGTAGGCTTATGCAGTAAAGCAACACAAAGTGGTAAAACTTACATACTTTTGCATCTGCTAGTCACGGACAGTTACTACCCATCCTGACTTTATCTTCAGATATTTTACAAAACCCAAAACCAGTGAAGTTGGCACGTTATGTAAATCGTAGATACAAACAGAATACAATGATTTGCAAATCCTTTTCAACTTATATTCAATTGAATACACTGCAAAGACAAGATGTTTAATGTTCAAACTGAGACACTTTTTTTTTTGCAAATAATCATTAACTTAGAATTGCTTAGAACACATTGCAAAAAAAGTTGGCACATGGGGCCTTTTTACCACTGTGTTACATCGCCTTTCCTTTTAACGACACTCAGTAAACGTTTGGGAACTGAGGAGACCAATTTTTGAAGCTTTTCAGGTGGAACTCTTTCCCATTCTTGCTTTATGTACAGCTTAAGTTGTTCAACAGTCCGGGGTCTCCGATGTCTTATTTTACGCTTCATAATGCGCCGCACATTTTCAATGGGAGACAGGTCTGGACTACAGACAGGCCAGTCTGGTACCCGCACTCTTTTACTACGGACCCATGCTGTTGTAACACGTGCAGAATGTGGCTTGGCATTGTCTTGCTGAAATAAGCAGGGGCGTCCATGAAAAAGATGTTGCTTGGATGGCAACATATGTTGCTCCAAATCCTATATGTACCTTTCAGCATTAATGGTCCCTTCACATATGTGTAAGTTGCCCATGCCTTGGGCACTAATACACCCCCATACCATCACAGATGCTGGCTTTTGAACTTTGCGCCTATCACAGTCCGGATGGTTCTTTTCCTCTTTGGTCCGGTCAACACGACGTCCACAGTTTCCAAAAACAATTTGAAATGTGGACTCGTGAGACCACAGAACACTTTTCCACTTTGCATTAGTCCATCTTAGATGAGCTTGGGCCCAGCGAAGCTGGCGGCGTTTCTGGGTGCTGTTGATAAATGGCTTTAGCTTTGCATTGTAGAGTTTTAAATTGCACTTGCAGGTGTAGCGACGAACTGTAGTTACTGACAGTGGTTTTCTGAAGTGTTCCTGAGCCCATGTGGCGATGTCCTTTACACACTGATGTCGGTTTTTGACGCAGTACCGCCTGAGGGATCGAAGGTCACGGGCATTCAATGTTGGTTTTCGGCCTTGTCGCTTACGTGCAGTGATTTCTCCAGATTCTCTGAACCTTTTGACGATATTACGGACGGTGGATTATGAAATCCCTAAATTTCTTGCAATAGCTCGTTGAGGAATGTTGTTTTACACTGTTCGACAATCAGCTCACGCATTTGTTCACTATGTGGTGACCCTCGCCCCATCCTTGTTTGTGAATGATTGAGCATTTCAGGGAAGCTGCTTTTATACCCAATCATGGCACCCACCTGTTCCCAATTAGCCCATTCACCTGTGGGATGTTCCGAATAAGTGTTTGATGAGCATTCCTCAACTCTCTCAGTCTTTTTTGCCACTTGTGCCAGCTTTTTTGAAACATGTTGCAGGCATCAAATTCCAAATGAGCTAATATTTGCAAAAAATTACGAAATTTACCTGTTCGAACATTTAGTAACTTGTATTCAACTGAATATAGGTTGAAAAGGATTTGCAAATCATTGTATTCTGTTTTAATTTACGATTTACACAACGTGCCAACTTCACTGGTTTTGGGTTTTGTACAAAGCCTGCGTTTAAGGCCTGTTAATAGTGCTAACTATCATTAGCAGTCCTGCTAGCCACCGATAACATGTTAGCTTCACTTACATTATTTGCTGTTATATCGTTACTAACAGCTTGTGGCTCTGAGCACTTGATCGATGCAACTGCTTCAGGTTTGAGAAGCAGCAGAGACCCATATCCAGCGTTGAATTATCCTTTATTGACATGTGATATGCCGAGCTCAAATAGCTAACTTTTTCCCTTTGAGTGTGGCTGTTTGCCGCCAACAAACAAAAAAGCTACCCACTGATTTCTGGTGGCATCCTTTTTTGGAAGAGAAAATAGTTGTGCTTTTTTCGCATCCAAAAAAAAAAAAAACACATACGAACAGCTTTGGGAGACTTACTGATAAAACTACATGCTAAATGATTAGGCTCATATCTGTCAGATAGAATGAATTCCAGGATGGGCAGGTCCAGCGCTGTGATTGGCTCTGGCCAGGTCTGCCCTGATTGGATGCAACAACCTGACATCAGCTTTTTCCATTATCTCGTGAAGATCTCGGGACGAGCTGTTCAGAGAGGAAATCATGTCCTCGGATTACGGCAAAACCCCTGTATCTTATGTTTAAAAATTTTGCAGAGGTTGAGTATGGACATCCAAGATTATAACATTACTTGCATGTTTTAATAGAAGGATCAGCATACAGGGCTCCAGACTAACTTTTTGCATCGGTTGCACTGGTGCACCTAACTTTTTTTTTTAGGTGCACCAGCACAAAAATTAGGTGCACCCAAATTTTTCATTGCGTCGCCTTTAACACCATATTGTCACCTTTTTATTGCACTCCATAACTTTCATATAATGTGAATGATTTTTAAACAAGAATAAGGTTTAGAGAAATGCTTGTCTTTATTTCATTGAACTGCTGTCACTAAAAGCACAATTATATATAGAAATAAAAATTAAGTGCTCCACTGAGCTGAAATTGAACATTTCAAACTGAAACACTAAGCAAAATAAAATGTTTCCAAATAAAAGTGCTTGTGCTTAAATTGCTTCGTGGAACTGAAATTGAACATTTCAAGTAAAATAAAACATTTCAAAATTAAACGTGCAACTGTTTAGTTTCACTGAACTGAACATGTGTCAATCTTATAGCAGGTCTCCCCTTGCTGTAACATGCCCCTCAGATGGTTAACTGCAGCACCAACAGCACCTAGAGCAACCGTTTTCCCCAGCCAATCTGCACACTGATGCCCAAGTGCAGAAAATGCTTGCTTTGTGACAGCAAAAATTCTCAAAGAAAAAAAGATCATAGCCTGTAATTTGCAAAGGGAAAACTGTTTATGTGATCTTAGCCTCTTGTCTTTTTACGTATTCCTTTTTAATAATATTTTTATATCAATTATTTTAATATTTTTTAAATATAATATTTAAGACTATACAATTTGCTGAACAAGAACAGAGAATTGGGTTGCACAAAACTTCTGTTTTGAACAGGGGTGGGCAATCACGGTCTTGGTGGGCCACACTGGCCCACCGTATGCAGGTTTTTATTCCGATCAATTACCCTGACTTATTGAGTTAATTGATTGCATGCACAAATATAGATTTTCGCAATGATACGATCAAAGGAAAATGTTTTATGAAGGGAGACAAGACTAGTCTTTGTAGTTTCATGATAATTTAAAGAAATGCACATGAAACGTCAGATTTCATAAATGGTTTGGCTAATTGAGACAATCAACTAATTAAAGGCCAGACGTTGGTGTGAAAACCAGGGATAGATACGGCCCTCGCTGCCCACCTCTGGTTTAGAACAGTTATTAGTCCTGACCTGTTCCTAATCGGGGAGAACAAGCCGCACCTGTTAACTGTAGAGTGAACCTTCTGTTAATTATGAAAATGACTGAGAACAGGTCAGGACAAATAATTGTTTTAAACGGAAGTTTTCTGCAACCCAATTCTCTGTTCGTCTTCCGCAACTGGACTGAATTTAGCCCATGATTTAATCGTTAGATCGCATGCGGAGAGAAACCGTGTCTTCAGTTGCCAAGTAAGACAATCGGAAAACGCGTAAATAAATGAAAATAACTGAGAACTACTAATTGCAGTCAAAAAGCCAGCACCCCCGCTGGTTACGCCACTGGATCACACACTCCTTGGTAGAGACGTCTGTGTCGCTGTCAATCATGAAGGACATGTAGGGCCTATGTGGCGTTTCCGATGTCCGCAGCTGTATTTCGTTTTAAGGTTTTGGTTATTACCCCAATGAATTGGACACAGGCCGTATCAGTGCAATACGTCGGTTTTACGTTTAATCCATTTTTCTTCGGCAACTCCTCTTTGGCAATGTTGTATGCAATATTCTTCAGAGGACCTGATTACTCTCTGCCACTGAAATGCAGCTGGAAGAAGGGCCACTTTCTGTGCGCACTTGTCACTGCACAACGTGTGTTTTTAGACATGTTATTTTTTTTTTATGTTTCAATACGAAACGTTGTTGACTCGCTCACGAATGCACTATTTCCGGCCATATTCTGACCGCACTCCTGACAGTACACGCAGTGTGCTGCGTTACGTCCTTTGTTGTACTTCAGCCAGGGAAATTGTTTCAGCCAGTCCTGTCTGAAGGAATATATTTCGGCCTTTTTAATTTGGGTCTAAGAGCCGGGCTCTATCCGACACTCGGTTGACACCTCCTCTGGTTCCGAGTCTGATGCTGACGCCGAAGGACCGGGGCTTGGCATCTCATTAGGGAGCTGCTCCGTTTCTTGACGGGATGGACACTCGGTAGTGGGGATGGATGGGATTATAGTTGTAGGGCTGGTTGCGGGCTTAGTTTTCTTCATGGAAAAACTTTCAATATTTCGGCGCCTCTTTTTTTTCCCCCTCGTTTTGTTGCGCTTAGTTTATTTTTTCGTTTCAGTTAGTCAGCCACTCTGGCGCTCAGGTTGCGCGCAACTTTTAACCCACACAACTTACAGGACCAATCAGAGGCAAAGACCCGCCCGAGCTCTGTCTCTTATTGGTTTAGAACACAGTGTCATCCTACCATGATGAGTGTGTGAATTCAGTCACAGGAGAAAACAGAGCGATGATGCGCTTGCAAATTAAATTTAAGTTTTAACCTGAGCATCATCAGGTGCACCAGTGCGACCTTGCAAAATTATTAGTCGCACTCTTAAAAATTTTGGGAGCATGTGCGGCCAAATTGGTCGCACTCTGGAGCCCTGGCATAATAGGGGACCTTAAAGCACTGGCCTGATGAGCCACTTCCCAGTGAAAATAGTTCACAAACTATGTTGTATTTGTAGTTCATAGACGGTTCGCCGATTAATAAAAAAGTTACTGACATGTTCTTCAAGTGTTAATGAACTTGAAAAATGTTCCCGAAAAGTTCATGAACTTATTTTCATGAATGTAGACGTTCATGAACTGTTCCCCAGCAAACACTAAACATTTCTTCCACATGTAAGTCACATGAGAAACAACTTTCTTTACACGTGTCATAAGATATGTGTCATTAATGTGTAAAAACATGAACTTAAGCACATTCCAAACCAAACGTCCAAAACTCGTTGATTGCAAATAGATGTTCTCTTTAAATGAGCGCAACGCAGCAGTGAACAACTGGCCTTTTCTATCCTATAGCGCACTTCAGCACTTTGATAATAATGGAAAAATTGATCTTATTTGATGAATACTTGTAAATGAATATGCAATTAAATCAACTTTTTGCTGAATCAGTTTATTTTGTTCTTAAGTCCTTGAGTATATTTCATCTTTTATACTGTCTTACCAACAAATCCGAATTGCAATCCGCCAAGGCCAAAGGGACAGAGAAACTATTTGATTTATTGTTCATAAGTTGATATTTCTGGTGTCTCAACAGGCAGGTTCACTTTAGGTTAACTATGTATGTGGGATTAAAGTTCCATGCATCTCCGTGGTTTAATAATCATGTAGTCTATTCTTTTGCTGTTGGCTACTTTTGTGGCTGTTGTAAATAGTGATTAGATTGGCTTCTGTGTTTATGCTGAAGAAGGCGTAAGCAATTTAGCCATCTGTCAATATAGATATTCTTGTGCTTTCTGGCTCGGAGAGGGACAAGACAGCTTCATATCCCCCGAAACAGATCAGGGGATTGAGCGGCAGAGGGGGTGGGGGGGGGTCCTCGGGCCCTTGCAGCAGGAAAGCAGGGCTGGCAGTGTGGCATAGCCAGGGAGAAATCGACTTACCTGTATTTTATACACACACAAGTAAGCAAAAACAAATACATAACACACAGCACTCAAATAGTGAAAGACAGCTTAAAAAATGATGGCAGTACAGATACAAAAAGAATAACTAAAATAGAAGGAAAAAACTACAGAAAGAATAAGAATGCAGGGTAGCAGGCATTTAAAATCACCCTGAAGCAGTAATGGCACTAACAGTGAAGGAAAAAATTATTTACACATTATTGAAAAAAATAAATAAATACACTCTACATCTCAACACAGTATTCAGCGGGTGATAAATTTTGAATCTGTTATCTTTGCACCCATCAAGTCATTCAATTATTTGAATTGTTTCGAAATGTCATACAGAAAAGTTGTTTCCCGTCGCTCATTTTCATGTTTGACTTAAAGGTTTATAATAATTGAGGTTTTATAAAGAGTGTTTATATTTTGTTTGGGCTTTTTTAATACATTAGAATATTAAGCTCCATGCAAATGTACAACGCATAACATAACCATATCTTTTAATCTCACTCATCATGCGTTTGGACGTGCCTCCATGATGCAGTTCATCAGCAGCATTAATGTTAGGGGTTTTCATTGCCAAATATTTTGCTTCTTGATGCTCTTTACATTCAGACTGAGACAGCTCAGGACTGCAGGTGGTCTCTGCTTATACAGTTATGCACTTGTCATCCATGTGATTACACGTTGTCTTTCAATTAAATTCAGAGATGTTCTCTGAAACATAAACTGTTTAAATAGCAGTATAAGTTGCTCCAAAATTCATACATATCTTACTGCATTAATGGTGCCCTCGGACATGTGCAAGTCACCCATGCCATGTGCATAGACATACCCTCTTGCCATGACAGATTCTGGCTTTCAGACCTGCGCAGTCAACAGCCTAGGACGTCCATGTCATTTTCGGTCTGGAGACTGCAGTGACTGTTTTTTTTTCCCCCCAAAAGTCACTTGAACTTTCGATTAGTCGGACCAAAAAATATGCGTCCACTGTGCTACAGTCCATATCCAATGACTCTAAGCCCAGAGAAGTTGGTGGTGTTTACTTACATTGTTGAAGTCTGGTTTCCACTTTGCATAGTAAAGCCTTAATTTAACTCCATGGATGCAGCAGCAAATGGTTTTCTCAGATTGGTTTCTAAAAGTATTTCTGAGCTCATGTCATAACATCCAGAACAGTCACCTTGACATTGACATCTTACATGCATTCAGAAGTGCTTTTCGGCCTTGGACCTCAAGAACCAAGATCTGACCCAATTCCTACCACCGTTTAATTACACAATGCAACTGTAAAGGGTGAAATACCCAAATCCAACTGATTTGACATTGAGGCACTTTTATAAGCTAAGGCATATCTCACGGAATAGACCCTTTCTGTCGAAGGGCATAAAAAAGCAAGATTTGGAGAGAGCATGAGAACTGGACATTGTGTATGGCAGAAGCAAAACTGGAGACCATTAACAAACCTGCAGTAAACGAGAGGAGAGCAATCCCTCGAGTCAGAGTTTGTGAATTGAGACAGATTTGCAAAGATTTGGATGTACTATACTCAAAGCTCAAAAAGGGAGAATTTGTTGAAGCAAAACAAACATTTGCAAATGACAAACCCTCCCCATGTACAGCCTGCTCTTTCTCTACTATCACAATAATTGGGTCACTTAAAACATTCAAAAACTATGTTGACGTGGTTTTAATTTTAGCAGTTTCAGCACATATTTTTTGCAATAATCATTTGGTTTTCTTGTAATTTCAATTTCAGAATTACTTCCTTTACATAGCCAACAAAGTTGGATTTGCCTACCAGTTAGTTTTGTGGACATGAATTAACATTAATGTTTCCAACACCACAATGATTGGGTCTCACGCCGTAAGTCAGCTAATAGCTACAGTGTTTAGGATTGCCACCTATCCCGGTTTTTTTTTTTTTTTTTTTAATAAATTTGGCATCTCCAATCCCACCCGAATCTGGAATGCCCAATTGGGGAACTATGTACAAAGCTTGCTCGTATGCGACCCCTTGCTGCCAACTCAGGAAAGTGAGACAGTTCACGGCTCTCCTCCGAAGCACGTGCCTGTCTGCCACTGATTCTTATAAACTCGCTGGTTGAATCTTCGCAAGTTCAGAACTAGGGCGGAGGATACCCGGACATGAACCAAGCCGGAGTCTTCCTGACGAGCGCCCATCTGGCCAACAGGAGGCGCTGGAGCTACGAACAAAGCTGTTATCGAATACCCAAATCCGGCAGTCCCTTCCCAATTTGTAACCCTGTAGCGCGATAGCCAATTGTGCGCTACTCTGAAAAAGCTGCCGACCCCTGCCGGTGGGTACGCCGAGGCTCGAACCCGCGACGTGGTGATCACCTCTGCACTGCAGAGCAGGGCCTTAACCGTGTGAGCCACCCGGCAGCTCATCTATCCCGGTTTTAATGGTATTGTCTTTCTTCTAGTAGCCTGTCCTGGTTTTTCATGGGCTTTGTCAACATGAACATTTCTGATCATATAGTGTTTTTTGTTCGCGTGTTGAGAGAACCTCTTTATTTTCAGTAAATTATCATTAAAATTCGTATCATAAATAAACTTTTTCGGTAACGCTCAAATCCAAAAAACTGACGAGCCGGTACACACAGAATACATGCACATACAGACAAACACAGACCTCCTGTGCTGACCCACACATCTACACGTACAAAGGCAGAGCCACAAACCCCGCACCCGCTTACACATGCTGGCTTCCTTAGCCATTGGGCTAGTTTTGGGCTGATTTTGATTGGTCATTCGGCTGGTTTTGTCTTACAGACCTGTCAACCCTGCATAAGCACTATTGGCTGGTGTGAGAAGCAGAGGAGATTGAAATGCTTGCTAAACATTTAGCTATCTAGTTCTTCCAAATATTAACAGCCAACGTCGACATGGGTGGGGAGACAGAGGACGAGGAAGGGACGATGGAGACTGACAGGCCAGTTAAAGCATGAGGGGAAAACTGCTTTAGATGACCCTGCTAAACAAAAAAAATTGTGTTCAGAATTGTGTTCAAGTCATCAAAAAAACCAAGGCAATTTCATCATTCATGATCACAAAAGGTTCAGCAGACAAAGTTACTGTCGCTGAATTAGCAGCTATTATCACGGAGTGCAACATGGTCACAGCTACCTGTCGACTGACTGTGGAAACAAGGTCAGTGCAAAAATATTCAGTGACTCAGATATTGCAACTAAGATGTCCTGTGGCAAAACTATGTTTGAGGCCTCAGTCAAGAATGTGTTGGCGCCTTTAATTCAGCAAAGACTAGCAGCAGAGTTGCAGAGAGCACACTACTTAGCAGTATGTTATGAAGCGTCCAACTCTGGCCATACAAAGTTTTTTCCCTACACAGTCCAGTATTTCTGTGAATCCAAAGGTATAAAGTGTGGCTCAGATTTTAATGCTGACCCCAACGAATCTAGTGAAGCCATATATAAACAGGCAGTGACTATTACAGAGAACAATGGACTTTCAATCAACCAAATCAGTGCCTATGGTGCAGATAATGCATCAGGTAATTATAGGTGGCACAGCTCCATCTTTCAGAAACTCAGAGATGCCAACCCACGCATTGTGAAGGGAAATTGCAAGTGTCCTATCCTTAACAACACCGTGAAAATGGCCAGTCGCGTCTTCAGCGCTGGAGAGTGTGACGTGGAGGCCTCTGTGCTGACGGTGTATTGTGAATTCAGTTGTTCTGCTAAAAAAGCGGAAATGCTTCAGGACTTCTGCGAATTTACAAATACACAAGAGTTTGTCACTCAAGTGACTATATCCCCCGTCGTTAGGTCACCAAAACCGACTGGTGTCTGCGCATTCCCAGTAGGAAGGTTGGGAACTCCTTCTTGAGATATCGCGCTGACAAAGTTCGGGACGGACATACGTACGGACGGAGCTGAATACTATATCCCCCACTTCCCGCTAAACGCGTGGTGGGGGATAAAAATACAGGGAAATTCTGAGACATGTCCCCACAAGGTGGCTGTCTTTGCTGCCAGCAATTTAGAGGATTTTGGAGTGTTGGCCAGCTCCAAAGTCTTATTTTGTGTCCCATGGACAGGAGGACTGCCCAACTATCATCTGGGCATTTGTTTGAGGTACAACTGATGCAGAAAAGGAGGATTGTACTGTTGCTGAATGCTTCTGGCATTCATGCGCAATGTGATGCAAGAATCTAAAGCATCTATTAGAATCCTAGAAAATTACATTATAGCTGTTATTGAAGAGCACTCTGCGATGAACCGTTTTTGCAGTCAGCTGATTGCAAGACGCTAAGACCAATTCTATGACAGCAAAGCCAAGCAAATGCTGAGGAAAATTTTACCCCAGTAACAGGAGCAGTTCAAAAGTCTGGTTGACAGATTTTTTGAGAAAGCAGTGCTTTGTCTTGAAGGCAAATTTTACTTCAATGACCTGGGCCCATATTCACAAAGCATCTTATCTTTCCTAAGTTGCGCAAAAACATTTTATGTCGGAGTAAAATCTTAAAAGTTATTCAGAAAAGCCGCTGAGAGCAACTTTGAGTGAAGAAAACTGGTAACTCCTAGAATAGGAGTAGCTCTGAGATCGTTGGGAGTAAATCTCAGTTGCTATGGATGATGTCAATTCTCATGCACGAGTCTTGATGATGACAATGAGCACAGTGATTGGTTGTTTGGTGACAGGGCGGCCCATTGAAAAAAATATCCCACAAACAACCCATAGAGGAAAAATGAGGAAATAGTCCAAGCGGCTGGTTTGTTCCATAAAATAACAAGTCGACATGGTCAACAGCATCCACCGCCAATCGCGTGCTTCTTATTTTCTTTTTTTTTTTATTTGGCATCTCCAATCCCACCCGAATCTGGAATGCCCAATTGGTGAAGATTTGGATGTACTATACTCAAAGCTCAAAAAGGGAGAATTTGTTGAAGCAAAACAAACATTTGCAAATGACAAACCCTCCCCATGTACAGCCTGCTCTTTCTCTACTATCACAATAATTGGGTCACTTAAAACATTCAAAAACTATGTTGACGTGGTTTTAATTTTAGCAGTTTCAGCACATATTTTTTGCAATAATCATTTGGTTTTCTTGTAATTTCAATTTCAGAATTACTTCCTTTACATAGCCAACAAAGTTAGATTTGCCTACCAGTTAGTTTTGTGGACATGAATTAACATTAATGTTACCAACACCACAATGATTGGGTCTCACGCCGTAAGTCAGCTAATAGCTACAGTGTTTAGGATTGCCACCTATCCCGGTTTTTTTTTAATCAATTTGGCATCTCCAATCCCACCCGAATCTGGAATGCCCAATTGGGGAACTATGTACAAAGCTTGCTCGTATGCGACCCCTTGTTGCCAACTTGCCAACTCAGGATAGTGAAGACAGCTCACGACTCTCCTCCGAAGCACGTGCCTTCAGCCACTGATTCTTATACACTCATTGGTTGAATCCTCGTAAGTTCAGAACGAGGGCGGAGGATAGCCGGACATGAACAAACCCAGAGTCTTCCTGACGAGCGCCCGTCTGGCGAGCAGGAGGCGCTGGAGCAACGAACAAAGCTACTACTATTTTATCCCCAAATCCGGCAGTCCCTTCCCAATTTAGAACCCTGTAGCGCGATGGCCAATTGTGTGCTAATTGTGTGAAAAAGCTGCCGACCCCTGCCGGTGGGTACGCTGGGGCTCGAACCCGCGACGTGATAGTCACCTCTGCACTGCAGCGCAGTGCCTTAACCGAGAGAGCTATCCGGCAGCTCTTCTTATTTTCTAACTCCATCAAGGCCTTTATGGTCTGAAGCTACACACCAAATTTGGTTGTCCTATCTGTAATAGTTTCTGAGAAAAGTTGTCCCCTTTCTCTCGGACGGACTGACAGACGCACGCAAGCACGCACGGACGGACGGGCGGAGGTCAAACCTATATCCCCCTCCCACTTCGTGTTGGCGGGGTATAATAACATATTGAGCACTCCTGAAAATGCACTATGCACAATCCCCACATATAACGCTCTAGGCAAATAAATATACATAGGAAACAGAGAGTTGTAAAAACGCCAATAGCATAAAGTGAGTCAATCATAAAACGCATTATTTGCCCCTATAATTAGCAACTTATACCCCAATGAGAATATGTTGCGATCCTGTAAATGTCGAGTTTATTATTCAAGTTTGTTTCCCGTCGCATTGCTAAACTGTCATCGATGAAAGTTCAAAAAGGACGTGAAAGACCAACTAGAGCCATGACCAGTTACTGCTGCTGGCCCAGTTGGAGCTGGAGCGAAAACATGTAATCAAAGGAAAATTTGGCTCGGGGGTGAACAGCAAATCCAAGCAGGATGCGTGGGATCTGTGCTACTGCGCCCTCAATAATTATTGGCACCCCTGGTAAAGATGATTTAAAAGCCTTAAAATTTCATTTTTTATTGCAGAAGCATACTGTCACACTGAAAATTGTAGAAAAAAGGTAACCTTCAACTCAAGTGAATTTTAAGGGGAAAAAAAATCCCTGACGAAGAAATAATTATTTTTCATAAAATCACCTGTTCAACAATTATTGGCACCCCTAACAATTCCAAGGAAATACATGTAATTGAAGTATTTCTGTCATTTCTATAGTAGTTTACAAAGTCGATCAGAGTATCTAGGAACATTTAATTAGTAATTCATCACTTCCTGTTTCCCTGGGGTATAAATGTGATGTGACACAGAGGCCATTTCTCTTATCCACTCTTCAACATGGGAAAGACAAAGGAACACACCATTCAAGTAAGGCAGATGTGTGTCGACCTTCACAAGTCAGGCAATGGCTACAAAAAAATAGCCACTCGCCTGCACCTCCCCATGTCTACTCTCAGAGAAATCATTAAGAAGTTTAAAACAACTGGAACAGTGGTAAACAAGCCTGGACGAGGACGCAAGGTTATTTTGCCACCATGCACAGTGAGGAGGATAGTAAGAGAAATAAAAAGTTCTCCAAAGCTCACTGTTAAAGAATTGCAACAAATGGTAGCATCTTGGGGTTACAAAGTCTCCAAAACAACCATCAGGCGCAATCTACATGCCAACAAGCTGTTTAGGAGGCATGCACGGAAAAAACCTTTTCTCACTCAAAATCATAAACGCAAACGTCTGGACTTCGCTAAGCGGTACTGGGACTTCAACCAGGAAGGCATACTAAGCTTGGTTTGTAATTTATAGCCTACAATATAAATATGCATACAAAATATGACATAGGCTGGTATTATTATGATGATCTATTAAATGTAACCCTCAATCAATAGCCAAATAAAATAATTCATTATTGTACCTGCAAGAGGAGGTACAGCAGCAAAGTCACTGTCCTCGAGAAAGTGGCATCCCACAGGCACATAATGCCTGTCAAATAATTGACATAAGCTGCTTTCCATTAAAATGCGAGAGTCATGTGTGGATCCTAGCGATTATGCAACAATGTCCAAAATATTGTATTTGGCATCAAATAATATCTGGGTGTTGATGGAATGAGCTTTTTTTTCTGAGTACAAATATGGGTCCTGTCAATAGCACTGATGATACAGGGCATGGCTGAGATGTGCATGAATACAAGTCTGATTCTGTTTTGTTAGCGAATGTCCATTGGAAACTGGATGAACTGGCGGATGATATGGGGTTTACAGAGCACATTGATTGGTTGTTGAATTGAGCCACTGACAGATGCTTGTGGAATCCCGAAATTGTCCGCGTTGCAAAGTTGCATTTTTCCGGTGGCCAAGTAACAAAGTGTTGGCAAACATTTTATTTCGGAGCTTATTGGGTTGTTTCTCATGGTTGGAGCCGTAATTCACTTTCTCACCAAGTCAACAACAAATAAAATCCCTTCAAGGTCGATCCGATATCTCTTCAACAACTGTGCATCATTCAGAATTTCCAAGTCATTGCGTCTTTCAACAGCAGCATTCTTTGTGAATAGGTTCAAGCCCTCTGGACTACTTTTAAGCTCTCCCAGACTTAGAAGCTACTTTTAGGCCTAAAATGCTTTGTGAATAACACTTAGTGAAAATAATTAGGAGTCCTCAATTTACGACTGACACGCCCATTTTTTTGGAGTTTCTCCTAAATCCGACAGTTAGGACCTACTTTTAGCGCTTAGATGCTTTGTGAATACGGGCCCAGATTCTTGCACATATTGGCTCTGTCAGCCTTAATGAAGGACAATCACTCCAGTCATCTGAGTTGGATCTTTTAGTGGAGTACTTGCCCTGGACGTTGATGAAGACAAGCAGTTCAGTCATTCTGAATGAGGTGTTAGACTCTATTCCAAAACACCTAATACCACACAGAAAGTGGGCCCATTTTTTCAGCAAGGCAACTGAATCTACTGAGCTGTTGAAAGTAGTTGCTTTTGTTTTTTCAATACCTGTTAGCAATGCCTATGCAGAGTGAGTTTTCAGTCATATGGATGATGTTTGGTCTGATAAGAGAAGTAGACTGTCAGTGGCAGAGGTGAAGGCGGAGCTTCCGGTCAGATTGAATTTTAAAATACCATGCACTGAATTCAAGATGTTCATTGAAGCAGAGAGGCCACTGATAACTGCAGCAAAGGAAAACACAAAGTATAAATTGAAGACTAGGTAAGAAAAGTCCTGTTGTTATGATTACATCCAGTGTCTGACTGACACATTGAGTGCAAGTGGCTATAGGTGAGGCCAAAGCACAGTATGTATGTTAATTGCAACTTTAATGTCATCCCTCTACTCATGTGTTTAGTCATGAGGGAGAGAAGGCTAGCACAAGCAAAACACACACCAGTAGCCAAGCAGTCAGGTAAGCCATTTCCTCTCATGAGAATACTTGAGATTTTGAAAATATTCAGTGCATATGCACAATCTGCATGTCGGTCTGGTATCTAAGGGACATTTTTGTTCATGCAGGTGGGTCATGGTATGTCGTGTCATTGATATGTCCAGATTTATTGTCAGACACAGGTGGCAACCCTTACAGTGCACCTGCAATGAATTTGGACCGTTCAAGAACAACCGGCAAGCACACATGATCCTAACCTCTTCTCAACATAGATAAAATACAAGTCCAAGACATACCGAAACAACATCGTCATTACTGCTTGACATCATGCGGCAGATTTGATTTTGGATTCTCATTTGTGCTGAAAATGAGCATTTACCTTAATAATATCTTGCTGTTATAGCCTTTCAAGTCTACATTGTGCAGAAGGAGTCTGTGGTTTTAGTTTGTAGGAGAAGAGTAATGGTGCTTACGCCACACTGCCGGGGGGAATTTTGTATCCACCTCCACGTTTTTCTTACTTGCTAGAACTATTTTAAAAGGGGGCACCAATTTTGGGGAGATTTATTTTCCCCCACCAACAAGAAGTGGGAGGGGGATATAAGTTTGACCTCCTACCGTCCGTCCTTCCGTGCGTCCGTCTGTCCGTCCGTGATAAATGGGACAGCTTTACTCAGAAACTACTACAGATACAGTAACCAAATTTGGTGCGTAGCTTCAGACCATAAAGGCCTTGATGGAGTTCGAAAATAAGAGGCACACGATTAGCGGGGGATGTTGTTGACCATGTCGACTTGTTGGTGAGAAGGGGGTTTAGTATTTAATGTCAATCACTGGTATGCAATCGGATGTTCAGAAGGCCTTCGGTAACATCACCTTTTACTGCATTGTTGCTCTAAAGCTGTTTGCAATCAAGTTTGCCTGATTAACAATCAAACAATTTATTAACTGAACAAGCAAGATTAGAGATCAGAGTACTAATGACAAAGTAACATATTGGTTATGTCGACATCACTGATGTGGCATTGCAGGGATGACAATAACTGCAAAAACTTTCACCATTTCACCAATCCAGAATTTTCACCATTTTCATCTCTCGTGGATTTTTTTCATTTATTCAGATTATTATAGACTTAGGAAAAATGACTATAGTTCCAAGCTATAGTTATCCTATAGGAAGTGGATGGTATTTTTGCCACCATGGTGTAGTATTACTGTAGAAATACTATAGTTATCCAAATTACAGCAATACAATTGTGTTGACTAGAGTCATTGTACTGTTGACTGTGGTAATACTATAGTTATACTATAATGGTAATACTACTACTGGAGACATGCTATATGCAAATTATAGTACAACTATTGCTCTGCCATAAGTACTATAGTATTACTTAGAAATAGCAAAAGGATATTTTCATAAGGGCACTGTCACTCCACTGTGCGTTGTGCCTCACAGTGCCCTTAAGCCACGACAATATTCAGAATATCGAATAAATTCTTCTATCTTACTGCTCAGTAATTTAGGCAAATCTGAGCCCTTTGCGATGCAATGTGCAACAATGCTATCAAAAATAAATTTGACATTCATCCTACCGATTCGTTTTAGCAACTGTTGCTAATCGGGCAAAGTAAATTGCGGGAGGATTAGGCAATTAAACATTGAAAGGTGCGGTTACAGCAGGCCCTTGTGACCGCCAATGGGCCGCTACTGATATTAGTATTTAATATTGCGAATGCATGCTGTGCGTACCCCAGCATCCCAGTGTGCCATCAGTAACATGGCTATCATAGTTGAGTTCTACCACCACCTATAGCTGCACTAGAAATTAAGCTCTCAGTGTTTTTGACTGCATGAACGCTTGACCAACCCAAAGGTTTCCCTGGGTTCCCAAACCTCAAGTTAAGTCGAAAAAGTACTGATTTCATTTGATATTGGTGGATGTTGAAGATAGAATTCTTTCCTCATTAGGCTCTACAAAATTCGGCCATCCGAACACAAAATGAACACTACACACACTAGAATGTTCCTTGGAAACAAATATTCCTCCTGTTCTTCGCCGGAATACACGGCGAGAGAAGTGTGGCACAGGTAGCAAGGGAAATAACGATCTGACAAGGAAGTGCTAAAAACAGACATCTAATATACATATCCGGGAGGTCACATGGCAATGGAACACAGGTGCAATCAATGGGAATGACAACAAGGGAGAAACACATTGGGAGGAAACTAATTACATGAAATTGGCCGTAGCCAAAACGCAGACAAGGATCACAAGACAAACCTATAGACAGATAAACGGCTCCAGTCAAGGAGTTCTAAAGTGCAAAGGTAATGAGAGAGAAAAGACAGCATGGAGCAGTTGTGGAAGATCCACAGAAACACAGCAGAGATAATCAGGGAAAGACAAGAGGCGGAGACTAGAATAGGGCGAATGCTGAGAGATCGTTAGTCAATCAGTAAGTGCAGCTATACAATACTGAGTGCTCGTTCGTAAGTTAGTCAAATATACAATGTTAGTGTTGGTTAGTAATTATCAAAAATTAGTATTAGTATGTGTTGGTAATCACCCGAAGGAGTGGCACGCTATACAAGAGACTGTGAGTAAAGACAAGACTCATGACAAGGGGGGGGAGACGAAGTGCAATGCGCGGGATTGAAAACACGGCATGGATAAACTGAAACTAAAACATGGAAAATAATAAAACAAGAAATCAAATACCAAAGCACAATACATGATTATAAGAATGGTCAGACATAAGCAGAAGTCCAGAAAACATGGGTCAGTCAAAACATGGCACAAGGCCAGGCTCAAAACTTGATACATGGTGGGCATGACAGAAGCAGAATCACAACAAACTGGTCAATTGGTCTGGTCAAACTGGTCTCGCTTCAACCTGTCTTTTACAAATGCCTGGTCCAGCAAGTGTAAAGCTCATTATACTTCAACACAATGTGCAGAAAAAGTGCAACATCACTTTCACTGGGGTCAGCACTCACTTCCTTGACAATGGTTCACGCTCACAGCATAGCAACACATTCACTCATACACTTAACACAAGGCACTAAATGCCTAATATTTGACGATGAAAATGTACTGAGAAATGCTATCTGTTCTTTTCGAATGAGCATATTTTGGGTTTAAGATCGCTGAAAATGAAGCATAATTCCATACATAGACACAAGGGCTACGGCGATAAACACTGTGCAACATGGTATGCTAATTTTTTGATTTGTTTGGCATGAACCAGTTGGCATGGCTGCAGCAGGTTGACCTTGGAATGACATCACAACTTTGGCAGCGCATTAGCTCACCTGGGGTGCATTTCCCTAAATCTTAGTTGCTAAGTTAGCAACTTACATTGTTGCGACGCCAGTGTTTCCCAAAACCATTGTTCAAATGAACGTTTGTAACCACTGTTAAGTTGTGTAGTTCCAACTACTGCTCCCCAGCTATAGTTAGAAGCTTAGTTCCAGGTGATTGCGTCAGAAAATGCAGTCCACGAAGGGTAAACATAAGGTCAGTTGCTGAAAATGTTGGATGATCTTGCTGTACAAACATACATAACATCAATACAGTGATTTGAAAATGCAGCTACTCTGTTCATGAGTGGGGCTATGGTTGGATCTCTGGAATTATATCTCTTGTAGCCTTCGCATGCGTTAGCAAAGAAACTTTAATGTTCGGCAACAATTAAGTATGCTAGTCTAGTAGTTCAACATTTGTATTTTTTCCCGCTGTCATTAGAGCGGAAGGTGGTTAATTAGCCTGCTTTACGGGATCATGGTTCAAGATGGTGGTATTGTTGAGTAAATCTGAAAAGCTTGCGAATTTGTGTTGCCATTCATAGGAAGAACATATGATGTCACTGTTTACCTTCATGTATTTATGTATCGATAGGAGAGGATGTTGTTTGCCCACTTGCAACTGTGAATATGGTAGAAATCATATATATATATATATATATATATATATATATATATATATATATATGACAGTGGAAGGGAAAGTGTTGATAAAAAGAAAGGGGGTGGGGGAGATGGAGGTCTTTTTGCATAACATTTGTCATTCCTTGTGGTCTGTGGAATGCACGGTCATCTTCAGCATCCTTTACAGAGATCGCCTCATCTTCAGGGAGCCGGACATTTGCTGTGACGGCCATGCTGTGCAGGACGTAGACGAACTGCCAGTCTGAGAGGATTCTGGAGACTCAGGGGAAAGAGTGGCCCTGACACAGAGAAGGACATGTCAGAGGGGGCCCAATGTGGAGTGGCCCAGTGAGAGGATGGCCAATGATGAGGGGTCCTGCATGTGGAAGCCTGTTGCATGTTGGGGGGCCCAGGGAATCAAAATGCGAGGGACAAGGCGTAAATGGGCGTGGAGGAAGTTGGCAGAGGGGGGAAGACACTCATGTTAGGGAATTGTACATACCACACATACCTATACCCCTAGGACTCCTGCCAGCATTTCTGGGCTTAGCATGGACAAAACTCTCCTCAGGAGTAAGAGGAGGCCGACTGACTAGAGCTCCCACCACCAGTCCTCTGTAGTGCACTCCGGAGAGCTGCTGCTCTCCTTAGTAATGTCTAGCTGGCAATTCCTCCATCACCCCTCCCCCCATATCCACTGCACTGCATCTTTATCCGTGGCCCTCAGAATATATTTTTTTTGTGGTCTTATGCCATTTTTTGTTCTTTGAGTCAATGAAATAATTTTTAAGTTAGGAAAAAGGAATATAAATTTTTACTTTTTATATTCCATTTTTGTCTGTGTGTGTATTTCTACACCCATAAATAAGGTGGGTGACCTTAAATAAATATTTACTACATATATCAAAACAGAAAATGTGACACACAAATCGTCTAAATTTAATGATCACTTGTTCATCAGAACACGCGTTGCCATTGATTAAAAGACAGCGTGGAAAAAAAAGACGCTGCCTCTCTTTGCGGGAGTCGAACCCTCAGTGAATGAAGTCTGCGAAAAGACGTGCAGTTAGCTTTATCCACTACACCACCGTATTTACATTATGTAAAGGAGCTTAGTATGTGTGTATAACTGCACTGAATGCACTGAAATGGCAAATCATTCTTTAGATTTTTTTTCTTCCAAAGAATCGTTGCCTAAAGTGTCTTTTCATTTCAATGGTAAATTGTATTTTAGCTAGTTTGTATATGATCATAAAATAATATGCCAAACGATGAATTAGTATTGTAATATCAATCACAACTGCTGTATTTAGGCACAAATATCAAGTTTTTAAGCTTCCCGCGGTGAAAATCAGACCGAAGTGCTCCTGGTAACATTATTGTTCGAGCTACAATCGCTCAAACTATCATGGTTCAAACTAACGTCGTTCAAACCAACATGGTTCAGACTACTGTGGTACTAACAAGGTACAAAGGTTTTGGGAAACCTTCTTCTGATGTTCGTTAGTTTGACGATGCATCGTACCATGTTAGTTCAACGCTAACTTCCGTCATTGTTCGGGAAACACACCTCTGTTTAGTCGTATTTGTTTCTCATCACATTATTGTAACCAGTCACATCATTATTATTCCTAAATAGCCCCTTTACCAACTTTTTCAGAGTCTCTGGCCATAATCAGATTTGAAATAACGGTATAAGTTACAGTATTTTTAATGAACAGTCAAATCATGAAATCATATGTTGTCTTAGTGCTTTTGGTATAGATGAGAATACATTTTCATTATTTTATTTGCCTTTGCTGTAGTGTGCCAACTTGTTTTTTTTTCTTCTTCCCCCAAACGGGTACATTCCCAACAGAACAAAAAAATAAATAAATTGACCTCCACTGGAGCTTCCCCTATCTGTGGACAATGTGGCTTCCCTTCCTTCCCCACTGATAGGAATCAAACCACAGGGGGTGACAATATCTCATCTCATAACATGAGCTACATACAGAAGCACAAGTGCATCATTTTATGTGGATAAGGCGAAAAGTCTGGCAAATTTTTTACATGCATTTGCCTGGATGAAGCAGTATTCACGGTAAAAATCTCTTGCAGAACGTGATGGGGCCAAGAGTCATGAACCAATTCCAAAGAAACAGTGAAAAAGAGAGCAGAGCTACAGAGGCTCCTTTGTGTTATCTGACCCAAGACATCTGCCGAGCTTCATTAAAGGAGCAGTCATTCCCCCACTGCACAAGCCCCCCACAGACACACTCCTGATAAAACAATGCAGGTGACTGTACTCACACGCTCGCATGAAGGAGGCTATAAGTGTCAGTGAGTGATGGAGTTCGGTATCAATGCAGCTTTATAAACAGCGGATCCAGTTATTTGTCAAAGACAGCAATTATCCTTTGTGCAATGAACAAATCATAGTGTTTGTTGATAAGAATAAGATGTTCAAAAAGAGTTCAATGTTGATGTGAGATTTAGTTAATGAAAGATCTGTCATTTCAAAGGTATGAAAAGTGAAAAATGGGACCATATATATGCTTCTTTTCCCCATCATAATTTTCTTAACATCCCCCAAACCTTTCCTACAGCCCCATCTTTCTTCTCTCATTCTGCTGTTTCCATCCTTTCTACCTTATCTTGTTTCTTCAGTTTTACTGTACTTTTTTCTCTCTGCTCCCCAAACACTTGAGACATTGACATTGAACGCTGTTTCTTTTTTTCCCTTTGCTTCTCTTTGTTATTTGTTCTCTGCCTCGGGACTCCGCAGGTATACGCGCACTTCGTGTACGCACCCACAGACGCGCACACAGACACACACAGGCACACACTCCCCCTGTCCCTCTCCTGGAGGATGGGCTCCCATTTGTATTTTTCTCTTCACACCTCACCGGGGGGCTAATGGACTGAGATCGATCTGGGCATCTTGTAGATCACCTTTAGACAGTTCTCCCTCGCCTTATTCATGTCAGAAAGACAGGGCCCTGCGATTCTCATTCCTGATTACACAGTGTTGGTGCCTCTTTCTATGCATGGAAACAGCCTGTACTGAAAGCTACCTCAGATTCAAAACAACTCCAATTCTCAATGCTAGACCTTACCTCAACCCTCCGCCCCCTCCATTACTCAGGCTAAGGGGCTGTGGATCAGACTATGGAGGCATTTTTCGCTTGGCCAGCATGTAAGTTCTCCTCGGCTAATTGGTTTAATGAGCTTGTTAGCAATGTTGTTGCTGCCCTCGTGGTCAGCTCAAATGAGGCTGTATGCTGTTCCATCGCCGAGGCCGATGGGGGCCACTGCCGCTACAGCGGCAGAGGTCACAGGTCTGAACCCGCCTCTGGGCTGTGCGCTAACCTATACAGCCACGGCGGTCTGTCCGGCGGTCTCTCCTGTTTAGCCGTGCGGCCTTAGGCAGTTGAGAGGCGAAACAGTGAGAGAGAGAGAGTGTGAGAGAGAAAGCAGAGGGACAATTTCCATCTGAATATTTCGTGACTGTTCACTGAATTTCTTTTTTGGGGCTCACTTAAGCACAGTGGTCTATGTCCCTGCTGCAGTGCGTCATCATTTATTGAAGAAAAAAATATCTCACCCCACTGCCTCTTCCCTTAGCTCACTTTTCTACCTTAGCCAAGCTTTAAAACCTTTTTTATTTAATCTTTTTTCCCCCTTTTTTTTCATTATTTCAGCATTATGAATTCCAGGTTTTTCTGGTTCACTAGTATGCAATTTTAAACAGACTAGACAGTGCGGGATGGAAACTACAGAATGGATAAAGAGTTTATTCTTCATGAAAGGCTGAGCCAGTTTCCTGAAACTTAAATACACAATCTAACAAATGTATAAGTTACCCCAATACTTCTGTATGTTTCTCTAATGGGAAGAACATACTATTGAAGTAAAAGGAGAATGCTGTGCTAGCCTTGGCAACACAGTGCGTTTCTTCCTGAAACAGTCCCAACACAGCAAAAATACCAGTGTTAACTGAACTCCAGTAGAGTTTATATGAGACCAATTGGTCTCATATAAACTCTACTGGAGTTCAGTTAACACTTGAATGTTTGCTGTCAATATAATGTCTAAAATTGGGATGAAATCACTGCAAGGTCAACATTCATTGTGTAAGTGGACCAAATTATTGCTGGTAATGTGAACATCACTATGTTTTCATGTATTTTTAATGCGAGGGAAAGTGGAGCGGACCAGGGCAATTCCACTTACTCTGCAGTAATTGCAATAAGAACAAGGTTTATTATGTTAGTGTGGCACAGAATCCTATTTTTCATTACTGCTGAAATCTTGATTTAGCAAAAAGGCTGCTGGTTCAGCATTTTCCTCTGACTGTTTATTTATGTTTTGGCAGACTTACCCATTATTGCTTTCATTTGTCTAGCCAATAGAACATCTGAATTGAGATGAGAGAGGGAGATGAGTAGTGAAGACTGAAAAAAGAGAAGAAAAAATTATTGGCAGTATCAGAAGCTGACAGGCAGGAATGAATGAAACAAAACGAGGAGAGGGAGAGGATGTAAGCATGCTGAGAGAAGTGTAGACAGTGACAAACGACAAGTGAAAGAAGTCTGACAACCGAAAAAAAAAGAAATAAAAGCATTAGCATAAATAGACAAGTGATATTAATAGATACAAACACAGAAATGGCAAGGAAAAAGAGGAAGGTGGGAAAACAAGGAATAGAAGAGGAAAAGACTGAGAGAAGGAGTGAAAGAGGTGGCTAAGGAGCAAAGAAATAGCCAGCAATACGAATGCAAGTAAAGACCAAATGCATCGGTCTAGTGTGAGGTTCTAATTTGGAAGGCTGCTCCGGTGCTGTTCGTGTCAGAGCTGGTAGCTTCTCAATACATGCCGTGATAAAAGCACAACGAGCAACCTTTCAGGAGCCCCAGTCACACAAGGTAGGAAAAGAGAATGGGGGTCTTGCGCAGGGGGACCATGAAAGTTTTATTATGGCATCGCGTGCAGCCCCAGAAACAGCTGCGAAGAGTCTAGACAAGAAACTGGCTCATGTATTGAGAGGAAAATGAGAGTGCTAACATATCTCAAGATGAGGGCTTGTTAGTCGCCTCTGTGGTGCAGGCTGTACAGCGCTCTCGTCATGCCCATTGTGCGCTGCAGCATTGGTGCTTGGAATCCAGCTGCCAGAATTAATTGCTTGTCTCTCCATGTTTCTCAGATTCCCCACTCTTCCTGTCTCCCTAAACTATCCCTATCCAAACCAGTTAAAAATATGAAAAAATTGTAAAGCTGTTCTACTTGCACACTACATACGTAGATACACTGCCCATTCGAAAAGAAAAGCTGCACACTAAAATGTTTTGGTGGGCCACCTTTGGCTTTGATCATAGCGCACATTCATTGAGGTATTGTTTTGACAGTCTTATAAAATGTCACAATGTTTATTCACAACCAGATTTGCATTCATTTTTGGCCAAAATGTATTGACAATAGGTGGGTCAAATCACTTTGTGATGTGCTGGAGAAGGCTTATCAAAGACTTTAAAATCCTTTAAATCCAAACGTGTCGTCGCTGACACAAGTGCACACCTCACGTTGAAGATAAACCACTTTCTCACTATTTTTGCCAAATGAGTCTGAGCATTATCATCCTGGAATACGCCTGGTCATTCAGTATGTTCAGGTTATCTGCTGAATTCATTTTACTGCTGCAGGACAGTGCTGAGCCTGAACCCAACCAATTGTAGCAACCCCATCATCACATAACACTGGATCATAACACTGCCTCCAGGAGCTTATACAGTGGGCACTGTGCATGATGGGTGCATTGCTTCATGGGCTTCCATTCTTACCCTGACATGCATATTACTCTGGGATAGGGTCAGTCTGGACTTATTAGACCACATGACTTTCTTCCACTGCTTCTCAGTCCAATCTTAATGCTGCTTTGCACATTTTAAGTCTTTTTTTTTTTTACAATATACCTCACTAATACACAGCTATTTAGTCCCAGTCCTCCAGATTCTTGTTTCATTGTGCATGTGCTAATGTTCCTACCTTCATTATTCTGTTGTTGATTTTTCTAAAATGAGACTTCATCTAGCTTTTTAGTGATCTCTGATAAGGATCAGCCATTATTTTGGCCAAACCCATTTTTTTCCCCGCAAGATTGACAGTTGACCACCATCCTTAAAGGTTTTAATTAATAGTTGGATAGCTCCTGACCCATTTTCAGTGATTTCAGCGAACTCTTCAAATGTTTTCTTACCTTGACACTGGTCAATAATATGCCCATCTTGATACACAGTAACCTCTTTTTAACAACCATGAAATACATCTTCCAACAAGCTAGTTTCAAAAGCAGGAAGTCATGCACTGAATCAGCTGGGATTGAAAGAATTATTGCCAACTGAAACATATTTCATCACTGCAACAATGATTCAATCATAGGCTCTTGAGTATTTGCTCATTTAAATCAAAACAGCAACTTTTTTATGGATGGGTAGTATATACAGTGCTACAGTTGCAGTTTTATTTGCTAACACAACTGTTCCTACTGTTCTGCTTAAATATATTTGATATTGGTTAATGTTTAGAATGTTTGTTGGTTTTGAGGGCACTATCAGAGCTGCAGTCTTCCACGCTCACGACTCATGTTAACACTCCCTGTCATGGTTCTGGCTGTATGTGTTTCGGACTTTCTCTGTGGCTCTCGTTCTGGGATGACATCGGATTCCTTTGCCCTCTGATTCCTTTCCCAGCTGTTTCATCAGGCGTGGGGGGCGCCTTTCCCTAAGGTTATATAAACCGGATTTCCACCGTGCCTCCTTTGCTGGAGTGTCTGTCTTTAGCTATGCACTTTAGCCGAAGATATGTGCAGTCAGGTTTTTATGACTTTGTATCTTCGTATTATTGGAGTTACTTCTCCCTTTTTTATGCCCCCGTAAACGAAGTTTCGGGGGCATATAGTTTTTCACCTGTCCGTCCGTCTGTTTGTCCGTCCACACTTGGCTATATGGCTATATATAGCCATGGCTATAACTTTTGATCAGCTCATGATAGGACTTTGATACTTGGCATATGCATTGCTTGTGAGAAGGCATTTCAGATGGGTTCATGACTTTTGACCTTGTGACCTTGACCTTGGAGCATGATGTTTGGTGACTAAAACTTGAAATGGCCCATAACTTTTCATTAGCTACGAATAGACATTTGATACCTGGCATATGTATTCCTTAGGTTAAGGCCTTTCTGATGAGGTAATGAATGTTGACCTTGTGACCTTGACCTTTAACCTTTCATTGACTCATGATATGCGTTTAATGGTTAGCATGTGCATGTAATAATTCTGAATTATTAGATGTGGCACATATTGACAAAAGAGGCTACCTGAAACCACATTATTACACTTAGTCTGATCAGAAATAAATTTTCAATTAACCACTCAGCAAATGGGTACTGGGTATTCCATTGCAAAACATCGAGCACTGATGTGCAACAGACAATAACTCAGTCTTCCGGCGAAAGATGCAACACAGGGTGGAGCTGTTATAGTGAAATCACAAAAGGTAGTTATGTAACTTAACTACGAATTTCTTGCAAGTATTGACAACACAATGAAATACTTTTTTGTAAAATTTATATCAAAAACTATAATTTTAAGTCTTCCCTTATCTCAACTTGAGCTTTAGTTATTCTGTTTGTTCACAGCTTAAGGGCTTTGAAGTCCAACTCTCTGCTTAAATGACTTTCAATTGAAAATTCTTGCAAGACTATTAAGCCTCTCTTGGGTTGTTGTTGCTGTAGTCTACAGCTATGATCTGATTCGCAATTCCCTTCACTACCTGGGCTCTAATTTCGTGGACCAGGCGCAGGCGCGGCGCATGAGGGGTGTGCCGCGCCAACGGGGTGTGTCCAGGCGTATGTGGCAATTTCTTGCCCGGCATAGCCTGGCGCAAGTACTCCTCTGTCCCGCCTCTGCCCCTCCTTCCAGCACAAGGAGGCAAAGAAGGCTACACAGCCGAGTCAAATCTTGCTCACTGGTAAGTGAAACGATGGATAGCGTGTTCCCATTGGTTACAAACTGTTGCTGCTTTGAATTTTGGGATTTACATGCATGGACAACAATGCAAGATACGTGACACATTTATTTTCAATATGTGATCTTAACTCAGTACGAGATCATAGCAATCAGGCTGTATTCCTTTCCCCCACTGAAGACGATAAAACCTAAGGGACAATAGCCTAGTATTAAGCCGCTTGCACACTGGACGCGAAACGAATTTTTCGCTCGACAGATTGCGTCTTGTGTCCGAAAGTCTGACAAGGTTTGAATAAATCTCCGTGTCCGACAGTCTATTATTGTTTTCAATTTCTTCAAATCTGCAGACTCTCTTAGATATTAAACGTGAATGTTTTGATAAGAGGGCTCAGTTCTTCAAGATGAGTACCGAGAATTTCAATCAATGTTTCTGTGTAAGCTCTGCTCAATAAAGTGAGTCGACACTGGCGCGAGACAATGTACAATGCCTCCGTGTCTGACAGCCAAAAAAAAAGAGGACGATTCGAACAGATTGATAATGAAATAAAGAATAAAAAGAAACATTTTAAAAACAGAACATCCAATGAACACTGCGATTTATTTATTGGCGGGTCATGTTTGTTGGATATCTTGTTTGTTGGTTTTTATTCTTTATTTCGTTATAAATCTGTTCTCATATCAATACTTCTACTTTTTGCTTGCTGGTGGACATGGAGTATTTTGCATTTCTTGTCGGACAGTCTTGATTGTGCATGCAATAATTTCCTCACACTGTCAATGGTCATGGAATTGATTTGCTCACGCACTATTTTATCTCTGCTGTGGAAATAAAGCGAGAATCTGTTCGGTCCATCTGACTAATTTTCAAAAGAAAGACCGAATAAAGACTGCCGTCTATCTTCAAGGAAAACAGACGAATAGGCTAAAAAGACCAAGAAAAGTCGATAGCTATCAATTTGCATTTTGTGAAGGTCGAACACAAACATAGCCAAGTTTGCACGTCTAATAATTCCTGGAATACTCAGAAAAATTAGAAATTTTATGACTTTTGGACACAGAGCTATTTTAAAACCCCGTCCGACTATCGCGTCTTTGCATTGACTTTGTCTGTAATCAGTTGTGTGAAAAATTTGTTTCGCGTCCAGTGTGCAAGCGGCTATAATGAGCATAGAATGCAAGCATTTGATATATATATATATATACAATTTGTGGTTGGCTGTGAAGTCGTTATTGGCATCACAGATTCAGCTGTGTTGATTAAGCCAGGTCAAGTTTCCATTACGCGTGGGAACTACCTTTAATCTGACATCAGGACAATCGATACAGATACTATAATTTATGTCCTTATTCAGATAGTTACATTAAATAGTGCTTCCTGTAATTATTTCTTGCATTGAAATGTGCCTGACATTCTGTAAACCTGCCTGTGAGATTTCGGTGACGTGTGCGCACTGTGCGCCGGTCAGCCAAATTACCACTGCACGGAAATTAAACCAGGTTGGAGCTGGCGAGTTTTCTGCACAACTCCAGCGGAGACTCTTTCTTGAAAATTGTCACTGCCTCTTGATGAATATGTGACACCTCCCCCAACCACGCCCCCACATCCATCTCGGCGCACCTTCGTCTACTGAAAGCTGCGCACCCCACGAAATTACCACAATGCGGGCTGCGCCTTACGAAATTACCACTGCGCCTCGCTACGCCACCTGCGCTGCGCCAGGAAATTAGAGCCCCCTGAAGTAGCCTTGCTTTGGGGAGATGGGCCTGGCTCTGTCAACAGGATGGATAGTGACTTAAGTAGACTTATACATAAATCCAGCCAATTTTGCCATTTAATTAAATAATTCAAATGGCTGAGACACTGACCTATATGTAAGTAATTGCCATTGGTACAACAGTTCACCAATAAACAGCCAACCAGTTTCTGCCACACTCACTCACTCACCATTAAAAACATCTTCAGACTGCTGGTGGTGAGGATCTACTGCTGGGTCAGGTTCAGATGAAATGATCACAGCTGATTCTGGAGTGGCAGTACATAAAGGTTTAATTATTCCATTTCATATTGCTTTTGTAAACATAGAAAATTATATTTTATGGACCAACTAATGAAGAACTAACATAACTAGTCTATTTTGTAATTTTCTGGGCCCCTGCTCTGCTGGCCTCTCTCTCCCTCTCTCTCTATCCTTTTCTGGTGTGTGTGGGCTGCGCGTACTATTGACTGCCGTAGTTCGCGAACCAAAATGCACCAACAATTTTCCTCGAGTAGCAGGAAGCATGCACCGAACCATTTTTTAAGAAGGGGGTTGTTGAAATTTATTTCATCAATATTGCATGCCTTTGTGGCTTTGTGATTAACTCTGGTGCGTTAGTTTGAATAGCAGTTAGGTCTATGCATAATTTTTTTTTTTTTTTAATATTTACTTATTTGCACATGTGGGAGACACATTACAAAAGAGATCACTCAAGACAAGTGAGTTAAACAGAAGAAGAAAAAAAATGTGCAGGTGAGGTCTGAAGCCCGAAAGGGCTTAAAGAGGGTCCTCACCCTGACCTTATAAATGCTTTTTCAAGAAAAGAATTAATGTACATCCTATGGGAAAAATAAAGGATAAGTAATTGAAAATAAGACGAGAGTGATAAAATACAGGACGGCAGAAAAAGACAACAAAAAAGAAGAAAAAAGAAAAAAAATAATCATCATAAATAAAGCTAAACAAGAACAAACTAATTAAAAGAAGTAACAGCAAACATAGATTGCACCACAAGATGAACTTGTCCTAAGAGACCGCAATACATATTGTTTTAATAATTTCAAGAACAGTCTCTTTTTAAATATTGACAAGAAGGGGACATTGTCAGCAAGATTATGATGTTCATTCCACAATGTACTCCCTCTGTATTTGACAGAGTGCTGCCCTCTGCTAGTGTTGCGGAGGGGAAGATGCAAGTGTTCTGCTTGTCTTGTCCCATATGAGTGAAATTTCTGCAAAAATATTGTTGATAGTGATTGGGCAGTTCTTCATTTTGATGAATTACTCTGTAAACAAAAGTGTATATCTGTATGATATTGATATCAAATATGGTTAGGATCCTTAGTTTATAAAATAGTGCTGAGGATGGAGCTCTAGAGTTTGAGTTTGTGGCAGCTCTAACAAATTGTTTTTGCAGTAAGTGAAGCTTATTGAATTTGGTTGGGCTGGTATTGGCCCACACTATGTTACAATACATTAGGTATGGATATATTAGGCAATAATACAAAACCAGTAAACTGGATCTATTAAGAAATGAACTGATCTTTCTGATGATACCCAGAGACTTAGACACTTTTTTTGCCACAAAAGCATTATGTTCTTTCCAAGTTCAATTTTCGTCAACCATGACACCAAGAAAGCGAGCAGAGGATACCTTTTTAATTTCGGAACCTTCAATAAAGAGCTTAACTTCATCCGGGTTGTACTTTTTCCTACCTGAAAATAGTATGAAATTGGTTCTATTTACAAAACCCAAAATCAGTGAAGTTGGCACGTTATGTAAATCGTAGATACAAACAGAATACAATTATTTGCAAATCCTTTTCAATTTATATTCAATTGAATACACTGCAAAGACAAGATGTTTAATGTTCAAACTGAGAAACTTTTTTTTTTTTGCAAAGAAATAATTAACTTAGAATTTAAAGGCAGCAACACGTTGCAAAAAAATTGGCACAGGGGCCTTTTTACCACTGTTTTACATTGCCTTTCCTTTTAACGACACTCAGTAAACGTTTGGGAACTGAGGAGACCAATTTTTGAAGCTTTTCAAGTGGAACTCTTTCCCATTCTTGCTTGATGTACAGATTAAGTTGTTCAACAGTCCGGGGTCTCCGTTGTCGTATTTTACGCTACATAATGCGCCACACATTTTCAATGGGAGACAGGTCTGGACTACAGGCAGGCCAGTCTAGTACCCGCGCTCTTTTACTACAGAGCCATGCTGTTGTAACACGTGCAGAATGTGGCTTGGCATTGTCTTGCAGGGGTAAGCAGGGGTGTCCATGAAAAAGACGTTGCTTGGATGGCAACATATGTTGCTCCAAAACCTGTATGTACCTTTCAGCATTAATGGTGACTTCATATATGTGTAAGTTGCCCATGCCTTAGGCACTAATACACCCCCATACCATCACAGATGCTGGCTTTTGAACTTTGCGCCTATAACAGTCCGGATGGTTCTTTTCCTCTTTGGTCCTGAGGACACAATGTCCACAGTTTCCAAAAACAATTTGAAATGTGGACTCGTCCGACCACAGAACACTCTTCCACTTTGCATCAGTCCATCTTAGATGAGCTTGGGCCCAGCGAAGCCAGCGGGGTTTCTGGGTGCTGTTGATAAATGGCTTTCGCTTTGCATTGTAGAGTTTTAAATTGCACCTGCAGATGTAGCGACGAACTGTAGTTACTGACAGTGGTTTTCTGAAGTGGTCCTGAGCTCATGTGGTGATGTCCTTTACACACTGATGTCGGTTTTTGATGCAGTACCGCCTGAGGGATCGAAGGTCACGGGCATTCAATATTGGTTTTCGGCCTTGTCGCTTACGTGCAGTGATTTCTCCAGATTCTCTGAACCTTGACGATATTACGGACCGTAGATGATGAAATCCCTAAATTTCTTGCAATAGTTCATTGAGGCATGTTGTTTTTAAACTGTTCGACAATCAGCTCACGCATTTATTCACTAACTGGTGACCCTCGCCCTATCCTTGTTTGTGAATGACTGAGCATTTCAAGGAAGCTGCTTTTATACCCAATCATGGCACCCACCTGTTCTCAATTAGCCCGTTTACCTGTGGGATGTTCCAAATAAGTGTTCCTTAACTCTCTCAGTCTTTTTTGCCACTTGTGCCAGCTTTTTTGAAACATGTTGCAGGCATCAAATTCCAAATGAGCTAATATTTGCAAAAAATTACAAAGTTTACCTGTTCGAACATTAAGTAACTTGTCTTTGCAGTGTATTCAATTGAATATAGGTTGAAAAGGATTTGCAAATCATTGTATTCTGTTTTTATTTAAGATTTACACAACGTGCCAACTTCACTGGTTTTGGGTTTTGTATTCTAAGAGAAAGTTTATTCAATTTGAAACATTTTGAATAAGCTTGTAGGCCCAAGTTGGCCTCTTTTAAAAGAATTTTTAAGTGTTTATTAGAAATAAGAAAATTTGTATCATCTGCAAATAAATGAGGTAAAATTGTACTTGGAACTGTGGCAAAATCATTGATATAAATTTAAAATAATAACGGACCCAGAATTGAGCCTTGAGCCACACCGCATGACAATGTTACCGTGTTAGACTTACAGTTACACAGTTACTTGCAGTTAAATGAACGTATTGTTGCCTATCAGTAATATAGCTTTTTAACCATTGAAAAACATTACCTTGGAAACCATATCTATGTAGCTTTGATAGTAATATTTCATGGTTCACTGTATCAAACGCTTTTGAAAGTTCCAAGAAAATTGCTATAGTATATTCATTATTGTCAAGAGCAGTAGAGATTTTTTCAAAAAGATCTAACAATGCCATGTATGCAGAATGATTCTTGCGGAAGCCATATTGATGGTTGTATAGTATGTTATTTGAATTAATATGCTGTAGAATTCTCTTGTAAACTAATTTTTCAAGAATCTTTGAAATCATTTTGAGATCACTTGGTATTTCACCAGTCTCCAATCACAGGGAAAAAATAAACGTTAGCGGGTCTGCAATTGAATATTTGACCTCTTTTACAAGAGAATTTCTGACTTCATCGTGTCCTGAACTGGTTGATTTGAGTTTCTCAATCAGGCTGATCAAAGCTCTTAGAGGTAGGAAAACAACCATCAATATAGTCAAGGGGACGACCACCTGGGTTTTTCATTTTTTTTGCCAGGGAGGCACCAACATTGACAAAGAAATCATTAAACCTACATGCAATCTCATATGAGTCTGTAAGCGTTTTCCCTCTGTCAGTGAAACAAAATGGTATTTTTGTCACAGGTTTCTTTTTGATTTAATAATATAATTAATATATAATATAATTGATTTATAATAGTCCATGTTTCTTTGATATTATTTGAGGAAGCCTTGAATTTGTCAATAAAATCTCTTTTTTTTTTTGCTGATCTAAGGAGATGAGTAAATTTGTTTTTATATGTTTTGTAGTTAGATTGATTTAGTGGTGTAGGGTTAGTTAAGAAGTTTTTATAAAGTTTTTTTTTTCTTTGAAGACTTCTGTAATCCAGTGGTAAACCATGGTTTGGAAAAATGTCCAGGAATGATTATTGATAAGTTGTTTAAAACAAGCCATATTTCTATCATTAAATTTGCGATGAGTTATGTTGACTTCAGTTTGATTACTCTTAACATTGTCAAGCATGGTAAATTGAAAGACTGGGAAGTGGTCAGTGATGTCTGAAAATAAAATACCCAAATGGAGACAAAAGCTCTCTCATTACTACTCTGTTTCGAAAGGATACAGACAAAAACACCTTGTTGTTGGCCACTAGTTTTCACCCTACTCCCTTTAAAAAGGATCTTCCAATTAGTCAGTTTTTTCGTTTGCGGAGGATTTTTCATTCTACAGAGGACTTTAAGGAAAAGGCTGAGGATATTAAACACAGATTTGCGCAGAGGGGTTATCTGCCATCCTGGATTGATTATGCATACGAAAAGACCCTCAAAAAAATGCGATCGGATTCACTCAAAAAAAGTGTGGAAAAGAAAAAGAAATTTTCTGTGACATGTATCACTCAACATTCAATCCATTCTAATACTATACAATCTGTTTTTAAAAAAATATTAGCATATCTTAAAGTCGGACAGCGAACTTTCGACCATTTTTTCAGATCTTTCGATGTTTGTTAATAGAAAAGGGGGGGAAAAAAACCATTTGGTTCGGGCTTCTTTTTATCATCAGAATTCCAGTGAAGAGACACTAACACGTTTGCATCCTCTTCAAAATGGGAATTATCCCTGTGGCAATTGGGGTCAGTGAAAAAATACAAGGAAAACTGATAATTTTTCTCATCCTTACAGGTAAAAGATTTTCCATTAACAGTGTCATTACGTGTGCATCTATGCATGTTATTTATATTATACGCTGCCCCTGTGGATTAGTCTATGTCGGAAAAACAATACGAAAACTCAAACAGAGGATTAGTGAGCACAAACGTACTATTTGTAGGAATGACCGGGATTATCCTATCGCTGTGCATTTCAATGATTTACTCCATGACATCTCTTCATTATGGTTTTGCGGTATTCAACAAGTCACCCTTCTTTTTAGAGGGGGAGATTTGGATAAATTACTCAAACAACTTGAAGCCTATTGGACTTATACTCTTAAGCTCCTGAAGGGCTTAATGATGAATTTGTTATGATTCTGCCCTGTTATGTTCATGTTTTGCCATGTCTTGATCTATGCCATGTTTTGTTCCTGTTTATTCCTGCATATTCTCCCATAGTCCATTCTGTCAGTTATATTCCGGTCCATGTCATGTCTCATACCATGCATTGCACTTTGCCTCCCTATGTCTGGTCTTGTGTCAAGTGATCGCTCACTGCCCCAGTATTGTGTGCCACACTTTTGGGTGATTTCATGGTTTCTGGGATTTCAACCATTCCTTTCAATCTCGTTTACTTCCTTCACCTTGCTGTTCTATTTTACTTGCAAAACTAACAGTTTGATGTTTTAGTTAAACTTACTAACCAAGACTAACATTTTTTATAGTACTAACTTACTAACAAGCACTAGGGATTGTATAGTTGCACATTAATAATTGACTAACAAGCTCTCAGCACTCGCTCTGCTCTAGTCTCAGCCCCTTGCCTTCACTCAATTTACACTGCTGTGCTTCCGATTTTCTGTAGCTGGCTAATCACTGTTCTGGCTCTCACTCTGTGCACGGTAGAACTCCCTACCCGGAGCTGCATGTTTGTCAGTTGGCTGTCTCTGTGATCCCTGTCCACGTTTTGGATTTTGCCAATTCCTTGTAATCAGGAACTTCCTCATGTTCATTCCTATTTAAATAGTCTGATCCAATTCACCTGCTTCCCCTTTGTAGATTTCAGCAGTCATTTCACTCACAGCCCTTGTCAGAACGTTGATCTATATTTCTTTGTGCAGTGCGTTTTGTATGCCATTGAGTAGTGTTTCTCTTCTGCTGGATTGTCCGACTTCGATTTTTGCCATTGCCATTTTTGTATTGTTTTTGTCTTTCTGGATTTCAACCCATTTCTGTATGACCGCGATTTCTGTTTGAATGCCCTTTGTATGACCCTTGGCTTTTTTCATCGACTAAGACTTTTTACCTATTGTTTTTGTACCTCTGCTCATCTGTCTTACTGGTTCTGATCCCAGCCTGTCTTGTCGACACTGTTTTTGGATTTCGTATTGTGGCTTGGCAATTCCTGTGGTTTTTTTTTTTTTTTTTTGACTTCGACTCGGACCCAATTAAAGGCATACGTTGTGTCATGTGTTTTTTTTTATTTCTGTCTCTCGCGAGTGGTTCCTAAACTGTACCTCACAGAATTGGTCTTTAATATTTTTGTGAGTGGCCACCGCTTTGCGGGTTTGTCTGTATTATATATCATTAGGACTTTCTTGCACTGAGGGAATCTTTTCTAAGATCTTTTTGTCGACTATAATCGGTGCAATTCTTGATTTAGTTTTTGGGGGGAGGGGGGCTTCTGTGGATTTCTTTCTTTTTTCTATACTAAGAGTGGGGCAATTACCAATTGAAGTGATCAGAACTGTGAATTCAATCTAACTTCTGATTTAAATGAAGACGTCATTTATTACATCTGTATTGTGTTAGTCCATTTTTTGTACACCTTGTACTTTGAGTGAGGTATTTGATGTTTATTTTCTTGCATAGACTTGTGAATTGATTCATATTGGTAATTATCTTGTTAATTGATTGTTGGCCGATAGCTAAACCCTTAAAAATTCCCTGTCCTCTTGAATGAAATGTTTGCCTGAAGAAGGTCTTTGACCAAAACGTCGCTGCTGTTTGAACATTAAAACCTTTTTTGCAAGTAAGACAGAGTGCGGAAGTTTCTGTTTTAAATGGTAATTTACATTACGCTTCTTTACGCACATGTCCAATTCAGTTACCGATGTGCAGAACCTTTCTTCTTCTTAGATTCTTAGTGAGTAAATTGAATAATTTACAATAAATATATCCATGCAAAACGTCAATCATTATTTAAATCTACTGATATGTCATGCATTTCCTGCCCATTGAAATATCTGCCCATTGACTTCCGCCATAAGTTATTCAGGTAAGGTTCTTTCCCCTTCAGTACAAGAGATGGGACCTCCCTGGGAGCATTTTTGCTATTCAGTTGATATACACACTACCACCCAGCTGGTGGAAGCAGCAAGCGAGATTTCGAGCATGGGCTGGTGAACACACTTTGGGCTTTTTTTGGGATATTCTACTGTACATCCATCACTTGCATTAGAATAATTATACATGTCAGTGAATTCATTAGAACATATGTGAACATGTGAAATGCCAACTGACATGCATTGTGGCCACTGTCATTGAGCAGAAGTATATTTAGGCCTTGTTTCCTCTCTATATCTTACATAGATTAAGTGAGTTCATGCCCCCCCCCCCGAAAGTTCTGCTTGTTTTCCCACAGGACCAGCTGTATAACAGTTATTAGCATATTCGTTCCAACGATGTAAAAGTGGGGAGAGAAAAACAAATGACATGCCATGGGGGAGAATGCTGATTTAAAGCAATACACACTTGTCTGTCAACACAGTAGATTGTAAAGCTCAGAAAGCTATTGATTTGTCAATGCGTGAAGATTCAATCAAAAAAATATAATACTTGTTTTATTTAAGCTATGCTGAGTAGGATCCCACTATAAAACTAAGTCAGAGTCATCCAAAAACCATCCTCAATGATCACTTGTGACCCACAAGAAGTGTGCAGTGGTGTCTACAGTAGTGTGCATTCCTGATTATACACGTGACAAAATGAAGATAAATCAGAAACCAAGTATTATTCAAGTACTCATTTCATGTAATATTGGATCATAGAGATGAAATTAAGTAAACAGATAACAATATATACAACCCAATAGTTGGGGCAAAGTGTAAATTGTGAATAAAATCAAAACGCAATGACTTTCAAATCACACCAGCCAGTATTTTATTCACAATAGAACAGAGAGAACATAGCAAATGTTGAAACTTAGAAATTTTACAATTTTATCCAAAAAATGTGCTCATTGCAAATTTAATGGCTGCTACAGGTCTAAAAAAAAAGTTGGGACAGGGGCCTGTTTCTCAAGGTGTAGCATCCCCTCTTCTTTTTGTTATGGCTGGAAAAGAGTGACAGGTCTGGTCAAATGTATCCTTCTCCTAGCAATTTCTCCTACTACTCTACTCTCAATTCTTCTCCTTATATACTCTTTTCCAGCCCCTTCCCACCTTTTAGACTTTTTATTTTTTACCTCTGGGACTTTTCCCTCTCAGACATGGCCAGGACATGCCCAAAACCTAGCTCCAGACCGGGCCCAACAAAGAAAAAGTCAATACTGCCATCTAGTGGCTTTTTTTTTTCATTACATTTTACACATAGAGTGGAGGCATCTGGGCATCGAGGAGAGTTTCGTGAGTTTACCTAATGGAATTTGATCCCACTCTTGTTTCCAGCAGCTGGAAGCCTGTATAAGAGTTTTGAGTCTCCTTTGATTGACTTTTTGTTTAATTTTGTGCCAAATGTTCTCAACTGGTGAAAGATCAGAACTGCTGGCTGGCCAGTTCAGCACACGGACTCTTCTACTACGTAGCCATGCTGTTTTGCTTGCTGCAGTGTGTTGTTTTCATTGTCCTGCTGAAATATACAAGGCCTTCCCCTGAATAGATGTCGTCTGGAGGGGAGCATATGTTGCTCTAAAACATGCGAGTGTCTCACACCATACGCACTAATGCATCCCCATACCATCAGAGATGCTGGCTTTTGAACTGAACGCTGATAACAGAAAGGGTGGTCTTTCTCCTCTTTAGCCCAGAGGACACAATGCCCATGATTTGCAACAAGAATGTGAAATTTGGACTCGTCTGACCATAGGACACTTTGCTACAGTCCATTTTAAATGAGCCTTGGCCCACAGAACACGGCAGCGTTTCTGGATCATCAGCAATGGCTTAATTTTTGCATGATGGAGTTTTCAGTGGCATTTGTGGATGGCACAGTGGACTGTAGGGCTTGCGAAATCGCTGTTCTGAGTGCCTGGGACTACAAGCAGAAATTAGGAGGCACTTGCCTGACGGGCAATATTAATATTGGGCGATTCGTCGATTCCTTCGGGAGTTTCTAGTTTCACTCTGGAGCCGGACCAGGAAAACTGTGTTTTGCTGCCTCGTCCTGCCTAGATCCTCCCTCCACAGAGCTGGCCAGTCAGAAGAAAGTGGGCACACAGGGAGTGGGGGCCATAGCGGAAGAGCCACCCCAATGAGTCGTTTCAGGCAGAGACTATAATGGACTACAAATTGGGTTTTTTGAGGATGGCAGTATGAGCGAAATAAGTACCCTTTTTTACTTTGAGCGATCAGGAATACTCTAAGGGAGTCAAAGACCAAAATATAAACTTGTAAAAATAGCATATTAGGTAACCTTTGAAACATTTTTCTGTGCATTGGCAGTCAGGGGTGCCAGAAATTTTGGAGCCGACTGTAGCTCAAAAAAATAAAGGGCACACTTAAACAACACAATGTAACTCCAAGTCAATCACACTTCTGTGAAATCAAACTGTCCACTTCGGAAGCAACACTGATTGACAATCAATTTCACATACTGTTGCGCAAATGGAATAGACAACAGGTGGAAATGATAGGAAATTAGCAAGAAACCCCCAATAAAGGAGTGGTTCTGCAGGTGGTGACCACAGACCACTTCTCAGTTCTTATGCTTTCTGGCTGATGTTTTGGTCACTTTTGAATGCTGGCGGTCCTTTCACTCTAGTGGTAGCATGAGACGGACTCTACAACCCACACAATTGGCTCAGGTAGTGCAGCTCATCCAGGATGGCACATCAATGCGAGCTGTGGCAAGAAGGTTTGCTGTGTCTGTCAGCGTAGTGTCCAGAGCATGGAGGTGCTACCAGGAGACTGGCCAGTACATCAGAAGATGTGGAGGAGGCCGTAGGAGGGCAACGACCCAACAGCAGGACCGCCACTTCCGCCTTTGTGCAAGGAGAAACAGGAGGAGAACTGCCAGAGCCGTGCAAAATGACCTCCAGCAGGCGACATATGTGCATGTGTCTGCTCAAACAGTCAAAAACTGACTCCATGAGGATGGTATGAGGGCCCAACGTCCACAGGTGGGGGTTATGCTTACAGCCCAACACCATGCAGGACGTTTGGCATTTGCCAGAGAACCCCAAGATTGGCAGATTTGCCACAGGCGCCCTGTGCTCCACATAGATGCAGGTTCACACTGAGCACATGTGACAGACGTGACAGAGTCTGGAGACGCTGTGGAGAACATTCTGCTGCCAGCAACATCCTCCAGCATGACCAGTTTGGCAGTGGGTCAGTTATGGTGTGGGGTGGCATTTTTTTGGAGGGCCGCACAGCCCTCCATGTGCTCACCAGAGGTAGCCTGACTGCTATTAGGTACCGAGAGGAGATCCTCAGACCCCTTGTGAGACCATATGCTGGTGCGGTTCGCCCTGGGTTCCTCCTAATGCAAGACAATGCTAGACCTAATGTGGCTGGAGTGTGTCAGCAGTTCCTGCAAGACGAAGGCATTGATGCTATGGACTGGCCCACCCGTTCCCCAGACCTGAATCCAATTGAGCACATCTGGGACATCATGTCTCGCTCCATCCACCAACGCCACGCTGCACCACAGACTGCCCAGGAGTTGGCGGATGCTTAATCCAGGTCTGGGAGGAGATCCCTCAGGAGACCATCCGCCACCTCATCAGGAGCATGCCCAGGCGTTGTAGGGAGGTCATGCAAGCACTTGTAGCCCACACACCACTGAGCCTCATTTTGACTAGTTTTAAGGACATTAGATCAAAGTTGGATCAGCCTGTAGAGTGTTTTTCCACTTTAATTTTGAGTGTGACTCCAAATCCAGATCTCCATGGGTTAATAAATTCGATTTCCATTGATCATTTTCATGTGATTTTGTTGTCAGCACATTCAACTATGTAAAGAACAAAATATTTAATCAGAATATTTAATTCATTCAGATCGAGGATGTGTAATTTTAGTGTTCCCTTAATTTTTTTGAGCAGTGTATTTATTGTACCAATGTGGCCACTAAATTCATTTGAAACAAAATCCAATTTGTTGCTGAAAACCTATGGCCCAATTCACAATATTTTAGGCGTGACTGTCACAAGTTTCCAATTACCAGTTGTCAAGTGCCATAACCATATAGCGGGATTTTGATCTGCCGCAGTCTAGTTTGGTTGGTGGAGGCATTGGCAATGACTCGACTCTTAAGCGTCAAACGGGTATAAAGGCATACATGCTTGCAGCTGGCGCTAGGAATCACGTCGGACGGCCACTCCATTGAACATTCACTCACAAAGTCACTTTCTCGGAACGTGGTTATTATAATGTTTGAGTGAGAGAAGCGAAACTTTTATCAACATTTGCTTTTGTGTGGTGTTGTTGTCTTAAAAGGCCCACAGCAAAGTATTGATTTAATATTAAAGTTATTTATCTAAAGCTGTGTTTTAGACTCGCATCTTTCCCGCATTGTGTTTTGTTTCAATCGCCTCAGAACCGAAAAGACAGGCTTGCGGTTACACCACGAGGGGAAGAGAGGGATAATTTACAAAACTTCCTACTTTTTTTTTCAGTTTTGTAGTGGTGGCCACATGAACAGAAGGGGTGACCGGGCAGTGTCTGCGGACTTTGAGTCGGTGTGGGACAATGAATGCGAGTATTTTAACTCTCTACCCAGCAATCTTACGACTATAGGAGGGCGCATTTTCCATGAAAACCAACAACATTATATTACAAGCAAGAATAATTTTGTGATGTTGCTCTTGAGGAAGCTAATCAGCCACTGTCCGAGCAACGTACAATTTTCAAAATGAGACATTGGAGCCAGAGACCGAATGAATGTGGAATTGTAAAAAACTTTGATAAACACTTCGATGACTGATTACTTAATAAATATTATACGGAAGTTGTTAATGTTTGTTAGAGAACGCGCTAAAATATATCTGATTTTCTTTTTAGAGTTGTATCTATACGTGCCGCTTATTGTTGGTCAAAAGGGATTATGAAGCATCCATAATTGGTTTTTTTTCCTTCCTTCATCTGGAGTCAAAAGACCGTATCTTCTATGACCAAATAAAAAAAAATTGTTTTAAACGCCATTCCAAAACAGAAAAAAAAATGGAAAGCCTTAAGGTTGTAAATGATTTTAAGAAGCGCACGACCACTTTCAACCACTTAAAAGATTTAATTACACAACCCTCCAACAATTATTGAATATTTCGAACGTGTGTTGTTGTAAAATGTCAACAGTTGATTTAGCCATCAGATTTTTGCAGCAGGTCGTCAGTATAATCTATAGGCCTACGTTTTACCGATATTCTGATAAGTGTGCTCGCACATCAATGATCAGAATATCATGTAGATCATATTTGTTGTGATTCTGCTCTGCCCTGTCCATGCTTTCCTGATTATCTTGACTGCTCTTTTGGTTTTGGAATTTTTGCAATACCTGACAATTCTTAGAATATAGTATTGTGTATTGTTTGCCTTGGTTTTATTGTATATTATGTTTTGTGTACTTTTCCATAGTTAACTTTTTACCATAGTCATATTCCGATTCATGTTCTCCATTTTGCATTGCACTTTGTTTCCCCCATCTAGTCTGATCAATGGTTCACAGCCGCAGTCCCGTGTGTCGCTTTTTGGGTGATTTATTGGATTTTGGATTTCAGTCTTCCTTCCGATCTCGTTTGCTTACTTCACCTTTCTTTTCTATCTTACTAACAGTTTGTTATTTTCTCTAGAAGCTACTAACAATGACTAACCTTGTATATAATACTAACTTACAAACGAGCACTACGGATTTGTATAGTTTCACTTAGTAATTGATTAATAAGCTCTCAGCACTCTGTTCTAGTCTCCGCCTCTTGTCTCTCCCTGATTACCTTTGCTGCATTTTCTGTGGAAGCTCCACGTCTTATCACGCAGTTCTTCCTTTACTATCTAAGCACGTTAGAACTCCTTAACTGGAGCTGTATATCTTTTGTCCCGTGATCCCTGTCCTCATTGGCTTCTGCCTAATTACATGTGATCAGGTTCTCCCTCATGTGCTGCTCCCTTGTAATCAGTCTGACTGTTTGCACCTGTGTCTCTCACCATGTGATCTCCCTGGAAATGTATATTAGGTGTCTTTTCACAGCCGCTCTCCCTTAGATCGTTTTCCTCAGTCTTCTTGTGCCATGTTTCATTTCGCCTTGAGTACTCAGAGTTTACCTTTCGGACTGGACCGCCCGACTTTTTGATTTTTGCCTTTGTGATTTTGGATTATTGTTGCATCTGGGAGTTTTGACCTTTTTTTGCCCGACCACGAGATCTTTGTTTGCTGCCCTGGTTACGATTCGGACTGCCCTTCTGATTTATGAGTTTGCTTCTCCCACAAACCTTTGCCTGTGTAATGAATCTGTTTTGCCTGACTACGATTTTTGTGATTGCTGCCCTGGTTACGATTCCTGTTCTGCCTCACTGGATTTTGACTTTTTGATTGCAGACTCTGTACTGTTGCTCAATAAAAGCAGTTTTTGCTATCCTGTGTTCTCGCATTTGTTTCCTGATCGATACCTCACAATGGCATCCATTAAATGGACAAAATGCCCCATTTCTAATTCGTGGAACCAGTTCTACCTGCTATTTTCATTGTTTAAAGGGACATTGTGTAGGAATTGCTCCCATCCAGCGTTGGAATTGTGTATTACATTCAAACGAATAATGCACTCTAGTGCCTCACTTTTTTTTTTAACACGTATTGCAACTACGGCAGCCTCCGTGTATCAAAAAGCCTTGTCAACGCTGATGATACCATGGATGTATTAGAACTAGTACTACTGAACCAAAAGCCAGCATATTGAGGGCTGACTGCAACAGTTATGCCCAATACATAACATCTGGGAATAACTGTTTATTGCAGTCAGCCCTGGATATAATACATGAAGCAGCAAAACACCAATATTGTGAATCGTTGTAGGATATTCAAAGAAATCGTAGTTAACAACTAGGCGTAGGTGCATCATGAACATTTTATACTACGAAAAGACAGAGCGAGTGTTAGCAACATGCACGCTTATAAGATGTCACCTTCAATAGTTACCGAATACACGGCCGTTATCCAACCCAAGTTAACCAACAACAGCCTTTGCTACCTCACTGTCTATTCTGTAACGTTACATAAGACAGGTGAAGCTGTCGAGTCATTATATAACAAAGCCATTCATCAAATACAATAGCTGAAAACACTGGTGTCGTTACACCTGCTCACTTTATCGACTTGGTAATGACATAAACCGACAGCACGGAACCCCTGACCAGTGCAACCGAGGAGAACCGCAGCAGTGCAGCTTATGAGAATGCTCTTAGAGATGAGGTCCCCCTGGTGTTCGCATAGCCTGAATTAATATTTTTAAAAAATGACAATTTATGAGAAAAATCAGATTATATATTGATCATTTGCGGAAATCAAAAAATGTATTCACGGATCTATTAGAGTGGTTTTTTCAACAGTTCCTTATGGAATAATTTCCTTTTGTCCCCCATGGCATAACATCACTTGCGATCAGCTTGACCGCAAAGTCCTTGTCGGTGAGTGCTTATCTCTGCGCATATAGAGCTAGAACCAAGTTAAAACACATTTGTTCTCGCATTGCTAAATAAGAGTTAGAAGCGCTCATTACAAAAAACTTTTAATATTTTACAACACTCACCCTAGGTAAGCAGATGTTAAGCTGTATTCACGTAATCAAGCGGTCAGGCGGAGTTACTTGCACAATGCATTAGGGGAAATAGGTGCCAATTTAGTAGTGTCTGTCATCCACCTGCTGATGCAAAATTATGGACAAAAGACACCGTCGTGAAAATTTAATCTCCGATGAGGCAGACCCTCATAGAGACTGTCAAAACACAGACAGGTGTCATTTGTGACAGGAAGGCTGATGCGAAGTCTAACGAAAAGAAGTCTGCTGCATGGACCAACATCCAGAAGCGCAAATTGAACTGGGAATTAAAAGGGACACAGACATGTCCTTTATGACAACAATTAATCTTGGCTAGTTCTCGATCATTTTCCTTCGATGAGGCGTTTTCCAATTATCTTCATTGGCAACTGAAGACACAATTTATCTCCACATGCGATCTAAGAGTGATACAATCATGGGCTTAATTCAGTACAGAGATACAATGTACTTATTAAAAGGTTAATGCTTTGCCTCAATTGAACTGGACTGCATTCTAATGAAATATCGCCTTTCATTCTTAGTATTGCATGGGTTGATTAAAAAAAATGACACTCTGTTCAATAGTATAATAAAAGCATGCGGCTCAAGCCACTGGCGTGACAGTCGACAGGTATACAATTTTTAACAACGTCGAGTTAAATGCAGCAAACATGCGTCCAGATGAATGATTGTCATCTTACTTAACAGGCGCTGCTTGTTCTCTCCGATTTAGCATGGAGTGCTATTGGAGTGAACATTTTGTTAATTATGAAAGTGACTGAGAACAGGTCAGGACTAATAATTTTTTAAAACAGATGTTTTGTGCAAGCCAATTCGCAGGTCTGGCTACGACACTATGCTGAATTCATCCCACGATTTCATCGCTGTTAGATCACAGAAAGACAGAAACAGTGTCTTAGTTGCCAATTATGATAATTGGAAAACCCGTCAAGGAAAGGAAAAAGATTGAGAACTAGCTAACAAACTAATTTACCCCCCAATTCCCCGTTCGATTTGCGCCACTGCCAACATCATGAAGTGCAATAACAGCATTCTTTCCGGACCGCACTAGAAGAAACGTCAGAGTAAAAAACACTCTGGCGGCGAATGAAAAATAAAAGTCTGCAGATCGGGCCTGGAAAATTGATGCACTGAAAAAAGGTGGTGGCACCTTACCATTATCAAAACATGACCATAAGCGTAGCTTAATCATTAGTCCTATATGACCAAAATCAAGCACGTTCTAGGAACTGTTTAGCCGTTTCATTCACATGTAGGAGATAAGCACCTTTCATAGTTATGAGCCTGTATGTTTACGTGGTTTCAGTAGCTTTAGTAGCGATAAACGCTAGCTTCACCGCCACTAAAAGCCAGTGGGTAGTCTTCGAAAGCCGACGTTTTCCGCGATTATGTAAGCTACTGAAACCACATAAACATACAGTTCCACCTGTAACAATGAGAATGCAAAATTTTAGCAAGATCTACTATTATGCTGCTTATTAGTGATGCGCGGGTCAAGGTTTTTTAACACCCGCACCAACTCGACCCGACGTGACAGCTAATCCACCCCGCTAAAACTCCCACTGATTTACAACCCGAACCCAACCCGACCCAACACAAAAAGGAGGCTAGAGATAAAGAATGCGTCTGTGTGACATGATTTGCAATGGAAAAAAATTATTCCTCTGTTACGCTATGCATTTGAGTGGAGCACAACATACATTTGGCTTTTGGCTGGAATTCTTAATACAAAGTTTAGGCGCTGTCTATTAATTAAACCTTACCCTGATTTCTAATCTTTGCAACCAAACAAAATGGCATCAGGCAAAATATTGCAAACAGGCTGTTTTAATGGAACAAAATGAACATGACAGTGGCACACTGGTGCTATCGCCTACACTCTGTTACAGTGTTGCGATATCCTGTCAACAAGGAAATTTTAGTTTCCTTGTATATTTATTTCAAGATTGCTTTGGGGGGGCTTTTCGGTTATTTTTACAACACAGCTTATAATGGAGGCCTCGGCATATTTTTCCCAAACTATGCAAAAACAAAATCACGTCAACAGTGCCAGGGTTAAAAGTCCCTGAAAAGGAAAAGAAAATGATGAAAAGCAATAATCATCCAGGCACGATTCAAAGGGGAATTTGCCAATATGATAAATTATTCTGAATGATGAGGATGAGGGGAAGTTTGCCAAACAGTGCAAAACGAACGCTGTGGTTCTGTATGACGAGGCCACCCCAGACTGACAGGAGAACGGCGTAGCGAGCTCAGTCCTTGGGCTCCGGTTACAGAAGCTCCGGGATGACGGTCGCAAGGCCGGAGGGTAAATGTAATGTTATTTTATACACCTATAGACATGATCTACATTTTAATTGAACATATCGCGATTTCGGCTGGCCTAGCGGGAGCTATCTGATTTCATAATGTTACTACGATCATTATCAAACAATTTCACGTGCATTGTCTGAGTAGCAAACCTCATTTCTTCCTCGTACTAAAGTTTGCGTTAGCCTCACCTCACATCAAGCTCTAACGGGATGTTTTCTAGTTGAAAACCATGCATCTTGGACAGCTAGCAAGTTATTAATCAAATCAGGAACTAGTTGGTACTTAATGCCTGGATCGTATATGCTTGACTGGAAACATGTAACAGCTCTATTAACACACAGATTCCACAAACTTCGGTATCCAGTAAACAAACATTAATGTTGACTCCATTGTCAACGTTACGTTGTTGATTGACCTAATAAGTTAGCCGGGGTCTCATGAATTGTCTACTTTGCCACTACCTAGCTATTCTGGCTAGCGAAGCGTGTGTTCGCTCTCTGTCAAAATGGCTCATAATGACGAAGTGTGAGAATATGGCAAATTGTGTTGGTCCACTGTTTAATGCTAACTTCACATCTAGTCAGCCTGACAAATTTGCCACTTGCGTGTTTACAGTATTCTGGGGAATGACAATGTTGTTAGCTTGCTAGATTGTTGTTGAGCTCGTTTGATTAAGATAGCTTGCTAAATACGTAGCTAGCTAGCCAACGTTTAACCCCATAGATCGATTATGTTGCACCGTTAACTTCAACTCACGCAACCAGTAAAATACACTTCCGAGATGAGGGCATGGCTAGCAAGCTAAAGAAGAGACAATATCACAATATTCTGACTCGAAGGCGAGCGGGATGATCACCGATTCTAGCAAGCCTGAAGTATTTATAATGTTACGGGGGGTGGGAGGAGCTATGCAAGTGGGGGCCGCAGTGCGTCATGCGGCTCCCTGTTTAAGCCTGCCCAAAAAAACCCTAAACCACTAAATCAGAGTGAAACAGTTCAACCGTCTAACTCTAAAATTAAGCACTATATAGAAGTGAGTCTTTCTATGTGTTTTTAACAATTAATTTGCAACATTTATAATATGTTTTGAAACAAATCTCTTATTTTACTTTACACGGCCTCTAAGCGATTACGGCGCGCTTCCGGGACACGACCAGCCAAACTGAAAGTTCGCTCGCTTGTTGCACTAGTTGCTGGGACACAGAGGACTGCTTTGGCCACCATGGAGTTTTACACGATTATTCTTTGTTTCATGGTATGGTAATTAAGAAGAGCAAGACTAAATTTATGACTATACATGTTCCAGTAATGATAAGTTACCTCTTCGTTTAGGTGATATGTGTATCGAATGGTGTTATAGATATCTATATCTAAGAAGTGTCTTTACTGCAGGCAGTACACACTCTGCTGTCAGAGAACACGTAGCTGATAAACGGAAGCACCACAACAAGTTGATTTTATTTTTGAATAAGAATCGTGATATGCCTTTCACTGTTTTGTTGATGTGTTATTTGGACCCACAGGTCAATTAAATTACTACTATTATATAATATTTTGGTGCTGACTGCAGAACAATTTATAAGATGAGCTATCATTCAACCTTTAGATCCTTAGTCTAACCGTGGAGGATTATGCCTCGCACTAGTGAGTGCGTGTACATTGAGAGTAGGAAGAGGGAGAGGTACAATTGGCATTCTATCCTGCTTAAGGTAGCGTTACATCATTTGACAAGAGCATATTATCTAGGCTGTATGTCCAGAGCCCTCAAGTGGCCGATAGCCTATTACACTTTTTATTCGCAATTTCTTGGGAATTAGATGTCGCCACTGTTTAGCCCAACCCGCCCGCACCCGCTCAATGTTATTTAAATATTGACCCGACCCGCGCATCACTACTGCTTATGGTAACAAGCAACTGTGTCACAAAACTGAATGAAAAGTTGTGTTTAGGCTAATTTAGGCAATACAGTTGACTTACTTGTCGAGGAGAAAGCTGGCAACTTGAGCGTCCCTTAGAAAATCTTGCTCCTTCCACCTGGGGAAGGCTAACCCTTGTTTTTTGAGCGCGCCGGTCGCGCTGCTTTTCAATTCTCTTTTTCCTTTTTTTTTGCGGATGAGGATTCAGTCTCCTATTTGTCCCTTGCGGGTGGCAGCAGTTTCAAGATGGCTGACTGTCATGGCGGTCCCCTACCAGCTTACCCGCCCAATGTAGACACAAGTCTAAAATTCTTCGTTTACAAAAATATATCAGATTATTAGCGGAGGTCATAATACAACAATGATGACATATATATGAATGCAGACTTAAAGGATTTCTGCGTAACTTTCCTATATTGCATTTAATACAAAAAATCCAATAACAGCTGTGCTTAACATCATGAATATGAGTTCGCTGGCCAGCTACGGCTGTGGAATCATTTTTTTTATTGATTGATTTAATTATTATTAATTGTTTATCCTTGCTTGCTCCTACTTTACTTTCTTTCATAACCTTTTAGGCCTAGAGTGTGTGTGTGCTTGCATATTTCTGATTTAGCAGGGGCCTGCATAACTGTTCCAGTGCGTCATGACATATAGCCTATCTAAAGTCATGCAAAGCTGAATGTCTGTACCAAGGACAAGATGTTTTTCTCTTTCTCTAAGTTTGCGTTTATAGAAAGCTCCAGAATGCATAACAAGATAAACTGGAGCCGGGGCTGATAGAGAAGACAGGTGCTCTCCTCCCCAACGAGATGTATGTGTGCAGCCTTACGACAGCGTGACGTAGGTGGCATAAGACAGCGAGGGGTCTCCAGATTACATCATGATGTGTAAATCAGCGCGGGGGGAGGAGAACGTCATGGAGTACCCCTACAAAAACCAGAGAGAGACTAACTGTATCATCCTCCATCTTGACCTGAGCTTCTGTATGTGGGGATCCTTTTTTTCTGCAGAAAAAAAGTAAACGGACTTTGGCTTGAATATTAACTTCTCTGCCTCTGACTGATTTTTTTCCCTGAGTAGCCTGGGTTTCTTATGTGAAGGTGATACGAGGAATATAATGTTAAAATTCCTTTAACATTGGGGGCTCGTCCGGGATTCCAATATCTCACCTGCACTCCCTGGAGAATCGGCGCCGACTGAAATTCCGTGCACGGTCGTCTTGAGAGACGTTAAAGAAGGGAAAGTCCTCAATCCGGAGCGACTGGCAAGGCTCCTTGGGTGTGTAGTGAGGCCAGGAGGGAGGCTCTCCAAGGTGTGTGGTGGAGGTGCGGGTGAGTGACGGAATTCTTACTGAATTTGGCTTAGTTGCTGTGTGAGACAGGAGTTAATATTGCCAATTATGGAACAGACGAACAGTAAGTGTGGTGTTGTCGTTCTTGTAGTAAGGACTGCTGTTCTGGGACAAATGTTGACGTGACTTTGACTGAAACTGGGCAATTTGTTGAAAGTTGACATAATGGTTCTGGGAATCATTGTGGGCAAAGGAGTTTGGGTTTAGTTGAAATAGAGCATTGTCTGCGTATGTTATCAAAGCAACAATGGTCTTAGATCGTAAGAAAATTTAAGCCTTGGATCTTTTCCAATGTGAATGAATGTGAGAGAGGAAAGTGCACTGAGGTGTGTGTGCGCGCGTGTGTGTGTGTTTATGTGTGTGCGTGTCCTGAGCTCAGATTGCGTTTCTGTGTGGAAATCAATGTGAATGAACCTAACTCTGTGAGTGTCTCTAAACAACTGCATTGCTGGCATATTTGTTAGTTCTGTCTTTATTAGATTGAATGCAATTGTCATTATATTCCATGAAGTGCTCATATAAATGTCTACAATGAAATTTGCTTTTCAAAATAATTTAAGGTGCCTGTTGATTAGCCAATATTTACAGTACTTTATGGAATCCTCACTGTAACTACAGAATTAGTAAAAAGTGAAATTTCTAAGAAAGAAGTGTAAATAAGCAGTGCAAATTTGTAGGAGTTCAGCCATTTTACTGACTATGGAGTAGTTAAAGGACAAAGTTGCAGAAGTACACAGAATAGTTATTCCTTATGAAACCGAGCAAAAGTCACTATTTCTTGATAAAATAAATGTTAACTCCTCCTAAATGATCGGTTACTATAAACAGTGGGAAGTTTAGATGAAGTAACAATTGAATGTAAATTATACAAACATGGACAAGTGTTTCTAATGTTGTGGCTAACTGAATTTCTTTAAGATGAAAGACAAAGTGAATATTTAAATGCTCTAATATTTAGCAATAGTAATACATTGCAGAGAAAACTACCAGTGATATCCTCTATGAGCATGAATTAATTACACTATTTACACTTAATTTGAGAAATATTTTAAAGAGCTAGAAAATCTAAGAACTTTTCTGTAGATAATCAGGCTGTGTGAGATTGGTGTGCTAGAAGCACATCTCTGAAAAGAAAATGAAGTGAAAGTGAACAAGAATAACACAGTGTGTTCAAAATTTGCCAAAATACTGTGTAACACTGTATACAATAAGAGACGGTGTGCCAAATTCAATTTAGAGGTTTTTCTATCAAGCACTGAAAAATTGCAATTGCTATCTGAAGTGAAAAAAAAAAAAAAAGGTAAAATGATCGGAAAAGTGCCAGTAAATACAAAATATAATATGATATTCAATGGTATATATTAAATTGAGATAAAAAAAAATCAATCAAAGTGTTAGAGAATCATGGATCTTTAGATGGGGAAGCACTAAGTGGAACAAATGTGACTGAAAGTTTCCCTGACCAAAGAAATGCAATTAAAAATCTTTTCTCCATTTTGAACAGGAATTGTCAACGAGTGTCTCCATGGCAAAGGAACTGAGTGGACTGATAACCTTAATATGTTTATTTAACTTTTACAGGGAAGTGTCTGAACGAGTTGAATTAAAACAAAATTGTTCATTATTGTTTGTCTCTAACTCCTCTTGGAACTTTTCCACAGAGAGCACTGCTGAAGAGAAGAAATGAAAATAACCTTGGGTAAAAGTGATAAAGCTGGCCAGCTGGATATGTTTTAGCTTAAAAGTTTACCTTCTAAAATAGATTTGGGGAAATACAATCTGAAGTAGTAACACAAGACTAAATTCAAAAGTCAACGAGTAACGCGATCACATATTACATTGCTTGCGATTTCTAAATCCATTTTTGATTAAGTGAGTCAAATAAAAGGTACTGACTGAAAGGACCTTTATGTGCCAGGAGCCCAAAGTGAAAACTAATATTATATATGTAGCCATTTTTGTGAATAAAAAATATTAAAATTATTTTGCTAATTGTAACATGGTCTAAAGTGATTCCACCCGGTTCTGCTGATGATGTAAGAAAATGTAAGAATGTTTGGGGCTAATAAGCCCTGACTGTGCATTTCCTCCATGCTGTTAGCGGAACCCTAGCCTGAGGTGGATTGTGTAATGTGAATATAGGCCACTAGATGGCAGTGTTTACCTTTTTTTTGTTAATCTCAGACTGGAGTCATGTTTAGACATGTCCTGGACATGTCTGGGGCAAGTCTCAGAAAATTAAAAAAAAGAGGTCTAAATGTGGGTGGGGTCTGCAAAAGAGTATATAGGGAAAAGAATTGAGACAGTAAAGTAGTAGGAGAAATTGCAAGAAGATGACCAGACCTGTCATTCTGTTCAAGACCTGTGACGTTTCTTTTGTGGATTTCTTTGCCTGTGTTTGAGCATTTTCTTCATCCAGGACATCACCAAGCCACCCCACCAAAAAGGGACTGTAATTATTTCTGTTTTTTCTTATTTATCAATCTTGGTCTTTAGTTGTAGGTTGTTATTAGTCTTTGTCTTTGTTAAAAATTAAATGTGTTTTAGTTGTTAAAACTGTGTTTGTCATCCCTTGCTGTTGCTGTTGTGTTATAAATGTAATAACAAATTGGGGGCCATAACAAATTGGGGGCTCAAGGTCCGGGATAGACCATTGTGTGAGTAATTTATTGAAAATCTAACATTCCAAATTGTGAAATTGTTTTTGTGAATTTTCCTAGATATATATTGACAACAGCAATGGATGATTTCTTGGCATCACCAACCGTAGGGGTTTTGAAGTCTTTTAAAAAGACAGAACTGCTAGAAATTTGCAGACAGTTGGAGCTGACAGAGGTAAAACCAGCCATGCGAAAAGCAAGGCTGGCTAGAGAGATAGTTGAATATTACATTGATGAAAATGTGTTTGCACCAGGAGATCTGGAACAGTTTCCAGTGGAAAATCCAAATATAGAAATGGAACTTAAATTAAAAATGCTAGAGATTGAAAGGGAGGAAAAAGAAAAACAAAGGCAGTTTGAGTTGGAAAAATTAGCAAGAGAAGAGAAACAAAGAGAATTTGAGAGGGAAGAAAAAGAAAAGCAAAGAGAATTTGAGTTAGAAAAATTTGCAAGACAGAGAGATTTTGAATTAGAGAAATTCGATAGAGAAGAAAGACTCCAAATGGAGCAACTAAAAATTAAAATTCAAACTGAAAATAAATTTCGGGCTAGCCAGGAGGTAAAACTGGTGCCTCCATTTTCGGAAAAGGATGTTGACAACTATTTCCAGTGTTTTGAAAAGGTAGCAAAGAGTTGCCAGTGGCCAAAGGAACACTGGCCTCTGATGTTGCAAACTGTCCTCAAGGGTAAAGCTCAACAAGCCTATTCGGCTTTGTCTGCAGATGATTCCTCTGATTATGAGGTTGTCAAAAAGGTTATTTTGAGAGCTTATGAGTTGGTTCCAGAGGCTTACCGACAGAAATTCAGAGGTCTGAAGAAATCTGAAAATCAGACTTATGTTGAATTTGCTAATGAGAAGGAGGTTTGCTTTGAGCGCTGGTGTACTTCTATGGAGGTCAAGGATGATTTCAACTCACTAAAAGAGATGGTGTTAGTTGAAGAATTCAAGAACTGTGTTAAGGATGATGTTAAGACCTACCTTAATGAGAAGCAAGCACTGAACTTGCAATCAGCTGCCAAATTTGCAGATGAATATGTTCTCACTCATAAGTCCAAATTTCAGTCTAGCAGTAACAATAAATGGTCCCAATTTCAGAAAAAGGGTTACGGTGATACCCAAGATTCCTCACCCAAAGACAAAGACAAATCTGGTGATGGTGCTCAGAAATCCAGTAACAGGTCTGATCAAAGTGTGAAAGCTGACAGTGACAAAAGTGGTCTAGTTTGCAGTTATTGCAAGAAATCTGGTCATGTTACAACTACCTGTTGGTTCCTTAAAGCTAAGAAAGAAAAAGAAAAGGATACCAAACCAAATGCCTTTGTGAAAACAAGGTTAGAAACCCCTGTAGTAGATAACCAATCTGCTAAATTGCCTGCTTCTTGTGGGGCTAAAAAGCCTAATACAGCTGACTTTGTGAGGGAGGAATTTCTTCCATTTGTGTCAGAGGGATTTGTGGCTCTGAATGAGCATACTACTCCTGTCCCCATATATATCCTAAGGGATACCGGAGCTTCTCAGTCACTTTTGTTGATGGACTCCTTGGAGTTACGTGATGAGACCGCTTCAGGGGATTTCATACTTGTACAAGGTATTGAAGGGAGGACTGTATCTGTACCCCTGCGCTCTATATTCTTGAAGTCAGATTTAGTTACAGGACAGGTAAAGGTGGGACTTATGTCAAGTCTACCTATAAAGGGTGTTTCTCTGTTGCTAGGCAATGACCTGGCTGGGGGCAAAGTAGTTCCCCCTGTACATCTTACTTCACAGCCGAGCACTGAAGATGGGGATGAGGACCCATCTCTGTATCCTTCTTGCGCAGTGACTCGTGCTATGGCTAAGAAGGCTAAAGAAGATGATGTTGTGGTGCCGTCCAGTACATTGAATAGTCAGGACTCAGGTGGTTCGCCTCATGACTCTGATTGGCCTACTATGGTTTCTCCGTTTGAGGACTTATCAGATACTTTTATCAGTTCTCTATTCAGCCAGCCGGATGGGTCTGGTGATTCTGATGTGTCTGGAGACTTGTCTCTGTCCAGAAAGCGGTTGATTGAGGAGCAAACTAATGATCCTGAAATTTGTGTACTAAAAAGGAGAGCCCTTCCTGATAAAGAAATAGACGCAGTTCCAGTTGGGTATTATCTCAAGGATGGTGTGTTGATGCGGAAGTGGCGCCCTCCTGATATCCCTGCCAATGCAGATTGGGCAGTGGTCAGGCAAATTGTTGTTCCGAAGGTCTATAGGAATGAGATCTTAACAATGGCTCATAGTTTACCTTTAGGAGGTCATCTTGGTGTTAACAAGACTGTTGATAAGATCATGAAACACTTCTTTTGGCCTGGGCTTCGGAAAGACGTTTCCAACTTTTGCAAAACCTGTCACACTTGTCAGGTAGTTGGAAAACACCAGTTAGACCCACCTGTAGCTCCATTGCAGCCTATCCCAGCATTTGGGGAGCCATTCTCTAGGGTCATTGTTGATTGCATTGGTCCATTACCCAAGACTAGATCTGGAAATCAGTACTTGTTGACAATCATGTGTGCATCTGCCAGATTCCCCGAGGCCATGCCTCTGCGTGGCATCAAGGCAACTGCAATCTCGAAGGCTTTGATAAAGTTCTTCACGTTGTTTGGCCTTCCCAGGGAAATTCAGTCAGACCAGGGTAGCAATTTCACTTCAGGATTGTTTCAGCAGGTTGTGTATGAACTAGGTGCAAAGCAGATTCTTTCTAGTGCCTATCATCCAGAAAGTCATGGTGCCTTAGAGCGGTTTCATTCCACTCTCAAGACAATGATGAGGACTTATTGTTATGACCATGAGAAAGACTGGGATGAAGGGGTTCATTTGCTGTTGTTTGCAGCTAGAGAAGCAGTGCAGGAGTCTACTGGATTCAGTCCATTTGAGCTAGTGTTTGGTCATGAAGTGAGAGGACCTTTGCTATTATTGAGTGAACAATGGCAAGAGGAAGAGCCGCACATTAGTCTGTTAGACTATGTTAGCAAGTTCAAGGAAAGATTGCGTGCAGCTTGTGCCCTTGCCAAAGAGAACTTGAAATCAAGTCAGGGAAAAATGAAAACTTGGTATGATCATAAGGCTAGAAGCCGTGAGTTTAAACCAGGAGACAAGGTCCTTGTGTTGTTTCCCTTGCAGTCCAATCCATTGCAGGCTAGATTTCATGGTCCTTATGAAATTCTGACAAAACTCAATGATCTCAATTACATTGTGAAGACTCCAGATAGGAGAAAACCAAAACAATTGTGTCATATTAACATGCTAAAGCCTTATCATGACAGAAATGCTAGGGTTGCAGCTGTCACTTCAGATTCTCCAATGGTCGAAACGTGTGAAGATGAGGGGGAGTTTCAAGATGATGAACCAAGAATTAAAGCTGAAGTTCTTTCATGTAAATTGTCAAACACTGAAGTGTTGCAAAATCTTGATGTAAAACTCCAGCACTTAGAACCCTCACAGAGAGATCAGTTTGAAAGGTTGATCAAGAAATATGAGGATTTGTTTCCTGATGTTCCAAAGAGAGTTACTATAGCCTCACATGATGTAGATGTTGGTGATGCCAAACCAATAAAACAGCATCCATACCGGATGAATCCTGAAAAGAGAAAGATTGCTGAGAAAGAGGTTGAGTACATGTTAAAACATGATATTATCAGACCCTCCAACTCCGATTGGAGTTCACCCTGTGTGCTAGTTCCAAAACCTGATGGAAGTACTAGATTCTGTACAGATTATCGCAAAGTCAATGCTGTAACTAGAACTGATGTGTTTCCAATACCTAGGATTGATGATTGTATTGATAGAGTAGGGCAAGCAAAGTTTCTGACCAAGATTGATTTATTGAAGGGTTATTGGTGTGTGCCTTTAACTGAGAGGGCCAAGAGCATCTCTGCTTTTGCCACACAATCTGGATTGTACCAGTATGAAGTCCTACCCTTTGGCATGAAAAATGCCCCAGCCACGTTCCAAAGGATGATACAGTCTACAATCGCCGGATTGCCACACACGGGTGCATACATCGATGACCTGATCACATGGAGTGACTCCTGGGAAGAACATCTAAAAGATGTAGAGACGTTGTTCCAGCGCCTGACCCAGGCTAACCTGACTGTTAACCTGAGCAAGAGTGACTTTGGTTGTGCTACTGTCACCTATCTTGGCTACGTCATAGGCCAGGGTAAGGTGGCACCCATAAATGCTAAAGTCCAAGCCATCATGGACTTTCCAGTTCCTGACAACAAAAAAGCTTTGCGCCGCTTCCTTGGAATGATCGGGTACTACCGCAAGTTCTGCAAGAACTTTGCTGAGATTGCTCTCAGTCTAACTAACCAACTGAAGAAAGGCGTAAAGTTCACCTGGGATGATGCATGCCAGAGAGCCTTCGATCGCCTGAAGTCTCTGCTGTGTCACTTCCCCGTGCTCAAATCTCCTGACTTCAACAAACCGTTCTCCATCGCGGTCGATGCTAGCGACCAAGCTTGTGGATCTGTGCTCCTACAGAGAAGTGACTCTGATGACATTGAGCATCCCGTGGCATACTTCTCCAAGAAGTTCAATCGCCACCAAAGGAACTATTCCACAATAGAGAAGGAACTGTTGGCTCTGGTCCTTTCTTTACAACACTTTGAGGTTTATGTTTGTACAGGACAAAAGCCAATGATTGTGTATACTGACCACAATCCGTTAATGTTTTTGAGTAAGATGAAAAACAAGAATCGGAGGTTGTTGAATTGGAGTTTGATTTTACAGGAGTTTGACTTGGAAATTAAGCATGTGAAGGGTACAGACAATGTAATTGCTGATTGCTTATCCCGTGTTTGAATGTGTATATATATATATCATGTGTTTGAATATTGTATGATATGTATATATAGACAGGTGTTCACTTAACCATTTTGTATTGTATTTTTGTATTTTGCCTTTATGAGTCAAAATTTTTCCCTTTTGGAATGGAGGTGTAATGTGAATATAGGCCACTAGATGGCAGTGTTTACCTTTTTTTTGTTAATCTCAGACTGGAGTCATGTTTAGACATGTCCTGGACATGTCTGGGGCAAGTCTCAGAAAATTAAAAAAAAGAGGTCTAAATGTGGGTGGGGTCTGCAAAAGAGTATATAGGGAAAAGAATTGAGACAGTAAAGTAGTAGGAGAAATTGCAAGAAGATGACCAGACCTGTCATTCTGTTCAAGACCTGTGACGTTTCTTTTGTGGATTTCTTTGCCTGTGTTTGAGCATTTTCTTCATCCAGGACATCACCAAGCCACCCCACCAAAAAGGGACTGTAATTATTTCTGTTTTTTCTTATTTATCAATCTTGGTCTTTAGTTGTAGGTTGTTATTAGTCTTTGTCTTTGTTAAAAATTAAATGTGTTTTAGTTGTTAAAACTGTGTTTGTCATCCCTTGCTGTTGCTGTTGTGTTATAAATGTAATAACAAATTGGGGGCCATAACAATTGCTTAATCACAATTCATTGAGAGGAAAAAATAAAAATGTATTCTCCATTGTGTAAAAGAAGTCCTATCTAATAATACCCTTCCCAATGGAAAGCCTATATTACCAAAATCCCTCTTCCATATTGCTGTAGGTTTGGTGCATGGGCAATGCCATGTACCAAGAGGGGGGGACCAAAGGGTTAATAGATGAGAGTACTATCACTTCTTTACTAAAAGTTTTTTAATATATACACTTAACACCATGTAAAGTGAAGAAGTGATGTGGTAGTATTGATATGATCTTTATCTAAATGAAGTGAGAAGCTATAGATGCCATCACAAGTGGAAAATTTTGAGTAGGGAAATTGTTCCTAGATAAGTGATTCCAAAAGCATTCTATAGTGATAATGGGCCAGAATTTAGAAATGAAGAACTGGCTCGTTTGGGAGTAAAAATTGAGAATAGAATTGAAAAAACTTGCATTAGGGAGGGGATTGGGCCCCCCGAACCTAGTGCAAAACAGGCGGCGGCGGGACTGCAAAGTTCCGAGGGCACGTTAAAAAGTTTTTATAGTGCAGGGGAGAAAACTGAAGGCCCCCGTGTCTGGTGAAGTATGAATTAACATACTGCCGTGGTACCGTCTAGTCGGCGTGCTTGTCGCATGTAACTGTGGGCAACACGTGGTACGTGGGTGACAGCCCACACCTAGCAGAGGGTCGTTGGAGACGACCTCTGTGAACAGGCGAGGCTGGTGAAAACGGTCAAAGTTTCTGTACCCATAGCGAAGTGGGGTAGGGATCAGACCGTCGGTTCCCACCTGGGTGGCTGGTAACCACTACGGGATCTGGGGATCGCTATCGACTGGGTCACCGGCCGGTCGGGTCGCAAATGGCAGTAAGACCACAGAGAGGGGTGGCCGCCGCGCTCGGCTCAATGTACAGTCAGGCCACCATAAGCCAAAAGCGAATGCGTCAGTAGGCGAGTGGTGCTTCTGTGATCGGTGGGCTCTGAAAAGGAGACACCAGGAAGCAGAAGGCAGATTTCTGAACCTGGGGGAGCCCGGGCAAAGATCTCTGTGGAAAGGGATCTAGCCTGGAACTGCGCCCTGGGAGAGGGAGGTTCGAAGGATCAAAGTGATCATCCACAATTAGCAGGATTAGTGGAGAGAACTAATAGAACCCCTTAAAGCAAAACTGCGCAAAGCCATGGCAGAAACTAAATGGAATTAAGTAGCGTGTCTGCCATTATATTAACTAGCATGAGGATAACCCCACAAGCAGGGATTGGGGTTGTCACATTATGATGCAGTATGTGGGGTAACCTTTTGAGTTGCCACATTTATTTATTTAGTATTATCATTATTATTATTATTATTATTTATTAAATAGAAGAAGCGACTCTGGCGGAGTATATGAATAGAATGTTGACTAACAAAAGTGAGATGCGAAATATGCTTCCTCCTAGATCAGTAGCGGAATTGCCGCCTGGTGAGATAAAGCCTGGAGATTGGATCCTGGTGCGAAGTGTCGGAAAAAAGCGGAAGTGGAGTGAATCGGCGCGGAAGGGTCCATATTAAGTGCTCCTGACCACACCGACTGCAGTAAAAATCCAGGAGAGGGAGGCGTGGATACATCAGTCACATTGTAAAGGTGGTGTCTCCTCCTCCAGCGGGTCTGTAGGTACATCTGGGTGAGTCAGGATAGACTTGGAGGGAGTCCGGCTACAAAGGGGGGCGTGGCATATAGAGCCCGCCTGTCTCAAACCCGGTGAAGAGTTTATGTACGCTCCAAGTCAGTGGAGACTCCGCGACTTATTCATTTAAAAAAAAAAAAAAAAGGGTTTAATGAAATGGCTTTTCTCTCCCTGTGTCTGTTCATTTTTCAACATATGTTGCACCTACAATGAATGTGAACAGTATAGTTAAATGCGCCATGGCAGTGTCTACTGCATGTAATGGATTAGTTTCAATAGACCCCAGTTTACCCCCACTTTATACAGTCGATGTGTCGAAGAAAATGGCACAGGCTTTGTGGGGGTAACCTAGGGGTGCCAGGGGAAACTATTGATTTTGTGTGGGTATCCACAAATAAACGACAGGAACAATTCGGAATGACTAACCGCCCTGGGGGAAGGGTTAGCGTCTGGGGAGCCATTTCCCTATGATGAAATTAAATTGTTTGCATTAAAGGCTGCACCGACGAGTGCTTGGAAAACCCTAATTGTAAATGATACACCAATTTCTTTTCTATGTGACACGGGGGCATGTTGAACTGTTATCAGAAAAGTAAGTGCAATTTTTTTCCACATCGGCTCAGCACTAATATGACACAAACTTGTGCTGCAAATGGGGCAATGGGACAGCGTAGCAACAGAGGAACTCAAATTTGAGGATCCTGAGGGGATTGCTACACTCTGCTCTGTAATAGTGTCCACACAGTGCCCAGTGAACCTCCTGGGGAGGGACATAATGTCTAAACTGGGGCTTGGGGTGGTTCCTACAGGTCCTACTACGTGGGAGACAATGCGTGTGTTCAAGAAAAACGAACAAAGTGAGGTTGCAGGGGATCAGATGGTGGTTCTGGGAACCGGACCCCAGCAATCAATTAAGCGTTGCAATTTGCAGATTCGCCCCCTCGTAAGCCGATTACAGAAATGTTGCAAATAGTGCTGCGGGGAGGACTGAAGACCCCTGTGTCTGGTGAAGTAGTGTCTGGTGAAGTATGAATTGACATATTTCCATGGTACAATCTAGTCGGCGTGTTTGTCGCATGTAAGGTGGTGGACAACACGTGGTACGTGGGTGACAGCCCACACCTAGCAGAGGGGGTGATGGAGACGACCTCTGTGAACAGGCGAAGTGGGTGAAACTGTCAAAGCGAATGCGTCAGTCGGCGAGTGGTGCTTCTGTGATCGGTGGGCCCTGAAAAGGGGACACCAGGAAGTAGAAAGCAGAGTTCTCAACCTGGGGGAGCCTGGGTGGAGATCTCTGTGAAAAGGGATCAAGTCGGGGACTGCGCCCAAGGCGGGAGTTTTCAAAGGATCTAAGTGCAAAAAAAATATGTGTCCAAGTTGGAATTGCAGGATGCTACTTCTGCTTATTGTATCTGTTGACAGCAGCACAGGGGGGATCTGTCAGCTTATTGGGCCAGAATGTGTAACTATATACCCGCTAATGATGAGGCAGGAGGGGTGATTGATCAAGCCTTGCAACGTTTGAAAGACATATCTGATGCCCAACAGCGAGACCTTGCACCAGTAGTGACAAATTCTAAGTGACTGGCTTCTGTCTGGGGGTTGGGAAACGGGAATTACATCTGTGATTTAATTATTATTAATTGTTTATCCTTGCTTGCTCCTACTTTACTTTCTTTCATAACCTTTTAGGCCTAGAGTGTGTGTGTGCTTGCATATCTGTTCCAGTGCGTCATGACATATAGCCTATATCTAAAGTCATGCAAAGCTGAATGTCTGTACCAAGGACAAGATGTTTTTCTCTTTCTCTAAGTTTGCGTTTATAGAAAGCTCCAGAATGCATAACAAGATAAACTGGAGCCGGGGCTGACAGAGAAGACAGGTGCTCTCCTCCCCAACGAGATGTATGTGTGCAGCCTTACGACAGCGTGACGTAGGTGGCATAAGACAGCAAGGGGTCTCCAGATTACATCATGATGTGTAAATCAGCACGGGGGGAGGAGAACGTCGTGGAGTACCCCTACAAAAACCAGAGAGAGACTAACTGTATCATCCTCCATCTTGACCTGAGCTTCTGTATGTGGGGATCCTTTTTTTCTGCAGAAAAAAAGTAAACGGACTTTGGCTTGAATATTAACTTCTCTGCCTCTGACTGATTTTTTTCCCTGAGTAGCCTGGGTTTCTTATGTGAAGGTGATACGAGGAATATAATGTTAAAATTCCTTTAACAACGGCATTCGCGAATGCTATTTGACTTGAGCTTAAAAATTTGATTTCAACTTTCTAGCGTTCACCCTAGGAGTAGTTGTTAGATTTTGAACAAGATAATGTTTAGCCATACCTGTACTTTTTTATTTCAGTGGGACTCCCCAGTATAATAAAGGCTAAATTAAAAAATTCTTTTGTGTATTTGTATTGTTTTGTCTGTCACAAACAAGAGATGTTACGGTACCACCTGTGACCTGAGTAGGGTTTGTCTTCAGCCAAAATACACTACATGGAGGGTAGAGAGCCCCCTCTCTCCCCGTAACAAGTTACAAGTCAATTCATCTAACCATAACTGTCCAAAGCTGTTAAATTGAGGCAAAATATGATCCATAAAGCAAATATCCTGCATAGTTCCTCGACTTTAATAAGCAGCCATTGTAAAAAATAAAAAAAAAACAAGTATTTGACACTAACGTGTCTTTGTCCCCCGCCACAAAATGTGAAATCGTGTCAAAAAAAACAATTTCTAGGTGTGACCTTGAGAATGGCGCGAAGGTCACCGAAATTGACTGGCGCCGGGGTATCACACTAATACATGTTGACATAAGATTTTAAGTAAATGGGTCGATTCGTTCTTGAGATATATCGCTGACAAGGCTATCAGTGTGAAAATCCACAATCTCTCGGTGTGACCTTGAGAATGGCGCGAAGGTCACCAAAATGGACTGGCGCCGGGGTGTCACAGTAATTCATGGTGACATAAAGGTTGAAGTAAATCCGTCAATTCGTTCTTGAGATATGTCGCTGACAAGGCTATCAGTGTGAAAATCCACAATCTCTCTGTGTGACCTTGAGAACGGCGCAAAGGTCACCAAAATCGACTGGTGCCGGGGTTTCACAGTAATTCATGTTGACATAAAATTTGAAGTCAATCTGTTGATTAGTTCGTGAGGTGTGAAAATCCACAGTCTCTCGGTGTGACCTTGAGAATTGCGTGAAGGTCACCGAAATCAACTGGCGCCGGGGTATCACACTAATACATGTTGACATTAGATTTGAAGTAAATCCGTCGATTCGTTCTTGAGATATTTTGCTGACAAGGCTATCAGTGTGAAAATCCACAATCTCTTGGTGTGACCTTGAAAACGCCACGAAGGTCACCGAAATCGACTGGCGCGGGAGTATCACCCTAATAAATGTTGACATGAAATTTGAAGTAAATCCGTTGATTCGTTCTTGAGATATCTCGCTGACAAGGCTATCAGTGTGAAAATGCTGAATCTCTCGGTGTGACCTTGAGAATGGCGCGAAGGTCACCGAAATCAACTGGCGCCGGGGTATCAGACTAATACATGTTGACATAAAATTTGAAGTTAATCCGTCAATTGATTCTTGAGATATCTCGCTGACAAGGATTTGGGACGGACGTACGTATGGACAGACGGTTGTGAATACTATGTCCCGCCGCTTCGCGCGTCCCGCGTGGCGGGGGACAAAAAAGAAATTAAGTGCTGAAGTAGTTACTTGATTTCAGGCTTCCATTTACAGCTCTTTGATGTATGCACACAAAAGCAGCATTTCCGCTGGAGTGGAGAACGTGATTTGGCGCTGCCATTTCACCTAGCAACAAGAAATAATATTTTCTGATTGGCTGATAGCTGATTCAAGCAGAGCAGTCTATATCTTTTTGCTGTAGTGTATTGAGGTCACTGAGTGTTGCGGAATTCCATGCCGTAACTAGGTTCTGGACTTGAGCTCTCTCGTTGTCTCTTGGCTGCATATCGGTCAAGTTGAATTTTTTATTTCTGTGACCATCTCTCTCTCTCGCTCTCTCTCAGGACATTTGACGTGCGACTGTGAGGAAAATCTCTCTTTCTCTCCCTCTCACTCTGATTTATTTGACCTGTGCCTGTGGACAAAATGACCGAGCAGAATTTACTGCTTTCTCATGCCTTTTAAATTTATTACCAAGATAGCCATCATAGTCACCCATATTTTCTGCACACGCCGATGATCAGACACGCTATAACACTACCTCGGCTATAGACCCTGATAGCGGCTAGGCAAGATGGAGACCTCACTGACGTCATCGGATGACGTCACGGACACCTAGTTAACTCTTTGGCTGTGCGGCCAGGCTGCAGACACAGTCGATATTTTGTTTATTTATACAAATGATAAACTGCCTATATATATATTTTTTTTATTTTACTGAGGTTATACATACAAAATATACTTTTAAAAACATATTAAGCTTATTATTCACAAATCCTTTAAATTTTGGCAAATAAGAAAATGTAAATGTTACACATTGTCCCTTTTAAGTTGCATAAAAGGGAGTAGGGAGAAGTCATTAAACGCTGTGTTTTATTCTGTGTATTACATGTCAGCCCATATATTATTGAAATTCTATTGAAATAAATTAGTTTTCTGTGAAGTGAAAGACTGCATGGTAATAATGAACGTTTGTTTGCTGGTGTTGATGAAAATACATTATAATTCAAATGCCGCCTGGAAAAAATGATTTTCTCTTTGCTAATTATACACTTTTCGGCGCTCACAATTTTTTTTTCTCTGTTCCTAATGAACAGCAAAAGTTGTAAAACCTTTTCAGACAGTATCTGATCTTTTGGTTACATGGTTGGTGAAGCTCATAGCGCACAAATGCATGATGATTACCATTAGCGTGATGAGAAAAAAACAACACTTCAAAAAATCAATGCAATGGCAAGGCACGTTTGTCTGAGTGGTAAAGAAACAACTGCATTCAAAAAGGGTCATACAGATATTTTAAATAGTTTTGTGCTGCGTCCCTATGATGACTGGCTACACTGAGGCTGTACGATCCTCTAAAAGCCTGGTCTTCGAATCACAGCCTACGAGGTCTGAGGACTGCTGGTTTTTCACCATCCCTTCACCTGGGAGTCAGGTGTTAACAGTCTGCCCAATCAGAGGCACTAACTGTTCATTTACTTGCCTGGTATAACAGAAAACCTGAGCTGGATTTGGATTCGAGGTCCAGATTTGAGGATACCTATTCTAATGGAAAATTAGAAAATGAATGCGAGAAAATCCCCAAAAAAGTACCCGGCACCAAGGCGAATAGAGTAGAGCCAGTATCCTGACAATTTGTGCTGTCTCGTCAAAAAATGGAGGGGGAGGTCCTACTGCGAGCCATATATTTATATGACCATATATTTCACCGCTGCAGCAGCAAAAGAGAGAGAAGCAGTATGGGAGAAAATTGCAACCCGAGTCTACGCGCAAGTTTGAAAGTGGTATTCCATTGACTCAACACTTAACCGTAGGCCTACTTAAAAAGCATCCGGGGAAAAACGGTCTTGGAAGCAGCTAAAAATGAAATATAAAAACATCATTAAAAACGGTAAGGCATATTTTGCTCGGCTTGATTTAAAATTTTTTTTTTAAATTTGACGTAGGCTATTAAACAAAGTAAATATTAATTCAGTGGCTACTTCAAGAAATTTTAAATCCCTAAAAAAATGTTTTAACACGCCCTCTCACTTAATACCCCTCTTAGATTATCACTTGATACAACGTTTACACATTCTTATTTTATATGTATTGAAGTCATTGAAAATGTGACTGTGTACACGAACACTCAATGATACTAAGTAAAAAAAATTAAGATCAACATACGAGTTCTGCTCTGCCAACAGAAAGAATGCAGAGGCATGAAAAACCGGTGGAGGGCCACCACCACCGCCTCTGACAGAGGCTGAGGAGCTGGCCCTCAGCCAAAACTGTGACCGAACGGTGGCTGAAGGCATCCCCAGGGGGAGCTCATCTGAGCCTGTCACCCCCCAAGACACAAGTGCCTACCTCAGCTACAAGTATATATACTTATGTCTTTTTAAAAAATAAAACTAGTCTCCACAACCCCACCCAACAGTTGTGGATGGTGTCCTCTGCCTAGTTCAGCCTCCGACTGCTGAAACAATTGAAAACCCTGCAGCTGTAAGTATTCCATATTCAGATCTTGCCTCAGATGGTGGTTCAAAGTATTCTGAAACCGTATCTTTTCCTATATCACAGAGGAGGAGGAGGATGATGATGAAGAAACGCTGTCTGCTGCCACAGGGAGAGACCCGGAGAGGCCTACTGAAGTGTGTCTTCATATTATACTGAGTCAAAAAAGAAACTTTACACTCATAAATTTGTAAATATTTTCTTGAAACTTTTAAAAAAAGGTTTTTATTATCACTAGGGGTAAATGCGTTGTCAAAGACATCATGACACATATCAACTCCGACGTGCTCGGAGCGTACAAGCGTACTTTAAGCTAAAACCATGTTTTCTTGTGTTCCTAGTCACGTGACCATATGAGAGATGTGCAACTGAGCTTACGTTAGCACGTTAGAGGGACATCTCGGAAAAAAAAGTTTTTACAGTTAATTATTTGTTGATTTTTCAACATTCAGCGTGAACGTGCCATTGGCATAATGAATATGGAAACGTCCATCACTAATGTTGCAAGGGTTATGGGATGCAGTAGATGGACTACCCATGATCCTTGGACACGTCTCCAACAAACTGGCACCACAGCTGACCGACCTCGTTCTGGTAGCCTACGTGTGACGTCAAAAGCAGAAGACTGACAAATTGTCTTACGTCATTTGCATAATCGATTTATCACTACAACATCCACAAGGAATGAATTGTTTAGAGGTCGTGCGACTGCCCAAACCATACGTAATTGCCTGCGCACTGCTCTTATTCAAGTTGTTACTTTCCATTTTTACTCTTGGACATTTCCGTAGGATTCCCGGTGTAACTGGTAACATTATAGACATTATTTTTATGATACACCATCTATAATGAGTACAGAATTAAATAAAATCATTATTTAAAACTTAATTTCTTGTATGTTCAACTTATCGACCTCCAAACGAGTGTGAAGTTTTTATTTTGGCTGAGTATATGTATAGCTACAGGCAGTGCTCTGCCCATTCACATTCCTTTACATTCTTGAGTGGAATTTGGAGTTCAACATGTACACTGATGTGATGAGCTTAGATGATGGACAAACAGCACATTCTTGTCCTTCAACAGAACATGGCGGGGCATCACCAGGAGGAGAGTCCCTCAACTTCTATAGCACAGCTTGACAGAGTGAGATTTTTGGTCAATACCACATTTAAATCTGTATGTCGAGCTGTAGGATTTAAAGATATCCAGTGAAGGTTGCTTTTGGTTAAAAAACAGTCTCATATTAACGTGGAAATGTAGTGTGAAAAAACTTCCACTTTCCGAAAGTCCTCGTTTCTTTAAATGTCTTCTATATGTTTCCCAGTTACCAGCGAAGGAGTTGTATTGAGTGCACCTCATGAAGAACATGGCAAAAACTGAAAAAGAAATGGTCTATCTGGATTGCCAGATTTAAAAAAACAGACCTTGAAATTCTATTACTGGAACGCCAGTTGAGGTGGGTGCTTTGTCACAGGTGAAATATGCTAATGGTTGGAACTTTATTACAAATCCTAACTGTTGCTTTTGTACTTGTAGGCAATAAAGAAGACCAAATCACAAGAATTTGTCTTTATTTGACTGTTTTAATCAAAAATAATTCCTGCTAATGAGGTCCCTAACAGCCCTTCCATCCTGGACATCTGCAGGGTGGATGGGATGGTCATCCTCTGGGTCATTCATTTGTACGACAGGGTGTTGCTCTCCTCTAATAGTTGCAATATTATGGAGAACAACACATGCCACAATAATGTCACATGCCCTCTCTGGGGTGACCCTGAGCTCACGCAGACACTGGAACCACGATTTGAGTATGTCAATGATCATCTCAACCCAGGCTCTAGTCCTGCAGTGGGCCACAATAAAACGTTGTTGGGGCCCCGGCTCAGGGTCAGGGTAAGGGGTCAACAGAGAGGCCTGGCATTGATAGCCTTGATCCCCCAGTAGGTAGCCATCGAGCTCTCTTGTAATCATAGAGGACTTGAGTGCATTTAAAAGGGAGACGAAGAACATTCGTGCAAAGCTTTAGCTTCCTTACCACTTGCAAGTCTGTTGCTCAGACTACACTCCCGGTAGATCTGGGAATCATGTACCGAGTCAGGCCACTTGGCTTCTACATTTGAGATGTATCATGTATCATGTAGGCTGCATCACATATGATCTTCAGCGCAGAGAATGACATAAGTTAGTGTAATGTATACATTTTCATGTACATAATTAAAGACGGTACGTCAAATACCTGGACATTGATGCTGTGAAAGGATTTTCTATTCACTGTCCCCTTCGTTTTCTGCAGGTGCAGTAATACGAATTTGTGTCCCATCACATTTGGAAGCCCTGCAAAATAACAGCTAATTAAGCTACTGAACCCACACTGAGGTCGCAGCAGAATGTATATCATAAGTGAATATGGTAGAATATATGATTTCTACATCAGTCACCTGCAATCCTGTGGAATTCCTCTTTGATGTTTCTCACAAGTTTGTGTCCGGGGAACACTACCATCATTGGTAACATGCGTTTCAGTGCGAGGGTTACTTTCCTCACAGCTCTCCGCACTGTTGCTTTTCCGAAGTGCTCTGCATCCCCAATGTTGTACAGAACACTACCATTTGCAAAAAAACGCTATGCGCTATGCATAAAATTTGCTGTGATGTGAGCGCACGTCAGCAGTGTGTGAGGTTGGTGATGTATGGCCGGGGAATGTTATTTAAATAAATAATACTGTTTGATGAAAAGCGGTAGGACATCTAATCTGGGTCGGAAGATTCTCTCGCGACGTACGGCATTTCGAATCAGTTGGGCTTCGATATCAATCGGATTAGGAATGAATGGGCAATCCATGTCTAACCGCTTTCTCCATGTGGGAGAAGACAGGTAGAAACTCAGGGTGTCTTCTAGTAAACCTGTCTCCGAGCAGGTTACATTGAGAGTCTACGTTACCTCTCTTTCTGGAACAGATAACTCAGAGTTTCCCTCATCTCAATGTTAATTTTGAGTTTTCACATAACCTGTTTTCTGGAATACTGGAATAACCGTCTGGACTTGAAGTACAAAGAGCACTAATTTTCCATCTTTTGAACCTGGGTGCAAACAAACATTCTGCTCTACTAATGCCCATTTTAAGGCAACAGGTCCTGACCCCGTCCCCCCACACAGTAAAATGAATGCAGGTTAAGTGCCATTAAGTAGTTTCGAGTCGTCTCCATCTTGATAGTCACGATAAGTAGATTGATGAGCACAAAGTAATAGTTTGTAATCTGTTCCCCAATCATTCTTATTCGTTCGTGCTCGTCAATCGACTAATCGTGACTTTCAAGATGGAGGCGACTGGAAACTACCTCAAGGTACTGTTTACTAAAAAGGACTGTTTATGCAAACTACCTGTGCATTTCCAAAGTTTTCAGTGCCTCCTTTTAAATGTCAGGGCCCTCGGAATTCTACCAATGAAGTGTGGAGCTACTTTGAGCCTTATTAACATTATGAACATTAATATGCTTAGCGTTTGAGTTTTGCTTGGTGTATGTAAAAATGACTTATGTGCTTGTAGCAAAGGCTCTCCTGTTTCATTTGATGTGTAATATGACTATATTGCTACTTAATTAGTGCGGCGTGGTAGGCATTGTTATGGCCCCAATTCGTTATTAGATTTACAACGCAACAGCAGCAGCAAGGGATGACAGACACAGTTTTAAAAACCTCAACACATTTAATTAACAAACAAAGACTGAACTACTATTTACAACTACAGACCAAGATTGATTGGAAAACAAAAAAATCAGAAATATTTACAGTCCTTGTGGGTTTTCTGGTGATGTGCTGGGTGAGGAAGAGGCTCTTTTACAGGCAAAAATCCACAAAAGAAACTTCACAGGTCTTGAACAGAAATGACAGGTCTGGTCACGTGTATCCTTCTTCTTGCAATTTCTCCTACTACTTTACTGTCTCAATTCTTTGCCTTATATACTCTTTTGCAGACCCCACCTACATTTAGACCTCTTTTTTTTTTATTTTCGGGACTTGCCCCAGACATGTCCAGGACATGTCTAAACATAGCTCCAGTCTGAGCTGAATTAAAAAAAAGGTAAATACTGCCATTCACATTACACCTCCATTCCAAAGGGGGAAAATTTTGACTCATCAAGGCAAAATTTTTCTTTTCAATACAAAATGGTTAAGTGAACACTTGTCTATATATACATATCATACAATATTCAAATAAACACATGATATATATATATACATATTCAAACACGGGATAAGCAATCAGCAATTACATTGTCTGTACCCTTCACATGCTTAATTTCCAAGTCAAACTCCTGTAAAATCAAACTCCAATTCAACAATCTCCGATTCTTGTTTTTCATCTTACTCAAAAACATTAACGGATTGTGGTTTGTGTACAAAATCATTGGCTTTTGCCCTGTACAAACATAAACATCAAAGTGTTGTAAAGATGGAACCAGAGCCAACAGCTCCTTCTCTATTGTGGAATAGTTCCTTTGGTGGCGCACTTGAACTTCCTGGAGAAGTATGCCACGGGATGCTCAATGTCATCAGAGTCACTTCTCTGTAGGAGCACAGATCCACAAGCTTAGTCACTAGCATCGACCGCGATGGAGAACGGTTTGTTGAAGTCAGGAGATTTGAGCACGGGCAAGTGACACAGCAGAGACTTCAGGCGATCGAAGGCTCTCTGGCATGCTTCATCCCAAGTGAACTTTACACCTTTCTTCAGTTGGTTAGTTAGACTGAGAGCAATCTCAGCAAAGTTCTTGCAGAACTTGCGGTAGTACCCGATCATTCCAAGGAAGCGGCGCAAAGCTTTTTTGTTGTCAGGAACTGGAAAGTCCATGATGGCTTGGACTTTAGCATTTAAGGGTGCCACCTTACCCTGGCCTATGACGTAGCCAAGATAGGTGACAGTAGCACAACCAAAGTCACTCTTGCTCAGGTTAACAGTCAGGTTAGCCTGGGTCAGGCGCTGGAACAACGTCTCTACATCTTTTAGATGTTCTTCCCAGGAGTCACTCCATGTGATCAAGTCATCAATGTATGCACCCATGTGTGGCAATCCGGCGATTGTAGAGTGTATCATCCTTTGGAACGTGGCTGGGGCATTTTTCATGCCAAAGGGTAGGACTTCATACTGGTACATTCCAGATGGTGTGGCAAAAGCAGAGATGCCCTTGGCCCTCTCAGTTAAAGGCACACACCAATAACCCTTCAATAAATCAATCTTGGTCAGAAACTTTGCTTGCCCTACTCTATCAATACAATCATCAATCCTAGATATTGGAAACACATCAGTTCTAGTTACAGCATTGACTTTGCGATAATCTGTACAGAATGTAGTACTTCCATCAGGTTTTGGAACTAGCACACAGGGTGAACTCCAATCTGAGTTGGAGGGTCTGATAATATCATGTTCTAACATGTACTCAACCTCTTTCTCAGCAATCTTTCTCTTTTCAGGATTCATCCGGTACGGATGCTGTTTTATTGGTTTGGCATCACCAACATCTACATCATGAGAGGCTATAGAAACTCTCTTTGGAACATCAGGAAACAGATCCTCTTTTCTTGATTAACCTCTCCAACTGATCTCTCTGTGAGGGTTCTAAGTGCTGGAGTTTTACATCAAGATTTTGCAACACTTCAGAATTTGACAATTTACATGAAAGAACTTCAGCTTTAATTCTAGGTTCATCATCTTGAAACTCCCCCTCATCTTCACACATCTCAGCCATTGGAGGATCTGAAGTGACAGCTGCAACCCTAGCATTTCTGTCATGATAAGGCTTCAGCATGTTAATGTGACACAATTGTTTTGGTTTTCTCCTATCTGGGGTTTTCACAATGTAATTGAGATCATTGAGTTTTGTCAGAATTTCATAAGGACCATGAAATCTAGCCTGCAATGGATTGGACTGCAAGGGAAACAACACAAGGACCTTGTCTCCTGGTTTAAACTCACGGCTTCTAGCCTTATGGTCATACCAAGTTTTCATTTTTCTCTGACTTGATTTCAAGTTCTCTTTGGCTAGGTCACAAGCTGCACGCAATCTTTCCTTGAACTTGCTAACATAGTCTAACAGACTGATGTACGGCTCTTCCTCTTGCCATTGTTCACTCAATCATAGCAAAGGTCCTCTCGCTTCATGACCAAACACTAGCTGAAATGGACTGAATCCAGTAGACTCCTGCACTGCTTCTCTAGCTGCAAACAACAGCAAATGAACACCTTCATCCCAGTCTTTCTCATTGTCATAACAATAAGTCCTCATCATTGTCTTGAGAGTGGAATGAAACCGCTCTAAGGCACCCTGACTTTCTGGATGATAGGCACGAGAAAGAAACAATCCTGAAGTGAAATTGCTCCCTTGGTCTGACTGAATTTCCCTGGGAAGGCCAAACAACGTGAAGAACTTTATCAAAGCCTTTGAGATTGCAGTTGCCTTGATGTTACGTAGAGGTATGGCTTCAGGGAATCTGGTAGATGCACACATGATTGTCAACAAGTACTGATTTCCAGATCTAGTCTTGGGTAATGGACCAACACAATCAACAATGACCTTAGAGAAGGGCTCTCCAAATGCTGGGATAGGCTGCAATGGAGCTACAGGTGGGTCTAACTGGTGTTTTCCAACTACTTGACAAGTGTGACAGGTTTTGCAAAAGTTGGAAACGTCTCTCTGAAGCCCAGGCCAAAAGAAGTGTTTCATGATTTTATCAAAAGTCTTGTTAACACCAAGATGACCTCCTAAAGGTAAACTATGAGCCATTGTCAAGATCTCATTCCTGTAGACCTTCGGAACAACAATTTGCCTGACCACTGCCCAATCTGCATTGGCAGGGATATCAGGAGGGCGCCACTTCCGCATCAACACACCATCCTTGAGATAATACCCAACTGGAACTGCATCTATTTCTTTATCGGGAAGGGCTCTCCTCTTTAGTACACAAATTTCAGGATCATTAGTTTGCTCCTCAATCAACCGCTTTCTGGACAGAGACAAGTCTCCAGACACATCAGAATCACCAGACCCATCCGGCTGGCTGAATAGAGAACTGATAAAAGTATCTGATAAGTCCTCAAACGGAGAAACCATAGTAGGCCAATCAGAGTCATGAGGCGAACTACCTGAGTCCTGAGTATTCAATGTGCTGGACGGCACCACAACATCTTCTTTAGCTTTCTTGGCCATAGCACGAGTCACTGCGCAAGAAGGATACAGAGATGGGTCCTCATCCCTACCTTCAGTGCTCGGCTGTGAAGTAAGATGTACAGGGGGAACTACTTTGCCCCCAGCCAGGTCATTGCTTAGCAACAGAGAAACACCCTTTATAGGTAGACTTGACATAAGTCCCACCTTCACCTGTCCTGTAACTAAATCTGACATCAAGAATATAGAGCGCAGGGGTACAGATACAGTCCTCCCTTCAATACCTTGTACAAGTATGAAATCCCCTGAGCGGTCTCATCAGTAACTCCAAGGAGTCCATCAACAAAAGTGACTGAGAAGCTCCGGTATCCCTTAGGATATATATGGGGACAGGAGTAGTATGCTCATTCAGAGCCACAAATCCCTCTGACACAAATGGAAGAAATTCCTCCCACACGAAGTCAGCTGTATCAGGCTTTTTAGCTCCACAAGAAGCAGACAATTTAGCAGATCGGTTATCTACTACAGGGGTTTCTAACCTTGTTTTCACAAAGGCATTTGGTTTGGTATCCTTTTCTTTTTCTTTCTTAGCTTTAAGGAACCAACAGTTAGTTGTAACATGACCAGATTTCTTGCAATAACTGCAAACTAGACCACTTTTGTCACTGTCAGCTTTCACACTTTGATCAGACCTGTTACTGGATTTCTGAGCACCATCACCAGATTTGCCTTTTTCTTTGGGTGAGGAATCTTGGGTATCACCGTAACCCTTTTTCTGAAATTGGGACCATCTATTGTGACTGCTTGACTGAAATTTGGACTTATGTGTGAGAACATATTCATCTGCAAATTTGGCAGCTGATTGCAAATTCAGTGCTTGCTTCTCATTAAGGTAGGTCTTAACATCATCCTTAACACAGTTCTTGAATTCTTCAACTAACACCATCTCTTTTAGTGAGTTGAAATCATCCTTGACCTCCATAGAAGTACACCAGCGCTCAAAGCAAACCTTCTTCTCATTAGCAAATTCCACATGTCTGATTTTCAGATTTCTTCAGACCTCTGAATTTCTGTCGGTAAGCCTCTGGAACCAACTCATAAGCTCTCAAAATAACCTTTTTGACAACCACATAATCAGAGGAATCATCGGCAGACAAAGCCGAATAGGCTTGTTGAGCTTTACCCTTGAGGACAGTTTGCAACATCAGAGGCCAGTGTTCCTTTGGCCACTGGCAACTCTTTGCTACCTTTTCAAAACACTGGAAATAGTTGTCAACATACTTTTCCGAAAATGGAGGCACCAATTTTACCTCCTGGCTAGCCCGAAATTTATTTTCAGTTTGAATTTTAATTTTTAGTTGCTCCATTTGGAGTCTTTCTTCTCTATCCAACTTCTCTAATTCAAAATCTCTCTGTCTCTGTCTCTCTCTTCTCTTGCAAATTTTTCTAACTCAAATTCTCTGTTTTTCTTTTTCCTCCCTTTCTTCTTGTCTTTCCTCCCTTTCTTTCTCTTTTTCCTCTCTTTCAATCTCTAGCAGTTTTAATTTAAGTTCCATTTCTATATTAGGATTTTCCACTGGAAACTGTTCCAGATCTCCGGGTGCAAACACATTTTCATCAATGTAATATTCAACTATCTCACGAGCCAGTCTTGTTTTTCGCATGGCTGGTTTTACCTCTGTCAGCTCTAAGTGTCTGCAAATTTCTAGCAGTTCTGTCTTTTTAAAAGACTTCAAAACCTCAACGGTTGGTGATGCCAAGAAATCATCCATTGCTGTTGATCTGTCAATATATTTATATAGGAAAATTCAAAAAACAATTTTACAATTTGAAATGTTAGATTTTCAATTAATTACTCTCACAATGGTCTATCCCGGACGAGCCCCCAATTTGTTATTAGATTTACAACGCAACAGCAACAGCAAGGGATGACAGACACAGTTTTAAAAACCTCAACACATTTAATTAACCCGTTACCACTCCGACGGCCCGTAATCGGGCCGTCAGTGAAGTTAAAAACATACTACGTCATTTACACAGCTTGTATGCAACTGAGATACTCATGCCACATATCGTCGGAAAGCTAAGATTCTTGAGATTCGAATGATGCCGACCATTTCAAAGTATAATCATCACAGCAGCTTTAATCAACGCCTATGTCAGACCACAAACAAACAAACGAACTGTTACAGAACTGAGGTAACTCACCAATGCCACCAGCTGGTATTTCCCCTGTTCAACATATCCCCTCAAACATGGTCTTGCTACATCCACGAAGTTCCAGTAAATCCAACCAAGTAAAGTTTTTAGTCCAAAACACACTATTATACCGGTAAATATCCATGAACAGCTGCTGCATCGTTTGAAATGAGTCGGTGGTTATCCACAAAGTTCGCAGCATTAGTAGTCGTAGCTTCGATACAGATTTAAACAGTACATTTCCACTTCCGTCTAACCTTTCGATTGACACCTTACTCGACCAGTTACGTGCTTCCTTGCTCTGTCTTCAGCCTGCTATAGCCAACGAGTGCCTGTGTTGAAACGAAGCTCATGCCTCCTTTTTTTGCGTGTAGCCCGAGCAACCAACAACCAATCGAGACGATGATTGCTGCATTGTAATACCACCGAAATTCTGGAAACGCCGATATATAGGTTGTTGGGGTGGAGAAAAACCTAGCGCTGCCTATCGCTCGCGTAAGAGAATGGACAGAATATGGCTCAGCTGTGCGTAATGCCTGCAGCGCGTTACGCAAAACACAGCGAGGCAGAGAGAGATTTCCAGCGAATGTCTGATGGTTGTTTTCGGAGTTTGAAAGAAAAAATTGCGAAAAGGTTGCGAAAAAAAATCATTTTCAGTTCAGAAGCTGCAGAGCTGTGCACTTGGCGTGCAAGTGATTGCTCAGGGGAAGAAATATCTGACCAAAACCGTGATGGCTCCGTAGCAGAGGAAATGTTTCTCGCAGGAGATGACATTACTCTTGACAAGTACACATCATATTATAACTTATATTTCATTATATAATAATATTACGTTTATATTTTATTATTATTATAATTATAATTATTATTATTATTATTATTATTATTATTATTATTACGTATTATTTGCATCTGTCACGGAAGGTGGAAGGACGTCATGTTTTCACCGGAGTTGGTGATTCTGTTTCTTATTCTGTAATTCTGGGTAAATAATTACGGGAAAAGGATATGATAATATGATGCTGATATTATGATGATTATATTATAACCATATTACGCGTTATTACCTCCGTCACCGAAGGTGGAAGGAAGTTATTTTTTCGCCGGCGTTGGTTGTTGTGGGAATTTTAATTTTCATCCCCATAAAAAATCAGAGTGAGACAAAGTAAGTAAATAGGATCCATTTTACTATGAGCCACATAGGGTCTTCGTTACAGGCAAGGACAAAGACAAAGGAATCTCTCCTTTGCTTTGGATATATGTAAAAGCACTAAGTCAGAATCTCCTCCCCTTGGGGTTTATATGCACAAACTTGAGTTTATGCCTCAGTAACCTTTTAATTTTTTTATTTATCATATATTGTAAATATTTTGCTATGGATAGGTTATTTGTTTGTTTACATTTCATATCAAAAACATTTTTTACATAACAGCACTTGTTATGACTTTTATATGCACAAATTTGAGTTTTTGCTTCAGTAACTTTTACATTTTTTTTTATAGATCATATATTGTCAATATTTTACTGTGAGTTTGCTGCGTAAAGGTTATTTGTTTGTTTACCTTTCATATAAAAAAGCATTTGTTTACATAACGGCACTCGTTTTGACTCTTATGTGCACAAATTTGAGTTTATGCTTCAGTAACTTTTTTTCAGCAATATTGATAGTGAATCTGGATATGGGATTGGATTCCTCTAAGTGTCACCTTTCATTAGAACCCAACATTATGACTATACATTGAAGCGTTCAAGAGTTATGCCCTTTTATCCTAGGTTTGTGACCATGGTTATCCAAGGGTCCTTTTGGAGTCCCCAAATGGCCATTTTTGGAAACGCCTAGACATGGCCTTAGAAAAACATGTGTAAAATGCTCATTTTCTGTTGGATTGTTATCAAATTTGAACTGGAACTAAGTAAGACTTCATGCTGTGGTCCCATTGTGTTATTCAGCTAATAAGTCCCAGCTGCTTTCATCTTCAGGCATCTTTTTGCAAAAAAAAATTTTGGCGAGAGTAAAAACCTTCTACTTCAGTGTGTTCCAGCTTGGATTACTCAATGACAATAGCACGTAGAGTATTTCTCTTAGCTTGGGGTAAAACTCAGACCCAGACTCAGAGTGTTTCCTTTCAAATGAGACCATAACCATCCATATAGTCCAAACGGTTCAAGAACAGCGTTCAATTTACTTTGGGTATGCTTTTCATAGGCATTTTAGGCAAATTTTCTCGGAGTTTTAAGGGGTTAACAAACAAAGACTAAACTACTATTTACAACTACAGACCAAGATTGATTGGAAAACAAAAAAAACAGAAATATTTACAGTCCTTGTGGGTTTTCTGGTGATGTGCTGGGTGAGGAAGAGGCTCTTTTACAGGCAAAATTCCACAAAAGAAACTTCACAGGTCTTGTCACGTGTATCCTTCTTCTTGCAATTTCTCCTACTACTTTACTGTCTCAATTCTTTGCCTTATATACTCTTTTGCAGACCCCACCCACATTTAGACCTCTTTTTTTTTATTTTCGGGGACTTGCCATAGACATGTCCAGGACATGTCAAAACATAGCTCCAGTCTGAGCTGAATAAAAAAAAAGGTAAATACTGCCATCCAGTGGCCTATATTCACATTACAGTATTTTGCTGCGGTGAGTCTCAGGTGGAGTTTAAGAGGTTAAATTAATTTATTTCTTTGCATAAGCAAAGGGTTTCCTGTTAATGGGGATCACCTCTCTCTCCCTCTCTCTCCCTCCCTCGAACTGCTGCCTGCATTAACTTGAATTAATAAACCTTTAGATTCTTGCCTCTTTAGACTGATGTTTACAAATGACTAATAAATCCAGATTTCTTCATATTTTTATTGCCGACGGGTGTTTGAAATAAAATGTCATAGGAATTATTTTTTATCAAGCTATCTCCCTCTGTCAACTACAATCTGTCTCCTCTGTCAATAAATTCTATTCCTGTCAATTAACAGGTATTTGGGGGAAAACACTCCGACCTAACGTTACTTAACTCATTTCTTATAAGTTAAAATTCTTTATCATTTGAATTTTAAAGCTGAGATTGTAGCTATTAATTCTGAAACAAATAAAAACCCTGAAAAGCCCACATTTTATTTTCTTCTTGTTGGATCGTGTCTAGGAACGGACTGCTGCTGGTTCCGACTCATTTTGATGTTACGCATTAGGCCCATGGAGAAGGCACTATATCCCAATGGGTGAAATCAGAAGCGCAACCGCGATAATTTATGAAAGCCTAACCCTAACTCTAACCCTAACCCTAACCACCCATGGGTAAGACCGCTGTCATAAATGACCGTGGTACCGCTTCTTGTATCACCCATTGAATGGTTTTCCCCATTGGGATATATCGTTTTCCATGGAGAACATCATTAGCCGTTTTAAAGTCACCATCACAAAATAAACCTAGACAGAGTGGTAAGAAAAAAGGTAAGTTACATTTCCTACATAAAGAAAACATCAAAATGAAATACTGGTAGTGATTTTATTGCAAAATAATTTTCCTGTAAACTATAGTAAAGAGATGGCAGCAGGGACCGCAGCAAAGGTGGTATATCATCCAGCTGGTGTAGTAACATAATCCCACACTGATATTGAGGCAACAGATGAAGTTGTTGAACTAAAATGTTAATATTTTCAGATAAAAATTAAAAGCTGTTCAGCGCGACGAAGACCCAATTCAGCCATGAAGACGCGTTGTGAAATGAACAGCGTTCAACAGCACACTTATCATGCAGAAACATATGCATATCCAAAAAAAAGAAAAAAAAAAAGAGTTGCGTCCTAACGCACATTGTGGTGGTCAGAGGTGAAACGAACAGTAGCCTAAAGTATTTTTTAAGGATTTGTACTTTACTTGAGTTTTGACGTTTACTTTTACTACATTTAAAAGATAAAGAGTATACTTTCACTTCGTTACGTTGACACTGGCCATTTCATTACTTGTTAAAAATTAAAGGATTATATCTGGATTTGGCGCGTTCAGGAACAACGGAGCTCGGGCAGGGCATCTTCATACAGCAGACATGAAGCTGCAAATTTATGCACGCAGTTACAATATTCTATCACTAGATGACAGACCAGGATCAGTTATTAAATATTCACAAGCAAGCCAAGCTGAAACATGGTTTTATGGATGAGTTCTCTCCTAATTTAAATGCAGGATTTCTACTTTTTTTTTAAAGCATTTATATTGTGATATTGACACTTTCAGTTAAGTTAATCCTCTCAGTATTTATTGCACTACAGTTTAAATGCTATATTTTAACATGGAACAACTAGGCCTCTTCACTACTAATGATTTATATAGCAGAATGCGTAAAATAGCAAGTGACTATTCAACTCTGACAACTGTGCACTGTCTGTTGTATGCAGTCCCATATGGATTAACTATGAGAAAAGCTATAACGTTTGTTTAAGCAGTGATAATTGCGCTATATCTTAGAGTAACGTTTGTGCCAGTGCAACTGGATCTTAAACTTGATTACGACAAAGTGATGGATATGTACGCTAGCAGATACCCCCAAAGAATGCTCTTCATCAACGCATTCTGTGAGAATTAAAAATTTCCAGAAGATGATTTTGTAGCTCTGCATACCTACTGAATATGCCTAATGTGCAAGTAGGAAATTCACTTCAAAGTGAATTAAATACCATTCTCCATGGAAAAAAACAACTTTAGTCTTGTATTTTAAATGTTTAATCCGTGATGTATCCTGATGGATGCTTTGATCATTTTGACAGTTTGTCCGTCCCTATCTGAATCAGACCTAAGTCTCTTTGTTTTGATTGTCTTTGCAGAGTCAAGCGCAAACTTATACCGTAAATAAATCAGAGTATGGAGAAATAGGCATCAGTATTCCTTAAGTGATGACAGAGAGTCCATTTTGTGCAATGGGAATATGGTGGTAAAGAAGTCTGAGATCTCAGAATTTGCCAAGAAAGGATTTGATGTCACCAAAGGTTCTAGTGCCCGAAAAGTTAACATTAGACTGAGAGAGAAGTACTCTGGGTTGAGTGAGAAAGCTGTTCAACGAGCAATGGATTCATCCAGACAGTACCAGTTGCTGAGAGCAAAATTTGAAGCAAATTACAGCTAAGCAGGTTCAGGCAAGACACCAAATCGACCTACTTGACATGACAGGATGGAAAGTTACACATGGGAGAGCGACCTACAAATATTTCCTCACGATACAGGATGTGTTCAGTCGATATGTGTGGCTGAAGCCATTAAAGGGGAAAAGCAGTCATGAAATAGCTCGGCATTTGGGAGATATTTACATGGAACATGGACCACCAAAAGTTTTACAGCATGACCAGGGATGTGAGTTCAAAGGTGCTGTGAAAAGGCTTTTGGAAAGCATGAAAGTAAAAGTCATCCAAAGCTCACCTTTTCACCCTCAAAGCCAGGAAAAACTTGAGAGGATGCACAGAGCATTGAGGAAGAAGATTCTGTATGATCTCATAAACATAGAAACATGAGGAGTGAACTGGGTCAGTCATTTACCCAAATATGCTCAAGTCCTCAATGAAGATCCTAAACAACAGTTGGGTTGGATGACACCATTCCATATATATTATGGCCGTAAAAGCAACAACAATCTGCTGACTCAAAGCACACATCCATCACCTGACACCGTAGATGACTATATGGCTAATGCAGACACTGCTTCCTTCAAGAAAGCAAAGGGATTTGTTTGAAAAAAAGAGAAACAGTGAGAAGAAGAGCCAAAAATGCAACTAAGCATTGTGATGAAAAAATGGTTCAGAAAGCAAGTACTGCAAATCCTCCATCCATCTATAAGGTGCAAGACCCAGAGACTCACAAAGAAACATGCAGTGCTGAATGGAGTCATCGTAAAAAGAAATCTAAGGCTCTCCAAATACAAGGTTAAGTACACCCCTCTTGGGAAAACAGCTTGTTGCCTCAAGTGGTTTTCAGTCAAAGACATCAGCAGTGTCACCAGTGGTGAAGAACGCAGGCGACAGAAGTCAAGACAAAGAAACTTCTGGATCCCTTAAACACATGAGGACTGGTTGGAATCATTTAGCTCTTCAAATTTTTCCATAGAACTAGATCTATGCCCAATGGTGATTGTCAGTTTGCAGCACTTGCTGACCAGCTGATGAACGTTGGGATATTTCGGTCATCTACATCGCTTAGGTGCGAAATTGTCATGGATTTGCACTCAAATCCTCAAACAACACATGGAACCGATACGAGAGGGAAAAACACAGGGGAACTCGGAAACTCGGAATACCTTTCTGGAAACAGGAGGGAGACACAAAAGGGGAGTGAGACGCCAGAAGCGGGGATCCAAAAGATATTTATTAAAATAAACACAGAAATAAATCAGGGGTAAAAATGGGCACTCCGGCCAACAAAAACACCGTGCCTCGCACTGAAAAAGGAGAACTCAGAAATCCAAAAAATTTAACAAATACCAGGGGGCAGACTCGGAACAAACACCAGGGGCAGACTCGGGAACAGAACTCCGGGGGGGGCAGACTCGAGAACGAGGGACAGACGCGGAACCGGGACTCGGGAAGCTAGGGAGGACTCACAAGACAAGACAGTCGGCACAGCTGGCAGATGGCTAACTCAGGGAACACAGCTGGCCAGGAAAAGGGTAAGGGAGAACATCAGGAGGGGGACAGACAGGACACAGGGCTAAGGGCAGGCAGAAACGCTGGGGCTCAGGGCAGGCGGGAACGCTGGGGCTCAGGGCAGGCAGGAACGCTGGGGCTCAGGGCAGGCAGGAACGCTGGGGCTCAGGGCAGGCAGGAACGCTGGGGCTCAGGGGCCAGGGCGCTGGAGCTCAGGGCAGGCAGGGCGGCTGGTTCTCAGGACAGGCAGGGCGGCTGGTGCTCAGGACAGGGAGTGGGTGCAGGTGGCAGTGGGAGTGGGGGTGAAGTCAGATCTGTTCGCGTGCAGAAATAGCTCGGATATATAGGGCAGGGGCACACACAGACACAGGTGTAGAAACTTAATTTAATAAACAAGGGGTGGAACATGAGGGGAACCAATTACATGAAAACAGAAACATTAACACAGACAAGGATCACAAGACAATCCCAAAGATGGGATAAATAAACTCGATAAAAAGATTCCTAAGTGTACAGAAAGAGCCAGAATAGATTATAAGAATGCAGAGATTCTGCTGGAAACTTTAGCAAAGCCAGTAAACAGTAAGGCGAGGGGCGGAGACTAGAACAGAGCGACTGCTGAGATAATTAGTCAATTAGTAAGTGCAGCTATACAATCCCGGGTGCTCGTTAGTAGATTAGTATTATATACAAGGTTAGTTTGGTTAGTAATTTTAGAAAACAACAAACTGTTAGTAATGTTAGTATGTATAGAAAAGCAAGGGGAAACTAGTAAACGAGAACAGAAGGAAGGATGAAACCCAGAATCCATTAAATCACCCGAAATAGTGTCACAATCAATTAAGACAGAAACTGCTACAAACAATGACGCGACCGGGGAGAAAGCAAAGACAGTACATGGGTAAAACGTGGACTGGACTACACGGGAGAGGAATGAAATGTGAACACTAAGACATGGACTAAAAAACTGACATACCAAAATGATAGAAACCTAAAATTGACTAACCAGACACTCAGAACACGGAACACAACAGGTCCCCATGAGCCTGAACTCTCTGATCCTGATGAGGCTGAACTCTCTGATCCCCGTGAGCCTGAACTTTCTGATCCTGATGAGGCTGAAGTCTCTGATCCTGATGAGGCTGAACACATCGATGCTGATGAGGCGAAACTCTCCGATCATCTAAGGCTAAACTCTGTGATCCTCATGAGACCACACTCTCCAATCCCAGTGAGGCTGAAAGGTCTGATACCACAGTGGCTAAACTTTCTCAAGGCAATGAAGGCCTTGGTGATGAAGCAGATGCATACCTTTCTGATAATGCCTGCTCTGGTATTCCTGAAGAAGCTATCCTGTTTCTTCCAGTAGAAATTATGTCTAGGATTATTAGACTCACCCTGGATTTGGACATGTCCATGATTGGTACGTTCAATAGAGTGTCTCGACAGTTTAGAGAATTAACCGGAAGACACCTTCCCTCGATCTGCATTAGGCCTCTGCTGTCTGAACACCTTGATTTAGCTCAAAATCATGACACAAATATTAGTGTTATGAAAGTATACAAAGCAGCTGGTCGGAACAGGGGTTTAGCAATACATGTCAAAGAACTTTTCTCCAAGAATAAAAGGTGGATGAAAGCTTGGATGACTCTGGCATACCTCACTTTTGGCCACTACAAAGTGAAAGACTTTTTTTGGAAGTAAAGTGCTATTGGAAGTCATATACTATTTATTTGCTTATTTTGTCCCAGAAATGTTACGTTAGTCATTTTGTTTTTCATTAATTATTTGCAATTCTTAGCTTACAAGATGCACAGGTCTTTTATTTACATGGTTCAGACATAGTGTTTAGCAAGGATAAAGAATATCCAGTTGTTACTGGCCTCTTGTACTGTGCATTGTTTTGGTTTATATCAACCTCTTTCAAAACTAGTTTTACTATACAACCTCAGTTGGGTTTGCATATAGCAGGGATCTTTTATTTACACGGTATTGGGTCAATCTCTTCTCAAACTGGTTTTAGTATACAACCTCAGCTGGGTTTGTCTGTGGTGCTATAAACAGTTACAGCGAGTTCGACAGGGGATACAATCAGTGTCTTGTTTTGCTTTTCATATTCCTCATCTGTATTTTGTGCACTTGGTTTTGCAATAAAAATCCCTATTCAAAAGATCTGGAAAATTAGCTCATTTGTAAACACAACACTTAATTAATTACGGGCGAGTTTCATATGTCTACACAAGCATCCATATATTTACATATTTTCTGTTTCCTCTGTTGTGTTCGTTGATGTTTATACTTGTTAAATGTGAAGATATGAAAGTTAAGTAGCGGCAGTTGACGACCGTTGTTATACGTTGACACTGTAGCTTGTTAACTTGTCAGTATGATAAAGTTGTTTTATAATGTTTGTATAGTTTTAAATCCATTCAGATTTTTTGTCGCGGTCGCTGCCACGGTTGCTGGTTTGTCCTGTTGTCATGGCGACCACTGTTCCACTGTCTCTCATTAAAAATAAAAAAATGGCTATGCAAATATATGGCATCCCAAAAGTTTAAAAATCAAACATTCAAGAGTAGAAACAATATGAAAAACACATTTTTGAGTGGAAGGAGAAAAGCAATAGACTTGGCAGGTAGCGATACATGGGTCAGGGCTTCTGTGGGTCAGCACCGCAGACAGTCAGACAGCGGTGAGAGAGAGAGAGATGATCCTCATTAACAGGAAACATTTTGCTTATGCAAAGTAATAAATTAATTTTAACACAAAACAATTTAGTGAACTGAAAAGGAATGACAAAGCTGCTTGCTGCACATTTTGGGGGGGGGGGGGGGGGGGGTGTGTGCAGCGAGTCATTAGCTGGATTTTGATCTCACGGTCAGTATTAGTTGGTATAAAGGCAAACAAACAAACAAACAAACAAACAACCACAACGTCCATTATTCATTGTGTTATTACCTTTGAGGAAAGTTATTACAATATTGAAAGTTGAGGACTTTCACCTCCCCACAAACGTAATAAATCTCTGCAAACATAATAATTATTACATTTGCGGGAAACCGCGTGTTATGTTTGTAGTAGGCAGCAGCTATTACGTTTGTGGAAAATGTATTACGTTTGTGGGATTATTACATTAAAAGCTGCAGATTTTTATTACGTTTGCGGTTTATTACATTTGTGGACATTATTACATTGGCGGGCGTTACAAGATGTTTGCATGGTACAGTTTCTTCTGAACTTAGTATGTCAAAATTCAGTATGAAACAGGTGAAAAGAGTCTGCCCTGGATGTAGGAATGGTGATAGGCACTCCGTGAACCACTGCTTCTTCAGGAACAGTGTTCTGAGGAGAAGGTAAACATAGTGTAATTCATATTAGTAACAGACACACTAACAGTTGCCATAACCTGTTAGGTTGTTTAAGGTCTTTTGGCAAACCAGTATATTTTACTTCAACACTACTAGCCCACAATGGTGTCTCATTAGATGATAGAGGTGGTGTTACAACTAATTATACTAATCATTACACTAAATTTTGACAAACCAAACATTCAAAAGCTTGGTCTTCAAAGATCGCGGTGCTGTGAGCAACGGCAGCCAAGATCGAAGAAGATGGTCTGGATGGCTTCAAACGAGTATCTCATCTGCTCTGGGTAGTTGATTTGTATTGCATACAGACAGGGCCGCTGACAGCCTTGGCCGGGCCCGGGACATAATACTCTGAATGGGCCCCGCCCCCACCTACTCACCCCAACCTCTGGTCCATAGACTGTATATAAAGATGGACGAAGCAACCGTGACGTCACCCATTAGTTTCAGCATACCATGAAGGAAGCCTTGATTTTGGCAATTTGAATTGCGCCATATTGTCATTTTGAAACCGGATGTGATTTCTATTGGACGAGAGCGAGAATCAAGATCCGGGGAGGGACGTGAGAGGCGGATCTGACCGTATCGGACAAGGACCAGAGGATAGCCACGCCTCTAGAGCATATTCTGACTTTATTCTTTATTCTCGTCCACTTTGGACCATACTTTTCAAAAATGAACATTATGATATATCAAAGGAGACTTGAAACTTGCTATAGCTACCATAAGATAATGTGAAAAATTATTATTTAAATGAAAAATCAGGTGGGAAAGTATGGTCATTTTCTCATAGTCTTCTATAGCATTGAACTTCTTTCAGCAACCACCGACGTCGCCATCTGCTGGCCATTAAATAGAATGCCATTTTACGGTACTTCTGTATGGGCTTCTTTTTTCAGACCGGAGTGCTGCGTCCATCTTTTTACACAGTATATGCTCCGGTCCCATCAGCGCGATAAGGAACAGAACATTTTAAACATAAAATAGCTTGTTGTCCCGTGTGGCTGATGCGCTCTTGACAATTTAACTAGTTTAGTTGAACTGTTTTAATATTTATTGATGACATTGCTTCGGCTTCCTGGAAGCAAGTACGCGCAAATCTGCTGTTGAGCATTTCAGGTTCGATGCACTGTATAATAACGCCGCGAAAACTTAAACTGCCCGTCATTCTGCCGAATAGTCTTACTAAACTATTTAATCGTTAACTGCTAATCGAGCAAAGGGGAGGTTTCTGCCTCACCAAACGAACCTCTACCGCACGTCACTGAATCATAGGGCCCTATTTTTGTGCATAAAAACCTATTTACAGTAAAATAAATAAACACGTGACGCTTAGCCTGGAGGGGGGGTTTAAGACTAGCTGGACCGTGTGACTTAACGGGGCTGGAAAACGGTGGCTGCTCTGTGTCTTACCTGGCTCTGCCCTGCCTTTACTCGTACCTGCATCATCAGAAGAACCTTTTTTTAAATATTTATTTACGGAGTCCCTAAGGCTCCTGGTTTCTTCTTCTCTTTTTCTTTTTTCTTTGCTTTTTTGTACCCCTGAGTCGCACTGACACACGTCGGCAGACTGAAGCGCAAATCAAATGACGTCGCATTTTTGATCACAGGCCAAACCATTTTTGTGTTGGGAGTGGCAGGGGTTCTTGATCCCTATTTCAAGGACAATAAAGGTAAAAACAATTAGAAATTATTTCTTTAATGCAAATAATATACATTTCTTCCACAAATAGGCATATCTTGAAATAAAATTGAAAAATTATTCCACAATTTCATGAGGGCCCAGTTCTGGGCCCCCCTCCTCCCTGGGCCCGGGACAAGATACCCGTTTGTCCCCCCCTGTCGACGGGCCTGCATACAGATGGCCAACCAGGTAGACCAAGGCTGCAGCAAGGTCTGGTAGATCATGAAGTATAAGAGCCCCTTTCAAAATGACATTGATGTCAGTCACTGATGGTGGAGATGTGGGGGCATCATCTTCATAGACTGTCAGAATTGAGACAGGCACTCCACAGACCACTGATTCATCATGATCATTGTTCTGAGTAGAAAGCAAACATTGTACAATTCATGTAAGAAATAGAAAAACTGTAACGGTCTCATGAGAATAGAGGAAGTGCTGCAACCATTGGACCAAATCCATCTGGGCAGACTTACCAAACTCAGACGCATCTTCACGTACAAACAATGGCAGGCCTCTCAATGCTGTAGTCTTTTTTTTTTTATTACGGCATGATTGAAAATCATTTCATAACAATTTCAACACACAGCATGTATCATGACCGAAAGGGTCACGGGGGAAGCGAAATCGCTTATCAGAGTCCCGCCCCCAGCTTCCAGAAAAAAACATTTTGGTTATGATTAAAATATCATAAGGATTATAAATCACAGCAGAGTTAATGTCCATGCACGCTACGTTTTAACTTCAGAAAATAAGATCATGAAGTTTATGAATATCATAAGAATTATAATTGCAAATTAAGTGAGTGATCATATAACTTAGATTCAAATGTCACTCTTGATCCAAAGCGACATTGTCCCGAATCCCCATTCTTGCTCATTTGATTTGTTCCTGCTGATTTGGCGTAGATGAGTGGAAGCAGATACCGGATCTATCCTTGGATCTCTTAAGCGTCCAGTGACAGGATGCAATTGAACAAGATTAAACATGTTTATAGTTACTCAGATATGCACATTTCAAGGAAAATTTGAAGACCTTCAGCTCTCCAGCCATCCTTATATTATCATCAAGTACATTCCATGCCCTGACTCCAGCCACAGATAGCGAATGCTCCCTACGAGTCGTTCTGACCTTGCTTGATTGTAATAACATCCTACTTCTGGTGTGCTGCATGCAGTCACGCTGAAGAAATAGGTTTTGTACATTTTTGGGCAAACAATTTTTATATCCCTAGTAGACCAGTGGCAAGGAGTTGAATTTTACTATATCCTCTAATTTAAGAAGCTTTGCCTTAATAAACAAATCATTTGTATGAGTTCCATACGGTATGCAGTAAATAATTCTAAGGGCCTTTTTTTTTTAGTTTAAATAAAGGTTCTATTGTGTTTTTGTAAGTGTGACCCCACACTTCAGCGCAGTAATGTAGATGGGGTGCTATGAGGGCTGAATATATTATTTTAAGAGACTTAAGGTTTAATAATTTCTGCAGTTTCCAAAGAATACATACACTTTTAGCTAACTTTCTTTGAACTAAATTTACATGCGGTTTCCAGCTTAAGAGATTATCTATCATAACACCCAAGACTTTATATTCGTTTACTCTTTCAATGCTGATACCATTAACTTTTAAGTCTATGTCGTCCTTTAGACCTTTTTTCCCAAATACCATGAATTTGGTCTTTGTAAGATTTAATGATAGTTTATTTACATTAAACCACATGTGAAGTTTAGACATTTCATTATTAGCCAATTTGACTAATTGGTTGAGATCAGCACCAGAGCAGAAAATAGTCGTGTCATCAGCAAATAAAATTAATCTTAGAATATCTGATACCTTAACAATGTCATTTATGTAGATTATGAAGAGCTTAGGACCTATGACCGAGCCCTGAGGAATTCCGCAGGTAATGTCCAGGCATTTTGATTTATTATTGCCCATCTGTAAAAATTGCGTTCTATTTGTTAAATAATTTTTAATCCGTTTTAATGCGGTCCCTCTTATTCCATATTTATACAGTTTTTCAATCAATATATCGTGATTTATAGTGTCAAAAGCCTTCTTCAGGTCAATAAATATACTGAAAGAATATAGTTTTGATTCTAGTGAATCTTAGATCATCTCAATAAGTTCTGTTTGGGCTAGTGCTGTCGAATGCTTTTTCCTGAACCCATACTGACTATCACATAGAAATTTGTGTTTATCTATATAATTGTCCAATCTATCATTGAAGAGTTTTTCTAAGATTTTTGAACATTGAGGTAAAATCGAGACAGGTCGATAGTTTGAGAAATCATATTTATCCCCGCTTTTGAAGAGAGGGATAACCTTTGCTATCTTCATTTTATCTGGAAACACTCCGCAAGAGAAGGATAGATTACATATATGCGTAAGTGGAGTTACAATTGCGTTGGTTAGTGTTTTCAGTAATTTCATATCTAATTGGTTTACGTCAAGATGTCTTAGCTGTACAGTTATTCAGAATTGATCTAATTTCGGATTCAGAAACAGGAGTTAATGTCAATGTGTCTTGTACTTCCTCATCCTTATCAAGGTAGTCCCATCTAAGGTGTGAGGGTTCGATGCCCTTTGCTAGTTCTGGCCCAACATTCACAAAGTAATTATTAAAATGTTCCACAACTAGATCCATGTTCTCTACCTGTTTACCATGAACATTCAAGAAGGCAGGGTACTCCTTCTTCGGAGACCTCCCAGAAACGGTCTTTACTATATTCCAAAGATTTTTGGTGTAATGTTTATTTCCTGTTAAAAGCTTTTCGTAATACTCCTTTTTATGCTTCCTCAACAAGCTTGTAATTTTATTTCTGTAAGTTTTATATCGTACTTCCGCTTTCTCAGTCCTTTCTCTCAGAAACTGCTTGTATCGAGTATTTTTTTTCTTACAGGCATTGGCCAGTGCTTTTGAAACCCAAGGTTTTCTCTCTTTGTGTTTCTTCAGATTATTAGTTGTTTTGACTAAGCAGTGGGTATCATACAGAGAATTTACAGTCAACAGGAACGCCTCATACGCTCTATTCGGGTCGTTTTCTGCTAATACATTATCCCATTTTTGATTTAACAGATCTATTTCCAGATCCTTTAACCTTTTTTCACTTTTAATTCTGATTTCTGTGTATTCCCGGATTTTCGATCTAGCCTGATCTTTTATATCTACCTTGCAATCACAAATAGCGAAGACTGGCAGATGATCAGTAATGTCATTTATCATGATGCCACAAAATATATCAGAATCTAGTACATAAGTATAGATATTATCTATCAAGGTGGCACTATGCCTAGTAATCCTGCTTGGTTTTGCAATTAATGGTTGCATACCCATGGCATACGTGGTGTTAATATAATCTTCTATTACAGAGCTGTTATTTGGATTCATCAAGTCAACGTTAAAGTCCCCACACATGAAAACATTTTTATGGCTTATATTAGTGAGTAGTTCGCCCATACATTTGCTGAAAACATCAATTTGCGAATCTGGTGCCCTGTACACACAAGAAATAACAATATTTTTACCTTTCAATCTGGGAATCTCAATTGTAAGGCATTCCATAACATTTTCCACAACATAAGATTTACATTCTATTACCTGGAAGTTTATGGCTTCATGAATAAATAGACCAACTCCCCCACCTGCTTTATTCAGTCTACTCTTGCACACAAAGTTATATCCCTCCATGTAGAAGTCCATGCCCTTTTCCTCTTTAATCCATGTTTCCGATAAGGCGATGATGTTAAACGGGTTAGCAAATGACTGAAGGTATTCCTTTATTTGATCGAAGTTGGAATATAGAGTCCTACTATTAAAGTGGATAATGGACAAACTCCCATCCATTTTAATGCTTTTGTTGAATTTGTCCACAGAAAAGTATTCGCATGTGTTAGACTCTTTGTAGAAAAAATTGTTATCCGGATCGATTTCTTCATTTAGGTCTATTTCGGAAGAATGGTGACCTCCTGTCAAAAATCCATTTCCCGAAAAATTTATTTCTGTAGGTTGATGACTACTCATGAATATCTGTCAGGGACCTCAGTGGTCGTACTTCTCCAAATCACGCATCATCTTGATCAGCACCGGTCTGGTGGTTTCCGGTGAAGATCCATTTGGTTTGATAAAAATTCTGCAGTTTGTCGACCAGGTGCTGTGTATCTTACCCACTTTCCGTAGTTGACGAGCTTTCCATGCGAGTGTTGCATTTTGCTTGGTGAGGTTTTCATTCATGAACACATTGGATCCTTTGAGATTTTTCCCTTGCTTCAACAGAGAGATCTTGTGCTTGTTACTTGTAAGTCGTAGCAACACGGCTCGTGTTGTTGCATTTTGGTCTCGGCTTACATTCCTTTTCGGTAGCAGATAACATGAATCCACATTGTTTTGGTCCAAAGAAATATGTCTGGACTGAAGGAATTCCATCACCTGCAGTTCCACAGATTTGTTCTCCTCCTCATCCAATTCATCAGCATTCGCTGCTGCCCTGGCATAGCTCCTGGGTTTGATTTTGAGCCCGGTCAGGATAACATCATTACGTTTTTCTTGTTGTTCCCGCTCCTCCAGATTGCTTCCTAAAGATTTGATCTCTATGTCTTTCTTAGCAATCTCTTTTCTGAGATCACGGTTTTCCTCCATCAGCCGTTCCATTTGCTCCCTCATACTGTCCCTCCACTCCCTCACTTCCCTTCTCAAATCAGCGAGAGCCTCCATGACTACTGCGAGATCCAGTGAGCCTGATTTCCCAGTTTCCTTGCTTCCACCAGGCTTACCCATTTTCTTAGCTTCAAGAAAAGGGATTTTGGCGATCACAGAGATTGTGAGAAAGTTTTTCACTCAACTTTTCTCCCGACTCTGCTGTTGTATTCCAGTATTTCGCGCAGTCGCTGTTCAGAGCTGTTACTCCTTCAGTGACCATGAGATGAATCTTTCATGACCATGAGTCTTTCGGTCAGACACAATGTTGCTTGTCAACAGAACATTCACACAGGAGTTCAAACACACATAATAAGATGCAGCAAGAACACAATCTTTCTCAAGGGCAGTTTTACGGGAAAAGTTGCAAAATAGTCTCACATTGATTAAAAATTCAAATATAGCTTTCAAACAAATTAACAAGCTGATTTTGTACCACAGACATACTAGATCTCAAAAATATACATTTCAGACCTTATTGATGTCCTTTTTTTTTGTCCTCTACCCTCAACAGTAACATTTAACAGAGTGTCCTTTCCTGAGCATATCAACTGACGGCAGTTGGTACTTGTAAATCAAGTATGTTGACTTCATAATGCAGTAATATAATGTACAGCTCTTACAAAACAGCGAAAATGATTCAAAGTACACCCTGGCCGTTTCTTAAGGCCTAGGCAGCGTCCTTCGAAGGCTACATTTTTAGAATGCTACGTCATCCCAAGCTGTATTCATTGTCAAACCCAATGAATAGGAAGGATAGGGGAACAGATTGCAATCTATTCGTCCATGCTCGTCAATCTTACTGTGACTTTCAAGATGGAGGTGACTGGAAACTACCTCAAGGTACTGTTTGCATAAATAGTCTTTTTTAATAAACTACCTGTGCATTTTCAAAGTTCTCAGTGCCTCATTTTAAATGTCAGGGCCCTCAGAATTCTACCGATGAAGTGTGGAGCTACTTTTTAATGATGAAAAAAATAGTGATTTCTTTGCATGGCAATGCCATGCCTGATTCACCACTATTGTAAGCCTGCTGGGAGCTTCAGCTAAAAAGCTATATTCTAAATATTGCATGCGTACGGAGGTGGGGTATTCGACAAAGGTTAGTACTCGTTGTCATGTTTCAATACACCTCAAGTCAATTCACACCGGAATTCTCCTTTTAAATAGTGACATTAGACATAATTGAGTTATTACTGTAACATTTATTATGTCGGCGTTTTCCTCCAAAACAATTCCGATAACAAGCTAACTTTACTTATTTTAGCTAAGGGACTGACATTGTGAATCCGAATGTAGCTAGTTAGCTAGCTCGCTATCTAGCCAGTATTTCTCACGTTAAAGTTTCCAAGCGGGTTACATCCTGCCATTACAAAATCTTTCACCATCTGGCTAATTTTATATGATCTTGTGTTGAGAATGCCTGTACTTATCATGTACTAAGCAGAAAACTGGTTGGTTGCCACATCTGATATTGTGTGTAATGTCCACTGGGGATAACAATACTAGGTTAACGTACACATCAATGATGCTGTTGGAGTAATCCTGTCTTCTCAGCACAAACATAGGCATAGATTGTTCACTACTGAAGGCAAAATGGCAAAACATTTCACTTGCTTACCTTCAAGCAAACAGCCTTGTGTTATTCACATTGAGTTGCGTGTGAGATTTTCCATATGGCTTAATCTATCACAAACTCTATTTTACTGCGTTTTGGCTTTGGAAAAGGATTAACTGAGGTCTCTGTAGCCAGGCCGGGTATCTTTTGTTAGTATTACACGTTCCCTGAGCACATCTAAGAACTGTTTTCGAAAAAGTTAGACACCTTGCCCATTTTACTCAGCTAATGACTCCATTTCATGTGGGACAAAATGGTGGTGCTTTCGGAGCAGGCAGGACCTTAGTAAGATAAGGCAATCTGATTGGTACTTATTCAACACTAAATTGTCAGGTCGGAAAGGTCCATTGATAAACAGTGTAACGTTTCATGAGTGGTATTGGTGAATCTTTTGCAGACCAGAGAACCATATGAACAATGTGAAGATAGCACTTTGGGCTCTCGGAAATTACAATATGTACTTTTTAAAGTGTATATTTGCTTATGCATAGATTTTAGAGTTTTAAATGAGGGTTAAGGGGGGAAAGTGATGTGATTTTCATGGGGTAATTATACTTTTTTGGGGAAAAAAATACCTACCAGATACTCGAAAGGAAAAGGACTATTTTTATTTTCCTGTATTTTTTTACACTGGCTGCAAATACACTAAAATAAGTGAAATGCTGCTTCCGAGCAAAAATCCCAGAAGTGACTGTTATGTTGCACCCAAGTGGTGATAAGTGGTCATGGTGCATCTTTTACTGTGTATTTGGGCCTGTGTTCATGCGTACTGACACACTTGTTTGTTACATTCCCCTAATCCAAAAAAGAGTCATGAATAGTATGTATATATGTGCTCCAATTCTCCTTACATTCGTTTTATGATTGACTTCTCACTTACAGGTGTACAGCTGAGGGAACAAAGGAAGTGCCTGGTCGAGTGGAAAGTTGTTGTCGAGAATTTTCTAGCTAGCCGGAAGCAGCAAAACCATGCAAGCAGCAACACTGGAGGCCATTGTTCCAGACAGGCGTGTTTTAAATGGGCAGTGTACTAATTTCTGCAATGCAAAGTTTGCTAGAGAGCTATTTATCAGCCAATGACACAATGGTCGGTGGTAATGACAATAAAATCAAAGTGTATTTATTGTATCAATAAAGATAGTTATAACCAAACTATAGATTAGTCTTTGGACTGCTGCATGTTTTCCCAAATACAACTCTGGGCTACTAATGTGGGGAATGTGTGCTCTGAGGTAGTGAGTGTATATCAAAACAGTTTTAATTTTTTCAACCAGAATGTGTGTTGTGGTTTAATGCTCTATAACTATATAAGAAGTTCCATCGGGAGGAAAAAAAGTCTGGAAACTCCATCGGTTTCAAACCAGTTTGGCCCAGCTAAGGGAAAGTAAATGGCCTATATGAGCTGTGCAAGAGCACGTCTGCAAGGGACAGGGACATTGAGATATGTGTTTGTGTGTGCGTGTGTGTGTGCGTGTGTTGGGATCACACTGGTTTTGAAAAGCCTGAGGCATGAGGCAGACAAGTGGGTGTATATCTCTAGTATTTTTATTAAGGCTATTAAGCAGACTCGAGAGCGGACATGACATTTTTGCACACAGCCATCAGTGTCATGCGCCTGCTGTAGAATGCTAATCTTGAGTTCACAGGAGGCTGAAAAATTACATTTCTAATATGTTTGTTCTTCATTCTCAATTACTGCAGTAGCAAACAATGGATTGTGTATTTTTGGATGGAAAAAAGACTATATTTTTTATCTAATAATTTTTTATATACAGTATATACACAGTGCTGCGCAAAAGTAATTGGCACATTTAAAGCAATTTTGTTGGGCAAATATGATTGCAAAAACGATTAAATTAGAAGTTTATAACAACTGAGAGATGTACTAAACTGAGCTGTAACCTGTTAAAAACTAAATCAAATCAATATCTGATGTAAGTACCCTTTGCCAAAAAAGTGGGAACACCGTCCTATTGTGCTGTAGTTTCATAAGATCACTGGCTTTTTGCTTGTTCCAACCAGAGAGGAAACCTCGCCACCCTTCTGCAGTCTGACTGTCTCACTTGTGTCTATCCCTCCAGGAAATCGCAGACAGCCATGATTATGTTGACATCAGTGCTTTATGAAAACAATATGATGACTGTTTTTAAATGAAATATAAGCATCTATTTACAAAACTTTTCCTTAAATTCGCATTTGGAATTTCAAATTTTCCTTTTATCTTTAGCAACTTTAATGTGAAAAACAAATCTAAAGCAGATTTAAATTTTAAAAAGTGCTGGGTGCCTGAGACTTTTGCACAGTTGTGTCTATATATATGCGGCAGGCCAAAGGAGGGCCCGGGATGGGGATTGAACCCCAGACTCCCAGGTAAGAGTCACATGCGCTGATCACATAGCCAAAGAGCCAGAATGTATAAAAATACACACACATACACGCACAGTGATACATTTGTCCGAATATCTGATACATTCAATGTCTGTTTATTTTTTCATAACATTTTAAAAATGTATTTCTCATATAGAGCGATGCAGCATCTGTCAACCAATGCTGCTGCCTTACAGAAGGCAGGCTACTATTGATCTGTTTGGGAAATTCCTTTTTACTGCGGAAACAATTAAAGCTAAATATTTGGAGCTGTACAGTTTGAACAATAGACATACTTATGTGCTGTACAGAAATATGCAGAAACACTGTATTCTTTTACATAAACAAAGCACTGTTAACAGAGTGAAGAATCATACGGGTTGTCATTTAACACCAGAAGGATCCAAATGATTTATGTTTACCCCTTTTCTCTTGAGTAAATCATGGCATGTCAAAAGATGTTGGGACATTGAAAATGCATGGCTGATATCTCACATCTGTGACTGCCAGTGTTGTAGGAGATTTGAATGTTACTGTGCCGCAGTCACAAATCAGGGCTGAGATTTATACCCCAGGGCGCAGACTGTACATAATTACATAGCAGCTCTTTTGATATAAATAAACTTTACAGCCATTGCTGCAGTGATGATATTTCAGAGCTGCAGTGCACATTAGATATACACTTTGATAGCTTATTCCTAATGACTGAATAAATACATAGAATATACCCTGGTACAGCTCATGGAGCACATCTTTGCATGTGTATAGTGTCCTCTACTAATATTGGCACCAAGGGCATAGGTTTAATGTAAGAGTTGGTTGGAACATATACTGTACGTAATGCGAGTGCGCATAGGGGGAAATAATCTAAGAGCAAATTCTGCCTTCTCTGCATAGATTGTTTCTGTTTTTTTTTTAATGATGCTGAGCCAAGGTCCCACCATAATTTTTATAAATAGATGCTGTATTCATAAGCTTTTTTCAAATTTTGTATCCAAATACTTTTGATTCGATTTTTGAATACAAATTCACAACTGTTATTTGTGTTATAAACATTTATTACAAAGCTTACCAATATCAAGAAATTGAAACAAAAATTTTAAGTTACTTCGTTACATGATGGTATGTGGTGTATTCTAAGTGAACGGTACAATCATATGGTAATTGATTTTCTCGCTATAGCTCGCAAGCCAGTTTGCTCGCTGATGATCTAACTGTCAGATGGGTTCTAATGCCAGGCACACAATTAACAGCTGTACAAATCTGACTACTGTATAGCCCAAAGATCCCTTATCATTACACTTAAAGAAAATTAGATAAGTTTTAACACTAGGATGATTTTGAAGAAGAACCATTATTTGCCATTTTTAGACCATCCCAGTTTAATCGTTTCAAGCAAAATACTCATATTTTTCAAATTAAACACATTCTTGTAGCCTAGATCTTAAATCTGCACTTCAGTGTCAATTTTAAATTCAGACAAAAGCTGGTGCTTGCTAGGAACTCACATCCCCTTGGTTGACTGTCTTTCTTAGGCAAAATGGCCCAGCTGGAAACAAAACCAGCTGCATGTAAAATAAAGTAAAGGGACAGGAACAAAAGTAGGTAATTTAGCTAGCAAGCCAAATAGCAGGGCTCTCAAGTCTCAGGCATTGAGCGTTACACTCACGCATTTCATGAAGTTCTCACGCTCTCACGCCACACATGACATTTCTCACGCCGAGAAGTGATAAAATCGCCGCACATCAGTGACACAGACTGTATTTAAAAGAGATTAGTAATCTATGAATGGATGAGGTGAAGGCAGACTGCATCCCTGTTTGTTGTGTTCTGGGGTTCTGGCCATTGGCCAGGATAGTATTGTTTATGGTTTTAACAGTTTCATGTACCAGGATTTCAGAGTTCATGTCCATTTTTCATGTCACAGTTTTAACAGTTTCTTGTATTAAGTCATTGCATTTCATAATTCATGTTCATTGTCCATGTTTTTACTTTTCTGTGTTTTGTTTCATGCCAGGTCTGCCCAGCCGCTTCACCGCTTGTCTGCGTTCCGCCCCGTGCCTTCGTTGTTGCACATTTCAGAGCTCTGGTTGGCTTTGTATTTCCCCCTTCCTTCTGTGCTGTGCTGGATTCGGGGCTGTCTAAGCTTAATTGACAATTAACTGTTTTTAAGTTACTAACATTTACTAACATTCACTGGGTGGTGTAATTCTTAGATAGGCACATAACTAATATTACTAATTTAGACAGGGAGTTTATTGTCATGATTCCTGCTTTGCTATTTCAAGTCTTACTGTGCTTTTCTGTTCTGAACATTCATGATGCTCTCAAACTGCATACTTAATTGGTACTTAAGCTGGGCACGCTCATTCTCTTAATGAGCAAGTCTTGTCATCTTAGCCCATGTCCAATGATCTTGCCATGCCTCTTGTTTCTCCTTCTCCAGGTGTTGCCCCTCATGTCTTGATTTCTTACCCTTTATCTGGATGCGGTGGAAGTTGGCTGGCAGACAGAGTCTCAAGTCCTTTCCAAGTTTCATTCCTAGTTCATGGTCAAATCTAGTGTTCAAAGTCTTGTTATTATATATAGCCTTTGTGTTTTTTTTGTCCTGTTTGAGATCTGGTATTCTTTTCTTTTAATTGCTATTTCTGCCTGGAGTTTCCAGTGATTTTTTGTCCTTGCCATTTTTTGGATTCCTTTGTTCTAGCTCTGTGAAGCTCTCTTTAGTTAGTATTTTGCAACCCCTTGGGCAAAGTTTTTTGTTGGCCCTCGTGCCTGATTTTCTTTATTTTTTCAATAAACCTTATTCCTCCATCCTCTGGGGTCTAACTGGTCCCGTATCACTGTTTAACCTCTTAAACTCCAGGTGAGACTCACCGCAGCAAAATACCTACAACGCCGCGCTAATTAAGTAGCAATATAGTCATATTACACATCAAATGAAACAGGAGAGCCTCTGCTACAAGCACATACAAGTCATTTTTACATACACCAAGCACAACTCAAACGCCAAGCATATTAATGTTCAAATATCAAAATCCGAGTAGCGTCAGAAAATCAACCCTCTCTCCACATTTCCATGTCTCTCTCTCTGATACTTCATGCCACACAAACAGAGATATACTCTATTCATTTTGGGTATGTCATTTTCAAACAGACACCTAAAAAAGAGGCTGGGGCTTAAGAGGTTAAAGAAAAAAAGAAAAGTAAGATACAAATCTTCAAAAAAAAAAAAAAAACAAGTGCTGTAACGAAGTACATGTACTTAAGTTACTATGCATCTTTGAAAATGGGAGTATTGTGCCCCCCCCCCCCAGAGAAAGTCTAATGCCAGCCAGCATTCAAAACTTGAGAGCCCTGAATTAGCATCGTGGCCGGCTAGGGCAACACCATATATTATTATATATACCATTGAATATTTTAGCTACCTCTCTCATTTTGTGATAATCTTCAGTGAATTGAGAAAATATCACCTTGTTATGTCCACTGATTTCTTCCAACCTCTTTGTTGCTGGAAGAGAGCTCTCTCTCTCTCTCTCCCTCCCTCTCTTTTTCTGCCCATGTCTCAGGTATGCCATGCCCATCTGAGTTACTGATCATCACCACCCAAGGCTGATCCCTGGTCATCAGTGGAGCTGTACTTGAAACCAGCAGAATGCTGTGCTCCTTGCCATTTGACCAGAGAGCTGCTTGTTGGGCCGGTGCTGCCATGTTGAGCTTGTGCTTGCCCTGTTCTTGAAACTTTCAGCTCTGTCTGTTTTAACTATTTTACTTTGTTAAAGGAATAGATAACGGAATTTAAGTATCTGCTTGAATGGAATTTCAAAAGGAAAACTACATCAGATCATTCAAACTTATGAAGTTGGAATGAAATATGACGGTTGCTCTTTTATTTCTTCTGTCTGCATCATTGGGAAGTGAAACGATGCATAGCGCGTTCCTATTATTACACCCTGTTACTGCTTAAAATTTTTTCATTAACATGCATCGACAACAATGCAAGATATGTTACAAGTTTATTTTCAATATGTGATCTTAACTTAGTACGAGATCATAGCAATCAGGCTGTATTCCTTTCCCCTCACTAAAAACGATAAAACCTTAGTGACAATAATTGTCGTATTAAGCCGCTTGCACACTGGACGCAAAACGAATTTTTCGCACGACAGATTGCGTTGCTGTGTTGAACGCAGTGTCTACGTGTCCAAAATTCGGACAAGGTTTTAATATATCTCCGTGTCCGACAGTCGAATGGTTTCAATATAACTCCGTGTCCGACAGTCGATTATTGCTATTAATTTTTTCAAATCTACTGAATCTTTTAGAAATTAAACTTGAATGTTTTGATTAGAGGGCTCAGTTCTTCAAGATGAGTACCGTGAATTTCAATCAACTCTGTTTAAGTTAAAGTGAGTCGACATTGGCGCGGGACAATGTGCAATGCCTGTCGAACATTAAATGCAAAATACTCTGTGTCTGACAGCCAAAAAAGAGGACGATGAAAACAGATTGATAATGAAATAAAGAATAAAAAAGACACATTTTAACAACAAACAGAACATCCAACAAACACTGTGATTTATATATTTGCGGGCCATCTATTTTGGATGTTGTTTGTTGATGGTATATTTTTAATCTTTATTTTGTTATAAATCTGTTCTCATATCAATTCTTTTGCTTTTTGCTGGCTGCCGGACAGTCTTGGTCGTGCATGCAATATTTAACTCACAATGTCAATGGTCATGGAATTGATTTGGAACTATTTTGTCTCTGGTGTGGAAATAAAGCGTGATTCTGTTTGATCCATCTGACTAGTTTTCATAAGAGAGACTTAGACAAGTCTATATATCTTCAACGGAAGAAAACAGAAGAATAAACAGACGCGTGTATTTGACTTCGACTGTAATCAGTCGTGCAAAAAATTTGTTTCACATCCATCATGCAAGCGGCTTTACTGAGCATAGAACGCAAGCATTATAGATGTGGTTGGCTGAGAAAGATGTGAAATCGTTAGTTGGCATCACAGATTCAGCTGCATTGATCAAGCCAGGTCAACTTTCCTTTACGCGTGCCAACCACCTTTAATCTGACATCAGGACTATTGATATAGATACTATAATTTATGTTCTGATTCAGATATTTACATTAAATGGTGCTTGCTGTAATTATTTATTGCATTGAGATGCCTGACATTCTGGAAACCTGCCTGTGAGGTTTCTGTGACAAGTGCGCACTGTGCACAGGTCAGCCAAATTACCACTGCACAGAAAGCAAACCTGGTTGGAGCTGGCGAGTTTTCTATGCAACTTCAGCTGAGACTTTTTCTATGAAATTGTGACATTTTGTGACATATGTGACACCTCCCCCTACTATGCCGCCACACCCATCTCGCCGCAGGTCCGTCTATCAAATTGCCAAAGTGCCTGCGCATGGTGTTGCACCACACGAAATTTCCACTGCGCGGGTTGCACCATACGAAATTACCACTGCGTGGGCTGCGCCTTGCTATGCCACCCTGCCCTGCGCCAAGAAATTAGAGCCCAAAATATTCAAACACATTAAAACAGAGGTTTTCAATACCCCCAAAATGACAATAACTCATTTTCAACCAAATGAGATGTTACAGTGTTTTGCCTTTGCACGGCAGCATAGAACGTGCGGTCCTGCATGTAGGCTACACTCAACCACTGCACACGCAGGCTCTCTCTCGGCCTTCAAACAGCCTTCTTGAAAATTTTCATGAATAGTAGGGTTTGTTTGCAACTAACACTGTCCTTTGTCACAGAAAAATGGTGACAATAGTGAGTAATTTGTGCTTGTGCAGTCTCACTCGTCATGTATAGCTTAAACAAGCGGCGCCTGTGTGACGCCAGAACATCTCTGCAAGGATTCTTCTGATTGGTTAAAATATTTTCATTGGCGCCATCTATGAAATTGTCTATTCTGCTTCAGAACTGACTTTCGGAGATGGATATCTTAGTTGTATGAGCTCTATATGTTCAAACATTCTCAAGATTCGTTAGTTTATGACATGATCTATCTTCCAAACTGTACTTTGAAATTCCGTTGTCTATTCCTTGAAACAAGTTTGTGTTTTGGTGTGTTGAGCATGAGCAACTCCTGTTCCTGAAACTCTGAGTTTCATGGCACCCTGATTCAGCTCTAGGCCGCATTTCCCAAAAGCATAGTTGCTAACTTTGTTAGCAACTTACATAGTTCGTCCATTCATTGTCAATGGGCCCAACTATGAAAGTTAGCATCTCTGATTTTGGCATCTGATTTATCGATTTAACTTTCCTAAATTAGGTTGTATGCTGGTAAGAAAGAAGTTTTGTTCCCCCCTTTTCTCCTATTGTGTAGATATTGAGGACCTAAGCGCTGTTTTTCTTTTTGCAGCTTTAGATTGAGTGGTTTTTGTTTTCTAGTTGGTGTTGATGTTGGTTCTTGTTAATGTTTGCCTCTCTTTTGCTGTGTTTGTATTTAATTCACCTAATTCATCACCTCTAGATGACGTTTCACTGTCCACCTAAGAGTTTGGACAGTCTTTCTGCACTGGCCTATTTTTATTTGAAGTTTACCAGTTATGTTACTTTTGTACTCCTCTGGACACAAGACAAGGCTGTAACAGCCTTTGTCTGATGACAAAATTCTAAACAGATTTTTTTGATTGCCTTTGGATATTCCCCGACCTGTGTATGTCGGCTACTTTCACAAAAAAAGATTAAATAACAATTTTGATAGTGCTGTGTTCAATTTCAAAAATACGGGGTATTTTTGATCTCCTGAGAAGTAGCCATTTTGGATACATCATCAGTTATTAGACAAAACACATTTCTGATTACTGCAATGCCCCCAAGGGCAAAACTGACACAAATTAGTTTGTACCTCAAAATGGTGCACCAAGTGTGTGCACAAAGTTTAGTTTTAATGCATGAAAGCTTTGCTGAGAGTCTCCATTCCTGTTTGTCAGCTTCACCGAGGATTTCAATAGGTTACGATGGGAGAACGTTTCTGTAAAATCATACATCCGTCCAAGAATTGAGGCTTGGTCTTATCATGTGACAATTTTGACGAAAATTGGAAAAAAAATTGTGATGTAATTGATGAACTTTAATATGACCATTACATGAATTCGGTTGACATGACAAGTCGCCATGCCCTGACCTTGGGACCATCCACAGTATTACCATAATTATGTATTCATCAGCTATCAGCCAAAACAGATTTTTACTCATAGCAGCGTCCCCTAGGGGTCAAATGACTTTTTTTTTAATGCTTCCTCAAAATGGGGCTTCATATTCCAAGGCTGCATCCAAATATTAAAATTACATCCTGACCACAATTCTTTCACCTTCGTGGAAAACATAGTGGGATAAAGGAAAGGCGTAAAGGGAAATTCCTAACAACTTAGGAGGACAACTGCGCTGCAAAGAGAATCTGAATGCACTTATGCTAGGCAACGTGATCAGGTGTCCCCTGCCCATCATGTGCATTTAGCGATTGGCCGGATGAATGGTCATCGTTTAAAATATTGCTACCAAGCGGAATTGTGGGATAGAGTTATCTCCTGTCTTTTCGAAACAGATGGTTCTACGTACCCTAAGCTAAAGGAGGTAAAATAGGAAGCACTGAGTCACCCTTCCTTAACATTTGGATAAGTTGAATGCACTTACCATGGCCACCACGTAATTATTTCCAGATCATTTGTTAGGAGTTAGGAACTTACCTAAGCAAAAAAGGCTATTCGGATGCAGCCCAAGTTTTGTTTTGATGATTTCTGCTGAGGTATGACCTCACTTCCTGTTTGGCAGCTTTCCCATCGATTCTGATAAACTGTGATGGGCAATCGCTTTGGAAAATCAGATAACTTTTGTGCAGCGTGGTGTGAAGATCATCCATGCGTATGTTGGTTAAAACGGGACAAAATGTGCCCTGCAAAAATAAATAAATAATGATAATAATTTAGTTTTAAAAAAACCCCAATATGACAGAAATTAACATCATGTGATGAAGTTGTCTTGATCAAGAAATAGGTATCTCAGGCATGCAGCTGCATAAATACATCTCCAAATTTGACCCTTAGGTGGCGCTAAAATGCTTAACAAGGAGACAGATTTAATGAAAAAGAAATTGAGGACTATCCCCATTCATTGCACCACATTTCAATAGTTTTCACCAAATGGCTCAAGAGGATACCACAGACGCCCAAGCCAATTAAATTAAAGGAGCAGGAAGAAATACAATAGGGTGCCTATAAAGCTTCACTGCTTGACTCCCAATAAAGGCATTAATTCATAGCCACTTTCATGCATATCTCCCAAGGGTGCCATTATTGGTGGAGGGCACTGTAAGTCAATGTCCTGCTGACTGGTGCTGAAAAAAAAGCCCAAGCTTCCAGCGAATAGTCAGCCACAATTCATGGGTCGAACATGAATAAACATCATCCATCCATCATTTCCAACCAAAGAGCAGCTGACAACATATCCACTTGCTTTCCATGGACTGCTTAAGCCCAAAACTTCATCCATAGGGTTGTGAATTTTTCACAAACCATATGCCTTTCCCCATGGACTTGGTTATGGTTTAGGTCCCACTAGTAGACCTGAGCAATTATTTTGGAGGTGGTAGTATTTTGCTCTCTTTTTTAAAGGGAATTCGTAATATGTATTCTTCTGCGCCAGTGTGGATGAATGGTATGCAGAGCAGGTGTATCTAATTTACTGTGCGAGGCTGATTCCCTGTAAGAAATGAACTATTAAAACTATTTTTCAAAATCTGAGAAAATCCCTAATATGAGTGGAAAGCTCAGAACTGATTCACTGACAGTCACCTCATTACAGGAAAAAGTGAGAAGTTTTTCAAGATCTGCTGCAAACTAAGTAATGGGGTTAGGTGTGGTGGTAGAAATGATGGCAGACATACAATATGAAAGTATAGAATGGTGCCACGTCTTTACTGCTGCACTGGTGAAGAACTGAGGGCATCAGGAATAACTGCATGAAGTACATGCTAACTATTGATTTTGATATGCCACATATTATTGCTATGTTTGTACTTGATTTACTGATTGATTTCCCATTTGGATCTGATGTCGAGAGACACAAACCATCTACAGTTAACTGTTCAAATTTCAGCGTTTGCGTGCATGAACAAATGATGCAAAACATATCGGCTGTATGAGGAAAAAAGCTGAGTTGCAAATAGTCAAATTACGATTGGTCCCCTAAAATGAAAATTAATAGTAAATGAGATCTAAGACTACAGCTTCATACATCCATTTTCATTTTGTTTTCATCCAATATGCTGGAGTACTCCATCAGTGAAACACAACGGGTTCACAGTTAACAGTCCCATGAATGTATGTGCCCCTTCCTGATTTTCATCCATTTTTCCACATTTGTCTCAGTTGACTATACCAGATCTTCGGACTTAATTGAACCTGAGTTAACCAAAAATATGGTTCATAAATGATTATTTGATTTATTGAAGGAAGTTATCTGCCATCAACTGGCCTTGAGAAAGAAAGTTAACCTCAACTTTACTCAAACAGCAAGTAAAAAAACATAATAATAAAAAGATTTTATAGTAATAATAATAATAATTATTATTATTATATAATTGAGTAAAGTTAGGTTAGAAACATCTAGGCTTGATTACTTTCAACAATACTGAAACTAAACACAACATGCGCTACATAGAGCCTTTTCGGTGTAAAGTAGGCAAAAAGGTCTCACACTGTGGAACATTCAATAGAAATTCAGCATAAGATGTGAAAGTTATTCAAATATGTATATTATTTAGGCGAAGGTTACAAAGCCATTTATAAGGCTCAGGCAATCCAGCCACTTACAATGAGAGTCATAATCTCCAAATAGAGAAAACTCCAAACAGTGATGAATCTTTTTGAGAGGCTTAGTTACCAAAATGACCACAATTCCTCTGAGAGAGCATCAACACAAAAGAATCAGCACATCAGCATAAAAGAATCCAGACAAACATATGACAAATGCCAGACCTTACTTCCCTCAGAGAAGTGTTCAATAATGATTCCACTATTAGAAAGGCTCTATTCCTTTATGACCCAGCATCTCTGCCATGGCGAACTAGGTAGCATCGAGCTAGGAGGGCGTGTTTCAACAAACAGGCTCCATTCGGCCCGCCCATTTAGCCCGCCTCGGCTCCAGCAACGGTCCACCTTTTTTGCCCATTTTTGGATTAGCCGGGAGGTAGGTGGAGTCAAGTAAGTGCCAAGATGGCAACCAAATGAGGTACAGAATGGATATTCAGAAACCAATGGGTGACGTCACGGAAGCTACGTCCATGTTTTATACAGTCAATGGTGAAGACAAAGCTAAGATTCCGTGTGGCCTTGTCAAGTCCTACTTGAACCCCTTTGAGATGCTGTGACCGGATTTTCGACATGCTTTTCATGCTGGATAGCTCTTAGTGTGGCCAAATTAAAGCAATTCTGTAAAGGAGGGTGTTTCAGAATTCATCCACAGACTGATCTGTGGGGATTGTAGTCTTTTGGTTCGAGTTGTTGACTGCTTAAGGAGGCAAAACCAGTTAAGTTTCTGTGGGTGATGGCTTTTAGACATGGGAAATAAGGGTGTTGGATTGCCTTTTTTGCTTGAAAAAAAAAAAGATTTAACATTAGCATTTTGTGTTTCCTCTTGTTCTTTGTGGTTTGTTTTTCATTTTTGTATGAACATATTTAACCAATTAGTGTGAAAAATAAGCAAAAATAGAATGGGGGGGGGATTACTTCTTGAAGGCCACTTATGCATACATTTCATGAGAATATATTCCATGACTTACACAGTCAGGAAAAATGAATACTGGTCTGTGATGTAAAATTTCATTTCACGATCTCCCATTGGGTCAAATTTGTACCTTATGATGCAAATATAAAAGGACAGAGTGAGTGTACCTTGGTGCACACATTAATGTTTCAAGCCTTGCGTGGCAAAAAATACAATCTTTTTGCACTTTTTCCTCAGGGTGATTCTGAGAGCTCACAAAATGTTAAATGCTGTGAGCAGGCAGCCTAAATACAGACTGCTGATTCTGTATTCGCCAAATACTGACCAAATTCTGACTTTCTTTATAGTGCAGAAAAAAACAGTGGATATGATTCAAGCAGTCTCCCAATTATTCCACTCCCATGATAAATTCAAACGTACCCACCCATATTCATGAGCAATAAAAATTAATAACACAGTCCATGGTCATGGATGTTAAGGTAACAAATGTACAATCAACTAAAATGTAAACACACCCTCCAGCCTTGCATGTGCTGGGAAAAACCTCAGATCTGTATGGATGCTGCCCTATTTATTGAATCGATATTCCCCTAGTGTGCAACATGACATTTGAACTTGTATTTTAACAATCCCTCTGCAGGTAAAATCCATTACCTGAGCCATTACTCACAGTGAAAGAGCCTTTCAGAGATATAAGATTGAAGTGAGTCAGATTTGAGTCAGTAAATTACATGTGCAGTATGGAAAAGGAGAGAGACTAAGGTCCAGATTGCAGTTGCACTCCTGCTCAGAGAAGGAGCCTTGCCCTGGACGCTCATGAACAGTAACACTGTAGTGGCGCAGTACTGCCGACCAGGCGGAGGCAGATAATTAAATAATAGGAGCAAGCATCACTAAAATTACACCATTCAGGCTCACCGCTTCCAGCACTCACCCTGGGTCTGTGGCTGGACAATCAATATTTTACTCACTCGCAAGTTGACTTAACCAAACTCTGGGACGGTTTTGTGCTGATGTCCTTAAAGGAGCTTTGAAAATAGCTTCACCGCTCCCCTGATACACATGAAGAACCACAGTAGCCCCCTTTGGAATGAATTAATCGAGCATACAGGAGGGGTAATAAGTATTGAACGTGTCAACATTTTTCTCAGTAAATATATTTATAATGGGGCTATTGACATGAAATTTTCACCAGTTGTCAGAAACAACCCAAGTAATTCACTCATACAAAGAAATGAAAACAAATAAGTCCATAAATTATGTGTAATAAAATGGAACGACACAGGGAAAAAGTGTTGAACACACTTACTGAAATTTATTTAATACTTAGTAGAAAAGCCTTTGTCAGTAACGACAACTTCAAGATGCCTTCTGCATGGAGAAACCAGTTGCATGTGTTGCTCTGGTGTGATTTTGGTCCAGTCTTCCACCAAACTGACATCAAATCTTCCTGGGGGCCTTTTCTATGAACTCTGATCTTCAGTTTTTTCCATAGATTTTTTTTTTCCCGTTATGACAGGGTTCCATGTTTCATTAAAGGCTGATACAGTGTTTTGTTTGTAGGCTGTTGTTCTGATTATTGAAATGTGTTCTTTTAGGAGGTTGATCCAGTGAGTAACTTGACAAGATTTTTTTGATTTCCAGTTTTGAAAAATTATTTTCCCACCGATGGATAGAGAAATAAGTAACAGTTTTTTAAATTTTGATGGAGGGGTTATTCCTGTGGTATTTCCTACTAGGCAGAGTGATGGGTCCATTGGAATTCTGCAGCCAAATATCATGGAAATCTTTCCAGTTACTGCTGTCCAGAAGGAGTGAACCGGTTGGCAAACCCAAGTGGCGTGAAAGTAATTGTCTGTAGTGTCCAGAGTGCATTGCCTGCAGTTGCCTGTGTCTGCTAATCCCATTTTCAACATTTTACTTTGGTTGATGTGGGTTCTATGGATAGTTTTGTTTTGTATCAGTTGCAGGTTAGAGTTACTTGACATAGAGAAGATGTTATTATTGATTTGTATCCAGACGTCGGGGCCGGGAGAGATATCAAAGTCATTTTCCCATTTTGTGGTTAGAAGTGAAATTGAGGTATCTTGTAAGATCTCCATAGATTTTCATTTGGATTCAAGTCGATAGATTGACTGGGCCATTCTAGCAGCTTTATTTTCTTTCTCTGAAACCAACTGAGAGTTTCCTTGGGTTCATTGTCTTGTTGAAATGTCCACCCTCATTTCATCTTCAGCATCCTGGTAGATGGCAGCAGATTCTTATCAAGAATGTCTCTGTACATTTCTCCATTAATCCTTTCATCAATTATGTGAAGTCTGCCAGTACCATATGCCTATGCCCCCACCTCAAAACTTCACTGTTGGGATGGTGTTTTGGGGTTGAAATGCAGTGCCGTTTTTCCTCCAAACATGGCGTGCGCTATAACATCGAAAGAGTTCAATTTTGGTCCCATCTGACCAGACTATATTCTCCCAGTATTTCATAAGCTTGTCCAAATGTTGTGCAGCAAACTTTAAATGACCTTCAACATACTTTTTCTTCAGCAATGGAGTCTTGCGCAGTGAGTCTGCATAGGCCATGGCAGTTGAGTGCAGTACTTATTGTTTTCTTTGAAACAACTGTACCTGCTAATTCCAGGTCACGCTGAAGTTCTCCGTGAGTGGTCCTTGGCTCTCGGACAACTCTTCTGATTATTCTTTTGACTCCTCTATCAGAAATCTTGCAAGGAGCACCTGGTCGTGGCCAGTAGATGGTGACATGATGTTCGTTTCACTTCTGGATTATGTCCCAACGGTGCTCTGTGGAACATTCAGAAATTTAGAAATACATCTGCAACCAATGCAATCAGTATGTTTTGCAGCAATAGGGTTGCAATCTTGAGAGAGCTCTTTGCTTTTTTCCACCATGAGATGTTTCTTGCGTGACACCTTGGTAATGAGAAACCTTCTTGAAGGCCGTCAATTAGGAATAAACCAGGTGATATCAAGGATTGCTTTTTAAATACTGATAGATGTCAGCTGGTTTCTTGGCTTTCTATGTCTTTTTTCACCGCCTTTTGTTCATGTATTCAATACTTATTCCCTGTGTCATTCCACTTTATTGCACATAATTCTGGAAGAAAAACCCTAGAGCCAATTTCTTTATGGAAGAATGACTGGAAAATGTTTTTGGCCTTTTTAAAAAAGAAAATTCACCTAGTGATTAGGGTTTAAATTGTTTGATGAAGATAAGTGACTACTATGGTGCAGGTTTGATCCCCGGTTGTACCAACTGGCAGTGGTCAGCAGCTTTTTCAGGGCAATGCACGATTGGCTGTAGCACTGCTGGTATCCAAATTGGGAAGGGACTGCCGGGAAGGGATATTAAAAATGGTTGCCTTGTTCATTGCTCAAGCGCCTCCTGTTGGCCAGCCGGGCGCTCGTCAGTGACATTCTGAGCTTGCTCATGTTCACGAATCCTCTGCCCTTGTTCTGAACTTGCAAAAGCTTCGCAGTTGGGGGGGATTTTCCATATCAATGCTTTTTACATGAAAAGAACACTGATTTCAGGGGATCAACATGTTTATCATAAATAACTTTGCGGGTGTTTCTGTTTCTGTTCAGCTGTATTCTGTTGCTTCCTTAATGTGGATTCAATAATGATTCCAAAGTTCTGAGCAATAGTGTAAATGTTTCTCATGAAATTTAATGAAAATTGAACGCTGAGATGACAGGTGCAAATATTTTGTGAATATGATTTTTTAATATATATATAACGACATGCAGTTATCCTCTCCGGCACTTCTTTAAGGAAACTGTTCCAGTTTCTAATAAAACAGTACAGGGAGGAGTCACCATTGGCTAACTTGGCTCATCAAATATTAGTTCTTTTCTGCAACCCAATTTCTGCAATGCACATTATTCAATGCTCCCACTTTCTTGATTAAAAAAGATCTAAGTAAAGTTGATTCAACATCATGTATGCAGTTTTTCTTCTCTTCAGACAGGAGGGATGTGGTTGCTTATGGATGGGACAGATTCATTCCTCGAAAAAAACACGTACCTTGACATTTTTGTCAAAAACAGTAACATAAGGCCACAAAGTATCAGTCTCAACTATTTTTCCTCCTAAGCCGCCAGTAATTCTGTTAAAAAATAAGTCAGATCTTCCCCCCTTCAATAACTTCACTAAAATTACCTCTTCAGAAACGTATTTTGTCATAGAGCACTCTCTCTCTCTTTCTCTCTCTCTCGCTCATCAAAATTGCTGTCTACATTGACAGCTTCTCACTGTTAGCCAGCTACAACCTCTAAGTGTTCGATCTGAAATGTATGTCCTTACACTAAAAGAGAACTTGAGTACATCCTCCCAAGTCACACTGGTAACACTACCAGACCTGGCCCCACAATCTTAATTATGACTGGCTTTTGTGGAACAAATTTTCAGTCAGTTTTTAATCTTGACATACAGTATGTCATATCACAGGGGCTTATGAGAATATAGGATCTGAAGAGCAGGCAACATAAAATACTCCGCTTTCACAGCACAACACCGGCAATAAGTGAAGTGCAGTGCTATTCCATGAGGAACAAGAAAAAATCCCCACTTACAGCTTCAGATAGCTTAATCTAATAATGGCGCAGGATTTGCTTGTGTCAGCAAAATGAGCTAAACATTGCCTTCTGATGTTTCATTCATCAAAATCAAACCTTTCTCTCCTCACTGTCTTTGTGAAAATCACACCATGTGTTATTAAGATGAATAACTTAATCCCCTTTCCCTTGTATCGCAGACAGTATTATGGCAGTAATGGAAACTAAAAGCTTATTTCTGCAACAAAGTGCAAGCCTGTCACCAGCAAAAAAAAAATCACCAGCAAATAATAATAATAATAATTATTATTATTATTATTATTATTATTATTATTATTATTATTAAATAGAAAGATAAGGATGTACTGTACTTGGTTACATGGTTTTGACATAAAGACAACTTCAGGGTGTCACTGATGGATTTTTTTTTTTGGGTCATAACAGATGCGCAGCTTTGATTGTTTTGCTGACATTTATTGAGAATCAATCCCAATTACTACAAGTCTACGTTTTATGAATGAAGATAATTTTACTTTGAGTTAAAATTTTCAGCTGAAAAAGTAGATAGGTCTGCGGGGAAGTTGGCTGACTCATGAATTTAAATTGCCTTTGGAGAAATTACAGTTAGGATACAGCTCCATTGTGGAAGTCTTTGTTTCTAAGGCATAAATTAGCCTAAAAACATTTGATACATTTGGATCTGTGAGAAAGTACAAATGTCCCCTTGTTCTGTTGACTCTCAATTGCGATTGGTCGAAGGATGTTCTAAGGATGTTATGTGTGCATTATTATCCTGTGAGCCACATGAAGTAGTTCCAAATATTTTGTGCTGGGTTTCACACTACAGAATACTTCCCTCTTGGCCACTATGTCACATTAAGGGATTAGGGAGTCATAATTTATTGCAGCCATTTGCTTGAAACACACGATCGATGATACGACCAATCACTGCTTGCTGTCTTTCGTGACGTGTGTGAAGTTTCAGGTTGGAGTTGCTTGGATCCTGCTTCCAGGAACAAGAATGTAAAAAACAAAGGCAGCTGCCGCAGTGTGTACGATACAGGCTCTCCGCTGTCTGAAAACCTGTTAAAAATAATAATAAATAAATAAACATAAATAAAGGAGAAAGACTGTCAACCCATTCTTGGGTTGCACAGAGGGCAGTAGTCAATCCTGTTAAAAAGGATTCAAATTAAAAATAAATTAAGTTTTAATTTATTTTCCTTAAGGGAAACCAAATTATAGCTGGGTAGCAAGCCACCACAGGGTATTTCACAAAACAGATTGTGAAAGCCAGTATATTAGCTAACTTTTGCCATCAGTCAACAAAATGAAGGTAAAAGTGTTGTGCTGTGAAAAATGAAGTGTTTCTGTCCAACCAGTGATCAGAAATTTGACAGTTTTTCCCAGGTACTGATGGCCCAGTCTCACTCACTGAGCAAAGTAGGCAAGCTCAATATTGTGCCTGTGCAAGTGCATGTGTGTGCGCACACACCAATGTGGGGAGACGATCCACAGGCTTTCAGTTCAGGCTTTGTTCTGCAGTTATGGGTGATTTGTTCTCTGCTATTGTGGTTGCTCTGCCCACCCCCCCAACCTCGTAAAAAAAAAAAAAATCAATCACATCGAATCGACAACCCTTTTCATACACAAATTCATTCAGTTTTACTGTTCCTCATATTGAAGTGATGTGTATATATTACCTAATACTCACATAAGTACGATTAATACACCAGTGCCCGAATATAGTCTTGGATCTACGCAAATGTGTGTGGGTTCTCTAGTGACTTTGAGCACACTTTAAAAAGCAGACTTGATACTTTAGTATGTCTTCTAGATTAATTATGCAGAGAATTTCAAGTATGTGGCCTGGAATGAGGTCTTAGGTGAATAAAGTCTGTAGATCTCAGTCAGCTCATTCTGACATCCAGACTGCTATTGACTGCTGGGTCTAATGAAACCTGTCATATGGATAACAGACCCAAAAGAGCTTTCGCTGGGCCTGGTGGATTAAAGTCATAGTGATTTCCCTCTCTCAATCTCAGTCAGTCAGACACACTGTCTCTTCCACACAGCCACACACACATAAACACATACATGCACAAAAACGCGCACACACATACAAATGCAAGAACACAGAGACTTGTGCATGCTGGCACGGAATGTTGCAATCAGACTTGAAACTAGAAGCTCACCCTCTCCCTTTTTTTTTCCTATCACATGAAAACGTTCTTTCCGCTCATATTTTCCTAGTATTTTGAGACGCTGTTTTCCTTGCCTTTCTGGATCTTTTTTTCTACCTATCTGTCAGAGGTATTGCTTACTTTTCAGTTATAGGTGTGCTGCTTGGCCTAGATGTGACAATGATGTGAAGAGGTACACCTCGCTCTCAAAGGGTCTGTATGGAAATTACCAGGCCGTGGGGGAACTGGGGCGTCAGAGATGGGGAGGAGCATTAAATTAGTGTATCACAAAAATCTTGTCTTTTTTTTATTTTATTCACAGTATTTACTCGTTTATTGTGTTTTTGTGCAAGTGACTGGTGAGCCATTAGTATAATATCAGGGATTGCATGAATATAAGAACCACCAAAGTCAAAGTGCTTATTTATAGGGGTTGTTATGACACTGACAGGAATCAAGGAGACATAATCACTAACTCTCTGCATCAAAGCCATTTACCATGGAATGTAACAATGAGGTTGTAGAGGAGCACAGACTTTGCGAAACGTGATCTTAATAACTTTCATTTTTGACGATTCAAGTCGAATTGCCTTTGATGGAAAACAGAAGAGAGTCAGTAAATTATTCAGTTGGCTCATTGCAAAAGAGAGGAATAACCAGAGATGAATATATTTTATTCATGAATGTGCTCATGATCAATTTTTTTGCGTTTGCGTCTTTTGTCTTTCTTACCGCAAATACCTCCAAAATTATGCATATTATGCAGAGTGGTGCGAGAGAGAAATACTCACTGAAATGTTTTAAATTTAAACTTGCTTACAATGGATAAACAATTCCCAGCTTTGAAGGTTCTGCAGAAAACTAAACACTGATCTTGAAGGAGTGCTTCAGAATAGTATAGTGCAGTTAATGAGTAGACTCATCAATGCAAAACAAACCTTTGAAGTTCTGAAATGGCATGTTATCTGTGTAACAAGCCATATGATGTGACTAAAGTGGATGAAAGACCCATAAATTTGAACACTGAGTATGGTTACAAATAGGTGAATTATCATACGTGCAGTTGATAAACATGGAAGCCAAACTCCAAAATTGAATTAATACACGGCTGCGCCTTGTGCACATCTTGATCAGTTAAGTCTATAATTATCAGAGGATAGGACTGAGTAGTAATGCTTGAAATAATACCCTCAAAATACCATCAGATGTAGCATTAAGATGTTATCAATTAATCTTTGCAAGTGGGCAAAGTAATGTTTGGTTCATAATTTGGAAAAGTAAATGGGTACCGGTTTGGAGTTTTTGGCCATTATAGGGGCAGGTCACTAAAGGGTTTCTATTTGTCCAATGGGAAGTCATTGAAGGTCCTGTGTATAAAAGGTTCAGCCATATTTTCTCCCCTCTCCTTCATACTCCAAGCTTTCACATGTCTGAATCTGGAGCAGGCAGCTCATTGGTAATTCTAATACACAAAACTTTCATGTGTGCCTGTGTTACAGAACCAGACTCAGGTTTTCTAATATTCAGTATAATCACCTTTGTGGTCCCTCACACCTCGGGGGCTGAGCCTCAGTAGTAGTAGGTTGTTGGGTTTTGATGTCCAGAGAGTGAAATGCCTGGCATGTTCTTCTAACCACCTGAACTTTGTCGATATGCAAGCAGACCTGAGTAGCATTAGCTCATGCTTCATTTAGAGACTAAGATGACTTACATAATTTCCAAGGGCACATTCACTTATTAGAATTGCACCTCATTTCATTTGAAAGATCATCCATACTTAATTGCACTTACCTCGTATTTAACTGTGAAAGTCATTTCAACATGGTGTGAAGGCTTCTGAAGGGCAATGGTGTAATGAGGGAGGTCAGCTGCAAAGCCACATTTGTGTAAGATAACGAGACCTTTTTGGAAGGCTCCAGGCAAGGTCTACTGTGACAATTCAGGGACTCATTTGCCAAATGCGAGTGAGTGCTCTGGCTTCCATGACAAATTCTCAATGAAAAAGTTAAATGAACTATACTACTGTGCAAATGTCTTAATGCTTAATGATAAAAAATAAATATGCAAAATATATGCAGAATGAAAATATAAGTGCAACAGGTTAATCATCTAAATATTTTCAAAAAAATTATTTCTGGCTTGGTAGGGTTTACTAATGTGAATAAGATCGTGTGCTCCTGGTCTATGTGGAATTTGGTCATCTTCAACAATTTGAGAGCAATCTCACCATTGCTGAAGCCCGTCAAGAGGAACTCAAGCAATGTTCCAAACTTTTCATTCATGAAGTGGAAGGAAACAACCAAAGAACGTACTGATTAATTGATCTGCATCTCGCGAAGGCGAAGTTGAATGTCAACACCAAGCTGGAGAACACTGACAGATCGCACAGAATTGGTGAATGAAGAAAAAGCAACAAAAACAGACGTCCTTTTCAACGTCCGATTATCGCAAAGTTCTCTGGGTATGGACCGAGGTCATTGATCTACACTACAAAATCGAAACTGGAGTCGACCGGCATCTACATTCATGAGAATCTGACAAATGTAAGACATAGTTTGGTAAAGAGGGTCAAGCTCAAATGCATTCAACCAGATCAAGATGTAAAAATTATAATCAAAACTGCAAATAGATTGTTCACCATAGCATCAGAGATTGACAGGAAGGAACACTGCGATCTCTCTCTGATGTAATTTGCAATCATTTTTAGGGACACTTACTGGCTTAAATAACCAATTTATTCTTTGTAAAGAGACGCAGCTTTTGTGATCATGCCAGCGAATTTTCATGTTTTTCTTAGTTGATTTTGGCCTTGCGTTCTGCAGACTGTAATTCTTAAGTGTGTGTTATGTAATTGCAAGTCTGTTCGTGAATATGAAGTGTTATATCTGTCTTAGTATCATACAATGCAATCAAACTAAACTTGAATGTTTATGAGGTAGGCAGTGTCATGTAACGTTTAGAATTTAACTTAGATGACTCACATAGAAATGCTCTTATTGCATTCTGAGTTAGCTTTTATTCGATCATATCTGAGATGATCAAGACTTTTTTGAGGACACTTTATAGCTTTTTTTATTGTACTTGGAATATCAGTACACCCAGTGGCGTGCACAAATAGATGCTAGGTGGTGCTACAGCACTTGCCCCTTTGCCCTTTATCAATGAAAGTGCCCTTTTGAAATTTCGTTTTTTTTTATTTTTTAATTATTATATATATTATTATTATTATTATTATTAACACTTTAGTGGGGCCAATGTTGAAATGATCTTTTAGAAAAGCTGTGTGATTAAAAACTACTGAAAAAAATGCCCCGAAATAGGCCACCTCCTCAAGCACTTCTGACCTCTCTTCCTTTGTCACGTGAACACGCGCGCAATGCATATAGATGCGCTGCAGGAGCATCAGCTGAGCGACTGGAAGCCACAGTCTTGTGTCCGCCAGCCAGGTAACACACCAATCAAGTGAAATCGTACAACCCAACCTGTAATCATTTTGTTGTGCAGTAGCATGTCTCATACACAGTGACGGTTCGTCGGTAGAAACACAGGGCCAGCAATAGCCTCAGCTTTCACTTCATAATGACAGACACCTCTCGCAGTTTACCTCCCCGATTAGCAACCGTTGCTCAGACTGATTGGAGGAACCGACGAGAATCTAACTTGTTTTTGAAAGCCTTGTTATACATTGCACTACGAAATTATACGGCATTTAACTTACTTCCGCACACCACTGGCCACGGAAAAAATATCAATAGCCCAAGTCTTTATAATTTCTGAATTTGCGTAAATTAATTTGCGACGTTCATTGAGCAATTAGCCATGAGAATTCGTTCTATAATCTCTGAATGTGAGAGCCAAAGTGCGTAGGAGCACAGCTGAGTGAAGACGAAAGTAATTGCTGTGATGTCCACGAAAGTTTCGGATTTTTTGCAGATTGTCATCCTTGCGGATTCACATCAATTATATCAATATAGCCAACTGGCAATCGCTTTGTAATTAGCATTTCTTAATCATTACGTGTCACGCATTGGTGGTGGCTATTCTGTTAATTAACTGTTTGATTGTTAATCAATCAAACCTGATCACAAACAGTTTAAGAGCAATTATCCGGGAAAGGGTGATGTTACTGAAGGCCTTCCTGGCATCTGACGGTACGCCACTGCTCATACAGCACCAAACAACTGAGAATTTTTTAGCCGACTGGTCACCTGATTAGATAGTTTAATGCTATAGCCCAAACAATGATAGATAACGTGAGGATGACCACCACAAACAATGTCGGTCGACTTTGCAAATCTATCTGTTAAGCTGAAAGTTTTCTTTTGAGTAGGTTTTGTTAGGCAACATTAATGAACACAAAGAAGAATTAGGCAGTTCCCCATTGCCTGAGAAAAATATCCCCGTAAAGGCTACCCATGAGCCTTCTCGTAATAAATGACAATAGTCGTGAATTGCATTGAACATGTGCGTGTTATGTTTATTTTATTTTTTTAATCTCACACTATAATAACATGTTCCATGTGTGCTAAAAAGTGCCCTCACCCTTGCCCCCCATAATGTCTGTGCACGCCACTAAGTACACCGGATTTAGACTTGCATGTTTTTGATGCGTTTCAAATGAACGTAAACTATGTCTCAAGTAATGAGACAGAAAATTCATGTAACTATTATTTTTGTGATAATTTCAATTATAAGTTTTCAAATGCTAATGAATGTTTTTCTGCATTTCATCTGAACTCTTGAAGCTTTGTTGCAAATTTATTTTCAATTTCTGATTATGTTTCAACTTTACATCATAAATTCTCAATTTATGCATTTACCGAGACATGGTTCAAACCATGTTTCATCTTAATATAACATACCGAGATATTCTATTATTCATATACCACGTGAAAATCAAAAAGGTGGTGGAGTATGTTCGAACATTGATGGCAAATTTAAACCATGTCCCCTCTAACAGAAATGAGATGATGTATAAATGCTATAGAAATAAGCTTCATTGTACCATTTGATCTCAGAAGCAAGAATATTTTCATGTATAATATATCAAAATAAATAATATGTGTTATGGCCCCAATTTCTTATGACATCTAAGACAGCAAGGGATGACGGACAAACTTTTTTAACTTAAACAGTTTAATTAAACAAAGACTGACAACTAACCTACAATTTATACTACTTACCAAGATTGACACCAGAAAAAAAAATATTTACAGTCCCTTGAGATGGGGTTGCTTGGTGATGTCCTGGGACAGGGAAATGCTCCAACACAGACACAATTCCACAAAAAAAACCTTTGCAGGTCTTGAAAAGAGTGACAGGTCTGGTCAAATGTATCCTTCTCCTTGCAATTTCTCCTACTACTTTACTCTCTCAATTTCTCTCCTTATATACTCTTTTGCAGCCCCCTCCCACCTTTTAGACTTGTTTTGATTCTCTGAGACTTTCCACTCTCAGACATGCCCAGGACATGCCCAATCCTAGCTCCAGGCTGGGCTTTTCTGCCATCTAATGGCTTTTTTTTCCACATTACACCTCCATTCTAAAAGGGAAAAATTTTGACTCATAAAGATAACATTTGTCTTTTCAATACAAAATGGTTAAGTAGACACTTGTGTGCATATTAAACAAGATGCTAATAAACATGATATATACACATACGCAAACATGGGATTAGCAATCAGCAATTACATTGTCAGTACCCTTTACATGCTTAATTTCCAAGTCAAACTCCTGTAAAATCAAACTCCAGCTCAGAAATCTCAGATTCCTGTTTTTCATCTTACTCAAAAACATTAATGGATTGTGGGCAGTGTACACAATCATTGGCTTTTGCCCTGTACAAACATAAACCTCAGATTTTTGTAAGGATAGAACTAGAGCCAACAGCTCCTTGTGGAATAGTTCTTTTGGTGGCATTTGAACTTCCTGGAGAAGTATGCCACGGGATCCTCAATGTCATCAGAGTCACTTCTCTGTAGGAGCACAGATCCACAAGCTTGATCGCTAGCATCGCCCACGATGGAGGACTGTTTGTTGAAGTCAGGAGATTCAAGCACGGGGAAGTGACACAGCAGAGGCTTCAGGCGATCGAAGGCTCTTTGGCATGCCTCATCCCAAGTAAACTTCACACCTTCCTTCAGTTGGTTGGTGAGACTGAGAGCAATCTCAGCCAAGTTCTTGCAGAACTTGCGGTAGTACCCGATCATTCCAAGGAAGCGGCGCAAAGCTTTTTTGTTCTCAGGAACTGGAAGTCCATGATGGCTTGGACTTCAGCATTTGTGGGTGCCACCTTTCCCTGGCCTACAATGTAACCAAGATACGTGACAGTCGCACAACCAAAGTCACTCTTGTTCAGGTTAACAGTCAGGTTAGCCTGGGTCAAGCGCTGGTACGTCTCTACATCTTTCAGACGTTCAGTGCCATAACGAAGTGCAAGTGAGCTGTGCCACTGCGAAAAGCTATGAGGTGCATACGCGTGCAGGTCAGTGAAGGCTGGCCAGCGAGGCAGCCTGGAGGTGAGCATTGCTGCAGATAGTCAAGAACGTGACAGTCGTCATTAGTACAATACTTACTGAACAAAGTATCGAGCCCAATGACACTCATAACCCACGCCAACCAGGCGACACTACCCATGCGCACGTTGCTTAACGACAAATATGCTGATGATTTGAGAAATAACGTGAAAAACCACGACCCACCTGGAAGAACGTGGAAACATAATTTTACTAAAGCCATGGAGAGCTGCGCGTTGATTATGGTGGATACAGGCGGCCGTACATATGTAGAGAATGCGGATGACGACCAACGCCCCAGAACTTGCAGAGTCGGGGCATTCAATCCGCTTTGGGCTGCTGTTGTTGCTGCTTCAATCCTACATGAATGTATGGAGAAGCGTCCCGGAGGGATTCCACATTTCTTGAGAACTGCACTGAGGTGGGAGGTAAACCAGTGACGGCTGACTGGAGATCCGGATGATGTCAAAAACAAAGGCTTATTATTTGCAGTAAGAGGTCTTATACAAAGATAAGAAATCATGGACAAATATGGGCAGAATACAGAATCAGTACGAGCAATGATAATGTTGACCCCATTACCTGCAGAATCAGCTTTGGAGTGCTTAAGGAAAAGGCGGAATTGATTGGAATAAAAAGATATGTCTGAAAAACAGAGGTCACGTGAAGGAAGAAAGGAATTTGAATAAGTAGTGAATTCACCGCAATGTAAAAAAACCATAGAATGCCAATAAAAAACAGACTAGTAGAGTGTCAGTGTAGTTTGAAAAACACCCTGCACGCAGAACGGTTAAAGACGGTGAAGGATGTTGAGTGAAATGGGGAGTCTACTATCAGGAGAGGAAGGACAAGTTTTTTTGAATACCCTTTAACAATCATTTTAAGGCCGGATTAGAAAATAGACTCCCAAAATTGAAAAGTGAAATTGGATTCCCGCCACCAGACTGCGTAGGTAAGAAGGTTGAACATGACAAACATCGAATTGATAGACAATAAATGAACAGGATATAATGGAATGCTTTAAGAAAAACAAAAAAAGCAAAATAATCTCCAAGCCGTGTCATACACTTTTTATGTGGAATTGGCTAAACCTTTTCTCTTATATCTGTTTGCAGAGTCAATTAATGCAGTCATATTAGCGTTCAGTAGAGGAGCAGTTCCGAAAGAGGGGGACTGGTACTGGCTTCGGATTGGCTGAAGGACAAAGCCGCCGGAAATCCTGGAACCGGAATCGGAATAAGGAATCGGCTAATTTATTCCTGCAACCTGGGATGTGCACAGCTCTAAAAATAAAATTATTCGTCACTAAGAGCCAAGTCATGAGCCGAACCAAGGGCATAATGATGCTAGATTTAGACCGCCCTTTATTTATTATTTCAACCATTGCTTCATTATCACAGTGAAATCAATTTTTTTTAACAACACCAAAGGGGTCCCCACACATAGCCAGCAATAACAATTGGATGAAACTCAAATAGAAAAACAGACGATTTGTCAGCAAAATTTAGAAATTCTGACGACCGTTCACTTGCAAACCATTCACCTTGAAAAACCCACCAAAGCCTACAGATGGAGCTGCATTAGTTGGAGCGACTATTCTTCATCATCATTATAAAAGAAGGAAATTCCATTCCTACTATCTCGTACTGAAAACCAGAAACGGATGTCAGAACGGCAAGCAATATCCAAACTAACGACATCAGGCAGAGAATTCAGCGATTTGCTCAGATCCAGCTGCCAGGATATAAAAGACCTCCCTTGAGGAATTATATGCATAGCAAAATTCAAATGACCCAACAAGGAGAGCAACTCATGCTTTATAATGTACATCGAATTTACGTAATTACTTGCCACGTCCTTAATACGGTCCACTTTTTCCAAAGGAAGCGAGGCTTGTGGAGATACACTATCAAACCGTATGCCAAGGAATTCTAGGGAAGTAGCTGGACAGATAGTTTTAGTATCTGATTAGGGGATACCCAATGCCCAAAAAGTGCGCTTTAACGTGTCTAGCATGGGACTCGGTAGTTCAGACTGGAAATCGATTAGAAGGAAATCATCCAGTAAATGCAGCACAAAGGGGAGGCGGTCATTATTCAGCAAAATCCAGCACAGCGCTTCCGATAAGTTAGTGAATATTTGAGGGCTACTCCTGCATCCAAAAGAAAGCCTGACAGCGAAATAAGAGCGATGCCAATGGGGTTAGTGCGAAAAATGGTGAAGGGAGGAGATTTGAAGGGGCCAATAATATAACCTTTATTCACCTCTCTTTGAAGGAGCTCTTGAACGATGGTTTAATCAAAGCAGAGTGCAAATTTTTACAGACGAAAGATTTATCAGGTAGGGCAAGGACTCCCACCCAAAATCCTTGAGTGAGACGAACACTGGGTCCGGATGAGAAGACAGTGCGAAAGATAAAGCTGACACATTAATGGGAGTGGAAGGATGAGCTTATAGGTCTATGGTTGCTGATTGAAGCTTCTCTTCTGTTGCGGATCCCGATGACCGCGACAAGGACACACCGATTTCGGATGGGTGTCCTTGCAAAAACGGCAAGTATGAAAAAAATTTACATTTAGACCAACCACAAACACCTTCATGAAAATTGTTACATATAGGAACACCATTAAAGTAAGAGACCTTCCGTCCCTTCATGAATGATGTAGAGGACTTTTGCATAGGGCAGTTCAGCAGTTATGTCCAATAGCCCTGCACACAGCGCATGCAATCGCCTGGTGACCCCCAAAATGGCGAATGAGCGATTCGATGTCGAAACGTTAAACGTGAACGTTAAACTGAGACAGCTGCAAAGCAGCCTTAGCTCAAAACGATTTGTGGTACTCGTAGAACAACGCACCGCCATAACGCAGGTGCAAATCGCAAACAAAAGCGAGATAAGAGTACAGTTCCTGACGCCGTTCAGGATAAACAGAACAAATAATATCTCGAAATATACCAAAGGCTAAGACAAACTCGCCAATGGAAAGAGACCGCTGAAGCCACGGGTCATCAGACTTCAATAGTATTGAAACGTTCCCACAGTCCAAAACCCGTTTGTGGCATTCGGGCAACGTGAGGCCTACCGGATGAAGGCCCAGGTATGGCAGAGGTAAGAGAGTATTCGGATGGCGCGTCGAGGATGACGGGACGAAGCACCGTTTCCGAAACACCAGCCTACTGAGCTGAAACTTCCACGGCACGAATCCGCCATTCGAGGCAACCCACAGTTGGCAATAATCACTGAACGGCCACCAGGATCAGCTCGGTGGCGTCAACACCGGAGGAAGAGAAATCACCCCGCGGGGCTTTCCCAGGGCGGCCAGCACACGGAGGGGAAGATTTCGCCAGCCTTTTCTTGCCCCGCCCACCAGGACAGGACGCGGAAAGCAAGCGGTCTTGGACGGGTGTCGGAGGGGCGTGGTCATCCTCAGCGCCAGACGGAACAGAGACAGGAGCAGCGCTGGCACTTGCTAGAGAGGCAAGCAGCTCCAGCAACTCCGAACGAGGGAGCTCGGGGCTTACAGGGATATGCAAGGAGACGCTCATCAGTGTAATCATGATATTGCGAAGAAGTAGCCACCAAGGCTAAACGCCTGCTCCTGCGAGGATTGAGGCCAGAGGATTCGCCAGCCAAGGAATCATCCTGCATACAGCAGTAGGCACTTGGAGAGGAGGGAGCTGACCCAGATTCTGACATGATGTACAGAAAACGCAATGCGGAATCTCTGAAACAGCAAGCAGGAACACGCCACGAGCCTATTTAATTACATATGGGATAATGTGAACCTCAGCAAATTTTACGACATGATAAAGACATCTATACTGATCATATTGATGTCCGTTATACCTTGATACACGCACAATCAAACGTTTGGCAACAGTTTCAACAGGGCAGGGGTGGATACCATAAATTTCACAGTTTAGTATTGCGTTTGTCCGCCACGCACATCTCTCAACGCGACACATCTCCTACGCATGGAGTTTACCAGAGTGCCTATGGTGGCCTGTGGAATGTTGTTCCACTCCTCCTGGAGCGCTATCCGGAGTTGCCGGACATTACCTGGGACTGGAACACGGTCCCGGATACGCCGATCCAGAGCATCCCAAACGTGCTCTATGGGCGAAATTTCAGGTGAATATGCGGGCCAGTCCAGCACCTGAACATTCTGAGCTGTAAGGAACTGGGTGCAGACCCAAGCGACATGAGGACGGGCATTATCATGCTGGAACGTGACATTATGCTGTTGGACAAACGGTACTACAGTTAGTGCGAGAATCTCATCACGGTACCTTTGGGCGTTCAAGTTGCCATCGATGAAATGCAATGGAGTTCTCTGTCTGTGTGCAATCCCTGCCCACACCATGACACCGCCTCCGCCACCGCCATGGGCAACTCTCCGGGGGACATTTTAGTCAGCAAACCGTTCACCGACACGGCACCACACACGACATCTCCCATCTGCGTGATACAAGTTGAATCTTGATTCATCTGTGAACAGCACATTTCTCCATCGTGCCAAGGGCCACCGGAAGTGTGCGTTAGCCCATGCGAGATGATTCCGGAAGCGTACGTCTGTGAGGTCTAGCCCACGGTGAAGGCGTCGAGCATGCAATTCTGCTTCTCGGAGGCGGTTGCGAACTGTTTGAGCAGAGATTCGTCTATTGTTCAGACCGACTGCCTCATCGGCCGTGCGTGTCGCAGGTCTGAAACGTTCGCGCAAGTGCACCAGCCGGATGTGACGATCCTGAGCAGGGGTGGTCACACGTGGACGACGCCGATGAGGCCTGTTCGCAGTGCTTCCAGTCTGTCGGAAACGCTGTCGTAGACGATCTATGATACTGTAGTGAACATTCAGCTGTGCAGCGACCCCTCCGATGGACATTCCAGCATTCAGCATGCCAATGGCATGCTCCCTCATAACTTGAGACATCTGAGGCATGGCTGCGTCTGACAAAATCCAACATTTTGGTGTGGCCTTTTATAGTCCCCGGCCCAAGGTTTGTCTGACTACTGCTCATTCTGTCTGAGCAGCGTCTGGGTACACCGCACTCGTTTACTCATACCAATCATGACACCGGTAAAAAAAATACTCAATGTCTGAGCTGAACTCAAATTTTAGACATCAATAAATGGAAACATTCCTTTTGCAAATGAAAACAAATATATTTGTGATTTCATAACGGCATACTTGAAATGGTGCCAATATTTCAAGTGGTGCATTTATATTTTTGTTCAGTGTATAAAGAAGACCGAAGGCGCCGATTGGGTAAGTGCAATTGCTAGGGAATCCAACGTCTCGTGATTGAACTTTCATTTACACTGCCATATTCATGAGGAAAATAATTTATCCAATTCCCAAACCTCTTTCATGAATATTTAATCTGTCTGTATTGTACCAGACCCACTTAAATTAGCGAAAGTTATTAATAATCGTCCCGTATCCATTTTGCCCATTTTCGAAAATCTTTGCACTCCGTAGTAACACTAGACTATACTACTCCAGAACAAAAGTTTAGGGAATTAACAATTTGAATTCCGACCGACTAGTTAGCCCTTTTGTATACAATGGAATAAATTCTTACTTCGCTCGATAATAAAGAACCCGATACCATCAGAGATGCGGGCTTTTGAACTGTGTGCTATAACAAGCTGGATGGTCCCTCTCTTCTTTAGACTGCACAACACGTGGTTTCCACATAGCATTTCAAATTTTGATTCATCTGACCACAGAAGATTTCCATTCTGCCTCAGTCCATTTTAAATTATCTCTGGCCCAGAGAAGATGGTGACATTTCTGGATCGTGTTCACATATGCCTTCTTCTTTGTTTGATACAGCTTTAGCTTGCATTTGTAGATTGCATCATGAACTGTGTTCAGAGACCGTGATTTCTGGAAGTGTTCCTGAGCCCTTGCAGTGTATTCCAGTGCATAATCATGCCTGCTCTTAATGTATATGTGTAATGCTGCCTGAGGGCCTGAACATCATGCAATACTGACCTTCAGCCATGTCCCTCGCGCACAGAGATTTCTCCAGATTCTCAGGATCTTTAAATGATATGATGTACTGTAGATTCAAAGTCTTCACAGTTTCACATTGAGGAACACTTTTCTGAAATTCTGAAAAGGTTTGTTTTTGGTTGATGTATATAATTTTTCTGAAATGCATCTACAGGCTTTTGAGTCTTTTCAAAAATTTCTCCTCTGGCAGGTTGGTCTGAGGCCTGTCCTGAAAAGAAAAGGGGAGAAAGGCTGAAAGAGAGAGAGGAAATGGAATGCGTCTCAGTGCTGCTTCATTTACAAACAGTAATTAAGTCATCTAAACCAGTATCTTATTTATTTGTTTACAGTATATATTTAATATCCTCAGCAACAATTTTTAACCAATAGAATTGTAGATAACACAGAAATTGGACCAAGAGTCCTGTTGCTTACCGGCAAGCAATCTTAAAGTGCTGATACAAGTAATGGAAATTTCATGTGAACCTTGACCTTCGAATCACTGAAGGTCAATGTCCCAAATCACTCAATAGTTCACAAACATTAATAAGATCTCCTGTGATACAATCCTGTGATACAAGCTCTGAAGAATTTTTGGTGATAAAAATAATTGAAAATATAATAAGTAAATTCTGAACTTTGAAGGTCACAGAGAGTCAAATTGAGATCAGCAAATGGACGACTTTCTAAATGTCTCGATAAAGCCTCGGCTCCATCTGTGAACATTTTGGTGATACAAGTTATTGATGTTTCATGGTCGAGTTTGACCCTCAAAGGTTGCTGACAATCAATTTGAATGTCACCAAATGAAAGTGAATAAGTGACTTTCTAAATGTCTGTAACACAAACCTGGGCTCCATCTGTGACCATTTCAGTAATAAAAGTCATTAAATTTTCACATTTGACCTTCGAAGGTCAATACAAAGGTCACCAAATGAAATGACTTCCTATATGTCTCCAATACAAACATACACTCAATCTGGAATGATTTTGCCGACAAAGTCATTGAGATTTTACTGTGAAGATTGGCCGTTTCAGGTTGCTAAAACAAATCATTAGCTACGTTTTTATTGACTGATATATATATATATATTATATGTTATTAGTTGCTTATTTCCGTATTGCCTTGGTGTACGCCGGAGTGTCACCGTATTGCCCTTGGCCTAACACCACGGCCCAAAGGCCAATACCAAGGCAATGCGAAAATGAGCAATTTATAGTATTTTTATTAATTGGTCAAGTATGTTGTGCTATCGTGAAAATATTATGACTACGACTTATGACGTACGCGACTCATTAAAGAGCTAAATGCTAGGTCCGGGACTGTCGTCTGCTTCTTTGCAGAGAGCAAATGCCACAGTTGCCAATGGTTACTTGTGTAAGTGCCAGGCATGGCAGCAGCTGAATTTTTTTCCGCGGAAAATGTTTTCACCGGGGCGGGATGGGGGGAGTCTAATGAACACAGTTTTCGTATTTTAATCGCAAAAAAATTCTGTGTTTCGTCAAAATGTAAACAATACCATGTGTCTGTCCGCACCTGGCATTTCTATCAAGGAATTACGCAACCAATATCTGATAAAAATGGCGGAAATCTGCAGATCGCTGGAAGATTGCCGTGCCTGAAGTGCTGAACTGGGATATTGGCAGGCCGTTTTTACAGTATGCATGCAATAACATACTTAGCCAAGGGGTTTTTCTAAACAGGGTAACAGGCAACAGTAACACAAACCTAGGCTCCATCTGTGACCATTTTAGTGAAACAAGTCATTGTAATTGTATTATGTCAAGTTTGACCTTCAAATGTAATCAACAGTCAAGTTGATATGTGACTTCCTATGTCAGTAACACAAACCTAGGCTCCATTATTGAACTTTTCAGTGACAGAAGTCATTGAATTTTCTCTAGGTCAAGTTAAATCTTGAAGGTGAAAATGAAGGTCACCAAATGAAAGTTCATACATGACTTCCTATATGTCTCCAATACAAATTTATGCTTAATCTGTAATGATTTTGCTGATATAAGTCATTGAAATTTCAGTGTATAGTTTGGCCATTGAAGGTCACTGAAGGTCAAGTTCAAGGTCACCCAATGAAACTTCAGAAGTGACTTCCTATATGGCCATAATACAAACCTAAGCTCTATCTGTAATAGTATTGGTGACAGAAGTCATTGAAATTTCCTTACATGAAGTTTGACCTTCGAAGGTCACCGAAGGTCAAGTTCAAGGCCACCAAATGAAAGTTCATGTATGACTTTAACCAGGGAAGTCCCGTTGAGATCGAAATCTCTTTTTCAAGGGAGCCCTGGGGGTTGAGGTGGCTCAGTGTTCCCATTCTTCAATATTTTCAAGCCTAGAAACCTTTAAAAATTGTACCATTTTTCTTGACCTCAAGTTTGACCTTTCAAGATCATCTGAGGTCAACTTTAACACATCTAAAATATAGGTCATATATTACTTCCCATATGTCGTTAATACAAACTTAATCTCTATCTGCAACCATTTGGCCTCCACAGGCCATCTTGCATATTCATAAAGTACAGTGCCCCCAATAGACCCAGTTCAGTCAGGACAACTCACGTTTCAATGAAATAGAACAATTTATTCATGGATATGAGCATTACATTGTATTTTGGCGGCAGTTCTGCTCTGGAGGAATAATCTACTTAGGCACAGCAAACATACAAACATTGTCAGGAACAGAAATCAAAATCCCCCCGATGTGAGCAGAACCAAACAGGTGGAGGCTGGGGTGGAGGCGGCAAGCAAAAACCAAACAGTGTGTTGCATAGCATGAAGCGTCATTGCGAACAGCAGCGGAAGCAAGTGAGCTTGACGTCTTTCAAATAGACCGCTGTATGACCTCGTGATGTGTATCCTCCATTTGTTCGCCTGCTGGTGCTGACGTGCTGGTAGCTTACCAGGCTGCTGTCAGCTGACGTAGCTCTTCTCGAGTTGCCTGCCTGAACTAGTTACACTCATTTCAGTCAGGACAACTCACGTTTCAATGAAATAGAACAATTTATTCATGGATATGAGCATTACATTGTATTTTGGCGGAAGTTCTGCTCTGGAGGAATAATCTACTTAGGCACAGCAAACATACAAACATAGTCAGGAACAGAAATCAAAATCCCCCAAAACAGCAACCACCGCCAAGTGGCTAAACCATGTATACAGTGGAGCACCCACTGCCTCCTGAATGACCATGAAATCCATCGAGATATCCAGGGTCAAAACATTGACTACTAAAGGCTGCCAAGTATTTAGTGTAGTTTTACTATCATCAATGCAGATAACCTGGATCAGAATGGACATATGATCATTAATGTATATTACCTCACCATGTGTAGCCTGGTTCCACTGCAGGGACCCGTTAGGCTCGTTTCCTCGAGAACACACCGCTTGGTGCCCTCACATCTGTACTTGCGGGCAGGGCCTCACTGTTAGTCTGGATGCTTGGCCAGATCCTCTAGAGAATAGGCGCATGCCGCTCCCTCTAGTGCACGTCTGCAACCCCTACAGATGCGGGAGGCAAGATGAAGCATCATCTTGGTCCTGAGAAAACATTCTACCAAGTGAGAAAAACTATGTGTACAGCCGGAGCACCCACTGCCTCCTGGATAACCAGGAAGTCCATAGAGATATCCAGGGTCAAACATTGGCTGCTAAAGGCTGCCAAGCCTTTAGCGCACGTCTGCTGCCACCAATGCAGATTACCTGGATCAAAATGGACATTCTACCATTAATGTACATGACCTCCCATGTGTTGCCTGGTTCCACTGCGGGGACCCGTTAGGCACGTTCTCCAAGGAACACACCGCTTGGTGCCCTCACATCTGTACTTGCGGGCAGGGCCTCACTGTTAGTCTGGATGCTTGGCCAGATCCTCTAGAGAATAGGCGCACGCCGTTCCCTCTAGTGCACGTCTGCAACCCTTACAGATGCGAGAGGCAAGATGAACATCATCTTGGTCCTGAAGAACATTCTACCTAGTGAGAAAAACTATGTGTACAGCCGGAGCACCCACTGCCTCCTGGATAACCAGGAAGTCCATAGAGATATCCAGGGTCAAACATTGGCTGCTAAAGGCTGCCCAGCATTAAGCGCACGTCTGCTACCACCAATGCAGATTGCCTGGATCAAGTATGGACATTCTACCATTAAGTATGGCCAGCCAACCACCTGCGCAAGCGATTTATTATTTTTAATTCAATTATTTGTATAGCGCTTTTCACAGTCTATCACAAAGGCGCTTTATGTTGAGCGATTAAATAAATGAAAGGGCAGTGCCCAACCTAATCCCCACTAGAGCAAAATGAGGCAAAAAACTCCCAGTAGGGAGAAAAATCCTCAAACAGTGGTGAGAAAAAACTCCCCAGTGGGAAGAAATCTCAGGAGGAACCTGGCTATAGTGGGGGAGCCCATCCTCCGCGGGCTAGCTAATTAAAGCAATAATAGAATAAAATGGCATCAAAACAGTGGTGTCTAGCTCCAGGAAGTGGGATGTCGAGGAAGGAGCTGAACTGGATCCGGACCAGATTAGGACAGCAGCACAGCAGCAACTTCAGCTCAGATGGTCCAGGACTCCGTAGTGGAGGGAAAGATCCTCAGAAAGAGACACAGAGGAAAAAAGGGGGGTGAGGCACTGGATAAAACTACTGCATAAAATAGAAATACTGTCCTGTCTCAAGTGCCAAGTAAGAATTTAGGAACAATTTGTAATAAACAGTCAACACCCCTCCATCCGCTTGTTGCATTATAATTCTACCAGAAAGAAACCATCAAGTACCTTTAACCCTAGGTTTAAGAGCAAGTAATGATTCATCATACTTCAAAACCCCCAAAAACATGAAGTTTCATGAGGACAATTCTGGTCCTGAAAGGCCGGTGGGTAATGAAGGTTGTATTTCTTCCAATTTCAATGACTAATTGAATAAAAGGGGTTATATACAAAAACAAATTTGCTCATGCAGTAGAGAGAATGTTTCACATAGGGCGCCAAGTTTTTATTTATTCATTCATTCCTCTTTTTTTTGGGGGGGGGGGGGGGGTCGATCTTGTGAAATTAGAGATGCCGCAGAAACTTCAGATTTTAAAAAGTGCTTTTGCCAATAAGGCAATTAACTAATTAAAGGCCAGAAAGGGAGCAAAAACTGAGACAGATATGGCCCTCATTCGCCAAACTCTAAAATACGAGTATTCTCCCTTTAAGATAGTACATCACATTCCGCTCAGATTGACTATGATTATGCATGCACATTAATTTGGTGCAATTTCAAGCAGTAATCCAAACCTAGCACATTAACATCACCTCGGCATTTTCAGGGATTTCTAGCACCCAAAGGAACCTTGATATTAGGTCTGGTCTGAGGCATGATGAAAAAGTCAAAGCTACCAGCAGCATCATTTTACAGACCCTGCATGTTCACAGCTTTGTGTTCATGCGTGTCACACGCTTAAATTTGTTAGGAGATGACAAAGCAGGCCTGGTGGTTTTAATATGACATACTAACATGTCATCTAATTCTTAAAATTCAGAAGATGAAGCCGAAGCTTCAGAATCAGACCAACATTCAACAGAACATAATTCCAGCCATCTTTTTCATCTTATCATCTTTAAAGATGCTTTCTTTGAGTTAGTTTCTTCTTCTGTATTGAAGTGTTGATTTTATTTATTATGATATGAGCTCTTCGTCCTCCATGAGGTGCTGTTTAAGTAGTGCTGCGTCGGGTCCTGCCATGAGGACGAAAACGGAGGAATAGCGGAGTTCAGCCGTTTAGAAGGAACACCGAGGACGCACCATGGGGCGCATGCGATGTCCCGTGTCTGTAGCAGCCGGACTTCAGCCGTATTAATGGAAACAGCTTAATGCTCTGGTACTGAACAAACCATAGACGGAAACGACCATTCATGCTCAGTTGGGTCTTAGGCGGATTTACAATGGACAAAACATTACTCAACTCGATAAATCATGTATGCATTCGACTGTTAAAAAATAAATGCGGACTAATTTTGCATACAATTGAGGCAATGACTTGGTGTTTTTTTTTTTTAAATAAATCAGTTGGCCAGAAAGATTGTAGGATTGAGGAAACAGGAATTCTTCGCGCCGCGTAGTCGTATGAGTGAGTATTCATAAGGTTTCCACCGTTACTTGTTAACAATAACAGCAATCCGGGCAGTAGTCAACATTGTTGCCCATATACCCTGTTAATGTTTGCTGTCAAACATCCATCTGCAACAATGAATCACCGCGACGCAAACCACTTTCTGACATTATGTTCACTGATGATCATCCGAACATCACGAGATAACCACACCAATTCAACAGGCATAAAAGCATGGAATTTAGCGATTTTCAGGTCCCTGACGTGGTCCGCAAACTACAGCCCGAGCGCGACTGCCATACCATTCAAGTTCGCAAATTAAGAATTAAGTCCTAGTACAAAACGCTTCACAGAAAAACTAGGGCTAGGAATAAAAGTACCATCTTCTCTGTGAGGCAAAACAAACACTAGGTCAGCACACAATTCATGAATCTTGAAGGAAAAGATCGCATAAGTATCCATGCACTGCCCTCGTGCTATTAAAGTCCAGTGTTTGTATTTTATTAATTTATTTAAATTTATGAGAGACAGGGACATGCTTAGCAACTAAAAGGAACAGATTTATATCCACAATTAAGCGGCCTTCAGTCAACAATGTAGCACATAAAGCAGAATTAATCGCAAAATTTAAAATTACCTGCATATTTGGATTCCAGGGTTGCACAGAAGCTGCCGAAGTGGTAAACGGACCCTGTCGGTTTGGAGAAATTGGCGTTCCGCGTCTAGACAGGAACCAGGTCTCCAACTGAATCAGTCCATAGACCGTCATTTTGACTTATAGGAGGAACCTCACTTGAATCAGAATTATCTTGGGTTTTCGATTTGAAAATAGCGTTTGAGGGGCGTTCACGCGCACTTTACCAGTCGCAACTCTAACAAGATAAAATATGATTGCAGCAGTAGGCTAATTCAATTTCATCAGGCGCCCATTAATCCTGGAACATAGAGAATACACGCCAAAAGCCAAGAAGAAGCACAAGCAACAACAGATTGTAAACTTAGCAGAAACAGAATAGCTGCATAATAACCAAAAAAGACAGCAAAAGCAATCTTCGTAGCGAGGGACTGCTGCAAGCGCCAGTATAAACATCAAGCAAAAACCAAACAGCGTGTTGCATAGCATGAAGCGTCATTGCGAACAGCAGCGGAAGCAAGTGAGCTTGACGTCTTTCAAATAGACCGCTGTATGACCTCGTGATGTGTATCCTCCAATTGTTCGCCTGCTGGTGCTGACGTGCTGGTAGCTTACCAGGCTGCTGTCAGCTGACGTAGCTCTTCTCGAGTTGCCTGCCTGAACTAGTTACACTCATTTCCGTCGATTCAATCAAAATGGCGCTCGCACTGTACATTGACAATACCAAGGTAAGTTGATTGCCTGATTTAGGAAAGAATTTATTGTGCAGTTTTTGAGAAATGTTTTTTTTTTATTTCTCAGGCCTATCTTTAACATTGGAGCCAAAACTTCAAGGATCCATGAAACGGACAAAAATGATTAAATCAAAAATCCGAGAAAAAAGTCTGAAGATATGGTCTAGTGGTGTGTTATTGCAAATTTACAAAAAAATTCATCTGGCCAAAAAAAAGATAAAAAATGCTCCGGACGACGGACACCACACAAGGACTTCAGAACTCTTCTGTGAATGAAGGTAATTTCTGTGACAAGTATGTACACCTGTTTTTGTTGCACTGTCTCACAACTTGCTGTAAAAAATAGACAGCTGTCCGACTGGAAAATGTAAACGGACACATACTTGTCAACAGAATTACCTTCATTCGCTAAAGAGTTCTGAAATGCCGCTCTCGCTGGAAAAAAGTTACCGTCGCTGAGTGCCGGTGCATAGACCTAATTTTAATTGAATTATTTTCTGAACTGAATGTAGCCCATTATTTTGTCGCCGTTAGATCGCTTGGGGGAGAGAAGCCATGTCTTCAATAGCCACTTGATAGAATTGGATATTTGCCCCAAATTTTTCAGGTCTAGGACCTCCCCTGTGCTAACTTATGCTATTTAAGGATAATCGTTGTAAACAGTTGTCATATTCAAGCAATGTCATTTGGGTTTTGGCCCAAATTTACTTGACTTGCTAGCTTTGTGTAACAGTGATTGTTCTTGTGCTAATTAGCCAGCAAGCTAGCTATCGTCCCATAAATTTTAAAGTACAGATCGGAAGTGCGAAAGCGCAACAAAACAATCAGGTACGTTCATGCCGAATACAGCTAGCTAAGTCGGTAAAGTTAAGGTGAAACCAAATCATATTGTGAAATATGACAATTACTTACAAATATTTTCCGAAGTTAACATTGGCTAGATGGCTGGATAAAGAGTGACATTACATGATCGCGCTCTGCCTTCTAATCATGTAGCCATAATGACTGATCTGCGGCAGCGGGAAGAGAAGACTGAAGAGACATTGGTGGGTATGGGAAATGCAAGCCTTCTGAGAAATGCCGTGTGAAAGATGAAGTATTTTATTGATGGTCTCGTGCAGGACAACTGTACAACCGTCAGGCAATGTCAGTCTTTTCAACCGTTTTGGATCTTGTTGAGTTCATTTTCATTGTGTTTCACTATGCTATCCCGTCAACGCTAGCTTGCTAATGTTGGCATGGCTTATTCTTTGTAACACTTTAACACTCTTTAACACTAACACTTTGGGATATGCTTGGCTTTTTAAAGTCCTTTTCCATTATACTACTCGCTGAAAATATTATACAACTGCACCCTAGTCACCACGGCATCGACATCAGGGAGGAAGATGGGCTTTTGATCTCGTTTCATTTTCAAAAGTAGGAGGAATGTTGGGTGGAAATTGGTAAATAAATATCAAATCATGTCATACGAAGAATGGGCCTTGCTTTGCGTTATTTGTTCAACACTTATTTCAGTAACAAACTGATTATGCTACGTTAAAAAGGTAGGCTAAAGGTACAGTGTGTGCGACCTTAGATGCGTTGTGCTGAGGCAGGATAAACGCTGGGAGATCGCTGATCAATACCGCAGATCAGTGGTTCTCAAACTGGGTCCTCGGCCCCCACTGTGTATACTATGCTGCATGGGCGTAAAAATGCGTATGGACGCTATGGACGTGTCCATACCAATATTTTGATGTGTTTAAAATGTCCACCATACCAATTTTGAATGGGGCATTGCACGGCATTCGGGACACAAAAGGTTAATTTCCCCTCCTTAGTTCCGCCTCTCAAAGTCATTGGTGGGGACAGCCTTGCTATCTGTGATTGGCTCCCCTTCCTGTATCCATCATCATGACTGGGTTGTCATTGGTAAGTTGGAAGGCTACGCGGTGAAATTAAAAATTACAGCGTAATAACAGCGTCTACTGTCGCTGGCTCTGGGAATCATGTCTGACTCGGGCAGGAAAAGAAAAAAGACGGACATTAGACATTATTTCACCCAGTCAATGGTTAGTTACTCACACAAAATAGTCTTGTAAAAACCTGTTCAGACCGCGACTCATTTGCTCCTCCAAGCGCTCGATTTCATTGTTTTTCCAGTAGCACAGCATAAACCTCAACATGCAGTAGCCTAAGAACTTCCGTGCTTCCCATTCCCATGCTTGTCGTTTTGGTGGGGGGGTGCGTTGCAGTCTGACACGGATTCTACTGAAACAGATTAATCATGCTAAAAGTCTCTTAGAGTGGAGTAAAATAAGAACAGAAAATCTTTACATAATTTTTAGAATCCGCTCATCTTTAGCCCTATTCGGACGAGAGAACAGAACGTGAGAGGGGTAGATCTTCACGCACGCGCTGTTGCGAGTTGTGACAGTTGTCACATGCCCGCCATCTCCACAATGCATGTTGATGCATCTGAATGCATTTTTACCCCACGTCCCCCCATAAAACTAGTCCCGTCCTAATAGGGCTTTTGATGGAATGGTTAGATGAATAATAATATAGAAGGAAAATTTATTATTAATGCAATAAACAGCCAGCCAGCATAAAATGTATTATTATTATTATTATTATTATTATTATTATTACAGGTATATTTCATGTGGAAATTAAGCAACTCACTGTATTGCTGATTGATGAGGCTGTATTTTGAGTAGGTTAGGTCATGACATAGGGAGGCATGGGAGGCAAATTATGTCCCCACCAATGTCAACACCATTATTACGCCCTTGCTATGCTGGGTTTAGTTCCAACCACAGTTGCCATCGAAGAATTTTGAAAAAGCCTTAATGTCTTATTTGGCTGCGTTCCATGTTTTCAGCAGTAACTGTATGTACCATCTTAAGCTACGATTTGATGGACATCTCCATTGATTGTGCAATGAAGAATAAAAACCCTTGAACATATTGCACTTATTTTTATATACTGTGAGGATTTTCAGGTAAATTCAGTTTTGAAGAGATCAAATTAGAGATAATCAATCAATTCTAAATTAGGTTGCTGAACACAGTTTTTATAATTTGCCTGAAGTAAATAAAATAAAGATGAAACAATGAGTAAATTGTTCGAAACATAAATTGTCAATTTTTGTGATTTTGTGTCAACAGTTTCACCAATGGGCAACCTATAGATTGTTTATGTTGATTAAATATTTGATTGTGTTTCCCTCTGTAGTTCAACAAGTTTATCACATAACTGCAGTACTTTTCCCACAGCTGATGACACATTTTTGATAATACCCTAGGGTGATATCAGTACAGACAACGTACTGTAAGAATGGATAGGCTATCTACTAAATTACATATTTGCAACAGGAAAAATAATATATTTCAGCACTTGAGTGTAAAATAGGCCTAATTGTGCATATAAGCATATATTATCTCCGAACAAAAAATATTGCAGAAATGATACCTGACAAACAAAATCCTCATCAAAAATACCATGATATTTAAAAGGAGGGGGCTATATTTCACAGCACGTGTGCGCATTGACATTTCTTTACTTATGTTGGCAGCTTCTAAGCTCAGCATGCTTATCTGCGGTCATAAGCGGAGTGTTTGTTTTAATACAATCTCTCAGACCGCTTTTGCACAAGGTACAATTGTTCGGTGCAGTGTCACAGTGCGATTGGGTAACATGTTTTGGGGGATTTTAGTATTGCGAAGGGGCTTTAGAATATCAATATCGCGAATGCATGCTGTGCGTGCCCTAGCAACCTGGTGTGTCATCAATCAGTAACATGGATTACCACGTAACACAGCATAAGAAATTAAACTTGAAATTTTCTTGACTGAATTTCAGTGGCTAAATCATCAAAATTGCTCCCTACAACTGTTAAACGCGAGTCCGTCATCTTGGGTTTGCCGAGAGACGCCGCCTCCGCGCACGCCCACTCTGACTTACTGTAAATATAACCCTGAATCACCGTTTACGGCACCGTAGATATAGCCACTGCCTATTTAATAATCCAATTGTGTATTATTCCGCACAAACGTTTTAAATAGGAGCACAGGTTGAGCAAACTGTATTGCCTAAAATAAAAAGGTTTGCAGAAATGATTTCCGGCAACATCACCCCCGCCAAAGCAAATCAATATTTTATGCAGGCTTACGTTACTCTTGCATTCATATATGAAAATAAATCACCAAAAAGCTGTGCCAGTATCTACATGTACGGACTACCATCAACACGACTGCTCCAACCGCCCTTGTGGCTCAGTTATGATTAAACAGACACCCAGCTAATGGGCTATTGCCCAGCTGCTGCGAGCGCGGTCGGCGGCGGGAGGTCTTCTTTTGTCTTCGTGCGCGTCAAGACCCCGGTCGTACCGCACAGCTCACGACGAGATTTCTCAGTCCTACCGACAGCATGACGCCCCCCTGTTGCCGGATTAACAACCTTTTCTTTGGTTTTAACGGTGACTGTACTGTACATGTTTAATTGCTGCATTTTGAAATTTAAATGGCCATTGAACAGATTTGCATGAACACGATTGCCATCGCCAAGCTATTTCCTGCGACTGTGATAATTTATATCTCACATTCATGTTTCATCTGCTTTTCTGAATTTTTTCCAGCTTGAGTATTTTTTGACGCTTAAAGGAGAATTTCAGTGTGAAATTGACTTGGGCTGTATTGAAACATGATAACGAGTACTAACATTTGTCGAATACCCCACCTCCGTACGCATGTAACATTTCGAAATACATGGCTTTTTTAGCCAAAGCTCTCAACAGGCTTACAATGGTAGTGAATTGGGCATTGCGTTGCCATGTAAAGAAATCGCAATTTTTTCATCATTATCAAGGCTCATAGTAGCTCCACACTTCATTGGTAGAATTCCGAGGGCCCTAACATTTAAAACGAGGCACTGAGAACTTTGAAAATGCACAGGTAGTTTATGCAGACAGTACCTTGAGGTAGTTTCCAGTCACGTCCATCTTGAAAGTCGATTGACGAGCACAAACGAACAGATTGCAATCTGTTCCCCTATCCCATAGTCATTCGTTCTCGTCAATCAACTTATCGTGACTTTCAACTTTGGTGATTTTTCTATGGCCATTTAACTTTCAGAATGCGGCAATCAAACATGCTGTCTTAATAAACGGCTCTTCTCATTCAGCAAAATAAATAAGCGAATCCCCTGTTTGATTGCTAATTAAGCAAAGTAAACAGGGACATGATTGGAGTAACCTAATTGGTTAAAAGGAGACGATTCTTCAGTCCTTTCCGTGGCTCCATGCAGCATGTCGCCGAAAAATACTTATGTCAGTCAAGTTTTATTCCGGGAGCATTTCTCATTCCCCTTTGATGTTTGGAACTTTCGTCCCAGACTGCGTCGGGGTTCATCAAGGAAAAGGGAAGGCGCGGATGTGCGCACCATGGCAGCATGTGGTTGTACTATGCTTATAAAAAATTGTGATTCAGAATTGTTATCCCCCTTGTTGGCAATGACTTTCAGAAGGGTTCACAGGTACTGGCAAGTCCCTCTGAAGGTCATGTGTCAACTCCATAACGAATGATAAACTTTTGGGTGGATAGAGTGAGTAAAAATCACTCTCTTTAAGGGTTAAGATAAATCAACTGCTTGTTAAAATCCTAGGATTGCAATTGTGGTTGGAACAAAGACCAGTATACACAGTGGGGCGCCAGGACCAAGTTTGAGAACCACTGGCATAAACAGAGAAAAGTCGGCCACACAGACATGATTTTGTGCCTTCATTGCTGTGTCCATCGCACCTAAGTTGGGACCACATAGCTGTGTTGTTTCGGCTCCATTTTGGTGCGCTGGGAGGACTTTCTGTGAGGGTGCGATCAGGAACCAGTCGCGAGAACCAGGCAATGCAGTAGAACTTGCTTTATTAACAAAGGGGGAGGACCCCCGCTGGGCAGAAGGCAAAAGTACAAAGTCCACACTCCAAAAATCAAAATCCAGTTGGGAAAAAATAGAATCGAAAACCAGGGCAGCAATCACAGTAATCGTAGTCGGACAGAAATGGGTCTGGTTCAAAGGAATAGATATTTCAGAGAAGCAAAGCCAGAATCCAATGGGCATAATCCGAATCGTAACCAGAGCAGCAAACATAGATCTCGTGGTCGGGCAGAAAAAGGTCAAAACACACTGATGCAACAATAATCCAAAATCACAAAGGCAAAAAATCAAAAGGTCGGGCGGTCCAGTCAGAAGGATAATCAAGGCGAATGAAGCGTGGCACAAGAAGACTGAGGAAAATGATCTGACAGAGTAAATGTGAAAAGACACCAAATATACGTTTCCAGGGAGATCACATGGTGAGAGACGCAGATGCAAACAGTCAGACTGATGACAAGGGAGAAGCACCTGAGGGAGAACCTAATCACATGCAATTTGGCAGAAGCCAAAACGCAGACAGGGATCACGGGACAAACCTATGCAAAGATATACAGCTCCAGTTGAGGAGTTCTAATGTGCTTGGATAATTTGAGAAGGACAGCGTGATGAGATGTGGAGCTTCCACAGAAAATGCAGCAAAGGAAATCAGGGAGAGACTAGAACAGGGCGAGTGCTGAGGGCTTGTTAATCAATTAGTAAGTGAAACTATACAATGCCACGGTGCTTGTTAGTAAGTTAGTATTATATACAATGTAAGTTGGTGTTAGTAACTTCTAATGAAAATAACAAACTGTTATTATGGTTAGTAAGATAAAAAAGTAAGGCGAAGTAAGCCAGCAAGATCGGAAGGAAGGTTGAAAGCCAGAATCCAGTAAATTAGCCGAAAAGTGACACTCAGGACTGGGGCTGTGTGCAATGACAAGACAAAGACCAGACGGGGGAGACAATGTGCAATGCATAATGGAAAACATGAACCGGAATGTGACTATGGCAAGATGCAAAACTTGGAAAAGTACATACTAAAGCAATACATGAATAAACATATACTAACAGAACCTAATACATAATTCAAGAATAGTCAGACATGGCAAATATCAAAATACACAAAAGTCAGTCTGAAAAATCATGGCATGAACATGGTCAAGGGCAAAACAGAACATGAGCAAATACAGAATCACAACACTTTCGAGGTGGCATGTGCCCAGGGGTGTCACTAGACCTAATACTGTACTGGGGCACAAAGAAAAAAAATTTTTAGCTCTAATTTATCATAAAAAAGCATAAATAGTGCTTCAAATTATACATTCATGTCAGATTATCTTGTTGTCTGGATCTTTGATTAACCACCTGAAATGGATTGATGCATTCAGTCGACTTGTGCACTTTACTCGAGACCTCTAATCCTGGTACAAGCATAAAAAGAATAGCAATGAATCTTTATGAAATATCTATTGTAGCATTGTGTGATTCAAATGAACCATTTCATCAAGGTATCAATGACTGCAATCATTAAACTGAATCTTATGTTCTATTCTAATCAGTGCATCTTTACTAAACATAAAACTGTATTCACTAGTGTCGGCTATAACAGTAGGCTATCTTTAAGTCTTTACCAAAACTGTATACTCTCCTTTGTTATCCTCAATGTCTCATAACCAAAGTACTCGATGAGACCGATTCTTTGTTCATACAGAACCCATGTTTTAACGTGAAATAGCTCATATATGCTCATCAAACATTGATAGCAATCTCCAGAAACCGAGTTGACAGTGCTAGGCTAATCATTATGAATCAACGTTATGCCTATGATGAGCCAGTTAGCTATAAGGCAGCAGCTAATGTCTGCACTAGGCTACTTCATTTAAGACGGCAGCTGAAAGTCTAAGCAATGTTGTGACATTTACATTCCCATGGAAATGGCGACACAGAGGAGAAAACAAATAATTAAGGACAGGCAGTTCCCCAGCACTAACCTGACGACAGGTGGAAAGAATGACGGCGAGACACCGTTGTGTGTGTGTGACCTTGTGTTCCGAAGTACTGAAGTGTGCACTAGCTGAATCACAGCCAAAGCCACGTGAATATTAAGTAGCCACATGCCATTGTGTACAATACGGAGTGAAGTGAATAAAGTAGCAATGAGTTACAGTTATCCTATTGAGTAGTTGTGTGCCTATGCACTTTCTGTTACTGTAGATTCTCTTACTGTGGACATGTAGACTTAAAATGTGATTTTTTTTTTTTTTTTTAATCCCCTGGGAAAAATTATACTGGGGCACTGCAGACCAATACTGGGGCACGTGCCCCAGTAAAATATGTCTGGTTCCGCCGATGCATGTGCCATTGTTACAGGCCATCTTAAAATATCGCTAGCTACAGTCATTCTATAATAATTTGTGTGGTGGAGTGGTCCTCCCAGTAATTAGGCCTAACAAAGAGGCCTTTTGTCAATGGTGACTATCAACATATGGATTCACAATATTATATATTAATATTAAATTCTAAATCCCTTTCTCACTGAAAAACCCCCCAAAATATATCGTTGCCCCCTTTTAAAATCATTTTTATCCCACCGGTATTGAATACCGTGGGATATAGTCATTGCCCTGTCCATCCGTTCGTCCGTCTGTCCATCCGTCCATAATCATTCTCATTTCCGGAGCAGAACTCAAAAACTATACCACTTACAAACTTCACATTTGGTATGGAGCTTACCCTTATGGTGTAGTTGTGCCTTTTGGGGGTTTCAGTTCCATGCTGCCCATAATTTCGGAAATTTTCACCAAAAACGGCTGTAACATTGGACTCTGTCTCCTTTCCAGGACAGAACTCATAAACTATGGAACTTACTCTTATGGTGTAGTTGTGCCTTTTGGGGTTTCAGTTCCATGCTGCCCATAATTTTGGAAATTTTCAACAAAAACAGCCCTGAAATTGGACTTTGTCTCGTTTCCGGGACAGAACTCAAAATCTATGCCACTTACAACTTCAAATTTGGTATGGAACTTACCCTTATGGTGTAGCTGTGCCTTTTGCGGGTTTCAGTTCCATTCTGCCCAAAATCTTTAACTTCTATACCAAAAACAGCCCAAAAATTGGACTTTGTCCCTTTTCTACAGCAGAATTCAAAAAGTCTGCCACAAATCACGATTTATGAGGAACCGGTGGGATATGTCATCTTCTGATGACTCTTGTTTACATTTAGAACAAAACACCTTCCTGTCGCGCCCTTGCAAACATTGGCACAGAAGGACGTCACTGACCCTAGCTGTATTATGAGCTTCAGGTTGTCAGCCCAAAAAATAAACAAATAATCCTTGGACAAAATCTTCAATTTGAATAGTAGTGATTCATCGCATGAAATGATTAACTTTTTTAATTCAATCAACAAGCTTTCATAATGTAGATTGTCAGTTTTGCTGACCTAAATACATCCAGGCAGCAGGCTGATCCCAACCTAATAATTGTTGCCTTTGGGATTCTCATTAGCATTCTGAAAGTGCTCCCAAACTGGCAATTTTTTTTTTTTTTACATCTTTTTACTGCAGATACGTAAAAGCCATTCTCAAGCTTTCGGTAATTAGCGCATTCTCTCAAACAAAAACTGCTGCAGTATGTGTCTCGATGACTGCGCCCTCTGGGTGATATTCCTTCACAGCCCAGGAATTTAACGGATCTGAATAAATATTACAACACTGTCCTTGCAGTGTTGATTCCTGGCAGAAAACTTCAACAGCATAGCCCTGATTTGAGTTACTTAAAGCAAAGCAAACACATGTAATGCATCAGAGTCCATGTCGGGCAACTCATGCTGACCAGCTTTTTCTTGCCTTTTCCCACAGTTGCTAAATCCCCCCCTTAGCAAATGAACTGTCTCTGTAGTTGTGCAGATAAGGAAACCGACGGCATTATTTGCTTTAACAAAATGCAACCATTGCTACAGTGCCGCGAAAAAGCGTTCTCCCCCTTCCTGATTTTTTTTTTTTGCATATTTGTCACACTTTAATGTTTCACATCATCAAACAAATTTTAATATTAGACAAAGACGACCCGAGTAAATACAAAACGCAGTTTTTAAATTATGATTTTATTTATTTCGGGGAAAAAGCAATCCGAACTCAGCTGGTTCTATGTGAAAAAGTAATTGCCCCCTAAATCTTAATAACTGGTTGTGCTACCCTTGGCGACAACAACTGCAATCAAACGTTTCCTGTAACTAGCAATGAGTCTTTCACATTGCTGTAGAAGAATTTTTGCCCACTCTTCTTTGCAGAGTTGTTTTAATTCAGCTACATTAGAGGGTTTTTGAGCCTAAACAGCCTGTTTAAGGTTATGCAAGTGCATCTCGAGCGGATTTCAGTCTGGATTTTGACTATGCCACTCAATAATCTTCATTTTCTATTTTTTAAGCCATTCAGAGGTGGACTTGCTGGTGTGTTTCCGATCATTGTCCTGCAGCATATCCCAAGTGGGCTTGAGCTTCAGCTTACAAACTGATGGTTGGACATTCTCCTTCAGGATTTTCTGTTAGAGAGCAGAATTCATAGTTTCATCAAATTTGACAAGATCTCCAGGTCCTGAAGCAGCAAAGCAGCCCCAAACCATCACACTACAACCACCATGTTTGACTTTTGGTATGATGTTCTTTTAATGAAATGCTGTGTTAATTTTAAGCCTAATGGAAGATGCGCACCTTCCAAAAAGTTCAACTTTTGTATCGTCAGTCCACAGAACATTTTCTCAAAAGTCTTGGGGATCATCAAGATGCATTTTGGCAAATGTGAGACAAGCCTTTGTGTTCTTTTTTGGTCAGCTGTGGTTTTTGACTTGGAACTCTCCCATGGATGCCATTTTTGCCCAGTCTCTTTCTTATTGTTGAATCATGAACACTGACTTTAACTGAGGCGAGTGAGGCCTGCTGTTCTTTAGATGTTGTTCTGGATTCTTTTGTGACTTCCTGGATGAGTCGTCAATGCGCTCTTGGAGTAATTTTGGTTGGCCGACCACTCCTGGGTTCACCACTGTTCCAAGTATTCTCCTTTTGTTGATAATGGCTCTCACCATAATTCGCTGGGGTCCCAAAGCCTTAGAAATGGCTTTTGCAACCCTTTTCAGACTGATAGATGTCAATTTCTTTGTTTCTCATCTGTTCTTGAATTTCTTCAGTTCGTGGCATGATGTTTTACTTTTTGAAACCTTTTAGCTTACTTCACTTCTCTTTGTGAAACAGGTTTTATTGAAGTGACTTCTTGATTCAACAGGTCTGGCAGCAGGGGCGTAATTTAGGGGGGGGACACAGGGGACATGTCCCCTGCACTTTTTGAAAAGGCAGCATTGGACCCCCTCTCTTTTCACAGTTTTAAAACTAATGTTTTAAAAACAAAATCCCTGCAGGCACTAAGACCTCGGGGAAATGATACCCGCTCAAACTGCCAGTGGCTAATCCAGTTCAACTTTCCTTCCCTTCTTCTCTCCAAGTCCCGCCTTTCATTCAAACAGACAGTAGGCTTTGCCAGCATCTAAGGAAAAATACTAGCGAATCGCAATGTGTAAACCACCTAATCACCGAAGATCGATTACATAAGATTTTATATGAAGAAAAAACTGCGAGTCAAATGAAACCGAATTTACGAATGTATATTTTGCGGGTATCTGCTTTTTTCCCTCTTACAAAGCTAGCTACGTGGATAAACAGTATTAGGAACTGACTTAAAACGACGTAGTTGAGTTGGGGGATTGATTGTTAGAGTGAGCTGCTTGGCAAAAAAATACCAATATTGTCAGGGCTCTCATTTCAATAAGTTCACACGCTCTCACGCTGAGAAGCGATAAAACTCGCCGCATATTAATAAGTTAGACTGCATATAAAAGATTAGTAATCTATGAATGGATGAGGTAGACGGCTCTGCTTGAATCAGCAACCTATCAGCCAATCAGAAAATAGTATTTCTTGTTGCAGGTGAAATAGCAGCGCCGTAATCACGTCTTCCACATGTGCGCGAATGCTATTGTGTGCACGCGACAGAGAAGCGCTGGAAGTGGAAGCCCGAAATCAGGTAATCACTTCATCACCTTTTCCCCCCCCCCAATAACAGCTTATACAACAGTTCCTTAGTCGAGGAACTATGTAGGATATTTGCTTCATGAATCATTTTTACCTCAATTTAACAGCTTTGGACGGCTATGGTTAGATGAATTGACTTGTAACTTGTTACGGGGATAGTGGGGGCTCTCTGCCCTCGATGTAGTGTATTTTGGCTGAAAACAAACCCTGCTACGATCCGGTGTCAGAGGTGGTACCGCAACATCTCTTGTTTGTGACTGACAAAACGATACAAATACACAAAAGAATTATTTAATTTAGCCTTTATTATACTGGGGAGTCCCAATGAAATAAAAAAAAGCACAGATATTGGGGGGAATGAAGAGTCACTTCTTATTTCAGTTTACTGGCAGTTGTGTGAATATTCAATAACTGATCCTGGTGTGCGATCTAGTGGTAGAATATTGTAACTGCGTGCATAAATATGCAGCTCCACGTCCACTGACGGACACATCTGCACAAAGATACGCCGTTGTTATTCTCGAACACGCCAAATCTAGATAATCCATAAATGATGCATTAAATTAATATTTTGATTTGAAACAAGTAATTAAGTTGCCAGTATCAAAGTAACAAAGTGAAAGTATACTACTTAAATATTGTAACGAAGTACATGTACATCGTACTATGCACCTTTGAAAATGGGAGTCTCATGGACCCCCCCCCCCATTCCCGAAAAAAATCTTACTCTAGCCTGCATTCAAAACTTGGGAGCCCTGAAGTTGTTTCATCCCCGGTCATGACAATTCAGATCCAGTGAGGTGCCGTTGGAGGTCAGTTACGGGAGGCAGAATCCTCACAAACTAACCATAACTCACTATTACTTTGATTAGCAATCTTTCTAGACTAGACTTTGTAGACTAAATGGCGGAAATGGCGCGCCACTTCCGTCCACAACATTATTACTCAGTGCATCGCACTTAAAATGCTCACGAGACCGCAAGTTTGCTCATATTTGCTTTCAGGAAGCTAACGCAATGCCATTAACAAATATTAAAACCTTTCTTATGCGGCATTCAATATGTGGTCAATATGTTTATGATCATGTTTTCCCCCTTAAATACGTACTTTTAAATGCCATTCAAAAAATGGGGAGTTTATTTCCAGTCTTCTTTCATAAACTGATAAACAAAAGCTCGCGGAATTACTGAGGGAGTTGAGTTTTTTTTTCTTTTCTAATTCATTATTAAGATTTACATACTTGCAGTCTCGAATCAAAGCGTAGACGTAGATGAATTTTTATTTTTTGGTCACTATCATCTCTTAATTGTTCGAGGCTACATAAAGCCTATGCTAGTTCTTAATTGTTTGATAAAGAAAAAAAGTTAAAATTGACCGATTGTCATTTAGGCATAGTAAGTGGAAACATGTTGACAAAAATCTAGTGATAAAAAGGAGTTACTGCCTCCTCTGACCGCACCTCTCTGTTCAGATATGACCTGGGACTGCACTACAAAGCAGGATTTGACATTTTCGAGGTATCTTAAGGTTTGATCTGGTTTTCAGGACGACTTCAGTGGTTCATTTCTTACCGGGTTAAATCAGCATGTTGCCCTATCCCAGTGGTTCTCAAACTCGGTCCTGGCGCCCCACTGAGTATGATGATTTTTGTTCCAACCACAATTGGAATCGTAAGATTTTAAGATTTATCTGTTTATTTGTCTTAAGTAGTTGCATTCCATGTTAAGAGCAGTTATTTACCATCTTAACCTGCGTTTTGATGGACATATCCATTGTGCCATGAAGAATAAAAACCCTTCAAAATATTGTGTGTATTTTCTATAATGTGAGGATTTACAGGTGAAAACATTATGAAACAGATCAAATTGGACTGATAAAATCAGTAATCAGCTCTGTATTAGGTTGCTCATAGTGGTGTTTTGAGTTCTTGCAAAATAATTTGCCTGAGCTGAATAAACATGACACAAAATTGGTGCGACTCAGTTTGCCAGTAAATAATTAGTGCTCGCAACAATGTGTCAACAGCTTTATTCATGAGAACCTATTGTTTGTTGATTAACAAATTGTTTACATTGATTAAATGAATGTTTAAATTGTTTCCCTCAGCAGTTATTTGTAATAGTTTTTAATATATCTCAATTTGGATATGAAATTTTTATTCTTCATGGCATGTATAGATCTGTCAAATGTGGATGAAGAGGATGACGAACTGCTGTGAATGTAAATGCGCCTAATTAAGACAAATCAACTGCTTTTTAAAATCCTAAGATTGCAATTATGGCTTGAACAAACACCAGCATCCATAGTGGGGCACCAGGACAGAGTTTGAGAACCACTGATTGCCGAACATTTAACCCGCACCAAAGCTCAAATGTGTGCTTTCCACACATAGGTAGGGAGAAGATAGGTTCCAGATAGGTAGGGAGAAGTTTTGACAACTCTGATTGGCTGAAAACAAGTTAAAGCCAACTTTGCAGGCAATAAGCTTCTCGGGAGGGCGTACACACTGGTAGGGGGAGGCACTAGCCCTCTTATGATTGGTTGCTTTCAATGCGATCACGCCCACATAACCTCTAACATCTTCTTGTTAGCTGAACACAGCAAGCATGCACTTTGGCAAGAGATATTATCATTAGCTACCTTATGTTGTTCCATGTACAGTTGTGAATTACATTATTGTTGAGATTATATAGCCATCTAGCTAGCTAGCTCATGTTAGTTAAGAAAAAGCTTTGAAAATAATTGTCATATTTAAGCGATGTGATGTGGTTTTTGCCCTAACTAACAAGCTTCAACAGTTTTACACTGGCGTTAACTGTTTTCCTGGGGTGTTTGGAGATGAAGCATGTGACTTACAACAGTAGTCTGGCACAGAGAACCTGAGGGGGCGCAGTTTTGAAAAAATTCCAATGTCAACATAATGTGGCTTTAAAAGCCGCTGGGCTCAGGTTCTAAGTAAATACATACTTTGATATTCATGTTGCTTTGATGGCAGCTGTCAGAGTACTGTTATTGCAAATTGTTACTAAATTTCAGCAATGGGTGAAAAATTACGTGAGATTAAGTAGTCACCCCCATAACCCCGTGCAAACCTCGATCCAGGGTGGTTTTACTGTGCTGATTTCCACCTTATGGGGTACGCCAATATTTTTATCAATTTCATTAGTCTCTGATGTATTTTGTATTAAATTTATTTAACAATCAAAAAATATGGTTGTTTTGTTCTACTTCAGAACTAAAGCCCTTTTGAGAATTTGTATTAGAAATGTGTCCCCCCCCACCTTTGAAATCAAAACTACGCCCATGTCTGGGAGTAATCAGGCCTGGGTGTGGCTCGTGAAATTGGACTCAAAAAATGTTGTTAATCACAAGACTTGAGAACGGGGGGCAATTGCTTTTTCACATCAGGCAAGGTAGGTTTGCAGAGCTTTTTACACTTAATCAATGAAATCATCATTTAAAAACAACATTTTGTATTTACTCGGGATATCTTTGTTTTATATTAAATTTGTTAGATGACCTGAAACTTTTAAGTTTGACAAATATGCAAAAAAAAAGAGAAATCAGGAAGGGGGAAAATACTTTTTTCATGGCACTGTATTTTTTCAGACAAACATCGTTGAAAAGATCTGTCAAATCACACCGTGCTGAATTTTCTTCCAGGAAATTCAATGCTCGTTTGGAGGGATCCTGAGTGCACGGCAGCGCTGAAGTTAGTGACCCACTGCTGATGCTCTCCACCACAGCGACATGTCAGCTGGTGCTGGGTGCTGGCTATTGATATTGTTGTCACCATCATCTGTACTTTTATTTGCACCACTGTCTTCGCGTCCATAAGTAACGTAAGTGTTTTTATCATGTACTTCAATTTACGTTGAAATATTGTTTGGATGGAGAAGAAATCAGATATCCTTGTCTGCTTGCTGCCGTTCGCAGTTTTTACTTTCTAATGCATTTGTGTCGGCGCCTTCTGTTTCTTTGAGAAAATGTTTCCTTAAACCAATTTACTGCTACATCCAAGCAGGGTTATTATAGTTAACGAAAACTAAGACTAAAACTAAAACTAGCTGTGAAAAAATTATTTAGTTAACTGAAATAAAAATAAAAATGTCAATTTTTTGAAAAACGAAAACTAAATAAAAACTACAATGGACAACACAAAACTAACTAAAACTAAACTGAATTGCGGATAAAATTAGCTTCGTTTTCGTTGATAGTTTCGTTTTCTCCCTCGATTACTGTCCTGATCAGTCAGAGTTAACCGGTTGCTTCCAGAGGGGGGAAGGATTGCGGCTGTTAGCTGCCGTAGTTGCTGCAGGCATCAGCCGAAGATGATGCTTCTCGTGCACAATTCAGCCAAAAGGGTCTAGCTGCAAACGCACGGGGGAGTGGAGCTCCACTACTTCTCTAATTCAGCGCCTTCATAAGGGCTCACAGTCCATTTGGGCCCTCAAAACCCACAGTAGACGCCATGACAAAATTATTTAGAATAGATTTACCTAATGTTAATACTAATGCATCAGAGTTTAAACAAAGCCACTAAGGCATGCAATATTGATGAAATACATTTCAGTAACCCCCTTCTTTGAAAATGGTTCAATCCATGCTTCATGCTCGTATTGGAAAATTGTTTGTGCGTTTTTTTCTGGCGAGGTCGCGAACTAAGGCAGCAAACAGGGATCACCGTCCTTGCGAATATGATGTCCAAGAACAAACGAACAAACGCACACAAATCTGGACGCCAGAAAAGACTAGAGGGAGGACAGGAAGAGCAAAGCAGGGGTCCAGAACAGTACAAAATTATTTTCAAAGAGAGGTGAGAGTATTAAACTAGCTTGCTATGTTAGCTGTTCAGGCTAGCTATTCAGCTGCTAACGTTACGTTAAAGTAACATGCAGTCAGCTGAGTTAATAATCGCCTGACAAGAATGACATTACTCAGTTATTTACGGTATCATAAACAGAAAAGATCGGTATGGTTATCATTCGCCAGCCATCATAATATGCCGTCAAAAAATTTGGTAGCAGCAGCCTAGTTCCTCTGTCCTTATGAGTGGTTACTGCATACTCAGCTCTCCCTAGCTGTAATTGACTGTACACGCTAGGTTTTGGCTAGTGAACTACATGTAGTCAGTGCGGTAACCTTTGGTGTAACTTAAATAATCGCTTGTCAAGGCTGACATTACGTTTACCTTAATTGTTTAATAAAACTAAACTGCTACTTTAGCCTGTTGGCTAAGTCTCGCTCACGCAGGGGGTAATTTTACAGAGCTTGCCCTCCTCCTAACAATAGCAAAATGAAGCTGAATGCTTAGAGCTATGGTACTGAGAAGCCCATTTAGATTCTGTTTATTCCAAGACTCGGTAGGTTAGTTCTTCATCAGTTGTTCCATGGAACATAACCATAAATGTTTACGAAAGTAATATGAAATGGAACAATTAAACCTTAATGCACTGCTACTTCAGAATCAGCTGTAGTCACTTCATCTGAACCTGACCCAGCAATAGATCCTCACCACCAGCAGTCTGAGTGTTTTTGATGGTGAGTAAATAAGTGAATAAGACAACTAATAATTCATAATTAACATGATGATACTCTCTTTGTTGAGTGGTTAATTTTAAAAAAGGAAAAATTGGGTGTATTGCATTAGGCACTGTCAAGAACACTGAGAAACAGAAAAATAATGAATAACATCATGATATATTTAAAGAGTGGCAATGTAAAGTCGGGGGCGGCGGCCCACGCCGAGGGGCCCCAGAATTCCAAGCAACTGCCCTGCGCACATACAGTGAAGAAGATGGTTAGCTCTCAAAACATGGCAAAAACTGTGGAAATAACTGAGCATGATGACTGTATGGGGTGAGATGGATTGGATTTTTTTTTTCCCAGTTATATTAGTATCATCAGTGTCACGTTAAAAAAGATGATGGTTAAAGAATACAGGATTAATAAAGGACTCGGTAAAAACATATTTGCTGTCATATATTCTTTTATCCTTGTCAGCTTCTACAAATTAAGGCCTTCCTCTTAATAGCTGAAAAACTAAAACTAAGACTAAAACTAAATAAAAACTAAACTAAAACTACTGAATTCCTCAAAATAAAAACTAAACTAAAACTGCTTAATCACTTGTTCAGCTAACTAAAACTAAACTGAAATAAAAAAGCAAACTTTAAAACTAAATAAAAATAAAAACTAATGAAAATTTCAAAACTATATTAACCTTGCATCCAAGATGATGCAGCCTGAAGCCGCCACCAGGAAGGGCTGCAAAGCCCCATCCCCATTCCCGCACAATTGGACAACAATCATTCATTTGGACATGTAATTTGGTGCATTTAAATCAGCGATATTCAAAATTGCATACCCGTCAACTCTCACGCATATGGCATGAGTCTGACACTTTTTAGTGGCATATCACTATCTCATGCCATAGTCTGCAATCTTGCACTTAATAAAAACAGTGAAGATTTAAAGGATCCATGACCTGGAAAACACATTTTTCCTAGTTATTGCATGTAGACATTAGTCGTCCTTCACTTTAACGAAATCTGAGACACTTCAGGGTAAAAGTAGCTTCCTTCCTTCCTTTTTTTACCCATCAACTCCAGAAGTATGAATAATGGAGATTTTAGGTACTGATACTGACAACGTGTACCTAAGCCGGGAGGGAGTCACGCTGTGGTTAGGGACTGGCAAACTTCGCACACTGTTTTCCACAAACACACCAAAGAAAAATGTTGGAGAACAAAAGAGCTACTGGTTCAGGTGCAAAAAATGCTGTGTTGTTGGCTGCCAAAATCCACATAAAAACTTTTTAAACATTCAATCGGGCGATGAATCGCAGAGGAACAAGTGGACTGAATTTGTTTTTCTGACAATGTTCCTACAGCCCCTGCCACAAATCTATTTGGCTTTTCATTTCGGACTCTTTCTCCAACTTAGGCCAGTACAATGCTGGCTTAGCTAGAAACCTGTGCCTCTAGAAGGGTGTTGTTCCAACATTACAGAACCCGCCAATTCTTTTTTTAATATTGTTTGTAAATGTCGACTTCGGCATTAGCTGACAACTTTATTCCCCTAACTTCAATGGTATCATTACTTTACTGAAAGCTATTGTATGGAGTGTGGTGTAATTCAAAAGAAACTTGGCAGTATACCCAATACTTGAACGTTACCCTCACAGCCGGAGGGTTCGCCCGACATGCCATATTCCAGAGGCTGTTGCGGGCTCACTTTCAGCTAAGGTGAAGATGCATACATCACATGAAACTAGACAACCTAAGGAATCAATAGATGCCAAAAACACTAACACCGATGTCGTTAAGCAGGCAAAATAACGTTCCAAATATACGCTAAATTTCTGATTGTAAAAAGCTAACATTAGGTGGCAAAGTTAATTTAGGCCAGCATTAACTGTGCACGGTCTGTTAATTTTTGATGGTTTGCTGTCGCTATATTGTTGCCTTTTTATGCTGCCCAAATGGGGTGTCATTCTTGATTATATGTTCATGGAACCTTGAGATATTAATGTGAGGTTGAACCAAATACATAAACGTTACCCTCACAGCCCTTGGGTTCGCTTGACATGCTATATTTCAGAGGCTGTAGCGAACTCAATGTCAGCTTATGTGAAGATACACATGGCATATGAAACTGGACAACCTAAGGAATCTATAGATGCCAAAAACGCTGTGCTTTGATGTCAGAAAGCAGGCAAAATAATGCTTTCAACATACACTAAATTTCTGGCAGCAAAAAGCTAATGTTAGCTAGCTAAAGCTAATTTAGGCCAGAATTAAAGGAACTCTCTATTACTGGGTACTTTATCTAATTCCATACTTCTGTACTTGTAGATTATGTCTGCACCAAAAATTCTGATGAAAATACACACAGTAATAATTATAGGCTTGTTATCTGATGGCAGACCTTGATTTTCAGCCAGTTTCTGCCCTGCCCACAATTAGATCCAACTTCCGTGGGATTGACGGATCAACCTGCTTACGTCATAAAAAGAACTATTACTGCCTATGGGAGACGAACTGCAGTAAATTTATAAAATCTCTATTTTCTCGCGAAATTTCGGGAAACGGCAGAGCAAATGCCTACCAGACGCATTGTAGCAGGTTGTAGTAACATAGCCAAAGAAGGAGTCAGCCTTCATCGATTTCCAAAATATGAAAAAATAAGTAAAATTTGGGCATCTCGGGTGAAACTGACTCGGCCAAAATGGCAAGAACCAAGTGACAATAGTGTGATATGTAGCGACCACTTCAACGATTGCGACTTCGAGGATAAAGGGTTTTGGTCTGAGTTTGCGATGAAAAGGGGAGAAAAATCAAGCCAGACGCTATCCCAAAAATCAAAAGTCCATTCGAGGATCGAAGTACCGAGGAAAAGGGGAGAAAGAATAGCAGACCAGGCACTGAAAAATGGAAGAAAATGAAGGTAGGCTGCTAATGAACAATTATAAGGCATTAGCTACACCAGCGCTTCAGCAGGGCTTTCATTATAGACACGACAGAGCTTAATAGAGCGCTGGCTGCGGCTAGCACTTAGCAGGCTTTGGCTTGCATTCTGCACGTTTAACGCCTTCTCTTCTCCAGCACTCTATTAGGGCCTGGCTACATATTTGCGGTTCATACGCAGACGTGTTGACGCCTCGTGAAAAGCCGCGGAAAACGCTCTGAGCAAATGCTGCGTAATACGCAGCGGTGAACGGTCTGCACCTTGGCAGGTAAAGTAGGTGTACACGCTTTGTCCTCCGAATTACCTGGAAACTCCTCCCCTAATCTGGTAAAACCAAGTCACTCACTTTTTCATGAAGCTGAGAAAACCAAAGAACTGAAGTCCTTCAGGATAAAGTTAGTGTAAAAAAAATATATAAAAAAGCAAATTGGTGACTAGGCACTTTATTTGATGATTAGTAACTTAGTAATTTCAAAAATGGTTCTAACCTACTTTCTACCAAATGAGTTTCTAGGTTTTACCAGATTAAGGGAGACTCGCACTCTGTTTTTCTTCACTTCGATAATCACACGCTCCGTTTGATTGTCTTCTTCCTTTCGTCCCATTCTCCTTGTATATGAATGCGAACACGGTTGTGTCCCAGAGTTTGACAGGATAATTAGCTACGTCTTTTTAAAAAAATCTGTCAGGCCTGCAGATCATCACGTGGGAGAGTTCACTGAATTTCTATTGGCTGACTATGGAACACGCTTAACTGGATGCGTCTCGTGATACGCTCAGAAACCCCTTCGGAGGTTTCTGAAATTTCACACGGCGGTGACAGCGAGTTCTTTTTTTCCTGTCTCGCCGATGTGTAGACCCAATCATAGCGTTTTAGCACCGCGCTTCACGCAGCCGTAACATGCGGCGTAATCCGCGAATGTGTAGCCGGACCTTAAAGCTGCTTTCACACCGGACGCAAAACGCGTGTATTCATGTCTTTGCATTGATTTTGAATGTAATCTGTCGTACTAAAAATTTGTTTTGCGTCCAGTGTGAAAGCGCTTCCCCCGAGCTACTGCTGTGGGTCTAGTTGCATGCGGCGCTGAATCTCAACTCTTGTCTCGTATTCTAATGTTTTTCTCTTCGTCAGATCATATTATTGTTTTACTCTAACCTGACCAAATACTGTACATAATCTTACGAGCTTGTTGGATGTCCGCTCAGGAGAGCATAATGAATGAAGTCAAATTGACATCAAAGTGTTGCACGCAGTTTGGCAAACTTGTGAAGAGCTGGTAGAGGAATTAGATTTTCATAACAGAAGTCTGGATCATACGCTTTTACAACGCAGTACTTATTTCGTAATAAATGGAGAACCAAACACCTGGATAATGCGTTTAGCAGTAGCTTTCGCAGACGGCGAACGCGAGTGAACCATGGCTCTCTAACCCATTTAGCGCATATCTGATTTCCCCTTGAGAAAACCAGTGTAAGATAAAATAAAAAATATACAAATTGCCAAATTTTCTTCTTCTAATTTTGTAAATCATATCAGATTTGAAATTACTAAACATTTTTAATCCTCAGAATCACTGTCACTTTCATCTGTATAAATCTCTATTCCAGGCACATCTGGTATGTCCAAATCTGAGTCCAAAGCTGGATGCGTAGATGATGGGATAATTGCCCGTTTTCGTTTTGGAGTTGGCTGCGCCCTGATGTTAGATCATCAGGAATTCATCAGACAGCATCTGAAAATATACAGAAAAAGTTTTATCCTGTACCCCCACATTAGTGCATAATTTATTCTTGTCCATTCAAAAATTATTCAGTCATATCTATTTATTTCTTATAGTTTCTCAGATAGTATAACAGCAAATTCAACTTATCTTCTGGTTGGAGACTGATTGCTGCAATCTTATATATGTGCGCATGTGATTAATTGATATTATTTTTATGTAAAATAGTCAATATCTTCATAAAATGCATATTTAAGGTGATTTCTTTATTACTCAAGTACAGGAAAGCCTTTTGCAGATTGAAATATGGATCATCTCTTGTTTGTGGAGATCGTCTGATACAAGTCGGGCCAATATTTAAGATTATTTTACAGCAATATTGCAGGGGTCAGTCTCCAACCAGAATATAAGCTACGAACAATCTCAGAGGGCACCTTCTGTTCTGTCATCGCGTTTAACACCGTGACACTACTCAAAGTTTATGTCACCTAATTAGGTCCAGGACTTTGACGCACTAATTTTGATGAATTAATTACAGAAAAAACCCATGTAATCGCACCTTTCTCAGTACCCTAATTTCTTGCAAGCCGGTGACACTAATGCACACAGTTCAGCCCGGTAGCTGGCGGTAATGCACCTAAAGTCATAAATTTTGAATATTATGGCTATAATTGCATAAATGGCTATAATTGCCTTATTATAAATGAAAAATGGATGGATAAATATTGATGAAAAATAAACATTTTTGTTGTTTAAGTTCACGTGTATGTCTATTCATTGAATCAGTCGTCAACCAAAATTTATTTGAATTGAAAAACTTTTCTTATTGTGTCAAATATTGTTATTTGATGAAATTGCGATTGAGATTTATTAATTACAAAGCCTCTAATTGATGATTTTTTTTTTATCAGATCCCACCACTACACCTAATATACTGGAACAACTGACTATCAGAGGTAATTTTGTAGAATAATGTCCCCCCAAACCAGTTTAAACAAATTTTTTAGCATTAGTACTCATGGAATGAGCCTTTAAATACGGATTCCAGCTGTTGTGTAAAAAAGATTTGTGACACTTTTCTATTCTTATCAAAAATGTATGTTCAGTGTTTTTGTTTATTATCAATATTTTTACTTCTATATGCTTTTGAAAATGATTTTTTTTCTCATTGCCTATGATAGTATTTTTCAATACATTTTCATAAATAAAATATTGAGAAATAAGCAACCCTGCCCATAATGAGAGCATGTGAATGTGAGAAACTGAACATTTGGATGGGCTTCTGCCAAAGACTCCCGTAAATGTGAATCCAAGGTCACTGTCATGTCAAAGCAAGCAGGATGCATTGTGAGTTACTTCTTTTATCCCAAATACAGCACATTCTGACAGTGAAATGTCTTGCTTACCCTCATATTTTCTTGTTATTTGATTGATTAAAATTATTTATTTTCTTTAACCTGTGTTCCCACATCTGTTGTTGCCCACGCAACACTGATTCAATAATCTCGAGGTGACCTTCAATGTTGAATCAAGGACTGCATCTGTTTTGTTCTTGCATGGCAGCTGTCTTCTGTGATACGGCCCTGACCTCTGTCATGGCTTTCTGCTTTCATTTACCTACTTTCTTCACTTTTATTGAGGCACTGAATTGTGAGGTTTATCTTTATAACAGCCCAATGAAAACCTGATACAAATATTATCAGAAAGATTTTAAATAAATCAATAAACATCTCAAACTAGTACTCTGAAGCCGTATATCTTGTATTTTTTATTGTGATCCCAAATTCCATGAAGAATATTGCTTGTTTTTCATGTAGCTTGTTCCTCACCATCATTAACCAGCAAAAACATCTGAAGTTGTTGTAACTAAAGATTAGTTTTGTTTATGGACCAACGTGCTGAGCCTAAAATGTTTCACTTGTAGAATTTTGCTCAGAACAAGACATTCTTCCAAATATTGTGAAGTACAGTAGATGGAGAGGGGAAGAAGGAGAGGAGGAATAGGATGAATAACAAAAATTAGAAAATAGGAAGAAGAGAAGAGAAAAAAGAAGGAAGTAGAAGGCAGAGGAAGGAGAAAGAGAAACAGACAGCAAGTTAAAATTTTCTTTATTGTCACATTGCTATGCTGATGGAGGAAGAAGAAAAAGAATTTTACTTATTTGTCTGTATTATTTTTGCAAATGAGCTGGGGCAATTACAAAAAAATCAGCAATTGATTCATGTCCTTTCAAACAGCAGTCAAACCTGTTGTATCAACTCGCTGAATTGTTTTCAGGTTTTCAGGAAAGACCCCAGAAAGTCAGTGGCACCACAAGGTGTACTTTGGTACAAATTCACCATATTCTATCCATTGTTGCCAAACACTCACCCATGACTGGTGCCACTATGGGCAAAATTTTCATAACAAGTGTTTGCCACTAACATGGCAATATCCCCGCGGCCTCAATTTTATGTGTCCGTACGGACGGAGCCCAATGCTACAGTCCCCGCTTCACGCTAATCGCGCGGCGGGGGATAATTAGCCAGCATTCATGCACGTTTTGCAGGCGAACCATGACGATAATATTTTTGCCCTCTGTGGCCCTCATATCCAGCATCACCAACACTGTCCTCGGCCTGTCTTCTTCTCTGTGACAGCTGCTTTAAAGTGAAAATTACACACACTTTTTTCCCTTTGGAATTCGGTTCTCTCATGTAAAAAAAAAAAAGCACACTGACATTAAAACACTTCTAAAATACACTGCCTGGCCAAAAAAAAAGTTGCACACTCAAATATTTAGTTGGAACCCCTGTAGCTTTGATTACAATGCATATTTGTCTTGTCATTGTTTTGACAACTATATGCATTGCCAGAACATTTCTTTTCGATCAGAAATGCCATGATTTTTGTCCAAGATCTTGTCTTCTCGACATAATGGTTGAACCACTCGGTGGTCTTGAGTACATCCCAATAACTTTTATTATGTTCAAGGTCATAACCGCAATAATGATCCAAATTTAGAATTTGTTCATTAACTTCCAAACGGTGACTTTTTTTTTGGCCGGGCAGTGTATAATTGAGCCCATTTTTTCTTGTATTCAAAAGTATCAAGATTTTGACTTGACATTGGTCACAAGAATGCATGGCCAAAAGAGTCACATGATTTGTGAGGTCAGCGGAATTGACTAAGAACAAAACATGAGGGAAAGGAAAAGGAAGGCTGTGAAGAAAGGAGGCTGATACTGTGTGGCTGGAGCACTGAACACCCTTTGAGTTGTGCAGATGCGTTTTACACATTGGGCATATTGATGCATGTGTCTCCCTTAGATCACACTTTGAAGGAAAAATGGGTTAAGTTCATTCAGTGCCATTTAGGTATTCAGGTACCCAGTCTCAGGGACAATTTCAGGGGGGAAATCTGTGTATTTCAGGTGGCAGAAATTTGCTATTTTTTCTGTCATTTCTAAAAAAAAAAAATGTTTTTGTTAATTGCATATTTCAAACAACCAAAAACAATTTTTAAAAATGTCATCATATACGGTTGTAAGCAAATAAATTTTTTTATTTTCTGCAGTAATTGCTGATAATCATGTAAAACCTAAATACATCCCAAAATCCAACTGCATTAGAAAAAGCCGAGGTAAAACTGTGGTTGTAACATTAGGCCACTTCAGGGATAACCATAACTTTTTTATCTCATCAACTATTTCAGTTACAGGCTCCTAATTTTACTGGACATGCATCTCATCAAGTCCTACAAAAGACATGCCTAAAGGTGACCTTGGCCTATTTTTTTCAAGGTCACTGGCCTAAAAATATCACCAAAAACTTTGACAATTTGCTTTATCTTATTAACGTTTTCAGTTACAGGCTCCTAATCAGCTCCCGTGCCACTCGGGTGTCAGGAGCTATGGTATCCCACTCCATCCATCCATGCGTCCGTCCGTCCAAGAGTGAGTCCGTCAACAAAAATTTTGACATGTTGTTTATCTGTACGGCGGGAGCTTCTGGGGCCGCCATTGACCGGTATTCTATTTATTAGTAATACAGTGACAACTAGAAGGGATCTCGGAGGGCCCACTACCTCTACCATTGAAATTTATTGGAATAGGAATTATATCATTGAACAAGAATGTTAAACGCATCTCAACAGTGTTTTCTTTACACAATTAAAGATGCGTTTGGATCCTGTGTATGAATTAACTCTTCACCAACACGTAGACAATTCTCCTACAGCACACTGTCTACCAACACACAAAATTTCATGGACATCCATCCGTAACTTCTTGAGATATCCTGCTTACTGACAAATGAAACAACAAACTAACAAACAAACAAATGCCGGTGAAAACATCACCTCCTGGCAGAGTTTTTAATCATACAGCTAATTACCAGGTTATAGACAAAGTAAAAGTCAAGAACTTTTTTGGGCGAAGTCAAGGCTTGAATGCAGAAAAGCAATGGACAGATGGTGAGGGTTCGTCTCCAGTTGGTGGACTGATGGATGAGGGACTGAATGGTGGACTGGGGCAGTAAATACACAAATGCAGTCTGGTGTTTAAAAAACAAGAGATGGGCATCAGTATTCACAATGGCATATTTTTCAGAGTGCACAGCTCCAAGGCAAACCCTGAATCTTCAGGCATCCTTCATATGGTAATCCCCTCAATCTTCACAGGTGTTTTTAACATGGTATACCCTCTGAAGTGACTCTTCAGACAGTTGTATGTGTTTTAGGATCATTGCAAACAAAAGCATGACATCTTTATCTCCAACTGCAGGAGAGAGAAAAAACAAGCACGGCAGTACAAAAATCCACACAAATGCAGAGCATGAAAACACTGCGATGTAAGTAGGAAATGTGAATCAAGTGAATGCAAAATAACACACATTTTTCAGCAACCTATTGAGAAAAATCACATGTTGAATTCTTGAAACAGTTAAAAGATGGATATTTTTTGAGTAATTCATCAATGTTCAGGAGACAAAGATGCGCGTTTCAGTGTTCATGTCGTGGGGGGAAATCTTTCAAAGGATATAGTAAATAGGGGGTCGGGGGGGAATCACTGAATACATCATAAAAGTAAGCAGGTGACAGTAATAGTTATTTATTTATTTTCATTTTAATATTTCATTTCCTTTATGCAATTTAGCATTCCTTTATTTTCAAGGGAGTAATGACATTTTTAATTGCAGTTTCACTGTCAGTGTCTCTGCGTTTTGAAGACGACAATAGGAGGCATTGACTCATTAAGCATTCTCCATGATTGGGTTACTGTCAGAAAACCAGAGCTGCCGGGGAAAATTACTTGTGGGGATCTTTAAAATCTAATGAAGTGCAACGATCAAGAAGCCTGAAAGAAACACAAGCCTTTTTTACTCCCCCAGTATGCTAATATCAGTGCAGTCTCCATGCTTTCATCTCAGTCACTATTAAATATCTATCCATCCATGAGTCATAATCCTCTGGAGAGCTGAGGCCATGAACATGAGTCCTGGACCATCGTGCCACCTTACATTTAGTAACACATGAACTGAAGACAAATCGCTGACCTCCATCTCACTTCTACAGTAAGAGTTGAGAGGCACCGTCACTTGCATCTCCATTATCGACTAAGTGGACCACGACCCAAACCTTGCAAAAGCACAAACCGGACAATCTATGATGGACCACAGCTCGCACCCAGAAAATGGGCTTTTTCTCACTGACACAAAAGTACACATAAGTGCATGAGACAGTCAGCCCTTTGGTGTGCTTCTATTAGGACAGGCAGGCGCACAAGGCAGGGTGTAAGATCTCACAGGGCCCTCGATATTGAGATCACTGAGCAGAGCCAGTGGGTGTCGGTGGTAAGCGAGGCCTCCAGCGTTTGTCCTCCTTTAAAGCATCTGTTCATCATAGGCTCAGCTCAGAGTGCCAAAATACCCCCACAGCCTCTTTTTTATTGTCTTCTGCGTTCATTTATTTTTTTTTTTTTGGTTTTTCACAGTTAACCATTTAAGTTTATCAGCTTAAGGTCCGTGCTGCTCATGCTCAAAGTTTCCATGTTTGTGTTATGATTCTGCCTGTATGTCACGATTCTGATCTGCTTTGCCATGTCCCTGATCTTTTTGCTGTGTCTGACTGTGCCTTAGATTGTGTATTGTGATTTGGTTACTTAGAGTTTATGTATTTTCTTGGTTTTGTTTTTTTCCATGTTTTACTTTTTACCATAGTTATATTCCGGTCCATGTTTTTGTTCCAACCATGCATTGCACTATGTCTCCCCCCGTCTGGTCTCATGTCATGTGATTGCTCACAGCCCCAGTATTGCGTGCCACACTTTCGGGTGATTTAATGGTTTCTGGGATTTCAAACATTCCTTCCAATCTCGTTTACTTCCTTCATCTTGCTTTTTCTATATTACTAACCAATACTAACAGTTTGCTGTTTTTGTTAAATTACTAACCAAGACTAACATTGTACATAGTACTAACTTACTAACAAGCACTAGGGATTGTTTAGCTGCAGTCTACTAATTGACTAACGATCTCTCAGCATTTGCCCTGTTCTAGTCTCCGCCTCTTGCCTTCACTTAATTTACTGTGCTGTGCTTCTAGCAGATTCTCTGCACCTGTCTAATCACTGTTCTGCCTCTCACTTTGTGCTCGTAGGAATCCCTAACCAGATCTGTTTGTTCTGTCTATAGGCTGTCTTGTGATCCCTGTCCGCGTTTTGGCTTTTGCCTTTTTCATGTGATTAGGTACTTCCTCATGTTCAATCTTTTGTAATTAGTTTGATCCAGTTAACCTGTTCCCTGCATAGCATGTGACCTTCCTCTTGTCTATTTTAACAGTCTTTTCACTCCCAGCTCCTTGTCAGAACGTTGATCAATACTTCTTTGTGCAGAGCCCCTCGTATGCCATTGAATATTGTTTCGCTTCTACTGGATAGTCCGACCTTGATTCTTGCCATAGCCCTTTTTGTACTCTTTTTGTCTTTCTGGATTTTGACCTATTTTTGTATGACCACGAGTTCTGTGTTTGGATGCCCTGTGTATAACCATTGGCTTTGCCCATCGACTACGACTTTTTGTCTATCGTTTTTGTACCTCTGCCCATCTGTCTTACTGGTTCTGACTCCTGCCTGCCTAGTCGATACTGTTTTTGGATTTTGTATTGTGCCTTGGCAATTCCTGTGTATTTTGGCTTTGACTCGGACCCCATTAAAGGCATACGATTTTTGGATTCCTGTCTCTCGCGAGTGGTTGCTGAACTGTACCTCACAGTTTGTTGTCGTGGGGTGCCTATATGTTTGCTTGTACCTGACTGCTATGATCCAGACGGAGAAGCAGGTGCAGATGAGTATATAATCCAGTCAGGGATATTTTTCACAGGAATACGGTAATGCAGAGGAACTGGGCTGTAGCCTCAGTGGCAGGGGAACAGATTAGCTCAGATGTATTAAAGCAGTCTGGGTTCGGGGGTACAGCTTACTCCGAGCCAGTGGGTTCATGGGGCTGCAGCCAGGACGTTAGGCTGCTTGACAGATGAAGTAGGAGGTTTAGCAGGATTACTCTCCCAAACTTGGAGACTGCTGACGGCTATAACTGACCAGAGAAGCACGCTGGTGCAGGAGGTCAGGGGAAACTCTGTCTCAATCCTGCAGACTGGTGGAAAGGCTTGGGAGCTTGTCTCTATTAACTAAGCTACAAAGATTATTTACCTTTTCAAATCTCAAAGATACACTAAATTTCCAAGACAAACAATACACAATATCCAGAAGACTAAATGACCGGAAGCTTAGTGGGGAAAATACCTGACAATCCAGCTGGGTTGGGTTCAATTCTTTTTTTTTCCAATTACAGTTGATTGTCAAGAAAGTAATTGTAATTACAGAGTGTTAAATTACAATTTGATAAAATTTCTATTAAATTACAATTATGAAAGTACTTGTAATTGATTACAATTAATGTTATTGAAAACATTAATTGTACAGCAATCCAGCAATTTGCACAGACATAACTGAGGCTTACATTCACAACACACTCCTCGGGGGAGAAAGGGAAACAACTGATAACACCTGGAGGGGGAGGCACCCTAGACATCAAGCCAATGAAAGGAGACAATAAATATAAAAATGGTGTGAAAATACGTACTGAGACACGTGGATTGTGACACTGACATCATGTCACATACATGGTCAGTGAAGATTTAGAGGTGAGGATAATTTATTTTTAAAACCAAGCTTTCCCCATTTCTACAACACTGTAACTTTGAATTATCCATCGCAAATAACAGATATCCCGTACCTCCAATCATTATCCTTCTTCAGGCCACACTGCTGTTTCTGACCAATGACAAGCCTTTCTGAGTTCTAAAACAAAACAAAGATAGTAAAATTTGGCCCAGCCATTCCCTTCCTACGGTAGACTTGTACAGTCCATGGTCACTACTGCGCCTTAGTCCTCAAGCTGAACCCAGAATTTATTTCCTACATAAAAGGAAAATAAAGTTGTTCCATTTCATTTTTCGAAGATCATTTGCTGACAACATTTTATGACAATCAATTGTAAGCTTGTTTGCTGCTCATAAAATTTAAGTAATGATTTCCTTTAAAGCATTCCATTATGAAGAATTGCAGTAAAGGTACCACGCTATTTGCAGATTCAAACACCCCATTAACACAGTATGAAGAGAAGACTGAAACGTCACATTTTAAGGATAATATAATTCATTATTCCTTTTTATGGGCCATGTTTATAATAAAACTTGCAAAAGCCCTTTGCATACTGAGCACTGTATTATGACCAATGCCTTTATTATTTCATCTCTCACTTCCTATAAAATGCAAAAAAGTCACTCAGAGTCTACAGGGGATTTGAGCAAATGAGATAGCACTGCAGCATGACATGATGTATTCTATCCTGAACCATAGAGGGTATTATACTATGTAGGTTTTCTTTCAGACCTGCCCCTAGCCACGCCCACGTGTGATGCCATTGAGCTTTATGTATGTCCCCGGGCATAAAAAAACGATGGCATAAATAATTCAATCACAATGGATATAGGGACAGGCCAATTGTGAGCCAGTAGCCCCAATGGGCTAATTTATTAGAGGAGTACACTGACTTGATTAGAAAAAGACACTTCCTTAATGAATTACATTTAAATCATACCTGGAAGAATAAATATGCTCTGCATTTATGCACTCTGGATGCCATTAAAAGAGTTGGCTCATGATTTATATGAGGTGTGCATGCGATTGAATGGGAAGCCACTCAATACCTATCTTCTTCATGGTATAATGGGAGAAACTCGTTCAACCATAATTTCTAATATGACCCGCATACAATGGGCCTTCTTTAGGATACCACTCAGCCAGTCTGCTGGTTTAGGTCCGTTTTCCCTGCCTGAACTTATTCAGAAAAAATGAAAAAAATCCAAGGTCAGTATACCCCTCTTTAAATTACTTTACAAATGTGGACCAATGTGACCAATGCTGGCTTGTGTATAAGAAAACATTCAGTAATTCAGCGCTGTTAAGTATTTTTCAATAATATTACAGCCCAGATAAAGAAGAACCACAAGGAAGATTCACTAAAACACACATTTATTTATGGTTCCATATTGTTTGTTCTCTTTCTAATTGTAGAATCGACTTGATTTCATTTGTTCATTATGTGGCTTTAAGGACAGATGCTGCTATTGATACATTATGCATGTTCACTTTGAGCCTTTACCTGTTCCTAAGCAACAGCAATTAATGGACGGCCCGTGGAAAATCAAACACGCTTTATTCAGGTCCATGGCCAAATGATTGTATGAGGCATATGGTTGAAATGTGCACACCATGTGTACCAAGAGGTAATCTTGATGAATAATGGTTGTATTGCAGTAACACGGCACCTAGAGGATAAATGCAATCTTTGTGACATTCACACTTACCTGTAAATACTAAACATCAATTTCTGGGACAAGAGAAAAGTGTTATTTTGCTAACGTTAGCGTGCCTTCCCACTCGCACGAACGCACGCTCATGCATGAGCACACACACACACATTATGGGGGTGATCACGACGGGCTACCCGCACGTACATACAGTCGTTTGATCATCCACGTGAGCGTATGTGCATGTGTCTGTGAGCAGGGCTGGACTGGGACATAAAGAGCGGAGCTGGCATTTTCGGCCATGGCAGCCCAGCCTGATCATGACGTGACGGCCCGCCATACCCACACACTACGCTGTTACCAAAAGTTACAATTAAGCTCAGTCATAGCCTACATGCCCTACAACTCCACACCGAGAGGCCTCAGGCCAGAATCGACCTTCTTGCTGTGTGGTGGCAGTGCTGATCACTGCACCACCATGACAAAGAAGAAGTTATTATCACCATGCCCCACCCGAAGGGTGAGGAAAGGGGTATTGTTTTCAGTTCAGTTTGTTTATGTTTTTCTGTGTTTGTGTATTTGTTTGATAACACTCTAGTGGCAAAACTAATGGCCAGATTCACCCCAAATTCGGGGATTGCCACTGACCCAGAATAGATCTCTGTTGAATATTGTCCAAGTAGGTGAAAGTACGTGTGAGGGGCGGGGTTTGTTGTGCGTGGCACCACTTGTTATTATGAATATTATTATTAATATATTTACATGAATGAAAGTGAAAAAGAAACGTGACTTTCGGGCGATTTATAATTTTTCGATAAGACTATTCCAATATTTGGATTGATTCATACATAACCTTTTAACGTTACATATCTTACAGACTCAACAGGGCGTAGAATAGCTCAAGAGCTTCAGAACCGCAGAGCTCACTGGTTGCAAGTTTACTGGCAGATGATTCTGAAGGTCAAGACAGGGTTTTAAATAGGAATATTTATAAGTCTTCTTTGCTGAATTCCAGGACAAATTTTATTTGCCACTAATATGCATCAAATAGTGGGTTATTAACAGCTGGTCCATCAGGGGGGCCCTTTTGTAAGCACAAGCAAATTTGAACCGAATACATACATACCGAATACATTTCCGTGTCCCCCTCCAAATGAAAACTCCTTGCTACATGAGGATCATCGTGACCAAACAGCTGGTCAGTTTTTTTGCATTTGAAAGTCTGAGGCTCCAATGTCTGTTTACGTTATTCTTGAAGCTATTCCGCCTCTCCACTGCTTTCTGACATTTTTGTCTGATCTCGTAGTCGTTGAAGCGCATTTTTAGACTGTTAACGCAACTGGGGACAAGCAAGGCCATTAATCAAACAAATTTCCCAGCAAGACTGCCTTCTTGAACTTTTAGGACAAAATCAAAATTAAATGAACTCCACATGGCTAAAGCCTATGCATCGTTTTTTATCTGCAAGAATAAAGTTTTTCGGTAATTCCTATATCATAAAACAAATAGATAAATAGATACTGAAAAATGGGCAAGATGCAAGATAACCAGTATATTGAAGTAGAACAATAAAAGGTAATATATAAAGCATGTGTCATCTCATGATCATTATGTTGAAAATCTCAGGGAAAGCTTCCTAAATAATATGTATAAAGAATAGGCATTGATTGAATGAGTAGTAATGAGTCATCTTGCTGTTTGTTCGCCCTAAAGTGGGCAACTGGCTACCAGCGGGGTGTACGTAATTGCATCTTTTTTCCCCTGAGGAGGGAAAGCTCAGAGATTTCATTGGGCCAGCCCTGTGTTGGTGTAGAAAATGAACCAATAGCCCGCGGTCGTTCAAAATTATCGATGTTATAAGAATTTTATGAACTATGATTGGATCAGTCCAAAATGTGCATCGGCCCAACGGACATTGCCCGGTACGCCAGATTACCAGTCCAGCCTTGTCTGTGAGTGATTTGTTTAACTCAGTCTACAGACGCACGTTTGTATACTCGTGACCCGGAACACACTGGCATCACAAATGTCTGTGTGTGCATTCTGAGACTGCACTTGCACATGCACGTGCGTATGATATAAAAATGACCACAATTTAATATCAGCAGTATTGAGATTAAAATCAAGTTTCAATGATAAACGCAAAACAAATGCCCATGCACAACACTTACCAAGTGTTTTTGAATGTTTTGTTTGCCAAGAACTCTGTGCTATAATGATAACGTGAATTGTGATGCAGTGACACAAAGTAAGAGGGACTAGACTGCGATTAACTCAAGAAGTATCAACATTCCATATTTGTTTAAGCCGTCATTCTAATTCCAAAACTATAATTCCAAATATAACATATCTCATAATAAATAATATTGAATTTGAAGATCATTTTGTTAGAAACACTTAAAAAATAAAGCAAAAATGTATTTGGGTGAAGTCAAGTAATTTGGGATATCAAGTAAAATGGAACAAATACAGTCTTTTCAATATCTCCTTAATAATTATTGGCAGTCTATAACCAGACGTTACAGCATTGTTGCTATAAATGTCCCTCTCACAAACTTTTATTGTGTGTAAAAATGAATGATCAATTTATTGTGCTGGTTATTGTTTTCAGGCTTTTTAGCTGATGTAGACCATTGCTCTTTTTTTTGCCCTCCACTTTTTTTATGAACATAACTTATATGAGGGATATGATACGGTACCTGCTCATATACACACAGTGCAATGAGAAAGTTTTAAGAGCTGTTCACTTTCACATGTGCTATGTTTTAACCTTATGCTTTAAATTGTTTCAATTATTTTTCCCCACATCAGTCTACACTTCCTCCAACAATAAGTTTCAAGCGAAAACAGAATTTAACTTTTTTTTTTTTGCAAATTTATTAAAAAGGAAAACTAAATGATCACATTAACAAACACAGTGTACACTGTACATACCTTGCACCATTAAAAATGCCTACGTGTGGTATGTATTTTATGTAAATTGAAGGAAAAAAATCAGTTTTTATTGTTTTTCAGTGAGATATGAGTGAATTAATGAAAACATGTATGGTATTGTAATCCTGATGCATACCACATGTTCGCACCAAGCACTTTTGTCATGATGAACATTGAGTTGTTTGTCATGTATACAGTGACGCTTCACTTGTTCTTCTGGGTGTTGTCAATAGCCCAGAAAAAGCCATCAAAAAATGCTGCAGCTTCAAGGAAACGGCAGGGCTTATGATGCACTGTCACTGATCAGAAATCAGTTGGCTGTGTGTCCGAGAACAGGAAATAGGCACCGCAGGGACTGACCCCGCCCACAGCAACCACGAGGTAAATACCGCAAGCCTGCATTTTTAATGAGGCCAAGATACCTCACGTGTATGTTCTTAATGGCAAATGGTTGTGGCTGCCTCAAGTTTCTTGGTGATGTTCACTCATTTACAAATTTAAAAAAAAAAAAAAACAAATTAAGCAACTGAAATGCTGAAATTAATAACTGTTCAGATGATATTGTGCCCTTGTCTTTACTGTGTCAATTTCGTGGGATTCTGCCCCAAGCGTTACTCCCAGGTCGTTCCCCCTTGCTTAACATTGTGACTAAAGTTCACAATTATCATCATGGCGCAGAATTCTTGACCAGCGAAGAAAATACTCAAATGGTTAAAAAGCGTTGTGTATAGGTGTTTGGAAAGGATTTGTTCCTTCTGAAATAATGTTATGGTCATTTTTAAGTAACACGTGCACACGCATGTGCATGTGCAAGTTCAGTTTCAGGATGCGCACATAGACACACAGACACATGCACACCTGTACGAGTCGCACGTATGTACGTATGCTTGATATAGTCCCATTAATCTCTCAGAGTTGCATCCAGGTACACTTGTCTGGGACTTCAGAAATCATAACAGTGCACGTACAACTGGGTAATCCTCCGTGACCCCTCTCACCCCCATACGCGCACAAACTCAAAACCACATTCAAACGAAAATAAAACGCCGACCCCCCGCCTGACTAATCCCACCTTGAGCATTGTAAATGTTTGCTGTGTAAAGGCAATAAATCCCAAATGGCAGTTGAAGTAACTTTGCACATCTAACAACTGAAGGTTAAGTTGCGTGGAGCACAGAGCAAAAATTTGATGGAAAGTAAATTTGATGGCAAGAGTAAAAGACAGTAGATGATTAAAGCTGTGCACAGCTTACTGCAGTTGTTCACAATATAGTGACATCCTCCAATCAATGACAGTGTCATCCGTACAAGCAGCCCAAACTCATCTGGCTTTCTGTGGACATGACTGGTGGTTGGGTGACACTCGTAAAAAAAAAAACTGCGCAAATATGTTGGTGTGATGCAAAACACAGACAGCCATATTTAGTATGCATGCAAACAAACCAAACATTTCCTATTTGTAAAAAAAAAAGTGTCTATTTTAGGATAGGTTTGTTAAGCTGTATTTATATCATGGATGCCATCAGACTGGACAGTGCAACCATTTAGAGATTTCCCAACATTTGATTGTAAAAACACACTATTTCAAGGGTGCACATTTAATTCAAGAATTGGTAGGGAAACAGGTACTGCGGGTACAAATTTTAGTGCAAATGCTGCCTTGTCTGTTTACAGAGATTATCCTCATGAGTGTTTCTTTGATGTCTTTACCATGGCGCCAAGCGAGGTGCCACTGTAGTATTTCACAGATAAATGACATATTCATAAACTTTTTTTGTATTTGGAAATGGTCAAGCTAATTGATGAGCTACATTGCTGGAGTGTTATGGAAAAACCTAACAAGTCAAATTTTGGTCGAAACTAAGTTAGGACCATTTTTGTACTTTTTAGGCTTTGCCTCATCATATAAAGCAAGATACATGAAAAATAGTCATTGATTTTCTTTGTTTTCCTGTGGCAAAACCAAGCAAGTCATCTGTCTTTAATCAGTTGTGAAGTAAAAATCAAGCAAGTTGATCTTCCTTGGTTCTTGGATCTTCTTAATGATAAAACCTGATTAGAGAATTAACCAGTTATGAGGCAGCAGACCTATATCATCTGATCTGTGAGGTAAGTCCCCATGCAGAGCATTGGATGAAGGGAGAAGCAGATGGTGGAGAGTTTAGGCTGAAAAACTGTCAAATGCCACTGCAGCTGCATAATCATTAGGTTTTTGTCCATCATTTTGAGATTTGACATTTAATTTTTTCAGACAGAAAAATTTCTTAAGTCATATTGCCAGGGACACTAATAAAAAAGAAAAAAATCCTCAATAAATATCTCTTATTCGGTAATGAATAGTCAGTTTCATTGTCGGACAAGAGCTTAACCCCAGAGGGATACAATTTTCTGTCTTTTGCAGAAATCAGCTATTTGTTACTTACTAGGTTTTTCCATAACACTTAAGATTGGACTCAAGGGGTGGGACTCATAACCATAACACTTCACCTTTTGTGTGGCAAAGATGTCAACTAGACACTAGACTATTTTTGGCAGGGACTATGTAGTAGAAGCTGATTATTGGTGGCTACATGTCCCCACTTAAGCCTACACCTTTGCTTTAATGAACCTTTTTAGGTGATCATTCCTCTGCGTCTAACTCTTCCTAGTTTGGAGCTGTGGGCTGCTATAGTGCAATGCCCAAGGTCTAACTCCACTTCTAAAGCTAAAGGTTTGGCCAGGGACAATGCCAAGATTGCAAGACACTAGTGGAACTGATTGTGCCACCATGCTGGGTGCATTTGTGACTGTGTGCATTTTCGAAAGCACAAAAGCTTCACCCTTTGCACCAAATGATTTTGCATCATCTCATTATACTAGTCAGGAATGTGCAAAGCTATTTACTCTTGTTCAGCCAACTGCAGTTGCTAAGTTTGAACAATCTTCAAATATTGTAATTCAATACATAAATCATTGGTAATCACGTGCATAAAAATGAGACCTCTACACAGCTTTCAAAACAATTATATAAACTCTATTAAAACAATGATTGACTTAATAACAAAGACAGAAGGAACTTTTGGCCTGTAGGAATCATAATGAGCATAGATGGGTTGGAGGGCTGGTTGACAAGCAGCCTTTTATTACTGTTTGAGTGGATGTGATTTGCAGAGATTAGCATGTAAGTGAATAACCCACAGAAGTTGACATAAAGAGCTAAAATGTTTCTTTTCTGATACCGGTCAATGGAGTAAAAGCTCTGAGTTACTGGTTGGACTCACGCTCTTCTGCAGTAATTTCTGCTGTATCCAGGAGCAGTGGACACTTTTCTCTCGCTAAGCAGACAACAAAATGACAAGTATCCATAGAGACTGACAAATGAAATGATAATCACTATTATAATGTCTTCAATTCTGTGCTGCAAGACCGCTATATCGGTTTGTAATTTTTCAGGAAACAGCAGCTTCTCAAGCCCAATCTGTTTCAAAAATGGACCATTATACGTTCCTGAGAGGGACATATTTTAAAGTTTATTTAAAACTTCAGTGTTACAGTGGATTTTATAAGAACCAGCATGCATCTGGTTTTTTGTTTTTTTTTTTTGCTTAATCAAACCAACAAATTATAAATTTGGCATATTGAACAGCACCATATTGACTAGCCTCAAATTGCCTGCCTGCAAGTAAAATGGAGAGGGCGTGAAATGGGAAAATGCCGTTTTATAATTGCCAAGCTGGAGCACATCCCCATGCAATTATGGGTTGCTGTAAAAAATAAATGCAAACTGCCATGGTCACTTTGTGAGTGTGTTTGAAATTTCAGGGAAAGTTTTGTTTGAATTGTAATGGAGGCCACTCTGATTCTGAGCCAGACCTGAAATCACTTGCAAACTGCAACCTCCTATTTATGTGGCCTTGTTACCTACGCTGCTCTGCATAAAGGTGCATTCAGCAATGGCAATGGTCCCCATGTCCCCTCTGGTCCCTGAAGGCACAGAAATAAAAATGTCTTTACCTCCTGTTCAGTCCAAAGATGTAAGGTGTAAATAAAGGGCTCTCTTGGGAAGCGGGCCTGCATACTTCTCAATCTCTTTATGCATTCATATACTCATACTTCTAGAATTTAGTACTGACTGCACTGATGGTGGAAAGTCCAATACCACTGATTCCTCCAAAGCCAAAAACTGAGTGCCTTTTTGCACAGCTGAAGCTCATAAAGACTGCCGAAGAGAAGAAAGCAATGAAGAAAGAATTGAATAAATTGGCCCAATCATCAAGCCAGCTTTATAACTGCTACTCATCTTTTCAGATTGGCTTTAGTTTTCTAATGTTCACTCACAATTTAGTTGGCATATTTGGCAATGTTACCTCATATGTCATGTTAGGGTAGCTGGATTACCAATTTACCAAGCATTACAGCATGGTCATTCACAATGCCTCACCATGCCTATCAACCTCATAGCCAGATAATTAACCTAGAAAACAAAAACTTTAGCTGAACTAATTTTATCTGTCTCCCCATAGTTCATGTAGTCTGCCTGGAGGCTGGCAACTTGCGGTAGAATTGCTTCGTGACATTATTTGTCAATGTTTGCGGGAATGTTAGCTAAGTTGGGCTATTGCCAATATATACAAGTTATTAATAGCATTTTAGCTGAAAAAACTTGTATCCCAGATAGCAAAATTTTTCTGGTCCATATCTGGCTCACACCTGACACATTCATCCGGCCCACATACCGCATGAAATGATGGCACTTGGGCGCTCTGCTCCCGTTTTCCAGAACCTGGCCACAACCAAGCCATCACAATGCCAGATGTCAGCCATGAACATATGATGCAGCAAATGAGGGCCTATTTTGGTTCACTTACAGACTGTCCATTGTCACTTTGAAAAATATTTCCCAATTGTGGGCCATATTTGTTTTGTGATATTTGGGCCAAATTCAGTATTTACCACATGTGCCATTTTAATCTCACATCTATTTTGTCCGGGCCTACAGAATTCCAAAAATGCCGGATCATTGCCTGATGTGGCCCACATCCGTATGCCATCTGGGATAGCTGTTTTGGGACCATGTTGAATTCATATATTCATTGCCAAAATTTTTTTTTATAAATACTTCATATTTCACGAGACTATTTCCTCCGAGAGGGAGACAAGGAGACGGAGCTCTCCATGACCTGCACGGTGAGTGCTGTCTGAGTTCACATTCATGAATCTTGTGAGCGGGAGAGGGCTAAATCATCAACTGAATAATCAAGATGGATGACATGTCTCTGCCTCCACCCACTGTGCAAAAAGTGGGGCAAAAATATCCCAAATTTGGACTCTGTCATCTTACACTGGGGATGACATTTGGAGCTAGAGTCTACACAATAGGGATTGTGGGGTTGAGCCATGGTATTGAAGTCCCAACATCTAAGCTCCTGAACATTGAATGCAGCCTGCCTGCCCCAATATCTGGTCTTTGCCACTGACTGTATACCCTATACAGTCCATGACAGAGTCAGGTTCTGCTACAGCTGAATGATTTCTACAGGATTTGTCTGGATTTTTTAAAGTGGGGTTGCATAATGCACTTACCCTTAGTCAGTGTATTACCTACAGTACATGGTCATAGGAATGCCCCAAGCAGCAAAATGTACTTTTTGCTACCAAAAATGTAAGAATTCCAGGCACTCAAAGAATAATTAGATCAAAAAGAAGCAAAAAAAGGATAAAAAGCCTTTATTATTTCATGGCTAAACAGTTAAAAAAGCTGACATGTTTCGACCTATGCGGTCTTCATCAGAGCGTAAAAAGTGCCATAGGCCAAGGCAAATGTATATAGACATAACAACCAATAGGGAAGGTGAAACATGTCACCTCATGACCAAATTAGGTACAAAGGGATGTATATGGTTTAAGAAAATAATTGTACAATAAATGCCAATTGTTAAAATAAAAAAAATAGATACAATAAGGAAATGTGTATATATACACATATGAGCATATAAAGCTATGGAAAAACAAGATGTGCAAACATAAATAATAAGAGATATCCCAGATGGCAAGCACCTCCCCTCCGGATCTTCCCCGGCTCTGTGCCTACTCCAGCTGATCCAAGGCGGATCCGGAGCGGAGGTGCTCGCCATCTGGGATCAATATCGAAAGAGAATTATAAAAAAGACAGAAAATCAATATCCTCGTTTAACCCTGGATAGTTAAGGGCATCAAATGTATGGCTGTAATGATTAGTGAGGGCTATAACATATTTGGGATGACAGAGACATGGCTAACTGAGGAGGATGGAGATTAATATATTTGTTATGGCCCCAATTTGATATGACACTTATGACAGCAAGGGATGACAGACAAAATTTTAAAACTCAAACAGATTTAATTAAACAAAGACCAACACAAACCTACAATTTATACTACTGACCAAGATTGATAAAATACAAGAAAAAAAAAATTTACAGTCTCTTGAGATGGGGTTGCTTGGTGATGTTCCGGGTGAGGAAAATGCTCCAACACAGGCAAAAATCCACAAAAAGCATCACAGGTCTTGAAAAGAGTGACAGGTCTGGTCAAATGTATCCTTCTCCTTGCAATTTCTCCTACTACTTTACCCGCTCAGGTTCTCTCCTTATATACTCTTTTGCAGCCCCCTCCCACCTTTTAGACTTTTTAAAAATTCTCTGGGACTTTCCGTCTCAGACATGCCCAGGACATGCCCAAACCAAGCTCCAGTCTGGGCTTAACAAAAAAAAGGTCAATACTGCCATTTTGTGGCTTCTTTCCACATTACATAATATAGAAGGTTATATGCTCTTTAGGAAGGATAGATGTAATAGGCGAGGAGGGGGCGTAGCAATCTATGTGAACAAGAACATAAATGTAAAGGAAATTCCTGAAATTGAACATTCCTTGTCCTGTGAAGATATCTCGGTCAGGCTCATTGGTAAACATGAGACAGGTTTAAACATAGGTGTATGCTATCGACCACCAGCTTTGGACAGTACAATCAATGAAATGCTTTTTAGGAGGATTACGCAAGCTTGTAGAGGTGGAGGGACTATTATTATGGGAGACTTAAATTATCCTGGTATCAATTGGGAAATGGTTACAATGGACAGGGAAGGGGGGAGGAAGAATTTTTAGATGTCATAAATGATAATTTCTATATGCAGTATGTTAATAAACCTACCAGAGAGAAGGCAACTTTAGACATGGTGCTCTGTAATGACCCAAATAGAATTAGCAATGTTGAGGTACTGGAGCAACTTGGGACAAGTGATCACTCTGCTGTTAATTTTTATGTTTCATGGAAAGTTAAGAAGGTGTATTCAAAAACAAAAATTTTCAATTTTAGGCGAGCAAACTTTGACAGGATATCAAAGTGAAATAAAATGGGAGACACTTCTGGACTGTGAGTCCGTAAATGAGATGTGGGAAAGATTTAAGGGGGTTTTACTTGAATCACAATGCAGATTCATTCCAAAGGTGTCCCAAAGTAAGCTGAAAAAGCAGAATCCTCAGTGGATAATCAAAAGTATTCATAGGATTTTGAGGGAAAAGAGGAATCTTCATAAGATGTACATAAAGGATAACAATGAGAACACTAAGACTGAATACTGTAAAATGTGGGCTGTGGTCAAAAAAGAGCTGCGCAATGCTAGAAGACTGTATGAAAGACAAATTACAGAGGGGGCAAAAACTAACCCTCAGCGCTTTTTTCAGTACTGTAGCAGAAAAAGGAAAGTTAAAGAGCAGTTTAAGTGCATAAAGAATAAAAACGGACCGGTGCTATATGATAACAAGGATATTGAGGATGCCTTAAACAGTTACTTCGTTGAGAATTTTACCTCAGAGGGGGGTCTCTATTTTGCCAGAGGGCATGTCAAATGCTCAAGATTATTTAGCGGAAATTGAGGTTCGGGATAACGAAGTATTAGACAAGTTGCATAACTGAAGGCAGATTAGGCGGCGGATCCTGATGGCTTATATCCTAGAGTGCTCAGGGAAGTTAGTGAGATCATCTTTAAGCTGCTATCCGCCATCTTCAGACGGTCTTTAGAAACTGGAGAAATACCAAATGATTGGAAACAGGGCAATATTATATCAATATATAGGAAAGGGGATCGTACTAAGCCAGGAAACTACAGGCCAGTCAGTTTAACTTGCATTGCGTGCAAAATATTGGAATCTATCATAAAAGATGAGCTGGACTTATTTCTTGAATGTAACAGTATCTTGAAGGATAGCCAACATGGTTTTTGGAAGGGAAGGCCATGCCTGACAAACCTTCGGGAATTTTTTGAAGAGGCCACCAGGACATATGACCAGAGCCGGGCTTATGACATCATATACTTGGATTTTCAGAAAGCATTTGATACAGTACCGCATAAGGGACTAATTTTTAAAATGAGCTCAATTGAGGAGGTATTCTGAAGTGGATTCAAAACTGGTTACAGGGCAGAACACAAAGAGTGGTGGTCGGTGGTATCTCATCTGAGCTAGGTATGGTGGGGAGTGGCGCCCCCCAGGGATTGGTGTTGGGACCCCTGCTGTTCCTCATCTACATTAATGACCTTGATAGGAATATTGAGAGCAGATTGGTGAAATTTGCAGACGATACTAAATTGGGGGGGGGGGGGGGTGTTGGCAAATAGTTTAGGCTCCACTAAAGAGATTCAGGATGATTTGAATAGAATCTAGAATTGGGCAGAAATGTGGCAAATGAAATTTAATGTAGCAAAATGTAAAGTTGTACATGTAGGTAATAAAAATATTAGACGGGATTACTTCATGGGAGGTTTAAATGTGCTGCACACGAGAAAGATCTGGGAGTGATTGGTAACCAAACCCTCACAGGTTCTAGCCATTGTGCCGTAGCAGTTAAAAAAGCTAATCGGATGCTGGGATATATTGCAAAAAGTATTGAGTACAAATCTAAGGAGGTGATGCTTCTTTTGTACAACACATTCGTCGGACCACATCTGGAGCATTGTGTACAGTTCTGGGGACCATACTTTAAGAAAGATATAGAGGCTCTAGAGAAAGTTCAGAGAAGAGCCACCAAGCTTATTCCAGATATAAAAGATGACAGCTATGAGAAGAGCCTGAAGATCCTTAATCTCTTTAGTCTTAGGAAAAGGAGACTGATGGGTCATTTGATTGAGGTCTTTAATTATGTTAAAGGGATTTACAAAGTGAATTAAGTAGGATTCCTTCGACTAAGTGTTGTAAGTAGAACTCGAGGTCACAAATGAAAGTTGATCAAAGGTAAATTTAGTTCTGATATTCGGAAATATTTCTTCACCCAAAGAGTAATTTCAATGTGGAATAGCTTGCCTGACGATATTGTTGAGGCAGAGACCTTGGGGGTTTTCAAGAGCAGGCTTGACTTAAAGCTAGATACCATTGAGTCATTCAGTATCTGAGGGGATATATTCACAATAGTATAAAGAAACTGGCGAGCTTAGTTGGGCTGAGAGGCCTGTTCTTGCCATTCATGTTATGTTATGTTATGTTATGTTATCCAGAAGGCTTCCTGTTGACAAAGCCTTTTAAATCTATTGCCGCCTCTGCTAGGCGCTCTAATATGCTCAATGTCCTCAATTTTAAGAAGGGAATCATGGTTATTATGTGCCTCCGTAAAATTTCTGCCAATGGGATACTCGTGATTCTTCTTGCTAATGGAGTATTTATGCTCGACTAAGCGATCGCGAAGACGTCTCATAGTTCGGCCAATGTAAAAAATACCCGCACAGGGACACGACAAGCAATAAACCACATAAACAGTGTTGCAATTAATAAAATATATTCATGTATATGTTTCCCAGTTTTGAAATCTGAGAAGGATTTATTTTGGAGGATATTGTCACAATGATTGCAGTTATAACATTTAAAATTTCCAAAAGGTTTACTCAGCCAATTTGAAGTACTTTCAGCAGGGAGATGACTGTACATAGGTTTGTCCCTTAAGATGAATACACACCACTCAGTGAAAGTAAAATCTGAAAATTTATGTGGCAGTGGATCAGTGGTCACGAAGAAATACAGGAAACTACACATTTCTCTTTGGGGACCTTTTTTTCACCATGCTCAAAAACTTGTCTATCAGTTTGAATTATTTGACTTTCATATGGAGGTAATGAGTTCTTGTTAACGTTTGTTCGTTGTTTGTTTTGCTTTTTGAGCAAACAAAAATTTAACGCAAGGATTTCAGCAAAACTTTGCGTGTCAGTATACTCTATGCTGACAAAGAACTGATAGAATTTTCGTTAAGATTGGTGATGTATTCTGGACACGTGATCCATAAGAGCATTTCTAGCGTTATCATTCATTGCTCGCCTACTTCCTTGTTGACAGTCGGGAGCAGCACAAGTTATCTGCCCTTCGCTATCAAGCGAAGCATCGAATTTCAACTTGCATCTCAAGACAAAATGCAGGTTTTGCAGACGTAAATGTGGTCTCCAAGAGCCCTCTGGTTTAGCTTTTGGTGATTCTGTTTTTTCTCATATGATGATGTGTGTCTGATAGATATTCTGATGTATTGGCAGCAGATTTCTGCACGCTGCCTATTCTAACAGAAAGATACATCATACAGTGCGGTTTACTTTTTTCAAGGTGGTTGAAAGGTTCTTCTCTCAGTTCCATCCATAAGTTTACACAAGATCCTCAATTTGATGCAATCTGATGCTGCATTCTGTTAAAGCTAATAAATTAGTTTTCAGTAAGCTGCCCCAATAACAAAAAAAAGTTTACGTAAGGCATTGCATTAAAGGGAAAGTTCACCTAAAAAAAAAATTCACTCATCATATACACACCCCATGGCTAAATGAAGGGTTGTTTAATTTCTTTTGTCCTCAAAATAGTTTTGGAGTTTAAACAGCATTGAAGAGAAATCCAAATGAATAGAATCCTATGGTGGCCACTTTTTCAAGCTTAAAAAGGCAACGTCAAAAAAAAAAGGCCTCCATACTGCTCGTGTAACATTTTTGAAGTGTCTGCAAGCCTAGACTTTATGATTTGACTTGAAATGGCTTAATTTTCAAAATGTTTTTTGCCTAAATGTCCAATGTGGCCACTAAGCCAGGAGCCATGTTTTTTTCCTCGGGAAGAGTGAAGTTCCGTTACTTCAGTGGTTCTCAAATTCAGTCATGGCGCCCCCCTGGGTATACTGGTTTTTGTTCCAACCACAATTGCAATCTTTGGATTTTAACAAGCTGTTGATTTGTTTTAATTAGGTGCATTTATGCAAATATCCACATTGAGATATATTGTAAATCTTGGCAGAGGGAAACAATATAACCAAACATTTAATCAACATAAATAATCAAAAGGTTCCTCATTGGTGAAACTCTTGACACATGGTGGCAAAACCCGTCAATTTACTTGGCAAACAATATTGTCACGCCTGTTGTGTTTTCTGTTGATTTTATTTGGTTCAGGCAGGTTATTTGGGAAAAACTCAAAACAACTATATTCAGAAACCTAATTTGGAGCTTATTGATTCGATCTAATTTGATCTGTTTAAAAATGTTTTCACCTGAAAATCCTAGCAATATTGAAAATAAAGCACAATGTGTTCAAGAGTTTTTATTCTTCATAGCAGAATGGATATGTCCATCCAAATGTGACTTAAGATGGTGAATAACTACTCTTAACATGGAATGCCGCTATTTAAGACAAAGTAACAGCTTTTTAAAATAAATGCAGTTGTGGCTGGAATAAAAACAAGCATACACAGGGGGGCACCAGGACTGAATTTGAGAACCACTCCGTTACTTGGAGTACTCAAAGTACGAAGAATAAAAGACAATAACCTATAAAGGCTCACCATAAAACTAGAAGAAGAAGATGACCTAGAAAACTTGGTGTAGCTTGAGCTTGTCTTTACATGCAAACAGTGAACTTTGCTGCTGGTGATAGGGAGATCTGCGCGCATTGCGACTTATTACATTTATAGCTTACGAAGCTAGTTTGTTGGTTTCTTACTCAATGTTAAGATGCTTTCACACCGGACGCGAAACAAATTTTAAGCACAACAGATTACATTCAAAGTGATATGCAAAGACACTAATACACGGAAAATGCGTGTACTCGAGTCTTTGCATTGACTTTGAATGTAATCTGCTGTGTTTTGCGTAGGGTGTAAAAGCGGCTTTAGCTGGCAGCCTTTTTAGTCGACGCATTTAAGCTAGCAGTGCAACTCCAGCCAAATTAGTTTGCATAATAATGACTATACGCATTTTAAAATGCATGAAATATAACATTAGCTAGCGAGCAAGAGAGCCTTTCTGCCAACTTAGTTAGCTTTATTTAATGTATGTATATGCAAGCTAGGTGCCTAAATGACAAAGTTATAAGTATTTACTATTAGCCATTGATTTCTATGAGCAAATCCCAAAATAATACAACTGCGCATATGCACCGGAAGGCACAGCGAAATAGCTATTGAAATGTAAAATGGTTCATGACAAAATATACACTTCGTCAACTATAAATGTGATGCCTGCAGATCTCCCTATTCGCATGCAGCATAGTTCACTGCTTGCATGTGAACAAGCTCGAGGCTACACCAAGTTTTCTAGGTCCTCTTCTTTTAGTTTTATGGCGGGTGTTTCTAGGTCTTTCTCTTCTTCTTCGTATTTTGAGTCCTCCAAGTAACAGATCTTCACTCTTCTTTTCTCGAGAAAAAATAACATGGCTCCTGGCTAAGTGGCTACATTGGACATTTAGGCGAAAAACAGTGAAAATGACGTCTTTTTGAGTCAAATCATTATGTCGGGGCTTGCAGACACTTCAAAAATGACACACGAGGAGCACAGAGGCATTTTATTTTTAACATTCCTTTTTTATGGCCAGTACACACTGTATGATTTTAGCAATCTTATAAGATCATTGCATGACACATTATGTGACTTGGATCTAATGAACTTTGGTACAACGTCAAGATTGATGTTTGCACACTGTACAATTGCCATTTACTGAATCGCAGGTTACGATGTACGTCAATATGCAACGTCATCAGCGTACGACATCCATCTGCGCTACAATTTGTATTGGCTGATTAGTAGACGTAGGCCGTAGCAGCTGTCACACTGTGAGATAGTCATCCTAAATTTCTGACACCATCAGAGTTTAATTTCAGGTTATCTTTGGTAGCAAGACGCTGATTACGGCCGTCCTTGAACCTGTCTCACGGTTCCACGTAAGACCACCGTTTTAGAGCCACAACCAAAGATTTCTCCACATTTCTCCTACGGTGGTCATCTTTCGTCTGGCACGGCCCAAAATCGTACAGTGTGTACCGGCCGTAAAGCTTGAAAAAGTGGCCACCATAGGATTCCATTCATTTGGATTTCTCTTCAATGCTGTTTTATCTTAAAACTCCAAACTATTTTGAGGACAAAAGAAATTAACTGACCCTTCTACTAGCCTTGGGGTGAGTATACATTGAGTGAATTTTCATTTTTGGGCGAACATTCCCTTTAATTTACATGTGTAATCTTACTGGATAATGGATCTGCCCGTATAAGCATTATAGTCTGACCTATAGTAAAGTGTTCAAATGGGTAGATATGGAATAGGGATCAACTCTTGATCATGGGTGATGTACATTGCCATTTTAGAATAATTGTTGAGAAATTTCACACGATGATTTCGTAATTAGTGGGCTGTATACCATACAATTCTTTGTGGCAAAGAATGGATTTTTTTTATTCATGAAAATAAGCTTCCATTTCATAAATGTGCATTGGTGACAGCATAATATTATTATATACTCCCATCATGCAGTCATTTATTACACTGTTAAAGTGAATTAATTAGCATGTCAGAGATTTTGTGAGACTGCTGCCTTACCCACTAAAGATTAAAAAGCATGGAATGGTAAAACTTGGCAGATGACATTGGGGTGTTATTAAGCAAAACAGCTGCAGCTTATGAAGTTAATAAAGTGTCCAAAAATGATGAAGCTTTGACAATAGCCAGTGTTGGTGGAGGGCCCCAAATGAACTGTCAATACCACAGTACAGCAAAATATGAAACTATGTAGTATGTACATTGCTCAAACAATTCACATCCCAGAGAGAGAGAGAGAGTGAGTGTGGTGGTGTCAGAAAAAAGAATGTACAAAGAATTTAGTTTGAAATTCTGTGCAAGCAAGCGATATAAGCGATATAATAATATGACACACCAGAACAAATTATTTCGAAACCGGATAGTCTAGTCTATTACATGGCGTCTACCAATGCTACAATTGCAAAAAATCTCTTATTTTGTTATTGTTTCTTTGTTTGACGAAAAACTTTCATTCAGTTCAATAATATGGTTAACTCCTTTGCAGGTAAAAAAAATAATTGATTGTTGTTCACATTGTTTTTATTGCTTCTGAATGGTTATCCCACATATTAAAAAGGTCGAGTCTATCATTAATTTATGATTATAATTAAATTAAGACTTCATGGTTGCTCACTGTTTTCAATTTATATGAAGTCTAGAGGACAAGGAGTCGCAATGTATATGTGTTTCTAACCAGCTAAGGCAATTTGTGAGATAACATTTCTCAAACTGGACAAATCAAACTTATCGCTCATTTATTACTAATGCTGCTTGAAAAGAATTAGGATAAGCCACCAGAGTTATGAGAGTATGACTGCAGTTTTAGTGATCATGATGCTTCTGTGTTTCTGATTAAAAAATAAATAATAATAAATAAATAAATCTGTTGTGGTACGGACAGTAAGATGGTATCGCAGCGTCCCACTGTCCCCTCTCAGATTGAAAATCAAGCACTCGTGAAATTGAGAAACTGATGAATAGACATTCCTCTCAGCTATGTGTGTATACAGTGTATACCTTTCCACAGTGTGCACTGATGGGCCACAGCTTCAAATGCTTGATCATAAGAAAGCTGATGGTAAGAACAGGCTATTCAGCCCATTTGTGGACATCATTTTGCCAGCTCAATATCTTTCTGTATCACGCACTGAAGCAAACCTGTTCTGTTGAACAACTAAGGTCTGCCCTTTTATAAAGTGTGGTAATCCTGACATCGTAATGACACCACCTGGTGTGAAACAATGCTGTCAGTAAATTACCACCTTTGCCTGCATGAATTACTGTTAGGAATCAAGCTGAAATGTCTTTTGTTTTTTGCTCCACATTTAAATCCTTTGACTTCCAGTGAAATTCTCTAACGGTCTCCTTCTGCTGAGTCTTAGGAGAACCACATTATCACACCCAGCCTATAGCCAACCCCAGGGTTTTCTCTGGCCCAAACAAACATTTTTTTGGTCCCAAAGTGCTCAAAAATAAATCAAAATATCAGATAAAATGAAATTATATGGCACAGAAAAGCAATGTTTTTGGGCCTAAAGGACTCTGCAGATGACAGGCTGACTCAGTTTCTTCCTCCTACCCTTCCCTGCAGACTTTAGAAAGGATCTATACCTGGTTTCCTTGCTTTTTTGAAAATGTAGTCTTGCTTCATGATGTCAGTAATATTGACCGTACCCTGTCCTGCCCTTGCTCAGCTTTGTATGCTACTGAAGTCATAGATTCTCATCCCAACTCGTCATATAGTGAGGCTACCTTATGGAAGGAAGCTTTTGGCATCTTTTGACACTTAGGGCTGGGTTCAGGTCAGGGGATAGGGGGTAGGGTTTGTTTTAAACAGCTGTCAAATAAGGACGCCAAAAGCCTCCTTTTGCGTCATATATCGATGCTTGGTCAGGTACCGCCAATATACGACACGTTGGGATGAGACTGGCCTCCTTTATCACTTTGCTTAGGTCAGTAAGAGCAGTGGGCTGGAGCATGGTGTTAATAGTCACAGGGATTGCAGGTTCCCATCCTAACTGGGACATCGTAGTCATTCCTGTTCCCGGCCACTCATGCTAAATCTGTATGTATAAAAATGAATGCATCATAGGCCATATTATAGTGGAGCTGCCTCCTCCCATATTATAAAAAAAAGGGTAACCATTGCCCAGCAGAGGAATGAAGTTGCATCTGCAGTTATTACAGTTTAGTGGATTTATTTGGAACAGAAACTACACTACTACTACCAGATTGACAAATGCATTTATTTAGTTCATGCTATAAAAGTTGGCATGGTCAGTGTTTTCTGGTAGCTGCGAGCAAACAGAGTGAAAGAATATGAAGGAATGGGAGAGTATCGAGGGCCACATCCCAGTCAATGCGTCGAGTCCCCCCCTCCCCTTTTCTTCATCATAAATGGCATCCGTTGTGTTTTTGCCACTAAGTCAATTTGTGGGAGAGCTACGAAGTGACAGTTGCCCTAATGTATCAGAAGTGCTTGCTGTAATCATGGTAGTCACCTTCAATGACTTCTATTTCAGCGATAAAACTTTATGAAGCTGATATTCCTGCAGGCTGCACGCACCACACTGACAAAGCCACAGCAGATTGATTACTTACTGAGGGTGACCAAACAAAGATGGAATTCACTGTTCAATCTGAATCCATTTAAAATTTTTCTATTAGAATTTCAAATGTGTTTTGTGTCTGAGTCGAGCGTAACATCTATAGTGACCTTTGAAATATAAAACGGAATATTTTGAAAGTCAAGGTAATACTGGGGACTTTTGCTGCGCGTGTCATTTGAATAGGCCTGGCAAGGATGCTTAAGAAATGCAGTCAATCAAGAACCTTCTCTTGCGTGGATCTATTGAATGCGTGCTTATCCTGAACTCCATGCCAAAGGTAAATGATTGAATCAACACCTTTCTCACTCAGAAAGACATGTTACGCAGTCTGTCAACATCAAGCTCGTAATCAAGCACCAGATTTAGTTCTTAGAGGAAGAGAACTGACTGACACGTTAACTCAAACAGGCATAACACATTTCAGGCTTTCTTCCCACAATTTTTTTATTGTTACACAGTAAAATCGTACAATGAATGAGTTTCAGGATGGTGATGAAGCAGGATGCAGATTTGATTTTCTCAGGCTTTGCTCGTGAAGTGAAAAGCGTGGTTTTGCAATTTTTATAGTCTTTTAAAATATGTTTTTCTCCTCCAGGATTTCGTCTTATTTCTGGTTTGGAACACTGGCATCCCTCCTTTCCTATTATTATTATGTTGTTGTTGATGTTGTTGTTGTTGTTTTAATTTTCTGTGATAAGGAAAACTTTCAGGATGATTCCTTTCTTAATCACTCAAAGACATTTTTAAGTTCATCTGGTAGATTGACCTTTTCTCATAATTATTATAGTTGTCATTTATTTATTCTATTCTTTTTTCACAAACCTAAACATTTAGCCATTACACTTATGGTGTATTCACTCAGGTTTCATGTGCGGGTCATTCAACTCTCCTCTGGCCTCTAGATCTGTCATACTTTTATTTGCAATGGGATGTTCAAAATTGTGTTGAAGGTGTCTTTGAAGGTCTCTTCCCTGTGTTTTTGTTTATCTAATTTTATATTGACTGGAACCTAATATGATCATGCAGACAAAAGCCCAAGACATGTTCTTATTTATTCATTGGATTTCCATTATGGGATAAATGTTTCTCAAACAAAGCAAACCATCCTCTCTGAGTCCTTGTCTCCTGTTACAGTTCCACCGTGGCTCCCCCAGACAGACATTGAATGTAACAGGGTGAGGCCAATTAAAAGCAGAGGTGCTGTAAGAGTGCACTGGTATCCTTGTGGGCCAAAGAAAAGCTTCATTCAGACAGTTATTGCAAAGTTGCCATCACGTCTTAAATGTTGATATTGACATGTACACACATGAAGATTTCGTAAAGATGTTTTTAACTGGTCCCCTCAACCTTCCAACCACACAGGTAGGGCAGGTAAGTAAGCACCAAAAAAAGACTGAGTTTGATTGACTGAATTCACCAAATAAAAAAACCTAACATTAAATTAAAAAATTACCCATATGAAGTCCAGACGTTATGACCAGGATGTTTTTGTAATTTTTCTCTGAAGTTGTAAAATCCATCAAGTAACAAATACGCGACAAAACAATTTAAAAATAGATAAATAAATAAAAAACTGGAGGCAGCCATCTCCCCATCCTTCAGGAAGGTTTGGTGAATGAAAGGCTGAGGAACGATTTGGCAGTATGGTGATTGTGACATTGACTGGCCATTGCGAGACCAAAGTCTGTGTTTTCTCTCTCATGCTGTTAGTTTCTTTTCTACAATATATAATAAACGTGTGTTGTCTTTTATATTCAATTTATTACTGGATATTTATGTTTGCATAGGTATTACCCTGGCTAGCTTCATGTTGCTCCTTTCAAAGTTCTGGAATCTGGGTAGTTTGCTGCAGATTTGATCATTTCTGGTGGCATATTTAGCTAACTAAGTGATGTTTTCGCTTAAGTGGTCAGCCCAGCTGGCATCATACTACGCATATGCAGTAGATTCGTTGACACTACAATCTCGTTTGCTTAGTTATAAAGCTGAGCCTTTGTTGTATTGGTGGATAAAATTCTTTATTAAATTACTGGTGTGTTCAGGTCTTGGGTGTCAAAATACTCAAGGAATCCAAACAATTTTTGACTTCAATGAGAGCTTTTTTCACTATTGTTGTAAATGAGCTAAAGAACATTTGACATTGTTGTTACAGGGAAACTGGCAGATTCAGTGAGTGTTTCCATCTGGATGTTTCAGTGTTGATGATTTTTAGAATTATGACAAACATACTTTGTAACACCTAAGGTGTAGTTCTTGCATTTGTTGTTCACTTCAGACAAAGGTTTTTTTTTTCACTTTAAGACCCCTATGGCTTTACCTATAACTGGCAGTGGAACAATTACTCAGTTGCTGAAAAAGGCTTGTCACCTGAGCAGTCAGAGTAGCAGGTGATAACTGTAAAAGAAACAACTTTTTAAAGGAACAATGTAAAGGTAATTTATTTTCTTGCCTTAATTATGGGTGTCATAATTGATGAGTGAATGTCCATTTTAAGTAAATCTTGGTCATTTGAGAACAACCTTTGAGAAACAGAAACGGGAAAACTGAAAATGTGCATGAAGAATCCGAGAGAATGTACTTTATTGACCTAAGATATTTGAACTCAAAAATTCCCACTCTTTCCTCCATACAAAGTGCCTGCTTACATGCATCAAATAGAATATTCACGGAGTAAAATAAAATGATGCCATTCCCATTTAACCCCTTCAGACCCTGTGTCCATTACAATGGACGTCCCATGAAAACTGTTCTTTTTAATTTTCTGCAACATTTAACACCACCTAAGTCCTCAAGACCATTAGAGTTGACGTTTAGCAACCAATCAAACAGCAGAATAGTTATCCTTGTGGCCATTTTTAAAAAATACAGCAGACTGAAGAGAGGACTTCACTCCACACAACAAAGTAAGGACTATTTTCAACAGTTTTGTTCACATTTATAGATATTTGGGCAAAGATATCAAACTTTTAAAACAATATTGACAGATGGAATGTTTGAATTAAAGTATAATATCAAATGTTTAACAGCAAGTTTTTACTCAGGAATTTTTCAAATGTTGCTTTCCATTTGAATGGACAGTGGGTCTGAAACTATGTCTACTATTAAAGATTGTTGATAAAAACAAAATAATGATTGATTCTCATTTCTGGTTGCATATAGTTGGGAAAAAGGGATTGCTATATTTTTCACAACCTTGGAACATAATTCAGGTCTGAAGGGGTTAACATCTGAGTGGATGATGCCCCTGAGAGACAGCGGAGAAAGGACACCAGAGGTCGTACCCAGTCTTGTTACAGTGACATACGTACATACAAACAACTTTGATTTTACCTCCCTGATGAGGCATAATCGCTGCTTCCAAAAGTGGGGAAGCTTGAGCCTATCCCAGCAGCCTATGGGCAAAAGGCTGTAACACACCATGGAGAGGTCGCCAATAGGTCGCAGGGTCTACACACTATTCATTCACACCCCTAGGCAATTTAGAGTCTCCCGTAAACTTAGCATGCATGTTTTTAGGGCAACGGTTGGAAACTGGAGTACCCAGAGGAAACTTACATGTGAAAATGTGCAAGACTCATGAAGAAAGGCCCCAGGCCAGAATCAAACCAAAGACTTTCTTGCTGTGGGGCAACAATGCTACCACTGCTCCATCATGCCACCCCATGCCATTAATTTCATTGGACAAATGCACATAATTTTTGACACCTATTTAAAAGCATTTTTGAAAACCTCTCTCCCTGCTGCGCCGTCTGTTTTTTCTCTCCCTTTTTTCTCTCTCTGTCTTTGTCTTGCTCATAAATGGCATAAATTATATACCATTAATCTTCCCTTGAACATTGCAGAGTATTTGCTGCGAAGGGTGGCCAATATTGAAATGACTCCTTGAGCACTTCACCCCCCATTCCTCACTGGTCCACTTAGACTAAGTGTCACTTAGGATAGCATTCATATATCTCAGGCCATTTAAAGTTAATGCTCCTCTCTTCCTTTGTCTCCAGTGTGCATTCAGGAGACCACCTCCTCTAAAGTGGTTTGGACATTTGACAGATTGCATCTAGGTGGACCAGTTAATGCCATGATCGATGGGTGAAAAACCAGCCAATAGCCAAATGCTAATCAGGACACGGTGGTGAAGGGTGCAATTAGATTTGATGGTGTGACTGTGATGAGGAAGTGAAATGACAGGAGGTAGACAAAGAAGAGATAATAAACAGCTTAAAAATACCCAGAAGAGAAATAATACAAAGAAGCCTCAGAGTGATGACTTTTTTGTCAGGAATTAAGATGTTCTGTTGCTTTACGAACATTAATGGATTTACAGCACCGCAGATACGAAGCAGATGGGGTTAGGGTCTATTCAGTCAGCACAGGAATGCAGGTTCAGACAGAAGCAGTGCTGATTGAAAGCAATCGGGTCAAAATAATACTTTACTTACTGGTTAGATCCACTTCACAGTAAGATTATGTGTGAATGGTGAGGTAATGCCTTACATAAACTTACTGCAGAAATTTTGTCTTCTTGCGCAAGCTTACTGCAAACCAGTTCATAAGCTTTTATGGAATGCTACCTCAGTATGCCTAAGATGGCGTCACATTTAGGGTCTTGCATTACTTTATGAATGAAAACGGGCCCCCAAATAGTTTTCTAGCATGTCGGAAAAAAAGTCAACCATGCAACTTGACGTACCTTTACGTTAGAACGTGCAGCATGCAGTAATCTGCTGCCAATATGAAACCCATATCAATATTGATAAAAAACATACTCACCTCAAGCTAAATAATTCAACGTTATAGACAAGTTTTCTTGCACAATTGAATGAAGTCCTCCATAGCGGAATGTGTAGGTTCCTGTATATTCTCGTGACTGCAGATCCACTGCCTCATCAGCTTGCAAATCTTTACCATCACTTGTGGAGTGCTATGGATTTGACTACTTCACCTAGGTTTATGTAAATTTATGTGAGCTTAACTCATCATGCGGAACTTTACTGCATTGTGGATCTACCATAAAACTCACGTGTTTGCTTACATCCCCATTGCTTTTCAAAAGAATAAATAAAATCTCACTGAAGGTTTTAGAATCTTGAAGAAGTCTAGGATACGGGACCCAGTTTTTTGGTACATTCGGCTATACACACACAGACAGCTTGCTATTCCTATTTTCCTGCAGCTGCCAGAACTATTTGGTCATTTTCCGTCAGCATTTTACACAACTGGGTAGAGAGTTGAATATCAAGGGCGTATTTCCAACTCAGGGATTTTTCATGCATATCAGTATGAGAGTCACCAGTGGGTGTGTCATTGAAACGAGTTTGGGAAAGGCAATATTTGGAATCTTGCTAAAATATAAGACAGACCACATATGACTTGCAAAAATCACGTGTAAATTGAACGACTTATCTCAGCAGAAACTGCCAACAAATGGGATAAGGTGTCATGTAATTAAAGTTATTAATATACATAATGCATCATTATGTTTAATGGAAATTATTGGTATAAAGAATGCCTAGTGTAGCCAAAAATGCACAATTGCTTCACTGGAAAGAAGATCGAATTACGGACAGAGTGTTCTGTCAGAGAAGTTCATTTCGAAGCTTGGATTGCCAGAGACACCTTTCAATGAAAATTTTGGAAGTCTGTTTTGCATGACCGCGTTTTCGTGTGTCCTTTTTAATTTTTTCTAATTATGGCCGATTGATTACAGGTTACTTGCACCTTTTAAAAGCCAATCGTCCTTCCCATTTCCTATGCCGAGGCTGGATGTGAAAATAGATGCTGCTGGCTACCTATCATATACTCCCCATCTGAAGCACTCTGCCTGCTGTGCTGCTGACCCTTCTCCTGTGTATTTATTATTTACTGGGCAGTGTTTTTCTCCTTCTGTTAATGTGTATTTTTGTTGAGACCTTGGGCATTTATTGTTCACTGCAGCACAGCAAGTTTAGCCCAGATCAGAGTAGGTAAGCAAGATTCTTGCGAGACGCTCCTGCTTTTCCTTTCGCATGGTAGTTTGTGAAGATGTTTTGAGAAGAGGGTGGGTGTGGCCAGCTCTGGTCAGCTGCTTTGGGCCAACATCAGTTTTAACATCTGTAAGCAAGATAATCAAGTTTTACATTCATTTGGTTTTACAAGGTGATATGTTTTTAATTCCAGAATTTGGTAGAAAGTTACTCAGGAGACATATTGGAAAGAACAGAGCAATGAGGCATGAAATTTACCAGTGTGTTGAAGATACTTGAATGAAAAACTGCAATGGCCAAATTTAACAGTACCCCGTCGGAGCTTGGCAGTGTGTCGCCTTCCGCGTTTCAGTACAATCAATGGCAACCTCCCATTGAAACTCATATGACTAATAACTTGGAAGTGCTGTGACTTTGTTGTACAGGACATGACTACTGTCATATGTAGGCTAATACCTGTATACTACTAGCTAGAGTAGCATTCGGTATTCCCTCCACACTGGTGCAGTATTCGGTATTTATTAAACATGCATCCAATTTTGGAAGCAGTCATTGTGTTGTGATTCTGCTGTCAGCCATTCTGTCTTGTTTGGATTTTTAACTTTGCCTTGCTTGACCATGTTTTGAATTATGTATTGTGATTTGGATACCTGATAATGTTCATGTTTTGTCTAGTTTGGTTTTGCCATGTTTTGTATTTTGCCACATTCCATACCTTCAGTTACATTCCTTTCCATGTTTTTGTTTTCGCCATGCATTGCATTTTGTTTCCCCCTGTCTGGTCTCTTGTCTTCCCATTGCTCACAGCCCCGGTATTGCGTGCCACTTTTTCGGGTGATTTAATGGTTTCTGGATTTCAACCATTCCAGTCTGCTTTACTTCCTTCGCCTTTCTTTTCTAGATAACTAACCAATACTAACAGTTTGTTGTTTTGTTAAATTACTAACCAAGTCTAACATAGTACATAGTACTAACATACTAACAAGCACTAGGGATTGTATAGCTGCACTCTACCAATTGACTAACGATCACTCAGCATTCGCCCTGTTCTATTCTCCGCCTCTTGCCTTCACTCAATTAACTTTGCTGTGCTTCTTGCAGATTGTCTGCACCTGTCTAATCACTGTTCTGCTACTCACTCTGTGCACGTAGAAATCCCTAACCGGATCTGTTTGTTCTGTCTAAAGGCTGTCTTGTGATCCCTCTCCGCGTTTCGGCTTTTGCCTTTTTCATGTGATTAGGTTTTCCCTCATGTTTGCTTCCTATGTAATCAGTCTGACTTCCTGCACCTGTGTTTTGTTAAGCATGTAACTTCCCGTGAGTGTATATTAGGATTCTTTTCACAGCACTTCCTTGTCAGAACATTTCTCTTGTTTACCTGTGCTGCTATCGTCTTCGCCTTGTACTCAAAGTGTTACTTCTCTGACTGGACTGTACGACTTACGATTTTTGGCTCCGCTTTTTGGTACTATTGTCTTCATCTGTTTACAAACCCTTTTTGCCCGACTACGAGTTTTGTGTTTGCTGCCCTGTTAACGGTTTGGATTACGCACACTGGATTTTGGCTTTTGCTTCTTTGACAAACCTGTGCCTGTGTACCGAACCTATTTTGCACGACCATGAGTTCTGTGATTGGTGCCCTGTTTACGGATCTGGATTTCGCCCTTAGGATTCTAATTTTTGGATTGTGGACATTGTACCCTTGCCTGCTCTGTTGGGGATCTTCTCCCCCTCCCCCTTCAGAAATAAAGCCTCCTCTTTTTTGTACTCTCTGGTGCTCACTTGTGGTTCCTATACATAATCCTGATACATTGTTCCCTTAGTAAACACTTGCATGCTGTAGATATTTTTTTGAAACAACAAATGTTGTTTTTAATAAATAGTGCAATTTATAAAATTCTTTATTAATATCTACAATAAAGGCAAGTGCCCAACAAGAATAAGCAAAGGCATTCCTGCACCTCCCTACTGTGAGTGCACTAGAGGCCCGACATAGGGTGGGAGCATCAGTACTGAAGTTGAGCCAAGCGCTTTTGACGGATCCCCACTCTTTATCATGCTGTGGGGGATTTCCCCTTCTGCGTTGTGTATTTTAAGTATTGTAAGCAATAAGTAATAACACACTCAGTCAAAGGCAGTTGATATTAGTTTATACGTGCACGGGAAGCCACACTAGTACAGACAAAAGTCCTAGGTGGAGACCTCCTAGAAACAGGGGTGACCCCAGATCTTATTCACAACAGGAGGGGAGGAGTTACAGTAAACAAAGAGTAAGGGTCAGCAGGTTACAGAAAGTAAATCCTTATATAAACAGCGACACCTACAGTTCAGGAGGTACACACTATGAAATAAGAATTTCCACCACAATATTCCCCCCTTACGGTCCTAATGGACCGACCACTAGATGTGATACATTAATAGAAGAACCTAACATTGAAGTTTTTATTAACAACAGTGAAATCGCAAGACTTCTGACAGTGACGTAGACACTGAAGTTGACGGTGGCCTCGATTAAATCTATCAGACTTAGTCTTGGAGAAAATATGTATGGTGACTGTTAATCCGTGGGGATCCCTCTCAACGATAACACCTGTAAAAAAATTCCTATCTATGAAATATTATTTACAACTAAGCTACGAAGAGCGAAATCGCTCTATATAGGTGTAATAATTAAGAGGGCCTACACTGATACAAAAACCTTCCCGGTTTTTGACTAGGGAAGGAAAAAAGCAGCAGCGTAGGTATGGATTATGGAAAGTTAAGGAAGTTAGTTGAACCCATGTAAGGAGCTAATGGGTTTTGTGGATCTATAGATTCTTCTGCTAAAGAGTGGCTATAACTTTGCACCATAATTGTAACAGGTGGCTTCGTGCACAAAGAAAATATTACAGTTTTCAGACAATTAATTAACAGAGTGAATATGATGATTATTATGACAAGATACAGGACAGAATGCATTATTTCAGTGCCGGCATGACCCAGTTTATCTGTTAACCAGTCATAAAAGGTGTATACTTTTGGTGTATGTAGTTTTTTATAAATGTTATTAAGATGGTCAATAATACGGGGGATAGTTACATTACTGTAATCTGGAATATAAGTGCAGCATTCTGTGCCTATTACTGCACAGGTCCCCCCTTGGCTAGCTAGCAGATAATCCAATGCTGCCCTATTCTGTAGAGTCATCATTCTCACAGAAGCTAATTCAGCATTGATTACAGTAAAACCGGCTGAGGTGGTATTAGCCAACTCTTCAACCACTGCAGATAAATCTGTAATCTGATCAAGGGCTGACATGACTCTATACTGAGGAAAAAGGGCTCTAAAGAAATCACAAGTTTTACAATTTCTGTCATGTGTGCGAAAATAATTAGAATGACGTTTTATGAGTTGCATCAGGTAAAGTGGTGGTAATACGCATAGCTGGGACTATGTATTCTAAAGAACAAATTCCACGCCAATTAAAAGGGAGCGACGAATAGGCCTTATTTCCACAAACCCAATAGGCCCCAGCTGGGGCTTTTAAGGCACGTCCCCATATGGATCCTGAAGATTTCAACACTTTGGTTCCACAATAGGCTACTTCAATGGTCGGAGAATTTTCATTTTGTCCTAGTGACATAGTTACACGTCCACAATCAGGGGGACAATTACAACAATTACAGGTTACTGGGTGATACCGGCACATGGAATATGAATTACATGAACAGTAACAGGTTTGATCGGCAATGTCTTGATTCCAAATTGAGGTAAAGGTTGGGACGATGGCTCTCGCTGTATCTTTTCAATCTTTTGATTTGAGGAGTTGTTGATGCCCCTAACACTGTTGGTGGTTGAGGCTTGCTGTCATCGTCTTCGGCGGCTGCCTGCTGCTGTTGGTTCCCGGTCTGGGAAGCGAGGTCGTCAGGGTACCCAGATGGTGTTGCTTGAATTCAGGCTATGGCTCGAACCAGCAGGATAATCAGCAACACTCGTCTGTCACTGGTCATGGTCTCAGTGTCAACCTGATTGAGAGAACAGAAACAATGGTATGAGTGCAGTATTCTGATCTACTACAACAACTGACATTTGGGCAACTAGGAACGTTACACCTGATTATCTGGAGGTGACTGATCGCGTCTGCCTTCTGTCAGCCTCTTATTCAGCAGCAGCAGGGTCTCGTGCTCGCTTGCAGTGTGACGCATGGACCCAAGTGGCTCTTCCCTGGCACCTCACTGCAGTATCCGTAGTCAAGAGCACCTGGAATGGACCTGACCACCTGGGAGACAACTTATTTTTTCTTTTAAAGACTTTAATGTACACATAATCCCCAGGTACTAAAGTATGACATTGACTGTCTGGAGGCTGCGGTTGCGCAAGCCTCACCTGGGGATGTAGATGTTTTAACTGAGCACATAAAGCCTTGTAGTACTGCAGGGCTCTTTCATTGGCTAACAGCAATTCAACTTCAGAGAGAGGTGGAAGAGGCATTAATGGAGTCGACATGGGCCACCCCATTAACACTTCATGCGGAGATAAACCAGTTACTCTATTGGGTGTTGACCTTATAGACATTAAGGCTTGTGGTAAGGCATCTGGCCACTTTAACCCTGTTTCCCTACAGAGTTTGGCCAGCTTGTTCTTCAATATGCCATTCTGCCTTTCCACGCCTCCTGCAGAGGCAGCATGCCATGGGGTGTGAAAGTTGAGTTTTATAGAGAGAGCTTTGCTAAGATCTCTCATTATCTGGGCTGTAAAATGCGTTCCTTTGTCACTGTTGATGGACTGAGGAATACCATACCTGGTTACGATTTCCCTCACCAGAATTTTCACAACCGACTGTGCATCACAATTCCGGCAAGGGAAAGCTTCAACCCACTTCGAAAACATATCTAAAATAACTAAAACATACTCAAAACCTAAACATTTCTCTAACTGAATAAAATCTATTTACATATTTACAAAAGGTCCCCAAGGGGGAGGGTGCGCTCCTCTTTTGGTCTGCTCTGGTTTCCGAACATTGTGCTGTTGGCAGATAAGACATTATTTGCACCACAGCGCTGCTTGCTGTGTTGCCCCAGAACCATACCATAAATTGTTTATGGCCGCAATCATCCCCCCCTTGCTCACATGGTTATCACCATGTGACACTTGAGCCAGAATAGGTAGTATTGCACGGGGAGCTACAATACGACCATCAGGGTGTCGCCAGATGTCATCAGGACCTTTATGACACCCCACAGATACCCATGTCGCCCACTCAGCCTCAGCGCGATTTTGTAAAACAGCGACATCATTAAGAGAGGGGACAGGGTCCTTCAAAACTTTTTGAGGATTTTGTTTAACCAACAGGGAAGGTGTGGCTGCGGCATGTCTGGCACATGCATCAGCCGTAGCATTACCTTTAGCAACTAGAGAGGTGGAAGAGGAATGTGCTACACAATGTATAACAGCCAATTTAGCTGGAAGTAAACATGCTTCTAAGAGGTTGTTAACATATAATGCATTTTTAATGGTGGTACCTGAACTGGTAATAAAACCCCTTTGTTTCCAAAGTTTACCAATGTCATGAACAACATTAAAAGCATATTTAGAATCAGTGTAAATTGTAGCAGTCTTACCTTTGGATAAAATACATGCACGGGTGAGCGCAAATAATTCTGCTTTTTGAGCAGAGCAATCCTTTGGTAATTTGGCACATTCAATAACATCATGATCAGTAACCACAGCATACCCAGCATTTAAATCCCTACCATTAGGATGTCTAGAAGAACTGCCATCTACATACTAAATGCATTCACTATTTGTGATTGGAGTTTCTTCCAAATCTGGTCTTGGAGCAGTAACAGCCAAAACAGCGTTTACGCAGTCATGAGTCAAATAGCTTCAGGTTTCAAAGGATGTTGTCTGAGATAAGGGAGTTTACAATCTTCCTTTAAAGTGATTTTATGGGGGGTCGCTGAATTAACCAAGCCAACCTCTGCTGAATGCGTTTCCACAAATTAGCGGGAACAGAGGCTAATGGCCCACTAGGAAGATACTCGGGGGAAGGGGTTGGAGAATCATGTTGAAATGATCCTTCAATGGTAAATGGTGAGAGAGAGACACAAAATTTAGATTTAACTTTGGTTAAAGTTCATCCATTTGCCAACTTCACAGGGTTTTCACGCTTCTCTGCTGACAATACTTGCACCATAGAATTTAAATCCTCAGATGTATTATCAGAAGAGACCGCTAAAGCTATGTGTGGTATGGAATTTGGGTCCTTACACAATGATTTATGGGATTTGGTTAATAATACGGTAGCTGCAATACCTACATCTGAGATAAAAACGTCTGAAAATGCTGGGAATGTTATGGACTTACCCATATGATGCTCGGCCATCTGCTGATATTCCTCTGAGATTTCACTATTCCAAGAGGCAGCGGTGACATGCAGATTACCCAAAGGTCTCATGCGGAGGCACATTTGTTGCAGCTCTGGAGTGGCTTGCCCAATGACCTCCAGGGCAGTGGAAACAAAGGCTTAACAGAATCTGTTATTCTCCAAGAATATTCATGCAAAATTAGTATTTGTTGCATCATTAAATTAAGTTCATAATGATGTTCATATGGCACTTCCAAAAATACCCCTTCAGGTGTACAATGTATTTTACAATTCATCTTACATAGCAAATCCCTACCCAACAAATTAACAGGAGCATTTGAGGTTAGCAAAAAGGAATGAGTTGCTGTAAATGGGTGGAAAGTTGAGGTTACTGTAACAGGAGCAGATACTGGAGTCTGTTGAGGTACTCCAGCAATTCCAACTGTTAAAACCTCTTCACCCGAATGGGGTAAATCAATCTCTTCAGTTCTTAAAGATGAAATTGTGGCTCCTGTATCAACTAAAAATGGAAAACTTTTACCATTAATACTCAAGTTAAGTGTTGGTTCCTCCTTAGAGACTTTAGTAAGTGTATGCAAAGGACATTGAGTACACCTCTCTATTGCTTTCTGTTGGTTGTCCTATTCTTTCACTTCAGGAAAAGGGTTGCTAACTGTGAAGTTAGCCACAGGGGGTGCAGTAGGGATAGCAGAATCATTGGAACACCATTTAGAGAGATGACCCCATCCCCCACAGGTGTAACAGTGAATCCTATCTGGGCAAACAGCAGCTACATGCCCAGAACCCCCTCGAAACAATGCGTCATTTCCTCTTCCTCTGCTTCTACCTCTGCCTCTATTGTTTTGCAGATAAGCGTTTGGAGGTTGCTGTGAATAAAACACACCTAGCTCTTTTACGACCGCTTGTTTCTTATCCCTGTACTGCCTTTCTACATTCAAGGCAGCCATTTTAACATCTGCAAACGGAGACCTTTCCCAGTTCAGCATCACTAATTTCAAGTGTTTTGATATGTGAGGCAATAGCCCATTCACAAAGCAAGCCACTTGAAATGCCTGACCTGCGTCCTCGCCCATAACACTGTTTGTCTCTCATAAGATTTTAAATCTGCGACAAAAGGCCTCCACAGTTTCTGTGTCTTCTTGCCTGCAGGAGGTGATGTTAGAAAGACATGCATTGCGCCCTGCATACACATTAACTGCTGTTCCAATAGTTCTTATGCAGTCCTCTCCTGTGTTATGCAAATTCCAGTTGTTTAAATCAGGAATAGCCATAGCTTGTCTTACCTCCTCAAAGCGTTCCCCACAACAGGCCAGCATTAACTGTTGGATATCTCTGGGAGTGGGGTCATAGCAATTACAAACAGTGGTTAAGTGATTAATAAATAAGTGATTAATAAATCCTGTAGGATTTTTATCGGGTTTAGGGAATTGGTTAATCACGGCACATAATTCAGTAGGGGTCCAAGGCCTATAAACTAAAACACGATCATTGGGATCTGGTCCCACAGCAACAACCTGCATTGGAAATGTGGTTGCATGACTTTAATTTTACCCTTTCTGCAATAGATTCAACTGGATCTTCTTTCTTAGTATCATAACTTTTTTGCACCCCCCTTTTTATGACCAACCTGCAATCTTTCCCCAGTTCTTCCTGTCTGTGCTTCTGCAGCATCGCGTTTGCGTGCAAGCTCCAGACACACAGCAATGTCCTCATCATCAGAGGAATGAGATGAAAGATCAACAGGGTTAGCAAGAGGAAGAGAGGGATACAGACCTTGTTTGTTTTCACACCTTTTGGTTTCTTCAGTATTGCCCTTTTGTTCTTTTTGCACAAAACTAGTTAGTGTTTGTTTCATTGCTTTTTCAGCTTCTTCCCTCTTTTTCTTTTCTGCTCTAATTTGGATTTCCGCTTTCCATAATTGTAAGGCATTTCTATGTGCTTCAGCTTCTTTATATTTCAAACCTTTTGTCTCAATTACATTACAAACTGATTTTAATCTATCATTATTAAATGAACCATCAACAGGCCAATTATTATTGGTCCAGATAGACCATTTTGTCATGTATTTAACTGCATTACCACCATATTTTTCCTCCATTACTCGATGTGGAGTCCCTGCACGTGGTTTTTCTGGCTTCATTGTGCTGTTTGTTGAACCCATGATTTACAATATTGTCGAAACTCGTAGGCTATATTAAAGTTAAGTGCAAATTGAACACTTTTGTTGAGCACCAGCACACTTAAGCCAAGAAAACTTAAGGAAAAAGCAATTAAATATTTTATGCAGTTTAGAGAAGCAAAACAATTTAAACTTAATTTTAACAATAGCCGATCAAAGAAAATGCGCTTACCTTATTGTAGAGGACACACGGACTCAGGACTGTATTAGAGGTTACTCACGTGCTGAATTACGGACCAACGTTTTTTTTTTTGTTTTTTCGCTGCGCATTAAACAGTATTAGCACATAGACGACATGTTATTACAAACGAATACAAGACACACAAGCCAAGGCATCATGCTTTCTATAACATTAAACAGACACCATAAAACAGACAGAGCTGTCCCAGAATGACTGATATAGGCAATGAGTCAACGATTGCCGCGGTCTACAGGAATCTCTTATTCCTGACCCTCCTCGGGATTTTTTGTTTCCTCTTTGAAACTTTCATAAACCAAGCCTAGCTAGGATCCTTGGTATTCTCGACTACTTTTATGCCTTTCATAAAAGATTTGTACACAACTTATTAACTCTAACTCACAACGAATGTTAGTTTAGTCTCTTGTTAGAGAAGCGTCAATTCTCAAAAGAATCACGCTTTAACTTAAGCTCACCACGATCTTAGTTCGTCTCTTGCTCAAGCCGACTATGAATTAAGGCAAGAATAGATTTCTTCGGCTTTGAATCTATTCCGCAAGTGCTATCGGTCTTCATTTAGCAATGAACCGTCTAGATTTGATTCACAAATCAGCACTATAATAGTCGTATTTGTACCCCTTGGTACAGTTTGTACAGCGTCGAGTATGTACTGTTCCCATTGTCAATATCAAAGCATCCTGGGAGTTTTATAAAGAGGTACCTAGGATATTACAGCCTAGAAACGCGAACAACCTGACAAATTTAATAACGAACAAATCAAGTCTTAAAACCGTAAGTTTACTCCAATTAATATTACAGGGTTCAAAATTAATATTAGCGTATGCAATATCCCCGAAAAATACGCGGTACCCAATTATAAACATACAGCAAAGCAACCAAGATCACCCGCTATAAGACTGAGCATGTTAAAACAGATTCAAATACTTCGCGGTAACATTTTCTCACCCACAGGCAGAACTCTGTTTCCTTCCAGAGTAAGGGATGGAGTGAAAACTCCTTGGTTTTTTACAGTGCGCACGAACCGTTCCTCTGGAAACAAGCAGAAGTTCAGGTCCTGATGCAATTCCGATCCGGGTCACGGCACCAAAAACTGATTGTGGGGGATTTCCCCTTCTGCGTTGTGTATTTTAAGTATTGTAAGCAATAAGTAATAACACACTCAGTCAAAGGCAGTTGATATTAGTTTATACGTGCACGGGAAGCCACACTAGTACAGACAAAAGTCCTAGGTGGAGACCTCCTAGAAACAGGGGTGACCCCAGATCTTATTCACAACAGGAGGGGAGGAGTTACAGTAAACAAAGAGTAAGGGTCAGCAGGTTACAGAAAGTAAATCCTTATATAAACAGCGACACCTACAGTTCAGGAGGTACACACTATGAAATAAGAATTTCCACCACAATGCCTTCCTGCTGTTATCACACAATGTGCAAATATACCCAAATATACTGTACACAGAGAAATTACTTCCATTCAGGATTGTATTTGTACAAGAGTTTGATAGTTATTGCCTGAATTGCATGTGATTGGAAAAATTGACCCAACAGTCTTAGACAAATAATATGCCTTGTAAATTTACTCAAAATACTTCAGTTTAGCCATACTACTGTTTGTCCAAAACAAACATTAAGTTACATTTCATGGATTCCATTTCCACTGCATTACATAAATATGAGGCTTCAGAATTAAAGCGATTTGGAAAGATTTAGGCTGTTATACTGCCGTCATCAATTCATGGGGTTTAAACACATTTCAAGCAATTGCAAGACTTTCATCCTAAAAGATAACTTTTTTTGCACCTCATTCCATCTTCAATCACCATACACAGCAAGGGTTTAAAAATGATCTTTACTACAGTGCTACATTTTACAACTTAGATTTTGGACTGTAGTGGGAAACAGCAAGGAATTTTCTGTAAATAATCTCTAAATTTAAACAGCACCATTTGGCAGTAATATTGCTATCCAAGAATTGCTTGGTAACCTACTCATTCCTGTGAAGAAATAAATGCAATCAATGTATGAAATAAATTAAATGGCTGCTTTGCTGCATAAACGCTAATGATCTAAAATATGTGCTTGCAAGCGAATAAATGAAATCAAACAAGGACAAAGAAATCAGGCAACAAGGACATGCTAATTAACTTGAGAATTACTACTCCAGGCCATTCTGCCACCTGCTCCATTAGTTCTATTGTCAACAGAAGCGACTGGAATGCGACGAAACACAGAAAGAATGCACATGTAAAAGGTGCGCGTGTGCGCGTGCAGGTATTAACATATATGATGTTACCATTAATGCTGCTACAACTGACATGGAGAAATGTTCAACCAGAAAGAAAAAAAATATCATCTTGCTCTGTCATCATCCTCACAGTCATCACACGACCAACTGTTTTAATGAAGCTCAGAGAATTTATTCAAAGCAGCAATTGGTAATGAAGTTGCTTCGAGTGCTTCATATGGTAGCCAGATATTCCCTGAAAGGCAATGTACATGATCTTTTATCAATCAATCAATAACCTTTATTGCAGGAAAGTGAGGAAAAAAAGATCAACAATAGTGACAAAGACAGACAGAAAGCCGAAATAAATATGATATGACTAAACAAAGGACAAAGTAAATTTCATGTCTAAGTTGGAGCTTATGGATAAGGTCTGAAATAATTAAGCAGCCTCTGAAAAAACCGGACATATGGTCCACTAATTGTTAAATTACTTGACGCAGTCTATATGTACAATGCATTTATGAACCTAGATATTCAGAGGATATGAGTCATGTGCAGGGATACAGCACTGTCCTGCCCTTGAACCTGTGTCACATAAGATAAAAGCCCCATCACTTAAGCATTATGTTGCATTTTCATCCGTTTACATTGCCGTCAGACTGTGATTTATGGCGCACATTTATATGTGTGGGCCTTTCAATTGCCATTGCCTTTGCCTCTAAGAAAAATGGCCAGGAATGACTACTAAGACCAAAATAAATGAAGATAAACTTTAAATATGAAATCATAAACATTTGGATAGTAGTGCAGTATGATCATGATGATCCTGGACAGGTAAGTAAAAAGATTACTAGCTCAATCGGCAGCTGATACACTGCTGTTGTAACTTTGGGCAAGTTACTAAAATCTAAAATTGAGAATTTGTGGTGTATATTTGACTGTAAAAAAATGGGCAGACAGAACTGTATATAGAAGTGCATCGTGTTACCCTGGACCACCATGTCAGACAAGCCCTAAAAGAATGCTAAATTCCTGTAATATTTGATGTATAGTTGTCTTTACTCTGACCAAACTATTGGGACCGTTGTGACGACTGCGGGGACTTGTGGCTGGGCTGCGTTGCGCTGCGTCGCTCCGGATTGACAGCTGCCCTGGCGGACAGTGTGGCTGTGCTCTCCTGCGTTACTAATTATCACCTGGCCCGTACCTGCGATTCATCTATTTAAATTTGACTGCTTCAATTGGACGTGGCTCGTGTAGTAGTAGGATGCACGTTGACCTTTTGTTTGGTGCTGGTCTTTGTAAACTTGCAAGATTCCTCAGTAAAAGGTTTGTGTAAACTTGAATTTTGGTCTGCTCATCGTTTGTGTTTGTTGCGTTTTTTTTGGAGCCAAGCGTAACAACCGTAAACAACTTTCTGGTCTGTATTCCGTAAAAGGTGCTCAGCTGGACTTCTAAATATTCACGATTTTGAAAATGCCAATTAATATGCTAGTTAACATGTCATTATCTGTTCTCCTCTGTGCATCAAAACAGATGTTGCCAGAAAAATTGATTTCAGCGATTAAATTTCACAGTGAATATAGTAAGAACCTCCTTCAACAGTGGGTTGAAATATTTGTAAAAAGCTTTCGAAATGATGGGCACGTTATATCACTGTTTGCCGCTCTTGGAGGGCTCGCGTTGATGAATTTCACATTTTTACCCCATAAAACCTACAGACCCATACATTGGTCTATCAAATGCAGCTGTTGTATACAAAACTGTGGCACTTGTTTTAAAGGGGAGATCCCGAGGTTTCCAACAATCTCAAAATGTAATGCCGAATTACAGGGAAATCTTATCTATTTCATGCAATTCTGTGGCCAAAAATAAATAAATAAATAAATAAAGATACACGGCATCCTGGGTCTGAATATTTCTCTCACTTTAAGTGTGATGTAGTTTCCATGAAGCTGTGCAACCAGCAGAAACAGAATATGTATGTGACAGTGTTGACAATATGAAAAAAAAACTTTTACTGACTTTGAACCTATTTAAGGGAAAAGATAAGTGAAATTTTTCAGTTTCTGGGGTTGTTAACTTTTTAAATTCTCTTAATTTTGTTTTTCACGGTTTGCGGGAGATAGCTATGGATGCCAGACTTGACACCACACACCCATAAACAGGATGCTGGTTAAGCTTATTATCATTCTAAAAGCAATTCAATCAATGTGATTCCATTTTCATTCTTTTTTTAAAAATTCATCTGAAATGCAATGTTTCTGAAGGATGCAAGGGAAGGAGAGAAAGACCAACCGAGGGAGGGGAGGGGGTAACTTATGTCCCAAAGACACGCTTCAAGAGAATACATTAAATTTGATATGCATTCTCTGAGTTTAAATAGGACTTACATTCTAGGACAGGGACCACACCAAATAATAAAGATGGGATTGTTAAATGCCTTCACTCTCTGTTTGGAAAATCAATGAGAAGAGAGAGTACATTAAAGAAATTGAACGAAAATATGCAAATGGAGGAAGTTAGGGATGCTTGAGAGGACAATGGCCATTTCTGTTGCAGCAGAGGAAATTAAGCGCGTGTGGTTACCTGAAAATGTCTTTTTTGGATCTTGGAGGACATTTAGAAAAATCGAATCAATGAATTTGTGGGCTTGATGCAATTGTAAAGCTTAAAATCACAGAAGCATCCCAGCAAATAAGTGGCAGTCATGAAATGTGGGCAGCAGTGCTAATTGGAAACTCTTTCCGCAGCTCCATGGCTACATTTAGTGAGCACGTGTTCTCACACCAACCAATCACATCTGCACACATCACATCTCACATCAGTGATGGACAACACTCTTCAAAAACCACTATCAAACTAACACTATGCAGTTATTCATGCTTTTTAGGTCACCTGAGACGAAGAAGTTTACGATAGTTTATATTGGAAAATGATACTTTTGGGTATATTTTGTTCATTTTCCACTGGAAATTATTCAAACTTGATTGGCATTATAACCACGAGATGACAGTTTGATACTATGGCATTTTTGACCCTGTCTCTTCCCCAGGGGCTGAGCAGTGGGGCACAAATGGGGTATATTGCCAAAAATTTCAACAATCTTCTTCTCACGTCCTCATAGATAGAAGAGTCTTCTGGTGCTTTATCAAAATTGTTAATTTCATGGCCCCCAGGCTCCATGTTTGCCCCTGAGGAGGGGGTGAAGTTTACTATACTTTATATAGGAAAATAATACTGTGGCGATCCTGCCCCAGTTTGCCTGTTAAAGTTAAACTTGAAAGCAAAGCAGCGGAGTATCGCTATTGGCTGCGCCTGGGGAGGGAGAAGGAGCCAATCAGGTCCGGGACGGGGGGTATAAGAGGGCTGAGTTGCCAGCATGAAAAATGTGTTGTAAATATTGTGTGCTGTTGGAATAATGAGTTTATTTGCAAGGGATGAAGAAATGGCCCTTTTAAGGGCCGAACAGGAAATAAAGCGAAGCCCGCCCCGGGTGATGCGAGAACCGCTATTCCTGCGTCAGTCTCAGTCCTTCAGTAGCGAGAGTGCTACTTTGGTGTCAGAAGTTGGATTTGAAGATATCCGCCGCGAGATCGCGCACCTCGAGGGAGAACTGAAGACGGGGCTGCACGCGAAAGCGGACAGAGCCGCGGGGAGCAGGAGCCAAACAAGAGGGCTGTGCGCACCGGAGGGAAGGAGCGAACCCCGTCCTGCACAAGCTCCTACAGCAGCAGCGGCGGCGGCAGCTGAGAGAGATGGGGCGGCGGAACCACGGAAGGGAGTGAAGCTACCCCGGTTCAGCGGCGTAGCGCCCTGGGAGCCCTACCAGGCTCAGCTGCTACTGGCGGCCCAGTGCTGTGGGTGGACGGACGGCGAGGCAGCAACCTATCTGGCGCTAGCCCAGGAAGGTCCAGCACTTCAAACGCTACTCAATCTCGACCCAACTGAACAGACTAGCCTAGCTTTGCTAACCAAAGTGTTAGGAAGGCGATACGGGCAGCGCCAGTCCACCCGGCTACACCGCCAGAAGCTGCTTCTTCGCCGCTGCCAAAAAGGGGAACAGTGGGGGGCCGTAGCCCCCGACCTGCGCTTCCACGCCTGCCAAGGCTACCCCACATTCGGGACGCGTGAGCAAGACGAACTAGCGCTGCGCAGCTTCCAGCAGGCTCTCACCCCGGAACAACTGAGGCACCACGTCATGCTGACCAGGCCCCAGATGCTCGATGAAGCCCTTCTACAGGCCAAAAGAATAGAAGACGTCATGAAGGAAGTCACGGCAACCAGACCCTGGGAGTCACGCCCTCAAGTACGCGAAGTGGCTCCGGAAGAAGAAGAGAAGCAAGTGAGGCGGGCCCACACCCCCAGTCAGGCACAACAACATCACTGCAACCGCCGTGATGAGCGGCGCTGTTTCCGGTGCGACGAGAGGGGCCATATTGCACGGGACTGCACAGCGCCAGCCCCAAAGCCAAGGGAGCCCCAGCTGTCAGGAAACAAGTCGGGGGCGGCGCTGTGAGGAGCCCGCCGCCCCCAGTAGTCATCCTCCCCAGTTGTGTGCAGCCTGCCGAACCTGAACCTAGCCCGGCCCCACCCGCACCTCTAGCTGAACATCATTCTGCCTTTGTAAGGGCGGACGAGCGAAATTCCCTTTCTGCCCTTTTTAGGGCGGATGAGCAAGGTGTGTTACCGCGGGTGGGCCGGCTAGGTGGGGCCGGTGGGCTGTACCTAGACTGCCGACTGGACGGCCAACCCTGCCGTGCGCTGGTTGACACAGGAGCCACCATCTCTCTCGTCCGGCCGACGACGCTCCCCAACGCCACCTGGGAACCGACCGTGACCAGGCTGCAATCCGTGACCGGCCAGAGGATGGGCATGAAGGGCAAGAAGACAGTGAGCGTGGCTGTGGATAGCCACCTAGCCGAATAGGAGTTCTGGCTAGCGGATATTGAGGAAGCATGTATCATAGGCCTGGACTTGTTAGCATCATGGGGAGCTACAGTTGATGTAGCACAGGCTACGCTCACCATCGGCCAAACCACAGTTCCATTGCACCGAGCTGCAAAAAGAAAGTGGGCGGCGAGAAGAGCTCCCCGGGCCTACACAGCCAACACACGGCCCCCCGCCGACCTGCTAGCTAGCCCACCAGCGCCCATGCAACACGCTAGCCGGCCCCCAATCCAGCGAGCTGGCCTCGGGAGCAGCCCCGCCACCGTCTGCCCGTCTCCTTCTTCATGCCCTGCTTAACTTAATGCTGTTGCCCATAAAGACGCCTATCCTCTACCATGCATCGACGAAGCGCTAGACCACATCGCGGAGTCCAGTTGGTTCAGCTCGCTGGACCTCCGCAGTTGATACTGGCAAGTGAGGCTAGCTCCTAGTGCTAAAGCTAAGACCGCCTTCACCATTGGGGGGGATTGTGGCATTTTCGGGTAATGCCGTTCGGCCTTTGCAACGCTCCGGCGACCTTTGAACGGCTCATGGAAAGAGTGCTGTCGACCGTCCCTCGAAGTCGCTGTGTTGTGTACCTAGACGACCTCTTGGTGCACGCCAGCAACTTTGAGCAAGCCCTCGAGAATCTAAGTGAGGTGTTTACTGCAATTCGACTGGCTGGGCTACGGTTGAATCCCCGGAAGTGCCAGCTTCTCCGGAGGGAGACGGCCTTCCTGGGGCACCTCGTAAGCGAGCGGGGGGTGGCGACCGACCCGGTTAAGGTAACTGCAGTGTCAGAGTGGCCGACACTGGCGGACGTGGGCGAGCCACGTAGCTTCCTGGGGCTGGCTAGCTACTATTGGCGCTACATGCGGGACTTCGCCTCCATAGCTAGCCCTCTACACCGCCTCACTGACAAGCACCAGGCCTTTAACTGGACCGACGAGTGTGCGCCAGGCTTCGCACAGCTCAAGACAGCCCTCACTCAGGCCCCAGTGCTGGCGTACCCTGATGTCTGCCGGCCCTTCATCGTGGACACTGACGCTAGCAATACAGGCGTGGGGGTGGTGCTATCACAGGCGGACGGTGAGGGGGAGCGTGTAATCGTCTACTACAGTCGTGCTCTGAGCCGAGCTGAAAAGAACTACTGCATCACACGCCGAGAGCTGCTGGCCGTCATCCTAGCCATCCGTCACTTCCGCCCCTACCTCCAGGGCACCTCCTTCCGCCTGCGCACTGATCAGGCCTCACTCATGTGGCTCCTGCGGTTCAAGAACCCGGAAGGGCAAGTAGCACGGTGGTTAGAGACATTACAAGAGTACAACTTTACAATTGAGCACCGTGCGGGCCATCTACATGGAAATGCTGATGCCCCATACGGCGCCCATGCGCCGAACTGAACTGTAAGCCATGTAAGAGAATGGAGGAACGGGACAAACCTGAACCACAGGTGGTGGAGGTGCGGGGACTAGAGGAGGCGGAAGGGTGGCTGCCGTGGGAAAATCAGCAGCTGCGGGACGTGCAAGAGGCTGATGCTGTTCTGCAACAGGTGAGGGGCTGGCTGGAGGCTGGCGCGTTTCCGACCTGGCCGGAGGTCTCGGCTGGGGGACTGGAGCTTAAAGCCTACTGGGGGCAAGGAGGGAGCCTGGAGCTGCGAAACGGGCTGGCGTATCAGCGGTGGCGGGCTCCTGGCCGGGGCAACGACCTGCTGCGTCTACTAGTGCCTCACTCATTACGCTCGCAAATCCTTGGATTGGTGCACGGCTCGGTGGGGGCGGGCCACTTTGGGGTCAACAAGACCCTGCATCGTCGCCGGCAGAAACGCCAGAAAGGCCTATCTCCCAAACTACAACCACACTGGCTCGGCCCTGAAGAAGTGCTGCACAGATTGGGAGAAGTGACCTACAGGGTGCGGATGCCTGACGCTGAGCGGGTGGTGGTCTTGCACCAAGACAGGCTGGCCCCCTACCATCCTTGGGCTGCCAGCCCCGCCCCCAGCGCCGTGACACAGCAGCCTGGGCCTACCAGCAGGCCTGCCCGTCAGTGACGGACACCAGACATTTTGGGGGCTTCGTTGTGGGGTAAAGTCTTATTTATTTTTATTGTTGATGTTTTGTTGCTTGGGAGGGTTGTTTGTTGTGGGGTCGTCGGGGACAGTGACCCCTTAGGTGGGGCCAATGTGGCGATCCTGCCCCAGTTTGCCTGTTAAAGTTAAACTTGAAAGCAAAACAGCGGAGTATCGCTATTGGCTGCGCTTGGGGAGGGAGAAGGAGCCAATCAGGTCCGGGGCGGGGGGTATAAGAGGGCTGAGTTGCCAGCATGAAAATGTGTTGTTGTTGTAAATGTTGTGTGCTGTTGAAATAGTCAGTTTACTTGCAAGAGATGAAGAAACGGCCCTTTTAAGGGCCGAACAGCAAATAAAGCGAAGCCCGCCCCGGGCGATGCGAGAACCGCTATTTCTGCCTCAGTCTCAGTCCTTTAGTAGCGAGACCGCTACAATACTTTGGGGTATATTTGGTTCATTGACATCAATAAGATCAGTTTTCATACAACTCAGGTGACCGTTAAGGCCCATGGGCCTCTTGTTTGAATGCCGTTACCGCTACTCCTTTTTGGCTATGTGTACCTGAGTGCTGCTATTGCCGCTTTGTTGTTTTAGCTCCATTACCCACTATTTGCTGCTCACCAACAACTACCCAGCTTCCACCTGTTGTTCGGTTCGAGGACTCCGGGGATTTGGTGAGGTTCTCTCTGTCCGCAAATGTATGCACTGAGTGCAAGTAGTAGGTCTATTCAATGCCTAACATAATGTTCAACATAATGAATGGCTTGTCATTTAAATACATGAGTTGTTCCAACTGAAAATTCTGTGGTGCTGCTGACTGGCTAGGGCTTAATGCATAACCACTACTAATCAGCTTATTGATGAAATGTTTCAGATTTCTGCAAATATTGCAGAATCATCTGCAGAGAAGTGCTGTGACTAATAAATGCTTGACCAATCTGCTTAATGAAACTGTCATATGATTTAAATGGCAGTAATTCTCAAATGTCAGATTATGAATGACATCTTTTTCTGAGGATTTTTTTTGTGTCTATAAACACTCTTTTGCATGAACTTACAGCATGTCACATTCACAAAAAGCTAAATCTTGCTTCTTGGATTTGGATATCTGGGTGCAGAAGTTGTAATATGTCCATGCTCATATATTAATACTGGTACATTCTGTCACAGGGTGTTCTTAAAGAATCAAGATTACCTAATCCTACTTACTAATGCATTTTTGATATGAAGAATTATTTTGCACGTGCTCCCCTGTACACTGGCATAAAATTAGGAGGTGGTTCATTCTTCTCATTTTGAGAAAGCAAAATAACACTTTATAGATGACTGGCATAAAAGCTACATGTCCCTTCAGGTCACAGCTGCATTAGTTCATGCTGACTTTGAACACTATGGTAACGGCAGACAACCTGATGTCATCACTGAAAGACACAGTCTTCTGGCAAACAAAGAGAGAATAAAGGTTCAGAAATGCATTCATACTTTCATTCAAAATAGTGCCCTGAGTGACCTGTTCTAGGCTAAGCTCATTTTGCATAAAGCAGACATGTGAAGCAAGTTTAAAAGCAGTGATTGTTCAGCAATGCTGAGGTGCAGGTCAAGTAACAGGGCAGTCACAGTCTATTATGAATTTTACTTTCCTTTTTTTCTTCTGTAAAAACGTTTAGAGATGCATATATAGTACTTGTTACATACTGAAGTACAGATTTTATTTGGGACAGATCATGCATACCAAAAACATATGACCAACTGGGCCAGGAGGTTCTTCTATTAATTGAATTAATCCCTCATATTGTCTGGCAGCATAGGTAATTACTTGTAGCTTTCGTGACAAATCCATGCGAGCCAGTGCATCCTACTCTGGTAACACATATCTATGAAGAGCATTTTGAATAAACTGTGACAAACGTCCCACTTGCCTCTAGAATGCATTTAGAAAGATCTCATGCTTGCTTTTTAAATGCTTCTCAATGCTCTTTATTGAAATATTCGAAAGAAAAATCTCAGGCTGAGCTCTTCAAATCACAGTCCTCGAGGGCCGAGAACTGTTGGCTTTCCACCCACCCTTTACCTGGGAGTCTGGTGTGATCACATTCTGGCCAATGAGCATCAAGAAGTTTTCACACAAGTATCTGGAACAACAGAAAACCAGGTCTGGATTTGGATTCAAGGGCCAGATTTGGGCAGCCCTGATCAAGGCCACAGTATTGACCTGCACCCCTAAAACCAGATTACTGCAGTACTCACTGACCAGTGGTCTTCCAGAATTTTTTTTTTTCACAATGGCTTGGCTGAATATCATACTCTAATTGGCTGGGAGGGATTATTTATTTTTCAGTAGAGGCTCAACTTTAAAGCCTTAAATCTTTGAGAAGATTAATTTCCATTCTACTTGAATGTGCATCAGTCTGATTTTGAAGCAAGCTAGACTAAGCCTGTGGAATTTTTTTCTTCTTTTTTTAGTTAGACCATTCCTGCAGCAAATGTAGCAAATATCTACAATGATAGACGAAGCTGGAAGTCAGCAAAATATACTCAGACCTTTAGCTTTTTAAGCATACTACAGAGTACTGCTGAGCCATTCCTTACCTCTCTGAGGACCAAAGAAAAATTCCACCAAGGGGCCTCCCTACCTCACCCATGAGCTGAGTTAACCACTTGCCAGTGCCACACAGCCACACCTGACAACCCTGGGTTCCCACTCACACAAAGTAAACCTTTGATGTAAATCTGCATTGAAAGCTCAAAAGTATTCTGCTGCATATATGCAACACAGTGTCATACTGTAAACTGCAATGCAGTCTGGGGGATAAAATGTGAAAAGTGATCGCTGCACTTAAAGAAAATTACGGTAAACAGCTGAGCATCTTCGGGAGAGAAAAGTTTGCATTTGAAATTTGAAAATTAACTGACATGAAAATTTTGATCATGTTGATTTGAAACTTTGGAGCACTTTCGCCAGCCACTGTCGGCACAAAGGCAAGGCCACATCATAACCTGCTCAGCCTTTTGGTGACGGATGTCCTGAACTGTACTGAAATTTTAGGGCACCATTTTGATTTGCCTTCAAGCGTCAAAATGTTAGGAAATGGCAAATATACAGTGATCATTGTTGAGGAAATTTTTTTTTTTTTATTGTAAAGCTGTCTCTAGTTGGATCGCCACTTAGCACTGTGTTATGACAAAGGTGTTGAAACCCCTTTTGCAACATTCTAACATTAGTTAACTAGCTAAAATCGATGGATGTCGGCATTTTGTCTTATTTTACAGATTTCAGCGAAAAGCTAATGTTGCTTTGGCAAGAAGGTAATTTAACCATAATGACATAAAGATGAGGAGAATGTGCTAACTCCCCACAGAAAGGCCCCAGGCCGGATTCAAAAGCGCAACCTTCTTTCTGTGAGGCAAAAGAGCTATTTATTAGAAACATTTCAGAATTCAGCATTGATATCCTGAGAGGGGCATAAAAGCAAGCCATGAGAAGGTGCAGAGCGCGGAGAGTGGGAGGATGGTCAAAAACAAGTCAAAATCAGCGAAGCCCTTGTCTGCCCTCTCATTAAGAAGCTCAGTGACTTCGAGTGGGTCTGATCTTAAGCATATGCACGCACACACACACTTTCACATACAAGCAACCACCAAATACCTCACTCAGCCTCTCACTCAAATGTTTGCACTTGTTTTTTCACTCAGTGACTCGTTCTCTCATTCAGAGAAAAAACCACGGGGGCTTTTTTTAATTCAAACTTTTGGAACTCATTCAAGTTTTATGCTGTTCAGGAAAACAACTCCATAATTATTTTGCTTACACTTTACGTTAATATACACATGCAAACTATTCTGCAGCAGGTTAGTCAAAAACTTGGTTTGATGTTCCTTTCTCAGTCAAATAAAGCTGTCGCAGTGGAGAGCCGAATATTGTATGTTCTGCCATTTAAACTAAAAATTGACCTCTTTTTTGTTTGTATCTCAAGAAAGAAAAAAAATAAAGGAAAGTAAGATGAGCAGGCAGGAAGGCCTGGTTTTATTTGTGCAGCACTGGTGACATGTTTTCATTTTAGTAAATATTTGATACAGGACTGCATCATATTGTCCCTTTGCCAATATAATAATACTAATAATAATGATGATGATTGTTATTATTAGAAGTGGTAGTATTGTGGTAACATCCTTATTAAACACAGCAAATGTACTGTTGATTCAAATACAGCTTACATACTGAAAATATGAAGTCATTTGCTGACAAAACTGTGAGCAGCATTGAATTATGTTGTATATATTGTAATGAACTGCACATTATAATACATCTTAATTAAAAAAAAAAAACACAGGAAAAAAATGTCTTAAAAAATTAAAATAATACAATAAAACAGTACTTTACAGGCAGCTTCCAGTCATTTAATACAAATCTTTTGCGGCTCACATCAACAGACATTGATGTCAGCCTATCAGCCAGTCAAAGGAACAGCTCCAGCATACTGTACATCCAGAATCTGTTGAGGCCACACACGCCTGCGAGATCACTCAGCTCTGCCATTTCTGGTTGCTTGGCTCCACCTCCTCTCCACTCCTGCTCATTCCGCTCAAGACTGCTGTGTTTCCTGGCTCCCCGTTGGTGAAATGATCTTCCCGTCGAGGTCAGAACATCAGAGTCCTTGAGAATCTTCAAGCGCAGCCTGAAAACTCTCTTCAGTGTAACTCTTCTAACACCATGGCGCCTAATTTTTGTTGTTTAGTTCTCCTTTGGTAAATTTACTGGTCTTTTGGTAACTTTACTAGGTTCTCTCTTTCACAAAGTGTTGCTCATGTCACTTGAACTATTGGCACTTTAACTTGTCTCTATGGAGCTCGGCACTTTTGTACCAAACTTTTGCACTTTCGTACATTGCCCTGGATAAGAGTGTCAGCGTAGTAATTGCAATGTAATGTAATGTACAGTATAAAGGTTTACAATGACCCTCCCCACTTAAAAACAGTTTGCTCCATCCATAAATACATAAATAGACTTTTACTAAACAGAATGAGCCATAGACAAACTATTTATTGGATGTAATATTTTCTATGGAATCTTACAACATTTGAATTGAATCCTTGAGTTCACAAAGGGCCTTACTCCGAGGAATACTCTTTTTCAAGAAAGGGAAAAATGTATTTATTTCTTTGCTCATAAGATTTATGAGGCTCATGACCTTCTGAACAGTGTTTTGGCTACTAATGATTGCTATTCAGCTGGCACTTCGGTACATTACCCATTTAAAAGGTATGATACTCCTGGGCGATTTAAACATGATGCTGTCACCTACAAATGAAGTATAAGTACAATATAAAAATTATGTCTACCAGTACTAGTGTAATTTAGTCTTTTGAAAAAACTGTTGCACTGGAAATAAATCTGCCTCTTTTCACTTTGCACACTTGTCTTGTGACACTTAAGTTCACCTTTACCTAGATCCAAAGCTGTCTCTTTCAAGTATTTTACAGTTGATTGTAAATTGTGCATGCCATTATTTAATTCATCCACTTATTACTTACTTTTTGTAAATGCATTGATGGAGAATTAAATAGTTATAAACAATGCAGTTTTGAGATGCAATAAAAAACATTTATGAACGCTTGTCTCAAGGTTTAATGATGTGTATCTGACTGTTAAAATTAATCGCAGCATGTGTTCCGAATTCAGTCATGAATACATGATACTCCCATTTTCAAAGGTGCATAGTATCGATGTACATGTACTTTGTTACAGTATTTAGTAGTATTGGGGAGACTGGGGTTACCTCCTCATGATTTTGTATTTGGCTTCATAACTCTTGGTTGCTAAAACCTAGAGAAATACCTTTATGGTCTATGTGTAGTGCAGAATGTGGCCTACAAAAGTTGTATTGATACAATCTCAATATAACGTATATTGTTGTCACAATATTCAATTTTCTATATATCACAAACATGCCGAAGTAACCCCATACCCAGGGTTACTTCGTCAGATGGGTGGAGAAAAATTGTCAGAGTTGGCAATCAGCTGAAGCTGAAAAAGACAGTCCAATATTCTCAAAACAGAAATGGTGAGAACTGTTTTATTTTTATAACGAACCAAAACAAGACATGATTTCTCCGTAATCACCATCAGAGTAGCAGTTATGACATTTGTAGGCGAGCCCACTGACATTTGCACAGTCCTCATGTGCCCACCCTTTGCATGAGAAGCAGTGGACCCTCTCCTCTCCACCTTTAGATGATCAGTAAGGACCACGGCACCAAAGAGGAGCAACAAACATTCCCACTGAAAAAGGAATGGAATGAAATGCAGAGGCCCCAGGGCTGGCACCTGCTAACCCCAAATACTCTGCCAACACCTCCAGTTTAATGGGCCCCACCTGTGGCCCATTCAGGTGGAGGTGAAAGAGTGAGAAAGGGGAGGGGCTGCAAGGAGCAAACCCTTACAAACCCATACTTGTGTCCTCCAAACAAAGGCCCTAATAGGTTCTCTATCATAAACATAAAGTAAATGCAAATATTTGAATTAAGACACTATAGGTGTCTGTAAAACAATAAATCGGCTCCTATATTTGACTTTGGAATATTTTAATACAGGCCAAATGCAGGACCTACAAGTGGAACCTCAGCACCCTGACAAACTAACCCCATGTTGCTTGGCCAGCGTAGCCCCGTGCTCCCATTTTGGAAATCAGGCCGCATATCTCATCTGATGATCGTAGCAGTGTGCTACGTGTTGTTAATAACTCTAGTTACATGCGTTTATGAAACAGGAAAAACACTGTGGAAATCTTTGTCTTCAAAGATGCTAGATGCATTTCTTTCAGACACTTAAAGTTTGGAATTTGGGCCAAAATTTAGTTATTTAGGCAGAAAACACTTACATGGCACTACAAGTCCTTCTTCTTTCCAAGAGATGGCGTTGCTGGGATCTCACCCATTTGTACATTTTCGTTTTCCCGGGTGACAAACCTAATCCCGTGACCGAAGTAACCCCCGGTCTCCCCTACTTTCACTTCATTACTTTGACACTGGCAACTTACTTGCTCATTTCAACTGAAAATATCAATTTAATTCATTTTCGGATTATCTGGATTTGGCGTGGTCAAGAAGAACAACGGCGTATCTTTGTGCAGATGTGTCCACCAGTGGACGTGGAGCACCAAATTTATGCACACAGTTACAATATTCTACCACTAGATGGCACACCAGGATCAGTTTTTGAATATCACCACTGCCAGTAAATTGAAATAAGAAGTGACTCTCATTCCCCCAATATCTGTGCTTTTTTAATTTCATTGGGACTCCCCAGTATAATAAAGGCTAAATTAAATAATTATTTTGTGTATTTGTATCGTTTTGTCAGTCACAAATGAGATTTTGCAGTACCGCCTCTGACACTGGATCGGAGGTTTGTTTTCAGCCAAAATACACTACATGGAGGGCAGAGACCCCCCACTCTTCCCGTAACAAGTTAGAAGTCAATTCATCTCACCATAACCGCCCAAAGCTGTTAAATTGAGGTAAATAAAATGATCCGTAAAGCAAATATCCGACATAGTTCCTCGACTTCAATAAGCAGTTAATGAAAAAAAAGTGATGAAGTGATTACCTGATTTCGGGCTTCTACTTCCAGCTCTTCTTTGACGTGTGCACAGAATAGCATTCGCGCCCATGTGGAAGACGTGATTACGGCGCTGCTATTTCACCTTGCAACAAGAAATACTATTTTCTGATTGGCTGATAGATTGCTGATTCAAGCAGAACCGTCTGCCTTCGCCTCATCCATTCCTAGATTACTAATCTCTTTTACAGTTCATGTTACTAATGTGCGGCGAGTTTTATCACGTCTCAGCGTGAGAAATGTCATGTGTGGCGTGAGAGCATGTGAACTTATTGAAATGCGTGATTGTCACGCTAAATGCATGAGACTTGACGGCCCTGAGTATCACCAAAGTCTGTACAGGACATTTTCATTGTGAAATCACACTGTCAAATGATTGCACTTCCAAGAAAATAAACCGCAGACAGCTTGTGAATATACTCGGTGGGAGGGGTGGTTCCTTGTTTATGCATTACTATCATTGCTTCTGATATACACTCAATGATTAATATGCCTCCATCCCAGGGGTGGCCAACCCTGGTCCTGGAGAGCCGCAGTGTCTGCTGATTTTTGGTGTTACTCAGCACGATTGATGGATTAAAGTTGTTGATTACTTACTTAACTGATCTCACCTGGTGTCTAAGGTTTAATTTGGTAATAATGAGCCAATAAAGCAATTAGCAGGAACAACCCACAAGACTCCGCGAGCCAATTAAGCAGACTTGCAGGTTGTGACAGCATTCTACGTGTTAACCAAGATTTGTCAATGTGGTTGGATATTTAGCATAGTTGTAATGCAGACCAAGTACAGAATACAGATAAAAGTTTATAGAGCAAGGGTGGATAACGCCGGTCCTGTAGAGCTAGGGGGTGTGCTGAGATTGGTTTTCTCCACCCGATTTAAACCTAAGACACCAGATGAGATAAGTGAAGTGTGTAATCTACTGCTTTAATTCATCAATTAAGTGCTGAGTAACACTATAAACAAGCAGACACTGCGGCTCTCCAGGACCAGGGTTGGCCAACCCTGCTCTATCCCATAATCCATCCTGATTGACCATAAAGTTAATATGTGATTGACAGGAATTGACTATAGATCATGTCAATCACCAGAGAGCCACACCTTAAAGCATAGGTGCAACACTGACCTGTAAAAGGGCCAAGAGGCTGCAGGTTTTCACTTCAACAATGCAGAAGCTCACCTTATACAACTAATCAGTTGTGCAGGCCTAGATCAGTTGATTTAAATCAGTTGCTTCAGATGTGCTTAGTAGGATTCAAAACCTGCAGCCTCTTGGCCCTTTAATGGGTCAGTTGACACCCCTACCCGAAAGCATCCCTGGCTTTAACCTTTATTTTATTCTCAATTGGACCATAATTTGCTGAGGTAAACATTATACTGTGTTGAAGGACACTTAAAACTAGCTACTGGGACGATAAAATACTGAAGATAATGTTAACTGAGGTAATACATCAAGTGAGAAGAGGGATCATTTTCTCAGAGACTTTCTTTGAATCGGACTTCTTTTTGCAACCGCTGAAGTCACCCCCTACTGTCCAATAAATAGAATTCAAGTTTCAGGTACTTCCGCATTGGCTGTACATTTCAGACCTGGAGGCTGCGTCCATCATTTTAGACTGTTTATGGTATGGATTGATTGATATGGTTTTTTTAGGCCCGATGCCGATACCAATTTTAGCCGATGACCGATTATGGACTGCCGATTTTCCTGGGCGGATATTTGTGGCCGATACTGCTTTTGCTCCCTCAATTGACATCAAAAAAATTACACAATGATAACATGTATCACAGGTCTCAAGTTAGACAAACATTGAATAGTTTCAACTAGCCATCGATGTGATGGCTGCCCCCCCCCTCGCACACAAACACACATAAACACACACACACATCAGCTGACTGAAAAACTCCACTATCGCTGGCTGGATGGCAGCAAATGGCTCTAAACACGTTTTCATATAACACTGACACAATTTAGTGCTACTGTTACGTCTTGGGATGATGTTCAAAAAAGTAGAACTTTTAATTTATGAATATAGCGCTCGGTGGAATTAAAAGGCAGGGAACACGGAAATCGGGTGCAAAAAGTGTATTTACAATAAGCCGTACAAAGGTGAAGGACAGGTGAACAATAATTAATCTATTTACAAAAGTATTTACAAAACAAAGTTAGGGGAAAATAAAGAGGTCTAAAGCACTGCCAAATAAACGAAAGGAATAAAACAAAACTCTTCTAGAAAAACAAAAGTGCAGTACTAACTAAAATATTAACAAAAATAAAATAACTAACTACCCTAACATATGCGCCGAAAACCAAAATACAGAGGGTGGCAGCTGCCGCTAAACTAGTGGACTAGACAACGAAAAAAGAATACCTACGTGCGTGTGGAGAGTATAAGGGCCCCCGTCTACCCTGGACCAATTTATTTCCCCGACACACACACTGAACAGACAGACCACAAAACATCGAACGAGCAAACATAGCTGGGGCACGGGCAGGACTTCGTGATATTTAAACGTTATCCCACGAACGGGGCAGCACCGGACTGGCTGACGGAGAATCAGCTGACGGAGGAGGAATAAGTGATGCAAATGGACGGCTTGATGGACGAAGAATGGGATAGTCGGAGACGAACTTGGCAACAAACAAACAGCAACAGAAATGCACACACAATACATCCAAAAGGGAAAACGATTTACAGAAGGGAGAAAAAAAAAGTTTTTCCGTCACACTCCCACCACTAAAACAAACCTAAGGGGTTTGCATAACACGTCCCAAAATTTTTTTTTTTTTTTTGCATTACACACGGGACAAAGCATCCGCCACTAAATTCTGAACCCCCTTTTTATGCCTTATGTCCAGACTGTAATTTTGGAGAATGAGGGACCAGCGCATTAAACGCTGGTTATGGTTATACATACGGTTTAAAAAAGTTAATGGGTTATGATCCGTAAAGACCGTGATTGGAGTTGAGCTGGATCCTAGATACACCTCGAAGTGTTGGAGGGCAAGAAGCAGGGCTAGCGCTTCTTTCTCAATGGTGGAATAGGCAAGCTGGTGTTTGAGAAACTTGCGGGAGAAAAAACAGATGGGGTGATCAATTCCATCCGTGTCCTCCTGGAGAAGCACGGCCCCGGCTCCCAGGGCGCTTGCATCAACTTCCAGCTTAAAAGGGATGGAAAACTCAGGAGCTGCAAGGACAGGGGTACAACACAAAAGGGCTTTGACACTCTCAAATGCATTTTGACAAGCACTAGACCATAAAAAGGGACTGGAGGGCTTCAAGAGGTCAGTAAGAGGGGCGGCAACTGTAGAAAAGTTTCTGCAGAAACTCCGGTAATAGCTCGCCATCCCGAGAAACCTACGGAGTTCACGCCTCGTGCTGGGCACAGGATAGGCAATGATGGCAGCAATTTTAATTTCGACCGGTCGAACTTGACCTTGGCCAACCGTCATCCCTAGGTAAGTGAGTGTCGCCTTCCCAAACTCACACTTCGCCAAATTAAAAGTCAGAGAAGCCTGTGCAAGTCTTTCGAAAACATCAGAGAGAATGGCTATGTGTTCTGGCCAGCTTTTAGAAAAGACCACAACGTCATCCAGATACGCCTTACAGTTCGGAAGACCAGCTAGAACAGTGTTTATCAACCGTTGGAACGTGGACGGCGCATTACACATGCCGAATGCCATTACAGAATACTGTAGGAAATCATCTGGGGTTACGAAAGCGGATATTTCAGACGCTCGGGATGTCAAGGGCACTTGCCAGTAACCCTTCAGTAAATCAAGTTTGCTTACAAACTGAGCAGACCCAAGGCAGTCAATACAATCCTCCATACGAGGAAGCGGGTAAGAGTCGGGAACAGTGACTGAATTTACTTTTCTGAAGTCCGTACAAAATCTAAATGTACCATCTGGCTTCGGGACTAACAAGCATGGAGAGCTCCAGGGACTGGCGCTAGGCTTAGCTAACCCATTCTCGCACAGGTACTGTACCTCTTTTTTCATAATCTCCCGCTTGAAAGCATTCGCTCTATAAGGATGTTGTCGAATCGGGGTAGCATCCTTCACATTTATGTCATGCTGTACAACGGTGGTCTGGGAAGGAGTGTCACTAAACAAGGAGGGATGCTTTAGAATCAGCTGAGTGATATCGTCCCTATGGGAGTCTGGCAAATAGTGGAGATGTGTTGGCAAGGCGGCTAAAACTTCGGAATTAATCAGACGGGCACATTGCTGGGGCGCGTTTCTTAACACTAAGCCATCCTCATCTGGGCCGGACAGAGACAGCTTTGAAACGGTGACACATGAAGTGACTGGATCAGGTTGGGTAGCGGTCTGTGAACTGTACAATTTCAGCATGTTGACATGACATACCCGAGTTTTCCGTTTACGGTCGGGTGTGCGTATCACATAATCAACCTCACCAAGCTTCTTTTCGATCTCATAGGGACCAGCGAATCGAGCCGACAGGGACGAACCAGGGACGGGCAACAACACCAACACTTGGTCCCCAGGGAGAAATGAACGGGCAACAGCTTTGGAATCAAACTGCCGTTTCATCGTGTCTTGTGCCAACGAGAGATGTTGTTTAGCCAGAGCCCAAGCTTGGTGTAACCGCTCCCTAAACTGTGAAACATAGTCTAGAACAGAGGTCTTTGGGGAAGGTGCATTTAAGAACTGTTCTTTCAGCATTTTTAGCGGACCCCTCATAGTGTGGCCAAACACAAGTTCCGCAGGACTAAACCCAAGGGACTCCTGTCTAGATTCTCTTAACGCGAATAGTGCGAAAGGGACACCCTCATCCCAGCTTTTACCTGTCTCCAAACAGTATTTGCGCAGCACCGACTTGAGCGTTTGGTGCCAGCGCTCGAGCGCTCCCTGTGACTCCGGATGGTAGGCACTGGACACCTTATGGGTAACAGCAAGAGACTGCAGCACCTGTTTGAACAATCTGGAAAGAAAGTTAGTTCCTTGATCCGTTTGGACACTTCTAGGAAAACCAAAAGTAGCGAAAAATTTTGTAAGGGCCTTTACAACTGCTTTGGTCGTTATGTTTCGTAAAGGAACAGCCTCTGGGAAACGCGTAGCAGTACACATAATGGTCAACAAAAACTGGTTACCAGATTTAGTTCTCGGAAGGGGGCCCACGCAATCAACAATAATATTTTCAAAGGGTTCTCCCATAACTGGGATTGGACGAAGTGGGGCCGGCGGAACAACTTGATTTGGCTTTCCCGCAACCTGGCAAACGTGACATAATTTGCAAAACTGGGCAACCGAGGACTTTAACCCAGGCCAAAAGAAATGCTGAAGCACTCGGTCATATGTCTTATTTATGCCTAGATGACCGGACCAGGAATTGTCATGTGCGAGGGCCAACACTTGGTGGCGGAACACGTCAGGTAAAACAATTTGGTACACTGTATTCCACTCAGAAGCACTTGAAGTAACAGGTGACCACTTCCTCAACAATAACCCATCTTCCAAAAAATAAGTGACAGATTTTTCTTCACCTTTTTCAGGAGAACCGACCGCGGAAAACAATTTTTTCAGAGTAGGATCTCTACGCTGCGCACTAATCAGCTGTTCACGGGTGGCAGGGATTTGCAACGCAGAGTCAAACACAGACTTAACCCCTTTCACTTTAGTCTCAACCAGAGTATCACTAGAAGGAACAGAACCCGTGTCCGACAACAACAACGGTGCCAGAACCGTGTCGGACAGCACAACTTGTTCTCCCCTCTTACGAGCTTGAGCCCGAGTCAAAGCACATACTGGGAAAACCTCTGAGCACACCGGATCCGACAATTGAGGGCGATTAAGAACCTCTAATACAGGGTGCACTTTCTCCCCAGCGATGTCATTCCCCAAAATAAACGAGACTCCAGCCACTGGTAACGCATCCCGTACAGCTACCTTGTAAAAACCAGACACCAGGTCAGACTGAAGGTGAACCGTATGTAAGGGTACAGTTACAAAGCCCATTTCAATTCCTTGAACTATAATACTGGATCCGCAAGAGGAATGGCGAGAGAAAGGTAACACATCGGCAAGAATAAAGGACTGCGCGGCGCCAGTATCTCGTAAAATACGCACAGGCTTTTGGCCGTCTGGCTCACCGGTTAAAGAAACGAACCCATCGCAAAGGAAGGGTTGATAACTAGACTGAGTTTCGTCCTCATTCAACAATCCTCCAGAAAGGGTTCTCACAAAATTTACTGATTTAGTTTGACTGGCAGCTTGTTTCCGCTTAAGCATCAAACAATCAGCAATAACATGACCCATTTTATGACAATAGAAACATTCTCGGGAATCTCTGGATTTTCCGACAGAAACAGTTCTCACTGCACCTGGACCAACAGCCATACAATTCTCCGCAGCAGGCTTTTCAATACGAGAAACGAATAAAGGTTTGTGTGTTAACGAAAACTCGTCTGCCAAGACGGCTGCCTCAGAATAGCTAGCGGTCTTCTGCTCATTCAAATATACCAGCACCCGTTCAGGCAGACATTTCTTAAATTCCTCCAGCAATAACAATTCACGCAAAGAACCAAAGTCCACAGTGCCTGTAGCTGAACACCATTTATCAAAAAGAATAGCTTTCCCGCGAGCAAATTCTACATAAGTCTGTGACGAAATTTTCTTGTAATTGCGAAATTTTTGTCTATATGCTTCTGGAACCAACTCATAAGCACGCAATACTGCGGCTTTCACTTTTTCATATTGCATGCTGTCCTCCAGGGAAAGAGCCGAAACCACTGTTTGTGCTTTGCCACATAATTTGCTCTGCAGAAGGGTAGACCAGACGTCTATAGGCCACTGAAGTGCTATAGCAACGCGCTCAAAAGCAGTGAAGTATGCGTCCACCTCGGTCTCTCTGAAAGGGGGAACCAGGGCTACTTGCCGACTTATGTCAATAGAGCCGGAACGGGACATAGATGGAAGTGTGTCTGTATTGCCCGAGGACGGCAGAGAAGTCACGTTGGCGCTGGAGTTCTCCAACTCCAGCTGCCTCAACTTGACCTTCGTCTCCGCCTCAAGCTCAAGCTTACGCACTGCCAGTTGAAACTCAAACTCCTGCGCCTTTGCCTTTTCATCTGCCTCCATTTTAAGGCGAGCCAAACGGATTTTAAGATGCGCAGCGGTTGGGGATGACGTCGGCGAAACAGGCGAAAATGGATCAAACCTGGGCAGCGTAGGGGGCGGCCTTAGCGCAGTCCCCGTAGGAACAGGCTCACCTCCAGCTTGCGGTGACCCAGGCAGGTCTACAGCCGCACCACTGGGTGTCACTACCCTATGCACCAAATCACCACCAACAGAATCAGGCTCTTGTTCCAACAGACCAGACTCCACCAACACAGCAAGCACTGCTAAACGGATCTCTTTCTTGACCATAGATCCAGACAAGGACAGCCCAAAATGCTCAGCTATAGCAAGCAAGTCTGCCTTACGACAGAGCTCCAATTCGTGAATGGAAGGAGACGCCAAAAACTTACGAAGAACAAATGCCATTTTAAATTAACGAAAAACTACCTTACCTGCAGAACACACTAACAACGCAATTCCCACTTTTCCCCGCAAGGTGGCGCTATACTCCCGGACGAGCCCCCATTCCTGTTACGTCTTGGGATGATGTTCAAAAAAGTAGAACTTTTAATTTATGAATATAGCGCTCGGTGGAATTAAAAGGCAGGGAACACGGAAATCGGGTGCAAAAAGTGTATTTACAATAAGCCGTACAAAGGTGAAGGACAGGTGAACAATAATTAATCTATTTACAAAAGTATTTACAAAACAAAGTTAGGGGAAAATAAAGAGGTCTAAAGCACTGCCAAATAAACGAAAGGAATAAAACAAAACTCTTCTAGAAAAACAAAAGTGCAGTACTAACTAAAATATTAACAAAAATAAAATAACTAACTACCCTAACATATGCGCCGAAAACCAAAATACAGAGGGTGGCAGCTGCCGCTAAACTAGTGGACTAGACAACGAAAAAAGAATACCTACGTGCGTGTGGAGAGTATAAGGGCCCCCGTCTACCCTGGACCAATTTATTTCCCCGACACACACACTGAACAGACAGACCACAAAACATCGAACGAGCAAACATAGCTGGGGCACGGGCAGGACTTCGTGATATTTAAACGTTATCCCACGAACGGGGCAGCACCGGACTGGCTGACGGAGAATCAGCTGACGGAGGAGGAATAAGTGATGCAAATGGACGGCTTGATGGACGAAGAATGGGATAGTCGGAGACGAACTTGGCAACAAACAAACAGCAACAGAAATGCACACACAATACATCCAAAAGGGAAAACGATTTACAGAAGGGAGAAAAAAAAAGTTTTTCCGTCACAGCTACATATAAAACATTTCTCTCATCACTAAAGTCTTTCTAGTGCACGCTAAAGACCTCTCTGATTGCAGAAACGGCTGCGCCGCTCCGCTCTGAGGGAGAGAGCACACATACACACACATCAGGGCTAGAAATTAACTTTTTTGCTTGGTAGCGCAGCGCTCAAAAGTTCAAAAAGTTAGGCGCGCGAGCCAAAATTTAGGAGCGAGAGAGAGATGAGAGTCTAGAGTTCATTGATTAACAAAGGTTTCCACAACATTGGCTTATGCCATAAATGGAGGCTAGGATTTAAAATTGGGTCTCCTTGCTTTTTACCCTTCTATCCATCTCCTCACTGCGCGTGAGGCATCAACTATGTCCAGAGGACCCTCCACACTGACCCGAATCGAATCTTCAATTGTGTTAGGGTTAAATGCAGATCTGACGTAAAGTCCTTTTTTTCGCCTCAATATTGCAATATGAATCAGTCCACAGCGGTAACTTTGCTATTTGTTGGCTTATTATAAATAACAAAAGCAGACTTTATAATGAGTTGGATATGTTTTTTTTAAGATATAGTAGTCTATGCCACATGCCCAGGCGTGTCTCGAGGACAAAAGATTTGTGGGGCCCAGAGCTCCCTTTTAAAACAATTACTCACCCTGACTTGCAAGCAATCATTCGCATAATTGACAAACAATCCTTCCAGGATTTTCCTGGCTTTTTTATTGTTTTTTTGCGGTAACTTTTTCAAAAAAGTGGCAATGAAAGTTGCAATGTCTTGGCGACATTGTCTTATTTTTTGTCCGCGAGAAATTTGCGTGGATTGGTTGAATTTGCTTTAATAGTTGCAATCGCGACATGCAACTTCCTTGAGGGACTGAGAAATAGATTAACTCCGAGAAAACGCCGGTACGGTGCGGTACATTTCGGTACGGAGACAGTCATTAATCTGGAAGCATAATTTTGTGCACTTAAATCAGCGTTATTCAGAATTACACACAGACGTTTCAAATGGTTTTTTATTTTCTTTAAACGAAACGATCATGATGCGCAAATGAAGTCACTTGATGTGTGGAAAAGGTAGCACAGACTTTTGAGAGAAGTTGTCTTTCATAAAGCGTTGAACAATTTTTGAGTGGCCTAAATCATTTTTCTGATCTGAATTTATCCCATTATTTAGTCGTCAATAGATTTCATTGAGAGAGAAACCGTAACTTCGATTGCCAGAGAATTATTGTCAAAATTGGAAAACTTATTAATAACGGAAAATAACTGAGTATAAGCCAGGAACAATGCTTGACGCAAAGGCATGGTCCGGGCTCCACCAATTATCACTTCCAGAGACGCCACTGCACAAGCCATTGTCATCTATTTTCTGCATTTTCAGGAAAACGTTGCGTGTACTTAAACGTTTACTGGTCTAAAGACGCGCTGTAAAAAAAATATATGTTAATGATTTTTGCAGATAGGATATTGAAGATATGAGCGAAGAAACCGAGACGGAGATTTTAGGGCTGCGCAAACGCCAAGCTGCGAGGCAGCATATTTTGATAAGTTGCAACTATTAACAGAATACCAGACCTACTCGTTTGCCGCACATTTGCCACAGTATTTTCTGTGTTTGGTGCTTTCTCCATGTTTGGAAGGACTTTCACGTTTAAAGTGTTTGGATTCAGTAGATAACGTGCTGTTACCAGCGAGATTCGGACCATCATCTTTACAATGAACACGGTACACTTCACGTTCTTATAATCTCAGCCATTCAAAATTTCGATGCAGCTCTTTGCGAAAATAATCAACTGATTGTGCCGCCCAGTCATCTGAATCACCGTCATGATTCTCAGTTTCAGTAACTTTTGATATCGACTCAACTTTTTTTAATGTTAATGGTACCAAAAATAAGTCTTCCATTGCTCTTCATTTCATTTTCTGTCCAAATCTTGCGCATAGCTACAATTGTAACTCTCAGTCCCGCGAAATGAAGTGATTGACGGCTAATATTACCCATTCTAGAATCACTACTGAGGTTTAGGACGTCAACCTCCCCTTTGATTGGTCAGAATGGTTACTGTCAGCTCGAGGGAAGACACTGAGTGCGCTCCATTTTTATGCCGGTGCGCCCAGCTCAGCTCGGTGTTCGCTGAATTAACCTCCTACAAACACCATGGAACTGAATTGACAACATTGACATTACTTAATCCTTAAACCGGTGTTTGTAACATCAGTACATATTAACCTACAACTACGTCAACAGCTCCCTTAATACAATGGTAAGCACTTTTAAAGACAAAGCATTCAGCAGCATTCCCGTTTTTCTGACCCACAAACTAAATTTGCAAGTACATGTATTACATGGAAATTACTTGCCATTCATGTTTCCTGTTTCAAAGTGGGTGGCAATATTTCAACTAAGTTTAACAGTAAGAGGCTAATTGAAATTTTAAAACACCTTGTTCTGAAGCTGCCACAGGGCAATGCTGCTTTCACCACTCTTCCAGTGGGGGACAGGTAACATGTCTGCAGGTTCTTCCAGTCACACAGAGCTGCCCCTGGATGCTTGTCTGTAAATCATGCCGTGGTAAAATACATCGGCGAACCCACACGTGAATCGGCCAATGCCAATTCAAGAAAAAAATGCATATATCGGCCGGCCGATGTATTGGTTGATCCTTAGTGCATGGTGCTTCCCCTCATTGTGATTTATGTGATTTATTTTTGAGAGACCACTCAAACGTTGTTATGACAAAAAGAGCTCAGGTAGCTTTTGATGAGCTTTACTTTTAAAAGCTAACATTATTGGTAGGGTGAATGCAATTCTTAGAACTATCCAAAGGTTAGGATGGACCTCCTTCCAGGTTTTTTTTTTCACCGAGAGACAAAGTAGCTTAAAGGTATTCGTTGTCTGACAGTGGGTCAGGTAAAGTCTTGTGTTCCAGATCCCTTCCTCTGATATCACAGTCATCCAAGAAGGCTGGAGTGTTTACATTCCCATGCAGTGAGCCTGTTAAGATTCATGGGACATTACTGAGGGGGTACTGAAGGTCAGCTGCATGCCAGGTATGGTTTTCAACTGGTTGAGTGTTCAAATATCTCATCCATGGATGTTGTAGCAGAGTCAACCACAATGTTTAAGTATTGACTTTAAGTTTTTCAATGGATCAGTCACTGGTTCATCAATAGCATCACAGCTGAAATGCATCTGGCCAGTTCTCAGTCTCTTTTTAGACCTTGTTTCCTACGTTTTGACCTGTCATCCACATGACTACGCATCAAAAACGAATGTTTAAAATAAACTCCGGGCAAAGTGAAGATTTTTGAAAACTCCGTTTATGCATTTGTGTGTAGACAGAGATAACCAGAGTTTTTGGGTTTTCGAACATCACAACCTGCGCCAAAATGACAACAAATCTGCTCTGACGTCAAACATGTGACCTTTGTTTACTGATAGCCAACAGAGAGCTATTCTGATGTGATTGGGTAGGATTTGGTGAAATAATGCCATCTACAGATTTGGGGCTCTAATTTTGTAGACCAGGCGCAGGCGCGGCGCATGGGGGGTGCGCCGCGCCAACGGGGTGTGTCCAGGTGTATGTGGCAATTTCATGCCCCGGGTAGCCTGGCACAAGTACTCCTCTGTCCCGCCTCTGCCCCTCCTTCCAGCGCAAGTTGGCAAAGAAGGCGACACAGCCGAGTCAAATCTTGCTCACTGGCAACAGAAACGATGGATAGCGTGTTCCTCTTATTACAAACTGTTGCTGCTTTAAATTTTGTGATTAACATGCATGGACAACAATGCAAGATACGTTACACATTTATTTTCAATATGTGATCTTTACTCAGTACGAGATCATAGCAATCAGGCTGTACTCCTTTCCTTCACTAAAGACTGCAAAACCTAGGTGACAATAATAGTAGCCTAGTAGCCGATTGCACACTGGACGCGAAACAAATTTTTCGCTCGACAGATTGCGTCTTGTGTCCGAAAGTCTGACAGGGTTTTCATAAATCTCCGTGTCCGAAAGTCTATTATAGTTTTTAATTTCTTCAAATCTGCTGACTCTTTTAGATATTAAACGTGAATGTTTTGATAAGAGGGCTCAGTTCTTTAGGATGAGTACCGAGAATTTTCTGTTTAAGCTCTGTTCAGTAAAGTGAGTCGACACTGGCGCGAGACAATGTACAATGCCTCCGTGTCTGACAGCCAAAAAAAAAAAAAAGAGGACAATTAGAACAGATTGATATCGAAATAAAGAATAAAAAGAAACATTTTAACAACAGAACATCCAATGAACACAGCGATTTATTTATTGGCGGGTCATCTTAGTTGGATATCCCGTTTGTTGGTTTTTATTCTTTATTCACTGATTAATCTGTTCTCATATCAATACTTTTATTTTTTACTGGGTGCCGGACATGGAGTATTTTGCATTTCGCGCCAGGGAGTCTTGATCGTGCATGCGATAATTTCTTCGCACTGTCAATGGTCATGGAATTGATTTGCTCTCTGATTGCAAACACTAGGCCTATTTTATCTCTGCTGTGGAAATAAAGCGTGAATCTGTTCGGTCCATCTGACTAATTTTCAATAGAAAGACCGAATAAAGACTGCCGTCTATCTTCAATGAAAACTAGGCTAAAAATACCAAGAAAAGTCGATAGCTATCAATTCGCATTTTGTGAAGGTCGAACACAAACATAGCCAAGTTTGCACGTCTAATAATTCCTGGAATACTCGGAAAAATCGGAAAAAGCATGGACTTTTTCTGTAATCGGTCGTGCGAAAAATTCGTTTCGCGTCCAGTGTGCAAGCGGCTTTAATGAGCATAGAACGCAAGCATTCGATATATACAGTTTGTGGTTGGCTGAGAAAGATGTGAAGTCGTTAGTTTGCATCACAGATTCAGCTGCGTTGATAAAGCCAGGTCAAGTTTCCATTACGCGTGGCAACCAGGAAAATCTATATAGATACTATAATTTATGTCCTTATTCAGATAGTTGCATTAAATAGTGCTTCCTGTAATTATTTCTTGCATTGAAATGTGCCTGACATTCTGTAAACCTGCCTGTGAGATTTCGGTGACGTGTGCGCACTCTGCGCCGGTCAGCCAAATTACCACTGCACGGAAATTAAACCAGGTTGGAGCTGGCGAGTTTTCTGCGCAACTCCAGCTGAGACTTTTTCTACGAAATTGTCACTGCGTCTTGATGAATATGTGACACCTCCCCCTACTACGCCGCCACACCCATCTCGGCGCACCTTCGTCTACCGAAGGCTGCGCACCTCACGAAATTACCACTACGCGGGCTGCGCCGTACGAAATTACCACTGCGCGGGCTGCGCCTCGCTACGCCACCTGCGCTGCGCCAGGAAATTAGAGCCCTTAGAGGCTTATTGAAAACGCAGATGTTCGGTTATGTGTGGAAGGAATTTTTTTCGGAGATGGGGTCGTGTGGATAAATTTTTCATAGACGGAGGGGGGGATTTTCGTTTTTAAAAATACCCGGCTACGTGTGTACATGGCCTAAATCAGAAAAGTTTCCGCATTCATTTCTACACAAAGTCTTGTTGTCCCTTCAGAACCTGTAGATGGAGCTGAAACTTATAGGGTGGCCGCCACACCCTTGAATAGTCTCTCATGCAACTGCACTAACGATCATTAGCCTAATTAACACTTCGGACCAATTTTGTGTTGAACCTCTTGTATATCATATTTTTTATTCTACAAAATTAGTAGAATGCCTCGCTGCTGCATTTTTAAACTTATTTATTCTCATAAAATAAATAAGGACACAAAAATTACAACTGATACAATTAACAACTTTTGATTAGATAACTCCTCGAAAAATACAACAACCAATGGCTGCGCGACAATTGTACAAGCGAGGACAATCGACATGGCAATAACTGGCATTCGTCGCGTTCCAGCTGGGGCCTATTGCACGAAGGCAGGATAAGGGATTAGCCCAGGATCGGCACGGAATCAGCCTGATCTCAAGCCCCATTTCGGTTGCACAGAGCGTGTGAGCTAAGCCATGGCACTAGTTACTATGGAAACAAAGTCTGTGGAGAAAGCCAGCTCCAGAGGAAGCTTACGAACTAGGTCAGCTCCTGTCTGCAGCTACTTTCACCTCACCTCATTCAGCAGTCACCCAAATTGAAAATCATTGTCCTTAACAGTCATTCTGACTTGTCCATTACACATTGCTATCTCAATTATAGTAGGTCCAGAGTAATTATCTTAGAAACCTGTGACCACTGATGTCAGTAAAATAGCCAATATTCGATCATTATATTGAAGTATCCATGTGACAGTGACCATCACAGTACAGTCAGTTCCCCTTCCATGTCACATTTTAACCATATGTAGAATCTGTCATGATCAGATTTGTCCTCAAGTTGAGACTTCCAAAAGAGTTGAAAATGAGCAGTACTGTCTGAAGTAGGTTACCGTATTTCAGCATGGTCTTAAATCGCTGTGGTAACCCCCTACCTACAGCGCTGCTGCTACTTTTCTCCATCTTTATTCAGACTGCGACAGGTAAGGTTGAATTGTTGCCTTAGTGCTGGACAGGAGTGCAATGTTGCTCGCTTTGCGATACTGGGATCAAAAATTTTCAGGAGGCTCTTTGGCGTAATTTTCGGATGTTAGAATTTTACTCATTAACTTGAGTATGCCTCCATCAGAGACGATTAAAAGCGGAAGGTAAAATCAACTAATCTGAAAACGTCTTTAAGATCTGACTATCAATTCAGTTTGTACAGGACAGAAAAGGTCTTGTAGCAAAATAGTGAGGCATACACGGGACATAAATATGCTTCAAAAGCTTCACCAACATTATATTAGCCTTCACAGATATTAGGCGCATTTCACACACAAGCTCGAACAATAAAGGCCTCGCGCAATATTAAATATGTCTGACAGCGACGGCTTATCTCGTTCACGGTAACGCTGAAGTGCATCAGCAACTCCTTTTTGACGGCGCTGAGTTCAGCTCACTCTAATACTCCTCTCAAACGTCTCTCAATATTCAGACAGATACTGAAGGAGTAGCCTGCAGAGGCATTTCAAAGATCCCGTCGTCCTTCTGTCTAAACGTGGCCTTTGAGTGTTGCTAGTGCATGCATTAGCTGCAGCTACTGCAGTCAATGGTGATGATCTGTGTTTCTGGGATCAATCTCAGGGTCTATTTGAGGTAGCCGAGTGCACGCACTCAGCAGGATCATCGGCACAGGGCTTCACTTAGCCTATCCTCCTCCACGCGCTGTTGGCTTTGTGCAATCAATTAAGCCTGCAACGCGCTGTTTGGGATATGGCAATCCTCGCTTTGGCTTTGATCCAGGATCTCAGGATCCAACTTTTGTGCAATAGGCCCCTGGCTTTGTTAATCTAGCTATATATGCTAGCTTACTTTGTTACATGGCTGCCAACAACCCCCAATGAGAAGAACATTTAAGGCATAAAAAGGATTTGTTTTGCCAATTCTTCTCATTATATCATTTATGCAGCTGCTTTGCTATCTGGTATACAAACAAGTGCATTAACTTGACATAAATTTCAATTTCATATTTTCGTATTCTCAATTTGTTCCCAGTGTCAGTATGGAGATGCCAACAAAGGTTGAATGCACATGACAAAAAAAAAAAGTCTTCATAAATGCAAAACTGGGCAGCAATGTGATTGTCATTAACATGCACTTGTTTGCCCCTTAAGGCACGCCTCCTGCCAGCCAGCTCATCGCTCCATGAGACCCTGAGCGTACTTTTAATGATTTTTCAGTTATCATCTGTCATAAGTCAATCAGCCTACACACCTGTATGTTGTTCTGTCAGAGGGATATAAATACATTGAACAAAAATATAAACACACAAACCAAAAATGCTGAGTTAAATTAACCTATAATGAAAAATGCCCACAAATAGTGTTTACTGGTGTACTGACTGATTTGTTTTGCTCAAATCTGGTGACCCATTTCCCATCGACCACTCCCTGTGAGATTACTCACTCATTGAGCTATTCTGCCCCTGAGCTACCTAGAGCATAACATTGAGTTGGCCAGTCAGTGTGACCAATACACAGGCACTCCTTGCACCAGGGTCAATAAAAGGCCACTGCAAAATGTGCTCTTTTGACCCGAGTCACAATGCCACAGATGTCACAAGTCATGAGGGAGCATGCCATTGGCATGCTGAACGCTGGGATATCTGTGACAGCCGTGTCAACACATTTGAATGTGCGTCAATCCACCATCAGCCGGTTGAGAAGTCGATTCAGAGAGACTGGCAGCACTGTGATTCATCCACATGCCCCATGACCATCAGTGACCACGCCCACACGGGATTGGCACATGCGGCTCCAGCACCTGCATGATCGGCTATGACCAGCCACCAGGACAGCAGACGAGACCGACGGGCTGCACAACAGCCGGATATCAGCTCAGACTGTCTGAAACCGTCTGAGGGAGGCAGACCTCCGAGCCTGCCGACCACACCGAGGTCTCGACCTGACCGCCATCCATCATCGCTACAGACTCGACTGGGCCAAACATAACCTTCACTGGATGCTTGCATGGTGGAGGATGGTGTTATTCAGCGATTAAATAGCATTTCCAACTGTACCGCGGTGATGGCAGACAACGCGTATGACGATGTGTGGGTGAGCGTTACGCTGATGCCAGCTCCGAGTTGTACTGCAGGAGGGATGGGACAACACTCCACAGGCCACTACTGACAATCTCATGAACTCCATGCGCCGGAGGCGTACTGCTTTACATGATGCTGATGGTGGACACACTCGTTACTGAGTGCTGTGAACTCTGCCCGCTGACCCCTGTTGGGTTCAGGCAGTGATAACTCATGAATTGTTCACAGTAAATTGTTAGTCATGTTTCTGCTGCTTGAATATTAAGGCAAGAATAAAATAGTAATCGTTTTGTTGAAATGTTTCCAGATTGATAAAAAATAATTCGAAAAAAAATCACTTTGTGCATTTATATTTTTGTTCAGTGTATATATATATTTATATATGAGTATGATATATATATGAGTCCTGTGCAAAGGCTCTTTGTGATGTCTCTTAAATGTCACACAGTAAAGCCTGCATGAGATAGTGCAACTTTGACTGAGGCATGTGAAACACATGTATACTGCATTAGCATACATTAGCATACCGGTTTTGGCGGAAGACTACCGCTTTTGGGGCATTTCATTCTAAAAAAAATGCCCTAAAAGTGGTAGAGTTGGCATGTATGCATCACGCAATGTGGCAACGTGTAGGGATGGTTTTTCCTGCCTAACTTCCTCAGTGCAGCATATCTAACATGCTAGATATTTTTGCATCATGTGAGGTAGTTTCTCAGCGTGTGGGGGCTACCTACTGCATTGTTACATGTGCTCGACCAATCATAATGTGCGGACCTGTCACGATGTGCAGACGAGTCACATGATACAGAAAATGGCAGCACCCTGAGGCTGCAAGTGCCCTTTGGCAATAATACCCAACTGTAGCCGCGGGTAAATTACAAACCACATGGGTACCCTACAAAACACGCTCCCTACAAAAGGGTTGGGATTAAGGTTAGGGCGTGTCTTGTAGGGGGTGTGTTCTGTACGGGGCGTGGTTTGCACTTGGCTGCGGCTGCAGCTAGACCCTTCTCCCTTTTGGGTGCTAAAGAAAAGGTACAAGAGAGAACCTTTAGAGGTGCAAACAAGCACCCATTAAAAAAGGTGTGTATGTGCACCCTCTGAAATAGTGATAACAAGAACCTTAAAAGGTGCCTGCAGTCACCCTCTACGGAGGTGCCTTGGGTCACCCTAATAAGGGTGCTCATCGGCGCATTTTAGGTTTCCTGCATTCACCCCTTATAGAGGTGCACGTTAGCACCTTTTAGGTTTGTCACGTTCACCCCATGCAAGGGTGCTCATTAACACCTTTTTGGGTGCATGAGCACCGTTTAGAGTACGTGTGGCCACCCCTTTTTAGGGTGCTCCTGAGCTCCTTAAAAAAAGGTGAGCCCAAGAACCTTAAAAGGTGCTTCTGTTGTAGCAAACGTGCGCACCCGTAAAAGGTGCCGAATCCAACCTTTTTTTCTTAGAGTGTGTTGCTTTATGCCACGTGCGCAACCAACAGCTCAAACGAAACCAAAGACTCCACAGATTCCAATGACATGTCCCTCTTCACTCTATTACAAAGCATAATACCTCATTGAATGAACACTCTGTAGTCTACTCTCATGTCATTGGTCACTCCATGACTTCATGGTTATTTCATGCGTTGGTTCAAAATGCTTCATCTTTGTGCACCTGCTGAAAAAAAAAAGGCTATGCACATTTGCAATAACAAGGTTTAGATTATGACTTGTGCTCTATCTGACACAAACTCAGCTCTGTGATTTTTCTTTTTTCTATTTTTTAGCGGTCTGGGCAAGCACTGCTTATGTGTTTTCTGTAATATGTTTATTTTTTCATGTTCTATGTTGAGTTTTTTGTATTTATTCCCCTCTGCGATCAATGATTCGCTGCATCTGTCAGATGACCATGTGCATTTGCTTTAGTCCCTGCTCTTCTCTCGCCCTCGCCATGCAATTATTACCTGGTTCATGTGCTTGTTTGGAGCCACAGTCCTAGTTACGCTTCCCTGTATGCCACACAACTGTTCAAAGGCATTCCCTGTAATTTGTACGTTATTTGGGTTCTGACTTTTCCCTGTGTAATTTGCAAGTCTGTCTTTGTGTTTCCATCAGTTACTTACAAGCCTTTTCCTGCTGTTTTGATATCCTGGTTATGATTCTGTTAATGTTTTACATTTGCCATTTCTGGTTTGTGCTTAGCACCCAATAGATCTTGGTTATGAATGTTGTATTGTTTTTGACTCATGATTCGGCCTGCTCCTTGATTCTTCATTGTGTCTGCCGGGTCCTTGGAAATTCCCCTGATCTGCAACACTCATTCAGCCTCTCGTTTCTGTACTGCAGTCCCATTGTATGGTAAAGACCCTGACTGTTTGACTATGATTCATGGATAAATGAAGCCTGTAAAACTGATTTTCCATCTGCGCTTGAATTCTGAGTCCCAAGTCCATCAATGCTCGGTGCATGCCTTTCATGTTGGCCCAATTAACATGAGCTTGCCCTCTGCAATCTCCAAATGGAATCTTGAGCTGATTCAGCTTATCTAAGATAACAGTGGACAGATTAAAGCCTTGTTTAACCTCAACATTCATGAAGCTGAGGAGGAGCTCTTCCATATAAGGCTGAGTATTTTTGGGCTATGGAGTCACATACAAAAAAGCAGTTCTTAACATGAATTGAAGGATGTTAACCAGCCCACATCCAAAATACCTCGCAAAACTCACCGCCTACCTCATCCAAAATCACAATTTTTAGAAACAAACAATGCATTCAGGAATTAACAATGCAGTTTTATATGACATCAGTATGACGATTGGAAATGCTGATCCCTCGGCTCTGCTTCACCCTATGTTGGCCACCAAATGCCGATCATTGTTAACATCGATCCCTTCTTTGTCATGTGATGAGGGCAAAGCACAGTGAGTGAATAGGGCTGCCCAGCCCTGACATACTGGATCACAGTGACAGGTTTAACATTATCCACTAATGCTAACAGAGCAGCTTGCAGCTGGTTGCAAAGACGCTAGGCTTCTCACAACTCACTTGGTAAGGTGAGCCAAATTGTTTTATACTTAAAAGTATTGATTTTACATGTGACCAATAAATGTGACTAAAATCGTTATAAAAAAAGAAAATCACACTTAACGTATTCATGAAAATAGCCCGGTTTTCTCGCGTTTGAAATAAACATATATGTGTGTTTTCACAATACTTGAGATTTTTTCATTATCAGCAGATAATGATTGATGCATATAATGCATGATAATTTGCTTTACCACATATAGAAGATGTAGTGAGGATAAAATTTGGATTTGAACCTCAGTATTTTTTTAATTAATCAAAATGATTTTTGTCTCAAATAAGGACACCAAAATGTGACATCAGAAATAAGTTTTTAAAGGTCCCATATTATGCTCTATTTAATTGATAAAACATGTCCAATGGGTCTTTAAAATAATGTTAAGAATTATGATACAAAAGAAAATCACACATCCAGATCTCTTGAGACCTCTTCTCTCACCCTGTCTGTGCCAGCCTGAAACATGACCTGTTTTGAGTGGGCAGGGAGGCTAAGCTAATGAGGCGCTGCTCTGATTGACTGCCTGGCCGCTTCAATTCTGGGGCAGGGTGCAGACCCAAAAAACCAGGAAACCAAAATGGCAGATATTTCAAGAAAGCTCTCTGCGGCATCTATTGCTGTAAGACCGTACTTGTTTGATCCTGAATCTGACCCGGAACAGAAGGAGGAAGCAGTTGAAGTGTTGCAGCAACGTTTACAGAATCGTGCATACATTTCAATATCGTGCACGCAATTTGGAATGCCACAAAGACTGTTATGTGAAAAGGCAATCACATAACAGATCAATTCTTGATCTTCGTTCTGTAATTGGCTATCCTCCTACAAGGTATGACGATACTGACTGCTGTTCTCATTAATTTTCCACAAAATTTATGTTAATGATTTCATATTTAAGGTTTATAACGTGATTTGTAATCATGCAGTGACTGATTCATTCATTTTTTTTCCACCATAATCCATCACGATGAAAGTTATGCTTCAGAATAACATTGTCCTCCAAAAAATTGCATGAAGTAATTGGACAGTTGATGTTACCCGTGTGCAGAGATGACAACTTCTGAAATTTTATATGAATCTGCGTTTTCTTTCTTGCCTCACGGTCTCACATTTGTTACCCGGTATAGTGTAAAGACACAAATGCAATGTGTAACTATTGACTTGGGCTATTTTTCAGCCAGTGTTTGGAGGCTCTTGGTGGAGAGGGCAATTTTTAAGATGAACAACTGAGCTAACTTTTCATTTGCATTAACTTTAATGCACTGAGTTAGCCTTCTTGAGTTGCTCCAGGCAGATTTTATTGGTACAGGAGCAATCATGAATGATACTGTGATCCACTCCAGTTACAACAGAGTTACTGTTTTGGCAATTTCATTTGCGTTTGGACCACCAATCAGACTGTTTTGGTTCAGAATTTTCAAATGAGCTTAATTTTATGAGTTCTGTTCAACATGCTTCTCAATCTACTCATAACTAAGGCCACATTTTAGATCTCTGAATTTTGTATGGCCTGTCTGCTAAGTTGTGGATTTAGGCTTGTCTGATAACTTCTGCATCTCTTTTATTGCCAGTGGTATTGTAAAATAGCCTATTCCAGAATGAACTGACAACAAATGCTATTTTACTGCTTTAGTTGTAACAAAGGTTATTGATCTTATGCATGACATACCCTTAGATATTTTAGCTTCCTTTTGTGATTTCATTGTAGGCAGTCTGAAATGTAAACCCTTGACATTGTGGCTCCACTAATATTGAATAATATTTATGCTAAACCTGCTCCTCCCTGGAGAAAAAACGCAATTAAACAATTAAAGAGAAACTGATGAATCGCAAAAAGATGGAGCTGGAGCCTCTCGCTACTACTGTACATGCCCTGGTTACCACTCCAGGATTGTAATCATCCACATTTTCAGCAAATGAGCTTCATTAAAAAATGTTTTAAGTATTCACCATTTATTTTTATATGTTTTTCTGATGCCCCTTCCTGATTTCTTACTTTTTTGGATATTTTTCACTCTTAAATGTTTCAAATCATCAAATAAATTTTAATACAAGACAAAGATAACCAGAGTAAATACAAAATGCAGTTTTTAAATGATGATTCCATTTATTTTGGGGAAAAAGCTTTCCAAACCAACCTGGCCCTATGTGAAAAAGTAATCTTCCCCCCAAATAATGATTAACTGTGATTAACCAAATTTTTTGAGTCAAATTTCACAAGCCACACCGAGGCCTGATTACTGCCAGTCCTGTTGAATCAAAAAATTGCTTTAATGGAACCTCTTAACAAAGTAAAGTAGGCTAAAAGATCTCAAAAAGCAACACATCATCCAATTAAGAAATTCCAGAACAGATGACAAACAAAGAAATTGACATCTGTCTGTCCGGAAAGCCTTGCAAAGCCATTTCTAAGGCTTTAGGACTCCGATGAGAGCCATTCTCCACAAATGGAGAAAACTTGGAGCAGTGGTAATCATTCCCAGGAGTGGCCAGCCTACCAAAATTACTCAAAGACAGCATGGACAACTCATCAAGGACGTCACAAAAGAACCTCAAACAATATCTGAAGAACTGCAGGCCTCACTTGCCTCAGTTAAAGTCAGTGTTCATGATTCAATATTAAGAAAAATGCTAGGTAAAAATGGAATCCTTGGGAGAGTTCCAAAGTTAAAACCACTGCTGACCAAAAAGAACACAAAGGCTCATCTCTCATTTGCCGAAATACATCTTGATGAACCTCAAGACTTCTGGGAAAATATTCTGTGGACTGATGAGACAAAAGTTGAACTTTTTGGCAGGTATGCGTCCCATTACATCAGGCGTAAAACAAACACAGCATTTCATTAAAAGAACATCATACCAAAAGTCCAACATGGTGGTGGTAGTGTGATGGTTTGGGGCTGCTTTGCTGCTTCAGGACCTGGATGACTTCTTGTAATTGATGGAACTATGAATTCTGCTGTCTTTTGGAAAATCCTGAAGGACAGTGGCCAACCATCAGTTTGTGACCTCAAGTTCAAGTGCACTTAGGTTATGCAGGAGGACAATGATCCAAAACACACTTGCAAGTCCAGCTCTGAATGGCTTAAAAAAAGTCTAGACTTAAATCCGCTTGACATGCAGTGGCATGACCTTAAATAGGCCGCTCATGCTCGAAAACCCTCCAATGTGGCTGAATTAAAACAATTCTGCAAAGAAGAGTGGGCTAAAATTATTCCTCAACGATGTGAAAGACTCATTGCCAGTTATCGCAAAAGTTTCATTGCAATTGTTGTTGCTGAGGGTAGCATAACCAGTTATTAGGATTTAGGGGCAATTACTTTTTCACACAGGGCCAGGTAGGTTTGGATAGCTTTTCCCCCTTAACAAATGAAATAATCATTTAAAAACTGCTTTTTATACAGTAATTACCTGGGTTGTCTTTGTCTAATATTAAAATTGGTTGGATGATCTGAAACATTTTAGTGTGACAAATATGGAAAAATAAGAAATCAGGAAGGGGGCGAACACTTTTTCAAGGCACTGTAACTGGAGCCAGATCATTCTTTACTTTGTGTCCAGAGTTATCTATGTTTCATGTGGATTTTTTTCTCTCTAGATAACATTTGCCTGCCATGGAGTCTCGATGTATGCAAAAAAAGTTACTGCTTTTACAGGTGGTTGTGTCTTGATTTCAAACATTTGAAGTCTTGTCATCCTGCTATATTTGCCTTTACTTTTCTGCAGGCTAAAGGGTGCTTGTCAATATACTGAACGCATTCAAATTTAAACAGGCGCTCAATGATGAACGAGTCTCCGTTCGTCTTCAGCTAAAACACGAATGGCAGTGCGTTCAAAAATGAACGTGCATGTGTTCATTTTTCGTTAAAAAAATGAACGAGCATGCATTCATTTTTGACCGGACGGCATCCAAAAAGGAAAGCAGCTACCCTCTCTCACGTCACGAAATGAATCTGTTCTCCACTTCGCAAATAAGCATCGCTTCCATGTCAGTATGCCACTTTTTCCTTCTTATATAAAAAAGCATTTTAGAATTCCAAATCATGATGTGAACCGCTTGGCAATTTGTATGCGAAATATTGTGGGTTTTTTTTTTTTCATTTGCAAGATCGAGTGCTGATTAAAATTACACTTTACACATTGTATCACATCATCTGCACGAAAGCCCAAGTTTAAGTCTACTATTCTGTGAGTATCCTATAAGAACTAGGATAACTAGGATAACCACTCATATCAAATTGCAAAATTACCCGCAATATTAATCCGTTCTTAACCTGTAAACGTGCAAGCCAAAAAAATGCCACACTTTACAGCCCACTACTTACATGATGAGTTATGCAATGATATTCAGATTTTGTTCCATTGATTGTCACAGATTTTGAACCATTTATAATATTATATATTGTTCTAATTCATTGTACAGTATTTTTTTCATATTGAAGTCACAACACATGAAACCGCTGCTCTGTGGGAGCTGCCAACGACAAGTCCAGATCTAGACAAGCAGATGAGCAAAGTAAAACCTCTGCATGTGCACAGTATTATAAAATCAGCATGTCTGAATGTTAATTAATATCCCCCCTTCCCCTTTTATGAATATAACCCTTATAAGTGTGCTATCAGTTCAATTAATGAATAAGATTGATTGCAAGATAAACGACTAAGAAGTCTTGTGATGCCATGGGGATTAGCTGTTTCAGAGATACGAGATCACGGAGTGAGACCTGAATTCAAGCGACACGCTGGAACACTGGTGATACGACTTTTGGATGATGTACACTATTAATACTTAATTTGTTCAGTCAAATAAGTTTATTTTAAAGAAATTGTTTTTGCTTAGATAGCCAGAATATGTTTTTGTTCAGAGAAGAGGAGTAGGTTGCATATAATCCTATTCCTGAAGCGTCACCTAAATTGGCAAATGATCTTTAGCAGGCAGATTATACCCAGTTGCTAGATGAAAAAAAAAACTAACAATGACAATTAGAATAATTTCACTTTATATGAAAAAAACTAACAATGACAACGAGAACTATTCCACTTTAAGGAACCAAGAATTTAAAATAGGCCTGTATAAGCGTTTATATAATTTGTCATCCATATTTAGTCATCGTTCACTAAAGAATATCAGTGCGCATAATCTAAAAGCTCACTTCACGCACGTTAGCACCAAATCGCAGAAATCAGCATATACAAAAGATAAGAGTGTTAGAAATCTGTGATTTATATGTTTGTTTTTGGCATGTTTTAGTAGTTTTAGTTTTGCTATTTATTTATTTTTCATATTTATTCTTTTAGAGGATGTATGTTTCAGAAAGATTGCACTGTCTTTGGTCTTCAGTGTTTTCCTCTTGTTTCTGTCTTTTGGTGTCTTGTCTTTTTCATTACACTCTCTTCCCTATAATTTCGGTTAGGTATTTCCTCTTTTTTCTCTCTTGCTGTTCTTATTGACTATCCACACCTGAGAGTAGTTTAGTGAGGCATGGGTGTTTAGTTACATTAGAGTTAGAACTCCACCCTTTTCCTCTCTCTCTCCTATCACTGTCTTTGCTTTTCTAGCTCCACCTCTCTCTACAGCTGTCCTGTGTTTAGCTGGGATTCCACTTAATTAGTTTGTGAGATTAAAAGGCCCACTTTTTCCTCAGCTTCTTGTCAACTTGTTTCTTCCCATAGCTCCTCTTGGTCAAGTCTCGTTTCTGCGCTTTTCTGGTTTCGATTGTTGATTGCTCGTTTTTTGTGAATCTCTCGTAAGTCTAATATCTGATTGTTTGTATTACTTTTGTATGTTGTTTGATTGCCGATTGTTTGATTAGTACTTCGTCTCCCTTATTCCCATTTTGTACCCATCTGTTTAGTATCTCCTGTGTTCTCCCTTATCCCATCCAACCCCCTTTTCCTTCCCCTTCCATTCCCATAGCTCAGGCCCCTTTGTTACTGTCTTTGTGCGGACTGATTCCCTGGCTATCGAATTATTTGCTTGTCCCCTGACTTCGATTTTGCCTGTTCTGCATTGCTCTGTTTGCCTGGCTATTGTTCTATTTCTGTCTTTGACCATGAGCTTTGTCAATCCCAATACACGCCCTGCCGATGCTGAACTGCACTTGTAGTCTAAGCTCGTTCCTTTCACAGAGTTTCTTATAAAATGAAAGAAATCAGCAGTGCCAGGAAGACCTGGGTTATGGAGTTCTTCTCTGTGCCCGTGCCAGATTAATTCTTCCCGTCAGTGCAGAGTCACTGAAAAAAAGCAGCAAATAAAATTTTGCTATTAATCTTTATTGTTGGGTGATGGTTTTTTTTTTTTTTTTAATTTATTTTTATTACATTATGTAATATCAGTTAACATAAAAAATCCGATAGGCATACAGAAAAACACAACCGCGAGACCACAAAGACGATGGTAGGCAAAGGGCAACATACATGCACATTTTGTGTTTTCCAAATTCTGGTACCGCATCGCCAGTCAAATGTAGGCCGACATTTTAGAAAAAGAAATGAGTGAAAACAATATTTTATATAATTGATGCATAAAACAGAAGACTCCAGCTGCAACACCAAAGATTTTATAGATAGAAATTAATCGATGGTGAAAGACGGAAAACAGGGTGATGGCGTTAACTGCATACACTGTCACATACATTGACAAAATCTGCAATAAAAAACTAAGTAAAGAAACAAATTCTTGGATTGCCATCATTTTATAATGAACGGAGTTAAGTGTTATATTAATGGCGTTCAGTTTTAGATGAACGCATCAGGCCTTAGGCAGGCATCAGAGAATGAACGCGTCTGAAAATGAACTGAAGGGCGTTCATTATCGAACGCAGTCACCTCGTTTTCAGCCTTGACTGCATCCTAAAATGAACAGGCGCCCATTCAAAAATGAACACGTTCAGTATATTGACAAGCTCCCCAAGTCGTGTTATTTCCTTTATTTCATGATGGTTCATTGGATGCATTTGGGTAACTTCAATGGAATACAAAAGCTCATGTATTTGCTGGACTGTTATGGGATAACGTGAAAGATTTCCTGTTTGAAAATTAAGTGACTTTGTGATAATATGCTTCATTAATGCCCAGTTGATTGCACATGAGCACCTGGGTCATTTGGAATCCAGTGGTAGATATAACTACGACATTTAAAAAAGGTGTCAAAAGGCGCTAGATATAAATTATGGCTATCTGTTTATTTAGCCATTTGTTAAGGTATCATCTGACATACTATCACTTCTCTTGGGCATGGGAATAAAGCGTTTTCAAATAACATTCATCATTCATTGTGTAGACACTGTCAGGGGCAGAATTGCCATCGGAACGACTGGGAGATTTCCCGGTCGGCCAATAAGCTCATGTGAACCGGCCCGCAGACTGCCCTGCGCGGCCAAATGACATTCGTGGTCAGCCCACTGTGTTAAAACTATCAAGAACCAAGCATGATCCAATGAAAATCTCCAAGATGTCCTTCAACTAACCATCTCTCAACTCCAACCAAGATTTATAACATTTGGTGTTTCTCTACATCTCACTCATGGTTGCTCGAGTGTCAGACTCACTCTCATCAGCCTACTGATTTTTGTTTAGCCTCCTATCTTGATCTAATTCTTTTTATTTAGACATTACGTAACTTTACACACAGCGTTACACACAACTGACATTTAACTCGTGTCAGAATAACAACACACTCAATACCAATCAGGCTGGTGTTAAAAGAGATGGAGGTATTCCACTCAAAGAAACGTGACATAATCTGGGTCTTCATCCAGATTTAAAAGAAAGATGGTGGAGGGGATGGGGTGGGCCAGTGCAGGGCCGGTGCAGTTTGTCCGGTGGATATTGGTGTCCCACTCTGCCCCTGGCCACTGTGGTAAGTACACCATAGGTTGCATACCTGAAAAGAAGAATACCCAATCTCTGACATTAGAAACATTTTTTTTTTTTGTTTGTTTGTTTGTTACTCAAGAGGTCAGCATATACAGGAACCACAAATGATGCATGGCAAAAGTGTGTCAAGCTCTCGTCTCGGCTGCCCAGCTCCAGCTGTGAATCTCAGAGGATCTCAGGATGAAGACATCAGGAGACTACTGATATACAGAACATTTAAAGGATACTTTTTAGATGTATTTTTGCAAAGGTATTAACCTCTCAATCCACAAAACCTGGGTTCAAAAAATAATTATGAATTTGGGCATCAAGAAAACCATTTGAATTTCATATTTATTTGCCATTTATTTTTTGCAGGCATCAAATTCAAAATGAGTGAATATTTCCAAAAAAAAAATTTAACAGTTTGACCATTTAAATATCTTCTCTTTGTAGTATACTCAATTGAATATCGGTTTGTTATGGCCCCAATTTGTTATTACATTTACAACATAACAGCAACAGCAAGGGATGACAGACACAGTTTTAAAACTTAAACACATTTAATTAAACAGACAATAACAACTAACTAATCTACTATCTACAACTAAATGACCAAGATTGATTTACAAGACAAAAAACAGAAATATTTACAGTCCCTTTTTGTTGGGGTGGCTTGGTGATGTTCTGGGTAAGGAAAAAAATGCTCTAACACAGGCAAAAATCCACAAAAGAAGCTTCACAGGTCTTGAACAGAAATGACAGGTCTGGTCACATGTATCCTTCTCCTTGCAATTTCTCCAACTACTTTACTGTCTCAATTCTACTCTTTATATACTCTTTTGCAGACCCCACCCACTTTTAGCCTTTTTTTTTATTTTCGGGGACTTGCCCCAGACATGTCTGAAACATGTCCAAACATAGCTCCAGTCTGAGCTGAATTTAAAAAAAAAGGGAAATACTGCCATCTAGTGGCCTATATTCACATTACACCTCCATTCCAAAAGGGAAAAATTTTGACTCATAAAGGCAAAATTTTTCTTTTCAATACAAAATGGTTAAGTGGACACTTGTCTATATATACATATTATACAATATTCAAATAAACACGTGATATATATATATATACGTATTCAAACACGGGATAAGCAATCAGCCATTACATTGTCTGTACCCTTCACATGCTTAATTTCCAAGTCAAACTCCTGTAAAATCAAACTCCAATTCAACAATCTCCGATTCTTGTTTTTCATCTTACTCAAAAAAATTAACGGATTGTGGTCAGTGTACACAATCATTGGCTTTTGTCCTGTACAAACATAAACCTCAAAGTGTTGTAAAGAAAGGACCAGAGCCAACAGTTCCTTCTCTATTGTGGAATAGTTCCTTTGGTGGCGATTGAACTTCCTGGAGAAGTATGCCACGGGATGCTCAATGTCATCAGAGTCACTTCTCTGTAGGAGCACAGATCCACAAGCTTGGTCGCTAGCATCGACCGCGATGGAGAACAGTTTGTTGAAGTCAGGAGATTTGAGCACGGGGAAGTGACACAGCAGAGACTTCAGGCGATCGAAGGCTCTCTGGCATGCATCATCCCAAGTGAACTTTACGCCTTTCTTCAGTTGGTTAGTTAGACTGAGAGCAATCTCAGCAAAGTTCTTGCAGAACTTGCGGTAGTACCCGATCATTCCAAGGAAGCGGCGCAAAGCTTTTTTGTTGTCAGGAACTGGAAAGTCCATGATGGCTTGGACTTTAGCATTTAAGGGTGCCACCTTACCCTAGCCTATGACGTAGCCAAGATAGGTGACAGTAGCACAACCAAAGTCACTCTTGTTCAGGTTAACAGTCAGGTTAGCATGGGTCAGGCGCTGGAACAACGTCTCTACATCTTTTAGATGTTCTTCCCAGGAGTCACTCCATGTGATCAGGTCATCGATGTATGCACCCGTGTGTGGCAATCCGGCGATTGTAGACTGTATCGTCCTTTGGAATGTGGCTGGGGCATTTTTCATCCCAAAGGGTAGGACTTCATACTGGTACAACCCAGATGGTGTGGCAAAAGCAGAGATGCTCTTGGCCCTCTCAGTTAAAGGCACACACCAATAACCCTTCAATAAATCAATCTTGGTCAGAAACTTTGCTTGCCCTACTCTATCAATATAATCATCAATCCTTGGTATTGGAAACACATCAGTTCTAGTTACAGCATTGACTTTGCGATAATCTGTACAGAATCTAGTACTTCCATCAGGTTTTGGAATTAGCACACAGGGTGAACTCCAATCTGAGTTGGAGGGTCTGATAATATCATGTTTTAACATGTACTCAACCTCTTTCTCAGCAATCTTTCTCTTTTCAGGATTCATCCGGTACGGATGCTGTTTTATTGGTTTGGCATCACCAACATCTACATCATGAGAGGCTATAGAAACTCTTTTTGGAACATCAGGAAACAGATCCTCATATTTCTTGATCAACCTCTCAAACTGATCTCTCTGTGAGGGTTCTAAGTGCTGGAGTTTTACATCAAGATTTTGCAACACTTCAGAATTTGACAATTTACATGAAAGAACTTCAGCTTTAATTCTAGGTTCATCATCTTGAAACTCCCCCTCATCTTCACACATTTTGACCATTGGAGAATCTGAAGTGACAGCTGCAACCCTAGCATTTCTGTCATGATAAGGCTTCAGCATGTTAATGTGACACAATTGTTTTGGTTTTCTCCGATCTGGAGTCTTCACAATGTAATTGAGATCATTGAGTTTTGTCAGAATTTCATAAGGACCATGAAATCTAGCCTGCAATGGATTGGACTGCAAGGGAAACAACACAAGGACCTTGTCTCCTGGTTTAAACTCACAGCTTCTAGCCTTATGATCATACCAAGTTTTCATTTTTCCCTGACTTGATTTCAAGTTCTCTTTGGCTAGGTCACAAGCTGCACGCAATCTTTCCTTGAACTTGCTAACGTAGTCTAACAGACTGATGTGCGGCTCTTCCTCTTGCCATTGTTCACTCAATAATAGCAAAGGTCCTCTCACTTCATGACCAAACACTAGCTCAAATGGACTGAATCCAGTAGAATCCTGCTCTGCTTCTCTACCTGCAAACAACAGCAAATGAACACCTTCATCCCAGTCTTTCTCATGGTCATAACAATAAGTCCTCATCATTGTCTTGAGAGTGGAATGAAACCGCTCTAAGGCACCCTGACTTTCTGGATGATAGGCACTAGAAAGAATCTGCTTTGCACCTAGTTCATACACAACCTGCTGAAACAATCCTGAAGTGAAATTGCTACCTTAGTCTGACTGAATTTCCCTGGGAAGGCCAACCAACGTGAAGAACTTTATCAAAGCCTTCGAGATTGCAGTTGCCTTGATGTTACGTAGAGGTATGGCTTCAGGGAATCTGGTAGATGCACACATGATTGTCAACAAGTACTGATTTCCAGATCTAGTCTTGGGTAATGGACTAACACAATTAACAATGACCTTAGAGAATGGCTCCCCAAATGCTGGGATAGGCTGCAATGGAGCTACAGGTGGGTCTAACTGGTGTTTTCCAACTACCTGACAAGTGTGACAGGTTTTGCAAAAGTTGGAAATGTCTTTCCGAAGCCCAGGCCAAAAGAAGTGTTTCGTGATCTTATCAACAGTCTTGTTAACACCAAGATTACCTCCTAAAGGTAAACTATGAGCCATTGTTAAAATCACATTCCTGTAGACCTTCGGAACAACAATTTGCCTGACCATTGCCCAATCTACATTGGCAGGGATATCAGGAGGGCGCCACTTCCGCATCAACACACCATCCTTGAGATAATACCCAACCGGAACCGCGTCTATTTCTTTATCAGGATGGGCTCTCCTCCTTCGTGCACAAATTTCAGGATCATTAGTTTGCTCCTCAATCAACCGCTTTCTGGACAGAGACAAGTCTCCAGACACATCAGAATCACCAAACCCATCTGGCTGGCTGAACAATGAACTGATAAAAATGTCTAATAAGTTCTCAAACGGAGAAACCATAGTAGGCCAATCAAAGTCATGAGGCGAACCACCTGAGTCCTGACTATTCAATGTGCTGGACGGCACCACAACATCTTCTTCTTTAGCCTTCTTGGCCATAGCACGAGTCACTGCGCAAGAAGGATACAGAGATGGGTCCTCATCCCCATCTTCAGTGCTCGGCTGTTAAGTAAGATGTACAGGGGGAACTACTTTGCCCCCAGCCAGGTCATTGCCAAGCAACAGAGAAACACCCTTTATAGGTAGACTTGACATAAGTCCCACCTTTACCTGTCCTGTAACTAAATCTGACTTCAAGAATATAGAGCGCAGGGGTACAGATACAGTTCTCCCTTCAATACCCTGTACAAGTATGAAATCCCCTGAAGCGGTCTCATCACGAAACTCCAAGGAGTCCATCAACAAAAGTGACTGAGAAGCTCCGGTATCCCTTAGGATATATATGGGGACAGGAATAGTATGCTCATTCAGAGCCACAAATCCCTCTGACACAAATGGAAGAAATTCCTCCCTCAAAAAGTCAGCAGTATCAGGTTTTTTAGCCCCACAAGAAGCAGGTAATTTAGCAGATCGGTTATCTACTACAGGGGTTTTTAACCTTGTTTTCACAAAGGCATTTGGTTTGGTATCCTTTTCTTTTTCTTTCTTAGCTTTATGGAACCAACAGTTAGTTGTGACATGACCAGATTTCTTGCAATAACTGCAAACTAGAGCACTTTTGTCACTGTCAGCTTTCACACTTTGATCAGACCTGTTCCTGAATTTCTGAGCACCATCAATAGATTTGTCTTTGTCTTTGGGTGAGGAATCTTGGGTATCACCGTAACCCTTTTTCTGAAATTGGGACCATCTATTGTTACTGCTAGACTGAAAATTTGGACTTATGTGTGAGAAAATATTCATCTGCAAATTTGGCAGCTGATTGCAAATTCAGTGCTTGCTTCTCATTAAGGTAGGTCATAAGATCATCCTTCACACAGTTCTTGAATTCTTCAACTAACACCATCTCTTTTAGTGAGTTGAAATCATCCTTGACCTCCATAGAAGTACACCAGCGCTCAAAGCAAACCTTCTTCTCATTAGCAAATTCCACATAAGTCTGATTTTCATATTTCTTCAGACCTCTGAATTTCTGTCGGTAAGCCTCTGGAACCAACTCATAAGCTCTCAAAATAACCTTTTTGACAACCTCATAATCAGAGGAATCATCTGCAGACAAAGCCGAATACGCTTGTTGAGCTTTACCCTTGAGGAAAGTTTGCAACATCAGAGGCCAGTGTTCCTTTGACCACTGGCAACTCTTTGCTACCTTTTCAAAACACCGGAAATAGTTGTCAAAATCCTTTTCTGCAAATGGAGGCACCAGTTTTACCTCCTGGCTAGCCCGAAATTTATTTTCTGTTGCTATTTTTATTTTTAGTTGCTCCATTCGGAGTCTTTCTTCTCTATCGAATTTCTCTAATTCAAAATCCCTCTGTCTTGCAAATTTTTCGAACTCAAACTGTCTTTGTTTTTCTTTTTCTTCCCTCTCAAATTCTCTTTGTTTTTCTCTTTCCTCCCTTTCAATCTCTTTTCTTGCTAATTTTTCTAACTCAAACTGCCTTTGTTTTTCTTTTTCTTCCCTTTCAAATTCTCTTTGTTTTTCTTTTTCCTCCCTTTCAATCTCTAGCATTTTTAATTTAAGTTCCATTTCTATATTTGGATTTTCCACTGGAAACTGTTCCAGATCTCCTGGTGCAAACACATTTTCATCAAAGTAATATTCAACTATCTCTCTAGCCAGTCTTGCTTTTCACATGGCTGGTTTTACCTCTGTCAGCTCTAAATGTCTGCAAATTTCTAGCAGTTCTGTCTTTTTAAAAGACTTCAAAACCTCAACGGTTGGTGATGCCAAGAAATCATCCATTGCTGTTGATCTGTCAATATATTTATATAGGAAAATAAAAAAAAAACAATTTTACAATTTGAAATGTTAGATTTTCAATAAATTACTCACACAATGGTCTATCCCGGACTTGAGCCCCCAATTTGTTATGGCCCCAATTTGTTATTACATTTACAACATAACAGCAACAGCAAGGGATGACAGACACAGTTTTAAAACTTAAACACATTTAATTAAACAGACAATAACAACTAACTAAACTACTATCTACAACTAAATGACCAAGATCGATTTACAAGACAAAAAACAGAATATTTACAGTCCCTTTTTGTTGGGGTGGCTTGGTGATGTCCTGGGTAAGGAAAAAAATGCTCGAACACAGGCAAAAATCCACAAAAGAAACTTCACAGGTCTTGAACAGAAATGACAGGTCTGGTCACATGTATCCTTCTCCTTGCAATTTCTCCTACTACTTTACTGTCTCAATTCTACTCTTTATATACTCTTTTGCAGACCCCACCCACTTTTAGACCTTTTTTTTTATTTTCGGGGACTTGCCCCAGACATGTCTGAAACTTGTTTAAACATAGCTCCAGTCTGAGCTGAATAAAAAAAAAGGTAAATACTGCCATCTAGTGGCCTATATTCACATTACAGGTTGAAAAGGATTTTCAAATCATTGTGTTCAGTTTTCCAACTTCATTGGAATTGTGGTTTGTAATATGGCCCACATCTCTGGCACAACGTTCGCGAAGACCTGAGGGTAGCAGGGAGCATCCTTTTTAAAAGCAAGCTCAAGACCTATCTTTTTAGTCTGGCTATTAATTGAACTATATTTATCTAATTATTGTTATATTTATATCTGTTTTAATACTTAGTATGTCATTTTGTTCAGTTTTATTTTATGGATTATTTGCTTTTAATACCTTATCTTTTATTTCAGTTTTTTTTTCTCCTCATTTTAATGTCTCATGTTTCTTCTCTTTGGAATTTGTCAATTATTTTGATCTGAGTTTCCATTTTATACCCTATCTTTTCTGGTTTTACTGATATCAAATTTTTTTCAAAATCCTATTTCTGGTGTTTCCCCTTGAAAATTTATCAGATTTATGATCGCATTTCCAAAGAAACAGCACCCATGAAAACTAGAGGTGGCTCACTAATCAGTGATATAATAACAGCCAAACTGATAACACTGACCCGAACTAGGCTTATGCCGTCGGAGGTGACGGCTTGGGGTATATCCCCGAATGTCCCCAATCCTCCAATTCCCTCATCCTTAAATAGACCCAATACAATATAAAGCCCCTCAGGTCATGAGCTTTCATTTGAACTTAATTTATGGTCAATTAGACAAATGGTTCTGAAGATATGGCCAAAATGGTCATTTTCCATCACAAAGCGCCACCTGGTGGCAAAATATTGAGCCATACAGGTATGATGTCATCACGTGACACGTTGTGAGGTCATGACCTTGCAGTTGCACATATTTTCATGTCAATTGGACAAATAGTTCCAAAGATATGGCAAAAATGGTGAATTTTATGTGACAAAGCTCCACCTTGTGTCAAAATTTTGAACCCAACAGGTATAATGTGGGACACATCCTCAGGTCATGACCTTTCATTTGCACTTGATTTGAGGTGAATCGGACAAATATTTCCAGAGGTATGATTAAAACAGTGATTTTTTCAGTTTTTTGGCCCCTGGTGGCCAATCTAGAAATTGTAAATTGTCCAAAATCGAATCAGTTCTTCCTCTTTATGATACTTATGTGCGAAACTAGAAATTTCTAATTGAAATATTACTGAAGTTATCCCGTTCAGACGTAGGGCGGCGGTCGGACCAAAAACATAGTCTCGGCTAATCAGGGTCGACATGCTGCAACAACCTGCATGCAATGAGCTGCAGTAAATAAACAATTAGTTTATATTAAAGTTGCTATTCAAGCTCAGTCCCATTCCTGGTAGAGAGCACCTTCTGCACTGCTCAAACGCGGTCTAAATATTGTTTAAGCTTTGCTCGGAAGGATTGAATGATAAAACCAAAAGTTACTTTCCAGGGTCTGCTTTGAAGCCAACATTGCTTTTTGGTCACTCCAAAATCATTCGGCTATATTTCACTCTTCTGCCAGGGTATAATCATAGTCTTCCTCCTCAAAATTTGTTTCTATGCTGTAAAAAGAGAGCGCCACAATCGACTGAGAAAAATTAAGTCAACTGAAAAGTGACCATAATTCATTACCTCCCAAATCATAACGTGCTGACGATTAAAAAAAAAATTTTCTCGTGAGATAAAATTAATCTGTCCAGGTCATTTGCATTTTAGTTCATAAGATACCACTATCTCAGTAATTTTTATTTTATCTTAATCTGGTTTTATGAGGTATCAGTTGCTCGCTTATAGATATGCCTCATTGCTACAGTACATGCAATGGCATTGCCACATTGATGATAACTGAATAATTTTACCCCCAAGAAGTACTCTGAATAAATATGTTGTACATTCACATGGATTTCTGTTGAGCTAGTGTTTGCACAGAAGCTTATAGACCTAGTACAACATCTTAATGAACGGCAAGCTTTTTAGAAGGCTTCACCCACAATTCTACTGAAGCTAAAACAGGCATTACCTGTGTAATTTCAGTGTTCTGAGAAAGTACTACTGTTTCAAGCCACTCTTCTATACCCCTTTTCCACCAAGCAGGTTCTAGTGCAAGTTTGGAGCCAGAGCTTGACTTAGCACAGGTTCTTTGCTTTTCCACAGCCTAAGCACCAGCTCCTGGCTCTCGGCTTTACATCCGAGACAAACGTGGGAGACGAGGTATAAAAGTATTCAAACTCCGCTCATCCCATGCCCCATGGTAAGCCCTAAAATGGAATTTTGAAAGTGCCGCGGCATTTTCAGTTGTTAGGACTGTAAGTATTGCACTCAGTGGAAAACAGTAAAACCAAACGTTTATGTGGTCACACACAAATAAGATGCCTATTTCTCATCTATATTACCTTTCAGATCCGGCCCTATACCCGAACGGCGGCAGAAAATAATTTCAGCCACTCTCACTTTCCTTGCGAAACAAATCAGGCCGTAGCAAGTCTGGCAAGCCCACCTAGTATATAGTGACTTACAGACGTTATAAGGTAACGTAATTGTGTGGCTCTGAGTTGGCTCCTCGGCAATGAAAAAGCAAACAGGTTCTTGAGAGGTGCGAGGGTTGAACCAATTAAGCACCAGCACCAGCAGGGGCTCTAGCACTAGAATCGTTTTGGTGGATAAGGGGTATCAGAGGAGCTAGGCCAGCAAATGCAGTTCTACTCATGTGTGCTGTGACAGTGGCTCAGCGCACTGAGCCAGACCCCTTGCGGAACAGGACTGTAACTGGATCACTTTTGGTGAACTGGGCCCGTTTGAGTTGCATTGATTGATGTAGTGGCTTTTTGTTTATGGAAAGAGGAGGCATTAAATCCATCAGTGGTCTTAAGTGAAATATAGAGTTGCGTAATTGTTATGTAAAACATGTATATTTGTTTCCAATAGCTGAACGATGAGTTCGGTAGGCTATCCACTTGGCTCATGTCTACTCCATGCCCTAATTTACTTTTAACCATTTGCAATACTGCTTGTTCTCAAGTCCTGTCTGCCTTTCAATATTGAAAAAGGGAGGCTTGGCTTTAAAATGGATATAAGGATGGGTGGTCTCAAACAAGGGCCACATACAATGAACACCTTGACTAGTGTTGTCCCATAATCACTCTAATGTCAAGGGTTGTCTCTTGGAAAACTGCTTAACCATTGCCAAAGCTATCCGCACGTGTCTTTGTGGCTGCCAAGAATTGTATGTTCAGCTGTGTTTTAAAACAATTCCTTTGTTTGCACGAGCCGCTCTGTTTTCTGTCCTCTCTTTGATGTTCTGATGTACCCCAAATTCCTCCTTTGTGTTTGCTTTCTGGTGCATTTACTTTTATATTCCTGCTGTTTACTTGCCCAGTAGACTAACCTTGTAGATGGCAATGTTAAGAATCACTGTAATAGAGCACATTTTACACTGGGAATTCTATTCATGGTTAGAATTGCATTAGCACTTTGCTGTCCCAGGAGATTTAAATAGCGGGAACTAAAATCCATTAGGTGTAAATTAAGTGTTCTATTGCTTTGCACATTTTCTAATATGATTCAGTAAAATGGTCTAATGAGGCTGGAATGGGGCTCATACAGTGTGGGCAATACTGGCCTGATGCTTTAGCACATTCATAGTCCTTCATCTTATCCCTTTATCACTTCGCTTATATATTTCTAATGTAATTATATGGCTGCCTGCAAAGTAAATAAGTAGCCATGGTGGCTAAATTGATTTTGGAATTGTCTCAGCTCTCACCTAGATTACTGTACACAATCAATACCGCTGGAGACAGCTGTGGACGCTACCTAGATCCCAAAGCAATGTGGCTACTGAAGCCTTCAGAACTGGAGGCCTCTTGTATTGTTTAATGATTAATTTCACATTTAAGGGTGACAAATCCTTTTTGTATGAGGGTTCCAGGACTTCGCAGTCTTATGCCAAGGCCTGCTATCAGTTAATTTCAATAGGGGTGGCTGCTGAGGGAGAGCGCGTCCATCAGCATAGTGCTCAGCTAAATTCTATTAGTGAACCAATTGCTTTTCTTTAAACCGTGAACTTGTCAAATAAACCATCCAGTAAACATTCCCTTTGTGTTTTCTAATTAATTTGTACAATTGACGGATTATTTATTTGTTTGTTCATAAATGGGAAACAATATTTACTTCTAAATTGAAATCTGAAATGACATTACATATTGAGTGAAATCAGTGTGCATTTTTAGGTTAAAGAGAAGTGACTGATGCCATACACAATCTGATAATCAAGGTCAGTGAAATGTGCTGAAGTTTCATAGGTTTTAAGCCTAGCACAGAGCCTCCCAAAGTCTTAACTATCCCAGCCTCACATTTTCTCATGTAACTGCTTTATAAAGCTTTTGTGTCATTTACAGCAGTTTTGTTATGCATTCAATTCACTGCTATACCCCCTCATTCTGCGGAAACAAGAAAATAAGGAACTATGGAACAATACTTCGCATCCGTTAAAAATTGAATTGAATTTGATAAGTAAATTCATACACTATGGAAAATTTCCTTGAGTCTTTTTGAGTTTGAAGGAAAGTGTATGGGAGTGCAGTACCAGCTTGCCAAGATGAGCAATAATGCTTGCAGTATCACACTGGTACTTGTGTCTCCCTGATATCTCATTTTCACTTTTAGAATAGAGTCACAGCTTGGTTTCTTGTCCATACTGAACTCGTCCTCAGCAGCATTTCTACAGTAAATCAATTAAGAGTCTGGAACAATTTTACTAAGTAAGTAAGTAGAATTTATTTATATAGCTCCTTTCACAGACAGGGTCACAAAGTGCTTCACAGTCATTTACATAGAGAAAAGAATAAACACAATAAAAAATAAGGTTAGAATAATATAACAGAATGATTCAAATGCCTGTAAGTCAAGTCAAGTTCATGAGTAGAATGAAAGGGCAGCGCCCAGCCCAATCCTCTTCCCCACTACAGAAAATGAGGCAGCAAAAAAAACTCCTAGTTTTTAATCCTAAAAAAGTGGTGTAAAAAAACTCCCCAGTGGGAAGAAATCTCTGGAGGAACCCGGCTATAGTGGGGAAGCCCATCATCCACGGGCAAGCTAATTAATAACAAAACAAGAGGCCCATGGGCCTTAACGGTCACCTGAGTATAGTATATCCAATGTTAGGGCCACGCCTAATGGCCAAGGTTTAATTTTGACCCCAGGGATCAGATTAATGGAAACCAGTATCATAAGCAATAGAGTATTCTAGATTGTATGTATATAACTTGTGGCTATTTTCTTCAAGCAAAGAAGATTTCTCAAGCCATTTTGACCCTTGGGCCCTGCCCCTTAGCCCCTGGGTAAGGGAAACTGTCAAAAATATCAAAATATCATCTCATTGTTGTAATGTCAATCAAGTGTGAATGATTTCCAGTAGAAATTAAACAGAATATACCCAAAAGTATCATTTTCCTTAAACTATAGTAAACTTGACCCCCTCCCCAGGGGCAAACATGGAGCCTGGGGGTCATGAAATTCACAATTTTTATAAAGCACCTCAAGACACTTCCATCTATAAGGATAACTGGTTTCCAGCATATCTAGGTATAAAAAGTAAATACAAGACAATGGTTGTTGTGTTCACAATGTGGCTTATGATGACAATATAACAAAGGGCAATAACTCCATCAAATTTGATTGAATCGGTCTGGTTTTCAAACATCTTTGAGATCTTATAGATATAAGCCAGCATGCAAAGTTTCATGAAAATTGACCAATATTTACTAAAATTATTGTGTTCACAAGGTTGCTTATGATAATAATACAACAAAGGGCAATAACTCCATCAAATATGATCGAATCACTCTGGTTTTCGAACTCATCCAAGATCTTATGGATATAAGCCTGCATACAAAGTCTCATCAAAATTGGTTCATAAATACTTAAGTTATTTTGTTCACAAGGAAAGGTTTACGCACGAGGCACGACAACGGACAAAAGGGGATCGCAATAGGTCACGCCTTTCGGCAGGTGGCCAAATAAAGCGGAATAGAAATGAAAAAAAAAGATCCATGAAAGTCCATCTAAGCAGTGGCATCAGTTGCTCCAAAAAGTGGCGTGTAGAGGATGGTGCAGAACTGGATCAGGACCGAATCAGGACAGCAGGCCAGCAGTCATGGTGAGGGACAAGGCTTGAATGGTCCATGGGCTCAGGGTGGGGGACAGATAAAACTACTGCATGTTAATTTAAAAAAAGAAATTCCATCCTCTGTCATGTGCCAAGTGGGAAATTATTAGCAGACTGGTCAAGAAACAGTCAACACCCCACCATCCACTTCCTGCAGCACAGAAGCCCTACGCTTACACCAGGCTGTAAGATCACTATTGATTTACTAAACACAATTACATGGACCTCCCCAGTGACTAAGGCTGTAGCAAGCCCCACTGGCACCATTAATGCATGCTCAGTGCCGCTGGTTCCACATGGATTTGCTAAATACTACTACCAGTAACACACACGTACAAGAACAGACAACTATACAAATGCCTGACTAGACAAATGAGTCTTCAGTTTTCAATGGGTTTAGTTTGCAGCTCAAGTGGGAGAGCATTCCAAAAATTAGGTGCCATTGTTCGGAATGCACTGTGACCTTTCGTTTTAAGCCATGTCTGAGGAACAATCAGTAGCTCCTGATTCCAGGACCTAAGTGACCTGCTAGAGACATATGGATGAACTTTAAATTGTATCCTGAAAGTGATAGGAAGCCTGGGTAGGGAATGTAGGATGTGGGTAATGTGGTATGACTTCCTGGACCTAGTTAACAGACTAGAAGCGGCATTCTGAATGATTTGTAGACGATCCAGGGACGCATAGCTAAGGCAAGTGAACAGTGAATTATTAAAGCAGATAATGGTGCTTACAGCACATTCAATACAAATGTAGTTTTTTATTAAATTTCCCTAAAGAATATTCAACAAAATAGCTATAAGCCTAATACAAGAGACCACAAGGCATAAACACCTTTTACGCGCAAAATTGAAAGACCTCAGCACCGGAAAGCACCATCTAAGCTCTAAGGGGGGGTGTGATCTCCTGGGATGTCTGTGTCATGCTTGCTCAGATTGTTCCTGAGTATCACTTGAGCAGAGTCACTGCCAAATCCAAATGTATGTCATTTCAAATAAATAGTTAAATCTGACGTGAGTGACCTGTCTGAAATGTTGTTACACTATGTGTCAAAAATTGTAGCATTATGCTTTAGTAAAAATGTTTCACTATGCGTCATATAGTTAGATTATGCGTAGGAAAGGCATAATGTAACAGAAACTCATAGTGGAACACCTGTTATATTATGCGTCGTTGTTACCTTACTAGTTGTAACAGGCTCCCTTGAAAAAGAGATTTCAATCTCAACGGGACTTCCCTGGTTAAATAAGAGTTAAATGAAAATAAATGAGCACAGTCCTTTAAACAGTTTGCTAAAACGGTACCTATCATGACTCAGGTTCAAAAATGAGGCACTACACTGAGTGTCACAATGTGTCCTGATGCTGTATTTGACACAGGGGCGGTTTTAGGAATTCTGAGGCCCTGGGCAAAGAACAATTTTGAGGCCCCAGTACGACGAGTTAATTTCAGATGCTTGTTGCGGGGTACAGGTGCCGCTATCAACACAACCACTACAGCCAGGGCTAGAGCTAGCATTGCTGCTGTCAAACGCCGGCTCATTGGAGGTGCTGCTGCTGGCTCTGGCTTCTTCGGTTGAACTTGTGAAGAAGGTGGTTAATTTGGGAAGCTTTTGAACAAATCTTTCATTTTCCTTCTTTCTCTTCCTTTTCTCCCCACCACTTAGAAATCGTTTCATTCAGTGAACACAGATATGTGTCGCTCTTTCGAAAAAATAATCGATAATTAAATAAATAATAATTTGGTATTCTATATACCGTATTCCCGCCGGGCTCGCTCAAGTCGTTGCCTAGGCTACCTCAGACGCCAGAGCCAGAGCGAAGCCGGACAGCTGTGTATGATGTCACGTCACTGACTGTGGTTTTTCGCTGGGATTACACGCATTGAGAATATATTAGAATATATGCCTACTCTCAACACGAATAATATTTAATATTAATATTGCTTTTATCACTGTCATAGCAGTGTGATTCTTAAACATGCATTCATTGACCAGTTCATTCGGTTCATCAAATTGTTCATACAGTTGAGAAAATCCCACAAAAATGCAGAATTCCTCTCGAACACAGAGGCTCGTTAGAGCATTTGAAAGTGAGATGGTAAACTACATTTTAGTCGCAGACATGCTTTCAGGGTCCGCCGATCCACGGCAAGAGGCATATTGGCCCGCTGCATCAAAGAAGGGAGGATCCATGAGAGACCGAGAGGTGGAAGAAACACCGTGCAAGTGAATGATAAGACGAGAGAATCAAAAGTCAAATGAACATTAAACTTTATTGAATTACATTACAGCATTTCGTTCTTAGATTCAATAATCTCGCTATTCAATCATCTTGGCAGATAGGTCTGCAGGAAGTGGTACCACTGCACGCCTTTGGCTGCTGTCACAGTGATTATCTAATAGCGGCCTGGCCAGATGCGCGGTTCAGTCTTCTGCTGCTAGATGTCCTAACCTTCCTTCACGATATACGGGGCGGTCGGCCGTCCAGCTTGTATGAACTGCCGCTTAAAGATCAATGCGAGAAATTAGCTTACATCGACTTTTCTATCGTTATTCGTGTGACAGAGACATCTGGTAAGTGAGGTATACATTGATTAAGACTCAAACAATTAACTTCTGGGCAGAAAAATTGGCATTTTGGAGTATTAAATGCATTTCTCTGCCGATAAACACCCGCTGGTAGCCTAGGTGCTGCTCAATGTATACAATGGCAGCCCAGGATCGTAATGGGTTTATCAATCTTTCGAAAACGTCATGTAAAATAAATAAATTGTCCCTACCTTCCCATAAAGTCTTTTTCTCCAGGTACTCCAGATTGTTATCCTTTTTTTGTTTTGCTACATTTTTAAATAAATATGTCTATCGATAGGGATACAAAAAAGATATTTGTTTTCAGTTTCTTAATTTTGTGCTCTTCCTCTTCAGACCAATTTAATGGGAAGATGTTTCTACCGCGCATGCCCAGTTTGTTTTAACCTATAAGTTTGTTTGAGAAGATTATTGGACTCGTGGAGAAAACCTGGATTTATTCGGTGAGTAAAGCAGCTAATCGTCTTAATTTGTTAGCTAATTACTCGTGGAACATTAGAACTATCGGGCGGTGACAACGTTTTTGCAGTCAGCTGTATACAGAAGGCGCTATCACTTTCCTAAAAAGTTCTAAGGCCCCCCCCCCCCCCCACCACCACATAATGCGTGGACTGTCATCATAATTACTGTCCAAGTGGGCTAACCCCCGAGTGACGAATATGCAAACGCACAATAGTGGAGAATAGCCAAATCGCCGATTTGTTTACATCATTTAACAGCAGCTTCTGGGCTCTAACCATCTTTCTTTCCGGAAAATAATTAGATTCTCTGACTGAAAAAGATTCTCTCTTGTGATAAACATGCATGCACGATTGGCTTTTTTGGTTCATTTAAGTAGGATATTCAGCCGTAAGCCGTGTGGTGCCCGGCCTATGGCCATAGGAGTCGCATCAGCTGGCCTACAAGCAACATGTAGTTTGGGGGTCGTCCCCTGCATCCTTCCCATAAAGTCCTTCCCACTGGGCATATAGATAAGAATCCTTCAGTTTTAAGTCACTTCACATTGACAGCTGTTATCTCTAATACATACTTTGTGATCTTACCATGCTGATGTAGAACCTGAAAGTTTGATTTGGCTTGATTTTACTCCAAACATATGTCAAAAATCATATTCTTGGAACACATGCTCATTCCGTGTGTAAAATTTGGGTGTTTTATTGATCTAGCCTCATTCAGGCCAGCAGTCAGCTTTTACAACCTGGATTCTCTGTTGCCTGTCTGCAAACTTGCTTTGTTCTGTTCACAGCAGGAAGCCGGAGCCATTACGTCCAGGCTGCCCAGCGTTCCTCAGAGTTCCATCACTGGTCCCATTGAAATTTAAGCCCAGTTATATTAATCTGCTTAAAACAATCTAAATCTCAGTCAAATTCATAATTTGTTTTTGTTCAATATCCGATAAAGGAACCACTTGTGTACGTATAACACAATTGAACTGTAATACTCAATTTTAAGGTTTTTCCATGATAACTGCATCATTTTAGCACATATTCCTATCATGTTTGGTATTTTTATTCTCGGGGGAGTTCAAGGAGTTGAATGGAACATGTTTTATTTCCCTTAAAATTATGTTTCACTCTCTTTTTGGAAAGCTCCTGAAAAGCTGGTTAGAATTTGTGCGGCCAATTGCCCTGGTGGTAACACTTTCGCGAGTGCAACTCTGGTTCGGCCTCTACCTTGATCGGAGGCGTGGTTTGGAATCTTTAAAGGTACGAGATCCTAACGGGGTGGGCTCTTTTTCTCTTCTTTACTCTACCATCTTTACGTGGTCTGACGCTCGAAAGGTAAGCGGGAAGCTCACATTCCACCTCGCCCCGCCCGCCTGGGTCTGTGAGTAAGCAGCGGATCTCGGTGGGCGGAGGGGGATGGCATCTGAGTTCTCCCTGACCACGTGGGGCGACTTTAGCTCCGCGTGGCCATTCATCTTTTCCAGGTATGAAAATATTCAAAATCCTTCTAAATTATATGTAACTGGTAATTGGCTTATAGCGTTGATTTGTTTGATCCAAGTTGTGCCTACCTGGTAAAGAAATTATTGTTATTTCTTTAAACTTTAGTGGTCTGAGTGGCTCTTAACTCTTGTACCTTCTTTCTACCTACTTCACGCCGGAGACTTAAGGAGGGTATGCTCAACCAAGGACTGACTGATCAGCGGCTTTGGGATGAGAATCGGTTTTAATCAAGTTAGATAATTAGGGCGATTAGGCAATCGAGGGTACTGCATCTGGCATGGCCGCCATTGAGAGGGCATACCTAATCTTATATCACACTGACATTGCAATAATGAGCAAAATGTAGGTTACTGTTCAATTGAAAAAAGATTTTTGTGAATTGAATATTAAGAGCGTTCAAATGTTTGTACTGTCAGGTGAATATGTGTGTTATTCACATTAACACGGTCCAGAATGCTATTGAAAGTCAAACGGTTTGATAAAAATGTTAAATGCACTTCAATGTTGCAGAGATGCCAAGTCTCTCGCATTCAGCGTAGGTCTTACGCATTTTTTAGGCTTATTCACCGTAGTCCGTAATTATTCATTGAATTCTTAATGAGATTCTCATGCGGAATTAAAATCTTTCTGCATTGAAGTTTCTGTTTCACTTGCGTAAAGGTGCACCTCATCACAAGTAACATGGGAAGCGATTATGACTCCGGACTTCTCTTTACTCAGGGATTGGAAAAAGTGCATGGGTTTCATGATCTTTGAAATTGTTTTAATGAAATAGAAGCATTTGAAACATTATTATGCAATTCCATTGCTTTTAATCCCTCAGTAAAGACAAGCCTGAGATTTCCCGAGTCATAATCGATTTCCGTGTCATTAGTGGGGAAATCCATCGTAATGCACGTAAAACAGATTTACTTGACGGACAATGACTTAAATTCCGTGAGTGAATTTCTTCAGTGGGCTTTGATTGAATAATTGCTGACTACGGCACAGAAATGTGAATGGCACTAAGAGGAGAAACTCCCGCCTAAGACGTAAGTCTTGGCATCTCTGATGTTTGTAGTTTGTTGCAAATGACTTTAAAGACAGTGGTAATGCCTTTCATATAAATGCAAATAAAAGTATTTTTCTCTGTTGTGCGCTAAATGATGCTCAAGAATGTCTAAAGATGAAGAATTAAAATGCCTATGACATTACTGAATCTGCAGTAGGTGCAAATGTTTAAGTTTTGGCGCTGAATAATGTTTCTTGGTGAAACTGCTCGCCATTTCACACAAGTGAATGTGTGCGTTTTGAATGCGTTTTCTCGTCATGAACAGCAGAAGGCGTAATTATGATCAATTTAACAGCAAATGAATAATAACATAAAGGGGTTGATTAAAAGGAATTTTTCGTGTCTCCTCTAATTTTAACCAAACAGCCAGTACTGTGAAAATTAAGGGCTTTATCAAAATAGTATGAGCAAAATGGAAGTTTTAAACTGAATAGCCCCATACTTTTGGGGGCTCAAAAGTACATCAACAATTCTTTGCAGTTAATGATTTCCCTAGGTCTGGAACCAACATGCATCACCAGATGGTGGGCCCGGCCAGGCCTTCAAAGTATTTATTATCTTCAGTATTCTGCTTCTTTTTGGGGTGTTTTGCCTTCAGATTTTCCATTAGCAAGTGTCATGTGCACTCATTTGAATACAAGTGAAGTGAATTCTGCACTGAAAAGCATTGTAGAAATACTTTAAAACCATATTGCTGAATCTCAGCAGATAATATAGCCCTGCCCAATTTAGAATTCATCCTGCTGCTTTTGTCAGCAATCACATTGTGTTTAAATAAAGGAACCAGTTCCATGCAGCAATATAAGCGCACATATGTCCACTCATCACAAACAAGATGGCATCCTTCAGGTCATGAACACTAAGCAGTTCCTTACCTTCTCTATTCTCTTCTCATCATTCTGGTGTACAAGCTGTACTTTGTCTCCACAGCTTGCCACAGGATGTTGTTCCAGAACTTTTCAGTCATTTATATATATATAATTTTTTTTTGGTAAAGTTGTAAATTTTCTCTTGATTGTTGATTTTGAAGCAGATACACTTAACATCTGGAGGATGTTATTAAACTATCCAACTGTTCTGAAGATTGTTTTTTTTTTTTTTTAAACCCCCCCCCCCCCCCCCATCAGGTTCATAATACTCTACAATACATATAGTTCATTACCTGTAGTCTTTTTGGCCTTTTTTGTGTTCTTGAGCTCGCCAGTGCACATATTCTTTGTAAAAAAATGCAAATAGTTGAATTTGTCAGACCTAATGCTTATTTTTTTATCTAAAGCATTTGTTGCTGCCCTTTAGACTCCAAAGCAAATGGCTACAGATTCAAAATGCGAAATCCACTTTAGAAATCAACTCTAGACCTTTTATCTGCAGACTTATGAATGAAATAATGAGGGACTAAGATGCACCTGGGCATGACACAGCTGTGCTGTCAATTTCCCAATTTGAACCCTGTCGAGGCAATTTGCTTTATCCCCCGTGTAAGGACATGGTTAGAGACGAAGGCTCCAGAGCAAATTACAGATATATAAGGCTTTATCATTTGCAAACAATCAAAGAATTGGAGAGGCTGCCTACCCACTAGCTCTCTAAATAAGCGAAGAGACAGAGTCCCTTCTTATATATAATTTAGAGCAACTGGTTATACAGCACAGGCTGTCAAACCTCTTATAAATGAATCTTATTTTAATTTGGTAAGCAGATGATTTCTGAGACTTTCAGAACCAACTCATGCCTACAGCCTTTTACAACCTACTCATTTCTGATAACATTCACACCTCTCGTCCCTCATTCTACCTTGTCGCCCTTGTCTTCACCATTCTCTTGACACGTTTGCACCCCTGCAAAATTTCCATCATCTCACTATCCTGCACATTATATTTGTCTGTTGGCGACACTTTAAGTGAGGTACAATTTATTCCTCCCTCTTTGCAGACAACATAGCTTACAATGTATTTTCAGCATAAAAGAATGAAGAATAAAATTTCTCAAAATTCTGAAAAAGAGGAGGCGCGTATAAAAAGTGATGTAATTTATATGCAGTTCATTGGGTTTGGACATAATACCCTCAAATTCTGCAGTCAAGTTCATTATTTAATTTTTATTTCAATATGCTGTGGCACACAACAAAAATAACTTTGTCAGAGTCCAAATATTTACGGATTTGTTATGGATCTGACTGTTCAGCATCTTGTGTTCACCAATGAGAATTGAAAATCCACCAAACAAAAGAGAATTTATGAAACTCTTGATTGTATCCATCATCTTACCAATCACAATGTTATTGGTAGACAGGAAGTCTTGTTTCAATTCAACTGCAATTACTTAATTTCAGCCTCTGCTTTTTTTCTCCTTTTCCCCATGATGGGTTTCCAAATGAAGACCTCAATACTATTCAGTGTAAACATTTAATAAAAGTTAATAAAGGCCTTTGAAAATCTGGAAAATTCTATTTTCTGGTTCATTGTGTCAGTACCTCAGGGTTGGCCAAATCTCATATGAATGCCTTTTCAGACAGATATCATTCATTGCTGCTCTCCAGCTAAGCGATCTGATTAAAATGAATGAGAAGGCTCTAAATGGGATGTGTCTGTATCCTCTAATTGAAGGCCTTAAATACGTAGCTCTGGTTTATCTCTGAACAATGATTACAAGCATGGCTTGCTGTAATAATGAGGTTTTGCTGTTGCTTTAAGAGGGTGAGAAGATGAATGTTCATCGCCTTTAATCCTGGACATGATTTATGCCTCTTTCCAGTCCTATTCCTCCCTGTCCCTGAGACTCTACTGCAACGTGACGGTTCAGGTTTTTGCCCAAGATTTCCAGATATTACAGGGCAACAGTCAACAAATCATCGTAGTTTTTAAATCAATTAGTCTTTCTTATTAAGCATTCTTGACATGTTTCCACTTTTTTTTTAGAATGTACAAAAGAAGCTAACTTCATTGTGCGCTGGCCCGGCGCTAGAACAGGGAATGGGGGGGGGGGGGTACAGACATGTCCCTTCATGACAATTAGGATAGTCCTGGCTAGTTCTCAATTATTTTCCTTTATTGACCCGTTTTCCAATTATCGTAATTGGCAACTGAAGACACGGTTTCTCTCCATATGCATCTCCATCAAACAGCGATGAAATCATGTGGTAAATTCAGTAGAACAGAGAATTGGGGTGGAAAAAACATCCGTTTTAAACAATTATTAGTCCTGACCTGTTCTCGGTCATTTTCATGATTAACAAAAGGTTCACTCCGAGAGCTCTCCGCTCTTAACAGGTGCTGCTTGTTCTCCCCGATTAGGTAAGACGACAACCCAGATAGCAAGCTCCTCCGCTCCGGATCAGCTGGAGCGGGGGCAGATCCGGAGCGGGAGTGCTTTTTATCTGGGAATCATTTGTCTGAATGCGTATTTGCTGAATTTAAATCAACTTTATTCAAAATTGCATACATGAGCAAATAGCTTGAGTCGCATGCTTTTTATAGCCTATTTCACTGCCCAGTGCCACTTTTTTCACTCAATACCGAGAGTAATTTTGAATAACGCAAATTTAAATTAAGCAAATACGCATCCAGATGAATGATTGTCCTCTTACCTAATTGGGGAGAACAAGCAACACATGTTAAGTCTGGAGTGCTCTCAGACTGAACCTTTTGTTCATTAATAGAAGTGTCTGGTAATTTGCAGCTTTTTTTAATTTGCTGCCATATTTTCAAACACTTCAAAACTATCAAGTTATTCACATGAGCATTCGCAGGAGATGTGGATGCAGAGAAAAGAAGTGCTGAAAGAGCTATTTTTAACATCACTTTTCAATTGCAACCCAGTGAGGGGTCTCAGTAGATACTGCTTTTCTTTAGCCGTCCTGCCAGGAGGTGAGGGCCCTTGCATTTTCCGCCCAATAATAATGTAGGAAACAGGGGAGCCCCAGTCCACCCGTAACTTTGGGTTTACATAAATAAATTTTTGATATTCTGTGGGATTTAAAGCCCCAAATAAAAGGCATAATTACTGAGTTTAAAGATTTGAAAAAAGACCTTGTCAAGAAGATGGGTAGGGTCTGAAAGAGGTACAAAAATCTCGGCAGAGAAACCATTTTAATAGCATTTATACGACCCACTTTAGACAAAGGAAGATTTCTCCATTTTTCAATGTCCGCCCTAAATTAATTCTCTTTGTCAGAAAAATTAGCAAGGGGTCTTTCGGCAAAACAACTCCAAGATACTTTAATCTATAAGTAATTTTGAGTGGAAGATTATGAAGAAATTCAGCATTTAATTGAGCACCTAATGACATAAATTCACTCTTCTACCAATTAATTGAGTATCCCGAGATTTCAACAAATGACCTTATAACAACTAGCAAAACAGGAACAGATTGCTCAGGTTGTGATAAAGATAACCACATCGTCGGCATACAAGGAAATGGGATGGTCTACATTCCCTAATCTAATATGTACAATTGAAGAATGATTCCTAATGCTGATAGCAAGGGGCTCAATAGCAACTGCAAAAAGTAGCAGGCTAAGGGGACATGTTTCATGATGTAACAAATAAATTTGTGACGTTTTTAACCTTACTGGGGTCCATTGAAACAAAATCCTCATCTCTAATATGACTGAGAAGCTTCACACACCCACAGGAAAAAGCACTTTCTAGGAATCAACTTCAACTTAGGTCCACGCAGCCAGTCAAACACCATCTTAAGGCACAGCAATGCAGTCTCTTCATCAGGTGCAAACATTGACAAATCAACCAAGTTGCATAGTAGACTCAGATCATTGTGGTTCCTGAAGATGTTGGGCATCATGCGCATGATATTCCCAGGGCTGTTCCAGAGGCCCCGTGGCAGACATTTATTCTTTTAAAAGGCCCACAGGGGTGATAGTGGTTGAGCACTTCTTGTTGTTCTCATGAAGCAGCATGAAACCGAATGAAACCAAATCTATAATGCTGTAGAAATATTGCTGCCCAGCACTGCCAAACAATTCTCCTGGGGCCTGTCTCACAAGGCTGGATTAACATACCCGGGTTTCCCTCAGTTACGCGGCTGCACTTAATCAGACATCCGCAGTCTTCATTATCGGTCTCACAAAGCCAGTTATCAACTCGTTGAGTGAACCCAGGAGCATCCAACCTAGATCTGTACTAATGCACATAAAAGGGGTGGTGTTAACTCTATTTGACCATTTGCGCACCATGGAGAACCCACCGAGGGCAACTTATTTCTCGAAGGAGGAGCAAACAATAATTCTAAGAATGTATGAGATATATAAAAGCATCATTCAGGCAAAAAGCAACACTGTTGCAGCCGCCAGAAGCAGCTAGGAATATTGGCAAAAAAAAAAAAACGCCGAGACTGTCAATGCGTAAGTTCCTGGGATTGTAAGATTAAATCACCACTGTGTGTGTCTCTCAGATATATGTGCCTGTTTCGATTTTCTTTTATTCTTTTTGACAATTTAACCTCATTTCAGTTGCAACCCCAGTGGAGCCAAAAGGACTTGGGAGCAAGTAAGAAATAAATTCAAGAACATAGTTCAAAGCGGTCAGTAAGTTTATTATAATATCTTCCAGACTATATGATGTAAATGTGGACCGAAGGGTTGATTTAAGGTTCTTGGGTAAGGTGCTTGACTACGCCACCTGGGGCCTTTCACCTCAAGATATTATACTTAGTTGCCTCTAAACACCTGGATTAAGACAAGAGGGCTATCCCCAACAGATGCGTTAAGAAGTACAGAGACGTGATATTTCAGTCAAAAGAATGAATTTAATAGTGACTAATACAAAATGAAATAATATAAAAAGATACTCCTTCAGTTTCTTTGTTTTGCTTTACATGGAGTTACTCCGACTCACAGAATGAGAGTAGCTCACACAGCACTCAGTGAAAGTAAAGACTGCCACACATAACATTGGGTATCAATTAGCACAGGGGACTAAATGGAGCAGCTGTAGAGGGGTAGGTTACCTGTCCTAGATGAGTGAGGCTGACACACCAAACATGCTCTTGACACCGGTGCCTGTCAACACACACAAACGGACACACATGCAGACAGATACTGCAAAGCAAGTGATCACAGCAAGTGAAAGTGTGCAGAAGTGGCATTGTAATTATTGAATGTCATAATAAGAAGCAAAGGGAAAAAGCTCTCAAGATTAAGGAGTTCGATCTTGTGCGAGTAGTTTGCTTTAAAATGAATCAAAGGGAGAAAGTGAAGGGTGTTATTGGGGGTGTCCCGTATACTTTTAAAGTTGAGTGTTTTTTGGAGGTAGAGGGTGTATGTGGGGTTCGGAGGCTGAAAAGTCATCGTGAAGGGAAAGAACAAGACAGCATGTCTATGCAGTTAGAATTTGAAAAAGAGTTGCCGGACAAGATCCTGGTGGATCATGTGAGTTATAAAGAAAGGGCTTTTGAGAGGACGCCACAACGGTGCGATTGGTGCCAAAAATATGGGCATGTGGCAGCAGTGTGTAGATCAAGTTCTTTTAGATGCCGAAGATGTGGGAAAAATGGGTGTAATGAAAAAGAATGTAATCTTACGATAGAACAAGCTTTGTGTATTAATTGTGGTGGGAATCATGAAGCTGGAAGTAGACAATGTGAGCGGAGGAAATTTGAGAGCGAGGTGGAACGGACACAGACTTTCAACAAGATGTCATATGCTGAAGCTGCTAAGACAGTTAAAGAACAGGGTATAGTGACTCAAGAGAAGTGTAGTATAAAGACCGTGGCTAAAGAATCAAGATCCAACAGCGAATATATCAGTGTTGATAAAAGGAGGTTTTAAGCGTTTGTGGTAATGGTCATAAACTGTGCTAGTGAGTTAGAATCAAGAACGGATAAGATAAAATGGTGGTACACGCAGCAAGGGAATTTCTTGGGGTTACTGATGTGAAAGGAGAAGATATGCAAGAGATTTTGGAAAAGGGGCTGGTTGGGAGAGGGAACCAAATACAAACTGACTAGTTACGGTTAGGTTACTTATAGATAAGAGAATTGCAGATTGTTTTTTTTTTTTTTCCTCCTGGTTTCTTTTCACAATAATGTAAGCGAATATGTAAACTCAGTAGGTGGCGGTAATACACCATACGGTTTGTAAACTGCCATAAAACTCCAAAAGAAGAAGAGCAATTACTCAATCAACGCAAATGTAAGAAATTCTCAAATATAAGTCCTTGTGCGTGGTGGTTTTTCGGTTTCACCTGCTTTATGACTCCCAACTTCTCGCGCTTTTCTTTACTGGGGGGTTGGAAGCAATGCATGTGTCTCATGATCGTTTAAATAGTTCAAATGAAAAAAGATCATTGGAAGAAAGGCGTTTCAAATGATCTTAATTCATTTAAACAATTTAAACGATAATGAACAATTTGAACGAACCCATGAATTACTTCAAACCCCTGAGTAAGGAAAAGCATGAGAAGTCGATTCAAAAGGAATTCAGTTCCGCGTGAGAATCTTTTCCATATGCGTTGATTGAGTAATTGCTCAGTACAGCAGAGGGATGTAAATATGCCGCTTGAACTCACACCGAATCTGTGAGAGTTCACAGGTATCTGTTATTAATGAAAACTGACCACACCTGATAATGTTGAGAGTTTTCGGCATTTCTGTAACGGTAATTTAATTGAATGATTGAAAACAGGTCGCGACCAATCATTAATTTTATGGGATTGTTTTGAGTATCCCCACTTTGCCAGTTCACGAGCCGCTACTTGATATGAACAACAACAACAACAACAACAAAAAAGTGAAAACTGGTCGGGGATATTTGAGTGTGCAACTTTCTCTTCTGCGCCAAGAGGAGGGAACAGTGCGCAATTGCGCAGGAAAACACCTTAGGGCCGGTTCATACTCTGCGCAAGGTAAGAGTGCGAACGTGAGCACAGGTCCGTTCCATTCCGTTCATAGAGAAGCCTGAACGTGCGTCCCCTGCTGCGTAAAAAAGCAGTACACTGCTCATACAATAGGGGGTAGCAAATTCTACTCCTTCTCCTCCTCCTTTTTTCTTTCTGGTGTGTTGAACACAGCGTATGGTCCATTATTTGCTTTATCTCCCCTATTGGAATCTCACAGAAATACACGCGTCAGTGCAGACCCCGTAAGGCAAGCTCCACTGTCCCGCGGCCAACTACTCTGGTCGGTACTCCTGTTAGACTCAGGTCTTCGGTCAGTGCCCCGAGACCGCCTGCTACTCTCATTATTGGAGACTCAATCGTGAGGAACATACAACCGAAGTCTACATCACGCTCTGCTTCCCAGGTGCCAGAGTTTTAAACAAGCAGCTCGGCAACAGCTGAATTTGACACAGCATTCATGTACATCAAAGCCAACTGGCTCATGCTCGGGAGCCTTTCTCGCAGGCCAAGCCAAAACACATCAAGGTCGAAAGTTCCACTGTCAGCAACTTGGAGTGCCTCCGGACCAAAGTTGTTGAGGTAGTTGCTGAGCTCCTCAGTTGGCACTGAATCGAAGCCAGGGATGGCATTGTAGCTTTTTGGGCAAGTTGGCATGAAAGGTTGGAAGACCCTGACCTGTTTCAAAAACTCAATCCCAGGTTGTCCATTGGACATGCATTTAGTAACCTTTTCTTCAGCTGCACCGAATGCTTCTTCAACCTGCCTGAGAACCTCTGATTTTTGCACCCAAGGCAAGGGAAACTGAGAGAAGTACTCAGCACAAACCTCTTCACGGAGTGCTTTGTTTGCTGCTAGGTTCATCTGCAAGTCTTCAAGGTAATCAAACACCTTCGTTGTAATGGGGCTTCTGCTCTGGAAAACATCCAACAGTTGCAACATCACCTTGCACTTGTCTGAAACTATTCTCAACTGGATTTGTAGACACTGGACTTGGACAGGATCTTCGAATACTTCATGAAGTTTTTCCAGTGACATTGGGGCACTACAACCACAAACCTGAAGGAGTAAAAGGAAAAAAGACAAAAGGATGTGATGAGATTAAACAAATAAAGCTGATGTAAATTTAACTTGTTTCATTATTATCTGAGTATAGGGAGCAGCAGGGCCTATGGAATTGATGGATAATGATTATTAATACTGGGACAATGAGACATAACACAAGCAGCCTAGCATATGGGTCCCAAACAATACGCCTCTATACATTTTTAATCACTTAGATATTTTAGCCATTTTCACAGTAGTGTTAATGTTACATGGCAAATTTATGATGACAAATTTACGTTTGTGCCTACCTGCATTTCTGACTGAAGAAACTCTCTGTAGAGAGAGAAGTGTCTTGCGTGGTATTCTGCTGCACAGAACCAGGAGTTCCAATGGGTAGCACAGGGATTGGGTGCCATTGTTGCCTTGGAGCCTTCCATATTGGCTGCCAAGTGGGACAGGTATCTTCTTTTTCGTCCTCCTGCCATGTAGAACGTCTGACTAAAGTGCATCATGTATGCATTGAGTTCAGTGAAAGGCTTGCGGAAAGCACCTCCAATCAAATTCATGATGTGTGCCATGCAGGTTATGTGAATGGACAGTGGAAGCAAAGACTTCAAAGCTTTGCGATAAGCTTTCAGCATGTATGCTGCATTGTCTGTGTCAAACACGATGACATTTTCATTGGCGATGTCAAACTTCTGCAGTATTTTTACCACAGACATGGACACAGTGGAATGGTTGCACACATCAAAAAAAATAGCGTTGGCCAGGTAAGCTAAAATTCTTCCAGAGGGGTCTTTCTCCAGGGGGGCAAGCAAAATGTTGAGAACGCACCTTCCCTCAACATCAGGTGTCTCATCAAATATGACTGCGACAGGTTTCCCAGATAGCCTTTTCTTAAATTCAGACTTCTCCTTTGCATAAAGATCTCCCAGGTACTTTTCTTGCAGCTGGTGAGACCTTGGAATGCTCCCTCCATTTATTACTTTCTCTGACAGGAATAGTCACACCAGGGGATGGTCCGTCTTTGATAGAGGAATATTGAGTGCGGTGCACATGCGGACCCAGTCTTCACAAGTCTGCAAAAATACCAAAATACAAAATTTGAGTGATTTTAGTCACTTCACCACCCAACTCTGCTTCAATCATCTGCCATATATTCATTTGTTACTTCAAATTAACTTCGGTAAATGTAGTAGAAAAATGGCTCTCAATCCTGAGCAGGCAGACTTATTTCATTCATTCATTCATTCATTCATTCAGGGCTCCAGACTGCCCGTAAATGGTGGCATTTTGCCCCTAAAATTTGAGACAGTGCGAGTAAATTTTTCATCTGCACGCGCATGTGCGACCAGTAAATTTGCCGATTTTTTTATTGTTATTAAATATTTTTTGTTGCTGACAAATGTCTGCTCCTCATTTCAGCCCAGTTGTTGGCGATAAAGCACAAATGAGTTGGTTCATAGCCGATGAACACCGAAGAAAACTAATGTGGGCCAAGGTGTGTGAGAGCGGGGGGTGTGTGAGCGGGGGGCGAATGACCACTGTTATTGGCTAATATGTGAAAAGAGGCGGGTCTTGGGGTACGGATATAAAACACCCTTGGTTTCACATAACTCTTATGAACAATGGCGAAGAGGACCATCAGTGCTTAGTTTCTCCCCAGTTAACCTCGTGTGCCTTTTCGAAGACAGTCTTTTTCGCACATTACACACAGGGCTTAAGGCTCAAAAAATTGCCATGCCGGAAAAATGAAATTATCGAATGAATGAAATCCAAATAAATAAATAAATTAGTAGCGTCCTAACGCACTTTGTGATGGTCAGAAGTGTATAGTAACGACGAACAGTAGCCTACTTAGGTAGTTTTTTTTTTTTTTGAGGATTTGTACTACACTTGAGTTTTGACTTTTACTTTTACTCTACTGCATTTAAAAGATAAAACGTATACTTTCACTTCGGTACGTCGACATCGGCCACTTCCACTCTTTACAAATTAAAATATGAGTGTAACTCATAAGGATTGTCTGGATTTGGCGCGTTCAAGAACAGGGTCGGCCTATCTTTGAACAGATGTTGATGCCAGCGGACACACCAGGATCAGTTATTGAACATTCACAAGCAAGCCAAGGTGAAACACGGTTTCAAGGATGAGTTCACTCCTAATTTAAGGCGAGACACCACAGGTGAATAGGGTAAAAATTTTAAATAATAGATATCAAGATAGAACTTCCTCAGTTGATTACTTGCAATAGTATGAAAAAAATTTGTATTACAAGTTTTTGAAATTTTTATGTTTAAATATGCAAATGAGGCATTATCCTATCAAATATGCGCTAATTTGCATATATTTTAGGAAGCTAAATCTAAACATCTGATAAAGTCAGGTGCAAAATTCTTTTTTCATTTTGTTAACATATAAGATGAAAAAACAATTACAGAGGGATTTATGGATATCTGCTTTCATTACTGAGAAAATCAAAATATGCTGTCCATGGCCTCAAAAAATCCATTTTCGCCATATTTTTGGGAATAAAATGTCTCATAAATCAGGCTTGGGATGATATATTAACAAATCCCTCCGTAAATATCTTCAGAATATTGCTAAGTGTATAACTGCAAAGTTTGCTATACATAAGTACTACAGAGGCAGAGAAGATAGACTTGAAGTATGACAAAAAACTTGTTTTGAGAAAAGGGCATTCAAAGATTTACATAGGGGAATTTAATGCATTTCTGTTGGAAACAATTGCTCACAAACAGAATAAATGTTCAGGCCCTTAAAAATAGTAATGTGGTATATTTTAAGCTCATGGAAATTGATAATTTAATAACATAACAGGCATCTAAGGCCTACACCTGTAATTATTCAACTAATAAACATATTGGCCTACACTGCACAAACTTCCAGATAAAACTCACGTCAAATACTACAACACTTCTACTCTCACTCTACAATCATGTAGATCAGTGGTCTTCAACGTCATTCCTAGGGACCCACTGTGTATGCTGATTTTTGTTCCAACCACAATTGTTATCACAAGATTTTAACAAGTTGTTAATGTCTTAATTAGTTGTTTTTCATATTTAGCGTTGTTACTCACTATTTTTAGCCAAATGTTTCATAGAAGCATCCATACATGCTATGAATGAAATATCCTTGAAGATTGTGGTTTTATTTCTATACTGCAAGAAATTTCCAGCATTGTAACATTTGAATCTTATAAAATTAGACACTGAAGAACTCAGTTAACCCCAAATTGGGCTGAGGGACACAACTGTTTCAAGTTCAAGTTCTTTCAAAAAACTTCTGGTGAATTAATTAGATTATCACACAGCTGGTTTGACTCTACCATTTGCTTGTCGAATAAATTTGTCTTGATGTCCCAATTAGTTTTCACCAAGTAGGAGCCAAGTACATCTTTAATTTGATCAGTTACATTGTTTTCTCTCATTTTATGTTATTTCCAATGCATAGTAATGTGGGTATGGCATTTTTTTATTCTGGATGGCGAACACGGATATTTCTCTTATCTTGTGAATTAAGAGGGCAAATAACTGCTCTAAGCTTGAAATACATGCAAATAATGAACAGCTCGTTAAAATCCTGCGATTACAACTGTGGTTAGAACGAAAGCCAGCATACACAGTGGGTCCCCAGGAGCAATGTTGAAAACCACTGGTGTAGATGTAAAGACGCTTCATCTGCACGAGTGTCCCCTTTGCAAATACTGCACTCGAGCAATATACTGCTGCAGAACCCATGATTTTCTGTATCAATGTTTATTGATCCGGCGCAGCACAATTAGGACAAAAGGCTATCAACTTTCATGCATTCGCTGTTGAAGTGTCATATTCACGTTCCCGTCCCGTATGTCAGCAACCATTCAACCAGCGCGTTTGTATGAGACTCTCCAGCGGAATTGAAGTACTTGTGCATGGAGGTTTATCAGTTTCACATGCGTTTCGGTGGATTTCACCACTAGTGACATGCAAATAATTATGACTCCAAACATTTCTTGCTTTTCTTTACTCGTGGGTTGAAAGCAATGGAATTGCATAAAAACGTTTCAAATTGTCCCATTTGATTTAAACAACTTGAACGATCGTGGAACACATGCATTACGTTGATTGACTAATTGCTGACCACGGCATGGGAACGCAAGCATTCCACCAAATCTCAAACAAACAAACATGATGGGGAGGAGGCAGGTGATCACTGTGCCCAGTGTCAGTGCATTTGGATTCTCTTATGAGCGCGGTTCTCTCCCCAAGTTGTAAAAGAGTCCCCTTTACACCTTTCCTTTATCTCATGACGTTTTACACAGAGGTTAAAGAAAAGTGGTTCGGAATTAGACGATAGGACGCGATTATTTAACTATTCAGACGCAGCCATGGTTCCGCGGCAAGCTAAAGATGGAAGTGTCAGAGCGCACCACATGATGCATCTGAGCGAATCATGTTAGCAGAAACCAGCAGTAGCCAATGAGATTTTGTCATTAGCTTTAAATCCCCATTTGAACTTTCACAATTCGTGTCTGACACAAAGGAAATGCCCTTATTTGGATTACATAGCGTTGTGCAGGAGAATCAGAGCTTTTCAACGATACCGGACATGACAGACTTCAGTGAAGAGGCGAAGTACTGTTCGTTGCGTTGGAATGCTAACTTTTTGGTAAATTCGGAAGAAACTCACCGCCGCAAGTAGACAAAATGTAATAAAATAAACGTCTACATGTATAATTTTTATGTTTTCTTTATTGCAGTTTGAAAAAATACATATTCAAGGAGTAAACAAGCCCAAAACCTCAAATTTGCATGGAAAATCCATGTTTTTGCCTGCCATGTCTCGCCTTAAATGCAGGATTTCTACTTTTAAAGCATTTACATTGTCGTATTGACACTTTTAGTTAAGTTAATCTTTAAAACATTGTAGTTTCTGCATTTATTGCCAAAATATATATCAGTAATACTGAAAATTAAAGGAAATGTGAATATTTGTTTTTCAAGTCAATTTACACTGTGCGCCCCTAAATTTTCTGCTTGTGCCCCTAAAATTTAAAGTTAGAGAAGAACAACATTCATTTGTAGGTGTTATATGACGGACCATTTTTTAAAACCATGAATAGGACTGATGTTTTCCCTTGCGAATCTATTTTTATTTTTCTGATGGCTGGTCGCGCAAGTATGTCTTCAGGTACATTTTAGTCATGGCACTGAGTAGTCTAAGTCACTCCAGCCGTCTAGTTCATATCATGTAAACAGCCACATAAAAATCTTGCGGATGTTACAGACATAAACAGCGGCGTTCATGCACCATACTGTTGTGCGAATTTATGTCATGTCAACTTCTGTTTGTATGCTAAAACGCATGCAAACATCCCATTTCAAGAGCTAGCATTACCTCGATTGACCCCGAACGAGCTCGCTAGCAACGGGCTGTTACATTGCAATACATTTAGCAGACGCGTTTTAAACCCAAAGCAACTTACAATCGTTTACAAATAGCTATCAAAACCTCAAATCTATACTTTATATGACAATAATGTTGTGTCTTACCTGTACGCGTTCAGCTGTTGCCACCGTTGTTCTGTTTTCAGCTTCTGTCATTGTCATTTGTCTTTGCCTTCTGGATCGCCAACTCTCTTCAGCCTTCAGTGCTTCTGGCCTAATAAGTGGTGTTCTATAGTTGACTTTCGGCGATGGTCTAGTACTTTGTTACATGGGCTACAAAATAATTTTCCCCCACTGGCATGTAAAATCGAGGGATATTGCTTCGCTTGGTCATTTGCGGATATAAATAACGGCAGGTGCGACTTGTTAGTCGCCATGACTAACCACCGTTCCTTTCACGTGTGTGTGCATGCGTGAATGGCTGCGGACGCGACCCATGAAGTCACTTTTCCCCACAATGCCACCAGCAGGTGGTGTTATTTTGTGGAATATATGCGACATAGTAGGAAATATACGGCCTCGCGAAAATATGCGGCTAATGGCTGATTATGCGTGAATCCACGCGATCGCAGAATCGCGAAAAACTGGGGGGACTGTTTTATGGTTGTGTTTTCATGTACGTCTCCTTTTATTATCTTGATTTTCCTTTGATGTTTAATTCCTTGTTTCCCCATTTTGTTTTATTGCTTTTATGTACATGTATTTTACCTGCTTGTGAATCACTTTGTGCTTTATTGCTTGACAGGTGCTACATAAATAAAATTTATATATTATATATTATATGTGTCGTGTTATAAAAATTTGGAGGACACACTTTGCTATACAAGGGCGCAAGATAGCTACCTTGCGTTGCTCGATGCGTTGCCTTGCGTTCCCACTCGCGTGCCTTGCGTAGAGTATGAACCGGCCATCAAGCTGCAGTTGGTAAGTTTTAGAAAAGTAACTTTTCGTCATTTTTGCTAAAACTGTCACTGTGTACAAACAGTATTACATAAAACTAGTACTCAGTAATTTAAAAAAAGGCTCCTTTAAACCCACCTAATGCTCCTACTGCAATTTAAAAGAATCGTTCAGGCCGACCAAAAAGAACCAATTAGAGCGAGGATGGTGTCTGACAGCCGTCAAACAGTGCACATGCATGCGCTGCAGACAACCCCCTCCCCCTTCCTCCTCAGTTCACGCCAGTGCTCAGTCAAGTTCAAATCTCCGAGAGAGTTCGGGAGCTTAGAACCATCAGGAAAAAATACAGATACCTCAGTTACCAGCAACAGCACACATGGTTAAGACCAGTAAAAAAGCACAAAAGAAAGAATCTAACAAAACCCAGGATAAAACCAGAGTGAACATTGGAGTGGATTTTTAGAAGTGGAAGGAACTCTGTGATCTGGAAGGAATAAAAACTGACGCAGAGTTTGCAACTTTTCTCCTTGACAGGTAAACCCCTGCTTTATTTGCTGGTTCATTTTTGCTGTGCAAATAAGCGAGTTGGCGTTGCTGACATGCTCACCAAACTAACCCCAGCCCTAACCAGCATCAATTCATTTTTGCTCTGCAAATAAGCGAGTGAACGTCACTTACAAGCACAGTCGCTGTTCGAATAGCCAGAGTCTTTTAATTGTTACAGTACTCCGCAGTGCATGTGATGTTATTGTGATGTTGCAGTCGAGCTAACATTAGCTTGTTTCAGATGCTTGGGCTTACGTTACTGGCGTTGTTTTATTAGAAAGCATCAGAAAATCTCTTTATGAAGTGACCTGGCAGCCTTATCAGTTGTGTTGCTCTCCTTATAGATATGAGTAACGTTGCTCTCACAGCTAAATGCTGACATGCATGATTTACTGGCCATTCAACTGGATTCACGACAGTTTCTGGGCAAGATAATGGGCTGCATTCAGGACAGAAAAATAATATAATTATAATTAGGTCTATGCACCTGCACTCGGCGACGGCATTTCAGACTAGTAAGTGGTTTTGTCCGTTTACATTTTCCAATCGGACAGCTGTCTAATTTTTTTTTAACAACGAATTGAGTAACCGTGCTGCAAAAACAGGTGTATGTACTTGTCGCCGAAATAACCTTCATTCGCTGAAGAGTTATGAAATGCTATCGCCGAGTGATGGTGCATAGACCTAATTATATTCAAATAATTTATCTATACTGAATGTAGCCTATTATTTTTTCGCTTTTAGATCGCATGGGCGAGAGAAGCCGTGTCTTGAATTGCAGAACGTGTGAATGAAGGAAAACCATCTAGAATTTGCCAAGACTTATTATCCATTTCCGCGCAAAAGCAGGGAATATAGCATTGGACTCCGTCCGTACGGACAAATAAAATTGAGGCTGCGGGGGATATTGCCATGTTTGTGGCAAACACTTGTTTTCAATAAAAGGAGGGATATTAGCATCGGTATTTTCAGGCCTGTTTGTTGGCCCGCAGTGTTGACTGTTCACAACAGTTTCATGTCTAGCCTCGGCAACTTGGCTGCTTTCATAATGTGAACGTGCAAAATCTCTCCGCAGTTGCATGCATAATAGTTTGCATGCCTTCGCGTGCACGGCAGCTTTCCGGGGGAGGGTCTGAGGACTGCAGTGGAGACGGAGGGGGAGGGATCTGAAAGTAGCTCTTTTCAAATTTTTGTGCGAAGTCCCCTCTCTTCTCAAAGTTACCAACTGCAGCTTTAGAGGCAACAGTGATCCCCGCATACAGCTATTTTCGATAGTTCTCCTGACAAACTTGCCACCTCGACCGCTCAGAACAATGTAATTGCCTTTGCTTCTTTGATTGCCCGTTGGAGGATCGTTCTCTTTTGGAAATCTTTACAACCCCCTCCTTCAAAGCATGGTTGTATGATGTCTTGTTTCTACTTCTGTAGCGCTTTCTATCACCTTTACCAATGGGTAGCGCCCTGAGTTCGTATTCTCAATTCCCTAACTTTATTGACTTTACTCCAAAGTACTGGGTTTGGTAGTGCTTTTCAATACCCCCCACTAATACACCTTTTTTGTTCTGGGTGTTAGGATGATTTCACACTGGCCATTCAGCACCTGATAAATCACAAACGGATCCTTTGAACCAATAAAGTTAGATTTATTAAACAATAAGAAAAGAATATAAGGAATTGGTTTTTACCACCAGGAAAATTCAGCAGCACAAAACAGTTCACAGCTCCTTTCCTGAAACGATGAACTTGAAATGCAAATAGAGGGTATTTATGCTACTTAAAGCCACCTCAGAGTAATTTACCGAAGTTTAATGACCTATAAGTGTAAATGTGCATTTCAAATCTCCCGTAGCTACAATGCACATTTTATTTAAATGGTTCTGCAATACACGCGCTACTTAATTGTATCTGTATCACGGGTATTACTTGGAATCCTCACAAGGATATTAAGAAAAGATATGACCCTTTATAGAACGGTTAATACCAATAGAACTGTTAATTAATAACAATAATTACTGGGCCCACACACGCACTCATGCCAGCCGGCAAAAATAAAGAAAAGAAAAAAATAACAATCAACTCGTTGCAAGCCTGGTCAATGTTGAGGAAACTTTTGTCCGCAAATAGTCAAAGCCGCCTTGCTCAGAAACGAGCCACAATGCGCAACGTTACTCACAGTACTTGAGTTCCGTTTAACCCCACATGCTGTGGAATGCGGTGATGACTGACAGTGGCTGGGGGAACGTGTTGAACTCAAAGGAAAACTCTTGTCTCCAGTTAGCACAGATGATTAAACTACAGCAATCCCCGGATCAATGCTGCCCAAAACGGCTGTTCAGAATGTCCCTCAACCGCAGTTAGCAGGGTTAGCTAGCTCACAGACAGATAATACAGTCTCAGCCGCGGAATTTAATACCGAACAGTTCAGTACCGTAAGGCTTTTTTCAGTAGTTCACAGACGCCCCGTCCAGCATTTCTTTTCCTTAGTTCTCTCTCTCCACTGCCTATCACCTTACAGGATCAACAAGATGTCCTGCAAACATCCAATAACACTCAGAAAATCAAGTACGTATTACACCAATACCTCAGAGACTCATTAAATGCACTCCAACAATCGATAAAGAAATGGGTAATGTAGTATAAACTACCCATGAAATGTAATATCAAGGAAATATTAAGAGCAAAACATATACTTCAACGGAATTAATTTACAGGGTCATTCAATAAACCAAAATAAAATGTTTAAGGCATATTAGCTTGCCTTGGGGCTACACTTAAGTGGGAGAAAATTAAATACACTGAGAGCCAAAGGTGCCACTCACAGGAGACCTCTACTTCAATATTTTGAAAAGCTTTCACCTGATGAGGTATTATACTAAGTGCACCATCGCCTGCCAATACTCACCTTTTCCTCTCGTGTCTGGCTAGCTGCCCCGCCCTCCAGGGTAAACCTGTGCGTGACTAAATACTAAATTTTATATTCTGACTATTCTTCCTCAAAAGCACAAGTTCATCAACCGCTCAGGTGGTGATCCGGATGTGAGCAGCTGTTGCCTTTTTTCTTTTATTGATCAAGTTGAGCAGTGAGTGAGTGATTCTGTCTCTCTTACAGGTCATTCTGCTTGTCCTATGTATTTGTCTTGTATACATATTACAACTTTTATTCTGGCTTACATTTTTATGTTTGTCCCATCACCTTTTGCTATTATCCCCCCTTTTTTTTGTTCCGATATTACTCTCAAATGTACTCCTGTTTACTTATTCAGTGACTGTAACTTTTTATTTTATTTATTTATTTTTGTTCAGTGTGTGTGTCTTCCACTCTTGCACTTTCACTTGTGTCTTTAAACTACAAAACCCAAAACCAGTGAAGTTGGCACGTTATGTAAATTGTAGATGAAAGCAGAATACAATGATTTGCAAATCCTTTTCAACTTATATTCAATTGCATACACTGCAAAGACAAGATGTTTAATGTTCAAACTGAGAAACCTTTTTTTTTTTTTTTTTCAAATAATCATTAACTTAGAATTTAAAGGCAGCAACACATTGCAAAAAAGTTGGCACAGGGGCCATTTTACATCGCCTTTCCTTTTAACGACACTCAGTGAACGTTTGGGAACTGAGGAGACCAATTTTTGAAGCTTTTCAGGTGGAACTCTTTCCCATTCTTGCTTGATGTACAGCTTAACTTGTTTAACAGTCTGGGGTCTCTGTTTTCCTATTTTACGCTTCATAATGCGCCACACATTTTCAAGGGGAGACAGGTCTGGAATACAGGCAGGCCAGCCTAGTACCCGCACTCTTTTGCTAAGGAGCCATGCTGTTGTAACACGTGCAGAATGTGGCTTGGCATTGTCTTGTTGAAATAAGCAGGGGCATCCATGAAAAAGACATTACTTGGATGGCAACATATGTTGCTACAAAACCTGTATGTACCTTTCAGCATTATTGGTGCCTTCACATATGTGTAGGTTGCCCATGCCTTGGGCACCAATACTCCCCCATACCATCACAGATGCTGGCTTTTGAACTTTGCGCCTATCACCGTCCGGTTGGTTCTTTTCCTCTTTGGTCCGGAGGACACGATGTCCACAGTTTCCAAAAACAATTTGAAATGTGGACTCGTCAGACCACAGAACACTTTTCCTCTTTGCATCAGTCCATCTTAGATGAGCTTGGGCCCAGCGAAGCCGATGGCGTTTCTGGGTGCTGTTGATAAATGGCTTTCGCTTTGCATTATAGAGTTTTAACTTGCACTTGCAGATGTAGCGACGAACTGTAGTTACTGACAGTGGTTTTCTGAAGTGTTCCTTAGCCCTTGTGGTGATGTCCTTTACACACTGATGTCAGTTTTTGATGCAGTACCGCCTGAGGGATCGAAGGTCACGGGCATTCAATGTTGGTTTTCGGCCTTGTCGCTTACGTGCAGTGATTTCTCCAGATTCTCTGAACCTTTTGACGATATTACGGACTGAAGATGATGAAATCCCTAAATTTCTTGCAATAGCTCATTGAGAAATGTTGTTTTTAAACTGTTCGACAATCAGCTCATGCATTTGTTCACTAAGTGGTGACACTCGCCCCATCCTCGTTTGTGAATGACTGAGCATTTCAGGGAAGCTGCTTTTAAACCCAATCATGGCACCCACCTGTTCCCAATTAGCTTGTTCACCTGTGGGATGTTCCAAATAAGTGTTTGATGAGCATTCCTCAACTCTCTCAGTCTTTTTTGCCACATGTTTTTTTTTAAACATGTTGTTGGCATCAAATTCCAAATGAGCTAATATTTGCAAAAAATTACCAAGTTCACCTGTTCGAACATTAATTAACTTGTCTTTGCAGTGTATTTAATTGAATATAGGTTGAAAAGGATTTGCAAATCATTGTATTCTGTTTTTATTTACGATTTACACAACGTGCTAACTTCACTGGTTTTGGGTTTTGTAAGAGGTCTGTTTCAGCTTGGAAACTAAGTGAGCCTTTAATACGGTAACGCATAAATAGCCAGATTTGACCTCTGCACAAAGGGGTTAAAGATTGTTTTGAATGTAAATATCTACTTGAAATCACTTTTGACCTTGTTTTTAAAGTGAGGATCTAATTTTGAGAAAGTAATTTTCGTGCTCTCCCTGGTAAGCTAAACCAATAATTTAGCTTGTTTTTTTTTAAATTTAATTTAATTAATTTATTTCTTTAAATAAACTTCCAGAGACCTTTTTAAAACCAAAAATCTAGTTTTAAATTACAAAAGTGGGAATGGTATCTATCCAGGGCCATCAGATGGGCCTTCAGTGGCCTCACCTTTCACTGCATGATTGCTCTCAAGCTGTAAGTTCACCTAATTAACAATTTATTTACTGAATAAACAAGACCAATACATGGCTGATGATGATGAAGAAATAATAATGAATGTGCAAAGTTCATTTTTGCGTGTTATTGGTGCGAGATTTTAAAGATAGCAGCAATCCAAACAAATGCAAATAATCTGAAACTTTCATTAATTTCAATCTCATTTTAGTGTTTTTTCAGCTGCTTAAGAAAAATACTAAAATGATTGGCATGTTCGCGACAGGGTCGGGTATCTTTCCAATCTGGCTTAATTGTACTATGCAAGACCTGCAATTACAACTTCTGAAGTTTATTGTGCTATTGTGTGGATATTTATACCACAACAACTGCATTCGGTACACTTTATAATAACTATACACTATTAAGCATTAGTTAAGCATTGGTTAAGCATAATTTACGCATTAGTTAATCCTTAATTCGTCATTAACTCATCATGAATTTACCATTAGTAATGCATTCCAAAGCATTAGTAAACACAGTTATAAATGCTCAACTAATACATTACTAAGCATTAGTCAAGCATCAGTAAATCCTTAATTTTTCATGAATTAACATTATTTCAACATTAGTAATGCATTACAGAGCATTACTAAAGACAGTTTTAAATGTTCAACTAACACATTATTAAGCATTAGTTAAACATTAGAAAAGTGCTTAATTCAACGTTAACTCATTATTTATAAATAATTAGTTAAACATTACTAAGCATGAGTAAACACAGTTATAAACGTTTTAAACTCAACCCATTTATAAGTACTTAAGCAGCAGTTGAGCATTAGTAAATGCTTAATCACTAATTCATGATCTGTATAGCATTTATTATGCATTACTAAGCACTTAATAAATATGGTTAAAAATGTTTTGTTGCTCATTGATAATCTCAGTTGTTAATACTTTATAAAGGGTTAGCAATTGTGTTCGTATATGTTTTACAAACACGTATTCATACTCAATGAATAACTTATTAATGCCCATTAATGCAGTTCCTCCTCATTAGTTACCTATTAGTTTCGTATATTCTGTGAGCCCATCTAAAGTGAGGACTATCTATGCTTTATAAAGCATTTATTAATGACACAGAAGCAAAGATATACAAAGTGTGAGTTTTATTGGTCCCAAACAATACAAGTTCTATTAAATACACATACATTTCAAACAAATACAATCTATTAAATTTCAAGTAAACTTGACTCATCTTCTGTCAACCAACAAAGCCTTTACTGTCCTAAGCTAATAATTTGATGGGAAGTGGTGGGATCCCTAGAGAGACCCAAGGCCCTTGAGTCTCCATAAGTCTCCATAGTTAAACACTGGAGGAAAATATGGCTATCATCAAATTGTTGGCCAAGGAATGAGACCAAAATGAAACAATGAAAAAGGCTGTGTGGTTTGAGTAGGCCATTGGAAATGAACTATCCCTTTAAAGTGCATCAAATGTTTTACAGTAAAGCAAAGACACAATTTCCAAATTTTCCAAAGATAAGTGTGAAAAAAAGGCCAACTGACACAGGCTACATGGTGTACAACCCCAAAATGTAAACTAACTTTTGGATGACCTACTGAACACTGAACACCTTCAAAGATTCTTTGACAGACATCTTCAAATAACAACCGTCTGTGATCGCCTAAAAAAGAAAAATAAAATGTAAGCTCTTTTAAATAAACACTTTGCAATCCTTAACATTTCAAGTAAACTCCTCCAAGGAGTACTTCATCATTCACACACCCGCTCTTCTTCCTCCCTCTCTCACACACGCACGCGCACACACACACACACACACACACAATGACTATATGGACTGAATGGCTTGCCAAAAAACAACACACTACCTGTAATTTCTTGAAACGTCATGAATTAACCTACAGAATGCACCATGACGGTGCTTTTTGGCAAGCCATTCAGTCCACTCAATGACTGCAAGGTGGTCTTGAAGCAAGGATCTGTTCGGTTTCCCCTGAGCCTCCAAATCTTCTCTTTGTAAGTTCTCCAGGCCCTTTTGATATGTTGGGTATGGGCTGCAGTAAGGGGATCCACGTAGGACCTGCTATGGTTTACCGTGTGGTGCACATACCCTAATGCAGGGAGCACACGGTAAGCGCGCCACTGATCACTGATGATGTTGGACCCAACCAATGTTGAGTGATCAGAGGCACCAGATGTGCTCGGTTTCTCCGCTTTACCAGGCATAGAATTGGCCTTTGAGAGTTCTTCTTTACACCAAGCATCCCAAAGACCCATTTTTTCTGGTTCCAGGCACCAGCCATTCTTCCTCTCCCATACTGATGCAGAAACAAAACAAATATGTAAACAGATTAGGTACAGTATGAACAAATACAAAACATTGCTGACCGTATTTCATAATCATGGGAAGTAAATATTAGTAACACACACCCTTCGTTTGTGCCGAAAATGGCTCTCATCGACGGCGACAAACTCCCGTCTGCCACCCATGCTCTGACCTGTACGTCTTCTCATTTTTTTAATGCTGTTGCACACACTCCCCTTAATTGTTTCGCCATTTTTCTCAGGGTTGCTGGGCTACCGGCAATGCTGTCATCTAGCATGTCGATCTCCCGCAGTCGTAGCCCCTGAGCAAATCTATAAAGACAAAAAATAAATAATTTTTATTGTGAACCTGACATGCTATGTGCACAGATTTCAGTAACTCAACCTAATTCAAATAATTGATAAACGATTCCATGCATAATTTTTCATATTGTATATTTTATGGATACTACAAAGACACTGGCAATGTAGTGAGCTGTGAGCCTATGACACATGTTTAATGATACTGCTATTACTTGCTTACCTGTAGATGAATTCTATCCAATTACGGATGGGTATTTTTGAGTGGCTGAAGATGGATTTGTGCCTGACCGAAATTTGTCTTGCTCCATGTTCTGGTCGTCGACAGACCCTAGAAGAATAGCAACATGGGAAAAAAAGAATGATAAGAAGAATGATAACAAGGAATTTATTTATTCACTCAGTCATTCATTCATTTATTTAATTGCTCTAAATCACGTTCTCAAAGTCTTTATAACTCCCAAACTGAAAACCGTTGGACAAGGTTTTGTAGTGCAGTTACCCATCTGCTATGATTTATCTTTTATTACATGGTATTGTAACACAAAACTAATTGTCATAGACCCCCTTTGGGTCCCGATCCACAGGTTGAGAACCATTTGGTTAACAGAGTAACAGACCTAATCTGGGGAGAGACACCACCTCCCTGCATAAACCCTGCAGCTTCATATTAAGTGTTGTGATTCTGCATTTCAGCCATGTCTTTTGTCTAGCCCCATGTTTAAGTTCTGTGCCTGGCTTGCCATGTATGCCTTTTGTGTTTTAGTGACCACTGCCTGCCTCTGACCATCCCTAGGATTATGTATTGTGTTTTGGTTGTTTGATTTCATGTTTTATTATTTTTCTTGTTTTGTTATTATTTACGTCTTTGCCATGTTTCATAGCCTTGCCATGTTTCATAGTCTTGTTTTTGGTTCTTGTCCTGCACTTCGTTTTCCCCTGTCTTGTCTGGTGTAGGTCTTTGCCCACGGTCCCTTGTCTGACGTGCCACTCATTCGGGTGATTTCCTGGTTTCTGGGATTTCAATCTTTCTTCATATCTCGTTTTCTTCCTTCCTCTCTCTTTATGCTATCTACTAACCCTACTAACAGTTTATTGTTTTCGATAATTACTAACCCCGATTAACATTGTATATTCATACTAACTGACTAACTTGCACTCGGGATTGTATAGCTGCACATACTAATAGACTAACGATCTCTCAGCATTCGCCCAATCTGTATCTCCGCCCTCCTTGCCTATCACTAATTATCTCTACTGCAGTTTCCATTTATATCTCAGGCTTTCTCTTTTCTTTAGACTATACACTTTAGTACTCCTTAACCGGAGCTGTTATTCGTTCATAGGAATGTCTCGTTATCCCTGTCTGCGTTTCGGCATTCGCCAAATTCATGTAATTAGTTTTCCTCATGTGTCACTCCCATGTCATTGATTACACCTGTTTACCCTAGTCATGTGTTCACCCCGGATGTGTATATAAGGTGTCTGCACTTTTAGTTCCTTGTCAGATCGTCTTTACTCCTTTGTCTTGTGCTACGTTCCTCGCCTTGCTCACTGTGATATTTTCTTTCTGACTGGATTGCCCGACACTTGTTTTTTGGTTTGCCCTTTTGGATCTGATTGCCTTCGTGAGTTTTGACCTATTTTTGCCCGACCACGTCTATTGTCTTTGCTGCCCTGGTATTTGGATTCGGACTGTTTACGGCTTATGAGTTTGTCTCTCCACCAAACCCTCGCCTGTGTACCGAACCATTTTTGCCTGACCTTGAGTTTTGTTATTGGTGCCCTGGTTACAGTTTTGGATTTTGCCCTTTGGATTCTGTTTGTGGATTGTGGACATTGTACTGTTGCCAGCTCTGTTGGGGGGTTTCCCCCTTCAGAAATAAAGCCTCCATTTTGCATTTATCTGGTTTTCGCTCTTGGCTCATTTCGTAAAACCTCACATTACGATCTGACCATGACGGAGCCAGCGTCAGACCAGTCTCTGCAGGAGGCAGTGCACCAGCAGGGCACTCAGTTGGAGTTTCAGGAACGTCAGCTCCGTGCCTTGATGCAGCACATGCAAACCATGAGTCTCCAGATGGCGGATCTCACTCGCTCAGTACAGGAGGCGCAGCAACTACAGTCACTCCAGCCTACCGTCTATATTCCTCCTGCTCCCGCTTCCGCCCCGCCCCTACCCAGCTGCGAGCCACGTCTACCGCCGCCGGAGAGGTACGACGGGAACCCGGGAGCATGTCGGGCGTTTCTCACCCAGTGCGAGCTCATCTTCAGCCTGCAGCCTTCGTCCTTCCCCACCGAAAGAGCGCGAGTTGCCTTTATCATCACGCAACTGACGGGAAGAGCTAAGCAGTGGGCTACAGCGGCTTGGGAAGCTGATCTCCCATGTGTACAGACTTTTCGTCTACTGGGTGAGGAGATGAGGCGGATCTTTGATCGCACCAAGTTGGGTCACGAGGCAGGACGAGAGATCCTACGCATGCGACAAGGTGGGCGTCCCGTAGCCGACTACGCCATTGATTTTCAGACGTTGGCCACCAACAGCAGATGGGGACAGAGAGCTCTGTATGATGCCTTCTTTGACGGATTATCCGAAGCACTTAAAGATGAGCTAGTGGCGCGGGAATTACCGGAGAACTTGGACGACCTTGTCGACCTGGCTATTCGCGTGGATTCGCGATTGGAGGAGCGCCGACGCCTCGCTTCCCGCAGACGACCATATCCAGCTCCCCAGAGTACTCCGCCTCGATCACCCCCTACTGGCAGCCGCCTCCCTGAGCCTGAACCCATGCAATTGGGACGTACGCGCATTCCTGTGGAGGAGAGGGATCGCCGCCGCCGTGATGGGGCCTGCTTTTACTGTGGCAAGGGAGGACACCTTATCGCTCAGTGCCCTAACAGGGAAAAGAAAAAGAAGAGAAGAGGTCCTCCTGGTGCCCGCATAGCAACAGTAATAGGGGTGACGCCGGGACAGGAAACTAACAATCGCACATGCGTTCCTGTAACTTTGGAATGGGGGGGCGAGAGCAGATCCACCGAGGCTCTCGTGGACACCGGAGCGGAGGAGAATTTAATTGATGTGGAGCTGGCCCGGAAATGGGGCGTTCCCACAGAGAAGATCTTCCCTGATCGAGTGGCCAATTCGCTCAGCGGCCAGAAGATTGCTCAAATAACCCATACGACCAGCCCCATCAAACTCAAGGTGTCAGGAAACCACCACGAAACCATTCAGTTCCTCCTGTTACACTCTCCCCATGCTCCTATCGTCCTGGGCCATCCATGGATGGCCAAACACCTACCAGAGATCGACTGGCGCAAGAACGAAATTAAGGGATGGAGCCCCAACTGCTCCCTGACATGCCTCCGCAACGCCCTCGACCCTCAACACAACCCATCTCCGGAGGAGATTCCAGACCTGGAAAAGGTTCCTCTAGAATTCCATGACCTCAAGGAGGTTTTCTCAAAGTCTCGGGCCACCAGCTTACCACCTCACCGACCCTATGACTGCACCATAGACCTGAAACCAGGTACTATGCCCCCTAGAGGTCGACTCTATTCACTCTCCAGACCAGAAAACCAAGCTATGGAGAAGTATCTCTCAGAGTCTCTCGCTGCAGGCCTTATACGCCCGTCATCATCACCTGCTGGTGCGGGTTTTTTCTTCGTAGCTAAGAAGGATGGATCACTAAGACCCTGTATTGATTACCGTGGCCTCAACGAGATAACTATTAAGAACCGCTACCCACTTCCCCTCATGAACACCGCTTTTGATCTCCTGCAGGGAGCCAAGATCTTTACTAAGCTCGACCTCCGGAATGCATACCACTTAGTGCGAATCAGAGAGGGGGACGAATGGAAGACCGCCTTTAACACTCCCACGGGGCACTGGGAATATTTGGTTCTTCCTTTCGGGCTTACCAACGCTCCAGCAGTGTTTCAAAACCTCGTCAATGATGTCTTAAGAGACATGATAAACAAGTTCGTTTTTGTCTACCTTGACGATATTCTGATTTTTTCTGAATCCCAGGAGGACCATGTTAAGCATGTTCGCCAAGTGCTCCGTCGCCTCTTGGAGAACCGCCTTTTCGTGAAGGCCGAGAAGTGTGAGTTTTTTGTTGAAACCACCACTTTTTTGGGTTACATTATTTCTCCAGGCACCATTCGCATGGACCCAGTAAAAGTGGAGGCAGTTACCAAGTGGCCCCGACCAGAGGACCGTAAGTCACTCCAACGTTTCCTAGGATTTGCCAACTTCTACCGGCGGTTCATCAGGAACTATAGTTCTGTTGCGGCTCCTCTTACTGCTCTCACCTCCTCCAAATTCAAGTTTCGTTGGTCGGAGAAAGCAGAGGACGCCTTTAAAGAATTAAAAACCAGATTCACATCTGCACCCATCCTCACTATTCCCAACCCAGAGCTCCAGTTCATCGTCGAGGTGGACGCCTCCAATATTGGAGCTGGAGCCATCCTGTCTCAGAGGTCCACGGAGGATGGGAAAGTCCATCCATGTGCCTTCTTCTCTCGCCGCCTCAGCTCAGCGGAGAGAAATTACGACATCGGCAACCGGGAGCTGTTGGCGGTGAAGTTGGCCTTGGAAGAATGGAGGCAATGGCTGGAAGGATCCAAAGTTCCCTTCATTGTCTGGACTGACCACAAGAATTTGGAGTACCTGCAGACAGCCAAGAGACTCAATCCGCGGCAAGCCAGGTGGGCTTTATTCTTCTCCCGGTTCAACTTCCACATTGCCTACCGGCCTGGAAGTAAGAATGTGAAGCCTGATGCCCTATCCCGATGTTTTGAGATCCAGGAGGAGGAACTTAACAATGACACTATCCTCCCTAAAGAAACGTTTATCAATGCCATATGTTTAAACATAGAGAGAGAGGTTAAGAATGCCCAGACCAGTGCTGCTACCCCCAGTGCGTGTCCCACTAACTGCTTATATGTTCCAGCTGCCCTGCGCCCCAAAGTCCTGGAATGGGGACACGCATCTAGACTGTCCTGCCACCCTGGGATTCGCCGTACCAAGAGCTTCATCCTCCAGAGATTTTGGTGGCCAGAACTTAGCCAAGATGTCCAGGGTTTTGTTACAGCTTGCTCGGTCTGTGCCCAGGCTAAGACTTCTCACCAACCACCACAAGGTTTACTTCAGCCCCTTCCGACACCACATCGTCCCTGGTCCCACATTGCACTAGACTTCATCACAGGTCTTCCCCCATCCAATCACCACACCACCATTCTCACTATTGTTGACAGATTTTCCAAAGCAGTTCACTTAGTCCCCCTCACTAAACTTCCCTCCGCTCAAGACACCACCAATCTGGTCATTCAACATGTCATTAGGCTTCATGGCATACCCACCGACATCACTTCTGATCGTGGTCCCCAGTTCACAGCACTTTTTTGGAAAACATTTTTTAAAGCCCTAGGCACGACAGTCAGTTTATCTTCAGGTTTCCATCCCCAGACCAATGGCCAGACCGAGCGAGCTAACCAATGTGTGGAAAGTGTGTTGCGTTGTCTCTGCATTAGGAACCCCTCCTCCTGGAGTTATCAGTTGCCATGGGTGGAGTACGCCTTGAACAGCCACACCTCTGCTGCATCCGGCGTCTCCCCCTTCAAGGCCTGCCTGGGCTACCAGCCTCCGTTGTTCCCGTCCCAGGAGGAGGAGGTAGCTGTTCCCTCTGCCAGAGAGTTCGTCCGTAGGTGCAGACGCACCTGGATCGCCACCCGCCAGGTCCTGCTCAGGTCGGTCGCCCGGATGAAGGAACAGGCCGACAAGAAACGCACAGCGGCCCCTACGTACCGACCTGGGCAGCGGGTCTGGCTGTCTTCTAGGGACATCCCCCTCAGAGGTAACGGGGGTAAGCTTTTCCCCAAATACCTGGGCCCTTTCACTATCGAGAGGGTCCTAAGTCCCACTGCCATTCGCCTCCGTCTCCCCCTATCCATGCGACGTATACACCCAACTTTCCATGTGTCACAAATAAAACCTGCTGTAACCCACCACCTGTCCTCTGGACCTGATCCCCCTCCACCCGCCCGGATCATCGACGGAGGCGAAGTCTACACGGTCCGTGCCCTCCTGGACTCTCGTCGACGAGGCAGAGGTCTACAGTACCTCGTCGACTGGGAGGGTTACGGACCGGAACACCGCAGTTGGGTTCCTGCCCGACACATTCTGGATAAGACTTTAATAAGAGACTATCATGCTGCATCACGCTCTTCGAATTGAACGCCAGGAGGCGTCCGTTGGGGGGGGGGTTCTGTTGTGATTCTGCATTTCAGCCATGTCTTTTGTCTAGCCCCATGTTTAAGTTCTGTGCCTGGCTTGCCATGTATGCCTTTTGTGTTTTAGTGACCACTGCCTGCCTCTGACCATCCCTAGGATTATGTATTGTGTTTTGGTTGTTTGATTTCATGTTTTATTATTTTTCTTGTTTTGTTATTATTTACGTCTTTGCCATGTTTCATAGCCTTGCCATGTTTCATAGTCTTGTTTTTGGTTCTTGTCCTGCACTTCGTTTTCCCCTGTCTTGTCTGGTGTAGGTCTTTGCCCACGGTCCCTTGTCTGACGTGCCACTCATTCGGGTGATTTCCTGGTTTCTGGGATTTCAATCTTTCTTCATATCTCGTTTTCTTCCTTCCTCTCTCTTTATGCTATCTACTAACCCTACTAACAGTTTATTGTTTTCGATAATTACTAACCCCGATTAACATTGTATATTCATACTAACTGACTAACTTGCACTCGGGATTGTATAGCTGCACATACTAATAGACTAACGATCTCTCAGCATTCGCCCAATCTGTATCTCCGCCCTCCTTGCCTATCACTAATTATCTCTACTGCAGTTTCCATTTATATCTCAGGCTTTCTCTTTTCTTTAGACTATACACTTTAGTACTCCTTAACCGGAGCTGTTATTCGTTCATAGGAATGTCTCGTTATCCCTGTCTGCGTTTCGGCATTCGCCAAATTCATGTAATTAGTTTTCCTCATGTGTCACTCCCATGTCATTGATTACACCTGTTTACCCTAGTCATGTGTTCACCCCGGATGTGTATATAAGGTGTCTGCACTTTTAGTTCCTTGTCAGATCGTCTTTACTCCTTTGTCTTGTGCTACGTTCCTCGCCTTGCTCACTGTGATATTTTCTTTCTGACTGGATTGCCCGACACTTGTTTTTTGGTTTGCCCTTTTGGATCTGATTGCCTTCGTGAGTTTTGACCTATTTTTGCCCGACCACGTCTATTGTCTTTGCTGCCCTGGTATTTGGATTCGGACTGTTTACGGCTTATGAGTTTGTCTCTCCACCAAACCCTCGCCTGTGTACCGAACCATTTTTGCCTGACCTTGAGTTTTGTTATTGGTGCCCTGGTTACAGTTTTGGATTTTGCCCTTTGGATTCTGTTTGTGGATTGTGGACATTGTACTGTTGCCAGCTCTGTTGGGGGGTTTCCCCCTTCAGAAATAAAGCCTCCATTTTGCATTTATCTGGTTTTCGCTCTTGGCTCATTTCGTAAAACCTCACATTAAGCTTCCCCCAATAAATTCAAATTTAAGTATGCAATCCCATGCAAATGCATGACACAATTTGACAGACACAGACACACATTGAAGTTAAATGATGATATAATTGAGCTTCTTACCAGGAATACTGATCTTGACTGTTTGTCCTCCTCTTCAATTTCATCTGGTGATGGCATATTGTGCATTTAATTTTCCTTTTAAGAAGTTTCTTCTTTTGAAGCCACTTTATTAGCTTCAGGGGCTTTTCTTTTTGTCCCGTCCCCACTAAAAATATTCTTAAACTTTCTGAACCTGCTCATTGTTTCAAACGTGCGGGCTGAAGTGGTTTAGAATATAAACAGTATAAAAAGAGACTCGGGGTGTTTTTCTAGAGCTGTGTTATCAAAATGAGAAAAATAAAAAAACCCGCGGTCTCGCGCTCCAGACCCGCAGAGGAGGCTGGGACTTGTAGGACGCTGGGACGTGTAGGACGCTACTGCGCATGCTCCTACTGTCAAAAACGCTACTGCGCATGCTCCAAAATGCGGAAGTCGGAGAGAGCCATATCACGCTGGAGAGATGGCAGCTGATCGTAGAGGCAAACAGGTTGCAGAAATGGAGTTGTCCTCAGTGTCAAGTGGGCGCGTCGTTGGTACGCGGAGACGGAACAGAAAAACCACTATGGAGGAGAGTGACATAAAACGGTGGAAGACGGAGATACCGTCGAAAGTGGTGAGTACATTTCATTTACATGTTTCCCTTCCCACATGGAGTACAACCCCGGAACGTGTATTACGTGTTTGCTTGTGCGTGTGTTTGTGTGATCTAGGCTGCGTTCCAATCCGAAATAAGATACTCCCTTCACTTCTTCCCTCCACTCGAGTGAGCCCTCCGAATGACGTAGCAGGCGAGTAAGCACTTCCCGAGCGAGGGAGGGCAATAGAGGGGACTTGGGGGGAGGGTTGTGGGAAATCGGATTGGAACGACCCTCCCTCGTCGCGTTTTTTTCCGCACTTATACAGTTGTCAACAAGCCAGCGGGAAGTTTGCGTTGCCATGGAGCGGAGTGAGTTTGTTGCCTGTACGTTCCATAGATAAGATGTGTACGTTCTACCTTTTACAGTTCACGCGGAAGCGTATCGCGTGTTCCTGGCAAGTAGAAGACAACACGCTCGTTTGACTGGTGCGGCATTTGTGACTGTTTTATGGGAAAATAAAGCTGCTTTCACACCGGACGCAAAATGAATTTTTCGCAGGACAGATTGCATGATCATACGATGGATGCATTTTGCGTGCATTCGCGTCTTTGCATTTGAATGTAATCTGTCACGCGAAAAATTCGTTTCGCGTCCAGTGTGAAGCAAAAATGAACGTAAAGTCTCAAATGCTGAAAAATAATGCGAAACCGATGCCCCATCACCCCCAAACTTCGCTATTTGCATATAACTATGTCATAGATTGCACACTACTCGAACACAATTCTGAAATTGTATGGTAATTTCCCCTCCACAATTCCTCCTTTTGCCATCTGAAATAAATGGCAGACGTGAAATTTTGACCAAGGGAGAATGAGCAAGGCATTCTGGGCAATATCTTGGAGGGATGTTCGTTGTTGGCTTCGTTTGAGGGAGGATAATCGAGGGCTTGAGCAAATGAAAATTCGCCCCTCCCTCCGCAAAATTGGATTGGAATGACCCTGCAAGTGGCAGCCATCTTACATCCGGGATTTTTTGGGGATTCCCCCCTCGATTGGAGGGCGAGTGAACACGACGAAGCAAGCATTTTTTCGGATTGGAACGCAGCCCTAGAGTCTAGATGCTAGAGGGAGCATGGATTCCCCTGGTTAATAGTTAGGAACCAAATAATGGACCCTTATGGAACTGTTAGAGTGTACCAGTGGCGGACCGTCGGCAGAAAAACAGGGCTAACAATAACCTTGCCTTTCACTACTTAATGACCTACACGCCTCGCAGTTTACCTCTCCCAATTTGCAACAGTTGCTCAGACTGATAGGTAGAACCGATGAGAGTTTAATGTTTTTTTGAAAGCCTTGTTATACATTGCACTACGAAATTATACAGAGTTTTCTTTCGCACATCAAATACTACAAAAAATATCAACTCGTCTTTATAATTTCTGCGATCATGTAGCACGTGAAACCGCCGATTTGCGTGAATTAGTTTGCGAGGCGCATTGAGCAGTAAGCCATGAGAATCCGTTCTATTGTCTGAATGTAGTGACAGCAAAAGTGCGTAGTTAGGTATGATGCACAGCTGAGTGATGCCGAAAATAATTGCAGCGAGGTCCGCAAATGTTTCTGATTTACTTGCAGATTGTCATCCTTGCGGAGTCACATCAATTATATCAACACAGCCAACACGCAATCGCTTTGAAATTTGCTTTCTTTTATCATTGCCATGCATTGACGGTGGTTGTGCAGTTAACGTTAAAAAATTGTTTGATTGTTAATCAGGCAAACTTGATCACAAAGAGTTATAGAGCCATTATGCGGGAAAGGGTGATGTTACTGAAGGCCTTCCTGACATCTGACGGCACGTCACTGGAGTGTACAAACCATTTGTACATTTCCGAGGCCAGTCAAACATTGACTTTATGTACAGTGGGGTCCCAGGAACACAAATGCCATTAAATGGGGGGCTTTAGCCTAATGCATGCCCAACTGGGAATTTCTTGAAATGAAAGTTAATGATAATTACTGCTACAGGTCTACAGCTGTTTAATATGTGCCAATATGTTGCCTTGAAATGAAAAAGTTTGAGAACCAGTTATCTTTATGATTCATTAATACAATAAACAATTTACTCTGTATTAGGTATGCGGGGAGGACATGCCAAAAAGAAGAAAGCAGCTGTGGAGAATGTGGAGGCGGATTCTTTGGAAGAGAGGCTCATCGCAGATGCTAGTGGTGTGTACTGTACCCTTTGATTGACTTGTATCCCTTTGATGTTTACTGTACTATGTGCTAGAGCTGTAGTAGTATGACTTGACCTTAACTTTACTTTCCATTAGGTGTGTCCATTGCCCCAACTAAAGTCCTGGCAAACAAAAAAACTGTGGATGAGTTGGAGCTGTATAAGCTGAAGGCAGGCTGGCAACAGGAGAGGATTGATGAGCTGACCAGGGAGAGAGATTTTCTGAAAGAACAGCTGGCAGCAGGTAAGTCAAAAGACACTTTACTATAATAACCCTGGACACAACTTAAGGCCACTATAATTGTATTTGATATTGTTGTATTATATTTAATTCATTTTTGTTTATAATTAATTTCAGTTTGTGTTTTTCTTCATTTCAGTTAAGTTGTCTGTTGTTTTGATTTATACAAAATGAGTCTGTTTGCAGAGCGCAGAACGGGGTGGGCTGGAAAATAAGGGGGGCAGACAGATAAGGGAAGGATTGAGGGCTCATTGTATCTAATAATATCAGTTGTTACTAGGTACAATTTTCAGATTTAGAAGAAAATGAAACAGCGTTGACCCTTAGCGGTCAGCAGACCTTTCATAATTTTGAGTCCTGCGATGTTGCGCTGTGGATAGCATTGCGCCGACAAGGACATCTCCCAGCCATGGAGGTAGGCTACTACGAGGAGGGGAGAAGCCAGCTCTGCTAGTATGGCAGCAAAATGTGTCCCCTTAACAACAATAAGATTTCCGGTGGCTGAACTCTTAAAGCACCGTCCACACTGTCATATCATACCCATAATGTTTTCAGAGTCAGTATGTTTATTTGGAAGGCAACTGGAAACAAATTTCGGAATTCTTAATGCTGCTGACAGAAACAACAAACCAGCTGACTATTGGATAGTATGGGCCCTCAATCCATCCTTTATTTGTCCGCTCCCTGCCAGGCCACCGTTCTTGGTCTCCGCAACCGTTCTGAACACTGCATACTGACCCGTCTTGTTTGTACATAGTTCTGAAGCCCTCGAAAGTGTTCATTTAACTACTAAGGGGAAGGGTCCGGGGGCGTGCTTTTTTGGTTAAAAAAACACAGCCAACCAGTTTTGTATCATTACTCATTTGGGAATCATTGAGGTGGTTGATTTGAGTTGTGCATCACTGGTCCACAACAACTCAGATTAACTCAATAACTGTCAAACTATATGAATGCACACAAAACAAGCTTAAAACTCTTTCATGTGAGATGATGCCGCATGTTAGATTTCTTTCTGTTTTCAATAGCTCTTAAAAAAGATGGTGCAGCATCCACCTCCACCCTGAACACAGCACCCAACCCCTCCCAGAAACGCAAGACTTCACGTTCCTCTTCTGACGACTCAATGGAAACGTCCTCCAACAGTCTCGTCTGACTCGTCTCCGGACAAAAAGAAGAAGAAGATAGACAATAAGAAGACGGGGAAAGGGACAAAGAAGGTGAAAAAGTCGAAGGAAAAGGAGATGGGCCCAAAGGCACGTCAGAGAGGTAAAAAATAATAATAATAATAAAAACACACAAATGAATAAATGCAGACATTGTTTAACTATGAGTGTCCCTTCCCATTACAAGCTAACTGTTGTGTTCCAGGGTTCTGGCCTTTGGCCAGAACAGTATTGCTCATGGTTTTAACAGTTTCATGTATCAAGATTCCATAGTTCATAGTTTCATAGTTCATAGTTCATGTCAGTTTTTGCATTTCATGTTTCCATGTCCATGTTTTTACTTTTCCATGTTTTTGTTTTTGCCAGGTCTGCCATGCCACTCCACCGCTTGTCTGCGTTCCGCCCCGTGCCTTCGTTGTTGCACATTTCAGAGCTCTGGGTTGGCTTGGTATTTCCCTCTTCCTTCTGTGCTGTGCTGATTCGGGGCTCTCTAAGCTTAATTGGCAATTAACTGTTTTTAAGTTACTAACATTTACTAACACTCACTGGGTGGTGTAATTCTCAGATAGGCACATTACTAATATTACTAATTTAGACAGGGAGTTTATTGTCATGATTCCTGCTTTGCTTTTTCAAGATCTTGCTGTGCTTTTTCTGTTCTGAACATTCATGCTGGTTTCAAGCTGCATACTTAATTGGTACTTAAGCTGAGCACGCTCATTCTCTTAATGAGCAAGTCTTGTCAACCAATCTTGTCCATGTCTTGATCATGCCATGCCTCTTGTTTCTCTCTCTCTCCAGGTGTTACCCCTCATGTCATGATTTTCAAGCCTTTATCTGGATGCGGTGGAAGTTGGCTGGCAGACAGTGTCTCAAGTTTGTTTCTAGTTGCGTCTCGTTTAGCCAAGTTCTTGTCAAGTTCCCTAGTATTTGTCCTAGCCTCTCGTCTTGTGTGTGTATATATATATTTAGTATTGTTATTTATTTTTCTTGAGTATCTTGCCTGGAGTTTCCAGTGCCTTTTTGTTTTTTGCCTTTTTGCATTCTTTGTTGATAGCTCTGTGTAGCATACTTTAGTTTGTTTTTTGCAACCCTTTGGGCCAAGTTTTTTGTTGGCCCTCGTGCCTGCTTTGTTTTTGTTTATAAATAAATCCTCATTCCCTTTTCCCGCATCTGGTGTCACTGATTCCATATCACTAACCATCTCCTCCCATTTACATTGTATGAAAAACTATGCAAACATTGCCAGATCGTTCACGATGGGAGGAGGGGCTAAATTCAAAGTCGACAATGCAAAACAAAGATATTAAAGGGATAGTTCAAACACATTTACATTTTCCCCTATGGTTACCCAATGGAAATATGTATTTATTTATTGTCAGCCAATATCTTGATGATAGTCGTATTTGGTTATAGTGGTTAACTGTGGGGACACAAAGGACACTGGGTGCATAATATAGATTGTGTGTGTGAATGAGTGTTTGTGTGTGTGTACACCTTTTAATGTGGCTAAAACTAATTTTATGTTCTCTGTATTGCAGCCCTGAATCCGAAGCAGGCAGTGCTCAGGTATCAAAAAATACTAAAGGCATTCCGTAAAGGAGGGACCATGGGTGCTGCGTTCTCAACCGACGGTGTAGATCGTAACACAGTGGTGGCCACTGCACCCATTGCTGAGCTTTTTATCGCTGCACCGAACGGGTACAAGGACATCTTAGATGGTCACAAAACTGGTGGTGTAAAACTAGCAGTGTTGGCTTCTGAGTGCTCTCTGGCAGTTGAACAGGATTCTGCTATCAAGGAGAATGTGAAAACACTTAAAAACAATAACAAGCTGCTGCCCCTCCCCAAGAAGTGAGCCTGGGCTGGGGTGCACTGTGAGAATACCGGTCAAGTGGATACAGCAACATAAAATTTGATATTTTGTCCAATATTAAAAAAAATTGTAATATTTGAAAAATGTTACGTTGCTGTGCTCAGTTGTCCTCACTTGACCGGTTACCTACTTGAATAGCACTGTGATCCACTTGTGTACTGTGATACACAAGTTGTTTTTCTTTGGAGTGTGATTGCTCTTTGTTTACAATTTTTAATTTAATAGAGCAGTTTTACTTGTCAGATAAGAATGTTTTATTTTTCCACCATATAGCCTTGGAGCTGTACACCATGAAGCCTGTGAGCTAGGGTGCGTCAGTTGATTTTTTACACACTGTTATCTAGCAATATTCGAAAACTGTATATTTGTTTTACTGTAAAGCACTATGTGCACTTTAAGGGCACACACACACCAGAAGTAGGTGGCTGCCTGATTCTGGCATTTCGCCAATGTATTTCTATGGGAAACGAGCGTATTCCTCCTCCTGCAACTTTTACTGTTAGCAGGAGGAGGAATGCACTCGTTTCCCATTGAAATGCACTGGCGGAATCCCAGAATCAGGCAGCCACCTACCTCTGGTGTGTGTGCGCCCTAGGGATAGGGATAGTTAACCAGTTTACTTGAAATGTTATGGTTTCCAAAGTGTGTATTTAAAAGAGGTAGTATTTTATACGATCACAGACTGTTACTTAATTGAAATTTTATAGTTTGTATTTGTTTGAAGTGTGTATTTAATTGAGCTGGTATTGTTTGGGACCAATAAAACTGACACTTTGTATATCTTTGCTTCTGTGTCATTTGTAAATACTTTTTAAATGCTTTATAAAGCATAGGTAGTCATCACTTTAGGTGGGCTCACAGAATATACTTAACTAATGGATAACAAATGAGTAGTAACTGCATTAATAGACATTAGTAAGTTATTCATTGAGTATGAATATATGTTTGTAAAACATATACTAACACAGTTGCTAACCCTTTATAAAGTATGAACAACTGAGATTATCAATGAGCAACAAAACATTTTTAACCGGGTTTATTATGTGCTTAGTAATGCATAATAAATGCTATACAGATAATGAATTTGTGATTAAGCATTTACTAATGCTCAACTGCTGCTTAAGTACTTATAAATGGGTTGAGTTTAAAACGTTTATAACTGTGTTTACTAATGCTTAGTAATGTATAACGAATTATTTACAAACGAATTACTTACAAATGATGAGTTAACGTTGAATTAAGCACTTTACTAATGTTTAACTAATGCTTAATATTGTGTTAGTTGAACATTTAAAACTGTCTTTAGTAATGCTCTGTAATGCATTACTAATTTTGAAATTATGGTTAATTCATGAAAAATGAAGGAATTACTGATGCTTGGCTAATGCTTAGTAATGTATTAGTTGAGCATTTATAACTGTCTTTACAAATGCTTTGTAATGCATTACTAATAGTGAATTCATGATGAGTTCATGAGGAATTAAGGATTGATTAATGCATAAATTATGCTCAACCAATGCTTAACTAATGCTTAATAGTGTATAGTTATTATAAAGTGTTACCCTGCATTCATTTCTCAGTCATGGTGCTGGCAAGTTGATATCATCACGGTACATTATTCATCATTTTAATTGAACACACTGTAAAAAAAAAAAGAAAAAAAAGTTGTCTCAACTGAAAAAAGTGAGTTTCCAGGCTGCCTTAAAAGTTTAAGCTCATTGAACTTGAGATGACAAGTAGAGGTTATATTCAACTTATAAATTCACTTAACTTGAAATTTTAAGGCAGCCGGGACACTAACAGTTGAGACAACTTTTTTTTTACAGTGCATAAGTCTTTATAATGTAAAAAAATTTAGATTTCTTTTTGGAAAATACTTAATAAAACAAAACAATGATTATTTTATTTTGCTGTTGATATCATCATTGCGTCAGCAAGTGTTTCTGGGTAATGGCCATGAGCGAGAGCGGAGATCAACTGTTTCTACGATGTCCATTTGCTCACTGATTATTTTTCCCACAATTCTTTGCTGTTCACAAAATTTCAGATCACCCCAATAAAGTTATGTTAATGTATCATTCATTTGCTTATTATGCCTTATTGTTCTTGAAGATGACCATTATTGAGATAATTATTTTAAGATGATAATATTAAGAAAGAAATGGGAAACTTTATATTGTAGAATGAAATAGTGTCGTTACCCTTAGTGTGTTTAGCGTAGGTCTAGAACACTTTGAGGAGCGTGCGATGCACCTAATCTGAAATTTATGTGGTAGCGTGGTATGTGTGTCTGGGTTAACGGGAATGAGCCAAAAATCTTTTTATTTTTTAAGCCGTAAGTGTTGCAATATAGGGGCACAGATATTGTGCACAAAATAGAGGCACAGTGAATGAGCTGAACACGCAACATGACACTTTTTGGCCCCCCCACTTCTTAAGTGAATCTGGCGCTCCTGTTACTGAGGACTCTGATGCCACTGTGGTGAATCAAAATTGCTTGCGTGTCTATAACTAGGTGAAAATCAATTGCTCGGAAGAGATTTCAATTGGAACTTGGTATTGTCTAAGTAACTGAACCTATCAAGCTAAAGCCACAGAAAACCAAGTTCTAAAAGGCACACAAAAACTGTAATGTGGGTGGGCCCAGCATGCGTCTAATATCATGACAGAAACAATGATATTTGTCAGAATTATTTTGAGGACTACCATTTTCAGAAAGAATCAACATTTGTTTCATCCGGGTATTCAGCTCACCCACGCAACATTCTGTCATTTGGATTTGTGACAGAAAGATGAATATGACGACAATGTACAATCGATCACTTTTATTCAATGATCTTTACATGAATATGTTTTTTACCATTATGTAAAAATGGCTTCAGCACAGTTGAAGTAAATTACAAACTGAATACTAAATCAAATGAATAAAATGCAATATAAAATGTGGTAAAATCTAATATAAAATGCAATTGGTTTCGCACCTCTTCAGCATTAAAATTGAATCAAGCCCTCAATGTACTGAAATGGCCTGCTGCTAAGCATCTTCTTTGGAAATGCTTTCATACATTCTGCATCATTCCTGCATTAAACCTAATCCACACAACAATGCGATTAAGGGAGCAGCCAAAACACACTGGAATTGCAGGCAACATCTGATTTATTCCACTTTCTCTACATAATAACATCCTCTACTGATCGGTTTCATCCATTACAAAGAAAACAATTTTACAGTTGACCCTAAACCAAATCCAAACCCTGGATAGACAGGTTTTGTGAATGTGGTTTTCACTCTGTGGACTAATGTCATTGTGCCAGAGATGCCGTAGAAAGACAAAATTCCCACCCTTTGATCCAGGAATACTCCTATTCTGGAGAAGCGTGGAGCAACAATTTTTATTTTCTCAGCATTATGCCAGAAAATGTAACAAGAGGCACAGCAACCGAAACTCCAGGATTTTTTACTGAATCCAAAGAGACAGTCATTACCCCAGCCTTTCCGACTGATGTCTTTGTATGAGACAGCTATCTCAACTCCTTTTTCCCCAATCCACTCAAACTCCCAGTAGCAGCGTCCTGACAGACCCTCCTTGCAGAGGATCTGGGGTCTACACTCAAATCTCTCCGGATGATCAGGGTACGGCTGAAGCTGTGCAACCAGGGTCACCTCTCTGTTCCCACCGGACAGACTGAGTTTGTTGTATGTGGTATTGAGATCAAATGTGAGCTGGCAGGAATCTAGAAGAGGAGAATAAGAAAAATGTTATTAACATATTGTGTGTATCTGGACATATTAGCTTAAATACAGTGTTTGCAAATCCAAGGTTTGATTTCCACAGGGGTTCATGGGTATTGCGCTCATACGCAATGCAAAAGCAATTTTGGTTGAATTGTTTTGATAGGTCGAAATGTCCAGCTGATTTAAAGCCATTGCCAACTTATTTTCATGAATTGTGTTTCATTCTTTGCTTTAGCTTCTGAGATAAACTAGCTGAAACGTTGCCAAGTTGTTCAGACATTTACCTGCCTCCAGTGGCGGCCGATGAACAGAAAGCTGGGAGGGCGTAAAACATGCCTTCAAATGATAATTATTCTTGATTGGTTTTCAATCATTTTCCTTGATTAAAGATACTTTAACTCACCTTACTCAGCTGTCACCAATTGTCTTCATTAAGACAAGAAATAAAGCACATCATTTGAATGCAAAAATGTGTGCATTGCAATCTTTGTTTTCATTTGGACAATAGTGAGGTGTAGGTTTGATGTCCTGCTTTTCAGGATCTGACAAAAATTATCATGAAAAATTATTATTTTTTTATTGAATTTACTAGTATTTACTTACCTTAATATTTTATTGAAAAGGAAGGAAGCTGTGTGTTGATATGCCAACAGATTTGTTATGATTCTGTTGTTGCCTGTCCATGTTTTTGTTATTACCCTGACTCCATGCCATGTTTTTTGAGTGATTCTATGCCATGTTTTATATATTGCCTGTCTTGCCATGTCTTTTTCCTGCCATTTACCATATTCACTGTTTAGTTATCATTCTGGTTTTTGTCATTCTCCTACCGTGCATTGCAAAAAATAACATCTCCTTACAGCTGACATCGCATTACCCATTTTAGTGATGATTTTATCAATGTGACATGACCAGGACAGCCTTTCAACCAGGGTAACACCAAGCAGTCTTACTTTTTTGACTTGCTCCAGGGTTATACCTTCCATTGAAAGGGAAAGGGATGGCTCTTTTTTCAATGCATGGTTAGATCCAAAAATGATACATTTAGTTTTCAATGCATTAAGTACTAATTTGTTATCTTTTACTCAGTGTGAAACGCAGTCAAGCTCTCTCTGTAAAATTTCATTAAGCTCGCTTAGGTTGTTGGATGATCTATATAGTGTGCAATCAGCTGCAAACATCATCATAATCAATTCATTTAGCACAAGAGGTAGGTCATTAGTAAAAATAGATAAAAGGAGTGGACCAAGGCAACTCCCTTGAGGAACACCACAATCGGACCTTCTTTCCACAGAACAGCTGCCATTAAAGCAGACACATTGTGACCTGTTACTTACATAACTCCTTAGCCAATTAACAGCATTTACACTAAAACCATAAACAGACAGTTGTTTCAATAATAGTTTGTGGTCAATCACATCAAATGCTGCACTGAAGTCAAGTTAGAAGAAAAAAATATTAGAGGTAATGATCTGCTGGTCGCTTTCGCGGAGGGACAAAGTATTTACGACCGTCCGTCCGTCCGTACGTCTCGAATCCTCGTCAGCGAGATATCTCAACAACGAATTGACGTGTTTTCTTCAAATTTGATGTCAACATGTATTAGGAAGATACCCAGGCGCCAGTCAATTTTGGTGACCTTCACATCACTCTCAACTTCACACCGAGAGATTGCTCATTTTGACACGATTTCAAATTTTTTGGCAGGGCACAAAGACACATTAGTGGCAAATACTTGTTTCCTATTTCTTTATGTTAAAATAGAGATGCTGCTGTCAATCCTCTGTTATTTGACACACCCTTACGGTTTTGAACTGGGGAAAATCATAGATTTTTACGGAGATTAACCACAACTTTTTTGTTAATCTGGCAATGTAGGATAGACACATTCCAGATAGCAAGCACCTCCACTCAAGATCTGCGCCGGCCCTGAGCCAGATCAGCTGGAGTCGGCACAGAGCGGAGATGCTTGTTATCTGGGATATAATAAATAAAAATATATTTTATTTATAACACCTAAAAGCACCTTTCAAGCAATGCAGCACATAGTGCCAAACAAACAGGTTAGCAAACATTACTAAGAAAATAAATAAATTACAAATATCAGTATGGGATATTGAAATTGTAAGGTCAATAACAAATTCATGATATAAAATAATGGGTCCCAAACTATTGTTTTTTGACAAAGAAGGACATGAGTAAACAATTCAGCCGATATTTCATCACCAAAACAGTTTCTCTTGCTGTCATGGTCTGTGAAAGAAAGAATGGGTGAGAAACTGAAATTGAAAGTTGACGCTTTTGCGTCAATACTGCGTAATGCCATCGTTATTGGCCAAACACTCATTGATTTGGCAAGGCATCGAGCGTATGAGTCTACCGATGGTGATTTGATGCAGTCTGTCCCATTGTTCCACCAACGTCAGGCCAAGTGAATATAGCTGGCTGGTGGCCTTTCATATTGATACACACTTTGACCCAAGAAGTCTAAGTCATTTTCAGTGGGGTAAAGGTCAGGGCTCATTACTGGCCAGGGTATCCTATGGATATTGTGCCTTTGATGGTGGTTATTGACTATTCTTGCACGGGGAGCATGGGCGAGGTCATCCTGGGAGACAAAACGCCGCCCCTCACGTTTTGGAAACGAGACAACATTGGGTGTCAGTACGTTGTCCCGATAGTACTGGCCAGTGACTCTTCCTTGCACGTTATGGACTGGGGGGTTCGGTTAGTGATAGTGATCCCACCCCATTCCATAATATACCCACCACAAAATCTGTCATGCTGCCTCAGTTTAATCTTGGCATGGCGTTCCTTACGACGTCACCAGATGCGGCCACACCTATCAAGGAAGTTTAATGTGTACTGAGACTCATCTGAGAACATTAGACGTGAACATTGATGATTTCCCCAGTTTCTGCATTGTGTACACCATTCATGTCTATTGGCAATGTGGCGGGTGGTCAATGGCGGCACTATACGAGGCTGCCTAGCATTAAGATGGGCATCGTATAGACGATTTCTAATTGTCTGACCTGTCACTCGGACACCAGTAGCCTGGTGTAGGTTTGCAGAAATCTGATTTCCAGTTTGAGTGTGATTTCTCAGAGCCTGGGTATGAATTAACCTATCCTGGGCTCTTGCAGTTGCCCATGGATGCCCTGAATGGTCTTTATCAATAACATTATGGGTTTGCTGATACCTGTTCCATGATCCTTATCTCAGTCTGGGATACATTGAAGAAATGTACAACTTCAGAATGACGGCTGCTAATAAAAGATGTCTCTAACTTGCTGAAAGTCTAAGAGCTATCGCATTGTGAAAAAACAATCGATGGATGTCTCAGATAAACAAAATTAACAAAAGATTACAGTCAAAAGTTATCGGAATGAAAGAAGTTTCAATCACAAGGGAGTACAGTACCTGTCAAAAGTTTTGAAGCACCCACATTTTTCGTTGAATTTATGTTAAATGAAGAAATAAACACCCTTTATTTCGCAAAAAAAGATCTAATTCTTTAATCCATCAAACTATCCACCATTTGTTGTCATACTTGCAGAGTATTCTCACATTTTTTTTGTAACAAGGGCAGTCATATGACTATAATGAACTTGCAGCCGCACAGCTATCTAACTTCCCTAAAACGTGCTCTTCATCAACCTTTTCGCCCAACAAGTCCCAAAACCGCTTGACTTGAATTTGGCTGTTGGAAAATAGATGGAGTTTATTTGTCTGTTTATTTTGCAAAATATAGCTTCTTGGAGAATTTTAAAATTTTTGACACTATTCAAACAAGTAAATTACTCTCTTTTCACTTCTGACTGTTTACCTTTTACAATATTCCATTTGAGATTATATGGAGAACTTGAGCCGTAAATGTTTCTAAAAACAGTGGATTAGCAAAGTGTGTCCAAACTTTTGACAGGTACTGTGGATGACCTTCCTCTGCAGTTTCAAATTCGAATATGCACCCCGGCCACATGTCTGGGATTTCCACTGCTGTACCATTGGCCCCGTTTTGGGGCCCTGTTTTTGTGCAATTCATGTTACCTTCAGTGCAGGTGGTTACTGTATATAAAACAGAATAATTTCGTTATTGACCTTGAAATACCAATATCCCCTTCTTTTTTTGCAGAGTATACATAGTATTGAGCTGTTATGATTATACACTCAACTGTTCGTGCTTTTCTTTACTCGGGTTGGAATAAATGCGTGTGTTTCATAATTGTTTAAACTGTTTAAATGAAATAAGAATGGGAAGCAATGGAATTGCATAAAGACGTTTCAAATGATCTTATTTCATTTAAACTATTTAAATGACGATGAAACACATGTATTGCTTCCAACCCCTGAGTAAAGAAAAACGTGAGAAGTCTGGAGTCATAACGCAGGGGAAAATGATAAGCCTCCATGCACAAGTACTTCTGTTCTGTGCGAGAATCTCTTACATATGCATTGATTAAATAATTGCTGACTACAGCTGGGAAATGTAAATATACCACTAAAACTCACGCAGAATGCGTGAGAGCTCACGAGTGTGCGTTATTTATGAAAACTGACCACACCTGGAAATGTTGAGAGTTTTCTGATTATTGTAATAGTAATTTAAATGAATGACTGAAAACAGGTCATGGCCAATCATTATTTTTCAGGCATGGATTTTAGCCTCCCCTATCGCCAGTTCACCAGCCGCCACTGATATATATATATATCCACTCATTTTGCACAGGCCAGGGTAGAAAAGGTTACAAGAGAACATCAAAATGGGAATGATAAGGATTTTAAAAGAATAATAAACTTTCGTAAAGCAAATCACAAGGAATAATACTACAGACACAGAATTTAGTCATTGAAAGCATTCTTATAAAAGTGAGTTCTCTAAAGGGATTTAAAAAAGTCAATGACTCAGCAGAACTAATATTAATTTTTCTATTAATATTAAATCTAATATTTAAACTTGCACATTGATTTTGGTTTAGTTAATGGCAGATATTATATGAAACATTTTATTTATTTTATGAGTTTTTTTAAATTATAAATTTGGCATCTCCAATCCCACCCGCACCTGGAATGCCCAATTGGTGAACTATGTACAAGGCTTGCTCGTTTGCAACCCCTTGTTGCCAATTCAGGAGAGTGATGAAAGTCCACGGCTCTCCTCCGAAGCACATGCCCGTCAGCCACCACTTCTTAAAAACTCATTGGTTGAATCTTTGCAAGTTCAGAACGAGGGCGGAGGATACCCGGACATGACCAGGCTTAGAGTCTTCCTGACGAGCGCCCATCTGGCCAACAGGAGGTGCTTGAGCAACGAACAAAGCTGTTTATTTAATTCCCCGTTTCCGACAGTCCCTTCCCAATTTGAAACCCTGTAGCGCTATAGCCAATTGTGCGCTGCTCTGAAAAAACTGCCGATCACAGCCAGTTGGTATGACCAGGGCTCGAACCTGCGGCGTGATAGTCACTTCTGCACTGCTTTGCAGTGCCTTAACAGAGTGAGCTATCCAGCAGCTTAATTTTATGAGTTCTTGCCATTATTCAGTTTATTAGGTATACCTTTCTGCTAGTCGATAGGACCATCCTTTGCCCCCATTATAGCATGATAGCATGACATAGAGACAAGTAAAGAGCTGGTGATTCTTGCGATGGTGACATTATTAGTTGTACATCAGGGAGTTGCTGTGGATGGGTCTGCTGCTCATTCATGTAGCAAATCTCCCATTCCAAGACATCCAAAAGGCGCTCTATCGGATTGAGATCTGGTGACTGTGGAGACCATTGGAGAACACTGAAAACACTCAATGCCGCATTGGGATGCAGTTCAAGTTGATGTGTGCTTTGTGAAATTGTGCAATATTTTGCTGAAAGTCGCCATTAAAAATAGGGACATTGTGGTCATAAAGGGATGCACATGGTCTGTAACAATGCTCTGGTTGGTTGTGGTATTTATATGATGCCCCACTGGTATTCAGGGCCTTACTGTGTGCTAAGACAACATTACCTGCACCATTACACCTCCACCGCCAGCTTGCTCCACGGACACAAGGCCAGAGGAATCCATTCATTTATGTTTTTATGTTGAATTTTCACCCTGCCATATGCAGGTCACAACATAAATTGAGGTTTTTAAGACCTGGTGACCAGATAACCAAATAAAGTGGCCAAAGAGTGCAAATGCGTATGCCATATGACAAGTACTTACTGCTGAGTACACTTAAAAGTGTTCATAATTGGTCTTAATAATGAAGATCATGATCATAATTGTAATACTTAAGAATTCAGATGTTACAGCCATCGTGTGAATGAAATAAAAGATGATTGCCTTACATTGTAAGAACTCCGCTCGAGTCCGAGGCTGTGCAATCTGCATGCCCTTCACATCTCCTGACAAAGATCGACAGAGTGAGAAAGAGCATAATAATATGGTGTGAAGCCGCTGTTCATTAGGGTGAGAGAAAGTGCTGTATTAACATAAGAGTGAACTGCAAAAGCAAACTGACTCACCTGAAAATATCCTGGGCTCTGGGATCTTTGTAATGTTCACACATTTCACTGCAAAGACAGAGGCTACATTTACTGAAACTTTCTCCATTCCACCTGGTCCAATTCAGATAATGGTGTACAGTACGATGCAGAAGTCTTAAGCGCCCTTTTTTTAAAATTTGATTTTGGCTGTTAATTTTCTGTTCTCTACATTACCTTTGCTGAAAATAAAAGGCACATTTGAGGCGCAAATGTTCATAAATAAGGTGAATGTTTGTATTTCGTTAAAGGATTTCACATTGATGATCACGAAAATGAATTTACAAGCTTACACTGTTCTGAAGCTAATACTGGATTCATCGTGTCTGTGCTTCTCCCAGACTCTCATGTGCTAGCTGTTGCTATAGATGTTTTTGATAACTGCTGCAGAATGCATAATTCATCTCGTGCAGATGTTGTTAGCATTCAGCTTACAGCGCATGTAGTATAGTGATATGTTCAATCAACCTGTTTTCGAGATCTGGAGTATTTCCCGCTTGCAGAGGTCCTGAAGTTGCTCCTTTAGGTCTTCGACAGCACTCCTTACAAATCCAAATGAAGTGTCTGGGTCAACTGTGACTCTGGGGACGTCTCTACCTCCGTGAGGGACAATTATCGCTTGGCAGCACTGTAGACAGATGGAAATACAGACATTTTCCAGCAAGGCACTAGGGAGGTTCACTTTGTCCAAATGTGAGAAGGAGCTCTGTTGAGGAGCTCTGCGCTAGAAACTCTCATTGCCCTGCCACAAATTGCCAGTGATTTTACCTGGAGGAAATCAATGTGATCCTCAGTGTGTGAAAGCAGCTCCAACTCAGCATCTCTGCCTCTTAACTCAGCAATCTCCTGCTCCAGTTGTAGTATAAGTCTTTCAGCTTGACTTACAGCGGCCCTCTCCTGATCCCTGATCATCTCTTTCACCTCAGAATGACTTCTCTCAAAGAAGCTGATCAGCTCAGTGAAGATCTTTTCAGTCTCCTCCATTGCTGCTTGAGCTGAAAGCTGTTATGGAACACGCAGATACAAAGGCTGAATACTTCAGCGAGGTCTTAGATCTTTGTGAGATCCTTCCAGTGGCTAGTACACACCTTGAGTGACTCCATGGCTTGCCTTAGGTCCTGCAGCTCCATCTCTCTCTCCTGAATTCTCTGCTGGGATGTCCATTGTGTTGCCTGTAAGTGCTTCTGTAACATTCAAACAGACAATAAGAAATATAGCAGCAAAAAGTGATGAAGGGATCCAAAAATTTGACAAAACAATCAGGTGAGCCCAGGGCTCAGAATCCATCAAATTTTTGCTTCCTGATATTGAAGGATGGAGGACATGCGACCAGTGGTGGGTTTTCTGATAATGTTTAATCTCAGGACTAATGAGTGTTTTTAAGAGATTCTTAAGCAACGGACATCCCGTAGGTTGTTTAGTGCGACGTAAAGAGACGCTTTAGTTGTGAACGTGTTTGGGAAACCCACGCTATTCTAAGAACGATCATAAGAGTCATTTGAAGAGGTTCTTAGCATTAAGAGGCTTTCGGGAAACCCACCGCGGAATGGTACATCCTCAGTGAAACTGAAGAGTTTTTTTCTGTGAAACGGCATGCACCTCCCGCTGAAATGCTGCTCTGAAATATGTCATCTATCTTGAACTTTGCATAGACACCTTACAAATGGAAATTAAAGAAAGAAGGTCTTTCAAAAAAATCCTAAATAGCGGAAAATCCCACCTTATGTCAAACAAACCCTAGTCCACTGCCTTATCAAGCATATGAATAAGCATGTGATTACTCCAGGCACAAGTCTGTAGGCCACTGGAAGCTAATTGAAGGAAAAACTGAAAGTCTGACCTCATGGTGATGCTACTGATGTCTCAGGACATCAAATTTACAGGGACTTTTGCGACAGACAAGGAATTTCACTGCAAAGTGAGCCAGGAATGGGCCAGGAAATCACGATAAGCCTGGAAAATTTTATCAAAAAAGTCATGCGTGGGAAGTGGGTGAACTTGGAAAAAATAGCAGAAAAGGCAGGAGAGGAAGGGCGGTTATAGAAATAATGGTTAAAACAAAATGCCAGTACCTTCAGTGCTTGGATCCCTCAATAATTTCCCTCATATTATAATTCACAATCTTAAGAAATTTTACAATAATTGCACCGCATTACTTTCCATCCTTGTGAGAGTCAAAATGTTATGAGCATATAGACATAGCTGCAATACTATGCATCATTCGCCGCTAAAATGTTGGTTGTGCATTTTTGCATCAGCAAGCAGATGCAGCCATTTTGATTCCCATTCAGGGATTGAATTGGAAAGGGAAAAACAGCACAGAAGGCTACCACACTGCACTGGTCTGTTTTTATACTGCCTTCTGTTTCCTGCTGCTTGATGACTGTGGGCGTTAGCCCCGTGACTCATACCATTCAACAATTGTTCTGTGAAACCCCAGTACAGTGTTCAGTACAGTGTTCACCCCAGTAAAATCGTGAAATTTTTAATCGTAATAATAATAATAGTTTTTTTCGGTGATCTTTCTTTCTTTCTTTCTGAATCAACCTAAATTATTAAATAGCTCCAATTTTAAAAGTTTAACAATGATGTACTACCTCTTATTATTTTCAAGAATAAAAGTGCCGACCCTTACCTGTTTCTCAGCCCGTTCTACTACAGCAGCGACTGTCTCGTGGCCTCTGTGTTTATCAATCAAACACAAATAGCAGATACATTGTTGATCGGTGCGACAGTAAACCTCCAGTGGTTTTGTGTGGTGGGAGCAGATCAACCTCCGCAGTTTCTCTGTGGCCTCAGTTAGTTTGTGAGGTTTCCCACGATTGAGTTTTTCATGAAGAATTAAATCAGTTTCACAGAAGGAGGCCAGACACTCTGAGCAAGACTTTACTGCTTTGAGTCTTCTCCCAGTGCAGACATCACATGCCACATCTCCTGGTCCAGCAAAACACTGAGAAGGAGGGACAGCTTGGAGTCCTGTTGTCTTTAGTTTCTCCACTACTTCAGCCAGCATTGTGTTTCTGCCCAGAGCTGGTCTTGGATTGAAGGTCTGTCGGCACTGAGGACAGCTGAAAACATCCATATGATCATTCTGATCCCAGTAGCCATTAATACAGCTCATACAGTAACTGTGTCCGCAGAGAATAGTCACAGGGTCCTTCAATAAATCCAAACAGATTGGGCAGCTTAAGTGATCTTGATCTAGTAGACCAGCTGTCGTCATTTTTCTGCTCACAGAGGCAAAGAGGCAGACAGACAGAGGTTTCCTTTTGCCTGAGATGTGTTTTTGTGAGAGAGGGAGACTTTCTTCCTGGTTCTGAGCTGCATGGCAGAGGGCCAGACTGATGATGTAATCAGTGGCAGACTCTTTAAATAAAACATAACTGCAAGTCAAAAAAGTCCTGAGCAAACTGAATATATACTGTAAGACCACATTCAAAACAACGTTTTAATCATTTTCTGTTCATATTGGATTGTGAAAGACCAATGAGGTCACCTCTTTTTTTCTGAAATAATTCTAAAATAATAGATTTTCCTGTGTCTATGCCTTGTACAAATGTCATTAATGTTGCTCACTCGCCATCGATTTGGGTAAAATTATGGACTAATTTTTAAATCGCAGGAGAATCTCCTCATGCAGAATTATGGACATATTAAATTTTGAAATTGGCTTGGTCTGGCGTGTAGGTTACTGCATTTTGTGTTGGTAGGTAAGGCAGTGGAATTCAGCAAGATTTATTTTAGTTTGTTTTAGCCACTGATCGAAAGAACAAACGTCCCCTGTGTAGTAGTGGGGTTGAGGCGCAAGTATTCCAACAGCAGTCAAAACGAGTGAAAAGCTAAAGAAGAAACCTTCCCCAGGCAATACGTTCTGTTACTCCTAAGATCCTTAGTTTACCCTCAAAGTCTTTTTCAGTCTTATATCCCTATGGAGTTCTGAGTGGATGATGCTTTGTTCTTGATCTTTTACCCACTGTTTATTCACTTTATTTTCCATACACGATTGCTTGTTGCACTCTCCTGGAGCAACTCGTATATAAGAGTCAGAATCCTTGTCACCAATTTGCTCTCAGGCACTCCTACTACTGCTACTGCCAACTTTTCTTCTCGGTCTGCCTATTATTGTCCTCTATTGTATGACTTTTTTTGGCTTTATGAAAACACCCAAACTGAAAGCAAGTACAAAGTTATTCAGTGTGTATGGAGCTCAAGATAAAAGAGCCTGCCATATAGCCAAAAGGTAAAAAGAAATGTATCCAACAAATGTGTTTACACTGACTAATTTCTTTCATAACGTTGATGAAATCTTCCATTAAAAACCTCATTTCCCAAAAAGTTAAGATGCTGCGCAGAATGTAAAAATAAAAACAGAATTTGCAAATCATTTGAACCCAAAATTTAATTGAAAATAATACAAAGACAACATATCATAAGTTGAAACTGAGAATTTAAAAAAAAATATGATACCCAAAACATGTTTCAAAAACTTTGAGACAGGGGCAAGAAAAGCTGCAATCCCTCAGCTAATTAAGTTAACTGACAACTGGTCAGGAACATGACTGGATATAAGAAGTGCATCCCACAGAGGCTGCCTTTCAGAAGTAAAGATGGCAAGGGCTTCACCACTCTGTGAAGGACTGCATGGGTAAACAGTTCAACAATTTGTCAATGTAAAATTGCAAAGAATTTCGCTATCTACGATACAAAATGCCATTAAAAGATTCAGAGAACCCAGAGGTATCTCTGAACATAAGGGACAAGGCTGAAAACCAACTTCAATTGATGGACTTTTCAGCCCCTCAGGCGGCACTGCATGAAAAAACAGACCAGATCCTGTAATTGAAATCACTGCATGGACTCAAGGAACACTGCTAAACACAGTTTAAACACAGTTTATCAGTTTATCGCTGCATCTACAAACACAAGTTAAAACTCTAACGTGTGGGGGGGGGGGAATATAGATATATATACACACACACAATATCCTTAAATGCAGCTGCCCTCCCCGGGCCTGAGCATATTTAACCCATTAAGATCTAAGTTGGCCTCCAAAAAAAGCATTCTAAAATCCAAGGCATTGTTTTAAAACAACTAGCGAACAACTGAGGGGTGTTTTTTTTTTTTTACTTGGTGGAGTTGTCAACATTCACTGAAGCCTTTATTGATCATCCTCTGTAGCAGATAGAAACATGAAATAAAAACCATTTGCTTATACCTCTGGCTATAATTGCAAATTCTTGCCATTGCTCGGATGTTCATTTATATTTTTTTCAGAACATTAATTAACATTAATTTGTTTACAATTGGCAGTGTACAAAGTAGTGGCATTGTAACAAAAAGTTGTCTCTCCCCTGGCTCATGTCGTCAGCCGTTGTCAATCTTTGAAGAGCAGTTTTGTGAATGTTTTGTGGACCACACAGAAGCTAATAAAAATCATTAAAAAAATACTAATCTTAAAGGTGGCCTATTATGCTATTTTTTCCAGGTTTATATTTTAGTCTTTGACTCCCCTAGAGCAGGGGTTTTCAACTGGTTTTGCTCCAGGGACCACCATTTCAACCAAGCATTAGCCTGCGGCCCACTGATTGTGTGTGTGTGTGTGTGTGTGTGTGTGGGGGGGGGGGGGGGGGGTTCTTACCTCTCAATGAGATACCTGGGCACAGTGAGCTGCACATAGTCTGTCCATCTGTGGGGCTATTGTTGGAGCAAGTGCCAGTCTCATGTCATTTTCAGGTGCCAGCCTCGCCCTGTACTTGTTCTTCATGTATGAAAGTGTTGAAAAACCACTTTCACACAGGTATGTGGTGGGAAAAGGTAATAGGCATCTTACTGCTTTTGTGGCAAGTTCTGGGAATTCAGCCTGACAACTGGTCCAAAACTTCACAAGGGGCTGTGTCTCAAACTGGTTCCTTCTGATAGAGTCCGTTGACATTTCAATGAGTTGGTCCTCTTCTCTTGTTGTTAAACTTGACCCTGATGCTGCATCATTACTAAATGGGAGCAGGATCCACTTGCTGTCACAGCGCCATTGATCTGCATCTTTGAAGTACTTCTGGAATTGTAGCACTACTTTCCTCAAGTGTTCATGGACAATGTCTTTAATGTCAGTGCTCTCATTATACTCCTCAACTGAATGAAACATTGCCAAGTTGCCACTTTCCACTCTTTCCATCCATCTCGACATTTTTTTAACAAAGGCATTCAACTTTTCGTAGAGCTGAATGACGTTGGCGTTCCTCCCTTGCATTGAGCTGTTTATCTTGTTAAGCTCTGAAAAAATGTCTGTGAGATACGCCAGTTTAGTTAGCCAATCTCTGTCATTATATTTAGAAGCCAGTTCACTGTCCTGCTCGCGTAAGAATTCATGAATAGCTTCACGCAACTCGAACACACGGGCGAGGGTCGTGCCGCAAGATAGCCACCTGACCTCGGAGTGATAAAGAAGCGTGCTGTGTTCACTTCCTAAGTCTTGGCACAGGGACCTAAACAGGCGTGTGTTTAATGCACTTCGTTTAATCAGTTTTACAGTATTGACAACATCTTCAAATACATCGTTCAGCTCTGCGCTGAGATATTTAGAGGCCAGAGACTCTCTATGAATCATGCAGTGAGTCCAAAGTATCCCGGGTGCCACTTGTTTTGTGTGCCCAAGCAATCCAGTCTGGCTGCCGCTCATCGCTCTGGCCCCATCGCTACAGAGAGCCACACACTTCTGCCACAAAATGTTGTGCTCGTTGAAAAACTCGTCCAGTGCTCTTAATATTTCTGCACCCGTAGTTCGCCCTGGCAGTGGTTTGCAAAAAAGAAATTCTTCGCACATGGCTCCGTTGTCTTCATATCGAACAAATGTCAATAGCTGCGCATCGTTAGTAATGTCTGTCGTCTCGTCTATTTGGATAGCAAATCCTTCCACTGACCTAAGTTTCTCTATTAGCTGTTCTTTCACATTAGTTGCCATTTCCTCAATTCTTCGTCCAATTGTGCTATCAGACAACGGAATAGTTTTTAATTTGTTTGCTGCTTCCTCATTTATCATGTACCTGTTCATGTCCATGGCAGCTGGCAAAATCAGCTTCTCTGCATCAGTGTGTGGTTTCTTGCATCGTGCTATTCGTAAGGCCACAGCATACGACGCTTTTAGTGCATTTTCACTCACTTTGGCACTCTTTGTCATCAGGGTCTGCTGTCCTCTGAAGTCACACAACATCTGCTGGAAATTCTCAATTGGCTTTCCAACCAAATTACTGTGATTTGTCTCCATATGCCGTGATAATTTTGACGGCTTCATGGCTTCATTGCTAAGTATTTTTGAGCACACAAAACACAATGGTACCTCATCTCGGGCTTTGTCTGTCACCGTGAAACCGAACTTAACGTAATCTTCCTTATATTTCCTCTTTAGTTTCTCCCTGCATTTCGCTGTTTCTGTGTCTTTTCCTGGAACACTCGGAGCACTAGTAGACGGTTCTTCTGTTGGAGCATTGGATATCCCTTTCCTCACCACAAATTTGTCCACCGTGATGGTGACAAGCTAACTTCTCTAATACAGTGAATAAAGTAGCAGCTACCTGCTAATTCTTTTGCGCGCGTTGGGATGAGATTTGAGAGAACGTTTTCATAGTAACGCACAATCTTCCATTGACCAACCAAGAATGAATGAGTCACAGCCTCTTCCATGTAAAAAAAATCTGTGACTGAGTCTCCAGTCTTCTCATTTATTGTGTACATACTTCACCAGACCGCAATATATCAACTAAAACATTTGGTGAAAAAATTAAAACCTAATTATTTTCAAAATTATTTTTAAGTGGTTAAACTAAATAGCTAGCCACGGACCACCAGCAGTTCTTCCGCGGACCACCAGAGGGCCGCGGACCACCTGTTGAAAACCCCCGCCCTAGAGTACTCCTGATCGCGCAAAGTAAAAAAAGGGTACTTATTTCGCTCATACTGCCATCCTCAAAAAACCCCATTTGTAACCCATAGTAGTCTCTGCCTGAAATGCCTCATTGGGTTGGCTCTTCTGCTATGGTCCCCACTCCCTGTGTGCCCACTTTCTTCTGACTGGCCAGCTCTGTGGAGGGCGGATTTAGGTGGGACGAGGCAGCAGAACGCAGTTTTCCTGGTCCGGCTCCTGAGTGAAACTGACGTGTCTCCCAAAGGTATCGATAGGCACATTCTGAAATCTAACGCAGTACATGTGTATAGACCTAATGAAATTAACTTGTTCTAATAAATGCAATGGCGAAAGTGGAGGACGCAGTGTGAAAGTCTGGCAGCTCAAGCACGAATTTGCTATCGGCAACAGTGGTGAGTACAGCGGTTTTTCTACTCTGTAGCTAGGATGCAGAGAAAGCTAGAATCCACCCCATATAAACACATTTGTAGAACGGGTCGACATGCCTAAGTGTAGACTGGAGACCGAAGAAATCCGGTGGGTCTAAGTTTAGAAGGAAACATGGACAGTGAGGAGCAGCTAAAAGTGGATCAACAGCTTATGGACTGCTTCGGTGTGTATTAGGACCTGCTGGTTCCTGTGCAAAACTGTGGTGTGTTGTTAGTGTGGGGAAACGAACAGCTTCTGCACTGGAATATGATGAAGGGGCGATAGCTCCAGGCTAAACGGCCTTTTCAGAAATAGCCCGTGGTAATGGTTTACTCATTGCATCGGAATGGCCAGCTTTTCCTCGCAGAAAATGGGCGAATTATGGATATTGCGCGAGAGCTAGATAGAGCAGCTTTGGTTATGTCATGAACATAACACAGGTTTTACAGACCGTAAGTTCCATCTGCGTGAACCGTTACTTATTTGGAGTTAGTGAATCGATCACTTTTACAGGAAAGAATTTAATATTCAATTGATGGCAATGTAGAGAAATTGTTCGTTGTACCGGACACGTTATAGTCTGTGCGCATCCCTATTGCTTTCATCGGTAGCATCAGAGAGCTTGCCCAGACATTGGAGATGTATCAGGCTGACCCAGATCATGGACCAGAAAAAGCACCCAAAAACGCACTCCAAGGTCTGCAAAACCTACGTCTGGTCTAACTGCTGCCCAACTCGGCAGACAGATACAGCACCTAACCGGTTAGCTTCAACTGTAGTGGCTACAATCAGGCAACGTTATGATGAAACTGTCACATTGAGCAGGCGATTACGTATGGTTTGGACAGTCACACGACCTCTAACCAATTCATTCCTAGTGGATGTTGCAGTGACAAATTGATTATGCAAATGACGTAAGATAATCTGTCGGTCTTCTGCTTTTGACGTCACACGTGGGCTACCAGAAGAGAAATAGATGCTTTTCTTTGTGTCCAAAAGTAAACGAACAAGCAGCTTTGGGAGAGATACTAACAAAATTGCACCTTAAATGATCTGCAGTTCTTCTTTTGTATTTCTAAAAATGTAGATGCTACTAAGGCACAAAAACATGCATCATAGGAACACTCCAATCAGTACCCATGACCAAGGAACTGGCTTTAGAACTGGAGTTGGTCCCCGGGCGCTGTTCTGTGGCTGCCCACTGCTCCTAACTATAGGATGGGTCAAATGCAGAGGACAACACTATGGAGTTCAATAAAGTGTATCGTAAGGCATAGTATAATCTGCCGTTGTTAGTGCCTGCTAGAATAGTTTCCGGTGTGGGCAGGTCCAGCGCAGTGATTGGCTCTGGCTTGGTCTATACAAATTGGACGGCACAACCTGACGTCAGGTTTTGCTCAGATCTCCTGAAGATCTCGGGAGGAGCTGTTCAGAGAGGAAATCACGCTCACGAAATCACGTTCTTGGATCACGGCAAAACCCCTGTATCTTATGTTTAGAAACTTTTCAGAGGTTGACTAAGGACAACCAACATTAAACATTTCTAATATGTTTTAAAAGATAGATCAGCATAATAGCTCCCCTTTAACCCTCTGTTAACCAAACCCATTTCCAATTGAGTTAAAATTATTTCCATATGCAAAAATGTTCATTTTGGGCCATGATTTGAAAAACAGATGACAAAAAAAATTTGAAACATTTGGCCCACCTTTCCAAATCTGCTACATTGGGTAATAATGCTAATGCAAAAATTAAAGTGACATACCATTCAAGTTATTCTCAAATGATTATTTGGCAATAAGAAACAAAACCAACAGGGTGTCCAGGCTGTTAACCCTTTTACTTCATGTAGCAGATATGCTACGCTGGTTAAAAGAGGATTAATGTATTTTGCCAGTCCTATTTGTCCTTCAGCAAATCACAATGCACGTCATTGCTCAAGTTTCTAGAAAACTATGGCATTATTTAAATCTTGTTCACAGTGCATCAGGTCTTAAGGGGAGAAGCAGCCAGTCATAAAGGCTTAAGTTGAACTGAGACAAAGTGGAAAACTGCCTTATGATCCGATCAATCAAAACATGAAATCCTTTTTGGAAATCATGACTGCTGTGTCCTCCGGGCTAAAGAGAGGAAGGATCATCTAGCTTGTTATCATTGCACATTTCTGGAACAAAAAACTAGAACAAAAAAGTTAACACATCACCCCAGTGCAAGCCTTGCCAACCTGGCTACCCAGTATGTATCGAGCTGATGTTAAGGTTCTACTGCTGACTTTTACACAGAATGGCACCTGAGTACATAACTTACCTGCTTTTATCAGCCCACAAGAATATTTTCTTCTCACGATGCAGGCTATCTGGTAATCCCGAGAATAGCTAACATTTTATCAGGTGGTCATGCCTTCTCATTTTGAGCTCCATATTTGTGGAATAGTTCACCAAAACTCATGAGAGAGTCAAACATGGTCTCAATATTTAAGCCTAGACTAAAAATGCCCCTTTTTGATCAGGCTTGTATCATTTATAGCCAGGAGTCAGGGTTGGAAGGTGTCTGTAGTCTGAGTGTTTTAGAGATGGAAACCTTTCCTTGCCGTCAGCTGTGACTTCTTTTCTTTGGAGGTAGCCCTCGAGTAGGATGCAGATTTCCAGCCTCTCTCATGACTACATTGACGCTTTATCTCTGTCTCATTAGCTATGCAGCCACAGAAAGCTCCTGTCGGGGTCAGCAGAATGTAGAACTCCTAATCTCTGTAACTGCTGCTACCTACTGCTCTCTAATTCCCTGATTTTGTGCTATCTCTGTACCATTTGATTTTGTGTATGGTGCAGCTCTGCGCCAAGGCCCCGAGCATCCTGCTGCCCAGGTTCTGCCATCTTCATCATCAGGCTTTCTGCCCAAATGCTGTCTGGTCGACATCATTTTCAAGATTTGATCCATGGAATCAACCCAGTCCAACATGCCAATGCTGCCCAGGCTGATGATGTCCGGTCTATGGCCCCGCCTTAACTGATGCCTCACCCACCACTAAAATTTTTAACTGACCTATTGACCATGTTGGTCAGTAGAAACTCATACCCTGAGCCAGTCAAATGATGATAACCTTCCCCCTCTTCAGCATGGTACCTTCCTATCTGTTCTCGTAGGGAGTTTTTTTCTCGTCACTATTACCGTTTGCTTGCTTTTGAGGGGTTCAGGCCAGAGTTTAACTGGACAGCGCTTTGTGACAAGTGTTAGTGAAATGTGCTAAACAGATAAAATTTGTAATTCTTGAGTTGATTTGAGCTCAGAATCTAGCACCTATGGTATGGTAAGGTTTGGATCCATTATTGTTTGTGGTATGGATAACTTGCACATGTAAAGAGACCGTTAATGCTGATCGACATATACAGATTTTGGAGCAACATATGCAGCCATCCGGATGTATAAATTAGGTTAGGCTTTGCTTATTTCAGCAAGCCAACGGTGAACGACAGTTTTCACAAATTAAAACAACATGGCTCTCAAGTTAGAGTCCAGGGCCCGGCTGTTCAAAGCTTTGTTAACTTTAACCGGTGATAAAGTTTAAACCACAATATCTACATCTCTGAATGAAAGCACAGATTTTTTTTATGTTTTTGATGCATTTTGTAGATTTTCCCCTGATTAGTTTAAGTAGTGAAGAGCATTCGCGAGAATCTTATTTAGAGTGGTCATAATGTCAGGTGTTTAGCGCAGACCAGCCGTTAAATTAACAGAGGTTTGAACAACCGGGCCCAAGAGCTAAACTGGCCTGCCTGCAGAGAAGACCTGCCTGCAGTCCAGCCAGTGAAAACATTTGGCTCATTTTGAAACAAAAAAAGACAAATAATATGATAAAAATAAATTTAAAAATGTGGGGGCATTTGACCCACATATAATTTTAAAACAGGCTCAAAAAACATTTGATAGTGAAATTTGTATTAGCAATTGTAAAACTTTAAAAAAAAATGAGAAAACAATAATAATGGAAGTGACTTTTCCAACGGTGATAGTAAATTCTACAATCAAGCACTTCGCCTAAGTGCTGACAGAGGCGTCTGAAAAAACAGCGGATTCAATCAAAGTTATCCTTACAATTTGTGCAACGTTAAATGCAGAACGCTTAAAGCATATCAGGATCTATCTACATACAAAGTAGATCCAAAGCTCTCTGGCAACCTCTATCATACAGTATACATTATGGCCGAAAAGAAAATCAGGAACATGAGGTATATAAAATCTATGTACACTGCTTCCTCATTTAGCAAACTGAAAAAATCTCAACATAGGCTATGCAGACACTTCTCTTTTGAACTTGTGAATCTGTTAAAGTGATGCATGATTTAAAAACACTGCACTGTTGCCTGGCAGATCTATCATGTGTAATGTGAATATAGGCCACTAGATGGCAGTATTTACCTTTTTTTGTGAAGCTCAGACTGGAGTCATGTTTAGACATGTCCTGGACATGTCTGGGGCAAGTCTCAGAAAATTAAAAAAAAGAGGTCTAAATGTGGGTGGGGTCTGCAAAAGAGTATATAAGGAAAAGAATTGAGACAGTAAAGTAGTCGGAGAAATTGCAAGAAGATGACCAGACCTGCCATTCTGTTTAAGACCTGTGACGTTTCTTTTGTGGATTTCTTTGCCTGTGTTTGAGCATTTTCATCATCCAGGACATCACCAAGCCACCCCCACGAAAAGGGATTGTAAATATTTATGTTTTGTACATAATTCAATCTTGGTCTTTAGTTTAGTTAGTTGTTGTGTTTAATTAAATGTGTTTGAGTTTTTAAAACTGTGTCTGTCATCCCTTGCTGTTGCTGTTGCTGTTGTGTTATAAATGTAATAACAAATTGGGGCCATAACAAATTGGGGGCTCAAGGTCCGGGATAGACCATTGTGTGAGTAATTTATTGAAAATCTAACATTTCAAATTGTAAAATTGATTTTTTTTTAATTGAATACATATATATTGACAACAGCAATGGATGATTTCTTGGCATCACCAACCGTCGGGGTTTTGAAGTCTTTTAAAAAGACAGAACTGCTAGAAATTTGCAGACAGTTGGAGCTGACAGAGGTAAAACCAGCCATGTGAAAAGCAAGACTGGCTAGAGAGATAGTTGAATATTACATTGATGAAAATGTGTTTGCACCAGGAGATCTGGAACAGTTTCCAGTGGAAAATCCAAATATAGAAATGGAACTTAAATTAAAAATGCTAGAGATTGAAAGGGAGGAAAAAGAAAAACAAAGAGAATTTGAGAGGGAAGAAAGAGAGAAAGAAAGGGAGGAAAAAGAAAAACAAAGAGAATTTGAGTTAGAAAAATTTGCAAGACAGAGAGATTTTGAATTAGAGAAATTCGATAGAGAAGAAAGACTCCAAATGGAGCAACTAAAAATTAAAATTGAAACTAAAAATAAATTTTGTGCCAGTCAGGAGGTAAAACTGGTGCCTCCATTTTCGGAAAAGGATGTTGACAACTATTTCCAGTGTTTTGAAAAGGTAGCAAAGACTTGCCAGTGGCCAAAGGAACACTGGCCTCTGATGTTGCAAACTGTCCTCAAGGGTAAAGCTCAACAAGCCTATTCGGCTTTGTCTGCCGATGATTCCTCTGATTATGAGGTTGTCAAAAAGGTTATTTTGAGAGCTTATGAGTTGGTTCCAGAGGCTTACCGACAGAAATTCAGATGTCTGAAGAAATCTGAAAATCAGACTTATGTGGAATTTGCTGATGAGAAGAAAGTTTGCTTTGAGCACTGGTGTACTTCTATGGAGGTGAAGGATGATTTCAACTCACTAAAAGAGATGGTGTTAGTTGAAGAATTCAAGAACTGTGTTAAGGATGATGTTAAGACCTACCTTAATGAGAAGCAAGCACTGAATTTGCAATCAGCTGCCAAATTTGCAGATGAATATGTTCTCACACATAAGTCCAAATTTCAGTCTAGCAGTAATAATAGATGGTCCCAATTTCAGAAAAAGGGTTATGGTGATACCCAAGATTCCTCACCCAAAGACAAAGACAAATCTGGTGATGGTGCTCAGAAATCCAGTCACAGGTCTGATCAAAGTGTGAAAGCTGACAGTGACAAAAGTGGTCTAGTTTGCAGTTATTGCAAGAAATCTGGTCATGTTACAACTAACTGTTGGTTCCTTAAAGCTAAGAAAGAAAAAGAAAAGGATACCAAACCAAATGCCTTTGTGAAAACAAGGTTAGAAACCCCTGTAGTAGATAACCAATCTGCTAAATTGCCTGCTTCTTGTGGGGCTAAAAAGCCTGATACAGCTGACTTCGTGAGGGAGGAATTTCTTCCATTTGTGTCAGAGGGATTTGTGGCTCTGAATGAGCATACTACTCCTGTCCCCATATATATCCTAAGGGATACCGGAGCTTCTCAGTCACTTTTGTTGATGGACTCCTTGGAGTTACGTGATGAGACCGCTTCAGGGGATTTCATACTTGTACAAGGTATTGAAGGGAGGACGGTATCTGTACCCCTGCGCTCTATATTCTTGAAGTCAGATTTAGTTACAGGACAGGTAAAGGTGGGACTTATGTCAAGTCTACCTATTAAGGGTGTTTCTCTGTTGCTAGGCAATGACCTGGCTGGGGGCAAAGTAGTTCCCCCTGTACATCTTACTTCACAGCCGAGCACTGAAGATGGGGATGAGGACCCATCTCTGTATCCTTCTTGCGCAGTGACTCGTGCTATGGCCAAGAAGGCTAAAGAAGAAGATGATGTGGTGCCGTCCAGTACATTGAATAGTCAGGACTCAGGTGGTTCGCCTCATGACTCTGATTGGCCTACTATGGTTTCTCCGTTTGAGGACTTATCAGATACTTTTATCAGTTCTCTATTCAGCCAGCCGGATGGGTCTGGTGATTCTGATGTGTCTGGAGACTTGTCTCTGTCCAGAAAGCGGTTGATTGAGGAGCAAACTAATGATCCTGAAATTTGTGTACTAAAGAGGAGAGCCCTTCCTGATAAAGAAATAGACGCAGTTCCAGTTGGGTATTATCTCAAGGATGGTGTGTTGATGCGGAAGTGGCGCCCTCCTGATATCCCTGCTAATGCAGATTGGGCAGTGGTCAGGCAAATTGTTGTTCGGAAGGTCTATAAGAATGAGATCTTAACAATGGCTCATAGTTTACCTTTAGGAGGTCATCTTGGTGTTAACAAGACTGTTGATAAGATCATGAAACACTTCTTTTGGCCTGGGCTTCGGAAAGACGTTTCCAACTTTTGCAAAACCTGTCACACTTGTCAGGTAGTTGGAAAACACCAGTTAGACCCACCTGTAGCTCCATTGCAGCCTATCCCAGCATTTGGGGAGCCATTCTCTAGGGTCATTGTTGATTGCGTTGGTCCATTACCCAAGACTAGATCTGGAAATCAGTACTTGTTAACAATCATGTGTGCATCTACCAGATTCCCCGAAGCCATACCTCTACGTAACATCAAGGCAACTGCAATCTCGAAGGCTTTGATAAAGTTCTTCACGTTGTTTGGCCTTCCCAGGGAAATTCAGTCAGACCAGGGTAGCAATTTCACTTCAGGATTGTTTCACCAGGTTGTGTATGAACTAGGTGCAAAGCAGATTCTTTCTAGTGCCTATCATCCAGAAAGTCAGGGTGCCTTAGAGCGGTTTCATTCCACTCTCAAGACAATGATGAGGACTTATTGTTATGACCATGAGAAAGACTGGGATGAAGGGGTTCATTTGCTGTTGTTTGCAGCTCGAGAAGCAGTGCAGGAGTCTACTGGATTCAGTCCATTTGAGCTAGTGTTTGGTCATGAAGTGAGAGGACCTTTGCTATTATTGAGTGAACAATGGCAAGAGAAAGAGCCGCATATCAGTCTGTTAGACTATGTTAGCAAGTTCAAGGAAAGATTGCGTGCAGCTTGTGACCTTGCCAAAGAGAACTTGAAATCAAGTCAGGGAAAAATTAAAACTTGGTATGATCATAAGGCTAGAAGCCGTGAGTTTAAACCAGGAGAAAAGGTCCTTGTGTTGTTTCCCTTGCAGTCCAATCCATTGCAGGCTAGATTTCATGGGCCTTATGAAATTCTGACAAAACTCAATGATCTCAATTACATTGTCAAGACTCCAGATAGGAGAAAACCAAAACAATTGTGTCATATTAACATGCTAAAGCCTTATCATGACAGAAATGCTAGGGTTGCAGCTGTCACTTCAGATTTTCCAATGGTCGAAACGTGTGAAGATGAGGGGGAGTTTCAAGATGATGAACCAAGAATTAAAGCTGAAGTTCTTTCATTTAAATTGTCAAACACTGAAGTGTTGCAAAATCTTGATGTAAAACTCCAGCACTTAGAACCCTCACAGAGAGATCAGTTTGAAAGGTTGATCAAGAAATATGAGGATTTGTTTCCTGATGTTCCAAAGAGAGTTTCTATAGCCTCTCATGATGCAGATGTTGGTGATGCCAAACCAATAAAACAGCATCCATACCGGATGAATCCTGAAAAGAAAAAGATTGCTGAGAAAGAGGTTGAGTACATGTTAGAACATGATATTATCAGACCCTCCAACTCAGATTGGAGTTCACCCTGTGTGCTAGTTCCAAAACCTGATGGAAGTACTAGATTCTGTACAGATTATCGCAAAGTCAATGCTGTAACTAGAACTGATGTGTTTCCAATACCTAGGATTGATGATTGTATTGATAGAGTAGGGCAAGCAAAGTTTCTGACCAAGATTGATTTATTGAAGGGTTATTGGTGTGTGCCTTTAACTGAGAGGGCCAAGAGCATCTCTGCTTTTGCCACACCATCTGGGTTATACCAGTATGAAGTCCTACCCTTTGGCATGAAAAATGCCCCAGCCACGTTCCAAAGGATGATACAGTCTACAATCGCCGGATTGCCACACACGGGTGCGTACATCGATGACCTGATCACATGGAGTGACTCCTGGGAAGACCATCTAAAAGATGTCGAGACGTTGTTCCAGCGCCTGACCCAGGCTAACCTGACTGTTAACCTGAGCAAGAGTGACTTTGGTTGTGCTACTGTCACCTATCTTGGCTACGTCATAGGCCAGGGTAAGGTGGCACCCATAAATGCTAAAGTCCAAGCCATCATGGACTTTCCAGTTCCTGACAACAAAAAAGCTTTGCGACGCTTCCTTGGAATGATCGGGTACTACCGCAAGTTCTGCAAGAACTTTGCTGAGATTGCTCTCAGTCTAACTAACCAACTGAAGAAAGGCGTAAAGTTCACCTGGGATGATGCATGCCAGAGAGCCTTCGATCGCCTGAAGTCTCTGCTGTGTCACTTCCCCGTGCTCAAATATCCTGACTTCAACAAACCGTTCTCCATCGCGGTCGATGCTATAGACCAAGCTTGTGGATCTGTGCTCCTACAGAGAAGTGACTCTGATGACATTGAGCATCCCGTGGCATACTTCTCCAGGAAGTTCAATCGCCACCAAAGGAACTATTCCACAATAGAGAAGGAGCTGTTGGCTCTGGTCCTTTCATTACAACACTTTGAGGTTTATGTTTGTACAGGACAAAAGCCAATGATTGTGTACACTGACCACAATCCATTAATGTTTTTGAGTAAGATGAAAAACAAGAATCGGAGATTGTTGAATTGGAGTTTGATTTTACAGGAGTTTGACTTGGAAATTAAGCATGTGAAGGGTACAGATAATGTAATTGCTGATTGCTTATCCCGTGTTTGAATGTGTATATATATATCATGTGTTTGAATATTGTATGATATGTATATATAGACAAGTGTTCACTTAACCATTTTGTATTGAAAAGAAAAATTTTGCCTTTATGAGTCAAAATTTCTCCCTTTTGGAATGGAGGTGTAATGTGAATATAGGCCACTAGATGGCAGTATTTACCTTTTTTTGTTTAGCTCAGACTGGAGTCATGTTTAGACATGTCCTGGACATGTCTGGGGCAAGTCTCAGAAAATTAAAAAAAAAGAGGTCTAAATGTGGGTGGGGTCTGCAAAAGAGTATATAAGGAAAAGAATTGAGACAGTATGTAGGAGAAATTGCAAGAAGATGACCAGACCTGCCATACTGTTTAAGACCTGTGACGTTTCTTTTGTGGATTTCTTTGCCTGTGTTTGAGCATTTTCATCATCCAGGACATCACCAAGCCACCCCCACGAAAAGGGATTGTAAATATTTATGTTTTGTACATAATTCAATCTTGGTCTTTAGTTTAGTTAGTTGTTGTGTTTAATTAAATGTGTTTGAGTTTTTAAAACTGTGTCTGTCATCCCTTGCTGTTGCTGTTGTGTTATAAATGTAATAACAAATTGGGGCCATAACACATGAAAGAACAAATTTAGAATAATGTTGCTCTGTGATAGATTGAGCTCATTGCCCTGTTGAAAACCAGTTCAGGGGAATTTGATCATCTGGCTTACCACTTTCATTTTCAGGTTTGGTAATCTTTGAGAACCAGTGGCAGCTGGTGAACTGGAATTAGGAGAAGCTCAAACCCATGCCATAAAAATAATGATTGGTCATGACCTGTTTTCAATCTTTCATTTAAATTACCTTTACAGAATCTCGGAAAACTCTCAACATTATCAGGTGTGGCCAGTTTTCATTAATAACGCACACCAGTCAACTCTTGCACATTCGGCGTGAGTTTTAGTGGCATATTTACATTCCCCTGCTGTAGTCAGCAATTATTCAATCAACGCATATGTAACAGATTCTCGCGCATGGTCCTTCTGCATGCAGGTTTATCACTTGCATTTTGGTGGATTTCAACATTAGTAGGCTAATACAGAATTTGATTATGACTCCAGACTTCTCACGCTTTTCTTTTCTCAGGGGTTGGAAGCAATGGAACTGTATAAAGATGTTTCAAATGATCTTATTTCATATAAACAATTTAAATGGTCATAAAACAGATGCTTCCAACCTGGAAACACAGGTGAAACTGATAAACCTCAATGCACAAGGATTTTAATTCCGCGGGAGAATCTCTTACATACGCGTTGATTGAATAATTGAGAGTGTTGACTGTTTTCAGAGTTTCCGTAATGGTAATTTAAATGTATGATCTAAAACAGGTCATGACCAATCATTATTTTTAAGGGATGGTTTGAGCTTCCCCTGTCGCCAGTTCCATATTTTGCATTCTGTCCACGGTGTCTCTAAATGGGACAGCTTTTCTCAGAAACTATTTGAGATAGGATAAACAAATTTGGTGTGTCGCTTAAGAGCAAAAAAACCCTGATGGAGTTTGAAAAGAAGAAGCACTCGATTATTTCTCCCACAGCTATTGCCCTTGTGACATTTTTTGGGAGCCTCTGTTCATAGTATCTTTAAAGAAGGCATTTTGGCAGTGGATGATGTTGACCATGTCTACTTTTTTCAGTTACTTTGCTCATTTGCTGCCACTAAAATTAGACACTGATCTGACAGAGATGAAAAAAAAAATGGCAAGATGTGTTTGTGAAACACTGATGCCCCCGTACATAACATGCACATGCTAATCATTAAAGGCCTATCATGAGTCAATGAAAGGTTAAAGGTCAAGGTCACTAGGTCAACATTCATTACCTCATCAGAAAGGCCTTATCCTAAGGAACACATATGCCAGGTATCAAATGCCTATTACTAGCTAATAAATGGCCCATGTTAAAGTTTTTGTCACCAAACATCATGCTCCAAGGTCAAGGTAAACTTTGTTTACGGGGGCATAGAAATCAAGTTGCTGCACAGGGAGGGATAGGTTTGGATGTTGGATCTGTATATGTTAATTTTATTTTAAAACAGTGGTCAACTTTTGGTTAGGTGTGTTTCATGAAAGGTCAGTTGGGTTACAAGAAACACAAGATTTTTATTTATTTTTATTATTATTTTTTTTTTGTCATGCCTAACTTGAACAATTTTAATGGGAATCAATGTCAAATTTGTGAATATTCCTGGTGAATGTAGGAAACATTGATTTTTATGGTTCTAGTTTCTTTTACCGAAGTTCTGCTACTAAGTGATACTACATTTCCAAATGCAAAAAAGCAGACTTTTCCAATGGGAATCAGCTCAACATTGTTGTGAACATCTTGGTGCATATTTGAACAATCCTATTGTTCCAGTGACACTACCTTTAGTTTAAACTTCACTTTTTCAACAACTTTTTCGACCAAGTTAAACAGTTCTTATTGGAAAAGGGTGAAATTTGCTCTGAACAGTCCTGAATACCAGGGTATTTGGTATTGCTAAACTCTAACCTTTCCTTTTGAACCAACACAAAGCCAATCTATGAATTTTGCTTATGGGGTGAATACTACCATTGCAGAGATATACCCTGCTGTCATCTGTCTGTAGTTATGGCTTATTCATTTCACATACTTCTTGTTTTTTATTCATTATATTTCAGGGGTGGCAGCAACCGAATGACCAGCAACCGTCTGCTTTAAGCATGTCTGTCCACAAGAACTGTTTGGGACGGAGAAGCCCATTGGTTTAGTGATGCTGCTGTTGTGCTCCCGCCATGAAATCCAGGCAAGCTCCTTTATTGGAAAGTGTGACAGTAATTACTGTTATCTGTATTATTATGATTGACAAGGCAACTGGCAGCAGGACAAGCGGTTGGACAGTGCTTTGTGCCCAAAAGAAACAGTCATAACCCTATCCTGTACTGCTGGTCGCTTTATATAAGACCATTATATAAACCCATCATTCCCACCCCACTCAGCCCACTGGTAAAAGCATCTAGACTGGGCCTTTCAGCACACAGCCCGAAGTGCCCATTCAGACCACTCTGTTATCCGGATAACAAAGGGGATTTCAAGCCTTTCACCGCCCCACATCCCCGAGAGCAGGGATCATCAAATTACGCCCTGTGGTTTGAGAACTATTGGTTTATCACCCTCTCCTTGTCTGCGACTCTGGTGAAAAACAGTCTGACCACTGAGAAGCACTATTATTTAGAATTGGTTGATTGTCTGGGAGAAAGGGAAACTGTGGCTGGATTTGGATTCAATGTCCAGATTTGATAACCCTTGCCTGCGGCCAGTGGTTCTCAGCATGAGTCCATGGACCACCCCAGGTACACAGTGTTTTCAACAGCAACTGTGTAAATTTAAACAGCTGATCATTTTAAGTCCTTTTTATGTTTACTTTTAGCAAAATAGTTGTGAGGAATTGTGCCAAACTGTGAGGAATAGCTGGAGTTATATGCCACGAAGGAAAAAATTGTGCTTTATTAAAGGCATCTGCAAAAAGGGAATACATTTTTAACAGACCTGATGATGAATCTTGAGGACCCTAATTATGTTGCTGAAATGTGATCCTCCTTTATATAATGCATGTTTGTTTGGCTCGTTTTCATTTACCTTGTCTTTTAAAGTTATTAGTTAATGATATTTAAAAATCCAGAATTTCAATTAGCTGTTAATTTGTTTGTCGTGTTTAGGAGGAGTGTTTATATCATCTGACTGAAATGGCTCTGCATACCATGAAACCATGAATAAGGTTTCTGAACACAGTCTTTCAAAATGTTTTTTTTTTTCTTTTGGAACTTCTAACAAAAAAAAAAAAACCCTGTATAATTTGGCACTATTTATAAGCCTCAATGTTCAATTCAGATTTTTTTCTCAGATCATATTTGCCTACCTTGACCGTCCACATTCATAATTACGAGTGACCTGCATCTAATTGTAATTTGGATGCATCTATCCTTCAAAAGAGAATAAATGTACACACTCTACATTTTTGCTCAGGCCATTTGAGTTACCAACAACAAAAAACATCACATTTGTGAGGGCGCTCGTGGTATTCAAATGTGATTCAAATTCAAAACGAGAATGTATGGATGGGAGTTTGCCCTTGAGGATGGCAAAAAGTTCATCTACTGTACATGATGAGGTAGAGAAGGCAAAAAAAGCCTTTTTAAGTTTTAACTTGCCTCAGCACAAGTGTACTGGCAAAAAGCCGCATGGATTCCAATCTTCCCGTTCTCATTCATGTCCTATGGCCACATATCAGTTTTCTATCCAATCTATGACCCAACTGAGAGCGGCTTAATTCTGATTTGTAGATTGGAGTTCTGTGTCCACGCAGCCCTGCAAAAAATCACATCTGTGTATCATGAAGGCAAAAAAAGAGATTTGTGTGATTTCAGCTAGGAAATGTTAAAGTAGCCCTTGCTTGCGCCCAGAATATTGCTCATTGGAAGCCAAATTATTGTTTTATAACATCAATTATCCCTCTTGATGTAGTAAAAAACTACTTTCCAAAGCAGCCCAATATGATTATGGAATTTTTATTTGGCATGCACAGCTATTTCTAACATTCCAGCTTAAAAGGGTCAATAATCCCTGTTCACATGAATATTGCACTTTAGAAAAAAATTAAGAACTTGTTACAATTTTGGGATGGAAATTGTGGTTGGAACAAAAACCAGCAAATGCTGTGGTCCCCTAGGACTGAGTTTGGCAACCACAGTGTACGGGCCCAGTCTGAGCTTGTGAAAATCCCGAGAAGGATAACATTACTTTGTACCATTTTGGAACTTGAACTGACTTCACTTTCATTGCATTGCACCATTCCAATGGGCCAAAAGACTGTATTTACCTGTGCTAGTGTTTGAACACTTAAAGTTGTTGATCTTACTTCTTGGAACAAATGTGAAAATTACCATTGTAATTTCTCTGCAGATACATCTGTCAATCAAGTAACATTTGTTTATTTATTCATTCATTACTTTTTATTTTGTTTATTTGTTTACATATTCATATTTCCATAACTGTCATCTTTATACCTCTGAATATGGAGGTTGCATTAATTTTAAGACCAGCTTTGTGATAGAAAATCATTGCGCCTTTGCACCCATTCAAATCCCAAGCAGGTTCTGCCTCCGCACCATCTGTTAAGTGCACAAGCTCAAAATAAAACCTGGGTGCTTGACACCATCTTGTTTTTATTTTAGACCACCCCAGAATAGTAATATCGCCTTCCAATGGGTGTCATAAAAAAGGGCCTGTTGACGCATCCCCCCCAACAAAGAATTATGCGTATCAGTAGTACCCTGAAAACTGTGTGTTGGCATGAAGTTATGAATACTTTCCTACACTCGTCCGGCAGCCTCTTTCCCTGTTACCTGGCTGTTCAATATTAAAACTCGCTGTACCCTGGGAGAGTGAGGAAATGATATAAATAAATTATCCTTCACTTGGCTGTGTATTTTTGGTGATGCTGTGCATGTTATCCAACAGACTGAGGTGTATTGGAGTTGGTGCCAGTCTTAGCAAGTGCGGCGGTGGTGGTGGGGGGGGGGGGTTCGGTGGTGGAACTCGCACATCTCCCTTTGCTAGTGAAACAGAGGCACAGTGTGAGGAGGAATTTGTTTTATTAGTTGGGTTTTACTGACATATGCAGTATGAAGAAAAACATTATTACAGCAGTACAATGTATTCACAATAGACTGAAAGACTAGCATTTATTGTTCATTTGTTGTTACAACTTTTTTCTGCATATTCATATGCAAAAAGCCCAAAGCATGATACAGCAATAATTTGGCAATGTAGAAGATCATTGGGATTCTTGATAAAGGAATGATGCTTGATGTTGACCAGAGGCATAAGATTCTTCACACAGTATGTTTACAAAAGCACACTTGGTCTAATGATGAACCAAAAGTCCTTGCTACCCCCCCACCGCCCCACCCCGCCCCCTTGTGCCAGACTAGGAAATGATACACTCTCATCAATTGGATGGCTTATTGGCTTATTTCTATACAATTACGATAGAGTATGATGGCAGCACTGTCGGACCATATGGAGGGAGCCCACATCATTTATGGGTAACTATTATGTTTCCTGGCTTTTGTCCTGGCTGATTGTGGCTTAATTTTCCAAAGGGCTGATTGGCTCTTGCATGCATTGCAGTATAGGAATGGGAATCCCCGCCCCCTCCTGGACGGCAACATCTGCTCATTTCATCGCCCCACACACGAGGAAGCATCAGGACTGTGCAGAGCAGCAGCAAGCTCAGCCAGATCTTTAGCGCCATCCCTCCCCGCACAGGCATGGACAGCTTCATGAGCCTCAGTCATTCAATCAGGCAGCCAGTTGTCTCTGGGCAAGAGGAACAGCTGCTGCCCGTTCTAATAATGGGCTGTCTCACTGTGAGAAGGCTCTCCACAGCTCACGCTGGCAGTTTCCTGGCTCCTTCAAAGACTTTCTCGCTCATTTTATGGTAGTTTCAGATACAGAGGAGGAGTAAACCTTCTGCCAAGACCTGGACCCTGGCACATCCTCCTCCACTTCTTCAGAGAACACCTTACCTCTGCTGAGTTCCCCAGCACTTGAAGTCTTAAAGGTCTCATTTTTGTTTTGCAGTCTCTTTTATTTCTGGACCCAAGAGGGCCAGCTTGTGAGAGAGAGCCTTTGTTGAAAACTACCCGAGTGACTGACTGATAGAGCTGGTAATGTGCACATGTGCAGTGTAATACCTGTGTGCAGTGCTGAGTTTGTGTACTGCCATGTTGCCAAAGCTGATAGAGACCTTTCAAGGTATTTCTCTTGAGTACAAGGCAATACACTGCTAAAATCATTTCTTATAGTGCCCTCTGATGATTGTAATAAAAAAGAAATAAAAATTAAATAAGAGAAACAACTAATGCCTGCTGAGGACCAGTCAGTGCTACTTTATACACAGTATAATATGTGATAGAGAATTAAAGAAAAAAAAATACTGCAAAAGTTAGCACATTAATTTCAGTTTTTTGACTGAAGTACTCAGTGTGACTAATGTTTACAATGAATCAGAATTATTAATTGTCTTGCAACTGACACTGGTGCTCATTTTCAACACAATCTAATTCCGCCCTTTTAACAAAAAGTAAGGCACACATGGCTCCAACCTCGCTGAAGTTTGCATGATCTGGGGAAAATATTAGTTGCGCGGTCTGGTATCTTGCTACAGTGATACTTAAATAACTGATAGCATGTAAACAGGAAATTTTGTATCCAAGGAATAATAAAGTGTAAAGTACTTCTGCCTCTGCTGTGCTGCCTGTCATCTTGAGACCATGTGACATTGTTTTTGTTTTCATCTGTGCCTTTGTCCATTTCTTCCTTTCATCCACCCCCATTCCTTCACCTCCACATTAGTGCCACGCCCCTCAGCTGTTCTCCATAATTGTTTGATGGCTGTTCACCTGTTCTCTATTATGCCTGTCTACACACACCCTATCATTTCTGCAGTCTTGTTTCTGCCCTCCTAGTGACTAAAGGCTTTTTGGATTTTTAAAGTATCCTGAGAAATGGCCAATTATTTGTCCACGATTTAGCCTGCTGCCTCCAAACTGTTCACTGGAGCTTGCTTTGGAGTTGCTAGTTGCTTGTTATTTTAGCATTTTTAATTTCTCATTTTTATCATATTTATTTGATTCTATTTTTCTTAAAACCACCTCATCTGTTGTATATTATTCCCCTCTGGCTAGCCTCTGCTTGTTCGCTGCTAAGTCGGTCTTTTGCTAGTCCATGGGTCTTATAAAAGCCCAAGCATTGAACTACATTGGTCTGCATTTGAGTCTGTGCCCCAAGGTCTGACATTAGCATTATGGAGCAGCTATAAAGTTTAGAAAATGCTCACATAGTCATGGTTATATTTTTATGTCTTCTTTGGGGATGGCTTCGTTTGGCAAAATTCTTCCTTGAATGCTCTTCCGCATTCACATTGTTAATTGTTCGCTTACCTTTCCATGATGCATTTTGAATTTAGGCAGAGCTTTCCTGAATTAACCGTATAGCTAGTAGCCTGCCTGCTCTTGAGTGTTTATTCTGCTTGAAAATTTGTGACCCAAAAAAAAAAGACGTAGCTAAACAAGCCAATAGAATGTCCCAGGATTATGATTGATTCACTGTATTATGAAGCGAATGGCAAAAAAATAAAATGTGTGGCCCATGGCCACAATTATACAGGCTCTCCCACTATGAAGGGAAAAAGGACGAATGCTTTTAAAATAAAATAAAACTATTTCAACATTCCCGTTATTTTCCCTATTTTATCATTGAAACAGAAATGAGTCCACAAAGTAAGCTTAGCAGAGGTGGAGCTAAGCACCTGATTCATGCTTATAAAGTTAAGTGATTTCACATGACCTAAGATGACATCCACGTATTTAAAATCCATGGGATAAAAAATACATAAACACTGTGCGATATAATGCAAATTATTGTCCACACTAAATTTTACAGCATAAGTCCCCCCCCCCGGCAACACAAGTCTGCAGTCTTGAAAGATAAAAGGCCCAATTGGCCGAACTCCATATTACAACAATAAACACGCAATGCTTCTTATTGCGAGAAATAAGACCATTTTCAGAAACTGTCTGTACTTTTATTGATTGTTGACAGATGACTGATTGTTACCATACTGCATTACTTTTTAATCCATGACTGAAACAGTCAAACAAGAATCTCACGGCAGCGTAGATACTAAAGGGGATAAGGTCTGTTTTCCAAATTGCACAAATCAGTATCTAGTAGGTCCACTGTTACCCTAAGGCACTGCTACACATTTTCATTGTGTCTACCATACCAAATGGTCAATAGTGACTCAAGGGTCGTGTTCATCTTGCTCCTCAAATGTTGTATGGAGTCAATGGATATTAACCAGAAATGGGAACAAATGATGAAATCATCCGTTGAGGACATCTTGAAGATGCTTGTTGAAGGAAAAATAAGGGGAATAAGTTGTACATTCAAGCAAATTTTTCAGCCTCTTGTGACTCTGTGCATACAAAGGCGAAATGGGGTCTGGTATAATCATGCTGGTATTTGAGGTTGTTTTGATGGAAGAATGGTAGGATGATAGCCCGCAGTATGTCATTGCGATATCAGACTACATTCATGTTAGAGTTCAAGAACTGCAGGAGGCTGCAATGTCCATGGGATACTCCAACCGAAAATAGCAGTCCTCTATCAAGGTATGCCACCCTGTGCACCTCACTGATGTTAGCCAAACGTTCTCGCTTGAAACACTGCTCTCCATTCACACAGTGAAGCTGGAAATGTGACTGGTCAGAAAAGAAAATATTCTTCCATCGTGCCATGCTGTTCACCCGGTCGAGTTGATTTCTTTGCCGAGCAGGGGTGGGGTCTAATCCACAAAGAGGACAACATGTGCAGAGATGGAATTCCTGCAGACTGTTCCTCAGGGTTTTAGCAGGAATGTGGAGATTGTGGAGACCAGTTTGGATACGGCGGTCTTGGGCAGAGGTTTTCACATGTGTTCATAGCACATGTGGTCTGAATTGGAACTTTTAGGGTGCCCTTTCACTGAGGACCGGGAGTGCCTGGGCTGATCATACCTGACTTCAACAGTCTTAAATCAGGCCCCACCTGTCTGACGGGCCAAAGGGCATGAAATTGACAATGATAAAGCAAAAGTGCCTGAAAAACACACAGACCCGCAGCACACAGCTGCGGTAATGCAATTAAACCCGAGAAAGTCAACCATAGAAATCATTTTATGTAATATTGAAAGGATAAAACTGTTGCATTTATAGTTTTGTTTAGTGTAGATCAATGAATGCAAAATATACAGTATACTACATTATCTGTTCATGCATTGCATTTGTTGTGTTATTTCTCACTCATTACATGAACATTTGTTCACACATTGCAAGCTGGCACATCGCACAATTTTAGTGGGAGGCTTGTGATACTTCCATCCTCAATCAGAGACTATGATTTTAGAGCTCAATCCTCTGAGACAATTTTAACATCCCTGATTTAGCTTCCTGTCTCATGACTGCCAGGCCTCTGTTGCACTGGGCTGTAAGGTCTACAACAGGGATCACTAAATCTGGGCCTCAAAACTCAACGCAGCCCTGGCTTTCTCTTTTCCCAGGTAATCAACTAAGTAACATAACATAACATAACATAACATGAATGGCGAGAACAAGCTGTTCAGCCCAAATAGGATCGCCCATTTCTTTATATAATTTTGAATTTTTCACTTCAGATACTCAATGACTCAATGGCATCTAGTTTTAAGTCAAGCCGGCACTTGAAAATTCCAAAGGTCTCTGCCTCAACAATTTGGTCAGGCGTGCTATTCCACATTGAAATTACTCTTTGGGTGAAGAAATATGTCACTTGGTGGAAGAAATTCTACAAAATTCACTTTGTTAATCCTTTTAAATAGTTAAAGATCTCAATCAGATCACCCCTTGGTCTCCTTTTCCTAAGACTAAAGAGATTAAGGATCTTCAGCCTCTTCCCATAGCTTTCATCTTTTACAAGAGGAATCAGCTTAGTGGCTCTTCTCTGAACTTTTTCTAGAGCCTCTATATCTTTCTTAAAGCATGGTCCCCAGAACTGTGCACAATACTCCAGATGTGGTCTGACGAATGTGTTCTACAAAAGAAGCATCACCTCCTTGGATTTGTAATCAATACTGTTGGCAATGTATCCCAGCATCCGATTGGCTTTTTTAACAGCTACAGCACAATGGCTAGAGCCTGTGAGGGTTTGGTCAACAATCACTTGCAGATCTTTTTCGTGTGGAGCACATTCCAGTTTTAAACCTCCCATGAAGTAATCCCATCTAATGTTTTTATTTCCTACATGTACAACTTTACATTTCAAAGCATGAAATTTCATTTGACACATTTCTGCCCAATACTGGATTCTATCCAAAACATCCTGAATCCCTTTAGTGGACTCTAAACTATTCACCAAACCTCCCAATTTAATATCATCTGCAAATTTAACTAATCTGCTCTCAATATTCCTATCAAGGTCATTAATATAGATGAGGAACAGCAGAGGTCCGAACACCGATCCCTGGGGGATGCCACTCCCAACCATACCTAGCTCAGATGAGATACCACTGACCACCACTCTTTGTGTTCTGTCCTGTAACCAGTTTTTAATTCACTTCTCAATACCTACTGTAACTCCAATGGAGCTCATTTTAAGAATTAGTCTCTTTAAGGCACTGCGTTGCAGAGCAGAAGTGACTATTACATCGCAGGTTCGAGCCGCGGTCGTACCAGCCGCCAGTGGTCGGCAGCTTTTTCAGCATAGCGCACAATTGGCCATCGCGCTACAGGGATTCAAATTGGGAAGGGACTGCCGTTAAGGGGAAACAAATAAACAGCTTTGTTTGTTGCTCAAGGGCCTCCTGTTGGCTAGACAGGCGCTCGTCAGGAAGATTCAAAGTCTGTCCAGCCACTGTCCGGGTATCCTCCGCCCTCATTCTGAACTTGCGAAGATTCAACCAATGAGTGTATAAGAAGCAGTGGCTGACGGGCACGTGCTTAGGAGGAGAGCTGTGAACTATCCTGAGTTGGCAGCAAGGGGTCGTATACGAGAAAGCTTTGTACATAGTTCACCAATTGGGCATTCCAGATTCGGGTGGGATTGGAGATGCCAAAATAAAAAAAAAAATTTTTTAAATTTGTCTCTTATGCGGTACTGTATCAAATGGTTTCTGAAAAGCTGCTGGAGAGCTCACTCGGTAAAGCATCGCATTGCGAAGCAGAAGTGGCAGTCACATCGCGGATTTGAGCCTCGCTTTGTACCAACTGGCAGTGGTTGGCAGCTTTTTCAGAGTAGCTCACAATTGATAGCACTACAGCGCTACAAGGTAGCAAATTGGGAAGGGACTGCTGGGTAGGGAATATAATAGTTGCCTTGTTCGTTGATCAAGCACCTCCTGTTGTCCAGATGGGCGCTCGTCAGGAAGATTCTCAGGAAGTCTTTTCATGTCCGGGTAACCTCCGCCCTCGTTCAGAACTTGCGAAGATTCAACCAATGAGTGTATAAGAAGTGGCGGATGACAGGCAGGTGCTTCTGAGGAGAGCCGCGTACTGTCTACACTCTCCTGAGTTGGCAGCAAGGGGTCGCATACGAGCAAGACTTGTACATAGTTCACCAATTGGGAATTCCAGATTCGGGTGGGATTGGAGGTGCCAAATTTATTTAAAAAAAAAAAAAAAGCTTTATGAAAATCCAAGTATATGATGTCATAAGCCCTGCTCAGGACATAAGTTTTGGTGGCCTCTTCAAAAAATTCCAGAAGGTTTGTCAGGCATGACCTTCCCTGAGGGAAACCAGGTTGGCTGTCCCTCAAAATATTGTTACGTTCAAGAAATAAGTCCAGCTCATCTTTAAAGATAGATTCCAATATTTTGCTCACAACGCAAGTTAAACTGACTGGCCTTGCATTTCCTGGCTCAGTATAGTGCCCGTTCTTATATTGATGGTATTCGATGCACGTCATCAACTTTCGATGCGGCCATATTGTTGACATGCCGCTGAGGAGCAGAGCGAAGATTTCAATTGAGTTAAACGAGCCGTCATGGCATCTTCATCGCGCTACGACGAGAAAACTTGTTTAATTGCCGTCGATCTAAATAAATTTGACTCCGCAGCATTTAGCCGAGATATATCTTTGCTGCCAGCCGTGGATTACCCCGATATTTGCCACTATTTAATCCTCACAGTGTACGCCTACACGGCGCAGGAGCTGAGGGCGTAAAGAGTCGCATAACTATTTCATATACTGTACTATACTATAACTAAGCTAACATTGGCTGCCTCCCAAAGCGCCTGAATTAAATCCTTGTTCTGTAAACTTAAGTTTGATCCAAAACGTTGGTTTTTGTGTCTGCATTCATATTTTGTATTTCTGTGTCTTAACCGGGAATTTTATGGCGGCTTAACTGGCTATTTCTGTTGTACAATAAGAGTGTGCTAACCGGGCATTTTATGGCGTCTTAAGACACAAATACAAAATCTTAATACTGACGCCAAAACCGACGTTTTGCCAGTGTTGCTACAGAACGAGGATTTAATTTTGGCGCTTTTGGATGCAGCCATTGAGCTCCATTCAACAGTAACTTAGCTCACCGTGAATCTCGTAAGTCAATTACATCGACTATCATATCAGCTGTCTTGATGTCGCCTCCTACCAAAACGATGTCAGGCGCCGGTAGCCAGCACCTTGCATCATTTATCACATCAAGCAACATTCACTGTCTGACAAAACGATCTCTGACTAATAAAACCGTTAACTACCAGTGATTAAATGCGATGCACACACTTTACTGGGGAAAGTGGCTTATCTAATTCTAACGTTACCCTGAGGTAAAATGATCGGAACAGACTTTGCTGTAAGAAGTAGCCTGAAGTCTCTCCTATTGATTCTAGCTAGCCACAGGTCTCTCCTCCGCTGGGTCAACTCCTATCTGTCTCTCCCCTCTCTTTTCCTCACAGTGGGTATTGCAAAGAAATTTAATGCTGTTTTTTTTTTTTTTTTTTGCTGTCATTAGAACAACCGTGAACCACACAGCAAACCATGTTGAACCAACCAGGATTGATACGATCGCTTAAGAATGCGAGGTAGAAGCCTCTCTCTAGTCAGGAATATTAGTGGGATGTCAACAATATGGCCACATCGCACGTTGATGACGCGGATCAAATACCATCAATATTGGTATTATATTGCCCTGTTTCCAATCATTTGGTATTTCTCCAGTTTCTAAAGACCGTATGAAGATAGTGGACAGTGGCTTAAAAATGATCTCACTATCTTCCCTGAGCACTCCAGGATATAAGCCATCAGGACCTGCCGCCTTATCTGCCTTTAGTTTATGCAACTTGTCTAATACTTCGTTATCCCTAACCTCAATTTCCGCAAAATAACCTTGAGCATTGGTCATGCCCTCTGGCCAAATAAAGACCCGCTCTGAGGTAAAATTGTCAATGAAGTAACTGTCTAAGGCAGTGATTCCCAAAGTGTGGGCCGCGGCCCCCTGGTGGGGCGTGGTGGTACTGCAGGTGGGCCGTTAGAGGTCATAAAAAATATGATTCATTTTTGCAAATATGATTTTTGATTATTTTTATTGTAAAATATTTATTGCACGATTTTAAAAAATATTTAGAAGTAATAACCTATTGAGTGTTATTGACCTCACAATATTTTAGGAACCTTATATAGTTTATGATCGGAACGTAGCTTCCTGGTCATCATGACCGGGGGTCATAATCGGAGGAGCACGTACTGTGTTCGATAATTAATTCTGTCTTGTGTGTACACCACACAATGTCCGTGGTGGGCCGCGGACATTTTTTAGATTTTCAAGTTGGCCCTGACTTGGAAAAGTTTGGGAACCCCTGGTCTAAGGTATCTGCAATATCCTTGTTACCATATAGCAGCAATCCATTTTTATTCTTTTTGCACCCGTTTTATAATAGCATGATATTTAATAGGAAGTGGTAATATCTACTGCGCCGTAAACGGTGATTTGGGAATATATTATACAGTGCGTGTGCGCATTGACGTTTCTTCACATATGTTGGCAGCTTCCAAGCGTGTTTTTAATAAAATCTCTCAGACTGCTTTCGCGCAAGGTACAATTGTTCGGTACCGTGCCACAGTGCGATTTGATAATATATTTTGGGGGATTCTATTAGCCTATTGAGAAGGGGCTTTCGAATATGAATATCACGACTGCATGCTGCGCAAGCCCTAGCAACCTGGTGTGTCATCACTCAGTAACATGGATTACCACGTAACGCAGCACAAGAAATTAAACTCGAAATTTTCTTGATTGAATTTCAGTGGCTAAATCATCAAAATTGCTCCCCACAACTGTTAGACGTGAGTCCGTCATCTTGGGTTTGCCCGGAGACGCCGCCTCCGCACTCCGACTTACCGCAAATATAGCCCCGAATCACCACGGCGCCGCGGATACAGCCACTGCCTATTTAATAATCCAATTCCGTATTATACCGCACTAAAGTTTTAAATAGTGGCACAGGTTGAGCAAACTGTATAGTCTAAAATAAAAAGGTTTGCAGAAATAATTTCCCGCAACATCACCCCTGCCAAAGCAAATCAATATTTTATGTAGGCTAACGTTACTCTTGCATTCATATATGGAAATAAATCGCAAACAAGCTGTGCCATTATCGACATGTACGGACTACTGTCAACATGAGTGCCCCAACCGCCCACGTGGTTCAGTTATGATTAAACAAACACCCAGCTAACAGGCTGTCGCCCAGCTACCGCAAGCGCGGTGGGCGGCGGGAGGACTTTTTTTGTCTTTGTGCGCGTCAATACGCTGGTCCTACCGCCCAGCTCACTACGAGATTTCCCGATCCTACCAACAGCCTAGTGCCCCCCTACTGCCGGATTAACGACATTTTCTTTGGTTTTAACAGCGACTGTACTGTACGCCCCAGAACCTATCATAAATGCATTTAAAAAGTTGATTTTCTTTAAAACTCCTTTTTTTATTTCCGTAGTATGTTTTAAATATATACACATATCCTATGTTGGTGTCTATTCTGTTGTTTCATGTCCTCTATGAGATTCAAACCGGTCCTTCAAATATTTGAAAACATCTGCAAAACTTGGCATTTTTATGCATCAAAGAAACTATGCCATAGTGCCGTTCCATGCCATTCATAGTGTGAAACAATGGAGTCCTTGGAGTATTTTTGACCTCAAATCTGATTGGTTGAAAGTTTTATCAAAACCGATTTCATGGGTTGTGGACTTGCTTCTTCCTGTCACTGCAAAGGTGATATTTTGTTGGACTTGGTTCCTTTTGGCATGTTAATTGTGGGTGAGCTTGTCAGGATTACGTATAGGAAACTCTCATGGTTTGGAGGTATTGAGAGCTTTGTTCGTTGGTCTCCTCCGGGACGATATCATTTGCTCTCTATCAGATTCCTGGGCCAGCTGGCATTGATTGGGGGCGTGGCCCGGATTCTATTTAAGCTTATATTTCACCTCGCTCCCGTTGCTAGAGTGTCAGTGTTTCTTTGCCGCTTTAGCCGATATGGTCTCTTGAGAGAGTATTGTCAGGGACTTGGTTGCATAACAGGAATAGTGTTAGTGAGCAAGGGAATCTTTGGTTTATTTCCCTTTTCTTTTGTTTCTTGAGCTCGCCTGTTTTCTACCATGGATGGCGTCAGGTCCATTAGTTGCGCGAGTCTGGTTATTTCTATCTGTTTTTAGTCTCTCAGCACGCTGTGAGTGTTGCCTTTATTTCTGGCCGCTGCTCTTGGCGTCTACTTCCAGCACCAATCACAGAACCACAAGCGAGCACCAGAGAGTACAAAAAAATGGAGGTTTTATTTCTGAAGCCCCCCAACAGAGCAGGCAACGGTACAACGTCCACAATGCAAAAATCTGAATCCAAAGGGCGAAATCCAGAACCGTAAACAGGGCACCAATCACAATACTCGTGGTAGGGCAAAATAGGTTCAGTCCACAGGCACAGGTATGTCAGAGAAGCAAAAGCCAAAATCCAGTGGGCATAAACAGAGTCAAATACCAGGGCAGCAATCTCAAAACTCGTAGTCGCGCAAAAAGGATTTGAAAACAGATGCAGACAATTATTCCAAAGAGCAGTGCCAAAAATCGTAAGTCAGACAGTCCAGTCAGAAGAGTAACACTATGAGTACAAGGCGAAAAGATAGCAGCACAGGTAAACTAGAGAAGCGTTCTGACAAGGAAGTGCTGTGAAAAGACTCCTAATACACACTCACGGGAAGTCACATGCTAAACACAGGTGGAGGAAGTCAGACTGATTACAAAGGAGGGAACATGAGGGGGAACCTAATCACATGAAATAGGCAACAGCCAAAAAGCGGACAGGGATCAAGTCCTTGCTTGATTATCCAAGTATATCGGGCAAAATCACTGTCATCTTTTGCACAGTTTGACTCAGACTTTTCCAAAAAAAAAAAAAAAAAATACTGGAGCATAGTATTTTTTTTAACTAATTTTATTTCCTTCCAGACGATTTTTGTCTTATTGCAGCCTTGCCATATATTAGTCAGTGATTTATGAAGGCCACTCCTTAATCTGTATCGAGACATGGGCCATTATCATTTAACTGATGTTCCACTGTTTATCACAGAGCTCATGAATTATTATCCTGTCTCTCACTGAGACCAAGCAATCTCGCTCACATTTTGGCATGTTATATTCCAGGCTCACTTATGTATTGTCAAACTTTTTTTACATCTTTCTCCTGCCAATTTTAAGTTTCAAATATTGAAAGCAAAGGACAATACTGAAAAATTGTCAGTGTTAATTCATCTGCCAGACTTTTAATCATTTAATGCTATTATTGGCTCCTCCAATTATTGGTGGCACAGTGGTTAGCATTGCTGCCTCACAGCAAGAAAGTCGTGGGTTCGAGTCCGGCCAGGGGCCTTTCTGTGTGGAGTTTGCATGTTCTCCCCGTGTTGCGTGGGTTTTCGCTGGGTGCTCCGGTTTCCTCCCACAGTCCAAAGACATGCATATCAGGCTAACTGGAGACACCAAATTGCCCATAGGTATGAGTGTGAGAGCAAATGGTGTGTGAATGGTGCGTGCGCCCTGCGATGGATTGGCAAGCTGTTCAGGATGGGTCCCTGCCTTTGCCCGTAGTCAGCTGAGATAGGCTCCAGCTCGCCCCGTGACCCTAGTGAGGAATAAGGGGGTATAGAAAATGGATGGATATAATTATTGCCAGTATCGGCATACGTATAGCAGAAGAAGAAAAAAAAAGACGCCATTGCTGTTTAACATCTTAATATTGCCTCATGCTTTATTTTAACATGAACCTCGACAGTGAGATACTGCCCACTTCGCATTATTTTGCTGTTGCTCATTCAACATAATTCATGTCACCCTGCATTTTACTCTTTTCATACAGTAGAATAAAGCTCTGTATGGCACCCCGTGATGATGATCTGCAGCGAGGCAGATGAGACTGAGAGAATTGAGTTTACATGTACATTTTGTACAATGAACCATTACATGCCTCCCGATGATGATAATCAGCACTGAAGCAGAAGACACGAAGACAACTGAGTTTACATGTCATTATGCATGCTAATTCTGTCTCCATTCCTGCCCTCTGGCTGATCCCAGCCCATCAGCCTTTGTTCGCCAAGGTCCAAGATGCTCATCATGACAGACAGGGGGAGACTTAATCGTCTATGCTCACGGTGTATGATGATTTGTCAAATGTAAGACAGACAGGAGGTGAGAGTATAGGGTAGGGTTGCTGGCTCTTGTTCTCAAGAATAAGGCTTCGTCACTTTTTCCTCAAAGGATCCTTCATTTTATCTGCCATGCCAGAGGGCCAGAGGGACATGCGTTTCATAACCCAGAACCCGGCCGGCTGCACCCGATTTGTAAAGGCCATGAGTCTAAGGCTCTGAGCTCAAAAGTCTGGGCAATGTCTGTGCACATCAGCAAACACCAGAACATGTACAGCAGTGGGACTGGCCTGCATCATATTGAAGTCGCAGATCACCAATCCACAAGAGATTAGCTGTAGCACACTCATAACTCAATGAAATCTGTCATTTATTATTCATCTTCTGACACTGTGCCTCCCCATGATTCAGAACTATACTGGATTCATGAAGGATCAGGTTCTATTCATACACTATGGGCTGTAGGAAACATACTTCAAGGGGCCTTGGAACAATATAATTCACACTGTCTGTGTTGTCTCCCACTCTGTAGACAGTAAACATCCTTTTCAAAATTTTGCTGTTTAGACTTCTCATTTTTCAGAGTTTTGATACTCGTGGAACGTGTGAATTAAATCACCTCTGCCTGTGAGATCTATGGACAGTCAGAGCACATACTTTTCTCTCTTTCGAGAGAGGATTTGGTGTAGCCTATAAATATAAGAGGATATGCCATTTGTATTTTTTTATGTGCGTATTTTTACTCACTTTTTATAGTGCTTGGATGTCACTAAACCACATGCAAAGTGATGATGGCCCAGCCCCTTAATAGCTGACCCTGTGAGCACATCAGTGTAATTTATTTGGTAAGTGTAGGGTGATCATTTATAAAAAAATAAATAAATAAATAAAGAGGAAGACCATGCATATCTGCTGAATTTCCTGAAAGCAGGGACTGCAGTGTTAAACACCTTTTTAGTTCTCTGCCAGTAGCGTGATGAGGTTGACGAGGACTGAGAGACCTTTGTTAATGCATACTCCTGTTAATTTTAGTGAACCTCTTCATCCTGAATGCTCCCATATTTTTGACAGCATACTGTCAGAGGTATACCAAAGCCTCTCACCTTTCATCCATAACTGCTCTCAACCTGTTCTCATTCGATATTGCCAGATTAACAATCACTTTGCTTACTCAATAATTAAGACTGATTACTAAGCTTATAATGATTAAGAAATTACAAAGAAAAGACATTACCAAAAGGCTACACTGAAAATGTGAATGCAAAACGTGTGTGAAGGATGGCAATAACAGAATTAAAAACTTAATCTGAATTCCATCTGCGGTTTAAGCACTTTTTTCATCAGTGTAATTTATTTTAACTCATTCCAAATGTTTTCAGTTTTTAAAAAAATACATTTAAAATGGGGGATATCGTGAGCCTGCTGAATTAGGAATGGCATCATTTATAAGCCTAGCTAAAATATGTGCCATTTTATTTAGCCTCAAGAATCTTCAAAAGGCATATTGACATTTTATGCCAGTATAAAATTTGGGAAGGAAAATGCCTGATTACTGTTCTATGCAATGAACAGCTTAAAAACAAACTGGCCAGTCGCTCTGCTGATCAGTCTTTCCAAATGAGCAAATTAGTGTTTGGTTGCTGATTAGATTCAAAGAGGGGCAGTTGCACACTCAAAGCCACAATGGACATATAATTCCTCTGTTAAATTATCAACATTTTGGCTCAGTTCTTCTGGGCACTGAGGGAAGATTCATTAACCCAAAGAATCCTTTCATCAAACCCGCTGGTAATTTAATATATATTTATTGCATTGTGGCTACGTATCGTCTCCCTCCTTATAAGGAAAAGTATATGGAAATTGGATTGGAGGTAATAGGAACGTTAACGGCAGGTTAGAAAACGGCTTTTATACCTCCATTGGCACAGCACTGAAAATACCAGGTGAAAAGTGTTAATAATGTGGCATCAAAACCTGAGATTTGTTTTTCTGACTGTGCTGACAAAATCTCATGTGCTAAAGAAGATATGTTTGTTTAGAGAGCAAGACTGAGTCAGTATAGTACATACTGCTGTGCATATCATGAGTTTCTATTTGTGGTAGAGAGTGGGTCAGTGGGGTTCGCGGCAGTGCCCATGTAGACCTGTTGAAGTGGAAGATTTGAGGGAGTTGAGCTGATGTTGGTGTACATGTAGTTTTATCTGTTGAAAGACAATCAATCAGCAGTAATGTACAGGAGGGAAAAAAACATCTAGATGCGTCATGATTACTTTCCATTCGGAGAACTACAAAACAAAATTCAGTTTTTCCCTCCTTGACATCACTCAGAATGTCATCTCAAGCTGCCTTCCCACACAGTCACCCTCTCAGCAGGGAGATGAGTGACAGCTGCATGTTAGCGGGAAGGGGGTTGTGGGTGCCCCCACTAATGGGGCCCCGTGATGAGTGACAGCTGGGGAAATGATGATCCCAGGGCCCCACAAACTACTCCCACAGAGGAACGCTCCTCGCGCATCTGTGTCGCAGTGTTTGCTTTCTATTTCGCTATTTCTATCTCAAAAGCGAGACACTTTTGATCTCCTTCCCATAATCTCAGCTTTGCCTCTCCAAAATGTGCACAAGTAGAGCCGAGGATGAGGGACAGATGCTGTAGCTCTGTACTCATCCAGAAAGAACATGCATTATTGTAATTGCTGTCTCCCATTTTTTTTCAGTAGTTTTTAGTTCAGAAAATGATGGCAGTTCTCAGCTGGTGCAATGAAAAAAAAAAAAAGTTTTCAGCACAGTGGCTGATTGTGATGTGAAACATTTCTAATCAGAACAAAAACTTTTCTTGATAAAATGCGAACCTTTTGTGATTACAGCAACAACCCAAGGCACAGTATGTAATTATAATGAGAAAGAGATGTTGTTATAATTGAAAACTCTTATCTTTGTCTTGGAGGAAATATTTTCTATTGAAAAAAAGATTATCATGACTATTTTCCATGGGGCCATTATATGGAGAATGACTTTGGTGTATGACTAAATCAAGTTTTACTTTGTCTATCCCTTAGTGGTTCAGAGGGTGTTGTGATGAGTAGACAAACACTAAAAAATGATTGAATTAAATGGGCTTTAACATGAGTTCAGGCACAAGGTCGAGTCTATTCACAGGCCCCTTTCTGTTTAATCACTCTATAATGCAGTGCCTCCAGCCTAGTTGGCGAACTTTAAAAACCAAAGCAGTGTTTATTCATCTCTTCTGCTTCATGCCCTCGACTTCGCTCCTACTTTGGCCAACTGCAGATCAGCATCTCATCCCCCTCACCTCCTTCTTCAAAAATAACATTGTTTATTATTAGCACCATCTGTGCATATTTTGTCGATGAACTGAAACATCCTGAATCTCAGACTCTGGGGGCATGTTTGTGATCTCAGGGACTCTCTGTGTCATGCTTCCTTAGATTGTTCGAGTATCACTTGAGCAGTCACTGCCAACCACAAATGCATATCATATCATTCTATTACAACCCCAATTCCGAAATAGTTGGGACAAAGTGTAAATTGTGAATAAAATCAAAATGCAATGACTTTCAGATTACATGAGCCAAATGTGTTATTTACAAAACATCGATTACATTTCAAATATTAAAAGTGAGACATTTTCCATTTATATTCACAAAATGAGCTACATTTTGTGAATGAGAAAATGAGAAAAAAAAGGAGAAAATTTCAAATTTTCTGCAACAGGTCTCAAAATTTGGGACACGGGCAAAAAGGAGCTGAAAAACCAATTAATATATAAGAGAATCAGCTGAAAGAACATTAAGCAAGTATTTAAGATAACTGGCCTCAGGTGTGTAACATGATTGGCTATAAAAAGGTCGTCTTTGAGAGGCTGAGTCTCTCAGAGGTAAAGACGGCCAGAGGCTCTCCAACCTGTGAAGGCTTGCGTAAAAAAATCGTGGAATACTTTAAAAACAATGTTCCTCAATGTCAAATTGCAAAGGCTTTGAAGGTCCCATTATCGACACTGCATAACATCATCGAAAGATTCAGAGAAATCTTCGGACAAGACCGAAAATCTTTACTGGAGGCCCGTGATCTGCGGGCCCTCTGACGGCACTGCATCACTCACTGGCATGATTCTGTCATTGACATTACTAAATGGGCCCAGGAATACTTCAAGACGCCAGTGTCTGTGAACACAGTCCGCCATGCCATCCAAAAATGCCATCTAAAACTCTATCATGCAAAAAGGAAGCCATTGTTGAGCATGATCCAGAAGCGCCGCCGTGTTCTGTGGACCAAGGCTCATTTAAAATAGACTGTAGCAAAGTGGTAAAGTGTCCTGTGGTGAGACAAGTCCAAATCTGACATTCTTTTTGAAAATCATGGGTGTTGTGTCCTCTGGGATAAAGAGGAGAAAGACCACCCCTCCTATTATCAGAGTTCAGTTCAAAAGCCAGCATCTCTGATGGTATGGGGATGCATTAGTGCATATGGTGTGGGACACCTGCATGTTTTAAAAAGCACCATGAATGCTGAAAGGTATATAAAGGATTTTGAGCAACATATGCTCCCCTCCAGACGACATCTATTCCAGGGAAGGCCTTGTGCATTTCAGCAGGACAATGCAAAACCTAATGGTGCAACGGATCATCATGATCCCTCTTCACGGTTCGGTACGCACATGATCCGCAGATTGGTTGATGGAAAAAGAAAAGGTTATGCTAGCCTAGGGGTGTGATGTTATTGAGTTGCGATGAGCAGTAAGCAAAATGAGACAACTTGCCGCTATGGAGTAAGAGTACACAGTTGCATCCCATTTCTTCTTGAAACCTACAAGTGGTCTGGAATAAACAACAATCATTTGAAGTGCTTCCCGGAAGATTATTCTGATTAGACCTCCTATAATTGTCGGCGAGGTTGGGCAGCTTCATCACCTTTTAAGGCTCAACTGGCCAACCCTAAATCTGCTCCAGTATAATATGCTCTAAATGACAATCAAGCAATTTAGCTTGTTGCCAAAAATTATAATGAAGTGAAAGAGAAGAGCTGACAGACGTAACTGCGCAACAATGTTAAATTAAAAGAAAGCGAATAACCTAAAGAATTACAAAAAGTCTTGTCCAAACTCCTTTTCTCATCGTAGCCTTTTTGCTGATTTTTAAACTCTTGCACCCTGGATTTGCCATCAGAGGATAACCTAGCTCTGCTTTCACCATACCTTCTCCAAACCGGTTCACATTTATGTTTTCCAATTAGCAACTTGGTGTGAATTCGTTCAGATGCGAGAATCAGTCAGTCGAATTACTGTCCACCTCCGCTCCTCTTTCATTGCTCTTTGCAATTATCAAGAACCTCCCCATCCACGCTAGTTGCGACATAAAACAGCAATTTTTATAGAAGCTTCTGAATTCACGTAGCTGACCAAATGGCATAATTTTTTTTCTGTCTGTGTTCTGCTTGATATGCCTAAGAAAAATTTAAATTTATATTAAATGCAGTTTTGCCAACTGAGGCTCCAGTGTTAAGTTTGCTTTCGTAAAAATAAAACTGTCTACAGCCAGTGACATTACCAAATGCAGGTTAACCCTGAACCTGTTTCTAATTTAGAATGGGACAGTTAGTTGAATAAAATAACTGAGCACGTAGGTCACATTTGAGGGCGGGGCTTAGCGATAGGTTAATTCAGAACAGGAACATCCTGCTCATCAAGAACCTCTGAGAAGATCCGGGCAGTGTGTGGCCAGGTATTATCGTGCTGAAGTGTCACGTGATGGAGTCGCACAAATGGTACGACTATGGGCTTCGGATTTTGTTGTGGTTCTGCTGCCTGTTCAAGTCACCCTCAACGAAATTCAGACGGTTATGCAGTCCATGGCATATGCATGCACATACCATTACACTCGCACCACCATGTGCCACTCGACGCACGACACTGGCATCAGCGTTACGCTTACCCACACATTGCTCTACGCGTTGTTTACCATCAGCTAGGTACAGTTGGAATCGCGATTCATTGCTGAATAACACCGTCCTCCACCATGCAAGCGTCCAGCGAAGGTTTCACTTGGCCCAGTCGAGTCTGTATCAATGACGGACGGCAGTCAGGTTGAGACCTTTGTGCGGTCGGCGGTCTCAGAGGTCTGCCGCCTTTTGTGCAGTCCGATGGTCTCGTCAGCTGTCGTGTGGCTGGTCGGAGCGGATGATGGAGGTGCTGGAGCCACGTGCTGATCCTGTGCGGGCGTGGTCACACGTGGTGGTGGTGAAATGTAGACATTTCACAGTGCTGCCATTCTCTCTGAATTGATTTCTCAACCGGCTGTCACAGATATCCTAGCGTTCAGCTACCCAATGGCACGCTCTCTCATGACTTGTGATATTTGTGGCATTGTGAATTGTGACAAGTGCACATTTTGCAGTGGTCTTTTATTGACCCTGGTGCAAGGAGTGCCTGTGTATTGGTTACGCTGACTGACCAACTCAATGTTATGCTCTGTGCAGCTCAGCAGTGGAATAACTCAATGAGTGAGTAATCTCACTGGGAGTGGTCAATGAGAAACTATTCAGTACTCCAAAAAAGACTTTTTGTGGGCATATTTCATTATAGGTCAATTTAATTCACCATTTTTAGTTTGTATGTTTATAGTCCACAATTCACAAGTCCACAATCCAAAATCAGAATCCAAAGGGGATAATCCAGAGTTGTAAACAGGGCACCAATCACAAAAATCGAAGTCAGACAAAAATGGGTCAATACACAAGAAAGCGGCGAAATACAGGGAGAATGTAAAGCTCGTGGTCTAGGACGGTCCAGTCATAAAGATAATCACAATGATACAGGGCGAGAGGAGCGTGGCACAGGTAAGCAATGGAAGGCGAGCTGACAAGGAAGTGCTACAAACAGACATCTAATATACATTTCAGGGAGGTCACATGGCAATGGAAAACAGGCGCAATCAATGGGAATGACAACAAGGGAGAAACACATTGGGAGGAAACTAATTACATGAAATTAGCCGGAGCCAAAACGCAGACAAGGATCACAAGACAAACCTATAGACAGATAAACAGCTCCAGTTAAGGAGTTCTAAAGTGCATAGGTACTGAGAGAGAAAAGACAGCATGGAGCAGTTGTGGAAGATCCACAGAAACACAGCAGAGATAATCAGGGAAAGACAAGAGGCGGAGACTAGAATAGGGCGAATGCTGAGAGATCGTTAGTCAATCAGGAAGTGCAGCTATACAATCCCGAGTGCTCATTAGTAAGTTAGTCAAATATACAATGTTAGTGTTGGTTAGTAATTATCCAAAATTAGTGTTAGTATGTGTTGGTAAAATAGCAAAAGCAGGAGGAAGGAAGAACACGAGATCATGAAGGAAGATTCAAACCCAGAAACCAGTAAATCACTCAAAGGAGTGGCAGGATATACAGGGGACTGTGAACAAAGACAAGACTTACAACAAGACGGGGGGAGACGAAGTGCAATGCGCGGGAACTCAAAACATGGCATGGACTAAAACTGTGAACGAAACTAAAACATAGAATATAATAAAACAAGAAATCTAATTACTAAATGACAATACAAGATCCTAAGAATGGTCAGACATGAGCAATGAATCAAAAACAGAGAGGTCAGTCTGAACCTGGTATATGGCCAGGCAGAAACTTGATACATTGCACGACAAATACAGAATCACAACAATAAGGCCAGGGTGGGGTGGGGGGCCTCCAATAGACGTGCTCCGGGGCCTCAAAGGACCTTGATGCGCCCTGGGGGTTGAGGTACACTCCTTCCTCTCTTATCCTCAATGTCAGTCAGCCACAGGATGTGTCAGGGTCTGAACTTAGACACCAAACTATTATTGTATCTTTGTTAATTCTGCAGTTACTATTTACACAAGAGTTGGCTGACAGAATGCTATTTTTATACATTCCCCAGAGTTCTTCATATTAAGGATATGTGCACTGTGGCACCCGACATGTTATTGCTGCGCAATGCGCATTTAAATGGAGTTGGCCCCTGAGAGTGCCGAGGGCATTTGGTCCCATTCCAGCCTGAAAGAATTAGTGATGTCAAGCAGTGATGTTGGCCAATCGTAGCTCACAGACTACAGTTGATCCCAAAAGTGTATGATTGGGTTGGGCTTTGTGTAAGGACTACACTCTGTTCACAGGGGCACCACTGTGCTGAAACTGGAAAGGGCCTTCTCCATTGTTTGTAATATGGTATCATCTGGATTTGCACTTCATTCAAATATTTAAGAAGAACAATCGTGTCTGAGGCTAAACCTCATAAAACATCCTCAGACCAAGGGTATATACTGTGTTCATGGCAATTTTGTACCGATTAAATATAATACCTGCCGAATGTGTAAATTTTGATTTTCGGAAAACAAAGTTGATTGTTTTTAAATTCTGTTTCAAACTAAAAAGTATCTCTCATTTCCAGGGTGACCTTTGAAACTGTTTGAGTAGGCAGCATCCAAATAGATGTAATGAATCAAAACAACGTAATAATGAAAAGAGAAAGCAGAAGCCCTTGGGGATCCCAGAGATGAAGGATTACTCTTATCCAAGTAGGTGTGTAAATACCTCAGAGACATCCAGAGAAAATAAGGTCTGCGTAAAATGTTCAACCAGTGAAAGTGATTATCTTCTCTCCTCTCTTGTTTTATTGTCAGCTGTAACAAAATATACAGTTTTAAAGTCTTATTAATCACCTTCTTTAGCATCTCAAACTACTCTTTTGGATTAATATTCAGAGTTAAAATGAGATACTAAAAAATAAAGCTGTGATAATGGAGATCTCGTTTGCTCTGTTTAATAAGGAATCAGGCTGAAGTTCTTGTGGTAATGCAGGGTGTGGGATTTCAGGTGAGCGTTAGATGGCTGAGGGAGATGGGGAGGTAATCATCTAAAGCACTGTGGGAGGTCTTTCTGACACCGATCCTGCTTTTATATTAAATTAAACAATAAATCTCTGCATTAGTGGCAAGCTGCCAACGGTGTCTGAAAGTTCAAGACTGCCATCAAACTGAAGCAGAGCTGATACTGCTCCAGTAATAGCCCAGCACAGAAGGAATATTATTTACACACATTTTAACGGCATTAATTTATCTGCAATTCACACTGCCATGTGCTGCAACACGAGCAGGGCTAGAACAGCATTATGAATCCAAGCTCAGCCAACAAAGGTAGATAATTCAATAAGCAAAAATCTGAAACTACATTGCAATGCAGGGCAAAAACATGGAGAAATATGCCCCCTTTTGGATGTGTTTTATTTACTGGCATTAGTTACACTTATGATGATGAATGGACCTGACAAGGAAGGGTCACCTTGTTGAATTCTTTATTCTGGGGTTCCCATAGAAACAAATAGGCCAGGGTAGGAGCAAGAACATCACAGCACTTTGCACAGACCATTACCCACTTACTTCAGCCAGAACCTTTCAGGCTGCCATACCTGTGTGGACACCAGCGTGTGTGTGCATGTGTGCACGTGTGTCAACACAATTTATTGAATTGTCTTTCCCGACCAACCACATCCATACAAAAATTAATTTGGGGCAAATTAGCTACATACTGCCTAGTTCTTGTTATGAATTGCTCTTTTTTCATGCTCTGGAGTCAAATCCAAGTTTTGGTTTTGAAATCTGCCCCAGAGTAAGACATTAGTGCATGATGCGACGACAGCATATGTCTATTAGGAGCTGAAATTTAGAAAAGCAGGACTCAAAAATTTCTTAATCATTTTGATTTGTGGTTATCGCTTGCAGGATATGTTGATTGAGTTTGAAAACAAGTTTGTTAAAAATTCCAAAATAGTTAGGACAAAGTGTAAATTGTGAATAATAGCAAAATGCAATGACTTTCAGATCACATGAGCCAATATGTTATGTTCAATAGAACATAGATAACATTTCAAATGTTGAAACTGAGACATTTCACATTTTTTTTCTTTTAATTTGGCTTCTCCAATCCCACCCAAATCTGGAATACCCAATTGGTGAACTATGTACAAAGCTTGCATGTATGCGACCCCTTGTTGCCAATTCAGTAGAGTGTAGACAGTTCACGGCCCTCCTCCGAAGCACGTGCCTGTCAGTCTGCTGCTTCTTATACACTCATTGGTTGAATCTTTGCAAGTTCAGCACAAGGGCGGAGGATATCCGAACATAAACAGACTTAGGCCGTGTTCGAAACGCGCTCTACGGTCTACATACTACTCTCCCTACACACTAGTCGCACTACTCTCTTCTCCCAACGAGCGAACCCTTCTTTCTTCTTCTTCTTTTGAATTTTATGGTGAATTACATTCCAATTTGTGTATTACAGCCATCATCTGTGTTATAAGATAATGATTTACGAACAAACCCGTTTGAGAAGTTAATATTTTCCAATGTGATCTATAAAATAAAACCTTAACCAAACAATACGCGAAGACCAAAAAGGCAAAAATGTGCATTCATTTTGAGGGGATTGAAACAGGATGTTTAGCCAACCTAAAATAGCAGTTTTCGACAACCCTACCGGCATTTCGCCGTTATGTTTTCCCTGCTGAAGATGCAGCCAAGGCCACGACGGAGTCAATCGGCCCACCCTCAGCGTTTCATCTGTGCGCTTATGAATATTCATCAGAGGTAAGATACCATTTAAAAACAAGTTTCTACTTTCACTTAGCTTACTTACTCCCAGTGGATGATGTGAACAGATGAGAGTGAAATGTTTACTTGGCTTTAACCAAAGAACAGTTGTGAACCAAAGAATGACCACGAATAAAGTATTCTTTAACTTACCATCTAATCTTAATTATCATGCATAATGTTATCCTATTTCTACTTGAAACAAAACTTAAACCCAAACAGTTACGTATATGGAGCGGAACGCGCCAAATGCTCTGTAAATGAAATTGTAGGGAAAAAGTAGCCTCCATTCACAATTCACATTAACCCCTTAGTGCAGGTACACCTGAATGCATGAATACCAAAATGTAATGGGTAAATTAATTCTGTAATTGAATTTTTGAATGTTTTACTCAATTGAACCATTTTGGCCAGTATCTGCGATACAAATACTGAGTGATGAAGCATTAAATAAGCTCTTGCACAACGGGAAATTATTTATTTGTATTCTGCATAAAGGAGAACATTTGAGCTCAGATATATTAAAATAAGATACAGAATAATATGATGGCAAATGTGAATTTAATCTATAAAAAACATTCAATATGCAATAATTTCATATAAATATTCAAATGAGAAATTTAATAAATTACTTCAATCACTTTTCTTTAAAGTCTAATAAATAATTACATTATCATATAATTTTAGAAAATGGCTCGGTAAATAATTGCATTAAATAGTTAACAATGTATATGAAATTATTCAACAACATTCAACACAGTCCAATTAATAATTTAAAATATTTTCCTTTATAGGTTGGTCTGAGAGGGCTATACTGCAGGGTGAATCTCCAGGGTCCGCTACTGTGCCTCTATTTTGAGGGAGGTGACCTGCGGAAGGACTTCCGCCTATGAAGGTCATTGGTCGAGAGACTTGTCCATCTCCTGGGAGAGAACGACCATAGATGGGGGAAGTTGATAGAGGTGCTGGTGTTTGTGTACTGGCTGTCCTTTTGAACGTCCTACTGGGTTGTGCCAGAGGCCTTTCATTCCCCACACCACATGCCATGACATGATCCACTGGGTCAGTAGGGACATCCAGGGGGTTTTCAGGAGACTCATCCCCCTCCCCACCCCCGAAGAGCTGGAGGAGATTGGAGCCGGGTTCCAGCAGCTGTCTGGTTCCCCAGACTTTGGTTGGGTGGGTGGGAGCATTGATGGCTGCCATGTCCACATTTTTCCACCTGGGCGGTTTGCAGTGGACTATTACAACAGGAAGCTGTTCAACTCGGTCCACTTCCAGGCCATCTGCGACCACAAGGGTCGCCTTCTGGATGGTGGGCTTCCCTGGCAGCGTCCATAATGCCCGGGTCCTGAAGTGCAGCCCCTTGTATGGTCACCAATTGTACCCACCTCCTGGATGGTGTCTGAGCGATGGCGGATTCCCGTGTTTGGCAGAGCCATTCCAGGAGCCTGTCCGGAATCCTGTGGAGGCCAGGTACAACACCAGGCTGTCCAGGGCATGGTGCGTGGTGGAGAGGGCAGTTGGGGTTCTCAAGACCAGGTGGCACTCCATTTTCTTGAAGGCGAAGGTGGAGTTTGTGTCTGAGGTCATCTGTGCCTGCCTTTTCCAGCACAACGTCCGCCTCAGGAACGAGGACGTCTTGGAGCCTGAGGTCAAAGACGAGGATGACGGCGATGATAGGGATGATGTTGAAGCCCACAAACCACTCCAGCAGTCCGGAGACACCCTCAGGGGCAGATTTGCAGCATTGGTGTTTGCTCCTGATGTTCCCATTGCAGTGCTGCAAGAACATGATTATTGTTAGGCTTTTTTTTTGGTTTGTGTTACTCTGCCCAGGGAGTTCTTAGTTCCTGATTTATCTCAAATGTTAAGGGTGATTCACCCCGGGTGTGCATAGCTGTATTATGGTTCTTTTATTATTGCCTCTTAAAAATCCAAACCCTCGTCCGAGTCAAAAGAGATGGAAACAGGTAAAGTACAGGACTGCCAGGCAGGGAGAAGTTCATCTGGTGGTTAAACCACTTGGGCTGATACAGTAGCCATGAAGGCCTGTCTTGATCTACCTGGAAACGCGCTGGCTAACAGGGCTCTTGTAAAACTATGTGGACCAACCACCTCTTTAGCGTATAAGTTATGATTACAGAAACTTTGCTGGAAGACCTATAGCTAAGTGTAGAAGTCGAAGGTCTCTCCCTCAAATGTGGTGCTGGACAATGAAAGCTAAAAAGAAGTTGCTCAATTCATGCATGATCGTTGTCACCTGAAAAAGAAGGGTTTTTAGTGAAGTTAGTCAACTGGTTGATATTTGACTTTTTCATGTTCCCTTGCAATATTTTATACATTTCTGCAGAGCAAAAACCAGACGCAACCCCTTCCATTATTATTTAGGTTCTCTCAGGCAATGCAATTTGTGTGCGTATTCCATGGTAGTTGACAGTTTCTCTCGTGCTAGGTTGTTATGCATCATCAGACCAAAGCAATGTAAAAGTACAAAACCCAAAACCAGTGAAGTTGGCACGTTGTGTAAATTGAAAATAAAAACAGAATACAATGACTTGCAAATCCTTTTCAACCTATATTCAATTGAATACACTGCAAAGACAAGTTACTTAATGTTCGAACAGGTAAACTTTGTAATTTTTTGCAAATATTAGCTCATTTGGAATTGCCTGCAATATGTTTCAAAAAAGCTGGCACAAGTGGCAAAAAAGACAGAGAGTTGAGGAATGATCATCAAACACTTATTTGGAACATCCCACAGCTGAACGGGCTAATTGGGAACAGGTGGGTGCCATGATTGGGTATAAAGCAGCTTCCCTGAAATCCTCAGTCTTTCACAAACAAGGATGGGGCGAGGGTCACCACTTAGTGAACAAATGCGTGAGCTGATTGTTGAACAGTTTAAAAATAACATTCCTCAACGAGCTACGGTAAGAAATTTAGGGATTTCATCATCTACGGTGCGTAATATCGTCAAAAGGTTCAGACAATCTGGAGAAATCACTGCACGTAAGCGACAAGGCCGAAAACCAACATTGAATGCCCGTGACCTTCGATCCCTCAGGCGGTACTGCATCAAAAACCGACATCGATGTGTCAAGGACATCACCACATGGGCTCAGGAACACTTCAGAAAACCACTGTCAGTAACTGCAGTTCATCGCTACATCTGCAAGTGCAAGTTAAAACTCTACAATGCAAAGCAAAAGCCATTTATCAACGCCGCCGGCTTCGCTGGGGTTCTCATCTAAGCTCATCTAAGATGGACTGATGCAAAGTGGAAAAGTGTTCTGTGGTCTGACGAGTCCACATTTCAAATTGTTTTTGGAAACTGTGGACGTTGTGTTCTCCGGACCAAAGAGGAAAAGAACCATCCGGACTGTTCTAGGCGCAAAGTTCAAAAGCCAACATCTGTGATGGTATGGGGGTGTATTAGTGCCCAAGGCATGGGCAACTTACACATATGTGAAGGCACCATTAATGCTGAAAGGTGCATACAGGTTTTGGAGCAACATATGTTGCCATCCAAGCAACGTCTTTTTCATGGACGCCCCTGCTTATTTCAGCAAGACAATGCCAAGCCACATTCTGCACGTGTTACAACAGCATGGCTCCGTAGCAAAAGAGTGCGGGTACTAGACTGGCCTGCCTGTAGTCCAGACCTGTCTCCCATTGAAAATGTATGGCGCATTATGAAGCGTAAAATACGACAACGGAGACCCCGGACTGTTGAACAACTTAAGCTGTACAGGCAAGAATGGGAAAGAGTTCCACCTGAAAAGCTTCAAAAATTGGTCTCCTCAGTTCCCAAACGTTTACTGAGTGTCGTAAGGGAAAGGCGATGTAACACAGGGGTAAAAAGGCCCCTGTGCCAACTTTTTACCTTCGCCAGCAACTTCGCTGACGTAGGTAATGTTTTGATCCCCGTGTATTTATTTGTTTGTGTGTCTGTCTGTGTGTATGTGTATCGAATAACTCAAAAAGTACCAAACGGAATTTCATAAAATTTGGTGGGTTGATTTGGCATGACCTGAGGATCAATCGATTAGATTTTGGGAGTGATCGGGTCAAAGGTCAAGGCCACGAAAAGGTCAAAACTGACTTTCGGCCATATCTCGGTCAATTTTTATCCGATCGGCATGAAACCAACGCCAGTGGCGAGGGATTCAGTGGCGTCGGCGAAGGTATGCGCTCTACCGAGTGCCCGTTCTAGTTTGCAATGTGCTGCTGCCTTTAAATTCTAAGTTAATGATTATTTGCAAAAAAAAAAAAAAAGTTTCTCAGATTGAACATTAAACATCTTGTCTTTGCAGTGTATTCAATTGAATATAAGTTGAAAAGGATTTGCAAATCATTGTATTCTGTTTATATCTACGATTTGCATAACGTGCCAACTTCACTGGTTTTGTAGATTTACCAAAAATGCACTGTAATTCCAATTTAACCCTAGAACACTATTCCTAAAATTTGTAACCCCATCACTAACGCCGGGTGATTTTTCCCGATATAGTAAAATACCCAATAAAAAGTACTTGTCATCAAAATATGACAATACATGACAAATTAGAGTAGTGTTCTTTTATTTTCAACTGTGCCATGTCTAACAAAATGAAAAAAAGTACCCTGAGGTAAACAAAACACCCATGCCTTCAAACATGTCAAAGACAATGCTGAAGCTACCCAGGGACCCATAACAGTCAGACAAACGCAACATAATGAAAATCATGAAAACACGTTGGCTCGGGTGAAAATCACCCGGCGATAGTGTTCTAGGGTTAAGCCGGCATCTAATGAAAAGAAAAGAAAAAACAAAACCCAACCCCACGTTACAGGCCTGTTTACCGTTCTCCACAAGATGGCGTCCTCGCTCAGGAATGTACTTATGGGTCAGAAGACTTCCCTTTCACCGTGTATGCAACAGCTCTTCGAAAGACCGACGCGATGTGATGCTCTGGTGCTCCGTTGACGAGTCGGGAGATTCCTAACACCGGTCCACAGTCTTTAAGCAGGATTGAATAAGTCGCTGAACTCCATACTCTTAATTGACATCCAGCATCTTCGTTCGCTCCTCTGGATATAGCCGGTTGCTGGGTTAGCAACACGCTACTGCTCTGGCTAGCTGTAACTAACTAGCCAGCTATGCTATTATACACTGTGGGCAAGTCTGGATATGCAGCTTACTTTGCAATCTAACCGCTGATAACATCTCATCGCAGAGCGTCCCAGTTATAAACGTATTGAATGTAAATGGCACTCCACAGTGCAGTCTTATCAGTAACACTTCGTCACTCTTAACTATGACTGTCCAAAATAAAAAAAAACGTTTATCACGTTTCTTTTTTCACCACTTTACATTTGTTCGCTCGTCTCCTCCCTCACTCGCATCACTTCTCCCTCTCCCTCTCCAACACTTTCAAACACATGACCTCATACTCACTCCTGATTGGCTCTTACCCTCTACTATGGAAAACTCACAGACCCCAAATGCAAAATACTACAGAAATAAACAAAATAAACCACAGTAAATGTAATACTTTAAAGTAGTTTCCAAGCAAGTAAACAACAGTAGTATACCCATTTCTGTTGAACAATAAACAGTATCACAAATCTTATTCAGAAAAACATGAACTCCAAAATAATAACGGGGTTACATGCATTTTTTTTAACCACGTTTGGTATTTCAGTGAAAAAATGCCCTCATTTCTTACACAAAAATCTGAAACTACTTGCAGATTTTTGTAACATCAAAACCCCCTAAGGACTTCATTTTAAGAATAAACAGCAAAAAAAAAAAAAAATCCAAATGCTAGTGCCACACAATTCTAGACATTTAATTGCCTCAATTTTGAATTAAATGATAAGTGAATAAAACACAACTTGAGCTCATTAATTACACTCAAATGAGCCCCCACACCAAATGCAGTGGGGAGAATTTTCTCTGCCATATGGACATCAGTCATCAAGCCTTTCAGATGCAATTACTTAGAAAGATTTTGTCAAAGCACAGTAAGTGATTATTAGGGCAAGGGCACCATGAACACATCAATGATGCAATTTTTAATATAAATCAATTGCAAGAGTAACTTTCTATGTACTGAATTCATCGCATCATGAAGGCAGATGCTTGGCATAAAATGAGAAGACATTTTTAATTGTCATACTTTTTATACTTTCTGAAAGACATAATGTGTTGTAGCACAACACATTCAGAAGAAACCTTACTGAAAAGAATAATGCTCCCTGCAAAACTATTGACTCTTTAGCATCATTTTCTTTTCTAAACTGGATTTTGTGCAGAGAACTCAAAAGGGCTGATTTCTCTGAACTGCCTTTTGCAAAATTACAATGTTGTATCAAAATTATGTCCAAAATATGTGGTCAGATTTGTTGAGTAACACCTCATTTTGTGGCTGTGAATCTGGACTTAAGCATATGGCAATGAAATGTTTTTGATAATTCAGAGAAAGGGTGCTGCCAATGTATGTGTTAATTTTTAGATCATTTTCTCAGCAGCTTTTTTTTTTTTTTTTAAAGGTGATTTTATTTTTTTGGTCACACTTTAGATGAAGTGTTGCTCATAAAGGCTTTATACAGCATGTATAATGCCTTCATACATGAGACAAAATGGCTTCATCAATCATACGTATGCAAATGTCATGCTTTGTAAAGGCTTCTTCAGCATGTGATGCCAGATGTGATATAACCGACAATGTCACATAGCTTTTGGTAAATGCTGTAAAGGGTGACATTTTCAGCTAAGTTACAATGGCCGTGTTTCCCAGACTCATTTCAGAAGATCTTAGCGCTAAGAGCTTCTTTACATCCTTCTTAAAGCTCCAGTAAGAAGCAAACACGTTTCCCAGATTCCTTCTTTGCTTATGATGGCTCCCTCTTTGCTGGACTCTTCTTTGGAACCTTCTTAACTGGGAAACGCGGCCATTGCCATTGTCACATCTGGTATCACATGCTGAATAAGGATGTGTTATTTCACCCTTTACAAAGCATGACATTTGCTTATGTATGAAGACTATGTCTCATTTATGAAGGCATTATATATGCTGTATAAAGCCTTTATGAGAAACACTATCTAAAGTGTGACATTTTTTAAAATTTAGGATGGAAACCAAATGCTTATTATGTGAAAATAAAAATCATGAAGAAAAGTAATGTCTAACTTAGGCAACATTCAAATTAAAAAAATCTACCTGATGACAATATTTTGAAATTAATGTAGATTTTACAGAGGGGAGGATAAGGTGCCATACATGAATGAACAAATGAATAAAATTATTAAGAAATGCAGTGTAATGCATAAGATGCATTAACTACACTAGTTGTAAATGGGGCATCGAAAACAAATTAATTTTGGTTCTAAATTTTGATTGTTGTGCTTACCCAAAGCAAACTGCCTGAGTGTTTTTGGATAAATGAGTACTCTAACTCACCTGCAGGAAAACCTTTTTTTGTGCATCATAATGGAAAGTAAAGCAAGGTTGAGGGTTCATGTCCCAAGTGGGGCAATGTTACTCCACGTAACATATCCGTCAGAAAAACACCCAGCATAGTCAGAAGAATGAGCAGTATGACTGTGTTGCTTCTAAAGAGAAGAATTTCAGGGTCTGTTAAACCCTTTGGCAATTCCAGCTTTCAATGCTAGATAAAAGATGACATTGGAGGAGGAAGAAACTCTTCTAGCACACAATGTTGGACAAAAACTTTGTGATAAAATAAGAAAATCTCTCTCAAAAACTCCCTGACTGGTTGGCTGAATTCCCCATCGCTGAACAAATTCAAATCAACTTCTTTACCTCTAGTGGTACAAAACAAACAACTGCAGTATGATCAAGTATCGTAGCACTCTGATTTTTTTGGTGTCCTTCAGAGAATATATTACCTTTATGCATGATGGGTAAATATAAGCACTTTGAATTATATGATTTGTGAAACTACCATAAATCTTCCTTTCAACCTCCATGGACACATGGAAAACATCTGCCCTGGAACATGATAATCAATATTTGGCACTCAACAAGAGCTTTTGTGGTTTATGAGGAGTGCTCTGACATGGGGCCCGCTTTAGAAAAGCCTGCCTCTTACGACCATTTAGCAGCTTCAATATAGCGATCAAAATGGCCTTCCTCATGTGCATTATCTCATACTGCTCTTTTGGAAAATTGACTCTAAAGCAGTGATGGAGCTTCACCTGGTGCTCATCTTAAGAGAAAAGCACTTCTCATTTGAATGGCCTGCCATGCTATGTGTGAACTGTCACTTGGCACATGCTTAATGTCAAAAAATAACATCCAGTGTCCATCCAGGCAAACTGTGTATTCCAGAATTATGCCTGTTTTTAATATAGTGCCACCTAAGGGTCCGGAGATCATGAGCCGTATTGACTTTCGGACTTGTCCCTTGCACACAGAGATTTCTCCAGACTCTGTGATTCTGTTGATGATATTTTATACTATAGATTCAAAGTCTTCGCAATTTTATTTTGAGGAAAATTTTTCTGAAATTGTTCCACAATTTTTAGATAGTTTTTTGCAGATTGGTGGCTCTTTGTCCATCTTTACATCTGAGAGACTCTGCCTCTTACTGACCTGCTGCCAAGTAACCTAATTTGTCTCAAAATGCTCCTCCAGCTCAGCTGTTTTTTTTAGTACATTTTACTAACTTACTTATCCAGCCTTTTTTGCCCCTCTCCCAACGTTTTTGAGATGCGTTGCTGCCATCAACTTCAAAATGAGCTAATGTTTTTCTTGAAATGGTAAAATGTCTCACGTTCAACATCAGATATGTTGTCTATGTTCTATTGTGAATAAAATGTGGGTTTATGGCAGGGCTCGAAATTGCGAATATTTTGGTCGCATATGCGCCCAAATTTTTATCAGTGCGACTATTAAATATATTTAGGAGCACCGGTGCGACTGGGGGAAAAATCTGGTGCGGTGCGCCTTTTTTTTTCCCCCATTCGCTCTCGCTCTCTCTCGTCAATAGAGTTAATGCTCTCCCTCCCCCTTTGGGATGTCCCCTGTGCGCTCAGCAACACTGAGATGCCAATCAGTCATTGTATCCTATCAAACGTGAGCTTTCATATGCCCAACTAAGCATGCTGATTTTAGATTGGTTAAGGTTGCTTAAATCCCTCCTCCACAGCGCGCTGCAAAGTCACGTGACACGGGGTCTCCTGCACGCACAAGTCGCGGGAGAATTTGACAGCTAGAACCATCGAGACGGAGAGAAGCGAAAGATAGTGAGTGTTGAGACGGAGAGAAGCGAGAGAGCGGAAGATAGTGAGTGTTGAGACGGAGAGAAGCGAGAGAGCGGAAGATAGTGAGTGTTGAGACGGGGAAAAGGGAGAGACGTAGTTAGTGTCGATGAAGGACGGTGCGCTTCAAATAAAATGAAGCGCACCATTTCAGACTTTTTCGGTCAGAGACAGAGTAATAAAAATATTTCCGAAACGGCCATCAGCAATGCGATTGTCGACGTCGGCAGTGATGGCGAACGAGCTCCAGCAGCCAAGAGGAGGACACATCGATTTAGAAAAGAGTGGCTAAAAGATTTCGAGTGGCTTAGATTTGAGAACGGTGCAATGCACAGAGCCCACTGCAAAGCTTTTGGGCCGGAGCTTGCTGGCAATACTGCGTTTGCTACCGTTTGCACCAATTCAAACATGAAAGTTTAGTGAAGCACAGAGGCAGCACCAAACACCTGAAATGCAGAGATAAATGTGTTGCACCGACAAAATCTGCACCAATTGGCGAAGCGTTTGACAGACAGAGAGCTGTGTTGTTCTCAGCCCAAGAGACAGAGCTTCAGATCAAATTCAACACAGCGTACACGATAGCGAAAGAGGAGCTCGCCTTCACTAAATTCAAGCCACTTCTTAGTCTAATTAAAAAAAATGGCATCGACATCAACATGACTTACGCAAACGATAAATCCTGTGCAAACATAATTGGCGTGATCGCAGACACTTTGAGAGAGAAGACAGCAGATAAAATAGCCTCTGCACAGTACATGGCATTCCTCATTGATGGGGATACGGATGTCTCCGTAAAAGATTGCGAAATAGTCTATGCCCGTATCCTGCAAAAAGGACAGCCAACCAACGTACTGGTGGGACATGTGGAGCTACAACATGCCAATGCAGATGGTAAGATATATATATATATATATATATATATATATATATATATATATATATATATATATATATATCTTATAATGATTAATAATAGTAATAATAATGCTTATTCTGCACATAAGCTATTTTATGTATTCAAAATGTACAATTAATGTGATTGATATACTAGAATAGATACATAGATAGATATGAAATTGTATATAAATAAATATTAAATAAATAAATAATGGCCCTATTGGTTTTTATGAAATCTGAATGTGTTATCTTTAACTATTAATAGGAATCTATGCAGCCACCAAGTCAGCATTTGCTGGCCTTGGACAGTCATGTCAGGACTGGCTCCAGAAGACCGTGGCCATGGGGGCTGATGGAGCTGCTGTAAATCTTGGGAAGAGGGGAGGAGTAGCAGTCAAACTCCAAGAAGAGGCAGGAAACTACATCATCCCCTTTCACTGCATGCCTCATAGGTGAGTTGATGTCCCACTTAATAATAATACTAATAATAATAATTTAATTTTAGAAGTTTAAGGTTCTGTCTGTATGATTACAGATTGGAGCTTGCCCTACTGTCTGCCCAGAAAGATTCACCTTGGATGGGCAAGGTTTATGACCTGCTTCACTTGGTTTGGAAGACATACCACTTCAGTGCTAAGTCCAGAAGGGAGCTGAAGAACCTGGGTGAAGAATTGGGTGTGTCAGTGAGTAATCCAGGTTAGTGGTGGTCTGGTGAACTTGAGTACTGTAAATATTGTGCTGTATTTTGCAAGCTGATAACTTAAACTCTGCAAAAAAATATAGTACTGTCGACTCTGATACATTTTCATCTGACCATAATTAATCATGCACATATTTCAAATAGTGATAATGGCCAATGTACAATCTCATGTGTTGCAGTGTGAGCTTGTAGATCTGCTATGAGTATTTATTAATATTTATCCACCACTGATTCAGGTGCAGTCAAGGGGACAAGATGGCTGCCACATGTGTCCAGGGCGTTGGATGTGCTCTTAAAGCCAGGGGAGAAGGGCGGGACCCTGGATGAGGCTGGGCAGTATACAGTTGTGCACGCTCATATGGACCACCTAGCTGCCTCGTCTGCAATTGCTGATATATCTGGCAGAGCAGAGAAGGTCAGTTGGAAATTAAAGGTTCAAGTCATATTAGTTTCTTAAACATTTCCTCTACATTTCTAATATGCTTTTCATTGCTTTGTTCTGTGAAGGTGAAGAAGACTATGGAGGATGGCTCTTTCCTGGCATTCTGCCATTTCTTGGCAGATTTATTTGCTGAAGTCAGTAAATACAGCCTATTGCTGCAGAAAAATGATGTCACCCTTCCTCAAGTGAGCTTAAGGTGATGAGAAAGTGATTTGATATCTTGATTGATTGAAGAATGTATTATTTGCATGGGAACAGGCACCTTATCAAGTTGAGTCTAAAGTTAAGGCTTTGAATCCCTAACAGGCAGTCAACGACTTGGATGACCTCATCCTCACCATTGAGGCGATGGCTGTGAGGCCAAGTCCTGGTGGCAAGCTAGCTCTGTTCCATGCAAGCATGAAAAGCCAGAGAGATGCTAGGGAGCCAGACAATTGTCAATATCAGTTTTGGGAACATAGACTTGCATTCACAACTGTTTGGTTAAATAAAGGTGCCTAAATTTAAATGATGTACTGTATGTTCATTCCCAACTGTTGGTTTCCAAAGGGAGCTTCTATGAGGAAAGAAGAGGCAGGGAACATGGCAGAGGATGGACCACTGCGTGTGACAGCCCCCAATCTGCAGAAGCAGATTGAAGAAACTGTCGCTGCAACAGTGAAACACCTCCGGGCCCGCTTTAGTAGCTTACTTAGTATGTTAATCAAGATGCTTAACATTATGTCAAATTAAAGCAACTTTCTTTTAAAAGAAAGCTGTTTTATTTTAACATTATGTTAAGATCAAATCCTTAACATAATATGAAAAAAAGTAACTTTATTCAGATGCTTGTTTGCATACTATGCTAAGATCAAGATGCTTAATGTACAAAGCTGGTGAAGCTTGCTTCTTGCCCAATACTTTATAGAAAGTATTTAACTCAATATTTTCTATACTAGTATTTAGGTCAGGAACATGCCACAGACCCATAAACAAGGGCAGTCCAGTGCTTCAGGGTTTTCCGCCATGATATCTGGCCAGAGACTATGGAGGAGCTTATTGACTTTGGAGTGGAAGAGGTCTAGTTCCTGTTAAGTCACTTTCACCCTCTTCTGGAAAGGTAGCTGACATGATCGATAATAATATATTCTTCTGACGTTCTGTTAAAAGATAACCATTTTTTGTTTTTCATAAGGAATGGCTGTGACTTTTCCCTGGTGGAGGAGGAGTTCCAGCGTCTCAAAACAGGAGTTTCAGGAGTTTCAAGGACAAGACCTACAATAGGCTGTGGGAAATCCTTCTGCAGAAAGAACCTTATTGCTCACAGTTCAGTGTAGGTGACCTGTTATGTTTTAAATATGTTTGATCAATGTATTTTATACAGAATTATTGTGATCATATTGTTTCATATTGTATTTTTCTTCTTTTCTTCCCCCCTTTGTCTTCAGAACATCCTTCATCTGGTGACGATCATGCTTGTCCTCCCAATGTCCTCGGCACAGTGCGAGAGGGGCTTCTCTACCCAGACACGCATCAAATCAGACATCAGATCTTCACTGAACCCCAGAACAGTTGAAGATCTGATTCCGATAAGTGTAGAGGGTCCTCCTCAGGAAAGCTTTGATCCTCAGGTGTCAGTGAAGAAATGGATGAGAGAGGGACTGAGAGCCAGGAGACCAAACTTTAAAGCCTGGCCTGAGTAAAATGTGTTACTCGCTAGAACACATGATGAATGTTACAAATAAATAAAACAGTGGGCCCAAAATGCTCATAAAATTCACATTCTCTTGATTCTTCTATGATTCATTCCATTCATATTCTTCTGAATTCTCAGACTCAGCATTCGCACGCATATTCTGTAGGAATTGCAAATATTCTAGTAAAATACATGCAGTGTTATATAGTCTATTCTCTACTTTTGGTCGGTGCTCCTAAAGTCTTAGCTAGAGCTACTAACTTTTAACTTTGGGAGCACCAGTGCTACCAAGAAAAAAAGTTAATTTTGAGCCCTGATGCAGTGTTATATAGTCTATTCTCTACTTTTGGTCGGTGCTACTAAAGTCTTAGCTAGTGCTACAAACTTTTAACTTTGGGAGCACCAGTGCTACCTAGAAAAAAAGTTAATTTTGAGCCCTGGTTTATGGGATTTGCAAATCATTGCATTCTGTTTAATTTACAATTTACCCGCATCCTAACTCTTTTGGAATTGGGGTTGTATTATCAATTTTAAAAAATTCTTCGGGGCATTATGTTGCTTTAACCTTTGCAGGTCTCAAAATGAACTGAAGTCTTATGCCAGCCTTCGCAAGTGATACTGCACGTGCCGTTCAACTGTCCTTTGTTTTGCTTTCTCTTATTTGTCTTGTACAAGCCATGACTTAGGGCTATACTGTGTGATATACATAATACTTCAGAAATGCAGTTTATTTTTAAAATAAGGGCAATATTCTCCCACCTGACGTGTCCTGGCAGCAGAAATGAATTTTCAACAGAGAAAATTCTTTAATTCATTCACAAATCTTCCTGTCATGACCATGCTGTTGAATTTGCATTTTCTCTGACCAGGAGTAATAAAAGGCAGAATAAGCATTGCATGTGATGGGATGATCTCTAAACAGCCAACTGCTTGTCCAAAATGAACAAATTATGTCAAGCCAGGATACATTGCAAACACTGTGTGACCCAGCAGTTTGCATCACAGACTACATAGACCCTTTTAAGATCACATACACAACTTAATTTGGGGCACGAGTAATAGAGATTCATGCAGTTTATTACACCAAGATCCAAGGGGAAGCTATAAGAATCCAAAAACTGCTACTCTATTCCAAATAAATAAGTACATTTACTTTCATTTATGCTTCTAAAGGAGAACTTTTTGATATATATATTTTATTTTCAAAGTTTTTCTGTCATGGTGATGGTTTTTTGTTATGTTTATGTTCATGTTTATGTTCAAGTTCAGAGTTCATGATTTTGTCTTATATTTAATCTTTTTGGTTATTGTAATTCTCAGGTTTTTAGTTCATTCCATTTCTCAGTTCCATCGCACTTGTCTCCCCTGTCTTGTGATCTAGTTGGTTCAGTCTGTCTTCCCAGTTTGCGAGCTCACTTACTTCGGGTGATTTAAATGAATTCTGGTGTTTAATATATTCCTTCGATTCTCATTTACTTCCCTCGTCTTACTGCTCTGATTACTAACAAAACTAACCTTTGTATTTTGTATCATAGTCTACTAACACAACTAATCCATGTATTTAGATTACTAACTTACTAATGAGCATTCAAGTTAAATCTGTAAAGTTGCACCGTGACTAATTTATACTAATTCCCTCTCAGAAAGCAAAGCGGGGTTGAAGCACCAGGCATGGCAGCTTTTTGGTAACGTGAGCCTAATTTGCATAGTGCATGAAGCGTGATCCGAGATTAGGATGCTATGATATTTGCACGTTTGCAGTGCATTGGGAATAATTTTCGCATCAACAAGGAAATAATCTATTCTTGTATAGGACTTGTGAACGTGAGAGAAGAATGAGTAGTCCCTGTCAGTCAGATGAAGGAGTCTCCACAAGTCCACTAGATTCCTGGACCTCATAAAATTGTTCAGCACCCCAACAAAGTTAATAATAGGAGGGACGCGAGAGGACAAGCCATCAATATAAGGGTCAAGATAAAAGTTAAAATCACCACCCAAAATCAAATTGGTAGTACTAAGATTTGGGAGTAGCCCAAATATTTTCTGAAAAAAATAGGGTCGTCTATATTAGGACCACAGATATTTAAACAAGTTATCGGAAATGAATTAATGCTCCCGGATACCATAATAAATCTGCTGGACGGGTCGTTCACAACCGACGGCACTTGAAATGGGACGGACTAGCAAAACAGGATGGCAACGCCCCTCGATTTAGAAGAAAACGCAGATTGTTCTCTAGTTCTCAAATGTGCGTATATTTTTCCTTCTTTCACCGTACATCCATGACTCAAATGTGATGAGCCTCTCAGTCCCCAAAATATTAATCCCTTGCGAATTTGTACTCCTGTATTAACCAAAGGAAATTTCTAACATTGACATGGACTTGGAATACTAAACTAAAGCAGTCTTGCAACAACAAAATTCTCCCCCACTACAGCTTCCACAAATGAAATGTCAGAACCCCCACATACTCACGGAGACAGCTGGACAGGTAAAGCGGCACCTTATACTAAAAAAAAAAATCGTTCCTACCTCACGCTTCCCAACTAACTAGCACGTCCAGACCAACATAGCTCCGTGTAGCAGTTTCATTAAGCACACATGTAAACATTCCAAAGAGATGAGATTCCTTGTCTGTAGCTGAGGATTCCTGGCAGATTTAAAGCAGCTCGCAACAGGGCAGAGAACAATCTCTTTGTTCCACTAAACAGTCAATCTCAGTCGACCAAAAAAAAAAACCAAAAACAAAATAATAAAAATAAATGTCATTATGAGCTAATCACCTCCATACTATAGTCTTTTCCTGGACTGGCCAAAGTAGAGCTCTGCAAAATTAAGGGCCTCTCCCACATCAGTGAACAAAGTCTCTGTGCCTTTAACCCTACCATACTCTTCATATTTGATGCCCTCACAGTATGGTCAAGAATATTCTCATAATAAGTGTCTATACTAAATTTTGAATTACAGATCTACTTTGAATGCAAAAAATAGCCAATCTGAAATTAGTAAATGGATGATTAATCCTTAATTGATGTTTCAGAGAGCAAGGGAAGTCTATATTTTAAGTTTTACAACATTCGTTTTTGGAAAAACGTCCAATATTACACAATGTCATATCCTGTTTTACCTAAGACATGAAAAGATAACAGCCATAATGACTGAAATAGATTTGACTAAAAGTGAAAATGGCAAGAACATTCTGGAACTGTTAGAACGTATAATATAACCACATAACCACTGCAACCACTAAACACTGTCCTCACTGGTATATCATGAAATTAACAATTTTAAGAATCACAATTATCAATATTGATTCAACATTAATTGACATTCAGAACACAAAACATTAAACAAGAGCAACGCAGAGCGTGGCATATGCCCCTGCCTGTATGTTGATCAAGGGCATATTGAGATGGCCGCTGTGGCGGTCATGTTAGATATCGCACGACGCTGGTTTTCGAAAGGAACCTTGCTCTAGCCACTCCCCATACGCCATTAAGAAATGGCATCAATCCGACGAGGGATTTTATAGTTATCCCACGGAAACGAAAAGTTAACAGACGACGGACAGATGACGGACGGACATGGTGTCGACATAATGCCCCCTTTCCTCTTTGGAGGGCGGGGGCATAAAAATAATAAAGGCAAACTAGTAAACTGGTCTGTGCACTGAAAGCAGTGGTAGAAACCTTGTATGTGTGGGACTTGCGGATGGATTTCCCACATTTGCAGCAGGTTGTGTTATGATTCTGCCCTTTCGTGTGTTGTCCCGTGCGTTTTTTGTGCTTGTGATTTACTTTCGTCTCGTTTATTTTCCAGCCGGCTGATGATCCGCTTCCAATCTGCCGTCATTGGTGTCGTGTGACTGCCTTCAGCATGCCTGTGTCTCGTCGTCCAATCACCTTTCTACTTTCGGTTGGCTTTGGTATTTCATTCATTGCTTCCAGCTGCACTTATTCCGGGTCTCGCTAAACTGAGTGAATGCGTTCTCTGATAGGGCATTACTAACCGTACTAATTTTCACGTAGTTAAGGGTGATTGTAAATACTTCGTCACTTTATATTAACCTTGATTAACTCATTTAGCGAACGTATGTGTTTCTGGCTTTCGTGATTTCAATCTGAGCTTTCTGAGCAACTGCATTTAAAAGACTGCGCTTTTCCTTTCGCTTTTCTTGTGGTGCTTTTTCCTCGTCACGTTTAGATTGCCTTAATCTAAACCGTCTAGCTTGATTGCTCGTCTCAGCGTCTTGTCTCGAGTCATTATTGCATACCCGGTCCTCGTGTGATTGTTTATTAATCCTCATGTGTTTCTGTTTCAGTGTGATTGCATTTCGAGTCCCCGCCTCCTCTCGTGATCCTTAAATGTGGCAGTATTGGAAGTTTTCATCAGACGGATCCTTGTTTTGACTTTGTCTACATGGAGATATCTCTGCTCCAGCATTCCTGTATTTTTTCCCGAGCCTATCCTGAGTCTTGCTTTTGCTACACCCCAGTCTTGTCTTCTTTTGTTCAGTCTCCCAGTGTGGTTCGTCAGTTTATTAGGTTCAGTTTTTGTTTTTTAGTTTAGCCACTCATTGAGTGTGTACCTCTGTTCTCCCCCTGCCTTTGGCAGTGTATTTCACTTCTCCCTTTCGTTCAGTGCATGTGCACGGTGTTTTATTTCTGGCGTGCCAGCCATATTCTTCCCCTAGTGTTTTTTTTGTTAATAAATTCTTCTGCATCCTGCGCCTGGTGTTTCCGGCTCCCTTCTTACAGGTTGTCCCGGTTTTGTGGTCCTTTTTTCCTGAGCAGAAATTTCATCTCCTCTTCCGTCCCCTTGTGTTGGCTTCTTGTGTGACTTGTTGATCAGGGCCCCCCCCACCCTCCCATCCCAAATTGATACTAATTTGTTTATTTTAAGATTATTTAGTTACGTTGTAAGGGCTTGCATGTGCTGTTCTTGCGTCTATGTCAAGTCACCCTCTGACCTTTTTATGGCCAATGTTCCTTATGTGTATCATATATGATCACTCCTATGGGGTTTCACTTCAAATGCCAGCAGGTGCCTGTCTCTGCATAAACCTGCGCAAATGTGGTGGGACCACAAACAGCTCTGGTAACAGTGTCAAGGTCCCCCTTTAACTCTGTCACCACTGTGCATACAAAAAACATGCAGACATCACATATATAGTGAGACAGTTTCAAAATTCCCTACAACCACTATTGACCTTGATTTGACCCACACTAGTGGGTCCATCTAAATGGATACGCGTCAAATTTGACCCGGAACAGCCTAAGTGGACAAAAATTTGTAGCACCTGTACATAAATATAAAACTTTAAAATGTTTTAATTTTTATGTATTTTGGGTCACTTTAGGAAAAGTCATGAAATTTCAGGCTAAAAGAATGACATTTAGGGTATGTTTAGTGCTGTCAAATGTCAAAATGGGTCAAATTTGACCCAAACAGTATGTAAGAGTTAAAAGTCACCCTCAGTGTCGTGGGGTTATCGTAATCCGTAATGTACCCTTAGCCTTTCTCGGAGGAGCTCTCTGACTTTATTCAACTCTGCTCTGCATTTTTCCACCTCCGTGAAAAGTCGGGGAAAATCCGGATTTTTTGTCCCTTGTAGGAGAGGTCCCTTAACTCAGCGGCCCTCCGCAGAACAGCCGTCACATCATGAAAGTAGTGCAGTTGCACGATGAATGCCCGTGAGGGTTCCGGGTTGCTTCCGCAAAGCCCTGCGAGCTTGATCAATCAGGAGGCGATCGTCCAACGATAGCGCCTCATTTAGTAGTTGCGAGACAAATTTATTGAGCTCCTTCCCGGTCTCAGTACCCTCTTTAAGCATCGTGACGCGCACGTTCTGTCTCCTAAAACGTCCCTCCAGGTCAACGCATTTATCCCTGAGGTGTCAGTGTTTCCCCTACATTTATTCAGCAGCACATGACATGATCATTAAAGCTGCAGTTGGTAACTTTGAGGAGAGAGAGGACTTTGCACAAAAATTTGTAAAATGAAACTTTTAGATCCCTCCCCCTCCCTCTCCACTGCACTCCTCAGACCCTCCCCCAGAAAGCTGCCGTGCACGCGAAGGCACACAAACTGTTATGCATGCAACTGTGGAGAGATTTTGCCCGTTCACATTATGAAAGCAGCCAAGTTGCCGAGGCGAGACGTTGCTGTTGCGAACACTGCTGGCCAACAAACAGGCGCGTCGTTAGACCTGAAAATTCCGAGGTGTTCCGTGCCGAAAAACCTTGTGCTGGAAAACCTCGAGACATATCGGCATGCACAATGTCCCGTGCCCAAAAGCTTTGCGTTCCAAAAAGCCTTGTTTGCCCAGACGTCTCATAATGGGACGAGGCTTTTCGGGATGGCGAGGTTTTTTGGCACTGAACACCAGGGCTAATATCCCTCCTTTTAATGAAATCAAGTGTTTGCCACTAAAATGGCAATATCCCCCGCCGCCTCTATTTTATGTGTCCGTACGGATGGAGCCCAATGCTATATCCCCCGCCTCGCGCTAATTGTGTGGCGAGGGATAATAATTAGTCCTAGCAAATTCTAGTTGGTTTTCCTTCATTCACACATTTTTTAATTGAAGAATAATCAAGTGGCAGTTGAAGACACAGCTTCTCTCCCCCATGCAATCAAAAAGCGACAGAATAATGGGCTATATTCAGTACCGAAAAATTATTTGATTATAATAAGGTCTATGCACCATCACCCGGTGATGGCATTTCATAACTCTTCTGCGAATGAAGGTAATTTCAGCGACAAGTACATACACCTGTTTTTGCAGCACGGTCGCTGCAGTTGGACAGCTGTCTGATTGGAAAATGTAAACAGACGAAACCACTTACTAGTCTGAAATGCAATCGCCGAGTGCAAGTGCATAGACCTAATTACAATTAAATTATTCTCCTGTCCTGAATGCAGCCCATTATTTTGTCGGTTTTAGATCGCATGAGGCCGTCTCTTCGATTGCTACTTGATTATTCGTGAATTGAAAAACGTGACAATAACGGAAACCCATCTAGAATTAGGCAGGATTAATTATTTTCAAAAAAAGGAGGGATATTAGCCTCGGATTTTTCAGGTCCAACGACACGCCTGCCAACAAACGAGCAGAAATAAATCATGTTGACATGAAAAGTAATCTACAGCAGTGTGTATTCATCAAAAACCCAGCGCACACTTATTTCAGTAAGTTACCCGTTTTTTGACTACAGAAACTGTTGTGAATCCAGCTGAATGGCCAGTAAATCATGTATGTCAGCATTTAGCTGTGAGAGCACAGAAACGTTACACATATTTATAAGGACAACAACACAACATAAGACTGCCAGGTCACTTCATAAAGAGATTTTCTGCTGCTTTCTAATAAAACAACGCCAGTAACGTTAGGCCTAGCATCTGAAACAAGCAAACGTTAGTTTGACTGCAACATCACGTGCACAGCGGAGAGCTGTAACACTTTGGCTATTCGAACAGCGACTGTGCTTGTAAGCCACGTTCACTCGCTTATTTGCAGAGCGAAAATGAATTGATGCTTGTTAGGGCTGGGGTTAGTTTGGTGATCATGTCAGCGACGCCAACTCGCTTATTTGCAAAGCAAAAATGAACCAACAAATAAAGCAAATGTTTTGGAAATAAATAAATGTTAAGGAGAAAAGTCGCGTCAGTTTTTAATCCTTCAAGATCACGGAGTTCCTACCACTTCTAAAAATCCACTCCAATGTTCCCTCTGGTTTTATCCTGGGTTTTGTTAAATTCTTTTTTTGTGCCTTTTTTAGTCGAGCTCCCGAAGGGGTTTCGCGAGACTACTGTAATCGCTTCGTGTGTGTGTGTCTGTCCGGACTGATATCTCTGGAACCGCGAGGCCGATTGCCTTCATATTACACAGGCGGGTTCCTTGTGACAGTCTTTCGGCATGACATAAATTTGAAGGTCATAGGTCAAGGTCATCATGTTGGCGATAACTATGGGCGAGACTATGAATTCTCTGAATGCTTGTTTTCTTCTGGCTTCCTTTTTTACTAGTCTTAGCCATGCGAGTTGTTGCTGGTAACTGAGGTATCGGTATTTTTTATCCTCGCTGATGGTTCTAAGCTCCCGAACTCTCTGTCGAAGATTTGAACTTGACTGAGCACTGGCGTGAACTGAGGAGGAAAGAGGAGGGGGCTGTCTGCAGCGCAGGGATGTGCACTGATTGACGGCTGTCAGACACCATCCTGGCTCGAATTGGTTCCTTTTGGTCGGTCCGAACGATTCTTTCAAATTGCAGTAGGAGCATTAGGAGGGTTTAAAGGAGGCTTTTTTTAATTACAGAGTACTAGTTTTAAGTAATACTGTCTGTAAACAGTGACAGTTTTAGCAAAAATGACAAAAAGTTACTTTTCTAAAACCTACCAACTGAAGTTTTAATATCAATGCGCTACTAATGACGTTTACTCGAACTGTGTGAGCACAACAACACACAACGTTATTTTGGACTTGTTTTGATTCATCAACGAGCGCATCAAATCCTATCGAACCCTCTTAGGACATCAACGTTAACGTGCAAGCTTATACACGGTCTATATAGCGAGTAGCGCAGGTAAGGTAACGTAACAGCATAGCTCCTGAGGGCAGTTAGCGGGAAGAGAAAGTGACGGTGATAGTGAGCGGAAAAGCAGCGATTCAGAAAGATTAGCAGTAAGTTGACAGGTACTGTTTGTCACTTAATAAATGCTACAGCTTCTCAAGCCAACAGTCTAATGCCATATTAGCAGTGGCATGGCATCAGATGTCAGGAAGGCCTTCAGTAACATCACCCTTTCCCGCATAACTGCTCTTAAAACATTTGCGATCAGGATTGTCTGATTTAAGCCCAACGCTCACTGGCCACGTAGAACTTCGAATGCTGCCTTGATGCTTTTAAACGCTCACTGGAAGTGTCAGTCAGATCAACATTGACAGCCGTCAACTCGACCCAGAAGCCATGATTGTCAATCTCAAAATATTAAACAAGACAACGTTTAATTTTGGGGAAAAAAAAAACTTATTTAAAGTGATGGCAAAGTGCGATGGTCAAGTTACTATGCATTATACGTTAAATACAGGCATAATTTTCCTCCTAAATTTTGCCGTCTAGTAAATTAAGATTATGATTCATGTCACTTTACCCAGCAACGAATTAGCTAGTTAGCTATCTTAGCAGTGTAAAGTTCTCATCAGTGTACCTTGAGTTAGGTAGTCTTATTGTAGATCGCTTGATAACATAAATGCCCGGAAAATAATGGATTTCCTTTCAAAACTGCGATGTGGTTAAAAAGCAGGTTGACAACTGCATATGAGGTTGCCACTTAATGTGTGACTAACCATGACAAGGCGTAATAGTTAAATAATCTATAAGACGAATGCGTTTTTATTATGTTGACACTTGAGAAATTCAGCAGTGGCGAAAAGTAAAAATCTGACGCGTGTCAGCTTCAAAAACTGAGCAGTGGCAAGTAGTAAAAATTGAGCAGTGGCGAAAGGTAAAAATCTGAAGTGCGTCAGATGCTGCCAGTGGGCGTTGCTCCATTGAAATGAATGTAACCAATTTTTTGACGTGCGTGTAACGCCTTCAGTGGGCAATGGGCTTAACAATCAGTTTACTAGCTGAACAGCCACCACCGATGCATGACACGTAATGATTAACGAATGACAATCTGATTACCTATTGGCTATGTTGATACAATTGATGTGACTCCGCAAGGATGAAAACCTGGAAAAAATCCGGAACTTTCGCTGTCTTCGCGGCAATTATTTTCGTTATCACTCAGCTGTGCATCGTACCTAACAACTCACTTTAGCTGTCATTACAGACTATAGAACGGATTCTCATAGCTTATTGCTCAATGAACCTCCGCACTAACCTCCGCACTTGCCATATTTATACTGTTTATATCTTTACCATTGTCATTCTGTTGTTTCAAATCCAGGGAATATAACATTCTTAGATTCTCAAAACACAAAATGTAGAACTCTGGACTGGAAATTAACATATATATTACATTACCTGTCAAGTATTACATTATCAATTTTGAAAAAAAAGACCCACCTGAAAATGTAAAAAATTCCCAATAATGTAATAAGGTATTACATGTTATTACATTATCAGTCAGAATATTTTATTACATTGTTGGTGAAGTTATTACATTATTGGGTTTTATTACATTCTCGATTGAGTTAAGTGCAAATTTTACTTACATTTTCAGGAATTTTTACATTTTCAGGAAATTGTTACATTATAGGGTGCTACAGGCCTCGGAGCCGTACAGCGAGGCGCAGTCATCATCTTGCGAATCTGATGCAGTAGGGTCTGGGATACCCGACTTTTTAATCTTGCCTCGATTTCGACTTCCTCATCTCCTCTGCCGAGGAAACTTGAGTCTGGAAGACATGCCTGAAACCAAAGGACAGTGGTAAAAAGTTTGTGAATACAAATGCCTCTAAGGAGGGTGCCACTGATGGTAGGTACTCACCACTTGTGGCCGGGAGCAACACAGAAGCCTTGCCTCTTTGAAGATGCTCTGACCTTCTCATTCCCATTCCTCCCACATCCAACACATTGACTAGGAGAACCGACTCTTCACTTACCATCTGTTTGCAGACCTGGACATGCACTATTACGAGAAAATAAATATTATTTCCTTGATCTGTGGATGGTTTTAATGTTTTACCTCATTGGGACGTACACATCAAATATTTATGGTCAAAGACATGCATTATCTTAACATTATTCCATTTCAATTGTGACTCTTACATCAGCTTTAACCATTTATTACAGAACGGCGTGCATTTGAGTTAGGTGGTGACTCTGCTCTGGAACAATCTGAGCAAGTTTGATAACAGCCAGTCCCTGAGATCCCAGCTGAAATTCTATTTATTCAAATTATTATTCGAAGATTTTTCGTTGACCAGCGTCGTAGCAGTGTACAGGGCATGGAGCCAAAGAAATGAGTAAATGCTGCCTTGGTTTTAAAAGATTGCCAATAGGTTGGGAGGTTCTGAAATCAAAAATGATTGGACAGAAATGGGCTTGCAAACTACCTGATTTCCATGCCTGACTGAATTAACATGAAAGCTCCATTTTCCATAATAGGCATAGTTTGTTTCCTTGTGTAATTTTTGGCCGCCTGTTTGTTTAAATCTTCGCAAAACAGGTTGCACAGTTCAGATGTAGTTCTTCCAAGTCATTCATGGACCGCCTAGTGTTTCAGAGAAATAACAAATCTCATTTAAATGACCCCCCACAGGTGCCATATAATTTCCATGGAACTCGCCCTCCCTCTCATAATAGATTTATACCCTCAAGATCCAACTACTTGTATCCATCAAGTTGCATGGTGCACCGCCATAAAATTATCAAGTAGATTTTGTGACCTGGGGAAAATATGATTGGAAGGAGCGATTCATATGTGCACGGTCCTTTGGATACACATTCAATCAGTTTCCCCAGTTTCTTCGTGTTTCTCTAAAACAGGGGTTCCCAAACTTTTCCAAATCAGGGCCCACTTGAAAATCTAAAAAATGTCTGCGGCCCACCTTTGTCCTATAAACAGTACATAGACGAAATTATGCATTCTCAGAACACTTAACAGCAACAATAATTGTTGTTGTTGTTAAGAAAATGAAAATAAAATAAATAAAAAACAACAATAATTGTTGTTGTTATTTATTATTATTATTATTATTATTATAAAGATTCAGGATTGAAATGAAAGCAGGGGGATAAAGGAAGCCCAAACTTTTAATCTGTGGTGTACACACAAGACAGAATTAATTATCGAACACAGTACGTGCTCCTTCAATTATGACCCCCGGTCATGATGACCAGAAAGCTACGTTCCGATCATAAACTATATAAGGTTCCTAAAATATTGTGAGGTCAATAACACTCAATAGGTTATTACTTCTAAATATTTTTTAAAATCGTGCAATAAATATTTTACTATGAAAATCATAAAAAAACATATTTGCAAAATTGAATCATATTTTTAATGACCTCTCACGGCCCACCTGCAGTACCACCACGGCCCACACTTTGGGAATCACTGCTCTAAAACAACAAAAGTGAGTAACATGGGGCTCCACGGTGGCTCATCGGTCTAAGTGCTTGTACCAAAAAGGCTGCGTCTTCCCGCAGCGACCTGGGTTCCATTCCGGCTCAGGTCATTTGCATGTCTTCCTCAATACCTCTCCCCAGCTTTCCTGTCTCCCTACACTGTATAGCTGTCAAATAAAGGAAAAACTTCCCAAAGAAAATCTGAAAAAATTAAAAAGTGAGTAACATTGTGAGTTGCAAGTTTATCATTCTGCACTGAATTATGAAAACCTCTTCCAAAAACAGCAAAGTCAGTCCACCAGAAAAAAGTGAAGATGTGCCTATACAACTAAACTTATGCAGCAAAGTTTTTATATGAGTTTTATCTGTCAGGCAAAAATCGTTACAGTACTGATTTCAAAGGCTATTTGATAAGGGATGTAAATTAAAGATAACATGAAATAAATTGGTTTTATAAATGAATACATCTTTCATTGAAAAAGTCAACTAAGCAATTATATCCAATTTTGAACAGATAATTCAATTTCAAAGTCAATAGACAGTACTACAGTCCTGCGAAAAAAGTACTTTCTCCCCTTCCTGATTTTCATTACTTTATCGTTTCTATTATGTAAGGTCTTCAAAAAAGCCATCAAAAAAAAAAAACCTGAGTAAACAAAATATATAGTTTATAAATGATAATTGCATTCAATACATCTATCACTCAACAGTGGCCTGTAAAAATAAAAAAAATCTTTACTTGATCAGTTTAAGCTGATTAATGGGATAAATTAAACAAGACATAAACAGATTTTATAAATATATATATTTATTTATTTATTTTTTCTTATTGCCAGACCCACTGACTCAAAATGTGATTTCAACATGAACTTTGAACATTTCATCAATATGAAATCACCTAAAAAGCCTCACACTATTCCACAACCCAAAGAAATTCTGGAAAGTGAAAAAAAAAGTTTTTGAAATTTATCAGCCTAAAAAGCAAAGCTACAAGGCCATTTTGTCTGTTCTGAGACTCCAGCAATCCACAGAGGGACCAGTTTCCCCCAAATTGGAAAGACGTGATGCAGTGCTGGATCAGAGAATTATCTAAGGAATAACAGGTCTCACTCACTTTAGATGAGGTCAGTGTTCATGACTCAACAAAAAAAAAGTGACTGGGCAAAATGGTATCCGTAGGAGGGTGGCAAGATGAAAACCATTGCTTACCAAGAGGAACAGTATTTCCAGAATTCAGCATGTAAGGGGAAGATTCATTAATATTCATGAAAGAACCACAACCTAATTGGCCAAAAAATGTTCCGTGTCTGACCTTGTTATCTGCTGTCTTCCAGAAATTTGTCAGACATTCCTAAGTGCTTCTAGTAAGCTAATCAGTTAATGATTCTTTAATGAATATTGAAGATATTGTCTTCCTCTGCTGCCTTTCATTTTGGAAATTTGCAAGAGGAACACGTAAGCTTGTCAAACATTTTCCAAAAAAACACCTTGATGACCCCAAATCCAGCTGGGTCAATGTTTTCTGGACTGGTGAGTCAAATTTTTTTGCAAAAACCTTTACCAACCCTCATAGCAAAATTGGTCTGGCCCTGTTCTAACCCACATAATGCACTTTCATGGCCCAGTTCTAGCCTTCATACAGCAAGAATGACGGCACTTTTGTGGCCCAGATTTGGTTTGCTGGAGCTGTCCCACACCGCAGAGGGCCAGTGCAGACAAAATCGGCCCACATGTGGCATGTCATCACATAAACGGTACTTTCATTGCCAGACCTGGCCCATATCTGGTTAGCATACCACTTGTCATGCCAGCAGTCACCCAGCAGTGCCGGCTTGACATGGGAATCGGACCAGACCCGTCTGCTATGTGGGAAGGCATGGGTCCCATTTCATTACGTGTAAAGCTGACACAGCATTCTGCGGAAAGAACATCATACCAAAAGTCAGACATGGCAGTGGTAGTATCATGGAGTGGGAAAGCTTTGCTGCCTCGGGACTGGGGCACTAGCTGTAATTGACACAATCATGAATCCTGCTCTCTACCAGGAAATGCCAATGGAGAAGGTCATCCCAACATCGTTCTATCATCTGAAGCTTAAAGTCCGGGTAAAGTGAAAAACACAGCGTGTTCTAACTTTGCCACACCACAGAGAAATATTTTATGAAGGACTCAGCGCAGTTTTAATGATTAAAAATCACTGAGTAAATAAAATTACGTGTCAGAACTGCCAAAAAGTAAGGCCTATTCTCAACTCTTTAAAACACTGTGGGGATGTTCGCTAATGCCACTAAAACCTCACCGCAGCTTCTCTCAGCTGTCTCAAGTGCACCACAGACAAAGAAATGGATGTTCCAGCGAACAATTTATTGGAGTAGCACAGCCATATTTGTTTGAGCCACCTTTGCTGGAATTCAGTATGAAACAAGAGAACACAGACTTAGTTGACCATCAACCTGGTTCCTTATAGTCTACAATGCAATCATATTTTTTTTCTTCCATTAACACATGTAAGCCGTATTTAGTACCACCGACCAAGCCGAATAAAGTCAGGCTACATCACTGAATACATAGCTAAAACAAAACATATTTTGTCTCTTCACCACATGGTTACATTTGTTTATACAGTGTTTCTAACTGAATTTTTCTATTTATGATGGTAGCTGACTGGGGTGTCAAATGATTTAGTGAAACCGACGGCTGTTAACTGAAGGGTCTGTCTCTGGAGCTTCGGTGGTGAGGCAGACAGACCGTGGGTCGCCCACACCGATGTCGAAGATTTATGCTGCCACCTTAATTTTCCAAATTTGCGTTCTAGTAAATTAAAACTGCATCAAATACAGACGTTTGAGTATTTTAAGCTACAGTAGCCTCAGTAAATATCAAGATTACTTTTAATTGGAGACAAAATTCTTTTCTGCTCCATGAAGCTAGACCATGCATTAGCTGAACTGAATACGAGTAATCTAAATCGGTGAAGAACAATAAATGTAAAAAGTGGATTTTTATCCAAAAAAAGGGATGGGGGACAGCAACACCAGTTTACTGCTTAGTTAGCCAGTCAGTATAGCCTGGTGCTATTTAAATTAATGTACTGCAGCAACGGGCCTAGGCTGTCAATGCAGCGGTACATTGACAACCTAGGTGGTACATCCTGTGGAATTTAATGCAGTTACTGAGTGGACTACAAATGTTTACCACAGAGAGGAGTATTGGAGGTGATCCTCAGCTCTCCATCAACGTAACTGTTTACGAAAGTAATCCACCTGCTCTCCATTTTTTACAAATTTAAATAGGATGGCAGCCATTTTTACCCCTCAGCCCTCAAGGCTGACTGGGTATTGCTATCCTTCGTGCGGGCGGGCGGGCGTCTCCAAAAAATTCGACATCGGGCTGAGGGGTATTCTGTTCATTGCACGCCTATTTTTTAAAATTCTCGCATTAAGAGACGATACAATTTTGGGACTCAGCAGGCAATATTGCTGATTTGCTACCTAGAAAACTGATCATTGGTGACTCAACTTGCTAGCGAAACTCAGGATATGTGGTCATGAACCATGATTGAGCTGGTAGCCTTTGATGCAATGCTCTAATGCAGTGATTCCCAAAGTTTGGGCCGCGGCCCCCTGGTGGGCCGTGGTGGTACTGCAGGTGGGCCGTGAGAGGTCATTAAAAATATGATTCATTTTTGCAAATATGATTTTTTATTATTTTTATTGTAAAATATTTATTGCACGATTTAAAAAATTTTTTAGAAGTAATAACCTATTGAGTGTTATTGACCTCACAATATTTTAGGAACCTTAAATAGTTTATGATCGGAACGTAGCTTTCTGGTCATCATGACCGGGGGTCATAATCGGAGGAGCACGTACTGTGTTCGATAATGAATTCTGTCTTGTGTGTACACCACAGATTAAAAGTTTGGGCTTCCTTTATCCCCCTGCTTTCATTTCAATCCTGAATCTTTATAATAATAATAATAATAATAAATAACAACAACAATTATTGTTGTTTTTTATTTATTTATTTTCTTAACAACAACAACAATTATTGTCGTTGCTAAGTGTTCTGAGAATGCATAATTTCGTCTATGTACTGTTTATAGGACAAAGGTGGGCCGCGGACATTTTTTCAGATTTTCAAGTGGGCCCTGATTTGGAAAAGTTTGGGAACCTCTGCTCTAATGATTTTATATACTGCTAGGGGTGAGGTATGTTAAGGAGGGCATCAGTGCATCATCAAGCCCTGTTTTAACGGCGCCCAAAAAATCAGGAAAAAAAAACTGGTGAAAAACTGTTTCATGGTCTAATGCCACAATTCAGCACTTGTTTAGTTTGCTGTCATTTCACGTTATCAGGATCTGTTTTGTATCATGCACATTGAATTTATAAACAAATGTCGGATTTCACTTTACCTAGACTTTAAAGGTACACTTCGGCGGATTTGAATATTTGGAAAAGAGTATCCTCTCTGTTAGAAATAGTGAATTGCAAACAACTTGCAGAATCATACTAATAAAAAAAAGTATTGTCCACATTGTGATAATTTTGCCCTCTATAAATATTCATAAAAAATGAGTCAAAATACACATCTATCATATGCACAAACTAAAAGTGCGCACAGTATAAAATTACAGTGCAAAAACTTGCAAACTCTCAGGAGCAATAGGCTAATATAGCATAAGGCTAATAATAATAATTTGAATTACAATAATGCCAGTGTTATGATTCTGCCTTGTTCTGTTCATGTTTTGCCATGTCTTGATCCATACCATGTTTTGTTTCTGTTTATTCTTGTATATTCTCCCATAGTCCATTCCCTCAGTCATATTCCGGTCAATTTTTTGTATTTTGCCATGCATTGCACTTTGTCTGCCCTGTCTGGTCTCGCGTTATGTGACAGCTTATTTGCCCTAGTATTGTGTGCCACACTTTCAGGTGATGTTATGGTTTCTGGGATTTCAATCATTCCTTCCAATCTCGTTTACTTCCTTCATCTTGCTTTTTTATATTACTAACCAGACTAACAGTTTATAATTTTAGTTAACTTACTAACCCAAATTATCACTGTTTATAGTACTAATTTACTTAAGAGCACTAGGGATTGTATAGCTGCACTTTACTAATTGATTAACGACCTCTCACATTTCACCCTATTCTTGTCTCCGCCTCTGGTCTTTACTTCATTAACTTTGCTCCAGTTTCAGCAGAACCTCTGCGCCTGTTAAACTCTGTTCTCTCTCCTTTTCTGTGCATGGTAGACCTCCCTAACCGGAGCCGTATATTTGTCAGTAGGCTGTCTTCGTGATCCCTGTCTGCGTTTTGGCTTTTGCCTATTTCTTGTAATTAGGAACTTCCTCATGTTCATTCCTTTGTAATTAGTCTGATCCTGTTCACCTGTTTCCTTTTGTAGCATGTGACTTCCCGTTTGTCTATTTAAGCAGTCTTTTCACAGCCAGCTCCTTGTCAGATCGTTTCCCTTGTGCCACACTTGTTTTCTCCTTGTATTCTTAGGAGATTCTTTTCTGACTGGACCGTCCCTGTTTTAGATTTTGGCTCTGATATGGATTACTGTCTGCATCTGGGTATCAAACCCTTTTTTTCCCGACCACGAGTACCGTGTTTGCTGCCCTGGTTACGACTTGGATTTCGCCCTTTGGATTTTGATTTTTTGATTGTGGACTCGGTACCGTTGCCTCCTGCTCTGGGGGGGTTCGCCCCTTTCCTTAAAAAAATCCAGTTCTACTGCACTGCTTGGTTCTCGCGTCAGGTAGCATTCAGGAACCAAACAGTCTGTACAATATTACTTGTTTGTAAATATGCTTACTGGAGTGTTTTGTTTTTTTTCTTCTCTCATTTATCTTTACAGCACTTGGGACAAAAGAATTCTGAGGACATAGCCATTGCTAAGCTATATTGTGTACCTGAGCATAAAATTTCAACTTCACTGTCCAGTGGGTTTGATTGGTCATTTACATTACGCTATTTGTTTTACTTTTAGAGTTAACTTGCGTGCTATTCAGCTGCTTTGAGGGTTTACTATGATTTTGGAGACCATGTTCACTATTTTCTGTAGCATGTTTCTCCTCTCAAAGTTCAGATTCCCCTACCACATGATCCTATTAAAAGATAGGATGCTTTCCATGAGGCTCATATTAAAAATTTCTGGGCTATTTCAGCTCACACCAAAATAGTGAAGCTTGCGTCGGAAGCAGGGGTACTGCAAACATTTCTTAAAAATTAGGTCAGTATTTTTCTTTACGGTAAGGCTCCAGTCAATGAATATACCGGAGTACTCAAAATCATGATCTATCTCAACCATTTGCCCATTAATCATTATTTGCTGCATTAAGTCCTTGCAGTTTTGTATGATGAGTTCTTTTTTGCTGACATTTATTTCTAAGGCGCTTGTTAAGCTCCAGTTCTGAAGAGTTGATTCATAATTAAAATAGAGACTTTCTTTCTCAGTAACCCCGTTCTGCAGAAGGGTGACCAGAGCAATATTATCCGCATACGTTTATGAACTAAAATTTACATGATTGATCTTGAGCTCATTTGCATAAACAAAGAAAAGCAGTGGTGATAGGATTTTTCCCTAGTGGCACCCCTGTATTCAGCACAATCACATCTAACGCACAACTGTCAACAGTGGCTTCTCAAGAGCAGACTGTGAGGATATCTCTGATCCAGAAAATGAAGACTTCATTTACGCCAAGATCCATAGGTCTTTGCAGAAGAGTATGTACTTGCATGGTTTTAAAGCTGACTTAAAATCAAAAGAACCCTGGCTTAGTGAGTGGAGACTTGTACATGCCTTGCTAGGGTATTAAGCAAAGTTACGGTCATATCACCTGTGTTCACTCATTTACACAGGATAGAAGTAAGAGCGATGGTCCTGAAATCACTTAGTTCTGAAGCTACAGGCTTTTTAAGAATAGGCACAACATTCAAAATTTGTCCATGATTTTGATAGAGTACAGGTCTTCACCATGAGCTGAAATATCTCCGTTTGAACTCCTTGAGCTTGATGAGTACAATCTTTAAATACTCTTTAAGGCTATCAACCCCTCAAGCTTTGCTTTATTTAACCCTCCTGTTGTCTTCGGGTCATTTTGACCCGATTTCAAAATTTAAAATGTCATAACTTTGGTTTTCTTCACTAAAATTGCCTGAAAATTACATGGATGATCCCCACCTATGCTCCGTGCAAGCTCAATAAATTATGACTATCTTTGAATTATGTGTGTTTTATCAAAATTTATAACACCTGTGGTCTTCCCAGGTCAACTTGACCCGGCCAAATTTAATGATGGAATAGGACGCACTATTGTGCTTTCCAGCACAATAATCATACACACGCACACACACACACACGCGCACACACACACACACACTCTTCTGCACGTGTCCCCCCCACAAACATTCAATCACTCACTCATCTACGCACGCACGCACACGCACACGCACACACACACACACACTCTTCTGCACGTGTCCCCCCCCACAAACATTCAATCACTCACTCATCCACTTACACACACACACACTCTTCTGCACGTGCCCCCCCCCACAAACATTCAATCACTCACTCATCCACTTACACACGCAGGCACACACACACACACACACACACACACACTCTTCTGCACGTGTCCCCCCCCACAAACATTCAGTCACTCACTCATCCACTAACACACGCACACACACACACACACACCCTATGAAGCAACTTCCACCTATTATCTGTGCATCACCTTGTATAATAGAAGTTTTGAATTGTAATTTCTGTTCCTAGACTCAAATGATGTTTTTCTGTTTTTGAAATAAGATGTTCTGAAATAATTGCTGTGCTTTGCAAATTGTATTTGTTTGCTGTCTTATTTATGAATACAATTACATCAGTCAATTTTGACCTAGGAATGTTATTCAAAAACATATTATAACTTTATATAAATTAGATTTATTGTCCATAAAAGAGATGTTAAACAAGTTTAAATGTTGTGATGATGAGTTGGAATGAAGTAGGCTAAAAATATGTAAAAGAATGTTGTAATCATTTTACACTTTATGCTTGATAAGCAGTCAAAAGATACCGGGTCAATTTGACCCGGGAGGACAACAGGTGTGACTATTTGCTGCTATTCAAAAACTGGAAATAATTTCAAAACAATATTTTGACTAAACTTTGACCTATACCAGCCCATGATAATACATCAACATATATGCCAATGATCATAACCATTATGAAAACAATTAAGAATTTCTGCTTTTTCTCCCCCAAAAAAGTATCTGTCGTTTTATGTAAATTAGGTTAATCATACCATAAATTACAAAAATAAGTGTAAAATATATGTTAATGTGTTGGAAACAAGTTCACTAAAAAGGTGAAATCAAAAAAACTTGGAATCATTTTACACTTTATGCTTTCTAATCAGCCAAAAGATACCGGGTCAATTTGACCCGGGAGGACAACAGGTGCAGAGTAAATGGGAAGACAAGACGAGGGTTAATAAAAACCAAACTAGAAGCAAGTTTAGCAAGTGTAATTGGGACATTTTCCAGGATTGAATGACACTCTTCATCATGCTCATTGCAGAAGTTTGTGTTATGAAGTCAGGTGTAAAGTAATTAAAGACCCCAATGCTAAAAGTACTTCTGAGAAAACTGAATTTGGCAACAATAAAAGATTTTTACCATGCTTACCTCAGGGTCTGAGAAAAGGTGACTTCAGTACTTTTAGCACAAGGCTCTTCAAGTTTAAGACACCGGCATAGGATGGAGAGAGGAGGGACAGAGAGAAACATTTCTGCTTCACCTGCATGTCCATCATCTGGTTTAGACCTTCTCAAGCGCTCCCAGCTCTGCCTGAATGAAAATATTTCTCTGTATTATCCTGAATTCAATTTTTGTTTTCTTCACTTTACATCTTAAGTCCACCTTCTTTTTAATGTGTCCCCATTTTGAAGGAAGGAAGCAATTCCAGTTCTACCTTCTAAAAAATTCAGAGGAAATTTTTCAACAAATGATATTGTTTAATTCTAATATTTTGAAAAGTAAGAGGTACATTTTTTGGGAACTTTTTTTTGATACTGCCATTATTTACATGAATGACATTGTAAATAATGAGGGTAAACTAATGTCTTACGAGGAGTTCATTGATATTTATGAAAAGGTTTGCCCTTTTTTATGACGTCACATAAACGTACTGACTGTTTAGCAAATAACACTCCAAAACAGCAACCCAAAGAGCCCAAAACAGGCAGGTATAATAATCCTCCATAAACCCATCAGCTCCTGTCAAAATCTTTAAGTGGTGAATGGAAGGAGCATTTCCTCTCTACATTGAGACAGCTTTCCAGTGACAGAAACCTTACGTCTTTGAATCAGCACATAATTCTTATCTTAAATCTGCCATCTTTTTGAAATTCATGACTTGTATCAAAGAGAGAGTTCTGATTGACAGATATAATAATGATTTCTTCAAAATAGAGGACAAAATAGTTCTGGAATGAGTTTCTTTAGCATTTTCCCTTTACAATATATTGTGTCAAATGAACCATAATGAACCAACTTGTTCAAAGTAGTTTTTTCTTCCAACACTGACATTTTTTTCCTTTTAAAAACAAATATAAGGTTTTGATTCAGATTAAAGCAGCATCAAAACGTGGTTTGTGATTTGACACGACCTCTGTCAAACTGGTTCATTCAGCTCTAAAAGTTGGAAAATTAAATGGCCGATACCTCAAAATGTATTCAGTCTGGCTGCTATGTATCCAGTTGTATATGAGGATAGATGGAAAGCGCTGAGAGTAGCAGAAGGATGGGAATAAGAATAACACAGACAAGCGAATGTATTTAGGACAATATATGATGTACCTGTGTGCGTTTTTATGTATATGTTTGTGCATGTGTATCCCCGTACATGCATATACTGCATGCATGTACATTTATGAGTTTCTGGGTATGTGATGTGTAATCATACTTATACTTATTCTCATTTCAATTTATCTGTTTTTGTATCTATAGCCTCATTTTCAGAAAAGTTGGGATATTGCAGTGACTGGCAAATCAGTTAATCTCTATCATACATTTAAAATAGTACAAAGACAACGTATTAAATGTTGAAACTGAGAAATGTTATTGTTTGTGAAAAATATCTGCTCATTTGAATTCGATGCCAGTAACATGTTCCAAAGAAGCTGAGACAGGGCCTTGTTTGATACTAAATCATCCCTTCTTTTCAACAACACCCTGCAAGTGTTTGGGAAATGAAGAGACCAATTACTTTACTTTTGTACTTTTTGAAAGTAAAATGTTTTCAAATTCTTGTTTGATTTAGATTTTGGCTTCTCAACACTTTTGCAGACTTTTTTTTTTTGGTCATATTTGTGCACTAAATTTTTCAACGAGTGGCCTGTCCAGACTGCAGGCAGGCCAGTTCAGCACCTGGACTCATTCAATACAGATCCACGATATTGTAAGGCGCGCACACTGTGGTTTGGCTTTCTCTTGCTGAAATAAGCAAATCCTAACCTGAAAAAGATGTCTCAATGGCTGTATATGTTGCTTCAAAACCTGTATATATTGTTCAGCATTAATGCTGTCCTCGGAGATGGGTAAGTTACCCGTGCCACGTGCACTAATGTGACCCTATACTTCCATGGATGCTGGCTTTAAACTGAGCTGATAAAAAGTCAGATGTTCCCTCCCCTCCTTAGCCTGGAGGATGCGGCATCCTTGATTTCTGTTATGGCCCCATTTTGTTATGGCATTTATGACAGCAAAGGATGACAGACAAAATTATAAAACTTAAACACATTTAATTAAACAAACACTTTTAACTAATCTACTATCTACTCTACTGACCAAGATTCATTAGATACAAAAAAAAAAAAGGAGAGGGAGAAGACACGAGGAGGATGTTGCAAACAGTAACAAAAAGAGACTGTTTAGATGTTTGTAACTAAGTTCGTGGAGGCGTTCAACCCAGACTCTCCAGAGGATTTATTGGTAACTGTCATTTGTGTGTGAGTGAACTACTCAACCTGTGATAAGAGGACGACGTGGAGCTAGCAGCTAATTCAGTGGCTAGTAGATCGCCGTGACTTTGCTAAGCTAGCAGCAAGCTACCTGTGTGGCAGAGACTGTGGGAAAGGAGCGTAAAGCTGCAGGCGACGAGCGAGAAACGCAACATCGGCAGTGGCGGGTCTTCATTTCCTCTGGACGGATCTTCTCCTCGACTCACCTCTTCTCCTACCATGGCTTCAACGAACCCAAGCTACCTCCAGGCCTGCACCGATTCTCTAAGGGGAGAACCTCATCTTATTTTCAATAAGTTAATAAGAGTGCCGGCTTTAGTTATAAGGGGTGTGGTCCCACAAATTGTATGTTTTTGATATTAGCATATATTTTTGGTACGTTGTTTTTCTAAAACTAAACAAAGGATATTTATTTTTGTATCTACCAAAACAAAAGGGGGTTATTTCTGTTATGGTATTAATCTCCTAAAAAAAGGGAGGATTAATTTATTGTGTTTACCGTATAAAAGGGACAATTCAAACATTGTTTTCCTATAAAAAAGAAGGGAATTTTTTGGAAAGGTTTAAAATCATTCATATTCAATTTATTTTAATGTTGCCTTAATCATTTCTTCCATAAGTAAATAGTTGAGAACTTATTTTCTAAACCCTTGTGATGTGTATTTTATTGCTGGCCTTAAAGGAGTGAATCATTTCATTCTGAGGGACACATAGAGACCTATGAGATTTCTTTATGAGAAATGTAAGCTAAAGGTGAACTGTTTTTACCTTACCTGAATTCAGGTAAGGTAAAAACAGTTATTTTTGAATTTCTCTTTTTAAATTACACCCACAAAGATTAAAACTTAGTTAATCAGGGTTAAGAATAGTTGATAAATATATTCGATGAACCCAAAAGCCCTGCCCTCATCACCGAGGGGAGTGCTACATTTGTAATTTGGATACTTGGTACAACTGTTCATAGTAACAGAACTTGCTGTCTGTAAAACCTGTATTGCAAGGGTTTGTCTCTGTGGTTATGACCACTCGGTTACCAGCTACTGCAGGTTAGTTTGCGTGTCGTGCTAATTAAAAATGCTCCTGATTAACTTATATGCATTAATTCTGATCGGTATGCTTGTCTTACTTCTGTAAGCATCAATGTGTCAGTTTCATCATAACGTTGCCCGATTGTAGCCACTACAGTTAGTGATCGCTTCGCTCATCCATGACTGGGATAAGCCGGATATTTCACAAATGCCTGAGCAAGCTCACAATGTGAAACGCAGAAGCTCTACCAGCTTACAAATGATTTCTCTGCACTACCTTAACATAATTTCATCCCCCTTTAGAAATTGTTGCGGCTAATAAAAAGTCAAAAAAGGTGGAGATTAAATAGGTAATTCTTTCCTGAAGAAATGATCAATTTGCTAGCGCCATGTAAGCAACTTGCGCAACGGAACTTATGGTCTGCAAAACCTGTATTATGTTCATAACATAACCGAGCTCTCTCCAGCTGTCGCGTACTATCCATAAAGCTGCTTTCACATCAGACATGAAATGAATTTTTCGCAGGTCAGATTAGCCCACATTCAAAGTCAATGCAAAAATCCGAATACACGTTATGGGCACGTCAAGCCGCTTTCACACCGGATGCGAAATTTTTTTGCCCGACAGATTACATTCAAAGTCAAGACCGCTTATCAGCTACTGCATGTTAGTTTGCGTGCTCTGCAAATTAAAAATGCTTCTGGTTAACGTATATGCAGCAATTATGATTGGTATGCTTGTGTTCCTTCGGTAAGCATCAAGGTGACAGTTTCCTCATAACAATGCCTGATTGTAGCCACTACAGAGAGTTGCTGTATGTGTCTGCCGAGTTAGGCTGCAGTTAGACCAGACGTAAATTTTGCAGAGCTTGGGGTGCGTTACTGGGTGCTTATGAAATGATCGCTTTACTTATCCATGACCGGGGTCAGACTGATACATCAGCAATGTCTGGGCAAGCTCTCTGATACTACCAGTGAAAGCAATAGGGAAGCGCACAGGCTATAACGGTCCGGTATAACAAACGCTGCATTGCCATCCATTGAATATTAAATTCTTTCATGTAAAAGTGATCGATTTGCTAGCTCCACATAAGCAATGGTTCACGCAGATGGAATTTACGGTCTGTAAAACCTGTACTATGTTCACGACATAACCGGAGCTCAGTCTGGCTCCCGCACGCTATCCATAATGCGCCCATTTTCTGCGAGAAAAAGCTGGTCATTCCGAAGCAATAAGTAAACCATTACCACGGGCAATTTCCGAAAAGGCAGTTTAGCTTGGAGCTTTCATCCCTCCGTCATATACCTCCACAGAGCTGGCCAGTCAGAAGAAAGTGGGTACATGGGCAGTGGGGGCCATAACGGAGGAGCCACCCCAATGAGGCTTGTCCGGCAGAGACTACTATAGACTACAAATGGGGTTTTTTGAGGATGGCAGTATGAGCGAAATAAGTACCCTTTTTTTCTTTGCACGATCAGGAGTAATCTAGGGGAGTCGAAGACCAAAATATAAACTTGGAAAAATAGCATTAGGTCCCCTTTAATGGCACAACTGTAATCAATCTATAGTGAATTCCCTGTTGAAAAATCGATTTGATACTGTGTTGTTGGGGTGAAATTGTACGTCGAAGACCATGATTGTTTCTGAAGTGCTGTATGGTTAATTTTTCATTTAAAAAAAAAAAAAAAGTCCTTTCAAATAGACCTTTGTAATCCGTGCTTTATTTAACTTACAGAACAGAATCACAACAGTCTATCTGAAAAACTGATAACCTGGTTTACCAAGTAGATGTGCGGACAGGATTGTGGAGAAGGTCCTTTTTTAAGTCTTTTATGTATAAAACATTATGTAAAATAATAGGAAAATCAAAACAATATATCGGGGGTAATCAGATAAAGAATCTTTCAATCACATTTACTCGAAACTGGAAAAAGTCCACTTGGACCTTGTTGTCACCACTTAGTGACAAAATATGGCGGAAGTGGGTACCCAGTGTCCTTAAGGAAACGCTAGCGACCAGGATTTCTTGCTGTCTCTTGACCATCACATTTCACACCCCTTGTTGCCGTAATTTTCCTCGCAACGTCCTCCCAAATGTTGGGTTTATGTTTATAAGTAAGGCTACCTTTCAATCTGTTGAATAAAGTGCCTTTGTTTGCCTCATCCAACATTATGCCGATTTCATCAGGAGGGAAGAGCTCACTGTCAAAGCTTGTTTCCATTATTGTTTTGAATGTTTCATTGGTTTAACAGAATTTTTGATACTCTGTGGAAACCTTTATATATTAATGGTGATAATTTGATTAAAGTGACAATACCTGAATGTGTCACAAGTGTCAACAGAAGTATAAGAACCATGTAAAATTTGGTTCTTATTTTAGTTCTCAAGGGCAATAGACAAACTAATCAAAGCACACTGGTGACAGGTGAGCTGAGGACGAAAAGAAAATACATCTTTATGATGTGTTGATCATCAGTCATTCAAATTCGCAATACCTGAAATTAGAAAACACAATTCAAAATTATCAGCTGTGGCCAGTTATCCTCATAAAGGTGAAGATAAAAAATAAAATGAGTTTTATACACGTTAATAATGTCGTTTGAAATTCAAGTTAAGTTGCAGAAATTCTTGTTGTGAATCAAGAGGAACTTCATGTGAGGGATGTGTCTTTCTATACTTATTTTTTGTAAGTCGAGAATAATTGTCATATTTATAATCTTATGGGATTATTATGACCCTCTCCCCTGCGCCAAACACCTATTTTCAGATAAATTTTCAAAGCTGGCATTCAGGCACCTATACTTTATTAGCCTGCATACAAACTCATCGAACAATTTGTATTATTAATGATCGCAATATAGATGTTGTCTTGAAAGTAATTTCCTATTGAATGGAAACAAGGGCAAGAGAAGCAGGGGCCTATTGAACAAAACTCGAATCCTGAGATCCTGGATCAGCGTGAAAGCAGGGATTGCCATATCCAAAACAGCGCATCGTTGGCTAAATTGATTGCACAAAGCCAACAGTGGGCAGAAGAGGATCGGCTAGGTGAAGCCCGCTGTGGCTGATCCTAATGAGTACGCGCACTCAGTATCAAATAAATGTTATGATTCTGTCATGTTCTGCTCATGTTTTGTCTTAGTCTAGCTCCATGCCATGTTTTTGTTACTACCATGTTTTGTATTTCTGCCAGTATCCACATTTCTGTTATCTCTCCGGTCCATGTTTTTGCTCTTGCCCTGCATTGCACTTTGTCTCCCCTGTCTGGTCTTGTGTTGAGCTACAGCTCTTTCCCCAAGTACTGCGTGTCACATGTTTAGGTGATTTCATGGTTTCTGGGTTTCCAACCATTCCTATCTTGTTTGCTGCCTTCCCCTTGCTTTTCTATATTACTAACCAATACTAACAGTTTGTTGTTTTTGTTAAAGTTACTAACCTAGACTAACATTGTACATTATACTAACTTACTGACGAGCACTAGGGATTGTATAGCTGCACATTACTAATTGACTGACAAGCTCTCAGTTCTCGCCCTGTTCTAGTCTCCGCCTCTTGCCTTCACTTAATCTTCATTGCTGTGTTTCAGCGGATCCTCCGCACCTGCTCAACTCTGTTCTTCCTCCTGTTCTTTATCTGTGCACGTCAGAAATCCTTAACCGGAGCTGTATTTTTTGTCATAGGCTGTCTTGTGATCCTTGTCCGCGTTTTGGCTTTTGCCTATTTCATGTGATTAGGTTCTTCCTCGTGTTTGCTCCTGTGTAATTAGTCTGATTCTCTACACCTGATTCCTGTATAGCACGTGACCTCCCATGTGTGTATTTTAGCAGTCTTCTCACAGCAGTTTCTTGTCAGAACGTTTCTCTTGGTTTGCCTGTGCCACGCTTGTTTTTGCCTCATATTCTTTGTGATTCTTTTCTGACTAGACCGTCCCTGATTTTTGATTTTTTGGCTCTGTTTTGGAATTCTCTTTTCATCTGTTTTTCAAACCCCTTTTCTGCCTGACTACGAGTACTGTGATTGCTGCCCTGGATTTTGATTCGGATTCTGCCCTACTGGATTGTGATTTTTGGATTTTGGACTTTGTACTGTTGCCTTCTGCAGTGCAGGGGTTTACCCCCTCGCTTAATTAAATCCCATCTACTGCATTGCTTGGTTCTCGCGACTGGTTCCTGAGCATTACATCACAAACCCCGAGACTGATCACAGAATCGCTGATCATCAACTTGTGATACTTAGCAGATGCAGCAGACGCATGCGCCAGCTTTCACTCAGACTGCGTTCAATCTCCAAAACGCTTCTAGTCCGTTCTGTCTGAATAGTGCAAGGCGTTTGAGAGGAGTATTGAAGTGACCTAAAGCGAAAGCAAACGTGGGAGGTGTTTTAGCGCCGTGGAAAAGGAGTGGCTGAATTAAGACCGCACTGAAACATGGTAACCCCCTTCAAACAGTACTACTCAGATGGATATCTGGGGAATAAGGACAAATCTGATAATGACAGATTCTAAACATGGTTAAAATGTTACAAGGAAGGGGGACTGATTGAAGTGACATGGTTACTGTCACATGGATACTTGAAAACAGTGTTCCACAAGCCCCGACAATCGGCGATTTTGTCCACTACTCAGTCCTCCACCACTGGCTACTTTCCTTAGAATTTTTAAAATTTATGGCGATTTTTTTGATGCGATTTATTTTATTGACGCTTTTTAGTTGACTGAAGTACTGTCTCTTTGCTGCTGTCTTGAAACATTAAGCCACGCTGTGATAAAGCTGACACTATTCAAAACACTATTGATACACTGGCAAGAACAGTGCAAGTCAAAGGAGCTTATAAACCACGGACAAAAATGAGTTAGTCAGCTGATTGAGATGGTGCACTATTGTAACTATTGCCACCGTCTTAAAGTCTGGCCCTGGAACATAGATGAATATGATGGTGATCTATAATGATCTCTTAGAAAGTACAACCCCAATTCCGAAATAGTTGGGACAAAGTGTACATTGTGAATAAAATCAAAACACACTGACTTTCAAATCACACTAGCCAATATTTTATTCACAATAGAACAGAGATAACATAGCAAATGTTGAAACTGAGAAATTTTACAATTTTATCCACAAAATGAGCTCATTTCAAATTTGATGGCTGCTACAGGTCTCAAAAAAGTTGGGACAGGGGCCAGTTTACCATGGTGTAGCATCCCCTCTTCTTTTTAACAGAGTGGAGGCGTCTGGGCTCTGAGGGGACAAGTTTTTTACCACCGAAATGTAATAATAACAGGTACAGACCTTCTCCCGCATGCTGTTGTGTGTAGCCAGTTGGTTGTCCACCACCAAGGATTTCTGTGAGTTTGAATTTTCCCTATCTACCCTCATTAGTGTATAACCAGGCAATCTGGGATCTGAAATACCCTCTCTCTATGGATTATGGATTAATTGGATGGTTGTGACCACGAAGTTCAGTTTTCCATCAACAAACAGGCCTACCAAAGAAAACGTAGCCTCAGCACACAAAAACTTTGAAATGCCTACATTAATCGCGGAAATAGCAACAGAAAAATTATACCCCGCTACCAAAACTGCAAAAACCGCAACATAAACTATTGACTCGTAGCATAAGACTATGAAACTGCAACATCTTCTTTTGCATCCGTCTTTGCCATTTACTGCGCTTGCGCGTACCGGCCCAGGCTGCTTTCAGAGATAGTGGAATCAGGCGTGTCTCCTTCGGTTGGTAAATAAAACTTCCAAAAATGACGTTATTGTTAATGCAGATGTTAAACAATGAATTGTAAGACGTAGCTGTTACATCCACATTCTCGGAAATTTGCTTATTTTAGCATGTCACCCTGCCGAAAATGAACAATGCACTGTCGATTTCGCTAAAGTCTTAGAGTTGCCAACTTGACGACTTTCTCGCTTAATCTGGCAACTTTCCAAATCGGGATTGTTTGTCCACTCAAGACGTATGTATACGTCTTGAGAAAGTCGTCAAGTTGGCAACAATTCATTGTTAAACATCTGCATTAACAATAACGTCATATTTGGAAGTTTTACTTACCAACCGAAGGAGACACGCCTAATTCCGCTATCTCTGAAAGCAGCCTGGGCCGGTATGCGCAAGCGCAGCAAATGGCAAAGACAGATGCGAAAGATGATGTTGCAGTTTCATAGTCTTTTGCTACGAGTCAACAGTTTATGTTGCGGTTTTTGCAGTTTCGGTAGCGGGGTATTATTTTTCTGTTGCCATTTCCGCAATTAATGTAGGCATTTCAAAGTTTTTGTGTGCTGAGGCTACGTTTTCTTTGGTAGGCCTGAACAAAGCAACGCGCAAATGTTGACGATGCCAAGCAAGCCAGCTGTCTGACTTGCTTTATTACTTAGTGAATTTACCATGCTGTATTGTACATAACTGTTAACAGAGTTTCCGCCAGCTCAGAAATGCTACACCGATGTCCACCCTTGTTTTACCACGAGCTTTGTCATGCTGCTTTTTGGCAAACCTTCACCAAGTGAATTATTTTTCAAACAATACAAGCAAATAATCTTCAAATTTATATTGAGTAGTAAACCAGAAAAAGTTAAGCATATGTATCTCTACAATGAACATGAATCAGGTGGCCAAAAATAGTTACATTTAAAGGCTTTGAATCTCTCACTTAAAGCCTCCGGATTCAAAAGTTCTTTTTCTTAAAACCTAAGATGGTTTTCCTAGAGACTATAAGATTCTGTGCACCCCATGTTCAAAAAAGGGCTATTTCGTGTTCTACTGTTAAAACACCCCCAGATTTCATAGTTTAATGAGGAAATACTTTGTAATGTGTCTCCATTTTTGAAGTCATACATAGTTGGCTGCAATTCTAGTTTTATCCTCCAGAAAATAGAGGAAATTTCACAACAAGTCTTATGGTTTAATTCTAATGTCTTGATAGGGAAGGAGTGTATCTTTTGGGAAGACTTGTTTCAAACTGGCATTATTTTTATCAATTATATTGTAAATAATGAGGGTAAACTAATGTCTTATGAGGAGTTTATTGATTTTTATGGCAAGGTTTGCCCTTTACAAAAGTTTAATCAATAGATTGAAGCCATCGCACGAAAATGGAAAAGAAGAATTCAGAAAGCAAGGCCAGGAGCGTGTCTGTTGACCAAATTTTAAAAAATTTAGATGGACTGTAAGACGTGGATAAGTTTAATCTTAAATCAAGAAATCTGATTATATGCTATACTTTCTGATTCCTGGGAACCAGGTTTTTAAATTTATTTACAAAAAAAAACCCAATAGATTCTTCAATACAATTTTTTTTTTTAATCAGTCTAATCTAATGTATACATTCTTAAAAGATGCTGCATACTTGGGGAATTGAAGGGTCAAACTTATGTTGATTTTGTCATGAAGAGTTTGCATCAGTAGATTGTTTATTTCCGTACGCCTTCTATGTGGCTCAGGGATTCAGGAATGGCTGTTTTCCATTTTGTGGTCGGTTTACACTAGATTTCCCCACTGTACCTTTGGGCAATCTAAGAAATGACTCCCAAAAAATGTGTGAGAGTTGAATGGGCCCCTGTCACTAGAAATGCTTCCTAATAAGTGCACAGCCTGGCTAATTGGCAATGTGGTCAGCCTGTGTGACTCTTAGGCAAGGTAGCCAGGCCGTAACCTTTCTGATAAGAGCTTTTATGTGATGACACATTTTGGTGTCCTTATTTGAGCCAAAAATCATTTTGACTTATTTAATTAAAATTTCCTGTGGTTTGACTAAACAAAATGTTAAATTCTTTTTGAAAATCATGGATGCCACGTCCTCTGGGCTGAAAAGGAGTGGGCCTATCCGGGTTGTTATCAGCAAACAATTGAAAAGTCAGTATCTATGACAGTATGAGCGTGCATTAGTCCACATGGCATGGGAAATTTGTGCATCTTTGAGGACACCATTAATAGTGAGCGATATACAGAAAACTGATCGGTGAATTGGATGTTTGTTTTTAGTATCTCAGCCTTGATTTAGTATCTTAGTTTCTCTGTAGTTTTTATTTTTGCTATTATTTATATATTTATCATATTTATTCGTTTAGAGCATGTATGTTTCTGGAAGATTGTGCTGTCTCTGGTCTTCAGTGTCTTCCTCTTGTTTCTGTCTCGTAGCATCTTGTCTTTTTCATCACACTCTCTTCCCTGTAATTTCGATTGGGTATTTCCACTTCCTTCTCGCTCGCTGCTCTCATTGACTATCCACACCTGAGAATAGTTTAGTGAGGCACGGGTGATTAGTTAGATTAGAGTTAGAACTCCATCTGTTTCCCCTCTCTCTCCTATCACTGTCCTTGCTTTTCTTGTTCCACCTCTCTCTACAGCTGTCCTGTGTTTAGCTGGGATTCCACTTCATTTGTTTGTGTATAAAGGACCCTCTTTTCCTCAGTTTCTTGTCGACTCGTTTCTACCACAGCTCGTCTTGGTCAGTCTCGTTTCTGCGCTTTTTTCTCGTTTCGGTTGTTGAAAGCTTGTTTCTTGTGATTCTCCCGTAAGTCTCGTATTTGATTGTTTGTATTACATTGCGGATTGTTTGATTAGTACTTCGTTCTCCCTTATTCCCATTTTGTACCCATCTGTTGAGTATCTCCTGTGTTCTCCTTTATCCCATCCAACTCCCTTTTCCTTCCCCTTCCATTCCCTTAGCTCAGCCCCTTTTTGTTACTGTCTTTGTGCAGACTGGTTACTGGATTATTTTGCTTGTCCCCTGACTTCGATTCTGCCTATTCTGCATTAATCTGTTTGCCTGGCTATTGATCCATCTCTGTCTTGTCCATGAGCTTTGTGAATCCTAATAAACGCCCAGCCAATGCTGAACTGCATTTGGAGTCTAAGCCCGTTCCTTTCCAAAACAGATTTTGGGGTAACCCTTACTGCAATCCAGATGCTGTTTTTAAGGGAAGGCCTTGCTCATCTCAGCAACACCGTACTTTGCACGTATTACTACCAAATGGCTCTGTTGTAAAAGTGTCTGGGTGTTAGTGGTCTGCCTCCAGTCCATACCAGTCACGCACTTGCTATATTTTGTGCATTACGAGACAAAAAATAGGACAAAGGAGGCTGGAATGTATTGACTTAATGAAATCCTACATAAAGCTAGAATGGGAAAAAATGTTGCTGTCAAAGCCACAGCAGTTGGTCTCCTTAGTTCTTAAACGCTGAGAGTGTTGATTAAAGAAGGCGTGTTGTCACACAATGCCAACTTTTTTGAAACGTGTTGCTGTTATAAAATTCAAAATGAGAATATATTTTCAACTGCTTCAACAATTGCCTCTATCGAGGCTTTGTTGTCACATTCAATGGTCTTTCAAAATACAGGTAATTAGCCCATTGCAGGATGACAGATGTGCAGGGCATTACAGGATTGAAGCTACATGTCACTGCAGCAAATCAGATGTGGTCTAGCTAGAGCGTTAAAATTATTTGCAATTCAGCCAAAGTTTTACCACAAGCTCTGTCATGCTGCCTTTTAGCCTCCAACCTCTCCTAGCTTCTTAGGCCCTTGAGTTTCACAACAGGAGATGGCATCTCGGTCAAGTCCCTTTCGCAGGGCATCAGCCACTCTTGCACATTCAGTAAGCTACTTGGTTCAAGTGCAGTTCAAATTTACCTTACTCAGACTACCCCACCCTGCCCCCTCTCTGACATTTTTCATTTCTTTTTCTCTGACTAGGCTTTGTCTTCTGTTTGATATTGGTTTCATGACAGATCGAGCACTTTGGCACATTACGCCTCATCTATCACTTGGAGAGAAATCCATTGGTGGTCCGCCTGATGCAATAAAAATTACGATTCTGGGCTCTCTGCATTGGGTTACATCAGCACAGGTTCACAGTGTCTCAACATATTTTGCAGTCTGCCGACTCAGCCATGTTGTTTTTTTTTTTTTTTGCACGTGAAGACTCAATTAGACCCAAATAGCCCATAGTGCATACCTTTAAGCACCATTGGGATATGAAGCAAGGCAATGATCTGAAGCACAAAAGCAAGTCCATCACTGAATGGCTCAAAAGAAACAAAATTATGATCTTAGAGTGGTCTAGTGAGTCCTTACATGAACCCCACTGAAATGAGATGTGGCAAGATCTGAACCAAGCAGTACATACTCAAAAACTCTGTAATATGGCTGAATTCTGCAAGAAAGACTGTCTAATAGCTCTCCACAGTGATGTGAAATAATGATTTTCAGTTGTTTGAAGTGTTTAGATGCAGTTGTTGCCTCTGAAATCTGCCGACTAAATTGAAGAGGAATTACTTTCTCATATGGGTGATGCAGGTGTTTCCTTTTCCCTTTTACCTTCAAGAAATGAGATGCTCACTCAAACACTGCATTTTCTTTCCACGTTCTTATCGTGTTATTACATTTTGTTTGAAGATGTGAAATAATGTTGGGACAAATATGCAAAACTTGTGGAAATCATTGGGGTGGGGAGGGGAGCAAAAACTTTTTTCATGGCACTGAATGAGGAATTTCATTGAAAGGAACAAAATGTAGAGAACGCCCATAACTAATGCCCTGGTCTTTGCTGGGTGAATATTCTCTTTAAAGAAGTGTTTTATGCTTGGGTTTGACTGTGTGTCAGTATGCCGCCAATAATTTGACTAACTTGACAGCCAGCTGCTGTGCTATCACTTAATTGTGTGTAATCTCTCTCGGTCACAGCTGAGGAGACTGCTAAGCATGTTACGTGTGACTGCATTAAATTGAAATTAAGAGTTTAATTTAAGAGTCTTGTGCTTGTTAAGAATATGAAGTAATAATTCACAGTTGGCCTGACTGTTATAATTCATGGGAACCATTTCGATGTGGCCTTTAGGCTGAGTAGGTTTCAAAGTCTTACTCTTGCCTTAGAATAATGGAAGGAGATGTTCTTCATTTTAAATGAATGGGGTCTAAGTCATAATCTAACCTTGCCCTAACATGTCTTTTTAACAGAGGAACAAATGGCTGCATCGTTTATTAATTGTGAGTCAAAACAGCATTGTTGCTTCCTATAACCCGACAAAACTGAAAGCGGGGAACCACTCCAGGATTGATTACCTGACACTCTGCCATGTTTCCTGTTGTGTATCCATGGAATACTGTGTTTGTTGTCATACACGACCATAGATTGTCGCTGCCACTGTATGATATGAAGGATGGTAATGCAAATGAGAACTGGCTCTGCTGTCCTTGCTATATAATATACATTCAGTGGGAAACAAAATATTTTTTTCCCATCCCACACAGATTTTAAACCGCTTAACAGCCTCAGCCTGTTGACAGTAACACATTTGTTTATGATAAATCTCTAGCGTCATTTCGTGTTCAACGCATTTCAGAGAATGAACTGCACATCCTAATACATTTATTGCAGCATTTTGCAGCTTGCTAAACACGTGCTATCCAATGGTGTGATTTTGATCCGAGTGAATTGCGAGGTATAGGTTTTGAGAAATTGGAGAGGACAATGCTTATTGCCTGGTTGCGGATGAAGTGTGAGCGCTTCGCGGGCTGGGGGGAAAGGAGGAAATGCACCAGTGACGCCGCGCACGGCTCTTGACACTGGCATGATTGATGGCAGCCAGCTCAGCTAATTCTCAGAGGACTGTGGAATTAACCTTGGTGAGGAGAGATCTGGTTCGTTTTTTTGATGGCTTGATAAAATGTCTCCCTCTCAGTCTGCGCTGTCTGCTCATGTTATCTGGGACGTCCCTCTTCTTCCGCTGCGCGTCACTCATTATGATGGAGGGGGAAGGGAAGGGGGGGGGTGGAAGGGGCAGTCGGTGGAAGGAGGTAACTCACAAACTTTGGGTCGGTCTGATGTGCGGGTTTATAAATGCCTACTTTTCCAATTTCGGTAAGGCAGTTTTGGATACGATCAGTGCAAACCTTTCATGATGGATTATACTCCTAATACCGGTATACTGTTTACTTTCCTGTGCATCACTGATGGTGAATGACCCCAAATATAAGTGTATTTACAGTGATGCAATCATATTCACTGTTGTTGCTAATGTTGTGGAAGGTGGTGATGTCACCAGAGAACCAGAGCATGGTTCTGGGACAGCTGTAAAGCACCCATAAAAACTCCAGTATAATAGGAGGCAGAAAGCAATATTCCTTCAATATTTTTCCTGGATTTTTAGCTGTGTCCCCATTCACATTGGGTCTCTCAGAGTCTAAACGATAATTGCTATTATTGATGATATGAATGAATTTGCATCTCATACACAGTGCGTGCAGGAATTTCTGATAATTTAATGTAGTGGTAATGGTATGGTTGCAAACATGGTTATTCAAATTATGTAGGTCATGTCAGTGTGCAGCATGCAACATTTTTGAAGAATAAATTTCTGAATAATAAAACAATGAATACAGAGCATTTGCATAGCTTATTGCTAATAATTTCTGTATGCACATGTGCACATATGAGGTAGGTTTATTTTAATTAATTTAAAATGCAGAGAATCATATTCGTTATGCATTTCAACAAAAGAAAAACATTAGGTACATCAGGCCAAGCACCTCATAAGAAAAAAAAATTGTGCTGTTAAATGTATTAATAAAATATAAATTTTTAGTACTTTCTTTACCCTGGAATCTGCATCATATTGACTACTATTGAATGTGCAACATGGGTGAAAAATGTCTTGCATTCGTTTTTTCCTTTTTCTTTTGTATCATCTGACATAAATTAGTCTTCTCACTTAATATGGCAAAAATTAATCATTTTCTGTTTTTGACCATCAAAACAGTTTAATGTGTTTTAGAGTGTGCAGAGAGAGAGATTGCCTTTATTAAGAAAATTATAAATGATTGCTAGTGTGGTTGATTTTAGAATCAAGGCCTTAAAATCACTGTAGCACTGTAGTCTTGCTTCAATCCACATGTTTGGAGACTGCCTAAGGAGGCATTCAATCCAAGATATTTGTTACCAACTGTTGACCCCATAAAAAATAAGGACCCATATACTGGTCAATAAAATGAAGCGACTGCATTCAAACCAATGGAATGTCATGCATGTTTTAAATTCTAGTGGAGATTCCAAGTTTTCCAACAACCATAAATATATCCTGCTGAATGAAAAGGAAATTTGAATAAAATGATGGCCAGACCTAGATATTTTCTACTGATATAATGCTGTGTCCATAAAAAATAAATAAATAAAAATTTTGGCATCCTGGGTTTGAATATTTCCTTTAATGTGACTGTGATATTTCTTTATTAACCCTTTAACTGCCAGTTTGAGTCACTGTATTAAATTGAAAGATGTTTTGAACTTTGCCTGATAAAGCCTGCACCAATAATCATTTGCAGTCTGTAGTGCTGAAAAAAATCTGATCTGTCAAGTTCAAAACATCTTTGAATTAAAAATAGTGACTCAAAATGTACTCTGCCAAAAGGTTGAGCTGGCAGTTAAGGGTTCGAGTGCCACAACCAGCAGGTACAGAATATTTTTGTGGCATTGTCCTTTAATTAGAAAAAAAAAAAGCTTTTTCTTACTTTGAATGGACTCAACCCCTTTGTGCAGAATACAAATACTGACCATTTTTTTGGATGTGCATTATACCTCACTTATGACACATCGATTTTGGTTGCCATGGCAACAGTATTGGCCAAATAACGTGCACATTTGTGCTCAAACATTCACACTTCCTTGTGGGCGCTGTACAGGCTGTATCTTTTGACTGATTACTTTATATACCATATTTGGTATGGACATGTCATACCTCACTGATGACACCTATCGATTTTGGTTGCCGCGACGACAGTATTGGCCGAGTAATACGCAAATTAGTTGCAAAACATTGAGATTTCCTTGTGGACGCAGTACAGGCAGCAATTTTTGACCAATTACTTTCAAATTTGGTATGGACATGTGGTGTACTTCGCTTATGAAAACTATCGATTTTGGATGCCACGGCGACTATTGGCTGAAAAATGCGCAAATTAGCGGCAAAACATTGAGATTTCCTTGTTGACACAGTACAAGCTGCAATTTTTGACCAATTACTCTTATATTTGGTATAAACGTGCTTTACTTCACTAATGACAGTCATCGCCTTTGGTTGCCGATTCAGTGACACCTAGGCAGAATGCAGCACAAAAAGAGTAATCCAAATTGAAATGGGACATGTGAAATTGAAAGTCGGAGAAGCCCGCAATGATCATTCGCAAGGAATCAAACAACACAAAGGACTGGGCTGAATCATAATCCTAGACAAAAATGAGCCATAACCAAAAGTTCTCAAGAGTAACAAAAAATGCTTGTAAGTTAGCTCTAGGAAAGCTGGCAAACAAACTCACAGTGAGACACAGAGCAGAATATCGAAGAATAGAGAATGCTAACTAAGATGGGGAACAGGTGTGAGTTCGGGGAGGGAGCGTGCAGGGAGTTGTGGCTATAAACAAGGGCATGAAATTTACTCGTAGAGAAACAGAATGAGGGTCATTCCAAATGAGCTTAATCAATGTTAAGGAGTCTTCCTTGGACACTGATCCAGATTTCGATTTTTTTTTTTTTTGAGAGTACCTCAGGGCATATAATTAACAAAGGCAAAATTTTAGGCTTCAACTCCATGGGGTTTCTGAGATGTTGCCCTCCAAAAGTGGGAGAACCAGTGCCAACTATGTTTTGCTAAAGTTAATTTGTGAGTGGTTTTTTAAGGCTAATAACTTGGAAATGAATCAAAGCATTGGGCTGAAAATCTCTACTCGAGTCTAACTCGGGGCCAAGATTTCTGAATCTGCCATCAAAATTGGTTTACCTCTTCTCATTTCAGTGTTATTAGCCTCTCAAATATAAATTTTTTCACGGGCAGATGTCAAAAAATTCAATTTCCAAGGACCCCTTGTCAGCAGAGGATCTCATAGAGGGCTAATGATGCTGGGTTCTTTTTTATTTAGGGATAGGTCTCTGTATGAGGAACGCTGGCGAAAAAACAGGCTTAATATGGGAGTTAAGAGCATCTGAAAAAAATGACTTGTTTGCCTATTTTAGGTTGACAAGTTACCCATAGTTATGAAATTTTTCAACATTATTCTCTGTATGCTGCCAGTATTTGTTTGTGAAATGATGACACCATCTATGCTGGAAGGTCTCAGAGAAGCTGCTGCACAAATGATGACATGTCAACAAAAATCTGATTCTGATCAGACTTGCATGAGAGAACAACGGTGATTGAATTATTTCAACCTTTTGCCAGGAATCAGAGCGGTGTGCCTACCTGGGCTTGTGGGAGCAATGATGAGACACAATCAAGTCATTTTTTATCGAAGTAGGTGTGTGTTGATAAAGAGATCAAGAGCAGGGTGCTATTTAGCGCAAAGAAGAAATCTGGGGCAAATGACTTTGTGGACCTTTAAAATGTATTACTTTTTCATAAGTGAATTAATTAACAATGGCCATTTTTGGCGTACTAACCAGGGCAATTGACATTTCGACAGCAACGGAGAGGGAGTTTGGATTGCTTAGATCACAGATGTCTATGACATTCACGGAAAGATGTCTCCTCTTTCCTCAGCAGTTAAGTTTATGACACCCCTTGACCATGTATGTGTTTCTGACTTCACACTATTGTGTATTTTATACTGCGCCAATTGACATAAACGGCAGGCTTTGAAATATGAAATATATGAAAAAACTTAACCCTGCTGAGTCATTTTTGACACCCATAAAGCATGAAGCGGCCTCTATGCTTGACCAAACTCAAAGCATTTGAAATATACTGTATTTTAAACTGTCAACAGTGGCAGCATGGGATAACCATATGTGGATTTTTTATTAAAGGGGCAGATAGTTTGTAATAGAACACTGTGAAATTTGCTTTGTAAAAACATAAAAATGTTCCTATTTACAGCAGGGATCCAATAAGATTGTAAGTGTAGTGGTGTGTGTCCTGATCATTCATTTTTATTGGCAGCTCAGGCTGTGCTCTATTTGCACCTCCTACTGTTCTGACAGTAATTTCACTTAAGCTGTGTATTAAATCACAAGCAGCCTCTCTCACTCTCTCTATCTCTCATTTGTGTGTGTGCCTGTGTACATATGATATTTTGGATTAATACGAAAAAGTCAACATGTAATAGGTATGTAATTTATCACCATATCATGCACTGGTTTAAATATGTTTTGGAGACACGATAAAATGTGCATGCAATTGCTTTTACAACAGATGTGAAGACGGTAGGTAGTTATTTATTTTATTGTGCATTCAGTGTAGTTCAATTCAATCTTGATATTTCACCATGAGTATTGAGAATTATAAAATATCAGAGACAGCTGTGGCAGCCAGGACGGTGGAGAGGGTAAGGGTGTGGGGGTCAGTGGGGGGAGTAATTCTGAAAAGAATTTTTTAAACATTTCATTATTTCACAGTGATTCAAAATTGATTCAAGTTTTTCAGCTTGTTTCATCTGCACTGCAGGGAATGGAACAGTAATCCTCCCATGCAAAACAAATGCTGTCCACATGAGCTGAAAACAGGGTATTAATGATCTTTGGCCCATCACTGCATATTTCTAACATAATATTCTGAACTACAAAGATGCTGACATTCCTTTTTCGTTCCATTATTTCTAAAATAACTCTGTTTTTTGACTAAATCTGAATAGCTGCAGTAATCCTGCTTCCTTCAGTAATTACATTATTAATACTACTTCTTGGATAAATGGGACGAAAGTCAAACAGATCACATTCCTGGAATTCTGCTGCTTATTCAGAAAAGGTTGGAATTTAATGGAGAATGCAAATAAAGTCAAAATTTTAAAATTTTGTTGGCTGATTTTCAAAGTCCATTGACCCACTACTATTGAAAACAGTCCAACACTTGTTCGCATGTTCTAACATAAATTTAATTGCTTTTTGGAAAAATAAAATGTGACAATTGTGCATGAGTCCAAAGTTGGCAGTCCACCACAAACAATTTTGTATCATCACCACATCTTTTAATCTCTCCCATTAAAGACTTTGGCACTGAAGAGGCACCAATTGATCATCTCAAGCTGGTAGAATTTTTCCCTCTTTATTCCATTATGTGGTCTTCAGCTGCGCAAGTGTATGGAGCCTTTGTTGCCGTATATATTTTTTCATTGTTCACCTTCCATCAGAGACTGATCAGGACTGCATGCAGGTCGATCTAGCACTTTTTGCTTAAGCAGCCATGCACATGTAATCCAAGAAAATTATGGTTTGGCGTTTTCATACTAGAAAATTCAGGGATGTCCATGGAACAGAGCATATGATAGTCCAGACTTTCGACATACAGTGCTTAACAAATTTATTAGACCACCACCCAATGAAAGGTTTATGCCACAGCTGCCCAAAATTAACGGTGTCCGTAATTATCAAAATAATTTTCATGTTTCTGAAATGATGAATCCACCAATATGCGCAAGCTCTTTAACAAAATATTTTTAAGGCTAAAATTTTATTGTTATTATCCATGAATTTTTAAATTTATCAGTTTACAAAAAAACAGACTAAATAGTAAGGAGCATTATTATTTTTTGATTAAGATGCAGCTGCGGCTCTTGTACTGGAAATAGGGGAAGCTCAAACAATCCCTTAAAATTAATGACTGGTCATGACCTTTGTTCAATCATTCATTATATCGTTCCGGGGGATATTATGTTTTTGGTCCGATCGCCGCTGCCGCACTACGTGTTAACGCGATAACTTCAGTAATATTTCAATTACAAATTCCAAATTTTGCACATAAGTAAGTATCATAAAGAGGAAGAACTGATTCAATTTTGGACAATTTACAATGTCTAGATTGGCCACCAGGGGCTAAAAACTGATTTCAGTGTTAACGCGAAAACTGCAGGATTATTTCAATTGAAAATTCTAACTTTTCCATATAAGTAAGTATCATAAATAGAGGAACTGATTCAATTTTGGACAATTTACTATTTCTAGATTGGCCACCAGGGGCCAAAAACTGAAAAAATCACTGTTCTGCGATAACTTCAGTAATATTTCAATTACTGCACATAAGTAAGTATCATAAAGAGGAAGAACTGATTTGATTTTGGACAATTTACAATCTCTAGATTGGCCACCAGGGGCCAAAAACTAATTTACATGTTAACGCAATAAGTGCAGTAATATTGCAATAAGGAATTCCAAGTTTTGCATAAAAGTATCATAAAGAGGAATAACTGATTTGATTTTGGACAATTCGCAATTTCTATATTGGCCACCAGGGGCCAAAAACGGGAAAAAATCACTGTTTTTATCATATCTCTGGAAATATTTGTCCGATTGACCTCAACTCAAGTGCAAATGAAAGGTCATGACCTGAGGATGTGTCCCACGATGACATTATACCTGTTTGGTTCAAAATTTTGACACAAGGTGGAGCTTTGTCACATAAAATTCACCATTTTTGCCATATCTTCAGAATCATTTGACTGATTGACCTGAAATTAAGTTCAAATGAAAGTCTATTCAAGGTCTATTCAAGGATTGGGGAATTGGAGGATTGGGGGCGTTCGGGGATATACCCTCAGCCCTCGCCTCCGATGGCATAAGCCTAGTTTAAATTACCATAACAGAATCTCCGAAAACTCTCTACATTATCAGATGTGGCCAGTTTTCATTTATAACGCATACTGATTACGAATCCAGACTTCTCACGCTTTTATTTACTCAGGGGTTGGGGTTGGAAGCAATGCATTTGTTTCATGATTGGTTAAATGAAATAAGATAATTTGAAATGTCTTCATGCAATTCCATTGCTTCTAACCCCTCCATGCACAAGTACTTAAGTCCCACGCGAAAATCTCTTACATACGCGTTGATTGCTGTCTTCAGCAGAGGAACGTAAAAATGCCACTTAAACTCATGCCGAATGCGTGAGAGTTGACAGGTATGCGTTATTAATGAAAACTGGCCGCATCAGATAATGTTGAATTTTTGAAGTTTCTGTAATTTTAATTTAAATGAATGATTGAAAACAGGTCATGAACAATCATTAACTTTAAGGGATTGTTTGAGCTTTCCCTGTTGCCAATTCAGGAGCCGCCACTGTTCAGATGCCATATAACAGTTATTTATTTTTTTTTTGCATTCCTGAACATAAAACATTTAAATAACATTTTTGTGTGGTTGAATGTAAGAATGCAAGCTGTTATCAAGGCCAAAGGAGGCCATACAAAATATAGTTTTTTTGGTTTGTTTTTGGATGTGAATAATGACTATTTAGTGGTTTCAATTCTTCATTTACCAAAGAAATAACAAAACAATTTTTCGTTTTAAATAAGTTTTTGACAAACTTAAATATTTGTTTTTTCTCATTTTTTTATGACAGGTGGTCTAATAAATTTGTTAAGCCCTGTATCTCTTTTAAATTTAAGGATGCCTGTGGTGTCCACAACTTCTTGAATATAGATCAGAATACAAAAAATATGAAAGACTTTGCCTTAAAAAAATAAACATATGAAATGTCTATCAAGTAAAAAATATATAATTAGCACGATGGATTTAGTAAGTTGTCCCTTTACAGAGGATGCAACTTCTCATGCTGGATGAGACATCATACTGTTGATGCCCTGCAGCCTACAGGAGTAAAACTGCCTGGCTCGCTGGCTTCCCCAGCATGGCACCCCATAGCGATATGGGTGAAGCACAAAGTGACATTGTTATTGAAGGATACTGTATATGTACAATATGAGCCTGAATACCCAAGAACAGCCGAGAGTACCTCTAACCTGGGTGATAATGTGAGAGTCTTCAGAAAATGAAGAACAGGTCAATGCTTGGAGAGAGGGCAAGGTTGCAATCATGGCTATGGATGCATGGTGCTATTCGGTATAATCATGCATGTCTGGATAGCTACGGGATGTGCTATTAGTGAACAACGCTGACGCATTGGGTATTTGCTCATGATTATTGCATAACTAGCTAATGTACTCTGCCCGGCCAAAAAAAAAGTTGCAGACTCAAATATTTAGTTGGAACCCCTGTAGCTTTGATTACAGTGTATATTCGTCTTGCCATTGTTTTGACAACTATATGCAATGCCAGAACATTTATTTTCGATCAGAAATGCCATAATTTTTGGCTGAGACCTTGTCTTCTCGACATAGTGGTTGAACCACTCGGTAGTTTTTTTTTGAGCACATCCCAGTAACTTTTAATGCGTTTAAGGTCAGGAATTTGTGGTGGCAAATTTGTTTGTGAAAATGATTCCTCATACTTACTTTTGTCTTTCATGGTTTTCTTTGCTAAATACAGGCCAATAACTTGCCCGTTCTGAAATCATGTAACATCTTTTCTACCATCAAAGGATGTGTCTTCCGACATGATTTTTTAAGAAATAACTCGCGACGTGCTTCATCATTCAGGGTTAAAATGATTATTGCCAGCTGAAAAATATTAATAACCACAATAATTATCCAATTATAGAATTTTTTCAATAATTTCCAAACGGTGACTTTTTTTTTTGGCCGGGCAGTGTATTTGACTGTCCAGCATTCAAGAGCTGCTATTGTTTTTAATATTATTCTGGTAGTAGAAGTAGTTGTTATTTAGATTGTGCCATTGAGCTGCTTCATGCCAACTTCACATTGCCAAACAAGTTCTTTTTAAGTGATGTTCAGAATCAACAGGGCTGGTTAATCGTACTTGGGTGTCTTTCCTTTTTTTTTTTTTTTTAAGCCCGCCACCACCCCCCCTCTTAGGAGGACAACTTTCTTTTTATTTTCAGCTGAGAAAATGCAAATTAAACAGCAGAATGAGGTTTGTAAGGAAAAGGAAAAAATATAGATATATAGTACATTAAGGAAAAAGAAAACAAAAAGAAAAATATTTAACATTGGTGAATGAAGTATGTAGGAGAACGTGGGGGGTAAAGGCGTGTATCAATGGCAGATGTGTAGATGTTCATTGTGTGAGGCGCGGGCTTTTACATTCACATAAAGGACACATAAATAAACAGACAGACAGATAAAATGACAGACAGAAGTTGATAACTAGGTGTAAATATTGTGTGTGTGTGTGTGTGTGTGTGTGTGTGTGTGGGCGCGAGCTTGTGAGAGATTTGTGTGTGTGCACATATGAGTGTGTTTGTTGGGGGACAATAGTGAGTAAATTGTTTTGGAGTGAGATAGAAGAGAAGTGTTCAAGCCAACATAAGGTGCAGGGGTAAGGATTAGATTACAATTGGTTCTCAGGAATAAAGCGGCAAAAAAATGCTGTTGTATTGAGGGAGATGGCTGAGTCAGCTTTGAAGGAAGTTAATGATTGGTGACCAGATGGAGTGGGGTTCAATAGTGGGGTGTTGTGTTCCAAAGAAATGTAATCCAAGAGTAAGTTTTTCCATTGAGCAATATTTGTATTGTTTTTTGATTTCCAGTTCATGAGAATAGTTTTTTTGGCGACAGCTAGGGCAGTGAGGAGTAACCTATTGTTTTTTTTAGTTAAATTTGTGTTAGATGTGTCACCAAGTAAGCAGAGTGATCGGGATTAAGGGATATGACAGCCCAAGAGGATTGAGAGTGATTTGGTGACATCTCTCCAAAATTGCTGAACCGGTGTACAATACCACATAGCGTGAATGTAGGTGTCTAAGATGTTTTGGGTGCAGTTCGTACAAGTGCCTGGAGAGAACTATTTTAAACATTTTGTGCCCAGTGTAGTGAATTCTATGGAGTACCTTGTCTTGAATTAGTTGTAGATTTGCATTTTTTGACATGATATAGATATTTTTGCAGATTTGGCTCCAGAAGTCGGCATCAGGAGCAATTGACAGGTCATTTTCCCATTTTATGGTAGGAAGCGATAATGATTAATCAGACTGCGAAATTATGCTGTATATTTTAGAAAGGAGTTTTTTAACTGAACAAATATTGATGAGGTCTAAGCATGCTGCTGGGAGCATGGTCGAGGTTGGTGGTTGTGATATTTCTTGTGGCATGAATTGATGATTTAAGCTGTAAATATTCCATAAATTGATTGCTCCTGCTGCCGTACTCCTGGACCAGGTGGGTAAATGGGACAAGAGTATTGTTCTGGAAAATATGTCTCAAGTGACTGATTCCTTTATCAGACCACGTGCGAAAGTAGTGCTGTTTCTTGTTGCTGAGAAAGTCAGGGTTGTTCCAGATTGGAGTGAATTTAGATGGACCTAGTGTCGATTTTGTGATATTGTGGAATTTCCACCAGGCTATCAGGGTCGTAGATATTGTCTGTGTTTTTAAACAGGGGTGAATTTTAATGGATTCACTCAGAAATGGTAAATCAGAAGTGAAAATACTGTTGCAGAGTCTCTGTTCTAGGTTTAACCATGTAGTGTCTGATTGCTGGGGATGGACCCATTTGAATATGTATTGTATTTGATTTGATAAATAATAATGATGAAAATTTGGTGCTGCAAGGCCTCCTTGTGTCTTTGGTTTTTGTAGAGTTGTTAGTTTGATTCTTGGGCTTTAGATTTCCAGTAAAATTTTGTTATAATTGAATCAAGAGATTTTAACCATGAGAGTGTAGATTGGGCTGGAATCATAGCAAAAAGATAATTAATTCTTGGAAGTATCGACATTTTAACTGTTGCGATTCGGCCTATTAAGGAGAGTGGTGGATTCATCCAATGGAGTAGGTTGTCTGTTATTGTGGAGTATAGTTGACGTTGAACAGTTCTGATAGCCTGGGGGAGATGTTCATACCCAAATATGTGATATGATTTGTGCATAAAGGAATTGGTGAAGTGCACGCTGTCATATCCCAGGTATTTTTTTGCAAAGGGAGGATGGAAGACTTATGCCAGTTAACAGAGTAGTTGGAGATGCTAGAGAATGTTTCTATGAGCTTAATTGTCTCTGGAAGGGATGAGTGGGGATTTTGGATAAAGAGTAAAATGTCATCAGCATAAAGACTAATTTTGTGGTGTATGTTTTGTGTCTGGACTCCCTAAATGATGTTGTTTTGGCGGACGGCTGCAGCCAGAGGCTCGATGAAAATGGTTAATGAGAAGGGAGAGAGGGGCATCCCTGCCCAGTCCCCCTGTGCAGTGTGAAAGGTTGTGAAATTAGTCCATTGGTGATAACTGCGGCTGAAGGTGCAGAGTATAGAATTTTAACCCAGTTAATAAATGACTCTCCAAAGCCAAATTTTTGCAATGTTGATATAAGAAATGACCAGTTTACCCTGTCAAAAGCTTTTTCAGCATCTATTGTGACAATTATAGTTTAGATTTTTTGTTGAGAAGAATAGTCCATTATATCGAAGAGTCTGCATTTGTTATTTGAAGAGTACCTGCCTTTGATGAAGCCAGATTGGTCGGGATGGATTATGGAAGAGATAACTTTTTTATTCTATGAGCAAGTGCTTTAGTAATGATTTTTAAGTCCGCATTAAGCAAAAAAATTGGGCGGTAGCTTGATGGTAATGACGGGTCTTTGTTAGGTTTACAGAGAAGGGAAATTGTGGCTGTATTCATGTTTATTGGTAATTTGGAGCTCTGTTTTATTTCAGTGACGAGTCTGCAAAAGAGTGGGGAAAGAATAGACCAGAAGTGTTTATAAAACTCAGCAGGGAAGCCATCAGGTCTGGGTAATTTGTTATTGGGCATACTTCTAAGGGCAGTGGATAGTTCATTCTGTTATCGGTAATTCAAGTGAGGATATTTGGTCATGAGAAAGCTGGGGGAGGTCAATATTATTGAAGAAGGAGTTGATATCAACTGGGTTTGGATTAGATTCTGGCAAGTATAATTTGGTAAAAAAATCTCTAAAAATATTATTTATCTCTGTTGGCGAATGTGTTGGCTTCCCTGCTGAATTTTTCATAACGGAGATTGTGGATTTTTCTTTATTTTTTTAATTAAATTTGCTTGGTATTTTCCAGATTTATTGCCATGGTGAAATTGTTCCTGCCGAAGTCTGTGAATTACAAATTGAGTTTTTTTATTTGTAATTTAATTTAACTGAAATTTGTATTTTCTTAATTCATTCTGTGTTTTCTCAGATGGATTGTTTGCAATGATGACTTTAACTGATTTCTTTTTTTCTCCAGTTCAGCTTCTTGATGTTGTTCTTTCTTTTTTTCTGTATGTGGAAAATGAGATGATTATCCCTCGTAGAACTGCCTTACCGGTTTCCCATAAAATAGATGGAGATAACTTTGGAGAGTCATTTATTTCTAGGAAGGATGCCCACTCTTTTTTAATAAGACTGTCAAATTCAGGGTCAGTGTGGAGAGATGTGTTGAAGCGCCATCTAGAGCTGGTTTTGTGTGGACTGATGCTGTTCCAAGTGAGTGTTACTGGGGCATGGTCACTGATAATGATGGGATGAAACTTGCAGTCTGAAATATTAGATATAATTGAATTACTGGTAAGAAAGAAATCAATGCATAAGAATGACTGGTGAACCGGTGAGAAAAAAGAATACCGTCTTCCAGATGGGTGTTGCAAACGCCAGCTATCGCCAAGACCGACATCACCCATGGACTGATTAATTGTTGCTGCGGAATGCCAGGTACGCTTACTTGAAGTTTTGCTTCTATGCATTGATGGGTTAATGACTGTGTTGAAATCGCCTCCGATTATGATTGGGCCGCGAGAGTTTATGGAGATGGAGGAGAAAAAGTTATTAAAAAAGGATGGATCATCAGTGCTTGGGCCATAAACATTACCAATTGTGATTGGGTTATTGTTGATTGAAATTTTCATGATGATAAAACGTCCTTCTGGGTCAGTAGTGGTAGAGTTGTGAGTAAATGAGATTTTGTTGTTAATTAAAATAGAAACGCCTCTTTGTTTTGTATTGTAGTGGGCAGAAAATATGTGATTGAATTGTGATGACTTAAGTTTGTGATGGTCTGAATGGGAGAAATGTGTTTCTTGTAGTGAACATATATCTGCTTGCAATTTGGTTAAATGATTGAATATTTGCATTTTTTTAGCCTGAGAACCAACTCCACAGATGTTCCATGTTTTGAATTTTATTGATGACATTTGAAAATAAATGCAAAGGACCTTATATTAATGTTGACAATTGTGTGTGTGTGTGTGTGTGTGTGTGTGCATAATGAGAGAGGGCCTGCAGACATTAACCTTAAAACAGTGAGAAAACAGTACATACAATTTCGAAAACACAAAAAGTGAGGGAGAGGAAAAGGGGGGGGGGGGGGGGGGGACAAAATTGCCATACAAAGCACATGTCCTACAAAACTGACAGAGCTGAACAAACTGCATACAGTGACAAACGAGACTTAAGTGCAAAGATGACTGCAAAACTTAATGATTGTGAAGAATTGCTGTATCCTGCAGTAGATGAATAATTATAAACAAGGAGTAAAGACTGCAAGTGAGATGGAGACTGAACGGAAGTGAAGGATTTAAACAAACAGAAAAAGGGGAAAAAAAGGCTTTTTTTCCATCTAATATCGCTTGTTTACGGATGGGGTGTAGCTGTTTACGGCGGTGCATGATTTCTTTTGGGAATTGATCGTTGAGTCCAAAGTCTGCTCCTTTTAGCTGTCTGCCTTGACGCTGAACTTGCTGTTTCTGCTTGAAGTGTTCAAATTTTGCGACGATTGGGCGGGGTCGTTCGTTGGCAAAATTTTTCTGACCTATTCGATGGACGCGGTGAAATGTAATGCTTTTGACGGTATCGGCAGGGAGTTTGAGTTGATGGATCATAAATTCTTTAACTGATTTTTCCGGGTCGTCCGTGGAGTGTTCAGGAATGCCAGTGAAAACGAGATTGTCTCTCATGCTGCGAGCTTGTAAGTCGTGTATGGTTTCTTTCATTGCTTTAGTGTCGTTGATTACAGAGGTGAGCTGAGTGGTGAGAGTATTATCGGATTGCTTTAGAGATTTGTTTTCTTGTTTGAGATCGTCGATTTGTTCCTGACTGAATTCAAGATTTTGGAGGATAGCCTGGAATTCACTGTTCAGTACTTCGATGAGTGAGATTCTGTTATCTAGTCCAGTGAGCTTCTGTTCAATGGAAATAAGAATATCGCTTACCTCAGGGCAGCACGGCGGTTTTGGTGAAGGGGATGGTGGTGTACCTGAGCTGGAAAATGAAGCGTGTCGGGTTCTCTTTTTGTCCTGGTACGGAGTAGATTTGGTTCTGCTGGATGATGGTGAATGATCCTTATTCATGGTGCAAAGATGTAAGAAACACTCTTCAATGTATTCTTCCAGGAGATCCAGGTCGCTTAGTATTGTATTGTAATCCGGTTCGTTGGAAATATGTAAAGGCTGGTTGAGGGAAAGCGGAGATGATAAGAAAAACAGCTTATTAACCGAGGTTGAAGTGTGTTTTGCTCGAAGTCTAGCAGTCGCCGACCGCCATCTTTAGTCTTGCACTGTCTCGGAGAGATCGCGTTCACAGCGGCATCCGTCGATACCATTGTCCTGCCTCACCGTGCTTGGGTGTTTTTAGCAAAATTATCCACCCAACAACTAAATTTGTTTAGTAAGTAAACAAGGGGGCAATTACATTTTCATAGGGCCAGTGGAGTTGGATGAAATCAACATTTAAAAACATTTTCTCCCTGGGTTACCTTTGTCACGTATTAAATTTGGTTCGATGATAAGAAACATTCAAGTGTGAAAAATATTTAAAAAATAAGAAATTGGTAAGTACAGTAGGCAAAGACTTTTCACAGCTCTGTAGAGTGGGCCTGTGATGAGATTGGTTTGTGCAAATTCCCACATGGAGTAGGTACTGTTTGCCTCAGTGCTAAGGTAAATTCCCTTTATATGGAAATCCAAATGAAGACAAAGCAGAGAATTAGGTTAAAATATTTTTTACTAGTATTAATCAGCAATACAACCCCAGCCCTTAATTGTCTTCCCTTTATTTTATCAATAAATGTGCCCTGAACCACATTTGGCCAGTCACAGCAAAGTGGGCTTTAAGGAAGGGAGCTTTAAAGGGACAAGAGCCAAAATAGACCGTTTCAGGCTGAGCGAGTCTGAAATGCTGCAAACACACCCTGTGCAGCTGGATCCAGGTACTTTTTGACTTTAAAACCATGCACATGTTTGTAAATAGACCACAAAAATGAAAATAATAAACTGGGAAATGGGCATAATATGACCCCTTTAACATAGCTGCTTGCACCACAGGAAAAATAGACATTCCTGAATCCTGCAAAATACTGTTCGTTCAATGCTGAAAGCTGTCCGGCATCCAGAACAGACACTTGGCTGTTTTTTTGAAAATAATTTTTTTTATTGTGATCATTATGTGGAAAAGTAGTTATTTTTGAATTCTTGTAATTAATAAAAAGGATTTTAAAATGTTTTTCTTTTTTTCATATTAATTAAAAAGAACTTATTTCAGTTATGCCTACTTCCATATCAGCAATATGGAAGTGAGTAGGGCTGGTGCACTGTTGGGGTTTGTGGGTGGGAGACAGGGCTGCTGCACCAGAGGCTGTGTCTGTTGGGCCTGGGACCAGGCAGGGACGACCGATTTTAGCCAAAATCTAGCCAACCCCATTTCCCAAAAAAAAGGGACATTTTGCAAAATGTAAATAGAAATTAATTGCAATGATTTCTAAATCATTTAAACTCTATATTTAATTTAAAATGGTACAAGACCAACATATCAGATGTTGAAACAGAAATTTTATTGTTTTTTGAAAAATATCTATTTTTTTTTCAAAATATATTTTGAATTTGATGTCAACAACATGCTTCAAACTAATTAGAACAGGGGCATGTTTACCTCTGGGTTGCATCACCTCCTCTCTTGACAAAACTCTGTAAGTGTTTGGAAACTGAAGAGACCATCTGCTGAAGCTTTGAAAGCAAAATGTTTTCCCATTCTGGCTTGATGTACAATTTCAGGTTCTCAACACATCGAGGCCTCCTTTGTCATTTATTTTTAATTTTATAATGCAGCAAATATTTTCAGTGAATGACCGGTCTGGACATTAGGCAGGCCACTTCAGCACCCATACTCTTTTACAAAGCAATGATGTTGTAATACATGCAGAGTCTGGAGTTTGGCATTGTCTTTCTGAAATAAGATGGGTCTTCCCTAAAAAAACATGCCTGGATGGCAGTTTGTGATGCACCAAAACCTGTATATATCATGAAGCCTTAATGGCGTCTTCACAGATGTACAAGCAGTGTTGGGGAAGTTACTTTTAAAAAGTAACTTTTGCTTGTTACTCGTTACTTCTTAAAAAAGTAATTCGTCACTTTACTTAGTTACCCTCTATGGAAAGTAACTTTTTACTTTACAAGTTACCTTTACGTTACTTTTATGTTGCTTGACTTTGGGCAGAACCACATATCTGTTCCTAAATGAGCAGGCCTTCATAAAGTTTGACTATCGAGGACATGACAGGTATTTCTTTTGTGCTCTTTATTATGTTAAATGCCACAAACAGAGCACTTGACAAGAAAACATTGGACTACTATAGGCTTCAACACCACTACTAAACCCTATCCAACGATATGAAATAACATGGCCTCGATACATCTTATGGGCATATAGGTGAACAGAAAATACATAAAGGCTTATTTTATAGCCTACTCTTTCATCAAACAGGCTACCCCAAAACTGGAGCAAAGCTAGTGCAATTCGTATCAATAGGCTCCTTAGGAACATCATAAAGAAAACCTCAACATGACTCATATGTCTCAAAGTGAAGCATTCCTCATCTAAATCCAACAGAAGATAGAATAACTTCAAAATAGCTTACATTCAAGTGGCCCATCATATCAATAAATAGAATAAATGGCACATTACCGCTTGGAGGCACTGAAAATGCATGTATTTTTTATGATTTTTATGAGCGAAGAAACAGCTCAAGATTTTAGGCTTGCGCAAGCGCAGAACGGCAAGGTAGCAAATTTGGCAAGGGAGCAAAATTTGACTGAACACTGTTGAATGCGCTAGCTTGCTTCTCCTGCACGCGCTAGCTCCAAATGTAGGCAACAGCAAACTTTTGTATAGTTTATTGTTTTTATAGGGGATAATTAACGAGAAGGTGTGCATTCCACGGTTTTAATGCACGACGCGGAGGCAAATAACCACCCAATGCGAAGCGGATATATACCATGGTATAAAGCTAAAATAACCGCGTTTCTGGAGCACTGAGGATACGAGTAGATAAAGCAGACTTGGAATATACCGGACGCTGCGTTGTCTAATGTGTTTGAAAGTTTGTCAACAGACGTTTTGTGGAGTTTTTCTGTTGCTACCGGGTGGCCCCCAATGTTTTCCAGAAAAATAGGAATTTGGATAATTTTTCAAAACTCTCTTGTGGCCATAAAGTTGCGCCAGATGAATGACAACTTTGTCCGTTCGAGACATCTAATGGTGAGTAATTGATATACAAATTATAGCGCCAGGCAGTTTCACAGACATGGCTTTAACGTAAATGTAAATAATGTGTTATTCTCGCCGATTGTGGTGTATGTTTTGGAGCAATGTTGGAAATAGTACCATATTTAGCTTCCAGCAATATCGACTAAAATCAGAACCTTTTCGGCTTATGATCCATGAATCTGTTAATCATATGCTTGTGTCATTTTTCAATTGGATTTCGGTTTTGTGTGCCTGCTTGTGTCATTATTTGACGATGTTGCTAATGCTGAATAAAGAACCGAGAAAAATGGTCACCATCGCCAACAGTGGTTTATAGTTTGTGGTTTATGCTTGTAAGTAGGATGAATAATTTTCTAGCTCAAGCGGTTTTACTGAACATGAATTTATTTATTCAGTGGTAAAGCGCCTGAGCATACTAGCGAGCGAAACGAGCGGAGTTCCGAAAGTATCCGGCACTTTGGTAACGACTCCGCCTTTCTGGTAGTAAAAGTAACGCGTTACGCACAACACTGTGTACAAGTTACCCAAGCCATGCACTCTAATACAAGTCCAAACAATCATTTATTTTGGCTTTTGAACTCTGTGCTGATAATAAGTCTGATGGTCCATCTCCTCTTTAGCAGAGAGGACACGGCGTTCATGATTTCCAACAAGAATTTCACAGTTTGATCGATCAGACCACAGGACAGTTCTCCCCTTTGCTTTAATCAATCTGAAATGAGCTCTGGCCCAGAGAAAGTGGCAGTGTTTCTGGATTTTGTTTATATATGGTGTTATTAATTGGTTTTAACTGGCATTTTTGGATTCAGCGACAAAAAACATGTTCGCTGACAATGGTTTTCAGGAGTGATTTCCACAACCAAATCCCTGTTTTTAATGCAGTGCCACCTGAGGGCTAGAAGGTCATGGCCTTCAATGCTTGTTTTCAGCCTTGTCCCCTGTGTACATTGATTCCTATGGATTCTCGGAATCCTTTGATGATACTATATGCCGTAGACGATGAAATCCCCAAATTTTCAATTTTACATTAAAAAACTGTATTCTTAAATAGTTGAATTATACGCCCTTGCCATCTTTCACGGAGTGGTTAAGTCTGCACCATCTTTACTTCTGAAACACTCATCTTCTCTGGGATGCACTTTTTATACCAAATCTTTCTGACTTGTTGGCAATCAACCTAATTATCTGTGAGATGTTCCACCAGGAGTTCTTTTTTTTTTTTTTTTTTTAAGCATCATTCAACTATCCCAGTCTTTTGTTCCCCTTACCCCAGCTTTTTTGAAACATGTTGGCAGCATCAAAGTCAAATGACTAGATATTTTTCCAAAAAAATGAAATTTTTCTGTGTCAGCATCTGCTTTGTCAACTTTGTACTATTTTCAATTAAATATAGAGTCTACATCAGGGGTGTCAAACTGGTCCGTAAAAGGGCCGATGAGCCGCATGATTTCATCCCAACCGAGTAGAAGCACATCCGATACAACTGATCAACTGTGCACGCTGAGATCAGTTCATTAAATTGGTGGTACCAGGCGTGCTTTTGCTATGTAGGATCGAAAACTCAGCCAATCGGCCCTTTTATGGACCAGTTTGTCACCCCTGGTCTAGATGATTTGCAAATCATTGCATTTGTTTTGTTTTTCCACAGCATCTGAACTTTTTTGGATATGGAGTTGTAATTTTTGTTAATGGAGCAAGCATATTTAGTTATAGACTAAACTTACAAGTCAGTTTCCACCAATCAGGGTCTCCACCCATCTTTTTTCTGAAAAACTGGGTGATACACCTTTGCCCTTTTTTCCTCTCGTATGTCTGTTTTCAATTTTGAAAGCCAAAGCAGATACAAGTCACGTTATCTAGATTGACGAACTCTGTGTTGCTTTTCCAACATAAGTTTCGCCAAAAAGCCCTGTTGATAAATAAATGACTCCCTTTGACTGGCACTATATCTCCCCATACAGAGGCTTCAATTTTCCAGTATCTTTGTGTCAACAATACCAATACAATACTGTTAATGCTTGATTCACTGCTTGAATCGGGACCATTAGTTTCCAAACAAGTAACAGCATGGTAAAGGAGATGCCATCTGATATTTTCAGCACCTGTGAATTATGACTATAAGCAGCTTTCAGCTACCCCATGCAGTTTCCTCAGGAACTGTAGTCGTCTTTTTAGGCTTGAACCAGTTAGTCCTTTTTTTGAAGGATTCTTCACCATTGCAAAATTTGTCATCATTTTGACTCAGATATTCACAAATACATCATGAGTTGAAAATATGGACATTTTCGAGGGGGCATTATCTCAGTGATGACAAGAAAATGGGAACAGATCTGGATCAAATATCATCCTGGATCCAGGAGCTGAACGTACATAAATATGTCACATATACAAATATGTCACTAAAAATAGCTTATAAATGTTGAGACCTCTTGCTGCCCCTCAATCATTGCTGAGATGATGTGGATTTTGTACAGTTTTCATAGATTATGGTTCCTGTTGCATTATAAGAATTTAATAAAAAGCAGATGGAGAATCATTTGCCGGGCTGTTGACAAATGGGGGAATGTTCAGCTTTGATGGAGGTTTGCAATCTTGGATTGCTCTTGTTGCGTTTGGTTTCAGGGCAAATATTTCTTAAGAACTTAAACAACTGTGTTTAGAAACTAAATGAGCAGCTTTTGATTCTCTGCAGCCTCAAGTTTGCTTATTAAAAACACTGCCACTTACGTATTGTGCAGTCATATGGAATGCAGGAGAATAGAGGGAGAAACATCCGTTTAACATCCAGCTTCATAAGAAAACATAAGCAGCTTTTTGGAAGCCTTAAATAGCAATTCCAGTTGAAACAAATACCAGCATACAGCCAAGCTTAGAGCCAAGAGGTAAACATCCAATATTCCATTCCTTATTCAAGTTATTGGCCATCTATTTCTCACAGGTTGTTAATGCGATTCCAGCTTGCTTTCAGTCTTAGCACCATTGAACCATGCCGCTGTTGGTATAAGACGCTTATTTGCAGTGCTGTCAGCAGTCTGTGAAGCCAGAATGCACATTGTTCAATGGCGTGACCAGCATTTAGGTGCATTATCAGCACATTACTACTCCTAAAGAGACCTTGTCTTTGAGGGGGAAGCTAAACTCTATTCTCAAAACACAGTTTGGTATTTTACACAACTGGGCGTTTCACACGAGGGCTCTGCCCTGGTCTACTCAAGAGAAAGGCCATCCAATGGACTGACATTGAAACAAAATTGTTTTTGGGTGTGATAAAAGGAAATCACTGTTCTATGATGCAGACTTCAATAAATACAAGAATTTTTTGACAGATGACAAAATAATGAAAAAAAAAAAACATAGACAGTCTTAGAATGGTGTTGGGACTAGCTGGCAGATCAGATAGGGGCTACAAGTATAAAAATTTGTTGTAGGGATAAAGTACTTTCGTTTTGCTTGAGATCTGGTGACTGTGTAAGCAGTGTCATATGCTCAGGATCATTTTCATACTCATAACTCCAATCAGCAGCCCCATGTACCTTATGAGGGTTGGGCCATTGTCATCCTGGAGGAGACCACTCCCATCACGGTAAGAACACGCCGTCATAGTACAACTATTTCAACATGATTACATGGAATAAATGAGCATGGATTTGCAGTGGCCTTTCTGCCTTTAATGGGACAAATAAACCCAAAGCATGTCAGAAAAATTAACAGAAGCATATGTGTTTAATATTCTTTCTTGCATTCACTCAGATTTTTTTATCCTTCAATTTGTCACGATTGTATGTTCCTTTATTTGTTTGAATGTATGAATTCATTATTGTCTGAAAGCTTGTTAATTATAAATATGAGGCATTTGTTTATTCTTTATGGAGAAATATATGGTGCTCATTTGTTAAAATTGTGGCAGATCGAAACAATTGAATGTGAGCAAGACACTACTAGCACCTAACGCTGAGAAACTGCACCTTTTTCTGAGGAATTCCAACAAACACTTAGAATACGCCGAGGTTTACTGAAGATTTGAAGCCAACTCGGTAAACCTTGGAAAAATTTTACCAAGGTATCTCGAAGTCTGCTCAATTTACTTAAGTTTGGAAAACAACTCAGTAAACCTCAGTTAAATTTAACCGAGACACATCGAGGATTGTCTGGCCCTCTGAAGTTGAGAGACCACATAGGTATTCCTCAGGAAAATTTCACCGAGGCAGACTGAAGTTTGTCTGCTAGGCCTATGCTCACATCAGAACAAAGGGGAGGTGTGAAGACGGTCAAAACACATGCCTCAATAAAGACCTCCCTCTACTGCAGTCCAAACACCAATTATGCAAATTACCAGTACTGCCTGTTCAATGAAGTTACAGTGTGATTAAGCCAGGCCCTAGATGCAGTCCAGATGAAGCGCAGGCTTAGTTCTGCCAGCTCTGTCTGTGCTGCATACTGGAATTGGCTAAGGGCCAACCACCACCATTATAGTCAGAACAACAAAAACACATGTTCAGTATTCAGAACATATTCAATATTCACTACTGTAAGCCTGTACTTCATCCAGACTGCATCTAGGGCCTGGCTTAATTACAACCCCAATTCCGAAATAGTAGAGAAAACGTGTAAATTGTGAATAAAATCAAAATGCAATGACTTTCAGATCACATGAGCCAATATGTTATTTGCAATTGAATATAGATAACATTTCAAATGTTGAACCTAAGACTTTTTACATTTTTGTCCATAATATGTGCTTATTTCAAATTTTCTGGCTGCAACAGTTGTCAAAAAAGTTGGGACACAGCCATGAAAAAAGCTGAAAAAGCAATTAATATAGAAGACAATCAGCTCATAGAACATTTAGCAGCGATGAAGTTAACTGGCACCAGGTGTGTAACATGATTGGCTATTAAAGGGATGTCTTAGAGAGGCTGAGTCTCTCAGAAGTAATGATGGCCAGAGATTCCCCAACCTGTGAAGGCTTGCATAAAAAAAATTTTTTAATACTTTAAAAATAATGTTCCTCAATGTCAAATTGCAAAGGCTTTGAAGGTCTCATCATTGACAGTGCAGAATATCATCAAAAGATTCAGAGCATCACTGGATGAAGAGCTGCTCAAAAAGACCCTCGGAGCATTTGGAAAAGCACATAGGAAGAAGGACGCTGTTTTGAGTCTGTGTGGGGAACTATTGCGTTTGACTGTGAATTTGAGCAAAAGACTGGATGAGGTGACAGGAGAACTTGCGGCCCTGAAGCACGAAGTACTCGAAAAACGAGAATTTTAACATGGATATGGATCAATCGAAATTTCCTGTTCCACGCGAAATTGAATAGAATCGGCACCCTACCCCCATTCCGCGTCGCCCCTCTGTCTCTGTCTCAGTCTCACACTGACCGGTCCTTATTAACAACACTCCCTCATCCCTCCTCTGGCTTCAAGGACAGAACATCTTGCCCTTGATAAGAACTTGGACCCTTTACTGACCCTGGTGCATTCCCTGCCCACCCCCCCTCCCTCCGCAACAGGCTGCCTCCTCACTCATTTACTCTCAATTTAACCCCTACTTGCCCCCCACCCACCCCCCCCCCCACCCTACCCCCAGGTCCTTGAAAAAATTGTTTGTTTTGTGTTATGCATCTGTAATCTTAATTTTCGAAGGAATGTTTCCGGGCTGCTTCTCAGTGTGCGACCCGCTGCAGTAACTTTAAAAGTTATTAAAAAAGGATGGATCATCAGTGCTTGGGCCATAAACATTACCAATTGTGATTGGGTTATTGTTGATTGAAATTTTCATGATGATAAAACGTCCTTCTGGGTCAGTAGTGGTAGAGTTGTGAGTAAATGAGATTTTGTTGTTAATTAAAATAGAAACGCCTCTTTGTTTTGTATTGCAGTGGGCAGAAAATGTGTGATTCAATTTTGATGACTTAAGTTTGTGATGGTCTGAATGGGAGAGATGTGTTTCTTGTAGTGAACATATATCTGCTTTCAATTTGGTTAAATGATTGAATATTTGCATTTTTTTAGCCTGAGAACCAATTCCACGGATGTTCCATGTTTTGAATTTTATTGGTGACATTTGAAAATAAATGCAAAGGGTCTTATATTAATGTTGACAATTGTGTGCGTGTGTCATGTGTGTGTGTGTGTGTGCGCGTGTGTGTGTGTGTGCATGCATAATGAGAGAGGGCCTGCAGACATTAAGCTTAAAACAGTGAGAAAACAGTGCATACAATTTTGAAAACACAAAAAGTGAGGGAGAGGAAAAAGGGGGGGACAAAAGAACAAAATTGCCATACAAAGCACATGTCCTATAAAACTGACAGAGCTGAACAAACTGTATACAGTGACAAACGAGACTTAAGTGCAAAGATTACTGCAAACCTTAATGATTGTGAAGAATTGCTGTATCCTGGAGTAGATGAATAATTATAAACAAGGAGTAAAGACTGCAAGTGAGATGGAGACTGAACAGAAGTGAAGGATTTAAACAAACAGAAAAAGGGGAAAAAAGGCATTGGCAGAAAGGGTGATGATCAAAATAGCCAAGGGGTGATGTTTATATCTCGGTACAACTGTCCATCAATGTAAACTCTGTCCACTGCGAGTACTGCTTTTTTTCCATCTAATATCGCTTGTTTACGGATGGGGTGTAGCTGTTTACGGCGGTGCATGATTTCTTTTGGGAATCGATCGTTGAGTCCAAAGTCTGCTCCTTTTAGCTGTCTGCCTTGACGCTGAACTTGCTGTTTCTGCTTGAAGTGTTCAAATTTTGCGACGATTGGGCGGGGTCGTTCGTTGGCAAAATTTTTCTGACCTATTCGATGGACGCGGTGAAATGTAATGCTTTTGACGGTATCGGCAGGGAGTTTGAGTTGATGGATCATAAATTCTTTAACTGATTTTTCCGGGTCGTCCGTGGAGTGTTCAGGAATGCCAGTGAAAACGAGATTGTCTCTCATGCTGCGAGCTTGTAAGTCGTGTATGGTTTCTTTCATTGCTTTAGTGTCGTTGATTACAGAGGTGAGCTGAGTGGTGAGAGTATTATCGGATTGCTTTAGAGATTTGTTTTCTTGTTTGAGATCGTCGATTTGTTCCTGACTGAATTCAAGATTTTGGCGGATAGCCTGGAATTCCCTGTGCAGTACTTCGATGAGTGACATTCTGTTATCTAGTCCAGGGAGCTTCTGTTCAATGGAAATTAGAATATCGCAGCACGGCGGTTTTGGTGAAGGGGATGGTGATGTACCTGAGCCGGACAATGAAGCGTGTCAGGTTCTGTTTTTCTCTTGCCGCCCCTCAATCATTGCTGAGATGATGTGGATTTTGCACAGTTTTCATAGATTATGGTTCCTGTTGCATTATAAGAATTTAATAAAAAGCAGATGGAGAATCATTTGCAGGGCTGTTGACAAATGGGGGAATGTTCAGCTTTGATGGAGGTTTGCAATCTTGGATTGCTCTTGTTGTGTTTGGTTTCAGGGCAAATATTTCTTCAGAACTTAAACAACTGTGTTTAGAAACTAAGTGAGCAGCCACAACTGCCACCTACATATTGTTCAGTCATATGGAATGCAGGAGAATAGAGAGAGAAACATCCGTTTAACATCCAGCTTCATAAAAAAACATAAGCAGCTTTTTGGAAGCCTTAAATAGCAATTCCAGTTGGAACAAATACCAGCATACAGCCAAGCTTACAGCCAAGAGGTAAACATCCAATATTCCATTCCTTATTCATGTTATGGACTATTGGCCATCTATTTCTCACAGTTTGTTAATGCGATTCCAGCTTGCTTTCAGTCTTAGCACCATTGAGCCATGCCGCTGTTGGTATAAGACGCTTATTTGCAGTGCTGTCAGCAGTCTGTGAAGCCAGAATGCACATTGTTCAATGGCCTGACCAGCATTTAGGTGCATTATCAGCACATTACTACTCCTAAGGAGACCTTGTCTTTGAGGGGGAAGCTAAACTCTATTCTCAAAACACAGTTTGGTATTTTACACAACTGGGCGTTTCACACGAGGGCTCTGCCCTGGTCTACTCAAGAGAGAGGCCATCCAATGGACTGACATTGAAACAAAATTGTTTTGGGGTGTGATAAAAGGAAATCACTGTTCTATGATGCAGACTTCAATAAATACAAGAATTTTTTGACAGATGACAAAATAATGGAAAAAAAAAAACATAGACAGTCTTAGAATGGTGTTGGGACTAGCTGGCAGATCAGATAGGGGCTACAAGTATAAAAATTTGTTGTAGGGATAAAGTACTTTCGTTTTGCTTGAGATCTGGTGACTGTGTAAACAGTGTCATATGCTCAGGATCATATTCATACTCATAACTCCGATCAGCAGCCCCATGTGCCTTATGAGGGTTGGGCCATTGTCATCCTGGAGGAGACCACTCCCATCACGGTAAGAACACGCCATCATAGTACAACTATTTCAACATGATCACATGGAATAAATGAGCATGGATTTGCAGTGGCCTTTCTGCCTTTAATGGGTCAAATAAACCCAAAGCATGTCAGAAAAATTAACAGAAGCATATGTGTTTAATGTTCTTTCATGCATTCACTCAGATTTTTTTATCCTTCAATTTGTCACGATTGTATGTTCCTTTATTTGTTTGAATGTATGAATTCATTATTGTCTGAAAGCTTGTTAATTATAAATACGAGGCATTTGTTTATTCTTTATGGAGAAATATATGGTGCTCATTTGTTAAAATTGTGGCAGATCAAAACTATTGAATGTGAGCAAGACACTACTAGCACCTAAACACTGAGAAACTGCACCTTTTTCTGAGAAATTCCTACAAACACTTAGAATACGACGAGGTTTACTGAAGATTTGAAGCCAACTCGGTATATCCTTGGAAAAATTTTACCAAGGTATCCCGAAGTCTGCACAATTTACTGAAGTTTGGAAAACAACTCAGTAAACCTCAGTTAAATTTAACCGAGACACTCCAAGGATTGTCTGGCCCTCTGAAGTTGAGAGACCACATTGGTATTCCTCAGGAAAATTTCGCCGAGGCAGACTGAAGTTTGTCTGCTAGGCCTATGCTCACATCAGAACAAAGGGGAGGTGTGAAGACGGTCAAAACACATGCCTCAATAAAGACCTCCCTCTACTGCAGTCCAAACACCAATTATGCAAATTACCAGTACTGCCTGTTTAACGAGGTTACAGTGTGATTAAGCCGGGCCCTAGATGCTGTCCAGATGAAGCGCAGGCTTAGTTCTGCCAGCTCTGTCTGTGCTGCATACTGGAATTGGCAAAGGGCCAACCACCACCAAAATTACAGTCAGAACAACAAAAACACATGTTCAGTATTCAGAACATATTCAATATTCACTACTGTAAGCCTGTACTTCATCCAGACTGCATCTAGGGCCTGGCTTAATTACAACCCCAATTCCGAAATAGTTGAGGAAAAGTGTAAATTGTGAATAAAATCAAAATGCAATGACTTTCAGATCACGAGCCTTTATGTTATTTGCAATAGAATATAGATAACATTTCAAATGTTGAAACTGAGACTTTTTACATTTTTTCCACAATATGTGCTTATTTCAAATTTTCTGGCTGCAATAGTTCTCAAAAAAGTAGGGACACAGCCATAAAAAGAGCTGAAAAAGCAATTAATATAGAAGACAATCAGCTCATAGAACATTTAGCAGCGATGAAGTTAACTGGCACCAGGTGTGTAACATGATTGGCTATTAAAGGGATGTCTTAGAGAGGCTGAGTCTCTCAGAAGTAAAGATGGCCAGAAGTTCCCCAACCTATGTAGGTTTGCATAAAAAAAATTGTGGAATACTTTAAAAATAATGTTCCGCATTGTCAAATTGCAAAGGCTTGAAGGTCTCATCATTGACAGTGCAGAATATCATCAAAAGATTCAGAGCATCACTGGATAAAGAGCTGCTCAAAAAGACCCTGGAAGCATTCGCAAAAACACATAGGAAGAAGGACGCTGTTTTGAGTCAGTGTGGGGAACTATTGCGTTTGACTGTGAATTTGAGCAAAAGACTGGATGAGGTGACAGGGGAACTTGCGGCCCTGAAGCATGAAGTACTCGAAAAACAAGAATTTTAAAATGGATACGGATCAATCGAAATTTCCTGTTCCACCCGAAATTGAATAGAATTGGCACCCTACCCCCATTCCGCGTCGCCCCTCTGTCTCTGTCTCAGTCTCACACAGACCCGTCCTTATTAACAACACTCCCTCATCCCTCCTCTGGCTTCAAGGACAGAACATCTTGCCCTTGATAGGAACTTGGACCTTGTACTGACTCTGGTGCATTCCCCGCCCACCCCCATCCCTCCCTCCGCAACAGGCTGCCTCCTCACTCATTATCTTCTCAATTTAACCTCTTCTTGACTCCCCCCCCCCCCCCCCCCCCCGTTCCTTGAAAAAATTGTTTGTTTTGTGTTATGCATCTGTAATCTTAATTTTCGAAGGAATGTTTCCGGGGCGCTTCTCAGTGTGCAACCCGCTGCAGTCTACCTTCCCCGGTAGACTGGAAAAGCGGAATTGCCTTTTTTACGAGCAATAAAGTCATCTGATTCTGATTCTGAAAAACTGGAAAAATCACTGTTCGTAAGGGACAAGGCCGAAGACCTTTACTGGATGCCAGTGATCTTCGGGCCCTCAGACGCCACTGCATCACTCACCGGCATAGTTCTGTCATTGACATTACTAAATGGGCCCAGGAATATTTCAAGAAACTACTGTCTGTAAACACAGTCCACCGTGCCATCCACAGATGCCACCTAAAACTCCATAATGCAAAAAGGAAGCCATCGTTGAACATGATCCAGAAGCGCAGCCATGTTCTGTGGGCCAAGGCTCATCTAAAATGGACTGGAGAAAAATGGCAAAGTGTTGTGTGGTCAGAAGAAGTCCAAATTTGACATTCTTGTTTGAAATCATGGGCGTTGCGGGGATGCATTAGAGCATATGGTGTGGGACACTTGCATGTTTTTAAAAGCACCATGAATGCTGAAAGGTATATAAAGGTTTCAGAGCAACATATGCTCCCCTCCAGATGACATCTATTCCAGGGAAGGCCTTGTGTATTTCAGCAGGACAATTTGAAACTACATACCACAGCTATTACAACAGCATGGCTTCATAGTAGAAGAGTCCGTGTGCTGAACTGGCCTGCCTGCAGTCCTGATCTTTCACCCTTTGAGAATATTAGGCGCATTATTGAAGTCCGTCGAAGGAAACTCAAAACTCTCAAGCAGCTGGAAGCCTGTATTAAACAAGAGTGGGATCAAATTCCAATTGCTAAACTCAAGAAACTTGTCTCCTCAATGCCCAGATGCCTCCACTCTGTGTTAAAAAGAAGAGGAAATGCTACCCCTTACAAAAAAACCACATGAAAAATCACGTGTTTTCCCACGTATTCCACATGTGATCCCATATTTCACATGGGAATTCACGTGATTCACATAAAATTGGGCCAAAACCACGTTTCCCATGTGCAAATCACATGTTTTCATTGGTTTCACTCAGGTCCCTAACAGTAAAACCACATGAAAAACGTGATTTGCACATGGGAAACATGTGGTTTTGGCCCAATTTTATGTGAATCACGTGAATTCCCAGGTAAAACATGGGATCACATGTGGAATACATGGGAAATCGCATGTGATTTTTCATGTGGTTTTTCTGTAAGAGACACCATGGCAAAGAGGCTCCTTTCCCAACTTTTTTGAGACCTGTAGCAGCCATCAAATTTGAAATGAGGTCATTTTGTGGATAAAATTGTAAAACTTCCCAGTTTCAACATTTGCTATGTTATCTCTGTTCCAAGGGCGGATTGGGGCAAAAAAGTGGCCTGGGAATTCGTACCTGACCGGCCCACTCTCCAGATGGCGGGGATGGGGAGGTAGTGGCTGGCCAGAAAAAAAAACATTATTTCACAAAAAAGTATGCATTTTAACATTTAACATACTAGACTATATTTCCCTTAAAACATTGATATTATTAGTTCTTGAGTTAATATAACAGCAATTAGCCTACAACAAAATAAAATAACAAAATAACCCAGTGGCTATATGGATGGGTGATCTTAGCAGATGTTAACGGAATACCTAGTCCACCCCACCCATTTACATGTACCTATGTACGTTGTACATGTGAGTGAACTTATTATTCTGTAGGCAGGGGTTGGGTGGGTAATACCCAAAAACAAGCAATCCTTTTTATATTAAAGCTTATTAACCTGAAAGATGTATATGCACCTGAAATAAACTGAAGATAATGATGCTGTCCTATATTAAAAACATACCACTGTCAACATATAACTTATGTATTTTACAGAAATAATAATTACTATTATTATTATTATTATTATTACATTTTTATTTTTTTACATGAATGGATGTGAAACAGAAATGTGACTTTGGGGGCATTGCATATTTCAATAAGAGCACTGCATTATTTGGATTGATTCATACATAGCCTTTTCAAAAATAAAGCTACATATTTTACTAACAGACTCTAATGGGCGTAGAATAGCTCACTAGCCTCAGAACCGCAGAAACTTTGTTGCAAGTTTAATGGCAGGTGATTCTGAACGACAGGGTTTTGGAATTGAAAATTTGTGAAGTCTTCCTTTATTCCAAAGACCAAAAAAGCTTAAGACCAAATTTATTTGGCACCGTAAAACATCAAATCAATATGCATCAAATACTATGCAAATAACTTGTCTATTGGGGTCGTTATGTAAGCTCAAGCAAATTTTAACCGAACTCATACTTGCGATAGCCAATTAATTTAACATCAGTCTCTCTGCTTCCGTGTCCCCCTCCAAAAGAAAACTGCTTGCTGCATGAGGATCATCGTGGCAAAACAGCTGGTCGGTTTTTAGTTTGCATTTGAAAGCCTGAGGCTCCATATCTGCTTCCTTTATTCTCTTTGCTTTCCCGCCTCTCTATTGTTTTCTGACATTTTCGTGATCATGTAGTCATTGAAACCTGTTTTGAGACTGTTACCGCAGCAGGGGACAAGCAAGGCCACTGGTCAAACAAATTTCCCAGCAAGCCTGCCTTCCTAAACTTTAGGACGAAAACAACAAAATTAAATATATCGGAAATAGCCAAAGCCCATAAATAATTTTTATTTGCAAGAAAACAGTTTTCTGGTCATTTCTGTCGCATATAGCAAATATATAGGCCTAAATAATTCAAAAAGGCCATGACTTAGAACAACCAGAATAGCAGGGCTCTCAAGTCTCAGACTCACGCATTTCAATAAGGTCACACGCTCTCACGCCACACATCACATTCCTCACGCTGAGAAGTGATAAAAAATCGCCGCACAGTAGTTACATAGACTGTATATAGAAGAGATTAGTCATCTATGAATCGATGAGGCGAAGGCAGACTGCTCTGCTTGAATCAGCAACCCATCAGCCAATCACAAAATGGTATTTCTTGTTGCTAGGTGAAATAGCAGGGCCGTAATCACGTCTTCCTCACGCGCACTAATGTTGCTTTTGTGTGCACACGTCAAAGAGAAGCTGAAACTGGAAGCCCGAAATCAGGTAATCACGCCTCAATTTATCCTCAATTTATCAGCTTTGGACGGTTATGGTTAGATGATTTGACTTGTAACTTGTCACGGGGAGAGTGGAGGCTCTCTGCCCTCCATCTAGTGTATTTTGGCTGAAAACAAACCCATTTCCGATCTGGTGTTACAGGTGGTACCGCAACATCTCTTTTTTGTGACAGACAAAACGATACAAATACACAAAAGAATTATTTAATTTTGCCTTTATTATACTGGGGAGTCCCAATGAAATAAAAAGTGCAGGTATGGCTAAACATTATCTTGCTCAAAGTCAAACAACTACTCCAAGGGAAAACGCGACCAAGTTGAAATCAATTTTTTAAGCTCATGTCAAATAGCATTTGCGAATCCCGTTGCTGGCCAGCTAACTCATATTCATGACGCTAAGCACAGCTATTAGCCGTATTGATGTTGAAAAATGCTTGATATTGCAAAGTAAAAGGAAATATACACGTAACATGCAGATATAAGGTACTTGTATATTGCGAAGTTTAATTGTTCGCCTACTTGAGCTACCACTTCTGACAACAAGATGCGACGGATAACCCAGTCAGCATTCATTCTGCAAATAGCCTACAACTCGCACAAAACTTCCGTGACCGATCCTGGTGTGCTATCTAGTGATAGAATATTGTAACTGCGTACATAAAATTGCAGCACCATGTCCACTGGCGGACACATCTGCACAAAGATACGCCTTTGTCCTTCGCGAACGCGGCAAATCCGAATAATCCGTAAATGATGAATTCAATCAACATTTTAATTTGAATTGAGTAACTAAGTTGCCAGTGTCAAAGTAACGAAGTGAAAGTACACTTTTTTTTAAATCTTTTAAATGTAGTAGAGTTTAAAAAGTCCCTGTTTAAAAAAAAATCATAATATACAAAAAAAAAAAAAAAAAAACAACTTAAGTGCTGTAACAAAGTACATGTACTTAAGTTACTCCTGTTTTCAAAGGTGCATAGTATCATGCATCCCTCCCAGGGAATATCTCACGCGAACCTGCATTCAAAACTTGAGAGCCCTGGGAATAGTGAAGTACAGCCACTAAAAGTGTTATATATACAGTGGCTCCAATAAGTATTTGTACACTACTTGAAAATTCGACTACATAACAGCTTTTGTATATTCGTACAAAGTATTGGTACACTACTGTACTTCATGGAGCCGGTTACGGATAGCCTGGGCACAAACATGGCTTCCAGTTGCTTCCTCCACTTTGGTGCCAAGACTGGATGCTGAGGACTGTCTCTCTCTCTGTACCAGCAGGGAGATGTACCGGTCAGTGCGCTGGCTGGTCTTCCTGGGACGTCCTTTCCTGGCTGCATTGGCTATGCGTTCAGACTGTTAGTACTTCTTGATGATGTACTGCACGATCGTGTGGCATAATGATAGCCGAGTTCCAATTTTTCTGGTGCTTTGGCCTTCTTTATGTAGCTGAATGATTTGCTCCGGCATTCGACGGGGTATCTCGCCTGTCTTAGCCATATATCACAGGAATACATCAAGGGCATGGTCAGGCCATTTACATAGGCCAGTCTGTGTACAGAGGGAGTGTCCAGTATGGTCACGCTTGACCAAATCAGACCAAGTGAGTCAATCATGTCCTATAAACATCTTGAGTCAATTTTAGGTGAGTATTATAAGTTTTGTGACTCACTAATGGAACTGTACAGATACTTATTGGGTCAGATAATCGCCTTTCTGACTAAATATGCCATTTTGACATTAAATATTTGTTTGAAACATATTGATTATCAAATATTTTAATAACTTTTACACACAATCGCAAGCATTTAGCCGAATATACAAAAGCTGTTATGTAGTTGAATTTTCAAGTAGTGTACAAATACTTATTGGAGTATGACACTGATAGAGAAATAGCTGATAGATCGCCACTGGTTGACTGATTATATCTCATGTGATAATGTATAAAGTTTCACTCTTATTGTGTGTTTACTATGATTGATGTAAGATGTTGAAGGGCTATTCCATGACGCTTGTACATAACCCAGTACGGGCTATTAGTCACTATGTTGTGGGCCGTCCGGATGGGACTCTGGCAGGCTTTTTCGCTGACTGGAGCTGTTCACCGGGAAAACTCCCGGTATTCCCATAGCTAGTCCGCCCCAGGACTTCAGTGTGAGGAAGTAGATGAGCAGGGGAAAAAAAAAAGTGATCACTGTGTTGGCCGTCGGCCGTCTTGGAGTACCGGCCATTCTGTGATTCTCCAGAAGGCACATTTGGCCAGTCCGACCGTGCTCTGTTCTATTGTGAATAAATATGTGAATACTGGCTGGTGTGATTTGAAAGTCATTGCGTTTTGATTTTATTCACAATTTACACTTTGTCCCAACTATTTTGGAATTGGGGTTGTACACTGCTACCTCGTTGAACAGGAAGTACTGGTAATTTGCACAATTAATTGGTGTTTGGACTGCAGTAGAGGGAGGTCTTTATTGAGGCATGTGTTTTGACTGTCTTCACACCTCCCCTGTGTTCTGGTGTGAGCATAGGCTTCGCAGACAAACTTCGGTCTACCTCAGTCAAATTTTCCCGAGGAATACCGATGTGGTCTCTGAGCTTCAGTGGGCCAGACAATCCTCTGTGTGTTTCAGGAAAATTTAACCAAAGTTTTCTGATGTGTTGTCCAAACTTGAGTAAACTGGACAGACTTTGGGATACCTCCGTAAAATTTTTCCAAGGTGAACCGAGTTGGCCTCAGATCATCAGTAAACCTCGTTGAATTCTAAGTTTATATAGGAATTTCTTAGAAAAATTTTGCACTTACTCGGTGTTACGTGCTATGTATGTCTGACTTGCTTGCCCTTATCTGCCACCATCTTCATTTGTGTGCCACCTGTCAATCTTCATCATCCAAGTCCCGCCTCCACCAACCACAGCCTTCCCAGTTCCACTTCAACCAATTCAAAGCTTCTATGTCATCCAACAGTCAACCAACCTGGATCTACCACAGTGTTTAAAATCCTGAATTGTTTGCTATTCTGCAGTTTTTGCCTTGTTTTGATTTTGTTGTGTTAGTGCGAACTGCCCGTATCTTCATTTTGTCTTTGGTTACCCCTTATTCATTTGACTGTATTTTGTTTGCTTTGTGTTCACTTCCAGGTCCTGGGACAGGTAAGACTGGGGGCTCCTGTACATATGCCCGTAGGATTTGCAATGTATAGACCCACTAGCCTTTAGGGGTGGTTGCCAACCACTGTACTTATTATGCTAGTTAGTGTAGGTAGGCTTTTGTTTTGTGTTCTTGATGCACTAGGTTAGATTGGTCTATCTTAGCTCGTTTGTTTTTGCTGTTTTTTTTGGCAACATCCAGCGTCCCTTGACCTTGGTTGTGAGAGTCTGTATTGTCTTGTTTGTTCCTGTTTTCTTAAGTCTGTCTTACACCACAGTAAACCGTTGTGCACCGAGTTGCTACTTTGTCCCCCTTGTATTATTATTTCTACTCAATCACTACATCCAAAACATCTCCCGGTTCTTACCAATTTTTAACATCCAGTTACCTACCCCCCCTGCACCCCTAGGCCTGTGGGGGTTGTAACACTCGGTTTTTAGGTGCACGTAATGAGAGCTGTAAAAAAGGGAGTATGCTCTGCAGGAATCAGTGTGGGTTCCCTGTGGGTACTCAACTCCCACGTTAAAAGACTTGCACATTAGGAGAGTCTAAATTCACCATTGGCATGACTGCGTGATTGAATGGTGTGTGTGTGCCATGTGATACAGTGGCAAAGTTCACTAGTATGTTCTTGCTTTTAGTCCATTGGGTGCTGATCGAGGATCCAATCCCTCAGCCTACATAATGGATAGCTGGACTGAAACCTGTCAGGTCATTTATGACTTTTGCACTGCTTTTACACTTGTGTTGGAAGTGAAGATGCAATTTAAGTGCCTTACAGCCTGCAGGCAGGGCCCTGGTTTCTTTACAGTGCTGACAGGTTAACGTTGTCAGTGCTTGGGCTGACACAACAGAATCACTGCTTGACCAGCGACCTCATGTCTTATTACCGAGGCCTGTGTGCAGGTACTCTCCTCTTTCTGCTGGTCTGTGCCTCACAAAGCTGTCATATGCAGAGATTTGGAGAAATACAAGAGAAGTCAGTGACTCAGTCAGCAGTCTCAGTTTGATGTAGGTATTGAAAATGGGAGTCAATGGGAGGTCGAATACATTTTTTTTTTCTTGTATCATACCTACTGTTTTTTATCATTTTATTTTTCAGTCATTTCAATGCTTCAAGCATGGCACAGTTGCTGCAATATAACAGGTCACTGCCGAGCTTGTGCTTAAATCATTCACATCCACTTGCGTGCATAGCAAGATCATCCTATGACTTAACCCAGAGACACATAAAATTTTCACATGCATTTTTCATGTCGGTAATTCAGGTATCCTGACCTGCGGTTGCAGTCTTTCTCTCTGGCTGAGGAAAGATCAATGAGGTTAATTTTTCAAGAGAAAGAACTCAAGGGCACTATAACATTTTGTGTTCTGATGAAAAGCCTCAGGTGAAAAAGCCACACTTTAAATTGTATACAGGACTTCATAAGATTTAACCATAAGATTTTTCAGTAAAATGCTGTATTTTGTTTTTATCCTGGAATCAATGGCGTTATTGTCATTTTCCACCATGTGACAGTACTTAACCATAAAAATTTTATTGAACTGGATAGCGCAACAACTTTGGGATATGGCAGTTACTGGGAGAAAACAATTTCCAGTATTAATGTTGCACAATGCGAAACCTTGACAAATTTGAGCATTTAATGATGCATGGTTCAGAGATAAAATCAAACACACAATTCCTAAATATCATCGCAATATTTTTCATTTTATAAGTTTTACTGAGATATGTTCTTAGTAAAGTTTTCAGAGTATGACTTTGCTTTTAGCTTGAAGGGATTGCTTTATCCCAGAACAAGGAACAATACCAGATTGGTTAGTTGCTAGCTGGCAGCTACCACGGCATGTGCTTGCATGAGCTGTTTATAATGAGGGCTAAAATATAAATGTTAGGCTAATCTATCGACAATTATCATTGGGTGGGAAGGATAATTAAGCATCTGATTTGACTGTCAGTCAAAAAAAAAAGTTAAATTCATTCCAGTTGTTGTTTACCTGTATTATTGGCAGGTAAGGTGAAAAAAAAATGTATTTTTGGCCTATCAATAATGCATAACTTGGCCAAAGGTTTTATATTGCTTGCCCCTCTTGAATAATTTTTGAGTGTGTGTCCTTTGGGATCCTTTTCATCTTATTTTCACACAGTCTACCTGAAAATAAATGGGTTTTTCACCAAATGTTCTTACCTACCTTTTGGTTACATGTGTAAAACAAATTGAGCAACTCAGCCAATAATATTGCTCGTCAACATGTCTGAACACACTCTGGTATAAATGGTAATTGATAATTAGTCATAAAACAAAATGTGCTTGTGAAACACTGATGGCCCCGTACATAACATGCACATGCTAACCATTAAAAGCCTATCATGAGTCAATCAAAGGTTTAAGGTCAAGGTCACAAGGTCAACATTCATTACCTCATCAGAAAGGCCTTATCCTAAAGAATACATATGCCAGGTATCAAATGCCTATTACTAGCTAATGAAAAGTTATGGAACCATGTTAAGGTTTTTGTCACCAAACGTCATGCTCCAAGGTCAAAGTCAGAAGGTCAAAAGTCATGACCCCATCTGAAATGCCTTCTCACGAGCAATGCATATGCCAAGTATTAAAGTCGTATCATGAGCCGATCAAAAGTTATAGCCATCGCAAAGTGCGGACAGACAGACAGGTGAAAAACTATATGCCCCTGAAACTTTGTTTAAAACTTTGTTTAAACAAGGCAGTCAGAGATAGCAGACCTGGCCCCAGCACACACTGAAACACACACACAGACATGATCATTGCTTAACCTGGCCCCCTTGGGGAGGGGCCAGGTAAAAAGCCGAAAAACCTTCTTTAAAGACAAAGATTAGAAAAACAAAGACTGTTACTGATCCCTAATATGCAGGATAAACAATTGTGACAGGTGTTTGGGTGTTTCAGCACATGAAGGTGATTGCTTGGGTGCTTTAAATTGACAGTAACAACTTTAAATCCTCTTAAAATTCTACAGTGACATAATAGCCACCGCTGATACTAACCAAGCAGCCACAAAGACACACAGGCATCCATGCTTGACACACTTTGCAGCATCTTTGTACCACATTTATTGCCATGCAATCATTGCATTTTCTTCTGTAAATGAACTGTTCTAGGTATTTGTTTCCTTTGATGTTTTACTTATCCTAAATTTTACAGTGCTCGAATGTGCAAGCAAACCAAATATGCTTTTTTTTTGGTTTGTCCTTTTTTACTGGTGCTTACTGGGTATTGAATTAAAGACAGGATAAAGTGAAACAAGCAACTTGGAGAAATAAAATGAAAAGGCAGCATCTAGTTTAAAGTCAAAATATATCAAAGTTGTTGACATTCATCAGTTTGGAAAGGGTAACAAAGTCAATGCTTAGGCCCTGGGACTGCAGTAAACTATGATGAGTGCCATTATATACAAATGGAGAAAACCTGAACCTTCCCAGGAATGGCTGTCCAAACAAATTTCATTGATGGCCAGGATGGTTCAGAAGGTCACAAAAGGACCCAAACTAAATTCTAAAGAACTGCAGCCCTCACTTGCTTCAGTGAAGGGCAGTGTCCTTGATTACACAATGAAAAAGAGAATGGACAAAATGGCATCCATAGGAGAGCTGCAAGGCAAAATCCACTGCTGACCAAAAGAAACACAAAGGCTAATCACACATTTACTATATATATATATATATATATATATATATATATATATATATATATATATATTTAACCCCTTTCTGCAGATGTAGACTTCTGCGTCTATAGACCTGCAAATTTAAGCACGCTGTTACTGTACTCGATCACTAGATGGCACCCCCGGATCAGTGATTGAATGTTCACAAGCAAGCAGACCTCGAACGCAGTTCTGAATACGGGGAAGTTCACTCCACTCCCTGTTTTTCGAGAGCTGCATGAATTAAACTCCTCAGCTAAGCCGAATGTGCAAACTGGTCAGGATCCTTGCCCAAAGTCTCGATTCAGCAGTTTAAAAAAACAATATCTTGACACAGAAAAAATCTTTATCCTTCGTAGCAACCAGTTTAGCCACAGTGAGCCAACAGTATTCCAATTAGTAGTTCAGGAAAATCAGTTTTCTGAGGCAAAAAAATCAACATGGTATTGATTCTCTCACATTCTACTGTCAATTACAGTTGTCACATACAAAAAAAATTTGTTGCTCCCTACCGTGGATTTACGCGTAGATTCCTTCATTGACAAATCCAGCGCTTCCTTATATCCACCCGAGTACTGGCATTGATAGCCAATCACTCGATCATACACTCAAGCTCTTCTGCGTAATTGTAGAGTTACACTTCGTGCCCTCGTGAAGTTCCCCCTGGTAACAATGTATTGATTGGCTCGTGTCTTATCCAATTCCCGAGTGTTTAAACATTTTAGAGTAAAGTGAAACACATTGATTGGACAAACACAGAGCATACAAACCAATGTGTATCAGCAGGCTCGGTTGTATCCCGTCTACGTAACGCACATTACGCGGCTAAAATAGACGCGATTTATAGAAAATCGGTTTGCAAAACTGGCCTTGAAGTGTTCACTTACATTACAGGATTTAAATGAGAACGTTATGCTCAATTGGAATTATTTCGAATGAAACAGGACCGGAGGGTTCCTGCAACTGGATACATCGGTCTCTGTTTTATACAGTCAATGTCTCTGGAGGAGGGATTCACGAAAAAGGTCAGGCTGCTATTTTTGTTTGTTTTTTTTTTTTTGTTTTGGAATGTATACATACTCAACAAAGTCGAATGTCAAGGTTTTTTTCCTGTTTGAGACGCGAACTGCCCGTGCATTTTGGTGGACCCCCGGCACGTTCATTGCTGGTTTCTTTTGAATCGGGAGAGGCAATGGATTTGATATTACCTGAAAGTGGAGTGTCTGTTCTGTTAAAATAAGGTATATTTCAGAATTCAGATAATACTGAGTTAGTGAGGTGTACTTGCTCCTTATAAGTGTTGAAATGGGTTCGTGAGCTTAGAAGAGGGGACTGGTAGCTTCCATTACAGGGTGAATGTCCTGACCGTCTAATAAGCAGTTTATTGAATGCTTGTTTGTGCTGGCTTTGTGTTTGGAGAGGTTACTGGTGACCACTGATATTCAAATGCACTGATATTGATAAATTCATCCTAAACTCAACCAGAAAATCATTCGTTCATATTAAATGATAATTTGGCTAATAGCATGTAGGTAATCTAGAATGTAATATTGAAGATGAATTCTACTTGTGCTCAAGGAGTTTATGATACCAGAAATGTTTAGTTTTAAGCCTCATCAGTTTTTCAATCCTCAGAATAATTTTTTTTGCAATTTCAATGGTGAATTCTCATGAAGATTTTTTATGTTTGCTGCTCATTTTCTCTTCCAAAATCATGAAAATAAACTGAAATACAATGTAATTCTAAATTCTGTCAGCGTCTTTCCTGAATTGAGCCATATCTTTCCTCTTTATGAAGTTTAAATCTTGAATTATACAGCATTAAAGTGGGTAACCCATAAATAGCTAAATTTGGCTTCTGCACAAAGGAGTTAAATATCACTCAACAAAAATATAAACGCAACATTTTTGTTTTTGCTCCCATTTGTCATGAGATGGACTCAAAGATCTAAAATTCATTCCAGATACACACGATTACCATTTCTCTGAAACATTGTTCTCAAATCTGTCTAAATTTGTGATAGTGAGCACTTTTGCTTTGCTGAGACAATCCATCCCACCTCACAGGTATGCCACATAAAGATGCTCATCAGACACCATGATTAGTCCACAGGTGTACCTTAGACTGTCCACAATAAAAGGCCACCCTGAAATGTGCAGTTTTGTCTCACAGCAAAATGCCACAGATGGCGCAAGCATTGAGGGAGCGTGCAATTGGCATGCTGACTGCAGGAATGTCAACCAGATCTGTTGCTCGGGCATTGAATGTTCATTTTCCCTCCATAAACCTTCTCCAAAGGCGTTTCAGAGAATATGGCAGTACATCCAACCGGCCTCACAACCACAGACCACGTGTAACCACACCAACCCAGGACCTCCACATCCAGCAGGTTCACCTCCAAGATCGTCTGAGACCAGCTACTCAGACAGCTGCTGAAACAATTGGTTTGTATAACCAAAAAATTTCTGCACAAACTGTCAGAAACCGTCTCAGGGAAGCTCAACTGCATGCTCGTCGTCCTCATCGGGGTCTTAACCTGACTCCAGATCGTCGCTGTAACAGATTTGAGTGGGCAAATGGCACGTTGGAGAGGTGTTCTCTTCATGGATGAATCTCGGTTTACATTGTTCAGGGCAGATGGCAGACAGCATGGGTGGCGTCATGTGGGTGAGCGCTTTGCTGATGTCAATGTTGTGCATCGAGTGGCCCATGGTGGTGGTGGGGTTATGGTATGGGCAGGCATCTGTTATGGACGAAGAACACAGGTGCATTTTACTGATGGCATTTTGAATGCACAGAGATACCGTGATGAGATCCTGAGGCCCATTGTTGTGCTATACATCCATGAACATCACCTCATGTTTCAGCAAGATAATGCACGGCCCCATGTTGCAAGGATCTGTACACAATTCTTGGAAGCTGAAAATGTCCCAGTTCTTGCATGGCCAGCATACTCACCGGACATGTCACCCATTGAGCATGTTTGGGATGTGCTTGACCAGCGTATACGACAGCGCATACCAGTTCCCACTAATATCCAGCAACTTCGCAAAGCCATTGAAGAGGAGTGGACCAACATTCCACAGGCCACAATTGACAATCTGATAAACTCTATGCGAAGAAGATGTGTTGCACTGCATGAGGGAAATGGTGGTCACACCAGATACTGACTGGTTCTGAGTCCCAGACCCCCAATAAAGCAAAAACTGCACATTTCAGGGTGGCCTTTTATTGTGGACAGTCTAAGGTACACCTGTGCACTAATCATGGTGTCTGATGAGCATCTTGATGTGGCACACCTGTGAGGTGGGATGGATTGTCTCAGCAAAGCAAAAGTGCTCACTATCACACATTAAGACAGATTTGTGAACAATGTTTGAGAGAAATGGTAATATTGTGTATCTGGAATGAATTTTAGATCTTTGAGTCCATCTCATGACAAAAGGGAGCAAAAACAAAAGTGTTGCGTTTATATTTTTGTTGAGTATAGATTACGCATAAGACTTCTGGGTTAACATTCTACTTTTTGGAAGGCTTGAATTCCATTCCATATGGTGAAAAGTTGACACTGCTTCCATAATAAGAACATCATACCAACAGTCAAACACAGTTGCGGTAGTATGATGGTCCATGGCTGCTTTACAGCCACAAGACCTCAGCTATATCAGTGAGGGGGCAAAAAGTTTTTCCCAGCTCTGTCGGAAAAAGTGACTTAGACTGTGGAATGATTGTTTATGACAAAGGGGGTTGGTTTGGGTACTTCAGAAACGGCTCTTTTAGCCAATAGTAAATTAATAGGATAAAATTACGTGGACAGGAAAAGACTGACAAAACTTTCCCCCCTCTGATGAATCTACACTGGACGAAAATATAAATGCCTGTAAGATCTGGAAAGGGGGTTGGAGCTCTGCAAATGCTGATGAGTGGGGGAGCCCAGAGGCTGGAAGTGGAAAATGGCTGATAGCTCGGGAACTGGGCCTCAAGAAATTCCAGAGCCATGCAAGATCACAATAAAACTGTTTGGACTTCCTGCATTATGAGTGGGTCCAGGATGCTCGCTCAGCCTGCAAGTAGAAGGTATTAATGATCTTTCTGTGTCCTTAGTGTTAACGCTGTACAGGAGGGATAGTTGCAAGGCTCTGGCTGACACAGTGCCCGCTGTGGGAGTCATATTATTGTCTGCAGTCTTTAATATAACTGGCCCTTAACTTATCTGTTTAAAATAACCTTAACCTCTAGAAACTTCACAGTATGGTCATATGTTCAATAGACTGCTAAGAAATCACTTCTGTACTTATAACCCAATTTACTTGTATACTAATTAATCTGAAGACTTTTTCATGACAACTGCATCATATTAGTACATATACAGGTCATGTTTGGAATTGTTGTTCTCAAGAGAACCCAAGGAGTTGAATGGAGTATGTTTCATTCCCGTTGAAATTATGGTTCTTTCCCTTTTGGAAACTCCTGAAAGTTAGTCAGAATCTTGTTGGATAATCATTCTGTTCTTCTTTCTCTCCTAAATTGTTTTATTAATTCCACCAAATGGTGGAAACCCAAAATCCAGATTCGACCCCCCTTCCAGGTAACTTATGGCCATGCCGCCTGGATCAAAGGTGTGATTTAGCTGAAAGAAAAGAGAGACAATCCAGTCTGGGAAGATCTTATCCGATCTCTCCCCGCGCACTGTGGAATAATACAAAGATGATAGAATGCTAAAGATGTTTTGTATTATTCCACAGCGCATAAGTGCGCGTTTAGCCTCTAAATTATGGAAGATCGCAACCGACTTCCCACTCCTGCATCTCTATGCCGTGTGTAGCCTCTATAGTTACGGCAGATCATCTCTCCGATCTCGCCCTCAACACTACTTTGTGTGTGTAGCTTCCGCCAGGTATGACTTTGACATTTGTCTAAATTCTTGGTGACTGATGTTTGGTCTGTTGATTTAAGCTCTTACCTACCTGGTGAATAAATTCTTGTTATCCCTTTAACTTGCGTGGTCTCCGTGACTCAAATCTTTTTACATTCTTTCTAGCCATGTTATGACCGGTACAAAGGGGGCGATTCCTTATCATTCCAGACAAGCTAGCTGATGTTTATAGGTAGCGATGGGTTTTAAGTTGGATTGTAAATTACAGTTTACTTATATAAAGGGTTTATGAAGTACCGGTTCTGGGGATTTGTCAGTAAAGGGCACCTCAGGGCTTATAAGCTGGTGCATGTCAGATTCGCCTTAAGGAACCCTTGGTTTCACATAAATCTGGGTTCAAGATATTTTTAAACCAAAATATTATCAAGGTGATTTTTTCCATCCTCTAAAACTATCACCGAACTAAGATCCAGCAATTATGCTTAAACCCGGGGGGAATATACAGGGTGTTTTGTTGTGATTCTGCATTTTGCATGTCATGTTTTAAGTTCTGTGCCTGGCCAAGCCATGTTTAGAATTTCTGTGTTTAGTGACCACTGCCTGCCCTATGACCATTCTTAGGATCATGTATTGTGTTTTTGGTAATTTAGATTTCATGTTTTATTATTTTTTCATGCCTCAGTTTTCCATGCCATGTTTTCATTTCCATGCTTTGCACTTTGTTAGTGATGTGACATTTGAAGCGAGGCACCGGAGCCAGTGTCGAGCAAAAAGGGGCGTGCCAGATGAAGCCCCGATTCGAGGCTTGCGTCGTTACCGTAAAAATCATGTGACTGATGACAAACGAGGCCTCGGTTTGTGGAGAGTACGTCATTGGTTTGTTCAACCTATCGTCTCCTCATAAACACGCTTCGAATCTGGTGCCGAACTGTGGGTGTTGTCGGCGTTGGTATTAGATGGAGGGAGGTGTAGTTCGTAGGAGTGGTGTAGTGAGTCACATATTATCTTCCCCATTGTTGGACATTGAGGTGAGAGTGTCAGTTATTTGGTTTTTTTTTTCAATCAACAATGTCACTCCCGTATTTGTGTTTTTTAATAATAAAAATGATTTTAAAAAGCAAAGTTTCGTGATTGTTTCATTGCGATTTTTATTATGAACAAATATAGCTACTTACGCATGCTTTAGAAATATATCCATTGTTTATTGTTACTGCACACCAAAGTTTTTCATGCATTTCCGCTCAGGTCTTGGTACTGTTCGTTGACTGTCACATGTTGTTTTGCCCAGGAGATGGCAGCATTCAATGTTTCATTGAGGCGTCGAGTATTGAACCTTTTGGTGAAGCAATGGGCTGGAAAGCCTCAGTGATTCATCAGGCTTCATTTGACCATCACTACACTTTGTCTCCCCTGTCTTGTCATGTGTGTATCTTTGCTCACGGTCCCTTGTCTTGCGTGCCACTCATTCGGGTGATTTATTGGTTTCTGGGTTTCAATCTTCTTTCATTATCTCGTGCTCTTCCTTCCTCTCTCTTTTACTGTCTTACTAACACATACTAACAGTTTATTGTTTTTGCTAATTACTAACCACACTAATTTTGTATATTTTTACTAACTTTCTAACATGCACTCAGGATTGTATAGCTGCACATACTAATTCACTAACGATCTCTCAGCAGTCGCTCAGTGCTCATCTCCGCCTCCTTGCCTATCCCTAATTATCTCTGCTGCAAGTTTCTGTGGATTTCCACTTCTACTTTGTGCTTTCCTTTTCTTTTATCTTGGCACTTTAGTACTCCTTAACCGGAGCTGTTGTTTTGTACTTAGGTTTGTCTTGTGATCCCTGTCTGCGTTTTGGCTACAGCCAAATTCATGTAATTTGTTTATTCCTCATGTGTCTCTCCCTGATCATTGTTACCATTGATTGCACCTGTTCTCCCTGGTCATGTGTTTACCCCGGATGTGTATATAAGATGTCTGTTTGGTTCACTCTCTTGTCAGATCGCTCTCCCTAGTTTTCTTGTGCCATGGTTCTCGCCTCGATTTCTCAGTGTTTATCTTTCTGACTGGATTGCCCGACTTTTGATTTTTGCCTTTGTGATTTTTCTGCCCGACTACGAGATCTCTGTTTGCTGCCCTGGTAACGATTCGGATTACGGCCTTTGGATTCTGGCTTGTCTCTCTGATAGAACTATTCTTGTGTACCAGACCCATTTCTGTCCGACTACGATTACTGTGATTGCTGCCCTGGTTTTTAATTCTATTTTTGCCCAACTGAATTTCGACTTTTGGATTGTGGACTTTGTACTGTTTTTTCGCCCTGCGGGGGTTACCCCCTTTACCAATAAAACAAGCTCTACTGCATTTCCTGTTTCTCGCATCTGGTTCCTGATCGAAACACATGTTTTTAAAAAAAAAAAAAAAAAAAAGTGTACCAAAATAAAATCATCAGTTTTTATGACAGAAATGTAATTTTTTTTTTTTTTTTTTTTTTTTTTTTTTAGGTGTAATATGTCGTTGGAAAGGGCTGATTGAGCGCTTTCCATGCATTCACTTCTATGGGTGAATGAGCAGCAATGCATCTTTTGAAGGGTACCCAGATCCTTACTGTACCAAATGTTCTGTTCATTACGAAGACTTGGGAAGAGAAATCAAAGAAAAAGATTGAAGATTACTCATTTATTCAGTGAAATGTTCCCCAGAGTAAATTCATGGCCCTGGCCCCTCAAAATGACTGCCCTCCCGAGATGCAGCAAGTCTTCCCTAGGCAACAGAATGGAGTGTTCCGTCGGGCTTGGTGGGCAAAGGATGGAGCCCCTGCCCACAGATTGCGAGTAGTTAGACAGCGTCTGGCTTAATTGTTTGGAGAACGCGTAGTTGCTCTTTACCTTCCTGTGGAATGGCCTCCACGATCCCCAGATCTTAACCCCACTGGAAGAAGTCACAGGGGGTATCTGAAAGATAAAGTTTTCATCACACCTCCAGCAAATCTGGACGATTTAAGGCAGAAGATCACACAGGCAGTTGATAACTTGGGCCATGATCACCAAATGATCCAACGAGCTGTCCACGACATAGTCAGACGATGCCAGCTATGCATTGATCGGGAGGGCGGTCATGTTGAGGGGCCAGGGCCATGAATTTACTGTGGGGAGCATTTCACTGAATAAATGAGCAATGTTCAATCTTTTTACTTAATTTCTCTTCCCAATTCTTCGTAATGAAGAACACAACATTTGGTACAGTAAGGATCTGGGTGCCCTTTAAAAGATGCATTGCTGCTCATTCACCCATGGAAGTGAATGCATGTTCTAGGCATCATTGGAAAGAGCTCAATCAGCCCTTTCCAACGACATATTACACTTAAAAAAAATGAAGTTTTTTTCATAAAAAATGATGATTTTATTTGGGTATTTTTTTTAAACACCCTGTATTGAGTAACACAGGCCTTCACTTACAAGTGTAATCACCCAAGGTCCACAAGTGTTTTCCCAAAATTATAGGTTATTATTCTAATTTGGAGTCTGATATTTAACAAGAGTATAACTAAATTTGGTATTCTAAATTTGCTATGGAGTCAGATTAATTGTAACTGTTGTGCTTTTGTGCCTCATTCTTCCAACAGAGAAAAATGATTCATTTTTTTGTGATTCGCACGAGCCAAAAGATTGTGCATGTAACACCAGCCCAAAGTGAATGTTGAGCCTTCGCCCCGACAATTTCCATCGTTGGTATTGTTTTGTGAAGTTTTACGTGCCCCAAGTCAAATTTTTGAGTTTTATTAACATTATGGTTATGCAATTTATGAAGCGAATCAAAATTCATTTTTGTTAATGACTAATCTTCTGATCACCGTCCATTACATCTTGCCATTGGCATCTGCAAAGGAGTGACAATCCTTTGAGCACGTTGGGGATCAGGTCGGAGAAATTGTATGTTCAATATCTTGTGTGTCCACCATTTGCGTCTCTCAGAGCAACACATCTCCTTCGCATGGAGTTGATCAGGTTGTCTTTCGTGGCCTGTGGAATGTTATTCCATTCTTCCCGGAGCGCCACACGGAGCTGGCGCACACTATCCGGAAGTGGAACAGGGTCGTGGACACTTCGATCCAGAACATCCCAAAGATGCTCTATGGACAACATGTCTGGCGAATACCCAGGCCATTCCAGAATTGGAATTTGCCCTGCTTCAAGGAACTGCATGCGGACCGCTCTGGTGGACATCCCTGCATCCAGCATGCCAACGGCACTTTCCTGCATGACCGGACACATCAGAGGCATGATGACTTTTGACAAAATTTGACATTTTGGGGTGGCCCTTATTTTCCCCAGTATAAGGAGTGTCTGGGTACTGCCCATTCTGTCTGATCACCGTCTGGAAATGCCACACCCATGTACTGAGTGAAATCACTCCATCACTAAGCCAATGCTTACTGACAGAGAGATGGATTAAAAAATGGTACACAATTCAAGAGAAATATTCCTATTGTACAAGTAAAAGCTAGCATATGCTCACTTAGAGTCGTTAACTCCATGTGACATCAATATTTGACATGCGGTGTTTATATTTTTGTTCAGTGTATATTTCTCCAGTGACAAGCATATCACAGTGGTCATAATTTAAAAATCAGGCCCCTTAAAACCATTTGTGTCATTTGAATGCCACAGCCGGGATAGATATTGCTGCTGACTATGGGGTCTATTTTCCCAAACGCGCAAGTCGAAAAATGCGCATAGCTACGCGCTTTTCAGCCTACGCGTATTCTTTTCTCAACTTAAGTCTGTGCATTACGCTCCCCGAAGGCAGTTACGGGCTTGGGGTGGAGCAAGGCCAAAATCGGGGCGTTTGCGGGCGTTTCTCATGCAAATAACACTTGCGCGTATTCTCACCCTGGCTTACGCGCCTTTTCCGCTAAGTGCTTTTGAGGGCTGTATTAAGGTCAAGCGCAAACATAAGGCAAAATGGAATATTGCGTTTGATGTCGGTTAAAGGCCGAATTTTAATATTAATTTTATTTTATTTAACATGGTAAAGGTTGAGACATTCAATATTCGATTGTTCATCCTTATTTCTAAACCACATTTCTCACAGCCATAATGAATCATCAAAGGAAATTATCACTGTCATGAGGAAACTGAGAGGTTCTGGTGTGATAACCATGTTTTAATATGTTTAATAATCAAAAAAAATCATCAGACACCTTAGTGTGCGTGTTCTCTCTCTGAGAGTCTGTCTGAACTCGACTCGCGCATGCGCGATACATTACTCTAGTCCCTACGTCACTACAGTGCAATAACAGGCTAATGACTGTACTCTAGTCCCTACGTCACTACAGTGCAATAACAGGCTAATGACTGCCTAAGTGTATTAACACGTTACACTAAATACCTTGACATCTCCCCTTTTAGTCACTTAGTTTCTACCAACTGTACAAACTGTACAACAAGGTGAGGTATGAACATATACCAAAAAATATTTGCAAACAAAAGTGTCCTTTCAGCTCTCTGTAGCTTTGGACTGGACACCATATCCCTGGTAGGCAGCACTGCAGGTGTATGCTGCTGCCCTGGCTGTGAACGCTCTGGATCTGTGGTAAGCATACCAGCTCCGGTATCCTCGGCTGGCTCTGCAGTGCTTGTGCTGGGAGCGGGTAGCAACTGTAGGTGTCGCCAATTCCTCCTCTTCTCTCCCCTGCACCATCGTTGACTTCGTAGCCCCTCTGCATGATGGTTGGCCCCGTTACCGTAGCGGGACCTCTCCAAACCTGCTCGTTGTCTGTCCTCATAAGGACTGAGTCACTTGGATAGATGCGCGGCAAATCCACCGCACCATGTCGCCGGTTGAAATAACGGGCCTGCTCCAGTTTCGCCCTGTTGTTTCTCTCCTCGATCACCGCTCGATTAGGCCATCTGGGCCGGAGGTACTTTGGCAATGTCGGAAGCGAAGTGCGGATCCTCCGGCCAATGTTGAACTCTTCTGGGCTCACTCCTGTCGTTGTGGCGGTGGCTCGATAGCTCATTAGAGCTAACAGTGGGTCATTCTATTATAAGATCCGTTTCGCTACCTGGACGGCCCGTTTCGCATGTCCATTTCCTTGCAGGTTGTGGGGACTTGAAGTGACATGTCTTATGTCCCACTGTTGGCAAAAGTCCCTGAACGCCTCACTTGCATATTGTGGCCCGTTGTCACTGACTAGGACTTCGGGGACACCGAAACGCGCAAGAGTCCCCTTTAGACCCTGAATAACAGTCTCTGAAGTGGTCCTCGGCAGTGTTAGGATCTCCAGGTATCGCAAATAATAATCAGAGATCACCAGATACTGTTTGCCCTTGTGTTTGCATAAGTCCGTGGCTACCCATTGCCAGGGCCTTTCTGGGAGTAGAGTGGGCAATAAGGGCTCTTTGCACTGCGCTTTCCTGTTTTCTTGGCAGAATTGGCACTTTTCTATCTTACGTCTCATGTCTTCCGACACACCCGGCCACCACACAGAGTCACGCGCACGCTCTCTACACCTATGCAAGCCCTGGTGCCCGTCATGTATTCTCTCTACTATTTCTTGTCTCATCGACTTGGGTATGACGATGCGGTTCCCATATACCATCAGCCCCCCACTCATAGACAGCGCGTCTCTCGCACCATAGAAGCCAGCTACGCAAAGTGGTGCGTTTTTACCCAGTTCTGGCCATCCCTCTCTACTATCTGTAGTTGTTCATCCTTCTGTGTTTCCTTTACTATGGCATTCAGCTTCCCATGCGACACAGGTAGACTAGTTATGACCGCATTGACATGACAGCGAGCCTCCGCAGACATGAAGTCCTCAGTCGTGTTCAGTGGACTGCGGGATAACGCATCCGCTATAACAAGCATTTTGCCTGTTGCGTATTCTACCTTTACATTAAAGCGCATCAGTCTCATTAATAATCTTTGGCAACTCACTGGCACAGCGTCTAGATCTCTGCTGTTAATTAGTGGCACCAAGGGCTTATGATCAGTAATCAGCCTGAAGGTGTCCATCCCCACTAAGTACTTCTGAAACTTTTCACGCACCCAGACCCCGGCCAAGCACTCTTTTTCTATTTGCGCATACCTACTTTCGGCGTTATTCAGTCTGCGCGAACAGTATGCGATCGGGACCCATCCTACCTCGTGTAGCTGCAGTACGGCCCCACCCACCCCATAGCTGCTGGCATCTGCGGTAACAGCAGTCTCTCTTCCTGGGTCGTAATGGGCTAGGACTGGTGCCTCTATCAGCGGGTCCCTCAGTTTACTGAACGCCTGCTTCTGCATCTCGTCCAAAGTCCACGCAGTCTCCTATTTCAGCAGTACGTACAATGGCCCACCTACTGTGGCCAGGTCGGGTATGAATTTTCCCATCTCGTTAATGATGCCCAGTGTTCGTCTCAGCTCTGCTACATTTGTGGGCTCCTGCAGGCCTCTAATCGCCCGCACCTTCTCTGGGTCCACTCTAACGCCTGTCGCATCCATGATGTGCCCGAGAAAGTGAATTTCAGGCTGTCTGAAAATGCACTTTTCCTTGTGAAACTTTACCTATGCTCCTTCCATCCTCTCCAGCACTTTGCCTAAGCGCTCGTCATGTTCCTCCATGCCGTTCCCATGCACTATCACATCATCCATGTAAACTGCTACCCCTTCTAGGTCGACTAACAGTTCATTCATTTTTCTCTGGAAGACTTCGGGCGCTTTGTTGATACCAAAGGGTAGTCTACGGAAGCAATATTGGCCTACTGGGGTCATAAACAGGCAGCTTTCGTTGCACAAAGGGATTTGCCAGAACCCGCATTGCGCGTCCAATGAGCTGAACACTTTCGATCCCACTAGTTTGGCTAGAGTCTCATCTATTGTGGGTAGCATGTATCTCTCCCTCCTTAAGCTGTCATATAGCTTGTTCAGCCCGACACATATGCGCACAGAGCCGCTGGGCTTCATCACTGGGACCATTGGTGAGCACCAGTCGGTAGGCCCTGTTACCCTCTCTATGATCCCCTCTTCCTCCAATGGTTTGAGTTCTTCCTTGACTTTAGGGAGTAGTGGTAACAGTACTCTACGTGCTGTATGCACAGCGTATGGCATAGCTCCCTCTTTCAGGTGGATTTTCACTGGCTCTGTGTCCATTACACTCAGCCCCCCAAACGCTGCGCTCACCCGTTCTACCCTGCGCAATAGCCCCATCTCTTTAGCTGTTTCGCGGATAAGCAGGTTACTGAGGGTCTGCCCTGCTACGACGTAGACGTTGATCGCGTACGTTGTGCACCGCTGTGCTGTCAAACTGTCCAATGCACTTTAGTACTCCGCCTGGGCTATCCAACTTTACTTTAGCTGAGTTGTGTTATCGGCTGGAGCAGCTTAAATGTGTCAGTATTCATCGCATTCACGTCGGCTCCTGTATCTATTTTGAAAGTCACTGTTGTGTCACCTATTTGTTGTGGAACATTCCATATTTCGGAATCACCCCCCTTGCTAACAGCCCCGAGATAATAACAAATTTCCTGCTCTTCGACTTCGTCCTCCATCTGAACTTCCCTCACAGATTTACTCAAACAAGCAATGGCCCAGTGACCCTGACGACCACACTTCCTACAGTCAGAGTCTCTCGCTGGGCACCTCCCTTGCTACACTGCAAGGACAAGATGTTTAATGTTCAAACTGAGAAACTTTTTTTTTTTTTGCTCATAATCATTAACTTAGAATTTAAAGGCAGCAACACATTGCAAAAAAGTTGGCACAGGGGCCTTTTTACCACTGTGTTACATCGCCTTTCCTTTTAACGACACTCAGTAAATGTTTGGGAACTGAGGAGACCCATTTTTGAAGCTTTTTAGGTGGAACTCTTTCCCATTCTTGCTTGATGTACAGCTTAAGTTGTTCAACAGTCTGTGGTCTCCGTTGTATTTTACGCTTCATAATGCGCCACACATTTTCAATGGGAGACAGGTCTGGACTACAGGCAGGCCAGTCTAGTACCCGCACTCTTTTACTTCAGAGCCATGCTGTTGCAACACGTGCAGAATGTGGCTTGGCATTGTCTCGCTGAAATAAGCAGGGGCGTCCATGAAATGGATGCTTGGATGGCAACATATGTTGCTCCAAAACCTGTATGTACCTTTCAGCATTAATAGTGCCTTCACATATGTGTAAGTTGCCCATGCCTTGGGCACTAATACACCCTAATATGATGGATATGGAATTCCGTCATTACTGAGGCGGTTTCGGTGCGGGGAGATGACCGCGTGCGGGGTAAGAATCCTTGTTAAAGCATTTCCATGTCCTTTAGTTGCAAACCTGACATCGGAGAAGTTTGAGATTTCAAGTGCGCAATTTCTAAATGAGATCATATAAACTGCCTTTGATTGTCTTTTTTAGTGTGACTAGAATGTTCCCTTTGTCTTCTTCACTGTCTTCCACGGAACAAACAGGCTGGTGTAGGAGGGGCACATTTTCAATGATCTGATTGCGCTGGTTGAGAAGCGCTAAATTCTTTATTTATTATTTCATTATTGTGGCAATTTGTTTGTTTGCATACTGCATAGCTTTAATGCCATGGTGTCAAGTGTTTGCCAATAACATGGCAATATCCCCCGCCGCCTCAATTTTACATGTCCGTACGGACGTACGGCACCAAATGCTATATCCCCCGCTTTGCGCTAATTGGGCGGCGGGGGATATAAAAAGAGATGTCTGAATTACGTCTTGTAATTGGTACAGACATACATAGGCCTACTATTACAGCGGCATATAAAACCCTGTATCTTCAAAATGACAAACCTCACAGGAAAATAAAAAATAAATATAAAATGAAATAATAATAATAAAATAATATAAATGGATAAATTTAGTTTAAAATTAAAATGTTTAACTTTGCATGTAAGAATAGTGGACATACGAGTTTTCGTTTCTTTTCAGTTCGGAGATACAAGGTTTTATCAGCAGGCCGACCATATTCAAATTTAAAGTCTGGTTTGCGTTTTCCATGGACCACAAATGTATTTTCATGGTTAATCAGAAAATCCTTGTTCCTTGTTTTCTTGATAGCCATAATCAATGAGCTTTGTACAGAGTCTGCATCTCTTTTCCATTAGTCACACCTCTTTCATAAGGCCGCCTACATTCTGAAGTTAAGCGCTGTGGGCGTGATCAAAGCGCGTAGGGGAGAATACGCGTAACTCAAAAGCGCTGAACTCGAATCGCGTTAAAAAGGAGTTACGCACTTATGGGAGAATAGACCCCTATGTCCACAGTCTATTCATCTTCTAATGGGTACTTCCAGCAGGATTATGCAGTATGTCACAAAGCCATTATCATCTCAAGCTAGTTCCACAAACACTACACTCCATCTGCAGTGGGTAGGTTAAGTTTTTCTACCCACTGCACACTTTCTTACTCTTTTATAATAATGGCCACCAGGTGTCAACCGCAAGTCAACGATGACTGAGGACCAATCAGCGCCGAGCTTACAAATGCGTCGCCAGCAGCAGACGGAATAGCGGAAGCAACATGTAAACAGTAAAAAATCTGCGATGATCATGGCAGAAAATACTCCCAAAAAAAGGATATACCGTTGTGCTGAAGGGCTTTCATGCTTCTGCGTGGTATGTCAATGCGATATAAGATTAGGAAATACGTTCGCGTCCGGTGCGAAAGCGACTCTAGGATGTTAAATAACGTAACATTGGCATGCTAGCTAAAATATTATAGTTATTGATGTCTCTAGCAAAACAGCTCGCTCGCGGGTATTCAATTGTGAGCGAACTGTAGCCTTTAAGCTCGCTAGCTAGTTGGCCATGTAGCTAAATACAATGGCGCGCTAATTATGACACACAGCTTGGCATCACTGTGGCTTGGCCTATTATCACTTTGGCCTATTATTAGCTAGGTAGCCAACTAGCTTGCTAGCGAGTAAGGCTCAATCCGTAGCCTTATTTCGCCGGCGTAATCATGACCCAAATTGAGCCCTGTTTAAATCAGGATAATTAGACTGTCACTTCACGGCCTGAACTGAATTTTAAGATGATATTTATAGATCTAGACAATTATAATAACAGATTTACACACCTGCTCCCAGACTCAGTCTCCAACACCCGGTCCAAGTTGTCACTGTCAGCATGTAGATCGATCGCCGTGATGCCGATGCTCCTCAAATGAGCAACCTGGGTGCTAATTAATGTCATCAACGGAGACACGACTAACACGGCTGGATCTGCAGCCTGGCCCCAGGGTGACAGAAGTGACAGGCCTGACTCAAGAGCGGTTGAAATCGCCGAAGTCAGGCCTTCGAAACACAAGGATTTGCCGCTGCCAGTCGGCATACAGACGAGAATGAGATCTTTCCCCAGCAGCACAGACTTTATAGCTTCCATCTGGTAGGTTCTTAAACTGTCGATATGCCATATACCTCGCAGTTTTTCCTCGACATTTTGCATCAAAATGTCCATGACGTCGCTTGTCGTGGAGGAAGCCATAATGTTTGATCACGTGGGTCGCCCGGAGCCAATGACAAAAGATGTCATAGATTCTGAATTTTAAGGCAAGATGAGTGCGCTGATTGGATGGTTGTGATCATGTGACCTAGTGGCCATTATTATGAAATGGTACGAAAGCATGCAGTGGGTAGAAGGACTTAACCTATCCACTGCAGATGGAGTGTACACAAACACTGACAATGAGTTCATTGCACCCCAACGGTCTTGACTGTAGCAAGATCCAATGGAGCAAGTTCACAGTGTTTACTGCATCATTTTTATCAAACATACACGGACAAAATATCTAAGGAATGCTTCCAGGACCATGTTGAATCTATAGCTTCCAGTATTTAGGCATTTTGAGTGCAAAGTGCGATCCAACTCAGTAGCAGGAAAGTGCAGCTAATAACATGGTTACTGGGTTTATATTGTAATTTTTTCCCACCAAAAAACACATATGTAAGGGGATCATTGTGTATTCTTGTGGTTGAACAAATTAATGGTAAATAAAATATTCCATGAGAGAAAACTGGTACCCTAGACGGCCTTTTCGCTGGCAGACAGAATTTTTTGTCTTCCTCTCTTTCATTCTCCGTCTTTATTTGACAAGGCTGTATCTTAAAACAGCATTTAAATTGACAGATGGATCTCAAGTAAACAGCCCCCATCCAAAAATGTTTTAAAACAGTCAATCTCTCTTGATTATTGACCTATGAATGATGTGCATTCCCGAACCACCCATTATAAAGCTATGAACATTTCATTATTGTAACCCATAGCTGCGCAAAGTACTTAATGACTTAAAAATGAACAAGAGATGGCTTTAAAAAAATATGTTTCCCCATGCAGTACGCCTCCCAACCCCTACCCCTCGGGATAGGTTCCGCAGCTACTACAGCCAAAAAAAAGTTTCATAAACAAGTGAAGACACAGACAGGTGACAAATTAATTGCAAATTAAACACAAACAGTCTTGATAAGAGAAAACAGCTTGGCACACATTGGAATAGAGTCTCCAACTGTAAAGCCTGTTGGATGAAGTACTTTCCTTCCAAGAGATATTCTCTCATTGGATGTTTCTTGTGACAGGAAGCACTCTAAAACAGTTTTTCAAAATCAAAAGTTCAAAGGGTCTGAGATCTGTAGACTGTGAAGGCCATGGCACATGTTTTGGATCATTTACACTCTCATAAAACCATCCAGTGACCCGTTGTGCCCCAGAGGACTTGGGCTATTGTCATCCTGAAAAAAAACCCCATCTCGTTAAGAATGCTTCATCAAAGGATTTACAGGTTGTCACACAGAATAACCATGCATTGATTTTTTTCAGTGACCCTTTTAGCTTTAAGAGGGCATGTGGACCCTAAAGATCACTGGGAAATTCATTTATTTATTTCTTGAATTAGGACAGTGCACATTATCAACATATCAGCAATATGCTGAAATGTAAATATGCTGAAATTGCCACAATAGCTAAATTTCATCAGTAGTCCTTAGGCAGGTATTTAAAAAAACATAAAACGAATTTTCCCAATTACAGGACACCTCACATAACAGTCCACAATACAGCCCACAGAAAAGCCAACCCACAGTTTTACAAAATGGTCACATTTGTGGCATTACAATTAGCAGACCAACATACAATACATCTGTCAAAATGCAAAAAACATCCCGAAGCCCCCTGGAATGGGCATGGGAGGAGAAAAGGATATTATGAATGAGTACGTGACTGGTTTATTATCAACTGGTGTTTCAGCTTGTTTTTAAATAGTTGTCACAGTCCCTCATTGATGCTGGTAATTTGTTCTGGGAATGTGTGCCTATAACAGACTCTACCATTTCACTATATTTTGTTCTACACCTTTACAATCTCCCCTAGTTTTGTGTGCTAGTATTTATTGCATTACTGTGTTTTTCTGCATAAAATCATTTAATGGTGATGGAGAAAGTCCATTTAAAACTTAAAAAATAAGGCAGAGACCCACAAAAGTTTTAACTATCAAGGTTTAGAATGTCCCCTCCTTGAATTGCCACCTTATCATGGTGGAGGGGTTTGAGAACCTGGATGATCCTAGCAGCTATGTTGTCTGGGGCTCATTTCCCCTGGTAGGGTCTCCCAGGGCAAACAGGTCCTAGGTGACAGGTCAGACTAAGAGCGGTTCAAAACCCCCTAATGAATGAACTGCAAAGCAAGGACGTTCACGTCACCCGGCGTCACCGGGACCCCACCCTGGAGCCAGGCCTGGGGTTGGGGCTGGCAGGCGAGCGCCTGGTGGTCAGGTCTCTACCCACAGGATCCGGCCGGGCACTGCCCGAACGAGGATGTGGGCCCGCCTTCCCGTAGGCCCATCACCCGCGGGAGGGTTCAGAAGGGGTCGATGCATTGTGGTTTGGGTGGCAGTCAAGGGCGGGGGCCCCGGCGACCCAATCCCTGGACACTGAATCTGGTTATCGGGACATGGAATGTCACCTCACTGGGGGGGAAAGGAACCTGAGCTTAAGCGGGAGGTCGAGCGGTACCGGCTAGAGATAGTCGGGCTCACCTCCACACACAGTCTGGGCTCTGGAACCCAACTCCTCTAGAGAGGCTGGACCCTCTTCTATTCTCCGAACATAGAGGGATTCAGAAATAATACTCAAATAGCCAGTCACTTTGCTGAGAAGTATACTAGACTTTATAACTCTGTCCCTTCTGATCCTGGTATTATGGATATTATTGGGAAATCCATCAAGTCTACTGCAGAGCTAATGAATTTAAGTGATAGTAAACCTGTCACAGGTTATGGAGTCCGTTTTTAAACTTATTCAAACAAAGATGATGGAGATAAGAATCACAAATCTGATCATTTAATCGATGGAGGGCCTGTGCTGTATTATCACCTGGCCAGATTATTCACAGCTATGTTCATACAAGGGCATCAGCCCGCAGACTTACTATTAGCCACCATTTCGTCTATTCCAAAAGATGTGACATGTTAGTTAGTTAATTAGTGACATGATCTTCTTGGAGCGTAACCGTGAACAGCTCCAAACATCCAATCTTCAATTTTCCTTTTAGGAAAAACACAGTACAACTGTGTCCCTTGGTTTTAAAGGATGTAGTGAAGTATTATATGTCAAGAGATACAGATGTATATTCATGTTTTGTCGATGCAACTAAGGCCTTTGATAGGGTTCGTTTTGATAAAATGTTTGAAATTCTGGTGCATCGTAATGTTAACCCTGTGGATCTTAGAGCTCTATGGGATCTGTATCAGAGACAAAACGTGCGCACAGTGTGGTCTGGGGCTTATTCAGATGTGTTCACTGCAGCTAATGGCATTATATAGGGACGTGTTGCTTCCCCGGTGCTCTTCTGCGTCTATATAGATGAGTTTATAAAAAGACTTGAGGCTAATGGTGAAGGATGCTGGATGGGTCCATATTTTTTAGGTGCCATCGGGTATGCAGATGACTTGACATTAATAAGTCCCACTGCTAGAGGCTTACTAAATATTCTAAAGATATGTGAGGACTTCGGTAATGAATATGGGATGGAGTATAACCCCAAAAAAATCCGTTTGTATGTGACCAGACATGAAACTATCTGGAAAGTTACTTAGTTGGGTAAATCACGTGAAGCACTTAGGAAATCATATCTGTCATGACTTATCAGAAAAATATGAAATAAACATGAAAAAAGGTGATATGATTGGCAGAGTGAATGCTGTAGTAGCCAATCTGGGACATTCACCAACCAGTGTATTATCTGCAGTATTTAACAGCCAATGTAGTCATTTTTATGGTGTTTAAGCTTGGAACTTGACATCTAAGTATATACAGCAGTTCTACACAGCATGGAATAGGTGTGTGAGAAGATTACTGGGTTTATCGTATAGGACAAGGACACGTTATCTTCCACTCCTGGTAGGACGTCCAAGTGTGACATACCAATTCATAGATAGATTTGTAAAACTTTGCAAAACTATGCAAGGTTTGGGAAATGACAGAGTTTCTTATATTTATTCAATCGGTATCTCATTAAGTAACTCTATAATTGGAAAAAATCTTAATTTAATATGTTGTTTACTGAATTGTAACTTACAAAAGTCTACTTAGCTGTGCTAAACCTAGTAATCTAGTCAATATTTGTGATATAGACTATGAAAATGCTAGTGTAATCAAAGAACGAGATTGCGTTGTTAACAACTCCATGACTGTTAATAATATGTCACAAGATGAAATCAAGTCTATGCTGGTTCAATTATGTCAAATGTAACTTATACAGTGTTTATAGTGCTATACAGTGCTTATCTGGTATATCTCTTTTTGTCTGTTTTATTGTCTTATATTATTATGTACATGGTGCTTGGCTGTAAAAAGCATATTTTATTATCTGTACTTTTATTGTTTTTTTTTTAATCTTATATACCTTTTGAGTATATTGTTTGTACTTTGAAGTGTATTAATAAAATATTATTATTCTGGAATGGCCTGCGGTGAGAGGCGGCGGGCTCGTGTGGGTTTGCTTATAGCCCCCCAGCTTAGCCCCCATGTGTTGGAGTTTTCCCCGGTGAACGAGAGGGTCGCTGCCCTGCGCCTACGGGTTGGGGACAGGTGCCTCACTGTCGTTTCATCCATCACTCGGGCTGAAGTCACTGAGGTAGTTCGGAAGCTCCTTGGTGGCAAGGGTGGATGAGATCCGCCCTGAGTACCTCAAGTCTCTGGATGTTGTAGGGCTGACTTAGTTGACACGCCTTTGCAGCATCGCGTGGCTGTCGGGGACAGTGTCTCTGGACTGGCAGACTGGGGAGGTGGTCCCTCTTTTCAAGAAGGGGGTGTGCTACAACTATAGGGGGATCACACTCCTCAGCCTCCTGGGTAAAGTCTATTCCAGGGTGCTGGAGAGGAGAATTCGGCCGATAGTCGAACCGCGGATTCAGGAGGAACAATGCGGTTTTTGCCCTGGTCGTGGAACACTGGACCAGCTCGATACCCTCCGCAGGGTGCTCGAGGGTTCATGGGAGTTTGCCCAACCAGTTCACATGTGTTTTGTGGACTTGGAGAAGGCATTCAACCCCCTCCCTCGTGGCATTCTGTGGGAGGTGCTTTGGGAGTATGGAGCCCGGGGCTCTTTACTAAGGGCTGTGCAGTCTCTGTATGACATGAGCAGGAGCCTAGTTCGCATTGCCGGCAGTAAGTCAGACCTGTTTCCGGTGCATGTTGGACTCCGGCAGGGCTGCCCTTTGTCACCGGTTCTGATCATTATTTTTATGGACAGAATTTTTGGGCGCAGCCAGGGGTCGGAGGGAGTCCAGTTCGGGGACTAGAGGATCTCATTTCTGCTTTTTGCAGATGATGTTGTCCTGTTGGCTCCTTTGAACCAGGACCTTCAGCATGTACTGGGGCGGTTTGCAGCCGAGTGCGAAGCGGTTGGGATGAGAACAGCACCTCCAAGACCGAAGCCATGGTTCTCGACCGGGAAAAGGTGGCTAGCCCCCTCCGGGTTGAAGGAGAGCTCCTGCCTCAAGCGGAGGAGTTTAAGAATCTTGGTGTCTTGTTCACGAGTGAGGGAAGGATGGAGCGTGAGATTGACAGACGGATCGGGGCAGCGGCAGCAGTAATGCGGTCATTGTACCGATCTGTTTTGGTGAAGAAGGAGCTGAGCCAAAGGGCAAAGCTCTCAATTTACCAGTCAATCTATGTTCCTACCCTCACCTATGGTCAGGAACTTTGGGTCATGACCGAAAGAACGAGATATCAGACACAAGTGGCTGAAATTGGTTTCCTCCGCAGGGTGGTGGGGCGCTCCCATAGAGATGAGAGATGAGAAGCTCTGTCACCCGGGAGTAGCTGAGAGGAGAGCCACTGCTCCTCCACGTCAAGAGGAGTAGGTGGCTCGGGCATCTATATCGGATGCCCCCTGGACGCCTTCCTGGGAAGGTGTTCCGGGCATGCCTCACCGGGAGGAGGCCCGGGGAAGACCCAGGACACGCTGGAGGGACTATGTCACTCGGCTGGCCTGGGAACACCTTGGAATACTCCCGGGAGAACTGGAGGAAGTGTCCAGGGAGAGGGAAGTCGGGGCATCTTTACTTAGACTGCTACCCCCGCGACCCGGCCCCGGATAAAGCGGAAGAAGATAGATGGATGGTTTAGAATGTTATTTTTACTCATGATATTACTGTCGTGAAAATCTCAGTTTTTATTTCACTAGGCATCTGTATTTTGCACAACACAATGCTGTGATCATATCCGCTCCAAAGTACTTCGATATGTGTAATGTATATCGGGGTTGGAGAAGGCTGTACGTTAGTTGCTCAGTTTCATAATTTCCAAACTAGTATGTACACTTTGGTTCAAAAAGTTTGAATTCACTTGCCATTTATTTATTTCTAGCTGTTAGATATCACAAAACGGTGCAATTAGTAAATTATTTGAAATAAACTACAAAATGTATTTTAATTAGATTTATTTGGTATTTAAAATATCTGTTGTAGTGTTTTCTTATCAAAGTATCCACGATGAGATTTAATCATTGCTTTGCAAATGTTAAGCTTTTCAGATTTTTCGTTTACTTAGATATCATTTTCAATGGGTCGGCTCATGAACTGCCCTATTGTCCATTGGTGTGCCTTCTGAGATGCCCTCCAAGTGATCCCACTACAGCTCTCAATAGGGTTCAGATCAGGGGATTAATATTTTTTTATGTTCTTTTGTTTCCAGAAAGTTACTTATGAGATTTGCTTTATGTATTTGGGGCACTTTGTAATGTGTTAAATTGAGCTGAAAATCACAAGTGAATCCAAACCTTTGAGATATGTTTTGACCCAGAACCACTTTTTTTTGTGATTTCATGTTTCAAGGTACCACACAAGCATCATTGTATCCCCCGAACGAAGTTCGAGGATACTATGAATTTGGCCTCGTCACGCGTCTGCCGCGTCCGCAGAGACTGTCTTGTGAACGCTCTACAGCCCACATAAGTGCACCAATTCTTTTAAAATTTTGCAGGGACATGTATTATGGTAAATTCACGACACCTATTGATTTTGGGTACTCTGGGACCATCTGGGCCCAGCTGGGGGGCCTTCGGTGGATACATGTGCTCCGTTGCCAAGTGCTCTTGTTATCTTCTGAGTCCTAATTGAGATGAACTGCAATATATGGCAAATACACATGACCATGTGCAGATGAAGTGATTCATTTCATTAATCTTTTAACGATAGCATGTGTCAGCGAACAGAACTTGCTCTGAAAACATGCGGTTCTCAAGGGATGTAGGGGAAATTCGACCATAGTGAGTTAGACGAGGGCCAAAATGTTATGGCGAGACAGCTAACTAGAACCATCTCTAGAGAAGCAAGGCTTGTGGGGTGCTCCCATTCAGCAGTGGTGAATATCTATCGACAGTGGTCTAAGGAGGGGTAAACCATGAAACAACTACAGGGTATTGGCCGCAAGGCTCATTATTGCACAAGGACAAGGAAGGCTACCCCGTCTGGTATGTACTGACAGAAGAGCAGCTGTGAAACAAAATTTAAAGTGCCAGTAAATACCTTGCATGTCTTCAATGATATCTCAATTGTGACAACATATAAAAATGGTATCAGTAGGTAGGGAAATCATTCATCTTCACATCGATATGTTAAACAAATTTTGACGACATCGAAAAATATGGATTTTGATGTTAAAAACTCACTCAACCCTCAAACTGTCGCGCGAGCGAAAATTTTATGTAATTAGAGTAAGTTCCCTTTCTTGCGTACCACGTGACGTGTGACGTAGCACACACAACTGCGATGGCGAAAAGAATCAAGTTGACAGCCTCGGAGAGAAAACGCCGGAAAATTGCCCTTGATGCCAAAAGAAGACAATCCCTAGTATATATTGGGAGTGCTATTGATCGGTGGAAGAGTCTGAGAGAGCGACTGGTTCATAAAAGTATACAACGTAAATGGTAGTGTGCCTCGAATGGGGGAATTATGTTTTGCTTATCGTGTTTGCCTCCACATTCTCAAAAAACGTTCCTGTCTGTCTTCTTTTTCGTCCGCGCGACGCCGTCTTTGTTTACAGTGCGCGATTTCGACCCACAATGCTTTGCGCGGTACGTAATCTAGCCGATCTATTTTTAGACCGGGAAACCCTTTTTTGAAAAATTGCATTTCCTAAGGTTATTTTTGGTCAAATATATTTTATTTTTTTTGGGCCATATTACAGATAGCTTGACTTATGGAATTTAAAAAAAAAACACATGCAATGTATTTACTGGCACTTTAATGATTAAGAAAGGAATGAGTCAAAATGTATTGCATATAGGGCTTAGTCGCAGCAGAGTGAGTACTCATGCGACGTCCTGTCAATTTCCATATTAAAGGGCACCTAATATGCTATTTTTCCAAGTTTATATTTTGGTCTTTGACTCCCCTAGAGTACTCCTGATTGCTCAAAGGGTACTTATTTTGCTCATACTGCCATCCTCAAAAAACCCCTTTTGTAGTCCATGATAGTCTCTGCTTGAAACGCCTCATTGGGGTGGCTCTTCCGCAATGGCCCCCACTCCCAATGTGCCCACTTTCTTCTGACTGGCCAGCTCTGTGGAGGGAGGATCTAGGCAGGACGAGGCAGCAGAACACAGTTTTCCTGTTTTGGCTCCAGAGTAAAACTGACGCGTCAACCGAAGGACTCAATGGGCATATTCTACAATCTAACGCAGTACACATGTCTATATCTAATGTAATTAACTTGTTCTAATAAACGCAACGGCGAAAGTGGAGGACGCAGTGCGAAAATCTGCCAGCTCAAGCCCGAATTTGCTATCAGCTACAGTTTGGTACGGCAACAGTTGGTGAGTACAGTGGTTTTTCTATTCCGTAGCTCGGATGCAGGGAAAGCTAGAATCCACCCCATATAGTCAAATTTGTCGAATGGGTCGATACGCCCAAGTGTAGACCAGAGACCGTAGAAATCCGGTGGGTCTGAGTTTAGAGGGAAACATGGACAGTGAGGAGCAGCGAAAAGTGGACCAACAGCTTATGGACTGCTTCGGTGTGTATTAGGATCTGCTGGTTCGCGTGCATAGCCGTGGTGTGTTGTTAGCATGGAGAAACGAACAGCTTCTGCGCTGGTATATGACTGAGGGGTGAAAGCTCAACGGCCTTTTCGAAAATTGCCTGTGGTAATGGTTTACCTATTGCTTCGGAATGACCAGCTTTTCCTCATGGAAAATGGCCGCATTATGCATAGCGTGCGAGAGCAAGACAAAGATCTGGTTATGTCATGAACATAATACAGGTTTTACAGACCATAAGTTCCATTTGCATGAACCATTGCATAAGTGGAGCTAGCGAATCGATCACTTTTACAGGAAAGAATGTAATATTCAATCAATGGCAATGCAGAGTTTGTTATACCGGACAAGTATACACGAAAGCCTGTGCGCTTCCCTATTGCTTTCACTGGTAGTATCAGAGAGCTTGCCCAGACATTGGAAATGTATCAGGCTGACCGCGGTCATGGATAAGTTAAGTGATCATTTCATAAGCACTCAAAAAAGCACCCCAAGCTCTGCAAAATCTACGTCTGGTCTGCAGCCCAGCTCGGCAGACACAAACAGTACCTCTCCGTTTAGCTTCAACTGTAGTGGCTGCAACCAGGCAACGTTATGAAGAAACTGTCACATTGATGCTTACCAAAGTAGGACAAGCATACTGATCATAATTGCTGCATATAAGTTAATCTGTAGCATTTTTAATTTGCAGAGCACGCGTACAAACATGCAGTAGCTGATAAGCGGTCAAGAGTTTGAATGTAATCTCGCAAAAAAATTGTTTTGCGTCTGGTGTGAAAGCTGCTTAATGCGCCCATAATGCCTGTATTCGCATCTTTGCACTGACTTTGAATGTAGGCTAATCTGTCCTGCAAAAAATTTGTTTCGTGTCTGATTTGAAAGCAGCTTTATGGATAGTACGCGACAGCTAGAGAGAGCTTGGCCATGTTATGAACGTAATACAGGTTTTGCAGACTGGAAGTTCCCTTAGCGTGGACAAGTTGCTTTTGTGGAGCTAGCGAATTGATCACTTCTACAAGAAAGAATTACCTATTTCATCTCAGCCTTTTTCCGCTTTTTATTAGCCACTACAATTTTTAAAGGGGGATGAAATTATGTCAAGGTAGTACAGAGAAATCATTTGTAAACCAGTAGAGCTTCTACGTTTCGCATTGCTTTCATGGTAGCACCAGACAGCTTGTTCAGACATTTGTGAAGTATCCGGCTGATCCCAGTCATGGATAAGTGAAGCGAACAGTAACTGTAGTGGCTACAATTGGGCAACTTTATGATGAAACTGCCACATTGATGCTTACCGAAGTAACACAAGCATACCGATCAGAATTACTGCATATGAGTTAACCAGGAGCATTTTTAATTAGCACGACACGCAAACTAACATGCAGTGGCTGGTAACCGAGCGGTCATAACAACCAGAGACAAACCCTACAGACAGCAAGTTCTATTACTGTGAACAGATGTACCAAGCATCCAAATTACAAACAAGTATTAAAAGTTAGCTTCAAATGAGGTTTATGTTCACACACCTTCTGTAGAATTTCCCTTGATATCACGCTTGCATATTTAGGACACACATTAGCAATAGTAACTTGGCTGGCTATATTAGCCACTGTGCTACAGCCAAAATCAACTGGCTATCACGTCAGGTTGGCTTATGACGTAAAAGCAACTTGCAGCTTCTGTGTCTGTGAGTCATGGACAAGTAAACGGACAAGTAGCTTTGGGAGAGATACTGACAAAATTGCACCTCAAATGATCTGCGGTTCATCTTTTGTATTTCTAAAAGCGTAGACGTTACTCACGCATAGTATGATCTTTCGTTGTTAATGCCTGTTAGAATAGTATCCGGTGTGGGCAGGTCCAGCGCAGTGTTTGGCTCTGGCTCGGTCTGTCCTAATTGGACGGCACAACCTGACGTCAGGTTTGGCCCAGATCTCGTGAAGATCTCGGGAGAAGCTGTTCAGAGAGGAAATCATGCTCACGAAATCACGTTATTGGATTACTGCAAAATCCCTGTATCTTATATTTAGTAACTTTTCAGAGGTTGAGCATTGACAACCAACATTATAACATTACTGATATGTATTAAAAGAAGGATCAGCATGTTAGGTCCCCATTAAGCCTGTCTGGTCTCATCAGTCGATGTGTTTACGTATGTTCAAAATGTATTGATATTTTGATTTAGAAGGAAAAGGTGTATAAATTCTTCATTTTTCTGATGATGACATGATACAGCCTTGATGTACAAAGTCTTTGCCACTTAGACTCCTGCTAACAGATTTGAGATCGACCGGGATCAATCCTGAGTGGTACCATAATAAATCCCCCTGTGAAGGGAAGTCACTGCTGGTGGTTTTGGCTGGTGACATCCGATGACTCTGACAAAGCTGAGGAGGTCAATGAGAAGAAGACACTGATGAATCTGTGAAGACAAGGTAGTGATGGGGAGGTGGAGGAGCATACGACACAGCAGCATGAAGCCCGAGGGCATGAAAAGAGGCATTTAAGAGGAAAGCAGTAAAATGATGGGTGAGTAGTGCAGATGTATCTCTGTGCTATTGGATGGCCATGAATAGGTGATTAAGTTAAACTGATGGCTCCGGACAATGGCGGCAAGGGAAATTATGAGTGAGGATGCGTAAGAGATGTGAGTGGCAGGATACAAATGGGAAATTTAAAATGAGCCTAGGCATGAAAAGGATAGTCTCCTCGAATGAATTTCACTTAGCTTCATATCAGTTATTGTTAATTGTTTGCAGCTCCACTGCACTGCGACATGCCTCTTCATACAGTGATGCATCATAAAATGTAGGCCCGTTTCTGAATCTAAAATCTATTATCTCCCAAGCCATTTACTCCCTGGCACTTGTTCACTTGTTTGAATGATTGTTTGATAATACCTGGAGAGAGAGAAGACCAATAAAAATCCATGTAAATGTCATATATTTTGGAAAATTAATTTAGATTTAACAATTAGTTTCTGCGTTGGCCTCATTTTTGTTTTACATGCCAATTTCAAGACTGGCCAATCAACACACAGTGATTCTGTAATGGGCGGTGATAGGACGCCAGGTGCAGCGACCAGTGAGAGAAAGAACAAAAAGCATCCCAGATAAGAGACAAACACAAGGAGGCACACACCTCCGGTAAAAGCTTGTGCTTCCAATGACGAATAAAAGTCCGTAACATGGAAACAATGCGAGAGAGAATAAATAGAGAAGAGAAAAATCTTCTACAAGAAGCAATTCCTAACAATAAATGGAAGATAACAAGTCACTAGGAAAACTGACTAGAGATATCTTAGGCCGAAGTGCTAGAAACAAACAGACACTCTAGGGATAGGCGTGGTGAACCCCTGGCCATAAATATATAGCGTCCCGAAAACTCCGCCCCAGCTAAATCAGCCAGCTGGGCCAGGAATTTGATGGAAAAGAAATCCGAAATCTTCCCAGACGATAGAACAAAGAAAGGTCTAACAAACAAACACACGCGTAAACCATGACAGATTCGCTGCACAGCTAGATTCTGTCTCATGGAAGATTGTTCTCACACACAGTGGAAGCTGAGAATCAAGCCACTGGCTGAACCATCCATGTCAGTTCATTGAAAGATTTGATTAGTAGATCTCACATTTCAAAAATGGTTTGCTGGGGTCATTTATTCGTATTTAACAAAGAGAGGAAAACCTCTTGTTTATGCTGGATTTGGCTGAATTTTCAGTGCCCTTCTCTAAACTTTTCATTTTTTGTGTTACTCTCAAAACAACATAATTATCCAAATATTTAATTTGAAAATTAAGTTTTCCACAGCTGGATAAAGGCAAGATTTTCATCAAGTCAGGCTATAAATGTTATGTTCAGCAGTGAGGGAACCAGGTGGAGATCCACAAGAAGCACATTTAATTTGGAATTCAGTCCCAAATTGCACGAAGAGAAGATAATGAATTCAACAAGCTCTTACAGAAGAATAGTCTGGAACAGTCAGAGTCAAGCAAGGGGCAAACAAGATCAATAAAGACAAGTTAACCGTGGTCAGAGGCAGGTTCGAGGTCAGTACCTGCAGGGCAATCTAGGGATACAGACACAATGGAGTTTGCCTCCTCTCAAACTCCGAAGCTAAGAGGAAATGGCCAACTTGCCACACAGAGCAGAACAGTAAATATTGTTTAACTGGTAAAATTGTAGCTATTTTTAATAATTACCAAAGATGGTGAGTAAGGAGGTTAAAGCATAACTGGTAATTACACAGTGAAGAGAAACAATCCCGTGAGGGCGTCAGGAGCTTGTTATGGTCAAGACCAAGAAAGTACAGAGGCAGAGTGCGATCCAATAGGTAGTTTATACAATAATTTGGGGATGGAACCTCGGAAGAGGCAGTGGGGACAGAACCCAGAATAGGATAGAACAGCTTAGGACACGTTTCGGGCGAAGCTGAGCTGTCATTTGCCGATCACTGCCTTCTGAGATGGCAACCAGGTGAAGTGCACACTTTGCCAGCACTAACCTCTCCCAGTAGAAGCTGGAGCAGCTTGTGGGGTTCCAATCCTAGTGACTGTAGTAGGACTGGGAGCTTCTTTCCAACAAACTCGAGAGAGTAACAGACTTAGAAGGTTCACAACAATTCAGTCCCAATCGTGAACCTTGATTGGGCTTGAAAGCTTGGTCCAGTAAACAGAGTAAAGCTTCCACAAATTGCGGTCATTGAAGTACACATTACACTCAAAGACAAATTTCTCCTCAGAATACTGTCTGGTTCTTAACACAATGGCAAATTACAATCCAGCAACTTGTAAAACAATTCAAAGGGCTTAGTACCCGTTCCATAGTCATGAAATAATAACCATGAAACGAGACACAGCAGGAGGAGTGACAAACACACAAGACGTAAACCAGTTGAAAAATACATTGTTCTAATAGACACGCAAGTTGCTGAATAGGAAGAGACAAAAGGCATTCACATGAGGGTTGTGAGTGAAATAAAATACACATGACAACAGTCGACAAGAGGACACAGGTGGGAGCAGAAGCACAAAATGAAAGGTGGTGCACGAGACAGTCCTTTAATAATGAGAACAAATTAGGGCTAACGGACAAAAAACTGACAAGGTGCTGGACTGTCAGAAAAACAATCTAGAAAGACTCTGGACCTAACAAGAAAATGTAAAAATATACGCTATGCAGTGCCCCTGAAAGTTAAGCCCAGGTTTCCTTAGTGCAGGACCTCATGTCTCCTGTGCAGGAGAGAATTTTGGCTGACGCTGCCTGAATTTATTTATTTTTTCCATCCTGCCTTGCGGGGCTTCAATACTACACTGGCTGGCCAAGGTCACACACTCAAATATTTTGTTGGACCGCCGCCTTTAGCTTTGATTACAGCATGTATTCACTGCGGCATCATTTCAATAACCTTACGCAATGTTGCAACATTTATTTCTGTCCAAAGTTGCACTAATTTTCCGCCAAGATGTATTGGCGATGGGAGAGTCAGACCTCTGAGTAAAGCCTTCTCCAGCTTACACCAAAAATCCTTGACGGGGTTCTGGTCTGGACTCTGTGGTGGCTAATTTATGTGTGAAAATGAAGTCCCCTGTTCCCCGAACCATTCTTTCATGATGTAAGGCCTATGAATCCTGGCGTTGTCATCTTGGAATATGCCCTTGGCATCAGGGAACAAAAAAATCCATTGATGGATAAACCTGGTTATTCAGTATATTCAGGTAGTCAGCTGACCTCATTTTTTGAGCACAGATTGTGGCTGAACCCAAACTTGTCCAACTGAAGCAACCCCAGATAATGACACTGCCCCCACAGGCTTGTACCGTAGGCACTATGCATGATGGGTGCATCATTTCACGAGCCTTTCTTCTTTCCATAATGTGCCCATCACTCTGAAACAGGGTAAATCTGGATTCCTTGGAGTGTATGACCTTTTTCCATTGCTTGAATGTGCAATCTTTATGCTCCATAGCAGACTGAAGCCCTTTTTCAATTAGCCTCACTGATAAGCGATTAGCCTCACTAATAGGTGGTGAGGTTAGGCCTAGACAGCTTTTCAGTCCCAATCACTGGGGTCCTCTTCACATTGTGCATGTGTAAATGCTCTCATTTTCACTTTTAAAACATAGCAGTGAATTCTAGTGTTGTATTGTTTTAATGAGCTGATTTCACAAAATGTTTAAGTGATCTCTGTTCAAGATTTTTTTCAACCACATTTTTTCCTCGAAGATAATGGTTCATCACTATTCTTCCAAGTTTTAATAATGTGTCGGACAGTTCTCAACCAAATTTTAGTAGTTTTATCAATAGTTGTTTTCTTTGGTTTATGCAGGCCAGTCATTTAGCCCTGCTGAAACAGAATCACGTTTTACAACATTACATTACATTACATTACAGGTACTTAGCAGACGCTCTTATCCAGAGCGACGTACAAAAGTGCATAAGAACAGTACAAAAGTGCAGACCTCCTAGGAGACAAGTAAAAGTGCTACCAGTAAGTGACAGAACACGTTCCATTGTTACAGATCTAGACTAAACATGGTTTTTTAAGAAATGAGAAGTCACTGCATCAATTAGAGTTAAATAACTTGCTGCCAGCTGAAACATATTAATCGCTGCAGTAATTATTCAATGGAAGGCTCTGACTTATTCTAGCTCAAATGGCTGAAAAAGTTCATGATGATACTGAATTCATGCCAGTGTCGGAACACACAGCGCATTGCAGTTTATTGCGTATGGGGCCGCGTAGCCGCTGACTTGTCAGGGTGCCCATACTGACCTCTGTCGACTGCCGTAAGCGCATACAATAGGCACATGTGCAGTAGGACTGGACCATGGAGCAATGGAAGTAGGTTGTCTGGTCAGATTAATAACATTTTCTTTTACATCATGTGGATAACCGTGTGTGTGAGTGTGTGTGTGTGTGTGTGTATGTGTGTGTGTGTGAGACTTACCCAGGGAAGATGAGACACCAAGATGCACTTTTGGGAGAAGGAAAGCCAGCAGAGGCTGTGTGATGTTTTGGGCGATGTTTCGCTGGGAAACTCTGGGTCCAGCTATTCATTTGGATGTTACTTTGACACGTTACACCTACCTTAACATTGCTGCGGACTGGGTACACCCTTTTATGGAAACGGTATTCCGTAATGGCAGTGGCCTCTTTCAGCAGGGTAATGCACCCTGTCACCCAGCAAAAGTGATTAAGAAACGGTTTTGCGGAATACAACTAGTTCAAGGTTTTGACTTGACCTCCAAATTCATCAGATCTCCATGCAATCGAACATCTGTGGGATGTGCTGGACAAACAAGCCTGGTCTATGGAGGCCCTGCCTTGCAATTTGCAGGACTTAAAGGATCGGCTGCTAACCTCTTGGATATGAAATTATGGCTCTTTAATTTCTGCATCGCTTTAAAAACGCTGTGATGTGATGGGTCAATTTAATCCCGTGGCCAATGTCAAAGGGTCCAAAAATCAGCAGAAAGTAAGGGTTAACTTATTTACAGATTTAACAAATGGCTCCCTGCTACACTGAACCACAGAGGCTACTGACTGGCAATGCAAAAATCAGAGCATCGCGCACCATTTACAGAACAACAATTATATTTAAGCCTAATTTTAACAAATTGTCATTTGCCATAAATCTTTCATGGGAAGATTTTATTTCTTCTTTTTTTTTGCAAGAAATAAACATATAACGGCTTGATGAAGAGCATCTTCAGAGTGCTTTAGTTGTGTAATCAGCTCAAAGCTGTCTGTGTTGATTTATATCTGCTGATTCACACAAAGAGAAAGCCTGCTTGGCTGAATAAATTTAGCAAATGCCAAACATGGCCGCACTTGCTCCTGCTATTTTGTTTATCTCCAGTGACAAGGGCTATCAAAAGCAACTAAGTCCTTGAAAAGGCGCTCTCCAGGACTGAACTGGCTTGATTCTACGCCATTCAGTTTTACTAAAGAAAATTTACTCAAGTAACGCACATCAGCACGCTCTCCTTTGTTCTTTCTGCTGTTTTTTTTCACATTTTATTTATGTCCCTCTTAAAGGAGAATTCCGGTGTGAAATTGATTTGGGGTGTATTGAAACACGTCGCGAGTTCTAACTTTTGTCAAATACCCCTCCTCCGTACGCACGCAAAATTTCAAAAAACATGGCTTTTTAGTCAAAGCTCCCAACAGGCTTACAATGGTAGTGAATTGGGCATAGCGTTGCCATGCAAAGAAATCACATTTTTTTCATCATTAACAAGGCTCAAAGTAGCTCCACACTTCATTGGTAGAATTCCGAGGGCCCAGACATTTAAAACGAGGCACTGAGAACTTTAAAAAAGGAAAAATTAATTTTGAAGTAGTCAAGACACGCATTGTATGATTTTGTAAAATACAAGTTATAGTAAGTTGCATATAATTATTCAGGTACTTGCACTGCAAGTATCAAGATGATCTGTGATTGTTCAGCCAGTAATATAGCTGCAGACAGCTTCTTGGCAGCAGATGTTCATATCTTTTTTCATTGCAAAAAATCCTAGCAGTTTTTACACAGATGCAGTTTAAGGACAGTCAACCTCATTAATCAAACATTTGAAAAAAAAATGTGAACGACAAGAAATTTTTATGGCTTATTATGCCAACCCTTTTTCAGAGAGACAACAACAATTGACAAATTTGCATTGAATCTCATAAGACATTTCCTGTATGTGTTGGATTTTGTAAACTTTATGCACACAATTTATGGCAGTTTAAATGAAATTGGCCATGCCCACTTTATTTGAGTAAACTCTGACAATGTCAAAATTTCAAGGAAAGGACCTTTCTCCGAGCTTGGTCAATAGAACTTTTGAAGAAAAATTTAGTAATGATTACTTAAAACTCGAACAAAACCAAATTTCAAAATGGCAAAAAAATCTATCCTTATACAAATGGGAGTAGCTTATGTGAATAGATGTGTCTGATCCAATAGAATCCAGCAAAGCAAGAACTTTGTTTCTGAGTTACATGCCAAAACATCAAGTTTGTTGTCATAGCACCTAATAGCTGGTCTGTTTCAAATTTTGCAAGGTTGCACCCAGTGGCGGACCATGCATTTTAAACCTACACCTTCAGTTACCCTCCTGCAATTAACCAAATCTTTACCATGACTCAACGGCAACAGCATGATGTCATTACATAACGTCCACAAATTCACAGCGACAGCATAGACACAAAAAGCACTGCGCCATTTCACATTTATTATCACCGCTTTTACTAAGAAACAAGAAAAAAAATCACATTAACCAATTACATCCACGCACACCACCAAGAAATGACTCCAGGGACACATGCCAATCTGTGCATTCACACACACATGCCTTGACGTACTAAGTTACAGCCCAGACCAGGAGCAATAATCTAAAATAAGATCAAAAACTTAAGATAAATAAATGAAAATTCATTGAACTCACCACAGCTGCTTGTTATTAAATGAACTCCATCAGATTTAGAGCCCCATATGTGCACTTTTGTTCCAAATTTAGTTGCAATAGAAGAAGGAAATTCGGAACATATCGCAATTTTTTAAAAAGTCCTGCCCGCAGCATTTAAGTAAGCCTTGACAGCCAATTACAGCAAAACAATAAAAATTAAAATTCCAAAACAGCATCTTTTCCAGCTTGGTCTGCATATCTCCGTTATCAAATTTTCTGATGATTACACAAAAATTGGAGGAGCAGGGGAAAAACAAACAAAATTGAACAAAATTCAGAATGGCGGAAAATGTTTATGTATGAAAATTAGAGTGGCATACGTACATGGATAAATTCATAGATTGTCCTAAACCTGCAGAATCCGGCAAAAGAGATTTCTTTTCTGCGACCCACAGTTCAAATCTTACAATCCAAAATATAATGTTCATTTTCATCTTATGGACAATAGATTTAATTTTATTTGTCAGAGCAAGGTGAGAGATGTTAAACCAATTTGACAAATTTGGAAGGAAAAAAAAGGTAAGAGTGTAATTCCTCCTTGGCTGCATATCAACATGACAACGATGGGTAAGGAAGTGCGCTATTGGCAGTGAGACAATAGATCAGAATCTACTGTTATTCCATCATCATTAATTATGTGGATGTTTTAATTATGAGGATAATTATTCATCTAAACATCCACATGCACACTGTTTACTGCTGATTACACCACCCACACCACCCTGCATTATTTTTGCTGAATAAAATCCAATTCTTGTTTCTTACTAACTTTAGAGTGCCGACTCCAAAAATCGTGTCAGTTTTGCTCGAGCCCATTACATTTTCTCACAATGTATGATGAGCCATTCATAGTATTGTGACTTTTGACAGCCACTTGTATGATTAAGAAGTGCGTGACCAGCAGAAAAACTGCCACAATTAATGATTTCTATTTTCCTCTGAGCCAGGTGAGAACTATTTGTTCAATTCTTGTCTGATTTTCACATGTAGAATGATTCTAAGGACATTATTTTGTGCTTAATCCTGATTTCAGCCGTAGTAATATGGCCACTGACAGAGAAAAATGCGGAAATGATACAGATGTTTTCTGCTACATCTGTTGGTGTTTCACTGCGCCCAAATAGCATTTGTTGCTGTTTTGATCGGTGCAAAAAAGTTGATTTATGTGATATTATAAGAAATATCTTCATTTTTATTTTGTGAAAAAACTGGTAGAAACTTTTTACTGTTGGTATAAACAGAGAGACTGCCCCGAACGAAATTATTCCCGTAAATCAAAGAAAAGAAAATTGAATCCTTAGGTAAGGTGCTTTTTGTTTTATTACATCTTGCAGAATGCTTAAAATCTAACTGTGCCATTTTGCTTTCATTTGTCATTGTGTATTCTTAGATATATCAATATTAAAAAAGAAAATTTGCAATTTGTCAAAAAACCTGACGTGATACAAAGATTTTTTGGGAAAATTTGAAATTAGCGCCTTCATATTATATAAAATCAACAGAGTTTATCAAATCAGCAGAGAAAAAGTTTCAAAATGCAGGGCAGTGTTATTGGGTATACATGAGTTGTCTACTGCTTAGGATTCCTCTAAATAGGCTGGTGTGAGAAAAAAAAGACTTACATGATATGCAGTGAAAACAGCATGCATTTTGAAGAGAAAATTCCATCACTTAATCACAGAGCCTTAGATCAGTGTGTGGGTATATTATTTCATTTGGCATTTGTTTTTGCTCTCAATTTTACATGAAGCTGATTATTTTTATTGCATTGATTCCTTATCTATATTCTGAAAGAAGATCCAGGTATGAATGAATACGTGCAATCATTCATTCAGTTTCAGTTTACTCAGACTGCATTAAGTAATCCTGACTCACATGAAGCTTTGAAGTTCCTCCATGAACATTACATTAGATCAGCATGGCGAGCAAACCTCCTCATACAGATGGAAATCATTGATGATAAATTATCTGTAACTGAAAAATTTCTTTCTTTGGGAGAAACACGCCAGATTGTTGGAGACAGTTTCACAGCAGGAGTAGAGCTAAAACGAAGACTCAACGACTTTTACGGCAACACACTGAGAGCATTTGGCACAAGTTAAGAACCATAAACCTACATGGAAAAACTAATCTCCAGTAAGGATATGAGAGAGACAGACTGAAAACACCCTATAGACCCCTGGTTTCAATAAAATCCTTGCATGATGCAAATACTATGCTTAAAATATCTCCCCTCAGCCTGACTATGCAGTCCTTCAGGCTGGATTGTATAACATGTGAAATATGTAATTGGTGATGAAAACCCAATATATTTTCAAACATGAAAAACAAGCAAGCTTAGGCAATCATTCCAGATGACTTATTTGCAGGAAAAACAAAATTATTACTGAAATATTTGATCATTTGGAGTGGAATGCACCAGCAGGCCATAGAAAAGTAGGTTTGAACTCTTTGGCATGTCTTTGATGTGTCCAACTTTGTGATTTTAATTTACACAAAGAGCACCAAGCCTGACAAAATTTGATCATAGCTAAGCCTGGTCTTATGATGCTCATCAATGTAAAGGCACACGAAGTGGATGCGTTGCCAACCATTACCCTTTACAGCACACTCCAACAACTTTGTTCAAACAAGCAAGCAAACAAGATGGGTAGCAAGCCTATGGATAATGGAAACCCAAGGAAGAGTAGAATAAATTTTACAGGTGGCAAAATAAGAAAGCTTACAGAGATGTATGCAGAGAACAGTCAAAACGTGCTCTCAGTTAAATTAAACGACATGAAACAAAAACTGACATCACCAGTACAATTGTTTTGGTCCGATACATGTTGTAGCTGAGGGAAGACCTCATCGATTAATTCAAACAGGGTTTTTTTTAAACAAAGTAACCTCTCAACCAGAACACTGACTGAATAAAAGCACAGTGGATTTGTCAGATCATGGAAATCTTGTTTTCATCTGAATGCCTTGCATTATTACTTTTTTAACAAGATGCACCGCCATCATCATCTTCCTTTTTCTGGTTCAGTCAATATGTCCTTTTTCCTGTCACTTTTTACCATGTTAACTACTTTGACTTTCCAACTTAAGCCTGCTCAATACTGAGAGTAGAAGTTGCACCCAGGCACAAGACATAGCGGGGCTCTAGTCTAAGCGGTGTTGAAACAGTCAGTTCTAAGTCAGATGTAATGTTACAGTCTGGCATGTGCCCAGCAGATGCACTCCGCTTCTGACGTCTTCAGTCCTCAAAATGTTTAACCATTATGAAAACGAATGACATCAGGAGGTGATATTTTACTGCCCCAACCTTTTTGAAATGTTGTAAGAAGAAGAATTTAAATGTGATTATTATGAAAAATCAATAAAATTCTGTGAGAGAAAGGCCAAATTAGGTGCTGTTGTATTGTTTCCAACATAATGCATGTCAAAGATAATTTTCACATTACCCATTCAGGTCTTCGTTTTAATTTCACATACTGTCCCAACTTCCCCTGAGTTGGGGTTGGATTTTTCTAGGCTGAAGAGGCTTGGTCACAGTGCGACAGGCTCAAACACAAAATCTTTTGCAAATTAAGAATGAAAAATGAGACAGGACGGGACTGGTTCATCTTGCGATTAAATACTACGGGATTGGGTAGAGTTGTTCTGGGATGGGAGAGGAAAGGATCGAGTCGGTTCGGGACGGGATGAGTTGGGTAACCTCCAAGATAGACACCACTTCGAAACCATTATGATCAGGTTATAATTAGCAATAATTAAGTAATTTCAAACCAATTAAGTATATAACTAATGTAAAGATTTCAAAACTAACTTTTTTTAGTAAAAATGATCGATCTAAAAAAACCCTCAATGAACACAGGTTTACCTCAGAACAAATAACATTATTTATCATATACTTCCTTATAAATATGGGGAATCTGCCCATGTGATACGAGCGCAAGGCATTAGGCTGTATCAGTCCGCCGAGCAAAATCCCTTATCAGTAGCAGCAACCATTTCCATAGTAACAGTCACAAATGTCGTCGGCACTGCATCGCTGCAGACACTGATTAGACGCTGTCATGGCGGAAAGACTAATGAATTCCTTAGAGGCTGAAATTTTTGAACTGGACTATGTCATTGAGAAGAAATACATTGATACAGAATTATTTGTAAATAAGATGTGTAATGCCAAGTTCTGCAGCAATATTCATTTGAAGGGCTGTGGTCAAACGTTTAATGCATAACTTATCGTAGAAGGGCAAATTTATTACCTTAATGAGAAAATCGTGTTTGCATGCTAGGTAGCTAATTAGCCTTTCCATTGACTTGAATACACCACTTACTAAAAACAAATGCTAGTGCTACTGGCCTGTAATTATAACAATAATAACCTGAAATAAATGCTTTGGATAAAATGCATTGTTAAGTATGGTCAAAATAAGTATATGATAAATAGAACACATGCGCATTTTCATATCACACCGTGTATCAACCCTTGACCAGTATCAGCCCCAGAGCTTGTCTGTGGCTTCGATTCTACATTTGAAATAATTCTCTAGTCATGCCTCTTCATGATCTTCTATCATGATTTAGTATAATTTGTTAAATGTAGGTATGATTTATGACAAATAAAATTGTTAAAAATGCTTACTTTTCTATATTTAATCCTACTATATTCTTAAATTATATGAAATAAACATTATAATGTAAACAATTATTATTCCTTGCATTAATTCCTTACTCAATATACGTATAATACATAACATTTATAAAACCTCTGAGAAGCATTTTTCCAGTCGACCCTGTGAAATCACACAGCCCGACTCCCTAATAAGAAGGCTTCTTTGAGTTTTGTGAGATCCATTTTGAATGCATATGATGAGCGCGCTATTGTTGCACATTTTCTTTTTGTGTGAAAATTAATAAAATTACCGCCTTTTGGGCCAGTCTTGACCCAGTCTCGCGCCTATACTGCGCCTTGCTTTCCAGTTTCTCGCTGCAGTGTTTGTGTGTGTGTGTGTGCGTGGGTGTGTGTGTGCATATATATATGAGTGGTGGCTGGTGAACTGGCGATAAGGTAGGCTTAAAACAAGACCTAAAAATTAATGATTGGTCACGACCTGTTTTCAATCATTCATTTAAATTACCATTACAGACACTCCAATAACTCAAAATTATCAGATGTGGCCAATTTTATATACTCTTCCAAAAAAGAAACTATACAAATATTGAATTATTGATTACACTTTCTTTTCAATATGTTTTCCACATTTGTCAAAACATTTCATGTATAATAAATTGACGCTAAAAACAATGTATAGTTTCTTTTTTGGAAGAGTATATATAAAACGGGTAAAATATCCTCTGAATGGGATGGATTGGAATGGGATTGGAAATGATTGGGTCGAGACAGAATGGGATCACATTTCTGTCCCGTCTCAGATCTTTCGTTCCACCAGACAAAAACGTACGAGGCCAGTGTTCGAACTCAATTTGGGTAATATTTGCGGTAGTTCTGATGATTGGTGAGTAATCAGTATCACCTTTTATGAGAGACTATGTTTGCCATGACAGGGGGGTCAAAAACAGTAAACACATTAGTTTGGAGGTAATATGTTGTGGTAAATTTACAGTTTCCACACCTTGCTAATCATTTATGGAATATTTATTCTACATTCAGTCAATTTTTTTGAATCATTTCCTTATTTAAAAAAAATTCAACAGGCTGCTGTGTTCATTACATTGTTTGTCATTGTTTTGCCTGAACCCAATATATGGTGTGATGACCATTCTTTCATTCCAGCTAGAGTTCAGTTCTCAAAAGGTTGTACTGAACTCTGCATGAGATTAGACAGCATCTGTATTGCTTTACATGATGCAAGGAGCTCGTCTAAAGCCAGTGCAGGCTGATATTGTAGGTTGAGTCAACAATACTCTCCCACTACAAATGTATTTGTTGCCCTTGGCCTCTTTTGATATTTCATCATCCTTGGTATGTTGTGTCATTTGCTTGTCTTTTACTTTGTGATAAACACATAACCAAGGGCACTCTTACAAGCTGTGAGAACTCCATGCTGTTCACTCTACCAATCTCTTTATCTCTCTCTTGCTGTCTGTCCTTTTCTCACTCTCTCCCCTGACACCCAACTTAACACCATGACCACCATCAACTCTACGAGACAGCAGCAGCCACAGCCTGTGTTAGCTCAAAAGGCCCAGTAACGGCCATGATGAATAATTTAATCACCAAGAGCCAGCCGTCACCGCCTGCAGCAGGCAGTCATCGCATCGTCAGTCCCTACAACGAATGAGGGTGAGCTTAGGGAGTTCTCTTAGACTCTGCAAACACAGGAGCCCAAAGCTATTTGTTTTCTTAGAGACTAACAGAATACCTGTGGCAATTTAAACTCTGGGTATCCCTCTTAACCTGTCACCATCAGGCCTTCCCAGCCTATTATTTTCCACCAAATCCCATCCCCTGCATCTTTCAATGTGCCCGTTCCCTTCACTGTTTCCCAGTTTTGTTTTATTAGTCAATAAATATGAGGTGCAAGCTTCTTAATTATAGCCTTTGGTTGTCTCATCTTTGCTATCTCTCAGGTATCAATCCCATGGCATCAAGTAGAGCTGATAAATGCTGCAGAAAAACCCTTGCGAAGCTCAGCCCTAATCACAATGGCAACTTCTGGAGCTTAACTGTCAAAGTGATGTGAATTTATTCTGTAACCCATGTACTGCAGAATAGTGCTGAAGACAGGGTCTCAGCCGCCAATGAAACAACTGAAATACGGGTATTATATAAGCTGTATGGTGCCTCCAAAGGCAACCATTTCCAATTTATTACCCAAACAGACCCCACTGATTGGGGACAGAATGCTGAATTATACTGCTCTGCATGATGTTATCAAACTAAATAAGTATTCTGCACTCACAATTATGGTGAACATCAGAGGAAAGTGCAACACATGTCCAGTTGCTGCATATGGGGCATAACATTCTAGTAAATATTATAGAGCTCTTTCATAGCTTTATTAACATTCCCTGGCCTCCACTGACTTCCATCTACAGAAAAATAATAAATGTACTACATATTACAAGTGCAAATTCACAATATTATGAGCTTGAACAATCAATATATCTTTATCTGCCCATTGTTTCCCTGAGAGGACATAAACTTCTCAGTGCTTATAAAGAGGTATTAAAAATTTGACACAGGATCATAAAACTTCCCAAATGAATTTTGCCTCATTTCTCACTGCTCATGGGTGGAAAATAAGGAAATAGTTTAACATACTATTTTTTATTAGCAGCCAAGAGACATATCTCTTCTATATGCTCTGCCTGAAATTGGCAATGAACTCTTGACATTTTAAACAAGCAGCAGCTCAGTGTCATTTGTTGATATATCAACTTCAAAACCATGTACACGCATTAATACACACCTGAAAGACAATTAGATGTAAAACTTTCTTATGCAAGTCTTTGCTTAATTTAAAATTGTTTGGCCAGACAGCCCAGACTAGATTCACTAAATTCTTCCTCAGTGGTTAGGGATTTTCATGCAGTGCCCCAGTAACACTGTTCTTAAATTTTAAAATATCCCCTATGCCCTTTGGGAAATTATATATGAACTCAGAGTTATTGAGGGAATGTTTGAAATAACACACACACACAAAAATGTATTGTACTATAAATATAAAATGAAGTAGAATTTTTTTTAAAAAGAAGAAAAAAAACTTGGTGGCAGTTTCACAGACAAAGACTTAACATCAAACGGTACTAAATTGAATCTTTCATGGAGAGTCTCCATTCCAAATGTATTTAATTCAGGACTGGTTTTAAACTGTGTCTGCTACCATGGACTTGCAGATTTTCACATTTCTGAAGCCACTAGAATCTTAAAGGTTGTTATGGAATATGAGCAGAATACCATAGTCACAACAACAGAAAATAATTCCAGCTGTCGGGTTGCCAGGTTCGTTGTCGGGTATGTCAAACGCCTCAGTCATTAGGTAATTATATTAGAACAATTTTAGGATAACATAATGGTAACAAACTGATATACTGCATTAATTTTGGTTTTTAATCTAAAAAGATGCTTTCTTCAGTTGCTTAACGGGGAACTATGCAGAATTTTGGCCATAATTATTGTGCCTCAGAGTCACTGTGGTGGTTAAGCGACTTGTTACGGGGAGAATGGGGCTTATCTGCCCACTCGGTGGCGTATCTTTGCTGAAAACCAACCTTGCAAGATCAGGTCCACTGCCTCGGTGTCCCAAATCTCATCGCTGGATGGAGTTATTGTGAGAAACTAACTTTACAGTACGAGACAAAAACACTTCCCCACAAGTAATAAAAGGAAGACAGCTTCTCTTCACTGGTGTTACAATGGCGGAGCCGGCGAAAAGGAAGAGGTGGCCGTTGTCAGAGGAGGCGAGAAGAGAAAACAAGCATCTGACCGAGCGAGACATCAGACACGAGTCAGTCTTGGTCGAGCTTTTTCATTATGGAGAGAGCTCAAGGAGAAAGAAGCATGCAAACAGATGCCGACTTGCCGTAGTTGCAGTTGCACTTGTAAGTATCGTTGCGAAAAAATGTATGTTTTTCTTGTATTCATATGTCGTTGCCCACACTTCATGTTTGCTGTTGTTTGAAAAGGCCTTTTGCGCGATTATTGTATGAGTGGTGCTTGATGCTTGTTAGCTAATAGAGATGTTAGCATAGTTACCAGTGACACGTTTGTATGTCATGTAACTGTAATTTATTTTACTGCAACCCCAATTCCGAAATAGGGACAAAGTTTAAATCGTGAAAAAAATCGAAACGCAATAACTTTCAAATCACACTTGCCAGTATTTTATTCACAATAAAACAGAGAAAACACAGCCAATGTTAAAACTGAGACATTGTCCTTTTTTTTCTACACAAAATAAGCTTATTTCAAATTTTCTGGCTGCAACTGGCCTCAAAAAGTTGGGACAGAGCCTGTTTACCATACAGCCTCTTCTTTTTAACACAGAGTGGAGGCATCTGGGCATTGAGGAGACAAGTCTTGTGAGTTTAGCCATTTAAATTTGATCCCACTCAATAGAGGCTTCCAGCTGCTGGAGAGTTTTGGGTCTCCTTTGACGGACTTTTCGTTTAATTATGCACCAAATGTTCTCAATCGGTGAAAATTCAGGACTGCAGGCAGGCCTGCTCTACTACGAAGCCATGCTGTTGTATTAGCAGCAGTATGTGGTTTTGCATTGTCCTGCTGAAATACACAAGGCCTTCCCTGGAATAGATGTCATTTGGAGGGGAGCATATGTTGCTCTAAAACCTTAATATAGCATTTATTTCAGCATTCATGGTGCTTTTTAAAACATGCAAGTGTCCCACACCATGCATCCCCATCCCCATACCATCAGAGATACTGGCTTTTGGAGCGGTGGTCTCTCTCCTCTTCAGCCTGGAGGACACAACGCCCATGATTTCCAACAAGAATGTCAAATTTGGACTCACCTGACCACAGGACACTTTGCTACAGTCCATTTTAAATGAGCCTTGGCCCACAGAACACGGCGGTGCTTCTGGATCATGCTCAACAATGGCTTCCTTTTTGCATGATAGAGTTTTAGGTGGCAACTGTGGATGGCACGGTGGACTGTGTTTACAGATAGTGGTTTCTTGAAGTATTTTTGAGGCCATTTAGTAATGTCAATGACAGAATCATGCTGGTGAGTGACACAGTGGCGTCTTCGGCCTTGTCCCTTATGCACAGATTTTTCCAGTTTCTCTGAATCTATTGATGATGTCATGCACTGTCGATGATGAGACCTTCAAAGCCTTTGCACTTTGACTTTGAGGAACATTGTTTTTAAATTTTTCCACTATTTTTTTACACAAGCCTTCACAGGTTGGAGAGCTTCTGGCCATCTTTACTTCTGAGAGACTCAGCCTCTCTAAGACATCCCTTTTATAGCCAATCATGTAACACACCTGAGGCCAGTTATCTTAAATACTTGCTTAATGTTCTTTCAGTTGATTCTCTTTTATAATAATTGCTTTTTCAGCCCTTTTTTGCCTATGTTCCAACTTTTTTAAGTCCTGTTGCAGCCAGAAAATTTAAAATTACATTTTTATTCACAAAATGTGCTTCAATGTCTCAGTTTCAACATTTGAAATGTTATCTATGTTCTAATGTAAAAAACATTGGCTCGTGATGTGAAAGTCGCTGCATTTTGATTTTATTCACAATTTGCACTTTGTCCCAACTATTTCAGAATTGGGGTTGTACATCGTCTTGTTTCTGCCCCAAGATTGCAATTTTGCCTTGAGCCACATAACTTTGCCAGCCGAATCTAGGTTTTGTGAGTTTTGTGAAGTTCACTATTTACATTGTGTAGTTTAAGATTCGTCAGATGGGGAACTAGAAGAGCGTGTTACGAAAACATTACCTCTAATAAATATTGGTGCTGAGGAAAAAGGAACACATAAAACATGAACAAAAAAGCCGCAATAATCCTTAGTCTTTTACTTTTTCCCATAATTTTTTTTGTTTATGACAGATATACAACGTAAAACTTGTGATATTTATGGTTACAAACCTCAGTAGACATTGCTTCAGGACTGCCTTCTTGCCGGCTTCGTTGTAAACAAATGCACATGGATGGGGGGGGTTGAGGAAGTGGTTGCGGTGAGGTTTTTGCGATAGTTGTGTGAAATTTGTACTTCGGAAATATATGGGGAGCTTCAGAGAGGGGAAAAAAAAGCACCAACCCAACGAAGAAGCGAGCGATTTCCAACCAAGTTGCATAGTTCCTCTTTAAGGACTCCAAATAATGAAATATATTTTGTTGTATTCTTTTCTATTGGGTTAAAATATCCTACGTGTAAAACAGTGATTACTTCTTAGCTATCTATAATGTAGTATGTCCTAAAGTCCAAAATTGCATGCGGGATGCAATTAGCGAAACGCTTAAAGGAAAATAACCACAATAATACCTCCCCAGGGGTAGTTAACAAATGAAGACAGTACAGTGTTTTGCACAGAGAAAACCCAAGCAAGATTCTCTGCTGGTACCTCATGTAGCTGAATTTGTTGAAGCACACACAGTGAAATATAACATAGCGTTTGCAAAGGCGCTGATTGCAGTCATCTTCGACCCAAGATAAGCATGGCAAGTAATGGCCCTGTTGAAAATGGAATGCGAAATCCAAATGCACTGGGCTTATGTGCGTCAAATTGAGAAAAGGCAGGCCTGCACATGTGTATGGAAAAATGCCATTAGTCCTTGATTTTGTGATCTTTGGGACCGTAATGCCCAATTATAGTTAAAAAAAAAAAAAAATCAACATTGTTATGGCATTATCCAAAGCTTTTGCCTACATTTTGGCTCCAAACATTTATGTAGACGTTTCAGAAAGGACTGTTTAAAGCAAAACTAGGTAGTTTGGACTCATCACTACCTCCAGCTGGTTGAGAAGCCTAATTATCTGTTACAAGAGTCATAAATACTGTTGCTGCGTGAACGTCCCGGGGGAAAATCAATACAGGTGAATTTGTTGATTGAGCCAGGAAATCCAGAAGCCTCCTTTGGAAACATGTCCACCGACAAGGTAAAATAGCATATGTTACACTATATTTACACAATATCATTACATTGTTTTGTTTACGGTGACAGAAAACTACAGTGCAGTGTTTCCCACAGACCAGCAAGCAATGTGTGGTAGCAGACCATTTTTTGTTAAACAGAGATGATTTTCATTCTGTTGATTTTCATTCCCCCCGACACATGCAGCAATTCCGCATTTACTTTAAATTTATTTGTGGTCTTTGTGTGGGAAACCCTGCAACATTGTTTGCAAAGAATGTGATGTGTATAATGGAATAAAAAAACATTCATGTACTCATATAGCTACATTTTCCATAACAACCGTTCAAACATGAAGTAGATGTGGCTGAGCATTATTTCAGTAATTCGAATATGATCAATTTGATTGTTATTATTATTATAATATTATTTTGATTGATCTGGGGAAATGGCGAAACTGATGTGAAGTCAACACGCTGTAGTATTAGTTTATTGATCTGGGGATAAACAGACATGAAGCAGACGAGCTTGAGAATTCGTTGTGAATCAAGTTTAAATACCAATATGAAATACAAAACACACATGGCACATAAAGTTGTAGCCATCGCTCAAAACTTTCATTATTTTGGCAGCTATCGAGGTTACTTATTACTTTCCATGCAGCCACAAGTGGTGTTATTACAACTTTAACATTTACAGTCACTAACGTTACATGAAAATGTGCAAGCCATAGAAACAGACAGCATTACATTATCTCCCGACTGTATTATGGTTATAAACTGTGGATGAATATTGCCCCAATGAACACCACATAACAACAAATCTACTCAAAGTAAAACTTGATAAGATAAAAAATTTGTATATGTGTAATATGACTTACAAATCTAGTAGCAGCAAGGCCAGGTCACCATCAGTCTTTGAGCCCTTTTCCTCTTTCAGCTCTCGCCACCGAGTGTAAGCTGGTCCAATATTTACCCGCATACGGGCTTGCATTTTATCACTTTCTCTTCTTTGCCTCCTCAGTGGCAAAACCCTCTTGGCATTTTAGCTGGCTTGGCCATGGTGTTGGTTCAGCAAAAATCCAGGTAGCTGCTGGCTAAATACAGTACCACCAGTGAGTAAACATGTGACTTAAGCCGTAAAGCAGGTCGCACTAGATGCCTTTACTGCAGTTGGAACCTACCCGCTCCGGGAAGTTACACAGTGCAGTTGCAGCTAATGTGACCTCCCTCAGGCTGCAGAGGCGGCACCATTCGTCCTATTAACCATTTTTCTGCCACTTAGCTGGGTTTTGAAACATTGTTTTAAGGTTGAAAAACTACCTAGTGTTGGTTTAACCCCTTCAGTAAAACATGGAGATGGTAATATTATGGTTTGTGGTTCAGTTTGCTCGAAAGGAGTCGGTGATCTCATGAAAATTGAAGGAATAATGGATTGAAAAAGTTTCACAGCATCCTTCTGAAGCAGGAAAGAGACTGACTGATTGGTGACTTTATTTTCAACAATATAACTAGACTTATGCTGTCAGAGGCGACGGCTGGGGGTATATCCCCGAACGCCCCCAATCCTCCAATTCCCCAATCCTTAAATAGACCTAGAATAGACTTTCATTTGAACTTAATCTCAGGTCAATCGGTCAAATGGTTCTGAAGATATGGCCAAAGTGGTAATTTTCCATCACAAAGTGCCACCTGGTGGCAAAATATTGAACCATACAGGTATGATGTCATCATGTGACACGTTGTGAGGTCATGACCTTGCAGTTGCACATAGTGTCATGTCAATTGGAGAAATAGTTCCAAAGATATAGCAAAAATTGTGAACTTTATGTGACAAAGCTCCACCTTGTGTCAAATTTTTTTGTACCAAACAGGTATAATGTCATCGTGGGACACATCCTCAGGTCATGCCCTTTCATTTGCACTTGATTTGAGGTCAATCGGACACATATTTCCAGAGATATGATAAAAACAGTGATTTTTTTCAGTTTTTGGCCCCTGGTGGTTAATCTAGAAATTGTAAATTGTTAAAAAACAAATAAGTTCTTCCTTTTTATGATACTAACTTATATGCAAAACATGAAATTTGTAATTGAAATATTATTGCAGTTATTGCGTTAACATGTAAATCAGTTTTTGGCCCCTGATGGCCAATCTAGGGATCATAAATTGTCAAAAATGAAATCAGTTCTTCCTCTTTATGATACTTACTTATGTGCAAAACTTGAAATTTCTAATAGAAATATTACTGAAGTTATCACGGAACAGTGATTTTTTTTCAGTTTTTGGCCCCTGGTAGCCAATCTAGAAATTGTAAATTGTCCAAAATCGAATCAGTTCTTCCTTTTTATGATACTTACTTATACGCTAAACTTGGAATTTCTAATTGAAATATTACTGCAATTATCGCGTTAACACTGAAATCAGTTTTTGGCCCCTGGTGGCCAATCTAGACATCGTAAATTGTCCAAAATTTAATCAGTTCTTCCCCTTTATGATACTTACGTACAAAATTTGGAATTTGTAATTGAAATATTACTGAAGTTATCGCGTTAATACGTAGTGCGGCGGAGGTCGGACGAAAAACATTACATCCCCCGGAACGCCATTCGGCGTTCAGGGATATAATGACCCTAATCACACTTCCAAGTTGTGCAAGAATGGCCTCAGTCGGAAAAAAAAACATCTGGTGACATAAACGTTAATGATGCTCAAAGTCCAGACCTTAATCCAATTGAGCACATCTGTTGTTACATCCAGAGAATCTCTTCGGAATGAACGTCAAACCATATGGAGTGGTTTAGGAAGTCAGGAAATAGAAAAAAACTATGAAAACCATGTCTGAAAGATTAAATGCTGCAATCAAATCATAGGGTGGCCGCACTAGATATTGACTTTTTCTCTCGAAAAGACATTACTATTTTTATAGATAAAGGATGAAACTGGAGCACTAAAATTGCTTGCATCAATTTATTTTGGTGCCAAGACTATCTATATATACTGTCCTTTCTAAGAGCACTGACCTCCTTTGATAGAGGGCCTGAAGCAGAAGGGGTTCCTTCATCTTATTATTTTTGTTTTTTTACTACGTATTGTCATCTGTTTATGTATTTTCATATTTACTGATCCAATATTACATGAAATAAATACTTGAGTAGTACTAAGTTACTGATTTATCTTCATTTTGTTAATTGTATAATCATCACTGCTCATCACTGTAGCTGATTTAATGTTTGAGATGATTTGACTGTTGAGTTTTGTACTGCATGAATGACTGTCAGTAAATTCCACAGCAAAATAAAAAATCTAAGTTTTAAATGCAAAAGACCAATATTTGAATTTGCCTCTTGCTGTGCGTGAACCATAATCCTGTAGTAAGTCTCAGGGGTAATTTATAGCTTTGAGTAAGACCACTGAATAATAACACATGCAGCATGTAGGCATTCTCTGCGTGATTAATGTGTTCATTACAGGCTAATATTGTTGCTTGCTGCACCACTTTGGTGTAGTGGAAAATTACAATTTTTATTATGCAATTATTACTCGGGACATGTAAACATGCCTGAAAAGTCCAGTGAACCCAAAAGGAAAATGAACAGTAACAAGAAAATTTCTGTAAATTAGAGTACATGGATATTAATTAATATACTGGACAAAAGGTTGACTAATCTTAACATTGGCGGAGTCAGCTACTTCACTTACTGCATTCATCGCCTTGTAAATTAAAGACAAATTAGCCTTCTATGTGATTGATCACCTCATATCTTTTCAAGTCCACTGGCTTCCATGGAGCTCACATCATAGGGTGAAATTTAAACATTTATCACGCAGAAAATTTTAATCAGGATACTGTGCCTTTCAATTGCCATTCTGGTCATTTCACTCCCAACAGCCTCTATGGTTTGTCTTCAGAATAGTAATAGATTTATACATTCAGGGTGCGGCAAACAATGGGACACAATATGTGCTCCCTACTCTGTACTCATGATTGTGAGCACGGCTGTCTCTCATGGTTCAAGTCCTTATACAACCATACAAAGAATTTAGTGACCTTGGAGACTGTCACCAACTTTATAACTTACTTGTTATGAAGTACAACCTTATGGTTAGCACTGAATATGTGCAACAAATATGGAATTAATTTTGAGTGCAAACAGTAAGCATTATAATACAATAAAATATTACGGAATCCTCTTTTTTGACTCCCAGCCTACTGTCCTCTATTCTTGCACCACCAGAATACAAAAATCTGCACAGGTGTTCTCCTGCTCGATAAGCGCACAGCACATCAATATTGTATTTCAGACCACAGACCTTTGTCATACACAGTACATACGGGATATTTCATCTTTTTTGCGTTTATTAATGTATTTTTTTTATATATATAATGTGGATTAATAAAACGAATATATTTGCATGACTTCAATTAAAAAGAGTGCAGTGTTGCTCATTCCGTGATATATACGTACTTGGTATTTCATATTATCTTTAAAACTTGATAATCTGGTACATGGGAATTGCAAATACATACAAATTACACAGTAAAATGAATGTGTTTTAAGATAATTGTATTCATTGAAGCTTGATGAGTAAAGGCGGCCCCACTGGAAACCTGGAGTGTCAGCTTGCAGATATGAAAATGCCACTGAGCAAATGCAGCGTGCAATGTCCCTTGTGTCCGATTACACACCTTCCTGAAAGAAATACATTTTAAATCTTCAGTGAGGCATGGCAGTAACCTTCAGCGTCATCTCATGCAGGCATATTATTCTTCTGGACAGACTGTTTATATGCTGCAGTACCAGCATTATTCATGTGAAGATTCTAGAATGTTTTTTTTCCTCCCTGTTTGACATAGATATGTGACACTGAAATGCCCCAGGGACAGTGTGTACAAATATCGTACATGAACAGAACGTATGTATGCAGCTCACAGTATTCAGTAATGCTGAAACAAATGACGGTGCGCTCATAAAAAATAATAACAACCCACCAGTGTGTCTGTAGAGGGTAACAGTTGTAAAGCCACAGTAAAAATATGCATGTGCAATCTTGTTATTGTAATAAATATGGTTATTTTTCACCAATATTTTTGTGCACCATCAAGACTGCATGTTATTCTCCCTTAAATATCAAATAAATCTGATTTTCGACGAGTGATACAGGTGTTCTGTCAGTTTGTGCGAAATCCTTCATAAGTTTAAGGGGAAATACTACATCTTTTTGGAATATATCTCTCTTAACGTCTACAGAGTTCCTGGCAGTAACACAAAGCTTGCATCTCTCAGATTAAATATGTGAGAAATCAATCAAACAAGGGTATGTTTCCCAAAAGCATAGTTGCTAACCCTGTTAGCTCTGAATCAAACTATGTAAGTTGTTAACATAGTTAACAACTATGCTTTTGGGAAACCGAGCCCAAAGCAGTTGCTTACAAGCTCGCAAAGACTACACAAGCCGCCTGGCTCAGGATAAAGTCGATATTTAAATCAAACAAAAAAACTTCAGACAGATAACCCACAGGCAAGCGATACACTGACACCCAAGAAGCCATTAGATGTCACAGACCACCACCCAACATGGACTTCCAGGCTTCATTCACCAATTTATTCATTTCATGAACTGCATAATTCACTAGTCACAGTTGTCATTGGGTGGAGGCTTGGACCTATTCCAGCATATGTTGTGTGGAAGTCAGAAATGTAAACTGGACAGACCATCTGTTCATCAAATAAACACACGTGCCATTTGAGACAAAAATTACGGTGGTGATAAGAGCAAATGATGCTTACAAAACTAACTGTTGTCACAGGGAAGTCAATACACAGTCAATACACACACAAACACAGTATTTACCACAAGAATCGATACAGATGTTGTCAGGCACAACATAGTTTTCTGAAAGGTGGTGCAGTAATGTAAATGCATGCTTTTACATGGGAATAGCATGAATATGACAAAGCATTCAAATAGCATTAGTGAATTTCTTTCATTAGGTGAGGTTATCCCTAGAGAACACTGAGTCAACAGAATTTTCAAATAATTTCATATGCAATTTTTGTTTTGGGCAATTTGTTCAAATTCATGAGTTTTCTTCACAATTTTTTTGTTAGTTTGTTCGTTTGTTTGTTTCAAATCTGAGTTAATGTTAATCTGGTGGCATTCAGACTCTTGACATTCATTTCACTGATTTAAAAGTTAAACAAAGGCACACCACTGGCTGACTAGCTTCAGGTTTATTTGAAAGAAGTCAAATTACTTTCATTAGTCCCTGATGATACGGGCATCTGTTACAATGCCAGCACACAATGTTTTTATATTAGTGTTATGTTTGGGTGTTCTTGGCAGTCAACAAATAATAAAACAGACGCATAACTATTATGAAAGAAAACTAGGCTGTCAGAGACAGAAGGAGTCCCCAGCTAAAGGACAGACCAGTGGACAGATGGACTGATGGTCAGACACGGTCTCAAATAACAATCCCCCTACCTATCAGTTGGGTGACGAGGGACTAAAAAGCAATATCGAAATGCCACAGCAAGCAGTTAGAAAATCTCCAGAAACTGAACTGTGGTCAAGGTCACATGACCAAGGTAAATTAAAATGCCCTTTCAAGATCACAGGTCAATTTTATGACTTGCATTGGTTTCCCTGACTTAAACTTAGTAGGTTCTGCTGTGCTACAAAAAAAAGACTGGATGATTTTTCAGAAATTTGAAAATTGCAGAAAAGGTCAGGGTCGTAGAGAAAAGGGTGAAAAGTCAATAGGTCAATGAAACATTCGAAAGGCACAACTAGGGGACATGGCCAACATACACAGGCAGTTTTGAAAGGAAACAGTGTTAGAGATATGCTGTGGAGATGAAAATCAGTATGGGAGGTCATAACCAAAAGGTCAGATGTCACAAAAAAGGTGACAGATATCAAGCATTGGCACAGGTCATAAAGTCAGCGTAAAATGTTTTGGGTGCGGCATTTAGTTTCAGAGAAATGAATACAGACACACTGATGCACACACATATGAACAGATAAGCTCTAAATCAGTAGCAGTGGAAACACCAAGGGCTAACCAGGCATTGCATTTGGGTAAGTATCTTGACTGTTGTGAAGTATTTTTTATTGAATTACTTTCTCACTTATTCATTTCACACCAGTTATTTGGTGTTTTGGTCTCAGTAGAACAAATAAAATTAGTCATTACAGAAAAATTGATATGATTTATGTATATTAAATATAATTAAATTCCACCAAACTTTTCGATGCACAGAATTAGTCAACATTACTATATTCTTTTTTCTATCATTGGTAACAAAGCTTCATTGTGACTATAAGGGGGGTGTCTCAGTATCCAGAATACTTCCCTTTGAACGCATTTCAAATTTCTTCCTAGAATGGGAACCAAACTGAGTACGTGGCAGCTGGTCGTCGCACTGATCTGAGGCTTGAAATGTGATAAGATCTGCAATATGGCATTAAAAAAGACAGGATATAAAGCTCTTCAGATGATTTTTACTACTTCTTACAGAAGTAGACGGGAAACTGTGACCTGATTAAAAATCGATCTGGTTCCAAACCATTGGGTTTATAGAAATCGTCATTATAAAGCACTAATTCAAATCACCTGAGTAAAGTGAGGTCACAAACTGGACATTTCTAGTATAAATGACCTAAACTAATCATGATGTATTTCAGGAGTTCCTGAGCCACGCCTCATGACCTCTCAAGATGCTGATGAATTGTCTCTCTGTCTCACCATTGGGCAGGGCCGTTTGTTTACGGCCTGCCCTTTCCTCTCGTTGTGATCAATGCCACTCCCAGAAAATTGGATGTCAGCCTCATTATCATAGCTTCCAGGTCGGCATACCGGGATGAATGAGCCTGGATGGGTCCGCTAATCTCCTGACGGCTAGAGCAATGGCCATTAAGTTACTCAGCGTGGACTTTTCCCAGGGTGTCACTAAGCCAAGGGTTTATCAGTTTATTTGGAAATGAGAGGCTTTACCACCCACCTTGGAAGAGGCAAATTTTCCACCAGAATGGGTGAAGAGGTGTGACATGTACTTTTTGAAGGAGCTTCATTAACCCCTCCCCCCAGCCCTGGCCCGCCATCATGTTCATCCCAGCTCTCCATCTGTTGAATTAGACATGCGCTGCTGGGTTTGACAAATGCAGCACTTCTACTTGCACATCGGTAATGGACATTGGACATGGATTGTAAAGTAGAAGACAGGTGGGTAAAAGGCGTAGCAAAGGGGAGAAGATATGCAGTGTTAATTAGGTCTCTGCTGTGTTGGAGGTGTAGTGTGTGGTGAAAGTGACGTCAGTATGGTCAGCTCTACTCAATTCTTCTGACAGCAAAAGTCATACTGGACAGGATAATTCAATTCTGGCCATGGAGCTCTGCTACAAAAGCCTGTTACAGCTTATTCATTCTGTTTTTTTTTTTTTTTTTGATAATGCGCTCCCTTTCAGCAAATACATAGCACCCTAACAATAGCACCTCTGGCAAAAAATGCAATAATACATTTCAATCAAAAAAAAAAGTGTGAACACCCGTTTTAGTATTAAGAAAATGGAAAAGAGTCATCATCAGGTATAACACAAATATAAGAAACAGTACAAGCCAAAAATCTAGACATTGTAACGCACACACAAGATAAAAATCGTACGCAAAATAATTCTCTAAAAAGAGTAAAGTCATCGCAGATTAAAAGCTCAAATACAAAGGAGAGTTTTGTTTCAGCCTTGAAGGCATTGAAAGTTGTTTCTATTTGCACCATCCCTGTGCGGAAAGGCAGTTAACCCCCATAACTGTCAGTCACAGTTATCAAAATCTCTCAGGTGAATCCAGTTCAAAGCTGCCGAGAGACAAAAGAGCACCAAAGAATGTGCAGAGCCTTGAACACTTCACTGGCAGATTCTGTGGCAAGAATATTTCTGAAGGTGAAAAGCCCACAGCTGTATTTTAAGAGGAACGTCAAAGGTTCCCTAATTGCCCTATTTGCACAAGATATTTTTATTTGAGAATTGTGAAAAATGTTTATTGTCTTCAGGTTTCTGTGACATGGGGGATGGATGTAAAAGTTACATTATGGGTCTACTGTGTGACTAGAACCACAGAGACAGAAGTGAATACTTGAGTGGGATTGGATGTAGTGATATGAGACTGGGGGATGATTTTATTCTTTTATGTAAGTCTGATCACAATTTGGCAGGCAATTACGTATGATGATATTTATGCAGAGATTCCTCGGTAATGATATGCACTGTACATTAAACATTACATTAAATTCTAATCACAGGTATTAGTGTTCTAGTCTCCACTGGATTTAATGTGTTAACTCATTTGCATTTGTATTGTGATGGCAGTAAATCCTTTTAAATCCTTAATCCAACTGGTGAGCTAGATAACACAAAGACTAGAATCATGTGTAGTAGACAGAACGACAATGTTGTGGTTGTTATTTCTGTTGTTATTGTGTGAAACATTGCTATTCACTACTATTTGTCAATTTATTTGAGAATATTATTTATCCAGGAGAAATAAACAGTTCCTTGTGATGTGAAATGAAATGTAGTGACACATCTCCATGAATATTTATTAGACTGTGATCCAAAAGCGTACTGATGAAAGGAGCAATGATTGATTTGTGCAGTACATATTCTCATTTTAAGATACCTGCAAATATCAGAATTCCCCACATTACCATCAACTGAGGTGAGATTCTCACTGGGAAAAGCAAGGTGGTGTGTGTACTCACCTATCTTCTCAAAAAAAAAAAAATACAAATCATAAAGCTCAGCACTCCACAACTGATCATTGTATTTATCTGTTCATTTACGTTTAATAAAAAATGTAGTGCAAATTTTGAGACTTAATTTGACAATATTTCACTGCTCCTTTGTGAGAATATGTAATGACAATATCTTGTATACATTACCATATTCAATTGGAGGCATGTTTTGTGTTTCCATGCTACAGGTACTATGGAAGGTTTTTCAGTTTTTCATCCTGATTCTAGGCTTTTGCTTCCCATTGAAATCTTCATCGATAGACTTTCTGTATTGTTGATATGAGGTCCACTGCTGTGCTACTGAAAAACAAGGGGGCCTTTATCAGGCTGAGAAATAAGGAAAAAAAAGTGACATCGTGGGAAGGAATTACCATTTCAAACTAAATCCCGTAACACAAGGCGAATGCATAGAAAGCATACGGTTTAATATGAATGCTGAAATATTCAATGTTTAGCAGCACAGGGCCCTGGCAGTACCTGATCTAGGGAAAACTTCTGTGTAGAAGTGCTGCTCATTGAATCATACAAATCATTCAAGACATTAGCGCCTGCGGTTTCATTTCAGCCCCTCGTTAAGTCAAATCTAATCATGGGCTGTCTGAATGAAAACACTCCATTGGCTGAAAGTAATCTCCGTGGGGTAGATGTGGAGATTATGTAAAACCTGTTGTAATGCAGATCCCTTTGCACTAAGGGTGGGCAGTGTGTCTGTGCATTCGCTCTCCTGCACATATGCCTACAGGCAGCTGCAGTTCAATCCCCAGATGTATTCAATGATTAAGTAGCGTAACAAATAGTCCTTGTGAGATATGTTAGTCAAAGCCAGGTGAGTTGCTCAGTTTGCCTACTCATGATTCATAGGCGTAGGTCACAGGTCACTACCTCCTTATTTTCTCTCTATTAAGTTAATTGAACCCCCACTCCTTCTGTATGCAATCCTTTTTTACTACAATAATACTGGCGGGCAAAATGATATGCAGCTATGAGCTGGAAATGTCTCCCACACCCTGTCATTTATGATGAGATGGTCTGACTCGCATTTTGTACAAATGCATTTGTTTTGGTGTGATCATTGGATGTGACGCCCGAGTCATGGGAAATCTAACGTATTTATTTTTTCTTGACTTTAAAATATAAACTAGATGTGCTCCCAAGGTCGAGTCTAATGTTTGCTGTCAATAGTGCTGCCAAAAACCAGAAATTGTGTGCTCAAGAGGGTGGTGATATTGATAACCTGGCAGTATTACAAAATTAAAATGACTGCATCCCACCTGAGGCAACTTGAAAAGGTAAACAAAAATAAATAAATAAAGTCAATAAAAAGAATTGATTAATTTTCTTGGGGGAGGAAAAGCTTGGCGAGTACTTTCAGAATAGCCCTCTTGTCACAGCTGTCTGTAATCTAACGGCAATCCACCTGCACCACTGTTACCAGATGATACTTTGATAGTTTGCGTGTACGAGGAAAAGTAACCAATTTAATCCTTTTAAAGCAGTAATGGGTATTTATAAAGCAGCCAGCTGTGCATGTGTGTGTGTGCATGTATGAGAGAGAGAGAAAGAAGGGAAAGAGAGAGAGAGAGAGAATTTGCTTCAAATTTATGCATAGAGGCTTTCATGGCCATAATGAAAATGTAAACTGGCAGCTGTGTGTTGTGTACAAGCCTACATGCTTGGTAAAATCTGTGAAACTTGATTTAAAAATGAATCTAGTAATTGCTGTAATCAGTGTGTGTTAAACGTCCAGATGTTTGTGTATGCATCTACCATGTGTTTATTGGAGGGAATGCATCTGTCTGAATTTATGGTTTGACCCATTAATAGCAGTGATCAATATGCATAAAACTGGCCAACAGATAACTGCCATCCGAGAGACACACAACTTATATTAATCATTATAATACCTATTTTCAGCACAAGAAATTACACCAAATGCACTTGTAAAGTTTGTAATAATGCTCAAACCCTCCACTTCCAAATCAGAAAGTGTCCGTCTAGAGCAAATTATGCAGCATGTGATATGTGGATCTTTTTATGAGGGTAAAAAAAGATTTTAAGCTTGAGTCTGCTCACTTATACTGTATTTTGAGGAAGAAAAAAAAATAAACAAGGATCCTGCTGTTTCTTAAAGGAACTACAGCGTCTAGAGGGTGAAATTTCACATACAGGCTCTCTTTATGTAATTTTTCATCCAGAAAAAAAACATGGCAGTCATTCCCCATAATATAAAACCGTTTTTGGAGTAATTTGCGACTTTCTACTTGCCTTGGAAACGCCCCTTTTTAATCGCTACAATTGATAATGCCGCCCTCTCAGCGTGACTTCATATAAAGAACTCAGGACCAATTCGCTGCATAGCCAGTATGTACAACTGCTTATAAAAATATCATTTTGATCTCTTCATTACATATTTTTGTCGCCCCAGTGCTTAGTAACTTCAAATCTGATATGATTTACATTATGAGCAAAAGAAAAATTTGCAGTATGTATATTTTTTATTTAATCTTACACTGGTTAAGGGGCAATCAGAGATGCCCTAAATGAGCTAGAAAGCCGTGGTTCACTCGCATTTGCCGTCTGTGAAAGCTACTGCTTTATCCAGGTGTTTGGTTCTCCATTTATAATGACATAAGTACTGTGTTTTAAAAGCGTATGACCTAGATTTCTGTTTTGAAAATCAAATTCCTCGATCAGCTGTTCGAGAGTTTGCCAAACTGCGTGCTACACTTTGATGTTGATTTGACTTCGTTCATTATGCTCTCCTGAGCTGACATCCAACAAGCTCGTTAGATTATGTGTGGCATTTGTTCAGGCTAGAGTAAAACAATAATATGATCTGATAAAGAGAAAAAGATTAGAACACAAGACAAGAGTCAAGACACAGCGGCAGCATGCAACTAGGCGCGCAGCAGCAGCGGCTAGGAAGAATCGCTTTCACACTGGATGCGAAACAAATTTTTGATGCGACTGATTACATTCCAAGTCAATGCAAAGACGCAAATACATGCGTTTCGCGTCCGTTGTTAAAGCAGCTTCAAAGAGCATTGGCGAAGAGACAGCGTTAAACGTGTGGAATTCAAGCCAAAGCCTGCTAAGTGCTAGCCACAGCCAGCGTTCTATTAAGCTCTATAGTGTCTGTAAAGAAAGCCCAGCTGAAGCGCTGGCATAGCTAACGCGTTATAATTGTTCATTAGCGACTTCATTTTCTTCCATTTTCCAGTGCCCGGCCTGCTATTCTTTCCTTTTCCTCAGTACTTCTCTCCTTGAATGGACTTTTGATTTACAGATAGCATCTGGCTTGATTTTACTCCTCTTTTTCATCGTGAACGCAGACCAAAACCCTTCATACTCGAATCGCAATCGTTGAAGTGGTCGCTACAAATCACACTATTGCCGCTTGGTCCTTGCCATTTTGCCCGAGTCAGTTTCACCCGAGATGCCCAAATTTTATTTATTTTTTCCATCTTTTGGAAATCGATGAAAGCTGACTCCTTCTTTGCCTATGTTACTACAACCTGCTACAATGCTTCTGGTAGGCATTTGCTCGGCCGTTTCCCGAAATTTCGTGAGAAAAAAACGATTTTGTAAACCTTCTGCAGTCCTTGTCCCAAAGGCAGTAATAGAAAAACAAGCTCGACTGAGCTTGTCTCGTTCTTTATATGATGCCAGCAGGTTGATGAGTCAATCCCGTGGATTTTGGATCTAATTGTAGGCGGGGCAGAAACTGGCTTAAATCAAGGTCTGCCATCAGAAAACAAGCCTAAAATTATTAATGTGTGTATTTTCATGGGAATTTTTGGAGCAGACATAGTTTACAAGTACAGAACTATGGAATTAGTGTCAAAGTACCCGGTAATAGAGAGTTTAGCCTTTTCTATTTCCTATTGTCTGTTGGTACATGGACTCAGTTGCACCTGCAGTGCAAAGTTTTTTCTTCTTGGGTTTTCACAGAAATTATTCCTCTGATTCTTAATAAACTGCTAAACAAAATCAGAGAGGCACTTTTGAATACCAATATCATTTGATGAGTTATATCACAAAACACAGTACATCCATTGAAGGCATTTTTTGAAAAATGCAATTATTTCTAATGGGAAAAGTAAGTATAGAAAAGCTTTCTTATTTGTGGATAGGTCTTGCTGATGCAATTAAATCTAAGAATTATGAATCCTATGAAAGTTAATTTTGTCCTGATTATTTGGCTAAACAATACATCTACAGAAGTGGGATTTGAAGTCAAATGCCTGCCAGTCAACATCATAGACACAAATACTTCCAGGTTTCCGTAATAAACTGTAATGGTCCTCCACATGTAGTTACAGTCCTTTTTTGCAAATCTGCAGCTCCCTGAGGCCAAAAACTCAGTCAGCAAGAAGAAAAGTACACTGAACAAATATATAAATGCCCTTTTATTGTCCCCAGTATAAGGAGTGTCTGGGTACTGCTCATTCTGTCTGATCACCGTCTGGAAATGCCACATCCATGTACTGAGTGTAATCACTGCATCACTGAGAAAATGCTCACTGACAGAGAGATGGATTAAAAAAATGGTTCACAAATCAAGAGAAATATCCCTATTGTACTAGTAGAAGTCAGCATATGCTCACTTTGAGTTGTTAACTCCATGTGGCATCAATAATGTAACCTTCAACTCAAGTGAATTTGGAGGGGGAAAAAAAAAATCCCTGCCTAAGAAATAATTCTTTTTCAAAAAATGACCTGTTCAGTCAGGAAAACTCACGTTTGAATAAAATAGAACAATTTATTCATGGGTATAAGCATTACATTGTATTTTGGCGGCGGTTCTGCTCTGGAGGAATGTCCTACCTAGGCACAGCAAACTTACAAACATAGCCATGAACAGAAATCAAAATCCCCCCCGATGTGAGCAGAACCAAACAGGTGGAGGCTGGGGTGGAGGTGGCAAGCAAAAAACCAAACAGCATGTTGCATAGCATGAAATGTCATTGCAAACAGCAACAGAAGAAAGTGAGCTTGACGTCTTTCAAATAGACCGCTGTATGACCTTGTGATGTGTATCCTCCAATTGTGTGCCTGCTGATGCTGACGTGGCTGGTAGCTTACCAGGCTGCTGTCAGCTGATGTAGCTCTTCTCGAGTTTCCTGCCTGAACTAGTTATACTCATTTCAGTCAGGAAAACTCACGTTTGAATAAAATAGAACAATTTATTCATGGGTATAAGCATTACATTGTATTTTGGCGGCGGTTCTGCTCTGGAGGAATGTCCTACCTAGGCACAGCAAACTTACAAACATAGCCATGAACAGAAATCAAAATCCCCCAAAAAAGCAACCACCGCCAGGTGAGGCTAAACTATGTGTACAGCCGGAGCACCCACTGCCTCCTGAATGACCAGGAAGTCCATAGAGATATCCAGGGTCAAAACATTGACTACTAAAGGCTGCCAAGTCTTTAGCGCAGTTTTGCTGTCACCAATGCAGATTACCTGGATCAAAATGGACATTCTACCATTAATGTACATGACCTCACTATGTGTAGCCTGGTTCCACTGCGGGGACCCGTTAGGCTTGTTTCCTCGAGAACACACCGCTTGGTGCCCTCACATCTGTACTTGCGGGCAGGGCCTCACTGTTGGTCTGGATACTTGGCCAGATCCTCTTGAGAATAGGCGCATGCCGCTCCCTCTAGTGCACGTCTGCAACTCCTACAGATGCAAGAGGCATGATGAAGCGTCATCTTGGTCCTGGAAAACATTCTACCTAGTGAGAAAAACTATGTGTACAGCCGGAGCACCCACTGCCTCCTGGATGACCAGGAAGTCCATAGAGATATCCAGGGTCACATATTGGCTGCTAAAGGCTGCCCAGCCTTTAGCGCACGTCTGCTACCACCAATACAGATTACCTGGATCAAGTATGGACATTCTATCATTAAGTATGGCCCGGCCAACCACCTGCGCGAAGCAATTTAAATTTAATTCAATTTATTTGTATAGCGCTTTTCACAGAAAGACAGTCACGAAGATGCTTTACGTTGAGATTAAATAAATGAAAGGGCAGTGCCCAGCCTAATCCCCACTAGAGCAAAATGAGGCAAAAAAACTCCCAGTAGGGAGAAAAATCCTCAAACAGTGGTGAGAAAAAACTCCCCAGTGGGAAGAAATCTCAGGAGGAACCTGGCTATAGTGGGGGAGCCCATCCTCCGCGGGCTAGCTAATTAAAGCAATAATAGAATAAAATGGCATCTAAACAGTGGTGTCTGTAGCTCCAGGAAGTGGCATGTCGAGGAAGGAGCTGAACTGGATCCTGCCTAGATTAGGACAGCAGCAGCCAGTGCTTATGTTGAAGGACAGGGCTCGAATGGTCCAGGACTCCGTAGGAGGGAAAGATCCTCAGAAAGAGACACAGAAAAAAAAGGGGGTGAGGCACTGGATAAAACTACTGCATATAATAAAATTACTGTCCTGTCTCAAGTGCCAAGTAAGAATTTAGGAACAATTGGTAATAAACAGTCAACGCCCCTCCATCCGCTTGTTGCATTATAATTCTACTAGAAAGAAACCATCAAGTACCTTTCATCCTCAGTTAAGAGCAGGTAATGATTCATCAAACTTCAAAACCCCCAAAACCATGAGTTTCATGAGGACAATTCTGGTCCTGGATGGCCGGTGTGTAATGAAGGTTGTATTTCTTCCAATTTCGATGACTAATTGAATAAAAGGGTTATATACAAGAACAAATTTGCTCATACAGTAGAGAGAATATTTCACATCACATAGGGCGCCAAGTTTTCATTTATTCTTTTTTTTTTTTTTTGTTGGGGGGGGGGGGGGGGGGGGGCGATCTGGTAAAATTAGAGATGCCGCAGAAACTTCAGATTTTAAAAGTGCTTTTGCCTATTAAGGCAATTAACTAATTAAGGCCAGAAAGGGAGCAAAAACTGGGAGAGATATGGACCTCATTCCCCAAACTCTAAAATACGAGTATTCTCCCTTTAAGATGGTACATCACATTCCTCTCGGATTGACTATGATTATGCATGCACATTAATTTGGTGCAATTTCAAGCGGTAATCCAAACCTAGCTCATTAACATCACATTGGCATTTTCAGGGATTTCTAGCACCCAAAGGAAACTTGATATTAGGTCTGGTCTGAGGCATGATGAAAAAGTCAAAGCTACCAGCAGCATCATTTTACAGACCCCGCATGTTCACAGCTTTAGGACATTAGTTGCATGTCTTGGTTAATGAAGGAACTAAACTGTCAAAACTACTGAACAGCATTGAGTAGCAGCTGCTACTCCTGGTATAGCCAGTGAGCTGCTCTCTTGGACAGATTATTAGATAACGCACACGATAGCAAAGCAAAACATTACATTTCTGACGGCAACCTTTGAATGGTAGGTAATTCCATCAATTCTCCCAGACTAAGGAATAAAATCCAAAAAACAGCTACTTTACTATAAATCTTCCAAATCCTTGGAATTCTGAGTCATGAAGGGAAAGGAACTGTATTGGATACAAGTTCGCAGTTGTGCTCCTTTGCTTCAGACAGCAGTCCAATCGCTAATTTTGGAAAAAGCTCAGTAAATCGCCTTCGGAACTGCATATTGTATTCTAATGCGCAATACCATCCATGAACTTTGGTTTTTATATTTAAAACAATACCGACAGCTTATGTAAGGTTGCAAAATTGCGAGTTTTAATAGAACACTGAACCACAAGAGGCCGGCTGCAGCAGACATGAGCGACGAGCAAACACTAATGAACGAATACTGAGCCAACCATGACGCCATATTTTACGCTGCAAAAAGGTTAGGCTATAATGTGCAAGGATCTCAGACAATGATAATACCCACCAAGTCCTCTTAAGGTAGCGATTCCAGCTCCAACGCACAAGAATCGCATGAGGAATTTCCAAAAGTTCAAAGGGGTTACCCCACTTTATTTTGTTAACAAATGACCTTTGAAGCAATGCGTAGCCCATTTATCGCCCTGTTCAGAGCAGAGCCAAAGTTTAAGCAGCAACATACATGTATTTACCGTTCTCAGCGAACCAAATGCATACTGCTGTTAAATTAGGATCTGAGCTTTGTAATGCCACGATACCCGTGCGATTCCTAATAAGCAGAAGTGTTCATGCGTGTCACGCGCTTAAATTTGTTAGATGATAACAGACTAGGCCTGGTGGTTTTAATGTGACATACTAACATGTCATCTAATTCCTAAAATTCAGAAGATGAAGCCGAATCTTCAGAATCAGACCATCATTCAACAGAACATAATTCCAGCAATCTTTTTCATCTTATCTTTAACGGTGCTTTCTTTGAGTTAGTTTCTTCTTCTGTATTAAAGTGTAGATTTTAATTATTATGAGCTCTTTGTCCTCCATGAGGTGCTGTTTAAGTAGTGCTGTGTCGGGTCCTGCCATGAGGACGAAAACGGAGGAAAAGCGCAGTTCAGCCGTTTAGAAGGAACACTGAGGACGCACCATGGGGCGCATGCGATGTCCCGTGTCTGTAGCGGCCGGACTTCAGCCGTATTAATGGAAACATAGCTTAATGCTCTGGTACTGAACAAACCATAGACGGAAACGACCATTCATGCTCAGTTGGGTCTTAGGCGCATTTACAATGGACAAAACCTAACTCAACTCGATAAATCATGTATGCATTCGACTGCTAAAATAAATGCGGACTAATTTTGCATACAATTGAAGCAATTACTTTTTATTTATTTATTTATTTTTTAACAAATCAGTTGGCCAGAAAGATTGTAGAATTGAGGAAACAGGAATTCTTCGCGCCGCGTAGTCGTATCAGTGAGTATTCATAAGGTTTCCACCCGTTACTTGTTAACAATAACTGCATTCAGGGCAGTATAGTCAACATTGTTGTCCATATACCCTGTTAATGTTTGCTGTCAAACATCCATGTGCAACAATGAAAAGGAAGCAAACTGAGCAGACTGAAAGACAATAAAGGGAAAATCTCGGCTGCCGAGATAACAAGATAAGGCACCGGACGGTGCATAGAAAGAGAGAAATAACGAGAGAAAGATTCCCGTGCTAACTAGCACTTTCCTCTTTGCAGCTAATTCCTGACACAATTCTCTAGCTAGAGACCTTACCGGATAAAGTGTAAAGTAACACTGACGCTCTAGCAAAGACGGCGAGGTGGAACCTGGTTTAAATAGAGTCCGGGTGCCGCCCACAATTAATGCCAGCAGGCTATCGAATTCGATTGTGGGAAAAAAGATATCATCCCAGACAAGAGAAAGAAAGAAAGCTTACCAGCCTCCAAAAACCATGACGTGATGATCCTCTTGCGGAAGTGGGCCAAAAATTTTGAAAATGGTGTTTATTGCATTTTGCGATGAAATTCTTCATTCTATCTTGAATTTCTCTCAATTCATTGCCCTCCAATTCAGAAGGATATCCCCAAGCTTAACTTTTTGCCAGCCTTTATACACGTAAGTAAACAAGCACGATTGCTTGCCGTTGTTGACCTCCTTTCCTGTTCTCAGAGTGCAATATGTTTTGTTATGACACTGCTGCTATTAATGGAAATTTTTTCATGCAAGACACGTCTTATGCCAGCTTAGCTGGAAAGGTTATAGGACTGGATCCTCACATTGAGACTTTTCAGAGCATTTGCCCTCCTTTAGTCTCTCATTATGAACCAGCTGCAGAAACCTATTTGCAACAGGACAAATTAATCACAGTTAAATGTAAACAAAGAAACATGTACTGCTCTTCCGTCACCCTTTTAACTTTCATATTAATTTGCCCCTCTTGAACACTTGCCAGTAAATGAATGAGAATAGGAGAAGGCTCTCATTAAAGGTGATTCCACAATTAGAAATGTAAGACTTTTCAATCCAAGAACCGCAGTGAATTGTATTCCTGGACCTCGTGTGACTGACATCGAGGCAAATTTAAAATGACCAGAAAAGAGTAAGTGCATGTGTTCCAAAATTATTCACGCCAGTAAAAATGACATTCAACATAACAAAGATTATAAAGTGCGGTTTTGCTCAACGGCAAAAAGATGTCATGGTCCGTAACATTCACAGGTCTACACCCTATCAAATGCAGCAATGAAATGTACTGCAGATTACTCTCACTTATTCACTGGTTGAGGAAGTGGTGCACAGGTACAGCCCTGTTTCCCAAAAATAGTGACACCGTGTAAATTGTAAAAACAGAATTTGCAAATAATTTAAACCCACTATTTAAATATTCCCCTTCCCCGCACCAAAGTGGAATGGGGAAAAGAGAATAGATGCTGGCCCTCCGCATGTCTGTCCCTCACATTTTTTTTCCAGGCCAGAACTCCTCATCTATTTGATTTTTTTTTTTCTAGATTATTTTTTGGGAATTTTTCCATTATTTGACAGTTGTACAGTGTAGAGAGACAGGAAGGTTGGGGAGAAGAGTGGGGGCAGACATGCAGCAAATGACCTGAGCCAGAGTCGAACCCAGGTCGCTGCGGGAAGGAAGGAAAGGCCTTTAAGGGAAGCGCGCTTAGACCAATGAGACACCCGGGAACCCCAATATTTGATATTTCTCAACAAAATTTATCAACAAGGAAAAAAAATTATACTTTGTATAATAAGCACACAGAATTTAATAGGTTTTTGTAATTGTATAATTGTTTATTTCATATTTGTAGGTGCCATTCAAGTGAATTAGGAGGAAAATTTGCAACCTCTCTTGTTCGTCACGGAGGAGATTAATCTTGTTGAGTCTTTTGGAAATTTGTTGGACATACTGATTACTACATTTTTAGCCATATATTGATTCTTGTAAAAATATTGCTTGAAGGAAAGATAGTTGCATCATGTTGCTTGAAAGCAATATTGTAACAACACTGAACTAGAAAAGCACTCAGAGAGCGCAGAACCTCCGCCAGGGGGCAGCAAAGCCAAAAGCACGGCGATTGGAACTCCGGCCCATTGGGAAGACTTGAAATCTTGAACTTTGGCGTATATCTCAGCAGTACTTTGGCCTAGATATGCCAAAATTTAATCACCACTTCCTTGAGTTAATACCCACCTACCCTGAAAATTTCGTTGGTTATGTTGTACACAAACAAACCAACAAACAAATGGCACCAAAAACATATACCTCCTGGCGGAGGTTAATAAAGGGCTGAATATGCAGTTACTAATGTCTTCAGGACATATTTTAATTTACTCACCAAAACCACGTGTCTCTTTGATGATGAGATGTTTCAAAGTTACTTCTTCATTCACTTGCATTGCATCTGCGAATATCACAGAATGTACAGTTTGAAAACTAAACAATCCAATACCAGGTTTTTTTTTAAAATAAATAATAAATACGCACACACACACAAATACGCAGTTACAAATATGTTGAATACATATTTTAATTTACTAACCAAAACCATGTGCCTCTTTGATGATGAGGTGTTTAAATGATACTTCTTCATTCACTTGCATTGCGCCAATACCCGTTTTTTTTTTCCCCCCCATAAATGCACACCCGCACACACACACACACATCTATATCCCCTGCGCTATAATCACGTTTTCCCAAAATCTGACTCTAAAACTCCAGCGGAAGCTAGCTAGGTAGCAAATCTTCAAAGAGAAAAAGTCAAAATGATCCCGCAGTCAAGTAAAGCGAAGAGAAGTTTTGTTTCGCGTGGGTTGAAATGTAACATTAGATCTGAAAATTCTTAAACAGCTCTGTGAACTTATAAACTTTGGATTATTGTTTTAATGTCATGTGTCTCACAGAAACATTGCTGGGTGACTTTAACCTGCACTTTGAGAGAGCAGATGATCCTTTAACACCCTTTTTTATTGATGTTTTGGAGTCAGTTGACTTTACTTAGTGTCATTTACTCCACACATTTTCATGGTCATACTTCAGAGAGCCCAGTCTCATTCTGACGCATTATATATTGACGTTACCTGATCAAGCATCAATCTGCAACGCAAAAGGGGGCTTTTCGCATTCTTAATTGACACCAGTTCCCCAAAGACTAAACCCAAACCATAACCTTCGGCATCAAATGAAGACACCAAAAGCTTCCTTTTGCATCGCATATTGACGCTTGGTCAGTTAACGTCACTATGATGAGTCAGAATGAGAATGAGGTGCTTTAGACCAGGCCTTCGGCTTTGGTGCTGATATTCACAGCATTGATATTCATTCACATAATCTCAGCTGGTCTGACCATTTTTTCATCACATTGTACTGGCTGTTGGCCCAGCTTGTAATGTCAGAAACTATGATTTACACAGATTGTACATTTACTGCCTCCACCTCTACACTACTCACGAAAATATTTTCAACTTAATTCAACAGTGCAGTTAGTTCCCTGCGCATCAATGGAGTAATAGAAGAGTTTGATCAATGCAAATTGTTTGGGGAGGACCCCACTGTCTGCTGATTTTTGTTCCAGCCACAATGGGAATCGCAGAACCTCAACAAGCTGTCAATATGTGTAAACTAGGACTCAGGCCTAATCCATGCAAAAATGTGTATTTATTAAAAATGGGGTTTTTCCTACTTTGTTTGCAAAAAGAAAAAAAACTCTGTCTGCATGAAGACGCAAAAACACAATTAAATGCTCTCAAAATCATGCCTTACCCCGAACCAACAGCCTGCAATGATATATTTTAATGTAAGACCACTTAGGCCAATCACTAGCCTTCAAAAATCACTATAAAGTCAAATGTTTCAAGCCAAAAACTCTGTTTCTCCTGTCTGCACGTTAACAGTTTTAGAACTCTTCCTCTGGAAGGGGTTTTCCAAAAGGTCCGTTTTTAGTGACAGAAAACTCAATGTGTGTTTGGACAAAAAGCCGAAATGCATAGATAATGCTAAGTTTTCAAAAATACCTGTATGCATGTGGATAGGGCCTAATACTGTGAGATTAACTAAAGAATGAAATACTACAATGAAGAACCAGGATCTCTGAGCAGAAATAGACCTGTATCAAGGAAAAATGGGAAAACAATCTTTCAAAACAGAAAAAATTGGCGTCCACCCCAAAATCATGAAATGGGAGGGTGGTTAAAAGGAATGGTGATGTAACACAGAGGTAATCACACTTCGTCTTACATGTGCTTCAGGCATGCAATTCAGAATGAGTGTTTATTTTCCAAAAAAAGAAAAGAAAATAGAGACGCAAAAACAATCATACATCCCTCTCTTCTGATCACAAACCTGTTCTGTTTGACTCCATCTTATCTTGCCCAGTTCTGCACGCTTCCAACTGTTTTTATCTCACTCGCTTCGTCAATTCTTCTATAGCCAAGCTCTTTTCCGATACGTACCTTGATATATATGATGACCATATAACTACTACTTCTCCCTGTACTACCTCTGATGAGCTTGTTGGCCAGTTTAACACGTGCTAATATTCTGAATATGGTTGCTCCTCTGTAACCTAAACCTCAGCCTTGGTTAAACAGCACTACTCGTGCACTCAGGCAGGAGTGCAGAAAAGCAGAACGCAAATGGAAAAAAGACAAGCTTCCAGTTTCCTATCAAATTTTAATTAATAGTTTAAAATCATACCAGTATGCTGTTCAATCAGCTAAAATTAGCTATTTCTCTGATATTATTGTGAGGAACTCACATAGTCCAAAAGTGCTGTTTAGTAAAATAAATAAACTCACCAATCCCTCTTCACCCATTTTTGTGGATGCAGCTTCCAACACTTGGAATGTCTTTTTAAAGTTTTTCACAGGCAAAATGTCATGGATTGGTCCTGCCAGCAGAAGCCAAGAAGCCGGCAGGCTCTGGGACCATGGACCCAAAGAGTGGAAGGGACCCAAACGCACAGGCTGAGTAAAAACAAATAACCTTTTAATAAATATAATGAGTCAAAAAAGAAACTTGACACTCTTAAATTTGTAAATATTTTCTTGAAACTTTTAATAAAAGAGTTTTTATTATCACTAGGGGTAAATGCATTGTCAAAGACATCATGACACATCAACTCCGACGTGCACAGGTACATAGCACTTGCGAGCGCACTTTAAGCTAAAACCATATTTTCTCATGTTCCTAGTCACGAGATCATATGAGAGATGTGCAACTGAGCTCACGTTGGCACGTTAGAGTGACATCTCAGAAAAACAAGTTTTTACAGATTAATTATGTGTTGATTTTCAATGCCATGGCTGTCAAACATTCGGCGTGAACGTGCCATTTTCATGCTGAATACGGAAACGTCCGTCACTGACGTTGCAAGGGTTATGGGATGCAGTCGACGGACAATCCATGATCTTCGGACACGTCTCCAACAAACTGGCCCCACAGCTGACCGACCTCGTTCTGGTAGCCCACGTGTGACATCAAAAGCAGAAGGCTGACAAATTGTCTTACATCATTTGCATAATCAATTTGTCACTGCAATGTCCACTAGGAATGAATTGTTTAGAGGTTGTGTGACTGCCCAAACCATACGTAATCGCCTGTGCACTGCTCTTATTCAATTTGTAATTTACCGTTTTTACTCTTGGACTTTTCCGTAGCATTTCCGGTGGAACTGGTTAGATTATGGACATTACTTTTATGATACACCATCTTTAATGAGTACAGAATTAAATAAAATCATTATTTAAAACCTCATGTCTTGTATGTTCAAATTGTCGACCTCCAAACGAGTGTGAAGTTTTTATTTTTGTTGAGTATATTTAAAAAGACAACCGAAAACCATAAGGAGAGCAGCAGCACTAAAGACAGTAGGGCTTCAAAACCAGAATGCTGCTGCCAGCCCTTAAATAACAAGCCTTCACCTCCACCTCAACGAGCCACACCTGTTGCCCGTTAAGGTGGAGGTGAAGAATGCAACAGGAGGGAGGGACTGCAGGGCAGAGCCACCACACAAGATCCATCAAATACGTTCTCAGATCTCTCCCTCTGGTGATGACCCATCTGCACTAACTGCCCCATCCTGCTCTTTTAGCCAATTCCAGCCCATCTCTCTTTCTCAGCTCAGTGACATTGTTTCAAATATGCATCCCACAAACTGCACTCTGGATATCTTGCCTTCTCGTCTCCTCAAAGAGCTACTGCCTATCTTTTTGCCAAGCGTTATGGCTATAATAAACACTAGTCGGCAGCATGGTTCAGTTCCGCTCAGTTTCCAACAAGCTGTGGTCCAGCCGCTCTTAAAAAAACCTCTCTCGACACTACAGTTCTAAATAATTTTAGACCTATATCTAAGTTTCCATTCCTGTCAAAAATTTTGGAGAAGGTCGTCTCTTACCAGCTTTCTTCATATCTTCATATCTCTCAATATGAAATCACTGACAAGTTTCAGTCTGGTTTTAGGTCTTTTCACAGTACTGAGTCAGGACTTTTGAAAGTGACTAATGATCTGTTACTATCTCTCGATTCAAGGTCCTGTGTTGTGCTCGTATTACTGGACCTCTCCGCGGCCTTTGATACCATTGACCATGGTATTTTGTTGGACCGCCTTAAATTTCGTGTTGGTATTCAGGGCAAAGCCCATGATTGGTTTGCATCATATTCAAAGGACCGGTCATTTTCTGTACAGATAGAAAATCTGTCCTCGTCCTCAGCTGCAATCACCTGTGGTGTTCCTCAAGGGTCCATTTTAGGCCCCCTCTTGTTTTCACTTTATATGCTCCCACTGGGCTCTGTTTTCCAGAAGCACAAGGTTTTGTACCATTGTTACGCTGATGATACTCAGCTGTACCTTTCCCTGAGACTTAATCAAACCTTGTGCTTGCAGCCCTTAGTCAATTGTTTAAATGATGGCAAAACTTGGATGAACAACAACTTTCTACAATTAAACGAGGGAAAAACAGAAGTTATTATTTTTTGGCCCCCGTGACTTGTCTGAAATCATTAAAGGAAAACTTGGTCCCCTCTCTGTCAACATGCACTCTGTAATAAAAAATCTTGGTGTCTTCTTTGATTCTTCACTCAATTTTGAGAGCTAAATTTGTGCAGTAGTTAAGAGCAGCTTTTTTCAACTCCGAAGTATTTCTCAATTAAAACCTCTGCTCTCCCAAGCAGACCTGGAGACTGTTATCCATGCTTTTATTACATGTCGGTTGTACTGTATTATTGTAATTCTCTGGACTTGGGTATCTCACAGTCCTGCCTCTCCCGACTTCAGTGAGTTCAGAACGCTGCAGCTCGGCTCTTAACTGGGTCAAGACAGAGGGACCACATCTCCCCTGTGTTGGTAGCCCTGCACTGGCTACCAGTTAAATTTCAAGTTGATTTTAAAGTTTTATTATTTGTTTTTAAAGCGCTCCCTGCTTTGGCTCCAGGGTACATATCAGATCTTGTCTCGCCCTACTCCACTGCACGGTCCCTAAGATCATCCAATAAATTGCTCTGGTCAGTTCCTCGGTCAAACCTGAAAACCAAAGGTGACTGCGCCTTTTCAGTCAAGGTTCCTCAAGTGTGGAATAAACTACCCTCGAAATCAGGTCTTCACTTTCTCTTGCCATTTTTAAATCATGTCTGAAAACCTATTTCTATTCTCTTTCTTTTTAATCCGCTTGTTCATCTGTCTTTGTCATGTCAAGTTTTTTTTATTGTGCCATTTTCCTGTTGCACTTTTATGCTTGTCCCTATTAATTGTGTGCACTTTGTTAGCTTTATTTATTTATGTATCTGCTTCTGTTAGCTTTATATGTATATTATTTTATGTTGATGATTTCTTTTAACATTTTTATTGATTTTTATAAATGTTTTAGTTTTCCCATTTTATTTTCTGCCAATTGTCACTGTACAGAACTTTGGTTCAACTTCTGTTGTTTTAAATGTGCTTTATAAATAAACTTGACTTGACTCTTCTCTCTGTTCTATTTCCAATTTAAGATGGATGAAGGATGATTTACAAATCATTGTTTTATCCATATCATTTTTCATATTGTTCCAACGTTTTAGGAAATGGGATTCAGCCCGAAAATAAGTTGGTTCTCTCTGTATTTATAATTGCTATACATTTAGATAAACAGTATTTCTATTGAATTTAATCAGCCTTCTGAGTGATCTCTTAATTTTGTTTCAGAATCAGTCAGTACATTTACATGCAGTTAAGTTGAGCTACGGTAATAGCTCGATTAAGCCATTTAATTGTACTATTGTCCTTCTCCCAGTATACATGGACAGGAGAAAATTCAATTTATTGACCGAAGCATGTTTGTTTCCGCCACGATAGGTGGCAATATGCCCCCTTTCAGGTTGTTCATGATGCATCTTTTTCTGGTTGACCTATTACATCAAAGACCAAACATCAGACAAACAAGTTAGTGCATTGATTGTATAAGGTCGAGTGGCGAGAACATGGACAACTTTACGGTTCTCTACATTTAATACAGGGTGTATGCTTTGCTTTTCGTACAGTTGAGAGGCATGCTATCCCCAGTGGTTATGGCGTTAGCCAATGCTTGGCTGAAACGCTACAATGTTCTTCTTTGTACCCTTTCTACTACCCCGTTTCCCAGAAGCGTAGTTGCTAACAATTAACGTAGTTTGTCCGTTCACAGCCTGTGGTTCCAACTGAGTAAGTTAGCATCCGTGCTTTGGGGAAACGCATACACTTCCCTTGCATGTTGGATGCGGGTCAGAGGTAATGACTAGTGGGAGAGTATCATTTTTCCAATGGTGAGTGGAAGGAAAATTTTCGGAGGACACGCAAGTTATTTGATAAATCATCCAATACCAATACCAATGGGTAAGGGTAACCAATACCCTTGCAGATGAGGATTGTTACTGTTCAGTATAAACTCACAGTTGTCACTAAGCAGTTTGGTGTTTACATGTCCACAAGACTTCAGGGTCAAAACCCTGCATGAAGAATGTGGTGCATACTCAGAGTGCATACTCCGGTTTGGTTTGATTGAAGTGTTTTCAAGGAAGAATATGTTGACTGTGAACCGCATTATCTGGGTGTGTTAGTCGGATTATGAGAAATTGGATTTCGCACAATTCCAGTCAGACTAACATGTTTACAGGTATTCTAAAAGTCCAGTTATAGTCGGGGTAACCCAACAATTAGATTTTTTCTAATGTCATGTAAACGCGCTGGCTGTAGAAGTAGCACAGTACATTTTAGCGGCACTGCCAGGCAATAGATCTCACGGACTGAAAGCCTTGCTCATGTACTGCATGTTGACAACCAAATGGACATTTCTGTTGATGAGTTCTCAGTTTATTTTCTGTGTAAACTGGACCTTACAGAGTTGTACTGCCTTAGTGAATCCACAGTCAGATTCTGAGCTGCCATTTTCCTTTATTGCCCACACCAAACACATCTGTATCCTTTATGGGGTCCTCCTCACTCCTCTGTTCAAATCAAATACTGTTGAACATCAAAGGGAAATAGAAGTAGTCTGAACAAATAATACAATAATACAGCCATATTATACAATAACACAGCCAATGGAGGTGTATAAATGACAGCAGACTGCTAGGTGTATGGAGCTTGAGGTGAAGTGTGCTTTGTGACATAGCATAGTTTCATGCTTAAATTATGGGTAGATTATGGCTCAAACATAAAGAATGCTCCCCACACACTGTGACACCACCACCAGAAGCCTACATCATTTACACATGGTGTGGAGCCATGAATTCATGCTGTTTTTGCTCCCCATGGTCTGGATTCTCGATGAGCCTGAACTGAAAATGCTTCATTGATTCTTTTCATTTCAGTCATCCAGGTTTGGATAGAATGGGAATGAGGCTGTTATCACTTTTGCTGTTGTAACCGGAACACTCAACGATTTTATACGTTTTGTGCTTGCATGCCTGCGTGGCTTTCCGGCACTCCACTCTTTGTGCATTTGTGGCCTTCATGCTTGAATGAACAATTGTGGCCAGTATCTTTGTCAAAAACAGGGTGTTTTCTGCCTCAGAGGTACCGCTTATTAAAGGAATAAGTCCAGAGAAGCAGTGGGTTACAGTGATTTTATAACGGCAGAGGGGCATTCTAAGGCACAACGCGCAGCGGAGTGCCTTGGTGCCCCTCCGCTGTCATAAAATCACTGTAACCCACTGCTTCAAAGGGCTTATTCCTTTTATAAAACGGTTACCTTACATATAACTAGCCCATTAAATAAACATACAAGAAAAAAAATTGACAGTTTATTGGTAATAATGCAACAATAAAATTGAGAACTTCTTCCACCAAGCAAGATAGAGTGTGTAACGGAGTGTACCAGTTTTCAATTCAGGCATAAACTTTTCAGTTGCAATAAGGGTATTCCACAAAAAACAAGCTTCCCAATGCATTAACAAAAGTTTTCACTATTGTTTTTTTTTTCCAACACAAACAGATTTGCACAGAGGATAATTGCAAAAATTAAGCATCAACGCCCCCTCGAGGCCCCACGTTGGGCGCCATTTGTAACGGTGTAGCCCTGACTTTTAAATTTCTATTTTTTCTTTGTTGGGTGCCTGGCAGCTGAAGGCAGCTTACCAGTCAGAGTCGCAAAACGATGAAAGCTTTAACACCGTTACCATATCCCCTTTGTTCGAAATTAAATGCCAACAACAAGAAAGGTAAGAGTTTTGCATTTGAGTGTATTTTTTATATTTGTTGTCAGTTCATGGCAACAGAGTTCAAAACAGTAAATATTCGTGAGAGCACCGCACACATTTTAAGTTCAAACAGTCCCCAGCAATTGTAAATAAATCGAAAATAAAAATAAAACTAAATTTCAACCAGCTCAATAGGCTCAAACAGCCAACACAAAATCAGAAAAGTCAAAAAAAAACCAAGCCTTTGTTAGGCCAAACAACTTGTGCGTGCATGAGTGTGGGTGCGATAGAGACAGAGAGAGAGCTGCGGGAAGACGGCCGTGTGGATGGGCGAGCGAGAGAATGAGACGGCCGCGTATGACTCGGGAGGAGGACTTATCGGGAGAGCAACTGAGGGCAGGAGAGTGGAGCCGTTTTGGAAGGTAAACCAGGAAAGCCAGGCAGTCAGATATGCGCATTTCTTGTACCTTACATATCCATGAAATAGTTCGATCCTCCAGCTGTATTTCCCAAACGCAGTCAAATTCGCCGCAAAATTCGTTCAGACTTGTCCCCATTAAACTTTACTGTTGCTCGTTATAATCCGGTTCCTCAGCCAAACGACATTCAGCCATGCACAACTCGCGCAGAACTCCCATCAACTTCCGCAGTTTGTTAAAAAACCATTTCCTAGTTGTAAACATTTTTGTTGCCGATTGGTTTAGACACATAAGTTACATGACGGGTGCATTTTCAATTTAAATTTTCATAGCAAAAAGCTTTTTCTTTCTTTTTTTTTTTGAAAACTGGTACACGTTACAAGTGGACAGAATGATTGGCCAACAACACAGACGCCAAGATTGCTTTTTCATCAAGCGCCATTGTCATGTCACATTAGGCTATTTGGGCTCGTAGATATGTAGATATACTATGAAAGCAGGCTATTCTGAATGTCTCCTTCAGTCTCCCGAAGACCCGTTAAATAATTTCATGTTCGTTCCAGTTTTCCAGTTTCCTTGTTCTCAACTTGCACCGATCGGCCAAATCATTACAACCAGCAGCGAAAATACAGAAAATGTCATCGATATATCTATACCATTTCTAAATTTTGGACAGAAAAGTATTTTTCACAGGATTAAATACAAAGTTCCGTTCAAAAAAAGCCCACAAATTGGTTGGCATAATTCGGAGCACACATAGTACTCATGCTAGTGCCTGAAGTCTGCAAATTGAAGTCATTTTCAAAGCGAAAGTAATTGTACTGCATAATGTAATTGGCTAAATCAATAATCAAAGCATTTAGCAGGTAAGATGTACTATCATGGCCTTCCAAATAAAACTGTAACGCTTCCAACCCATTATCATGGGGACTATTCGTATACAGGCTTGCAATATCAAGATTTAAAAGAAGGACATCATTAGAATAATTGTTGAGATCTGATATTTTCTCAATAAAATCAGTAGAGTCCTTAATATAAGCAGGAAGGGACTGGACAAAGGGCTTAATAAAGAAATCTACAAATTTTGACAGGGGAGACCATAAGGAGTCAGTTTGTGCCACAATAGGGCTGCCTGGCAGATTATCAAGAGACTTGTGTACTTTCGGTAGAGTACGGGACACAGGCCGTATGGGGTGCTGGCAACACTAGAAATTAAAAACCCCTAGTTTTTGCCTCTTCAAGGTAAGTAAATATTTCCTTCTGATTGGAAATAGTAGGGGCATGATTTAGCTTTTTATAGAACATTGTACAAGATAATTGAGACAAAATTTCTTGTTTATACATAGCTGCGTCCTGAACACAGATTCCTCCGCCCTTATCAGAGGGTTTAATCACAATTTCATTATCATTCATCAATTCGGATAAAGCATTTCTTAAACTGCTAGTGAGGTTGGATGGGGCTGTGTGTTGTTTTCTATTAACCAGCCGCATAACATCATGCTCCACATCAAAATGTATTGATGGATGTGTTAGTTGTGCTTGGACAGAAAGTGCTCTTGGTTGTAAAACCAGGCAGGACTAACATTTTCAGAAAAAAAGTGATGTAACTTTATCTGTCTACTGCACTTAAATAAATTCACCTCAGGCCAAATACATTTACTTTGTTATTCGGAACAAAAGATAATCCTTTCGACAACAAAGATGATTGGTCATTTGTGATTACCTTGGAAGGAATGTTAATTATGTGTCCGTGAGTGACAGCGTGTCTATGGGCGGTGTGACGTGCGTTTGCCCCGCCGGCATTTCTTCCTCCTCTTTGGACTGGTTTTTTGCGACGGTCTAAAAAAGGGGGGTTACTTAGAGGAATCCCAGAGTCACTGTCCAAAGTAAAGTCGTTTCTATGGATGAATCATTGTTGTGGGGAAGGTCTCTTCCACGGTTGCGTGCAGGTCCCTGGGCTTCCCTGAGACCCCTGGTCCTTGGAGAGGCCATTCACGCAGGTGATACCGCAGGTCCCTTGGACGAGGCTGCAGACTCCTGGAATTCCCAATGGTAGATTTCATTCCTCAGGTAGTCTTCGGTGTCATGCTTGTATTTTTTTAACTTAATGTTGAAAAGCTTCTCCTTGTATTTGGAGAGAGTATGTTTTATGGAACTCTCAATGGAAGGGAAAATGGTACCAAACTTTTCTCTCAAAGATTCCTCCTGTTTGGTAATCTCTGCTTTTACCGTGCGTGCTTCATTGGACACTTGCTCGATGATGAGAAGCATAAGGTCGAGGGAGCATTTATTTAAAATCTCACCCAAACATTTTATGAAGTTCTCATCTGACTTTCCAATCGTCTGAGCTTTTTGGATTCGCAGGCCTCCTGGAATTTTGCTGTTCCTCCAATATTCGCTCAAAGTTGAGCCGTGCATGTGAAGGCGCGTCTCCTTTAGACGGAGCTTTTCCAACTTGACTTTCAAGTCTTCAGAGGACTCCATGCCATCCATCTGAATAGTCGGAAATAAAATTCTTTGAGCATCCTTGATGGAGAATTCAAAAGTGGATGCACGGTTGTGCGTCAGGGCGTTGATTTCTTCAAAAGAATTCATTATGAGATTCCAAGAATGTGCAAGCGAAAAGAGTGCAGAAGTCAAAAGAAGCCAAAACTGCAATGCACAAACGAGTAGACTCTTTGTACACCCTCCAATCTTTGTCTCCCAAAGGGTCGAGACTCCACCACACCCTATTTAAGATGGCTTCTTTCTATGTGTTTTGTATTTGTCTGATGAAGGTTTAAGTTCGGAAACGTCACAATAAAACTTTTGCTATTTGCAGTTTAGACAGTGAGCGGGACTCATTTGTTTTCCTTGGAAAATACTTAATAAAATAAGCAATGATAATTTTATTTTGCTGTTGATACCTTCATTGAGACAGCAAGTATTTCTGGGTAATGGCCATGATAGTGAGCGCAGATCAACTGTTTCTACGTTTTCAACTGATGTCCACTCGCTTGTTGATTATTGTTCCCACAATTCCTTGCTGTTCACATAATTTCATATAATCTCAATAAAGTTATGTTAATGTGTCGTTCATTTGTATGCCTTATTGTTCTTGAAGATGACCATGAAGATAATAATTTTAAGATGATAATGTTATGAAAGAAACATTTACGAATGAAATAGTGTTGTAACGATTATAGTGTTTTACTTAGGTCTATAACACTTTGAGGAGCGCACAAATGTGTCACCTTGTGGGAGTAGAATCTATGTAGTAACAGGATTGTAAATGCATTAACAGGGATGGGCAGTTTGATTCATTTCAAAGGATCGGCTCTTTTGAGTTGATACATAAAAATGTACCGACCCTTTCACTCATTTTCAAAGAGTGTTCATAAGGGCAGTTTCTTTGTCTGTGCCCTGTTACTTCTTGCCAAGGGTTGGTGTGTGGTGATTCCATATTGTTTTTGCCAGGGGTTGTTGTTACATTATGGAATACTGACGGTACACAAATGCCCTGCAAATATATATTGCCTTTTTATATGAATACTCTTTGCCTTTTACGGATATCATTGCTTTGCATTTTTAGGTGGTAGGCTACCTTAATTAATGCGCAACCAAATCAGAAACAGCACCATCTGTTATCCTATGCATCTGGATGATTACAATTAAACAGTCGCGTACTTTAGTGCCATAACGTGGTGATGGTAGTGCGTGTCCCCTAATTTAAACACATAAATATTGAACAAATCGAAGAAATAAAAGTAAACTTCATATAACTGAGGGTGCCATCGCGGCAGTAACATAGGCCTACTGTGTCACAACGACGAGCAGGTACCATGGAGGCAGTACCGTCTTCTAATGAAAAAGCGAGTAGACTACAGCAGAGTAGACCAGAGCTGGTACCACATAGTGGAAAAAGCAGCCTGTGAGCAGTACGAGTGGGCGAGTCTAATTGGTGGGAGAAGTCGGGGATTCACTTCAGCACTTGGTCATTTGACAGGCTGATCCGGTACATATCGGACACTAAAAAGAGTCGTTCAAAAAGATTTGGTCGTTTTTTTGCCCATCATTACACCTTAATCCATGTAATTGTGTGAGATTACAATTTGCAAGTAATAGTGTGCGCGCGATAATCTGCCTATGTCAAAACCTTGATTGATTTGGCAGTGTTTTTACTATTGAGTTCTACTTAACCCATTTTGCCCCACTGGCAACAATTGTTGCCGAAGTGTATCACTGTCATTTTCAACTCACAATAAAAAATCTAAAAGGTACTAATGAAATTTTTTCCACTTATATGCTAGTAGACAACTTAGACAAAGGTTTTGGTTTATAAAAAATAGTTTCCAAGTGCTTCCCGTCACATGACATCATCTGCTTCCTGCTCCTTACGGCTGAAGACATGGCAAATGCAAATCCTCCTGGAAAGAGGCAATTTTCATAAATTTCTTATGATTTCCCCCCAAACATATTAATATTTATTTAATCATTCAAGTCTCTAGAGTAGCCCTCCCCCAAAAAATTGTACATTTTTTTGTTCATGGGCTTATTTCTGTGAGCGGCAACAAAAGTTGCCAGTGGGCACATAGCTTGTCACTAACTAAAGGAAAACACTGTCTTCAGGATTGCTCATAATTTACTTATTTTATGGCTCATTTTTGTCCTCTTAGAATACTCTTCCTAGCTAAATAAATTCACAAGTATTCACAGCCTGTGTCTATAGGATTTGGTTTTTGTTACCATACATCATTTTCTTGCTAGCTGCTCAGCGATCTTTCCCTGTTAGCTAACATTAGCTTGTGTTTCACTGAGGTAAAAATTTTTGATGTGCAGTTGGAGGTGCACTTTTCTTGACACACAAGTACTTACCATAGCCAATGCGCCAATGCCCACACCTAACCACCCCCCCCCCCCCCACACACACACACACACACAAACCCCCCTTTTCCCTCTGTAATGCTATGTATGTAAGCAATTTTCATAAAATAACATGGATCAAAATAAAAATCAATCATATATGTAGTCCTTTCCTTAGGTGGCAGAGGTCCATGGCAGAGGTCCTGGCCTTGCTGCAGGACTCTGAAACTGTGGCGGACATCACAATTGTGCTGGAGTCAGAAATTATTCAGGTTATCTATTTCATAGGCACTGCATTTCTGTGACATAGAAATGATTTTTTCTGTTTCTGTTTCATTTGCAAAATTAGCAACAACATAATTTTATTTCCACCAAGTTGTTCCCTCACTTGTTTGGCGGTTTTTCGATTGGCAGCGTGAATTCAATGTTTGAAACCTTTTGTTGTTATGTTTTAACCTGTTGGCACCCTCAATAATGATTGGCACCCCTGGTTAAGATGTGTTAAAAGCCTTAAAATAAATTCAATCTTTATTGCAGAAGCATACTCTCACACTGAAAATTGTAGAAAAATGTAACCTTCAACTCAAGTGAATTTTCAAGGGAAAAACAAATCCCTGACTAAGAAATAATTATTTTTCATAAAATCACCTGTTCCACAATTATTGGCATCCCTAATCAATTCCTAGGAAATAAATGTAATTGAAGTATTTCTGTCATTTCCGCAGAAGTTTACAAAGTTGATCATAGTATCTAGGAACATTTAATAAGTAAATCATCCCTTCCTGTTTCCCTGGGGTATAAATATGAAGTGACACGGAGGCCATTTCTCTTATCCACTCTTCAACATGGGAAAGACAAAGGAACACACCATTCAAGTAAGGCATTATTAGGTTATTTTGCCACCAGGAGGACGGTAAGATAAATAAAAAGTTCTCCAAAGCTCATTGTTAAAGAATTGAAACAAATGGTAGCATCTTGGGGTCACAAAGTCTCCAAAACAACCATCAGGCGCTATCTACATTCTAACATGCTGTTTTGGAGGCGTGCACAGAAAAAACCTTTTCTCACTCACAATCATAAACGCAAACGTCTGGAGTTTGCTAAGCGGTACTAGGACTTCAACTGGGACCATGTGCTTTAGTCAGATGAGACCAAGATAGAGCTTTTTGGCAACAAACACTCTAAGTGGGTCTGGCGGAACACAAAAGATGAGTATGCTGAAAAGCACCTCATGCCCACTGTGAAGAATGGGGGAGGATCGGTGATGCTGTGGGCCAGTTTCTCTTCCAGAGGCCCTGGAAACCTTATTAGAGTGCATGGCATCATGAACGCTTTGAAATACCAGGACATTTTAAATCAAAATCTGGTGGTCTCTGCCTGAAAGCTAAAGATGGGTCGTCACTGGGTTTTTCAGCAAGATAATGACCCTAAACATGTGGCCAAATCTACACAGAAATGGTTCACCAGACACAGAATCAAGCTCCTCCCTTGACCATCTCATTCCCCAGATCTCAACCCCATTGAAAACCTGTGGAGTGAGCTGAAGAGGAGAGTGCAGAGGAGAGGAACCAGGTCACTGGTGATTTAGAGAGATTGTGCAAAGAGGAATGGTCAAGGATCCCTCTTTCTGTATTCTCCCATCTTGTGAAACATTATAGGAGAAGATTAGGTGCTGTTTTGTTGGCAAAAGGGGGTTGTACAAAGTATGAACATCAGGGGTGCTAATAATTGTGGCACACATGATTTGATGTAAAAGAATTATTTCTTAAAGTGGGATTTTTTTCCCACTGAATAAATGCACTTGAATTAAAGGTTGGATTTTCCTCTTTTTTTTATTGTGGCCCTATATCATTTAGAAAAAAACTGAATTTATTAGAAGCTAAAGAACACATCTTAACCAGGGGTGCCAATAATTATGGAGGGCGCCTCCCCCACGCACACACATCTTTTTGTTATTATTTATTATGGCTATATTATTATTTATTATTATTATTATTATTAGGTGACATTTGACCTAGTGACAAGCTATGTGACTACTGGCAACAATTGTTGCCAGTCATAAAAATGCTATTTTCTTCAAAACAAAGTGCAAAATGGAAAAAATAAATATATAAAATGATTCAGAGGGACTCAACTGATAAAATTATATGCCTTACAACTCCGAAAAAAATCTGGGCATAAACGGGTTAATATATATTTTTCATGCATGTACTATTCGATTTAAGCTCTGGTTGATCCTGCCTACCCAGCCACGGACCTCACTACGTGTTAATTAATGCTGTACATTGAAACGAAAAGTCCATAGAATTTGTTTTAAAAGAGAGGTGATGGATTTGGGGTATGTTTGTCTGAGTTAACGGGAATGAGACAAACGTCTTTATATTTTTTATACCGTAAGTGTTGCAATATAGGGGCACGGATGAGGTGCAAGGAATAGAGGCACTGTGAATGAGCGGAACACTCAACACGGCACTTTTTGGCCCCCCGCTTAAGTGAATCCGGCGCCCCTGTTAGCCACTGCTCTAGACACTGCGGTGAACCAAAATCACAGAAAGTTTTGAGATGCAAGAACCACCATGTCTGGCACCTCAGCTCATACAGTGGTTAAAGTCACTTAGCTCATGCATCTTGCTTGCAAATAAAAAAAACTCAACCTCTTCACCATTTCTGCATGTTTAACATACTGAATGACAGTGACAGGAACTGCTCTTGATGTCGTTACTAGGCAATTGGCATTTACCAGTAGATGCAAAAGAAGCGTGCAGTTCATGTTTTTGATCTGAGTTTTCAGAGAATGTGCTGAGAAATTGCCCACAAACCACTCCAGAGTAGTTTCTTAAGTTGAATGTGTCTGCCTGTGACTGAGTTGAAAGAGGATAAGACAATGCTTTCTTGCAGCAATGCTTTTCTTGCTCAGCTTGCAGTGTGCTTCACTTTGAGTACATCACATACTTTATGGTTCCAGTTTGAACAAGCCAGCTGCCTGTAGCAGTCCATCATTTGGAGAGTCACAAGCCTATCGGCACCTCTCATCGTAATCCACTGACAAAGTAGGACCTGGCTGTCCGCAGTCATTTTTATACCTCCACAGGCTGTGTCACTGTCTTATTTGTTGTGACAACTTATACTTCCCTTCACTTTCACAGCCACTTGCTTGACCTCTAACACACAAAAAAACTCTCTCATTTGCTTGTTTGATCATTCACAAACACGCCGAAGCCCCAACATAATTTGTCTTTTGAACATGAGAGCTTTTCATGTGAATATGTATGAGAGAAATTAATGTACTCAAAGTGGGAGATAAAACTACTGTACTGTGCTCAAAATGCAAGCATTTTACATGTGTGCCAGCTCGAAAACAAATTTATGTGGACAGCGCAAGACTGCATGGATAATATAATTGTTCAAGCCATTCTAATTGAGCTTTCTCTGTCTGCCGCGCTCAACTCTTTCATGAGATGTAGAAAAATGGCTCAGACTTGTGAAGTCTAAGCTAGGCAACAGTTTTAGTTGTAATGCTGAGGCTGTAGAGAAGAAATTTGGGTTGGAGGGAGAAGGGATACTCTCAAGGGATTTTTGAGTGAAATGCAATGGCCACACCTGTTTAAGTTGCATCTCAACCTCTGGTTAACTGTAAGCTATTTTGCAGAGAAAAAACCTGGACCAACTGGCAATCAATACATGCTATCTTCTGTTTCCTTTTATGGTTGTAAGCTTGTTAATGCTTGCCAGACAATATTAGCCTGACCTGAGTACATAAACTCTTTAGTAGCTTAGCCAATGTTCATCACCATGTGAAAGATGAAGAAGAAATTGGTTCTTAATTCAGACAATGGGCTCTATTTACGTGTCTTCACAAACACAAATGTAGGTGGAAGCAGCGTCATGCACAATTTGACCATTGCAAACAGCTCATTTATTGTCTTTGCCCAATTTCTGGCTGCAAAACTGTTTGCAAATAAATGCATATCATAATTTTCACCTACTTGTACCCTACAAATAATGGCTATAAAATGGCGGTGGGGTCTAATTGGAAGAGGAGGGTGAAGACGTAGCAATTTTTACACATGAATATTATTTTGTGCCAGGGGTAATTAAAATAATAAACTTAAGTCTCGGTTTTGTTTTAATGTTGAGATTATATGGATTAGAGGCCCACAACTTTTCATTGAAACACTTCACCCTGTGAATTAATCTCTTACTCACCAAACCGTAATGTTGCAATGCCTATATGTAATGAAGGGCAACGGGGGGGCTAGATATACCCCAACTAATAATCCGATTACGACACCCCAGTAAGACCAATACAATTAGGCTCCAGGGAATACTGTACAGTATTTTCAACGGAACACAATGACCAACACAGATTTAAATGCACGAAGCAACAGGCATGAATTCCAATTCAAATCATTTTTTTAATTAGGGGTAAAGGGAATGGGAGAGAAAGTTGATCCAAAACCCTGGAAGCAAGCAATTTAGCGCAATACAAAAATATATTTATTTAATATCAGTATGCCAACGTGGCTAAAACAGTTGAATATACCTTAATTGGATTAAAAATTAACACAACGCAACAGGTAACAGGATGAGGCTAGGGAGGGCTTACCTGAGGGAGGCAGACTAACAGTAGGCGTGCTCCGGGATCCACACCACCCACACAAACATGCGAGGTAGTGGTAATCTGTGAAAACTCCAAGGCAACAACATAAAGCACACAGCACACTACAGAACACTGTAAACTAATAACCACACACCTGCATGCAGTGACAGAGGCCGCCACCAGGTGCCTAGCCTCCCTCTGAAATCATTCAACACCTGCTGAAGGGATAAACAGCTAAAAATGATTGCACAAAAGATGTCAACAGCCACTTATAATAGGGCAATAGAACCACATCAGGACAGGGAGAATATGGCCGGGGACTAGCCCAAGCGCCTTTGACAACTTGTCCAATTACAATTGAACACAAAATCATTACAACAGTTGGACCCTTAATAGCTTGCAATTGATCAATATAATACCAGAGATTCAAACAAAAGCAGGTACAAAAAAAAATAAATACAAATCCACCAACCAAATTAAAAGTAAAAGAGACAAGCACAACAAACAAAAATACACAGTTCAAAACACAAATTCTCAAAATTCCAAGACGAAACAATCAACTCGAGCAAGGAATTTGTCAGTCGTTTAAAACAGCAGCGCCTGCATGATCAACCCTCCAGCGCACTGGCCACTTACACCTGCAACGAGCAGATTCTAGTAAATAAGCCAAAAGGACCATAAATAATCTTAAAAATGGTTATACTACGTACCCACGCTGACAATAACGTCACAGAGTCTCACTGCAAGACAATAAGCCTGTAATAACTCAGCGTAAATAACAAATATCCTTGCAAAAACAATAATCCTAATTCACTAATTCGAATGGGCAAGAAGTTTACCTGAGCCAGCAGCGCGAAGAGAGTAGGTTACTGAAGACAATAGATAAACCGAGCCAGGTCACAGATCCTCACTACGAGCAAAAGTTTGATCAGAACCCGTTTACCGAAGCTTAACTACTATATCATAATAGCAGTAAAAAGAGAATGTACCAAAGCAGATGAGACGAGAACCATACCCACCGCGAGATGACAAGGCACAGTTCCCTCCCTGAATGGGCAGGAACACTTGTATACACAAAATTGAGCAGAAGAAGGTTATAAATACAGGGCTGGCAAAACAGGAGGCCACATTAACAAAGGAGGGGGGGGCGTAGTTACGGACGCAGTTACCAGCACAAACACCATTCGACCCTTTTATTGCCACCCGGACTAAAGCTACCAATGACTCGGGTTGACAAGTAGATTGACTAATTGACCAAAGAAACAAGAAGTGTAGAAATACCAGCATTACCCCATCACACTCTACCCAGGGGACCTTCATCGTTGCCCTGACAATGGACTATCGAATGGGTATTAACATCCTTAGCATCTGACTTACGGCGCAGATGGGGAAGAGTCAACAGCCCCTAATGCTGATCTTGGAAGACGATGTAAATTTGAATGCTGCCCCGCCGGGCCCAGGTTGTTCTTTGCACTTCTATCACCCCAGCATCGAGTAGGGTCAAAGCTTGCAAGTAGTCACCTATAGGTTCTGCCTCGTGTAATGTGGTTGGGAGGCCAGTAGCTATGGATAGTGGCATTGCAATGGAGGCAACCAAAACTGCAGGTTCAGGCTGTAAAGAGGGGTCAGATATGAACATCAGAATACCTGAACTGGCATCCGGATCCTCTTCTCGCAGAGCCATACTTTGTGAAACAGGAACTGGACTGCAAAGTGGCTCCACACCTACATGAAGCTTCAGCATTGTGCGATGCACATGCTTCTCCTTTTCTGGAGCATTCACTGGCACAACTGTATACACCATCCCTCCCGGCCTCGGGACTTTCTTCACTTGGTGTAACTGTGAACTCCACAGATCTTATATCTTGTCGTGGCCCCGGACTCCATAATCACGGACATTCACCAACTGTCCCTCCTGCAATGGCACGTTCCTCACCCAATGGACCTTATATTTCTCTCGTTGGCCTGCTGCAGTGATTAAACGTTCTCTTGCTCCCTCCAGACCAAGGTTAAGTCGGGTTTTATGTTCTGCTATCCAATCACTTGCAGTGCCTGGCATTGGTTCGGCTACCCCACCCAACAAAAAGCCCACTGTTAGCTTTGGATCTTAGCCAAACATTAGTTAATAAGGTGACTCACCCGTGAACTGATGCGGTGTGGTGTTGTAGCAGAAAACCACCTGGGGGAGGCATAAGATCCAATTCTGCTTCTGAGAGTTAGGGAGCAAAGTTGTGCAACGTTTTATTAAAATGCTCTCATTGGTTGTTCCCCGCTGGGTGATAAGGGTTAGTCCGGGACTTGGCGACGTCATAAAGAAGGCAGAGTTAGTGTATCAAGGTGCTTTCAAAGCTGCGGCCCTGATCTGAATGGACACGGCTAGGGACCCCAAACTTATAAAACCATTCCATAACAAATACTTGAGCCACAGTTTGAGCACGCTGATCTTCAGTTGGAAAAGCCAGACAGTACTCGCTGAAGACATTTGTCATCACCAACACATTTTCAACCCCATTACGCGTTGGTTCCAGAACAGTAAAATCTACAGCCAGAATTTCATTGGGACGAGAAGCTAGCAAAGGTCCCATAAAACTATGTGCAACTGGCTGGGTGTCTTTCCTGACCTAGCAATGCTCGCACTCTTGGCACCAATGCTTGATCTCTGCGAACATTCCAGGCCAGTTACACCGCTGTTGCACCATTCGACTGGTTCGCTCAATGCCCTGGTGACCCTGACTCTCATGGAGCTGGGCCAATACCACTGGCTTCAACAAAGCTGGCAGAACCAACTGGAGGACCTCTTCACCACCATCTGGGCGAAAGATCCGACGATAAAGGATGCAATCCTTGTCAAACAGCCGGTCCCACTGTTTCAACAATTTTAAGGCATTAGGAGACAACCTGCACCACTCAGTGGCTGTCGGGCGCTCCCTTCTCTCCCAGCACACCAAAAAGTCCTGAATGTCAGGGTCTGCTCTCTGCATAACCTGCAACTCAGAAGGGGAATCATGAGGGAACACAGCAATGAATGATTGAGTCACCTGAATTGGACTTTAATCCACCATCGCCTGCCGCAACAATGTCGGGAAGGCAGTCCAAGGGGTCTTGACCGATGGAGAGCCTGGATCCACATATTGTCATGACAAAGAATCAGCATTGACATTAGTCTTTCCAGACTTATACTTTAGCTCTAAGTCAAAAGCGACCAACTGAGCCGCCCATCGCTGTTCTGTGGGACCTAGCTTGGCTGGAGCCAAGTGAGTAAGGGGATTATTATCTGTGAAAACTTTACACTTATGGCTAAGCAGGTACTCATGGATTTTCTCGGTCATAGCCCACTTGAGTGCAAGAAATTCCAGCTTCATGGAGCTATAGTTGGACATATTACGCTCAGTAGGCTTCAGACCGCTGTTGGCGTTTGCAATGGGACGAAAGTGACCACCCTGCTCCTGGTAGAGAACTGCTCCCAGGCCACTATAGCTTGCATAAATCTCCAGGATGAAAGGGAGGGAGAGGTCTGCGTAGGCCAACACGGGTGCCCCCACGAGCTTGCCCTAAAAACTCTCCTCGTAGACTTCTGTACATGCTGCTGTCAAACTCTTACCAAATGCGAATTGGTCCCTACTAGCTCATCCACCAACCTATGCAGAGGGGCCGGCAACTTAGCAAACCCCTCCACAAAGTGGTGATAGTAGCTGGCAAAACCCAAGAAGGAATGGAGCTCCGAAACATGAGTGGGCCGCTGCCAATTTGCTACAACCTCCACCTTCTTGGAATCAGTGGAGACACCCTAACTGGAGATCACATGACCCAGATAGCCAACTTCAGTCTGAAAGAAAGCTCACTTTTCAAGTTTAGCTTTTAAACCCTCGAATTGCTGGCAGCTAAGCACCACTTCCAACTGCTGCAAATGCTGCGACACTGAGGAGAAGAATACAAACAAGTCATCCAAATACAGCAGTAATGACTGACACTGCTGATCTCCAAACATAAGCCTCTGAAATGTGCTAAGGGCATTGCAGAGTCTAAAAGGCATTGTGTTCCATTTGAAAAACCCAAATGGAGTACTGAAAGCAGTTTTAGCCTTATCAGCCTCATCAACAGGCACTTGATTATACCCACTGGCAAGATCAAGTGGTGAAAACCAGCAAGCCCCAGAGAGAGCATCCAAGGTATCTTCAATACGAGGAAGTGGAAATGAGTCTTTACAAGTTTTGCTGTTCAACTGCCGATAATCCACACACAAGCGGGGGCTTCCATCTTTCTTTTTAACCAGGACAATAGGGGACGCATAGGGGCTGCAGCTCTCTCATATAATCTGTGTCTCAAGTAACTGTTGGATATGGACTTCACCACCTCATACTCTGAAGGGGGCAGCCGATGATAACGCTGCCAGATGGGGACATTGTCAACTAGAGGAATCTCATGAGATATAAGGCGGATGCAACCCAAATCTCCATCATGAGCGGCAAATGTTGAGCTGTATTTCAGCAACACAGACCACACCTGGCTTGGAGAGAGGCAGAGACTATCGGCTCAGACATCGAAGCATGTGCTGCCCTCACATCAACTACACCTGGAGTCAAAGTAGTAATGTAAACTTCTGTCAAACTACCAAAAAGGCGGTGGGGGCAAAATGACATTGCTGCAGGGATTCAAGAACTGGATTAGGGGCCTGTCCTTCAATGAAGGATTCAAACAAGGAGGGGCCATATTGGCAAAACAATTCATTGTAACACTTACTAATAATATTCATCCCCAATACACTCGGAGCCTGAGACAGAGAACTCCCTATCGGGTCCTTGACTACCAACACTCCACACCCTGGTATATCCTTCTTACAAAGCTTGACATCCAACTCCATGTAGCCAAGGTGTGGGGCAGTAAGACCATTGGCCGCCCAACGTTGTAACCTTCAACACAGCCTAAGACGATCATGACCCCATGGTTCAAAATTATTTTTAAAAAAGTCTTAGTGATGGTAGATACCATGGAACCAGTATCCAACAGACAAAGCACCTCCACACCCCCCATGATAACACATTCGTGTGGACATGACGACATCAGCTGAGGTGAAGTCCCCACATCCCCATTCATAACTCCTGAGCCATTAAAACTTTTGCAGATTAGTTAGCGCCTGTGTGGCAGCCCATTTAAAGCGCTCATTGAACACTGGTAGTATTCCTCTTATGTGGAGGACATCACGTATAATACCTGTTTCTAAGGTGAAATGTCCAAAACAACTAAGTGAGTATCATCCTGTTACTTTGACCCCTGTCGTCATGAAGGCAGTGGAAAAGATTGTAGTGCTGGAGTTTAGAGAGTCCATGGGCGATAAACTAGACAACAATTTGCATACAGGCATAATCGCAGTAAGAAGAGTGCTGTGGTGACACTGATTCACCTCATTCTGGTTCCCTATCTGATTCACTGGTACTACGCATTCTTTAGAAATAGAGTTCAGAGAGTCAAAGTAAACCAGACACTTTCAACTCCTTTAGTTACTAACATTGGAGCGCCTCAGAGCTGCGTAAGCTCTCCATTTATTTTCACATTTTATACTGATGATTGTAGAACTGATGGGTCAAACACATTTATTTTGAAGTTTTCTGATGATACTGTATTGTTGTCTTTGTTGGGGATCAAAGACGACCCCAGTATTCATCAGGCTCATACTGATAGACTGGTGGGGTGGTGTGAGAAGAACTCACTTATTATCAATGCAAAGAAGACAAAAGAAATTATTATTGGTCTTCCAGAGAACTCATATCCCCCACCTGTCATTATCAATTACACTAATATCGATCTTTTCCGATAAATATTTAGACATACATGTGGACGCTGCTCTATCCTGTAATGCACAGATTGATTATATTTGTAGTGAAACACAACAACGTATTTATTTTTTTCGGAGACTAAAGTCTTATGGTACTTGTAAATCTATTTTGTTACTGTTTTTTTCAGTCTATTGTACTAAGTGTTATGCAGTATGGCGTTAGCGCATGGTATCGTGGTCTCTCAGTGCAACTTAAAGCTAGACTGGGAAAACATATACTGCATACTAGGAGAATGCTGTCTATGGCAGGCAATATTCTGTCTGACCCAACACATTTTATTTGAAGAGTACTAGTTGTTGCCATCCAGCAGGAGAGACCGAGTCCCCAGAACTAGATTAAACAGGCTGAGGAGCTCTTTTATTCCTCATTCTGTTAAAATGTTGAATCAATCAAGGGTCTTAAGAGTACTGTGAGACCAGGGTATTGAACAATTCTCAGGGCGGGACATGGAGGTACTGCAGTCACTTTGATGTTGTTAGCACATTATATGTTTGAGGGTATAATTGTCCATAGTCTATGTTTATGGTGTTTATTTTGTATGATGTTTGTCTGATGTCATTTTGTAATTATGAGATACAAGTGTCTTGGCTGCAAAACAAATTTCAGGAGGAATTCTGATCAATAAAGTAATCAATCAATTAGAAACCCCACCTGAGCTGCGGCTCAACAGGTCAGTGGGCGCTAGTTTTCCTGCACCTGACTGGACTGGGTGGCCCCTTGGGGAGTTCGAGTTTGAGAAACAGCAGCTGCCTGAAGACGTGGTGGGACCCTCTGGCGGGGGTAGTTGCAAAGCCCTGGCTGACACAATGCCCCTGTGGGAGTCATATTACCGTCCTCAGTCTTTTAATATAACTGGACCTTATCTGTTTAAAACAATCTAAACCTCTGAGAACTTCACAATACTCTTATATGTTCAATATCCTGCAAAGAAATCACTTCTGTTCTTAGAACCCAATCTACCTATATAATAATTCATCTTTAGACTTTTTCAAGACAAATACATTATATTAGTACATATTCATATCATGTTTGGTCTTGTTATTCTCAGAGGAATCCAAGGAGTTGAATGGAATATGTTTCATTACCATTGAAATTAAGGTTCACTCCCTTTTGGTAACTCCTGAAAATTAGCTAGAATCCTCTTGGGTAATCACCATTTTCTTCTCTCTGTGCTAAATTGTTTTACTACATCCTTCAAATGGTGGAAACCAGAAAACCAGATTTGACCCCCCTTCCAGGTTGTTAATGGCCATGCCGCCTGGAGCAAAGACGTGATCTGGCTTAAAGAAAAGAGAAACAATCCATTCTAGGAAGATCGTAGCCGACTTGTGCATATCTATGCCATGTGTAGGCCTTTTAGTCATAGCGGATCGTCTCTCTGATCCCGCCCCCACGCTTGCTCTGTGTGTAGCCTTTTCCACCAGGTATGGCTTCATTCGCATTTTCTAAATTGTATGTAATATGGGATTGGTTTAACTTTGATTCGTTTGATTTAAACTCTTGCCTATCTGGTGAATAAATTATTGTTATTCCTTCAAACTCGCGTGGTCTCTGTGACTCCTAATCCTTTTATTCTTTCTAGCTATGTTGCAACGGTTACCTAGGGGTATAATCCAAACCAAAGAATGAGTGGCCAGCAGCCTGGTATGGGAATTGGTTTTATTAAGTTGGCGAGACAATCATAATCTACTTACATACAGGGTTTATGTATTGCCGGTTCTGGGATTTTAACCTGAAGGAAACCCATCTATGAATGGATGAGGCGAAAGCAGAGGGGTCTGTTTGAATCCGAAACGTATCCGCCAATCAGAAAATAGGATTTCTTGTTGCCAGGTGAAATAGCATCGCCGTAATCACGTCTTCCAAACGCGCGCAAATGCTTTTGTGTGCACTGGAAGCTGGAAGTGGAAGCCCGAAATCAGGTAACCACTTCATCACTTTTTTTTTCAAAAAGTGCTTATTAAAGTCTAGGAACTATATGGGATATATTGGCTTTACGGATCACTTTTTTTTACCTCAATTTAACAGCTTTGGGCGGTTATGGTTAGATGAATTGACTTGTAACTTACGGGGAGAGTGGGGGCTCTCTGCCCTCCGTGTATTTTGGCTGAAAACAAACCCTGCTCCGATCCGGTGTAAGAGGTGGTACCGGAAATTTAAAAAGCACAGATATCGGGGGGAATGAGAGTCACTTCTTATATCCGTTTACTGGCCGTGGTGATATTCAAAAACTGATCCTGGTGTGCCATCTAGTGATGTAATTTTGTAACTGCGTGCATAAATTTGCAGCTCCACGTCCACTGGTGGACACATCTGCACAAAGATACGCCGTTGTTCTTCTTGAACACGCCGAATCCAGATAATCCGTGAATGAATTAAATTGATATTTTAATTGTTACCAGTGTCAAAGTAACGAAGTGAAAGTAGGGGAGACCGGGGTTACTTCGGTCACGGGGTTAGGTTTGTCACCAGTTTTTTTATTGCAAACGAAAATGTACAAATTATGTGACATCCCAGCGACGTCATCTCTTGGAAAGAAGAAGGACTTGTAGTGCCATGTAAGTGTTTTCTGCCTAAATAACTAAATTTTGGCCCAAAATCCAAACTTTAAGTGTCTGAAAGAAATGCGTTTAGCTTCTCTGAAGACCAAGATTTCCACAATGTTTTTTCTGTTTCATTAATGCATGTAACTAGAGTTATTTACAACACATAAGATAAAGGCCTGCTGCGATCATGAGATATGCGGCCTGATTTCCAAAATGGGAGCACGGGGCTACACTGGCTAAGCAACATGGGGTTAGTTTGTCAGGGTGCTGAGGTTCCACCACTTGTAGGTCCTGCGTTTGGCCTATATTAACCCTTGTATGGTGTTTGGGTCTGTGGGACCCGTTTTCAGTTTTCATCAAACCATGTTTGCTGTTCATATGACTTGTAATTGGGATGAAGTAAACATCTGTTGAGCATTTTAACATAAAACAACACAATCAAACAATTTTGAAAACCCAAAACTCTAGCGGGTCCCAGACCCATGAACACTGGCTGAGTAACAAAAATCCTAACACCATACAAGGGTTAAAATATTCCAAAGTCAAATATAGGAGCCGATTTATTGTTTTTCAGACACCTATAGTGTCTTAATTCAAATATTTGCATTTACTTTATGTTTATGATAGAGAACCTATTAGGGCCTTTGTTTGGAGGACACAAGTATGGGTTTGTAAGGGTTTGCTCCTTGCAACCCCTCCCCTTTCTCACTCTTTCACCTCCACCTGAATGGGACACAGGTGGGGCCCATTAAAGTGGAGGTGCTGGCAGAGTATTTGGGGTTGGCAGGTGCCAGCCCTGGGGCCTCTGCATTTCATTCCACTCCTTTTTCAGTGGGAATGTTTGTTGCTCCTCCTTGGTGCCGTGGTCCTTACTGATCATCCAAAGGTGGAGAGGAGGGGGTCCAGTGCTTCTCATGCAAAGGGTTGGCACATGAGGACTGTGCAAATGTCAGTGGGCTCGCCTACATAGGTCATAACTGCTACTCTGATGGTGATTATGCATAAATCATAGCTTGTATTGGTTCGTTGTAAAAATAAAACAGTTCTCACCATTTCTGTTATGAGAATATTGGACTGTCTTTTTCAGCTTCAGCTGATTGCCAACTATGACGATTTTACCCCACCCATCTGACGACTTCGGCATGTTTGTGATATATAGAAAATTGAATAATGTGACAACAATATACGTTATATTGAGACTGTATCAATACAACTTTTGTAGGTGACATTCTGCACTACACATAGACCATAAAGGTATTTCTCTAAGTTTTAGCCACGAGTTATGAAGCCAAATACAAAATCATGACAAGGTAACCCCAGTCTCCCCAATACTACTTAAATACTGTAACAAAGTACATGTACATCGATACTCCCATTTTCAAAGGTGCATAGTATCACGTATCATGCACCCCCCTAACCCCCCCCCCAGCCGAAGAAAATCTCACTCTAGCCTGCATTCAAAACTTGAGAGCCCTGCGCATGTGTGTGTGCTGCTGGCGCGCTTGCGTGATTTTGGGAGTGGGCAGGCGCGTACCCGCGCGTGTGGCAGATGCGCGTGTGCTCGTGGGCACAAGTTCCTTTGTCTTGGGACAAATTCTTACAGTGCGGGGGCTGCTTAGAATTTCTAAATGTAGCTATAGGCAGGCGATGCGCGGCTGGATAACTCCATTTAGCTTCAACGAATTGCGAGAAGAGTTTGCTTCAGCTCATACGCAATTTGTATTGTGTGTTATGTGTATGTGTTTCCGCTACATTCGATTACGAGCGCCGCTGCTGAAATTTCACATGATCATTACTATCAATGTGCTCCGAATGATTTTTACTCACACTTTGTGAGCTCAACAACACACAACGTTATTTTGCACTTGTTTTGAGTCATCAACGCTTCAAGTCCTACCAGACCCTTTTCGGACATAACAGGTGACATTCCAGCTTTTACACGGTCTCTATAACGAGTAGCGCGGGTAACGTAACGTGAACGTAACAACGTAGCTCCTTAGGGCAGTTAGCGGGAAGGGAAAGTGACGGTAATAGCGAACGGAGCAGCAGCGATTCAGAAAGATACGCAGGAAGTTGGCAGAAAATGTACATTTTGTCACTTAATAAATGCTACAGCTTCTCAAGCCAACAGTCTTATGCCATCAGATGTCAGGAAGGCCTTCAGTAACATCACCCTTTCCTGCATAATTGCTCTAAAACTGTTTGCGATCAGGTTTGCTCGATTAACAATCAAGCAGTTTATTAACTGATAAGCCACCACCAATGCATGACCTGTCATGATTAAGGAATGCTAATGACAAAGCAATTACCTATTGGCTATGTTGATATAATTGATGTGACTCCACAAGGATATAAATCTGCACAAAATCCGAAACTTTCGCTGACTTCGCAGCAGTTATTTTTGTTATCAGCCAGCTGTGCATCGTACCTAACAAAACGCTTTAGCTGTCACTACATTCAGACTATAGAATGGATTCTCATGGCTTATTTGCTCAATGAACCTCACAAACTAATTTACGCAAACCAAGAAATTATCAAGACACAGGCGATTGATATTTCCCATAGTCATTGATGTGCGGAAGTAAACGCCGTGTATTTTCGTAGTGGAATGTATAGCAAGGCTTTCAAAAATAAATCAGATTCTCGTCGGTTCCACCAATCAGTCTGAGCAACTTTATTTAATCGGGGAGGTAAACTGTGAGAGGTGTCTGTCATTAAGAAGTGAAAGGTGAGATTATTGCTCGCCCTGTGTTTCTGCTGATGGACCGTCACTGCATATTAGCTGTATTTATACCGTCAAATCAGTTGATACCACCTTATTTATACTGTTAATTCTGTTTATACTACTATACTTGACATATTTATTCTGTTTATATCTTTGCCACTGTCTTTTCTTAGATTTATTTTAGGTTGTATATATTTATTTTTCTACATGTTGATAGTTAAATGATATTTCAATTTTCAGGTGAGTCTCTTAAACTGGCTGGTTAGGCAGAGAAAGGGGGATGGTGACCATGGAGGAGCTGAAGTTAGTAAATTATGGATGCAAACTAGTGTTTTGCATCATGCACATACGCAGTTGATGCAGAGCAACGTAATGAAGTTCGGCTTTCCTATACTGTTATAAACTGACTTAATTTAACAGTTAAATTAACCGCATTGTCTCCTTGCTATTTTAACAGAAAGTAACAGGAAGAGTTCTGCACGCAATTTACTGTGGTTTAAACTTAATATGGACGGAACTCTGTTGTAAATTAACTGTAAAATTAAAGTTAAAATAACTGACAAAAATGTGCAACTTTATAACGGTGTGTTTGTGGAAACTGAAAATGGCGCAGTTTCATTAACACAAGTTCTTTTTGTCTTCGTCACTGATCCCAGTTGGAGCAACACGCAGTGGTCTACCATCCTGTTATCCATTCTGACAGGGCAAAGATGGACTAAATGAAGACAAGTTGGTATGTGCTCTCAGAATGAAGTTGTTCCGATCTTTATTCACAAAGCAAACTTATAAATTCAATTCACACATGTATACAACGGATATAATCTGTAACAAAATCTGTTACAAAAAATTCTAGGGGAAACACTGATCAGTCTGTAACATCTCAAGCTGAGGGATGGCTGACTGTCCCTCAAGAATTCTCTGCTCATGAATTACATAATTTTCTTCGTCACAACTTAAAAAAACACAAAGCAAAAAAGCTGGAATCCTTCTTCTTTCAAATAGAAACAGGGTGATTAGTCTGCACAGAGCACAGCGATGTTTGGATGCAGAAAATTTGGATGCACATAATGTGTAACGCGACCGAGCATCCAAATTTTCTGCATGTGCCAGACTGCTGGTGTTCTGTCAAATTTTGCTACCAATCAAAATATGCTACCTCGTGGTTCTGCGCTTGCACACACCTAAAATCTTGGGCTGTTTCTTCACTCATATCTAAAGTATCTGCAAAAATCATAAGAATAGATTTAGTTTCAGTGTGCTGTTCTACCTGTTAGCGTAGATATATATTTGCATGTACACAGATAATGCAAAAATTTGATGATAATGCCGTATATGGGGATATATCTTCCAGCAAACTAAATTCAACTCATTATAACATCTGTTTATGTTACAATAAGCAAACAAATAACAAAGTTACTACTGTAAACTGCATCCTATTGCAATATTACAGCGAAAACAAAGACTTGACGATCGCTTCGCATTACGGTTGCATTTTTTGACCAGGCAGCACAAATTGTCAGAACACCGAGACTCGGGATGCCCTGGTTTAATTTTGACTCGACGCAACTCGTTCAGATTACCAAGCTACTCGGCGGTCTAACGATTGATTCGTATTTCAATCTCAATTCCAGGCCTCCCAGTGCCCGTATATCGCACTACTTTCAGTGCACACGATCAATACTGGATGTGAGGTTGAGTGTGTAAAGACTGACTCTGCACGCAGATAGGAAGCGAAAACATTGGTCTGAACAGCTGATTGTGAATGGCTTTTTAAACCCTTTCTGCAGAAGCCAAATTTGGCTATTTATGGGTTACCCACTTTAATGCTGTATAATTCAAGATTCAAGCTTCATCAAGAGTAAAAATGTGGCTCAATTCAGAAAAGACACTTACAGCATTTAGAATTACATTGTATTTCAGTTTGTTTTCATGATTTTGGTAGAGAAAATCAGCTGCAAACATAAAAAATCTTGAGAATTCACCATTGAAATTGCAAAAAAAAAAAATTCTGAGGATTGAAAAACTGCTGGGGCTTAAAACTTTACATTTCTGGTATCATAAACTCCTTGAGCACAAGTAGAATTCATCTTCAACATTACATTCTAGATTACCTACATGCTATTAGTCAAATTATTCAGCTACCCAAGTGTCTCCCCAATGTCTCAAAATCATGTAATGTCAAATCATTAAAAAATCATGTACTTAACACAAATAAAGTTTTAAGGCATGAAATTGAATATGAACAAATGATTTTCTAGTTGAGTTTAGTATGAATTTATCAATATCAGTGCAGATGAATATCAGTGGTCACCAGTAACCACAAAACATGCCTTTTCTCCATAATAAAGTTTAGAATTTTGGCCATTTTTCTTCAAAGCCAGCACAAACGCGCATTAAATAAACTGCTTATTAAACGGTCAGAACATTCACCCTGTAATGGAAGCTACCAGTCCCCTCTTCTAAGCTCACGAACCCATTTCAACACTTATAAGGAACAAGTACACCTCACTAACTCAGTAATATCTGAATTCTGAAATTATTTTAACAGAACAGACACTCCACTTTCAGGGAATATCAAACAATCCATTGCCTCTCCCGATTCAAAAGAAACGTGCAATGAACGTACCAGGGGGTCCATCCAAATGCCCGGGCAGTTCGTGTTTTAACCAGGAAAAAAACCTCAACATTCGACTTTGCCGAGTATGTATACATTCCAAAACAAAACAAAACAAAAAAAAAAGTAGCAGCCTGACCTTTTTCATGAATCCCTCCTCCAGAGACCAATCCAGTAGCAAGAACCCTCCGGTCCCGTTTCATTCGAAATAATTCCAACTGACCATATCCTTGTCTCATTTAAATCCTGTAAATGTAACTGAACACTTCAAGGCCAGTTTTGCGAACCTGTTTTATATAAATCGTGTCTATTTTAGCTGCGTAATGTGCATAATGTAGACAGGATACAACCGAGCCTGCTGATATGCATAGGTTTGTATGCTCTGTGTTTGTCCAATCAATGTGTTTCACTTACTCTAAAATGTTTAAACACTCGGGAATTGGATAAGAAACGAGCCAATCAAATACATTGTTACCAGGGAAAATTCACGAGGGCATGAAGTGTAACTCTACAATTACGCAGAAGACCCTGAGTGTATGGTTGAGTGATTGGCTATCAACGCCAGTACTTGGGTGGATATAAGGAAGCGCTGGATTTGTCAATGAAGGAATCTACGCATAAATCCACGGTAGGGAACAACAAATTTTTTTGTATGTGACAACTGTAATTGACAGTAGAATGTGAGAGAATCAATACCATGTCGATTTTTTTGCCTCAGAAAACTGATTTTTCTGAAACACTAATTTGAATACTGTTGGCTCACTGTGGCTAGACTGGTTGCTACAAAGAATAAAGATTTTTTCTGTGTCAAGATATCGTTTTTTTAAACTGCTGGATTGATACTATGGGCAAGGATACTGACCAGTTTGCACATCAGGCTTAGCTGAGGAGTTTAATTCATGCAGCTCTCGAAAAACAGGGAGCGGAGTGAACTTCCCCATATTCAGAACCGCGTTCGAGGTCTGCTTGCTTGTGAACATTCAATAACTGATCCGGGGGTGCCATCTAGTGATCGAGTACAGTAACAGCGTGCTTAAATTTGCAGGTCTATGGACGCAGACGTCTACATCTGCAGAAAGGGGTTAAGGTATTATGGGGAGATTTTCATGACAATTTCATTTTTTAAATTTTACAGATTTAAATATTTTCCTTGGTAGCTGATCATTTTTTAAATTTTGCTATGGGCGAATCTGTCGCATGCCAGCAGAAGCCCTGACTTTATCTTTAATTACAAATACAATAATGAAAAGCCTCTGTGAGGGAAGAACCTGAGAATGCAAAACAAATTAAGAAGAGAGAAAACAGAAAAGAAAAATAAATGCATATATATTTACATTTTTGAACATCTCGAACAGTGTCATGTAAAATTGCACATTAATTTTTCTTCTTATATGTTTTTCGATCACAACTACGTTGAAATCTTTTCGGAAGACCCCATAGTTTGGCAGAAAATAGCAGGTATTCCTCATATGTAGTCTATGGGAAATTAAGAACTGCGGTGTACTTTAGGCCATGTTGATTTCTTCAACTGCGCTTGTAGAAGGAAGCGGTGGCAGCCTCTCCAGTTTTTTTTTTTTTTGGTGTGAACCAGTGTTCATTCAGATTGTCATCTTCTATTGTGAGCTTTGATAGTGGTTATGCCTAGTTGGCGCAGTACCGCCACCAATTGTTGGGCATAGAATTGCATTCACCTTTAATCTGATTATTTTTCTATGACAAAACGGCAGATCAGTGACTGGACAGTGGCACTTCAGGGGGCCAATGTCCCCGTGGCCCCACCCCGAGAACTTCCACTGGCTCCATTGTGTACTTAATTAGCTTACTATGCCCTTTATGACTTTAAAATAATGCAGAAGTGCGCTTTAATATGTATTGCAAAGCACTCAATTGTGACACACCATTTGGAAGAGATAACTGAGTGAAAATTAAGATGGAGCCTACCGTCTCTGTCCAGTAATGAATAATAAAGATGAAAACATCACCGGAGGTACAGGAAAGCTGGTGTTATAATGGGACGATGTGGATTAACAATCCTAGGCATTCATATCAGACCCCTGATGAAATTCGGGGAGCTTGTCCTGGATCCTTTGCTGATATTCCCTGCCGTCTCAGCGCGGGGGATGTGTCACCAGTTCCCAGCTGAAATGGGGCTGTGACATTTCCCTCGATCTGTCCTCGGCTCTCGGAGGAATGGGGAACCCCTTTGCTCGTAGACCATCTCCAGCTTGATCCGCGTTATCGTATGTAACTGTCCCCGAGTCCAGGAAAACGCGCATTTTTTTAATCGGTGTGCAGAACTTGATTCCCTTCTCTTTCAATACCTTCTTAATCGGCAGATGTTCCCTTTTATCCATAACAGCTGTTGCAAAGTCGTGGTAAAAAAAAAAAACTCCTGTCCACCGTGATGGTTTTTTTCCATGCCGCGCTGATTATCCGGTCTTTGGTTGAATATTTCAGGAATCTCACAATCGTTGATCTTGGCGGGGCATTGTCAGCTGGTTTGGGCCCGAGAGCTCTGTGTGCACATTCAATACCAAGTTTGTTCAGGCTGGTGCCCTCACCCAGTTCAGTTTGAATGATATTCTCCACGAAACAAGTCAGTGAGGTGCCCTCGGCTCCCCTTTTAATGCCGTATATCCAAATGTTGTTTTGGTGGGAATGCCCTTCAAGTTCGTTTAGCTTTCATTTCAGTTTGAGTTGAGTTCTCTGCATCTGGTTTAAAGTTTCACTCACTTCCATACCGCACCTCTTCACCTTGCCTACCTGTTGCTCTGCTTCCCCCAATCTCTGTGACACCACCTCGATTTTCTTCATGGCCTCCTCCATCTTCAGATTAATGTCCGATCTTATTTCGCCAAGTTGTTTTTTGATATTTTCTTGAATGTTGCTCCAGAAATCTGTGAACTGTTTAGAAATATTGTTCGGCAGTTCAGACGTAGTGCAAGCCATTTATGGCATTACAGATGGAGGCTGTCAAGACTGTCTCGCCAAGCATAGCCTCGTCACCACCACCTGCATTTTCCGTATCAGCTTCCTTTTTTTAACTTCTTAACGACATACTGAGGCCATGTTCTTCTGCCCCCAACATTAGTACTATATACTACTGAACTTCTATTAGGTAAATGTCCTGTATTATGGGGGTTTGCGGCAGTACGGTCGGGAGTAAAGTTCTCACGCAGCCCTCTCCACCCTTGTGCTACTGGAAGTCCGTTACCTATGTTTAACATTTTAAATTTATGTCCACAGGGGTCTTTTCACCATGAAAAATGTGGAGCTTGATTCCAAGCAGCAATCAGATGATATTTATGTTGGAGTAGTGCGAGTGGTGAAAGAAGGAGGGCAGGTGGCCTCTTCAATGATAATCCACCACCCAACCTCTCCAAATTGAAACAGAAATAGAACTACAAAAAATATTTTATGCTGTTTATGAGTATTTCTATGCTATTAGCCTACATAACTTGATTTGTTTTTATGCATCATACCTTTACCTTTAGAAAATTTTGTCAAGCACCCCTGGGGTTGGAGTGTGAACGGCCACATGCAATTCATTTTAATTTTTTTCCCCTGGGGCTCCCACAGCTTCAAGCGCAGCAGCCTGGGTGTGTCAAGGGTTAGGGGCTTTCGTGACTGTTGTGTGAGGCAATTAGTTGGAGATAGCTTCAGTGCAAGACAGAAATGGCTTCTTTGTCTACTTCAGATCCTCCAACAAAAGGGATCGCCATGAATAGGTGGAACAATAGTGTGCCATGGAACATTTTCTTTCACACCTCTGTGTGACATTAAGCAGCATGCTGCATGGTCTGGTTTATTTTGAAAGGTGGGTCTATTATACTGCTCAAAAAAAATAAAGGGACCACTTAAACAACAAAATATAACTCCAAGTGTTCTCTTTATTTTTTTGAGCAGTATATATGTGTGATATCCACCCACTATCTCAATTGCTTCTTCCTCATAAAATTTGCAGGGGAGCTGGAGCCTATCCCAGCCAACTGCGGGTGAAAGGCAGGAACCCATGCTGGACAGCTCGCCTATCTGTTGCAGAGTTTGCACACCATTAACTCACACCCTCATACCAATTCACCTAAAATGCTTGTTTTTGGGCTGTAGGAGGAAACCAGGGTATCCACATGAACACAAGGAGAAAATGCAAACTCTATTTAAAAAACTTCACTTGTGAACATTTAATTAATTTAAAATGTATGTAATTAATGTAAAATTTGATCGTACAAAAGTCATAGTGATAAAAAGCATATTAGTTTGTGAAGCTGTCAAGGTATTTCAGTTATTGGGTGCCCCGACCCCTCGTCCCTTGTTCCTTATTTTTATTTCTCAAAGGTGGCAGCCCTATCCACGCTCTGCATAGCGACTGCCATGTCCCCCACTCACTGTTGAATGCCTTTAATGGACCTGGTTTCCCGCCTACTTGACTTCAGTTTTCACTTTCATCTTCATCTCACATCATTAGATTGCTTACTACAGTGAAGCGCACTACTTAGAGGACCAAAAAAAGTGGCGTGAACAGATGCTAGGTGCTTGTTTTTCTCCTGTAACGATAGCATTATTGCATTGGTTATTTTCAAGGGAATGACAACAACTGATCTGCTTGGAACCAAAGCCCGACTGGACCCACAGGTCACCCACACGGAAAGAACCTATATAAACATAGGTTTTAATATAGGGCCACAAGTAGGTGTCGTATATATGCAACATACATAAAATTGGCCGTTTTCATATAGATACAAATATGTGTGTACATACTGTATATTTACCTATTGTATATGTACCTTCGGGTACCTATAATATATGAAAACAGGCAATTTTATTTTTGTCACATATATGTGAAACCTAATATGTGGCCCTATGTTAAAACCAATATGTTTTTTTTTTTATTTGACATGTCCAATCCCACCCGAATCTGGACTATCTGAATCTGGAATAGTACAAGTACTTTGGCTTTTTCGCATTGGTGGCCCCCTGTTGCCATCTCAGGAGAGTGTACGCAGCTCGTGACTCCCCTCCAAAACCTGCGCTCATTAGCTACTGGTTTTTATAAATTCACTTGGTGAAACTTCGCAAACTCAGCACGAGGGCAGTGGAAACCCAACGTTTTGTGAGGTCAGAATCTTCTTTATGAGCGTTCGTCTAGCCAACAGGAGACACCTAGGGAAACTCTAATCAACATAACCCTCCTCAGCAGGCCCTTCACAATTTGTATCCCTATAGCGCATTGGTTAATTGCGCACTACTTCTGAAAAGAGCTGCCGACCACTGCTGGTTGATACGAGGTGGGGATTAAAACCTAAATGTTTATATAGGTTTTTTCTGTGTGGGAATTTAAGAATCCTTGTTATTTCATCCCTGTAGGAAAAAGTCTTGGACCTTTAGTTGCTATACAAGCATCTCAGATAAAAAGACAAATGTCTGTTCATTAAAACTATGAACAGAAATGTAGACTTTGTCTTCAAATTCATGAACCACAGTGAAATGCTCAATTTGATGTGAGGAGGAAAATGACTTTTGGAAGGCATGTTTAATGAATGTATGTTCTTCTATCTACTTTTATTTTGATATTTTTGTTTTATTTTTCTACATTTAGACTAAGGACCTCTGAGCCATATTCATCTAGAAACTGCATCACAGACAAGATAGAAAACATTGCATTTGGTGGATGTAACAGTGTGGTGTAAAACCTTTCAGTGGATGTATATGAGCTGTAATGATGTGACTCCAATTTTATCTAATGTGGTGAATCTGGCAGCGACTTAACCCTTGTGTTCTGCTCAGGTCAAATTGACCCGTTTCAAGTTTTTACGAAAATAATGAGGATAATTTTTGTTAACATAACATTTTTTGTCTTTGGCTCATTTTCTTTGAAGAATATATAAAAGAAAAAAAATTAATTCAGTAGACATGCTACAATGCCCCTACACATTAATGTACTTCATATGATGTTTGGGTCACATTGACCCGGATACACACAGAGTCACAGAAACAGAGAGCAAGTACAGACACACACGTGCACGCGCGCGCGTTCGCACACACACACACACACACACACACACACACACACACTGCTTCTCTCTCTCTCACTCACTCACTCACTCACACACGCACTCTCTCTCTCTCTCTCTCTCTCACACACACACACTGCTTCTCTCTCTCACTCACTCACTCACACACGCACTCTCTCTCTCTCACTCACACACACACACACACACACACACACACACTGCTTCTCTCTCTCACTCACTCACACACGCACTCTCACACACACACACACATTCCTTCTCTCACTCACTCACTCACGCTCTCTCTCTCTCTCTCTCTCTCACACACACACACACACACACTTCTCTCTCTCTCACAAGAAACTTTTTTGGCAAAACAGGATTTGTACAAGCTGAACTCAAGCCTCAGATCCTCTTTTCCAAACCAAACTTTCACACCAAAACAATTGCTCATATGCTCAAAACCGAACTTTGACACCAAAAACACTCTTAAAGCCGGCAAAAAGACACTACAAAGCATTATTAAATACTACAATAAAAAAAACTGAAAACACCATGCTCAGGGTGTGAGAATGATCTTTTTACAGTTTTTCACAACTGCCAAGACACATTTTTAGAAACCTTATCTGTTCTCAAAATATATTACTGTTGAGTATTGGACTCTCATAAATTTGTGTATTTCATAGAAACAATATGTAAATTACTATAAGAAAATGAAGAAAATACAGTGACTGAATTGTACACGGACTCTCTAGAAAAAGAAAAACATACATTCAATAGAAACATCAATAGACATGTTCCACCATCTTTTCACAGCAAGGATACTGTGATGAAACCATTGTACTCCACTATACTGGGGCCAAAAAACAACTACATACAGTACCTGTTGTGTTCTCTGAATGCCCGGATAATGGTGGCCACTGAAAACCTGCTAAGGCTTTGATGGACTGTATGTCCTGCTTCAGTCATTGACATGCTGTGGACAATGACATAGTCAATGACTGTAGCTCTCATTTCACCTGTAATGACGAAGCGTGGTTATCTTATTCTCCCTCCTTGCCCCCCTCCTCTCCCTCCTTTTCCTCTCCCTCCTTAGCCTGCGTTGCCGGCGGTCAGCGGCTGGCGGGAGAAAGGAGAGGAAAGACCGCCTGCACGATAACGTAGGGATTTTGAGTAGCCGCCCACTTCCTTGCGCAACGACCCGCGACGGACCACCCCTTTTTTAAACCAATGAAACACGAGTGTTTTAGAGCACAAGTGATGCGTGGAGATCAAATCATCTAGTAAATGTTCGATCGCCTGTAGTTGTTCGCTCTTTAGAGTAATCTTTCGGTCGTGAATTTCAAGATATTCAAGCGATTTCTTTATCAAAGCGTCGTTCTCTACATTCGCCATCTTTGTTTTGACAGTTTACGGCGTAACCATACGTTGCGTTACATCCGATGACAGTTCAATTTTGATTGACACCAGCCAATCAGTAATTCCCGTTCACTGGTGAATGGACAACTCAAAATCCTTACGTTATCAGGCAGGCGGTCTTTCCTCTCCTTTCTCCCACCAGGTGCTGACCGGCGGCAACGCAGGCTACTCCCTCCTTGGCGTACTCCTCTTTCTCCTCTGACATGAACTCCTCTTCCTCTGCCTCTGCCTCCGTCCATTGCTCCTGTTTGGAACCTTCAGCAAACGGTACATTCTAAACTGGCCTGTATGTGGTCACATCATTTGCAACAAGTGTCTTCAATTTTGAGTCTGTGTTTAATCAATGACACCAGTTTTGCTGTCTGTGGTTAGAATTTTGCATAACATGAGCTTCAATGTGCAAAATGTGTTGAGTGATTGAGAATTTGAGCAGAAGTTTTTGTAACATGTGTTTTAGCGAGACAAAATGTGTTTAGAGTTAAGAGAAAGGGGGGTTGAGTTTGAGAATTGTCCCTTAACATGTGAAATGTGTTTATAATTTTGGCAAATTGGGGCTAGTTTGATTAAAGGTGTTTAGGGAACCAGTCATTTGCTTCAGAGAGTTGGGATTTGTGTTTTAGCAATTGTGAAAAACTGTAAGCTCCAAGATTTTTCCAGGTAGAATCGCTGGGGGCATCACTACACTTCGGAATAAGAGTCTTGACTCCCTGGTAAGAGTCATAAGGCTTGATATGGACTGGTATATAGCCATTGAAATACTGAATAGGAGTCATAAATGTGTGATCTTAAATGTATATATGCCATATGAAAGTGTCATGGTCTGGCCCTGCAGGCCCTCCCCTCTCCTGGTTGCTCCTCCACCTCAACGAGCCACAGCTGCTGCTCGTTGAGGTGGAGGTGCTTTGCAAGAGTATTTAAGAGCTGCACTAGCAGTTATTCAGTGCAGTGGGATTCTGTAGGCTTTGTCTGTATGTTGGCCGTTTGATTATGGAGCCCTTTTTGCCGCTGCCCCCCTGGACATATGTTTGTTGATTTTTAAAATTAAATCTTTATATTTTACTCAGCCTGTGCTCTTGGGTCCCTCCTTTCTTGGGTACATGGTCCCTGTGCCCGCCGGCTTGTTGCCTTTAGCCGGCGGGACTAAACCATAACAGAAAGTTCTTAAAATGAGGAGGAATATTTTAATAGATTGGGTAGTGATTCCTCATGGGTCTATGTTGTGGGTGATTTTAATGCTTACATTTCAGATGGTAATTCTTTATTTGCAAAGAACCTTAAGCACTTTTGTCAGGATGGAAAACTTGTGCTATCCAGCCAGATGCTCCTGCCAGTAAGCTTTACATATGTCAGTGAGGTATGGCGTTCATCCTGGATCATTGTGTATGTACGGGAGATGCACATGACTCCTCAGAATGTATGGAAATTTTATATAATTTGGTTACTACTGATCACATACCTTTTAAAATGTGTAATAAGGTTGAACATTTACTTGTGTTGTCTAGTATCAATGTATGCTTGATTTTAGGTTATATAATCAGCTTACAGAACAAGCTTTAAGTAATATCTCCTTTCCAAAAGATGCACTCATATGCAGCAATGTTAATTGTCAGAACCCAAGGCATAATGCTGATGTTTGTGCTATGTATGAATCTATTGAAAGCTCCTTGTTTGAGAGCAGCATGTGTCGCTACAAGCATAAAAATAGGCTGAGGTATTCTAAACCTGGCTGGTTTGAGCAGAAGAAATTGACAAATTCTAAATTTAAGTATGCTGTTCGATTTATAAAACATGATGAGCAGGCAATGCGAGTAGACTTGATGGCAAAAAAGTTGCTAAACAATAATATATGTGACTTTTGGAAGGATGTAAAAAGGATTAATAGCAGCGGTACATGCTTACCATCCTGCATGGATGCAGTGAGTGGGGCGGACAAGATAGCTCAACTATGTAGAAAACATAATTCCAACCTTTTTAATTGTAATAAAGGTGAACAAAGCAAGGTAGATAATGTAGATGGTGATGAGACCATGGTAATTTGGTCTGAAGAGGTTCACCAAGCAATTTGGCTGAAAAAAGGCTGAACAGCTGAACACATGAGGTATGCCAGTTGTAGGTTGGCTCCCTGACTTGCGCTTTGTTTTACTTGTTGCCTTATACATGGTGTCTTATCAGAGTCACTGCTGTCAGTACTCCTGGTCCCTTTATTAAGAATAAAGCAGGGAAAATAAGTTGTACAGATAATTATAGACCCATACCTCTAGCCAGTGTTCTGTCTAACGTTCTTGAGAGCCTCTTATTAGATTGACTGCATATGTACGTTTTGTCCTCGGACAATCAGTTTGGTTTTAAAAGTAAACATAGCACTGATATGTATATTTTTATTTTGAAAGAAATTGTAAACAAATATCAGAGTCTAGACTCTACTGTCTTCATGTTTTTAATTTGTGCATCAAAGGCATTTGATCGTGAAAATCACAGGAAATTATTTCCAAAGTTACAATATATGGGGGGACCCCTTTTTGTGTTAAGAATCCTTGCATATTGGTATCTATGCCAAAATATGCAATTCAGATGGGGAAACATTCTATCAGCCCCCTTTAAGGTGACCAATGGAGTGCGCCAGGGTGGTATTTTATCTCCTTCTCTTTTAAATTAGTACATGGAAGAATTTTCAGAATGCTTAAAAACTTGTAGAACTGGCTGTATGTTGGGCAGTTCACTTGTAAACCATGTTATGTATGCGGACGATCTAGTTGTATTATGCCGTTACTGTGCTGGGTTTCAACAATTACTCCGAATTTATTCAGAGTACCGCACAGAATTTGTTTTACAGTATAATGTATGTAAAAGCATGGTTATTTTATTTAGATCCAAAAATGATGGAAAACAATCTTTTCCATCTTTTGTCCAGGCAAATAATATTCTTAATATATGTAGTAAAGTAAAATATCTTGGGCACTGGATTACAGAAGATCTGAGGGATGATGATGGCATTTTACGACAATGTAGGAGAATTATGCTCAAGCTAATACTTTGTTACGCAAGTTTTACTTGTGTACTGCTGAGGTAAAAATGACATTGTTTAAGCAGTATTGTACACCTTTATATACTGCTCATATGTGGTGTGAATATCGCAAAGCTAGTATCAGCAAGCTCAAAGTTGCTTATAATGATGCCATGCAAATTTTTCTAAAGGAGCCTAGATGGGCTTGTGCAAGTCAGCTATTCATGTTCAATAAAGTGCCAACGTTTGATGCGGTTTAAAGAAATTTTATGTTTAAGTTTATATGTTTGATTAATCAATCTAGCAATATGATAATTATGGCCTTAGTCAATCCTTGGATCAGTGCAATAAAATATCAGTCCAAATTGTGGCCGCATTGGTATAAATGTCTGCTTTTGTGTTAAATTAGCTTTTGAATTTTTTATCTTTGTTAATTGTTGTTGTTGATGTGTAATTTGTATGTCATTTGATCTCTGTTATTTATGGACCCAGAGTCTGCAATAAAGAATAAAGAAAAATAGATACGCACGCACACACGCACTTCTCTCTCTCTCTCTCTCTCTCTCTCTCTTTCTCACACTCACTTACACACACTCACTCCTCCTCTCTCTCTTTCACACACATACACACACACTCTCTCTCTCTCTGTCTCTCTCTCTCATACACACACACACACACACACACACACACACACTGACACTCACACCCTGTCTCTCACACTCACATACACACACACACACACACAGTCACTCACTCATTCTCTCTCTCTCTCTCTCTCTCACTCACTCACTTATTCTCTCTCTCTCTCTCTCACTCACTCACACACATACATAGAGGGGCTCCAAAAATCTAGCAGGTCTTGAGGCCCAGTCATCAATGATTGGACCCAGTGACAATGATTGGAACAATTAGAAAAAACAAGATGGAGCTCCCCCCTCAGCTTCTAACAGTAAAGAACAGGCCGGTCCATTCCTTAAACTTTCTGTTTATGGCCAACACTGCCCTGGTATCCTACAAACCCAAAAAGGGCAAAAATGTGGTGCTCATGAGCACTGTACGTAGCAATGGATGGATCAGTGACCAGGAGGACCGTAAGCCAGAGGCCACACCCGACCATAACGCCGGAAAAGGAGGGGTAGACAACCGTTGGCCTGGTACAGCTGTCAAAGAAGAACTTTATGGTGGCCACTCGTGATCTTGAACAATATTCTGAATGTGTCAGCCAATGATGCGTGTGTTATCTGGATGGCAATAAACCCAGACTGGAACCAAAGGAGGCTTCAAAGAAGACGGCTTTTTCTAGCGGAGCTCGGATAGGCACTGGTGACGCCACACGTACTGTACAGAGGAGACAATATCAGTTCACATTAAAAAAAAAAAAAAATTATTGAAACAATGTTTCATTTCATTTTCTCATAGATAAGCATTATTTATGCCACACTCAGTTATGCCAGTGTTTATTATAGTGGATTTTTTAATTAAATAATAAATTCACCATCACAAAAATGTCTGATACGTCCATTGTTAAATGTGATAAATCAGAGAATAGCAGCAAATATATGTTATCTATATTATTTTGAATTGAGATAAAGACAATACATGTTAAGTATTTTTCTGAACCTTTCTATTCCTGTTTTTCTTTTAAAATCCCCAAAAAATGTCCCGGGTCAGATTGACCCGAACAGTACATGAGGGTCGTAAAAGTGAACCAAACACAAGGGTTAAACTTGGAAAAAATGCTTAATTGATGAAATAAACATAAACCATTTTGTTTTTATACGTTTCCTTCTCTTCCACATTATAGAATAGAAATAAGGATGGTCAAGAAAGAATTGATGACCTTGTTATTGTTAATGTTTCAGGAAAAAAATGTAACAAACAGTATTAAATATTTGTGTTAATATCATAGCTTTTTGTCTCTTCTCACTTGCCATAGTTAATAATGACTTGTTTACACATAACATGCGGTTGTCACATGTCAACATGTAATTAGGATCAAATGTGATGCCAATTTCATGTGTTCACATGCAATTAATAAGTTATTGCATGAAATTCTCGGTATTTCTGTAAGGGACTTTGGACTAAAATGCAGATATTACCTTGGGAATAAAAATATGAGCTAGGCATCATGTATGACCGTTGCAAAAGTGAGATATGAGCTATACAGTAGGTATGACAAAAAGAACTTGCCACTGGGTATACATATACCTTGTATGTACATAGGGCCAACATGTGGATATATAGAAGCGATATAGGAGACCTGTAGGCCCTGTATATGCACATATACAGCGCCCTCAATAATTATTGGCACCTCTGGATACCTCAGAGTATCTAGGAACATTTAATTAGTAAATCATCACTTCCTGTTTCCATGGGGTATAAATATGACATGACACAGAGGCCATTTCTCTTATCCACTCTTCAACATGGGAAAGACAAAGGAACACACCATTCAAGTAAGGCAGATGTGTGTCGACTTTCAAAAGTCAGGCAATGGCTACAAGAAAATAGCCACACGCCTGCACCTGCCCATATCTACTGTCAGAAGAATCATTAAGAAGTTTAAAACAACTGGAACAGTGGTAAACAAGCCTGGAGGAGGACGCAAGGTTATTTTGCCACCACTCACAATGAGGAGGATGGTAAGAGAAATAAAAAGTTCTCCAAAGCTCACTGTTAAAGAATTGCAACAAATGGTAGCATCTTGGGGTCACAAAGTCTCCAAAACAACCATCAGGCGCTATCTACATGCCAACAAGCTGCTAGGGAGGCATGCACGGAAAAAACTTTTTCTCACTCACAATCATTAACGCAAATGTCTGGAGTTCGCTAAGCAGTACTGGGACTTCAACTGGGACTGTGTGCTTTGTTCAGATGAGGCCAAGATAAAGCTTTTTGGCAACAAACACTCTAAGTGGGTCTGGCGGAACACAAAAGATGAGTATGCAGAAAAGCACCTCATGCCCCCTGTGAAGCATCGGGGATGCTGTGGGCCTGTTTCTCCTCCTTACATTCTTTATGTAAAAGAATTATTTCTTAATGTGGGATTATTTTCCCACTGAATAAATGCACTGTAATTAAAGGTTGGATTTTCCTCTTTTTTTCATTGTGGTCCAATATTATTTAGAAAAAAAACTGAATTTATTAGAAGCTAAAGAACACATCTTAACAAGGGGTGCCAATAATAATGGAGGCCGCTGTATGTACCGGAATTTGGCCTATATGTGGCATATATGTATGCGCATATATGCTGTATATATGCAGCATTTTGCGGCATATAGGTTGCATATATGCGCATATACTTTTGTATGTTAATATAGATTCTTTACGTGTGGGGATTAATCTCAGTCTCAGACCTGCCCTTAGTGCCACTTTTGTCCTGTTGTCTAATCACCTCCCGTCGCAAAATTAGTGGAATGGAGTTAGACACTGTTTTAATCACGGTGTAATCGCACTGGTTTAAAAGGGAATGACAGCCATTGATTTGATCGAAACAAACCCCTACCACACCCTTCGATAATAAATTTGTCTTATGTCAACTCTTTTGACAACAGTGCCACCTTTGCACTGTCACCTCATTACAAAATTACTGGTATGGACATGGATGGTTTGATCTGCGACATTGTTAGCCCTTTTACCACCACAGCATAGGTTGTCATATTTGGGCCGCTACTGTTAATAAAAGCACTGGTGCATATGCTGATACCTTAGTGTTCGCACCCATGGGCTGTCTGTCACAAAGTGCATTAGAACCTCTGCAGCTGGTCTCCAGAACAGAGAAAAAGTAATGTCAAGTTAGCCCACATCCCTTCTTTCCTCGGCAGGCAACCCGCAAATAATGGAAGTCTATTGACTTGGCAAGAGCTACATGGAGTATGTGTATATGAGAGGTAAAACTAATGATTACAAGTGCTTTTTACCTTTGAAAGGTCAAATTTGTTATTGTTGGAGCTTTATAGGTGCCTGATGACGTGGCAGTATTATTATTATTATTATTATTATTATTATTATAGCAACAACCTGTATGTCACTTTTCAAAAACAAAGTTGCAAAGTGCTTTACACACATAATAAAAAAAATAGTACAAGGTATAAGCAACAACTAAAGGGACACCAAGAAACCAAGAACAATCTCATTTCCAGAAAAGTTGGGACAATGCATAAATTAAAACAGAGAGTAATGATTTGCAAATAAAGCCAAAATTTAATCGAAAAATAGCGCAAAGACAGCATATCAGATGTTGGAAAAACATCTGCTCATTTTGAATTGGATGCCAGCAACACATTCAAAAAAGTTAGGAGAGGGGCTACAAAAGACTTGAAAATTGGAATGATGCCAAAAAATGAACCTGGTGGAACATCTCACTGCTAATTAAGTTAATTGGCAACAAGTCAGTAACATTATTGAGTACAAAAAGTTTTTCAGATATAAAGGTGGCAATGGCCTCAGTACTCAGGGAAAGACTGCATCGGCAGATATTTCATGAATTTAAAATGATGTTTCTCACTGTAAAATTGACAAGAATTTGGGGATTTCACCCTCTACAGTGCATATTATCATCAAAAGATCCAGAGCCCAGAGCATCTAGAGGAATCTCTGTACACAAGGGAAAAGACCAACAACCAATAGTCAGTGGCAATGATCTTCAGGCCCTCAGGCAGCACTCCCTTAAAAACAGATGTGATTCTGAAGTGGAAATCACTAGATTGGCTGAGGAACACTTCTGTAATCCACTGTTAGCAAACACCATTTGTTGCTGCACCCACAAACGCAAGTTAAAGCTCTGCCATGCAAATATTAAACCAGGATCCTGGGCCTGAGCTCATTTAATATGACTGAAGGAATGTGGGAAACTGTCCTGGGGTCTGACCAATCAAAAATGTGAAATTATGGAAATTATGGACACCGCTTCCTCCAGGATAAAGCAGAGAGGCACCATCCAGCTTGTTATCAGTGCGCAGTTCAAAAGCCAGCACCCATTATAGTAGGGGGGTACTTTATTGCACATGGCATGGGTAACTTGCACATATGTGAAGACACCATTAATGTAAAACAATATATACAGGTTTTGGAGTTCCATATACTGCCATCCAGATGTCTTTGACAGGGAAGCAAAACAATGGCAAACAACATTCTGCATGCATTACAATCACATGGCCCTGTTGTAAAAGAGGCTGGGTGGTAAACTAGCCTGCCTGCAGGCTAAACCTGTCGCCCACAAAAAATATTTGGCGCATTATGAAAATAAAGCATGACAAAGGACTCTGCAAAGTGTTGATAAGCTGAAAACCTAAATGAAGCAAAAAAAGGAATATATTTTGCTTCCTTTAGCAGTTGGTCTCCTCATTTCCCAAATGCTTCGACAGTATTGTAAGGTGATGCAACACAGTGGTAAATATTGTCCTTGTCCCAACTTTCTTGAAACATTTTGCGGTCATAAAATTAAAAATGAGCAAATATGAATACATTATATACTGAGTATAAATACACAATAAAAATGATCGGTTTTAACATTTGATATGTCGTCTTTACACTATATTCAATTTAATAGAAATGATTAAATGATTTGCAAATCATTGTATTCTGTTTATTTACATTTTGCACAATGTCCCAACTTTTCTGAAAATGTGGTTGCCATGGTTTGTGAGGTGTGCAGGTTGTTTGGACTTTTCTTTGTGGCTCTCGTCCCGGGACAATATTAAATTCCTCGGTCATCGAATTCTTTACCCAGCTGGTTGATTGAGCTGGGGCAGAGCTTTCCCAGAATCTACATAAGTAGGAAGTCTGGCACGCCTCCTTTGCTAGAGTGTCTGTGTTTAGCTTTGCAGATAGCCAAAGATATCTGTACTCAGGTTTTATATGACTTTCTATCTTCAAATTGTTGAGGTTTCCTCTCCCTTTTCTATCTCGCTTTGCTTCCATGGTTCGGAATATTATACATCCTATGGAAGCAGGAGTACTTGCGTTTGGTGTACATTATTCTCTGTGTTTGTACTGTGTTCATGCTACTCTCTTTCTCTCTGTCATGGCGCTTGGCCTCGGTATACTAGCCGCCATTCCAGAACACTTTAGCCAAGCACAGAGTCGTCAGCAACGGCTGCATTAGAGAAAGTTGTGGCTAACCAACAAGCTGCTCTCTCTGATTATTGCAAGGGTCTTGCTGGCCTGAACAATCAACAGGTAGAGTTGGCAGAAAGAGTCCACCTTCAGGCAAATGCCATGGGAAGACAGGAGAACGTTCAGTTAACTCTTGCTGAGAGTATTAGATCCTTGTCCATGCAAATCACACAAAATTTTGCACAAGCACAGTCCGTACATCTTCCCGAGAGCCAAAGCTTCAATTATCCCCAAGATATGGAGGCAAGACTGAAAGATTTAAAGATTTCATTGCCCAATGTGAGATGATTGATCAAGATGTTTGTGGCCAAGACATGGCTACATATAAGGCAGGACTCTGAGAGTGTTGCTGCATTTCCAATCACATTTCGCTCATTGGCGACAGAGACAGGCTGGCCAGAAGCACCAATTATGACAATTTTCATTCACGCTTTGGCAGAGGAGGCTAAGGACTCTCTGGCTACATTAGAGCCATGTTTGTCTCTAGATTTGTTGGTTCGCACTGCGGTGCGAATTGATCATTGCAACCGTGAATGTAACAGGGAGAAATGTACTGCATTGACTCTTGCTGGCAACAGGGCTAATGCTACTAGCAGCATGCATACAGCTCCCATTCCGCCCATTGAAAATTCTACTCCTGGTGAGCCTATGCAGGTTGATGGCTCATATGAGAGCCGGGCTTGTAAGCTTGTTCGGAGACGTATAATCTGCTATAATTGTAAGAAGCTGAGACATATCCGTCCACGCTGCCCTGAGCTTCAGGGAAATGGGAAGTCCCTCTAGCGGTATGTGGGGCACTGGAGGGACAAACCCAATGTCCCTTCCGAACTTTAATCCCTGGAGAATTGACTGTGGGGAGACACAGAATATTTATTGAAGCTTTTGTGGACTCTGTGGATTGTTTTATGGATGCAGAGTGGGCTACGAGACATTCCATTCCTATCCGCCCTCGTTTACATTCATGCTCTGTTGAATCTTTGAATGGTCGCCCACTGGGAACTGGATTTATAACCGGAGTTTCTGAATCATTGAATATGTTAATCTCTTACAGTGGCCATTCTGAGGAGGCCCAGTTTTTTATCATCAGTTCTCTTGTTTTCCCTCTAGTTTTAGGACACTCTTGGCTACGGGATCATAGGCCTCATATCATTAGGGGAAGTCACGATAACCCTATTGTTCAGTGGGGCATTGATTGTAGGGCCCACTGTAGGGAGAGTTTGGCGTGTCATTCTGGGCTTCGACCTATGGGGGAGGCTGACACCTGGAGTGATTCTGAGGAGTTTACCTCACACAACCCTCCTAATTTACAGAAAGGGGCAGAGGAGGGGTTGGAGTGGGATCCTCAACTAGAGGAGGATTGCTATTCGGAGGATTTCTCTGACTCGGAATCTGACCTGAAGGGGGAAGGTTTGAACAGGGTGAGAATTTGGGGGCTGCTCTGAACTTTTATCTTCCTCCTAATGTTCCTGATGATTCTGCTGATCTCAAGGAGGTTTTTAGCAAGCAATGGGCCACGACTTTACCTCCTCATCGCATTTTTGACGGCAAGATCAATCTCCACCCGCGTACCACTCCCCCCAGGGGTTCATTATACTTGCTGTCAGGGCCTGAGCTGAGGCCCTCCTCAAAACCAAGCTTTTTGTCAAGACTAATTAATGCATTTTTCATGCCAAGACATTTTTGTTTCTTTGCTTCATTATTTCAGAAGGGTCGGTCCACATGGATCCTGACAAAGTGGCAGCGGTCAGGGATTAGCCTGCCCCTCAAAAGTTAAGGAGGTGCAACGGTTTTTGGGGTTTGCTAATTTTTATAGGAGATTTATCCGTAATAAAAATAACCTCCAAACCACAAATGACTCCAGAACAGCCAAACAGTTGAATAAATTTTAAATTAATTTGGTCAAGAATAAATACGTAAAATTGGTCATTGAGTGTGTTATTGAATTTAACCTTTATCTGATAAGGAAAAAATCTTGTCTCTTTTTGCTATCGTGCAGAGAATTCTTTTAATCTCTTGCCTCTTTTTTTGTCATATTTTCAAGGTTCCCCAAAGACGGTGAATTGAGGAGATGGTAAGAGAGGTCGTAAATAATGCTCAGACTGTTTTTAAACTAGTCTCAAGACCAAACTTTTACAGATGCATTGTCTCATCTCACCCAATAGTGCATTTTATCTCTCTCTGAGCTTGTTCACTTTAATCCAGGGTTTTATTTTCCTATATACATTTTTATTCCTGTTCATTGTTTTCTATTCCATTACTAATTTACCTTGTTATTTTATTCATATAATTTCATTTATGTCTGATCGTATAATTTATTTCAGGTGTGCATTCTTGCAAATTCTTTTTCTATGTAAAAAGCACTTTGTGTTGTTTATATATATGAAATGAGCTATATAAATATAGTTGCCTAACTTTCAAGGCTTATTTTTTAAATGTATAAAACTGTTTTACAGATCAATACAATCTTATGAATTAGTAATATAACCTTTTTTATATTAGTGACTGCTAAAGGCATGAAATTGGGCAGAAAATTTTTTTTTAATTGATGCAATTTTTGAAATTAAAATACAGTATTACTACATCATATTCATTTTTTCAGGGTTTAGCGAAATACTAATACCTACTTTGTCTTTTTAACCCTCTATTAACCAAACCCATTTCCAATTGTGTTAAAATTATTTCCCGATGCAAAAATGTTTATTTTGGGCCATTATTTGAAAAACAGAAGAAAAAAAAAATTTTGACACATTTGGCCCACCTTTCCAAATTGTAGCAAATCTGCTACATTGGGTAATAATGCTAATGAAAAAATGAAAGGGACATACCATTCAAGTTATTCTCAAATGTTTATGTGGCAATAAGAAACAAAACCAACAGGGTGTCCAGGCTGTAAACCCTTTTACTTCATGTAGCAGATATGTTACGCTGGTTAATAGAGAGTTAACATATCCCGGCAATGTCACCAGGGTCGGCCCCAGAACTGGAAATTGGGGGAGGGGAACAGACACATCCCTTTTTTAAGCAATAATTAGCCAATCCTGACTAGTAGTCAAGCATTTTCTCTATTGATTCGTTTTCCAATCATAGTAATGATCCATTGGTAATTGATTACTCGGCGTCATTCTCCGTGCGATCTAACAACGACAAAATAATGGGCTGAACTCAGGAGAGGAAAATAATTTATAAACAGGTCTATGCTTTATGAGAAAAAAACTGTTCTGGAACTTCTGCGCTACTGAAATCTAACCTGCGCTTCATGATTGTTAAAATTGTTGAAATAAAAGCATTTCAAATGCCTTTTCTGTAATTTGTAATGCAACGAAGTGTGTGTCCGAATGAATGATAGTCGCCTTACTTTCACAGGGGGGCCTAGCGATTCCTGATAGCGTGGAATGCTTTCGGAGTGAATATATTTTTATCCCAGCGGTATGCAATACCGCAGGATATAGTCATTGCCCTGTCCGTCTGTCTGTCCGTCCGTCCTTCCGTAATCATTTTCATTTCCGCAGCATGACTCAAGAACTATACCACTTACAAACTTCAAATTTGCTATGGAACTTACTCTTATGGTGTAGTTGTGCCTTTTGGGGGTTTCAGCTCCATTCTGCCCAAAATTTTGGATTTTTCACCAAAAACAGCCCAAAAATCACAAATTATGTGGAACCGGTGGGATATGTCATCTTCTGATGACTCTTGTTTATTTAGAAAATGATTGAACCCACGTCAGGAATAATACTTGTTTTGAAGGGAGGTGTCTGTGCTGACTGATTAGTTATTAATATTTAAATTTTGAACAGAACAAAATTTTACTCAGTCAATTATCTTAGGTCGTTATAGAACTACTATTTACCGAAATGAAACATTTTTTGCATGAAAACCTGCATTTTTAAATCCTGTATCATAAATACGTGGCTGCCATATGTTACAAATAAAACAGCTTAAAATTGTTTGAAGATTTGTTGACTTGTGATGATAAAAATCATTGATTAGCCTCTGCCCCCACTGACTCATGCCGTAAGTATGCACGGCTTCCCTTGACACAAGATGATGCCCGCGTAGACCCTCCGTTCCAATGGACAGAAGCAGCGTACGAGGCATCTAGGTGTATATATCTATGGGCTGTCACCCACGTACCACGTTGCCCACAACCTTACATGCGACAGACACGCTGACTAGACGGTACCGCGGCAGTATGTCAATTCATTCCACTTCTGACACCACTTCACCAGACACGGGGGCCTTCAGTCCTGTCCCCAGCACTATTTGCAACATTTCTGTAATTGGCTTGCGAGGGGGTCAATCTGCAAATTGCAATGTGTAATAGATTGCTGGGGGTCCGGTTCCCAGAACCACCATCTGATCCCCAGCAACCTCGCCTGCCTCGTCTCCCTCGAACATGCGCATTGCCTCCCACGTAGTTGGACTGATGGGAACCACCCCGAGCCCCAGTTTAGACATTACATCCCTCCCCAGGAGATTTACTGGGCACTGTGTGGGTATTATTACAGAGCAGTGTGACAGAATCCCTCATCAACATCCTCAAATTTGACTTCCTCTGTTGCTACACTGTTTCGTTGCCCCATTTGCAGCACAAGTTTGTATCATATTAGTGCTGAGCCGATGAGGAAAAAATGCACTTACTTTTCTGATAACAGTTCGACATGCCCCCGTGTCACATAGAAAAGAAATTGGTGTGTCATTTAAAATCGGGGTTTTCCAAGCAGCCATTAATGCAAACAATTTAGTTTCATCATGGGGTAAATGGCTCCCCGGATGCGAACCCTTCCCCCAGGCCGGTTTGTCATTCCGAATTGTTCTCGTCACTTATTTGTGGATACCCACAGAAAATCAATAGTTTCTCCTGGCACCCCTAGGTTACCCCCACAAACTCTGTGCCATTTCCTTTGACAGATCGCCAAAACTTCTGCTCCGAACTATAATGGACTACCATGACTGGGACATTAGAACTCATAATTCCCAACTTCAGATATCCATCCCTAACGGTGCGGTATGTAAACCTAGTACTACGTTAAGCAGGGGTAGACTGGGGTCTATTGAAACGAATCCACTACGAGCAGTAGACACTGCCATGGCGCATTTAACTGTACTGTTCACATTATCCACCCCCACATATCTCCATACTCTGGGGTAGGTTACACTTACTATACATCTGTTTAAAATGAACAGACCTAGGGAGAGATAAGCCATTTTATTAAACCCCTTTTTTTATTATGAATAAATCCGCAGTCTCCTCTGACTTGGAGCGTAAATAAGTTCTTCACAGAATTTGAGACGGACGAGCTCTATATGCCACGCCCCCCTGTGTAATCGGACTCCCTCCAAGTCTACCCTGACTTATTCAGAGGCACCTACACACCAGCTGGAGGAGGAGATACCACCTTACGATGTACCTGATGTATCCACGTCTCTCTCTGCTGGATTTTTACTGCAGTCGGTGTGGTCAGGAGCACTTGATATGGACCCTTCCATGCCAGTTTACTCCACTTCTGCTTTTTACTGACACTCCGCACCAGGATCCAATCTCCAGGCTTTATCTCTCTGGGTGGCAGCTACGCTACTGATCTAGGAGGGAGTACATTTCGAATCTCACTTGTTAGTCAACATTCTCTGCAATAAATGTGGTAAATAAAATTTGAAAGGTTTCCCATGTACTACTTCATAAGGTGACAACCCCAATCCCCGCCGTGGTGTTATTCTCATGCTGTTTAATTCCAACTGCAGACATGCAACCCAGTTCCATTTAGTCTCTGCCATGGCTTTGCGCAATTTTGCTTTTAGGGTCTCATTAGTCCTTTATTTTTGCAACTGTGATTGCATCTATCGCTTCTACCACTTTTAGAAAAAGGTCATATCAATATTAATGCATCCCTCCTTCCTCTCACACAGTGTTAAGCGTATGAAACGTGTGGAATGGCCCAGAGGGTGTAGGGATTGCCCCCTTCTGTGCTACTACACCCTCCCCCCAATTCTTAAATTTTTTTTTTTTCTATTAACCCCTTGGTCCCCCCTTTTGGTACATGGCACTGTCCATGCATCAAATCTACAGCAATATGGAAGAGGGATTTTGGTAATATAGGCTTCCCATTGGGTCCAACCCACCCATCATCAGTGTATTGTGTTCCATGTGATGTCCATTGACATTTTTCTTGTGGGGGAACAGCATAATACTGTACTCGCTGCAGATCACATGAAATTGAGCCCTCAGATTGGTGTAATAGCCCCACAAGAGTGTGTTTAGCTGTTGCCCTTGCTTCTCAGTCTGCAAAGGTGTCAGCCAAACTGATTGGTTCAACATTTTTGGTGTGAGCTATCAGTTCTGCTGCTTCTGCAGAGTTCTGCACTATCAACACAGCTATCATGAATACAGACAGCATATCCAACACAGGGGTTGCCTTAATGGACCCTTGATGCCCAACCATCAACAAAGTACTTAATATCAGGATTTGATAGTGGGGTGTCCTTAAGTCCAGGACATGCAGTATTATTAGATAGGACTTCTTTTACACAATGGGGAATACATATTTATTTATTTATTTATTTTTCCTCTCAATGAATTATGATTACGCAATCCACCTCAGTCTAGGGTTCTGCAAAAAGCATGGAGGAAATGCACAGTCAGGGCTTATTAACCCCAACCATTCTTACATTTTCACGCATCATCAGCAGAACTGGGTGGAGTTACTTTAGAGTATGTTACAATTTGCAAAAGATTTTTTTTTTTACCAACTTAGTCAGTACATTTTATTTGATTGACTTAATCAAAAATAAATTTAGAAAGTCATATGTGATCAGGTTACTTGTGGACTTTTCCACTTACATGGTGGTACACCTTTTGAATTTAGTCTTGTGTTAATACTCCAAATTGGATCTCCCCAAATCTATTTTAGAATACAAACTTTTAAGCTTGCAACCCGTAGTTGAATCCCCAGCTGGCCAGCTTATCACTTTCACACAAGGTTACTTTCATCTCTTCTCTTCAGCAGTGCTCTTTGTGGAAAAGTTCCAAGAGGAGTTTGAGACAAACAATAATAAACAATTTTGTTTTAATTCAACTCGTTCGGATCCTTTCCTGTAAAAGTTAAATAAACTGCTTGGGCTCTAAATTCATAGATCAGGCAAGTTTGCATGTCTAATAATTCCTGGAATACTCTGAAAAATTAGAACTTTTATGACTTTCGGACACAGAGCTATATTAAAACTCTGTCCGACTATTGTGTCCAGTGTGCAAGCGGCTATACTGAGTATAGAACGCAAGCATGATATATATATCCAGTTTTTGGTTGGCTGAGAAAGATGTGAAGTCGTTAGTATGCATCACAGATTCAGATGCCTTGATTAAGCCAGGTCAAGTTTCCATTACACGTGCCAACCGCCTTTAATCATACATCAGGACAATCGATGTAGATACTATAATTTATGTCCTTATTCAGATAGTTACATTAAGTAGTGCTTCCTGTAATTATTTATTGCATTGAAATGTGCCTGACATTCTGGAAACCTGCCAGTGAGATTTCGGTGAAGTGTGCCCACTATGCGCCGGTCAGCCAAATTACCGCTGCACAGAAATTAAACCAGGTTGGAGCTGGCAAGTGTTCTGCGCAACTCCAGTGGAGCCTTTTTCTATGAAATTGTCACTGCGTCTTGATGAATATGAGACACCTCTTCCTACTATGTCGCCACACCCATCTCGGCGCTCGTTCGTCGACCAAAGGCTGCGCACGGTGTTGCACCTCACAAAATTACAACTGCGTGGGCTTCGCCGGACGAAATTACCACTGCGTGGGCTGCATCATGCTACGGCACCTGCGCTGCGGCAAGAAATTAGAGCCCCTTATGGTTATCAGCCACTCAGTTTCTTTGCCATGAAGACACTTGTTGACAGTTCCTGTTCAAAATAGAGAAAAGATCTTTAATTGTATTTCTTTGGTCAGGAAAGTTTTCAGTTAATTTAGTCATCATCCTTCTGCTCTCTGACTTCTGTATGTCGACCTTTCACCTATCTCACTTATGCCCATTCTATCTTCTTTTTATGCGACACTCTCAATACATGAAATCATTTTGTTTTAAAGGACTCGGCAATGTATTTCTTTCTCATGCATTAAACATTTTCCCTGATTTTCACCTTTTACTCAAAGCAATTCAATTACTTCATCTAAATTTCCCTCTGTTTATAGTTACTGGTCGTTTAAGAGAGGATAGCATTTATTTACATCAAGAAATGCTCTGTTTCAAAAGGAATAATTATTCTGTTTACTTCTGCAACTTTGTCCTTTTACAACTCCACAGTCATTATCATGGGTTAACTCTAACAAATTTGCACTTCTAATGTACACTTTTTTCTTTGAAATTTCATTTTTACCAATCCTGCAATTATAGTAAGGATTCCATAAAATACTGCAAATAGAGGCTAATCAACAGGCCCCTTAAATTATTCTTGAATAAATGCTTATTTTATTGTAGACATCTATTTGAGCACTTCATGGAATAGATTCAATCTAACAAAGACAGAACTAACAAATATGCCAGCAATGCAGTTGTTGACAGACACAGAGTTAGGTTCATTCATAAGGATTTCCACACACACGCGCACAATCTGAGCTCAGAATACATACACACACACATACCTCAGTGCACTTTCCTCGCTCACATTCATTCACATTGGAAAAGATCCAAGGCTCTAATTTTCTCAAGACCTGCTTTGGTAACATCTGCACACAACACTCTGTTTCAATAGCATATAATCAGTAACGTGTTACAAGCCACGGAAGGCCTGGTATCCCTATTATGGATGAGGACATCTTTCGATTGCTACACGTATATCTCCCGCGGTCCACATGTGGTATACCCACTGTGTGTCACCGCCATCCGTGGACACCTCTATTCGCGGCCAGACCCATGATGATTCCCACAACCATTGTGTCAGCGTTCTACACACTCCTCACTCTCAGACCCACAATGATTCCCTGAACCATTATGTCAACTTTCAACAAACTGCCTAGTCTCAGTCAAAGTTACGTCATTATTTGTCCCAGAACAGTCCTTACAAGAAGAACAACAACTCCCCTTACTGCTTGTCTGTCCCATAATTGGCAATATTACTTTCTCCGCCTCACAGCAACTAAGCTGAATTCAGTATAAATTCCGTCTCTCACCCGCACCTCCACCATAAACTTTGGAGAACCTCCCATTTCTGACCTCCTACACTCCCAAAAGGGCCTTCACAGTCGCCCCGGGCTGAGGTCTTTCCTTTCGTCTCCAAGATGACCATGCGCATGGTTTTCAGTCAGCGCGATTCTCCAGGGCAGGTGAGATATTGGAATCCCAGACGAGCCCCCAATGTTGAAGGAATTTTGATTTTATATTCCTGGTGTTACCTTCTCAAGAAAGGAATAATCCAATTGACTACTTTGCAAAGTAGGATCCTCATTACAGACAACACCTCTCGTTGCAGGCAAGAACAAGGATAAAGCAAAGCCTTTCTTGCTGGTGTATAAGTAAGAGTACATTGTGACGTTCTCCTCCCCCTAACTGATTTTCACATCATGATGTTACGTGGAATGCTCTTGCAGACACACGCAGCCCACATCAAGCTACCCCTAAGGTATGCACATACATCTCAGAGAAGACAGGTGGTTCTCTTTTTCATCTCTTGGGCTTATCTCATTGGCGTCCCAGGCTCTCCCTGTACTCCGTCTTCTGAAAACACATAAACTAAGAGAGAAAAAGAACATCTTGCCCTTGTTAGGGTCCATCCAACTGCACGGTCCTAGATAAGCTATATGCTATGACGCATTGGTTGGATTTATGGAAACTACAGCTACGCAAGGCCTAGTTTAATCAGAAACAGGCAAGAATGTACCACTGAGGGCTAAGAGAAAATGAGAAAGAGCAAGCAAGGATAAACTATTAATAATAATCAAATAAATCAATATTAAAATGATTCCACATTTATGGTCCTGAGGAGCGGTGCTAGGTCCCTTCTCGGGATATCCTGGATCCTACCCTTATTTCTGAATTCCGTGCACAGGGCTCTCTGGGAACTTCTGGGGTTTACATTTTGGACAATGTCCCAACTTTTCTGAAAATGTGGTAGTCATGGTTTGTGAGTTGTGCGTGTTGTTTGGACTTTTCTTTGCGGCTCTCGTCCCAGGACGATATCGAATTCCTGGGCCCTCGAATTCTTTACCCAGCTGGTTGATTGAGCTGGGGCGGCGCTTTCTCAGAATCTATATTAGCGGGAAGTCCGGCACTTCGCTAGAGTGTCTGTGTTTAGCTTCGCACTATAGCCGAAGATATCTGTAGTCAGGTTTTGTATGACTTTCTATCTTCTAATTATTGGATTTTCTTTTTCCTTTTTCTATCTCGCTTTGCTTCCATGGTTTGGACTATGATACATCTTTTGGAAGCGCAAATACTTGTATTTGGTCTATATTATTCTCTGTGTTTGTACTGTGTTCATGCTACTCTCTTTCTCTCTGTTGCTGCGCTTGGCCTCCATATACTACCGGCCATTAAGAATGAATTAAGATGAAAAAAGCATCAAGAAAGATGGCCGAATAAAGGTATTTAGCTAAATGTTTAATAGAATATAAAACAAAGAGGACATTAAAATTATGAAAAAAGCAACTTCATTAAATTGTGCTTTAAAAAGGGATTTTTAACCAGGCACTGACTCGTGAGCTTGATCTCCTTGGGCTGGATGTTCCAAAGTATTGGAGCTCTAATCACAAATGTTTCTATTTCCTCTTTTTGTTGTTTTAATCTGATGAATTTTAAGGCCTTTGTTGTTCTTCTGAGAGATAAAGTGTTGGATGTGAGAAAATTTTGTCTCTGTGAATGTTTTGTGTATTCGCAAGGTAAAAACTGAATTGAGTGACCTTCAGGGTCACTTTCAAATCTGACTGTCGCTCAGTCATTATCAGTACCCACAGTAATTTAAGGCAGTTCCATCTGTCAAGGCACTTTTACTTTAAATAATAAAAATCATTTAAATGTAGTGCACATTGTTGAGAGTGTCAGCTTAATATTTATGGAGGCACACAGTGGAACATGATGGTCTGTTTCTGTCAAGCTACAGTTTTTCCCATAATTCCATTGGGACCCGAAGAGAATTGGAGCCTTTTGTCTATTCTGTGACCTCTGCCCTGTCACGAGCTGGCACGCTGACATGAACTACGGTAGAGAAATGGATTGCTTTTTAGCTCTCAGAGCAAAGAGGAGCCGGGTCCAATAAAAATATCTGTCTCGCCTGGCGCTGCTTAGAAGTGTGCAATCAAACAATAGATCATTATCGTCATGCTTTATGGTTATGGCTTGGCTTTATCGGTCCCAGTCGGGCCAGGCCATAGCTGTGGTTAACTGCAACTGCCAAGGGAGGACAGGAAATCAGATCACTTTTTTCTCCTCCCCTTAGTCTGGTTCACCTGAATCATCCCAAATATCATTGTGAACATCTCAATGCTTGGCAACATTTTATACATTTCATTTAAGTACGCTTACTATGTCTGTTTTTAATATGTCTATCTTATGCTTTGCTTGTGTTCTCCTCAGATTTGTGCCTTTGATTTTCACTGATCTGTTCTATAGAGATGCTGTACTGGATCTTACCCAGTTATTCTTAAATCTTTTGCCGTAGAGCAAAATGCTTTTAAAATATTCTTTGCTGGGAGGTCGAAATAAGTGCTGTCATTATTAAGTCATTGTACCTAGAAGCAGCACACATTCCATCTCAACAGTGTTTTAGTGAGCAGGCTAAAATTAAATGTTTACTGTTTACATTGAATTGATGAGCTGATGCCCTCTTGGCATGTTACTGTGTGCGTTCAAGGTGCACATATAAGATCGGGCCAGAATTTAACCCTAATCAGTAAAATGCAGGTCAGAAATGACCCGGAGCATGAAAAAATGTTCATATGGTTTACAAATCTCAATCTTTCGATCCCAATATTTTTTTTTTGGGAACCAAATTTTGTTTTTTTACAGTGTGTAGAAAATTTTTTGGTTCACTTTAGCGGTTTTTATGTATTCATAAAATTGTCAACCAGGTCAGTACTACCTGAGCGAATGATGTCACTTATTTCATGCTGAAAATTCTTATTTTGTCAGCTAATGTTGGTTTTCTTTTGCAGCAATGTAAAGAAGTGAACCATGGCAAGTAAAAGAACAAGATATACAACCCAAAATAATAGTCATGCATTATCTCACTGTGCTTGCAATTAAAAAGCTATTTGTGTCAATCAGTTACTATTGATTTACATTCAGTGGATATTATCTGGCTTATTACCTCATTTCATTCAAGCTGAGTTATTGAAAGGATATTTGAATATCTCAGAAAAACAACATTTTTGTTTACCTTATATAAATGGAATTTTCATACAGTGGTTAAACTGGTATCAGGTGCTAAAATCAGTCAAAATTGTTACTTTACCTTACTTAAAAATTAATTGAAAAGAAACAACGTGTTATACTTCTTTGACATTTTGTGTACGATTTCATTGTAAGTGTATCAAGCATGAAAGTGTCAAAAAGAATGTAATTTCAATGTCTGAGTTAATAAGGAAAACAAATTTTCAGTTTCACACTTTTCTACATATACAGAGAAATGCGAATCTTCCATATGGTTTTAATCCCAATTATTTTAAGCATACATAAAATTAGAGAGTTCATCCTTTCAAATGAGCTATTGATCATTAAAATAGGAGCAGTATACATTTTTTATGAATTTTAAAAAATTTGGGTCAGTTCTCACCAACGTAAGTTTTTAGGTTTTACTGATGAGGGTTAGGTTTTAAATGTAAAAAAAATAATAAAATATTTTAAATTATTTATTAAATAAATAAAAAAAACTAAACTTACTCAAAGAAAGTGAAGAAAAAAGTTATCTTTTAATGTTCAAGATGTCTTCATATTTGGGCTGTGGCGATTAATTAATAATTCAGAGGTCTGCTATTTCTTCAGATTATTAACACGGCAGCCCGGTTAGGTCTGTCTGCTTCACATCATCTCTTCTTTGTCATTATAGGCCCCAAAGTGGTTTTGATTGGTCTGTTGACTGAATAAATGGCTTGATTGCAAGTTTGGCAAAGTACACAGAAAATGATTTAAGGCAAGTTAATTTTGCCAAGGCGATGGAGGCTGTCCAACCTCGCTGGTAATTAGTGGACTTCAAATCAGTTTTGTTCCCTGAAGCATTTTACATGACAGCATTAGGTATGAGTCATAGAAAAGGTAATAAGAAAGCACTTCTATCTGCCTCATAGTGGCAGTCACTTTCATTGGGCTTAAAATAATCGCCATTAATCAATCGCGACAGCCCTACTTCGTATTGTGTTGCAGTAAAATGCACTGAAGTTAGAATGATGACCAGCAAGGCCCAGCAGTCCAGCCCATCCTGTCTCCTGCCCAGCAGTCCAGCAATACCACTGTGAACCTGAAACAGGACTGTGTAGTGCACTGCCACTGTAGCATGCAGTCTTCCCACAGCCTAACATGAGAGGGAAATTAAGTAGCACTACCTCTAGAGCATGTCAACTTGCAACGTTTCTTCTTGACTGGTAGCTAAGTAAAATAAAAACTGCCAACCAAACTTCCATTGTTGGCTGTTTAGCAGAACAGGTCTTTGGTGCAACTAACGACAACACAGTCTGTACATTCTATTTGGTGTTGACATATGGTACTGCTACCGGTCTTTTCTTCTATAGTCTCACTGAAAAGTGAGCTATGCAAGTTTTACTGTAAACCAAGATAGCAGTGTCATCTAGACTGGCTCTCAGAGTCTCAGCAGTCTGGTCAGTTAGATTGTTTGGACACAATATTGGATCAGCTGTGCTTTCAGGTGAAATGCTGCCCAATATTAGTTTGGAGCAGGTGGCAAAATCTTGCATATTGCACTTTGAAGGCACTAGCGCAGGGGCCAATTGACAGAGTTCTGCTGAACATTTTATTTTTCCTTTGGATGCAATTCAATATCCCATTATGCCCATCAGGGGGCTTGAACCAGCATCACGGCAGTCAATCAACCTCGCACTATTTTCTATCCTGCTAATTTGCACTTCAATTTATTTTCTTTTTAATTTTTTGGAGGGTTACCCTAAAAAACAGGAAAAGAATGATACAGATGAGGAAATTTTCAAGAAAAATCTTTGGTGAAAAAAGGAGATTGATGAGGAAGGCAAGAAGATTCAATCTGTCACACTTGAGAAAGCACAATTTCTCCAACATTGTGAAAACTGACCAAAAAAAGGGGGAGTTCTGGAACCAAGTTATCAACAGACACCATAGCATTGATGGAATGAAAACTATGTTATCATGACTAAGTATTTCTGTCAGGCCATCATCAGTAGCAAGCAACCAGGAATACTGCCACCATGTTCTCTCAGAGTAAAATAATTAAATTTCTCTCAGTTCTCTTTGATTATTTAAAATGGACATGATTCAGGTTTGAATATATGCTATTACATGCATACAATGAGATTTGCAAGATGTTGATCATAAAAGATTAGACCAATATTTTTGTTATGTTATAAATAAGTGAATTGCACATTTTAAAGATTGTAGATATCCTCAGTTAAATTTGCTAAAAATCTGTCAAACATTCAGATAAACTTGCATTAGTCTTTTTGATTGACACTTGTACAAATTACAGAGGGAAAAAAGACTCGCGGGCTCATATGTGTCTTCAATAATTTTGTTAAAGTGCATAATGTTACTTAAATACTCAAAATGGGCTGTACTGAGAGTCCCGCTTTTTATGATTTGTGTTTGACTGCCACCTGGTGTCTTGTATTGGAACGACTGCTTTCATCTTAGATATCTGGAGCTCAATAATAATAATAATAGTATTTTTTTTTTTACAATTACATATTACATATTTTATTTTATTATCTCATAAAACGCCTGAATTGGCAAGGGTTTGTTTGCTTGCCTTTCTGGGATAGGCTCCTGGTTCCTGCCAAACCTAATGAGGAAGAAGCAGTTTAGATAATGGAGAGATGGACAAACTGCATACCCTCTCAATTGATATTTGAGTTCTGACTGAGGGACAACCAGTAGATTGCTGTCTTATTTTCCTGTTTCTAATCATTACTTTATTCATCCAGTCAGTCAATCCATCAGTGAGCCTTTCGGTCGTGCAGCCAATCAGTCATTAGAGCAGCTGTGATGAGCCACGCCTCCTTTGGCCGAGAGTTGAGACTTGAAGAGAGAGCTCCAGAGTTGAGATGCCGAGGGGCTGTAGGAATCTGCAGAGCCACTGAGCAATGGCTCTGATCTGCGAGTGCTTCACAGCCCCTGGTGCTGCCTCATGAGCCAACTCCTGATGTGTCCAGTGCCAGGGGGAGAGAGTGTGGCTCAGAAGTGCCTTCACATTCACACTTTGATCCCGACACTGAGTTACTCTAGGGAATGGCTCATGAGGCCCGAAAACCACCCCAATCGAAAGATAAGGGCCGGAATCATTTCAGAGATAGCATTTCAAAGGGGTCTCCAAGTGAGAGAGGGGCTTTGTTTTCAAACAAGGCAGACTTCTGTCCATTGTCAAACAAAGCTTTTGTTAAATAAAAAAATAAAATTTTTTTTTAAATGCTCGGGGACGCAAGCTGTTTCATGTCATGTGAATGCCTTTCTATCACTCCAGGGATGGGTGAAATGTTACTGCATGTGCTCTTCAATCTCTGAAATCCATCTGTTAGAAATATGGAAGCACGAGGGTTGGGAATGAACATTTTCTCACGCTGTTTGGATAATCTGCTTGAGGTTCAAGCCTCTGATTTTACATTACTAAATCATGATGAATAGGGTGATGCTCTATTTTAAAGGCTTGTGGATTTTTTTTTCTTTGTCTTCCCTCAGAATTACAGCTGTTGCTGGCAGCTCAGTACAGCAGGTGGCAGCAACTGCAAATGTATGAAAATGGTTTTCTCCTGTGCTGGGACACTCCCATCTGGCTGCACAAAACCAAACAAGCAAAATGAAATGTTCTGCTTGATCACTTCAGAACTTTTTAGAATTCCACATGAATAAGTTACAAACACTCATTCAAACATTACTTGGTCCTTTACAAGCTCAAATTTTATTATCTTCGATGGCTCATTTAAATTATGCCTCTGCCTCAAATGGGCTGTCGTTGCAGATATGACTCCACAATGTGTGTCGAGTGGTCTCTTTCCCTGAAATCTGGTCATTCAGCTTGATATAGAGAAAGGGTGACTCTCATTCAGTTGCATGGTTAATTCAGTTGCACTGAATGTTATCCAGGCGGCTGACAGTGCAGCAAGACGTTTTAATCTGAATAGGAGTTTTGATGGGGGTGTTTAGACAGGCCAGGAAGCAGAGGACTGACAGGAGGTGTAAAGATAATATCAAATCAATCCAAAACACTTATAAAATGTAATAAAGAAATTCTAATATGCGTATTATTTGACAGGGTCAACAAGGTTACTGTGCGATAGTGTCAATCACAGTAATTTACTGATAGCAAGGAACCAAATTGTAATCCAGTACACTGGTGTGTATTTTATCCCGCTGCCTCCAAATAGAATTTCACATTCATTTACTCTTTAAGCTGTGCAGAGTGTAAGTTTTAAAAAAAAAAGCTAATTCAAAAGTCTTAACTAAGCACTCTCATGCTGACATAGCAATCACTACTGCTAATTCTATGTTATACAGTTCTGGAGCAGAGGCTGAATGAAAAACTATTATTCAAACAAAATGCTGCAATAAAAGCATAGTGCAGTGTGCCATAGCTTAAAATAAGCTTCACGTGTGCACCTTTTTTGAGCGTATAGAAGTCAGCACGCGTCAGTTTATATTTGACTTTGAATTTGCAGTCTCGGCGCAGGTATATCTGCGTGCAAGTGAAGATGTGTGCTCAAGTACTACCAATCAAGGACGCCCTTAATTAATTTAAATGAACATTTCCTTCCGCAAATAGGAGTGATTCGCAGGAGAATATCCCAGATGGGAATGCCTCTCTACTGCCTGCGAGAACTGTATGCACAAGGGGATTTCAGCCTTAATTCAGGGCAAGAAAGTGGAAAAAAGCAAAGAAGTGAGCTCCCGCAAGCACAGACTGTATGTACTACTTGCACAGTGAACTGTGGCTCTTCATTTTTAAACGACCCACTCGGTGTTCACTGAGCTCTCTCTGCCGGAATTGCATGTGATCAACACGAATGGGGAGGCCTGATTGGAGTCCGCTGTTTGCCTAATCACAAAGGAATTACGATGTATCATCAGTATGAGGAAGACACTTAATTAAACATCCCACACTGAATTTTCACTGGTAATCAGTGATTGAAGAAGAAAGGAGTTATAGTTGAGTTCCAAGGTTGTGATTATGTTATCCTGGAGTGACCACATGATTGTTTGTTTATCACATCCCTACTAAACTTAATTTGTTACTGTATGGTAATTCAGCATTCATTTTATAAGAAATAAACAACATAGAGGAAGGGAGGGAAATTCAAGTTTATTGAATATCAAACTTGGGTATTACTTTCTCGGTATAGCTCGTGCATCTGCATCACAGACAATGCATCAATGTAGGCAGTGAATGCTTTCAGCCTGTTCCTATATCCTTTGCCTGACTGACAATCAATTTATTTTTTAAACTCAAAGCAAAATGTAGCCTATTGCAATTAAAAACTAAAAATACCGGGGAGATAGCCAGGCTTCCATGTAAAAATGTATCGACCAAAATAATGAGTAATCAATTGAAGAAAAAAAAATCTAAAATTCCTCTGAATTCCCACATTCACTGTCACATTTTTCACCAGAGATCGTGAGGGCTATGTTACGATTAACTGCAAATTCAGGCAGAAACTAGTGTCTGATTCAAAAATTTATCACAGAATGACATGCATTTGAGTTTGGCGGAGATTCCGCTCGTGTGATGCTCTGGAACAATCTGAGCGAGCATGATAACAGACATTTCCTGAGATCACAAACCCCCGGAAGAGCCTGAGATTCTTTACATTTAAATTAATGAACACAAAATGAGCAGATGCTGCTTACAGTTAACAGTGCTGCTTATGAAAGAGGAAGCTGGGGAGGAGGGGGGTGGGAGATTCAGACCCCTAGTTGGCCGGCCAGCATTTAAGGGATGTAGAGGGCATGGAGCAGAAGAGATGGATGAACACTGCCTTGGTTGTATATGCTTGCTAATTGAGTGGGAGATGCTGAAGAGAAGATTGATTGGCCAGGAAGGGGCTCGTGACATGAAGGGGCTTGCATGAAGCATACAGCTCTGTTTATGTGATAATAATTTAAAATTGTACTTGACTCTTTATAAAGTGTCTAAAAGCAGAAATCGGAAGTGGAAAACATCTTATGAAGTTGTCCAGACCAGTGTGTGAATTCCGTAATTTCACATTTGAGTGAAACAGCATCACTCACAGCGAGTCTAGCAAAACCTATGCTTCTCCACGAACCTTAAAAATTCTAAATCTTCAAAAGATTCACAATCTAGTTATTACGTTGGGATGGAAAATCCCTCACCATTCTGCGATGTAATGAGCAACAATGATATCTTAGTCTGGCTTAAAATTCTACAGATTCGTATTATTTTTTGAGCTAATGCATTTCTTGATTGCCAATCAAGCAAAGCAAATGGAGACAGGATAAGAATGACCATGTGTTAGGGCTGGTTCAGTCCTCAGCTTATATCTTACCTCTGATGGTGAATCTGTTATATCTTTTTTGTAAGTAACGTTGATATTCAAATATCAAATTTCACCATTTTCTGGCATTAAACGTTTCATGAGTCTGACTGATTCATTAATTCATTCATAACTCACCCAGTCAAGTGGAATGAAAACAATATACTGGACATACTAGCTGATCTCGAGGAGAGGAATTGTGCCTACCCACTGCACGTTCAGGTTAGAGATCCATCTTCAGTATAGCCTTGTGTTGCCATCAGCACTGCATTTAACCTGCTCCAGAGGGCATGTTTGACAAGTAGGCAGCCTCACTGAAGACTGCCAATTAATCATCCGAGGTTTACTTTCTATTAGGAGTTTTTTTTTTTTTTTCCCCCCTCGTTTGCAATTTTAGATATTAGGCTGGGCACTGCCCTGTTTGCTGTGTAAAGCGTCTTTGTGACAGACTGTACAAATAAAATTGAATTGAACTGAAGTTTAGTGAATGTGGATTATACTATATATTGTCATATGTACACTTGTATGCTCTTATTGTGCCCCATTTAGCTGTCAGTATCTCTGTCTTTCAGACTTTGTTTTGATGTTTTCTTGCTGAGAGGTTGTTTTCAGGTCATATGGAAGCCTTGACTTTTTTCGTAACTTGGTAGCCAACGAAACCATTAATAATTACTGACGTACATGAGTAGAGTACACCGTATTAGTAAGCAAAGTATTTTTAATGTCCTTCCAGTGACTCAATTATTTGCTTGACGTTGAGAATTGATGTTTGCCAATTTTTTTCATGAGAATGCAGTCATCAGGCATGATGTCATGCCGATGAAACGGAGTCAGTGGAGCACCATACCTTGTTGGCAAAGGCAGTATTCCCAAAACAGTCAATGCAGCTCCGATGAGGCACTATGCACAATAGCACCGGAGGAGCAGGCCCTCACAGGACCTTCTGCAGTGCAGATGTACTTGTCAGGAAACTACATAATGGTACTAAATCAGTTCAGATTAAAAATGAGCTAATTTTTTTTTTTTTTAATTCTGTTTTAACATTCGCTTTGTTGCCTTTGTACCTTTATCAATTGCATATAGATTTTAAATTTCTAAGTCACTGCATTGTATTTGATGAACATGTTACACAGCGTTCCAACTTTTCCAGAAACAGGGTGGTAGATCATTTGATTTGTGGAGAGAAAAGACACATTTAGCATACTGACAAATGTGTTTATCTGTGAAATTTGCATACTTTCATAGAGCATTTGAAAAGGCAGATTATGGATATTCCACTCGAAAAGTCATTGTTGCAACCATGTTATCATGCATTGTAAGGTGTGATGATGTGCAGAATACTCCCTTGGTGCGCCCTATGCCCTTGAATGAAAATTCACCATCATTTAAATTTTCCAACATCTTGACATATTGCTGCTGATCTTTTTTCGAATGGACATCTAGGAGAGTAATACATCTTTTCAGAAGGCACACATCAGCCAACATGAGCATAATAACTGTACTCCTATGGACTGCAGTCAATAGATCACAGTTCAGTCAAGCACTTTTGGGGTTTGGGGAAATGCAAAGTTTGCAGGACGTATGGGCAACAATTCTGCTGGAACTATTCCTCCATGGACTAACATACTGAGAAAAAGTTTTTGGAAGGAATTCAGGAAGAATTCATGCCATCAAGCATTCAGGCTGTTCTGGCAGTGAAAATGTGCTCAAACTGGTAGTAGGTTGGTGAACTTTAAAAGTACCTCCAAGTACAAATGTCTTCCAGTTGCACTGGGAGATGAAGTACAAGTTATTTGTTACTCAAAGGCATAACTATATTTTGGCTATACCACTGAACAAAACAAAAACTACTTTAAAGTAGGATAGATGTTGTGATGTTTGAACAGTCCAGATGATGGTATCACGGGCCACCCCTATGATGTTCTATACCAGGGGTGGGCAATCACGGTCCTGGAGGGCCGGTGTGTATGCAGGTTTTTATTCTTATCAATTACCCTGACGAATTGAGTTAATTGATTGCATGCACAAAAATAGATTTTCGCAATGATTCGATCAAAGGAAAATGTTTTATGAAGGGAGACAAGACTAGTCTTTGTAGTTTCATGATAATTTGAAGGAATGCGCATGAAATGTCAGATTTCATTAATGGTTTGGCTAATTGAGACAATCAACTAATTAAAGACCAGACGTTGGTGTGAAAACCAGGGACAGATACGGCCCTCGCTGCCCACCTCTGTTCTATACAAAAACAAACTATATACTTCAGGCGGGAGTACTAGTGTATTTTTAAGTGTCCATTTTAATTGTGCTAAATTTATGCACTGCCTTATTTGGCCATGGTGGCTATCATCCTGAAAACAATCGAAGGCAAATATACAATAAGCCACGAAAAAGCAATGCAGTAGTGTTTGGCAAACAGGACACCAACAAACACTAGAAGCACCTAAAAACAAAGAAAGTGCCCCTTTTATCGAGAAATTCCAACAAAAAACTAGAATAAACCGAGCTTTAGTGAAGATTTGAGGTCAGCTCGGTAAACCTCGGAAAAATTTTACAGAGGTATCCCGAAGTCTGTCCAGTTTACTCAAGTTTGGACAGCACCTCAGTAAATCTTGGTTACATTTACCCAAGACAGACCAAGGATTGTCTGGCCTACTGAAGTTCAGAGACAACATTGGTATTCCTTGGGACAATTTCACCAAGGTAGACCGAAGTTTGTCAGCTAGGCCAATGCTTACACCAGAACAAAGCGGAGATGTGTACTTCCCTTTGTAGTGGAACAAAGGGCCATTTGGGACTCCAGCGAACTATAGTGAGAGCCATTATCCACAAATGGAAAGAACTTGGAACAGTGGTGAACCTTCCCAGGAGTGGCCGGCCTACCAAGATTACTTCAAGAGCGCATCGATGACTCATCCAGGAGGTAACAAAAGAACCCAGAACAACATCTAAAGAACTGCAGCCCTCACTTGCCTCAGTTGAAGTGAGTGTTCATGATTCAACTATAAGAAAGAGACTGGGCAAAAATAGCTTTCATGGGACAGTTCCAAGCAAAAATCCGCTGCTGACCAAAAACACACAAAGGCTCATCTCACACTTGCCAAAAAACATCTTGATGATCCCTGAGACTTTTGGGAAAACATTCTGTGGACTGAAGAGACAAAAGTTAAACTTTTCGGAAGGTATGCATCCTGTTTCATCAGGTGTAAAACTAAAACAGCATTTTATAAAAAGAATATCATACCAACAGTCAAATGTGTTGGTGGTAGTGTGATGGTCTGAGGCTGCTTTGCGGCTTCAGAACCTGGACGACTCGGTGTAACTGATAGAACCATGAATTCTGCTCTCTGCCAGAAAATCCTGAAGGAGAATGTCCGACCATCAGTTTGTGACCTCCAGCTCAAGCGCACTTGGGTTATGCAGCAGGACAATGGTTCGAAACACACCAGCAAGTCAACCTCTGAATAACTTAAAAAAAAACTAAATGAAGGTTTTGAAGTTACCTAATCAAGATCTGGACTTAAATCCAATTTAGATGCTGTGGTATGACCTTAAACAGGCCATTCAACCATGAAAACCCTCCAATGTAGCTGAATTAAAACAATTCTGCAAAGAAGAGTGGGCCATAATTCCCCCACCGTGATGTGAAAGACTCATTAGCTATGATAAAATGCGCAAAATTTCTCCAATCTGATCCTAACCTCGGTTGATCGGAAATTCCAAATCCAAATTCACATGGACACTAAATGAAATTATCTAATCATGACTTGTGTATACATCACCAAGCGTTTAATCAGAATAAATCACGAGGGCATGCGCAGAGTTGTCTAATTTTCTGGAAATATTAGAAGTAGTAGAAGACGAAAAAGCTGTACTTCCGCCTCGGTTATGAACAAACGCCACATTGTTTGCACGTCCTCATTCACTCTCTGTGGCACACATGTGCAGGGAATACAGTTTTACCCCAATCACTGAGACAGGATCCGAATGGGTGTGCACATGGACGTCATTCGGAATGATGATCGGCAAAAACCACCTCTCTCATTCGGTTTGACATTTCTTTCAGAATGGACCGAATCAGATCAGAATCTTCCGATTGACGCGTTTACATGAAGCATTTTTAATCTGATTGGGCCTATAATTTCGATTGTTTGTGTCCATGTAAACATAGCTAATGCCAGTTATCCCAAACCCTTCATTGCAGTTGTTGTTGCCGAGGATGGCACTACCAGTTATTAGGTTGAGGGGTCAATTACTTTTCACAGAGGGTCAGGTAGGTTTGGATAGCTTTTTTTCCCTCAATAAATGAAATCATCATTTAAAAACTGCATTTTGTGTTTATTCAGGTTATGCTTTGTGTAATATTAAAATTTGTTTGATAATCTGAAACATTAAAGTGATCCAAACGCAAAGGTGTATAGTAAAGAAGTACAAAGTATTTTGTTTCAGTACTTAAGTAGTTTTTTTGAGGATTTGAACTTAACCTCAGTTTTTTTATTTTTTAAACCGGGACGTTTACTTTTACTCTACTGCATTTAAAACATTAAAAGTATACTTTTACTTCATTACTTTGACACTGGCCACTTCGCTACTCATTACAATTAAAACATGAATTTAATTAATCATTTAAGGATAATCTGGATTTATTCACAGCCAAGCGGAGCTGGAAAGCGGCTTAGAAAATGGACTAGTTCACTCCAATCCCTGTTTTTCAGGAGTTGGCTGAATTTAACTCCTCAGCCAAGCCTGATATGCAAACTGCTCAATATACTTGCCCATAGTTTCTATCAAGCAGTTAAAAAAAAAATCTCCTGCTACAGAAACAATTGTTGTCCTCGGGAGCAACCACTTCAGCTATAGTGCGCCAATGGTATCCCAATTAGTAGTTAAGAATAATAAGTTTTCTGAAGCAAAAGTCTGACATGGTTTTGATCCCATGTCATTCTGCTTTTAATTATAGTGCTTTTTTAAACTACCAGTAAACTCAAAAAAGAAGAAGAGGTACATAAAACAGAGACTGCCCATTTGTTTTTTGAATACTTCGATTCACCTGAAAGTGAGCAAGAACAAGGAGAGGACAATGTGTGGTTGTTTTGCTTCTTTCTATGCATGCTATGAAAAATACTTTGTCCTTGTACTCACTTTGAATACTTAAGTATATTTTTTCACAAGATACTTTTGGAACTTAAGTACATTGAATGTGAGCTAATGTTAACTTTTGCTCATGTAATTTTCTTCTAGGTGACTTCAACTTTTACCAAAGTAACTTTCAGTTATGGTACTTCTACTTTCACTTAGTTTTTTTTTTTCAAACACCTCATACACCTCTGTCCAAATGTTCAATGGTCAAGCTGCTGCGGGCCTCGAATCGCAAGATCTGCAGCGCACTTGCACATTGTTGACACAATGTCAAGGCAGCTCCCTATGAGTTCCCTTTTCTTGCCTTCTGCTCAGCTTAATATGGGTCACAGTCGACACCCCAGACCCACTTCGGCAGTTTTTGTATGAAACCATATTTTTTTGCTACTTTAAGGCCATTAAGACCTTGTCCACACGTAGCCGGGTATCTAGTAAATCGAAGATATTTTCGGAAGTTTTGACCTGTCATCCACATGACAACACATCAAAAATGAATGTTTAAAAAAACTCTGGGCAAAGTGAAGATTTTTGAAAACTCCGTTTATGCATTTGCACGTAGACGGAGATAACCAGAGTTTTGGGTTTTTGAACGTCACAACCTGCGCCAAAATGACAACAAATCTGCTCTGACGTCAAGGTGCGACCTTTGTTTACTGCAGAAGCCAGAGCAGAAGCATGGACAAAGAGTAATGGATCGGAGTAGTGCCTTGAAAGTTGTGATAGCGTTAATTATTGTGCAGGCGCTTTATACATGTTTAATTTTAGAAGCCCAACTACTGCTCCAAGAGATGTGATTGGGTAGGATTTGGGGAAATAATGCCATCTACAGATTTGGAGGCTTATTGAAAACGCAGATGTTCGGTTATGTGTGGAAGGAATTTTTTTCGGAAACGGGGTAGTGTGGATAAATTTTTTTTTATAAACAGAGGGGGGGAAATATTCCTTTTTAAAAATACCCGGCTACGTGTGTACATGGCCTAAGTGAACTGAGTGAGCATTCTGATGCTCGCAGACGAGACTGACTGACGTGATGCATGAGATAGGTAGCAAGTTATGTTGTTACTCAGTTTGACCACCGTGATTTTACAACATTAGAGTTATAGTGCATATAACTAATATAGGCAAGTGACAATGAAGTAATACATTCTCAGAAGTGTTACCATTATTGACTGAAAGATATGTTGGCCTTAGTTACAGCCAGCTTCAGCAAACGCTGCCAGCCAAACTTTCACCTTAGCTTTCCCCAAGAAGCTTTGCGATGTTGGAGCATGGCTATATTTTCTGGATGATAACCCCAGCGGTTTGTGCTGAAGACAGAATATTATAAATAAGATGTATAGTCGTGCTTCATTACTGACATGATGGCGCGCGACTGCCCCACTTCTTGAAATAGCATTACAACAGTGTTTATAGTACCTTCGGTCATTGGCCGCAAAACTCATCGGGAATGAAGAAGTCAGAAGCTTCGCATTATGTTTAATTTCTACAGAACGGACTTTTAGAGCACTGTGAGGGGGGTGAATAATGGAATGTTCGTCCTGCCCGGAGGTAATTACAGCTGCGTGGGCCACGCTGCGCCAAGAAATTAGAGCCCACAGAGTTATACTTGTTCCTAATAAGGTGTGGAAAGTGTTTATATAAGGTTGCAAGCCCGGAAGTGGAAAATGCTAGGTTTTCATTGCAGGGTGAATGTTCTGACCAATAAATGAGCAGTTCCTCTACTGAGTATGTGTGCTGGCTTGTGGGACTCGGAAGAAAAATTCTTGTGTGCAAGTAGATATTCTGTAAAATAAGCGGTCATGTTGACATTTTTTTTCAACAGAGAGGGAACATATTCACCTACCACCTGCAGCAGGGTTCATGGTTTTATTTCTATCTGCAAAACTTTTACAGCAATGCACACTTACCGCACTTTGGCACAGTTGATTCGGCTCATGGTTGTTCATTGATTTCATATTCACACATGCTGCCCGCACTGTGAGCGCTCGTCATTGACAGCTAGCCCTTGAAATGCAAACTGCAAGCTTACTTGTCTTGGAATGATGCTAACTGTAACAAAACATTTCCTCCATTTTTGCAAAGGATTTCTTCGGAAATTGGTGTGGGTCATTGGTCGTTAAACCTTGAATACAGAGCAGCATGTGCTTTTTTGGATACAGCCATTTAATTGCTGGACTATTACTGCTCGTGCTTAGTTCACAGCAGTATTCTTCTAGCCAGTGAATTAATTACCATTGAGGCAAAAAAAATGACAATCTGCACCACCTATGGAGGTTTTTTCTGAGTGTTGAAAAACATTGTTTGGATAGTTTAAAAATGCAGAAAACATATTCAAGGAATGTTCTAAAATGGCATCGTGCTAGCTGGACCACATTTGAAACTTCTTGGTAGATTCCAGTACTCTTCATGAAGCCTAGGATGTGTGACAGAAAGTTAATACAGAGATGCACACATCTTTCAGGCTTATTCACTGTAGTCCGTATTCATTGACTGCTTAAATGAGATTCTCACGCGGAATTAAAATCCTTGTGCATTGAAGTTTCCATTTCACTTGCGTAAAGGTGCACCTCATCAAAAGTAACAAGGAAAGCGATTATGACTCCGGACTTCCCGTGCTTCTCTTTACTCAGGGATTGGAAACAATGCATGTGTTTTATGATCGGTTGAATTGTTTTAATGAAATAAGTCTTTCAGTCCCTCAGTAAAGACAAGCCTGTGAATTCCCGAGTCATGATCGATTTCCATTTCATTAATGGGAAAATCCATCGTAATGCATGTGAAACTGACTAACTTGATGCACAATGACTTAAATTCCTTCAGTGAATTTCTCCAGTGCGCTTTGATTGAAGAATTGCTGACTACGGCACAGAAACGTTTCAGTGAATTTCTCCAGTGCGCTTTGATTGAAGAATTGCTGACTACGGCACAGAAACGTTTCAGTGAATTTCTCCAGTGCACTTTGATTGAAGAATTGCTGACTACGGCACAGAAACGTGAATGCCACTAAGAGGAGAAACTCGCACCTAAGATGTAAGCCTTGGCATCTCTGTAAATATGCTGCTCTGCCGGACATTTTCTTTGCCGGAAGACCGATTTACGCAGTCCTCTTAATCCGGGCACTACATTGCCAGCAAAAAAAGATGGAAAACTGACCTTCACAAAATCTATGTGTGGCGACACTTCTTCATGTCGTGACACAAGAAGCAACACAATCCTAAAACTCTGGGAAAATTTGCCTAAAATGCCTATGAAAAGCGTACCCAAAGTAAATTGAACGCTGTTCTTGAACCGTTTGGACTATATGGATGGTTCTGGTCTCATTTGAAAGGAAACACTCTGAAGAAAATGAGCATTTAACACATGTTTTTCTAAGGCCATGTCTAGGTGTTTCCAAAAATGGCCATTTGGAGACCCCAAAAGGACCCTTGGTAACCATGGTCACATACCTAGGATAAAAGGGCATAACTCTTGAACGGTTCAACCTACAGTCATAATGTTGGGCTCTAATGAAAGGTGACACTTAGAGGAATCCAATCTCATATCCAGATTCACTATCAATATTGCTGAAAAAAAGTTACTGATGCATAAGCTCAAATTTGTGCACATAAGAGTCAAAACAAGTGCAGTCATGTTAAAAAATGCTTTTTTATATGAAAGGTAAACAAAAAAATGACCTTTACGCAGCAAACTCACATTAAAATATTTACAATATATGATCAATAAAAAAAAGTAAAAGTTACTGAAGCATAAACTCAAATTTGTGCATATAAAAGTCAAAACAAGTGCTGTCATGTTAAAAAATGTTTTTTACATGAAAGGTAAACAAACAAATAACCTTTCCATAGCAAACTATTTACAACATATGATAAATAAAAAAATTAAAAGGTTACTGAAGCATAAACTCAAATTTGTGCATATAAACCCCAAGGGGAGGAGATTCTGACTTTGTGCTTTTACATATATCCAAAGCAAAGGAGAGATTCCTTTGTCTTCGTTCTTGCCTGTAACGAAGACCCTATGTGGCACATAGTAAAATGGATCCTATTTACTTACTTTGTCTCACTCTGATTTCTTACAGGGATGAAAATTAAAATTCCCACAACAACCAACGCCGGCGAAAAAATAACTTCCTTCCACCTTCGGTAACGGAGGTAATAATGCGTAATAAGGTAATAATATAATCATCATAATATCAGCATCATATTATAATATCCTTTTCCCGTAATTATTTACACAGAATTACTCCGGTGAAAACATGACGGTGAACTCCGGTGAAAACATGACGTCCTTCCACCTTCCATGACAGATGCAAATAATACGTAATGTAATTTTATAATAATAATAATAATAATAATAAATATAAATGTAATGTTATTATATAATGAAATATAAGGTGTAATATGATGCGTACTTGTCAAGAGTAATGTCATCTCCCCCGAGAAACATTTCCTCTGCTACGGAGCCATCACGGTTTTGGTCAGATATTTCTTCCCCTGAGCTATCACTTGCACGCCGAGTGCACAGCTCTGCAGCTTCTGAACTGAAAATGATTTTTTTTCGCAACCTTTTGGCTATTTTTTCTTTCAAACTCCGTAAACAACCATCAAACATTCGCTGGAAATCTCTCTGCCTCGCTGTTTTGCGGAACGCACAGCACGCATTACGCACAGCTGAGCCATATTCTGTCCATTCTCTTACGCGAGCGATAGGCAGCGCCAGCCTTTTCGCAACCCCAAAAACCTATATATCGGCGTTTCCAGAATTTAGTTGGTGTTATAATGCAACAATTGTCGTCTCGATTGGTTGCTGGTTGCTCGGGCTACACGCAAAAAAAGGAGGCTTGAGCTTCGTTTCAACACAGGCACTCGTTGGCTATAGCAGGCTGTAGACAGGGCAGGGAAGCTCGTAACTGGTCGAGTGAGGTGTCAATCGAAAGGTTAGAGTGCAGACTCCATTTTGACGCAAATGGCTGCGGACTTTCTAAATCTGTTCCGAAGCAACGACCACTAATGCAGCGAACTTTGTGGATAACCACCGATTCATTTCAAACGATGCAGCAGCTGTTCATGGATATTTACCGGTATAATAGTGTGTTTTGGACTAAAAACTTTACTTGGTTGGATTTACTGGAACTTCGTGGATGTAACAAGACCATGTTTGAGGGGATATGTCGGACTGGAAGAGTACGAGGGGGCTTCATTGGTGAGTCACATCAGTTTTGTCACTGTTCGTTTGTTTGTTTGTGGTCTGACATGGGCGTTGATTAAAGCTGCTGGGATGAATATACTTTGAAATGGTTGGCATCATTCGAATCTCAAGAATCTTAGCTTTCTGACGATATGTGGCATGAGTATCTCAGTTGCATACAAGCTGTGTAAATGACGTAGTTATTACGGGCCGTCGGAGTGGTAACGGGTTAACTAATTTGACATCGAACTCAGCGCTGCTGCCAATGGACGCAGCCATGTTTATTCAGAAAAAAAAAAAGTTCTTGTTAATAGCTTGAGCAGTTACACATCCGAGATTTTATGAGGGAACGAATCTGCCGAGGTTTGCCGTGTGAAGTGGACCAGTGTGTCCAGCATCAACAGAGCAGCGCTCAAATATTTTATGGAGTCTCAACCAGTTTGTGTCTACTCTGGGTACAGTGACCTGCAGTAATGTTTCGTTTTGGGAAGTTGCCCCAGCAGCTTGCTGCTCTATGTTTTGTTTAAATATGAGATGCTTGCCAATTTCTTACCCATGGTCGGAATATATGATTGTTAAGCCAAGCAAATGGGCATCACAAACATAATTTAAGACACTTAAACATCGTACGGCAGTGAGCAAGCTGATGGCCTCTATGTATCGAAAACCTTTTCTTGAGTGGCATTCAAGCCAGCTGCCTTACAGATTAAATGGCCTAAAAATTATTATAATGAATAAATTTTGGTCTTCCAGCCAAGACCTAATTCACTCAGCTATTTATTATTTATTCATCTTAGTATTGATCACAAACTTGCTTCACGTAAGATTCGTTCACTTTTTAAATATCGTTTATTTGGTGTTCTGCTCAGTTCATCAGAACATTGGCCTGTTTTATGTGGGCTATGGCTGCATCATTAAACCATTTTTTCCTAAAAATACATGGCTTGCTTCATCTGATGTACTGCATTGGGCTTTGTGTCCCATTGCCTGTTGATGGTCATACACGTTGAATGTTTATCGAGCAATTGCTTGCTGATCCGGACTTTTCTTTGATCATCGTTAATGTACTTTCTTAACATGTTCGTTTAATTACGGTGGCCACAAGAGGAAGAGAATTTTTCAGACCACGGTTGCCTTGCTGCTTGTTCAAATAACTAGACCAAACTGCAGTCACATTTATGTTAGCAATATTTGTAGCCCCGGACAGAGTGTTTAGGGGAATTTGTGCTTTATGCATGCTCATTTTGTAGTGTTCCAATCATGGGATATTTTTTATGTTATAATATCAATTTAAATGAGTCATTGGCATTCTCTTATCACATGGCATATTTCCTCATAACACTAGCATCAGCAGAGTAGAAAACTTTGTATCACCATGAATGCAGTCTCATCACAGTGTTTACAGTCAGACCATTATTACTGCTCCCACCTGCTGCCTTCTGCCAACTTTCTTATTTTGTGTTGTCTCTCTATTTCTGCAGTGGGGCCCTGGCCCAAGCATGCTGCCACTGGTCTTTGTCATTATCGCCATCAGGCCCTCTGCCTAAGTGCTGCCTGGTCTCCACCATGGAAATGCTCCAGTCCATGATGCCCATCCAGCAGATTACAAATCTTGGAATGCCTTTTTCAACCGACTTTTCAACCACTTGAACATGACAGTAACTCATACCCTGGGACAGTCAGAGGAGGATGACCTCACCCTCTTAAGTCTTTTCCCAATTATGACTACATATGACACCTAAGTACATGAAAACTTTTAACTTCAATTATATTTTCGTGTTATATACCCCACCCTTGGGGCGGAGGGTATTGTTTTTGGTTCGGTTTGTTTGTTTGTTTGTAGCAACAAAACAAATTGCCAGATTCACCCCAAATTGGTTTTAGGGATTGCCACTGACCCAGAATAGATGCCTTTTGAATCTTTAAGTAAGCGTTCAAATAAAATTTTTAAACTAATTTTTTCCCAATTCACTTATAATGGCCGAAATTTCAAATGTCTATAAAAATGTGAATTCTACCCCAGTTTATTTCAAATTTGGGACAGGAATAGAGGATAATTTTAGATATTACTCTGTAAAATATTTAAGTGTCATACTTCAAAATTTTGGTTCATTTAAAAACATTTTTTCGGCCCATTTACTTGTGCTGAAGGGGTCACTCTCGACTTGGGTACCATCGAAACGTACCCTGAAACGTACCAGAAATCTGAGAGCCAATCGTTTGGTACCCAGGCTCTATCGAACCGTACCCAGGCTCCATCGAAACGTACCCAGGAAATCTCGCGCTGGTCAATGTCGTAAATATCCGAGGGTCCATCATTGACCTCCACAACTCCTCCGGCATCCCCCTTTTCCTGGGCAGTAGAAGAGCCATTTCACTACGAAGATGTCCTTTGATAGACCTTCTGATATTTCCTGTTTTCTTTCTTTGCCCAATTGAGTTAAATTATAAACATCTGAAAGTCTATTTCTTTGAGCCCGAACTTGTGTTTCACCCTTCTTTATCTTGTATGTGAATGTTTCTTTCCTTTCATCATTCACTGATGCGACCGCAAAAGCTGTTTTCACGTCACGGGGATTTCTATTTAAACCATGTTTTGTCAGCGGAAGATTTGCGACGAAATTTTCGAAGTCATCAGTACCCGGTATTTAGGGTAAAAACAGTATATAGGGATAGCTGTGCGTCCATAAACCTTTGAGCCAAAATTTTAGCCAAACAGGATTTTAATTAGCCAAATTCTACCTGTCTTAGCCAAATGCAAGTTGAAATAAGGGGAATTATATAGGATGTAAAGAGATCAAAACCTATCTTTATTTCTTCTGTTAACAAAGATTGCACTTAATACAATTTAGCATTGTATTAAGCATTGGACTGAGCATTGGACCCGTGACAGTCAGAACGCACTTGTAGAGTTGCTAAAGGAAACCTTCATTTATTGCTTTGCAAATATATTTGGGTGGAATTTGCTGAATGAATTTGCATTGAACTCACTCTACTTAGAAAAGGTCAGATTTCCTTTAAGACTAGTGAACGCAAAAGAAAAGAAAATACATCGGTAAAATCTGGTGCTGTCAATGACTCTAGTCAAGGTGAAAAAAAAAGTCTGGCCACCAAGCAAGCATATTCAAATACCGTGAATATGTGAATGACGTGAACAGGCAACAAACATGAGGGTCTGGTGGGATGAGGGGGGACACTGTCTTTTGATCCTAGTTTATGCATAAGAGACTGCCATGTTGTTTTAATAATAATGATAAAGAACCTTGGCATGCAGGGTGTGGAAGAGATAATTGGGTACAGATGGTAGGTTCCTGCCAGTCTTGTGACAGTTTGCTCCCATTTTACGCCTATGTCGTGGCGCAGGGAACCAGCATATGGCCCAACTAGACGAGCGGGAATCCCAAGTAGTTCTGTATACCACACAGCGGCGCTAGCAGTTTTTGCATAAATTGTGATGAGCGGAAAGCATGCAGTTATGGTGAGATTGAGAGCGGGCAGCCCGGCGGGGTGCGTATCGGAATATCACTGAGGGGAGGGGCTGAAGCGGACTTTTTGAAGTGGAATGGGGAATATGAGAGGCGATGCACATGACAGACAGGTAGATTGATTCTCTGTACTGCTGGAGCAAAATATTGCTCTTCGCCAAATTTTTCGTCACCTTCAGGTTTATAGTCGCCAGATTGGAGCAACGTTCGCCAATGGCGATTTGGTGAGCGGGTAGCGCGATCCCTGGGTATATTCCTCTTCCATGATTCATGCTTCTTTAGACATTGTCAATGCATTCAAGAAACAATGGCACTTTCGTTTTGGATTCAGATTCAGGAAAAACTTCCTGTCGTAAAGCGTGTCGTTGTCATAATAACTCTAAGTCTCGCGCTAAACTAAAAACCTGGGTACGTTTCGATAGAGCCTGGGTTCCAAACGATAGGCCCACAGATTTCTAGGTACGTTTCCATATGTCGAACCGTACCCAGGGTACGTTTCGATGGTATCCAGGTCGAGGGGGACCCCTTCAGCTTTACTTGTTATGGCCGAACTTTCAACGTCTACAGAAACACAAATTTTACTTCAATTTTCAGCAAACTTGGTTGATATATATGCAGAGACAATTTATACACATAGCTGTCAAACAGTGAAGCAATTTCTCATTTTTCAGATTTTTGCTGAATTAGAAATTTTTTATTTAACATTGCAGTACTCGGCCGTGATGAAGTATAGGCAAAGCAATCAAATAAAGCATTTCTAATCAGCTCATTCTTAAATTTGACTTGGCATATCTTGACGCCAAAAATATTCTTCAAATTATGAATAGAGTCTATATACCAAAAGGAAATTGGACAAAAACTGGATCAATGCCCAAATAAGCTACAAAATGTGTGAGGGGCGGGGTTTGTTGTGCCTGGCACCACTTGTTTCAGTTTTGTTACAACAGAATTTAACTCTTTCTCTCATAATGACTACATACGATGCCTATATGTGTATCAATGGACCATTATTTGTAGTCATTATGGGGAAAGGGAGAGGGGAGTCTATGGGGAAAAGTTAAGCCTGCTTCCTCTCGAGGTTTTCTTCAATTGTTCCACGTAGTGAGTTGCCACAAGCAACTCAGAGGGTTCAGGCTTGGGTTTACTGTAAAGCACAATATTTTTGGAAGTATTTGTGAAATGTGCTAGTCTGATGGAACATAAGGTTTCTCTTGTATTGTTGACTTCAAAGGAGATGGCAACATGGCTGTTGTCTCTCAAATAGTAGCTAGACACTCCTCACTTCTTTTGCATTGCAGCAGCAACTACCGCTGCTTCTGTTGCCTCTTAAGGCAATGGGCCATTGTTCATCATCAGAATGCTAACTTTGCCCTGGATTCAAAGGCGAAAAAGCTGATGAGTAAGCTTGAGTAAGCTAGTAGTTGTAATAGTTCCAATATATTGCATGTTAAAACATATTCTCATTGCACTCGCCTTCATTTAATTTTAGCTCACAGGTCGTATAAAAAATCTTTCCATGTACTTAAGCTTGGTCTCAATGCAACTCTGGACAGTACCATGCCAACTCATCCATCATTATAAAAAAAGGGCAAAGCATATTTCTCTTTCAAATGAAATTGTGCCAGCCACTGAGCTGTCATTACACATAGTACATGTCACAGACTAGGGCTGGGCGGTATGACTGTATAGATCGTCTGATGGTATCTACCGGTTAGAGATTTGGCAATAACGTTTATACTGTTGTAAAAACTGTTTCTGCTGCGGGTGGCAGATCTCTCTCTGTGTCACTGTAGCTATGCCACCGCGACGCACAGGGGAGCCGGCACTGCTGCAGAGTGCTTGCATGACAGACGTACCACCATCAGAAGGAAAGAAGCTTCACCAGTGCAATGTAAAATCTCGTCCCCCCATAAAATCTGGTCCCCCCACGTGACTTTTGTCGTATATTCAGTCATCAAAGTGATTTGCGTTCTAACAAAGTATTCTTGGAAATAGATTAACCAATTCATACCATGTAAGTGCAATGATTAGCACTGACACTAGCAGATGTTATACAATCGTTTGCTTGTCCTACAGTAATGAGCTAGCTGGCTTGCTAATAAGGCAACAGTTCACTTTGACTATAATAATTGCTAGCTATCTTGCTAGCTAAAGTGATAATGAACTCTATAATGATGAGCTAGCACACCAATGTACCAAGCTAGCCAGCTAGCTTGCTAATAAGGGAACAGTTCATTCATGAACTGTTTAATGATGAGCTAGCACACTAGAGTAGTGACCTAGCCAGCTAGTTTGCCAATAAGGCAACAATATACCAAATGCAGGTAGCTGCAATTCAATTAATTCTATGCTTTTACTTGAGATTATTTTTTCTTATTTGTTTTGAAGCTTGATTTCTGTGTTTACAATGCACACATACTGTAGTTTATATTCAAGGTTTACCAGAAATTTGCTGTGTGGGTGTGTGTGGGTGGGGTTTGTTGTGGTGTTGTTTGAAAGCTGGAAAAGCAGTTCAAATATAAAAGAAGAAAACAATCAAATGTGATGCAAGTACAGCATGGTTATTTTAAGCCATGAATTGAATTTATAGAAAAATAATGCCATACCATGATATATACAGTTACTGCAATATGAAATTACCTATACCGTCATATAATATTTTGTTCATACTCCTAACCCTATCAGATACTTTATTTCTTTTGTATTGGCTTCAAGTGAAATTGTGCCAGTTGGCAGGCTGTCACTACACATTGTACTCTTTGTATTGTATAGGAACTGTCTCTTGAATCGGCATGAAGTATACTGTGCTGGCCACTGAGCTGTCACTATATAACATCCTTATAGTATATTTCTCTTGTATCAACATCAACTGAAATTCTGCCAGCTGCTGGGCTGCCACTACACATAAAACACTTCACATAGTATATTTTACTTGAGTCGGCAACAAGAGAAATTGCCTCCAGACATTGAATGCTAAATAATTTATTCTGTAGTTCAGGTTAGCCTGTGGCTGGCATGTTTCTGTTTGGGGAGTTAATTGCAGCGTCCTGCCATCAGTTCCACGTTTTGACGGGCAGGGATCCCTCAGAACAGAGCCATGTTGCCAAACCAATTGTGTGCACATATGCCTGTATGCCTTCAATTTATCTCTTTTTTGACAAAAAAGTTATCAGAAATGATTACATTTCCCCGAGGCAAAGAAGGTTATTAATTCCTCGAAGAATAAAAATCCAGTGCTCATAATTGTGTAAGTATTTCTTTATCCCAAATAATTGCATTATTGGAGAGACCATTTTCTAAGACAGTGGTGAATCAGCAGCTAATTAGATTTCTTAACACATGCGCTTAAATTTTGCTAAAAAATTTACACAAAATGACCCAAAACAGGTTTGAGTAATTATAATTTGCCTTGTCTCTGAATTCTTAGTTATCAAACAATGTTTACATTTTGTGACCATGTATCAACAATTTTACCAGTTAGAAAGCAACTGATTTTTCAATTTCATTTCAATTTGTGGGTAGGAGGAAAACCAGTCGATACAGTGCATAGTCCTTCTGAATGAGTTTGAGGACTGCTTGTAAAAGCCACATTTAAACTTCAGGCATGGCTACCAGTTTTTTTTCCCCTTAATGTACATCTGCTCGATATAATTGTACCACAATGATAAATCAACCCCACGCTTTGTCAAGCATAATGTTGTAAATTTTAGGACGGCACTCCTGAAGTGTGTTGAATATGCTGATCTGAATCAATAGATGGTCTCTTAAGTCTCCACAATTCAAGGTAATGTATGCGCATCTGTCCCAGGAAAGAATTTTTCACATGAAAAATAAGTTTCATAACAACGTGGCAGGTTTGGTTTACTGTTAGAGTAAACCTTTGCATTACAGACCTTGAAAAATTCTTGCCCATTCTTCCTTATGGAACCATTCAAGATTCGTCAAACAGTGACTTACGGAGCTGCTGAAGTAGAGCTTCTGAAGTAGATTCTATACTTGCCTACTTCAGGTTGAGGTTATTTCCAGATTTTATCTGAGATAAGGATGTTGCAGTTGTCTTTCCCATTGATGTAGAAAATGTGATTAAGTCACTGGACATGAATCCTCCAAATCTTGGTGTTTCAGAAATTAAATTATGCAAATTTACAGATTGTTTTCATTTGAAAGTGATAAATTGAATGTTAATATATTATATCATGTAGATCCTGACTCCTAAATTAACTACATATTAATAAGATTTGTGATGAACACCTATTGTCGTTATTTTTATTTTTTCCAAACTACATCAGTTCATTATACCCCCGCTACGACGTCATCGGGGGTATATAGCGCTCCGCGCGTCTGTCCGTGTGTCTGTGCGTCCGGATTTGTTTAAACATAAAGCGGGGGTATGTGAGCTCTGCTCGCTTCTACACTTGTTTTATTAATTTTCTCCAATGATGTGGAATATTCTGTTTCTTTGAACTCATGGCTAAATATTTGTCGGCATCAATTTCCGGATATTTTGGGATAATTTTACCCACTTCTGTATCTGCAGTATGTGCTTGCCATTAACATTGCAATAAATTATTGGTACTCAGATCTCTTGAAATGCACGTGAGCATTGTTATGTATCAATCAGCTGGGGGGGGGTTTACAGCGCTCTTGCTACCAGTACTGTTACCTAAATCCTAGGGTCCCAAACGGTGTGCCGTGAAGCAAGTGCGGGGCAGAGGTCGCGTTAAAATTTCTATGCATAAAAATTCCATCATAATCAATTATTATCTGTCATTGTAATAAAATAGTAAAAAAAAAAATTTTCATAAAATAAAGAGAATAACTTTATTGATTACGCATTAGCTAATGCCAACAGTGATTCATGTAGACTCACATGCTGAGCGGTCCTACAAAGCTGCTTATCTACTCGTTATGTCAACCTGCGCTTTCCCGACCAAGATATCTGCATGTTCACATAACAAAGATGGCGTTTGTAGCATATGACCAATCGTCTACCAGCAGCAGAGCAGCATATTTCACAAATGAAGAGCAAATGATCATGTTACAAAAATATGAGGAATACAGGATCATAGTCCAGAGATGCAATGTCTCACACATTTTTGGCGTGAGTCTCTCGCTTCTTAGTGGCATTCACGTTCCTGTGGTGTAGTCAGCAATTATTCAAGCGACGCGAACTGAAGAAATTCACTTGCGAATTCAAGTCATTGTGCATTAAGTTAATCAGTTTCACGTGCATTACGGTGGATTTCCGTGCTAGTGACATGGAAATTGATTATGACTCAGGAATTCTCACGCTTGTCTTTTCTGAGGTATTGAAAGCAATGTAATTGCAAAAAGACGTTCGAAATGGTCTTATTACATTTAACCAATTTAAACAATCATTAAACACATGCATTGTTTCCAATCCCTGAGTAGAGGTCCACCTTAACGCAAGCGAAACTGAAACTTCAATGCACAAGGATTTTAATTCCGTGTGAGAATCTCATTAATAAGCGTTCATTGAATAATTGCGGACTACGGTGAATAAGCCTAAACAATGCTCGAGACAGTATGACACCCACTTCCAAGGGGTGTGAATTACATTCTGTCAAAATGACGGACAGCCTTCAAAATTTTCAGTCATTGTTAAAAAAAAATCTGTCATTGACGGAAAATATTCGGTTAACGCGACCTCTGGCAATGGGATTTTGTGACAATCAAACATTATTATTCCAATATACAGTTACAGAAAAAATATATTTAAATTTTTTATATCACTACTTTGTATGCACTCATTTCATTATACAGAGGCAAATGCTACTTAAAAACAATTCTTAAAAACAAAAAAACCCTCAAAGAGAGCATCATATTGCACAGGTGGGAATTATAAGACTGTGACAATTCCAACATTAAAACGGAAAAACATAACGAGAGGGAAAATGGAGTGCTTTCTTGTGGGAGCAAACCACCAACCACCAGTGCAGAGACTGCGGACAACCCACCAAAAGAAAAGAGAAAAAAAAAACTCAGCAGACAGTATCATGACAGTTACCTGTCTTTTGGCTTCAGTTGGACCGGGGATGTCAACACTCCTCAGCCCGAGTGCGTCCTCTGTCGGGGGAAGTTAGCTATTGCTTGCATGGTTCCCAGCAAGCTGAAGAGGCAATTGGAAACCAAACATCCCTCCTGTGTTGGGAGAAACTTGGCCTATTTCAAACGAGCATGGGATCTGAACCAGAGGCAGCAAGACCGTTTGTTTGATTGTGTGAAAGTGTCTGAAAAGGCAATGGAGGCTAGTTACATGCTAGCGGAGCTTATTGCAAAGCAAAAGAAACCTCACACAATAGTGGAGACACTCATCTTCTCCGCTTGCAAAAAAATTGCAGCTGTCATGCTGGGTCCAGATGCCACAAATGAGCTATCCAAAGTGTCATCGTCTGATAACACAATCAAAAGAAGAATTGATGACATGTCAGAAGACATTGAGCAACAGTTGACAGAGAAACTGCAGGTGAGTGGCAGATTTTTCCTCCAAATAGACGAATCTAATGACATTAGTGGGGCTGTCCAACTTCTGGCAATAATCAGATATGTTGATGGTAACTCTATCAAAGAGACTACAATGCCATACAATGGGAGAAGAAATGTTCATGGTAACTAATGACTATTTATAAGAGGACGATCTGACCTGAAATATGTGCTTCAGTCTTTGCACAGACGGCGCGGCATGCATGACGGGGAAAGTGAAAGGATTTATTGCTAAGGTGAAAGCACAAAACCCACATATTGTGACAAACCACTACATTTTGCATCGAGAGGCATTAGTTGCCAAAACCATGCCCCCGGAGTTGACTGAGGTGCTGGATCAGGCTGTGCAGATGATGAATTACATCAATTCAAGGCCCCTGAAATCTGGCATCCTCTCCCAGCTGTGCGCTGAGATGGGAGCCGACCACCAAAGCCCGATCCTCCACACAGAGATACGTTGGCTGTAATGGGGGAAAAGTCCTATCCCGTCTTTATGAGCTTCAGGAAGAGCTTTTGGAATTTTCACGTGAACATGCTGTCCCACATAAGGATAAGGACAAGCTTGCGGATGAGAGGTGGTGCGCCAGGCTAGCTTGCCTTGCAGACATATTTGGGCATCCTAACGAGTTAAACGGCAAGCTTCAGGGCAGGAATGAAAACATTTTATCATCTACAGACAAGATTCAGGGGTTTATGGGAAAACTTATCCTGTGGCGCGAGGCAGTGGAACAGGGACATGTTCCCGCTGGCTTCAGCTGCTCCACAGGCTGCTAGGGAGCGCACTGTATATGCCGAACGCCTTCGGACTTAAAAGAGAGGTTTGAGCGCCATTTTCCACGTGTGGCTGACATCGAAGACTATGACTGGATTCGAGACCCATTCAACCAGGAATCCTCAAAGAAAAGCACACGATGAAAGAGGGAGAGGAGTGCGCAGAGCTCCTTGTGGACCGCACGCAATTTAGTGAGCTCCCACTGGATCAGTTTTGGTTGGCTTCTGCACCCGAGTACCCAAACGTCTCTCACCACACGATTGAGCAACTTCTTTTCCCCACTACCTACCTGTGTGAGTTGGCGTTTTCTACTCTGGTTAACATGAAGGACAACAGGAGGTCAAGGCTCTCTGTCGAACAGGACTTGCGAGTGGCCCTCTCCTCCACCAAGGATTAAAAAAATCTGCGCACCCCGACAGGCACGTGTGTCTCCCTAATTTGAAAGTAGGCAAAATATTTACAATAGCACACATTTCAATGCTGATACAAAATGTTACATGTATAATTTGTAGTTCAGGACAATGGACAGCGCAGCGTCCTTGCATTGACAGTTCTTTGTGCTTAATTTCTGGTGACTTTTCTTTGCCTCGTTTTTTATTTTGTGTCCTGTCTGGCTTAAATAGGTGTGTTGCTGCTTTGATGAAGCCTATTTTGACGAAGTTTCAAATAAATTTTTGAAATACTTTGTTGATAAATATTCCATGAGTAATATAGTTGTCTTGTCACATTTCATGTGGCATTAGTAAATAATTATGCGAATTTACAGATCTTTTACATGATATGAGTGATAACACATTTTGTTAAGGCTATTTGGCACTATAGGTGTGCCTTGAGATTTTTAATTGTCCTCTGGTGTGCCTTGGGCACAAAAAGTTTGGGAACCACTGACCAAGATGTAGCTTGATATATGATGCTTTGCAAAGATTCTGAAAGTCCCCAACATCGAGATATGTGTTCAGCTGTTAATCGTCTGTTTCAGCCGACCAGATAATCACCTGACAAGACCTGACTGTCACCTGGCTTCACCCTGTTAGAGGCTTGCTTCATCACCATTCCGTAGTCTTACTTAAGCTCACCATCTAAAGACACAGCTTCTAATTGTGCTCACTTCACAACCCTCCATCATCCCAGCTTCTCTGTCAATAATTTTGCTTCATAACTGAGTCATGCCGATTGATAACAATGTTTTTTTTTTGACGCCATTGTTGCTGTTGGCTTTGTTCTATGAGGAGGGTGAGCTGGTGCTCGTGGCCTTAGATTCTACACTTGGAAGAGCTGAAATCTCCCAGAACAGAGTGATGTTGCCAAACGCAGTGCATACTTGTAATGCCTTTTTTGACAAAGTGTGGTCCTTTCTTAACTTTCAATTTTTAACTATTAAATTTTCACATACACTTGTTGAAAAAAAAAACAGAAATAAAAAAAACAACTCACAAGGAAGCTGTTTCTCAGTACATGTTCTTGCTATTTTATTTTGTAGGAAGAATTTAAAAAAATGAAAATGGGAACAGGACTTCCAATTGTATGTTACCATGTAATCTGTTGGGCCATAAGCGGAACCATAAACCAACAATTAAGTAACCATTGGTAAGCTAATTATACAGATTAGCCTTAAGCATTGTGATTCACTGATGTTTTAGCCATGCTCAGCAATAACTGACCCATGCAGTAGAAGGCTTGAGTGGTGTAAACGAAATAATAAGTAGGCATACAAGTGACCGTGTTTTGCATTTAAATATGGAGGAGTATTGCTCTCTTGAGTGAAGTGACAGAATTTCATTATGAAGAAGAGCTAAAATAGAAATTATTGTGCAACATATGTCCAAAGTTACTCCCAAACACATTCGATTTTTGAGTTCATCTCTCTAAATGTCTTACTTGACCACTAATACGGGAAAAACTAATATTAATGGGCCTTGCATGTCAGCTTAAATCTGATTTCTATTCATTTTTTTACTTATTTTTGCTAAAAATGACTGCCAATGGGGGAATAAAATTTGACTTATTTCATAATATACCAGTTGGGTAATAACATTAAACCTAAAAAAAAAAACCTTACTTAAAGCAGTGGTTCCTGCTGGTTCTGCCCCCCTCTCCCTTCCGTTGTCTCCTCCATATGCTGATTCAACCATAATTTTAACAAGCTTAATTAGTATTTATTGGGTGCATTTATGTGTTTAGAGCAGTTCTTCATCCTTTTAAGGCTTGATATCTACGGCAAACGTGCCCTGAAGAATAACAATTCCCCATGCACATTGTGAAATATTTGAAACAGCTGCATAGGAGGGCAAAAATAAAAAAAAAGTAATTAGTCAGAGAGTTCCTAACTGGTGAAACCATGGAGACAAGGTCGCAATAATTAATTTTTTAGGCAACAGAATGATAGATCCAAACCTGCGTTGTGTCATGTCTATGATGATTAGTTGGGTCACACTTTAGATGAAGTATTGCTCATGAAGGCTTTATACAGCAGGTATAATGCCTTCATAAACAAGACATAATGTCTTCATAAATTATAAATAAGGAAATGTCATGCTTTGCTAAGGGTGACATAACACATCCTTACTAGGGATGTTGATTATATCAGCCAATATTTGCATAAAAATGTAATATTGGAAAAGATTGTTATCAGATTTTTTGCCGATAATGAAAACCGATAAAACAAGAGCACTCAGAGAGCACAGCAACTCCGCCACACAAAGGCAACTCTGTGAATTCATTATTTTTGTTGGCGGATGTAGGGTATTGTTGCATTTCACAGCCAGGTGGCAGCAAAACCCAAAAGCATGCTGATTGGAAATCCAGCCCATTGGGAAGACTAGCCGGATTTAAACTTTGGCTTACATCTCAGCTGTACTTTGGCCTAGATATGCCAAAATTTAATCACACAGTTAATAATAATAAAAAATAAACGGATTTTAAAAAATCACGTTTTAAGTCTACATGTCCACATAATCTACAGTAAGAGAATCTACAGTAACAGAAAGTGCATAGGCACACAACTACTTAATATGATAACTGTAACTCATTGCTACTTAATTCACTTCACTCCGTATAGTACACAATGGCATGTGGCTACTTAATATTCACGTGGCTTTGGCTGTGATTCGGCTAGTGCTCACTTCAGAACTTCGGAACACAAGGTCACACACACACAACGGTGTCTCGCCGTCATTCTTTCCACCTGTCGTCAGGTTAGTGCTGGGGAACTGCCTGTCCTTATTGTTTGTTTTCTCCTCTGTGTTACCCTTTCCATGGAAATTAAAATGTCATAACTTTTCTTAAACTTTCAGCTGCCGTCTTGCCAGCTAGCTCTGGCTGTATATTGAAGTAGCCTAGTGCAGACGTTAGCTGCTACCTTATAGCTAACTGGCTCATCATAGGCGTAATACTGATTCATAATGGTTAGCCTACCACTTTCAACTCGGTCTCTGGAGACTGCTATCGATGTTTGATGAGCATATATGAGCTATTTCACGTTAAAACATGGGTTCTGTATGAACAGAGAATGGGGCTCATCGAGTGCTGTATGTGCAATAGCACGGGCTACTTTACTGAAATAGAAATAATTTAAAACCCAGTTGCACGGGTGCTTTAGTTTTTTGTTTTACTGTAATGTTGCAAATGCTCAATTTACATATGTTTGCTCCAATAAATATTTCATGAAGATTCATTGCGATTCCCTTTTTGCTTGTACCAGGTTTAGAGGTCTAGAGTAAAGTGCACAAGTAGGCCAAATGCATCAGTCCATTTCAGGTGGTTAATCATAGATCCAGACAACAAGATAATCTGACATGAATGTACAAAAGTATAATTTGAAGCACTATTTATGCTTTTTTATGATAAATTAGTGCTAAAAAATGTCTCCTCCTGCTTTGCGCGCTCGCGTTGTTTGTGCCCCAGCTTTGCCCCAGTACAGTATTAGGTCTAGTGATGCCCCTGATGTAGGGGGCATTGCCAGAATTATCTCAGGGAGAGTGTGATCCCAACTGTTGAGACAAAGTTTTTTAAAATAAATATGGCACTATTTCCATAACTTAAGTTGAAGTACTTTTCTTATTTTTTTCTTATTTATTGTTTACATTTGGAAAGCCTTGTTGCATTAGTGAATGCGCCGAGTGGGGCATCACAAGGAAAGTTGACATGATGTGCTAATTTCACGACAGGAGATATGTCATGTCGCCTAAAATTAGTTTGGGGGGAAATATAGCCTGCATATATCGGTGTCGGTGGATATCGGAATCGTAAATTAAGAGTCGACCAATAATGGCATTTCAGATATCGGCAAAAAAGCCAATATCGGACATCTGTAATCCTTACTCAGCATTTGATGCCGGATGTAATATAATTGACAATATCACTTAGCTTGTGGCTAAATGCTGTAAAGGGTGACATTGTCAGCTGGGTGACATTGTCGTTGTCACATCTGGCATGACATGCTCAATAATGATGTTATTTCACCCATTACAAAGCATGACATTTGCTCATGTATGATTAATTAAGGCATTTTGTCTCATTTATAAAGGCATTATACATGCTGTTTAAAGCCTTTACAAGCAACACTTTATCTAAAGAGTGACCTTAAGTGGAAAACAATCATTTGGAGAGAACTCGTGAGAGTTTTTGAGAGTTCTGATTGTCTCAATGTCTCACATGATATTTTTAGAAATACTATCATCTGAAATTGCTTGCAATATTGAAAAAAAAAAACACACAATAGCCTCTATCTTACTGGATAAAAAACACCTGCATTGGATAAGTTTTTTTTTTTTTCCCCAGAATGATCTGTTAAATATTTACCAAAAGGTGTCATATTAGTTTGGTCCTATTTTTATTGTTTTATGTTGCTCAAAGTTGTGCTTACAAGTCGTAGCTGCATAATCTCACCCCAGAACTGCTGAGTTTGTTAACTTCAGAATAGACCCGCCCCCGCTCGGTGGCTGGACTAACAGGAGACTGCCAAGTTGCACATTTAGGTTGTGATTGAGGTCAAAGAACTTCCTGTCCAAGAGACTGGGTCTACTTATGTTTAAAATAGTTTAATAACGATAATTACACAAAACCAAGCAAAGAAATGAAGAAAAGAAACAGAGCCTTTTATTATCGAGCGCATAAATCATAAATAAAGGCATTCTTTTTATTTATGCAAGTCTTTTTCAATGAAAGGAAAAGTGGAAGTAAATTACAAACTTTCATCATAACACATGCATAGTTTTGCTAATTCAATTGCAAAATGTCTACTAAACAATGGTAACTATGTATTCAACCCCATGTTCAGTTATGAAAATATTGCTTGAAAAATTTGCTATAAGGCACACACACTCTGATTACACAAGCAAAAAACAGATTTTTTAAATTCTAATCCTGATTAAAAGATGAAAATAATTAAGACAGACCTTTTTTGCAGAGCAGTTTGAACTAAATTTATGATAAAGAATTAGCAAATCCTTGCATTCATTAGTAAGAAAAGCGAGATCTGTTGTGAGAATGTAGGTGTTAAATATAGATTCAAATTGAAACACTGGCTGTTCTGTGAACACCCAGATTTGTTGCTGTCGTACAAGTGATCAACTGTGAAGCTGCTGTTTTACCCTTTTTAATCAAATACCATGACATGCTCAATGCTGACTCATTTGAGTTCCTGAACCTTCTGAACTTAAATTGTCAATTCCCACAGATCCACTTTTTTCATCCTCTGTCCATCAATTAACAGAAAAGCCATTTTGCTGCATAGCCTACCTCTCTCAAGTACTACTCTGCTTTTCTGGAGTACAAGCCATAATTGTCATATTTCGATGTCAATATTGAGCTGAAGATGATGACTGCCATTCCAAGCAAATCTGCTCTAGCTTTGGTTTTTCACTCATCCACACAGAAGGAAATTTACACATTTGCAGCCCATTTTTAATTTATCCTTGAGCAAATAGCATATAGCTATGATGTCAAAGTATCAATTAGGAAATGGGTTTATATATGAGTGTACAAATAATAGATCACATTACCCGCATCTGCCACTTTGGTATAAGAATTAACAGTATTGTGTTTGAAATCAAGCTGTCTAACCTGACACCTGTGAGTCTTTATAACTGTCTGAAATACAGTTTAAGTGGCCAATAGACAACCACCATCACCCCCCAGCAATTCCAAGTGTTGTAATTCCTTTTTGCCGCAGTAACACAGACAATGGGATTGGAAGAAGGCAAAAGCTTTTGAAATGATGGGCACTGCATAGTAACAACATAACTTGAGAAATGATACTGCCTCACCCAGAGAAGTAACTGCGGCAGGGGTTGGTGCCAGGTTGGAGGGGAGAGTAATGTTAGAAAAAAATCTTCGAGGAAAAGGCATGAGTATGGTCATTCATTCATTTTGTAATAGAGACAGAAAGCAGACAGAAACTCTTTGGTTTGTGCTGAGATAAGTGAACAAGTATGGTTGCATATTTATGTTCTAACAATTTTTATACCATAGTAAAACAGGAAGTGATGGAATGGCTGAATATAGTTCTTTAACGCTTATATAAAATGTAAATTAGTGGAATTTAATAGCTGGTTTAATTCTGGTAGATATTATTTTCAGTAATATTTTCGGGTGACAATTATGAAACACTGATTTGGAGAAAATTGATTTTAAATTAAATCAGTAAATGATTTTGGTTGATTCCATTGGAACATTAATATCAGACACTACTTCTCAGATCTTGTTATTTAGGAGAATTTTTCTAAATATATTTCTCTGGACTTTTTAAAGTATTTCTCGTGCGTTATCAGTCAGGGGAACCAGTAGTTTTGGAGCTCATTGCATTTCTTGAGGGCTTTTTTCACATGAGCTGCCATACCCCAAGATTCCACAGGGCGCTTATCAGCAATGTAACGTGTGTGACGCTATTTTGCTTTGTCCTGTAAGCGACCTCATATCCCACTGACTGTGTAACAGAAGCAAAGTGTCCTGCTGACTGATACCATTGACCTAGGTAGATTTCACTTATTTTGTCATTTGTCCTGGATATTTTTTCTTCTACCATGGGTGAGTCGGCTAAGAAGTTAAATGGTTACTATTTTTGTCTGCTTTAATTGTATTTAGCCTACAGTCCAACCATGACACAATGGATCAAACATTGGTGTCTGTGTTTTGGTTAAAAATAAAATAACAGACAAATAGTTGAAAAATAAGTTCTAAATTTTATATCAAGGATTTGAGGCTAGTTTCTTTTACTTAAAAGCATACTCCCCTTAATAGTTACTTCCTGCCTGGCACAATCTGGGTTGTATTTCCCATAAGCACAGATCCTGGCGTAGTTGGAACCAGTGCCTGTATGTGGTTAAGCTATGGGAAATGTATCCCTGCTATGTTCAGCTCGACGCGACTGCTGTCCGCCACAGTCAAAAATAGACTCGTCGCGTATTCTCCGCAGAGCAGAGCGGAGAGCTGCTTCTGGGACGCTGCCGAGATGTGCTTTGTTGCGGCTGTTGGAATTAAAAGCATTGTCTGGAACGGCCGTGATCAACTCCGGCGACCGGTTCGTGGCAGTAATGCAGCCACGATGCTCTCGTCGGAATCTAAAGGTTAACTAGTGAGAAAAAAGCCCACTTGAAATCTAAAGACAAATTTATTCAGGTAGTATACACAAATCCACTGATATGTAAGATATGCAGATATAAGTGGTGTATAATCAGATTTGTCTGTGCAATATTATAATTTTCTCTTATAGATATATGACAGTAGAAAGCCGTACTGGATATTGCAACCACTTGCTAACGGGAAAAACAAAAAGCTCTGTCCTCTTCCTCTATTGGTTTTGAAGTGGTTTGCGCTATTCTTTCATGCCATAAATAGAGCCTTCATTTTCTATTAAGATCTTACCCGGTGGCAGACAAAATGGCAATCGTGAAAGCAAGGCTTATAGGAAACCAATCGACATGCCAATGGTGTCATTATTCTATTGTCATTACACAGTTCAATCAACATTTATTTCATAATGATAAGCTAAAACAACAAAGAAGTTGTCAATTGTCACTTTAATGTGCCCATGTTTATCCTAATTATTAGATTTTATTCCTGCCTGTAGCTTCAGGGGCAGCACAATATAAGTCGCAAGCATAATAAGCAGAAAGAGAACAAAATAACCTCCATAAATTGCCTAGCACGTTGTGGAATAGATGGACTTCAGATCAATAAAAACACAACATAAAACCGCTTGGCATCTCAGCAAAGTCTGATTGAGACATAAGGTTTGAAACAACTCAGCTTTGTCACATGTGCATGCTTGTGCATAACTTACCTGGATTTTAATGCATTTCAAAATGTATGTTTCCAAAGAGTCATGTCTGAAATTGTTATAAATCCCGCTTCCCTGTCCACATGTAAAACTTGCCAAAATTCCCCCTGGCACCATGTAGTATTTGGGATAAAACTAAGATTAGAGCAGATTAGGTCATTGCTTTGATGTGAAACTTGTATTGACAGCATCTGATGCAGGCTTACTTATTGGCCTTATATCTGCTGTTGGTGCATTTTGTGTTTTAGAAAAAACTTATAGCAGTCTGTAAATGATCCTTCCGACCAATTACTGTAAGATAACTCTTTCGGAGATATCAAGGTTTCAGTAGCATATAGAGTGAACTGCTGTGATCTCATCCGGAAATGCTGCCAAGGTTCTAAATGGGCAAAAATTGTTCTGCCATGTTCCAAAATGGCTGTTTTCTGGTGCATTACTTCATAGTAATTGAATTATGTCATGCTTGGTCTCAGCTATCCGATACCTGAAAAGGATTGGCTTTGGCTGTTTTTTCTAAAAAAGAATAACAATCTGCAAATATTAGGAAGTGTGACTTTGTGAAACCCACAGTAAAATTAAATGCTGCTGTAACAATAGAACGTGGTGGATGAGTAACAGGCCTATTAGAGCGAAAGTATAACATGGTATTGATGGCAAGATAGAAAGAATAAGGGGTAAAAGAAAGGGGGGGGGGCAACAGTACTGAAAAGGTAGCCAGCAAGGCATACAGAAATGACCAGAAGAAAAGTGTTGTTAGTTAAATAGCGAAGCAGTAAAAAAGGCAGAAGAAACTGTGACATGGTGAAACCACAAACTCTGTGGAACTGAATACGGCTACTGCAGTTAAGTATAATGCTCTGCAAAAAACATAATCTTATCAGCCATTTTAAAATTGTATTTAGATTTAAAAAAGTGTATCCCTAATACATTTTTCTTAATAAGAAGTAATTTAGCCACTGATTCGAAGTAATTTTGACTCATTTCTCGATTTGTCCACGGGGCAAGGTAATTTCACTTATCCTATTCACAGACCTAGAAATCAGTCAAAATTACTTAAAATCAGAGGCAAAATTTCTTTTTCTAAGAAAAAAGGTAATGGAAATAGGTGTTTAAATACAAGATTAAAATGGCTTGTAAGATTATATTTTTGCAGTGTGACAGATTAAACTGAAAGTTCAAATAACACAATGAGATAAAGCTTGCAAAACACTATCTCCTTACAAGTGTAGTGACGTAATGTGGATTAATGTAAGTAGTTTCTCCTGGGTATCCATGACTCAACTGATGAAGCCCCCCAGTAATGCAGAAACGTGGCCTCTCCTTCCAACGCACAAACATGCATAGTCCATTGTGCCTAAGCCCCACATCCTGGGGCCCAACAATGCGAGTAATAGCCTATTTATGTGCTCTCCTGTTATGTTCCACACAAATTAACTCATAACTTCCAAAAAGAAATAAATGTGCAAAGTGTCCCCTCCCCATCCCCAATTTCTTATTTTCATCAGGAGTCACCAATCATATCAGCTGACCATAAGTGATCAGGCGAGCCATTATGTTTGACATCCAGCAATGGAGGATGGTATCTCGGCACTGAACAGGGACGCAGAATCAGAAGAGAATACATGACAATGAAACTCATTCAACGGCCCCTGGTTTGTTAGTAAATCAAATTTAAATAAAATTTCAGAGGACAGCAGCAGTCCACCAATGGCCGTTCCGCAAATCAAGGACACCATTGTTACTCATATTATTTATAGATCTCCAAAACATGACTTTGCCTCAAGAAAATACAGATGAGTGCCTTTGCTGGAGGTTCAGGTAACAGGGAGAAGCTTTGAGCAGACATTTCGTTGCATCTTATTTTGCAGCCTATAATTTGCTGCTTCCCCTGTTATTTATTTTATTCTATTTTCTTTCCAAGCTATTCTATTATTCATTGTTTGTTGTTCATCAGTCCAATAAATGTGCAACAGTGAATGTGAATAAGCAGTGTATAAATATAAGATAATTCAACATAGAAGAATTTATAAAAATATGCAGATATTTAGACTTTTTTATTAAAATATATAAAAATATAAATATAAAACATGACTCGCCATTCATACAATGTCAAGGTTTGTCACTGATTCTAAAAGAGCAGTTTTACATGTGAACAACTGATCAAAGTCAAGCCACAGTTTGACGAGCAAATCTTACCAACCTTCCACTTAAACAAAAACAATAAATTCAAATCATTAAATATTATAATCATCATAACACATTACACACAATGGTTTATATGCTTCACTCGGCAGCAGAATCATTTTCCCCCTCAGACACTAATTGTAAACACAAATACCACCATCTCTCATCTAGTTACAAATGTTGCTCCACAGCATAATACACAAATACCTGAACAAAAAAAGTTATATCTTCACCATTTACAAAGTAAATCATAAATACAACAAAACAAAATAACAAGGAAACCAGAGTTCAAAACCATGACTATTGTGATTGAATTATATTGAGTTGAGGTTTTTTTATGGAATCCAAAGTTACTGCTGAAAAAGTGACCTCTCCCTGCCTTGTTCTGGTCTTCACGTTACCTTGAGGAGTGAGTGATGTAGCGGCTTCGGGCTAGGCCTCTCTGGCGACGTTCTTTGTTATGTACATATCGGCCAGCTTTTTGAAGTGAGGTCCCCAGCTGCCGAGGTAATCAAACTCCTGATCTCCGTCCGTGTCGGCCGACCCCAGTGAGCTGAGGGACTCGGCGAGGGAGCCGCTTCCCTCGAAGGCATAAGTAGCCAGCGAGTCGTATGGGGGTGCCGTCGGATCAGAGTCGTTCTCAGCCAGCCGGCAGTTGATGAAGTCCCTGATGTCGGAGCTGCCGCGGACGGGCGAAACCCGTCGGCAGGGGAACAGCATATCTGGGATGATGTCACGCCGCTGTTTGTTGACGTCAATCACCTCGGGGTTGCGCAGCGTGCCGATGTCGAAAGCCTGCGTGTCCTCTTCCCCACCTCCTTCATCGTTGTAGCTCACCACATTGTCCCTCACATCCTCTTTGGAGATGATTAGAGGCTCCTTCTTCTTCTGTCTCCGCAGGGCAGCGAACAGAACCACAATCACTGCAAGATAGGATTTAAAAATATAAGTCCACTCTATAATGTGTCAGACATGTTGTGTTTATTAATTGACCCTGCCGTCCACACCAGATTTATATTCTAACTGTGCAAACGTGCTTTAATGCAGATATGCTGCTTTTGCGAAAGAATACTTTCAGCTTTGGTTTCACCATATAAAAATGACAGCAAATTTAATAAACATAAAATTAATAAAATTAGCATTACTCAGGGACTAAGTAACAGGACACATTTTGAAAAAAAATCTGTCATATAATAATTGGGTGCAAGAAAAACATAGTTAGAGTAATTTTGCTTAATTTTCTTTTCAAATGGAAATCACTCTCCACTGCATCATTCTATTCAGACACAACAGGCAGGGTTACGGTGCGAAGCTCTTCCTGCTCTCTGCCCTCTTAGACAGATCAGCTTGGAGATGCGCTTTATGGCTTTCGGCTCCCTATACAGTGGAGTTCATTACCGTTCCAGAAGATTGCCTTTTTGTACAGTATGTGGTAAAATTGACACTGCATTTGGGGGATTGGAGCACTCAACCGCTAAATGACAACTGAGCTGCTCTGCTTCGCTTGAAAGGGGTAGGTCCATACCCATTTCCGCCCTTTTTCCTTTGATCAATCCTGCGGGGGATGCACTTGGTGTAAAAACGAAGCTCTACTGGAGACATTGGGAAAAAATGAACTGAAATGGCCAAACGTTGCAGGAAATGCTAGGAGGCTTTTAAGCAGAGCTCAGACGAGACGTCAATACTCAATTTGTTACGGCACGGACGCTGGCGGCCCATGGCGCCAAAGAGGATTTATATTCAGAGGGAGACCTCAGGTTGGCAATGTGTGAAATAATGAAAAAGTCCAGCATGGCGGAAACTTTCTTTTGATGCCAAATCGCTCTAATGAACACACAATGCGGTCCAGATCTCAACTAAAAACCTTTAACATTTTATCGTCTTATATTCAACACATACATCATCAGATCCAAAATCTTAGGTATTCCTGACTGCACATGCACTCTTTGTATTCTCCTATCAACATGCACTGTCCATGTCCTGTTAGCAAATATATTAACACTATCCTGACAGAAACCCCAAAAGCAATCTAAAAGATTAGCAAAACTATTGTTTTGACAATATAGGTGCTTTACCTTGCAGCAAGAAAATGAAGGTTTTGAAATGGCGTATGTTTTCCAATGCTCTTCGCTGAAATCCCCTCATTCGGTTTAAGAATTCTCACCTCCCCGATGCTATTTTTAAATGCTGGCCCAGCTGTACAACCAGGCGGAGGGGTCCCGCAAGGCTAAGCTCAACCAACCGATTATTCAGGACATAAAGGGTTTGGACTGTAATGCATTATTGATGTCGCCCTTGGCAGCAACCAGGGGATCTTTGCGATTGCTTATTCAATTCCTTGCATCCATTCCTTGTGTCCTATCTGATCTCTTTTGCTCAAACAGGGAAGATGGGGAAAGGTAAATTCACAAGTAGATCCATTACATGTTACATTTAAATGAAGTAATGCATAAAAGAAACTTTTTGCTTAAGATGGGCTCGTGTTTCATGCTTGTCCAAGCATTCTACTGGAGAGCCCAAGCTGCTCCAATCTAGCACCTGCAAAAGAGCATTTCATAGGCTGGAATGTGTTTATAGTTGGTGGCCATCAACTCATCACCTGGTCAGCAAAGGACAGAGGATAAAATAAGCGATTGGACCCGGCCCCAGATTCTCTACTGGCCTCCCCTGTTAATGCTTATATTGCTTTGCTAGCAGAGACACACGTCTAGATGGGTGACATAATAGAGGGAAAAAAGATGAATAGATACATAGACAAATATATTACGACATAGATGCAGATACTTATGTTCATTTTTCTCACAAGGTTTGCTCCACTTGTTCCCTTAAAGGTTGAAGGGTCACTGCAAGTCACTTGATTTACTCTGTGTGATCACCTTTATATCCCATGATATAGCTTTCCTACCATGATGAGAGTGGCCTCCTCCAGAGTGACAATAGTCCAAGCCAAACAGGGCACAAGGGGTCACTGAATGGTTTTATTTGCAAGAAAATCATCTTTGGCATATGCCACTGTCTTCACAGCCACCAGATCTCAACCCAACTGTACTCATATGGGCAGTGGCGCAGATAGAACTGGGAACGGGGGGGGTCACAGACATGTCCTTTATGACAGCAATTAGTCCTGGCTAGTTCTCAATCATTTTCCTTTATGACACGTTTCCCAATTATCGTAACTGGCAACTGAAGAAACGGTTTCTCTCCATATACGATCTAACAGCGATGAAATCATGGGCTAAATTCAGTACAGAAATGGGCTGCTTGCGTGAGGGTCGACAGGTTTGCAATTTTGAATAGCGTTTAGCTATAGCTGCTTGTTTCCTTCGATTAAGTAAGACGGCAATCATTCATCTGGATGCGTATTTGCTGTATTTAAATCAACGTTATTCAGAATTGCAAAACTGTCAACCCTCACGCAAGTAGCCCATTTCTGTACTGAATTTACCCCATGATTTCATCGCTGTTAGATCGTATATGGAGAGAAACTGTTTCTTCAGTTGCCAGTTACAATAATTGGAAAACGCGTCAATAAATGAAAATGATTGAGAACTAGCCAGGACTAATTGCTGTCATAAAGAACATGTCTGTGTCCCGCCTCTATCTGCGCCACTGCATGTGGGAGATTTTGAAACACTTATAAAACAGCACTTAGCATTGCCCTTGTCAAAAAAAAAAATACAAATGAAGGGACATCTCTTGAAAGATAGGCACTCCAACCCTCCAGTAACTCTTCTGCGCTCTACGCTAAGGCATGTGGACGCTGATCTGGCCGCATGTGGAGGCTCAACACATTACTAAGACTGTTTATGCAACATTTTCTGTTCATTTTTTATCCATCTGTATATTTGAGCATATCGTTTCCTCTTACTAATCCTGCCCAAGACTGCGAAGGATACTCACTGAGAAGAATCATGATGCACAGCAGTATGGCCACTAGGGCAGCAGTGCTGAGCCTGCTGGAAAGCAGGAACGCTTCGAGGCCACAGGACAGCACGTTGCCCCTATGGTCGCAGGCGCACACTTGAATGGTGAGTGTGCTTGTACTACTCTGGATCGGATAGTCATTATCAGAGATAACAACGGGCAGGAGATAGGAACTCTTTTCACGCCGACTAAATCCACTTCTTCCCGTCAGAATTCTTGCTGTGTTATCTAGGAGTAATTTCAATAGTCATGCGGTCAGCAAACATTCTCCGTAAAGAGACACAGTCAAGGAAAATAATTATTATTGCTTTTAATCACAGGAAAACTTAGAAAGCATAAAAAACATTCATTAAGTAATGAATGGTTTGTTGAAATACTGCAGCTCAGTTCATGTCTTAGCATATATAGTAATCAGTATTTCTGCTAGTTTCACGGAAGCACACGCATAATTAGCATTACAAATGATGTTGACATCAGATGATGTCCCCTAACTGCATTTACCTTCATTGTCAATGACTGTAAAGTTTGGGTTTGTGGAACTCAGACTGAACACAAATTTGTGTCCAATAAGCGGCTCATCTGTGTCAACAGCACTTATAGTCTGAATTAGCTGGGGAAACAAAAAACATGCGTCAAAGAATTTAAATATTTAGAAAAAATTTTATTCTCATAAATATTCTTCTGTAACCATGTTATGCAAGCGACATAAAAATTAGTAATCTATTAAACTGGTGAACAAAATGTTAAAAAAGGAGTTTTTACAGAAACTGAGTTTATAAATAAAGAGCCGAACAGTGCATTTTTGCTGTTTTTTGTATCTTATTTGGATATGAATAAGTCACAAAAGTAGCTACCTGTCCAGCTTTGACATTTTCACAAACAACAGTCTCATAATACATGGCAAATTCAGGCGCATTGTCATTGATGTCCAGCAGCTTGATGATGACTGGGACACGGCTGATTTGCTGAGGGTTACCTGAAAAAAAAAAGCTTCAGTGAGCGCGGCAAATACAGTAAGGTCCCGGTAAACAAATATCCTCAAGTTGGGTGGATATTGTCGCTCATCTTGTCCAGTGTCAGATGGAAGTTATAATAAGTTATATGAAGTTATAATAATAGTAGTTGTAATAGTACATTAGTAATAGCAGTATTGTCATTGAAAAAACGTATTTGTTTGAATTTAATATTTTGTACGTTTGGAACATAAAAAGGACAAACGTAATCATTACGCACATTGCATGTGTGCGCGCTTGTGTGTGTGTGTGTGTGTGTGTGTGTCTCTGTAAACGTTTATATACAGTCAGGTCTGTAAGTATTTGGACAGAATTTATCATTTTGCTCTGTACACCACTACGATGAATTTAAAATGAATCAATTGAGATGTGCATGGTGGACTCTCAGGATTAATGAAAGAGTTCTTACAAAAATATTGAATGTACCATGTTGGAAAAACAATAATGGTATACATACTCCCCTAGTTTTAAGAGCTGAAATGTTTTTGGGCAAACTAACATGATCATAAATTAAATTTTCAATTGTAATATTTGGTAAGAAATCTTTTGCAGTCATTGACTGCCTGAAGTTTGGAACCCTGAAGCTGCTTTCACACTAGACGCGAAACAAATTTTTCGCACGACAGATTACATTCAAAGTCAGTGCAAAGTATTTGCATTGACTTTGGATGTAATCTGTCGTGCGAAAAATTTGTTTCGCGTCTGGTGTGAAAGTGGCTTTAGCCATCACCCTGATGCTGGGCCTTTCCCTGGTGATGCTTTGCTAGGCCTTTACTGCAGCGGCCTTCAGTTCCTGCTTGATCATAGGGCATCTTGCTTTCAGTTTGCTTTCCGGAAGTAAAAAGAATGATCCTTTGGATTCAGGACAGGTAATTGACTCAGCCATTGTAGGACATTTCCACCTCTTTGCTTTCATATTTGTCCTTTGAGTAACTGTCAATCTGCACTGCAAGGCATTGATTTTTGAAACATTTAGCTGAATCTGAGTTGTTTATATAGCCATACAGAATTTAGAACACATTAGCATCATCAGTTAATACAACAAAATTGGTTCCATTTGCAGTCATACATGCTCACACATGACCATCCTCATTTGAATCATGATTTCATGTCTGCTCATCTCCATATTCTTCTCTGCCTATCATTCTGGCACAATCTTAATCTCATCTGGCCATAGGATGTTGTTCTTGAACTTTACAGGCTTTTTTATTGCTTTTTTCAAAGCAAAGATCTAGATCTTGAGACCGACCTGTGTATTACATTTTGTATTAAACCCTCTGTAATTAAATTTAATGAATTCTTCTCTTGACTGTTGATACTGACGCACATATTCCACCCTCCAAGAGAATGGTCTTGATCTGGCCAGCTGTTTTGAAAGGATTTTTATTCTGTCATCCAACACAGTGGTTTTACAGAGCCTTCCAGGCCGTGGTATTCCATAGCTCACAGAATTTTTCTTTGTCTTTAAGAATAAACAGATAGTTGATTTGGCCTCAATAAACTTTGCTTTCTCTCTGAAGATTTTGGTTTGAATTTTCAGCCTAATGATAGCATGTTTCACTGGCAGTCGCTGCTTTTGAGAGTTAACTGCCACAGATTCCAAATGCAAATGCCCAACTTTAAATCAACTCCTTTTATCTGCTCACTTGTAAATGTCCACTTATAGTTGGTCCCTTAAAAAAGGGGGAGGGGGGGAGTCTATGAATAAAGTGCTGTAATTTGAATACCTTTGACCCTTTTTGGAGGTAAACACCTTCAAATTAAAGCTGAAAAGTCCGCACATTGAGCTCAGAGGCCCATTCATTATTTTCATTTCACATTCAGTATGGTGCAGTTGATAGCAAACATAACAATAGCATTGACAATATCCAAATTAATATTTATGGTTATGACTGCTTTTTAAGGTATTTTTGGTGCAACTCACAAATGTACACTGCATGCTCATTTCAAATTTAGCAGAGAGTGCCCAAATTCTGCCCACCCCTTTAGACAGTACAAATCAAAACTATCTATAACTATCTATAACTATTTATAACTAAAACTTTCGAACTATCAAAACAAAAATATTTTAAAAAATTGGAAACTCACTGAATCCGGAGTGAGGTATGTCTAATTTTGTGTCCATGAGTCACACGATTTTCAACTGGGCATTTTTTCATTAGAGACATCTCTCCAATTTTTTATTTTTTTTGTTTAAATAAATTTGGCATCACTAATCCCACCCGAATCTTGAATGTCCAATTAGGGAACTATGTAAAGGGCTTGCACATATGTGACCCCCTGTTGCCAGCTCAGGAGAGTGAAGAGCTCGCCGCTTTTCTCCGAAGAGTCCCTATCCCATACTAGGAGCATAATCACAAATTCAATTACATTACAATTCACACAAGCAGTAGGCAAGTTACTGCTTCAGAGCAGCTGCTTCTCCCTGAGCTGTGGCCAGGCGGCTACATGCAATATGCCAGACAAGGAAAAGATCATACTTGCACTTTTCCACTGGACAAGTATTTAAATTTATTTCATATAATCCAATTGATGCCCACCGAATATGTTACAAAAGTACCAAACATTGTTAGTTCTTTTGTAAATGTGTTTGTGAATGTGTGTAAGACCACGCCTCCAGCCCTCCAGCTCACCAGTCAATAAAGACCCGGACTGCACTTCGCCTATTATTTAATCATCACCTGGACCATTTCCACCGTGCAGTAGCAGTGTTCTTTATATTTAAGACCAAGCTTTGCTCTTAGCTATTGTGAAGTCTTGCAACCACATGCCTGTGCTCTATTCCCAGTCTTGTAGAGACGTATTCTCAGAATTTTGCATGTATTATTCTCTAAATCTTACGGAGTGCTGTTTATTCTTTTAAACACTTTATTTAAAGGAACCTCATTTCCTGTTTTAGGTTCCTTTTTGTAATACATTGTTACTGCAGCTAAAGGCCATAGTCTGTATTACTAATATTGCTTATTAAGGAACCTTGTTTCCTTTTTGTTTTGTGTTGCAATGTTTATGCCACCCTAGTGAGGAATAAGTGGTATAGAAGATGAATGAATGAATGAATGTTTGTGCCTTCTGTTGTCCAGTAGGCAAAATAAATACAACCAAGTCCATCACTGCACCTGAGTCCAGTCCCCAACTACCTGTCCTCCGTGCACCTGAACTGTGCAAGAAGCACAACTGTTACAATGTGAAAATAAATTAAACTTGTCTTAGTTGTGTTAGAAGGACACTTACAAAGAACGCTAAGAAATCTGCCTTGCTGCAATACAGTTTGTTTGCAGCATCTAACTAGTTATGCATGGGGGGGAAAAAAAAACTTGTACCCATGAGTGCATTATTTAAAACCACTTGTTTATCAACTGAATTTATCATATTATTTCTGTGGATTTTTTTTCATCTGACAACATGAATCATACCTTGTTGCTCTTTTTCTGGTTGTGTTCTGATTGTGTAAATATGTGGAGATTGTAGGCAACAGAGACTTTAAGCAGTTTAATGCAGTACATTGAGCTTTCTGGAATGTTGCCCGGGAGAGCCATGACACTCATTTTTTTTTTCAAAATGGCCACCATTCAGTTTGCCAATTATAGGGGATGCCTTATTATCGAGATATTTGTGCTAGCAACAACCAGCTGCACCAAATATTGTGCTGGAACTGATAATTGGTTCTTGATTATATTTACTTTGTCTTAAATAATCAATATTGTGGCCATTTTGGCAACCATTTTCAAAAAAGAAAGGAATTTTTTTTTTATTAGTGTCACACAAGACTTGTGCAAGTATTGCATTGCTTATGGTACTAAGACCAGTTCTTTGAAATGTTACATTGGGGATAGTGCAATTCAGTGGTAACAAAGTAAATGTTAATAATAATTGTGGCTGCCATTTTGTGAACAAATATCACATTAGTTACTGTAAATATAATTTACCTTGGTACAGTTAAGCCACTCTCTTGAGGGACAGAAAATATTAAGGGATAATAATTGAAAACAGAAACATCTTTTTTTCTGTGATCTGAATAAGTGACTGTGAATATACGAGATATCACATTTCCCCATGTCACTTTTGCTCATAAATAGATTGAGTTTATGAGTTTATAAACCAGTTCTAGCTATCATCAGAGGATAGAAATGATACCACATTCTGAATGCTGCCAATCGCAAAAGAAAAAATCTCATTATACTGAAAAATGGCCGATGTGACAATGTTTTGTTATAAAATGGCTTCCATAGCTGCCTGATAGCTCACTGGGTTAACGGCACTGCGTTGCAGTGCAGAAGTGACTATCACGTCGCGGGTTCGAGCCCCGGTCATACCAACCGGCAGCGGTCAGCAGCTATTTCAGAGTAGCGCACAATTGGCCATCGCGCTACAGGGTTTCAAATTGGGAAGGGACTGCCGGGAAAGGGAAATAAATAAATAGCTTTGTTCATTGCTCAAGCACCTCCTGTTGGCCAGACGGGCGCTCATCAGTAAGAATCTAAGTCTGTTCATGTCCGTGTATCCTCTCCCCTCGTTCTGAACTTGCGAAGATTCAACCAATGAGTGTATAAGAAGCAGTGGCTGACAGGCACGTGCTTCGGAGGGAGCCGTGAACTGTCTTCATTCTCCTGAATTGGCAGCAAGGGGTCACAAATGAGCAAGCTTTGTACATAGTTGACCAATTGGGCATTCCAGATTTGGGTGGGATTGGAGATGCCAAATTTTTTTTTTTTTTTAAATGGCTGCCATTCATGGCTAGAAAACATTTACTGCTCTGTTTCCAATAAACCATTTCAAACATTACTGGTAAATACTGCACATCTGTAATTCGGATTGAAATTAAGTTATTTAAATTTATTGCTTTGGACAAAATGACTGTCATGAACAGCCACATTTTAATCCTCGTCCAATGTTTTGAGCAAATGACTAGTCTTGGTATGACAAATATCTTGATAATGACACATCTTACATGACTGCAATTGCAGCCATTTCGAAAATTGTCTTCCTCTGATGAAATTCCGGAGAGCTCAAAATCTAGATTTGCTTGGAATATATCAGCCTTTATGTGTGCGACATTTGGTGTTTCTTTGACAAAATTGAACAATTGGTCTGAAATATTTGAGCATGCCGCTGCCAAATTAGTGAATTTTTATTGTGTTTTTTTTAAGAAAAACTAGTCCCTCATATAATGAAACAACACTGTCAAATAATTTAAAGGAGTTTTTGTAATTGTGTACTCCATTTTACTGTCCGGCACTGTTTCTTCAGAAGATATAACTTCTATGACAAATCTACATTGCTGGACCTGTTTATGTTGTTGAGCAATGAAAACTCCTCAACTGATATTAAACTGTCCTCTAAAGCATATATCAAGTGCTCTCAGGCAATTAAAATTGACGGATTGTAGCCTAAATAATCCTCAGAGTGATGTCCGTATCCACAACAAGTAGCCATGGTACAACTCCATCTGCAAAAAAGATGAGAAGCTGTGGAAAATCTAAGCAAAAACAGATTACAATGATTTGCATTAGAACTTAATATTTCATTAAGGAAAGAACGAAGACAACATATCAGGAACTGCTAATTTTTATTTTTTCTTGAAAAATATCGTGTCATTTTGACTTTGATGCCAGAGAGATGTTTCAAGAAAGTTGGGACAGGGGCAACAAAACACTGGAGAAATTGTATGATGCTAAATTAATACACCTGTTGGAACATCTCACTGCAAATTAGGTTAATTGGCAAAAGACCAGTAACACAACGGGATTTAAAAAGTGCATTCCAGAGAGGCTCAGTCTGTCGGAAGACATGGCAAGAGCTTCAGCACTCTTTAAAAGACTGCATCGGGCAAACAGTTCAACAATTTAAGAATGACTTTTCCCAATGTAAAAATATTAAGAATTTGAGGATTTCATCATCTGCGGTACATGGTACTATTACAAAGACTCCAGGGAAATCTCTGGACATGGGGGACTAGGCTGAAAACCAATACTGAATGGCCATAATCTTTAGGCCCGCAGGCAGGACTGCATTAAAAACAGACGAGATTTAGCAGTGAAAATCATTGCTTGTGCTCAGAAACATTTCTATAAACCACTGTCAGAACACAGTTTATTGCTACATCTAAAACTGCATGCTAAAACTGCCATGGAAAGATAAACCCATATAATCAAGATACAGTAATGCTGCTTCTTTTTTGGGTTCAAACTCTTTAGACTGACCGAGGGGAAGTGTAAAACGGCCCTGTGGTCTCTCCGATCAAAATCTGTGATTCTTTTTGGAAATAGAAGCTGCATCCTTTGGGCTAAAGAGAAGAACGTCCATCTGATATGTTCTCAGTGCACTGTTCAAAAACATTTTTCTATGTTAGTATGGGGATCTATTCATGCACATGGCATGGGTAACTTGGGCATCTGTGAAGACATCATATATGCTGAATGATATGCACAAGTATTGGGGCAACATATACGTTACTGTACTACCATCGCAATGTCTTTATCAGGGAAGGTCATGCTTATTTCAGCAAGACAATGGCGAAGACCATATTCTGCATGTATTACAACCTGGCTCTGTAGTAAAAGAGTCTGGGTGCTTAGATGGCCTGCCTGCAGTCCAGACCCGTCACCCAATTATCTGCATTATGAAGTGAAAAATATGACAAAGGAGGCTGTGAAGTGTTGAGCAGCTGAAATTGCAAGAATGGGAAAACATTTTTCTTTCTAAACTTCAGTAGTTCGTCTCCTCAGTTCCCAAACACTTTCAGAGAGTTGTTGCAAGAAGAGGTGATGCAGCACATTGGTGGACATGTCCCTGTTCTAACCTTTTTGGAATGTGTTGCTGGCATCAAATTCAAATGAAAAACATTTAAAAAAGACAAACATTTCTCAGTTTCAACATCTAATGTCACCATACTATATGCAATTAAATGAAGAGTTTAAATAAGTTGCAAACAATCTCAGTTTTTATTTACAACATTTTATACAGCATCTCAGCTCTCTTGAAAAGGGGGTTTTAAGAATTAACAGCACATTTTCTGTGCTATAAAAGCAATGAGTCTGGAAGGGAGTTTATTGTGGCAACTGAACTGATTCGATTTTTCATGCGAAAGCTTGACAATGCTTAGCATTCCAGTCAGCAATATAAATTTATTGAATCCTTCATCGAAAATGTTTTTGATTGTCGGCAGAGAAGTTGTTAATGCAACTGTATGTTTTTTCATTGGCCCGGTAGAATTGAATTATAAAAATTGGCTCAGGATCGGCCCGATTATCACAAATTCCCGATCCAGCTATTAGAGTTGATTTTGGATATTGATTCAATGATAAAATGGGAGTGGTGCATCCCCAATTACTGCCAGGATCACTTTTATAAAAGTGAATATACAATAAATAATCAACACAAATGTATGAAAAACCAATAATATAATGACTGGCAGCATGGCTTTGGTCAGGGAGCTTCTTGCTCATCCATGTAGACCTGCATGAAGCCAAAGGCAGATTGTGCTCTTCTGAGTCCACAGGAGACAGAACAGAGCTGTGCAAAAATGATATTTATGTTATAGTATTGCAGCAGTATGATAAATAGAGATTATCATATGGGCAAAGACCAATGAGAGCTAAAGCTAACGGGCTGATGCTGGTGGAGGGGTGATATACAGTGTGATACAAAAATGTTATATTTATCATATACCATATATGATTTTGACCATAATTAAAGATGCATTTTATCCAGAGCATTTAAATTGTATTTCAGGTTATTATAGTCATCATTACAGGCCAGTAGCGCTAGCATTTGCTTTTAGTCAGCAGTGTCTTCAAGCCAATGAAATGGCTAATTAGCTAGCAAGCATGCAAACACGATCCCCATTAAGGTAATAAATTTGCGTTTCTACTATAGCTTATGCATAAAATGTTTAACTACAGCCCTTTGCATGAATATTGCTGCAAAACACGGCATTATGCATGCTGTCAACAGATAATTCTGCATCAAGTTCCTTTTCTACAAAATAGCCCGGTTCAGAAATTTCAGCCGCTGAGGAATACATGAGTCTGTCCGCCATGACAGCGTCTAATCAACGTCTGAAGCGATGCGTTGCCAACGACATTCTTGACTGATGCTATGGCAATGGTAGCTGCCACTAATAAGGGATTTTGCCCGGCGGGCAGATACTTGTGATACAGGAGGCTGAGACAGCCTCGTGCCTCACACTCATATCACACAGGAAGATTCCCCGTATTTATAAAGACATATATGATAAGACACATGAGACAACCAGTTTTAGCATTCATTGATAGAGTAAAAATGGGCAATAAATGAATGAAGTACAGCAAATGAAACTGAGGTGGAGCTGGGGTGGCAATAAGGTTCCTGCGAGGGCGCTTAAGCAAAATGGTGCATAGAATTTGAAGCTTGAAAAGAAAAAATGATTTGGCCAGGAGTTAATGAGCAGTCAAAATTTTTGACAGGCAATTGAGTTGTCTGCTGAATATCGTGGGGTATGATTGGCTGGAAATCAGCATCTTGGCGCAATATATTGTGTGTCCTGGCAGAACTATGCCTGCTACTCTTGCTCCATTACATTTATACAATGAGCGTTAAAATCAAGTAAGAGCAGATATTTACATTTTTTCAATTTCTCATTTGTTGTTGGGTGAGAGGATATGACATGACCTGACGTGGGCAACATTAGGGGTGGGCGGAATTAGGGCACTTTGTGCTAAGAAACAGTGAATGTGCCTTTTTTCTTGAAAGCCGTGAGCTTCTCAAAGTCTTCTGTGTATAGGTAGTAACACACCAAGGCCAGTGAGCCATTTGATTAATCACTAAGAGATGGGTAAACATACCTATTTCAGTTGCAACCACTGAAATATTATGCCATTTTGAGGCTTCCCTGTCGAGAAACTGCAGAGTTGAGATTGATCCATTGAAGGAGCTAATGTTGAACAGCCGATCAAGGTCCGTATGCCTGTCTATAGAGTACCTAAGGAAAATACAGCATCTCATCAGGTTCAGTCCAAAAAAAAAAATCAATGGGAGACTGATTATTTAACAGTCATCATTTTTAGTTCTCTAATCCTTTTGAGTCAGTGAAAAGTACATTTTTTGAAAAAATCTTGTGTGTGTGTGTTTGTGTGTGTGTGTGTTTGGGTGTGCGTGTGTGTATATATATATATATATATATATATATATATATATATATATATATATATATATATATAAATTAAATTCTCCCTGTGAAGGCAGGTTTAAATTAAATCGAATGAAATTTGGATTCGGATGAGGTCATATCTTTCAAATATAAATAAATTTGTCAGCAAAAATGTTCTATTCAAATTCTCTGGTGTTTCACAATACCTTTATTTTTACACAAGACATCCTACTTGGTGAATCAGGGTCACTGGACCCCGCTGATTGGCTGATCAGGGACATTCAGGAAATGTAATTCTGTAATCAAGGATAATAGGCCTGCATAATTGGTTGACCTGGCACATTTGGGAGACCTTGCTGACTGACTGATCATAGTCATCAGTATGACGTTACTGCGCACTGTGACTGACCTGACTCTGTGATTGCTGGCATCGGGGTCCCAAGCGCTGATCACACCAATCTGGGAGCCAATGGGGCTGTCCTCCTGAACCTCGAAAAAATACACCAAATGGCTGAACAGGGGGGGCTCATCCACATCCAGTACCGTAACTTTCACCAATGCCGTGTCCTTAAATGGGCCCAGGTGGTCAAACCGGTGGTCCAGGTGTGTGTTTGACGCCTCCACTTTAAGCGTGTACATTCTTTTGTTTTCATAGTCCAGCCGCTGTTAACCAGAGGAAAGCAAAGACAGAAGGTGCACACTGTGATATATGAGACTTGAATATTGAATTAGTTCTTGTGCAGACCTCTTCAAAACCAACATTATGGAATAAGTGCTTCTGCCTCGGAATGTTTGAGCAGAAGAGCGATTTTCCCTCATTCTGATTCAGCACCACGTCTCCGCACAAAGATCTCTTCGGTGTTCTATTACAGGGCTGCTTTCGAAGTGTACAATTGGTGAGCTATTACAGCTTCAGGATTGTACAGAAAAGTAATTTTAGGCGTGATCTTTAATCCAAACCTGGTAATGTGCACTCTGACTGCCTTTTTCCTTTCTGATGCAAAGATCTGCAAGATTGACTTAATGGGCAATTATGAGGAGGGTGCGCTGTCAGGGAAAGGTTTGCTCGTAGACAGGTTTATACCTCTGCTTCGAGACTGAAGGAGCAGGCAGCATCGCAGTCGAATGAAACAGACACCTTTGTGAAGTTAATAGGATGCAATGCGGCTGATAGGGAAAATTAACCTCTCTGCGCATCCCTTTCTCTCTCCCACATTCAGGCTTGGGCAGAGTGCCTGAGGAGACCGAATAGAACATTGCTGAAGCTCGGTATTAGAGGTTATGTACCCTTTTTACTGTAATTACTCCCTCCTGTGTCGCCTTGTCAGTGGCGATGCCGAATGTCTCCCGCCCATCGCCGTCCACAATGGTGTACTGCGTCTCAGCATTCACTCCAATGTCACCGTCGTTGGCTTTGATCCGGCCTACTGTTGAGCCAATCTCTGCTACCTCTGGCACCGACAGATGGTAGGTGCCTTTGGAAGGAAGTCGGACACAAGATGCATATTATTATGGCTGCCCAATGTAATGTCAATGCTTTAAAATTAGCATGGGGAACATGTTCTTACAAATCAATGCACTGCACTGGAGTGCATGCTTTTAATTTTAATGAAACAATGTACCCACTGCAGCCATCCATATCAACCATACATTTTTAATTGAATGCAATGAGCCTTGTGCCATTCATCATTATTCATTTGATACCAGACCTAAAATTTGCAATACTTTGCAGCCTTGCAAACGAGCTCTGTGCAAAAACATTTTTTATGCAGTTTTGCGATTATCAGACGGTGTTCCCCTCCTCACACCGGCACACATGCTCAAAAGAAATTTAAAAAATCATTGAACGATCAAACATTTTGAAAGATACTGACTGTGAGGGAAGCGTGGTGGGCTGTTGTTGACATCTGTCAGGGTGATGTTTACTGCGGTGGTTCCAGTGAGGCCTCCCATCTGGCCCGCCATGTCTTTGGCCTGGATCACCACCTGGTAGTGCTCACGCATCTCTCTGTTCATGTTTGGCAGAGCAGTTCTGATCTCACCTGGGCAGAGGGAAATGGGCAGGAGCCCAGCTCACGTAGCATTCACATTTTTTCATCTAAGAAGTTATGCTTTAGTGTGAAATCCCATGTTTTGGCTTGTTCTGCCACTCTGAGACCCCATCTAGCTCAACCCAATCCGCAGGTACTGTAAATATGGCTTCAAATATCTTTGAATGTATTATTATTAACCTCTGCCAGGAGGAATATGTTTGCGGTGCCGTTTGTTTGTTGGTTTGTTTGTGTACAACATAACTCAAAAACGTATGGCCGGATTTTGACGAAATTTCCAGGGTAGGTGGGTATTAACTCAAGGAAGAGGTGATTAAATTTTGGCATATCTAGGCCAAAGTACCGCTGAGATATACGCCAAAGTTCAAGATTTCAAGTCTTTTCAAAGGGCCGGAGTTTCAATCGCCGTGCTTTTGGCTTTGCTGCCCCATGGCGGAGGTTCTGCGCTCTCTGAGTGCTTTTCTAGTTTTTATTATTATTATTATTATTATTATTATTATCAGTAGTAGTAGTAGTACGCACAGAAATGCACACACAAGGAATCTTATTTGTGACCTTTTTGTAATATATGAAAGAAATAACTGGGGTGGGGGGGAGGGGTGACAAGAGTAAGATAAATTAAGCAAAATATGCTCATGTCTGGCATTTTCTTTTGGACTGGTACCTGTATCTGGATCCACGGAGAAGTACGGTTGGCCCTGTAGGATACTGAACACCAGCTTGGCACTATTCCCATATGTAGCATCGTCCACATCTATGGCGGTAACTTCCATCACAGAAGTTCCTGGGGGGGGTAAAATAATCAAACAAATAAATAAATAATGGTCCACAGCCATCTTAATAGGTCGCCTCTGGGGTGTGATATTGGCATCTCTCATGCCGACATGTTTAAACTGAAACAAACATATCAACATGTAAAAATAACAGTAATGAGATGGCACATGCAGACATTTTGAAACCCTTCTCCTAGGTATGCAAGTGCAGCACTGGAATCGAAAGGCAACTCATGGGTGGGAATTTGTTGGCGTGAAGGAAACAATATGCATAGAAAGCATACAACCTAGGTTTAAATGGCCAGTTAAGGACAAATTTTGATTGAATCCCAGCTTGAGATTGACAATAAAATAGACTGTTCTATTGTTTTCTGCCTTTGGAAAATTGGAGCCCTTAAACCCTCTCATTTTAAGTTCAAAACCATTGAGTCCGTGTGAGATTATTCACAGCGGCTGTGCCGCTCAGCTTTGTTGTCCTGAATTTAGTCATTACTTGGGTGGGAAGGTCTCTGCTGGCAATGACACTGGAGGGCCAGTTAGTGGCCGTACTCCAGCTGGGTAAAGAAGAAAAAAAAATACAACAATCAAATCATGATGACGAGTGAGACTACACAATAGCATAATAGAATGCGATGTTCTGTTGTCCTTCTAACTCAAGAAAGATGAATGGCACAAGTGTTCGTGAAAAACCAGTGGCACATTATCAAACAAATGGGGTATTTATGCACCAGGTGTGCACCTGTCTGTCTCAGTTTGGTTAATCCAGCATTCATATTACAGGCAATTGTCTACACACTCCATTTCTGGCCCTCACTCTAAATGAGAAATGAGGTGAGGGAGAATGGGGGAAGCATATCCATCTAACATAATATGATACAAAAATAATCACTTCTCATATCGTATAACCTCCTCATCCGCTGCATTGATATTCTTAGTGCAGATCTGGACAAATTAAAATGGAATTCACGCAGGCGGTAATCTCTCTGGTAATTTGCATATGCAATTGAAATTACCCTTAGGCTCAAGAACATTGGAGGTTCAGCATGCAACAGGGCAGTACGCTTTGCTTGCATTGAGATGTTTTAACACATAATTATTACCAAAGAAATGAGATGAGCTAATTGTATAGAGTAAATTCCTTCTTGGGAAAATATAAATTCAGCGAAGAATTACACATAACTTTTGGATACTGGTGTATACAGCTCCATCCACATCCCCCTCTAGCCATAAATGTTATGGCAATTTCTGTGTTCGTTTACACAGAACTGGGGGCTCGTGCCACTATAAGACATTCCTCCATTTTGGAAGGATCTGGGAAAATTTACGGTAATCCGCCTGCACGGCTCCGCAGTAAACAAGAAACACAGCAGCTCTGCAAATAGCATCAAAATGGTCCTCTCATCTATGATTCTTTTGCTAGGATAAATCACAAGAGAAAGGAAGGAAGAAAATGAATTGAAAATAAAAATAATGAAGGATAAGGTTTATAATGAGACTAAGCAACTTTTTTCAATGCAGTAAATAGAATTAAGGGGCTACACATAGGATTAAACCTAGAACTTTGCCGCACATAACATACTTGGAACTACCATCTACTTAGCAAATTGATGTGACACATAATTTGTTCATACAGAGGACCAGTAGAATGACACCCAGCAATCATATTGTTTCCTTGTTTGAAATGGGCTTAAAAGCAGTTGAATAAACAACATATCACGAAAGAAGAACAAATGGTGATTAAATGCCATTTAGAGACTGAATATATTTTCTGTGCGCCTCAACAACAGACAGATTCACACAATGCATTTAAAATTTGCTTTCTGTCAATTCCGATTTGTTTAGAAAAAAAGACCTCTGCTATGCTATTGGTGCATTTTATATTCTGATGCGGCAAGCTAAATGAATGCCATGTAATTTCTGCTGTGTAATTTCTGCCTGTTTTTATTCAATAACTGAACAATTGCGGCTGGTGGTGGTTATATTTACCGTTATGTTCCCTTAAAAGTTACGTATTGGGACTTGCTTCACTTTCGTGTTTGGCATAAATTTGTAAATGTATTACCAATGTCGATGACATTTAAATTCTGTTTCTAATTTCGTTTTGGAGCTGTAATAACGTCTGGACTGCAATGAAACAGTTTGGTGACCCCCTGTCTGAAAAAAAAAAAAAAAACTTGCTGGACTGCAATGTTTGATAGTCTTCTGAGACCGCCTACTGCTATTAGCAATTCCTTATGGAGCCAGGCGACATCATTTTAACATAGAAGGAACTCTTCGCCATGCTTTCATGAATTGTATCATTTTAATTAGCAGAATCCTTACTTGCCTTAATTAGGTTTCTGCTGTGAACTTACTCCAATATCAAGTCTATGGGATTCTAAAAACTACTCATTAAACCAACCACTGACGGGGAATCGTTAGCATATCCTAGGCTCTTAGCACTTTTCCTTTAATATTCATAAGACCTTACTGCACAACTCATTATTTAAAGACACGCGGTCCATCACCGTGGATATATTTCTGTGATTCATAATTCAAGTACTCAGAATCTAACATTTCAGGTGTGGCTATAATTTAAACTCAGTGAAAACACACACACACACACACATCTGTCATGCACTTCAGAAATCTCACAGAGTCCAGGTACACTGGAGTAAAACATGAATGTGCATTGCCTAGTGAAAGTGCTCAACCCCAATATTGCTCTCACATTTTGTTGTCTAAGATTCTGAATATGAAATTATTCATGATACCTGTGAGCATGACATCAAATCAAAATATAATTAAATAAGCTTTAAATACTTAGTTAAGAATTAAAAATGAGATTGTCATATTTGAAGAAGTATTCATGCTATTTGTTTATGGACTCCTCCTTGTGTAAGAAAACAGTGGTGTTCCTGATTTAAATGAGCCAGTGAGAAGAAGCACCTCTCTCTCTGTATGTATGGTATCATGGGATTTTTTAAAAAAGATTCAAAATGAAAACTTTGAGTTTTCTACACAATTTAGGTGCTTATTACAGTGAGGAAATCCTGAGATGGCAACAGTGTATCTCAAAGACACTGAACATCACGTAAAAGTGGAAAAGATATAAAACTACTGCCATGCTAACCAGATCAGGCTGCCCCTCTAAACTCAGATGCAGGACAAGAAAGACACTTTTTACAGAAGCTCCTTTAAAGCCAACTGTGACCCTGAAGGACATATTGTTGAAGAAGTCAGAAGCTGTAGTGTGTCGATGCTCACGGATCAACCATCTCCAAGGCATTCCACCAAAAGAGCCTTTATGAAAGAGAAGCAAAAAAAAAAACATTTTTGCCTGCAAAGTTCGCAAAACATCACCCGGAGGATACAAAAGACACGTGGAAGAAATTCTTGTGCTCTGGGACAAAAATTGAACTTGTTAGAAAGAATACAAAGCGGTGTATGTGGTTGTATGCGGTGCACATCAACTACTGGTTCACCAGCTGGGTGACATCATCTTGACTGTAAAATATGGCAGCGCGAGCTTCATGTTATGGGGATGTTTTCAATTGCAGGGACTAGCAGCCTCGTCAGAACTGAGGGTGCGATGACTGGCACAAAAAAATCTGAAAATCTGCACCCCTCTGCTAAAATAAAAAAAAGAAATTGGGTAGGAAATTGGTCTTCCTGTCCGACAGTCCAAAGCACATAGCCAGAGCAATACTAGCTTGGTGTAAATGGAAAATAAATAAATAAATAGAATTTCTTGAGTGGTCCAGTCAGAATCCTCACCTTTACCCCTTCATAAATCAGTGGCACAGCCTCAAAATTTCTGTCCATCACCATTCCTCAACTGTTTTGACGCAGCTGGAGAAATTTTCAGCTTTGCCAGGAGAAAGGGGCAAATATTGCATCATTACGATGTGCAACATTAATTAAGCCTGATCCAAGAAGAGTTTTGGCGGTATTGCCAGTGGTGGTTCGACTAAATGTCAGCCCGAATGTGTGACTCACAAATAAAAATTCTCAGTATACTCTGTCATAATTCCAGGCTTTTCAGGGGAGGAATACTTTTTCAAGGTGCTGTTAATGCGTGTCTATATCGCACTAAGTGAATCCAGTTGATGGTGCATGAATGATAACACCATTGTGTCAGCATCTCATGAAAAGGAATCTGGTTTTTAGACTGAAGACAAAAGAGGATATGTAATTTTCATTTTTGTCAAATGCTGAAATGTGGATTCTTAGTCAAGGGCTTAAATACTAATTAAATGTATGCAAAAATCTATTTACCTGGAGGGCTTGATTGAATTGTCAGTTCCATTCACTGGCCTTTTTTTTAATTGAAAGTTTGAATCCAGTCTCCCATCATGCGACTTTCAGCTGGTATAGATGACTCGTCATAGAAACATATGTCCATTATAAGATGTTTGCATGTTCCAAGCCATTAGTTATACCCAGTGAGATCACCACACAGCAGTGAGCTCTCACAGGCGGCTTCCTGTGTTGCTTTGATAAAGTAATCACTGCTTGCTTGTCCCTGAACATTTTATTATGACCTTCATCTAATGTCCATTTTTGTTCTTTCTTTTAATGTTCTTTCTTTGTTTCTTCAGTTCTTTCTTTATTTCCCTCGTATGTGAATACTTTGATCTCTACACTGAAGAAAAAATCCTGGCTTTTTTCTAGGATTCGTGCACCAGAATATTAATCACACTCTGTCGGTCTCCTGTTCTCATATTTATTTTGTTATTTTTTACCTTAAGTTCCTCTGGGGCTTTAATAGGTTGTGATTGATTGGCTTCCTCAAGGCATGCTCTAAATGAAATAGGACTGGAGTTGGTGGTCGATAGCCTATTTTCATGACTTGTGTACAGAATCGCTCAAGCTCCACTCAGGGAAGGTTCTTTATTTCCTATGTGGGTGGTCTTTGCATCCGGCCATCCATCTGGCATCACATCTCTGTGCCTTGCATTAAAATAGAAACGCTTGACCATGCATACAAAAATTTCAGAAATTATTCATGTCAGGACCACCTGCCAATGTACAATGGTCTAGATAAGGGTTAAAAAAACTCAAAGTCCTTTTTTCTGCTTCAAGGATATTCTAGTTTATAATTTCCACATACTGCCCCCTGACTCCCAAATATCCAGGCAGAGAATTTTTTTTAAATCAAAGGCAGAGTTGACAGGAACATACTGGTTTTTATATTGACATGTCAGGGCTTTACGGTTAGCTGTCTTAAATTTTTTAAAGTCCATTCAAAACGGGCAGGTACACTTGCACGCGCACGCTCACTAAAAATAGTATCACATTCATCTTGCGCTGCACATGATGATTATGATGGATGATACTTGGACAGTGATTTCATGGAAAAGCACAGCTTCCCAAAAGATATACTGTACATTGAATGGTATGGTAGCAACAGCATTGTTGCGTGACGTGGAATAGGTTACAATCATTTTCATTTTTTAATATTTCTATTTCATTTTTTCCTCAGTATCAAAATCAACGAAAGGTATATACACGTATTAATCGCTTAAGGTATATTAATACATGTTATCAGAATAGTTCATTTAATCTGAGTTTGAAAAAGGGACATTAACTGCAGAAATGGCAAAATGATGTGACTGGGATTACATACCGACGTCTGACATTTCGGGGACACTGGCAGTGTAAACCTCCTTGGTGAATTTTGGCTCGTTGTCGTTGATGTCATGAATTTTGATGATGAAATCAGTCCAGGGTTCTAGGGGACGGCCAGTGAACCGGTTGACTGCTTGCGCGCGGAGGCTGTAGTTAGCTTTCTCCTCCCTGTCCAGTCCCTTTGTGGCATGAAGGTCACCTGAATTTTCGTCGATCACAAACAGCGTCCCCGCACCTTCTCCGGTGAGCACGTACTTGATGCTCCCGTCTCCTTTGTCCATGTCGGAGTGCAGCTGTGGAGGACAGAAAACTGTCAGCAAGGCCTGGAATCTCCAATTGTAACCAACCAGCTAGTGACTATATAACTGTAATTCAGCCATGAGTGGCACTGGCATGGAGCAAAATAAACCTCTCACTCAGTTCACTCAACCATTAACAGAATTCACCACTCAAACTGGCCATTCGTCAGTGGGGTATAAAGGGCTCTCAGGTTGGGGGATGAGTAGAACTGCTGGAGAGGGCCCACCATAATTCAGTGTGCTACAAAAACAGAGAGGTAGGGAAATATTCTTTAAGGGGGCCCAGAATTGTGAGCTGTATCTTTGCAGTTGAGTACCATAAATATATGGGGCGGCATGGCTCAGGAGGTAAAGCGGTTGGTCTAGGAAGTTCCTGGTTCGATCCCTGGCTCCTCCAGAGAACATGCCAAAGTGTCCTTGACCAAGACACTGAACCCCACACTGCTCCTGATGTGCAGGCTGGCGCCTTGCTTGGCAGCCTCCTCCATCAGGGTGAATGAGAGGCATACTTGTAAAGTGCTTTGGGGCCATGTGACTAGAAAAGTGCTATATAAATGCAGTCCATTTAATATTTACCAAATATTGATCTTTAGCTTTGCCTCACGAGTCCATCTTAATTCTTTGTTTACTCAGTTTTAGCTTTATGAGTCACTGTTGTAGTCAAAAACCAGCAAAACAACTGTAAACGTACTGACGTGCCACAACGTAATTAGCAATACAAATCTGCAGCTTTAAAAAAATAATAATCCCTGAGAGAAATTAAGTGCCAAGTACCAAATGCCTAGCTCATATATTACTCAGCTTTTCACAAATTATGTTTGCTGAGATTCGTTATGTTTGCTGGAAGGTTTAGGGGATAACTACAATTAAAGGGGCAGATTTGTATTAATTTAGTGGTTTATTATGTCTCTGCGATGGTATTTCACTTGCTGTTGTTACAGACTAGGTGCTTTTCAATATGTAACAGGCCCTATTTACAAACCCTCTCAGTATTAAATTGCTAATGGAGGATCAGTTTGGTCTTCTTCACTTCATTTTGTAATGTGGACCATTTTGTGCATGGCTTACGTATATATATATTTTTTGTAAATGTAAAGTATATTTCAATTAATCATTTATGGTTTCCTCTTAGATTTACCCTGTGATAAACAGAGGCGTGCTTGACTGTAGACTCTTGGGCCTGCGCAGGGCCTGAACATAATAATGTGTTCCATTTAATTCTATGAAATAATATATTCAGGACTCTCATTCAGTGTTATGCTTCCATAATGATCCTGTCATCATTTCTGCAAACACAAGGACAGAGGACAGGACTTTGCCATTTTTATTTTGTTGATCGCACAAAATGACACAAAAACTGCCTTGCACACATTTAATAATCACATTTAAAGACAGAGCAGACTGAATTCCATGAAAGCAAATTATAAAATATTGCCGGGTTGACAGCAGAATAAAACCTTTCTTTGAATGGAGTTCATGCTTTTATGAAGGTACAATTGTTTGCCAAATGCATCCAAAAAGGCCAATTATGTTGTAATAGCTAATTTTGGCAAAACTATCAAATTGAACCTCGGTAATTGCATGCACTTTATGCATTATATTCTGCAAAGTTCCACGTCTGTCATTCGGTCTATAATTATCTCAAGGTTTTTATGCTCTTGATCTGTTCCTGCATTCTGCCCCTTAATTGCAGTCAGAGGATGTGAGTTTCATCTTGGCATGATTCATTTGTCCCTTTCGCCTTTAGATATTGTTATAAATAGGCATAAAAACTAGCAAATCAGATACAATTGGGCATGCAGCACAAGATTTTATACTGTAAAGTACACTAGCATGCTGAGGGGTTGCAACATGTGCATCGTTAAGTATCTCTGCGGACACAGGCTGCCCAGTAAATGTACCAAACTAAAATACATAGCCGTTTGCAGAAGAAGTAAACGCAATGTGTGGGAGAGGCACACGGTGGAATGGAAATATAAAGGAGAATTTTAAAAAATGAATAATGGTATAATGGACACAATTTAGATTTGTACCCTCCCAGCCATACTGTCCAGATTGTACAGGTCTGATTATCATACTTTATGTACCTGTTGGTAGACCTGGTTTGCAATAGACAAGGTATTCGTATTGACCCACATTCTACACACAGCTCAGTAAATAGGCAGCCATGATAAAAATACTCCAGGCTCCAACACCAGGCTCTCACACTCCAACGCAACCAGGACTTGGAAAGCAAAAGATGACAATGAAAACAACAAAAACAAATGTTAACCAATACTCTGTTTTCCAGATCTTTACCAGGTTCAAAAAACTCCTCATGCCTTTTTAGACATTTCCTGATGTCTTCAGTCCCTCCATCGTCTTTTGTCGCTCGTCACTTGGCATTTTCCTGCATTGAGCTTCAGTCCCACTCTTCCTGCCTTATCCACCAGTCGGATGGTACTATACGTACTCTTGATGAAAAAAAGGACAATGTCCTCTGCAAAATCAAAATCTTCAAGCATAGTTGTGTGGTTCCATCTCACGCAGTTTCTCTGCCCTTATGTTGTTCTTCACATCACCCAGTTGACAGCGAGCAAGAACAGGAGCCTGGGCATGACACAACCTTGTTTAATGCCAGTGGTGATCTTAATTGAACCATCTTGTCTGTTTTCCCTCATCCGGTACTGAACATTCAATGTCATCATACATGATCTTAATCATTCTTATCAGCTTGTCAGGGATGCCATGGACGTTCATGATTATCCACAATCCTTTGTGGTTTATTGAGTCAAAGGCAATTTTGAGGTTGACAAAATGTGTGTATGAAGTCGCCTGTTATTCACTGTCCTGTTCTCTGATGGTGTGGGGGATTTGCCTGTCATGAATATTCAATATTCAAATACATATAGATTTTCTATCAATAAAACAAACCATCGAACATGAAAAATAATTATCGAATATTTTTTAAAAAGTCATGTCAATATAACTAACTCACTGTCAGTGTGTGCAGTCTAGAGCGGGTGGCTACTAACACACTATGCTGCAGAGACAGCTTACTGTGTTGAAACTTTAATATTTTTGTTCCAGGGGTGCGCAGTGCATGCCGGTTTGACAGACAGCCAGGAGCTGGAGTCACAGCACCTCACTGATATTTTACACAGAAATAATGGCGGAGAGTTTAATCCGCAAGAATGCTCTGGTCCAGAAAATAACCGAGTTTACACTGTGAAGCCTCCAAAAAGCACAGTCTGGAAATACTTTGGGCTTTAATCAGTCAGCAACAGTAAAACTGAGGACCGAACGAAAGTTTTTCGCAAACTATGCAAGTTTGTGTTAGCCTACCATTCCTGCAGCCGTTTCTGGCTTTACCCCTCTGCCTGAATTTCGGCCAGAGGGGTATCGTTGTCATCTGCGTGTCTGCTGTCTGTCATCTGTTGTCTGTCCATGACTTTGTCCAAGACAGTACTCAGCAACTAATGATCGCAACTTCACCAAATTTTTTAATGGTAACTCACTATGACCCATAGATGTGCAACGTCAGGTTTTTTGCTGGATGTGACCTTGGCCGAGGGGTATTCAGCAACGCGTTATGTTTATGGTGTAACGTTAAAAACTGGGTAAGAGAAAACTTGCTTTCTGAAATGCAGTTTCATTTGCAAACACTAGTTTTGGATTCAACTGTGGTGAGGGAGGCAATGATGTTGCGGAATTAACAATACTGTCTCATGGAAGAAAACAGAATGATTGGCATCTAATTCAAACTTGGATGAGCCTGCTGTATTGTTATTTCATAAGCTCTGCAATGCGTCAGGGTCCTGAGTTCAGACTCACTGTGTCGGGGCTTATAACAGTGACGAAGGAAATTCTAGGTCTTAATCTGTGCTTATTATCCAGAAAATATGGATATTTAATGTTCATATATCTTATGTTAGTGAAAGTTTGGTGTCTCTTTGTTTTGTGTGGGAAATACAGAAAGTAGTGAATTCGATATCATACCATTATCATGTGTTTAATTAGCACAAATATTCGAATGGCATTTCTGACTCATTCTGACAGCCCTAGTGGGGGATAAATGTTTGTTTGACTGTACTCCTGTATTTTAGAAAGCCATCTTGTTCCTTAGTAAGGACATTGTCTGCTCCGTTTTGGATCCTCTAAATGATGACTCTCCCCATTACTTGGCAGTCTACAGGCAAGTGTCACATCACGCAAGTTTTTACACTCCCGGAGATCACCTCTTCGAGGCAGCTTGACTATGAGACCTTTTTTCCATTTGTCAGGTACCTTCACCTCATGCCATATCCTGTTGAACAGCTTTGTAAGTTCTCAACTGCCATGAAGCTGCCTGTTTTGTGCAGCTATGCGGTCATGCCATCAATTGCTGATGCTTTTCTGTTCGTCTGCTTTAGTACTTGTCACACCTCTGCTTCTCTTATTAAGTTCGTGTCCATTTCATTAATTTTGTCTGCCTCCACTTCATGCGTAAATAGTTTATTAGTTCACGTAGAATCAAAATATAGTCATGTTGCAAATTCATATGTTGCAAATGCAAATGTGCATGTTGCAAACCAGCATGTCCAGTATACACAAGTGCTTTTTAATGTAAATGCATTGTGACGGGATTGGACATTTTGTCCGATTTAAGAGAAAGACCGTTGCATAAAATCAGATATATTCCATGTTTATTTAATGAAAAAACGCGACATAAAAATCGGGACACGAGCTGTGGTCCGCAATGAGCGAGTTTCTGTTTTATACGAGGACAGTTTAGGTGAGTCCTACCTAGTTATATGTAAAGTACTTTGAATCGAGATGAGTCAGTAATGCTCTTGTTTGGGATGTGAAGGGAAAAAAATCTTTATTTTCAATACAAAGGTGAGTGCTATTTAGCTAACTATCAAACACTGATTGTGTGAGCTGTTGGTCTACGATTACCAGCCAGCCGTTCAATGGTAGCCTAGTAAAGATGGCTACAAATCCACAATTGCTTCCTCTCTGTTTTTTTTTTCTTTTCTGCACGAGATTCTGAACATTTGGGTGAATCAGGGAGTAGTCATTAACCATGTCATTATGGTTGTAATGTGATGCACGAACGTGCCCAATAATGCGTGCCCTTGAACGTATGGGGAAGTGACGTGATTCCGGTTATGTTGATTAACAAGTTATGCTATCAGCAGACACGAGTGAGTTCGCTGTAATGCGCTGTTTCAGTTATTAATAAAAACCCACGATTAGAAACGCAGAACGAGTGTGTATCGTGACATGGTGTCAGAAGTCATGGACTGAATCCTGAAAGAAACGAAGATGGCCAAGTTCGGACCGCCAGAACAGTTTGACTTTACCCGGCCAGCGGAGTGGCCAGTGTGGAGGCGCCGATTCGACAGATTTCGAGGGGCTTCCAAGCTCAACTAAGAGAGCGGTGAGGTACAAGTCAACTCTCTTCTCTCTTCAAGACGACGAAAGTGATAACCCACAACTTGATTATGAAACAGTTGTATCAAAGTTTGCCGATCACTTCGTGCCTAAGCGCAACATAATCCATGACCGGGGATGATTCCAGAGGCGTTTACAGAAGGCGGGGGGAACTGTGGAATCTTTCGTGAGAAGCCTATATGAGTTAGCACAACATTGTGAATTCGGCATAACGAAGGATGAACAAATTAGAGACCGACTCGTCATTGGCATCCTAGATAGCGAGGTCTCGCAAAAGCTACAGCTCGAGGCGGATCTCACGCTGGAGAAAGCTATCCAGCTAGCTCGACAGAGTGAGCTGATCTAGAATCAGAGCGTGGAGCGAGGCGAGTGCTCCGTGAATGCTGTGGGAAGAGGACAAGCAGGCTGGAAGCGTGGCAAAGGCAGGCGCCAGCTAGATGGACACAACGGTCCGAAACGAGATGAGTCCAGTCAACAAAATGGATGCTCACGGTGTGGCAGAACACATGAGAAAGGTGAACGTTGCCCTGCACGTGACAAGAAATGCCGACGATGCGGTTAGCTTGGACACTTTGAACTTTTGTGTAAAACCAAAATGACTAAACAGCTAATGGCAGTGACACACGAAATGGATGATGATAATGATCAAGCTTTCTTCATTGGAGCAGTGACAAATCAGGCCCATGCAGTAGTTAAGCACCCAGATTTCAGTGATGATTGGCGCGTCACACTTCCCATTAATGATAGTCTAGTTGACTTTAAAATTGATACGGGGGCAGACATTACAGTAATGACTGCGAAAACGTACAAAAAACTGCCAACCAAGCCCCAATTAGCCAAGACTACAGTCAGTGCCACAAGCCCAGGAGGGGAAGTGGAGTGCATAGGCAAATTCCTGGCCACGAGCCGGCACAAGGGCAAAAGTATGCCTTCTGGGTCACTGTAATCAAAGGACAGTTCGCACAGAACCTATTGGGGGAAGGAGTGGTCAAAAGAATGGGCCTAGTGAAAAGACTTAATGCAGTCAGCACTGTGGCGGATGACGACATATTTGGGGACATTGGGCTCTAACAGTGCGATCCAGTCAAAATTGAACTGAAACCTGACGTCGACCCCTACGCCATCACAACGCCCCGCCGACTGCCGTTTCCCCTCCTGCCCAAGGTCGAAGCGGAGCTGGAGCGCATGCTAGCGCTTGGCATCATTGAGCATGTGACAGTGCCCACTGACTGGTGCGCACCCATGGTGCCAGCAGAGAAGAAGAACAAGGATCAGGTCAGGGTGTGTGTCGATCTTAAGCGGCTCAACAAGGCCGTCAAGAGGGAAAGATATGTACTGCCGACACAGGAGGACATCGCTCCCAAGTTAGCTGGAGCTAAGGTATTCTCGACATTAGATGCCTCCAGTGGCTTCTGGCAAATTCCCCTGGACCCCGACAGCCAAAAACTGACCACCTTCATCACACCCATGGGCAGGTTCTGCTGCAGGCAGCTCCCATTTGGCATCTCTTCAGCCCCTGAAATCTTTCAGAGGCTGATGACCGACCTGCTCAGGGGCCACGACGGTGTCGTCATCGTGATGTACGACATACTCGTCTATGGCGCGGACGAGGAGGAACACAACAGGTGGCTGAATGCAGTCCTCCAGACCATCAGGCAGTCTGGACTGAAATTGAACAAAGCAAAGTGCCGTTTCAACAAGTCGGAGATAGACTACTTCAGACACATAATCAGCGCTGAGGGCATGAAACCCGACAAAAGTAAGGTGAGCGCAATCACTGAGATGCCCAGCCCAAACAATGTGGGAGAGCTGCGCCAGGTCCTGGGCATGATAAACTACCTGGGGAGGTTCCTACCAGGCCTCTCAACTGTGCTACACCCAGTCACTGACCTGCTCAAGAAGGACAGTGTGTGGGCATGGGGTGACCAACAGGAGAGAGCGCTGCAGAAAGCCAAAGACATGCTCTCATCAGCCCCAGCACTGGCCTACTACGACTCCAACCGCCGCACAGTCGTCAGTGCGGACGCCAGCAGCTACGGCCTGGGCGCCACACTACTTCAGGAGCACAGCGGTGAGTTAAGACCAGTTGCCTTCTGCTCACACACACTCACAGAGTCAGAGAAACGTTACTCCCAAATAGAAAAGGAGTGCTTGGCAGCGGTGTGGTCGTGTGAACGATTTGTACGCTACGTACAGGGGCTAGACAGTTTTTGCCTCCAGACAGACCACAAGCCGCTTGTCCCATTGATAAATGCATGTGACCTGGACAAAGCGCCGGTGCGGTGCCAGAGACTTTTAATGCGCCTGATGCGATTCAGTGTGACAGCTGTCCATGTTCCAGGTAAACAGCTGATCGTGGCAGATGCGCTGTCCAGGAGCCCCCTGGCTCACAAGACAGAGTCAGAGACAGAGCGCCACGTTAAGGCGTACGTCGATGCAGTGGTGAAAAACAAGCCCATGTCACCAGAGAAGTTGGAGGAGATAAGAGGAGCAACGCAGATGGATCCAGACCTTCAGGCGGTCATCTCCAGCGTGCAAAACGGCTGGCGTAAGACTCACAACTTTCCCTCCTTCTCTGCATTTTATCCTGGCCCAGCATTGATGGCGACATCAAAACAACAGTGATGCAGTGCAAGTTCTGCATTGAGCACAAGCACAAACCCAAGCAGAGGCGTGAGCCTCTCATCACAACGGCCCTACCACAGGGGCCATGGCGGAGGATCGCTGCTGACTTGTGCGAGCTGGAGGGGAAGCAGTATCTGATCGTAGTAGACTACTACTCCAGGTACATCGAAATGGCACACTTACCCTCTACATCAAGCCAGCAGGTCATCACGCGCCTCAAAGGCATGTTCAGCAGATGGGGTGTACCTCTCGAACTAGTCAGCGATAACGGCCTGCAGTTCACGTCTGCAGAATTCACTGACTTTAGCAAACAGTACAGGTTCACACACACAACGTAGAGCCCCCACTACCCACAGGCCACAAGGGCGGCCAAGAGAGCAGTTCAGACTGCAAAAAGACTGCTGAAACAACCAGACCCGTACCTCGCCCTGATGAGTTACCTAGCAACACCCATCGCTGCAACAGGGGCCTGTCCGGCTCAACTGATGATGGGACGACAGATTCGTACCACAGTCCCCACATTGGAGCAAAACTTGCGGATGACTCCAGTAAGCCCTGAACAAGTAAGACTAAATGACTCTAAAGCCAAGAAATCTTACGAGTACTTCTACAACCGCCACCACTCCACCCACCGTCTCCCAGAGCTGCCGACAGGCCAGCCAGTGCGTGTCAAGCTGGACACAGAAAAGGGGTGGAAAACTCCTGCACAGGTGGTGGGAAAAGCGGAACAACCCCGATCCTACATGATCAAGATGGACAACGGCACAGGGTTGCGGCGCAACAGGAGACACCTGCAGGCGGTTCCTGAGACTACCGGACCTGCAGAACCACAGCTACAGCCTGAGACCAGCCCAACACGTCCCAGCAGTCCACCTCTGGTGATGGTCACCAGGGGCTACGGCGCATCCCCGAGGCCCTATGCACCAGAAACTACACAGAGAACACCGGCACGGCCTACTCTGTCTGGTGGCACAGCCAGACTGACCTACAGGGGCCGTGAAATCAGACCACCTCTCCGATTCAGACTTAATGACTGATTTATGTTAACTGATTCGTTGCTTATTCTCTGTTCAGGTTCAACGTCTGATTTAGAGCAAAATGATTCAGGTGTGAAAAAAAGAGAAGAAGGAAAAAAAAGTTTCTACAGTTAATGTTCTAAATGCACTTCAAGGGAATGTTACATGTTACATGTGGAAATGTTGCAAATACTACAGTACAGTAGCATGAATGTTTTCTGAAAAAAAAATGCTTTTGGGGAAAATAGATTTTGTTTTGAATAGGACCTAGTTTACTTTAACCTTTATCTACAATCAGATAGGTATTGTTTATTTGAATATACAGTATGAAAGTGAGTACTGGTAAATGACTTTTAGTTTCTTGTCTCTAAAGGGGGAGATGTAATGTGATGCACGAGCGTGCCCAATAATGCGTGCCCTTGAACATATGGGAAAGTGACGTGATTCTGGTTATGTTGGTTAACAAGTTATGCTATCAGCAGACACGAGTGAGTTCACTGTAATTCGCTGTTTCAGTTATTAATAAAAACCCACCGTTATAAACGCAGAACGCGTGTGTATCATGACAATGGTCATTGACAAAACATTCTTTATATGGTGTTTGTGACTAATAAAGGTGGCCTGCCATTGCACGGTGGCTGACCACTCCCTGATTTGCCCTTTAAAAATTTTATTTTTGGGCAATCATTTTGAATTTTTATCAGAAGCAGCCTCTATTGTTCTTTCTGTGTGCAAGTTTATGTCTGTTTGAATATAGTCAGTGAAATCAGCTTGGTAAGACCTTCTATTTGACATACTACCTGCCCTTTTTAACAAGTTTAAAATTTTTTATTTCCAGGCGGCCATCATGAATTTTTATCAGAGGTGCCCTCTATTGTTCTGTCCATGTTCAGGTTTATGTCTGTTTGAATATCTTCAGAGAAATCAGCTTGGCGAGACCTTCAATTTGACATACTACTTGCCTTATTTGCTATGAGTTGATATTTCTGTACTGCCAGGTGGCCATTTTTAATTCAACTGCTGCTACAGTGCCCCCTATTGTTAAAATTTTACAGATCATCCCTCAAATAGATTATATTCTTGTGAAATCCTCGTTTATACGGATTATTACCCATTTAATACCTTTAAGATGCCATATGGCAGGAATTGGTGCCACAAATTACATAAATATGGTGGCCATTCTTGAATTTTTAATTTAAAGCGCCATCTGTTGTCCCGTTATATCATTTTCGATGTTTTCACATGTAAGAGTGGGTTCCAATGGACCACCATGTAAAATTTGGTGTGAGTACCAATGCAGAAGTTACGAAAGAGAGAGTGTTTGAAGAGCTAAAATCAATAAAGAATTTGCTAAAGATTTTGACCCTGACTTCTTCACGAAAACAATAAAACAATTACTGATTTGGGAGTACACTAAAATAATCATAAGTAATTTAATAATCGATTTTGAAAATTCAAAAGTAGGTGCAGTGAGCTCTTTATGGTGCCACTATCAAATCAGAAATTGGAGAACATCCGTTTTTCAGGTGAGCAATGCTACTAATAATCTAGTTACCACCCTTTTGAGTGAAGCGGTCCCACACAGTAGTCTACTTCTTATTGCTTGCTTGATTTTGCTCAGGCTTAGTGAAACATAGCCAAGGCCACTGTACTTCCAGTAAAAGGCACCAGTGGTTGCTTGTGAGCCTCACGTGAGTTGTATTTTAGAAATTTAAATGGTTAACACTTCATTTGGATGGTGCACCTACAGATAGTCTACAGTATTTGTCACATATCAAGAGCTTTTTCGTAGACATTAAACAAGTCAGCTGTTGCCCTTTGTCGGTAGATATTGCTCAGATTATCTATCGAGTTTTTGATACAGCTGATGAACATGCCCCCAAATTCTCAGAATAATTTAGTTGAGCTTCAACTACTCTCTTAACCTACACTACGCAAATGTTCAACAAATAATTAGCCTACATTTTTATTGATCTTGGTTTATCATTCTAATTCCACTACTGTTCAACATTATTCAATATGGACAGTTTCAGTCTTGAGCATATTTCATATTTACATGTATTCTGTTGATTTGTTCATTTGTGGCACATTTCACTGTATGCATTAATTGAAAACAATGTATTTTAGGAGGAGATAAAATCCAAAAAAGTATTGAAAATATCTGCTACGAGCACGAAATAATGCAATTTTAACCTCTAAAAATGTCTAATTTCACGGTGTAATTAAAATTTTCAGGTCAAGGTAGGTTAAGGCCCTGTCAAATGAATAATTGAAAAAAAAAGAAAAAAAAACATTTTTAACATCAGTGACATTTTTCTAATGATTCAGAGGCTTGCTGGAATGGCCTGGCGGTTATTATGCTGAAAATGCATGCCATAAAACAGTATGAACTTTCCATTAATGTAACTGTCCTTTCCGATGCAAAATTTAAAGCTGCTCTAACTGATTTGGTTATTTTCGTAGCTTCTTATCCAAAGTCTATGTAAGCAGTCCCCGCCCCCTATACCAAGCCAGGCACAGGAATGCGCTTCAGCTACCAACAGATGCAGGGAGAGTAGAAACTCAGTAACAATATAAGCACAATATAAACAGACACTCTCAGTGATTGTCGTGTGAGAGCCACACTGAAAACATGAACCAACGACATATTACATCCATACAGAAACTTTGGTGTAAATGGCTTTTTGAAGGTATTAGCTAAAACCAGATAGTGTCCTATAGCCTCACATGCTACCGTTACACAGCTAAAAAAGCTGTAGTCGGCCACAAACGATGACGGTTCATTTATAAACTGACATTAGCAGGATTAAAAACCACCAACAGGACTATCCGAGACTGATAAAACTACAGAACTACAAGAGAGAAAAACAAAGCTTACCTGCCCAGAAGCAGCAAGGCTAAGTGGGCATTGCTTTTTACACCCTTTGATTCCTGATATAAATATAGCTCTTGGCCATCTCACGTTTGTCCTCCATATTTCTATTCGTTCCTCTACCGTTCTTTGGTGCTTTGGCTGTTTAATAGTGTATGCTGTCTCCTGTCGCGCTGAAATCAGAAGCTTCATCTGGTCTGCTATTGCCAACAACAGATTTTTCTTCATCTTATTCGACTGTTTTTTTACGGCAGATGGTGTATTAACAACTCAGATCTGTTCACAAACAGAGAATAACGCGTCTTTATGGCGTTCTCTCACTTGATTGGATAGACGCAGTCGATGACTCCAGAATTTTATATGCTGCTTTATTGCAGAAGACAGTGACTGAGAGACTTGTGTTATCGACCAGATACTCTAAATAATCTCTGTCTGAATGTGGAACTATTTAACGCTTTTTTAAAAAACAAAAAAATCACCTACAGCAGCTTTACCACCATACTGGCAGCTGGTGCCACACATTGATGGTTTCACTGGATCGCATGGATAGCCTCAACCTGGATGGTGCCTTGGTCTCACTGAGAAGTATATACCTTCAGTGAATAGCCTGTTCGTGAATAATACTGTTAACAGTTTGCACAACTGTTGACCAACATAAATCATGGTGATTACTGAATAATGCAAATTTACTGTACTAGACCAAATATTGTCTGAATTCACAGAGCAGTCACATTTGTTGAAGGATGCACCCTCCTCAAAACTAGTGTTCGCTCTTTCAATCGTTTAATTTTTCCATCTTGCTTCATAAAAGAACTGCAATGTTATGTTGTAATTGTGCCTGTTCATTTTGAAATGTCCTTGGCCTGAGGCCAGGAAGTGGGGTGGGGAGGGGGTGGGTGAGAGAGAAATTGTTTCCATTCAATCACTGCTGCCTTGTGCAATGTGCTGTTGGACAAACAGAATTATAAAACAGACAATAATGGGACATTTTCAATGTCATCCTGAGACTTTGTTCAGCAGTAGCATATAGCTCCCCACCCCCTTTCCCTACCCCCATCCTTACTGTCGATAGTCCACATTATAATTTGCAGGACTCCCTGGTTGAAGGTTTCATTTGAGTGTCATTATAACCCAACTGGCTCAGTCATGCAGGAAGAATGGCTGTGCTTGTAAAGTTCCCCCATTTTGTGGGAGCAACATAAACTGGACATTCAGGAGAAATAGCAGAAAATTAACAGTAAATACCGTATGAGAGATAAGAAAACAACTGAGATCCGTAGTATGCTATAATTTTTCATTAAGCAAGACAAACTCTAAATTTTTTTTTTTATCACTACTACAATTTGAATGATGTGTCTGCCTCCCTCGGTCAGCAGTGCGTAGCGCACAACATACGTCACTCGTCGTATGTCATTACGTTACTGTGAGATAAGCGCTGGCCTTATCATTTCTCTTCGCTTCATACAGGCTCTATTCGGCCTCACTTCGTTTCACACAGCCGAACCCAAAGTTTGCAGTGCTGGCTTCAGTCAGTCTAGAGCGAACTCAAAAGCCAAGGTGATCTTTCGCAACAAATGCAAGCACATTATGACATTAACTATGAACAACCCAGCGAAGTTCTCTGCATTCACTAGCGAAATGCTTGCATCTGCTACACTCACATTATATAAAGCTACTCTTCATCTCTACATAATAATACAAATACGTGCACAGGCCCAAGTATCATAGAAGTAAAGCCAAGGTGATCTTTCGCTCCAAGTCCGAGCATGCATTCACTAGTTATGATTATCACTGATATTGACATTACCAAATAAAAAAAGTATTGTTGACTGTTCAGTTTTCGTGTCAACATGGATTTCTCACTTAAGTAAATAATGCGTTACTCTTGCCTATTATGGCGTTGGTTTCGGGTCTCTCACGTTTTCATTACAGAGCTGGAAGTTGGAGACTTGGAGCAGCTCATAGAAACAATTGTTATTTTAAAAATTATACAGATAATTAGTCTTCCAATTTAGAGTTCTTTCCAGATCGGTTGCTTTTTTGAAGGCGCTAAAACAAATTATCAGTCATTATTTCTATATGGCCTCTGTTGTGTTGGATATGACCTGGATTCTTGCTGTTCATCAGTGATCTTTGACTTCTCAAGAATTTCGGAAGATCCAAGTATCATTTCAGTGACAAATGCTAATATAATTTCATTTTAAAGTGAGTACATGACACAGTATGAGTGAGGTCGCGCTGATAGTTAGCAAGTAATGGAGAGTCAGTGGCTATGCATACGACCATCACCAAATGTTGTTACAAATTATTAAATGCTGATATTATGGATATTCTGTCCTACGTCTGTCTTGCATTGTTCCTGCTTGCTATTTGGACAATTCTTGATATTATTATTATTGCAACCCCATCTCCAAAAAAGTTTGGACACTGTGTTAAATGTAAATAAAACAGAATGCAATGATTTGCAAATCAATTAAAGCCCTATATTTTATTGAAAATAGGACAAAGACTGTTGAAACTGATAAATTTTGTTTTTTGAAAAATATCTCCTCATTATGAATTTGATGACAGCAACATGTTCTTAGAAAGTTGAGACGGGACAATAAAAAACTGGAAAAGCATGGCATAATGCTAAAAAAAGACAACTGGCAAAACATCTCACAGCTAATTAGATTTTTTAGAAACAGGTCAATAACATGATTGGGTACGAAAAATCTTAATAAGTCATAAGTAAATAGGGTTAGGGCTGAAACACTCTATGAAAGACTGCATGGGGAAATAAGAAAACAATTTAATAAAAATGTTTTCAACTTAATTGAAAAGAATTTGTAGATTTTATTCTCTATGGTACATAATATCGTTTAAAGACAATAATCTAGAAAAATCTCTGCGTGGATGGGACAAGCGAAAATCCAGTTTTGAATGGTTGTGATTTTCAGGTCAAGCAGTACTCCATTAAAAACAAACAGGATTCTGTCCTGGAAATCACTGCATGGACTCAGGAACACTTTTGTAAACCATTGTCAGTAAACACAGTTTGTCACTGCATCCACAAATGCAAGTTAAATCTCAGCCATGTAGAGATTAAATCATATATCAACAAGAACCAGAAATACTGCCGCCTTCTCTGAGCCCGAGCTCATTTAAAATGTATTTAGGCAAAGTGGAAAACTGGCCTGTGGTTCGACTAATCAAAATATATAATTCTTCACAAATTCTTCAAAAGCCAGCATCTGTGATAGTATGGGGGTGCAATTAGTACATATAGCATGGGTAACTTACACATCCATGAAGTCAGCATTAATGGTGAATGATATATACAAGTTTTGGTGCACATTTACTGCCGTCTAGATGCGTATTTTAAGGGAAGGCCTTGCTCCTTTCGAGCCAAACACCATACTCTGCATGTATTTCAACAAGATGGCTCTGTAGTAAAAGAGTCTGGGTGCTAAAGTGGTCTGTCTCCAATCGGGACCTGTCACCCACCGACAATATTTGGCGCATTACCGGTATGAAGTGAAAAAGATGACAAAGGAGGCTGCAAAGTATTGAGCAGTTGAAATCCCACATAAAGCAACACTGGGAAAACATTTTTGGTTTCAAAACTATAGTCGTTGGTCACCCTAGTTCCCAAATGCTTACAGAGTGTTGATTGAAGGAATAGTGATGCAACACAGTGGTAAACATGCCCCTGTGGCAAATTTTTTGAAACATGTTGCTGGCATCAAATTCAAAATGAGCAAATATTTTTCAAAAAACAAAATATCTCAGTTTCAACATCTGTTATATTTTCTTTGTGCTATTTTCGAATAAATGTAAAGTTCAAATGATTTGAAGATCGTGGCATTCTGTATTTATTTACATTTTACCTTCTGTCCCAACTTTTTTGTTAATGGGGTTGTCTTACTACCATCAATTTATTTTTTTAAACGCGTCAATAATTTAAACTTCCTTTCAATGGCAAAGGAAGTATTTATTAACATGAGAGCTGAGCGAGTTCATGTTACATCGGTAGCAAGGGCATCCCAAGGAATGAACTCATCATTGAGTATAACAAACCTCATGAACAGACAGACTGCTGTATGACTGCTGTATAGCACAGAGTGATGCCAAATACTAAAATATAACCAGCAATATCAGTACATATGGTAGCTAATGCTTTTCTTTCTCGAGAACAGTAACTATCTCCCATTAGGTAGTAATCTGAGAACTCTTGCTGTTTGGGTGGCCAGTGTAGACCACAGCACAATGACTAAGCAGGGGCGGGGGTGGCTGCTGCAAAAGCATCCAACCAATCACCCTGTTTAGTACATGACTTGTGCTGAAGAATGAAGACAATGTAGCACTGCAAAATCATCCCACAAGCCACACAGATAATATCCACTGCTGCAATGAATTTTTCATGCACTCCAAGTCCAATAAATTGGATCATTCTGCAGTCATAATGACTTGGGGTAAGGTGCAATACTGGAAAAAAAAAGTGCTTTCAATTTAAATAGCCAACAGTGGGCTCAAAATTACCGGCACCCCAGACTGGCAGGAAACAAATAACTCAAAAAAATTGTAACACATTTTCTATAGATTTGTGCACATTTGTATATATATATATATATATATATATATATATATATGGGTCATTATATAATTTATAATATTATAATATTATATATTATAATATTATCATATATGGTATGAACTATACATATACATAAGCAATACAATTATAGAGAAACGGAACATACAAACATGTATGAAATATTCTATAAATGTTTCCATAGAAACATCCAAAATCATAGCAATCGTTTAAAACAAAATATATTTCAACAAAATCAATAATTATTGGCACCCCACATTAAGCACTTAGTGCAGCTACCTCAGGCAAGGATAACAGGATGGAGTCTTTTCCTGCAATTTTTACAAGGTCAAAATACACATGGGGGGGGGGTTAGGACCATTTCTCAAAGCAGATCCTTTCAAGATCCTTCACATTCTTGGGTTTGCATTTATCAGCTCCCCTCTTCAACTCAGCCCACAGGTTTTCTACTGGATTTAGGTCTGGTGACTGAGATTGCCATTGCAGAACATTGATTTTATTGTCACAGAACCATTTTTCTGTGGCGCTTGAGGGATGCTTTGGGTCATTGTCTTGTTGGAAAGTCTACATACAGCCCTCTGGCGAAGCCAACCAGATTGTCAGCTAAAATATCCTGATACATGATGGAATTCATTATGCCATTAATCTTAACCAGTGCCCCTGGACGTTTAGAATTAAAACAGCCCCAAAACATGACTGACCCACCATCATATTTCACCATGGGTATGAGATGCTTCTCCTTGTATGCATCTCTGTTTTGACTCCAAACCTTGCAATGCTGTATGTGACCAAAACATGCAATCTGACCTAAGTACTTTGTTCCAATCATAATTTAAATGACGTCTGGCAAACTCCGAGCACTTGCTTCTGCACCTCATGGTCAGAAAAGGCGTTCCTCTGGTAATCCTTGAGGTTTTCAACAGTTCCATGTCTTTGGAGTTTTTAAATGATTACCTTGATGGTGCTCAGTGGCATATTCAGTTGTTTGTGAGTCTTCTTGTAGCCAATACCAGATTTATAAAGGTCTGTGACCACCTGCCTCTTTTGAACTGACAGTTTTTTTTTCATGCTGTTGGATGACAAAGGGATATTGTGTGTGTGTTGCCACATTTTTGTACCCTAGTGAAACAAGAAGTGACATAATGGTTCAATAATATTCCTTAACCCTTAGATAAAACTTAACTAGGCGGAATTAAATACCTGGTTTAATTTTGTTGGATGTTATTTAGAACAATCATGGAGGGTGCCCTTAATTGTGAAAGCTTTGTTTGGAGGAAGTAGATTTTTAATTAAATCAGTAAATGATTTTGGTTGGTTCCATTGTAACATTAATATTGTACAGCACTTTTCACGTTGTTATTGGAGTTTATTTTTTAAAATAATTTCTTAAAGAATTATTTGTGCATTGCCAGTCAAGGGTGCCAGTCATTTTGGAGCCCACTGTATGTCAAAAAAAAAGAGATTGAAAACATATTGTACTTTTTTCTCATTGAACTGAACATATTAAAAAATTGCAACTCACCATGAACTCAGTGGGAGCATAGGCTAGACCTAATGATCTTTAGACTCACAGTCATATTTTTGCCAAAATGAAAGCTGAAATTAGGGAGGCTGGGGACATCACATTTGGCTGGTCCATTAAAAATATTTTCCACTGTCCATGCAGCCAGCAATTTACGTTAGTAAGCTACTAACAACTCAAAACTCCCATTATTTTCACATAAAAATTAAAAAAATAAAATCGACTGGCAATAAAGGCCAGTTTGTTCACCAGATATCCCTCTGTCCCATTGAGTCATTCAACAAATGAGAGACAAATTAATAGAAAAATCAACAAAAACAGTCTTGGGAGTTGGGCCTCCACAAGCCGCCAGATCAGCTTTACACGCCTTGGTATAGAGCTGACGAGTGTAAAAATTTACTGGAGGGATAGAGTACCTTCTTTGTATTCCCTCATTGCCCCACCCAATGTAGGAAGGGGTATGATTTTCTTTGACTTGTGTTGATGTCTCTGTCCACCAGCAGTCTACTGCAAAAAACGGTTCACTGAAATTACTGAGAATTTTCAGGTGCGGAGTGGTCCAACCTGAATAAATTTTGGACCTCATTGGGTCAAGGTCATGGTCACAGAAAAAAAAATAAAAATTGTTTTTTTCATGGTGGCTTCCTTAAACTGCTCCGATCAATTTCTACCTGGATTCAGAACCTGCATTGTTCTATTCCACCTCCAACAATATCCTAAATTACGGTCAGTCTTCATCAGGCTCTTTAGCGGTACGGGTTAAATGGGGGGTCTGCTGTAATTCGCAGTGACCCTTCCACATTTAAAGGGATGAGTGGATACAAACCAGGAAAACGAACAAAAGCACCCACATTTGTTTCATGTTTGCACGCATTCAATTTTCTCCCCTTTAATTGTCACTCTTCTGTATATCAACTTTATGAGCTTTTGCAATTCTGTTATGCTGTGTCTAGTGGGAATACTAATCAAGAAAAGCATCAGCCAACTTGTGAGTAAACAGCAATGTTAATTTTTTCTCAAACCGTTATTACTGTTAAATCCTTATCCTGGCACTGGGGCTGAGAATTTAAAGAATTATGTGGCTGCTTTGTTCCAGAAGGCTTGGTTCTATAATCCCTCAACATTTTCTGTTTATTTGTCCAATGCCCTCCAAACCCATCACTTGTATATTATAAGACCATTTTCCATCTACATTGTTCTTTCTTTTGTTTTTACTTATGAACTGGACAGCTGGTTGCCTGCTGGTCGATGTGTATCCCTGCACCCCCGAAAAGCAATCACTCCCAAAATCGATAGGCTTTGTGACCATACCACACACAAGGTCCACGCCAAATATGAAACGAATCGGTTTAAATGTATGGCCTGCAGAGCACTCTCGAGAAAATGTGAAAAGACACGGTGGACACGGCATGACGATTGCTGATCTATAGTACCGCCAACTCTTTGTCTGGGGGTACGATAATACAGCTAAACCCATCCGCGGAAACAATGAGTGAACGGTTGCAGAGTGAATTGAGAATGTTATTTTGCAAGAGGCAACCGGACAGCGGATAAGCAAGCATACGCTTTCATTAAATACTCATGGATTTGACTATAATGCAATTATGGCGATCACAATCTGACACACCTTCATAAATCTGTTATTGATGAGCAGGATTTTTGTGAGCTCATTGAGCCAATTATTAGCACAGAGCTAATGTTGACACATGCACATTATTCAGTGGACACAAGAGGCATTTCACTGGGTTTGGATTTGGGGAAATGTTTGTGTTCGGAAATCTGTTTGAACCGAGTGTCCCTGGAAAGCAGAAGTTTGGATTAACAAGTTTGTGTCTGCATATCTATCAAGTCATTCTGGAACTTGTGATCTGAATAGTAGGGAAATTATTGTGCTCCACAATGATAAAATACCGATTAGTCTACCCTGTGATTTTAGCTTCCTGGCTGCCCATTGGACATTGGACTTTGTCCACATTTTCTCACAAATAACAAATAACAATTGATATTTTTCAGGTACTCCTACATTACCTTACTGTACCTCAGATAATACAGCTGGCCTTAGATACCCTGTTATTTCCGTCTTGGCCTCCCAACTGGTTTTTGAGATGACTATTACATTTAGCATAATGAGGTGCCAGTGCACATCAGTGGCCAGCACATATTATGCTGCACCATACAGAGGATTTTAATCATTGAAACCTAATTTTTGGATCTTGAGATCTGATGCTCGGACACAGTGCCACACTCTACTGGAACTGCACGAATCAGAACATGAATCATCAGCCACCTGATGATTAAGGTCTTCTTGTAGATTCTTTTTTTTCTCTCCATTTCACTTCTTTTCTCAATAATTTGCAGTCATAGCTGTTTTTTCTTGACATTACTGCTTCTCCACCCACTCTATCACAGCAAGAGTACCACTGAGTCGTGCCTTGCAGTCAAGCAAGAACCAGAGAACTTAAGATCAAGTTTTTGATCCAATTAAAAGGGGGGGAAAATCACTTCACAAAACATCACACAACATTTTTTTGATGAACTCTACATTATGTTTGTGATTGTGAAAACATATCTGCTTTCCTACCTTCATTAGACAGCACTCATATGATTCAGGATAAACAACTGTAGTGGTTGAGCATGTCACAAACACATGCCCTGATGCAAACACACAGCAATGTGAACACGCTGCTTTATTATTGCAGTTGCAAAGGGTTCTTCTGTACTATTGAAGGATAACTTACTTCCAGTATACAACACAATAAGTTTTTGCCCAGTGCCACAATCAATGCATGAAAATAGCAATTCATCCAAGTAGTATGTCGTTCAAATAATATGACTTTAGCCGACAGTTTCTTGAATTGTAAAAAAAAAAAAAACGCATGAAGCCATAAAGCACAAAAAATGTTTCAAGTTCTTCAACACTGCATTGTATGTACATAATGCAATGATAAATTTGTTGTGGTGATTTTCAGAATACTAATTCTCTCAATTAGGAGGTGCTTTAGAACACTCCCCTCCAATTTAATGTTGAGGCCACACACTTTAAACCACAGATTTTACAGATTGTAACTACTTGAATTATTCTTTAGAAGCACTGCTATTGTTCGACTGGAACAATTTCCATTTGCTTAGCACAGGTGGAACTTGGCCAGGGTGATAAAATAATGATGAACTTTATTGCAATAATAACTCCTTTGGCAACAATGTTAGAAAGTACTGTAACTGATGCCTTGTTTTCCAACATTAAATCGAAACAGCAGTAGTAATTAAACAAGTAGAAGTATGCTTAAAGTCAAACAGTATTAAATAGATATTATTTATAACATAATGACAAATCAAAGGAATTACTAACGAAATAAATAGGATAAAACAAATTCATACATCATGCCGCCAATTGCAACTTATAAATTCCAATGCTGAGTGAACATAAATGGCTCCCTTTCATAGAGAAACTTAGCGTACTCTGACACCAAACAGCCACGAACTGTTTTTAAGTGCCGTTACATATTAAACAATTAAATTACACTAAAAATGCTATAGTCTACGTATGTTTGGTACATATTCCGCTATGTGGAGTCTTTTATGATGTTGTAGCATTTTACTAACCGATTAAACATGCAAAAAAGTTTTATTTGGCTAGTTGGCTCTAAATTACTCGTATCGATGAAACTTGGCAACAGCAACAGGCGCATCAGTTATCTCTTGCTTTTCTTTGAGAGTGTTGCGGGCTTTAGCTCCAATTTTGCGTTAAAACCTGATCTGCTTGGGTTGTGATGGGGATGGACAGGTAAATGCAGTATCAAATTAAATAGCCTATAAATGACACAGTACACAAAACCAATAGCTAACATATGAACAATTCAATCTTTAATGTTCACATACGAAGAACTTAAAACTCATCGATGTGTGGAAAGGCTGGTTCACCATTTTCAAGTGTTAGATCACGGTCGCTGATCTGAGATGGGCGAAAGGGAGCTCGCAAAGTTTACATTCCATATTTTGTTTTTTATTTGTTTTTTTTCTGCGACTAAAACCAAATTCTGCCAGGCTCCAGATTTTTTCTTTAACATTTTATTCAAAAGCTGTATCAAAATAAGCTATGTAAGTATGCCTATATCATCAATCTTAACGACTGAACAAATCTTAGGCTTCAATGAAAATGCTAATTAGTTTGCCTTTTAGAAAGGATACAATGCAGGCATGAAAGCAGGTGTTACTCATGATATTTATACAAATATAAAAACATTCATTCTACAATGTTGCTTTTAATAGTGTGGTAGAATTATTTACATTACTATTCCCTTAACCGCCAAATTTAATGTAAAGGGAATGCGTATAGGAAGGATTAGAGTGAAATAGTGTCCCTGCAGATTCATAAATTATTCTCTGGATATGAATTTCCTGCAATTGCTCGACCAAAACAAATCTTGATCCACCAACAGCCCATTAACCAAACAGTGGACTTGGCGATGAAATGGGGTCAGGCCTAATCATATCACAAAAACAAAAAAACAAGGCAAAAGTGAAACTCAAAAACAGCCAATCAGCAGCTCTCATGGTTGTTTGCACTGCATGCACATGGGCACGTATGGAAACATAGACAGAGTGGCTGAGGGCTAGATGACTGTGGAGGGGAAAACTGACAAAGATAGCAAGTTCACCAATATTGCATTTTTTAATACTACAAACTGTTTGCATACAACAGTATTTTTATGAAGGAAATCTGTTCTACAAAGTTTGGTTGCAATCTGCTTTGCCACCTGAACTGTAATCACCCAGTTGAACATCAGGAATGTCGCAGCTCAGCTACAACTCAAGCAACTGCATAGCAGGGATCCATGGTCAGCTATGCAACGGCAACATCACATGACAAAATGTTCAGACATTTTTAAGACATTTCACGAGGAGTGGCCCTCATGAGGCCAAAAATGTGCTCCCATGTATTGCCAGGATCTTTTTGACAGGTAGAACAGCAATTTTTGTAATTTTCACACCGTAAGCTGCTCTCCTTTTCAATGCAGGCTGATACAGTAAATTTCTATGGAAGATTTGAAATCTCCACCTTTTCTTTTGATAACTTAATATTGATCATGCAAAATAGCTACAATATGATTATTAGCCGCACAAAATGTGGCAACACATAGCCAATGTTGAAACCCCCCAGGTAAAATCTGCTGAAGACAGGAAGTAACACAGTTTCTGGACATGAGCAAAGCAACATACATAAGAGGAAATGCATTTTTAAGACGAGAAGATTTAATGAGGAATGAAATAAGCACAGATGGCAAGTGCTTCGGGCTAAGGAAATTATATTTTCAAACAGGATGAGGCTTTTTTGAAAAGGCAGGGCGTTTGAAGAAATGTCCGAGTGTCTGTTAATTTTTTCATTCACCAGACATAGGGTCTGCTTCAACAAAAAGTTTGTTTTGGAACCTGCAGTGCGGTTGAAAGACCTGAGTTCAGACAGCTCCTGGGCTTCATTGACCCCCGCTGCATCAAAATCTGCTCTTCAAGTGAATGACTTAAAAGGACCAAATGGTACCTTAAAACATGTTGAGAAAAATATCAGTAATTATCTTCATCAACCAATATGAAATAATTTTTTTAAAAATAAGTTTTTTTGGACATATCACCAGCGCTTGGTTAGACATACATATAGCGGGAAGCAGAGTTTGTCTCTGAATAAGGACAACTTAATGAATTAAAATTCCCATTTCATTGCCATTCAGAGGCATGCATGGTCAGGCATTTACAGGCATTCACAAACGATCACCAACACAAGCATGCACACACACACACACACACACGTGCGCACACCCACACACACACACACACACACACACACACATTATGGGGAAAGAACGGCGGGGTTCCTCTTCCCATGGCCTTTGGCAGGCAGTGCCTTTTGCAGTTAAGCGAAGAATAAGACTGGCAGTGAATTATAAAATCTCATTCTCACTCTCTCAAAAAAAATGGAAATCCTTTCTAAACGCATGTCTTTTTATCTTGCACTCAAAGCAATGATCTGATGACTAATTTACTTTAATTTTGCGACATCAAAAAAAGCATTATACGATCTAAAAACAAAACAAAGAGGTCATCATCACCAGCTAAGTGCTTGAGAAATGGAGATAAGGGTCCAGCGTAGGGTGAACGATTTGGTCTTTTGTCTTTTTCAGAGGACAGCCAATCCGAATGGCCAGAACAGGCAACCAATAAGAGGAGGAGGTGGATTCATATGCAGATAACCAATGATCTTTGATCTGTTCATCAGCAGGCAGGTCTGGTCAGTGTCCGTGTTTTTTTTTTCCCTACAATTTTTGCCCTGTGTGTGCGTGCACGGACGTTCTGCAACAGAGGTGTGCTAGACACCTGATCAAATACCATTTTTATTACAGTCACAATGGAAAAGAGACTCCGCTGAACTTTATTAAATATATCGCAAGAGACACTGGGATCTAATTTCCCACTCAAACGCATGCCCTAGTATAGCTCACATGGTTACCCGCCCGCCCACCTTACCTTGCCCACATACTGATTGTCTGTTCCAGTGTACTCCTCCAGCAAGAAGAAATGGTTCCACATCCAGCCGCGTTTAGACCGCTGCAGGAGTTGCCCCTCCCTGTCGCCCAGCTTATTAAAGAGGCTTCTCCTACTCCTGCTCGCGAGCAGTACTGTGGAGATCAGCCGGGGGAATACGAGCAGCAAGAGGAGGAGGGGGAATCGATTTGTCATCGTCGTAGGATCCCAAGAAATCCGCAGGCCCGTCTTTATAAATGACCTACAGCAAGATGAGGGAGTCTGTAGGTGTGTCCCGATGATACAATGTCAGCATCGTAGTCCTTTTCTCGAGCTCCCGTTTGGTCCCTGAAAAAAAGATCAAAGTGGGGTACATGGAAAGTAAGAAAGAGAATTGCGCCTGATATTAATTTATTATGCTTAAGGCATAAACAGTTCCACAGCCAAAGTATTCAGCGCACAGTGTTTGTCTGCACACAGTACTTGCAGGATGACTGACTGGAAATTAGCAGCCAAGTGTTGTAAAAATGTTTAATGTAAATGCAATGAATGTAAACATTTGTGAATTAGTTACCCTATGCTCACTGCGCTGGCACGCTATATGAGCTTAATGAATTTAGAGTTAATTTTGTTTCTGAACATGAAAAAAATTGTCTCCAATAAGCAAATCATATATAACAAGTATATATATAGCAAGTTTAATCATATCCTTGCTTTATTTAAGCATTGCACATCTATGGAAGGACACTGCTAGAACATGATACACCAAAATGATCAAATTGGCTCTTTAATTTATGAATAAATGTATGTAAATATTAGTAATGTATGCTGTGTATGATCTGACTTCATTAAAGTTTTGTTTACGAGACTCCCTTGTTCCTCGACACCTTGAATAGCTTTTGTGTCCATTTGGTATGCACTGCAGCTGAAAAAACCTTGTCAAGAATCTAATTTAAATCTAATGAAGATGAAAGATTCACTGTTATAAAATGAGTGCAGAGCATTTTCCACAGAATGCATTCTGTAGCACAGTTCTGTCTGCTGGAGTCCACTAATTTATAGTAAGTCCATGTAAATTTTTCACCCAAACGTGATTCACAATAAATTAACTGTTCTCCTGTTGTGCATTGGCTTTCTAACATGCTTGTAAAGATTCTCCACATGTAGGAGATCTATCATGAGATGTCTGCACTGTCATAATATGAGAGAATTATGTGAGCACAGCAATTACAAGGTGTGACAGCTAGATATTCTAAATTAATTACTACACGCAGTAAATCCATGTCTCATAGAAAAAAAAAATGAACACATTGGCAGAGGTTGTCATGTTGAAATTTCTGGTTGTTAATCCTTTGCAAATAGCTTACAGACATTTACCCGAGTTGGTGGAAAAAAACTCAAACCAAATTTAGTATTTGAGGAAGAGTTATACGTAAATATGCCAGCTGCCAGAATTGGAAACTGGCAAAGGTGGTAATGTAAGGGATCAGTGAAGCTTGCCCTCCATGGTAACAGTCCAATAATTAAAAAAGGTTGCGTGCATAATTTATGGGCTTACAGAAGTTAATCCTAATAAATCCTCATTCCTCATTACTGTCGTACTCCTCTGGAGTTAGTCAAAAAACCGAGAGTCAACTTTCTCCTAATATGAGTCACTGAGCACAGAGCTGTACAGGAATTTGGAGTAGAGTGGCGAAGTGAAGTCATTATTTTTGTTGCTATTCCAATGTCTGGTCAGAAGCTCCCCAGTAAAATGTCAGTGATCACATCAATGATTCCAGATAAAACGATAGAGCTAATCAGACAGAGACTTGGAGGCCATTACACTACTTTGGCATAATGAACCGATCACAAGTTGTAACTGGAATTTGACTGAAAAAAACTCTTTATCATAGTTTGAATTGTTAAAAGATATTGAAATACCTGACTCTTCAAGATAATTACAGTATTTTACCGGCTAAATGGGCAAATTGAGAATAATGAATAATTAAATTGGCTGATATTTTGAAGTTGATTTTCCAAAGGTATCCGTTTTTTTTAATTGACTTATAATCTCCCACTGCCAATTCAGAGAATAGAACATAAATCACCTGACATTACATAGTGACATAGTAAGACTACATCAAGCGGCAGTTAAGAGATGTTAGCTACAATTACATCAACATATTTTTCATTCGGATATAAATTTCAAATTAATTCACATGAACATACCATTTACATGAAAATGATTGAACAGATTGTGCGTATTCATGTCCAAAACATAGGCTGAAATCAAAATACATCGTCATGCGCATTGTCCTGCATCAAAGTTCTGAGTATCAGGTGTTGAGGATTAAGTAGTTGCTGTTTTAAGTGTCTAACATTGGGATGCATCCAAGCCATATTGGTGGTTCCACTTTTTTCAAAACATTTAAAAGAAACTCAGCCTCAGTCACTGACTAGTTTTATTTGGATGCAGCCGTGCTCATCCTCACGTGGGAATAAAACATTGTGATGTCAGCACTGCGCTTGGATTTATCACACAAGCACTGTAAAAAAATATAAGGTTGACTAAACTTCAAAAAACTTAGATAACCAACTGCAGAACATTTTTGTGTTTGCTCAACATCAAGTCCCATTTGATGCACAAGTTAATTTCGGAAAGAATTTGGAACATGAAGTTAATTCTTCGTAGCTGGTTTCCCAACTTTTTATTGTTGAGTCAACTTTTTATTTTTATCGGTGTGCGCACGAAGGCTCAAGTGCAGAGGTAATCTGTTGGACCGTTTATGTGGCCATCAAATCAATTATCAAAAGGACCACAATAACTTGTTCAATTGGCTTAGACTTTCGGTCAGATCCAGGTATGTTACTCACATCGAGGTGTTTACGTGAGGATATTTCACTCTGATTGGGCTTAACCCTTAAATGTCCAACTATAGTAAAAGTTGAAAGAAAAATCTATTTATTCTGTTAATATGTCCTGGAAAGGGGCTAATAACAACCCAATAGCAATTTTTAATTTTTCGTGACGTTTGACCTCATTTTATTTTTGTGACATATACTGTATGTCACTCTAAGTTTCTAGGATATAAAGTGAACTTTTGTTCATTATTGTTTTGGTAGTTGACATAAAGCTGAAGTATCAGGCATAGCTTATTTTTCATGTGCAAACCTGTTTGTCTACTTTATCCAGTGATGAATGGGTGCTGATCTATCGTGTGGATTCCACCGTGGGGGCGGCCATATTGGAAAGGATAGCTGGTGCAGCCAGTGTAGTGTCAGTTCCACTTTTATGCAACAGATGGCAGCACTGATTGTCTAAATATGTCACTATGGGCATTAGGTTACAAAATTTATGTGGGGTCAGTGGTTTTGACAACCCCCAAAATTGTGTGACAAATTTGTCACAGGAGGCATTTATGTAAATATGGCCAGTGCATCTTCAATAAGCATTCTTTGCAAACTGTCAACATGAGTACATTTTGTCATGCAGTACACCATATTCTCCATGAATATTTACCATCTCTGTATTGCAACGACTATTTATATGATACTGTGTTAAAATCCACATATTCATAAACAGCTGGCTGTACGGAAATAAGTCATTATTTCCAGTTGAATATTCTCTTTCCATTATTATGCGTTCAGTGTTTTATTTTCTTGAAAACAGGAACTCGTCTGACAGGAATACACATCCATGAAGTGACTTTTGCTCCATCTAATTTCATATCAAGTCAGCAGAATCCGCACTGTATTTGACACATAACAAACAGAAAATTTCCTCAGTAACCCTAAACCTTAAGTTTGACTTATTTCATATTCTCTTGAACTTCTTTCCATTTAAGAGAAATTTGTCTCGCACTACTCCAAAGTGCCTACGGCAGACTGTATGTACTCAAGGCATGTTAAACAAGCACTCTTCCTCCTCTATTTCAGAGAAGCTAAAAAGTGCACCATATTCCATATTTGAAACCCTCTGTGGTGCAAAGAGAAGAGGCCTGTGTGGGTGTGCGTACACGAGGGCTTCCGATCCCAGACTATGCTCTTTGCATAATTTATACACTTTACTCAATAAGATTAAACGGTGAGCATTATTGCTTCATCAGTAGAAATATTTTAACGTCGCCCTGTTTTCATACGTTTCATGTCAGCTGAAAAAATGCAATGGAGCTAATTCTGCTGTGATTGTATTAAGACCCGAATAATAACAGACACTTGGATACAATGGAGTGTCAGGGACATTGGCATGACAGTGTAGTCTTGAGTACAAGCTAAAATACCACAGTAGATTGTACCACTCTGTGGACTCAATGTGCGTACTTCGATGCTTGTAGCCATATCTTGGTGAATTTGAGCTCCATGTTCAAGCTTGTTAATATTCCCATATATAAAGTACTGTGCAAAAATTTTAGGCACTCCACACTTTATAAAATTTACATCTAGCATTAGATGCTTATTTTTTGTTTTCCACATTAGTGTTGCTGAACATTGAAAGTATATTTGAATTCTACATTCCAATTTAAAAGTGTAATAAATAATAAATTTAAAAATAAATGAATGTCGGTATTTCAATAAAAACAGTTGATAATTACACATAATATATTCTTGTCAGAGCCCTGATGTCACCATCATCGTGGCTGTCTACAGTTACTTGGAGGGACAGATGCAAGTGAGACAGTCAGTCTGCAGAAGAACAGTGGCAAGTTTCCACTCTGCTTGGAACAAGCAAACAGACAATCATCTAATGAAACTATAGCACAACGGGACACTCTCATATTTTTAGGTAACGCATAGTCGCACCTAATATTGGTTTTATTTAGTTTTTAACAGTTTACAACTCTGTATAGTACATCTCTCAGTTATGAGAAAGTTTGAATTTCATTATTTCTGCGAGCAGATTTGCCTTGTGAAATTGCTTTAAATGTGCCGAAGGCTTTTGAACAGTACTGTATTTCACACACATTTTGGTCAGGGCTGTTGTCTCGCAATACATATGTTTCCTCCCACCCTGAAACACATGGAGGGACACCCCCGGAATTATGACCAAGACTCCAGGTTACAACTGGAGTTGGTCCCTGGATGCAGCAGTGTGGCTGCCCACTGCTCCTAACTAGGTTCGGTGAAATGTGGAGGACAACATGCCTCACTGGGTTCGATGTGAGTATTAAAGCATTTTTACAGCTTAAGAGACTTTACACACACCTATGAAAGAGGTGTAATGTACTTTTTGTGTATGTGACAGAACAGTTATGGCAACGTGTCTTTAAGACTATAATTTCATTTCAGGAAATGAATGGGAAAAGAATAATATATTCAGGTGGTTTTTTTCTATTGGCAAGTAATTGGCAAAAAGGGTAAAAAAAAAAAAAAAACCAAGTACAACTTTTATTTCTGCTACTATGACTTCTTTTTATTTTTTTGACATTACTTGTATTAAAGCACAATAAATAGAGGGTGTTTTCACAAAGATTGTATTGTCTGTCTCTCTCTCTTTCTCTCTCTCCATTTCTTTCTCTTTTTTCCTGTCTTGCACTGTTGAAAAACCACCTTGACTATTGAAACACATTTACAAGATTGATAATGAGAGGTACAGACAGACATCAATTATCTTGCATACTCACAGTGCACCGAAATACTTTTCGATTCACTTGCATCTACAAAACTCCTTTAAAGTGTACCTCTAGTCTCCAAATGTGCTTACACAACCTTGACAACTGTCAAGAAGCCTACATTTATCTACATTTATATGCCTAGTTTTGCTGCCTAGCCTAGGATGAAGGGTGGTCTTTATCCAGCCTATTTCATGTCTCACCTTAGAGAGAAATTATGGTGCAGTGCCCCTGTTTTTTGTTTCTTTTTTCTGTCAGACTTGCCTAGCCAAGTTAAGACAGTTGCCAGTTAAATTACGTCTGTGCGAAAGCAACTTGCAGCGCACCTTTCATTGTTTGTATGTTTTTAATTATGTTAATTATCAATATGTCACCGATTTCATAAAATACTTTCAAAATATGTTTGTTATGATGTCTTCTTTTCCTCTCTCTCTTGCTCTCTCTCAAGAAAAACCATACATTCAGGACCTTCAATTTCCCCAAATCTGGAATTTTTCATGCGTTTCTAGGTTTATATAAAGATTTTCATAACATTTCCTGCCATATTCTGAAACCTTTCTGTGTCGGTGAAGTAAAACCACAAAAAAAAAAATCTGCGGAGAGTACAGAGAATGGTGAAGAACCGTAGCATGACCGCTACTACAAAGCAGTTGCAATTCTTGTCATCCTGTACCCTTTGGCTGCACCTACAGTTGCTTTCAACAGAGGTGGATTCTAATCTGCTCAAGAGCTCCTATTTTCTTTGGCAATCCAGCCTTTGCGAAAAAGACAGACCGTTTCACTCTAGCTTTCACAGCAGCCAATAAGGAGACAAAAGTGTTTGAACTTCGGTATTTCATTAGTTGTGTAGTCCTAGGGATTTCTGTTTTTTTTTTTTTTTTTTTTTGAAGCGCTGGTCAAAAGTGAAATTAAAATGGCTTGTGGCCAATTGATCATTATTTGACAACTGCTTAATTCAAAAACCCAATATCATGGAGGCAAGAGTAAAGGCCGGTCCACTAACCACTCTAGTGGCATTGGGTTTACTGCAGACCATTTATAATGCGCTGACATCGCTTCAGCTATATGACATGACTGAATACATTAATACCAAAGATCAAGGAAAGTCTTTAGCCGCATATGCAGCCTGAGTGCTGTTGGCTTTATGGTTGCATGTGGTCAGGATACAGTTGAGTATTGTTTGAAACATACTCTGTCCAGAAGTATTACAATATTACATTTAAACTCTTTGGCATGGCTCTGTTTGGAAATATGTCACAATTTAAGGTCTTAAATCCCAGCAATGATGGCATAATTTAAATCAGAAAGTTCCAATTACTCTGAAAGGCTTGGAACTACAATCATGGAAGTAGTTTTTTTTATTTTATTTAAAACAGGTGTTTTTACAATATTGGAAAGTATGAAACAAACACCAATTTGTATTTTAGATGTTTGATTCATCGTTTCACATGCAAGATATTTTAGATTTTCCAGATAATAGTTTTACAAAGGTATCACCCTCAATTGTTTCTCATGTAGACTGCAGTATTTCTTTGAAAATCGGCACACTTCACAAAATTTTCAATCCAGGTGGTCCCACTATAGCTGTGGGGGGTTTATATCAGGTGATTGAGTTGAACACTCAACATTTTCCATTTCCTTTTCAGACAGTCCCCATAGATTTTGGAATTATGTTAGGGGTCACTGTCTCCTTGTGACACAAAGTTTCTTATATTCAATCTGTGTGAAAATTAGTAATGGGATGAAACTTTCAAACATTTTTGTTCATGTATCAAATAATGAGATCAATCCAATATTCAATCCAAATGCCCTATCCAATCAGTAAACTAATCTGATATCTATGTAATTAGAAAGTGCTGTGCAATTACACTACAAAACTTGCTGGTATCAGCAGGAAATGTTTAATTATTTCTGCTGATCATTGTCCCAAACATATACTGAATGCTGGCTTCACTGGATACGTACAAATTAATTAATTTGTATCTCAAACATTTTCTGAATCATTCCAAGTTTTAAATTGCTAAATGGGCATTGCTGATATGTGATAATATACTTATTGGCTTATTCACAAAGACTCATCAAGCCATTCTCTCTCTCTCTCTCCGTCTCTCTCTCTCACTTAGTCTCTCTCATATTTATGTATAGTGTATTCTGTATTGTGTAAAGTACTTATGATTATATGTTGATTTGGAAGGGAAATAATACATGATCACTAACTTATAAAATGGCATTTTAAAATGATTTTTTTCTCCAGTATTTAGCCCTCTAATTGGTCCATATAACTTAAAGTTTAATCATTACAGCTAAGTTTTACAGTGATTACATGATAATCTTAAAAATATAATGCAAAAGAACAGCTATGTGAAGACGAAATTATGAAGAAAAAATGTTTGCCCTTGCATGGACACACGGATTAGCAAGAAATGGAACATAAACTGTATGCATAGAAGTCACCATGTGGGGGAGCTCAAGAACTTCGACACACTCTGAGCCACCCCACACATGCAGCATACACACACAATACAATTGCACACACACTCTCACTCACACACATACGCGTGCAAGCATGCATGCACAGACACACACACGCACACACATATGCAAATGCAAGATTTACAGACTGCCTTCATTGTGAAATATTTATGTAATGTCTCCTTGATGTGAGACTTTGATACAGATCAGATATGCTGACAGCTAAATGTCTGTACCTAGCAGTCTGACTTTGAGGGTGGTTTGTGATCAGAGACTCATTTATTTAATTAGAATTTTATATCATTAATCTATGATGGCGTACCTTTGATGTGGAGACAAATAGAGAGATAGAAAAATGATGTTAGACAGGCATCTCAAACTCACATCCTGGAGAGCTGCCGTGTCTCTCGGTTTTTGATGTATTGCAGCACTTAAGCGCTGATCATTTCAGTCACTGATTGGCTAGAGAGCTGGCACACAAGGCGCAAAGAGACTGCTGATTGAATGGAAATACAAAAATTCTGTAGATACTGCGGCCCTCCAGGACTGAGATCCCTAGTGTATGATGTTCAGAGAGAGGGAAACAATGAAGAATTGAGTCCAGATTTTTCTGGCCCTGTAAAAGTCTGCCATCAATAATCATGGGACTGCTAAATATAGGCATCAATGAATTAGCAATTTGACCTCTCTCACTGAATTTTATAGCAATGGCGTATGCATAGAACAAGCAAAAAGGTGTTTATCAGCTTCCTATGCAAACAGAAGGCGACTACATAATCATATTTTAATTTTTCATTTCTGAACTGTGCCTGTCTCATAACAGATAAATTCGTGGTGACCGACTCCTGTTACAGAAAAGCAAATTGCTTCCCTCATTATCGCCTCTGTAATGTGTCAATATGTGGCAGTTGCCACTAATGGAGGACTGTGATTTATCCTCGCACTGAGGGGCAATTATACACATGACGACGTGGCCGAGTGTGTGCAATGCATTCATTAGAAAGAGCATCGTGCGTAATGGCACCCTCGCAATCACTCCTCAGAGCAGGGACTCCATAAATCAGGCATTCTAAAGATACGCAACCAGAGCCGCTGATGGGTAACACCGACAAAGTGCAAAGGCAAAAAAAAGCTTTTTTTATTCATTTTAAGAAGATGATATTTAATATGATTGCACCACTCTGTATTTTTCCTCATTTTGGCCAGAAATGCGGGTTATTAAAAGCAGGGACGAGGCTTAGAGGCTTAATAATTTTACCAAAAGGAAAAGCAAATAGCAGAACCCACTTATACTGGGACAGACAAGCCCCATGAGAGCAGCAGAGATGACAGATGCTCCGGTCATCTCTGCACAGCATGAGCAAGTCACACTACACTTTGCATCTGTAACAGCCATCCATCCTGTCATCTCTGCATGAGCTGTACGGAGACTACTATCAACAAATCAAAGCCTTTTCCAGTTCGCTTCCCATACCTTACCCTCATGCACACAGCACACATAAATTGCACCAGTATTAGCATGAAAAACGGAATATAATTCTGAGCACCGTCATGCGACGCGTCAGCCTCAGTGCCGGGTATTGCTAGTTAGGTTATTAAACTTAAGATGATGTATATATCTCATCACATTTTTCAGGATGTAAGCATCCTAATCACTGATTAGCACTCACTAAAACTTTAATGGGAGATACAGACTCGACTGCTCTGCATGATAAACTCCAGAGAGGCACTGATGCTCCCTAAGTCAGCTCTCTAAGTCCATTAGCTTACATTTTCTTGTCTTTTCATGCATATCTTGTTGTGCCCCACGGCCCAGAGAAAGGATCGATCTTATACAGTATAGTGTCAAAATGGCATATACCTTCTTACTTCTTAAACACCAAGAATGTAAAACAATCCCACATGGGTAACTTGATATTTTCAATGTCAGGATGTAAAGACTGATCAAGAAGCATTCTATGGCAGTCATGAGCAATCCTAGATGGCAGCTAGCATTTTAGAGAAGGAACTTCTCTAACTTTAACTTATAAAGTGAACTCAGATATAAGTGCCTTTCAGCATAGGGTTAGCACTACTCAGAAACATTGAAAACAAGGTCAAGAGCAAAATGAGACACAGAATTCTGATGTACATCTTTGTTTATGCTTTGATAGAGACTAGAGCATTTGCTCTTCAAAAGCCCTTTCATCATATTCAGAGGTTGTAAAGCTAAAATAACTAAATGACAGCACAATAGGCTGCTCACTATGGTTTATGCATTTCAACGTACCAATACAAGATCAACACAGTCTTTGCGGCAGCAGTTCTTGACAGCGGCTTTTATTGTATGGTTCATGCCAGTCCTGACACCGTGACGATGAATGGCAAGTCGGTAAGGCATGCGCTAACGGTTTTGACTGAAATGGCGCGGTTCAAATCTGACACCTACCTCCTCAGCCACGCGGACATCCTCACGATGCCATGATCTCTGTCCCTCCTCGCTCCTGCGCACAGACGGGTTTCGCGTTATGCCTTTGTCACTTCGCCTCCAAGACTGAGCACAGAGCGCACGCTCCCTCTCTCTCTCACTCACTCCCGGTGCTGCGGCTAGCTCTCCCTCTCTCTCTTTCTCTCTCTCTCTCCTCTTCCTGTCTGTCTCTCTCTTGCTTACTCGCAGCTGCTCTCAGTCTATCACTGCTGCTGTTCTGTCTCACTCCAACTGTGATAGTCTCTGGTTTGCGCTCTCTCTCTCTCTCTCTCTCTCCAACTCTCTTTGTCTCAGGGCTGCTCACCTTGTGCTGATCTCTCTCTTTCTCTTACTCTCTCTCCTTCTCTCCCCCTCTGTCAATCACACTCTTTCTCCCTTCACTTCTTTCTCCTAAAAGAGAGGAGTCTGGCAGTGGGTAGTGAGCTCCTGATTGGCAGCTCTTCAGCACTCCCTTAGAGGAAAGGATTTGGGGGGGGGGGCGGGGGGCAGGGGGGGTGGCACTTTCGCTTGGAGAAGATGATTTCCATGTCAATACTGCCAAGGAAAGTGCTGCGCGCAGAACAGGGAAAAAGCCTCAGTGAGCGATGGGCCTTCTGATGTTTGATGGCCAAATTTAATCTTCTTACAGCGATGATAAAAACCCAAGGAGACACGACCATGACTTGTGAATTATTTTCTCTGGAGATAGCTCTCCTCTCCTCTCCTCCCCTCCGCCACCCCCATCCTCCACTCGGTCATACCCACCTACCGCACACACACACACACACACACACACACAGACATATCCTGCTTCCAATATTTGCTGTTTGCGAGAACAGAGGATTTCTCCCAGCATATCTTGGCCATCCTCTTCACTCTAGATGGGCTTAGCGGAGCTTTTCCATGCATCTTATCTAAATCCAGGTGTTTTCATTTTTTTTTTTTTTTTTACTAGTCATGTCATTGGAAAGATTGACATATTCCAAATACTGCTGAGTGCATTGCATTCTGTCTAAAGAGTGTAAGACTCACTGACTTAGCAGGTGGAAATTGATACAACACGACCTTTAACCTTCTGAACTGCCTCACAATTTTCGTAGCTATCCCCAGGGAGTTAAACTAATATTGCAACAAATTAAAATAATTTTCCCACACAAATATGTGCTTGAATATGTTGACTCTTGTCGAAACCAACTAGATCATGTCATATTACAGAGTGACAGGTGCTGAACAGAAATATTCAGGAAAACATGAAGAATGAAAGAGCTAAATACAGGATTTCTGAAATAGAGCTGCAAAAAATGTGAAACCTTCAGAATCAGAGAATTCATAAATATTTCACTTGTTTATATCAATACCTCTATCTGTTCATGGCCCAAATATACACTGCCCTCCATAATTATTGGCACCCCTGGTTAAGATGTGTTCATAAGCTTGTAATAAATTCAGTTTATTCTAAATAATATAGGACCACAATGAAAAAAAGAGAATAATCCAACCTTTAATTCAAGTGCATTTATTCAAAGGGAAAAAAAATCCCACACTTAGAAATAATTCTTTTACACCAAATCATGTGTGCCACAATTATTAGCACCCCTGATGTTAATACTTTGTACAACCCCCTTTTGCCAACAAAACAGCACCTAATCTTCTCCTATAAAATTTCACAAGCTGGGAGAATACAGAAAGAGGGATCGTCGACCATTTCTCTTTGCACCATCTCTCTAAATCATCCAGCGACCTGGGTCCTCTCCTCTGCACTCTCCTCTTCAGCTCGCTCCACAGGTTTTCAATGGGGTTGAGGTCTGGGGACTGAGATGGCCATGGGAGGAGCTTGATTCTGTGTCCAGTGAACCATTTCTGTGAAGATTTGGCCACATTTTTAGAGTCATTATCTTGCTGAAAGACCCAATGACCACCCATCTTCAGCTTTCAGGAAGAGGCCACTAGATTTTGATTTAAGTAAGTAAGTAAAGAGCTCTAAAAGAAAGGACATGGATTTTAAAATGGATCCTCAAGTGGACAGGCAGCCAATGCAGGGATAGTTAAATAGGAGTGAGGTGGTCCCTTCTCCTAGTGCTCGTCAGAAGCTGCGAGGCAGAGTTTTGGACCACCCGGAGTCAGTCAAGCTCCTTTTTATTTAAACAAGTCAAAAGGCTATTACAATTATCCAATCGAGATGAGATAAAGGCATGCATGACCATCTCCAGCTCTCTTTCAGACACCAATGTCGAAGCTTCGAGATGTTTCTCAAATGGAAGTAACAATTCTTAATTAAATTCCTTGAGTGGCCATCAAGCGACATGAAGGAGTCAAAAGTTACTCCTAAATGTTAAAGCTTTGAATTCATAGACAGGCCTAGTGCATTGAGGTGGTTCTTTATGACATGAAGATTACCCTCAGGTGCAATAATTAAGGTTTCTATCTTTGTAGAATTAAGCTGAAGGTAATTATCATGTAGCCACTGCTTGATATTGGACAGGCAGTCAATGAAAGATGATAGTTTGTGGAGCTCAGTGGGCTGAAAAGAGCAGAATATCTGGATATCATCAGCATAGGAATGATAAGAGATAATTAAACAGCACAGAGACATAAGCCCAAGGGGAAAAATGTACAGAATGAACAAGACTGGTCCTAGAACAGAGCCCTGAGGCACCCCACAAGTCAAATGTGCACACTCTGACATGATCTGGTTGGCAAAAACACTAAACCTTCTGTCAGGAAGGTAGGACCTATTCAATCCAGGGCAAGTCCAGACGTCCCAACAACATCACAGAGTCTGTTAATCATAACATTGTGATCAACAGTATCAAAAGCAGATGTTAAGTCTAACAAAACTAAAACTGTGAATTCACTAGAATCAGCTGACATCATAATATCACTCGAGACTTTAAGTAAAGCAGTTTCCGTGGAGTGGTGTTAACGGAAGCCACACTGAAACTTATCAAAAATATCATGCTTCTCCAAAAAAGATGTGAGTTTCTCTTCAACAACCTTCTCAAGAATTTTTGATATAAATGGAAGTTTTGATGTAGGTCTGTGGCACTGGAGTTGCAGTGGATCTAAACGGCACTTTTTGAGCGTAGGTTCAACAACAGCATGCTTGAAAAAACAAGGAACCATGCCGGTTTAAAGTGAGGTATTGTATATATGTACGATACGAGGACCAATTGAGTCAAAAACTTGTTTAAACATTGCAGTTGGGAGAATATCATTGGGGCAGGAGGAGGCTTTCATTTTGTTGACTAAAGCAGATATGTAATGTCACCAGCCTAAAGGTGGGCGGTGAATAAGGAGGCGAACTTCAGGAAGAGTTATATAAAATCTGCAGCCATGTTACAATTGGCATCATCAACATGGAGATTAAAGTCCCCGACAATTAGAACTTTTTCCAGTTTAATAATAGAGGACATAAAATCAGAGAATTCAGTGAGAAAAATGCCAGCAGGAGCAGGCGGGTGGTAAATTAACACACAATAAAATATGTTAACAGAACCAACCTTAGTCGTCTGAGACGCGAAGGAGGAGAAATTCAATGACTTTATTGCTTTGCATGAGAAACTGTCCCGGTAAACAACGGCAAGCCTACCGCCACAGCGATCTGTGGGAGGAGTCCCAACGACTGAGCAACCGGTCGGACAAAGCTCCTTTAGATGGACAAACTCCTCCTCTTTCCGCCAAGTTTCCGTGAAGAAAATGAAATCCATATTTTTGCTGGTTAGGAGCTCGTAAAGAGCAAAAGATTTGTTGGCAATAGAGCAGGTAAGAGCAGGCAGAGTTGAGCAAGGAGATCCGAATTGAGGATGACAGATCGATGTCATCAACAGCTGATTGTCGGTGAACTGACTGCAAACACCTGGTGCGGCCACGTAGCCTCCAGCTACAGTGGTCTGTCAGTCACTGGTTCGTTAGAACAGTCACGAACGGCGGCAGCAAATACATGGTCCCACCAGCAAGCAGCCAATCTAGATGAAGCTCTTGCCTGCCTGGCAAGAGGAACTGAGGCTGCAGTAGCTGGGCAGCGTGGCCGTCTGCGTCCTGGAAGAAAACCAGCCGCAAACACCGGGAGCGAACTCTGGAATGACACCGGAGAAAATCCTTCCATTGAGGGTGCTTCATTTTGGTCTACGCACCTGCTCTGCAGCACCTTCATCTCGCTCTCCTTTTCCTGGTCGCCGGGCTATTACCCGGACTCGCGAACAGGTACAGGTACTCAGGAGAGGAGGGCGAACAAAAAAACAGAGGGGGAAGAGAATGACTGTAACTCTCCCAGCTGCCAAAATGCCTTTCCATGGACACTTTGATACCAAACAAAGTGCATTGATCATATGTCCAAACAGTAGATACATAATTATGGAGCGAAAGGGCTGATAAGACCGCATAAAAAATTATAAAAAGGAACAATATCCAAAAATATAACAAACACATCTTGCCGCCAACATTTAAAATGTCCTGGTATTTCAAAGCGTTCATGATGCCATGCACCCTAACAAGGTTCCCAGGGCCTCTGGAAGAGAAACAGGCCCACAGCATCACCGATCCTCCCCCATACTTCACAGTGGGCATGAGGTGCTTTTCTGCATACTCATTTTTTGTGTTCCGCCTGACCCACTTAGAGTGTTTGTTTCCAAAAGCCTCTATCTTGGTCTCATCTGACCAAAGCACAAAGTCCCAGTACCGCTTAGCGAACTCCAGACGTTTGTGTTAATGATTGTGAGTGAGAAAAGGCTTTTTCAGGGCTGCCGGGTGGCTCACACGGTTAAGGCACTGCACTGCAGTGCAGAGGTGATCACCACGTCGCGGGTTCGCGCCTCGGCGTACCCACCGGCAGGGGTCGGCAGCTTTTTCAGAGTAGCGCACAATTGGCTATCGCGCAACAGGGTTACAAATTGGGAAGGGACTGCCGGATTTGGGCATTCGATAACAGCTTTGTTCGTTGCTCCAGCGCCTCCTGTTGGCCAGACGGGCGCTCGTCAGGAAGAATCCGGCTTGGTTCATGTCCGGGTATCCTCCGCCCTCGGTCTGAACTTGCGAAGATTCAACCAGCGAGTGTATAAGAATCAGTGGCTGACAGGCACGTGCTTCGGAGGAGAGCCGTGAACTGTCTTCACTATCCTCTTGTTGGCATGTAGATAGTGCCTGATGGTGGTTCTGGAGACTTTGTGACCCCAAGATGCTACCATTTGTTGCAATTCTTTAATAGTGAGCTTTGGAGAACTTTTTATTTCTCTTACCATCCTCCTCACAGTGCGTGGTGGAAAAAATAACCTTGCGTCCTCGTCCAAGCTTGTTTACCACTGTTCCAGTTGTTTCGATCTTCTTAATGATTCCTCTGACAGGAGATATGGGCAGGTGCAGGTGAGTGGCTATTTTCTTGTAGACTTGTGAAGGTCAACACGCATCTGCCTTACTTGAATGGTGTGTTCCTTTGTTTTTCCCATGTTGAAGAGTGTATAAGAGAAATGGGCTCTGTGTCACGTCATATTTATACCCCAGGGAAACAGGAAGTCATGAATTACTACTTAAATGTTCCTAGATACTCTGATCAACTTTGTAAACTACTGTAGAAAAGACAGAAGTACTTCAATTACATTTATTTCCTAGGAATTGTTAGGGGTGCCAATAATTGTGTAATAGGAGATGTTATGAAAAATAATTATTTCTTGGTCTGGGATTTTTTTCCCCTTAAAATTCACTTGAGTTAAAGGTTATATTTTTCTATAATTTTCAGTGAGAGTATGCTTCTGCAGTAAAAATTGAATTTTTTTTAAGGCTTTTAACACATCTTAACCAGGGGTGCTAATAATTATGGAGGGGACTGTATGTCTGATAAACTCTTTAATAGATTGTTGACTCAATTCTGATAAAAGCATATTTGATGTAAAGGCGGCAATAAGAGTCCTGTGCTGTGAAAATGACTTGTAAACTTTGTAGTCAGAACCTCCACTTCAATAATTTACAAAAACTGCTCCATGGACTATAAATACCAATGAGTTTTCAGACCAGTGTAAAGTAATTATTGCAGTAAATTATAGTGATGGAAAATGTTTGATTTATTATATCCTCTCTCTGTTTCTCTCAAGCTGATATGCATGCACGCACACACAAACACACACACACACACACACACACACAAGATACATGCAGTGTACAGGTGCACACACCACAGACACACACATGCTTGCACACACAAGCACTCACACAGACAGACACACACACACACACACACACACACACACGTAAGCACACACACACACACACACACACACACAGATACCCAATCACACAGACAGGCAGACACAGTTATATCATCAAGGTAAACCGAACACTCATTCAAGTTGATAGCAATTTCACGCAAGTTATTCAAGGATGGCAAAACACCAACAAAGCTTCCAGCCCCCGAAAAAAAACCATATGAGCTGTTTGCTCATTACCCTCTGATATGACCCATACGAATACACTGAAAAAAATAAGTCTTTGGATCAAAGTGAAAACATCGCATCAATTTGTTACATGTAACTGTTCTAGGTTTTCTTTGTTGAAGTGTTTATTTTGAACAAATCAACTATTTTTTTTGAAATCACATAAGGCTTATCCACATGAATAGCAACCCCTAATAGCAACTTTTTTCAGTGTTTGACCATTTCTGATTCGAACCATGAAAGTGTATCCTAAATTACCGCCACCAACAGTGGTTGCATGCGCTAGAGATTGACAGCACCTTTGAAAACGAATAGTTGAGAAAAAATTGTGGCTTGGGTGAAACTAACTGCTTCCTTCAGGTTACGGTTTTGGTTACGGTTAAAGTAGGGCATGAAAGACAGTCTCAAATCAAAGTTGTAAATGTTAAACAAACAGTTGGAAACAGGAATCAAACAGCAGCCCCCTCTTGGAATGTCTGCCATGTTGTAGTCCCAGCCACCACCGCGACCTCTTGCCTATACAAACTTTATCAGTATAAAGCAAGCCATCTGATTGGCCACTTTGGTGTGGTCATAATTGCTACAGCCGCTATAGCACATATTAATAGGTCGTTTACCTATTAATTACAGGGCACTGTAATTTTCACCAGTCCAGTCATTTTTTTGAGTGGACAGTCTCCAAAATACACTCTACACAACTGTTGCCACTGCACCATATTTTGACAAACTTTCTTTTCTTTTTTCAAAATTCTCAGTTTATCATTGTTTCCAGTTAATTCATCCCTACATGCACTGTGCAGAAAAAGGTCTCCCTTAAAAAGAAAGCAGGCCCCCTTCACTGCTCATTGTTAATGAACAAATTGCAATGTCCTTATCTTGGAGCCACAATTATTCATATGCAGTTCTCTTCCTGTTGGTAATGTCATGGTCACAGTTCTTTTGTTGCAACGGCTAATATAGTCACATGGGAAGTCATGAGCGCTCAGAATCCATTTATATGACTGATTAGCTGAAAAGGCAGGAGCAGAAATGGAGGGAATTTTGTACCCAGAATTTGCCACAAACTATTTGCTGCTTATTTTGCACCAAAGACATAATTTTGGACCTAAAGGCATATGTGCAAGGACAGAAATATATTCAAACTTTCATTCCATGGATGAGTGAACTGTCAATTCATTTGGGGATTGACTTGGCCAGTAATGAAGAACATTCCTCAATTTTGCATTAAAAAATCCCTGGCTGCTCCTGCAGTGTGGCCATTGTCTTGTCGTAAAATGAACAATTAGTTTTAAACACTTGGTTGTAACAAAGCAGAAAAGGTGCCACACTTCTGAATGCGTCCTATTTGCTGCTGTCAACACTCACAGCATCAAACTGACAACTGAGTCAGTTTAAGTTACAGCCATACTAACATGCCTCAGCTACAGCACTATTTCCACATTTAAATAAAAGAGGGTTCCCGTCTTTGTCCTCACCTCTGTCTTTACATTAATGATCCTCCTCTAAATTTGCTGCAGTAAAATCTAATAACAATGACATATAGGCATTTTGAGTGTAGGTTCATGATGACTACAGATATTTTATCAATTTGCAAATATTAGCAGCTAAGAGGCTTTGGCCATTTAGCACTTTGAAGTATATTGAATGCATTTGTCAACAAAATGAACTTAACAGCGAATTTCCCTTTGTCACAGCCATTTTTCTTGTTTTAGCACAGTCAAGATTAATCTTGCTTGCTTTGTCAGCACAAGCAAGTGGTCCAAAAAATGCCAAGTCTGATGTATGCAGCTTTTGCAATGAACAGAAGAAAAAAACAACAACATATGATCAGATGTCAAACTTTTTATGGGCACTAATATATAAATAAAAATATACACTCGGAAACCAAATTTCAATTACCGAAGACACAAAACTTAGCAGGATGAAATGAAACTATGGAATGTTTACCTCATTTATTTTAAAATAGGCCTGTAACGTTAGTTACCCCTAACAACTGCAAAACCTTGAAGGCCGAAATATTAAGAACTTAAGTACAGCATACTGTCATCATCCCAAAATTGTTGCCTTTTGCGTAACCTGCAACAGCAAGGCAAGTTTATTTTTACAGCCTTTTTAGAACGAGTCCAAAATATGTTTGCAGGGACAGAGAAAATATATCAGTACAAAAACATATCAGACTAAAATTACTATTAATAATACACCTGGTATAATAACAGAAGCAAAAAATAAAGAATAGGACCTTTAAGCAAATGCCAACTGCTACCTGCAAAACTATCACTCTGTGAAGTAGTGGGAGACAACCACCCTTTACTGTAGCAGGAGAGCATAACTTGAAACCTCTCACTTTCCTGAGTGTCAAATATGACAGTTATCTTGTGACCAATGACATGCCTTGGGCTGTAGGAGTCAGCGCACACGTCATCTCAGGTCATTCTGTTTGAGCAGGTGGTCTGGTGGTCTTTGTCTTGGTCATAGTGATAAAAGCACATATAATTATCTCCTCTGCAGGCTTTTATGGCAGTGTCTCTGGCGTGAATGACAAAAATAAATACAATAAATAAATAAATACAAGATACAAATGTGCTAGTTTATATTTATGAAATACACAGTTATAAAATATAAAGTCATATGAAAACTATCACATGAAAACCGCATGATTCCACGATCTGATCATTTTCAACTTTTCATGATAGTTGTCGTGATGCAGTCATTATAATGTATGGTAACATGCATTTCTGTAAAAAAAATAACAGCATATTACAGAGTATCCTATGCTTGCGATAATAACAAGTCATCAGTAGATGACACATCCTCCTGGCCTCTGCAATCTAATCTCAGAAATCCCAAATATCAAAAGGCACCAGTCTAGGACCTGATTAGTACGCACAGTTTTGCCAAGAAATATTGAACGGTATTTGAGTTCTGCTCCCCGAAACAAAACATTCACGGATGGACACACGGACGGACAGACGGGCAGACGACTGCACTGTTGACTATATTCCCCCACATTATATGCCAGTACTTGTAAAAATTTATATTTTATACAACTTCTATTCCCATAAAAACTGAGTTGAGGAATGGTCTACTTTTCCTCTCAAGGCCTCTTCAGACCAAAGATTAGCGACCAGACAAGGTGAGACATGCAACAATTTGCAAAAGAACCTTCATATGTTTGGACTGCAACTTTCTGAAAACCTGCCAGTTTACACCAATGCAACAAGATAAGACAGTGTATCATTTCATAAGCAACAATTATCTTATCTTCCATATCTCTTCCTCTCGGGTCAGATTGTTGGGAGGTGAATAATTGGCAGTGTGCTGAAATATGAATGAGGATCATGGATGCAGTTGAAAACCAAACGCTGGGGGTTCACATAATAATAATAAGAAAAAGAAGATGAAGATGAAAAAGAATAAGAATAATAATAACTGGACTGAAGCTGCAGAGCAGCTTTGACACCTGTATCCGTGATAATCACCTTATCCAAAGAAATTGTCCTGGTCAGTTGACTGAACAGAACAATTTTTATGTTGCAGAACTGATGGATAAGAAGGTTGTATCTCTGAATTGCATTTGCATACCCTTAATAAGATGATAAAGTTTCATGATGATAGCTCAAAGCTGAAGGTCAACTGAAATTTGATTGGCTGATGTCAGCCATATTTTTTTTTGGTACCACTTTGTTCGCATAGACTTTCATGGAAACCCTGATCAACATGAGGCAAATATCATTTCAAGTTGATCAAAAAATTGGTTGAGAAGTTATGACCATTTGTTTGCTATAGTGGTACCTACAAATGGATTAACACCAAATTTGGTATGCTTAAGTCAGATGGCCTATAGATAGCAGATCTGATGTTTGGTGAGGATTGGACATAGTGCTTAGGATTTACGACTCATTTCATCAATAGAGGCCAAGGCCTCAAATTTCATTGGCTTACAGCAGCCACAAGTTTTAACCGCGTTGGGCAGAAGCCAAATAAAGCCCATCGTTGCCAATATGGGGGGTGCGTGTCTGCCATATTGGATTTTGAAGCTAGTGGTCCTATCAGCGCTTTATCCGTAGCTCCAGAGCTTCAGGATCCCGGGTTACATGTGTTCTGTGCCCGGATGCAACAGAAACCATCACAGGGACTGAGAATTGAGCTTATATAAATTTTCCGAAGGACGCCAAGCTTAGAAAGAAGTGGCTGATTAACATAAGACGGCCTGGAAAGAAGGACAAATATAGCAAGTTTGCTGTATTGTTTCGCCATAAAACCAGTTATATTCCCTTACCTAAAAAGGTACAATATTTAGCGGTCAGTCAATTCACAGGGAACTGGGAACAACTGAAGAATACGGCCTGCATTGCATAACAATAACGATAACTTTACAGTTTCATATTGATTTATGAAATATAACTCGCGAACCTATCTGAAACTTCATTATAATCTAGCTGGCCTCCCGTTACTTTAGCTAGCAATAATGAACGACAGTCACAACACTGTAAGTAAGCCCGCTGGGTAACACAACTTTAGATTTGCGATGCAGGCCGTATTCTTCTGTCGCTCCGCGGCAAGGTTTGAGAATGAATTAATGGAGTGCAGTGGCGTGCTGTCACATCACCCTTTCCCACATAATTGCTCTTTAACTGTCTGCTATAAGTGATGTGACTCCGCAAGGATGATAATCAGCTTAAAATCAGAAACATTCACAGACTTCACAGCAATTATTTTCGCCATCACTCACCCGTTCGTCGAAGGCTATCTAACAACGCTATCTAGCTGTCACTACATTCAGACTATAGAATGGATTCTCATGGCTTATTGCTGAATGAGCCTCGCCAACTAATTTATTGTGTAGTTTCACATGCTACAGGAGCGCAGAAATTAGAAAGACATATTGATTTTTTTCCACCGCTGCAGTTCCGAAACAGACACTGCCTCAAATGACAAAGTTAGAGCTCCTGGCACTTTGTCCAGACTGAAATCAGGCTCCAAAAAACACGTGCGTTCTGCAGTCTCCACGTTACAATCCATTTGTTTGGACCACTGTGAATCCTGATACGCATTGCGCAAGAGCTTCTTCTCGCTAGGCGCAGTGAGACATGCAACTCCCGTATTGTGCATGACCTCTGTTTCAGGCTTTATAACTCAGGGTTCCAGCTTCACAGGGTTTGAGTCTGAAAAAATGATTTCAATGAGGCAAGATCCTTGCATCATTCAAAAATAAAACTAATTTCCATGTTTTTTTAATTTTGGGGATGAAAGTGCCACAAGCGTGAGGAACCATGAAATTTCAACGCTGAAGTCATTTTTGGACTGTCTTACTAAAAAACAAAGAACAGCTTGGAGGTAAAACAATACATTTCCTGAATCATAATCTCATTGACCAGAAGTCAGCTAAATCTGACAGTGTTACTCAGTGCAAATAACAATCTGTGAAGCAAAATGCAAGTTGCCCCTTACTTCTCCAAACAGCTGAAAAATGGAGAGAATTTAGCTGTGGTGGGAATTCTAAATAATGCAATCTTATGCCAACAACCGTCTTCACGCAAAGTACAAACTTTTGGATCAAATACAAATGAAACATATAATTTTTAAATATATCTGACAGTCAAAATCATGGGGCCTCATATAATACCTGTCCATTCACTCTCAAAACTAAACAGAAAACAAACTGAAAAATATAAGGCTATAAAAACTTGATACAATCCTCGAATGTGATGTGATCTTGTTCCCAGATGAAAAATAATGGAAACTTATACTCACAGTCTCCATGTTAGCAAGATATACTGACGTCATAATTCTCTGTAGTACATTATGCAATACTCCAAAGTATATTATCATGATTCCACTGTTGTGGCATGAAGTTTGACAAATGTCGCAATCTATCAACATACATATTAAAGCTTATTTTGGAAATAACTCGGGTTCATGCTATTTTTTTCTGGAAATATCAATGCAACCGGTGGTCATGATGTATACCAAGGAAAATCAAAGCAAAAGCTACAAGTTGGCTTTTAGAACTGTAGAGACGAATATGAAGAGTAATGATAATATGCAAATAATTTAAATCTAGCAAGCAGAACAACTACTCAAACTGCTCCAGTCAGATGGCTGCAGCTCAGAAGATGTGGGCGTGGTTAGTACTTGGATGGGAGACCACCTGGGAAAAGTAAGATGCTGCTGGAAGAGGTGTTGGTGGGCCAGTAGGTTGCAATCTTCCCTCTGGTGGAATAATCCCCAATGCCCCAGTGCAATGGTGGGGACACTGTGTTGAGGAAGATGCTGTCTTTGGAGATGTTAAACCGAGGTGACTGACTCACTCAGTACATTTACATGCATAATTAAGTGAAGCAACAGTAATAGCTTGATTAAACCATGCAATCGGACTACTGTTCTTGTTCCAGTGTACAAGTACAGGATGAAATTTGATTTATTGACCGAGGCAAGCCCGTCTCCGCTGCAATAGGTGGCGGTATGCCTTTAAGCTGATTCGCGTTGCATCTTTTTCTGATTGATCTATTCTGTCACAGACCAAATATTTGACAAACAAGTTTGCAGGCGGCTAGCTAGAAACATGTCAAAGGCATTGACTGTGTAAGCTTGAGTAGTGAGAACATGGACAACTTTGCAGCTCTGTATTTTTAAAATGGGTTGTTCGCAATTCTTTTTGTACAACTGAGATGCACGGCACCCCCGGTGGTCAGCCAAAGCTTGGCTGAAACGCCGTTATGCCCTACTTTGTTCCCTTTCTACTACCCCGGAGTGTGTTGCCCAGAAGCGTAGTTGCTAGCAGGTAACATTTAGTTGCTAGCAGGTTTGTCCATTCAGTCTGTGGTTCCTACTATGTAACTTTGGGAAATGCACTCCCTGGCTTCCCATGCATGTTGGATGCAGGTCAGGAGTAATGACTTTTGGGACAGTGTCATTTTTCTGATGGTGAGTGTAAGGAAAATTTTTGGATGACGTACAAGTCATTCCATAAATCATGCTAATTAAGGGTAGAAGTTAATTGACCCCAAGGCATTACGGTTCAAGCATCAATACCCTTGCAGATGAGGACTGCTACTGTTCAATGCAAACTTGCTAGCTAGTCAGTCTGCCCGTCCGTCTGTCCATGTGTCCACCCGTGAATGTTTTGTTTCGGGGAGCAGAACGCGAATACCGTTCAGTATTTCTTGGCGAAACTGTGCGTACTAATCAGGTCCTAGACTGGTGCCTTTTGATATTTGGGATTTCTGAGATTTGATTGCCGGGGCCAGGAGGATGTGTCATCTACTGATGACTTAATTATCGCAAGCATAGGATACTCTATAATATGCTGTTTTTTTTTACAGAAATGCATGTTATGATACATTATAATGACTGCATTACGACAACTTCACTATCATGAAAAGCGGAAAATTATCAGATTGTGGAATCATGCAGTTTTCATGTGATAGATTTCATATGACTTTATATTTTATAACTGTGTATTTCAGTTTTTGCTAGGCAGATCGGTGTTTACATGTCCACACGACTTCAAGGTCAAAGCCCTTCAGGAAGAATGTGGAGCTTGCTCAGAGCGCAGAGTCCAGTTTGGTTCGATTCATGCGTATACATGCAGGCATAATGGGATTATTACTTGATTTAGTGTGATTCCAGTCGGACTAACGTTACATGCATTTTTAAAATCCGATGATAGTCAGACTAACACAATAATTTGATTTTCTCTAATGTCATGTAAACGAACTGACTGTGGTCATTAAAGATCCTGTGACACTCTTCGACAAGACTAGGGGGTTACCTAATGTAATGGCTAAATTCCCTAAATGTTGTGATTCTGCATTCTGCACGTCATGTTTTAAGTTCTGTGCCCGGCCTAGCCATGTTTAGGATTTCTGTGTTTAGTGACCACTGCCTGCCCTTTGACCATTCTTAGGATCATGTATTGTGTTTTTGGTAATTTAGATTTCATGTTTTATTTTTTTTTTCAAGCCTCAGTTTTCATGCCATGTTTTCATTTCCATGCATTGCACTTTGTCTCCCCTGTCTTGTCATGTGTGTATCTTTGCTTACGGTCCCTTGTCTTGTGTGCCACTCATTCGGGTGATTTATTGGTTTCTGGGTTTCAATCTTCTTTCATTATCTCATGCTCTTCCTTCCTCTCTCTTTTACTGTCTTACTAACACATACTAACAGTTTATTGTTTTTGCTAATTACTAACCACACTAATCTTGTATATTATTACTAACTTTCTAACATGCACTCGGGATTGTATAGCTGCACATACTAATTGACTAACAATCTCTCAGCAGTCGCTCAATTCTTATCTCCGCCTCCTTGCCTATCCCTAATTATCTCTGCTGCAAGTTTCTGTGGATTTCCACTAATACTTTGTGCTTTCCTTTTCTTTTATCTTGGCACTTTAGTACTCCTTAACCGGAGCTGTTGTTTTGTACTTAGGTTTGTCATGTGATCCCTGTCTGTGTTTTCGCTACAGCCAAATTCATGTAATTAGTTTATTCCTCATGTGTCTCTCCCTGATCATTGTTACCATTGATTGCACCTGTTCTCCCTGGTCATGTGTTTACCCTGGATGTGTATATAAGATGTCTGTTTGGTTCACTCTCTTGCCAGATCGTTCTCCCTAGTTTTTTTGTGCCACGGTTCTCGCCTTGATTTCTCAGTGTTTATCTTTCTGACTGGATTGCCCGATTTTTGCCTTTGTGATTTTGGATTACTGTTGCATCTGTGTGTTTTGACCATTTTTCTGCCCGACTACGAGATCTGTTTGCTGCCCTGGTAACGATTCGGATTACGTCCTGTGGAATCTGGCTTGTCTCTCTGATAGTACTATTCCTGTGTACCAGACCCATTTCTGTCCGACTACGATTACTGTGATTGCTACCCTGGTTTTTGATACTATTTTTGCCCAACTGGATTTCGACTTTTGGATTGTGGACTTTGTACTGTTGCCTTTTGCTCTGCGGGGGTCACCCCCCTTTACCAATAAAACAAGCTCTACTGCACTTCCTAGTTCTCGCGACTGGTTCCTGATCGCAAAACAACACTAAATTCCTGGCTCCTACTCATCCCCTGATCCAATTGGATAAGATTAGGATAAGATGATAAAAGGAAGAACTGCAGCACCCACAAAAGCAAACAATTTAAAAAAAAAAAAAAAAAAAAAAATGCCAATGTGAAAGATTATTTTCAAGATGTTTAAAAAACACGTGTCAGAATGGTGATTGCGATCGCTCCACGGACCCACATCAGAGCATACTGTGATGCTAGCTAGTACAATTGTAAGCAAACTTATTCCATTGGATAATTTGCATTTCAACCTGTGAGGATATGCACATATGCTGGCAAACCCAATAATTTGAGCAGCCTTTCAGAGGATCCCCCAGGAAGGTTGGCTGTTCTGCAACAATACAGTAGTTGTTCAAAATATCAAACACATGGCATATAATGTATAATTCTGCACGGTCTGTCACAAAAAAATTTTAAGTGAACGAATGTTTGAAGTGCTGAAAATGCGCACGAGACGTTTAGATAAGTCCTGCACTGGTAGACCCGTTATCGGCAATTATGTGGAAAAAAAAAATTGAATCCGACCTGATCCATTAATACGGTGCCTGCGGTCTCATTTCCAAAGAAATGCAAAATCTGTCATTACATTTGGAAATTGATTTATTGGATATAATTCAAGGGGTTATGATGTGTGATGAAAGAAAACACTAATTTCTTTCTCGCTATTTTTCTCAATCATTTGAATTTTTTTTAGTCAGTCCCTGCCAGCGCGTATGTATGTATTTATTTATTTATTTTTACCGGTGACCCTAAAGGTAAACCTTTTCTTTTCATTTGCTTGTTTTATGCACAAGTTGTAATGCAATATGAAGTTCAACTGCGGCCCTGGGGATTCAATTCATGGTTATAATTTTAACACCTGAATTTATTTAAAGTAATTTTGAGCAATATTTTAAAAATATTTTTATTGCATTTTTGAAGATCACTGAGATCAGGTTTCCATGGGCTACTTTAAAGAATGGTTTGTTTGCGCGCTTTCACTTCAGGCAGGTGCAGCCCTCATTCTGACGCAGTTAAGAGTAATAATTATTATTATAATTATGAGGGCAGTAAAGGCCGCACTATAATAGCTATCCACCACAGTAGAAGTTCCTCAGGCCTTTAAAGGGAATGTGAGATGATGCTCTGATTGGTTTATTCCATGTTTCGCCCAAAGCACACCTATGATTAATTAAGAGATTAAATCCAACCCCTTTGCACCGAGCGCCTTACTATGCTTCCAGATATCCCACCTTTTCCCTAGCAGAGATGTATTTGGACACGGCCTTAACGCACTTGCACCAAACGTTTCAGGCCGAGCGCTTAGATCGTTAAAATACGGCCCAAAATCAGTATAGTGGACAGTAAGCAAAATAAGTAAGAATGAAGGTGATATTGTGTTCCTCATACCCCTTACCAAGAACTTTATCAAAATACATTGTCTACGCAAGGTATTAGCATGTACAAGTTCCCAAAGGCACCAATTGTGAGGTTAAAATGGAAAAAATTTGTTTGCAGACAAAGACACATAACTTCACAGTATATGTTGCTTTGTTCAGCAAATTTTAAAGAATTACTCAATGACTAAAACTTGTCCATTCTCAGCAGCATGGAGCCTCAAAGCATAAAGATGAAATGCTTTTTTAGAAAGGATTCTGAGCCAAGTGCCAACCTGGGACATCACTGTTCTGATCGAAAAAGAAAAAAAAGAGTAATATTTCAAAATTCCAAATAATACACAATTCTGTTATCTGAGGCTTCTTTAGCTCAATGTTAATAAGTTGTCATCCTTTCTATAATGCGTGTATTGTTTACAATAGCATTTGTTTCTGCTTTTTTATAGTTTTATTTTTGAATGTCTTTTTTCACTGTTGAATGTTTCTGATTCCCTCTTTTTTAGGAATGTAAAAAGAAACTGAAATTTGGTGAAATCTGCACGGGTGAGGTGGTCTACCTGTAGCTAAATTTCAAGTGTTTTTATATTAGTTCGATTTACCTCACAGTTTTGGAGAAGGTTTTTTTACACCTTGTTTTCCAGTGCCACCTGAACAAACTGAATATACTGAAACTAATTTCTTTATTATTATCATTGATCAACTTTGTATTTTAATGAAAACAGGAGAAATATTCAGAATTCAAATTTCTTTCTAAATATTCTATAATTGACATTGAAAATTTTCGTTATTATAGTGATAACATGATGCTCTGTCACAATCAGGTCCTTTGGGAACTTTTATATATTCTAATACCTGGAATCCGGCACAGGAACCAGGCGCAGATCAACTAAAAAATAAAGATTGCAAGCCACAATTGGGACAAACTAAGAAATAAAAATAGCCCAGCAAAGCAGGCGTTACCCCTCAGCCCCTGGATTGTTTGGAATGAATACAAATTGACAAAGGCATTTTCAAGTTATCCAGCAGAATACAAAATTCAAGTTGGTGGCTGTGGCGGTCATACTGGACATCCAAGTGCTGTCAAATTCGACAGGCTTCTGTAAGTACGCAACATCAAGCAACAGAGCAAAAATGGCGTAGATTGACAAAGGCATTTTCAAGTTATCGTGCAGAATACAAAATTAAATATGGCGGCTGTGGCAGCCATTCTGATCATCCAACCACTGTCAAAATCGATAAGCTTCTGTGGGTACACAAGACCAAACGACACAGCAAAAATGGCATTGACTGACGAAGGCATTTTAAAGTTATTGTGTGGAATACAAAAGTTTACAGGGCAGGCGGATCGACAGAAGGACAGACTGACTGACATTATACCCGGGGAATATACCCCTCTTCACATTGGCTGAGAAGTAAAATCCCAAATATACTGCGGTAATGATGGTAATGATAATAACTGCAGTAGGGAAGCTAGGTGTTTGATTACAGTGCCAAAGATTCACCTCAGCTTCATGCCCAAGTGTTCATGGTTGTGAATGTGAGTTGGTTCCAGTCAGTTTCCTAACCCTGGGACAATAGTATTGATCTCCCCTTTGATCCTTCCAGTGTAACACATCAAAGCAAGGAGTTCAAACAGAAAAATATTCAACACTTCCACCTGGGCCTCACACTGCACAGCCAACAGACAATCTCCCTGTTCCTGATGTGCCATGAAGTCACGGACATCATGCACACGCTGTCTTCTGTCGGATGGCTCAGAGGCTGATCGCATTTACGTATTCACTGAGGAGATGGCATTTAACAGGGGAGTCAAACAAGCCAAGGGAAATATTTCTGATATGCGGCACGGCAGGTGTCCGGACGCAAACCTAAATATGCGAGGAAGGAGGGGGTTTAGCAACATATAAAAAGCAAATGAGCGATTGATTCCATTTTCGTTGAATGCATCACTTTTTATATTATTATTAAAGGACTGCACCTTTTGATTCTCAAGTTAGTCTTTTTTGTGAGCGAGTAACTCACTTTTAATGTTGTTGCTTTTCAGCAATTTGTTTCCATGAGAACAATTTAAAATATTCCCCACTGTGGAAAACAAACAAAAAAAAAATGTGTAGTTCAGCCGATAGAAGCCAAAGAGAGTTCTGCTCTGTGTTTTGATGAGGCAGTGGATTCTCCAGTTCAGTCTGCATGACATCACGGTTAACAGCACATCAGTCACTGAGGACAGAGACCTGGTGCTCAGGAGAAGTGGCAGACAGCACTAGGAGTGTGGAGAGAGCAGATCCCTGGCTGCCCTAGTGTTCGTTGTTCACACCTTAAAAAAGACAGCAATTATTCAACTCCAAATCAGAAGCTGTTGTTTCGACATGTTGATTTATGATGAAAACTGAATGCATCAATATATAAATAAATTTTGACCTGTATTACATTGAAAAAAATGACAACAGAACATCATTTGATATTAAACTCTTTTTTATTATATTTTATCTGAATTTTATTTACATTTCCATCTAAGAGCTTATTTCTATTTTGATTCTTGAAAAAAATAAAGGAAAAATAAATACTTCACACTCAATAAATGTTTACGTGTTTTAGGTGTAATTTAGTCTCATGAATCACGAAACCACTAATTCACCATTTGAGCCCGATGAATGGCGTTATTGTCATCCTGGAATATGCCTGTGCCATCTGGGATTAAAACGTCCATTGATGGGGTAGCTTGGACATTCAGTACTTTCAGAAAGACTGCTGACTTCTTTCTATTGCTGCATAGCATTACTGAGCACGGACCTGACCAAATGAAGCAACTCCAGATCATGACACTGCCTCAAGAGTCTTGAACAGTGGGCTGTATGCATGACAAGAACACTGCTTCATCGGCTTCCTGTCTTACCGTAATGTGCCTACCGCTCCGTAATAGGGTAAATCTGGACTCAGCAGACCACATGACCTTTTTTCATTGTGCCAGAGTCCAATCTTTATGCTCCCTGGCAAACTGAGGTCCCCCCCCCCCACCCCCCCCCCGCCATTTGGCCTCACAAGCAAGTGGCTTTTTATGACCATTCAAGTGTTTAGTCTCAATCCTGCAAGTTCTTGTTGCACTGTGGGTGTGGAAATGCTCGCACGTTCATAATTAAACACAGCCATTTCAATCAGGAGAGACTCAAGTGAAATCAGAAAAATATTAATTATGCTTTGAGCATAAAGGAGTAACATGATTGGAATCAAACAAGTCTTTGGCGCTTGAACTCTTCGGGAAGAATCGTAGAGCAGGAGCATGGCTCAGAGCAGTAGCAGGAAATCCCCCGAAGAGTCACTGGTGGCGGTGGTGGCTGAAGGCTGGTGGAGCTGGAGCGGCAGTATAGAAGGTCTGATGGAGCAGGGTGGCGTTGGGGAGGAGGAGGGTCAGCGAACGGCAGCATGGGTGAATTAGGGAAGAGAGAATGACATTTTTAAAAAAGACGGCAGCAGAACGATTGGCTAACAACACGACTGAGGTGTGCCCTGGTTGGATAGAAGAGATCAGCTGGTACGCCAGCTGACTGCTCAATGACAGCCCCGGACATTGAGTGCAGAGATTTACAAGTGAACATGCGTGAATAAAATAAACAGAGTTGACGTGCGCGAGAGAGAGTGTTCCTGACTGAACTTTTGCTAAGCTTCATGAGTTCTATTGTCAATTTAATGATCAGACTTTAAGCATTTTAGTGATCCTGATTATTAATGTTAATGTTTGTTTCCCCGACTCATTACTTCCACCAACTTGGTGGTTCACCACAATTCTTTCTTAATTCCAGTGATCTCCTCAGTTGTTTTCTTTGCTTTATGCAGGCCAATGATATGGGCCTCTTCAGAAGCAGTGATACCTTTTCCACAACCATGGGATACATCTTCTGACATGGTTGGTTAAGAAATATTAAGAAGCAACACCATCTGTCTGGGTAAAAAGAATTGTTGCCAAATTTTCTAAGGATGATCTTCTGGTATCAGATGGATTCAAGGTTTTCGAAAACCATTTGTCCTTTACCGCCAAACCAAAGGTAAACATCAGGAACGGGACATTACCTCACATCTCAGTTACAAACTCAGTTCACCTAAAAGTAGCTTCCAGTATTTACAGCCAATGTGTGAACTATACTGTGGCTTTCAAGGAGCTCTTTTTCGGGGGGGGGGGGGGGTTGCATGGTTGCGCCTGCCTCAAAGACAAGACTTGGGGCTCAGTTGTTCTTCAAAACAGCTGTGTACACAGACAGATGCGGACACCAGATCCGCAGTAGTTGTCCATTCAATTTAATGCGCAACACACACTTCAATGCGCTACAGATGAAGTTTGACTGTGGAGTAAAAATTACCTACGATAACCCATCGGTGACACAAAATATAGAATACTGCCATTTGGAATAGGAATGGAATAAGAACAAATATTTCAAAACAGTTTACAACTTTCTGAAAACACTTGTCAATGAATCTCCAAATCAAGAACGGCTATGATCTGATTGATTAGCCAAAAATCTGATCATGCTGCAAAACGTATTAAATAGAACCTGAAAATATATGTGAAATGTAATGTTTGAAGTGATGCATATGTTTGGAGATTTAAATGGTCAATGAGGTTATACTTCTGTCTCATGCGTAATTGCACACGTGCCAGGAATTTCTGTTGCAGGGGAACACTGCTAGTATTTACGTTTAAAATACTTTAACATTTTAAAAAATAGAGTTAATATTTTACTCATTGATGGTATATTATTTCACCCACCGCAACCCATTAATCAGAATATAAATTTTATGAGCCGACGGATTATCCAAAGTGTCTGTGGAGGTAACCGCAATCAGCTACCTGCTAAGTGTGCAAAAAAAAGATGTTTGAAGCTTGCTTTTGCAATATGTACAGTGTTACGTCTTGCCAATAACGCCATCTGAACACCCATTACAATTCAATGCTAAACGTGAATAATTGGCAATAGCTCCTACCTTAACACAGAAGCGACTACAGAGGCCTGCAATCAACTGCCTTTGCAATTCGTCCTGAAGCCCATGACGTGGAATGGCGATGACCTGATTTAATCCGAGATATGATGAAGGGTGTTGGGTCGAAATTTTTTAAGGGAGGTCCATTAAGATCAAGAAAAAGGAGCGCCGAGAGGCTGTTCTCTCGCTACCATCTTTTTGCAGACTACTAACTATGGAAAATAATGTAACCTGTCACGGAAACTGAGAGGAGCTAAAAAAGTTTTTTGTTGTTTCTCTGAGTGACGTTTAAGACATAGCTCCACCAGGCTTCGGTGGTCATGGCAAGAGCAAAGTTAATTAATCCTTACTCACTGCCATTAATCATGCATCAGTAATTGCCGTTTTAATGCAGCATCTATGATAAGAGTACAGAAAAATAAAAATGAGGTTCAAAAAGAACATATTGTCAATATTTTAAAGGCCCCCCAAAATCTCTCAAATTGTGTTTTCGAGGAGCTCATGTCTCATTAAGGGGAGCCGAGTTCCCTCTAGTTCCCCCTTAGTTCACACCCAGTTTACAGCCATGCTTCCAACATGATGATGTTTCAAAGGCAACTGCCCTGCTGGAATGAGTGACCCCCTTCATCACTGTTTGCAGCCATACTTGTGTACAGGACTAGAAAAGGGGGTCACTTGGTCCATTCTGAGATTAACGGGGTATCTCAGTGATATCCCAGTGATAGTGATATCCCAGCACTACTGCACTGTCAATTTACACCACTTTGCTATGCACAAATTCACCCAATTTTTTCTCAAAATGAAAAACGCGGGCCACTCTTTGATTTTGGTGGAAAATCTCAATGTTTATAAAATAACCCAAGTGACCCCTTTTACTAGTCCTGCACACTGTTGTGGTTTTGTGTTTTGCTGCCATGTTTCTATGTTTGTTGCCATGTCTTTTCTTTATTGTTTTTTTCTTATTATACATCCCGGTATTCTGTTCGTGCCATTTCAGTATTCATAGCACTTGTCACCCCCGTCTTATGATCAGTTCGGTTCAGTCCGTTCTCCCAGTCTGTGTGCTTACATGCTTCGGGTGATTTCAGTGGTTTCTGGTGTTACATATTATTACTTTAATTCTTGTTTATTTCCTTTGACTTGCTTTTCTTAATTTATAATAATAGTAACATTCATATTTTGTATCATAGTTTACCAACCTGACTAATCCATGTATATATTACTTTTTCCTCATGAACACTTGGATTAATTTGTGAAGTTGCACCGCTAATAATTACTACTAATGCAATCTCTGCTATCACCCAGTTCTAGTCTCCACCACTTGCTTTGCTTTCTCTGCATCTTTCTGCATTTCAGGGAGATCTCTCCCGCATGCTTAAATGCTATCCTGCACTCTATCCTTGTCTGTGCGCTTAGAACTCCTTGACTGGAGCTGTTTATCTGTCATAGGATGTCTGCGTGGATCCTGTCCGTGTCTTGGCTTTTGCCAATTGTTTGTGGTTAAGGACCTCCCCCTGTGTGCTTCCCTTTCTAATTGATTTTTATCCAATTCACCTGTTCCTGCATAGCATGTGTCTTCCCTCTTATCTATTTAAATCTTCACTGCAGTTTGTTCCCTATCACAATGTTGACCAATATTCACTTGTGCAGAGCGCCTCATATGCCTTTTGTCTATTGCTTCTTCCACAACTATTTTTGTCTGACCTTGAGATTGCCTTGCCCTTGCGATTCTGGTTTTGTCTGTTTGGATTTCAACCCATTTTTGTACAACCACGATTCCGGTTTTTAATGCCCTGAGCATTACGTACCCTTCTGGATTCTGACTACAATTTTTGGCTTCCTGTTTATGTACCGTCACAGATCTGCCTCTCTGGTTCTGACCTCTGCCTGTTATTTCGACATCGCTTTTTGGATACTGATTTTGGCTCGGGAATTCCTGTGTCTTCTGGTCCCGACCAATTTTGTAATAAAGGCTTAAGATTTTTGGAATTTCTGTTCTCTCGAGTGGTTCCTGAACACACCGTTACACACACATTTATGGACAATTTATTTATTAATTATTTTATTGACATGATGCCAACTATGACAACTGTAGTTTTGACAGTGTGTGGTGTTGCATGGAAATTCTAATTCAATGAAACTGTGTCCACCTCAATTAATTTGGGAAATAAAGCATGCTTCTACGCTTGTTGCTATAGCCTGCCATAACAGAGTGAAAGCATGTGGTTACTTCTACTTCAAAATTTGCAATCACAATATATTATTTACAATTTTAATTTGTGGTATTGTGAATTATTGGGAATCAAATAAAATGCTCAAATTTGGGCAATGTATGCTCTTAATTTGGAATACTCATCAAAGGTGTGCTAAGATTTTTAAAAGCAGCAATTTTGTTAATTAAATACTAAACTGTTGAAGAACACACGTATATATCTGATTAGACATCCCCTTTCATTCCAATTTAGTTTTGATTCAAGCATTTATACGCTCCACTCTGTCATGAAATGGCCGTATTATATTAGTTGGAATTTTATTCCAAAAGGGATAATGTACACTATATTACAGTTCAACCAGGAGAGACTCAAATGAAATCAAGAAAATATTTATTATCCTTTGAGCATAAAGGGGTAACATGCTTATAATCGAAACAAGTCTTTGGCGGAATGGGAGGTCTGATGAGTAGAGTGGCGTCGGGGCGGAGGAGGGTCAGCGAGCGTCAGCATCGGTGAACTAGGGCAGAGAAAACAACATATTTAAAAAAGACGGCAGCAGAATGATTGGCTAGCGGCGCGACTGAGGTGTGCCTTGATTGGATAGAAGCGATCAGCCGCTATGCCAGCTGACTGCTCGTTGACAGCCCCGGATATTGTCTGCGGAGAATCACGAGTGAACATGCATGAAAAAAATAGACAGGGTTGACGGGCGCGAAAGAGATAGAGTCTTCCCGACTGAACTTTCGCTAAGCTTCATCTTATGGAGCTTTCCCTGTTTCAGATGGCTACCCACTGAATTGGTCGCAAGTAATGTAAGAATAATGACAGAAGATACTATAAGAAAACTTTTTTATGACCTTATCGTGTGTGTGTGTGTGTGTGTGTGCGTGTGTGCTTGTTTGTGCCTCTGGAATAAGATTTCATTTACTAGTGAGTTTCTTATACACATTTGGGCTCACTAATATCTTAAAAAGCTAAAAGCAGCTGATTTCCTGAAATTTTGGTTGCAGGGAAAATATACAATATTTATGCTATTTCTGCAATATTTTTACAATATTTTTTTCTAGCTTTTTTGGAAGATGAACAATTTTCACTCAAATGCAACATGAGGATATTGATTAATTCAGCAAATGGCCTTAAAGAGCAAGGTTGTCCTATCAATCAATCAATCAAAAAGTTTATTCAAACACACAAATCAGGCAGGAAGGTACAAATTGAGGATCATACCAATAAACGTGTGAAAAGGGATCACCCCAAGAAAGCTGATTAAGCTTATAGTAGGGGGCCCAGTCCTAGACAAACAAAAATCATATGACAATACAAACATAACATAAATCCCAGAAAACCGTCTCTGCAGCAGTCATTCAGATCAGAGATTTCACCAAAACAAAAGGAAATTCTGGCCACAATAGGAACCCCTGTGTGGTTGTTGGGCTCCCTTGGTCAAAAATCACGTCTTAAGTTATTTCTTCAAGTTACCAAGGATTATCCCAATAGGACTAAACAAAAAGCTGATTCTGGCATTAAATAACAAAAAATAGAAGATAGCCAAACTATTTAATAATGGCCTGGTAAGTTGAAACAGAATCTTAAAGAGGTATCAGCGCTTCACTTGGGCTACACCAACAACCAGCCAAGAGGTTCCCAGAAGTGGCAGCAAAACACAAAAGGAATTATAGTGAAAAACAAAAGATAGGTAGCCAACTATATGCAATACAGAGCACTTAGCAGTAGGCAGAATAAATTACCCAACTTCATTGTAGAACAAGAGGAGATATTGTTTTAACCTTTTCTTAAATAAGGAAAATGAATGTGACATTTTAATATCGTTGTCAAGCCCATTCCAAATCTGTGGACCCCTGCACACGACACTCAGACTAGTTCTTATTAAGCGACGATTCTTACCAAAAATAAAATGCTTATTCCTGGTGCCATATGTGTGCAGTGGGGAACATATTGGAACAAGGTCACATAGTCGGCCATTTAATCCATTAATAACCAAATACATTGTACAAGCATTATGAAAAATATCGTATTCAGTAAGTCGCAATAAACCAAAGGCAAAAAAAAGTGGTTTCGTGGGTGCATGGTAAGGTGACCATGTTAATGCACGCAGGACTTTCTTTTGGAGAACAAGTAATTTCTGTAGGTGACCAGGAAAGGTGTTGCTCCATATGATATTGCAATAATTTATATGAGGTTCAAATAAAGTTTTGTACAAGGTAAGTAGTGCAGAAACAGGAAGAAAATGCCTTAGTTTAAAAAACAAGCCCACATATTTAGACAGATCCCTGATCAAACGATTTATATGCTCTTTCAAATTCAGGAACTCATCGATATGGACCTCCAGGAATTTAGAGGAGTAAACCCTTTCAATATCTTGCCCATTTATGCTAAGATTATCAAAGTGATTTCTACTGGAGAGGAAGAAAATGTAGTTTGTCTTCTTAATATTTAAGGATAATTTATTACACTTAAACCATGCATCCACTTATATGAACTCATTGTTAAGAATGTCTTGTAATTCGTATGGACTCTTGTGGGACAGGAACAGAGTGGTATCATCAGCAAACAATACTTTGTGAAGAACAGAAGAAGAATGGACAACATCATTGACATACAGAAGAAACAGGAGTGGTCCCAATATAGAACCTTGTGGGACCCCATATTTGATGAATTTACACGATTTACCATTAATGCAAACATATTGTTGTCTCCCGTACATGTAGCTTTTGAACCAGCTGAGAGCGACACCTCTGACACCATAATACTGCAATTTATATAATAAAATCTCAAAATCAATTGTGTCAAAGGCCTTAGATAAATCCAAGAACACACTTATGCCACATTCACCTTTATCCATGGGATCATTTATCCTTTCAGTGAGATCCAATACTGCCATACATGTCATTCTCTGTTTCCTGAAGCCATACTGCGATGGAGCCAAAATGTTTAATTTATCGAGATAACCATTTAGTCGATTATATACGACTCTCTCCAGGACCTTAGAGAGTGTGGGCAGAATTGATATAGGTCGGTAGTTGCTTAGGTCATTTTTGTATCCAGACTTAAATACTAGCACGACCCTAGCAATCGTTGCCATTTTTGGTACAGTTCCGGATGATAGAGAGAGATTTATACAATAGACCTATGACCTTCACTAAGTATGGATCACTATATAGGAAATATAATGAAAAAAAAAATCATAACATTGATTGATTGTTTATTTATTTGAAGAATAACCCTGTGAGATGGAACATCTCATTTTCGAGGGGGTCCTCATGACATGATGTAGTGAAATAATTACAAGCATCAGCTCCGTTGTTTTGAAACAACAAACTATGCAACATTATTTATTTTTCAACAAAATAATGGAATAAAAAGCAAAAGCGTATGGAAAAAGTTTGAACAATGGCAAGAAGAGCTGGTTTGTACCCTTCATGCTTGGCCCCTTAAAAAATGATATGCACCTCTCTATTAAATGACGGGATGCAGGTGCACTGACAGAATGTCACAAGTGGAGCCTCCTCTTCCCACACAAGGCAAGTGGCCCTCTGACAGATATCTGCTCAACACTGGGCTCATAATAATAGTGTCTGGTACATTATGCTACCAAACTGTCATTTCAGATTCCATCAGCCCTGTCTAACCGCAAGAAAAATTACATTTGAGTAAACATGTTTTCTATTCCTTCCAGGGGCTTATCTTTCTTTTTTTTTAAATTGCACACAGTGCACATCAACAACAAATGTTATTTTCTTTGAAATTGAACAGAAGCTGAGAACGAGGGCAGAGGAAAGTTCTTGAGCTGTTCTGATAACTGTTCACCGTCAGGCTTTGCCACTTCTGAGGAGTGAACGCTGGACCTCTATGCCAATATGCTGAGTGGGGTGGATGAGATATTATTTATCAGAGTCATGTTTCCTTGAAAAGAATTTGAATATGCACTCTACTCTGTAATTTTTTTTCTTCTTGCTTATTTGTAATTCATGACGCTGCTTGCAATGAAGCATTGTAGAAATGCATAGTGGATCATAACAGTAATAAAAAAATATAAATAAATATTCACTGTCTTTGTGCGTTACTGGCATTACTTCATTATTGGTTGGCTGCGAGAAAGCTGTTCTCAGAACCCAGATGGATATATTTTAAAGGACTCATTTCATGAAGTGTGGGGAAAGTGGACAATTGGAACTGTAACTGCAGAAATATGCCAATGTAGACACAGGGAGATTCTGCTGAATCCCACCAACAAGATGCATAGGACATTTCTCTCACAGTTGTGCCATCTGAAACATTATGCACAGCTCAGCAATCAATCCTAACCTGGATTGCGTCCTGGAATATATGCGGAATGCATTTATAGGAATTCAAGTACAAAAGTCAAAGTATAAATATTCAGAAATGTTCAATTTTGTGAAGTCGACATATATCAATGTGTATTTTCATGACTAAGAGAACAGTCGCTGCGCAAAGTAAAATGAGCTGCCAGGCTGGATGGACAGGAATTTCTCAGAACAAAGGCATGTTGCCAAACCAAATGTATTAATGTATGCATACATTGTGTATATATGTATTGTGTACACATTGTGTACATATGCAAAAACGTATGCATTTCAATAAATCTCTTCCTTTTTTTGAGACAGTGGTCAAATAAGAAATATATACAGGGGGCTCAAAATTTACTGGCACCCCTGACAGGCAATGCAAAAGCAATACTTAACTAGAGTCAAAAATACATTTGTAGAAAAACTCTAAATAACATCGTGAGAAATACTGTAAGATATTAAGGCTGCAATGGAACCAACTAAAATCAATTACTGATTGATTTGGAGGAAATTATTTTTTATTAAGAGTTTCACAATTAATGTCCCCATTAAAATGTATTATGTAAATGTATTATGTATTATGTATGTATTATTAAAAATAACATCTGGCAAAATTAAACCGGGTATTAAATTCCACTTCTTTAAGTTTTATCAAAAGTTGAGGAACTATTTTAGCCATTACATTGCTTCCTGTCTCACTGGGGTATAAAAATTAGGTAACACACATGCAGTTTCCCTTTGTCATCCAATATCATGCAGTAAACAAAATACTCAGTTCAAATGAGGCAGATGATCGTAGACCTTCATAAATCTAGTAATGGCTGGAAGAAGATTCACAAACGACTGAATGTGCCACTGAGCACTGTCAGAGTAATTATTAAAAATTCCAAAGATATGGACTGTTGAAAACCTCAAGGGTAGAAAACGCACGTGCCTTTTTGTCCCCCAGGACACTAAGGAGGATGGTAAAAGAAGCAAAAAAATCCTCAAGAATCGCTGCGAAGGAATCACAGGCCTTGGAGGCATCTTGGGGTCACCAGTATCAAAAGGTATCATCAAGCACCACCTCCACAACCACAGGCTCTTTGGAAGTGTTGCCAGAAGAAAGCCTATTCCAACTAGAAGACAAAGAAGCAAGTGCTTGGAGTTTGCAAAACATCATTTAAATTATAACTGGAACAAGGTGCTATGGTCAGCATTGACATGCTTAGCACAAGTATCAGGATATTTTGGCTGACAATGTAGTTGCCTCCGCCTAAAGACTAGGACTTGGCTGTAGGTGTACTTTCCAACGAGACAATGACTGTTACGTCTCTCTGCTCCACTGGTGGTCCTCTGCCCCAATTGTTACTAGGACTAATGTAACTGTTCAATACTTTTGCATGCCCTAGGTAGAAGCCTGTCCTAATTTACTGTTATTATGGCGACTAGAGTCACTGTTTCGGCTAGAGAGTGTTACGTCTCTCTGCTCCAATGGTGGTCATCTGCCCCACTTGTCATTTTGTTTCTAACTGCTTTTGGTGGCGAATTTGTATTCTTTTACATTCATTTGGATGTGCAGATGCACTTGCTCCGCCTCACCACCTGATGTCTCCAGGTCCTATATAAGAGGCCCTGCCCAGAACTAAGATGGAGAGGGTTCACTGACGAGGCAATATCAGCTTTTGTCCTGGCTGACAGGTTTGTGCGCCCAAAACATGCTACTTTATTTGTGTACCCGAATTTGGAATAATTAAAAAGCCCTTAAGAAACTAGAGCCTGTGTAGCCTCTTCCATTTTTATGTTGCGGTTTGCTTTTGTTTTGTGCGGGTCTAAATATAAATTGGTGCTCGTCCGGGAGAGATTTTTTTTTATTTTTAAGAATCTTTGGACTTTGTTGGTTCGGCCTTTTTGTTCAGCAGCTTTCCCATGGTAAGTGTGGCAGATTGGGAAGTTTTTTGTGATGCGAGCACTCTAGCTTAGATTAGCCGGCGTACGGACATTGGTGTTCGTCATTTTATTATTTTTCCTTTCTTGTTTTTTGGGGGGTACCTGGGTGTGGGTACATTTCGGGGTGCGGTGGTTGGCTTAGACACAGGTCTGCAGCCCATCTCCAAGTTTAATGTTTAAAGGAGCCTCCCGGGGATCCCCTGAAGATTATAGTTTAGGTTAGGTAGTTTTTGTTGAAGTTAGATGATAGGGTGCCTTGCACATTGGGTCCCAGTTTGTTGCACTGCCTTGGTGTCGCTTCACTCGTGCCGCACTGTGCTTATTGCCAGTGCTTAGTAAGACATAGAAAAAAAAAAAACAGACTTAACTTTGGCATCTATGTGCTTTTTTCGCTCAAAAGTTGTGTACCGCGTAGAAACTGTTGGTGTTTGAGTTTCCCACTTGCATACCTGTGGTCATTTTGTAAAGGGGTATTTAGTGGTCACTTCATGATAGTATGTACTATTTTTAAGTATTTTTGGATTTGGTTTCGTTTTAAACTTATTTACTTTTTTTTGTTTAATTTCCATGTCTTGAGCTTGCAGCCAAATATGATATTCTGCTGTCCAGGGCGGACAAGCTCAGTAAAGAGAATTTATATACAAAATTAAAAGCCTTTCTCCTTAATTTAAAAAAAAAGTTATGCCTTTTCTGGTAGTGAAAGGACCTACTGAACGGCAACTGTTGTTACAAGTACGATTAAAAGAGCTTGAAATTCAAGAGAAAGAGCTTGAATTTGAGCGAGAGAAACTGATAGCTGAGTCGAAAGACTGTGAGCTGGAGGCCCAAATTGCCATGAAAAGGTTGGCTTTAGAGGCAAAGGGCGAAATTCCTTTTGCAGACACCGAAGGCTTTGAGGTAAGCAAATACATTAGAATGGTACCCCCTATCAATGAACGGGATGTAGAAAAATATTTTCAACATTTTTAAAAGTGTCACAATTGCGCTCAAATGGCCCCAGAATGTTTGGACGTTACTTTTACAATGCGTCCTTACTGGGAGAGCTCAGGAGGTATACTTGGATATGTCTGTAGAATACAGTCTAAAGTATGAATTGGCAAAGGCCGCAATTTTACGTACTTATCAACTAGTTCCTGAGACGTACCGACAGCGCTTCTGTCGTTTCCGTAAAGGTGAACAACAAACCTACATGGAATTTGCCAGGGAGAGGGAACGCTTATTTGTTCGCTGGTGCGCCGCTGAGAATGTCAATAGTGTAGAACAGCTTTGAGACAATGTTTTTAGAAGAGTTTAAAAACTGTCTGTCTACTGCTGTCGCGATGTATATCAAAGAACAGAAACCAGCGAATATAAGTGAAGCTGCAATTCTGGCCGATGAGTTCACCTTGACTCACAAGATGAGCTTTAAAGTGGAGGCAAGTCTGCGGTTACAAGCTCTGCTTCTAACAAACCGCAGGAGCATTTCGGTCAAAAAACCCCACGAAGCAAGAGTCCCAACTGTCTTGTTTTAATTGTAAAAAGCCTGGCCGCAGGATTGCAGATTGACCTGTTTTAAAGAAAAAGTCTTCAAAGCCTGTTTTGACTTTGTCTAGCTTTGCCACTACGGTTAATAACATTAGTGTTCTAGGCTCTATTTAACGAGTCTTCATGATATGAGGCTTTTATCAGCATTGGCTCAGTGTCTATTCCTGGGAAGAAGTCCATTCCATTGCAGATTCTCTGTGACACCGGGTTGGCACAGTCTTTTGTTAGAGGGTGTGTTGCCTTTGTCACAGAACACTGCTTCTGGAGTAGTGAATTAGTAAGAGGGATTGAGTTGATTTTCACCAACGTACCGCTTCATAAAGTCAAGCTGGTTTCCGATCTAGTTTCCGATAATGTTATCTTCAGAGTTTGTTCTTCTCTGTCTGTCTCCAAAGTTGACTTCATCTTAGGCAATGACCTTGCGGGACAACAAGTCTTGAATGGTTATAATGTAACTCCCAAAGTCTCCCCGGTGCTGTCTATTCCAGAATTCGATGACTGCAGCCGGCACTTCCCTGATGTTTTTCCATTGTGCACTATGACGCGTGCCATGGCGAGACAGAATGTTCCTTCTGACTGTGACATGGGGTTGCACAACACGTTCATGTTTTGCCCTGAAAAACTCTTCGCCATCTTATCCACCCCTGCACCACAAGTCTCTGTCCCAGCTCTGCAAGAAAAACTTAGAATGCCACCTCTGTTGCATAATGAATTAATTGTTGCTCAGTCTATAGACCATTGAGCCATTTTTAGAATTTTCTTTTTTTTTTTTTTTTGTTGGATATTTTGTTTTGTCCTGTCAAATGGTAGTCTCTATTCTGTCCCTTGTTCTTGTTTTATACTGTACTTTTTTTTCTCAATATTGTCTAGAACTGTGTTGTGTTTATGTTACACTTGTTCGTGACTTGCTGCTTATTGCCAGATCACCATTGAAAAAGAGACTTTGGTCTCAACTGGTTTTATCTGGTTAAATAAAGGATTTGATTGATTGATTGATTGATTGATTGATTGATTGATTGAGACCCCAGTCATTCTACTTTGTTTAGTGTTGTCAGATTTGACATCACTGATGAGACTGAGTCTCCTTATTTTTATTTACAAGACAGAGTCCTGATGAGAAAACCGCATGTTTCTGACTAGAATGTGAATGTGGCAGACTAAATTGTTGTCCCGGCTCCGAATTGTAATGACATTTTAAGCATGGCGCAAGATGGCCTGGTTGGTCATTCAGGAGTTGCAAAGACTTACGATTGAGTCCTACAGCATTTCTTTTGGCTTGGTTTAAAACCAAGATGTAAAACGTTACTGCCAGTCCTGTCATGTTAGTCAACTTATTGGCAAACCTAATGAGATAATCCCGCCTGCTCCGCTCGTTCCTATACCTACTGTGGGCGATCCTTTCAAACATGTAATAATGGATTGTGTCGGACCTCTTCCCACAACAAAAACTGGATATCCGTATCTTTTAACCATTATGTGTACTGCAACACACCTCCTTGAGGCTATTGACTTGCGGAAGATAACATCTAAAGTGATAATAAGCGCACTTTTAATTCTTTTCATTATTTGGTTTTCTCACGTAATTCAGACCGATCAAGGCTCAAACTTCATGTCATGGATATTTTCCCAAGCCCTTAAAGGTGAAGTACCGTTTTGACATAATTTGTGGCATTAAATACGATCATTTAGTCACCCATATAACTTCTGTGTAGCTAGAAGTTCTTCGGAAGATATTTAGATGCAAAGAGAGCCGCGTATATCCGTATAATGGGAGTGAACGGGGCACCAAGAGCGCAGCCTCTATTGCCACATTATCTGTGGCAAAACTCATTTATTTCACCAATATTTTGTTATGATTCGCTCGTGTTCTTCCCCTTTTGAACCCGGCATTGCCTGTTATGATGACCAAAAGCATACCTCAAGATCCACACAGAAAAGACAACAAAATTAACATTCTGCAATGGCCATCTCAGTCACCAGTCCTCAATTCAATTGACAACCTATGGGCTTAGTTGAAGAGGTCAGTTGATAAACGCAAACTCAAGAGTGTGAAGGATTTTGAAAAGATCTGCGATGAGGAAAGGTCCAAAATCCCCCCCCCGAATATGTGTCATAACCTTGTAAAAAATTACAGGAAAAGACTCCATGCTGTTATCCTTCCCAGAGGAAGTTGCGAGGTGGTTTTATTAAAATTTATTTTGTATTGAATGATTGTCATGATTTCAGTTGTTTTCATCGAAACCTTAATAAGTTAAGTATTTCAAGCATGTTGGTATATATTACTTTCAAGTAATGACTAGATTGCAGATTTGTCAGAAAATGTATTTATTTTGGGTTTTAGTTCTGACCGTCATGAATTAATGAAATACTGTACTTTTACATGCTGAAGGTTTAGCTGTTATTGACAGAGGTTCCATCACTATCAAAGATGGAAAAACTGCTGTAACAATATTGGTAAACATAAAGCCAGTGTAATGTGAATATAGGCCACTGGATAGCAGTATTTACCTTTTTTTTGTTAAGCCCAGACTGGAGCCAGGTTTGGACATGTTCTGGGCATGTCTGTAACAAGTCCCAGAGAAAAGAAAAAAAAAGTCTAAAAGGTGGGAAGGGTTTGCAAAAGAGTATATAAGGAGGGAGAATTGAGACAGTAAAGTAGTGGGAGAGATTGCAGGGAGAAGGATACGTGTGACCAGACCTGTCATTCTGTTTAGGACCTGACAGGCTTTTGGTGGATTTTTGCCTGTGTTGGAGCATTTTCCTCACCCAGGACATCACCAAGGAACCCAACCAAAAAAAAAAGGACTGTAAATATTTCTGGTTTTCTTATTTATCAATCTTGGTCATAAGTTGTAGATAGTAGATTAGTTAGTTGTAAGTCGTTCAATTAAAAGTGTTTGAGTTTTAAAATTGTGTCTGTCATCCCTTGCTGTTGTAAATGTAATAACAAATTGGGGCCATAACACCAGGCTGAGTATGCTCTTGTGAGCCATTGAGATTATTAACTGATGGAAAAAGAAAGCACTTTAAAGGATTACCTGGTATTTACACCCATTAAAAATAAGTGATTTGGGTCTGAAACATGATGTTTTGCCGTAATTTGCAAAAATTACGCAATATTTATTTTTATTCTGCCCTTTTTATCAAGCCAGTTTTGCTCTTGCGAGCAAATTTTGAGATTTTGACTCGGCTGGGAGATAGAGGCATGGCTGGGCGGAGGGGGTGGTGCGAGGGTGGAGGGTGGTAGGAGGGACAAGTGGCTTGAATGCACAGCCATAATAACGCGTGCATAGTACCACAACGTGTGACCTTGTCATGGCTGAATCTATCGACCACTCTGAGTGGCTCCGATGTGCTTCTGCCGTCAGAGTGTGATGCACTGAGCCCTGCGTGAGATGTACTAGCAAAATTGCCAAAAAACAGGGGGAATATAAATGTTGCATGCAAGCTAACATTAGTACATCTAGGTTCCATGATCATATGATCAAGAGTACCAAGCTGCATTTGGACAGCAGAAAAAGACAATAATATACAGTCATCCCAACTGGGCTAGCTTACGTAAGTTTTTCGCAAGCAGAAATATAGTGTATGTTTGGAGTATAATTTCGCCTGCTTACCGAAATCAGAGCATAGCATTTTTGACATCTGTAGATTAGTTGTCTAGTTTCATATTTCATATTAGCTGAAAGTGAGCCCGCTAAAGCCTCTGAAGTACGGCATGTCAGGAGAGCCTGACTGGGCTGTCATGGAAACGTTCACTTATTGGGTACAACCTAATGTTAGTACATCTAAGTTCCATGATCATCTAATCAAGAGTAACACACTACGTTTGGACAGCATGAAAAGACAACAATATATGTACAGCAACCCATCAACAAATTAACAGTGTGCAAGCCAAGGTTATTGCTGGCCTAAATGAACTTAGCTAGCTAATGTTAGCTTTTTGCTAGCGGAAATTCAGCGTAAGTTTGGAGCATTATTTTGCCTGCTTATCAACATCATTGCATAGCATTTTTGCTCGCTGGAGCAACAGGAACATGCTTTCTTTGACATGCTTGCCTCTGCTTCGGTTACGCCAGGTAGAAATACAAATGGCGGATTTGCTTCCTTCTCTCCAGGAAACAGTGGGAGTGGTTTTCCCCCCTGGCCACTCCTCGGCTTCTTCCTGATGTCAACCAGAAGCACAATCTGAAATTGCGTTTTTTCCCCCTTTTTACTGAATTCATAGGGGAGGAGGCGAGATTGAAGTTCTTTTCCCGGAAAACATGTCAGCTATTGTCTGTGACACAGAAGATTGAGGTATACATGCAATAACCTGAAAAAAATGGATTTTCCGGTGATGGATCCTTTAAACACAAGCATTAGAACATCACAATTGGCAGTGTGTACTGGCTGCAATCCTTTTATACCAAACTTTCAGCCCATCATGATACACAAAATAGCACAGAATCTAACTGCCTATTTCTCCATCCAGTCTTAGGATAGCTGAATAATCACATAAAAACTGTGGCCATTAAACTATACACAACAACCACCGCCTAAGTCCAAACCCTTGCTCATTTGGAGCTCCCAGCAGGCTCAATCAGACTTTTAAAGCATGTATGTGTGCTTGTCAGTGGATTAGCGAAAGACTTTCAAGGTTTTTTATTTCTTCAGCAGAAGAAATTCAAAGCCAAGAAACCGCCTACTGCTACATCAACAAGGGTTTGATTTGCATTTTTATTCTGTTTTTTCTCCCCCTGTTTTTGGGGCGGGGGGGAGGCTTGATTTTGGTCCAACTGGGGCAGCAGTGTTCTTAATGGTTGGAGAAAAGTGATTGGAGCTTAAAGGTTGCTGGTTGGATTCCCAGCTTGTGTGCTGCAGTTTTATCCCTGAGCTAAGTACATAATTTTACCTTTTCAGTTAATAAACAAATGAATACTCGACTGCAGAAATGGTTTGTATGTAAAATATTTAGCTTAATCTTCGTTTTGGACAGAAATATTGATAAGACCATTGGCTAAATGCCAGTTTGACAGAGAATTCTAATTGTTCATACAAAGGAATACAAAATAAAACAAATTACAATTGTGTCAAAATCAACCATTCATTTTATGATTTTAGTTTTTTCTAATCCGTTCATTTCCTTTATTTTATGGCTTGAAGGCTCAAAAACAGCATAAGACGTGGCAAGGAAGAGCATGGCTGTTACATGGGTAAGTTGGCACACTGGTTCATACCTCAAACACCTGAGGTGCGACCAGAAAAAGCAAATAGCTATATTGAGTGACATCAACTTCAAATAAAAAAGAAAAAAAAACTGCCAAATGTGGTCAAAATCACAATCTGTGGTGAGAGGTACCTTCTTATTTTTTGACAACAAAGCTGCATTTCATTTTATATTCATATTCTATGTATAGACCTCTGTTGAGTATACATGTTCAAAATGATATTGCAAATGGCAACATAACCACTGGGCAAAAAAAAAAATGCAAATTAAATATTTCCATGTGTCCCTAATAATTTGTCATTCTCTTCGGTGTGTAGTGCACAGTCCTTTTGGTGAATCAGCAGCTCAATGCCGCCTAAAAATCAGTCTACTTATGGGAAATGCATGCTCAATTGATACATTAGATTTTTTTTTTTCTGAAGAGCTTGCAGCCTTGAAGTGACATGCATATTTTAGATTTGTCCAATAAATGGTCGCTAAACAATCTGAGCCTGTTGGCAGTGCGGGATTCTCTATCGCTGATTGGCTGAATAAATATATCACAGTTAGTATAAAAACTGGCTTGGCGTTTTTTACGTTTTGGATTGAAAGCTAATGTTCAAGCGTGCTAAGCACTGGGATTCATAACAACTTGCTGAAGGGCTGAACTCAGCGGGACAGTGATGATCTTCTAGTGGGGGTGGTTCAAAAATTTTGAAAGTGGAATTAATTGCTTTATGCAATGAAACCCTTCATATCTATCTTCATATCTATCTACCCAACGTGACTAAGCATGTGTTTGGGGAAAACAATTTCCGTGGCTTTAGGGAAAGCAGTCACATTTTAAAACTTGCCTCAGTACATCAATTTACCCATCGAGGTCAGGGTTCATTATGTAGATTTTTGGAAACAATATTAAATACGACTGCAAATGCTTGAACATACTGCATATCGAGGGCTGACTGCAATAAACAGTTATGTCCAGATGTTTTATATTGGACATAACTGTTTATTGCAGTCAGCCCTTGATATACATATTATTAGAGCTACCTGAACTGCAGAAGACCAGCTTGCGTGTATGTGTGAGGACTGGTCTATTAACTCTTTCCCAGCAAAACTACCAAATCCCGGTCAGAGAAAGGTTATTGAACTTTTGAATTGTAATGTTTTGTACTTTGTGCAGAGAGCAGATGCACAGAAGACCGGAAGTTGAGGCCTGGGCGCAAGTGCCAGGATGGATTTGGTTGTATTTAATGACCAACTGTCATACAAAAGGCACAAACATAGAAATACAAAACAAGAAGGAACTGAGGTTCCTAACTACGAGAGCACAATGAGTGAAACAAAGTCTGTGTCACGCTATAGTAACATGATATTACAAATCGGGAAAAAAATGGGAAACGAGGTTCCTTTAAAATAAATGTGCTGGCCACCGGGTGAGCAAACTAGGTTAAGGTAATGCATTTGCAGGGCAGTAGTGACTACCACAGCGCAGGTTCGAGCCCCGGTCGTACCGACCGGCAGTGGTTGGCAGCTTTTTAAGGGCAGTGCACGATTGATTAAAGGGTTTGTGAACAATACACTTAATATGTTTTTAAAAAGTGTATTTTGTATATATAACCTCATTAAAATCATTAAAAATATATATAGGCAGTTTATCCTTTCTGTAAATAAACAAAATAATGTCTGTGTCTGCACAGCCACGAAGTTAATTAGGTGCCCGTGACGTCATCCAATGACGTCAGAGAGGTCTTCATCTTGCCTAGCCGCTATCAAGGTCTATAGTCGAGGTGGTGTTATAGCGTGTCTGATCATCGGCGTGTGCAGAAAATATGGGTGACTACGATGGCTACCTTGGTAGTAAATTTTAAAGGCATGAGAAAGCAGTAAGTTCTGCAAGGTAATTTTATCCACAGGCACAGGTCAAATAAATCGGAGAGAGAGAGGGAGAGAGATTTTCCCCACAGACACACGTCAAATGTCCTGAGAGAGAGAGAGAGACAGATGGTCATCGAAATAAAAAATTCAACTGAGAGACAACGAGAGAGCTCAAGTCAAGAACCTAGTTACAGCATGGCATTCCGCAACACTAGGAGAACTCAATACACTACAGTAAAGAGACTGGTCTGCTTGAATCAGCAACCTATAAGCCAATCAGAAAATAGTATTTCTTGTTGCTAGGTAAATAGCAGCGCCAAATTATGTTCTTCACTCGCGCTCTCCATGTAGTGTATTTTGGCTGAAAACAAACCCTGCTCCGATCCGGTATCATAGGTGGTACTGTTATGGCCCCAATTTGTTATAACATTTACAACATAACAGCAAGAGCAACAGCAAGGGATGACAGACACTGTTTGAAAAACTTCAACACATTTAATGAAAAAAACAAAGACTAAAGTGTAGACTACTATCTACACTTAAGACCAAGATTGAACACAACAAAAACAGAAATATTTACAGTCCCTCTTTGTTGGGGTGGCTTGGTGATGTCCTGGGCAAGGAAAAATGCTCTAACACAGGCAAATATCCACAAAAGAAAACTTCACAGGTCTTGAACAGAATGACAGGTCTGGTCACACGCATCCTTCTTCTTGCAATTTCTCCTACTACTTTACTGTCTCAATTCTTTTCCTTATATACTCTTTTGCAGACCCCACCCACATTTAGACCTCTTTTTTTTAATTTTCGGGGACTTGCCCCGGACATGTCCAGGACATGTCTAAACATAGCTCCAGTCTGAGCTGAATAAAAAAAAAGGTAAATACTGCCATCCAGTGGCCTATATTCACATTACACCTCCATTCCAAAAGGGAAAAATGTTGACTCACAAAGGCAAAATTTTTCTTTTCAATACAAAATGGTTAAGTGAACACTTGTCTATAAATACATATCATACAATATTCAAATAAACACATGATATATATATATATACATATTCAAACACGGGATAAGCAATCAGCAATTACATTGTCTGTACCCTTCACATGCTCCAATTCAACAATCTCCGATTCTTGTTTTTCATCTTACTCAAAAACATGAACGGATTGTGGTCAGTGTACACAATCATTGGCTTTTCCCCTGTACAAACATAAACCTCAAAGTGTTGTAAAGAAAGAACGAGAGCCAACAGTTCCTTCTCTATTGTGGAATAGAACGTTTGGTGGCGATTGAACTTCCTGGAGAAGTATGCCACGGGATGCTCAATGTCATCAGAGTCACTTCTCTGTAGGAGCACAGATCCACAAGCTTGGTCGCAAGCATCGACCGCGATGGAGAACGGTTTGTTGAAGTCAGGAGATTTGAGCACGGGGAAGTGACACAGCAGAGACTTCAGGCGATCGTAGGCTCTCTGGCATGCATCATGCCAAATGAACTTCACGCCTTTCTTCAGTTGGTTAGTTAGACTGAGAGCAATCTCAGCAAAGTTCTTGCAGAACTTGCGGTAGTACCCGATCATTCCAAGGAAGCGGCGTAAAGCTTTTTTGTTGTCAGGAACTGGAAAGTCCATGATGGCTTGGACTTTAGCATTTATGGGTGCCACCTTACCCTGGCCTATGACGTAGCCAAGATAGGTGACAGTAGCACAATCAAAGTCACTCTTGTTCAGGTTAACAGTCAGGTTAGCCTGGGTCAGGCGCCAGAACAACGTCTCTACATCTTTTAGATGTTCTTCCCAGGAGTCACTCCATGTGATCAGGTCATCGATGTATGCACCCGTGCGTGGCAATCCGGCGATTGTAGACTGTATCATCCTTTGGAATGTGGCTGGGGCATTTTTCATCCCAAAGGGTAGGACTTCATACTGGTACAACCCAGATGGTGTGGCAAAAGCAGAGGTGCTCTTGGCCCTCTCAGTTAAAGGCACACACCAATAACCCTTCAATAAATCAATCTTGGTCAGAAACTTTGCTTGCCCTACTCTATCAATACAATCATCAATCCTAGGTATTGGAAACACATCAGTTCTAGTTACAGCATTGACTTTGCGATAATCTGTACAGAATCTAGTACTTCCATCAGGTTTTGGAACTAGCACACAGGGTGAACTCCAATCTGAGTTGGAGGGTCTGATAATATCATGTTCTAACTTGTACTCAACCTCTTTCTCAGCAATCTTTCTCTTTTGAAGATTCATTCGGTACGGATGCTGCTTTATTGGTTTGGCATCACCAACACCTACATCATGAGAGGCTATAGAAACTCTTTTTGGAACATCAGGAAATAGATCCTCATATTTCTTGATCAACCTCTTAAACTGATCTCTCTGTGAGGGTTCTAAGTGCTGGAGTTTTACATCAAGATTTTGCAACACTTCAGAATTTGACAATTTACATGAAAGAACTTCAGCTATAATTCTAGGTTCATCATCTTGAAACTCCCCCTCATTTTCACAAATCTCGGCCATAGGAGAATCTGAAGTGACAACTGCAACCCTAGCATTTCTGTCATGATAAGGCTTCAGCATGTTAATGTGACACAATTCTTTTGGTTTTCTCCTATCTGGAGTCTTCACAATGTAAGTGAGATCATTGAGTTTTGTCAGAATTTCATAAGGACCATGAAATCTAGCCTGCAAAGGATTGGACTGCAAGGGAGACAACACAAGGACCTTGTCTCCTGGTTTAAACTCACGGCTTCTAGCCTTATGATCACACCAAGTTTTCATTTTTCCCTGACTTGATTTCAAGTTCTCTTTGGCTAGGTCACAAGCTGCACGCAATCTGTCCTTGAACTTGCTAACATAGTCTAACAGACTGATGTACGGCTCTTCCTCTTGCCATTGTTCACTCAATAATAGCAAAGGTCCTCTCACTTCATGACCAAACACTAGCTCAAATGGACTGAATCCAGTAGACTCCTGCACTGCTTCTCTAGCTGCAAACAACAGCAAATGAACACCTTCATCCCCAGTCTTTCTCATGGTCATAACAATAAGTCCTCATCATTGTCTTGAGAGTGGAATGAAACCGCTCTAAGGCACCCTGACTTTCTGGATGATAGGCACTAGAAAGAATCTGCTTTGCACCTAGTTCATACACAACCTGCTGAAACAATCCTGAAGTGAAATTGCTTCCCTGGTCTGACTGAATTTCCCTGGGAAGGCCAAACAACGTGAAGAACTTTATCAAAGCCTTTGAGATTGCAGTTGCCTTGATGTTGCGTAGAGGTATGGCTTCAGGGAATCTGGTAGATGCACAAATGATTGTCAACAAGTACTGATTTCCAGATCTAGTCTTGGGTAATGGACCAACACAATTAACAATGACCTTAAAGAATGGCTCCCCAAATGCTGGGATAGGCTGCAATGGAGCTACAGTTGGGTCTAACTGGTGTTTTTCAACTACCTGACAAGTGTGACAGGTTTTGCAAAAGTTGGAAACGTCTTTCCGAAGCCCAGGCCAAAAGAAGTGTTTCATGATCTTATCAACAGTCTTGTTAACACCAAGATGACCTCCTAAAGGTAAACTATGAGCCATTGTTAAGATCTCATTCCTGTAGACCTTCAGAACAACAATTTGCCTGACCACTTCCCAATCTGCATTGGCAGGGATATCAGGAGGGCGCTACTTCCGCATCAACACACCATCCTTGAGATAATAACCAACCGGAACCGCGTCTATTTCTTTATCAGGATGGGCTCTCCTCCTTAGTGCACAAATTTCAGGATCATTATTTTGCTCCTCAATTTACCGCTTTCTGGACAGAGACAAGTCTCCAGACACATCAGAATCACCAGACCCATCCGGCTGGCTGAATAGAGAACTGATAAAAGTATCTGTTAAGTCCTCAAACGGAGAAACCATAGTAGGTCAATCAGAGTCATGAGGCGAACCACCTGAGTCCTGACTATTCAATGTGCTGGACGGCACCACAACATCATCTTCTTTAGCCTTCTTGGCCTTAGCACGAGTCACTGCGCAAGAAGGATACAGAGATGGGTCCTCATCCCCATCTTCAGTGCTCGGCTGTGAAGTAAGGGGGAACTACTTTGCCCCCAGCCAGGTCATTGCCTAGCAACAGAGAAACACCCTTTATAGGTAGACTTGACATAAGTCCCACCTTTACCTGTCCTGTAACTAAATCTGACTTCAAGAATATAGAGCGCAGGGGTACAGATACAGTCCTCCCTTCAATACCTTGTACAAGTATTAAATCCCCTGAAGCGGTCTCATCACGTAACTCCAAGGAGTCCATCAACAAAAGTGACTGAGAAGCTCCGGTATCCCTTAGGATATTTATGGGGACAGGAGTAGTATGCTCATTCAGAGCCACAAATCCCTCTGACACAAATGGAAGAAATTCCTCCCTCACGAAGTCAGCTGTATCAGGCTTTTTAGCCCCACAAGAAGCAGGCAATTTAGCAGATTGGTTATCTACTACAGGGGTTTCTAACCTTGTTTTCACAAAGGCATTTGGTTTGGAATCCTTTTCTTTTTCTTTCTTAGCTTTTAGGAACCAACAGTTAGTTGTAACATGACCAGATTTCTTGCAATAACTGCAAACTAGACCACTTTTGTCACTGTCAGCTTTCACAAATGATCAGACCTGTTACTGGATTTCTGAGCACCATCACCAGATTTGTCTTTGGGTGAGGAATCTTGGGTATCACCGTAACCCTTTTTCTGAAATTGGGACCATCTATTGTTACTGCTAGACTGAAATTTGGACTTATGTGTGAGAACATATTCATCTGCAAATTTGGCAGCTGATTGCAAATTCAGTGCTTGCTTCTCATTAAGGTAGGTCTTAACATCATCTTTAACACAGTTCTTGAATTCTTCAACTAACACCATCTCTTTTAGTGAGTTGAAATCATCCTTGACCTCCATAGAAGTACACCAGCGCTCAAAGCAAACCTGTTTTTCATTAGCAAATTCAACATAAGTCTGATTTTCAGATTTCTTCAGACCTCTGAATTTCTGTCGGTAAGCCTCTGGAACCAACTCATAAGCTCTCAAAATAACCTTTTTGACAACCTCATAATCAGAGGAATCATCTGCAGACAAAGCCGAATAGGCTTGTTGAGCTTTACCCTTGAGGACAGTTTGCAACATCAGAGGCCAGTGTTCCTTTGGCCACTGGCAACTCTTTGCTACCTTTTCAAAACACTGGAAATAGTTGTCAACATCCTTTTCCGGAAATGGAGGCACCAGTTTTACCTCCTGACTGGCACAAAATTTATTTTTAGTTTCAATTTAAATTTTTAGTTTCTCCATTTGGAGTCTTTCCTCTCTATCCAACTTCTCTAATTCAAAATCTCTCTGTCTCTGTCTCTCTCTTTCTGCTCTTTCCTCTTTCTCTCTCTCAAATTCTCTTTGTTTTTATTTTTCCTCCCTTTCAATCTCTAGCATTTTTAATTTAAGTTCCATTTCTATTTTGGATTTTCCATTGGAAACTGTTCCAGATCTCCTGGTGCAAACACATTTTCATCAATGTAATATTCAACTATCTCTCTAGCCAGTCTTGCTTTTCGCATGGCTGGTTTTACCTCTGTCAGTTCCAACTGTCTGCAAATTTCTAGCAGTTCTGTCTTTTTAAAAGACTTCAAAACCCCTACGGTTGGTGATGCCAAGAAGTCATCCATTGCTGTTGTCAATATAATTATATCGGAAAATTCACAAAAACAATTTTACAATCTGAAATGTTAGATTTTTAATAAATGACTCACAAAATGGTCTATCCCGGACTTGAGCCCCCAATTTGTTATGGCCCCAATTTCTTATTACAATCTACAACACAACAGCAACAGCAGGGGATGACAGACACAGTTTTAAAAAACTGAAACACATTTAATTTTTAAACAAAGACAAAGACTAATAACAACTAACTAACTGACCAAGATTGATTAGTAAAAAAAACAGAAATATTTACTGTCCCTTTGTTTGTTGGGGTGGCTTGGTGATGTCCTGGGTAAGGAAAATGCTCAAACACAGGCAAAAATCCACAAAAGAAACTTCACAGGTCTTGAACAGAAATGACAGGTCTGGTCGCATGTATCCTTCTTCTTGCAATTTCTCCTACTACTTTACTGTCTCAATTCTTTTCCTTATATACTCTTATGCAGACCCCACCCACATTTAGACCTCTTTTTTTTATTTTCTGGGACTTTCCCCAGACATGTCCAGGACATGTCTAAACCTAGCTCCAGTCTGAGCTTCACAAAAAAAAAGGTAAATACTGCCATTCAGTGGCCTCTATTCACATTACAATGGCCACCACACATCATCGTCTGCGGGAAACACTGAAGTGCCCTTTTACTGAGCTCTTGCCCCCCAAAATGTCTGTGCATTCCACTGATATGACACTATGTAGTGAATGTTCTGCATTGAAATTAATATAGAGAGTGAGCGAGCGAGTGGACAAGTATGCATTCTGAACGCAGCCTTAGATTCCCTGAGTAAAAATGTCTGCCCCCTGATACTAATGGCGATTTGAAGACTTGCTGGTTTCATAATGTGTTGCACTGGATCATTTCCACCTCAAAATTTATAAAACTAGAAAAGCACTCAGAGAGCGCAGACCTCCGCCAGGGGGCAGCAAAACCCAAATGCAGGACGATTGGAACTCCGGCCCATTGGAAAGACTTGAAATCTTGAACTTTGGCGTATATCTCAGCAGTACTTTGGCCTAGATATACCAAAAGTTAATCACCTGTTCCTTGACGTAATACCCACCTACTTCACAAAATTTCATCAAAATCTGTCCATCACGTTTTTAGTTATTTTGGAAACCAACAGACAAACAAACAAACAAACCCAGGCAAAAAAATAACCTCCTTGGCGGAGGTTTTTAGACACTTCAAGAATTCTATTTTCCGCTGAAACATACATTGCCGAGGTGTGGTCACCTCCTTTAATGTTGGAAGCCTAGCCAGTGAATGTTAAAATATAGCTGGCAGGTTATGATTGGGCAAGTATGTTAATGAATTCCAGAAACACCTTTTCATCTGCATTTATCTTAGTAGATCGTGGCGATTCCATTCTGCTGCATAGAAACATAATTTTAGGCAGAAGGCAAGTCTACCCTGAAAGAGGAGTGAAATATAGCTTTATGATTTTATCATTGAAGTTGAATTTAATTATAACTCCATGTGAGCTTATTCGTTTGAAAATGTGGTAGCCATTGACAAAACCCATGAAAATAAAAGGTGGCTCAGTAATCAATATTATAAGCGTGGTAATAACAACAGTCACCCTGATAAACACTGACCCGATTTAATCACGGTTTATAAGGGTCGATGTTCAGTACTAAAAGCTGTGGAACGAAGGTCTACGCAATTCAGCTTTATTAAAGTTCGGAAGTTAGTTCAGTCACATTTTTGATGGACAGTGACAGAAGCCTTCTGCAGAGCTGAATCACCTGTCCCCCTTGACAATCAGTATTAATAGGAATTCTACTAATTCTACACGCATACAAATCTGTGACCGTCAACAAACAAACAAGCCAGTGCGCTTATTTAAAACTGTACTCACCAAAAAATATGCAATTTACAGTAGCTTCTTTGCTACATTAAAAGCAAGATGACAAAGTAATGAATAAAGTAATCGTCACCCAATTGCATGGTAAGATGTCCAAGGTAATCCAAATAATTGTCCCAATACAATCATGGAATGGTCCTAATGGAGATATCCAAGAAAGCTGATGAATTTCCAGGAGGTCCAAGAATTTCTGTGTCCCTTGATGGAGTTGAGAAGAAAGACTCGACGGCTGCAGATGTAAAATTACAAACACGTACTTGACTGAATCCAAGATTGGCTGAATAAATGTTGCAAGTTGTACAAGAACTGCTAAATCTAAGATCAACTGCCTCATAAATCCACAAGTATTTATATACACAAAATAACTTTCCAGAGGTTTCAACAGTCTTGTTGATATTTTTGACTAGCTTCTTGCTTGAGGAACTTCAATACGTTCTTAATCACTTCTATTAAAAATTCTAGAAAAATAATTGAGAACTAGCCAGGACTCTCCTAATTGTCAGAAAGGGACGTGTCTATGCTGCCCCAATTTCCATTTCTAGCTCCGCCACTGTCTGAAACATCTTTATTGCAATACTATTGCTTTCAATCTCTCAGTAAAGACAAGCGTGAGAATTCCCGAGTCATAATCGATTTCCGTGACACTAGTGGGGAATTCCGTGTAATGCAAGTGAAACTGATTAACTTAATCCACAATGATCAGTTCCACGAGTGAATTTCTCCAGTGCGCGCTGATTGGAAAATTGCGAACTACGGCACAGGAAGGTAAATGCCACTGGGAGACGAGAGACTCTACCAAATGCGTGAGACTTTACATCTCTTTTTGGGAAGTGATGTAGACTCATACCATCGTTTGGAATCTTGTTAAAGCTTACCACTACACACCTATTTGGCATGTTGATGAATGTTATCTCAAAATCAATGAAATCAAGGATTGATCAAGGTGAAATCAATTCTCAGTATAGAACAAACCACTGGTCGATCAACTGGGAATATCTGCAACTTACTTTTCACACATCACAATTCATATGACTACGAGGGCCGTGGGCAACCACTTTTTTAAGGGGTGGGGCTTAGGACCGTACAAACCAGCCAAATCTTAGTCTTCAAATAAAGATAAAAAGTTAGAAAACATTTAAAAATGTGTGATGCATATTAATTAGCTACATATGATCCATTTCTTCACAATATAGCCAAAAATTTTTCAAACGGAGTGGACCTTTAAAGAGGACCTAATTTGCTACTTTTCCAAGTTTACATTTTGGTCTTTGACTCCCTTAGAGTACTCCTGATCGCGCAAAGTGAAAAGAGGGTACGTATTTTGCTCATACTGCCATCCTCAAAAAACCACATTTGTAGTTTATTGTTGTCTCTGCCTGAAACGCCTCATTGGAGTAGTTCTTCCGCTATGGCCCCCACTCACCGTGTGCCCACTTGCTACTGACTGGCCAGCTCTGTGGAGGGCGGGAAGAGGGAGTTGGGCCGGAAGAGGCAGCAGAATACAGTTTTTTGAGTCTGCCATGGAGTATGCTTCCCCAAAATGAAACGAGAGACATGGCTGCCATTTGATAACGAAGTGGCGGGCAAATTCCGCAATCTAACGCTATGCTAGAATATAGATCTAATAAAATTAACTTGTTCCAGTTAACGCGGTGGCAAAAGTGGAGGAAATAGTGCGAAAATCTGGCAGCGCAAGCTCAACTTTGCTATCGGCTACAGTTTGCTACCAATGAGTACAGCAGTTCTTCTACTAGCTAGGATGCAGGGAAAGCTAGAATCCACAACATACAGACACATTTGCAGAACGGGTTGACATACCAAAGTGTAGACCGGAGACCGTAGAAATCCGGTGGGTCTGAGTCTTGAGGGAAACATGGACAGTGAGGAGCAGCTAAAAGTGAATCAACAGCTTATGGACTGCTTCGGTGTATATTAGGACCTGCTGGTTCATGTGCATAACTGTGGTGTGTTGTTGGCATGGATAAACGAATAGCTTCCGCGGGGTATCTGACGGAGGGGCGAAAGCTCCAAGTTAAATGGCCTTTTCGGAAATTGTCTGTGATAATGAGCAATAATAGCAATAATAACCTATTGCTTTGGAATGACCAGCTTTTCCTCGCGGTAAATGGGCGAGTTATGGAGAGTGCGCGAGAGCTAGATAGAGCTCCAGTTATGTAATTAACATATTACAGGTTTTACAGACAGTAAGTTCCGTCTGCGTGAACCATTGCTTATGTGGAGCTAGCGAATCGATCACCTCTACAGGAAAGAATTTATTATTTAATTAATGGCAATAAATAGTTTGTTATACACGTTATAGCCTGTGCGCTTCCCTATTGCTTTCATCGGTAGCATCAGTGAGCTTGCCCAGACATTGGAGATGCATCAAGTTGACCGCGGTCATGAATAAGAAAAGCGATAATTTCCCAAACACCCAAAAACACACCCAAGCTTTGCAAAATCTTTGGCTGGTCTAACTGCACCTCTTCGGTTAGCTTCAACTGTATTGGCTGCAATCAGGCAACGATATGATGAAACTGTCAAATTGATGCTTACTGAAGTAACACAAGCATACCGATCAGAATTGCTGCATAGACGTTAACCAGGAGCATTTTTAATTAGCAGAGCACGGGAACTAACATGCAGCAGCTGATTATCGGTCATGACTTTGAATGTAATCTGTCGAACGAAAAATTTGTTTTGCGTCCGGTGTCAAAGCTGCTTAATGCGCACATAATGCCTGTATTTGCGTCTTTGCATTGACTTTGAATGTCGCGAATCTGTTGTGCGAAAAAATTTGTTTTGCGTCGGGGTGAAAGCGGCTTGACGTGTATTTGTGTCTTTTCATTGACTTTTGAATGTAGGCTAATTTGTCCTGCAAAAAATTTGTTTCGTGTCTGATGTGAAAGCAGCTTTATGGATAGTACACGACTGCTAGAGAGATATCGGTTATGTTATGAACATAATACAGGTTTTGCGGACCGTAAGTTCCGTTATCGCGGACAAGTTGCTTATGTGGAGCTAGTGAATTGATCACTTCTGCAGAAAAGAATTACCAATTTAATCTCCACCTTTTTCGGTTTTTCATTAGCCAAAGGGGGATGTAATTCTGTCAAGGTAGTGCAGAGAAATCATCTGTAAACCGGTAGAGCTTCTGCGTTTCGCATTGCTTTCATGGTAGCACCATAGAGCTCGCTCAGACATTTGTGAAGTATCGGGTTGATTTTTACACTGCAACAGAAATCCCAACTGGAGTTACCTTCGTTATGATACCAAGATTATTCAAGTAAACCAAGTAGTTGTAGAGATATACTAATTTCATTTTGGGCATGCCATTTTGGAACCAGTGGCTCAGGGCTGAAGAGATTAAAGTTCAAGAACTAGATATTATTAGTCTGTTCCCATAATTCACATTTTAGTTAGTAAGCTAATGCTATGTCAGCTATTTTATTTTATATTGATCTGGTTTTGTCCGGTGTTTTTAGCTATCTTATTGATATTCCTTTTAGTTTAGTAAAAAGCAGCAAGCTGAAGCCTTGTCACATTGATTGCAACTTGCTCATTTTACTCTCTTGAAGTATTCTGAACAATGACATTCAGAACGGTTTATTTATCTAAAGAGCAGGCTATTTCGGTGACTTCGTAAATGTCGGCCTTACCCGAACTGGCCATGTAGTTGCAGTATTCCAAGCATGGATTGTGCAGTCAGTGGTTCTGAGACCAACAGTAACCACTGTGCCAAGCCAGGTTTTGCTTAACCAGGCCAATAATTACACCTCAATTCATGTGCCACGAAATAGTAGCTTACTGCCTCGAGTCAGTCTCTGAGTGGAGCAGGACAGTAATTACACTGTGAGCTAAATGTCTGGATGTGGTGGTACATTGCAGTACACAAAATGCCACAGACCCGACTGAAGTTCTGCGAGCATAAAGTTGAAAGTTCTGAAATAATATTTCCGCCATAATTTCCGTTGTATTCTTTATATTTGGCTCAAGAGATACAGCTTTCATTTCTACTTTGTACATTAAATTCAACTCACTTTAAAAAGGGGAAAAATGTTCGTAGGGCTATTTCATAGTTACTAATTTTTTTTTTTCAGACTGAGTCAACACAAAAGCGCTGAAACAGTAAATGGGGCAAAGGATGCAGTGCATTACACCGCTCGTTTTGTGCTGGGTGTCTTGCCGCTACATTGGTGTTTGATGTGGGCTCACTGAATACTAGCGAAGTACTTAAAGTCCGTGTAAAGTCATAATAGATATGTCTCCTGAGTTTCTCTTAACAGAGAAAAGTCTGTTATTAACCACCCAGCAAAATTTGAATGATCAAAAAATTTTCTCAAGTATTAAAAATTAGGTTTCAAAAACCTGAAAAATGAAGGAGTTATCTCTGCTCTAAGATGCTGGGGGCGTGTCTACTGGGGGCTCTGAAACGACGCCCACTCTCAATTGTCACCTGTCAATCAAATACCACCACTACGAAGTGAAAAATGGATGCTAATGCATGTTGCAGCTTCATTGAGGCCACATAGCTCTACATGTTCGAACCACAAACCTGCTCAGTTTTCGCCACTGCTCAATTTCTGAGGCGTCAACTAAATAGAAACGCATTTGTCTTATTAATTAATAACTATTTCACCTTGTCTTGGTTGGTGGCACACATTTAGCGGAAACCTCACATGCAGTTGTCAGAACCGATATGCCTGCTTTTTAACCTAGTCGCAGTTCTGTGAGGAAATCCGTTATTTTGCGAGCATTTAAGTAATCAAGCGATCTAAAGTTAGTACCAAACTCTGGGTACACTGATCAGAACTTAACACTGCTTAGTTAGCTAGCTAGCCAATTCGCTGCTGGGTGAAGTAAAGTGAATCATAATCATAATTTACAAGACGGCTAAATTTAGAAGGGAAATTATGCCTGTATACAACGTATAGTGCATCGTAACCCGACCGTCGCACTTTGCCATCAATTAAAATAAACTAGTAGGTTTTTTTTTTTAAATTAAACGTTGTCTTGTTGAATATATTGAGATTGACACTCATCGCTTCTCGGTTGTGTTGACAGCTGTCAATGTTGAAGCGGCTGACGCTTTGCGTTTAAAAGCGTCAAGGCAACATCTCGGAGTTTGACGCGACGCTTCGCGGCCAGTGGGCATTGGGCTTAAATGTTGCGTCCCGTATTGAACCAATACGGGACGCGATTTATTCCGTATTTTTGTAAATGTCCAATACACGTCTGTCACTGAATCTAACAAAATTGAACAAAATAAAACACAGGATACTAAGGCCAGCAAAATAGTCGTGGCACTGATCTACGCAGCGCCTGTGTGTCTGCCTGGCAGTGCCTGCGTGTGTTTCTGTCACGGTTCCCTAGAGACAGACACCGCACACCGGCGCTGCTCGCAACACCCGCACGTTTTAAAAATTCCTGATGTTGTCATCCGTTGGAAACTTAAATAAACTGACAGAGCCACTACCCTGCACACTGTGGCATCCAGGAAAGATGCACGAACGTGGAGGAGATATGACTAGTTAGTTAGCTAGCTAGCTAGCTAGCTGCAAACAATCGTCAGTTCATGCCTTTCGAGACTCGAGAACGAGCAGGAACTGTACAGAGGCTTATGCACTGAAAGTATTTATACTGCTACAGCAGCAGGGGTGGGGTTCTACAAATCAGCGCCGTGTTACGTAACGCGGCGGTGATTTTCAGACCCGCCCAATAAATCCTTAACACAGAAACTTTGAAAACAGTTTGTGAAGCCTAGCACCAAAATTCGAAATTGTTGGAATGCTTTTTACACTTTTTAGTGAAATGCATTTATGACTTATTTAAGGTGTTTAGAAGAAAATGGCTGAATTCTCTTTACACAGACTTTAAATAAAGAGGCACTATTAGGACCTGCACATGCGCAAATCTCCAAAATTAAAAATGTTACTCTTATGTTTACTCTCACGAGCTATTACAAGAATTTTAGCGATTTCATCATCTACGGTCCGTAATATCGTCAAAAGGTTCAGAGAATCTGGAGAAATCACTGCACGTAAGCGACAAGGCCGAAAACCAACATTGAATGCCGGTGACCTTCGATCCCTCAGGCGGTACAGCATCAAAAACCAACATCATTGTGTAAAGGACATTACCACATGGGCTGAGGAACACTTCAGAAAACCACTGTCAGTAACTACAGTTCGTCGCTACATCTGCAAGTGCAAGTTAAAACTCTACGATGCAAAGCGAAAGCCATTTATCAAAAGCACCCAGAAACGCCGCCGGCTTCGCTGGGCCCAAGCTCATCTAAGATGGACTGATGCTGACTGAAGTGGAAAAGTGTTCTGTGGTCTGACGAGTCCAAATTTCACATTGTTTTTGGAAACTGTGGACGTCGTGTGCTCCGGACCAAAGAGGAAAAGAACCATCCAGACTGCTATAGGCGCAAAGTTCAAAAGCCAGCATCTGTGATGGTATGGAGGTGTATTAGTGCCCAAGGCATGGGCAACTTACACATATGTGAAGGCACCATTAATGCTGAAAGGTACATACAGGTTTTGGAGCAACATATGTTGCCATCCAAGCAACGTCTTTTTCATGGAGGCCCCTGCTTATTTCAACAAGACAATGCCAAGCCACATTCTGCTCATGTTACAACAGCATGGCTCCGTAGTAAAAGAGTGTGGGTACTAGACTGGCCTGCCTGTAGTCCAGACCTGTCTCCCATTGAAAATGTATGGTGCCATTGAAAATGTATGGTGCATTATGAAGCGTGAAATACGACAACGGAGACCCCGGACTGTTGAACAACTTAAGCTGGACATCAATGGGAAAGAGTTCCACCTGAAAAGCTTCAAAAATTGACTCCTCAGTTCCCAAACAATTACTGAGTGTCGTTAAAAGGAAAGGTAATGTAACACAGTAGTAAAAAGGCCCCTGTGTCAACTTTTTTGCAATGTGTTCCTGCCTATAATTTCTAAGTTAATGATTATTTGCAAAAAAAAGAAGTTTCTCAGTTTGAACATTAAACATCTTGTCTTTGCAGTGTATTCAATTGAATATAAGTTGAAAAGGATTTGCAAATCATTGTATTCTGTTTTTATCTACGATTTACATAACGTGCCAACTTCACTGGTTTTGGGTTTTGTACTTCCACGGCAGCATCATGCTGTGTTTTGCTTCCAATTTGTTTCACATCTGGTGACTGGACTCATGCAGGATGTTGAAATAAGCACTAGGCTAGACCACACAGACCAAAACAAAAACAGGCGTTCTGATCCAGAATCAAAATTTCACAGAAGAAAAGCATTGTTGTCAGAGACACCAGTATTTCAACTTGGCATGTTTTCTTAATATCTGATGATATGTCATAATCATTTTATCATGTAGAACAGTAAATAGTTCACATATGAGTGGGAGAGAACCAGAGTCTAATAACCGAGAAATTAAAAGGTCTGAATAAAACAAGTTTCTGATTTCCGTAAATTCATATGTTTGCCAAATTGTTGATATTTTTGCACAAAAGGACTTGTGACTGATGCAAAATATTTATTATTTAAGTGTAGTTAGAGGGTGCTACATCCTATTAACTCATTTTTCACAAAATTCAAGATAGTAGCCTCTGGTTCTCATTCATGTTATTCCTTGAAATATAGGCAAGGTTAAGTTGAAATTGCAACAAGTTAAGAGTTGGCTCACTCAGGGAAGATGCTGTGGTATAGTGTAGAGTGCCCACCATGTCAACAGATCAAATCTTGATCCATACTAATGCTGGATGTGGCCAGCAGCCTTGTAAGAGCAGTGTATAAAAGGTGTATTTTGTCAATCTATCATTTATTGTTTTTAGGTTTTTTTTATAGCTCATTTACGTATTGCTTTGGCCTTACTGTTTTTAAATGAATATATATTTGCAATATGGTATTATAACTAAGAAAAAAAATGTAAATTTTCCAAAAGTTTCTTGCTGATGTTCTTGTTGTGAATCTGCATTTCACCCATGCTTTCCCTAGCTCCATGTTTAAGTTCTGTGCCTGGCTTGCCATGTATGCTTTTTGTGTTTTAGTGACCACTGCCTGCCCCTGACCATCCCCATGATTATGTATTGTGTTTTGTTGTTTGATTTCATGTTTTATTATGTTTCATGTTTTGTTATTATTTATGTCTTTGCCATGTTTTATAGTCTTGCCATGTTTCATAGCCTTGCCATTTTTTCATAGTCTTGTTGTGATTCTAGTCCTGCACTTCGTTTACCCTGTCTTGTCTTGTGTAGGTCTTTGCCCACGGTCCCTTGTCTGACGTGCCACTCATTCGGGTGATTTCCTGGTTTCTGGGATTTCAATCTTTCTTCATATCTCATTTTCTTCCTTCCTCTCTCTTTATGCTATCTACTAACCCTACTAACAGTTTATTGTTTTCGATAATTACTAACCCCGATTAACATTGTACATTTATACTAACTGACTAACTTGCACTCGGGATTGTATAGCTGCACATACTAATAGACTAACGATCTCTCAGCTTTCGCCCAATCTGTATCTCCGCCCTCCTTGTCTATCACTAATTATCTCCACTGCAGTTTCCTCTTATATCTCTTGCTTTCCCTTTTCTTTAGACTGTACACTTTAGTACTCCTTAACCGGAGCCGTTTATTCGTTCATAGGAATGTCTCGTTATCCCTGTCTGCGTTTCGGCATTTCGCCAAATTCATGTAATTAGTTTTCCTCATGTATCTCTCCCATGTCATTGATTACACCTGTTTACCCTAGTCATGTGCTTACCCGGATGTGTATATAAGGTGTCTACACTTTTAGTTCCTTGTCAAATCGTCTTTACTCCTTTGTCTTGTGCTACGTTCCTCGCCTTGCTCACTGTGATATTTTCTTTCTGACTGGATTGCCCGACACTTGTTTTTTGGTTTGCCCTTTTGGATCTGATTGCCTTCGTGAGTTTTGACCTATTTTTGCCCGACCACGTCTATTGTCTTTGCTGCCCTGGTATTTGGATTCGGACTGTTTACGGCTTATGAGTTTGTCTCTCCACCAAACCCACGCCTGTGTACCGAACCATTTTTGCCTGACCTTGAGTTGTGTTATTGGTGCCCTGGTTACAGTTTTGGATTTTGCCCTTTGGATTCTGTTTGTGGATTGTGGACATTGTACTGTTGCCAGCTCTGTTGGGGGGTTTCCCCCTTCAGAAATAAAGCCTCCATTTTGCATTTATCTGGTTCTCGCTCTTGGCTCATTTCGTAAAACCTCACAGTTCTCTCAGTCCATAAATTGGTGGAATGCAGATATTTAATGAGTGATGAGGTGAAACTGTGTGTGCTTGACTTTGTCATACTAATTTTGTTGCAATCTTAAATCACCAAGTATGGTTGATTATTGATATGGTAGGTATTATTCTCGCTCATTTTAGTATGTTTGGGGTATTTAGTCTGCTTTGGTCATTTAAATAACGTGGGTTATCTTGTTATCAATTAATGTCGTCTTATAATATTATCAAATATGCAAACATATGCAAATATGTATAAGGTACACCTGTGCACTAATCATGGTGTCTGATGAGCATCTTGATGTGGCACACCTGTGAGGTGGGATGGATTGTCTCAGCAAAGCAAAAGTGCTCATTATCACACATTTAGACAGATTTGTGAACAATGTTTGAGAGAAATGGTAATATTGTGTATCTGGAATGAATTTTAGATCTTTGAGTCCATCTCATGACAAATGGGAGCAAAAACAAAAGTGTTGCGTTTATTTTTGTTGAGTGTATGAGAGCATCCTTGGAGCCACTATGACCTGCTGGAAATATTATACATAGGCAGTCAACAGCTTCTTGCAGCATTCCCAAGGAATCTTATCCCAGTCCTCATGGACAATGGCCTCCAGTTCACTAATATTGTGGGGTCTGCATGCTGCAACTGCCTTCTTCAAATCCCAGAAGAGATTTCTTTAATGGGGTTCAAGTGAGGTGAATGTGATGGGCACTCTAGAATCCTCCCAGACTTCTTCTGAAACCAAGCCTTGGTGGATGTTGAGGTATGCTTAGGATCATTGTCCTGTTGGAAGGTCCAATGATGCTCAAGCGTCAGGTTCCATACAGACGGCATGAGATTTTCTCATGGATATCCTGGTACTTGACTGAATCCATCATGCCCTCCAGACTTTGCAGGTTGCTCGTGCCAGAGGAAGCAAAGCAGCCACAGAGCATCAAAAAGCCCCCACAATTCTTCACTGTAGACAGGGTGTACTTTTCAGCAGTTGCTTCTTTATTCCTTCTGCAGACATGCCACTGATTCATAAACCCAAAATATTCCAGTTTTGTTTCATCACTCCACAGAACAGCATCCTAAAACTTCTGTGGCTTATTTATATGGTTTTCAGCATATTGGAGCTTGTGCTTTTGGATCAGTTGTGATGTGTGTCTTGGAGGCCTTCAAAGTTTAGTATGTGCCCTACTGTGTGACCTGAAACCTCAGTGCCTCCTGGCTCCAAGCCGTGCTGCGGGTCTCCTGTTGTCACTCAAGGGTTTTCGCCCTCCTGTCTCGTCAGGAATCTGGTAGCAGCCAGTCATAACTTCCTCTTTCTGCCACATCCTGGTACTGTAGCCACTCTTCCTTTAACTCTGAACTTGCGAACTATGCTTCCAACTTTTAGCTCGATGAACATTCAGTGCCTGTGCTACCTTTTTGTGTCCTTCACCTTGTTTGTGCCAGGCAATGATCTCCTCTAGTAACTTTTTGGACAATTCTCTTGACAGCCATATTTCTGGTATGCAATCAAATGTCACTGTCAACAAACCCCTAGACAGTGCAAGTATTTGATGTGTTCTATCTCAAGTAAACCTGATGCAGCTCATTAAGCTCTTGATTAGCTGCATTAGGTGTGCTTGAGACAACACCTGACTTGCAAATATGCTCTTATGACGGATTCTATCCAGGGGGTTGAATAATTGTACCTTCCGCAAAAAAGTTAAGGGGGTATACTGGATTTGCTTTGTCCGTCTGTGTGTGCGTGCGTGTGTCTGTGCGTGTGTCTGTGTGTGTGTGTGCGTGCGTCTGTGTGTCCGGACCTAGATCTGATAACCTACTCATCCGATTTTGAAAATTTTTTTTCTTGCTGCAAGGTCTATTGACTGTGGTACTGCCCGACTACTTGTTGTTGCGAGGGCTTTCCTGTAAGCCATGCTTACTAATCTAGTTTTGAGACTGCAGTAGTAATTAAAATTGGCATTTTGAGTTAAATTTGGAGAAACCCCTTGTGACATTAGTTGTGTTGAGCTATTTAAAAGCTTCTTTATTAATCTGTTCATCACTAACTGAAAGTTTGTAAATTTACCAGTAAACCCAATTTGCAATGGGGTTGAATAATTTTGATTGCAATTGCAGTTCGTAAAGATATTACAGAAATGCGGTGCTCCGGTAAATTTTCTCCTTTGGTGATTTTAGGTGTACAATTTATCGTAGGATAGATACCTGGAAATTTCAGCGCGAGGTTTCAAATGTAAATTTCCAGGTATTTAGCCTACGATAAATGCAGAGTGCTCGAAAAAAAAACTGTCGGTTCATCTCCATTCTGAGATGGCTCGTCAACACCCTTCCTTCACTTTGGAAAATCTGTCAACTTGAAGACTGCCTTGGTTCACGCGTGCCAGCATCACTGTTTGAGGCAGCATCTGCTTAAGCAGAAAAGCTCCCATTAAATTCCTCTAAAGTTCCGAAGTCGAAGTTTGAAGTGGGAATGTCAGACGCCAAAGCGGTCCCCTTTTTTGGACACAAAATTAATAGTCCACATTTTATATTGAAGAGGCTCGATAATCAAGCGAGAGCTCTTCACGCAGCGCGAGGTCTTGGCCCAGTACGAGGTAGTTTACCGGTGCATAGATACCTGGTGTCAATTAAAATGCAGAATTCGCTGGAATTAATGGTAGAATAACCTGTTCTAGTGTTAATGTGACTGCTGTTAGCATTGGCAGAAGGAGCACTGCAGCTGGAATGTTAGCTAAACTGATGAACAACTGACTGAATGTCAGCAGCTGGTGGACACCGCTCCTGTGGTGGATGAGGATCAGAGGATGTTGAAGCAACCAGAGCGACAAGTCTAACAAATATAAAGGGGCAATATGAATTTGGAGCCAAAACTAATGGAAAAAACTGTTAAAATCAAAATTGCTCTCAAAATATACAAATTGATCTTGCACCTTTACTTTAGTAGCTGTCTCAGAGGCTCTCACCTCCCTACTCAAGCACGTACTGGGAATAATTAAAATCTTTCATAAGCCTCTCCTCGGTGACATCCAATCTAAAACAATTTTGTGCGCCTCACTGCTGATGTGTAGGATCATAAAGCCAGCTTTTAAGACTGACAGGTGCCACAACTTGTCCTACGCTTATTTTTGGATGCAAATGATTGTTTTTATCTTTTATTTCTTTCCTCTTCACAGATATGGCATAATAGTGAACCACCGCACCATGGAGCCGTCCTTAAGGAGGCATATCTTCACATCACATGTCAGCTTTCTCTCTGTCTCTTAGTCTTCCTGCACTGAACACCTTCAGTTCAAAGCGGAAGTGCTCCTGGCTCCTCTCCGCCTTCACAGACTAAACAAAAACAAAAAAAAAAAGCTTTGGATAGCACTGCTTCAGGCCCAGCAACGCTCCAAAAATGTCATAAGGAAAAGAAAAAAAGCTGAACAACAAAGTTTTCCTTTTTACTCATAATTGCAGACATTTCGACAGCATTTATTCTTTATACTTCTGCATGTGCCCAAATGTAGATGTGTGTACTTGCGAACATAAAAGAATGAAAGTAGCACTGAGAAATCAAAAAGAGATTATAAACCTTGTGTATCGTTGCATAATGAGATTTAGGATATTAAGCATCCAATTGACAAGCTACCACAACGTCCATGATGATACACAAAAATTAATGATAATTTCAAGTGCATGAGATGTTGCATGTTGCTGTTTTTGTGCATGAGTGTGTGTGTGTATGTGTGTGTGTTGTGGGGGTGGAGCTGCTCATGGTAGACAGGCCAGCCAAGGAGGACCATTAATGCCAAAGCTTTCTGAAATTTTACTCTCACAAACGGCTACTGTCAGAGTTCAACAAGCTTTCCTGAGGGAGGCCGCAGCACACTGGTATGTGACAAACAGAGCAGATGGAGTAACAATAAAATGTTAATGCATTTCACTTCAGTATGGCTTATATAGACAGATTGGTTTCCCTGGGTTTTTCACAGTAATAACAACTGTGGAAATGACGAGACAAATATAACGTTCATTTTTCAAGCTATCTTGTTATTAGAATGAACCTTCACAACTGTGAAAACAACAGCCACAGCATCAAAATCACATAGAACTGTGCATAAGACAAGAAACAGCCTTTGTATTAAATATGATTAAAGGAAAAGATAAAGACCCCCCTCTGGTGATTTCAAATCATAATTTGTTATTAAAGTCAGTCAGTGTTCTTTTAATCTGCAAGTGCATGTTTTCACTTTTAAAAGGGCAAAAATGTTGTAAGTTGGTGTAAAGGGCCGTAGTAGTAAATTGAGCAAACCCGTCACACGAGGAATACAGTTGGTAACTGTTGTTTTAATTGAAAATATTGGGACAATGATTTGAATATCATGATGGTGATGTTTGTGTTGGCCTGGAAGAGGCTTTATTTTAACCCAGATTTGAGCAAGAGATGGCTGACATTAATGCCCAGCAACCCCTGGAACCAGACCATGATGACCATGTTGGAATACAGACCAGTAGCCTAGGATCAACTAACTACTTGTTAATACACTCTTCAAAATACAGTAAGAAGGAAATATAAGAATTTTAAGGTCAATAACAAAATAATGATTGTGTTTTGGATATAATAACTGTTTGCAGTGAAGATAACATGAGCTGCTCTAAAACAGAGGACCAAAACCCAGCAAATGGTGCGCACACGCAGCACGCGAAAATCCCGAACAAGTGGCCTGGATGCATATTCAAATTTGACACTTTAGAGAAAGGTCATCTATTCATTTGTGATCGAGACTTCTTTCATTCTCATATCTTCTGACTGGAATACTTGGTTCATTTTGTTTATCTGAGACATCCTTTGATTTTTTTTTTTCGCAATGCAACATCTCCAACTTGCTGAATGTCTTAGAGCAGTTGGTATGCTTAAAAGTGGCATCCGCCAGTCTGAGGTTGCCGATTTCTTCAATGCTTCCCAGTCTGTGATTAGCACATTACGGAGCAGGAGTCAGCAAACACATAATGTTGATGATCATTGCCTTTCAGGGCATCCATGGTTAACAACAAGGGCCCAGGATAGGTTGATTCCTAACCAGGCTCTGTGAAATCGCACTCAAACAGCAAAGCAGATCAGTGTTAACCTACACCAGGCTACTGCTGTCCCAGAGACAGGTCAGACAATGAAAAATCGTCTACACGATGCACATCTTCAAGCTTGATGGTCTCGTATAGTGCTGCCATTGACCAACTGCCACATTGCCAATAGACGTGAATGGTGCACACAATGCAGGAACTGAGAAATTGTCGGTGGTCACATATAATGTCCTCAGATGAGTCCTGGTACGCTTTAGACTTCCTTGAAAGGTGTTTATACAGCTGGCGATGTCATAATGAATGCCGTGCCAATTTTAACCTGAGGCAACATGACAGATTTGGTGGTGGGTCTGTTACACTGAACTCCAAGAAAGAGGGACAACATACTGTCACCCTATGTTGCCCAATTTGCATTTGAGGGGTGGCGTTTTGTCTTTCAGAAGGACAACGCCCGTGCTCACCGTGCAAGAATAGTCAATAAGCACCTTTAATTGCACAATGTCCATTGGATGTCCTGGCCAGCCAATGAGCCCTGACCTTTCCTTCATTGAAAATGTCATGGTTTGTGAGGGGTGCATGTGGTTTGGACTTTTCTTTGTGGCTCTCGTCCTGGGATGATATCAGATTCCTTATCCGCTGGATTCTTTACCCAGCTGGCTGATTGAGCTTGGGCAGCCGCCTCCCGGACTTTACAAAAGCAGGAAGTCCGGCATGCCCCCATCGCTAGAGTGTCTGCTTTTAGCTTTGCACTATAGCCAAAGATATCTTGAAGTTTCATCTTTTTTCTATTTCGTTTTTCTTCCATGTTTCGAACTATAATATGTCCGTTAGAAGTGTGAGTACTTATGTTTGGTTTGTATTATTAGCGAATGCCATGGAGAGACAGAAATCATTCTGTTAACTCTCACTGAGTATTAAAGCTTTGTCCACTCAGATCACATAAAATGTTGCCCAAGCTCAATCCGCACACCTTCCCCGAAAGCCAAAACCCCAGTTACCCCAAGATATGGAGGCGAGGCAGGAAGATGTAAAGATTTCATTGCCTAATGTGAAATATTTTTGAAAGCACAGTCTTCACGGTTTGTGAATGACACAGCGCTCACTTGGGTTGGCCCATTTATTCAATATAATTCACCGGTTGGGAATACTGTGGAGACTCTCGTTAGAGAAGTGGTATCGTTGTTTGATCAGGATAATTTGTGGTCAGGACGCGGTTAAGAGCTTAATGCATCTGAGGCAGGGCTCTGAAAACTCAGCGACACCCTCATTCTCATTTTGCTCCTTGGCGACAGAGACAGGCTGGGCAGAAGTGCCTCTTATGACAGTTATTGTTCACGCTTTGGCTGAGGGGTTTAAAGACGCTCTGGCTACATTGGAGCCTTGTGTTTCCCTGGATTGTTGGTTCGCACTGCGGTGAGAATTGATAATCGCAACCGCGAACGTGACAGTGCAGTGCAGAGGTGATCACCACGTCGCGAGTTCGAGCCCCGGCGTACCCACCGGCAGGGGTCGGCAGCTTTTTCAGAGTAGCGCACAATTGGCGATCGCGCTACAGGGTTTCAAATTGGGAAGGGACTGCTGGATATGGGTTTTCAATAACAGCTTTGTTCGTTGCTCCAGCGCCTCCTGTTGGCCAGACGGGCGCTCGTCAGGATGACTCCGGGTTGGTTCATGTCCGGGTATCCTCCGCCCTCGTTCTGAACTTGCGAAGATTCAACCAACGAGTGTATAAGAATCAGTGGCTGACAGGCACGTGCTTCGGAGGAGAGCCGTGAACTGTCCTCACTATCCTGAGTTGGCAGCAAGGGGTCGCATACGAGCAAGCTTTGTACATAGTTTCCCAATTGGGCATTCCAGATTCGGGTGGGATTGAAGATGCCAAATTAAAAAAAAAAAAATTTGTGCTCTGCATGTCTGACGCTAAATAGGCGTGGCCGCCATGGTGTCCCCATTTCAGATGCCTCGCCAAAAACATGCGGGCAGCTCTCTCTCCCTCATACTTAATCCAAATGGATTTTAAATTACTGCACATGCTAAAAGCAATCTAGCTCATGGAGCCCCCTTGTCGAAACAGGAAATGCCATATTTTACGTTGACATTGGGCGATTTGCTCAAAACTTCACATTTGTGCTAGGGTTTGCCTCTGAATGCGCCTGTCCAAATTTGGTTGCGGTCAACACTTACCCTGGTGGATGAAGTATGAACTTATCATAACTTCTTAAGCTTTGTCCGATTCGCTCGACACTTTCTCTCAGGTTGGAGCCTGCACTTGACCGGTCCAATGGTCGTGAGTGTACAGCTGCACCCGTCAGGATCTCACCACAACCCCAACATGCGCAAGGAGGCGAGGGCCCGTTCACGCTGCTTGCAGATTTAATTGATATGTTATTTCAATATCCCCTACTTTTTTTTGCAATTATTTCTTTGACTAGAGTGACGAGAACAGGCCATTCAGCCCAACTAGGCTCGCCAGTTTTTTTTTATTTTTATTGTGAATTAAACACATACATAAATTCCCTTAGCTATGGCCAGAGTACATATGTCACCTTTTTTACATGGTCATATTTCATCTGGCAACACTTGGTTTATGATCACAGGTCCATAAAAGGTTCTCATACTCTCTGAAATGTATCCATCTAATTTTTTAAAGCACAGGTACGCTATTCAAGACGCAGGGTTTCCCCCAAAATTAGTTTGAACGAAGGTAAAGTTATGGTGATTCCAGTTCAACAGAATACGTTTCTTTGCCACATAGAGATATTATACTGGTCCTTTTCACTGATATGGGGTCCATCGTCCTGTCCAGCTCCGTACCAAAAAGGTATTGCGTTGGTGAAATGTCCAGAGGGATCTTAAGAGCCTTGACCGTCAAGTCATGCACAGCCTTCCACAATAGTTTCAGACTTTTACACTCCGAGAAAATATGGATAACGGTACCTGTATATGGTTTACACCAATGACACAGAGGAGATGAGTTTGGATACATCCTACTCAGCCAAAGCGGAATAAGGTACATCCAATGCATGAATTTATAATTCTGCCCAGTTATCTCATTACAGGACAGTGAAATAAAAACATTCTGACACACAGCATTTCACTGGTCATCACTCAGGTCAGCTCACAGATATCTTTGCCATGCATTCCTAAGTGCTGTTAAGGATGAGCTGTGGTAATCTAACAAAGCCTTGTAAATCAGTGAGATTTTCCCTTTCAGTGATGTAGAACCCTGCAAAGTTTCCTCCAACCCTGACATTTCTAAGGATAGACGTCTTTCCTTTTTAATAGTACAAACAAAGTGATGGATTTGAAGATATTAATAAAAATCCTGTTTTGGAATGCCAAACCCTAATCTTTGATCTGAAAAAGTTTTTAAGGAGCCTTCATTAAATAGTTGTTGAAACTGATGTATACCAAATTCTTTCCACTTTATGAGTAATGACTTCAATTGAGGTTGGGAGGTCAAGGTAAGAGGATAGAGTAGCCAGCATAGAGATTCATGAAAAAGATCTACAAAACTGCTTTGCATCTTGCCATGCCCAGAGAGTGTGACAAATTACATATGTTCTACATATTCATTGTACTGTGTATATGTTGTTGATATATAGCAAAGAGGTCAGAGATATGGGAGAGCAGAGTTCTTCAATATCTGCTCAGTGAGAATCTCTTCATTTTTGTACCCAGCCAGTTGTATCCTTTATCTGAGCCGCCCAATAATAGAGCTGGAGGTCTGAGAGTCCAAGTCCACCTTTTTCTTTAGATTTGCTTAAGGTTTTAAAAGCTATTCTAGGTTAAGAGTTCCTCCAAATAAAATTAAATATTAATTTGTTTACTAATTTAAATAATTTCCCATCTCGGTGACAAGGCAGTGACTGGAAAAGGTAATTAAATTTTGGTAATACATTCATTTTTATTACATTAATATGTCCACGAAATGAGATAGAAAATTGGAAGCTACTTCCTAATTCCTGCTTGATCTTTTTTAGGTATGGGGCGAAGTTAGTGTGGAGGATTTTCTCGGTTTGAGTCGTAATAAGAGTCTTAGAGCAGGTTAAAAGAAACATGATTAACCATTTACTGCAATATAATTCTGCAGAATGAGAGAGCGAACAGGGACTCTGTGTGTCCAGGAGTCAGAGGTCAGTCTCTGCTGAATAATTTTCACAAGCAATTCTTATACTCTTCTAGCCAGGCATCCTTCAAGCAATCAATCACAAAATTCCACAAACATTTTATTCTTTGAAGATTTCTGCTCTTTCTGTGCTTAGAGGAGTCAGAGCTTGTGCTTAGGGGCTCAGTTTCAAGGCCTGGTACAGATAGCAGAATTGTTTCTAAGTTGGTACATTTCCCAGACATCAGTCGGTAACTCCTATCCAGATGCATACACCCCTCCTATCAGTAGAGCCTATTGCTGAGAACAAAATTTACATTTACATTTCTAACAAGTGTGTGTGTGTGTGTGTGTGTATATATATATATATATATACACACACACACACACACACACAGTTGCAATCAAAATTATTCAACCCCCATTGCAAATTGGGTTTACTGGCAAAATTTACGAACTTTCAGCTGTTTGTGATGAACATATTAAACAAGAACAATTTAAATAGCTCAACACAACTAATGTTACAAGTGGTTTCTCTAAATTTTACTCAAAATGCCACTTTTAATGACTACTGAAGTCTTAAAATTACTCAACTCCCTGAAAAGAATCCGTCATAAGAGCATACACTGCCCTCAATAATTATTGGCACCCCTGGGTAAGATGTGTTCTTTAGCTTCTAATAAATTCAGTTTTTTTTCTAAATAATATAGGACCGCAATGAATAAAAGAGGAAAATCCGACCTTTAATTCAAGCGCATTTATTCAGTGGGAAAAAAAACCCCACATTAAGAAATAATTATTTTACATCAAATCATGTGTGCCACAATTATTAGCACCCCTGATTTTAATACTTTGTACAACCCCCTTTTGCCAACACAACAGCACCTTATCTTCTCCTATAATGTTTCACAAGATGGGAGAATACAGAAAGAGGGATCTTTGACAATTCCTCTGAGCACATCTCTCTAAATCATCCAGCGACCTGGGTTCTCTACTCTGCACTCTCCTCTTCAGCTCACTCCACAGGTTTTCAATGGGGTTGAGGTCTGGGGACTGAGATGGCCATAGGCAGAGCTTGATTCTGTCTATGGTGAACCATTTCTCTGTAGATTTGGCCACATGTTGAGGGTCAATATCTTGCTGAAAGACCCAGTGACGACCCATCTTCAGCTTTCAGGCAGAGGCCACCAGATTTTGATTTAAAATGTCCTGTAAATGTCATGATGCCATGCATCCTAACAAGGTTCCCAGGGCCTCTGGTAGAGAAATGGGCCCACAGCATCACCAATCCTCCCCCATACTTCACAGTGGGCATGAGGTGCTTTTCTGCATACACATCTTTCGTGTTCCGCCAGCCCCACTTAAGAGTGTTTGTTGCCAAAAAGCTCTATCTTGGTCTCATTTGACCAAAGCACATGGTACCAGTTGAAGTCCCAGTACCGCTTAGCGAACTCCAGACGTTTGCATTTATGATTGTGAGTGAGAAAAGGTTTTTTTCCTTGCATGCCTCCCAAACAGCTTGTTGGCATGTAGAATGTGCCTGATGGTTATTTTGGAGACTTTGTGACCCCAAGATGCTACCATTTGTTGCAATTCTTTTAACAGTGAGCTTTGGAGCACTTTTTATTTCTCTTACCATCCTCCTCACTGTGTGTGGTGGCAAAATCACCTTGTGTCCTCGTCCAGGCTTGTTTACACTGTTCCAGTTGTTTTAAACTTCTTAATGATTCCTCTGACAGTAAATATGGGCAGGTGCAGGCGAGTGGCTATTTTCTTGTAGCCACTGCCTGACTTGTGAAGGTCGACACACATCTGCCTTACTTGAAGGGTGCGTTCCTTTGTCTTTCCCATGTTGAAGAGTGTATAAGAGAATTGACCTCTGTTTCTCGTCATATTTAGACCCCAGGGAAACAGGAAGTGATGAATTACAAATTTAATGTTCCTAAATACTCTGATCAACTTTGTAAATTACTGCAGAAATTAGAGAAATACTTCAATTACATTTATTTCTTAGGAATTGTTAGGGGTGCCAATAATTGTTGAACAGGTGGTTTTTATGAAAAATAATTATTTCTTAGTTAGGGGGTTTTTTTCTCCCTTAAAATTCACGAGTTGAAGGTTGCATTTTTCTACAATTTTCAGTGTGAGAGTACGCTTCTGCAATAAAAATTGAATTTATTTTAAGGCTTTTAACACATCTTAACCAGGGGTGCCAATAATTATGGAGGGCGCTGTATTTGCAAGACACATGTTGTCTCAAGCACACCTGACAGGTGATCAAAAACCCCCTCGGCTGACTACAGGAGACCCACAGCAAGGCTTGGAGGCAGGAGGCACTGAGGTTTCAGGTCACACAGTAGGGCACATACTAAACGTTGAAGGTTTCCAAGACACGCACCACATCTGATCCAAAAGCACAAGCTCCAATATGCTCAAAACCATGTAAATAAGCCACAGAAGTTTTAGGATACTGTACGGTGGAGTGATTAAACAAAACTGGAACTTTTGGGGCTTATGAATCAGTGGTATGTCTGTAGAAGGAATAAAGAAGCAAATGCTGAAAAGTACACCCTCCCTACAATGAAGAGTTGTGGGGGCTTTTTGATGCTCTGCAGCTGCTTTGCTTCCTCTGGCACTGGAAACCTGCAGTATGGAGAGGGCAAGATAGATTCAGTCAAGTACCAGGATATTCATGAGAAAATCTCATGCCATCTGTACGGAAGCTAACTCTTGAGCATCATTGGACCTTCCAACAGGACAATGATCCTAAGCATACCTCAACATCCACTAAGGCTTGGTTTCAGAAGAAGTCTGGGAAGATTCTAGAGTGCCCATCACAGTCACCTCACTTGAACCCCATAAAAAACCTCTGCTGGCATTTGAAGAAGGCAGTTGCAGCATGAAGACCCCACAATATTAGCGAACGGGAGACCATTGTCCATGAGGACTGGGGTAAAATTCCTTGGGAATGTTGCCAGAAGCTGTTGTCTGCCTATGTAACACATTGAGCCTGCATTAGTCATTAAAAGTGGCATTTTATGTTGAATTCGGAGAAGACAGTTCTAATATTTGTTGTGTTGAGGTATTTAAATTGTTCTTGTTTGATTTGTTCATTACAAACAGCTGAAAGTTTGTAAATTTTGCCTGTAAACCTAATTTGCAGCGGGGGTTGAATAATTTTGATTGCAACTGTATATATATATTTAAGCAGTAAAACTATAATGTAATAAAATAAAAGTGCACTAAACACTACAACAAGGAATTTTAAAACAATAACAGTAACAACAAAGATTCCTTCACAGTTAGCTTGAAACAAGTCTGAGTTTTGGGGTCACAGTCTCCCCAAAGTATTTAAAACCAGAATGAGCCCAAGTAAAAGGCGATGCCGCCTTGACTTCACTCGAGATTGGTGAATTTAATAAGAAGGCATTAGATTTCTCTAAATTTATTTTATAGCCTGAATTTCTGCCAAATTTATTTATTAGTTCAAAGACTGCTGGAACTGATTTCTCTGGACTGGACAGGTACAGAACTATACCATCCTCATATAATTAAATCTTCTCTTCTACTTCTCTTTCCCTCAGTTATTCCAGAGATCTCACTGTTTTTCTGCACAGCCTCCACAAGAGCTACAATTGCCAAATTAAAAAGAAGCGGGGATAACGGGCATCCCCGACGACAACCTCTATTCAGATCAAATTTTTCAGAATGTGAACCATTCACACAGATTTGTGCTTGTCAGTTACTGTACATAGATGTAATCCATCCAAAGCACTTGTCACTGATTTTACACTTCTTCAGAACGGAAAATAGATATGACCACTTGACCCTATTGAATGCTTTCTCCACGTCGAGCGAGAGCACTAGCACTGGTTGCCCTACTTTTGTTGAAGAATATATCACAAACCCCAATTCCGATGAAGTTGGGACGTTTATATAAAAACAATACAATGATTTGCAAATACTTTTTCGACCTTCATTCAATTGGGTACACTACAAAGACAAGATATTTTATGTTCAAACCAATTAACTGTATATTTTTTGGAAATATTCACTCATTTTGAATTTGTTCTCTGCAACACATTCCTAAAAGCTGGGGGACTAAAGACTGGGAAAGTTGAGGAATGCTCAAAAAACACCTGTTTGGAACATTCCACAGGTAAACAGATCAATTGGGAACAGGTGAGTGTCATTATTGGGTATACAAAGAGCATCTCCATAAAGCTCAGTCGTTCACAAGTAACAATGGGGTGAGATTCACCACTTTGTGAACAACTGCGCGAGCAAATAATCCAACAGTTTAAGAACAACGTTTTTGAACGTGCAATTACAATGAATTTTGGGATTTTATCATTTACAATCCATAATATCATCAAAAGATTCAGAGAATCTGGAGAGATCTCCACTCGTAAGTGGCAAGGCTGAAAACCAATATTGAATGCCCGTGACTGTCGGTCCCTCAGGCAGCAACACAGTTCGTCGCTACATCTACCAGTGCAAGTTAAAACTACCATGCAAAGCGAAAGCCATATATCAACAACACCCAGAAATGCCGCCAGCTTCTCTGGGCCTGAGCTCATCTGAGATGGACTAATGCAAAGTTGAAAAGTGTGCTGTGTTCTGACGAGTCCACAAATTGTTTTTGGAAATCATGGACGTTGTGTCCTCTGGGCTAAGGAGGAAAAAGACCATCCAGATTGTTATCACGCAAAGTTCAAAAGCCAGCATCTGCGATAGTATGGCAATGTGTCAGAACCAATGGAATGGGTAACTTGCACATCTGTGAAGGCACCATTAATGCTGAAAAGTACATACAGGTTTTGGAGCAACATATGCTGCCATCCAAGTGAGGTCTTATTCAGGGATATACCTGCTTATTCCAGCAAGACGATGCCAAGCCACATTCTGCTCGTTACAACAGCGTGGCTTCGTTGTAAAAAAGAGTGGGTGATACACTGGCCTGCCTGCAGTTCAGACCTGTCTACCATTGAAAAAGTGTGGCGCATTATGAAGCACAAAATACGACAATGGAGACCCCGGACTGTTGAGCAACTGAAGTCGTGGATCAAGCAAGAATGGCAAAGAATTCCCCCTACAAAGCTTCTACAATCAGTGTCCTCAGTTTCCAAATGCTTACTGAGTGTAGTTAAAAGGAACAGTGATGTAACACAGTGGTAAACATGCCCCTGCCCATCTTTTTTGGAATATGTTGCAGGCATCAAATTCAAAATGAATGAATATATCAAAAAAAAAAGTTTATCAGTTTGAACATTAAATATCTTGTCTTTGTTGTGTACTCAGTTGAATATACACTCAACAAAAATAAACGCAACACTTTTGTTTTTGCTCCCATTTGTCATGAGATGGCATCAAAGATCTAAAATTCATTCCAGATACACAATATTACCATTTCTCTCAAACATTTTTCACACATCTGTCTAAATGTGTGATAGTGAGCACTTTTGCTTTGCTGAGACAATCCATCCCACCTCACAGGTGTGCCACATCAAGATGCTCATCAGACACCATGATTAGTGCACAGGTACCTTAGACTGTCCACAATAAAAGGCCACCCTGAAATGTGCAGTTTTGTCTCACAGCAAAATGCCACAGATGGCGCAAGCATTGAGGGATCGTGCAATTGGCATGCTGACAGCAGGAATGTCAACCAGATCTGTTGCTCGGGCATTGAATGTTCATTTCTCCACAATAAGCCGTCTCCAAAGGCGTTTCAGAGAATATGCCAGTACATCCAACTGGCCTCACAACCGCAGACCACGTGTAACCGCACCAGCCCAGGACCTCCACATCCAGCAGGTTCACCTCCAAGATCGTCTGAGACCAGCTACTCAGACAGCTGCTGAAACAATTGGTTTGCATAACCAAAGAATTTCTGCACAAACTGTCAGAAACCGTCTCAGGGAAGCTCAACTGCATGCTCGTCGTCCTCATCAGGGTCTTAACCTGACTCCAGATCGTCGCCGTAACAGACTTGAGTGGGCAAATGCTCACATTGGATGGCGTCTGGCACGTTGGAGAGGTGTTCTCTTCACGGATGAATCTCGCTTTACATTGTTCAGGGCAGATGGCAGATAGCGTGTGTGGCGTCGTGTGGGTGAGCGCTTTGCTGATGTCAATGTTGTGGATCGAGTGGCCCATGGTGGTGGTGGGGTTATGGTATGGCAGGCATCTGTTATGGAAGAAGACCACAGGTGCATTTTATTGATTGCATTTTGAATGCACAGAGATACCGTGATGAGATCCTGAGGCCCATTGTTGTGCCATACATCCATGAACATCACCTCATGTTTCAGCAAGATAATGCGCGGCCCCATGTTGCAAGGATCTGTACACAATTCTTGGAAGCTGAAAATGTCCCAGTTCTTGCGTGGCCAGCATACTCACCGGACATGTCACCCATTGAGCATGTTTGGGATGTGCTTGACCGGCGTATACGACAGCGCGTACCAGTTCCCACTAATATCCAGCAACTCCGCACAGCCATTGAAGAGGAGTGGACCAACATTCCACAGGCCACAATTGACAATCTGATAAACTCTATGCAAAGAAGATGTGTTGCACTGCATGAGGCAAATGGTGGTCACACCAGATACTGACTGGTTCTGAGTCCCCAGACCCCCAATAAAGCAAAAACTGCACATTTCAGGGTGGCATTTTATTGTGGACAGTCTAAGGTACACCTGTGCACTAATCATGGTGTCTGATGAGCATCTTGATGTGGCACACCTGTGAGGTGGGATGGATTGTCTCACCAAAGCAAAAGTGCTCACTATCTCACATTTAGACAGATTTGTGAACAATGTTTGAGAGAAATGGTAATATTGTGTATCTGGAATGAATTTTAGATCTTCGAGATCTCATGACAAATGGGAGCAAAAACAAAAGTGTTGCGTTTATATTTTTGTTGAGTGTAAGTTGAAAAGGATTTTTTAAAATCATTGCATTCTGTTTTTATTCACGTTTTACATAATATCCCAATTTCACTGGAACTGGGGCTATAATTGAATATGTGATCTCTTGTCTTCGTTAACACAGTGAATTAATATGACATTGAAAGTCCAGGTGTCATGGCACCATATGAGTCAAGGTCAGGTTTTGCCTTCTGCTCTTGTCTCTCTCCATTGGAGTTTAATCCCACCCATAGACAGAGCCTGCTCACCTCACACGGATTTCATTAGTGAATCAACCCAGGATAAATGGCCTGTTGAGGTGAGTTACAGGAAGGACTATTTTTCTTTCAAGCTTCTGGTGTACAATTTGCTAGTGGACTTGAGGAAAGTATTTTTGTTCAGTTTTGACATGTTTGGGAATGTCTGTCGGGGTCTGCAGCCATGTATTTTTACTCTGTTTTCTTTTGTTTATGTTGTGTTGAGAGGGAGTTAGAATTGTGCTTTTTCTTTTGTTAGATTAGCCGTTTCATTTGCAGAGATGGCGGGGGATTTTGTTTGTTATTTTGGCCTCAGCAACCCCGAAGACTGTTTTTCCCTTGGTTCACTAATTTATCTTTATTTCGCGCTCTACTGATAACAAACTGCCTGATTACTCTATTCCATATTGCCTCCAGCCCATTGTTCCTCACTCTTGCCCTAGACACAACATAAGTTTGAGACCTGGGTTTGGCTGGCGAGCAGACATTGTCGTTGTCATAAAATTTGTACTTCAAGGGAAAATTAATTGCCCTGCAGAGTATTGCATTGTGGATACAGAAAAAACCGTCTTAATATTCATATATTCTCAGTACTTACTAGATTAGCTAATTCAGGTGAGTAGTCCTCAAATTTCTCGTTAATATGAACAGTGCATGAACTAGAAGTGTGGGGTTGGCTGCACAATTTTACTTAAAGTAGATATGTATTGATTTGAAGCTTAATAAAATTGTCGTGTTTTGTATCATCCAAAAGGGAATGCAATACTCTCTGTAACTGTCAATGCTTTTCACTCAGAGATCATCATGGAATAGTGCAATCTTGGATTTAAAACAGGCTTTTAGCAACCCCAATATTGCCCTCGAACAGCTCTGTGAAACAGGCCAAAAGCAGTGAAGTCGCTTGCGGGATCAGTTGTGACATATGGGTATCATGTGTGTATTTTACATTGCAAGCAAGACGTCAAAATTAACAAAAGAAGTCCAAATTTTTGCTTGACTCAGACACAAAGCTGAAAAGGATGATTCAATTGCGAGTTCAACAGCTAGCGACACAGATGATAATGATGGAGAGGCAGGAGAAATGGAAAATTAGGAAGAAATCGGCAACAGTACAGATGCAGCTGTATGCAGAAAGCCAACACAAGCGTACCAGCACGAGCCGGAGCCTCAAGCAGGGGTTAGTGAGGGGGAAGCAAGTTCCAGGGTGCGTTCCAAAAAGCATAGTTGCTAACTTACTTTGTTGGTACCATAGACTGTATCTGGTCAACCTAGTTTTATAAGGTGCTAATGTAGTTAGCATCTATACATTTGGGAAACCTAATACAGAGTGAGAGCGGAGGAAACCCGAACATGTACAAGCTTAGAATTTAACTGACCAGCTGGCTAACAGGAGGTCCTTGAGCAGCGAACAATGCTATAATCCCAAACTGGTAGTCCCTCCCAATTTATTTTCCCTGCAGCAAGAAGCCAACTGTGCACTGCTCTGAAAAGATTACAGGGCACTAGTGCAACTTGGGCTCCAACCTGGGCCGTCATGCTCAGGGCCTTTATCTGGTGAGCTAACCAGGTAGCCAAACAATAACATACTTTTAAACGATCATTAGTCCACTCGGCTAGAGTATTAAAATGAAACGAGGCCAAGAAATGAACGAATTAGGACAGGTTGACGATGGTTGATGCTCTCCACTTTCTTACCTCGTGTCCTTGTTTCCCACATATTACGCCATCAGGGGCTATTTTCGTTTGGTTTTTTTTTTTTGGGCATTTGCACGAGTTAAAAGGTTGCTCAAAATGCCTCTATTGCTCTTTTCCTGCTTGAGTGTCCAGAAAGTATTTTATTCTTCATCTCCATGACCTTAGCTTTCCACAGAGGCATAATTTTCCTATTTTATGATTTCTAAATAAGTCTACTTCAGAACACATATAACAAAAGGAAAAACTAATGACTACAAGTTTACATTTTTGCTTTACCAGTGGTTCCACGATATTTTGTTCCAGCCATAATTTCAGTCCCAAATTCAAGAAAAGCCGAACTTTTTTATAAATTACATTTCTTTTATATTGACTTTCATGTTTACAAAGATTGTTAACCTTCTTAAACCACCTTATGACAATAATGAAGAAGATAGCTATGCCTTCCACAAAGGGTAATAGCATGGTGTTCATGGTGTGTGAATTTGCCACAATCTAGTCTCAGGAATTGCATCTGAGGAGGCAATATCTTTCTGTGCTAAATAGTAAAGATATAAAGTAGGTTTCTGTGCATAGCTGCTTACATTCTTGCAAAAAAAAAAAATCATCCTTATGAATACCAAATGACATAAGAGTTTTGCTAAATTATGGTTTTCCTAAAATTTCAATGCATGATTGTCAAGTAAATGGCAGTGGCGGTTTTTCACGGAGGCCAAGGGATGCCTGGCTTCCCCAAAAATTATTGCAAGAAAGAAAAAATATAAATAAGCTATTGTCCGGGTCAGTACTCGGCAACTAATTATCGCAGCTTCACCAAATTTGGTTTGATAACTCACTGTGACACGTTGATGTGCAAAGTCAAATTTTTTGCTGGATTTGACCTTTGACCTTTGTGCTGTGACCTTCAGGCAGGAAATCTTGTACGAGTCAGTACTCAGCAACTACTGATCGCAGCTTCACCAAATTTGGTATGGTTACTCACTGTGACACACAGATGTGCAACATCACATTTTTTGCTGGATTTCACCTTTCACCTTAGCGCTGTGACCTTGAGGCAGGGAATCTTGCACAGACCAAGGAGTATTCAGCAAAGCGTTATGTTTTTTTATTGAAAACTCATATTTTCTATATAGTAAATTGAAAATTAACATCGACATATAAACAATCTGACGGAAATCGTGTTAATATGTGGAAGGCAGGGTTTCCTCCAGGATTTTTACCCCTCAGCCCTCAAGGCTGATGGGGTATTGCTATCCTTTGTGCGGTTGGGCAGGCAGGCGGGCGGGCGGTCAGGCGTCTCCAAAAACTTCGACATGGGGCTGAGGAGTATTCCATGCATTGCACGCCTATTTTTTGAAACTGCAGCAGAGGGCTTCAGCGTTGGGTCAAACCTCAGCATTATCAGGTGTGGCCAATTTTCATTTATCAGCACATAGGCGATGTAATAATTGAAGTCTATGTGCACAGAGGTTTATCAGTTTCACATGCGTCACGTTGGATTTCACATATAATATGAGAACCAATTTTGACTCCTGAATTGAAATTTATTAATTATTAAGATAAAATTAGGTAGAGCAGGATGTGCTCACAGCAAACACAGAAGAGAAGAGATAAAACAACTATAAAACAGCTATTAAGACCTGAAATGCATGAGTGCATGAGAAGTACAAGCGGACGATTCAGGCTGCTTTTGAGGTATTGGGTGGAGATATTTAAGGGGTACGATTGTATTCTAAATGGCATCGTCCTCGTCACTCCATATTTCTATGTCAGTCAATCACAGTTTTGAGAGTCCACTCCATCTTATTCATAAAATACTATCTTTTTTGTAGCCCCGAGCATTGGCTTATCCAACCTTCCTCAGAATGGTAACCTGACTCCAGTAAAAACATAATTTTCTTTCAAAACTAGACAACATGTATGTGTATAGCATATAGCCAGCGTGGCAACCGGACTTTTAGCAGGCACGGAACAAACCAAAATAACCAGCAAAACTAATATGCATCGATGAAAGATATCACCTTTATGCAACATTAGCTTGAGAAAAAAAAAGATTTAAACATGGGATTTAAAAATATGAACTACTGGAAGATCTGGAAGAAATCTATTAAGAGTTCTGCCTTGTCAGGCTTTTAAAACAAAATTGAAAACAGTTTTCACAGTGTTGTCTGTCTTATAACTATGGAACATCTGGGTACTTTCAGGGAACACAGCCCATATATGACGTCACCAAAAATGAGCCTGTCGGCAGACTGATAACGGTGGGAAAAGAGCAACATTTGGAAAGCGAATATCAAGTAGCATGAAACTTTTTTTTTCTCTTGTTATATGAATGAATACCTTCAACATATCATGAAATTGCCATGACGAACCAATTTTATAGGTACTAATTTTCTTTGAATCCCAACTTTAAGGGTCCAAAACCGCTGGAGTAGTGTGGACACAAGAAGGAAAAATAGCAAAAGTTTTTTTTTTTTTGCTTTTTAATATGAAAATGTACTTGTATGTACATAGCCTAATACAGCAGTGCTCAGTAATATGTTGAATGTAGTAGCTGGTACCACTGAGTGCACAGAAACCAAACTTTATGGTTAATTATTTGAAAATTTTTGTTGAAATGATCATTTTTGGTGTTGATAATTAGAAAGTATTCAAAAACCCACCATTCATTCAGTGCACATTTTTGCTTTTGCTCACCTGTGATTCAGTCTAAATTCAAGTGCTCATTTCTTTTTTAAATACATAGGAATTATGTGCGAGACGCATTTGCAAGAAATAAACTTCTCAATTTATTTATTTATTTTTTTTTTTCAGAAAAAGAGAACTTGCATTTACGTTGGTCATAACAAATGAAAAAAAATCCACCGAACACCCACATTCCACTTTACTCTTAAAGCATCCACTCAAACTCTCAACATTATCAACATTTCCTCAAGATTTGTAGCTTTGTGATGTACATTATAAATATGTACTCAGTCCACTGCATTATAAAGCCTTTCACTGTCACATGGCGTGGTGATGAAGTGGTTCGCACAGCTGCCCCACACAAAGATGGTTGTGGGTTCAAAAATGGCCTGGGGTCTCCCTGCGTGAACTTTGCATGTTCTCTCCATGTTTGCGTGGGTTTCCTCTGGGTACTTTGGTTTCCCACACCCAGAAAAAACATGCACTCCTACCAGTGTCCCCGACTGAGGAACTGTATTTAGAACTGGAGTTGGTCCATGGGCACTGCTCTGTGGCTGCCCACTGCTCCTAAATATAAGATGGGTCAAATGTAGAGGACAAATTATCCCACGAGGTCAATAAAGTATATCTTATCAATCTATTCCAGTCTGAAACAATATTCAGTGATAGCAAACATATGCTACTCAGTATGACTGGTGAGTTGGTATGCTTGCTGAAATTAATATCACACAAATGTATGCAGTGGCATAGCCAGGAATCCATATTCTGAAATGGGGAGTAGAGGGTGTTTGAATTTCTGAAGTCAACAATCCTCAGAAATTGAATTGTGTGTGTGTGTGTGTATCTGCGCGTGTGTGTATGTTGTGAGTGTTCAGACGGATTGTTAGGAGTAGGAAATGGGTAAATCATTAGTTTTCTCCATAATCCTCTTTTGTATGCATTTCTATTTTAGGGCTGAGGTCTTCTGTGAAATTTCATGGGGATTCAAGCAGCACACCTGCGCTGCCCTTGGTTCTGTCTTTGAATTACTGCATTTCATACAATTGGAAGGTCAGACAAGTTGTGGACACAGAGTAGAAAGCTTTTGACTGACGTATATCCGCCATACGCTGTCTCAGTCCCATAGGACATCACTCTGCAGATTGGCTGTTCACACTCACACATCAAAGTGACAGCCCTCATATGGCTGCTCTCTTGAAATCGCAATAGAAGTCCAGTGCTTTAATTTACCCATAATTCTATGTTCCCAAGGTCTTCATAAAATAGGATAGGAGAACCTCCTGCCATTTTTCTGCCTCAAGGTCAGTTTTGAGGCTGAGGAAATACACTGTATGCATAGAGCTGATGAATTACACAAAACCACAAGATGTCAGAGATAAGCCATTTGTGCTCAACTTCAGCTTGTATTAGACTGGAACTTTTCCATTGCAAGGCCACTTCGTCCTCACTGCACCTGACAGCAACAGTGTGCATTTGATTGGGATGAACGGAGAATGATCTCAGTCCGTGTAGAGCAGTCCGTCCACTGCCTTTCGAAACAGTGACGACAGCCTGTCTCAGGCACACCATTAAGCAGTTTCCCGTGCTGTGGCACTGTCAGAATTATTTCAAGACTTTCAGTGTAGTATTATGTCCCAAAAATTCAACTTGTCCAACATTATGAGGGGGTGGCATGGTCGTCCAAGGTAAGTGTTTCCCCGTTACTGAAACAAGCTGGCTACAGTGCAGCACAGTCAATGTAGAGCCAGAACTGAAGAGTTTGATGAGTTTCCTTGGAGGTGGCAGATAGCCCAAGCTGCGAAGTCTTGCATCATTCAGCAGGTAGTCGCTTCATAAGGAAATGTGCCGTTACTGGAATCTCAAATAAATGACTACGATTCTTTGGCATCCTAAGTAGCATGGTAACTTTCCTCATCAGTGAGCTAAAAAGTGATGAATTAAAAATAAAACTGACCATATCCAGCTGATGTGTAATGACATCCGGCCGTAGTACAGTCGCTACCCATAAAAGCGAAGGCGCGTGCTTGGATGACTTCCCCATAACTTTGGGAACTCAGTAAATGCTGCTTGCATTCAGTGAAATTATACCTCCATACCCCACTTAACCATTCCTGCAGTGCTACTGTAGAATGTACTCCTGTCATCTGTTTCACAGCTCCCTAAGCCAATTCTACAGTTCTACACCATCTGCTATACATGCATGAACTGGGCAGTAGAAAGCTTGGAATTGGGTCACTCCATACTAAACTGTACAATTCACTGTGTTGTATAAGAGTGGTCAATAAAATTTTTTCTAAGAGAATTAAATTATTTGCATTATTCATATTTATTCACTCCCGGATTGAAGATATTGTTGTGATTCTGAGCCTGCATGTCATGTTTAAGTTCTGTGCCTGGCTTTGCCATGTTTGATTCTGTTTAGTGACCACTGCATATGTCTGACCATTCTTAGGATCATGTATTGTGTTTTTTTTTAATTTATATTTGATGTTTTATTATTATTTCATGCCATGTTCTCATTTCCATGCATTGCACTTCGTCTACCCTGTCTTGTCTTGTGTAGGTCTTTGCCCATGGTCCTTAGTCTTGCATACCACTCATTCGGGTGATTTATTGGTTTCTGGGTCTTCAATCTTCCTTCATTATCTCGTGTGCTTCCTTCCTCTCTCTTCTACTATCTACTAACCATACTCACAGTTTGTTGTTTTCGATAATAACTAACCCTCATTAACACTGTATATTTTTACTAACTCTCTAACATGCACTTGGGATTGTATAGCTGCACATACTAATTGACTAACAATCTCTCAGCAGTCGCTCAATTCTAATCTCCGCCTCCTTGCCTATCCCTAATTATCTCTGCTGCAAGTTTCTGTGGATTTCCACTTATACTTTGTGCTTTCCTTTTCTTTTATCTTGGCACTTTAGTACTCCTTAACCGGAGCTGTTGTTTTGTACTTAGGTTTGTCTTGTGATCCCTGTCTGCGTTTTGGCTACAGCCAAATTCATGTAATTAGTTTATTCCTCATGTGTCTCTCCCTGATCATTGTTACCATTGATTGCACCTGTTCTCCCTGGTCATGTGTTTACCCCGGATGTGTATATAAGATGTCTGTTTGGTTCACTCTCTTGTCAGATCGTTCTCCCTAGTTTTCTCGTGCCACGTTTCTCGCCTTGATTTTTCAGTGTTTATCTTTCTGACTGAACCGTCCTTGATATCGAGCTTTGCCTATTCCCTGTACTTTTGCTGCATTCTTGTTTTTTGACCTCTTTTGTCTGACTACGATTTTTTTGTGATTGGTGCCCTGTGTATGACTCTGGATTTCGATCTTTAGATTCTGATTTTGGATTGCGGATATTGTACTGTTGCCAGCTCTGTTGGGGGGTTTCCCCCCTTCAGAAATAAAGCCTCCTTTTTGCATTTTACTGGTGTTTGCTCTTGGTTCATTTCGTAAAACCTCACAGATATACATAAAAAATCAGTGTCATTGGTCCAACAACACAGCGGAAAAAGTGGCTCCCTGATATTAGCCAAGGCATTGTGACGGACATACTTTGTTACAAAATTTGGCAGCCAACTTGATGAAATGCTTATGACATGTCTGTTGATACTTTGAAAGAGAGTGAAATTAAATATTGCTTAGAAATACCCATAACAGTTTCACTTGTCTGCACTAAATTATCAGGACTCATCTGATCAGAAATGCAATTTGAAATGAACGTCATGGGCGTAACCATTCGCGTCTTCACGTGTTACCTCCATCCCCATGGGTTAATTTGCATTATGAATGAAAATGGCGAAGATGACCCCGGAAAAATAAGGTACTCACTTCCTGCATCAAAATTTCACAAGGCGTCAGACAATCATATATACCATGCTTTAAAAAAAAAAAAAAAACTAAAAATGAAATTTTTTTTTCATGTCTTAATATTGTTTTAAGACCATAAAAACATAAACAATCTGTGCGCTATCATCATAGACTGTATAAAATGATGGTGGGTCTGAAAAGTGAGGCAAATGCAGAAATTGCATTCCATTTAATGGAGAGCATATGGCGACATCTGTGGTTGCAGAATTGGAAAAGGTATATTTGAATTTTCATCACCATTTTTACACATTTGTACAGTTTAATATGGAGTCAGCCAATTCAGAGCTAATACTATTCCAACTAATTACCTCTGCCAAGGAGGTTATGATTTTGCCTACGTTGGTTTGTCTGTCTGTTTGTGTGCAAGATAACTCAAAAAGTAACAAACTGATATCTCAGAAATTTTGTGGGTGGTTTGCTTTTACATCAGGGATGGACCCTATTGATTTTGACCGTGATTGGTCAAACAATTTGACCACCTCAGCAACCATCTCGAAATCCTATGTTACAGATAACTTAAATTTCTTATAAGCCATGTTCACTCAGCAAGATTTCAACTGTCTTGCCTTGGCAGAGGTTTGTACTCTCGGAGTGCCTCTAGTTTATTATCTGCATTTTGTATTCAGACTCAGCCTGTATCGAAATTGTCTTCAGTCAAACTCACCTAAATTACTCTGGTGACGCTAACTTTGTCCTCTGCCATTTCTGCTTTCTACTCTTTGTGGGGACATAGTCATTTATCCTAGTACAGGCTTTTTTCCCCTGATTTTTATCATTTATTTATTTCCAGCCCACTGTTCTCTTGCTCTGTTTCATACTGATTTGATAAAGCCATTTGTGAAACAGTTAATGATGAGCTGGGGAGGACTTATGACAGTGTGGAAGGATTCCATAATTGATTCGGTCATGAGCTCTGAAAAGAGGCCCACATTACAACCAGAAGTCACAAGAAATGCAACTTCAAATGTGCTTGTGGTCTGTTAATTAAACATTGATCATATCAAATTCAGCCTTTTGCCACCACCTCTCAAGGCATTTTAAATGCACAGAAATTACAATGTACATACTGTATTTACTTTATTCAATTTTGTATGTGAGAGAATGGGCTGGGCAAACACTCAATCCATTTTTTAGGATTAATCACCTAGCACCATACCATCCACAGCATTCAATGCAAAACTTATAAAAATGGTGTTTGCTGCACAAGACCATGAGCTCTCACAATAGTTGAACAAATAAATGCCACTTGCATCATCGTCGAAAACCTACTTAAATGGCTATGAATGCTTTTAGCTCAGAAGAGCAATACCTGCAATATGGCACTAGGCTCATGCCAAGTTCCTCTCACTCTTTATCCCAATCTTGACCTCCTCCAACAGAAGAAGTGGGCACTTTATCATCTTTGGAGCCCGACCAGTCCCCATTCTGAAGGTCCCAGACGTAGAATGGGGTTGCTATTGATTTTTTGCTCAGGATTTTCACTCTGTGTTCTCATTTTTTTCTGAGTTCAGGTTTGTTTAGATGTTTGTTAAATTTATTTTCAAAATGAACTGCCAGTAAGCGGTGTGGTGTATATTTTGGTTGGAAAGCTCAAAAGAGGGCAGGAGAGCCAATGTCTATCCTGGTGGTTTGATACTTGAGCTTATAACATGATACGTGCATCAATAATGGGGTTGTATTCTTGTGTGAGGTACTTGAACTTTGCTCATACAAGGCAAAGTGAACTCTTTACCTCTTTACTCTTTGCCTCATTGTATCTTATATCCAACTGTATGAAGGAATCTATGTACAATGCAATCCTCTACTTTATTTTCTTAAATATTTTATGTTTCATTTAAAAAAATCACAGAAAAATAATTTTTAAATGCATGTATAATATTTTAATATATAATATATATTTCAATAAATGCAATCATGATTGGCTGCAGTGTGTTTTATTAACACTGTGTTGATACTATTAGTAGTGGTAGTATTATTTAAACCTTGCTTGCGCTAGAATTACTTGAGTGTGGCCATTGAATGAACATAATTTTCCTAACACATTTTTTTTTCTCCATTTAGAATAGACTATTGAAATCCACTGTCCTGCAAGTATCATCATATCACACTAATTTGCTTAATTTCATTAAGCTTTGATTAAACTAATGGGTAAAACAAATTGCTCTCCAGACCACCATTTTGACCTTGAAAATAGTCATGTCAGTCCATTAATATCACAGATACCCTCCCAGCTGAGCACAATGGGAACCAACTTCAGAGTTCCATGTGGTGTAGCTTTGACCATACGATGTAACAGTTGGCTCAGGAAATAAAACAAATTCATTTTTAGTCACAAACTAATTAGCTTGTCTAGACAGTTTCTCTGGGGAGGGCTCAAGAATTGACTTGAAATGTGTTTTAAGGTGATTCATGCTGGCATGCAGGGTGGTATTTTGAGTTGTATTTATTTGATACTTTTAAGAATTTGAAAAGCAATGCCATTGATTTCTAAAAATGCAATTAACGTGTTTATTTATCTGTCCTCTGTTCTGTGTAACCAATGATTGCTCCCCTTTAAACCCGAGAGAATACATTCAACTCACAATAAGAGGGATGTCAGCTCAATTATATTGATGTAATTGAGCTCAGACACGCACAGGCACACACACATACATCCTTGTACTTCTATTCTCGTGAGGACAGTACTTCTATTCATTCTTTGTGCGCGTTTACAACATTTCCCTAATCTTAACAATAAGCAGTACATCCCTCACCCTACCCTTAAACTATCCGTAACCTTACCCCTAATCTGAACGAGCAAATTAAAATTTATCAGAAAGGTCCTCACTTCCCAATAATGTCCCCACTCGGTAGGAAAAAGGCGTTTTTTTCTGGTTCTCACTTTGCAGCAAGTACAAGAAAACACACACACGCGCACACGCACACGCGCACGCACACACACACACGCACGCGCGCGCACACACACACACACAAATATATAGTCGGACAATCAGAAGTGTCTGAAGTGCTTGGGTGGCGCAGAGGTGCAGTGGATAGCACTACTAACCCACGTGAAGCCACTTTGCAGTTTGATATTTTATGCTCAAACAAAAAAGTTTAGGATCACTGAGTTTTTTCCCCTATTTTCTGTTGTTCTGAGCCTCCCAAGACACTGACAAGCTGTGGTGAGAGCACGTGGTGGTCACACGAGATATTGAAATGACTTTGAACATTGTTTGACGTTTTGATTTAATGGCCCTTTTCAGTGTAATCAGCATTTCTCCAATGCTGGTGTGCATTCATTCTCGCTGCTGTCTTGGTTAATTAAGAACACTAAATGGAAATCAGGTTGGAGTAATCATGAGTAAAAGGTGAGGTAGGGCATTCGTGCTTCTCATAGCTCATCCCTGCAAACCCATGATGCCAGGGTTGAAGAGATTAAAGTTCATGAAATTGAAGTAATTAACAAAACAAAATCCCTTTAAAAATTTAAGCAAGCTAATTTAAGAAGGGAAATCTTCCTATGAACTCAAAATCACTCCATTATACAGAGGTGTTTTTTTTCTTTTCCCCACTATATTCAGCAGAAAATAATGGGTTGATTCTGGGTTGAAATGTCTTACTCAAGGCAAGCATCACATTGCTCCACAGCAAAGCACCCAAGCGAGCGACCATTTGGGAGTGTTCTAATGAAATGAAAAGCTTTCGTTCACAAGTAGGATCACCTGCACGCTGAACGAAAGAGTAAAGATAAGCACAAACAAATAAATTGCATGATTTTCTTTTATAGCACGTAGTCTACAGTTACATTTTAAATTAGCCACAGAAAACATGATCTAATGAAATGAAAAGCTTTCGTTCACAAGTAGGATCACCTGCACACTGAACTAAAGAGAGTAAAGATAAGCACAAAGAAATAAATTGCATGATTTTCTTTTATGGCATGTAGTCTGCAGTTCCATTTTAAATTAGCCACAGAAGACATGCATACGACTGCATGACTGGTTAGACTAGCTTCATGTAGGAGCTTCCATGCAAGAGGCGCAGGCAATGCTGTCAAGCAGCAGGCGTAGGTAACTGGCAGCAGGCATGGGCACGTTTTGCCATGGAGGTGGAACAGGAGAGAGCCGTGTTTCATATGCTTAGAAGTGTCTATGGAAATGCAGGTGTGTCCGCAGTTGTCTGCCAGAACTAGCTCTGCAAGCTTAGCTCTACTTATGTTTTCCTGTCAAACATTCATTGGCACTGCTCCTTCTTAAATATGGCATTCCATATAAAAGAGGTAGACATTCCAAGGGTCAGAAAGAAAAAGTCTCACCATGTTTTACTTCCACCCGGAGCTCAGCCATCTGATTTTACTTCCTTGTTCAACCTCCTGGCTGCAGGGCTGTTCTATATAGCTAGTCCTGTCTAATTATCAGTGTTTCTGAGAAATTCAAAATCACCATAGATTAGTTTGCAAATGTGATGAGTGAAACAATTTTGTCATCGAGAGTGATCAAAGCTGGTAGTGCTAGAGAGAGTGAGACCAGATGGGAGGCCTATTAGCTATTGATTTGTCTTTGCTGAAGATTGCTGTTGCATTCATCTTCTGAGCGCAGCATGTGTTCTGAAGAGAAAAAAAAAACATTAATAGGCAAGAGAGAGAGAGAAAGAAAACGGAGGGACAGAGACTGTCCATGTTTTGGTTTTCAAGAGATTTGTTCTACTCAGGATTTGTGAATACCCCACTGAAGTGACAGTAAGTCTACATCAATAGCCTTTGAGAGACACCTGAGCTTTTCAAACAGATAGCATACCTTGTGTCTGGGACCATGCTCCACTGGCTGTGTGAACTACTCTATGATGGTAAAAACAAGAACAGGGTCACCTGGAACTGTTTTTTTTTTCCACACAGACACAGAAGTTCAACCACATGAATCACTTTCACCACTCAGACATTTTGGGAGAGTGTTCATTCTTGAGTGTGGAACACAATTTGACCGGGCATGCTCAGCCTATCCAAGGTTAGAAGTTAACGATTCATGAATGAATACAAAATCAAAAATGGATGAAATGTTTTCACAGACAGTACTTCACATAACTGTACACCAGTGGCGTGTTGTAAGAGGTATAAAAGCCCTGCAGTAGCCTCACTGTTTAACAAGTAATTACTTTTAACTTGTTACTGTTTATACTGTAGTTTGCCTGATTAACGCGAACAGAATTTACTGATGAAATCAACACATAACATGTAATGATTAAAAAAAAAGATAAAGACAAAGCCATTGCTTATTGGCTAAATATGCAGTACATGGCATGTGATGAAGTAATGATGGTGTCATATCCATGCCTGGCAGCCCGGTGACCAGACCCACTACTACAACTGAGTCATCTCTTCCTCGTTCCAACTCCCTAAAATATTGATTCTATCCACTTGTGTCCATGCCTATTTAAGCCTTCTGTTTTCTCAGTATGTCACCAGGTGTAGTCTAGCGATTACCTGTTTTCCTCGCTCCCTCTGTTGCTGTTCTCTTGCGTATATAGCGCTGAGTCAAACTCTGTAAACGTAATATTCTTTTTTATTTTGAGGGTTTTCAATTTGGCGAGTGCCGTTTGAATTTTTGGATTTTGTTCCATTCTTACTATGTCTTCTGTTACTTGGGGTTTTTCTAGTTATTTTGGCCTATTATACTATTTCTAAGTGTGTATGTTTATCTCTGCATTTGTGTCATTCATATCATTGCTTTATCACTCCCGCATTGTCTGAGTTAATAGTGTAGCCTTGTTTAATTCCTGGTTCATGAGTATTTCTACCTTGTTTTGTGAAATTAAACATCCTGCTCCCTTTATTAGCTTCCTGCTCCACGTCCTCTTCTCTGAGTTTCCCCTGACAGATGGCAATAATTCATGAGAGAATATATTTGAAACATTTCTTAGAGTCCTATTTCAGCATTTTGCCTGCACTGAAAAGGCAAGAAAATCATGTCAGAGCCTACATCAGCAGAGTCTACAACTAGCCTGATCTGTGGCAGCAAGAATTCACCAATCGGACAGCAACAAGAACACAATATGTAATTTGCCACTCTATTTAAGAACAGTCAAGCTCACTCACCTCTGCTTCTTAATTTGCTGCCCGACGCACGAGGTGAGAAATTTTCCTTGGTTTTTGCATGGCTAGATAATGCCATTTTATTTAAAATTCAACTCAGCACTAAGTCTGATTAAAATGTTATTGGGTGTTTTATACTAATAATGGTGAATAGGCTACGGCCATATTACTACTAGCAAAATTTGGTTATTTGCAAGAACATCCTGTTCCGGTCTTGGCATTAGTCCGACTAACTCGTCTTCAGTAGCACCAGCATTGCTAAGTGTTGTGGGGTTCTTTTTTCACATTGCTGTCTCCTAAAGCACATCATACAAATTAGAGAGTAGTACTTTTGATTACTGGCAATATATATTTGCAACTTTCTCACTTTTTGCCGGCCTCCACTCCAGCAAGAAACCTGTTGGCTTAACCTTTTGACTTGGTTTACACCAGAATCGAGCTATCCTTGTCAGTAACTGACCATGACTGCTTCCCCTTGTTTTCAAACCGCTTTTCCTGTCCTGCGCTCTGATTTACAAAAGTAATTTAATTTTTCTATGCAATTCTGTTCAGCCATTTTAGAAACCTGCTTGTTTAGTCTCTTTTATTCATCTCATTTCTCTTTACTTGTATGTGTTTTGTATTGGGCAGCACTCTGAATCAACTTTATTGTTTTCAAATGTGCTATAGAAATAAAGTTGACTCGACTTGCATACAATGTATTTTGTAATGACTCTACTGCCTTGACTGGTTAACTTGCGTGTAACAAATGCATGTCCTATGCTATCTTGGCTGAAAAGGTTCTAGACCTGGAAGCTGGCATTGAGACTGTGCAGTACATTAGGACTAATGAGGCGTTCATTGATTCTTTTTCTTTTCAGTCGGAAGGTTGTGTTAATGTTAGTTCTCTGTTGGTTTCCCGCTCCATACCTGCTGCGGCAGCTTCCTCGCAGTAAATTTTTATTTCTAACAGTTAGCGGCAAATGCAGGGTAAAGGAACTTGTACAGCCATCTAGTCCTTCTCCTATTAAACAACTTAATTCATTTTCCACCCTTGAAGATTCGCAGGTGGACGAACGAGCACCAAAAAAAGTTCTAATTATTAGCAATTACGCGGTTAGAAATGTAAGGGTCTTCATTCCAGCAGCTAGAATTTGCAGAATTTTTTCGGATTTAGTTACGTTAGGTGACTTAAACCCACGCTTTGAGAGGGCAGATTATTCTTTAACATCAAAACATTCATAATTTTTTGGAGTCAGCTGGCTTCACTCAGTGTCCTTGGCTCAACACATTTTCATGGTCATAATTTTTGTATGGTAGTATTGGTAGCTCATGCTAAGTTTGCAGTGCTAGATTCTGTTTGTAGAGGCACATCAGTCTTACAGCCTGGTGTAAGTGTTGGGCCTCTGTGCTGCAATAAGTGGATGGAGGAGTGTTGACTGTTTCTAGACTAGTTGCTCCTGTGTTGTAACTCTTAAGTGTAACTTGGTGCCTGACACAGGTCAGCATTTTATTTAGTATGGAGTAGATTTATCTCATGCCTAACCTCCTTTTTTGTGTCTTTTTCTGGGGATCGTTTCCCTTCTGGACATTAAGCGTATGGATGACCCAAGCCCAGTGTCCCTCACCATGTGGTCACAGACTGCCAATGTCCTTCTGTCCTGATCCAGTCCCGATCCAGTTATACCCCATCCCTGCCACTTCCTGAAGCTACCAACACAAACGTCACTGCTTTGATGTTTGAAAGAGTTTTTTGTAGCCTATAATGAACTTTATTAATTAGCTAACCAGTGGACGATGGGCTCCCCCACTATAGCCGGGATCCTCCTGAGATTTCGTCCCACTGTGGAGTTTTTTTCTCAGCACTATATGAGGATTTTTCTCCCAATTGGAAGTTTTTTATTAGTTGTACTCATTTGCTATTTTATGGATTAGGCCAGACACTGCCCTTTTTTCTCTGTAAAGCGTCTTTGTGAGAGTTCATCTGTAAAAAGTGCAATACAAATAAAATTTAATTGAATTTACTTAGTGACTTGTTTGCAAATTTTCCAAAGGCAGGGTTTACAGTGTGCTAAATTAAAAAGGAATTATAGATGAGTTTTACCATCACAGTAAGTGCTTAAAACTTTCCTTTCACCAAAAAAAGTGAAATTCTACTTTGAAGCTACAATGTGAATTCGATGTCAAGAAATCAATTTATTGCATTTATTTTCTCTTAAAATGTCTGGTTAATGAAATAAAATGATTTTTATAATGTGATTGGGAACACTCCTAAAAAAAGCGCTACAGGTGCGAAAAGGGTTGCGTAATCTCTGTGACTTCATCAGTTGACATTGCTCACACTGCTTCCATACATACAACGGCGATTGCGGACATTGTTGTCCTATTCTCTTTTTCATTCCTGCAATAGAAGCCTCTCAAATTTTGAGGTAAATTGATTGTTTTTAGTGAACAAACTAGCCATGGTAAACTCTCCGGAAGCAGATATTAATTTTTAATTAATATCAGACCCAAATTTGTTGGTGATATCTGGTGTGAGTAAAATTCATCGCTATGCCTACGCTACAGCTACCACAACACTTCAATCATGTTCAGCCATTAAATGCTTTCAATAATGCATTCATAAACAAACAGTAATAATATCACAATCATATCTGTCAAGTTACCAGAAATATATATGTCTCTATCCCAGTAATATCAGACCACAGACACGTTATAAAGTGGTGACGTGTGGTCAAAGGGTAGTTTGGTGAGGCAGAAACCTTCCCTTTGCTTGATTAGCAATCAAACGATTAACTAGTTTAGTAAGACTATTCGGCAGAATGACGGGCCAGTTTAAGTTTCCGCAGCATTATTACTTAGTACATTGAACCTGAAATGCTGAAGAAACTGTAGATTTGTGCAAACTTGCATACAGGAAGCCAGAGACATGCGGTGAGGTGAGGCAGTGACCCAAACTTTGAAGACCAAGCCTATAGGAAGCCTGTATACTGATAGAGGAGATGATAAAAAAAAAAGATTAATTCACGTATATGCTTCAATTTGAGACTGCAAGGATGGAAATCTGAATGATCAATTAGGAAAAATTCTTGGCTCTCAGTAATTCTGTATATCGTTTAAACATTTTGTTAATCGAATTATAAAAGAAGACTGAAAATAAACGCCCGCCTTTTTTTTGGGTGTAAAAGCGCGTATTTAAAAGAGAATACATTGTATATTGATGAAGCATTGAACTCTGCAGAAGTCGAACTGTTTTAATATTTTCTTGATGACATTGCTTCGGCTTCTTGGAAGCAAGAATGCGAAATCTGCTGTCTAGTGAGCATTTCAGGTTCGATGTACTGAGTAATAACGCCGCGGAAACTTAAACTGGCCCGTCATTCTGCCGAAAAGTCATACTAAACTAGTTAATCGTCTGATTGTTAATCAAGCAAAGGGGAGGTTTCTGCCTCACCAAACTAACCTCTGATTGCACGTTACTGTTATAAAAAGCTATGCATGGGCGGCATGATCATTCGAAAAGTATTTTGTCAATTGTAGCAATACTGGTTCAAAATACTGGTTCAGAAACTAACTACGCCTCCCCAATTTACTCCAGAACATATGCTAATCAGCTCAATGCCTCAACTAGGAGCCTGCATCAGGAGCAGTCTACGGTCACAAAGCTAATAACGTTGAACATCGTCCTCAATATCTAATATCACAAAATTTGCTCCCCGATCTGCAGTATTACTAGTCACTGAAGCCAAGGCTGAACGAATAGACAGTTGGACTTCTGCAGCAGAACAGCTGCTCTACTCATTTAGTGTATTGTGGAGCACTTTAAAAGTGATTGTCAGACGAGCATTTACAACTGTGGCTAGTACCCAACTCAGCTGACAGTAATAAGGTTAAATGCTTTGCCATTCCCATTGATACTTAAGTACAGCCGCGCTGTGATTGGCTGTTGGCACGTACAATGGGACCACAGCCGAGCTCTGATTAGCTGATGTTCATCATGGTCCCAACTGATCTGCAGAAAAAAAATCTGAAGAGGCTTCAACCAGCTGCTGAGTGTATTTGGAGCGAATGAAGAATTTTTTTCTTCATTAAACGATGTGAATTTGCAAGTGTTCTCCAGTGTTTTTTGTCCGCTTTAATTTTGAGGTGAATTGAGGATGTCTGGATTGGAGCTCACGCGCTCACTTCTTTCCTTCCTCTGGGCTAAGCCCTGGATCTCCTACCATCCTAGATCCATCCCTGGGGCTACGGTCACAAAAAAAATCAAACATTCATTTTCGATTTCATTGCATCAGTATGTAGGTGTAGATGTAGAAGATCGTATGCCACCACGCAGCCGCACTATCAGCCACCAACCCCGCGGTGTGAGCTATAAACAGCACAAAGTAACTGACTCACCCTGATCTTTTTCCTTTTCTCAGCTGCCCCTCGTGCTTGAAGCTTTTCAGAACTTGGTCCAGCAAAATCCGTTTGGAGCATTCTGCATAGCACTGCTCTGGTTTAAGCCTGGGGGTTTATTTCATTTGATATTGGTTGAAGTTGAATACGTAATTCTTTCCCTAATAAATTATAAATATTTTTGTGCTTGCATTGGGCACAAAGGTCAACTTCTGGAGATATAATGTAATACATGGCTAAATTTGAAATAACTTTGTCATCATATACTTATGTTTCCAATGTTTGTTTCTGTTAACACACAACCACCTGTCTAGCTGCCCACTAACACACATATAAAAATGACGACAACAAGGACGACGATTTCCAGAAGCGCTAATTGCACAAAAAAACTGCTAATTACTGTTATCGAGGTCTGGACCGTCCCGGATTGGATTTTGAAGATTGACTGATGTTGGACTTGACAATCAGAACATTGCTTACCTTTTTTGAATCAAAAAAATTAGTGATTCGGTGTATGTTAGACAATGGTCTCAACTCTTATGCAATGCAAGTACTTAAACCTGTCTTTGTTTTATAGTTGTATCACTGTAGTGTACTGTTTTGCAAATATTGGGCTGTGAGTACTGACAACATGGGCGCTGATAGCATTGATTCTAACCCAACAAAAGGCAAAGCAGCATTTTGGATCATGATAATACTTGGCTTGGGATTTCTCTTTGTCCAATTTAGTGGAGGACTTTGAAATTTGAAGCTTTTATCATTTACAATTAATTTTTAAGAAAAAGTTATGTTCCGTTTTACTGAAGGGTTTGAGTCATTTGTCTCTTACATTTATTGGCATTATTTATTATTAATTAGTATTAGAACATAATTTTAGTTAAATTAGCATAGGTGTGCATTTCAGTTGTCAGGGGAGTTGGAGCTGAGTTGGATTCTTGGCTGAGTTGGATTCAGACAGTCCTCACTCATGTTCCTGTGTGCCGCTATTCAACTCCCCTCTGCCTCATCTCCCGTATTTTAGTAGTACTTTAGCTGCAGGTAGAATGCAAACTGAATTTAAGTACGAGAATGATTGACAAGATAATTCATGAATAATTAGTGTGATATTGTCTTTCATGTCGACCATTTTCTTTATACTTTTTATTCTTACTTCTTCTGCCGTTCCACACTATTAAACTACTCCTGCATACTTTGTGCAATTTCAACAATTCATATAACAAAATGTTCAGCATTTTCTGGACATTATTGCTATTATTTTTCTCTTTCATACTATTTATACTTTTTTAAATTTTAAGCTTTTTCAAAATTTTTTGTCCCATAGAAATGCATTGAAACAGTCTTCAAATTCTTCTGTCGCAGCAAGAGTGGGAGCTGAGAGCAGACAGAATGAAAAAGCTCTTTCCCTATCACTCTAACTTCGTAAATTTGAATCCCTCTTCATGAAATTTCACAAAAATGTAGGAAAATTTGCTCTTGTTACAGCAATATCATTTTTGTAGCAGTGAAGTATATAGTTTTGGCTCAGGGAACAGTCAAAGGACAAGAGGCACGTCCAACTTCGCTATCTCTTCCATTCAAAAATAACCCAAAAAATTTTGGGAGAACAGCAAACGGCCAGAGTTTTTAGATAGCTGTTATTCCAAAAATATATCACTCAAAGAAATTAAAAAGACATCCGTGTACTCAGCAAAGTCTCGTGCCTTGAATGATGTGGTTACATTGCTGACAGGATAAACAGTTTTTGCGTGGGAAGCAGGAGTTTGAGGTGTGTGCGAACAAGGCTGAGAGACTCAGCAATTGCCTGTGTGCACTTGTCTGAATATGCCTGGCTCTCACTGGTAATAGGACACCGGTCTTGCCATGGCCCTCAGTGATTGGCTAATTTTAAATCTGAGTGCTCCGCTGAGTTTCCATGCAGATGCTTTCATTAGGACAGAGGTGTCTTCATTAGAACGAGGTGAATCGAGCCAGCTATTTTGCAGTAAGGGAAATTATTGCAGCTCATTTTCCACGCTGCTTATTTTGTGAGCAGGTCTCAGCTACTGTACCACTGTTTTAAAATGTAGCCTTCTGTGTCAAACAATGAAACGCAATGACAAGTTCACAACAAATGCAACGTTAAAAAGAGAAACATATGCTCATGAATGCTATATGGCATTGTTTGCAGTCTACCTTCAATGGAAGTTCTGCTCTGAAAAACTACTACTTGTCTACCACAACGGTCAGTCGCAAACATTATATCTTCACTGATTAGAATACAGACTCTGTAAGTCAACAGTATCTGTTTGCCAGCCGTACCATTTTAGCTCACATTAATTTAAACCTCTGAGGAATATTCGCGCAGACAACGTTGACCTCTCTATCCACCGGCTGCCTCTGCTTGCGATGGCAGCTCTCATCGACTGAAGCTCTTTTCGTGCGCATCAGCAAACGCCAAAATGTATGTATGTAACACTTGAAATATTTTCAATCATTCACAACTCTGTCTCATATTGTATGTTTCATTATGGTTTACATGGCGCGAGTTCGTACTTGTGAATGGCTTTTTTTCTTTTTTTTAACATACGTTCCGATTAGATCCATAACCCGTGTGTCATCTGTTGATGACAGCGGACATTTAGCTGCTCTATTTATGCATGCAGTTACATTACACCCGGATCAGTCAATGAATATTCACTGGCAAGCTGGACTCGAACACGGTTTGTAATATTGATACGTTTGATCTTATCCCTGACTTCCAGGGAGTTACATTAATTAAACTCCTCATCCATGCCTCATGTGCAAACTGCTCTTATCCAATTCCAGGCAGTATAAACTTTCCAAAGTAACCGAAATACATTGTGAGAGCTCAATCATATCAGCTTTTTTGTTTCTTTCTTTTTTACAGTGTATGTCTTGACTACCAAAATGGTGTTTGCCAGCCTCAAAAACTCAAGGTTGCCCAGCTAGCGACTGAAAAGAAAAGTTCATTTCTCGCCCTGGCTTTCATACTATTTATACTTTTCAAAATATTTTACTTTTTCTTTTTTTGTCAAATAGAAGTACATTGAAACAGTCTTCAAACTCTCGTGCTACTTTGAACCTCTATAACTTCAGCACGCTTTCTTCTTGAGACTTCATTCAACTCCTAACATTAGCTAAGTTAGCTGAATAACGTGGTTAGCATGGTTGGCATTGTTAGCATAACTGCTAACAACATTTGCTAAGTTAGCTATATGTGGATGGCATGGTTAGCATTGTTCTTTCATTCTTTCTTTGTTCAGCTTTTTACTTTGACTCTTTTGATAAACATTCAAGTATTCAACATAATTCAACTTTTATATTTTAATGGCAGCTATTCAGTGTGGTGTCAGCAAACATTCAAATCATTCAAACTTTATTGTATTCAAGGCAGCATCGCAGTGTGGCTTCAGCTTTCAGCATTCACACTCTAGTGTGCATTACACTTCATAGCTTGTGGAAGGTGCATTGACAGGTTAGGAGATGGCAGAAATTTTCAATCCAACACTCCTAGTATCCTGGGCAGAACCCTCATCAGTCAACAATTTCAACCAATGACATTTTAGATCACACAATCCTATGTGCCTGTTTTCTCGGGGCAGGGCATAATGGCTTAAAAAATTATCAATTAAAAATGGAAAATTAATTGATAATCACTAAACAATGTTTGTAAAGGATAAATGATTGACCATATCACAATGAGATAGCATTTGTCTTCAAAATTAAACAGGTAAGAAGTTGGATAAAAATCATACTTTAAAGTGAGTAAAAATGAACAGTGCAATCTCCCATTCATGAAATTCACCAAAGCATATGGAGGGTTGGGCAAAAAATGACAAATGCAATTTCTGACATTTCAATCAACGCTGGCCTAATGACAGAATAAAGGCGAGGGCAGTGCTGTATTTAATTTGATTTATTCTCAGAACGTGATATACTGTAGCCATCATTTAGAGTCATTTACAAATGTAATTTTTTCCACCAAATTGCGGCAAACATCACACCAGTTTGTTTGCAAAGCATCAAGTCCAGTCAAACAATTGTGGCGAGGTTTGAGGACATGTGACATTGCTTTGTTTATTTTTTTACGGCAAGTGAGTTGGAAATCATGGAGAAAAAAAAAACAATGATTTTAACACTTTTGATAGGTTACTTAGAAGCTGTAACACCATCCCATGCACCAAAAAAGAGGAAAATAGATGAATCAGTGAAATTTAAAGCTGGCAGACACAGCAGACTGGGGGAAACTGCTACAAATCAGCTGCGAGCTCCCTCCAGACAGAGAGCTGTGCAAGGCAAATTCATTGAATTCAGGTTAGGTGCTGACGTAAATAATGCACGTTTGAAGTATTCAATATAATTATGCTGACGTTAGAATTGTAACAGCAGGGTGAGTTTCTCTGGACTCACAAAATCAGCCACTACTGGCAAAATTTTTGTCAACCATATTAAACAAGACTCCCACTATTGTTCGCTTGTTACAACCTAAAGCAACTAATATTTTTTTTTTTTTCAAAATGCCATAGGGCAATGGGCAAAAAAAATTAGCTCAGCATACGCCCTGAAATTTTGGCTTATTTTCTGCAAATCCTGACCAAGTCAAACTGCTGTGGCTCATCACAATCAGCAATCCACAATGCATGTGGGTTTAAGATGCCCAGCACAAGCAGAAAAGAACCAAGTACCTTGCATACACCCTTCAGATGGCAGGACCCACGGACAGTGAACATTGCATTCTGGGGTCACAGTGATGAGTAAAAGAAAACTGAAGCAGCACACTTCATCCTGCATAGGTGACAAGCCAGGGCATTCACCACATGCTCAACCTGGTGCCAGAAGACAGCCTCATGGTGTTTCAGGACATCATGGAGACCCTGGTAACCCTGAAAAAAACACCAACAGGCCAAAGTTATTATTCCAGACACGTGTATCTCTATGTCCTGGTAATCATTTGCCACATTGGAGACATAAGTCTTCAGACACAAGAGAATGTCCACCTGTACATGTGGGGTGAACATCTGAAAAGGAAGGACAGGAATGTAGTGGCCTCATCTTTGGTGCACTGCCTTAATGGACCTTTCTCTGAAGAGGCGTGTTGGAAGCATTCTCTGAGAATCTTCAGTAATAGCTGTCATTGCCAGAACAGAAACATTAACATGCTCTTAATGTTGTTCAGGCAGCGAGCCATGATTAATATTACGTGCACTTTCCAAGTTCGCGGTCACAGATTCCTGCCAGCTGACTGTGCTTTTGGAAGAACAGACCAACATGAGGAACCAACTTTCCTAAGATAAGATTTGATAGTGTACTAATGATTTAACTGGGTAGTAATGATATAATTCAACTGCCCAATCAGTAATATGAAAACATTAGGACGTAGTTGTGAAAATTAATTGGAATGTTGTGACTGATTCATTTTCACAACTACAGTATATCATGCATTGTCTCCCTTTTCATTATGTTTTACATCTAGCCGGAGGTCTTCTAAGCCAAATTTAATCATAGAACGTCCATCCTTAATCCACATGATCTTTGGCAGCAGATGTGAGCTGTGAGCTTGGCCGCTTTTTAGTGGCCAGCGTTTGACTCTGGATATCTCTATGGACTTCATGGCCATCCAGGAAGCAGTGGGTATTCCACAGTACACATAGTTTTGTTTCACAAGGTGGAAAGCTTTTCATGACCAAGATGGCACTTCCATCTTGCTCTTGTACATCAGTAAGGGGTTGCCCACATGCACTGTAGAGGGAGAGTCTTGTGCATCTTCTCTCAAGGATCTTTGTCAAGTAACCAGTCTAACAGTGAGGCCCTGCCCTCAAATACAGGGAAGTTGCCAACCATTGAGCTGTTTATTTAGAAACAAACCAAACTGCCCCATTTGGGAGCCAGGCTGAACATAGCCAGATTACTCACATAATCGTGTAGTGACGCTGATCCAGAAATGCACAGAAATGTTTTCCATTACTTCCTCAGTAGATTTCTCAAGCTACTGATACGTGGGATATTGGAACGATTGTCCCCAGTATCTCAGGAAGCAGTGGCTCCACTGTACGCATGATTTAGCCCCCCTTAGCTTTCTGTCATTTTGGGGAATCAAAACTCCTGCTCCCTGCCTAATTGTTGTTGTTTAGAAAGTTATTACTTTGCCCATGTTAGGTAATACCTCCAGGGTGGAACCTTCAGCTTGGTAGGTTATGGTTTTACATTTTAATTTCATTGAATATTTAATTGAAACACATCAGTTTACCTGACTGAAATAAATGGACCCATTTCACACAGGAAACTTAAGTTAGAGTCTACATCAGCTGACAGCAGCTGAGTCTGCAACTGGCAATATCTGCATCTACAAGACTACACTAATCTGAGAGCAGTAATAACACAAAATGTAACAGGCCTCTCTATTTAAGGATAGCCAAGCTCACTCACCTGATGCTATATTATCTACCCATGTGGAAGGTGAGAAATGTTTTGCCTACCACCTCTACTGGTTTGGTCTGACATAGAGGGATTTTGAAGTTATTCTCCTTGTTTAACTTTTGTTTTTGCAAAGTATGGTATTACTGTGGCTATGTTAAGGTGCACCTCCAGAGAAGAATTTTCTGCCAAGGTTAGTATTATTACATCTTTATGTCAATATTTAATCCAAGTACATAAGTTTACTGACTGAATTAACATTATCACAAAATTGCTTTACTTGTGATAAGCCTAGCGCACAAATTCATGCAAATCTATGCAGTTTCATCTGCTACATTAGTTCAGAATCCTTTATAGATATACTGAAGTTTGATGTCATTTATATGGGAAAATGTCTGAGACCTTTGCGATACAATGAGGAATAATGCTATCTAAAAATAAGTTCAACTGATTAGCCTCAGCACTTCTGCGAATCAGTATTGGTTGCCAATCAGGCAAAATAACCTGGATGGGCTCTGCATGCTTTAAAAGGTGAGGTTACTCAAGAGCTTTTATACCACTCACAGCATATCACTGATATGCATGCAGTATTGTACAACCCACACTCTGAAAAAGTTGGGAAGATATGGAAAATGCACATTAAAACAGAAAGCCATGATTTACAGTGATCTACTTTGTCTTGCACAATTGCAGACTGTATCAAGACAAGACATTTAATAATACTTTGTCTGGTCAACACCATGTAAAGGTTTACTGAGTAGGATTTTCCTCCTCTCAGGAAACTAATCCCTGTCTGCCGAAACCCTGGTGACTACCTGCATTTTCTTATTTTTCTCTGGACAGGGTATTTCTGGGTGCCAGTCTTTTGGCCTAGGGCAGTGGTTCCCAAAGTGGGGGGCGCGCCCCCTATGGGGGGCGCAGAGCAATTGCAGGGGGGGCGCGGGGTGCGGGAGTTCCGGACACCAACAGAAAATCATTTGCATACAGTCCATTCGCTGCCCAGAATTCTGCGATTACATCGTAAATGCCTGCCTTACTCTCAACATAACTGTTCGCCAAATCATTCATCTAGCCTGCCATTTTCATAAATAATTTATGAATGTAGTTGTTCAAATATTTGAAGCCGGTAATGTAGTCTCGCGATACCCAACTCGCCGCTTTTTATCCTGCACTGATCTGGCATATTGATAATAAAATGGTAAGTGACACCGAACAAAATCCGATGAATACAAAGCAGAAATAACCGAGATTGCGTCATCTTATTCTCGATAATATGAATGCTCTGTATGCCGACAGATTATTTTTATCTAGCCCACCAACTGAACGTTACAAACATATCGGCAGGTTTGGCAAGTGGTGTTCATGAATTTTTTTTCGTACTTCGCTGTCTTTCTGCATCATAGAAACATAATTTTAAGTAGACGGCTATACTCAGGCAGAGGAGTGTGATACAGCCTAATGATTTTATACTTTAAAAGAGATTTTGCATTATTAAATTTTCGTGTCCTTATTTGGAAAATAACTGTGGCCGTTTCCAAACGTGCCAATCATTTTTAATGTTCCCAGCTAGGCTGGACAAAAATCATCTGTGCAGAGCATTCATATTTTCTAGAATAAGCTGACGCGATCTCGGTTAACGTATTTTAACTTAAAAGTGCGAGGCCAGTGAAGAGAGGAAAATGTAACTGTCTCGAGACACTCCTTCAGCGGTCCGCACAAGGTTGCTGATTGGCTGTGTGCAAGTAAGTTTCTGTCGGTGTCCGGAAAATGCATAAATAGCAATGTTGTTGTATATTAAAAAAATAAACCTGTTACACTGAACATAATTACACAGTTAAGGTGCTTGAAAACAATTACACTTAAAATAATTACACCGTGGTTGTTTGTTATTTTGCTATTTCCAATTCTAAAAGTAGCCTAGTTTTAGTTTATGACAATCTACAGTTTATGACCGTTTACTTACATTTTTTCCAAAAAGGTTGAGGTTTATATAAATTACAATGAGTGAAATAAACTGCAATGGTCTCTGAAAACAAAATGTGCGTATGTATTACCTATTTTTTTGGGGGGGGGGCGCAAAAATTTTTTTATGTACCAAAGGGGGGCCCAGCAGAAAAAGTTTGGGAACCACTGGCCTAGGGTGTGTTGCCCCCAGCCAAAAACAACATGCAGAGTGTGAGAGCAAGACAATTCATTGCAGTGCAGGGAGACCTGTTGTGATGTTGAGCCAGGGATTAGGGGACAATTTTGAAAGTTGTGTTTACAAATGACACCTGAAAACAAGCCTTCCCCTGCTGTGCAGCAAGTATACCTTTGATTTAAAAATATACATCCATTCCTGCCATTTAAGCCTGCAGCACATCCCAGAAAAAGTTGTGACAACCCTGTTGCGGAAAATAAGGCAGCAAGGCTTGTTCTTGGCTGCTCTTATAGGACTAATGCTGTTGCTTTGCATGAACATCTTAAGTGGTTGAATGTTGAAAAAAAGACTTCCTGACAATTTACTTAGAAAGTTATTACAACTCACATTCCCAAATTTATCTTTGATAAAATAATTTACAGCTCGGATGTGGATCATTCCACACTAAACAGAACAAATGTGTTACAATTGTGATGAAAATTCCAAAGTTTTTCATTGCAGTGGTGAAATCCCATCCATGGGCATCACAAAGAAGCAAGAAGATAAACCGAGTGATCACTTCATTTCACTGACCCCATAATGTACTAAGGTGGCAGGCGTTGTGGGTGTAACGAGGACACAGAACAGACATTGAATTCCTGAAAATCAGATACATTTCAAAGTCAATTCTTTTGTATGATAAATGACCTCAGTCTATCAGTAAAATTTATGGACAATTACTGTCAGTCTATGTTTTTCATGTCTATTGTCCTCAATGTTTGAATTCCATTCACCTGGCTTCAGTGCAAAGCATTGTTAAAATTTTGTAACTGGTTACCCGTTGCTCCGAATTACGAAAGGAATATATTATTTTATTCATAAGAAGGCATTTCAAAGAATAAGAATGAAATAATAAATCAGGTGGCAAAGTAAGGTCATTTTCTCAAAGACTTCAGTAGTTGAACTTCTTTCTGCAACCACCGACGTAACCATCTGCAGGCTATTAAATATACTGCAAATTTCTTGAGATTTCTGCATTGGCCTCACTTTTTAGGTCCAGGTGCTATGTCCATCTTTTTATACAGTCTATGCACAGGACACGATCTACGCATATTTCTTGATGTTATGGTCGTAACACGATATTAGGACACACAAAATTTTTCTTTTTTCAATCATTATTTTTAAAAGCATGGTATATATGATTGTCTGACCCCTGGTGAAATTTTGATGCAGGAAGTCAGTACCTGAGTTTGCTGCGGTCATCTTTATGCCATTTGAATACATTATGTAAAGTAACCCACAAGTCGGGACGTAACATGTGAGGACGCGACTGGTTACGCCCACGACGGTCATTTTCAAATTGCATTTCTGATCAGACGAGTCCTGGTAATTTAGTGCAGACAATTGAAACCGTGATGGAGGGTAAATATCTGCAATATTTCATTTTACTTTGTTTCTAAGTATCAACAGACATGTCATGAGCATTTCATGAAGTTGGCCGCCAAATTTTGTAACAAAATATGTCCTTCACAAAGCCTTATGACATCAGGACACCACTTTTTCTGCTGTGTTGTTGGACTCTGTTTTCTTCTTATGCATAGCTTCAATCCGGGAATGAATAAATATGAACAATGCAAATCATTTCATTCTCTTAGAAAAAATTTTATTGACCATTTGTCTTGACTTGTTCACAATGAAGAATTTGTGGCACATTTTGAAACGCTACACAAACAACAAAGACCCCGTTCTGTTGCATACCATGAGACTTGTTTACAGGATGGACTGGACAAAATTACATCAAAAATACTGAATTACTTGGTGTCTTTAGTCCCGAGACCTTTATTTAAAGTGGTAAACACTTTCCCACCCTTTTTTCGGAGACATGTTGCCACTATGAAAAGTTTTTTTATTTTTAAAAATTAATTAATTATGCATAACATCAAATAATGAGCTGTTTTGTTGTTTTCATACATTATTCAGGTCAATGATAATTTACAAATCACTACTATCAGTTTTAAATTTTATTCAGCATATTGTTCCAACTTGTATTTTGTATTACAGAGGCAACAAGACTAGCATCCAAAGATTCCTATCTCAACAGAGAAGGAAGGATGGAATCAGTTGCTGGACTACAGGAAGGCACAAACCAGAGTTTTATTTCGAAGTCAAGAGTCGGCATCCAGAGCAATATAGAAAAGGCACTGCATCATTCATGGGCAGGCAGCAGTAGTGTGGCAGCAGTCAGGATCCGATGGTCTAGTCTGGGGTCAAAAACATATGAGTCATTCTATGAGACAGCCGGAACACAGAGGTTGAGAATCTTGTGGCTGGTCAAGGCAAAGACAGAGAACTGGGGTGACACTAATAAATCAAAGAGTTTGGTACTGGGAAGAGAATGGGAAAAAGGATCTGAAGGCAAGATTGAAGCAAAATTACACAAAGAAACAGAAGAAACTAAATACATGGAGATAAAGAGGTTAGACAAGTAATGGTAATTATTGATGGGAACGGCAGTTCTTTTGACTGTACTAAATCCCTAGAATCAGTTCATTAAAATGATTTGTTCAAAAGATTTGTTCACCGAATCGTTTAGTGCATAGCAGGAGCACTGAATCATTCAGGTCATGATTCAGCCCTGGCCTGAGGTTCACATCCACTCCGTTCACACGTGTCCATACTGAGGTGCGTTCATTCACGGACCATAGTACATTCATTCATGGGAGACGCAGGGAGAGTGCAGAGACGTACGGTCAGGGCAGGCAGTGGCTTCTCCTTTTTATCGGTAGATTTTGTCAACCTGTTTCCACGTGCTATGCCTGATTGACAATCAATCAATTTTAACTTTGGTTTAAAAAAAATAAACAATTAAGATCTAGCCTAGCCTATATGTTGCCTGTAATGATTAAGAGTTGATAGCTACAAAAAGGTTCATTTCGGTTTAAGCTTTTATTCGAGACTGCAAGTATGTAAATCTTAAAAATTAATTTGAAAAAAACTCAACTCCCTCACTAATTCCGTGTATCATTTTGACCTTTTTTTTGAATTGCATTAATAAGTAGACAACATATTTAAGGAGGAAAACATCGTAAACATATTGAACCCCCCATTGAACGCTGCATAGGTTTTAATACTTGTTAATGGCATTGCTTAGCTTCCTGTCAGCAAATATGAACGAATGTGCTGTCTCGTGGGCATTTTAAGTTCGATGCGCAGAGCAATAGTGTCGTGGATGAAACTGGCACACCATTCTGCCGTCTAGTCTTGTAAATTAGTTAATCAATTCTCAGATTGATTGATTGAATCAAGCATATTAATAATGAGTTATCGTTTGTTTAACGGTGAGGATTCTGCCTCCCCTAACTGACCTCCGATGGCACGTCCCTGTTTGAGTGGCAGTTCTCTCTGTGCAATACGCGACTGAGTTACACAGCGCCATTTTCAGCACAGTATGTGAACGTGAATCACTTCCTCAGCGTTTGCGAGTCATGAATGAGTGAGTGGCAGCGCAAACGTGTATCACGTCTTCAGCCAGTCACATTTCTCTGTGTGTGCAGTGGGTTCGCGAATCATGAGTGGCAGCGGGAACGTGAATCACACTGACTGCGTTGTTCGCCAAAGATTCACGAGTGAGTCACAGTAACCGAACGCGGCAGTTCCACTCCCGGCCGGCACGCTCGCGGCTGAGCTCAACTGAACTGAAAAAGGAACGAATCAGTTCATGAAGTGATCCCATTCAGTACATTCACTCTAAAGATTTGTTTGTTTGAACAAATCGTTCGCGGACGACCCAACACTAATGGCAATGGTAAGTCGCATGAGGAGTTCAGAAGTGGAAATGAGGAAACAAAACAATTAAGCAAATTACGGAAACAACATTACCAAAAAAGACAGAGCGCACGAAGGGCCTGAGAACATTGTCGAACACAAGAGGGGCAGAAGACATGTCACAATCTTTCACTGCATCCCCCTTTATTTTCCATTTGAAGCCTACACTATCCAGACTGTACACACTGTAAGCACTATGCACGTATCTACATGTCACAGAATGAGCTTTTCTTTGTTAGTTTTTTATGAGTATAGGTGGAGATAAAAATATGAAAAGTGAAAAAAGTCAGGATTTACTTTTGGTAGTGATCATCAATATTGTTTCTTCGCTGTGTTTTCTCTGTCTTTTGTTTAAAAGCAAAACCAAGAAAGATGGAAGAATGACTGTGAGCCATTTACTGTGTGAAAGATGGTTTCAAAAATGGAAAAATAAATCACTTTTTAACAAGCCTCATTGAACAATTCCTAAGCGATTTGATACAGACTGTACACTTTCACAGATTGCTTTCTTTGATGCCTTTCTGCTCGAGCAGACAGATTCAATCCAGGCTGTTGTATTATTGATTACTCTTGTCAACTTGAAATGTTCAAGAGACACTGTTTACAGTTTAAATCGAACTCTCTTCTTTCGATGAAACTTAAAAGCGCATCCTAATACACAAATGCGGATCTCAATGTCAACACTGCTGAGGACTAATAGCATTGTCTGTGTCTCTTGGTTTAAATCCCTTTTTATTAAACCATAACAGATGCTAACAGCAGTTTCAGAAAAACACGCGAGTGGAAAACATGGAAATTTTGCAAATTGGCTTCTAAATGCATGTCAATATTTGCAAAGCATTTAAAAGAATCTGTATACAAGCCACAGTCGCATCCTAAATTCCTACTCTTCTGGAAATGAATCTTTCTGATACCTCTGCTTGCCCATATAGGCCACATGACAGTTTGTTCTGGACTCCAGCACACACCAACACAACTCTATTTTAATTATCACACTGGTTAAGATTTTTCTACCCTCATAATGTAGAGGTGTAACAAGAACATTGGTTTGCGGGAAAATAATATCCATCGCAGTTCAAAGCTTAATTTCTTTCTGTATCCTGTATTTCCCTGGGGACTACACAAGCAGACCAAGCCACAAAACATCACACAAAGAACAGCAAGCTTCAATATGAGAGGCCAGGGAAGAGAGAGATTTTGAAATTAGCCCTGGTCTCCCATGATTCTGAAACCAAACTTGAGGTTGAAAGACCGCAGAAAGCATTATTTTTTGCCCCCAAACACTATATTTCGAGCCTTACTGCAAACCAGAGGCCAGGCTGACTTTTCACCTCAGCTATTTACATTCACTCAAATATGTCTAAAAATATTTTAGAGTATTTGTATAAAGTGATCTTGCAAAGCACTTTAATATTTGTAAAACCAGAATAGTATTCTTGCCAGGTGAAAGTTGTACTTATTGTGCCGCTTGGCAAACACAGGCAACGACATGGTTCACACTAGTGCCAGGTAATACCTTTTTCATTGCAAGTAATGATCTAGCAGGGAATATACAAAGAAAATAAAATAATTAAACTGTGTCTTTGATGTATTACTTTGTTATATAGTGTATAACGTCCTTGTAACTGCTAGAGGTCAGTCAGGTCTTTTGACTTCATATATATCTTCTTTTTTTCCTGTTCTAATAAAGGTGAATACTGGTGTGAAATTGACTTGGGGTGTATTGAAACAGGATAACGAGTACAAACTTTTGTCGAATACCCCACCCCCGTACGCACGCAAAATTTCGAAATACATGGCTTTTTAGCCAAAGCTCCCAACAGGCTTACGATGGTGCGTACGCACGAAGTTGGGGTATTCGACAAAAGTTAGTACTCGTTATCATGTTTCAATACACTGCAAGTCAATTTCACACTGTAATGATCCTTTTACATATATATATATTTTTTTTTTTTACAATGTGACAGCACAATATATCCAATCAGTGAAGAATGACACTGTTGTATGCATGTGAATTTTGTGAAAACTGTATGCTTATCTAAAACGAATATCATAAATCAACTGCAATGCTGATTGACATCATACAGTTTTATCTGGCTGTCCATTAGTAATCCTATGATCCATTCTACGCACTCACATGTGCTAATGCCAATGCAAGTGTTTCTGCGCGTGTCTATGTGTGTAACTGTGTATTTGTATTTGCCCCTGTCCAGCCCTGTGTGCATCTCGACTCCCTCTTCATAATGCTATGAGGGCCACTCCTCCATCCCAGTTAAATGTCCATGGTTCAGTGAATCAGACTCTCTTAGCGCCAGACCAAGTGTAACGGCTCCAAACAGCCCTTTTGTCAGCCTGGGGGCTCTCCTGCTGTTGGGATTCCAGCGATGTGCAAAATTACCAAATGGAGTGAGTGATTCATTCTGGTTAGAGAATCACATTGTCTTTATCTGGCTTAAAGCTTGGTGTGCATTGTTGCTGTACCTTCTTAAAGTTATTTGAATGAGTTGTGAATATCGTATCTTTAGCTGAGTAGCAGGGGAGCAAATCTTTAGCACTGGTCAGGTTGGAGTGTTGATTCCCTGTGCATCTGTAGCTCTGTTTTCAGTTGGAAGCTCCAAATAAAATGACATTTGATATGAATTTGCGGGGATCTGGTTGCTTAGAGGAGTAGTTGTCATGGTTTTTGGTCATTATCCCTCCACGGATGGTATAATGCTTACTCGGCCTTGCCCAGCAGAACTTCAGATCAGTCAACTTTTTTTTTTTTTTTTGAAAACTTTAGTCCTACGTTTTATTTCATCAAAGAATGAGTGGGCCTTTTAGTAACAAATTTGATCCAGTTAATGCAAGCTCTCCAAATTCACCATGAACTGTTTTTCATGGAAGGGTGTAACCCAGGTGAAAAAAGACTTTTTAATTTTCTGTTTCCCTTCTTCAAGTTATTCTTACCTGTCTGGAATTTTTACACTTTTCTTTGGTAATCTTAAAATGCTCCTAATTAGCGTATGGCACACTAAAATGTAAAAGAAATCCACCCGGTGTTGAAACTCATCGATATTCAATTCCCTTATATTTTTGATAAAAGTCTGACCGATCATTTTCTTTGGTCCGAGTAAAATGATTTGTCGAGCTTTCTGTCTGTCATCTGTTGCTGTGCCCCTTCCAGTTGCCTACCGCTGTCACTGCTTGCGAGTTGCGCGCCTCTCTGGCAGAGCAGCAGTGCGGTAGAGACAAAACAGGTACTCAACGAAGTTAGCCTGCAAACAAAGCTGCTGCAACTGCCCTTGATTTAATGACTAACGTTACTGGGACAATTCTGGTGAGGTAAGACGTTATGGCAGCAGTTTTGCAGGAAAATATGTATGAATTCTGCCGAAACATGAAGCATCGGACTGTAACCAAACAGGCACTGAAATGCTATAATTACAAACGTTAATGGTAGTTCGTCAGATGTTACGAGGGAAGTTTATTTTATACCCCATATGGAATTGAATATTATGTAATTACTGTTGGTTAGTTGGGAGGAGGGGAGCCTCAAAGGTCATGCAGGGGGAAAAGGGTGGGACATTGGAGGGAGGCGGAGTTGTTCAAGTTCAAATTTCCACTAAGTGCTGCGTGACATGCCAGAAAGGTAAGAATAGCTTTTATATAAAAGTTACTGTTGCGTGATTGCATCGTGCGTCTTGTGCCATTATGTCACGCGGTCACGTGACAGAGTGCACCCAATCCCAGTAAATAAACCCAGCTGTGGGTTGCTGCCGGCAGTAGCAGCGAGAAGGGCACGTTTGGGAAAAGTTGCTGCAGGTACGTCTTATCAGTTCTTTTAATTCGACATAAAATATTCCGAAACTAAATGCAGCATATGTTGAACTGTAGGAGCCGACTACCAGAGCCACCGAGTGTCTGAAACGGAGGCTTGTATTAATTAAATTATGGAATAGGTGACTCGTGCTAGCGTGGTTTAACTTCCCATTCATTTGAATGGGTTAGCCTAGCCTAGCCGCTACCTTGCTTTGTTTGATGCAGTTAGTAGCCTCTTTCATGCCTGAGTTCTCTGAGTATGACCTGATAAAGGAAACGTAAGCACTGTGCTCTTATTTATATGATTGTGTTTTACCTTTTGATGATGTTGAAGCACTTTAAAGCCAGTTTCTTGTTATTGGTGCTTTGCATCCAATGCACTTTCATGTAGTCCAAACAATCACTGGGGCTGCCGCGCACTTTATTTATGGATGCTTACCTTTTGATACTGGAGTTACTATGATGAATATTTTAATATTTGTTCAAATCAAATTTATATATTATGACTTGTTTATATTGTATAATATTGGATTATTGAATACTGAAACACTGCTATTTATAATCCAGCCTGTGTGGTTCAGCACTGCTGTTTATGAATGTTCTTGATAACGTGTGTGCACACTAGATATTTAATTGGACCTGTTCTTTATACAGGCCAGGTTTGATGGCGAGCCACAACACCTAGTCTGGGCCTACAAGATTGTGCGTGGGATTGAACCAAACTGAACCATCCATTGCTCTGGTCGGGCTGGTAGGGGGCTTCTGTATGCAGCCGCTGAACTGTGTTTGCACCTTTTTCATCACAGGCAAACCCTCAAACTCTTTTTTTGGTGTCTATAGACAATCAGATACGCCCTGCAAGTTTAATTAATGTGCAATTATGAATTGAATTGTACATGCTGTGTTTTCCAAGGAATGGCCATTCTTATTTTCACTCTATCTATTGTTGTCAATGTGTAATGTTATTTGTCTTCACATTTATAATATATGGTACCACTCAAACCTGCACGTGTTCAGTTTTTATTCTCCACTCCTTGAATCAAACTTAGTCTTCTGATCCTAGCCCTGATTATAACTGTGTTGCTGTCCTTCAGGATCTATACTGTACTTTAAACCAGGATAACGTACATGTGACAAAAGGTGTTTACAATCAGACCTGTATCATTTTGAACAAACACTGACAATGCCTCTACCAAGCATCGCAGTTTTCCATCATTCATAAGTTAGCATTACGACAATTTTCCTTCTGAATTTTCTCCAAATTGCTCAAGAATTCCAGAGTTTACAAAGCCAGCTGGTTGTGAAGCTTTCTTAACGGAATATAGTACTTTCTTTGCATAATGTTTGTTCTGATTCACAGCTTCCATTTGTTGTCACAGTTTTGCAGCTAACACAGTTCCCTTAAAATCTGTCCTTAATTTCTGTTCACATTCTAGCCATTGGAATATTACAGTAAACATCAACAAATATGGTAGAATTCGACAAGTCCCGCACTACTATTAAGTTCATTACGAAGTGCAGCATTTCAAAGTCCTTTTAAACACATGAAAATGTTTGATTTACTACCATAGCCGATTGTGACACACTTTTGGCACAGAGAAGTGCATCAGCTCTGCATGTTATTCTTCTCATCTTCAGATGTCCTGTACCGACTATTGCTTTCAAATGTAAGCTGAACTAGTCTCTGAGGGTGATTAAATTCTATGAAGAATAAGTTTTTTTAACTTCATGTCACATGGTTTGCCATATGGGTAAAGCTGCAAACCATGTAAAAATACGGTTTGATTCAGACACTAATTTTTCTTGGCCCTCTGCTACATGTACATTCAATGGGAACTTCAGTATTTGGATGATTTCACTATTAAAAACTAATGACTTTGAATTGAACCTGACAACTGCCTGGGCCAACTGACCAGCTTAGTCTCTGGGGCCTCCCTTATGAAAGATTACTATAGTTCCCAACTATAGTTATCCTGTCATCAGGGCCGGCGCACGGACTTTTGCCGCTCTAGGCGAATATCAATGATGCCGCCCCTCTAGTTGCAGTGTACCATGATAGCAACACCACACAAATATCAATACGTCATACAAATAAAGCAAAAACCAGCAACATATTAACGACAATAAGCCACACACACACACACACACACATAATGGAAAGCTGATCCAGAAATAGTGAGCCCGAAGTGTCAACAATATACAATATGCAGGCATTTTAGCGATCCATATGCAAATAAGGCAACTAAAAAGCCTGTTTATAACCAGGCAAACACCGATAACCTCCTTTTAAAATATTTATAGCAGACTCCTGACAACATATCGGCTAACCTGTTTCCAAATAAAAAAAATCTATACTCCTCTTTCTCCTGTGAGGCAAACACACGCTTACACGCAATGTCAGCAGGCAGGCAGGCATCAACTATGTTATATACATGAAATGCAATGTAAATTCGGTGTCTCCTAGACATTGCTTACTCACTGTAAAGAAACTGCCAGAGATCGAACTAGTGGCATTGCCGATGACCAGTAGAAAGTACTGGATTCTAAGGAGCCACCGAATTTACATTGCATTTCATGTCTCCGTGAATGCTGGAGATGATTTGTCGGATATAGCTAGCCAGCTATAATTGAACCTGGAGCGTTTAATATGGAACTACAGACCCATGTGCACACAATATGTAAATCCGCGTTGGCTTTGTATTTCTGCGGAGAGAATATTCCCGTACTCTCAACAGCGTATTTTTGTGCATGAGTGAATTTGCATGAGCGTGAAGTACCGCTCCAAACCTTTCTTGCACCAGTTTCAGCTGCAACTCCAACTGGAATAATTGCAGTCTATTCTCTTTGCCGGTATGTAATCATTTTGCAACTTCGGGTATTCTAAACCATTAAGCCATATGAAGGTGAAGTTTAAGTTCTGAACAGCTCTTTCTAGCTAATTATTTTGATTTTGACTGAATCAATGTAACGTTACATTTGAAGCCCTCGAGCTTAAACGTGTAGGCTCGCCAGCTAATCCCATGCACACATACCGATTAGGAGAAAAAGTAACAATCCTAACGACCGTTAGCATTACTGACTACGCTGAAGAAACGCAAGAAATTAGCGAGCGCATTTACTGATGATCTTGGGCTAACTCAGTGCTTCTCAATTATTTTCTGTTACGCCCCCCCTAGCAAGAAGAAAACAATATGCGCCCCCCCACCCCACCACCCACTCTCTGCCGCGACTATAAATAATAGCATTTGTCTATAAAATTGTTATCAGTACACCTCTGCATAAAATTGTATCCTTGTTAACATTAAAGAAAACAAAAAATAAAAAAAGAAAGATATTGTTCAACTTATAACAAAGAATAACTTTATTAACATAGTTTTTTAGTCTGGAACAGAAAAGATTTTAAGTGCATCAATTTGCCTGAAATTAAAAAAAATAAATCCTTGTTTAAACTGTAAACATTTCTGACCGACTTATTGCACCATTTGATGCTGAAAAATAAATTTAAATAAAATCAATAAATAATAACAAATACACTTCAGCAACATTAACTCAGGAGCACAATATATAAAACACTTTAACCTACAAAACAAAAATGAATAAAACAATTTGTGCTGATTTTTTCTTTCTTTTATCAAAATGAGGAAGTCAGGATTAATGGCTACAATGAGCACGTTTTGCAGAGCACAGCTTTTCAAAGCGAGGTTTGCAGCATGATACTGCAACTGTCCGCTCCTGCTCAATGTTTAGCTGGGACCTGTACTTGGTCTTCAGTAACAAAAAATAAAAAAAGAAAGATATAGTTCAACTTACAACAAAGAATAACCTTATTGTCACGAAATGGACGGACAAGAAGTATAGTTTTATGTGTTTTACTGAGAGAACTCAACACATTACACAGTATGCATTGCTAACCTGAATCTGAATCTACTCCCCGACGCAGTGCGTGTGACGTATATACTATACTGTATAGCCTATCAAAATAAAAGCTATGTCTCATCACATCTCCCCCTTTAAGTTTGTTTCTCAAACAAATAATGAATAAACAAATAATCCTGAGTAGGTCTTCGCACTGCTCATTATTTCTATACCAGATTGTTTAACAGACTGACTGTACTAAAACATTACAGTAAATTTCCTGTGAATAATTAATTCGAACTTATTCTGTAGTAATTTTTTTTTTTTTTTTTTTTAGTTTTAACTACAACTTAAACGGTTAATATCCCATTTCTTTGAACTAGGCATTCATCGAACAAAATCCTTGAACTTCACAGGAGTCTTGATAGTTCTTCCTGATAACCTCTTGACCATGGGAACTGGTGTAGACGGCGACTGGACCGGCAATCCCTCTTTTGACGCTTGATCTGGAGCCTTTGGTGTTGATACGGGCAGAGGTGGCTCACTCGTGGTTACACCAGCTAGTTGGGCATGATCCTCTGGTGGTGCCTGTCCTTCTAGGCTGGGTAGCTCTGGGACGAGCTGCAGGGGTCGACGGTTTCGACGTGTGACTGTGCCTTGCTCAGTCCTCACCACGTATGACCGTGGCTCTGGTGCATTGGAGACTATCACTCCAGGAGTCGTCCATCTCTTTTCCCCATCCAGCTTGACCTTTACCTGCTGACCAGGGTGTAAAGCTGGAAGGTCACGCGCAGAGTGCCTTCTGTTATAGAAGAATTTGTAGGCTTGCTTTGTCTGTCTGTCTTTTGTTTTCAGCTGCTTGAGATTGACATAGCGGGGCTGCAGATGTTTCGTGAGAGTGGGGACTCTCGTTCTGATCTGGTGACCAACTGCAAGCTGGGCAGGGCTCTGTCCAGTAGATTGGATTGGGGTGGCTCTGTAATTCATCCACGCCAAGTGTGGGTCTGGTTGGCGCAAGATCCGCTTGGCAGTCTGTACTGCTCGCTCTGCAGCACCGTTTGCTTGTGGGTAGTGCGGGCTTGATGTTGTATGCTGGAAGTCATAGGTGTTCTTGAACTCATTAAACTCGGCTGAAACAAACTGTGTGCCGTTGTCAGTGACAATCTATAGGGGAATACCCCAGCGCACAAACATGCTCTTGAGGCAACAGATCACTTGCTTGCTAGTTATAGTAGACAGGTGGGCTATCTCTATATCACAGGAATAATAGTCTACTGCGACTAAATACTGTTTACTGTCTAACTCGAACAGATCGGCAGCTGCCATGTGGGCCATCTTCTGCCATGGACCATTGGGTAATGGAGTAGTCATTAATGTCTCTCTGTTCTGAGTAGGTTTGTTTGTGATGCAAAACTCACAGGTTGTAACGCACCTGGTAATGTCTGTTCCGATGCCCGGCCACCACACTGACATCTTGGCTCTCTCCCGGCTTTTGGTCAAGCCGAAGTGACCCTCGTGGAGCTTGGACAGCACTTCCATCCGCTGTGACCCTGGGATGACAATTCTGGGTGACTCTCTGGAGATCCTCATCCTGGAGGGTCGCCGCTTGGATCTTCTCCAGTCTGTCGTCCGACACCGGCCTGGTAGCCATCACTGCCTGCACATAGGCTTCCACATCCTCGTCAGTATCAGCTGCATCGCTGACTTTCAGTGGGTTTCGGGAAAGTGTGTCTGCAATTATGAGTTGTTTGCCTGGCACATGTACTGCCTTCACATTGAATCTCATGAGGCGCATTAGCAAGCGCTGGCATCTCAGCGGTGCTTTGTCTAAGTCGTAGGTGTTGATCAATGGTACCAACAGTTTATGGTCGGTTTCAAGACAAAAGCTCTCCATGCCGTGTAGGTAACGTGAGAATCGTTCACATGCCCAGACCCCCGCCAGACACTCTTTTTCGATCTGTGAGTATCTACGCTCAGTCTCTGTCAAAGTGCGTGAGCAGAATGCCACAGGTCGTACCGTGTCTCCCTGGTCTTGGAGAAGGGTGGCTCCCAGACCGTAACTACTCGCGTCAGCACTCACCACTGTCCGCTTGTTAGGGTCGTAGTAGGCCAACACCGGTGCCATGACCAACCTCTTCTTCACCTCTTCAAAGGTCTGTTCTTGGGCTGCACCCCACACCCAATGGACATCACCCCTCAGCAGGGAGGTGACAGGATGCAGGACGGTGGACAGGTGAGGCAAGAACTTAGCCAGGTAATTCACCATACCCAGCATTTGGCGGAGTTCACTGACATTCTGGGGGCTTGGCATGTCAGTTATAGCTTTGACCTTGTTACCATCTGGCTTTATTCCGTCAGCTCCTATGACGTGCCCAAAATACTGTAGCTCTGGCTGTGCAAAGTGGCACTTGTCTTTATTGAGCTTGAGCCCTGATGCCTTGATTGTCTGCATTACAGCTTTCAAGTTGCAGTCGTGCTCTGCTTTAGTCTTCCCATACACTAATATATTGTCCATCACCACGACTGTGCTTTGGTGTTCACGTAGCAGGGTGCTCATTTCTCTCTGAAATATTTCAGGAGCAGAAGTGATGCCAAAGGGCAGCCTTTTAAAACAGAACCTCCCTACAGGAGTAATGAAAGTAGTTAGCCTCTGGCTGACTGGATCCAGGGGTAACTGCCAGAAACCACTGGACGCATCCAGGGTCGAGAAGACAGCAGCCCCTGACAACTTCGGCGCCACATCCTCCAGCGTAGGTAGGATAAACCTCTCTCTCCTCACTGCTTCATTTAGTCTCTTTAGGTCCACGCAGATGCAAACTTTGCCGTTCTTCTTGACCACCGGCACCATCGGTGCGCACCAGTCTGTGGCCTCTCTCACCTCCTCAATGATCCCCAACGACTGCATGCGAGCTAATTCCTGCTCCACCTTTGTGAGCAGCGGGAAGGGGACACGCCGTGGGGTTGTGACACTGTAGGGCTGAGCATCGTCTCTGAGCTCAATTTTGACTGGTTTGCAATTCAAAAGTCCAATGTCACCGAAGACACTATCACACTCCAACTCATCCACTCTCAGCACCAGTCCCATCTTGCATGCAACTGCACGGCTAAGCAGATTATTTGTACAGGAGCCACTCACAACAAAAATCCAAAAGCTGTATTTTTGCCCCTTTCGTTCAGTAGTAGCCAAAAACTTTCCCATGCACTGGAGCTTGCCACCGGGACTGCGCACATCCACTGCTGTCTGGCACAAGGCTGGTCGCATGGGAAGGCTGAGATATGAGCTGTGTGACATGACAGTAATATCTGCACCAGTGTCTATTTTGAAACATAGCATTTTGCCACTGATTGGGAGATCAACGTGCCATCTTTCATTTGCACTATTTTCGTTGCAAACAGACCCCAAGAAGAATGCACCCACAGACTCTTCTTCATTTTGTGTGGTTATTTCCTTTACAGTCTTTGTTTTGCACACGATCGCAAAATGCCCCGTCGTATTGCATTTTCAGCACCTTTTCCCATGTGCAGGGCACGCGCCCGTCTCGTGCTCCCTATTGCACCTCGTGCACTTTCCCTCTGTTGTCATTCTATCTTTGTTTTCGCCTTTCCACTTCCCTGTGGAGCCCTTTTTAAACTTTCCGAACTGTTTGTGTTTGACTTCGTTCACTTCACTGTCCGTTCTCATTTGTGTTTGTTTTTTAACGAGCTCCGACTGGCGAGCCATTTGGATTGCCTTCTCTAACGTGAGCTCGGGCTCTAATTGGAGTTTCTGGGACACTTCTCCATCCGCGATCCCAATGACTAGTCTGTCACATATTTGTTCATCCTTACTAGCCCCAAATTCACAATGCTCTGCTAATTCGTACAGGTTACGTACAAAAGCCTCAACACTTTCTCCACTCTGTTGCGAGTGTCGGTGAAAACAGGCACGTTCATGTTACGTTCGTTACGTTTGGGCACGAAATGTTCGTCAAACTTCGCCAGTACCGTATCAAAGTAATTAGCCTCTTCCTGTTCAGTGAATGTAAAAGTGCTAAACACAGGCTCAGCGTCTCGGCCCATTGCATACAGAAGGGAATTTACTTGTACATCCTGGTCTTCCTAATCCAGCTTTGTTGCAATTCGAAAGCGTGCGAAACGTTGCTTCCACATCGGCCATGTAGAAGGCTGGGTGAAGTCGAAAGCTTCGGGCGTGTGGAACTCCGGCATTTTACCCTCGTTGTTCTCGCTCCTCCCCTTCGTCGCTTTATTTGGCTCCACTCCAACTCAGCACCGCTTTTCTCTCTCTCATCAGAAGCGTTTACGCCACCACTTCTGACACCATGTCACGAAATGGACGGACAAGAAGTATAGTTTTATGTGTTTTACTGAGAGAACTCAACACATTACACAGTATGCATTGCTAACCTGAATCTGAATCTACTCCCCGACGCAGTGCGTGTGACGTATATACTATACTGTATAGCCTATCAAAATAAAAGCTATGTCTCATCACACTTATTAACATTGTTTTTTAGTCTGTAACAGAAAAGATTTTAAGTGCATCAATTTGCCTGAAATTTAAAAAAAAAAAAAAATCCTTGTTTAAACTGTAAACATTTTTGACCGACTTATTGCACCATTTGATGCTGAAAAATAAAATTAAAATAAAACAATTTGCGCTAATTTTTTCTTTCTTTTTTTATCAAAATGAGGAAGTCAGGATTAATGGCTACAATGAGCACGTTTTGCAGAGCACAGCTTTTCAAAGCGAGGTTTGAAGCATGATACTGCAACTCTCAGCTCCTGCTCAATGTTTAGCTGGGACCTGTACTTGGTCTTCAGTGCAGCAACAGCAGAGAAGCCAGTCTAACAAAGGTAAGATGTTGCAAAAGGAAGCAGAATGCCTATAGGCCTCTGCCCTAAGAGTGGATACTGCCTCTCTACACTCAGCCAGAATTCACTGAGTGTCTGTGATGTGAACCTCAGTCTCAGTGTGGAGTCAGACGTCATGTCAATGAACTGGTCTTCCTCTGCAGAGCTGAAACCAGTTGGAGCTGGTGCACTGAAAGGATCTCTCACCCAGTCATACTGGGAAATGTTTTCAGGGAAGTACTTTTTAAAGTATCCCATCAGTGATGAAATATGCTGCTTAATGTGTGGAATCTCTGAGATAGCGTCATAGTCAGTCGTGTCCACAAATTCATGCAGGTTCTCAAATGAATCAGTGTTTCCTTCATCAAGTCGCCTGCCCCACATTGCAAGCTTTCGAGTGAAAGAGCTGATCTTGTCTGTGACCTGAGGCAGGTGTTTATCTTTCCCTTGAAGCTGTAGATTTAGTTCATTTAGCTTTCCAAATATGTCACTCAGGTAGGCCAGTTTTCCCAGGAAGTTCTCATCACTAAATTTTTCAGCGACTTCATACTTGTGCTCCTGCTCCAAAAACACTCTTATCTGCTCTCTAAGCTCAAAAACTCGGGACAGGACTTTTCCTCGTGACAGCCACCTTGCTTCACTGTGAAACAGCACAGCTTGATGTTCAGCTCCCATCTCCTCACAAATAGCGGAGAAGACTCTTGTTTTTAGTGGTCTGGTCTTTATAAAATTGACTACACCTATAATGTCAGTCATAACCTCACTAAATTCAGGAGAAAGTTGCCTTGATGCAAGTGCTTCCCTGTGTATAATACAGTGTGTCCACTCAGCATTAGGTGAGGCCCTCTTGATTAGTGCTTTAAGCCCTTTTCTCTTCCCTGCCATGGTTTGTGCACCATCACTGCAAACACCAATGCAGTTCTCCCACTTCAGCCCATTCTCAGTCAAGAAGCAGTCCAGCATTTTGAATAGCTCTTCAGCTGTGGACCTGTCTTTGACATATTTACAAAAAAGTAGATCCTCACACAGGGAGTTTGTCAAGTCAAAACGTACATAAGAAACAAGTCGACATGGTCTACAACATCCCCCGCCAATCGTGCGCTTCTCATTTTCGAACTCAATCAAGGCCTTTATGGTCTGAAGCTACACACCAAATTTGGTTACTGTATCTGTAGTAGTTTCTGAGTAAAGCTGTCCCCTTTATCTCGGACGGACGGACGCACGGACGGACGGACGGAGGTCAAACCTATATCCCCCTCCCACTTCGTGTTGGCGGGGGATAATAAACAGACAGTCTTTGTTGCTGTCAGTTGCTTCGTCAAACTGTAAGGCAAAACGTTTGTCTTTGAGTTTATCTACCAGCTGTTCGTGAAGATCGTTAGCAATGTCATCTATACGTCTGGTGACAGTGTCATTGGACAGAGGGATAGTTTTTAGTTTTGCAGCACTTGCGTCATCCAGCATGACAGAGACCATGTCTAATGCTGCAGGCAGTATCAGCTCCTCTGCTATGGTGTGGGGTTTTTTGCACTGACCAATTTGGTACGCTACCTTATATGATGCTAACAGTGCTCGCTGGTTTACTGAAGTAGCATTCACAAAGCAGGATGATTGTTGGCAATATTCGGCACGTTTTCGCTGAAAAAACTCCAGCGGCTTATCAGCGTGATTGGGGTGTAATGTCTTTAAGTGGCGCCTTAATTTATTTGGCTTCATGCTGTCCGCTGCCAGCGTTTTTAGACACAGTAAACATACCGGTCTTTCTTCGTCTCCCACTGTCGTCACAGTGAAGCCTAGCGCTACATATGCGTCGTCATATTTCCTCGTCTTAGCTTTCGGGTGACTCTCTTTTGTCTCATTATCTTCGTCTCTCTCCGCCTTTATTTCCATCCCTGTTAAAAATTTCTTCATGTTGTCTCTTAGGTTTGTTTACTGCACTTCATATCGCCTGCTCGGTGCAAAAAAACCCTACACCATAGAGCTAATATTCCCTGCGCACACTCTGACAATGAGAGCGCCACCGCCAACTACTGTAGTGGATGTGCAATTACCCTTTATTCTTGTACGGCAAAAAAGCACGTTCCCCAGGGTCACACGTGCCCCCCCTGGCATCGCATCGCTTCAAGCAACCAATGAGAGGCGCCAAATCGGGCATAATGGATATAACGGGTATAAAAAAAATTTGCGGCCGGGGAGGGGGCATGTGCAGATGGTGTGTGTGTGTGTGTGCGTGTGCGTGTGTGTATGTTTGACATATTCCTCAGCCTTTCAACATCTCCCAGAATGATTGAGCCTGCCGGTCTTTGTTTCTCCAAGATTGTACTCACTTGCCCCATTTTGCCGCTCCTGAGAAAGTGCCGCTCTAGGCAATTGCCTAGTTCGCCTATATGGCTGCGCCGGCCCTGCCTGTCGTAAATGGATAGTATTTGCGCCACCATAATGCAGTATTACTATATTATTGATACTCTTGTAACATTACATCACAGGAACTTAGCTGATGTAAAAAATGTATAAGTTCAGTACAAAAGTGCTGAGCACCAAGGAGGCAAGTTATAGTGCCAATTAGGGTTGAAACGAGAACCGATACTTCGGTACCAAGTCGATGCCAAGATTCTGAAAATGTGACGGTACTGGCTTTTCTGCAATACCCGAAGTATCGTTGGCACCGAGGCGGCAGATCTGGCCGCTTCTTTTGTGTTGTTTTAGGGGTATAAATGAGCGGTTATCTGGCAACCCACGCAGCGTCTGATGACGTGACTACCCTGCTACCTGTGCTAAGGAGAACAAGTCAATGCATGCAACATGTCGTCTTCAACTGCAGCGACAGCTGCCCCTCCATTAGTTGAGAAGAAAAAGGCTAAAAGTCGCGTATGGAAGTACTTTGCATTTGACGTTGATGAACAGGGATTAATAGTTGATCCTCAAATACCTGCATGCAAACGATGCCGGAAGGGGAAAACACATCAACTTAGCGAAACATCTAAAAGATCGACATCCAGACTTGTACAAAGAATTCAAGGTGCATGCATTTGAATTCCCGTGTTATCATTGTTGACCATATCTAATAACGTTACTATGATGAGCCCACAGTTGCCTAAATGAGCTGACTGGCGAAGTAAGGTTAACGTTATGACCAGCCCCGTCTGTCCCGCATAATAAAGTTAGGTAACGTTGCCAGGCAGCTGATTGACAGAATCGCCTAATGTAACGTTGAACAACCCTGAAATAATACATGTTATCAAACGTTATTTTGTTTGTGTGTGCGTGTGCGTGCGGTTGGATAGGCTATCGTTCATTGTCATTCTGTCATAAAAAACGTGTTTATACTTAACGGCAACATGCACAGTATTTTATGTGATTTTTTTATACTTGAAGGCTACATGCACTGATGCACTTTATTTTATTTTATTGTTTAATACTTGAAGAAGGCTACATGCTGCAACTGGTTGGTAAATAAGCACAATATTATTATTTTTATACTTGAATGCTACATGCACTGTGATGCACAGTATTTTATTTTATTGTTATCCCCCCGGCATATACAGAAGGACGGACAGACGGACAGACACACTGATCGCTATGATCAGGGTGTCTGTCCGTCCGTCTGTAATAAAATCATTTCCGGACCAGAACTCGAGAACTATACCACTTAAAAACACCAAATTTGGTATGGAGCTTCTCCTTATGGTCTAGTTGTGCCTTTTGGGGGTTTCGATCCGTCCGTCTGTCCACACAACCTGTAGGTTACACAACCTACTGCCGGGGGATCCGCCATTGCCAGATGACTCTTGTTTAATACTTGAGGGCTAGCCTACAGTTCATGCACAGCATTTTATTTTATTGTTTATTCTATTGTATAATACTTTAACGCACAGTATTTTATTTTAATACTTTAAAGCTACATGCCAATTGTTCTGTTTAAGCACACAGTATTGTTGTTTGTTGTTCACTTCTAATAAAGGAGTGTATGTTGAAGGACATGGGATTTATTTTTTATTTTTACCATGGTATCGAGATGGTATCGAGAATCGTGGAATTTCAATGGTATCGGCATCGACTACTAAATTTCTCGTATAGTGACATCCCTAGTGCCAATAGTTCAAGAGACAAGGTTTCATGGTTCTGGTTTTTGTTCATGTTTTATGTGCTGGTTTTGTGTCCATGATTATTGTCTTTTATTTATTCTTTTTAGTTTTTGTAACGTTCGGGTTTTTGGTTCATTCCATGTCTCAGTTCCATTGCACTTGTCTCCCCTGTCTTGTGATCTTGTTGGTTCAGTCCGTCTTCCCTGTCTGCGTGCTCACGGACTTCAGGTGATTTAAAGGAAGTCTGGTGTTTAAAATATTCCTTCGTATCTCGTTTTCTTTCTTCACCCTTCTGTTCTGATTACTAACAAGACAAACATTTGTATTTTGTATTACAGTCTATTAACATAACTAACCATGTGTATATATATTCGATTACTAATTACTAATGAGCACTCTAGTTTAAGTTGTAAAACCGCACCGCTACTAATAGACTAATCACCTCTTCGCAATTGCCCTGTTCTATTCTCCGCCCTTTGCTTTTCGCCGTTCTCTGTCTAAGCTCAGTGAGAATCTCTCGCACGTGCTTAATTACTTTCCTGCTCTTGTTATCTGTGCACGTAGAACTCCTGGACCGGAGCTGTTTTAATGTCATAGGCTGTTTGTGTGATTCCCGTTCGTATTTTGTCTCTCGCCAATTTCTGTGGTTAGGGTTTCCCTCATGTGATTCTCCCGATGTAATTAGCCTCATTCCCCACAGCTGATCTCTGTATGTGACCTTTCCCTTGTGTATAATAGGAATCTTTGCACTCACAGCTCTTGTCAGAATGTTGATCAATATTTCATTGTGCCGAGCTTCTTGTACACCTTTGATTATTGTTTCTCTTCTACTGGATAGTCCGACCCTGATTCTTGCCATTGCCCTTTTTGTACTGTTTTTGCCTTTCTGGATTTTTACCTATTCTTGTATGACCACGGGTTCTGTTTTTTGGAAGCCCTGTGTATGGGCTTTGCCCATCTACTACGACTTTTTGCCTATCGTTTTTGTTCCTCTCCCCATCTGTCCTACTGGTTCTGACCCCGGCCTGTCTAGTCGATACTGTTTTTGGATTTTGTATGGTGGCTTGGCAATTCCTGTGTTTTCTGGTGTAACGAGGTTAAAATTATATTTGTATTTTTATTTTTGAAATTCCACAAAATCCTGATAAATACTGAACACGTTTTATGTTTAGTTCGGTCTTTTAACCTATATACGGTTAAGTGTTAATACCTGTACTTTCACTTTAAGAGGTCGCAGTTGGTGACGTCAATGCAGCGCCACTCTCAGTTCGCGCTATGCTTTCTGAGAAGAGGTGAGTGATAACCCGTGTGTCTGGAAGAGACTGCATATTACAGAGCTTTATTTGCTTATTGACTTGTACAGGTATGTGCACTGTTTGTTCATTCCTTATGTAATTCGCACTGGTTGTAATGGCATGTTAACATTCTGGAGTAATCAAATGCAATGTGCATTCATGTGTTTTGTTTCTTGAGCACTTTTGCGATAATTTACTCATGTCCGAAATGTGAAGTATAAATTAAACTCTCAGTTCGCGCTATGCTTTCTGAGAAGAGGCGAGTGATAACCCGTGTGTCTGGAAGAGACTGCATATTACAGAGCTTTATTTGCTTATTGACTTGTACAGCGCAATTAAAGGAGAACAACCAGTAACTGCTGTAGCCCTGGGCCCTTCTTCCGGTCGGCATAGCCTTACAGAACACAACGCAGATAACACCCGTTACACTGGCTTTGACTCGGACACCAATAAAGGCATACGTTTTTTGGATTACTGTCTCTCGCGAGTGGTTCCTGAACAATACCTCACACGAGGAGCGCTTTGTGAAATTAGCGACAATTGAATACACATAAGACAACAAAAAGAGACCAGTAAAGTTATCAAAAGAGATCTAAATGACAACAGTCAGGAGTCAATGTAACTTCCTGCCTGCACACGTGCTAAGTGCTACCAAAACTGCAAAAGCCAGCCATATGGCTCCTTTCTATTTGTTTTCTTTTTGCCTTTTTGACTTAATCATGCACAACTGACTTTTTTGGCATACTTGAATGCAAAATCCCATGAATGCATTTGTTGCAAGCTAGTCAATTTTCTCAGTTTGATTCAGGTTTCAGAACTGTGGCGCCCCAACATACAGTATCAGTCTTTTTACAACGGCATATTTGGTGGACAGATGCGTTCACATGACAGGTAGATACAGGTCACTTGTACTTATGAATATGAGCACTCAAAATAGGTTTGTGCAATCTGGGAAAATAAATGGAATTGAACAGTGAGGCCTGTAATGTGAATTTAGCATCTGATTCCTGCTTCTCAGCCGGGAGATGTTAGCATATTATGCTTATACAATGCTAGATCTGATTCCAGCTGGAAATCAGGTTCTGTTCAGAACTCGTCAGGTGACAAGTGAGAAAACGCAGACAAAGTTTCATCCTTTTTCTTCCTTGAAGACAGGTTTTTTTGCATTGGTTTGAATAAAAAAAAAAGTTGTCTGCATAATTAAAATCAATTGTAAAATACCTGCTAAACCCCTTCCCAAACTTGAGGCACTCCTAGAGTGCAAACCTCCAAGGCAGCCCTGTCCAAATCTTGGCGAGTGGGAGCGAAGTTCAGTTATCATATCTCATAGGATTTAAAGATGGCTGCCGTGGCGGCAATATTGTTTGACTGATCGCGGTCAAAATCAATAGGGTCCATGCCTGATGTGATAGCGACCCACACACAAAATTTCAGAGATATCCATTCTTTACTTTTTTGCATTATCTTGTTCACAATCAAACAGACAAACGGTACCGATCACAATTTCCTGCCAACCTTCGTTGACAGAGGTTATAAATGTCTAAGGTGTGATAATTGAACAAAATTTGTTGATTTCACCTTGCTATATGTAGCTGATTTGGAGATATTTTGTACAGTCACTGGAACAACACGTGATTTAATTTGGACTGCCAATACCACCAGCTTGTTGAAATTCTAATTTGGCACACTTACCATTATATATGTAAGTATTATCCCGGGTGATTAATCAACATTTTTGCGTATTAAGTTGCTGTCCATACTTCAGGGCCTCAAAACTGGAACATCTTTGAAATGAGCGCTTGCCTGTTAATGAGATTAAGACTATTTCTGAGAATTCACTTATTTTCAAATTAGGTCATTCTTGAAGTAAAAAGGTATTGATCCTGATGTTTTTTCACTATGCCCCAAAATAGATTAATTGACTCGCAATTACAAATGACATAACTTTGATCCTTTTGAAGATCAATAAAACCCCACTCAAATGCGAATTAAAAAAAACTCCTTTGGGAATCAAATTTGTTGATTCTGATAATGATACTGAAAGCTTTCATATTCATGCTTTCAGGTAAACGGTGAATATACCTGATTTGTCTTTAATGGCGCTTTTCCACTACGCGGTACCAGCTCTACTCGTCTTGGTACTTTTTTGGGGTTGCTTTTCCATTAGAGGATAGTACCGCCTCCGTGGTACCTGCTCGTCGTTGCGACGTAGCATGTTACTGCTGCGACTTCATCCTCAGTTATATCAAAATTACTTTTATTCCATCGATTTTGTTAAATATTTATGTTTAACACCATGGCACCACTTTACGGCACTAAAGTCTGAGTGTTTAACTGTAATTTCTGTTTGACATTGTCCTGACGCATAGGATAGCAGCTGGTTTTGTGTCCGATTCGCTTTAAATAAAATACCACCTAAAAACGCAAAGCAATGATATTCGTAAAAGCCATAGAGTATTCATGGAAAAAGTCAATATATTCTCAAGGCATTTGTGAACCAACAGTATTCCATAATGTAACTACAACCCCTGGCAAAAATTATGAAATCACTACACACGGATGTTAATTTACCTTTTTTTTTACATAACAAAGAAGCAAATAACACGTATGAAAAAAAAATGTTTATTAGCTTGACATTCAGGCTTCATGAAACATTCCACTGTGATATTGAAGGCAAAACACGTAGCAAATGTTCAAATCACAGGAAATGGCAGAGTATTAGAATTTATCACAATTTTTGCCAAATAGGGGCAGCATAATAACTTCCTCAAGGGGAACTAGGGGAACAGAATTGGACGCAACACCGTTGCTTCCAATTTCACTATGGATAGGATCACAGACAAAGAAACGCATTTCATAAATGCAGCAGCTTTGGTGAACAAACGCAACCTGGTTTGAAAGGTAAGGGAATGCACATTTATATTTATCAAGCTGCCTAAAACAACACACATTTCTAAAACACAATTTGAAGACCTGTTTCAATGTTGGCGAGCGAAGCCAATTTCCTAGGGATAATGCGGGTGCAAGTTGTCTTTCGCAGAGACGATTCTCTCTGACCAATCAGTGGGCTGCTGTGTTGTCACGTCACACTTTAGTACCTGCTAGCCGAGCAGGTATTTTTTTTTTGGAACCACAAGAGAGCAACTACCAGAAAATCTGGTACTTTTTTCTAATGGAAAAGGAAAAAAGTAGAGTAGAGCCGATACCGCGTAGTGGAAAAGCACCATAAGATGCCAGTGCCATGAAAGGAACAATGTGAAACACAAAATGTGCAGAAATTTCCACACACTGACAAATTGGAGTATTTTGCCACATAAAGGAAAATGAAATTGTCTTTATTTCAAACATTGTTTAGCTCATTATACATATTATTAATTAACACTCGAATGGCCATGAGGTCATTTTGACCTCTCTTGCCTATTAAAATGGACATAACTCTGTTTGAATAACAACACTATGTCTCCCAGTCAGTGACCTTACCTAAAATGGTGTTACTCATCAACCTGAGTGATGGGGACTAAAATGGCAGTATTTATGGGAATATGAGAGAAAGAAAAAAATCACTGATTATACCTAGAACAGCCACAAGGTCATTTTCACCTCCTTTACTTCTAATGCAAAAATGAAAATGGACCATATAGCTCGGCTGTTTAGCCAGGCTATATAGTCAGCCTGGCTATGCTGACTGTATAGTTAGTCAGACAGACAGCTCAAAGCACTTGACAGTAATCTAATACCTCTCATATGCCCAAATATACAACACAATCATTTTTGTATATTGACAGCTATGACAGTTTATCGCATCTTAGTTGCCTAACAACGCATTTTGTTACTTTTTGAATAGTGTATATGCCCGAGGTCACGAATAGGCGGACCGTGGTCCAAGTCCGGACCCAGACACCATCCCATCCAGACCCAGAACTGTAACCAACACGTCAGTTTTGTTGAGTTTTACTCAATTTTGGCAGCTTTAATTTTATGCATTGCCTCTTTTCCGGACTTTACGGTAACTACGTAACTGCACGTTTTGTGTGTGGGCGGTGCATGCCCTCTTGCTCCTGCAGTGTGGCTGCGGCTGCGTCAGAAAGTTGTGAGAAGGAAATACACTGGAGAAACAAAAGGCGAAAGAGAGAACAGCAGTGAGAGAAAGACTGAGTGTGTAATAGTGAAGGAACATGACATGGCTTGTTCTAAACTGCACAAAGTGGACAGCAAAAACAGAGCTTTTGAAGTGGAGTGGACAGAATGTTATATGTTTATCCTCCCCGCTGGAAGCTCAAAGACGCTGTGTCTCTCTAGCACCACCGTCTGGGAGCATGTGAAAAGTGCAAACGTAAAACGCCACTGCGAAATTAAACAGCTGGTGAACTGGCGATTGGGAGGGGCAGCTAAAACCCATCCCTTAAAAATAACAATTGGTCATGACCTGTTTTCAATCAAATTGGTAGTAATGCATGCGTTTCATGATTGTTTAAATGCAACAAGATCATTTGAAACGTCTTTATGCAATTCCATTGCTTCCAACCGCTGAGTAAAGAAAAGCGCGAGAAGTCCAAATTCATTATCACCGTAACGCATGTGAAACTGATAAGCCTCAATGCACAAGGACTTCAATTCTGCGCGAGAATCTCTTACTTACTCGTTGATTGAATAATTGCTGACAACAGCAGAGGAACGTAAATATGCCACTAAATTCACGCCTTGCGGTCCTTGGGTGAGGGCCAGTCCACCACAGCCTTGACCTTCTCCTCGTCCATGCCCAGGTGGTTAGGGGAGATGACGTGCCCCAGGAAGGAGGTAGTGGTGGTGCTGAACTCGCACTTTTCAGCCTTGACAAAGACCGCAAGGCCCTACAGAGCTTCCTGGGATTCGCTAATTTCTAAAGGCGATTCGTCAGGAACTATAGCACCGTGGCAGCTCCCCTAACGGCCCTTACCTCCATCAAGGTGCCATTCCGTTGGACTCCGCAAGCCGAGGTGACCTTCTGTGAGCTGAAGAGGCGCTTCACCACCGCGCCCATCCTCACCACCCCCGACCCCGCCAAGCAGTTCATTGCGGAGGTGGATGCCTCCAATGTCGGGGTTGGTGCGGTGCTATCTCAAAGATCCAGCAATGATCAGAAGGTACACCCGTGCGCGTTCTACTCCCACCGGCTGACGCCTGCGGAGTCCAACTACGACGTCGAGAACCGGGAGCTGCTGGCGGTGAAGCTGGCCCTGGTGGAGTGGCATGGCAGACCTGGCGAAAACAAAAACATGGAAAAGTAAAAAACATGAACAATAAACATGAATGATGAAATACTAGATCCTAACACAAGAAACTGTTAAAACTGACTATGAACATGAACTTGAACTATGAACTATGAAACATGAAACTGTTAAAACCATAAATGCTGTCCTGGCCAAAGGCCAGAACACAACCCCGCCACTGAGCATAATATTGCCAGGGCTTCCGCCAAGCAGCGCAATTGCGGGATTCCTGCAAAAACTGCCATAGCACCCACAAGAAAAAATAGTGAAAGCGGGCCATTCCCACACATTTTCACTGAATTGAGCTGCTTGCACACTGGATGCGAAACAAATTTTTCATACTAGTATCAGCATTATGCTAACGCTAATCGCGAGTGGATCTTTTATGTTAAAAAGCTATATAAAAGCAATTTTTGGTTGTTCTAAGGTTTGCCAAATGGTACTCTAATTCATAAAGGTATAAGTAAGCACTTTTGGTCATTTTTTTTGTGCACTATTTTTAGTAAAATGTGATGTTTATTTCGATGCTAAATGCACAGTTTTTGGTTTTATTTTATGAATTCTTACACTAATTCCTATGTAATGCTAAAACAGTAGCCCAGATTGGGTTTTATGGTCACAATGGATAGCTTTAAAGGAGAATAATGTAAGCTATTATTTTATTTCCTCCTTGGTAATGAGATAAATTAATTGTATTTCAGTTCATGATTTACAAAAGCTTCAAATTGGTTAAAAAGTCAATAATCATATTTGTTAAGAAATGTTAATCATAATTTCATGGGTAAATCATTTAAAGAGATAAAAAGAGGAATTCATTTAAATGTTTTACATGGGTTAAAAATAATTTCATGGACAACAAAGGATGGTTTGAGTTAAAAACATGCATGTAAAATATTACTGTATACGGTACAATAGTAATATGAGAGAAAAGATAAAAATCAAGCTATTGGAAAGAATAAGAGAATGGACTTTATTTAGCTGTATACAATAATACAATTATTATTGTGCAGGCTAGGTTTTTTTTTGTCCTTTTACTACGGATTCTGATACCTCTGGATTGGATACTGGATTTCGCCGGACGGGAGATGGCGAGCCTGTGCCCGAACTGAACCAGACCTTCATCGGAAGAATCTCATTCTTAATTTTTTCGGCAAACACTGTGCTACCCACTCAAATTACCCCAGAAAGGAAACAAAAAGGAAACGAAACTTCTGAACTAAAAAACCTTGACCTGACTGAAAACAAAAGGGACTAAGACATTGAGCTCAATGGGACTGGGTTTTTCAATATTTTTTTTCGTACGCCGGCTATTTCCATTATTGTTGCTGAATTGTAAATTTTCTATTTTTTATTTTCATTTCTCTACAAATAATACACTCATTCTGGCTCACTTGCTGCCTCCAGCTATTTCATTACACATTCACTTTGGCCACTATTGTAACACCACCGAACCTAGCAACAGGTCCATACTTTTGAATTACTCTGCTATACTTAATGTGAGTCCGGGGTTACACTATGCCAGCCACGGTGTGACGCTAGCCCATCGCTACATGAAGTGGGACGGGATGCGGTAAAAGGGACTTTCCCTATCAGTGAGTCACGCCGTTTCCAAGCTAGTCGTCGAAAGACAGGTAACGTTCAAGTGGAGTAAGTGGGAAGGAGGTGCTGTGGACCGAAGAGGAACGCAGATCGACTGTTGCTGATAGATGGAGAGCTATGCCTGAAGTTCGCCCTGCTGCTGGATGCGAGGTAACCATCACCCAAGCTCGAGACGGCGAGGGATATTGAGGTACCGAATGTGGTTGGCTCACTGGAGCGAAGAGGAAAGTTCAGATGTAAACTGGCCTGCAACAGGGGTGGACTCTTTTTACTTACCATTTATTTGCCGGCTAGATTAGGGTTTGGTAGCGTTATTGTATTGTGATCGAATGTTTTATTACGCTGTGGTCGAATGTTTTAATGTTAACGTAAGCCTTTGGGGCTAATTCTCATTCATACATTCTCATCCAATTATTCAATTCTTTATATAATTCTATGTGCCTGTGTGGTGTGTGAATTATTGATGTGGAATGTGTTCTTGATGTGTTTTTTCTGTTGTGGGGAATATAAGCTAATATAGGGTGTATAGGCTTAAAGGGCATGACACGCTTGTATTTGCAAATTTAAAGTAATAATCCAGAATTTTACTTGGAGTCAATTGGTGACTCACAGTGATGTTTGGAGTTCCGTAGGACCTTAAAGGGCCCCACACACATTTTCTATTGAAGTTATATTTGGACATTTCAGGATATTTGGAATAAATCTTAACATACTAAAAATGCATAAAAAGAGAAGTTAAAACACTTCAATAGGTAAAGATACAAAGTATATAGAGAACTCTGGAGCGTTATCCTTCATAGTTTAGAGGGATAAAATGCGGTACACTTGTGACCCCACGGCTGAGTGCCACTACATTGGAGTCCATCCCGGTGAATGAGAGGGTCTCTGCAATTCACTTACGGGTTGCAGAGGGGAATGCTCTGACCTTTGTTTGTGCTTATGCTCCAATCAGCAATTCAGAGTATCCAACCTTCTTGGAGTACCTGGGTTTGGTCCTGGGAAGGGTTCCAACCGGGGATATCATAGTTCTACTGGGAGACTTCAACGCTCATGTGGGCAGTGATGGAGACACTTGGAGGGGAGTGATTGGGAGGAATGGCCTCCCTGATCTGAACCCAAGTGGTGCTTTGTTATTGAATTTCTGTACAAGTCATGATCCAGAAGATTTCCTGTTACTGAAATTTTCTTTTACTGGTTATGGACAGTCCTTGAACTGTTTCCTGACAGATTCTTGAGCAGTTCTTGAACAGTTCATGAACAATTCTTAAACTGTTCTTGAACAGTTCTCAAACAATTCTTGAACTGTTCTTGAACAGTTCTTGAAAGGTATTTGGGAAAGTTCTTGAACTCTGCGTTCAAGAGCTCATTTCAAGAACTCCGTTCAAGAACTGTTCTTGAACTGAGTTCTTGAACTCAGATTTCAAGAACTGTCCCAAATACCTTTCAAGAACAGTTCAAGAACAATTTTCAAGAATTGTTCAAGAACTGTTCTTGAAATTTTCGCAGGGGTTTGCAGGTTTGTTTGTTGACCAGAGAATTTAGTCAAGCCCAGTCCTGTTCTAAAGCATACCGTTCTGTCGCATAATATCCATTATCTGATTATAGTCAATGGCAGTTGTAACTTCTATTTTTTTTTTTCAAATTTTACACAGTCACTCAGTCACTTTTTTTGAATAAATGTTTTATTTTTCTGAGAACTTATGACTAGTTTCAGTTCATATCACTATCATAAATAAGTAGTCCTGACAGTCTCTTATGGTTGAGACAGCTAGCCGTAACATACTGAAATCCTCCCTGAAAAATTGAACCCCCCCCCGAAAGAAAAAAGTTGGAAAGGGGGAAATCCCCCTCTGAAAAATATTTTGGCGGAAGCCCTGATTGCATTTGAGAAGATTTAAAACCCTGCCAGACAAAGTCAGAACTCACTTTTCTCACAAAACAGGAGAAAGTAGGCGGAGAGAGAGGGAAAGAAATTCATTTTTATTATTAATGTCCTTCGTATTATAATCCCCTCTTGAATATGAAAAAGTTAAACCTATACAGTTCACAAGACTGTGGAGAGAAGACAGGAAACTCAAGCTACACTTTATCTATTTTTTCTAAAATGTAAGCACTCTAAGATGCACAGTCATGTCTCTCAGCTTTGATTTGCTTGAATGTTATTTTTCAAATGGAGATCTTATTTGACTTGAAGTGAGTACATTTTCATTCCTTTTACTTTTATTTATTATTATTTATGAATGTATATAGCCTGTATGATTGTATGTGACTGTATAATGATGCAACTTAGGCATGATGATGCTGCAGACCTTAATATGCAGAAATCTTTACTATTCGGACTTCTTTGATTTGTAATTGAATACCCCTGATATATTCTATAACATGCTAGACCTGGTGGGCATCAACACATGCAACTTTTACCATAGTTGCATGGTGGAGGTAACATCTTGACACAACTTCCTTCTACAGTTGTGCAAGGGCCGCAGCAATCACATGCAGATGAAACCGGCAGCCGAGTCTGTGCTGCTGCCTGTCTCAGGCAGAGCAGCCTCAAGATAAGAGAAGACAGTGTACAGTTAAAATTCACTCCAATAAAAACAAAATGGTTAAATCCTGCATCAAGTGCCAAGGACCTGTGTGCGGTCAGTGTCACCATCAAGGTGTTTGTGCTGGTTGCAAGAAGACTGTGCATCAAAACAGTGCAGAGGAACAGGTTGTGGTTCCCAAACATTTTGACCAAGGCTCTCTCTCATGTGCTCTGTGTTCATGTTCATTTTTTAAAGAGCAGAGGTGTATTGTTATTTTAATGTTCAATGTTTATGTGCAATGGTCTGTTTTTATCTGTTTGACAGCTTCATCAAATTGTTTTTTTTTTTTACATTGTTCGATGATACACTAATGAAACACTACAGAAATGAATTAACATTAGGCATTATTTTATTTTAATAATATAACAATGTGGAAAAATTAATAAAATAATTTCTTTTGACAAGCTATTTTAAAATAATTAACAACTGCTCCAGTAACAGACTTCTAATTTGCAATCATAAAGCCTGCAGCGGTGGGAGGCCAAAATAGGTACTACTTTGTCGGCCGTTCTAGTGTTAAACTGTAAAGCCAGAAAACTGAGCAAGAACACTGAAGAGGATGCCACAACTCGGGGATTAATTGATTAATTAAACTCTGGAGGAACTGTAGTCACAAAGAACAGTTCCTCACTTTAATCTGAGTGAATCTGCGGCTGCCTGTTGATATCATGAGCCATTGTGCCAGACATTGACACACACAGACGTATCCATATGCCCAACCGCTCGCACACGTGTCCGACTACACACACACACATCTATACCCAACCACGCACACACACATATGCCCAATTACACATGAGCATGCAAAATGGGAGGTGAAAAGGGTAGCAGAGATCAAGACATGTAAAAATATGCACATGGTTATTTACTAAAAGTCTGACACAAGCATGGTCAACTTGTAAGTTTAGAATTTCAGTTAAGCTCATCCATTTCCCATGTTGAAAATGAAAGAGCAAAAGGGAATAACAGCACCTCACAATATAAACAAGAAGATATTTGCAATAAGATAAGGTAGACTACTCCAAAAAAGACAGGTTTCTATCAATTCTGATTGGACCACTTTTTCAGAAAAAGAGAATTTTTTGAACACACCTGGGCAAACAAGCATACATTGGGTTTAGCAACATGGCTCTGTTCTGAGTGATCCCTGCCCGTCCAAGCGAGGCCCGAATGCAGGGAACTGCTACTACCCCCAGACAGAACCTTGCCGGGCATAGACTAATTATCCCCTGCCACGCAATTATCGCGAAGCGAGGTATATAGTATTGGGCTCTGTCTGTACGTCTGTATGGACACATAAAATTGGGGCGGCGGGAGATATTGCCATGTTAGTGGCAGACACTTGTTTTAACCAGGAAGTGTACAATGTTTCGTGCAGTGGTTCTCAAATTCGCTTCACTATGTGGAGTGTTCCATGTAGTAACAGCCCTCTGGCTGGCCCAATTTCACTCGAAACTAATTCAAGAGAAATATTCCACATGAAGTTTACTATGACAGCCCTATGGCCGGCACAATTTCTCTTGAAGCCAATACAAGAGAAATAAACAATATGTAGAATACCGTGTGTAGTGGCAACCTGGCGGCTGGCACAATTTCCAAATATACTATTTGAAGTGTGCCATGTATAATGACAACCTTGTGGCTGGCTCAATTTCTCTTGATAGTATATTTCTGTTGTATAACCATGTGAACCATTTAGTGAACTTGTATCTGAAGTGTTAGATAAACTTTAGAGAGAAGAAAATGGTGAGCTTAGCTGGGCTGAATGGCCTGTTCTCGCCACATGTTATGTTATGATATGTAATATGTGTAGTTATGTCCCGATGGCTGTCAGAATTTCCGTTGAAGCCGATTCAAAAGAAATATGCTTTAAAATGTACGAAGTAGAGACAGCCTTATGGCTGGTACAATTGTATAGAAAAATTTGGAACCTTTATCATTAGTTATGTAGTGGTGGATGAGTTGGCATTAGCTATGTAGTGCAAATTGACAACCTGCCTATGTGAAAAAAAGATATTCTTTACGACGCATGAGCTGGTACTGAGAGCAAAGATTAATTTGAAGAATGTAGAGCGAATATGTGCGAGTTTACCATCATGTTTTCAGATGCTTTAACTTAATAAAAGAGAAACCTTTTGTTTCATCAGAATAGCACATTTTAAAAAAATATTGCCACGATGCACTTCACAATAAACCCTGGCCTGAATCCCCTCAAAAGCAAGCCAGTGGAAACCGTGGCTGGGAAAATCTCTGTATGTTGATCAAAATAAGAAGAAACCTTCGGAGGAATCAGGCATAAGAGGGGTTGTCTGAGTTCACAGTTGCTATAATGCAACAGAGTTTGACAAGCAGTCCAGGATTTGTAGTTTGCTGGATAGGTGCCATGGGCCTGACCGTTCCGATGATGGAGAATGAGCAGCACTTGAGCATAGGGCCAGTGGCGATGGAGATGGTGGCGAAGACCAGCAGCAGCATACTCAGGGCAGGGCTCCTCCACAGAAATGGAGGGAACACAAAACCAGGTAATTAGTGGAGAACAGCAGGTGGGAGCAGTGCAGGGGATATACAATAAAATAATTTTGTGATATAATTATAAAAATATACCATGATTGCAAAATATGAAGAGCATTCATGATTCTGAAAGCTTAGAAAGCTGCTAGAATCCCCCCCCCCCCCACCCCCCCCCAAAAAAAATGATACAGGTATAACCCAAACACCAGAGGCTAAGGACAGTGAACCTTTTGCGCCAGAGACCATAAGGTTTCGTGACTTTTGGGTTAACCAATTTGCAAAGTTAGAAGCTATTGGACATCCTGTGCAGGCAGAGGCAAGGCAATTTTGAATTAAATGATGGGCAGATGACCAAAATACGAGCTAGTTTGCTGATGTGGGGTAAATATTGAAGCATCAGCAACATGTCGTTGCACCATGGCATTACTGAGCGTGCGCAGGATAAGCCACAGATTGAGCTTGATGTTGGCAAGCAACCCAGGGCTTACTCACCAAGCAAACACACAGCAATCATAATTCTACCCAAACTAGGGTACTACTGCATGCACAATTATGCTAAAACATTACTGCCAAATAAATCATGGGGAAAACATGGAGATTTGGAGAGGTAATGCAAATATGATATTAAGTCATTGACAAACAAGGTTCCAGTGCTATTAGTAGACATTTTAGGTGGAACCACATCCACATAAAGCACATTTTTTTAAGAATCACTGAGAACTCCAGTTACTAGAATTTATGGTGAGTTTATTGTCATGAGGTGTATGTGATGCGATTTGCAAACTGTTACCTTAACTGGACACTGCTAGTAATGGCAACAGCTGAAAGGGACAGATGAATAACACTAACAAAGGAGTAGTTCCAGCATGACTATTGGAAAAAAGTAGAATTCAAGCAGCATAACAGCAATTGATTTAAGCATAAATGGCAATTACGATTTGATCCACTCATTTGACAGCAGTATGGCAAACATCATCTGAAAAACACTTAATCTATTTTTGGCCACGGTTACTCATATTACGGAATTATGAAAATTTACAGTTGGTTTCTTATTAATGCTTTCAGCAGTGGTATGTTTGGCACTGGAAATTGTTCATGCATGAAATGAACATGATCAAGAAATTGAAGACCACAATGGAAAAATGATCAGTCACATTTCCATGTTGTGGAGTAATAATGAATTAAAAATTCAAAACGATCTTCGAACAAATCACTGAGAAAATATGCAAAAAATAGTAAATATATTAAATTTAATAATCTGGAATATATTATATAAATAAAAATGCAAAATTTGGAGTCTGATCGTTTTTCCTTTGGTCTTCAATTGTATCAAGAATTTGTGGTCTTCAAGTATCAAGAAAAAAAAATCTATATATAAAACTCCTCTTCCAACATAGTTGGGACAAAGTGTAAATTGTAAATAAAATCAAAACGCAATAACTTTCAAATCACACCAGCCAGTGTTTTATTCGCAACAGAACAGTGTAATGTAGAAAAAAGCCACTAGATGGCAGTGTTGGCATTTTTTTTTGTTAAGCCAGTCTGGAGCTAAGTTTTGGGCATGTCGTAGGCATGCCTGAGAGGGGAAAGTCCCAGAGAATTGAAAAAAAGCTGGAAGCTAGGAGGGGATTGAAAAAAAGAGTATATAAGGAGAAAAACTGAGAGAGTAAAGTAGTTGGAGAAATTGCAAGGAGAAATTCTGAAAGGATACATTGGACCAGACCTGTCACTCTTTTCAAGACCTGTGAAGCTTTTTGTGGATTTTTGCCTGTGTTGGAGCATTTTCCTGTCCCAGAACATTGCACAAAGCAACCCCATCTCTGTGTCTATCTCATTTTTTTTAATATTATCAATCTTGGTCAGTACTTCATTTTATTAAACCTATTCAAGTTTTAAAATTTTGTCTGTCATCCCTTGCTGTCCGATTTGCCGTAACAAATTGGGGCCATAACAACAGCGAAAACATGCCAAATGTAGAAACTGAGAAATTTCACAATTTTATCAACAAAATGAGCTCATTTCAAATTCCATGGCTGCTATAGGTCTGAAAAAAGCTGGGACAGGGGCCTGTTCACCATGGTGTAGCATCCCCTCTTCTTTTTTGCACAAAGTGAAAGCGTCTGGGCATTGAGGAGACAAGTTTCTTGAGTTTAGCCATTGGAATTTGTTCCTCCAATTGTTAAATACAGGCTTCCAGCTGCTGGAGAGTTTTGAGTGTGTTTGACGGACTTTCCATTTAATTATGCTCCACATGTTCTCAATCAAGGAAAGATCAGGACAGCAGGCAGGCCAGTTCAGCATCCAAACTCTTCTACTACGAAGCCATGCTGTTGTAATAGCTGCAGTATGTGGTTTTGCATTGTCCTGCTGAAATACACAAGGCCTTCCCTGGAATAGATGTTGTCTGGAGGGGAGCATATGTTGTTCTAAAACCTTTATCTACCTTTCTGCATTCATGGTGCTTTTTAAAACATGCAAGTGTCCCACACCATATGCACTAATGCATCCCCATACCATCAAGATGCTGGCTTTTGAACTGAATGCTAATAACAGGAGGGGTGCTCTTTAGACCGGAGGACAAAATGCCCATGATTCCAACAAGAATGTCAAATTTGGACTCGTCTGATCACAGGACACTTTGCCACTTAGCTGCAGTCCATTTTAAATGAGCCTTGGCCCACAGAACACGGTGGCACTTCTAGATCACGTTCAGCAATGGCTTCTTTTATGCCTGATAGAGGTTTAGGTGGCATCTGTGGTTGGCATGGCGGACTGTGTTTACAGACAGTGGTTTCTTTAAGTATTCCTGGGCCCATTAATAATGTAAATGACATAATCATGCCAGCGAATGATGCAGTGGCATCTGAGAGCGGGAAGATCATAGGCATCCAGTAAAGGTCTTCGGCCTTGTCTCTTACACAGATTTTTCCAGTTTCTCTGATTTTTTGATGATGTTATGCACTGTCAATGATGTGACCTTCAAAGCCTTTGCAATTTTACGTTGAGGAACATTGTTTTTAAAGTATTCCATAATTTTTTATGCAAGCCTTCACAGGTTAGAGAGCCTCTGGCCATCTTTACTTCTAAGAGACTCAGCCTCTCTAAGAAATCCCTTTTATAGCCAATCATGTTTCAATCCTGATGCCAGTTAACCTAATTACTTGCTAAATGTTATTTTGGCTGATTCTCTTATATATTAATAGCTTTTTCATCCCTTTTTTGCCAGTGTCCCAACTTTTTTGAGAACTCTAGCAGTCAGAAAATTTTAAATAAGCTCATTTTATGGATAAAAATTTAAATCCTCTCAGTGTCAACATTTGAAATGTTATCAATGTTCTATTGTAAATAACAAATTGGCTCATGGGATTTGAAAGTCATTGCTGTTTGATTTTATTCACAATTTACACTTCGTACCAACTATTTCGGAATTGGGGTGGTGTGTGCTCGATACACACTCCACTTGCATGACCATCATAAATCCTGTAAGATTTGAGGGTTTTTATCGTATTTCTTCAACTTTTCTCATATGATTCCAGAAGCTGTTTTTCTGAATACACATGGGTGAGCCTTAATGAAGACTATTGGTTTCACTCAATATGTTGATTGCCTTCTTTTGGCTTTCCCAGGGAAAACATACAAATCAATTGGTCACATGAGAACATTCACTGTTTAGCTAAGTACGGGTCAGGGGTCTGGACATCCTGTTAGAGAAGCAATTAGATTAGCCTTACCTATGAACACTGTGCGTAGAGCCATCTCCTTGGGATGGCCCAGGTGGGGATGACTTTCTGGCTAGATGTTATTTCTAACTACCTCAAATCATATAAAGTGCTTGTGTGTCTTTGGTCTGTGTGTGATGTTGACCTCTCTCGTGAGCACGTCTGTCTTCCCAACGCAACAGAACTTGTAATAAAGCACTTCTTATCATTACCATTGGCTCTGTTTACAAGATATTTCCATCTGGGATTAACCAAGAATTAAACAGCCTTTTTAGAATCGTCAAATCGTATATCCCGACCGTGTGAAAGACGCTAGAGAGGATCCTGTATGTTAAGAAAATCAAAGTGACACAGTCATTCAAGGTATAGTTGGTCATCCTGTTCAGAAACACTTTTTTTTATATACTGGGTGAAATGGTCCATCTATCCTGAGAGTCGTCAATACATTATGTGTTCAGAAAAAGGAACGAAAAGAATCAGACCTCTGCGTTGACAGCAGGACTGTAAAAACTCTTGACAAATCCCTGCCATTCGGTCCGAATGGAAAGAATCAATCAGATGCCTTCTGCTGCGCATGCCACCCTCTGTCCTTCCCTCCTCCCCAGTAGTTCAGCCAGTAGTTGTTGGTAATACACCTTTGGTATTGTAAAACCCCAGCGAAGCAATTACCAAACGGCGGATATTGCCCGGGTTGAAGGCCTTACGTGTTCTCTAAGTCTAACTTTAATTAGAGCATTCTTCTGGCTGGAGTGAATCACAATATAATGGATACTTTTCACCGTCTTTGTACGGGGCATGAAAACGCAATGGTTACGATTAATCTGACTCCATAGAACAAGTAGAATACAAAATTTAGCTATAACCTCGTTTAAAATCGGACTCCAAATTAGAATTAGAATTCATAATAGAGAAAACACCTGCGTGGATTTCGAGACAAATCTGCCATCAGATACGGCAGCGCAAACCTTCATTGCTCAGTAAATGCGTCTCCAGGGTTAATTAAACGCAACTGTCCTGGAATCAATTCGACAATACTTCCATTGGTTAGACGAGACTATCTTGCTAGCGGCATCTATGCATATAAACAGCACGGAGCTCGAAACGTAACAAGCACCCGGATTTGCATAAAACTTATTGCACAAACCCTAAAGGGGTAGGACATAATCCCAATCTAACTTAGAAGTATCGTTACCTACACGTCTTAGTAGGAATTTCCCCTTAAGTCCCGGTCGCAACAAGGCTAGAATATACGAGTGTTACAAATCAAGGAAAATCACGCAAGCTGAAAAAGGAATAACAATAATTTAATTCACCAGGGAGGCACAACTTGAATCAAACAAATCAATGATAAGCCAATTACCGTTACATATAATTTAGAAGGATTTAGAGTATTTTCATACCTGGAAAAGATGAATGACCACGTGGAGCTAAAGTCGCTCCACATGGTCGGGGAGAACTCAAATATTCCCCCGCTCCGCAGAGCAAGGCAACAGGTGACTTACCCCAAGAACGGTCAAAAAGAAGAGACAGAAAAAGAAGAAGCGCGCCCCCTTAGGATCTCATACCTTTAAAGGCTCCAAACCACTTCTCCGAACAAGGTAGAGGAAGGGGTGGCCGAATCAGAGTTTTACTGGCCTAGGTAATAAGACTAATTGCATAGAGAGGAGACTAGGGTAGTTGCCCGAATGAATCTTGCAAACAAGATAAACCATAATTCCAAGGAAAATGAAACATGTTCCATTCAATTCCTTAGATTTCTCTGAGAATAAAGAGACCAAACATGATATGAATATGTGCTAAAATGATGCAGTTGTCACGGAAAAGCCTTAAAATGGAATATTATAGCCCAATAGTGTGAAAAATATGTGAGAGGTTCCTTTTAGGATATTGAACATAAACATAATATGAATTTGATAGAGGTTTAGATTGTTTTAAGCCGATTAAAGTAGCTGCGCTTTAACTTCAATGAAACCAGTGAGTTTGAGTTCCAGAGATGCTGGGCCTGCTAGACTTGATGGCTCCCACCCCCCGCCGTGTGGAACAAAGGATGCCACTCGCGCAGGCAGGCAATAAGACCATTCTAGGATTATAAAACTTTACTGCTGGCTTTTGGGCTGCACCAGATCAACCAAACATTCAGATTTTACATGCATAATGGGCATGTGTTCCAACAATATGATTTTTGACATATATTGTGAGCCAAATCAAATATTCAGGTTCTACAGTATTGGAATTGGCATAAAACTCCAAAAAACAAGAAGAAGAAGGAAACTTTTTCGTAACTGAGAACTTTGCCGATTGGAGCATTGTTTACACACGTGATCAGTTGATTGCCCTGTGTAAGCCTGTGCTGTTGCCCAGAGACAGACCTCTGATTCGGCAGGAGTTATGGAGGAGATGTTGGGGTTGCAGATCTGGAGTCAAGCAGATTGAGAAAAGGAGAAGACAGAACCCTGCGGTCCCGGCGATTATAATGGGAAATGTGAGGTCTTTGGGGAACAAGATGGATGAGCGCTGGTGAGGACCCAAAGGGAATACTGAGAGTGTAGCATTTTTTTACTACAGTGAAGCATGGCTAAACTCGCTCAAGAAGGGGGGTGGGTTTGAACTTAATGTGAGTGAGAGGTGGTGTAATCCCAGAGAGGTGAACGTGAAGAAGCGCCTCTGTACCCCAGACATTGAACTGCTTGCCGTGGAAATGCGCCTGTATTATTTACCAAAGAAGTTATCGTTCACCATTGTGATTGCTGTTTACGTTTCTCCGTCAACTGATGCTGCGGTGGCCTATGACTCAAAATGCGTGTATTCGCCTCTTTGCATTGACTTTATATGTAATTTGTCGTGCGAAAAAAAAAAAAAAAATTGTTCCGTGTCCAGTGTGAAAGCGACTCAAGCCGGTCGTCGGTACTGGTGACGTGGATGGAACTGGCACACCATTCTGCCGTTTAGTCTTGTAAATTAGTTAATCAATCCTCAGATTGCTAATCAAGCAAGGTAATAGAGTAATTGTTTGCTTAATGGGGAGGATTCCGCTTACCCCAACTGACTTCCGGCGGCACGTCATTGCATACAATACAAAAAGTCTGAGGTTAGTATTGCTAAACATGACGTGCCAGCTTGAAATCAACTATAAAAATATTGTATTATATATGTAATATTTACTAACAGGTGAATGAGACATGAGGTAGTTTGGTTGATGTCCAAAATGTGTGGAAATGGCTGAGTCGGCTCCCCACTGCCCTCCTGAGTCCGACAGTCAGATGCGCGTTCACGTTTGTGGGGCGTGGCTTTGGAAGGAGCACTGACGGGAGGGGGTGGAACTTAGAGGAGGTGCTACTTTCAAATCTTGCCAATCTTACTATAGCTTTACTTTACTTTTCTGCTGCCGCCTCGGTTGTGAAACAACTGATGCCTGCTGCATTGTACGTTGTAGAGAATAGCGATTTGTTGGAAAACTCTAAAACCTGAAATGTGTTGCTACGTGAATGTGTCACAAAAAATCCTGTACCGACATGCGCAGAATACTATGAAATGCAACGAGTCCCCCTTTCTAAAAATAGCGCTTGCGTGTAGACCTGGGATAGCTATTCCCTACCCTATCCTCATATGCATACGGAGAGCACACGGCAGTTATCCTTCAGAGAGTAATCCGGAGGATAGCCATTATCTGGGTGTACAAAAGCCCATCTGTTTGTTTTATTTCTGGTCATTTTTTTGCATTGTTCATTGCGATTTTGGTCAGGCAGTTAATTGGCCCCCTATCTCTTGGCCCTGTACAATTAAAAGCTCTCATTAGGACTGATTTTTTCTTTCTGGTGTCATAACAGCAAGAGCAAAGTAAAGCTGCTGCAGGCTGACTGTTGAACTCACTCATTTTCGGCTAATTTGATGGTGTGCGTGCATCTAATGGTGAGTTTATTGTGATTATGTGAGATTCAAATCAGCAATCTTAACTGTTTGTTCGGTGCATCAAGTTAATCTTTATTATTAGCCAATTTGCTAATATTGATTTAGCTCAGTATAACCTTATTTGGGCTAGCTAATGCAATATGTAGCCTTGTTCATGTTGTATATGTGCAGACTGTGTGTTAGCTACATGTTTATCTTTGTTTAAACATGTTTAGCTTTGTTTAAGGTCACATGTAGAAAGCTGGAGACCGTTTGTACAAGGTGTTTAGTTAGGACAGTAGATATGTCTTTCTTTTCTTTATTGCAGAACCACACCTATCATATTAATGTCAGAAAGGACCGAATATACCTAGCACAAGCACTGTATCTACATTTATCCATTTCACTGCTCTGCGTTGTGGGTGTGAAGATTCAATAAACAATTTTCTGGATGCAGTTTCTATTTTGTGTTCTAACCGGACATTCTGTAGAGGTTGCCAACAGAAAGTAAGTATCAGCATCACTTTTCCATAAGAAGAAAATTATTCTTTTCATGGTCCTTCAAGCCGTATACGGCAAATTCTACAGCTACCAATGTTAGCCAAATAGAAGAGTGAGACCAGTTGTCACGCCAATGCCAGTCAGTCACCCACAACACATGAAACCCAGATGGAGGAAGTTTGAACTCCCCAGGGCTCGAAAGGTGTGTTCGCATCCTTGCTGAAGAGAATACCCTGCTGAGGCGCTGTTTAGAGGAAATGAAGGAGCAAGAATCTCTCTATCACACTTCCTACCACTCCCTTCCAAGGCATTATAGCATGGGGGCCTATGCCTCACGCTCCAGATCAAGTTCGGCAGTTTCAAAATGTATGGAGACATCTACAAGAGATCAACAGGATCCGCGTCCTCCATGGCATCAATCAGCATTGACACCCACTGAGGGCAAGCTATGTAATGCACTGAAGAGAGAGGAAGTTGATGAGATAACCAGAGGTATGGAAAGGATGGCGCGGTCATCTAGCCGCCACCGCAGATCTTCTGATAGAACTCCCCCAAGCAGACAGACAAGTCGCCGCAGAGAATCGCCTCCTCACTACAGATCCTCTTCACGTAAGGGCCCTCTCCCAGATTCACCCTGGCATACTGGCTTCCATAAATCTTCACCATCAAGGGGATATCAATATTCAAGTGCGCCTGCAGACTACTGGCAGGACAATTCAAGTCAACCCAAATATGACCCTTCAAGAGGCTATGAGGCAAGTTGAAGTCATGACTCTAGACGCCGTGAACCTTCCTTCTCACCTGAGCGCCATTCTCTACATCCTCCAGTGGAGAGAGAGCTCACATATTGGGGTCCGAAGCCAAAGATTCCTGACTTCGTTCATGAAGATCCTCGTGACTTTGCAAGACTCAAAGTTGCTCTTGATAACCTGCTGCCACCCGATGCCACAGAGCGCTTTAAGTTTCAGATCCTACTGGATCACCTCAAACTAGAGGAGGCATTGCTCATCGCTGATTCGTACAGTCACAGCCGTGATCCATACACTGAAACCATGGAGGCTCTGACGGAGTTATACAGCCAACCGCACCAGCTTGCTCTTCAGCGCATCTCCAAGCTAATGGAGAAGCCAAACGTCAAAGTAGGTGACACAAAGGCTTTTTATCAATTTGCCCTGAAAGTGCGCGCTTTGGTAGGGATGTTGGAGCAACTTGGCAGCAGTGGACGAACAGAACTGTGGTGTGGATCTCATGTTTCACGGCTTCTGGCAAAGTTGCCTCATGATTTGAGAGCAAGTTTTACGAGGTATGTGAATCCCATGAGAACACCCATTCCAACTCTGCTCGACCTAGCTGACTGGTTAGAGTATGAGGTAAGGGTGCAAGTTGATGGTTCACAGTTCACCAGTGATCACCGTAAGGAACACCAGTGCTTCAGAGAACACCGTAAAGACCAAAAGTCACAGTCCAGATCCACAACGGTTCTTCACAGCAGAGAGCCGAATCCGTGTCCACCTGAGCCACAGACCAGTATTTCAGATCAGCTTCGAGAGAAGCCCAAGAAATTCTGCCCATTTTGCAACACACCTCAGCACTATCTGAATCAGTGTGCAAATTTCCAGATACTTTCCAAGGAGCAGATTGAGAAGTGGATTCGGGCGAATCAGAGGTGCTGGAAGTGCGGGCGTCAACACCTGTCTCCTGAGTGCACTTTGAAAGCTAAATGTAAGAAATGCAACAAGCGACATTTGAAAATCCTTCATGAGGTGAACACCGGTGGTAGTGGAAAGACTGCCACTTCCATGAAAGCTGCAATTGGATCCATGGAGTGTGTCAAACCAACCAGCTACACTGCTGAAACCCTCTATGTGGACAGACCCACTGGTGGCAGCAAGTTGCTACTGAAGATGAGTCGGGTCATCTTGAGGAATGGTGAGAACTCATGGGACACACATGCACTGCTAGATGATGGCTCAGAGCACACCATCTTACTGTACGAACCGGCTCAACAGCTCGGTCTTCAAGGATCACCTGAGGAACTTTCCTTGCGTACAGTGCGACAAGATGTGCGTGTCATCCCTGGAGCTGCAGTGTCGTTCATAGTTTCACCCGCCAACTACCCAAGTAAAACTTTCCACATTCAAAGACCATTCACAGCTAAAGAGCTTGGTCTGGCACCCCATACTTACCCTGTTGCTGCCCTCAAGAAGTTATATTGGCACTTGAAAACCTTACCACTCCAGCCTATGGACTGTGTGCAGCCCCTACTGCTCATAGGATCGGACCATCCGCACCTCATAACCCCTACTGAACCTGTTCGCCTGGGCCCACCTCGAGGGCCAGCTGCAGTAAAGACTAAGTTGGGATGGGTGCTCCAAGGTGCTGAAACACAGCCTCACCCCTCAGCAATGCCTTTGGACATCGAGCACTACGGCAACCGCCGAGTTACTCAGTCATGTCGAAAAGCTATGGCAATTTGATACTATGCCTTACCGAAATGAGAAACTTGTGACACGCTCCAGACAAGATACAGAAGCAGTACGGATTCTGGAGGAGAAGACTGTTAGGGTGATGGCGGATGGAGTAAGGCGGTACGCCACGCCTCTGCTTTGGAAGAAGGACCTACCTCCACTGGGTTGTACCTAAGGAAGCTGTGATGGCCGACCTGCGCGGCATGGAGATGAGGCTGGCAGGGGATCCTAATAAGGCGGCCACCTATAATGCTGAGATCAACAAGCTGGTGGATGCCAGGTATGTGAAGAGGATGCCCCTGGAGGAAGCAGCCATCAGTCCTGGGAGGTATATTCCCCACCACATGGTCCACCATCATGGGAAGAATAGGAAAGTCTTCAACTGCTCTTTTTCCTTCAAGGGCTTCAGTTTGAATGATCACCTCCTCCCTGGGCCTGTGCTGGGTGCTGCCCTACTTGGTGTTCTAATCCCTTTCCGTGAACATCCCTTTGCTATCAGCTCCGATATAAAGGGCATGTTTCATAAAGTCCGTCTCCTTCCAGAGGACCAGCCACTCTTGAGATTCCTTCGGAGAGAGAATGAGGAGGAATGACCCCCCGTACATTTACCAGTGGCAGGTCCTACCCTTTGGCAATACCTCAAGCCCCTGCTGTGCCACATTTGCTCTTCAGAAACATGTGACTGACCACACAGCACCTGGAGACCAATTGCGCGCATCAGTGAAACAATGCCTCTATGTGGACAATTGTCTGCAAAGTCTACGTACTGCTGAAGAAGCAAGACGACTGGTGGATGATCTTCGGCATCTCCTGGCTAAAGGTGGTTTCGACTTGCGACAATGGGCCAGCAATTGCCCAAGCATAATCAGCCATCTGCCCCCTGAGTCCAGGTCAGAAAGCAGCGAACTCTGGTTCAACCAAGATACAGCTGACCCAAAAGAGAGCACCCTCGGACTCATATGGCACAGTCAGTCAGACAACATTAGCTTCAAGCATGACCAGCTGGAGATGGACACGCAGCCCCGATGCGAAGCATTTACAGGATCCTTGCCAAACAATATGACCCACTTAAAGTATACATGTATTGAGAAATCAAAAAAAGAGCAAATTATACTGTAGCTCTGCAGAAAGCTAATGTCAGGGATATGGTGAATAAAACACTCTCTGGGCACTCACACAAACAGGAGGAGAGTACAAGAGGAATTTTGAATGCTCTTTCAACGCATACCCCCAAAAAACTGCACAAAAATAGTCCCTGTCTGATGGCATAATTCATTGGGTACAGGGACACATGGTAAGGAAGTTGATACGACCATCGTCTGCCTGTTGTAATTTGTTCATTTCTTAGTCTCGTTTCATTTCAGATTTTGGATTAGATCAATGATCATGAAAAAAGTTATTATTTGGTTACCAGGTTAGCTCACATGGTTAAGGAATCGCTTTGCAGAAGAGAAGTGAAGTGAGCACCACAGGACTGAAAATGAATTGAAGTCGTCTCCCATGGAGAGGGCCATACTCGCGAAGTAAACGTCAAACTGTCCCGTCAAGATAAAGTATTGACCCCGAGTGCGCATGTCCACAGGAAGTGCCGACTCAATCGCGAAACGCAAACATAGCCGCCAGACGGCAAAATATGCACTGTGAAAAAAGTAAGCATGATGGCGTGGGAGCCCTTCAAAGAGTTGAAACGAGAACTGCGCAACGGAGAGTACAGGAAGGAGAAGGCAAAGGGAAACAGTCTCGTTTGGACCTCGTTCATTTTAATAGTCGACCATGATGGGAATAAAGTTGGTGCTGTTAAATGCGTGGAATGCAAAGGTTTCCTCAAATATGACACGGTAAAGACCGGGACCTCTACTCTGATTAACCCTTGTGTTGTCTTGCGGGTCAAAAGTGACCCACTACTATGTTTAACTGCAGAAAAAATACCTTAAACGATCTTTTTCCAACTTGAAATTTTATGACTTTTCCTAAAGGGACCCCATCATTAGAAAAAGTGATACTTTGTTTCTGTTTATGTTTCCGTGTGGGATGTACACCACTAGGGTACAAAGATGGTCTTATGGGTCATTTTTGACCCGTGAATTATAAAAGCATTTAAACAACAGAAAAAAGTTTCAAGGCCACACACAAACTCTCTAATACACAGATACACACCAACACGCACACACACACACGCACACACACATATCAAAGAAACTGGATTAATGTACGAATTGAACTTGCATTTGACCTGCGCCTGCACTGTTGATCTGCAGCTAACCCCTCACATCACACAAGCTCCCAGACAAAACAAAAAAAAAAAACTATCTCAGACATAATCAAATCAAATTCAGTATAGAGGGTATAAAGGTACCCTGAATCAAAGGACCCCCAGTTGGCTCCTTGCTGAAGCCATGAGTAGACATTTCACTGTCCAACAGGTCCGGGATGAGATGTTTTCAGGAGCTCAGGAGGAACAAGAGGATGAAGATGTATCTGAAGAGGAAGATGGGAGGAATGCAACCCAGAGGATGATGCATCTTCAGATGAAGAAGAGGAGGAAATCCCTCAAGCTGACAGAGAGACATTTTTGTCAAAGAACAGCAAAATTGCATGGTCCTCATCAAATTCAGACAGCAACCAGGGAAGAAAAGCAGCACCAAACATCATAAGGATGACTCCAGGGCCAACAAGGTATTCAGCTACCTGTGTCCAGGACATTTCTTCCACCTTTCTCCTGTTCATCACATCAGCCATCGAAAAAAAATCATCCTGGAGAATACAAATTTGGAGGGTTTCCGGAAATATGGAAAAAACTGGAAAAATATGGATGAGATTGACTTGCATGGCTACATAGGGCTTTTGATATTAGCAGGTGTATATAGGTCCCGCGGCGAGGCTACATATTGTCTCTGGGATGCAGAGAGTGGAAGGGAAATTTTTCGTGCCACAATGCCGCTGAAAATCTTTCACACTTTCTCAAGAATGCTGAGATTTTACAACCGCGAGTCAAGACCAGCATGGTGTGTGACGGACAAACTGGCAGCCATCAGAGAGGTCTGGGACAAGTGGGTTGAGCGTCTGCCATACCTCTACAACCCTGGGCCTGAAGTCACAGTAGATGTATAAATCACTTATACAAATACTTGCATAATACTTGTGTAATTCACTTTCTAAAAAATATAAAAGAATAAACTTGACAAAACAGTTCCAGATTTGACTTTTTTTTCCCTTTCAATATAATTAATTCAAAAGTAATTACATTATATTTATATAATAGCAATTATAAACCTTTACTGTGTAAAAGAAAAGTGTTATGACAGTTGGTTTGTGGTAAAAAATAAAAATGTGTAATAATGGTCATTGGTGATCGTCTTTTTGTACTGTGTAACAAAAAATACATGAAAAAAATGAACTATATTGGGTTGAATTGATAAATAACATGTTTTTTCATCATGCAGAATAGATTTTGGATTTACAATTCAATTCAGCTGCTTTGTTTTGGGGCTTTGGTAAGGCGGGTCATTTTTGACCCGTAGGACAAGGGGAGTAAACAGAATGTTAAGATCGCACAAGGGTTAAACACCACCGTGTATGCCAGAAGAAAAAGCCAGATCAATTGCCCTTGGGCGCGTATCTTAAGAACGGATTCTCTTCAAAAGCAAAGAATGCTTTATTTGGAAAATGCATTAAGGTCTGTGCAAAAGATATGCGGGCTTTCCAAGCTTTTGAGTCGCCAGCGTTTAACAAGTTGGGGCAACTATTTGTGGATACTGGGGCTACATACAGTCAATGCGACACTAAAGAGCTGCTGCCTCCAGGCACGACTGTCTCTCGACACACACAGGGGAAATGTGCCGACATAAAAGCCAAGCTGTAGCCAGAAATTCAGACGGTCATATCCGAAGCACAAGCCTGTGGAGTTGCGACTGATATGTGGACGGACGACTATAGAAAAGTGAGTTGAACATGTATAATGCTGCACTTCATTGATGAGAATTGAAAATTCCAGAGCCCTGTGATCTGCCCATGTGCTTTCCCAAATCAGCCAAAAACAGGAGCAAACATAAAGACTGAAATAATCAAACAACTGAAAGATTTCGGCCTGACACAGTCAGAAATTGATAAGCTGGTTTTCCTCAGTGACCAGGATCGCAACATCCAGTCAGCCCTGTCAAGCTGGAATCACAACAGCTGCATTGCCCATATGTTAAATACTGTGGTCAAGCACACTTTTAAGAAGGGTGAAGATGAGGAAGAGAATGCTCTTGAAGTGAGGTCATGCATGGATGAGTGCAAGACCCTGACAAACTTTTTCAAACACTGAAGAACAAGAAGAGCAGATGGAGGCCACCGCTGCAAAGACTGAGGGAGATGAGGATGAGGATGATCTCGAGCTCGAAGCACAATTCAGCCAGTGGAAGGATCTGGAAGATCCTGTGCCTGTTGATGGTGATGAGGTTGAAATATACTTGCAACAAAAGATCTCCCCAGGGACGGATGGCAAGGAACTGGTGGTAACTTTCTGGAAAAAGAATGCTGAAGTCTTTCCAATGATGGCCAGGTTGGCAAGAAAGATACTCTGAATGCCAGCGACAAGTGTAAGCTGTGAATCGGCGTTCAGCATGTCAGGACACACACTGGAGAACCAGCATACTAACCTTGAGACAGCCAGTGTCAACAAGGCTTTGCTTTTCCTCAACAGCAACATGTGATAAGTTATCAGGGTAAGTTCTGATCTGCTTTGCTGGTAATGAAGTTATTTTATTTCATTAATATTGTTGCTGTGATGGTGGTGGTTGTTTTTTATCATTGATGATTTGTTTATTATCTTCCCTTTCTGTCGCAGCAGGATGCGAGTCAGAGATGCCACCAGTCCGACGCCGTCTGCTGTTGCCAACATTCTGCTACAGAAGAATTGAGGACTAGTAGGTTATGGTACCTCTATTTAGCAACATTCAGGGTTGTTTATTGCAGTTGTTATATCCTTTAAATGTGAAATGAATCTGGAAAATGTAAACACGTGTCTGCAGAATATTGCACAGAAAAGATATTTTAGTACAGTTATGTTACGTGTTTATTTAGCCCCATTTTTTCTTTGTGCAATAGCACCGAGTAATGACTTTCCTCAACTAGTATCATTACACTTTGTGTGTACTTGCCTGTCGGCGACCTTTTTGTGTTATAGTTTTGTATCTATACTGGGTCAAAAAAGAAACTTCACACTCATAAATTTGTAAATATTTTCTTCAAATTTTAAATAAAAGATTTTTTAATATTACTAGGGGTAAATGCGTTGTCAAAGACATCATGACACATCAACTCCGACGTGCACAGGTACGTAGCATGTTCGAGCGTACTTTAGGCTAAACCATGTTTTCTCGTGTTCCTAGTCACATGACCATATGAGAGATGTGCAACTGAGCTCACGTTTGCACGTTAGAGTGACGTCTCGGAAAAACACGTTTTTACAGTTAATTATTCATTGATTTTCAATGCCATGGCTGTCAAACATTCAGCGTGAACGTGCCATTGGCAGGCTGAATACGGAAACGTCCATCACTGACGTTCCAAGGGTTATAGGATGCAGTCGAGGGACAATCCATGATCTTTGGACACGCCTCCAACAAACTGGCACCACAGCTGGCTGACCTCGTTCTGGTAGCCCACGTGTTACGTCAAAAGCAGAAGACCGACAAATTGTCTAACGTCATTTAAATAATCGATTTGTCACTGCAACGTCCACTAGGAATGAATTGTTTAGAGGTCGTGTGACTGCCCAAACCATATGTAATCGCCTGCGCATTGCTCTTTTTCAAGTTGTAACTTACCATTTATACTCTTGGACATTTCCGTAGCATTTCCGGTGAAACTGGTTACATTATGGACATTATTTTTATGATACACCATCTTTAATGAGTGCAGAATTAAATAAAATCATTATTTATAACCTCATTTCTTGTATGTTATCGACCGACAAACGAGTGTGAAGTTTTTAGTTTGGCTGAGAATATTTTACATGTCAAGAATGTAGGCTACATGCACATTACAGTGTAAGCCATACTCAGGGTTGCAGACATACCTTTATGCCTAAATATGTTCCGAATTGAAGTGAACATTGTAAACAAATGCAAAGAAAATATGTTTTCCAGATATAGCACAGAATGCACACTAAGCACTGTTATATTTGTTAAATTTTATTTTCAGTACTGAACTGTGCTCTGTACTGTTGTGAGTAATTTTCGGCACTGAACTGTTACTACTTTATTAACATTTTGCACATACAGCAAGGTATATAAATACAAGCAAATGTTTAAAAAAAAAAAAAAAAGCCAGAGGGCTTGTTAGGTTGTACTACTCAGCTGCACTGTGTTGACTGTAGTTTGTTCAGTAAAAAAAAAATGCATTTGAGCAAGACTGTTGTCCCCTGATGATGGATAATTTGTAAGTCATTTTCACAAAACTCTCGCCACAAGATGGCACTAAATGATTAACTCATGACTGTCACATTCTGATGATGATGTCAAAGGTGAAAGTTCAAGCAAAAGATAGAGCCTACGTCAGGACCTGGAGCAGTTCAAAAGATTGTTTATTAACATAACGTTTTGGTTTATGGTTCAAAATGGTTAAACAATCGAGTTGCCGTAGCGTGTAGTTACCGCAATATGCTCTGCAAAGCACAATGGAAACTCCAAAATTATAAAAATAATTGAAAAAGAAGATATGTTCTACTGACCGGTGGATTAGCGTTAGAAATGGTTAAGTGTCACGGTCACGTCTGCCTAGGGATATGACTTCACTTATCACGGTCACGTCTGTCTAGGGATATGACTTCACTTATAAAAGAAGGCAGGCTGGCCTGGACTGGTGAATCTGGAAGGAAAGCCGGGACTTACCTCCCCTCGCGACAGCACCGCTGCATTCCAGGGCCAGCTCAAGCTGCCGCTCCACCGGCGAATAGCTCCGCGTTGGTTAGTTCTTGAGTTCAATATAGTGATCTTATTTCATTAAGCACGGCAGTAGTGGGTGACAAAGTAAAAAAATACGGCGCATACGGGTTGTTTGGAAGCAGGCATTTGGTGACGACGTTCGTCACTTCAAAGCTCTGGCACATCGCCCTAGAAATCTTAAATCGTGGCCCATTTAAAAGGGACACCCCTCCCATGACCAACCACGGCCCAATCAGGAAACAAGGCATCGTCCCGACTTCTCCAACCAGTCACCATCACAGTGCACAGCCGCCATGCCACTAAATGTGTGTTACCTATGCCTACATTTTCCTACCAAAGAGAGGAGCAACTAATGTTTCTATTATGCCTCGTTCCTGGACCCGAGGGCATAACAGTCCTCCCCCCCTCAAAAAGAAAAAAAAACTAATATAATTTTGTAACCACATTTTTCCCTTATAAACATATGTAAGGATTCTACCAAACACATTCCCCCCTTTTTTTTTTTTTGGTGGTTTTTTTTCCATATTATATTTCACAATACCCTCTAAAACCTCGAAACGTGTACCCAGAATAAAGCACTATAGGTTTGAGCCTACCCAAAATCATGGTATAGCATTAGTCACCATCTTAGGGAGTCTAAATAAGCTATAACCCCGCCCCAATTCCACTCTGCAACTGGCCTAGAGAGTCTACACTCAACCCAGACCACACAGAGGAAAAGACTAGAAAACATGAGCCCAAGAAGAGGAGCTCAACACCACACCCTTCAAAGAGGTCTTAAAGCAGTCAGAGACCGGATAATGCATCCGCTACCACATTCTCTTTTCCAGCCACATGCTTACCCACCAGGCTCTATGGCCCCAATCTTCAACATATAGTCAATCTCCTCATGAACTTTCTCTTTCTTGAAAGGGGGCAAACGGTAAGGAGGTTGCTTTATAGGGGTGGCCCCACCGACATCCACATCATGCTCAACTAAAGAGGTTAAGCCTGGCCTATCACTAAACAGGAAGGGATGAGCAGCCACCAGGTTAATCAAATCCTGGGCCTGAGCCTCTGACAAATGTGTCAGCTGATCTGGCAGCTGCTTACATGCTTGAGAGTTGTTCAACTAGCACACACTGGTTCGGGTGCTAAACACTCCCCTTCGCTCTCACAGGTCGGAGGAGCCTCTACAATACACGCAACAGGATTGGCTGGATCACGCTCCACATACAATTTCAATAAGTTGACGTGGCAAAGCCGAGTCTGTCGCCGCCGTTCGGGTGTACTAATAACATAATTGCAGGTTCCAACCTTCCGAACCACAATATAGGGTCCACTAAAACGTGTCCCAAGCCTTTCCTTACCCACTGGGGTAAAGACAAGGACCTTGTCCCCAGGAGCAAAGGAGCGTTGCACTGCCTTACGATCATAATTCCTTTTCATCCGTTCCTTAGCCCCCTCTAAATTCTGGGCGGCCACCTTCCAGGCTGCACTCAACCGATCATGAAAGGTAGAGACATACTGCAAAATATCACCAGGGGCATGTGGCTCCAGGAGTCGCTCCCGCATAAGGCTTAGCGGACTCCGAACTTCATGCCCATAAACCAATTCAAAGGGACTAAACCCTGTGGATTCATTCACAGCATCACGGATAGCAAACAAAAGAAAAGGCATCGCTACGTCCCAGTCTTTAGGGCAGTCCACACAATAAGTGCGCACCATTGACTTTAGTGTCTGATGACACCTTTCAAGGGCCCCCTGGGACTCAGGGTGGTAAGCAGAGGACAATACCTGAGTGATGCCCAACTCGCACATAATATTCTGGAATATTCCAGAAGTAAAATTAGTTCCGCGATCGGATTGAACCTCCTTAGGGAGCCCAAACCTTGAAAAAAATTGCAATAACGCCTCAATGACTACAGAAGAACGAATACTACGCAGTGGCACTGCCTCAGGGAAACGTGTGGCCACATCCATAATGGTCAATAAATACTCATTACCCTTCTTAGTTTTGGGAAGAGGACCAACACAGTCAATAATTGCGCGTGAAAATGGGGCCTCCACCACTGGTGTAGGCTGCAACGAAGCAACGGGGAGAGAGTGACCAGCCTTACCCGCTATCTGACAGGCATGGCAGGAACGACAAAAATTAACCACATCACGGCGAACCGTGGGCCAATACAAATGTTTTAGGAGGCGGGCCAAGGTCTTCCTCACCCCCAAATGACCAGCGAAAGGGGTCTCATGCGCTAACCGCAACACCTCACCCCGAAAGCTAGACGGAACTACAATTTTCACATGGACCCACCAATCCTCATCAGCCGGGCGATCTGCAGGCCGCCACTTGCACATGAGAATACCTTGGTCCACAAATTCCCCAACAGCAATGCTCTCACTCTCTTCCAACGTCACAGCCCGCTTCCACAGGGGAGCCAGCAAAGGATCCTGGCTTTGCTCTTTGATTAAAACCTCCCTAGAAAAGTGTGTGGCATCTGCCACTTGAGACAAAGAGAGACCCAAACTTTTATCAGCAGAGGTCCCTTCTCGGCTCACAGTTTGCGCAAAAACCGTATCAAACAAACTAACGGGCTCCTCTGTCCCAATTGGCAGTGGGGAAGAGCGCACCTCATCTGCAGGAATCAAGGCCTCACGAGCTTGGGCTTTAGCTCTATGTGCCTGAGCACGTGTAACCACACATGCTGTAAACACTTCTGGATGTTCTCGTTCCAACTCCAGTGTTTCTGGGACTTCCAGGGGAGCTGAGACTACCACCGGAGTCACACACACCTCAGACCCTGCTAAGTCATTGCCCAACAGTAGGCTAATGCCTGGCACAGGTAGTGTTGGCACCACCCCAACAGTCACTGGCCCAGTAACCACATTAGATTTTAAATAAACTGTGTGCGATGGAATGCAATCGTACTGCCCCCCAAAACCTTTAATGAGTGCTGACCGGGAAGAACCCTCTCTAGGCAACTCAACCACTCCTTCCAACAAGAGGGACTGTGCAGCACCAGTATCCCGCAAAATGGTAAGGGACACTTCCTCTCCACCCTGGACCACAGATACAGTCCCCACAGAAGTAAAAGGCTGATAGCTCAGCGGGGGCCTCTCCCTGGAACCATTCCAACCTGTTCCTGCCTCACCTTTCGTCAAAGAGGCCACCAACGCAACCACTTTAGCTCGACTCTCCAGCTGGGAGCGCTGGGGACACTTGGATTTCACATGACCAGGCCGTTGGCAACCATGGCATATAATGTCACGGTCCCTTTTAAGCTGAGGACAACGGGGATTAATGTGACCAGGTTCCCCACAATGGTGACAAACCTCAGCAGATATAGGCTTCCCCCCTCCGGGCTGCAAAGCCCCACACGCCTTACCGCCAGGAGGGAGGCCCTTGCCCAAGCTCTGTCTACCCTGGCCATGGTCAGTGCGCCCGCCACCACCTTGGCGAGTTAAACCCACTGACCCGACATGAATGACCTCATGAGCATCTGCAACTTGAGCTGCCTCCAAAAGAGTAGTGACCTTCTGCTCACTAAGATAGATTTCAACCGTTCGAGGCACACTGTTCTTAAATTGCTCCAACAGCACAAGCTCTTTCAATTGTACAAAATCATAAGTCTCAGTAGACTTAAGCCAACGCTCACCTGACACCCCTAATTTTCGAGAAAAATCCGAATAAGACTCCCCGTCCTGCCGTTTGACAGTACGGAATCGCTGCCGGTAGGCCTCAGGGACACCGCCATACGCAGACAAGACCGCTATTTTTAGGGAATCATACTCCAAGCCCATGCGCGGATCCAGAGCAGCAAAAGCAACCTGGGCCTTGCCCTTTAAAGCGCTCTGCACCAATAATGGCCACTTGGCTTCAGGCCAGTCACATTCACGAGCAACCACCTCAAAAGCGTCAAAAAAGGTATCAACATCTTCCTCAGAAAACTTGGGCATGAGAGATATAGCAGACTGTATGTCAAAACGGGACTGCAATAGAGGAACCCCCTTAGCGGCTCGAGTTTGCTCCACCTCAAACTGAGCCAACCGCTCCCGAGACTCGCGCTCATCTCTCTCTGCCCGAAGTACATTTTCCCTCTCCTCATCAGCCCACAACTCTTCCAACTCCAGTGTGGCAACAATAAGTTTAGCTAGAGCAGGTTTCAGTATACCATCCGGCACCTCCACCTCTTGCTCAGTCGCCAGCTGTAACAACTGATCTTTAGTGAGCTGCCGAAATTTGCGGCAAGAGGGCAATGCCATCTCCGCAACAGACTGTTAACAACGTCCAGTCCGTCACAGGACATTTTCAGTTAAATAGGAACAACTGCACACCGAGGAATCCAATGCCGAGTAATATACAAAAATAGATATACAATAGTATCATATACACACTCACCGAATCGCAGAGACTACAAAAACCTAATGCTATGACAAAACTGCAGTGCCACCAATAGGCTACCACAAATCTTATCTTGCAAAACAAGAAAATCCAAAAAGTAGCCTACATGTACATGAACACTCCACACATGGGCATGCTGCACAAAAAAAATCTCCAAAATATTATGAGGGGGCCAATAACGCGACGATTAAAGCGTTTAGCAACAAACGAAGAGGAGACATCTCAACTCTTAAACTCGTTTTAAAATGCGAATACCACAAACAGCAGCCCACGCAAGCGAAAAGTACAAACCTGTGCCTAGCCTGCTCAATCCTTCCAAACCAACCACTAAATTTCGGGGCTGGCCAAATAGCAAACACTCCCAAACGCAAAGAAAATTGGCAACACGCTAATGAAACAACGCCAATTTACCCCACAGAAAAGGCATTCCCTCACATGCATTAGCCTGAGGACTCAACTGCCCGCACCAAGAGGCAAACTACTGCGATTCCGCTCACCTGCAGCCAACTTCATGCGTTAATTAACCCAAGCTATCGACCACCCATTTACTCGTCAACCCTGCAATACTAGTTATCAACACAATTATGGTTAAATTTAACTACCATTTTAAGTAAACAACGCGACACGGAAAACTTGCGGAAATGTACGCCAAACCAAATCTTACTCCTAAAGTTAAGTACCCGAAATCACAAACCCACTGCACAGTGACGAATTGAATCAATATCACTAATTAGGTTGCCACTCACGTCACGACTTGACGCAGAGCGCTAAATTAGCTTAGATACACAAAAGGACCCCAACTGTTTGGCTAACAACTTAACTCAACAGTTTGATATTCAGCTCTCGGACGAAGCTCCCCAATTGTCACGGTCACGTCTGTCTAGGGATATGACTTCACTAATAAAAGAAGGCAGGCTGGCCTGGACTGGTGAATCTGGAAGGAAAGCCGGGACTTACCTCCCCTCGCGACGGCACCGCTGCATTCCAGGGCCAGCTCAAGCTGCCGCTCCACCGGCGAATAGCTCCGCGTTGGTTAGTTCTTGAGTTCAATATAGTGATCTTATTTCATTAAGCACGGCAGTAGTGGGTGACAAAGTAAAAAAATACGGCGCATACGGGTTGTTTGGAAGCAGGCATTTAGTGACGACGTTCGTCACTTCAAAGCTCTGGCACATCGCCCTAGAAATCTTTAATCGTGGCCCATTTAAAAGGGACACCCCTCCCAATCAGGACACAAGGCATCGTCCCGACTTCTCCTACCAGTCACCATCACAGTACACAGCCGCCATGCCAAAAAATGTGTGTTACCTATGCCTACATTTTCCTACCAAAGAGAGGAGCTACTAATGTTTCTATTATGCCTCGTTCCCAGACCCGAGGGCATAACACTAAGAAAAAGGATAATAAAACATGACCACGTAGGACAACGTGGATTCATTTTTGTTGACATCACGTTATGGTCAGGAGGGCTGGCAGTGCCACAGCAGGAACCAGGTGGAAGAAGTCGTTTAGGTAAGAAACATAAAGTAATAAAAACAAGTCTTATTTAACGCAAGACAACTTGTATTAAATCAGGGGTGTCCAATCTTATTCAGAAAGGGCCGGTGTGGGTGCTGGTTTTTGTTACAGCCCAACACTAACACACCTGATTCTGCCCACCAAGGTCCTGATTGAAACCCCTGATTAGTTAATTAGTGGAATCAGGTGCAGTAGCACTGCTGGTTAGGACAAAAACCAGCACCCACACCGGCCCTTTACGGATAAGATTGGACACCACTGTATTAAATCATAAAGCTGCTCGGGCATTTTGGGTCCATGGGTTTTTTAGGGTTCGGGGCTGGTAGGTCACTGTTCTATTCGGAGCCGGTTCCAACAAATCTCGGTGCTGCTCGGGTTCGGAACTCAGATTTATAGTATTAGCTTGGGGCCAGTCAGCTCCAGGTACAATTTTCACGGGTCTGTTTGGGTTTGGAACTCATAATTATAATAATAGCTCGGGACCAGCTGGTTCCGGGAACAATTTTCACAGGTCCATTTGGGTTCGAGTCCGTCAAATTGGACCCGTGAAGACCTCTAACGACTGGCTAATAATGCCACTGGCTTACCTTTAGCATAGAGGTTAGAGATACGGGTCCATGCCCGTAGCCACAGGACCTTACAGTAAGGACCTTGTTTTTTTATGCAGCCTCATTGCTGGGATATTGATCACACAACACTAAAACTTAACAGCGACACTCTAGATTCAAACATTCCTGTTTTTGATTTCTAGCTAAATGCATCATAAAGGGCTCTAAATTTGTAGACCAGGCGCAGCGAATGGGGGATGCGCCGTGCCAACAGGGTGTGTCCAGGCGTATGTTGCAATTTCGTCCCCAGCGTAGCCTGGCGCAAGTACTCCTGTCCCGCCTCAGACCCTCCAGCACGCGCAAGTGGCAAAGAGGGAGGAGGGAAGGCATGTTTGGAAATAACACAGCCGAGTCAAATCTTCACCAATCAAATTAGCTCCTCTCCTCACCTTTAATGTGTTGGAATAAAGAAGCCTTACGTTGCTGCTTCAGGCATGCTTTCGGCACCGCTTACGTCAATATTACGCATTACAAATATGAGTTTGCATTCGCAAATTATTACCATTAGCGAACTTGAATGGAATTTCAAAACCAAACTACATCAGATCATTCAAACTTATGAAGTTGGAATGAAATATGACGGTTGCTCATTTATTTCGTCTGCCTGCATTTTGGGATTAACTTGCATAAACAATAGTGCAAGATACGTAACACATTTATTTTCAATCTACGATCTTAACTCAGAACGAGATCATAGCAATCAGGCTGTATTCCTTACCCCCAATAAAAACGATAAAACCTAGGAGACAATAATACGTAGCAGCCTAGTATTAAGCCGCTTGCACATTGGACGTGAAACAAATTTTTCGCACGACAGATTGCTTTGAACGCAGTGTCTACATGTCCGAAAGTCAGATTTTTGATATATCTCAGATGGTTTCAATATATTTCTGTGTCTGACAAATTGCCAAAGTGGCTGCACACAGTGTTGCACAGCACGAAATTACCACTGTGTGGCCTGCGCCAACCTGCGCTGCACCAAGAAATAAGAGCCCAAACTGTAGTCGCTTTTACTATAATCAAAACTAACTGAAGAGAAAAATGCTCCAACAAATCATCTGGGAGCGAGTCACTTTTGACCAGCTATCAATGAACGCATTGAACCATCGCCTTTAGCGTACATTCTATCTATTACAAATTTAACTTAACTTTATTCACTGGGCAAACTGATTTTACTTGGAGAAAGTTGCGTGGCTAACAGGCTCCACTCTGCTGCGCTGTACGCAGACTCCAAAAAGTGTCCATACCATTTGACACACGCCAGCGAGGAGCAGGAAGCTCATCACGCAGACTCTGCACAATTTGATGCAGGACCGTAGCTATGTATGAGAGGAGCCGAATATTATATTTACATTTTTTAATTTTTTTGGTGAATTCAGCTTTTATTTCGATGCTTTGAGGGGCTTCTAGACATAGTGGTGATTTGTTTTACAAGTATAGTTTTAAGAACTTTAAAGTTAGGGGGGCAGCTAGGGGGGCAAGGCTCGACAGTGGGGGGGCAGTTGCCCCCTGTAGATCCACCCCGGCTCGGCATCTTGCATCCACCGCTTGTGCAGGCACATATCACAATCTCAGTCATGTGCCCTTGAAATAGTGGTAAAATATTGACCGCTGACTTTGGATAAGGTTTTTGTGTGTGAATCGCGCAATCATTTTCTGCTGCCTCGAGGTACCAATGCTCCTGCAATGCTCTTGATCACACCTGATTTTCAGACTGCCGTACACCCATGAGTGCTCAGACTGCCGCAAGTACATATCATTTTTAAACAACATGGGTGCTAGTCAGAGAAACGATAACCAAATTTGGTCATGCCACTTGCAAACTTGCAAAATTTTCTCAAGCTTAGCACCACTTTGCACAGGGTGTTACAAAGAGCGACTTGTCTACATATTGTCTGCAATGAAATACAAGTCAAAGGAAATTTAAGATTCACCGCTGTTTTTATGTGCACTTTCAATACTGTCTCAACGCAACTTCACTATTTCCATGTTTGGTCCGTAAGAAGTCATGACATGACACCTAATTAGGTGTGAATTCACCCTTCATCCAATGATCAGTTGACTGATTTCATGGGTGAAAGAAAAATCCTGCAGGGCTTTCACTTTTTAACTGCTTGGATTTTACACCTCTAGGTGTAGCTATGAAACTGTGAGGACTCAAAGCAGCAGTTTGGCTGATGTCAGAGAATTACCTACAACATGCTGGACAAAAGTTGTGAAGGCCGTTTGACAAGTTCGTGCATAATTTGACTTCAGAATACCCCTGCTTTCAATGAAATGATGTTCAGCAGTAATTGTAAAGTCCACCAAGCAATGAAATTCTTGTTATTCTCTAAAGAATGAAAATAGTCTTGCAACTATGTGACAAGGACAGGCATACAATGCAGGCATCCACATATCTTATTCATGTAGTATATTATGAATTTTGAGGCCATTTGGCTTTATGGCGCGTATTTTTCAAGGAAACCAAAAGAATACGTCTATATTTTTCTTTATTAAACAGAACAAAATCAAGGGGATGACATGGGGAAAAAAAGGACCACAGCTGATAAAGTGCCCTGCCAGGCATAGACCCACCACCCACACAACATAATGACATACGACTGAGAGTCAGCTGTCCGAAAAACTGTGCCAGGAATCTCGCCTTCCCAGCAAAATTACACAGCTGCACAGTGTTCAAAAGGGTAAAACCACTTGCCTCTTTTTTTTCTTCACAAAAACTACGACATCTACATAAATAAGCAGCAGTAAAAATTTATTTCTATTATTGTCTGTCATAACAATGTGGCACATTGTAAATCCTGTGATTGGTTTTATTATTCCTTAATTCCTTTTTTTTCTCTCACCGTGCATTGCCAGACACAGAAACACAAAGCGGTGGGAACAGCTTGTGTGCTAAGCCAATGTAATTAGCTCAGTCTCCCGTAAGCACTTCTTAAGAGCCATTTTAAAACAGTAATATGACATAAAACAATACAAGCTGTGTTGGTTCTCCCTTTAGACTATAAGCAGTCAGTCATGCAGGCCAAGACACAAATGTCAGAGGAAAACATCGACTCCATTTTTATTTTTCACCCTTTCTTGGCTCTTGTAAGGGAATTGCCGCCAAAAAATAGAGGACAAATACAGTCTAGAGGGAAAGTACCACAGTTTGGGTTATTCTGAAGTTATTTGGGGGCAGCTGGGGAGCCTTCTTGTAGGTTACTTGACTGGTGATTGTAGAGTCGCTAGTTCAAGCCCTCGGTGGGACTAGGGATTCTGACATTTCATCTGAAGTTGGGAAGAACTCTGAAGTTGGGCCCTTGAGCAAAATACTTAATCCCTAAACTGCTCCAGGGGCTTTACCCCAGTTTATTCCTATCTCTGCACACTTGTGACTGCTCTACCAGCCATTTCTCTCAGGGTATCCTTGGAAAAGCGAAAGAGGGAACATACCTGGTGAAATTAAGGCTTGAGAAGTTTTATACATCAGTCTTCCGGATGTATATTTTTATGGCTTTAAGGATTATTAATCAGCCAAGGATCGACCTCACTTTTAATGGGGCATGAACCAAAGTGAAATGATTATGGAAAGTAAGACATTTTTGCCATGTTTCTAAGATGTCACTCATTGTGTGGCAAAGTTGATGAAGACTGTTTAATAATGTATAGTCAGGTCCATAAATATTTGGAAATTAACAAAGTTGTCGCTATTTTAGCTGTCTGCCACTTGATACTGGGATTAATTAAATTAATGAAACTGAGCGCAGAAAATTTTTATTTGAGGCATTTTCATCCAACATGCTTGACACGGTAGGAATTACAGTATGTTTTGGACATGGCCTCGACTTTGTACAGGGACCAGTAATTTGACAGTTGCGTGTCTTATACCCTCATTATCTTATTTACATTTCAGCAAATAAAATTCCAAATTAGCATTTGGAAGTTGCAGGTCATTCTTAGTATGAGGGCCAAAGAGCTGTCACTGCGAGTGAGTCAAACCATTATTATGCTGGCACATCAAAACAATCTCATCAGAGCTATTTTAAAAATATTGAGTGTGATCAAATCAACCATTTGGTACAGTTTTAAAAAAAAAGGAATGCACTGGTCAGCTTGTGAACACTAAAAGCTGTTGAAGACCCTGGGTAGTAAAGGAGGTTGATAACAGAATAATTATTTCCCAGATGAAGAGAACCCTTTTCACAATGGATGGCTGGATAAAGAACACTCCAGGAGGATGCTGTTTCTGTGTGTCAAAGACTTCACCAAAGTACAAAACAAGGGTTTATCACAAGATGTTAAGCATCAAAAACAGAACATTTGTTTCTATTTATTAAGAAATTTAAAAATACATATGTATTTCTGCATCAACAACCTATAGACAAATGTGACAAAGATTTGACCGCTCCAGAATTGTGGAAACAGCTATTTTGAAGCATAACAGCTCTTCTGTGAAGTGTTGGCATGCATTGCTGCCAATGGAACTGGCTCCCTTACTTTTATTGATGATATGGCTGCTGAAAAAAACAACAGGATGAATACTGAATAGTATTGGGTAAAATATAGGTTCAGATTTAGCACTTCATCATGCAAATTGACAATGACCCGAAGCATACGAATAGCAACCCAAAACGTTTTAACCCTGATCTGATGTTTTCTTTGGGGTCGCACAAAACCCTGAGAGTATATAACGCCAGTGTTGTAGTCAAGGCACTATGCCTCGAGTCCAAGTCCAGGTTCAAGTCTCCACTGTTTAAGTCCGAGTCAAGTCCAAGTCATTAAAAAAATTTCCAAGTCAAGTCCGAGTCGAGTCCACTACTCATCCGAGTCAAGTCCGAGTCGAGTCCCTATTGACCCACATCAAGTTCGAGTCGAGTCCCTATTGATCAAGTCCGAGTCCAGCACTAAAGTAAGCATACATGTTGTTAAAACATAACAACTAATCACAACCGGCATGGAGCCTACATTGATTTTTAAAAAGTGATAATGAGAAGTAGATGGGCCGAACTCCGCACAGCAAAATATTCAGTGTTAAATCAACAATTGGAGTGTCTATTTGGATCTGAGATTCAGAATGCATCAAAATAGACACTTTAAGAGTTGATTTAACACTGAACATTTTCCAGTGCGTGATAGAAAGAGTGCAAAACCATTAACGATAAATTTTAATATGGCCCTGGTTTTCAAAAAAGTATACCAATTTATTCCGACGCACTGAGTAAAACATGTCATTAAGCGTATATTGACCGTGAGGTAGTTTATTTTCGGATTCACATCAAACTGTCAAATATAAGCCTATTGAACTAATCTAGTAAACGCACTCAGGTGAATCCGCGCCGTTTCCTGGTTATTGGAATCTCAAAATGCGGCTGCCAGAGTGCAAAACCATAAACGATAAATTTTAATATGGCCCTGGTTTTCAAAAAAGTATACCAATTTATTCCGACGCACTGAGTAAAACATGTCATTAAGCGTATATCGACCGTGAGGTAGTTTATTTTCGGATTCACATCAAACTGTCAAATATAAGCCTATTGAACTAATCTAGTAAACGCACTCAGGTGAATCCGCGCCGTTTCCTGGTTATTGGAATCTCAAAATGCGGCTGCCAAAAGAATATAAAGAATAAATTGGATACAAAGCAATTAACAAACAACTTTAGCACTGCAAAACGTTCATAATTCTGCAAGCCTTCATAGCAAAAAGTTCAGTGATAAATCAACACTTAGTTAATTTGGATCCACCTGTTCCAAGTGGATCCAAATAAACTTTTTAAGTGCTGATTGAACTCTGAACTTTTTGCTATGAAGGTCCACAGAATTATCACCGTCTAAACAGCAATAGCTGTCATCTTGGTCCCATTTACTTTGCTCGATTGGCAGTCAAGTACCTGATTCGCCTAATTACGAATTTGTATCGGAAGATGGTCCAGTTTATTTTTATATTGTTCTTTTGGCAGTCGCATTTTGATATTCCAATGACCAGTGAACGGAGCAGATTCAGCTGAGTGCTTTCGGCCCGTCTACTTCTCATTATCGCTTTTTTAAAAATCATTATGGGCCACATGCGGTTGTGATTAGTCAGTTGGCCAAGTAAATTTCTGGATTTCTAGTTCAGCAAGGAACTCATGTTATAAATTAAGGGGAATTAGGCGAATGATGCGCAGGTGATGGAGCGGACTTCCAAGACAGCAAGCACCTCCGTTTCGGATCTGTGCCAACTTTGTGCCACCTGCTGCTGATCCGGGCCAGAACCAGCACGTATTTGGTTCGGAGTTGTTTGCTGTTGGGGTTGGGAGCACTGGAAAAATTTTAAACGGCCTCTGATGTTTGTCAACTATTTTTTGAAGGCCGCAGTCAGTATAATATGCATGGAAAACGAAGATGCAGTCTTGTCTGTTCGCCCCATGGCGGGAGTTATTAGAATTGCGCTTAAATTAAGCACAATTCAGATCGTAATTCAAAATCGCCCGGCCCTAGTAAAGAGTGGACATTTTTCTCGTTTTTTGTTCAATTCATGTAATGTATTTGTAAGTGTTTGCAGTGAATAAAATGGAAACTGCCAAATTCAGTCTAATGAGGGACTGTTAGCATTGCATTAGGCTACTGGACTCCACTCCTAGCTAAGTACACTGTCGAAAAACCAGACGTTACCCACCTTATACCCTCCTTGATAATGCACCCTCCAAATAACATTGTTGGCAAATGGCGATAAAATTAACTGAATAATATGCCATACAACTGTCAGATATTCTAATATTATAAATCCTCATACTATGCTCACACACTGTAGACATCAGCAGTCAGCAAAGACCTAGGCTACTTTAGGCTGCGCAAATTAACGTTAGCTCTCTGGGTGGCGGCTACCCACTGGCCAACTATTATAGCATTTAGCGTAGCATGTCACTTACTTTCCTGGGTGCAGTCTTGCTAGATGTCGGTTGAAATTCGAGGTAGCCCCCGCTGTCTCCTCAATCGTCTTTGAGCAGATAGAACATTTTGCGTGCCATTTTTTGCCATAGCAGGTGAACTCTTCGAAAGCAAAACGGACAATCTTGGAGACATTGTCTCCTGGCATTTTGTCACCGTAAAAGTTAGATAAAAGGTTCATTATGGAGAATGAGCAGTGTACCGACAGTTAGTGTGTCTAGTACGTAGTTGCAACAACCAAAAAAATGATCTGTCATGTGCGATGTAGGCCTATGTCATGAAGCACAGAAACATTCCCTTGCGCTAAAATTAGTGTTACAAATAATTTAGGAATTAAAATCATATACCATAGGCAAGTTATAGCCTAATGACATTTTACAAAAAACGTTGAGTTCTCTTGAGTCATCACGAGTACGAATTCACAAGTCCAAGTTCGAGTCATTAGTGCACAAGTCCAAGTCAAGTCACGAGTCTCTAATTTCAGCACACGAGTCGGACTCGAGTCCGAGTCCTGGACTCGAGTACTACAACACTGTATAACGCCAATTAAGGCTGATTCCAGTAGAACACAAAGCTTAAGTCAAAGTAGAATATGTAAGGGATAATCGACTCATAGGTGTGAATTACACGGTTTTAAGGCACGGAGGCGATTGTGACAGCAAAGTTGCCTCGGCGAAGTACCTTAAAACCATGCAATGCACACCTACGAGTTGATTATGCCACTTATACCATGATCATTTCCCAGCAATATCAAGTCAAAGTATTCAGAAATTTTTGGTGAAAGTTTTGCACGTAAAAAAACAGTCGCCGCACCTTCTCATAGCCAATACGAAAGGCCGAGCTAAACTGAACAGCTTTTCACCAGCTCATGATTTGGTAAGGGATTCCAGCTGAAACGGACATTATGCATAGCGCCACATAGCTAACTTGCAACCCGCAATTACAATGGCCTTTTGCCGTTTTCCGTAGAGCCAGCGAGCTGAAATCAGTCTGTTGTCACAGCTCGTAGCTAGTGAACTGTCTGATGAAGAGGACATGTTAGTTTCCTTAGTAACTGTGCACAATTACTATCGTGTAATGAATAAAGTGTGATTACTTTGCTGCTTAAATATTTACAGCTATTATCGCTGGAGTACCTATTGTTAACCACCCAGTGGGATGCAACTTTATGACACCGCCAAATTTACTGGAGATAAATGAGCAGGTTTCCGTTACACCCAGTCAAATGCCAGTGCTCCAACATTGCTATAGTTAAAAGTTGGCTAGTGGATGAATTTCGAACGGTGAAACTACCGTTACCGAACTACCTGTGCGGTTCCACTGTTTTAATCGAGACCTGCCAGCCAATCAAAAAAAGAGTATTCACCCAGACAATGGCATAATCTCCAATGGTAAATTCAATCACCTGACCTCAATCCAAGTGAGCAAGCATTATACTTGCTGAATGTTTGGGACTTGTGTCACTCTCAAAATAACCTCTGGTCCTTACTGTATACTAGTCCTGTATTCTGACTACATTCATTGGCAGGCAGTATGTTGGAAACTAAAAAAAAAAAAAGAAACTTGGCAAAAGTCAACTGTGGGTGCTTGTCAGAGACTGAAAGCTTTATTTTCCCCCCTCAAAATTTATCCTTAACCTTTTCTAAAAATGGCCATCAAAAAAGTTAAAGGCAGAGTAAATGCGCTTTACAAACCATAATGGCAAAAATTCAGAGGAAAAGTGGGCATTTTGAGCAAAGCTCCTAAGGATGCTTTCTTTTTCAACATTGGTTCATATTGTGAAAGAAAAAAAGGAGGTGCGTCTCCATGACTCTACATCAGCTCAATAGTAGTAGGTGGCAGTGAGCCAGAGCCTTCATAATATTGTGAGTTGGTCTTTTTTCAGTAGTCTTATTTTGCATTTTACTGTTAATCATCCTAGTAATTAGATGTGATGGTGCATGTCGCACAACTCCACCCTGTCTGGAAAAGTTACAGTGCTAGATTTTGTGCCTGGGTGCATTTTATGCAGGTGAGGAGATGAGACTTCACTGCTCCATCTGTTACAAAAAATGTGGTTGTGTTTTTCTCATTTTAGACCCGAGGCTCATCTCCTGACGATCTGATGGAGTTCAGAATGAGATACTGAAGCCAAGACTGGGTGAGATTGATAGCTTTGATGCATAAATCTGCCCATTCAGCTTGACAAAAATGTGAATTGCGCATTGTGCGTCTTAATCTGTAACGTTCACGATCTTCCAAATTAGTTTTTATAGTGATCTCAATAATGAGAGGCACTTTGTGATACATAGCTGCTGTGCCAAACAACAACTTATATCTTGTAAAATGGACAACGTCAAAAGGCAAATATTGACATTAGCAACCTTAACCATTTTTATTATTGCCTGATGCTAGAAAGCTTACCTTTTGATACATACAATAAATGTAATAAGGTTGGATGTCCATAATGAACCTCTGCAAAGTTTCTAAACATAAGGTACAGGGGTTTTGCCGTAATACGAGAACGTGATTTCCTGAACGCGATTTCCTCTCTGAACAGCTCGTCCCGAGATCTTCACAAGATCTGGGCAAAACCTGTCTTCAGGTTGTTCCATCCAATCAGGACAGACCTGGCTAGAGCCAATCACAGTGCTGGACCTGCCCACCCCAGAATTTATTCTATCAGACACAAACAACCCCAAATCATTTAGCATGTAGATTTATCAGTATGTCTCCCAAAGCTGTTCGTACGTGGTTTTTTTTTGGATGCGAGAAGCACAACTATTTTCTCTTCCAAAAAACGTATCTGTATCATGGATGCGAGCAATTTTTTTTTTTGTAACTGATTTCTAAACATTATTTTAAAACCCATTGGACATATTTTAAATGATTAAATACAGCATAATATGGGACCTGTAACAAAGTTGTGATGCGAGCACAGCATTAGATGTTAATTAGTTAATGCACTCCGATATATACATTCAATATACACTCAACAAAAATATAAACGCAACACTTTTGTTTTTGCTCCCATTTGTCATGAGATGGACTCTAATATCTAAAATTCATTCCAGATACACAATATTACCATTTCTCTCTGACATTGTTCACAAATCTGTCTAAATGTGTGATAGTGAGCACTTTTGCTTTGCTGAGACAATCCATCCCACCTCACAGGTGTGCCACATCAAGATGCTCATCAGACACCATGATTAGTGCACAGGTGTACCTTAGACTGCCCACAATAAAAGGCCACCCTGAAATGTGCAGTTTTTGCTTTATTGGGGGTCTGGGGACTCAGAACCAGTCAGTATCTGGTGTGACCACCATTTGCCTCATGCAGTGCAACACATCTTCTTCGCATAGATTTTATCAGATTGTCAATTGTGGCCTGTGGAATGTTGGTCCACTCCTCTTCAATGGCTGTGCGAAGTTGCTGGATATTAGTGGGAACTGGTACACGCTGTCGTATACGCCAGTCAAGCACATCCGAAACATGCTCAATGGGTGACATGTCCGGTGAGTATGCTGGCCATGCAAGAACTGGGACATTTTCAGCTTCCAAGAATTGTGTACAGATCCTTGCAACATGGGGCCGTGCATTATCTTGCTGAAACATGAGGTGATGTTCATGGATGTATGGCACAACAATGGGCCTCAGGATCTCATCACGGTATCTCTGTGCATTCAAAATGCCATCAATAAAATGCACCTGTGTTCTTCGTCCATAACAGATGCCTGCCCATACCATAACCCCACCACCACCATGGGCCACTCGATCCACAACATTGACATCAGCAAAGCGCTCACCCACACGACGCCACACACGCTGTCTGCCATCTGCCCTGAACAATGTTAACCGAGTTTCATCCGTGAAGAGAACACCTCTCCAACGTGCCAGACGCCATCGAATGTGAGCATTTGCCCACTCAAGTCTGTTACGGCGACGATCTGGTGTCAGGTTAAGACCCCGATGAGGACGACGAGCATGCAGTTGAGCTTCCCTGAGATGGTTTCTGACAGTTTGTGCAGAAATTCTTTGGTTATGCAATTGTTTCAGCAGCTGTCTGAGTAGCTGGTCTCAGACGATCTTGGAGGTGAAACTGCTGGATGTGGAGGTCCTGGGCTTGTGTGGTAACACGTGGTCTGCAGTTGTGAGGCCGGTTTGATGTACTGCCATATTCTCTGAAACGCCTTTGGAGACGGCTTATGGTGGAGAAATGAACATTCAATGCCCGAGCAACAGATCTGGTTGACATTCCTGCTGTCAGCATGCCAATTTCACGCTCCCTCAATGCTAGCGCCATCTGTGGCATTTTGCTGTGAGACAAAACTGCACATTTCAGAGTGGCCTTTTATTGTGGGCAGTATAAGGTACACCTGTGCACCAATCATGGTGTCTGATGAGCATCTTGATGTGGCACACCTGTGAGGTGGGATGGATTGTCTCAGCAAAGCAAAAGTGCTCACTATCACACATTTAGACAGATTTGTGAACAATGTTTGAGAGAAATGGTAATATTGTGTACCTGGAATGAATTTTGGATCTTTGAGTCCACCTCATGACAAATGGGAGCAAAAACAAAAGTGTTGCGTTTATAGTTTTGTTGAGTGTATCTACAGTTGTGTTAAAATAATAACAGTATGTAAAAAAAGAAAATAAAGAGCAAATATTTTTTAATAGCCTTCAGTTCCACAAGTCAAATGTGGTAAAACATTACACATTCAATTCGAATCAAGGCATTAATAAATTTGATCATGTCTGTGTTTTTCTTTTGCAGGAAGCAAAGAATAGAAATATTAATCTGTTAAAATAAATAGCAGTGTCAACAATTTTATCTTCGAACTCAAATTGTAAACTTAACTCGATTACAAAACTAATATTTAGTTGAATAACCATTGTGTTTGATAAAAGCGCTATTGCGTTGCATCGAGTTAACCAACTTCTGGTACCCAGAGTAAACATGCTACATTCCACTGTGCCAGTGAATTTTGGGGTTTTGCTTCAGCCTTAATGTCACTTCTTATGTTTTCAATGGGGTTGAGTTCAGGGTTTTTAGCTAGCAAACTCCATCACCTCAGTAAGTAAGTCTGTAACCAAGATTTTGCGCTTTTACTCATGTGTTTGGGGTCATTGTCTTGTTGAAACACCCACTTCAGGAGCATTTTCAGTTCGGCATATAGCAACATAATTTCTTCAAGTATTTTGATGTATTCAAACTGATCCATTATCTCTGGTGTGTACGACAAATAGGCCCACCATCATAATATAGAAAAAAACCCATATCGTGATTTTTGCACCACCATGCTTTACTGTCTTCTCACTGTACTATGGCTTGAATTCAGTATTTGGGGGTCGTCTGACACTGTCTACGACCACTAGACCCGAAAAGACAATTTTTAATCTCATCCATCTTCAGAATGTTGCACCATTTCTCTTTTAGCCAATCGATATGTTTTTAACCGATGCTGCACATGCGGTTTTTCCAACAATGGTGCTTTACGGGGGCTTCTGCTTACAGGTAATTTTTTATCATCTTTGATACTTCTGGAGATGATGACAGGCTCAATCTTTGCCATTCTGACAATAATTCAATTCATAGTAGCTGCTTGTTTCCTTGGGTGTTTTTCAGGTTTTTGTTGCCATTTTGAAGCATTTGAGGTCATTTCAGCTGAGCACCCTATAATTTGCTGTACTTTATATGTTTTGCCCTCTCCAATCAACTTTTTAATCATTGTTCCTCCGAACAATGTTTGAAGTGGCCCATTTTACTTTGCAATTCATAAGAAAATATATTTTATCACAATGTGTGAAACATTTGGTTCTATTCTTACTTAATTAAGGAAAATTAATGACACCTGATTCTTCATATAATGAATTAATTATTTAATTATGCTTCATGCTGCTTTAATTTTGAACGTGCCCCTTGAAGTGAATGAGTCAATTTCATAGAAAGAGAAGTGTGCATGGCATGACAGGTCTGTTTTTTTTCCCCGATTACACTACTACAAGTAAATTATTTGCCAAGCAGAAATATCACTACTACCAATAATAGGGGATCTTCAGGTTTTTGATGTTGCATTGCTTTTTTTTTTTTTTTTTTTACATAACTGTATAAGCGAAAGCTAGTTACTCGTCTAGACACCTACCCCATTCTCCATTGGTTCTCGTCACACCAAAATGCAATTTCTCTCAGATAACTGATATTACTTCTAACCCTGGTCTGTCGCTGGATCTTTGATGCCTAGCAGGCTCAGAATTTTAAGGCTGTAGTCCGTCACATGCACATAAATAAACATTTATAATCTCTTCAGTGTCAAAACCAGCGATAAGATTCATTCATTTTTATTGATAAACTTGACAGCTCTCCCTTTTTTTGTGTTACATTCAGTTTGGCATTCCTAGATGTGGGATTAGAATTCTCTCACAAAAGCGACTCCAGAAGTCATTGTAGCGTGTATAAAAATATCAAATCACTGTGGTCTCCAACCCGAAAGTTGCTCTTTCACTTGTTACTAAAACATTTGGTGCCATTTAGAACATTCTCTGCCAAGTTTTACGTGACCTTGAACTTGACCAAATTAGGTTCAGTGTGGCCCTTGATTGATTGTACATAATTAATGAAAATTTCACTTAATATCATCAATATCATTGTGAGGCTACCCTGCTAACAGACAAACAGGCAGACAAATGCCACTGAAATACATTACCACTCTCTTCTGGGCGTAGAAATAAACCTATATTAACAACTTTTCTTCAAACAAATACATGACTGTAATATCTTCTAATTTTCTTCTTCACCAATTTTCTTCTTGTGCGATATTGTCACACCTCCCTCTACATCATCCCATCAATGCTCAGCCTTGCCACCCCTCTAAACCAATGTTAACTGCATTGCATTTCCATCAGCACCTGTGTTGAATCACCAATCAATATTTCATCTTTAGTCTCTTTATTCTTGTCCCCTCACAGGTGATACTAAAGCCTTATTTGAATCTCTGAATTCATCAATATACTGCATTCATTACTCTGTTTATTTATTCTATTCTTTAATGTGAAGTGACAGACAGGATGCAGCACTGTTGCCTCAGCCAGGAGGTTCCCAGTTTGGGTCCCTACTGGCCAGAACCTCTCTGTGTGGAGCATGTTTGTTCTCCCTATGTTTGCATGAGTTTCCCCCAGGTGCTATAGTGTTTCCCCAACCTGAAAAACTTGCATTTGAGGAACACTCCTGCTGTTGTCCCAGGCTGAGACTCTGGCTTACTACTGGAATAAGTCCCAGGCTTGCAACTGTGGCGTGATAGCTTTTATAGACAGTACATTTCAGTTATCTTTAGCTTCCTTGGAAAGGGCCGGGTCCAACAGAAATTAAGCGGGAACAAGCTAGCACGACTGTCCTACATAAAATCTTGGACTAAACCACTTGAAAGGCACTTTTTATTCACTCATTTAAATTGCCCCCTATTTGGCAACTTTGAATTCAGATCCTAAGCATCCATAGAATGTAAATTATATTCAGGCCAGTGGATCCTGCCCCAACCAGCCCCTCATGAGTTCTTTATTCATTTCAGTCATTGAGAGCCCCTCTCCTCTCTTGCACAGCTTGGACTCAGAAAAGTCGGTGTCAGTATACAACCCCAATTCTGAAATAGTTGGGACAAAGTGTAAATTGTGAAGAAAATCAAAATCCACTGACTTTCAAATCACACCAGCCAGTATTTTGTCCACAATAAAACAGAGATAATGGAGCAAATGTTGAAACTGAGAAATTTTATCATTTTATCCACAAAATGAGCTCGTTTCAAATTTGATGGCTGCTACAGGTCTCAAAAAAGTTGGGACAGGTGCCTGTTTACCATGGTATAGCATCCCTCTTCTTTTTAACTCAGTGGAGGGGTCTGGGCATTGAGGAGACAAGTTTCTTGAGTTTAGCCGTTGGAATTTGATCCCACTCTTGTTTAATACAGGCTTCCAGCTGCTGGAAAGTTTTGGGTCTCCTTTGACGGACTTTTCGTTTAATTATGTGCCAAATGTTCTCAATCAGTGAAAGATCAGGACTGCAGGCAGCAGGCAGAGTGCGTTGTCCCACTGAAATACACAAGGCCTTCCCTGGAATAGATGTCGTCTGGAGGGGAGCATATCTTGCTCTAAAACCTTTATATACCTTTCAGCATTCATGGTGCTTTTTAAAACATGCACGTGTCTCACACCATATGCACTAATGCATCCCCATGCCATCAGAGATGCTGGGTTTTGAACTGAACGCTGATAACAGGAGGGGTGGTCTTTCCCCTCTCGTCTGACCACAGGACACTTTGCCACTTTTTTTTTTCTTCTTTTAAAATCATTATTGTGAGTTTGATGATGATTATGGCTCTAAAGTATCTCCTACACACAACTCATAGCAAAAGGAGCCAAGAAAAAAAATCCACTCTCTGGAGGCTGCTGGCACGCAAAGCAATCAACCAATAGAAATTGTTCGGGCCGAATTTGCGTTTCCCTGGCTCGGTTCCACAACTCCATTTCTGCTGCAGTGTACCTCCCTCCCTCACAACATCCGGTTCTCCTGCTCTTCCACTTTGCCCTAAAGCCACCCTGCTGAGACGTCACGGTCGATTGAGTCAGTGCTGGCTCACTTTATTTTTTTTATTGTGAAGGAAAACAGAATACATATAAGGACATGTACAGTAAGGCTATATACGTACGTGGAAACATGACTTAGAGGTTCATAGAACATGAAGAAACAACAATCACTGATTGTGGGTGCGTGAATGCGTGGGTGCGTGCGTGCGTAGTAAGTAATGAGCAACAAATATAAATGTTAGCGACAGATAATAATAATAATAGGGATCATAATGAATAATAATGATAATAATAATAATAATGATAAAAATAGTAATAATAATAGTAATGGTAGTTAATAATAATAACGATAATAATAACCATAAAAGTAGTAATAATCAATAACATCTTTATCATCATAGGCATTGGAGGGAGGGGGCAAAAGAGAAAATAGACAAACAAATAAATAAGAAAAGTATAAAAAATAAACAAATTATTATTAATAATAATGAAAATAAAAGAATAACTGGAGGAATTGAAACAAGGATCTGCCTCAGATCCCCACACAGCCACAGAGCAGGCCGACCCCCACCCATGTCAGCTATGGGACACAAGGGGAGCAGTCTACATCATGCAGCAGTGGCCCACAGTCACTTAACAATCTTCCCCTCACGGCCAACTCCTCCATCTCCGGGCACCCCAGCCCCATGCTGCACGCCCCACCTGCCCAATATATATATAGCTGTGTTTGTCTCTGACTGGACGTGTAGTGCATTAAAAACAATGTGGCATTCCATTGCGGGACCCGTCCTACGACCGGCCGCCACACATGCATGCCCCACTTGTCCTTTTCTTTTTTTTATTGATTTATTCTTTATTTTGATTTGTTTTTGTTTTGTTTTGTTCTTTTCCTAAGCTGGTGTGTGATGCATTAACGATGACGACAATAACGACGACACCGGTAACAATGATGGCAACAACGACAACAACAACAACAATAATAATAATAATAATAATCAATAATTATAATAACCAAGAATAATAATAACAGTAATAACAACCAATAATAATAACAATAACCATAATGATTTTTTTAATTTTTTATCACCTCCTCCTTTATCCCAAACTAATTATCTAATAATAATGATAATGATAATAATAATAATAGTAATGAAAAAATCAAAAAATGAGCTGTGGCGGAGTTGTTGAAATTCTCTGTGTAGTACTTCGATTAATGCTACTTAGGCTTCCAGTCTGGTAAGTTTATTGCCTTTGGATATGAGCATGTCGTTTACCTCGGAGCAGCAGGGTGGTTTTGGCGATGTTGATGGTGAAGTAGAAGTAGAGGTAGATGAGGCAGGTGAATCCTGTGTACGTGGCTTTTTGGATTTTTGTGAATGTCCCATGATGCAGAATCTTTTGTAGCAGTCGTCGATATAATCTTCCAGATGATCCAGGTCAGGAGTGTAATCCGGATTATGTAGTAAAGAAAAAAAAATTATTATTGAAAAGTTAAAGTGAGGAAAAAAAAGGGAGAAAAGGGAAAACCTTATAAAGTTTATAAAGCTGAAAAGTTTGGTTTTGGTTTTTAGCTGTCTAGCAGCAAGCAGCCATGTTGAATCGCGCACTGTCTCATGCACATTTACGTGAGCATTCACAGCGTCATCATGCGCCTCCGCACTCACTTACTCACTCAATTTTTAAATGAGCCTTGGCCCACAGAACACGGCGGTGCTTCTGGATCATGCTCAACAATGGCTTCCTTTTTGCATGATAGAGTTTTAGGTGGCATCTGTGGATGGCACGGCGGACTGTGTTTACAGACAGTAGTTTCTTGAAGTATTTATGGGCCCATTTAGTAATGTCAATGACAGAATCATGCCAGTGAGTGATGGAGTGGTGTCTGAGGGCCTGAAGATCATGGGCATCCAGTACATGTCATGGTTTTGGTTTTTGTTCATGTTCATGTTCAGGTTCTGTGTTCATGATTTGGTCTTTTATTCATTCTTTTTGATTATAGCAACTTTCAGGTTTTTAGTTTATTCAATGTCTCAGTTCCATTGCACTTGTCTCCCCTGTCTTGTGATCTAGGTGGTTCAGTCCATCTTTCCTGTCTGCATGCTCACTGACTTCGGGTGATTTAAATCCGGTGTTTAAAATATTCCTTCGTATCTCGTTTTCTTCCTTCACCCTTCTGTTCTGATTACTAACAAGACTAACATTTGTATTTTGTATTATATTGTCTACTAACACAAATAACCATGTATATATATTCGATTTCTAAATTACTAATGAGCACTCTAGTTTAAGTTGTAAAGCTGCACCCCTACTAATAGACTAATTACCTCTCCGCAATTGCTCTGTTCTATTTTCTGCCCCTTGTCTATCGCTTTCCTCTCCCTGAGCTTCAGCGAGAATCTCTCACACGCGCTTAATCACTCTCCTGCTCTTGTTATCAGTGCACGTAGAACTCCTGGACCGGAGCTGTTTTAATGTCATAGGCTGTTTGTGTGATTCCCGTTCATATTTTGTCTCTTGCCAATTTTCGTGGTTAGGGTTTCCCTCATGTGATTCTCCCGATGCAATTAGCCTCATTCCCCACAGCTGATCTCTGTATAGCATGTGACCTTTCCTGTGTGTATATTAGGAGTCTTTTCACTCGGAGCTCTCGTCAGAACGTTGATCAATATTTCATTGTCCAGAGTGCCTCATATTCCATTGATTATTGTTTCGCTTCTACTGGATAGTCCGACCTTGATTCTTGCCATAGCCCTTTTTGTACTGTTTTTGTCTTTCTGGAATTTGACTTATTTTTGTATGACCATGAGTTCTGTGTTTGGATGCCCTGTGTATGACTACGACTTTTTGCCTATCGTTTTTGTACCTCTGCCCATCTGTCTTACTGGTTCTGAACCCTGCCTGTCTAGTCGACACTGTTTTTGGATTTCATATTGTGGCTTGGCAATTCCTGTGTATTTTGGCTTTGACCCGGACCTCATTAAAGGCATACGTTTTTTGGATTCCTGTCTCTCGTGAGTGGTTCCTGAATTGTACCTCACAGTAAAGGTCAGATTTTTCCAGTTTCTCTGAATCTTTTGATGATGTTATGCACTGTCGATGATGAGATCTTCAAAAACTTTGCAATCTGACGTTGAGGAACATTGTTTTTAAAGTATTCCACAATTTTTTTACGCAAACCTTCACAGGTTGGAGGGCGTCCGGCCTTAGACATCCCTTTTATAGCCAATCAAGTTACACACCTGGTGTCAGTTAACTTGATCACTGCTAAATATTTTTTCAGCTGATTCTCAAATATATAAATTGCTTCCTCAGCCCTCTTTTGCCTGTGTCCCAACTTTGAGACCTTTTGCAGCCAGAAAATTTGAAAAGATCTCATTTTGCAGATAAAAATGTAAAATATATCAGTTGTAACATTTGAAATGTTATCTACGTTCTATTGTCAATAACATTGGTGCATGTGATCTGAAAGTCATTGCATTTTGATTTTATTCACAATTTACACTTTGTCCCGACTATTTCGGAACTGGGGTTGTGGTTAACGTACTTAAAAATAGAAAGCAACCATTCCTAAAGTTATTTTGACTTGCAATTGACTGCAGGGGGTATTTGATATTAAATAAAATATAAAATATTTGATATTTTGTCTGGTAAAATTCACTTAATTTGAAAAGATAAACGCATTCAGGCCTGTTACACATTCCAAGAAAAGTTGGAACGGTGGCAATTTAGGATGAGTAACAGGGTCAAAAATGAATAATGTATGTTTGAAACAGCTGTCAGTAGTTGATTGTAATCATTATTCAATAGAAAAGTCGAGTCCAGGAAAGGTAGAGTCCATTAGGTGCAGGGATGGGCCAAAGGTCATATATTTGTCGACAAATGAGTGAAAAAATCAGTGAAGGGTTTAAAAACGGTGTTCCTCAAAGAGCAATTGGAAGGGATGTAGACAGTTCATACATGACCATGCTTTGCATAATTAAAAGCTAAACGAAATCTGGAAGAATGCATGAAAGGCAACGGTGCAAGCCTAAGCTGAATACCAGTGATCTCTGATCACTCAGACAGTGTTGCATCAAAAACCTTCATTTATTTACATAGAGATCACAGTCACGTGACCTGCAGAGAAAGCTGCCATACTGGCCGTCAGTGACACGGACAAGCCATCTGCCAAAAATGTTTATATCAGACATAAAATGTATTGAAAGAGTCACAAGAGGATCTGTATGGAAAAACTTTACCATATATGGGGCATCTGACAGGATATCTTGGTGTGGATCTGCATAATTCTCCGACGTCAACATCTGTCTGCATAAAACTGAAAAAAATGTCCAATGTTGGTGATAAAGCACCTTAAGTTCTGACCTAAATTTTAGCATTTATAGAAGAACTCAAGGATAATGAATCATGCTGTCTTTTACAAACATAATTAGTTAATTAATGTTGTAAAATACAAAAATGCGGAATTTTTGTTTTAAGACTAGATAAATGAGGTTTTATTCCCCCTAATTAGCTTTCGTCTGCTACAACTGTCACGTGATAATGACGAAACTTCGCCCAGAGGTAGGCGCTGTTATTGTGTTGGAGAGTGTGATTGTCCCAGTCCAATATTTGATGACAAATGATTGCTCAATATGACCCATTGGCTAGTTGCACAAGATGGTGTTGAGTACTTTTTGAAATACACAGGGTTGCTTCAATATTAAAGGTTTGCTTCTGTTACTTATCAGTTGATAACAGATGCTGAGCAGATGACTGGTATATCATCCTGAAAATGATATACCCTTGCATATTTCAACAAGACAACATAAAACCAAATTCTGCTGCATGGTCATGTCAGAAGAGGGTGCAGATGCTGAACTGGCCTGCCCGCAGTCCCAATTTGCCAACAATAGGGAATGTCCTGCACATTTTGAAATGCTAAATGTGACAATGTAGACCATAGACCATATACCATCAGACTAGTTTGCAGGAAGAATGGGGCAAAATTACTTCTTTGGTTCTTAGACATTTTGAAATATGAGGCAATCAGCAAAATTGAAATAAATTTCTTTTTTTTTTTAAATCACTTGGATGTTTTATAACATGAAATAGTGTGCTGCTGTGTTGCTTTCAACATAATGCTGGTCAAAGATCATTGTCAAATAGCTTCTTTCAATTTTAATTTGTATTTGTATTTAAAGTCTCAACTTTTTCTGATTCGTGGTTGTAAATGTGACTGCCAGTGTGCATTTATGGCAAGCTATTAAGCAAACAGAAACTAAAAGAAATGAAAAACTACTGCAAAATAGGGCAGGCCTGTCAGGGTTTAGGCATGCTTTTCTTTGGACTTTTCTTTGCTCTATCATCCGGGACTTTCATGGTTTGGAGGTATTGAGAGCTTTGTTGCTCTCGCCCGGGACGATATCGTTTTGCGCCCAATCAGATTCCTGGGCCAGCTGGCATTGATTGGGGGCGTGGCCCGGACTCTATTTAAGCTCCTATTTCGTCTCAATCCCGTTGCTGGAGTGTCAGTGTTTCTTTGGCGCTTTAGCCGGTAAGGTTCTCTCGAGAGATATTGTCAGGGACTTAGCTGCATAACAGGCTCAGTGTTAGTGAGCAAGGGAATCTTTGGTTTATTTCCCTTTTCTTTTGTTTTCCTCGAGCTCGCCTGTTTTCTACCACGGACGGAGTCACCTCTGTTGGTAGCGCGTGTCTCATTATTAGGGCCCGAGCACCGACCGGTGCCAGGGCCCGGAACGGTACGAGGAACCTCTTGCTTTTGATGGGATTTTTATTATTATTCTTCTTCTTCTTTTTATTCTGCTGCGAGAATGTATTTTTGAGGGCTTTGCCATGCACGAAAACTCACAAAAATTTGCCCACACGTCAGTCGTGGTGAAAATTACAAAATATTATTAATTTTTTGCTTGGACATGCCCCGGTGGCTCTATAGCGCCACCAAACACGAGGCCATTTTGGAACGCACTTGCAAATTTGATAGTGCTATAGTAGTCATCATAAATTTTTTTGTCAATTTTTTTGAAATTTTTTTGCCTCACAGGAAGTGAGCTATGAGCCATTTCCTGCGTTTTTTCAGATTTTACGAACACATTTTTGAGGGCTTTATCATTCTCAAACTCACCAAACTTGGCTTAAAGACTAAAAATATTAAGTACTTTGATTTGATATCTCATTTGGCACTAGCTGTGACATGGTGGCTCTATAGCGCCCCCTAATACATAATTGCATTTTTGAGGGCATCAGCATGCTCGAAAACTCACAAAACTTTGCAAACATATTAAGCCGGTCATACTTTTTACTAGGCTTTGAGGTTTACTGATGGATTTGGCAAAATTGCATTACAGCTCCACCTAGAAAATTTCAATGAAGCAGCCCTCGCAGCATGTTTAACCTACATGTACGAACTTCGTTGGACATGTAAATTATGCCAAGACCTAAAAAAAAGTCTCTTGGTGCCATGACCTAGACTCAACAGGAAGTCCGCCATTTTTAATTGAATTTGCAATTTTTAAAAATTTTTTGCAATTCACAGGCGTCGTACTTTAACAAACTCCTCCAAGAGATTTTATCTGATCAACTTAAAATTTCGCATATGACATCTAAAGATCTTGTCAATGGTAAATTGCGAAGCTTGTCACGGCGAATTTTGATGTTCCGCCATGAAACAGGAAGTTGGTTTTACGCGCACATGCTTTGTAAGATGTGCGCGAAACTTCACAGGCTTGATAAGAGTCTATTTCCAAGTATACCTATATGTTGATATTACATTGGGTGTGGTCAGGTGGCTCCACAGCGCCCTCTTGACACAGCCATGTTGAGATAAAAGTGCTTGAATGTTCTTGAAATTTCATGTGATCATTGCATTTGACATGTCGGGTTATGGTATGGTGTTATGGCGTTTTTCCAAATTTTAGAAACACATTTAGAAGCCTTAGAATACTCGAAATCTTGCAAAAAGTAGCACACATTATTATTGTCTTCAATTTTATACATCAATTTACACTAAATTTGGCACAATGGCTCTTTAGCGCCCCCAATCAGATTTTTAAAAGAATTGCCCTTTTGAGGGTCTCAGCATGCTCGAAAACTCACAAAATTTTGTAAATGTAAAAAGAGCATCATTCGTATTACTCTGACAAAAAACTTACAAATAGGCATGGCAAAAATGTCATTATAGCGCCCCCTGGAAAATTTCAAATATGCAGCCCATTTTTAATCGAAATTGCAAACTTTTCTGGATTTTTCGCCATTCACAGGTGTCGTACTTTAACAAACTCCTCCTAGAGATTTTATCCGATCAACTTAAATTTTGGCAAATAATTTCTAAAGACATTGCTGATGTTAAATTGCGAAGCTTTTTTGGATTCATCAAACGAAGTATCTGTGGCGTTGCGGCGAATTTCGATGTCCCGCCATGAAACAGGACGTTGGTTTTACTCCCACATACTTTGTGGGATTGGCCTGAAACTTTCCAAGCTTGATAATTGTCCTCCCAAGTCTAATTATATGCTAATGTTAGATCGGGACTGGCCATGTGGCTCCACTGCGCCCTCTAGATACAATCATGTTGAGATATAAGTGCCTGAATGTTCATGAAATTTGGTGTGATCATTGCATTAGTCATTCCAGGCTAGGGTTATTTTTTTTTTATTTTTTGGCTTAACAGGAAGTGAGCTATGAGCTATTTCTTGCGTTTTTCCAAATTTTACGAACACACGTTTTAAGCCCTTAGAATGCTCCAAAACTTGCAAAACCTTTCACAAATTATAAATGTCTTATTTTCTTCAATGTCATCCATCAATTGGGACTAAACGTGGCATAATGTCTCTGTAGCGCCCCCAATCAGATTAATAAAAGAATTGCTTTTTTAAAGGTCTTAACATGCTGGAAAATTTACAAAAATCAACACACTCATGGAGCTCGGTATTACAATTACTATGATGTTGATTTTGCGCACAGGCAAGTCAAAATGGTAACATAGCGCCCTCCAGAAAATTTTTGCACTCCCCTCAGGAAGCCACATTGTACGCGGTGCAGCAGTGTCCAATGGCTCTGAATGGACACCAGCACCCATTAAGATCTAGCCGCCACCCCAACGTGCACGAGGGGTGCGAGGGCTCTTTCAACGCTGCTTGCAGCTTTAATTTCTATCTGTTTTTAGTCTCACAGCACGCTGTGAGTGTTGCCTTTTACTTCTGCCCGCTGCTCTTGGCGTCAAACTTCCAGCACCCATCACAGGGACGATATTGGAGTACTTGTCCATTGAATTCCTGGCCCAGCTGGCTGATTGAGCTGGGGCGGAGTTTTCCGGACTCTATATGTTTGACCGGGGCTTCGCCACGCCTATTGCAAGTGTGTCTGTTTGTTTCTAGCACTTTGGCCGGAGAAAATCTCTAGTTAAATCTTCCTAGTGATTTGATATATTCCTTTTATTGTTAGGAATTGTGTCTTTTAGAGATTTTCTCTCTTATTGTTTATGTTCTCTCGCACTGCTTCCATGTTACAGCCGTCAATTTGGCCTTGGAAGCGCGAGCTTTTACCGGAGGTTTTTACCGCTTTTGTGTTTATCTCTTATCTTGGCTGCTCATTGCTCTTTCTCTCGCTGGTCGCGGCTCCTGGCGCCCTGTCACTGCCCATTACAAGGCCAAAGGAAAACACTCCTGTGTGGGTAATTAGAATTACAGAAAAAGAACAAAAAATACGATGAGCTATGCTTCTACTAGTCAAAGAATGAAATGACAAAAGGCCAAAAAAGCTACTACAAACAGAAGCAAGTAAAAACTCTTTCCAAGAGAAAAAGACAGATGACAGACTCTTAATTAGGGAGAGTGAAATACCAGCACTGAAGGTAAGCTCACTTTTTATATGAACAGCTAAGGGGTGTGATTGGGGGCAGAACCACATTCCTCATGTACCTCTTTCTGAATTTCACCTGTAGAAAACAGTCCTACATTGACCTCTCTGTATTTCAGCACTGAGGACGGCGGTCAGCATTGCAACCAGTGGTGTAGCAGTGCCGGATTCAGGACCACAGACAGCGACTGTTGAATCATACAGAGATGTAGTCGTGAGAGAATGAAGACAGTTAAAGCTGATGATGTTATTAACTCCTAAAAAAATTCTCAAAATTTAAGCAGCTGACAGTTAATTGTCTATATCTCCACTCCCCGGGCACCACCGGCCGAGGTGGAGGGGTAGCGTCTGTTTTTAAATCCAGCTTCCCGCTGTCGACTGTCACTGTTGGTCTCTTTTTTCCAACTTTGAGTTATAAACATTTTTTACAAATTTTAATACACCCATCATGTGCGCCCTGTTCTATCGACTGCTTCAGTTCAACAAAGACTTTATATTGGACCTAACAGACTTTGTGGCAGGATTAACAGTGAATTATGATCAGTTTTTAATCGTTGGGGATTTTAATATTCGTGTCTGTTGAGAATTCCTCCCCTTCGTCAAAGACTTTCTGAATCTCATTGACTTGTAAATACTGTGCAACTAGGCCAAGGAGGGTCCTAGCTGAGGTGGAAGGTCTCAGCGTGTTTGCCTTAACAGCCAGGTAAAAGATGGTCCTCGCAGTCTCCATCATAATAATCGGGTCTGGCTACAGCGTCAGCACTAGACCCCTGCCCCAGATCACAGGTGATAACGTCTTTCAGGTTCTGCTTTTAAACGGCCTGAATCGTGTCTAGCGGATGCTGCAGCCCTAATATCTTAGCGGTTACAATATATCTGACTCCATATCAAATTTAGGATACAAAATTCTAGTTGCAATCATTTGCGGTTACCATGCGTTTGCATAAATATGATCGGATTTTAATTAGCCAATTTATTACTTAATTTGAAGCTCTGTTGTGCATCGGACTCATAACAGGTCTATACCTTACTCCGCCGGACCAAAACCATCTGAACAACCCAATCCGGCGAAAGAACTGGCTAGCGGCCTATTAGGCATAGTAATTTGACATAGAAATTCGCTATGACTAGGGATTACCGGGACCCAAAGCGAGCAACTACAAGGCATAACTGAATTCTCATCGTTCAGAGGCCTCGCATCTTTTAAGATTTCCGCTTAAAGATATAAATGGAATCTTGCTCGAAGCCAATATTAATAGCACCATGCACAGCATGGAAAATCCACCTTATAACGCAGATACCAAGCGCGTTGATCAGGCACGCAATTACGGACTACGTTACTCGATTGAGAGCCAGGAGTCCGAAACGGAGTGTATATGTTTGTTTAAAGTGAGAAACATACAACAGATGCGGATATCAATTTACTTCACCAGGCAGGCACAAGCTTAAATCACAAGACCTAACTACATCGTTACAGAAAAGATAAAAAGAAGTCAATTCATACGAGGCGCAGCCCAAAACTACACATATACACAACGTATATGAGGGAAGGATGAATACAAGCTTCCCCGACTTCTCTGTTTCCGCCTCTTTTATGCCCAAACTCCAGACTGCGTCCTATGGCAGGGTCATAGGTCCTTTGGGTAATTCGAGCCAAGAAGGCTCCCCCATTCTGGAGGGGCTTTGGGAGGAGACATGACCACAAGGAAAAATGAACTATATTTTCTTCCTAAAGTTATTGAATGAGGGTATGGCATAATTTTAACAACATGTTTGCGCTAGAGTTGGTCATGAAACGTCCAATACAATACAGAATTACAAGAATAATCTGCACTTATGCTATTACGTCGCTTTTATCATACAGTATAACAAAAATACATATTATTTTTGTGACAATGTGAGCGAAATGAGTGTTTTAACTCAGAAGATGAGAAGTCTTTAGAAATATTTACATTGAAGGCAATGCATTTTAATTTCTAAGGGTACAGTCCAGTCAAAGTCCATTGGATGGCACTGTGGAGTTGTCCGGCATGGGTAGCGCAGGCCAAAAGTTTGTGGTAAGCAGTTTTTTGGTGGTTTGCAAGACATTTAAGCCAACCATTACCCCAGAGATTGTCCCTCACTTCCAAGACAGGTGGCCTCCTCAGCGGTGGCAAGCTAAGTTTGGTGCTAAAGGGACCCTAGTTGAGTCTGCTCCCAAGACCCTGGGGGGTCTCTGCCAAATGGCGGGGCCCTTATAACAACAAGGATCTGACTGCGGGAATCCTGACTATGCGCCAGGTGCATGTAGTCCTCTCTGCCTTTCCTTGCCGCTTACAGACTCTTATAATCTCATCAGTCAGCGTCCAGCACATGAAAAGGGAAATACACTGGACCTTATACTGTCCACTGGTCAGAAGTTAAATGTCAGTGAGGAATATGACACACACACATTTCTGATCACTTTGCTGTTTATTTAATGATACACGGCCTCGCTCCCAACTGTGGGCCCTGGACCGCCATGTGCACATGAGTAACCCATCAACTGCCTCTTGGTTTTCTGCAGTATTTAATCACTCTGTGCCACATACACAAGAGGGTAATTCCAGCATTACTCACGTTACATTTAAAGCTCGAGACTCTTGAATAAAGGTGTCTCCCTATTTTGTGAATAGGCTAAACATTCTTATTTTTTTCACCACGATAACCATGGGCCACTCGCAAGGTCCACATGACAACATTTCAAAAATTCTGCTTCATGGCTCCTCCAGGCCGACTTTTGTCAGCATTACTCACATTACCAAAAAAATCTTTTTGCATAACGTGAGTAATGGAAGAACCATTAAGCAGAATTTTTCTTTTGTTGTCATATGTGGACCTTGAGAGTGGCCTATGGTTATTGTGGTGAAAAAATAAGAATGTCAAGTCTATTCACAAGATAGGGAGACGCCTTTATTCAAGAGTCCCATGCTTTAAATGTAACACATGTAATGCTGGAATAGCCCAAGATAATTATTGTAATCTTAGTCCTGTTGAGTTAAGACCCTTTTTTATTAGATTTGGTGGCTCCTTTTAGGTGCAAATCCTCTGAGCCACTAACAGAACCGTGGCTAAATGACACCAGTCATGCAGTAAGATGCACCTCAGTAGATGCACTGAGACAAAGGATCTGGAAGAAGGATCATCTTTAAAAGTCTTTAGAAATGTAAAAAAAAAAGCCTTTTGAAGTATCAGAGGCCCATTAAAGCTGCTAAAAGTCTGTTTTTATCTGACCTTGAGTCAGTTAATAGCCACAAACCTCAGTTTCTTTTTATTACTTTGGATTTTCTTTTAATTCCCTGTGGCACACTGGTGCTGTTCCTTCACCTAAACTGTGAAAAGATTTTCTTTGGTTTAATTATTGACAGGATTTCTGCAATCAGGTCTTCGCATTTGCCATCTCCATGAGATCTTGCTGTTTCTCCAAGTTGCCCAGTTGTTCTTCAGAGTTTTGAGCAAGTTTCTCTCTCAGTTTTAACTGAAAGAGTCCACCTTCGGCCTTACTGTCCTTTTGACAGCATCCCACCCCATCTTTTAGAGGAAGTTTTCCATACCATTGGGCCTTGTGTTATGGATCTGATAAATGACTCTTTTATGTCTGACTGTGCTCCAGCTGCCTTTAAACATGCTGTGGTCTAGCCCCTCATCAAAAAACATAATTTTGACCCCACTGACTTGTCAAACTTTTGGCCCATCTTTAAGCTTCCTTTTCTCTCAAAGGTCTTAAAGAAGATAATATATGAACAGATCCAGTCTTATATTGATTTGAATGGGATTTCTGTGAAGTTCCAGTCTGGTTTCAAATCATGCCATATTACAGAAACAATGCTTTAAACAACCTTCTTTTAACTGCAGATTCTGGTGACTCTGCTGTCCTGGTCTTCCAGTACCTGTCCTCCAATATTCTCCTGTTACACTTAAATATGTGTCGGATACTGTGTGGTTTTAGTCCTACCTCTCCAATGGGAGCTTCTCTGTCCAGCTGGGTAATATTTTTAGGCCACATCTTTTCTGAGCTGTGGGGTGCCTCAGGGTTCCATTTTGGGCCCCCTCCTCTTTTCCCAATACTATATGCTGCCTTTGGGGTGTGACAGTGTGTTCAGGAACCACGTACAAGAGAGGGAAATCCAAAAAAAGTATGCCTCTAATGAGTATGGGTCAGTACCAAAAGACACCAGAATTGCCAAGCCACAAATCAAAATCCAAAAACAGAGTGGGCTAGACAAGCCGGGGTCAGAACCAGTAAAACAGAGGAGCAACGGTAAATTGACGGCAGGCAAAAAGTCGTAGTCGATAAGCAAAGCAGTGGGTCATACTCAGGGCATCCAAACAGAGAAATTGTGGTTGTACGAAAATAGGTTGAAATCCACAAAGACAAAAACACTACAAAAAGGGCAATGGCAAGAATCTTAGTCGGGCAAAACAGTCGAAGAAAAACAATAATCAATGGCATATGGTTGGGTTAGTAGACTATGATTAAAAAATCCAAATGTTTGTCTTGTTAGTAATCAGAACAGCCAGGCAAAGGAAGTAAACGAGAATTGAAGGAATAATATGCAACACCAGAAACCATTGAAATCACCAAAAGCATGTGAGCACACAGATCGGGGAGACGGACTGAACCAACTAGATACGAGACAGGGGAGACAAGTGCAATGGAACTGAAAATGGCATGAACTGAAATCTGAGAATTACAATAACCAAAAAGGATAAATAAAAGACAAAATCATGAACATTAAACATGAACATAAACATGTACACAAAACCATAACCATGACGGGGTCCATTTTCAGAAAGTACAATGTCTCCTTTCTTTATTTTGCAGATGTTGAACAAATCTATTTGCTTTTGAAAACAAATGACCAAGCTTCTGTTCGGGTTTTACTTGACTGCCTCACAGATAGCCAGTCTTGGACGGAAGTTAACTTTCTCTCTTTGAACAAAAATAAAACTGAGATCATTTTATTCAGTCAACAAAACCCATGACAGTGCCATTGGCACCCTTGAGTCCTATTTTCATCCTTTTGCAAGGAAACTTGTTGTAATTTTTGACAAGGACTTTAGGTTTGAGAGGCAGATCAGCTCTGTAGTCAAAACTAGTTTCTTTCAGTTGAGACTCATAACAAAAGTAAAGGCTTATCTCCCAAGAAATAATTTTGAGAGAGCAATTCATGCCTTTGTAATATCATGCTGCCTTTGAATACAAAAATTCTTTGTTTGTTAGTCTTGACCATAAACTGTATTAAAAAGATGGACGAAGCAACCATGATGTCACCCATTGGTTTCAGCATACCATTTAGGAAGCCTTGATTTTGCCAATTTGAACAACGCCATTTTGTCATTTTGAAACTGGATGTGAATTGAATTGAAGATCCAGGGAGGAGAGAGGGGTGGATCTACGGGTATTTCTGACCGTATGTGATTAGGACTGGAGGATAGTCATGCCCCAAAAGCACATTCTGGCTGTTTCCTTTATTCTAGTCTATTTGGGAGCAAATTTACTAAAATTAGCCTCATGATATATTGAAGGAGACTTAAAACTTGCAATAGATACCATAATGTGGAAAATCTTTATTTAAATAATAAATCAAGTCAAAAATCAAGTAGAGTCATTTTTAGACTTCTACAGCATTTAACTGCTTTCTGCAACCACCGATATCGCCATCTGCTGGCCATTAAGTAAAATGCAATTTTTAGAGATTTCCTCATTGGCCTCACTTTTCAGACCCGGGTGCTGCATCCAGAGCTGCACAGTCGCTTGAGCACTTTGAAACACTGTGGAAAACCCATCTTTCCTTATTGGCGTGTAGTCCCAGCTCAGCGAGTAACCTTGGCTTTTTACATTCTTCCATTTTATTCTGTTTGTTTTTACCATAATCATACTGTTTCGTTGACTGTTTTTATTTATTGATTTTACATGTGTACAATGGTTATATTACATTTTAATAACTGTATAGCACTTTGGTCAAATTAGGTTGTTTTAAATGCGCTACACAGACTTTGATTGATTGATAGACTGATTAACTTTCCATTGTTGTTATTCTGTAACAATGACAATAGATTCATCTGAATCTGAATTGTTTTTTTTTTGTTTTTTGCCTTTTTTAATTAACCGTTGTTTATTGCAAGTATGTTGATTGCCATGTTTGCCTCTCTGTGCTCACTGTAACATCCACATTGTTTTAGGTATTAATTTTAAATTGACATCCTGAGAAGCCATATGTTGAAGGAAGAAGGTTTTAATCTTGGACCGTCAAGGTCAATGGTCATGGTCAAGGTTGTCAAAAAGGTCAAAAACAAATTTTGGCTAATAGGCCAAAATAGCAGATATGGTTCATTTTCATCTATGACAACCACTTCCTGCAGAACACTGAAAATGAAGTTCTCATTTACCAGGGCATGTGTTATGCAAAGGTAGCGAACTGTAATAAATATAGTTGAGTAAACACCACTGATAAAATGTGTTGATTTGGCTATAACTTTGTTATCAAGAATGGATGTCTCTAAAGGATACTGAATGATAATATTGATGTCTTTTGATAATTATATATCAGAGAATTATGAATTTCACTGACTTATGTAAATCCTGTAGTGTCAGAGCTACCACTAGGAGTCATTTATGTTGAAGAGGTTAATTCAGTTAAAGCTCAAGGTCATCCAAAAAGTGAATATTATATTCTGTTCCATAGCTTGTGAACAAGACAAACCAGAGATGTGGGACCAACCCTTTAACGTTCTGTCAGGATGATCCTTTTGAGCAGTTATTGTTCTCTTTCAACAAAGGGCAACTAATTCCTGTAAAAACACCACATTTTCAGAGATGATAAATAGGAGCCAAAGTGAATTCCCCAAATTTCTTCAAATTAGGACTAAGCATTTCAAGAGAACGGGCATTTCCATGGCAATGAAAAATCCTACAGTCCTATAATGGCACCTGTCATTACTGACTTGGATCTTTGATTTCAATGAAACCTCCTCATTAATGTAGTGCAAGTATCATTCAGTTATTCATCTTTCAAGTGATTTTTTCAACGAACAGTAAGATGTCCAAAACGGACATGAAAAAAACGATTGAGCAAGATTAGAAATAATCATTGATTTCAGAATCCTCTTAAGGTAGAACCACTATGCAGTAAGGTTACAGATGAGGAGTTTGGCTCACATTGATTTACATAAAGCCATGTATCCATACAGTATTGTAGCATAGAGGAATGTCAATGTGATGCTACATTCTAGAAAATGTTTTGGGTGCCTGTTTTTATCTGAAGGGTTACCCAAGACCCTCAATTTGACACTATCTTACATGAAATGACGCGACATTCCGTTAAACGCTGATCAATCGATTTCCCGCAAGCTTCCGAAGGAACACAAAAATTCTGCTGTAAGTTAATGTAATGCCTTAAGTAATGTGCATAACCTTGCTGCATAGTGGATGTACCCTATCAGTCTTGTCTGGTGTATTCCAGTTTTTGCAAGTATCGCTCCATGGGTTTTTCTTTCCTTTTTTGTTTCGGTAACACTTGACAGGTGAATTTGTGATTTTAAAAAAAAAAAAGAAGACTGACTATGACAATTTGGTTAGCTTTATTTCTGGTCTTCTCTTGGATGGCATTCTCCCTCCTGAACAGGCTTACCTGTTGTTCAAATTCCAGCACCAAAACTAACAAATTAACCAGTTGCAAGCAGTATGCTGATATCACACAGAATTTTGAGCAGGACTGAACAAGCACACAGGCCACACAGAGATGTTTCCCTGCAGTCTGGCCATTTGCCACCTAAACATGAATGTGCCATGAATAACAGACATTAAAATGTTTGCAGTGCATTGTCTGAATATCTCTAAGTTTCAGCCATGATTGTAAACTCTTATTAGAATGTAAGCAACCTTGAAGTGGATGTGCATGTCACACTGACAGAATATATTCCCCAAATAGCCAAGCAATGGCACAATGGGTTAAGCTATTATTTCAGCTTTCTTTGTGATTGTGTTTGACCATGTGATTAGGGAAAGAAAAGCAGCCTGAAGCACAAGCTGGTGCAAATGTCACTGTCCACCTTTTACACTCCAAGGAAAATTTTAGCAAAAAAAAAGTTTACAGGGAATTGTAAACTTGTTTTCAAATAAATGAAACAGGTGCAACAGACAGCAAATGTATGGGAGCTTCAAATAAAATAGAATGTAAAAAAAATCACCCTCTTCTTTCATACCGCTTGTAGAGTGGTTTCCAACAAGACTGTCTCAAGTGGCAGCGCCTAAAAATGGCTTTGCCTATGAATTTGAAATTCAATAACCAATGAAATTGGTTGTTTTCATGTACAGTCATGTTTCTCTTTTTATTGGTTATAGGGATTTTGAGGCCTCAAACATGTCGGCAGTTAAAGGATATACCATTGGTTAATACATTCCTGTTTGGAACTGTGCCTCTTTTGCAGGTTGCTCATCAAATTATGCTTATAGGATGACTGTTTGAATTTACATCATGACCCCTGTTCAGTTTACCAGGGTTCAGTTAACCCTTGTCCAACCCGCGGGGGGGGGGGGACAACAGATTTTTTTTTTTGTCGCACAAAAACGTTAACAGAAATGATCTAATGCTTCCAGTAATTGTTTATTCATCCTTTGCACTCATTTAATGAAAAAATGATGAGGGTACCTCACCCGCCGGGGGTAGGGTAGGCCGTCAAAGTTGAAGGGGGGGTTGCCACCAGCGTCAATTTTTGCCTGTTTTTTATCCAAAATATGCTCACAAGATAGTTCCAAATAGTGTGCTATTATATGAAAAATATGAGAAATCATGGATTTCTGTTCTTTTTTCCACATATGACATATATAATGATGTCATTGTGACGTCACAGTGCTGAAGTTTGTAATGTTTGATTATTTTTCTGAAAGACAACATATGTACCACACATATTACTGATATTAAAAGCCTTGTTCTATCATAGGCAAAAACTCAGTAAAGAAAATGTGAAAAATATTCAGAAAAGTATTTGTTTTCCTTTTGTGTTAGTTTTTCCCAAAATAAATTAGGAAATCATACTAATGTCAAATTTATGTTACTCATGAGTTTATAACATTTATAATAATACTAAAATACTAATTGTAGTATCAGTAGACCTAGAGGTTACAGAAAGTTACTTACTTTCAGCTAAAACTAATAAAAATATAAAAAACATGGATTTTTGTCATTTTGATGTTTTCTCCTAATATGGTGTTAGTTATGACGTCATAATGTCAAAAGGTGTTTTATTTTTTACTTGATTTGAAGAGAGGACATCTGTCGCTGTACAGTGATAACAAACAAGATGATGTTTATTGCTTAATTTTTAAATAATCCCCTTTGATTGGACGTGGGTTAATGGTCAATCAACGTTATTTTCATGTGTATACATTCCAATGCAGCTCCCACAGTTTGAAGACTGCAGTTAGCCCGGCATTGCCAGTGAAACAGCAGTAAAACAGTTGATCTAATGGAGAAATAATTAATATGGTAATTGAATGTTTGAATTTTTTATTTCACGACATGAACGTTTCAGTAATATAAAACCTATTAGAAAAGTGTCAATTCGATGAGGGTTACACCTTTATGAAGTGTTGCTCATAAGGACTCAAGACGGCAGATAGCATAACTCATTTATGAGCAAATGGCATGCTATATAACATAACATAACATGAATGGCAAGAACAGGCCTTTCAGCCCAACTAAGCTTGCCAGTTTCTTTATACTATTGTGAATGTATCCCTTCAGATACTAAATGACTCAATGGTATCTAGCTTTAGGTCAAGCCTGCTCTTGAAAACCCCCAAGGTCTCTGCCTCAACAATATGGTCAGGTAAGCTATTCCACATTGAAATTACGATTTTGGGTGAAGAAATGTTTCCGAATATCAGTGCTAAATTTACCTTTGGTCAACTTACATTTGTGACCCCGAGTACACAATACACAATACTCCAGGTGTGGTCTAACGAACGTGTTGTACAAAAGAAGCATCGCCTCCTTAGATTTGTACTCAATACTTTTGGCAATGTATCCTAGCATCCGATTAGCTTTTTTAACTGCTACGGCACAATGGCTAGAACCTGTGAGGGTTTGGTTAACAATCACTCCCAGATCTTTCTCTTGTGCGGCACATTCCAGTTTTAAAACTCCCATGAAGAAATTCCGTCTAATGTTTTATTACCGACATGTACAACTTAACATTTTGCTAGATTAAATTTCATTTGCCACATTTCTGCTCAATTCTGGATTCTATCCAAGTCGTCCTGAATCACTTTAGTGGACCCTAGACTATTTGCCAAACCCCCCAATTTACAAACCCCAAAACCAGTTGGCACGTTGTGTAAATCGTAAATAAAAACAGAATAAAATGACTTGCAAGTCCTTTTCAACCTATATTCAATTGAATGCACTGCAAAGACGAGTTACTTAATGTTCGAACAGGTAAACTTTGTAATTTTTTGCAAATATTTGCTCTTTTGGAATTTGATGCCTGCAACATGTTTCAAAAAAGCTGGCACAAGTGGTAAAAAAGACTGAGAGAGTTGAGGAATGCTCATCAAACACTTATTAGGAACATCCCACAGGTGAACGTGTTGGGATTCTGGATTCTGCTCTCATGTTTTAGTTCTGTACCTGGCTTTGCCATGCTTTATGATTTTTGTGTTTAGTGACCACTGCTCTGTCTGACCATTCTTAGGATCATGTATTGTGTTTTTGGTGATTTAGATTTCACGTTTTATTATTTTTTCATGCTTCAGATTCCATGCCATGTTTTCATTTCCATGCATTGCACTTTGTCTCCCCTGTCTTGTCATGTGTGTATCTTTGCTCTCGGTCCCTTGTCTTGCGTGCCACTCATTCGGGTGATTTATTGGTTTCTGGGTTTCAATCTTCTTTCATTATCTCGTGTTCTTCCTTCCTCTCTCTTTTACTGTCTTACTAACACATACTAACAGTTTATTGTTTTTGCTAAATACTAATCCACACTAACCTTGTATATTTGGACTAACTTACTAACAAGCATTTGGGATTGTATAGCTGCACTTACTAATTGACTAATGATCTCTCAGCTGTCGCCCAATTCTAGTCTCCGCCTCCTTGCCTATCCCTAATTATCCCTGCTGCAGTTTTCCACTTATATCTCATGCTTTCCTTTTCTTTAGACTATGCACTTTTAGTACTCCTTAACCGGAGCTGTTTGTTCATAGGATTGTCTTGTGATCCCTGTCTGCGTTTTGGCATTTGCCAAATTCATGTGATTAGTTTATTCCTCATGTGTCTCTCCCTGATCATTGTCACCATTGATTGCACCTGTTCTCCCTGGTCATGTGTTCTCCTGGATGTGTATATAAGATGTCTGTTTGCTTCACACTCTTGTCAGATCCTCTCCCTAGTTTTCTTGTGCTACGTTTCTCGCCTCGATATCTCAGTGTTTATCTTTCTGACTGGATTGCCCGACTATTGTTTTTGGTTTGCCCTTTTTGGATATTGTTGTATCTGTGAATTTTGACCTTTTTTCTGCCCGACCTTGATTTTGTGATTACTGCCCTGGTTTTGGATTCGGACTGTCTTTGGCTTATGAGTTTGTTTCTCCTCCAAACCTACGCCTGTGTACCGAACCCTTTTTGTCTGACCACAAACTTTGTTATTGGTGCCCTGGTTACAATTCTGGATTACGCCCATTGGATACTGTTTTTGGATTGTGGACTTTGTACCGTTGCCAGCTCTGTTGGGGGATTTCTCCCTTCAGAAATAAAGCCTCCTTTTTGCATTCTACTGGTTGTCGCACTTGGTTCATTTTGTAAATCACAACAGAACGGGCTAATTGGGAACAGGTGGGTGCCATGATTGGGTATAAAAGCAGCCTCCCTGAAATGCTCAGTCATTCACAAACAAGGATGGGGCGAGGGTCACCACTTAGTGAACAAATGTGTGAGCTGATTGTCGAACAGTTTAAAAACAACATTCCACAACGAGCTATTGCAAGAAATTTAGGGATTTCATCATCTACAGTCCGTAATATCGTCAAAAGATTTAGAGAATCTGGAGAAATCGCTGCACGTAAGCGACAAGGCCGAAAACCAACATTGAATGCCCGTGACCTTCGATCCCTCAGGCGGTACTGCGTCAAAAACCGACATCAGTGTGTAAAGAATATCACCACATGCGTTCAGGAACACTTCAGAAAACCACTGTCAGTAACTGCAGTTCGTCGCTACATCTGCAAGTGCAAGTTAAAACTCTACAATGCAAAGCGAAAGCCATTTATCAACAGCACCCAGAAACGCCGCCAGCTTCGCTCCATCTAAGATGGACTGATGAAAAGTGTTCTGTGGTCTGACGAGTCCACATTTCAAATTGTTTTTGGAAACTGTGGACGTCGTGTCCTCCGGACCAAAGAGGAACAGAACCATCCGGACTGTTATAGGCGCAAAGTTCAAAAGCCAGCATCTGTGATGGTATGGGGGTGTATTAGTGCCCAAGGCATGGGCAACTTACACATATGTGAAGGCACCATTAATGCTGAAAGGAACATACAGGTTTTGGAGCATATGTTGCCATCCAAGCAACGTCTTTTTCATGGACGCCCCTGCTTATTTCAGCAAGACAATGCCAAGCCACATTCTGCACGAGTTACAACAGCATGGCTCCGTAGCAAAAGAGTGCGGGTACTAGACTGGCCTGCCGGTAGTTCAGACCTGTCTCCCATTGAAAATGTGTGGCGCATTATGAAGCGTAAAATACCACAACAGAGACCCCGGACTGTTGAACTACTTAAGCTGTACATCAAGCAAGAATGGGAAAGAGTTCCACCTGAAAAGCTTCAAAAATTGGTCTCCTCAGTTCCCAAACGTTTATTGAGTGTCGTTAAAAGGAAAGGCGATGTAACACAGTGGTAAAAAGGCCCATGTGCCGACTTGTTTGTAATGTGCTGCTGCCTTTAAATTCTAAGTTGATGATTATTTGCAAAAAAAAATAGAGTTTCTCAGTTTGAACATTAAACATCTTGTCTTTGCAGTGTATTCAATTGAATTTAAGTTGAAAAGGATTTGCAAATCATTGTATTCTGCTTTTTATCTATTTATTTAACCAATCTGCTCTCAATATTCCTATCAAGGTCATTAATGTAAATGAGGAAGAGCAGGGGTCCCAACGCCGATCCCTGGGGGACGCCACTCCCCACCATACCCAGCTCAGATGAGATATCACTGACCCCTACTCTTTGTATTCTGTCCTGTAACCAGATCTGAATCCACTTTAGAATACCTCCTGTAACTCCAATGGAGCTCATTTTAAAAATTAGTCTCTTATGCGGTACTGTATCAAATGCTTTCTGAAAATCCAAGTATATGATGTCATAAGCCCTGCTCTGGTGGCCTCTTCAAAAAATTCCAGAAGGTTTCTTAGGCATGACCTTCCCTTCCAAAAACCATGTTGACTATCCCTCAAGATACTGTTACGTTGAAGAAATAAGTCCAGCTCATGTTTAGATAGATAGATAGATAGATAGATAGATAGATAGATAGATAGATAGATAGATTCCAATATTTTGCACGAAATGCAAGTTAAACTCACTGGCCTGTAGTTTCCTGGCTCGGTACGGTCGCCTTTCTTATATATTGGTATTATATTTCCCTGTTTCCAATCATTTGGTATTTCTCCAGTCTCTAAAGACCGCCACAAGATGGCAGATAGCGGCTTAAAGATGAACTCACCAGCTTCCCTGAGCACTTTAGGATATAAGCCATCAGGACCCGCCGCCTTATCTGCTTTTAGTTTATGCAACTTGTCTAATACTTCGTTATCCCGAACCTCAATTTCCGCTAAATAATCTTGAGCATTTGACATGCCCTCTGGCCAAATAAAGACCCCCTCTGAGGTAAAATTCTCAACAAAGTAACTGTTTAAGGCATCCACAATATGCTTGTTATCATATAGCAGCGATCCATTTTTATTCTTTATGCACTTAACCTGCTCTTTAACTTTCCCTTTTCTGCTAGAGCGCTGAAAGAAGCGCTTAGGGCTAGTTTTTGCCCCCTCTGTAATTTGTCTTTCATACAGTCTTCTAGCATTCCTCAGCTCTTTTTTGACCACAGCCCGCATTTTACAGTACTCAGCCCTAGTATTCTCATTGTTATCCTTTATGTACATCTTATAAAGATTCCTCTTTTCCCTCAACATCATACAAATATTTTTGGTCATCCACTGAATATTCTGCTTTTTCAGCTTACATTTGGACACCTTCGGAATGAATCTGCATTGTGATTCAAGTAAAACCCCCTGAAATCTTTCCCACATCTCATTTATGGACTTACAGTCCAGGAGTGTCTCCCATTTTATTTCAGCTAGATATGAGTGCATCCTGTCAAAGTTTGCTTGCCTAAAATTGAAAAATTTTGTTTTAGAATACACCTTTTCAACTTCCCGTGAAACATCAAAATTAACAGCAGAGTGATCACTTGTCCCAAGTGGCTCCAGTACCTCAACATTGCTAATTCTAACAGGGTCATTACAAAGCACTAAGTCTAAAATTGCCTTCTCTCTGGTAGGTTTATTAACATACTGCACCAAGAAATTATCATTTATAACATCTAGAAATTTTCCTCCCCCCTACCCTGTCCTTTCACCATTTCTTAATTGATACCAGGATAATTTAAGTCTCCCATGATAATAGTCCCACCACCACTACAAGCTTGTGTAATCCTCCTTAAAAGCATTTCATTGATTGTACTGTCCAAAGCTGGTGGTTGATAGCATACTCCTATGTTTAAACCTGTCTCGTGTTTGCCAATGAGCCTGACCCACATATCTTCACAGGACAAGGAATGTTCAATTTCGGGAATTTCCTGTACATTAATGTTTTCGTTCACATAGAGTGCTACGCCCCCTCCTCGCCTATTACATCTATCCTTCCTAAAGAGCTTATAACCTTTTATATTATATTCATCTCCATCCTCTTCACATAGCCATGTCTCTGTAATCCCAACTATGCCATAGCCCTCACTGTTTACTACAGCCTCAAGTTCTGGAAATTTATTTTTTATGCTTCCTGCATTTAAATAAAAAAATTTCAGGTTGTTACTAATGGTCTTCCCCATTGATTTCCCATGTGGCCGCCGCCTCGAGCCCCCCCCCACTGCGCTTTATTGCTTTAAAAGTAAAACATCGATAGTGCATGTTGTAGTGCATATAAAGGGTTACATGACATATTCTTATATAGCATGTCATACAAACACCTCACTAATAAGATAATAAACACCTCACTAATGGATAAATATTGTACATGATGACATATAATTTGATTATGTATGAGGTGTGTATATCATGATTTCATGAATGTGACATAATGACTGTAAACTAAACATTATTCATTGTCATTCCTCACAAAGGATGACAAATTACACTTTCTTCTTTGGCATTTTATGATAAATGTGCCATGACAAACAATGTCAATGTCTGGCAAATGGCTAAACATTGTAAATGACTACATAGCAGATGTTTATGTATGATACGTCTGTCACTTCTTACCATTAAACAACCAAAATCAACCTAATGGATTTTTTTTGGAGGTTGTTTTGTTTCCCAGTAATGGCAGTAAATACATCACAGAGCCACAAGTACCTGCACAACTCTCCATCCATTATACCAAAACGAGAGCTCTGCATCTAGAAATCATTGATTTTTGAATTAACCTTTGAGTGAAAGTGAAAGTTACCTCCAAGTATTCATTGCTTTGGGTCAGCAAAAAAATTAAGTTCAGCAGTTTTCCATTCACTAAAGTCTCACCCAATGATTTCCAGTGGGTGTTAATTTTGTTTTCCAAGACATAAGATGAAAATCTGTCATGAGTCAGAGCAAGAACCAGCTGCAGGTCACTGGTTAATGACGAATTTGGCCATTACAAACAAATCAAAACAGAAATTCAGAAAGGTTTATAGAGTGGGAGAGTTTTTGTAGACAGTACACGGTCAGGTGGGAGCAATCATTAAGCGTAGATTCATCATACAATAAATTCAGTGGTTCTTTACAACCCCACACACTCTCTAAATATTATCCTTTGTCTCAAATGGCTACAGGGGTTTATCTAAGCAAACCACAGTTATAGTTCATACCCACCTGAACTATATTCCAGTAATTGGTTATTGATTGACATGTATTTATGCCTTTGTTACATTTATGTGATAGCAGTTTGAAACCAACATGGATAATGGGAGGTATTCCGTATGGAACAGTACTGGAGGGTTCCTCATCAGAGAAATTTCTGTTGCTCAGTTTATCTGGAAGAGGATTTCAATGATATAGAGTTAACTTCAATTTGAGTGATCAGAATGGAATAAAAAGGCATTATTAGGGCTAGCTAGTTTGCTGGCCGGACGTTTTTTATTTTAGTTTTACCATAGCCATGATGTCACAGAGTTTGTTTGCTGCATTGGTTAGTATGAGAAACCGTAAGCAATTGCTACTTGTACTGTATATGGCAGCATTTTGCTCTGTGTAATGATGTTCTAGAATTTATAACGCATTCAACGAAATCTAATGCCTAGGTTTTCATTGATTTAAAGGAGAATTCCGGAGTGAAATTGACTTGTGGTGTATTGAAACATGAGTACTAGCTTTTGTCGAATACCCCACCTCCGTATGCACGCAACATTTCGAAATAAATGGCTTTTTAGCCAAAGCTTCCAACAGGCTTACTATGGTAGTGAGTCGGGCATAGTTGCCATGCAAAGAAATAGCTATTTTTTTAATCATCAGCAAGGCTCAAAGAAGCTTCACACTTCATCTGTAGAATTCCGAGAGCCCTGATATTTAAAACGAGGCACTGAAAACTTTGAAAATGCGCAGGTAGTTTATTAAAAAAGACTGTTTATGCAAACAGTACCTCAAGGTAGTTTCCAGTCACCTCCATCTTGAAAGTAAAAATAAGTGGATTGACGAGCATGAACAAAGCTGATCCAGGAGTGAACGATTGTGTCACTTTGATTTGAGAGGTGAAACTTGTTAAAGGAGTAGCTATAGTTTAGTAGCGCTTCTGTTTAGCAGCGTTGGCATGAGCCATATGATCCAATAAAAACAATTCGGTTGATGGCAAATGTGCTCAACCAGGGTGCAATAAAGTGAAGAAACCAGAAGGTTATTAGATATGGTATACAAACATTCATCGACATTTCTTATAACAACAAAAACGTATTAACTATTAAAGCAATTATCTGACCAGAAGGTCATTTAAAGCTTTGGTCATGTTAACTTGTTAACTTTTCTGGTCGCACAGTAACGTTGTTGCTGAATCAAATTTTAGGTCTTACCATTATTGACAGAGCTGTGAAAAAGTATTTGCCCCCTTCCTGATTTCTTACTTTTTTGCATATTTTTCACACTTAAATGTTTCAGATCATCAAAAAAAAATTTATAATAGGACAAAAATGACGCGAGTGAATACAAACTGCAGTTTCATTTATTAAGGGGAAAAAGTTATCCAAACCCACCTGGACCTATGTGAAAAAGTAACCCCCCCCCCATTAAATCACAAATTAACTGTGATTAACTACATTTTTTTAGTTCAATTTCACTGGCCACGCCCAGGCCTGATGACTGCCAGACCTGTTGAATCAAGACATCACTTCAATAGAACCTGTTTGACAAAGTGAAGTAGGCTATAAGACCTCAAATAGTAACACATCATGCCACAAACTAAAGAAATTCAAAAACAGATGAGAGAAAGAAATTGACATCTATCAGTCTGGAAAGGGTTGCAAAGCCATTTCTAAGGCTTTAGGACTCCGGCAAATCATGGTGAGAGAAATTATCCACAAATAGAGAAAACTTAGAACAAGTTCTGTGTCTGGCCTAGTGCCATGAATTACTGATTCTTGTGTTTTAGTGACCACTGCTTCGACTGACCATTCTTGGACTATGTATTGTTTATTTGGTTATTAGAATTTCTTGTTTTATTATTTTCATGTTTTAGTTTATCCATGCCTTGTTTTGTTTTCATAGCATGTTTATTTTCCTCGCCATGCTTTGCACTTTGTCTCCCCCGTCTTGTCAGGTGTGTATCTTTGCTCACGGTCCCCGGTCTTGCGTGCCACTCATTCAGGTGATTTATTGGTTTCTGGGTTTCAATCTTCTTTCATTATCTCGTGTTCTTCCTTCCTCTCTCTTTTACTATCTTACTAACAAAGACTAACATTTTGTCATTTTCGCAAATTACTAACCCACACTAACCCTGTATATTTTGACTAACTTACTTACAAGCACTCGGGATTGTATAGCTGCACTTACTAATTGACTAATGATCTCTCAGCAGTCGCCCTATTCTAGTCTCCACCTCCTTGCGTTTACCTAATTATCTCTGCTACGATTTTCTGTGGGTCTCCACAAATGCTTTGTGCTTTCCTTTCTCTAAACTATGCACTTTTAGTACTCCGTGACTGGAGCTGTTTATCTGTTCATAGGTTTGTCTTGTTATTCCTGTCTGCATTTTGGCTTTGGCCAAATTCATGTAATTAGTTTATTCCCAATGTGTCACTCCTTGATTATTGTTCCATTGATTGCACCTGTGTTCCCAGATCATGCGTTCTCCCGGATGTGTATATAAGATGTCTGTTTGATTCACTTCCTTGTCAGATTGTTCTTCCTTGTTTCCTGTGCTACGTTTCTCTCGCCTTCATTCATAGTGATTTATCTTTCTGACTGGACCGCCCTAGACACCGAGTTTTGCCGATTCCCTGTACTGTTGCCGCATTCTTGTTTTTTGACCTCTTTTGTCTGACTTCAATTTTGTGATAGGTGCCCTGTGTATGACTCTGGATTTCGCCCATTGGACTCTGATTTTGGATTGCGGACATTGTACAGTTGCCAGCTCTGTTGGGGGGTTTCCCCCTTCAGAAATAAAGCCTCCTTTTTGTATTCTCCTGGTTTTCGCGATTGGTTCATTTCGTAAAACCCAACAGGCCTACCAAAATTACTCCAAGATTACATTGACTACTCATCCGGGAGGTCACAAAAGATCCCAGAACAACATCTAAAGAACTGTAGGCTTTAATTGCCTCAGTTAAAATCATTGTTCATGACTCAACAATAAGGAAGATACAGGGCAAAAATGCCATCCATGGGAGAGTTCCAAGGCGAAAACCACTGCTGACCAAAAAGAGTATTAAGCCTTGATTCACATTTGCCAAAATACATCTTTCCCAAGACTTTTGGGAAAATATTCTGTGGACTGACGAGGCAAAAGTTCAACTTTTTGGAAGTTATGCGTCTTATTACATCAGGCATAAAACTAACACAGCATTTCATAAAAAGAACATTATACCAAAAGTCAAACATGGTTGAGGTAGTGTGATGGTTTGGGGCTGCTTCACTGCCTCAGGACCTGGACAACTTGTCGTAATTGATGAACTATGAATTCTGCACTCTAATCAAAAATCCTGATGGAGAATGTCCAACCATCGGTTTGTGACGTTAAACTCAAGCGCACTTGGTGTTGTGTTCTGGGGTCCAGGACAGCATTTATGGTTTTAACAGTTTCATGTTCAAGATTTCATGTTCAAAGTCAGTTTTAACAGTTTCTTGTATCAGGTTCAAGCATTCCATAATTCATGTTCATTGTCCATGGTTTTTACTTTTCCATGTTTTTGTTTTTGCCAGGTCTGCCAAGCCACTCCTCCGCTTGTCTACGTTCCGCCCCGTGCCTTTGTGTTTGCACATTTCAGAGCTCTGGGTTGGCTTTGGTATTTCCCTCTTCCTTCTGTGCTGTGCTGATTCGGGGCTGTCTAAGCTTAATTGACAATTAACTGTTTTTAAGTTACCAACATTTACCAACACTCACTGGGTGGTGTAATTCTTAGATAGGCACATTACTAATATTACTAATTTAGATAGGGAGTTTACAGACTTGCCAACATGTACGCATTTTGCGTACAACGTACACATTTTGACATCAAAGTACGCTGGTACGAGTTGATGCTATTTGAGTACGCATATCGCTTGATCTCTCCAGTTTCAGTTTATGCGTCAGTTTAAGTTGACACACTCATCAGTTGATGTCCGGTGAGCAGAGGCGCGTATGCATAACGAAAATATTTCGACCAATCAGAGAGTGCGTGTGCCTCACCTGCCCTCCCAACCACGGCCCTCTCGGAAAAAGCCTCGCTTCGAAATGAGTATAGTCCCATTCCCAAGTTATAGGCTGCAAACCCTTTTCGCCACTCCTCTGGGTCATCATATGTTGAAAATTCACCCAATTCAAACATCGGTGAAATGGTAAATTCTACTATGGATGCAGCGATTCCTGTATTTTGATTAGTAGAATACCTACGGCAGAATACCCGGCGCTGCTTGAAGAGCTGACGTTCGATTATAATGCCGTTTCACTGCGTATTAATCTCATTGTCACGAAAAGCGAACGCCATTTACTTTAGTTTGAGATAATTTAGCTTTAATTTGGGTATGTGTTCGCAGAAATACTGTGAAACGGCCTAAAACAATGAAATGAAATAAAGAAGTTCGCAAAAGGCTTTCTGACATTCTGTGTAATGTTCCACATGATTGCCTCCAAAGGCAGCGTTTGATACGCTTTTTCAAATGCACCACTAATGGCGCTTTTCCACTACTTGGTACGGGCTCTACGCCACTCTACTCGGTACCGGATATTTTTCTGGGAGGTTGTTTGCCTTGAGTGGATAGTACTGCCTCTGTGAAGCTGGTCATCATAGTGGCGCAGCACGAAACTTCCGCGATGTCATCCTCAATACGACACACAATGTAGCTACAGTTATATCAAGTTTACATTTATTCCATCGATTTTGTTAAAGATTTTTGTGTTCAAATCCGGTATTGTATTTTCTGAATTGAATTGCATTTTCTATTTGACATTGTCGTGTCCAATTCAGTTGCCCGTAAAATTGCGTGCCACCCCACAACGCAAAGCAGTGAAATCCGTAAAAGGCATGGAAAGCGAATGTATATTTCACCTAAAGTTCACGGCAAAACAAACGAATTGTTAAAGTATGGGATAATTAAGTGATCATTGCAGAGCAGAGTTCCTCGTTGCAAATCGCAGGACATGGCAGCCATCAGAATTAATCGCTTATGCGTCATCTCATTTGTGATAACTTTAAGAGAAAAATGATTCGTTGACATCCGTCATGTTTTTTTTCTGTGCGATTTTATTAAAACGAGGCTTGATAGCAGAACTTTCTTAAAGGGAATTAGTTAGGGAACATAACTGGACACAAGACCGTCACTTAATTTCGCCATGAACGGGCCACAAGCAAAGAGAAACACATTTTCATGAATGTAGCTTTGATGAATAAGCGAAACCGTGTTTGAAACAGTGTATCGAACAAGATGCCTTTAACGGTATAATTCGATGATTATTATAACTGCGCTACTCTTAAAAATCCTCAAACTAACTTGAATGAGAGGTCGACGACAGAGTAGTCTATCGCAGTGACGATACTCTCTGACCAATCAGTAGACCTTCGTGGGTCACATCACTTGAAAATACCTAGCACCCAGTTGGCTTTTTTGGAACCCCGGGAGAGCAGGTACCAGAAAAGGTGGTACCAGTAGGTACTATTCTCTAATGGAAAAGCAAAAGAGGCGAGTAGAGTAGAGCCGGTCCCGCGTAGTGGAATAGGGCCATAAGATGAGAATGATGGAAAGTTAAACAGTGCTAGTGTTTAATACATGGCAAATTGTATTTGTTTTGGTATTTTTGCCCATTTTTTAAATTAATTAACTGATTGATTTGCAATGAATGTCCTCTGTTGACTTGCTTTTCTGGCAACATTTTCAGTTATTATTGACTATGGATTACGCAGTTATTTTATGTGTAACTAAGAAAAGCAAAGTACTACATCCTGTTCTGACAATAAATTCGCTGGCTGTTTGAAGTAAATTGTATCTCTATGCAATTTTATTTACCAGTAGGGTGGGAGGTGATGGGGGGGGGGTCAGGTTGTACTCATAAATTTTCTTCAAGGTTGGCAGGTCTGAGTTTATTGTCATGATTCCTGCTTTGCTATTTCAAGATCTTGCTGTGCTTTTCTGTTCTTAACATTCATGCTTGCTTCCAAACTGCATACTTAATTGGTACTTAAGCTGAGCACGCTCATTCTCTTAATGAGCAAGTCTTGTTATCCAATCTTGGTCCATGTCTCATGATCTTGCCCTGCCTCTTGTTTCTCCTCCTCCAGATGTTGCCCGTCATGTTTTGATAACTTAGCCTTTATCTGGATGCGGTGGAAGTTGGCTGGCAGACAGTGTCTCAAGTTTCGTCGCTCATGTTCATGCTTCCAAGTCCTTGTTCATGGTTCCAAGTCTTGTTCATAGTCCTTGTGTATATAGCCTTAGTCTTGTTGTTCATTTTCGTTCTTGGAATTCTGCCTGGAGTTTCCAGTGTTTTTTTGTTCTTGCCGTTTTTGCTATTTAGTTTCCCAGCTCTGTGTAGCTTCTTTAGTTTGTCTTTTGCAACCCTTTGGGCCAGGTTTTTTGTTGGCCCTCGTGCCTGTTTTGCTTTTGTTTTAATAAATTCCTTATTCCCCTTCACCTCGCTCCTGGTGTCTACCTGATCTCGTATCACTTGTGTTTCAGATCATTGTCCTGCTGCATAACGCATCAGCAAGTCCATGCTTGAATGGCTTTAAAAAAACAAAATGAAGATTTTGGAGTGGCCATGTCGAAGTCCGGACTTAAATCCAGTTGACATGCAGTAGCAAAATCTTTAACAGGCCAATCATGCTCAAAAACTCTCCAATGTGGCTGAGTTTAAACAATTTTGTCAGAGCCAGTTATTGCAAACATTTGATTGCAATTGTCGTCGCCAAGGGTGGCACAACCAGTTATTAGGATTTAGGGGGCAATTACTCTTTCTTATAGGGCCAGGTAGGTTCGGGTAGCTTTTTCTCCTTAATAAATGAAATCATCATTTAAAAACTGTATTTTGTATTTACTCAAGTTGTCTTTGTCTAATATTAAAATTTGTTTGATCTGAAACACTTAACTGTGACAAATATGCCAAAAAAATAAGAAATCGGGAGGGGGGTAAATACTGTTTCACGGCCCTGTATGTACCACTTTCCCCCAAAGGGACAGGGAGACAAAATGTTGCTCTCTACAGTGATACCAAAATAGCACCAACTCACTTGCAAGTATTTTTGCAAATGTAATTTTAAAGTACAAGGCCAAAATGAATGGGAGTCGAGGAACGAATTTTACTTCCAGGTGTATACATTGCTGGAACAGATGCGTCACTTGAGCGTACACTGTCAGCAATCTAGTGTTCTATATGTACATGTGACTGACACCGAACTGACAACAAAAGAAGAGTAGAGCAGATTTGACCTTAGACCAGCAGAGCTGAGTAAATAACTTCAAAAATATTCAGAGAAAGTAGCATGAATTGAAATGTGAAAATTCACTTGGGGGTGCTATGATAGTGCTGTTGTAATTTTAGCTGGCACTATAGCACCAGCAAGCACCACCTCAGTGCATGCTTACTGTACACTAAAGATCTCTAACATCCTGATGGTCAGAAGGTTCCATGGTCGAGGCGTGAGTGAAGGAAAGCAAAGTTTACTCAAAGTGCATTCAACACGCAAACATTCATGTTGTACACACCTCCTCAACACAATGCACACATAATACTGAGGCATCTGATATTTCCCTTGAGTACACGTCTTATGCTTCAGATGACATGGCATGCCGAACCCACATAATAGCAGCGTTCAATTGCAGTTAAGTGTTGCAGAGGTATTTTGTAAATAAAATATAAAAAAGAAAATGAACTGAATTGGTTTATGTTGCTGCAGAAAACCCAGTACTGAAAAAAATGTTGCATTTTTTAAAAAATGATGCATTTTTCACATTTGGAGATCAAGGCAGTCATCTACTGACACGAATGAGTTCAATCCCCATCATCACTCACAGGAAGAGTGATGGCTGTCAGGCTTAAAAAGAATTTATTTCAGTCTGTCACGCATCAAAACTTTAAGGCATCCAAAATCTATCTGTTAAGGTTCATTGCATCTTCTTTTTTTTCAGGGCTCCCATCAATCTGGATTACCTGCCATTTATTGTCCCCTGGAACAGAAGTAAAGGGCCAAGGAAGGAGCTGAAATAATGTCGCCTTGTGCCCTCATGAATGACAGGCGAGCTACACCCCTGTCCTTATAGTACTACTGGCTCAGGTGGGTGACAACCAAACATCTGCTGCCTGACGCAGAGTAATTGGTACTCCGGATAAAAATGAAAATAAAAGGACTGTATAGGATGAAAAACACAATAATTTGCACTGAAAAAAAAAAAAACATAAATGCTCTACTCTCCAATTTGAAAGATGCCACAGAGTTAGAATTTAGTAAATATATATCAGGCAACTGAGAAGGATTCATAAAGCACTTTTCTTTTCATTGCTTGTGATGTGACTGGATATACAGATATACAGACATTTGTTGATCAGGTTCGCCCCTAAAAAAAGTACCATGCAATGAACATAATATAAATCAGTCTCTGGTGTGACCCTCATATGCTTCATACACCACATCTCCATGATGATATTGTTTATTTTTGCCTGAAGAATGTTTGTCCCACTCCTCATGAATAGCTGGATGAAGTTGTGGAAAGTAGTGTCCAGTGAGTATACAGGCCATGGAAGAACTGAGATATTTTTAGCTTCCAATAAGTATGCACAGATCCTTGCAACATGAGGCGATGCTGGTGGGTGAATGACACGATTACGGGCCTCAGGATCTCTTCGCTGTGTCCCTGTGCATTTAAATAACCGTGTATAAAATGCATTTGACCTATCTGCCAGTAGGATGCGCCTGTCCATACCAACACTGCAGTGCCACCACGGGCCACTCTGTTCTCAACATTGACATCAACAACTGTTCACACAAAAGATGCCATACACTCTCCCTGCCATCAGCTCTGTGAAGTTGAAACTGTGATTCATCATGGAAATGGACTGTTCTCCTGCATGCCAGTGGCAATTGAAGATGAGCAGTTGCCAACTCTGCTTGTTTGTGACACTGACTAGCAGTCAAATCAAGACCCCGGTGAGGGCGTTGAGCATGCAGATGGGCTTCCCTCGAGAAATTTCTTTTCTGACAGTGCAGTAAACTCGTCTGTTGCATAATGCTGTGGTCCAGCAGGTGAGGAAGTTGAATGTAGTGGCCCTCGGCTAGAGTAGTTTCACATGTTTTTTGGTTTTGAGGCCAGTTGTAAAACTTCCAAAATCTCTGAAGCAATGTTGGAGGAGCCTTATGGTGAAAAATTGAGCATTCATTTCATGCCTACAGCTGTGCAGAACATTCCTGTAGTTGCCGTGCTAATCACAATGTCTTTGTGACATGGTTTTAAACTACGAATAATCAGCATTTTGCGATGACCTTATTTTTAAACCTGTCATACAGAACGCTGGTATCGTGATAATGCCTTTAAACAGCACCTTAATCTCTGGCACAGGTGTGACATATCATCTGGACAATATTGAAATGCTTGCAAACGGTGACGTTTACATCCTGTATGTGTGGGCGAAATTTGAGAGAAATGGGGTCTCATACAAAACGTGTTTGATATAGAGTATTATTTAATTGTATAAAATGAGAAATAAAAGTGTATATTTACACGATGGTCAAATACATGGGAAGACTATATGCGTACATATAATTTTTTCTCTCTCTCAATGGCATACAACTGGACCTTGGGACATTTGGAGTTACCAAAACTCAATTCAAATTTAACTTACCATATACAAATTTAGTTCAAATACAAAAGTATTACCTTCTTTAGAGTAATTTTCCTGTTGTTACTCACAAAGTAACAAAGAAATTCACTACTTACACATGCAAACCCATTTCCTCACTTTCTGGGAGATCCTGCACATTATTCTCTCTTCCGGCTAGCAGATGGATGGCCCAGAACTGCCTAAGTGTCACTGGCGCACTAATGAACGGGCTAACCTGGGCTATAGCCCGGGTCCTCCTCCATGGGGAGGCCTCTAAAAATTGAGAAAAAAATATGACAGTAATGAACACCTGAACGCACATAATGCTGCACTACAGTGACATCAGGTAGTAAAAGTGGTGGGGATGGTGCGTGGCTGCGTGCGACACCAATGTTGATACAATGTAACAAAATCACCCCGTATAGCCTATCCAGAGACACATTACACACAGGGCTTAAAGGTCGAAAAATTGTCATACCGGAAAAATTAAATTGCTGGGGGGGTCTTCCAAAAAAATTTGTTGCGTCCTAGCGCACTTTGTGATGGTCAGATGTGAATAGTAATGAAGTACATGTACTTCGTTACAGTAGCCTACTAAAGTAGGTTTTTTTTGAGGATTTGTACTTTACTTCAGCTTTGACTTTTACTTTTAATCTACTGCATTTAAAAGATAAAAAGTATACTTTCACTTTGTTCCATTGACACTGGCCACTTCGTTACTCATTACAAATTAAAATATGAATGTAATTCATCGTAAAGATTATCTGGATTAGGCACATTCAAGAACGGTGCTCGGCAGGGTATCTTTGTACAGATGTTGATGCCAGCGGACATGTAGCTGCAAATTTATGCACGCAGTAACAATATTTTATCACTAGATGGCACACCAAGATCAGTTATTGAATATTCACAAGCAAGTCAAGCTGAAATATGGTTTTATGGATGAGTTCACTCGTAATTCAAATGCAGGATTTCTACTTTTATTAAAGAATTTACATCATGATATTGACACTTTTAGTTAAGTTAATCCTCTGAGTATTTATTGTTCTACAGTTTAAATGCTATATTTTACACGGAAATAATGGGCCTCTTAAACACTAATGATTTCTATAGCTGAATGTGTAAAATAGCAAGTGACAATTCAACTCTGACAACTGTACACTGTCTGTTGTATGCAGTCACAAAGTGATCGATATGTAGGCCCGTAGTACCCCCAAAGAATACTCTTCATCAACCCATTCAGTGAGAACTAAATTTCCAGGAGATGATTTTGTAGCTCTGCATGCCTACTGATTATGCTGAATGTGCAAGTAGGAAATTCACTTCACAGTGAATTAAATACCATTTTCCATGAAAGAAAACAACATTAGTGTTGTGTTTTAAATGTTTAATCCATGATTTATCCTGATGGATGCTTTGATCATTTTCACAGTTCGTCCGTTTCAACCATTGACTATATAAAACATGGACATAGCCTCCGTGACGTCACCCATAGGTTTTTGAATATCCATTTTGAACAAGGATGTTTTATATTTCACTGGATATACAATTGGAAAATGGCCGCCCATTCATTTCAATGGAAATTGCTCAGTGGCGCAGCGTGCCGACATGGGGGCCAAGCTTCCGGAGCCACGCGGACATGCGCTGTGTGATTTTTGCTCACACATGCGTAGTGTGGGGCTTATGAACGCGCTGGTATCCGAGGTATCCATGACAACGGCTCGGGCTCGTGGAACTACGACCTAGGGTGCGTGTTCACGATAACTTTTCACCGGAAATGGAAGTCTGACCACTGCAGACTGCACCTTGATGTACGGAACACAAAGCATAGCCGCCGATAAAGGTTTAATTATGGTTTGAGACTCTATTTTAAAACACAAATGCAATAACAAATGTTAAAAACGACCTTGACAGGGAAGTAATACTATTGATTTCAACTCAAAAATCTCGGCCAAATAGTTGACTTGCTGTTGCGTAACTTTAATATGACATTGCTCAGGGGTGCGCTTCCCGAAGTCACAGATGCTAACTTCCATAGTTAGAACCACTGACTGAATGGACGTATAAATTTCTGCAACTACGCTATTGGGAAAAACGCCACAGGCTCGTGTTCTCTTTAGCTCAACGTCGAATAACCACATTATCGGAGTCAGATAATTCTTACTTGTCTGCGTGCGAATTCCATTATCTTTTTCCGGATTAAAGACAATAAACCGAACACACAACACAACGAACTTCACCTACCTTATAAACTGATATGTTTTAAAGTCAGGAGCGTTACACTTTTGTCAATTCTGGTAAGCTAATTTACTTTTAGCTTACGTAACTTATAACCATTCCGTGGAGTATAATCGGTCTACCGTGAAATGTCACGAACGTTGTACAGCGTTATTTTTCCCTTAAAGCTCCTTTTTTCTGTCCTTCCCCAGATATCTGAGCCTCTTGGAGTGCACTGAACATTTCATCCATGAATTTCTGCATGTCAGCGAACCAGAGGCCGTGCCTTTCTATCCATCCCCAAAGCCCTTTCCAATAAAGTCTTTCTCGGTTATAATTTTAATACCGTCTCTACGTTTCATTTCCAAGTGCGAGTTAACATCGATTGTATTTGTGGTAGATTTTATGATAATGGCCGGCTCTGCGAAAATTAAGCATTAAACCCCTTTTGATTTTGAGTACTTGAGTTCATCTTCAAACGTTACGCAGAGCTGGCAAAAAAAATCAAAAACTGACAAAACACAAATAAATCTATTTGAAAACATTTTTAATATATATATATATGTAAATAATGCCTTGGGGGTGACAAATATGACAGGTGGTGGGGGTGAGCAGATGGATGATGACAGCTACATCCGACATGGGGTACAGAATGTGCATATACGCTACCAACTGTTGCATTCTTTTAGATCTCGTATTTATTTTCGTTCAGATGAAAATCAGCCACACCGTCGAATCTACCTGCATCACTCCGGTTGATATCAGATGCTGCTCACGAACATTAGATGTTCGGATTCATTATACTCTGACGTTTCCACCTCCCCAAAACTTCGATCTAATAAAGGCTGTACCGCAAAAAATGTGTATGCATGTTCAGTGCTTTCATGGATATTCGGATCATGCACAAAAAATGAACATTTTAGATGTCATCTGTCAAGTTGCTGAAAAGTTTCGTCGTCGAGTATGAAAGTCAGTAATTCATTTTAGACAGAAGAATGGTTAATAAATGGTTTGCTAAGCAGTGTTCGAACTGAATTTATCTATTGCAATAAATGCACTCATATGGACATTACTTTAGATGCTACACAGCTGACAGTTGATGACTGCGGTCAAGATATCACCAGTTCGCAAATCAAAATACAGACATGTGAATTGGTGTTATTCAAAGTAATGGAAATATACAACTCATTACAATGATAACCATGAACAATGAAAAGGTGAGGTGAGTGTTAGCTGCGTATACATGCTTCTAGGATATCACAACAGCGGCCTTAGCTTACTGTACATTTTGTGGCACTACATAATGGAGTGTGGCGATCGAGTATATTACGGCCATTCATCAATTAAAATAAAATGGATAAAATATTTGCACCGTAACGCCGGCTCGCTTGATTGACTTGGCCACATAAAGAATTTTCATCGCAGACGGACGGCAAGGAATGCGCGTTGTTCCACCCACTTGGTTCGGATCATGAACAAAAATAGTTCATTTTGGATCTCACAAGACAAGTTGCCGAAAAGTTTCGTCATCATGTATGAAGGTCGGTAAGTAATTTAACAACGAAGAATGGTTAGGCTGATAAATGGATCGCTAAGCAGTGTTCGAAATTAATTTATATACTGCTATAAACGCACATTACGTTGCGGTAGATGCAACTCAGCTGACACGTTAAGCATAAAGCATCAGAATAGAGTGATGCGAATTGGTGCTATTCAAAGTACTGGCAATACACAATGCAATTCATGGATTTAACCATTTCATTTTAATTTGAATAAGTAAGGTGAGTGTTGCCTGCGTCATGGTTCTAGGATGTCACACCAGCGGCCTTAGCTTACTGTACATTTTCTCGCGCTGCATGAAGTGCAGCAATCGAGGTGCTAAGTAACATATTATAACGTATTACGGCCATTCAGCAATTAAAATGGCAAAAATTTACTGAGCAACAAAAGAAACGCAAGTTAGCTAACTTAGTTAGTTAATGTGCTCTTATGGTTACCCAGATTGCAAGCACCTCCGCTCCGGATCTGCCCTGGCTCCAGAGCCAAGGCAAATCCGGAGCGGAGGAGCTTGCTATCTGGGTACTCATAATTATCGCAAAACAAAGAAAAGGTTGATAAAACGAGTATAAATGCGCCCACGCTAGTAATAAATTTGATTTAAAATAATTACGCGCAAACTTATTTTCCGGTTTGCATTTATTTAACTTGCGTTTCTTTTGTCGCTCAATACATATGCTCCGTGGCTGGCCAGCTCACTTCACCGATTTGGCTTCGTTTGTAATGTTACCCAGACAGACGGCAAGGAAAGCCCATTGCTCCACCCACTCACATCCGCTGCAGTGCTAAATTCGGAGGAGCGGGAACGCGCTTACATATGAGGACCCGTTGGTGTTCGCATAGCCTGAATATAAATAAAAGTTTTGTCTTTGCCGAGAAACGAGGGATTAATGATTTAAAAGAGAAAAATAAACCGTTTCGGTATCGATAATTTGTGGCTGTCAAAAAAAATTATTCACGGATTTCTCAGCGTGTCTTTTTCAATTATTCCCTATGGAGAAATTTCTTTTTGGCCCCCATGGCATCACGTGACCTGCAATATCACATTCGCCGCTAGGACCATGGAGGCGTGTGTGGTCGACCAGAGTTGTGCGTCCAGATCTCCTTATAGGTCCATGATTTTGAAGCAAATTTGGTCGCCATCTTGGCACTTACTTGACTCCGCCTACCTCCCGGATAATCCAAAAATGGACAAAAAGGTGGGCCGTTGCTGGAGCTGACGCAAGCTCAGTGGGCAGGCCGAATGGAGCTCGTTTGCTGAAACACGCCCTCCAAACTCGCAGCTACGAAGCTCCCTTCGGCTTCCATATTCGAGTGAAAACCTCAACCAACCCGATGCTTCCTGGGTCGCTAAGGCCGAGATGCGAGGTCATATGTGTCCTAGTAAAGCAATAGATCCTTCCAAGTCACTTGCGGTGGCGGGTCGTATGCTGTTTATATTCATGAAGCGGTTTCAAGACGAACGTTGTTCCTATCCGTGAGGCAATAGCACGACAAACGCTGTACACCGCTGGGAAGTTGAGGCGGTCGGCTCACTGAGCCTCAGAATCCCCTCAGAGTGCGAGCGGGTGCTCGTCTTAGCTCTTGAACGCAGCTTACCCCGGTCCCATTGACGGTAGTATAGCCATCCAAACAATAACATTGCACTACGTAACCTTACTGAAACCTGACGGATCTTTATTTTCCTGCCACACTCTCGCACATTCAGATCTCAGGTATTATCACCCCACATTTCGACTTCGCTGAATGCTGAATTAGTCGGTTGCTGTAGCCAGCATATGTGGGCTCATTAATACTAACACAGCTGGGCATCTGGCTCGAAGGATCCGTGGATATTTCATCCGCTGCCCAGCTTATCTTATATTAGCTAACGATACCACTGCAACGCGCAACTTTTCTGTCATCGCGTCAAAATTAATGTTAATTTCGCGGGGGACCTTTACTCCTGTTGGCACCGAATATAGCCGAACGTGGCTGGTTAGTAGCACTTTTTGGTTGCCGTCTGAATTAATTGTTGCGTTAATGTGGTTAGCAAACAGTTAGTTTGTGGATGATCATGTTGAAACACTTTTAGCGACAGCTAGGTATCTTGCTAGATAACGTGGGATATGTTAAATTATAGCTAGCTAGTCTTTCTATTTACAATGATACGGTTCCGTAATCACACTGAAAATTGAACGAATCCATCGGTGGAGAACGCAGTTTTGTATGGTACTGCTGTGTGAATCTAACGTTACTGAGTGTATAACCACGGCATTCTCCGGTCTAGCCTTCCTATTTCTCCGGGGAATCAGCTAAGGAGCCCCGTCACTTGGTAGCGCGCTATCGTGGTTCTAATGTAGCTGACCAGCCAGTTACGTTGGCAACCTGTTAGGGAAACTGTGACGGTTTACCAACAACTGACTGACAGCTTTTGTTCAAAGATATGTTAACGCTAAATTCAAACACGTTTCTGTTCCGCCATTACTTCGCTGCATGCGTATGTAATAACTGTGGCAGGCGTTACTGACTGTATTCATTCTCTGGCTAGTTGGCTAGAGAACGAACTAACGCTACTTTGTGTTGACAGCGAATTTTATTTGAAATAATATTAGTATCTCATCATCTTACAAAATAGACCACAGACTCTTAACCACACGGCAAGACATTATCACCCTGATATTTGATTAAAAAAATCTCCAGTCAGAAACGCGGCTGATGGATCAATTCCGTGACTTGTATGAGCCTAAGTAAGATAACGGCTCACAGACGATTAGAGAAGGCCAAGGGTTAGCGGCTAGGCTAGCTGAGCTGTCGTATACCCCCCTCCCTCAGACAGCCAGGCAAGGACCGCGGTTAGCGGTAGGGCTTGGCGTTCCCACTCCTCAGCCCGATGCCACGTAGGCCTGTGCTCTAGCCTAGCCACAACATAACCGGCTGAGCCGACTCCCAACGTGGCCACGCCCTTAATTATGCAGAAATTTAAACCCTCAAATAATAGTTACAAAAAATTACCAAAAAATTCACTCCCCCCCACAGTTTTCGCGGAGGGGAAAATTAGCAATAGAGACCAAAACCGTATTTTGTACCAGGCTGTAAACATGTTTATTTTTGCTGTAAAATTGGGCTTTTTAATATGGGGGTCAATGGGGATTGACTCGTTTCTGCCACTAGCCTCAAGTGGCCATTCGAGGAACTGCAGCTTTTGGCACTTCCGTATTTGCTTCACTTTTCATCCTCGCAGGTTACCGCTTGGTTTCAACCCAAGTCTCTTTGTTTTGATTGTCTTTGCAGAATCAAGTGCAAACTTTTACCTTATATAGAGATAATTGTTAATTAATTGTTATTTTAAAATGCTGTTTTCAGCTAACTATAAGACCTTGAATTTTGTTCCCTGATGCCAGGAAAACACATATTGGGCACTTTTTCTAATTTTTAGCTCGCCGGGACGAATGTCCGGAGAGCGATTGTCGTACCCCCGGCGTCCGCGTCCGTCCGCGTGCAGAAAAACTTTAACCTTGCCCCCCGGCGAGCTTTGTTGTCTTTCTGACAACTCTTGTTCTGGGGGAAGACCCCCAGACCCCTCGAGGCTTCACGCCCTCAGCGCTCGAATGGGGGCTGCGCCCCCCTCTTTTCAAAATTCCTGGAGGCCCCCCTTATATCCATCACGGAGCTTAGACTAAAGCGACAAGCGAGACAATGAGACACAAAGCCAATAGTGACAATGAAGCGTTCTCACCCAAGTGGCACTCAGAAAAGGAAGAGGATCAAACAAAATTATTTATTCTGAGTCCTTGCTTAAAGTCAGCCTTTTTTTTCAAACTATCGGACACATGCTGCAGCAGGATGGTAACTCTCCCGCCTAACATGGATGGACTTGATCATGCGAATAGAGAGCGCAATCTGGTAGGATTCCTGTTTATTATCTCTATTTGATTGGATTATCATTTATCACCATCATTTGGCCAATTTTTATGTCAGCTGACTTAAACACACCACACATCCAGCCAAAATAACAGCCGACACTTAGTTAAAGGGCATCTAGAGTCGATTCTCAGATGGGACGTTGAACGTCAAAGGTTTACAAACAAAGCAGTTGCTTTTGTTGCCATCTTTTATTGCAACATGACCAATTTCATTCATCATATGTGTAGATAATCCTTCTATTTTGGTTTGTTTGCGCAGGTGCGGCTCGCTGATTGACCGATAAACAAAAACAATGGGAATCGACTTTAGATGCCCTTGAAGCTAATGCTAACTAGATACCATTGTGGTGCTTGGTTAATAAGCGTGCTATTTATCGTTGGTTGGCGGGCCTCATAAAGTTCTGTACCCAGGGGCCTCAAGTGATATTAATATGCCCCTGCTAAGTACGTAGTCATCTGTGAAAATCTAATCCACTACTGGTTCATAGTCCACACACCTTTTCTGTTCTTCATTTGCAACAATATACTTAAATTTTCAATCGATAGGCTTGAGAATTTTTTTTTTTACCTTACTGTTGGAATGTATACAAAAACAATCCTAATTAGTGCATGCAACTACAAGTAATGCTGGTGAAGCTTATCAGGGCTTAATTTGCCTTGGTAGGTGATTCCTTTCTTGCTGCCCAGCAAAAGAAAATACTGACTGGGATGTGGATGAGGTTTTATGAGAGAATAGCAATGACAAGCAGGAGGCAACCTTTTTTTTTTTCTTTTCTTTGAAATGTATACAGTTGCGAGACTCAGATGGACACCAGGTGCAAGACAGCAAGGCTTGGTTTGAAGATTTGAGAAAACAAAACAGGCACAATGGCCAACGAAAAATGGCCCAAAGAGTTGTAAAAATCTAACTAAGGTCAGCTTCACAGAGCTAAGAAAGAAAAATACAAAATGGGAAAAATAAAAAGCCACAAGAAACTCTAGGGAAAATAACCAATAAATAAAAATAAATGAACTATGAAAAGGAACATACAAAATGAGATATACAAAACACTAGACAAGACTGGCAAGGAACCGGTATGAAACCAAACTAGGCATGGAATCGAATGGTAAGAAAACAAGACTGTCAGCCAGCCAACTCCAATCACAAGACAATGCAGATCACCTGTAGAGCGACAGGGAGAAACGAGATTGCATGAATACGAGGACGAGAGAGAAAAAACAGCTGTGGCGTGACAAGACAATAAAAGCAGGTATTTGCTCATTAAGAAAAATGAGCGTGTTGCAGCATATAAGAATCTAATAAGATACTATGAACAGTTAAAGTGTTAAACTAGAAAATTGTAAGGCACAGGTAAGAATGTAGCGAAAGCAGGAAGCATGCGAGTTCAATCCCTGTCAAAATTAGTAATGATTAGTACGTGCCTATCTAATGGAAACACCCCCTGTGATTGATTAGTAGGTTGTTAGTAATAAATTAAAATAATTAACAAGCTTGAAGACTGGGAAGCCCTGAAGGAAGAAATGACAGAATGAAGTTTGAAACCATAAGCTTGTCCCAAATGTAGTGCGAGAAGTAAAACATGGACATGACCACGCAGACACCATACATGTCAACCCCAGACAGTTGTCACCTGTACTCTATCTCTTAAAAATCCTTAGTCACCTTGTAAAATCCTTACTAACATGCAGAAAGATATTTTTTTCCTCACCTTTATACAAGGAATTCACACAAAAGGTTCAGTTACTTATTATTCTTATAGCCAACCTGATGTAAAGAATAGCAATTACATGTATGAAGATAATCATTGAAAATGTCTCAACATATAGTCCATAATAATGCTGTCCATGGCCTATTTTATACTGTCCACCCGTACATTGTCTAAAAATAAGAAGTAAATGTATGAAGATAACCATTGAAAATGTCAACTTTATCACATATATAGCCCATAATAATGCTGTCCATAGCCAGTTTTAAATTGTCCACATCTACACTGTTCATATTTACACTGCTGAATCAATTTCCATTGCTGAATTCAATTGCTGAATCAAATAACAATGAGTCCAATAATAACAGATTAATGAAAATAATAGTATTATATAGTATATATCATAATGCAAGACAAAATACTTAGCCAATATTTCTTTTGCCATGAAATGAAAACGAAACATAACATTGAATCTCGAGGCATTTAGATCCAACACAACACCATCAACACTACTTACACTAGATCTAGATGTATATGTAATGATAGCCCAGCAATATAAATAAATCATAGATCTAGTTAGAAATTACATTATACTCATGAAAATAGGATACTCTTTTCTTTACGTTTTCTACCAGCTGTTTACATACCTCAGCACGCCATACAACGTCTTGAAAATCTCTTCTGATGCACCGATATTACTTACTGGCATGTCCAAGATCCGGGATTTTGCTTCTTTGTTGATATCGAACAATCTCACGAGCACTGCTAGTTGCTTATCCTACTTCTTCTCATCAGATTTGTCTATCATCAGCGAAAAATGTGATGACTTGCGCTGTTCGATGACAGCCTTGGTGGCAGGTGATGCGAGGCTCTTCTTAATTTTTTGTGTTGCCTTTGTCCTCTGACAGTTCATCTTCTTAGCAATCTCACTGTCCGGAAATTACATAGCACCAGTGCTATTTCACACAAGTGATCTGCGATCAACATAGGGAGATTGTGCTGAGCGATAAAATTGCACATCATCAGTTCTGCCTTCATCGCACTTTCGTCAACTTTAGGTGTCTTGGACTTCTGTGGAAGTAGCCGTTCGATGTTACCCGATGATTCGCCCGTCAACTTTGCGGTGTTTTTCTCGACCAATGAAAATGTCGCATTTCCACATCGGCATTCTATGACGAGTGACGAACATTGCCGATACCGGAAATAAATAACAGCGGAATTACTTGTTGTGTTATTCTTTGTTGAAACACGTGATCGTTGTCAGAAATTCTACAGAATGATAGACTACTCTGAAATTTAAATTTTTTTTTTTTTTTTTTTAAATGCCAAGGTAGGATTTTCCATAGTATTTCACTGCTACGCCAGTACTCGTTTGAAATGGCAAAAATCTGTAGTAAATACAGGTAAACCGTATTGGTTGAAATGTATGAGACACTGGGGAGGCGGGTTGGCTGGGCAGACCGGACCTGGCGAGATACAAAACATGGAGAATTAAAAAACATGAACAATCAACGTGAAAACTGTGAAATATGAATCCTGATACAAGAAACTGTTAAAACCATGGCATGAGTAATGACTATGAATGATGACACCTGGCACAAGAAACTGTAAAAACCCCAACCAGTGTTCTCGCAGAACGACGCAGAACAGTGGCATTGCAACATATGCAGAAGCCTCATTTTCACTATTATACATGGAACACTTTTCAACATGCACAATATAGTTTTTAAAAAACATGTTTATGTTTATTTAGACATAAAGTGCCATGATGAAAGTATTTGCCAGTCACTTTCTTGCGGAGTCATGGTAATTCCTTAGATCTCTCTCTTACTTCTTGTGCTCAACAAAAATTTTCTCCAGAAAACCCATCCAAATAGTTTTTAGTTATGGACAAAATATTTTATTGTTGTCTCTGACACATTAAAACTTTAATATGCCACCAATCTCAGGTAGTTTTGCTGTAACGCATTTCATACCTACCTCTCCACCATCGGCAGGAAGAACAATGTCTTGCATCCAGTTTCTGGCCAATTTGCAACCATTACATGTATTTTCCTTTTCTTTGCCCTTTCAGTGCTGAGTGATATGTTTAACAGTTCATGTATTCTTTGAATAACATGACCAGACTTGTAAAATAGAGCTGGCAGGGGGTCACAAAGCCAAATTGTGACCCTTGCCAGAATGTGCTTTGATTATAATCACTTAGGGATGGTTGAAGACAGTGACAGGAGATAAACAACGGATTCAGTTTTAGTGCAGAAAATGTACTGCTCACAGCAGCTGGTGCTCGGAAAGATGTTTTATTTTATTTCTGTTTACAGCTGCTGAAACTGGAGATGGCCAATTTCACGCTTTGCTTCTGGGTCCTGGGATAACACACTTTTTTGTTCAACTTTATTAAACAATAGCTGAAAATTTTAACATTTGGGGTTGAAAAGTGATGATGACTATAATAATTAAGGAAATGGTGACCATGACAATGGTTGTGATGACGATGGATAATACTGCTTGCAGATAAGATGATAATGGTGGAAATGATCATGTTAATGGTCACTATGATGAAAGAATTTAAAAGTAGTTGTACAACGTAAAAAAAATAGGATATAAAGCAGGGATTCTGAAATCTGGCCCTTGGATCTTCATTTTTTCCTGGTTTTGTTCCCTCCCCAAAGTGTTACTAAAAACGTAATTAGCAGGGCTGATTGGTCAGGCGGTCATCACGCTGGATTCCCAGGTAAAGAAAAAGTGGAACACCAGCAGTTCTCCAACCTCGAGGACTGTGATTTGAAGAACAGGGCTGGAAAGTATGACAAACTTGTGAGGCAAAACCCATGGGGTTGCTTGTTCAAACCGCAATATTTTATAGATACTTTCAGAAGCTGATATCCCCAATTAGCCACGCTGCCAAGACCAGATTACAAACGTGGCAAACCAGGCTTGCGAAATTTGTCAGAGTATGTGATTGTTGCCTACACTATGCGGCATGGCAGATTGGGCCCCCAGCTGCCAAGAGCCCTATGAAGAGCCAGTTGACAGTGCAGATGGACTGGCAGATTTTATGGGAGCTCCTCGCTCCTGGGATAAAAACGGACTGTCAAGGATACGGGGGCCAAAGCAAAAAGAAAAAGAGAAAGTAAGTTAGAATGGTGACTCACACTGTCCACTGGCCCTCCTTGGGGACCTTGGCTACTATAGGCCTGAGTCGGTCGCTGTTCACTGTAGTCCACTATTTAGTACAGCATTTGATTAAACGGATATTGAAGAGTAGCACAGAACCATGCATCACAGTATGATGGAATCAGGACAGACATCCATGTGCGAGACAAATGCTTCCCCAGGGGCCCTACAGTTAATTAATCGGGCCATGCGCTGTGTTTTTGATAAGTCATCTGCGTTACTAACACTGCAGAAAAAAGGATCTTGTCAGTCAGGGAAAGAGAATGCACAACCCCAATTCTGAAATAGTTGGGACAAAGTATAAATTGTGAATAAAATCAAAACAGAATGACTTTCAAATCACACCAGCTAGCTTTTTATTCACAATAGAACAGAGATTACAGCAAATGTTTAAACTGAGAAATTTTACAATTTTATCCACAAAATGAGCTCATTTCAAATTTGATGGCTGCTACAGGTCTCAAAAAAGTTGGGAGTGGGGCTTGTTTACCATGGTGTAGCATCACTTCTTCTTTTTAACATCGAGCAGAGGGGTCTGGGCATTGAGGAGACAAGTTTCTTGAGTTTAGCCATTGGAATTTGATCCCACCCTTGTTAAATACAGGCTCCCAGCTGCTGGAGAGTTTTGGGTTTCCTTTGACAAACTTTTTGTTTAATTATGCCCCAAATTACCTCAATCGCTGAAAGATCAGGGCAGCAGGCAGGCCAGTTCAGCACACGGACTCTTCTACTATGAAGCCACGCTGTTGTAATAGCTGTAGTATGTGGTTTTGTATTGTCCTGCTGAAATACACAAGGCCTTCCCTGGAATAGATGTCGTCTGGAGGGGAGCATATGTTGCTGTAAAACCTTTATTTACCTTTCAACATTCATGGTGTTTTTTAAAAACATGCCAGTGTCCCACACCATATGCACTGATGCATCCCCATACCATCAGAGATGCTGGCTTTTGAACTGAACGCTGATAACAAGAGGGGTGGTCTTTCTCCTCTTTAGCCCGTTGGACACAATGCCCATGATTTCCAACAAGTCAAATTTGGACTCGTCTGACCACAGGACACTTTGCCACTTTGATACAGTCCATTTTAAATGAGCCTTGGCCCACAGAACACGGCGGCGCTTCTGGATCATGTTCAACAATGGCTTCCTTTATGCATGATGGAGTTTTAGGTGGCATCTGTGGATGGCATGGTGGACTGTGTTTACAGGCAGTGGTTTCTTGAAGTATTCCTGGGCCCATTTAGTAATGTCAATGACAAAATTATGTCGGGGAGCGATACAGTGGCGCCTGAAGGCCCGAACATCAGGGGCATCCAGTAAAGGTCTTAGGCCTTGTCCGTTGCAGACAGAGATTTTTCCAGTTTCTCTGAATCTTTTGATGATGTTATGCACTGTCTATGATGAGACCTTCAAAGCCTTTGCAATTTGACATTGAGGAACTTTGTTTTTAAAGTAATCCACAATTTTTTTCCCTTCACGGGCTGGAGAGCCTCTGTCCATCTTTACTTCTGAGAGTCTCAGCCTCTCTAAGACATCCCTTTTATAGCCAATCATGTTACACACCTGATGCCAGTTAACTTAACCACTTGCAAAATGTTCTTTCAGCTGATTCTCTTCTATATTATTTGCTTTTTCAGCCCTTTTTTGCCTGTGTCCCCACTTTTTTGAGACCTGTTGCACCCAGAAAATTTGAAATAAGCTCATTTTGTGGATAAAAATGTAAAATGTCTCAGTTTCAACATTTGAAATGTTATCTGTGTTATATTGTAAATAACATATTGGCTCATGTGATCTGAAAGTCATTGAATTTTTATTCACAACTATTTCAGAATAGGGGTTGAACACTGCCCGGCCAAAAAAAAAGTCACCGTTTGGAAATTAATGAACAAATTCTATAATTGGATCATTACTGTGGTTATTAATATGTTTCAGGTGGCAATTATCATTTTAACCCTGACTGATGAAGTGCATCGCTACTCATTTCTTAAAAAATCATGTCGGAAGGCACATCCCTTGATGGTGGAAAACATGTTACAGTGTTTCAGAGCGGGCAAGTTATTGGCCTGTATTCAGCAAAGAAAACCATGAATGACAAAAACAAGCCTGAGGAATCATTTTCACAACCAAATTTGCCACCACAATGTCCAGACCTTAAACACAATAAAAGTTATTGGGATGTGGTCAAGAAAGACCACCAAGTGGTTCAACCATTATGTTGAGAAGACAAGATCTTGGCCAAAAATTATGGCATTTCTGATCGAAAATAAATGTTCTGGCATTGCATATAGTTGTCAAAACAATGACAAGACGAATATGCACTGTAATCAAAGCTACAGGGGTTCCAACAAAATATTTGAGAATGCAACTTTTTTCTGGCCAGGCAGTGTATTATCAATGGAGAAAAATAATCTTGTCAAGAACAAAATTGGATATTTAAAACTCTAAAGAGTCTATAGCTAAATTTGGAGACCAGTATCCTGGCTGTTTCCCCCATGTGCACATCATTAACGATATGGATGTTACAAGTCAGTTCTCACCATGACAGCGCAGCAGGAAGCAAAACCCAAAGATTGCATCTGAGCTTGGTTCTGCCCGCATCAATAAAACAGTTTTCAATGATATTCAGCGTTATTTTCTCAACATATGATGGTCAAAAACCGTTGAATGTTTCTGCTCTCAGCATATTTTCACAACAAGACCCAGCCTAGGCGACATACTGACTGCACTTTTCACTTGAAGTAAATTCCAACTATGAATTAAATGGCAACAAATACATTCTGAACCTGCTCCAGGCTGTAAGCAGTCCAACTTCACTGTTATAAACTGACTGGATTTAATAATTAAATTGATGCATTTTCTCCTTGTTATTTTAACTGTAAGTAGAGTTGTGCAGGCATTTAACTGTGGTTTGCAGTTAACATACATGGAACTTGGTTGTAAACCTATTGTAAAATTTCAGTTAAAACTAGAAGCACTCAGAGTTTTTTCATTGTTGTTTCACTGATCGCGGTGAAAATCAATAGGGTCCATCCTTCATGGAATTGCAATGAACCCACAAAATTTTAGACAAATCCATGCATTACTTTTTGAGTTACCATGTTGTTCACAAACAGACAGATAAACAAACAAACAGGGGCGAAAACATAACCTCTGCCCCAACGTCCTTGGGTGAGGTAATAACTGGGGAAAAAAAGGTGACAGTTAAATTAATTGGCAAAAAAGTTAGAAGTTTATTACAGTGTTGTGAGATGATTGGGGGAAAAAAATTCCACAAATTTTAAACAGAGGTAGGAGTAAGGGGTAGATGATGACACCTTGGGAAAAAATGAGGAATATTAACTCTAGGGGTGATATACAAGGTCAAAGGTTACAGTAACATTTTGCAAAGAGGCAGAACAGACTGTAATGTTTGCAAAGCCACACCATCAGCCACCTCAGGGTCACAACACTCAGTTCTAAGAATTTTGAGTACTCTGTTGCATGCATTATTGTACTGTATGCATTTACTGAGTTACGAGAGAAATTAATAAACAGGTCCATGTTTACATTATGTCTCTGTGGTGCTCTCTGGCTGAATGTCAACTGAATATCACACTACTTTCCTCAAAGGCCTCTTAATTCTTTATTTCTTCGACTACATCTTGTGGCATAAATTTTGTCCGGGATTGAATGTTTTGATTTGGAATGATATTGACAATGCACAGTGGGTCCTATTAAAGCAAAATTAGTTGTGCAGTTGACACAAAGTGTGCAGACTATTTTGCGGCCTGAGGATTAGGTCTGTTGCTTTTTAGTTCAGTTGTGTTCAGAAAATAATAAGAATTGCATTTGTAAAGTCTCATATGTTCTCTGATCACTAGCTTCACAGCAAAATAAAAAGTCAAGTCAAAAGAATACATAATTTTGCCCATGTTGTCTCATTGTGCCTTACTTTTTGCATTGTAATTACCCATCCCACTCATGTCAGTGCCATTCTTTCAGAGGTCACCAGCTAATCTTCTCTCATTAATTCATTGTCTCATGAAAAAATTACAACTCATTTCCAGTGATAGACAACCACTCAAATATGTGGCCCTGTGGGAAAATAAATATGCAGTATTTCCTTATGAATAATATAAATGTATTTTGGTATAAATTCAGACTTAATTATTTTCGATTTGATTTCAGAATTCAAGTAGTTTTACACTATTAGAGCATCTGCAGTACATTCCATAATTTCAAATATATTTACTGTGAATATAAGTAAACATTCAAATTTGGATGTCAGTTTGTATTCATTTAAAATTAATGTATTTTCTACATTTATCTATACATGGTGCATGCTCTTGGCCATTTGACCGCAATCAAGTAATTTGCTGTTGAGGTCCATTGCCTTCCAACTTTCAATTCCAGGCACTTGCAGAACATATTCAGAGACTCCATTAACGCTGCATGTAAATGCCGTTGGCAGACGTTGTTTTCAGCAGCTGGTTGCTTAGTAACCATGCTGCTGTAAATGTATGATTAAGTGCTTGTGAACATCAGGAAGAAACTCCCCGGACACTCTCAGTGCATTTAATTTTTAGCCTTACTCTTCATTCACCTGCAACATTTGATTTCAGCCCGTTCTTCTTTAACAATGAGTCTGAGAGGTGTTTCGAGGCACCGGCTGCCTCTCTGAAGCGCCAACTGCCATCTGTCTGAACGAAAAAGATAACAAATTGAACGCAATTTAAGCTACAAACATTATGAGACATTGTGTGAACAAGAGCCTTCAGGAGCTGTCCTGGGTTAGCTTGCTTAAAGCCCTAAAGCAGGGCTATTCAACATTATCCAGAAAGGGCCGGTGTTGGTGCAGCACTTACACACCTGATTCTACTAATCAACCTTAAGACTCTTTGCTAAAGAGCTTGATTAGTGGTGTCAGGTGTGTAAGCGCTGGGTTGGAATGAAAGCCTGCATCCACACTGATCCTTTCTGGATATTGTTGAATAGCCCTGACCTAAAGTGTAAACTAAGCATACCCTAAACTAGGGCTATTTAACATTATCCTGGAAGGGCCAGTGTGGGTGCAGGCTTTCAGTCCAACCAAACACTTACACACCTGATACTACTAATCAAGCTCTTCAGCAAAGACTATTGGGGTTGATAAGTAGAGTCAAGTGTGTAAGTGCTAGGTTTAAATGAAAGCCTGCACCCACACCGGCCCTTTCTGGATAAGGTTGAATAGCTATGCCCTAAACTGTTGAATAAAAATGAATTCTTGTTGGATATTTATTTTTCTCTTGGTTTCATCGTTCATTTCTTTAATGTGATTTATATATATATATATATATATATATATATATATATATATATATATCAGTGGCAGCTGGTGAACTGGCGATAGAGGAGGATTAAAATAATCCCTTAAAATTAAAGATTGGTCACAACCTGTTTTCAATCATTCCATTACAGAAACTCCGAAATCTCTCAACATTATCAGTTGTGGCCAGTTTTCATTTATAACGCATACCTGTCAACTTTCACGCATTCGGTGTGAGTTTAAGTGGCATATTTACATTCCTCTGCTGTAGTCACCAATTATTATCTCAATGCGTATGTAAGAAATTCTCTCACGAAATTGAAGTCCTTGTGCACTGGAGGGGTCGGCAGCAATGGAACTGCAAAAAGATATTTCAAATGATCTTATTTTATTTAAATGATCATAAACCACATTGCATTGCTTCCAAACCCTGAATAAAGAAAAGCCTGAGAAGTCCGAAGTCGTAATCGGTATGCATTATAAATGTAAACTGGCCACATCTGATAATGTTGAGAGTTATCGGAATTTCTGCAATGGTAATTTAAATGAATGATTGAAAACAGGTTGTGATGAATCATAAATTTTAAGGGATTGTTTTGAGCCTCCCCTATTGCCAGTTCACCAGCTGCTACTGATATATACCCAATTCCAAAATAGTTGGGGCAAAGTGTAAATTGTGAATAAAATCAAAATGCAAAGACTTTCAGATCACATGAGCCAATATATCTTATTTACAATAGAACGTTGATACATTTCAAATGTTGAAACGAAGACATTTTTATCTACATAATGAGCCTATTTCAAATTTTTTGGCTGCAACAGGTCTCAAAAAAAGTTGTTACACAGGCTAAAAAGGGCTTTAAAAGCAATTAATATATAAGAGAATCAGCTGAAAGAACATTTAGCAAGTAATTATGTTAACTGGCATCAGGTGTGTAACATGATTGGCTGTAAAACGGATATCTTAGAGAGGCTGAGTCTCTCAGAAGTAAAGATTACCTTTGAGGGTTTGCAAAAAAAAAATTGTGGAATACTTTAAAAACAATGTTCCTCAACATCAAATTGCAAAGGCTTTGAAGGTCTCATCATTGACAGTGCATAACATCATCAAAAGATTCAGAGAAACTTGAAAAATCTCTGTTCGTAAGTTTCATGATGTTTAGAATTATTTGTTTCTTTGTGTTAGATTTATTTCTAGTGTGATTGTTCATGTTTCATGAATGCTTGTCTTTTGTCTCTCGCTCCCTTGTGTGTCTAAGTGTGGTGTCTTGTTTCCATTCACAGTCTTTTCCCCTGTTTTTTCTGGTTGGGTACTTCCTGCTTCCTTCCTCCTGTGCTTGTTAACTGTCTGCACCTGAGAATAGTTTAGCTGAGGCACTGGTGATTAGAAAAGGGTAGGACTACACATGAGAGCAGAGTAGTTAGGCACGGTGATTAGTTAGCTTGAAGAAGCAGGGCACACCTATTTGCTCAATCTGTCCTATCACTATCCTTTGCTTTACTTGATTCTGCCTCCTCTCAGCTGTCCTTCATTTCTTGGGCTAAACACTCTAATTAGTTTGTTTATAAAGACCCCACTTTTCCGCTTGTCTTTGTCGATTCGTGACCGTTCCTTGCTCTGCCTGGTCGTTCCGTTTCCTGCGCCTTTTCTCCGTGTGTTTCTGCGATTATTGAGAGTTTTTGTCTTTTTGTGATTTTCTGTATTCAAGTAATTGATTGTATTCGTCGAGTGAGTGCGGTGAGTTTGTGAGTCTCCCGTTTCCCCAGCTCCCTTTATACTTCGACTGTTTAGTTTATTTCTGTGTCTCCCTCTTTTCCCTTCCTATTACCCTTTCCCCATTCCCTTAGATTTGTTTCCCTTCGTTTCTGTATTCTGTGCTGACTGATTTCCTGGTTTTTTGACATTTTGCCTGTCCCTGACTGCGATTGAGCTTTTCTGTGATATTCCTGATTTCTGGCTATTGACCTCTGTTTCTGTCTGACCATGAGCAACGGTAATGTGAATAAAAGACGCTCTTCCGAGCTTGAACCGCAATTGGAGTCTCCGTACGATCATTACAAGGCAATGGTTACAAGCCTGGATGAGTACTCAAGATTATTTTGCCACCATGCACCGTGAGGAGGATGGTAAGAGAAATAAAAAGTTCTCCTAAGCTAACTGTTAAAGAATTGTCACAAATGGTTGCATCTTGGGGTCACAAAGTCTCCAAAACAATCATCAGGTGCTATCTACATGCCAACAAGCTGTTTGGGAGGCAAGCACGGAAAAACTTTTTCTCACTCACAATCATAAACGTCTGAATTTCACTAAGCAGTACTGGGACTTCAACTGGGACCGTGTGCTTTGGTCAGATGAGACCAAGAGAGTGTTTGTTGCCAAAAAGCTCAAAGTGGGTTTGGCGGAACATAAAAGATGAGCATGCAGAAAAGCACCTCATGCCCACTGAGAAGTATGGGGGAGGATCGGCGGGGCTGTTTCTCTTCTAGAGGCCCTGGGAACCTTGTTAGGGTGCTTGGCATCATGAACGCTTTGAAATATCAGGACATTTTAAATCAAAATCTGTTGGCCTTGTAAAACCCCACAAAACAATACCAAGGACGGACATTGCAGAGGGCTGAAGGTTTCACGTGTTCTTCTCGGCTGGTATTAATTTGAGCAACTTCCTGGCTGGTGTGAATCACAATATAATGGATATTTTTCTACGTCCAAAGATGGGGCACAAAGCACAAAACATTAAAATTAATCTCTTGCTCAAAATCTGACTCCATAATACATTTAGAATACCAAATTTAATTATATCCTTGTTAAATATCTGACTCCAATTTAGAATTGATAGTTTGGGGACTGCATGCGTGAATCTCAAGGCAGTTACGCCAACAGAAACTTGTCTGCAAAAACCATTGTCACTCAGCAAAACGCCCCCAGGGTAAATAAGCGTCACTGCGGGATCTTAGTTTGGTGATAGTTCCAGAGGATGGAAGAAATTACCATGATAGTAGCATCTAGGCATAATCAAAATAGCACTGAGCATAAACATATCACGAACCCAGGTGTATGTATTCCAAAGGGCCCCTAAAGGGGATTAATCAAATACCGGCTTCTCAGCCCAAGGGTATTCTTTAAGATACAATCTCCAGGACCGGTAATACAAAAACTCATAGGGGAAGAACAATACAATCCAACTTAGGACATACCACTACTTACAAGCATCAGCTAGCTAGTCTGGAAGGTAAGGAATCGCCCCCTAAGTACCGGTCGTAACAAGGCTAGAAAGATCGTACAAGTGTTAAGAATCATGGAGACCACGCAAGCTGCAAAAGGAATAACAATTTAATCACCAGGTAAGCACAAACTTTGATCAAACAAATCAATGGTAAGCCAATTTTCAGTTACACACAATTTAGAAAGAGAGAACCAATTCATACCCGGAAAATTGGAGGCCACGCGGAGAAGGCCACACCACGTGCCCAGGAAGCACTCAGATGCCATTCCTCTCCGCCTACCTAGATCTGTTACTTACGCACAGACCCAGGCGAGCGGAGCGAGGCGGCATGTGATTCTCCCTAACTCACCTTTTGCGCCCATATCTTGAAAAAGACATACTGGTTAGAATTTCTTGCCTTTAAGCACTCAAAACCACGCCTCCAATCAAGGCGGAGGAAGGGAGGGCCGAATCTGGGTTTCTCCCCCATTCGGGGGTGTGATAGACTTCTTAGCAGAGAGAGGAGACTAGGGTAATTGCCAAGGTAAAATCTAACCAATTTTCAGGAGTTTCCCACAAAGAGAATGAACCATAATTTCAAAGGAAATGAAACATGCTCTGTTCAACTCCTTGGATTTCCCCGAGAATAACAAGACCAAGCATGATAGGAATACGTGCTAATATGATGCAGTTGTCATGGAAAAGCCTTAAAATGGAGTATTATTTAGCTTGAGTTATTAGTATATAAGTGATTTCTTCACGGGATATTGAACATAAACATATTATGAATTTCCGAGAGATTTAGATTGTTTTTAACAGATTAATGTAACTGGACTTTAATTTCAGTGGGGACAGTGATATAACTTTCAGAGGAGAACTGGGCAGCTAGGACTTAATGGCTCCGGCCTCCTGCTGAGCAAACCGGAGATGCTACCCCCACAGCCAGGCGTCAAAGCCATAAAAGCTTTACTGCTGCCTCTGGTTTGAGCTAGATCAACCAACCATTCAGATTCTACACGTGTAATGAGCATGTGTCCCAACAATATTATTTTTGACATTTCACATATCTGTTGTGATCTAAATCAATCAAACATTCAAATTCTACACCCTCTGCTCGAAAGCTGAAGACGGGTCGTCACTGGGTCTTTCAGCAAGATTATAACCCTCAACATGTGTCCAAATCTACACAGAAATGGTTCACCAGACACAGAATCAAGCTCCTCCCATGGCCATCTCAGTCCCCAGACCTCAACCCCATTGAAAACCTGTGGAGTGAGCAGAACAGGAAAATGCAGAGGAGAGGACCCAGGTCGCTGGATGATTAAGAGAGATTGTGCAAAGAGGAATGGTCGAAGATCCCTCTTTCTGTATTCTCCCATCTTGTGAAACATTATAGGAGAAGATTAGGTGCTGTTTTGTTGGCAAAAGGGGTTGTACAAAGTATTAACATCAAGGGTGCTAATAATTGTGGCAGACATGATTTGATGTAAAAGAATTATTTCTTAATGTGGGATTTTTTTCCACTGAATTAATGCACTTGAATTAAAGGTTGGATTTCCCTCTTTTTTGCATCGTGATCCTATATTATTTAGTAAAACTGAATTTATTAGAAGCTAAAGAACATATCTTAACCAGGGGTGCCAATAATTATGGAGGGCGCTGTGTATATACATATATATCTATCTATAAACTAGGTAAATCACTCACCCAAATCAATAGAGTATATGCAAATCACAGGGGTAACAAATCATTAAAAAAAAAAATCTTGGAGTGGGGAGATCGATACATACTCATAATTCACAGCATACTGTATCCCCCATGGCACAATATCAAAACTTAGCCAAACCTGTCCGCAAGTAAGACCCAGCAGGGCAGCGCATAATTGGCTCCTGGACTGCAGTGGGTCTTCAGCTGGGCGTCTCTTTCCTCATCTGCTTCCAAATAATCAGCCCGCAGTAGCTTGGCTTCATCTGGAGCGTGAAGAGCACTTCTGAGAGACAGTGACTGCACAGTTCTTGAAGTGAACTCCAAAATTTTACGAATTGGCATCTGGCTCCTCAAAGTCAAAATGATGGCAGTCATCTCTTCCCTAATTTGACCGAAGGCAAGCAGTGAAGATAATGACCATTGCATTGTTTGAGTATGTACAGTTTCTATTTTGTATACTCTCACGTTTATGCCACAGGTCAATGCAAAGTGGTTATATTACAGTGCAGGGCTTCAAAGAGGAATGAAATTACAATTCAGATTTGAGAATGAGAACAGACATAGGTAAAATGAAAATATTCAATGATACATGAGAATGTGGATTTAAAAGATATGATAGTGTCAACATAACAATTGAAGCCTGGTACTGATGAAAACATGAAATTATTTATATGATAATACGCATTGGGAATATACAAATACTGAAATGAATATCGTAGAATAAAATAAATCTGAGAACGTCCAAATGGATTTAAGAATATACATTGAAACAAGGGTCATTAAATAGGTGAAACATGCTTAATATATAGCGCAAATATAAATACACTCAACAAAAATATAAACGCAACACTTTTGTTTTTGCTCCCATTTGTCATGAGATGGACTCAAAGATCTAAAATTCATTCCAGATACACAATATTACCATTTCTCTCAAGCATTGTTCACAAATCTGTCTAAATGTGTGATAGTGAGCACTTTAGCTTTGCTGAGACAATCCATCCCACCTCACAGGTGTGCCAAAAACAAAAGTGTTGCTTTTATATTTTTGTTGAGTGGACATTTTGGGACAATGGAGGGAGTTCTCTGTGATTGTTCATTGCTGTGGCCTCACATGATGCTAAAGACGTTAAATGCTGCCATGGCACTGTAAGAACCATCATCAAGTGTTTCAAAGAAACCGGTTCGCTAAGAATCAGAGGCAGTAGAGTAGACTACGGAAGCCCTGAACCACACCGTGAAAAAAAAAAATTTGTGGTGAAGTAAAAGTGTAATTTTTTTCCTTTTGTTATTACGAGATATTGTCTCGTTATTTCGAGATAACATTACGCCCTGTCTGGGATTGAATCAATATGAATTGCCCATTTTTCCGAGGATGCATCGGCTGGTAACTTGTATGAACTTGACAGCAGGCATATCACAGAATTCTTTTCGGCATCGAAGCAGGAGCGGGACGCTCCTGAGAGAAAAGGGCAGGGTTACGTTTCCCAAAAGCAGAGATGCTTACTAAACAAGTTACACTAACATGGCAATATCCCCCGCCGCCTCAATTTTTTGTGTCCGTACGGACGGAGCCCAATTCTATATCCCCCGCTTCGCGCTAATCGGGGGATACTTAGCAACGTACACAGTTCGTCCATTCACAGTCAGTGACTGCGTTTACATACACACCATGTTCCTGTATTTGATTGCGTAGGCCTACCTGTCATGTAAACGAGTTCAATAACCTGATTAAGGTCATTTTCCGATTCGAAATATTCCGAATAAGACCCATGGCACATGCCTGTTTTAATCGGAATATTGGCTCATGTATAGCCTACACCTTAATCGGAATATGCCCTCGAACTGAATATTCAACCACGTCTGCGCCTGTTCACTTCGCAAGGAATTAGCATTTTTGGAGCAACGAGGAGACGACTGTATCTGTATGCATAATGAAAGACATTAATATATTGTAATATATCGACGGGCAAAAGCACCGTCACAACGATATAATTATGGTGGGCGAAAAGTGGAGAGAGGCTGGTTTTGTGTTAACTGACAAGCGCCAACCAAATTCAGCATCGCTGGAAAACTCTGAAGGCGGCATATTCCTAAACGAAAAAATAAAGGCAGTGACTCTTTTTACGCCAGTCGTAATCTTGCTCCAATGACCTATTCTTAAGATCTTCCGGATGTTCATGCACAACGTAGGAAATTAGGACTTGGAGCCATAGACTGATTTATACAGTCTATGCTTACAACGGCATTTGCGGATAACGCAGTGTCTACGTGTCCGAAAGTCGGACAGGGTTTTCATACAACTCCGTGTCCGACAGTGGATTATTGTTTTTAATTTCTTAAAATCTACTGAATCTTTTAGATATTTAAAGTGAATGTCTTGATCAGAGGGGCCCTCTTCTTCTAGATGAGTACCGAGAATTTCAATCAATGTTTCTGTTTAAGCTCTGCTCAATAACGTGAGTCGACATTGGCGCGGGACTTAATGCATTTATGACGAATTTAGCGACTGTCGGACAGAGATCCTAAAATACACCGTGTCCAAAATTCATAAAAAGTTTTAATTTTTCGAGTATTCCAGCAATTATTTGACGTACAAACTTTGCCATGTTTGCGTTCTACCTTCACAAAATGCAAATTGATAGCTATCAACTTTTCTTCGTCTTTTTATTTGTTTGCTTTCTTCCGTTGAAGATAGACATCAGTCTTTATTCGGTCTCTCTTTTGAAAATTAGTCTGATGGACTGAACAGATTCACGCTTTATTTCCACATCAGAGATAAAATGGTGCTTGTGAGCAAATCATTTCCATGACCATTGACATTGTGATCGAAATATCGCTTGCATGATCAAGACTGTCGGACGCGATATGCGAAATACTCCATGCACCCATGCCGTAGACTTCACCCCCTTCGCGGGAGCGCGCGCACGTTATTCCAATACCAAAGTCATCCAGGTCGCTTTTGTTTCACATTCGCATTCAATCAAAGAGAATTACACCCTTTCATTATGTTAAATTCTTGCCAGTGATTTACCGCTTTAATTTCGTAACCAATCAAAGTGCTAACGAGTGCGAAGGACTGTATCATATTTTTAATTTTTGCGAAGGAGACACTGACAGTAAATAACAAATGTTTGTTTCGTGACATAATATCCGAAAGCCACGTGATACGAGTGATAACGAACTCAAAATGATCTTATAGCCTTCGTATTTCTCTACATCGATTTTGAGGAAAACCAGGCTAATTACAAAATGAAGTTCAGATGGTATGAGCAAGTAGGCGTTTCGCGGCTAAATTGCATTACTATTGTGTAGGTTGAAAAGTATTTGCTGGATACGCGTATATGTCCACCCCATCAGATGTTCTTCTTTTAGAGAAGTCAAATGTTTGACTCAGGTCTTAGCAAAATTAAATTATGTGAACGAAGGAATGAATGATCAAATAATAAAAAAAAAATCAATCCAGATTTCTTTAATGAACTATTTTAACTTATAACAGACAAACTCATACAAATAGACCTGTACGAACTGAAGACAATATTTACATCAAAATGCGGCCAATTCTGGGCAGAACATGAATAACACTATGGAGGGTGGGCAGCTCGTCTTCTGGTGGTCCCACTTCTGACCTGAATCAAAAGCACCAAATGGATGAAACTTACTCTGGTTCCATGAACTGGGCCCCGACGCACAGTGCTAAAAATAATTGAAGTTGAGGACAACAAGGGGAAAAAATCCAGGGGTGCATTCTACGGCAGTCCATGTTATTGCCTTGACGTGAATTGCACCCCCTGTCTAAGTCAGACTCGGAAACCGCTACATGCATGAAATTAATTCAGGTTGCATGTATTAGGGCCACATGTATGCTAGTAAAAGGAAAAGATGCTGGGACTAACCAAGGACTGTTGGGACTAACAGAAAAAAATTGCAGGGGGGTGCATTCTACAGCAGCCCGTGTTCTTGGCTTGCCGTGAAATGCACCCCCCCTGTCCATCTCAGACTCGGAAAGTGCTACATGCATGAAATTCACTTAGGTTACAAGTACTACACCCCTATTCAACCTGTTAGAAGTACAACCCAATTTCCAAAAAAGTTGTGTCACTTTGTAAAATGTAAATAAAAACAATCCAATAATTTCCATATTTAGAAATAGAAATAGAAACAGATGTTGAAACCTGTGTTTTTTTTTTTGTTGGAAACTTTGTGCTTGTTTTCAAGTTGGCAAATGGGCACGTTTACCAGTCTATTGCCTTGTGTCTTCTTCAATCAACACTCTAGGTGTTTTGGAACTTAGGAGACCAACTGCTGTAGTTCTTCAAGCAAAAATGTTTTCCCATTTTAGCTTTATATACGATTTATGCTGCTCAATACTTTGCATCCTCCTATGTCATTTTTTTTTTTTTTGTTCCATAATGTGCCAAATATTTTTACTGCAGAGCCATGTTATGGTAATATGTGCAGAGTGTGGTGTTTAGCATGGTGTTGTTAAAATGAGCAAAACTTTTCTTTAAAAAAGGCATCTGAATGGCAGTAAATGTTGCACTAACACCTGCATGTATCGTTCACTATTAATGGTATTCTCACGGATACCAAAGTTACCCATGCCATGTGCACTAATGCACCCCAATATTTACTGATGAAAAACTTTTTATACCCAGTCACGTAATGGACTTGTTTCTAAATAATCTAATTAACTGTGAGATGTTCTGCCAGTTGTCTTTTTTTAAGCATTATGCAACTTTTCCAGGCTTTTTTTGTCCCACCCCATCTTGTTTGAAACATGTTTCTGTCATCAAATTCAAAATGAGCAGATATTTTTCAAAATGCAATAAAGATGATCAATTTAGACATCTGATATATTGTCTTTGCACCATTTTCAAATTAATATTAAGTTCAAATGATTTGAATGTCACTTTCACTTCTGTTTTATTTCCATATTATTTAGCATCCCAACTTTTTTGAAAATGGGTTGTACTTGTAAATTATCTCCAGTTTGCAGATAAGCATTCACACCACATGAGAGGCAGTGAACAATCTGAGACTAGCCACTTCCCTCATTTGGGAGTCAGGTGTCCTTTTTTTGGCTGATAAATGTCAATCCCTTCATATTTTTTCATATATATCTTTTTTTTTTCTTAAAAATGCATTTTCTTTCAGAAAATGCAGCAAACAGCTAGGGTATGAGTACATTCAAAGTAAGTTTTATTATTTTAAGAATAAAAAAGAATGTTTGTGAGTGTCATGGTTTGGTCCCGCCAGATGCAACCTGCAATGCGACGGGCACTGGGACCATTTACCCAAAAGGAGAGAAAGGGACCAAAAAGGGACTTGCACAGGTTGATACAAAATAAAAAGAATTTAATAAATAACAATTAAAACAACAGGGGAGCAGCACCACACAGCAGGGATAAAACCAGAATGCAGCTGCAATGCCAATTGGCTGTGTCGGGCACAGTGTTGTGTGGTCTAAAGAGGAGAGGGACCATCCAGCTTGTTATCAGTGCACAGTTCAAAAGACTACATCTCTGATTGTATCAGGTTGCATTAGTGCCTAAGGCATAGGGAGCTTACACATCTGCAAAGGCATTATCTACAGAGTTGTGACCAAGTCATCATGTCCAAGGCAAATCAAGCCACCGGTCATCAGCTCAAACTCAAAGCAGACAAGGGAGAGCAATGAGGAGTGACAGGGGGCAGGGGTACAAATTAGAAAAAGAGATTACTAATTAACAAGAAGTTGTGTCAAACCACATACTGCATCCATCACAACAGCATGGCTTCACAGTAGAAGAGTCTGAGTGCTGAACTGGCCTACCTGCAGTCCAGACCTTTCATTAATAGAAAACAGTTGGTGCATCATGAAATGAAAAATCCAGCTTAGATTACCCAGGATGTTGAGCTGCTAGAATCCAACATCTGATGAGAGTAGGACAACATTCCTGTCCCAAAACTTAAGCATTTGGTCTCCTCACCTCCCAGACATTTACAGACTGTTGTTAAAAGAAGAGGGGATTCCAAACAATGGTAAACATGGCCCTATCCCAACTTTTTTGAGATGTGTTGCTGCCATCAAATTCAAATTGAGCTAATATATTTCATGAAATGGTAAAATGTCTAACGTTCAAGATCTGATTTGTTTTTTATGTTGGACTGTGAAGAAAATGTCAATTTATGAGATTTTAAAATCATTGCATTCTGTTTTTATTTACATTTTCCACAGCATCCCAACTTTTTCGTAATTTGGGTTGTATATCTTATTTATTTTGTGACATTTTCTACATTTAAATGAATGTATTTTTTTTAGGTCTTACCTTGAATAAATTTACTATTCAGTTTCATTTTTTAACTCCATTTTGTTCATAGGTATTCTCAGTAGCAGAATTTTTTTTGTTATACTGTTTGTTTCTTGATTTATTTATGGACAAATGAAGTTTTTGTGGTTCATTCTGATTTATTGTTGTCAGACCAAGGAATTATTGTTGTCTCTTGACTGTTGAGGAAAAACCTAGTAAGTATATTTTCAGTCAACATTGAGTTAGGTCCATTTTTGAGCATACTTAGCTTTGCCTCATTATTTACAGCATAAATAAGATATATATAAAAAATCTGTGATTTCCTATGTTTTGCTATAGCAAAACCAAACAAGTTATCAATTTTTTTCACTTTAAATTTTCTATTTTTCGTGATGGCAAAACTTGGCACGTTGAATGAGCCAATTATGAAGCGCCATTCCTATTACATGATCTGTCAGGTTAGTCCCCATGCAGGGCATTGGATGTGCAGCACATTTATGGTCTGTATTCATAATTCATATAATTCGCAGGGAAATAACATTGGAAAATTGCTTCAAGAGGGAAGCAGATGGCGCAGTTAACACTGATAAACTCTCAAAAACCACTGCATGTAGCACTTTCCTAGTCTGACTTAGACGGGGGGTACAATTCATGTCAAACCAATAACATGGACTGCCGTAGAATGCACCCCTGGATTTTTTTCCCTTGTCCTCAACTTCAATTGCTTTTATCACTGTGCGTTGGGGCCCAGTTCATGGAACCAGAGTAAGTTTCATCCATTTGGTGCTTTTCTAGTTTGATTCAGGTCAGAAGTGGGAACACCAGAAGACGAGCTGCCCACCCTCCATTGTGTTATTCATGTTCTGCCCAGAATTGGCCGCATTTTGATGGAAATATTGTCTTCACTTCATACAGGTCTATTTGTATGAGTTTGTCTGTTATAAGTAAAAACAGTTCATTAAAGAAATCTGGATTGATTTTTTTTTTATTATTTGATCATGCATTCCTTCGTTCACATAATTTAATTTTGCTAAGACCAGAGACAAACATTTGACTTCTCTAAAAGAAGAACATCTGATGGGGTGGACATATTCGCGTATCCAGCAAATACTTTTCAACCTACACAATAGTAATGCAATTTAGCCGCGAAACGCCTACTTGCTCATACCATCTGAACTTCATTTTGTAATCAGCCTAGTTTTCCTCAAAATCGATGTTGTGAAATACGAAGGCTATATAAGATCATTTTGAGTTCGTTATCACTCGTATCACGTGGCTTTAGGATATTATGTCGCGAAACAAACATTTGTTATTTACTGTCAGTGTCTCCTTCGCAAAAATTAAAAATATGATACAGTCCTTCGCACTTGTTAGCACTTTGATTGGTTGTGAAATTAAAGCGGTAAATCATTGGTAAGAATTTAACATATGAAAAGGTGTTATTCTCTCTGATTGATTGCGAATGCTAAACAAACGCGACCTGGATCACTTTGGTATTGGAATAACGTGCGCGCGCTCCCGCGAAGGGGGTGAAGTCTACGGCAGGAGTGCATGGAGTATTTCGCATTTCGCGTCCGACAGTCTTGATCATGCAAGCGATATTTCGTTCACAATGTCAATGGTCATGGAAATGATTTGCTCACAAGCACCATTTTATCTCTGGTGTGGAAATAAAGCGTGAATCTGTTCAGTCCATCTGACTAATTTTCAAAAGAGAGACCAAATAAAGACTGTTGTCTATCTTCAACAGAAGAAAGCAGATGAATAAAAAGACTAAGAAAAGTCAATAGCTATCAGTTTGCATTTTGTGAAGGTAGAACGCAAACATGGCCAAGTTTGTACGTCTAATAGTCCTAATTGCTGGAATACTCGAAAAATTAAAACTTTTTATGAATTTGGGACACGGTTTATTTTAGGATCTCTGTCCGACAGTCGCTGAATTCTTCATAAATGCACAAAGTCCCACGCCAATGTCGACTCACGTTATTGAGCAGAGCTTAAATAGAAACATTGATTGAAATTCTCGGTACTCATCTAGAAAAAGAGGGCCCCTCTGATCAAAACTTTCACTTTAAATATCTAAAAGATTCAGTAGATTTTAAGAAATTAAAAACAATAATCCACTGTTGGACATGGAGTTATATTAAAACCCTGTCCGACTTTCGAACACGTCGACACTGCGTTATCCGCAAATGCCGTTGTAAGCATAGACTGTATAAATCAGTCTATGGCTCCAAGTCCTAATTTCCTACATTGTGCATGAACATCCAGAAGATCTTAAGAATAGGTCATTGGATCAAGATTACGGCTGGCGTAAAAAGAGTCACTGCCTTTATTTTTTCGTTTAGAAATATGCCGCCTTCAGAGTTTTCCAGCGATGCTGAATTTGGTTGGCGCTTGTCAGTCAACACAAAACCAGCCTCTCTCCACTTTTCACCCACCATAATTATATCGTCGTTACGGTGCTTTCACCCATCGATATATTACAATATATTCATGTCTTTCATTTTGCATACAAATACAGTCGTCTCCTCTTTGCTCCAAAAATGCTAATTCCTTGCGAAGTGAACAGGCGCAGACGTGGTTGAATATTCAGTTCGAGGGCATATTCCGATTAAGGTGTAGGCTATACATGAGCCAATATTCCGATTAAAACAGGCGTGTGCCAGGGGTCTTATTCGGAAAATTTCGAATCTGAAAATGACCTTAATCGGGTTATTGAACTCGTTTACATGACAGGTAGGTACGCAGTAGCGGTTTTAGACACGGGCGAACAGGGCAGCCGCCCGGGGCGCCATTTCGTGGGGGGCGCCATGAGCGCTTGGGTTAAAAAAAAAAAAATTGTATCATATCGCTGCAATCGGCACATTGGCGCCCCCTAACTGCAGGCGCCCTTGCTTGCTGAGAAGGTGTCGCCCACAGAAGCCAGTCGCGGTTTTAGGCACGGGCGAAAATGTTCCGTCTATCATATCACTGTGTGGGCAATTGGCACATTGGCGCCCCCTGACTGCAGGCGCTCTTGCTTGCTGAGAAGGTGCTGTGCACAGGAGCTGTGTGAGTGAGAAGGGGGAGGGGAGGGGGCGCGGGGGACAGTTCACCTCTGCTCTGGGTATCCAAATGCAACGCAATGCCAAGGGAATCTACTGTATAGAGCAATACTCTTAATGCAATTAGTGGGCTAAAGTCAGTCACACATCAACCTTCTTCCACATAACATACATGTCATAATATTATAAATACAGGTTTATAATTCCGGCACATTTTTTTTAATTGCGCGTAAAATGGCTAATAAAGTAGTCAGACGATTATGTGGTCACCAAGGTGAATTGGTTTACTCCTGGTGGAGGTGATCGCAGAAAGTCTAAATGATTCATTTTCTGCTATAATGCGAATCCCAGAGGAGGTGGAGACAAGGGGCTCTAATTTCCTGGCGCAGCGCAGGTGGCTTAGCGAGGCGCAGCTCACGCAGTGGTAATTTCGTCTGGCGCAGCCCGCGCAGTGGTAATTTCGTGAGGTGCGCAGCCTTTGGTAAACGAACGTGCGCCGAGATGGTTGTGGCGGCGTAGTAGGGGGAGGTGTCAAATATTCATCAAGACGGAGTGACAATTTCGTAGAAAAAGTCTCCGCTGGAAACTTGCCAGCTCCAACCTGGTTTAATTTCGGTGCAGTGGTAATTTGGCTGACCGCGGGCAGTGCGCACACTTCACCGAAATCTCACAGGCAGGTTTCCAGAATGTCATTTCAATGCAATAAAAAATTACAGGAAGCACTATTTAATGTAACTTTCTGAATGAGGACATAAATTATAGTACCTACATCGATTGTCCTGATGTCAGATTAAAGGCGGTTGGTACGCGTAATGGAGACATGACCTGGCTTAATCAACGCAGCTGAATCTTTGATTCAAACTAAGGACTTCACATCTTTCTCAGCCAACCATATATATATATATATATATATATATATATATATAGCATGCTTGCGTTCTGAGCTCAGTAAAGCCGCTTGCACACTGGACAACGAAACGATTGTTTCGCTCAACTTATAACAGGCGAAGTCAATGCAAAGACGTGATAGTCGGACAGGGTATTTATATAGCTCCGTGTCCGAAAGTCATAAAAGTTCTAATTTTTCCTAGTATTCCAGGAATTATTGGACGTGCAAACTTGGCCATGTTTGTGTTCGACCTTCACAGAATGCAAATTGATAGCTATCGACTTTTTTTGGTCTTTTTAGCCTATTCGTCTGTTTTCTTCCCTTGAAGGTAGACACCAGTCTTTATTTTGTCTTTCCCTTTGAAATAAGTTAGATGGATCGTACAGATTCACGTTTTATTTCCACACCAGAGATAAAATAGTACTTGTAGTCAGTGAGCAAATCAATTCCATGACCATTGACAGCATGAATAAATTATCGCATGCACGATCAAGACTGTCCGACGCGAAATGCAAAATACTCCACGTGCAGCAGCCAGCAAAAAGTAAAAATATTGATATGAGAACAGATTAATAACGAAAAAAAGAATAAAATATATCATCAACACTTGGAACATCAAAAAAGATGAGCCACAAACAAATAAATCGCAGTGTTCATTGGATGTTCTGTTGTTACAAAAATGTTTATTTTTATTCTTTATTTCGTTATCTGTTCTAATCGTCCTCTTTCTTTTTTGGCTGTCAGACACGGAGGCATTGTACATTGATTCGCACCAGTGTCGCCTCACTTTATTGAGAAGAGCTTAAACAGAAACATTGATTGAAATTCTCGGTACTCATTTTGAAGAACTGACCCCTCTTATCAAAACATTCACGTTTAATATCTAAGAGTCAGCAGATTTGAAGAAATTACAAACAATAATAGACTGTCGGACACAGAGATTTATTAAAACCCTGTCAGACTTTCAGGCACAAGACTGCGTTCAACGCAATCTGTCGAGCGAAAAATTCGTCTTTAATGGGGGAAAGGAATAGTCTACAGCCTGATTGCTATGATCTCGTACTGAGTTAAGATCACTAATTGAAAATAAATGTGTAACGTAGCTTGCATTGTTGTCCATGCATGTTAATCCCAAAATTTTAAGCAGCAACAGTTTGTAATAATAGGAACACGCTATCCATCGTTTCTCTTGCCAATGAGCAAGATTTGACTCAGCTGTGTCACCTTCTTTGCCAACTTGCGCTGGAAGGAGGGGCAGAGGCGGGACAGAGGAGTACTTGTGCCAGGCTACACCGAGCACGAAATTGCCACATACGCCTGGACACACCCCGTTGGCGCGGCGCACCCCCCATGCGCCACGCCTGCGCCTGGTCTACGAAATTTGGGCCCAAGATGTCACTACATCTTTTCCCAATCAATTCTGGATTGATGTAGCCATCTTTATAAAAAGGAAACTTAAGATTAATGTTGAAATTGATATGTTTGATGTTATGCTGTACTTTAGGCAGGATATGATTGAAAGCAACAAACTCTACATTATACAGTTACTATTAATTATTGGAAAATTCCATATTCATAAGACAAAATGGTCAAGAACCAAGCCAAATTTCATGCACTTTATTAATGAGTTTAACCTTTATGGCTCCATGATTTCAAAAATAAAAAACAAAAAAGCTGCTAAAACCTACAAGCTAGTAGAAGAATATATTATGCTTAATACCTCAAACTCTCTGGCAATGTGACATGTATTATTATTATTTTATTTTTTTTTTTTAATTATTAATATTATTGTCCTTTATTGTTTTTTGTTTGTTGTTTTGTCAATATGTATTTCTGTTGGGATTCTGGATTCGTCTGTCATGTTTAAGTTCTGTGCCTGGCTCAGCCATGTTTAGGATTCTTGTGTTTACGTGACCTCTGCTTGTCTGACTATTCTTTGGATTGTGTTTTGGTAATTTAGATTTCTTGTTTTATTATTTTTCATGTTCAGATCATTTAGTTTTTCATGCCATGTTTTCATTTCCATGCATTGCACTTCGTCTACCCTGTCTTGTCTTGTGTAGGTCTTTGCCCACGGTCCCTAGTCTTGTGTGCCACTCATTCGGGTGATTTATTGGTTTCTGGGTTTTCAATCTTCCTTCATTATCTCGTGTGCTTCCTTCCTCTCTCTTTTACTATCTACTAACCATACTAACAGTTTGTTGTTTTTTGATAATTACTAATCCTCATTAACATTGTATATTTTTACTAACTTACTAACATGCACTCGGGATTGTATAGCTGCACATACTAATTGACTAATGATCTCTCAGCAGTCGCTCAATTCTAATCTCCGCCTCCTTGCCTATCCCTAATTATCTCTGCTGCAGTTTTCCACTTATATCTCATGCTTTCCTTTTCTTTAGACTATGCACTTTTAGTACTCCTTAACTGGAGCTGTTGTTTGTTCATAGGATTGTCTTGTGATCCCTGTCTGCGTTTTGGCATTTGCCAAATTCATGTGATTAGTTTATTCCTCATGTGTCTCTCCCTGATCATTGTTACCATTGATTGCACCTGTTCTCCCTGGTCATGTGTTTACCCTGGATGTGTATATAAGATGTCTGTTTGGTTCATCCTCTTGTCAGATCGTTCTTCCTGTGCCACGTTTTGTTTACGCCTTGATTCTAAGTGATTTATCTTTCTGACTGGACCGCCTGACTACCGAGCTTTGCCAATTCCCTGTATTGTACCGCATTCTTGTGTATCGACCTATTTTTGCCTGATTACGGATTTTGTTTTTGGTGCCCTGGTTACGATTCTGGATTTCGCCCTTTGGATACTGATTTTAGATTGCGGACTTTGTACTGTTGCCAGCTCTGTTAGGGGGGTTACCCCCTTCAGAAATAAAGCCTCCTTTTTGCATTCATCTGGTTTTCGCTATTGGTTCATTTCGTAAATCACAACAATTTCAATATTTGTACTTGTATGTTTATTTGAACATTTGCATAAAAAAAAAAATAAAAAAATCTTCCCAATCAAAAGCTGAAATGGCAGGTCATTAGAGAAAGCTAATTACAACTGGTAAATTCAAATTGTTGCCACTCTCCGAGCCCACTCATCTTTCACTGCGAAAAGATGCAAGTAGGTCTCCAAATTGACGGCTCTTTGTAAAGAGGATCTTACAGGAATGGTCGTCGCAATTTATGGGAAAATAAACACAATTTCTGTGAGTGCCATTGCTCTTACTCCCATTTACTTCATCTTAGTATAAGAGCCAGCTACGCCACTCTGCAACTCAGTCAGCTAGTTGCAGATATGCATGTTTGAACTATAGCCAGCAAGGGTTTCTCAATTCAGTCAATTAAGTAGCCTGCTAATGTAAGCTGGCTAGCTAACAAACTAATATGGCATAATGGTACTGTGAAAAGGTACTGCGTGCACTTTGCTGAGCTATTTTAGTAACATTAATGATGAGTGGCACTTAGCTAGGTTGCTATCAGTGCTTGGCCCTACTGATTTTACTAGTATTACATGTGGTATTCAGTTTGGAAAAATATTTAGTGTGACATAAATATTTTGATTAATAATATGGGAACTTTATGAATTGTGTCGCAAGTCTGAGGGAGGAAAGACTTCTCAGAGTTGCGGAGACAGCCCTTGATACACTTAGTTGAGAGACGCCAATATCATCTCCATTGCATATTTGGTTTTCCCCCATGGCCAGGAAACGCAGGAAGGAAAACTATTTGTATTGGACTCAGTGCTCAGTTCCTCTTCGATCCACTTGCAATATATTCCCGAACTAGTGGTTCCATGCACCGTATACCTGCGAAGTCCACTCTAAATTGTTCTCAAAACTCCCTATCACTGCAACCTTCCAAACAATTTCTATGTACCATAAATGGGCGTCTGTTTGGATGAGTGGCCGCTCTGTTTGTTTATGGTTAAAAAAAAAAAAGAAAGAAATTATCATCGATTTAGGAATCCTTGGAGGTCCTCCTAGAGTTTAGAAAATTCTTCTGTGATGAAAACTTTTATGAATAGTACTGAGCTATTTCTTGGCCATTTCAGAATTTTTATTGGGAAATCTTAGAAAAACTACCGGATTTAAGAATTCTTAAGGGGTAAGAACTTTCTGAGAATATTTATGAATACGGGCCCTGGTGTTTTACTAACAGAGGGGATCACTGCAGCTGCTACATATGAGCTAAGGCAAAATCTCCTGCAACATGGGCCCAAAAAATAACCACATTTATTCATAGGAGCTGGGACCTTCTTGTACACAACCAAAAACCTTGCAACATAAAGAACACAAAGCAAGCGAAACCTGAATTTTGAAAATGTGTGGTTTTGGACTCATTGAAGTCAATTCAATTAATCAAGTTTCAGGATAAATATAATATATATAAATATAACATACTATATAATATAAAGACAGGAATACAGCAATACATACCAACTTAATAACTGCCTAGGAGTGGCCTCAGCCTGTGATATTACCCCCACATGTTGTCATGCCTCTTTTTATGGCCCCTTGGGGGTTATGGCACTGCTGCCTTTCAGCAAGAAGGTTGTGGGTTTGAATGCCTTTCTGGGTAAAATTTGCATGCTCTCCCTAAGTTTGTTCAGGTTTTTTCTGGGTACCCCAGTTTCCACCCACAATCCCCAGCAAGGCTAATTGGAGCGTAAATTGTTATGAAGGAATTCTACGTGCTTAGAATAGTATGGCAGGTAACATGAGTATGTATGTGTGTGTGTTTGTGTGTGTGTGTGTGTGTTTCAATCATTAGTTTAAAGTGAAAGACAACTTTTGTCCGAAGTGAACTGCCAATTGTCCTCTCAGGTGCTTGCTACAAAATTTTTTTAACCAAATTTTTTATTTCACTGTGAGTAATATATACTTAAACTTCTGGATCAAAAAACTCAGGGAATTTGCCATTTTGCTGTTAACAGCAATGTTAAATGTCCTATAGCTCTTTGACAGTAAGAGGTAAATAACACTCTCGCTGAAGACCGGCATTGTCTGCTTTCCTTCAAGTGTTTTGAAACCCAACAGCCAAACACAATGGCAATTTTACAATCTGTGAGGAATCTTATGCATGAATATAAGAAATACTTTGCGATTGGGAACCATACAACGGGTGTAGGGGAAGTGGGAAATGGGTGACTGGGCACTTGGGGTAAGAAAATGTACAAACTGTCTATGTTTGTTGATAAGTTTATTTTTCTTTTTGTACACAAAATTAATAAATAAAAGATTTAAAAAAAAAACAATTCTTTTACTGCAGGGATCAGTCAGTGTGTCACAGCTGATTGTGAAATGTGTTCAGAATAAAGTCTATTCTGATGGGTTTGGGGCTAGCTAAAATGTCGGTCCATCATATGGTGCACCTGCGAGAAGCAGATATGAGGCAGGAGACAGTTCACTCTTTTACACAGCACTTCAGGGGGGACGGATATTTGCTTATTCATATGGATGAATTAATGTAGATAGGTAAGTATGTATGGTTTCCCAGAAGGAAGAAATGATAAAGTGTGTGTGTATATATATATATATATATATATATATATACAAACATACATACACATACACACACAAACACACGCGCGTGCGCTTTGTGTATATGAGCAATTGCAGATGCTTGGTAATGATGCCAGCTAGGCCAAGCACTAATTAGTTTGCTTAACATGCTAGCAATTAAGTCTGTGCTGAACTTCTCAGATCCCAAAACTACGTTGTATAAAAGGAGTGACATCCTCAGTATTGTTAGTAATGGAAATGCCTGCGGTAATGTAAATATTCACTCAAAATAATGAATACAAAAGGCAACCCATGTTTCACTCAAGCATTCTTTGTAGAAAAGAAACTACAGAAGAAAAAAGGAACGTGATTAAATTTCCTGTTGTTGGACAACCAGCACAGAAAGGGAAGGGGAGCACTGGCTCATGCATTAACTAATTTAACCTAATAAAGCAGCAAAACAAGCAGTAATTTAGCTCAAATGAGCTAAGCCTACTCAGACTCTGGTTAAGCTATGGTCATTCAACATCACTGTCAAGTGATTGCCAAAGCATTCCTGTGCCTCTCATTGGCAAAACCTTTTTGAGGGGAGGAAAGAAGGTGACCTTCAGTTTTTGGTAATATTCGGCCTCATTATCATGATTTGAAGTATTGTACAATCCTGTCCCCCAAAATGCTGGAATGCTGTTCAAAATGTAAATGAAAGCAGAATACATTGATTTTCAAATCATATTAACCCTACATTTAATTGAAAATACTACAAAGACAACAAGTCAAACGTTGAAACTGAGAAATGTTACTGTTTTTAAAATATATATATATATCTGTTAATTTTGTGTGAATTTTGAGCCAACAACATGTTTCAGAAAGGTTGGGGCAGGGGGATGTTTTCCTCTGTGTTGCATCACCTCTTCTTGCAATACATAAATTCTCAAATAGCGAAGCAGCATTATTCAGCAGCAGCCCATACATAAATGGCTGTCAAAACGCTCCTTTAGCAAGCTTCTACTCCAGCTTTTCAGAGAAGAGATTCATGTATCCAATTCGCAAATTCCGGTGCTCAGGCAGACTAGCATGGCCTACCAAAGAAACAATAAAAAGTAAGCCAGTCCAGTTACAATAGCGTCATTGGAGATATTGGCTCCTCACGCTACCATCTATGTCTTCTCTGCATTTGTCAGTAGAATTGTGCTAACATTCAAAGAACGCCATCTTTTTTCATTTTGCTGTTGTCACTCTGGACATCTGGTCACCTAGATATATTTCTAAATGGTTGAGTGTGAGAAAGTGAATGATGTGTTTGAAGTAGGTTCCCAGATAAGCTTTGGAAGTTGATAACTGGTTGAATTCTCAACTTTAATGCAGGGTCAGCTCTTATTATGAATCATTTGTGTTTAGTGAAATATTAATAACTTGGTTGAAAAGCAACAACCGGCTCCCTTCGGTCTTTTTTGAATTATGCATAGTCCTTTAATGATCATGATTTTAAAGTTGAACGGCATGTAGCAAACATCAAAAATGCGGGGGGCGTAGAACAACAGAGTAAGCAGAACATAATGAAACAACAGAAAAGTGCAGAACTGCAGGACTTTGTTGGTATAAAATAAAAACAATATATTTTAAGGTAACAGTTAAAGTATACACTATGTGTTGAACACACTGCCATATATCCACTCTAACTGGAGGCCTATACGGAAAAAGTTTCGATTGAACAAATCTGAATGTACATATTTTTAAATTCAAATTTTAAGACAAATTTTATCATGCAACCCTCCATCCATCCATCAATTTTCTATACCCGCTTATTCCTCACTAGGGTCGCGGGGCGAGCTGGAGCCTATCCCAGCTGACTACGGGCAAAGGCAGGGACCCACCCTGGACAGGTTGCCAATCCATCACAGGGCACACACACCATTCACAGACCATTCACTCTCACACTCATACCTATGGGCAATTTACTGTCTCCAGTTAACCCTACCTCTTCCATGTTATCAATCTGCACTTTGTGCTTCCAAGAATTTAAGCAATGCATTTAAAATTAAAGAGTGTTTTGATTATCTTTGGTGCAATTCAAAGCTATTTCACCACAGAGGAAAAAAAAATAAAAATCTGACTCATGCAATATGCTTCTGTACGATCCTTTAGTGATGCCAAGGACATAAAAAAACAGCACTCCCTTGAAGGATTCATTTTATATTTTGGCCATTTAGCAGGCAATCTTACCCAGAGCAATTTGATAAACAAAAGCAGAACATTCTTTGCATAAAATCCACTGACGTATACTCCAGGATATGTCTTACAGGTGAAATACCTTTCTCAAGGTTAAAAGAAATGGCACACCTCCAACCAGTTTGGAGAGGCAAACTCAGTTCAGCACCCATAAAAGTACTCTACCGGCAGGTGATAACAATGCATATTTTACTGCAAGAAGTAAGATAAGTAAGGCCCCGTTAAATATTCAAACTGGGATGAAAGAATACAAAGGAGATAAGCGAGCTTATTGTGTCTGAGGGCGTTAATATGCAATGGTTTACATAATTTCAGTTTTACACAGCAATATATATATAAATATATATATTAAATGACTGGAATTATGGTAGAATTTCATGGAAATTCATTTGTGATCATACGGATAAATGAATTTATTTATGTATACACACCATGTACCATGTAAACTAATGAAGGGAAATGACTTTGGGAAAAGTGGTGAAACAACTAATCGTTTGTGAGTATTTTTTTTTTTTACTTTGCTTGAATTCTGTGAATGACGTAGCTTTGTTTTGTGTGCATTAAGTATTTATTTTTTTGCAAACACAATATTTTTTGATAAACAGTTATCATATACAAAAGTACTATTGTACAGAACATATACTGGTGTAATCATTTTGATTAATTTTGTCAAAAGTAAAAGGAGGCAGAGTTGGGAAGAACAAAGCCAGAAATCACATCAAAGTAATTGGCTGGGCTGTATTTGTTTCAGTCATGCTCATAGATTGGCTGCCTAGGTTAGGGGTTTCCGCGCTCTGTTCCTCAACTATGAGACATCTTTCCTATCCGGATGCAGTACTTCCTCTAGCGCATGCAGACCTTGGTGAAAGTCAAATCCTTCTCACATCTTTGTCTGTTCACCCAGAGGAACTGTACTTATTCCTCGCGGTCTGGTACACTCAAAAGAAATGCATGTCCATTTTTGGCTGGCAGGCTCACTCAAAAGAAATCTGTATCCCAAACTGTCACGTAGTTGGATACAAAAAGAAACAACATCTATGGCTGGCACTGCTGCACTTTCAGGCACAGTGCCCTGACTGTGGATGGTATACAGTGGCAGGTTATTATCCTTGCATAAATAAGTAAATTATGCATGAGCTGCACACCGATGGCCGAGGGCTGATTTCAGCACCACACTCATACCAGGACTTTCATCTGTCCATAGAAATGACTAAGTCTCATTAAATGTATCGTAGGGCTTTGACAGCCCAACCTTTGTGTCATCTGCCTCCTAGCCTCGGACCCTTAGGGGGCTTACTGGTCAGCCTCACTATTTTATCAGAGGGATGTTTAAACTTTGATAGGTGCCACACCTCCTGTCATGCCAAACAGATCAGTCACCATATGCAGGACCAGATTTATTGGGAGCTGGTATGTTTCAGCTTGTCCCAAAACAAGGGTTAAACAAGGCAAAGATATCCATCAAAGTCCTAAACTACCTTGACAGAAATAAATGTTTCCCCTAACCTTTAGTTAATTAACTTAAGGAAACTTAAAGGCAGATCACCAAGCAGAGTCCATATTGTTTTCCTGAACTGTTAGTCCCAGTCTTTGTTCCGTATCTCCAATATTGGAAAAATATCTTTTTTTTTCCTTGATTTAAAATAAATTAAAACTTGCCCCTCGTCTCCTCAAACTCACCCTGGTTTTGCAAATTAATTTTCGAAATTGCTATACACAAGGGGAGGGTAATGCAAGGAAGATTAGGATTAGCATTTCGCCGGTATTGTCCGCCTGTATCGTGGGAAAACCTGTTCAGCTCTCACTATTCATTCTTGCCTATTTTAGGAGGAGGATATAACCTGAACTAATCCATGCTAAGTACCTTCTTCAAGGGTACAGTGGCAGTCCAGGCTTGAAATCTGTAACTTTGTGATGAACAATCTCAAACCCTCTCTCTGCAACATCACAAGGACTGATAGGATTAGTAAAGCTTCTGTTCAGGGTGTAAAGAGTCTTTTTTTTTGCACTTGAGCATAGACTGATGAAGGCATTGAATGTGTCAGAAAAAAAAGAATGTCGTCCTTTGATGGTTCTGAAGGGCTGGGTAATATGTTAAACAAATGGGATCACCTCATCTCTAGTCAGACTATCAGAGCCAATATAAAGCCATCTCTACTGAAGTCTTTGAAGAGGAATATTATAATCAATTTTAAAGGGATGAAATGTGCATTAAGGATGCTGAGAGTAATTTGAGTGGCTGAATCATGAGAGTGCAAAAACTACATAGGAGGATGTCTGCCATGGAGTGGGCAAAAGAGTGACAGCTTGCCTTTTGATGGTGAAGCTGTCAGATGCTTAATTTCATGTGGAGCCAATCTGTACACATAGAGCTGAAAGACTGTCTTAATGCAAGGTCAGATGTAGCCTTTTTCATACTACCTTGATCCATCACAGGACAATTAGAAATAGGACAATAAACAAACAGAACAAGAAAGGCGGACTCTGACACAAAAAGACGTTGCACACACACAAACAGAAATGAGCACACACACACATACACACAAACAGAGACATACACGCACGGACGCACACACACACACCCACACACACCCACACACACACCCCCACACACACACACACACACTCAGGCGCACATGCACACAGACACCAACACACACACACACACACACACATTTGTCTATTTCCTAAATAATTGTGAGGATGTACCCCATTTTGCTTGAATGTGAGAAATGTCGTCTATTTTTTCCAAATGTTTTCCCAGTTAAAAAGAAAAAACTCACATAACAAGACTCATGAATAATGTAGCAAATTAGCCATCAAGGTATCTCTCCCTCTTCATCTCTCATGCACTAATTGTGTGGAGTCAGTCATTTGAAGTGTCTCTGATGTTAACTGCTTTATAATGAACACATTGCTGGATTTGTATGCAGCTACACAAGCTTCTTATTATGTGAAAATCTAGACACAGGAAAGTATTAAATGAGCTTAAAGCAGACAAATCACTGTGGTGGAGTCTGTTCTATAAAGTTTTAGGTGAATTTATATGGTTCACTCGGAATAAAAATGAAGGCCCCTCTTCCCAATGGGACACCCCTTTGGAAATATGACTCAGCAAACAGGGTGATAAATGATTCAAAAGAACGTGCAATCATTAATGCACATGATAATTAGGGAAAAACAAGCACTACTCCCACACAATGAGAATGTGGAGCACAGGGATATATTTAATACAGCCTTGAATATTTTGCTAGACTCAAGTGTCTAATGTTCTGATAATTTTGGTGGTATACTTTTTGAAACTTTCTATGACATTAAGTAATAAAAAAAAGAAAGAAATGCATGCCTCCACTGTTTTAGCCCATCAATGGCAATTAGAACCCATTAACTAGCCTTCATTATGCTCTCCAGTAAAATGGCAATCATCTTCACTTGCTCCAGAGGGTGGTTTGTCATTGTGAACATTATCAAACCAGAGCAACTGAGAAAATATTATAGATTTCATGTCCAGGGTAGCACTATCAAGAGATGTGCGCTAAATGGACACCATTTAGCTAATTGGCCAAATGAAAGATTGTGTCTAGTGTGTTCATTAGATGGTTTTAAATTACTGGAAATCAATACTGTATCATTTACAGTACTGTGCCTACCATCCATAAAGTATGATTTAGAGTAATAGATTTGTTGAACAGTGTATTTTTCAACGACTAATAGAGGGAATACATCTCTTATTTTGAGACCAAAAAATTTTCATAGAAAGTTTGCATTAAGCATATGCCTCCTCATGGCAAGTGACTGAGGACGTGGCATTATTTCCACACTTATGCATACATTCACTTCATTACAATATGCAAATGACTATATGTGATTTACAAGAGAATAATTAGCATTAGTCTTCCTTTACAATGCATCTTTCCTTGCACACTGAGCTTACGTTGATGCCTCATCATAGGACCACACATGTGAGCGCCAGAAAGGACTTTGATTATGCAATATGTTCCTTTTGTCATATATTCAGCGGACTGAACTCATTTATAAGGTTTTTAGTCTTTAGAGCATTGATGTGCTCTATAATAGAATGATATGCATTGCATTGCTGCCTGTAGATGGTCATGGTGAAGTCCAGTGGCCGTCTTTCCCTTGTTTTTCTTTGGCATCAAAAGGATTGATTTTGCAAGACATTCAAAAATCCTTCTCCATGTCTCATAAATCTTCGTTCTGGCCTGAAATATTATGTTCTTATTTTAGCGATGTCTAATAAAATTAGACTATGATCCATTATCTGGTTGACTGGATTAAGGCCATCTATTTAATTTTTCAAAAAATGTTTTTATTTGTTGGGCTATCATTCATCTTTCTTGCCAATAAGTGCTTAATTACAACAAAACATCCTATTTATATATCACACTTCCACTGCAGTGTGAGCTGTTTTGTTAGAAATGTGCAAACACACACACACGCGCGCGCGCACACACACACACACACACATTCTTTTGTGTATGTATTTTTTAAACACATCCAGATCAGGTTTGCTATAGTGTAAACATAAGCATTCAGTATTCGTTCTGGCATTGTTATTATTGTGAATAACATACCCCATTAATTGGTTGTACCAATGCGATACAATGAAGAAACACTGCGCAACTAAAACTGTTTTTCACTCATTTGTCGATTCCATTGTGTTTCTCTAAAATCCCCTTTAAGAGGATTGGACTATTAGGACATATTAATAAAAACATGGCAGGAAAACCTCCCTCTGTGTCCTGCCAGACATACGGACAGAATGACGCACAGACATAACTGTACCAGGCAAAACACATTACATTACCCTCAGGGCCCAGAGCAATTATTCTCTGTCTTATCTCGTGTTAACTTTCAGCGGTTCGCGTTTCTCCTGCTGAGCGGTAGCGATTAATCTGGTGAAGCGGGGACATGGACAGGACCCAGCGCTTGGGCTCATTAATGGTAATCTGTCGGATAGAGGGAGGGAGAGGGTGGGCAATTATACACCTGTAATCTCCGCATGCCAGGGAGTCAGACAGCACAGGCCTCATACAAACCTACTGTTTATGGTTTACTTTAATGCATTTTTTCCCCGAAAGAAACAGAAAAAGAAAAGCCTTTAAAAGTCTTTTCTCACAGTCTTATATTTAAAAATATTTGTCTCTTTCATTTATATATTATTTTAAAGAAATTGATGTACAGGAAACTGCAAAATTAACATTACCTCAATTTTTAATATTCACAGTTAGGTCCATAATGGTCTGGACAGTGAAAGCATTTCCATTATTTTAGCTTTGTATGCCATCTCAATTGATTTGAAAAGAAACAATCAAGATCTGCTTCAAGTGCAGAAAAGGATTGAAGAGCTTAGCAGCCAGTTGTCAAAACACAGCCATTTGTGCCTTTAGTAGGGAGACCTGTTAAAAAAAGCACTGTACATCCAAGACTATCCTCCCAATTTCAATGTGTTTACCCTCAAAATACAAACAAAATGTTAAGCTTAAGGTCAGGCTGAAAGATCTAATAGGTTCAATGTCACCAGCCTTTCACTACAGATTCAAGTTACTATTATTTGGGTCAGGGTAACACCCATCCGTCAAACATTTAGAGTAAAAATCACTTTATTCAATCACTTTTTTCTCCAGGCTTCAGATTCTGTTCTCGAATCACATCAAAGTGGGAAAAAAAATCTGCCGCATATTGTTTTAGCACGAGGAAGCCCGCCCATTGTTGCAATGAATATGTTAAAAGTGTGAGTTAATGAATTGAGACAACCTTTTTTAAACTGCTGCAATGTACTTCCTCTTAATTTCACTTTCACTCTCATTAACATTGCAGCTGTTTACAGAGGCATATTTTATTATATTTCTGAATAGTTTTGAATTTATCTCCGTGAAAAATGAAGACTTAGAGGAGAATAGAACTATCTATCCTGCAATGGTTTTGAATAGGTTTTCTGAAAATAGCACTTCAGTAATGATTTTGAGTCGAAGGAAAAGTTATAGCTTTAGATTTTTATAAAGGAATTGTAATTGATGGAGGGGGAAAAAATACAAGCCTTTATGTGTAGAATTAAATCTCCATCGTCATGGAAACAGCATAGTTTGGCGCGCAATGTGCTCTCCTTTCCAAATATGGAGTGAAGGATAAATGGTGGCACCTTTTATGTTCTTTTTTCTTTTTTTCAGCCTACTGACTATAACAGAAACTAAACATAGAACTTAACCACAGCCAAGAGACCCTGTCAAAAGGGGCCAGCTTTGTCCAGACTGCAGGAAACAGACCTTAAAGATACATGCTTATGTTCCCGAAAGAGGTGAGACTCACTTTTCCCCTGTCAACCATTCATTCCTTTGATGGGCCAGTGAAATTGGAGGACAGCATATCCTCTGGACCAATGCTGCCCTGCATCACTGCAACTGCCTTCTAAACAGCAAAATGCTTTAGGAAGCAAGATTATGAGAAAAAGCTGTCCTCATCTCTTCTGCCAAATTGCTGAGAAAGCTGGTGGCAAGGGAAACAAGAGGATACACAGGTCATAGGGGTGATAGTAGAGGGGGAAAAAAGAAAGACCTGGAGAAAGAGAGTTGGATATTCTCCTTCGGACAGTTTTCATTACACCATTGCAGGCTATTTATTTAGCTGTGTATCCAATATGTGGGAATAGAGATAATAAATAAATAAATAAATAAAAATTAAAAAAACTAACTTTCTACCATTAAGCCTACTTCACAGTATGTGCTTACAGCGAGTAGTTATATGGAAACAGGGTTAATATACTGAGCCAATCCTAATGGCATCAACTTCAATTAATAATTTATGCTTAATTTGAAAAGCCACTCCACTCTGAAAAGGTACTTATCCTACACAGTTCAACAAACCGCTACATTTTCAGCCACAGGGGCCGTGGCCTTAAGAAAATGGCAAGCACTGATCTTTAGACCTTTAGCAACTGCCCCGGTAATTATCTCCGTGGGTTTTATTTTCAAATTGATCTCAAGAGCTTTTTAAGCAGGCAATACATTAGCACATTCCCATCACACAAGAGCATGGGAGTGCGATATAGCCTGATTAAAACACTGATCGCAGTTACTGACCTTGAACACACAAACCTGCTAATGCGCAGCAGTAGGCGCATGCTAAGCACATGCCCTCCTTGACCTGAAGTGTCTACAGCTTATCACTGATATCTTCTGAAATTCCTGGAGGTGCCCTTGCGTGCAAGAGCTTAAAACTACTGTACTCACTGCTGGGCCAACAAAACACGTGCGTACTAGATATGGTGGGGTTAAAGGGTATGTGCTCCTATTAGTTATGTATTATAAGTCTGCACAAGGTCTGCGTCTGATAATTCAAGGCTGCGCCCTCCAGTCAGTTCTGAAATAAATCTAGGCCTTGAATGGCGGAGCTTATGACGGTTACAAGGACTCAGCTACCCTAGAGGGTTATGGGTAATGGGTATTTGGATCTTGCACATCAGCATCCTAGCTTTCTTGCAGGACACGAGATGGTGACATATTATTTAAAGGGCAAACATGATAATGAGCTGGCTTGTTTGTTTCCTTTTTTCGGGGTATCTATGGCACATTTGAGATTTTTGTCTCACGCAGTATCAGTTATGAATTCTGCAGTGACTCATCAAATGCATTCAGAAAACTGGAGGAACATCAGAGAAAGACAGTAGAAGAAATGGAAGATATAAGTAACAGGAAGGCATATGGTCTTGTGTGTGTGCATGTGTGCATGCCTAGATGAAAATTATTTGTTTTATCTCTCCATTTATAGATGTACGTATTGCATGACTCCATTGCATGAGTTTCAGAAATAGGCCTGTAAGTCACAATGTTTTAGATGGGGTGAGCGGGTTCATTATTTCCAGTACCCAGTATCACAAGGCATGTGACAGATATCACTGTAGTTTTTGTCTCAGAGGTTGTGGGTGGGTGATTTAGGCAGTGGAAGAAATCTGGCGAAAAGAGCAAAGAAAAGCAACAAGGGAAAGAAGGTTGCCAGATACCATTCCTTTTTTCTCCCTCATTGAAGAGGAGTTTCAATTCCAGCAGTCCATTTATGTCACGTATATCCTGAAGCTATTTTTAGATGTTTCTCAGCTCATCCCTAACACATATTAACCCTAACTCTGATCTCTTTTTGCCCAGGCTCCATCATTGGGATCAGTACTGTATCATCTCTTAATGACCCAAATTTGGAAATTGTCTGTCTGTCTGTCTGCCTGTCAGTTTGTCAGTCAGTCAGTCTGTCTGTCTGTGGCCTTTTGTGTCTGATATAAAACGCACAAATTAAGCAGGTTCGCGTTAAGATTTTCAGGGGACCAGAGCTCGCACATTAGTTGTGAAAGTAAAATTAATATCATTTGATTCTGCATAACCAAACAGCATAATAAAATGAGTCAGACCCACACATGGCACAATGGGCTACACTGTCGCCAAGTACAAGATAAACCAACTGATACAGAACAAAAATTAGCAGACAGTTTCCAAACCATTTCTTTACCAGAAAATTATTTAAGCTATTGTAATACCCCTAAGTTGGAACATAGGCCTCTACCTGTTCTAATCTGGCCTGACTCATTGTCTATTGCTATTTAGCTTATACTCAAAATTTCACAATTCTTCTCTCCTCTTTGTAAGCCTATTAATCTACACAGAAAAGAGTTATGCATAAAAGCTATGTATCTATTGCTCATGTTTGGCTTTTGTCTGTGGAGAAAGAAGATTTAGAATATGAGTTTGGGACATTTATTTTGTTTGTGATTAAGCACTGTAATATCAAAGGTGAAAGAGCTAAAAATGTTCAATCTTTAGGCAAACTGGCTGCAGTTATTCCATGCATTGCACTTTATGTAGACTTCCAATTGAGTCATATGGAAATTAGAACCCAATGTCAGCACATCTAACAGTTGGAGCATCAAGCTCACTTATGAATATAGGCAACAATTTTCAAATTACTCAAAGCTATAGGGCCCTAATTTGACAACCAGTCCAGAGTTAGCAAACACAAGGGCTAACAGTACTGGACATCAAAACTAAGCATATCAAACGCCATTCCAGTAATTTTGTGACAAGAAGTGTCAGTGCACTGTTGTCAAAAGGATTTGTCTCAGACAAATTAATTATCTGTGGGTGCGGTAGGGGTTTGGTTCCTTAAAGACCGATGAGATCAGCCTCTGCCATTCCCTTTAAAACCACTGTGTGGATGCCATAGTTAAAAGGCAGTTTTGTTGGGTGAATAATGACCACCTAGTTAGCATTACTACCACCTTCTTCTGTCCTCTGACAACCGTGCTCCAATATTTTAAGTGGTTCAATCATGTGAGGTGCAAAGAAAAGCGAAAACTAGGAATAGTATTTTTTGCTAAGGAAAGTTCCTTAAAAAATGACCTGGAAGTTTTAACTCTTTTCCACATTGACTCCTCCCACATATAGGTATCATATGTAGTCATTATGGTAAAATGAGTCAACATTTCGGCCATGATAAGCGTTTTTGAATTCTCTAAATGTTGAGGAAAGGTGCTTCAGTGCTTCTTAACTTATCTCCTTTAGCATAGGTACTGAATCATATTTTATGAACAGAAAGTCGATAACTCCATCCCACAAATCCGTACAGCGGCAATATTTAAAACAACAATCACCCATCTGGCTAATCAAGAAAACAAACAAACAAAATGGGCAAGAGATGCATGAGCATGTTGCCAAGTGTAAGTGCATGCGGATTCTCTTTGTAACGTGGTTGGCTTCCTAAGCCATCATGAATCACCTTTTACATTTTTCCTTAACCACAGGATTGTTCCACAGGTACTTCATCAACGCGATTGAGAAAGTTACTCTGGGCACATTCAGTGTTAGAATTTCAGTCAGTTGCGAGAATTTTACTTCCTCTCCTTTCTACAACCATTTCTGAATGATTTTTCCTCAGGCATGCATTTCACATCCATGCGCGCATCTGCGTGTGCAGCACATACTCATTCACATGCAACACAACAGCAGACAATGCTGGTAAATTTGAATAATGTCAAAACTTTAAATTGTGTTTCTGAATTGTGCTTAGTCTGACATATGATTCATAAGTAAATATTTAATAGCTAAATAATTGAACAGATTATGGCCCAACTCAAATAGTTTGTAATTAATTAAAGGTATCATGTGTGACAAATCCATTTCCCCTGCAAATAATTTATTTCATTTTCCCCCCTCTTAATATGATAAAGGTGATTGATGACTCTGCTCAGAAATATGAATTATTTGTCGCAGAAATAAATAATTGGTTCTGCCTTTTGACTTTTCTGACAACAAACTGCTAATTACCAAGGTTACCAAGGTCAAATGAATTGATTATCAATTTAAGATGTATGTTTTCTGTTTCATGATGTGGATGTCTGCATTTGTGTGAGACAGTGATTGTACTTATGTACACATATTCACCGATGAGCCAAAACACCTGCCTAGTATGCCGTTGGCCCCCTGAGTGCTGCCAAAACAGCTCTGTCAAACTGACATCCACCAGACCCAGGGTTCATCATCTAATCATTTCCCAGAACATCACACTCGCTCCATTATCTTCTCCTCTTTTCACAGTGCATCCTGGACCAGTGTAAAGTTGCCACCCCCTACTAATGCAAAACTCTGAGTGAATAGCCTCAGTCGCTTGTGCTAGATTTCAGCTAGTTAGTGCTGTTCATTTTTTTATTTGTTTCATTTTTTTAACCCCTTAAGCCCTGAGCCTCTGGCTTGAAAATTACATGCCAAAAATGAAATGACTATATCTCTGTAACGGATTGGTCGATTTGAATAATCTTGGTGTCATAAAGAAGGTAACACCTCAAGGATTTTTGTCATGGAGTAAAAAATCTGTGTATATGTCACTGAGTCAGAATAAATGAAGATGGAACGCTGCATAAATGAAACATCTTTCATGCACCAAACAAAGTTTAACTTTTATCTGTCTTAAAATTATTCAGTTGCAGTCCAGAACCCCTGAAAAATGACAGCACAGCATCTCACCATTATCTGTGCCAATGTTTATTCTAACCAAGTCAATCAGAGCAAAATTATAGAAGTTTTAGTTTGGGAATGTCTAGGTGGCCTCTCCAAGCTGACACTGTGCCGTTTCATTTATTCAGTAGTAACAGTAAAACTTTCATTTAACTTATATGTCACTACAGGCATACATTATGCAGATGATCTTGTGTTAATCTCTCCTTCTGCGAAAGGATTGCAACATTTAATCAATGTCTGTCAAGCGTATGGGGAAAAAATGATACAACCTATAATTGTTTCAAAACGGTCTGTATGTCATTCTTATTAAAGAAATATAATTTGGTAGACAAACCTGTCTTTAGCTTGTATGATAATAGCTTAAAGGAAGTGGATCACTATAAATATCTCGGTGTTCACTTTAACAGTGCTTTCTGTGATGATGACGATATAAATAGACAGATGCATTCTTTCTACATCAGAGGCTACTATTTAGTTCATAATTTCAGTAAATGTAATGTTGAGGTTAAATCACGCCTGTTCATTGCTTGCTGTAGTAACATGTATTGTGCTCCTCTTTGGTGTGACTTTAACAAACGTACGATACGGAAACTGTGTGAAGCATACAACGATATGTTTCATAGGTTGATGTCTTTTCCTTGGTGATGCAGTGCCAGTGGAATGTTTGTCAGTAACTCTGTTCCTTCCTTTGGTGAATTGTGGCGTCGCTTGACTTTGTCCTTTAGGACTCGTGTTTTAGCCAGCGACAACAAAACTGTTCAGGATATATAATGCTACCCATCAAATGTCTCGTATCAGACTACAATGGGAAGATACTCTTTCTTGATTTTTACCAATGTCATCATTTTATTTTCTTCTCTTGTCTAAAGTATGCCGTTTTTACTTTATCACATATATAGACCTTAGTGTCTGAAATAGTCTTATCTTATCTCTAATCTTATCTTATTCCATCCAAATTCTACCACTTTTTAATTTTTAGAATTTTTTGTTTCATTTTATTATTATTTCTGCCAATCCTGTAGCCTATACATTTTCCATTTGAAGATTATACTTACAAAGAAAATGAAATTTGACTCCACGAGAGATTTATTTTAAAAAAGCAAATAAATAAAATTATAAATACAAAGGTTAGGTAAAGGTTAGGTTAGGTTAGGTTAAAAAAGTAAAAAGAACAAAACCCCCAGCAATTATTTATACGCATAAAATGTTGATAATGCCTTGGAGAGTACATATCTCTATCAGGGATTGAACCTTGGTCACCTGGGATGTAGCACTGTACCCTAACCACAAGGCTACATCAGCTCACGTCTGCTATGTCAAACTGCCATTGTAAAGAATTAACCAAGAAAACACGTCAATCACCCCGCTTGTACTGTTGTGTTCGAAAGTATTCATGCGGAAAGGCACAAAGATTCTGTCAGAAAACAACTTTGAAAATGACTTTTGAATATTTAGTGGATAAATATACCAAAAAAACCACAGTCGAACCAGTTAAGCTTTTATATTGTCACACTATTTAAGTACATGCAAATGGCCCATGGACTCAGTTTGAAGCACTGATAAGGCAAGGCTCTAACTCAGGCTAGGTTTGCGCGGTTAAGGTGCTAAGCTGAGATCTTTGAAGCAATGCCCTGGAAAAAAACACGCTTGGAGACTAAAAAATCTTGTTTTGTTACAACACGGACACATTGGGCTCACAATAGCAAGCACAGATTTAACCTCAAACAGTTTTTTATAACAAAATGTCAAAGGGAAGAAAACATTTTTGCTCATCTCTGTAGACTGTAAAGTGTATGCCTGCTATTGTTTGAGTGTGGTGTCTGTTTAAAATGACAAGGCTTATATCGTTGGATTCTGTGAACTTTCCTTTTTCATCTGAGGTATTATTTGTATGCATAGCACAAATTAAGCAGAAATGCTAGTGACTCTATGCTGATATGATTGTGTCCTCTGTTTGGCTCCATGCTTATTTACTTGCTTGGTGCTTGAATTGTGTTCGGTTGAGGTAGAAATGGTCAACATTAGCTTTTTGCCAAGCTTCTTCACGTCAAGTGGATAAGCCGCATGATGGTGTTGCAATTAGGAAACAAGCTGTATTTATTATGCATAACGACCTAATGCATAACGACCATAATTCAGGTTTAAAGAGTTAAGATATGAGAGAATATTTTACAGGTCATTCTGTGGTCACTCAACCCCCCAACCTGCTAAAAAGTGATCCAGTTTAGTATACGCATCCTTTGTTTTCTGCCAAAAGTTTATGGTTTTTTGGGCTTTTTTATGCAAGGATGTCACACCATGCCCCAAACATCACCAAATGGTCCTGTTTATGTTTGGTTTGTACTGGTTTGTTCATTTATTCTGCTGAAGTTTTTGGAAATATTTAAAATAGATTTTTAGTGATGACATCACCAAACCCAGTGCACATGTAAAAAAAAAACTGGACACATTTGAACCATATGCTCCAGGATCAACTTCCAATGCGGACGCAGGGGCGTAATTTTAACTGGCTGTTGGGGGGGACGGAGACAATTAGCCCTGGCCAGTTCTCAATTATTTTCCTTCATCGACGCGTTTTCCAATTATCGTAATTGGCAACTGAAGACACGGTTCCTGCCCATATGCGATTTAACTCTACTCTTTAGGCCTAAGTATTAATGCAACACTGAACTTTTTGTAGCCCATAATGAACAGGTGCTGCTTGTTCTCTCCGATTAAGTAGGACGGAAATCGGTCATCAGGATGCGCATTTGCTGTGTTTAAATCAACGTTATTCAAAATCGCTTACCTGTCGACTCACAGGCAAGTAGTAAATTAATTTTCTGAACTTAATTTACCCGACCATATCATCGCTGGATGCTGTTAGATCGCACTTGGAGAGGAACCGTGTCTTCAGTTGCCAATTACGATAATTGGAAAACGCGTCAATCATGGAAAATGATTGAGAACTTGCCAGGACTAATTGTCATAAAGGCCGTGTTTCCGTCCCCCCCAACTCCCGTTAAAATTACGCCCCTGTGCTGACGTGCCCATAGCAGACACTTTTGGTGGTAAATAGGGGTGAGAATGGCCCCTCATACCAATCTGCAGCTACAAACCTGTGATACATTCCTCCTATAACCGTCATTTAAAGTTTGTGTGCCTTGTGTCACAATCGCCGATTTGTTGGTTTGTTGCCCTCATGGAACAGTGAGCCATGCGTGCTCAATGCAATCACCTGTTGGTAGGACTTTACCACAGCTGACTGGCAGCATCTCACAAGCCTTACCGCTTTGGAGTTGCTCTAACTCAGCCATCATATTATTATAATTTTGCCCTTCAAGTCACTCACGTCCAGTATTTCCTGCATCAAATGTATTGATTCCATTAAAGGACTGTTTAGTTACTATCTATGGTGCATTATCTATGTGAGATGTTCAACAATATTCACTATGAATAGTCATCATGGTATGGCTTATCAGTTTGTGCGTGTGCGTGTGTGTGTGTGTCTGTGTGAGCATGGGTATATGTCTGGGGTGCATAGCATATATTGAAATGTGACAGTGACAGTGAAACAGATCATCAGTGCGCAATCAGCCAATGTTTCTTTAAAATTGTCATGGTGATTGCAATTATGCAGCTGAGACCCAGGTTAAGTATTTCTGGAGGTACAACGTGAGCTTCTGTAGCTATTCCCATATGGAAAAGAAATAGTAAAAACTTATAAGAAGTTTCTATTACCTATAGTAGTAAATCTTTATGTTTTATATGTATTGTGCATCTTATAAGGCTTATAAGTCTCATACTATGATAAACTCTTGAAAATGGCCACTTTTGCATTCTTTTCATACAGGATAATACAAAGAATTAAGTATGAATCAATTAAAAATGATGTATGTGGTCTATAGGGAAATTGAATGGAAAATTATGTTTTCCATACATGTTTCATATAATCTTTGTAGTTTTAACTATATGTCTGTTTTAAAGGCATAAGTTTTTCATATATGAAAAGATACCATTATATTCTGCATGTAAAGAGTATATAATTTGTAGGGAAATGATGCTTTCTTTATATATTTTATATAAGTTTATTATATGTCATCTAATTAAAGTGACAAAATCAGTATAAAAAACATATATGAATATGTATCATTACATACAAGTTTTCTGCTTGTTATGGGATATGATGTCATCATAAACTATGTTTTCTTTATGTTTTTCTATAAGAATTCTTCTATTTTAGCCTATGAAATTTACAATAGCAATACATAAAATACATACTTTTTATGTATGTATTTATACAATTTCATACAAGGGTATATCGTAAAAAACATATGAATCACATACTGAAGTGACATGACTTAATTTGACCCTATACTGACTGCAATTGGATCAAACTGAGTTAAAACTAGCATGGCACAGACTGCCTGGTCAGCATCCAGGAAAATTAATTTCTACCATTACAATTTCATTCCAGTAACATAAATGCAATCTGTAAATGCAGTTTTTCAATATCTGTAATACTGAAAATATGGCTGTTAGACAAACCTCTTAATTTAACAGACTTTATTAGCAGCGAACAATTGTTACAGTGAAATAATGCTAATATTCAGTCAGAGTATGTAAATTTCTCAGATTTTTCAACCCTATTTCTTTACAGTTAACAAAACTGAGTTTTAACTGGTGCCTCTACTGTGGATATTCTACTATTCTACTACTGTATGATCATGGGCAAAACTAAGCGGGGCCAAGACTCGTTCACTTATAACAATTTCCCCATAATGAGTAAAGCCAATCAGTGTGACATAACCACATCATAACATTAAAAGAATTCCAGGAGGATAATGTTGATTGAGTTGCAGCAGCACAACTGTATTTTCTGTGTTATTTATCCAAAGTTAAGTGGTTAGGTTTTTAAGTTCTTGTGATTATTATGTGTCAAAACCCAGTTTTTAAAAATTCATCTTGTGCTTTTCCATGTCATTTTATTGTAAAATGATGTTTTTTTTATTTGTATGTCTTATATATGTGGGACCTCACATAAGTCTTATAAGTGTTTTCTATAAAACTTCTAAGATTTTAGTTTCACTGATGGTTGTCCAACTCTTATAAGCTTGCCATTACACACATCTACTAAGGATATTGTATGTGGAATTACTACCAAATATTGTTCTTATAAGTTCCCAAATCATACAAGTTTCATATTGTATAATTTTACTTAGGATTTTATATCTGGTTTGACAGTCTTATGTGTCACTTACAAGTTTCAGATAAAAGAGATAAAAACTTTATAAAATTTATCTATATCTTTTCCATATGGGTTAATGCACAGTGAAACATTAAGACCAAAACTCAAGCTCCATGTCCTCTGTGAAACTGCCAATCTGTAATATTTTACACGAACCCTAAAACCCAGTGAGGGAAATAAAGATTTGGGTACTCTTATTTTTATGGTCCTTTGTAGATGCTCAGCCGACAAGGTTAACAACATTAAGGTTTACTTTCAACAAAGGTTGATTTGTAGACAGTTAAAATACTATAAACAAAACACCATCATAATGTCTACTAACTATTTTGGATATAACCTTACTATTTATGTTGACAGTCTACAGTGATATGTGAATAGATGCTCAAGAAACTTTCATTGAAGTATCAGCAGATGATCAGGTTAATACAAGGGGAAAGACTTGGAAATGCTCAAGAGACTATCAGCAGTTTATCAGCAGATGATCAGGTTAATACATGGGGTGATCAGTGCTTGAAGTGGACCGGAACGCAGCGGAACGCAGTTCCGGTACTTCTGTATTTTTATCATATGCGTTCCTGCACTTTGAAGTTGGCCAGAACGCACCGGAACACAGTTCCGGCACTTCTTTATTTTACATTACATTACACATTATATATTTTCATCAAAGATTGTGGTTCATTCGATAGCCTAGATTATTCCATTGTCTGGGTTGCTTGTCGTTCATTTACATGAGCGCACCAATAAAAGAAAATCCCACATTTGACAACAAATTGGTTGCCTAGCTACCACTTCTGAGTTATTGCCATAGGTACTGAGGGCGCGCTCATTCAAGTCTGCACTGGTGTGGTTGGCAAGTGGGACGTTACGGTCCAAACCACAGCTGTAAATGGTAAATGTTTGCTGCCAATATTAACTGCTGGATTGGAAAACACCTACTACGGGTATATAGACAAGGAACACATCGTTGAAAAGACGAGACCGCGAGGATTCATCTGCAGTAAGTCGATCATAATTTTATATCCACTCAGGGAATTCCTATGTGTATGTGCACTCTATGGGACAGCTTTGAATCTCTTGTCACTCTGTGAAATGACAATAAAGGCGTTCTATTCTATTCTATTAAGTGCGACCAAGACGGGTCCAGTGTTGTTGTTTGTGCTAACATTAGCTAGCTAGCCACCAGCATGAAAAATAATTCAATGACTTGCCAACTGGTTCGCAAAACCTGCTCAACGAGCTCTCAATAAAGGATTTTAAACTAACATCACAATCTAACCAGCCAACACGCTGGAACAGTGTTTCGTCCTTTAAACTCTAAAGCACAAAACACTTCTCAGTCGTCGTTGGCTGGTGGTACGAATAATATTATGCAGTTCTGTGTTGCTATTAAGAGTTTGAGCAGGCTTTGCAAACTATCCTATGTTGTTTGACTGGTAACTTCTAGCCAGACAATCCAAACGATGACATGAATAAAGTGCTCTTATATATATATATATATATATCGCATACTTGCATTCTATGCTCATTAAAGCCGCTTGCACACTGGACGCGAAACAAATTTTTCGCACGACTGATTACAGACAAAGTCAATGCAAAGATGCGATAGTCGGACAGGGTTTTAATATAGCTCCGTGTGCGAAAGTCAGAAAAGTTCTAATTTTTCCGAGTATTCCAGGAATTATAAGATGTGTAAACTTGGCCATGTTTGTGTTCGACCTTCACAAAATGCAAATTGAAAGCTATCGACTTTTCTTGGTCTTTTTAGCCTATTCGTCTGTTTTCGTTGAAGATAGATGGCAGTCTTTATTCGGTCTTCCTTTTGAAAATTAGTCAGATGGACTGAACAGATTCACGCTTTATTTCCACAGCAGAGATAAAATAGTGCTTGCAATCAGAGAGCAAATCAATTCCATGACCATTGACAGTGTGAAGAAATTATCGCATGCACGATCAAGACTGTCCGCCAGGAAATGCAAAATACTCCATGTCCACCGGCCAGCAAAAAGTAAAAGTATTGATATGAGAACAAATTTATAACGAAATAAAGAATAAAAATCAACGAACGGGATATCCAACAAAGATGAACCGCCAATAAATAAATCGCAGTGTTCATTGGATGTTCTGTTGTTAAAATGTTTCTTTTAATTCTTTATTTCGTTATCAATCTGTTCTAATCGTCAGATTAGTCAGACACGGAGGCATTGTACATTGTCTCGCGCCAGTGTTGACTCACTTTATTGAGCAGAGCTTAAACAGAAACATTGATTGAAATTCTCGGTACTCATCTTGAAGAACTGAGCCCTCTTATCAAAACATTCGCGTTTAATATCTTAAAGAGTCAGCAGATTTGAAGAAATTAAAAACAATAATAGACTGTCAGACACGGAGATTGCAAAAAACTTAAACATCTTGACAATACGGTTGTTCTTACTCCAGCTGCCCACATACTAAAGGTTCATTCAAAAATAGGCCTAATATCAGAATTATTGTGAAAACACATCTGTTCAAACAAGTACTGTAGCTCAAAATGAAAAGAGTAGAGCATTGTCCTTAAGAGCCATGTTTGCTAAATGCATGAATGTAAAAAAACGTTTTAAGTTTCCAATTTAAAAAATAACGTGTTTTCAACTTTTCAACTAACCCTTAACCTTTTTTAATGACCGGGATGGTTCTCAGAAAATCAGGGTTCCTGCAGTTCTTTTTTCCCACTTCAAGCACTGGGGGTGATGCTAGTAGATGCTCACCTGAAAATGAATTAAGTTCCAGCAGATGGTCAGGTATAAATTAAGAGAGAGATCCTCAACTGACCACAAACAAAGAATGAATGGATGATCAGGTAAATGTGGTGCCTGTATCAATATTCATCCACAGTGGGCAAATTATTAATATTTGCCAGTGAGGTCAGTACTTGATGGTGCGACATGCACTATCAACAAACTATCAATAGATGATCAGGTAAATACACAGGATGATGTTCGTAGATGCTCCGCTGATATCAATAACATGTCGAATGATACTTAAATGAAAGTTCCTTAAGCGTCTTTTAACATTTTACTGTAGATTGTCAACATAAATAATAAGGTCATGTCTAAGATAGTCAGCAGACTGTATGATGATGTTTTGGTTTATAATATTTGACCTGCCTGCAAGTTAAACTTATTTACATGTCAACATTTATGTAGTTAACCTCCTATTTCTTGTCTGTTGAGCATCTGGAAAGGACCATCAAAATCAAGTCTTACCAAGATTTTTCAGTTTTAAGAAAAAAGAGACAGGTGCGCTCCGGATCCCATTGCCAATGTCAACAATGTCCCACAGTGACGCAGGCCTTTTTTATACAGATAAGCACAACTGGAATACTTCTCATCGATCAAAAATGAGCTTTCCACAGATGATAAGATTTAATTTGCCACAAAAATTTTCACTGAACGCAAGACAAATTTTATTATTGGCAGTACAATTGCTCCTCCCTCAGGGGCATGTTTATCTTGTGGGTTGATGAATGGCATGTGGGAATATGGTTGTTTTTTGTATATAAAGCAGCTACATTGTGTATGGTTGGCAGTGTACAGATAAATTATCATTCCTGTGCAGGTCATTTCCTATTTCTGGCAAAATCTTGAAATTAATTTGACACTCTAGACTTCAAACACATGCTGATTGCTTTATTTTAATTTCAATGCGGTGATGAATAGAGCCAAAGTGATGAAAAAAGTGTAACTGCCCAAATGCTCATGAGCCTCTCTCACTGAAAAGTAGAAAAAGTAAGGCAGTCAGCTGCAAAGCATTTTTGAGTTTGCTCACCTTGGGTTTTTGATTTTGCACAAAGTAATTCTCGGAACTTGAGATTTTAGCCAAATCAAAAGTCCTTTGCAGCTGGTTGCCTGGCGTTTTAAAGTAGAGTCGGCTTTTTATTTTTTTACAGCGCATAAAACAAAGCAAAGGTCAATAATACTATAAATATCTCATTATTTATGGTCTTGTACCAGACAAAATAAATAAATAAAACAAACACTCTTCCAGAAAGGATTCTGCTATTTTGATACATTTTCTTTCTCTTAAAAAATATATAGACATTGATCTTGCCCTTATCAGATAGCAAATGACTCCAGGCTAGGTCTGCATTGATTCTAGCCCTAAGTCATTTAACCATTTTCTGCAAAAAAAAAATGCCTGTTGCTACCTTTCTGTGCTTACAGCATGTAAAAATAATGAGAACGTCTCAGGTGTTTTGAATAAATAGGAGTACCACTTTCAATGGCAAAGATGTTATTCTGGGGTTTCCAATAGGCTCCAATCAAACCAGCCAGTTATTATTCTATTAAAAATGAAATAGTGCAAAACAGTTATTCTCAAAGCATATAAAAATGTTAAGAGACAGAATTTATATCAATCCACAGACATACTGACAACCCCTCATTGTTTCAGAAAGCAAGGTTTAGAGTACCCAGGGAACTTATACCTACACATGTCAAACAAATATATTTGTATTCGCAGCATGTAAGGTGTACTGTTGAAAACTGAAAAAAACCAAGAACTACTTTTGCTATAAAATCTGTCATTATCACGGAATGAGAAAAATCATTTTGTACATCGATGGAACAAATTAAGTGTACCAATGAAAACATGTATGCACTTCTGTAAACACAATTATTAAAGAAAGAGTAGTGGGGTGTAGGCATGCTGCTATTGGCAGTTGTGAGTACATAGTGGAACACATTGTTCAAAGTCCTAGTCCTATAAAAGTTTTCAATATGAACAAAAAAAGCATTGAAACCAAGACCATCTTTCAGCCAACCCGAGTGTGACGGTGCATTCAGGAACCACACGCAAGAGAGGGAAATCCAAAAAAAAAAATGCCTTTAATGAGATCCGGGTCAATGCCAAAAAACACAATTGCCAAGCCACAAAACGAAATCCAAAAACAGAGTCGACTAGACAGGCAGGGGTTAGAACCAGAAACAGATGAGCAAAGGTACATAGATGGTAGGCAAAAATTTGTAGTCGGTGAACAAAGCAGTGGGTCATAAACAAGGTATCCAAACACAGGAATCGTTGTCATACAAAAATAGGTCGAAATCCAGGAAGCCAAAACAATACAAAAAAGGGCAATGGCAAGAATCGTGGTCGGGCGAAACAGTCGAAGGAAAACAATACTCAATGGCATACGAAAGGCTCTGCACAAAGAAATATTGATCAACGTTGTGACAAAGTCAGAACAGCAGTGAGGACTCTTAAATAGACGGGAGGGAAGTCACATGCTATACAGGGAACAGGTGAGCTGGATCAGACTAATTACAAAGGGAGAATCACATGAGGGAAACCCTAACTACGAAGACTGGCGAAAGCCAAGACAGGGACGGGAATCATGCAAACAGCCAATGACATTTTAACAGCTCCAGTCAAGCAGTTCTAAGTGCACAGATAACGAGTGCAGGAAAGCAAAAAGGCACGTGCGAGAGATCTCGCGGAAACTCAGAGGGAGACGGGTACAGCTGAGCAAGAGGCAGAGACTAGAACAAGGTGATTGATGAGAGGGAATTAATATTAATTTGTAGCGGTGCAACTTTACAGATTTACCTAGAGTGCTCGTTTGTGAGTTAGTAATATATAAACATGGATTAGTTGGGTTGGTAGACTATGATACAAAACACAAATGTTAATCTCGTTAGTAATTAGAAGAGTAAGGCGAAGGAAGAAAACGAGAATTGTAGGAACAATATTAAACCATTAATCACCCGGAGCATGTGAGCACACAGACTGGGGAGACGGACTGAAACAACTAGAATACGAGATGGGAGACGAGTGCAATGGAACTGAAAAATGGTATGAACTGAAACCCTGAGAATTACAGTACAATAACGAAAAAGAATAAATTAAAAACAAAATCATGAACAAAGAACATCAACATGAACCTAAACCATAACCATGACGCCGAGGACAAAGGTAAGACCATTGCAGAGGGCTTTTCATAGTTTGCGCAGGTAAACTAAAGAAAATGGAAAATTTAAAGTCATGAGGGTGCATGCGATTGTGTATATGTATGCGCGCGAACTGTTATGACCCCAATTTGTTATGACATATTGGACAGCAAGGGATGACAGACAAAATTTGAAAACTTGAACAGATTTAATAACCAAAGCACTGACCAAGAAATTAAAAAAAAAAAATGAGATAGTCACTGTTTCTTGGTACTTGAGATGGGGTTGCTATGTTGTGATGTCCTGGGACAGGAAAATGCTCCAAACAGGCAAAAATCCACAAAAAGAGCTTCACAGGTCTTGTAAAGAGTGACAGGTCTGGTCAAATGTCTCCTTCCACTATTTCTCCTGCAATTTCTCCTACTACTTAACTCTCCCAATTTTTCTCCTTATTTACTCTTTTCCAGCCCCCTCCCACCTTCCAGACTTTTTTTCAATTCTCTGGGACTTTCCCCTCTGAGGCATACCCAGGACATGCCCATAACCTAGCTCCAGACTGGCTTAACTAAGAAAATGTCAATACTGCCATCTAGTGGCTTTTTTTTTTACACACGCAAACTCTCACCTCACACTCATGAGTCAGTTTTTATGAAAAACCTTTTTTAATACTGAGAGGGACTCCACTTTTCCCCCAGAACAGCCAAAATTCTTTTTTTTACGGATTTTTTCAAAAAGCAATGAATCATTCTTTAGAGATACCAGTCAAGTTGACATGATATTATCGCACAGTTGCTGAAAGTTTGTTGACCACACAAAAATGTGCAAGTCTCTTCCTTCACTACTACTGCACTGAAATCTGGTGACTGGAGGCAACTGGGACACAGAATTCAGTGTTATGAACATGGAACAGCTTGATGTGATTTGCCACATGGTGATTTGTTAGAAGTACGCTTCAGAAGATGGAGAGACTGTGGCCATAAAGAGATGTACACATGGTAAGCAACAATACTCAGAAAGGCTCTGGAATTTAAACGCTAGTCAAATGGCATTAAGGGCCAAGAATATACACCATTACAACACCACCTGCAGCTTTACCCACAACACAAGCCCAGATAGATCCATGAACTGATGTTGTTTACAACAAATCCTGAACCAACCATCTGACCCAACCCTCAACGCATAGGAGTATATTTGGGTGCGAATTGTCGGGATGTGTCCAACCAATTTTCAGACGTGGCAAAAATATCCCGACCAACTTTGAATCAATAGGGAAAACAAAATAATTCGGAATTGTAAATTTTACATTCCAACCTAATAAACTGTAGGTACCGCTATGGTTAGCAGCATCCTCCCATCCATAGATAGTCAATGGTCCAATCGGAAGTGCATTTCTCAGCAATACTGACACGTATTAATGAATCACTGGGGATTCATGTGAACCTGAGCCTCACAATGTAAATTTCCAATAAAATGGACCATTATAAGAGGACGGTGGGTAACTGTTCCACTTAATTCAGGTATTGTGTATATCTTAGACAAGATAAACGACTGCAGAGTCAAACAAATTGTAATCATGGGAAGTAACATTTTAAAAATTTCAATCCGTCAATGTTTAATTATCACATAAATAGACCACAATGGAAAAATGATTTGAGTCACATTTTCATGTTATGCAGGAAAAAAAAAATTCAAAACGATCTTATAAACATAGCACTGAAAATATATGCAAAAAATATTAAATATATAAAACATTAACATATTATGTATTATTATAAATTTTGTATTGGGCCTTCATTAAAGCTGCGGTATAAATTTTATTTCTTTTCTTATTGATATTTATGGTGCTTTGGCTGCGTATTTCTTGTTTGTATTATGGAAAATATGATTCGTCTTTCTTTTTCTGTGGGCAGGGGTGTTGTGGTCAGGGGACGCGGCAAGATTTTCAATATTTTTTTTGGCGAGAAATATTGCCTCTGTTATCATTTTCGCCATTGTTTAGCTTCTAATGAAGTAATAATACATACTGCAATTCACAAACATTATTAACAGGGCTCTCAAGTCTCACGCATTGTGCATGAGACACACACACTTCAATAAGTTCACACGCTTACATACCACACATGACATTTCTCGCGCTGAGAAGTGATAAAACCTGCCACACATTAGCAACATAGACTATATATAAAAAAGATTAGTCATCTATGAATGGATGAGGTGAAGACAGACTGCTCAGCCAGTCAGAATATAGTATTTCTTGTTGCCAGGTGAAATAGCAGCGCCGTAATCACGTCGGCCACATATGCACGAATGTTGCTATAGTCAAAGAAGAGCTGGCAGTGAAATCAGGTAATCACTTCATCACTAATTTTTTTTTTTTTTTTTTTTCAATAGCTGCGAGGGCTTTATGGAAAATTTTTCACCTCAATTTAAATGCTTTGGACAGTTATGGTTAGATGAATTGACTTGTAACTTGTCACGGGGAGAATGGGGCCTCTCTGACCTCCATCAAGTGTATTTTGGCTGAAAATAAACCCTGCCGCAATCCGGTGCCGGTGTAGGTACCAGATGTGTTTGGCCTGCCATATCTGCTCAGGGTCTTGCATGTAGAGATGATGTAACACATTTTGATGCTCTGAACCAATGATATTAAAAGCTTCTCTGCTGGCTGCTGTACTCTTCGGTTGGTGTATGAATGCTAAAGCTATGTTAGCGTGCTGCAGGCTGTAATTGACAGGAGCAAATATTCGATTTTGCAATGTTGCATTCGATTTTGCAATTTTGTCTGTTGCATGTGTCTAGCTTCATTTGTTTTTTTTTTTTCTTATGATGCAACATTTCCCCTCATGTTGTGATTTACACAAAAATATTAGTCCTACATTTATTTAATCTATTTTTTCAGATTCCCTGACCAAGAAAACATACCATGAGCAACTGAATTCATAATGATATCAATATTAGTTCAGTAGTTATTCACAAAAATCAAATTTTCCGTGATGGTGGTTTTCTTCTGGGTCTAGTTCCGTGGCTTTTGAAGAAACAGTAAATCTGGTGACACCTTCCTAATTCTGCAATATCTTGGCTATATAATGGTGTTTGTCGCATGTTTGTAGCTTCATTTGTTTTCCGACAATGAAAGTTCCGAAAGTCCCCTACTTTCGTATTCTAGATCATAGTATCATAGTATCCGGAATTATTCCATTTTTAGGATCAGTCTTTGATATATTGTAGAAAATGTTCAAAACTTGTCCTGTATTTTTTTTCCAAGTGCCCTGACCATTTTTGGTGGAGTTATAAGTATAAATGTCAAAAATCTCCCAATGTTAAAGAATCCTTTAAAAAATTCCTGGATCTAGATGGAAATCCAGATCACTTCCAAAATCTAATAATTTCTTCCTTATACCAATCTGTACAATCCCTGAAAATTTCATCAAAATCTGTCTTTAACTGTTTGAGTTATTTTGGACACCAACAGACAAACAAACAAACAAACAAACAAACAAAAAAACAAACCCAGCCAAAAGTTACCTCCGCCAAGGAGGTGATTTATGTGGAACTTCATGCTTCACGGAAACCAAGCTAGGCATTTCCAAGTCTGACTTGCACAGCCATTAATTGCGTAGCATCAGACTGAAGCTAGATGACTAGCATACTTCTGAGCTATTTGTAACACTGGCTGCCAAATAAATTACTGTGTAATGATTGTAAAATTCACAAATAATACAACACACATTCAGGTTATTAATTTTCTCACGAATTGTGAAAAGTTTCATTGATTGTTGACATTGTTAAGCTTTATAATAAAGGTTCATAATGTAAATGACAAATTAAACGTATTCAAAAGTCAAATCAAACATATCTAAATATGAAATAGAAAAAAACTAGCATCTATCGATGAATATCATTGAAGCCTTGCCTTTGCACCGTACAAAATCAAAGAAAAACTCAATAGGATCATCTCCGTCAATGGAAATGGCAATATTCACACTGAAATTATGGCAAAAAGATTTCCCTAAACAACCTTGGGGAGTGTGTGGACATTTGACACACCCAGGGCTGAGCTTCAATGTGACAGGACGCACTGTCATGGGTAACCAACGCAAATTGGCCAAAATGAAATGAGTATACGTGTCCTTGTAACTACTTGGTCTAGTTGAATAAACTTGATTTCATAATAAACACCCTGAGGACTTTTCTCATGGCGTAAAGAACAGTGTATGCATATTTCAGTGATTTAGCATAAATGAAGATGGAACACAGCAAAAATAAAAGATCTAATTTCTGCCTCCATTTTTTTTTTTTTTAACTTTTATCCCTTTTAGAAATATTCAGTTGTAGTTTAAAACCTCAAAAAAATTACAGCACAGAATCTCACCATTATCTATGCCACAGCTTATTCTATACTGAGTACAAATTAAAACGCACCACTCACGAAATCTGGAATAGCTCCACGGATTGATATGTGAAGTATATACGTATGATGCATTTGAGATAATGAATGATATAAGAAGACATGTAAACATCATTCAATTTCATTCACGATAATGTTAATGCGCGAGAGAGGTTTAACTGGTGTCGGGGTCAAACAGGAAAGTCAATAATGGGTGTGACCACTATTTGCATTGACACACACATCGTCACCGCATGGAGTTGATCAGTCTCTGGATAGTGTTCTGAGGGATAGCATTCCGCTCCTGAACAAGGGCAACCTCAAGTTCTCGGATGTTGTCCATCTGGCGTCGACGTGAAAGACGTCGTCCAATTTCATCCCATAAGTGCTCGATAGGGGAGAGGTCGGGTGACAGAGCTGGCCACTGAAGCATGGGGATGTTCTGCTGTGTAAGGTACTGCATGGACACCCTTGCAGTGTGTGCCCTAGCGTTGTCCTGTTGGAACGTGTGGACATCGTGGTGTTGGTTGAAGAACGGCACAACATGGTTCTGCAGCACCTGGTCCCAGTAGTAGACGCCGTTCACCCTTCCTCTGCAGATATGGAGAGGGGTTCTGTGACAGTAGCTTATTCCACCCCACACCATAACACTGCCACCACCCCAACGGTCCGTTTGAACGACACAATCGGCGGTATAACATTCACCACGTCTCCGCCAAACACGTATACGGCCATCTGCGTTCTTTAAGTGAAATCGTGACTTGTCACAAAAGAAGACACTGTGCCATTGTCGTAGTCGCCAATTCTGGTGCCTGTTTGCCCACTGTAGACTGGTTTCGGTGACGATCCGTCAATATGGGGCAGAAATAAGGACGTCGTGCACGCTTGCATGCAGCTCGCAGACGGTTCCGTACGGTGTTGGGGTGAATGAATCCACGTCGTCCTTGGACTTGAGCAGTCGTTCTTGTCGCTGGTAGTGTTCGGTCTCGGACATGGTCCCATACGATCTGCTGGTCCTGACGTGCCGTTGTCACACGTTGTTGACCCGGTCGAGGACGGTCCCGAGTGTTCCCCGTTTGCAGAAACCTTTGATGGAGTCTTGCAATCGCTATCTGTGCGCAGTGTAGTCGTCTGGCAATTTCCCTGGTGCTGGCGCCAATTTGAAGCATGCCTATGGCACGTTCCCGTTCAGGGGCTGTAAGTTGAAGCATAGTGTCGACGTTTCACAAGTGTCAGTGAAGAAGTGAAATTTTGTTTGGAATCACATGCTTTTAGAGGCAATGTGTGCACAAATTCAGAGTGAAATTTATTTTTCCCGTGGTGTGCGTGTTTTTGCAAAAATTTTGCCTAGCGTTACAGTTAACCTAAAATTCTCGCATTTCATGCACCTGGCATGTCAGGTGACGTCACTGTAGTGTTGCTGTTGTATAAAAATTATGTTGAAGTTCATTTGAACTTAAATATTGACTTTTTTCAAGTGGTGCGTTATCATTGTTACTCAGTATATATCGGGTAATTCGGGCACCTTTTTGGGCACCGTGTGCCAAACAGGTACCAAACTGTAAAACTCATTTAATTTCACTTACATGCAGTGCTTTAAGTGGGCCGGTATGCACCGGTACGGAGTACCGGCACTTCTAGATGTTAGCCCCTGGCGTACCGGGACTTTTTAGGCCGTACTGGGACTTCACACGAGCTCGTAGTACCCTGTCTTGCTCTATTTCTCTCTTGGCGATTCATGATCCAATGGCTATACTACATCACCCACTGTGCACTAGTACGCGCCGCAAGTATGTCCCTTTAGTCGGGAGACCTTCACTGGCTAGTAGATCTCCAGGAGGAGTGGCACGTCTTTCAAGCATTACATGAGCGATCCGCATGATGCATTGGCACTCTCTCCGCGAACGGTCAATGGCGAGTAGCAAGCAGTGTTGTCTACAGATCAGACTCATTGGGTGTTGCTGCGGAGAGACGGGTTTAAGCTGTCCTAGCTAATTTGGTCGGCGTGTTTGTAATCATGCTTGCCAGCTACTTGCCAACACGTGGAAATTGATGATCTTTGATATTATAACTGCTTCAAATGCTTACCGGCACGTTCGTCACGCGATGGCAAGCATAGCTGAGTTCAATGATAACTTGCATGCCAGATGATATTTCAAACTATTAACTTTCATGGAATCGATATTGATCCTCAAAATACCCACAACCAAATACATAAATCAGGGCCATCTGGCTAGAGAACAGAACAGAGGATTTTACTGTTCTCCCATCCACATTTCGTTATGGTCATTCATCAGCAATTCGTAGTCATTACTCAATACACCCAATCAGCCGCTCTAACGTTGAGTGTGATGAGTAAAACAACACTCCCAATAACTTTATCATCGAGCGGTGTCATGCAAAATAACCCATTGATTCTTATTCTTACATGCATTCCAGTTATATATGTGTTGAAAATACGGCACGAGACCCTTTGATTTAAAAGAAAATGGCTCAGAATCGCCATTATATTCATTGGAGTGACACACCCCCATCTGAAATGAAACATCTGCTGGTGAGTTTATTTAAAGATAGATTTTTGTTCTGGCGCCGACACTGGCAAGCCGTTGCCTTTACTTGATTAAAACCGTTAATATAAGTTTGTTTGATTAGGATGAGCTGAGTCGTTGTCACGGCACCTGTTAGCCTAAAAATTACTGATGTCATCAGAAGTATAACTATCCGTCCATGAAAAAAAAAAAATTTTCCAGCGGATATTCCAGTTACAATATGGTTAAGCCAACAAAGCAGTTTTGTGTTGCTATGTGCGGTATTTTTTCAGTTTTGGGAAATCACGATGTCTAGAAAACATAAGCCCAAATTGGCTTGCTCACAAGGACTAGTTAACGTCAGAACTCATGTATTTCCACTACCTATGGAGAGAATACTAGCAAAAAAACTTTTATATTAACGCCCATAGTATGAATAAATTTTGATTATACATTTTATTTTAGTGGTAATAGCTGTATAATTGCATTATTAGCCTACACTGGAGGGTGTGCTTGACCGTCATTCTTGTCACTTCAGTGATAACGGAACGAGGCGCTGGCCGCATCACTGTCGTGACAAGAATGAAGGTCAAGCACACCCTCGCGTGTAATAATGCTTAATTAACGTTAGCTCCGATTAATATGGCCAAGCAGCAAAAGTAACCAGCAACATTAAGGCTGAACAGAGTTAAATATTTCAGTCCCACCTTTCGGGGGCTTTCGCTAATCACCTTGTCAGACTATTATCTAATTACCTCCAAAATAAGCAGTTTTCACGAATCTGTTGATTTATTAAATGCTCATTTCAAAGTACAAATGCAAACAAATTAATTAAATCTATGGCCTAGGCACCAGAGATAGGCAGAGTAATATTTCCAGTGATGAGGCATATTTCATTTGAGCACACGCTACCCGTACTGTCCTGTTCATTTGAGGACATTCTAAACGTCTAATTGACCAATCAGATTGCTCTGTTGGATCTGCATGTTGTATAATATGGGAGACTGGAGAGTGTGGTGCACTGAGTGCCATATTGGTTTCTTCAACTATTAGCTAGCTAGCATGATTACAGAAAAAGTGGCTGATGACATGGTCACAAACAGACGAAAATTGTGTGCATTGATTGATTGAATCCACCACAATCAGTGGAAAGTCTGTGTTGGTAGTGTGTTTGTGGTCAGCTATTGCCAATGCACAGCCAGACACAATATTTTTTGACCTGCTTGAGTTGGATGGGACCACAGCAAATGATATAACAGAGAAACTGCCAGTGTGTCCTCATAAAAATGGCTTTGATAACTACTTCTTGCGTGAGTATTTTGTGGCATGTGTATGTGATGGAGCATCAGTAATGCCGAAAAGAAGAGTTGCTGCACAACTCTACAACGTACCAGATTTCCAGACGTGTTTGTGTGGCACTGCTCAAGTCATCGTCTGGAATTGGCAGTTAGCGATGTTCTCAAGGAGGTTGGTGGACTTAACCATTGTAAAATCTTCTTAGACAAGCTCTATACTCTAGGCTATATCATGCCTCACCCAAAAACCAAAGAGAACTGTGTCATTGTGCACAGAGTGTTGTGCACCATCTCCTTTGTCGGCAGATAATTCGTGGATGGATTTTAACAAGAAACTACTTGTTAAAACTCTAAGTGGAGTTTTAAAACAATTTTTCTTGAAATCAGCATCATGTTCTAGCATTTGAATGTATCACTTTATGATCTGCTGGTACCGACCGCCCACCGCCTAATACCTGCCAGTAGTTGAAAAGGGGGAGTACCGGCACTTCTTTTTTTCCACTTAAAGCATTGCTTACATGTCACTACAGACATACATTCCATCTAAATACAACTATTTATTTAGTTTTATTACATTGTAAAAAATATATTTTCAGCCAGTCCTGAATACATTTTCCTATTAAAAAAAAATGAAGTTTGACTCCACTAGAGCAGATTTATTTTTCATAAAACAGGCAAATAAACAAAATTATAAACACAAAGATGAAGTAAAAAATGGTAAAAAGTAAAAAGAATAAATAACTCAGCAATCATTTATGCAAAAACTGTACTTTTATTGCCCCATAAGGTTGCGTCTTTAACCAGGGTTTGAATCACTCACGTTGTGGTATTCTGCCTTAACCACTACACTCGCTCATCTGACAAATTACCCGTTCTGTCAGTACTTTTGTATAATGGCATAAGGATTCTTGGTCAGAAAACGACTTTGAAAATGATTGTTGAATATTTAGAGGTTGATTATAGCGCAAATAACAAAAACAAACCATTTAAGTGGTTATATTGTTGAGCTTTCAGAGTACATGCATGTAATGGCACATGGACTCTCATAGAGAAACACCGGGAAGGCATCTCAGGCTATGTCAGGGGCGTCACTAGACCCAATACTGTACTGGGGCACAAGCAAAGATTTTTTAGCACTAATTTATCACAAAGAAGCATAAATAGTGCTTCAAATTATACATTCATGTCAGATTATCTTTTTGTGTGGATCTATGATTAACCACCTGAAATGGACTGATGCATTTGGTCTACTTGTGCACTTTAGACCTCTAAACCTGGTGCAAGCAAAAAAGGACTGTACAACATTAAAAAGCTCTTCCATTACTCTAAATATAAACTGCATGTTTACGTGCCTGGCAGGCCAAAACACTAAATTATCCATGCCATACAAACATACACAGAGGAAAACAGACAAAACATTACCATATCAACAGTTTTGAATCAAGGCACAAAGTGTGCAAAGCTACACCAAACAACTGACTCACATTCAAATCGCATTTCATTTTCACTGCAGTATTAGTTGTAGGCTAAATATTCATTGTGTAATTCAAATAAACCACCTTCAAATAAACTTCCATCAAAGTATCAATAACTGCAATCATTAAACTGTATCTTATATGTTCTATTCTAATCAGTGTACAGTGCTTTACTAACTATAAAACTGTACTAGTTTACTAGTGTCGGCTATAACAGTAGGCTATCTTTAAGTCTTTACCAAAACTGTATACTCTCCTTCTTTATCCTCAGTGCCTCATAACCAAAGTACTCGATGAGCCTGATTCTCTGTTCTTACAGAACCCATGTTTTAACATGAAATAACTCATATATGCAAATCAAACATCGATAGCAATCTCCAGAAACCAAGTAGCCAGTGCTAGGCTAACCATTATCAACGTTATGCCTATGATGAGCCAATTAGCTATGAGGCAGCAGCTAACGTCTGCACTAGGCTACTTCAATTTACAGCCAGAGCAAGCTGGCAGCTGAAAGTTTAAGAAAAGTTGTGTCATTTAAATTCCCATGGAAATGGCCACACAGAGGAGATAACAAACAATAAGGACAGGCAGTTGCCCAGCACTGACCTGAGGACAGGTGGAAAGAATGACGGCGAGAGCAGTCAGCACTGACAGACACTGTTGTGTGTGTGACCTTGTGTTCCAAAGTTCTGAAGTGAGCACTAGCCGAATCACAGACAAAGCCACATGAATATTAAGTAGCCACATGCCATTGTGTACTATACGGAGTGAAGTGAATAAAGTAGCAATGAGTTACAGTTATCATATTAAGTAGTTGTGCGCCTATGCACTTTCTGTTACTGTAGATTCTCTTACTGTAGATTATATGAACATGTAGACTTAAAACGTGATTTTTTTTTTTTCCCCTGGGGAAAATTATACTGGGGCACTGCAGACCAATACTGGGGCACGTGCCCCCATAAAATATGTCTGGTTTCGCCGATGGGCTACGTTAGTGCGATTTTGATAGGAGAGGGCTTGTCAGAGCTCGTAGAATCAAGTCAAAAAGTCAAACTGATCACAGAGGAGAAAATACATTGTTTGCAAGCCGAATGCTCAAGGACTTATCTCATTGGAAGCGATGCCTTGGGAAAAAAAATATGCATGGAGACTGACAGATCCTCTTTTAAAATAACACAGACACATTGGGGGCACAGAAACAATAGCTAGCTCAGATTTTCCCTCCAATGCAGTTTTTTACTACAAAATATCAAAGGTAAGAGAAAATTTTTACTCAGCGCGGTAGAATGTAAAGTGTATGCCTGCTGTTCTTTGAGTGTGGTGTCAGTTTGAAATGACAAGGCTTATAGCATTGGATTCTGCGGACTTTCCTCTTTCATTTGATGTCTTGTTTGTTTGCATAGGTCAAATTCAATAGAAACGCAAGCAATCAAGCACTGATATTATTTTTTTTGTTTTGTTGCATGCCTGTTTACTTCCTTGGAGCTTGAATTGTGTTCAGTTGAGAAAAAAAATGTAATTGAGAGCTTTTTGTCGAGTTTATTCCCTCTATGTGGATATGTAGAATGTTGCTATTCGGAAACATGGTGTATTTAGGATACATGATAATTGTCCCCAGTACTGAGGGCATTCTAATTTAAGAGGTTAAAGGTTGAATATTTCACACTTTTCCAATGAAAGGTTAGTTCATTCACTAAAGGGGGAATCTCTCCTCACCATTTTACTTATCTTAACTAAACTGCCACCAAGAAGGTCCTGCAACCTGTTCGTAGTGTTCTTTCAACAGCGTTTTATGACTTAACCTGAACTATACCCAATCCAACCAACAAAGACAAAGTGTGCTAGCCAATTAGAGGCAGAATAGGGCATGATCTTTCATTATGGTCCGTTCAACCCAAACCAGCCCAACATGTGCCCTTTTGAACATAGGTATTTTTCCCATACAATATAATTGAAAACCAGGCAACGCGGCTGCACTGGTACCAGGGTGTACCACAATCAGCCACTCAGTGTTTACTTCCTCCAGCTGGGTGGTGGTGAGTACATCAACTAAATGCCATTTAGGTGCTGTAAAAATATGTCCAGAGAGCTTTCATCTCATATTAAAGAGGAGCAAATTGCTTATATACAGTGTATTCATAAAATATTCAGACCCCTTCACTTCTTTCACATTATGTTGCGGCCTCATGCTTAAAATAATTTTAATTGAATAATAATTTCTTTCCCTCTCTACGATTGAGTCTATGCTCAATCCCCCAAAATGAAAAAACAAAAACATAATTTTTGAAATTTTTGTAACTATATAAAAAAAAAGGAAAAACTGTTTCACTTGTCATCTTTGAGATATTTTAACACCTTGATTGGAGTCCACCTGCAGTCATTTCAACTGATTGGAAGTGATTTGGAACAACATACACCTGTCTATATAAGGTCTCACAGCTATCAATGCAAATCAGAGTGAAAACCAAGCCATGAGCCCTAAGGAACTACCGGCTAAGCTCAGAGACAGGATTGTGTCGAGGCCCAGATCTGCTGCATTGGTTCCCAAGAGCACAGTTGCCTCCATAATTTTTAAATGCAAGATGTTTGATACAACCAGGACTCCTCCGAAAGCTGGGTGACTGGCCGAACTGAGCATTGAAGGGAGAAGGGCCTTGGTCTGAGAAGTGACCAAGAACCCGATAGTCACTCTGGTCTGAGTCCCAGAGATCCTGTGTGGTGATGGGAGAAACTTGCAGAAGCACAACCATCACTGCAGCATTCCACAGATCTGGGCTTTATGTCAGAGCAGCCAGACAGAAGCCTCTTCCCAGTGAAAGACACATGAAAGCCCGTTTAAAGTTTGCGAAAAAATCACTTAAAGGACTCTCAGACTGTGAGAATCTAGATTCTCTGATCTGATGAAAGCGAGATTGAACTGTTTGGCCTCAATATCACAATAACGCAGATATCACTTTGAAAAAAATTTGTGTGGCAGATAGAAAGTCAAAGTGTGCTCTTTTTGGACAAATCCACTTAAAGTTTGAATTCGGTTCCACTTTAAATCTAAAGGGCTGTACAACATACCATTTGCTTCAGGCGCACGCATATCTGAACTTATAACTGCTCACTCTAAATGTCTCTATACTCGATAAAAACTGAAAATATAACCTCAGAATAATTAGCAAAATGGCAAAGAGATAAGGGTATTTCGCCAAATCTTATGATTCCAATCCTCAGCTGAATTCTCTTATCAGCGTGTAAAAATGCTTTGGAAAGAAACACGCAAAAGAAGGTCTCTTCGTGCGTTGGTTTGTGGCCCCTCGAGAATGAGACTCCAATTAAACACAATATACTATTTAAAAGGAAATGTTTTCAATAAAATTAAACGTGTGCCTGTAACTAGTCACATATGAAACATCAAAAGCGGATAAATGTGTGAGGTCAGAATTTCTAAACTCATGGCTATGCTGTTAATGTGCTCTTTTTTCTGGAGGGCTCAGGGGTGGGTCTAGATTTTTTTTTTTTAAGGGGGGGCAAGTGGGGGCACAGACTTAGAGATGGGTGGCATGTGTACCTAATGTAATAATGTAAATTATTATAATAATGTAATGTAAAATAATGTAAAAAGTTAAATGGTCCAAATGACTATTTATTGAATTATAGGTAACACCATTCAATTAGCTGGATTCTAGGTAATAATGAAGTGTAAATTATTAACCTCTTCACACAGATTACAAATTAAGCCAATCTTTGCTTATTGTGCATGACTACTATTCAACGCTTTATGACTCAGGATTTGAGTGTCAGAGAGGCAGGAAAAATGATTTTAATGAGGCAAGACACTTCTATAATTTGGAAATAAAAATTATTTCCATTTTTTTTTTAATAATTTTGGGATGGGGAAAAAAGGTGGAAACACAACAGAATGTCTGGAAAATTCAACACTAAACTTTTTTTTGCAATGAGATGTGTAGAATAAATGAATAAGTTGCAAGTAAAACAATGAATTTCCGGGATCATTAACTCACTGACCAGAAGTGTGCCAAATCTGAGAATAAAGTTCATCGTAAATCATTATGTGAAGCCAAATATAACCTGCTCCCCTTCCTCTCCCAGACAACTTGAATTGGTGTGGTTTTTGGTGTGGTCGTGCATTAATAATGATGCAAAATTTTCTCAATTAGGAGAGAAAATACACACCAGTGTAAGAGCAGGGCAGTTGCAAACTTGTTGCTCACTGCAGTTACACTCACTTGTACAATCGCATTTGTCGCAGGAAGTATGAGGATACGACTTAAGATCGCCGAGTAATATATTTGTGAATGTGTGATGAATCTGTGACCATGGCACACCACAACTGCTGCTGTTGGACAAACACAATGTGTACATCCACAAGGGAACCGGTTTGCTTGCAACCATTCTGGACATAACACCGGTTCAAACTAGCTTGGTAGCTTATTTGCTGCCATGTTGAGGCACTAAACTTTCAGGAAGTGTACCACTGCACAGTTATGCTAGAGTTCCTCGAATTGATGAGTTTCTGAACTTGCTCAGCAAAGTCAACGAGACAGCCTGCTTTTCCGCCGCTTTTAAATTGTAACGGACATTACAGCTTACGTTCCCTGCTTGGCCCCCAGAACTGTCCCCTGATGAGTGTTAGGCAGTCACAGGGAGGCTAACTTTCTATTTGTCTTAATTTAGCATCCCCTTACTTTCCATATCTAATGCAGCACATGCTAAACTAAATTTTACACAACTCTGCCTTCGTTCTCTGTTCCTTTCCCTTAAAGAACCAGTGCTGTTGAAAAAAAAAATTACATACTATTGGGTGCACTTCCGATTCAGTCTGATAGCAACATGTAGCTGGTACATTCCTTCCGCCCCAGCAAGCGTGAAATATACATTCCCTGCTCTGTCTCCACAACCGTGCAACAAGCCAAACAGTGAATGCAAATTTCATACAAGATGCAAGAAATGAAATATTTAAAAAATTGGCCAACATAAAGAGAGGTTAAAAATTTTAGTCTTAGTAATGTTTGTCTCTGTTTGGGGTGGCACTTGAGGTGGCCAGTTAGATTTTAGGCCATTCTAGGCCACCCTTTTGGCCCCCTATGGGGGATTTTTAAATATTGGAAAAAAGAAACCTGAACTTTGATAGTGACCTCGACACATAACCAACAATGATATCATGTATTTATATTAATATGAAATAGGAGATTTTATAGCTGAATGACAGCACAGGAATTTAGTTTTTTATTCCCCGAGCAGCTTTTCACAATTGTATTGAAGTTCACCTTGAGATATATATGGATTTATGTTGTTGCTATGAGGTTAGACTAATTATTTATGATCAACATATTGTACAATATATCATGAAATATTCCCTGGTAGATGCTGCAGCTATAGAGTCAGGTGAGAGTTAAAGATTCAAATTGGAGGTCTATGTCGCAAAAACCATGAAAGTTAATATGGTCTATTTGCATCACTAATTTGTGTGCATATTGTTAATTTACTGTATAGATGTCAGCAAAAATCTGCAAAGGTCTATCTGCATAAAACTGTTGTGATTCTAAAATTATCTGTTGTCAACCAGTTAAAAGGAAGATAATGAGTGTAACTATGTCATGGTTATGGTTTTTGGTCATGCTCATGTTCTTGTTCTGTATTCATTATTATCTTTTATTTATTCTTTTTGGTTATTGTAACTCTCAGGTTTTAGTTCATTCCATTCCACTCAGTTCCATTGCACTTGTCTCCCCTGTCTTGTGATCTAGTTGGTTCAGTCCGTCTTTCCTGTCAGCATGCTCACTGACTTCGGGTGATTTAAATGAATTCTTAAATGAATTTAAATGAATATCTCCTGTCTCCTTCGCCCTTCTGTTCTGATTACTAACAAGACTAACATTTGTATTTTGTATTATAGTCTACTAACCCAACCAATCCATGTATATATATGATTACCAACTTACTAATGAGCACTCTTGTTTAATTTGTAAAGTTGCACTGCTACTAATAGACTAATTACCTCTCCGCAATCGCCCTGTTCTATTCTCCGGCCCTTGTCTGTTGCTATCTTCCTCTGAGCTTCAGCGGGAAACTCTTGCACGTGCTTAATGACTCTCCTGCTCCTTATCTGTGCACGTAGAACTTCTGGACCGGAGCTGTTCAAATGTACTAGGCTGTTTGTGTGATTTCCGTTTGTCTTTTGTCTCTCGCCAGTTTTCGTGGTTAGGGTTTCCCTCATGTGACTCTCCCGATGTAATTAGCCTCATTCCCCATAGCTGACCTCTGTATAGCATGTGACCATCCTTGTGTGTATTTTAGGAGTCTTTTCACTTACAGCTCTTGTCAGAACGTTGATCGTATTGATTCTTTGTGCAGAGCGCTACATCTGCCATTGAATATTGTTTCGCTTCTACTGGATAGTATGACCTTGATTCTTGCCATAGCCCTTTTTGTATTGTTTTTGTCTTTCTGGATTTTGACATATTTTTGAATGACCACAAGTTCTATGTTTGGATGCCCTGTGTAGGGCTGCTCGATTAATTGTATGCAATTAATTTAAGCGCAATAAAAGTAACTGCCACTATGAGGCAGACAGACGTGATTGCTTATTACTTTTTATTTGACACATACATAATGCGGTCATTTGAAATATTTCCGGGAGGAAAACTGCAATTTGAAGTCCGCTAATTCTCAGCGAGATTGGACAGCCTCCATCGCCTTGGCATAATTGGCTTACCTTAAATCAATTCCTGTGTACTTTGCCTGACTTGCAATCAAGTCATTTATTCAGCCAACTGACTGATCAAAACAAAAATGTGGCCTATAATGATTAAGAAGTGATAATGAGAAGCAGACAGACCTAACTAGGCTGCCGCGTTATATTGAAAGAATGTAAGTAATCTTAATGAATAACGGACCTCTGAATTCCACCTCTCACTGGGGAATTTTGTATGCATTTTGAAAGATATTTCTTAATGAAATTATTTTAAGATGGCCCTGGTTTTAAGTGCTTAAAAACAGTGGCGGGCGGTGGACGGAAAACCGAGGGGATGGAAAACAGATGAGATCTCAATCATTGTTCTTGGTCATCATGTTAGTTTCCCTTATAATGAAATGTTTAGGCGAGCGAATAATAAATTCTATGAAATGTTTAATTCACATGCCTTAATAGGCAACTCTTTACGAAAAAACCACTGTGGATTTTCCGCGTTAAATTCGTCACATCCAGTCGTCTAACCTGTGGTAATGATTGTTAAATTGAAAAAGCTTGAAATGCGCTCTTTTTGGTGTTCAATTGATGCGTTTGATTTCGTCTTAACGAAGACAATTGGCTACACCTGAGAGGGGAAGGTTAGAGTGTTCTTTACCAGAGAAATTGACTGAAAACAGAAAACAGAAGACTAATAAGCAGTTTTAAGACATGTTAATCGCCCTCCTTGTTCTCTGTCCACCACCAGCCACTGCTTAAAAATATCGGCAATGTGAAGTGGAGAACATTTTGTGAAGCCTAATTGGCTAATTGAGCGAATCAACTGTTTGATTGCAAATTGAGAAAAATGGTAAGGGGGTGACAATTGTTGGTTAGGGGATGAAGACTTTGCAGACCTTCACTTTGCGTTGTTCAGCATGTAATCTACCTCAATGTGTTTTCCAAGTCTTCGCTGAATTTATCTATTGCGTGCAATGCAACGCTTAAAAACCAAGACCCATGTTAAAATGATTTTATTTTTAAGAAATCTTTTTAATGTTATGTAAAAATTATACGAGAGGTGAAATTCATAGGTCTGCTGTTAATTCGGATTATTAACATTCTTTCAATCTAACACGGCAGCCTGATTCGGTCCGTCTGTTTCTCATTACCTCTTCTTAATCATTATTGGCCACATTTTTGGTTTTGATTGGTGAGTTGGCTGAATAAATGGCTTGATTGCAAGGTAGGAAAAGTACAGGGGAATTGATTTAAGGTGAGCTAATTGTGCCAAGGCGATAGAGGCTGTCCAACCTCGCTGGTAATTAGCGGACTTCAAATCACAGTTTTCTTCCCGGAAGCTCTTCAAACGACCGCATTAGGTATGTGTCATAGAAAAGATAATAAGCAAGCTCGTCTGTGTGCCTCATAGTGGCAGTTACTTTTATTGCGCTTAAAATAATTGCGATTTGATTAATTGAGCAGCCCTAGCCCTGTGTATGACCATTGGCTTTGCCCATCGACAACGACTTTTTGCCTATCGTTTTTGTACCTCTGCCCATCTGTCTTACTGGTTCTGACCCCTGCCTGTGTAGTCGATACTGTTTTTGATTTTGTATTGTGGCTTGGCAATTCCTCTGTTTTTTGGCTTTGACCCAGACTCCATTAAAGCCATACGTTTTTTGGATTTCTTTCTCTTGCATGTGGTTCCTGAACTGTACGTCACAAACTAGTTCAGGCAAGAAACTCAAAGAGCTACATCAGCTGACAGCAGCCTGGTAAGCTACCAGCATCTCCAGGCGCACAATTGGAGGATACACATCACGAGGTCATACAGCGGTCTATTTGAAAGACGTCAAGCTCACTTACTTCTGCTGCTCTTTGCGATGACGTTTTATGCTATGCAGCACGCTCTTTGGTTTTTTGCTTTCCGCCTCTACGCCAGCCTCGATTTAATTTAATGTGCAACCGATTCGGTTGCACATTAAATAACGTACCACCTAAAAACGCAAAGCAAAGATATACGTAAAAGGCATAGAGTATTCATATTCAAGCTTCATGAAACATTTCACTTTGAAATTGAAGGCAAATGCGCAAATCGCAGGAGATGGCAGAGTATTAGAATTTATCGCTTTACGATGCATCGTCTCATCTGATACCTTTCCTTAGAACAAAATGCTTCATCAGCATCCGTAAAGTTATTGTCCGCACAATTTTTGTAAAATATGGGCAGCACAATAACTTTCTCAAGGAGAATTAGGGGAACATATTGGACACAACTCCGTTGCTTCAAATTTCGCTATGAACAGGATCACAGACAAAGAAGCACATTTCATAAATGCAGCAGCTTCGGTGAGCAAAAGCAACCTTGTTTCAAAGGCAAGGCAACACACAGTAGCCTATATTTACCGAGCTGCCTAAACCAACGCATGTTTCAAAAATACAATTTGAAGACCTGTTTCAATGATGGCAAGTGAAGCCAGTTTCCTAGCGATAATGCGGAAGCGAGTCTTTTGCGGAGACGATTCTCTCTGACCAATCAGTGAGCTGCAATGTTGCACGTCACATTTTGGCACCGATTGGGACCTGGTCGGCCTTTTTTTGGAACACCAGGAGACCAGGTACCAGAAAAAGTACAAAACCCAAAACCAGTGAAGTTGGCACGTTGTGTAAATCGTAAATAAAAACAGAATACAATGATTAGCAAATCCTTTTCAACCTATATTCAATTGAATGCACTCCAAAGACAAGTTACTTAATGTTCGAACAAGTAAACTTTGTAATTTTTTGCAAATATTAGCTCATTTGGAATTTGATGCCTGCAACATGTTTCAAAAAAGCTGGCACAAGTGGCAAAAAAGACAGAGATTTGAGGAATGCTCATCAAACACTTATTTGGAACATCCCACAGGTGAACGGGCTAATTGGGGACAGGTGGGTGCCATGATTGGGTATAAAAGCAGCTTCCCTGAAATGCTCAGTCATTCACAAACAAGGATGGGGCGAGGGTCACCACTGAACAAATGCGTGAGCTGATTGTCGAACAGTTTAAAAACAACATTCCTCAACAAGCTATTGCAAGAAATTGCAAGAAACTGCACGTAAGCGACAAGGCCGAAAACCAACATTGAATGCCCGTGACCTTCGATCCCTCAGGCGGTACTGCATCAAAAACCGACATCAGTGTATAAAGGACATCTCCACATGGGCTCAGGAACACTTCACTGTCAGTTACTACAGTTCGTCGCTACATCTGCAAGTGCAAGTTAAAACTCTACAATGCAAAGCAAAAGTAATTTATCAAAAGCACCCAGAAACGCCGCCAGCTTCGCTGGGCCCAAGGTCATCTAAGATGGACTGATGCAAAGTGGGAAAATGTTCTGTGGTCTGACGAGTCCACATTTCAAATTGTTTTTGGAAAATGTGGATGTCATGGCCTCCGGACCAAAGAGGAAAAGAACCATCCGGACTGTTAGAGGCGCAAAGTTCAAAAGCCAGCATCTGTGATGGTATGGGGGTGTATTAGTGCCCAAGGCATGGGCAACTTACACATATGTGAAGGCACCATTAATGCTGAAAGGTACATGCAGGTTTTGGAGCAACATATGTTGCCATCCAAGCAACGTCTTTTTCATGGACGCCCCTGCTTATTTCAGCAAGACAATGCCAAGCCACATTCTGCACGTGTTACAACAGCATGGCTCCGTAGTAAAAGAGTTGGGGTACTGGACTGGCCTGCCTGTATTCCAGACCTGTCTCCCATTGAAAATGTGAGGCGCATTATGAAGCGTAAAATACGACAACGGAAACCCCGGACTGTTGAACAACTTAAGCTGTAAATCAAGCAAGAATGGGAAAGTTCCACCTGAAAAGCTTCAAAAATTGGTCTCCTCAGTTCTCAAACGTTTACTGAGTGTCATTAAAAGGAGAGGCGATGTAACACAGTGGTAAAAAGGCCCCTGTGCCAACTTTTTTGCAATGTGTTGCTGCCTTTAAACTCTAAGTTAATGATTATTTGCAAAAAATAAAATAAAGTTTCTCAGTTTGAACATTAAACATCTTGTCTTTGCAGTGTATTCATTTGAATATAAGTTGAAAAGGATTTGCAAATCATTGTATTCTGTTTTTATCTACGATTTACATTAGGTGCCAACTTCACTCGTTTTGGGTTTTGTACTAGTACCAAGTACCAGATACTTTTTTCTAATGGAAAAGCAAAAAAGGCGAGTAGAGCCGGTACCGTGTAGTGAAAAAGCGCCATTTGTTTTGAATAAGCCTTAAAATAATGCTTAAACAAGCTCCATCCTACTTTCCATTTAAGAAAAGTCTTAAATTTTCAGTTTTCAGAAAGCAATGTCAGAACTTTGTACCCGATTTTGCAAAAATCTTGGAGTGACAAAAGTCTTTCTACAAAATTGTTGCCAATAATGCATGTCATAGAGGATGGCCAAAATAGTGTTATTTAAACAACCTTGTATACGGCATGTCATTGATCCAAATTGGGTTAAAAAAATTTTGCATTGTTATGAGCTTCTGAAACTTTATTGCCTTTTTTTTTTCTCGAAAGTTGTGAAAATGCAGTTGGACCTTGTTAATACTCAGTTGATGGTTTTTGCCTGATTGGTGGGTGATCAGGTTTAATGAAGTTTAATAATTTGAATAGTTTTAGGGCACCATCCTTTCATGAATATTCTGTCTTCCAGGTACAATTGCTTCATTGCATCATTTAGATGCCTCCATCTAGGATTGCTGTTCATAGGCAGCATTGGCAAATGTAAGGAGGTGACAAAAATAAACAAATACCCTAAACCTGGTGCTGGATTGCAATTTTAGGCATTGCAGAATTTTCTCCGATCAGCGTGTTGTCAATTATTTTCTCTCCATCAAGCTATGCCAAAGGTAACTACCTATTCCACAGGCTGTGTTAGCCAATCAGCTTCTCAATTAGCTGTCCCACTGTGGCCTTTAAATCAGTTTGCCAAGATGTCTCAAGGCAAGTTCACTTTTATCAAATTATTAATCAGGACAAACTGCTTCCCACTCAAAAAGCATCTCTGCAGTCAATTTTGTGTCAAGTTAATGGCAGCTTAAGGATGAGCATCTGCTGCATCTGTCCTCTGTGCTTGCAAAGTAATGCATAAGTAAATTAAAAGGAGGAGAAAAAAACACAAAAGCTTTTACCAAGAGCAATAATTTGGAGATGGTTACGAATTTTATGAAATGTTTAACAGAAATATAACACCTGATGTAGACTGAAGCTCTTTGGAGACCGTGACACTTGTTCTTCAATTTATTTATTTCTATTTAGGTTTTGTTTTTGTTTTTTTTGGGGGGGGGGGGGTATTGAGGCTGTAGGGGCTAATTAAATTTAGCCAAAATGGTCTTGCTAGTCTGAAACTCATGTTATGTTTCACAGTTTGTTATCTGCAAATGTGCCTTAGAAATGATACATTTATGACATATTTTGAGGATTCCTGTAATCCTCTGTATATACCTTTCCTTCACTTTCTCTCTCTCTGTCCTTGGATGTTCTTTTGAATAATGTTGTAATATGACTGTGTAAGATGGAAGTTGTTGTTTGTTGGGTAAAAATTGTTCTTTGATTACATTTGGGCCTATGAGGCATATTTGTGACTCCACATTCTTGTATTCCCAAAAGCAGCACTGACGTGCTCCACTGCTGTGTGTCATTATGGATAATAGTTCCTGCCAAATGATTGTAATGCAATGTCAAAATCGTGCTGCATACTACCAGAGAGCTAATGGAATTTCACCTAAGGGACCTCAGTTTACTTATGTCTGCATTACCCTGGGAGGGGTAAGGGCAAATGCGCACCTCCACTGCAGTCTCATGGGCAGAGTTGGCTTATAACGTAGCTAAACCCCCATCTGGAGACATGCAGGCTATGAGGCTCAGCTGGCATTTGAAACGGGCTCCTCCGGAGACATCATCCCACATGCATGCAGATGAAGGATAGGGATCAGTAGCATCCCCTCCGGGCCCTAGAGATCTACGGTCTTATGGGATTTCAGATGCCTTTCAAGCAGCCAGCTGATTAAGCCAGCAGCCAGCTCATGAAACATCAGGGACTCTGCCTTGAAATGCGCTGAAAGGGGTCAATCAATTAATGATGATTTGATTCAAAATAAAGAAGTGAAGCCCCCCAGCAGGGTGCAGTACTGGTGCAGGATATACCCTTGGTCTCTTCCTGTCTTTCAGAACCATCATTTTCTTTCTGAGTGTCGAGTCGAGCCAATCAGTTTTTGAGTTCCATCATCGAATTTCCATATACAAAATAAAATTTCTGAAGCAAATGGGGTAATACTGACCTACTGAGGGTTGGAGGAAGCTCTTAACATTTAATGGCAATATACTGATCAACACTTGTGAACCAAACATCAATTCCATCTTATCTTGAACAGGTATTCAACTGCTAAGCAAAATTTCCTCTGAATAAATCATCACATAAAATATGTTCTAAATGCTCGTTTCAAAGCCCTGATGAAGACCCATTGTGGTCGAAACATTTTGGCTTTTTTAATGTACTAGCCTCTATAATGAAGGCTATTTAATTATCTTTCCTTCTATTTTTCACGAGTGCCTGGTTTTTGAATAATTATTTTTCCCCGTTTTCCAAGAGCACCCAACGTACTTTTTATATTTACGCTTGTTATTAAGAGCTACTGGTCTTCTCTGCTTTTTCCATGTTCTAAGTGCTGTTCAAGTCAGGGATTCTGACTTGCAATTCCACTTTGTTTAATATTCAGAGTACTGAACATTTAAAAAAATGTTTGATAATCCTTGCTTCCCCAGCAGTGATAATAATTGAAGCACTGATTACTAAAACCCCACAAGTCAAGACAAGTGCGACTCATGGGGTTTTAGTTATAGGTGCTTTAATTGTATCACCAATTACATATTAACCCTTTAAATGCTAAATTATTTTTATAAAATACCAATACCATTTTCCCGCACGGGACACTTCAGTGCTGAATTGATCAGATCATTTCTCGCTCCTCAAAGACAAGAAAGTCAGCTTCAATTTTGCTCTCACTTGCAGCAAACACCGTATCTAAATATTTAGAATTTTCATTGTTAAACTCACTGCCATCCCTTGACAAATTCTTGAAAGCTGGCATTTTGAAACAACACGCGGTAAAAACCAGAAAACAAGAATATCCAGAATACAAGAATATCGTAATGAACTGCATAGTCATTCAAAGGATGACTATGCAGTTCAAATAAATTGTCACAATGCACTCACAGCGGACCCTAGCAACCAATCCCCAATGTGGCTGCAAAAATACTAGCAAACCCACCCCGCAAAACATCTTTTGCCACAAGTAGCAGAAACTGCTTTGTGGCAATTGCCGCGATCAGTAGCCGTTATGATTGTTGTTGTTGTTATTGTGGCTATAGCCCTTTGATTAAATCAAGCAATTTTAAGTTTAATTGTGCTTTTGAAAACCTCTAAATGGAGAGTTCAGGGAAAGTTTTGGATTTTTTGCTAGGCCAGATTTGGCCATCTTTACAATATAGCATCCTTTCTATAAATGTTGGCAAGAGGCAATCACTTTGTTATTACCATTTCTTAATCATTGTCGGCTTTGTATAGTTATATATAGTTGTATATTCTAATTCAATGAAATGACTTATGAATTATTCTAATTCAATGAAACAACAGTGTCACAGTTAAATGGCCTAAATGGGCCTTTTGGAAAGCTCAGCTGAGCGAATTTTTTACAGGTAGCGAGTTCTGTGAATACTCTAACAAGTAGGACAGGCGCGGTGAACACCTGATTTGCTTTCTGCACAAAAAATGCATCAAGAAAATTTAACGATTGCGCTATTTCAAATCATTCTAATTCGTTGACTAGCACTAGTAGATTGTTCAGCAAATAAATTGTTTGATTTTTAAACAAGTGAAAAAAACTGGAGTATTTAAGTGGTTTATTTCTTATTTATTTCTGATTTCAAGCAGAGATTTTGAAATCAGAAACTAATCCAGCTAATTAGACTACCAAGTGCTAATCTACTCCAGTTATCCACAGAAGATGCCTTTGGCTCAATGTAATAAATCTGCTGGTATTTTGATGATTTATACTGCTGCCAAGTAGCGGCAGAAACATGAGGTGATCAGGAATGTAATAATTATTTTTGCCTCATAAAATATACACCTGATCAAGTCCTGTTAGTCGGTGTCTTGCTATTTCAAACTTTGTTATCGCATCAGTTTGTGTATCAGGAAAAGCTGAATGTGTATGAAGTTATTGATTCTGTGTCTCTGTCTTGAGTGAAATAAATAGCCCAATGTAAAATAACATCCCTAAATCTGGCACTGCAGATTAACAGCCCAACCATCTAATTAAAATGAATATAAGGTATCAACAGTTGCTAAGCTAATTAAAATTCATTGACAGGGACTTGGGGAAGGAACCAGTTGCAGACACCACAGAAATAACTTGAGGTACTTTTATTGAACAAAACAATAAGAGGAACAACTGGTGAAGACTCGTGGGTGGCAGGCAGATACACAAGGAACAACATCAGACACGACAGCAAGGAAAGATCCCTTTGACAGAACTAAAATCTACAAGGATAGTGAGTGACAGGAAAGGAAATGGGAGTGCAAGCGTGTTACAGAAATCAGGTGAGACCATAATTGGGTAGCAAGGGTGAAAACAACTCAAAGAGAGACCGCACCAGGAGGAAGCGTAAACAAGAGGAACCGAGAGACACACATTGGAACCAAGACACAATGGGGAAAAGATAGTAAAAATAAAATAAGCCAACAGGAAAATAAACTCAAATAAGGACAACAACACTGGAAGCTGGTAAGTCGGTGAACAGCTTGGAAATGGCGTGGTCACGAATGGGGTGGAGAAAAGCAATTAAGCACAGGACAGAGACTGAGAGAGTGTGAGAGAGAAACACAAGAAGAAAAGGAAATCTATTGTAAATGGAAATGAAAGCAATGAATGACCCAACAAAATCCTTCTTGTTTACAGAAGTAAAAAACACGAAACAAAATCAAAAACAGTGACATTTATTATGAGCCTTAACAATGTCGAGCGATTGATAAAACACTTCAGGGGCCCTATTTTAATGACCTAAGCACATAGTCTGAAGTGGGTGACGCAAGTGCATTTAGGGCATGTCAAATCCATTTTTGCTAATTTAATGGCGGGTATAAAGAGAACTTTTGTCCATCATTGTTTTATAGTTGACATAAAGCTGAAGTATTAGGCATAACTTATTTTTCATTAGCTTACTAGTTTGTCTACTTTATCCAGTGATGAATGGGTGCTGATCTATCATGTGGATTCCACCATGGGGGTGGCCATATTGGAAAGGATAGCTGGTGCAGCCAGTGCAGTGTCAGTTCCACTTTTATGCTTCAGATGGCAGCACTGATGGCCTATATATGTCACTATGGGCATTAGGTTGCAAAATTTAAGTGGGGTCAGTGATGTTGACAACCCCCAAAATCGTGTGACAAGTTTGTCACAGGGGGCATTTAAGGGTTAACATGTGGGTTTTTGTATTTGATTTTAGAAGCAGGACAGATGGGTTGCAGGCTACTAATGAATCAGGTTGGATTCAAAATAGTTTTGTTCAGATAACTGCGGACAATGGGTCATCCCATGCACAACTTATCCAAAGATCTGAAGCGCATTTTCAGCACTTTAGACATTCATTCTGTAACCGTTTGTGTTTTGTGTGATGGAAATAAAATCCATGCACTGTCTTGGATGATGTGTCGTGTCATGATTGTCCCCGAACAGCCACCCAAGGAGAGAGCATCTGGAGCAGGAATGACAGAGCGCGCCAATATCAGGAAGTCATGGCTTTATCCAGAATAATTTGCGAACATCTACATGTATAACCGCACATGTTGAATCACATGTTCCATCAATTACCTGATGGAACAGGTTCACTGAACGAATTAAATAACGTGTATCACAGCATGCCCTGATGTACAGACATCGGTGGCATGAACTGTTCTGAAATGCATTTCTGAAATATCTTGGCAAAAATCTTTTTTTTATCCCCCCGGCATATAATGCGGGGAGATATAGCTATCGCAATGTCCGTCCGTCTGTCTGTCCGTCTGTGTGTCTGTCCAGGCCATATCTCGGAAACTATATGTGCTAGCTTCACCAAACTTGACACACATGTCAATCATGATGTGTAGATGTGCCTTTTAAAGGTTGTTACACAACCTACAGCCGGGGGGGACTGATTTTTTTTATGAATCTCTTTATTTTTAATTGGTTGCATGCACTGCTGCTCACCCTGAAATGAGCAGTCAAATGCAAATGAAGGTAACTTTGGTGACTTGTACATGGTTTCGTCCATTTACATTTTCCAATCAGACAGCCATCCATTTTCTTCTGCGTGTTGCGTGACCGTGCTGTAAAAACAGGTGCACATACTTTTCACTGAAATTACCTTCATTTGAAGAAGGGTTCTGAGATGTCATTGCTGAGTGCCAGTGCATAGACCTAATTATAACTAAATAATTTTTCTGCGCTGAATGTAGCACATTATTTTGTCGCTTTTAGATCGCATAGGGGAGGAAAGCCGTGTCTGCAATTGCCACTTGATTATTCTTGAATTGGAAAACGCGTTAATAAAGAAAAACCATCTACAAAGTAGAATTAGCCAGGACTAATTGTTGTCAATAAAGGGAGGGATAGTAGCCCCAGAATTCTCTGGTCTGAAGCCGCGCCTGGTGCTGTAATTGATGGGAAACATGTTTATAAATTTCAGTCGAGGTACAATAATCCGGCTTTTTTGATAAATAACAAAGATACTGCAAATATGAACATTTATTGACAATTCTGATGCTTTGACAGCGAGCCCCCATCCCCATTGGCTCCATTGCATCTCCACTCCATGTACTTCCTGCTTTTCTGCCACTGTCTACAACTTGTAGGCAATCCAGGATAGTTTGGTCTGAAAGAGTTGAAGAGGAGGTAACTTTCATGTCAATCCCCAGCACCTCACCCGCCCACTTTCCCTCCGTTCTCCAAGTAGCCTCCGTGCAATGTATGCGGAACGACTGTTGAAATGTAACCGTACTTTTGCATACTCCTCCGTGGGTTTCACCAGCTTCATCAGGCTTGACAGCATTAGAGGACTCAACCTCAGATTTTTCAAATTAAATGTCCAACATGCTTTTTTTTTTACAGTACATTATGAAAAATTAGAACACGTTTCAACAAAGCTATTACACATACAGTATCAGCTGGCAAAATTTTGTCCCTACAGCTTAGTAGTGATTTAAAAATGTATGATTGTGATCAACTATTGAACTTAAATGGTATTAATTTTGTTTTCTTTCTCTCTGTATGATCTATTAGTCATTCCAACTGAGGCTGTGTATTTGTAAAAACAATATATATATATATATATATATATATATATAAATAAATTAATTAATGAATTAAAAAATCATTAAAATGATCAGAGTGAGGACTCCCACATCCACACACAGGGCTCTATCGTAGACCAGGTGCAGGCGCTGTGAATGGGGGATGCGCCAACGGGGTGTGTAGAGGCGTATGTTGCAATGTCGTGCTCGGCGTAGCCTGGCACAAGCACTCCTCTGTCCCGCCTCTGTCCCTCCTGCTGGCGCAAGTGGCAAAGAGGGAGGAGAGAAGCCTTGAGTGGGTTTAACACAGCCGAGTAATGAGCTCAAATGAGCTCCTCTACTCACCTTTATAATTGGAATAAAGAAGCCTCTGTCCTATATCTGCATGATGCGTTAATGTTGCATTTTACTTTGCTGCTTCAGGCATGTTTTCTGCACCGTCTATATTAAGCATTACAAATATGAGTTAGCTGGCTGGCTAGGGCATTTGAGAATTATTACCGTTAGAGAACTTGAATGGAATTTCAAAAAGGAACTACGTACATCAGATCATTCAAACTTATGAAGTTGGAATGAAATACGATGGTTGCTCATTTATTTCTTCTGCCTGCATCATTGGGAAGAGAAATGATGCATAGCGCGTTCCTATTATTACACTCTGTGGCTGCTTAAAATTTTGGGATTAACATGCATGGACAACAATGCAAGAAACATTACACATTTATTTTCAATATGTGATCTTAACTCAGAATGAGATCATAGCAATCAGGCTGCATTCCTTTCCCCCACTAAAAATGATAAAACCTAAGTGACAATAATAGTAGTATTAAGCCGCTTGCACACCGGACGCGAAAAGAATTTTTCGGACGACAGATTGCGTTGAACACAGTGTCTACGTGTCCGAAAGTCGGGTGGTTTCAATATAACTCCATTTCCGACAGTCGATAATTGTTTTTCATTTCTTCAAATCTACAGACTCTTTTAGATATTAAACGTAAATGTTTTGATAAGAGGGTTCAGTTCTTCAAGATGAGTACAGGGAATTCCAATCAATGTTTCTGTTTAAGCTCTGCTCAATAAAGTGAGTCGACATTGGTGTGGGACAATGTACAATGCCTGTCAGACATTAAATGCAAATTAATAATAAAATAAAGAGGCGATTAGAACAAATTGATAACGAAATAAAGAATAAAAAGAAACATTTTAACAACTAACAGAACATCCAATGAACACTGCAATTAATTTATTTACGGGCCATCTTTTTTGGATGTTCTGTTTGTTGGTGATTTTTTATTATTATTCTTTATTTCGATTTTAAATCTGTTCTCATATCAATACTTTTACTTTTTGCTGGCTGCCGGACATGGAGTATTTTGCATTTCGCGTCGGACAGTCTTGATCGTGCATGCGATATTTAATTCGCAATGTCAATGGTCATGGAATTGATTTGGTCACTGACTAAAAGCACAATTTTATCTCTGGTGTGGGAATAAAGCGAGAATCTGTTCAATCCATCTGACTAATTTTCAAAAGAGAGAGCGACAAAAGACTGTTGTCTATTTTCAAAAGAAGAAAACAGATGAATAAAAAGACCGATAGCTATTGATAGCTATCAATTTGCATTTTGTGAAGGTCGAACACAAACATGGCCAAGTTTGCACATCTAATAATTCCTGGAATACTCAAAAAATTATAAATTCTATGACTTTCGGACACGGAATATTTTAGGATCTCTGTCTGACAATCGCTAGATTTGTCAAAAATGCACGAAGTCCCGCGCCGACTCACTTTATTGAGCAGAGCTTAAACAGAAACATAGATTGAAATTCTCGGTACTCATCTTGAAGAACTGACCCCTCTTATCAAAACATTCACGTTTAATATCTAAAAGATTCAGTAGATTTGAAGAAATTAAAGACAATAATAGACTGTCGGACACGGAGATATATTAAAACCCTGTCAGACTTTCGGACACAAGACACTGCTTTCAACGCAATCTGTCGAGTGAAAAATTCTTTTCACGTCCAGTGTGCAAGCGGCTTAATACTAGGCCACAATTATTGTCACTTAGGTTTTATCGTTTTTAGTGGGGGAAAGGAATACAGCCTGATTTCTATGATCTTGTACGGAGTTAAGATCACATATTGCAAATAAATGTGTAACGTATCTTGTATTGTTGTCCATGTATGTTAATCCCAAAATTTTAAGCAGCAACAGGCTGTAATAATAGGAACACGCTATCCATCGTTTCTCTTGCCAATGAGTGATATTTAACTTGGCTGTGTTATACCCAAACACGCCTTCTTTGTCAACTTGCGCTGGAAGGAAGGACAGAGGCGGGACAGAGGAGTACTTGCGCCAGGCTACGCCGGGCACGAAATTGCAACATACGCCTGGACACACCCCGTTTGCGCGGCACACCCCCCATTCGTCGCGCCTGTGCCTGGTCTACGAAATTAGAGCCCATTGTAAAAATGTTGTCATTTGATCAATTTATTGGTTTTATTTAACAGTAACAGATACTGAGAAAGTTAAATTCGAATGATAACATGTTAAAGCGAGAACACTTATTTGCAACATGGTCCCAAGGTGTCATGGTTTTGCCCCCGCCGGCAGAAGACATGAAGTTGGCGGGCACTGGGACCACGTACCCAACACCAAGGAAAGGGACCCAAATGCACAGGCTGAGTAAAAATATAAATAAATATTTAATTTCAAGAATAAAAACAGAGAGGAGCAGCGGTAACAAACAACAGGGCTCCATCACACACAGAATGTACTTAAATAATCGAACCTGTACCTCCACCTCAACGGGCAGCAGCAGACAGGAGGGGGGAGGGCCTGCAGAGCAGGACCATCACACAAGGTGTCAAAAAGCACAGCAAACACATAGAGCCCAAGACATTCAGACATAAAGGCTAAGCAAAATAATCCTAAAATTCAAAGTTGCATTCTCACAGTTTAAGAGAAAATAAAAGTAACTGCAAAGAAAACTGAAAAACAGTGCCACAACAAAATTCATTATCAAACAGTTACCTTATCCCAAAGAAAAGTTCTATCCAGACATATGTAAGATCCATTCATATTTAAAGACTTAAAATGTAGCGGGGCGCTGCTCCACAACACAGAACCAGCATAAAAAAGGAACGTCCGCCTACATTATTGACTTTATGGCCATAACATGAACACACACTGGCCCTGGTGTTACAATCATGCTAAAAATGGACCACTGTTATCTGAGAACCCAAATATTGAGGAGCATTACCATTGATGATATTATAAATCTGATGCAGTTTCTTTTGTTCTACTCTGAGATGTACTGGCATCATTCCCACACTTCTCAATTCATCCTCATCTCGCCTAGGGCACCGAAATGTCTCGAGCCAGCTCTGTTTGTACATATATGTATTTCATGAGCAGTTATCATTGACACTATTTTAAATATTAAATCAGGTTATGTTGATAAGTCTGAGTTATTAAGTGAGAAAACTGTTTGATTGCTAATCGGGCAAATCATATGGAAACAGGTCAAGAGTAATGGAGTCAAAACTGCCTACGCTCTACCTACAGTTGCATGTCCGTGATTCTTTTTGTGCATTGTGGTTGAAACAGTAATGTACAGGAGTAATGTTAGATTAATTAGCCAGCAAGCCAGATAGCATTGTGGCTATCTAAAGTCATACAGTCTGATTCTCCTCAAGTGTTCTACTGCTGCACATCGCACAAGGGGACAAAAATAGGAATTTACTAAAAACAGTATTACCCTTGTGTGATCTTCCACTTTACTTTTATTTCTCCCATTATTTTGTGTTTGTTCTTTGATGACCACATTTTCAGAGACCTAAATTTGATTAGCCATCCTATTTCCCATAAATCTCCACAAAAATAAAGCAAGTGGAAGGGTATTTTACAAAATATAAACAGAAAATACAGTATGCAGCATATCCACCATCAAATTCAATAAAAATTCTATGTTGTTTATAGTAATAAAAAATCTTAACAAGGGTATAGTTATGTATGAATCTGTTAATTAATTCCCTGCTCACACAGGCCAAAATATAGTAGGATGTCTAATATTTCTGCCACTCATCTTCAATAAAATGAAAAATAAGTTCAAATTATACAAGTATGACATCTTTTGCTCCATGCAAGATCATTGTCGCGCATGCCCGGAATATTCTGAATTTTGGTAGAGTGGACAATAAAACTATGTGAGAGGATACATAGCTATGTTAGAGCTAACTCGGAGTTTTGTTGGTAAAAATTGTTATTTGTGGTACCGTGTTCTTGCTTTTAGAATAGATTTCAAAATATAATTGCTTGTTTATAAAGCTCTCAATGGCCTAGCCCCCCAGTACTTGACTGAGCTCCTCTGTATCCATGCCCCTGCCAGAACATTAAGATCTTCAAATCAATTATTACTGGTCACCCCTGAAATGAGGCTAAAAACTAAAAGTGACTGTGCCTTTGTGGTAGCGGCCCCTAAGCTCCGGAACAACCTGCTCTGGCACATCTGCTCTGCAGGATCAATTGTGGTTTTTAAATACTCTCAAAAGACACACCTCTTCTCCCTGGCTTTTAAAACACAGTGAACACTGTGCTATTTTTCAGCACTGTGTTTATGTCATGTTTCAGCATTTATTTTATTTTATTGTCATTGCTGCATTGTATGGGTCACTCTATCATCCATGCTGCTTTTATCGGTACAGCACTTTGATTAACCCCTGTTGTATTAAATGTGCTCTATAAAATAAGTTTGTGAGTTGAAACAATGTTGCTCGACTGGATTGTAGCCGACTTATGCACTTCAAATTGGACAATTGCCTATCAATGAATTGGACAAAACTGCAAACCGAACATTACATTTGACAGGATCGTGTTAATGTGAAGTTTTACGAAAAGAACCAAGTGCGACAACCAGTAAAATGCAGAGAGGAGGCTTTATTTCTGAAGGGGGAAACCCCCCCCAACAGAGCTGGCGACAGTACAAAGTCCACAATCCAAAGTCAGAATCCAAAGGACGTAATCCAGGTACGTGAACAGGGCACCAATAACAAAAACCGTAGTCAGACAAAAATGGGTCATTACACAAGAAAGCGGCAAAGTACAGGGAGAATGCAAAGCTCGAGGTCAAGGACGGTCCAGTCAGAAAGATAATCACAATGATACAGGGCGAGAGGAGCATGGCACAGGTAAGCAATGGAAGGCGAGCTGACAAGGAAGTGCTACAAACAGAAATCTAATACACGTGTCCGGGAGGTCACATGACAATGGAACACAGGTGCAAGCAGTGAGACTGATAAACAAGGGAGAAACACATTGGGAGGAAACTAATCACATGAAATTGGCTGTAGCCAAAACGCAGACAAGGATCACAGGACAAACCTATAGACAGATAAACAGCTCCAGTTAAGGAGTTCTAAAGTGCATAGGTAATGAGAGAGAAGACAGCATGGAGCAGTTGTGGAAGATCCACAGAAACACAGCAGAGATAATCAGGGAAAGACAAGAGGCGGAGACTAGAATAGGGCGAATGCTGAGAGATCGTTAGTCAATTAGTGAGTGCAGCTATACAACCCCAACTGCTCGTAAGTAAGTTAGTCAAATATACAATGTTAGTGTTGGTTGGTAATTATCAAAAATTAGTATTAGTATGTGTTGGTAAAATAGCAAAAGCAGGAGGAAGGAAGAACAGGAGATAATGAAGGAAGATTGAAACCCAGAAACCAGTAAATCACCCAAAGGAGTGGCACGCTATACAGGGGACTGTGAGCAAAGACAAGACTTACGACAAGACGGGGGGAGACGAAGTGCAAAGCATGGGAACTCAAAACATGGCATGGAATAAACTGAGAATAAACTAAAACATGGAAAATAATAAAACATGAAATCTGCATGTAAATAAATATCAAAAGCCCAATACACAATCCCAACAATAGTCAGACAAGAGCAGAAATTCAAAAGCGCAGAGGTCAATCAGAACATGGCACGTGGCCAGGCAGAAATATAATACATGGCGTGGCAGGAAACATGGTACATGGCAATAGCAGAATCACAACAGTTAAATTTACGATTCCACATTTCTTTTGTTTTCCCCACTGATCCAAAATTGGTCGGAATATTTTCCATATGTCTGAAAGTTGGTTTGGACAAATCCCGAACATCCCTACCCTAATTTGTGCCTCTACTAACAGAGATTTACACTGAATGTAACAAATGGTAGCATTTTAGTCACATTCCTTTGGTCAGTATTCCTTCATACTATTCCAATGATATTAACCTAAAGTGCTCGCGATCAACAGCACAATAAAATTAATTATTTTGTGATCACTTCAGGTGCAATCAAACAAAAATGTATTTGTGCAATGAAACAGCGCTAAAAAGAAACCTAATTTTATTCAGCTTTTTTTCTTTTTCATCTCGTATTGCAGTTAGGGAACTCAACTCCTTTACAAAAACTAGAGTTTAAAACAGATGTGATGTGCACAATAAAAGTTAAGAGAGACAGGTTGGCTAGGAGAAAAAGCCAGACAATTCCAAAGGCAGTATATTTTGTGATATCCTGTCATTCTGAATGGTCCATACAATGGAAAATACTTTTCCCAGTTCAGCCCAGTTTTGTTATTAGACCAAAATTTCCACTTCCCTATTTGAAACATGTGGTTTGGAATTTTACATTTGCTGTTATTTATGTCACAAACTGGCCTCCTCTGCAATGTTCACTCCTACATGCTTAATCAGTGTCTTTCAGGCTTGGTCAACCTCCCTACCACTCTACTTTGTTGCACTTATATTTCGCTTATCAAGTACAGTGCTCCTGCTTAAGTTAATCCCTGCCTGCCCGTGTGTGCTTGTGACTGCTTTTTGAGAGAGGGCCAGTACAAACCTAGATTCAAGAAAAAATGTATGGAATGATGGCTATATTCTAAGTGTTTGTGAAGTAACTGCACAGATGAAATAAATAGCTGCATATCTCTGATTTTGGTGAATATGGAAAGTTAAACCCAAGTGCAAATCCAGAAGCTGCAGCAAAGTATTTCTGACTTAAAGTGCTGGGATAGTTTGGGTTTTTGAGGAGGTATTGTTTGAGGTCCTTATCCCAAGTAAATGTATTACCTACGTATAGCTAACAGCAAGGTCACAGTTAGTGGAAGCAGAGCATAGTACCAGCACGAGGCAGAGCACTGCTCTGCTCTGGACAGGTACAAAAGCAAACATATGCTTGCCGCCTAATTATGGGTTCACTTGAAATATATCAGCATCTGTATAACCGCACACTATATATGAAACATTCTCACCGCTTTACTTACCCGTCAGACCACCAGTCCTTTTCTTTGGCAGTACATTTTTGCAACCATTTTAGAATGCAGAAGTTCTTTTTAAGATTAACTTTATCGAACTACGAGTGGGTAATGTGTCCTCTGCATTTTACCCACCCTATAGTTAGGAACAGTGGGCAGCCATATGTTGTGTTCTGGGGTCCTGGCCTTTGGCCAGGACAGCATTTATGGTTTTAACAGTTTCATGTTCAAGATTCCATAGTTCAAGTTCCATAGTTTCATAGTTCTTGTCACAGTTTTAACAGTTTCTTGTATCAGATTTTTGCATTTCATGTTTCACATTCATAGTCCATGTTTTTACTTTTCCATGTTTTTGTTTTTGCCAGGTCTGCCAAGCCGCTCCACCGCTTGTCTGCGTTCGGCCCCATGCCCTCGTCTTCACACATTTCAGAGCTCTGGTTGGCTTTGGTATTTCCCCTTCCTTCTGTGCTGTGCTGATTCGGGGCTGTCGAAGCTTAATTGACAATTAACTGTTTTTAAGTTACTAACATTGACTAACACACACTGGGTGGTGTAATTCTTAGATAGGCACATTACTAATATTACTAATTTAGACAGGGAGTTTATTGTCATGATTCCTGCTTTGCTATTTCAAGATATTGCTGTGCTTTTCTGTTCTGAACATTCATGCTTGCTTCCAAGCTGCATACTTAATTGGTACTTAAGCTGAGCACGCTCATTCTCTTAATGAGCCAGTCTTGTCCACCAATCTCTGTCCATGTCATGATTTCGCCATGCCTCTTGTTCTCCTTCTCCAGGTGTTGCCCTTCATGTCTTGATTTCTCACCCTTTATCTGGATGCGGTGGAGGTTGGCTGGCAGACAGAGTCTCAAGTCCATGTTCTATCTAGCTCATGTTCCCAAGTCTTGCTTTTGTAGTCATTTTGTATATAGCCGTCTGCATTCTTAGCATTGTTGTTCTTTTCTGTTTATGTATTTTCTGTCTGGAGTTTCCAGTGGCCTTTGTTTTCCTCCTTTTTGATCCTTTGTTTATAGCTCTGTGTAGCTCTCTTTAGTTTGTTTTTTGGCAACCCTTTGGGTGAAGTTTTTTGTTGGCCCTGATTTTCTTTAGTTTTTCCAATAAAGCCTTCTCCCTCCATTCCAGTATTTGGTGTCCAACTGGTCCCCTATCACCATAGAGCAGTGCCCGGAGACCAACTCCAGTTCTAAAGCCAGTTTCTTGGTCAGGGGTACTGGTTGGAGTGTTCCAATAATGCATGTTTTTCTGGGTGTGGGAAACCGGAGTACCCGGAGGAAACCCACACAAACACGGGGAGAACATGCAAACTTCACTCAGAAAGGCCCCAGGCCAGATTCGAACCCACAAACTTCTTGCTCTGAGGCAGCAGTGTTAATCAAGGTGAAGAGGTGAAATATTCCAAATACAGCATACATTTGAATGGATATTGATGTATTTTTGGTGGGCCATCTTTTTTTGGTGGCCAACATACACTTTGCTGCTGACCTCATTCACAGCAGTGTATTGCTCTGCCCCTGTCATGGCATTACACTCCGCTTCCACAAACTGGGAGCTTGCTGGCATTTATCTACTGCAGGTAATACACTGACTCGAGATCAGCACCTCATTACAACCCCACTTCAAAAACCTGAGCTACCCCTCCAATATGAATTCCAAACGACTACATTTCACATTTATTTGAATGAGTACCATCCCCAAAGTTGCTCAGCCTGCACACATTACTCTTCCAAAACCCTAGTCTGGTTCTGTGAGACAACTCAACATGTAAAACAGTTCACTACAATATCAAATAGATGCTATGATGGATTGGTGTCTCTGCTCTGACCCTGACACACCCTGCGGCCAACTGAGCTTGAGGAAAAGAGAGCAGGGAGTGTCAGGATATCCCCCCCGGGGGAAATTCAGAGCCTACAGGTGGATGCTGGGGCGGAGGTGGGATTTTAACTAGCAGCAGGCAAGAGTGATGCAACATCAGGCAATGTTACTAGCAGTGGCAGAGGGATGCTAGTGGCTAGTTCAGCCCAGGGATTTTGATGTGGTATTAGTGGCTATTCAATGACACAAATGGTGTGAGGTGTGATGGGCCAGTAGCTCTGTTTGTGGACCAATCAAAACAAAGCTCATTATCATCGAGGAGACACCCATGCAAAACAGTTTGTTCATCAAAGGGGAGAGAATGAAAGGCAGTGAATGCCCGAGAAATTATGTGTTTATAATCCTTTCTTTTGGACATCAAAGAAAATGTGCAGGGACATATGCCCCAATGCAGTTCAGTCCGTAAACTTATATTACATTGTTTTCAAATACAATGTGCTATCAAGCCAAAATGTAAAAACTGAGTTCCTGTCCCATGGATTAGGCTTAGTTTTCTCAGTCACTTGATAGTTTGATTTGAGTCAGTCAAGCATACTGTTTTTGCATTTGTATGCTGTCAGAAATATTTTGAGAATAGTATTTATTAAAAGTAGTACAAGTAGCAGTAGTTAATTGACACTCGAGGTCCAACATTACAATCAAACAAACGTGCCAGGCATAAATAACAAATCATTGCGAATAAGCCATCACTACATACATAACGTAAAGCATGGAATACTAGCACAAAGCAGATATCATAAGTTCTTATGAAAACAATTTCTTGAAATATTCACATAAAATTAATGTATTTTGTGTATTTTCAGGATAGTGGATGGTTCAGTTATTTAGACAGTACGGGTGGAAAAAGACCTTATTTTGCTTTACGAAAACTAGGGGGTCCACAGAATTGTCAATCAATGATTCATTGTATCGATAGGTGCTACTCTCATGTTTCATTATCTGCGGCCCATACATCAAAAGGAACGTCAGCCATACCAATTGCACTACTTTGAATCCAACGAAAGTGAGACCCTCGCTTTTCCCTTACCAGTTCATTAAGAGAGGGCTGGCCAAATTCCACAAGGAAAGTGTCATTACGGAATGACTGTCATACACCTAACGCAACCTTTACTGCAATGTTGTACAGGTGCTCAACCAGGCACAGAGCTAAGGTGGGGGGGGGTGCGTGCTCCGGCCCCCCCATAAAATGCTAAAAGCAAAATTAGAAGGCTAAATTACAGTTCACATGTCAAAAGCCTATTTTCTGAAGAGTATATCGACATATAATTCAGCCATATTTGACGAGTATCCTTTATCAAGAAACTTTTCGTGTTCACCCCCAACTTAGAAATGGTTCATTTCTTAAAGGGGAATTTTCCCAAGCATTTTTCCTCTGTGTTGGTAACGTTACTGATTAACGCCCTGTGTCCGCTAGGTGGCTTTGACGATCGCTCCCATCAGGGCGTTAAAGGAAAGCTACCTCGCGGGCTTCGCCTGAAATTCTTTGGCTGGACCAATCAGCAGGCAGCTTTGGTGTTTTGGTGTTTCCTTCTTCAAAAGCCAATGCATTGCGTCTACATTCGGCTCGTAGATTAGACGAATCGGAAGTGTAATTGCACTGAACACATGCAGAGTGCAAACGCATTGTTAGACACAGTGCACCGTTCGCTTTGGCGAGGGTTTGGTGGGAATTCGATATAAGAGGAATAGGGAAATTAATGTTGAATGAATCCAGTAGTTGGCGGTAATACACCAACAGGTCTGTAAACACAATAAAACCAAAAATAAGAAGAAGAAGCCTCCAACTCATAACGAGGCCGCGCAAAGCACTTTTAGAGCTTACCAGTCAGTCAATGAGGAGCGCAACATAACGACTGTATCATAGAGGTTACTGTGTTGGATGAGTTTGCTAAATTAGTAAGTGGGATGAAGGTAGGGGTATTCTAATGCACGTGCCTTGTGAATATCTGTAATTTGTGTGCAGCGGTTCTGTTGCGATGAAATATTTCAATGGCTTCTACTTTGACAAAGCGGGAACTAGCTGATTTGTTAATTGTTAATATCCTCATTGAAATGTACAAAATGAACACACCATTATTTTAGGACGATGTCCGAAATAAATTTAGCTTTTCACAGACTATGTTGGCAGATGAAAAAGTCTATCAGCCTATTAGCAAAAAGAGCTTCTCACCATAAGTCAGAGGTTATCATTACTGTCATTGACAGGACAAAAAAATCATACAATGATTTGTTACAGCTGATTATTTTTATTTATTTCTTTAATATAAGTAAGCGCATCACAGTATAGTATGTGGTAACGGAATATAAGGAGTAGCAAATCACTTAGGGGTCTATTCTCCCATTAGCGCGTAAGTCTTTTTTTACGCGCTTCGAGTTGAGCGCTTTTGAGTTACGCGTATTCTCCCCTACTCGCTTCGATCACGCCCACAGCGCTTAACTTCAGAATGTAGGCGGTCTTAAGAAAGAGGTGTGACTGATCCAAAAGAGAGGCAGACTCTGTTCAAAGCTCATTGATTATGGCTATCAGGAAAACATGGAAAAAGGATTTTCTGATTAACAATGAAAACGCATTTGTGGTCCATGGAAAACACAAACCAGACTTTAAATTTGAATATTGTCGGCCCGCTGATAAAACCTCGTATCTCCAAACTGATAAGAAACGAAAACTCGTATGTCCACTATTATTACATGCAAAATTAAACATTTTTATTTTAAACTATATTTATCCATTTGTATTATAATAATAATTATTTATTTTTTATTTTCCTGTGAAGTTTGTCATTGTGAAGATACGAGGTTTTTGTATGCCGCTGTAATGGGAGGCCGTACCAAGTACAAGACGTAATTCAGACATCTCTTTATTTATCCCCGTCGCGCGATTAGTGCGAAGCGGGGGATATAGCATTGGGCTCCGTCCGTACGGACACATAAAATTGCAGCGGCGGGGGATATGTTAGTGACAAACACTTGTTATTTCTTACTCTAGCCACCATGGCATTAAAGCTATGCATACAAACAAATTGCCGCGATAATGAAATAATAAATAAAGAATTTAGCGCTTCTCAATCAGCGAAATCAGATCATTGAAAATGTGCCCCTCCTACACCAGCCTGTTTGTTCCGTGGAGGACGGGGAAGAAGACAAAGGGAACATTCTAGTCACACAAAGACAATCAAAGACAGTTTATATGATCTCATTTAGAAATTGCGCACTTGAAAACTACTCCGATGTCAGGTTTGCAACTAAAGGACATGGAAACGCTTTAACAAGGATTCTTACCCCGCACGCGGTCATCTCCCCGCCCCGAAACCGCCTCAGTAATGTCGGAATTCCATATCCATAGCCTATCATCCTATTTGATTTGAGCAACACATTCACTTGAACTTGACACTAATACTTTTTTATAATCAATTATCCCATTTACTGATAACGATTCTTTCCATGTCAGCTATTCTTCAAAGGCTATAATTGATTAACAAATGGATAGCGTTCTGGTATTTGCCAGGGTAGGGCTCAATCTAGAGTAGCCTATTTAATAATATCTTTATTCACACATGAAATTACACAGTATTACCAATGGTAAAAAATTACTAGGACTCGAGTTAGTTAATTCAGATATCCTCAATTAGAAAATCAATCCCCTCACTCGTGAGAATATCACAAATTTTTTGATTATCACGAACATATAGGGCAGTCGCATTAGTTAATAGAACATGGAAGACAATGATGGCGACGTCGAGCCAAAGCCGAAAACCAAATTTCACAGATGTTGGTGTTGTATGGCAAGCAAGCAATGAAGGCCGATCCGAGGAATTAAGCTGCGAATCGTTCTGGATGTGGCTTCAGTGGTGAAATGTAAGCGCAGTATCCCCGATATAAAGCATAAATGGAGAGATCTGCGGGGCGCTGTAAAAGCCAGGTTCTCTGGAGAACTGTACACGCAACAGTGGGCAACCATCATCCCCTGTGCATTTCACTGCACAGGAGGAGGGGATGTCATCCACTCTTTCTGCAGTGGAAGTGCATGGAGAATAACTTGAAGCGCCAACGAACTGCGTCAGACACCTTGACACAGACCCCTGTGATATGTGTATGACATCACCAGCCACTCTCTGAAACGACCCAGATGCTAGGAGCGACAGCGCAGTTCTGACGTTGATGACCACGGGTATGTTTCGTGGATAATTGCTGCGGCTGAAAAGTTGTTTATCCAGTAGTCGGCTAAGATAGATGATTGCCTCATGCAAGGTCCAGACGAAAGCGCTGGATGCACTCGATGTTTGTTTGTCCCAGGATGTTCAAACGAAGCCGATATATGCGTGTTCGTCTTCAAGCTCGGCGGGCTCCTCTCTTTCCCAATCACGCAAGAGTGCAAGCAAATGCAGGACTGGCATTGTGGCTTTAGATTTTGAGGGCATGGTAGAATGATGGTCTTATGTATACTCGTATTAATTAATAGTTTTGCGTTTGTAATTTAACTGATTGGAGAAGAGGCTGATGCGTAATATCATGTGATGATTTCGTTTGATAACGAAATTTGCTTTGTGAAATGTAGTTTAGAAATAAGGAAGAACAATCGAATATTAAATGTCTCAACCTTTACCATGTTAAATAAAATAAAAGCAATGTTAAAATTCGGCCTATAACCGACATCAAACGCAATATTCAATTTCGCCTAATGTTGGCGCTTGACCTTAATACAGCCCTCAAAAGCGCCAACTTGACGACTTTCTCGCTTAATCTGGCGACTTTCCAAATCGGGATTGTTTGTCCACTCAAGACCTATGTATACGTCTTGAGAAAGTCGTCAAGTTGGCAACTCTAAGACTTTAGCGAAATCGACAGTGCATCGTTCATTTTCGGCAGGGTGACATGCTAAAATAAGCGAATTTACGAGAATGTGGATGTAACAGCTACGTCTTACAATTCATTGTTAAACATCTGCATTAACAATAACGTCATATTTGGAAGTTTTACTTACCAACCGAAGGAGACACGCCTGATTCCGCTATCTCTGAAAGCAGCCTGGACCGGTACGCGCAAGCGCAGTAAATGGCAAAGACGGACGCGATAGAAGATGTTGCAGTTTCATAGTCTTATGCTACGAGTCAACAGTTTATGTTGCGGTTTTTGCAGTTTCGGTAGCGGGGTATTATCTTTCAGTTGCTATTTCCGCGATTAATGTAGGCATTTCAAAGTTTTTGCGTGCTGAGGCTACGTTTTCTTTGGTAGGCCTGCTACTGGAACGAACACACTGCGCGTTCAGGAAATTGGCAAGTAAACAAAAAACCCTGACATATCAGGAGAAGTGCAATATGGTCAACCATGCTGAAAAAAATCCTTCTATGAAGCAGATGGCTATGGTCACCAAGTTTGGGCTGAAGGGGAAGACACTGAATGACACTTTTGGAAAGAAAGTCAAAATCCTCCATGTCACTAAAGACCCAGAGAAGGTTGCCCAAAAGACAGGATCTTTTGAACACGTGAAGATTACTGACAATGATGATGCTGCCCTTCTTTGATTTTGCGAAAATGAAATTGTTTCCCTCTTAATACACAGAACATTTACATAAAATTTATTCACACTGGTATATATCAGATAACATTACATGTATAGCTGATATCGTTTGTCTTATGAGTGAAATGGATTTTGTCTGGTTTGTCCGCACCAGCTGATATCAATCGATGTGACAAATGAAATTTTCGTTGCCTTTTTTCACATTTCATGGCATGGATGGTAAGGACGTGAAAGAAAAAAAGGTTTTTCTAGTTTGAGTTGATGCCGCTGTTTCTGGTTTATACGTGGTAAAGAATGCATTTTTAAAACTGCAATTTATTAGTCTTTCATCAGAAAGAATATGTTGTACTTTCGGAGTAATGTCAACAGTAAAATCTTTCATTCTGTTGTGCGGTGCTTCAGCTTGTGGCGGATCACTTGTGTTAAATGTAATGCACGTGTGTAGGACAATGTGCGTAAACCGGAGGTGATGTTTTATACTGCCAAAATGACACCAAATGTTTACTTGATAACTTATTTCTGGTTTCAGTTCAGTTTTCTCTTTGAATATGATAAAGCTATCTGCAAACCATGCTATACAGGGAATATTTCCCGACACAGCAGTTATAAACAATGCGCAATGCACTCTTGTTAGGTTGTATTTATTGATAATTTTCTTTCTTGTCAACACTTATTTTAGTCAGGAGGAGTGCAATTTTTTAGGGTTTTGTCATCTGCTTTCATCGTTTAGAATTATCAATTGAATTTTGCTGCTATGAACAGCGCAAAAACAAGATATGGTTTTTTCTACAAGCATTTCTGAAATCCTAAATAGCCTTTGTAATGTATTTTTATAAGCCCCTTTCTTGGTGACTTGCTTGAGGATGGAATTTGCCTCAATATTTTTGTGATCCAGTAATGTTAAATTTGATTGGCTATGGCTTAAAAAGTAGCTAAAAACTGTAGTCCATGCAAATATGAAAGACTGCTCATTATGTGTTCAGTGTCACTGCAAAGAAGATGGAAAGTCTTTTAAAAAGGTAATATTTTTGTTACGCAGTTCTCAGTAGAATTCATGGTCTTAGCATCCAATCAGACAGTGATCTGGTACTCTTAAAGGTACTGTACCATAATGGAAATCAAATGATGAAATGCAGTTTTTTGAACAGCTGATTGAACTCTCACCAATAAGTCACAAGCATTGTGCTCTATATCCTGCAGATATCCCACAAACCAGCGCAGTCATGTAAAAAATTCAGACTTTTTAATCGTAATAAAACAACAAACGAACAAAATATTTTCAGGCTGTTCTACAAGGAGCTTCTATATATTGTCCAAAATATCAATAGATAGCGTTGCTTCTATGCTCGCGAAGTATTTCTTGGTTTGCCCTGAGAAAACATAACTTGTCGGAAATGCTTTGAGTTGTCATATGAAAGTTTATTTTATGACAGATGATAATTTGCCATCTGAGGTAAAAACAGCCCCTTAAAGCAGCATTATGTAGTAATCAATTGTATTGTAAATGTTGAGTCATCTGAGCATGCGCCTGCTGTGTCTTCTAATGTTGTGCCATCTGTTAATAGTTCAAGTTCTGAAACGTAAAAGCACTTTTTGCCCTCAGGTTTCCAGTGCTCCCATTAACGCTTTTTGTAAAGTGGTGGAGTGAGATGTTGAATCTCTGTTTCAAGTGCCGTCATCTTGTGTGAGAAAAAATCTGTCCAAAGGTGAATGAGTGGCTCTCCATAACTTGATTCAAAAGCAAGAGCTAATTATAAAGCCAGCTGATAAAGGGGGTGGGATTGTTTCGTTGAACCAATCTGATTACAATACCAAAGTTAGAGGACAACTTTCGGATGATGAAATTTTATAAGAAACTCAAATTTGATCCCACTCGTCGTTTTAAATCAGTTTGATTCTTTTCTGTCAAATGCTTGTGCAGCGGCACTGTTGACTCAATCTGAAAAAGAATATCTTCTGAATTAATATCCTACTGTACCAGTGTTTTATATATTGCCTGAAGTTCACAAATCTCTTACTAATGTACCAGGTAGACCATTAGTCTCCGGCATTGGCACTCTTACAGAACCTCTCTCAAATTTTGTTGATGCTCACATACGCCCCCTGGTGGTGAAACTGCCATCTTATTTAAAAGATTCTTATGACTTTCTTGACCAATTATCACGTCAGAATTCCTGAAGGTGAAATCTTTTTGGATGTTAGCAGTTTATATAGCAACATTCCTCATTCTGGTGGATTGCAGGCTCTCCAGTTTTTTTCTGGATACAAGAAATGATCTAACACCACCTACTCAACTTTTGGTGGATATGTCCAATTTAAAATTGACCAAGAATTGTTTTCTTTTTGAAAAAGATTTCTTTTTACAGATATAAGATGTTGCAATGGGCGCTTCTTTTGCTCCAGATTATGCTTAATGGGCTTCCTTGAGAATCAATATATTCATTCCAATAATCCTTTTGATTCTCATCTCATCTCCGTTAAATTGATGATATCTTCCTGATTTTCAGGGGTTCCCAATCTGAGCTAATTGCTTTTGGTGAATATTTTAATTCACTTTCTGCTACCATTAAACTTAATATGGAATTTAGTACTTCTACTATTCATTTTCTTGATACTCAAATCACATTGATTGACAGCAAACTGTCTTCTTCACTCTATGTTAAGCCCACAGAAGAGTAGCTTGTTGTATGCTACTAGTTTTCATACCTTACCATTGAAAAGAGACTTGCCTTACAGTCAGTTTTTACAAATCAAACGTATTTGTACTAATCCTTCTGATTTTGAACTGCAGTCTAAAAAGTTATGACCAATTCGTTCTAAGGGGCTACCCTGTCAGTTGGCTTAAATCAGCTTTATCTTAAGTTCACCCTTATACTCCATCTAAGCTATCTTCTAAGGAACTTCAATCGAATTATCGTACTTGTTGTACTACCTATAGCCCCATTAGTAAACAAATTAAGGGCATTATTGCCAGACTTTGGCATATTTTATAAGCTGACAATGTGGGCAAAAGTTTGTTTTCAAAGTTGCTTCTTTTTGTTCATTCTAAGAGCCGCCATATCCGTGACATGCTGGTGCACGCAGATGCTTTTCATGCCAGACTAGAAGACAGAGTGGATGGCCCTAGTGGCTTTTTTTCTGTGCCGCCGGTGTACTTGCCAAAATAACAAAAAAGTGAACACTTTTGTTTGTTATATCACCAAAAAACTATATAAAATCCAGAAATGTATTACTTGTCGTTCTATTAATGTCATTTACCTTCTTTCATGTTCTTGTGGTTTACAATATATAGGGAAAACTAATCGTCAACGTAGAACTAGAATCAATGAAAACAGAAGTTTTATGGGGATCCAAATCCCCTGTGGTTAGACATTTTCAGGAGGCTAAACATCCAGCAACTGCACTTAGTTTTTGTGGCATTGATAGAATTGACCCTAGTCGCAGACACACTGATATTGAAACCAAACTTCTTTAGTGTGAAAGCAAACGGATTTATACTCTTAAAACTGAACAGCCTTATGGCCTTAATCACTTTAATCACTTATCTTGCTTCCTATAATTAGTCTATTTTTTGTGCATCTGCCTGCATCAGCATAGTTTTGTTTTACAATCCTTTTTTAATTGCAATTGAAGTACATTAGTTGATCCTTAATTGCATTGAGTGTCCTTATTTGGTTAATTGGTCGCACCTGACTTACATTCTGCCTTTATCTGTGTTGTGTATTACGTTTACTTGTAGCACTGATGATGGCCTAATGGACCAAAACGTTTGTTTTTTCTTTTGAGTACATTTTTTGTTATCCATGCCTCATTAAACTGATTTTGGCAATCTCAGCATATTAAGTAGTTTTTGTGGCAGTTTCTGCCCATCTTTTTGGTGTGTGAGTACTTCCCTTGCTGGTTTACCAGCTAGCAATAACATGACAACTTGCTAGCATGTCAGATACCAGCTACCTAGATAAATCGCTGGAGGCAATTATTTGACTGAATCTAAACAGGGTACTAGATGATTTCAATAACACAAAAAGCAAGTTCAAACGTGCTAGAACCAGATCTAGAATGAAGGATTAAGCTAACAATTTGTACTTACTTGTCAAAAAGTAACAGCGCTAGGTTGCCATCAGTCGAACATCCCTCATCCTCTAGTCTTTCAGCTCTTGCCAGCACGTGAAAGCCAGTCTATTGCTAACTGTTGTCCTGGATCTTATTTTATTGCCTTCTCTATTTCTTTTAAATGTCTCCTCTGACAACACCTTCTTCCGTTTCCTTGCCGCTTCAGCCAGTACAACCACTTCCAACTCTGCTTCATTCTACATTCACTCGCTGGTTTTGAGAGATGTGGGGGAAGGGGATTGTGTGATGTATGCCGAAAAGCAGTAAGTAAGTTTGTTGTTCTTTTTAGGCCTGGGTGGCCTGGGTTCCTACCAGAAACCCGAAGTCACATTGTGCCAGAGAAGGTGATGCAGGGGCGATCGAGCCATGACAGAGGTGTCATTCAACCGACTGTGAGTTCATGTATCACCAGAGTGATCTTGGAAATATAGATTTGAGAGTGAAGAAAAACTACAGAGTGCAACTTTAATAAGTATTTCCTATAATGCTTGATGAGGACCCTGCACAGAGGTGAGAATGCAGGGTAGTTTTCTTCTTTGGTTCCATTGATAGCCATAAATTCTGTTTTCTTGTCTTTCTGGCAAAGCTCCCGTAGAATGGACAGTTTCTTTACAAGACTTTCACTTTCACGACTTGTGGCCAAAATCACAGTATCATCCATAAATATGAGAGAGGGTAACTAGCATAAGAATTCAATCAGGTTCACATCTACAGGGTGCAAATAAGGAAATTGACAGAGACTGTAAAGAGGAAACAAGATGCAGGGGATGCCCTGTTTGATACCGACTCGGACTGTACTTGTAATGAGACCGGAGCCCAGTATGCTAAGAGAGGATTTGTACATCATATAAATGGCACAAAACATAACTGCACCACATCCCAATCTATGGACTGTGTCCAGCAAATGGTTCTTAGGCACCTGATCATATGCTTTTGAAAAATCTACGAAAACTATAAATAACTTGTGATGCTTCTTATATGCCCGGTCCATTAGAAGTCTCAGGGTAATTATAATTATAAATTCAAGCCACCCACTTTAGGCTGGGCTCTTGCTTGCTCCCTGTCTGGTGTGAACAATTTCATTAAACGATTACACAAGAGGCAGTCATACACTTTGGATGTGGCACTGATAATACTTATGTCCTGATAATTTTCAAAGCTCAAAGTTGCACCTTTTTAGAAAAGCATCCTAAACTTAGCATGTGTCCATTACACTGGATACAGAACAGAATGGAAGAGCACAGTGAAATGAATAATCCACTGAATGTGTAACAACCGGAATAATCCAGGACTCATACCATCAGGTCCTGCATGTTTATTCATCTTAAGATGGGAGGTGAGGACCTCTTTTATTTCCTCCACTAGAAAAGAATCTTAAAGAACAGGAGCATATGGACATAAAAATTAGGATCCAATTCAAGGGGAGTACTTTCAGCAGAGTTTAGAAGAGTCTCCATATATACACAACACTTTGCAATAATTCTATTGAATACACTGTCTATCCAAAAAAAAAAAAAAAAGATGTCATTTGGATTTGAATATAAACAAATACTCAATAGCCTTTGATTGAATCATTATTGCAGTCATGCATATGTTTCAGCTGGCAATAATTATTTTAATCCTGTCTGATTCAGCACATAACTTCTCATTTCTGAAACAACCATGTTGGAAGATGCATCTCATGGTTGTTGAAACGGTGTTGTTGTGTTTCAAGAGGGGCAAATTATTGGTCAGTTTCAAGCACAGAAAACAACTGAGGAGTCAAAGTCAAAGTACAATTTATGATCTCAAAAAGGGAAATTCATGCAGTCAAAGTGCAACACATATACCATTTAAGACGGATGAATAAATAAATGAATAAATAAATTAGTACATCCCTTACCTCCCACCACCCCATGATATAGACACGACTCATGAACATCCCATAAAGGTCTCACTCTGCCTCCCATCCCAAAAAAAAAAACAGTCTCACAAAAGTAATTAAATCCTATGCCTTGGCCTATGTCTTTCATTAAAAAGCCTAATGGCAAAGGGCACAAATGACACACTAAACTTTTTGGTTTTAATTAACCTTTGCAGCAAGCTACCATTGCCCCAGTGGCTAAGTTGGAACCTGTTGTGTAGGGGATGAGTAGGGTCCCTGAGTACATGCTGAGCTTTGCTCATGATGAGATCAGTGCCCAGCTTAGGGACAGATGTCTGATTACATCCAATAATTTTGCTCGCTTTGTTTACCATACGCTGCAGCTTATTTTGATTTTGTTTTCGCATATTCCCAAATAAAGAAGCTAGGCCAAAGGCAAGAACTCTCTGAAGAACTGTCTTGTAGAAGAATTCTAAAATGAGATGGTCTACCTTAAAACTATTAAGTTTCCTTAAAAAGAGCATTCATTGTTACAGCTTTTTAACCTTAGACTTAGCACATATATCAAACTTAGGTTGGTCATCAATCTCAACTCCCAAGTATTTGCAACTGCTGACTCTCTCAGTTAGTGTATTGTTTATTATAGTGTTAGGGATATCACTTCCATAGCGTCTAAAATCAATGACCATTTCGATTGTTTTACTTGCATCGAAGGCCAAGAAATTATCTCAGCACCATTTAGTGAAGTTACTCACCTCATCCTCAAAACTAACGAGGACCGAGCTGTCAGGTTTTTAGTACCCCACCAGGGCAGTATCAGTGGCATACTTAAAGAAGGTGTGTGTAGGAGTCATGGCACGGCACTAGTTGGTATAGAGTGTGTAAAGCATCAGGGACAATACATATCCCTGTGGGGCTCCGGTGTTTGAGCTTGGAGGAAGAGGTGACTGAATTAAATCTGACCCGTTGTGTTCAGTTTGGTAAAAAGTATTAATTGGTATTAATCCATACTATGAGCTTATTGTTAACCCCAAGCTTTGCCAGCTTTCCCACCAGCAGGTGGGGCTGTGTGGTGTTAAATACACTGCTGAAATCAATGAAAACAATCTTTACAAGGGTGTCAGGCTTCTCTACATGGTCCTATATACTGTTAGTCATTGTCAACAGTGCATCGTCCACCCCCCTCCTTAGCTGGTAAGCAGACTGATATGAATCAAGAAATGATGCGACATCAAGTAATAGGTGATTTAACAATATCTTGTGAGGACACTAGGTAGGCACTGAGGTCAATGCAACTGGTCTCAGGTCATTCATTTCTTTAGGTATGTTATTTTTGGGTACTGGTATGATTAAGGACTGGTTCCACTGAGCTGGTATCAGTCCTGTGTCTACTGAGCGCTGAGAGAGCCTTTGAAGTGGCAGGGCAAGTGAATCAGCGCACGCCCGCAAGACCTTGCAGCTGATTCCATCTGGTCCCGGAGATTTTCTAACACGGATCTTTGAGAATTGCTTCCGAACATCATCGATGGAAATGATAATGTCCCTGCATGTTAAATCTTTTATTTTACCAATTGACTGTTATTCAGAACAGTCAGCTGCCTCAAATCTACAATAAAAGCTTTAATTCATTAGAAAAAGCATCATAATCTGAAACTTTTAGAGAGTGCATTTTAGGTTTGTACCCAGTCATAGTTTGTAGGCTATGCCAAGCCCTTCTTGCATCATAACGAAACTGACTGCACTTTGTTTTTGTAGGAGGCTTTACATTCTATGATTTTTGTCCTGATTCTGTGCTGCACAGCCTCTCCGTCAGCTTTGGTGCCACCTGATTGGAACAGTCTCTTTTTTTGATTCAACAGTTCTTTCAGTTCTGGAGTAATGGTTTATCATTTGGGCAGAGTTTGACTTTGTTTTTGGAAGTGAACAAGTTCTCACAGAAACGTACGTATCCTGACACCACAAGTGCAGCATCATTAATATTGTGAAGAGTCCATGATGACATCCCAGTTGGTGCTGTCTAGGCACCCTCTCAGAGCAGCAGTTGATTCTGTAGTCCTGCGTTTAACTTGCCTAGTCTGCGCCTTTTCTCAGCGTAGCAGTGATTGGTAGGCTGGTGTGAGCCGAATCATGTTGTGGTCTGACCTAGCCAACCCCGGCAGAGCTTAAGCATAGAATGCTCTTTCTATGTTGCCATAGCACAGATCAAGACAAGCCCCCACCCGGGTAGGACATGACACATATTGATTGTAAGTTGGTAACAGTTCGCTTACAGTTAAGCTACAAAGGTCAAAGTTTCCCAGCATAAACTTAACTGCATCAGGGACCTTTTCCGTCTGTTCAACCAGGTCATGTATAATTTTGCCAGCTTCCTTAGTATCAGCTGAGGGTGCAATATAGACAATGAAAACACAGACCTGGTTTATCTCACGGGGAAGGTAGTAAGGTCTGAAGTTAACTGCTAAAAGTTCAATGTCCTCAGTGCAGAGTCTGTTTTCGACAGTGACCTGGAATGAATTACAGTATTTCTCATTTACAAACATGCACACTCCCTCTTGCTTACTTTTACCGAAGTACGCGTTGCAGTCAGCCTGAACCACAGAGAAGCCTTCCAGGTCGATGGCAGATTTGGGGTCTGTCTCGGTGATCAAAGTCTCCGACAGGCAGATCAAACAGGAATGACGATAATCCGACAGATATTACACACTTGCCTGAAGTTCATCAACCTTGTTCCGCATGCTCTGCACATTACTCAGCATGATGGATGGTAGTGGTTGTCTGAAGGGCTTCCTTCTGAATTGAGTCCACTCACCTCCTCTTGTGCTGCCATTCCTTATTTTAACCATAGTGCCGGGTTTTCAGCAGAGGGATATTGTTGATTCAAGTCCATTTTGCATTTGGAGTGAGGCCTGCTTAAGACTAAGCAGAGCCTCACGTGTGTAGGTGACCTTGGATTGTAGCCCAGTCGAGATCCCAGTTGCTAACGCCATGTTATCAATCAAATTGGCGATCAAAACCAGAATTAAAACAGCTACATCCGTTCTCACTGTGTACAGTTATTTGTGGCGCCACTCAGGAACTTAAAACAACTTTAAAAAGTTGACCAACGACTTTAAAGTTTGACAAACAAACGTAACGCACTTGACTGTGTCGCCACACCAAGCAGGCACCACTTGGTAATTACATTCCTGAAATCATTAAAAACTTGAACTGTCCAGTCTATTAAAACCTGGATGGATAGTGGTGAACCGCCAGCTTCACAGAAGAAATGGGTGGGAGAAAAATCATGACTGATCCTGATCGGAGATCATTAAAATGCTCAGTGAAGTCTCATCATAAAAAAATCAACAGTAGAACTTGTGGCTATGTTTAATTCATGCATGATGCAACAAGGACTTGGATGATTGAGACAAACCAGCTGAGTGGCCATAAGAAAGCCATGTGTTATTGTGGCTAATTGGGAAAAACTAGTTCCATTTGCAAAGGAGCATAAAGATTGGACGAGGAGCAATGGAAAAAGGTCAGGTGGTTGAATGAGTCCATGTTTACCCTATTCTCGAGTGATGGGCATGTCAGGGTAAAAATGGAAGCCTATAAAGCGATGCACCCTTCATGCATAGTGCCCATTGCACAAGCCTCTGGTGGCAGTGTTATGATATGGGGTTGCTTCATTTGGTTAGGTCTTGGCTGAGCACAGTCCAGCAGCAATAAAATGAATTCAGCAGACTACCTGAATATACTGAAAGACGAGCAACCCAGCAATGGCCTTTTTTTTTATCCTTGACGGCACAGGAATGACAATGGCAAGATTCATTGGGCTCACACTGTGAAAAAGTGGCTCATGGAGCATGAGGAATCATTTTCACACAAGAATTAGCCACCCCAGAGTCCACACCTTAACCAATTTGAAGTCTTTTGGATTTGCTGGAGTCGTAGAGTGGATGGAGAAGTTTGATTCATCCATCTTCAATGCCATATTTTGGCCAAAAATAAAAGCAAATTTGGCCAGAAGTAAGTGTTGCAACATTATATCAGATGTTCAAAACAATATCACAACAAATGTGCACCATAATCAAAGCTACTGGTGCCCAAACAAAATATTATAGTGTTGGACTTTTTTTGGATGGTAGTGTGGATGTATCTTTCATCACTTTGTACAACATGTAGTGGGATTTTTTTTTTTTTGTGTGTTTTTGAGATGTGGTGTAATAATAATATCACAATGTTTGTTATCTGATAATACACTGCCTACACTGTAAAAAATGGCTCTTTGGATCGAATTAAAAAATCTGCGTCAACTGGTCACATGTAATTTTTTTAGTTACTCTCAAATTAAAAAAAACCTGTCTGAACAAAGTAAATAATGTAGTAATATTAACTTAAAAATATAATTTGAACCAAGGAAAGTTTTCAAATACAAGGAAATCATAATTTCAACTTGTAATATGCAGTTTATGCTTTACATTAACTTATATTATCAACCTGGCTTGAGCCAAAATCTTATATAACTTCAAAGTAATATATTATATGAATACAATGCATTTTTTCACTTTGCGAAAAACTAATGAAACTGCATCTTGTCTGGTCACAAGTAATCAAATGACTTAACGCCAACATAAATTAAGAAGAGACAAATTTCCAACTTCACATTTCTTTTATTACTGGCATATTCTTTACAGTACAACTGCATATAAATGAAAAAAAAATATGTATAAAATTAAATAATTTTACATCCTCAATAGGCCATATATAAAAATAAAAGTAGGCAATATATAAAACATTGTATGAAAAAATATATATATAAATAAATTCTGACAGTGGCAGTGCATTTAGCACAGAATCGCACGCGCACACACACACACACACACACACACACACACCTCCACTGATCAATAAATCACTGCCCTCCAATAATCGACTGACAGCAACAGCCTCAATAAAACAAGTGCCATTTGAACTGAAACATGTTTCTTTGTTCTGTCATTCAAGTGATTTTGTTCATGTTCCATTTTAAACAATGCTTTGTCTTGCAACAGCAACAAGCAATCTGTGATAAATACCAAGGCTCAGACTAACCATGTGACAACGTGTTTCTCCACAGGTTTTCAGTCCTATGTTCCATTTTAAAACAAAATCACTGAATGTCAATGAACATTGGCCTTGTTACCAATGGAGGTACTCAACAACTTGTTCTCCATTGACATGAGCGAGCGCACACACACACGTGCGCGCACAAGTGCACTGCCCTCCACTAATCAACAAATCACTGCCCTCCAATAATCAACTATGACAGCAACAGCCTCAATAAAACAAGTGCCATTTGAACTGAAACATGTTTGATTTTGTTCATGTTCCATTTTAAAACAATGCTTTGTCTTGCAACAGCAACAAGCAATCTGTGATAAATACCAAGGCTCAGACTAACCATGTGACAACATGTTTCTCTCCACAAGTTTTTAGTCCTATGTTCCATTTTAAAACAAAGAAACAAACACTGAATGACTGTCGATGAACGTTGGCCTTGTTATCAATGGAGATACTCAACATCTTGTTCTCCATTGCATCTGCTTGTGCAACAGCAACAAGCAATGTGATTAATACCAAGGCTCAGACTAGTTACAAGTTTTCAGTGTAATGTAAATGTAAATGTAAACCGGCTTTTATGAATGATCATCCAGACAATCTCCTGTAAACTGCTGAATGACATAAAATTACTTCATAAGGAGCTCTGTTTATAGCAGAACTTATAAAAAGAAGCTACTGCTGCATTTAGGGGCTTAAAAATATTATTTTTGACCTACAACTGTGCATCAGAGGCGACTCAACTCTAACATTCTGTTTTGTTCCTTCAATCAAACTGAAATACATACTGGAACTGATATGTTATTCATGTTAGTGGGTTTACATAGACAGCATATTATTGTTTCGCAAATAGAAATAGCTGTTTCATCATAGATGCCAGCCCATAATTCTCCCATGAAGTGTCCTCCAATAACTCTCTAGCAGAGAGTCATGTCTTTTCCAGTTCATCCATATTTAATGTTTATACATAATGTCATCTGAAATTCTGTTTTCATAAATGTATAATGTTTTCAATCTGTATTAAGTATTAATAATCAAATAAGTAAGTATACCATATTCATAAGTGCTAGCCTTTTATCTCATCAATAATTTGCCACACAAGCATTTAACCATGATGCGCAATTTATTACGTCAGCAAGTTCATACACAGTTTTTTATTCACAACAATGAATTGCCATACTGTATTTACTTTTGGATATGAGCTGAGTTTAAGGACAGCGTTAATTGATTCTTGAGGTAAGCTCTTAGTTTAGTTGAAATGTTTTGATTTGCATAAAACAGTCGAAAACCAGTCTTGAACTAACACCCAGACTGTTTGGCTCTCAGACAAGGCAGAAGCTGAAGTTTAAAGTCATTGTCAACTCCAGCTCAAAATGGCTGCCCTCTCCTTGCATACATTTCAGTGCCCTCAGAGTTTATCAAGCAGAGCCAACTCCACTGCCAGGGAGTGCACATCCCTCACGTCCACCTCTTCTTCCCACTATATTTTGTCCTTCTCTTGCATTTTTATCCCCCTGGCATCAAATTGCAGGGGGATATAGCCATTTCCATTTTCATTGTCTGTCCGGGCGGGCAGGCGGACGGGCATTCGTCTGTAATCATACCTTGTCCGGGCCATATCTTGGAAACTACACATACATGTTCAGCATGATGTCCAGATGTGCTTTTGGGGGGTGGGGGGATAAGCCGTTGACAGATGGCTCGTTTCATTTTGAGTCCATGTTAGAACATCAACTGCTAGCTCTTTCCATGACCGTCCTCCCTCCTGGGTCACATGGGCCATTGTATTCCTCATAAAAAAGGCTCTCCTTGTGCTTGGGTTGATCCAGCCACCTTTCCACTCCCCCCTCTTGGGTGCACTGGCAGCACCCGCCCTACTTAGGAGAGGCATCCATCCATTATCCCAAGACCATCCTGCCCGACAATGCCTCAGTAACTTGAAAAATGACACAATGAAAATGGCTTCCCATTCCACTGGCCCTTCTGTCATCTGTCTCTGTAGTATAAATCTTGAAGCATTCACCTCACCCCAACACCTGCCCAGGTCTTTCATCTAACTTTATCGCTTAAGCTCTGAATGTGTTCTTCAGCATCACCGTATTTTTTCTTGAGTGGGAGCCAGCCCTCCTAGATTCCTTCAGGAATGTGTGACCTGGTCTACCCCACCCTCTTTGTTTCATTCTCCCAGCCATAATAAAATTTTAATTCTGCCCTTGGTTTTATCCCTGTTCTAAACTTTGCGCTCTTTTGTCAATTTATTTTGTTTCTATTTTCTAAATAATTTTCTCCATAAGTGATATTGGCATGGTCAGCATCCAAATTAAAGATTGCATCAGAACTGCTGCTGAAAAAATGTTTTTGCTGCTCACTTAATTTTTGGTTCTTTCATTCACATTTTTATTTTGTTTTCTTTCAATTATAAAGGTTATTCATGCAAACTATTTCTCGGTTCAAAAATTATGTTGTACAATGTACAGGCATACATTTACACTATAGACACGCTTTGCTTTTCCCCAGAATACAGCTTGAATGGACCTACTTAATGTCTGACGGAAACACACCTCTGCATAACGGCTATCTGCATTGTAAATCTCACAGAAATAAACAAGAAGTGTAATGTGTTCAGGTGATTGAGACTTCAAGACAGGTTAAAGGGTTCCAATTGAATGAATTTGACGCTCCTGATGCAAAAGGAGAAAGGTGGAAATGTGACAAACTGTGGCTTTGTCTCAAATCGCGAACTTCCACACTTCAAATACCTATTTTGAGTGCATAAGTGCGTTCACACTGACAAGTACAGCAAAAGGCAGTGCACTGCAAATACCCGGATGATGCACTCAAAAAGTTGAGTGCAGAACATTGGACACTGCTCACTGTCAATGGTCGCCATCTTGCCTACGTAGCGGAAGAGGAGGGACTTCCAGATTTTGTGATAATGGCGGCGAGGAGGATGCGGTGTTCGCTGAAATGCACAGATGTAAGTTTTCCATATGTTCACTTCTCCCCCAAGTACCTCTATATTGTTATCAGATAGAAGCTGTAAGTGTGTAGCTACATTGCGATAGTATTGCTGTTCATGGATTTTAATTTTGCATTGCAAACGAAAAAAAGCAAATGCTAGCTAACTGGCGGCAGTACAGTTTGATCGGGCATTGACGTTAACAGGCAAGCTCGTTAGCTACCTAGTCAGATATCGCTAACAGTTATGTGCGTAGTGGCGTATGCTTCGTGTGTATGCCTGTTAAAAGTATCGTGAATATTTAATTAGTCGGGAATATTTTTAAAATGCAGCTTCTATCGTTAGATCAGTGAAGTCAGCCGGTAGTTATCTGGTCAGCATCGGACACCCCACACAAATCTTTTTAGGTATTTTTAGGGGAAGGACAACAATACGAGGTCTCTCATTTCATGACGCGCTGATAACGCACTGGGAGGCAAAATGATGCCGTGAATGGTTACGAGTAAGTGAATACAAATCGGTAAAATATGCTAACATTATTATGTACTATCATGAAGCCTCCCCTTCATCGGTACATTACAGTGTCTAGACATTGATGTAAGTGTATGGGGTGTCACTACATTGGTGTAACACAATTATATTTATTCAGGATGTACATTGCTGTTCCAGACCTGGAGTGGAGGGTGATCCCAGCCTTCTGTATGAGTTGATGAAAAGGTGACTTTACCATCTTGGGTGTAATACTGTATTTATGTCAAGCCTGCTGTATGAATGCATTCATGATGAAACTGACTGAAATGACGGCTACTTACTTATTTCTCAGTGAAAATAGTTGGTAGCCATGAAATACTTTACCAGTGTTTCCCGTGTGTGGATTCCACAGCAGTGGCAGGTCACCAGCACTGAGTTGGTCCTGCTGTTGAAATTTTGACTTATTATGCACAATGTTTGGTCCACTCTGAGTTTAAAGTGCTCATGATACAAATTACCTGAGGATGACTTTATCACTGACATTTTGTCACACTTTTTGGCCAACTTACTATTTCTGTTTAGCACAGAGGCTCTTCTGATGAAAGAAATCGAAGGAGAAGCATGAGTTTGGAAGGAAAGACATTTGAAATGTTTCATCTGAAAACAGGATATTTTCCTTTTCTTAGCTGTCCATCCTGTGCAAGACCCTAAGTGCCCCAGAACTGGAGTGCACTGAGGGGGGGCAAGGCCACTGCTGCCGAAGCCTGACAGAGGGCATTTCTGCTTGTAGTGGATGGTTGTGTCCTTCAACAACTTTGCATCATGTGCTGACCCAGGAAACGCCAATGAACACGTCAATGAACTCTTATGTGGTGAAAGACAGCCATAAACTGAATTGAATAGTTTCACTGCTCGTCTTGTGGACTGCACAGTCCACAGTGGGCGGTGAGTCTGGTCACAGCTCAATGTGCGGTACCACTGACCACCCAAAATGGGCAGACTGGGGTCTCAATGATGGGTCCTCAGCCATGTCCAGACATTTCGCTGAGGATGGTCATCTGAGCATTAAAGAGTGCCCTGGAGAGGCGGATGTCCCTTCTGATCACTTTGACTATCAAAGTACACTGTGCATACTGGTACAGTGGCCTTTAGCTGGCAGTACTGTCTGGGAGGCTGTAGAAAAGAAACTGATGACATGTGCGTCTTAAATAAAATGGCATTGAAACTTTTTTCATGTTGGTATGTCTTCCTTTGCATTAGAGATTTTGCACGACTGTGGCAAGCTCAGTGTAACATACAATAGAGCACGAATGAAGGTCACAAACTTTGTCGATTTTGTTGGGGTGTACTTTGACTTTAATATTCAAGGTGTGTTGGTGTGAAGGGCAATTTTGGTACAATTTGGGTTATTCTGCTAAAGTGAGTTGCTTTTTTTTTTTTTTTTTGGATACTTCAGGGTTTTTTGTCCTAGTTACTATTAGACTATTCCATGAGTAACGTAATGTTTTCAGCTGCAGTGTTGTCACTGGTGACTAGGGAAGTGTAAGTAAAATGAATGACATTCTTTTTGTCTTGATCGGTTTTCAGTTATTAATTTAAATTAACACCACGTGAACTCCCAAAAAAAGTCAACACTATCCGCTTGATCTGTGCATTCGTCTGTCATGTTTTAGTTCTGTGCCTGGCTCAGCCATGTTTAGGATTTCTGTGTTTAGTGACCACTGCCTGCCCTCTGACCATTCTTAGGATTTTGTATTGTGTTTTGGTAGTTTGGATTTCATTGTGTTATTATTTTTCATGTCTTAGTAATTTAGTTTCCACGCCATGTTTTCATTTCTATGCTCTATGCACTTTGTCTCCCCTGTCTTGTCATGTGTGTATCTTTGCTCACGGTCCCTTGTCTTGTGTGCCACTCATTCGGGTGATTTATTGGTTTCTGGGTTTCAATCTTCTTTCATTATCTCGTGTTCTTCCTTCCTCTCTCTTTAACTGTCTTACTAACACATACTAACAGTTTATTGTTTTTGCTAAATACTAACCCACACTAACCTTGTATATTTGGACTACCTTACTAACAAGCACTTGGGATTGTATGGCTGCACTTACTAATGGACTAATGATCTCTCAGCTGTCGCCCAATTCTAGTCTCCGCCTCCTTGCCTATCCCTAATTATCTCTGCTGCAAGTTTCTGTGGATTTCCACTTATACTTTGTGCTTTCCTTTTCTTTTATCTTGGCACTTTAGTACTCCTTACCCGGAGCTGTTGTTTTGTACTTAGGTTTGTCTTGTGATCCCTGTCTGCGTTTTGGCTACAGCCTAATTCATGTAATTAGTTTATTCCTCATGTGTCTCTCCCTGATCATTGTTACCATTGATTGCACCTGTTCTCCCTGGTCATGTGTTTACCCCGGGTGTGTATACAAGATGTCTGTTTGGTACACTTTCTTTTCAGATCGTTCTCCCTAGTTTTCTTGTGCTACGTTTCTCGCCTCGATTTCTCAGTGTTTATCTTTCTGACTGGATTGCCTGACTTTTGATTTTTGCCTCTGTGTTTTTGGATTACTGTGATTGCTGCCCTGGTTTTTGACACAATTTTTGCCCAACTGGATTTTGACTTTTGGATTGTGGACTCTGTACTTTTGCCTTCTGCCCTGCGGGGGTCCTCCCCCTTTATTAATAAAACAAGCTCTACTGCATTTCCTGGTTCTCGCGACTGGTTCCTGATCGCACCATTACACCGCTGTGATCATTTTTAGTTAAGGCAAGAAACCGCATTTGAATCCGTTACTCAGCCGATCTTTGTTTCTTTCTTGAAATTTACCTGCCATGTAACAGGTTAGGCAACGTGTTTCAGGATGTTAACCGTACGCGGAAGTTAACCAAATTTTCTCCATTGATTAGGAAAATTAGTCAAACAACTCTGAATTGAGCTTACTATTTAATCGCGGTGATACTGCATCACGGTGGGGACTGTGCTTGATCGTATAAATAAAAAATCCTGCTGTACTACGAGTTAATGAAGACGAATAATCGAAAACGGGTTTAGACAAGTTATAAAAGGATTGTTTTCTATGCCTCCATTAATTACAGCCGAGCAGTCGTCAGGAGTTCTGTCCCAGATAGCAAGCTCCTTCGCTCCGGATCTGTTTGCTATCTGGGGTGCTCTCAAGTAAAAATCAGTCAAGCGAGAGTACAGATTACAGTGGGTTGCCCAAGTTTGATGCATGGATAATGCCAGTCAGCTCCGTCCAGTTCGTGGACCAAGTCAATCACAAAATATGTAAATAAACATACAGGTACGTTTTTCGTCAGTGGCGATGAAATTTCGACTAAGCCAGAAACGGGGCACTCACCAGCAAGCAAAATAAAATAATGTTCACTTTTGACGTCTTAATGAACTGAATCCAGCAACCAAGCCAGAAGATATATTTTAGGCTCAGATTTGAAGGATCCATGATTAAATTGAAGAAGAAGCGGCCACGATCATCATTAACAGTCAGCGCACGGCGACAGGGCTCGATTTGGATCAGCACAACCCTGTCAAAATAAGCGCACTTCGCTATTGTACACAGTGCACTCCATAGAAGTGTACTACAGGAAGAGCGCGGTTTGAGACTCAGCCTGTATCTCCCCTCATTAGCACTTTACAGGTCTTGTGCTAAACTTAATTAGCATAGGATTTCTCTTTTTGTGACTGGAACATAAAACTCTGTACTTGATGGGGGTAGTGAATGAATGAAGAGATTTCAAATATTTTTCACATTAGATTTTTTTTAATGTTTGAGGTCTTAAAAATATTTTAATATTTTCAAAGGGTGTATTTGCAAACTTTTTAGCGAATATCCACTTAAAAATCCACCATTCTCAGGCAATTCACTTCCTTTTATTCTCTCGCCTCTGTATAATAGGCCATTTTGAAAGCGGCTCTGCTCTTTATTTATGAGTGCTGCTCTTACTGGCATATGAGCAGAGCAAAACTATAGTGCTAAGCAGGGAGAGAGATGTCTGTGGGAAGGAGTGGGGCACACAAAGTGGGAACGAGGCAGAGCGGGTCTGAGATGAAGAAAACAGCATGAATCTCAAATCATGTGTTTTAAAATGCTGAAGTTGAAAGGGGGGTCTTACGGCTAAACTGACTTCAAAGTCAACCTTCCCCGGCCAAGTAGATGCAGTGGAGACTGCACAAGTGGACTTAACCAGGAAAAAAGAATTTTCCATAATATGGGTCCAAAAAAACATGTCATATTTTTGACCAAATACTGTGTTTTTCATGCCAGTTATCAGCTGGGAAACTAGACTTTTAGGAGTTGTGACTAAACCTTAGAGAGGCACACAGTATAATTTGATGATGACTTGTTCACTCCCTCGCGTGTGGTGAGGTGTCCTTGTCTATCAGAATATTGCCTGATCTGTCACTGCTCATGCTCACACCTTTGCTTTTAGTTGATGGTGCTCTATTTGACTCTAAATACAGATGTGGGCAAAATTTTCAATTTTAGGCAAGCAAACTTTGACAGGATGCGCTCATATCTAAGTGAAATAAAATGGGAGATAATCTTGGATCGCGAGTCTGGAAGATTTTAAAGGGGTTTTACTTGATGCACAATGCAAATTCATTCCAAAGATGTCCAAAAGTAAGCTGAAAAAGCAGAATCCTCAGTGGATGACCACCGCTGTTTGTAGGAGTTTGAGGTAAAAGAGGAATCTTTATAAGATGTACATAGAAGATAACAATGAGATTACTTAGGCTGAATACTGTAAAATGCAGGCTGTGGTCAAATAACAGCTGAGGAATGCTAGAGGACTGTATGAAAGACGAATTGCAGAGGGGGCAAAAACTAACCCTGAGTGCTTCTTTCAGTATGTAGCAGAAAAAGGAAAGTCAAAGAGCAGTTAAGTGCATAAGGAATAAATATTGATAGCTTCTGTATGAAAACAAGGATATTGTGGATACCTGAAATAGTTACTTTGTTGAGAATTTCACCTCAGAGGGGGTCTTTATTCGGCCAGAGGGCACATCCAATGCTCAAGATTATTTAGCGGAAATTGAGGTTAGGGATAACAAAGTATCAGACAAGTTGCATAAACTAAAGGCAGATAAGGTGGCAGGTCCTGGAAAGTAATCAGGAAAGTTAGTGAGATCATCTTTAAGCCGCTCTCCGCCATCTTCAGACGGTCTTTAGCAACTGGAGAAATACCAAATGATTGGAAACGGGGCAATATAATACCAATAAATAAGAAAGGGGACCGTACTGAGCCAGGAAATCACAGGCCAGTCAGTTTAAGTTGCATTGCGTGCAAAATATTGGAATCTATCATAAAAGATGAGCTGGGCTTATTTCTTGAACGTAACAGTATCTTGACGGATAGCCAACACGGCTTCCGTAACGGAAGGTTATGCCCGACAAACCTTCTGGAATTTTTTGAAGAGGCAACCAAGACTTGTGGCCAGAGCAGGGCTTATGACATCACATATTTGGATTTTCAGAAAGCATTTGACACAGTTCCGCATAAGAGACTAATTTTTAAAATCAGCTCCATTGGAGTTACAGGAGGTATTCTGAAGTGGCTCAAAACTGGTTGCAGGACAGAACACAAAGAGTGGTGGTCAGTTGTATCTCATCTGAGCTAGGTGTGGTGGGCAGTGGCGTCCACCAGGGTTCGGTTTTGGGACCACTGCTGTTCCTCATCTACATTAATGACCTTGATCAGAATACTGAGAGCAGATTAGTTAAATTTGCAGATGATACTAAATTGGGAGGTTTGGCAAATAGTTTAGAGTCCACTAAAGTGATTCAGGATGTTTTGGATAGAATCCAGAATTGGGCAGAAATATGGCAAATGAAATTCAATGTTGCGAAATGTAAAGTTATGCATGTAGGTAATAAAAATGTAAAACCCCACACAGCTCGACCAACGACGGAGGACCCAGGGGCGAAGGTTTACGCCGGTAGATCCAGCTGTTATGAGGCAATGGAACGTGTCAATTAAATCTTTTATGCCTGTGTCCTGCCTTGGACCCAGTTTGAGACTGAGGTGTTCTCAATAGTTCTCCGTTCGAAAACGGGGCTATGCCGAAATCACGGAATCATCTAACTTAATGTCGTGCTGCGAATAATCCCAGGTGCACATTGGGACACACGCAGCAACTGAAAACGTCAGATTTATCAGTGATTTAAGCAAACTAAGCATAACGATCACAATGTTACTCTCGCTTCAAATCTGACTCCATAATAAATTTAGAATACAAAATTTAGTTATATCCTCGTTTAAATATCTGACTCCAAATTAGAATTAGAATTTAGGGAACACCTGCATGGACTTCGGGGAGATTATCCCCGGACTCATAAATACAAGCCTGCGTCACTAAAATATATACCCCCGGGTTTTAGTACTATTTCGGTTGCTTACGTTGTCGGTAATACCAGAGGATTAAAAGTCAGTCAGCACTATAACAGCATCTTTTGGCTTGAATTATAGCGAACCCAGATTCAATCCGCCCATGGACTCTTTCATAGGAATTTTAACAAATAACTGACTTTTCATCCATGGGTCTTCTTCAGGCTAAAAACTCCCTGAGTCGGCAAACATGAATCCTTATGTTGGTAGATCCTGGCTGCCTATCTAACTTGATTAAAACCGATGCTCATCCCAAAGCCGCTGATCAGTCAGTCCTTAGTTGAGCATAACCCTAGGTCATCCGGCGTGACGTAGCTTAAAAAGAAGGTTCAAGAGTTAAGAGCCACTCAAGTTTAAAGAAATAACAATAGTTTATTCATCAGGTAGGCAAGAGCTTAAATCGAACAAATCAACATTACCCAATTACAAGTCACACGCAGTTTAGAAAATGAGAGAAAAGTCATACCTGGCGAAAAGGCTACATACAAATGGTCCTGCAGAAGTCCGAATTACGCAACCATTAAATGAAGAATATGCACGGACCAATGTATGGGAAGTCGGATACGATCTTCCCAGACTAGGTCGTCTCTCTCAGATTTAAGGTTGGTGGCGCCTTTGATCAGGCCGCACAGGTGGCCCAAATCGTAATTTAGACTCCCCCCTCCGGAGGAAATAAGAAAACATTTATTATTCAAAGGAGATAATAAAAGTTTTTAGATCAGTGCCAGGACCCTTAGAGACCGACCTCAGGGAGGGGTCCCAAAGCGCTTCTGCAAAGGGGGAGAGATGAGTGTAAATACCTCAAGAGATACCTCTGGTTAAGTACAAATCATTGCTGGGGAACAGAAACTATGTGTTCTTGAAATATAGTGGATATGAAATACAACTCATTCAACTCCTTGAATTTAGCTGAAGAGATGCATACCAAACACAATTGCATACAGAATTATGATGATGTAATTATTATGAATTTCCTTCCCAACAGACCCATTCCCCATGAGATTCACATCACTATTACCCCAGGTATAATACAGTAATTCAGTGATGATATGAGGGCAATTAAAACAGTGTAACAGTGGGTTTTGTGTAAATTAAAACTCTTAAATCAGAACAGTTACAGTGATAAAATTAAAAGATGCGGTGACAGTGTGTCCAGAAGAGGTCACTATGGCACTAATAGGGCAGAGAGCACAGGTCACACCCTGCTGTGAGAGGAATTCCTTGCAGCAACCAAGCCATGCGCTCCCTTCCCTGATGTGCTCAATCACCCATGCTGAAGTGTCCAGTTCCTGGCCCCCTTACCTCAGTGGTAGAATTGGGGTTGCAGCTGTAGAGGATGTTTGGACCCTGATAACTTTTACTGCCCCACTGTTCCCAGCCATGCCTGACTGGAGACGAGGCCAGCTGAGGTGGAAGTATAGGTTTTTATGCCTCTATGTTAAGAACAGAGGGCAACAGGCACTGTCCATGTTATCTCCTGGCTTCTCTCTTACAAAAACATGAGATGGGATTACTTTATGGGAGGTTTCAAACTGGAATGTGCTCCACACGAAAAAGATCTGGGAGTGATTGTTGACCGAACCCTCAGAGGCTCTAGCCATTGTGCTGTAGCAGTTAAAAATGCCAATCGGATGCTGGGATACATTGCTTAAAGTATTGCATTCAGATCCAAGGAGGTGATGCTTCTTTCGTACAACACACTCGTCAGACCACATCTGGAGTATTGCGTACAGTTCTGGGGACCATACTTTAAGAAAGACATAGAGGCTCTAGAGAAAGTTCATAGAAGAGCCACTAAGCTAATTCTGGGTATAAAAGATGAAAGCTATGAGAAAAGGCTAAAGATCCTTCGCTCTTTTGTCTTGGGAAAAGGAGACTAAGGGGTTATCTGGTTGAGGTCTTTAAATATGTTAAAGGGATTAACAAAGTGAATTATGTAGGATTCCTTCAACCACGTGTTGTAAGTAGAACACGGGGTCACAAATAGAAGCTGACCAAAGGTAAATTTAGCACTGATATTCAGAAATATTTCTTCACCCAAAGAGTATTTTCAATGTGGAACAGCTTGCCTGACCATATTGTTGACGCAGAGACCTTGTGAGTTTCCAAGAGCAGGCTTGACTTAAAGCTAGATACCACTGAGTCATTAAGTATATCAAGTGATATATTCACAATTGTACAAAGAAACTGGCCAGCCTAGTTGAGCTGAACGGCCTGTTCTCGCCATTCATGTTATGTAATGTTATGTTATGTTAAATCGATTATGACTCGGGAATTCTCAGGCTTGTCTTTGCCGAGGGATTAAAATCAATGGAATTGCATAAAACGTTTCAAATTGTCTTATTTCATTAAAACAATTTAAACGATCATGAAACACATGCATTGTTTCCAGTCCCTGAGTAAAGAGAAGCACGGGAAGTTCAGAGTCATAATCACTTTCCATGTTACTTGTGATGAGGTGCACCGTTATGCAAGTTCTTCATTGCTGACATAAGCAATGCATTATTATTCCGTTTCTCTGGCATCATGCTGAGACGCTGTGGAAACCGTTCCAACATTAGCACAGCCATTATGGCAATACGAAATGTAATTGAGACAGTACATCGGTCAAATGACACCTCATTCATTCCTTACGCATATAACAGTATGGACTTTAGTGGGCTATCCACACAGAAGAATGACGAGAAAGTTGACCAGTATGACCATTGCTAAAGTCAGTTAGTCATTCGTCTCAATCTTTTCTGAACTGAACTGAACACAACCCTGTCAGAGCAAATCACTGATGATATTGAAATGTAACCATGGTAGCTCCATGTAGTAGACGTTCTTGCTGGATCTGGCAACCTAGCTGGCAACCTCTCCTCTGGGGGGGAGGAGGAGGGGATACTGCGCTCTGCATTATTTTAAACAACAACGCATATTTAAAGTTCGATTAGCTAACAGTTGGTTAAGGATTTAATCGGACATTACGAGTTAACGGCGGTAAAAATAACCGAGCTTTGAACAACTGGGCCCTGGTGAACATAATTCGATTTACATAACACAAAACTGGTTTGACTCTTTACCATTTGCTTGTTGAATAAAAATTTGATGATGTGAAAATTATTTATCACCAATTAGGGGCCAACAACATCTTTAATTGATTGGTTACATGGTTTTCTCTGATTTTATGCATTTTATGATGTTATTTCTGATGCATTGCAATGTGGGTATGGTATTTTTTAATCCTTGTTTTTTATTCTTGATGACAAACAAAGATTTTTCTGTTAACTTTTGAGTTAAGAGGGCAAATAACTACTCTCTAAACATTAAATGCACTTCAGACAAATTAACAGCTTTTTACGGTTACAATTGTGGTTGGTGTAAAAACCAGCATACACAGTGGGTCCCCAGGAACAACGTTGAAGACCACAGGTCTAAGGTATTCGGAATTTGAGACGTCTTTCAGCTGTTCCCAGTATTCTTCGGGATAGTTCACATCAAGGCTGTCCGCACTTGGCGAATGCGTATCGTCTAACATCACGTTCGATTTTCCCTGCGACGTAGATATAGTATTACACTGAATTCATTTAGATTTGAGGTGTCACTAATGCCATGATTTTCTTTTATACAGAAATCAAATACACGAATGCACTCGTTTAGATGCAAGTACGGCCGTATATTTGAGATGAATTTCTTGTATAATTAGATGTGGTCTTCGGAATTGAAGTGTGGTGTCTTTGACTCTTTTATCTATTTCATTGGCACAAAATACCCATCAGTTATTTCTTTTGTTTGCAACAAGCTGGCTCGATGGGATGAACCACTTTCGTACGTGGTTTCGTCTTCGACAGATTGGCCTGGTCACAGGGGTGAGACACCCTGAGGTTCCATTCTGGCGAACACTATGTAGTAAACTAACCTCTATTCCACTAAGGCCCTCCATAGTCTTCTGTCTGACGGCAGCTATGACTTCCAGGTGTGTGCTTGTTCTTCGCCTGATAAAATTGGTATGTCTCCATGGCATGAGCCACTGGTTTTAAAGGGAATGAAAGCTGCTGATCTGATTGATCTAAACCAAATCCTCGCATGTAATTTATTTATCTTGGACCAGCTTTTGACAAGGGCACTGCAGTTATGCTATCGCTTTGTTTCACAAAATTACTGAAGGGAACATTGCCAGTTTTGATCTGGGATACAGTTACCACTTGCTTTTCCCAATTGTGTCTAGATCGTAAAATTTGGGTCCTGTGAATTTAGAATTTGCCAATTCCAAAGAGAATGGTGAACAACATTGTTACAGACTTGAAGCCATTTTTGTCTTATATAATTTTATTTTTTTTGCATGCTTGAATGCTGCCTAAGATATACTGATATATTTGTTATTAAGCGCAGTAATATCCTTTTCAGAGGTATTTGATCATTGTGCTTCATTACCTCCCACAATATTCATGTTTGGTTCGAAAGATGCTACAAATTTCAATCTCAAAATAAAAATTCCATAGTGCTGAGCTTTGTACTAATACATAAAAGGGCAAATACCTTGGAGACATATTGCTATATCTCAAAGCTGTGGCCATCCACAGGTCCATTAAAGGAGGAGACTGCTCCTCGGTTAAGTATATTTCAGTGGAAAGTAGAATTCTTGAAGTGTCTAAAACACATTGTTTTGTAAATTTTAATTTGGTAATGACCCAGTGTGAAGCATTTTTAAACCGGCAAGTCTTCAAATCGGCGTCAATACCAGGGGGCATATATTTCTACTTGGGGAATCTAATGCAGCGTTTGGAATGCACACTTGTCCACTCGCTCGCTCACTCTCTATATTGTAGAACATTCACTACATTGTGCCCTATATAGTGGGTGAGTGTGCATTTTGAAGGCATTTTCCAATCAAACGCTAATGCTGCGGTTCTTGTGGCATCAATTATTCTCTTTTGTGATGCCAGTTGTTCTCTTTCCTTCCATCTGGGCCATGGAGTTGTTCAGAGGGCCTTCTCTAAGCTCTCCCTTTTTTACTTGACTGCACGCAAGCTGTTGGCCTGATTAACAATCAAACAATTTATTGACTGAGCGACCAAGACCAAATCACTACTTATTATTAGAAATGATAATGAAAAGGTGAATTCCGATTGCCCACATTTATAGAATTGATATGGTTTTGTAAATCCAAGGCTTTAGCTGACCCTGCAGCATTTATTTTTGCTGTCCTTAGGATTGTTACACAGCTGTGCAACTTGCCTTACAGTGACCTTTAGCCGTGACAACATAATAAAGAACGAATTCTCGCAGCCTCGCAAACTAATTTACGCAAATCTGTGCAGCTGAACGAGCAACGTAAGCGCTGAAATTATAAAGACATATTGATATTTTTGTCATCATTTATGTGCAGAAGCAGATGCCTCATAATTTTGTGGTACAATGCATAACCTTGCTCTTGAAAGTAAATTAGACTGTCGTCGGTTTTTACCAATTAGTCTGAGCAACTGTGGCTAATCAGAAGATGTAAACTGTGAGAGGTTTAGGTTTTTAAGAATTTTTGAAATGTGAGGTTTCTGAAGATAAAATTCAAAATCAGGAGATTCCCCAAGTAAAAATATCTGCCCCCTGATATTGAAGCCAATTTGAAGACGTGCTGGTTTAAAAATGCATTTATTGGATTATTATCAAATTAAAATATGCAATTTAGACACTGCAAGAATTCTACTTTCCACTGAAACACACGTTGGCAAAGTGCAGCGTCCTCCTTTAATCAACATAGCCTTAAGTAATCCCTAAAAATGTATCTCACTGCCACTCTCAGAACTACTTAATTAGCTAGTATGCACGCATACCTTTATATAATCATTACGTAGTTTGTTAGCCAGCTATTGCTTTATTACTACTTTATTAGCTGAGCTTATAGACATTACCATCGTGTAGTTTCATGTAAAAGATTAGCTGTTCAAGTCACATTAGAACTTGATATGTTCAACTTTCACAGTGCCATGAGTCTTTAAATGCTTAGGCGGTTGTCTTTGGTTACACTGAGAAGTACAAGGATAACATGAATTAGGAGTCAGGCTGCTAGTTCAGACCTGGAGTCAGTTCATTACTTCATCTCTGAGAGATTGGAGGTGAGGTAGGGTGGAGGGGGAAAACATCAGTAACTGTCTGAGTTATTGAACACGGCTTGTTGCAGCACAGTCCCTGGTGTTCTCCAGCAGAACCTAAATGCTCAGACTATGATCTCAGCAACTGGCTGCACTTCTGTTCAGTTTCTCTCCCTTCCTGTCAAATGTGTGCAAATAATGACTGGTTTGTCCACAATGTTCCATAATGAACACTAGACTGGACAGGTATTCAAATTTATAACATTCTTTTGAACTGCCAGCTTCGACCCGGGCAGTGAAATCTATAACGTATGGGTGCTGTGATTTTGACATGAAGTTAATGACCTCTGGCTCACGTGTTCGTGTGGATATGTGAATGCTTGTGTGTCTCCCTGCTTGCCTGTGTGCTTTTGCCTGACTGCTTATGAGTGCAAAAATTGTTTACATTAATTGTGTTAGTGTCAGTGAGGTGCAGTGGTTAACTTTTATAAAATGACTTTTTTCCTATTTGCTGATATTGCAGTGGCGGCTGGTGAACTTGCGACAGGGGAAGCTCGAACCCATCCCTTGAAAATAATGATTGGTCATGACCTGTTTTCAATCATTCACTTAAATTACCATTAGGCCGACAAAAACTCTGGAAATTCTCAGCATTATCAGGTGTGGTCAGTTTTTATAAGTAATACATACCTGTGAACTCTCATGCATTCCGCTTGAGTTTTTGTGGCATATTTACACTCCCCTGCTTTAATCAGCAATTATTCAATCTACGCACATGTGAGAGATTCTCACGTGGAATTGAAGTCCTTGTGCATGGAGGTTTATCAGTTTCACGTGCGTTACGATGGATTTCACCCCTAGAAATTGGAAACCGATTACAACTCCGGACTTCTTGCGCATTTCTTTACTCAGAGGTTTGAAGCAATGCATGTGTTTCATGATCATTTAATGTTTAAATGAAATAAGATCATTTGAAATGTACTTATGCAATTCCATTCCATGATGTGAAAACTGTAATGCGCATAGAAGCCACTAGATGGCAGTATTGACCTTTTCTTTTGTTACGCCCAGACTGGAGCTAGGTTTGGACATGTCCTGGGCATGTCTGAGATGGAAAGTCCCAGAGAATTTAACAAAAGTATAAAAGGTGGGAGGGGTCTGCAAAAGAGTATATAAAGAGGAAAATTGAGAGAGTAAAGTAGTAGGAGAAATTGCAAGGAGAAGGATACATTTGACCAGACCTGACACTCTTTTCAAGACCTGTGAAGCTTTTTGTGGATTTTTTTGCCTGTGTTGGAGCATTTTCCTCACCTGGAACATCACCAAGCAACCCAACCAAAGGGACTGTAAATATTCTCTTTCTTGTATATATAAATCTTGGTCAGTAGAGTAGATAGTAGATTAGTAAAAAGTCTTTGTTTAATTAAATGTGTTTAAGTTTTAAAATTGTGGCTGTCATCCCTTGCTGTCGTAAATGTAATAACAAATTGAGGCCATAACAAAACAAACAAAAAAATTATGGCTTATCGTTTTGGATAGCAGAGATTATGTACTTTATTTGGCAATGAAGGCTTACGATAGGTTTACTTTTCCTTTAAATTTTTATTTGGTGACTATTTCCGCGTTTTATTTGGTAAAAATGTCATCGTGCACATTCGGATATTGAAGTGACAGGACAGTAAATTTGGATCTCTTTTCACAGAACCAGACAGTGAAAATCCAGAAATATCAGAATCTCTTTGCCTACAATTCCAGTTCCTCTCTTGCCAACAACTGCTATACTAGCAGGAAAAAAATGCCAAAGACACTGCAGAAAAGCAGAGGAGTTTGCTTGTGTTCATTGCAACCAGCATAAAAACCTGTTATTAGCAGTGTTATTTGACTTCTCAAAAAGATATACGGGTTGGAGCTCCTCTTGTATTTCTGCATGGCTTCTGATGGTGAACTGAACTCAGCAACAAGCTTGGAGGGAGAGAAGGAGCAGCGAGGGAGGTGAGGTGGTGTTTATGATCAAAATGGCTCTTTTCTCCAAAGTTACCAACTGCAGATTTAAGAGTTGTATGCGTTCTTTTTATCTTTCACTATTTGGATTCAATGGCTACACCTTGTGAAATCCATTTATTCTTAATCCTGCCCATCTTGATTTCCTGGTGAGAAGAAGAAATGTATTTCTTTTCTCCTAAAAAAAAAAAAGCTGTGGAGACATTACCCTGGATGGCTACCCTATATTTACTCGCTGCAAGTTTACGCTTACCTGTTGAAGTCCTTACTGAGTGGTGATGTAGTGGGTTGCATAGGAGTCCTCATATTGTTGCAATATGGTTGATAAGATGTAAGTCTTTAGAGTGGGTGGTGAGGGATAGCAGTCCATATATGGTGTCAAGCTCATGGGTAACATAGGTATTGTTGTGGTACAAAGAGGTTGAGGGTAGCATAGCAGTTCTTATATTGTGATGCACTGCAGTGAATACTGATGGTGCTACTCTGTTGTAAGGGGAAAACAAAGCCCTGCATGAATGCTCTCAGCCTTCAAAATTCATTTATGATGGCGAAAAAGAATAAAGAGGAACTTTTTATTCTGTTATTGGGATCATTTCAGGAGAGAAATAAAGAAAAAAACTGCTGCATTTGAACTAAATTCAATGGGAAATGGTAACTGAATCCACAGACCATGTGTTTGTGAACAATGGAGTCACCCTCTCATAAAAACTGCCATGTCAGCTTCCTGTAAAATTTCTTTATGGAATTTGAGTTCTTTTTCAGTCAACTTAGTGCAGTGCCCATTCATAAAGGTGCCCGTTCGGAATGGGCTAATTCCTTGGCCGTCAGTATTGCTGATCGGAGCTTTCTCAAGAATCATTTGGCCAAACAGCTTTGCACTGAACTCTACACTTCCTTCAGTCCGCAGTGATACATCCACCAAGAGTCACGACGATCAGATAAGCGATTGTTGAAAACACCTAAGGACAGTCAGACAGAAATTCTTCCATTTTAGTTAAATGCTGGCATTGTTAATTTACTCTTTGTAACTGCCCTCTGACAAATGCTCATCTGCACAGATCCAGCTGCTGCACTTTAAAGAGGCCCAATTCCTGGCCAATGGCCATGAAGCAGGTATGTTACAGAAATCTTGTTTTGATCCAAGCAGAGGGATGTGCTTCATTCCTCCGCTTCTGCAACCAGTCCAATAAACCAGCCCTACATCCCAGTCAGCATAACCAACTGAAAATTAACTCTTGTTCCTTTGATAGGTAGCCATTAATGAAGTTCCCTCGACTGTTGAACTGGTCAAAAATGCATTCAACTGAAGAGCTCATAGGCTTTCAAAAATATGTAAAATAAACACATTGATAAAGTAACCCCACGATGGGTTGCTGTAAGAAGCCTAATTGTTTCCCACTTCCAGTTGGTTACGATCAACTTAAATAATTTCATTTATGCACATTACCAACTGGAACGCGTAGATGATATTTTTTAATCCAGCGATTAAGTCTCAGCCATTGCTATTTTATCACTTCATTGTTGTAAAAGTACATTCTGTGCCTTTTCAGACTGAGTTGACTCAGTGGGTGACCTTATCTAGGACAGCTTATATAATTCTCAATTTTACAGGTAATATATTTATTTACTCCTACAGTGCATTCAAGAAGGGTACGTTCAGCAGTGATATGCCGCAGAACTCAGCTGGTGGAGATAAAGCAGTAACAGTCCCCAATCAAAATTGTCTATCCCTGGGGACACCAATTCCTGTTTTTATATGTCCTGGTCTCCTTGGCTGCCAGCCACAGTCAGTCCCAGCCTTGTTAAAATTCCAAACCAAACAGAGGATTCAAAAATGGGAGTAGTGTCTAAATGTTATAATCTCAAAAAATTTCAATTAAATAAATGGCTTTTAAGCCACTATTTTTCATCAAATGAAGTACAATGATGATTCAGCCTTCAATCCTCTCATGAAAGCCATTGAATTGGCATTATTTTCCAATCTTAACATCCTGGTGTCATGCAGTATTCATTGGAAAAGCCCTGACTGTGACAGGAAACTGGTATCATAAAGTTGCTCACTCTTAGACTACTAAAGTAAAGATATAAAAGATGGACGCTTGCAATTACAATTTGCTGATTTTTAGAGTCTCTGGACAGCTTTGAGCTTTGACTTTAAAACTACAATTATATGGCTGGTTTTACAAAAATCAGGTCCCAGTCACAACAGCCTCTCTGAATGAATAAATTCATTAGAAGTTTCAGGAGTTGACGTATATTTCATGATGCATTTTATGGCAACTGCAGAGGTAGCTACAGACCAGCTAACTCTTATTCCTATGACAAGTCTAGGGAAGGAAAATGTATTTAAGCAATAAGACATTTGTCACAACCATTTCTACCTAATAATTACTGTGTTGTCGTTGCCATCTGAAAAGACATTGTTCCTTTTCACTTTCACATTTAAAGTTTGGAGTGGTGAAAAGCTGTGGCTGAGGTACCATCAAATTGAGTGACATCACACAAGCATTACTTGTTTCGTTTCAAAGTGATCTCTGGGATGTGTGGTGCAAAAACACCTCCAGCAGTTACTGCTGCTCACACATAGTTGCCATCAAAGTAAACAAAACATAGATCTCCGAGCTACTTTAATGAGAAGGAGTCACCTATTTGCTACATATCAATTTACCTAGGTTTGGTCTGAAAAGTTTTAGCCAATATTTATATCCCCGAACGCCGAATGGCGTTTCGAGGATATTATGTTTTTGGTCTGACCGCCGCCGTGCCGCCCTACGTGTTAACGCCATAACTTCAGTAATATTTCAATTAGAAATTTCATGTTTTGCATATAAGTAAGTATCATATAGAGGAAGGATTGATTCGATTTTGGACAATTTACAATTTCTAGATTGGCCACCAGGGGCCAAACATAAAAAATCACTGTTTTTATCATAATACTGAAAATATTTGTCCGATTGACCTCAAATCAAGAGCAAATGAAAGGTCATGACCTGAGAATGTGTCCCATGATGAGACTATACCTGTTTGGTTCAAAATTTTGACACAAGGTGGAGCTTTGTCACATAAAATTCACCATTTTTGCCATATCTTTGGAACCATTTTTCCAATTGACATGAAATTATGTGCAACTGCAAGGTCATGACCTAACAACGTGTCACATGATGACATCATACTTGTATGGTTCAATATTTTGCCACCAGGTGGTGCTTTGTGATGGAAAATTACCATTTTGGGCCATATCTTCAGAACCATTTGTCCGATTGACCTGAAACTAAGTTCAAATGAAAGTCTATTCAAGGTCGATTCAAGGATTGGGGATTTGGAGGATTGGGGGCGTTCGGGGATATACCCCAAGCCGTCGCCTCCGACGCCGTAAGCCTAGTTCCTCTTAGCCGATATTGCCTGACAGTGCACTTAAAGTGAGTACTGCAGGAATGCAGTGAAATCGGAGTGGTGTGAAGATTGGATTTCTCTGATCCTAAAGTCAGAAATACTGTACTTTAATAATGAGAGCGGGGGCAACAAGACCATGCTAGAAATGCATAGAGCCTGCCATTACAGTTCCTTCAGAGTAAAAGTTGCCAAGTCTAACCCTGGAGATCTAATCCTGCATTCACAAAGCATCTTATTTTACCGCTAGGAGTACTCCTAAGTCGCGCTAAAATATTTTATGCAGGAGTAAAATCTGAAAAGTTACTCACAAAGCCGCTGAGAGCAACTTTTAGTTAAGAAAACTGGTAACTCCTAGAATAGGAGTAGCTCTGAGATGAATGGGAGTAAATCTCCGTCGCTATGGATGATGTCAATTCTCACGCACGAGTCTTGGGACAATGAGCACGGTGATTGGTTTTTTGGTGACAGGGCGGCCCATTGAAAAAAGTATCCCACATCCAACCCATGGAGGAAAAAATGAGGAAATAATCCAAGCGGCTGGTTTGTCCCATAACATGATGGCAGTTGGCAAGGGTACAGCAGTTTTCCAATGCATTTCTATGTAGAGAGGTACCTGAGGAACCTGATCCTAAACCTAACCGTAACCCTGACCCTAGCCTTAACGCTGACCCCCAACATTTCCTCCTAGAACCCTAATCCCTTCAAATCAACTGCCTTACCAATAGCAATCTCCAGATTCTGCATGAAATACTGTAACATTGAGCACTTTTGATAATGCACTATGGGGTCTATTCTCCCATGCGCTTAAGTCAAAAAAAGCGCGTAGCTACGCGCTTTTCAGCCCACGTGTATTCTCCCCTCGACTTAAGTCCGTGCATTACGCGCCTTGAAGGCACTTACGCGCTTGGGGCGGAGCAAGGCCAAAATCGGGGCGTTTCCGGGCGTTTCTCATGCAAATAACACTTACGCGTAATCTCCCCCTGGCTTACGCGCTTTTTCTGTTAAGCGCTTTTGAGTGCTGTATTAAGGTCAAGCGCCAACATTAGGCGAAATTGAATATTGCGTTTGATGTCGGTTATAGGCCGAATTTTAACATTACCATGTTAAATAAAATAAAAGTAAAGGTTGAGACATTTAATATTCGATTGTTCTTCCTTATTTCTAAACTACATTTCTCAAAGCCATGATAATTTATTAAACGAAATCATCACATGATATTACGCATCAGCCTCTTCTCCAATCAGTTAAATTACAAACGCAAAACAAATAATTAATTCGAGTATAGCCTACATAAGACCATCATTCTACCATGCCCTCAAAATCTAAAGCCAAAATGCCAGTCCTGCATTTGCTTGCACTCTTGCGTAATTGGGAAAGAGTAAGAGGAGCGCACCGAGCTCGAAGACGAACACGCATATATCGGCTTCGTTTGGACATCCTGAGACAAACAAATATCGAGTGCATCCAGCGCTTTCGCCTGGACCGTGCATGAGGCAATCATCTATCTTTGCCGACTTCTGGATGAACAGCTATCCAGCCGCAGCAATTATCCACAAGACATACACGTTGTCATCAACGTCAGAACTGCGCTGTCGCTTCTGGCATCTGGGTCGTTTCAGAGAGTGGCTGGTGATGTCATTCACATCACAGGCGTCTGTGTCAAGGTGTCTGACGCAGTTCGTTGGCGCTTCAAGTTCTTCTCCATGCACTTCCACTACAGAAAGAGTGGATGCCATCCCCTCCTCCTGTGCAGTGAAATGCACAGGGGATGATGGTTGCCCACCACCTGTTTCGTGTACACTTCTCCGGTGTGCAGAGAACCTGGTTTTTACAGCGCCCCGCAGATCTCTCCATTTATGCTTTAAATCGGGGATACTGCGCTTACATCTCCCCACCGACGCCACATCCAGAACGATTCGCAGCTTAATTCCTCGGATCAGCCTTTATTGCTGGCTTGCCATACAACACCAACATCTGTGAAATTTGGTTTTCGGCTTTGGCTCGACGTCGTCATCATTGTCTTCAATGTTCTATTAACAAATGCGACTGCCCTGTATGTTCGTGATAATCTAAAAAGTTGTGATATTCTCACGAGTGAGGGGATTGATTTTCTAATTGAGGATATCTGTATAAACTAACTCGAGTCCTAGTAATTTTTTACCATTGGTAATACTGTGTAATTTAATGTGTGAATAAAGATATTATTAAATTGGCTACTCTAGATTGAGCCCTACCCTGGCAAATACCAAAGCACTATCCATTTTTTAATCAATTTTTGCCTTTAAAGAATAGCTGACATGGGAAGAATCATTATCAGTAAATGGGATAATTGATTGTTATAAAGTATTAGGCACAAGTTCAAGTGAATGTGTCGCTCAAATCAAATAGGATAATAGGCTATGGATATGGAATTCCGTCTTTACTGAGGCGGTTTCGGGGCGGGGAGATGACCGCGTGCGGGGTAAGAATCCTTGTTAAAGCGTTTCCTTGTCCTTTAGTTGCAAACCTGACATCGGAGTAGTTTTCAAGTGCGCAATTTCTAAATGAGATCATATAAACTGTCTTTGATTGTCTTCGTGTGACTAGAATCTTCCCTTTGTCTTCTTCCCTGTCTTCCACGGAACAAACAGGCTGGTGTAGGAGGGGCACATTTTCAATGATCTGATTGCGCTGATTGAGAAGCGCTAAATTCTTTATTTATTAATTCATTATCGCGGCAATTTGTTTGTATGCATAGCTTTAATGTCATGGTGGCTAGAGTAAGAAATAACAAGTGTTTGTCACTAACATATCCCCCGCTGCCGCAATTTTATGTGTCCGTACGGATGGAGCCCAATGCAATATCCCCCGCTTCGCGCGAATCGCACGGCGGGGGATAAATAAAGAGATGTCTGAATTAGCCTACGTCTTGTAATTGGTACGGCCTACTATTACAGCGGCGTATAAAACCTCGTATCTTCACAATGACAAACTTCACAGGAAAATAAAAAATAAATGTAAAATAAAATAATAATAATAATAATAATAATAATATAAATGGATAAATATAGTTTAAAATAAAAATGTTTCATTTTGCATTTAAGAATAGTGGACATACGAGTTTTCGTTTCTTATCAGTTTGGAGATACGAGGTTTTATCAGCAGGCCGACAATATTCAAATTTAAAGTCTGGATTGCGTTTTCCATGGACCACAAATGTGTTTTTATTGTTAATCAGAAAATCCTTTTTCCATGTTTTCCTGATAGCCATAATCAATGAGCTTTGTACAGAGTCTGCCTCTCTTTTGGATCAGTCACACCTCTTTCAAAAGGCCGCCTACATTCTGTTAAGCGCTGTGGGCGTGATAGAAGCGGGTAGGGGAGAATATGCGTAACTCAAAAGCGCTTAACTCGAAGCGCGTAAAAAAAGACTTACGCGCTTATGGGAGAATAGACCCCTATGTGAAGTCCCCACATATCACACTGTAGGGAAATAAATGTACATAGGAAAGGGATAGTAGTAAAAACGCTAATAGCTTAAAACAAGTCAATAATGAATCGCGTCATTAGCCCCAATAATTAGCAACTTATTACTCAATGACAATATGTTGCGATCATTTAAATGTTGAACCTTTCAAGTTTGTTAGCCCTAAACTGTCATGGATGAAAGTTCAAAAAAAAGGCAAAAGCCCTCCTGGAGCAACGACCAGTTACTGCTGCTGGCCCAGTTGGTGCTGGAGCGAAAGCATGAAATCAAAGGGAAATTTGGCTCGGGGGTGAATAGCAGAGATGGGGACTCAAGTTTGCGACTCGGACTCAAGTCGCAGTTAAGTCGTACGCACAGAGACTTCAGACTTGGACTCGTGCTCAAAAGACTTCAGACTCGACTCAGACTCGTGTCTGGAATGTAGTTCCGGTTATGTATTTGCCTGAACTCTGTCTCGTTATTATACATTATTATTTTATAGCGCGGTGAATGCGCATTCTGTTGCCTTATACTTTTCTAGGTCTTACAGTAGGCCACTGGAAGATGCCTACAAGCCTGTTAATGTTTACCCAGTGTATTAAGAGAAATAAGGTAAACCATTCTGATCTTATTGCTGGTTTATTATTGTGAAATATTTTGTTCTAGGCAAAATAACACCATTGATTGTTTCCACCAAAGTCAAGATAACCAATAACCCCAATGATATTCCTTTTAGAGCTTTACTTTTATGCAAGTAATAATTTCTGTCATGCAAAGAAAGGTGCCTTTTGGAACAAAACTGGTCATGTTTTAATATCACCAGTTTATAGACTTACAGTATTTTTCAGATAATATGGCAGCAATAGTTTTGCTTTTTTTGTGAACAAATTTTTAATTGCAAATGTCACAAAAATGAGATATACAAGTGTTTAAAGTACTTTAAAGTGTTTTGTTTACAAGTTACATTTAGCTAAAGTGTGATGTTTTGCACTAATTAGAAGGATGTTAGTCAGCCTATAATGCCTTTGACTTTTTTTATATTTGTTCTTATTATGGTCCCACTGAGCCTGCACAATAGGGGGCAAAATACACTGTAACTGTGTGTTCATGTTGGAAGAACACAGTTTCCTTTCAAGGAAATAATTGTGTTTTCTTCATATTGCATGGCAGTACCCAGTTTAAAGTGATCATATAACAAACAACTACTCAGTAATGATACTTTATGCTAATAGATAAAGGAGTGATAATAATACAGTAAATGCTCTGAATTTCTTAGATATAGCTGAGCAGTATTCTTAGTACACCGAATAGCAGCAGATGATGGAAGATTCGTTACAACAAGAAGAGACATGAGACTTTTATTTTTTAGAGACTTGAGACTTGACTTGGACTCGTGAACAAAGACTTGAGACTTGACTTGAACTTGCAAAAAAAGACTTGTGAACATCTCTGGTGAATAGCAAATCCAAGCGGGATAATAGGATAATATCAGCCTACAGATCAATGCTGCATTCAGATGACTGCGAGAAGCGGTGGTATTTGGTGAGTGTAGTTGGGCTGAAAGGCCTGTTCTTGCCTTTCATGTTATCTTATGTAATCGCAGGGTAGGTCCGAGATTGAACGATAGCTTGTTTATAGGGTGCAAACAGGAAAGCATACTAAGATTGTTTGTAAGTTAAAGCCTACAATTTAAATATGTATACAAAATATGACATAGGCTGGTATTATTATGATGATCTATTTAATGTATCCCTCACTCAACAGCCTCATAAAATAATTCATGTATAGCAGGAGGAGGTATAGCACCAAAGCCACTGTCCCCAGCAAGTGGTATCCCGCAGGTGCATAATTCCTGTCAAATAATTGGCATAAGCTCCTTTCCATTAAAATGCGAGTCGCGCGTGGATCCTGGCCATTTCGCAACAATGTCCAAAATATTGTATTCGGCATCAAATAGGCCCACTATCTGGGTGTTGATGGAATTACCTTTTTTTCTATTTACAAATACCTCTTCATATTGAGTCGGAGAAATTCAAATATGGGTCCCGTCAATAGCACCGATGATACCGGGCATACCTGAGATGTGCATGAATTCAAGTTTGATTCTGTGTTGTTGGCGAATGTCCATTGGAAACCAAATAAACTGTCAGATGATATGGGGTTCACAGAGCGCATTGATTGTTTGCTGCATTGTGCGACTGGCAGACGATTGTGAAATCCCTAAATTGTCCGCGATGCAAAGTTGCATTTTTTCAGTGGCTAAGTAACAAAGTGTTGTCAGACATTCTATTTTGGGACTTATTGGGTTGTTTCTCATGGTTGGAGACATAATTCTCTTTCTCAAGTCAACAACAAATAAAATCCCTTCACTGTCGATCCGATATCTTTTCAGCAGCTGCGCATCATTCATAATTTCCAAGTCATTCCGTCTTTCAACAGCAGCAGCCATTTTTGGATTCTTTGTGAATAGGTTTTAGCGAGTTAGGAGTCTTGAAGCTCTCCCAGACTTAGGAGCTACTTTTAAGCCTAAAATTCTTTGTGAATAACACTTTGTAAAAATAATTAGGAGTCCTAAATTTACGACCGACGCCCATTTTTTTGAGGGGTTTCTCCTAAATCCGTCCGTTAGGACCTACTTTTAGCGCTAAGATGCTTTGTGAATATAGGCCCCGGTGTGCCAACATGCTTTTGACTCATCAAATTACTGTGGCTAAATGAGTTAATCAGCAGCACAAACCAGCTCTGGTTCACGCTTGGACAAGATCTCAGAAAAACATTTTGTAATCAGATATGAGAATGGTTTATCATGTGACCTACATGCACATCTAGAAATTGTGCTAAAATGTCTGAAGGTGGAAATATGAGAGCAAATTAAGGGGCAGCAACATTTGGCTCATGGTGACCACGTACAGAGTCAGTCTGCAATAGATCAGCTGCAATACAGCTGAACAATGAAAAGCAGGCATTAATTAACATGCTCAGTCTAAATTGTGTTTCTTAAAGCAATTCATCATTTTCTTGAGTGTATCGGGATTGGTTGGTATAGTCAAGGGCAGATAGGTAAAAATGAAGTTTCCTCTGATCCTTGCTTTCATATCCCAGTTAAAAACACACTTATCACTGCCATATCTGATACTGGCTTGGAGTAAAGAGACCTCATTCATCAAACCTTGAATTACTGTCAACACGTGTTGAGCCAGAATATTCCCTCATTCTAACTTAAATGTTTAGATATATATGCTAAATATTGGCTAATCTGAGGTGATCATAAAAGTCATGCAGGATTTTGGAAAGTGAACGACCAAAATACGCTATAATTTGGGAACATTTATTTTTAATTCTGAAATCTGCAACAAACTAACAGTCACCAGAATGGCAATTACTCTGAACCTGAAATGGAAATAACAGCGTTGAAGCTGTGAGCTAAGATTTTGTTTGATGGTTTTAGCAGAGTAACAAGCAGGCTGTTCCTCGCTAATTTCACAGTAAATTACACAAGCTTTAATTTCATCTTTTCAAAAAATGAGAAGACTGGAGAAGATTTGGACTGAAATTAGACTCAAGGACCCACATTTCTCAGGAAAGAAGTGAACCAGAATAATGTTTTGCCAGGAAAGGGATCCATTACCCATTCAGGAGTCTGATTCCAGTCATCTGCTCAAGTAGTTGTATATTATTTTTCATTAGATTGGATAGCACTCTTAGAGAGCAATATTAATTTAATATCAATTCATGATTATAAAGTATGCGGCGCCGTTCATTTCCCCAAATATTACCTCAATTTTGAACAACTTCTAAAAAAATTACTTATATACAATATAACAGAGATCAATATCAACTGGACATAGATTGTATGTGCCAGTGTCATTTTTTTTTTTTTTTTATGCTATTGTTGACTCAGTTGACTTGGGAGCCACACTTGTAAAATCAACTCAGTTTACATCGCACATGCTTGTCTGGGATTTCAATGTCCCTTTTCATTCACATCTGTGCACTGCACATATCAATCCAATAAAAAAATAACATCACAGTTTCCATCAAGCAGAGCAAGTAGGCAAGCAAAATCAATTCCACTATATTTAACTCCAGCAGATGTATCCTGACGTCTTCCTTTATTCAAATTGTGGATGGAGGAATTGGCAGATTTATAAAATCTTTTCCCTCTTTGCAAGCTGAACCTTAGGTCTATGCACTGCTGGCGGTCTTTGAAGTGCGGAATGGCGTGGGTGAACAGTCTCAAAGAATCTTGTGAGATTTCTGTTTTCATGTACGGGCCGTAAATCAGTTTTGCGTTTTGAGTTGCACTTGTTTATTTTTCTGCTTTCATTTCTGTTGACAGTAAGATCTTGGAATTTCAAAATGTTTCATGTCTTTGACTATGAGACATTGGAATGTATTTATTTATTAGTTCATTCATTCATTTATTTATACATTTTATTTTCCTGCTGCAGCATGGTGCTGCTTGGCCCCCATGTTTTGGTGCACCTTTTCATTCCTTCACCTTAACCCCTGCGGAACAGTGGTCGCCAGAGATTGTTTTATGATTCTCATCTCTGAAATGCAGGGTGTTGACAGTTCCCCGGGTTGGCAGATTGTCAACAAGAGTGAACAATTAACCAAAATGGACCTGCAAAAGAAAATTAGAGGGACATGGAGGGGCCTGAAGCATACACTCTCAGGAAGGATGCAAATGCGTCGTGTCCTCCCCTTTGGGATTTTCTAAGCGTAGCAGTCTTGCTCACTTAGCATGAATGCAGATCTAGCATCCGTGCCACAGCAAGGCCAGTGGCTTTGAGTTATCTTTATGATTTGCTCATCTGCAACGACATAGAGAAGCTATCCGCCTTCACATAACCACGGTCGTAAGACTGTGGGTAATTAGTTTCCCAATGGCTCTGCACTGGTAATTTGTCCCCAGGAAGCACTTTGGTTTCTGTGAACTGTTGCTGATGGCATCAATACATTTGACTCAGTAAATATTTGCTTACGGCTGAGGGTATTTGTCATTCCTCTCTACTACTGTGTATCACACTTGTAGAGCAGCCAAGTGATGTCAGCTGCTTTATACATATAACTAGGCTAGGTGGCCTTACCTCCTCAATCTCTGTAAGCTATATTTTATGGCATTTTATGGTTGAATATTGCCATATATCTTCTATTGCATCCAATGTTGTTACGGCAGATAAGTGGATGTGTATTTCTTCCCCTCCCGAGAACTGACAATATACCCTGTTCCTCTGCTTGGGATGTAGCTGTACCCCTTTGGGGAAAGACACTCTGGCACAAATGTGATTTCCGAACCTGTTTCATGTGTGCCTCAGTTTGCCCTCTGCTATCCCTGCTTCTGAGATACTGGCAAGGAACAGTGAGATCAATCCTGTTAAATCAACAGACCTCAAATGATGTTATTTCTAATGATGCTTATCCTCCTTGATGAAAACCTTTGGAGGTTTTGCTTCAGAGGGAACTGTGGTCCTCAGCATGAAGGATCCTTTTTTTTTTTCAACAATTTGGGATTTTGTCTCTGTGAAGCACTAGATTTCTGTTCAGGTTTTTCCTGAATTATTGATCCAGGAGGCCTTAATGCCATTAATCACAATCTTTATAGGGGGGGAGTGCATCTTCTTGCGGAATGCAGCGCCTGAATTATGTATCCAAAGCCAAGATGCGTTTGATGTCCCTTCTTAAACAGCCGCAGAATCCAGGCTCACGCAGGTGAAATCTGGGAGTGCTACAGTAGACCTTTTTCAACTTGTTTAAGTCAGTAGAAATGAAACAGCTTTTTTTGTCATGTCTGCTAGGGTTGGGACCTGTTAGTCCACGGCAGGGCTGTAGACTTCGCTTTTGGTGCAAGGAGAAAGCTTTGCCTTAAATTGGAGTTTTTCTGTGAAGTATTTCAATGCTCATTAAGCAACAAGAAGTAAGCCTGTATGAGCCTAGCGGCCCACCGGTGCTTAACCCTGGTTTTCATGGCATGAAGCGACTAGGAGTATTGCTACACCCCCTGGATGGGATGCCAGTCCATCGCAGGTACTCCCCCCAGCTCTCCTACCAGTTTTTAAGCATTTCCTTGTTTGTCTGCCAGCAAAACTATCACCCAGGGCCACTGACAGCAGTCATGTGTGGTGACAAAGATGCATGTATCAGTAAGAGTTTCAGTGTATGAAGCCAGGGGTTTGACGAGCTCTTGAACTTCCTAGGTGCCCTTCCTGGATCTTTATGGGTTACTTCCAGAGCAGAAATTCTATCAGTGTTTTCATGTTTATATTACCTCTAAAAAGGATTAATATACTTTCATTAAACTTTGTGGAAAAGTTGGTCTTGAGCCGAGTGAAAGTTGATTCAATTTTTACGACAACTGGCTCAAAGATACAACTGCATCAAAAAGCCCATCTGCATATTTCGTATAGGTCTGAGCTCTACTCAGCGTATTTTCCAGTTACTTGCTATATATGTTGTGGGCTGTATGCTGGGGGGGACTTTTGCTCCCATGGGCTGGTGGCCTTGACACCTAGGCTTTATGTGGGGAAATTTGTCTCCTCAATCTGTTTATTTCCTGGCAGGCTGAGCGGCAGTCCACCTGCCAGGGTTGGACCTGTTGCCTTGCGGGCCTCAACCTGTTTTGCTGTAAATCTTTTTCTTTTTTTTTTTTTTTGTCTACCAACTCAGTTGTTTTTTTTTTTCCTCTATTTGTGCCCAACAGTTTCCCGTAAATATATGGACAATCTAATGCAATGGGGAGATAACCTGTGTGTTCTCTTTTTTTAATCAAGGCTTTGATGTAATTATGGTGTTGAAAAGCTCTGTGCTATCAAATAACTAGTCATATTATAACAACCCATATAACTGGGAGGTGGGGTGGAGTGGGCTTGGGCGGGGGCTATCATTTCTCCATTAATAATTTTGGATAATACCCTCTTCACTCAGAACGCCACTATTGAATTGTACATCTTACTTTTTACACATGGTTGTCCACATTGTAATAAATGCAGGCTGCTACAGCAGCAATGAGTCGTTAAATTCTATGAATGTGCTCATTTAAATATCAAACGCATTTCTCCAAAAGATGTGACCTTTGTTGTTGAGATGCCAACATTCCCAAAAGACTAAGATGTAGATATAAGTATTCAAACTCAGAATTCAGAATCAGAAACAACAGCATGGAGGAAATGGCACTTGCGCCGTCCTTCACTGATAGCAGAGGCAGGCTCGTCTTCTCAGGATGCAGACAGTATGTGGGGGTGTATTTTGGGAGCTAAATGGCATAATTCTGGACAAGGAACAGAGGCCTGGTGGCAATAAGCAAGGCAAGACTGCAAGAAAACAATAATTTAGTCTGAAAGGTTTTGCTTTTGGAAAATAAGGGTTAAATAAAATAATTTTTTTAAAAATGTGATAAAATTTGATTTTTAACTTAGATCATAATCATTCATTACAGTGATTGCTTTTTTTTACATTTGGTGCATTAAATAACGGACAGATGTTAGTACAAAAACAAATGTAAATTGAAATAAGTGTTCAGTATGATTTAATGCATGACCTGTACGAACAGTTCGCTCCAAAATTACTGGCACCCCTGACTGGTAATGCACAAACAATACTTCAAAAATTTCTAAGAAATATAATATTTACAGAGAAACTAATAATAACATGCGAGAAATACTGTACAATATTAATGTTCCAATGAAACCAACCAAGATCATGTACCCATTTCATTAAAAATCAATACCCTCCAAATCAAAGTTCCACCATTAAAGATTATTGTAAATAACATCTACCAAAATTGAACCAGGTTTAATTTAATTCCACTAATTTAAGTTTTATCTAAATGTTAAGGAACTAAATTGAGCCATTGCATTACTTCCCTGTTTGCTAAGGTATAAAAATGAAGTCACACACATGCAATATACCTTTGTCATTCAACAATATGAAGAAAACAAAACAACGATCAGTTCAAGAGAGGAAGATTGTTGTAGACCTTCATATATCTGGTTATGGCTATTGGCTACAAGAAGATTCACAAACAATTGAATATGCCACTGAGCACTGTCAAAGCAATTATTAAAAATTCCAAAGATATGGACTGTTGAAAACCTCAAGGGAAGAGGATGCAACTGCGTTTTGCCCCTTCGGATACTGAAGAGGATGGTGAGATAAGCTACAAAATTTCCAAGAATCACTTTGAAGAAACCGCAGGCCTTGGAGGCATATTGGAGTCACCAGGTTTTAAAAAAAGCATCATAAAGTGCCACCTCCACAACCACAGGCTCTTTGGAAGGGTTGCCAAAAGAAAGCCTTTTCTTACCAGAAGACACAGAAGCAAGCACTTGGAGTTGGCCAAACCTCATTTAAATTATGACTGGAACAAGGTGCTTTGGTCAGATGAGACCAAAGTTGCACATTTCGGTCAGATAGAGAATCAGCATGTTTAACATCGAAACAGAGATGTATACAAGGAGAAGCACAGTGAAATATGATTGTCAGTCAGTCCGGTTTTAGGGCTGTTTTGATTCAAGAGGTATAAGAGCACTGGATAAGATTTACCACATAAAGAATTCCACCAAGTATCAGGATATATTGGCAGACAATTTGGTTGCCTTCAACAGAAGGCTGGGATTTGGCCATAGGTGGACTTTCCAACAAGACAACAACCCAAAGCAAACCTCAAGATCTGCACAGAAATGCTTCAGTGACAACAAAATCAACATTTTGCAAATATTATCTCAGTGGCCAGACCTCAATTCAATTTGAAACCTGTGGGCTGAGTTGAAGAGGGCAGTTGATAAATGCAAACCCAAGAATATGAAGGATCTTTCCAGGTTTGCAAAGAGGAATGGTCTAAAATCCCCCAAAATGTGTGCCTTCGTCTTAAAAAATGACAGGAAAAGACTCCACGCTGTTATCCTTGCCAGAGATGATTTCACCAGCTACGAAATGAAAGGTTGCCAATTCTTACGAATCCTTGATTTTGTTGAAATTTATCTTGCATTAAATAATTGTAATGAATTGTTGGTATATTCTGCTTCTTCATTATTATATTGTTTGGTTTATTAATTTATTTATTGTTTTTCCATTGCCAGTCAGGGGTTCCAGTAATTTTTGAGCCCTGGACATTTTTTGTTCTAACTAGAAGTCTCAATTATAAAAAAGGTTGATAAATTACACCAGAAAGAATTTATAGTATGTTTCAGTATGCACAGTGACAGAACCCATTAGGTTCACTCATTATTTGCAATATTGCCTCCCAATATGTACATATGATCCTTTAAGCCGAAGGGCCCAGATGGTGTTTTTGTTGTCTTATGATATTGCACAAAGGAAATAAAATCGTTAAGGTCAGAGAATCCCCAGTGTTTTGGGCTGACATTCTACTTATGTTCCATTGGCCCTGTTCTTTTGTGCCAGTCAAAACAAACAAAATTGTCCATTGTTGCTATGACTTTCTATGTCACCGGCCGTATTTTAAGCTTTCCTGCACACCGTGATCTTAAACTGCCAAAGATTAATGGACATAACAAACAATGTACAAGAAAAATATGACAACCATCAGGGGTAATATTCACGGGCATCTCTGCCCAAGCATGCTTCCAACTTCACACTGCAGTCATGGCCCAGGAGCATACACTCTGCTGCATTGAACTGTTATGGCTTGGATGTTTTTGTCCAGAATGACACTGAAGTCATAACCTTCCCCCTCTGCAGTGTGGCAAATTGTATAAGTACAGTAATGTTTCAATTCAGTAAATCGTTATGATCAGATAAATGCATAGTGGCTTCCAACTATTACTGAAATACAATGGTAACATTTAAAACATCAAAACCTCTTACTAATGAAGTCAGCAACAATGATGATCTCATAATAAATGTACTTATTGAGGTCCACAGACCTTACAGTCACTTGTCGTAGGCAGCGCGTTGAACGTGAGAGAAAGAGACTTTGACAACGGCCAAATCATTATGGTCCAATGAGTGGGTCAGTTGGCATCTTTGAAGTGGCAAGGCCTTTGGGGAGCTCGCAGTCATCAGTGGTCAGTATCCATCAGCAGTGGTCCAAGGACGTACAAACCACGGACTGGCAACATCCTGATCGGTATCTAAACCGATGCACAAGGGCAACAAAAGCCATCCCATTTAGTCCAAACCAACAGAAGGACTAATGTGGCTCGATTTGCAAAGGATTTTAATATTTACGTATGGAATATGTCACAACCCAAAGAGCATTGTGCCCTCTTGTGTATAAGGCTTTATAGCTGCAGACCAGTCAGAAACTGTATAAAAAGATGGACGAAGCTACTGTGACGTCACCCATTCATTTCAGCATGCCATAAAGGAAGCCTCGATTTCGGCAATTTGAGTTGTGCCATGATGTCATTTTGAAACCAGACGCGATTTTGAGAGTATTAAAGATCCGGGGAGGACCGTGCCTCTGGATCTGACCGTATCGCACAAGGACCAGAGGATAGCCACGCCCCTAAAGCATATTCTGGCGTTATCCTTTATTCTAGTCTATATGGGACCATAATTTACTAAAATGGACATCATGATATATCGAAGGAGACTTGAAACTTGCTATAGCTACCATAAAATAGTGTGAAAAATCATCATGTAAATGAAAAATCAGGTGGGAAAGTAGGGTCATTTTCTCATAGACTTGTATAGTATTGAACTTCTTTCTGCAACCACTGACGTCGCCATCTGCTGGCCATGAAATAGAATGCTATTTTATGGTACTTCTGCAAGGACTTAATTTTACAGACCTGGGTACTGCGTCAATCTTGTTATACAGTCGATGAATATAACCTGGGGCCACCGCCTAAAGCACCTACAATGTGCATGTGACCATCGCAAATGGACCTTGAGGAAAGTCACCTGGTTCAGTGAATGTTTTTTTTTTAAACTTTTTTATCTTGTGCATCGTCCAGCGATGTGTGCATCATTCACTTAGTTTAGAAATGGCACCCTGATGCACTGTGGGCTGAAGACAAGGATGTGGAAGGAGTGTGATACTCTCGAAACTGTTCTGCTGGAAACCCTTAATCAAAGAATTCGTCTGAACCTCAGTTTGCCTGAACTGTTTTTGCAGCATGAGTGGGCCCTACACAAAATTAATATTGTCGCTGATCAATGTATATTCAGAAAAGTAAGGATAGGAAAAAACACTATATTCATCACAGCTCTCGATAACTTGCAGTAAAAATCAACTGACTTTCACATTAACTCACACTTGTTCATTTTGATTTTCACCGGCCAAACCAAATATTGACACCCACCATGATTGGGCACCTCAGACTGTGAAGTTCAAAACAATAATTGACTGCTTCTACAGACTTCTTTCATCCAGTGCTCTGTTCTGTGAATTTAAGATTGATTTATACATGGGAAAGGACAAAGATGCAATCGGAAGATTTGGCAGTCATAGATTTCCAAAGATAAGTTTGAGACGTTCTGGAAATAATGCCAAGTCAGAGCAGGGAAAATGCTCTCAAACACCTCTTGCAATGAGAATTCCCACTGAAGAGCTCCAGTATAATTTCTGAACTCATTTTGCGGAAGTATATATTTTGTAAATAAAAGCACCGAAGGTGCTGATACCTCGGTGCTTACAGCAGTGACAAGTACGTCCCTTGATGAAGCTATAAAATTCTGTGTGGACATGTCAGAGTGCCCTAGCTGTGCATCTATGCTTGACATAAACTGTTTCCATCCACTTGTCAGTTGAATTACCTGACGTTCGCCAAAAATATTCATGCGAATAAAAGTGGTGAAAATACATTCCCACCTAACAGCATTGAAGCGAATAATAGCTTGTGCGTAGCATAATGACGTTACTTGCTGCTATGCGATCAAATCGGTATATCGAATAGATTTGACATTATAGGCTGTTTCCATTAATTTTCCCACTGAATCGCAGAACCTTTGAGTGAACAGAAGTAGTGTGGTAGGCAACAAAATTAACTAGTCAGCAATAAAATGCAATTGAAACTATCAGCGAATCTAATAAGCAAATATAAACTTTATACTCGAATGAACACCAATAACTCCAATTCATTTAAGGTCGCTAAATGAACAAATGACATGGTTATGCTAGATCGTTAAGAGCTGCTCACGTCATCTACTTTTTAAGATAAATTTAACAGGTTGTTATCTGACGATCAACTTAAATTAAAGTTTTACATTTAATTTCCCAAACACAAATTTCCCAAAAATGCAGTCATTTGATAAAATTACCTGCAAGCGTGTTCCAATGAAAATGAATTCATTGTTTGGAACAATTGCTTTCCCTATGACACGTATTACTTCCGCATTCCTCGATTCCTATTGGAATCTATAAGTGTCTGAGAAGGGTCTCTGGAAGTGTCAAATAGTGCTATAAGTCGAAAACAAAGCTCGACCTCCAAAATCTGGCAAATTTAAATCCAAGATGTCATGGCATTTAACCCATATAGCCATATTCTAGGACTTGATTTTGACCGGAGGAGCTACTATACCGGTAACAGACAGAATGAATGAATGAATGACTGACTGACTGACACACAAACAAACTACTGTATACCTCGCTTGCGCATTCCCACTGAGGCATAGTAATACAAAATTGATTCAGTAATTCATTTTGAGGATCACAGTGAACATGTTACAACTGTATTTGAGAAATGTAATAGCGATTAAATTGTGAAGTTGGAAGCTCTCGTGAACCATATGACCTGCTGTGAACAGAGGTTCTGTTGTATTAACATTAGCTGGCTACGAGATAAAAATGTTGGCCAGTGTTTACTGGTATTGGAGGTGTAGATAATGTGAGAATGTAACATTGGGTAAGACTACTGGTATGAACGAACCTCTTTTTGTTGTTTTTCCCAGGTACAGCTCCCGAATGTACCTTGGACGGAAAGGGGAAATTTATGTTGAACATAGCATAATTGCACAACTTTCTTGGAAAGCCACAAAAAAGATTAATGTGAAGGGTTCCACTGCTAAACGCAATATATGCCCGTGGGGGCGGGGCTTGGCCAGACTCAGCTGGAGGTGAGAGAGTGAGGGGGAGTGGCTCGGGGTGCAGTGTCAGGGAGAGGTAATTATCACTGTTGTTGTGGGTTGACTAATTACCATCTCCTTTATATCTGCCGTACAGTGCTGGAGCTGGTGTGTCACACTCCATAGCCTGGCGGCTTCCTGTGCGCAGACTCAAGAAAAGAACAAACCCTGAAGCGCCAAATAGCAGCCTTGCCAGATACTTGCTTCAGTTTCCTGCTGCTAGATGGCCTCACCTTCCTTCACGATATCCGGGGCGGTCGGCCATCCAGCTTGTATGACCTGCCGCTTACATATCAATGCAAGGAATTTTGTTGTTAGCTTTCATCGACTTTTCTATCGTCGTTCATGTGACAGAGACATTTGGTAAGTGAGGTATACGTGGTTGAAGACTCCAACTATCAACTTCTGGACAGAAAAATGGGCATTTTGGAGTATTAAATGCATTTCTCCGCCGACAAACACCCCTGTGTAGCCTAGGTGCTGTTCACTGTAGACAATGGCAGCCCAGGATCGGAATGGGTTTATCAAGCTTAGACTTTCAAAAACGTCTCGTAAGGCATATAAATCGTTCCTAGCTTCCCATAAATTCTTGTTCTCCAGGTACTCCAGATTGTTATCCTTCGATTAGCTACATTTTGAAATAAATATTTCGATCGATTGGGATACAAAAAATATATTGTTTTCTGTTTCTTAATTTTGCGTTCTTCCTCTTGAGAGCAATTTAATGGGAAGATGTTTCTACCGCGCATGCCCAGTTTGTTTTAAACTGTCAGTTTGTCTGAAAATATTATTGGATTCATGGAGAAAACTTGGATTTATTCTGTGAGTAAAGCAGCAAATCGTCTTAATTTGTTAGCTAATTACGAGAGGAACATTAGAACTATCAGGCGGTGACAACGTTTTTGGAGTCAGTTTTGGAGTCTGTATACAGAAGGTGCTATCACTTTCCGAAAATGTTCTAAGCTCCCCCCCACATCGTGCGAGGACTAAACCCCGAGTAACGAATTTGCAAAGGCACAATGGTGGAGAATAGCCAAATCGCCGGTTTGTTTACATTATTTAACAGCAGTTTTTAAAAAGTAGGATATTTGGCCGTAAGCTGTGCGGTGCCCGGCTATAGGTCATAGGCCTCGCATCAGCTAGCCTACAAGCAACATGTAGTTTGGGGGTCGTCTCATGCATCCTTCTCAAATAGCCTCAAATGACAATTGGTGTTCTTGGGTGGAAAGGAATTACGTCGCCATGCGGGACGTAGGAACTTCCAACATTAAAACCGGGCATATAGAAAAGAATCCTTCAGTTTTAAGTCACTTGACATTGACAGCTGTTATCTGCAATATATACTTGGTGATCTTACTATGCTGTGCATTCAAAATTATACAAACAATTCAAGAAATCCTGGGGGGTTTGCTCATAGACAGTGTTCTATGTCAGGGGTGGCCAACCCTGGTCCTGGAGAGCCGCAGTGTCTGCTGATTTTTGGTGTTACTTTGCACTCGACTGATGGATTAAATTAGTTGATTACTCACTTAACTGATCTCACCTGGTATCTCAGGCTTAATTTGGCAATCAAGCAATTAATTTGGTACTTGAGCCAATCAAGCAATTAGCAGGAACAACCCACAAGACTCCTAGAGCCAATTAAGCAGACTTGCAGGTTGTGAAAGATTTGTCAATGTGGTTGGATATTTAGTGTAGTTGTAATGCAGGCAAAGTAGAATTACAGAGTACAGATAAAAGTTTATAGAGCAGGGGTGGATAACGTTAGTCCTGTAGAGCCAGAGGGCGTGTGGAGAAAACCAAAGACACCAGGTGATATAAGTGAAGGGTGTAATCAACTGCTTTAATTTATCAATCAAGTAACACTAAAAACCAGCAGACACTGCGGCTCTCCAGGACCAGGGTTGGCCACCCCTGCTCTATGTGTCTGAATGCGATACGGACAAACAACTATCTGCCGCACGGGTCTGAACCGCCCCGGATACAGAATTACCGCCATCTGGCGATCTAGGGTATTGCATCTGGCAAGGCCGCTATTGTGTTGCCTCACCTTGTGTATGTCACGAATATACAGTAAATGGCAAATTAACTCCCAAGACAATTGTTCTGCAGCCGTCTGTTTTCACTGAGAGAACCCACTGAGTAACAAGGGACATGCAATGTTACAACGCCGTTTTTGGACTGTGCACAAACGGGTATCATCGGCTTTAACCCCTCTGTGGAGATGTAGATGCCAGCCGACATGGATCTGCTCTATATATGCACGCAGTTACACTATTCTATCACTAGATGACACACCCAGATTGGTTATTTGAATATTCACTTGCAAGCTGAGCTCAAACACGGTTTAGAATATGGACGAGTAACGTCCCATCCCTGTTTCCCAGGAGTTGCACGAATTAAACTCCTCTGCTAAGCCTGATGTGCAAACTGCTCAATATGCTATACACATAGTATCCATTCAGCAGTTCAAAAATATTATCTCTTGCAACAGAAAAAATCTTTGTCCTTTGTAGCAACCAGTTCAGCTATAGTGAGCCAATGATGCCCCAATCAGGTAGTCACAAAAAATTAATGTTCTGAAGCAAATATTCGAAATGATATTAATACTACTATCTCAATTACAGTCATCACATACTAAAAACGTGCAATAACCTGCTGTGGATTTATGCATTGGTTCCTCCCTCCCTTATGTCCTTCTACATATTGATTGACCACTCACTCAATTTCTTACTTAGGCTTATCTGTGGATCACACAGTTATAGTTCATGCCCACGTGAAACTTTCCGGCAATTTATTGATTGACACACTTGTCCAATTTCAAAGACTGTAAACTTTCCACAGTAACTGAAAGAGATTGATTGGACCATCAGAATAGTATTTGAACCTTTTTGTAACAGCAAGTAAGGTTGCATTCTTTGAACACAGCGCAAGGTTTCAAAGAAAAAAAAACCCCCTTCCAAAACCCATCTGTAGTGTTCAGTTACATTTACAGGATTTAAATGAGGTATGGACATGGTCCATGGGAATTATTCCGGATAAAACATGACTGGAAGGTTCCCTGTACCGTGTGCATCTGTGTCTTTGGAGGAGGAATTCAATGAGGAAAGGTTCTTCTTCGATGTATGAGTGAGTTAAAAAAAAAAAATAAATATATATATTACATCATCACCATGGACCATTTTTTGATGTGTAGGCCATTTAACACATGCCAAACACAATCCCAATATCAGATTTCACATTTTCAGAAATTTTGAATTTCTGTGAACTTGGTGACGTCTTTTTGATGTACTTGAAGGGAACATCATTCTGAACCCCAACCACAAGAACGGTGTTCATTTGAAGTTATAAACCAAAATGTGTATTTGACGTTTCCGGTGACTTTGACCTTGACCTTTGAGCCAGGATTGCGAAAAGCAATGTCATTCAACGATGGGAGTAGATGATTAAACCATTGAGTAATAAGATGATTAATGCAAAACTGTGGGTGCTAGAGTGCAAATTAATCGACAGACAGACAAACAAACAAACTGGACCGGTTGATATCAACTAATAAATAAGTCAGGAAATAAACAAAAAAATAATCACAGACAAACTGAAGCTGTTGCAATACTCTCACCAACCCCTTTGGGGGGTGTGATCAAATCATGACAGGTAAGCAGCAAGTTCAGTGTTTTAAAGTTACATGTACAGTAGGTAATAAAAATATTTTACAGGATTACTTCATGGGAGGTTTAACACTGGATTGTGCTTTAGATGAAAAAGATCTGGGAGTGATTGTTGATCAAACCCTGACAGGTTCTTGCCAATGTGCCTTAGCAGTTAAAAAAGCAGACATGATGCTGGGATATATGGCCAGAAGTATTGAGTATAAATCTAAGGAGGTTATACGTCTCTTGTACACATATGTCTGACTACATTAAGAGTATTGTGTACAATTCTGGGGACTATTTAGCCTTGCAGAGCAGACAGCCTCTGCCTGATTCATTGTCTGAAATCCTGCAGGTCCGTCTTGCCAACTACCGTAGTCCAACAATTTCACGGCTAAATTTTTTATGGCCCAATCAGGGGAAAGAGAGGCGGGAGCTGCAGACGTGACATCACCAGGAAGTGACTTTATGTTTGAATACAATGGCAGCGTGCGAAGCAGTTCCTGTAGATGGGTCAATATCAGCAGTTTTATCAGAAGTAGACTCAATTTCTTCATTAAAAGAGGAGCAAAGAACGTCACTAAAAGCTTTTCTGACGGGAAACAATGTTTTTGCTCTTCTCCTGACTGGTTTCAGATCTACCAGCTGGCTCCTCTGGTCATGAGATGGGAAGGACTCCAAACTACATTGTGATAATAGTGTCTCCGCTGGTTTTCCTCGTGGACCATCAAATCAGAGAAGCTGGGAGTCACTGCTGGGAAACTGGGAGAGAACGCAGAAATCCTCCATGGACAATGCCAGTTACTCTATGGTAGCCCGGAGTCATATTTACTCAATGATACCCGGAGAAATCTACTCTCCTCAGAAGTTTACCAGGAAAACGTGGTGGGAATTGTCGTCGACGAGGTTCATGTCACATAAGCGGTAAGTGATACATCTGTGAGGTATAATTTAATGTAAGATGATAGTCTAAGGACTGAAACGTAGTTCAAGCTAACGGCTAACAACAGGGTCTAGCTACTTGTATTGTGTACAGTTTGGTGCCGATTGTGTCACAACATCCGACATCTGCCCATGTATCAAGGATGGTATTGCTCAACAGTCTCTATTTTTAACGCTGAAAAGTATGCCACGTGTATTGTTAAACAGACGTTTTTATTTGACTCCATTTGTACTGTTAATATAGACTTAAACCTGTTGAGTCTGTGAATCGCTCATGCCCGAAAAATCCAGATGGATTTCGAGTTGTCATTTTTTAAAGTTAAGCCCAGTCCTTGCAATCGTTCGGAAACCATTTGCTCATTAAGTGCCTTGTTAGATTCAAATAGTTTTTTTGTACTTGTCAGCGTCCCTTTGATTCTCAAATGTACTTTACAAAAAAATCTGTATAACGAATTCGAATTAAGCTCTTCAGTCTTTGGGGCGGTCTGATTGAGGTCTTTAGATATGTTAAAGGGACTAACAAAGTTAACTGACCAGATAACTGAGGCCCAATTCTGGAAGCAGAACTTGGGGTCACGAATGGAATTTGGCCAAGGGTGAATTAGGCACTAATATTAGGATTTTTTATTCATTTATTTGTTTATTTATTATTCTCACAGAGAGTAATCTCAGTGCGGTATAGCTTGCTTGGCCATATTATTGAGGCAAAAACCTTGGGAGTTTTCAAGACCTGGCTTGATTTAGCGCTAGACATCGAGTATCTGAAGTGTTAGATGCACTTTAGTGATAGGAAAATGGCGAGCTTAGTTGGGCTGAATGGCCTGTTCTCGCTACTCTTATGTCATGTTACAAATACGTGTATAATTAAGCGTTGAAAGGTGACATTTCAGACCGACAAAAGCACACCTCTGCCTGCTTACCTGTTTCTCTGTGAAATGTTCAAAAGGGATGTTTTCTGAAGTTTACACAACTTTTCTCATCTTTGCATTCACCTGTTCCAGTTGTTTCAGGTTGGCATCAAATTCAGAATTTACAATTATTTAAAAATATATACATTCAGTTAGTAAAATGAAACTTCATTTTTCCTTTTTGTGCTGCCTTAAACGAAATGTAGATTATTGATAATATTATTATTGAAATCACTTATTCTGTTTTCATTTGCAATTCTTTTCAGATTGAGTTTGTACAAAGGCAATGTATTTTTCAACGATCTCAGTATTTATATTATGTTTTACTTGAAGTACAATATGAGTTCATTCTTGTAATTTTTTTGAGCAAATAAACTCTTTCAGACAGTTTTCACAACTTTCCCTTCTATCTAATGTTTATTTTAATTTATTTTTCATTTATTTAACCCTTATTCAAACAGGGAAGTCCTGAGGAGATTGAAATCTCTTTTTCATGGAACCCCTGGGGGTTGAGGTGGGGAGGGAAAAGGCGGTTTGCACAGCCGAAAAGCCACTCAGGGGATGATCAGGTGCCAGGTGGAAAGAGCCAGGTTGGGACTTCAAAGGGGACCATTTTGCGATATTTACAAGTTCATATTTTGATCTTGAACTCCCCTAGAGTACTCCTGATCGTTCTAAGTCCAAAACAGGGTCCTTATTTTGCTCATACTGCCATCCTCAAAAAACCCCATTTGTAGTCTCTGCCTGAAATGCCTCATTGGGGTGGCTCTTCCGCTATGGCCCCCACTCCCCGTGTGCCCAGTTTTTTCTGACTGGCCAGTTCTGTGGAAGGTGGAGTTGGGCGGGACGAGGCTGCAGAACGCCCTTTTCCGGATCAGTCTCCCCAGAGTGAAACATGAGACACGGCTGCCATCTGATAAAGAATCGCTGGGGAAATTCCAAAATCTAAGGCTATACTTGAATATAGATCTATTGAAATGAACTTGTTTTAATAAACAGCAGCGAAAGTGGAGGATGCAGTGCGAAAGTCTGACAGCTCAAATTCAAACTTGCAATCGGCTACAGTTTGCTACGGCAGCAGTGGTGAGTGCACAGGTTTTTTTACTGTATAGCTAGGATGCACCGAAAGCTAGAATCCACTCCATGTAGACACATTTGTTGAACGGCTTGACATGCTCAGGTGTAGACCGGAGACCATAAAAATCTGGTGGGTTTGAGTTTAGAGGGAAACATGGACAGTGAGGAGCAGCTAAAAGTGGACCAACAGCTTATGGACTGTGTCGAGGTGTATTAGAATCTGCTAGTTCCTGTGCATAACTGTGGTGTGTCGCTAGTGTGGAGTAATGAGCAGCTTCTGCGCTGGTATATGACGGAGGGGCAAAAACTCTAGGCTAAATGGCCTTTTCGGAAATTGCCTGCAGTGATGGTTTACTCATTACTTCAGAAAGACCAGCGTTTCCTCGCAGAGAATGGGCGCGTTATGTATAGTGTGCAAGAGCTGAGCTCTGGTTATGTCATGAACATAATACAGGTTTTACTGACCGTAAATTCCGTTTGCGTGAACTATTGCTTATGTGGAGCTAGCGAAATAGATAACTTTTACCGGAAAGAATTTAATATTCAATTGGCGATTTTATATTCAATCGACGGCAATGCAGAGAAACTGTTTGTTTTACCAGACACGTTATAGCCTGTGCGCTTCCCAATTGCTTTCACCGGTAGTTTCTGAGAGCTTGCCAAGGTATTGGAGAAGTATCAGGCTGACCCTAGTCATGGATAAGTAAAGCGATCGTTTCACAAGCACCCAAAAACGCACCCCAAGCTCTGCAAAATCGACGTCTGGTCTAACTGCGGCCCAACTCGACAGAAAAATACAGCACCTTCCTATTTAGCTTCAACTGTAGTGGCTACAATCAGGCAACGTAACGATGAAACTGTCACTTTAATGCTTACCAAAGTAACACAAGCATATCGATAAAAATTACTGCATATAAGTTTACCAGGTGCATTTTTAATTAGCTGAGCACGCAAACTAACATGCACTAGCTGATAAGAGGTCATGACTTTTGCGCGAAAAATTCGTTTCACATCCGGTGTGAAAGCTGCTTAACGCGCCCATAACGCTTGTATTCACAGCTTTGCATTGACTTTGAATGTAGCTAATCTGTCGCGTGAGAAGTATGTTTCGTGTCCGGTGTGAAAGTGGCTTGACGAGCCCATAACGCGTGTATTCGCATCTTTGCATTGACTTTGAATGCAGGCTAATCTGTCCCCCCTAAAAATTTGTTTCGTGTCCGATGTGAAAGCAGCTTTATGGATAGTACATGACAGCAAGAGAGAGGTCGGTTATGTTATTAACATAATACAGGTTTGGCAGACCGTAAGTTCTGTTAGCGTAGACAAGTTGCTTATGTGGAGCTAGGGAATCGATCACCTCTGCCGGAAAGAATTTCCTAATAAATCTCCGCCCTTTTCAGCTTTTTTTTTTTCTGCATTGCTTTCACGGTAGCACCAGAGAGCTAGACCAGACATTTGTGAAGTATTAGGCTGATCCCGGTCATGGATAAGTGAAGCGATCACTCGCTGCTTCACTAGCTACGACCGGGCAACGTTATGATGAAACTGCCACATTGATGCTTACCGAAGTAAAACAAGCATACCGATCAGAATTACTGCATATAAGTTAATCAGGAGTAATTTTGGTAACCGAGCATTCATAACAACCAGAGACAAACCTTGGTAATACAGGTTTTACAAGTTCCGTTACCGTGGACAATTGTACCAAGCATCCAAATTACAAACAAGTAATTAAAGTTAGCTTCAAATAAGGTTTATGTTCACACACCTTCTGTAGAAGTTCCCCTAATATTACTCTTGCATATACAGGACACAAACAGCGACAGTAACTTGGCTACGTTAGCCGCAGTGCTCCAGCCACAATCAACTGGCTGTCATGTCAGAATGGCTTATGCCGTAAAAGCAACTTGCAGCCTCTGTGTCTGTGAATCATGGTCAGTCGTGACCAATACAGGCTTTATCTTCAAATATTTAACAAAGCCTGCGCTTGAGGCCAGTTGTTAGTGCTAACTATCGCTAGCGGTCCTGCTAGCCACCCGTAGCGTTAGCTTCACTTACATTATTTGCCGTTATTTCGTGACTTACAGCTTGTGGCTCCGAGTGCTTGATCGATGCAACTGCTTCAGGTTTGAGTAGCAGCTGAAACGCTTATCCTGTGTCAAATTATCCTTTATTGACAAAGCTGTCTTTGGTGAAATGCAGAGCACAAACGGCTAACGTTCCCTTTGGCCGTGGCTGTTTTCTGCCAGCAAACAAAAAAAGCTACCCACTGATTTCTGGTGGCATCCTCTTCTGGAAGAGAAATAGGTGTTTTTCTTTGCGTCCAAAAGTAAACGGACAAGCAGCTTTGGGAGAGATAATGACAAAACTCCACCTCTACTGATCTGTGGTTCTTCTTTTGTATTTCCAGAAGTGTAGACGCTACTGAGGCATAAAATGATCTGCCATTGTTAGTGCCTGCTAGAATAGTCTCCGGTGTGGGCAGGTCCAGCGCCGTGATTGGCTCTGGCTAGGTCTGTACTAATTGGAGGGCACAACCTGACGTCAGGTTTTGCCCAGATCTCGTGAAGATCTCGGGAGGGGCTGTTCAGAGAGGAAATCACGTTCACAAAATCACGTTCATGGATTACGGCAAAACCTCTGTATCTTATGTTTTGAAACTTTTCAGAGGTTGAGTATGGACAACCAACATCATAACATAACTAATATGTATTAAAAGAAGGATCAGCATAATAGGTCACCTTTAACTATGACACTGGGGAACCCCCCCTATTGTAGGTTGCTATCTTTCAGCCTGTGTCCAGCTTTCATGGTAACAGACTAATGGGAAGCCTCCAGCTGCCAAGGTGTCCCCTTTGTCTTTAAAGACAAAATTTTAGCATTTAGGCAAACAAATAATATCATAAACCATGTTTACTCCTGTAAATTTGTGTTTAGTATATCCTTCAGAACAAGTTTCAAAAATACCAGAAAATGTCTTGATTCTTATTTGCCTGAGCCGCAGCCTGCGCTCATGATGGAGGGCCATTTATGAGAATGCGAATCTGGCTCAAGTTCAGACTTTGGCCCTGGCAAAAGGGAGAGAGGCTGTCATCTGCAACACTCTTCTCCGTCGCTGCTCATTACATTATAGAGCTTACAGTCTGCTGTCGTGCTAGAGGTTGTCTGTGTTGCAGAGGCTCAGGTTTGGCAGACCGTACAGGTCTGCCAAACCTTAATACAGGTTTGGCAGACCGTAAGTTCTGTTAGCGTAGACAAGTTGCTTATGTGGAGCTAGGGAATCGATCACCTCTACCGGAAAGAATTTCCTAATAAATCTCCGCCCTTTTCAGCTTTTTTTTTTTCTGCATTGCTTTCACGGTAGCACCAGAGAGCTAGACCAGACATTTGTGAAGTATTAGGCTGATCCCGGTCATGGATAAGTGAAGCGATCACTCGCTACTTTACTAGCTACGACCGGGCAACGTTATGATGAAACTGCCACATTGATGCTTACCGAAGTAAAACAAGCATACCGATCAGAATTACTGCATATAAGTTAATCAGGAGTAATTTTGGTAACCGAGCATTCATAACAACCAGAGACAAACCTTGGCAATACAGGTTTTACAAGTTCCGTTACCGTGGACAATTGTACCAAGCATCCAAATTACAAACAAGTAATTAAAGTTAGCTTCAAATAAGGTTTATGTTCACACACCTTCTGTAGAAGTTCCCCTAATATTACTCTTGCATATTCAGGACACAAACAGCGACAGTAACTTGGCTACGTTAGCCGCAGTGCTCCAGCCACAATCAACTGGCTGTCATGTCAGAATGGCTAATGCCGTAAAAGCAACTTGCAGCCTCTGTGTCTGTGAATCATGGACAGTCGTGACCAATACAGGCTTTATCTTCAAATATTTAACAAAGCCTGCGCTTGAGGCCAGTTGTTAGTGCTAACTATCGCTAGCGGTCCTGCTAGCCACCCGTAGCGTTAGCTTCACTTACATTATTTGCCGTTATTTCGTGACTTACAGCTTGTGGCTCCGAGTGCTTGATCGATGCAACTGCTTCAGGTTTGAGTAGCAGCTGAAACGCTTATCCTGTGTCAAATTATCCTTTATTGACAAAGCTGTCTTTGGTGAAATGCAGAGCACAAACGGCTAACGTTCCCTTTGGCCGTGGCTGTTTTCTGCCAGCAAACAAAAAAAGCTACCCACTGATTTCTGGTGGCATCCTCTTCTGGAAGAGAAATAGGTGTTTTTCTTCGCGTCCAAAAGTAAACGGACAAGCAGCTTTGGGAGAGATAATGACAAAACTCCACCTCTACTGATCTGTGGTTCTTCTTTTGTATTTCCAGAAGTGTAGACGCTACTGAGGCATAAAATGATCTGCCATTGTTAGTGCCTGCTAGAATAGTTTCCGGTGTGGGCAGGTCCAGCGCCGTGATTGGCTCTGGCTAGGTCTGTACTAATTGGAGGGCACAACCTGACGTCAGGTTTTGCCCAGATCTCGTGAAGATCTCGGGAGGGGCTGTTCAGAGAGGAAATCACGTTCACAAAATCACGTTCATGGATTACGGCAAAACCTCTGTATCTTATGTTTTGAAACTTTTCAGAGGTTGAGTATGGACAACCAACATCATAACAGAACTAATATGTATTAAAAGAAGGATCAGCATAATAGGTCACCTTTAACTATGACACTGGGGAACCCCCCCCTATTGTAGGTTGCTATCTTTCAGCCTGTGTCCAGCTTTCATGGTAACAGACTAATGGGAAGCCTCCAGCTGCCAAGGTGTCCCCTTTGTCTTTAAAGACAAAATTTTAGCATTTAGGCAAACAAATAATATCATAAACCATGTTTACTCCTGTAAATTTGTGTTTAGTATATCCTTCAGAACAAGTTTCAAAAATACCAGAAAATGTCTTGATTCTTATTTGCCAGAGCCGCAGCCTGCGCTCATGATGGAGGGCCATTTATGAGAATGCGAATCTGGCTCAAGTTCAGACTTTGGCCCTGGCAAAAGGGAGAGAGGCTGTCATCTGCAACACTCTTCTCCGTCGCTGCTCATTACATTATAGAGCTTGCAGTCTGCTGTCGTGCTAGAGGTTGTCTGTGTTGCAGAGGCTCATACTGTGTTTAAAGTGAATTATTAAATGCATTGATGATGTGTTACAAGTTGTCAGTATCAGCGATTTGGTGTTGCGGATCTGGGGATGCAAAGGGGGGTAGTGTGGGGGTGGGTTTTTTTTTTTGCAAGAATGGCAGGCAGGCCCAAGAGCCTAAGACTAGGAATGCACAGCTCCTGAATGCCTCTGTTGCCAAAAAATCCATTTCAGACATGGAAACCTACCAGTTCCTCTCAGGCTACTGGAGGCTTTTATTATAATAAACTTAATAAAAAGTAAAAGCAATACAGTTCTCACTCAGTGTCCTTCACAGGGCTGTCTGATAACATTTCAAATCATTGATGAAAACTGGCATCAGTGCATGCCAATACTTTAATAATGAATAATTTATTTATCGTATTATTTTATGGTGTTATCATTTTTATGATATCTCCTGCTCTTTAACATTTTAAGGTCAGAGATAATATATTCTATGAACACCAATAAGCTACAACATTAAAATCACTTGCCTAATTTTCTGTGGGTCCGTTTTGATTAGCTCTGTCCAACTGATTTCAGCTTAAAATGCCAGATCCATGATTTCCTGCCAGAACACTTCAGAGTATCTAACTCCCTCAACAAGCTTTTCTTTTTCCCATGGTGCATCCTTGTGCAATCTCTTCTCAGGTAAATTCTGCAGATGTATCCAGCCGATGCGCATGACGTAGAGGAAAAGGAGACTCACTGGGCCAAGTGATCTTCGTCAATTGCTCCAAGGTCCAATTCTCATGCTCCCATCGAAGGCACGTTTGGTGGTGGCCCGACTACTACAAAGAGCTACGGGTAGCAGGGCGCCTGTGTGCTGTGACACATTCTTCACACAAGTGTTATTAAAATTCTCTTCACCTGTGCCACTGTAGCCCTTCTTTAAACCAGATAGGATGACCTTTGTTGCCCTTGTGCCTCAATAAGCCATGGCCACCAAACCCTCTTTCACTAATTTCCTGTTTGCACCTCCTGAAGCTGGATTTACGGTTCTGCGTCGAACCGACGCCGCCGCTACGCAGAGCTTCTGCGGCGACACCCCCACTGCAGAGCCTCTGCAGAGCCTGCCGTGCACCTCAAAAATTTCCTAACTGCACGTCAAAGCAACGTAGACCGCAAGGGCACTGATTGGTCCACTCTACTTGAGTCTCACGTGATTTCACGACAGGTCCTTCGGCGTGCCCTTTGCGTGGAGTCAACGCAGAACCATCAATCCAGCTTTAGACTGCTTTCGTTCAGTACTCACCACTGCTGTCTGTGAGCACGCCAGAAGCTTTGCCACACCCAGCTCCCATTTCTCCTGCTTCCAGCACCTCGACTATCATCCCTTTTCCACCGAGCTGGTTCTCGTGCTGGTTCGGAGCCAGAGCCTGACTTAGCACCGGTTCTTTGCTTTTCTGCAGCCTTAGCACCAACTCTTTGCTGGTCTAGAGCCAAGCACTGATTATGTCAGGGGCTGGGGTTGGAGTTATTGTGACCAACCAGACCAGCGCAAACACTGTACAGTTTCATTTTCCGGTTCTGAGCCCATGTTCAAAAAGTCAAGTTTCAGTTTATGATATCGTTTGATCGCTTACCGAGACCCTAACGAGGGGGAAAACTATGGTTAGCCGAAACCATTGTAGAGGAAACATTACCGAAATGCAACTAATGACGTCGTTGCGGCATCGTTCTCGTAAACCTGACGCCAAAATAAGATTAAATTGTGGCAGTAGCCAGAAATTAAAACTGAGTAGTCATGAAACATCTCTTTAAAATAATTATTAGTTCTGACTCAGTTGCAATCATTTTTTCTCATTAATATCAACCCCAAAAAAACTCAGCATTATCAAGTGTTGCTTACTCACCTCGTTAAGGCAAAACAACAATCAATCATTTTGTGCATATCAAAGCAGTGGCATAGCCAGAACTGAAAATAGAGCAGCCACACAACATCACTTTACTAAAATTATTAGTCCTAACTTGTTCTCAATCATTTCACTTGGTTCAAATAATTTCCATTTATAAGAATAATCAATTGGCAATGAAAGACATGGCTCCTTTCTTGATCGAAGGGTGACTTATCAATAGGCATCATTCAGTTCAGAAAAAAAGTTACTTGTGAGTTAGCCTGTAGGCAGATTTTCGAGGGGTAAACTGCTCTGCAAATTCTGCGCTACCTTTTTGCCACATCAGGCAATCTAACCTTCGCTTCATGATTGATTCAAATTAAACAATTTAATCAAGGACAGAGATTTGAAATACACTAAATTGCGCATCCAAATGAATCATTGTCATTTTGCCTTAACGAGGTGAACAAGCAACACCTGATGGTGTGGAGTATTTTCAAATTGAACGTATATTTCATTAGAAAAAATGATTGTGATAGAGTCAGAACAAATAATTGTTTTGAAGAGATGTTTAGTACCCACCCAATTTTAAGTTCTGGCTTCTGGAGGGGGAAAAAACCTATGTAATAATGCAACAAACCAATTAACTATCTGAGCCTAACAGTAGCCTTAGACCTGTTGTAAAAGTAACTATCTTGCTCAACATTATGAGATTTTCAGGAACGGGGCAGACAAGTTTACAGTGACTTGCTAACGTTATACAGTGACATTATAGCGTGGCTCTGAGTTGGCTCCTTGGCGATGGAAAGCAAACAGGTTCTGAGGAGGTGCGTGGGTTGAACTAAGTACTGGCACTAGCACGAGCATGACACTAGCACCAGGTTCTTTTTGGTGGAAAAGGAGTAAATGAGTACCAACTGTTTCATGACCATCCACAGTTTGTCTGCAGGCTAACATTGACATCTGCCATTGTGGAAAGATCATCAACATTGTTTGCTTCATCTCTAGGAGTTTTAATGTTTTCATCCATGTATGAATAAATAACCAATGAATCAGATGCAGTGGTTTTGAATTGCATTTGCAGGCTAATGCAACACATCAGAGAACATTACTTACTTTATCTATGAAACAGTAAACTACAGGTCAAGCACTCAAAAGGACATATTGCTGATGCTCAATTCTGGAGCAGGAGGAAAGTTAATTAAGGGGACTTATGGAAAACGTGCCAAAGGATTGCGTTGGAGAACACACAAAGATCTCCTATTCCAGTGTAGAGAAATGGAGTAACTATAGATGGAGACATGTATAGTCTTCACTCGTAGGAATACAGTGGGGAGAAAGATGCACTGGGGGCAAAAGACCCCGGTGTTGAGATTTACGAAATGAACCAATAGCGAAAACCAGATGAATGCAAAAAGGAGGCTTTATTTCTGAAGGGGGTAACCCCCCAACAGAGCTGGCAACAGTACAAATTCCGCAATCCAAAGTCAGTATCCAAAGGGCGAAATCCAGAATCGTAACCAGGGCACCAAAAAACAAATCCGTAGTCAGGCAAAAATAGGTCGATACACAAGAATGCGGTACAATACAGGGAGTAGGCAAAGCTCGGTAGTCAGGCGGTCCAGTCAGAAAGATAAATCACTAAGAAACAAGGCGTAAACAAAAGTGGCACAGGAAGCTTGGAAGAACAATCTGACAACTGGCAGTGACTAAACAGACATCTTAAATACACATCCGGGTGAAACACATGACCAGGGAGATTAGATGCAATCAATGATACAATAATCAGGAGTGACACATGAGGAATAATCTTATTGCATGAATTTGGCAAATGCCAAAACGCAGATAGGGATCACAAGACAATCCTATGAACAAAATACAGCTCCGGTTAAGGAGTACTAAAGTGCATAGATAAAAGAAAAGGAAAGCACAAAGTATAAGTGGAAATTCACAGAGGCTGCAACAGAGATAATTAGGGATAGGCAAGAGGGCGGAGATTAGAATTGGGCGATTGCTGAGAGATCGTTAGTCAATTAGTATGTGCAGCTATACACATCCCGAGTGCACGTTAGTAAGTTAGTAAAAATATACAATGTTAATATTGGTTAGTAATCTAGCGAAAACAACAAACTGTTAGTATTGGTTAGTGGATAGTAAAAGAGAGAGGAAGGAAGCACACAAGATAATGAAGGAAGATTGAAAACCCAGAAACCAATAAATCACCCGAATGAGTGGCACGCAAGACTAGGGACCGTGGGCAAAGACCTACACAAGACAAGACGGGGTTGACGTAGTGCAAAGCGGGGCATGGCAAAAATAAACAAGGCAAGAGAATGTAAACATGGCAAGAATAACTATGGCATGAAACATAATAAAACAAGAAATCTAAATACCAAAAAACACAATACACAATACTAAGAATAGTCAGACAGGCAGTGGTCACTGAACATAGAAATCCTAAACATGGCTAAGCCAGGCACAGAACTAAAACAAGAGAGACAGATCCGGAATCCTAACACCCTGTGTTGTTCAACCCAGTAGGTTGGCTTTGACAGGGATACAAAAAAAGGGTAAGGAGCTACTGCACAGCATAGGGGTGCCACACAAACAGAGGCACGAAAATCCAAATTTTAAAAAATATGCTTGCACTCAGTAACTAGCTAAAGCCAAGAAACAAAGGTAAAATTTCAAATACAGTGTAATTAACAGAAATAATTTTGCTCTTTGCTCATGAAGATTTTCTTAGATCATCACCAAAGAACTATAGCTATTTGCTTATGATGTTGCAGAGTGGTAGTCAATTCCGTCAAAATATTGGCAGCGGGAGGGTAGTGCGTGAAAAGTGTTGGGCTTATTGCTCATACAATTAAATGTCTCACTTATGCACTTCTCAGATAGACAATTCATTTACCACAACATCAGACTTATGTGATGACTGCAAAAAAAAAGATAATTCGTATATCAGTTCTAAAACCTTCTGCAAATCCAAATCTGAAGATGAGGTAATGGGAGCAAGGACAGCGGTTTTATCATATCTTTCATGCCATTCATGCAGTGGTGTACCGTCTAGGCCAGCAAGGCCTTCTCAGCTGGCCTAGATAAATTGGAAAAATAATATTTTCTTCAGAAATACTTTCATTAAAGCTGCATGTATTTTCCAAATTCAATCAAAATCCTCAGTCATTAAATCTAAGTGATTTCATTGCTTAACTCCGAGTTGCGCAGCTTCCACAGTGCAGACAGCTTGTATGAAGGACAGCTTCGTCTTATCCGATCAGATTTCTTCACTGCTCTCTCCAAGTCACTGTGCTCTCTCTGCATGGCTCTGGTCTCAAGGTTTTCAAAATGTAGATTGCTTCCCTCTCAAACGGGACGATTGCTGATTGTCATATTTTTAACCAATCAGATTGCGAGTATGCCTAGTGGGGCGTAATCTTTGACACAGCAGCGCCAGCTAGCTGGCCTTTGCCTACATCAGGACGTTACGTGCTGACAACAGGTTAGTTACGTTAGCGAACGGAACAGTCTGTATAGTCGATCTTACATGAGTGGGTGTGTCAAATAAAAGTCATGCAACGAGTACAGTAAATTTTGTGGTTGTTTCGAGCTGTAGCGAGCTACAAACCCAAAATTTATGCAACGAGTTAACACTGAGCTACCTCCATCACTGCTACTCAAACAGTCTCTGAGTCACAGACATTTGCGTTTGAACTAACAGTTAGCTAGCTGCGGTTTTTAAATTCACTGTCAACTGAGCAGCTATGATCTATGTGTGAGCATGCATCAGCTTCACGCACTGGCATGTGTGGTGCTGACCATCTTGGTTTCTGTTGCCTCTGTCGAGCGGTCATTTTCAGCTCATAAAATGCATCCAAACTTAATCACTAATGTGACTGGGCAGGCTTGACAGTCAGCCCTGGCCTCATGGCCATCCTGAAAGTACTTTTACTGAAGCTCAATCGGACTGATATGCTGGACAATCATGTCATTGATCTTTTTTTTGAAGAAAGAGAGGAGGATGGAGTTCATTTTCGAATAACAAGCAGTTGTTGTGATCGTTTAGATCATTTAAAAATTTTATTTTGTGTTACGTTTTGTTTTTGATCATTGCTCCTGGTATGCCAACGATGTCCCTGGCTGTACCCATGCACATTGAGGCACGTGTGTGTTTATACGCAGCAGCTTGGCTAGTGTCCCAGTAGTCTTTCCTAGGTAGTCTACGTGGATGTGACTGGTTGCTGTGAGTTTTTTCTTGTTTCTTAGTAAAGGCAGTGACTACCTCCTCCAAGGAGGTGATGTTTTAGGCAGCGTTTGTCTGTTTGCTTGTTCGTTTGATTGTTGGCAAGATAACTCAAAAAGTAATGCACCGATTTTGATGAAATTTTAGAGGAGGCGGGTATTAAGTCAGGGAACAGGTGATTAAATTTTGGCATATCTAGGCCAAAGTACAGCTGAGATATACGCCAAAGTTCAAGATTTCAAGTCTTTCCAGTGGTCCAGCGTTCCAATCGCTGTGCTTTTGGGTTTTGCTGCCCCCTGGCGGAGGTGTGCGCTCTCTAAGTGCTTTTCTAGTTGATAAATGCAATATGGAATAGAGCTTTTTGTGTAAATGCTGCCAATGGGAATTTTTGTTGGGTTACGTAATGACGTCATGCTGGTGCCGTTGAGCCACGATGAAATTTATATTAATTGCGGGAGGGTTAAAATGGTGCAAAATGCACGGCCCGCCACTGCACTCATGCCATCTTTCATGTAAAACAATGGCAGGAAAAACTGTACTGAAGCCATAGAGGGCACATGCAAAGATATTCCTTGAATAAAAAAAAATTAAAATCACAGTTTGCCAAATTGTTTAAACTTGTAATATGTTTGTCATATTTTATAGAGATGTATTTCTTTTCTCGCCAATAATCTTACTGATAGTAATGCACTGTCCATATAAAATAAAATTCAGGCCTCAGTTCCTTTTTCAAAACTGAAAGGATTTTTTGCAAAACTGAAGTGTTATGTTCACAAAGAGGGTGCCAGGCATGGATCAGGAAAAAAGCCATGATGGCACTTTAATATCGCCACACTTGGCACAGACTGAAAGGCATAGAAAATCAAAGCGTACAATGGGTGATTCTTGGTGAGGGCATCAGGTCAGGCGATGTGCAAACAGGAGTCAGGGGAATAGGTGGGCTGTGGGCGAATGGCAAGCCTACTGGGCTGCGAACACACTGGAACTGGAGGACTGGAGATCTGCCACTGCTCTGAAGACTGCTGGAGAACAGGGAAAGATGGTCACTTGCTTCTTTATAATGATCAAACTCAGAAGAGAGCTAGACTTGTGACTAGGAACTGGCTAGAAGCACAGTGATGACACAAGATGAACAGCTGGTATAGCACAAAGTGTAATGCTCCAATCCAGCGAGGAATGACACAGAAAAAGAACAATTTGTACACTCATGACACCGATGAGCAGTAGAGCAGAAAGCACGTGAGGATAACTCACAGGGCAGGGAATACAACTGAAACAAGACAATAATCAATTAACGAAACAACACTGGAAATGGCACAAAAAGCTTGACTGTGGATAAAAAAATGAAGGAAAAATGCAAGATGTCACTAAAAGCCAAATGTCTTTGAACCACAGTTTGCTAAAGTATAAAGTTCTGTTTAAAATTATGGCCCAATGGATTAACCCATTAACTCCAACCAGCTCCACCCCCCTGAATTACTGTTGTTAAGAAGTTTGAGCACCACTCTCTGGTGCATACTCTTGAAAATATTGCGGTTTATTTTGTACTGAATGCCTTCAACTTGACTAGCAGTCTTCCAGAGAGGCCTTAACTATTTTACGCAAGGATATATCCATGACATCAATTTTTTTAATGAGACGGGTGGAGATACGAGAATAATTGCAAAGTGCTGGCTATCAAGGCAGAAAAGCTGAGAACACAATAAACTGCATACTTAAATCAAACCAGGCAAAATAGAGGAATCGTACAGCACGTGAAAAGCAGGGTAAGTAGTTTTCATACAGCATACATTTTGCCATCACTTAGCTCAAAATATTGGATCCAGTATGCTGTCTAATGTCATTTGGCCAGGACTCAGGCAATACGCAAGTTAGATTTTGTAATATATTATACTACACAATGCTGCTAACCCTTAAACGAGCAACATTAGACATAGTTGAGTTATTAATTTAACATTCGTTATGTCAGTGTTTTCCTGCAAACCAATTTCGGTGACACACTAACTTTACTTATCTTGGCTAAGCGACTGACATTCTGAATCTGATTGTATCTAGTTAGCCGACTAGCTACTGAGCCCGCTTTTCTCATGTTGAAGTTTCTAAGCAGAATACATCATGCTGTTACTAAATCTTTCACCATCTGGCTTCAGGTATTATATTATCTTGTGTTGCGAATGCCTGTGCTAAGCGGCATGAAGGAATCATGTTCTAAGCAGACTAGCTACTGGTTCATAGCTACATCTGTTTTTGCGCGCAGAATTCCACTGGGGACAAACAATACTTTGTTAACGTATTCACCAATGATACCGTTGGTTAAATTCTGTCTTCTCTGCGAAAACAAATGCATAGATTGTTGGTTACTAACTAGAGAAGGCAAAATGGCAGAAAAATTTCACTTGCTTACCCTCGAGCAAACAGCCTTGTGTAATTCACATTGAGTTGCGTGTGAGGCTTTCCACATGCCTTAATCCATCGCAAACACTTTTCCAACTGCATTTTGGCTTTGGAAAAGGATTAACTCAGCTCTCTGTAGCCAGGCCGGGAATCTTAAGTCAGTTTTACTTGTTCCCCGAACGCATCTAAGAACTATTTTCGAAAAAGTCAGACATCTTGACAATTACACACAGGTAATGAAAGCATTTCATGTGGGACAATATGGTGGTGCTGTCAGGGCAGGCAAGACCTAAGTAAGATAAGGCTATCTGATTGGTAATTATTCTACACTTGATTGCCAGGTCAGAAAGGTCCACTTAGAGGATCTAGTCACATATTTGAACCTTCATAAATCAAGTTTGCACTGTAAGGTTCACTTAGGAAACTTCAATTCTCTTGAGTCCTTTTATGAGAAATATTGATAAGATGACTGGATCTCCCTAGAGCACATTACAGTTAACTTCTACTTGACCTTCCAATTTCTTAATGATAATTGTGTTATCACAATTGATATTACTTTGTATTGAGTATTATTTAATATATTTGCTTATTTAAATGTTTTGTCTCTCTATAACCTTCAGTTTGTATACTTAATATTTCACTTATTGCTTGGAGCAAAATTGCAATTAGTGCACGTATTAAGGTATGAGGAATAATGGGGATTGAGGAATTGTTTGGGATTTGGGGGGGATGGGGCTGGTCGACTGGGTCGTAGGTAAGGAGAATTGATATGCCAACAAAAATGATTTCCTGTTTCATGTTCAGAGAAACTTGAGAGGCTTTGATTGTGTTAATCCACTATGTTGTTAGTGTTTGTATATGTCTGACATGACTAGCCGTGTAGAACAGACGTTAGTTTGTTAGCTAGTTAGTTACAACAGTTGACAACCTTGACATTCCGCTTCGAGCCCCGCAAAATTCACTTGCATGTGTGGTGCATCATTTGGTGGAAAGAAGGTAGCAGACTGAGACGAGGCAACAGAGAGAGACGCGGGATGTTTTGCTCTGGAATGTTCATCCTGACAACTGCTGCCTGAACATGTTTTTTATTCCTTGAATTAATGCTTTTTGATTCAGAATAAATGTAAAACTAGATTTAATTAAATTTAAAATAAATGGCTCATAGTATTTAATTACTATTTCATAACATCTGATGAATAAATTGCTGTTATGGAGGATGTAAGGAAAAGAAGGTTTTGATTTTTTTTTCTTCCAAATGAATTATTCTGATTATTGCCATCCTCACAATCTCACACTTTTGCCTTGTTATCTCCCAGTCATTATCACATCTTCATTGCCATGGGCTATATTTTGGTCTTGATTTCTCTGTCATTTGTTCAATAATCATAAATCAGCCAAAGTACTCAGAGCAAGTACTGTCTTGTGTGTGTGTGTGCGTGTGTGTGTGTGTGTGCACGTGCGTGTGTGTTTATATGAGTGGGTTATTGTATTGAGAGGAAAACAGTCACCAGGAGAACCTGTGATGATATCCCTTTCTGATTGGTCATCTTACTACCCACTCTTACTGCCTCTGCTTGTTGTTGCCTCTGGCCATTCGCTCCTTCAACCAAACTTGCTGCCTCATTTACAGCCTGTCAGCATCTCATCTAGAATACCAAAACTAAATGCCAAGTCAGCCACCCAGTCCTGCTCTCTAATTCTGAAAACGCTCTTTCCTTCACTAATTAGTTAGATTTAAAAAAAAAAAAAAAAAAGATCACAAGTTGTTGTACTCTGTATTCCCACGCACACCCATTGCATCCTCAGTGCCTGCCCCTCCACCATTTTACTTTTCCACGCGCCCTCTCTTTTGTTTCCCCACCTGTCCCCCTGCCCCTTGCTCTCTCCAATCAGAGATCAGTATTCAGAATCATTGTCTGCTGTTGAAAGCTGCAACACCTTCTGCTTTATTGCAGAATGACTTTATGCTCCAATTAAAAAAAAAAAAAAAAAAACTACAAGTGGAAACTGTGTCCGAGATAAATGCCTCATCTTTTTTTCCCTAATTTTCATCATTTGAAATACCTTCACATTACCCTACCAAAATTTTATAAATGCAATACAGGTTTTGCCATGAATACATTTTGTTTTGTCATAATCCTGATATGCGGCATAAGGTCTCTCATATTTGTACCATGAATAAAAAAAAAATGTAATTCCCCCCCATGCAATCATTTCCATCTTCGATATGGCTCCTGTCACTGTGCTGAACAGCCCCTGAGACTATAACTGTGCAAATTTATTCAACACTTCCAAACCTATCACTGACTGTTTGTCATTCAAATTGGACTGCCATATGTTCTTGGTTGGCACAAATAAAATCTAAAAAGTTTATAATGTAAATGACACTGCTAATTATGACTTGGCAAAGTAGCACTGATTACATAAATGTGGCACTTCTTTGCTACCTGAAAACTCCTGATTTCCTACTGCAGTAAAATGAATTTATTTTCTTTCCACCATCTTAATGAAGTGATAAGAACTATCTTGTTCTTGATTTTCCAGCTCTGTGCATTTATAGTTCAAAAGATGATGGAAATTTTAATGATGATTTCCTTAATGGTCATGATCTTAAATATGCAAGGGCAGCCAGCGAGGGTGTATGACAATTGTAAATATTTTCAGGATATTCTGCTAATGTTCAACTTAAATTTGTCCAGGTTAATTTTTTTTATCTGACATTTGTATGAGCACTCGCCGCAGCAACAGATATCTGGGTCATCCTTAAAGTTTTACTGGATTGAACTCAGGTGTGAATCTTTGTCATTTTGAGAGCTGTTTGAGTAAAATGCAATCTACCAACTAATTGGGTTCCTCTCCTATGAGTTGTTGTTGTTTGTGGAGACAGAAACATCTAAGCCCACGAGAAAAGCATCACTGACTTATGAAAGCTTGTATTTGCCTTAGTCTCTCCACTATCCTTGCCCTTTTACAGATTGTCTACCATACCAACGGAACAACCAGGGATGCCATCTCATTTGTGTTGCACACTGGAATGATCCAGCTAAACACCAGGTGTGGGAACTTAGAGGATTCATAGTTCATCCTTTAACACAGTCACCCACGCACCTTCACCACCAAACTGCCGGATCTGTAAGATAAGACCTCCCTAACGTTGGGTATAGCATTTTTTGACAGAGAGACCTCAGAGGGTTAAGCTGCAAGTTTTCCTCTCCAACACAATTACACTCTGCAAACAGCTCACTTGCGACATTTTTGGGTGTAATGCTATAGTTGTTCTGACTATATCAGCACTCCAACACTAAGTCCACTGTTAAGTTTGCAGATGTCACCCTCGCAGTGGCCCAGATCTTCCACTGGAATAAGATTGCATTAAAAGATGAGGTGATAAAAATGGTGCCGTGCTGCCGGCCTGGCCACCTATCCCCAACAAAACAAAAGATATGGGCGGAGATAGTTGTAAAATTTAAACACCAGAGCAGATACATCCCATTGTAGACCAGTTGAATCATGATGGACAATGTGAGCAGTTTCCACTTTTTAAAGATGGCAAAGGATATTGAAAGATATCCAAAGACTTGAAATTGCCAGTCAGTTTCGTTGAGTCCCTGATTAAGAGGTGGAAAATTATGGGATATGTTGATACCAAGCTACGGTCAGGTAGGCAAAGAAAGACTTCTGCCCAAACTGCCGGTAGAACTGTATGGGAAACAAAGAAAAATCAACAAGCTACATCAAGAGAGATACAGGATGCTCTGGAAAAAGATGGTGCGTTCGTTTCAAGGAGCACAATGAGGAGGTACTTAAACTAAAATGAGCTGCATGATGGAGTTGCTAGAAGGAAGCCATTATTGCGTCAATCCCACGAAAGAGCCTGCATAAAATATGCACCTTGACACACCTCACAACCTCAAGCTTGTACCGCTCTTGACCATGGCTAGGGTACTCAGTTAACACTAGAAGCGCCGGAATTTTATCACTACTAGAACCGCCATGAACGGTCGTTTGGACCACTAGGTTCAAAACATTCTAACATTCAGTCTCTCTGAGCACCTAATTAAGCAATGAATGCATCTTGTATGTTACCATGTATCTCAAAAGAACAAAACAACTCCAGCTTTACGTTTTAACAAGTTTTATAATACATTTATGAATATTCAGGCAATAGAATTAAATATAATTAGCATGAATTAAGCTGCTTTCACACCGAACGAAAAACACATTTTTTGCAAGACAGATTACATTCAAATTCAATGCAATGAGGCAAATATGCGTGTTTTGCGTGAATTCGCGTCTTTGCTTTGACTTTTGAATGTGATCTGTCGTGCAAAAAATTTGTTCACGTCCAGTGTGAAAGCGGCTTTATTGTAAACATTCACAACAATATTTTTGGGTAAAGAAATAATTAAACAATTCAGAATGACAAAAACAACAATTAAAAACGTCTATTTTGATTAATACACATTTGGATTCAACATTTATAACAACATAACCATATGGAATATCTTATTTAATATGTAATAATCGGAACAATGACACGGAATTAGAAAACAATAGGTAGGTGCTGCACTTTTTTTCTGATTACGCTTTTATTTATTGGCATGGCGTAGCATTTGGTCTACTCGTAATAGTCTGTGCAGGTGACCTCCATTCTCTTGGTGCAATTCCCACAGACGGGTCTGAAGCATCTGCAGCAGGTGATGAGCGTCTTCTTTTGTGAGCAGCTCCAGCAGACCTGGCACTGCCTCCATTTTGGTGCCAGGGTCTCCTGCTGCAGCTGGCTCAAACGTTTTGCCAGTTCTGCCCAAAAAAATAATTCTAGACTACTCTACTCTTCCAACTCTGACAGTGGCATCGGTTAGTTAAAAAGATGTATTTTTTAAAAAAAATAACAGCCGCAAAACTGTACGGTCAGTGAGACTGCTAATGGCAGAAATAGGTAGATTTGGTGGTATTTTATGCTCTGTAGGTGTAATCTATAAAAATCAACTGCACGTTAAAATATAGACACTTTTAGGAAAAGTCAGTGACCCTCAAGGATGTATTCTTTTATTTTGAGAAGTTATGACGCAAGCAAATTTCAAAACGGTCAAAATGACTATCATGGCGGTTCTAGTGTTAAGAAAAATGCATGCTTCTGCTTCCCCTGCCGAATGTTTGGGGTTACAAATGACAAAGACATCATGTTCACTAGACGAGGTTTTACCAGTTGGAAAACGGCATTAGAATCTGACAGGGGATTCAATAAACATGCCTCTAGCCACTGCCATGTACAGGCCTCATACTCATGGGCAGAAATGAGACAGAGGCAGGCAACTGGAGAAACCATTGCTCACCTATTGGGCCCAAACCAGATTGATAAGAATAGATACCACATTAAAAGCAGAGGGGAGACTGTAAGGTTTCTTGTTGTTAATGAGATGCCCCTCCATGGAACCTCAGAGAGTCCTCCGTCTATGAACGATGATTTCTCTGCTGGGCTTTTCCTGAAGCTGTTTGAGTACACACTCACAAAGGATGCTAAGCTTAGAGACACAGCCAGTAGTAAACCTCAAAATGCAAAGTATACCTCACATAATTTGCAAAATGACATAATTGAAACCCTGGCAAATTTGGTGTTGCTTCAAATTTTGTGTCAGCATGGTCATATTTGCTTTAAAGGTTTTTGCATTAAAAATGATGGGACACGGGACAGGTGCCAAATAGAAAATCAATCAATAATGATTTGTTTCATCTGCAATTCTGCAAATCCTGAGGAGCACCTGATCAACTGATGATACAGTTTCCCCCCCTGAAAGTAAGACAGAACACTTAGCAAGCAACTTGGAGATAGAGTTGTTCTGTATACTATAGGTCAGGGTGATCACACTGGGATTGGTACACAATCTCTAAAAAGAGCTCTGCTTACTATATTGGACACAGCTATTGCTGAAATTGAAAATAGTTTCTCGAGGTGAAACCTTGACCTGATGAAGGCAGTGAATTGTCTGGTTCCTAAATCTGCATCTTTTCTGGATTTTACTGTCATGAACCCCGTGCAGTTGCTTGCAGGTGCAAAAATGGATGCTTTAAAAAAAACGAAATTCATGTGTCCAGGCCCATGTTGAGCAAGAAATTCCCAGGTGGTACACAGGTTTACCTCTCTAGTACGTGTAAAAAGCTCACTGGCTATAAGGATGCATTTCCTGAGCTGCACAGTGTACATCATAGCACAAATTATTGGCATGTCATCAGCATCATGTGAAAGTTCATTCTCCACACTTTGACACCATTTCGCTGCACAGTGCTACATGAGAGCAAGAAGAATTTGGTTATATAGGCTCATGAGAAGGTCATAAAGAACAATTTAGAAATGGATGAGTTTGTTAGAGCTTTTGCCCAGTAGGACAGGAAATTAATGCTGCGAAAGGATAGGGAAAATCAAGTGTTATTGGGTTTAACCCCTCTGCATACTGTAGATATTGTGAGGGACTGTTCTGGAACCAAATGCGAGACCAGGAATTTTCAGTAAAAGTGAATTATATTGAAGTTGGGGGGGGGGGGGGGGGTGGTAAACCCCCACTGGGCAGAGGGCAACAGTACAGAGGCCACAATCCAAAATCAGAATCCCAGGGACGTAATCCAAACTACACAGGGCAGCAAACACTAATCTCAGTCGGGCAAAACCGGTTTGGTACATAAGCACGGGTTTGTCAGAGTCCAAAGCCAAAATCCAGTGGGCATAATCCGAACCGTTAACAGGGCAGCAAATAGTGATGGGATAAATGAACTGAGGCTTTGAGATGCGTCTCAACAAAATGGGCGTGGCAGGTGAAGCCTTACTTCAAGGCTTGCGTCGCTTCCAAAAGAATCACGTGACTGATGACAAACGAGGCCTTGGTTTGTGGAGAGTACGTCATTGGTTCATTCAACGTATCGCCTCCTCATAAATACGCTTCGAATATCAAGCCAAAATGTGGGTGTTGTCGGCGTTTGCATAAGATGGAGAGAGGTGTAGTATGTCGGAGAATTGTAGTGAGTTACATATTATTATTTTCCCCATTGTTGGACATTGACGTGAGTGTTATTTCTTTTGTTTTTTCACTCATGTCACTCCTGTATTTGTGTTTTTGAATAAAAATGATTTAAAAAAGCAAAGTATGGTGATCGTTTCATTGCTATTTTAATTATGAACAAATATAGCTACGCACCCAATTACGTGCATATTCTTACACATGCACATGCTATAGAAATATATCTATTGTTTATTGTTACTGCACACAGAAGTTTTTCATACATTTCTGCTCAGCTCATGGTACTGTTCATTGACTGTCATATGTTGTTTTGCCCAGCAGAAGGCAGCATTCAATGTTTCATTGAGGCCTCGAGTGCTGAACCTTTTGTTGAAGCAATGAGCAGGAAAGCCTCAGTGATTCATGAGGCTTCATTTGACCATCACTAGCAGGAAACACAAAACTCAGAGTCAGGTAAAACAGGTACGTTAAATGGGCAGAGAAGTATCAAAGAAAAAGCCAAAATCAGAATCTGGGACGGTCCAGTCAGAAGTATAACAGTAAGAGTACAAGGCATCAACAATCGCAGCACAGGGAAAATGTTCTGACAAGAGCTGTGAGTGAAATCACTGCTTAAATACACGTAGGGGAAGTCACATGCTATGATAGGGAGCAGGTGAGTTGGATCAGTCTTATTACAAAGGAATGAAAATGAGGAAGTTCCTGATTTCAAGAAATTAGCAAAAGCGAAAACGTGGACAGGGATCACAGAGATAGCCTACTGACAAACATACGGCTCTGGTTAGGGAGTTCTACCATGCACAGAGTGAGAGGCAGAACAGTGATTAACAAGGTGCAGAAAATCTGCTGAAACACAGCAAAGTCAATTGAGTGAAGGCAAGGGGCGGAGACTAGAGCAGAGCGAGTGCTGAGAGCTCGTTCGTCAATTAGTAATGTGCAGCTGTACAATCCCTAGTGCTAGTTAGTAAGTTAGTAATATATATAATGTTAGTATTGGTTAGTAAGTTTAACTAAAACGACAAACTGTTAGTATTGTTAGTAAAATAGAAAAGCCAGGTGAAGGAAGTAAACGAGATTGGAAGGAATGGTTGAAATCCCAGAAACCATGAAATCACCCGAAAGTGTGGCACACAATACTGGGGCAGTGAGCGATCACATAAAAAAAGACCAGACGGGGAGACAAAAAGCAATGCATGGTATGAGACAAAACATGGACTGGAATATAACTGCAATGGCGGAATATAGCAAACAGATGAGGCAAAAACAAAATGTGGCATGGAATCCGAATCACAATACAAATCATAGTCAGTCAAAGCAGAATCATAATCAGACATGGCAGACAAGGCAGAATCATATCCAAAACATGGTTAGGCAGATCAGGATCATAACAGATATAGATGCCTGCTCTATTTTTGCATGCAGTTACACTATTCTATCATTAGATGGCATACCCGGATCAGTAATTGCATATTCACGTCCAAGCCAAGCTCAAATACGGTTTAGAACGATGGTGAGAGCAGAGATGCCTACCCGTAAATCTGACATCAGTACTTTCAAACACATTTTTCAGTATTTTCTGGCACATTTCAGTAACAAACAATATGACGTAAAAATGCAATCTGATGGACATTTTATTCCACTATTACAAACATATGAAATAATGAAACAATGAAATTGACAATCAAAAGTCTATGTCTATCTAAAGATGATCCGCACTCAATAGAGATGATAACCCACGCCTCTTGTTGACCTTGACCTTTGACCTTTTGACCTCAAAATGCAAATTCGGACAGGGTACCCTAGGATCCTCTACCCAAAAAAGTTCACCCTAGCTTCAGTGGTGGCCGAAATATTGCAACAGAACTACAGCTTTCTCAAAATGGTTGTCAAAATGGTACTTGGTATGAGAATATTTCACTCAATAGAATCATTTTATTTGTAGTGTATAATATGCTTTTTACAGAAATCAGGCCATTTCCAAGCAAGCCAATTTTAGGAGGTGAACCAATATGCATATAATTTTGACTGAGTGGACATTTAAATTACCAGGCAGATTGACACATGTACCATGGCAGAACAGATTTTTATAAGTCCGATGTTAATAGACAGGCAAGCCTACACAGGTTAATAATGAAGAATGTAAACCAACTGAATAATGGAGAATAAATCACTGTTTCACACAATGTCATAGGTTACTTGTGGTGGTGGCTGTACAAACTAAGTGCATCAAAAACAGTCATGAGTGGAAAAAACCGTACCCACCCCACTAGAAGCAGTGTTTGACGAGCCATTCGTTGTTCTTTCTGGAAGAAATTTGGGTCGTTGCCAGGGGAAAATCGTTTTCATTTCGCCGTGTTCGCATGATTAAGCCAAGCCAACATCCTCAAAATCGTACTGTTTTCAGTAACAAGTGATGACTGGCTAAATAAAGATTTTGGAAGCTCTGTGTGCACGTAAATTCACGCGATGCTGTAAAATGTTGCATTTTGGGTAGACGTGTCTTTATAGAATAATATATAATTGGCTTGAATTTCACTTGCGTCCTTATGAACTACATAAGAACTACAACGGAAATTATTTTTTTTTAAATCTTGGAATGCACCCGTGCGGAAGACTGTATGGTTGTTTTGTGCAGATAAAAATAAATCAAACGTTGCTTAAAAAGTACAAATAAATTACCGCACAGACCATAATTTGCAGCAACAATATGCATACTTAGGCGTGTCAAAAGGTGACGGTACGCTGGGTGCCGTAAGACGTTACGGTGCGCAGAGCAGTAAAAATCAGAGGTGGCGGTACTGGGTATCGGTGAGAACCGGCCCATTTCAGGCACTGCTTAAAATCCCTTGTAATCTTATAGTTCACACTGCCTTGCTCGCTAGGTAGCATTTGATTAGGTTGGTAGTCTCCAAAGCACCCAGCAGGTGCCACTCCGTGTAGACTTAGAAACAGGCTATTTGATTGGCCGACTGAGAGGCGGGAGAGAGAGAATCGGCAATTGCCATAGGGAATTTTTTACGAGCCTCAGAATGGCTTTGTCGAACTAGTATAATTAGCATGTAGCAATATAACATCCACGGGTTTTGAAAAATCTGTTACCCTGAACTATTTTCCTGAAACTCCATATTTTAATTCAAAAATCGTACTAAATACGGACAAAGCATAACAGTAGGCATGTCTGTGAGAGGGCCGGTGTGTATTTAGCCTGCCAGCAGGCTCTCTTGTTTGCGATGGGAGGGGGAGAGGGAGGGAAAAGAGAGCCTGCAGGAAAGCCAGGGGTATTTGAATTCTGCCCCTAACAACTTGTCAACGAGGTTAGAAAAATTATATCCCCGAATGCCGAATGGTGTTCCAGGGATATTATGTTTTTGGTCCGACCGCCGCCGCCGCGCCGTCCTACATGTTAACACGATAACTTCAGTAAAATTTCAATTTGAAATTTCATGTTTTGCATATCAGTAAGTATCATAAAGAGGAAGAACTGATTCGATTTTGGACAATTTACAATATCTAGATTGGCCACCAGGGGCCAAAAACTGAAAAAAAATCAGTTTTGATCATATCTCTGGAAATATTTATCTAGTTGACCTCAAATCCAGTGCAAATAAAAGGTCATGACTGAGAATGTGTCCCACGATGACATTATACCTGTTTGGTTCAAAATTTTGACACAAGGTGGAACTTTGTCACCTAAAATTCACCATTTTTGCCATATCTTTGGAACCATTTGTCCAATTGACATAAAACTATGCACAACTGCACGGCCATGACCTCACAACGTGTCACATGATGACATCATACCTATTTGGTTCAATATTTTGCCACCAGGTGGCGCTTTGTGATGGAAAAAAATACCATTTTGGCCATATCTTCAGAACCATTTGTCCGATTGACCTGAAACTAAGTTCAAATGAAAGTCTATTCAAGGTCTATTCAAGGATTGGGGAATTGCAGGATTGGGGGCGTTCAGGGATAAACCCCAAGCCGTCGCCTCTGATGGCATAAGCCTAGTTAGGTCTATGCACTGGCACTCAGCAACCGTAATTTCCCAGCAAGATCAGCATTTCAGAACTCTTACGAATGGGGGCAATTTTTATGAGGGGCCGTATAGGCCATAATTCAAACTTCCCTCTCATACACACTACTGAAAATGAAACCTCACAGACTCATGACTGAAAACCTCTCACATACACCACTGAAAACCTCTCACACACGACTGAAATTAAACCTCTCACACTCATTACTGAAAACCTCTCACATACACTACTGAAAACCTCTCACACATACTACTGAAAACTTCTCACACTACTGAAAACTTTTCACACATACTATTGAAAACCTCTCACTCACAAGACTGAAAAAGGAACCTCTCATACTCATTACTGAAAACCTCTCACATACACAACTGAAAACCTCTCAAATACACTACTGAAATCCTCTCACACATACTATTGAAAACCTCTCACTCACACGACTGAAAAAGGAACCTCTCACACTCATTACTGAAAACCTCACACATACACAACTGAAAACCTCTCACACATACTACTGAAAACCTCCCGCATACACTACTGAAATCCTCTCACACATACTACTGTAAATATCTAACATACACTACTGAAAACCTCTCACATACACTACTGAAAACCTCTCACACATACTACTGAAAACCTCTCACATATATCACTGAAATCCTCACACATAGTACTGGAAACCTCTCTCACGTATTACTGAAAACCTCTAACATACACTACTGAAGACCTTTCACACAAACTACTGAAAACCTTTGACACACACACACACACGACTGAAATCATCTCTCACATACTACTTAAACCTGCAAACCTATAATCACCAGCAGAGTGTTTGAAGTATCCAAATAGTAGACAATTTAAGTATAAAATTCATAAAATGAAGGAAATCATTTGATTTTAAGCAATGGCACTCGTAAAAGAACATGTTGACATACAGTTGCAAAAAAGGTTGGAGGAGGAAGCCTCCGCTCTTTTAGTATTGGTAAGCAATATTTAACCCTTATAAACCTAGCACTGATCCAATAGTTCCAACAATGCTGTGGGACATCCTGGTTGGTTTTGGAAAACTTGAGATGGGCAGCATTTATTTATTTATTTTTTTTTTGAGAGCAATGGCTTCCTCTCTGGTAGCAATTTTTTTATTTCTGCAGACAACGTGGAAGTGTTCAAACACTTTTTCTTGAAAAAGTAAATGAAATTTGTTCAAATTGATTACATATAGTCTAATCTTCCAAACCCTTCTAAATTATAAGGAATAGTAATTATAATGAAAATCATGAATCCACTCATAAAATAATGACACCAACAAAATATGTTCAATTTTTTACATTTATTTAGTTTTCTAGAATGATAAGACAATCTAATTAATAATGAATAATAATTAACAATAAAAATCATGAAGCAATTAATAAAATAATACACTGAAACATGAAATAAAAATATTATTTTCTAACTTGATTTTCTAGAAAATTAAGACTGCAAGCCTGAGATCTGCGGCCTGACCAATCTCCAGATTACAGTAGTGTATTTATCTGAGTAGTTTGTGCGATTCTATCTCAGTAGCGTATCTGTCAGTAGATCTCAGTAGTGTATGTGACAGCATTTCACTGTAACAGAAGGCATTTCACTGCAACGGAAGGCACTCTAACAGGACGGAAATCCCTCGCCTCTTGGCAGGCACGCGATATTAAGGCTACAGTTTGCGTAGTCTTACTCGCTAGTGAGCTAGTTGGCTACCTAGCTAGCAATAGTATAGCTAGCACTCCAATGTATTTAGCTTCATAGCCAACTGGCTAACGTGCTAAAAAGGCTGCAGTTCGCTTTCAATGACAGAAGTATTCTCAGATGACAAAATAAGGCTAGAGTTTGCGTACACTGTCATATTCGTTAGCAAGCTAGTTGACCTCCTAGCTAGCAAGCCAAAGAGATATCGAACTGTGTGTCAAAGCTCAAACTTCACTGTAGTTAGCTACATGACAAACCGGCTCGCGAGTTAAAAAGGCTACAGTTCGCTTACAAAGGAATACTCGCGAGCAAGCTATTTGGCTACCTAGCCAGCAAGAATAAGAGACATCGATATCTAAATTTCTATAGCTAGTATGCCAATGTATTTAACATCCAAACATTTTTTTCACACCGGGTGCGAAACGAATTTTTCGCATGACAGATTACATTCAAAGTCAATGCAAAGACGCGAATAATTGCAAAAACGCGTGTCTTCGTGTCTTTGCATTCACAATTGTTGAGCATCATCCCGAAGCGCCGCCGTGTTCTGTGGGCCAAGGTTCATTTAAAATGGACTGTAGCAAAGTAGCAAAGTGTCCTGTGGTCAGACGAGTGCAAATTTGACATTCTTGTTGGAAATAAAGGGCATTGTGTCCTCCAGGCTAAAGAGGAGGAAGACCACCTCCTGTTATCAGTCATCAGTTCAAAAGCCAGCATCTCTGATGGTATGGGGATGCATTGGTGCACATGGTGTGGGACACTTGCATGTTTTAAATAGCACCATGAATGCTGAAAGGCATATAGGTTTTAGACCGACATATGCTCCCCTCCAGATGACATCCATTCCAGGGAAGGCCTTGTTTCAGCAGGACAATACAAAACCACATACTGCAGCTATTACAACAGCATGGCTTCGTAGTAGAAGAGTCCGTGTGCTGAACTGGCCTGCCTGCAGTTCTGATCTTTCATCGATTGAGAACATGTGGAGCATAATTAAAAGGAAAATCCATCAAAGAAGACCCAAAACTCTCCAGCAGTTGGAAGCCTAATCTAAACAAGAGTGGGATCAGATTCCAATGGCTAAACTCAAGATACTTTTCTCCTAAATGCCCAGATGCCCCCACTCTGTGTTCAAAAGAAGAAGGGATACTACACTATGGTAAACAGGCCCCAGTCCCAACTTTCTTGAGACCTTGAGCAGCAATCAAATTTTTAATGAGCTCATTCTGTGGATAAAATTGTAAAATTTCTGTTTCAACATTTGCCATGTTATCCCTGTTCTATTGAGAATAAAACACTGGCTGGTGTGATTTGAAAGTCATTGCGTTTTGATTTTATTCACAATTAACACTTTGTCCCAACTATTTCGGAATTGGGGTTGTACTATTTGGATACTTCAAACACTCCCCTGGTGATTACAGGTTTCAGGTTTAAGTCGTGTGAGAGAGAGATGATTTCAGTAGTGTGTGTGTAAGAGGTTTTCAGTAGTTTGTGTGAAAGGTTTTCAGTAGTGTAAGCGAGAGATTTTCAGTAATACGTGAGAGAGGTTTCCAGTAGTATGTGTGAGAGGATTTCAGTCGTATATGTGAGAGGTTTTCAGTAGTATGTGTGAGAGGTTTTCAGTAGTGTATGTCAAAATTTCTCAGTAGTATGTGTGAGAGGTTTTCAGTAGTATGTGTGAGAAGTTTTCAGTAGTATGTGTGAGAGGTTTTCAGTAGTGTATGTGAGAGGTTATCAGTAATGAGTGTGAGAGGTTTTCAATAGTATGTGTGAAAGGTTTTCAGTAGTGTATGTGAGGGGTTTTCAGTAATGTGTATGAAGTTTGAATTATGGCCTATACAGCCCCTCATAAATTTTCGGCAACAAGTACGTACACCTGTTTTTGCAGCATGGTCACGCAACTTGCTGTAAAGATAGACAGCTGTCCAATTGGACAATGTAAACAGACGAAACCACGTAATAGTCACCAAAATTACCTTCATTCGCTGAAGAGTTCTGAAATGAGTGCCAGTGCATAAACCTAATAATAATTACATTGTTTTTCTGTTCTGAATTTACCCCATTATTTAGTCGCTTTTAGATGGCATGGGGGAGAGATTTGTGTCTTAAATTGCCACTTGATTATTCTTGAATTGGAAAACGCGTTAATAAAGGAAAACCATCTAGAATTAGCCAGGAGTAATTGTTGCCAAGAATTGCCCCTGAATTTTCAGGCCTGACACCAGCCCTGCGAGTGTTCAACTCTCAAATTCGACCAATCATAATGCTGCGTTCGTGGACGAATGCGGGGCGCTCACAAAGCCCCGGCTTTCGCGCAGACTTTCTTTTCCCCCCCTTTTCCCTCTCCCCCTCCCATCGCAAACAAGAGAGCCTACTCGCAGGCCAGTGTGTATGCAGGATTTTATTTCTATCGATTTTTATTGTTATTTTATTTTATTGACCTTTATTGCAGGGAAGTCCCACTCAGACAGAGGTCTCTTTTGCAGGGGAGCCCTGATTACAAAGTATGCGTTTACAATGGGAATTAAGTGACAAATGCAGTTAAAATGACGCAAAATCCACATACAGCAAGTGCAGATAAAAGGCCAAAAATTTTTTTCAAAATATGATAAAAAGTAATAATAAATAAAACCAAATGCAGACATTGAATAATGACATAAATCAAAACTAAAAGCGAGTACATCTGGCCTCTTTTACTGTCATATCCAAAACTAATTTATTGTTGGACTTGAACGGGATAAGGCAATCTATCTTCAGAGTGTCCTGACAATTTTTCCACAAACAAGGAGAAAATGCACTGAAATTGGTACAGCCCAGATTTGTTCTGGTCCTGGGTTCATCTAAAATAATCCACTCTTGTGATCAGATATGCTGACTCGTCAATTACCCTGACTAATTGAGCTGATTGGTTAGATTTGTGCATAGATAAGATTGAAGAAAAGTGTTTCATGAAGGGAGCAAAGAGAAAGTTAAAATGGGGGGAGGGAACCTTAAATGTATCAACAAAAAATAATTTTGAAAAAGAAAATTTTTGAAAATTTTCACTGCACCCCCAGTCAGAGCAGGCTGGATCCGGCCCTGCTGGGTAACAAACGTGTGACCCTGAAACAAGCGAGAAAACGCTGTTTCATATTAAATTTCGACAGTTGTCATCACTGCTTCCACGTAACGTCAGCTGTCCAGTTGGTTCCTGCGTCATTTCAGAGGACAACGTTATTCTGAAGCATAACTTTAATCACGATGGATTACAGTGGACAAGAATTGGGTGCGAATTAATCTGTCAATGCATGATAAGAAATCATATTATGATCCTAAATTATGAAATCAGTAATGCAAATTATATTGATTAGTTATAAAAAATAGTAGTCAGTAACGTCTTAACTTGCAGGATGATGTCCAATTGCTGAAGGATGATCAAGAACAAGGATGTATTCCATTTATATTTGTCATAAGTCCATTTTCACCTTACAGTCGTTCCAGCATACAAAATTGTTGACAGGAAAGGTATGGTCGCGGAAATCAGCTCTCACACAGCGACACATTGGAAAACTTGTTGCCGATAAAATGTGTGCACAGTCATTCTATCGAACATGAACTTTCAATAAACTGATGCATGTAATCAGAGAATAAAAATCTAACAATGTCTTTTCTAACAGTCCTGATTTATTGGACCCAAAATAATTTTTAGTATTTGAGTTCATATTTTTCAAAATCAATGGAAATTAGCAGTCAAGAAGTTGATTTATCCTCGGAAGGAAAGTGAGTTCCTATGTGGAGTAGCAGTACATTCGAGCAGTGCCACTCACTCAAGACCTGCCTGCCTTGGTCACAGTCGTAAGCTCAGCGGATGACTATAACCGATTGTAATTTCAGTCTGATATTGTCCTACGTTCTGACTAGAAAGGTTTTGTAAAAAAAAAAAAGTGGAATTTATTCACTAGACTGTGAGTAAATAACTTATGGGCAAATATAAATTATACTTACTAATTTTAATTTCCCACATCCTTTCCGATAAAAACAAATTTTTGATGTCATATTTTGGTGTCCTTATTTAAGCCGAGAATCATTTTAATTAATTTAGTATTTTTTTTTTAATTACTCCGGTTCCAGTGGTAGTTTTGTCCTGACTATCTGTTATGTATGCTGATCAAAATGAACATTTTAAATTATTACAGTTAAATTATTGTTGATCATAAAATTATGAACAACAACTATCCCTGAAATCTCTCCAGTATTGTGAAAAGACAGACATGTGTGTAAATGTCTGACAGTCTCCTGGGCAGAGGTAATAATCAAACCAGTCTATGTTTTGCCCTCTGTGTACAAATACAGTGTATGGTCATTTTGTGGACAAAAATGCCTTGCTGAAAGAGTTCAGAGGAGAATGGCCTGATTGGTTCAAGCAGCAAGAAAGCCTCCTCTAAAAGAACGAACCACTCTTTACAACTGCGGTGAGTAAAAAAAAAAAATCTTTGAATGCACAGCACATTGAACCTTGTGGCTGATGGCCCACAGTAGCAGTCTACTACATCTGGTTCCACTGCTGTCAACTAAGAACATAAATCTGAGGTTGTATTGGGCAGTCTCACCAAAAATGGACAGTGGCAAAAGAAAAAAAAAAAAAAAAATCACGGTCTGATATTTCTCAGCTTCTCTCGTGACACCCAGATGGCAGGGTCAGAATTTTGCATCAGTGCATCTGTGGTCCCAACCTGCCTCGTGTCAACAGCTCTGGCTAGTGGTCGGGGTGTAATAGCAAGGGGAATGTTTTCTTAGCGTTAATGAGGCCTCTTGATACTAATTGAGTGTCATTTAACTACCTGTCATCTGACTACCTGTGCATTATTACTGATTTTGTTCTCCCATTTGTGGCTACAGTTGACCAATCATCATGTGACTCCTTCCAGTCAGAGTCATGTCACAAAGCACACATCATCTCAAGCTGGTTCCTTCAACATTGGAATGGGATAAGCATACTTTACTTGCCTCCAAAGTCACCACAGGTCAATCCAACAGAGCAGCTATGGGATGTGGTAGAATAAGAGATCAGCAGAATGAATGTGCACGGCTGTCTAAACTGTGAGATATCATCATGGGATCTATCTCAAATGTTTCCAGCACCTTTTAGAATCCTTCACACTTACTGTTTTGAGGGGAAAGAGGGATCCTATCTTGTGTTCGAAAGGTGTACTGAATATAATGGCCACTGAGGGTTCAATAGGCATCAGGAAGCTCTTAAGAGGTTTCTGAAAGATAGAGTTCTGTTTGAGTCTAATGAAGATGAACACCAAAGAATAGTCAGAAAATTCTTGCAGTAATCAAATTCTCCACCCGGGGGCAGTGCCTTCAAATTTAACTTCAGAGAATGCCCAGTCCCATATTCAATTAATTCACTGATCTGCGTTTAGAATGAGATTATTGTCGATATTTCAACTTCATGGATAATGTTATCTGTGTTCCCCAGCAGTTAGATGTCTGCAGTGACTATCCCTCCATTTCTGTATTTTGAATCTAAAGAAAAGCAGCAGGACTTTGCGCAGAATCAGGCATAGGTCACATGTACATTGTTCATACATAATGCATTTCATTCAGTGGAGAAGTTTACCGGCCCTGTTTTCATTTGAATGTCAGAGACATTTATTCAGCTGTCATTAATGTTTGTGTCAAGGGCATTACCTTGTATTTTGAGTTGTATTTATTTGCATTCAGTGTCAGAATAATGTTCAGCCCACAGTTTGGGAGCCGATAATGGTAGGATTGTAGTATATTCTATTGCTCCATAGGTATGGGATTTAGGTTGGTATAGTGACTGCTAAAATAGGCTGAGAGAAAAAGAGAGAGGTATTTTTAGGACAAAGACAAAGTAGGTTAAAAAAGCAGAACTTCCTAAAAATCATAAAACCAATGACTGGAGACTGTGGCAGAATTATGCCACATGCGTAATCATGATAAAACCATTTAAAACAGGAAACACTGGACTGAGTTCTCTTGATTAATTATAATTTACTACATTAGGAGGGATAATGTATCCAGAAAACTGATAGATAGTCTGTTTCTTGGCAAACTGAGTGTCTTTGCATCATTCGATCAAGCAAAACAGGTCACAAAAAATGTCTAAAGGTGACTCTAAGAGTGTTATTTATGATTTCTGTTATGTTAATATCTGTTAAGAGGGTCATTATGAAGCGGACAAATCACAGTAAATGATTATAAGGAATAGAAAACACATCATTGTCACAGTCGTCATGTGAATGCCTTCCACTCCCCCTCCTATTCAGGGACTTGCATGTCTATCAGAAGTATGTTCCTTTGGTTTACATCTCTGTGTATTCCCCTCTCCGGCAGTGTCTTGTCTCATGGTTACTTCCTAATGGCTCTGTGGCGTGTATTTTAACCCCCTGCTTTGAATTCTAAGTTGCTTGATTGTAACTAGCTATTTGTGCTTCGAACTAATCAGTATTCCTTGTAAAAACTCTTCAACTTTATTAAGTGTCATGTAACCTTTGATGACCGCTATTTATGGAAGCTTCTCTCTTTATGTAGTTAATTCGAACAAGCTTACAAGCCTAGTCAGACTCCAGGATTGGGATTGCGTTCAGTTACTCGGTCCAAGTCTGCTCCTCTGTCCAGGAACAACCTCCCAAGCCAAATTCAGGGTCCAGGATTGGATTGCTCTTATTATCGTTGCAAGCATGGCCCTCTGTCCAGTTTGTTTGGAACATGCTCCCAATCCTTCTGTGGTCATCATGATGGGAATAGGGATGCAATACCACTTACGAGCATTTTATTTTGTGTACTTGCTGATACTGAGTACTAATACCAATATTTCTGAAATGTTTCTCAGGAAAATAAAATGACAATTTCAGAGTGCAGGTTTTATTTTCTTTTTATATCAAGCCTTAAAGAGCCAATATCAAACGATTCACGCGTGGCTATTTCCAAAAAAAAAAGAGTAGGCCTAACTGCTAAAAAACTTTCTGTATTTAGGCCAGACAAAAAGCCTTTGAACTAGCACTGCCATCAAATGAGGAAAAACATCACTGAAGCTGGACAAATGAAAAGTAAACTCGCTGCATAGGCAAGGTAACACACCCAACTTCATTAAAAGTTAGTAGAACTTTTCATTGCCACAGAAAGTTTCTACACACATTCATTGGCATTCTCAATCCTACGAAAGTCAATAATAGCTTTCCAAGCCATATTTCAATTATACAAATGACAAATGAAAAAGATTTAACTTAACCACAACTAAAATGTATAAGGTAACCATATGCTACTAATATATTTGTAGTAAAATAAGAAGATTCACAAATCTAAGTCTCTGTGTGTGTGATTGTGGGTGTGTGCTTGTGCAAGCTCGTATTGTTTGTAAATATTCAATAACTGATACGGGTGTGCCTTTTAGTGATAGAATATTGTAATTGCGTGCATAAATTTGTAGCTCCATGTCCGCTGGCAGAAACATCTGCCCAAAACGTTTAAGATACTCTGCAGAACACCGTTGTTCTTGTTGAACACGCTGCATCCAGATAATTCTTAAATGATGAAGTATATACATATTTTAATTTGTAACGAGTAGAGAAGTGGCTAGCGTTAAAGTGACATAGAAAAAGCATACTTTTTATCTTTTAAATATTGTAGAGTAGAAGTCACGGTAAAAAAAAAAGATAAAAACTCAAGTAAAGTACAAATCCTCAAAAAACTACTTCAGTACTGTAACGAAGTTGCCTACATGTACTTCCTTACTATAAACCTTTTGTGTGTATGCACATATGCCTGCATGTGATGACTATAAAGCTCTCTTTCTCGTATTTTTTTCTAACTCGCTGTCTCCCCCAAGACATAGAATTCAGATAGGCTACAGTATGTTGAACTATGTGACCGTAAGCAGGCAGTTACCTTGCGTCTAACATTAAGCGGTATCGGTGCGTGGTATCGGCAAATGTGTTACGAGTACGAGTACATTAACGAAGTATCGGGCAGATACCCGATACTGGTTTCGGTACCGGTGCAACACTAGATGGGAACAAAGTTTTCTGCAAGCCACATCATCCTCCTGTTGGACAGTTAAGCTCCGGTGATGTGTGCACTCCACCTGTCAGACATCTTGGAAGCCACTGGCTGTGGCAGCCCTTCTTCATCCAATACATTTGTGCTCCATTGTGCTCTCTAACTCCGGGGTTTCGTCCCACGTCCCTCCTCTGGTGTTCTGTCCCAAATAAATATCATACTCTGCACTTGATTCCTGGTCTGGATCGTGACAGGTGGTACATCAGAATCATCATTTTGATTCATCTTTGGGGCCAAGAATGAAATTGTGACCTCACCGCTGGCAAATAGCCTAATGGAATCACTAACCGCATCTTTGCGACATTATGGGGGCACTGTTTCAGCTTCAACATGTATATTAGCTTTACATGTTGATATATATATATATATATATATATATATAGCGCCCTCCATAATTATTGGCACCCCTGGTAAAGATGTGTTTTTTAGCTTCAAATAAATTCAGTTTTTTTTCTAGATAATGTAGGACCACAATGAAAAAAAGGGGAAAATCCAACCTTTAATTAAAGTGCATTTATTCAGTGGGGTATATTGATATTGATACTTTGTACAACCCCCTTTTGCCAACAAAACAGCACCTAATCTTCTCCTATAATGTTTCACAAGATGGGAGAATACAGAAAGAGGGATCTTCAACCATTCCTCTTTGCACAATCTCTCTAAATCATCCAGCGACCTGGGTCCTCTCTGCACTCTCCTCTTCAGCTCACTCCACAGGTTTTCCATGGGGTTGAGGTCTGGGGACTGAGATGGCCATGGGAGGAGCTTGAATCTGTGTCTGGTGAACCATTTCTGTGTAGATTTGGCCACATGTTTAGGGTCGTTAACTTGCTGAAACCCATCTTCAGCTTTCAGGCAGAGGCCACCAGATTTTGATTTACAAAACCCAAAACCAGTGAAGTTGGCACGTTATGTAAATCGTAGATAAAAACAGAATACAATGATTTGCAAATCCTTTTCAACTCATATTCAATTGAATAGACTACAAAGACAAGATGTTTAATGTTCGAACTAAGAAACTTTTTTTTTTTTGCAAATAATCATTAACTTAAAATTTAAAGGCAGCAACACATTGCAAAAAAGTTGGCACAGGGGCCTTTTTACCACTGTGTTACATCGCCTTTCCTGTTAACGACACTCAGTAAACGTTTGGGAACTGAGGAGACCAATTTTTGAAGCTTTTCAGGTGGAACTCTTTCCCATTCTTGCTTAATGTACAGCTTAAGTTGTTCAACAGTCCGGGGTCTCCGTTGTCGTATTTTACGCTTCATAATGCGCCACACATTTTCAGTGGGAGACAGGTCTGGACTACAGGCAGGCCAGTCTAGTACCCGTACTCTTTTACTATGGAGCCATGCTGTTGTAACACGTGCAGACTGTGGCTTGGCATTGTCTTGCTGAAATAAGCAGGGGCGTCCATGAAAAAGACGTTGCTGGGATGGCAACACATGTTGCTCCAAAACCTGTATGTACCTTTCAGTATTAATGGTGCCTTCACATATGTGTAAGTTGCCCATGCTTTGGGCCCTAATACACCCCCATACCATCACAGATGCTGGCTTTTGAACTTTGCGCCTATAACAGTCCGGATGGTTCTTTTCCTCTTTGGTCCGGACGACACGACGTCCACAGTTTCCAAAAACAATTTGAAATGTGGACTCGTCAGACCACAGAACACTTTTCCACATTGGATCAGTCCATCTTAGATTAGTTTGGGCCCAGCTAAGCTGGCGGCGTTTCTGGGTGCTGTTGATAAATGGCTTTCACTTTGCATTGTAGAGTTTTAACTTGCACTTGCAGATGTAGCGACGAACTGCAGTTACTGACAGTGATTTTCTGAAGTGTTCCTGAGCCCAGTGGTGATGTCCTATACACACTGATGTCGGTTTTTGATGCAGTACCGCCTGAGGGATCGAAGGTCACAGGCATTCAATGTTGGTTTTCGGCCTTGTCGCTTATGTGCAGTGATTTCTCCAGATTCTCTGAACCTTTCGACGATATTACGGACCGTAGATGATGAAATACCTAAATTTCTTGCAAAAGCTCGTTGAGGAATGTTGTTTTTAAACTGTTGGACAATCAGCACACGCATTTGTTCACTAAGTGGTGACTCTCGCCCCATTCTTGTTTGTGAATGACTGAGCATTTCAGGGAAGCTGCTTTTATACCCAATCATGGCACCCACCTGTTCCCAATTAGCCCGTTCACCTGTGGGATGTTCCAAATAAGTGTCTGATGAGCATTCCTCAACTCTCTGTCTTTTTTGCCAGCTTTTTTGAAACATGTTGCAGGCATCAAATTCCAAATGAGCTAATATTTGCAAAAAATTACAAAGTTTACGTGTTTGAACATTAAGTAACTTGTCTTTGCAGTGTATTCAATGGAATATAGGTTGAAAAGGATTTGCAAATCATTGTGTTCTGTTTTTATTTACGATTTACACAACGTGCCAACTTCACTGGTTTTGTAAAATGTCCTGGTATTTCAAAGCGTTCATGATGCCATGCACCCTAACAAGGTTCCCAGGGCCACTGGAAGAGAAACAAGCCCACAGCATCACCAATCCTCCCACATACTTGACAGTGGGCATGAGGTGCTTTTCTGCATACTCATCTTTTGTGTTCCGCCAGACCCACTTAGAGTGTTTGTTGCCAAAAAGCTCTATCTTGGTCTCATCTGACCAAAGCACACAGTCCCAGTTGAAGTCCCAGTACCACTTAGCGAACTCCAGACGTTTCCGTTTATGATTGTGAGTGAGAAAAGGTTTTTTCCGTGTGTGCCTCCCAAACAGCTTGTTGGCATGGTGATAGCGCCTGATGATTGTTTCGGAGACTTTGTGACCCCAAGATGCTACCATTTGTCGCAATTCTTTAACAGTGAGCTTTGGTGAACTTTTTATTTCTCTTACCATCCTCCTCACTGTGCGTGGTGGCAAAATAACCTTGCGTCCTGGTCCAGGCTTGTTTACCACTGTTCCAGTTGTTTTAAACTTCTTAATGATTCCTCTGACAGTAGATATGGGCAGATGCAGGCGAGGGGCTATTTTCTTATAGCCATTGCCTGACTTGTGAAGGTGGACACACATCTGCCTTAATTGAATGGTGTGTTTCTTTGTCTTTCCCACACAGTAAAAAATGGAGTGTCAATATTGCAGTGTAAACCTATTTTCCTCTGGATAGAGTAGTTATAGCACTATGCAGAGTGAAATCGTCTAAATGGAAGTGTCAAAAGTGAGAGTTAATTCCCACTTCCACACAAGGACAAAATCTACTCTGCAGGGTGATGATTCCCTATAGTGTTAAATATTTTTACACACCTCATTGTTAATTTTGACACAAAATAGAGTAAAATTAACTCTAAAAATCTTACACTGGCTATAGAGTAAATTTTACACTGATTTTGAGTGGGACCAAATGTTATCTGACAGAGAGTTAAATTCAACTCTTAAAGAGTAAAATTGACACTATGATTTTTACTGTGCATGTTGAGGAGTGGATAAGAGAAATGGCCTCTGTGTCACGTCATATTTATACCCCAGGGAAACAGGAAGTGATAAATTACTAATTAAATGTTGCTAGATACTCTGACCAACTTTGTAAATTACTGTAGAAATGACAGAAATACTTCAATTACATTTATTTCCTAGGAATTGTTAGGGGTGCCAATTATTGTGGAACAGGTATTTTATGAAAAAAAAATTATTTCTTAGTCAGGGATTGGTTTTTCCCTTAAAATTCACTTGAGATGAAGGTTACATTTTTCTGTTATTTTAATTTATTTATTTTAAGGCTTTTTACACATCTCAACCAGGGATGCCAATAATTATGGAGGGCGCTGTAGGTATCAAATTGTGAGGATTTGCAGCTGAATATGAAAAATGTCTTTAGATCAATTATTTTTTTAATTTGTTTGAGTCCTTTTGGTTCCCTTAATTGGACCAAATAGATTAACTCATATACATGGCTGTAATTATAAGTACTGTATATTCAGCTCCCCTGTCTCATTTTGCTCAGAACAGCATCATTATGCATTGATTATGAATGCATGAGAACTGAACGCCATTGCTTTATCATAGATGATAATTAATGATATTCAAACACTCAGGATAAAAATGTTCATGAAAATAACAAGACAGTCAAAATATCAGGACAGTCAGAGGCCTACAAGGTACCAAAACTCAGCATGACGATGCTTTCACCACTTCAATATAAAAGCTTGCTGTCTATGATCAGGAAGGACTAATTCACAACTTAAATGCAGGATAACAGTTTTGCAACTTCTCTAACTTCTGAATATCTGATAGGAGATGCGACATTTGAATGCAGTAGTTCTGTATCAGTTCTGTTAAATCTGATTAGACTCCTACAGTGCTCGGGCAGACCCAATATGGTATGCAGTATTCTAGTGAACAATGGAAACTGGAAATAGAGATGCTGGGATCATATTAGGTCAGAGTAAGGGTAATATATTCCCCTGCACTCTCACACAGAAACAGATTTCAAATCAGACCAAACCTGGTCTGCTGTAGGAAAAGAAATAATTCTTGCAAAGCAGTGGAAAAAAAGGTTATCTCCTTCCTCCACTAAGACAGACTAAAGCCTCAGAATTTAGAGAGAATATGTTTGCTTTTTTGGGGTATCTGCAAATGTAGAGATCGTTAGGGATTTTATACTGCCAATATTGTCATAAAGTTGTAGAGAAATCTGAAGAGAATATCTGCTTGTCTTCTTCTTCATAAGTAGCCCATGCATGGTGATGTTGCCCCTCATGCACAATTTTCATTTCAATTTCATTTTCACTCATTACAACAAATACTTTTGAAGAGCATGTCCTTTAATGTTCTTTTTTACTGTTGGGCCATATAACCGAATCAGTGGCTGGTACTATTTTTCAGTTGTGATTCGCAAAATTCTTGGAAAGATTCTCATTTTCAGGAAGATCTTCGGGTATTTGAAAATTTTGAGCTTATTTTGGGATTTTATTCTGTTATGGTTGACATGTTCCAAAGAAATTTCCATTTTTGGGGAGTTGTTGGACCCCATTTTGTAATACTGACCCATTTTGTAATAACATTAGAGGTGCCCATTTTGTAATAACAAGAGGCCTATTTTGTAACAACTACAGATACACAGACACACATACCAAAGGTGTCAATGATGTGGTGTATAATGAGTAAATGTGTAGTGCTGAAAATCAGTGTGTATGTATATACATAATATAAATATATATACAACCCAAATTCTGAAATAGTTGGGACGCACTGTAAATTGTGAATAAAATCAAAATGCAATGACTTTCAGATCACATGAGCCAATATGTTATTTACATTAGAACATAGATAACATTTCAAATGTTGAAACTGAGAAATTTTACATTTTAATCCACAAAATGAGCTTATTTCAAATTCTCTGGCTGCTACAGCTCTCAAAAAAAAGTTGGGACATAGGCAAAAAAGGGCTGAAAAAGCAATTAATTTATAAGAGAATCAACTGAAAGAGCATTTAACAAGTAAAAAAGTTAACTGGCATCAGGTGTGTAAAATGATTTGCTATAAAAGGGATGTCTTAGAGAGGCTGAGTCTCTCAAAAGTAAAGATGACCAGAGGATCTCCAACTTGTGAAAGCTTGCGTCAAAAATTGTGGAATACTTTAAAAACAATGATCCTCAATGTCAAATTGAAAAGGCTTTGAAGGTCTCAGCATCAACAGTGCATAACATCAGCAATAGATTCAGAGAAACTGGAAAAATCTCTGTGCGTACGGGACAAGGCCGAAGACCTTTACTGGAGGCCCGTGATCTTCGGGCCCTCAGAAGCCACTCCATCACTCAACGGCATGATTCTGTCATTAACATTACTAAATGGGCCCAGGAATACTTCAGGAAACCACTGTCTGTAAAGATGCCACAGATGCCACCTAAAACTCTATCATGCAAAAAGTAAGCCAATGTTGAGCATTAACCAGGAGCACCGCCGTGTTCTGTGGGCCAAGGCTCATTTCAAATGGACTGTAGCGAAGTGTCATGTGGTCAGACGAGTCAAAATTTGACATTCTTTTGACATTCTTGCTGGCGTTGTGTCCTCTGGGCAAAAGAGGAGACAGACTATCCCTCCTGTTATCAGCGTTCAGTTCAAAAGCCAGCATCTCTGATGGTATGGGGATGCATTAGTGCATATGGTGTGGGACACTTGCATGTTTTAAAAAGCACCATGAATACTGAAAGGCATATGAAGATTTTAGAGCAACATATGCTCCCCTCCAGATGACATCTATTCCAGGGAAGGCCTTGTGTATCTCAGCAGGACAATGCAAAACCACATACTGCAGCTATTACAACAGCATGGCTTCGTAGTAGAAGAGTCTTAGTGTTGAACTGGCCTGCCTGCAGTCCCAATCTTTCACCAATCGAGAATATTTGGCGCATAATTAAACGAAAAGTCCGTCAAAGGAGACCCAAAACTCTTCAGCAGCTGGAAGCCTGTATTAAACTAGAGTGGGATCAAATTCCAATGGCTAAATTCAAGAAACTTGTCTCCTCAATGCCCAGACGCCGAAAAGGGGATGCTACACCATGGTAAACATACCCCTGTCCCAACTTTTTTGAGACCTGTAGCAGCTATCAAATTTGAAATGAGCTCATTTTCTCGATAAATTTGGACCATTTCTCAGTTTCAACATTTGCTATATTATCTCTGTTCTACTGTGAATAAAATACTGGCTGGTGTGATTTGAAAGTCATTGGGGTTTATTCACAATTTACTCTTTGTCCCAACTACTTTGGAATTGGGGTTGTGTATATATATATATATATATCAGTGGCGGCTGGTGAACTGGCGATAGGGGAGGCTGAAATCTATCCCGTAAAAGTAATGATTGCTCATGACCTGTTTTCAATCATTCATTTAAATTACCATAACAGAAACTTTATCAATATACTTTTAATTGTTACTTTGATATTGGCCACTTCGTTACTCATTACAAATTATAATCTGAATGTAATTCTTCATTTAAGGATTATCTGGATTTGGCGTGTTCGAGAAGAACAACTGTGCTCAGCAGGGTATCTTTGTACAGATGTGTCCGCCAGTAGACACGGAGCTGCAAATTTATGCACGCAGTTACAATATTCTATCACTAGATGGCACACCCGGATAAGTTATTGAATGTTTGCAAGCAAGCCGAGCTCTTAGAATATGGACAAGTTCACTCTAATCCCTGTTTTTCAGGACTTGCCATAATTTAACTCCTCAGCTAAGCCTAATGTGCAAACTGCTCAATACACTTGTCCATTGTATCTATTCAGCACTTCGAAAAAAATATCTCTTGCTACAGAAACAATTGTCCTCTGCAGCAACCACTTCAGCTGCAGTGAGTCAATGGTATCCAAATTAATAGTTAAGAAAAAAATTTGAAGCAAAAAATAGACATGGTATTGATCCTACGTCATTCTACTATTAACTATAGTCAAATATTGTGTTTTTTTAAACCACCAGTAAACTCAAAGAAGAAGTATATAAAGCAGAGACTGCCTATTTGTTTTTTTAATACTTTCATTCACCTCAAAGTTGATGAAAGAGAACAAAAAGAGGACAATGTGTGGTTGTTTTGCTTCTTTCTATGCATAGTTGCATACTATGAAAAATAGTACTTAAGAAACTTTTGGTACTTAAGTGGGGTAGAGTGGGTTAAGACGCCCCTGAGGGTAAGATGCTCTTTGCTTATAATTCAATTTCAGCTGTGCCCAGTATGTGGCTCTTGACTGAGACAAATGCACCTCCACCTGGAGGGAAATCCTGAGCAACAGATAAGTCAAAAGAGCAAGTGACATGTGAGAACTCAAAGTATTTGTGTTTTGACTGTCTTTCTTATAAAAAAAGACCAAATGAATAATTTTGCCACAAGTCTTTGAATGATTCAAGAGTCAGCAGGACATGTCAGAGTAACTCTTTTGAATTCTATATGAATAAAAGGGGGTCCTGTGTGGTGATAGTTGGAGAAATTGGGGTTAATGAGCCAAAACCAATATGGTGGTGCTGGGGGAAAGATGCCCTTTTTGGTTTGAGGTAAGATGTGTAAAGGCTGGTAAAAGTGGAGTTTCAGATGCCGTGGCAGTGCCAGAAACGAAGCGAGCAGCCTGAGAGGAAAAGAAATCTCAATAAACAAGAAACAAACAAGGCACCAGACAATTGTGCCATAAAAAACCTAAAGAAGCAAAACTTCCCAGAAATAAAGATAATATATATACACTGGCAAACCCTGACTAAAGATTTCTCGAGCCAAGGTGAGTAACATAATATCGGACACTCCAGCAAAGGAGGCATGGCGACCTCCGGCACAAATAGACGCCGGGGAAGGATCGCCCAGGAATAATCAGCCAGCTGGGCAAAAAACATAGACATAATATGCATAGACGCCTCATAGACTGACGCTGCCTATTGGAGCTGACGTTTTAGCGCACCGCCATTTTGGATGGGTCCCCCTTACGCCCCCAGTGCATTCATTTCTACGGAGGAAAGTGTATGCGCAACTACAATAATCATAACTCCCCGATATTTTATCCGATTTTCACGCTGTTTGGTTTGTTACAAACGGCAGAGATGTAGTTATGATACAGGATGCTGTCACACATTGAAAATACGTGCTCTCACGCTGAAATACTTTGTCTTTGTTAAAGAGCATAATATAGACATGTAGTATGGCATGTGAATAAATGTAATAAGGTCGGCTCAACAAGTTCCGAAATTCACCAGAAGCTACAAACACGAGCACGGTAAAATATGTATTATATGCGCCATATCCAATCCACTTCAAATACTTGCACCATTACCTATATTCACTGTTTTAATGCTGCATTGGGTAATGCGTTCCACGAGCTGTGTTTCTGAGACACGACTAGTGAATTCCGTTCTTTTGACCTCACTGTCCGAATGATCCTTCCTCGAACCTGCGACTTTAATTCAGGACACGACTCGTGTTTCCAAGTGTTACCGAATGCAGCATTATTCACTTAGCTAGTTCGCTAACTAGGCTAGCCTATCTAGTCATATTTATGCTAGCGAACCTACTAGCTAGCTAGTTTGTGAGCTAATTGCATCTTGTGCACATAGCTAAATCGATAGAAACAGTAAATGTTAGTTTACCGTCACTTACTGTTAATCAGTAAGCTAGCTAGTATGACTATTCCATAAATTTCACTAGCTAAGCTAGCGAAATAGCTAGCTAGTTAGTTCACTAGCCTAGCTAGAGAGCCAACGAAGTGAATAAAAACAGTGAATAACCAGTATTTCACTTCCGTCACACCAAGGGCACTTCTGTCAAGCCAGGGGGTGCATCTCAAAGCGTAGGCTGCATTTTAAGGGGTTGTCACTTAATTCCATCTGCAAAACTGTCATATGGATTAGAGACAAGGTTAAGTTTGGGGTTAGGTATAGGGCTAGGTATTAAAGTTAAGGTTAAGGTTGGGGTGACAACTTGCTTAAATCAAAGCTGTTTAACGGAGATGAAATGACATTACATCAGTTTGGCAGATGGGATGAAATGGCAACCCCTAAAAATAAAGCCTTTGAAGGATGTAGCTTCGGCTTTGAAATGCACCCAGGAGCTTGTGTCACCTCAGGGGCTTCTGCTCCGGGGCTGCAGCTGGACAGTGTTGCATGGAAACGTCCGACTTAACAGTAGTTCCGACCATTTCAGCCCCGTATGGCACTCGTGAACTTGACAGAGAACATTATGGCACTGGTGCACTGGCACTGTCAACTGTCAGCGAGACACACATATAATACCCAAAATTATTGTTTAATCGTACTTGCGAAAAGTAATCCCACGTGATCTGCTTTCAACACTGCGCCGATAATTGCAAACGTAGGCTGCACAAAATACGGGCATAGCTGCTCTCGTTGCGTTTACTTCGATTGGCTCTTAATAAACTTTATTATCCCCACAAGGGGGCAATTTGTTTCACAGCCAGCAGAAAGAAAAAACAGCACAGCAATACAAACAGACAACAACATGCACATTCACCACGAGTCATAATAAATAAATAAATAAATACATAAATAAAAAAATGGTGAAGTTATGTTTAGGAGAATTTACCTCTTTCTTTCCCAGGGGTGGGGTAAGATGAAGTAATTAAATATTTAAAAATTATGTTGTGACTATGTCATAAATCTTTTGAGAAGTGGAAGCCAATTTTTCATACTATCCATTCAAGCAAAAAAAAAAAAAAGATTTCATGTCGTTTACCTTCAGTTATGAAAATTCCTGCTTAAGGGGGGCATCTTACCCTGCTCTACCCTACGTTTAATGTGAGCTACTTTAAGACTTTTACTCAAGTAATTTTCTTATGGGTGACTTCAAATTTTACCCAAGTAACTTTCAGTTATGTTACTTCTAATTTTACTTTTTTTTTGAGTACTTCATTCTCCTCTGGTTACAAAGGAAGCTAACATGTCCACTTAATGCATCTGCAACTGCTGACAGTCCACAAGCTACATGCTGTGACAACAGATTGATTTCAGCTCACAGGCTCTACAGAAACTGTCAGAAGTTCATTGTTAATGCCGGTAATGAGTTGTCATTTTTTTTCTCCATGTGGCTTGATAGCCAAAAGAGTGTCATAAAACTTTTGTTTTTGCTGCCAACGTTGTCGACCTTGTGTATTTATAACAAAATGGTCCTCTTATTATTACAAAATAGGCACATCTGATATTGAACCTACTGTTATTATACAATGGGTAGCTACATTTTGTACAAAATGGGTAACTTTTTTATTACAAAATGGGCACAGATTACAAAATGGGTCAGTATTACAAAATGGGGCCCAACAGGAGTTGTAAGATAATGTTGGATATTTTCAGATAATTTTGTAATTATACTCCAAAAACCAATAATGAATTAACGTGACAAAATAAATTATTATGTGGTTCATCTCCTCTGCCAACGAAGCCATCAGACAGCATTCAGAACCACAGTACAGCATTCAGAAGCATGATTCCTCTGTAGTGGAAATAACCATATACAGTGGCTCCAATAAGTATTTGTACACTACTTGAAAATTCGTCTACATAACAGCTTTTGTATATTCGGCTAAATGCTTGCTATTGTGTGTAAAAGTGATTAAAATATTTGATAATCAATATGTTTAAAACAAATATTTAATGTCAAAATGGCATATTTGGTCAGGAAGGTGATAATCTGACCCAATAAGTATCTGTACAGTTCCATTAGTGAGTCACAAAACTTATAATACTCACCTAAAATTGACTCAAGATGTTGACAGGACATGGTTGACTCTTATTGGTTAAATACTTATTGGAGCCACTGTATATTTCATACTGAATTGTTCATAAGTTAAGAAATTGCCATTCGTGTCCATCAAGTCAACTAGAGACCATATATTCCTCTCATACCAATATTCAAAAAATAAAGATTTACAGTGGCTCCAATAAGAATTTATACACTACTGTACTTCATGGAGCCGGTTACGGATAGCCTGGGCACAAACATGGCTTCCAGTTGCTTCCTCCACTTTGGTGGCAAGACTGGAGGCCGAGGACTGTCTCTCCCTCTGTAGCAGGGAGCTGTACCGGTCAGTGCGCTGGCTGGTCTTCCTGGGACGTCCTTTCCTGGCTGCATTGGCTATGCGTTCAGACTGTTCGTACTTCTTGATGATGTACTGCACGGTCGTGTGGCGTAAAGATAGCCGAGTTCCAATTTTTCTGGTGCTTTGGCCTTCTTTATGTAGCTGAATGATTTGCTCCCGCATTCGACAGGGTATCTCGACTGCCTTAGCCATATATCACAGGAATACATTATGGGCATGGTCAGGCCATTTACATTGGCCAGTCTGTGTACAGAGGGAGAGTCCAGTATGGTCACGCTTGACCAAATCAGACCAAGTGAGTCAACCATGTCCTGTAAACATCTTGAGTAAATTTTAGGTGAGTATTATAAGTTTTGTGACTCACTAATGGAACTGTACAGATACTTATTGGGTCAGATAATCGCCTTTCTGACCAAACATGCCATTTTGACATTAAATATTTGTTTAAAACATATTGATCATCAAATATTTTAATCACTTTTACACACAATAGCAAGCATTTAGCCGAATATACAAAAGCTGTTATGTAGTCAAATTTTCAAGTAGTGTACAAATACTTATTGGAGCCACTATAGGCCCATTAACACTTCAGAAAACCTGTTTCAGTGAATTATGTGTGTTTTGGCACCATCAAATAAAAGTTAAGACTCTAACCTTGTGAAGAGGAAGCCATATATCTGTAGCATTCAGCGGCACTGCTTACTTTTCTGAGCTCAACCTCATCTAAAATGGACTAACTGGGAAGTGGAAAGTAGTTCTCTGGTTTGCCAAATTATTTCCCTCACATCAGTTCTCAGAAATAATGGGCATTGTGTTCTTGAGGCCAAAAGAATATATTGTTACCAGCTCCATGCTCAACAGGCAGCATTTGCCATAGTCTGGACCTGCAGTAGCACTCTGAGCATGGACAACTTCTCTGAAGGCATCTGTGAAGGCACTACTGATGTAGAGGGTTACAAGCAAATTTTAGGCCAATGTATGCTGCTGTCAAGCATAATCTTTTTCCAGTGTTGTCCCTGCTTATTGCCAGATAACACGATGCCGTGCTGCACGAATTTCAACCAGCATGGCTTTACAATCACCGAGAACAGGTACTAGGCTAGTGGATAACGAAGTGCAAGATATGGCAATAGAGATGCTGGGCTGTTAAGGAACATTACAAATGGAACGTCAGTGTTAGTTCAGACAGGCACGGAAGTCAGTCTTGGCTCCACCCCTTGTCCAATTGCATTGGTCTTCAGTATAACGTTCCTAATTGCATGTCTTTTTAAATAAGGCAGCACTCTCCATCTCGAATTACCAAGCTCTTCCATTCCCAAGATCCATCCAGATCTGTGCAAACTTCCCCTCCACCTCCCCAGCCTCCTCCTTTTTATCGACATGGTCTTCAGCAGTACTTGTGTCATACTCTTGTCTTTATACGGTATTGGCATTGGTTTGTAAACTTGAGTGTCATTTGTTTCATTTTAAAACACAGTATACCAGGCCCTTCCAGGGGGGTTGTGATCTCCTGGAATGTCTGTGTCATGCTTGCTCAGATTGTTCCAGGGTATCACTTGAGCAGAGTCACCGCCAAATTCAAATGTATGTCATTCCAAATAAATGGTTAAATCTGACTTGCGTGTCCTGTCTGAACTTGCTGTTTTTATTTTCAGTAAGCACATATTCTAAATTCCTCCCTAGTGGAGGGTGCTTAATTCACACATTTAAAAAATAAAAAAATGTCAACAACAATGATTAAGTAAGAAAACCTAAGTGCCAATTTACCGTATCATATTTTTTATCCCCATCTACGTAGTATATGACTGCAAGTTCGACACATATTTCTATCAGGACATGAGTCACTGCTATAAATTCAAGCTTTGTGAAAATCACAATCTACAAGTTTTCACTTCGAGCTTTTTGGCAACAAACTCTATCTTGATCTCATCTGACCAAAGCACACAGTCCCAGTTGAAGTCCCAGTACCGCTTAGCGAACTCCAGATGTTTGCGTTTATGATTGTGAGTGAGAAAAGGTTTTTTCTGTGCATGCCTCCCAAACAGCTTGTTGGCATGTAGATAGCACCTGATGGTTGCTTTGGAGACTTTGTGACCCCAAGATGCTACCATTTGTTGCAATTCTTAAACAGTGAGCTTTGGAGAACTTTTTATTTCTCTTACCATCCTCCTCACTGTGCGTGGTGGCAAAATAGCCTGGCGTCCTCGTCCAGGTTTGTTAACCACTGTTCCAGTTGTTTTAAACTTCTTAATGATTCCTCTGACAGTAGATATGGACAGGTGCAGGCAAGTGGCTATTCTTGTAGCCATTGCCTGATTTGTGAAGGTCGACACACATCTGCCTAACTTAAATGGCGCGTTCCTTTGTCTTTCCCAGGTTGAAGAGTGGATAAGAGCAATGGTCTCTGTGTCACGTCATAACTATACCCCAGGGAAACAGGAAGTGATGAATTACTAATTAAATCTGCCTAGATACTTTGATCAACTTTGTAAACTACTGTAGAAATGACAGAAATACTTCAATTTCATTTATTTCCTAGGAATTGTTAGGGGTAGCAATAATGGTGGAAAAGGTGATTTTATGAAAAAATTAATTTTTTTTTTCCCTTAAAATTCACTTGGGTTGAAGGTTACATTTTACTACAATTTTCAGTGTGAGAGTATGCTTCTGCAATTAAAATTTAATTTATTTTAAGGCTTTTATCACATCTTAATCAGGTGTGCCAATAATTATGGAGGGCGCTGTAGTTCTGACCATCACAATCATGTGTATTCAATTTGAAAACACTCCGCACTATCAGGTGTTGCTTGTTCACTTCAAGGCAAACGAGAATCGTTCATTTGGACCTGCAATTTTGTGCATTTTAAATCAGTGGCGTAGCCAGAACTGAAAAATAAGCAGTCACACAACGTCACTTTATTACAATTATTAGTCCTAACTTGTTCTCAGTCATTTTCCTTTGTTACAACAATTTTCCACTCATAATAATCAATTGCCAATTAAAGACACAGTGATGGGATCTAGGGCGTCTAATCAATAGGCGCAATTCAGATTAGAAAAATAAGTCACTCTCAAGTTGGCCTATGGGCTACTTTTCGAGAGGTAAACTCGGGTGATCTAACCTGTGCTTCATGATCAATTTAATAGAATCAAAGACAGATTTGAAATGCACAAAATTGCGCGTCCAAATTAATGATTGATGTTTTGCCATAATGAGGTGAACAAGCAACAAGCAATACGGAGTCAGAACTAATAATTGTTTTAAAGGGATGTTTATTACCCACACAATTTTAAGTTCTGACTGCGCCACTGGTCCTTTGGTGCTTCAACGAGATACTGAAGGCACCCGTTGGACAGCAAGGTACAGTACACCACTAGAACAAACAGAACAAACCACACAGCCCTGAATAACTTGTATTGTGAAAGATGTTCTCGTTCCACCTGTTCCTTCAGTAGCCAAGGCATGACCGACCGCAAAGAGTTAACGTTAATTTTGAATGTAAGAAAATGTATAATTACTATTCATTGCATAATTGTTGTAACATGGCTTGCCTTAATATTTTGTGTGCGTGACAGGCAATACAGATATTTTAATACCTTACTCTGCTGATTTGCATTTATTGCCACACGTCCGCAGACTTCAAAACAGCTATCTGTCTGCAACAGGGTGTCTCACGGAAGGTTTCACAGAAATCGGAGGTAAGGCCACGAGCCCTGTTCAGTTTGGCGTGGAATGACCCACAAGCAAATAATACCCTGTCATGCATTGTAATCAACTAGTATTAGGTCATTCCACGTCAAATCATCCAGGGGGTGCTACGTCACCTCCTCAAACTTCTTTGAAAAAATTCACGAGTAAACATTCACACAAAATGAAAAATTGCTAAATATTAGACCAGTATCTCAAATAGTTTTCAAGTTATAGCCCAATGAAATTTGAATAATGTTTTGTTTTTTGGCGAACCCATTTTCAGCCAACTTTTGCAACTTGTTGCTCCAAATTGATTGCTTACACAAGGCTGAAATTGAGTATACGAACTATATTCATCCCCTAGAATCTGAAAATGCCATTAGATTCTGTGTATCCTGATCCACTTTTGTATGGTAAAGCCTCAAAATCAGCCAAAAACACAAAATACCCAAAAATGAGACCACATTTTATGACCTGTAACCCAGGAACTAAATAAGAGAAAAGGCTAGAATTCATATTTTATTATTTTATGATATATCTTTCTGAATATCTTAATATTAATATTTTATGATATATCTTCATGAATATCATGGTGATATTCATGAAGGTTTTCCTGTGGCACCTTCCCAGAGAAATTGACTACGTGCTTGAATACCTGACAGCGCCCCCTCCTGGCATAGCAAAGAACTCCATCTTAATTACACTTGCCTGTAACTGTTTAGCAATACCTGTGTGATCTATGTAAGCGAGCCTAACAAGTAATGTTCAGTTTTTCAAAAGCCCAGATGAATTTCCATACCTCAACAAGCAGTGTTTCATGACTCCTGGGGAGTGTTGTACAAAACCCAAAACCAGTGAAGTTGGCACGTTGTGTAAATCGTAAATAAAAACATAATAAAATGATTTGCAAATCCTTTTCAACCTATATTCATTTGAATACCCTGCAAAGACAAGTTACTTAATGTTCGAACAGGTAAACTTTGTAATTTTTTGCAAATATTGGCTCATTTGGAATTTGATGCTTGCAACATGTTTCAAAAAAGCTGGCACAAGTGGCAAAAGAGACTGAGAGAGTTGAGGAATGCTCATCAAACACTTATTTTGAACATCCCACAGGTGATCGGGCTAATTGGGAACAGGTGGGTGCCATGATTGGGTATAAAAGCAGCTTCCCTGAAATGCTCAGTCATTCACAAACAAGGATGGGGTGAGGGTCACCACTTAGTGAACAAATGCGTGAGCTGATTGTCGAACAGTTTAAAAACAACATTCCTCATCGAGCTATTGCAAGAAAGAACTAGGTTCACTAACCCACATAACTGGCCCTGTATTTTCGTGAATTACCAAACACAACCTTGAACAATTTTCATTTGTCGAATCAATTGTTAGAGATATATGCTGTCCAACAATAAACTTGACGTTGGTTACCAAGACCCGAAATTGATTTTACGGATGCTTCTAATAGGCAATGACTTCACTTCAAGAGATTTCGAGCGTAAAAGACAATGTTCAAATCAGTTTTTCACGTGGGCGGCATACTTCGCCCAAAATAATTTATATATCAATCAAATCTATTATAAATTCTTTACTTACTTACTTACTTGTGTAGGTTGTATTGTGGGCGAGGCCTGCCGCCCGAGTTTAATTTAGAAAATGAGTAGTTTACATTAGTGACACGCTTAGTTACGCAAAACATATAAATGTGGGATTGGCATTAACAAACGGAAATCAAATTTAATTTTGTGATATTTTTTAAAATAATAACTTAAAATGTAACGTTATTTCATACAACTGTAAGTATTTTTATGTGTAATCAAACAAATGTGGGGATTGTGTGTTTTTCGCTAAGGATTCAACACGAGGCACGAATCGTATTTCATATTGAAATCCAACTTTTCAATTGCACCTCTTGCGTAAGCGGCGTTCTTTGATGTCTTTGATGTAAGCTGTTCGCATTTCCTGCTTTGTTGTCGCAAAATATTTTGAATGATGATTCTTCTCTAATATGTCTGATATGTAAATATCGAGTAAATAGTTTAGTGTCGTTGAGTGTTAGGCCTAATTACTTAATTTACAAGCCAGATAATCAGTGGCGTCAGGCTTTTCGGCGCGATGGCCCAGTTTCGTCTTTCGACAATGATCCGATGAGGAAATGCTCCAGGTGAACCCAGGTGAACTACAGGTACACGAGGAAAAGTTTTATCTATGCAAAATCTATAAAAATCTGTTCATATTTGGTTATTCTGAGTTATGGTTGAGATGTAGAACCAATAAATAACTCTTTGAAAAATAAGATAGGCCTATAGGCTATCTGATGCCCGATCGATGCCCAACATTTCGCCCCTCGATCAGCTCGGCTCTTGAGCACGCATCATATTATGCAGCTTTGAAGTTTGTGAACTGAATTGAATCTGACCTTAATTTTGTTTTTAATATAATTAATGGGTAGCAAAATCCATTCAGAAATATAAAAGACAAATATAATTTTGCTCCAGTATAAGTGTGATAAGGCATAGAAAAAAATACCTGTGATTCCAATACCCGACAGTGGCTATTATCCCCCTACCCTAAACATTTTATTGGCGTTTTTGATTGCTAAAGGTATCTTGCCTACTGTTGTTGCACACTTTTTGGACAAAAAAAATAATTTTTGAGATTACTGTAGAGATTTGAGTATAGGGCCTATAGAGTGGTTTTATTGTGATTTAAAATTTTATTAAAAAGTACTGCATTAAAATATTTAAAAAAAATAAAATAATGTTCCAACCTACCTACCCACCCACCCACCCACCCTAATAAATAATAATTAACAAGCATTACTAATAAGACATTATCTTGGACTCCTTTGCTCTTCGGTTTGAAAATATGCCAAATAATGACATTTTGAATGGAACAATTTCCTCTCCCGTTGCCATGGCAACTATGGGCCAGACATCCTGGTAATGTTGAATTGTTCATTATTTATATAATAATTGATATACATGGTTTATAAGACAATATATTGAATTCTTTTGCTCTTGGGATTGAAAATATGCCAAATAATGACATTTTGCATGGTGCAATTTCCTGTTCCGTTGCCATGGCAACCATGGGGCAGTAAGGCTTATAAAATTCATTTTTTTACATCTTGGCTATTATGTCAATAAATGACACCAATGATGCTTAGTTTTTAGACAGGGCCAATTTTGATGGTTAGTGAACCTTGTCCTTTAGGCATTTCATCATCTACGGTCCGTAATATCGTCAAAAGGTTCAGAGAATCTGGAGAAATCACTGCACGTAAGCGACAAGGCCAATAACTAACATTGAATGCCCGCGACCTTCGATCCCTCAGGCGGTACTGCATCAAAAACCAACATCAGTGTGTAAAGGACATCACCACATGGGCTCAGGAACACTTCAGAAAACCACTGTCAGTAACTACAGTTCGTTGCTACATCTGCAAGTGCAAGTTAAAACTCTACAATGCAAAGCAAAAGCCATTTATCAACAGCACCCAGAAACGGCGCTGGCTTCGCTGGGCCAAAGCTCATCTAAGATGGACTGATGCAAAGTGGAAAAGTGTTCTGTGGTCTGACGAGTCCACATTTCAAATTGTTTTTGGAAACTGTGGACATCGTGTCCTCCGGACCAAAGAGGAAAAGAACCATCCGGACTGTTTTAGGCGCAAAGTTCAAAAGCCAGCATCTGTGATGGTATGGGGGTGTATTAGTGCCCAAGGCATGGGCAACTTACACATATGTGAAGGCACCATTAATGCTGAAAGGTACATACAGGTTTTGGAGCAACATATGTTGCCATCCAAGCAACGTGTTTTTCATGGACGCCCCTGCTTATTTCAGCAATACAATGCCAAGCCACATTCTGCATGTGTTACAACAGCATGGCTCCGTAGGAAAAGAGTACGGGTACTAGACTGGCCTGCCTGTAGTCCAGACCTGTCTCCCATTGAAAATGTGTGGCGCATTATAAAGCGTAAAATACGACAATGGAGACCCCGGACTGTTGAACAACTTAAGCTGTCCATCAAGCAAGAATGTGAAAGAGTTCCACCTGAAAAGCTTCAAAGATTGGTCTCCTTAGTTCCCAAACGTTTACTAAGTGTCGTGAAAAGGAAAGGCGATTTTTTTTGTTTTTATCTACAATTTACATAACGTGCCAACTTCACTAGTTTTGGGTTTTGTAATACTGTCCACAAGGTGTTTCATGACCCCCGATGAGGAGTGTTTTAATACTGTCTACAGGGTGTTTCATGACTCCCAATGAGGAGTGTTTTAATACTGTCTACAGGGTGTTTCATGACTCCCGATGAGGTATATTTTAATACTGTCAACAAGGTGTTTCATGACTCCCAATGAGGAGTGTTTTAATACTGTCTACAGGGTGTTACATGACTCCCCATGAGGAGTGTTTTAATACTGTCTATAGGGTGTTTCAGGACTCCCAATGTTGGGTGTTTTAATACTGTCTACAAGGTGTTTCATGACTCCCGATGAGGAGTGTTTTAATACACGCGTGCATCCTACATGAGCATCCGCTCATGCATGCACACTAATTCGCATGTATACACACCATTGTTACTCTATCTAGTTCATATGTAGTCCTTCCATAGATTAGCCCATGTGTGTTCTCTGTTTTTTTGTTTAATAAATTCATTTATTAACCCTGGAGTCAGTTTTGGTGCTGTAACACGTAGTAGTCTGGGTCAAAATAGCCTATTTAGAACTCCAAAAATCCTTCAGATTGTTTTCTTCAATCATTACTATTGGTGATTTTAATTATTAGTTAAAATTCAATATTTTTGCTTGCATTAGTAATTTTATGATACTGGTTACTAAATTTGCAGGTTTCTTGCTGAATCAAATGGTTATCTTGTGAGAAGGATTATTTCTCCATCCTCGATATTTTATGTATCATGGAGGCAGATTCCCCGACACCTTTTGGCGCCTTGTAGGAGGAACTAATATTTTTATTAAAGCTTTAATAAATAATTATTATTAATTTTATTTGTTATTACAGTTTTTCACAATTGCTAAAACACAAATCCCAATTGTCTAAACCAAATGACCGGTTCCCGAAACAAATTTAATCAAACTAGCCCCAATTTGCCAAAACTATTAAAGCATTTCACATGTTAAGACATAATTCACAAAACTCAACCCCCTTTTCTCATAACGCTAAATACATTTTTTCTTGCTAAAACATGTGTTGCAGAAACCTCTGCACAAATTCTCAATCACTAAACACATTTTGCACATTAAAGCTTATGTGATGCAAAATTCTAGCCACAGTCAGCAAAACTTGAACTCAATGAACACACCTGGTGTCATTGATTAAACACAAAGACTCAAAATTGAAGAAACTTTGCAAATGATGTGACCACATACAGGCCAGTTCAGAATGTACCGTTTGCTGAAGGTTCCAAACAGCAACAATGGAAGGCGGCAGAGTAAGAGGAGTTCGTGTCAGAGGAGGAAAAGGAGGGGGGCCAAGGAGGGAGAGGAGTAGGCCAAAGAGGGAGAGGAAAAGGAGGGAGAGGAGGGGGGCGAGGAGGGAGAATAAGATGACCACGATTCATCATTACGGATGAAATGAGAGCTACAGTCATTGACCATATCATTGTCCACAACATGTCAATGACAGAACCAGGACATGGAGTCCATGCAAGCCTTAGCAGGTTTTCAGTGGCCACCATTATCCCGGCATTCAGGGGACACAGCAGGTACTGTATGTAGTTATTTTTTGGCCACAGTATAGTGGAGTACAATGGTTTCATCACAGTATCCTTGCTGTGAAAAGATTGCGGAACATGTCTATTGATGTTTATATTAAATGCATGTTTTTCTTTCTTTTTTTTCTTTTTTTACAGAGTCCATGTACACTTCAGGGACTGTATTTTCTTCATAATTTTAATTTACATATTGTTTCTATGAAACACACAAATTTATGAATGTCCAATACTCTACAGTATTATATTTTGAGAACAGATAAGAAGGTTTATAAAAATGTGTCTTGGCAGCTGTGAAAAACTGTAAAAAGATCATTCTCACACCCTGAACATGGTGTTTTCAATTTTTTCTTCTCAGAGTGATTTTGGTGTCAAAGTTAGGTTTAGAGCATATGAGCGACTGTTTTGGTGTGAAAGTTTGGTTTTGAAAAGAGAATGTGAGGTTTTGTGTATGTAGCTTGAGAAAAGTGTTTTGTGTTCATAGTTTTGGGAAAACGGAGTTATGTTTCGTGGAATGTGTTTTAGCAATTGTAAAAAAACTGCAATGAAATGCGATAGCCATTTCAAATGCCCTTTTAAGCTGTTGCACCTACAACCTGACGCTGCAGCAGTCTAGAATGATCCCAGTTAACATGTCTTTCTCCATGCATACAAGCTACTGAATGCAGCCAGTCTAATGTTGGCTGTTGCTAATTTAAAATGTAGTTGTAGACCGCACGCTATAAAAGAAAATCTTACAAATTATTCACTTGTTTCCTGAGTTGTTTTTGCCCCAGCATGCTGTTGATCTGAAACAGACCAGCCACAAAACTTGTTCTTTAAATGAGATTATTCCTAAATTGGCCACCCTGCCAAGTTTCTTCATTCTGGAGTGCTGCTTTGCTCACTGCGACTGTTTGCTAATGTAAGATGTCATGTTTCTGCCTGAAATCTTCTTCAGCTTTATCCTGCAACATCTTTGAGACAGTATCATGCTATTTTGTACATGACTGTGAGAGGAACTGAAGCGTGTTTGGAGTGATTTGAAGTTTGGAGGAAAATTTATTTTGTGCTTTACTGGTTTGCTGGTGTTCAAGTACTTTTCGAAAACTGAAAAATGATTTGTTTAATTTATGCAAATGTAATGAGATTTTAGGATGTAGTTGCCTATAAGGTCGGTAAAGTTATTGGTTGGTTTGAGGCAGGGTAACCTGTAAAATTACTGATTTGTGGGTTTTCAGTTGTTGTAACCTTTTGGCTTTCTGCTGGCAGGTTCTACAGACGCACTGTTAAAAACGTCTCCGTGTAGTGGGCCTTTAACTTGATGAAACACCAATGTGCGAGTGGAGCACGCACCTGATGACCTCTTTGATCATCCTGGCTGCAGACAGCTAACAACAGCCGGTTTTGAATATGTGAGCCTCTTGCATCAGGATAATAGGGCAAGTTGTAGCTGTGTGTTTGGAGTGGAAGAAGGAGCAATGATGGCAAAGCCTGATGGATTGTGTGCAACTTCTGAGTTAGGTTGAACTTTGTCCTGAAGTTTTTGATGAGCGACCTGTCTAATCCTATGCATTTTTGTTTGTATTAATGTTTTTTTTTCTTTCTTTTTTTCAAAAAATATAAATTTGGCTTCTCCAATCCCACCCGAATCTGGAATGCCCAGTTGGCGAACTATGTACAAAGCTTGCTTGTATGCGACCCCTTGCTGCCAACTCAGAATAGTGAAGAAAGTTCACGGCTCTCCTCCGAAGCACGAGCCTGTCAGCCACTGCTTCTTATACACTCATTGGTTGAAGCTTCGCAAGTTCAGAACGAGGGCGGAGGATACCCGGACATGAACAAACTTTGAATCCTCCTGACGAGCGCCTGTCTCGCCAACAGGAGGCGCTTGAGCAACGAACAAAGCTGCTTATTTATATCCCCTTACCCGGCAGTCCCTTCCCAATTTGAATCCCTGTAGCGCGATGGCCAATTGTGCGCTATGCTGAAAAAGCTGCTGACCACTGCCGGGTGGTACGACCGCGGCTCGAACCCATGACGTATTAGTCACTTCTGCACTGCAACGCAGTGCCTTAACCGAGTGAGCTATCCGGCAGCTCTGTTTGTATTAATGTTTTCAAGGTAAGACCTGTGTTGCTGTTAGAGTGCATGTTTATTTTTTTTCTTCTCTCTCTCCAATAAGCACCGTACTTGCAAATAGCCGATTACATAATCCGGCCTCTTTTTAACAAGAGTTTTGGTGGGTTTTTTTTCCCTCTCCGGAGTAAAAAGGTAAGGAAGCTGAAGTAAATAGACAGTAGATGCACTAATGATGCAAAAAAAATAAAAAAATGATCAATTGCTTAATATACTGTTAGTCCTCAGTATGCCGCAAAAACATCTCTGCTAAATTTACTTCCATATGAACATCTTAACTCATGGTATCCCAGCAAAATATTTCCCAGAGCACTGTGCTCCCCTCATCAGCTAGTCCTCTAACTATGGCGCATCCTGCTGCTATCTATAGGATTCACTAGTCTGAAGTAACATTGTCCTGTCTCTCTAAGGCGCAGCTCTGATGCTCGTGTGCCTATTGAAGGCACTTTAAAAAGTGGACAGTGGTTAGAATTGGCACTCTTGCTGTTCTGTGGTTACAAAGCCCCATATGCAGGAGAATGTGATGCATTATGATGTCTTGTGACAATCCATTCTGTTATCATCATTAAAATTAGCGGTTTCTTGTGCGACTGTAGCCCGTCTGTCAGTTTGGACCAGATGGGATGGCCATCCTTGCCGTCCTGCATCAGTGAGCATTGGGTGGCTAATACCCTGTTGCCTGTTCGTGATTTTTCCCTTTCTGGGCCTCTGTCTCTAAGAACTCACCACTGCTAACCAGGAGCACCCTTTGTAAGCCCTGCTGCTTCAGTGATTCTTGGACCCAGGCCGCTGGATTGGTTCAGTTGGTAAATGTGCTGCTTGTGGTGTCATGTTTATGTTCATGTTTAGTGTTCATGATTTTTCTTTCATTCATTCTTTTTGGTTACATTACATTACATTACAGGTACTTAGCAGACGCTCTTATCCAGAGCGACGTACAAAAGTGCATAAGAACAGTACAAAAGTGCAGACCTCCTAGGAGACAAGTAAAAGTGATTATGGTTATTGTAATACTCAGGTTTTGAGTTCATTCAATTTCTCAGGTCCATTGCACTCGTCTCCCCTGTCTTGTGATCTAGTTGGTTCAGTCCGTCTTCCCTGTCTGTGTGCCCGCTGACTTCGGGTGATTTAAATAAATCCTGGTGTTTAAAATATTCCTTTGATTCTCGTTTACTTCTCGTGTACTTACTCATGTGATTCTCCCGTTGTAATTAGTCTTATTCACTGCACCTGATTCCTGTATAGCAGGGCTATTCAACCGTGTCCAGAAAGGGCCGGTGTAGGTACAGGCTTTCATTCCTACCAAGCATTTACACACCTGACACCACTAATCAACCCTAAGAGTCTTTGCTAATGAGCTTGATGAGTAGTATCAGGTGTGTAAGTGCTTGGTTGGAATGAAAGCCTGCACCCACACCGACCCTTGCAGGATAATGTTGAATAGCCCTGCTGTATAGCATGTGTGTACCTTCCCTGTGTGTATTGAAGCAGTCATTTCACTCACGTTGATCGATATTTCTATGAACGTTGATCGATATTTCTATGTGCCGAGCGCCTTGTATGCCATTGAGTATTGCTTCTCTTCTACTGGACTGTCCGACTTCAATTCTTGCCACTGCCCTTTTTGTATTGTTTTTGTCTTTCTGGATTTTGACCCATTTTTTTATGACTACGATTTCTGTGTTTGGATGCCCAGTGTATGACCCTTGGATTTTTTCATCGACTACGACTTTTTGCCTATCGTTTTTGTACTTTTGCTCATCTGTCTAACTGGTTCTGACCCCTGCCTGTCTTGTCGACTGGTTTTGGATTTCGTATTGTGGCTTGGCAATTCTTGTGGTTTTTGGCTTTGACTCAGACTCCAGTAAAGGCTTACGTTTTTTGGATTTCTCTCTCAGTGGTTCCTGAAAGCACCGTCACATGTGGTGCAAGAGTGACCACCATCGGATTGAATCCAGCCATCCCAGTGCTAACTGTTCTCCAGTAGCCTTGTGAGGACAGTGCGTAATTGGCTTCAAGCTGCTCAAGGAAATGGTGGGGCAGGGAATAAATTTACATTCCAAGCAAGCACATGTTCCGCTTCCCGCTGCCCTCGTTCTGAGCTTGCAAGGTTACAAGCTGCAAACCAAATGAGACGGTGGCTGACAGGCACATGTTTTAGAGAGGAATCGCAAACTACTGTCTTCTCTTTCCCAAGCATGCTTGCATACAGTTTGCTGATTGGGCATTCCAGATTTGGGTGATTGAAACGCCAAATTAAAAATAAAAAGAAATACCATGTCGCAGTCATCAGGCCATCACAATTTGGACCTTGTTAAAGTCTCCCAGGTCCCATTACTACCCCTATCTATGCATGAACTATGAGACCAAATTGTTGTCTTACCATCCAAAATCTGTTTGCAGATCCTCTACATGCACTGTTGTTACAAGATATGCAACATTATTCATTTCAACATTATTGAATAATTGAATAATAATTACTGAATAATGTTATTCAATATTATTCATCTGGCTCATGTTATGGTGCAGAAATGCATAAAATTTCAAGTCATTTTTTTAATCTATTCATAACAGCAGTTTAACCGACATAAATTCACCTCACATAATTTCATTCTATAATCTTGACAATATTCACACCTTCCCTACCTAGGACATATGTTTGTATATATCAGTGCTGCAGCCATGCTGGGACCCAGGACATACATACATTCTGTTCATTCTCAAAACAACCGCTTGACCTAGAATCTGGCTGCGCCAATACAGTCATGCTACTCACAGTTTATTTCCTTGGTCGAAAATGGGTTAGTTAAATGCTAATGTTAGACAATATGTGTCAAACTAATGCCATGGAGGGCCAATAGGATGCAGGTTTTCTTTCCACTCAAAAACTCCACCTGGTGACTTCAATGATTACCTCATCTTCAAGCAGAGAGAAGGGACTAATCAGTGAAATCACCTGCTGGAGTGGAATGAAAACTTGCAGCCTCTTGGTCCTCCATGGCACCAGATTGACACCCCTGTGTTAGACTGTCAGAGAAACTTTTTCCCCACGCCACTTACAGTCGTTAATGTGTTAAGTCTCCTTGAGTGAACTCGCACTGTAACATCATCCTGTATAAGTGCAACTGAGCTCCAAGTCTGATAAATGCTAAATACATTGAGAGTGCTAAAATATCTCATACTTCCGATGTCAGTTTCTGCAGCATGCACATTTTGTTTGAAGTTATAAATTCATTGGAATGAGAAGAAGAGTTTTTGCAGAAGTAGGCTATCCTAAGTCCTAAGTTCCTTTATGAACGCAAATATTTACATGCAGGATGAGTTAAAGAGGTACTAGATAATCTTGCCAAATAACCAAATGATAACAATGACACATGAGGCAATAAAGAAGAAACAAACTTTGATTGAGTGAATTTTACTGTGATCCAAAACAGCTATTTGGCTAAAACTCTACAAAAGTATGATGTATCCTCAGGATGTTTTGGCAGTTCTGGTAAATTGCATGCTGCATGTTCAGCATATCAGACTTTTATGGGCACAGAGACAATTGCAGTGTCTCTCTCATTCTGTGCAATTTTCATACCAGTTTTCCTTGATGTGGTGCCCAGTGCAACTTGTTTCCAAAACATTTGGTAATGACAGATTCGATTAAAAATAGGCATGTAAGGCTTTTGACTGGAAAGGGGAGGGCATTTGGATCGATAGATGTCCAGGACCTCAAGTGAAACATGTCTCTGGCATTTTCTGGAATTGTGAACACTGATATTTACTGAGGCAAGTGAGGCCTGCAGTACTTGAGTTGCTATTATGGGTTTTTTGTGACTTCCTGGATAATTAATTTATGCACTTTTGGTAGGCTGGCCACTCCTGGGAAGGTTCGCCATTCTTCCATGTTTTATCCATTTGTAGGAAATGGCTTTTAGTGTGGTTTGCTGTTAGAAATGGCTTTGTGACTCTTCCCAGACTGACGGATGTCAAAGACTTGCTCTTGAATTTTGTCAGATTGCGACATCATATGTTGACTTTTATCTCATTCACATTGCCAGACAGGTTCTATTCAAGTGAGGTCTCGATTTAACTGGGCTGGGAGTAATCATCACGGAGTGTATCAAGTGACATTGAATACAATTATCAATGAAATTGTTTAATTGGCTGATTTGATAACTAAGGGGGCAGCTTCTTTTTCACTTGTGATCAGGTAGGATCAGGTTGAAAAGTATTTTTCCTTCAATAAATATAATCAAAATTTTAAAAATGCAATGGTTTTTGTCTACTATTGTGGAATAATATAAAACATCCTTTGCATTCTTATCTTATTATCATCAGTATTATTATCAAAACATCTTATATTATTATTATCTTTTACTGCTTAAGACATCTTCTATGACAATACCCCAAAGCATATAATCCTATTTACCCAGAATGTGTGTCTGTGAGTGAAAAGAATTGTATAGAGGATCAAGGTCATCAGTTGCACAAGAATGCAAAGTTTTTGCCAAGGAAGAAAACACCCTAAGCGCAGTACAAGGTGGCATCAGTTATCCCGTAACCGCCTTACCATGATCTGTCTAAAGCAGACTGGACAATACTAAGTAGAAAGGCGGGAGCTGATTAGACTACGGTTATAGACAGATTTACAGCCAATTGATTTACAGCTAAAGGACTGTGGATTATAAGAACTGATGTCCGGGCAACGCCCGGGCAGAGCGCTCTCCGAACTGTGATAGAACATCCCTCTGTTGCAGTTTGTACTCTTACTCTTTGTCTGTTATAAATGTACGATATGTTAATCACAATCTGCTCAAGTCTTTATTTCAATTGTCTTCCACCCTTAACGAACACCACCAAGTAACATGAGGGAATTTCCCCACACTATTAAAATTTGTTTGATGATCTGAAACATTTAAGCGTGACGAAAATGCAAAAAAAGAAGATATCAAAAAGAGGGCAGATACTTTTTCGCAGAAAACATTAGCTCTTCTTTGGTGAGCTCTTTATTTCTTCTGTTACAAAACCATTTGCACCATGGTGGTGCAGTGGGTAGCACTGCTGCCTCGCAAGAAGGTTGTGGGTTAGAATCTGGCTTGGGGCTTTTCTGTGTGGAGTTTGCATGCTCTCTCTGTCTTAGTGTGGGTTTCCTCCGGGTACTCCGGTTTCCCCCCACAGTCAAAATACATGTATTTCAAGCTATTCGGAGACTCTGAATTGCCCATAGTAGGGAGCGGTAAGTGAATGTTCTCTGTGGAAAAGATTAAAGCCTCACCACATATTTTTTCTGCAATAGCAAGCATAGCCGCCAACCCCAGGCCTGAGACAACACTCTGACTGACTGACACACAAAACCATTTGTTCTCACTTGTCACATTCCTCATCCCATTACAGAAAGGTTGTATCGTGATAACACATTTACCATGGCTACAGCTTACTTTTTTTTTTTTTCCTGGCATTCATAAGTCACTTTCACATTCACCATGAACCAAATAAGTATTTATGTAAGTAAATTTGGCTATGAAAAGAGGTGGTAACATGTCTTAAGAAGACTTCTAGAGATTATGAATATGAAATATCTGTCGCCGAGTTGCAAAAGTCAGTTGTGTCGCTCTCAAAAGAAGAAAGTGGATGTTCATACTTTTCTTTTGTAATTCTGTTTTCTTCTTGCAAAATATAGAGTCTAGCAGAGAGAGACAGATAAAGGGAGATAAAATGAGAGGAAAATACGCCCATTAAAATTCATGGAAAATCTACAAATCCTTTATTGGAGACCCAAATAAAATCACATGTATGGGTAATGCATTGTAGATGGGTGCTCAGCCAACCTTAGAGAGACTGGCAAAATGTAAGTTGAAGGTGAGTAAATGTTTCTCTCCACTGTGTTTATACACATTGTCCATGTAAAGTGTGCTGCCAAATTCAAACTTCTGAGCAGCATGCTGTCCTGAAACAAAATGGGCCTGTATGTTCTGTCACGGTCCACAGGAGATGATCTGCAAGCAGTAACAGCAGTCATTTTCTTTAAAATTATCTTTCCGGCCAACTCACGTTTTCAGAATGTTGCTTTCATGTAATGGCGGTCTTTTTCAAGGATATTTTGTGTAAGTTGGGTTCAGTGCGGATCTACAATATCCCCAGTCTTTGCTCTGAAGGGGCGAATAAGAAAGTTAACATCAGTGATAAGAACAACAGAAAATTATGGCTCATCATGTATTTTTCCCTGTTTGTCTCCAAACACTTGGCAAATAACTCAGTAGGGGACTCTACCCCTCCTGACATGAGAAACAGTATGGTAAATAAAGATCTGAAGCTTTTATATCAAAGCCTTTTCTTTGTTGTTGTCTGCATACCCGTGGGATGACTCCAGAGCTCTAAAAAATGAAAACGGAAATCATATTCATATTGCTGCTTGAGACAAAACACATTGTTCCCTGTGTGGGTTTACATGTTTACAGTGATAATCGTATAGGCTCCTCTTTTGGTTACCGGCAACCAGAAGATGGAATTCCCTGGATATTCATGTCCTCTTCATCACTGGGATAATCCTCACAGCTAGCTTATTTCAGGATTTTTTTTTCCCCTGCCAGAGACTAATATGACAGCTCAATGTTTAAAATGTCTCATCCAAGGGCTGGCCAATACAAGGCAATGTCCCCCTCTTACTGTCTGATAGCCTGACATAGCATTGTACAAACATGAGTGGTGACATACCTGCTTGCACCGCAACTTCCAAGCGCAAATACCTCTGTGCTGCCCAAGCCGGTAGAGTTTAGGACAAGTCCATTGTCCTCTATGGAAAGATAAAGATTTTAATTCTTAGCATCACTATAACCCAGTGGTGCTCAACCCTGGTCCTGGAGAGCCGCAGTGTCTGCTGGTTTTTGATGTAACTCAGCGATTAATTGATGAATGAAAGCAGTTGATTACATGCTTAACTCATCTCACCTGGTGTCTTAGGTTTTAATAGGGTGGAGCAAACCAAACTCAGCACACCCTGTGGCTCGACAGGACCAGAGCTTGCTACCCCTGCATTATAAACTTTTATCTTTACTTTGTACTTATTCTTTGTCTGCAATACAACTGTGCGAAATGTCCAACCACATTAACAAATCTTGGTTTCCACGTAGACTGCTGTCACAACCCGCATGTCAGCTTAATTGGCTCTAGTAGTCTTGTGGGAGGTTCCTGGTAATTGATTTGTTGGCTTATTATTCCCTTGGTGCTGGAGTATAGCTAACCCTGGTCCTGGAGAGCCACAGGGTGTGCTGCGTTTGGTTTCCTCCACCCTATTTAAACCTGAGACAGAGACAGCTGACCAGTGACAGTGTAGACAATGCACCTGCTCTCTGCAGCTGTGACTATAACATGCCAATGGCTCTTTCTCTCTTCTGTGTTAAAAGCCGTGCCATTTTTTTGAAGCTGTTGCATTTTATGTTTCTTTTTTGTTGGCTTTATAAAGGCTATTGACCTCACCCAATAGAACAAGTCAAGCATCACGGCACACATCATAAACAACTCAGTTTTCATTATCACGGAAGTGCTCAGCGCGCCAACGTGGTGCTCGTTGGGATTACAATACCACACAAGTTTGGGATCACTTGGAAATTTTCTTGTTTTCCATGGAAAATTACATGAAATTAGTCTGAATAGGAAATATAGAAAATGAACAGAGCATGCGGACATTGTTTGAGTTAGAAACAATATTTTTAATGGAAAATGATGAATATGTACTTCAAATTTGCCTTAAAAAAAAACTCCTTGCTGCCGGGTGGCTCACATGGGTTAAGGCACTGCTCCGCAGTGCAGAGGTGATCACCACGTTGCGAGTTCGAGCCCCGGCGTACCCACCGGCAGGGGTCGGCAGCCTTTTCAGAGTAGCGCACAATTGGCTATCGCGCTACAGGGTTTCAAATTGGGAAGGGACTGCCGGATCTGGGTTTTTAATAACAGCTTTGTTCGTCGCTCCAGCGCCTCCTGTTGGCCAGACGGGCGCTCGTCAGGAAGACTCCGGGTTGGTTTATGTCCGAGTATCCTCCGCCCTAGTTCTGAACTTGCGAAGATTCAACCAACGAGTGTATAAGAATCAGTGGCAGACAGGCACGTGCTTCGGAGGAGAGCCATGAACTGTCTCACTATCCTGAGTTGGCAGCAAGGGGTCACATACGAGCAAGCTTTGCACATAGTTCCCCAATTGGGCATTCCAGATTCGGGTGGGATTGGAGATGCCAAATTTATTTAAAAAAAAAAAAAACTCCTTTACTGTTGATACTGAAACTGGTGTTTGACAGGAACTATTTAGCACAGCTGCTAGTTGACAACCTGTGGGGCATCTTTGTTTTAAACTGTGTAGTCTCAGAAATTTGTCTTCCTCCCACTCCTTTTTTCTGTCCTTGTTATTGCCAGTTTGTGCTGGTATCTGAAGGGAGTAGTTGGCATCATGGTAAGAGATTTTAAGTTTTCAATTTCTCACATTGAATATCCTTCTTTTCTAAGCACAACAATAGACTGACGGGTCTCTAAAGGAAGTTTTTTTTTTTTTCTGGCCATTTTGAGCCTGTAAGCAAACAAACAACTGCTGATGCTTCAGGTAGTAAACCAACCTCAAGAAGGCCATGCTCCCTTTTGCGCTCCCTTATTACAACCCCAATTCCGAAATAGTTAAGACGGAATGTAAGTTGAGAATAAAATCAAAATGCAATGACTTTCAGATCAAATGAGCCAATATGTTATTTACAATGGAACATAGATAACTTTTCAAATGTTGAAACTGAAACATTTTAAATATTTATCCACAAAATTAGCTTATTTAAAATTGTCTGGCTGCAACAGGTCTCAAAAAAGTTGGGACAAAGGCAAAAAAGGGCTGAAAAAGCAATTAATATATAAGAGAATCAGCTGAAAGAACATTTATCAAGTAATTGAGTTAACTGGCATCAGGTGTGTAACATGATTGGCGATAAAAGGGATGTCTTAGAGAGTCTCTCAGAAGTGAAGATGGCCAGAGGCTCTCCAACCTGTGAAGGCTTGCGTAAAAAAATTGTACAAACCCCAAAACCAGTGAAGTTGGCACGTTGTGTAAATCGTAAATAAAAACAGAATACAATGGTTTGCAAATCCTTTTCAACCTATATTCAATTGAATACACTGGAAAGACAAGTTACTTAATGTTCGAACAGGTAAACTTTGTAATTTTTTGCAAATATTAGCCCATTTGGAATTTGATGCCTGCAACATGTTTCAAAAAAGCTGGCAAAAGTGGCAAAAAAGACTGAGAGAGTTGAGGAATGCTCATCAAACACTTATTTGGAACATCCCACAGGTGAACGGGCAACTTGGGAACAGGTGGGTGCCATGATTGGGTATAAAAGCAGCTTCCCTGAAATGCTCTGTCATTCACAAACAAGGATGGGGCGAGGGTCACCACTTAGTGAACAAATGCGTGAGAGATTGTCGAGCAGTTTAAAAACAACATTCCTCAACGAGCTATTGCAAGAAATGTGGATTTCATCATCTACGGTCCGTAATATCGTCAAAAGGTTCAGAGAATCTGGAGAAATCACTGCACGTAAGTGACAAGGCCGAAAACCAACATTGAATGCCCGTGACCTTCGATCCCTCAGGCGGTACTGCATCAAAAACCAACATCAGTGTGTAAAGGACATCACCATATGGGCTCAGGAACACTTCAGAAAACCACTGTCAGTAACTACAGTTTGTCGCTACATCTGCAAGTGCAAGTTAAAACTGTACAATGCAAAGCGAAAGCCATTTATCAACAGCACCCAGAAACGCCGCCGGCTTCGCTGGGCCCAAGCTCATCTAAGATGGACTGATGCAAAGTTGAAAAGTGTTCTGTGGTCTGACGAGTCCACATTTCAAATTGTTTTTGGAAACTGTGGACGTTGTGTCCTCCGGACCCAAGAGGAAAAGAACCATCCGGACTGTTATAGGCGCAAAGTTCAAAAGCCAGCATCTGTGATGGTATGGGGGTGTATTAGTGCCCAAGGCATGGGCAACTTACACATATGTGAAGGCACCATTAATGCTGAAAGGTACATACAGGTTTTGGAGCAACATATGTTGCCATCCAAGCAACGTGTTTTTCATGGACGCCCCTGCTTATTTCAGCAAGACAATGCCAAGCCACATTCTGCACGTGTTACAACAGCTTGGCTCCATAGAAAAAGAGTGCGGGTACTAGACTGGCCTGCCTGTAGTCCAGACCTGTCTCCCATTGAAAATATGTGGCGCATTATGAAGCTTAAATATGACAACGGAGACCCCGGACTGTTGAACAACTTAAGCTGTACATTAAGCAAAAATGGGAAAGAGTTTCACCTGAAAAGCTTCAAAAATTGGTCTCCTCAGTTCCCAAACGTTTACTGAGTGTCGTTAAAAGGAAAGGCGATGTAACACAGTGGTAAAAAGGCCCCTATGCCAACTTTTTTGCAATGTGTTGCTGCCTTTAAATTCTAAGTTAATGATTATTTGCAAAAAAAAAAAAAATTTCTCAGTTTGATCATTAAATATCTTGTCTTTGCAGTGTATTCAATTGAATATAAGTTGAAAAGGATTTGCAAATCATTGTATTCTGTTTTTATCTACGATTTACATAACGTGCCAACTTCACTGGTTTTGGGTTTTGTAGAATACTTTAAAAACAATGTTCCTCAACGTCAAATTGCAAAGGCTTTGAAGGTATCATTATTGATGGTGCATAACATCATCAAAAGATTCAGAGAAACTGGAAAAATCTCTGTGCGGAAAGGAAAAGGCCAAAGATCTTTACTGGATGCCCGTGATCTTCAGCCCGTGAGACGCCACTGCATCACTTACCGGCATGATTCTGTCATTGGCATTACTAAATGAGCCCAGGAATACTTCAAGAAACCACTGTCTGCACACACAGTCCACCATGCCATCCAGAGATGCCACCTAAATCTCTATCTTGCAAAAAGGAAGCCATTGTTGAGCATGATCCAGAATCACCGCTGTGTTCTGTGGGCAAAGGCTAATTTCAAAAGGACTGTAACAAAGTAGCAAAATGTCCTGTGGTCAGACGAGTCCAAATTTGACATTCTTGTTGGAAATAATGGGCGTCTCGTCCTCCGGGCTAAAGAGGAGAAAGACCTCCCCAATTATCAGTATTCAATTCAAAAGCCAGCATCTCTGATGGTATGGGGACGCATTAGTGCGTATGGTGTGGGACACTTTCATGTTTTAAAAAGCACCATGAGTGCTGAAAGGTATATTAAGGTTTTAGAGCAACATATGCTCCTCTCCAGATGACATCTATTGCAGGGAAGGCCTTGTGTATTTCAGCAGGACAACGCAAAACCACATACTGCAGCTATAACAACAGTATGTCATCATAGTAGAAGATTGTGTGTGCTGAACTGGCCTGCCTGCAGTCCTGATCTTTCACTGATTGATTTGGCGTATAATTAAACAAAAAGTCTGTCAAAGGAGACCCAAAACTCTCCAGCAGCTGGAATCCTGTATTAAACAAGAGTGAGATCAAATTCCAAAGGCTAAACTCAAGAAACTTGTCTCCTCAATGCCTATACGCCTCCACACTGTGTTAAAAAGAAGAGAGGATGCTACACCATGGTAAACAGTCCCCTGTCCCAACTTTTTGAGACGTGTAGCAGCCATAAAATTGGAAACAAGCTCATTTTGTGGATAAAATTGTAAAATCTTTCACCTTCAACTTTTGCTATGTTATCTCTGTTCTATTGTGAAAAAAGTACTGGATGGTGTGATTTCACAGTCAATGCCTTTTGATTTTATTCACAATTTACACTTTGTCCCAGCTATTTTGGAATTGAGGTTGTAGTTCAATGGTTGTCAGCTGTGCAACACATTTGTAGAAGGGTTTTCTAATAATCACTTAGCCTTATAGAATGCTTTACTTGGATTAGCAGCCATACCAGGAGACTGATGCAGAAGACTGACAGTTGCCGATAATAGGCCTCTATGCAAAAATGTAGATCATTCTTTGAAAATCATCTGATTAATTTCAATCGTTTCTGAAATGGAAAAAAATGTTTGTGAAATGCATGAAAATGTATTTTTCTTTTGAAAACAAAGAAATTTGCAAGTGATCCCAAACCTTTGAACGGTAGTGTAGAATTGACTTTATAGCACAAAGATTAACTGCTGAAATATGCATGTTTCACCTTACATGGAAAGCCGGCGTTAGCTGTGGAGATTTAAAATTAAATTTAACTGGCTTTCTGATAAAATACAATTAGGTAACATTATGCAACCTCAGATCCAGAAGAATTCAGACAATGTAAGTAATGTAAATAAAAACATTAATTTGCAAATCCATTTTAACTTCTATACAATTGAAGATAATATGTTTATATGTTTTAATTCATCAAACTTTTTTATTTTGAAAATAGCAGCTACTTTGAAACCTGAGATCACACATTTATACAAAGCTGAGGCCGATTATGTGCACCACTATAACGTCACCTCTCCTTCCAACAATATTCAGTGATAGTTTTGCCACTGGGGATATGAATTGTCAGAGTTTTCAAAGCAGAATTTCTTCTCATTCTTGCCTGATATATGGCTTCATTTGATCAACAGTCTTGGGTTTCCATTCTCAAATTTTCACTTCTGCCTCATGTTTTCAGTGGGAGAGAGATCTGAGCTGCAGGCGGCATCTGCACACATGAAGCCACGCTACTGTAATACGAGCAGGGTGTGGCTTAGCGTTATCCTGTGAAACAAGCTGGGATATCCCTGAAAAAGATGACATCTGGAAGGCACATATATTGTTCCAAAATTCCACTCCCATAACCAAATGCTCCACTCCACTATACTGAGCGCACTATAAATACACAAGTACTTGTTAACATGTAAAATGATGCAGTATTTGTATTCATCCTACCCTGAATCTGTGCAGAGTTCAATTTTATAAGCTGTTAGAACCCCAACCTACCGCTAGTGCTGGCAGGAATGACAGGCATTGCTTTTAGTGTATGTTGGCATCATAAAGAGTTAATTAGAATTGTGGAATCATTCCAAATTTTAGTCGCAGTACGGTGGCACGCCAGAATAGTAGGCGTAAATCCTTGAGCGCATAAAGCCTTTCATCCCGGTGCTTTACATTCCTAATTTTACTGTATGAACACACTCTCAGTTACCTCTTATCCAACCTCCTTGGTTCAGGCAAATTTAGGGCTGTAAAATCTTGATTGTTCAGAAAGATACCATCTCTATCTCCTGGCCAAACTTGGTATTTCATGTTTAGTTTACACAGCTGTCATTCCATTGTAACCAGTTCTTTTGGTTTTAGCAGAAAGGGGGCTTGGCTGAACAGCTTGGGAAGGATTACTTATCTCCTCCCTGTGTGAATACGTCGCCACATCTAAGAGCTGCCCATGGTTACCTAGTTGTGATGATAATTTGATCTGGCTATTATCAAGTAGCGATTCTTCGGAGAGGACTATCCATGACATTATGCTCATGCCCAGTATATGCAGTGATTTTGAGGACAGTGCATAGAAACCCATATATTGCGACTCAATAGGAGGTCTTCGCTAAGAATGAAATCAGTGAATGAAATCAGTAGGAGTGGCTGAAACACAGGACCATGTGTGATTGTTGTGGGAAGGGTAACCTAAACTTGCAGCTACTGGCAAACAGCTATACATGCAAGAGGGCAAATCTACATACAACCATGAGATTGGTTATTGGACTGGATCATTAGTAGTGATTTTTTTTTCCTTTTCTTACTTTGTAGAATAACATACCAAAACATAAAATAAAACTTAACATGTTGCTGAATTCCCCACGGCCAAGGTCAAAGGTCAAATCCAGTAAAAAAAACCCTGACGTTGCACATCTATGGGTCATAGTGACAAACCATACCAAATTTTGTGAAGCTGCGATCGTTGCTGAGTACTGACCCGGACAAAGTCATGGACAGACGACAGACAGACAGGCAGGCAGGCAGACAGACACACAGATGACGACAATACCCCTCTGGCCAAAGTTTGGCCGAGGGGTAAAAACCAGACAGGGTTCACACTGCAATCAATCTTGCTTTATTATTATTATTATTATTATTATTATTATTTTGCGAGTGTGCATTTTTTAATGATTATGGTGGCATGACTTTTATTTCCATAATTCATTATTATTATTTTGCATGCCCTCCTGCCCCACTCTGAGGCTGCATTGCCACATGTACAGACATGAGCCTTTATCCATTCACATTTTCACGCAATTTAACATTTCAATCCAGATAACTGAGTGTTACGAGGTAAAGTGAGTGTACTATATATCCCCAGAACTATTTTCCATTAGCATAAATTCCACGCCACTGACTTGTAAATGACAACATAATGCTGAATATGAGAGAACAGGATTGTTCTACACAGAATTGCTTTGGACATTTCACTGATACTGATGGTGAGAAAAAGGAAGACAAACTATGCACTATGGGGTCTATTCTCCCATTAGCGCGTAAGTCCTTTTTTACGCGCTTCAAGTTAAGTGCATTTGAGTTACGCGTATTCTCCCCTACGCGCTTCAATCACGCCCACAGCGCTTAACTGCAGAATGTAGGCGGCCTTATGAAAGAGGCGTGACTGATCCAAAAGAGAGGCAGACTCTGTACAAAGCTCATTGATTATGGCTATCAGGAAAACATGGAAAAAGGATTTTCTGATTAACCATGAAAATGCATTTGTGGTCCATGGAAAACGCAAACCAGACTTTAAATTTGAATATCGTCGGCCTGCTGATAAAACCTCGTATCTCCAAACTGATACGAAACGAAAACTCGTGTGTCCACTATTCTTACATGCAAAATTAAACATTTTTTATTTTAAACTATATTTATCCATTAATATTATTATTATTATTTTATTTCATATTTATTTTTTATTTTCCTGTGAAGTTTGTCATTGTGAAGATACAAGGTTTTATATGCCGCTGTAATAGTAGGCCTATGTATGTCCGTACCAATTACAAGACGTAATTCAGAAATCCCTTTTTTTTTTTTAATCCCCCGCCGCGCAATTAGCGCAAAGCGGGGGATATAGCATTGGGCTCCGTCCGTACGGACACATAAAATTGCTGCGGCGGGGGATATGTTAGTGACAAACACTTGTTATTTCTTACTCTAGCCACCATGGCATTAAAGCTATGCAAACAAACAAATTGCCACGATAATGAAATAATAAATAAAGAATTTAGCGCTTCTCAATCAGCGCAATCAGATCATTGAAAATGTGCCCCTCCTACACCAGCCTGTTTGTTCCGTGGAAGACAGGGAAGAAGACAAAGGGAACATTCTAGTCACACAAAGACAATCAAAGACAGTTTATATGATCTAGTTTAGAAATTGCGCACTTGAAAACTACTCCTATGTCAGGTTTGCAACTAAAGGACATGGAAACGCTTTAACAAGGATTCTTACCCCGCACGCGGTCATCTCCCCGCCCCGAAACCGCCTCAGCAATGACGGAATTCCATATCCATAGCCTATTATCCTATTTGATTTGAGCAACACATTCACTTGAACTTGTGCCTAATACTTTATTATAATCAATTATCCCATTTACTGATAATGATTCTTCCCATGTCGGCTATTCTTTAAAGGCTAAAATTGATCAACAAATGTATAGTGCTTTGGTATTTGCTAGGGTAGGGCTCAATCTAGAGTAGCCTATTTAATAATATCTTTATTCACACATTAAATCACACAGTATTACCAATGGTTAAAAAAATTTACTAGGACTCGAGTTAGTTAATACAGATATCCTTAATTAGAAAATCAATCCCCTCACTCGTGAGAATATCCCGACTTTTTAGATTATCACAAACATATATGGCAGTCGCATTTGTTAATAGAACATGGAAGACAATGATGACGACGTCGAGCCTAAGCCGAAAACCAAATTTCACAGATGTTGGTGTTGTATGGCAAGGAGCACTGAAGGCTGATCCGAGGAATTGAGCTGCGAATCGTCCTGGATGTGGCTTCGGTGGGGAGATGTAAGCGCAGTAACCCCGATTTAAAGCATAAATGGAGAGATCTGCGGGCGCTGTAAAAGCCAGTTTCTCTGCACACCGGAGTGTACACGCAACAGGTGGTGGGCGACCATCATCCCTGTGCATTTCACTGCACAGGAGGAGGGGATGGCATCCACTCTTTCTGCAGTGGAAGTGCATGGAGAAGAACTTGAAGAGCCAACGAACTGCGTCAGACACCTTGACACAGACGCCTGTGATATGTGTGCGACATCACCAGCCACTCTCTGAAACGACCCAGATGCCAGGAGCGACAGCGCAGTTCTGACGTTGATGACCACGGGTATGTTTTGTGGATAATGGCTGCAGCTGGATAGCTGTTCATCCAGAAGTCGGCAAAGATAGATGATTGCCTCATGCACGGTCCAGACGAAAGCGCTGGATGCATTTGGTATTTGTTTGTCCCAGGATGTCCAAACGAAGCCGATATATGCGTTTTTGTCTTCGAGCTCGGCGTGCTCCTCTTACTCTTTCCCAATCACGCAAGAGTGCAAGCAAATGCGGGACTGGCATTTTGGCTTTAGATTTTGAGAGCATGGTAGAATGATGGTCTTATGTATACTCGTATTAATTAATTGTTTTGCGTCTTAATTTAACTGATTGAAGAAGAGGCTGATGCGTAATATCATGTGATGATTTCGTTTGATAAATTATCATGCCTTTGAGAAATGTAGTTTAGAAATAAGGAAGAACAATCGAATATTAAATGTCTTACCCTTTACCATGTTAAATAAAATAAAAGTAATATTAAAATTCGGCCTATAACCGCAATATTCAATTTCACCTAATGTTGGCGCTTGACCTTAATACAGCCCTCAAAAGCGCTTAACAGAAAAGGCGCGTAAGCCAGGGGGAGAATACCCGTAAGTGTTATTTGCATGAGAAACGCCCGGAAACGCCCCGATTTTGGCCTTGCTCCGCCCCAAGCGCGTAACTGCCTTCAAGGACATAATGTATTTTGTTACAAAATTTAACAGCCAACTTCATGAAATGCTCATGACATGTCTGTCGATACTTCGAAATAAGGGTATTTCTCTAGAATATTTCTTTTCCCTTTACGGTTTCAGTTGTCTGCAATAATTATCAGGACTCATCTGATCAGAAATGCAGTGTTAACCCTCTCCAGCCCAATTTATTATTTGGAGATATGAAAAATATTTCATTCATGGAGAAAAGTTATTATACACTAGTGACTGCAGGGGGAACTAACGTTGTATTTTTGCAGTACTGAGCTGGAAGGGTAACTTTATCAAACTATTTCCCATGTGGTCTTTATATTTTATAGTCAGTCATCAATTGATTTATTGTTGCAAATTTGCAACATGAGCCTGGAGAGGGTTAAATGACCATTGTGGGTGTATCCAGTCCGTCTATCCCTGTGGGTTAATTTGCATAATATATGCAAATGCGTAAAGAGGACCTTGACAAAATAAGGTACTCAGTTCCTGCATCAAAATTTCACAAGCTGTCAGACAATCGCATATACCATGCTTTTAAAAATAAAACATAAACAATCTGTGCACTATCACTTTATACTACATAAAAAGATGGATGCAGCACCTGGGTCTGAAAAGTGAGGCCAATTTGGAAATTGAATTCCATTTAATGGCCAGTAGATGGCGACGTCAGTGGTTGCAGAATTGGAATTTTGCAGAATTCAAAATTTTATTTGAATTTTCATCACCATTGTAACACATTTGTACAGTTTAGTATGGAGTGAGGCAATACCCTTGATGAAATATCCTTAAAAAGACGTGACGAAAAATGCAAAGACAGTGCAATTCTACAAATTTAGTTTTGTCACTTCATTTTGTTATTCAGCAAGTACATTTCATCACACACCTTCATCTTTCAAATGTGGGGTGGAAATGAGCGATTAGTGAAAAAAAAATCTATATTCCTGCAAGATACTTGCTCTCAGTCAGTCGATTTATGCCATGAATTGGTATGGGCTGTTGGTTGTTCGTTAAACTTTCATGTGGTCAAACTCGAACTCTGAGAAATTTTGGTCCGGACCTTCTGAAACTGTCAGTCTCCTGTTGGAGGCTGAAATTCATGATATCAGCTGTCTGTGAGTCCACACAAAATGGGTAACAGACAGTTCTAAATTTCCATTTGCACATTTACTCAGAAACAGATTAAGCTAAGCCACTTTAGGGTCTGTCGGCTAGTTCTAGTTAATTCATGTTCCTTAGTCATGAATCTTTTCAGTTTCTGGTCTACAGACATCCATTAATTCTCATCGTAAGGTATGTGACTAATGAATTTCGCAAATTAATGCAGTCCTCATTATAAAGAGATCTTACTGGACCATAAAAAACTCTTCAGTGGGCTAAATTTAATGGTCTGTAAAATATAAAAAAGACCCTGCAATATAAAGTTAGAAAAAATGTCCATTCATTCTTTTGGTTTTAAAATAAATGATGAAAATTCAGTCATAAATTTACCCTTGACCTAATTGAATATATGTGGTTTGGTTTAATTGATGATTCAAGATGTTGACACACACAGCATATCCATCCTCTGGATAATTGTGATGCCCTAGAAGTATTTGAAATGGCATGGCATATTTATTTGTGTTCTTATTTGCTTTTTCTTGCATGCATTCAGGGTATATTGGTTATTTAATTTTGTATAAAATGCAGAATTTAATGTGATTGTGTTGAAATACCCAAAAATACAGAAACCTGTGCTTCTAATGGCCAGCTAAATATGTGGGAAACCAGCTCAATATTAAGGGTAGGCTCACAGAAAAGAATCAGTAACCAAAGTTCACTGTATGATGAATAGATAATCCTCCCACACAGGCTGGATGTCATGTCACTCTTATATTCCAACTTGAGAGATTGTGCAGCGTGTCTCCCTTACTACCCTCTTTAATCGTAAAGCTTAAGATTCAACGCCGCCCTGAATAAAACTCAGAAACACAAGGCATTCCTCATCCCTGAGGGTGTATTGCTCTTGTCGCTGACATGGATGAAGAATTTTGATGGAATTTTAACCAGCCTGCTCTTCTCCGAGGGCTTGTCAATGGCTGTGAGACAACTAAAATTCCCTGCTTCTCATGCTGCTTCTTTTTTTACAGCCAATTGCATGTTGTTTGATAAGCTTAAAAGCCCTTCTGTATGCAAAAAAGAAGGCCCTGTGGCAGGATTCTCTTGTACAATCAATTGTCATGATAGATCAGAGACTGAAAATGCAAAAGGCTCAATGTCATTCGCGGAGCAATCTTTGAAGCATTTATGCTATTTTTCTCTTATAGACTCCCCTGACAAAAGGAACATATATGCACAGTGTTGTGATTATTTTAAAATGTATCAATTAGTGGTGATGAATTAGTCTTAAAATGGAACCTTGGAATGGAATGGAATGCTTAAAATGACTGATATTCTTTATAAAAAGGGACAAAGGAGACTGGAGCATACTGATAAATTAACAGCCTTTATAGTGCAAACAGACTAATGTTTCAACACTACTGTGTTTTCATCAGAGTCAAAGAGGGCAAAGACATAGGCAAACAACATATAGAGAGAACCTTGAACAAATGAACTAATCTCATTAGTCCAACTACATTTAAAATCTATTGGATAATGACTCCAGGAATGGGAGTTGCCAAAGTCCATGTCCAAGGGCCACGCCCCCAACTTCCTGACAAAAAGGGCAAGCATAGATCATTCCCAAAGTTAACAATGACTAGTAAAAACAGTGAATATACACGGATGAGAGGAAACATCATAGAAAAACAAGAATCAAGGGCAAACACCAAGTCTGAACAATGAGGTTTACATCAGAACAGGAGCAAAGGAACAAATAACACTGACCTCACAAGGTCACATAAAAATATTTAAAGGAAGCATGATAAATTTAATTCTTCATTTATACCAGAGGGCTCCACTGTAATCAGTGTGTAGATCTAATGTGCTTCTCTGCGGAGCAGAGTGTTAATAATGCCACCACCTCCAGGAGATGACAAAGTTTTTTCTATTCCCCAGAACTTGAGTGACGCTGCAGAGCCATGTTTAGCCTGTGCATAATGTCGGGCAGTGGCATAATCCATATTTTGAGTACGTATAGCAGTCTTGTGGTCTGATATGCAAATCTTTAGAGCTCTTTTAGTTTGTCCAACCTATACCAGACCACAAGTACATTTAAGAATATACACAACATGTGAAGTGCTGCAATTGATGAAAGAATTAATATAATACTTTTTGCCAGTATGTGGATGAGTGAAGTACTTTGAACTTTGAACGAGTTTGAACATTGAGCACAGTGACCACACCGGAAGAAACCTGTAGGTCGATTAGACAGCCAAGAAACTGAGCAGGGAGGTTTTCTAGTGTCAGAATGTACTAGTCTGTCTTTAAGATTACGGCAACGTTTAAAAGTGATAAGCGGTGGCACAGAACTAATACTGTTTAGGGTAGGGTCACATTCCAGTGTTTAAAGATAACACTTTTAACCCTTCCTGCCAGGGTAGAGAACTCAGTAGAAAAAAAGATCCGTGAGGAAGTGGTAGCATCTCTAGATTTCTTGACTCATTGGGATTACCGCTCTGTATGAAGGGCCCTTAGATACGCAGAAGAAATATATGAACTAGAGTAACCTCTGTGCTGAAAACGCTCTTTCATTTCTGCAGCTTTACATTGAAAATCTGTGGTTGTACTACAGTTTCTACGTAATCTCAAAAATTGACCAAAAGGAATATTGCGAATGAGCTGCCTGGGATGATTGCTGTCTGCTTTCAAAAGTGTGTTTCTGCTCAAGGGTTTCCAATAAATTGTGGTCTGAATGGTATTATTATTTCCCTTGTAGAGTGTAAGGTCAAGAAAGTGGACAAAGGTATCATGCTGTTCCATAGTAAAAGAAAGACCATTTGGAGAGGCATTAACATACTTCAAAAAAATCAGATAGCTCATCACCATCTCCTCTCCATATGACCAGAATGTCATCAATATATCTCTTTCACAAAGCAATTTTAGAAAAATAGGAATTTTGAAGTGGATTAAAGACAAATTTTTCTTCCCATAAACCCATTACATGACAAGCATACGATGGGGCGAAAGCCCTGCCCATAGCTGTGCCACGTGACTGCAGATAGTAGGAATACAAATATTTGAAAAAGTTTGTGGTGAGAATCTTTTCAGAAAGTGTAAATAGAAATTCATTCGGTGGCATAATCTCATCTGGTCGTTTGTTTAAGAAGTGGGTGAGAGCATCAAGACCTATATCATGAGGTATGTATGTATTCAGGCTCTGTACATCAAAAGTTGCCATGATGTCACCTTGTTCATATTTGAACTCTATGATTATGTTTAATAAATCAACGGCGTCACCAAAGAAAGAAGGAAGACCCAAGACAAATTTTTATGCAAAGAAGTCAACAAATTGTGACAGAGGTTCAGTCAGACTACCAATACTTGCCACAATAGGATGAAGAGGAGGATTAGTTGCAGGTTTATGCATTTTAGGCATTGCCTGGTATTCTTTATTTTTGTATAAATGGAGTCAGATCCACAAGTATTTGGACATTGAGAAAGTAGTTTTAGCGGTCTTCTATGGAACGAAATTTGTTCCAACAGAATTTGAATTGAATTTCGGTTTTGAATTGAATTTAACCTGCTTTGAATTGAATTTTTTGGTTTTAAAATTGGATGAACAAGTAATCTGAAACTGAATCCAATTATTTGTATTGAATTTAAGAGAAAACTTGAAGCATTTCATTCAGTTTGCACATTCAAATTCAGTTCATAAAATTCAAATTCAAATACAAAATTGAAATTCAAAATTCATATTCAAAATTCAAATTCAAAATTCAAATTCAAGTTGAGTAACATCACATGAACGCGCATGGCGAGCTGCAGTCACGCCTCTGTCCCTTGTGGCTTGCCTTATTTGGAATAAGGTAACTTTGTCATTTCCGGGAAGCGCACCTCAGAACGAATTCTAAACCCACCCGACTATACACCAAAAACGTTTACCAAAACTTCGGCTCTTTATCAGTTTATTTGTTTTTGCTCATCATATTAATCTTCAACAGTTAACCCTGAGTTAGCCTAAGATCATCGGTAAATGCAGTCGTTAATTATCCCCCGCCGCGTGATTAGCGCGAAGCGGGGGATATAGAATTGGGCTCCGTACTGACACATAAAATTGAGGTGGCGGGGGATATCGCCATGTTAGTGGCAAACAATTGTTTCTACAGTTTCTTCGGCTAAGTAAATAATGCTAACGTTTGTAACGAATGAGTGTCTTTTCTCCGTCGGTGTGTGTAAATGTATTTCGATGACGAGCCTACATGTTAAAGCTCCTGTGCTTCAAGTGTAACGTTATATTAAGTCAAAATCAAAATAATTAGAGCTGTTCAGGGCTTAAACTTCAAATTCCTCGGAATTCAGTACTTTCTACCAGTCATTGGCAATGTCACTGGTTCGGTCTCTGGCAGGTTAAAACCTTGAGGAAATATGCTGAAGTAAAAACTCGGACATTGCTCACTCACTGTAGAGACGCTGCCATAGACTGAACGAGTGACTTTGCCGATGACCAGTAGAAAAGTATACTGAATTCCGAGGAGCCACCGAATTTACATTGCATTTCATATTTCCGTGAATGCTGCAGATGATTTGCCCGATAGAGCTAGCCAGCTATAAATGAACCTGGAGCGTTTAAAATGCTACTACAGAACCATGTGCATACAATACGTAAATCCGTGTTGGCACCGAATTTCTGCAGAGAGCATATCCCCGTACTCTTATCTGCATATTTTCGTGCATGAGTGAATTTGCATGTGCGTGAAGTACCGCTCCAAATGAGGAATATATTATTTGACTTGATTCAGCAGCAACCCCTACTGGATTAATAGCAGGTTCTTCTCTTCGCGGGTATGTCATCACTTTGTGACTCAAGGCATTCTGAACCATTAAGCCGTATGAAGTTTAAGTTCTGAACAGCTCTATCAAATTATTTTGATTTAGTTTGAATGCAACGTTTCACTTGAAGCCCTCGAGCTGGAACGCGTAGGCTCGCCAGCTAAAGGCCGATTCATGCTTCTTGTGGTCGGCGCGGTCAGCACGGCCCACACGGTGAAATGACGCAATTGCGGCCAGGGCGACAGAGCGCATAGGGTCCGCGGAGGCTCGGAACGCCTAGCCGCGCACCTGGAGGATTTTGTAACAACGCGGCCGGGGTCGCACAGACCGCGTTGCAATGATTGGCTAGCTCCAGGACCCCGAAGTACGTGTACCGATTTAAATTAAAAATGGAAAACTTTAAAGAAAGGCCAGCTGAACATACAAACAGCTGAAAATACATGTGACTTCCAACACATGGAAGGAGATCAGAAATTTTCATCAGACGTGTATTTGATAAAATGGAAAACCTTTCGCAACCGGTTTGTGAAGGCACGAAAAAAATTAAGGGGAGGAGTGGAGAGGCTGAGGGAACCAGTGTATCGGCAGTATTTAAGTTACATCATAGTCCTGGCTCATGCTGTTTATAAAACTGAGGGAGACAAAAAATCAAAAGTATATGTAGCGCTCTATTTAACCTAAGGTTTTCCGTATTTATTACATTTTGAACGTATTTATCACAGAAATAAGATTCTGTTGCTCAACAGTACAGCAGGTCCGTCCTTGGAACCGCTTTGACCGCATCAAGCATGAAACAACTCGACGTTCGTGGGGACCGTGCGCGCCGACCGCAAGAAGCATGAATCAGGCTTAAATATATTCTCACATACCGATTGGGAGAAAAAGTGACCCAATTGTAACTAATGTTAGCATTTCTTTTTTTACTACGCCGAAGAAACGCTAGATTATCGAGTGCATTTACTAATGATCTTGGGCTGACTCAGGGTTAACTGTTGAAGATTAGGCCTAATATGATGAGCTAAAACAAATAAACTGATAAAGAGCCAAAACCCACCCAACTATACACCGAAGACGCTTACCAAAACTTCGGCTCTTTATCAGTTTATTTGTTTCTTCGGCGTAGTAAAAAAATGCTAACATTAGTTACAATTGGGTCACTTTTTCTCCTAATCGGTATGTGAGAATATATTTAGCTGGCGAGCCTACGCGTTCAAGCTCTAGGGCTTCAAGTGTAACGTTACATTCAATCAAAATCAAAATAATTTGAAAGAGCTGTTCAGGACTTAAACTTCATACGGCTTTATGGTTCAGAATGCCAAGAGTCACTAAGTGATGACATACCCGCGAAGAGAAGAACCTGCTATTAAACAAGTGTTTGCCACTAACATGGCGATATCCCCCGCCACCTCAATTTTATGTGTCAGTACGGAGCCCAATTCTATATCCCCCGGATAATTAACGACTGCATTTACTGATGATTTTGGGCTAACTCAGGGTTAACTGTTGAAGATTAATATGATGAGCTAAAACCAAATAAACTGATAAAGAGCCGAAGTTTTGGTAAACGTTTTCGGTGTATAGTCGGGTGGGTTTAGAATTCGTTCTGAGGTGCGCTTCCCGGAAATGACATAGTTACCTTATTCCAAATAAGGCAAGCCACGAGGGACAGAGGCGTGACTGCAGCTCGTGATGCACGTTCATGTGATGTTACTCAACTTGAATTTGAATTTTGAATTTGAATTTTATGAATTGAATTTGTATGTGCAAACTGAATGAAATGCTTCAAGTTTTCTCTTAAATTCAATACAAATAATTGGATTCAGTTTCAGATTACTTGTTCATTCAATTTCAAAACCAAAAAATTCAATTCAAAGCAGGTTAAATTCAATTCAAAACCAAAATTCTATTCAAATTCTATTGGAACAAATTTCGTTCCATAGTCCTCCAGTGGCTGCTGGGGAGCTGAAAACAGAGGATGCGCAAAACTTGAGCGTTATTTTTTATTATATTTTATTAACATTACCTGAACTCCGAAAACAGTCATCTCTATCAGGCATGGCCACTTCTCCTTGTCAAGGTCATGTGCAACATGTAATGCATAATTTTGAAATAAAATCACAAAGCAAATTGGTTGGATATGCATCATCAGATCTGCTAAAAGCCTATGCATAACTTAAGGGGACCTATAGCTAAGCAAAATGCTAATTTTGGTTCAAAATTTTAGTTTTGAGGTAAAAATATGAAGTGGTTCTTCAAATAGTCCGTAATATGGAGTCATGTTCTGATAGAAACATTTGTTACAAACACTGTCTTCAAGGCTGGAACATCTATGAGTGTGGTGACTTCCAATGATGGCCAACAAGGAATTGCCTCCATTCTTATGAAACTTGGCATAAATGCAGGGGCACACTCAATGAAAGGCTATCATGAAATAGACAGAAAACGTTGAAACAGTGAAAAATGAGCACTAGAATAAATGAATAGACGCTCGACAAGCACGTAAAACTAGGAAAGAAACACAGATTGAAGAAAAAGGAGTTACCTTTTCGGTTGGTGCCTTTCAAGGATGTAAAAAAAATCCTAAAAACCACTAAAAACAATATACTACATGTATTTCTCCTGAGAACAATACTGTCAAACTTTGATCAAATTATTACTGCCAAAGTAAAATCACATTTTTTTTCTAAAAATACAGATTTCTCAGCAACTGTCCATCCAATTAGCTTCATATTCTTCATTTTGTGAAAATCTACAACATATGTCTGAACAGAGCTCTTTTTGCAATATGTACCTGTGAATATGCGTAAATCAAAATCTGAATATTTAATGAGCTATTTCCTGCTGAAATTGATTTAGAGGGAGTCAAAATCAATACTAAAACAAAGAAATCTAGGAAAAAAGCTCTGTAGTGATATTAGTAAAAATTTTTCTTCACATTACAGCTGAAATTATAACCAAACACTGTTTAGTTATCTCAATAACTGTGTTTCTCTTTGTATCTCTACATTCATTAAATCAGCCGTTGCCATGGCAACCACTGATTTGATGCTATAAGAAATCAGTGTTTTAAGTTGCAATTTCTAATAGAATTATTTTGATAATAATTCTTAGTTTAAAAAGTGAATATCTTGGAAAAATGTTTGCTTAACTATATATGTCCACTTAACAGAGTTGTTTATCTTTTTTGTAAAGTGAATAAAAGTTTTTTTTCTGAATTGAATTTAATCGAGGCAGGGTTGCCTAAAGAAGGACTGTCTGTGACTACCTGACCATTGATTTTCTAATCAAATGAAAACTTTTCAATCAAGGGAAATGATTGGAAAGTGGTCATGTCTATTCATTAATTAAAAAAAAAAGGATTTTTTGTGCCTCTTCTAGGTTCAGCCCACCAGCCATCACTGATATCCACCACAGTCCAGTGGAGGTGATATGAAATAATGGATATCAGTTCATTTTGCGATTTCCAGCTTTACTTTGAGGGTATTCACATCCAAATCTGGTGCCTGCTGTAGGAATTACAGCACTTTCAAGATTATGTTTCCACCTTTACAACAGACCAAAGGTAGTTGAACTGTTGGCTGCTCAGCTGTTCAATGGTATGGTAAGTGTAATTCCCTCATTTTTTTTCTTTTTCATGACAGCCGATATGTCTAGAGTTGAATTTGTGTGTGATATTTGCATTCATAATCTGTTTCTACCAACTCTCTATAGACCAAAGAGCTGTCACTGCCACTGAAGGGAGCCATCACAAGGTACAAATTTCAGAATAACCCATCATAGAGACAAAAGCATTCTGTATATTCTTCAAAAAAATTGCTGCAATGATGAGCTCAGAAACATTGAAAGGCTAGGAAGACCACAGATATCAATTGCGGTGGATGGCAGGAGAGTTATGTTCCTTCAGAAGAAAGAATCCTTCACTACAATGGGCAAGCACAAGAACATCCTCCAGGATGCAAGTGTTAACTTGTTCTAGAGTGCCGAGGAGTGCAAAGAGGGAAAGAAACTGTTCATAACTTTAAACCTCCCACCTCATCTGCGCAGCATGATGGATGTCTGCATGGCCGCTTGGATTCAGAGATGGCATGGCTACTGATAAAAGCAGCAGGATGAATCTGAGGCTATGCTTTGAACAGGCTTAACCAAATGCTCCAAAACCTCAACTGGACAGTGCTTCACAGAGCACATGGACAGTGACTTGAAGAATACCGCAAAAGCAATCCAAGACCTCTTTTAGACAAAAAAAGGAGAATTTTTTTTTTTAAATAGCAAAGTGAATCTCCTGTCCCAATTCCAACTGCACACAAACTTGACTTGCTAAGGTCAAAACGTTTCGCAAATTACCGCAAGAACAAGCAGCAACTGAAGGCAGCTGCAGTGAAGGCCTGACAGAGCATCACTGAGGAAGAAAACCAGTTTCTGTGATGTCTGAGGGTTCTGGTATAATTATATTAGTCTTTCCAATTACTTTTGAGTCCCAAAAATGTTGGGGGGGGGGGTACATCTCAAAATGAAACTTGACTGTTTCATTTCAAATCCTTTGTGGTGGTGTACGGTGCCAAAATAATGAAAATTCTGATGAAAATCTCAACTGGGGTGGACTTAGCATCACAGCAAATCCCGCACACTGTTAGGTGCGTGTCAGGATGTCTACCCTGTGGATGGGCGTTCTCCCTCCAAGTAAAATTATAACATGTAAGGTCAGATCCAATGAAGACTGGGATTGCTTTGGAGCAGCGGTAATATGTCCCTATGCTTCAATGTAAAATATATAAAAGAGGAGGTATATGTAAAATAACTTGCTACCACAGTCCATTATTATTTTTTGAAAAGATAATTACAGTATGCATAACCCTAATGGCTATCTGTCCTCGTCTCATTTTACTACCCCTTTCTTGAGAGGCCTGTGACAATAAAGACTTCTTTCAAGTAAGCCAGCAAGGCATTTTTCAGTTTTATGTGGATTCCTTGACACCACAGCTGCAGTGCTTTGACAGTCTATATACTGTGTGCCCCTCTAGCTTGCTCTCTGCTTCTTTTGCTCAAAGTAACAATGTCAAATTGACCCTTACCCACTAATTGACAGTGCAGATGCACGCTCAGCTCGCAAGGTTCCTGTTCATCCAGCTCGGACTGGTGCGGTATTTTTACCTGGCTGTCTAGTTATTTTCCAGGGCCTCATGTGGCACTACCTTCCTGCAGCTGAAGCTGACTGGCCAGTCAGTCAAAAATGAGGACATATGTCGTTCCTCCAGTATAAAGTTCCACGAAGAACGCCCATAGCTTCAAGCCCTGACCTGCTTTACATGCTAATGCTGTGTTTGGTCCCACAAAAAAAGCCAAATCTTTTGAAGTTAGACAACGGAATGAGAAGCAAATAATTGCTATGACAGTTACACATTTTTTTGCTGTTTTGTCTCAGCACTCCATCGCAAAAAAATACAACAATGAATGTGAAATTTTAGAGCAGGTTATCTGCATAGGAATTGCAACTCTTCTTTTATAGCTCGCAAAAGTTATTATTTTTCTTTTTCAATCAGTGTTTACACATCTTTAAAAGAGTCTGATTGATTTTTTTAGGCATATTATCTCTCAGTAGCTCATAGATTCATTATCATCAAGCATCATTTGTATCCAACTGTGAATTGGTGTGTTTGGCAGAGGGACCAAAGACAACAGCCTGTGAGCCAGGCTTCACCAGCATAAAGGCTTGTGTTGGCTTTTTGGGGTGACTCATTACTTGCTACATTCACTCAAGCAAAAAGAAATGGACTAAGCCAAAAGACGAGAAATTGAGTTTTTAATGCTTGCAACAGTAAATCAATGCTCTGGAAATAACCAAAAATAAATAAATAAATAAATAAATAAATAAATAAAATAAAATTAGTAGTGAACTCATTCAACTTCCATATACAGTGAAGCCCCGTGGGTAAACTTTCCGACAGCATATTTACAGAAAGAACAGTCCATGTTGTTCTGCACAGTTTTGAACTGTGTTTTTTTTAATCATCAGACAGTTGATTGGTGGTTGAGAAACACTTCCCAGCTAGTTTACATTTCATTTTAGACTACAAATCCTGGGCCCAGACCATAAGACTTGTTCTCAAGTTACTTCTTGGTGGTATGTGCAGTGTGGGCAGGAGCACTGTCTGGTTGAAAAATAACTTCAGATTAGTCCTCCTCTGGAAATAACTTTCCAACAGCAGGAAGCAAGCCTCTCTGCAATATCCTCCTGCGCTCAGCAACATTAATCAATTCACCACAGTGACCTCACACCATTCCCTCTGTGCTTACCAGTGATGAAGATTATTCTACTATTATATTCTCATCATATCTGTGAAAATACCTCTCTGGAGCATCACTGTACAATTCAAACTATTATGACTCCACATAACTCTGCTGAACCACTCTGTACCAAACTTTCCTCAGTGTACGTAAAACCACGTTCTGTCTTTGATGTTTTTTCTCAGAAAGCTCTTTTTTTTTAAGCACGTCTTGATGCAAAACCTGCAGTAGGCATGTCTTTTTGTAATTGTCTTTTGAGAAATAGTCGTTGTATTTAAAAAAAAGAGAGATTTGAATTCTTCTGGCGGTGTATGAAATTTTTTATGTCTTTCTAGTCCCATAAATTTCTGACCTTAGTCATTCGAACCTGAGATGACTTCGGGCCTTCTCAGTCCTGCACCTCTGGCGGTGTTATCAGTTGTTTCAATGCCAGTGGGGAAATAGGGATTCTCACTGCCTCTTCTAATCATTATCATGATTCTGACCTATTTACAATGAGACACAAAGAAAAAGGGCGTGAAATTAATTTTGTTCACAATCATCATATTCATTTTTATCCTTTGTTTGATGCTAAATTTCTTCCAGAAGCCTAAGAAGCATTTGATTGCAAGAAATGGCAAATTTGCTTTGTTTCATTACAATTAGCTGATAATCTACGGATCTGCTGGAGGAAAAAAAAAATGTTTAGAAGGAAAACAGATATGCTTGCCTTTGTAGCAATACCTACGGGAAACATTTGCATCAAATATGGTGACTCAATCTCGCCCTAGGTTCACCCATGGTTGTGAAACTATATCCAGCTCAACAGGCAATACTTTCTTTCACCCAAATGCAAAATATAATGGACATAATATGGACATTCTATAAATAGTCATAAAATGTCTTGCACATAATGAAATTATAAACAACAGGTCCCAAATGTTTTAAATAAGCAGTTTTGATGTTCTCTTCGTTGGTGTGAGTAATTAGGAATTGGATTCTCAAATGTTCCTGTCTTTCCCACTACCAAATTAATCATGGATTACTGAGTTATAGGTGCTTAAAGAAATATGGGCTGAGTGAATGTTCACTAATTAGCCCTAATGCTTATGAAGGAATCAAATGAACTCTTGTTTCATCAGCGTCACCTTTAGATTTATGACAACAAACACAATTCTTAGAAATGAATGAATTTCTAATATAGTGTTTTTGGTGCTTGGCAATTAGTGTTATTTTGAGATCCTTGGCTTTGTGACTTTGCTGCAGAGACACATCCTTGTGTACAACGTAAAGCTTTAGAGCATAGTTTTTTGTTTTGCTTTTCAAAATGTGATGTTCACACTAACATCAAAGATCTCATTCTACTTTTTTCTCCACAGATTTGATCCCAAACATGACTACCAATACTAATTCAAGGAATGCCCAAGATTGTTGCTCTTAAATACTTTAATACTTTTGGTCCCTAGCTGGACCAAGTCTGGATCACAGTTATCGTAAATGTCACAAATAACATGTAATACTGATTTTTACCCAAACATATTACAGGAAATGTCCATCCAATTGGCTTTCTTTGCCTAGAGGTCTGGATTAGCCATTGTTCATTCATTCTCATCAAAACAAGTCTGCGCCACAGCACGTAACTGACAGAAGATTCTACCTTTTGTACTGACAAGAGAACAAAATAAGAACAGAAATTTGATTCTCCAAACATCGACTGCAAATGAGAACAAAAAATGTCCCGTGGTATGGATTAATAACACTTCAGACATAGCATTATAATTTGAGAACAGATCTTTAATGCATAGGATAAAAAAATATGGATTAGCCTCACAGGGGCAAATGGTGAGACTCGCCATTCATGATCCATGAGAGAGGTTACTCTCACATTCACTACCATAGCGGGATGTGTTTCAAGATTAATAGTGATTCATAGGGTATGCCCGATCAAGTATGAGTCCTTTTTTAATTAAAATAGGACAGAGAAACTATTTCGGCAGAGGATATGTGCACTGGAATACCAGTTTTACAATGAAAATAATATGTGAAAATACACCATGTCTGCAAGACACACCGCAATACAATGGAGGCTAGTGGTTTATGCTAACTTTTATATCAGTTGTACATCAGAACTTGTTTTGGGATACATCTGCTAATATCATAATGATATCTCAACCAGTGATCACAGTAGAGTGGCTGCCTTGCCAAATGATGCCAATGGCTGAATTCAAAAAGCAAATTATTGTCCAGGAAAGAATGCTAATACCTGTCTCTCAACATTGCAGCACTCTGGTGAGCCTGCCATGGTCGAGTACGAACCACTTCCTAACTTTCAATTGTTTTGTTAATGGCACCTAATAACTGGTTGCATACACAAACATTTTTTTTTTGTTTCCATTATCCATTTGTAGCCTACTCAGCTATGAAACAGTATAGAAATAATGAAAACAGACACAACTGCAAAACAATAATAACATGCTTGTGGGTTTAATTTTCACCAGAAATTATTCAAAGCTGCCCCAGATGTGTTGACAGCCATCATTGCCTCTACTGAAACTTCCTGAACACGAGCATTAACAACAGGAATTTGACCATTCAGAGCAGGTAAAGTTCACTTCTGTGAATCTTGGAATATTCAGTACAGGTCAACTTAAAGCCCACAGCACATTATTTCTCTGATATTCATTTGCTGAAATGCAACATTACTGTCCATCAAACTTCAGTGGCTGAAGGTTTTGAGTTGGGTATTGCCACAAAGGGCAAGCGTTTCATATAGTCCGGGGGTTCAGAAAGGGCTAGTGTTGGTGCTGGCATCCACTCCAACCAAGCTATTACATACTGGATACTAACACTCGTGGTTTTTAGCTTCCAGAGGTCAATTTATTGAGTCAGGCATGCACCTGCTTAAGCCTTAAATGCCCCCTGTGACAAATTTGTCACACGATTTTGGGGGTTGTCAACATCACTGACCCCACTTAAATTTTGCAACCTAATGCCCATAGTGACATATATAGGCCAGAGCTGCCATCTGATGCATAAAAGTGGAACTGACCCCACACTGGCTGCACCAGCTAACCTTTCCAATATGGCTGAACATGGTCGAATCCACACGATAGATCAGCACCCATTCGTCAATGGATAAAGTAGACAAACAGGTAAGCTAATGAAAAATAAGCTATGCCTAATACTTCAGCTATATGTCAACTGTTTTATCATTCAAGTCATTTTAGCAATAAGGTCACCAAAATGCCCATTGTGACATATATGTCACAAAACTAAAATGAAGTCAAAGGTCACCAAAAATTAAAAATTGCAAGTTGTTATTAGCCCCTCCCCAGGACATATTAACAGAAGACATAGATTTTTCTTTCTACTTTTACTATAGTTGGGCATTTAAGGGTTAATTGGGGGGAAAAAAATCCTGCTCCCTCACCACCTCTCACTGGATAAGGTCGAGAACCCCTGCCCTGGAGGGAGGAGACAGTGGGGCATGCTTGATGCATTATTTGTAAAAATCTAAACAAGAGATTTGTCTTTTAAATCATTTGCAAATTTGGCCAATTAGGCGTCCATTCAGTGGCGTGCACAGACATTATGGGGGGCAAGTGCTCAGGGGGGAGGGGGAGGGGGAGGGCACTTTTTTGCACACGTGGAACATGTTACTATAGTGTGAGATTAAAAAAATAAAATAAACATTACACGTACATGTTCAATGCAATTCATGACTACTGTCATTCATCACAAGAAGGCACATGCGTCGCCTTTATGGGGATATTTTTCTCAGGCAATGGGGAACTGCCTGATTCTTCTTTGTGTTCATTTATGTTGCCTAACAAAACCTACACAAAAGAAAACGTTCAGCTTAACAGATAGATTTCCAAAGTCGACCGACATTGTTTGTGGTGGTCTTCCTCACGTTATCTATCATTGTTTGGGCTATAGCATTAAACTAGCTAATCAGGTGACCAGTTGGCTAAAAAGCAGTGGCGTACCGTCAGATGCCAGGAAGGCTTTCAGTAACATCACCCTTTCCCGGATAATTGCTCTTAAACTGTTTGTTAATCAGTCAAACCTGATCGCAATCAAACAGTTAATAGAATAGCCACCACCAATGCGTGACACGTAATGATTAAGAAATGCTAATTACAAAGCGATTGCCTGTTGGCTATGTTGATATAATTGATGTGAATCTGCAAGGATTACAATCTGCAAAAAATCCGAAACGTTTGCGGACTTCACAGCAATTATTTTCGTCTTCACTCAGCTGTGCTACTACGCACTTTGGCTGTCACATTCAGAGTATATAGAATGGATTCTCATGGCTAAATGAACGTCGAAAATTAATTTACGCAAATTCAGAAATTATAAAGACGTAGGCTATTGATATTTTTTCCGTAGCCATTGGTGTGCGGAAGTAAGTTAAACACCATGTAATTTCGTAGTGCAATGTATAACACGGCTTTCAAAAACAAGTTAGATTCTCGTCGGTTCCTCCAATCAGTCTGAGCAACGGTTGCTAATCGGGGAGGTAAACTGCGAGAGGTGTCTGTCATTAAGAAGTGGGTATGAGACATGCTACTGCACAACAAAATGATTACAGGTTGGGCTTGGAGGGCAAACTGCACGAATTCATTTGATCTGTGTGTTACCTGGCTGGTGGGGCACAAGACTGTGGCTTCCAGTCGCTCAGCTGATGTGCTCCTGCAGCGCATCAATAAGCACTGCGCTCGTGTTCAAGTGACAAAGGAAGAGAGGTCGGAAGTGCGTGAGGAGGTGGCCCATTTCGGGGCATTTTTTTCACTAGTTTTTAATCACACAGCTTTTCTACAAGATCATTTCAACATTGGCCCCACTAAAGAGTTAATAATAATAATAATAATAATAATAATAATAAATATAATCATTAAAAAAAACGAAATTTCAAAAGGGCACTTCCATTGATAAAGGGCAAAGGGGCAAGTGCTGTAGCACCACCTAGCGTCTATTTGTGCACGCCACTGGGTCCATTGATGTCCAGGATCTTGGGCTTCAGCCCAGGGAAGCCCATGCATTACATGCCCCTAAAAGCAGTGTTTGCAAAAATCTAAGATTTCTTAAAACAACACACACCTGGACACCTGGGGATACAGCCTATGATATCTTGCCAAATCAAGACAAATTCTGAAGGATTCAATTGCAGTTCTAAGACTTCACTCATGTATTTCCAATGACAAAATCCCGAATATCTCAACCATGTTGTCTTCATTCTAGTCCCTTAACACCCTCCCAATTTGTAATGTTTTTGTTATTGTTGTTGTTGAACGTCTCGGTTAATCTGGTTAGTAGCACTGTAAAATAATGCTGCATCATCCAAATAGATAGTATGTCAGAATATCTGGCTTAACCAGTCATTATGGTGTATCACAGCTTGTGACAAATGTAATGTAGATGTTGTGTGATTAGCGGGCACTGGGCACTGTTACAGATCTTTTGCTCTGGTGCAAATATGTGAAAGCACCAAGTAAAAATTGACATTTCATGACACTTCAACATGGCATGACACTTTCTGACACTTTCTCATGACACTTTCTGATTTTGAGATAAAGGCTGCTAAAGTTGGGCTCTTTTTACTTCTTATATGATTCCATTGAAATTACTAGGTGAATCACATTTTTTTTACATTAAATTTCTAGGGATTAACAACACACTGAAGTATCAATTCGAAAAAGTCCAAGTAAGTCTTATGAAATGTCAGTTTTTACTTGAAGTGTTCACATATGTAAAAATGGAAATAGTTTTTTTTTCCTTGAGCAAGATCCATGATCACAAACTTTTCCAAGAGCTGTGATAAAAACTCTTTTATGTAGAATATGAGAAAACAAAGTTACAAGACAATGTTTTTTTTTATTTTTTATTTTTCCCCTTATGCCCCCATCTTGAACACAGCGGAACTGTTTAGACCACCACAAAGCAACCTGCTCCCCATTGACTCAGGAGGAAGATGGCATGTCATTCCTTCGACTCATGAGACAACTAGCTCTCACTTCATCACAAAATGCAGTTGTACCTCTAATTACACACTGCCTATGCCATCAGAGGATCATGTAGTCAGGGAAAAATTTAGTTTGTGCAGCTACATGCACCTGGGCAAACAGAAGTGGTCGCTACAGGCGAAGCTGCATTCAAACACCCAACCACAGGACTCACAGACAAACGAGCCACCCAGCGGCCCCCAGGACAATGTTAGATGGCATCTATACACTTTTCTCAGCTTTATGTCCAAAATGTGTTTCTTTGGTAAAAATGTAAAAAAGAATGAATTAAGATAGGAAGAAATGGTTTATTCAAAACTAAAAGCTCTGTTCTTTCTGTGAAAATATTAACAGAACTGAATACCCTGTGGGTGTTACAAGATCAGTGAATATTATCAAAAATGCTGGCGGTGGCTTGCCACTTAAAAAAAATATTCTGGCGCACAAAGAGTTAAATATCTTTCATAGAGGCCAGCATGGTGCACCATTTATCACAGAATGCTCCAGCAAAAACTAATTCCCAAGAGCTTCATGTTTACGTGAATCAACCACGCATTTGAGTGTTTCGTTCATATGCCTGGGTTCTTACTCTGTCTACATCACTGTAGCTGATTACAAACACTCACCATCTGCTGCATAAAATGCATTCTTTCACATTTGATATATAAAATACAAATTATACGAAGACAATTATGATGTCTGACTCTTCAATTAAATGTGGGCACATCTTTCCAACCAGACTCAGAACAAGCACAGGCCATTTGACTTTTTATTTCTTATTATCTTTTTAATTTCTTCTTTATTGTTTTCTAACCTTCACAGGAAAGGAGGGCCTTGAGCCACGACAAATAGATGTAAAACTAATTTGTTTGATGCCATCCTTGATCTGTGTGAGGGCATCCATTGTAATCTTAGATGGAAATGAAAATAATAAATCACTCAGTCTCCTCGGAGAATAGAGAGTAGCTAGCAGCACAGAGATAAAAGCTGATTCCAGAGTGCATTTATAAAGTACTTTGCAATAAATTATTTTGTAATGAAACAAAATGAGCAGGATTCCATCCTTGTAAAATCTGGTCTATCAAAACCTTTAGAAAATTGTCTTCTGATGACAGTGCGGATGACTTCCTGAATTCAAGACTTCCTGAAGAAAGCCAGTTTGATGGCAATGCGTTTCTGAAGTCATAATGCATACTGTTGTTTGCACATTTTAGCAAAAAGTTATGATAGATGAAATTCGACAATTTGCATGAATTTTTCTTCTCATAAATCTGCATTTCCATTCTGAGGCATAAATGATGCTTCAACATTTGACTGAAATGCAGTATATCAGCATTAGTTCTTTCATTAAAAAGCCATTATTTATGAGCTGTAGCACCAGACCTGTATTTTGCTATTCTCTGCATCAACACAACTTCACTGCATCCTACAACATACCTGAAAAGAAGATTCTTCTGATAAAATGTATTTCATTGTTATTGTTAAACAATGTAGATAGCAAGCAATTCTGGCTTCTCTGGTGTAAAATAGCTTTCTGGTGTAAATTCTGTGCTTTAATGAAAGTCTGCCAACAAAAAAAAAAAGAAGCAAAACTAGCTTTGGGAAGTAAGTTATAAGGAGATAACAGCCACAGTGATAGAATACTGCAGATTAAGGCTGCTGAGAAAAAGGTGATGGCTTTCGTTGGATTAGGGTCAGAGCAGTCTTTGTGATATCTCTGCCTCATTACGTTTTCTTATTTTCTTTTTCTTCCTGGCAGACAAAGTTGTCATTCACACTGGAAACCTGTTTTGAGGACTCAATAGCAAGAGAAGAGACTGTGTTCCCAGCATCTCGAGGAATGAGAGGGAACGGAGTGGACCGGCTCAGAGAAGGTAATTCAAATGCCAAGGTTTTTCTTTTCTTTTTTTGTTGGCAAAGCTTGGCTGCCTGAAGGTGGCTTGGTTCCCCTCTGACTCTTCTCGCTTCTACCTCTCCAATTTAATCCAGTCACCGGTGCACAGGTCCAGAAACTTCCACAGCTCTGACTCAGCTTTTGAGCTGTTAGCATGGGTTGTATGGCCCTTTCCCAGCACTGGAAACAGTAAATTTCACTTTAGCAACTTGGAGACAATGGTGGCTTTCCTGTATGTGATGATCGTAAGAAACCAAGAGACTTACACTATCTGACACAATGCCAACAGCGAATTTTTGAAAAGGGGCCAGCTAGGTTGGGGATTGGCTGAGATGAAATGTCGAGGGGTCAGAAAATTAAAAGTTCTGTCATATGTTTCTACCGCCCATGAACTCAGCCAGCTGATATTGTTAATTAGTTGTACCTCCTGGCTGGAGGATTGTGCTATTTGGCATATACGTGTGGGCGATTGGAACTAAACAAGGGACATGACTTTGACTTTTTGAACCTGGATTAAACACCGCTGGGGGGTGGGGTGCAGGGATACGTGAAAATTTTGATGGTAACTTTCCTTGAAATTCAAAGCAAGCGATATGTACAACCCCATTTCCAAAAACGTTGGGACGCTGTGTAAAATTTAAATAAAAACAGAATGCAATGATTTGCAAATTATTTTGACCTTATACAGTGCCTTCCATAATTATTGGCACCCCTGGTTAAGATGTGTTCTTTAGTTTCTAATAAATTCAGTTTTTTTCTAAATAATGTGGGACCATAATGAAAAAAAGGGGAAATTCAACCTTTAATTCAAGTGCATTTATTTAGAGGGAAAAGAATCCCACGTGAAGTAATTCTTTTACATCAAATCATGTATGCCACAATTATTAGCACCCCTGATGTTAATACTTTGTACAACCCCCTTTCGGCAACAAAACAGCTCTTAATCTTCTCCTATAATGTTTCACTAGATGGGAGAATACAGAAAGAGGGATCTTTGACCATTCCTCTTTGAACAATCTCTCTGAATCATCCAGCGACCTGGGTCCTCTCCTTTGTACTCTCCTCTTCAGCTCACTCCACAGGTTTTCAATGGGGTTGAGGTCTGGGGATTGAGATGACCATGGGAGGGGCTTGATTCTGTGCCTGGTCAACCATTTCTGTGTAGATTTGGCCACATGCTTAGGGTTATTATCTTGCTGAAAGACCGAGTGACGACCCATCTTCAGCTTTCGGGTGGAGGCCACCAGATTTTGATTTAAAATGTCCTTTCAAAGCGTTCATGATGCCATGCACCCTAACAAAGTTCCCAGGGCCTCTGGAAGAGAAACAGGCCCACAGCATCACCGATCCTCCCCCATACTTCACAGTGGGCGTGAGGTGCTTTTCTGCATACTCATCTTTTGTGTTCCGCCAGACCCACTTAGAGTGTTTGTTGCCAAAAAGCTCTATCTTGGTCTCATCTGACCAAAGCACACAGTCCCAGTTGAAGTCCCAGTACCGCTTAGCGAACTCCAGACGTTTGCGTTTATGATTGTGAGTGAGAAAAGGTTTTTTCCGTGCATGCCTCCCAAACAGCTTGTTGGCATGTAAATAGCATCTGATGGCTGTTTTAGAGACTTTGTGACCCCTAGATGCTACCATTTGTTGCAACTCTTTAACAGTGAGCTTTGGAGAACTTTTTATTTCTCTTACCATCCTCCTCACTGTGCGTGGTGGCAAAATAACCTTGTGTCCTCATCCAGGCTTGTTTACCACTGTTCCAGTTGTTTTAAACTTCTTAATGATTCCTCTGACAGTAGATATGGGCAGGTGCAGGTGAGTGGCTATTTTCTTGTAGCCATTGGCTGACTTGTGAAGGTCGACACACATCTGCCTTACTTGAATGGTGTGTTTCTTTATCTTTCCCATGTTGAAGATTGGATAAGAGAAATGGCCTCTGCGTCACATCATATTCATAACCCAGGGAACCAGGAAGTGATGATTTACTAATTAAATATTCCATATATATGCATGCTTCATCCAAAGAAGATGCTTCAGGCACAGTCTATGAAGAAGATGGTTAGCTCTCAAAAATGGCAAAAGCTGCAGAAAGAAAACCTGAAAGACTAAAACTAAATAAGAACTAAACTAAAAATAGTCAATTCCTCAAAATAAAAACTAAACTACAACTGCTTAATCACTTGTTCAGCTAACTAAAACTAAACTGAAATAAAAAAGCAAACTGAAAAACTAAATTTATAAAAACTAATGAAAATGTCAAAACTATCATAACCTTGATCGTGGACATACGAGTTTTTATTTCTGATCAAATTTGGAGATTGAAGGTTTTATCAGCAGGCCGACGATATCAAATGTTGCAACTGAGAGATTTTATTGTTTTTTGAGAAATATTTGCTCATTTTGAATTTGATGCCAGAAACATGTCTCAAGAAACTTGGGACAGGGGCAATGTTTACTCCTGTGTTCCATCACTTTTTCTTTTAACAATACTCTGTAAGCGTTTGGGAGCTGAAGTGCAGGCAGGCCAGTTTACCACCCAGCCTCGTTTACTACAGAGCCATGTTGTTATATGTGCAGAGTGCTCTGTTTAGTGTTGTTTTGCTGAAATAAGCAAAGCCTTCCCTGTCAAAGATGTCTGGATGGCAGTATATGGAGCTCCAAAATCTGTATATATTGTTTAGTATTAATGGTGTCTTGACAGATGTGCAAGTTACCCGTCCCATGTGCATTAACGCACCCTCGGGCTATAATGGATGCTGAACTGTGCACTGATAACAAGCTGGATGGTCCCTCGCCTCTTTAGCCAGGAGGAAGTGGAGTCCATAATTTCACAAAATGATTTCACATTTTTGATCGGTCAGACCACAGGAATGTTTTCTTCTTTGCCTCAGTCCATCTTAAATAAACTCAAGCCCAGTGAAGGCCGTAGCATCCCTGGATCTTGCTTTAATATTTGCATAGCAGAGTTTTAACTTGCATTTGTGGATGCAGTAACAACTGGTGTTTACTCAGAACGGTGTTCCCAAGCCAATGCCGGGATTTCCACTTCAGAATCCTGTCTGTTTTTAAGGCTGTGCTGCATGAGAGCCCGAAGATCATTACCATTAAATATTGGTTTTTGGTCTTGTCCCTTGTGTACAGAGTTTTCTGTGAATCTTTTGATAATATTATGTACTGTAGAGGAAGAAATCCCCAGTTTCTTTGCAATTTAACATGAAGAAATGTTATTTTAAATTGTTAAACAATTTACTGGTGCAGTGATTCCCTGAGTGGTAAAGCCATCTTTTTGTCTGAAAGTCTTTTTATACCCAAATCATGTCACTGACCTGTTGCCAATGAACTTTCTTTGCATTTCCACCAGGTGTATTTTTTGGCATCATTCAACTTTTCCAGCCTTTGGTAGCCCCTGTCCCAACCTTTTTGAAATGTGTCGCGGGCATCAAATTCAAAACAAGCAGGTGTTTTCCCAAAAACAATTAAATTTATCCGTTTCAACATTTGATATGTTGTCTTTGAACTAGTTTCCATTAAACATAGGATTAAAATGATTTGCATTTATTATTATTATTTACATTTTGAACACTGTCCCAACTTTTCTGGATTTGGGGTTATACTTATGATAATTATATACAATCTTTGCAAGCTGAGTTGTTCAGCTCTGTTAAGAGCAGGTTAGCTGAATGATTAGACAACATAACACCATGCATGCAGTAAATTGCTATATATTTTGCCTTCACAGCCAGAGTATTGAAATGCAGTTGAAATGCACAAGAATAATTTTTACTAATATCGCCTTGCAGATATCAGAAGACTCTCATTTTGTGGAGCTATGAATAACCTATCACTTTCAGACTGGTCGGTTAAAAGCCATTGCTTTTCTTCATATTGATTTTGTGTTGCTCTTTTCTTGATATTAGGCCGTAAGCAGGTGCTGTTCTGGCTTGTAAAAGGTGAAAATAAGAAAATAAAATTTGTGTGCATAACCCATTTAAAAACTCAGACAATCAGAAAAACACTCCCATAAGGGCAAACGAGCAAGCAACGATCAAGCAACGATCTTTATTTTGGACAATAAATGAATATAAATACATTCATAAAGCACAAACACTGGTGGAGAAATGGTCTTATTTTGCTATCCACATTTCGATGAATGGCTGTCATGATTGCATTACTGCCAGTCCAAAAGACTGCCAGGCACTTGATAAACGTTCTGAGTGCTTTTTGAGGTGCTTTCATGTCACACACCTCCTCTCCGCAGTTCGCTGTCTCACGTCTCTGGAGCGCAGCATGATGGACGGGCTCATTTTACTAATGTTCTGAGCCGGAGATCCTGTCGTGTCATCACATTTTACAGGCCCTGTGGAACAGGGAGAGAGCCTGACGTAAAGAGTTATGTGAGATGAAATTTTGTCATGTTTTTTTTTTTCTCCCCCTTTTCCTCACTCAAGGTCTTTATGCCTCTTTTTTGACCTTGGGTGCTGACACCATCTGCAGCTTTGCTGTCCTTTTTTGACTTCACTGGTTGTGGCTCTGGGTTGAGTCTTAGAAACAGTCAGGCAGAAAGAGCAGGCTGAATCCTTCATGTTTATCACAGGATTGAATGAAACTCCGCACTGCCATTTGTTTCCTCAATTCCAGGATATTGAGGCTGCTTACAAGGAGTACCCGCAAACACACGCACCCACGCGGACACACACACATGCGCGCACATGGTTATTCGCACTCACACACAATTCACAAGCATTTACAACAAAAGGGCATTAATACGCAATGACACATAACCCCTGCGCAACTTGCCTACCCATACTCACAGACAAATGCAAGCGCACAATCACGCGGCCAAATGTTGGGGCCATCTGACCTACTGTTGAGTACCCTTTTCTCACTGCATGCCAGTGGCGCAAGTCAGACATCAGGTCAGGTGACTGGCTCACCCTTGAGCTTACTCACCAGTCTGACAGAATGGCTGGACTGAAAGAGCAAAGGTTGACGAAACCTGCCATCCGGACCCACAGTCAAGCTGGCCGTCAGCTTGTTTTCCTGAAGGTGACTGGACAGGGTGGGTGTGACAGGATGTATGAATGGAAGAGGGTCTCTGTGCTGTGCGGTAAGGGCACTGCGCCTCTTCAGAAGAAAAGCTGAAAGTGCAGTAAATCTAGCAGCTCTGAGCACATGGGCTGTGGCCAAAGCTCCTGCTCCAGCCCTACCCCCACACCTAAAATTTTACCCAAAACCTAATCATTTAGAGTTAGGCACGGAAGTACTGTATTCGGACAGTGACACAATTTTGTGATATTGCCTCTCTACACCACAATGGATTTGAAACAAACTTTCAAAATGTTATTAAAGCGCAGTCTTTCAGCTTTATTTCAAGGGGCTTCACAAAAATCTCACATTTACACTTTTGTGATTATAGCCCTTTTTGTACGTAGTGCTCTATTTTCAGGGGCTCAAGGGTAATTGGATAACTGACTGACGGTCAGTTTCATCCCCAGGTGTGACCTGTTCCATCAGTATTTAATTACACGTGTTGAACATTAAATTCTGGAGCTTGTTCCCGGACTTGCATTTGGTAGCTGTTCATGGGAACTCTCCATGTGTGGTCCAAAAGTGAAGGAGGCCATTATCTGGTTGAAAAAAACAAAATAAAACAAAACAAATCAGACAGATAGTTTAGGATACAGTTTGGTATAATCTTAAAAACAATGAATGCACTGAAGAGCTCATCAAAACCAAAAGACCTGGAAGACCACAAAAAACTCAGATGATTTCAGAATTGTTTCCCAGGGGAATAAACCCCACACAACTTCTGGCCAGGCATTCTTTATTTTCCCAAAATGTAAAGATAGGTGGGCAAAGCCATCTGGCATGAAAGTAGTTGTCAGTGATGTTGAGTGTGCAGTTGTTACAGAAGTCGCTTTCTGTGTAGCCCATTCTAAAATTTTTAGTGGACTCGGTGAAGGGTTTTATAGTGAATAAGTTGTAATCTTGGATTTGAGGACATTGAGAAGGTGTTGATACAGATTTGTTTCCAGTCAATGATATCGGTGGCAACAGCCAAGTCTTTTTCCCAGTGCTAAGTCGGAATGGCAAGAGTGTTATCAATTTTAGATAAAATCTTGTCAATTTTGGACAGGGTTTTTTTCTGATGTACTAATTCTTTGAGTTGTTCGGTTATCGGAGGGGTATTTAGAGTATTGCTGTGCAGGTTGATTTTATTCTTCTTGAGACAGTGCTTGAGTTGTGAATATTGTAGAAAGCTGTTACCACCGATATCATATCGTTCTGTGAGGATTTCATGTGGTATGAGTGAGTTATTTTCAAATATGTGATCTAAATGAGTGATACCAAGTTTTTTCCATTTGTTAAATACAATCTGTTTGTTTTGGATTAGGAAGTCGGGACTGTGCCATAATGGAGTAAGTTTGTTTGGTGTCATGGTTTGTCCAGTCATTTGGATGAGTTTCCACCAAGCAGTCAGAGTTACTGCAATGTATGGGTTTTTAAAGCAAATGTGTTTTTTTTTAATAACAGTGAAAGATAAGGCAAATCTGATATTGATAATTCTTGGCAATCATATTCTTCAATGTCCATCCATGTGTGCTGTAAGTGATTGTTTATTTGTTGCTATTTTAATACATACTGTAGGTGGTTTGCGAGGTGGTATAGTCTAAAATTAGGTGCTGCTAGGCCTCCAGTGTCCTTGAGTCATTGTAGAGTTGACAATTGTATTCTCGGTTTTTTATTTTTTCAGTAGAATTTGGTTATGATTGAGTCAAGAGTGTTAAATCAATGTGTTGTGGGTTGGACAGGGGTCATTGAAAAAAGATAATTCACTTTTGGTAATACTGACATTTTTATGGCTGCTAGTGAAATGGGTAGGTTATTCCAACGGATGATGTCTTCTTCAATTTCTTTTAATAATGGAGTGAAGTTGAGGGAGAAGAGTTCTGACAGACTGGTGGAAACATAGATACCAAGATATCGGAAATTGCTGGTTGTCAAAGAAAAGGGTAGTGTTTTCATTGCAGCTTTCCAGTGTTCCCCGCAAAGAGACAAGATTGTTGATTTTGGCCAGTTTATGGTATAATATGATATTTTTGAGAAATTATTGATAGTTTTGAAGACTTCAATGAGAGATTGTGTTGGTTTTGTTCAGTATAAAAGTACATCATCTGCGTATTAGCTAATTTTATGGTGGACCTGTTTTGTATTTATACCTATGATATTATTGTTCCGACGGAAAGATGCTGCAAGAGGCTCTGAGAAAATAGCAAAAATTAATCGAGAGAGTGGACATCCTTGTCTTGTGCCACGCTGAAGTGTGAAACTTTGGGAAATGTAATTATTGGTGGTGACTGCTGCTGAAGGCGAGTTATAGAGTGTTTTATTAATCCAGTGAATAAATAACGTTCCAAAGCCAAATTTCTCAAGAGTGTAGTGGAGAAATGTCCAATTAACCTTATCAAAAGCTTTCCCGGCGTCCAGTGATGTAATGATGGTATTTAGATTGTTTCTTTGAGAAATTTCAATCAAATTAAATAAACGGCGCATGTTTGAAGATGAATGCCAGCCTTTTATGATACCTGTTTGATCTGGATGGATTATGTCAGATATTACTGATTCTAGTCTGTGTGAAAGTGCTTTGCTTATTATTTTAATGTCGCAGTTGATGAGGCCTATTGGTCTGTAACTAGTTGTGAGAGTTGGGTCTTTGTTGTGTTTGAGCAGAACTGAGATCGGAGCTGTAATCATATGTGGTGGAATTTTACCTCATTGTTTGAATTCTGTGACCATTCTAAAAAACAGAGGGGATATGATGTGCCAGAAATGTTCATAAAATTCGATGGGATAACCATCTGAGCCAGGTAATTTATTGTTTGGCATGGTGAAGATAGCTTTCCTGAGTTCGTCTGGAGTTATGGGTTGATCTAATGCATTTTTTTTTTTGTTCTATTGATAGTTTTGGCAATTCAATGTTGTTTAAAAAAGAGTAGATGTTATCTGTGTCACATTTATTATCAGAATGATAGAGATCCTTATAATAGTCATGAAATATCCGGTTTATTTCATTTGGGTTGTGACTTACATTTCCGTGCTGGTCTTTAACTGCAGTTATAAGTGTTTTTTCTTCATTCCTTTTGAGCTGGTTGGCTAAGTATTTTCCTGATTTATCAATATATTCAAAAAAATTTAGTCTCAATTTAGAAATTGTGTTTTTTGATGTATTATTTTTTCTAATTGAATTTTTATTTTCTGTATTTCCTTTTGTGTTTCTTCAGTAGGGGAGTCTGCAAGTTTGAGGTACAGATGTTTCAGTTTGAGTTCAATTTCTTGTTGCTTTTGTTGTTTTTCTTTTCCTTATGGGTTGAATATGAGATTATTGTTGTGTTCCGGGGTTCTGGCCTTTGGCCAAAACAGTATTGTTTAGGGTTTTAACAGTTTCATGTAACAGCATTTCATAGTTCATAGCCATAGTTCATGTCACAGTTTTAACAGTTTCTTGTATCAGGTTTTTGCATTTCATTATTCATGTTTATTGTTCATGTTTTTACTTTTCCGTGTTTTTGTTCTTGCCAGGTCTGCCCAGCCACTTCACTGCTTGTCTGCATTCCGCCCCGTGCCTTCGTTGTTGCACATTTCAGAGCTCTGGTTGGCTTTGGTATTTCCCCCTTCCTTCTGTGCTGTGCTGGATTCGGGGCTGTCTAAGCTTAATTAGTTTGCACGTGAAGCATGCAAACTCTTGTTATTTCTCAGGATCTTTCAACTTATTTTTATTTTTATTCTCTTTCTTCCCATTTTGTAAACACTTACTCCTCCTACAGTTTTCATACTTCCCATACAACCTGCATACCACATGATTCTACTATATGTGCAGGTCGTTGCTATTCAAAATCATATCGATATTAATTATAGTTTATTAATTATTCGCAATTAAAAATGAAAAAATTCCCATAGACAATGAATGGAGCCCATTCATTTTCAATGGGAGCGAGGCGCTCTTGCACAACCACACTCCCTTACTTTTCCAATTGGCTAAACAGCATCGACCGTTCTCTCTTTCTCTTTTCCTATTGGCTAAACAGCATCGGGACAAAATTGAAACGCCGCCATCTTGTTTTGCTTCCGATGCGAGAGGAAATATGCTAAAGAATACAAATTAAATAGCTGTCAAACCACAAACTTATTCGTAACATCACAACAGACAGATGTCATACAATTATGAAACATAATTATCTTATGCAAACTAGCATACTGTTTTATGAAAATGCATGGCGATTATGGTTCGCAGGGCTCCGTGTCAAAGTAAAAAAGGTCAGCAGAAGTGGGCGGGACCAGGAATCATAATAATACATAAATCAATCAATCAATCAATCAATTCTATGAGTATGCAGTGATAATAAAAATAAACAGATTTATTTTTAATGTAATTTTAGTCATTCTGTTGTGTTTATTATTATTTATTATTATTATTATTTATTTTAAATGTCAGTAATGTAGTCAGAATTGGATTCAGGGAAGACAGTGTTATAATGCTGAAGTATAATCATCAGTGTACCACAACGAGTGAATTTTGGGCAAGTCTAAGGTTTTAAAGAAGTTCCGACTCAAATTGACTTACAAATTGATTAATACTGTCTACACTGTATGTTAGTCATGTAAAGTAGTAACCAAATACGCCACTGACTCCGACACAACTGTTTTTCAGAGACAGAATATAAAGTAGGTGGCAGCAAAATGCCAGCCAAAAATGACCTTTTGTGAAGATAAACCAGGCTACGCAAAGCTTAGTTTTACCAGAACTTGGCGGTTTTCGCTATGTTACCCACAGCTGTAATAAACAGTTCAAGAAACAGCAGATCTGTCATGTGAGTTAAATATTCACTACATCAATTTATTCATCAAAGGTTTTTCCATGTCCCATCAACATATCTGACATTGGCCAGTTAGTGTGCCAGCAACTGTGATGTCAGTGATGTCCATCGGTTTTTTCATCCACCTGCAGCGCTAATTTTCCAATCCCTTTTAATTTCTCCATTACAACGTCCACAATATCTGCCAAAATTTCTCCAATTTCATCCACCAGTTCTTTTGGAACCTTCGATATTTCATTGGCAGCATTTTGTCCCAGCATGGTCCCGACGATAGCTTTTCACGCTGGCAGGATAAGAGATTCGGCAATTGTGTGAGACGTCTTTGATTTTGCTACTAGTCCAGAGACCAGATAGCTAGCTTTTATTGCTTTTTCTGACAGTAGCGGTTTTTGTCATGAAACTAGCTTGTTTATCTGTCTGGCTTCTCGGCCGCATTGAATATTTTGCAAGAGAAGGGTGTTTGGTTGAAAGTTGTCTTGTTCATTTTTTTGGCACCATAGCTTAGTTCGCCAGCTTTTCACCGCAAACAAGACGGTGGTATTGGGGTAGTGGGATCTTCGGTGAATGTAAACCCATATGTCAGATATTCCTCACTGTAAAGTCTGCTCACCACTTTGATGTTCTTTTTCTGGCCAGCGCAGCAAGAGTGAGGTTGTTCAAGGTCTTCGTCGGACGGCCTTTTCGAGGTTTTGATCAGCAATTTATCCATTTTCATTGTTTCGTTTCAACTAGCCTACACTGCTGCTTTTTAGCTGAGTTTAACCGGGGAATGTTCAATTTTTCGCGTGAGATGATGTTTGATTGGCCAATCACGAGAAGGAATTGTGCAGTAGAATACATGATGCGGAAATATCCAGAAGGAATTTTAAATAAGCATTTAAATAAACTGAATTGAATGAATTGATAATGACATGAATTGTTATTTTTATATCCTGTGAGTTCAGCCATTTTATATTATTAGGCTATCAGAAAAAAAATAGTAAGTGGGTTTTCTCGCAGCACACCTAGGAAGCTCTCGATTTGGGAAATACTAGAGGAGAGTTTCCACCGAAAAGACGTGCACGCACATCTGCTTTAGCAGAACTGCCAATCACAGGGCTCGCTCTCTCAGCTGTTCTGTGATTGGTCAAATTCTTCTTATGTTCAAAGGTTGAATTGAAGTTTTTGCCCAATATTGCCAAAAATAAGCTGCCTACCGAGCCTTTAATGCAAGATTTATTTTTTATTTTTATTTAAACTTTATTTATATAGGGGAACTCATTGAGACCTCAGTCTCATTTACGATGGTGCCCTGTTAACAACACAAAAAACTCAAAACAGAATATAATGCAATATATTATCACAAACAAGAAAAAAGCGAGCAAAGCTCACATACCCCCGCTTCCCATTTGTCGCTGAATAAATGTCAATAGAAAATACCGCTTATATGGAAATGTAATATGTAGTCATATTCAAATGAAGTACCTTAAAGGTCCATTCAGTATACAACCCATTGATGCCTCCCAGCCAATTTTTGCACCAAGTTGAATTAAGATTCAAGGGCAATAACTCCATATTAATATATCCACCATGCAAAAGGAAAGTGGGGCATTCTAGTAAGCAGTAAAACATTAACATAATAGTTCTTGGTGATCATTATTCTGGAATTCAGGGCTACTTGCACATAAGTTCTAAGACCACCAATTAGATTGGGCTGATCTGGAATATCAACCTTGACTCTTCCAGTCTCTAGATCTTTGCATGTCGCCCCTCTGGACACACAACATTGCTGCCCTTACAGATGTGAGAAGATCATGTGGATTCATTCCTGACTAAGAGATCGAAAGACACTGATGAATATTGTAACAAAAACTATCAATCCCATGCCATACACAATACTGGTGAAGATAGCACTGTGTTTGACATCATCCCAACATAAGGGAATTGATACCTCATCCCTTCTACTAGTAATAATCACATCATATAAAGAGGACAACAATCATTACAGAGTTAGACATATCTGATATTATAGTGTACATGAAAACTTCAGAATGAGAAATAAGAGTTTAAAAGGCACTGTGGAATTATAACTAAAGTCTTGTTAAAATACCAAAACCAAGGAAGAAAATGAGGTAAGAAGCGATGGGGTTGGATGAAAAAACCAAAAAGTGAAGTCTGTGCCCTAAATGCTCTGAACATTTTACCAAATAAAAAAACGAACCTAACTTGGCTTGAGAAGTATGTAAAATATTACAGCATTTATGGCCAATTACCAGCGAGTATTAAGCTACAGAGGAAAGGTTTGAAGCATGCTGCACTATGCTAAGAGGTGGTACTAAGCTGCAAGAATGCCATCTAAAAAAACTATGCTGCTGTTAATTATCAAGGGAAGTAAGCAGGATCTATAGCTATAAAGTAAGGAAAACATGCAATTAGCACATCACTGTGATTGATACAATACCTGAAAAGAAAAATAATTGTATGAAATGAGTGCCATTCAGCCATGCAAAAAACTGGTGATGAAATGAGGATGTGCAAAGATAATGATGACATTTAAGAATACTTCATGGAAATACAACATAGAAATACAAAATCGAAGTACAGAGATTGTGTGAATGATTTATACAACCTTGTGCATGTTACCGGTACCGCTACTAGGAAGCATGGCACATGTGGTACCATAGAAAAAGAAATCTCTTACAAAATACATGTGACTTTAGGTCACTATAACTCCGTAAAAAATAAAGTTTGGAAACTGGGTTTCGAACTCGTTCAAGAGTATCGTCAGGAGTTCCTAAAACCAAAATGGCATTCATCTAGGTGTAGTAGTTTCTGAGAAAACTTGTCCCCATTGACCACTGTAGAATAAAGTACAAAATGTGATGTTTCCATGGGAACGTCAGAAAATTGACATCCAAGAAAACTGAAAATGGACTGGACATGTAGTATCTGACATTGTTCACGATTGTACAAAGTTTGGCTGAAATATTTTCAACAATTTTTGAGATATGACCCCGGACGGAAGGACGGACGGTCGGGCCGCTATATACCCCCCGCTACGAAGGGGGTATAATAAAAAAAGCGAACAGTAAACAATTTAATTATCAGCCACATGTATTGTATGCACTCTTGTATAAGAAAATTGCTGTAATATAATTCAAAACATGCACAGTCCCCAACTTCAAAATCATTTATCCTTTTTTTGAAATTCTCTTATGATATCATTTTACCCAGCTTAAATGTTTCTTGAAAATTGTTCCACGTCCTAGGAGCACAGTAACTAAAAGCAGTTTTACCAAGTTCTGTTTTAACTCTGGGGACTTCTAGGACCAACCAGTCCTAAGGTCTCGCCTGGTAATTGTTACTGCGCCTTGAGATAAAAGTTTTAAGATGATAACATAAAAGTTTTAACATGATAATTTGTGTAAGATGGCTGACCTCCTTTTATAAAGCAAAGTGCTGCCTTCTCCTGGTAGCCAGTGATGGCCAACCCACAGCCTTATACAGAGAACAATGATGCATTTACGCTTCATAATGCGCCACACATTTTCAATGGGAGACAGGTCTGGACTACAGGCAGGCCAGTCTAGTACCCGCACTCTTTTACTACGGAACCATGCTGTTGTAACACGTGCAGAATGTGGCTTGGCATTGTATTGCTGAAATAAGCAGGGGCGTCCACGAAAAAGACGTTGCTTGGATGGCAACATATGTTGCTCCAAAACCTGTATGTACCTTTCAGCATTAATGGTCCCTTAACATGTGTGTAAGTTGCCCAAGCCTTGGGCACTAATACACGCCCATACCATCACCGATGCTGGCTTTTGAACTTAGCGCCTATAACAGTCTGGATGGTTCTTTTCCTCTTTGGTCCGGAGGACACGACGTCCACAGTTTCCAAAAGCAATTTGAAAAGTGGACTCGTCAGACCACAGAACACTTTCCCACTTTGCATCAGTCCATCTTAGATGAGCTTGGGCCCAGCGAAGCCAGCAGCGTTTCTGGGTGCTGTTGATAAATGGCTTTCGCTTTGCATTGTAGAGTTTTAACTTGCACTTGCAGATGTAGCAACGAACTGTAGTTACTGACAGTGGTTTTCTAAAGTGTTCCTGAGCCCATGTGGTGATATCCTTTACACACTGATGTCAGTTTTTGATGCAGTAACGCCTGAGGGATCGAAGGTCACGGGCATTCAATGTTGGTTTTCGGCCTTGTCGCTTACGTGCAGTGATTTCTCCAGATTCTCTGAACCATTTGACGATATTACGGACCGTAGACGATGAAATCCCTAAATTTCTTGCAATAGCTTGTTGAGGAATGTTGTTTTTAAAAATCAGCTCATGCATTTGTTCATTAAGTGGTGACCCTCGCCCCAGTTTGTGAATGACTGAGCATTTCAGGGAAGCTGCTTTTATACCCAATCATGGCACCCACCTGTTCTCAATTAGCCCGTTCACCTGTGGGATGTTCCAAATAAGTGTTTGATGAGCATTCCTCAACACTCTCAGTCTTTTTTGCCACTTGTGCCAGATTTTTTGAAACATGTTCCAGGCATCAAATTCCAAATGAGCTAAGATTTGCAAAAAATTACAAAGTTTACCTGTTCGAACATTAAGTAACTTGTCTTTGCAGTGTATTCAATTGAACATAGGTTGAAAAGGATTTGCAAATCATTGTATTCTGTTTTTATTAAAAATTTACACAACATGCCAACTTCACTGGTTTTGTACTTTAAAAGACAGTTTTTCATCAATAAATATTCCAAGGTATTTGTAAGAAGACACTCGCTCGATTTCAGAGCCATCCAAGGAGCGAAGTAAAAATGAACTTTCTCTCAAAGAACGAGATCTAGAAAAATGCTTATATTTTGTTTTTGCCACAATTAAAACTAATTTGAGTGCTGAAGTATAAAGCACTGTATCATCAGCATAGAAATGTACCTTACGGCTATAATCAAATGAGACCATATTATTAATATACAGAGTAAAAAGTAAGGGTCCTAAAATCGAGCCTTGTTGTACCCCTTTAGTGACCTCCAAAAAAAGTTGATTGAGCACACTCTGCTGAAACAAATTGTATTCTATCTGAAAGATAACTTGAAAACCATTTGCAAGCATTCTGATCTAGACCTAAAGAGCTAAGTCTATCAAGTAAGAGTAAATGATCAACGCTGTCAAAGGCCTTGGATAGATCAACATACAGGGCAGCACATTGTTGCCCACCATCAAGGGCACATAGAATATAATTTATAACAAGAGATGCAGCAGATATAGTGCAGTGTCCAGCTCTAAAACCAGACTGAAATGTACTTAAAATGCAAGTTCTCTCTAAAAATAAACAGAGCTGACGATTAACCACGGATTAAAGAATCTTGGCCAGACAAGGTAGCTTGGAAATTGAACGATAATTATTAAAGTCTTTAGCGTCACCACCCTGATGCAAATTGCAGTTTTCCAAATCTTTGGCATAATGCCCAAACTAAGTGAAAGGTAAAAAATGCGTGTTAAAGGCAGGGCTATAACGGGAGCAGCCCACTCCAACAGTCCGGGGTCCAAAAGATCAGCACCAGGAGACTTTTTGGGGTAAATTTTCAAAAGAGCATCAAAGACTTCCAATTCAGAAATTAAGCTAAGGGAAAAACTACAATGACTCATATCATTTGGGAGCGTGTGTTTTTATTGGCACTGAACAGTTTGCAAATGGTTCCCTATTCTATTTGAGGCACCCGTCCGATTAGGGTGCATTCTTTCAAACTGATGGCCTGCACTAATGAAATGTTCATTGAGAACATTACAAATTTCCTTCTTGTCACATATGGGACTGGAGTCAGACCATAGCTGTGGGGGAAATGCTGGGCCACGCTTATTCTACATTAATTTTATTGTTTTCCAGAACTTACCAAGATTACTAGCACTCTGATGTGATGAGTTAAGATAAAAAGTTAATTTTGCTTACCTAACCATAGCAGCGCACTTGTTTCGCAACTGCCTGAACACAATCCAATCTGAATGAGCCCCAGTTTTTCTAGCTTTTGCCCATGCGGAGTTCCTTTCGTTCAATATTTCAGATAATTAATGGTAGAATCACACAGTACATCTGTCCTTAGTCCTAATTCTCCGAAAGGGAGCGTGATTGTCAGCAATGGAGTTAAAAGTATTTGAGAAATATACAAAGGCCAGATCAGGATCATGAATGAGGGACACCCTGTCTCAGTCACACAAACTTAAATCATGGAGGAACCTAATTGTCAAAGTGTTGAAAATATCTTTTAAAAATAACACGTGGCTTGGACCTAAATAATTTCACATTCCTTATGCACGCTATCGGGCAGTGATCACTGGCATCCTCAGGAGAACACCACTCAAAGAAAATCTCTGAGGCATGATAGTCAAGTTGATGTCAATCAGAGAAGATTTGTAGCTGTTTTTTTGCATTTGGCCATGTAGGTTTAGTGATTAACTGAGTCAGACTTAGATTAGCACATATGTCCTTGCAGCAGTAAGACTGGTTTTTCCCAATCTAGGGGCTGAAGGGGGTCTGTATGCACCAAACACTGTTACCTGAGTGTTTTCCCCAAGGTTAACAGACAGAGCCAGACATTCAAACTGTTTTGGGATGGAGGATGATATTAGCACACAAACTAAAAAACAAGTTTTAACATAGAAGAGGGAAAGGAGATGGTGTAGCTATCTATCAGCTCAGAAAAGGCTATAGCCATTAAGATGAACATCAGAATCACTAATCGATTTGTTTAACCATGACTCAGTGATAACAAAAATATCTGGAATGGTCTGTTGGATTAAAAAATTGTCATGGTCCATTTTAGCAGCCAATTTTCTCACATTTAGATGCAACAACCCAAGTCCATCTCTTGCTTTAAAAACAGATGGATAATCTAAAATGGCAGGTTCGGTAACCACAGATACAACAGAATTACATTTAACCAAGGGCACATGTTATTCTGCAGTATCTGTTGATTCTGAACCTGCCATTTTAGATTATCCATCTGTTTTCAAAGCTAGAGACAGACTATATACTAAGATTGTTATGGAAAGCTCTTGATTTAGATCCATTGTGGTGTTACAGAGGCAATATTACAAAAATTGTGCTATTGACCAAGTACGTCCGTACCTTACTTTATGTAAAGTAAGGTCCATTAATATTTGGACTTAAACTTGTTATTTTAGCTGTCTAACATAGCATATTGGAGTTAAAGTTAATTCATGAATATATGCACACAGTGGAGACCTTTTGCTGTGAATTGAGGGCAATTACATCAAAATTGGGTGATCGGTGTGATTGGGTGATCGGACAAAAATTAAAGCATTTCTTACCTTTCTGGCATGTCGGACAGCACTAAACATTTGAACATGAACAACTCAGCCACCCTCCAAAGTCCCACCCTCTTCCCCCCGATTGCCAGTCTTCTCCTAGGAAAAGAAATATATAACTGGTATATAGTAGTTCGTCAGACTTCAAAGGGCATTTTATTTATAACATTGAATTGAATATTATGTCATTACTGTTGGTTAGTTTTCACATACCGCTGCCTCTAAATCTGACTCCATTGACCCGTTTCACTCACGCTGCTCACTTCCTCACACCGCACGCTATATTTTTTTTTCTAAGGAGAGTGAAACGGGTCAATGGAGTCAGATTCAGAGGCACCGGTAAGTGAAAACTAACCAACAGTAATGACATAATATTCCATTCTACTGTATATGTGGTATAAAATCAAATGCCCTTGTAAGATTTTGTTACTTTTGTAGTCTGATAAACTACCATTAACATTATTATCATAATTATAGCATTTCAACACCCGTTTGTTCACAGTCAAATGCGTTGTTTTTTTTTTCTGCCAGAGAGGCGTGTGACTCGCGAGCAGTGACAGTGGTAAGCAACTGGAAGGGGCGCTGCGATGGATGACAGACAGGAAGCTTGGCAAATCATTTTATTTGGACCAAAATAATGATTGGTCAGACTTTTATTGGAAATATATGAGAATTGAATATTGAGGAGTTTCAACACCTGGTGGATTTCTTTTACTTTCTTGGGTGCCGTACGCTTATTAGGAGCATTTTAAGATTACAAAAGAGAAGTGTAAAAATGCCAAAAAGGTAAGAATTGCTTCAATTGGACCATTGGCAGCACAGTAGTTCCATGGCCAGTAGCGTGTAATTCCCTCATTTCATTCAAAAACACACAGGTAAAAGTTCTCGAGTTAGTGTGCCTTTGCTTTTGAAATCTATACTTGCAAAAATCACCATACCTATGTCAGTTTACAAGTATTTATGGACCGCACTGTTGATCAATATATCACATTTCACCATTAAGCAGACAATCTTACCAGGAGTGACCTGGATTTCAGGCAACTTTGGCTTAATAATGCAGTGTCCAGCATCTAACTTGTTACATGACCAAAGTTAGTGTTTCTCTTACCTTAGCCCAGAAGAGCTGCTGACAGAATGACAGTCAGATGCATGGAGGCTGAGAGTGATGTAGAATCAGGTCTGGTCGTATGTATGCTGTCAGCTTCCATTACAGAAGCTGTCAAACACCTGGAGGCTGCTCAGACTCTGTCAGTGCAACACGTTTTAAAAGGTGCAAAATACATGCTGCACACCATGGAATAATCACATACAGAGCAGCATGTCCAGCACATCAATCTGTCAACCTAGGACATGGCATTCACTTAACATAAACAGGACATTTTCTGTATTTTCCCTCGTCTTCATCCTCTTCTTCTTCTTCTTCCTCTTATTATTATTATTTTTATTATTATTATTGTTATTTGTTTTCGTTGTTGTTGTTATTCTCTCGCCATACATATTCTCTGCCCGAAGTGTTGATTTTCTCAGATGAATCAAATCTGCAGCTTCCAGCACTGCCATTGGAACTGATTCATAATTAATTTCACTTTAGCTGAGCCATTAATTGAAAGCTGATCTAGATTTTCCTTTTGTCATCAGCAGGCTTACAGTGATCAGGAGTCAATTATCTTTTCTGAATGACAAGAATGTTTTTAAATGGGATGCAGAAATGAAAATGCACTGATTAAACTCCTGCAGAGAAGATTTCTTAATGCCTTTCTTCATTCATCAGGTTTAATTAGGTATTCCATTCGTTTGTGCACGCACAAAGACCATTACTCGGATAAGCAATAAACTCGCATGAAATTGACACAAGCTGTGTGCTTATTATGTTGTTTGGAGAGCAAAGGGGTTTTTTTACTGAGAGCAAAAACTTCCAAGAGGTTGATGTACGATTATCTATCATTTAAATTATGTTGATTTCATCTTTTGGACTTGAAAAAAGATATCTGGAATCATACTGAATGATACCTGATGAGGACATGCTTTGGTCTGAGCCTGGACTGAAGGAAATAATTGTTGGGTATAGTTTTGCTAACTGCGTATAACCACATAACTAAAAATGGAATCATTTCTGAGGTAGAAGGACTTTGAAATCTTTGAATGGCATTTTGTTCTATTGCTTTAACTCTTTGCCTGAATCAAATTTGATTTTTGTTCTTCTGTATTTTCATTTATCATTTCATATTATGAAGCGAGCGACGTAATGTCCACAAAGTCTTTGGTTAGTGATATGACCTACATAATATATCCGTGAAGTCAATATTCAATACATTATCACAAGCAATTTTCCATCTCTGGATTCAAAATACAGTATCACATTTCAGTTCTTACAGGAGCTAATGGATTTGATGCGGCACACTTGTTGTTATATGATCATTAATTGGCTAACTCCCATTTGCAGTTCAGCACATATAAAAATGAAATGAAATTATTTCAGCTATCTGCTTGTGGTCAAAGACGAAAACGTGTTGGCTGAAATGTTATTGGGATTTATATCACTACTAAATATATCATTCCAATTAGCCAGACCAATGATCAAAGGCATATGCAGGACTGAATGAAACATATGTGAATATTTCTATTTACTGTACATTTGTTATCAACCTGGCTTTACATATTAGCATGCAAAGGATGCATATAATTTCAGGAATCATGTGATGACACATGTTAGGCTTGTGCTTAATATGTTTGGCCTTGAAAAGCTTGCAAACATTAGTTTTTCTTTCTGTGAAAAATGGCCACAGTAAATGGTCCTAACAAGAAAAATTGGTCTAACATGGTAATCTAACATTTTCAGTGGCATGTTTTGTCGAACACGAATCATCCTGCCATGCCAAAAACATTTAGAGGCGTCACTTAGTGCCTGACATAACTCTTCTTGTGGTCGATTTTGATGCCATGTCACCCACCATTGTACTTGGCATCCAATCCCACGGATGACATGAAATGACCCCCCCCTACACACACACACACACACACACCCCCACACCCACCTAAGGCCCATTAGACATCACCACTACCCCGCCAGACATGAGATGACAGGCCCCGCTCTGCTTTCTCCACATTGCTTCCTGCCCCCCAGCTGACAGAGGGGCCTCGTTCTGCACCCATAAAAATGACAGGCAAAGAGGAGTGATGAATAGATGGCCAAACGTTCAAGTAATTTTTTTTTGTGGCAAAATGTCAGATGACATGTCATTCAAAAAAAAAAAAAACCAATTCATTAAAAGCACGGAAAATGGTCAGATATCAAATGTCACAGAAATTCAGGTGCGGGGGAGGGGGGAAAGAAATGTGACAGATAAATGTGGTAAATGCAAATTAAATATTATGTATTTAAGGTATGTGGCAATGCCATTTGTCATCAGTCAGCGTGAATTTGAGGACCCATCACAATTCAGGTGACACTAGTCAGATGGATGACATTTCAATTTTGCAACGCAAAAATGCCAGCAAACACCATATGTCTGCACACATACACGTGTGCCTCTGTCTGATCACATGGCTGCTGTTTGTCACAAGTAGTCTATCATTTACTGTCAGAGGAAAGACAGAGAGGGACACAAAGACCGGCAGGAAAAAAGTTTAAGAACTGGGAGGGCATGGGAGAGACAAAAAGAGGCTGGGGGGGGGCAGGCAGGTAGGGAGGAAGAGGGAGCAGGATGACGGGAGAGATACAAAGAGGAGAGATGGATAAACTGGGAGAGAGATGTAGAGGGAGATTTGTATTCCTCAAATTCTGCATTTAGAGGGCAAGGACCTTCCAATAAATCTCTAGAGTGAAAACCACTACACAGGAGAGACAAAAAACAGACAGATGAAGCTATAATGTCCAGCAACACAGGAGGAAATTCAGTCTCAATATATGGCCACATCTGTTTCACAGTGAGACTGAGAGATATGAAAATTTAAATGTGCCTTATGATTTAAAAATGCCCTCGTACTGCGGAGCACATCAATTGCAACAATAAATATGAATGTGACACTAATTATATGTCTGAATCTACTATAAAAAGCAGTTTCGTTTCAGTCTTCGTAAGTTCATAGTATGAAAAAGACATAAGGGACATAATTGACTGATGTTGACTTATACTCAAAAGTGACGGGTGCAGGCACTCAAACTCATCCACGCACATTAGGTAACATGGAAATAATAAACCAGAAGTGAGAGAACAAGCGCAAAACACTGCAGATTTGAGGTAATGAAATTGCCCACAATACAGTATATAAACCTCACTGAATTAGTGATATGATAACGTCTTTAGTATTTACCTCCCAAGAATTAAAGCCACATTAGGGATGTAAAATTGTGCTTACATCGTTACTTAAAGGAAACTAATATTTGCTACTTAATCAGGTCATAGAATTTTGAAGCAAATGTGCTTGCAAGCAGTGTGAGCGCAATCATGCCAGTTAGCTCGCATTTCATATTTACCATTCATTTCAAGCACTAACAAGCCAATTTTTGCCAGACCTTCGTCCAAAATACAATTTGAATGTTTTGCCTGAAGCACAAAACAAAAGCAACAGTGACTGCCGTGTCCATCTGTTTTTTTCGTAAACTTCCGAGTACAAGCCCGCACAAATTTAAAGGAAAAAAAAACAAGAATAATAATAATAATCTGGTCCTTCCATTGTTCCTCCTTCTCGTTTCAAGTGACCACTCATGTATTTTTTTTCTACGTCACATCCCCCAAAGTGAATGTAGCAAGGGGAAGTGGGGGAGCAAAATTCAATCAGTGAATTCGACCATAACAAAAGTCACATAGGGGCCGCTTGGATACGGCTAATGAAACATAAAAGCTGCCCAGATTACCACACGACCAGCACTCTGTCTCTTTTTCGGTACAGTTCATTAAAGAGGGAGCTGCGGTGGTGCCGCTCTCCAAATACCTCAAGCAAAAAGTCTACTTAAACATGTTAAATATGAATTCATTAAATAATTTGAAATAATTATGAAATAAAAATTGTTTGCTTATACACAGCACCTGCTTGTCCATCAGTGCCTGTCAGAATTAATTAAAAATAGTGCCACAGGCACTGTAGCTCCCCTGGGTATTCAACTTTTGTAAAGAGAGACTTGGTAAAGAGGGGGATGGCTGCAGCAATCACGCTTGCATGGCAGCCTGGTTTGGACACATACCAACTGCATCAGAGGCCTGTCTCACGAAGCTGGATTAACATACTCAGGGTTTCCCTCAGTTACCCAGCTGCACTTAGCCAGACATCCGCAGTCTTCATTATCGGTCTCACGAAGCCGGTTATCAACTCGTCATGTGAACCCAGAAGTTTTCCACCTAGATCTGTGCTGGTGCACATCAAGGAGTCGGTGTTAACTCCATTTGACCAATTGTGCACTGTGGAGAAGCTGCAGAGAGCAACATATTTCTTGACAGAGGAGCAAACAATAATTCTAAGGATGTATGAAGACCATAAAGACATCATTCAGGCAAAAAGCAACACTGTTGCAGCTGCCAGAAACCGCAAAGAATCTTGGCAAAAAATCGCAGACTGTCAATGCGTAAATTACTGGGAGTGTAATATTAAATCACCGCTGTGTGTCTCTCAAATGTATGTGCCTGTTTCGATTTTCTTTAATTCTTTTTGACAATTTAACCTCATCATTTCAGTTGCAACCCCAGTGGAGCCAAAATGACTTGGGAGCAAGTAAAAAATACATACAAGAACATAGTTCAAAGCGGTCAGTAAGTTTATTATAATATCTTCCAGGCTACATGTATGATGTAAACAATATACATACATTGTCTACAATAGTCTACACTACAACATGCACAAAGCTGAACGTTTTACGCCGTCTTTGTGTGCAGCTCACAGAAAAAAATGTTACAAGAAAAAGAGGGGGTCCTCCTACACAACTGTACACTCCCGCAGAGGCCTTATCTTATAATAAGGGGTCACCCCATAACGGAGGGTGTGGAGGGGGGAGTCTCATCTGACCCTGGTGGAGGTACGTTGCCGTGGAAACTTATGCTGAACGCCTAACCTGCTCCGGAGCAGGTTAAGTTCAGGATAAGATCTTAGCTGGTATATAAGACCATCTACTGGCTAATCATTGCCTTGGAAAAGTGACCTGCCCATTTCTTGAGAATCCCGTGGAGGAAGCCGCACAGATAGTGAGAGGAGCGCTTCGGAGAAAGCGCGTGTTCCGTGACCAAAAAGAAAAAAAAACAGTAAAAAAATACATTTTACTTAAGCTACTTTCACAATAAAAGGATAACTGTGTTTTAAAAACAGCCCGGTGTTTTAACATTTAGTGCGCTAAACATACCATGTCCATACGCATTTCTTTGTGAGCTGCTTCACCAGTGAACCAGCTTCGTGATACGGAAAACCCAAGGTTAATCCAGAAGTTACCTCGCTAAGCCGAAATCCAGCTTTGTGAGAGAGGTCCCAGGTCATTCTGACTTCCTCAGTGTTTTGCACCAAGTCTGGCCAGCCTCCTCCACAGGTTTCAGTGGCACTGAAGTTATACTTACCAATACATGAATGTATATTATCATGAAGATTAAACATTTGCTACACAATTAAACACAATAAAATTATGAGATATGTTTTATATTATGACAATTCATGACGGACAGATTATTTTGTTTGCCTTCACCTTCTGGTGAAATTTGAAATAGGTTCTGCTTTTGATTTGACTTTGTTCTGGCAAGTCATGTGGTCTGCTTCGTAAATCCACCAATGGAGCTCTGGATGTCACGTGACTCATTTTGTTTATGTCGCCATTTTGGTAGGAAAAGACTGATCAAAAATGAGTAGTACTAGCACCGATTTCAAGCCATCAGAGTTCACAGCACACTTCAAACCTTCATAGGTTAAACATTATTGACCCTTATAATACCTCGGGTGTGCTTTTTACCTAGTATTGAGTCAGCTGGATTGGACGATGTTCCAGAACTGCAGCATCCAGACATCTACAATTACCTGATCAACTTACCCTTGTCCTACTCCAGAGAGTCTCTGACAGGCTACAAGAGCCTGGAGGGATACAAATGGAAGCAATCTAGCTTCGTGATAAATAGGGCATGAGTCCACAGTAAGTGGTTTTTTGTGCTGGCAGCATCAATTTTTAATGCAAATACTGTGAAGTTAAGCGTTGACAGCGCTCAACATGCTCAGCGTACAAAATGTCCTCAGAACACAGCTTTTTCCCATGGCGCTCTCGGTTGGAAATAGTTCAACTTTCAGAACACCAGCCGTCTCATCAGTGTCACTCAAAATCGAAAATTGGGAGGGACTTACAATATCAATAGCAGTGAGAGAAAATTTCCCTGTTGCCACACTTGTGTTTCTGATCACTTAAGGGTCTATTCTCCAATGTGCGTAAGTCGAAAAAAGCGCGTAGCAACTTAGTATTGATCTACATGTTCTTCATTACAGTATTTTAGTAGTATACTTTCACTTCGTTACTTTGACACTGGCAACTTAGTTACTCTTTTCAGATTAAAATATCAACTTAATACATCATTTACGGATTATCTGGATTTGGCGTGTTCGAGAAGAACAGCGGTGTATCTTTGTGCTGACGTGTCTGCCAGTGGACGTGGAGCTGCAAATTTATGCACGCAGTTACAAAATTCTATCACTAGATGGCACACCAGGATCAGTTATTGAATATTCACAACTGCCAGTAAACTGAAATAAGAAGTGACTCTTCATTCGCCCAAATATCTGTTTTTTATTTCATGGGACTCCCCAGTATAATAATGGCTAAATTATAATTATTTTGTGTATTTGTATCTTTTTGTTTGTCACCATCAAGAGTTGTTGCTGTACCACCTCTGACACCGGATCGGAGCAGGGTTTGTGTTCACCCAAAATACACTACATGAAGGGCAGAGAACCCCCACTCTCCCCGTAACAAGTCAGAAGTCCATTCATCAAACCATAACCGTCCAAAGCTGTTAAATTGAGGTAAAAAAAAAAGATACGTAAAGCAAATATCCTACATAGTTCCTCAATTTTAATAAGCAGTAATTGAAAAAAAAAAGTGATGAAGTGATTACCTTATTTCGGGCTTCCACTTCCAGCTCTTCTTTGTCGTGTCACACAATAGCATTCGCACGCGTGTGGAAGACGTGATTACGGCGCTGCTTTTTCATTTGGCAATAAGAAGTACTATTTTCTGATTGGCTGATAGGTTGCTGATTCAAGCAGAGCCGTCTGCCTTTGCCTCGTCCCTTCATAGATTACTAATCTCTTTTACAGTATATGTTACTAATGTGCGGCGAGTTTTATCACTTCTCGGCGCGAGAAATGTCATGTGTGGCGTGAGAGCGTGTGAACTTATTGAAATGCGTGAGTGTCACGCTCAATGCGTGAGACTTGAGAGCCCTGCCGAAGGCAGTTACGCGCTTGGGGCGGAGCAAGGCCAAGATTGGGGCGTAAACATGTATTCTCCCCCTGGCTTATGCGCTTTTTCTGTTAAGCACTTTTGAGGGCTGTATTAAGGTCAAGCGCCAACATAAGGCGAAATGGAATATTGCGTTTGATGTCGGTCATAGGCCGAATTTTAACATTCATTTTATTTTATTTAACTTGGTAAAGGTTGAGACATTTAATATTCGATTGTTCTTCCTTATTTCTAAACTACATTTCTCAAAGCCATAATAATTTATCAAACTAAATCATCACATGATATTACGCATCAGCCCTTTCTCCAATCAGTTTAATTACAATTAATACGAGTATACGTCAGACCATCATTCTACCATCCAATCCTTTGCTTTTTCTCCAGTTTCTAAAGACTGTCTGAAGATGGCGGATAGTGGCTTAAAGATGATCTCACCAACTTCCCTGAGCACTCTAGGATATAAGCCATCAGGACCTGCTGCCTTATCTGCCTTTAGTTTCTGCAGCATGTCTAATACTTCGTTATCCCTAACCTCAATTTTCGCTAAATAATTTTGAGCATTTAACATGCCTTCTGGCCAAATATAGACAACTCTGAAGTAAAATTCTCAACAAAGTAACTGTTTAAGGCATCCGCAATATCCTTGTTATCAAATAGCAGCTATCCATTTTTATTCTTTATGCACTTAACATGCTCTTTGACTTCCCTTTTTCTGCTACAGTACTGAAAAAAGCGCTTAGGGTTAATTTTTGCCTCCTCTGCAATTTGTCTTTTAATAGTCACAGTACTATTAATATACTAATCTAAAAATATCACAGGGCTTAGCTGAGAACCCAGATAAAACAGACTGGCTACAACGCCCAGGAGAAACTGGAGGAGGGAGGAGGAGGAGGAGCACTCTGGTAAAACTTACCGTTTAAATTCCAACCTAACCAAATTGACGAATCAAGTGACTGCTGCCCTAATAACTTAATACTAAATCTCAGATCCCCAGCCAAAAATGCAAACAGTACTTATCTAGCTAGCTAGCCACAAATACAACCAAGGGTAACCAAGAAAAGAGTGAAGCCCCGGTTCCCTCTAATTAAAACAGAATGAATAAACTATCTGAGTTTACTATCTGAGCGAACTAAACACGGTATCTCCCCCAACAAGCTGTCCTAAGCACTCAAACAAACAGTTAAACTTCAATCAGCTGATCAAGGCACAGGAACCAGAGGAAAATACAAAGATCGGGTATTTACAATGTGTTTAATCAGAAGAGCCCTTCAGCTCTCAAAAACCCCAGTTTGCGTTAATATTGAAGCTTGGCAATGCTTTTTGTGGTAATGCAGTCAGGATAGAGAACGAAGGGGACTAAAAAACCCCGGTGAACATCAATATTTATTGGCTAGAAGGCTGTATGAAAGGAAAGTGACCAAGTATGAAACCAAGCCGGGTTATAGTTAGATATCTAGGTAATTCGATAATATTCTTGGCGTTGAGAGCCTGCTGAAGTTCGTTAGCTAAATCAGCTACAGAAAAACTAGGCGACAGTACCTCAGTCCTTGAAAACAACTGTTTTACTTAGTATATCGCACAATTCACTTAGTTAGACAACTATTGAGTGTTTAATTTATTCTCTAAATTCAGTGTTTAAATTTATTTTACTTTCCCTTACTTTGCTCCCGGGAGACTGAAACCCCCCCAAAAAAAACCCAAAACCCCCCGTCGTCTTTGTTTGACCAGATTAGCGACTTAATTTGGCTGTTTGCTCACTGAGTTGTTACAGGGGGAAAAAGAAGGAGGAAGATTCTCCCTGCCCCTAATGCAACAAAGGTTATACCTCGGGAGCAAATCGTCTAATCTCTATTACTGTTTGAGCCTTAGCAGACAAATTATTTTCAGAAAACCCCATCTAAACAAGAGTAAATCCTCAGCTTCAATCCCACACATCTTCCTCTGTCTCAACTCAAGCAGAATGATCACCAATGAACAGCGCTACAGCACAGCCAAGAGGTCAGCAACAGCAAAGTTCCATGTACACAGATACTGATGAAATACTCAAATATGACAAATAAAAAGGTCAATATCTGCATGGTATTAAAAGGTCCCAGGCTTTTTATTGGCAAAACTGTAAGTTCATATGTGGAGGCATGTAGGTTTTAGTGGGCGTGGCTTGTGCTTGAGTGACCATGCCCATCTACCCCACTATTGGGGCTTGATTTTCAAAAGGTTTGTGTGTGTACTTGACAGCACTCGCAAACACACGTTGAAGCTAATCTACCGTCTATCCAGGCGCACCGAGGATTGCGTCTGTCAAACAGGCAAAATAACACGCGCAATCCATTTAGCACATTTGCCTTAAATGAATATGCAATATAGGCGTGTCTGCTAAAACTTGCAATATATTGGGCGGAGTAGATGCTAATACGTTAATTTAGCACACGCAATGTGATTTATAAACCTGAAATTAGCTGCGATGGCTGTTTTTGTGTCAACATTTAGTACATTTGAAAGCCAGGTCTTAACTGACACAGCTGTGTGCACAAATGGCTGCAGTTATTGTTTTGAGGAGGAGACGTAGGCAAAACGAAAGGCAACGGAAAGAACAAATCTTTTCTGCTCTTGTCTGGCCTGGCGCTAGAACAGGGAATTGGGGGGCATGGACATGTCCCTTTATGACAATTAGGATAGTCCTGGCAAGTTCTCAATTATTTTTCTTTATTGATACATTTTCCAATTATCGTAACTGGCAACTGAAGACACAGTTTCTCTCCATATACGATCTAACAGCGATGAAATCATGGGGTTGTTATGGCCCCAATTTGTTAATACATTTACAACACTACAGCAACAGCAACAGCAAGGGATGACAGACACAGTTTTTAAAACTTATACACATTTAATTATCAAAGACAACAACTAACAACAACGACTAAACTAATTTTCTGACCAAAATTAGATATATACAAAAAAACAGAAATATTTACAGTCCCTTTTGTAGGTTGCTTGGTGATGTCCTGGGTGAGGAAAATGCTCTATCACAGGCAAAAATCCACAAAAGAAAATTCACAGGTCTTGAACAGAATGACAGGTCTGGTCACATGCATCCTTCTTCTTGCAATTTCTCCTACCACTTTACTGTCTCAATTCTACTCCTTATATACTCTTTTGCAGACCCCACCCACATTTAGACCTCTTTTTTTAATTTTCTGGGACCTTCCCCAGACATGCCCAGGACATGTCTAAACCTTGCTCCAGTCTGGGCTGAATAAAAAAAAAAAAGGTAAATACTGCCGTCTAGTGGCCTCTATTCACATCGCAGGGTAAATTCAGTATAACTGAGAATTGGGGTGGACAAAACAGCCGTTTTAAACTATTATTAGTCCTGACCTGTTCTCAGTCATTTTCATGACTAACAAAAGGTTCACTCCGAGAGCACTCCACACCTAACCGGTGTTGCTTGTTCCCACCGATTAGGTAGGACGACAATCATTCATCTGGACGCATATTTGCTGTATTTAAATCAACATTATTCAAAATTGCATATCTGCGCAAATAGCTTGAGCTGCATGCTTTTTATTGCCTCTTTCACTGGCGATTGCCACTTTTGTCACTCAAAATCGAGAGTAATTTTATACCGAGAGGAAAATAATTGAGAACTAACCAGGACTATCCTAATTGTCATAAAGGGACATGTCTGTGCCCCTCAATTCCCTGTTCTCGTGCCAGGCCTGGCTCTTGTCAACATTTTTGCAATGACTGAAGACAGACATTTTTTGGAGTGACAGAGCAATGCCATTTTGGAGCCTCTGGTTGAACTTAGGAATCATTTGGAACCAGTCACAAGGAGGAGTCATGCTAGGTCTTCTATGGAAAACTCCTTCCAACCTTGCACATCCTTGCTTCCAGTTCATTCCAGCGCGCTATCACTATTAGTTCTGGCATCTCCCAGAGCTGTTTTTCCAGTGTGCTGTCTCAGGTGTAACAAGAACACTAGATTATACGATTATATTACCTATGTTATATAACGGTAGCCAAAATTATACATTAGAAACAAGTTAATTTCCTGGAATTCCCGGGAAAATGTGCTTTTTTTCCGGGATGGAAAAATAATAATCCCTATTCTGCACCCCTGCTGGAAAATAAAATCCTCTGGGAAATGCAGAAGCAAAAATACTTTTTGTAAATTATGACATTACGCTTTTTCTGTGCACGTTCAACTAAGCGCTCACACATGACGCACATTCATTTTTTATTCGGTACGTATTCGAATAAATTAAATATAGGCTATCCAATCAAAGAAATGCATGTTTGTACTAGTACGGGCCTTCCTCAGTCTGCAGTTTGTGGTTCAAGGGTGTCATATCCTTGTATTCCAGTCATCTGCTCATTGGAGAATGTCAGCTGCACCTGTTGCTCAATTGGAGACAGAGGGTTCTCCTCCGCCGGTCCCCCACCTGTTTTATTTGCCAAGGTTTTATTTTAAGCAATGTTTCCCTTTGTTCTTCTTATGTCTTGCCATCTTCCCTTAATTTCATCCGGTGTTCTTGTTTTCCCCACAGCATTGACCTTGTCACAGATAGCCTCCCATATTGCGTTTCTCCTGGTTATGTTAGGATTTCTTTGCTGTAACTTCAAAATATGTTTATTCACCTCTTGCACTAAAACCGCCAATTCCATGGCTTCAAATATCATTTTGTGCTTATATTCACTATGCTCTCTCACATTCTCCATGCGGTCAGACTCCTCTGTCACACTTTCCATGGTGAAAACCATTGACTCATGCATGATCCTCATTTAAATAGGGCAGTCTGTTCTACTTCTGCACCTTTTGTCAGTTGCCCAGGCAATCTAAGTAGATCACACGCAACACGCAAACCAACAACACGTGCAATGTTTAAGCGTGCACGTGCAATTTAGTGCTCTTTATTTGGGATCTTAGTAAATCAGGCCCTTGGTGTATTATTTTCCTTCCTGCACAAAGATTCCAAAACATTTTTTGCTGATTATTGAGGTCTGACATGCAAAGATTGAAAAACAGTTGTAATTTGTTTGGGACCTTTGTGTAGGTTGGAACTAGGACCCAATTTCCATGTGTCAGAAATGGTATTGCTTTTAACTTCAGGTGGCACTAGCATCAACCTACATGGAGCTCCCAGGTTTTTTTTTTCATTTTAAGTTGCAGTCCACCTAGTTTCAAGAGTAATTGAGAAAAACTTGGGACCTTGGGCTGATTAGCATTAGCAATAGGGCAGAATAGTGTAATAGTTGTTCACTGTGCTTAATGTGTATGTTAACAAGCTTATGTCACCACATTATCATAGTTCGAACGAATGTCTAAAGGCATCACCTCACACAAGAACAATCACTGTCAGCTAGCTAGCTTGTGAAGCTAGGGCAAAAACCAAATCACAGCAATTAAGTGTAACAATGATGGCAAACAGTTCCCCTAACTAGCGTCAGCAGGGTGGGAAGATGGATCGCGTTTTATCTGGAGTAATGTAATATGCTATAGCACGCATGGAAGGATAACGCCACTTTTGCCAGCAATTAAACAAGTCGACATGGTCTACAACATCCCCCGCCAATCGTGCGCTTCTCATTTTCGAACTCAATCAAGGCCTTTATGATCTGAAGCTACACACCAAATTTGGTTGCTGTATCTGTAGTAGTTTCTGAGTAAAGCTGTCCCCTTTATCTTGGACGGATGGACGCACACACGGACGGACGGACGGACGGACGGAGGTCAAACCTATATCCCCCTCCCACTTCGTGTTGGCGGGGGATAATAACATGTCTCAGGCTGAATTGTCAGTTTGCTCTTTAGGGAAAAGAAGCTGCTGATCAATGGTGAAAGAGGTTGTGTGTGCAAGATAGCATTGAAAGTGAAAAATCAGAGCTGTAAGAGCTTCTCCAGCAGGCATCATAGCTAGCTAGCTGTACCTAAGCGATTGCTTTTAGACTCACTAGCAAGCTAGGTAACGTCTCTGAAATCTGAAAGCACACTTGGGTTGCAGTTGCACAACATTGCCATGTAGCCTCAGATAAGTTCATGCATATTACAGCTTGCTCATTTTATAGAGTTGGGGCAAAAATCAAATCATATCGCTTTAATCTGATGATCATTTACAAAGATTTTTCCTTAGTTAACGTTAGCTAGCATACTAGCTCTCGAGCTGGCTGCAGCTAAAGGGCAACATAGCCTTATGCACGATGGCACACAATACATGGCAGCCAAGCCATCATGATATTATCAGTGAGCCTCCGTGTGTACAAGTGCTACACAAAAGCTGATTGGTTGGTATGCAAATGAGGAACATGGTTTCCGTTTGCGCCCCTAATGAGTGACGTCCCAGCGGAAGACCGGCCTTGATGAGACGCTAACAGATTGCATATTAATTTTCATTGTGCCCCAAAAAGAGCGTGAGAACATGTATTTGAAAATGCAATGGACTGGGAAGTGCTGTTTCCCTTACTGCATTTGAATATTGTCCCATGTACTGTAGGATAAGCCTTTGAAAATGAAATATCAAATGCTGTCATCATTATTATATCATTATTATTTCCAGGTGATTAGAAAACAGCATTTGCATTTTCATGTTGACCCTAAGAGAGCATGTTAACATGTAAATGTAAATGCAATAGGGTGGGGGTGCTGTTTTGCTTATTGCATTTAAATATTGTCCACTGCATTGCGGAGCATGACTGAAAATGAAATGTCAAACAGCTTTTCATTATAGTTTGTATATAGTCATTGATTTCCCATATGCGTATTTGAAAATGAAAGTGATAATTGGTTTAATGCATTTTCAATTTAATAATGTATAAAATAACTCATTCCTTCGTGGAAATTTATAATGCAATAGTGGGATTACATTTTCATTTGAATATTGTCCACTATGGGCTTCCATACAAGTGATTCATATAAAATGCAATGATGAGTGCCAGAACCTGAATTTGTAACAAAGTGTAATGTAGCATGATATGCAGAATCCAGTTCTGTCAGAAAATATGAAGCTCCGTGCATATGAATCACATCACCATTGTCTAATACTGAAAAAAATTAGCTTTGCACAATTTTCTATCTGGCCTCAAATGAGAAGCACTGTAGCCAGCCACAGATTCTCTGTGAAAGAAAATCGAGGGCTTCACTTCATTGCAGCTTTCAAAAAGCACAATAGGTCTCCTATTATATAAATTTGGTTGCCAGTCCTCCATTGTACATTGACCATGGTTAGTTTATTTATTTATTTAATTTAGGTATTGAATAACCTCCGAATCGGAGAACACAATCACATCTAGAGTACAATAAGAACATAAAACATAATACGTTACACATATTAAAAGCATTTCAACAAAAAATTTGTCATTATATGCCCATTAGAATGTCTTTTTTTTATTTGAAGTATTCAATAAAAACCTTAATGAGTCAATGGCACCATTCTATTCCTTTGACTTCACCACATTCCACTTTTCTCCTATGGCTAATTTCAGGGGATTGGCACCAAGGGACACTCCAAGAAAGAGGGTGGTAGGCCATGTTCAATAGCACCATAATGCATAATCTTTGCCAATAAAAAACAATTTAAAACTCTTGCAGGCGATTAATTCATGAAGACCCTTTTGTACAGGCCACAGATTCTTTTTTTGTAATTTTATTTCTGTTTTGTCAATTCCTAAGGCTTAAAGCCACCGTCCATAATGAGACTTTAATGGTAGACCACATGCACGCTTTATTACAGAACCCTGGAATGAATACAACTCCTTGACATCAGACGTGTTCAATGGCAAACATTCAGTACCATAAGGAAGAGTAGGTTCAATCACACTGCCATAAAGGAATGCTCTAACAGGACACAACAGACCAGGATAAGCAAACCCCTTCTTTGTCAGACCAAAAGCTGCTTTCCGCCCTGCACTCACTCGAGCTTCAATGTGGCCTTTTGGTTTACAATCAGAGGAAAACTCCCAAAACATCAAGGGAGACAACGTTGTCCAAACGATCCTGACCTAGAAACCAGGTTGGTTGACTTTTCAACATATTGTTTCCCAAAATCATGCATTTAGATTTCTTGATATCAAAGTTGAAACACCACTGATGTGAATAAGAAAAGCAAGTGTCGATCAGCAACTGTGATCCTGGTATCCTGTAATCCTGAGCGCATAAACAGTTATGTCATCTGCATACGCAGTACAATTAAACCTATTCCTTCAAATCCTGATACCTGCATCACAGTCACCAAGACACTACAAAAGTTCATTAATAAAAAGAGCAAAAAGTTTTGGTGACAAGACACTTCCCTGCCGTATTCCCCTAGGAACAGGAAAAATAGAGAAACAGGAGCTGTCAACCCTAACAATTGAGGCTGATGTTCTGTACATTTCTAACAAGAAGACCCAGTGAGATTGTGGAAGTTTCTCTCTGAGTTTGAAAAAGAGGCCATCATGCCAGACCTTATCAAAACATTTTTCTGTGTCCTGCGAACAAATATAAACTGGGGAACCATTTTGTGATGCATACGACCATTTGTCGTTCATAAGTAAGTAAGTAAAATTTATTTGTATAGCACACTTACAACCAAAGTGTTTTTACAGTATATAAAACAAAATAAAAGACACATTAAGATTCAGCCAGAGCTGCACGTAGAATATCAAAGGGCAATGACAAAGACAATGATACAGCACAAGGAGAAAGACACCTCCATCCAGAAATCAAATGCAAAATCAGTGGCTGCCTAATGCAAGCCGGAACATGTGTGTTTTAAATGAACCAGTCACAGATGATGCAGATTTCAGTTTGTTTGGTAGACTGTACCAAAGCCTTGGAGCAAACACACTGAAAGCACGGTCCCCTTTATGTATCAGGCGAGACCGTGGAATGTTAAGAAGTGACTGTGAAGCAGACCTTAAGGATGGCGTTGGGGTGAATGGACATAGCATGTCGAGAACACACAGTGGCGCTAGACCATTCAAGGCTTCAAAAACGATAAGTGCCACTTTGTACTCGAATCTATATTTAACAGGCTGCCAATACAAAGCTGCCAGGATGGGAGTGATATGCTCACTATTTCTTGTACCTGGCTGCTGCATTTTGGACTAGCTGTAGACGGGCAAGGCAAGATTCACTGACTCTAGTATAGAGTGCATGTCGATAAACAAGTCTGGTCATGATAATGTTATGGCCAGGCACACTGATCTTAACACAAACGACAAAAAGTTGCAACGACTCAAGTCTAGGGGTTTTATTTTTGAAACAATTTAAACAATAAAATGGAAGAATGCTCAAAAGAAATGTGCAAGGCTCAAACGGCGTGGGTGCCAACAGCTTCCAAAAGATCTCCACAGTTCTGCAGGACTTTCCTGGATTTAGACCTTGTCCACACGTAGCCGGGTATCTACTAAATCGAAGATATTTTCCTACGTTTTGACCTGTCATCCACATGACAACGGATCAAAAACGAATGTTTAAAAAAACTCCGGGCAAAGTGAAGATTTTTGAAAACTCTGTTTATGCATTTGCGTGAAGACAGAGATAACCGAGTTTTGGGTTTTCGAACGTCACAACCTGTGCCAAAATGACAACAAATCTGCTCTGACGTCAAACGTGCGACCTTTGTTTACTGCAGAAGCCAGACCAGAAGCATGGACAAAGAGTAATGGATCGGAGTAGTGCCTTGAAAGCTGTGATAGCGTTAATTATTGTGCAGGCGCTTTATACATGTTTAATTTTAGAAGCCCAACTACTGCTCCAAGGAAATAATTCCAAATAAATTATTTGGGGAAATAATGCCATCTACAGATTTGGAGGCTTATTGAAAACGCAGATGTTCGGTTATGTGTGGAAGGAATTTTTTTCGTAGACGGGGTCGTGTGGATAAATTTTTTTTATAAAAGGAGGGGGGGAAATATTCGTTTTTAAAAACACCCGTCTACGTGTGTACATGGCCTTAAAGGAAGAGCTCCATCCATTCAGGATTGGCCTCACCTGTACAAGGAGGGGAAAACCAAATACTGCCGAGCAGTCAAAAAAGCACCGGAAAAAGAAAACTAGCATCACCATTGGGCAATGAGGGACGTAACACACCCCCACGCCGAAATGGTGACGTAGTCTCCATAACATAGTATGTACCTGTTCAAAAACATTTAAAATTGACCTTGAACAAACAAGGCAGACACACACAAAACACAAAATTAACCACGACAATACATGAAGGATATGGTTAAGGTACTCTCGACAGAGCTTTGGCCAGAACATTATCAGCACCACGAACGTGCTTGATCTCGAGATTAAAAGGCTGTGATATTCAGCTCCACCGAATCAGACACTGATTAGCGTTTCTCATGCGACTGAGGAACTTCAACCGATTATGATCAGTAAATACAACAATTTTATCAGAAGCACCTACGTACACCTCAAAATGCTGAATGGCAAGCACAAGGGCCAATGTTCTTTTTTCAATGGTGGAACATCGTCGTTGCTGGGGGTTAAACTTCTTAGAAAAGTAGCAGGCGGGGTAATTAACATTTTTAGTGCCTTCTCGAAAAAGGACAGCGCCAGCACCTTGATCACTCAAATTGACAGCCAAAAAGAAGCTTTACTGAAGTCAGGCGCAATCGAGACCAGTGCCGTGGTCAGCAACGCCTTGACATTTTCAAATGCTTTTTGACAGTCTTCAGACCACTGGAAAAGTACTCTCGGACTGAGCAAATCAATTAACGGAGCAACAACAGCGGAAAGTTCTTACAGAACTCACGGTAACAGCTAACCATGCCTAAAAATCTCCGAAGCTCACAGCAATCGGTATGGGCTGGGAAACTACAGACAGAAGCTACCTTAGCATCCAGAGGACACACCTGTCCTCCTCCCACCGCTCTTCCTAGATAGGTAACCGTAGCTTTTCCAAACTTGCATTTTGCCAGGTTGATCTTAAGATTGGCATCAGACAATCGGTGAAACGGCTGACAAATTAGTTTTTTTATTTCGGCATGATTGTAGAATCATTTCATGACAATTTCATCACAACACAACATGTATCATGACCGAAAGGGTCGCGGGGGAAGCGAAATCGCTTATCAGTCCCGCCCCCAGCTTCCAGAAAAACAGTTTGATTATGGTTAAGATATCATAAGGATTATAAATCACAGCAGAGCTAATGTCCATGTGTGCTACGTTTTAAACGTCAGAAAGTAAGATCGTGAAATTTATGGATATCATGAAAATTATAGATTACAATTAGGCGAGTGTTCATATAACTTAGATTCAAATTCCACTCTTGATCCAAAGCGACATTGTCCCGAAACCCCATTCTTGATCATTTGGTTTGTTCCGGCTAATTTGGAGTAGATGAGAGAGAGCAATAATAGATCATCCATGCCTTCCCAGATTTTCTTTATCCTTTGGTCAATCAAATGCAGTCCAAACTACAACGATAGCAGACCCGCTATCATGAATCCAGTTAGATAAACATCCTCTACATCCTCGATGTCCAGGACTGTCAAACACAGCGAACGCCACTTCAACATGCTCTGCCTATGAAGCACTGTAAACCACGGTGTCGTCTTAATGTGCTACACAGCCAGACATGGCAAACAACACCGAAATGATTCAGCGTTGGAAAGTCGACAGGGCATTTCGCATTCCAAAAGCCAAGACGCAATAATACAGAAAGTCATCAGGAGTGACAAAAGCTGAAATTTCTTTGGCTTTACCAGTGAGCGGAATTTGCCAATAACCTTTGAGCAGGTCGAATTTACTCATAAAACATTCGGATCCCACCCGGTCAATGCAGTCATCAAACCTCGGCAAAGGAACACAATCAGGTTTGGTGACAGCATTAACACAGCGGTAATCCAAACAAAATGTAAAGGTACCATCAGGCTTTCCACCTAAAATGCACGAGTAGCTCCATGCACTCATACTGGGCTCAGCTATATTATTCAACAACATGTATACTACTTCTCTTTTTCGAAGTGTAGGTTTCAATGGATTAACTCGATAAGGGTGCCGTTTAACTGGAGCGTTTTCACCTCCATCAATATCATGCTCCACGACTTGGGTTTGCCTTTGAACATCACCAAAAAGGTTGAGAAATTGGTGAACTATTTCCAATATATCAGCCTTCTGGGCATCTGTTAAATGTGGAAGATGATCAGGCAAAGCTGAAAGCATCCCGGAGTTATTAAGGAGCCCTTCAATAACTTCACGAGATGGACTACTCGCAGTTTCGTCTTCCCCCTCCACCAGAACAGATAACAGCACTGGAGACGCACTACTGGATTCTAAAGACTTTGTCACCACTGGAGGTACACCTAAAACAGAAGAAACACGTACAAAGTAAGGTTTTAACATGTTAATGTGACACAAGCGCTTTTGCTGGCGTCGATCAGGAGTAGCGCTTACATGATCTCGATCAGAAACCTTGCTTTCTACCACATATGGACCACTGAAACGAGCCTGCTAAACAGATCCGGGAATTGGAAGCAACACAAGAACTTTCTTGCCCACTTTAAACTGACGATGTATGGTTTTACGGTCATATCAGTTTCATTTTTTCATGCATTCTGTCAAGGTTCTCTTGAGCAAGTTCACAAGTTTTATGCAAATAGACCGTTTCAAAATTCCGTGCTTAAGATGTTTACTGCAGGACGTCCACTTAAAAACTGATCTCTTAAAACTGCCAAAGGGCCTCTTGGGGTATGCGCGAACACCAGATCAGCAGGACTAAAACCAAGTGACTCCTGGACTACTCTACAGGCAAAAAGCAGCTAAGGAACTGCATCAGCCCAATCTTTTCCGGACTCCAAGCAATATGTTCACAACATGCTCTTCAGCGTCTGGTGATATCGTTCCAGTGCCCCCTGACTTTCAGGATGATGGGCACTGGAAACATTGTGGTGAATATGGAGCTGCTTTAAGACTTGTTTGAGCACACGGGATAATTTGACCCACGGTCAGACTGGATGATCTTTGGCAGACCGAACAAAGAAAAAAATTTGAGAAGCTCTTTCATAACCATTTTAACTGTTATCTTCCTCAGAGGAATAATCCTCCAGGAATCGAGTAACGGAACACATAATGGTCAACAAATACTGATGCCCATCTCTGGAACGTTCAAACAGACTGACAATGTCAACAATGACGTGTTTCAACGGCTGGCTGAACAACTGGGACAGGATACAGAGGAGCGGGAGGAATCATCTGGTTGGGTTACCAACAAGCTGACAGAGGGGAAAAACAAATACTGCCGAGCAGTCAAATTACCGTGGGGGGGGCAGCACCACCATTCTGCTGTGATGGACGAAACAGATAAAAGCATTTATAACTTTCTCAAAGTCTGATTCCAATGAAAATGACTTTAGTTTAGCAACTGTTCTGAGCTGGAAAAAGCTACCCTTTAATACAGCATTTATTTGCTTGTCAAACTTAAGTTCGGCATTAAAAAAAACCCCAAGATTTTTAACCTGTGTTTCAGTAAAAGAAATGAAAGGACCCAAGTTTCCCCTCAGACATTCAGTATGCTTCGGGGGACCAAAAAAGAATAACTTCAGTTTTGCCCCCATTTAATTGTTAGAAATTATGTGCCATCCATTTCTTTATATCTAAGATGCAGTCATTGAGCCCATTTATAGACCACTGACTACTAGCAGCCAGGGGCAGCTCCGTGTTGCCGGAAGACCCTGCAGCACATGCAGGCGCGTTACCCCTCCCCCACTGCAAGAGTGGTGAAAGCAACATTGCTGTGGCTGCTTCAGAACAAGGCATTTTAAAATTTCAGTTAGCCTCTCAATGTTAAACTTAGTTGAAATATTGTGTAATGCCAATAGAATAGTATTGATCTTTTCTTTTGTTAAGCCCAGATTGGAGCTAGGTTTGGACATGTCCTGGGCATGTCTGAGATGGAAAGTCCCAGAGAATTCAAAAAAAGTCTAAAAGGTGGGAAGGGTCTGCAAAAGAGTATATAAAGAGGAAAATTGAGAGAGTTAAAGTAGTAGGAGATATTGCAAGGAGAAGGATACATTTGACCAGACCTGACACTCTTTTCAAGACCTGTGAAGCTTTTAGTGGACTTTTGCCTGTGTTAGAGCATTTTCCTCGCCCGGAACATCACCAAACAATCCAACTAAAGGGACTGTAAATATTTTTTTTCTTGTATATATCAGTCTTGGTCAGTAAAGTAGATAGTAGATTAGTTAAAAGTCTTTGTTTAATTAAATGTGTTTAAGTTATAAAATTGTGTCTGCCATCCCTTGCTGTAGTAAATGTAATAACAAATTGGGGCCATAACAATTGCCACGCACTTTATAATAGGAAACATGAATGCCAAGTAATTGCCATGTAATACATGTGCTTGCAAACATAGTTAAGTTTGTGGGTCAGAAAAACGGGAATGCTGCTGAATGCTTCCTCTTTAAAAGTGCTTACCATTGTATTTAGGGAGCTGCTGACGCAGTTGTAGGCTAATATGTACAGATGTTACGAACATCGGTTTAAGGATTAAGTAATGTCAATGTATTCAAATCAGTTCCATGGTGTTTGTAGGAGTTTAATTCAGCGAACACCGGGCTGAGGTGAAATGCATTTCGTGTTGCGTGTGTATCAAGGGCGTAATAAAGGTGTTGACATTGGTGGGGACATAATTTGCCTCCCATGCCTCCCTATGTCATGACTTAACCTACTCAAAATACAGCCTCATCAATCAGCAATTCAGTGTGTTGCTTAATTTCCACATGAAATATACCTGTCTGCCTGATGAAGACTGATCTGCAGAGCTGCTGTGTTGTGGCTGTAAAACAAAATTTATGATCAAGAAACACTACCTATTTTTGTCTCTTGTTGCATAATAATAATAATAATAATAATAATAATACTACATTTTATGCTGGCTGGCTGGCTGTTTATTGCATTAATAATACATTGTCCTTCTATATTATTACTCATCTAACCATTCCATCTAAAGCCCTATTAGGACGGGACTAGTTTTATGGGGGGACGTGGGGTAAAAATGCATTCAGAATTTCAGATGCATCAACATGCATTGTTGAGATGGCGGTCACGTGACAACTGTCACAACTCACAACAGTGCGTGCGTGAAGATCTACCCTTCTCACGTTCTGTTCTCTCGTCCGAATAGGGCTAAAGATGAGCGGATTCTAAAAATTATGTAAAGATTTTCTGTTCTTATTTCACTCCGCTCTAAGAGACTTTTAGCATGATTAATCTGTTTCAGTAGAATCCGTGTCAGACTGCAACGCACCCCCCCCTCCAAAACGGCAAGCATGGGAATGGGAAGCACGGAAGTTATTAGGCTACTGCATGTTAAGGTTTACGCTGTTCTACTGGAAAAACAATGAAATCGAGCGCTTGGAAGAGAAAATGCGTCGCGGTCTGAACAAGTTTTTACAAGACTATTTTGCGTGAGTAACTTACCATTGACTGGGTGAAATAATGTCTAATGTCCGCCTTTCTTCTTTTCCTGCCCGAGTCAGACATGATTCCCCGAGCCAGCGACAGTAGACGCTGTTATTACGCTGTAATTTTTTATTTTCACCGCGTAGCCTACCAACTTACCAATGACAACCCAGTCATGATGATGGATACAGGAAGGGGAGCCAATCACAGATAGTAAGGCTGTCCCCACCAATGACACGCCGTCTTTGAGAGGCGGAACTAAGGAGGGGAAATTTAACCTTTCGAGTCCCGAATGCCGTGCAATGCCCCATTCAAAATTGGTATGGTCGACATTTTAAACACATCAAAATATTGGTATGGACACGTCCATAGCGTCCATACGCATTTTTACGCCCATGGTGTGTATGTGCAGGGCTCGAAATTGCGAACAACTGTGCGACCTTCGAATTAAAATAGTTGCGCCTGTGCGACCGCTTTTCCCCCCAATTATTCGCCTCTTTTCGGGTACATTTGGTCATCAGAAGGCATGCCAGCTGCTGCTGCAGCTTAAATAGAGATGGGCGTATGTCTCGGGGCAGTGCATGAATGTACTGGACATACCGCAGCCGGGTGCACCGGTATAAGAATGGAGCGTAGTGTGTTTCCTCGAGCTGACAGTGACCATTCTGACCAATCAAAGGGGAGGTTGAAGTCCTAAACCTCAGTACTGATTCTAGAATGGTTAATAATAGCCGTCAATCTCTCGCGGGACTGAGAGTTACTATGGTATCTACGCACAAGATTTGTAAAGTAAATGAAACAAAGAGCAATGGAAGACTTTTTTTTGGTACCGTTAACGTCAAAAAAAGTTGAGTCGGTATCAAAAGTTACTGAAGCTGAGATTCATGATCGTGATTCGGATGAATAGACGGCCAAATCAGTTGATTATTTTCACAAAGAGTTGCATTGAAATTTTGAATGCCTGAGGTTATAAGAAAGTGAAGTGCACCATGTTCATTGTAAAGATAATGGCCCGAATCTCGCTGGTAACAGCGCGTTATCTACGAAGTCCAAACACTTTACTCGTGAAAGTCCTTCCAAACATGGAGAAAGCACAAAACACAGAAAATACTATGACGGATGTGCGTAAAGTGAGTTTTTCCACAACCCCAATTCCAAAATAGTTGGGACAAAGTGTAAATCGTGAATAAAATCAAAATGCAATGACTTTCAGATCACATGAGCCAATATGTTATTTACAATAGAACATGGATAACATTTCAAATGTTGAAACTGAGACATTTTACATTTTTATCCATAAAATGAGCTTATTTTAAATTTTCTGGCTGCAACAGGTCTCAAAAAAGTTGGCACACAGGCAAAAAGGGGCTGAAAAAGCAATTAATATATAAGAGAATCAGCTGAAAGAACATTTAGCGAGTAATTAAGATAATTGGAATCAGGTGTGTAACATGATTGGCTATAAAAGGTATGTCTTAGAGAGGCTGAGTCTCTCAGAAGTAAAGACGGCCAGAGGTTCTCCAACCTGTGAAGGCTTGCATAAAAAAAATTGTGGAATACTTTAAAAACGTTCCTCAACGTCAAATCGCAAAGGCTTTGAAGGTCATCATCGACAGTGCACAACATCATCAAAAGTTTCTGAGAAACTAGAAAAATCTCTGTGCGTAAGGGACAAGGCTGAAGACCTTGACTGGATGCCTGTGATCTACGGGCCCTCAGACGCCACTGCATCACTTGCCAGCATGACTCTGTCTTTGACATTACTAAATGGGCCCAGGAATACTTCAGGAAACCACTGTCTGTAAACACAGTCTGCCGTGCCATCCACAGATGCCACCTAAAACTCTTTCATGCAAAAAGGAAGCCATTGTTGAGCATGATCCAGAAGCTCCACCATGTTCTGTGGGCCAAGGCTCATTTAAAATGTATTGTAGCAAAGTGGCAGAGTGTTCTGTGGTCAGACGAGTCCAAATTTGACATTCTTTTGGAAATCATGGGCATCGTGTCCTCCGGGCTAAAGAGGAGAAAGACCACCCCTCCCGTTATCAGCGTTCAGTTCAAAAGCCAGCATCTCTGATGGTATGGGGATGCATTAGTGCATATGGTGTGGGATACTTGCATCTTTTAAAAAACACCATGAATGCTGAAAGGTATATGAAGGTTTTAGAGCAACATATGACCCCTCCAGACAACATCTATTCCAGGGAAGGCCTTATTGTACTTCAGCAGGACAATGCAAAACCACATTCTGCAGCTATTACAATAGTATGGCTTCGTAGTTGAAGAGTCCATGTGGAGAACTGGCCTGCCTGCAGTCCTGATCTGATGCATCCTGATGCAGTCGCCGATTGAGAACATTTGGTGCATAATTAAATGAAAAGTCTGTCAAAGGAGACCCAAAACTCTCCCGCAGCTGGAAGCCTGTATTAAGTAAGAGTGGAATCAAATTCCAATGGCTAAATTGAAGAAACTTGTCTCCTCAATGCACAGACGCATCCATTCTGTGTTAAAAAGAATTGGGAATGCTACAACATGGTAAACAGGCCCCTGTCCCAACTTGTAACAGACATTTAAACCAGGGGTGCTCAAATTTTTGCATCCCACTGTATATGTTATTGCTGAATCATTTCTTCCTTGTATAGGCAGTAAGAGAAAAAATGTGAAGGCAAAAGAGGCAGTCATAACGGCAAAATGTGTATGTTTGTGAATGGTACTGAGATACTGGAGGTGAGAGTGAAGTAAGGGCTGGTTAACATAGGTAGAAGGTTAATGACATTGCTGTGTGGGTGTGTTCAACCACAGTTGTACATTTACTAATCATTGTAGCCTGCTTGTAGACAAGTAGCCGAGAATTCTTTAAATCAAGTAAAAAAAATACATGCAACCGTGCACAGGCAAGGTGCCCTTTTCATGAATGTAGGCACCAGCCCCTCTAGAATTCTGCGCATGAGCCTGATCCTGAATATGTCCTGCTGAATTACAGGGAAATTTGTGTAAAATGGTGAACAAGATCTTAATATGTTCTATTTGAAGTCATGCAGTGGCCATAAAAACATGCCGTCTCTCAATATTAATATGCTTTGACTTGAGTGAAGCGCTGCCCCCAGCAGATAAAGAATATGCAAAATATATTGTCCTACAGTGTGGAAAAAAGCACTTTTTTGACTTTGAACCCACAAATGGGAAAACCTAAGTGAAAAGAAAGAGTTTATGAGGTGAATTAAAAAGCCAATTTGGCTTTAACTGTGATCTCTGTCTGGCTTGTTCTGATATTTGTGATACATAGAGCAGGCGACATTTAACAGTACCGCCAAAAAAAAAATTAATAAAAATTTAATATGAACACATCATAGTAAAAATCATTTTTGCCAAAAAGGCTGTTTTGGCTCATGGTCAGCAAAGTCGCTTAAGTGGTATTTTTATTTTATTGATTTACTGTATTTATTTTCTTGAATCATCAGTTGTGTTTATTATTTCATCTGTCGTAGTCATGATCATTAGACAGATTGTTTAATACTGGAGCACATACTGAGGGTTGCTGTGTAACAGTTTTCAAAATTAAAGGAAGTCAGGTGTAACTCTCTGGAGTCACTGTTGGGACAGTAATAGCAGATGTTTCTTTCGTCCGTTAACAGTAATGACAAGCATAGCTGTCACAACCCTGACAGTGAATAATAGAAATAAACTAAAAATTATTAGTGATACAGCAAATGAAATGTGTTATTTTTACACTGTTATAGCAATGGTAACATTCCACTGACGCCCAGACGATCATGATGATTTGGTGGTCATGTCGCTGCAGGCAACATTTATTGTCATACGCTGGCTAATACACTGTATAGCTTCTAATATACAGAGTAAAATGAGGTTACCAGTATATTCAAATGCAGTATTTAATAAACGGGAATATGATTTCAAACGTAGTCATTGTTGCCTCATTAAAGGCAAAGAAAACACCTTTTTCAGCTCTTGCCCAAAATGTATGATATTTTCATTCCATTATTATTTTTAGCACATTTTTGTAGTTTTTATGTGCTGAGTGATCAAACCTCAGACCACTGAAAAACAACTTATTAGCTCAAGTTCATGAATACTGCCATTCCTTATATTTTAGCCAATCAAAAATACTTTGAGTGCTAATGTCCCAGATGTGATGCACTGTGTCCTAAAAGTTTATGCACCCCAAAGGGCAACATGTTTGTCTCCAAAATGGGTTGCACCTGGTCAGCCAGGTGTTGTGAGGTTGTTAAATTAGTTCATCTGTTTGCGAGAGGCGTATACATTTCTTGGTTGACCAAGGAACCAAGAGAGAACTGTCACTGAGAGAACCTTTTTGGTAGTGCTGCCACAATGGCTAAACAAAAACCTGGAAAGGCTGCTCTTTCAGAGCCTCAGGTCTGTGCTCAAGCCATTGTCTTGCGCAGGGCAGGGAAAACTTGCAGTGAGGAGCTCAGGACCTTGGCAGATACGATGGGTGAAGAAGTGGTGGCAGACACACCAGAGTTGTGACTCCCTTGAAGACGAGCCCCGTGCAGGTCGCCCTTCAGTCCTGAGTTCCAGGCCCAAAGACCTCATCCGAAAGGCCAAGGGAAAGAGACATCAATCCTGCCACAGACTCAGTCAAAGACTGAAGAATCTTGGGGAAGCAGTCTCTAAGAGTACCACCAATCATTTTCTGACTGAGAAACAGGGTCTGAGAGCATACAGAAGACAGCAGATTCCTTGCCTTACCAGACTGCAAAAGGAGAAGCGGCTGGCTTTTACAAAGAAGTATGCCACAATGACCCCAAGACACTGGGAAAACTGGGTTTTCTCTTGAGTGCCCACTCTACTTATTTCCAACTCCCAACAGCCAAAATGACCACATCTACACTGACGATCAAAAGAAAGTGTCACCTTCTGAACAAGTCAAGTTCAGCGCTCATGGCATGGTCATGTCATCTTCAGGGCTGTTGGAGTTTCATGTTGTACCCCAGGGCACCACCATGAATACTGAGTATTATGTCAATAACATTCTCCAGCCAGTGCTACTTCCCTTACTCGCCAGAAAAAAGAAATTGGGCTTGGAAGATGTTCAAAAGGCGTGTGGAAATGGTCTTCGTGCAAGATGGTGCCCCGACACATACTGCTCGTTCAACTCAGCAGTGGTGTTCTGAGCAGCTTCCTGGTTTTCAGCGCAAAGAGGAATGGCCAACCAACTCCCTCAACCGGATTTAGAACTCCTGGGGTATCCTGTCCTGTCGGGTCTTCCACAGCCCACCTCCGACCACCATGAAGCAGCTCCATGCGAGGGCTGTGCAGGAGTGGGGCAACTTTCAGCCTTCAGTTCTAAACAACTTAGTGCATTCTATGCCCCACAGGTTGAGGGCAGTAATTAAGATGCAGGGGGGATACACTGGCTTTTGAATAAACACATTCTGTTGAATATTCACAATCTGAGTTGACTTTTTCTGCAGTGCATGAACTTTTGGGACTCGGTGTAATGTGCTTGAACACCAGGAAATCAGCTGATCTACTTAACACCAGAAAGTGAAGGCGATTAAGAGATTTTCAATATCATGCTGTCAGCATCTGACCCTTAAACGCATAATTGCTTTCAATCTATTCCTGAGCAAGATAGCCTGATCAATAATTACAAAATGTATTTACTGGAAAATCAAAAGGAACATATAAGGCTATTTATTTAAATAAAATTTTTTCAGAAATTACAAAGAAATCACAGAGATTACTGATGGGCTACGTTGACAATGTACTGAATAGTGACATTACAGGGATAGAAAAAAAAAAAATCCAATACATTCTCTGAATTCCACTTCCGGTTTTAGCTATTTTTTTTCCGATGTGTAACCTAATCCATTTAAAGACAGCATATAATCAAAATGTTTTCAGCATTTAAAAGAATAGGCTATATTTGTGGGCAAGAACAGTTATACGCTTCTTGCTGCACTGTGATTAGAATTAATTTATTAAATTACGAACGCTTCTTATGTGGAAGTGTTGGTAAATGAATAATTTACTAATTTGGTTATAAGTGCATCGCCAAAGTTTGACCCATGGCATGCATTTAAAATAATTTAAAGTGCATGCCATGTGTTAAACTTTCAGGGTTGCAAAATCTTTGATGAGGTGTTTATGGTCTAGCTTCTGGGAAAGTTGTTGGAAGGCGACAATATGAAATTGTTAGAATGGCAATTATCACACTAAAAAGAAACAAAATCTAAGCCTTATCTAATTACCAACTTCAGCAGCAAAATGTTTTTTTAAGTTTTTTAGATGTATCAAGCTGATTGGACACTTGATGCAGAAAAAAAGGCTTTTTGGGAGGTCCATGATGTGATGTGAATAGAGGCCACTAGATGCCAGCATTTACCTTTCTTTTATTGAGCTCAGACTGGAGCTAGGTTTAGACATGTCCTGGACATGTCTGGGGCAAGTCCCCGAAAATAAAAAAAAGAGGTCTAAATGTGGGTGGGGTCTGCAAAAGAGTATATAAGGAGTAGAATTGAGACAGTAAAGTAGTAGGAGAAATTGCAAGGCGAAGGATACATGTGACCAGACCTGTCATTTCTGTTCAAGACCTGTGAAGTTTCTTTTGTGGATTTTTGCCTGTGTTTGAGCATTTTCCTCACCCAGGACATCACCAAGCCACCCCACCAAAACAAGGGACTGTAAATATTTCTGTTTTTGTTGTAAATCAATCTTGGTCTGAGTTGTTGATAGTAGATTAGTTGATTGTTATTGTCTGTTTAATTAAATGTGTTTAAGGTTTAAATTGTGTCTGTCATCCCTTGCTGTTGCTGTTGTGTTGTAAATTGTAATAACAAAATGGGGCCATCACAAAATTGGGGGCTCAAGCCCGGGACAGACCATTGTGTGAGTAATTTATTGAAAATCTAACATTTCAAATTGTAAAATTGTTTTTTTGAATTTTCCTATATAAATATATTGACAGATCAACAGCAATGGATGATTTCTTGACATCACCAACCGTTGAGGTTTTGAAGTCTTTTAAAAAGACAGAACTGCTAGAAATTTGCAGACATTTAGAGCTGACAGAGGTAAAACCAGCCATGCGAAAAGCAAGACTGGCTAGAGAGATAGTTGAATATTACATTGATGAAAATGTGTTTGCACCAGGAGATCTGGAACAGTTTCCAGTGGAAAATCCAAATATAGAAATGGAACTTAAATTAAAGATACTAGAGATTGAAAGGGAGGAAAAAGAAAAACAAAGAGAATTTGAAAGGGAAGAAAAGGAAAAACAAAGACAGTTTGAGTTAGAAAAATTAGCAAGAGAAGAAACTGAAAGGGAGGAAAGAGAAAAACAAAGAGAATTTGAGAGGGAAGAAAAAGAAAAACAAAGAGAATTTGAGTTAGAAAAATTGGCAAAACAGAGAGATTTTGAATTAGAGTAATTCGATAGAGAAGAAAGACTCCAAATGGAGCAACTAAAAATAAAAATAGCAACAGAAAATAAATTTCGGGCTAGCCAGGAGGTAAAACTGGTGCCTCCATTTGCAGAAAAGGATGTTGACAACTGTTTCCAGTGTTTTGAAAAGGTAGCAAAGAGTTGCCAGTGGCCAAGGGAACACTGGCCTCTGATGTTGCAATCTGTCCTCAAGGGTAAAGCTCAACAAGCCTATTCGGCTTTGTCTGCAGATGATTCCTCTGATTATGAGGTTGTCAAAAAGGTTATTTTGAGAGCTTATGAGTTGGTTCCAGAGGCTTACCGACAGAAATTCAGAGGTCTGAAGAAATCTGAAAATCAGACTTATGTGGAATTTGCTAATGAGAAGAAGGTTTGCTTTGAGCGCTGGTGTACTTCTATGGAGGTCAAGGATGATTTCAACTCACTAAAAGAGATGGTGTTAGTTGAAGAATTCAAGAACTGTGTTAAGGATGATGTTAAGACCTACCTTAATGAGAAGCAAGCACTGAATTTGCAATCAGCTGCCGAATTTGCAGATGAATATGTTCTCACACATAAGTCCAAATTTCAGTCTAGCAGTAACAATAGATGGTCCCAATTTCAGAAAAAGGGTTACGGTGATACCCAAGATTCCTCACCCAAAGACAAAGACAAATCTGGTGATGGTGCTCAGAAATCCAGTAACAGGTCTGATCAAAGTGTGAAAGCTGACAGTGACAAAAGTGGTCTAGTTTGCAGTTATTGCAAGAAATCTGGTCATGTTACAACTAACTGTTGGTTCCTAAAAGCTAAGAAAGAAAAAGAAAAGGATACCAAACCAAATGCCTTTGTGAAAACAAGGTTAGAAACCCCTGTAGTAGATGACCAATCTGCTAAATTGCCTGCTTCTTGTGGGGCTAAAAAGCCTGATACAGCTGACTTTGTGAGGGAGGAATTTCTTCCATTTGTGTCAGAGGGATTTGTGGCTCTGAATGAGCATACTACTCCAATCCCCATATATATCCTAAGGGATACCGGAGCTTCCCAGCAGTGGCGGCCGGCCCATAGGGGGTGCTGGGGCGCCGCCCTCCCTGATAAAAGAGGGAAAAATGTAAAATGTGTTTTTATAAATTTAGCCATGAATGTCAGTTTTAAATATATATAATATAAAAATATATACTACAAAATATATACAAAATATAAACTACATTTCCCACCCACTGAAGTTCATTCCCAGTGAATTTTCACAGACAAACTCATATGTTTTTGTCATGGGGCGCTGGTCAGAGCGCCCCAGCAGAGCAGCGAAATAGCCAATCATGTACAGTTGCCAGGGCAAATTAATAAATAAATGACCAATCAGTGTCGCATAAAAGTACGATCTTGGGGCGCTGAAAATATCGCCCCTTGCAGCAGCAAATGCCGTGAGATTCTGAGATTTGTGCTGCGCGGTTAGTCGGCGGGAAGATGGCGAGCGAGGTGCAGCTTCCACCGAATTCAGTGCGATGTTTGCTGAACTGCCCGTTTGCGAGAAGGACAATGGAGGAGAAAATTCAGGTTAAAGAGCTCGGGCCCGACAAGCCCGACCTTATCATCAGCCAGCAGACCAAGGAGAAAAACAAAGCGTACAACCGGAGTTTCTGCAGGAGTTGGTTCGAGTGCAAGTCATGGCTGACAGGCTGCGGAATAGCCAATGCACTTTTCTGTTTTCCCTGCATTCTTTTTAAAAGTGACAAATGTGATTTAACGTGGATACAGTCAGGACAAACGGACTTGAAGCATCTCTCCGAACGCATCAAGAAACATGAACGATCGAGAGTTCATATGGAAAACTGCGTCAAACTTGCTGTGCTCGGAAAGATTAGCATAGCAGCACAGCTGGATGATGGACATCGCATTGCGGTAAGAAGGCACAATGAAGAGGTCGATAAGAATCGTCATATTTTATCCAAGCTAATTGACTGTATTAAGTTTTGTGGTGCTTTTGAACTGGCATTGCGCGGGCATGATGAGAACAAGGAAACTTCTGAAAACCCTGGCATTTTCAGAGGTTTAGTCGACCTAATGGCATCCATTGACCGGGACTTGAACGATCACCTTGAAAATGCAACCATCTTCAGAGGCACCTCAAAGACGGTACAAAACGAGCTACTGGACTGTATGCTGGCAGTGCTGAGAGAAAAAATCTTGGATGAAGTTAAAACAGCGGACTTTTTAGCCATCCAAGCTGATGAAACTACTGACATTTCCACACACTGCCAGTTAGACCTGGTGCTAAGATACATTGATGGAGCCCATAAAGTCCATGAGCGTTTTTTTGAGTTTATTAAGCTCTCCAACGCCAGCGCGGACACGATCGCCGGTGCCTTATTGGAAAGGCTGCGCACCATCCTTCCGGAGGGACAAGAGAAAAAGCTAATCGCCCAGGCTAATGATGGGGCATCAGTGATGAGGGGTGCCACTGGAGGAGTACAGCGGAAGGTCCAGGACACCTATGGAAATGCTTACTATGTTCACTGTTATGCCCATCAGTTAAACCTAGTAATGCAACAAGCAACATCCCACATCCCACGGATCAGTCACTTTTTTTCCGACATCGGAGGATTTTCTGCCTTTTTTACCAAGTCAATCAAGAGAACCACCGTGCTTGATGAGGTGGTGGCGCATCGACTTCCAAGTGCATCAGCAACACGTTGGAACTTCAACAGTCGCACTGTTAACACAGTGTATGAACACAAGGCTGATCTGGTGAAGTGCTTTGAGACAATCCGGAACAGAGATGAATTTGATGGCCCTACGAAGAGGGAGGCTGGTGGCTATGTCAGAATGCTGGAAGATGACACTTTCTCTTTTTTCCTGGCCCTCTTTCACAAAATAATGCCACATGTGGACATGCTGTATAACCAGCTGCAAAAGAGAAACATCGATTCTGTCTACATCTCAGGAATCATCCAGAGGTTCATTGACAGCATGCAGGCTATCAGGTAAGATATATGCATCTGTGCACAGTGTTACCTAAATGTTAATTCTCTTTGTAACTATGTAGTCCTTAATGTTTACTTCTCATCTTATTAAAGCAAGGAAGTTATCTGTAACTGTAAAGTTTAGAAGAAATTGAAATGCTCAAGTGACATTAGTACAGTAGTACAGTGACAGTAGTTTAATATAGTCTTGGGCTTACAGGCCTGGAAATTCCCAATTTGCTTGGAGATGAAGGGCTCTCCACAGCATTTTTGTGTTCTACTACAGCAAAAAAATGCTGAGGAGATAAAGGGCTCTTCACAGCAGTTTTGCGTTCTAATTGCAGCAATTCCCAACTCTTCCCAGCTCAATTCGCATTCACAAACATGCTACACATCATTGGAAAATCCTCATTATGCACTGTACATTTAAAAGATAAAAAGTATACTTTCACTTCGTTACTTTGACACAGACCACTTCGTTACACGTTACGCATTAAAATATGAATGTAATTCCTCATTTAAGGATTATCTGCATAGATATGGCGCGTTCGAGTAGAGCCACGGTGTACGTAGGGTATCTTAGCCGCTTTGTGCAGATGTTGTAGCCAGCGGACATGGAGCTGCAAATTTATGCACGCAGTTACAATATTGTATCACTAGATGGCACACTCGGATCATTTATTGAACTTTACTCTAAACCAGGTTCCAAAGAATGGGGATGAAGAAGAAAGACAAACAAGATTTTTTTTGCCGGCAAAAGGTTGCCGTCGTTTAATAGTACAATCGGCGGCGATTCTGTCTAATTCGGCAGCAAATGCCGTGAGAGCCGTCGTATATTTCTAGGCCTGGCTTATATATCTTAAATATTTGTCAGTTTTCAGAAATGTGTTTTGTAACTTCTGTATTGTCTCTATTATCAGGGAGGCTGTTCCCTCTCTAGTTGAGGATCAGGAGTACAGGGGACCTGAAAAGGAGCCACCCACAAAGAAACGGAGGGCATTTGGAGAAGACAGGCAACACCATTTGGCACTGGAGGTAAGCACTTGCAGCTGCCACCTAGTAGATCGATGGAATAACTATAATATTGTCAATATTGTTTTCCAGCCGGGGCTATTTTACAATTTTGCTTGAAAATAAAAAAGGAACACACTGAAAAGAAAAGAAGAAACAGAAGTGCTACAAGGACTCTTGAGTCTTCATAGGAAACACAAGTGCTCTTTCAGTTTTTGTGTGTATCAAACATTAAAAGGAGGAAATCTGAGACACTCCGGTTTCAAATTTTTTACTTAAGGCAAGAAAAGTCTGATCGATGCATTTAGACCCTAATAGTAATAGTAATAGTAGTCTGTAGTTTTTTTTTTTTTTAATGTTACAAACAAAAGGGACATTTTATTTAACTATTTTTGTAGTTCATGTTTCAAATTTGCAGTTCAAAATTTTTCATTAAAGAAATTTAAATTGAGCATACTGTATGTGTTTGTCATTATTATCATACTTTTGATAAAAACTTAGTAGTAAGACAATTTGATTTCATATGTAGGAAATGCTGGAAATGCAGAGGATAACAGAATAAAATATATCCAGTCATTGTTATGTGTTGCTACATTACTGGGCAGAGGTGAGAAGAAATATGAACAGTAAAATAGTAAAGTACATTGCATATCCCTCCGAATAACCTGCCAATAATGTAGGCTAATAATGTAGGCAGACAGCAGATTTGGTCAACCCTCTTTTTAAGAGGCAATATTTAGACCTTTTCTAACATGAATGTATAAATAAAAGAAAGTAAAACACAATTTGTTACATTATTGACATAGTTATTACATTATCAAAGCTTTTTTTTAGTGTAAGGCCAATAACGCAATAACCTGCCAATAACGTAATACCTTATTACGTTATTGGCAAAATGTAATTACGTTATTGGTAGAGAAATGTGATTATGTTATTGGCAGGTTATTACGTTATTGGCTTTATTACGTTTCAAATGGGCCCAAATTATTACGTTATTGGCAGTTATAACGTTATTGCCAGTTATTACGTTTTGGGTTGTAACGAAGCCATATTGGCTCATTGCACAATCATAGCTGATTATAGCCTATTGTTTAAAATTAAATGAGAAAACCTAATTCTTGCCTTTTTTACATTACATATCATGTCATAGGTATGTGACACCATTATGTGCCATGCCAAGGAGAGGTTTTCCTTCACCAAGCACCTGGTCAGCGCCACTCTGCTGCAAGGAGACCTGTTCCCACAACACGACAGGAAGTTCCCAGACTCAGCACTGGATACCACGGTGGAAGCCTATCCCTCACTGGACAAGGCCAGACTTAAAACAGAACTGTCCTTGATCTACAGCAATGAGGAGTTCCAGAGTTGCAGTGGTGCTCTGGCTCTCTTTCAAGTTTTGATGGAAAATAACCTTCAAGATACATTCACAGAAACTGTAAGTCTCCTCAACATCCTCATCACCACACCAATGACAACGTCAGAGTCAGAGAGGTGCTTTTCTACTTTAAAGAGGATAAAAACTTTCCTTAGGAATACTATGGCTCGAGATCGCCTCAACGCTCTGGCTATGCTCTCCATAGAGAAAAAACTAACACAGGACATCCCTGATTTCAACACCAGAGTCATTGAGAAATTTGCCACTCAGAAAGACAGACGAGCAAAGTTCCTGTACAAATAAGAACTGTCCATCCCCTCCACTCACTCATATTACACTCACCTCAGAAACACAAACATACCTTTCTTTCTCTCTCTCCCTCACTCACTCACTCACTCTCACACACACACACCCACACAGTTGATTTGTACAGATCCAGCTGATCATACCCTTGCTGTAAAGTTTTCTCAGGAACTAAAATATTGTATTGTATTTGATATTTTACTTACTGTCTAAAGCATGGATGGAGCCTCATACAACTGAAAATAGTTAATTTACTTTATTTGTGAAACTGGTGATTTTAAGGACATTAAATCATTGTTGAATTGTAGCCATTGTCTGACAGTTGATTTGCATTCTTATACTGGACTAGGCAGAAAAATGAGAAACGTTGTCACATCAGCCCCACCAAGAATATTTTCCACCAGCCGCCACTGCTTCCCAGTCACTTTTGTTGATGGACTCCGTGGAGTTACGTGATGAGACCGCTTCAGGGGATTTCATACTTGTACAAGGTATTGAAGGGAGGACTGTATCTGTACCCCTACGCTCTATAATCTTGAAGTCAGATTTAGTTACAGGACAGGTAAAGGTGGGACTTATGTCAAGTCTACCTATAAAGGGTGTTTCTCTGTTGCTAGGCAATGACCTGGCTGGGGGCAAAGTAGTTCCCCCTGTACTCTACTTCACAGCCGAGCACTGAAGATGGGGATGAGGACCCATCTCTGTATCCTTCTTGCGCAGTGACTCGTGCTATGGCCAAGAAGCCTAAAGAAGAAGATGTGGTGCCGTCCAGCACATTGAATAGTCAGGACTCAGGTGGTTCGCCTCATGACTCTGATTGGCCTCCTATGGTTTCTCCATTTAAGAACTTATTAGACACTTTTATCAGTTCATTGTTCAGCCAGCCAGATGGGTTTGGTGATTCTGATGTGTCTGGAGACTTGTCTCTGTCCAGAAAGCGGTTGATTGGGGAGCAAACTAATGATCCTGAAATTTGTGCACTAAGAAGGAGAGCCCTTTCTGATAAAGAAATAGACGCAGTTCCAGTTGGGTATCATCTCAAGGATGGTGTGTTGATGCGGAAGTGGCGCCCTCCTGATATCCCTGCCAATGCAGATTGGGCAGTGGTCAGGCAAATTGTTGTTCCGAAGGTCTACAGGAATGAGATCTTAACAATGGCTCATAGTTTACCTTTAGGAGGTCATCTTGGTGTTAACAAGACTGTTGATAAGATCATGAAACACTTCTTTTGGCCTGGGCTTCGGGAAGACGTTTCCAACTTTTGCAAAACCTGTCACACTTGTCAGGTAGTTGGAAAACACCAGTTAGACCCACCTGTAGCTCCATTGCAGCCTATCCCAGCATTTGGGGAGCCATTCTCTAAGGTCATTGTTGATTGTGTTGGTCCATTACCCAAGACTAGATCTGGAAATCAGTACTTGTTGACAATCTTGTGTGCATCTACGAGATTCCCTGAAGCCATACCTCTACGTAACATCAAGGCAACTGCAATCTCGAAGGCTTTGATAAAGTTCTTCACGTTGTTTGGCCTTCCCAGGGAAATTCAGTCAGACCAAGGTAGCAATTTCACTTCAGGATTGTTTCAGCAGGTTGTGTATGAACTAGGTGCAAAGCAGATTCTTTCTAGTGCCTATCATCCAGAAAGTCAGGGTGCCTTAAAGCGGTTTCATTCCACTCTCAAGACAAGGATGAGGACTTATTGTTATGACTATGAGAAAGACTGGGATGAAGGTGTTCATTTGCTGTTGTTTGCAGCTAGAGAAGCAGTGCAGGAGTCTACTGGATTCAGTCCATTTGAGCTAGTGTTTGGTCATGAAGTGAGAGGACCTTTGCTATTATTGAGTGAACAATGGCAAGAGGAAGAGCCGCACATCAGTCTGTTAGACTATGTTAGCAAGTTCAAGGAAAGATTGCGTGCAGCTTGTGACCTAGCCAAAGAGAACTTGAAATCAAGTGAGGGAAAAATGAAAACTTGGTATGATCATAAGGCTAGAAGCCGTGAGTTTAAATCAGGAGACAAGGTCCTTGTGTTGTTTCCCTTGCAGTCCAATCCATTGCAGGCTAGATTTCATGGTCCTTATGAAATTCTGACAAAACTCAATGATCTCAATTACATTGTGAAGACTCCAGATAGGAGAAAACCAAAACAATTGTGTCACATTAACATGCTGAAGCCTTATCATGACAGAAATGCTAGAGTTGCAGCTGTCACTTCAGATTCTCCTATGGCCGAGATTTGTGAAGATGAGGGGAAGTTTCAAGATGATGAACCTAGAATTAAAGCTGAAGTTCTTTCATGTAAATTGTCAAATTCTGAAGTGTTGCAAAATCTTGATGTAAAACTCCAGCACTTAGAACCCTCACAGAGAGATCAGTTTGAGAGGTTGATCAAGAAATATGAGGATCTGTTTCCTGATGTTCCAAAAAGAGTTTCTATAGCCTCTCATGATGTAGATGTTGGTGATGCCAAACCAATAAAACAGCATCCGTACCGGATGAATCCTGAAAAGAGAAAGATTGCTGAGAAAGAGGTTGAGTACATGTTAGAACATGATATTATCAGACCCTCCAACTCAGATTGGAGTTCACCCTGTGTGCTAGTTCCAAAACCTGATGGAAGTACTAGATTCTGTACAGATTATCGCAAAATCAATACTGTAACTAGAACTGATGTGTTTCCAATACCTAGGATTGATGATTGTATCGATAGAGTAGGGAAAGCAAAGTTTCTGACCAAGATTGATTTATTGTAGGGTTATTGGTGTGTGCCTTTATCTGAGAGGGCCAAGAGCATCTCTGCTTTTGCCACACCATCTGGGTTGTACCAGTATGAAGTCCTACTCTTTGGCATGAAAAATGCCCCAGCCACGTTCCAAAGGATGATACAGTCTACAATCGCCGGATTGCCACACACGGGTGCGTACATCGATGACCTGATCACATGGAGTGACTTCTGGGAAGAACATCTAAAAGATGTAGAGACGTTGTTCCAGCGTCTGACCCAGGCTAACCTGACTGTTAACCTGAGCAAGAGTGACTTTGGTTGTGCTACTGTCACCTATCTTGGCTACGTCATAGGCCAGGGTAAGGTGGCACCCACAAATGCTAAAGTCCAAGCCAACATGGACTTTCCAGTTCCTGACAACAAAAAAGCTTTGCGCCGCTTCCTTGGAATGATCGTGTACTACCGCAAGTTCTGCAAGAACTTTGCTAAGATGGCTCTCAGTCTAACTAACCAACTGAAGAAAGGTGTAAAGTTCACTTGGGATGATGCATGCCAGAGAGCCTTCGATCGCCTGAAGTCTCTGCTGTGTCACTTCCACGTGCTCAAATCTCCTGACTTCAACAAACCGTTCTCCATCGCGGTCGATGCTAGCGACCAAGCTTGTGGATCTGTGATCCTACAGAGAAGTGACTCTGATGACATTGAGCATCCCGTGGCATACTTCTCCAGGAAGTTCAATCGCCACCAAAGGAACTATTCCACAATAGAGAAGGAGCTGTTGGCTCTGGTTCTATCTTTACAACAATTTGATGTTTATGTTTGTACAGGGAAAAAGCCAATGGTTGTGTACACAGACCACTATCCGTTAATGTTTTTGAGTAAGATGAAAAACAAGAATCGGAGATTGTTGAATTGGAGTTTGATTTTACAGGAGTTTGACTGGGACATTAAGCATGTGAAGGGTACAGACAATGTAATTGCTGATTGCTTATCCCGTGTTTGAATATGTGTATATATATATATATCACGTTTATTTGAATATTGTATGATATGTATATATAGACAAGTGTCCACTTAACCATTTTGTATTGAGAAGAAAAATTTTGCCTTTATGAGTCAAAATTTTTCCCTTTTGGAATGGAGGTGTGATGTGAATAGAGGCCACTAGATGGCAGCATTTACCTTTCTTTTATTGAGCTCAGACTGGAGCTAGGTTTAGACCATTGACTGTATAAAACTTGGACGTAGCATTCGTGACGTCACCCATAGGTTTCTGAATATCTATTTTGAAGCAAATTTGGTCGCCATCTTGGCACTTACTTGACTCCGCCTACCTCCCGGATAGTCCAAAAATGGGCAAAAAGGCGGGCCGTTGCTGGAGCTGACGCAAGCCCAGTGGGCAGGCCGACTGGAGCTCGTTTGCTGAAACACGCCCTCCAAGCTCGCAGCTATCAAGCTCGCTTCGGGTTCCCTACTCGACTGAACCTCAACCAGCCCGATGCTTCCTGGTTCGCTAAAGCCGAGATGCGAGGTCATATGTGTCCCAGTAAAGCAATAGATCCTGCCAAGTCACCTGTGGTGGCGGGTCGTACGCTGTTTATATTCATGAAGCGGTTTCAGGACGAATGTTGTTCGTATCCGTGAGGCAATAGCTCGACAAACGCTGTACACCGCTGGGAAGTCGAGGCGGTTGGCTCACTAAGCATCAGAATCGCCCCAGTGCGAGCGGGTGCTCGTCTTAGCTCTTGTACACAGCTTACCCCGGTCCCATTAACACTAGTATGGTCATCCAAACGATAACACTGCACTCCGTAACCTTACTGACCTTTATTATCCTACCACACTCTCGCACATTTAGATCACAAGTATTATCTCCCTACATTCTGACTTCGCTGAATGCTGAATTAATCAGTTGCTGTAGCCAGCATATGTGGGCTCATCAATACTAACAGCTGGGCGTCTGGCTCGAAGGCTCCGTGGATGTATCATCCGCTGCTCAGCTTATCTTATATTAGCTAACGATACCACTAATTTTTTTTAATCGCGTCGTGAAATTAATGTTAATTTCGAGGGGGGGGGGGGGGGGAGAGCCTTTACTCCTATTTACACCGAATATAACCGAACGTGGCTGGTTAGTAGCACTTTTTCGTAGCCGTGGCTTAATTGCTGCGTTAATGTGGTTAGCTAGTTCGTGGATGATGGACTTAATGGACTTAAAAACTTTTAGCGACAGCTAGCTACCTTGCTGGATAAGGTGGGATATGTTAAATTATAGCTAGCTAGTCTTTCTTTTTACAATGATACGGTTCTGTAATCACACTGAAAATTGAACAAATCCATCGGTGGAGAACGCAATTCTTCATGGAACTGCTGTGTGAATCTAGCGTTACTGAGTGTATAACCACGGCATTCTCCGGTCAAGCCTTCCTATTTCTACGGGTAATCAGCTAAGGAGCCCCGTCTCTTGGTAGCGTGCTATCGTGGTTTTAAGGTAGTTGACCAGCCAGTTACGTTGGCAAGCTGTTAGGGAAACCGTGACGGTTTTCCAACAACTGACTGACAGCTTTTGTTCAGAAATATGTTAACGCTAAATTCAAACACTTTTCTGTTCCGCCATTACTTCGCTGCATGCCTGTGTAATAACTGTGGCAGGCGGTCACTGTCTTAATTCTCTGGCTAGTTGGCTCGAGAACGGACTACCGCTACTTCGTGTTGACAGCGAATTTTATATGAAATAATATTAGTATTTCATCATCTCACAAAATAGACCACAGACTCTTAACCACACAGCAAGACATTGTCACCCTGATATTCGATTAAAAAAAATCTCCAGTCAGAAACGCGGCCGATGGATCAAGTTCCGTGACTTGCATGAGCCTAGGTAAGACAACGGCTCACAGACGATTAGAAAATGCCAAGGGTTAGCGGCTAGGCTAGCCGAGCTGTAGTAACCCCCCCTCAGACAGCCAGGCTACGACACCGGTTAGCGGTAGGGCTTGGCGTTCCTACTCTACAGCCCGATGCCACGTAGGCCTCTGCTCTAGCGTAGCCACAACCTAAGCGGATGAGCCGACTCCCGCCCAGAGACTGTAATTCAAGGTTCTGTCACTCAACGTGGCCACGCCCTTAATTATGCAGAAATTCAAACCTTTAAATAGTAGAGTTACAAAAAAATTACAAAAAAATTCACTCCCCCCACAGTTTTTGCGGAGGGGAAAATTAGCAATTGAGACCAAAACCATGTTTTGTACCAGGCTGTAAATATATTTATTTTTGCTGTAAAATTAGGCTTTTTAATATGGGGGTCAATGGGGATTGACTCGTTTCTGCCACCAGCCTCAAGTGGCCATTCGAGAAACTGCAGCTTTTGGCACTTCCTTATTTGCTTCACTTTTCATCCTCGCAGGTTGCCGCTTGGTTTAGACATGTCCTGGACATGTCTGGGGCAAGTCCCCGAAAATAAAAAAAAAGAGGTCTAAATGTGGGTGGGGTCTGCAAAAGAGTATATAAGGAGTAAAATTGAGACAGTAAAGCAGTAGGAGAAATTGCAAGGAGAAGGATACATGTGACCAGACCTGTCATTTCTGTTCAAGACCTGTGAAGTTTCTTTTGTGGATTTTGGCCTGTGTTTGAGCATTTACCTCACCCAGGACATCACCAAGCCACCCCACCAAAACAAGGGACTGTAAATATTTCTGTTTTTGTTGTAAATCAATCTTGGTCTTAGTTGTTGATAGTAGATTAGTTAATTGTTATTGTCTGTTTAATTAAATGTGTTTAAGTTTTAAATTGTGTCTGTCATCCCTTGCTGTTGCTGTTGTGTTGTAAATTGTAATAACAAATTGGGGCCATAACAATGACAATGAACAATATTGCAAGCTGAGGGGAAACGGACAGTATTTCTACTGTTTGAGTCTCGCAACTGAACAAATTAATGCTTAGTTGCTAATTAGGAAGTGTTAATGGGTACATGTTTTTGGTGAGGTAATACACTGTAAGGTGAGATAAGAGCCACCGATAATTCCTCTCATAAGTTCTGAGTAGAAGAGGTTAAAGTGTATACAAATGACTCTTGATCATTACTTGTGCTGCAGCTAAATTTTACGCTGAAACTTTGTTATGACCAACCATTAGCCTATAAAAATCCAAGCGACAAAATCAATGCTGCTGTATGCGACTGTTGGTTGCTCCAACAAAACAGGAAACTCGGACCTACCTGTGGGCATAAGCTGGCACAAATTTCCCTCAGCAAAGCCTGACTTGTGCTGCCGCAGTCTTAACAACATCGGAGACAACTAAGAGTCATCAGTTATTTCTGCTCACTTTGTACCCAGTTGTTTCAAAGAACATATGCAAAGCATGGAATTGAATTGCCCAATAAATATTGGAATAATTTGAAAGATGATGCTGTGCCAATGGAATTCAATCATCGGCAGGCCCTCAAACCCAAGCGCCTGTCAACTTCGGCTGGGCTGGAGAGACGATAGCATCAGTTAAAGATAGAACAGGTAGCCTCGACTTTAGCAATCTTATGTCAGCTTACAATTTGTCACTGTAGTTATACCAAATCAAAAATAATTAACCAGATGAACTCTTGCTTGCAGTAGCCATGATTAATTTAATTTATAACCACCGCTTCCGGTGTCCGGTTGACATGGTAAGTTACCCAGATTCCAATAAATATGGCATGCCGCAAGCAACGCGTAAATATGACCTTCTCGAGCTGATTTAGTCGTAAAAAAATTTAAAAAACTAACCAAAAATATAAATTTTAAAAGTAGGGGCAGTGTACTTTCATTAAGTAAGAGCTGAAAAAGTGTTTTCTTTGCCTTTACATGCCCTGTAAGCATTTGATATTTTTTAAGCACAAAAACGCACCAAGGAATTCTCTTTTACAGAAGTAATAATTCACTTAATATCATGCTTTATTGATGTGCACAAAATAAGCAAAGTCAATTGGGCTGCATGTGCATTGTCCTCTTATGCACACTGGAGACCCTACATGGGGAGGCAATATTTTTACTGAAGCCAAGCCGGCTTTCTTTAGAGGATTGCTGGTCTTCATATCAGGCCTACTTGGATTGTGCTGAGTGCATGCATATGTTTAAATAAACTCAGAGGAACTCCTCCTTTTGACAGATGGCAGAAGAGGTTCCATTGTTCTTAGAACCAAATTATCCATTAAATTTGATTAATTGGTCGATTTAGTAAATAGGGACAATTTCTCACGTTTTTTGGCATTTTTATATATATATCAGTGCCCTCCATAATTATTGGCACCCCTGGTTAAGATGTGTTAAAAGCCTTCAAATAAATCAATTTTTATTGCTGAAGCATACTGTCACTCTGAAAATTGTAGAAAAATGTCACCTTTGACTCGAGTGAATTTTAAGGGGAGAAAAAAAATCCCTGACTGAGAAATAATTATTTTTCATAAAATCACTTGTTACTCAATTATTGGCACCCCTAACAATTCCTTGGAATTTAATGTAATTGAAATATTTCTGTCATTTCTACAGTTGTTTACAAAGTTGATCAGAGTATCTAGGAACATTTAATGAGTAAATCATCACTTCCTGTTTCCCTGGGGTATAAATATGACATGACACAGAGGCCATTTCTCTTATCCACTCTTCAACATGGGAAAGACAAAGGGACACACAGTTCAAGTAAGGCAGATGTGTGTCGACCTTCACAAGTCAGGCAATGGCTAGAAAAAAATAGCCACTCGCCTGCAGCTGCCCATATCTACTGTCAGAGGAATCATTAAGAAGTTTAAAACAACTGGAATTGTGGTAAACAAGCTGGGACGAGGACGCAAGGTTATTTTGCCACCACGCACAGTGAGGAGGATGGTAAAAGAGATAAAAAGTTCTCCAAAGCTCACTGTTAAAGAATTGCAACAAATGGTAGCATCTTGGGGTCACAAAGTCACATTCACAATCATAAATACAAACATCTGGATTTTGCTAAGCAGTACTGGGACTTCAACTGGGACGGTGTGCTTTGGTCAGATGAGACCAAGATAGAGTTTTTTGGCAACAATCACTCTAAGTATGTCCGGCGGAACACAAAAGATGAGTATGCAGAAAAGCACTTCATCCCCACTGTGAAGTAGGGGGAGGATCGCTGATGCTGTGGGCCTGTTTCTCTACTAGAGGCCCTGGGAACCTTGTTAGGGTGCACGGCATCATAAACACTTTGAAATACCTGGACATTTTAAATCAAAATCTGGTCGCCTCTGCCCGAAAGCTGAAGATGGGTCATCACTGGGTCTTTCAGCAAGATAATGACCCTAAATACGTGGCCAATCTACACAGTCATGGTTCACCAGTCACAGAATCAAGCTCCTCCCATGGCCATTTCAGTCCCCAGACCTGAACCCCATTGAAACTCTGTGGAGTGAGCTGAAAAGGAGAGAGCAGAGGAGAGGACCCAGGTCGCTGGATGATTGAGAGAGATTGTGCAAAGAGGAAAGGTCGAAGATCCCTCTTTCTGTATTCTCCCATCTTGTGAAACATTATAGGAGAAGATTAGGTGCTGTTTTGTTGGCAAAATGGGTACAAAGTATTAACATCGGGGGTGCTGATAAATGTGGCACACATGATTTGATGTAAAAGAATTATTCTTTAATGTAGGATTTTTTTCCCATTGAATAAATGCACTTGAATTAAAGGTTGGATTTTCCTCTTTTTTCATTGTGGTCCTATAAGATTTAGAAAAAAACTGAATTTATTAGAAGCTAAAGAACACATCTTAACCAGAGGTGCCAATAATTATGGAGGGTGCTGTATATATATATATATAAAAATCTGCTTTAAATTTGGCGCTGTTATTTCCTTCAGATAAGTACTGTATATGTATTGTTAACTGCTTGTTATTTGTTTATATGTAACTTTTAAACAGGTCTCTCTTGAAAATGAGACTTGAGCAGGCGCGGCGAATGGGGGGTGCGCCATGCCAACGGGGTGTGTCCGGACATATGTTCCAATTTCGTGCCCGGCGTAGCCTGGCGCAAGTACTCCTCTGTCCCTCCTTCCGGCGGAAGTGACAAAGAAGGCGTGTCAAATATTCACCAATCTAATGAGCTCCTCTCCTCATCTTTAATGTGTTAGAATATTCCTATGTCTGCATGATGCATTAATGTTGCATTTTACTTTGCTGCTTCAAGCATGTTTTCTGCGCCTCTTACGTCTGTATTAAGCATTATGAATATGAGTTAGTTGGCTAGCTGGGGCATTCGCGAATTATTACCATCAGCGAACTGGAATGGAATTTCAAAACAGAGCAACATCAGATCATTTCAACTTATGAAGTTGGAATTGTAATGTGAATATAGGCCACTAGATGGCAGTATTTACCTTTTTTTTGTTAAGCTCAGACTGAAGTCATGTTTAGACATGTCCTGGACATGTCTGGGGCAAGTCTCAGAAAATTAAAAAAAAGAGGTCTAAATGTGGGTGGGGTCTGCAAAAGAGTATATAAGGAAAAGAATTGAGACAGTAAAGTAGTAGGAGAAATTGCAAGAAGATGACCAGACCTGCCATTCTGTTCAAGACCTGTGACGTTTCTTTTGTGGATTTCTTTGCCTGTGTTTGAGCATTTTCATCATCCAGGACATCACCAAGCCACTCCCACGAAAAGGCATTGTAAATATTTATGTTTTGTACATAATTCAATCTTGGTCTTTAGGTTAGTTAGTTGTTATTGTCTTTGATAATTAAATGTGTTTGAGTTTTTAAAACTGTGTCTGTCATCCCTTGCTGTTGCTGTTGTGTTATAAATGTAATAACAAATTGGGGCCATAACAAATTGGGGGCTCAAGGTCCGGGATAGACCATTTTGTGAGTAATTTATTGAAAATCTAACATTTCAAATTGTAAAATTGATTTTTTTTTAATTGAATACATATATATTGACAACAGCAATGGATGATTTCTTGGCATCACCAACCGTAGGGGTTTTGAAGTCTTTTAAAAAGACAGAACTGCTAGAAATTTGCAGACATTTAGAGCTGACAGAGGTGAAACCAGCCATGCGAAAAGCAAGACTGGCTCGAGAGATAGTTGAATATTACATTGATGAAAATGTGTTTGCACCCGGAGATCTGGAACAGTTTCCAGTGGAAAATCCAAATAAAGAAATAGAACTTAAATTAAAAATGCGAGAGATTGAAAGGGAGGAAAGAGAAAAAGAAAGGGAGAAAAGAGAAAAAGAAAAGCAAAGAGAATTTGAGAGGGAAGAAAAAGAAAGGGAAGAAAAAGAAAAACAAAGGCAGTTTGAGTTAGAAAAATTAGCAAGAGAAGAGAAAATAGAAAGGGAGGAAAAAGAAAAACAAAGAAAATTTGAGTTAGAAAAATTTGCAAGACAGAGAGATTTTGAATTTGAGAAATTCGATCGAGAAGAAAGACTCCAAATGGAGCAACTAAAAATTAAAATTGAAACTAAAAATAAATTTTGTGCCAGTCAGGAGGTAAAACTGGTGCCTCCATTTTCTGAAAAGGATGTTGACAACTATTTCCAGTGTTTTGAAAAGGTAGCCTAGAGTTGCCAGTGGCCAAAGGAACACTGGCCCCTGATGTTGCAAACTGTCCTCAAGGGTAAAGCTCAACAAGCCTATTCGGCTTTGTCTGCAGATGATTCCTCTGATTATGAGGTTGTCAAAAAGTTTATTTTGAGAGCTTATGAGTTGGTTCCAGAGGCTTACCGACAGAAATTCAGAGGTCTGAAGAAATCTGAAAATCAGACTTATGTTGAATTTGCTAATGAAAAGCAGGTTTGCTTTGAGCGCTGGTGTTCTTCTCTGGAGGTCAAGGATGATTTCAACTCACTAAAAGAGATGGTGTTAGTTGAAGAATTAAAGAACTGTGTTAAAGATGATGTTAAGACCTACCTTAATGAGAAGCAAGCACTGAATTTGCAATCAGCTGCCAAATTTGCAGATGAATATGTTCTCACACATAAGTCCAAATTTCAGTCTAGCAGTAATAATAGGTGGTCCCAATTTCAGAAAAAGGGTTATGGTGATACCCAAGATTCCTCACCCAAAGACAAAGACAAATCTGGTGATGGTGCTCAGAAATCCAGTCACAGGTCTGATCAAAGTGTGAAAGCTGACAGTGACAAAAGTGGCCTAGTTTGCAGTTATTGCAAGAAATCTGGTCATGTTACAACTAACTGTTGGTTCCTTAAAGCTAAGAAAGAAAAAGAAAAGGATACCAAACCAAATGCCTTTGTGAAAACAAGATTAGAAACCCCTGTAGTAGATAACCAATCTGCTAAATTGCCTGCTTCTTGTGGGGCTAAAAAGCCTGATACAGCTGACTTCGTGAGGGAGGAATTTCTTCCATTTGTGTCAGAGGGATTTGTGGCTCTGAATGAGCATACTACTCCTGTCCCCATATATATCCTAAGGGATACCGGAGCTTCTCAGTCACTTTTGTTGATGGACTCCTTGGAGTTACGTGATGAGACCGCTTCAGGGGATTTCATACTTGTACAAGGTATTGAAGGGAGGACTGTATCTGTACCCCTGCGCTCTATATTCTTGAAGTCAGATTTAGTTACAGGACAGGTAAAGGTGGGACTTATGTCAAGTCTACCTATAAAGGGTGTTTCTCTGTTGCTAGGCAATGACCTGGCTGGGGGCAAAGTAGTTCCCCCTGTACATCTTACTTCACAGCCGAGCACTGAAGATGGGGATGAGGACCCATCTCTGTATCCTTCTTGCGCAGTGACTCGTGCTATGGCCAAGAAGGCTAGAGAAGAAGATGATGTGGTGCCGTCCAGTACATTGAATAGTCAGGACTCAGGTGATTCGCCTCATGACTCTGATTGGCCTACTATGGTTTCTCCATTTGAGGACTTATCAGATACTTTTATCAGTTCATTGTTCAGCCAGCCAGATGGGTCTGGTGATTCTGATGTGTCTGGAGACTTGTCTCTGTCCAGAAAGCGGTTGATTGAGGAGCAAACTAATGATCCTGAAATTTGTGTACTAAAGAGGAGAGCCCTTCCTGATAAAGAAATAGACGCAGTTCCAGTTGGGTATTATCTCAAGGATGGTGTGTTGATGCGGAAGTGGCGCCCTCCTGATATCCCTGCCAATGCAGATTGGGCAGTGGTCAGGCAAATTGTTGTTCCGAAGGTCTATAGGAATGAGATCTTAACAATGGCTCATAGTTTACCTTTAGGAGGTCATCTTGGTGTTAACAAGACTGTTGATAAGATCATGAAACACTTCTTTTGGCCTGGGCTTCGGAAAGACGTTTCCAACTTTTGCAAAACCTGTCACACTTGTCAAGTAGTTGGAAAACACCAGTTAGACCCACCTGTAGCTCCATTGCAGCCTATCCCAGCATTTGGGGAGCCATTCTCTCGGGTCATTGTTGATTGCGTTAGTCCATTACCCAAGACTAGATCTGGAAATCAGTACTTGTTGACAATCATGTGTGCATCTACCAGATTCCCCGAAGCCATACCTCTACGTAACATCAAGGCAACTGCAATCTCGAAGGCTTTGATAAAGTTCTTCACGTTGTTTGGCCTTCCCAGGGAAATTCAGTCAGACCAAGGTAGCAATTTCACTTCAGGATTGCTTCAGCAGGTTGTGTATGAACTAGGTGCAAAGCAGATTCTTTCTAGTGCCTATCATCCAGAAAGTCAGGGTGCCTTAGAGCGGTTTCATTCCACTCTCAGGACAATGATGAGGACTTATTGTTATGACCATGAGAAAGACTGGGATGAAGGGGTTCATTTGCTGTTGTTTGCAGTTAGAGAAGCAGTACAGGAGTTTACTGGATTCAGTCCATTTGAGCTAGTGTTTGGCCATGAAGTGAGAGGACCTTTGCTATTATTGAGTGAACTATGGCGAGAGGAAGAGCCGCAAATCAGTCTGTGAGACTATGTTAGCAAGTTCAAGGAAAGATTGCGTGCAGCTTGTGACCTAGCCAAAGAGAACTTGAAATCAAGTCAGGGAAAAATGAAAACTTGGTATGATCATAAGGCTAGAAGCCGTGAGTTTAAACCAGGAGACAAGGTCCTTGTGTTGTTTCCCTTGCAGTCCAATCCATTGCAGGCTAGATTTCATGGTCCTTATGAAATTCTGACAAAACTCAATGATCTCAATTACATTGTGAAGACTCCAGATAGGAGAAAACCAAAACAATTGTGTCATATTAACATGCTAAAGCCTTATCATGACAGAAATGCTAGGGTTGCAGCTGTCACTTCAGATTCTCCAATGGTCGAAACGTGTGAAGATGAGGGGGAGTTTCAAGATGATGAACCAAGAATTAAAGCTGAAGTTCTTTCATGTAAATTGTCAAACACTGAAGCGTTGCAAAATCTTGATGTAAAACTCCAGCACTTAGAACCCTCACAGAGAGATCAGTTTGAAAGGTTAATCAAGGAATATGAGGATCTGTTTCCTGATGTTCCAAAAAGAGTTTCTATAGCCTCTCATGATGTAGATGTTGGTGATGCCAAACCAATAAAACAGCATCTGTACCGGATGAATCCTGAAAAGAGAAAGATTGCTGAGAAAGAGGTTGAGTACATGTTAGAACATGATATTATCAGACCCTCCAACTCAGATTGGAGTTCACCCTGTGTGCTAGTTCCAAAACCTGATGGAAGTACTAGATTCTGTACAGATTATCGCAAAGTCAATGCTGTAACTAGAACTGATGTGTTTCCAATACCTAGGATTGATGATTGTATTGATAGTGTAGGGCAAGCAAAGTTTCTGACCAAGATTGATTTATTGAAGGGTTATTGGTGTGTGCCCTTAACTGAGAGGGCTCAGAGCATCTCTGCTTTTGCCACACCATCTGGATTGTACCAGTATGAAGTCCTACCCTTTGGCATGAAAAATGCCTCAGCCACGTTCCAAAGGATGATACAGTCTACAATCGCCGGATTGCCACACACGGGTGCGTACATCGATGACCTGATCACATGGAGTGACTCCTGGGAAGAACATCTAAAAGATGTAGAGACGTTGTTCCAGCGCCTGACCCAGGCTAACCTGACTGTTAACCTGAGCAAGAGTGACTTTGGTTGTGCTACTGTCACCTATCTTGGCTACGTCATAGGCCAGGGTAAGGTGGCACCCATAAATGCTAAAGTCCAAGCCATCATGGACTTTCCAGTTCCTGACAACAAAAAAGCTTTGCGCCGCTTCCTTGGAATGATCGGGTACTACCGCAAGTTCTGCAAGAACTTTGCTGAGATTGCTCTCAGTCTAACTAACCAACTGAAGAAAGGCGTAAAGTTCACCTGGGATGATGCATGCCAGAGAGCCTTCGATCGCCTGAAGTCTCTGCTGTGTCACTTCCCCGTGCTCAAATCTCCTGACTTCAACAAACTGTTCTCCATCGCGGTCGATGCTAGCGACCAAGCTTGTGGATCTGTGGTCCTACAGAGAAGTGACTCTGATGACATTGAGCATCCCGTGGCATACTTCTCCAGGAAGTTCAATCGCCACCAAAGGAACTATTCCACAATAGAGAAGGAACTGTTGGCTCTGGTCCTTTCTTTACAACACTTTGAGGTTTATGTTTGTACAGGACAAAAGCCAATGATTGTGTACACTGACCACAATCCGTTAATGTTTTTGAGTAAGATGAAAAACAAGAATCGGAGATTGTTGAATTGGAGTTTGATTTTACAGGAGTTTGACTTGGAAATTAAGCATGTGAAGGGTACAGACAATGTAATTGCTGATTGCTTATCCCGTGTTTGAATGTGTATATATATATCATGTGTTTGAATATTGTATGATATGTATATATAGACAAGTGTTCACTGAACCATTTTGTATTGAAAAGAAAAATTTTGCCTTTATGAGTCAAAATTTTTCCCTTTTGGAATGGAGGTGTAATGTGAATATAGGCCACTAGATGGCAGTATTTACCTTTTTTTTGTTAAGCTCAGACTGGAGTCATGTTTAGACATGTCCTGGACATGTCTGGGGCAAGTCTCAGAAAATTAAAAAAAAGAGGTCTAAATGTGGGTGGGGTCTGCAAAAGAGTATATAAGGAAAAGAATTGAGACAGTAAAGTAGTAGGAGAAATTGCAAGAAGATGACCAGACCTGCCATTCTGTTCAAGACCTGTGACGTTTCTTTTGTGGATTTCTTTGCCTGTGTTTGAGCATTTTCATCATCCAGGACATCACCAAGCCACCCCCACGAAAAGGGATTGTAAATATTTATGTTTTCTACATAATTCAATCTTGGTCTTTAGGTTAGTTAGTTGTTATTGTCTTTGATAATTAAATGTGTTTGAGTTTTTAAAACTGTGTCTGTCATCCCTTGCTGTTGCTGTTGTGTTATAAATGTAATAACAAATTGGGGCCATAACAGAATGAAATACGACGGTTGCTCATTGGCAAGAGAAACGATGGATAGCGTGTGCCTATTAGCCTATTACACCCTGTTGCTGCTTAAGATTTTGGGATTAACATGCATGGACAACAATAAAAGATACATTACACATTTGTTTTCAATATGTGATCTTAACTCAGTACGACATCATAGCAATCAGACTGTATTCCTTTCCCCCACTAAAAACGATAAAACTTGAGTGACAATAATAGAAGCTGCTTGCACACTGGACGCGAAACAAATTTTTTGCACGACAGATTGCGTTGAACGCAGTGTCTCGTGTCTCAAAGTCTGACAGGGTTTTAATATATCTCTGTGTCCGACAGTCGATTATTGTTTTTAATTTCTTCGAATCTGCTGACTCTCTAAGATTTTAAATGTGAATGTTTTGATAAGAGGGCTCAGTTCTTCAAGATGAGTACAGAGAATTTCAATAAATGTTTCTGTTTAAGCTCTGCTCAATGCAATTCCTCCGTGTCTGACAGCCAAAAAAAAAAATGATTAGACGATTAGAACAGATTGATAACGAAATAAAGAATAAAAAGAAACATTTTAACAACAGAACATCCAATGAACACTGCAATTTATTTATTTGTGGGTCATCTTTTTTGGATGTTCTGTTTGTTGGTGATATATATTTTATTCTTTCATTATAAATCTGTTCTCATATCATTACTTTTACTTTTTGCTGGGTGCCGGACATGGAGTATTTTGCATTTCACATCTCGCATCAGACAGTCTTGATCGTGCATGCGATAATTTATTCTCACTGTCAATGGTCAAGGAAATGATTTGCTGACTGACTACAAGCACTATTTTATCTCTGCTGTGGAAATAAAGCTGTGGATCTGTTCGATCCATCTGTCTAATTTTCAGAAGGAAGACCGAATAAAGACTGTTGTCTATCTTCAACAGATGAAAACAGACGAATAAAAAGACCGGGAGAAGTCGATAGCTATCAATTTGCATTTTGTGAAGGTCGAACACAAACATGGCCAAGTTTGCACTTTAAATAATTCCTGTAGTATTCGAAAAATTTGAACTTCTATGAATTTCCGACATGGAGCTATATTAAAACCTTGGCCGACTATCCCGTCTTTGCATTGACTCTGACTGTTATCAGTCGTGCAAAAAATTTGTTTCGCGTCCAGTGTGCAAGCGGCTTTGCTGAGCATAGAACGCAAGTGTAGCAGGCCGAAGGAGGGCCCGGGCGGGGACTTGAACCTCCAGACTCCCGAGTAAGAGTCATGCGTGCTGACCACGTCGCCAAAGAGCCAGGCTCGTTGGCACAGTAGCCAAGGCATGTACTTATTAGGAGACATATCCGATGACAGGACCCTTCAACTGTCATATCTCTCTCCCTCTTTCGTGAGCGTGTCCTCACGCTCCATGCTTGACGCATGCTGCCATCCATTAGGATGCCCCAGATCCTACCGATTACGCCAGAATGTAGCAGGCCGAAGGAGGGCCCGGGCGGGGACTTGAACCTCTAGACTCCCGGGTAAGAGTCATGCGCGCTGACCACGTCGCCAAAGAGCCAGGCTCGTTGGCAAGGAAGCCAGGGCATGTACTTATTAGGAGAGACATCCGGTGACAGGACCCTTCAACTGTCACACAAGCATGCTATATATATGGGTATAAAAAATATATATATATATATATATATATATATATATATATATATATATATATGCAGTTTGTGGTTGGCTGAGAAAGATGTGAAGTCGTTAGTTTGCATCACAGATTCAGCTGCCTTGATTAAGCCAGGTCGAGTTTCCATTACGCGTGCCAACTGCCTTTGATCTGACATCAGGAGAATTGATACAGATACGATAATTTGTGTGCTGATTCAGATGGTTACATTAAACAGTGGTTGCTGTAATTATTTATTATATTTAAATGTGCCTGACATTCTGGAAACCTGCCCGTGAGGTTTGGGTGACGTGTGCGCAGTGCGCCTGTTAGCCAAATTACCACTGCACAGAAAGTAAACAAAGTTGGAGCTGGTGAGCTTTCTGCGCAACTGCAGCAAAGAATTTTTCTTCAAAATTGTCACTGCGTCTTGATGAATATGTGACACCACCCCCTACTACGCCGCCACACCCACCTAGGCGCATGTTTGTCTGCCAAAGGCTGGGCTTGGTGTTGCACCTCACAAAATTACCAATGCGCGGGCTATGCCGGACGAAATTACCACTGCGTGGGCTGCGCCAAGCTACGCCACGCTGCGCCACCCTGCGCTGCGGCAAGAAATTCGAGCCCCTTGTGTCTCAATGAGATTTACCTGTATAAATAAAGGTTAAAAAAACCACACATGGGCCCAGGTAGGAATGGGTAGCTTTTTCCGTGCAATGAATGAAATCATTTGAAAACTTTGTGTTTACTCAGGTTATCTTTATATGACACTAAAATTAGCTTGATGATCCTCAACAATTCTCCATCTGTGATCCTTGCAGATCCTTCTGCCCGAAAAACCATCCTCCTCACGGCGATAGCGGTCTATGTACAAACCCAATTCCGAAATAGTTGGGATGAAGGGTAAATTATGAATAAAATCACAATGCAATGACTTCTATGTCACATGAGCTAATGTTATTTACAATAGAACATAGATAACATTTCAAATGTTGAAACTGAGACATTTTACATTTTTATCCACAAGATGAGCTTATTTCAAATTTTCTGGCTGCAACAGGCCTCAGGAAAAAAAAGGCTGAAAAAACAATTAAGAAAATCAGCTGAAAGAACATTTAGCAAGTAATTCAGTTAAGTGGCATCAGGTGTGTTACATAATTGGCTATAAAAGGGATGTCTTCGAGTCTCTCAGAATTAAAGATGGCCAGAGGCTCTCAAACCTGTGAAGGCTTGAGTAAAAAAATTGTGGAATACTTTGAAAACAATGTTCCTCAACGTTCAAATTGCAAAGGCTTTGAAGTCTCATCATCGACAGTGCATAGCATCATCAAAAGATTCAGAGAAACTGGAAAAATCTTTGTGCGTGAGGGACTAGGTTGAAGACCTTTACTGGATGCTCGTGATCTATGGGCCCTCAGACACCACTGCATCACTCATGGGCATGATTCTGTCATTGGCATTACTAAATGGGCCAAGGAATACTTCAAGAAGCCACTGTCTGTAAACACAGTCCAAGTCTGCTGTGCCATCCACAGATGCCACCTAAAACTCTATCATACAAAACGGAAGCCATTGTTGTGCATGATCCAGAAGCGCCGCCGTGTTCTGTGGGCCAAGGCTCACTAAAATGGACTGTAGCAAAGTGGCAAAGTGTCCTGTGGTCAGAAGAGTCCAAATTTGACATTCTTGTTGGAAATCATGGGCGTTGTGTCCTCCATGCTAAAGAGGAGAAAGACCACCCCTCCTGTTATTAGCCTTCAGTTCAAAAGCTGGCATCTCCGATGGTATGGGGATGCATTCGTGCATATGGAGTTGGGACACTTGCATGTTTTAAAAAGCACCACCAATGCTGAAAGGTACATAAAGGTTTTAGAGCAACATATGATCCCCTCCAGAAGACATCTATTCCAGTAAAAGCCTTGTGTATTTCAGCAGGACAATGCAAAACCACATACTGCAGCTATTACAACACCATGGCTTCGCAGTTAGAGTCCATGTGCTGAACTGGTTTGCCTGCAGTCTTGATCTTTCATCGATTGAGAACATTTGGCGTATAATTAGACGAGAAGTCTGTCAAAGGAGACCCAAAACTCTCCAGCAGCTGGAGGCCTGTATTAAACAAGAGTGGGATCAAATTCCAATGGCTAAACTCAAGAAACTTGTCTACTCAATGCCCAGACGCCAGACGTGTTAAAAAGAAGAGGGGATGCTACAGCATGGCAAGCAGACTCCTATCCCAACTTTTTTTGAGACCTGTAGCAGCCATCAAATTTGAAATGAGCTCATTTTGTGGATAAAATTGTAGAATTTCTCAGTTTCAACATTTGCTATGTTATCTCTGTTCTATTGTCAGTAAAACACTGGCTGGTGTGATTTGAAGGTCATTACGTTTTGATTTTATTCGCAATTTTCACTTTGTCTCAACTATTTCGAAATTGGGGTTGTACACACGCGTCCTTTCTCAATTTGATCCTCAACATCTTCTGTCACCTAACCAAGAGTTTCTTATCAAACCGGCAAACTTAAAAATGTAAAATATGACATAGTTGAGTTAGATTTTAATCCAAAGACTTTCCAGGGGAGTCAGAATTGGAGGCATACGTGCTTTGGATAAAAAAAAAAAGTTTATTTAATGCCAACATTCTTTTTCCTGACAATAATTCTAATTCGATGAAAAGGTAAGATTTTTGTGAATATATTGAGTGAAGGGCCAGATAGGTGAACAGCAAAGACAATTTTTCATTGCCTGTTCTGCTCATTTTCACAAAGGATGGTGATAATTAAACAAAGAAAGGCACCGTAAGTTGTCAAAACCTAAGATAAATATGATGCTTATTTTGCTGTTCTCTCCATCTGATATACTGCAGGTCAGCTGTAATTCCAAAGATGGATTTCTCATTTATCATTTTGCAGAAGCTTATAGACAAAGTGCCTTTCACATTTGCATTTCAAATGGTGCGTGTCTTAATTAGCATTTCTGAGCAAGTGAGGTGTTACCTGGTATTTATCAGAAAATAACGGTTGTAATTCTTGATAAAACATAAACATGACTCTTAGCTTCGGTTGGAAATGTTTTAAGATGTGAGTTAAGAGGTGAGCTGAGCAGAAGGTACTCAGGTTGCAGGAAAAATGTTGCTGATTATTCTGGACTATGTATCGTTATACGGGCTGGAAAAGGCTATTCTGTGTTAACATTAGACTTTTTGTCAAACTTGCAACAGAAACAACTTTTTCTATTCCTCTGTTTTATTACTTTCATTACACAGTAACACATTGAATTGTCAGATTGAATTAAATTGTAAGATTCAATCAGAGTAAGTTGTGGCACACTTGGCACTGATAAATGCAACACAATAGAAATATAGGCCAGATAAAATCTTTTGAACTTTTGTTGTGGAAAAGCACATCACACAGAATTTTACTTGCAAACAGCACTTCCATTTATGTTTGTCTTTGTCAGCCAGGATTCTTCACGGCAGATGAAATCTTTTGTAGTGTTATTGCTCTTGCACACAAATTAAAATTGATTTCGATGCTTGTTTGGACGTCTCCACATGTTTCATGTCCTATTTGGCAAAGATCACACAAGAATGTTAAAGACAATTAGTAGGGTAAAACATTTTTTTTCAATCTATTCCACAGGTTTCTAATTGGTCGTATATAGGTCAGAGCAGCTTGGGCCCATCATCATGACACTCAATCTGCTCAATGTTCCCCTCATAAACGTCTGTAACTCCACAATGGCAGATTCATGACTCTCGCCGCCGTATGGCTGAGAAAGTCACGGGAAGCAGCATAAAGTAATGGCTTCCCCATTGCTCCATTAATCTCCAGCAGTATTAAACATTCTATAACTCACTGACTTTTTTCCCCTCCACTTCCTCCTAACTTCCTCATTGAAAATATAAAATGCTAATCAATGTATGGTACACTCTGAGTGTCAGTGGTCAGAAAAGGGACAAGACACAAATCAATGCTTAATGCCAAATTTGGCCTTCATCAACAAAGCAGAAGGTAAACTCAAAAAAGTTTGGAGAACTGTTTTTGTAAGCAGTCTATGGTCAGGTGGGAGCAATCATGAATATGAATAGTCAGGAAAGATACTGGTCCGGGGTCAGTAAACGGGATTAAGTTCAATACTCAAGGAAGTTACACGTTTTTGTACTGTGTGTATGTTTTGGTAATGGAAGACATATTGATGAAAAAAGCTATAATGTCTCTACAGCTCATAATGCCCATGCATAACTATTAAAGGAAAGAAAGAGATCAATATGGACAGGTGGGACTCAGGGCGAATATATGGTCATAATTTTGTCTCTTTTTGGCATCTTAAAAAATAAATACAAAAATTAATAAATAAATAGAAATACATTGGGAGGCACGGTGGCGCAGTGGGTAACAATACCGCAGTGTAGAAAATGGACGGATTGATAATGATATATTTATTAGTTTATACTGCTTTGCCTCAAAAACCGTGGGAGCTATGGTTAAGAAAGCAGTCTAGTAATGACCTCGAGTGAGTTTGAATGTCACACAAACTGTATTTCAGACCCCCCTCACCTCACTTACACAATTAATTACACTTCAACTAATTCAAATAATCAAATCTAATTGTCATTCACAAAAAGTATTCATTGTAGTGCCTGACTTGAAAAATTGAACACATCTATAGAGAGCATTATTGCCTGCATGTACTGTATGTATGTATTGTGTCATGAGCATACCTACAGACACACGCACACGCACAAACACTCCTGGGCAAGGAAAAAAAATAATTGAAAAATTGGCCAGACCTAAAATGGGAAAATATTAAGCTTTTTCCTTAATAACAAATCATGTTGTGATTCTGCCTTGACCATGTTCATGCCTTGTTATTCTGACTGCCTTTCATGTTTTTTTGATATATGATATGCCTGACTATTCTTCGTATGTGTATTTGGGATTTGGTAACTTTGATTAGTTAATGTATTGTCTTAGTTCTTACTTTTCCATGTTTTACATTTTGCCATAGTCACATGCCAGTTCATGTTTTCCATCATGCATTGCACTTTGTCTCCCCCGTCTGGTCTCTTGTCTTGTCTTTGCACACAGCCCCAGTCCTGCGTGTTACTCTTCGGGTGATTTATTGGATTCTGGATTTCAGCCTTCTTTCCGATCTCGTTTGCTTACTTCGCCTTACTTTTCTATCTTACTAACCATACTAACAGTTTGTTATTTTCGCTAGCAGTTACTAACAACAACTAACAATGTATATAATACTAACTTACTAACAAGCACCAAGGGATTGTATAGTTTCACTTACTAATTGATGAACAAGCCCTCAGCACTCGCCCTGTTCTAGTCTCCGCCTCTTGTCTCTCCCTGATTTCCTTTGCTGCATTTTCTGTGGAAGCTCCACGTCTTATCACGCTGTGCTTCTTTAATTATCTATGCACGTTAGAAACTCCATAACTGGAGCTGTTTATCTTTGTATAGGTTTGTCCCGTGATCCCTGTCCACGTTTTGGCTTCTGCCAAATTGCATGTGATCAGGTTCTCCCTCATGTGCTGCTCCTTTGTAATCAGTCTGACTGTTTGCACCTGTGTCCCTCACCATGTGATCTCCCCAGAAGTGTATATTAGGTGTCTTTTCACAGCCAGTCTCTGTCAGATCGTTTTCCTTGTCTTCTTGTGCCACATTTCTTTTCGCCTTGATTACTCAGTGTTTATCTTCCTGACTGGACCGCCCGACTTTTCGATTTTTGCCTTTGTGATTTTGGATTATTGTTGCATCTGTGAGTTTTGACCTTTTTCTGCCCGGCCACGAGATCTTTGTTTGCTGCCCTGGTTACGATTTGGATTACGCCCATTGGATTCTGGTTTTGCTTCTTAGACATTCTTGTACCTGTGAACCAGACCCATTTCTGTCCGACTACTATTATTGTGATTGCTGCCCTGGTTTTCGATTCTATTTTTGCCCAACTGGATTTTGATTTTTGGATTGTGGACTTTGTACTTTTGCCTTCTGCCCTGCGGGGGTCCTCCCCCTTTATTAATAAAGCAAGTTCTCCTGCATCGCCTGGTTCTCGCGACTGGTTCCTGATCGCACAATTACTCATTGGTCAGAATAATTTGGCAGGGTTTATTAAAAAAAAACTGCACTCCAAAAACCCTCTGTGCCTCCACTTGCTTGTTAACCTGCAGTAAACTAGGAAAAAGCTGGAAACTGCTTCACTGTGATGCTGAGCTGCTTCACTATGAAAACTCAATTAATGCTTTGAGTACCCTGGCTTACTTTCCTCATTTGAAAAGTTGTTTTCAATAGGGGAATGATCATATGTTATTTTTCCACTGTATTTTATGTTAAAAAAAGATGTCTACAAGTTTGCCCAGCGGGCTTAAACATTTAAATAAATCAAAGGGAAAAGCTATCCTATTTTAAATTACTATATTTGTAATTTCCTATCCAATGATTTGTTAAGACCATTAAAAGCTTCACGCAGTATTTTGCCATTTTTGGCTTGGCCCATTTAAGGCTTCAGATTGTGCTATTTTGAGCTTGGCCCTTTTTTGCCCTGGGGTGAATGTGTGTGTGTGTGTGTGTGTGTGTGAAAATACAGTATTTATCTGCTTTTCTGTTTGTAAGTACAACATATTTCCATAATACCATACACTAAATTTTTTCAGAAGAGAAAACAGACTTGATTTTTACTGTCATTCTCTGATTCCACTTGAAGTGAAATATTTATATTGCAGAAAGTGTTCACTCTGTGGTTCACTCAGGCTTTGAAGCAAAGACCACTGGAACAGTAAGTATTTGTTGTGCATCCTAAATACTTTTTTTCATGCAAGGAAAACAAAAATGATAGATTTTCTGACCCTTCATTCAGTGAAATTGGGGCTATCTGATGCAAATTTAGAGATAATGAATCTTCTTCCCACAGAATAATTTGACCATTTTGCATTTTTTAAAATATAAATACACTTCAAATTAAAGATTTATTTCAGTTTAGCCATCACCTCTCTGTATTCTGCGGTCCTACTTTTAACATAAAAAATGTCTATACCTTGCACTCAAAGGCTAGAACAATACATTGAATCGCTTTATCAACAATCTGTGGGTGACGTGTCATATTTTGCGAAACATGCGTGGATGTCCCATTTTTCCCCAAATCAACCTCTTTGTTTGCACAGCAAACTTCAAACTGAATGCCGTCTGCTCTCTCAAACATCTCCCCATTCTATTATTTGTTTTCCTTTCTTTGCCTGTCATTTTCCATTTGTCAGTTTCCAGGCCGTTCTTACTCATCGGTCTCTGAAAGCAGCTGAAGTAAATACATAGGCCATGCTGATTTGAAACAGTTAAGACCTTTCAAAAGCCTCACAGCCTTTCCCCATCAGATTTTAAGCTGCAATGTAACTAGCTGAATGTGAAATTAATAAATGCGATATCAAAATAAATAGGATCTGAACACAATTAATTATAATGATAATTAGAAGAAAAAAATACTCAGTTTGTTCATATTTTGCAAATACATGGCAAGACTACTCTGGGATACACCAGATTACAGTTGTCTCCAAGAAAAAATCGATATATTCAACACAGTTAAGTATTGTGAAAGCCAATGTGAGTTTTCAGGAAATATGCCATGTGAGTCTGTCTTAGGTATTCAGTGGGTATGTGCAAAGAGAATGCAAAATGGATATAGTATCCAAAAAGAGTAAGCTTGGCAATATACTTATTTTTGTGCAAGTTCTCTTCTGATTTTGGTCTCAGAACAAAGGTATACTCTTCCAGCTTCATAATGAAGCAACAATTGCCACTAAATTATAAACTCTTTGCGAAATGCATGATGTTTTATAAATACATTTGATTTCATTTTGCAATGTTCTTCATCACTCTCTCATTATCAATCACTAATCACTTTAACAATTAAGTATCATCTGCTGTTATTGATTATGTGTTGTGCTGAGAACATAATGACCTTATTCTGAATGAAAGTCTGGAGTCATAGTGGCAATTATACTTATATATATACCTTATACTTCATGAAAAGTGTTATGTTGACTCCAAGTAAATGGCATATTGAAACCAGAATGTTTTATAGATTTACCTGAAATTTCAGCAACAGTTTCCCAAGTCAATATGTGTATTTACAGTAAATGCAGCATAGTTCTACTGCCCTGATCATTAATTATCAGCTGAAAATGCATCATGAGAAGGGCAGGGTTTGATTTGGGCTGGATCCTGCCAGAAAAGGATCCAAGACCTCTTGCTTTTGTTCCGGTACTTATTTGCATGGATGCGGTGTCTCTTGTTTTATAAAACAGAAATAATAACATACTATAAAAAACATATATACATCTTCACGGTGCTAGATACAAGATTCCTTGAGTTTTTGAATGTTTTACCCCCATCTACTGTGTCTGGGGAGAACTGTAGCCAAGAGCTGTGTAAAGCACACCCTGCTCAACAGTTAATCTGGTTGTGGCTCTAAACGCATTTCAGTTCTGTTACGGTCAAGGTCGTGTGAAGTGAAAAGACTGTGAATAATGGATATGGTGAAGTTACAATTCTATTTGTGATGAGCAATGAGTTAAAAAGACATTTTGCAACCATTAGCGATAGATAGATTCTATAAAGATTAAGTTTGGTTACTTTGTGTGGATGTGTTTCAAAATTCATGTAATACTATGTATTATCTATGAGTAAATTACTGGCTGGATAGCTTGCTTGGTGTGTGCCAGGCTCAATAGCTACATCATAAACTTAGGTAAAATAGCTAGCTAGGTTAATCTAAATATTTATCACAATGAAAGTATTACTTAAGGTGTTAAAGTATTGAGTAAAGTTACTTTTAAAATCCTTATCAATACTTTTGTCTAAAAGGGATCCTAAAATTACTTTTCTATAATTCTTCATTGAAAATGTAATGAAAAATGCTACTGTAGGCAATGAAAACAGAAACATAATTCCCTCCATGGTACTGAGGTAAAAACATGGGTAATAAACAAAATACTGAAAGGCTCAATCCGTGATTATTAATGCCAAAAAAATTAGCTTAAACTGGTTTGAGGTAATATTTTTCTGCAAAATTACCTCTGATGGTCAGTTGATCCAGTATATAAAGTGACATGTACTTTGAGCAGTGTCACAGTGTTATACACGATGGCTCCAAGAAAGGGCTGCTCTCAGATTGTGGCCACGTTGCGGCAGTGCATGATGGTGGTTGAAGGGTATAGATTTAATCTGAGAGATGGTAGGGACATGTTTGAGTGCTTGCAGTGTGCAAGTTCGGAACATTTTTGGAATACATTGAGCGCAAATATTGCCTTTTTCATTAACAGAGATTATCCTGATTAGCATTCCTTTGTTGTTGTTGTTGTTGTTGTTGTTGTTTTCACAGTGCAAAGCCAGGTGGCTCTGTAATTTTCATAGTTAGATGCCATTTTCAAAAACTAGTTTTTCTATAATGTATCCAAATATATTTGATTTGATTTTTGAATACAAGTTAATACTGATAAATGAACATTTATTATGAACCTTAACAATACCGAACAATCAATAAATCCTAAGTAGAAACCGAACACCAGAGGTATTGTTGTCCAGGCATTCAAGAAGAAGGTCTGAAGAGAAAAAATATAATTATAAAGGCTTTATTAACATTGGCTGAAATGGATAAAAATCAACATGTTCCGACCCGTGGATACAAAAGGAGAAAAGATTATATAGACATCAGCTGTACAAAGTTAGGGTAATTAAGGTAATACAAGAAAAGTGGGTAGGTAATCCAGTCACTTAAACAATGAGGGTTACAAAAGACAAGTTACAAGCATGAAATTGTCTAATTATAAAAGCTGGTGTCTATATATTCTCATCAACAAAAGACATGAAATTGAAAAAAGTCACCTTCTGACAAGTCAGTAAAAGAACCATGAAAAAAGTTACTACAAACAATAGATTTTGTAAAAGACAAAAGCATCCATTACTTTTGGTCTGCTGCACCTCAGATGCGAGAGTCCGGATGTGACGTGCGAGAGGAAGCATTGCGATAGGAGATAAGATTTAACATGAAGGCGCCTTTCTGTTGAGAAGAAATCAAGCAATCGAATATAAAATACTCTTTTAAAAAGAAATCAAAAGAAATTCAAGCCATTTCTCGGACCTGATATCACAAGTAACTTATTTGGTCATATCAAACGGAATACAGATACGGTGGAGAACGTAACAGACCTCGAAAACTTCATTGACGACTAATACTCTCAGCAAAATAATATGGAACCGGACCCGGAGAATCCAAACAAAAGGAAATGTTGCCGACTCTCACCTGTAGTGCTAATTCCCAATGAGACTGCGCGCGAGTATTAAAATGTAGTTGTGATGTTAGGCTGCAGTGTAGCTATGTTGCTACACAGTCATCGCAATGGACATAACCACAGCGGTTCGTAAGCATGTTTTTTGGTGAAAGAATTACATTTTGGAATATTGGATTTTTCGAGTTCGACAATCGACCAGTGTGGACTTCATCGGAAAACAGGAAGTAAACATAGGTAAGTGCACTGAGTAAATTAGCACAATTTTTATACATTTTTAGTTCAGCTACTGTAGTGAAATTCATTGCGGTCACTTAGAAGGGTTAGGTGAACATGGCTATGAACTTGAAATGACATCACGATCGTGTTAAGACGCTAAAAGCACGTTAAAAGCCTGCCCCATTGGAGCCGCTTAGGGACGAATTTCAGCAGGAGCATAACTCGGTGTCGGAAAAACCAAATTTCTTCGTTTGTCTCGATATTGACAGTACCCCTTCACCACAAACAACAAAGATACGTGTTGAAATTGACCGGAGTTCCCTTTAACATGCATGGACAACAATGCAAGATACATTACACATTTATTTTCAATATGTGATCTTAACTCAGTATGAGATCATGGCAAACAGGCTGTTTCCCCCACTGAAAACGATAAAACCTAAGTGACAATAATAGTAGCCTAGTGTTAAGCTGCTTGGACACTGGACCCGAAACTAATTTTTCGCACGACAGATTGCGTTGAACGTGGTGTCTCGTGTCCGAAAGTCTGACAGGGTTATCTCCGTGTCTGACAGTTGATTATTGTTTTTAATTTTTTTCAATCTACTGACTCTTTTAGATATTAAACTTGAAAGTTTTGATAAGAGGGCTCAGTTCTTCAAGATGAGTCCCGAGAATTTCAATCCATGTTTCTGTTGAAGCCCTGCTCAATAAAGTGAGTCGACATTGGCGCGGGACAATGTACAATGGCTCCGTGTCTGACAGCCAAAAAAAAGGACAATTAGAACAGATTGATAACAAAATAAATAATAAAAAGAAACATTTTAACAACAGAACATCCAATGAACACTGCGATTTATTTATTTACGGGTCATCTTTTTTGGATGTTCCGTTTGTTGGTGATATATTTTATTCTGTATTTCGTTATAAATGTGTTCTCATATCAATACTTTTACTTTTTGCTGGCAGCTGGGCATGGAGTATTTTGCATTTCGTGTCGGACAGTCTTCATCGTGCATGCGATAATTTAGTCCCGCTGTCGATGGTCATGAGATTGATTCGCTCACGCACTATTTTATCTCTCCTGTGGAAATAAAGCGTGAATCTGTTCGATCCATGTGACTAATTTTCAAAAGAAAGACCGAATAAAGACTGTTGTCTATCTTCAACGGAAGAAAACAGATGAATAGGCTAAAAAGACCAAGAAAAGTTGATAGCTATCAATTTGCATTTTGCGAAGGTCAAACACAAACATGGCCTAGTTTGAGCGTCTACTAATTCCTGGAATGCTCGGAAAAATTTTAACTTTTATGACTTTCGGACACGGAGCTATATTTAAACCCTGTCCGACTATCGTGTCTTTGCATTCACTTTGTCTGTAATCAGTCATGCGAAAAATTTGTTTCGTGTCCAGTGTGCAAGCGGCTTTACTGAGAACAGAACGCAAGCATTCTATATACAAACCCAAAACCAGTGAAGTTAGCATGTTGTGTAAATCGTAAATAAAAACAGGATACAATGATTTGAAAATCCTTTTCAACCTATATTCAATTGAATAAACTGCAAAGACCAGTTACTTAATGTTCGAACAGGTAAACTTTGTAATTTTTTGCAAATATTAGCTCATTTGGAATTTGATGCTTGCGAAATGTTTCAAAAAAGCTGGCACAAGTGGCAAAAAAGACTGAGAGAGTTGAGGAATGCTCATCAAACACTTATTTGGAACATCCCACAGGTGAACGGGCTAATTGGGTACAGGTGGGTGCCATGATTGGGTATAAAAGCAACTTCCCTGAAATGCTGTCATTCACAAACAAGGTTGGGGCGAGGGTCACCACTTAGTGAACATATGCGTGAGCTGATTGTCGAACAGTTTAAAAACAACATTCCTCAATGAGCTATTGCAAGAAATTTAGGGATTTCATCATCCACAGTCCGTAATATCATCAAAAGGTTCAGAGAATCTGGAGAAATCACTACACGTAAGCGACAAGGCCAAAAACCAACATTGAATGCCCGTGACCTTTGTGATGTGAATAGAGGCCACTAGATGGCAGCATTTACCTTTCTTTTATTGAGCTCAGACTGGAGCTCGGTTTAGACATGTCCTGGACATGTCTGGGGCAAGTCCCCGAAAAAAAAAAAAAAGGTCTAAATGTGGGTGGGGTCTGCATAAGAGTATATAAGGAAAAGAATTGAGACAGTAAAGTAGTAGGAGAAATTGCAAGAAGAAGGATACGTGTGACCAGACCTGTCATTTGTGTTCAAGACCTGAGAAGTTTCTTTTGTGGATTTTTGCCTGTGTTTGAGCATTTTCCTCACCCAGGACATCACCAAGCCACCCCACCAAAACAAGGGACTGTAAATATCTCAGTTTTTTTAAAATATAATCAATCTTGGTCATTTAGTTGCAGAATATTACTTTAATTGTTATTGTCTTTGTTAAAAATTAAATGTGTGTAAGTTTCAAAACTGTGTCTGTCATCCCTTGCTGTTGTGTGGTAAATTGTAATAACAAATTGGGGCCATAACAAATTGGGGGCTCAAGTCCGGGATAGACCATTTTGTGAGTCATTTATTAAAAATCTAACATTTCAAATTGTAAAGTTGTTTTTTTGAATTTTCCTATATAAATATATTGACAGATCAATAGCAATGGATGATTTCTTGGCATCACCAACTGTTGAGGTTTTGAAGTCTTTTAAAAAGACAGAACTGCCAGAAATTTGCAGACATTTAGAGCTGACAGAGGTAAAACCAGCCATGCGAAAAGCAAGACTGGCTAGAGAGATAGTTGAATATTACATTGATGAAAATGTGTTTGCACCAGGAGATCTGGAACAGTTTCCAGTGGAAAATCAAAATATAGAAATAGCACTTAAATTAAAAATGCTAGAGATTGAAAGGGAGGAAAAAGAAAAACAAAGAGAATTTGAGAGGGAAGAAAAAGAAAAACAAAGAGAATTTGAGAGAGAGAAAGAGGAAAGAGCAGAAAGAGAGAGACAGAGAGATTTTGAATTAGAGAAATTCGATAGAGAAGAAAGACTCCAAATGGAGCAACTAAAAATTAAAATTGAATCTGAAAATAAATTTTGTGCCAGTCAGGAGGTAAAATTGGTGCCTCCATTTTCGGAAAAGGATGTTGACAACTATTTCCAGTGTTTTGAAAAGGTAGCAAAGAGTTGCCAGTGGCCAAAGGAACACTGGCCTCTGATGTTGCAAAATGTCCTCAAGGGTAAAGCTCAACAAGCCTATTCGGCTTTGACTGCAGATGATTCCTCTGATTATGAGGTTGTCAAAAAGGTTATTTTGAGAGCTTATGAGTTGGTTCCAGAGGCTTACCGACAGAAATTCAGAGGCCTGAAGAAATCTGAAAATCAGACTTAAGTGGAATTTGCTAATGAGAAGAAGGTTTGCTTTGAGCGCTGGTGTACCTCTATGGAGGTCAAGGATGATTTCAACTCACTAAAAGAGATGGTGTTAGTTGAAGAATTCAAGAACTGTGTTAAGGATGGTGTTAAGACCTACCTTAATGAGAAGCAAGCACTGAATTTGCAATCAGCTGCCAGATCTGCAGATGAATATGTTCTCACACAAGTCCAAATTTCAGTCTAGCAGTAACAATAGATGGTCCCAATTTCAGAAAAAGGGTTACGGTGATACCCAAGATTCCTCACCCAAAGACAAAGACAAATCTGGTGATGGTGCTCAGAAATCCAGTAACAGGTCTGATCAAAGTGTGAAAGCTGACAGTGACAAAAGTGGTCTAGTTTGCAGTTATTGCAAGAAATCTGGTCATGTTAAAACTAACTGTTGGTTCCTTAAAGCTAAGAAAGAAAAAGAAAAGGATAACAAACCAAATGCCTTTGTGAAAACAAGGTTAGAAACCCCTGTAGTAGATAACCGATCTGCAAAATTGCCTGCTTCTTGTGGGGCTAAAAAGCCTGATACTGATGACTTTGTGGGGGAGGAATTTCTTCCATTTGTGTCAGAGGGATTTTTGGCTCTGAATGAGCATACTACTCCTGTCCCCATATATATCCGACTCTTTGGAGTTACGTGATGAGACCGCTCAGGGGATTTCATACTTGTACAAGGTATTGAAGGGAGGACTGTATCTGTACCCCTGCGCTCTATATTCTTGAAGTCAGATTTAGATACAGGACAGGTAAAGGTGGGACTTATGTCAGGTCTACCTATAAAGGGTGTTTCTCTGTTGCTAGGCAATGACCTGGCTGGGGGCAAAGTAATTCCCCCTGTACATCTTACTTCACAGCCGAGCACTGAAGATGGGGATGAGGACCCATCTCTGTATCCTTCTTGCGCAGTGACCCGTGCTATGGCTAAGAAGGCTAAAGAAGAAGATGTTGTGGTGCCGTCCAGCACATTGAATAGTCAGGACTCAGGTGGTTCGCCTCATGACTCTGATTGGCCTACTATGGTTTCTCCATTTGAGAACTTATAAGACACTTTTATCAGTTCATTGTTCAGCCAGCCAGAGGGGTTTAGTGATTCTGATGTGTCTGGAGACTTATCTCTGTCCAGAAAGCGGTTGATTGAGGAGCAAACTAATGATCCTGAAATTTGTGCACAAAGGAGGAGAGCCCTTCCTGATAAAGAAATCGACGCAGTTCCAGTTGGGTATTATCTCAAGGATGGTGTGTTGATGCGGAAGTGGCGCCCTCCTCATATCCCTGCCAATGCAGATTGGGCAGTGGTCAGGCAAATTTTTGTTCCGAAGGTCTACAGGAATGTGATTTTAACAATGGCTCATAGTTTACCTTTAGGTCATCTTGGTGTTAACAAGACTGTTGATAAGATCATGAAACACTTCTTTTGGCCTGGGCTTCGGAAAGACGTTTCCAACTTTTGCAAAACCTGTCACACTTGTCAGGTAGTTAGAAAACACCAGTTAGACCCACCTGTAGCTCCATTGCAGCCTATCCCAGCATTTGGGGAGCCATTCTCTAAGGTCATTGTTGATTGTGTTGGTCCATTACCCAAGACTAGATCTGGAAATCAGTACTTGTTGACAAACATGTGTGCATCTACCAGATTCCCCGAAGCCATACCTCTTCGTAACATCAAGGCAACTGCAATCTCGAAGGCTTTGATAAAGTTCTTCACGTTGTTTGGCCTTCCCAGGGAAATTCAGTCAGACCAAGGTAGCAATTTCAGTTCAGGATTGTTTCAGCAGATTGTGTATGAACTAGGTGCAAAGCAGATTCTTTCTAGTGCCTATCATCCAGAAAGTCAGGGCGCCTTAGAGCGGTTTCATTCCACTCGCAAGACAATGATGAGGACTTATTGTTATGCCCATGAGAAAGACTGGGATGAAGGTGTTGTTTGCGGCTAGAGAAGCAGTGCAGGACTCTACTGGATTCAGTCCATTTGAGCTAGTGTTTGGTCATGAAGTGTGAGGACCTTTGCTATTATTGAGTGAACAATGGCAAGAGGAAGAGCCGCACATCAGTCTGTTAGACTATGTTAGCATGTTCAAGGAAAGATTGCGTGCAGCTTGTGACCTAGCCAAAGAGAACTTGAAATCAAGTCAGGGAAAAATGAAAACTTGGTATGATCATAAGGCTAGAAGCCGTGAGTTTAAACCAGGAGACAAGGTCCTTGTGTTGTTTCCCTTGCAGTCCAATCCATTGCAGGCTAGATTTCATGGTCCTTATGAAATTCTGACAAAACTTTCAATGATCTCAATTACATTGTGAAGACTCCAGATAGGAGAAACCCAAAACAATTGTGTCACATTAACATGCTGAAGCCTTATCATGACAGAAATGCTGGGGTTGCAGCTGTCACTTCAGATTCTCCGATGGCCGAGATTTGTGAAGATGAGGGGGAGTTTCAAGATGATGAACCAAGAATTAAAGCTGAAGTTCTTTCATGTAAATTGTCAAACACTGAAGTGTTGCAAAATCTTGATGTAAAACTCCAGCACTAAGAACCCTCACAGAGAGATCAGTTTGAAAGGTTGATCAAGAAATATGAGGATTTGTCTCCTGATGTTCCAAAAAGAGTTTCTATAGCCTCTCATGATGTAGATGTTGGTGATGCCAAACCAATAAAACAGCATCCGTACCGGATGAATCCTGAAAAGAGAAAGATTGCTGAGAAAGAGGTTGAGTTCATGTTAGAACATAATATTATCAGACCCTCCAACTCAGATTGGAGTTCACCCTGTGTGCTAGTTCCAAAACCTGATGGAAGCACTAGATTCTGTACAGATTATCGCAAAGTCAATGCTGTAACTAGAACTGATGTGTTTCCAATACCTAGGATTGATGATTGTATTGATAGAGTAGGGCAAGCAAAGTTTCTGACCAAGATTGATTTATTGAAGGGTTATTGGTGTGTGCCTTTAACTGAGAGGGCCAAGAGCATCTCTGCTTTTGCCACACCATCTGGATTGTACCAGTATGAAGTCCTACCCTTTGGCATGAAAAATGCCCCAGCCACGTTCCAAAGGATGATACAGTCTACAATCGCCGGATTGCCACACACGGGTGCATACATCGATGACCTGATCACATGGAGTGACTCCTGGGAAGAACATCTAAAAGATGTAGAGACGTTGTTCCAGCGCCTGACCCAGGCTAACCTGACTGTTAACCTGAACAAGAGTGACTTTGGTTGTGCTACTGTCACCTATCTTGGCTACATCATAGGCCAGGGTAAGGTGGCACCCATAAATGCTAAAGTCCAAGCCATCATGGACTTTCCAGTTCCTGACAACAAAAAAGCTTTGCGCCGCTTCCTTGGAATGATCAGGTACTACCGCAAGTTCTGCAAGAACTTTGCTGAGATTGCTCTCAGTCTAACTAACCAACTGAAGAAGGAGCTGTTGGCTCTGATCCTTTCTTGACAACACTTTGAGGTTTATGTTTGTACAGGACAAAAGCCAATGATTGTGTACACTGACCACAATCCGTTAATGTTTTTGAGTAAGATGAAAAGCAAGAATCGGAGATTGTTGAATTGGAGTTTGATTTTACAGGAGTTTGACTTGGAAATTAAGCATGTGAAGGGTACAGACAATGTAATTGCTGATTGCTTATCCCGTGTTTGAATATGTATATATATATCACGTGTTTATTTGAATATTGTATGATATGTGTATACAGACAAGTGCCCACTTAACCATTTTGTATTGAAAAGAAAAATTTTGCCTTTATGAGTCAAAATTTTCCCTTTTGGAGAGGAGGTGTGATGTGAATAGAGGCCACTAGATGGCAGCATTTACCTTTCTTTTATTGAGCTCAGACTGGAGCTAGGTTTAGACATGTCCTGGACATGTCTGGGGCAAGTCCCCGAAAATTAAAAAAAAAGGTCTAAATGTGGGTGGGGTCTGCAAAAGAGTATATAAGGAAAAGAATTGAGACAGCAAAGTAGTAGGAGAAATTGCAAGAAGAAGGTTACGTGTGACCAGACCTGTCATTTCTGTTCAAGACCTGAGAAGTTTCCTTTGTGGATTTTTGCCTGTGTTTGACCATTTTCCTCACCCAGGACATCACCGAGCCACCCCACCAAAACAAGGGACTGTAAATATTTCTGTTTTTTTTAATATAATCAATCTTGGTCATTTAGTTGCAGAATATTAATTTAATCGTTATTGTCTTTGTTAAAAATTAAATGTTTGTAAGTTTTAAAACTGTGTCTGTCATCCCTTGCTGTTGCTGTTGTGTGGTAAATTGTAATAACAAATTGGGGCCATAACACCTTCGATCCCTCAGACGGAACCGCATCAAAAACCGACATCAGTGTGTAAAGGACATTACCACATGGGCTCAGGAACACTTCAGAAAACCACTGTCAGTAACTCCAGTTCGCCGCTACATCTGCAAGTGCAAGTTAAAACTCTACAATGCAAAGCCAAACCCATTTATCAACTGCACCCAGAAACGCCGCCGGCTTTGCTGGGCCCAAGCTCATCTAAGATGGACTGATGCAAAGTGGAAAAGTGTTCTGTGGTCTGACGAGTCCACATTTCAAATTGATTTTGGAAACTGTGGACGTCGTGTCCTCCGGACCAAAGAGGAAAAGAACCATCCGGACTGTAATAGGCGCAAAGTTCAAAAGCCTGCATCTGTGATGGTACGGGAGTGTATTTCACATATGTGAAGGCACCATTAATGCTGAAAGGTACATACAGGTTTTGGAGCAACATATGTTGCCATCCAAGCAACGGCTTTTTCATGGACGCCCCTGCTTATTTCAGCAAGACAATGCCAAGCCACATTCTGCACGTGTTACAACAGCATGGCTTTGTAGTAAAAGAGTGGGGGCACTAGACTGGCCTGCCTGTAGTCCAGACCTGTCTTCCATTGAAAATGAGTGGCGCATTATGAAGCGTAAAATACGACAACGGAGACCTCGGACTGTTGAACAACTTAAGCTGTACATCAAGCAAGAATGGGAAAGAGTTCCACCTGGGTCCGTCAGAGGTGCACAATCCTGGAACAATATACCAGTACATATCAGAAACTGTGACAGCTATGTAACCTTTAAAAAAGAGCTTAAACATTGGTTAAAATCATACCAGTTATGCATGCATGTATAATATCTGTATATTATCTGTTTATTCCTATGCCCGAACCCGGGGGCATCCCGTTCACTCCGAATTTTAACTACAATATACATGGTTGTGTTAATTATAATGTTGTGAATGTGTCTTGTGTGTAACAATACTGGTGTTCCCCCCCCCCCCGCCGTGTTATGTGCTTTTCTGTGAGGTGTTTTGTCATTTGGAAAACTTGTATGTTTTTTTTTTTTTTTTTCTTTGTGTGTGTAAGTGCCTGCCTTAGGACTGCGGATGAAATTTAGCTATTGTGCTAATTCCGGCATATTTACATTGACGCATCTTGCTGATATGTTGATTAATGTGCATTGTCCTAATTCAATAAACTCAATAATAATAATAAAAAAAAAAAAAAAAAAAAGCTTCAAAAATTGGTCTCCTCAGTTCCCAAACGTTTACTGAGTGTCGTTATAAGGAAAGGCGATGTAACACATGGTAAAAAGGCCCCTGTGCCAACTTTTTTGCACTGTGTTGCTGCCTTTAAATTCTAAGCTGATGATTATTTGCAAAAAAAAAATAATTAAGTTTCTCAGTTTGAACATTAAAAATCTTGTCTTTGCCGTGTCTTCAATTGAATATAAGTTGAAAAGGATTTGCAAATCATTGTATTCTGTTTTTATCTATGATTTACATAACGTGCCAACTTCACTGGTTTTGGGTTTTGTATATATATCTCCAGTTTGTGGTTGGCTGACAAAGATGTGAAGTCGTTAGTTTGCATCACAGATTCAGCTGCGTTGATTAAGCCAGGTCAAGTTTCCATTACGTGTGCTAACTGCCTTTAATCTGACATCGGGACAATCGATATAGATGCTACATTTTATGTCCTTATTCGGATAGTTACATTAGATAGTGCTTCCTGTAATTATTTATTGCATAGAAATGTGCCTAACATTCTGGAAACCTGCCTGTGAGATTTTGGTGACGTGTGCGCACTGTGCGCCGGTCAGCCAAATTACCACTGCACAGAAAGCAAACCAGGTTGGAGCTGGCGAGCTTTCTGCACAACTCCAGCGGAGATTTTTTCTACGAAATTGTCACTGTGTCTCAGTGGCGGTTCTAGAGTGTTTTACTCCCCGGGCGAGCCCCCTCTGAGCGCCCCCCCCCCGACAGGAAAAAACTGAAAATTAACATCAAAATACTGTAGACTACAATATAACTCATACAAAACATCCATAAAATGCTATTTTAAATAAACATGTCATTACATGCTAAATGTCTGTCATTATATGCTATATTAACCTATCTTTCAGGGAGGAATAATTAGCTCCTTGGCTACTGCCTCGAATTCTATGCTTGGCGGTGACGGATAGGAGAGGGGGAAGTGAAGCAGTTGTGACAGGGATTTTTTTTGGGTCTACCTGGATTGAGATGTGCGCTTAATGCCCTTGGGTTGACAGGCTGTGATCGTGTATGATTTGCCTTTATTGTATTATACTCCGTAAAAAAAACAGAGATATGGTTCCGTCGGGGAATTCCCAATCCAGGGGTTTTAACATCCAGGACTTGTAGTGAAAATAGCAGAAGTGATTTCTAGACTTTGTAAGTAACTTCGTGGTTACTGTAGTACTTAAATCGGTACTTTCAGGGAAATTCCCCTCGTGTTCTTATTCCAGTCTACTACTGTGTAACAGCACTGACAACTGTTATCTAATAATGTAAAATAACTTGTAAATAATTCTTTTTTTAAATTTATTTATTAAAGTTGTAAGTAATTCCATAAAATTTGCTGGTGTGTTATTTTAGTTTCGGCACTCATACCTTACAAATTTGTCATAACGAAAATTGAGGGCTCGTGCGGGATCTGAACTACTCTTAAAAAAAAAAAAAATCGTAAGCATAGTAATATATTGTTACAGTTCTATATTTCATTGTCTACAAATACCAGCAAATTTAATTCGTCATGACTGAGTTTAAGCCTGATGTGTTTATGGATGCGCCCGATCAGGACGTTTTTGGCAAACGTTTAGTTATGACTGGTTAACTATGCTAAACTATGGTTGAACTATGCCAACTATGAGTGGTAGCACACGACAAATGTTTGTCATTAAAATTACCATATGACAGGGTTCAACGGGCATACCTAATTACAGGGCTCAACGTTAACCCGAAGGATAGAAATAAATAATAACTGAACTTTAACTAGTTTTCTTGAAAAGGCAAATCTTGTGCTGAAATTAGATCTCGTGTTCAGACCGAAAGTGTTAAGTATAGAAGGCATCAAAGCTAGAAGGCTAGCAAACGTAAGAGTTACACCATAAGTTTTACGTTAGCCCTTCATTAATGGCATGGATACCGTAATCATACAGAGGGAACATAGCTGCATACCTTTATCTTTTGAGTGTTTCTCCTCTTCCTCTTTTCTTCTTTTTCTAAATTGGGGCCCCTGATGGCTTTGGTTTTTTTCTCTCCGTCTTTCACTCGACAGTGACAGTCAATCTATTTCACATGATCCCATCCCCCAACACTGTCACTCACGACCAGGAGTAAACCAATTCACCTTGGTGACCACATAATCGTCTGCCTACTTTATTAGCCATTTTACGCGCAATTAAAAAAACGTGCAGGAATTATAAACCTGTATTTATAATATTATGACATGTATGTTATGTGGAAGAAAGTTGATGTGTGACTGACTTTAGCCCACTAATTGCATTAGAGTATTGCTCTATATAGTAGATCCCCTTGGCATTGCGTTGCATTTGGAGACCCAGAGCAGAGGAGAACTGTCCCCCGCGCCCCCTCCCCTCCCCTCCCCCTTCTCACTCACACAGCTCCTATGCACAGCACCTTCTCAGCAAGCAAGGGCGCCTGCAGTCAGGGGGCGCCAATGTGCCAATTGCCCACACAGTGATATGATAGACAGAACATTTTCGCCCGTGCCGAAAACTGCCACTGGCTTCTGTGGACGGCGCCTGCAGTTACAGGGTGCCTGCGTTAGGCCAATGTGCCGATTGCAGCGATATGATACAATTTTTTATTTTTTTTTACCCAAGCGCCCATGGCGCCCCCCACGAAATGGCGCCCCGGGCGGCTGCCCTGTTCGCCCGTGCCTAAAACCACTACTGCTGTGTCTTGATGAATAAGTGGCACCTCCCCCTACTACGCCGCCACACCCATCTTGGAGCACGTCTGTCTACCAAATTGCCAAAGTGGCTGCGCACGGTGTTGCACGGCACAAAATTACCACTGTGCGGGCTGTGCCGGACAAAATTACCACTGTGTGGGCTGCACCACGCTGCGCCACCCTGTGCTGCGCCAAGAAATTAGAGCCCATAATAATAACATGTAGAAAGTGACCATCAGGCATATATCGTAAGAAAAACGACAGACTACCATGAAAAACAGAAGGCTATACCAACACAGACCATGAGGAATGCACAAAAAGTTTAAGGTAAAAAGTCAATATCTTCCTTCAGCCCAGGACTATTTAACGCATCTAAGCAATGAATCCAAGAAGTTTCTCTTTGATTAAGTTTCAACTCACGGTCTCCGCCTGTAATAAGAGGTTTAATATGCTTGATACCCACCATACATAGAATAAAATCATCATTGTTATGGCATTCATTGAAGTGTCTGGCAATGGGATAATTATGATTGTTAGTTTTTCTGGCATATTTGTGTTCAGCAAGCTGGTCTCTCAAGCGACGTTTGGAACACCCAACATAAAAAATGCCTGGGCAGGTACATGTGAGATGATATAAATTGTAAAAGGTTTTATTGATTATAAGTAAATTAATTAGCTACATGATCGTATGTTGTATTAGTGAACGTTATAATCATTATATTTTAATTTGTTTCTTAGCCAATGTTGCCAATGTTTCTTTGCCATCTTGCTAAGGTCTGATGCCAGCCATGCGATTAATGGCTGAACTATTTAGACTTTGAAATGCCTAGCTCGGTTTCTGTATAGCCCAACATCCCACATAGTTCCAATATAAGTTAGATAACAGTTTGAACACTGAGAATAGTTTGATGAATAACCAATATAAAGTATTTCAAGCCCATCCCTATTGTATATAAAAGCAAATCTAGAATTTTTTTATCATTGAATGTGTTCTTGTTTATGTAAAATCTTAAATTCAATATCCACTTCAACTTCAAGCAAAAACTTGGTGCTTACTAAGTATTCCCATCTAGCTGCCAATGGTCTTGTGAAGGTGAAATGGTCGGGCGAGAAAAAGTAAACAGGCGTCATGCAAAAAAACTCTGGCGCCAGACAGGAGTTGTCTCAGTAGCAGAGTAAGCAAAAGAATTAATTTACTTTACCCTAGCCTCATCTTCCTCCCTGCCTTCTTTTTTTAACAAGTCAAAATAGCCTACTTCAACATTTGATTGGTCATCATATGTCCCATAAATCTTCACAAAAAGAAGGCAGGAGGAATGAGGTAGAGGTTTTTTGGCATTTGTTAGACGGAGGTGGCCCATACTGAATAAGTTCAACAATTTTGATTGTCATGCATAAGCTCTGTATTTATTGGAAATTTAAGCCAACAATGGCTTATTGGAACATTTTTAAACACTTTTTCTACAAATGGCAGTGAGTGAAAGCAACGGAAATACTGTGCTTTCCAAGCATGCGCAGTGGGCACCTGCCTCCAGCAAATGGCAAAAAACTCCTCTATAAATCTCCACAAAAAGAAAGCAAGAAGAATGAGATTTCCCATAAAACAAACAGAAAATATGTAGTCAAAGCACAATCAATTCCAAAAAAAAGGTTGTATTTATAGCGCAGATCTAATGAATGTCCAATACATATGTACATGACGATATAATATTGACGACTGAAAATTTTAAAATTTTACTTCCCATTACTATTTTTAGTTTTATTCCGCATTCGTTTATGCTGCCCATGACGTTCATAGCTGCTGTAGTAAGTAGAATGGTTCCCCCTTCACAAATCAATTCCTAAAAAGTCAGTAATGGGACTGATGTTTCCTGTGAATGGACCAGGTCAAAACTCTCACTACATGAGGGTCCATGTTCACTTGAATCCCTGATGTCCCACAACATACGTGACAATATCTGAGGAAAGCATTTCAGATTGGACGATGCTGTAACTCGCAAAGTTACCTACAGTACATTGGATGGGAAGATGTTAGACAAACAATTCCGTATTCTTTTGCATTCCCCATTGATCCAAAGTTGGTTTGGGTATTTCTGCCACCTATGAAATTTGGTTGGGACACCATCCCTGCTTAAATACAGGGCTATGGGCTGGTTGGTCTCTTAGAAAACTTCTGAAGACATTAAATGCCTCCATGGCACTGTCAGAAACATCGTCGAGTGTTTCAAAGAGACCGCTTCACAAAAAATTTGTGGTAATAGAGGTGCAAAACGGAAGTTAAATGCCTCTGACAAGTTATTAAAAAAAAAATCAATGGTTGAAAGCATAACAATAGTGCCATAGTGATATTAATAGTGCCAGACGTGAAGGGATGAAAGTATCAAAATCAACTATTTTAAGACACCTGTGTGACAATTTTCTGATCGGTCGTGTTGCTGCCATCAAAAAAAAAGACTTAAAATTGCCAAGAAGGTCAAAGATTGGACACCAACGGACTGGGAACTAGTCCTTTGGACCAATTAATCAAAATTTGGAATTTTCTCATCCAAACCCAGAACTGACCTGCACCGTACAGTTGGAGAACATTAAATGACTGTTTACCCACTTCAGTTACACGTGGAGGTAGTTATATTATGGTATGGGGTTCGGTCTGCTCGAATGGAGCAGGTGATTTCATATAAATCACCAGAGTCATGGATCAGAAGATGCATCACATTATCCTTGTGAGGCGCACATTGCATCTGGAAAGAGACTGGTCAGGGTTTTATTTTCGAGAAGATAACGAGCCTAAACAGTCAGAAGGAATGATCTGGTGACATAAAATTTGTGATTTTGCCTGCTCAAAATCTAGACCTTTCAATCCAAATTGAGCAAATCTGGGATTTGCTTGATACCAAGATGAACAAATCTGCCATAACAACAAAAGAATGTCTTTGGAATGAACATCAAACCATATGGAATAGTTTAAGCAAGTGAGAAAATGAAAGAATATTTGAAAACGATGCCTGATGGATTTAATGCTGTAATCAACGCTAAGGGTCGCCACATGAGATATTGACTTTCTTCCTCAAAAAGACAATATCATTTTTGTTTTTTCCAATATATTGTTATGTTTTTACTTATTTTCATCTATATGATCCAATCACTTGAAATAAATGAAAACCACAGAGGATAAATTATCAGTCCAAATTTTGCATACTGTATAATATATATTTATAATATTTATAAAAATACAATGTTTAAGAATATTATATATTATTATCATATCTTATATATTTAATATTTTTTGCATATTTTTCAGCGCTTTGTCTCTAAGATTGCTTTGAATTTTTAATTCATCATTATCCTGATGTGATCATTTTTCCATTCTGGTCTTCAAATAATTTAATAGTACACAATACTTGGTTTCTGGTTTATATTCATTTTGTTAAGCGTATAATCATTACTGAAAATTACTGTATCACTTTCTTAACTCCATGTTGGATCTGTTGCCAAATGAATTGCTGAATGTAAGTACTCCAAGTCACACTGTTGAGCATGTGGTGATGTGGGCATTAATAAGTGTTGGGCAGAGTAGCTTAAATTATTTGTGTGATATTTATACAATCCACAATATTTGACTTTTAGGTGTGTAAGCTCCATATCTTAGTGAATGGGCATTTAAGTGCGTAGCTTGTTGTTTTCAGTTCCGTGTTCTGTACATGTTCCAGGACCCGCGCCCACCTCCTCACCCCTCTGTTCATAAATGCACTTAATTTTCCAGGACCTTCTGATGTACAAATTAAGCACTGGAGAAGGGGATGTACTTGTTCTCAAATAGCAAGACACAGAGGGCTTACGGATTTGTGAACAACAGTGTCCAACCCATCAACATACTTTTTAATGCAGCCAGATAGACTGAATAAAGGAGGGAGTGAGAGAGAGAGAGAGTGTGTTTTATGGTACTAATGTTGAAACCTGAAATCACTTGAGTGCTTGCAAAATGTGACTTACAGCATACTGTTGATCAGTCTGTCAATGGTCATAGTCTACCAGTGGCGCAGATCGAACTGGGCAGAAGACATGTCCTTTATGACAACAATTAGTCTTGGCTAGTTCTAAATCATTGTCCTTTATTGAGGCATTTTCCAATTATCCTAACTGGCAACTGAAGACACGGTTTCTCTCCAGCGATGAAATCATGGGCTAAATTCAGGACAGAAATGGGCTACTTGCCCATGTTTGCAATTTTGAATAAAGTTTATTTAAATACAGCAAATATGCCTCCAGATGAATGATTGCCATCTTACTTAATCGGAGAGAACAAGCAGCACCTGTTAAGTGTGGAGTGCTCTCAGAGAGAACCTTTTGTTAATTATGAAAATGACTGAGAAGGTTCACTCCAATAGCACTCCACAATTAACATGTGGTGCTTGTTCTCTCCGATAAAGTAAGACGGCAATCATTCATGTGAAGTCATATTTGCTGTATTTAAATCAACGTTATTCAAAATTGCTAAGCTGTCGACCCTCACGCAAGTAGCCCATTTCTGGACTGAATTTAGCACATGATTTAATCGCATATGGAGAGAAACCGTGTCTCCAGTTGCCAGTTAGGACAATTGGAAATTGAGAATTTGCCAGGAATAATTGTTGTCATAAAGGACATGTCTGTCCCCCCCCAGTTCCCAATTCTATCTTCCCCACTGTAGGCTACCATGTCCAACAAAAACCAAATAGAAGACACATTCATACACATGAAACACAAGCAAATGTATGCTCATTGTTAGTATCATTTTCTTATAATTCTAGCATGGCCAAGCCTGTTGTGCACCTGAATTTTACTGCATGGCCCACATCAAACCATCAAGGGGCACAGACATGAGGAGACACTGCTCTGACATGAGGTTATTGTGCGCATGAAAAAGATAATCTGCTTGCTTAACTCGCCTGCACTGAAGTGTTTATCCACACAGCACTTTATGTCAGTCACAATGGGCTCTATTTTAAATGTCAAACCTAATCACTTCTCTTAGAGAATTGTGACATATTTTGAGCAACAAGTAGCATAGACAATATCACGGCTTGACAATAATCAAAACCTTCAATAGTAAATAATTAGAAACACAATCTGGAATAGAACGAAAGAAAATAACGACACAATTTAGTGAAATCTTTAGAGCACGCTGAGTCTCCTGGAATGCCAAGTTTCCAGTCTTTTTTCCTTTCTTGGTATCAGGCTTTGTCATGCGTGAAATGACCTATCCCGTGCACTCAGGAACACATTTATGGTCAATCATGAAATATCAGTGCAATCAATGATCCGGACTCATAATTAGTGCTTACATACATTTACTTTTTTATATATAGCAGAAGATCACTGCTTCCTGACCAGTTTGCGACGGCGTTTCTCATGATATGGAGTCTTCCACATTATACAAAAACCAGTTTGAATCCCTTTCTCCTGTATCCTTGAGTGAACTAGCCAAGTTAGTTGTTACTTCCAAATCATCTACTTGTATCTTGGATCCCATTCCCACAATGCTAATGAAAGAACTCCTGCCCATTCTTGGCGGCCCAATTCTTCACATAATCAATTCTTCTCTGATTTCAGGTATTGTTCCCACTTCATTAAAGATGGCAGAAATCAAGCCGCTGCTTAAAAAACCAGATTTGGATCCCACAGTCCTAGCCAATTATAGGCCAATCTCAAACCTCAAATTTTTATCTAAGATCCTTGAAAAATGTGTCGCCCAACAGCTCTCTTCTTTCCTGCAAACTACTGAGCTATTGGACAGTTTTCAGTCTGCCTATAGAAAGCTTCACAGCACTGAAACAGCCCTCACTGTCGTAGTAAATGATCTGCTTCTCTCTATGGATAGTGGCCGCATCTCTCGTCCTTCTCGATTTAAGTGCCGCCTTTGACCGTATTCTTCTTCGTAGGTTGGAAAAATTAGTTGGTATTTCTGGACTTGCCCTTTCATGGTTTAAGTCTTATCTGTCTGATAGATCTCAGTTTGTCCGGGTAAATAACAAGTATTCAGAGTATTCCAAGGTTAACTTTGGAATACCTCAAGGATCTGTTCTGAGCCCTTTGCTTTTTTCTCTTTACATGCTTCCCCTTGGAAATATCATAAGTAGATCTGATGTTAAATACCATTGTTATGCAGACGACACACAGCTCTATATACCCTTTAAACCGGGTGAAAATGATCCAGTTACTAGATTAGAGATGTGTCTTAAAGCTGTTAAAGCTTGGATAACGCAAAATTTTCTTTCAATAAACTCAGATAAGACTGAAATATTGGTACTGGGTCCCAAATCTCTTAGAGACTCATTCATTAAGTTTTCTCTTAACTTAGATGACCTCTCTGTTTCTGCCAGAGCTGCCGTTAAAAACCTTGGGGTGACTATCATTCAAGTGGCTTTTTTCCATCTTCAAAACATATCTAAACTTAGAAAAATGTTGTCCCTTCAAGATGCAGAAAAATTGTTTCACGCATTTGTGTCCTCTCAGCTGGACTATTGCAATGTCATACTGTCTGGTTGCACTAACTCGGCCCTGCAACGTCTTCAATTAGTGCAGAATGCTGCAGCTAGGGTTCTGACAAGGACTAAAAAATATGATCACATTAGCCCGGTGCTCAAAAATCTTCATTGGCTGCCTGTAAAATTCAGAATTGAGTACAGAATACTACAAAACCCAAAACCAGTGAAGTTGGCTCGTTGTGTAAATCGTAAATAAAAACAGAACACAATGATTTGCAAATCCTATTCAACCTATAACTTTGTTATTTTTTGCAAATATTAGCTCATTTGGAATTTGATGCCTGCTACATGTTTCAAAAAAGCTGGCAAAAGTGGCAAAAAAAGACAGAGAGTTGAGGAATGCCCATCAAACACTTATTTGGAACATCCCACAGGTGAACGGGCTAATTGGGAACAGGTGGATGCCAGGATTGGGCATAAAAGCAGCTTCTCTGAAATGCTTAGTCATTCACAAACAAGGATGTGGCGAGGGTCACCACTTAGTGAACAAATGCGTGAGCTGATTGTGGAACAGTTTACAAACAACATTCCTCAACGAGCTATTGCAAGAAATTTAGGGATTTCATCATCTACGGACCGTAATATAAATAAATAAAACCAACATTGAATGCCCGTAACCTTCGATCCCTCAGGCGGTACTGCATCAAAAACTGACATCATTGTGTAAAGGATATCACCACATGGGCTCAGGAACACTTCAGAAAACCACTGTCAGTAACTCCAGTTCGCCGCTACATCTGCAAGTGCAAGTTAAAACTCTACAATGCAAAGCGAAAGCCATTTATCAACTGCACCCAGAAGCGCCGCCGGCTTCGCTGGGCCCAAGCTCATCTAAGATGGACTGATGCAAAGTGGAAAAGTGTTCTGTGGTCTGATGAGTCCACATTTAAAATTGTTTTTGGAAACTGTGGACGTCGTGTCCTCCGGACCAAAGAGGAAAAGAACCATCCAGACTGTTATACGCGCAAAGTTCAAAAGCCAGCATCTGTGATGGTATGGGGGTGTATTAGTGCCCAAGTCATGGGCAACTTACAAATATGTGAAGGCACCATTAATGCTGAAAGGTACATACAGGTTTTGGAGCAATATATGTTGCCATCCAAGCAACGGCTTTTTCATGGACGCCCCTGCTTATTTCAGCAAGACAATGCCAAGCCACATTCTGCACGTGTTACAACAGCATGGCTCCGTAGTAAAAGAGTGCGGGTATTAGACTGGCCTGCCTGTAGTCCAGACCTGTCTCCCATTGAAAATGAGTGGCGCATTATGAAGCGTAAAATACGACAACGGAGACCCTGGACTGTTGAACAACTTAAGCTGTACATCAAGCAAGAATGGGAAAGAGGGTCACCGGAAAACCTTCAAAAATTGGTCTCCTCAGTTCCCAAACATTTACAGAGTGTCGTTAAAAGGAAAGGTGATGTAACACAGTGGTAAAAAGGCCACTGTGCCAACTTTTTTGCAATGTGTTGCTGCCTTTAAATTCTAAGTTAATGATTATTTGCAAAAAAAAATAAAGTTTCTCAGTTTGAACATTAAACATCTTGTCTTTGCAGCGTATTCAATTGAATATAAGTTGAAAAGGATTTGCAAATCATTGTATTCTGTTTTTATCGATGATTTACATAACGTGCCAATGTCACTGGTTTTGGGTTTTGTATTACTAACTTACAAAGCTTTACATGACTTGGCCCCGGAATATCTTTGCAGTCTTCTCATTCCTTACTCCCCACCAAGATTAATTCGTTCACAAGGCGCTGACTAATTGAAAACTCCAAATATATCTAGAATTACAATTGGAGGCAGAGCATTCTCTTACAAAGCACCAATTTTATGGAACAATCTGCCAAGACAAATTTGGGCTTCAGACAAACTCTCTCTCTCTTCAAGAGTAGACTGAAAACTTATCTTTTTAGTCAAGCCTATGATTGGTTATGTGTCGGCTCTGGTGGGACTGACTACAACCCTGGAAGCCAGTGTTTTGTAAATCCATGTGGAACCGGTGGCACTGAGCATGCATTAACGGTGCCAGTGGGGCTTGTTACAGCCTTAGTCACCGGGGAGGTCCATATGGTACGAGTGTTTAGAAAATCTAAAGTGATCTTCCAGCCTGGACTAAGTGTAGGGCCTCTGTGCTGCAGGAAGTGGATGGAGGGGTGTTGACTGTGTCCTGACCAGTCAGCTCCTAAATTCTCACTTGGCACATGACACAGGACTGTATTTTCATTAATCTGCAGTAGTTTTATCCAATGCCTCGCCCCACTTTTTTCTGTCTCTTTCCAAGGATCTTTCCCTCCACAACCCTGAGATCATCCGAGCCCTGTCCCTCACCACGAGCGCTGGCTGCTGCTGTCCTGCTGTCCCGATCCGGTCTTGATCCAGTTCTGCGCCATCCTCTGCATGCCACTTCCTCGAGCAACTGATGCCACTGTTTAGATGGACTTTAATGGAACTGTATTGTCATTATCCTATTTTGCTTTATCTTGTAATTAACTAGCTAGCCCGCGAAGGATGGGCTTCCCCACTATAGCCGGGGTTCCTCCTGAGATTTCTTCCCACTGGGAAGTTTTTTTCTCACCACTGTTTGAGGATTTTTCTCCCTACTGGGAGTTTTTTTTGCCCCATTTGCTGTAGTGGGGAATAGGCTGGGCACTGCCCTTTCAGTAACTCACCTCTGATTGTGAAGCGTCTTTGTGACAATTTATCTGTGAAAAACACTATACAAATAAATTGAAAAATTGAAATTGAAATATATTTTCATTGTCCGAAGGCTTTCTTTTTATTTTTTGGTCCATTTTTAATCCATTACTAATGTGGCATAACCACAATTTCTTTTAACCAATGTCTTCCATGTACAACCTATGAATGCGTGGAAAAACAATAACAAAAACAAAAAAAAGAATGCCTCTCACTTAGGTGCAAAACTCTTCTGAAGAGAACTCAGATATATCACTTGTGTTTGAGCCTATGGCTGATGTTTAACTGACTATTATTGTTCCGCAGAAATAAGACAATGAGCTAAAATAAAAAATCTGGCTGAGCTTTCGAACCAAACTGTGCAATCTCTGCCATCTGAACAAAGGATGAATGCCCCAGTATATGTATTTCAGGGAGAAAAATATTGAGAAATACTGCAGTGTTTCACTCTGTAACTGCAAATGAGGATTCTGTGACTGCTGTTCATTTGATGCTACATGCCCTCACGGTGACAATACAATTTGCCAGGACTCCTCTCATTGGAGACTGACTGAGATCAAATAATGTTTACCAAATGTAACAAATAAAATTTATCAATTTAAGTAAAACAGAATTCCCCCATTATCTCTGGTATAGCCAGATGCCCAGAATTATGTTTCTGAATGATCAAAGGTAATATTACATTTCGAAGCAATTACTAAAAAGTTCATCTTACTGGTAAAACCGAAGTTCTTTCAGCCAACTCGTGTAATTCTGGGATTATTAACCAACAAAAAGAAAGTTCAGTATCTAGGTTTTGACCCTGTCTGACCCTGTGGTCTCATCGGAATGTTAATGAAAGTTCAATCACGAGACGTAGGACGCTCAAGCAGTTGCACTCACCCAATCGTAATTACTGGTCTTCTATAAAAATGCTCATAACATGTTTCCGTCTGCTCTTTCAGAGATTCTGCATCACGGCGCTTAACATCATGGGCTCTAAATTGGTGAATGGGGGTTGCGTCGCGCCAACGAGGTGTGTCCAGGCGTATGTTGCAATTTCGTGCTCTGTGTAGCCTGTCGCAAGTACTCCTCTGTCCCGCCTTCCTGCGCAAGTGGCAAAGAAGGCGTGTTTGGATATAACACAGCCGAGTCAAATCTTCACCAACCTAATGAGCTCCTCTCCTCACCTTTAATGTGTTGGGATATAGAAGCCTCTGCCCTATATCTGCATGATGTGTTTAATGTTGCATTTTACCTTGCTGCTTCAGGCATGTTTTCTGCACCGCTTAGTCTATATTAAGCATTACGAATATTAGTTAGCTGGCTAGCTAGGGCATTCGCAAATAATTACCATTAGCAAACTTGAATGGAATTTCAAAACGAAACTACGACAGATCATTTAAACTTATGAAGTTGGAATGAAATACAACGGTTGCTCATTGGGAAGAGAAACGATGAACGATGTTCCTATTATTACACCCTGTTGCGGCTTAAAATTTTGGGATTAACATGCATGGATAACAATGCAAGATACATAACACATTTATTTTCAAAATGTGATCTTAACTCAGTACCACATCACAGCAATCAGGCTGTATTCCTTTACCCGCTAAAAACGATAAAACCTAAGTGACAATAATAGTAGCCTAGTATTAAGCTGCTTGCACACTGGATGCGAAACAAATTTTTCGCACGACAGATTGCATTGAACGCAGTGTCTCGTGTCCAAAAGTCTGACAGGGTTTTAATATATCTCCGAGTCCAACATTCAATTATTGTTTTTAATTTCATCAAATCTACTGACTCTTTCAGATATTAAACGTGAATATTTTGATAAGAGGACTCAGTTCTTCAAGATGAGTACCGAGAATTTCAATCACTGTTTCTGTTTAAGCTCTGCTAAATAAAGTGAGTCGACATTGGCGCGGGACAATGTACAATGCCTTCGTGCCTGACAGACAAAAAAAAAAAAAAAAAAAAAAGATGACGATTAAAACAGATTGATAATGAAATAAAGAATAAAAAGAAACATTTTAACAACAGGACATCCAATGAACACTGCGATTTATTTATTTGTGGGTCTTTTTTTTTGGATGTTTCGTTTGTTGGTGATATATTTTTATTCTTTATTTCATTATAAATGTGTTCTCATATCACTTTTAGTTTTTGCTGGCTGCTGGACATGAGGTATTTTGCATTTCGCGTCGGACAGTCTTGATCGTGCATGCGATAATTTCACACTGTCAATGGTCATGGAATTGATTTGCTCACGCACTATTTTATCTCTGCTGTGGAAATAAAGCGTGAATCTGTTCAATCCATCTGACTAATTTTCAAAAGAAAGACCGAATAAAGATCTTCAACGGAAGAAAACAGACGAATAGGCTAAAAAGACTAAGAAAAGTCGAGAGCTATCAATGTGCATTTTGTGAAGGTCGAACACAAACATGGCCAGGTTTGCACGTCTAATAATTCCTGGAATACTCAGAAAAATTAGAACTTTTATGACTTTCGGACACAGAGCTATATTAAAACCCTGTCTGACTATTGCGTCTTTGCATTGACTTTGACTATCAGTTATGCGAAAAATTTGTTTCGTGTCCAGTGTGCAAGCGGCTTTACAGAGCATAGAACGCAAGCATTTTATATATATATATATATATATATATATATATATATATATATACACACACACACATACAGTTTGCGCCTGGCTGAGAAAGATGTGAAGTCGTTAGTTTGCATCACAGATTCAGCTGCGTTGATTAAGCCAAGTCAAGTTTACATTACACGTGCCAACCGCCTTTAATCTGACATCAGGACAATCAATATACATACTATAATTTATGTCTTTATTCAGAGAATTGCATTAAATAGTGCTTCCTGTAATTATTTATTGCATTGAAATGTGCCTGACATTCTGGAAACCTGCCTGTGAGAGTTCGGTGACGCATGCGCACTGTGCGCCAGTCAGCCAAATTATCACTGCGCAGAATGTAAACCAGGTTGGAGCTGGAGAGCTTTCTTTATAACTCCAGCAGAGACTTTTTCGACGAAATTGTCCCTGCGTCTTGATAAATAAGTGACACCTCTCCCAACTACGCCACCACACCCATGTTGGGGCAAGTCTGTCTGCCAAATTGCCAAAGTGGCTGTGCACGGTGTTGCTCTGCACGAAATTACCACCGCGTGGGCTGCGCCGGACGAAATTACCACTGCGTGGGCTGCGCCACGCTACACCACACTACACCACGCTGTGCCACCCTGCGCTGCGCCCCATGTCTGAATCCGGAGCAGCTCCCTCCAGTCAAAGAGTTTCCCATTGTGTACAGGAAGACATCCTAGATGGTGGATCTTCCTGGCCAAATTCTTGCTGAAGCAAGTGCATTGCCACAGTGGCAGCTACTTCTGATGATTGCATTTTTTCCGAGGAATGACTCCACATGGCACTGGAAGACTTTGGAACTCCTGTTAGCCTGGAACTTCCTCGTTCAGAGTCACTGGTGTTGCTTGCTTCTCCGTCTAATAACGGTGCTATAACCGTCTCTATACCAATGGAGTCCGAAGATGAAAACTCTCCATCGGCGTTTGTCCCGGGAAGCAATCCTTCCATGTCGTGTTTGAGTCGCGGAAGAGAGGGAAGAGACCAGTAAAATCATCCTCTCCAAGTCGCAGCTGTACAGCGAAGACCCAACATGATGATCCCGGATCCTCCCACTCCAATGTCTCTGAACCTCTCCTGCCAGCTGGTTGAAACCCTGGTCAAAACTGAACAGGTCCGTGCTATGGAAACTACTTCTCTACATCTCATAGATTTGTCATCTGCCAAGTTTGTATTGTAATCACCCAGAATATAGATGCAAGCTGAGCTATTATCTTCAATGAAGGTTTGGAAGAAGGCAAGTCTACTCACATATTCATCCACATGATCATAGGATTGGTATGGAGTATAGATGTTAAGAATAATAAAATTCTTTCCATTACAGTTAAACTCTAGGCCAATAGCCCAGTCCACATTTAGACGAAAACATTGACCATGGCGTCATACTTCAAGTTCTATAGTATCGCTACTCCTCCAGCAATCCTACCTCGAACAATACCAGTACTGAGGTCAGCGGTTGACTCACCAGCGCCATGGAAATCAGGATGCAGGCTGTTTAGCTTGTCCAAATCCTGTTTGGCCAACCAACTCTCCTGAATGCACAAAACATCACTGGAGTTCAATAAAGCATCCACAACCAGACGCTTCGCCTGGTCAGCAGCGGTGTGCCCCACACGGAGGCCATGAGAGTTGTATGAAACCACCCTCATCAGGTAGCCATGTCATCCCCAGCAGGGCTGCTCGTCTCTTGGGACTCCTCCGTTAATGAGTTCGTTATAACATCCGCTGTGGCAGAGACCCGCATATCGCCGCTCCTCCCGGCAGTGATCTCCACTGTCTCAGGTAGAATCGCCCCTCCCGCTGCTCCCCTGGAACGGCGAGGTTCGAAGTAACGTCTAACTACTGACTCAGCCGGCCACAGCTGAGGATTGTACATTTCCTTCCAGTCGTCCCACTCCGCAGTAACACAGAATGAGCTGAACCGGCTCTGTGGTATGTCTATCTTCCTGCACTTTACCTCGCGGTTCATCTTCTCTTGCAGGAAGAGACGGAGAGTGTCAGCTTTAAGATTTGTCTTAAACTTTGTGGCGAACACACTCACTAGTTTAGTCTTAACGGTAGCCAATCCATCATCATTACTCACCGCAGTCCCAGTAATCCTGGTCTTTTTTTGAACATACCCGGGTTGAGATTTCACAGCAGCATGTCGTTTAGCAGAGTTCGCAGGGGCGGTCTTAAGCTTGCGTCCCTGCCGCACCACAGTGCTCCAGCTGGGGTCCTGCCCAGACTTTTCCGGGGCCGGGGTGGTTTCATTCACCGAAGCAGGCGTCATGCCTGGGTATTCCCCGTTCTTTTTGCATTTAGCCATAATCACATTCCGGTTCATGTTTTCCATTTTGCTTTACACTTTGTCTCCCCCATCTAGTCTCATGTCTAGTCATTGCACTCAGCCCCAGTCTTGTGTTTCTCTCTTCGGGTGATTTATTGGATTCTGGTTTTCAATCTTCCTTCCGATCTCGTTTGCTGGCTCCACTCTTCTTTTCTATCTACTAACAAAACTAACAGTTTATTATTTTCTCCTGAGATTACCAACTACAACTAACCATGTATATAATACTAACTCACTAACAAGCACCAAAGATTTGTATAGTTGTATAGTTGATTAACAAGCTCTCAGCACTCGCCCTGTTCTAGTCTCCACCTCTTTGCTCTCCCTGATTACCTTTGCTGCTTTTCTGTGAAAGCTCACATCTGATGGCGTTGTCCTGTTTCTCTTTATCTATTCACGTTAGAAACTCAGTGACTGGAGCCGTATGTTTGTCTATAGGAATGTCTCGTGTTCCCTGTCCACGTTTTGGCTTTGGCTAATTCCATGTGATTAGGTTCTCCCTCATGTGCCTTCCCCTTGTAATCAGTGTAACTTCCTGCACCTGTGATTCTCCCCATGTGATCTCCTGAGAAGTGTATATTAGGTGTCTTTTCACTGCCATTTTCTGTCAGATTGTTTCCCGTGCTGCTTTTCTCTTGCCTTGCTAATTATTGAGTTTCTGATTCTGACTGGATTGCCCGACTTCTGATTTTTGGTTTGCCCTTTTGGATTATTGTTGCATCCGTGTATTTTGACCTTTTTCTGCCCAACCTCGATTTTGTGGATTGCTGCCCTGATTACGATTTGGACTGTCCTTAGGCTTATGAGTTTGCTTCTCCCACAAACTTTCGCCTGTGTACCAGATCTGTTTCTGCTGACTATGATTTTTGTGATTTGTGCCCTGGTTACGAACTCTGCTCTGTCCCTTTGGAATTTGAGTTTTGGATTGTGGACTCTGTACTGTTGCTATCTTCTCTGCGGGGGTTGCCCCCCTTACTAAATAAAGCTCCTCATTTCTGCAATCCCGTGTCCTCACATTTGGTTCCAGATCGCTACCTCACACCGTGTGCAGCAGTTTCGGACAAAACACTCTGCCAAAAGACAGCAATTCAAGCTTCTATGCCATCTCAAGTTCAGTCCAGTGAAGCTAATCACCAAGATTTTATTTCACGTACTGAATATGACAAAGGGGGAAAAAATGTCTCATACTTCAATATAAATTCTATTTGTAATAATTCTAATGAGGCTGTTTGTACATAATCTCAGTAAATTTCCCCACATTTGCAGTCTTTTCAAGGACCCCCATCTGAAAGCACTGTGCCCACATAGTGCACATTGAGGCCATCCTCTGAAGAAAAATACCAGCGTTCAATACTTTCCTTTAAAAAACATCCTTCAGTCCCTATTAACGTGCCGGCTTTATTCCTTGCAGAATCTTTTCTTCACGGTTTTGTATTTGTTGATGATTTACTCAATGGTCTAACTCATGGCATTCAGTTATAAGCCAGGTATTGCTGATCAAGTGCACTTGATAAATTGATCATTATCAAGTGTGACCACCTCTATAAAAGTAGAGGTTTTTGGCACTTCGCTGGTCTGGAGTATTTAGTTGTGTGTTAACACAATGCCAAGAGCGAAAGACATCAGCAATCATCTTCGAGAAGCAACAGCTGCTGCCCATCCATCTGGGAAAGGTATTAAATCCATTTGCAAACAATTTTAAGTTCATTATTCTACAGTGAGGAAGAATATTCACAAGTGGAAAACATTTGCGACAGCTGCCAATCTTCCATAAGTGAATGTCCCAGAAAATTCACCCAAATGTCAGACTATACAAGGCTCAGAGAAATTGCACAAAACCCTAGAACTACAGTACATCTAGGACTCTACAGGCCTCAGCATGCTAAATGTTACATTTCAATGAGGAGAAACTCAAGTGAAATCAGAAAATTATGTGTTGAGCATAAGTAGAATTCAATTTCATTTTATTTATATAGCACTTTTCATAGGCCGGCTGTCTCAAAGATGCTTTACTGAGAGAAAAGGGCAGAGCCCAGACTAATCCCTGATCCCCAAATAGCAGGCAAAAAACTCCTCAGTGAGAAGAAATCTCAGGAAGAACCTGGCTATGCTGGGGAAGCCCATCCTCCGCTGGCTGGCTAATTAATTGATGGTAAATTAGGGATGAGAGGATCATGACAGCAGGAAGACAGCAGTCAGAATTAACATGCTTAAAATCAGACAAGTCTTTGGTGCTTGGACTCTTCGGGAAGACTGGCAGAGCAGGCTCATGGCTCAGAGCAGCAGCTGGAAAATCCCCCAAAATAGGGGACGGAAGCACTCTGAAAAAACACAGCCTGAAGAATCCTCCAAAGAAAGGAATACTCACCAAGAAGGAACAACATAATGAACGAGAAGCACAGGCTGCTGAGAGAAGAAAACATGATGAGCGTGACATGAATGAGGTCTAAAGAACAATACAATCCAGACATTAGCAAGCAATGGGTAGGGGCTGCGAAGTCCTGTATTTTTTGCATGATGATAGCCAGCAATGGCTAGGGGCTGCAAAGCCCTGCATTTTTTGCATGATGACAGCCAGCAATGGCAAGGGACTGCAAAGCCCTGTATTATTATTATTATTTTTTGGTAATGATAGCCAGCAATGACAAGGGGTGCAGAGCCCTGCATGCAATTAGCAAGTGACAGCAGGAATACCCATAAAAACCAACCACCAACCAGTTATTTGCAAGCTTACCATGGACTTAAAGGCCTTCAGGGATCTTTTGGCTTTGATGATTACAGATGCTAGGATGCGTTTTCTGAAGATGACCGCGGCCTAGTGGTTCGACAGGCCATACGTATACCTTACATAGCCGCTGAAGAGCGGAACTTATACTGAACAAATGATCTAGGTATTGCTTGGGAGCTATTAGAAATAGGCTTGGAAAAGATGGGTCAGAACATCTTGCACCAAACTGAACCCCAGCTATTAGACCTCTTATATAGTGGAGTTTGACGTGATCGACCAATGACGAACAAGACAATCAAAGATTGCAGACCCTCGCCCCTTAAGGAATTAGCAGTGGTGTCAATGAGTAAAACTTTCAAATTAAGCCGATGAGTTTTTTTTTTTTTTTTTTGAGTAATAGGTAGATGTATGGAGAAAAATTCAGAAAACGGTTCCCAAATCCCATCTGGATCCGAATCATCTCAGAGAAGGACCTAGCAAGGGGAGACACCCGTGACCTGTAAAAATCCAAGATGATCAGCGGTTGTTGAGTTATGCGAGCGGACCGACAGACAGACATATTACAATTACTTTGTACAAATCTATAATATATTTGAGGTTGATGTTTGTCTGTGTGTATGTACACTTTTTTCTCCTACATTTCTCAACTGATTATCACCAAATTTGGTGTGAATATCCGCTTGGACACCAGGAAAAACTTGTGTCGCCCGATTTTTGAAAAACGGTCATACACGCAAAAAAAAATGGCAATTTCACTCCGGGTAGCGGGTAGCAGCTAGTATATAAATAATTGCAACAGATGCACCGATGACACTGACTGAATCAGCTTTAAGTGGCAAAAGCAGAGAAATGCAAAACATCCTCCAGCAGTTTTAGAGCAGAGAGAGCGAAACCCTTTCTCATGGAGAATCTATTGAAATTTAAACAAGGTAATAGGGGAAGCTAAACCTAGAGGGGGACTGGAGAACCCAGAGGAAACCCACAGAGAACATGCAACCGCCACATGGAAAGGCCGCAGGCTGGATTCAAAGCCACAACCTTCTTGCTGGGAGGCAGCAGTGCTAACCACTGTGCCGCCCTGAATTTTGACAATGATACACAGAACTGTGGTACATTTGCGATGCCAGAACATGCTCCAAATGCATAAAATTTGTGCAGTGCTGACGATTAGAGCTTAGGCCAAGACAGAGGCCATTTACATGAGAACCACTGACCTTTTATAATAATCCAAGGGCAGCATTGGCAAAAAACTGAAGAAAATTGGAGGAACAACCAGGTGACAGAAAACATCATGCCATTCCCAATGAGTCGATAGTCTTGACCAGAATTTCAAATGGGGCAGCGGCCCTCATCCAGGGATATGAAGTCATGCAGTTCAGTCAGGAAAACTCACGTTTGAATAAAATAGAACAATTTATTCATGGGTATAAGCATTACATTGTATTTTGGCGGCAGTTCTGCTCTGGAGGAATGTCCTACCTAGGCACAGCAAACATACTATCATCGTCATGAACAGAAATCAAACCCCCCCGATGTGAGCAAAACCAAACAGGTGGAGGTGGCAAGCAAAAAACCAAACAGCATGTTGCGTAGCATGAAAAGTCATGGCAAACAGCTGCGGAAGAAAGTGAGCTTGACGTCTTTCAAATAGACCGCTATATGACCTCGTGATGTGTATCTTCTAATTGTGTGCCTGCTGATGCTAACGTGCTGGTAGCTTACCAGGCTGATGTAGCTCTTCGAGATTCGTGCCTGAACTAGTTACACTCATTTCAGTCAGGAAAACTCACGTTTGAATAAAATAGAACAATTTATTCATGAGTATAAGCATTACATTGTATTTTGGCCGCGGTTCTGCTCTGGAGGAATGTCCCACCTAGGCACAGCAAACATGCAAACATAGTCATGAACAGAAATCAAAATCCCCCAAAACAGCAACCACTGCCAAGTGAGGCTAAACTATGTGTACAGTGGAGCACCCACTGCCTCCTGAATGACCAGGAAGTCCATAGAGATATCCAGGGTCAAAACATTGACTACTGAAGGCTGCCAAGTCTTTAGCGCAGTTTTGCTATCACCAATGCAGGGATAACCTGGATCAAGAATGGACATTCGATCATTAATGTACACAGGGCTCAAGTTTTGAATGCAGGCTAGAGTGAGACTTTCTTCGGGGGGGGTGCATGATACTCCCATTTTGTAAGGTGCATAGTATCGATTTACATGTACTTTGTTACAGTATTTAAGTAGTATTGGGGAGACTGGGGTTACCTCATCATGATTTTGTATTTGGCTTCATAACTCGTTGTTGCTAAAACTTAGACCTTAAAGGTATTTCTCTATCTGTAGTGCAGAATGTCGCCTACAAAAGTTATATTGATACAATTTCAAAATAACGTATATCACAAACATGCCGAAGTAACCCCATACCTGGGGTTACTTCGTCAGATGGGTGGGTAAAATTGGCAATAGTCATAGTTGGCAATCAGCTGAAGCTGAAAAAGACAGTCAAATATTCTCAAAACAGAAATGGTGAGAACTGTTTTATTTTTACAACAAACCAAAACAAGACATGATTTATGCATAATCACCATCAGAGTAGCAGTTATGACATTTGTAGGCGAGCCCACTGACATTTGCACAGTCCTCATGTGCCCACCCTTTGCATGAGAAGCACTGGACCCACTCCTCTCCACCTTTGGATGATCAGTAAGGACCACGGCACCAAAGAGGAGCAGCAAACTTTCCCACTGAAAAAGGAATGGAATGAAATGCAGAGGCCCCAGGGCTGGCACCTGCCAACTCCAAATACTCTGCCAACACCTCCACTTTAATGGGCCCCACCTGTGGCCCATTCAGGTGGAGGTGAAATGGTGAGAAAGGGGAGGGGTTGCAAGGAGCAAACCCTTACAAACCCATACTTGTGTCCTCCAAACAAAGGCCCTAATAGGTTCTCTATGATAAAGATAAAGTAAACGCAAATATTTGAATTAAGACACTTTAGGTATCTGAAAAACAATAAATCAGCTCCTATATTTTACTTTGGATTATTTTAATATAGGCCTAACACAGGACTGACAAGTGGTGGAACCTCAGCACCCTGACAAACTAACCCCAAGTTGCTTAGCCAGTGTAGGCCAGTGCTCCCATTTTGGAAATCAGGCCGTATATCTCATCTCATGCAGCAGGCCTTTATCTTATGTGTTGTTAATAACTCTAGTTACATGTGTTTATGAAACAGAAAAAAGTCTGTGGAAATCTTTGTCTTCAAAGAAGCTAGACGCAATTCTTTCAGACACTTAAAATTTGGAATTTGGGCCAAAATTTAGTTATTTAGGCAGAAAACACTTACATGGCACTACAAGTCCTTCTTCTTTCCAAGAGATGACGTCGCTGGGATGTCACATAATTTGTACATTTCCGTTTTCCCGTCAGTGCGTTTGCAATAAAAAGACGGGTGACAAACCTAACCCCGTGACCGAAGTAACCCCGGTCTCCCCTACTTTCCCTTCGACACTGGCAACTTACTTACTCGTTTCAAATTAAAATATCAATTTAATTCATTTACGGATTATCTGGATTTGGCATGTTCAAGAAGAACAACGGCGTACCTTTGCAGACGTGTCCGCCAGTGGACTGGGAGTTGCAAATTTATGTACGCAGTTACAAAATTCTATCACTAGATGGCAGACTAGGATCAGTTATCAAATATTCACCACTGCCAGTAAACTGAAATAAGAATTCCCCCCAATATCTGTGCTTTTTTAATTTCATTGGGACTCCCCAGTATAATAAAGGCTAAATTAAATAATAATTTTGTGTATTTGTATCGTTTTGTCAGTCACAAACGAGATTTTGCGGTACCACCTCTGACACCGGATCGGAGCAGGGTTTGTTTTCAGCCAAAATACACGGAGGGCAGAGAGCCCCCACTCTCCCTGTAACAGGTTAGAAGTCAATTCATCTAACCATAACCGCCCAAATAGAGGTAAAAAAATGATTCGTAAAGCAAATATATCCTACGTAGTTCCTGGACATTAATAAGCACTTTTTGGGAAGAAAAAAAAAGTGATGAAGTGATTACCTGATTTCGGGCTTCCACTTACAGCTCTTCTTTGACGTGTGCACACAATAGCATTCGCGCGTTTGAAAGACGTGATTACGGAGCTGCTATTTCGCCTGGCAACAAGAAATCCTATTTTCTGATTGGCGGATAGGTTGCGGATTCAAACAGAGCCCTCTGCCTTCGCCTCATCTATTCATAGATTACTATTCTCTTTCACAGTTCATGTTACTAATGTGCGGCGAGTTTTATCACTTCTCAGCGTGAGAAATGTCATGTGTGGCGGGAGAGCGTGTGAACTTATTGAAATGCGTGGCTGTCACGCTCAATGCGTGAGACTTGAGAGCCCTGATGTACATGACCTGACCATGTGTAGCCTGGTTCCACTGCAGGGACCCGTTAGGCTTGTTTCCTCGAGAACACACCACTTGGTGCCCTCACATCTGTACGTGTGGGCAGGGCCTCACTGTTAGTCTGGATACTTGGCCAGATCCTCTAGGGAATCGGCGCATGCCGCTCCCTCTAGTGTACGTCTGCAACCCCTACAGATCCAAGAGGCAAGATGATGTGTCATCTTGGTCCTGGAAAACATTCTACCTAGTGAGAAAAACTATGTGTACAGCCGGAGCACCCACTGCCTCCTGGATGACCAGGAAGTCCATAGAGATATCCAAGGTCACAGCAGCCTTTAGCACATGTCTGCTACCACCAATGCAGATTACCTGGATCAAGTATGGACATTCTACCATTAAGTATGGCCCAGCCAACCACCTGCGCAAAGAAATTTATTTAAATTTTTAATTCAATTTATTTGTATAGCGCTTTTCACAGATGGACTGTCACGAAGATGCTTTACATTGAGATTAAATAAATGAAAGGGCAGTGCCCAGCCTAATCCCCACTAGAGCAAAATGAGGCAAAAAAACTCCCAGTAGGGAGAAAAATCCTCAAACAGTGGTGAGAGAAAATCCCCAGTGGGAAGAAATCTCAGGAGGAACTTGGCTATAGTGGGGGAGCCCATCCTCCGCGGGCTAGCTAATTAAAGCAATAATAGAATAAAATGGCATCTAAACTGTGGTGTCTTTAGCTCCAGGAATTGGCATGTTGAGGAAGGAGCTGAACTGGATCCGGACTAGATAAGGACAGCAGCAGCCAGCGCTTATGTTGAAGGACAGGGCTTGAATGGTCCAGGACTCCGTAGTGGAGGGAAAGATCCTCAGAAAGAGACACAGAGAAAAGTGGGGTGAGGCACTGGATAAAACTACTGCATATAATAGAAATACTGTCCTGTCTCAAGTGCCAAGTAAGAATTTAGGAACAATTGGTCATAAACAGTCAACGCCCCTCCATTCACTTGTTGCATTATAATTCTACTACAAAACCCAAAACCAGTGAAGTTGGCACGTTATGTAAATCGTAGATAAAAACAGAATACAATGATTTGCAAATCCTTTTCAACTTATATTCAATTGAATACACTGCAAAGACAAGATGTTTAATGTTCAAACTGAGAAACCTTTTTTTTTTTTGCAAATAATCATTAACTTAGAATTTAAAGGCAGCAACACATTGCAAAAAAGTTGGCACAGGGGCCTTTTTACCACTGTGTTACATCGCCTATCCTTTTAACGACCCTCATTAAACGTTTGGGAACTGAGGAGACCAATTTTTGAAGCTTTTGGGAAAGAGTTCCACCTGATTCTTGCTTGATTTACAGCTTAAGTTGTTCAACAGTCCGGGGTCTCCGTTGTCATATTTTACGCTTCACATTGGGAGACAGGTCTGGACTACAGGCAGGCCAGTCTAGTACCCGCACTCTTTTACTACGGAGCCATGCTGTTGTAACACGTGCAGAATGTGGCTTGGCATTGTCTTGCTGAAATAAGCAGGGGCGTCCATGAAAAAGACATTGCTTGGATGGCAACATATGTTGCTCCAAAACCTGTATGTACCTTTCAGCATTAATGGTGCCTTCACATATGTGTAAGTTGCCTATGCCTTGGGCACTAATACACCCCCATACCATCACAGATGCTGGCTTTTGAATTTTGCGCCTATAACAGTCCGGATGGTTCTTATCCTCTTTGGTCCGGAGGACACGACGTCCACAGTTTTCAAAAACAATTTGAAATGTGGACTCATCAGACCACAGAACACTTTTCCACTTTGCATCAGTCCATCTTAGATGAGCTTGGGCCCAGCGAGGTTGGCTGCGTTTCTGGGTGCTGTTGATAAATGGCTTTCGCTTTGCATTGTAGAGTTTAAACTTGCACTTGCAGATGTAGCGACGAACTGTAGTTACTGACAGTGGTTTTCTGAAGTGTTTCTGAGCCCATGTGGTGATATCCTTTACACACTGATGTCGGTTTTTGATGCAGTACCGCCTGAGGGATCGAAGGTCACGGGCATTCAAAGTTCGTTTTCGGTCTTGTCGCTTACTTGTAGAGATTTCTCCAGATTCTCTGAACCTTTTGACGATATTACGGACCGTAGATGATGAAATACCTAAATTTCTTGCAATAGCTCATTGAGGAATGTTGTTTTTAAACTGTTCGACAATCAGCTCACGCATTAGTTCACTTAGTGGTGACCCTCGCCCCATCCTTGTTTGTGAATGACTGGGTATAAAAGCAGCTTCCCTGAAATGCTCAATCATGGCTCCCACCTGTACCCAATTAGCCTGTTTACCTGTGGGATGTTCCAAATAAGTGTTTGATGAGCATTCCTCAACTCTCTCAGTCTTTTTTCCACTTGTGCCAGCTTTTTTGAATCAAGTTGCAGGCATCAAATTCCAAATGAGCTAATATTTGCAAAAAAAAACAAAGTTTACCTGTTCGAACATTAAGTACCTTGTCTTTGCAGAGTATTCAATTGAATATAGGTTGAAAAGGATTTGCAAATCATTGTATTCTGTTTTTATTTACGATTTACACGTGCCAACTTCACTGGTTTTGGGTTTTGTAGAAAGAAACCATCAAGTACCTTTAATCCTAGGTTAAGAGCAAGTAATGATTCATCATACTTCAAAACCCCCAAAACCATGAAGTTTGATGAGGACAATTCTGGTCCTGAAAGGCCGGTGTGTAATGACGGTTGTATTTCTTCCAATTTCGATGACTTATTGAATAAAAGGGTTATATACAGAAACAAATTTGCTCATGCAGTAAAGAGAATGTTTCACATGGGGCGCCACGTCTATTTATTCATTCATTCATGTTTTTTTTTGGGGGGTGGGGGGTCGATCTTGTGAAATTAGAGATGCCGCAGAAACTTCAGATTTTAAAGAGTGCTTTTGCCAATTAGGGCAATTAACTAATTAAAGGCCAGAAAAGGGAGCAAAAACTGGGGCAGATATGGCCCTCATTCCCCAAACTCTAAAATACGAGTATTCTCACTTTAAGATAGTCAATCCGAGCAGAATGTGATGTACTATGATTATGCATGCACATTGATTTGGAGCAATTTCAAGCAGTAATCCAAACCTAAGCACATTAACATCACCTTGGCATTTTCAGGGATTTCTAGCACCCAAAGAAACCTTGATATTAGGTCTGGTCTGAGGCATGATGAAAAAGTAAAAGCTATACTATACTATACTTTACTATAAATCTTCCAAATCCTTGGAATTCTGAGTCATGAAGAGAACGAAACTGGATTGGATACAAGTTCGCAGCGAGTCCTCTAAAGGAGCGATTCCAGCTCCAACGCAGACGAATCGCACGAGGCATTTCCTAAAGTTCAAAGGGGTTTCCCCACTTTATTTTGTTAACAAATGAGTACCTTTGAAGCAATGTGTATTTATTGCCCTGTTCAGAGCAGAGCCGAAGTTTCAGCAGCAACATGCACGCATTTACCGTTCTCAGTGAATGAAATGCATACTGCCGTTTTAAATTATGATCTGAGCTTTGTAATGCCACGATACCTGTGTGATTTCTGTAAAGCAGAAGTTTTCATGCGTGTCACGCGCTTAATTTTGTTAGGAGATGATAACAGAGTAGGCCTGTTGGATTTAATGCGACATACTAGCATAATGTCATCTAATTCTTACAATTCAGAGGATGAAGCCGAATCTTCAGAATCATTCTCTATCATTCACTACACTATCAGAATCATTCACTTCACTATCATTCAACAGAACATAATTCCAGCCATCTTCTTATCATCTTTAACGGCGCTTTCTTTGAGTGTTTCTTCTTGTGTGTATTAAAGTGTAGCTTTTAATTATTATGATGAGCTCTTCGTCCTCCATGAGGTGCTGTTAAATTAGTGCTGTGTGGGGTCCTGCTATGAGGACGAAAACGGAGGAATAGCGTAGTTCAGCTGTTTAGAAGGAACACTAAGGAAGCACCATGCGGCGCATGCAATGTCCCGTGTCTGTTGCAGCCGTATTAATGGAAACACAGCTTAATGCTCTGGTACTGCACAAACCATAGACGGATACGACCATTCATGCTCAGTTGGGTCTTAGGCTCATTTACAATGAACAAAACCTTTCTCAACTCGATAAATCATGTATGCATTCGACTGCTAAAAATAAACGGACTAATTTTGCATACAACTGAAGTAATGACTTGTTTTTTGTTTTTTTTTAATATATAAATCAGTTGGCCAGAAAGATTGTAGAATTGAGGAAGCAAGAATTATTCGCGCCGCGTAGTCGTATGAGTGAGTATTCATAAGGTTTCCACCCGTTACTTGTTAACAATAACAGCGATCCAGGCAGTATAGTCAATATTGTTGCCCATATACCCTGTTAATGTTTGCTGTCAAACCTCCATCTGCAACAATGAATCACCACGACGCAAACCACTTTCTGACGTTATGTTCACTGTTGATCATCCGGACATCACGATTTAACCACACCATTTCAACAGGCATAAAAGCATAGAATTTAGCGATTTTCAGTTCCCTGACGTAGTCCGCAAACTACAGCCTGAGTGTGACTGCCTAACCATTCAAGTTCGCAAATTAAGAATTAAATCCCAGAACAAAACGCTTCACAGAAAAACTAGGGTTATAAGTAAAAGTACCACCTCCTCTTTGAGGCAAAGCAAATACTAGGTCGGCGCACAATTCATGAATCTTGAAGGAAAAGATCGCATAAGTATCCATGCGCTGCCCTCGTGCTATTAAAGTCCAGTTTTTGTATTTTATTAATTTATTTAATTTATGAGAGACAGGGACATGATTAGCAACTAAAAGGAACAGAATTATATTCACACTTAAGCAGCCTTCAGTCAACAATGTAGCACATAAAGCAGAATTAATCGCAGAATTGAAATTGCCTGCATATTTGGATTCCAGGGTTGTACAGAAGCTGCCGATGTGGTAAACGGACTCCGTTGGTTTGGAGAAATTGGCGTTCTGCGTCTAGACAGGAACCTGACGCGTGTTCAACAGCGTGAGTACTCGCGAGTACTCGGTTCTGAACGGAATTTCGTTCGCGGGTACTCGCGAGAACACGCGTGACCACTTTCGAGCAGTTATGCCAAGCGAGTACACTCAATCAACGATGGCGGCGCAGGTAGGAAATCTTGTGCCACTGCAGTTGACAACTGTTGATTAATCGAAGACTTTCACCATTTACCTTCTCCCAAGCGCGCTGTCACGATGCGTGAATGGTAAGGATTCAAGTTAAAACGTTTATTGTAATATTTTTCGAGCATTTGCCTACTGCACAATGTAAACGATAGGCTACAGTCACTGGTCAAAACTTTCGTATGCAGGGAGACTAGAATCAGAGACTATGAAGAGATATTTGCTAGAATTTACATTTGTATCCATAAAATTCCTTAAGCTTAATCATGTTGATATATATTTATGAAATCAATTTAAATAACTGAGGTGGAGATCAAATTGTTAGGGGGGTGGGGGTGGGGGCATTTTATGTTTTAGGTTTGCCATAGAAGAGAAAAAAAATTCATTTGTACCATTACATTAAAATAGGGCCACCATTAAATGTATCCCTATCAATATTTGTACATGGACTTGTCACTTGCATAGCTAAACGTGTTACAGATCTATTATGCCTTAATCAAACTAAAATTTTGTGATATATTAGTGTTTATGAATATAGAGCATGCTGGAAAATATTTGTATGACCTTAAAGGATTTTATGTGATTAATTCTTAGACTCTTTTTTTGGATACTGTTATTTATTTATTTATTTATACTAATTATTATAATTATTATTATCATTATTATTTCTAGATGCTGACCTGGCACCTGGAGAATTTTTGAGCGGCTGTTCGAAATGTGCAGACATAATCTCAATGACCGCATTGTCTTAAGTAATGGATTTTTCTTACTTAAGAAGACTTTTGTATTCATTCCTTTTACATGTTTGCCTAACACTTTCTATGCTCTGAGAAGTTTTGGTTATTTAGACAAAATGAATGTAAATTTAAGTTCCATGCCAGTTCCTGTCATCTCACAATACAACTCAATTTCAACATCTTTGTCAAAGAAAAGATTATGTATGTTGAGCATGTTGAGTATTATGCTTTACAAAGTCGCTTGATGTACATGTTGGCATTAATATCAGTGAACTCTCTTTAACCAATTTTGGCCTTTTATAAGTTTGCCAAATATTGTTTAATAATATATGTATTTACATGTTTTACTTTTTTATAATCATATACATTTCACTACTTTCCAAAGTTTATTAATTGTTGTGAATTTCTATTGCTGTATTCATTGTAAGTAGCTAGTGTATATAGGTTCCCCATATTTTCTGACTGACTACTGACTGCTATGTCAGCTTAAATCTTGAACTATCTACATAATACTGCTGCATATTATCTTCTCCATGTACGAGTCTTTTTTTTTATCTGTATTCAGGTGTCAAGGATTCATATTCTGTCATGGCAGAATTTCAACTCTTGAATGAGGTGAGGAAAGAAGCAGAAGATTCTAGCCACAGGATGAGCTTAGACACAGGGACAGACTTTGATGAGATATCAAGAGCTGCTTATGGAAAAGAAGTGGCAGATGAAACTTTGTCTTCCCTCGGAAGACTGCTTCCAAGGGACCTAACTGCAAGTGAACAAGTACGTTATTTGGAGCACATAGTGGCTTCCCTGCCAGAGGGTAACTTTAAAGGTTAACTATGTGAAGTACAATGTTATCTACAAATCAATGTAAAGTCGAACTTGTAAATTGCTGTTGTATATGTATCAAGAGTATAACAAATGCCAAAATTCTGACTTTGACTTGTCCGAAACTTAGTAAAAGCTATCTTTATTAATTTGTTGATCATACATTGCCCAATGTATGACAAACATGGTGAGGTGATGTAGCGGTAGAGCATTGGGCTGACAATCGATGGGTCGCGGGTTAGATCCTCGCCTGCAACTATCTCTCTTGAGCAAAAAGACTAAATTTTAGCACATTTGCTTCAGTTTAGCCAGCTGTAAATGTGCACCGTATTAGATGCACTTCAAATTCCATGTCTTTGGCAATATATATTATTATTATTATTATTATTAAACTAATGAGTTAACCAATGACTGATTGTGGCACTGATGTTACATAAATTACAAGATGACATTTTGTATAGAACATTATGTCTTCAGTTTGTATTCATTCCAGGAGGGAAGGACAGGGACAGACCATCCACTCCTGCATCAACACTGTCCAGTATGCAGCAAAGAATATCCACAGCTTCATCAACAGTGTCACGTCCGCCAAAACCATCAACTGCTGTTTCAACAGTGTCTGGTGAGAATTTATTTGGAAGTCCTCAAACAAGAATATAATAATGATAATAATAATAATAATAATGAGGGATCTTATACCGCACAGAATTCTACAACACAAAGGGCCATGCTCAATGCGCTCACATTATTACCCCTGGTCATAGGATCCATAATCACACTTATTTCCATTTCTCAACTCCCTGGGGAGTATACAACCCAAGCTGCCATTTAAGGCGCTAGAAGGTTAGCAGTCACATTACCAGCATTTCCGACCAGGTACCCAATTGTACTGCTGGAATATTACTTTATTAAAACACAATCTAAGCATTGAAATTATAAACATATACTCTCTTTTACAGTTATAGGAAATAATCACTCATCATAGTTGACAGAAAGTAAATATTGAACAAAATTTATTGCAGCAGAAGTGGAAAGTCTAACGAGCGCAGCCTCCTCCATCACTGATGTTTCCCAAATATCGACTCAACCTCAACTACGTAAGCATCTGAATGCAAATTGTCAGCAAGTGTAATAACATCGTTTTGAAACATACACTTGACATTAACATGTAGACATGTATTTACATTAATGCATGAAGTTGCAAATGATGTGTAACCCCTGTTGTCGCCCATTTGTAGTTTTGAGAAAGAATCTCAGGGAATTTCTTGTTGCCATTAATATTTTGAATTTCATTATTGCAGGTAAAACAGGATGGACTGATCAGCAGGTGTGTCTGCTTATCTCATTGAGGAAAGAGCATGAGAGAAGTTTTACCAGCAGTTGTATGACACAAAAACAGGCATGGAGAAGAGTGTCTGAGGAGATGAAGAAGAAGGACTATGAGGTGTCAAGTGATGAATGCCAAAAAATATATATTTGTTTGAGGTCAAGGTAGAGTTGACTGTTTTCTTCCCTTATTGTAGCTTTATATTATAGATTTTAAATGTAATAAATTCATACTTTTTGGACAATGAAATAATAACCACATTCAGAAAAAAGACAATGTTCGATAATATTCTGTAAAAGTTGGATTAACACAAAGTTTATAATTGCTATTATCTGTTCAGAAATGGTCTCAACATTAAAACCTAAAAAAAAAATAAACTAACGCCGAAATATTTATTGTAAGATGACAGTAAAAAAGAACATATTAATTCAAAGTCATAATAAAGTGGTTTTAATGATTATATGCTTATTATCTCTGTTTAAGCAGAATTACTGTTCTGTTACGAAATGGTACGCATGACTGTATCTGCATAATTTGTTCTTTTCTTTGGAAGAAGGATAGAAATGTTTCGTATTTTCCATACTAACATAGTGTTTGGTGTTATTATTTTTAGACACAAAACTATAAAAGACAGAATGAAGAGAACTGGACAGAGTCGCATGACATGGATCCATTTTGACCAAATGGACGAAATATTTGCACAAGACCCTTCAGTGGAGCCCATAGGATCGATGTCCAGTCTACAGCAGAAAGAAGGAGCAAAGTAGACCACGACGCCTGCTGAACAGTCAAGGTCAACAGCGCCTGTTGAGCACTCTAGACCTGTGACACCAGAGCCCTTAACCCCACAACCATCAACAGCATCCTCCCAGTCAAGAAAGTGAAGCGTCTCAGGGGGTTCCAGGAGGTCAAGTGGGAGCAACGGCTCTGATCTGGCAGAATTTCGTGAACAGCTACAGAAGCATCATGAAGAACGGATGACTGTAGAAATCAACTTTTTGGAGGTGGAGAGAGAAAAAGTGAAACTGTTGAAGGAGATTTCCGCTGCCCTGTCAAAGAGTTCAACTGAATGATTTTCTTGATAGTATACCACTCAATAATTCAAGGAGCAGTGGTAAAATTGTTCACAATATGCTATAATATATGAGTGCATTGTAAAAGCTCAGTATTAAAAGAACCGTTAGCTATCTTACTGACTTAGTGGAATCGAATCTTGAACTTGGTGCATTCTCAGTCTGGAACTTTGATGTAAACATAACAGGGGTTAAAGTTGAAAATCACATGCTCTCTGTTGGCTCAGGTTTAGAACAATGCTGTTTTGTTTTAGGCGATTGTTTCACTTTGAAAGTGATATGTCAGGTTGTGAATTGTTTAATAAAAAGATTTTTCTTAACATTTTGAGCCAAAAATTTGAAATTTATAAAATTCATCAAAGATGAAATATTGGTAGCGGTACGTCAGGCATGCATATGGGTATGAACAAAACTTTAAACAAACAGCTCTTTTTTTACCTACAAACATTAAAAGTTGTTGAAAATGATAAATGAATGTTCCTACTTGAATGTTCCTTAACTTCTTTTGAGTAGCATATGCAGTGTTGGCTCTAGAGGGGGCTTGGGGGTCTTTTGACCCCTTAAATTTCATTTGGACCCCTTTATTTTGAACCTTGCCCATACTTATAACATTAGAGTGGGTCCATATTCTATCATTCAGCTCAAATGGACCCCTCTAAAGGCAGATCCAACACTGTACATGTATGTATTTATCTTTGTACTCTGTAAATAAATTTTATACTTAATGAGTGTGTAATGTCCTATGTATGTAACCTGGATTTCGCCTCCATGGTGTAGAGGTTGAGCGTATGCTCGGAGAGTGGTAGGTCGCAGGTTCAAATCCCGGCCATGTCATACCAAAAGACGTGAAAAGGTGGTACTTCTTGTTCCCAGCCTGGCACTTGGCATTAATGGGTTAGACAAGGACTGGTCGGCTTGGAGCTGGTATACTGTGTCTGAGTGGGGTATGTATGCTTAACTGCAGCATAGTATCTCAGTGGGTTAGCTCTATAAAACCAGCTAAAGTACAAGCAGACACGCATACACATCGTCATATAAAGTGAAATATTCTTCAGTACGACGTTAAACCCCAACTCTCTCACTCAATCATAAAAATGAAAAAAGATTGTTGCAGTACATATACTGAGTAATAATATGTTTATTAGATGCGACATCACTAAAAGAATTCATCCATAGAAAAAGATATACCATCTTGCACATGGTCTGTAATGAGTGACGAGTGCACTGTTACTCTTGACAATAAAATGTCAACAAAGGTTCAAACTAATTCACTTGTGAACAAGAAGTAATACATTTAGCCAAAAACTTGACGGTCAGATTATCAAAGTAAAATATTTCCTTTCTTTGTGTACTGGAAACTGTCCCAATCATAATTATGAAAGCCACTGTCATCGTGATGTCATGCCTCTCGGATGTTCCTGTATTGTATTATTCATCACTTTGTTTAATCGGTACAATTTTCAATTGTCTCAAAAAGTGTACCTACAAATGTATATTCACAAATAAACACATTCACCATTTGGTTTATGAAAACAATGCAAATAATGTGAATTTAGAGCGTAAATAGATCTTAATGTACTTGTGAAATATTTTCAGAAGCTCTTGAGCTGTAACCATGACCACTAAGATTGAGCAAGTGATTTACAGAAGCTCTGCTATAGAAAGCCGCTTTGCTTGACCATCTGCATCAATTCTGTCAGATCCAGTTGCTGATCCAGTGTCAAGCTCCATTTCCTCAACAGCTTCTCTTGCCAACATGAAGTTGTGACGAACACAGCAAGTACCAATCACTACTGGCATCTCCTTAATGCTACGCATATCAAACTGCTTCAGCTTGCGGAATTTTCCTTAGAACGCAGCTTTGGCCTTCTCAATGTCCACCCGTGTAGCACTGTGCGCATTGTTGTAGCGTTTCTCCACCTCCGTCAAATGCCCATTGTCTCTAAAAGGGACAAGTAATTGTGTTGACAGGGTATATGCCGAGTCCCCAAGCAAGTGAAATTGAGGTGGTAGTGGAGTTTTCTCGAGGAAATTTGACAGTGGACTGTTCTGAAACACACTGCAGTCATGCACTGACCCCGGAAAAGCACAGTGCACATCTAGGAATCTGAGTGACGCGTCGCGCACTCCCTGCAAATGCATTGCCGGGAAGCCCTTTCTACAAATAAAAGCATCCCGGTATGGTCTTCTGGGTCCAAGTATGGGAATGTACGACCCATCCAACATTCCAACTACCCCTGGAAACCCTGCCCTTTCGCTGGCTCGCTCTGCTGCAGCTCTGTATTCTGAAGGCTTGGGCCACCTAATGTATTGTGGCATGACCTCTGGTCCCGTCATGGTCCGACTGAAGTTGCCAAGGAAATAGTGGAGTGATCCCTCGCTCATACCGAATCTATCCACTACACTGCAGAAAGTTTCTTGGTTACTCAAGTATCAGACGCAAACCAGTGTTCTTTTTTCCAAGCTTGTTGTCCTGCAGTCCGTCAATAGTCCAATGGAAGAAATGTAAAACAAACCATCACTGAATAATAATAACAATGAATGAAAGTATGCATCATTTAGAAAGTGACAAATGCAACATTTCTGTATTATTTGGGATAAGAGAAGAAGCAGTTGTCATACTTCAAATCTACACCTAACTACACACACAATCCCTAGGGGATAATATATGGTCTATAAACTTATAGTTCTGGGTGTGGGAGACCCAATTGTAATAGTTGCCTTCTCAACAGAATTAGAAAAAAACTGTAATTTAAAACAATGCCCTGAGATGAAACTTCTCACTTATCAAAACAATGGTTGTGGCTTCTTTGGTCGATGTAGGTATGTTACTATCAGTGTATCGGCCGCCGCGATATTGGTTCGCATAGCGCGTTGCGTAATTTCCCGGAGTGGCAGAGGTATACCCATCAAACCCGCCTTTTATCGGCAAACGGAGTGGAATTCCCGCAAATCCCGTGGCAGACGCAGATAAAAATGACACCGAATTCCCCTTGTTACCTTGTTTTCAATTTTCGATTTCCCAGATGACCGCCTGAGCGCTTCAAAGTTTGAGGTGACAAAAATACCCTTCAATTATATAGAAGCTAAGTAGGAATTCCAATAAAAACTGCACAGACTAGTAGATTAAGTGCTCAAGATCCATCAGACACAAAATTATGAGATTTGGAGTGCTAGCAGTCTGTTTATACCGTCCGCGAAATAGCTTTCTGTAGTAAAAATTCTAGAAAGAGCGCCCCCATTGAGGGTTGCACAGCGAAATTCAATTCTGTTTTCATTCATCGTTTTAGAATAGGCAGATAATATTCCAACAAACATTATCTGAAAGTTTCATAGGAATATCTAAAGAATTAAGAAAGTTATTGCATTTTATGCAAACCATGTTTGGTCACAGATTTCCTTTCTTTTCTATAGAAACGAAGGAAAATTTATACCCCTCATTTAACCCATTCATTTCAGCATAGAACCATTTTGAAAATTTTAGTAACATTCTTAGTTGATGTATTTTGGAGATGTAAAGCAAAGTGTATACTAAATGATTGTGGGATAATATATAACATTAACCGTGAATGGGATGGGTGGGGTCGCCGAATTGTCGAAGTTGAGAAATTACCAAATGGCAACTCACCTGAAATGAAGATCAATTCATTCTGAAGTGAGCTTTAAATAAACCCTCACTGTAACGCGGCACAACATCTTCCACATGGTCCGAATAGAAAACTGTCGCAATAGGATCCCTTTTTTCACCGCAAAGCCGTCCTAAGAAACGAAAAACAGTGATTTCTACTTCGAAATTGTCTCTAAACCGACGCAAGCTTGGATTAGATCAGTGGTTCCCAAACTTTTTCTGCTGGGCCCCCCTTTGGTACATAAGTACATTTTTGCGCCCCCCCCAAAAAAAAAATAGGTAATACATACGCACAATTTGTTTTCAGAGTCCATAGCAGCTTATTTCACGCATTGAAATTAATATAAACCTCAACCTTTTTTGAAAAAATATAAGTAAATGGTCATAAACTGTTGATTGTCATGAACTACAACTAGGCTACTTTTAGAATTGGAAATAACAAGCACAATTTTCAAGCACTTTAACTGTGTAATTATGTTCAGTGTAACAGGTTTATTTTTTAAATATTCAACAGCATAGCTATTAATGCATTTGCCGGACACCAACAGAAACTTACTTGCATACAGCCAATCAGCGACCTTGTGCCGGACCGCTGAAGGAGTGTGTCGAGACAGTTACATTTTTCTCTCTTCACTGGCCTTGCAGTTTTAAGTTAAAATAACGAGATCGCGTCAGCTTATACTAGAAAATATGAATGCTCTGAACAGATGATTTTTGTCTAGCCTAGCTGGAAACATTAAAAACGATTGGCAGGTTTGGAAACGGCCACCGTAATTTTCCAATTAAGGACACGAAAATGTAATAATTCAAAACCTCTTTCAAAGTATAAAATCATTAGGCTGTATCACACCCCTCTGCCTGAGTATAGCCGTCTACTTAAAATTATGTTTCTATGATGCAGAAAGAAAGCCCCGTTATCAACCTATTTTAACAGCGGACAGCGAAGTACGAAAAAAATTCAGTAACACCACTTGCCGAATCTGCTGAGATGTTTGTAACGTTCAGTTGCTAGGCTAGATAAAAATAATCTGTGGGCCTAGCTACAGAGCATTCTTATGATCGAGAATAAGATGACGCAATCTCAGTTATTTCTGCTTTGTATTCATTGGAGTTTGTTCGGTGTCACTTACCATTTTATTATCAAAATGCCAGATCAGTGCAGGATAAAAAGCGGCGAGTTGGGTATTGCTAGACTACATCGATTGTAACCAGCTCATTTTACCAGCTTCAAATGTTTGAACAACTACATTAATCACAAATTATTAATGAAAATGGCAGGCTAGATGAATGATTTGGCGAACAGTTATGCTGAGAGTAAGGCAAGTATTTACGATGTAATCGCAGAATTCTGGGCAGCGAATGGACTGTAAGCAAATAATTTTCTGTTGGTGTCCGGAACTCTACAGTAGTGGGTGGGGAAAAATTTGCTTCCCGCACCCCGCGCCCCCCCTGCAACTGCACTGCGCCCCCCCTAGGGGGCGCGCCCCCCACTTTGGGAACCACTGGATTAGATGAAGCTGATTCACTCACTATGAATGCCTGTAGTTTATCAGCCGCCATCTTGGAAAATACTCTCGATCTAAGTTTCTGTTCAGGAGCCAACCGCACGTACATGCGTACGCGCCTAGCTACTACTCACGCTGTTGAACACGCTACAGGTCTCCAACTGAATCAGTCCATTGACCGTCATTTTGACTTACAGGAGGAACCTCACTTGAAACAGAATTATCTTGGGTTTTCGACTTGAAAATAACGTTTGAGGGGTGTTCACAAGCACTTTACCAGTCGCAACTCTAACAGGATAAAATATGATTGCAGTAGTAATTCAATTTCATCAGGCGCCCATTAATCCTGGAACACAGAGTCAGCCGATGTAGCTCTTCTCGAGTTTCCTGCCTGAACTAGTTTCACTCATTTTAGGCACAGATGAGGCAGAGCGCAGTAGATGGGAATTGGATGCGTAACTTTGGGGAAATACACAAATCAGTTAAAAAGACACATTCAAAATAATAGCAACTTCTTGTGACCATGGCCCCCCAGACCAAGGGCTATTAACATGCATAATAAATGCAGCACGTTTCCAACTAGCAACATCTTCGGTCGGCATATTGCTTAAGGGATGAATTCTGATAAAACTCATCATGACAGTTTCCTAAACCGAACACAATTCAAGCTCCAATCAAGTACATATGCATCTAGGAAAACACAGAATAACATTATATTGGAGCTCTATCGCTAGCATTTCCACTGGATCTGTGCTATGTAGCTATGCCAACGATACGTCAAATGAAAGAGGACATCCACGGAATCCGATGATATTAGCTTTGACATTTTAAAATGACATCGCACTGAATGAACACCAGGCCTGCAATTTACAAGCTTCAACGATGAGCTTTTTTTTCAGTTGGTTGCCCCATTTCGTAATAAACCTGATTGTGGGTAACGATGTATCTGCATGGGCTATTTCTAGCCGAATGTGTCCGTGTTATTTTGAAACTTCACCCGTCAGGCTCCGTACCTGTTACTTTCCGGTGTTGTACCGGAGCATCTCAGCAAACCAGAACATCATCGTCAAAAAAAAAAAAAAGCCGATAAATCCCAGTAACGCGACTCAAAAGCAAAACTCATACTATACGGATTCACAACATGTAGACCAAAAATTTCAAGTGTCCACCTCTTCCAACTTTGATGATCACAACACAGCCGACATCCAATGAAAACCATAAATTCAGCATCTCAGAAAACAGAACATTACTTAAAAAAAAAGCTTTTCTTTTATTGGTCTTAGCACTGAAATAATGGACTACTGAAAGTATGAACACGTACATCACTCAATACATGATTGGGGCTCCATATGCATTAATTACCGCAGCAATGCAGCGAGGCATGGAGGCGATGAGCATGCAAGTGAATGGAAAGAAATAAATGGAGCTGAAGTGTGCGAGAGAGGTTTCCTGACTGAACTTTCGCTAAGCTTCATTTCATTACAGTACTTGTGGAAAAAGACTGAGCAAGTATGGCTTGTTTGTAAGGGTTGCTAGGAGAAAGGCTTTTCTCCTCAAAAGAATATTACAGCAATGGCTTAGGTTTGCAAAGTTGAATCTGAATAAACCACAAGCATTCTGCAACAATGTACACTGAACAAAAATATAAACGCACCACTTGAAATATTGGCACCATTTCAAGTATGCCGTTATGAAATACCAAATATATTTGTTTTTATTTGCAAAAGGAATGTTTCCATTGATTGATGTCTAAAATTTGAGTTCAGCTCAGACATTGAGTATTTTTTTCACCGTTTTAATGATTGGTATGAGTAAACGAGTGTGGTGTACCCAAACACTGCTCAGATAGAATGAGCAGTACTCCGACAAACCTTGGGCCGGGGACTATAAAAGGCCACACCAAAATGTTGGATTTTGTCAGATGCAGCCATGCCTCGGATGTCTCAAATTATGCGGGAGCGTGCCATTGGCATGCTGAATGCTGGAATGTCCATCAGAGGGGTCGCTACACAGCTGAACGTTCACTACAGTACCATAGTTCGTCTACGACAGCATTTCCGACAGACTGGAAGCACTGCGAACAGGCCTCATCGGCGTCGTCCACGTGTGACCACCCCTGCTCAGGATCGTCACATCCGGCTGGTGCACTTGCGTGAACGTTTCAGACCAGCGACACGCACGGCCGATGAGGCAGTCGGTCTGAACAATAGACGAATCACTGCTCAAACAGTTCGCAACCGCCTCCAAGAAGCAGAATTGCATGCTCGACGCCCTCACCGTGGGCTGGACCTCATAGACGTACACCGCCGGAATCGGCACGATGGAGAAATGTGCTGTTCACAGATGAATCAAGATTCAACTTGTATCACGCGGATGGGAGATGTCCTGTGTGGCGCCGTGTCAGTGAACGGTTTGCTGACACAAATGTCCCCCGAAGAGTTTGGTTTATGTAATAATAGCTCATGCTGATTCCACATTCTGTCCTTATTCCTCCACGATTGCTTATCTTAGTACGAGGCCTCTCACTGAAAAAGATTAACCTTTGTTTTTAACATCAACTGGATTACCTATTGGGCGGCATTGGTTCAGCTGTCACCTCATTGCTGTTCGGAAGAAATGTGGGATTCCTTTGAGACACTTTTCCAGACATTCATTCAGGATCAGAGCAGCAACACCAGCATGGTGTCATGGTGTGGGCAGGGATTGCACACAAACAGAGAACTCCATTGCATTTCATCCATGGCAACTTGAACGCCTAAAGGTACCGTGATGAGATCCTCGCACCAACTGTAGTACCGTTTGTTCAACAGCATAATGTCACGTTCCAGCATCTTAACGCCCGTCCTCATGTCGCATATTCGCCCGACATGTCGCCCATAGAACACGTTTGGGATGCTCCGGATCGGTGTATCCGGGACCGTGTTCCAGTCCCAGGTAATGCCCGGCAACTCCGGATAGCGCTGCAGGAGGAGTGGAACAACATTCCACAGGCCACCATAGACACTCTGGTAAACTCCATGCGTAGGAGATGCGCATGGCGGACATACGCGATAATAAACTGTTAAATTTATGGTATCCACCCCTGCCCTGTTGAAACTGTTGCCAAACGTATGATTGTGCGTGTATCAAGGTGTAACGGACATCAATATAATCAGTATAGATGTCTTTATCATGTCGTAAAATTTGCTGAGGTTCATATTATCCCACATGTAATAAAATTCACAGAACATCTGGTGGTGCGTTTATATTTTTGTTCAGTGTACTTTGGACAGACAAGACCACACAAGTAAAGTTGCTTGGCCATAATGCACAGCACCACATTTGGTGCAAACCATACTCAGCACTTCAACACAAAACCTCGATACTAACTGTCAAGCGTTGTGGAGGAGTGCTGGTGATTTGGGCTTTTTTAGCAGTCACAGTACCTGAGCACCTTGCAGGCATTGAGTCGATCCTGAGCTTCTCTGTGTACCAAAATATTCTAGAGTCAGATGTGAAACCATCTGTACGACAGCTAATGCTTGGCCGCAATTGGGCCATGAAACAGGACAGTGATCCCAAGCACGCCAGCAAACCTACACCAGAATGGCTGTAAAGGGAAAGGGAAATGAAGGTGAGGCAATGGTCAAGTAATAGTCAAGACCTCAGCTTGATTGAAATGCTGTGGTGGGATGTTAAGAGAGCTGGGCATAAACAAATGCCCTCAAACATCAGTGAATTGACACAATGCTGTAAAGAACAGTGGGCTTAAATTCTTCCACCATGATGAGAGACTGAAAAATCATATAGAAAATGATGTGTTGAAGTTATTGCTGCGAAAGGTGGTTGTTCAAGTTATTTTTCTCAGATGACCACTGCATTTTGGCTGAATTTTGGTTTAATAAATAATGGCATGCTGGAAACTGTTGTGTTTTGTTGACTTTTGGATTAGAGTAAATTAGCGAATACCTAATCTGATCGCATAATTTTAGATGAAGGTTGCCATTCTGAAATCTGTTTCTATTTTTCTTTTCTGGATCAATGGAATGAAATTTCATCGGTTTATAATGATGATGAGAAATTCTCAGTCCCTTCAACTTTACACTGATGCTGCCCCATCCATAGTTTTTTTGGTTTTTTTTTTTGAAGGACAGTGGTTTGCAAGTAAATGGCCAACGGAATTTTTATATTTTTATATTTACCAAGAGTCAATAGCACTTTCCGAATTCTACTCAATTTGGTTTATGTAATAATAGCTCATGCTGATTCCACATTCTGTCCTTATTCCTCTACGATTGCTTATCTTAGTACGAGACCTCTCACTGAAAAAGATTAACCTTTGTTTTTAACATCAACTGGATTACCTATTGGGCGGCATTGGTTCAGCTGTCACCTCATTGCTGTTCGGAAGAAATGTGGGATTCCACTGAGACACTTTTCCAGACATTCATTCAGGATCAGAGCAGCAACATCAGCAACCCAATGCGTCCTCTTTTGCAAGTCCTGGGCCGTTGGTCATCCTCTGCGTATGGTCCATACGTACGGCCCCCTGCCTCAACCAGAATCAACGCGCAGCTCTATATGGCTTCAATTAAGTTATATCCCGAACTTACATATAAGTTGGTGGTGGTCTGCATGTTGTAAGGTCTGGAGTCGGGGGATGCACCTATGCTTACTGTCGACTGAATTTGGAGGGGTTACGGGTGATGAACAGGTGTGATATGTGCTTGTTCTTTGTATTGTTTAGTGATTTTACTGTTGACCTATGACTTCTGAGTTTATTACCAGCTTTCAGTTCAATACAAATTTCATGCCATTTTTTTCACGGCCACTAGCAGTGGCTCAGCTCACATGCACCACTATCGCCACGGACACGTGCTGTCTAGCAGGACAGCCATCATGGATACTACGCACATATACACATCATGTCCACTTCATGTGGCATAGCTCACGAGTGCTTAGCAAGCGCCTTGCTTATGGGTGCACATTGCCCAGCTGGGAAGCAGTGACAGTATCTACTTCACATCCATTTGCAGTGGCAGTGCCCATGCATTTAGGTGATGTCATGGCTGTGGGGGTTTGCATACATACTGATAAGAAATCACAGATACCACCCAATGTACCTACCTCAAGTCCACTAGTTATGGGCATTGCTCACGAGCGCTTGGGTAGCGCCATGGTTGTGGGTGCACATTGCCTAGCTGGAACATTGTCACAGATATTGCACAAGCATCTACCTCATATCCACTTGCTAGGGGAGTGCACATACGCTAAATCAGCACCAGAGCTATGCAAGTTAAAAGCCAAATCAGTAAGCATTCGCGAATTCCATGTGATGTATACACTGCACAGCCACTAAATGCAGTCAGCTCATGGTGCTAAGCTAGCACTTCAGTACTGGGAGCATGTTGCCAAGCTGGCCCTAAGACTGATACTATGCAAGTATCAACCTCATTTCCACTGGCAGTGGCAAATTTCATCTGCACTAAGCTAGCACAAATGCTTGTTAAGTTTCCTAATGCGAATTTAGTATGTCTCCCAGGTATGTTCATCTCAATGGCTCTTCAGTCCTTCAAGATCCTCCTCTTATGGGGATGGGTTTCCCTCTGCCCGCTACCCAGGCAGATCCGCACCCCACCTTATTGGAGGGTCCTCAAGGACGGAGTCATCGCCGAAGACTTGTTAATAATTATTGTTAGTAAATCTCATCAACTTCATTCTGAAGTCTTTGTGATTGAAATGGGATTGTAAACGACAGATCAATCATGAGACGTAGGATGCCCTAGCAATTGCACTCACCCAAACACAACCATCAGTCTTCCGCAAAAATGCTCATAACGTGCTTCCATTTGCTGTTTTAGAGATTCCACATCACCCCACACCTCCCCAAAACCATCAATTTTTGACTCCGGCCTCTTCAGCCTCAAATCTATCATTGCTTGGATGATCTGATGACCGTTTGATCCAAATTGGGATGGCTTTGCCTCTGCCTGCTACCCAGGCAGATGTGCTCCCCACTTCGCTGAAGGGTCATCAAGGATGGAGTCATCGTCAAAGACTTTATTGAGTTCATTTCATTGGTAATAAATCTTTTCAACTTAACTCTGAAGTCTTCGTGATTGAACTAAGCTTACAGGGATAGTTTGGATTTTTGAAATGAAGTTGTATAAAATACTGTTTAGCAGTGTAGTGCATGAGAGGTGATTGTTCTTTTTTTTTTTTTTGTTAATGAGTCTTGCCTCTCAAAGTTTTGAATGAAGCAGTTCCAGCCAGTTTGCTGGGGTCGCAAAAGTAAAGCGTTTTTCTTCCCAAAACAACATGTTTTTTCACTTTTTTATGCATTTTGTTTTTCACCTGTCCAGTTTTCTGTCTGCCTTTCTGCCTGTCTGTTTGTTTGTCTGCAGCAGCAAAAAAACTTGGCCGTAACTTTTGATTAGTCAGAGCCCAGATAACATACGGATGTGGGCCACATCAGGCAACGATCCAGCACTTTTGGCATTCTTTTGGCCCGGACAAAATAGATGTGAGCCTAAAGTGGCCCTTCTGGTAAATGCTGAATTTGGCCCGCATATCACAAAATAAATTTGGCCCACAATTGGCAAATATTTGGCAGAGTGATAATAGTCAGTCTGTACGCGAACCAAAAACTGGTCCACATTTGCTGCATCATTTGTTCCTGGCTGATATCTGGCGTCGTGATGGCTTTGTTGTGGTAAAACTCTGGCAAACGGGAGCGGAGCACCCAAGTGCCATCATTCCATGCGGTATGTGGGCCGGATGAACGTGTCAGGTGTGGACCGGATATGGACCTGAAAAATCTGGCTATCTGGGAGATTAGCCTTTGATACTTGAGATGTGTATCCCTTGTCACAAGACCTTTCGGATGAAGTCACCATTTTTGACCTTGTGACCTTGACCTTGAGGTAGGACGCATTTTCCAAAAACGTTAACCTTGGCCATAACTTATCATTGGTCAGTGATAGACCTTTGATACTTGACACGAGACCTTTTGGATGAGGTCATAATTCTTCACCTTGTGACCTTCACCTTGGTGTCATTTTGATTTTTCAATAGTTTCCTGGAAAAGTTTTCCAATTTTATTAATTTATTTAACCCTTTGCAAGTAGAAACGATTCCATCTGGTCCTTCCATATTATAAATCCAAACTAAGCTTATATCCAGGGGAACCAGTGTTTCACAAACAAACCTTGTATTTTTATTAATTTAGCATCTCCGATCCCACCCAAATCTGGAATGCCTGATCCGAGAACTATGTACTAGGCTGGCTCGTATGCAACCCCCCTGTTGCCAGCTCAGGAGAGAGAGACAGTTCGCGGCTCTCCTCCTAAGCACGCGCCTGTCAGCCCCAGCAGCTATACGCTCATTGGTCCAAACGAAGTTCAAAACGAGGGTGGAGGATACTCGAACATGTGCAAGCCTAGAATCTCACTGACCAGTACCTGGCTGGCCAACAGGAGGCGCTTGAGGAACGAACAAGGCAATCATTTTTAATTTCCCTTCCCAACATTCCCTTCCCAATTTGCATCCCAACAGCGCTTTAGCCAATCGTGCACTGTTCTGAAAAAGCTGCCGACCACTGCTGGTTGGTATGACCGGGGATCAAACCTGCGCCAAAGTAGTCACTACTGCTCCACAAGTTGCGGCGCCTTAACTCACACTTCACAATCACTTTGCACTATTTTCTACCTCTCAGTTACACAGCGCGCTGCCCAGGTTCTGGCTATCAGCTGTTTGATGGTCTCACTGGTTCCTGAAATGGACAAAAAAAAAGAAATCTAACTACAAAAGCGACGATGACGTTCCCTTTACCACAGTGTCAAAGGGATAACTTTATGAACCTGTGTTTACCGATGCCAAACTTTATCAGATGGAAATAGATAGGGCAGAGAGAGAGAAAGAGAGAAGAGAGAGAAGCTGTCGAAGATGAGCGCACAGCAGCAGCTAGGAGAGACAGAGTCAAGAAAATTAGTGGTGCACTTGGTTGGAAACCTCACGTTTCAGTGCTAAATAACAAGTAAACCCAAACCTCTCGCAATTTCATTTTCCCGATTAGCAACAGTTGCTGAGATGGTAGAGCTGATGACAGACCCAATTAATTTTCAATAGCAGTGTTATACATTGCACCACTAAACTATGAAGTGTTTCCTTCCGCACATAGATGACAAGGTAAAATATCAGTCTTTGCAAGTTGTACGCCTATGTAGCAAAACAGCGCAGATTTGCATAAATTAGTTTGTGAGGCTCATTAAGCAATAAGCCACGAGAGTCCGTTCTATATTCTAAATGTAATTACTTCTGAAAGGTGTTGTTTTGGCATGATGCACAGCTTAGTGACAACTGTAAGGATGGCGGAAATGAATGCTGCAAAGTCAGTGGAAGACTTTTGCGTTTATATTGCCATCCTTATGATGCCATTGTAATGTCTGAGTATTTTGAGTTCAGCACTGTATATCATTTGTAAATGGAGATTTGTTAATGCCAATTATGACTGGTCAGGGATTTGTTTATTTTGATTATCATTTAGCACCCTCTGGTGGTATGTCTGTGTAACAGTCTATTTGGCACGGTCTGATGCAATACCGCTTGTTTGTGATAATAGACTTGTGCTTTCTGGAAGCTTCTTGTATCTTCTTGCCTGGAAGGGGCTGGATCACCCAGGAAACCTGTAGATCTTTACAGAATGTTGCTAATCTATATAAATGCTGCGAGTTTGGTCAGTGGGGGGCAGAGTTCTGTTTTGGCAATAGAGTTACATAGTGGCATTAGAGTGTTATTATAAGATTGCACTGTGGATTATTTGTAGAAATCTTCGGACCTAATCAGTGAAGAATAAATTTGTTTAAGTTGTCATTGCTGGTTTTCTTTGTTGTGATTTTCGAGTCATAACAAATTGGAGGTTCTACCGAGATAAACCATTCATTAGATCAACGACTGGATTCACCAAAGATTAAAGCTTATCTTTCATTTTTAAATCTTGTGACTATTTGAAAAGCCAGCAATCATGACTTTTGATGTTGAAATTTTTTTTTGAAAACTCCAACTCCAAATCAATTCTGTTGGCAAAGAAGAAGGACTTGCTGCAAATAGCCTCAACCCTTGTATTATCTGATGTGAAATCATCAATGAAGAAACAAGAAATATTGGATATTTTGGTTCAACATTTCATTGATGAAGAGATCTTTAGGGAAGGAGGAGCAGAATCAATTAAAGCTGTGGAAGTGCCTGCAACAGAGCTGCAAAGACTTGAGATTCAGCTACGCCTGAAACAACTGGAACTGGAAGAAAGAAGTTTGTAGAAGGAGAGAAAACTAGAAGAAAGAAGACTGGAAGAAAGAAGGTTGGAGAAGGAGAGAGAACTGGAAGATAGAAGGATGCACTTGCAGTACGAATTGGAAAAGAAGAAAATAGAAGCAGGTACTGTGACAAAACTCTGATCATTTTGATTTGGTTAAACACATCAGACTTGTTTCTCCCTTTCTAGAAAATGATGTAGCCCAATACTTTACCCACTTTGAAAAATTGCTGAAAATTTGAAATGGCCATAAGAGCATTGGACAATGATGTTACAGAGTGTTCTTACTGGTAAAGCTATGAAAATCTATAACCATTTATCAGTCCAACAGTGTTCTGATTGATTTTGTCAAATCTGCCATTCTGAAGGGTAATGAATTGGTCCCCGAGGCTTGCAGGCAAAAATTTAGGAATTCTCGCAAGAAAGCCAGTCAAACTCATGTTGAATTCAACAGTTGTTTAATCAGTGGTGTAATTCCAAGAAAATTGAGAAAGATTTTGACAGAATGAGGCAACTTATTCTGGTTGAGGAATTCAAAAGGTGTATCCAGCCTGATAGCAATACTTTCCTTGAGGAGAAACAAGCCATTACTTTGCAAGATGTTTCCACCCAGGCTGATAGTTATGCACTGACTCACAAGTCTTCCTTTGTCCAAAAATCCACTTTTTCTAAATTTCAAGGCAAGTCTCAGTCCAAGAGTTCTTCTAATAACACCTCTAATGATTCTAAGGCCACCTCTGAGAAGAAAACTTCCAGTGAGAAGGAATCCTGTGATTCTTTACCTTCTGTGTCTTGCCAATACTGCAAAAAGCTAGGTCACCTTATTTCTGAGTGTTATGCTCTCAAGAAAAAACGAGAAGAAACCAAGCCTACTGCTTTCACTGCGAGAGAATCTCTTGAATCAAAGGCGAGTTTGCCTGATCTTCTGTGTCTGATTCTGTTATGGAGGGTTTTGAGCCATTCATCACCGATGGTTTTATCTCACTTTCACATGATTTTTTCTCATCTGCTTCTGTTCAAATTCAAAGGGATACTGGGTCTTCCCAGTCTCTTATTCTTGCGGATATTCTGCCTTTTTCGGACAAAATGTCTACTCAGGCTAATGTCCTTATTCAAGGAGTAAAATGTGGTTTTACAAGCGTACCTCTGCATAATCTTCATCTCAAATCAGACTTCGTCTCTGGGCCTGTTACTGTTGGTGTTTGGTCTTGTCTTCCTATCAAAGGTGTTAATTTGCTTCTTGGTAATGATCTTGCTGGGGATAAGGTTGTGCCCTACTCTGTTGTAACTGGCACTCCTTTGATCGATCAAAAATCTGACTCAATAGAGGAGGAAATTCCAGACCTCTATCCTTCATGTGCAGTAACTCGTTCTATGGCTAAAAAGGCTATTCAAGATGATGCTGACCTGGACTTCAACCTGGCTAACACCTTCATTAGGCAGTCTTTTCATTTGGAACCTTCCAATCCTGAGATGTCTGGGAAATCTTCAGACTTGTCCTTGTCAGGTCATTCTAATGAAATTCTGTCTCAGAAACAACTTATTCAGGAGCAACAACAAGCTTGTGATCTAGCGCATCTTCTACCACAGGCTGCAAGTGAACAAGAGGCTACTCAAGTTCCTGTCTGTTTTTACTGCAACAATGGTGTGCTTATGAGAAAGTGGCGTGCACCTGATTTTTCTGCAGATGAAGAGTGGAAGATCACCATCAAATTGTTCTTCCAAAGTCTTATTGTCAAGAAACTCTTAGGGCCGGATCTACTAAGATCCCAATTTGCCTGTTCTAATTTGCGCGTGCAATCTAGAATTTTGCGTGTGGGGCTGAACCGCGGTTTGTAGGTGATTTACTAAGAGTTATTGCGCAAATGGCAACAGGGGCAAACGTGTTGGACACACCCTATTTAAATGAGGGCTTTGCGTGTTTCATGGTTTGCAGCATGGAGAGTTTGGAGAGAAGAAAGCGCAAAATGAAATTCAACCCTATGGAATTAGAGGTGTTGGTAGATGAAGCCAATAAACACATGAGTAAGCTACAGCAAAGAAATCTGACTGTCGCACAAAGGAACGCCGTATGGGCGGAAATCTGTAAAAAAGTAAATGCTGTGTGTAAAACGATGCGAACAGTGAATGAAGTGAAAAGACGATATTAAGATATCCGAAGACGAACAAAAGAAAAATTGGCATATAATAAAACATCTGCAAAGAAAACAGGTGGGGGCACAGTGGATGAGATGCCTCTGACCAGCATTGAGGAACAGGTGCAGTTAACGTTCTGCGGGGGGCACAAGCTGCACATGGGTGCAGTCAATCGCCCCTATAACTCTAGGAAATCCAGCTACTGCAAAAAAACCTAGTTTGGTCTCATTCAATAAGTGCCGAGTGCGTGGAAACCTAATGAACTTGGCCGTCCGGCGCGACATGGCATTTAGGACTTCAGACAGCACATCTGAAAAACAGGATTGGGAAATCCCAGCTGTAATAGCTACTGTACGCTGGAATGACCCAGATGCAAAAAAATGCAAACTTGCAAGGAGTTTTTATTTATTTATTTATTTATACGTTGCATTTGTTACAGACATTATAAAATCGGTAAAATGTGTACAGACAGGATAAAATACAACAAAATCCGTAATATCACAGAAGCTCGGTAAAATACATAGTATCACAGAAGCTCAGTAAAATATATCACTTTGTACAAACACATAAAATGTACAATCACAATAAAATACCGCAGGTAAATAAGTTAAAAACGTATGTAGGGCCTACTTGAATATAGATTAAAGTTAAAAACCTTTAAGTAGTGCATTAAGAATGGATCTGTTAGTACTGGTGAGATTAGACAATAAAAATTTAACGCTGTCATTGAGACCTATATTTGAAGTCGTTTTAGACGTATGTATTTTTAATAAATATCATAATAATTATTTTTACAAAGAAAGCTCCACAGGTCAAAATCCGGGAAGGTGTAAACTCTGTCAATTAATGTTCTCTTAATCAGCGGTTTCTGAATTAAATAGGCGTAGAAATTGCGTGTGATCGAAGAACTAAGAAGACAAGATCTCAAAAGATTTCCGACTCTTTTTTGTAGTATATTTTCGACTAGGCCAATTTGCAAATTTGTGAATATTGGATAATTTCGACAGTTATAATTTAGGCCTAGCATATTTTTGACCAATTTTCCCTGACATATAGATAATGATCTTATATTATGCTTGTTTATATAGATAGCTTCACAACCATACAATAATGCAGGTTGGACAACCGTATTAAACAGATGTGCTGCTGTATCCGGCTTGAGACCATCTTTATGTAACCCAACTGATTGCAAACCATAACTCCGCCTGGCAGTACTTATACGTATATTGACATGTGACGCACCCCCGAAACGACCTAACTGAGCGCCCAAATATGTTATATTGTCCGAATTGGACAGTCGAACATTATTTACCACTCAGGTTCAGAAATGAATGGGTTAGTACCGTATATCGAACAGGTTGTTTTGGCAGGATTAAAACTTAATCCCTGTTTACAAATCAACTCACAAGCAGTATTAATTAGGTTTTGCAACCCAGTCACTGAAGTAGACGCAATTAAAATATCATCTGCGTAACTAAAAACATTGTATGTGTGATTGTTAATAATAATCCCATTATTAGACGAGGCTAGCACATCAATAAAATTTTTATAGAATATATTGAACAGTAGAGGTGAGGTAAGACCACCTTGTCGCGTGCCTCTCGCTATCTTAATACGAGGACCAAGATTATTATTCCATTTTACTCTAACAAACATATCTTTATACCAGTTATATAAAAGTTTCCAAGAGGGATCAGGAATAACGGTCATAGATTTGTAGAAAAGCACGCTATGTGGGATATAATCAAATGCGCCTTCTGCATCCAAGCTGCAGAAAAATACATTAGACCCCTGTGAGTGCATAAAAGTAGCTACGTCGTGTGCAAGAGTAATTGCCATATTAGTGCTCCGGTTGGGAACAAATCCGAATTGATATTCACTATAAAAAAATCGTTATTGTCTATGATATACATTTCATTAATTTTTGACAATATAGGAGAGAGAGTTTTGAGAGAGAGAGTTTTGTCATTGCAGGTATTGTGTGACTCCTTCTCGTGGCTGGCTCCAAATCCTCTCTGAGTTCCTCCAACAGCTCCAAAATGGCAGTGCTGGATAGGCGATATGTTTTAATGATTTTTTCCTCGTTCATTCCAAAAACGTTCACACGAGGGTGAAAAATGCGTTCTCTGCGTCTCCTTTCATGATTTCGATGTCTCCTTCTTGCGACAATAACCGTAGCCATGTGTGCGCAATTACGCATACAAACCGTTTGGACCTCCTTTTGAAACGTGTTAAAATATAGACGCAGATTTTATTAGCAAAATTTCTTTGAGGTTTGATAAATCAATTTGCGCGTGCTAAATTAATATATTTACATTTTCTCCTCCCAGCACGCACAATTGCGTGTAAACGCCCCATATTGCATATTCATTGTGGCAGACGTGCTACTTTGCACCTTTGAAAGAGGCAACCCTTACTGTGCACTGTTAGTAAATCAGTTTGTACATTGTTTTTATACACGCAAAGCTTTTGTAGATCCGGCCCTTAGTCTGGCCCATGATAATCCTCTGTCAGGTCATATGGGTATCAAGAAGTCCCTTCAACGTGTCAGGAATTATTTCTTCTGGCCTTCCATGAGGTTCGATGTACAAAAGTACTGCAAATCCTGTCATACTTGTCAAATGGTTGGGAGGCCGAACCAGAATATTCCAAAAGCTCGATTTAAGCCCATTCACGCTTATGAAGAGCCTTTCAGTCAGATCATCATTCACTGTAATTGACTATTGCCGAAGACTAGGGCCCGTATTCAGAAACGACACTCACACTCACCCTCGACTCATTATATAGTGAGTACAATTAAAATGTAACTGGAGTGTGAGAGAGAGATCGACCTACCTCTAACCGAGGGAGCGGTCCCACTCCTCGCCAGGTGATATTCACAAACGCCACTCGAGCATATCTGACAGTCGTGGGCACTGGGTAAAACAGGCGGTGCGTTGGTTGCTGTAAAGGGACGCTCAATCCTCACCCTTCAGTGCTGAAAAACCTAAAACTGTCGCAATTTACTTTTTAGCTCTCCGGGACGAATGTCCGGAGAGCAATTGTCGTACCCCGGGCGCCTGCGTCCGTCCGCGTCCGCGTTCGCATCCGTCCACGTGCAGAAAATCTTTAACCTTGCCTTTAACTTTTGAACCGTGAGAGATAGGGCTTTCATACTTTGCATGTGTACTCCTTGATGCCAGACCTACCTACCGATGCCAAAATTTCTGACCTCGTGACCTTGACCTTTGACCGACCTTTAGAAAACTTTAACCTTGCCCATAACTTTTGAACCGTGAAAGATAGGGCTTTCATACTTTGCATGTGTACTCCTTGATGCCAGACCTACCTACTGATGCCAAAATTTCTGACCTCGTGACCTTGACCTTGACCTTTGAACGACCTTTAGAAAACTTTAACCTTGCCCATAACTTTTGAACCGTGAGAGATGGGGCTTTCATACTTTGCATGTGTACTCCTTGATGCCAGACCTACCTACTGATGCCGAAGTTTGACCTGATGACCTTGACCTTGACCTTTACCCGACCTTTAAAAAACTTTAACCTAGGCCATAACAAAAACTTTAACCTTGTCTATAACTTTTAAACTGTGAGAGATAGGGCTTTCATACTTTGCATGTATACTCCTTGGTGCTACGTACTGATGCCGGAATTTTGACCTGGTGACCTTGACCATGACCTTAACCTGACCTTTTTTACAGTTGAAAAAGCAAAGATACTGCATTTCTCAGCAGATTCAGCATGAAAAGAGTGTTAACTAACAATACACATGTTGTTTTCCAGACACTGTGTACAGCAATAATTATGAGTGAAATTTGTCTTTTCACCTAACAGTTCTCTTACCTTGTTTTTTTCACCTAACATTTTTTAGCTCACCGGGACGAATAACATCCGGAGAGCTATTGTCGTACCCCCGGCGTCCGCCCCCGTCCGCGTGCAGAAAAACTTTAACCTTGCCCCGGCGAGCTTTGTTGTCTTTCTGACAACTCTTGTCTTGATTAGAAAGTTTCTCAGACTAATTGGTAAAACGACAAAGAAATGTATTTTAATAGCATTGTTATACATTGCATCACAAAATTGAGGTGTTTCTTTCTCACATAAATGACGACGTGAATATCAGCATGTCTTCATAAATTCTGTGGTCGAGTGGCTCACGAAAGGTGCAGGATAGCCCACGAGGCTCACTAAGCAACAAACTGTGAAACGTGCCAGACATTTCCTTCTACATTCAGAAATTAAGGATGTAGAAAAGAATAAATTCTCATGACTTACAGCTACATGAGCCTCGCAGACCAATCCACACGCGCCCCACGAGCCAGCTGAGCGCAGAATTTTCCAACCCATCAGTAAAGAAAAGCGTGAGAAATCCGAATGCGTGAGAGTTGATATGCGTCATTAATGAAAACTGGCCACACCTGATAATGTTTCGGAGTTTCTGAAATGGTAATTTAATGAATTGAAAACCGCAATAATTATCAGTGCTCTTTCTAACTGCGGTCAAGCTATCACCAGTTCACAACTTAAAAAGTAGAACTTACGACACATGATAATCATTAGAATTTTTGAATTTCAAGTTTTAATTTTATTAAATGATTGAAAACAGGTCATGTCCAATCTTTATTTTTAAGGGATGGTTTTGAGCCTCCCCTATTACCAGTTCATCAGTAGCCACTGGTGGGTACACAAATGCTAACCTAGAGTTCATCACTGTGCAGTTCCTAACCTCTGAAGCCAGGTGGTCAGTCAGCAAGTTACCGGCATTGTTATCATCATTAAAGTTAAAATTTGCATATTTGCAATTGCGTCGGGCGCGTGGCTGTAAATGATACAGAGTTTCTAATGTTTGTAACCACCTGAAATCCAAGACAACAAAATACCAGCGCAAGTTTGTGAGGCTCAAGGGAGGTGTTTCCTGCACCCAACCTTCACTCAGATAGGGATACTAATTTCAGTGTGAGTGAGGTCTCTGAAAGCAAATGAGTGTTAGGGCAACCTCTGACTCGTTTAGTATAAGTTTTAGTACACACTCACACTCAAATAAAGTGGGTGTCTTTTCTGAATACGGGCCTAGATCTGGTTGTGAGTACCTACTGACTATCATTTGTGCTTCCACCCGGTCTCCTGAGGCAAGTCCACTTCGTAACATCAAGGTGAAGACTATCATCAAGGCTCTTACCAAGTTTTTCTGCTTTGTTGGTCTTCCTACGTCTATTCAGTCTGATCAAGGGTCAAATTTTATGTCTGGAATATTTCAACAAGCCATGCATGACCTTGGTTTTTAACTATACAGGTCATCAGCTTACCATCCTGAGAGTCAAAAACGGACTCATATTCTATTCCCAGGATTGATGACTGACTGTCCAACTTTGTCAATGCAAAGTATGTCACCAAATTTCTTCTCCTCAAAAGCTTCTGGCAGATCCCTCTAACAGAAAGAGCAAAGGAGATCTCTGCCTTTGTCACACCAGATTGATTGTACCAAATACAAGGTGATCCCCTTTGGAATGAAAAATTCTCCGGCCACCTTACAATGTGTGGTAAACAGAGTGATCGCTGGACTACCAGGATGTGAGGCCTATATTGACTACATTATCAACACCAGCGACAGCTTCCAAGAGCACCTCATATACATTAGAAACTTCTCTAATGTGTGAATGTGTGAATGATGCCAAGCTGACTATCAACCTTGTTAAAAGTGACTTTTGTAAAGCTACAGTTGTTTACTGAGGTAATATGGTAGGACAGGGTCAAGTCAAACCAAATGATGCAAAAGTAAAAGTTATCACTGAATTTCCTGAGCCTACAACTAAAAAACAACTAATGAGGTTTATAGGGATGGCTGGCTACTACAGAAAATTCTGTAAAAATTTTGCCATTTCTTAACCTTTGACAAATTTACTGAAGAAAAATGCAAAATTTGTTTGGGATGAACAATGTCAAAATTCATTTGACCAATTGAAAGCTCTCCTCAAAAACGCACCAGTTCTCTGATCTCCTAATTTCAAAAAGGAGTTCAAGTTGGCTGTTGATGCCAGTGATATTGGTACAGGCGCAGTTTTACTGCAAGAAGACACTGATGGAGTGGATCATACTGTTTTTTACTTTTCCAAAAAGTTTGAACATCATAAAACATCATAAAAACTATTCAACAATTGAAAAAGAATGTTTGGTACTTGTTTTGGCTTTGCAACATTTTGAAGTCTATTTGACTTGTTCAGCCACTTCCATCAAGGTCTACAGTGACACTCACAATCACAATTCACAATCCCCTCACATTCTTGCAGAAGATCAAAAACAAGAATCAAAGATTACTAAGATGGTGTTTACTTTTGCAAGAGTATGATTTGGATATCTCTTACATCAGGGGAAAAGATAATGTTATTCCAGATGCACTTTCTTGCATGGAATTTTATTTTTCTATTTGATTGTGAAAATTGCACTGGTTGTGATGTACATATGATTGTGATAATGATCAGTGATACTTTTTGTGTAAAGTTCAAGATTATACAGATTATAAAGCTGTGTTAATTTTAACAAAAGAAAGCTTTGAGCAAACCTTTCTTTTCTTCAAGAGGGGAGGTGTTATGTATGAGTATTTTGTGTACAGCACGGTATATCATTTGTAAATGGAAATTAGTTTGACACTATTCAAATGCCCATTATGACTGGTCAGCGATTTGTTAATTTTGGTTATCATTTAACACCCTCTGGTGGTATGTCTGTGTAACAGTCTATTTTGCATGGTCTGATGCAATACCACTTGTTTGTGATGAAATCGACTCGTGCTTTCTAGAAGCTTCAAGCATCTTGTTGCCTGGAGGGAGCCGGATCACACAGGAATCCTGTAGATCTTTCCAGAATGTTGCTGGTTTATACATATGCAGTGATTGCTACATTTGGATTTTCCACTGAAAACTGTTCCAGATCTCCTGGTGCAAACACATTTTCATCAATGTGATATTCATCAATCTCTCTAGCCAGTCTTGCTTTTCGCATGGCTGGTTTTAACTCTGTCAGCTCTAACTGTCTGCATATTTCTATCTTTTTAAAAGACTTCAAAAACTCTATGGTTGGTGATGCCAAGAAATCATCCATTGCTGTTGATCTGTCAATATATATCTAGGAAAATAAAAAAAAAACTATTTTACAATTTAAATTTTTGATTTTCAAAAAATGACTCGCACAGTGGTCTATCCTGGACATGAGCCCCCATTTTGTTATGACATACAAGACGGCAAGGGATGACAGACAAATTTTCAAAACTTAAACAGATTAAATTAAACTTAGACTGACAACTAACCTAAAATTTATACTACTGACCAAGATTGACATATACGAGAAAAAAGAATATTTACAGTCCCTTGAGATGGGGTTGCTTGGTGATGTCCTGGGACAGGGAAATGCTGTAACACAGGCAAAAATCCACAAAAAAAAAACTTCACAGGTCTTGAAAAGAGTGACAGGTCTTGTCAAATGTTACTCTCCTTATATACTCTTTTGCAGCCCCCTCCCACCTTCCAGACTTTTTTTTTCCAATTCTCTGGGACTTCCCCTCTCAGACATGCCCAGGACATGCCCAAACCTAGCTCCAGACTGGGCTTAACAAAAAAAGGACAATACTGCCATCTAGTGGCATTTTTTTCACATTACAATGTAAAGACTTTTATTGTACAAAACAGGTTTAATTTACCACAGAAAATGTACATTGAATTACAAAATATTTCTCATGTACTCCCAGTCCAAGGACAGATGACTGGAGTCTTTGTTGGAAAACTGAAGGCTTAGAAGTCAAGATGAACAGCTTTTGCATTTATTATTAAACAAACAAAAAGAATGACAGTTTATGCCAATATTTGAAGACGACATATAAGGAAAATGACACGGACGGAACAAGCAAGAGAAGCCAGTTACATGTCCATTATTATTCAATCAACGTGGACTTGTCAACCTCCAAGTGTATATTACCGTCTAACTGAACCATTGCAAGTTTCATTGACAATGCATTATTGAGCAGTTTTGACAAGCATTTTCATCAGTTTTTCATTTATAAATTACTTCAGAAGTACTCATCTGTCATAAAACAAAAGAATTGCTTGTAGCATCCTCCAAGTTTTCACTGGACTGGGGTAACCTCAGCATTACCCAGTGGTTTGGCGGCTTCTGTAATCACATGGTAAAACAAGAAAATATATCATATTATTTGTGAAGCTTATATCTGAAACCTGAAGCGCAGTCTGCCCTACCATGACAGCAGTAAAACTGACTTGCAAGTTCCAACCCACACATCTGGCAATTTTGCAAACAGAAGGTTTGACATTCAAAAAAAAAAAACTAGAATGGAGATTTATGCAGCTTTGTACACTTTGAAACTAAATTCTTTCTGCTACCAATTTACATTCCTTTTTATGTGGGGTCACATGCACCTATTCTGACTCATTTGAAACATGTTCCAGACACAGACTGTATATGAAGAGACATCAAATTTCAAAATAACTTCCTATAATTTTCAAGAAATTATAAAGCTGATCAAGGAAAATAGTACAAAAGGTATTTTGTCATTGTACAACGCCCAAACACAGCTCTGAGCTTCTAAATTAAGATACTGAAAACATGACATTAACATATATGTTTCAGTGGCTGAACTAATTATTAATTGCAGAGTGCAAGGTAATATGTGATTTAATGTTAACTGAAGTCAGCCAGCCTTCTAGTTAACGTTAAGCTCTCTCGATGGCAAACGCAGCAAAAATTAACTATTTAAGTGCGTCCAAGCACAAAAATCGATCAAAATTCGCTTAAGACGCACTTATAAGTGTGGCCAAGATGCACATTGCTCCATTGTGGATGCTTACTTTGTGTGTCCTACGCAAAATTTTGCTTTTTTTTTTTTGGCAAAAAGTATTTTTAGCGGTACTTTCTAAGCGGCACTGGAATGGTCATCAACTTGCGCACTTATAAGTGTGGCCAAGAAAAAAATTCATTTCTCGGCTTATAATTTGTACTGCAGCCGGCCAGTAGTTGGCAATCGAGACGTTTTGGCCTGACTTTTCAGGAGACGTTTGGCTGTCCATGTTTTATACAGTCCTTGGTTCTGCCCTGCAGTCCCTCCCCGCTCCTGCTGCTCGTTGAAGTGGAGGTGAAGTGTATGGTATTTAAAAGCTGCATGCAGCTGCATTCTGAAGTCTGAGCCCTGTGTTGTTATGTCGCTGCTCCCCTGAGTTTTGTATTGTGTTTTTACCAGTTTAATTAAATATCTCAATTTTTTACTCAGCCAATGCATGTTGGTCCCTTATCCACTTTTTGGGTATATGGTCCCAGTGCCCACCGGTTTCCTGTTTTCAGCCGGCGGGGGCAAAACCATGACAGTGTCAGGACACCCCATCGCTCAACCGCTGGGGCATTCAGAGCCCACACAGGTAAATGCTGGGGTGGAGAAGGGATGTTAACAAGCAGCATGGGAGAATGATGCAGCAGCTGGCAGAGCAGCTGAAGCAGCACACCTATCGGAGGGATGGAGCATTATCTGACGTGCCTGTCAGTATCTATGGGAATGTGGGTATAACTTGAGTTGGCTGCCTAAACTAGCACCACGGTCTGGACTGCATTTTATGGATGGATATGTATTTATCCCGAGATATATTTAAATGATTGTAATTGTTTCGTGTTATCATGTTGCTACGGGTGTTTCATGTCCATTACTGAAGAACACCATTGCTTTAAGCCTTTTGTCTTCCACTCTGTTGCAGGCCCCTTTGCCAACTGGCTCATTCTGTGACTTCATCACATAGTTATTACAGTATTGAAATTTTACCACTAGATGGCTCAAGGAATGCCAGGTGAATTGCGGCAGTTAATTTGCTTTAAACTCAATATGAATAACAAAAGGCTTCATTGCTCAAATGGGACAATGGAGCAGATTCCACCAAAGCAGATTAAGATTCAAAAGCTAATGCTATTTCTTCTGGGATCAAAACTTGTTTCTTTCTTTTTGTAACAGACCCTCTTATCAAGGGCAAGTGTCTTATTATACATTTTACATATCAACCCTTTATGTGCCTGGATATTAACAAAATCAATTCAATTTCCCAGTTCCAAGGGCAAATGGCCCAACTGAGAATTAAGCCTGTGATGCAGGAAGTCGTAAGTTTAGATCACAGTTACAAATGCCTAAAATACAATAATTTCCACCATAATAAAGCACCTCGGTCGTTTATTACCATATTTTCCCTGATTATGGATTCAGGGTCTTAAACAAATGAGCTGTGCTGGGCCTAATCGTTTCCTTGCATCATTTGGAAACAGAGACTCACCTATTCATCATCACACTGAAATAAATCCCTTTATTAATTAGAGAAATGAGGCTTTAACTCCACATTTTCTTCGCAAAAAGAGGCTATGCAGATCTGAATACATATCCACAGATACTTTTGTATGTGCTCCTGGAGGTGGTCTCATGTTGTAGTTGCAAGAAGACTAGTTAACATCATACAAATAAATGTTATGGATTTTAAGAAATTGCAATAAAGCCTTGCCATTTTATGTGAAGGTCCAAAGCACATGGGGAAATTTATTATATAAATAAACACATTTATAAGATCACCACCCGATCTTAGGTTTATGCCATAGCTGCCCTAAATTAAGTGTTGGTAATTACCAAAATAATTATTATGTTTCTGTCATGGTAAATCTACCAGTATAACTGAAATGATATTTTTAATGCAGAAATATAATTATTACTGTTTCAAATATACTGTTTTACAAAAAAAACCCAGAAAACTTTATTATATATAATAATAATAATAATAATAAATATATTATATATATGTCAGTGGCGGCTGGTGAGCTGGCAACTGGGGAGGCTCAAAACGAATGATTGGTCAAAATCTGTTTTAAATTATTCATTTACATTACCAGAACAGAAACTCCAAAAACAGGATGTAGCCAGTTTTCATTTATAACGCATAACAATTACAATTCTAGACTTCTCGAGCTTTTCTTTACTCAGCAGTTGGAAGCAATGCATGTGTTTCGCGATCGTTTAAATAAAATTGCATTGTGGATCATTTGCAACGTCTTTATGCAATTACATTGCTTCCAACCCCTCCATGCACAAAGACTTCAATTCCGCACAAGAATCTCTTACATAGCCTATGTGTTTATTGACTAATTGACAGGTATGCGTTACAAATGAAAACATTAATCATTAATTTCAGGGATTGTTTTGAGCCTCCCCAGTTGCCAGTACACGAGCCACATATTATACATATATATATATATATTATACAGCGCGCTGCATAATTATTGGCACCCATGGTTAAGATGTTTTCTTTTGCTTCTAATAAGTTTTTTTTCTCAAGAATATAGGATCACAATGGAAAAAAGTGGAAAATCCAACCTTTAATTCAAGTGCATTTATTCAGTGGGAAAAAACCCCCACATTAAGAAATAATTCTTTTACATCAAATCATATATGCCACAATTATTAGCACCCCTGATGTTAATACTTTGTACAACCCCCCTTTGCCAACCGTACAGCACCTAATCTTGTTCTACAATGTTTCACAAGATGGGAGAATACAGAAAGAGGGATCTTCAACCATTCCTCTTTGCACAATGTCACTAAATCATTCAGCGACCTGGGTCCTCTCATCTGCACTCTCCTCTTCAGCTCACTCCACAGGTTTTCAATGGGGTTGAGGTCTGGGGACTCTGTGTCACGTCATATTTATACCCCAGGGGAACAGAAAGTGATTAATTACTAATTATATGTTCCTAGATACTCTGATCAACTTTGTAAACTACTGTAGAAATGACTGAAATACTTCAATTACATTTATTTCCTAGGAATTTTTTAGGGCTGTCAATAATTGTGGAACAGGTGATTTTATGAAAAATAATTATTTCTTGGTCAGGGATTTCTTTTTCTCTTAAAATTCACTTGAGTTGAAGGTTACATTTTTCTACAATTTTCAGTGTGAGAGTATGCTTCTGCAATAAAAATGGAATTTATTATAAGGCTTTTAACACATCTTTACCAGGGCTGCCAATAATTATGGAGGGCGCTGTATATATATGTCACTCCATACTAAACTGTACAATGCACTATGTTGTATATGAATGGTCAATAACATTTTTTCTAAGAGAATTAAATGATTTGCATTGTTCATATTTATTGACTACCGAATTGAAGATATGCATAAGAAAAAACAGTCATCAGTCCAACAACACAGCAGAAAAAGTGATGTCCTGATATCAGCCAAGGCATTGTGAAAGCCATATTTTGTTCAAAAATTTGGCAGCCCACTTACATGTCTTGATACTTCGAAACAAAGTAAAATGAAATATTGCAGTGAAATACTCATAATAACGGTGTCAATTGTCTGCACTAATTTACCAGGACTCGTCTGATCAGAAATGCAATTACGTCGTGGGCGTAACCAGTTGCGTCCTCACATGTTACGTCCGAACGTCTGGGTTAATTTGCATATTGTATGCAAATGCTGTAAAGATGACTGTGGCAAACTATGGTACTCACTTCCAGCATCAAAATTTCGCAAGGCATCAGACAATCATACATACCATGCTTAAAAAAATAATGATTGAAAAAAGAAAATTTTTCCGTGTCCTAATACCGTGTTTCGACCATAACATCATCATAAAATATGCGTAGATTATGTCCTGTGCATAGACTGTATAAAAAGATGGATGCAGCACCCAGATCTAAAAAGTGAGGCTGATGCAGAAATCAGAAAACATTTGCATCTATATAATAATATCCGAGTGGTCTCTGTGTGCGTGCTTGCGTGCGTGCGTGTGTGTGTGTGTCCGGCCACTCAGTGCTAGATTCCACAGGGCGTGTATCTGCAGCATAGCGTGAGCGAAGCTGTTTGTCTCTGCCTTGCAGGCGACTGTGTCCGACCAATCAGTGCTAGATTTCGCCGTCCGTGTATCAGTGCTAGATTCCACCAGGCATGTATCTGCAGCATTGCGGGAGTGACGGTGTTTGGCACCGTCTTGCAGGCGACTGTGTCCAACCAAACCAATCAGTGCCAGACGCCGCCGGGCACGTATCTTCAGCATAACATGAGCGACGCTATTATAATATAGACATACAGGGGGAATCCCGCGGTATACCCCTCTCCTGGGGATTCCCCATTTTTAACCCAAGCCAATTCATCCACAGGAGTCCCGAATCCCAAAAAACAGGTGCCAGGCCGCAAGAGAAAGTAGTGTGTAATCTGCAGCATAACGTGAGCGACGCTATTATGCTCTGTCCCGCAGGTGACTTCGTGTTCCACTGAGCGCGGAATGTCAGCGCAGTGAATTCCCCTTGATAGTTATTTCGTTTTAGTTACAATGAAAACATTGGTCGCGTGACACGTGACGACATCATAGAGGTGCATGTGATGACATCATAATGGTGCATTGTTCACTATAATAAAAAGACGAACCTATGGATCCCCACGGGCAGAGTGCTAGTTATTTTTAATGGCCAGCAGATGCCGATGTCGGTGGTTGCAGAAAGTTCAATACTACTGAAATCTATGAGAAAATGACCCTTTACTTTGCCACCTGATTTATTATTTCATTTTAATTCTTTGAAATGCCTTATTGTGAATAAAATGGTGATTTAGAGCAACAGGTAACCAGTTACAAAATTTTAACAATGCTTTGCACTGAAGCCAGGTGAACGGAATACAAACATTGAGGACAATAGACATGAAAAACATTGACTGGCCATAATTGTCCATAAACGTTACTGATAGACTGAGGCCATTTATCATACAAAAGAATTGACTTTTGTATTGACTAACAACAATACCATGAAGACATGGCACTTACAAGAAGAGAACATACTGTACTAAGGCACAGTGAGGAAAAAAATAACAACATTACCTGAAAAGAATGTCAAATGGAACTTCCATTTGGGCAAAACATTTCTGAAGCCTTCCCAAACCTCCGGCATTGGAGCCTATTTATCAAAGCAATACTGGCTTGGAGACATCACTTTGACCAGAATGCTGAATTCTTCCTGTAAAGGATAAATGTACCCAGCTCTAAGTGCAGCATTTTCTTTGCAGTTTAGTCTTGTTTGCTTTAGTTCCACTCAGCCTTATTAACCTAAACTTGACTTGTCCCTTAGCTCTTATCAGGGAGGATGTTTTTTTTTTTTTTTGGGGGGGGGGGTTCTTAAAAACATTTCTATTTTCTAAAACTTCAAAGAGAAGATTTTTAAAAGAGATTTGTCGACAGTTCATTCACTTGTCTATTACATTTGGCATCAATGTTCCATTATAATCTTTAATCTTTCCAATCACATATTTTTGACCAAACTTATATGTGCATATTTTGCTCCAACCTGAAAGAGGGGAACAATTGTACTTTTATTTGTGATTAAAGAAATGAACTTCCATGTCTAAATGTGGCTTCATTTTGGCACATTTTGGGAAAGGTACATGTTATCCATGGACTGTACCACTTGAGGGTCTGCCTCAAATAAACTCTATGCAGACTCACCAAGACCTCAGCAAATACCCTACAGCTATCCAGTGTCTCATTTGCATTATTTCTTCTTCTTTATCAATGCGAATGCTCTTGCAGGAGTCAATTTCCACATTTGCCTTTCAGGCATTCTTTCCCACCCAAATGCTGGCATCTGCTGTCTGTTATTCAAAAGGCCTGTGTTCCTTCACCTGCCCTTGACCTGGCAAATTCAGCGGGAATTAAGGCAAAGTCAATTTGAAAATCTCAGTGCAAACTGCCCATATGTCACCGGCAAAGCCGACACTTGGCATATGAGCCTATTACATTAAAATTATTTATGATGCATACACAAGCACTCACATACAGAAATATGCATGCATTAACAGTCATCAATAATGAAATTGTATTGTGTGATACCTGCTTGGATTTGGAATTTTGTGGATGCAACTCTAGGAAAAATAAAAACGTTCATCCAAGAGAAAAATGTGTCTCATGATGTTAGAGGGAATGAACCATCATTTACAACACGTAAATCTTTTCTTCTTATCTTTTTTCTCCAATACAACAGTTCCAAATATTTGCACTTTTTTTAAATCCTGAGAGCTCAGTCATAAAAATAAACAAATAAATAAATATATACAACCCCAATTCCGAAATAGTTGGAATGAAGTGTAAATTGTGAATAAAATCAAAATGCAATGAATTTTAGATCACATGAGCCAATATGTCATTTACAATAAAACATAGATAATGTTTCAAATGTTGAAACTGAGACATTTCATATTATTATCCACAAAATGAGCTTATTTCACATTTTCTGGCTGCATTAGCTCTCAAAAAAGTTGGGATGCTGGCAAAAATGGGCTGTGAAAGCAATTCATATATAAAAGAATCAGCTGAAAGAACATTTAGCAAGTAATTAAGTTAACTGGCATCAGGTGTGTAACATGATTGGCTCTAAAAGGGATGTCTTCGAGAGGCTGAGTCTCTCAGAGGTAAAGATGGCCAGAGGCTCTCCAACCTGTGAAGGCTTGCATAAAAACAATGTTCCTCAACGTCATATTGCAAAGGCTTTGAAGGTCTCATCATCGACATAACATCTTGAAAAGATTCAGAGAAACTGGAAAAAGTTCTGTGCGTAAGTGACAAGGCCGAAGATCTTCACTGGATGCCCGTGATCTTCAGGCCCTCAGACACCACTGCATCGCTCACCGGCGTGATTCTGTGATTGACATTACGAAATGGGCTCAGGAATACTTCAAGAAACCACTATCTGTAAACACAGTCCACCGTGCCATCCACAGATGCCACCTAAAACTCTATCATGCAAAAAGGAAACCATTGTTGAGCATGATCCAGAAGTGCCGCCGTGTTCTGTGGGCCAAGGCTCATTTAAAATGGACTGTAGCAAAGTGGCAAAATGTCCTGTGGTCAGGAGTCCAAATTTGACATTCTTGTTGGAAATCATGGGCGTTGTGTCCTCCGGACTAAAGAGGAGAAAGACCCTCCCCTCCTGTTACCAGTGTTCAGTTCAAAAGCCAGCATGTCTGATGGTATGGGGATGCATTAGTGCATATGGTGTGGGACACTTGCATGTTTTAAAAAGCACCATAAAATCTGAAAGGTATACCAAGGTTTTAGAGCAACATATTCTCCCCTCCAGACAATGTCTATTCCAGGGAAGGCCTTGTGTATTTCAGCAGGACAATGCAAAGCCACATACTGCAGCTTTTACAACAGCATGGCTTCGTAGTAGAAGAATTCGTATGCTGAACTGGCCTGTCTGCAGTCTGCAGTCTCAATCTTTCACAGATTGAGAACATTTGGCACATAATTACACAGAAAGTCCGCTAAAGGAGACCCAAAACTCTCCAGCAACTGGAAGCCTGTATTAAACAAGAGTGGGATCAAATTCCAATGGCTAAACTCAAGAAACCTGTCTCCTCAATGCCCAGATACCTCTACTCTGTGTTAAAAAGAAGAGGGGATGCTACACCATGGTAAACAGGCCCCTGTCTCTACTTTTTTGAGACCTGTAGCAGCTATCAAATTTGAAATGAGTTCATTTCGTGGATAAAATTGTAAATTTTCTTAGTTACAACATTTGCTATGTTATATCTGTTCTACTGTGAATAAAATGCTGGCTGGTGTGATTTGAAAGTCATTGCATTCTGATTTTATTCAAAATTTACATTTAGTCCCAACTATTTCGGAATTGGGGTTATAAGTATTTAATGGCAGCAAGTTCATTGTGATAACATACAGTAGTCTTGATAAGTGGGGCTAATTTGCATGTAATTTGGAAGTTCAGAGAACCTTGACAGCAAATTTGAAAACAGGAATCACTTTCATCCCTTTTGACCTTGTAGTGATCACCATTCAGCATATACATGCCAAGCCTCTGACAAATTGTTTCGCAGCAGAGCGAAGGATTAGTGTCATGAGAAAAAGTCTGCGCGTGCAAAGAAATGCCCATGCATTCGAAATCACTCTCTGCATATGTAAAATTTCTTGTGAGCATATTTTTAAACATATGTATCCATTAAATGTGAAAGCTGCGGATGTACAGAACTGAGAACACAGTTCATTTATTTAATTTGTAAAACCCCAAATCACTGACAAACACTGTTAAATTAAAATTAAAACTGAAAGCAGTGATTTGTAAATTATCCTTGACCAGTATTATAATGAAAACAATACAACAGCACATTATTTGATGTTTCAACACATGATTTTTTTTATTTTTCAAAATGAACGCATCTTAATGTTGACTCATGCAACACATTTAAAAAAAAAAAGTTGGGACAGAAATGTTTAATGTTGCTAGTCCTTTTTACAACACCATAAAGATTTTGGGACTGAAGTTATAAAATTTTTCAGGTGTAATTTTGTCCCATTCTTTGAGCGAACAAATCTCAGGGTGAGCAAGGATACAAGGTCGTCTTTGTCACATTTTGTATTTCAAAATGCGGCACATGTTCTCCATTGGGGACATATCAGGACCAAATCCAGCACCTGCACCCTCTTCCTACCTAGCCATGCTTTTGCAGTGTGTGCAGAATGCAATTTAATATTGTCTCACTGAAATATGCATGGGCATCCCTGGAAAAGATGTTTGCTTGAAGGCAGTATATGTTGCTCCAAAATCTGTGTTCTTTCTAGTACTCACAGAAGTGCAACTTACCCTTGCCAAGGACACTGACACAACCTTATTCTATGACAGATCCTGGCTTTTTGACTTGGCTACTGCTGGGAACAGTCTGGATTGTTCTTTTCTTCAGTGGCCCAGAGCACACAGAATCCTTTTCTTCCTAAACAGACCTGAAATATTGGTCAAACGTAAGATGAAGTGTTGCCCATAAAAGCTTTATACAGCATGTATAATTCCGTCATAAATGAGACATAATGTATTCATAAATCATACATAAGCAAATGTCATGCTTTGCAAAGAGTGAAATAACACATCCTTATTCAGCATGTGATGCCAGATGTGACAATGACACTTAGCTGACAATGGCACCCTTTATAGCATTTAGCAACTAGCTAAGTGACATTGTCAGTTATAACATATCCAGTATATCCAATATCCCCCCCATTTTTATTGAAGGAACTCTGCACATGCGGCTCTCTTTGTCCATGAATGACAAGACCTTTTTGGAACTTTTAAAAAAATTGTAACTTTTAAAAATTACTTCACTACTCAATTGTTAACCTTACTAATATTCCTAAATTTCTGTGTGTGTGTATGTGTTTTTTTTGTTTTGTTTTGTTTTTTTGGAATGCAGTCCAGGCCTGAATGGCAGGAAAAAAGAATATAAATAAAGTTAGCCAGACAGGACATGAAACATGTTATTTTCAGGATGTCTGCAGTGAAATGCAAATCAAAGTAAATTTAGATATAATTACTTTCTGTTGTGTGCATTTTCCATAATTTTTCTGAATTGGGGTTGTTTTTAATAATTAAATGTTTTCATACATGTTGGAAGGTGATATTGTCTCATTATGGATGTTTTCTTAATGGTTATTCCCCACAGTCCAGGCTTCTGTGTCAGTTTTAGTTAATGAAACTTAAATTTATTAATTACCATTCATTAAATCGATTACTTATAGTCTCCTTTCTCTCCCTTCCCTCGGTGTTTCTCCACTTGCTCGCATGCCCCCTTTCCCAATCTTGTTACATATGTCGCTGTGTTTTTAAGGTTCTTGCTTGCTGGATTGTTACATCCTCTTCTTTGTGCTTTAGCCTTTATAGTCCTCGTCCTCTGAATCTTCCATCTTCGGTATTTAAGCTCGGCATGTATTTATTTATTCGTTGATTTGTCAGGGACAGTGCAGCGCGCATTATTACGAACATAGTTATTACAGTCAAAGCCATAACAATGTGTAGATGTGTTGCGTAGAAGGTTTCTTGTGAGGAATCGATCTGGAACCAAATGCGAGGACATGGGATTGCAAAAAATAGGTGCTTTATTGAATAAGGGGGATAGGCCCCGCAGAGAGAAAGGCAACAGTACAGAGTCCGTAATCAAAAGCTCGAATTTCAAAGGGACAGAGCAGAGTTCGTTACCAGGGCACCAATCACAAAAATCGTAGTCAGACAAAACAGATTCGGAACACAAGCGTAGGTTTGAGAGAAGCAAACTCATAAGCCAAAGGACAGTCCGAATCAAATACAGGGCAGCAATCCACAAAATCGAGGTCGGGCAGAAAAAGGTCAAAAATACATAGATGCAAAAATATCCAAAAGGGCAAACCAAGAATCAGAAGTTAGGCAATCCAGTCAGAAAGATAAATCACAATGAGTCGAGGCGGAAACAAAGGTGGCACAAGAAACAAGGAAGTTACGATCTGACGTGGAAGTGCATGTGAAGACATGTTAAATACACATCCAGGGTGAACACATGACAAAGGAGAACAGGTGCGATTAATGAAACAATAATCAGGATTGACACTTGAGGAATAATCTAATTACATGAATTTGGCAAATGCCAAAACGCAGACAGGGATCACAAGACAATCCTATGTACAAACAACAGCTCCGGTTAAGGAGTACTAAAAGTGCATAGTCTAAAGAAAAGGAGAGCATGAGATATAAGTGGAAATCCACAAAAGCTGCAACAGAGATAGGCGAGAGGGCGGAGATTAGAATTGGGAGATTGCTGAGAGATCGTTAGTCAATTAGTATGTGCAGCTATACAATCCCGAGTGAATGTTAGTAAGTTAGTAAAAATATACAATGTTAATATGTGATAGTAAATTATCGAAAAACAATAAACTGTTAGTACGGTTAGTAGATAGCAAAAGGAGAGAGGAAGGAAGAACACGAGATATGAAGGAAGATTGAAACCCAGAAACCAGTAAATCACCTGAATGAGTGGCACTCATTCTAGGGACCGTGACCAAAGACCTACACAAGACAAGACGGGGTAGACGTAGTGCAAAGCATGGCATGGCAGAAATAAACAAGGCGAGAGAATGAAAACATGGCTTGATAAACTGTGACAGGAAAATAATAAAAACATGAAATCTGAATACCAAAACACAATACGCAATCAAAGAATAGTCATAATAACATGCAGTGGTCACTAAACACGAAAATCAATAAACATGGCATAGCCAGGCACTGGAATGAAACCGGATCCTAACATTACCCCCCCTCCTACGAAATGCCTCCCGGCGTTTCCCCATACTCAGGAAAAGTGGCATGAAAGTCTCTGATTAATGACTTGTCCAGGATGTGCCGAGCCGGCACCCAACTGCGGTGTTCGGGGCCATAGCCTTCCCCGTCAACGAGGTATTGAAGTCCCCGACCTAGTCGACGGCAGTCCAGTAAAGTTCGAACAGTAAACGCTTTGCCTCCGTCAATGATACGGCGGGTGGAGGGGGATCAGGACCAGATGACAGGGGGTGGGTAACAGCAGGTTTGATTTGTGACACATGAAATGTGGGGTGAATTCTGCGCATGGACAGGGGAAGACGGAGGCAAACAGCAGTGCGGCTAATGATGAACAGTAAAGGGGCCTAAAAACTGGGGAAAGCTGTTTCCTAGGTTATCTCTTAGCGGAATGTCCTAAGCAAACAACCACACGCGCTGCCCAGGCCGGTACGAAGGAGCAGGAGTGCGTTTCTTGTCAGCGTGAGCCTTCATGCGTGCCACCAACCTGAGCAGTGCCTCCTGTGTGGTTCTCCATGTACGTCTGCATCGCCGCATGAACTCACGGCCAGAGGGGACAGCGACCTCCTCCTCCCGGCAGGGAAATATGGGTGGTTGGTAGCCTAAACAAGCTTGGAAGGGGGAGAGTCCAGAAGCAGCAGAACCGTGACTATTAATGGCATATTCTGCCCAGGGTAACTGATGACTCCAGGAGGAGGGGTTCTTAATACACAGGCATCTGTGGACAGTTTCAGTACACTGGTTTGCCCACTCAGTCTGGCCTTTGGATAAGGGGTGAAAGCCGGAAGACAAACTAACAGTGGAACCAAGGGATTTGCAAAAAGACTTCCAAAATTTGGCTGTGAATTGGGGTCCGCGGTCAGAGGTGATGTCAGAGGGGATGCCGTGTAATCTGATAACGTGTTGTGTGATGAGGGTGGCTGCTTCTTGGGCAGAGGGTAGTTTAGTGAGTGGAACAAAGTGAAAATCTGTCAACAATGGTGAGTATGGTGGTGTAGTGATTGGAAGGGGGCAGACCAGTGAAAAAATCTAGTGCGATGTGTGACCAGGGACGGTGAGGTGTAGGCAATGGTTACAGTAAGTCGTGAGGAGGTTGGTGTGATACCTTTCCCTGGGCACAGACTGAGCAGACAGAGACATAACCTTGAACGTATTCCTTGATCCCAGGCCACCAGAAACTACGAGTGATGAATTCCAGGGTGCGGCGAATGCCTGGGTGACATGACAGGTTAGAATTGTGTCCCCAGTCCAGGACTCGGGGACGCAAACTGGCAGGCACAAACAGACAGTGATTAGGGCAAGAGCTAGGTGCAGCAGAACCATCCTGAGCATTCTTGACTTCATTTTCAATGTCCATGGTGATAGCGTTAATGAAGGTTCTTTGAGGTAGGATGATGTCAGGACAGGGGGTATCTTTTTCTGTCTCCAAACATCGTGATAGGGCGTTGGGTTTGACATTCTTGCTACCAGGACGATACGAAAGGTGGAAGTTAAAACGTGAGAAGAACAAGGCCCACTTGGCTTGACGGGGGTTCAATCTTTTAGCTGATTGTAGGTACTCAAGGTTCTTGTGGTCAGTCCAGACTAGGAATAGCAGTTTGGAGCCCTCCAATCACTGCCTCCACTCCTCCAGCGCCATCTTGACAGCGGGTAACTCACGATTGCCGATGTCGTAGTTGCGTTCCGCAGGGGATAGGACCACGGGAGAAATAGGCACAGGGATGGATCTTATTATCCTTGGGGGCTCTCTGGGAGAGGACGGCACCCACTCCCATATTGGACGCATCAACCTCGACCACAAACTGGAAAGAGGAATCAGGAATGGTTAGTATGGGGGTCTTGGTTGACGTGAGGGGAGCAGCGATAGAGCTATAGTTACGGATGAATCTTCTGTAAAAGTTAGCGAATCCCAGGAAGCGTTGTAGGGACTTACGGTCAGAAGGTTTGGGCCAGTTCACCATGGCTTCGATCTTAACAGGGTCCATGCGAATAGAGTCAGGTCCGATGATGTATCCTAGGAACGAGGTGGATTGCACAGAAAACTCACATTTCTCAGCCTTGACGAAGAGTCGATTCTCCAGCAAGCGTTTCAGGACTTGACGTACGTGATGGACGCGGTCTTCCTGGGATTTGGAGAAGATCAGAATATCATCAAGGTAGACAAAGACAAATTTGTTAATAATATCACGCAAAACATCATTAATCAGGTTCTGGAAGACCGCTGGCGCGTTCGTGTGTCCGAAGGGAAGAAACAGGTACTCCCAGTGGCCGGTAGGGGTATTGAAGGCGGTCTTCCATTCATCTCCCTCTCGAATATGGACTAGGTGATAGGCATTCCTGAGATCCAGCTTGGTAAAGATCTTTGCGCCTTGAAGGAGGTCAAAAGTGGTATTCATCAGGGGTAGGGGGTATCGGTTCCTGATGGTGATCTCGTTAAGGCCCCGGTAGTCAATACAGGGTCTCAGTGAGCCGTCCTTTTTTCCCACAAAGAAGAATCCTGCCCCAGCAGGTGACGATGAGGGGCGAATTATCCCTGCCGCGAGGTACTCCTTCATATATTTCTCCATGGCCAGCGTCTCAGGTTTGGACAGGGAGAACAGGCGACCTCTGGGGGGCGTAGTTCCGGGCATGAGCTCAATGGAGCAATCGTAGGGTCTGTCCGGCGGTAGGCTGGTGGCACGGGACTTGGAGAACACCTTACAAAGGTCGTGGTACTCGGGGGGAACCTTCTCCAGGTTCGGGATCTCCTCTGGGACAGGAGCAGGTGCAGGAACCTGAGCATCAATGAGACACGACTGGGCGCAATTGGGACTCCATCCCTTGATTTCATGTCTGCCCCAGTCAATGTCGAGCAGGTGTTTTGCCATCCATGGATGGCCGAGAACCACAGGAGAATGAGGGGATTTGATTAAAAACAGCTTCATATGTTCATGATGGTTTCCTGAAATGCGGAGCTTGAGGAGGCTGGTGACATGGGTTATATGGGCGACGTTCTGGCTGTTGATAGAGCTATCCTGAGCTACCTGCTCAATGGGGACTGACCATTTCCGGGCAACATCCTGATCAATGAAGTTTTCCTCAGCTCTGGAATCAATGCGGGCAGGGGCGCTCCTGTCATTAGGCGAATTAGGCGGATGCTAGGGGCGCTCGTGAGCAGAAAGGGCGCGAGGGAGGGGAGTTTTTTTTTTTTTTTAAATAAATACTTTTTATTTCACAATATAAAACAACAACAACAAAGACACAGCAATCTAACAACAGCACATACAGTCGTAAAGTCTTTAAGCAATGGCTAAATAAAGCATTTATATTCAGGCTTAAGTGTCTATCTGCCTGCAACCTGCCTGCAATTTCGCCACGGTCCCCAATGGATTGCACACAGGACACAACCTGGACACTGTCACATGACGCCTAAAGCGCCGGAGCTGAAATCGCTCTCTGGTCCGATCGGAAAAACATGCATGCGGCTCCGCCCAAGGAGCCGGGTGAAAATCACGTGGATGGAAACACTTCATATAAAGACAATAATATGCGATTTTTGACGAACCCGTGTCTGCACCGGCGACTGACTTCCGCTGTATTAATCGAAACATAGCTAAAGGCAAGGTTGGAACGGCAGGCAACGTCAAAACGGCTTCACAAAATATAGCCTTTATTTTCAACAAAATGGGAAAGTGTACATTTGTGAAGTCGTGGCTGGATATAGACTACCGGACTTTAAACCATGGCTGAAGCCAGCGCCGATAACACAAAGGAGGCATATTGCATAGAATGCAAAAAAAAAAAAAAAAAACGTTGCATCGATGGGGATAAACGCGGTCAAATCTCACGTGAATGATGCCAGCCACAAGGACGCCAAGAGAGGCAACTTTCCATCCCAGGTTTCTGTGCTTCTGCCAAGGCTGTACCCCTTAAAACACATATACCTAATGAAGCTGGTGCCAATACAGGCGCATCTCAAAAAAATGTAAATATCATTGAGAAGTTCATTTATTTCAGCCATTTAATTCAAAAAGGGAAACCCATGTATTAGTTTGATGCATTACACACAGAGTGATGTATTTCAAGCATTTTTTTCATTTTTATTTTGATGATTATGGCTTAACAGCTGTTGAAAACCCAAAATGCAGTGTCTCAAAAAATGACAATTTTGTGAAAAAATTAATATCAAAGACTCCCAGTGTCCCACTCTAATCAGCTAATTCACTAAATACTCCTGCAAATACTCTAGGCCTCCTAAAAGTAACAAAAATAAACCAGTAGACAATGCATTAACTGTATAAGTGTCTTCTGGTTTATTTTTGGTTTAAAAAAATTGCCAGCGCAATGAGCAAAAATAATTTGTAGTGCATGAACAACAATAATGTGCAATAACAAATAAAATCACTAAGACATAAAAATAACTTCAAATGTACAAAAACAGTTTGAAATAACCTCGGCTTGCTTGTGAATATTCACTAACTGATCCGGGTATGCCATCTAGTGTTACAATATTGTAACTGCGTGCATAAATTTGCAGCTCCATGTCCGCTGGTGAACACATCTGCACAAAGATACCCTGCCGAGCACCGTTGTTGTTCTCGAACAAGCCAAATCCACATTATCCTTAAATGAATAATTATAATAATTTGTAATTTGTTGTGTTTGTATTTTTATATGATGAGGAAGATTGTTACATTGGGTCGTGACCAGCAGTAACTGCTGTTTTTTGAGCCATGATGTTGTGGGCTAGATTGAGGTTGTCCTCGGTATTTTGTTTATGGCCCTGTTTATAGTAGTACAATTACTACACATGCATATTGCACTAATTATTTGCACTCTATCAAGTTTACATTTTTACTTTTTGTAATTAGTTGTGTTTGTATTTTTCTATGAGGAGGAAGATTGTTACATTGGGTTGTGACTAGCAATGAATATATGGAGTGTACCCAGTGTGGAGATTCTACTTTCGGACCGCCTCCCCTGTCGGATACGCAGGATCTCCCTTCCTGCTTCATGTCCGTGCCTGGAGCGGTCGAAAACACGCTTAATCTCCTCCCCCAGTAGGTCCGCAGACTGGATGCATTGTAGCCCCGCCTCCCAGGCAGCCGTCGGCCCCTGCTTGGCCCTTCCGGACAGCTGCGTGATGATGTAGACAACGCGGGCTTGTTCAGTAGGGAAAGTCGAGGGTTGAAGACTGAATATCAGTTTACACTGAGTTAGGAAGGCGCGGCAGGATCCTGGGTCCCCATCATACTTCTCCGGAGGAGGCAGGTGTGGTTCAGCAACAGGGTTTGGATGGGGTGTGGTACCTTGGGTTGACGGAGTGGGCACGGAGTGCTGAGGAGGTTGGGCGATGGCTATATTCTGCAGGGTGCGAGTGAGATTTGCCATCTGGTGTGTCATGGCTTGCATGTGTTGCATCATGGCCCGAAGCTGCTGCTGCTGAAGTGCAAGCTGCGCCCCCTGTTCTTCCACAGAAGCTTGCAGCGGCTTGTCTCTCGCTGGTTCCATTGTGGTCAGAACGTTCTGCGAAGAATCGATCTGGAACCAAATGCCAGGACACGGGATTGCAAAAAATAGGTGCTTTATTGAATAAGGGGGATGACCCCCGCAGAGAGAAAGGCAACAGTACAGAGTCCGTAATCCAATGCTCGAATTCCAATGGGACAGAGCAGAGTTCGTTACCAGGGCACCAATCGCAAAAATCGAAGTCAGACAAAACAGATCCGGAACACAAGCGTAGGTTTGAGGGAGAAGCAAACTCATAAGCCAAAGGACAGTCCGAATCATATACAGGGCAGCAATCCACAAAATCGAGGTCGGGCAGAAAAAGGTCAAAAATACACAGATGCAACAATATCCAAAAGGGCAAACCAAGAATCAGTAGTTAGGTAATCCAGTCAGAAAGATAAATCACAATGAGTCGAGGCAGAAACAAACGTGGCACAAGAAACAAGGAAGTTACGATCTGACGTAGAAGTGCATGTGAAGACATCTTAAATACACATCCGGGGTGAACATATGACAAGAGAGAACAGGTGCGATCAATGAAACAATAATCAGGATTGACACATGAGGAATAATCTAATTACATGAATTTGGCAAATGCCAAAATGCAGACAGGGATCACAAGACAATCCTATGTACAAACAACAGCTCCGGTTAAGGAGTACTAAAAGTGCAGAGTCTAAAGAAAAGGAGAGCATGAGATATAAGTGGAAATCCACAGAAGCTGCAACAGAGATAGGCGAGAGGGCGGAGATTAGAATTGGGAGATTGCTGAGAGATCAATAGTCAATTGGTATGTGCAGCTATACAATCCCGAGTGAATGTTAGTAAGTTAGTAAAAATATACAATGTTCATATGTGTTAGTAACTTATCGAAAACAATAAACTGTTAGTACGGTTAGTAGATAGCAAAAGGAGAGAGGAAGGAAGAACACGAGATATGGAGGAAGGTTGAAACCCAGAAACCAGTAAATCACCCGAATGAGTGGCACTCATTCTAGGGACCGTGGGCAAAGACCTACACAAGACAAGACGGGGTAGACGTAGTGCAAAGCATGGCACGGCAGAAATAAACAAGGCGAGAGAATGAAAACATGGCATGATAAACTGTGACAGGATAATAAAAACATGAAATCTGAATACCAAAACACAATACGCAATCAAAGAATAGTCATAATAACATGCAGTGGTCACTAAACACGAGAATCAATAAACATGGCATAGCCAGGCACAAAACTTAAACATGGAATGAAACCGGATCCTAACATTTCTAGCCAATTGGCTAATTTGCAACCCCAGTCCCTGGTCAGGCCTTTCTAAAAAATAATAGTTATAATAATCCAAATACAATGTTTAAAAATAAAAAATTTAAAATAAATAAATAAATAAAAACTACATTGTGCAGTCCATAGTCATGCAGCAATAAACTGTATACTAATACATTACATCAACATTAAACAGATTCATTTCGTTACATGAGCAGCGTACTGTATTCATGTGTGCATCTTTTTTTCTCCCTTTCTACATAAAAACATCACAGAACAGCACAACACATAACAACACAAATCCCAAACACCCAGCCGCTCGCACCCATTTGTCTAAGTCAAAGCAACCAAGTAACTATCTATTAGAGGTTGGTCTCCCTGTGTCAAGCAGCTTCAACAGTAGCCTGTCTTCTAGTTCCTCCAAGCCTTGAAGTTTGAGAGCCCAGCGCACTGATACCCACAGGTTACCCAGTATTAATCTCAGACCTGTCTCTGTCCACAGCTTGCCCCATCTGTTAGGGTTTACGAAATGAACCAATAGCGAAAACACCATCCCCTTTAATCCTGCTTGCCCCTCACCTGACTGGGACAACCCCGACTATTCTACAGCTCAGCACATTTTGAGTTTTCATTTTGTGTTTGTGCATATTGTGGCTTAAACATTATTATTAAAGTGCCCCAGTGGATTTTCAGTGGATCTGCACCTGGTTCCCTCTCTGCTACTAAACAAATATAGAAACAGTGGAAAGGAGATAAGCACATGAAAATGACAATAAAACATTATAGTGCAGAAGAAAGGTAACAAAAACTGCATTAAAGACTGTCATTATTTGGACAGTTCTGATTATTTTTTCTTTTAATTGTGCTTTGGCTCAGCAATCCAGTGTAGTGGATTTCCATGAAACAATAAAACAGAGGATGAGGATCAAGTATAGACAATCAGCTTCAATTTGAATGCATTCATATCTATACAGTGTGAATAACTGTAGGAATTACAGTCATTGTTTTATTTTGAGGCCAGTCTGCTGATAGCACAGAGACAAAAGTAGTCTGACTATCTAAATACAGACAGAGTGGATAGCGTTGGATTAAGAATTGAAAATTGCTTAAACGTGTATAAAACTGTGAATCTTGAAATATACAAGAAAGGGCAACGTTCATGCAAACCCTCTTATTGAAAATCGTCTTCTTGGCACTTTATATCAAATTGCTCAGCTGGTTTCTCTTGTGTTGGGATATTAGGCAATTAATTTACCTTAATTAGAGATGAGCACCTCGCTGTAATGGCCATAGGTATCTGTCCAGAATTGTCATAGGAGCTAATGAGGGCATTAAGCAAATGCGTTTCCTCATACATAAATAATGACTTTCAAGGTCCTTTTGGCGTTATACTCTGTGAACTCACCCTGTTTCACCTGTTTATTATATAATTAAGTTATCTATGCATATTAAATTCTGGCACCATTTTTAGTTTCATATAAACAATAAATCATTTTATTTGACTTTTGTTCTCTTGGAGAACAATGGCTTTGACCCCTCCGTCCTCTGACAGTAATCTGTTGAACAATAAATCAGGATGAGGCAGCAATAAGAGTGGTAATATGCAGTAACACATTCAACCATTTATGAAGAAAATTTTAACCAAACCTCTTCTGAGAGGATCTACGTGCAGGTTTTCATCCCAAACTTTCCCAAAACTTAGTTGAGCTCGGTGTGTGACCTTATGAATGAATCAAAAACACACAGATTAGAATATTTTGACTGGGGCCATCATGATGTGAAAATGTATTCAACTCTGTTATTAAATATGGATAGCAATATAAGCAACTTAGTGCACAACAACATAAGTGCAACCATATAAAATAAACACAACAACAACCATAATAATAGTATGAATATTGAATGTTATTATTATTATTATTATTATTAATGATGATGTTGTTGATAATGATGCTGATGACAATTAAAAGTGACAACAAAAAAGTACAAAGACCTGTGACACCGAGAAACTTGATAGACTTGGTATACCTGGCGGGAATTAAAAAAATTTACACTACAGCCAGTCTCATCAAAAATGGTACAATGTAATATTCTCAAAGCTGATATTCGTGGCTGTTTTCTATGAATTGTATCCATACCTGCATGTTCTTATCTTCATTCATAAGATACTGTGCCCCTCGTCTTTGGAATTCAATGGCTAGGATCACATTCACTCTTATACTCCACTATTATTCCAATTATGACAATACCCAAAGCTTGTTCGGGGTCACGTAAACGGCATACTCTGCATTGATATTTAGAATTTGGCCTAATTCTAAATGTAGCATTTTCTGATTAAGAGATGTGGATCATGCTGTTAATATTCTGGTTGAAGAGGATTCTTTGGACATGGGTACAGTGCATTCAGAATATTTCTCTCAATTGGGGGTTTTTACCACAGTTTGTGATGCACAGCTGCCTTTTTTATGGTCTGCAAAGCCCAAATTTCTGGTCGAAAGGAGAAATATAACTACTTTTAAACATTATCAAAGACTTGGATACCAATAGGCTTTTGGATATTCACAAATATCACAACACAGACCTTTTCAAGAAAGTGCTTGAATGAATGCAAGGAGGAGGTTGAATCTGTATGGTCAAACAAGTGCGCCACCATTGTAAAACTTTGGGAAAGTCATATTTTGATGGGAGTAAGCATGGCTGCATGTAAATGAGCATATTAGTGGATTATTCATTTTCATTAGCCTTGTAAACTGCTTAGTAGGAATACAGTCTTTTCAAGAACAAGAACAAAATAGAAAACAGAATATCACCACCTAGTTTTTCAGCTCTGCTATTACCTCATAATCAAACATGCTGGCCTGCTAATTCCTTCCTATTATACCAAGATTGCTTCACCAAATATGCAACAGAGATTCCCATTCATATTCAGAACAGTCTGAGTCACGATTACCATGATCACTGGCGATTTTTGCAAAGTACATATTTTGGTTTGTCACAAAAATTATTTGGTCTTCCAAGCACTGCATGGAAGTCATTTCAGTGTCGATGAAACATTTCTGTATTCCTCTGGAAAATAAAGCTCAGCAGCTCTAAAGCTCCAAAATGTTGCATTGTGTTTTTGTTTCCTTTTTCAAAAGTTTTGGATGATCCTCACTGCATGCAATGCCACTCTCTTTTTTCCTGAATGGAAGTATCTGACCTCGCTGTTGCATTTTGTTGTCTGAGCTTAGTTTTTTGAACATAGGTCTAAAACACAAATCTTGGAGGGTTGCTTTGTCGCTGTTTTACGGGTTTTTTAGTTTGTTCATGGAATTGAATCATTGAGTTTCCAAATGGCGCAACTTCAATGAATTAGAGGTCTGCATATCTAAAAACAAAATAAGAACTTTCTTTTAGTTTCAGCCAAAAGTATCCCAATGACACTGTCTTGCAAAGAAGTAAACTAAAAATATATGGGTCATAACGTGCAAAAAAAAGTGTTCCTTAGAGTTGGGCCCTTCGGAAACTCAAGGATTCAATTTAGAGCTTAACTGAAGTTACTGATTGGCTTAGGAGTCAGCACACTTTGTTTATGAGACCTAGGATCGCTGCTGATTGAATTGAAACCTTAACAAGTAGATCAGAAGGATCTAATAGCTGCGACCTCGCCTAGCATCCGTCACGAGGCCTAGTGTCCGTGACTGGTGGTTTTTTGTACAAGTGTGATGTCGAAATTGGCAAATCAATAGGGGACCCTTCCTCTGTATCAAAAAGCTTGTTCTAAGATGTAATAGCCATCCATGAAGTTAAAGTGGAGTTAGACAGTGCGAAAACTGGGAAATCGGGGCAAAATCGACACTTTTTTGACCGGTGTGACCTTGGGATTCGACAGATGACCTTGAAAATCTATAGGGAACCCGTCCTCTATACCAAGAAGCTTGTTGTAAGATTTCATAGCCATTTACCTTTGTGACCTTGGGATTTGACGGATGACCTTTAAAAACAATAGGGAACACCTCCTGTATTCCTAAGCTATTTCCAAAATTTCATAGCGATCCATGAATTCTAACTGGAGTTACAGAGCGAAAACCTGCAAACAAGGTTGTGACCTTTGTGAACTTGACCTTTGACTTTTGACCTCGACCTTGTACATGGACATCACTTTGGTGAAGGTCAATAATTCCTGAAAATTTCATGATGATACGACGACAGGAACATGATGAAAAAGGTGTCACAGACGGACAGACAGACAGACAGACAGAAGCGTTCATAGAGCTGCTTGGTCGCAGCTAAAAACCCATAAACACTGTGGGCATCAAGCAGGGGTGTCACTAGATCAAATACTGTACTTGGGCACAGCTTGGGCACAGACAACGCGAGCGCATGTAATGCGCAAGCAAAAATTTTTTAGCACTAATTTATCATAAAAAAGCATAAATAGTGCTTCAAATTATACATTCATGTCAGATTATCTTGTTGTCTGGATCTATGATTAACCACCTGAAATGGACTGATGCATTTGGCCTACTTGCATACTTCACTCTAGACCTCTAAACCTGGTACAAGCAAAGAAGGACTGTACAAAATTAAATAGCTCTTCCATTGCTCTAAATATACACTGTATGTTTACGTGCCTGGCAGGCCAAAACACTAAATTATCCTTGCCATGCAAACATACACAGAGGAAAACAGACTAAACATTACCATATCAACAGTTTTGAATCCATACATTAAGTGTGCAAAGCTACACCAAGCAACTGACTCACATTCAAATCACATTTCATTTTCACTGCAGTATTAATTGTAGGCCAAACATTCATTGTGTAATTCAAATAAACCATATCGTCAAAGTATCAATAACTGCATTCATTAAACTGTATCTTATATGTTAGTCTAATCAGTGCATCTTTATGAAACATAAAACTGTATTCGCTAGTGTCCGCTATAACAGTAGGCTATCTTTAAATCTTTACCAAAACTGTATACTCTCCTTTTTTATTATCCTCAGTGTCTCATAACCAAAGTACTCGATGAGCCCGATTCTCTGTTCATACAGAACCCATGTTTTAACGTGAAATAGCTCATATATGCTCATCAATCATCGATAGCAATCTCCAGAAACCGAGTTGACAGTGCCAGGCTAACCCTTATGAATCAACGTTATGCCTATGATGACTCAGTTAGCTATAAGGCAGCAGCTACGTCTGCACTAGGCTGTTCCAATTTACAGCCAGAGCAAGCTGGCAGCTGAAAGTTTAAGCAAAGTTGTGACATTTAAATTCCCATGGAAAGGGCGACACAGAGGAGAAAACAAACAATAAGGACAGGTAGTTGCCCAGCACTGACCTGAAGACAGGTGGAAAGAATGACGGCGAGAGCAGTCAGCACTGACAGACACCGTTGTGTGTGTGACCTTGTGTTCCGAAGTTCTGAAGTGAGCACTAGCCGAATCACAGCCAAAGCCACTTGAATATTAAGTAGGCACATGCCATTGTGTACTATACGGAGTGAAGTGAATTAAGTAGCAATGAGTTACAGTTATCATATTAAGTAGTTGTGTGCCTATACACTTTCTGTTACCGTACATCCTCTTACTGTAGATTATGTGGACATGTAGACTTAAAACATGATTTTTTTTTTTTTTTTAATCCCCCGGGGAAAATTACACTGGCGCACTGCAGACCAATACTGGGGCACGTGCCCCAGTAAAATATGTCTGGTTCCGCTGTTGGCATCAAGGACTAGAGTTGGAGAGCTCTGCTTTAGAATGAGACAAAGTGAAAGAAGTTGGCTGAACTTCATAATTTTATAAAACATCTGCACATGCCTTCTTATTCTACCCAGTTTTGTTCCTTCCACTGGCATATTAACACAATATCCATTGACCCTTTGTGCCCTAAGCTATTTTTGCTTGTTTTTTTGTTTTTTTTTTAATTACATTTGTTTCCAGTCTCCAGAAACAGCCAATACATCTCAGCCAAGCATGTCATATATATATAACTTTCAGCAGGTTGAGTGAGGGTACTCAGAAATACCACACAGTTGGATATGAGTAATTCTATACACAGAATGTGCAAGGAATTATTTCAATAAGTCTTACGCTCAAGGGTTTGGCATTGACTTATGTAAACCTTTTCTAGTACACCCCAAGAATACAGAAATGACCATAAAAAGGACCATAATATGTGTATTTTAAATCTTATTTAAAATTTTAAGGGGCGCCTGGTGGCTCATCGGTCTAAGTCTGCATACCATAAAAGCTGTGTCCTTCCCGGAGCGACCTGGGTTCGATTCCAGCTCAGGTCATTTGCTGTATGTCTTCCCCCATTATTCTCCCCAACTTTCCTGTCTCTCTACACTGTATAACTGTCAAATAAAGGAAAAAAATAATAAAGAAAGTGCAATATTCACTCTCTCTGATGTAATCTCACAAATTGCCTTCTTTTTTTTTTGTAGTTGTACTGTCCATTGTGAGGGTACACGGTGGCTGCTTCCTCTGCCTTTAGGTAAATGTGTTGTTCTTTTATAAAATTGAAAGGACCCAGGGCTAGTTTAAAAGGAGCATCTACCTTTTAATGTTACCACTTCATTTGTCTTCCCTTTTCAAAAACAAATGTGCTCCCTTATCACTTGTCCGGTCTTGCTATCAGGGGCAAAATCCAGCTGTTCCACATTGCGCTCCCCCTTGTTACCTGGAACACTTCCGTTACGTTCACTAAATATGCAGCATTTTTGTTGCATTTGTTTGTGTCTTTCTGATTTTTCATTGTTGCTGTATCAGTAGTGTGTGTACTGTTTAGGTACTGGATTTGTTTTTGATTTCATATGTGTTGTTGCATGGGCATTGTTTATGAAGCTACATTATGTTTCTTCCTGGAGCTGTTTTTACTTATAGTTGGATGAGATTCATTATGTCTCTAATTTTAGAATTAAAATTTGACTTCTTTTATATCAGACAAGCGTGGTTCTGCATTCATACCTTGATATGTATCGACGGGAACTCCCATCTTCCTCAGAAGTGTCACATGATGCTTTTGTCTTATCAGCAGTTTTTTACTGTAGGCGTGACCATCCTGCCAGGTTTGACAGGATGTTCACGCCTCCTGCTGTCAGTTCGCCTCTTCAGAACCGCACTCCACGTGTGAGACAGCATGTACGCCTCCTCGTCCCTGTTCATCGGTCTTTGGGCTCGCTTCCGGATCGCTATCACCTCTATAATCCAGCGTTGGTGTCGGTTTTCCTCAGTGCGGACAACTTTGGCCTTTTCCCAGTCCATAATATGGTTTTCCCCCTTACAATGGTCCGTAATGGCTGATTTTCGGTTTTCTTGTAGTGCCTTGTCTTTTATTGATCATGTCTTTCTCATCTTCGTTTCTTTTTTGCATTCTGTTTTTTGTTCTTTTTTCCGTGTGCTGAAGCATCTCCATGTTTCTCCAATACAAGTTTTGTCGCAAGAGTGGCATGGTAATCATATATGACGTAACATTTATTATCCTGTTGAATTTTGTCTTTTGGATGCACTAATAGCTGTCTGAACGTGGTGTGTGGTCGGGCCGGTGTGGTGATGTGGCATTTTTTCATGACTGTACACGTTCAGGGATACCCCAGATGTACGGTAATGGACTGCACCTCTGTGGTCTGTGCTGTTAGTGCGTTTCTTTTTGCGGCCCCGTGTGTTGTCTTTGTTTTTATTTCTAACCTGCTACATTCCCTTCTCTACGGCCCATTTTGGATACTGGCAGTTATTCAGTGTCTCCTGTATGTGTTGTTCCTCCTGCCTCTTGTCTTCCTGCTCGGTGACGATGTTGGCGGCTGGCGCGTTCGTATAGGGTTCTAAACACTGACAATTTGTGTGTAGTGGGGTGTTCTGATGTCCATAATAGATATTGATCTGAATGCGTAGGTTTCCTGTGGATTTTTATTTTTATGGCCCCAACTTCTGTGTGGTGTATTTTTGTCTTGGAAAGCTGTGGATTTCTCTGATTCTTCCTCGTGATCCTTATGAAATGGACTGTTTGGGTGGATTTGTGTTCTGCTCAGCAGAGATATTGATTTGAGCACATGGGTACGCGGTGATGTCCGGTTTTGAGTGACTGATTGATGGATCACGAGCGGTGTGTTGATTTTTGCAGGCTTGCACATTAGAGGTGTTTTGATTCAATAGGTTAAATAATGTGACGGATGTTTTGATTTGAAAGGACTGTATGCAAAAACGTTACTGGTTAAAATGCAATAAATATATGGTTCAATGTTTGAAAAGTTAAGTTAAAAAACGTCTGGAAAAGTTAAAATATTTTCAGTGCTATTGGAAGACAAGTGTTTAATATGGCATTGATGCTGAGTGGTTTTCTTATGCAGTGGAAAGCTTATGATTTTGATTTATTCATGGTTTACATTAAGTGCACATTATTTCTGTTTGTTTTATTTCAAAGGTTTTCACCTAATCCAATGCCAACCAGTGGATGCTGTTGGAAATGAAATTGCTTACATAACCTTTCAAAATAAAAACTGGAAAAGGAATGGAAGTATTGAGAGGAATCCAGTTTAATTATTTTCGGTAGCATACTTAGTCCTTTTCAAGTGAAGAGCTGCACAATTATTAGAGAACTTGACAACAACCCCAATTCGGAAATAGTTGGGACAGAGTGTAAATTGTGAATTAAATCAAAATAGAATGAGTTACAGATCTCATGAACCAATATTTTATTTACAATAGAACATAGATGACATTTCAAATGTTGAAACTGGGTCATTTTGCATTTTCATCCACAAAATGAGCTTATTTTAAACTTTCTATCTGCAACAGGTCTCAGAAAAGTTGGGACACAGGCAAAAAAGGGCTGAAAAAGCAATTAACATATAAGAGAAACAGCTGAAAGAACATGTAGCAAATAATTAAGTAAATTGGCATCAGGTTTGTAACAATGATGTCTTAGAGAGGCTGAGTCACTAAAGATGTAGTGAAGATGGCCAGAGGGTCTCCAACCTGTAAAAAATTGTGGAATACTTTAAAAACAATGTTCCTCAACATCAAATTGCAAAGGCTTTGAAGGTCTCATCATCGACAGTGCATAACATCATCAAAAGATTCAGAGAAATTGGAAAAATCTCTGTGCGTTAGGAACCAGGCCGAATACCTGTACTGGATGTTTGTGATCTTTGGGCCTTCAGACACCACTGCATCACTTACATGATTCTGTCATTGACATTACTAAATGGGCCCAGGAATACTTATATTCATGTGCGTGAAAATATTTTCAAATTAATGACCTTGGAAACCTTATAGACAGGATTATAACATGTTTGTATTTTGTCTTAATTCACAGCTTTTGACATTTATCTGAAGAAAATAAAAATAATCTCTGCTCCTCTCCTTGCATCTCTCCCTGCTCCTCTCTTCGCTCCTCTCCCTGCTCCTCTCTTCTCTCCTCTCTTCGCTCCTCTCCCTGCTCCTCTCTTCGCTCCTCTCCCTGCTCCTCTCTTCTCTCCTCTCCCTGCTCCTCTCTTCGCTCCTCTCCCTGCTCCTCTCTTCACTCCTCTCCCTGCTCATGACCTCCTCCTGCTTCTCTTTCCTCTCTCACCTGCACTACTGATCTTCTTTTCCATATCACACTTCACAACTTTATCTACATGTTGTAACCAGCACTTTCACTTACATAATCATATATAAACAGTTGTAAATTAAAATCCAAAAGAAGAGTGGGAATATCTTTTTTACACTCTTAATAAGTTTGGATTTGGCCCTAACTTTATTAAACATATTAAACTTATCTACACCAACCCTACCGCGTCGGTTTATACGAATTCTGTCTCCTCTGACTACTTCCATCTTTGTAGAGGAACCAAACAAGGAGACCCACTGAGCCCATTACTATTTGTCCTCGCAATAGAACCACTTTCCATTGCTCTCAAGGGCAACAACACCGTACAAGGTATTGTACGTGGTGGGCTAACACACACTGTTTCGCTCTACGCAGATGATTTGTTGCTCTATGTAACCAACCCCATCTCAACTGTACCAGAAGTCCTTAGAATTCTGGAAGAATTTGGGAAAATTTCAGGGTACAAACTTAATATTGACAAAATGTGTATTTTCCCATTAATGAGAATGCTGAAGAATGTCCCAATTTACCATTTAAACTCACAGTCGAGTTTTTTTACATACCTGGGGGTAAAGGTAACAAAATCCTACTACAGCTTATTTAAAGTAAACTTTACTCCCCTCCTTGAACAGTGCAAAAAGGATATCAAACAATGGTCTATTCTACCAATATCTCTTATTGGGAGAACAAACTCTGTGAACATGAATATTGTCCCCAAATTTTTATATTTGTTCCAAGCGATACCTACTTTTATACCACAATCATTCTTCAAGGACTACAATCAGATGATCTCCTCTTTCATTTGGAACAATAAACCTGCACGTATTAGGAAAGAATTTATGGAAAGACCAAAAAAGTTAGGTGGGCTCTCCCTTCCAAACCTGCGCTCATACTATTGGGCTGCAAATTTTAACGCCATTTCCTTGTGGTTAAAGGAGTGGAGTGGTAAGACCCCTGCATGGCTCCAAATAGAAATGAATACAAGCAAACCTTACTCTCTCCCTGCCCTGTTATGTGCATCTTTGCCTTCACTGGTGAACAACATAGCTGAAAACATAATAGTTACCCAATCACTGCGCATTGTGAATCAATTTAAAAAATGCCTGGGCATTCAGAGCATATCTATTCACTCACCAATAGTGAATAATTATTTTTTTCAACCATCTCTACATGATAAGGGCTTCCGAGACTGGCATAATATGGGTATGCACAGCATTGGAGACCCGTATATTAGTAATATCTTTGCCAGCTTTGAGCAGTTATCCAGGAAATTTGGACTAACTAATAACCACTTTTTCCGCTATTTACAAATCCGAGACTTTGCACTCAAAAAATTAGCAAATTTTCCAAACATGCCAACATTATCTTGTCTAGACTCTTTAATGAAAGTGAATATATTGGATAAGGGTAGGGTTTCAATCATATATTCTCACATCATGGACGAATATAATCCCTCGGTATCTCATATTCGGGACCAATGGGAAAATGAGATGGGGGTCTCTCTATCGGATGAGGAGTGGGATCTGGCGCTTTCAAGGGTACACTCATCCTCGATATGTTCAAGACATGCCTTAATACAATTCAAAGTGCTATATCGGTTACACTTCTCAAAAGCAAGACTTGCAAAAATGTTTCCAAATCTGAGTCCATCATGTGACAGGTGTCAGCAGACCCCAGCGACCATATATCATATGTTGTGGTCTTGCCCAAAACTTGTCCCTTTCTGGTCGTCCTTTTTTGATTTACTTTCTGGGTCATATGGCTGTGTGGTTGGCCCCTCTCCTACTATTGGTATCTTTGGTGTACTCTTGGCTCCACCAGGGGTAAACTTTCCTCCTTATTTTCAGAACGTTATTGCTTTCTCCTCATTGCTAGCTAGACGGTGTATTCTGTTTAAATGGAAGGATACAACCCCACCATCACACAATCAATGGATAAGAGACATGATGCAAAATATGAAGCTGGAAAAAGTTAGATGCACCCTTAATGGATCTGTTAATAAATTTCACAAAGCCTGGGACCCATTTATGAACTATGTAAAGAATTTATCTGGCCTGGAATATTAAATGAACTTTCCCTCAAGTAGTCTCTCCGATTGATGTACTCACTATTAAGAACTGAATGCACTTTTTTTTTCTTTTTTCTTTTCTTTTTTGTTCCTCTGTGCATTTGCTGGTGTGTGTCATGTAATGGGCTTGCGTTGTGCCAATGTGGTAATTGGTTTTCATATGAAGGAATGTATTTCCACAGAATTGTTTATATGGATGTGTCTTGCCCTGTCAAAACTTGTGTATAAATAAAGTGTTAAAAAAAAAAAATCCAAAAGAAACTCATTGGGCTCTAATTTCCTGGCACAGCGCATGTGGCGTAGCGAGGCGCAGCCCGCGAAGTAGTAATTTCGTACGGCGCAGCCCGCGTAGTGGTAATTTCGTGAGGTGCGCAGCCTTTGGTAGACGAAAGTCCGCCGAGATGGGTGTGGCGGCGTAGTAGGGGAAGGTGTCACATATTCATCAAGACGCAGAGACAATTTCGTAGAAAAAGTCTCCGCTGGAGTTGCGCAGAAAACTCGCCAGCTCCAACCTGGTTCACTTTCTGTGCAGTTGTAATTTGGCTGACCAGCGCAGAGTGCGCACACGTCACCGAAATCTCACAGGCAGGTTTACAGAATGTCAGGCATATTTCAATGCAAGAAATAATTACAGGAATCACTATTCAATGTAACTATCTGAATAAGGACATACATTATAGTATCTATATCGATTGTCCTGATGTCAGGCGGTTGCCACGCGTAATGGAAACTCTAGCTTGCGTTCTATGCTCATTAAAGCCGCTTGCACACTGGACGCGAAACGAATTTTTCGCACGACTGATTACAGACAAAGTCAATGCAAAGACGCGATAGTCGGACAGGGTTTTAACATAGCTCCGTGTCCGAGAGTCATAAAAGTTCTAATTTTTCCGAGTATTCCAGGAATTATTAGACGTGCAAACTTGGCTATGTTTGTGTTCGACCTTCACAGAATGCAAATTGATAGCTATCGACTTTTCTTGGTCTTTTTAGCCTATTCATCTGTTTTCTTCCGTTGAAGATAGACATCAGTATTTATTCGGTCTTTGTTTTAAAAATTAGTCAGATGGATCGAACAGATTCACGCTTTATTTCCACAGCAGAGATAAAATAGTGCTTGTAGTCAGTGAGCAAATCAATTCCATGACCATTGACAGAGTGAAGAAATCATCGCATGCACGATCAAGACTGTCCGACACAAAATGCAAGTTACTCCATGTCCAGCAGCCAGCAAAAAGTAAAAGTAGCCTATTGATATGAGAACAGATTTATAACAAAATAAAGAATAAAAATATATCAGCAACAAACGGGATATCCAACAAAGATGACTCGCCCATAAATAAATCGCAGTGTTCATTGGATTTTCTGTTGTTAAAATGTTTCTTTTTATTCTTTATTTCGTTATCAATCTGTTCTAATCGTCCTTTTTTTTTTGGCCGTCAGACACGGAGGCATTGTATTGTCTCGCGCCAATGTCGACTCACTTCATTGAGCAGAGCTTAAACAGAAACATTAATTGAAATTCTCGGTACTCATCTTGAAGAACTGAGCCCTCTTATCAAAACATTCACGTTTAATATCTAAAAGAGTCAGCAGATTTGAAGAAATTAAAAACAATAATAGACTGTCGGACACGGAGATTTATTAAAACCCTGTCAGACTTTCGGACACAAGAAGCAATCTGTCGAGCGAAAAAAATTATTTTCGTGTCCAGTGTGCAAGCGGCTTAATACTAGGCTACTATTATTGTCACTTAGGTTTTATCGTCTTCAGTGGGGGAGAGGAATACAGCCTGATTGCTATGATCTCGTACTGAGTTAAGATCACATATTGAAAATAAATGTGTCACGTATCTTGCATTGTTGTCCATGCATGTTAATCTGGTTAATCCCAAAATTTAAAGCAGCAACAGTTTGTAACTAATGGGAACACGCTATCCATCGTTTCTCTCGCCAGTGAGCAAGACTTGACTCGGCTGTGTCGCCTTCTTTGCCAACTTGCGCTGGAAGGAGGGGCAGAGGCGGGACAGAGGAGCACTTGCGCCAGGCTACGCCGGGCACGAAATTGCCACATACGCCTGGACACACCCCGTTGGCGCGGCGCACCCCACATGCGCTGCGCCTGCGCCGCACCTGCGCCTGGTCTACGAAATTAGAGCACATTATCTTCAAGGTGACTAGTTTGCTTCCATAATTTACTTTACTAACTTCAGCTCCTCCATGGTCACCATCCTCCTCTCTCTTCCTAACCACCCAGTTTAACAGACTCGCCTGGAAATTGAAATATCATTTAACTATGAACATGTCGAAAAATAAATATATACAAGCTAAAATATATCTAAGAAAAAACAGTGGCAAAGATATAAACAGCGTAAATATGGCAAGTGTAGTAGTATAAACAGAATTAACAGTATAAATATGGCGGTATAAACAGATTTAACGGTATAAATATGATGAGATATAAACAGTTGCTTCGACTGATTGGTGGAACCTACGAGAATCTAATTTATTTTTGAAAGCCTAGTTATACATTGCACTGGCGTTTATTTCCGCACATTAATGACAATGAAAAATATCAGTTGCCAAGGTCTTTATAATTTCTGGATTTGCGTAAATTAGTGCGCGAGGTTCATTAAGCAGTAAGCCATGAGAATCCGTTCTAAAGTCTGAATGTAGTGACAGCTAAAGTGCGTTGTTAGGTACGATGCACAGCAAAGTGATAATAGCAAAAATAATTGCTGCGAACACAGCGAAAGTTCCAGATTTTTTGCAGATTGCCATCCTTGCGGAGTCACATCAATTGTATCAACATAATAGGTAATCGCTTTGTAATTCGTTAATCATTGCGTGTCATGCATTGGTGGTGGCTGTTCAGTAAATAAACTGATTGTTAATCAGGCAAACCTGATCGAAAACAGTTGAAGAGCAATTAAGCGGGAAAGGGTGATGTTACTGAAGGCCTTCCTGACATCTGACGCCACGCCACGGCTAATATGGCATAAGACTGTTAGCTTGAGAAGCTGTAGCATTTATCAACTGACAAACAGCAAATTTTCTGTCAACTTACTGCTAATCTTTCTGAATCACTGCTTCTCCGCTCGCTATCACCGTTGCACTGCTGCTGAATGAATGATATTATTCTGGCTTGCTAGCTAGGAGGCCAACTAGCTTGCTAACGAGTATGACAGTCAACGCAAACTGTGGCCTTATTTAGTCGGCGTAATTATTTTTGAGAAAACTGCTGTCATTGAAAGCGAACTGCAGGCTTTTTAGCTCGCTAGCCAGTTGGCTATGTAGGTAAATACATTGGCGCGCTAGCTATATTATTGCTAGCTAGGTAGCCAACTAGCTCACTAGCAAGTAAGACTGCATGCAAACTGTAGCTTATTTTGTTGGCAGCACAAAAATTGCTTGCTGTAAAAGATAAATTTCAGCTAAGTGTGGTAAATGATGAATAGTACTCAGCAACAAAAGTTTCTGTGACACCATTTATGTGTATGTTATAAAGGACACGCAAAGATCTCAATGCAATCAATATGTTTATTTAACAGGAGAAACACTGACTTTTCAGTGTCAACGTCACTCAAAACGAAAAATGTCATTTTCATGCGTCATGAAGCACTTGTCTGACGTCTAACCAATTGTGACCTTCACACTTCAATACCGGGTGTGACTTCCTCGTGCCATGATGCAAGCAACGCATCTCCGGCGCATGGACCGAATCAGATGTGCCAGAAATTGCTGTGGGATGTCATTCCAAATCTGACGTAGACGTTGTCGCAATTCCTGGAGTGTAGCTGGCGGGTTATCCAACCGCCGCAAACGTCGATCCATCTCGTCCCAAAGATGCTCGATTGGGGACATGTCTGGGGATCTGGCTGGCCATGGCAGGACATTGACATGTTGTTGCATCAGATACTGCTGTACAATCCTTGCAACGTGTGGTCTGGCGTTATCATGTTGCAGCGTTATTCCGGGACCATGTTGCATCAAAAACGGTACCACCAATGGCCGTAGCACTTCATCGCGATATCTTTGACCTGTCAGATTTCCATCAATAACAAGCAAATCTGTTCTGTTTCTAGCCGTGATCCCTCCCAAAATCATGACACTACCACCTCCAAAACGATCAAATTCCTGAACACAGTTGTTGGCATAACGTTCTCCACGTCGACGGTATACACGTAAACGACCATCACATCGGTTAAGCATGAATCTTGATTCATCAGTGAAGAGTACAAGATCCCACTGACGTTGGATCCACCGTCGATGTTGTTGTGCCCACTGTAGACGCAGTCGTCGGTGTTGTACTGTGAGTATTGGACGTCTTGCTGGCCGACGTGGGACAATGGCAAAATGACGGAGACGGCGACGGATTGTCTGTGCAGACAGTCGCCTCAAACCAGGTATCGTTCTTGCAGTTATGGTTGCAGGTTGGAATCGATTTCGGAGATGGGTTGTTCGAATCCAGTTGTCCTGTCTGGGAGTGGTTACTCGTGGACGGCCGCTGCGAGGACGGTCTCTGACATGTCTTGTCTGCTGATGACGCTGCCATAAGTTCCAAATGGTGTTTCGGTGGACATTCAGGCGATGAGCAACTTCCCTCTGCGAGGTTCCGGATTCAATCATCCCAATGGCCCTCCACCGATCATTTTCAGACAGTCTTGGCATTTAGAGGGTAGAGTTCCTGATCCGAAATGGCTGTGTTTTCGATAAGTGATGCTTCCGTCGTTCATCAGGCACAATGTGAACATTCCAAAAATTCTCCTCTTTTATTGCCATCCACAAGCATGATTTAGTCATTTTCTCGCATTTTCATGATTTCCATTTCAATGTTGTGTTTACGTGTACTGTTTCAGTCTGATATCACCATGTATGACAATTTCATAATTGCGTTATGAAAAATAATTAACAATATTGGTGTCACAGAAACTTTTGTTGCTGAGTATATTACTCTATTTTTCAATTCACTTGATAATTTATGACTGTATTTTTCAATTCACATGCGTTTTCATCACCTCCATTTCCATCAATTAATTTTTGTTTCTCCCACCCCTCATACCAGCTTCATTGGAATTGGAGTTTGTTAATCCCATGGGCAGCATTTGAACTTTGCAGCAAATCTCATTGCAACTTGTGCATCAAACAAGCACGCAAAAAGGTTTTCATTTGGGGTTGCTAGTAAAAATGTTTATTTTATTTATGTATATATATGTGTGTATATATATATATATATATATATATATATTTGTGCTGGTGTGGGATGGCAAAGAGAAATTAAAATGAGTAAAAAAACAGCCACCAATATAGAAATGAAAATAACTTGCTTCTGCTTGGCTGATGATTGAATGTCAAGTCAGATGTATTGAAGAAATTTGGATCGATTATAATCTTCGAATATCACATACCAAAAGCATTCAGTCTAGAGAATTCCCTTACCTCCGCCAATTTGAAAGCATTTTAAAAGTGAGGTTTGGCATAAACAATATGAGACTGTTGCTACTACCTGATAATAAATCGTGTTCCGATTGGTTTAGCATGCATATTGGTGACTTCCATGAGAAATGCTTTGGTCAAAAAGCCTGGCAATTAGTGTAGTTGGCCACGATTCCACAGGTGAAGAAGTTGATTTTTTCCACACGTTGATGATACTGCTGATGGATCTGGGCATTGTTCCATTGATATCAGCAGTAGAACAATAAAATTGTCATGAGACAATTTTTTTATAATCAACGCCATTTTGATTTTTTTGTTGCATGCATAGGTGTAGATTTGGGTAGGGATGGTTGGGTTCGAACATGGCAATAATATTCCGAGCAAATTTCTATAAATGGGGAAAACTAAAGAAACACGATATTGTAAATGCAACATGTTCCAGTCCAATGTAATGTTTGTGCATCTGCGGTTGGCGGCTTTTTCCAACTTGTAAGCAGTCATAAGTTTTAATCTTGGCTGCAGTCGCATAAATATTGGTGTTCAAGAAAACAGTACAGCAAACAGAATAGACAAGATTGCAAAATAACTAGCAAGCTAACAAAGCTACATCCATGCAATCAGTTACACTGTCCACTCTACCAGAACTAAGTGGATTTTGTGAGTGTACGGAGGTGATTTGAAGTGGTCAGCGAAGACCATGGAAAGTGAATAAATTACAAACATTGGCTGATCCTGAAAAATTTGCCCACTCGTGGTGGAAACAGAGGGTGCAGGTGCACCAGAGCCCGCGCAACATGGGTATGACGATAGAAACTGTATCCGAGGTTGTGGCGAAATGATCAATGTGGTCATCTAAGAATAAAACGCAGTTATGTTTGATGGGGGGTATTAATTATTCTGATGCTGTACTACACGTTTTTGGAAGGAGTCTTCTTGTAATATAAACAACAACAAAGCCAAACAAATCTCAGTTGTTGGAACCAACATTCTTCATGTTGTTCTATCAATGTGGAATAACCTCTTAAATATGTTGTGCCTCTGTAAGTCCCACATTAGATAATTGAATTTTTTTTAAATTGTAATTGGGAGTGAGGCCACATACAATCTCTTGATGTGATGGAAAATATCTTGATTTCTTTTTAGACAAGATTTATGCGAAAAATTAATGTCCAAGTAGGGAATTGTGATTAGCTATAGCAGCCTTTCTCTGCATCTTAATATCACTGAAGATGCAGTCAAAGAAAAACCATACAAATGGGAGAAAAAGTCTAGAGGAAAATGAAGTGAGGGTAAAACTGCCAAAAGGTGAGGAGTATTTCTGTCCCGTCATGCGATGTCCAGCACAATGCCTTTTTTTGGGCAACACGCCACTGATTTGTTTCCAGTTCGACCATTTCGCAAGTGCAAGACAATCGGCAACTGAATGTGAGCAACTGGCATGCTCCCAGTTGTTTGAAGACCTGGTGACTTTACATTGATAAGAAAGGATTTAATAAAAGAGAAAAAAAATGTTTTGATGTGCTATGAATTTGGGAGGGTTCAAAAATACAGTTCTTCAAAAATTCATAGTGTTAACTGTGGTCTAATGTATGTGGGAATTTGGCGGGATGTTGGGCTTCAGAGAAACTGAGCGAGGCATTTCCAAGTCTGATTTGTACTGCCTGTGCTTGTTTGACTGGCATTGGTCCCTAAAATTAGCAAGACCACTACTTAGAGATCTATCCTGCCAGCTAATAAATCACTGTACAATGATTCTAACATTTGCGCATAATACAACATAATTTCATGTAATTGAGTTACTTTGTTAATTGTGAAAAGGTTTTGTTCAGTATTGTAAAACTTTATATGAATTAAGTCCTATTCAGAAACCCAAGCAAAACTATCTGGAAGCAAAATAGAAAACCAAGTTTCTGAAAATGGCAACTATCTATTAAAATTACAGAAGCATCTTGCTAAGCACCAAAGAAAACATCAAAGAAACACGCTGTAATCTCTCTCGGAGAAGGCAATGTTTGCATTTGCATTACATATAACCCTACCCAGATAGCAAAGATTCATTGAAACAATGTTAAATCAACATTGTTTTGTCAACGTTAAGGCATTGAAACGACGTTTAATGTTGATTCAACATTATTTTGCACCCTCAATTAACATTGAATCAATGTTGATTTTCTAATTAAAGATCAATGGATTTCAATGTTATTTCAATTGAAAAGAACAATGAGACAATGTTGACATTTCAGCTTAACCTTAGATCAATGTGCTTTCAATGATATTTTAGCATTAAATATAATAATATTAAACCACAATAATGACCAAATGTGTCTAAATAAAAATAGGCTAATATTAATACCAATTCTGCTTTATCTACAGTCAGGATGCTATCGGTGTACACCTAAATATGATGGGCCTTATTAAACTTATTAAAGTTTTTTTTTTTGTTATAGGAAATGACAAATCCACATGGTTTTAAAAAAACAATCATACATTTATTAAATCGATACATTTCATCATTTAACACATTGAACATATTAAAATAACAAAACAAAAACAGCCTGTGAACAGACTGTTAGATTTTCAAGGGCGGCCAGCCCCTCCTGCCCGGTCTGGAGCGTAACGCAACCACTTTTGGACCACCTCAGCAAAAAACAAATTTGTCTGCTGTTCCAGTCTGTCGTGTCAGGGCATCTAAAACAGAAAACGCAAGGAAAAAACAAACTTTCAGTTGAAGAACAATTGCATGCCATACTTCGGAACAAATACTGCTGTTTTTTTTTTATTAACCTATTAACAGGTGCAGTCTTGGCAAAGGTAACCAGTGTAACATTCAGTTAGTATTTAACACAAAAATAAATAAACAACGTTATCCAGCACCTTTAATATCCATCTCTGATGTGCAGGTCATTCTTTTCTAACATTACAACTTCACATCTAGGAAATTTCAACAGTGAAGCCTGGGCTCCTCTCACAATCTCTCCTCTCACTCTCTACTGGGAGCTTGATTGTCGCTATGCAAATATGTATGCTGATTGGTCTGAAGCTTTTGGCCATTCAGCCTTTGAAGTGAAGACTCAACCTGTTATGGCCCCAATTTGTTATTACAATTTACAACACAACAGCAACAGCAAGGGATGACAGACACAGTTTTAAAAATTTAAACACATTTAATGAACAAAGACAACTAAACAACTAACTACGCTACTGACCAAGATTGAATATATTAAAAAAAAAACAGAAATATTTACAGTCCCTTGTTTTGGTGGGGTGGCTTGGTGATGTCCTAGGTGAGGAAAATGCTCAAACACAGGCAAAAATCCACAAAAGAAACTTCTCAGGTCTTGAACAGAATGACAGGTCTGGTCACATGTATCTTTCTTCAAGCAATTTCTCCTACTACTTTACTGTCTCAATTCTACTCTTTATATACTCTTTTGCAGACCCCACCCACATTTAGACCTCTTTTTTTTAAATTTTCTGGGACTTTCCCCAGACATGTCCAGGACATGTCTAAACCTAGCTCCAGTCTGGGCTGAATAAAAAAAAAGGTAAATACTGCCATCTAGTGGCCTCTATTCTCATTACACCTCCATTCCAAAAGGGAAAAATTTTGACTCATAAAGGCAAAATTTTTCTTTTCAATACAAAATGGTTAAGTGAAAACTTGTCTATATATACATATCATACAATATTCATAACGTGATATATACGCATATTCAAACCCGGGATACGCAATCAGCAATCACATTGTCAGTACCCTTTACATGCTTAATTTCCAAGTCAAACTCCTGTAAAATCAAACTCCAATTCAACAATCTCCGATTCTTGTTTTTCATCTTACTCAAAAACATTAACGGATTGTGGTCAGTGTACACAATCATTGGCTTTTGTCCTGTACAAACATAAACCTCAAAGTGTTGTAAAGAAAGGACCAGAGCCAACAGTTCCTTCTCTTTTGTGGAATAGTTCCTTTGGTGGCGATTGAACATCCTGGAGAAGTATGCCACGGGATGCTCAATGTCATCAGAGTCACTTCTCTGTAGGAGCACAGATCCACAAGCTTGGTCGCTAGCATCGACCGCGATGGAGAACGGTTTGTTGAAGTCAGGAGATTTGAGCACGGGGAAGTGACACAGCAGAGACTTCAGGCGATCGAAGGCTCTCTGGCATGCATCATCCCAAGTGAACTTTACGCCTTTCTTCAGTTGGTTAGTTAGACTGAGAGCAATCTCAGCAAAGTTCTTGCAGAACTTGCGGTAGTACCCGATCATTCCAAGGAAGCGGCGCAAAGCTTTTTTGTTGTCAGGAACGGGAAAGTCCATGATGGCTTGGACTTTAGCATTTATGGGTGCCACCTTACCCTGGCCTATGACGTAGCCAAGATAGGTGACAGTAGCACAACCAAAGTCACTCTTGTTCAGGTTAACAGTCAGGTTAGCCTGGGTCAAACGCTGGAACAACTTCTCTACATCTTTTAGATGTTCTTCCCAGGAGTCACTCCATGTGATCAGGGCATCGATGTATGCACGCGTGTGTGGCAATCCGGCGATTGTAGACTGTATCATCCTTTGGAACGTGGCTGGGGCATTTTTCATTCCAAAGGGTAGGACTTCATACTGGTATAACCCAGATGGTGTGGCAAAAGCAGAGATGCTCTTGGCCCTCTCAGTTAAAGGCACACACTAATAACCCTTCAGTAAATCAATCTTGGTCAGAAACTTTGCTTGCCCTATTCTATCAATACAATCATCAATCCTAGGTATTGGAAACACATCAGTTCTAGTTACAGCATTGACTTTGCGATAATCTGTACAGAATCTAGTACTTCCATCAGGTTTTGGAACGAGCACACAGGGTGAACTCCAATCTGAGTTGGAGGGTCTGATAATATCATGTTATAACATGTGCTCAACCTCTTTCTCAGCAATCTTTTTCTTTTCAGGATTCATCCGGTATGGATACTGTTTTATTGGTTTGGCATCACCAACATCTACATCATGAGAGGCTATAGAAACTCTTTTTGGAACATTAGGAAACAGATCCTCATATTTCTTGATCAACCTCTCAAACTGATCTCTCTGTGAGGGTTCTAAGTGCTGGAGTTTTACATCAAGATTTTGCAACACTTCAGAATTTGACAATTTACATGAAAGAACTTCAGCTTTAATTCTAGCTTCATCATCTTGAAACTCCCCCTCATCTTCACAAGTCTCGGCCATAGGAGAATCTGAAGTGACAGCTGCAACCCTAGCATTTCTGTCATGATAAGGCTTCAGCATGTTAATGTGGCACAATTGTTTTGGTTTTCTCCTATCTGGAGTCTTCACAATGTAATTGAGATCATTGAGTTTTGTCAGAATTTCATAAGGACCATGAAATCTAGCCTGCAATGGATTGGACTGCAAGGGAAACAACACAAGGACCTTGTCTCCTGGTTTAAACTCACGGCTTCTAGCCTTATGATCATACCAAGTTTTCATTTTCCCCTGACTTGATTTCAAGTTCTCTTTGGCTAGGTCACAAGCTGCACGCAATCTTTCCTTGAACTTGCTAACATAGTCTAACAGACTGATGTGCGGCTCTTCCTCTTGCCATTGTTCACTCAATAATAGCAAAGGTCCTCTCACTTCATGACCAAACACTAGCTCAAATGGACGAAATCCAGTAGACTCCTGCACTGCTTCTCTAGCTGCAAACAACAGCAAATGAACACCTTCATCCCAGTCTTTCTCATGGTCATAACAATAAGTCCTCATCATTGTCTTGAGAGTGGAATGAAACCGCTCTAAGGCACCCTGACTTTCTGGATGACAGGCACTAGAAAGAATCTGCTTTGCACCTAGTTCATACACAACCTGTTGAAACAAACCAGAAGTGAAATTGCTACCTTGGTCTGACTGAATTTCCCTGGGAAGGCCAAAGAACGTGAAGAACTTTATCAAAGCCTTCGAGATTGCAGTTGCCTTGATGTTACGTAGAGGTATGGCTTCGGGGAATCTGGTAGATGCACACATGATTGTCAACAAGTACTGATTTCCAGATCTAGTCTTGGGTAATGGACCAACACAATCAACAAGGACCTTCGAGAATAGCTCCCCAAATGCTGGGATAGGCTGCAATGGAGCTACAGGTGGGTCTAACTGGTGTTTTCCAACTACCTGACAAGTGTGACAGGTTTTGCAAAAGTTGGAAACGTCTTTTCAAAGCCCAGGCCAAAAGAAGTGTTTCATGATCTTATCAACAGTCTTGTTAACACCAAGATGACCTCCTAAAGGTAAACTATGAGCCATTGTTAAGATCTCATTCCTGTAGACCTTCGGAACAACAATTTGCCTGACCACTGCCCAATCTGCATTGGCAGGGATATCAGGAGGGCGCCACTTCCGCATCAGCACACCATCCTTGAGATAATACCCAACTGGAAATGCGTCTATTTCTTTATCAGGAGGGCTCTCCTCCTTAGTGCACAAATTTCAGGATCATTAGTTTGCTCCTCAATCAACCGCTTTCTGGACAGAGACAAGTCTCCAGACACATCAGAATCACCAAAACCATCTGGCTGGCTGAACAATGAACTGATAAAAGTGTCTGATAAGTTCTCAAATGGAGAAACCATAGTAGGCCAATCAGAGTCATGAGGGGAACCACCTGAGTCCTGACTATTCAATGTGCTGGACGGCACCACAACATCTTCTTTAGCCTTCTTGGCCATAGCACGAGTCACTGCGCAAGAAGGATACAGAGATGGGTCCTCATCCCCATCTTCAGTGCTCGGCTGTGAAGTAAGATGTACAGGGGGAACTACTTTGCCCCCAGCCAGGTCATTGCCTAGCAACACCCTTTATAGGTAGACTTGACATAAGTCCCACCTTTACCTGTCCCGTAACTAAATCTGACTTCAAGAATATAGAGCGCAGGAGTACAGATACAGTCCTCCCTTCAATACCTTGTACAAGTATGAAATCCCCTGAAGCGGTCTCATCACGTAACTCCAAAGAGTCCATCAACAAAAGTGACTGAGAGGCTCCGGTATCCCTTAGGATATATATGGGGACAGGAGTAGTATGCTCATTCAGAGCCACAAATCCCTCTGACACAAATGGAAGAAATTCCTCCCTCACAAAGTCAGCTGTATCAGGCTTTTTAGCCCCACAAGAAGCAGGCAATTTAGCAGATCGGTCATCTACTACAGGGGTTTCTAACCTTGTTTTCACAAAGGCATTTGGTTTGGTATCCTATTCTTTTTCTTTCTTGGCTTTTAGGAACCAACAGTTAGTTGTAAGATGACCAGATTTCTTGCAATTACTGCAAACTAGACCACTTTTGTCACTGTCAGCTTTCACACTTTGATCAGACCTGTTACTGGATTTCTGAGCACCATCACCAGATTTGTCTTTGTCTTTGGGTGAAGAATCTTGGGTATCACTGCAACCCTTTTTCTGAAATTGGGACCATCTATTGTTACTGCTAGACTGAAATTTGGACTTATGTGTGAGAACATATTCATCTGCAAATTTGGCAGCTGATTGCAAATTCAGTGCTTGCTTCTCATTTAGGTAGGTCTTAATATCATCTTTAACACAGTTTTTGAATTCTTCAACTAACACCATCTCTTTTAGTGAGTTGAAATCATCCTTGACCTCCATAGAAGTACACCAGCGCTCAAAGCAAACCTGCTTCTCATTAGCAAATTCAACATAAGACTGATTTTCAGATTTCTTCAGACCTCTAAATTTCTGTCGGTAAGCCTCTGGAACCAACTCATAAGCTCTCAAAATAACCTTTTTGACAACCTCATAATCAGGGGAATCATCTGCAGACAAAGCCGAATAGGCTTGTTGAGCTTTACCCTTGAGGACAGTTTGCAACATCAGAGGCCAGTGTTCCTTTGGCCACTGGCAACTCTTTGCTACCTTTTCAAAACACTGGAAATAGTTGTCAACATCCTTTTCCGAAAATGGAGGCACCAATTTTACCTCCTGGCTAGCCCGAAATTTATTTTCAGTTTGAATTTTTATTTTTAGTTGCTCCATTTGGAGTCTTTCTTCTCTATCGAATTTCTCTAATTCAAAATCTCTCTGTCTCTGTCTCTCTCTTTCTGCTCTTTCCTCTTTCTCTCTCTCAAATTCTTTGTTTTTTTTTTTCTTCCCTCTCAAATTCTCTTTGTTTTTCTTTTTCCTCCCTTTCTTTTTTCTCTTCTCTTGCTATTTTTTACAACTCAAACTGCCTTTGTTTTTCTTTTTCCTCCCTTTCAATCTCTAGCATTCTTAATTTAAGTTCCATCTCTATATTTGGATTTTCCACTGGAAACTGTTCCAGATCTCCTGGTGCAAACACATTTTCATCAATGTAATATTCAACTATCTCTCTAGCCAGTCTTGCTTTTCGCATGGCTGGTTTTACCTCTGTCAGCTCTAACTGTCTGCAAATTTCTAGCAGTTCTGTCTTTTTAAAAGACTTCAAAACCTCAACGGTTGGTGATGCCAAGAAATCATCCATTGCTGTTGATCTGTCAATACATTTATATAGGAAAATTCAAAAAAACAATTTTACAATTTGAAATGTTAGATTTTTAATAAATGACTCACAAAATGGTCTATCCCGGACGAGCCCCCAATTTGTTATGGCCCCAATTTGTTATTACAATTTACAACACCACAGCAACAGCAACAGCAAGGGATGACAGACTCAGTTTTAAAAACTTAAACACATTTAATGAACAAAGACAACTAAATAACTAACTATGCTACTGACCAAGATTGAATATATTAAAAAAAAAACAGAAATATTTACAGTCCCTTGTTTTGGTGGGGTGGCTTGGTGATGTCCTGGGTGAGGAAAATGCTCAAACACAGGCAAAAATCCACAAAAGAAACTTCTCAGGTCTTGAACAGAATGACAGGTCTGGTCACATGTATCTTTCCTCAAGCAATTTCTCCTACTACTTTACTGTCTCAATTCTACTCTTTATATACTCTTTTGCAGACCCCACCCACATTTAGACCTCTTTTTTATTTTATTTTCTGGGACTTTCCCCAGACATGTCCAGGACATGTCTAAACCTAGCTCCAGTCTGGCCTGAATAAAAAAAGGTAAATACTGCCATCTAGTGGCCTCTATTCTCATTACAAACCAAAGACTCAAACCCGAATGGCAGAATAGACACCACAACAAACTCGACAATTTACACCTGGAAATATTAAATGATGTTTGTATCCAGTACATGTGTCAAATGTGCCATGTTTCATCTGCATAACATAATATTAAAATGAATATGGATAGATCAGTGGCGGCGGTTTAATGTGGGGCGCTGCCTGCTATCAGTTTGCTTTCTATGTAAAATAACTTAATAAAATTGGAGATTACAGAATAAATGTTTTATTTCCACAAGGTATCAGGTCATTTTAACAGGTTATACACTCTCATATATACACTATTAAAACAAAAACAATCAGTGATTGACGATCTATACGCTTCAGAAGATTGATCCAATAACATTTTATTTCATCAGAATCTGATCGAACAGGATGTACACGGTGACTTCCTGTATGGATTCTGCTTTGAAGTGCTTTGATTACGGCTGGAAACCATCCACCTTGATCGCAGCTTTTTGTCACCGTCCCCTGCTGCCGCCGCCTGATCGCGTCCAATTTCCAGGCGAGGCGCATCTTGAACGAGCCTAGTGTAAACCGACGGCCTCTAACCCATACATCCATGCGATCCATGCTCTAACCAAGCAATATTTACCATCATGCATTGTGCTGAGAGAAAAATGGCGGACGAAAGCAAGAAGATCATGGAGAGGGAGCTGATCTACTAATGTGAGTAATTTTCATTAAAACAAATTATGTATACATACTGTATACAAAATTTTCCAATTAACTTTTGAGGATGTGTTGAAGTTTGTTTGCTTATAGTAATATGGCAAATTCACAGCTAGCAATGCTAATTTGACCCGATTTAGCTTCATATAGCATGTTTCCTGTAGCATCTGTCTCCGTCTCCCTCTTACAGAGGAATCAAGAGTCCTTGATAGAGCTCTGTCCGATTTTACAAAAACCTCACAGGATATCCAACCTGAGTGTTCAACGTCAAATGTTACCAAGCAATGAATACAGTACAGTCGCACCCAAAAGTATTCATACCCCTACTAATTTTTTTTTCAAGATTTTTTTTGACAAATAAAATTTATTCTTGCACAAATGGCACAGTAAGTTGACATAAGGCTGTAAGAAGTACAGTAAACAATTTTTCAAGAAATACAATACTTGTTGGTATTTTATTTGACAGATTTACAAAAAATCCCATGTCCAGAATTATTCATACCCTTTTCTCAGTAATTGATGGCAAAGCCTCTATGCACAATTACAGCCTCCAAATGCATCCTGTGGTTGATCACAAGGTTTCCGCACGTCTGCACGGGGATTTTGGCGCACTCTTCTTTGGCAAACTTCTCCAGGTCCTTAAGGTTTAAGTGTTTCCTTGCTATGACCTTGGTCTTCAGTTCCCTCCACAGATTTCTGATAGGATTGAGGTCAGGACTCTGGCTAAGCCACTCCAAAATGTTCACTTCGTTTTCCACTAACATTTCTTGACTGATTTTGCAAGTGTTTAGAATCATTATCATGTTGGAAGATCCATTCCTGCCCAAGACCAACTTTTTGGCAAATTGCATAATGTTTTCACGGAGGATCTAGAGGATATTTCCCATTGCAAAAATGTTTCTTTTGGGCCATTATTTGAAAAACAGTAGACAAAAAAATTTTGACACATTTGGCCCACCTTTCCAAATTGTCGCAAATCTGCAACATTGGGTAATAACGCTAATGAAAAAATTAAAGTGACGGACCATTCATGTTGTGAATCTGCATTTCGGTCATGCCTTTTTCCCTAGTTTCATGTTTAAGTTTTGTGCCTGGCCATGCCACGTACGCCGTTTGTGTTTTAGTGACCACTGCCCGCCTCTGACCATCCCAATGATTATGTATTGTGTTTTGTTGTTTGATTTCATGTTTTATTATTTTTCATGTTTTGTTATTATTTATGTCTTTGCCATGTTTTATAGTCTTGCCATGTTTCACAGCCTTGCCATGTTTTCATAGCCTTGCCTCGCTTTCATAGTCTTGTTTTTAGTTCTAGTCCTGCACTTCCTTTACCTGGTCTTGTCTTGTGTAGGTCTTTGCCCACGGTCCCTTGTCTGACGTGCCACTCATTCGGGTGATTTCCTGGTTTCTGGGATTTCAATCTTTCTTCATATCTCATTTTCTTCCTTCCTCTCTCTTTATGCTATCTACTAACAGTTTATTGTTTTCGATAATTACTAACCCCGATTAACATTGTACATTTATACTAACTGACTAACTTGCACTCGGGATTGTATAGCTGCACATACTAATAGACTAACGATCTCTCAGCATTCGCCCAATCTGTATCTCCGCCCTCCTTGCCTATCTCTAATTATCTCTACTGCAGTTTCCACTTGTATCTCTTGCTTTCCCTTTCTTTAGACCAGCGCTTCTCAAACCTCTCCTGGAGGACCACCTGTCCTGCATGTTTTAGATCTTTCCCTGTTTTAGCACAGGTGATTAAAATGATCAGCTCATGATTGACCCTCTAAAGCTGATTGATAACATCCTGATTATTTGAATCACCTGTGCTGGGGCAGGGAAAGATCTAAAACAGGCAGGGCAGGTGGTCCTCCAGGAGAGGTTTGAGAAACACTGCTTTAGACTATGCACTTTTAGTACTCCTTAATCGGAGCTGTTATTTGTTTATAGGGAGGTCTTGTTACCCTGTCTGCGTTTTGGCAGATCGCCTAATTCATGTAATTAGTTTTCCTCATGTGTCACTCCCATGTCATTGATTACACCTGTTTACCCTCGTCATGTGCTTAACCCGGATATGTATATAAGGTGTCTGCACTTTTAGTTCCTTGTCAGATCGTTTTTACTCCTTTGTCTTGTGCTACGTTCCTCGCCTTGCTCATTGTGATATTTTCTTTCTGACTGGATTGCCCGACACTTGTTTTTGGTTTGCCCTTTTGGATCTGATTGCCTTTGTGAGTTTTGACCTATTTTTGCCCGACCACGTCTATTGTCTTTTGCTGCCCTGGTATTTGGATTCGGACTGTTTACGGCTAATGAGTTTGCCTCTCCACCAAACCCACGCCTGTGTACCGAACCATTTTTGCCTGACCTTGAGTTTTGTTATTGGTGCCCTGGTTACAGTTTTGGATTTTGCCCTTTGGATTCTGCTCGTGGATTGTGGACATTGTCCTGTTGCCAGCTCTGTTGGGGGGTTTCCCCCTTCAGAAATAAAGCCTCCGTTTTGCATCTATCTGGTTCTCGCTCTTGGCTCATTTCGTAAAACCTCACAATTCAAGTTATTCAAGTTTATTTGGCAATAAGAAACAAAACCAACATGGTGTCCAGGCTGTAAACCCTTTTACTTCATGTAGCAGATATGCTACGCTGGTTAACAAGGTTCCCGGGCCTATTTGCTGAAAAGCAACCCCAGAGAATGACACTCCCACCTCCTTGTTTGACCATTGAAACCTTGTTTTTCAGGTTGAACACTTAATTTTGGGTGCGACTGAAGGTATGTAGTAGGCTCGTGCACCAGTTTTCTGCTTATCCCTAGGTATAGCATGGTACTTTTGGGCAGAGATTCAATAGAATGTTAATTGAAAACACAGCACAGTTAAAGTAAATGACTCACCAAACATGGACTGGCAGAGGGCTGTGTCCTTGAAGGACCTCTTCTGCTAGGAGGGGTCCTTGTTTTTTTTGCCAGCCCAGTTAAGGCAAGAGGCCAATTCATTGCTCAATGAATGGGCCAGCATTCGCCGGACCTTCACCTCCAGGGTGGTCCCACCAATCATAGTCAAGCGGGTCACCTATCAATATAAGAAAAGTATTACTGTTAAGTATGTGAGTGTGTGTAGCTGATGTGTTGGTATGAAGAAGAGATGGCATGATATGTTGCCATGGATAGGATTTCTTGTTTCCAAGAAGAATGACTTCAACAGAGATAGTGATAAAAAAATAAATAAAAATGTACAAACCCAATTCCGAAATAGTTGGGACGAAGTGTAAATTGTGAATAAAATCAAAATGCAATGACTATCAGATCACGAGCCGATATGTTCTTAACAATAGAACATGCATTACATTTCAAATGTTGAAACTGAGACCTCTACATTTTCATCCACAAAATGAGCTTATTTCAAATTTTCTAGCTGCAACACGTCTCAAAAAACTTGGGACTCAGGCAAAGAAGGGCTGAAATTAATATATCAGAGAATCAGCTGAAAGAAAATTTAGCAAGTAATTAAGTTAACTAGCATCAGGTGTGTAACATGATTGGCTATAAAAGGGATGTCTGAGAGAGGCGGAGTCTCTCAGAAGTAAAGATGGCCAGGGGCTCTCCAATCTGTGAAGGCTTGTGTAAAAAAATTGTGGAATACTTTAGAAAACAAAGTTCCTCAACATCAAATTGCAAAGGCTTTAAAGGTCTTATCATTGACAGTGCATAACATCGTCAAGAAACCACTGTCTGTAAACACAGTCCGCCGTGCCATCCACAGATGCCACCTGAAACTCTTATCATACAAAAGGAAGCCATTGTTGAGCATAATCCTGAAGCGCCACTGTGTTCTGTGGCCCAAGGATCATTCAAAATGGACTGTAGCAAAGTGGCCTGTGGTCAGACGAGTCCAAATTTGACATACTTGTTGGAAATGATGGGCGTTGTGTCCTCCGGGCTAAAGAGGAGAAAGACCACCCCTCCTGTTATCAGCGTTCAGTTCAAAAGCCAGCATCTCTGATAGTATGGCGATGCATTAGTGCATATGGTGTGGGACACTTACATGTTTTAAAAAGCACCATGAATGCTGAAGGTTTTAGTGCAACATATGCTCCCCTCCAGTAGACATCTTTTCCAGGGAAGGCCTTGCGTATTTCAGCAGGACAATGCAAAACCACATACTGCAGCTATTACAACAGCATGGCTTCATAGTATGAGTCCGTGTGCTTAACTGGCTTGCCTGCAGTCCTGATCTTTCACCCATTGAGAATATTTGGCACATAATTAAATGAAAAGTCCATCAAAGGAGATCCAAAACTCTCCAGCAGCTGGAAGCTTAAATTAAACAAGAATGGGATCAAATTCCAAAGGCTGAACTCAAGAAACTTGTCTCCTCAATGCCCAGGCACCTCCACTCTGTGATAAAAAGAAGAGGGGATGCGACACAATCTTAAACAAGCCCCTGTCCCAACTTATTTAAGACCTGTAGCAACCATCAAGTTAAGATGAGCTCATTTTGTGGATAAAATAAAAAAAATTCTCAGTTTCAATTTGCTATGGCATCTATGTTCTATTGTGAATAAAATACGGGCTGGTGTGATTTGAAAGTTTGTTTTGTCCCAACTTTTTCGGAATTGAGGTTGTACCAAAAGAACAGCAGTTTTTGCATGAGATGTATTGAAGTGTGGAATGTTTTTGCACTCTAGCGGGGGACGAGACTGAGATTCAACATGTTTTAATTGCTTGCCATCACGTGTTCCAACAGATTAGGCAGTTTAATGAAATTGAACTTATCAATAAAGTTTTATATCAGTGGAATGATGTAACCACAAAGTAATTATCATTGCTCTTTTAGCTTCCACAGATTGGAGGGTCATCTCTATATGCTCCAGCACCCCCAGGGTGCACAGAGGCATTTGTGCTGGGTCCTCATTGGCAACCTCCAATTCCCCCATCAGAGGCTGGCAGCACCTGCAAGACTGGCGAAATTCTCGGACTTCCTGGCGGAGTGCTTTGACCTCCTTGGCCAGCTCTGTCATGGTGCTGAGCAGTCTCTGCAACGCCACATCAATCAATAAGAATAAGCTATTGAATTTGGTACAGTTGAGAGCAAAAGCCAAGAATACCGGCTGAGTGGACGCTGGCATGAATGTTGCCGCTGCTCACCGATATCGTCTTTTCTAGGTTAATTTTGTATTTTGTGTCTGCCAGCGAATTCTCAGTTCTGATTCTCCTTCAATAGATTCATGGTCAAATTATTTCAGATTCTTCCAATAGTCGATGTTTCTTTTTCTAAACACCGGCACTGCTGTCTAACAGTGCAGGGGTTTACACTGTTAGCCTAGCAAGCTTAGTTTACCACCGGCTGTCTAGACACTGGCTCCCGGACTCTACCTGGACCCCACCTCAACATGCCACCGTATCATCTTCTCATCTGGTTCGGACTCACCTGGATTTTCACGCAGTTCTGCCATCATCCTGTGTCAGGACTGATTCAATATTCAGTTATTATATTCAATATTCAGACCTACTCCGGATCCGATGGAATATACCACAACCTTCACCACTGGAACCCTATCACCACCCGGACAACACTCATCCCCCTCGTCGGCACTATATCCATCGAGGCCCCCGCAGACACACACAGCGAAACCACTCCGGTAAAATTTACTCCACCTGGTCCACTTCTCGCCGTTCACCAAGAAAGTTGGGTCGCACGGTCAACCACCAAGTGCTAGCCGTTCCAGCTAAGTTGGCTAATGCTCCTTCCAAACTTGGCACCGCCACTGTCCACTTCGGTCTGCTCAACATCCGCTCTCTCACAAGCGAAGGACCTCTTATCCATGATATCCTCACTGATCGTAAACTTGACTTTCTCTTTCTGACTGAAACCTGGCAGCAACCAAATGACTTCTCCGCACTCAATGAATCCACTCCTCCCGGTCTTGTTTACATCTGCCGTCCCCGTGGCAACGGCCGTGGAGGAGGTCTCGCCGTAATTCACCGCGAGAAATGGAAAGTCCTCCCCGTCTCCGTCCCCGAATCCAGCACATTTAAATGCCTTGTTTTTAAGCTTCCTGGATCCTTTCCTACCATCATTACCACAATCTACCGCCCCCCCAAGCCACACAGTGATTTTATCAGTGAATTTTCAACCCTACTCACCCATTTCCACTCTCTCACCTAATTTAATTCTGCTGGGGGATTTTAACATACATATGGACAATGCCTCACTGCCCCTCACCAGAGACTTTACATCTTGCCTGGATGGTATTGGCATTCACCAGCTCATTGACTTCCCAACCCACACTAAAGGTCACACACTGGACTTAGTCTGCTGCTCTGGTCTTACCCCCTCCAAGCCCACAGCTGATATTCTTCCTGTTACGGACCATTTCCTCCTCACCTTCAACACATCACTCAGCCTCTCTGCAATCAAGTCTCATCTCATTTAGGAATACCAAAGACATCAACATTGATACCCTCTGCTCCATTATTGATAGTTTTCCAACCCCGGACTCCCTCTCAAATCCCGATGAACTGGTCTTGCTCGACAACACCCGCCTCACCACCACCCTCAACTCCCTTGCCCCTCTGAAAACCCTGGCTGTCTCCTTCACCACTACCGCCCCCTGGTTCACCCCTGAGCTCAGATCCATGAAATCCAAGAACCGTCAACTTGAACGACTGTATAAGAAAACCGGACTCACTATCCACAAGGACATGTACGCCTCCCATATCCAACAATATAAGGACTAAATCACCCAAACAAAAACCAGCTTCTACTCCGGCCTCATCTCATCCAGCAAAGGAACTCCAAGAACCCTCTTCTCCGTCCTGACCAAACTCACCCAGCCACACCATTCCCTGCCCCCCCACCTGTACTCCACGGATACCTGCAACTCCATACTGGACTATTTCAACCAGAAAATTCACACCATTCACCAGCATAACTCGCCACCCCTCCCCCCACCTGAACTGCCCCCCTCCCGTCATCTCTTCTCAAGTTTTCTTCTCCCCACTAGTCTCGAACTCTCCAACCTCATAAATCAACCTAAACCCACAACATGCCAGCTCGATCCTCTCCCCACAACCCTTGTTAAATCCTGCCTCTCCTACCTTCTCCCCCTCATTTCTGCCATTATTCATTCTTCACTCTCTACTGGAACAGTCCCATCTCTCTTCAAAACTGCCGCTGTCACCCCCATAGTTAAAAAGCCCGGTTCTGAATCCCAGTAATTACAATAACCTCCGCCCCATTTCAAATCTTCCTTTCATTTCCAAAATCTTAGAAAAAATTGTCGCCACCCAACTCCAATCCCATCTATCCCTCCACTCACTCTATGAGCCCTTTCAGTCTGGTTTCTGCCCCCGTCACAGTACTGGAACTGCCTTATTGAAAATCACCAATGACCTCCTCATCGCAGCTGACTCTGGTTTCATCTCCATCCTCATCCTTCTTGATCTGAGCGCAGGCTTTGATACTATTTCTCACCCCATCCTCCTCAGCAGACTCGCCTCCATTGGCCTCTCCCATATTCCCCTCAACTGGTTTCATTCCTACCTCACTGACCGCACCCAGTTTGGACAGCTCAAACCTTGTCCTCAAAATCTCCCACCCCCCCCCCTCACCTCTTGCTTCTCCGAACTGAAAACCTGGTTCACTGCAAACTACCTAAAACTCAACTGCAATAAAACTGAGGTCCTCCTCCTTGGCACCAAATCCACCCTCTCCAAAGTTAACAGCTTTTTCCTCACCATTGACGGCAATCCAGTCTCCCCCTCCCCCCAGGTAAAGAGTCTGGGTGTCATCCTTGACAGCTCACTCTCCTTTCACTCACACATCAACACCATTACCCGTACTGCTTACTTCCACCTCCGCAACATAAACAGACTCCGCCCCTCCCTCACCCCCCACACCTCCGCCATCCTTGTTCATAGCCTTGTTACCTCCCGTCTGGACTACTGTAATTCCCTCCTCTTATGCCTTCCTCACAAGACTCTCCACAAACTTCAACTGGTCCAGAACTCAGCTGCCCGCATCATCACAAGGACCCCCGCGCACTGCCACATCACCCCTGTCCTCCAGCACCTCCACTGGCTCCCTGTGAAATACCGCATAAATTACAAAATTACACCGTCATGGCCATTCACAACCTCGCCCCTCCCTACCTGTCCGATTTCCTGCAAGTCATCATACCCACTCGTTCCCTCAGATCCTCCTCTTCCATCCATCTCTCTGTGCCCCCTGCCCGCCTCAGCACTATGGGGGGCAGAGCCTTCACGGCTTTGCCCCCCAGCTCTGGAATACCTTACCCCCGGACCTCAGGAACTGTGACTCTCTCTCCTCCTTCAAATCCAAACTCAAAACCCATCTGTTCCGGTCTGCCTACTCCACCTGACGCTTCCCACTCTTTTTTCCTCTTTTCTCTCTCTCTCATTGTATCTTTTTTAACTTAACTTATTAGGTCCTGTACAGCGTCCTTGGGTGTTGTGAAAGGCGCTTTTAAATTTAATGTATTATTATTATTATTAAAAGCGTGAAACCTTTTATTTTGAATTGACAAATGGTTTTGATGTATTCATCAACACAATATTTGAGTAGTTTTCACTGTTCCTTCATTATTAAAAGTAACCAAAATACTTAAAAAAATATAGAAAGTCTACTCTCAGAGCAGCTTTTGTATCCTCTCTGTTGTATTTTGAGCTCAATCTTACTGGCATATTTGATAATGCAGCTCTTTGTTTTGTCATTTCAGAATAAGGAGATACTGTAAATATTCACAATGCATTGTAATTGCGCACAGAGCCATTCCTTTCATATATGAACGGAAACCTATGATGATCTCAAGGCACAACAGTTTTGCACTTGCCCTTCAAAAGCTGCCTTGCAGTATCTCTTGAATCTGTAACAAATATGAAGAAGAAAGTGTATGACTCGATAAAGGTGTTTGAAATTACATAAAATTTTTAATTACAACAACAATAATAATAGTAATAATAACAATAACTAGCAATTTGCCCATGGGGATCCACAGGTTCTAGATTCAACCCACATGGGCCCCAATTTTCAGCCCAAGTTAAAATTTTATTGTTTTATGAAACTTGCCTTTTATATTTCAGTGAACAATGCACCATTATGATGTCATCACGTCGCTATGGTGCTTCCAAAATCACCAAGGTGGCTGTCACATGACCAATGTTTTTATAATAACTTAAACTAAGTAACTATTAAGGGGAATACGCTTGCAAGACGACTGCAAGTCGACTGCAAGACGGCGCAAAATAGCGTTGCTCACGTTATGTCGCAGATATGCGCCCAGTGGAATCTAGCACCGGACACACACACACACACACATTGACGCACACATTGGCCGGAGACACACACACACAGGCACACAGAGTCCACTCGGCTATTATAATATAGATACATTACTTTTTCAAACATACCTTCAGATGACAACCCCTGGAAGGGATTGGGTGGAGGTTGGGGAGTGACAGGTGGGATCTCATTTATGAATTGGGCCTGAATTTCATTGGGGTGGGTGATAGAGTGAAGAGTTGAGGGGGCCTGGAGATTATAATACGTTCGGTGGGAGTTCTGAGAGGATTGTGGAGTGCTGAAGACTGCTGGTGTATTTAAAAAATGGGTTGAGGGAAATAAGAAGTGGTTATGAGCTTCTGTGCTGAATCAGATTGTAGGCAAAAGCTTACTTTGTCTCACACGCACGCACGCACGCACACACACACACACACACACACATAATGAAGCCTACTATACGTGGACACAAAACCTTTGATGCTGGGGCATACTTGTACAAAGGTGGGTCATCTTGATCAGAGTCAGATTGGTACAGTGGATTTGGTCTATAAGTAAACCCAAACAAAATAGAAATAAACTGTACTGCCCATTTATATTTCAGTTTCAGTTATTCTAACATTCTAGGCTTTGGAATCACTGAGAAATTTTTACCCCTTGTTTCAAATGAAGTATTTACTGTACTGTAGTTTCGAGTATAGAGTACAAAGTATTATTTCATACAAAAGTACTTCTTTCCAATAGCTTGGCTGTAACAGCCAAACTACATGGGACACGGGCGTGACAGGAAGCTGCAGGAGGCAGGTAGCAGATCATGTCCAAGTCAATGGAAGTCGCTACACTGATCACAGGAGCCCTGGTGGCATCCTAGTGGCTCAGTGTTAGAGCAGGCGCCCCATGCACTGAAGCCATCTGTCCTCAGCAGCGGTTGTGAGTTCGATTCCCGCCCTCGGCCCTTCGATGCGTGTCATTCCCTGTTCTGTTTCCCCTTTCCTATCCTCTCTTCAGCTGTCGTATCAAATAAAGGCATAAAAGGCCCCCAAAAAATAATATATAAAACAAATACATCATTGTACCGGAGGCAATGTGATGCAACCTGGTAGGTGTTTTTTTGTGGTTATTTTACAAAGTGTTTCTACGAAAATAAAACATAGAAAAACATGACAAAAGGTTACAAACTCTAGACAGATCATATTTCTGGATTAATTTAACTGGAAGATGGTCATCCGTTTTCCGAAGTTTCCTGCTTGAAATATCTTAGAGAAGACACAGGGCCACGCTGCAGTAACGGAGACAGTGTAGTAGGTAAAACATGTCACGTCGCCCTGCCTACTTGACGCGTCACGCCCATATCCCATTTATTTCAGCTTTAAATTCCAATTATTTGGAAACATTCGATTGATAATGCATTTTCATGAGAAGCATTGTTGAGGATTATATTTCAATATTTCTCATCATATTCATCAGTAGATCAATTGCCATGTTGAATAACCATAATCAATAATCATAATCAATAACCATATTATGTAAGCAGCAGTAACACACATACACACACAAAAACACACACACACACGCGTGCACAAACACACACAGACACACACACATAAAACAAACACACACATGCAAGTAGTTCACACACACATGAGCAAAGCACACACACACATATACAAGCAATTCAGTTCACACATGCATGAGTAGCTCACACAGATAAGCAGCGCTTTTGTAGCTTTGGTTAGTAAGCAGGCTTCTGTTTAGCTGAATCAAAAACATAATCTGGTGATGCATTTGATTTTTGTAGCTTTGATCAATATTTGTTCAGTAAAATCCTCAGTTGTTACTGAAATACATAATCAATTGAATCATTGACGTAACTACTTGTATCCTATTCCTTTGGCTGTATTTTTCCTCTCTTGACTGTAATTTTCCAGTCCATTTTAGAATATATTCCTTTATTTTTTTTAAACCAGCATTTCTGTGCTCCACCATGATAAGCTACAGAATGAATAAACGTTAAAGATGAGATGGTTGCAACCCATGTATTTTGATTGGAGCAAAGTTGGTTGAGTTTTTCCCATAAATACTGCATGTATTTTTTTTCAATGTTCTGAAGCTTCACCACACCAACAGCCTTCCTCAACCCCCATACTTTATTCAACCCAATACTGGAAGATGGAAATGGATACTGGAGGTAAGACTCCTTCTTTGTAAACTTTCTGAAAATTGCATAAGTGTCCTGAGCTACCCTGACAATGTCATCAAGAATCGGAATGCCATTATCCCCAGTCGTAGTTGTTAAAGTGCATTTTTCTGTGACAACTTTACGGTACTGGTCCCCATGGCCTAGGTGAGGCACCACCGGACCGTCATAGTGATGGTGCAAGTATTTGTGGCTTTTCTTGTCTGGGTCTGATGTCTCTGTCTGTGTTTCTGAAAGCCTTTTTACAATTTGTTGTTAAAGCAAGTGAGGCTTGCGCAACAGGCTTTTCAACTGACCTAAATAATTTTCATAAGGAAAGCAAGCAATGTTGTCCAGGGGGCCAAACAGCTTGTACTCTGCTGCAAGGTGTGTCAGCTGGTGGACGTTATATGTATTTTAACTTTTCCCATATAACTGCCCAAAGTGATTGACAAATGAAATAAGTAATTCATTTGCACACTCTGCCATTTTAGCTGATGTCCCAGGAGACAAAAGGAGGTGCATGGCCACAGAAAACAACATAAAGTTGTTAAACATCTCTGGAGGAATGGTCTTGTTAAGTACTACTGGGCCAGCATACAGCATGAAGTGCCGCAGTTCAGTGGCCTTCCACCTATCAATATCTGAGAGGTCCCTGGGTTTGCGACTGAATTCAGGTGAACTCAGTCCTTTCAGTTTAAATCTCTCCAATTGTTTTACTGGACAACCTAGTTGCCAGGGATTTTCCCCATATCCAAATATAGATAAGTTTCCTGGTTACCCCAAGACAACATAAGTGCATGTAGTCTAATGGGAACATTGTCACCATTTTCACCAAGCCAGCTAGGGAAGACAATTCTTGATTTAAGTGGTGGTCTTCATCAGTCATGGAGTTGAAGTCTGCATCAGTTCTTAATTTAGCATTTACCTCAGGAAAGGTCATTTTACTCTGCCATTCACCCACTTGAATGCATTTATCACAGCTGGAGTAACCATTATGGCCCTTCGTGTTTTTAAAAAATGCTCGTGCAGGGGCATCACACACGAATGAACACACTTTTGCCATTATCTGCTGCCCGTTGTAAAGGATTCCGTTCTTTAAAATCGCATTAAGATCCTTAATGAAAGGCTCCAGGAACTCAGACACACTTTTTGGCTTGTTAAGGCCACAGAAGAGGCCAACAAGGAATGGAGATCTGGTGTAATCGATGTTAACAGTCGCAAGAATTGGCCAGAACTGAAGTCTACTACTTTTAAATAGTGGTAGTCCATCTATATTGAACTGCAACTTGATTACATTCAAGTGAACAGGCAGTGTCAACGATTTTAGCCTTGACAACAACCCCTTTGCTTGGCCAAAGTGGTAATATTCCCCATCCTCCATCTTCCTAGTTGGTATTTCACTTTGTGTCCTCAGAAGTGTCCGAGCATCTTTCGGCAATTCTGGGTGAAACACACGCAAAATGCTCAAAAGTGCAGTAAGTGCCACAAGAGAGACTGAAAATGAAGAGGCCCAAAATTTCAAACTTGTCATCAAAAAATCTGCTGTTGGAGCTTCAGTATCAGCATGATCTGAATCAATGGCTGATGAACAGCCATGGCAGTGTCCATTGACACGTGTCTCACTGTATACTGGCTCATTGTCCCCCATCATTTGTCCCTCCTCCTCCTCATTGTCCCCCATCATTTGTCCCTCCTCCTCCTCATTGTCTCCCATCATTTGTCCCTCCTCCTCCTCCTCTACAGCTGAGTTAGTGTTGCCTTGCATGTTTCGTTGCGTAAATGTCTCCTCAAACTGCTGTACTATTTCTGCTTCTGTTGCTTTTAAAATTGAACTAAATTTACGTCTTTTAGACCAGCGTGATGCCATTGTGGTGTCCTGTTCAGAAAAGAAAAAAAATACAATGGTAGAATGAGCTGCTTGCTTACTTGATAAGTGGTGCAGATTTATGATCTGTAAAAAGGACAAAAAAAGGTAAACAGTTAGCAAACACAAACTTAACTCAAACTCAGTCCTGATAACGCTACAAAAAAAAAAAAAAAGATGATCCCATACATGCTCCCTAAAACAACTACAAACTGTGGACCCCCCCCCCCCATTTGTTTCTCTCCCACCAATGAAAGTTTTGAGAAAAACCTTAAAGGAGTAGTTCACCCCAAAATGAAAATACTATTATAAAAATCTACTCATCCACTTGCTGCCTTGCTGTTGAGCTGTTGAAAAAAATACACCCGACCTCTCAACAGCAAGGGGGTGAGTAGATGACAATTTTAATTTTTTTACCACCCACATGACGATGTCACGGTCCGATCGTGTAATCAAAGGACAGTCTATGGCTTAACCTTGCATGCAGCATAGGCTACGAACAAAGTATTAATGCAGAAAGCGGCAAGAGCGTAAGGAGCAGGAGGAGAGGTTGGCCAAGGTGGAGAAAATAAGCACATCTAGTTTCGTAGCTAAAAGATCGTTAAAGGCCGCTCTCCCCTTTTCTGATGAGGGTGAGCGCAGATCAGCTGTTTTTACGATGTCCACTGATTGCTGATTATTGTTCCCATTATTCCTTGCTGTTCACAAAATTTCAGATCATCCCAATAAAGTTATGTTAGTGTGTCATTCATTTGCTCATTAAACCTTATTGTTCTTGATGATGACCATTAAGATAATAATTTTAAGAAATAAATGGGCAACTTCATATTATAGAATGAAATTGTGTAGTATCCCTTTGTGTGTGCTTTACATAGGCCCGAAGGATCGTGCAAAGGTAACACCCTGTGAAATCATTATTAATTCTTGTAGAAACATCTCGAGTATGATTTCCATTCTTACAGCGCATATTGAACTCGGACATGTAACGTAACGTCCAATATTATATAGCGTAAAGATTCAGAAGATAGCAATACGTCCGACATTAATATGGTTTTCAAAGATGATGTTACCCCGAACGAAGGAGACAGGTGCGTATCGGCTAAAGGTGATCCAGAAACAGTGCAGTAACGTTACTTATTGAAAGTATTATAACCGCAGACACAGCGACGGTAAGACATATTTCTAGTGGGAAATTTACAATGGGAAGTTTGTTTGATTTTAATGAGACGGTTTGTTCAGAGAGTTTTCGTCGGGCAGTTATGAGACATACTGCTGGAGTCTGTGACACATTTGTTTGTTAGGATATCGTGAAATTAGATATATGAGGACGCTTGTTGCTGCGGAGCAATCAGTTGCTCGATATTTGACTTGCGTTTTGTTTTGCTTTAAATAGCTAACTAGCTGAGCTTCTTCTGAACATAACGGTGTACCCGTGCTTTTTTAATTGTCCTGCGATTTGTTCACTTATGCGGGGACAGGCTACACCCACCAGTTTCAATTTAACTGGTTATGATGAGAGTGAACATTCTGTAACTGAATCTGCCATTACCGTGCATGTCATAATGTTCGATGAGCTATAGTAATTAGCTAAGTATATGCCGGCCGTATTCAAACGCCACCCTCAGCTGTCATGTTGCTATCGTAAATGCTAAAGGCCCAGTCACACAGCGAAAACGCATGAATTACGCATGAATTACGCACAGATTTTCGTTTCTGCGCGGAGCGCACGTCGTATGCGTAATTCGTAGGTGGAACGAACGTGGACTGTCAGTGATTGTAAGTGGATGTGCGTCGAAGGCGGTTTGTGCGTGATTTTGAGTTTTGAACGGTTCAAAATTTTTCCGACGCACAACTGTGCGTTGGTGTGCGCAATTCATGAGTCGGCATGCGTAGTTTATGCGTCGAGTATGCGTAACTATGCGCGGGACACTCGTCGGCCGTCAGTGCTTATGCGTCAGAACTGGTTTGAATCCACGCACGTCCACGTCCGTCCACTGATGCCCCACGTTCATATCACGCATGAAACGCGCACGTATCACGTTCATTCCACTGACATTCACTGACAATACGTGAAGCGTTCGTGTTTGGACGTGCTCCATCGGTGATTCATGCGTCGGGCGTGCGTCGAATGTTCGTGGAATACTGCACCGTGTTTGCTATTATGCGTCGACGTGCGCGATATGTCAGTGATTGTAAGTTATACATGCGTGGTTCATGCGCGATTCATGCGCGATTCGTCCGAGATTTCTACCCCCGACACCCTGAAAAATTGGTCAATTTCTCAACGCACAAGCACGCACAAACCCAATCTGTGCGTGATTTGTGAGTGATTCGTGCGTGATCGGCTGTGTGACTGGGCCTTAACATCTGAAGAAAAGTTAATGTATCTCTGGCTCTGTAACTAATGAAATGGCTATAAATTGATCAGATTGTTATTAAATAGATTGTACGTCCATCGCTGATCTAGGAATTGTGCCCTCAGAGAGCTAACGTTAAGGTTATACGTATACTTGCTAGTTAGTAAGTTAGTTTCACATCCTATTAATGTTAGCATATTATTTTCAAATATTCACACGAAATAAACCGGTACACTAGGACTTATTAACTGTCCAGTGTTTATATGTTTTATGCGCTTGAATGAACTTACTGGTGCTAAAAAAAAATTCAAAGTTGACTCCCATCAGTGTAGTAAATGGTAGAAGTTTTGGCTTCATGCGAATGACTGCATATAATGTTGCACTATATGTAAATAAAGTCACATGCTTACGAACAATGATCGGGTACATTTCAGCATTCAAATATTAGATATATGTAGATAAATGTACGCTGACCTGATATGGATTCAGAAATTATGGATGTTGGGTGCAGTGCCGTTGGTCTCCCACACGATGGTGTCCCGGTCAACTATAAATTGATGACTTTTCGATCATCTGTCCCGGTCAACTATAAATCAATGACCTTCAATCATTTTTCCTGGTTAACTATAAATCGAAGCATTTTAAATCATCTTTCCCGGTCAACTTTAAATCAATGACTCTTCAACACTAGTATCATCACCCTGTCAACCAGTAATCAATTATCAATCAATTATAATCATAACCATAAATCAATGTTTTAATGTTGCTGGATCAACGTCGGGTTTCATCGCTATTGTAACAGTGATTCAACATTGATTTAGGATTGATATTTCAATGTCAACCATTCTGATGATTCAGATGGAAAATCAACATTGTTTCAATGTAGTCTTGCTATCTGGGTACCTATTATCAGATTAAACATACACCCTTCTTTAGATGTGACTGAAAATGATGGAAGTCACAGAGATCTTTTCAAACTTCCGTTTCTGCTCAGCAGCTGGCTTACGAGGCTTTGACTCATTTGATTCCCATTTGGAGTTCTTCATGCGTCTGCACATGGGATACAGGAGCGAGGAAATGACTGGACATCTGCCTTATTTTTCAATTCATTTTTAGCGTATGACAGTCCCAAACCAGTGACTGCTTGCTGTCTTTAATGGCATGTGTGATGTGAAAATAAGGAGTTGCCAGAGACCAACTTCCAAGAATGAGAATGTTAACAAGAAATTGTGTTGGAGGCCATTATTGTTTGCAAAAGCATACAAAATTAAAGAACAACAATGGACCTGTTTTTAGGTCACAGAAGTGGCCGGTATTGGTTGTCAAACCTTGAAAGAGAACTTCAGCAATGAAATAATGGAGGTTCTTAGCCTGAAAAGAAAGCTGAATGTAACTAGCTAGCTAGCTAGCCACCACAGATGGATAATGTAGCAGAAGAAAATGTGAGACAACAGCACCATACACAATACCTGAGGGATTAGATATGCAAATTTGTTTGTCAACTGATGCCAGTCAGCCTTCCCTGTCAACAAAAGGCAGATAACAAATGGCTTGCGAGAGTTAAGATCAAAATAATTAAATTAGCTAAACTAAATTAGCCTGTTTGTCTACTCTTAGCTGCATTGGTTATCTCACAGGTTATCGCCAAATGTAATTCTAAGTTATGCAGGTGATTAATTACCTGGTAAGACAGCCAGAATTCAGGCAGAGTGGCGAAACCAAAACATCATTCCATTTTTTGCTTTGTCAAGTCGAAAGTTGTGCCCAGCAGAGTGGCCTGTGCTCAAATTAGTCAATGTAAGGGATGCAATCGTCGCAAAATAATAATTCTAACATGCTATTCATTCTGTTGGGATGTTTTGCGGCATCCTAGATGTGACATCGGTGGTCATCCATTTTGACAGATTCAAATAAATTCAAATTACTCAAGATAAAACGATGAATTGTCTCACCTGGTGCCCACTGTCACTTACCAAAGTAAAGTTGAAGTACAAACTGGAAATAGTGGAAGCCTTCAGGAACATTCGTTGTAGTTTGGAAACACTACCTCAGAAAGAAACACTTTAGGGGACCTATATCTAAGTAAAATGCTAATTTCGGTACAAAATTTTAGTTTTGAGGTAGGAACATGAAGTGGTCCTTCAAACAGTCCATAATATAGAGTCATGTTCCGATGAAAACATTTGTCACGAACACTGTCTCCAAGGCTGTAACAGCTATGACTGTGGTGATTTTCAGTCATGGCCAACAAAGAATTGCCTCCATTCTTGTGAAACTTGGCATAAAGGCTTGAGCACACTCAATGAAAGGCTATCACGAAATGGACAGAAAAGGTGTGAAACAGTGAAAAACGAGCATTAGAGCTTGAAAAAAGAAACAAATAGACGCTTGACAAGCATGTAAAACTGGGGAAGAAACACAGATTGAAGAAGAGGGAGTTACTTATTAGGCTGGTGCCTTTTCAGGAGGTAAAATAATCCTTAAAAAGCACTATAAGCAAAATATTAAACGTATACCTCCTGAGAGCATTACTTTCGAACTTTGATCACGTTATTACTGCCAAACTAAAATCATGTTTTTCTAAAAATACAGATTTTGAACAAGAAAATACAGATTTCTCAGCAACTGTACATCCAATTAACTTCATAGAGGCAGTTCTATCCATTTTGTGATAATGTCTGTACATAGCTCTTTTTGCAATATGTACCTCTGAATATGAGTAAATCAAAATATGCATATTTAATTATCTGTGTCCCCCAAAACGTATACTGAAATATGGACACCTGGAAGAAAAATGCTCTTTAGTGAGATTAGGAAAGTTTTTTTCTTTCACATTACGGCTGAAATTATAACCAAACACTGTTTAGTTATCTCAATAACTGTGTTTCTCCCAGTGTCTATATATTTATTAACAGCTGTTGCCATGGCAACCACTGATATAATGCTACAGAAACTCAGTTGCAATTTCTTATAGAATTATTTTGATAATAATTCTTAGTTTAAAAAGTGAATATCTTGGAAAAATGTTTGCTGAACTATAAGTTCCCTAAACAAGCCAGAGATCTTTTATGCCGCCCTGGCAATTCAGATTGCGATTTTTTTAGACAAGGAACATTTTCACTGAGAACATTTTTCTCTTTCAAGTATGCCCTGGGAGAAATGGAAGATAGAACTGTTATAAGTGGTGAGGGAGAGCAAGAACCAGGGGTAAAGCCCCTAGAGTAATTTTGCAGTTAAGGGGCTTGCTCAAGGGCCCAACAGCAGAGCTGCCTCCAACTTCACCACTCAAGATGCAAGTCAAAATCCCAAACTCCACCAGGAGCAGCAACCAGTGACTATTCAGTTACCAGTAAGTTACCGTGCTGCACCAATAACTTATATTTATAGTGCACCTAAATGACATATGTACAGTCATTATTTAGCTTAGTTCAAGACTTAATCCTTTGGGTTAGTAGACATATATGTCAGAAATTCACAAAAAGTAACAGTGGTTACAGAAGAAAATGCATCTGCAATTTAAAAAAAAAGGAAAAATTACCTCTAAATTCATTCTATCATTTGATGTAAAAAATAAAATAAAAGGAGGTAGACAGATTCATTTGAAAAAAACACATTTTTCTTCCAATGGAGTGTCATTAGAGGTACAAGAGCACAAAATGATTGTTGAAATGACAGTTTAGCACAGAGTGCAATTTGAACACTAATCATTCAAGGTTAAATCTCTGCCTGAAGGTCTATGCTCATTATAAAGGACATGAATCTAGAGCGTATAAACAAAATTGGGCCATGTGTGACCATATCAGAGCCCAAAAAAAGAATGTGCTGTGTGCTGGGGGCAATAGTTTTACTCAGCTGTGTTTAGGTTTATCTATGAATAATAATTCTCTTCCTGTCACAGTGATCAGCTATCTTTTTTGTTTACTCTACAGCACATTTGCAATCTGATACAAAATGCCATACTGAAGCCTAGAAGGCAAATATAAATTCTTTCATCATCAAAAAGACAGGGAGTGAACAACTTTAAACTAGACAACCTGAACTCATTAAGAATTAAGATAATGGTCCCGAAATTCGTTGACCACACGCAGGTGCGGCGAATGGGGCGAGTGCTGCACCAACGGGGTGTATCCAGGCGTATTTTGCAATTTCGTGCCCAGCACAGGTCAGCGCAAGTACTCCTCTGTCCTGCCTCTGTCCCTCCAGCCGGTGCAAGTGGCAAAAAGGGAAGAGAGAAGGGCTGAGTGGGTTTAACACAGCCGAGTTAAATCTTCACCAATCAAATGAGCTCCTCTACTCACCTTTAAAATGTTGGAAGAAAGAAGCCTCTGTTCTATATCTGCATGATACGTTAATGTTGCATTTTACTCTGCCACTTCAGGCATGTTTTCTGCACCGATTACTTCGATATTAAGCATTACGAATATGAGTTAGCTGGCTAGCTAGGGCATTCGCAAATTGTAACCATTAGCGAACTTGAATGGAATTTCAAAACGAAACAACGCCAGATCATTCAAACTTATGAAGTTGGAAAGAAATACGACGGTTGCTCATTTATTTCTACTGCTTGCATCATTGGGAAGAGAAACGATTAATAGCATGTTCCTATTATTACACCCTGTTTAATGTTGGGATTAACCTGCATGGACAACAATGCAAGATACATAACAAATTTATTCTCAATATGTGATCCTAACTCAATACGAGATCATAGCAATCAGGCTGTATTCCTTTCCCCCACTAAAAATGATAAAACCTAAATGATAATAATAGTATTAAGCCGCTTGCACACTGGACGCGAAAAGAAATTTTTGCAGGCAGATTACATTCAGAGTCAAGGCAAAGATGCAAGTACACAGGTGTATTTGCGTCTTTGGATTGACTTTGACTGTAATCAGTCGTGCGAAAAATTTGTTTTGCGTCTGGTGTGAAAGCAGCTGAAGGACACATACCCGCATAGCCGACACATGCACTCACGCACCCATATGCACACATCTCTCTCTCTCTCTCTCTCTCTCTCTGATCTGACATCAGGAAAATCTATTTAGCTACTATAATTTATGTGCTGATACAGATAGTTACATTAAATAGTGGTTGCTGTAATTATTTATTGCATTGAAATGTGCCTGACATTCTGGAAACCTGCCTGTGAGGTTTCAGTGACTGTGTGCACTGTGCGCCAGTCAGCCAAATTACCACTGCGCAGAAAATAAACCAGTTTGGAGCTGGTGAGTGCTCTGCGCACTTTCGGTGGAGCCATTTGCCACGAAATTGTCACTGCGTCATGATGAATATGTGACACCTCCCCCTACGGCGGCGCCACACCCATCTTGGCGCAAGGCCATCAGCCAAATTTCCAAAGTGGATGTGCACAGTGTTCCACACGAAATTACCACTGCACTGGACGAAATTACCACTGCGTGGGATGCGCAATTGGGCTCTAATTTCTTGGCGCAGCGCAGGGTGGCATAGCATGGCGCAGCCAACGCAGTGGTAATTTCGTTCGGTGCAACCCGCACAGTGGTAATTTAGTGCGGTGCAACACCGTGTGCAGCCACTTTAGCCATTTGGTGGAAGGAAATGCGCCGACATGGGTGGGGTAGTAGAGGGAGGTGCCATCATGACGCAGTGACACTTTTGTGGAAAAAGGTTGTAATATGTGTTGTACATTCCATTATCTTGATACAGTAGCATTTTTCTTTTTTTTTTGTTGGCTTTATGTAGGCTATTGATCACACCAAAAAGACCAAGTCAAGTGTCACTGTACACATCACAAACAGCTCAGTGTTTGTTATTACTGAAGTGCTTGGCACGTGGTGTGCCTCAGGATTACATTACCACTTGCTTTTCTTCATTTCCACTCGTGCCTCACTGGAAAAGCAATAAAAATCAATTGTTTCTTCAATTTGCCGCAAGTGCAGTACATACCTCACCTGGGCGTTTTTAATGGAGGGGGAATTTATATTCTTCTTTTCATGTCTTGAACAATTGTGTCCATGGGACACAGATGCCCCAGCTGAAGATAGAACCTTAAGTATTTCCGAAACAAAAATTAATCTGATCAGAATACACAAAAACTCTGAGAAGTTTGAGTGTTCAAATTTGGACTTTGAATTTAGAATTTCAGCTTTCAAAATTTTTTTCAATGAGTACATTTGAAAAATGGAGTAAGTGATACCCATCTTTAGGGTTCCTACAAAACACATGTGAAAGCTTAACCCGTTTGCGCAGAGGCCAAATTTGGCTGCTTATGCGTTACCTTATTTAATGCTTTATTATTCATGATTTGAGCTGCATAGAGAGGGGGAATATGGCTCAACGGAGACAAGACCCCTGCAGTATTTAGAATTCCATTGTATTTCAGCTGATTTTATGATTTTGGTGGAGAAAAACGGCTGAAAACATAAAAAATCTTCATAAAATTTCGGCATTGAAACAGTAAAATGAGGATTGATGGATGGTAGTTTAAAAAAAAATTTTCTGGGAACATAACATAAAATGAGTGGCAAGAACAGTCCGTTCAGCCCAACTAGGCTTGCAAGTTTCTTTTAACTATTGTGAATATATCACTTCGGATACTCAATGACTCAATGGAATCTAGCTTTCAGTCAAGCATACTCTTGAAAATTGCCAAGGTTCCTGCCTCAGCAATATTGTCAGGCAAGCTGTTCCACATCGAAATTACTCTTTGGGTGAAAAAATATTTCCTAATATCAGTGCTAAATTTACCCTTGATCAACTTCCATTTGTGGCCCCCAGTTATACTCACAGAACTTGGCCAAAGGAATCCTACATAATTCACTTTGTTAATCTCTTGAACATATTTAAAGACCTTAATCAGATCACCCATGAGTCTCCTTTTCCTTGGCTTTTTTAACTGCTACAGCACAATGACTAGAACCTGTGAGAGTTTGGTCAACAATCACTCCTAGATTTTTTTCATGTTGAGCACATTCCAGTTCTAAACCACCCATGAAGTAATCCTGTCTCATGTTTTTATTACCTACATGTACAACTTTGGATTTTGCAAAATTTAATTTCATTTGCTACATTTCTGCCTAACTCTGGATTCTATCCAAATCCTCCTGAATCATTCTAGTAGAGTCTAAACTATTTACCAAACCTCCCAATTTAGTATCATCTGCAAATTTAACTAATCCGCTCTCAATATTCATATCAAGGTCATTTATGTAGATGAGGAACAGCAGTGGTTCCAACACTGATCCCTGGGGGACCCCACTCCCCATCATACCTAGCTGAGATGAGATTCCACTGACCACCACTCTTTGTGTTCTGTCCTGTAACCAGCTTTGATTCCACTCCAGAATACCTCCTGTAACTCCAATGGAGCTCATTTTAAAAATTTGTCTCGTATGCGGTACTTAATCAAATGCTTTCTCAAAATCCAAGTATATATGTCATAAGTCCTGCTCTGATCATAACTCTTGGTGGCCGCTTCATTGGAAGATAAATCTCGTCAAAGGAGGTTTGTCAGGCATGACCTTCCCTTACAGAAACCATGTTGGCTAGCCCTCAAAATATTATAACGTTCAAGGAATGATTCCAGCTCATCTTTTATGATAGATTCCAGTATTTTGCATGCAATGCAAGTTAAACTGACTGGCCTGTAATTTCCTGGCTTGGTACGGTCCCCTTTTTTATGTATTGGTATTATATTGTCCTGCTTCCAATCATTTGGTATTTCTCCAGTTTCAAAAGACTGTCTGAAGATGGCAGAGAGCGTTTTAAAGATGATCTCACCAACTTGCCTGAGTACTCACTTTAGGATATAAGCCATCAGTTACCAGTAAGTTACCGTGCTGCACCAATAACTTATATTTATAGAGCACTTAAATGACATATGTACAGTCATTATTCAGCTTAGTTCAAGACTTAATCCTTTGGGTTAGTAGACATATATGTCAGAAATTCACAAAAAGTAACAGTGGGTACAGAGGAAAATGCATCTGCAATTTAAAAAAAAGAAAAAATTACCTCTAAATTCATTCTATCATTTGATGTAAAAAATAAAATAAAAGGAGGTAGACAGATTCATTTGAAAAAAACACATTTTTCTTCCAATGGAGTGTCATTAGAGGTACAAGAGCACAAAATGATTGTTGAAATGACAGTTTAGCACAGAGTGCAATTTGAACACTAATCATTCAAGGTTAAATCTCTGCCTGAAGGTCTATGCTCATTATAAAGGACATGAATCTAGAGCGTATAAACAAAATTGGGCCATGTGTGACCATATCAGAGCCCAAAAAAAGAATGTGCTGTGTGCTGGGGGCAATAGTTTTACTCAGCTGTGTTTAGGTTTATCTATGAATAATAATTCTCTTCCTGTCACAGTGATCAGCTATCTTTTTTGTTTACTCTACAGCACATTTGCAATCTGATACAAAATGCCATACTGAAGCCTAGAAGGCAAATATAAATTCTTTCATCATCAAAAAGACAGGGAGTGAACAACTTTAAACTAGACAACCTGAACTCATTAAGAATTAAGATAATGGTCCCGAAATTCGTTGACCACACGCAGGCGCGGCGAATGGGGCGAGTGCTGCACCAACGGGGTGTATCCAGGCGTAATTTGCAATTTCGTGCCCAGCACAGGTCAGCGCAAGTACTCCTCTGTCCTGCCTCTGTCCCTCCAGCCGGTGCAAGAGGCAAAAAGGGAAGAGAGAAGGGCTGAGTGGGTTTAACACAGCCGAGTTAAATCTTCACCAATCAAATGAGCTCCTCTACTCACCTTTAAAATGTTGGAAGAAAGAAGCCTCTGTTCTATATCTGCATGATACGTTAATGTTGCATTTTACTCTGCCACTTCAGGCATGTTTTCTGCACCGATTACGTCGATATTAAGCATTACGAATATGAGTTAGCTGGCTAGCTAGGGCATTCGCAAATTGTAACCATTAGCGAACTTGAATGGAATTTCAAAACGAAACAACGCCAGATCATTCAAACTTATGAAGTTGGAAAGAAATACGACGGTTGCTCATTTATTTCTACTGCTTGCATCATTGGGAAGAGAAACGATTGATAGCATGTTCCTATTATTACACCCTGTTTAATGTTGGGATTAACCTGCATGGACAACAATCTGACCTTAATCAGATCACCCATGAGTCTCCTTTTCCTTGGCTTTTTTAACTGCTACAGCACAATGACTAGAACCTGTGAGAGTTTGGTCAACAATCACTCCTAGATTTTTTTCATGTTGAGCACATTCCAGTTCTAAACCACCCATGAAGTAATCCTGTCTCATGTTTTTATTACCTACATGTACAACTTTGGATTTAGCAAAATTTAATTTCATTTGCTACATTTCTGCCTAACTCTGGATTCTATCCAAATCCTCCTGAATCATTCTAGTAGAGTCTAAACTATTTACCAAACCTCCCAATTTAGTATCATCTGCAAATTTAACTAATCTGCTCTCAATATTCATATCAAGGTCATTTATGTAGATGAGGAACAGCAGTGGTTCCAACACTGATCCCTGGGGGACCCCACTCCCCATCATACCTAGCTGAGATGAGATTCCACTGACCACCACTCTTTGTGTTCTGTCCTGTAACCAGCTTTGATTCCACTCCAGAATACCTCCTGTAACTCCAATGGAGCTCATTTTAAAAATTTGTCTCGTATGCGGTACTTAATCAAATGCTTTCTCAAAATCCAAGTGTATATGTCATAAGCCCTGCTCTGATCATAACTCTTGGTGGCCTCTTCATTGGAAGATAAATCTCGTCAAAGGAGGTTTGTCAGGCATGACCTTCCCTTACAGAAACCATGTTGGCTATCCCTCAAAATATTATAACGCTCAAGGAATAATTCCAGCTCATCTTTTATGATAGATTCCAGTATTTTGCATGCAATGCAAGTTAAACTGACTGGCCTGTAATTTCCTGGCTTGGTACGGTCCCCTTTTTTATGTATTGGTATTATATTGTCCTGCTTCCAATCATTTGGTATTTCTCCAGTTTCAAAAGACTGTCTGAAGATGGCAGAGAGCGTTTTAAAGATGATCTCACCAACTTGCCTGAGTACTCACTTTAGGATATAAGCCATCAGGACCCGCCGCCTTATCTGCATTTAGTTTAAGCAACTTGTCTAATACTTCATTATCCCTAACCTCAATTTCCGCAAAATAATCTTGAGCGTTGGACATGCCCTCTGGCCGAATAACAACCCGCTCTAAGGTAAAATTCCCCCCAAAAAAAACTCTTTAAGGTATCCGCAATATCTTTGTTTTCATATAGCAGCGATCCATATTTATTCTTTATGCTCTTAACCTCCTCTTTGACTTTCCTCTTTCTGCTTCAGTACTGAAAGAAGCGCTTAGGATTAGTTTTTGCCCTTCTGCAATTTGCCTTTCAGTCAGTCTTCTAGCATTCCTCAGCTCTTTTTTTGACCACAGCTCGCATTTTATAGTATTCAGCCTTAGTATTCTCATTGTTATCTTTTATGTACGACTTATGAAGATTCCTCTTATTCCTCAGACTCCTACGAATAGCTTTAGTCATCCATGGAGGATTTTGCTTTTTCAGTTGAGTCCTGGACATCTTTTGAATGAATTTACATTGTGAATCATAAATCCCTCGACCACAGTCTTCATCTCAGCATGAAATTCTAAAATATCTACTCTCTAGGAGCCATATAAGACAGGCACTCAAAGACACCACAGTGGATACATTATTCATTCACTCTCTGATGGTGGTAAACTACGTGTTTGTAGCCACAGCTGCCCTGGGGCAGACTGACGGAAGCTTGGCTGCCAGTATGCCCCTACGGCCCCTCCGACCGCCACCAAACATTCACACACAGCCATACAGGAGTGTTCCCATATTGCATGTTTTGTGGGTGGGGGAAACTGGAGTACCCAGAGGAAACCCACGCGAACACGGGGAGAACATGCAAACTCCAGACAGAAAAGCCCCAGGATTCGAACCCACAACCTTCTTGCTGTGAGGCAGTAGTGCTAACCACTGTGCTAAACAGTGAACAAAATAAAGAAATACAATCAATAAGACAACATTTAGGAATATTACAGGAATATCACAATATAACTTTGAGGGGAAGTTCATCATTCAATCCATCAGGTGTTAAAGTCTGTAAAGTGCATATCCGATACACTTCGCCGACGTTTGAGCAGCAAATCAAGATCACCACCTCTCTGTGAAAGGCTGACTTTTTCAAGACCACAGAAACGTAAAGTGGAAATGTCATGTTTTTTATCATTAAAATAAACAGCCACAGGATAATTTCTGTCATTTCTGCATATAGAGCTTTTGTATTCACTAATGCGCTGTTTTAATTGCCTAGATGTCTTACCCACATATGCCAAATCACAGGGACAACGCAGCATGTATATCACGAGTAGATGCACAAGTTATAACCTCTTATTAGTATGGGGATGATAAAAAAAGTTTGTTTTTCAGGTATTATTGCACTGTGCACAATTTCCACAATGATAATTTCCCGCAGGTAAAGGGGATAAAAGCCTCTGAGTGGGCGGCTTGGGCTTGTAAGTGGTAAAGTCAGCATGAACAAAGAGGTATCTCAGATTTCTCCCTCGCTTGTCACAAAAAGAGGCTGAAATTTAAAATGGGGGGCCAATTCAGGGTCTGAAGTCAAAATATGCCAGTGCTGCTTAAAAGTAGATTTGATAGTGAAAGAGAGAGCAGAATAAGAGGTGATACAAGTAACAGAACTTCTTTTCTTTTCGTTTGGTTTGTTGTAACAATTCTGAGCGTGGTTTCCTCAGTGCTGCATCATAAGCCTTCTTGAACCAATCATTTGGGTATCCCCGTTGAACAAATCTAGACCTCATCTCAGATGCCTTCTCTATAAAAGCTGTAGTGCTGCAAATTCGTCTCAGCCTAAAAGAATAGACTTTTGGGCAAACCTCTCTTCAAAGGGGTGGGGTGAGAACTACTTGTCAGAAGAAGTGTGTTCTTCTTGGTTTCCTTAAGGTGCCATTATTTATAATAACCCACATATCCAAAAATGGAACTTTTTCACTACTGTAACTCATGGTAAATTGCAAGTTACAATTAAAGCTGTTGAGTAAAGTGAAAAAATCTTGTAGCTCATTGGAATCAGCTTGGACCAGGCAGAACACATCATCAAAAAACCTGTACCACTTCAAAACTTTAGGCAGAAAAATGTTGCACTCTTGATTAAAAACAAATTTTTTTTCAAAGTATCCAACATACAAATTTGCATAATTAGGTGCACAAATTGAACCCATGCTTGTGCCAGACGTTTGTAAATAGAACTCTCAATTAAAATTAAATAATTTTTCTTCATCACAAGAGTGGCTAATTCAATAATGAACTCATTGGGAGGCATAGCTGAATCATCACTGTTCTGAAGATAGAATTGTAAAGCCTCAATGCCCCCATCATGTGGAATATTTTTGTAAAGACTGGCAATGTCAAAGGTCACCAACAGAATGTCATCAGGTAAGTCGGTAAGACTTGAAATATTAATGATAAAATCAGTGGAGTCTTTTATATATGCTGGCAGTGTCTGGACATTAGGTTTAATAAAGTAGTCCACATACTGAGACAATGGTGATAATAAAGTATTCGTCTGGGCTACTATGGGACGGCCAGGAGGATTGAATAGAGACTTATGCACTTTAGGCAATGTGTTGAAGACTGGACAAATGAGATGCTGGCAGTACAAAAAATCATATTCAGCTTGTGTAATCCAACCTTTTTGTTTGGAATCTTCAAGAAAAACACGTAGCTCCAGTTGGAATGAGCTTGTGGGATCCTTTTGGAAACGATTGTAAAATCTGGTATTAGACAACTGTGACATAATTTCAGATTCATATTTGTCTGCATCTTGAATACAAATACCTCCACCTATGTCAGCAGGTTTTATCACAATGTCTTTGTCTGTCAACAATTCATACAAAGCACACCTCTCATTATTCATTAGGTTTTGTGAATAATAAGGCTGACGGTGCATCTTCATAATGTCATATTCTACTAGCCTGCAGAAAGTATTGATTGATGCGTTGGTGAAGTTGGGGCAAAAAGTGCTCTTAGGTCTAAAGACAGTAGACGGTAGACTAGTAGCTGTATCTATGTTCTGAGAGAAGAAATGTCTCAGTTTAATTTTCCTGAAACACTTAAAAAGGTCCACTTTTAAACCAAAATCATTAACCCCATTAGTAGGCGGTTATTGCGGTTACCCGGTCGCTCTGGTCTTTGCTGACCGCTTTCCTCATCTGCACCTCCTCGTGTATCACCCCAACCTGACCCCCGGCCTCGCGTCTTGGGCGGTATTCCGCGTCCGCCCAAAAAAAGGACCAGCATGGGAAGCGCCACTGGAGTCACTGTCGAAGGTGAAGTCGCTGGAAGAACTGCCTCCTGTAGCGAAATGTTCCCTCTGTCGGTGCGCGTGAGCTGCATGCCGTGACGTGCCGTGGGGTCTGGGCAGCCCGGCGCATAATTGCGCATCAGACCGCTGGGAGAGGGACACACGCTCTTTTGTTTCCCAGTGATATATATATCGTTCCTCAGGTAATCTTCTATGTCTCGTTTGAGTTTCTTCAGTTTGGTAGCTTGGAGTTTGACTTCATATTGACCAACTAAATCTTTTAAAGTCTGGTCCATAGTGGAAAAGTCCATCCCAAGCTTTTCTTTCAGGCTCTCCTCTAGTGCCAAAATTTCAGTCCTTAACTCACACGCTTCAGCAGATACATGTTCAATAATAAGCAACATGAGATCCAGAGAGCATTTTTTGAGAATTTCTCCCCATCTGGTGACAAAGCTCTCATCAAATTTCCCAATCGTTGGAGCTTTCTGAATCCGCAGGCCCCTCGGGATTTTCTTATTAGCCAATACTCACTCAGGGTTGTGCTGTGCATTATCAGATGCGTTTCTTTAAAATGCAGTCTCTCTAATCTTATTTTCAGGTCATCTGTAGCCACAGACTCTTCCATCAGGTTATTGGGGATCAGGATCTTCCAGGCATCTTCCGCGGAGAATTCAAAAGTTTTTGCGCAATTCTTTGTAGGCGCATTAATTTCAGCAAGGAAACTCATATTGTCAAATACTCCAATGATCTCGGTTCCATGTGAGTCGGGTGCCAAAAGCAAAATGGATATGACCACAATAGCGAAAAAAACTTTTGCACACCAGTAACTAGTCAGGTGCATAGGAGAAAGGCCGACTAAGGACTGAAGTAACGAAAAAAAACTCCCACACACAGTATTCTCACTTGCAATTCATTTATTAGTCAACGTTGCCCTAAATAGGGTTATTTTTACCTTGGTATATGGTTATTTGTTTTGATGTTTACTTTTGAGATGCGTCTGACTAGTGGTCATGTGATTTTACCTGATTGGGCCACATAGGCCTACCAGCCTGCATTTAAGATATGCTCTCCAGTATATTGTTTGCTGTCCTGAGGAAGGTCGGTTGACCAAAACGTTGACTAATAAATCAATTGCAAGTGAGAAGACCGTGTGCGGGACTTTTTTTTCGTTCTCGACACTCTCAAATCATAAAATAATCATGTTTTCAACACAAATAAACTTTTGATGCACCAAATTCAACATGAATTAATGATTTTTCTTGTTTAATGTAGCATGAGTATATAAATATAGGCGCAGTTGGATATTACTGGTCACCAGTAACCTCTGTAAACTCAAAACATGCCTTTTTTCCATGATAAAGTTTCTAATTTTGACCATTTTTCTTTGGAGTCCCACAAGCCAGACCTCATATTCATTAATGGAAACTGCTTATTTAACGGTCAGAACATTGACCTTGCAATGAAAAGCTAGCAGTTCCCACATCTGAGCTTGCAAGCTTGAGCAAACACTTTCCACTTCGTACTAGGGACAACAATAACTCGCTAAAACACAGTAATATCTGAAATATACATTACTAGCTGCTACCCGCTGTGTAGCCTATTAGCTTGTCGCTTTTAGATCGCATGAGGGAGAGAAGCCGTGTCTTCAATTGCCACTTGATTATTCTTGAATTGGAAAACGTGTTAATCAAGGGAAACCATCTAGAATCAGCAATGACTAATTTTTGTGAATAATTGCCGCCAAATTTTCAGGTGTTACGCCTCATTCACACATATTGCTACTCGCCCATCGCCCCTTGCTGCTCGCTGAAATTGTACTCGCTGGCAGAAAAATTCTCTGCCGTCAGCGTCGGTTGCCATGGCTTCCCAAAGGTTTACTTCCCACTGCAAACGTGTCAGAGGGAAGCAAGTTGTGGCTGTATAAAATACCAGCGGGTGCATACACATAATTATCTACCTTGTTTAAGATCGCAGACAATTCTAAATGCATAAAATGAACACATAAATAGTACCACTTATAGATCGCCTTTTCTGTTTTCTATTGTCTGCTTAGGCATGGTTTGATGTCCACAGTTAGCTGACAATTAGCTTCCAATAGCATATTCGGCTAAAGAGAAAAACGTAATTTAAAACATGCTCTCACCTGAAACGCAGATGATTGCAGAAACTCTGTTCCATGCGTCATCCTTTCGGTTTTTAATTTTAGAATTTTTGAGGGTATTATCATAGAGCTCCGGCTGGTTTGAGATGGCTATTTTTAGCTGCTCGTCAGGCATGATGTAGGAACCAAAATACTTGCGCGTTGCGGCGTTCAAACTGTCTGTGGAACTGTCTGTTCACGTCAAGCGAATCATCTCTTTCCTACATTCCCACTGGTAACTCGCTTCACTCGCATCGCTGACAGTAAAAAATATTTTATGTCCGTACCCGCCCCCATCGCATCGCTAGTCCTTGAGTCGCCAGTCCTCGCCGCATTCCACTGGAACACATTCATATTCCATTGGCGGTTCTCACTCAGAGATGGGCGAGTATCGATGTGTGAATGAGGCTTAACGCCAGCCCTGCGAGTGTTCAACTGTCAAATTTGAATTTGGGAGCTATGAAGTTCGACTAATCAGAATGCTGCATTCGTGGACAAATGCGGTGCCCTGTCAAAAGCCCTGGTTTCGTGCAGGCTCTCTTATCACTCCCTTGGCCCCATTGCAAACAGTAGCCTGCTCGCAGGTTACCTCGACACCCGTTCGTAAGGACACTGCGGCTCCTAGCGGTGCAGCCGGATATTGGTACGCGCATCATCATCAGGTTACATAAGTTTACTCTCTACCCGGAGTGAAATTGCCATTTTTTTGCGAGTTTTCGTCATTGAAACCTGGCTCAGGTGTTAGTGTGAAATTAGAAAAAAATCCATGCACAAATATGGCCGTGCATGGCGAACACACAGACAAACACCTTCTTCCTTAAATATAAGATTTTACCAGGAGAGACATTCCATAATCAGGGAAAATCAGACTATATGCTGCCCGAGATTGAACAGAAAGGTGCAACAATCTGATCAGGGGGTCTACCGAAGTGCTTGAGATGTTCTCATTTTAAAAAAGCCAAAACCTCAGCATTCTATTGCGTTGAATACAGTATAAATTCTGAAACAAACAATCACATTAAGGGAAATGCCACCACATGCTCTATTATTTGCAAAGACTAACGGTTATTCTTACTAACCAATGTGGCAAACTAGCTCTGTGATCATCATGGCTATGGTAAACCAAGAATAAAAAACTTCCAGCCAACTGGCCATAAGGGAAAAATGTGCAATTGCACTTACTCATAAAATGAAGAAAAACCTTCCTAAATTGAAGTTGTCCTCCAGAGACTTGGATCTATTGAGTAGAAGGAATCCTCCGTCCTGTTTCCTTTGGAATAATTCCCATTGTTTATATCTCACCTTGTTTATAATTCACCTCATTGAAATCGCATGATTTTAACTGAACACTTCAAGCAAGTTTTTTCTATGCAATCACGTATTTTTCCTCTGCACAACATTAAGAGAATACAACCCAACTTGCCATTAAGCAAAGGTTTAAATATTTCTCTGGTTGTCCAATCAATGTCTTTCAGTTACTGTGGAAAGCTGATACTCTCTGGAATTGGATAATAAATGTGTCAATAGATCATTGCAGGGAAAGTTTCACGTGAGCATGAACTATAACTCTGCTTTACGCAGATGAGCCTAAGTAAGCAATTGAGTGACTGGCTATTAAAGAGATTACTGAGGAGGATATAAGTCAGTGCTGAATTCATTGATGGAGGAATCTGTGCAAAAATCCAAATGAGGGAATTTCTCATTTTTGGCTTACTATTGCAGAAGTGGTTGCCACAAAGGACAACAAATTTTACTGTCGCAGAAATCATTTTTTTGAACTGCTGGATATATACTGAGTCAAAAAAGAAACTTCAGACTCATAAAATTGTAAATATTTTCTTGAAACTTTTAATGAAAGAGTTTTTATTATCACTAGGGGTAAATGCGTTGTCAAAGACATCATGACTCACATCCACTCCGACGTGCACAGGTACGTGGCACGAGCGAGTGTTCTTTATGCTAAAACCATGTTTTCTTGTGTTCCTAGTCACATGAACACATGAGAGATGTGCAACTGAGCTCACGTTAGCATGTTAGAGTGACATCTCGGAAAAACAAGTTTTTACAGTTAATTATTCCTTGATTTTCAATGCCATGGCTGTCAAACATTCAGTGTGAACGTGGCATTGGCATGCTGAATACGGAAACGTCCGTCACTGACGTTGCAAGGGTTATGGGATGCAGTCGACGAACTATCTATGATCTTTGGACATGTGTCCAACAAACTGGCACCACAGCTGACTGACCTCGTTCTGGAAGCCCACCTGTGACGTCAAAAGCAGAAGACCGACAAATTGTCTTACGTCATTTGCATTATCAATTTGTCACTGGAATGTCCACTAGGAATGAATTGTTTAGAGGTCATGTGACTGCCCAAACCATACGTAATCGCCTGCGCACTGCTCTTATTCAAGTTGTAACTTACCATGTTTACTCTTGGACATTGGACGTTACATTATAGACATTATTTTATGATATACCATCTTTAATGAGTACAGAATTAAATAAAATCATTATTTAAAACCTCATTTCTTGTATGTTCAACTTATCGACTTCCAACCGAGTGTGAAGTTTTTATTTTGGCTGAGTATATGGTATTGGAAAGAAAATTGAGTTGTTTGCACATCAGGCTTAGCTGTGGAATTTGATTCATGCAAGTACTGGGAAATAGGGATGGGACTCAATTCCTCCATATTCTAAACTGTTCGCCCTCAACTTGCAAACGTGAATATTCAATAACTGATCTGGGTGTGCCACCCAGATCCAAGGTGTGCCACCTTGAGAGGGAATGAATAAACTATACTCCCAATCAACATGATCAACCCCATACAGACAGACAAGCGTAACCCTGCATGCTCCCAGCCACATATGGTAAAGGCCTGCAAAGTCTCAAGTTGCATGTGAGGATGCGTCAACAAACTGTGCTCACTGACACAGGTCTTATGTCCATTACAGTTGCATTTCAGTTCTTAATGCAGTACTGTGTGAGGCCTCGATGGTTACCAGTTTCCATGGATTCTTACAATCTTTTCACTGTATCAAGGACAGTCAATTGAGGGATTGCTAAAATATGTCTAATCACAAAATCTTAAATTGTTTGACTGTTTGATCATGCATCATTTGGCAAGGTGGTGAACCCTGAACCATGTTACTGGTAAATGACAATGCTTTTTGCAACCGATTCATTTCACAGTAATGTGATCACTTGGTGTCCCCAAGAGTCTAACAGCTAAAATGGAAGGGAAATTGAATATAATTCGATAATTTTTGAGTCTTAAGTTAGAATAGGTCAAAATAAATTGCTATAGATTTTTAAAAATTTCCTCACTAATTTTTTTTTCATATTTTTCATCAAATTCCATTCACTTTACCCCCATTACAAGCACTGTCCCTGGTGGGTTGGCCTAAACTTCAAACTGTCAGCATATACATTTTTTCAGGATTTTAATACAAACTGGCTTTATATTTATTGAGTCTAAGGAAATAAACATTAACACACAAAGATATTTGTGGTGCAGATGTATTTTTTTCATTTATTCCATGATGTTTGCCCAATTATACCTGTCTTCAGATTTTGTGTCATGTCCGTAACGACATGTTTTAGCTGCCACCTATTGGCCAGAATACACACTACCGAAGAGTCGCATGGTCCAGAAGTTTTGCAAGGCGCCATTTTTGAAAATCTTGGCCACTGATGCATTCAAATTTTCCGTATTTGCACAGCATTAAATGGACGTAAAGCAGTCGCAGGTGAGTACCTTTATTCTGTGTCATCTCCGTATGCTATAGGCACCTTCCAATTGGCCTCACAAACCAAAAAATATGTATATATACTGTTTTGCAGTGGTGCACTGTTGCCAAATTTACACAAGTTGAAGGTATAGATAGATGTACAATTCATCCATGTAGACAAACGTCAAATAGGGGTCATATCCGTCACGGTCACCTCCGTAACAATGTCAGCATGACGGAGATGATGGGTTCTCTATGCCAATGTTTGTTTGGTTTTATGTTCAGAATAAAACTGTTTTCCTAAGTCTGCTATTCAGATATTTATCTATTAAGCACAGAGTGTCATATCCGTAACTCCCGGTCACCTCTGTAACAACAGGTCATCTCCGTCACAAAGCATCTTTTTCCTCAAAAATCAAAGCAGTTTATTTCTATATTGATAGATACCATATTAACCACACTAGTATGTTTAAAAATTATGTTTCCTTTTTCTGGAGGGCAATAAATTACCTTTACTAATACAAAAAGTAAGGCACACTGTTACAGAGATGACACCTTACCAGGAGAAATTGTAAAAAATTGATTATGGTCGATGAAAGTGCGTGCCAATAGCATGTACCGTCTTTCGCATGACCCATGGTTTGGTTTAAATCATATTTGGAACCAAAATTGGCGACTATATATTTGGATTCAGAGATCCCCAAAATGCTCACATTACTGTGAAATGACCCAACCACTCATTTCAACAACCAATCAATATTTTATGACCTGTTATCTATTCACCTGTTTACTGGTGGAATGTTCCAAATGTGAGTTTCCCCTGAGGTTCCCACAACTTATCCAGTCTTTCCATTCCCCTGTTCTGAATATTTTACAAAATGCATTGCATCACTGCAAAAAGTGTCTGTCTTACCAAGTCATTCAGTCTTTATATAAGACGTACCTTCCTAGTTTTTCTCTCAAGAAGAAAATCTGAGCTTATTTTAAGTTACCATGTGCTTGAAAAAATAAATTTACTTACCCCATTGGCAAGTCTGGAAATAAGTCAAACTTTTCTCACCCCATTGGAAAATTTTTGTCACACAGAGAAAAAAGGTGATCAAAATAAGTGATTTCAGTCTAAATACAAGATTAAAGTGCTTGGTGAGGTGGACTTATTTTTCAGTTTTTGCAGTTCAGGAATCTAATTTGGAATTTGCTAAATTTATAAAAATCAATACAGCTGATTAGGAGAAACTTTAAATGTTTTTTTCTTTGTGGTGTTTTCATCTAATTATATTGCACAGTTAAAGAGAGTGAACAAATTACTTAATTCAGTTTTATCTGGATTTTATACACTGTCCCAAGTTTTATGAATTAGTGGTTGTATATGAAAATCACAAGTAATTCCACATTTTGGAGTGGTTATGTTCAACATATTTGCTCCCAAAAGTATCAAGTACCTATCATTCAGCAGTTGTTCTGAAATTGACTGAATTTCCTCTGCCAGGACAGGGCATGCTTGTATGCAAGTAATGCTTGTTTTTAGTCCAGTAAGGGTATGATAATGCATAAGTCACACCTTCTCCAGCCTGTTCTTAGAATTTGCTCCATGCACATCAGACCAGTCAGGGGAAAAAAAGGTGTTTCGAGGCCAAGGGCAGGGTTTACTGTCTGAATCCTGTTATCAAAATCAGTCATCTTTCAATGGAAGCTTTTACTCTAACTGCAATGACACACTGCATGAAAACTAATTTACAGTAACCTTGGCACCTCCAAAAGGGCAAAATCAAATGGATCGGCAGCCTTCAGCATTAGGTTTAAAGTCTCGTACCAGCTCATTCTGACTATAGCAGTGCAGTTAATGAGAAATATGCCTAGTCTCGTACAAGAAATAACTCTTCCACAGTACTCTGTAGCGTGCAAGGTGCAAAATAGAAAGTAACTGACACACTGGGAGGAGTTTGAATTCATCAACTCTTCAATGCTCCATGCAGAGTCTCAGATAGCAGAGCATTTTTAAGGAACAATGACAATCCTGACAATGTCTCCTACACAGTTTTACTGTAGTTTACCCATATTTTAATAGCATAGGATAGCAAATTCTGGCAATATTGCATATGGTTATTAAATAAATCTTCCCAAAGCAAAGAGGTTTTCTTTTCTGGCTAAATAGCGGGATGCATTCCACAAAGCTGCTAGTACTGAGTGCGGGCATCACCATGTAATAAGTATCTAAATTACTGCATTAACCTTACTTGGTTGCAGGAGAAACAGCAGGTGGCTATTTCTGGAAATATGCGCCTTTCTTTTTACCTTTCACCTGGCATTCTCCGTCATCCAAAGTATGATTAATGTCCAGTGCAAACTTGCGTTGCTGATATCAGCAACAGCTGTCATAAAGAGTAATTCACCCAGGCAGTCAGCACAGTGCATTTAAAATAGATGCCTGTCATGAAATGGAATTTGAAAAAGTCTGGCAGACAACCTGTCTATTCTAATACATTTGACTGTAGTGATTTATTTATTAGTTTGTGTTATAACCTGGGGGGGATCTGGAGTCTGATTGAGAATTTGTCTTTTTCCCCCGATTTCAGAGACAGCAATTGCAGGAAGACACTGGCTTCAGTCAGTCCTTACTAAATTACTTTGGGTTAGTTGTGTTTTTGGCTGTGTGCCAAAGGCATGCCTGTCATCTGGGAAATCCACAGATGTAAGTTGTTATTTTGGCTGAAGACAGTCTTGGATGAAGATCATACATATGTATGTTTTACAGATTTGTTCTTTATAAATGAGGATACCAAATTGATGCATTTGTACGTTCCTTGTATTCATACCAGATTTCCCAACTTGCATTGTAGGTGATAGCTTTGCAGTAGTCATGTAAACGCTGGATTCTTAGTCATGGTTTTCATAGATATGGAAGTTATAGTTTTCGGTAATGGAAACAAAGAGGAATATTGCCCCACTGAGGTACCGGTAAGGTTGAGAAATTACTTTTTTGTAGCAGGTGGGTAATTGCACTGGGCTGTGCTAAGGGCCAGTTAGCTTAGTAGCCACTGGCAGATTCTCATTGCCTTGCATGCACAATATATCACAGTGATACAGCCAGGAATGTAATTAGTGGAAGTGTTTAAACTTGAATTTTCATATTGTGCCTGAGGGGAGAGAGCCAGACGTATGTGACAGCAATTGAATTGGTCAGGATTCAGCGCAGCCTCCCCCTGCTCTGCACGTTCATGGGTGAAAAGATCAATCTCGCTTTCTGCCAAATGGTAATAGTCATTATTTTTGCAAGCATGAATCGGGCCTCATTGTTAATGGCAGCGTGCATGGCAAATTAGCAGGGATGCCAAGAAATTCACTGTCCAAGCTGTACACAAGACCCACCTCTAATGTAATTAAGAGAAGGCACTCGTGGGACACTGAACAGCATGCAATACTTTTATTTAATCAGTTTGGCTTCAACATTTGCTGTTTTGTAATATGTTGAGGGAAATTGGAGTTGGGGGCACGGTGCGAATAATGTGTGAGCCCTGTATTGGATTGGCGGGCTGTTCAGTATGTTTCCTACCTTTCGCCCATAGTCTGCTGGGAAAGGCTCCGGCTCCCCTGCAATCCTGAAAAGGATGAAGTGATGTCGATGATGGATGGATGGATGGTTTATTCAATCAAATTGCTCGACAGAATGTAAACGTTAAAAAAAAGTACATCTAAAGATTATTTTTCAAAAAGCTGACATGAAATTTTCATGAATTATTGCATTGTTAGTGGAGCAATGGCATATTTCTTTTGAAGGGTATGGTTTAATATGGTGTGGATCCTTCTGAGACGGCCCTCTTAAAGGTTTTAAAAATGATAAAGCATGATATTTTTCTACTGACTGTCAAAGACGAAGAGAATGAGGGCTATGGAATGAAATTTGTTCCAACAGAAATTTAATTGAATTTTGGTTTTGAATTGAATTTAATTAGTCTTGAATTGAATTGTATCGGTTTTGAAATTGAAGGAACAAGTAATCTGAAACTGAATCCAATTATTTGTATTGAATTTTAAGATAAAACTTCATTTCCTTCAGTTCGCACATTCAAATTCAGTTCTCTAAATTCAAATTCAAGTTGAGAAACATGAATGCGCATCGTGAGCTGTAGTCCCGCCTCCGTCCCTCGTGACCCACCTTATTTGGAATAAGTTGACCTATATCATTTTCGGGAAGCGCAGCTCACTCTGCTCAGAATGAAACCCATCCAACTATACACCGAAAACGTTTACCAAAACTTCGGCTCTTGATCAGTTTATTTGTTTTAGCTCATCATATTAATCTGCCATCTGGCTTAATGGTTCAGAATACCTGGAGTCACAAAATGATGACATCACCACAAAGAGAAGAGACTGCAATTAATCCAGTAGGGGTTGCAGCTGAAACTGGTCAAAGAAATATACCGTTTTTGGAGCGTTACTTAACGCACATGCAAATTCACTCATGCACGAAAATATGCAGTTAAGAGTACGGGGATATGCTCTCTGCTGAAATACGGTGCCAACACGGATTTACGTACTGTGTTGCACATGGATCTGTAGTGGAATTTTAAACGCTGCAGGTTAATTTATAGCTGGCTAGCTATATCCGGCAAATTATCTGCAGCATTCATGGAAACATGAAATGCAATGTAAATTCGGTGGCTCCTCTGAATTCAGTATACTTTTCTACTGATCATCGGCAAAGTCACTAGTTTGGTCTGTGGCAGCGTCTTTACAGTGATTGAGTGAGCAATGTCCGAGTTTTTACTTTGGCATATTTCTTCAGGGTTTTGACCTGCCAGAGACCGATCTGGTGACATTGCCGATGACCAGTTTCAGTTTCAGCTGCAGCCCCGACTGGATTAATTGCAGTCTCTTCTCTTTGTGGTGATGTCATCATTTTGTGACTCCAGATATTCTGAACCATTAAGACATATCAAGTTGAAGTTTAAGCTCTGAACAGCTCTATCTAATTATTTTGATTTTGACTGAATATAACATTACACTTGAAACCGAGGAGCTTTAACATGTAGGCTCGCCAGCGAAATACATTTATACATACCGACTGGGACAAAAAGTGACTCGATTGTAACTAACGTTAGCATTTTTACTTCACCGAAGAAATTATAGAAATTAACAAGTGCATTTACTGATGATCTTAGGCTAATTTAGGGTTAACTGCTGAAGATTAATATGATGAGCTAAAACGAATAATCTGATGAAGAGCCGAAGTTTTGGTAAACGTTTTCGGTGTATAATCGGGTGTGTTTAAAATTCGTTCTAAGGTGCGCTTCCCGGAAATTACATAGTCACCTTATTCCAAATAAGGCAAGCTACGAGGGACAGAGGCGTGACTGCAGCTCGTGATGCGCGTTCATGTGATGTTACTTAACTTGAATTTGAATTCAGAGAACTGAATTTGAATATTATGAACTGAATTTGAATGTGCGAACTGAATGAAATGCTTCAGGTTTTCTCTTAAATTCAATACAAATAATTGGATTCAGTTTCAGATTACTTGTTCATTCAATTTCAAAACCGATAAAATTCAATTCAAAACTAATTAAATTCAATTCAAGACCAAAATTCAATTTCTGTTGGAACAAATTTCGTTCCATAGAGGGCATTCAGTCGGCTATGTTTCTTAACTTTTGCATCACTGTTGAGTGAAAATATTTTGTTGGAAGTGATGGCTGTTATGTATGAGCATTTTGTATACAGCACCGTATATCATTCCTAAATGGAGATTTGTGAGACCCTATATAAATGCCCATTATGACTGGTCAGTGATTTGTTTATTTTGGATATCATTTATCACCCTCTGGTGCTATGTTTGTGTCACATTTTGCATGGTCTGATGGAATACCACTTGTTTGTGATGAAATAGACTAGTGCTTTCTAGAAGCTTCTAGCATCTTCTTGCCTGGAGGGGGCCGGATCACCCAGGAATCCTGTAGATCTTTCCAGAATGTTGCTAGTCTATATAAATGCTGTGATTTTGGTCAGTAGGGGCAGAGTTTTTGTTTTGGCAACAGAGTTACATAGTGGCATTAGAGTGTTATTATAAGACTGCAGAGTGGATTATTTGTAGAAATTTTTGGACCTAATCAGTGAAGACTAAATTTGTTTAAGATGTCATTGCTGTTTTGTAGTGATTTTTCAAGTCATAACATGGAAGAGACTAGGATTTTCTACTACGGTCCCTATCCAGCTTCATGCTTCATTTGCATTTGGGATGAGCCCCAGGTCATCTAAAATGGGTACATTTGAAAATACATATTCCACTTCTGTGGAAGATAGCAAGATAGCAAGTGACCATGAGCCAGATCAGAAGCTGATCAGAGACAATGTGGCAAAAAATCAGAGCAGATCTGGTCCCAATCTAGTTGCTTTCAGGACGGAATGACTTTCTTACAACAATGTACCAGTTGTTTTACCTAGTATGCAGTTTATGGCTTTTGTGGTTTATGCATTGAAAAAAGTAGGGTTATGTTACCGAAACTCAGAAAACAAGAAATGCAAATTAAATCATAATAGGCGTGCAATGCACGGAGTACACCTCAGCCCGATGTCGAAGTTTTTGGAGACGCCCGCCCACCCGCCCTCCCAACCGCACGAAGGATAGCAATACCCCGTCAGCCTTAAGGGCTGAGGGGTAAAAGGGAAGTGTTTTGAAAAGTTCAAACATCCTTAACTATATTCAAAACACAACAATACATTATTTGATGATTTTACTAAAGTATTAAATTGTTTTTAAAATATATGCTTCTTTTAACCCCTTAAGAACGCATTATAAATATAGCATTTTTCCAAATCGCGACAATGTCAAGCGGCATATCCACATTTCGCGAAGAGACTCGGCCAAAAGCTCATGTAAACCATTTTTACCTGAACCGAACACAATTCAAGCACCAAGCAAGTAAATAAGCATGCAGCAGAACGTAGGATATCATATCAGTGCTGAATCGCCAGGATTTCGGCTGAATTCGTGCTACACATAAAAACGATACCTCAAATAAAATAGGAAAGTCCACAGAATGCAACGATACGAGCCCTGTCATTTTAAACCGACACCACATTGAAAGAACAGCAGGCATACACTTTGCAGTCTACAGGGATGAGCAGAAAAAAATTCTTACCATTGATATTTTGCAATAAAAAAACTGTTTGAGGGTAAATCTGCACTTGCTATTGTTAGCCCAATGTGTCGCGTTATAACGCAACTAGATCTGCCAGGATCCTAGTATGTTCTTCCCGAGGGCGTTGCTTCAAATATCTCAGCTCCGTAGCATTCAGCTTCCTTGCAATGTACTTTCCGATCTGCTTTCGGCTTGTGATGCTGTCAGGAAGATTATGCCAGTAGGAATTTGATTGTATGAGTCCTGATGATTCTAACGAACTCTTAACCACCATAATGGCAGAAACCAAGCCTGAGCTATAGCCTTACGTTCTGAGTGCGTCAAGCTGAGTCCATGGGACATATGCATGTTCTTGAATAGCGTGACAATATAAACGCAAAACTAGTTTGTTTGAGGTATTTTCCGAATAATTATCCGCTAAATATTCAACATTCATTTTCAAAGTCGTTTTCTGACAGAATCTTTGCACTATTCCGCACTAAAACTGAGACTACAACAGTACTGTACGTATTTTCCAGGGCATCGACTGTTGTCGATTGGCGCAGCCTATTGGATAAAATGCCGCGCTGCTGAAAGGAAATTGTGAAGGTAAGATTCCTGATCAGGGTACCTTTTTTTTTTTTTTTGGAAATAATCGCAGTTGCCTTCTACAAATAATCCCTGGGGTTTTTGTTATTCTTACAACATATTTTCACATTGCCTTTGTATTTATCATTTTACTTATTTGTTTTGTTTTTTTAATAAATATGCTCCAGTGGAGTCAAACTTAATTTTCATTGTATGTTTTATCTTTGAATGGGAAATTGTATAGGCAACAAAACTGGCAGAAATAATAATAATTTTTTTAAATTCTAAAATGTTGTATTTGGATGGAATAGATGCCTGTAGTGACATATGAGTGAAATTAGATGAGTTTTCCAGTTTAATATCTGAGAAATCTGAAATGGAACACAAGGTACCTAAATTGCCAAAATGGAGAAGCCACCTAGACATTCCTCTCTAATTTTGCTCTGATTGACCTGATCAGAATAAACTTTGGCACAGATAATAATGACATTCTGTGCTGTAATTTTTTAAGAGGTTTCAGGCTGCAACTTAACAAATCGAAGTAAAACTTTGTTAGGTGCAAAATGAGATCTTTCATTTACACTGTGTTCCATCTCCATTTACTCTGACTCAGTGACATATATAATGATTTTTACACCAGGTATGAAATCCCAAATGTTTTTACCTTTATTACAATACCAAGATTATTCAAATGGACCAAGCAGTCGCAGAGATATACTCATTTCATTTTGGGCTTGCCATTTTCAAAAAATAGGCTCAGGGCTTAAGGGGTTAATGATGATGTGACAAGTTCCAGTAATCATGTTAACTGAAATGGGTACGCAAATTGTATCATAGGATGTAAGGAGCCTACAAAAAAGGCATAATCCCTCAAAATGAAAGATGGAAGCTCATCAATTTAGCAAATGATACCTGAGCTTAGAAACATCTGTAGGATCTTGGACATTTCACCCTCTACAGACTGTGATGTATCGACATAGAAATGATCTACATTGCACCTTTCAAGCAATACAGCACAGAGTGCTTCACGAACAGGTAAAAATGAAAATGCATTTAAAAGCAATAGCGCAAGGTGGGAAAAAGTTAGGGAATTAAACATCTAAATAGAAATGATCAGGATTTTAAAAACAGACTTAGAAAAAATAACATCAGAAAAGAAAGAAAACCATTATTACAATAAAAGAAGTACTCTCTAAAGCAAGCCTATAAAAGTGAGTCTTCTAAAGAGATGTAGAAGAAGATAAACACTCAGCATTCATAATATTAATTGGGAGGCCATTCCAGAGTCTTGGAGCTTTAACTGAAAAAGCTAGATCACCCTTTGATTTTAACTTGGACTCCGAAACAGCCAGTAATGCTTGCTTTGAGAACCTGAGCAATCTATTAGGTTTATAAGGAATTAAAAGCTCTCATAATATTCTGGCACTGTACCATGCGGTGCTCTGTAGACAATTAATAAAATTTTAAAATCAATTCTTAAATGAATTGGCGGCAAAAGATGATAAAATTGGAGTAATGTGGGCTCTTTGATTTTCTTTGAGAATTCTTACTGCCAAATTTGGAACTACTTGTAGTTTGGCTAAAGATTTCTTATTTAGACAGGTAATTAAGGAGTTACAGTAGTCTAACTATGATCGAATAAAAGCATGAATTATTTTTTTCAGCATCTTCAAAAGACAAATCAGATATACAGTACAGGCCAAAAGTTTGGACACACCTCCTCATTCAATGCATTTACTTTATTTTCATGACTATTAAAGTTGTAGATTCTCACTGAAGGCATCAAAACTATGAATGAACACATATGGAATTATGTACTTAACAAAAAAGTGTGAAATACCTGTTACTGAAAACATGTCTTATTTTCTAGTTTCTTCAAAGTAGCCACCCTTTGCTCTGATTACTACTTTGCACACTCTTTGCATTCTCTTGATGAGCTTCAAGAGGTAGTCAGGGTTAATTAGTGGAATTTCTTCCTTTATCAATGAGGTTGGGACCATCAGTTGTGTTGTGCGGAAGTCAGGTTGATACACAGCCGACAGCCCTATTGGACAACTGTTAGATTCATACGTAATTTCACATTTGTTCATTCATAGTTTTGATGCCTTCAATGAGAATCCACAATGTAAATAGTCATGAAAATGAAGGAAACGCATTGAATGAGAAGGCGTGTCCAAACTTTTGGCCTGTACTGTAATTTTGGCTATATTTTGGAGTTGCAAGTAGCATGGCTGTACAAGTGTCTTCATGTGTTGCTCATATTCAAAGTTGGTATCAAAAATCACACCAAGATTTCGAGAAAAGGGCCTAATATTTGAAGCAAGAGCTCGTAGAGATGATTAAATTTTAGGCAACTTTCGACCAAGTGGACTTCTGTTTTTTTTTTATTTTACTGCATAAAATTATTTTCCAACCAATTTTGATTAGCGGCTAAACAATCAGGCAACATCGACTCATTGCTGAAATCAGAAGATTTAACTGAAAGATATGTGTGTCGTCACCATTACAATGAAAAGATATATTTTGCGGGCAAATAATCAAACCCAGAGGAAGGATATAAGTGGAAAATAATGTAGGCCCAAGTATGGAGCCTTGAGATAAACCTTAACCCCTAACCCAAACCCACTGTATTTCTGTTTTTTCTTGAAATGGGACAGCGTCTATTTAAAAGGTCACCGTGTCCACATACTTTGGCCTATCATCAAATGCTTGACCTCCTTTGAAACCTGATACCTTGTAGAATGTCAAAAAAGCTCTGTGATTTACTGTCAAAGAGGAACAGAGGGTAGAATTTTTTTATCTTCCATGCGGATTTTTACATCTCTGGAAATGACCCCATTACAGCACTCTAAGTCACTTATTTCCCCATGGAAACACAACTCTGGCCCACTCCCAGGTCTTTTGAAGCCAAGTGTCAGAGGAAATGATTATACAATGAACTATGACCCTTAGAGAACCATTTTTGTGTGGTAATACTCATGCGTTTTGCAGAGTGTCCATTTGGAGACTCCAAAAGGACCTTTGGATACTCTAAATAAAGCTTGATTGCTCATGAACCCCTTGGTCTAGAAACATGACCTTGGTCTCAAATGAAAGACAACCATCTGTTGTATCTTACTCATATCTGGATTAGTTAGTAAAAGTTGTGTCATGGTATTACAGAGGCCTTATTTCACATAAAACTATTTTTGCCACTGTACCCATGATTTTCTATAGAAAAAGGACAGACAAAGTGATGAAGTGCAAATGTGTAGTTGTAAAAGAGGATCCCCTCCACCTGCACTCTCACCTTTCTACTCTCCTTTACAAAAACCACTATTGGAATACCATAAAATTTACCACCAAAAACTATAGTATTACTGTTGTAATTGTATGGTTTTTTTGGACTGCACTATGGTGATTTTAGTATTATTATTGAAATATTATAGGGCTACCATAGCTAATAAAATAACAATACAGAAAAAAAACTATTGTAAACCATAGCTGGTGAAATTGTTATGGCCCCGATTTGTTATTACATTTATAACACAACAGCAACAGCAAGGGATGACAAACACAGTTTAAACAACTAAAACACATTTAATTTTTAACAAAGACAAAGACTAATAACAACCTACAACTAAAGACCAAGATTGATAAATAAGAAAAAACAGAAATAATTACAGTCCCTTTTTGGTGGGGTGGCTTGGTGATGTCCTGGATGAAGAAAATGCTCAAACACAGGCAAAGAAATCCACAAAAGAAACGTCACAGGTCTTGAACAGAATGGCAGGTCTGGTCATCTTCTTGCAATTTCTCCTACTACTACTTTACTGTCTCAATTCTTTTCCTTATATACTCTTTTGCAGACCCCACCCACATTGAGACCTCTTTTTTTTAATTTTCTGAGACTTGCCCCAGACATGTCCAGGACATGTCTAAACATGACTCCAGTCTGAGCTTAACAAAAAAAAAGGTAAATACTGCCATCTAGTGGCCTATATTCACATTACACCTCCATTCCAAAAGGGAAAAATTTTGACTCATAAAGGCAAAATTTTTCTTTTCAATACAAAATGGTAAAGTGAACACTTGTCTATATATACATATCATACACATTCAAACACGGGATAAGCAATCAGCAATTACATTGTCTGTACCCTTCACATGCTTAATTTCCAAGTCAAACTCCTGTAAAATCAAACTCCAATTCAACAATCTCCGATTCTTGTTTTTCATCTTACTCAAAAACATTAACGGATTGTGGTCAGTGTACACAATCATTGGCTTTTGTCCTGTACAAACATAAACCTCAAAGTGTTGTAAAGAAGGGACCAGAGCCAACAGTTCCTTCTCTATTGTGGAATAGTTCCTTTGGTGGCGATTGAACTTCCTGGAGAAGTATGCCACGGGATGCTCAATGTCATCAGAGTCACTTCTCTGTAGGAGCACAGATCCACAAGCTTGGTCGCTAGCATCGACCGCGATGGAGAACGGTTTGTTGAAGTCAGGAGATTTGAGCACGGGGAAGTGACACAGCAGAGACTTCAGGCGATCGAAGGCTCTCTGGCATGCATCATCCCAGGTGAACTTTACGCCTTTCTTCAGTTGGTTAGTTAGACTGAGAGCAATCTCAGCAAAGTTCTTGCAGAACTTGCGGTAGTACCCAATCATTCCAAGGAAGCGGCGCAAAGCTTTTTTGTTGTCAGGAACTGGAAAGTCCATGATGGCTTGGACTTTAGCATTTATGGGTGCCACCTTACCCTGGCCTATGACGTAGCCAAGATAGGTGACAGTAGCACAACCAAAGTCACTCTTGCTCAGGTTAACAGTCAGGTTAGCCTGGGTCAGGCGCTGGAACAACGTCTCTACATCTTTTAGATGTTCTTCCCAGGAGTCACTCCGTGTGATCAGGTCATCGATGTACGCACCCGTGTGTGGCAATCCGGCGATTGTAGATTGTATCATCCTTTGGAACGTGGCTGGGGCATTTTTCATGCCAAAGGGTAGGACTTCATACTGGTACAATCCAGATGGTGTGGCAAAAGCAGAGATGCTCTTGGCCCTCTCAGTTAAAGGCACACACCAATAACCCTTCAATAAATCAATCTTGGTCAGAAACTTTGCTTGCCCTACACTATCAATACAATCATCAATCCTAGGTATTGGAAACACATCAGTTCTAGTTACAGCATTGACTTTGCGATAATCTGTACAGAATCTAGTACTTCCATCAGGTTTTGGAACTAGCACACAGGGTGAACTCCAATCGGAGTTGGAGGGTCTGATAATATCATGTTTTAACATGTACTCAACCTCTTTCTCAGCAATCTTTCTCTTTTCAGGATTCATCCGGTATGGATGCTGTTTTATTGGTTTGGCATCACCAACATCTACATCATGAGAGGCTATAGTAACTCTCTTTGGAACATCAGGAAACAAATCCTCATATTTCTTTATCAACCTTTCAAACTGATCTCTCTGTGAGGGTTCTAAGTGCTGGAGTTTTACATCAAGATTTTGCAACACTTCAGTGTTTGACAATTTACATGAAAGAACTTCAGCTTTAATTCTTGGTTCATCATCTTGAAACCCCCCCTCATCTTCACACGTTTCGACCATTGGAGAATCTGAAGTGACAGCTGCAACCCTAGCATTTCTGTCATGATAAGGCTTTAGCATGTTAATGTGACACAACTGTTTTGGCTTTCTCCTATCTGGAGTCTTCAGAATGTAATTGAGATCATTGAGTTTTGTCAGAATTTCATAAGGACCATGAAATCTTGCCTGCAATGGATTGGACTGCAAGGGAAACAACACAAGGACCTTGTCTCCTGGTTTAAACTCACGGCTTCTAGCCTTATGATCATACCAAGTTTCATTTTTCCCTGACTTGATTTCAAGTTCTCTTTGGCAAGGTCAAAAGCTGCACGCAATCTTTCCTTGAACTTGCTAACATAGTCTAACTGACTGATTTGCGGCTCTTCCTCTTGCCATTGTTCACTCAATAATAGCAAAGGTCCTCTCACTTCATGACCAAACACTAGCTCAAATGGACTGAATCCAATAGACTCCTGCACTGCTTCTCTAGCTGCAAACAACAGCAAATGAACCCCTTCATCCCAGTCTTTCTCATGGTCATAACAATAAGTCCTCATCATTGTCTTGAGAGTGGAATGAAACCGCTCTAAGGCACCCTGACTTTCTGGATGATAGGCACTAGAAAGAATCTGTTTTGCACCTAGTTCATACACAACCTGCTGAAACAATCCTGAAGTGAAATTGCTACCTTGGTCTGACTGAATTTCCCTGGGAAGACCAAACAACGTGAAGAACTTTATCAAAGCCTTCGAGATTACAGTTGCCTTGATGTTACGTAGAGGTATGGCTTCGGGGAATCTGGTAGATGCACACATGATTGTCAACAAGTACTGATTTCCAGATCTAGTCTTGGGTAATGGACCAACGCAATCAACAATGACCCTAGAGAATGGCTCCCCAAATGCTGGGATAGGCTGCAATGGAGCTACAGGTGGGTCTAACTGGTGTTTTCCAACCACCTGACAAGTGTGACAGGTTTTGCAAAAGTTGGAAACGTCTTTCCGAAGCCCAGGCCAAAAGAAGTGTTTCATAATCTTATCAACAGTCTTGTTAACACCAAGATGACCTCCTAAAGGTAAACTATGAGCCATTGTTAAGATCTCATTCCTATAGACCTTCGGAACAACAATTTGCCCGACCACTGCCCAATCTGCATTGGCAGGGATATCAGGAGGGCGCCACTTCCGCATCAACACACCATCCTTGAGATAATACCCAACTGGAACTGCATCTATTTCTTTTTCAGGAAGGGCTCTCCTCTTTAGTACACCAATTTCAGGATCATTAGTTTGCTCCTCAATCAACCGCTTTCTGGACAGAGACAAGTCTCCAGACACATCAGAATCACCAGACCCATCCGGCTGGCTGAATAGAGAACTGATAAAAGTATCTGATAAGTCCTCAAACGGAGAAACCATAGTAGGCCAATCAGAGTCATGAGGCGAACCACCTGAGTCCTGACTATTCAATGTACTGGACGGCACCACAACATCATCTTCTTTAGCCTTCTTGGCCATAGCACGAGTCACTGCGCAAGAAGGATACAGAGATGGGTCCTCATCCCCATTTTCAGTGCTCGGCAGTGAAGTAAGATGTACAGGGGAAACTACTTTGCCCCCAGCCAGGTCATTGCCTAGCAACAGAGAAACACCCTTTATAGGTAGACTTGACATAAGTCCCACCTTTACCTGTCCTGTAACTAAATCTGACTTCAAGAATATAGAGCGCAGGGGTACAGATACAGTCCTCCCTTCAATACCTTGTACAAGTATGAAATCCCCTGAAGCGGTCTCATCACGTAACTCCAAGGAGTCCATCAACAAAAGTGACTGAGAAGCTCCGGTATCCCTTAGGATATATATGGGGACAGGAGTAGTATGCTCATTCAGAGCCACAAATCCCTCTGACACAAATGGAAGAAATTCCTCCCTCACAAAGTCAGCTGTATTAGGCTTTTTAGCCTCACAAGAAGCAGGCAATTTAGCAGATTGGTTATCTACTACAGGGGTTTCTAACCTTGTTTTCACAAAGGCATTTGGTTTGGTATCCTTTTCTTTTTCTTTCTTAGCTTTAAGGAACCAACAGTTAGTTGTAACATGACCAGATTTCTTGCAATAACTGCAAACTAGACCACTTTTGTCACTGTCAGCTTTCACACTTTGATCAGACCTGTTACTGGATTTCTGAGCACCATCACCAGATTTGTCTTTGTCTTTGGGTGAGGAATCTTGGGTATCACCGTAACCCTTTTTCTGAAATTGGGACCATTTATTACTGCTAGACTGAAATTTGGACTTATGAGTGAGAACATATTCATCTGCAAATTTGGCAGCTGATTGCAAGTTCAGTGCTTGCTTCTCATTAAGGTAGGTCTTAACATCATCCTTAACACAGTTCTTGAATTCTTCAACTAACACCATCTCTTTTAGTGAGTTGAAATCATCCTTGACCTCCATAGAAGTACACCAGCGCTCAAAGCAAACCTGCTTCTCATTAGCAAATTCAACATAAGTCTGATTTTCAGATTTCTTCAGACCTCTGAATTTCTGTCGGTAAGCCTCTGGAACCAACTCATAAGCTCTCAAAATAACCTTTTTGACAACCTCATAATCAGAGGAATCATCTGCAGACAAAGCCGAATAGGCTTGTTGAGCTTTACCCTTGAGGACAGTTTGCAACATCAGAGGCCAGTGTTCCTTTGGCCACTGGCAACTCTTTGCTACCTTTTCAAAACACTGGAAATAGTTGTCAACATCCTTTTCCGAAAATGGAGGCACCAGTTTTACCTCCTGGCTGGCACAAAATTTATTTTTAGTTTCAATTTTAATTTTTAGTTGCTCCATTTGGAGTCTTTCTTCTCTATCGAATTTCTCTAATTCAAAATCTCTCTGTCTCTGTCTCTCTCTTTCTGCTCTTTCCTCTTTCTCTCTGTCAAATTCTCTTTGTTTTTCTTCTCTTGCTAATTTTTCTAACTCAAACTGCCTTTGTTTTTCTTTTTCTTCCCTCTCAAATTCTCTTTGTTTTTCTTTTTCCTCCCTTTCTTTTTCTCTTTCCTCCCTTTCAATCTCTAGCATTTTTTATTTAAGTTCCATTTCTATATTTGGATTTTCCACTGGAAACTGTTCCAGATCTCCTGGTGCAAACACATTTTCATCAATGTAATATTCAACTATCTCTCTCGCCAGTCTTGCTTTTCGCATGGCTGGTTTTACCTCTGTCAGCTCCAAATGTCTGCATATTTCCAAGAGTTCTGTCTTTTTAAAAGACTTCAAAACCCCTACGGTTGGTGATGCCAAGAAATCATCCATTGCTGTTGTCAATATATATCTAGGAAAATTCACAAAAACAATTTTACAATCTGAAATGTTAGATTTTCAATAAATTACTCACACAATGGTCTATCCCGGACCTTGAGCCCCCAATTTGTTATGGCCCCAATTTGTTATTACATTTATAACACAACAGCAACAGCAAGGGATGACAAACACAGTTTTAACAACTAAAACACATTTAATTTTTAACAAAGACAAAGACTAATAACAACCTACAACTAAAGACCAAGATTGATAAATAAGAAAAAACAGAAATAATTACAGTCCCTTTTTGGTGGGGTGGCTTGGTGATGTCCTGGATGAAGAAAATGCTCAAACACAGGCAAAGAAATCCACAAAAGAAACGTCACTGGTCTTGAACAGAATGGCAGGTCTGGTCATCTTCTTGCAATTTCTCCTACTACTACTTTACTGTCTCAATTCTTTTCCTTATATACTCTTTTGCAGACCCCACCCACATTTAGACCTCTTTTTTTTAATTTTCTGAGACTTGCCCCAGACATGTCCGGGACATGTCTAAACATGACTCCAGTCTGAGCTTAACAAAAAAAAAGGTAAATACTGCCATCTAGTGGCCTATATTCACATAAACAAAATGTACTGTAGAACACCATAACCAGACTTTAGAACACTATACAATTCTTATAGTACACTATAGTAACTCTTCAGTTCATTTTCGTAAGTGCTTCCCCAGGCAACCCAATTCACGTTCTACACACACATACATGCACATACACATCATTGGAAAATCCTCATTCAATGAACACTCAGATTTCACTTATTTCGATTTCTTTAATTTCTTACTCACTGTAACTTTCTCTCTTTTCCTCTTCCTTTGCCCCTTCTTCCTTCGCGAGGTTTGTTTTTCCTTGTCGTTGAGGCATTTTTGACCAAAATACGAAAGTTTTGGGGAGGCGCAAGACAAGGCTTTAATCCAGCTTTTTTACGCACGGGCTTGCAGCGAGAAAAGCGCACTAAATCTCCCAGATTTCCCGAGGCAGTGAGGGGAAGTGCAATACGTCGTTGGAAAGGTCTCCTCATTGGCCACAATGACATCTTGGGCTCATCTTCGTTGCTTGTGATATGACGGAGCAACCGTCAATCAAAGCAAGTTAGTGCGATTTCATTCGTGCGAGCCTCACTCGCTTTCAAGACTTGTAACTCAACACCGATAGGTCCCACAGACATGCATATATGTCTACGTAATCGTGAGAGTCTAACAAACACAGCTAGCTGTGTCATTCTGCTGAAAATAACGCAGAACTATTCAAAATGTCTCATTTATTACCGGAGAAAAGTTCGCGTTTGTTTTTTTTTTATAACGAAACTGTTTTGTTTGAGTTGGATAATGCATCTACCAATCGTAATATCAGCAAAACACAGTGGATATTCGAATTTGCTGGGTTCTTACCGATATTTCAAGACCAAGCATGCCAGGGTCGGATACAGGTAGTGATGGCCAAATGAAGCTTTCTGAAACATTGAAGCTTGTATCGTAAAAGGGTTCATTACTCGACGCTTTTCAACACACTTCTCTTTGGTGGCATCTGGTGGCCAAAAGTATGAAGTGCAGCTTGAATTTACAAATTGAAATGAACTGCATTATTATGGTTGCCCACTCCACACTAGTTGAGATGACAGCTTCCTTTTAATATCATGTGACAAAAATAATATTATGTTTATTTGATAAATAATTTTGATGAATGAACTTTCCCTATTTAAACATGTGCCATGGTGTGGTCTCTCTTTGCTTGTGACTTCTTGATGTTTGTAAACATCATAGATTAAAAAAAAAAAGTACACCACAATTTTATAATGGCTTTGGAGTATGCTTGTACTGTGAGGTCTCAGCCTCCACGTGCTTATGTAATGAATTAACCGGTGAACAGGTACGTATATGTATCATATTGTAACTTCTATGTATTGCATATTTCTTCTGATGTATTTTTTGACCTCGGGGTAGAAGTGCTTATGAACTGGGCAGTGAAAATGCGCATGAACGCGTAAAAACATAACGCGTATACGGTCATATAATTTTTTTGGTTTTTGTTAAGGAATAGGATTTGTTCCACGTTGCGTTGCGACAGTGACATGTTATTTCACTGTAACCTATGTCTATAAGGATTCCCAAGACTCTCAGCTTTCTAACGATATACGCTGTTACTATGTTATGTAATGATGGGTTGCGTTCCAATTCGTCTACCGTTAATTTCAATTATCGTGCGAGGCCCTTTGGGTCGGTACCGGGTCGTCTGCAGAGTAACATTAAGTAAGCAATGTAGACGATGATACATGATTAGAGAAACCAAAAATGTTCTGTTTGACAGGTATGAGGAAAACTCTTTCTCTCCAGTCCCTGAGAGCCAAAGCCAGTTTCTCAGCCTGCCAATCATGATTACATAATCAATTTTATCAAAGGCTGCACTTACATCCAACAGCACCAATAAAGAACAGTCTCCAGAGTCGGCATTCATCAAAAGATCATTTATGACCCTAAGAGGGGCCATTTCTGTGCTGTCTGAAGTCAGACTGAAATTTCCCAAAAATATTGTTTTCCACCAGTTCTAAAACTTGATTTGCGACTACTTTTTCCAAGACTGAAGACCAATATCAAAACTGCCTTACATATTTAAAGTTAAAAAGAATTGCTGAATCAAGACATGCTTTTTTTATTTAAGGAGCAGTTTCATGCAATCTTAAAATAATCAGAAACACAACCAGTGGAGAGAAAACTATTCACCACAGAGAGCAGATCAGGGCCAGCAGTCATCATTACTTCTTTAAGGAGCCTAATGGGTACAATATCCAAGGGACTGTAAGAGGGTTTCATAGGGCATACAATATATTTAAGATCTGGCAAAGAAATTTCTGCTAAACAACGCAACAAGTTCAAGCAAAGACATGATTTATTGAGAGGAGGAACAGGAGTGATACTAGACCTTATGATTGCTACCATGTCAATAAAAAAAATTTCAAGAGCTTATCACAATCAACAGGGGATGAAACTGATGCAACAACAACTGGTGGGTTTACAAGACAGTCAATTTAGGCGGTGGGCTACAAGGGGTCCACATGCACCCCCCCCCCACCCCAAACTATATTTTATGGGTATCATCTGGTAGCCCTAGGTCCTGGTAATAAAATAAAGGATGTTAACAAGAAATATTCTCATTCCCACAACACCCCAGACACCATTTTTTTTTAACCCCTTCCAGACGACGCGCCAAATCTGGGCTTTCGGGGTCGGGAACTTTCAGGTTCCATAACTTTGGTTTGGATTGACCAATTTTAATAAACTTGTAGGTTTATGATTGCTCTACCATAAAATTATATTGTGACTTCTGAGTTATGAAATCAGTAATGTCACGGTCAAAAGGTCAACTCTTAATGATTATGACAAAAATGGTATTTTCCAAGACTGAATTGGTGCTAAACATCTCAAAAATGTTGTGAGAGTTGATTTTCAGGCATTTTACATCGAAAATGGTGTTAACAGAAAATATTTTCATTCCTGTTACACCTCAGACACCGCTTTCAAGCCCTTATGGACAACGCGTCAAATATGGATTCTGGGGTAGGAGAACTTTTATGAGCCATAACTTTGCTTTGGACGGTCCAGTTCTGATAAACTTGATATATTCTTGTAGGTTCATGATTGCTCTAATGTAAAATGATATCATGACTTCTCAGTTATGTAATCACTCAGTTATGGTGTCACTGGGGCTCAAAGGGTCTCATACTAATGATCAACTGCAGAAATGACCAAGATCCTTTCATTCTCACTTAACCATCAACGCACTCCTAACAATTTCTTACGACTTCCATAATGGTACCTGGCATTAATATGAACTCAACCCTCAACTAGACTTTCTTCCGACCTGACATGACGCAAAATTGCAAACCTTATATTTTTCATTTGTCGCAATCGTATCCTGTCTGATCATACTGCCCGTAACCATTGTGTTGGTTGTGAAACACATTGATATTCACCAGATAACATTGTGTTCAACTTGTCAGCGGCTTAAAGATCATTATCATTGGAATCATCATCACTGTCCGTGTCACTTGGGGAAAAATGCCCAAGTTTTATATGCCTGATTTGCATACAGGAAGTGAACTATGGCCCACTGAGTACATGCTCTATTTTTATGAGACAATGCTCAAAAAAGTTCCTTTTTGAGCATGTTGCCAAGTCCAAATATGTTCAATTATGAGTTTATTAGCTTCAGCAAGACCTTCTGCATATTGTGATACCAAATGCAAACCCAGAAACTCCACAAAAAAAAAGTTATAGATGATTTACTCAAGAATTTGTCAATTTATCACAAAATTTCACAGAAATCTTATTTTTCTTTTGCTTATTTCAGTAGGTTCCCATTCTTGCCCACCTAAAATTTTTTGTAGAAAGTTGCGCTATATAGTTGTATAAATCCTTTAAAATTTTTTTGAACTTTCAAGACCGGTAACATTGCTCCAGAGATCAATATATCAAAGGAACTCTCATTTGTAAGAATGAACAGTTTGTTTTCAATAGGATAAGATTATCAACCTTTACCCAAAGTAGTTGATATGAACTCAAAATCATTAGAAATAACTAAAAAAGAATGGTATTATGGCTTCAAGATGGTATGAATTCATTCTGGATCATTCCGGATTGTGTCAACTAGCAAGCTGTAATGGAGTCCTTGCATCTAATATTGTGTGTGTATCCTGGATAAAGACAAGAAAAATATTATCTTTTTCAATTCACAGCTTGAATTCATGCATCCAGTGAGTTCTGGACCATTCTGGAATGTGATAAAATAATTTTTAAATGCACTTGGACCCATGAGTGTACAGGTTTTGGAAGTCACTTCATTTTGACCAAGAGATACCTTGATCACACCCAGAACCTTTCACTCAAATTGTTTGTGCATTTCAGAAAATGTCAGACAAATGTATTATTGATAGTTGTAAGGTTAGGCTTAAGGATAGTTCTAAGTTATGTAAGGGTTCTAGATTGGTTGGATACCCCGAAGGGTGGCTTTATGAAATGTTGTCCAAAAATGGTTTGAATATCTCGTCTGGTGATAAGTTATGCCAGAAATGTTATCGGTCTTTATTGTGTCAGCGTCCCCGGGAAGAGAATGTTATTCTTGATGATGACCACGATGAATCACCTTCAGAGTAAAGTTTTCTGGAAGATGTAGTTAGAGCCGAAGAGCCATTAAGCACAGATAATGTTGTTCCACCATGCTTAAGTGTAGACGATTTGATGTATGGATCGTCATCCCATCAAAAATGTTCTATTTGTACAAGTTACAATGACAAGTGTGTTGTGTTACCAAAACAAGCTCGTCTCTCACTAATAGTACAATACGACATGGGTGAGTCTGATGATCCAGTGAAGGGATACTACTGCACATGTCCAGCAGGGAATAGAACAGCTGGTATGTGAGCTCATGTCGCTTCAGTATTGTACTACATTGTGTAATGTGAATATAGGCCACTGGATGGCAGTATTTACCTTTTTTTTATTCAGCTCAGACTGGAGCTATGTTTAGACATGTCCTGGACATGTCTGGGGCAAGTCCCGAAAATAAAAAAAAAAGAGGTCTTAATGTGGGTGGGGTCTGCAAAAGAGTATATAAGGCAAAGAATTGAGACAGTAAAGTAGTAGGAGAAATTGCAAGAAGAAGGATACATGTGACCAGACCTGTCATTTCTGTTCAGGACCTGTGAAGTTTCTTTTGTGGATTTTTGCCTTTATTAGAGCATTATTTTTCCTTATCCAGGACATCACCAAGCCACCCCACAAAAAGTGACTGTAAATATTTCTTTTTTTTTCCTATTCAATCTTGGTCAGTAGTTTAGTTATTGTCTTTGTTAGAAATTAAATGTGTTTAAGTTTTTAAAACTGTCTGTCATCCCTTGCTGTTGCTGTTGCTGTTGTGTGTAAATGTAATAACAAATTGGGGCCATAACAAATTGGGGGCTCGTCCGGGATAGACCATTTTGTGAGTCATTTATTAAAAATCTAACATTTCAAATTGTTAAATTGTTTTTTTGAATTTTCCTATATAAATATATTGACAGATCAACAGCAATGGATGATTTCTTGGCATCACCAACCGTTGAGGTTTTGAAGTCTTTTAAAAAGACAAAACTGCTAGAAATTTGCAGACAGTTAGAGCTGACAGAGGTAAAACCAGCCATGTGAAAAGCAAGACTGGCTAGAGAGATAGTTGAATATTACATTGATGAAAATGTGTTTGCACCAGGAGATCTGGAACAGTTTCCAGTGGAAAATCCAAATATAGAAATGGAACTTAAACTAAAAATGCTAGAGATTGAAAGGGAGGAAAAAGAAAAAGAAAGGGAAGAAAAAGAAAAACAAAGAGAATTTGAGAGAGAGAAAGAGGAAAGAGCAGAAAGAGAGAGACAGAGACAGAGAGATTTTGAATTAGAGAAATTCGATAGAGAAGAAAGAATCCAAATGGAGCAACTAAAAATTAAAATTCAAACTGAAAATAAATTTCGGGCTAGCCAGGAGGTAAAATTGGTGCCTCCATTTTCGGAAAAGGATGTTGACAACTATTTCCAGTGTTTTGAAAAGGTAGCCAAGAGTTGCCAGTGGCCAAAGGAACACTGGCCTCTGATGTTGCAAACTGTCCTCAAGGGTAAAGCTCAACAAGCCTATTCGGCTTTGTCTGCAGATGATTCCTCTGATTATGAGGTTGTCAAAAAGGTTATTTTGAGAGCTTATGAGTTGGTTCCAGAGGCTTACCGACGGAAATTCAGAGATCTGAAGAAATCTGAAAATCAGACTTATGTTGAATTTGCTAATGAAAAGCAGGTTTGCTTTGAGCGCTGGTGTACTTCTATGGAGGTCAAGGATGATTTCAACTCACTAAAAGAGATGGTGTTAGTTGAAGAATTCAAGAACTGTGTTAAAGATGATGTTAAGACCTACCTTAATGAGAAGCAAGCACTGAATTTGCAATCAGCTGCCAAATTTGCAGATGAATATGTTCTCACACATAAGTCCAAATTTCAGTCTAGCAGTAATAATAGATGGTCCCAATTTCAGAAAAAGGGTTATGGTGATACCCAAGATTCTTCACCCAAAGACAAAGACAAATCTGGTGATGGTGCTCAGAAATCCAGTCACAGGTCTGATCAAAGTGTGAAAACTGACAGTGACAAAAGTGGTCTAGTTTGCAGTTATTGCAAGAAATCTGGTCATGTTACAACTAACTGTTGGTTCCTTAAAGCTAAGAAAGAAAAAGAAAAGGATACCAAACCAAATGCCTTTGTGAAAACAAGGTTAGAAACCCCTGTAGTAGATAACCGATCTGCTAAATTGCCTGCTTCTTGTGGGGCTAAAAAGCCTGATACTGCTGACTTTGTGAGGGAGGAATTTCTTCCATTTGTGTCAGAGGGATTTTTGGCTCTGAATGAGCATACTACTCCTGTCCCCATATATATCCTAAGGGATACCGGAGCTTCTCAGTCACTTTTGTTGATGGACTCCTTGGAGTTACGTGGTGAGACCGCTTCAGGGGATTTCATACTTGTACAAGGTATTGAAGGGAGGACTGTATCTGTACCCCTGCACTCTATATTCTTGAAGTCAGATTTAGTTACAGGACAGGTAAAGGTGGGACTTATGTCAAGTCTACCTATAAAGGGTGTTTCTCTGTTGCTAGGCAATGACCTGGCTGGGGGCAAAGTAGTTCCCCCTGTACATCTTACTTCACAGCCGAGCACTGAAGATGGGGATGAGGACCCATCTCTTTATCCTTCTTGCGCAGTGACTCGTGCTATGGCCAAGAAGCCTAAAGAAGATGTTGTGGTGCCGCCCAGCACATTGAATAGTCAGGACTCAGGTGGTTTGCCTCATGACTCTGATTGGCCTACTATGGTTTCTCCGTTTGAGGACTTATCCGATACTTTTATCAGTTCTCTATTCAGCCAGCCGGATGGGTCTGGTGATTCTGATGTGTCTGGAGACTTGTCTCTGTCCAGAAAGCGGTTGATTGAGGAGCAAACTAATGATCCTGAAATTTGTGTACTAAAGAGGAGAGCCCTTCCTGATAAAGAAATAGATGCAGTTCCAGTTGGGTATTATCTCAAGGATGGTGTGTTGATGCGGAATTGGCGCCCTCCTGATATCCCTGCCAATGCAGATTGGGCAGTGGTCAGGCAAATTGTTGTTCCGAAGGTCTATAGGAATGAGATCTTAACAATGGCTCATAGTTTACCTTTCGGAGGTCATCTTGGTGTTAACAAGACTGTTGATAAGATCATGAAACACTTCTTTTGGCCTGGGCTTCGGAAAGACGTTTCCAACTTTTGCAAAACCTGTCACACTTGTCAGGTAGTTGGAAAACACCAGTTAGACCCACCTGTAGCTCCATTGCTGCCTATCCCAGCATTTGGGGAGCCATTCTCTAGGGTCATTGTTGATTGCGTTGGTCCATTACCCAAGACTAGATCTGGAAATCAGTACTTGTTGACAATCATGTGTGCATCTACCAGATTCCCGGAAGCCATACCTCTACGTAACATCAAGACAACTGCAATCTCGAAGGCTTTGATAAAGTTCTTCACGTTGTTTGGTCTTCCCAGGGAAATTCAGTCAGACCAAGGTAGCAATTTCACTTCAGGATTGTTTCAGCGGGTTGTGTATGAACTAGGTGCAAAGCAGATTCTTTCTCGTGCCTATCATCCAGAAAGTCAGGGTGCCTTAGAGCGGTTTCATTCCACTCTCAAGACAATGATGAGGACTTATTGTTATGACCATGAGAAAGACTGGGATGAAGGGGTTCATTTGCTGTTGTTTGCAGCTAGAGAAGCAGTGCAGGAGTCTACTAGATTCAGTCCATTTGAGCTAGTGTTTGGCCATGAAGTGAGAGGACCTTTGCTATTATTGAGTGAACAATGGCGAGAGGAAGAGCCGCAAATCAGTCTGTTAGACTATGTTAGCAAGTTCAAGGAAGGATTGCGTGCAGCTTGTGACCTAGCCAAAGAGAACTTGAAATCAAGTCAGGGAAAAATGAAAACTTGGTATGATCATAAGGATAGAAGCCGTGAGTTTAAACCAGGAGACAAGGTCCTTGTGTTGTTTCCCTTGCAGTCCAATCCATTGCAGGCTAGATTTCATGGTCCTTATGAAATTCTGACAAAACTCAATGATCTCAATTACATTGTGAAGACTCCAGATAGGAGAAAACCAAAACAATTGTGTCACATTAACATGCTGCAGCCTTATCATGACAGAAATGCTAGGGTTGCTGCTGTCACTTCAGATTCTCCTATGGTCAAAACGTGTGAAGATGAGGGGGAGTTTCAAGATGATGAACCTAGAATTAAAGCTGAAGTTCTTTCATGTAAATTGTCAAATTCTGAAGTGTTGCAAAATCCTGATGTAAAACTCCAGCACTTAGAACCCTCACAGAGAGATCAGTTTGAAAGGTTGATCAAGAAATATGTGGATTTGTTTCCTGATGTTCCAAAAAGAGTTTCTATAGCCTCTCATGATGTAGATGTTGGTGATGCCAAACCAATAAAACAGCATCCGTACTGGATGAATCCTGAAAAGAGAAAGATTGCTGAGAAAGAGGTGAGTACATGTTAGAACATGATATTATCAGACCCTCCAACTCAGATTGGAGTTCACCCTGTGTGCCAGTTCCAAAACCTGATGGAAGTACTAGATTCTGTACAGATTATCGCAAAGTCAATGCTGTAACTAGAACTGATGTGTTTCCAATACCTAGGATTGATGATTGTATTGATAGTGTAGGGCAAGCAAAGTTTCTGACCAAGATTGATTTTTTGAAGGGTTATTGGTGTGTGCCTCTAACTGAGAGGGCCAAGAGCATCTCTGCTTTTGCCACACCATCTGGATTGTACCAGTATGAAGTCCTACCCTTTGGCATGAATAATGCCCCAGCCACATTCCAAAGGATGATACAGTCTACAATCGCCGGATTGCCACACACGGGTGCGTACATCGACGACCTGATCACATGGAGTGACTCCTGGGAAGAACATCTGAAAGATGTAGAGACGTTGTTCCAGCGCCTGACCCAGGCTAACCTGACTGTTAACCTGAGCAAGAGCGACTTCGGTTGTGCTACTGTCACCTATCTTGGCTACGTCATAGGCCAGGGTAAGGTAGCACCCATAAATGCTAAAGTCCTAGCCATCATGGACTTTCCAGTTCCTGACAACAAAAAAGCTTTGCGCTGCTTCCTTGGAATGATCGGGTACTACCGCAAGTTCTGCAAGAACTTTGCTGAGATTGCTCTCAGTCTAACTAACCAACTGAAGAAAGGCGTAAAGTTCACTTGGGATGATGCATGCCAGAGAGCCTTCGATCGCCTGAAGTCTCTGCTGTGTCACTTCCCCGAGCTCAAATCTCCTGACTTCAACAAACCGTTCTCCATCGCGGTCGATGCTAGCGACCAAGCTTGTGGATCTGTGCTCCTACAGAGAAGTGACTCTGATGACATTGAGCATCCCGTGGCATACTTCTCCAGGAAGTTCAATCGCCACCAAAGGAACTATTCTACAATCGAGAAGGAACTGTTGGCTCTGGTCCTTTCATTTCAACACTTTGAGGTTTATGTTTGTACAGGACAAAAGCCAATGATTGTGTACACTGACCACAATCCGTTAATGTTTTTGAGTAAGATGAAAAACAAGAATCGGAGATTGTTGAATTGGAGTTTGATTTTACAGGAGTTTGACTTGGAAATTAAGCATGTGAAGGGTACAGACAATGTAATTGCTGATTGCTTATCCCGTGTTTGAATATGTATATATATATATATATCATGTGTTTATTTGAATATTGTATGATATGTATATATAGACAAGTGTTCACTTAACTATTTTGTATTGAAAAGAAAAATTTTGCCTTTATGAGTCAAAATTTTTCCCTTTTGGAATGGAGGTGTAATGTGAATAAAGGCCACTGGATGGCAGTATTTACCTTTTTTTTTGTTCAGCTCAGACTGGAGCTATGTTTAGACATGTCCAGACATGTCTGGGGCAAGTCCCGAAAAAAAAAAAAAGAGGTCTAAATGTGGGTGGGGTCTGCAAAAGAGTATATAAGGCAAAGAATTGAGACAGTAAAGTAGTAGGAGAAATTGCAAGAAGAAGGATACATGTGACCAGACCTGTCATTTCTGTTCAGGACCTGTGAAGTTTCTTTTGTGGATTTTTGCCTGTATTAGAGCATTATTTTTCCTTATCCAGGACATCACCAAGCCACCCCACAAAAAGGGACTGTAAATATTTCTTTTTTTTCCTATTCAATCTTGGTCAGTAGTTTAGTTATTGTCTTTGTTAGAAATTAAATGTGTTTAAGTTTTTAAAACTGTGTCTGTCATCCCTTGCTGTTGCTGTTGTGTGTAAATGTAATAACAAATTGGGGCCATAACAATTGGATATTACCAACACATTCCTCAAAATAAACCTCAATCATCTTCTCGGCAATATACCACATCTATCAAAACAAATTAATTAACTGAAAATGACTAGTTCCATACATATCTTACATATAAGAAGGTTACCTTTACCAAAATTTTGGACTTAAATGCAACATGATAAACACATTTAATCACATTCCAGAATGATCCAGAACTCACTGGATGCAAGAATTGAAGCTATAAATTGATATAGATAACATTTTTTTTTGTCTTTATCCAGGATAGACACACAATATTAGATGCAAGGACTCCATTACAGCTTGCTAGTTGACATGATTCGGAATGATCCAGAATGAATTGATACCATTTTGAAGCCTTAATACCATTCTTTTTTAGTTATTGCTTATGATTTTGAGTACATATCAACTATTTTGGGTAAAGGTTGATCATCTTATCCTATTTAAAACAAACTGTTCATTCTTACAAATGAGAGTTCCTTTGATTGATCTCTGGATCAATGTTACCGGTCTCGAAAGTTCAAAAAATTTAATAGGATTTATACAACTATATAGTGCAACTTTCTACAAAAAATTTTAGGTGGGCAAGAATGGGAACCTACTGAAATAAGCAAAAGAAAAATAAGATTTCGATGAAATTTTGTGATAAAATTGACAAATTCTTGAGTAAATCATCTATAACTTTTTTGTTGTGGGGTTTCTGGGTTTGAATTTGGTATCAAAATATGCAGAATGTCTTGCTGAAGCTAATAAACTAATAATTGAACATATTTGGACTTGTTAACATGCTCAAAAATGAACTTTTTTGAGCATTGTCTCATAAAAATAGAGCATGTACTAAGTGGGCCATTGTTCATTTGCTGTACGCAAATTAGGCATATAAAACATTTTTCCCGTGGAGTTACCAAATGTGTTTCATAATATCAAAAGTTTGTTCTGATCGGGCTGTGGGCATTTTTCCCTACGCCGTGAAAGACCTCCTTTCCTCCAAAGTGTCATCGTCATCATCATCATCCTCAATTTTTAACATCAGATTCACGCTCAAGTCTATCAAGAACATCAGCAAGCTAAACTGGCACGATATCACCACTTGTCCATTTTGGTTTCAGTTCACTATTTTCACCATGGGTCCACCCATGTCCATTAACTGGATTGGAGATATCAGGTTTGGCAATATGAGCCCTTTTCCAAGTGCCAACCTGGTAGTGGACGATATTCAGATGTTCCTTCAAAGTATCCGCGCAAGGTGGAGGTGCTCTCAAGTCAAAACTTTTCATCACCTCGAGTTTTCCGGCCTTTCCACCATACTTTGACTCTACGTGGAAGAATCTGAGGTCATTCAACCTCTTAACCCTCTGTTACCTGCAGAGAGCACAAGTAAATTCCTCAGTGGAACTCAGAATGTCTTCATTCACTTACCATGATTCTCCCAACCCTATGAACAACTGCCTCTTGCTTTTGCCTTGGATTGATTTCGAGAGCATGACACATAATTTTCATAATTTGGCCACCACAGAGTCCAGAGCTGAATCCCAATGAGAATCTTTGGCATGTGCTGGAGAAGATGGTCAGACTCTCCTGTTATCAATACAAGACCTTGGCAAAAAACTAATGCAACTCTGGACTGAAAAATTTTGTGACATTACATGGTGAAAGTGTGCCGTAATCAAAGCTAAAGGCAGCTCAATGAAATATAAGTGTGTGCCACTCTTTTTTTTTTTGGCCGGTTAATGTATAATAGTAATCCACTAATTTCCCATTGTTAATGGGAAATGCTGGTCTGTGGTGTTCATGGTGTCCTCCAAACAGGCATCAATGAAACAGTTGGCATCTTGATTAGCCTTTCAGACCTAGGAAAATGTGCCCCCTCCAAGGTCAGTCATCCCGCAATGACATGCATCTCGTGTGATCATATCTCAGGCTCTCTGAGCAAGATTGTGCCATTACCTGCAACTGTTACCAGCAATCGTATTCTCTCAGCCAAAGAGTAAAAATATCATCCCGACTATTTCGACCACCCTCTTCAAAAACTAGTATATATTGTGGTCTGGGGAATGGACAACTTGCATGTTAGTGAAGGCGAACTTGACTCAGAAGGGTGCAGGCGACTCCTGGAAAGCATTTGGAACATAAAGAGATTACGTCCAGAAGCCATATTAAGGCAGGGATACTCGCTCTTTTCCAGAATGAGCCGATTTGGGTGCAGGGCTTCATTCTAACCAACTACTCACACACCTGATTCTACTAATCAACCTTTAAAGCTTTCGGCATAGACCCTTGATTAGTAGAATCAGGTGTCAAACTGCATGGTTAGAATGAAAGCCTGCAACCACACCGGCTCATTCTGGAAATGAGTGAGTATCCCAATTTTAAGGGATCTCTTGCTTGTCTCTGGAGGATCACACTGAGCTACAAAACAGTGTGCCTTCATAGTCACAGAATGCAGGAACTTAGTGGCAGGCTGGACTTGTCTCCCATTGAAAATCTGTGGCGAATTATTTAGTGCAAACTACGTCATTGGAGACAATTGACCATCTGACGCCCTATATCAGGTAGAAATTAAAATATGCTCTGCTTTAGAAACTCCAACAGTGTACTCAGTTCCAAAACAACTGAACGTTATAAGAAGGGGACGTGATGTCACACAGCCATGATACATGCACCTGTTTCAACTTCATTTAAAACGTGTTAAAGACATCAGGCTTTATTAAAAAAAAAGTTGTGGAGTTAAGACTTATTCTGCCATTGTGTTCTTTTCCGCTGAATACAGGTTAAAAGGCATTTATTTTTTCCCAGCCTTGCATTACCAGCCATTGTGTTCTTTTCCGCTGAATACAGGTTAAAAGGCATTTATTTTTTCCCAGCCATGGCATTACCGGCTATGCCCAGAGGTCCGCAAGGGCAAGGCAACAAATGGCGCAGCCTCACTGAGGATAACTGGGGTTAAGCCAGTCAAAGATTCATTACTTCATCGCTCTGTGGCGACCTATTCTGGTCGGCCATGTGCATGCACCTGAACATATTAAATTGTATGCTGACAATGTGATCCTCTGATGGGTGCCACTGCAAAGTCTAAGTGAGCGAGAGTTAGTCGTCACGTGAGTCGGAGGAATCATCAGCCTCGGCTTCTTCCTCCTTAGTCAATGGGAGCAGGCAGCGTTGTGGTGGGCTTAACAGTTTAGCTATGTTTAGGGTGGGGAAAAAAGGGGGAGGGCGGGTAAAAAAAGGCATTTGTAAATTACTACTTGCTGTGCTTTTTTTTCCCTTTTTTTTGCATTTCACACATAGTCCCAATTCTATAATTCAGTAAGTAATATTCAAACACACATCCTAGGCATGCAGTGACAGCTTGAAGTCTGTGACTTCAGCATGGAAAATACAAGTTCATTTGGATTCAGATCCAGTGAGAGACTCAGCAAATGGGACCAAGATATCAAAAATTAGTCATTGTCCAAAGAATCATGGTGACCATTGAATATGGGCAACAGCCACTGCAGCAGTTCCATGTACCTCCAGTTCCATTTTTCTGTTCTTATTGCGTAGACACCAATCAGCCATAGCATTATAACCACCTACCTCATATTGAGTCGGTCCCCCTCATGCCACAAAAAAGTTCCTTCAATCAGATGTCCATTTGAATTTTTAGACCCGTGTTTTCCCAGTATAACACTTCTCAGAGCATCACACTCCCTCCACGTGCTTGTCCTCCTTCCACAGTGCGTCCACATACCATCTCTTCGCTAGGAAAATGGTGCACATGTACCCAGCCAATGCACATGATGTAAAAGGAGATAGGACTGGGGCGCCCCGGTGGCTCATCAGTCTAAGCGCACGTTCCATAAAAGTCTGTGTCCTTCCCGCAGCGACCTGGGTCATTTGCTGCATGTCTTCCCTCATTCTTCTCCCCAACTTTCCTGTCTCTCTCTACACTGCATAACTGTCAAATAAATAATATAAAAAAAAGGAAATGGGACTAACTAGACCAGACTACCTTCTGTAATTGCTCTAAGGTCCAGTTCTGACGCCCATCTGCCCATTGTAAACGCTGTAGTCTGTGAGGCAGCTGAACAGTGTTAGAATGGGGACTTGAACTGGTTTGCTGGTACAAACCACTAAAAACAACTGGGTGTGCTGCATTCTTCAGTTATATTAAATTTCTTTGGGAATTTTGCTTCTGGAAACCTTCGGCTGGACAAGATGAAATGGCCTTCATTACACTTATGAATCAATGAGCCTTGGGCCTCCAACACCCCTCTGCCAGTACTGAGTTTGTCCCTCTTTGGGCCGCTCTCAGTAGGTACTTACCACTGCTGCCTGGGAGATCCCAAGAAGCACTGCCGCTTCAGAGATGCTCTGACCCCCTCGTCTGACCTTAACAACTTGACTTTTGGTCAAATTGCTCAGGTCCTATTTCTCCCACATCCAACACTTTGGCTACAAAGACTGACTGTTTCCCACCTAAGGTCAGTCTGCACACTTTGACATGCGCTGTTGTTATGAGATAATCAATGATATTTACTTCATCTGCCTGTGGTTTCAGTGTTATGACTCATCGGTGTATGTTGCACCCAACAGCTTCGAGAGACCTTGTACTGACCCAGACCCAAAGCCAGAGTGTGGAAGGTGGGGGGCCTTGCTTTCTTGCTTTTGTTTGGGTTAATCTGCCCCTCCAGTCAGCTCAGTGTCTGGTAGGTTGTGTGAACCGTATCCCTGTCAGTGTTGGATCTCTCGCCTCGCTGACTTTCACCTATTTGACATGAAAAATTATCTCATCTACACAACCATTTCTCTCGTTACTGCATACGGCTCGATTTCTCCCCACACATATGGAATATTTGACGCTGTGGAGAAATATTTTTCCGATAGCAAATGAACTTATCTTTTACAATTAAACTGTGGTTCAACTGTCTCTCTCTCTAGATTTTTTTGAAGAAAGGGGCCAGTAAATGACCTTTAACTCCATGCCAATATAGAGAGCTTAATAAGGAACTAATCTGGGTGTGGCTGGTATTGTCCGTGCGTGTCTTCTAAAATTATCCTTGCCTCGTGACTGGAGGAATCATTCCCAGTACACTGACTATGGACTACATAACTGAATAGAGAGGTGGTCTTTTCTCTTGGAGAAATGCGATTTCACCATTACCAATGTGTCCAATATGTTACCTATCAAAGTACTTCCTTTTGATCCCTTTTTTTAAATATTAACATCAGGAGGGGGCGGAAGTTTGCAGACAGGTTCTAATCAGGGGTGCGTTTCCCAAAATCACAGATGCTAACTTTCATAGTTGGGCTCACTGACTGTGAATGGATGAACTACGTTAGTTGCTAACTTAGTTAGTAAAAACGTTTTTGGGAAACGCGCCCCAGTCTGTGACTCACTTTTACCCATACCTTTCCCGAGTGTTTAGGCTTTGGAACAAGCAGTATGACATCAACCAGGGTATTTTTTATGCCCACTCAAGAGTTAGGACTTTCCTTTGAAGCTCAAGGAGTCACAGCACAAAAAGCAAGTTTATCTTCGCTGGTGCTTATGTAGCTTGGTATGTGAATGTGGAATGCCACTAGGTAGCAGATTATTTCTAAATGCTCACTTTAGATTACCTTTGGTTTTATCTATTCTACACTTTAATTCAAATCAGAGAGCTGTACTATTTGATAAAGATGCTCTCTGTATTTAAAGTAAGCTCATGTATTGGATACCAACGCCCACATTAAGTAAAATTAAATAATACCAATCTCTCTCATTTGAGCATTTCCAGCTGGAGAAAGCATCATAATTGAATTTAATTGGATTTTTCATTCACTTTGACTTATTTACCCATGAAGCCCTTGTAACGCAATGGTGTTTGTCGGAGTTAATTTATGTGGAACGTGTTGGCTTTGTGCAGGTTCTGGTGCAACAAGTTTTTGAGAGCAATTTAATGAATGACCAAAATTGGTTTATGGTGTTCGATGGATTTTCTGTCTGTTCAGGGGATTGCATCTGACATGGAAAAGATCTGCTTTACATTCTCTGATCTGTCAGAACAGAATGTTCTTATCCTCCTGTAATTAAGTACCGGTTCTTTCTCTCACGCTTCATGGAGGGAGTTGCATAAAGCAAAGGTCTGCAACAGACACCAGAAGATTGTTTTGTCAGGATCAGGACCAGTAGAGGCAATCTTTGACCCAGCAGGCTTCCAGATACAGTCAAACACTCTGCTGCCTTCCATTATTATGTCCATCACTGGTCACGGCCAGCCACCTGAGAGAATGAAGTGAGATCAACACCTCTCCTTATACAGAACTCTGTGACTATTCCTGAGTGGTTGTAAAACAGACTAGACAAAGTCATATACTCCTCTTTTATTCCCATTAAGAACGCACCTTAATGAGACTACGATTTTATCACACAGGACCTGCAGGGTTTTTTTTCATTGCCAAGACCAGCTGTGTAGACAGAGCAAAGGGCAGTCTACAGAGTCAAACATGAGAGAGGGAAAAAAACATTTAAGAATATCATCAAGAAAAAAAAAAGATCCAATAATCTTGTCTCTTCTACTCAAAAAAGACCATCAATCCTTCAGTAGAGGTTTTTCTCCAGATGAAAAGGCTAAGAAGAGTATTTATATACCCTAACACTGAATGGCGTTCCGGGGGATATTATGTTTTTGATCCGGCCGCCTCCGCCGCCTCACTAAGTGTTAACGCGATAACTTCAGTAATATTTCAATTACAGATTCCAAATTTTGGACATAAGTAAGTATTATAAAGAGGAAGAAGTGAGTCAATTTTGGACTATTTACGATGTCTAGATTGGCCACCAGGGGCCAAAAACTGATTTTAGTTTTAACGCGATAACTGCAGTAATATTTCATGCACAAATTCCAAGTTTTGAATATAAGTAATTAGCATAAAGAGGAAGAACTGATTTGATTTTGGACAATTTAGATATTTCTAGATTGACCACCAGGGGCCAAAAACGGAAAAAATCACTGTTCCGTGATAACTTCAGTAATATTTCAATTACAAATTTCAAGTTTTGCATACAAGTAAGTATCATAAAGAGGGAGAACTGATATGATTTTGGACAATTTACAATTTCCAGATGGCCACCAGGGGCCAAAAACTGAAAAAATCACTGTTTTTATCTTATCTCTGGAAATATTTGTCCGATTTACCTCAAATCAAGTGCAAATGAAAGGTCATGACCTGAGGACGCGTCCTACGATGACATTATCCCTGGTTGGTTCGAAATTTTGACACAAGGTGGAGCTTTCTCACATAAAATTCACCATTTTTGCTATACCTTTGGAACTATTTCTCCAATTGACATGAAACTATATGCAACTGCAAGGTCATGACCTCACAACGTGTCACATGATGACATCATACCTGTATGGTTCAATTTTTTGCCACCAGGTGGCGCTTTGGAATGGAAAATTACCATTTTGGCCATATCTTTAGAACCATTTCACCGTTTGACCTGAAATTAAGTTCAAATGAAAGTCTATTCAAAGTCTATTCAAGGATTGGGGAATTGGAGGATTGGGGGCATTCAGGGATATACCCCCAGCCGTCGCCTCCAATGGCATAAGCCTAGTTTAAATATGAAATTTTACATGTACATTGAGCAATCAGCGTGAAGATCTAAATAAAATAATTTAATTGGCATGAGATGGGCTTCCCTTTGTTGTGAAATATCTTTGACTTTCGCAAATGGCACCCTGGCATGTTGACTGAAGCTCTTTTTAGTGAGCCTCCATGCATGTCTCGTATTGACACATCAGTCAGGTCAGGCCCGTTTTTGATAACCACAAAATTACACGCAATCCCAACTCATTTCAGTTCTCCATTTTGGTTGATGTATTTGACATTATGGGCCCTAATTTGATGATGTAAACTGTTATGGCCCCAATTTGTTATGACATATAAGACAGCAAGGGATGACAGAAAAAATTTTAAAACTTAAACAGATTGACTTAAACAAAGACTGACAACTAACCTACAATTTATACTACTGACCAAAATTGACATAAAAAAGAAAAAAAATATTTACAGTCCCTTGAGATGGGGTTGCTTGGTGATGTCCCGGGACAGGGAAATGCTCCAACACAGGCAAAAATCCACAAAAAAACTTCTCAGGTCTTGAAAAGAGTGACAGGTCTGGTCAAATCTATCCTTCTCCGTGCAATTTCTCCTTCTACTTTACTCTCTCAATTTTTTTCACATTACAAAACACAGCCAGCAAACCCAAGTGGTACTGCAGGATCACAGATGAAAACTAAGCGTGTCTAACTCTCTTCTATTTTTGTGACGGGAGACAACAAAGCAACTGTGGTGCTCTTTTCAAATGAGTATTTATATCCTGTGGTAGGGGTTTCTTTCCATAAAATCTGATCAGATCAGCCTTCAGTGCGTTAATGCCATAGTGAACTGGCGATTTTGTCAGGTGGAGAAGAAGCACTGAGCTTGCATTACCCAGGTCTCCTTCAGTCCTCTGTGAAGTGTGGTTGAATGTGGTAAGCAGTTCAATGATGTGAGGTAAAGAGGAATGCCAAAACAAGCATCAAACAGGTGGGAGGCTATATCCACTGGCGGGGGTCATTCAACAATGGGCCCCTCACACCAGTGGAGTAAATAGCTGCCTGTTGCCTTCTGCCATAGGGCATGAAGAAGCTTGAGGGGATAGGGGTCGATTCCCCAGGTATTGCATTTTGTATGAAAAGATGTGGGCTATTTAAATGAATGCAATGCGGAACCCTGCCGCAGAGGAGTCGTAATCTTAGATGCTGGTGTTTAAATGATGCCGTAATATTCATTGCACCTCAAATACATATCTGTATATTGAATATTCACATGGAGGTGCTACCTGAGAACCATTCAAAAGATGGGAGTTCTGAAAGGGGAACGAAGTTTCAAAATTTTTGTGTTTTAGTCGTAGATTATGGATTAAATAATTTAAAAAAAAAACCTGATAGATTTGGGCAAGAAATAGGTTTTTAGAGGCTCTTTGTTTCTGTGCCAACGTTTTCAGAAATTCCAAAAATACAATCGTACAAAGTATATGTGAACACCTGACATCATTCTGAGACTCAGTTGCACTGTGTGCACTGGCTATACAGTGTACAAGCAAGCCTAAGTGCTACATACCGTCACAGAACTGTTGGCTTAAATCAAGCTGTTATCAGATTAATTACATTGTGTCTTCGTGTTGTCTGTTGCCGCCGCAGCTACACAAGTCATTCAGAAATAGAGGCTGCATTCGAATTGCAGGATGGTGCTCTCTTTGTACACAAGCACAAAGAAATACTGAGGGGTAGAGAGAACACAATTATAACAAATATTAGCCCATGAAAAACTAAATGATTAAAGCTGTTCAGAGCATAGACTGTAGGCCTATATAGCCTAATGATTCAGAATAGCATAAGTCGCTAAATGAAGACAGACGATTGTGCGGAAGAAATGGCAATCACAGCAAACTCGAATAAGCTTGCTCGCTATAGCTAACTTGCCCCTACTTAACAAACAGAAAAAATGTTTTTTTGAGCATTATTTCATGCACATGCAAATAACTTGTTCACAAAAATATGCAGTTTAGAATATGGGGACTCACCAGTAGCCTTGCTTTGCGCTCTCCTGAAATAAGCCCTCTGAACGGATTTAATTATAACATGCACTTAGTTCTGCCAACTGTCCAGTTGTATAGCCAGCTAGCCTTATTCAATACATCCTCTACAGCAGTGCTTACCAAACCTCTCCTGGAGGCCCATCTATCGATGACCAAAGCGCAAAACATCCTGTCTGCAGAATTTCACTTTGGATGAGCAGCCTTCCTTGTTCTCATCATCCAAAGTGAAATCCGCCAATCATAAAAATTCTGCAGATAGGAGGCTTTGCGCTTTGGTCATTGCTGTGCTGAATGTTTTAGATCTCTCCCTGTTCCAGCACATGCAACTCAAATGATCAGGTTGTCAACAATCCGCTTTAGGGGGTGATTAACGAGCTGATCATTTGAATCACCTGTGCTGAAGCAGGGAGAGATCTAAAACACGCAGGACAGATGGGCCTCCTGGAGAGGTTTGGAAAACACCACAGCATTGACTCATGAATCCAATATGAGTCTTGTGGCTTTTTGGAGTTGCCAATGTTTCTGCAGGTCATCGGTGATGTTACTTGTTTCAGTCATTGGCACAATAAAGTCTTCAAGCAAGATCTCACACCAACATTGATAGTTGAGATTTTTGATAATGTTCCTCAAACAGCCTCCAACTACACAAGATCGAGGCATTCTATATTTGTCGAAAAAAAGGTATTAGTATGTATTAGTCAATGGATTCATCAATTGATTGCAAATTTCCTGTCTTATTGGATTAAATAGCTATAAATCTTGTTAGAGCCATGAGAAAGATTTGCAGTGACAAGATGTTCTAAGAGAGAGCATTTTTGGACATGGCTCTGCTTTATATTTTATGATTTTTTATTCTTTTGGGCTCACAAATGAGGGAACTCTTTTGAAGGAACCTCTTAACAAGTTAGCAGCAGGAACATTTTGTAGTCATAAGAATATGAAATACGTGATTTTGACAGTTGACTGACAACACAGGAATTAATTGTGTATATTTTGCATTGATTTCAGTATTTATGGCTTTATGTTGCTTAGAGATAGGACAAATTTATACAAACCAAAATTATGAAATATTCCCTGGTTGGGTCTGTTGCCAGATATGCCTGGCTGGTAACAAATTGGGTTTTATGGGGAGATAAGATTCATTGCCCATCTATAACACTGTTTCAGGCTAACAGGGACTAAAACATACCTGACTTTTTCCCGTTTTCGGTGGTTTTAGGTACTTAATATTACTCATTCACCAAATAGCGAGCTCAATCCTCCTATTTGTGTTGAAAAAAAAAAGATTGAAAACCAGCCCAGCTGCAATGCGATTTCCCTGATTTTCAAAAAGCTAATTACGCATTAATTTATGCATGTGATCTCGTTCTGATGTGGATATACCAGCGCGTATGTTCCATGCAAAGTATCCAGGCTAAAGCTTTGCCTTTGGGATTGTTTTTAGTACATTGAATCATTAGTTTAGCCAAAATAACCTGATATCTTTGCCATTTTGCAATTTGGCTAATTATACTGTTGTTAATTTTCCCATTTTTATTCAGTATGGAAATGTGTGGGAGAAATTATGAAGCCTGGATAAGATGAGTGCGACTGAGGCAAATGGTATGTAGTAGTGCTTGCTAGATTTACAATTGTATTGGATTGTATTTTCCATATTTGTTTGTTCACTACCATTATAAAAGACAACTCATAGCTTTTGCTGGAATAGACTATTTTTCCTGGTATCCAAAACAACTAGAGTCACATCAGTTGGAGTGTTGCAATGGTAGTGACTTGTGTTTTGTCCAAAATGAAGGTTCACTTGCTTGACAACTGATAAATGTCATGCTATTACAATTAAATTAATGATAATACATTTTGAGGAACAGCATAATGTCCAACTGTGAACGATTTCATGGGGCCACATTCATAATACAGAGTCTGTGAGGATGGGTTGCACAATTTTTAATTTTGATGTCTATATAACTTCTTAAGGGAGGAATTTACACAGCTTTGACGGGCAAATAACTTTCAGTTAGTTTTCTTTGTAGTTTGGAGACAGAATTGATAGATACTTTATAAACCCCTCTCATTTTAATTGTCTAAAGGATTTATTAATAATAATAATAATAATAATAATAATATGCACTTGCATTTGATAAAAAAATGTTTGAACCATGCGTCAAAACTGTAGCCTACTAGTAAAACATTGTATTATTTATAATTCACATCAAAGCAATTACATTTTTACTCCATTTTCACCAGTAATGGGAGGTAGGAGGGCACCTTATATTTGGTTGAAAATATAATCATAGTTCAGTATAGAACTCAGATATTGCACGCTTGATGAGTTTATGATCTGGGAAAAGTATCTCTGACCCATTTCTTGTTTCTCCGTATTTCATTGCAAAACATGAGCACTCAAAGAGCGCAGCACCTCCGCCACGCCAAGGCAACTCGGTGTATTACTTCTTTTCGTTGGCTGATGTAGGGTGTTGTTGCATTACACCACCAGGTGGAAGATTAAAAAATCCGGCCCATTGGAAAGACTTCAAATCTTTGCCAGCATAGCTGGATTTGAACTTTGGCCTGTATCTCAGCTGTGCTTTGGCCTAGATATGCCAAAATGTAATCACTTGTTCCTGCTGTGCTACTCTACGATTATGCAAAGTTTGGTTAAAATTTATGTGGCCGTTTGAGATATCCTAACAGACAAACAGATAAGCGGGGGCAAAAGCATACACCTCCAATTAGAATTTTCATGTTTTCTTTGCATTTGCAGTACTTTTTTTGTCCCAAGATTATTAAAATAAATGAAATAAGTTTTAATTCCAAATGATAAAGTAATTTAAAAAAAAAAAAAAAAAAACCCAGATGAAAAGTGAATATTTAGCTTTGGGGGGAGGCATACATGTTGATTGAGTTTACGAGATTTGAGTGATCATGCCAGCAGTTTCATTTTCTTCATGGAAATAAAGAGAAGTGCTTTGTTATGAAAAGCTTCTCAGTTTTTCCATGGCTGTAATAATGATTCATTTCGCAAAGTCATGTTTGAAAGCCCAACAACCAATGATAAGTACACTGGGCCAACTGAACTATGGTTTATCTTCATTACTCACTTGCTCGCTTGCAAAACTCAGACATCTGCAGATGTAGGGCCAGACCAGCCAGTCCAGCTGAAAATAAATGCCCTCAACTCCACTCTCCCAGCCCACTGCACTGTGCTGTCACTAAGCATTCGAGGTCTGTTGTTCAGTCAAACCTCTTGCTTTCTGTACTGATTACAGAAGTTTCGCTCAACTGTAATGATTAATGCGTGGCTAAACAAACCATCATTTATGCATTCAGGCATTTTTTAGCTCTCGTGTTCATTTATGCATTCATCTAATACAAGTTTCACCCAGTATTCATCTAGATGTTGGTTTTTTCACCAATTACTGGTTGAGTTATTTGTGTAGTGGGTGTTAAAGAATTTTACATATGCTAAAGGTCTTGGTAAATTAGGCCCTTGGTGCAATGACAGCTTTGGTGCTGAGATCAATCCAGTGGAAATATAGGGTGCCTCAAGACTGTACAAATGGTCCCCTTTCTCACAAAATACTGGTCAAAAATAGTTTTTTAAAACTAAAGTCTTTAAGTCTAAAGGTGTATTATAGAATTATTATTTAGATTTCATGAGCATTCCTCTGCACTTTTTGTTAAATTATTTGAATGGTTTTAAAATATGAAAAAACTAAAATGCTGGCTATATTTACAGTAAGACAGGGTGGGCATGTGCGGAGGCAGCGTCTCTGGGCAAACTCAAGATGACGGACTCGCGTTTAACAGTTGTGGGGAGCAATTTTGATGATTTAGTCACTTAAATTCAGTCAAGAAAATTTCGAGTTTAATTTCTTGTGCTGCATTACGTGGTAATCCATGTTACTGAGTGATGACACACCAGGTTGCTTGGGCATGCGCAGCATGCATTTGCGATCTTGATATTCTCAATAATAAAATCTCCAAAAGCATATTACCACATCGCACTGTGGCATGGTACCGAACAATCGTACCTTGTGCGAAATTGGTCTGAGAGATTGTATTAAAAACAAACACTCCGCTGTAGACCGCAGATTAGCGTGCCGAGCTTGGAAGCTGCCAACATATGTGAAGAAATGTCAATGCGCACACGCGCCATAAAATATAGCCCTGAATCACCGTGTACGGCGCTGTAGATACAGCCACTTCCTGTTAAATACCATGCCATTTTTGGTGAGGATTTTGTTTGTCAGGTATCATTTCTGCAATATTTTATGTTCGGAGATAATATAAGCTTTTATGTACTATTAAGCCTATTTTACACTCAAGTGCTGAAATATATTATTTTTCCTGTTGCAAATTGCTCTCGCACTTTGTGGATCAATTAGTTTTCTTCAGTCATTAGGAATAAAGCCTTGCACAGTCATTTTTCAGAGGCACGTCCTTTGACTGGTTCTGCAAATAATTTCCAGTTTCGCAAGCAGCACCTTTTGTCAGGCCAAACTTAAGATATTCTTTCTTTATTGGCATAATTGCGTGCCCCTGGCCACAAAGACAGGCACAAAAAACAGACACATGTATTTTCCACCAATTTAAGCTAGCATTACTCAATAGGGAATATTGTAATAATTGGTCAAATTTATGGCTAATTGTTCCGTGTATCGACATTGTGTCAGCTGCATGGAATCCACGTGAGCTGGCCTCAGTTCAAGACGATTTGTATATCCATTGATATTCAACTGCTATCAGCGACTAAGGATGATTCTTTCTACTCTTTCCAATTCAAGTAGTACATGCCAAGTATACATTAAAATTATCAGTATGAGACTACAGGTTGTAATGCGAAAAGAAGCCAGAATTGACCTTTTTTTTGTTAAACCCAGATTGGAGCTAGGTTTGGGCATGTCCTGGGCATGTCTGAGATAGAAAGTCCCAGAGAATTTAAAAAAAAGTCTAAAAGGTGGGATGGGTCTGCAAAAGAGTTTTTACGGAGGAAAATTGAGAGAGTAAAGTTGTAGGAGAAATTGCAAGGAGATGGATACATTTGACCAGACCTGTCACTCTTTGCAAGACCTGAGAAGCTTTGTGTGAATTTTTGCCTGTGTTGGAGCATTTTCCTCTCCTGGAACATCACCAAGCAACCCCATCTCAAGGGACTGTAAATATTTTTTTTCTTGTATATTATCAATCTTAGTCAGTAGTATAAATTGTAGGTTTGTTTTGGTCTTTGTTAAGTTAAATATGTTTGAGTTTTAAAATTTTGTCTGTCATCCCTTGCTGTCGTAAATGTCATAACTAATTGGGGCCATAACAACGTTCAGATTAACACAGGACATGAGTAGGCTAATGAGCAGCTCGTTGAGCCACAGAAAAACAGTTATGGCGGGGGAAAAATGTTTTATTTCACATTGAATACATAAAACTTAAAATAAGTTTGAAGTTTGAAGTTTTAAAACCTACAAAATGGCATTTGCAGAACTAGTCAAATGACAAGCAGTCAACCTAATGTTTGTTGATGAAAAAGTATCAAGAGTACGGAATTGGGATTTATATGGTCAAATATACAATAATTTCCGATCATAATGACACTAATAACGTGATGAATCCCGAGAATAAACGTGTTTAACGGCCACACAGTGCACCTTATCACAAGCGTTGATTTGGTACTGCTGCAACGGCAAGCAACAGTTATCCGGCATTTATTTCTCTATGAAGCCAAATATCTGGAAACGATAGTTAAGAGTTAAATCCACAATAATTTACCGTTCCAGCGGCGCCAAACTCAAGGCTGACAGCGAAGTTGTTTTCCCGCAAATAAAGTTTGATTTTTGCAAATTGCGGAATCGGTGAAATTGCAGAACCGGTCAACCCACTGTGTATCAAAGATTACTCGCACCCCGTCTCAGTAAAATTCATTGACGCAAAGAACTTGAATTTTTTTCGATTTATATACCGTTTCGTTTTAAAATGCGAATTGGCAATTTTTATCCAATTTTTCATGACAAAACGTTTAGCATCGTTTGTCATTGTATTTGTTTTAATGATTTGTCATAACCATCCAGATAACCATTCAGATTTTCAAATATAATGTTAGCAAAGCTTGTAATTAGAAAAGAATTGTGTACAATGTGAATTTAGTCTGACCATAACGACTCTTGAATACAAAAAAAAAACAGGGAAAATAAACTATTTGCGGAACCTTACACAGGTTGTTTTAGTAGGCTTATTATATATCTATCAATAAGGCAACGAAATTTAAAAAAAAGATCTGCTCAATATCTTATCTCTAAAGGACAATAACTTAAATGTCACTTAAAACTGAATGGCTCTTTCGTAAACTGAATTCACAGAATTAAAAGCGGATAGACCTGGCACTGATTCAATACAACTCAGTTCATGTCATCTCTATTTATTACTCATTGTCACCCTAATAATTCTTTGAAGCTCATTGTAGCTTATTAAAGAATTAATGACCTGCTTAGCGCGTGGCAGAAATTTTCTATAAAAGGCCCAACCATAAACTGACATCACATTCACAACTATGGAACCTACCACGATACGACACATTTCCTCACAGTTTAGGACGAACATTGACTCCTTGGCGAGAGACAACCTCACACCTCTGCAGATCCGAAAATGCATAATTTTGGAGAATAACGTGAGCATAATCTCACAGGCCAGTAAGTTGTAGATTGCCAATTTGTTTCTTTATATTGCGGTTGGCTTTTCAAAACCAATAAATCAATTGCGGCCCATTTCGCTGAAGGTCTACCCACAAACTCTCAGAATCACAGTTACTGCAATAAAAAGACATATTTAAAATACCAAAAAAAATTTCCCTCAGGAAATACAATTTCTTATATCACGCTGTTGAATTTATCATAATATTTTTTTTCCTTGTTCATGCTATTTATTTTAAACGGAGGATCAGCCACACGCTTTCTAGAGGTCGCATAAGCTCTCACTTTCACTGCAAGAGAAAATAAAAAGATTTTAGAATTACTTTTGTGTTTGCCGTTATGTATTTTAACAGTCAAAATGCCCTCTACTCTATAACTCACACGCGGTACATTCAGTTCCGCAGAGCCACATGTGGCTATTCCTGGCGGCAAATTGTCCTGTGATATGGCTCATTGATCAGCAGTGCGAAGTATGGCATAACGGCGCGTTAGACCATGGTTAGAAATGGGTTGAAAGGGCGAAATGTTCGAGGTAACCAGGCGGGAACTAATGGCATCTCTTCGGTTTTAATGGTGACTGTACTGTATTTTCTGTCGCAACCATGATCTAAATACATGAGCATTGCCACTGCTAGTGGAAGTGAGGTAGATACTTGCAAAGTATCTGTGACTGCTTGCCAGCAAGGCAATGTGCAGCCATAACCAAAATGCTAGCCAAGCGCTTGTGACCTGTGCCACTGCGAGTGGACGTGATGTGGATACATGCGTAGTATCCATGATGGCTGACCAGCTAGGCAGCATGAGAAATTGGCGCTCATGTAGCGCATAAGAGATTGCCACTGTGAGTGTTATGATTCTGCCCTTTTGTGTGTTGTCCCATGCTTATTTGTGCTTGTGTTTTACTCTATTTTTCAGCTTTCAGTTCGGCTGTCTGACAATCCACTCCCACTCTGCCTTCAGTTATGTTGCTTTACTGCCTTCAGCATGCCTGCGTCTCGTCGTCCAATCACGTTTCCTCTTTTGGTTTCGGCTCTGGTATTTCATTCATTGCTTCCAGCTGTGTTTAATTCTGGGTCTCGCGAAACTCTGAGTGAATGCGTTCTCCGATAGGATAATTACTAACCCGTACTAACCAACACTTATTTAAGGCTGATTGTAAATATTTCGTCACGTAGTCTTAACCTTAATTAACTCCCACTTGTGTAAACTAAGGACGCTGCTTTGATGAGGCCATGAGAGTTGCACTTGGATTATCGTTGAGGCTGAGGGTTGAATTTACAAAATATGAATGCCCACAGATCACCAACGCCCATGCTTGTAAATTGGAATGTTCCGTCTGCAATGAGCTACAAATTTAACGCACAGAACCCTATTGAATGTCCTGAGTAGGTAAAATGTGACAAGCATTAGATTACCACTTGTAAGCTGAGCCAGGAAGGAGGATTGAAATGACAGCATAGCATTCGTACGATTTGGCAGCTTGAATGGATTGCTGTGTTCATTGACAAAGCACAAGGACAATTCATTCGCAAAGAGCAAACATCTACGATGTACGTCCATAACTTGCAAACAATCAAAATTCAGGCATCAATGACTCATGTAACTAAGCATCACCCAACAGTTAAGACTTGAGTATAAACAACTCTGACTGAGTACAAGCGAACCACCACCAACCTAAAAGTAAGATATGGATAAAGCCACTGAGAGCTGCACCTTGACTATGGTTGAGGCAGAGGCCACTGGCAGAGACCGATGTCCATTTCCAAATTAGCACATTCAACCTTAATCCTACCATGTGGGGTCCGTTTGGACCCTGGACACTGCTTTTTGCCCGCCAAACTCTTATCGGGTATGCGATCCAGCTGAAATTGTATGAATTTGTCTGTCTATGTAACCTCATTATATAACCTAAAGAAAAGTGAATTCGGAGCAACAACTTGTATATTCTAATAATATCCTCTTGCAAAAATATTATAAAATACATAATATTACTTTGTCATAATCATACAAACAAAAAAATGCAAACCCTTGACCATCTGGCTACCACGTTCACTGCTAGAAGGAAAGTGAACCGTTGGCCTGTTGTGCTGTTTGGCAACATAACTGATGTACGTGCTATTATAGCATTTGTAATCTGGATGGGCAAGTATCTAGAGTGGGAGGCCCCTGAGGGAAGACGAAGGAGACGTATCATTCTCTCAGAGCTGGCATGCCAACTTGTAACTCCTCAAGTCCAGCGCCGAGCAAACATTGCCACACTCCATGCCCCAGTGAAGCTGTCTATGAAGCTCTTTGGAGTTGAACATGCTCAAGTTGTCCAACAGGGTCAAAATCCAACCAGACAGGGAAAGAGGAGACGGTGCAGCTTTTGTCCCTGAGAGCAGGACAGGAGGGTCAGGCTTGAGTGTGCAGAATGCAAACGGGCTGTGTGCTCAGACCACAGCAAGCAGCAGGTAGTCTGTAATGAATGTGCCTAAACTCTCTTGGAGAGACCTCTGACACTCCATCTATGATCACTTATTATGGACAAGTGTGTGTTATTTTCAAATGTGTGGTTATGATGACATAGTTGTAAAGATCGGCAACCACAAAACTTGAATTTAGTGACACTGTTTCTCTATACAGGACATTTTCTTGGTTAAGTGTTCGTTGTTTAAGTGTGTTCTTTATGCCCTCGGCCCTTGAGTGTATTGATGTTATGAATAAAAGATGTTCTGAGCAAAGTTATGCTGGTAATTTGGTCTTTATAAGCTTTAATTTAAAAAAAAAAAGTATTGGGGTCCGAACGGACCCCTCACGGTAAGATTAAGGTATAAAATAGCATGGTAGGATGAGGGTTAATCCGTATTTGAAAAGGTTAGAATTAAAATTCCTTAATTCACGTTTCTTTAATGAAACGCAATAACAGACTGGGAGTCAACTAACAAGTGACAAACTGATTCTTTTGTCTCAATTCTGAAGATTGAAACCAAACCCCCAAAATGAGGGTCGCACCCTGAAACTAGATTCACACCCTGAGCTGTTCGATAAGGTTGCACATGACAAACATCACAAGCGGAACAGTGGAAATTAAGACCGGATACAATAGAATACCTTGAACAAACAAACAAAACATAGAAATTACTTAAAAACTGAATTAAAAGCTTTAAAAATGAAAGAGCTCAACCATTTCTTCCATCATGATTATCATCTTCACCTATTTCAGGAGCAGTTCTATTACTGATTGGACTGGGACCCGTTTCAGATGAGCTTAAGGTAGATTACTGCTATAAAAATACCATATATTTTTTTCCACATTTCACGCGCAGTTTCACCACTAGTTCGATTTTAATGAAGTTTGGATCATCAATAGTATACAGCATGATGGTTGCCCTGGACCGAAATAGACTTGTTTGGAGGTCGATAAGTTGAACATACAATTAATCAGGTTTTAAATAATAATTTTTTTAAAATTCTGTACTCATTAAAGACGGCATATCATAAAAATAATGTCCATAATGTAACCATTTCCACCGGTAATGCTACGGAAATGTCCAAGAGTAAAAATGGTAAGTTACAACTTGAATAAGAGCAGTGCGCAGGCGATTACGTATGGTTTGGGCAGTCACACGACCTCTAAACAATTCATTCCTAGTGGACGTTGCAGTAACAAATCGATTATAATAATAATAATGCATCAATTTTATATAGCGCTTTTCTGCTTTCTAGGCACTCAAAGACGCTTCACAAGGATACATTATTCATTCACTCACACATTCTGATGGTGGTAAACTACGTTTTAGTAGCCACAGCTGCCCTGGGGCAGACTGACGGAAGCGTGGCTGCCAGTATGCGCCTACGGCCCCTCCGACCACCACCAAACATTCACACACAGCCATACAGTGTTCCTATATTGCATGTTTTGTGGGTGGGGGAAACTGGAGTACCCGGAGAAAACCCACGCAAACACGGGGAGAACATGCAAACTCCACACAGAAAGGCCCCAGGCCGGATTCGAACCCACAGCCTTCTTGCTGTGAGGCAGTAGTGCTAACCACTATGCCACCGTGCCGCCGATTATGCAAATGACATAGGACAATTTGTCGGTCTTCCGTTTTTGACATCACACGTGGGCTACGAGAACGAGGTCGGTCAGCTGTGGTGCCAGTTTGTTGGTGTCCGAAGATCATGGATAGTCCTTCCACTGCAACCCATAACCCTTACAACGTCAGTGACAGACGTCTCCGTATTCAGCATGCCAATGGCACATTCACGCTGAATGTTTGACAGCCATGGCATTGAAAATCAACGAATAATTAACTGTAAAAACTTGTTTTTCCGAGATGTCACTCTAACGTGCTAACGTAAGCTCATCATTATCTTTTCAATGTCCCCCCCTCCCCCCCTCCCCCTCTTGATCATTCATTGGTTTTCTCTGCTATTTATCATTTTGTATCCAATCAGTTCAACCTTTACTGTCAAGAACAGCCCACCTTGTTTTCGTTTAAATCTCTGGGCCTCCATCTTTAGGGTCTCTTGCATATCCCCCCCCACACACACACACACACACACATCAGTGCACTTTCCTTTGTCACATTCAGTCGCATTGGAAAAAATACAAGGTTCTATTTCTTATGCACGTTCACATGTAGTTAAATTCTTCAGGATTTTAAACTTTCCAGTAGGCCTATTACTTTTGCAATAATCAGACACAAAAGTAATTACTGACACTTTCAAAATGTAGCCAAACAAAATAGCCTTCTCCAAAATTAGAGCTTTTGAAATGACTAGTTTTATCCATCGCATATTCCAACATATCAATTGACCTTACTTTTACCATCCATTATCAACAAGAACCATCCCACCATGCATATCACAGGTTTAATGTGATCCAACCATCAGCCAACTCCCACAAACCATCTTGCCCTTACAGCAGACCATCAGACCACATACTGCTAGGTGATGAATTCTATAATCTCACAATCACCAGCCAACTCTTTGCTCGCAGAATATTGCGCTCTCATATATGAAACATTTCAAACTTTTTCCCAGTTGCTAGGCCACCTATTGGGCAATACATGTTTCAACAACTGAACACAGAAAAAACAAACAAAAATTCACACCGGATGTAAGTCTTTGTCTCTTATAAACATATTCACAAAATCTATGATTTCCAGAATCACCAGAGAGTCCAATACACAACAGTTTTTTCTATCTCTTTCACATTTTCTGCTAATACCTAGATTCCTTGCTAACAGTTTGCGCAGACTTTTTTCCACTGAACACACACGGGTAGACTTTACCATGTGCACAGACAGGATATTCCCACAGAAAATTATACAGTTAACATATAGCCCCAAATTTTCTTTTTTATATGTAGTGGACAAGTAATTTCGCCCCAATCAACTTCAACAATGCGACTTACTTTACATTTAGCACTCACAGTACAGGTACCCGACCAGTATACTTGCTACGCGTTACTACCCAGTGCCAATTTGTCCTAACTTACTTTAAAGCTATTCTTACCTTTCTGGAATTTTTACACTTTTCTTTTGTAATCTTATAATGGTCCGAATAAGCGTATGGCACAAGAAAATATAAAAGAAATCCACCAGGTGTTGAAACTCATTGAAGTTCAATTCTCATATATTTCTGATTAAAGTCTGACCAATCATTTTCTTCGGTCCGAATAAAATGATTTGCCGAGCTTCCTGTCTGTCATCCGTTGCTGTGCCCCTTCTAGTTGCCTACAGCTGTCAATGCCTGCGAATCGCGCGCCTCTCTGAGAAACAGGAGAAAGAATTAATCTTTACCTCCATTGCTTTGATGTGCCAGCAGTCCGAGTTCTCTGTAGTTGGGAGATGAAGACCGTTACAGGTTCGGAGACATGCCGACTATGCCAATATTGTCATAGAACCAAGAGATTACGACAAATAGTCTTTTAACAAGTTTATTGTACAAATTAATTTTAAACAAACGGTTAAATAATACAAATGAAATCCAACTGCTGAAATCTGGCTCTTGCTTGCTGATACATATATTGAACATATATTTGAATTATGTAGAATACTTAAATGTTTATTAAAGAACTGAAATCTGAACAAAGAAAGAATGAAAGAACAATGCTAACCATGCCCTCCACGGTACTCAGCTAACTTAGCAAAAGTTAGCAGTTATGCTAACCATGCTAACCACATTTTTCAACTAACGTAGGTAATCTTGGAAGTCGAATGAAGTCTCTAGGAGAAAGAATGCTGAAGTTATAGAGGTTCAAAGTAGCACAAGAGTTTGAAGACTGTTTCAATGCATTTCTAAGGGACAAAAAAATAAAAAAAAAGTGAAATATTTTAAAAAGTATAAATGGTATGAAAGCCAGGGCGAGAAATGACTTTTCTTTTCAGTCATTAGCCGGGCAATCTAGAGTTTTTTAGGGTGGCAAAAACCATTTTAGGTAGTCAAGACATACGCTGTAAAAAAAAAAAAAAAAGCTTTTATGATTGACCACTCACTATATATTTTGGTTACTTTGGAAAGTTTATACTGCCTGGAGTTGGCTAAGAGCAGTTTGCACATGAGACATGGCTGAGGGGTTTAATTAATGCAACTCCCTGGAAATCAGGGGAAGGATCAAATGTGTCAATATTACAAACCGTGTTTGAGTTCAGATTGCAAGTGAATATGGGTGTTTCATCTAGTGACAGAATAATGTAACTGCGTGCATAAATTGAGCATGTCCATCTCGAGCTGCACACACGTGTTATGGATCGGATGGGAATGTATGTAAAAGAAAAAGAAAAAGGCCATTCGCAAGTATGAACTCGCGCCGTGAAAACCATAATAAAACATACAATTTTACAGAGTTGAGAATGATTTAAAATATTTCAAGTGTTCATTTGATGAAATGAAACTAAATACGTGTCGGAGTTTGCTGATGCGCCACTGAAAGAGTTTCAGCCGATGAGAGCTGCTATCGCAAGCAGAGGCAGCTGGTGGACAGAGAGTTCTACTTTGTCTGCCGAATATTCCTCGGAGGTTTAGATTATCTTAATGGTACTGCTGGAGAACAGATATTGTTGACTTCCAGAGGGAAGAAACATTTCAACTGCAGTTACATCAACCTGCCACACGCTTAGGAAATTGGTAACAACGCGGGCAATTTCTGAGAAATAGGTATGATTGAATGTACCGGGAGATTTCATCATGAGTAATAGGAAAGTAGTAAATTTATTTAGAAATACTGCATTTGTGAGTAAAACAAGCAAAAAAGTGCTCAAAAATATTTTAGAATAGATGGTATACATCACAAATCAGAAACAACTGTTCCCACAATTGGCTTTAATAGTGGGACATAAGGGAGAGGATTGTGTGAACGACATGCTCTGCAGGGACGTCTTCACAACAGAGCCAATGTAAGTCGTCCTCTTCATGGCTTTAGAGAGAGTACATCCCAGAAACATGAAGGAATCAATGGCAGAAGCAGTGATGTTGAATATGGGGAGTGTGTGTTCTTCCCAGAGTCCATTCCCCTTCTCACTCTCTTCACTTTATACAGCTCCAAGTTGTTAACAGTGCATACGTCAACCAGATGCTCCAGCTCAATGCTGTTGTGAAGTGAAACTATCCTGTGGAAAAAGGAGGTTTATCTGAAATAAGAGGAATCACAGTAGAGAACACATGCCATTTTCAAGCAGCAGAATATAAAAATTGAATGTTGTGATACAGTCTGAGTAACACTTTGCAATGGTTTATAGTCACGGGGATGGGAAAATAAACTGTGGGAGAAAAGAATAATCCTTTAATTCTAAAATGAAAATAGAGGGAACATACCAAAAAAATGCACAATATTGCAAAGGCCTTTAGTTTTGAAATGCCACATCAGTGTCCTGATGTCTTCCAAGTGACACTGTGAGGTACTGTTCTATCATACTGCATTGAAATTAGTCTGTGGCAACTGGAGTCTTCTCTTAATTGTAATCTGAATTTCCACTGAACACAGCAAAAAATACATGATATTTCAAAGGGCTTATATTGTGAAATACCATATCAGAATGTCCTGATGTCCTCTAATTCACACAATTAGGTACTACACTATCATGCTGTAGTGAAATCAATCTGTGACAACAGGGACTTTTTTGCTTGATTCTAACCTGAATTTCCACTGAACACAGCTAGAAATACATGGTATTTCAAAGGGCTTTAATTTTGAAATGCCACATCAGAATATCCTGATATTCCCAGAGTGACACCAGGAAATACGGTACTGTTAAGCTGTTGAGAAATTAGTCTGTGACGACATGGAGTTTTTGCTTAATTCCAACCTGAATTTCCACTCAACATAGATTGTAATTTTACCTATCTCAAAGGGCTTTAATTTTGAAATGCCATATCAGAATGTCCTGATATCTGCTGGGTGACACTGTGAAGCACTGTACTGTCATGTTCTAGTGAAATTAGTCTGTGACAGCAGGGAGTTTTTGCTTAATTCCAATCTGAAATTCCACTCAACATAGGTAAAATTACATTCTATTTCAAAGGGATTTAATTTTGAAATGCCACATCAGAATATCCTGATATCTTCTGAGTGGCACTGTGAGGTACTGTACTATCATATTGTTGTGAAATCAGCCTGTGACAACAAGGAGTTTTCACTTAATTCTAATCTGAATTTCCACTGAACACAACAAAAAATACATGATATTTCAGAGGGCTTTACTTTTGAAATGCCACATCAGAATGTCCTGACATCCGCTGAGTGAAACTATGAGGTACTGTACTATACTGAGTACAAATGAAAACGCACCACTCACAAAATCTGGAATTGCTCCACGGATTGATATGTGAAGTATATTCGTATGATGCATTTGAGATGATGAATGATTTAAGAAGACATGTAAACATCATTCAATTTCATTCACGATAATGTTAATGCGCGAGAGAGGTTTAACTGGTGTAGGGGTCAAACAGGAAAATCAATTACGGGTGTGACCGCCATTTGCATTGACACATGTGGTGCATCGTCGTCGCACGGAGTTGATCAGTCTCTGGATAGTGTTCTGAGGGATAGCATTCCACTCCTGAACAAGGGCAATCTCAAGTTCTCGGATGTTGTCCATCTGGCGTCGACGTGAAAGACGTCGTCCAATTTCATCCCATAAGTGCTCGATAGGGGAGAGGTCGGGTGACAGAGCTGGCCACTGAAGCACGGGGATGTTCTGCTGTGCAAGGTACTGCATGGACACCCTTGCAGTGTGTGCCCTAGCGTTGTCCTGTTGGAACGTGTGGACATCGTGGTGTTGGTGGAAGAACGGCACAACATGGTTCTGCAGCACCTGGTCCCGGTAGTAGACGCCGTTCACCCTTCCTCTGCAAATATGGAGAGGGGTTCTATGACAGTAGCTTATTCCACCCCACACCATAACGCTGCCACCACCCCAACGGTCCGTTTCAACGACACAATCGGCGTTATAACGTTCACCATGTCTCCGCCAAACACGTATACGGCCATCTGCGTTCCTTAAGTGAAATCGTGACTCGTCAGAAAAGATGACACCGTGCCATTGTCGTAGTCGCCAATTCTGGTGCCTGGTTGCCCACTGTAGACGCTGGTTTCGGTGACAATCCGTCAATATGGGGCCGAAATAAGGACGTTGTGCACGCAGGCCTGCAGCTCGCAGATGGTTCCGTACGGTGTTGGGGTGAATGAATGCACGTAGTCCTTGGACTTGAGCAGCCATTCTTGTCGCTGGTAGTGTTCGGTCTCGGACATGATCCCGTACGATCTGACGGTCCTGACGTGCCGTTGTCACACGTTGTTGACCCGGTCGAGGACGGTCCCGAGTGCCCCCCGCTTGCAGAAACCTTTGATGGAGACGTTGTGTGTGCGCAGTGTTGTCGTCTGGCAATTTCCCTGGTGCTGGCGCCAATTTGAAGCATGCCTATGGCACGCTCCCATTCAGGGGCTGTAAGTCGCGGCATAGTGTTGACGTTTCACAAGTGTCAGTGAAGAAGTGAAATTTTATTCGGATTCACATGCTTTTAGTGCGTGCAAGATGTTGCGTTTTTGCAAAAAATTGCCTAGCGTTACAATTAACTTGAAATTCTCGCATTTCTTGCACCTGGCATGTCGGGTGTCGTCACTGTAGTGTTGTTGTTGTTGTATAAAAATTATATTGAAGTGCATTTCAACTTAAATATTGACTTTTTTCAAGTGGTGCGTTTTCATTTGTACTCAGTATATCATGCCGTAGTGAAATCAGTCTGTGACAACAGAATCTGAATTTCCACTCAACGAAGGTAAAATTACATTTTATTTCAAAGGGCTTTAATTTTGAAATGCCACATCAGAATGTCCTGATATCTGCTGAGTGACACTGTGAGGAACTGTAGTATCATGCTGTAGTGAAATCAGTCTGTGACAACAGGGAGTTTTCACTTTATTCTAATCTGAATTTCCACTGAACACAGCAAAAACTACATGATATTTCAGAGGCCTTTTATTTCAAAATGCCACACCAGAATACCTTGATATCCTCTGACCGACACTGTCTGATACTGTTCTATCACGCTGTAGTGAAATCATTCCGCGGCAACATGGAATTTTCTTTCCACTCTAATCCAAATTAGGGAAAACAACATATATATATGATCTTTTGCGGGCTTTAATTTTGAAATATCACATCAGAATGTACTGACCTCTGTGGTGTTCTATCATGCATTATTGAAATCAGTTTGTGGCACTGGGTAGTGTCCCTTTAATTCTAATCTGACATTAGAGGGACCACAACAAAAATGTATGACATTTTAGAGGAATATTATTTAGAAATGTCACATCAGAAAGTCATGATAATCTCAGTGTGACTCTGTGAAGTGGTTTACTCTCATGCTGCGGAGAATTTATTCCGTGGCAACACAAAATTTTTAATTCTAGTGTGAAATTTAGTTTTAATTCTGAAATACTTCCTGATCATGATTACCTGATCATCTTCATCTTGTTTTTTAAATTAGTATTGATTTTGAATCAATTATTCAGTTTCATATTTATTCTTTTAATTGCAGTCATTAACACAGTTTCTATGTCTTTCTAAATTGACTCATTCCTGATAAACAAAAAGCATTTTGTCAGCCAATTTTGAAAATTTTGAATCAGTCTACTGTAATGCCGCATATATTCGCTTACCCCTTAAATGCGTGAGGGCTGGCTTGACCGTGTTTTCCGGAGTGGAGGCTAGCTTGACCAATGTAAATGAATGATTGTCGATTTGCCATAACGAGGAGATGAAGCAACACCTGATAGTGCGGAGCGTTTTCGGATTGAGTGCATATGATTGCTATAGTCAGAACTGATAATTGTTTTCAAGAGATGTTTAGAGCCCACCCAATTTTAAGTTCTGGCGAAGCCATAGCCATGGACGGCTCCAAATTTTTGCCCCTTTCTTTCTTTTTTGTCCTCGCTGTTTTCTCAATGGCTGAAATGCAACTGTTTGGCCTAACTCATCAACACGAGAAAAATAGGCCTAAACAGCCGGCAGTTAAAATGGAAGCGCTGAGAGTCAGTGCTATGGAAACGATACATCCCCTCATCTCGCTGCATTGATGTGAACTGGCAGGTTTCAGAACATCGCAGACGGGTGTGTCACAAGTAGTTGGAAGTTTCAACCCGTCACATCTCGAATCTTCAGTCTGGGCATTCATCTTCACGTAATAAAAACGTCTGGCTGTTGTACTACTATATTATCTCTTTCATATCAAATTTGGTTGCTAATGTTACTTAAATATTTTGTTGCATTTTTTTTTTACATTTCAGTGCATAGGCTACATATCCGTGACCGCTCTACTTAGTTCTGACCAAAGAGGAGCGCTCTGGAATCTTTTACATGCAGGCTGTGCTGTAGCACATCTCCTGAAAAGTGGCCACGTTAATCACGGTTAAAGAGTCAACACGACCAACCTATTAAAATCGTTTTTAAAATTAACAAATTTTAATCACAAATGAATTGAATCATGAAATATATTTTAAACAATATATTATTATAAATTTTTTTTTTTTTTTTTTTAAAGGAAAGTTTAGGGTGGGCCTGTAGATGAGTGAGTGGGCCTAGGTCCACCCAGGCCCACCCATAACGCCGTGCCTGGATGGCAAACCCGGATCAGTCAATGAATATTCACTGGCAAGCTGAACTCACGCGGTTTGTAATTTTGATTTGTTCGATCCTACCCCAGATTTCCTGGGAGTTGCATTAATTAAACTCCTCAGCCATGTCTCAAGTGCAAACTGCTCTCATCCAATTCCAGGCAGTATACACTTTCCAAAGTAACCAAAATACATTGTGAGTGCTCAATCATATAAGCTAATTTTTTTCTTTTTCTTTTTTTTTTTTACAGCGTATGTCTTGTCTCCCTAAAATGGTTTTTGCCACCCTAAAAAACTCTAGGTTGCCCGGCTAACAACTGAAAAGAAAAGATGATTTCTCACCCTGCCTTTCATACTATTTCTACTTTTAAAAATATTTCACTTTTTATTTTTTTCCATTTAGAAATTCATTGAAACAGGCCTCAAACTCCTCAAACTCTTGTGCTACTTTGAACCTCTATAACCGAGCTCACCAATCGGCGGACCGCGGTCCAAGTCTGAACCCAGACGCCGTCCCATCCGCACCCAGAGCAGCTTCAATTTTGGCAGCTTTAATTTTATTAGCCGCCTCTTTTCCAGACTTTACGGTAGCTACGTAACCGCGCATTTTGTGTGTGGGTGGTACATGCCCTCTTGCTCTTGCAGTGTCGCTGCGGCAGTGTCAGATAGTTCTGAGGAGGAAATACACTGGAAAGACACAAGGCGAAAGAGAGAACAGCAGTGAGAGAAAGACTGATTGTGAATGTGATATAGCTTGTTCTAAATGGCACAAAGTGGACAGTGAAAACAGAGCTTTTAAAGAGTAATGGACAGAATCTTATGTTTATCCTCCCCGCAGGAAGTTCAAAGCCGCTGTGTCTCTAATGCTTCGAGACAGGTATGCGTTATTAATGAAAACTGACCACACCTGATAACGTAGAGAGTTTTCGGAGTTTCCCAAATAGTAATTTAAATGATTGAAAACAGGTCATGACCAATCATTATTTTTAAGGGATGATTTAAGCCTCCCCTAAGGCCAGTTCATCAGCCGCCACTGAACACAATACTGTATTTCAGAAGATTTAAAATCCTGGCAGACAAAGCTAGAGCTCACTTGTCTGACTAAACAGGTGAAAGTAGGCAGTGGGAGGGAAAAAAATTCATTATTATTAAAGACCTTCATATTATAATCCCCCGTTGAATGTGAAAAAAAAGTTTAAACTATACAGTTCACGAGACTGTGGAGGGAAGAAAGGAAACTCAAGCAACACGTTTTATCTATTTTTTCTAAAATTTAAGCACTTTAAGATGCACAGTCATGTCTCACAGCTTTGATTCACTTGTATGCTATTTTAAAATGGAGATCTCATTTGACTTGGAGGACACTTACATTCCTTTTACTTTTATTTATTATTATTTATAATTGTATGTAGCCTGTATGATTATATGTGACTGTATTATGATGCAACTTAGACATGATGATGCTGCGGACCTTTATATGCAGAAATTTTTACTATCCAGACCTCTTAGATTTGTAATTGAATACCCCTGCTCTATAACTTCTGCATTCTTTCTCCTAGAGACTTAATTCGACTTCTTACATTAGCTAAGTTAGCTGACTAACGTGGTTAGCATGGGTAGGATTGTTAGCATAGTTAGCATAACTGCTTGCAACATTTGCCAAGTTAGCTGAGTAACGAGGATGGCATGGTTAGCATTGTTGTTTCATTCTTTCTTTGTTCAGCTTTCTTTCTTTCACTTTTTGATAAACGTTGAAGTATAATACATAATTAGACTTATAATATATATGATCCAAACATTATATTTTCATGGCAGCTCTTCACTGTGGTGCCAGCAAACATTCAAATCATTCAGACTTTATTGTATTCAAGACGGCATCGCAGTGTGGCTTCAAGTTTCAGCATTCACACCCGCAATTCCTGAAGAAATTGCTTCTCTAGTTCACAATCTACACTTCGTCCCAACTATTTCAGAATTGGGATTGTATACTGCTCACAAAATGTAGGGGATAATGAAAACAAAACACAAATAACTGAGGATATATTTATTTCGATGCTTATTTATTTTCAAAAATATGTTATTTACTTTGGCGAGCAATTCAAGTTGAAGTTCACTTTATCGTCACTTAAGTTATTGAGAATTTTTTTGAAGGTATTATATGGGGTGGTACCCCAAAAGTCGCTTTGAGGTCTATTCTCCCATTTGCCCTTAAGTCCTTTTAGACGTGATATGAATTAAGTGCTTTTGAGTTACCCCTACTTGCTTTGATCTCGCCCACAGTGCTTAACTTCAGAATATAGGCGGCCTTATGAAAGAGGTGTGACTAATCCAAAAGAGAGGCAGACTCTGTACAAAGCTCATTGATTACGGCTATCAGGAAAACGAGGAACAAGAATTTTCTAATTAATCATGAAAATGCAGTTGTGGTCCATGGAACACGCAAACCAGACTTTAAATTTGAATATCAGGGGCCTGCTGATAAAACCTTGTGTCTCCAAACTGATAAGAAACAAAAACTCATATGTCCACTATTTTTACATGCAGAATTAAGCTTTTTTTTATTTTAAATTGTATTTGTCAATTTCTGTCATTTTATAAATATTTTTTAATTTTATATATTTTTTATTTTCCTGTGAAGTTCATCATTTTGAAGATGCGAGGTTTTACCAGCAGGCCAACGATATGCTGCTGTAATAGTAGACCGATGTATGTCTGCGCCAATTACAAGAAGTAATGCAGACATCTCTTTTTTATTTCTTATCCTCGCCACCATGGCATGAAAAGTGTGCAAACAAACAAATTTCTGCGACAATGAAATAATAAATAAAGAATTTAACGCTTCTCAACCAGCGCAATCAGAGCACTGAAAATGTACCCCTCCTACATCAACCTGTTTGTTTCGTGGAAGACAGGGAAGAAGACAAGTTAAGAGAACATTCTTGTCACACAAAAATAGTAATCAATGACAGTTTATACGATCTCATTTAGAAATTGCGCGCTTGAAATTTCAAACTACTCCAATGTCAGGTTTGCAACTAAAGGACAAGGCGACGCTTTAACAAAGGATCCTTACCCCGCACGCGGAAAAATCGGGGCACTGTAAAAGCCAGGCTCTCTGCACCCAGGAGAAGTGTGCACGCAACAGGTGGTGGGCAACCATGTTCCCCTGTGCATTTCACTGCACTGGAGGAGGAGGTGGCATCCACTCTTTCTGCAGTGGAAGCGCATGGACAAGAACTTTGAGTGGAATACGGATGGAGGAGGGTTACAGAAAATGGTCATTTTTATTTGCCTATTATGTATCACTGTGATAGATACTGGAAACAAGGATACTGGTTTGAAATATTTATTGTATTTTTTGCCATTTCAAACAGTTCAGCTGTATATAGGCGTCGTGGGCCAAGCCAGGGAATTTGGAGCAGATGCTTAATACGCGCGTATCATGATCGCATGCAACCTGAACATTAATGCTGTGCCGACTTCTACGGTTATTAGTGGAAGGGGTTCTGATTGCAACGTGAGTACAATCGATGGCTTCCACAACACTGGGGAACCTGGTGAACTGGTAGAACCCCCGGTTAACTCTCCGTCTTTCAGCTGGTGTTTCGGGAAATTTTTTAAGTGGCTGATGTGGTGCAGCATACCGTCAACCAACTGTGTCAGACACCTTGACACATATGCCTGTGATATGTGCATGACATCACCAGCTACTCTCTGGAATGACCCAGATGCCAGGACCGACAGCGCAGTTGTGACCTTGATGACCACTGGTATGTTTGTATTTGTTTGTAACACATTTGTAATTGAACTAATTAGAGAACAAGCTGTTGCGTAATATCATATGATGATTTCATTTGATAATTTATTTTGGTTATGAGAAATGTTGGATGAACAATCAAATATTGAATGTCTCAACCTTTTCCATGTTAAATAAAACAAAATTAATGTTAAAATTCGGCCTATAACCAACATCAAATGCAGTATTCCATTTTGCCTTATGTTGGCGCTTGACCTTAATACAGCCCTCAAAAGTACTTCACAGAAAAAGGCGCATAAGCCAGTGGGAGAATATGCGTAAGTGTTTTTTGCCTTAGAAACGCCATGCATTTTGGCCTTGCTTCGTCCCAGGTGGGTAACTGCCTTCGGGGTGCGTAATGCACAGACTTAAGTCGAGGGGAGAATACGCTAAGGCTGAAAAGCGTGTAGCTACGCGCTTTTGTCTACTTACCCGCATGGGAGAATAGACCCCTTTGTGATCTGGAATGAGTCGGTCCTCCATTTGCGTCCAAACAGCATCCCACCAACACCGCATGCTCCTAATGAGACAACTAATGTCAGCTTGAGGAATTCTCTGCCACTCCTCCTGGAGTGCTGCACCCTGCTGTACCAAGAACTGACAGGGTGCGCGCTGCCGTTGTGCACGTCATCTCAGCATATCCCCTATGTGTTCTATGGGGGAGAGGTCAGGGCACATCACAGTCCAGGGCAAGGTTTGGATTTGGTGCCTTTGGAGATGGTCAAGGACAACGTGTGCATGATGAGCTCTGACATTATCATCTTGGTTGATGAATCCAGCTCCATGGTGGCGTGTAAAGGGATGATATACACCCCTGTGACTCTTCCATGGCAGATGTGGAGGTCAGTCCTGCCTATCATAGTGACTCCACCCCACAGTATACCTGATCCTCTCCCATACGGATCATATGGAATCATGTGGATGATGTTCACCAGATTGACACCAAACACTAGATGACTGTCGTGAATGGTGACTCATTGCTGAACATTACACGTGACTATTGGGCATTGCTGCATCGTCAGTGCTGTTGATTCAGATGGCTCCTTGTCCGCCAATGCCAATCTGAGAGGGGCAATGGGATTTATGGCTGCCAGGCTCGCAGGTTGGCAGCATGCAGATGGTTTTGTGTGGTCTGGTTTGAGATGAGGTCTCCTGTAGCCTGCAGATGCCCTTGTTTCAGCGTTTTATTATTCAGTCGCCTGTCACTCAGGGTTCTATTGAGGATCTGATGGTTCTCTCGCCTGTTTGTGAATCTTGAAAACCCTCTCCAAGGTTTGTCCTAGGCATTGCGTGCCCACAATCAGCTCATGATGGACTATGAGGCATGCAGTTATCTGGCTGTGTCAGCCTGGGTTCCTCTGGCCGGGAGTATCCCTATGACCGACAATATTTCTTCTTCCTGGAGTCTTCTCATCCTCTCGTTCTAGGCATGTTTTTGCACCCATATGCGCTCTAAAAGCATGTGACAGCATTCGCCCCCTCAAGGCATGATGTTACTTTTCACATGCACCCCCCAGTTTGATTTTGAGACCTAGCAGTTTAAGGGCTATGTACTGATATGTGCCAATGACGAACAACAAACATACTCAAAAATCTCACAAACAGCTAAATTCAGTTGCCTTCCACTGTTTGTCGAATTTGAATGTCCCCTACTTCTTGTGAGCAGTAAACATAAAGTTCTAAATCCTTTTGTGCAGAATACAAAGGGGTTGCATGAGCCTATTTAGGCTTTATAACTTGTTTCACAAAGACTGTGGAAAATTATTCTGGTGAAGCAAGACATTTGGAAATTCAATTACAGAATTAATTAGGAATTAAATTTTGGAATTTATGCACACTGGTGTCGATATCTGCGCAAAGGGGTTAAAAGAAAATGTTTCAGCCTTTGTAGCTCAATTACTCCAGCCCTATGTTACATCTTTCCCACCTTAAAAAAAGACTATGGTTTTTATAAGAACTACTCAAAGTGTCCACCCCACTAACAATAACTTTATACTGGTTTCTGAGGATATTGAGTCTTTATACACCTTTTTTAAGGAGTCAATTGTGCAAAAGTCTTAGGCACATTTCAAGCCATTTCGGAGGGCAAAAATGCTTGCAAAAATAATGAAATTACAACTTTACAATTACTAACAAATATGGAGATTTAAACTGTTAAACTGAATCAAACTAATATTTTGTATGAATACACAAAAATTTGCACAAAAATTAGGGTTCACTGTCCTGTTGTGCTGAAGTTTTATAAGTTGACTGGCTTTTTGATTTTTTCCAAGCAGAGTGGAAAACTGGACATTGTTTTTCTGCAAACTGTCTTATTTGCATCTCTCCCACCAAGTAATTGCTGACTGCCATGATGATGTTGATATCAGGACTCTTTCAAGACTACATTATTTGTATCAACTGATTTTCATGTAATACTTTTTTTTTAAATTATCTTTTGAAATAAGCTTTTGGAATTTCAAATTTATGTCATGGTTTGGGAGCTTTGTTAGCTCCTTTTGTTACTCTCGTCCGGGACGATATCGTTTTGCTCACCGTCGGATTCCTTAGCCAGCTGGCATTAATTGGGGGCGTCCTGTCCTTTCTTGTTCGTGTTGCTGGAGTGTCATTTTGCGCTTGACGCTTTAGCAGGTAAGGTCTTTGAGAAGACAGAGTATTGGCAGGATCTTAGCTGCATCTTGAGCTCGCCTGTTTGCTACCACGGACGGCGTCAGGTCCGTTGGTAACGCGAGCCTCGTGATTTCCATTTGTTTTAGTCTCTCAGCACGCTGCAGGTTTTTACTTTCATTTCTGGCCACTGCGTTTGGCGTCTTAACACCAACGCCATCACAGTACTCTCCAGCCACAATGGAGACGTCAGCGGTGGGTGAAATTAAGAGGGCTATTGCCAGCCAACAAGAGATGTTGGCTGGATTTGCTAAATCACTTTCAGTTTTTTGTAATCAGCGTTCTGAACTTGCTGAGAGGTTACAGCTGCAGGAGACTGCTCTGCAGAATCAGCAGAGCGTCCTGTTAGATTTATCTGAGAGTATTAAATCTCTAACGTTACAAACTCCACAAAGAGTTGCAGAAGCACCATCCATACATTCTCCCCGAGAACGCAAGTTACGACTGCCCCAAAGATACAGTGGCAAGGCCGGAAAGTGTAAAGATTTTATTGCCCAGTGTGAAATATTTTTTTAAGGCTCAGCCGTCACGTTTTGTTAATGAGGATTCTCGGGTTGCGTTTATACTATCCCTGTTGGCTGGCACAGCGCTCAATTGGGTCGGCCCACTAATTAGATCTAACTCACCGGTTGTAAATTTGGTAGAGGCTCTTGTGAAGGAGATGGTTTCTGTTTTCGATCAGGACATTTGTGGACAAGACGCAGCTACGCGTTTAATGCACTTAAGACAAGGAAAAGAAAGCGCAGCTGAGTTTTCTATTGCTTTTCGTTCTCTGGCCACAGAGACAGGCTGGCCAGAGGCGCCTCTGATGACAGTATTTAGCCATGCCCTGACGGAGGAGATTAAGGATGTGCTACGTTAGAACCCTGTTCAACTTTAGATTCCTTAGTTCGTACTGCTGTGCAAATTGACAATCGCATACGCGAACGCAGCCGGGAGAGACTAAATAAATCTCCGCTGGCTGACAATGGGATTAAAATTGCTAGCGGCGAGTGTGCATCTCCTATTTCACCTATTAAAGATTCTACTTCAGTTGAGCCCATGCAAGTTGACAGTTCGTTTGACAGTCAGTCTAAGAGACCCATTAGCAGAAGAGTAATCTGCTTTTATTGTAACCAGCCGGGTTATATCCGTCCACGTTGTCCTAAGCTTCGGGGAAACGGAAAATCCCTCTTGCGATTCAGGGGGCGCTAGAGGGGCAGACCCAATTTCCCTTCTGAACTCTGATCCCTGTAGAACTTAGGCTACTGTTGGGAGTAAAAGATTTACTATTGAAGTGTTTGTGGACTCGGGCGCTGTTGATTGTTTCATGGATTTTAAGTGGGCTAGGAGGCACTCCGTTCTCACTGTTGCACTTTCGCAATCACGTTCTGTCAGAACTTTGGATGGTCGCCTGCTGGGAATGGGAGTTATAACCGAAGTTTCTGAACCATTAGAGATGTTCATCTCTTTTGGTAGCCACTCTGAAGAGGTTCGATTTTTCATTATCAGGTCCCCCACCTTCCCTATAGTTTTGGATCATTCATGGTTACGGGAACATGATCCTTGTATCAGCTGGGGGAGACAAATTAATCCCATTGCCCGTTGGGGTCCCAAGTGTAGCGCTCATTGTAGAACTAATGATAATGCTTCTTTCGGACGTGAAGCCATGAGGCAGGCTGACACCGAGAGCGAGTGTGAGAAGATTATCGCTCCGTACCCTCCTAGACTGGAAAAAAGGGCAGAGGAGGGGTTAGAATGGGATCCTCAATTTGACTGGAGAGAGCCAGAGGATGATTACTTTTTGGAGTCGATTCGGAAGCAGTTACGGATTCATTAGATTCTGAGCAGGGTAAAGAATTTGGGGCTATCCTGAACTTTGACTTTCCTCCGAATGTTCCCAGGGATTATGCCGATTTGGCTGAGGTGTTCAGTGAACAACGAGCCTCTACGTTACCCCCGCATCATCCGTACGACTGCGAAATTAATCTTTATCCTGGGACAACTCCGCTTAGGGGTTCGCTATATTCGCTGTCAGGACCTGAGCGTAAGGCTATGCAAGAGTATATTCAGGAGGCTCTCGCCAATGGTTTTATTCGACCGTCCACGTCCCCTGCCCGAGCGGGATTCTTTATTGTTGGAAAAAAGGATGGCGGTCTGAGACCCTGTATTGATTAAAGGGGTTTGAATAAAATCACCCTTCCATTAATGATTTCCGCGTTTGAACGTCTACAGGAGGCGTAATTTTTTACGAAGCTAGATCTTCGTAATGCGTATAATTTGATTCGCATTCGGGAGGGGGACGAATGGAAAACGGCTTTTAACACGCATGACGGGCATTACAAACCTTTTTGTAGACGCTTTAGCCGGTAAGGTCTTTGAGAAGACAGAGTATTGGCAGGATCTTAGCTGCATGAGAGGAATAGTGTTAGTGAGTAAGGGATTCTTTTGGTTTATTTCCCTTTTCTTTTGTATTCTTTTTGAGCTCGCCTGTTTGCTACCACGGACGGCGTCAGGTCCGTTGGTGGCGCGAGCCTCGTGATTTCCATTTTTCTTCCATTTTTCCACCCTGCTGGTTTTTACTTTCATTTCTGGCCACTGCGCTTGGCGTCTTAACACCAACGCCATCAAAATTTACTTTTAATCTTCTGCAGCGCTGATGTGGAAAACAATTGTAAATATGTAAAACCAGATGTAAATTAATAAAAAGAAAAATGCAGGGGCCTAAGACTTTCGCACCGTACCGTAAAGTATCCAGTTGCATGATTGTAACATGATTGCTATCATGTACATCTAAGATGGTGTTAGCACGAGTCTGATGAAGAGCAGTTGTGCTCGAAACATCACTTAGTTGTAATGAATAAGTGGATATTGGAGCCCAGCAGCGTGATAGTTATTTGTTGTGTTATTTACCCATTTTTGGCTCAACACCTGCCCTTTTTGGTTTTGGATGCACAGGGTTTTTCTTGTTCTTTGTTGTGTGTTATTCCACATTAAACATAATTGTTTCACAGGTGATAAAACCATGTCCAGTGAGATACAACTTGAGTTACTTATTTGATAACAGCTCACTTGGCTTACTCTCTGAACGTGTCAATCCAAACAACATTAAAAGGTATATGTCAGGGGTGTCCGATCTTCCCCATTAAGGGCCGATGTGGGTGCAGGTTTTTGTTTCAGCCCAGTGCTAAAACACCTGATTCCACTGATTAACTGATCAGGGGGTCCAATCACGACGTTGATGAGTAGAATGAGGTGTGTTACTGCCAGGCTGTAACAAAAAGCAGCACCCAGACCGGCCCTTTGTGAATTAGATTGGACACCTCTGGTATTCAAAATTGTTTACTTTGGGTCTGCTCTTTACTTTTGCTGGCTGTGCTTTTTTCTGTTTGTGCTTTTGGAGTATGTTGCTCCACAGTGTGTATTTGTGTACATGTTGGATATAACTTGCTGGGTAGGACAGAGGTTAGTTTGCTGAGTTGTTAGTTACAACGGTTGACAGGATTTCTGCTCCACTTTAAGTTCTAGAAATACATGTACATGTGCTGGGCTTTGCTGATTGGGGAGGATGGGTGAGGTGCTAAGTGGAGCGATACGAGGTAACGGTGAGAGGCAAAAGGTTTTGCATTGGAGTGTTTTTGAAAATCAGCATGATCAGAGCCTTCAAAGTTCAGAATGCATCCATTGTCTATACCACTTCTTCCTTAGTAGAGTCGTGGAAGGGGCTGGAGTCTATCCCAGCTGACTATGGAAGAAAGGCGGGGACATACCCTGGACAGCTCGCCAACCCATCTCATGGCACACACACCATTCATGCACACACTCAAACCTACAGGAAATTTATTGGGCTTTTCCACTGACATCTACTCAGCTCTACTCGACTCGATTCTACTCAGTTTTTAGGGTTTCCATAAGGTAATAGTACCTGGTACCAGGTACTTTTTTAGTACCTACACGGCCGGATTCCCAAGCGAGCTGAGTCGAGCCAAAAATGTGACTTCAACAGACTGTATGCCACTGATTGGCCAGGCCATCCTTAAACATATATCTGATGGGCGCAACCCAACTGACCCATCAAATCTCTGCTAACTTTTTTGGAGTTGAAAAACCATTCCCCCCGGGTTTTCACAAACGAGAGAAATTTGTAAAATCTTTTTTCTGAGGAAAGAGAGTAGTTTCCTCCATCAGTCACTTGTGAAAACGGCGACTATTTTATTTATTTATTCTGGTTATTAGTATTTTTTGCAGTGGTGCATGTTCATTTACTGATTGTCCCTCTTGAGCATCAAGGAAGATGTTTACAGTGTTTTTTTGTTTTTTGTCAGTGTAAATGCGAAATGTGGTGAAACTACAGAGAAAATTGGAGGAAAGAAATTAAGTACAGTTTGATGGGCCAAGCGGATTAATACTTGGGGCAGAGTATCAAGTCCATGCGTCACTGTCAGGTTCTGATTCAACTTCAACCAAAGTTTTTGAAGTAGAAAAACAACAAACACTTGAAACTGTTTAAATGTTTAATCTGCGCAGGTGCCAGTGTAGGGTCGGCTTGATACCCAGACGGGAAGCACAGGGAATCCTATTTGCTTATGAAAGATACAATGCACGTTGAGTGAATTTTGTGTTTGTGGACCAACCCAATATCTACTCAATGAGTTTCATAACTTTAATATGAGATGACCAAGAGTATTAGACTCAGTTTGTCATAGAACTGAATTGTGTAATTTAATTGACAGTGAACTGACTTTCCTGTACAAATTGGAAGCTCTACTAGTCTGATCACTGTTAGTTTTTTTTTGCTTTAATACTGTCCAAGAAATAGCTATTTGCTTTGAGAAACTTCTGTCCAGAATCTTCTTAATTCAATCAATCAATCAATAACCTTTACTGCAGGAAAGTCCCACTGAGACAGAGGTCTCTTCTGCAAGGGAGCCCTGAGTACAATTTAACAATTACAATGGAAGGTTAAAGACAAACAGCACACATAAAAATACACTAGTCACAAACAACAATTTCAGATTAAAGGAATAACAAGTTTTAAACTAGAATAAAACATAAAAATGAATTAAAAAAAAGAACATAGGACAGAGACAAATTAGCAAATCCAACCATAAACGAAAAGAAAATACATCTGGTCTCCAAGAGCAATATATCCAACACTAATTTTTTGAAAAACGCAGAGGGGATAAGGCAGTCTAGCTTCAAGGTATCCTGGAAATGATTCTACACACAAGGAGCGAATGCACTAAAAGAGGTATCTCCCAAATTAGTTCTAGTCCTGGGAGCCTCAAGCAAAAACCATTATTGTGATCTGGTATGCTGACTTCTGATTTTGATGGATAAGAGCTAAGTAAGATAATGAGGGAAGTTTGCCTAGCAATGCTTTATTAACAAATAAAATACAATGTAGCTTCCTTCTAAAATGAAGGGAAAACCACCCCACGGAATTATATAAAGCACAGTGATGGGATCGGAAACCATCACCTGTGATGAAGCGCAATGCTCTATGATAGATTGCATCCTAGGATCTTAACATACTTATAGAGGCATGCCCGTAAAGGACATCTCCGTAATCAAATATGGGTAATACTGTTGCCTCGACAATCCTCTTCCTATTGTCCAAAGAAAACAGGACCTGTTTCAGTAAAGAAACCCTATTTTCATTTTAAATTTTTCAGACAGGTTGGACACATGCGTCTCAAAAGAGAAGTCATGATCCAACCAGATGCCCAGATATTTGTAAGACTGAACCTGCTCAATTTGCCATCTCACCATCTCACTAGGCCTCCTTTGGAATTGCATTGCACTTTGTTTTATCAGTATTTAAAACCAGTTTAAGATCAGCCAAAGCGTGCTGTATAATGCTAAAAGCATATTGTAAACATGTGAGGGCCTGTAAGCACGTTGGAGCAGAGGAATAAAGCACTCTGTCGTCAGCATTAAAATGAACCTTGCAATAAATTACATTCCGAGTAATGTCATTTATATAAATTGTGAAAACAATTGGATCAAGAATGGAACCTTGGGGTACACCTTTAGTCACCTTTAAAAATTGAGACCCCAATTATTAGGGGTCCCTGGAGATATTAGCTTGTGTTCTATTTGAGAGGTAATCCTGGAACCATGAGCATGCTCTGTCACCAAGACCAATAGAGGAAAACCTATTTAATAAGATAATATGGTCTACTGTATCAAATTCTTTTGCTAAATCAATAAATAGGGCCGCACATTTTTGTTTACAATCCACAACTGTTACTAAATCATTTATATCCAATGAAGCTGCTGTAATGGCGCTATGTCCAGGCCTGAAACCAGATTTCTGTGACGTTAAAATGTTATTGGAAGTTAAGAAATTGCAAAGTTGTTGTTTTACAAGCGTTTCTAAAATCTTAGCTAGGCATGGCAATTTTGAAATGGGCCGATGGCTGTTTACTGAACAGGGATCACCCTCCTTAAATAAAGGAAAAACATGAGCTGCTTTCCATATACTGGGAATAGACCTGGTCGATTAATGACAAGTCAAAAATATTAGTTATTGAATGTGCAATCAGTGAGGCTGCGAGAAGCAAAAGACTCGGGACTAAGTGATCCTCTCCAGTGGAATTATTTGCAGCAATACATTTTAATTCTAGAAGGACCTCATTCGTGTTTCATTCCTGAAAGAAAACAATACTCAGGATTTTGAGAATTAGTAAATGCACTAGAGCTGAGGTCAGTCATACAGCACCCTCCATAATTATTGGCACCCCTGGTAAAGATATGTTCTTTAGCTTCTAATAAGTTCAGTTTTTGTCTAAATAATATAGGACCACAATGAAAAAAAGAGGAAAATACAACCTTTAATGCATGTGCATTTATTCAGCGGGAAAAAAATCTCACAGTAAGAAATAATTATTTTACATCAAACCATGTGTGCCACAATTATTAGCACCCCGGATGTTAATACTGTGTACAACCCCCTTTTGCCAACAAAACAGCACCTAATCTTCTCCTGTAATGTTTCATAAGATGGGAGAATACAGAAAGAGGGATCTTCGACCATTCCTCTTTGCACAATCTCTCTAAATCATCCAGTGACCTGGGTCCTATCCTTTTCACTCTCCTCTTGAGCTCACTCCACAGGTTTTCAATGGGGTTGAGGTCTGGGGACTGAGATGGCCATGGGAGGAGCTTGATTCTGTGTCTGGGGAACCATTTCTGTGTAGATTTGGCCACATGTTAAGGGTCATTATCTTGCTGAAAGACCCAGTGACGACCCATCTTCAGCTTTCGGGCAGAGGCCACCAGATTTTGATTTAAAATGTCCTGGTATTTCAAAGCGTTCATGATGCCATGCACCCTAACAAGGTTCCCAGGGCCTCTGGAAGAGAAACAGGCCCACAGCATCACCGATCCTCCCCCATACTTCACAGTGGGCATGAGGTGCTTTTCTGCATACTCATCTTTTGTGTTCCGCCAGACCCACTTAGAGCTTTTTTGGCAACAAACACTCTATCTTGGTCTCATCTGACCAAAGCACATGGTCCCAGTTGAAGTCCCAGTGCTGCTTAGCGAACTCCAGACGTTTGCGTTTATGATTGTGAGTGAGAAAAGGTTTTTTCCGTGCATGCCTCCCAAACAGCTTGTTGGCATGTAGATAACGCTTGATGGTTGTTTTGGAGACTTTGTGACCCCAAGATGCTACTATTTGTTGCAATTCTTTAACAGTGAGCTTTGGAGAACTTTTTATTTCTCTTACCATCCTCCTCACTGTGCGTGGTGGCAAAATAACTGCGTCCTTGTCCAGGCTTGTTTACCACTGTTCCAATTGTTTTATACTTCTTAATGATTCCTCTGAGAGTAGATATGGGCAGGTGCAGGCGAGGGGCTATTTTCTTGTTGCCATTGCCTGACTTGTGAAGGTCGACAAATCTGCCTACTTGAATGGTGTGTTCCTTCATCTTTCCCATGTTGAAGCATGAATAAGAGAAATTGTGTCATGTCATATTTATACCCCAGGGAAACAGGAAGTGATGAATTCCCAATTAAATGTTCGTAGATACTCATCAAGTTTGTAAACTACTGTAGAAATGACAGAAATACTTCAATTACATTTATTTCCCTGGAATTGTTAGGGGTGCAAACAATTGTGGAACAGGTGATCTTATAAAGAAAAATTATTTCTTAGTCAGGGATTTTTTCCCCCTTAAAATTCCCTTGAGTTGAAAGTTACAGTTTTCTACAATTTTCAGTGTGAGAGTATGCTTCTGCAATAAAAACTGAATTTATTTTAAGGCTTTTAACACATCTTAAACAGGGGTGCCAATAATTATGGAGGGGCTGTATTTCCTATAGTGGATTGATTATTAAAATTTTAAAAAAGGTTTCCTGGCCACTATAAAATGTTTGTTAAAGTCACAGCTTTTGAGTTTATCAGGAATAGGACCAGAATCCATGTGAATAGAATAAGGTAATGAAGAAGAAGGACAATTATTCAAGGACTTGACAATTTTCCAAAATTTTGCCGGATTAACTTTACCTTTAGCCAATGATGAAATGAAATATTCAGATTTTGCCTTTTATCAGTAAACAGCATTTATTTCTTAGTTTTCTGTAAACCTGCCAGTCTGAGAGTGTCTGTGTTTCCCCAGCTTTAACCCAAGCTTAATCCCTTACACAAAGATTGGATGAAGCCACCGAAAATCAAGGATTTCTTCTGTTTTTTACCGGGACTCTCTTGACCGGAGCATGCTTACTAACAGCATGATTAAACACCGAAGTAAAATGAGCTAACGCTAGGTCAGGGTCTGGAATAAAACCTGCAAGGCTTAAATCACTCCAGAAAATATTGTGGAGGCGGGCCTGTTCACAGAAATGTTTAAAATTTGTTTTAGTAATAAAACACGGGGGTGTCTTTGAAACTTTCATATCCCTAACAAACGCCACCGGGCAGTGATCACTAACATCCAGGGGAAAGACGCCGCTAAGAGCGTACTTTTTTGTCTATTAAAATTAGATCAATTAAAGTTGATCGGGAAAAATCTTTAAAATTTGGTCGCCTAGTCTCCGAGAAGTTGCGACAGAATCAGGTCATCACAGACTCCTTTGAAATGGTTCAAAGACGGCGATAGCCAGTCGATGTTGAAATCGCCCGCCACAACTAATCCAGCGTGTGCATAAGCAGACAAGATTTTAGAGAGATTATGGAGGAGGAAAGCGCGCTTGGTGGGCGATACACACCAGCTAGTATAATACTTCCACTACCCCAAGCTATTTTAAGTACAAGACACTCTCATTGCTCAGGCATAGAGGAGGATAAGGAAACATTAACAGTGAGAGAGTATTTCACAAGAATCACGAGACCTCCCCCTTTCTTACTCCGGTCACACCTAAAAACAGTGTAACTAGCCAATGCTATATCAAGGTCTGTGTCAGAAGCATTCAACCAGGATTCAGTTGCAAGAAATACATCAGGATTACTTTGAAGAACCATAGCTCTAATACAATACATTTTCAATCACAAACTCCTTACATTAAGACACAGAAAACTAGGACCACATTTTTGAGATTGAAATGCGACTGGAGTTAAAACAACAGGACAGACCGTTAAAATAACATCAGGCGACTGAATATGGACTTGTGACAGGTTCGTGACAGAAACACCACTGGGTCTGAATTTCTGCCGTGGCAGGCGTGTGCGAGCGACTTTCAGAATAGGCTGTGCAGTAATACCACTTGTCTCAGAAAATGAAACACAATTTCTAGCACTGCCTGGGATATTTAAAAAGCCAACAGATAGACTAAGTCCACTGTTATTTGCAACGACAGCCGGACACCAGGGGGAGCTCCTAAGGGAGACGGTAGGTCGGAGACACACCAGCGAGAAAGAGAGTGAAGGAAGGTCCAGCCTGTGTGAAAAGGAAGTTAACAGTCAGTCCCGAGTGAAGGACAGCCCTGCATGGTGCATGGTGGCTGAAAGACTTTGGCTGCTCCATTTGTTGAGATGTATCCCGTCCGATTTAAAAAAAAAAAAACAAGGCAAACAGAGAGAGCAGACCTGGCCCCAGCCACGAGCTGACAGACAGACTGACAGAAACACACACACACACACACACACACACAGACATGATCATTGCTTAACCTGGCAACAGGTGAACTATTCCAAAATAAGTTAAAATTGCCAATAAATCCCATTTTATGAGATCTGGCGAATTGAAGCCAAGTGTGCAGACTAAGTAGTCTGCTAAAATGGTCAATGCCGCGACCGATAGTGTGGATGGGACCAGAAACAAAAACGGACTTTCCACAGTTTTTTGAGAAGTTGAAAAGGAGGTTAAAATAATTTTTTGTATGCTCCTACTCCCGACGAGTGGTAACATTTGTCCCTACATGAACAATACTCCTCTTAACAGAAGGCGGGAGTGAGGAGAGTAGCCCAGGTTGCATCCCCAGGATTACCGGGACAGTAGCACCAGGGAAGCAGTGGGTCACCACATTGTGAGCAATGTTTCGGATTGTGGAGTCACCCACCAGTAAGGTAGTCGGGGGAGAAGAGAGGACAAGGTGGTGGCAAACCCGGGGTGAGTGACTGTGCAGGCGTACGCTGCAGCAGGGCAACAGCATCTGAGCGAACAGCGCCGCAGGACCTCCACTTCAGGGCTGGGCGAAGAACTTCTCAGCGCTGCGCCAACAGGGCTGGACTTGCGCGGCCGGATTGCATCTCTTCTCGATACTGACGGCGGCCGAGGAGCAGCTGGACTTAGAGGAGGAGGTGGGTGTCCCTTCCTCCTCAGCCAGAATGGAAAACCTGTTCTCCAGCTGCAGATCGGTGACAGGCGGGACACGAGACGAACGCTTTATTTTGTGTGATCCGACCCAGCACTCAGCCGGGTTGGGTGAGGAGCTGACGATAGCCCTGGGTCTTGCTCCCAGCTGGATCCAGGGGTCCTCTGCTCAGGTCAGTGCGGCTTCAGTGAGGAAAGCTAAGGAGTCGCGTTCAGCCGTGGTGGTGACACTCGCAGCAGCGAGAGCTGGAGCAACCAGGGAGTCGATGACCTGCTCATCTTCCTTAATCTGGTAAAGGATTGAAATTCTTCCCTCCAGCTCCGCAATTTCTTGCGAGAGGCGAACACATCTTCCACAGGCCGGAGGTGAGTGGAGCCATATTTTTTATTTTAGCCTGCTGGGCCTTACAGCAACCAGCCAGTCAATGCATAAACAATACGTTGACTATTAAATAATAAAAAATAAAGAAAATAAATAGAACGATTAAACGTTACAATAATGTCAAAACGATGAAACGATAAAATAATAAAAATAAACTACTCTGACAAAAAATATAAACGCCCCATATCAAATATTGATGCCACATGGAGTTAACAACTCTAAGTGAGCATATGCTGACTTTTACTTGTACAACAGGGATATTTCTCATGATTTGTGTACCATTTTTTAATCCATCTCTCTGTCAGTGAGCATTTGCTCAGTGATGCAGTGATTTTACTCAGTACATGGGTGTGAGATTTCCAGACGGTGATCAGACAGAATGAGCAGTACCCAGACACTCCTTATACTGGGAACAATAAAAGGCCACCCCAAAATGTAAGTTTTGTCAAAAGTCATCATGCCTCAGATGTCTCAGGTCATGTGAGAATGTGCCATTGGCATACTGGATGCAGGAATGTCCACCACAGCGGTCGCTGAGCAGCTGAATGTTAACTATTGAGAGCCCGACAGACGGACAGTACTGCAAATCGACTTCATCCACGTCGGCCACGTGTGACCACACCAGCTCACGATCGCTACATCCAGCTCGTCCACCTGCTGGATCGGCTCGTATCAGCAACACGCACAGCAGATGAGACTGTTGGTCTGCGCAACAGACGCATCACCCCAAAGACAGTCCGTAACTGCCTGCGAGAAGCCAACTTGCACGCTCGGCGTCCTCACTGCGGTCTGGATCTCACCGCTGTCCAGTGTCGGAACTGACTTTTATGGGCAAACGCACACGTTCGATGGCCCTTGGCACGCTGGAGAAGAGTGCTATTTACAGACTAATCCCAGTTCGTTTTTTGTTAATAAAAATGTAAAATTTGATATGGGATGTTTTTTTTTTTTTTGTTCAGTGTAAGAGCGAGGCAGCAGCAAAACCAGACGGCAGACAGGCCACTGGACGTGATGTGATGAAATCCACACAGATGGTTCCGCAAGCACCACCTTTGGTCAATAAACAAAGTCACACCTCCCTCTGCCTCTGATTCAGTGTAGACAGAGAGAGAAGCTCTTTCGAATTGGTTTTGTCTTACTCTTTTCTGTTGGATATCTGATGTGTGACACAAATAAACAGCAGGCTGTACATTCATATGATTTTATTGATTGGCAGTAGCTTGCTTCCAAGACCCGGCAGGCAATCACAGTAAGAATTAACCCCTTTCTGCAGATGTAGACGCTCGCGTCTATAGAACTGCAAATTTAAGGACGTAGTTAAAGTACTCGACCATGAGATGACACCCCCGTATCAGTTATTGAATATTCACAAGAAAGCAGAACTGAAAGACGATTGAGAGTATGGAGAAGTTCCCTCCAATCCCTGTTTTTCAAGAGTTGCATTAATTAAACTCCTCAGCTAAGCCTGATGTGCAAATTGGTCAATATCCTTGCCCATTAGCCTCCGTTGCAGACGTCTGGTGTTCGGTCAATTTCCCTCACCCTACAACGTCTGTGCACTCGAGCGAGGTTTTGTGTTCCACCAATCAGAAACTAGCTCCTAAAATCTTGCAATCTTGGTTTTATTGCAGAGTGAATGTCCTGACCGTTTAATCAGCAGTTTATTGACTGTGTGTGCTGGCTTGGGGGACTTAGAAGAAAAATTGATACAACTCTAAACTTTATCATGGAGAAATTTTTTGTGTTTGGAGAGATTACTGGTGACCACTGATGTTCAGCTGCACTTATATTGATAAATTTATGCTAAACCCAACCAGAAAATCATTAGTTCATATAAAATTTCATGCCTCAAAACTTTATTTGTGTAAAATACATGATTTTTTTATGATTTGACAGTACATCATTTTGTGACTTCGGGGAGGCACTTGGATTGCTGTGTAATTTGGCTAATAGCATGTATGTAATCTAGAATGTAATGTTGAAGATGAATTCTACTTGTGGTAAAGGAGTTTATGATCTGAGAAATGCATAGATTTAAGCCCCAGCAGTTTTTCCATTCTCAGTATTATGTTTTTGCAAGTTTAATGGTGAATTCTGATGAAGTTTTTTTATGTTTTCAGTCCATTTTCTCCACCAAAATCATGAAAATAAACGGAAATACAATGTAATTCTAAATGCTGTAAGTGTCTTTTCTGAGTAAAGCCAAATTTGGCTTTGCGCAAAGGGGTTAATATAAAGAGCAAGGTATTTAAAAAAAAAAAACGACCGACCTAACCCCGATTCTCAAAACAGGGTCAGTTTACATCCAAAAGAGATATTTTTAAGGATGGCCCAAGAGGGTGACGCTTGCTATGATGACCCCACCCACTCTGAAGTGGTACTCAATTGTAATGGAAAACGACTGAAACCGAGTAGAGTCAAGTTGAGCAGAGAAGAGTAGTGGTAAAACCATGAAATGGAAAAGCGGCACTTGTCTTCAATTAGACTGACATCCATGTCTTTGGGCTGTGGGAGGAAACCAGAGTACTCAGAGGACACCCACATGAACACAGGAAGAACATGCAAACCCCACACAGAAAGTGTGCCACCGTGCCAAAGATAACAAAGGTATTAACAATTTTCTGGTAAAAAAAAAATAAAATTGGTCAATTCATCTCCGATATCATGTTTTTTAAGCCCCTCCCCCCGTGCAATTAACGCGAAGCTGGGATATAGCATTGGGCTCCGTCCGTACGCACGTCCGTTCAGACACAGAAAATTGAGGTAGCAGGGGATATTGCCATGTTAATGGCAAACACTAGTTTTCTTTGTAACCAGAAAAGTGTCTGAATTTTGATGTCAAAAATAAAATTTGGCTTTTATAACAAACCATGAAAGAGGAAATGTTGCATGAAATTGTGTATTAAACAATTTTTTACTGGCACTGAAAAATGTTTTGCTGAAAAACAAAATACGGGCATTAAATTCACCTACCCTTAGTATATGTATATACTATTTTAGTTCATAGTTCATATTTCTTTTTAAAAAATGAACTAAGTTCACAGTCCCAAAAAATGAACTCGTTCTTTTTTAAGTTAATTTTTTTTCTTTATTAGAGTCTCTTCTTATCTATTCATCCCCAGCTCCCAATCACTGCCACAATTTCCAAAAATGGAATCACAGCTTTTATTTAACAAGTTATAGTACTGAAAAATTGTCAGGAGATTCAAACTACATGCTGAAAGTAAGGTCTAGCAAAGTTTCTGTATATGCAATTGTCCTGCATTACAACTGCATGAATCACATTCCAATGCAGTTCAAAAACATAAGCCAAGACCAACAATGTTGCAGTAGGCAAGAACACTGAGTAAAAGGTGTCTAGTGCATTGCACCTCTCAATTTCCAAATGTCTATAATGGAAAAACTCATGCTATTATTTTGTTATTTAAAAGGTATACAATCGCAAATCTTTCCTGTGTAGGACTGGATTACATAATAAAAAAAAAAGAATCGAGGTGCATTTTTGCTCGACGCTTTACGAGAATGAAGAGCTTGTTTTAGTCAACGGTTAATCCATTGGTAGGTCAATATGAGTCACATCTGACTCTGGTCACTTGCATAGCATTAGTGAATAGTCTGCTAGAAGATTGCTGTAGGTAGCAGTTTGAACCAGGGGCGTCACTAGACCTAATACTGTACTGGGGCACAGCTGGGGCAAAAACAATTTTTGGCACTAATTTATCATAAAAAAGCATAAATAGTGCTTCAAATTATACATTCACGTCAGATTATCTTGTTGTCTGAATCTATGATTAACCACCTGAAATGGACTGATGTATTTTGGACTTTACTCTAGACCTCTAAACCTGGTACAGGCAAAAAGGACTGTACAACATTAAATAAAACTTCCATTACTCTACTCTAAATATAAACTGTATGTTTACGTGCCTGGCAGGCCAAAACACCAAATTATCCATGCCATACAAACATACACAGAGGAAAACAGACAAAACATTACCATATCAACAGTTTTGAATCAAGGCACAAAGTGTGCAAAGCTACACCAAACAACTGACTCACATTCAAATCACATTTCATTTTCACTGCAGTATTAATTGTAGGCTAAACATTCATTGTGTAATTCAAGTAAACCATTTCATCCAAGTACCAATAACTGCAATCATTAAACTGAATCTTATGTTCTATTCTAATCAGTGCATCTTTATTAAACATAAAACTGTATTCACTAGTGTCGGCTATAACAGTAGGCTATCTTTAAGTCCTTACCAAAACTGTATACTCTCCTTTGTTATCCTCAATGTCTCATAACCAAAGTACTCGATGAGCCTGATTTTCTGTTCATACAGAACCCATGTTTTAACGTGAAATAGCTCATATATGCTCATCAAACATCGATGGCAATCTCCAGAAACCGAGTTGACAGTGCTAGGCTAACCGTCATGAATCAACGTTATGCCTATGATGAGCCAGCTAGCTATAAGGCAGCAGCTAACGTCTGCACTAGGCTACTTCATTTAAGACGGCAGCTGAAAGTTTAAGCAAAGTTGTGACATTTACATTCCCATGGAAATGGCGACACAGAGGAGAAAACAAACAATAAGGACAGGCAGTTTCCCAGCACTAATCTGAAGACAGGTGAAAGAATGACGCCGAGAGCAGTCAGCACTGACAGACACCGGTGTGTGTGTGACCTTGTGTTCCGAAGTTCTGAAGAGAGCACTAGCCGAATCACAGCCAAAGCCACGTGAGTATTAAGTAGCCACGTGCCATTGTCTACAATACGAAGTGAACTGAAGGTGGCATCTGTGGATGGCATGGCGGACTGTGTTTACAGACAGGCGTTTCTTGAAGTATTCCTGGGCCCATAGTAATGTCAATGACAGAATCATGCCGGTTGGAGATGCAGTGGCGTCTGAAGGCCCGAAGATCACAGGCAACCAGTAAAGGTCTTGGGCCTTGTCCCTTACGCACAAGAGATTTTTCCAGTTTCTCTGACTCTTTGTTATGCACTGTCGATGACGAGACCTTCAAAGTTTTTGCAAATTGACGTTGAGGAACTTTTTTTTTTTTTGAAGTATCCATTTCAATTTTTTTACTCAAGCCTTCACAGGTACTCAAGCCTTCATCTTTACTTCTGAGAGACTCAGCCTGTCTAGACGTCCTTTTTATAGCCAATCATGGTACATACCTGATGCCATTTAACTTAATTGCTTACTTAATGTTCTTTCAGCTGATTCCCTTATATATTAATTGCTTTTTCAGCTCTCTTTTGCCTGTGTCCTAACTTTTTTGAAACCTGTCGCAGCCAGAAAATATGAAATAAGCTCATTTAGTGGATAAAAATGTAAAATGTCTCAGTTCTAACATTTGAAATGTTATCTATGCTCTATTGTAAATAACTTACTGGCTTGCGTTCTCGTGAAAGTCATTGCATTTTGATTTTATTCACAATTTACACTTCGTCCCAACTATTTTGGAATTGGGGTTGTATGTTTTTCAATGGCACTCTTCTGAATTTTACTTCATGTCACACTTTTTTCAATGACCGTTTTTTTTTTTATTTTATGTTTTTAGGTTTTATGATGATTTTTTTTTTTTACGATAACTTATTGTCTATATCACCTGTCTGTCACTATTTTGACTTTTTACAATACACCTGTTTCAATATCAATGATTGCCTTTTCTGTTCAGGATTTATTTTCAATGCCAAATTTTACTTCGGATGCCAAAATACGTTACTGTGCCGGCACCATACTATCCTGGATTTCAAGCTCAAGATGGATCAGAAGTACATGAAATAAGCAACGTATTATATTTCTTGTCTTGGAATTGATTTAAAAAAAACAAAAAAAAACACTCATCTGCTTAAAAAAAAATCTGATTTTATGTATAAGTGAGGGTGGCCATTTTAGATTTCATGGTCAAAATGCACTGAAAATGCAAAAATTCTCCCTCAGTCATTATCTATAATATATTTGAGGTCGATGTCTGTCTGCCTGTGTGTGTGTACACTTTTTTCCTACATTTCTCAACCGATTGTCACCAAATTTGGTGTGAATATCCACTTGGACACCAGGAAGGACTTGACGTCTCCCGATTTTTTTGAAAAATGGTCATGCACGCAAAAAAAATGGCAATTTCACTCCGGATAGCGGGTAGCAGGTAGTTTTATATATAGATGAACTTTGAAACTGTCTGCTTGAACCAAAGATGGCATCATATATGTTTTCACAAGAAGAGACTCCAGAGCCTGGCTTGACAAGTGGTGATTTAATGGTGGCCTGAGAAATGTCCTTGCAATTAAGGGTTTGGAGAGAGCAGGAGAATGACGAAGACTTAGTACATTAGTTAAAACTCAGTGCTGATGACAGTTATATTATGGTGCAGAGTCAGCTAATTGGTTCCTGGTCACTGTAGTGCTTGTTAGCATAACAATGAAGTGTGCTCACATTTCTGCTGGCCCAAACTGCAAAAACTCTGCAATTAAAGACTGCCAGTATTCATGATGACATTTTCAAATCTGTTATTTATCTCTTTCTGACAGTCTTCCAAAAAGGCATGGAGAAGCACAGTAATTTAACTGAAAATGAAGGGTGAGCAAGATAAACGTGCCATTAATAAATTATCCTCTGTTCACAAAAAAAGTGATTAATTTGGGCATTTTTTAAGAGCAACCTGTGATGATTCCATTTTCACAATAAACGCACTAACACATCAACAGTTCCTTTGTTATTAGAGGTTAGGCACTGCTCTTGGCAAATGTGATCTTCTTGAATCTCTTTCTTTGTACTTTGCTTTAGTGATTTATTTTATTTATAATGACAACAAAGTGAAAGCAAAGGAGCTAGTTCCCTCACAGTAATTTAAGTGTTTTATTCCCAGAACGGTGGTTTGAATTACCAAATACAAGAGCAGCTAATGCTTAACATTTACATTGTTTTACCTGAGCTTAGCAGGTAATAAATAAAATGTAGCAGACCAATTAATATGATTAATTACTTGTTATTCCTGTGATACATTAAATACAGAGTCAGTCCTCTGCATTTACAACGAGATACATGTCCAAAAACAGTGTGGATTAATAATTAAATGAAAGAAGACCATAGCTGGAAATCAGATGTATTCTTCATATACTGAGAAAGTCCCCATAGTGGAGGGAACAGGGAGGTGTTCGGGACCACATATCCCACAGATGCTCGGTTGCATTGAGATCTGGAGAATTGGAAGGCCTATTCAACACCTTGAACTCATTATTGTGTTCCTCTGTTATGATCTTGATCTGCCTGACCATGTTTTCATTTTGATCCTGTCCTGCCTGCCCATGTTTGATTATGAATTCTGCTCTGTATTTTGTATTGTGATTTAGATTCCTTGCCATGTTTTGTTTTTGCCTTGTCTTTGTCTGTTTGCCATTTTCCACCATTGCAGTTGTATTCCGATCATTGTTTTGTGTCCTACCTTGCATTGCACTTTGTCTCCCCCTGTCTGGTCTTTTGTCATGTGATTGCTCCCTGCCCCAGTATTGTGTGCCGCACTTTCGGGTCATTTCATGGTTTCTGGGATTTAATCCATTCCTTCCAATCTCGTTTACTTCCTTCACCTTGCTTTTCTATATTCATAACAATGCTTGCAGTTTGTTGTTTTAAGTACACCTACTAATCAAGACTAACATTGTTTATAGGACTAATTTACAAACAAGCACTAGGGATTGTATAGCTGCACATTACTAATTGACTAACGAGCTCTCAGCACTCGCTCTGCTCTCGTCTTCGCCCCTTGCCTTCACTCAATTTACTTTCCTGTGCTTCAAGCAGATCTTCTGCACCTTGTTAATCACTATTCTGCCTCTCACTCTGTGCACGGTAGAACTCCCTAACCGGAGCCGTATGTTTGTCAGTAGGCTGCCTCTGTGATCCCGGTCCGCGTTTTGACTTTTGCCAATTTCTTGTAATCAGGAACCTCCTCATGTTCATTCTTTTGTAATTAGTCTGATCCATATCACCTGTCTCCCTTTTGTAGCATGTGACTTCCCCTATGTGTATTTAAGCAGTCATTTCATTCACAGGGGCCTATTGCAAAAAGGCAGGATAAGGGATTAGCCCGGAATCGGCACGGGATTAGCCAGATTTCAAGCCCCATTTCGGCTGCGCAGAGCATGTGAGCTAAGCCATGGCACAAGTTACTTTGGAAACAAAGTCTGTGAAGCTAGCCAGCTCCGGAGCAAGCTTACGTACTAGCTAAGCTCCTGTCTGCAGCCAATTTCACCTCATCTCATTCAGCAGTCACCCAAATTGAAAATCAGTGTCGTTAAGTCATTCTGAATTGTCCACTACACAATGCGATCTCAATTATAATAGGCCCAGAGTAATTATTTTTGAAACTTGTGACCACTGATGTCAGTAAAACTCCCTTTTGATGTCCATGAAACACCTCCTGATTGTACTCTCACTTGAGTTTCAACTTTAATACTCCTCTCAAACGTCTCGCACCATTCAGACAGAAACTAAAAGAATAGCACGCAGAAACATTTCAACGATCCCATCGTCCCTCTGTTTGAACCATGGTTTGAACGTAGTCTTTGAGTGTTGCTGGCGCATGTGTTTGCTGCAGCTACAAAACCCAAAACCAGTTAAGTTGGCACGTTATGTAAATCGTAGATAAAAACAGAATACAATGATTTGCAAATCCTTTTCAACTTATATTCAATTGAATACACTGCAAAGGAAAGATGTTTAATGTTCAAACTGAGAAACTTTTTTTTTTTTTGCAAATAATCATTAACTTAGAATTTAAAGGCAGCAAAAACATTGACACAGGGGCCTTTTTACATCGCCTTTCCTTTTAACGACACTCAGTAAACATTTGGGAACTGAGGAGACCAATTTTTGAAGCTTTTCTGGTGGAATTCTTTCCCATTCTTGCTTGATGTACAGCTTAAGTTGTTCAACAGTCTGAGGTCTCCGTTTTTATATTTTACGCTTCATAATGCGGCACACATTTTCAATGAGAGACAGGTCTGGACTACAGGCAGGCCAGTCTAGTACCCACACCAAGCTGTTGTAACACTTGCAGAATGTGGCTTGGCATTGTCTTGCTGAAATAAGACCACAGAACACTTTTCCACTTTGCATCAGTCCATCTTAGATGAGCTTGGACCCAGCGAAGCCAGCGGCGTTTCTGGGTGCTGTTGATAAATGGCTTTCACTTTTGCATTGTAGAGTTTTAACTTGCACTTAAAGATGTAGCGACGAACTGTAGTTACTGACAGTGGTTTTCTGAAGTGTTCCTGAGCCCATGTGGTGATGTCCTTTACACACTGATGTCGGTTTTTGATGCAGTACCACCTGAGGGATCGAAAGTCACGGGCATTCACTCAATGTTGGTTTTCGGCCTTGTCACTTACGTGCAGTGATTTCTCCAGATTCTTTGAACCTTTTGATGATATTATGGACCGTAGATGATGAAATCCCTAAATTTCTTGCAATAGCTCTTTGAGGAATGTTGTTTCTAAACTGTTCGACAATCAGCTCACGCATTTGTTCACTCAGTGGTGACCCTCGCCCCATCCTTGTTTGTGAATGACTGAGCATTTCAGGGAAGCTGCTTTTATACCCAATCATGGCACCCACCTGTTCCCAATTAGCACGTTCACCTGTGGGATGTTCCAAATAAGTGTTTGATGAGCATTCCTCATCTCTGTCTTTTTTGCCACTTGTGCCAGCTTTTTTGAAACATGTTGCAGGCATCAAATTCCAAATGAGCTAATATTTGCAAAAAATTACAAAGTTTACCTGTTCGAACATTAAGTAACTTGTCTTTGCAGTGTATTCAATTGAATATAGGTTGAAAAGGATTTGCAAATCATTGTATTGTTTTTATTTATCATTTACACAACGTGCCAACTTCACTGGTTTTGGGTTTTGTACTTTGTGCCCATGGTGATGTACCATATCTGTTTTGCCCGAGTTTTGTGATTGGTGCCCTGGTATGACTCGGATTTCGCCCTCTGGATTTTGATTTTTGGACTTTGTACTGTTGCCTCTTGCTCTGCGAGGGTTCTCCCCCTCCCTTAATAAAATCCAGTTTTACTGCACTGCTTGGTTCTCATGACTGGTTCCTGAACGATACCTCACATCCTCAAACCTTTCCTGAACCTTTTTTTTTTTTTTGTTTTGCAGGATGCATTATCCTGCTCAAAGAGGTTACTGCCATGAGGGAATAATTTCCATGAAGAGGTCTACTGGGTACCTCAGCAATATTTTGGTCATTGGTATGTGTTCTTACCTGTTAACATTTCCCCCCCATGTATTCAGTGCATAACAATAGCCTGCTGGACCAGTGACACCAGTGAGTATGGCGCCAAATGAGTTAACGAGACTTAGCCGCCCACGTACCTGTTGCCAGTCCACTATTTTCCTTCCTTGGACCACTTCTGGTAGGTATAGACCGCTGCAGACCAGGAATACCCCCCAAGAGCTGCATTGTTTTTTGCGATACCATTTGGCAACGTCAAGCCATCACAATTCGACCCTTGACAAAGTCACTCACATCCTCATGCATAGCCATTTTTCCTGCTTCTAACACACAAAAACTTCAAGGGCAAAATATTCTCTTGCTGCATAATATATCTCACCTACTTCCAGCTGCCATTACAATTAGATAATCAATGTTATTCATGTCACTTTTCAGTGGTCACAATGTTATCGCTGATTGGTGCATAATCTTTTTTATCAAATTGTCAGTGCCTTTTTCCTTGGAAGCCATTTGAAGTTATATTTTGTCCAAGGCTTAGCGAATGCATCTCAAGGTCATGTGAACTTTGCTTTGAGTGCGTTCTTTGTCAAAACCAAAACGAAATCCACAGGTGCTAGTATCCATGGTAAACAGTAAATCGCAATGTAACTCTTCTGTAGCTGTGGAGATTCCCTCACCTGAACTCTACTGTCACTAGACAGTCGCTAAAATGAGTAGACGTAATAATACAAGTGTTTTGATACATTTTATTTGATGAATAGCTTATTATCGATCGAGGTACATGTTACGTTACAAACTTGATGGCAACACGTAGCCTTCAGCAGCGAGTGAATGCACCAAAAGATTCGGCTCCATTGATTAGCTTGCGAGCTACGCAGCTGACTTCTATTCACTTCAGCTTGAAACTGACTGTGACATGTTATACCTGCCTATGATGCTATTTGATTTTTTTCATAATTCATTATTTAGAGACCCTCCTTAACTGAGCTGTTTTTTTTTTTCCTCGATACTTTGAAGATCAACAATGATTCACAATACTCTATTTGCACTTCATGTGCAATATGCTGTGCAAGTGCCATTGACTACATCATTATTTGTGCAATTATAGCATGGAATAAATTCTGTCCAAATACTGCATTGAAAGTTTCTGATAAAATTCAAAATTCTACGTGAATATTTTGAACCGGAGCTGAACTTGTGCCATATATACTACGAGACTGCACTGAGCGAACAGAAAAACTATTTCCAGTCCAGCCTTTATTAAAGTTGCTTGTATTGAGAAAGTAGAGAATTCCACCAGAGCCTAGGTAAAATGCACACAACATTGAGTTAGTTGAGCTCCGAGAGCATGATGCTCGGTGATCTGACTGTGAGCCAATGATGCCATTGATCTTTGTCAACACTAAGAAAACACTCTGTAATTTTCCAGAATGAGCAGGATGTGTGTGCAAGCTTTCATTCTAAAGGCCCAGTCACACCGCCCGAACTTTGCTGGAGCGTTCCTGGAGCGTTCATCACCGCTCTTAACCGTTCACCACCGTTTAACAAAAGTTGGCCTCCGTAAAAGCAACGCCGTATACGCTCGGCCACCGCTGATGTTTCTTGAGGGGCCCTCCTACCGCTCCGAAAGTTTTGAGCTGCACAAAATATTGCAAGCGGTGAGGATGGGGCAATTTTCTTACGCCCCGGCAAAGTTCACCCCCGCTCCACCAACGCCCATTCAAAGTTTGGCACCGCTAGACGCAAGTTCGTGGACGCTTGGGTCCGCTAGGCCAACGCAGGAGTCTTGAACGCTGGACCACCGCTGCTTCGCCAGCGTTGCCTGGGCGGCGATTAAACGTTGCACAAACTTCGGTGAAGCGGGTGTAAGCGTTTTACGAGCGGACACGGGGTTGCTGGAATGGTGTCAGACGTTGAAGCAGGGAGCCATGGCGGCGATGAACTTTGGTTTGGCGTTGGTATAGAGGTGTCGGAGCAGGACCAGAATTTGGCTGTAAATACGGGGAGAAATGGACCAGGAGCTTATTTGGAATCGAGCTGCCGTTGAGTTCAGACCTCATCATAAATCCTTCTAAACAAACTTAAAGTGAGTGCCAAATAAATAAGGGTATTGGAATAAACAAAATAAGGGAATGGATATGGAGTAGAAATAGGCCAGAGGGAAAAGTTGCTTATTTTTTGTGGGAAAGGAAGTTTTTAATTGAATTAAATGCCTCAGCAGAGTCTAATATCCGTGTTGACCAGGGTGCAGGCTTTTGGAAAACTGTGCGTTAGAGAAAAGGATCCAGCTTGATAAAATAGACAATAAAAAAAATTCTTTCCAAACCATGTAGATGCCGTCTCTCCCTGTGAATGCTCTTAGACGAGATTGAGAATAAACCGTCCCGCACTTGGCTGGTAGGCGCAACTGAAGATCCTCCTCAAGGCAACTCTACAACCAAAGCAGCCGAAGGAACGTTGCTAATTTCTCTTTTATTTATTTATTTCCCGCACTGACACTGGCTTGCAACCCTTCCAGCTACCACCTCCCAAATATCCGCACTTCCTCATCCGACCTCACCATCCCATCATTCCCATTAAGGACACCTCACTATATCCCGAGGTCACGGGTTGTAAGGTGGAGTTTTAAAGTAATACGCCGAATGGAAAAAATGAATATTACATCCCCATTTTTATTTACACAATTTTAGCATTCAGTAGCATTTTATTATTATTATTATTATTATTATTTTATAATAAGATAAACCGCTACAGTGCACTAGTCCAGCAGCAGAATCAGAACCTCCTCAGATTGCAACAAGCTGTTGTCCACGTGGCATGATGAACTTCAACCATCGACTTCTCTCAAAAATCTATCAGAACTTGTATCAAAACGATCCGTTCAGCTCCGTAGTCACAAGCGGTATGCCGCTAAACCAACTTTATGCCCCCGCCGAGCCAAAGCTTGCATGCGCAGAACGCCGCTATACCAAGTCTCGCTACCGCTAAACCAACGTTAAAGCAACGCCGGCTTCAGCAGTGCACCGCTAAGCCAACGCCCGTGTTTTCGATCTCTGTCCCATTTTGTGCACGGTGACGAACGTTGTCGAAATTCGGCCCCCCCTCCCTACCGTTCAAGGAACGCTCCAGCAAAGTTCGGGCGGTGTGACCGGGCCTTAACCATGGGTCTATGGCAAAAGCATTAAGCTTTGATTAGCAGAATCAGGCATGAAATGGATGAATCAGGATGAAAGCCTGTACCCACCCTGGCTTGATGTGGAAAAGGGTGAGTATCCCTATTGTAAGGTGTCCTCTTAAATTTGATAATGACAGTCAAATTTGTGAGCAAACAAGAACACAATGCAATATTGTCCACAAATATAATTTTTAACGCCGTAGAAAACGTAAGATTGATTAATTCAAGGTTCATGTGCATCTTTAAAAATACTGTAACATAAAAATGACAGTCTGACATTTTCACCATGCAATATATACTGTAACTTCCCAGTTAAATCAAAACAAATTCTGCAACTTTTTTTTAATTGTTTTTCCAAACTGTAAATTAAGCCCTGACCTGGAGCCAATTTTACTCATTCCATCCACAGGATTGATTTCAACCAAATTTGCAGTGTTTCTAAGTTTTGGACTTATGCACTGATTTCCACTCCAGAATCCTGTTTGTTTTTACAATGGCGCCCCCAGAAAATTTTCATAGGGGTGGCCAGATGGGGCCAGTGAAAATCTTAGGGTGGCACACAAAATCAGTCCTCCTTGTGATAACTCAGATTCAGTTCCAGACCATGGTCATGTACTGCAATAGTTTCCAATAGTTTTCAATACAGCTTTTTTTTTTTTTTTTTTTTTAGCAACAACAACTATAATAATACTAATAATTCAAATAGTATGAGTAGTGAGTGTTTTCCATTGTAATTAGATTTGTAATATTGGCCAATGAACATTTCTATTAAGACTATTCTTAGTCTGAACTACTGAGAAAGGTAAATCAAAGGTTTTATATCATTACCATGAAGATGCCTCACTCACTGTAGACACACCATAACCACAGATTTATCCAAATGATTTTACGCTGCAGCCATCCATTTCATTATCAAAAGCACACCGATAAATTCACCTGTTGGTCCAGGGACAGGTTGATAGGGGCTGGCCTAATCTAGCTGAGTCTTCACTAGTCTCTGTGGCTGCTGCCTGTTCCACACTTTCGCGCTAAGTTTCTGTCGCTTGTTGTTCCTCCCTCGAAGGGATGCAGTCATGTTCTGGCTCTGAGTCTCTTCTCCTTTCATGTTATCTTGCTGCAAGAACTACAATTACCGTTGCTTCGCCGCAAATGGATCCATTTTCAGTGCGATTACCGATATGGTATCAGTATCATTCTTTATAGAGAGGCTAGCTAGCTTTATAGCAAATTAAACCTCTCCCACGTTATCTAGCAGGCTAGCTAGCTGTTGTTAAATGTATTTCTTCATAAAGTCCATCATCCACAAGCTCACTAGCCGAATTAGTAAGCCAAATGGCAACGGAAAACTGTGTCACCAGCTGGGCATGTTTGGCTATATTCGGTGTCCAGTATCCCAACATTTACACGGAGAATAAAAAACCTAAGTGAAAAGTGAAGCTGAGAGCAAAGCCTCTTTGAGTTCAGGAAGTACCTTAATTTAGACTACGCAAAAAAAAAAACGCGGTTCAGTACATTCATATTACGCGCATCTTTCAGTGCTTTTGGACAGGGGAGGGGCTCAGGGTAGCACCCGCTGCTCGTTCAGGACAGTAACTGCAAAACGCAACGTGCTTTCACGTCAGTATCCAAAACACCACAAAACTCTTCAATAATAACAAAGTCGCTAGATTTGTCGCTAGTTGCTTTTGACAAAAAAAGTCTCCAAGATGATTTGGAAAGTCGCCAAATTGGCAACACTGGCTTCGAGCTCCGGAGGCGTGTTTTAGAAACCAGGTTCCATTCGGCTCGTCTGAGCTCCAGCAACGGTCCACCGTTTTGACTATTTTTGGTTTCGCTGGGAGGTAGGCGGGGTCTGGTGAGTGCCGAATTGGCGACCAAATGAGCTTCACAGTGGATATTCAGAAACCTGAGTGCTCTGGGGGGGCCAGTGGGGTGGCCAGCAGTTTTCCAGGGGTGGCCGTAGCCCCCCCTGGTCTCCCCCTTGGGGGCGCCATTGCGTTTTTAATGCAGTACCACCTGAGGGCCTGAGGATCAGGGCCATTGAGTTTTGGTTTTTGGCCTTGTCCCATGCATACCGAGATTTCTCCGGATTCTCTGAATTATTTTATGATATTACATATCATAGATGACTAAATCCCCAGTTTTTTGAACAATTTTCCCACACAGTACATCACAGAGTGTTGAAGCCCTCACTATCTTCTGAAACTCTCTGAGATGCTGTTTTCAAAACCACTCATCTCACTGCACTGTTACCGAGTAATGTAATTAGCTGTGAGATGTTCCACCAAGTGCATTTTTTGCTGTATAAAACATTTCCAGTCTTCTGTTGCCCCTGTCCCAACTTTTTAAAAACATTTTGCTACCATCAGATTCAAAATGACCAAATATTTTTCAAAAAACTATTAATATCTCAGCTTCAACATTTGATATATTGTCTTTGAACCATTTTAAAGTCGAAAAGGGTTTAAATGATGTGAAATTCATTGCATTTTTTTTTATTTATAGTTTACACAGCGTCCCAGCATTTCTGGAAATGGGATTGTATTACTCTTCAACTCTCTATTATTTTCTGCCATAATAAAAGCTTGTCAGTTATGCCCAAATTTTGTCTATAACGTCAACAGTAGCTTCTTGATTGATTTCATTAGCAGTACCTTAAGCCTCAACTATAAGAACAGATCATACAAATAAAAGTTTGTATTGGCATTTATTGGTTTATTTGTAATGTACAAGGAGAGGGTTACTTGGTTGTCATGAGAGCATTTTATGCACTGAGCAGAGTGCAGAGGCATTATACCCAATGTCTGTGTGTCAAACAAATTTGATGCAATAGCCATTCGTTTTTCAGACTAAGGAGTATTTACACCAAACCCTTGCAGGTTCTCTTCTCTTGTACAACACATTCGTCAGACCACATCTGGAGTATTGCGTGCAGTTCTGAGGACCAAACTTCAAGAAAGATATGTGACAGTCCACAGAAAAAGGGTGTATGGGATATTTAGTCAAATTGAGTAAAGTGCATCTGATGATCCCTTACCATGTACTAAACATACAACCCCAATTCTGAAATAGTTGGAACGAAGTGTAAATTGCGAATATTATCAAAATGCAATGACTTTCAGATCACATTAGCCAATATGTTATTTACAATAGAACATAGATAACATTTCAAATGTTGAAACTGAAACATTTTAAATTTATCCACAAAATGAGCTTAATTCAAATTTTCTGGCTGCATCAGGTCTCAAAAAAGTTAAGACACAGGCAAAAAGGAGCTGAAAAAGCAATTAATATAGAAGAGAATCAGCTGAAAGAACATTTAGCAAGTAATTAAGTAAACAGGCATCAGGTATGTAACATGATTGGCTATAAAAAGGATGTCTTAGAGAGGCAGAGGCTCTCCAAACTATGAAGGCTTGTGTAAAAATGTTGTGGAATTCCTCAGCGTCAAATTGCAGAGTCTTTGAAGGTCTCATCATTGACAGTGCATAACAACATCAAAAGATTCAGAGAAACTGGAAAATCTCTGTGCGAAAGAGACAAGGCCGAAGACCTTTACTGGATGCCCGTGATCTTCGGGCCCTCAGACGCCACTGTTTCACCAACCGGCATGATTCTGTCATTGACATTACTAAATGGGCCCAGGAATACTTCAAGAAACCCCTGTCTGTAAACACAGTCCGCCATGCCATCCACAGATGCCACCTAAAATTCTATCATGCAAGAAGGAAGCCAATGTTGACCATGATCTAGAAGCGCCGCCATGTTCTGTAGGTCATTTAAAATGGACTATAGCAAAGTGGCAAACTTTTCTGTGGTCAGACAAGTCCAAATTTGACTTTCTTGTTGGAAATCATAGGCGTCGTGTCCTCCCGGCTGAAAAGGAGAAAGACCATCCCTCCTTTTATCAGCGGTCAGTTCAAAAGCCAGCATCTCTGATGGCATGGGGATGCATCAGTGCATATGGTCTGCGACATTTGCATGTTCTAAAAAGCACCATGAATGCTGAAAGGTATATAAAGCAACATACGCTCCCCTCCAGATGACATCAATTCCAAGGAAAGCCTTGTGTATTTAAGCAGAACAATGCAAAACCAAATACTGCAGCATGGCTTCATAGTAGAAGAGTCTGTGTGTGCTGAACTGGCCTGCCTGCAGTCCAGATCTTTCACTGATTGAGAACATTTGGAGCATAATTAAACAATAAGTCCCTCAAAGGAGACCAAAAACTCTCCAGCAGCTGGAAGCCTGTATTAAACAAGAGTGGGATCAAATTCCAGTTGGTAAACTCAAGAAAATTGTCTCCTCGGTCCCCAGACGCCTCCACTGTGTTAAAAAGAAGAAGGGATGCTATACGATGGTAAACAGGCCCCTGTCGCTTGAACTTTTTAGAGACCTGTAGCAGCCATCAAATTTGAAATGAGCTCATATTGTGGATAAAATTGTAAAATTCCTCAGTTTCAACATTTGCTATGTTATCTCTGTTCTATTGTATAAAATGAATAAAATTGAATAAAATGCTGGCTGATGTGATTTGAAAGTCATTGCGTTTAGATTTTATTCGCGATTTACACTTTGTCCAAACTATTTCGGAATTGGGGATGTAGGAAAAAAGAGTTCTCTTTAAAATGTGAAAAATTCCTTATACACCCGTTTCCTGTGGACTGCCACACATCGAAGCTCTGCAAAAAGTTCAGAGAAGAGCCACTAAGCTCTAATACCAGGTATAAAAGGTGAAAGCTATGAGAAGAAGCTGAAGATCCTTAGGCCCGTATTCAGAAACGACACTCACACTAATTGAGTGTGAGAGCGTACTAAAACTTAGTGTCAGGTTATACTAATTGAGTCAGAGATTGCCCTGACACACATTTGCTTTCAGAGACCTCACTCACATTGAAAATAGCATCTCTTTCTGAGTGAAGGTTGAGTGCAGGGATCACCACCCTTGAGCCGCACTACCTTGCGCCAGTATTTCGTTGTCATGGATTTCAGGTGGTTACAAACATTATAAACTCTGAATCATTTACAGCCATGTGCTCGACGCAATCGCAACTATGCAAATTTTAACTACAATGATGATAACGATGCTGGTAACTTACTGACCACCTGGTTTCAGTCTTTACGAACTGCACTGTGGTGAACTCGAGGTTAGCATTTGTGTACCCACCACTGGCTACTGGTGAACTAGCAATAGGGGAAGCTCAAAACCATCCCTTAAAAAAAATGATTGGACATGACCTGTTTTCAATTAATTTAAATTACCATTGCAGAAACTCTGAAAACTCTCAACATTATCAGGTGTGGCCAGTTTTCACGAATGACGCATATTACCTGTCAACTCTCACGCAATCGGATTTCTCGCACGTTTCTTTACTCATGGGTTGGAAAATTCTGCGCTCAACGGCTCGTGAGGCGCGTGTGGATTGGTTTGCGAAGCTCATGTAGCTGTAAGTCACGAGAATCCATTCTTTTCTATACGCTTAATCGCAGAATGTAGAAGGAAATGTCCGGCAGGTTTCACAGCTTGTTGCTTAGCGAGCCTCGCGGGCTGTCCTGCGCCTTTCGCAAGCCACTCGAACATAGAATTTATGAAGACATGCTGATATTTACGTCATCATTTATGTGCGAAAGAAACGCCTAAATTTTGTGAAGCAATGTATAACAACGCTATTCAAAATAAATTTGATTGTCGTTTTACCAATTTGTCTGAAACTTTCTAATCAAGAAAAGTAAGCTGTGACAGGTTTAGGTCATTCAGCACTGAAGGGTCAGGACTGAGCGTCCCTTTGCAGCAGCCATGCACTGCCTGTGGTACCCAGTGCCCACTACTGTCAGTTATGCTCGAGTGGCGTTTATGAATACCAATTGGCGAGCAGTGGGACTGCTCTCTCAGTTAGTGGTCGGTCGATCTCTTTCTCATACTCCAGTTAAATTCAAATCGTACTCACTATATGGTGAGTGTGAGTGTCGATTCTGAGTACGGGCCTTAATCTCTTTAGTCTCAGGAAAAGAAGACTTTGGGGTGATCTGATTGAGGTCTTTAAATATGTTAAAGCGATTAACAAAGTGAATTATGTTAGATATTTTCAGCCAAGTTTTCTTAGTAGAACTTAGGGTCACAAACAGAAGTTGGCCAAGGGTAAATTTAACACTGAAATATAGGAAACATTTTTTCACCCAGAGAGCAATCTCAGTGTGGAATAGCTTGCCTGACCATATTGTTGAGGCAAAAACCTTGGGAGTTTTCAAGGATAGGCTTGATTTAGCGGTAGATACCATTGAGTCATTGAGTATCTGAAAGATAGGTTCACAAAAGTAATCAGAAACTGGCAAGCCTAGTTGGACTGAACAGCCTGTTCTCGCCCCTCATGTTAAGTTATGTCATGTCATTCTATTAAAATATTTCAGGCGAAATTTTGTATAGACAACTACACTCCCTGGCAAAAATAAGCAAATAAATAAAAATACTAAAATACAATCCCTGATGTTCCATTCATAGGTGTACATATGTGTATATCCAAAGCCCATCACTGTTAATTCTTTATTTCTACAGTGTCACGCCGGCACCCTGCAGCCCCGTGACCACGCCTTCCTCGTATCAATCCATGTGCCCTTGCCAACCTTTCTCTGAAGACTTCTATGCTTGACCTGTGGTTGTGCATATGCACTGAACAAAAATGTAAACTCCCCATGTCAAATATTGATGCCACATGGAGTTAACAACTTTAAGTGAGCATATGCTGACTTTTACATTACATTAGATAACAGGTTCTTAGCAGACGCTTTGTCGCTCATATCCAGAGTGACATACAAAAGTACACAGGATCAGTACAAAAGTGCAGAGCTCCTAGGAGACAAGTACAAGTGCTACCAGTAAGTGACAGAAAACTTTCCATTGTTATACATTGTTACAGATCTAAACCAATAACAAAAGGGCAAAGGTAAGTGAACAAAATGGCAACAAGGTAAAGTGCAACAGAGGCAAAGTCAAGCGCAAAAAGGGGAACAGGTCAAGTGTAACAAAGGGGCAGGAAAATGAAGTAAACCGACAACAAAATGGGGTGCAACAAAATGAAGGGCAACCAAATTAAAGGGTAACAAAATCGGGAAATAAAGTAAACAAAATTAAGTGCAACAAGATCATGTAAGGGCAACAAATCAAGGGAAGAAAGAACAGGATTCAGGGCAGTGGAGTAGGAGAAAGGTGGAGCCAGAAGAGGTGGGTTTTCAGGAGGCGCTTGAAGGTGCTCAAGGATTCTGCTGTCCTGACCTCGATAGGTAGAGCATTCCACCAACGAGGTACCAGGACAGACAACAGCCTTGAGCGGGAGGGGGAGGATCAGAGAGAGGGGGAGGAGCCAGGCGACCAGAAGTAGCAGAGTGGAGTGCTCTGGCAGGGGTGTAAGGTCTGAACAGTCTCTGGATGTATGCTGGAGCTGTTTTGTTGACTCCCTGATAGGCTAGCACCAAAGTGTTGAATTTGATGCGAACGGCAACAGGGAGCCAGTGGAGCCTTGTGAGCATGGGGGTAACGTGGGAGTGTCTTGGGAGGTTGTGGACCAGGCAAGCTGCAGCGTTCTGGATGAGCTGCAGGGGTCTGATGGCAGATGCTGGGAGGCTGGCAAGGAGGGAGTTGCAGTAGTCCAGGCGGGAGAGGATCAGTGCTTGAACTGGAAGCTGCGTTGAGTAGCTGGTGAGGAAGGGCCGGACTCTACGGATGTTGTAGAGGAAGGTCCTGCAGGTCCGAGTCACTGCTGCGATGTTCACAGCAGAGGAGAGCCTGTCGTCAAACAAGACCATAAGGTTCTTCACACTTCGCGAGGGGAAGATGGTGGTATCCCCCAGGGTGATGGCCAGATCCAGGAGAGGGGAGGATGGAGCAGGGATGTAGATCATCTCCGTCTTGGTTGGGTTGAGCTTCAGGTGATGGTTGTCCATTCTGCTCTGGATGTCTTGTAGGCAGGCGGAGATGCGGGCGGAGACCTGGGCATCAGGGGGAAAAGAGAGAAAAAGTTGAGTGTCATCAGCATAAAAGTGATATGATAAACCATGAGCAGAAATGACGGGACCTAGAGACTGGAGATAAGAGAGAAAAGAGGAGTGGACCAAGAACTTAGCCTTGGGGGACGCCTGTGGTAAGGGGGCGGGGTGTTGATACTTCATCAGCCCAGGCAACCTGGTAGGAGCGACCGGAGAGGTACGACTTCAACCAGATGAGGGCTGTACCACAGATCCCAGGTGCAGACAGGGAAGAGAGGAGGATGGAGTGGTCAACAGAGTCGAATGCGGCAGAGAGGTCGAGGAGGATCAGCTTGGATGACACTTAGTTGTTCAACAGGGATATTTCTCATGATTTGTGTACCATTTTTTAATCCATCTCTCTGTCAGTAAGCATTTGCTCAGTGATGCAGTGATTTCACTCAGTACATGGGTGTGGCATTTCCAGACGGTGATCAGACAGAATGAGCAGTACCCAGACACTCCTTATACTGGGAACAATAAAAGGTCACCCCAAAATGTCAAATTTTGTCAAAAGTCATCATGCCTCAGATGTCTCCGGTCATGGGGCAACGTGCAGGCATGTCCACCAGAGCGGTCACTGTGCAGCTGAATCTTAACTGTCGGACGATAGGCCGTTTGAGAGTTTGTTTCCGACAGATGAGCAGAACTGCAAATCGACCTCATCCACGTCGGCCACATGTGAGGACACCAGCACAAGATCGCCACATCCGGCTCATCCATCTGCGGAATCAGCTCAGATCAGCGACACGCACAGCGGATGAGACCGTTGGTCTGCACAACAGACGCATCACACCACAGACAGTCCGTAACCGCCTGCGAGAAGCCAACTTTCACGGTATCCTCACCATGGTCTGGATCTCACTGCTGTCCGGTGTCGGAACAGCGACTCGCATGGGCAAACACACATGTTCGATGGCCCTTGGCACGCTGGAGAAAAGTGCTATTCACAGACAGATCCCAGTTCCAGTGTTTTATGAATAAAAACTCGAAGATTTGACATGGGGCGTTTATATTTTTGTTCAGTGTATAAACCTGTCTTTGTCCAGCCCCTTTCCGGGCATCGTCTTGCTGCCACGAACCTATATTACTCAATTTCTTAGTCTTGGTAAAAGCTCCTACGTTCCTGGTTGTTTCCGTAATTGCGTATCTTAGAAATCCAGAGTTATTTCCTAGTATTTTCAACAAAACAGAGTTTTGTTTATATTTGTCTTTCGCTTCCTCTGACTATGTTTGCAGTGCTCGCCGTTCTGACAGCTTTTGTCTTAACATTTTTGACGCCCTCTGTTTTCGTCCATGAAACCTTTTGTATCGATTGTTATTTCCTCTTGCCATTTTCCCCCAGAGCGCTGTTTTTGGGTCCAGCATGATTTGATACTCTGTTTTGTTCTTTCGCTACTTTTCTCTATGTTCCTCATGTTGTATTCTTTGGCATCTTATTACAACCCCAATTCTGAAATAGTTGGTACAAAGTGTAAATTGTGAATAAAATCAAAATGCAATGACTTTCAAATCACAGCAAATGTTGAAACTGAGAAATTTTAGAATTTTATCCACAAAATGAGTTAATTTCAAATTTGATGGCTGCTACAGGTCTCAAAAAAGTTGGGACAGGGGCCTGTTTACCATTGTGTAGCATCCACTCTTCTTTTTAACATAGTGGAGGCGTTTGGGCATTGAGGAGAAAAGTTTCTTGAGTTTAGCCATTGGAATTTGATCCCACTCTTGTATAATATAGGTTTCCAGCTGCTGGAGAGTATTGGGTCTCCTTTGACGGACTTTTCATTTTTTATGCGCCAATTGTTCTCAATCAGTGAAAGATCAGGACCGCAGACAGGCCAGTTCAGCACACGGACACCTCTACTACGAAGCCATGCAGTTCTGCGTTGCCCTGCTGAAATACACAAGGCTTTTCCTGGACTAGATGTCATCTGGAAGGCATATGTTGCTCTAGAACCTTTAAACACCTTTCAGCATTCATGGTGCTTTTTAAAACATGCAAGTGTCCCACACCATATGCACTAATGCATCCCCATACCATCAGAAATGCTGGCTTTTGAACTGAATGCTGATAACAGGAGGGGTAGTCTTTCTCCTCTTTAGCCTGGAGGAAACGACGCCCATGATTTCCAACAAGAATGTCAAAAATGGGCTGACCACAGGACACTTTGCCACTTTGCTCCAGACCATTTGAAATGAGCCTTGGCCCACAGAACACAGCGGCACTTCTGGATCATGCTCAACAATGGCTTCCATTTTGCATGATAGAGATTTAGGTGGATGGCATGGTGGACTGCGTTTGCAGACAGTAGTGTCTTGAAGTATTCCTGGGCCCATTTAGTAATTTCAATGATAGAATCATGCCGTTGAGTGATGCAGTGGCGTCTGAGGGTCGGAAGATCACAGGCATTCATTAGAGGTCTTCGGCCTTGTCCCTTACACGCAGAGATTTTTCCAGTTTCTCTGAATCTTTTGATGAAGTTATGCACTGTTGATGATGAGACCTTCAAACCCTTTGCAGTTTGACGTTGGGGAACATCGTTTTAAAAGTATTCCACAATTGTTTTACACAAGCCTTCACAGGTTCACAGGTCGGATAGCCTCTGGTCATCTTCACTTCTGAGAGACACAGACTCTCTAAGACATCCCTATTATAGCCAATCATGAAGGACACCTGATGCTGGTTAACTTAATTACTTGCTAAATGTTCTTTCAGCTGATTCTCTTATATATTAATTGCTTTTTCAGCCCTTTTTTGCTTGTGTCCCAACTTTTTTGAGACGTGTTGCCAAAAAATTTGAAAAGCTCATTTTGTGGATAAAAATGTAAAATGTCTCAGTTTCAACATTTGAAATGTTATCTGTGTTCTATTGTAAAAAAACATATTGGCTCATGGGATCTGAAAGTCGTTGCATTTTGATTTTATTCACAATTTACACTTTGTCGCAACTATTTTAGAATTGAGGTTGTAGTTCAGATGTGTTTTTTTTTTTTAAACCAGGATTTAAGGCTCATTTAGCCAATGTATGCACCTGTTTTACTACTAGACCCTGATAATGTCTTATTGTTGTAGTTTATGCTTATTATGGTCTGTTCTCTGTGAAATTTTCATGCTGCTGTCTTAGCTGGGACTGTGAAAGAGATTTTGTATTTCAGTGGGAATTATTCTTGACAAAATATAAGTTAAATGGGTTTAAAATTGCATCTAAAAAAAGGGACATTTTTTGAAAAAAAGTTTGTATGTATGAAAACAATTGAAAAACATAATGGAAAACATCAATCATGCAGATTAATTTAAATAATTATCATAATTTTACTTTATGCACTTAGCCAGAATTCTACAGCTGTGTCATCAATGAGTGATTAGTAAGTGATTAAAACTAATTGTAATTACCATTTGTTAAAAGGTAAATAGCCCTACCATTGCGTAGATTTGCATTGATGCATATATATTAAAAGGGAAAAGGACTGCCATGAGTCGGGCAGATGGAATCATCCGCTCCAAAAAAGAATCGAGAAGAAAGCAATCCGCCACCTTAATTGATTGCTTTGGGATTAAGAGGGATTCATTAAATCACAGGATTGACACTCACTAATATATGTCATTAGCATCTATTCTGGCTTTAAGAAATTGGCATAGCATGGAAAAAAGAAGCTTAGCTTTTTTTAATTACAGCTTCCATTGAGCGATTTGGTGAAAAGAAAACCCAAACAGAAAAGGTGCAGCACAACACTTTTTATTTCCTTATTTTGAACTGAAGACTCTTGCTGGGATACATTTAAGCACTGCAATAGGCTCAGAATTGCTTTGCTTATTCACAAAGTTCTCGTTTGAATTAACCTTATCATTTGATGAAGCAGGGGACCATTTTTATTGTAATCAATAGGGATTCCTTCAGCTTGTGTACACTTATACACATCAAAGCCAAAATGATTTAATTCCAACCATGAATTTTGTACAAAAGCTGTGATTCAGTCAGTTTATGTGATAGAAACCTGAACTTCATTAACGTAAACAAATGACATATTTGTCTCATGTAAGAGCTAAATTAAGCCAAATTAAAATACACACATCGATCTGCTCATAGAGAAGTGTTGCAAAGTCACTGTCAGATTTTCAAAGTACATTGGAGTATGTTTTCATATTTTTGATTTCCCTTTTCAGTTCATTTTCAGTCTCATAGCAGCATCAGGATAATGACTTTAGAGACTATTCTATATTGATCGAAGAGAGAATTCAGTTAAGGGTAAGGCAGATGACCATGGGTGATCCATGTGATGGAGGTAAGTTGAACTGGATTTAACCAACTGCACATTCCACAAATATTGTGGTATTTGAAATGCAGCAATGTTGATCTCATGTGGAATTATATGAGCAAATTCATCCTAATTTTGCGATCACTACCCCTCTGAGATCACCACAGGAAGTTGATGTTTTAGCAATTCAGTCAGTATGTCTAAATTTGTGACAGGGTCATTTTACTCAGTTTTGTTTGAAGCAAATTTATGAAACTTTTTTGTTTAATGCTGTAGTCATTAGGCATCTTTATATACACTGATTAGTTGCAACAGTAAAGCCACCTGCTGAAAATTGTGAGGGTCCCCTTCATGCTGCGAAAATTATTCCGTCAAAATAACTATCACTTGAATTCCTCAACCCAGGATTTCCTCAAATGTTTGTGCTGATGAATTTTATGTGTAAATTTATATGTCTATTGTCTGACGAAGTTATTTGGGTCCTGGTTGAGCCTTAAGGGAGTGACACTGGGTACTTTTCTTGCTTCTGGAGGCACTGGAGTGATTGTCTGCATGTGTTTTTGTGGCGTTGCGTTCAGGAACTACACGCAAGAGATGGTGATCCAAAAAAGGTATGCCATTTATGAGGTCCGAGTCAAATCCAAAAAACAGTGCACAGATAACGAGTGCAGGAAAGTAATTAAGCACGTGCGAGAGATCTCACAGAAACGCAGGGGGAGACAGGTAGGCTACAGCTTAGCAAGAGGCGGAGACTAGAACAGGGCAATAGCTGAGAGGGAATTAGTATAAATTAGTAGCGGTGCAACTTTACAGATTTAACTAGAGTGCTCATTAGTAAGTTAGTAATCTATATACATAGATATCGTTTTGTTAGTAGATTATTATACAAAATACAAATGTTAGTTTTGTTAGTAATCAGAACAGTAAGTAATCGAGAATCAAAGGAATATATTAAACACCAGAATTCATTTAAATCACCCGAAGTAAGTGAGCACGCAAACCAGGAAGAGACGGACTGAACCAACTAGATCACAAGACAGGGGAGACAATGCAACTGAGAAATGGAATGAACTAAAACCTGAGTATTACAATAACCAAAAAGAATAAATAAAAGACAAAATCATGAACATAAACATGACAAAAACCATAACATGACAGTTTTAACGCTACGGGTGCGTTATGCAGCGCACTTGTGTATATGAGCCATCAGCAAAGATTTTAAAACTCGATTTTACGTACACTCAAAAAGCTCATTTTAATATGCCTTTTATGGAATTTATCTGCTTCAGATCAGTTTCCCACAGAGAGGTGAGTGGAACATTTTACTCAAGGTCTCTGACCAGAGACGCTTACAATTATCATCATGAAATTTACCCTGTACAACAGCAAATACTTTGAACTTCTGTCATCTCTGGACACGTTGCCGCGTCTGCAACTTTTGAATATTTTGAAGGACTTTTTCGCTTTAAGATCGGACTTTTTCTTACTGCCTCCTGTCAAAGAAAGGCATTGTGTCTTTAAGCATACTTGTCAAATGAAAAGTGTTATTTTGTTGCTGTTATTATTATCGGGAAATGTTCAACCAAATGCCGGACCCATGCAAAATCTAGCCACTCTAGCGGAGTTTAAAGCCAGGTCTTGCATTGGTTTTCTGCATATGAATGTTAGCAGTCTTTTTCCGAAATTGCATCTAATAAGGGCGTGGATTGAAGCCACGAATACGGACGTCTTGGTTTTATCAGAGACGTGGTTAAAAAAATCCGTAACTGACAATATGGTTGCTATTGATGGATATACGGTTTTCAGAACCGATCGTGTTGGCAAGGGGGGTGGTGTTGCTATTTATATTAAATATAAATTCTGCTCTTCTGTGCTTCAGTCTACAACAATAGCCAAGCAGTTTGAATTTCTGGCTGTTACGGTAAAAGTGTCGAAGAACATCCAATTTCCTGTGATAGGCTGTTACCGACCTCCCTCAGCTACGAAGGAAGCGGTTTCCTCACTCTTTGATGTCCTCGGTAAAATTAAGGATACTGAAATGATTCTGATGGGGGATTTGAATTGGGATTGGCTTTCCAGTTCTAATTTTGACCAATCAAAGACCTGTGTGAGACTTTCAATTTTACTGTGATTATTAATTTGCCTGTCAGACTCAAACGAAAACAGCCAGACAAATCTACATTATTAGATCTTATTATGACGAATGCACCTTTTAAGTTTACATCAACAGCAGTATTCTGCAATGATGTTGGTGACCACTGTGCTGTTGCGTGTGTAAAGGATTCTAAAGCCCCTAAGGTTAAACCGTGGTATATTTTTACAAGATATTTTAAACGTTTTGAAGAGCAAGCCGTTTTGTATGATTTATACTCTAGTGATATTAACAGAACTACCTTGATCCCAGATGTGGATAATGCATGGGAGTATTTTCACAAATTGTTTACTTCCATTTGTGACAAACAGGCCCCCTTGAAAAAATTTAGGGTTAGTGGCAGAGATCATCCATGGTTTACCGAGGAATTGTCGAATCTCTTAAAGGAGTAGTTCAGAATTTTTGACATAGGGCCTCATTTACAAGTGAGCCACAGTGTTTGAGATATGTGGAGAGTTTTCAAAAAATCTCTTTTATTACTCCTATTTGCAGAGTTTGCTGGTGGTAGGCTAGTGCAAGTCAACAGTTTTTAACTAGCCTACCAATAATAAAAACAGTCTTACCCACTTCACAGTGCACCTGAAGCAAATCGGTTATAACGCCAGGCTATTGATGTATATGTTTGTGTTGATAGAACAATGTTTGAAATAAAACTGACCTTGCATTTTCAAGAATTTATGTCTCAGCAGCAGCAGCTCCTTATACTTCCTGATAGTAAACTAGACAGCCGGCAAACTGATTTCACGTAGCAGCTAGTTTACCGGCCCTACAATAGTTTCTTTACCTGAACCAGTTGTTGCTCGACGTAGCCTACTTCACGACTAACTGGAGCAAAGTGAAATTCCGCTGCTGCTGAGAAACTAGTCCCTCAAAATGCAAAGAATCATGAGATGCAAGGTCAGTTTTATTTCAAACATCGTTCTATCAACACAGACATATACATCGATAGCCTGGCGTTATAACCGATTTGCTTCGGGTGCACTGTGAAGTGGGTAAGACTGTTTTTATTGGTAGGCTAGTTAAAAACTGTTGACTTGCACTAGCCTACCACCAGCAAACTCTGCAAATAGTTTTCAAAATATCTCTTTTATTACTCCTATCTCCACATATCTCAAACACTGTGGCTCACTTGTAAATGAGCCCTATGTCAAAAATTCTGAACTACTCCTTTAAGGCAAAGGAACACTGCTTGGGCTAAAGCTAGACCGTCAAATTCACCTGCTGATTGGTGTGCCTTCAGAGCCCTGAGGAATACATCTACTCTGCAAATTAGGAATGCAGAATCAAAGTATTATTTGAATTCTATCTCTGATAATCTTAATAATCCCACAAAATTTTGGAAACAAGTTAACTCTCTATTTGGCTCAGTGGTCTCCTCAGGTATCCCTGAGTGTATTGTATCTGACTCCTTAGAAATAAATGATAAAGATTTATTTAAAAGATTCAGCACTTTAATAGGCATTTTATATCATCTGGATCAGTCAATAGAAGTACTGAATCCAAGGTAAGAGACAAAGCTGTGAATGCCGGGCCATCTACAAGCGCAGGTCCAGTTGGAGCTCCTTTTACCCTTAGACCCATTTCCACTGGAGAAATCGCTAAGGCTCTGAAAGCAACTGACCTTAAATCTCCTGGCCCAGATAGTCTGCATCCTTACTTTTTGAAACTTGCAGCTGATTATATTGCTGAACCTGTTACATATATTTTTAATCTCAGTGTTCAGTCAGATATTATTCCCAAAATATGGAAAACATCCTTTGTGCTACCTCTCCTTATAGGTCGGGATCCATCAGATCTGAATAACTATCGACCCATCTCCAAATTATCCATCTTATCAAAGATTCTTGAATCTCAGGTCAATTCTCAACTAAAACAGTTTTTGGTAGAAAAGAGTATCTTAAGTGAATTTCAATCTGGCTTTAGATCTGGTCACAGCACCATCACAGCAGCCATGTCGTTTATAAATGATGTTACCTATGCTTAGGAAAAAAAAAACAGGCTTGTGCTGCCCTTTTTATTGATTTGAGTAAGGCGTTTGACTCTGTTGACCACCAAATTTTGCTAAACCGCCTTAATTGTATTGGTGTAGGTGAAACAGCCATCAATTGGTTCAGGAATTACCTAATGAATAGGACCCATTGTGTTGTTGTACGTGGTCACTTATCAAGCCTGATGGAGGTCACAAAAGGTGTCCCTCAAGGCTCAATTTTAGCCCCCCTTTTATTTTCGGTTTTTATAAACGATATCTGTAAAAATTTAAATAACTGTAAAGTACACCTCTATGCAGAAGATACAGTACTCTATTCATCTGCCCCCTCATTAAGGCACGCAGTGACTCAGCTTCAGTCTGCCGTCACTCAGGTGTGCATGACTTGGAGCTCATCTTGAATGCCAAAAAAAACTAAATGTATGATGTTTTCTAGAATGCAGTCTCAGTCACAACTGACTCTTAGTATTCAAACATTGGGAGGGGATATTATGGAAAGAGTATCGTCCTACAAGTACTTGGGTATTTGGATTGATGAAAAGCTTTCATTTAAAGAACACATTGACAGGCTTGTAAAGAAACTAAAAGTCCGATTTGGTTTCTATTATCGAAACACAGCTTGTTTTGACTTTGAGGCTCGGAAAATAATTCTACAAGCCACCTTTCTTAATGTTGTAGATTAGTGACATTATCTATATGAACGCATCCTCCTTTTCTTTACGCAGTTTGGATTGTATGTATCATAGTGCACTACGCTTCATAACAAACTCACAATATCGCACACACCACTGTGAACTCTATAATCTTGTTTCATGGCCTTCTTTAAGCTTAAGGAGACGGCATCATTGGTTTATTTTTATATATATATGGCCACATTGGGTAAATTTACCTCCCACTCAGTACCTCAGCAGCCTTTTGACCCCACTCAGCAACCATTATCAGCTTCATTCCACAAAAAGGTTACTTTACCAGGTACCTCAGATTTCCTCAGAGCTTGGCAAAAGTGCTTTTTCCTATATTGTTTCTTGGTCATGGAATAACCTCGAAAATACTCTACAGTCGAACAATTTAGTCTCCTTGGGTGTGTTTAAGCATAGGCTAAGATTGTATATAAATGAGGTTTGCAGTTGTTGTCCTTAGGTTTGTATTTTGTTAACTTACTGTATTTTGTCCCTCCTGTTGTTTACACACTTTGTAATTTTAAGTGAAATGGTGAGCTGTCTTAGCCAGGTCTCCCTCAAAAAAGAGATTTTGAATCCCCCCCCCCCCCCCCCCCCCCCCACACACACACACACACATACACACACACACACAGACACACTCACACACACACATACCTGCTCATCTTCTTTCCACAGTGGATGCTGGAGCCGTCTCTTCCCTTGGTAAATGTCGCTCACGAACAAAAAATGGGACTCCCTGGATCAGGCAACCTCCTTCAGTTGCTCCTTGGGCCACTGTCGGTAGGTACTCACCACTCCCGAGGGGGAACACTCCAGGAGCCTTGCTGCTTTAGAAATGCTGTCACCCATGCACCTGGCCATAACAATTTATGTCTCTCAAAGTCGTTCAGGTCGCGATTCTCCCACATCGAAAATGTTGACTATGATAACCAAATGTTTGCTTACTAGAAACAGCTCGCCAAATTAAATTCCCATGGACTGACCCAAAGCCAACAAGCAAAAAACTTGGAATGGTCTTTGATTCAGACCTGAACTTTTAAGTCTCCTTGTGGGGTATGTCACTACACCTGCTTTTTATTACTTCAAAAATATTTCTAAAGTGCTACCATTTCTCTCTCTGAGTGACACTGAGAGACTGATGCATGCTTTTATATCAAGGAGTCTAGACTACTGTTTTGCTCCCTGATCTGGTCTACCCAAAACACTTATAAATCAGTTACAGCTGGTTGAGAACTCTGCAACCAAAGTGCTGACCAGGACCAGAAAGAGATAAAACATTACACCTGTTTTTAGTCTTTCTTTTGGTTGCCAGTCACTTTCCTTATCAATTTTAAAATTCTTTTACTTGTTTTTAAGGCATCTCAAGGTCTCACACCAGCATGTCACATATCCTTACAGCGTATGAACTGGTCTGGTGCCACAGGTCCTCTGAATCAAGTCAGTAAATTTGTTCCTAAGTGCAGGACGAAAACCTGTGGTTAAGCAGCTTTTAGCCATTATGGTCTGAGCTGCTGAAACACACTGCCTGACAATCTTAGAGCAGCTGGAAGTGTTTAGATTTTTAAAAGCAAACCGCAAACCTACCCATTTAGCAAAGCATTTGACTCAGGATGACTTCTCAACATTATTTATATCATAATATCTAATATCATTTTCTTTTAATGTGTCTGTTATTTTAGTATCCCTTTTTGATTTTACTTGTCTTACCTGCTTTTGGATGATTTTAGCCTAATTTTTATCTTTTAGTTCTCTTATATAAATCTTATAGCTCTAAATCTATTTTTTATCTTATTGTCCTCCTCATTAACTCTTGTTTTGTCTTTTCATCCAGTTCTTAATTTTCTATTTCCCTTTATTCTAATGTCATTCCTCTTTTAGCTTTTTATCTTATTACACCATAATTTTTATTGTCCAGCGTGCATTGGTCTTGTCATGGTTTTGGAGGCTGGCAGTGGCTTTGGGAGCTTTCTTTGTTGCTCTCATCCGGGACGATATCGTTTTGCCCACAATCAGATTCTTGGGCCAGCAGGCATTAACTCCGCGCTCGGACTCTATTTAAGCCCAAATTCCACCTTGTTGCCCTTGCTAGTGCGTCAGGGTTTTGTTTGCACTATAGCTGGTAAGGTCTCTAGTTAAGAGTGTTGTTGAGGAATTAGCTGCAAAAGAGGGAAGTGCTAGTTAGCAAGGGAATCTTTCTCTCTTTTTTCCTCTTTCTGGTTCTAATTCTTTTTATCTCGGTTTTCGAGACTTTTCTCTTTCATTTCGTTCTGTCGAGCTCACGTTGCTTCCTTATTGTTTCTCGGACTGGATCTAGGTCCTTTGGAAGCGCGAGTCTCCCTCTCTGATTTCTGTCTGTGTTTAACTCTTATTTTTGTCTCTTGCTGTTCTTCCTTTCGTTCCGGCCACAGCACTTGGCGTCTCGAAAAACCAACCATCACAGGTCTACGATTTTAAATTTCTTGATTCTTCAATTGATTTCATAAATTGATGTATCATTGGTTTTTACTGTTAACACTAGTCTTATTCCTATGTCCTGTCTTCTTATCGACTTGTCAGTTAACTGTGAAGCACTTTGAACTGCACTCACCTGTATGAAAAGTGCTGTTCAAATAGTTTGATTGATTTCCATCTAAGGGTTGTCTGTAGACCAAGACATTAACAATGTGTTCTATGACATACAGAGTGTGATGTGGCTACTCAATAAAGTTGTCTATGGACTCGCAATTGATGTTCACAGTCAAAAGTATACAGTCAAAGTACGCAGTCGAAACTTCACTTTCATAAATTTGTAAATATTTTCTTGAAACTTTTAATAAAAGAGTTTTTATTATCACTAGGGGTAAACGCGCTGTCAAAGACATCATGACAGACATCAACTCCGACGTGCACAGGTACGTAGCACGTGCAAGCGTGCTTTAAGCTAAAACCATGTTTTCTTGGGGTACTAGTCACGTGACCATATGAGAGATGTGCAACTGAGCTCACGTTGGCACGTTAGAGTGACATCTCGGAAAAACAAGTTTTTACAGTTAATTATTTGTTGATTTTCAATGCCATGGCTGTCAAACATTCAGCGTGAACGTGCCATTGGCATGCTGAATACGGAAACGTCCGTCACTGACGTTACAATGGTTATGGGATGCAGTCGACGAACTATCCATGATCTTCGGACACGTCTCCAACAAACTGGCACCACAGCTGACCAACCTCATTCTGGTAGCCCACGTGTGATGTCTAAAGCAGAAGACTGACAAATTGTCTTACGTCATTTGCATAATCTATTTGTCACTGCAACGTCCACTGGGAATGAATTGTTTAGAGGTCATGTGACTGCCCAAACCATATGTAATCACCTGCGCACTGCTCTTATTCAAGTTGTAACTTACCATTTTTACTCTTGGACATTTCCGTAGCATTTCTGGTGGAACTGGTTACATTATGGACATTGTTTTTATTATACACCATCTTTAATGAGTACAGAATTAAATAAAGTCATTATTTAAAACCTAATTTCTTGTATGTTCAACTTATCAACCTCCAAACGAGTGTGAAATTTTTATTTTGGCTGAGTATATTAAGTATTCTGCTGAATCTCACTTAATTGGCATTTTGGTTACATGAAAAGGATGGTAACTCATAGGGATTGACTCCCCTCCCCTGCTTGTTCCAGGCATTCCATGGATGGACTTCCAAGAGACACAAGTACTGAAACCAATTACTTTATTCCTGACTAAATGCTGGCTTGCAGGGCCTGAGAAATATTATAATGGGGAGACCCATGGGATTATTTACACTTAATTACATGGGTCCTTTTCACTTATAAAATGTAAAAAAAAAAAATAAAATATGCAGCAGAATAAGTCAATCCAATTAAAAATGTGTGTGTGTGTCAAACAAATTCGATACAATGGCCATTTGTATCAGGGCTTAGGGGAATTCACACCATTCAAGCATTTTAGCTGAAATTATGTTTAAAGGGGCATATACAAACACCTGGCAAAACATGGAAAAAATGCATCCATATATGCAAATATATCATAAATATACCCAAAGTCGCATGCCCTGATTGTTAGGCAGCCTTTAGCTTTTATCACGGTGCCTACTAATCATGGTATTGCTTCGTTCTCCTTCAATAATATCAAAACATAAATTTCCATCCAGAGGTGAATTCATTTTCAGCCAAGATCTTGTACTGATAACAAGGGAGTTGAGCCACTTTGTAAAGTCTTCTGCATATCCCAAAGATTTCCAATCAGGATAATTATTTGTTGGATCGTTCTTCCTAACACTAATGATTTTAGCAGTCTCTTTAGTTGTTTTCCTTGCGTGATTTTAGCATATAATTTGCCACTTCGGAAACACAGTAACGTCATTTCAATGACTTCAATATATGGTTGCAATCAAAATTATTCAGCCCCCATTGCAAATTTGGTTTAACAGCAAGATTTACAAACTTTCAGCTGTTTGTGATAAACAAATTTAACAAGAACATTTAACATAACACAACATAACTAATATTACAAGCCCAAATTTAACACAAAATGCAATTTTTAATGACTACTGCAGTCTCAAAATTATTCAACCCCCCGAGTAGAATCCCTAATAAGAGCATGTTTGCAAATCATGTGTTGTCTCAAGCATACCTAATGTAAGTAAACAAGAGCTTGGTTAGTTGCATTAGGTTTGCTTGAAATAGAACACATCAAGTACTTGTTGTTTGTTGACAGTGACATTTGATTGCATATAAGAAACATGACAGTCAAAAGAATTGTGCAAAAAGCTAATAGAGGAGATCATTGCACAAACAAGGAAAAGGATACAAAAAGGTTGCACAGGCACAACATTTTTGTAGTGATACAGTTGGAAGCAGGGTTGGGTTCAATTACTTTTTTCAATTACAATAACATCTGGCAAAAACAATAACAATTACTTTCTTAGATTGGAGGTCTGGGATTGGAGGATGGATGCTGAGTAATGCTTGCAAATGGACATAGACTATTTTTGTTGTTTTTTCATATTTTGTTGATTGTTTTGTTTAATGGTATGGTGTATGTATAAACTCAATTCCATAATGTATTTTGAAACATTGAAGAAGCATCCCTTCAAAGTAAAACACAACTTGCAAATTTAAGCTGGTCGCTATTATGCTGTGGGCAACTCAGCTGCGGGAAGAACTTATCCAAAAGCGACTGCAAATTTTTGGTAATCCAAAGAAACTTTCCCAGTAAGCTATATTTACATGCTTGGTGTCTACGTTCCCTACATTGAAATTTTGCAATTATCTTGATGTAGTCTTTCATGTTTGATTAAAGACTAAAATCACAATCAATGACTGCAAGATAATAAGATTAAACCACCACTTAAGTTTTAGAAGTCTGAGAATGTTGAAAATGTAGCGATCAGATGAACCTCAATGAAATTTTAATATTTAGCACGTTGCCATTAAATTTATTTCTCTCTCTTCGAAATCGTTTGGGCTGGTATGGGATACAATGGACTAGGATATTGACACTACTGCATTTATAGACACACTCACACTGCAATGTGAAACAGCTTTACTTATTTTATAAAATATGTACCATGGATATTTGTGTGTAATAGAAGTTCCAAAATTGTAATACCACGGAATTGTTTTTGAAACAAGTGGGACACCACAGAGAATATGCACTGAATTTGTATACACTTTATTATAAATAAAAACAAGAAAACTTCATGAAAATTGTGTCTACTTTAGCAGAATTACGTTGTGTTCTATCCTATAATATATTTCCTATATTTCTGAGCAGATTTTCAATGCTGTATTCTGATTAAAATGTTACCCCCTGTGGGACCCCACTTCAAAAATCCTGGGACTGCTCCTGGATACATTGTATTGACCGGAAATGAAGCTCTACTGTATAGAGAGTTGAATAAAAACAATAAAAACATGAGAAATTTTTCTAAAGAATTTGAAATATAATTGAATAATAGTTGAAATGTAATCGAGATTACTTTTATCCATGGGATCAATTACAATAACTTTTTGATAAAAAATTCAATTAAAATTAAACTACAATTACGTCAAATGCAATTGTAGTCGACCCATCTCTGGTTGGAAGCATAGTTCGCAAGTTCAGAGTTAAAGGTAGAACAGCTGCAATACCAGGATGTGGCAGAAAGAGGAAGCTACCAATGGCTGTCACCAGATTCCTGAGGAGACGGGTGGTCAAAAACCCTCGACTGACTGCAGGAGACCTGCAGCAAGACATGGAGGCAGGAGGCACTGAGGTTTCAGTTTGGACAGTAGGGTGCATCAGAGCATTTGAGTGGAGTTGAGAGATAGCAATCTTCCGTTCCTCACTCAAAACTCAATGTGATTGCTCCTCTCTCTCTGGGATTTCCACACGACCGCTCTCGCTCCAGTCTGAGGGTGAGGCCAATAACATTTGCTCCGGCTGCGCTCCAAGGTTATGGCTACATTTGGCTAATATACTTTTCCAAAAAAGAAACTATACATTGTTAGCATCAATTTATTATACATGAAATGTTTTGACAAATGTGGAAAACATATTGAAAAGAAAGTGTAATCAATAATTCAATATTTGTTTAGTTTCTTTTTTGGAAGAGTATAGTTTGTTTTAAAAAATAGAATACTTTCATTAGAGGATCAGGCTTGCACAACAACTCCTGCACATTTTGTTGCACATCTCTGTACATCTATTTATTTATACTTTTTAGACCTCTTTGTGTTTGTACAGCCTAAGCATACAATATGCATATTTTACATTTGGAGATATGGGCGGTAATTTAAGGAGGAAAAGAGTTCCAATAAACATTAATTTAGGAATGTAAACATCAGATTCCACATTCCTGGCCCACCACAATGCAACAAAACCGCAAAATCAAAACAGCCAAAAGCAAAAATGAAACGCAGGACTAAACTTCACAATTTAAATGCCACAACTTGTAATAAATCAAAAGTATTTCAACGTTTATATGCGCACCAGAGTCTTGTTCCAAGAAGAAATTTCTCTGCACCTCGAACAATGCTCTGCTGAATTTGACTTTGCATGGTTCGTTCACCATTCATTAGTTCATTCATTACAGGCCTATTGCTGAGTTGACTTTTAGAAATATTCGCTATCGAAGAGTGCAAGGCTTCAAGCTCATACGGTGCTGACTAGACAAAAGACCAGCAGAGGAGAAGACCGTTTTTGCACTAGCCAAGCCACTGGGGATACACAATATGTGTCTTGCCACAAAGTGGCGAAGTGACAGCTTTTTCCTTCCAAAACTGAAGGCTGTGCACATCGGGGTTGATTTTTTCTGACGTTAAGTATTGCTCGACTTTCCATTTATGCCAAGCAATGTTGAAGACTGTGTCATCGTTGCATAAGACTGAAACATTGACCGTGCTTTCTTGGAACTGCAGCTTTGGTTGAATTCATGGGCAGAGGCATGGGCTGGTGGCAGCACTGGCGCATTCTTCCTGGTCATCTGCTCTGTTTGATTGACCAGCAGGTCTCGGATTTCACATCTTTTGGACCAAACCTACAATATACAACAATACAGTAGCCTGCAATTACTTTACTATTCCACGTCGGAAATTTGGCCTTACTGCCGTTTGTGAAATTTAATAGGCCTACTTCAGAATTATAGCCTAATACAAAACGGGACACACTTTAGCCTGATTTATTATGTAGCCTAATATCCTACAGTAATAAGCATCAATACACCATTATGATTAATGTTGTCTAATAGTCAACTCATTAAGGCCAAGCTAATTATGTAGACTGGCTTTACGTAACAGAAATGAGTTTCTGTTGGGTTCCGGAACTCAAGTGGGAATAAAAATTTTGCGAGCGGGAATCAACCAATAGGACATGCTTTGCACACCGAAAAAAACATGACAGGCGCGCCGCCATTTTTGTTGTTTTCTTTCCATAAGCCGACAAGCAACATAAGTAAAAAGAACTACACGGCCCAGAAGCCAACAGTGCTTTCGGCTGCTGCTTGCCTGCTCCCGCTGAAAAAAAAAAAAAAAATCTCTCCTGATCCACTCAGTCTTGAATTTTGGGTCAAGTACGGCAGCAAGGAGGATAAGTTTGTCGTCATAAAATCTGTTTTAATGACTCAAAGTTGTTGGCAAGTGTTTCCGCGAAGGCAGCTATCTCTACTGGATGTGAGACGGCAGCCATCATCCTGTGTATTTCTGCCACTGCGGGTAGGATCATCCCCAAGTTTCCTCGCTCCTTCTGTAGACTGTCCGTCAGTTCGGCCAATGGTGTGAGTACATCCACAAGTGCTTTCAGCATGAGAACATCATTGCAGGTAAGTTTCCCCTCTTCTGTGGTTGATGCGGTCAGCCTGTTTTGCCAGAGTGCATCCTTTTCAAACAACTTTAGCACGGATTTAATCATTAGTAACTGGCTGTTCCATCCATGTAGTAGTGGAATGGACACCTAAGTTGTCTACTTCTTTTGAGTCCATGCTGCTTTTTCTGATAGTTAATCTTACCCACTGGTAAGTAGGGCATTGACTGCATCATGTTTGGCGATAGAATCTTTAATTGCTAGTTGGAGCAGGTGTATTGGGCATCTCAGATGAATGTTTGATTTGGCGATGTAGTGTGCTACCATCGTATCCAAGCAATGTGGGCAGTCTGGAGCCTCAGGAATTCATTGGGAGTATCCACCTCCACGTCCATTTCTCCATCAGCCTGCTCCAGATCACAGATGTCATCAAAGCCAGGCAAATTAAATGCTTTCACCATATTGCTGGCGCTGTCCGTCACCACCCTGATTACACCATTCTTTACATTCTAGCGTTTCAAGACCTCTTCGAATTTTTCATAAATACGGTCTGCCATGTGATTTCCTTGAATGTGTTTGCAGCTTAGCAGAACAGTGTGGCCTTTGAAGTCAGCGTCAATAAAACTGGCGACTATTCCTAGGAAACTGTGACCCTTCTGCTTGTCCAAATATCAATTGCCAGGGAAAGCCCGCTGCTGTGCTCACGCAGATGATGGTCCTTTCTCTCCATTTCCACCAATGCATTGGGCATAAGCGTGTCAAGGATGGTGCTGTAACAAGGTGAGACGTAGCCTGGCTGTGCCTTCACAAAATACCGTATCCCCTCTCTTTCCCCCTTGGTGAGTGGCTCATAATCCATGTACTCCATTTTAAAGAAGGCCTCAGCCAGTTCCCTTTTCCTCTGCTGCAGCACGAATTTGGCTCGGAAGAACTTTTTAAATGTGGCCAATTCTCCCTTGGCTTGCTGTTGCTGCATTTCTTTCTCTAGAAAGTACATTTTATAAGTTACCCCCAACTAAGCAGCACAGTCCACAGACTATATTCAAAATGTCATAAATTATTTAATTTCATTCAGTGAGTGTTGTTCATCAGCTAAATTGCATTCGGTAGAAGGGCTAGCCAATATGGCTAAATATGGATAGCTAGCTAACGTTAATGACCACGGCATGAATTATGATGGTCATTAGCCATCTCGGCTCGCCCTTCCACCGAATGCAATTTAGCTAACGTTAGCCACAATGAACAAGACTCATCGAATATAATTAAATAAGTTATAACATTTTAAATATAGTACTGCATTAATGAACATAACATAGCCTAAATATTGTAATTCAAATATGCTCAGATGAGATAGAGACAGTAGCCTACATGATTTTGGCCTTACCCACCTTTAGATTTGCTGTCGGTGTGAGTGCGGAGAACTGCCTCATGTTTTCTGTTAACATGTCTTTTAACATTCAACGAAGACACTTTTGTTATGGTAATAATCTCATTGGACTCTCGTTCTCCCTCGTCTCCAACTACTTTTATCATGCATTTAAATTGTGTGTCTGTTTTTTTTTTTTTGGTAGTACTTTGTGAAGTCAATATTTCAGTTGGAGGGTTCAATTCTGTGACTTGTAACATGGGCGGGACGCTTCAAACATAGTCGCATGACGGGCCGTTGGCGCGCAGACTGTGCTCATGGCTGGAGCGATATTGGAGTGAAATAGAGTGAGCTGCTCCGCTTTTATAAACCGCTCCATGCTCGCTCCTCGCTCTGGGCAAAATAGTGCCGCTCCCACTCCACTTCGCTGACTTTTCGTAGGTTTCTAGCTCATCAACTTAAACGAGAAGCTGCCTCGCGTTTAATCCCACAAATTAAGGATAACTTCAACAAAATTGTGTCAGATCCCCACATGATAAATGATGTGTTTAAAACATATTATTCTTCTTTGTATGAATCACAACCACCTAATGATAATAATATGGAATCTTTTTTAGACAACCTTAACTTCCCAACTATTGATTTTGATGTGAAAAATAAACTTGAAAAACCTATAGAACTTCAAGAAATTGTTACAGCCATCTGATGTTTACGTAATGGTAAGGCCTCAGGCCCAGATGGGTTTGTAGCGGATTTTTACCAGAAATTTAGTCACAAATTAGCCCCAGTTTTGTCAAAGGTTTTTAATGAATCAATGGAAAATAATTCTTTACCACCCACATTTTCTCAAGCAACCATGACACTCCTTTTGAAGAAAGATACGGAACCCACTGAATGTGGATCCTACCGCCCTATCTCACTCTAAGGAACCAAAAATTCTAGCCAAAGACTTAGAACTATGCCTGGAATCTGTCTTCCCACAGATAATCTCAGAAGACCAGACAATTTTTATTAAGGGTCGACTCCTGTTCTCCAATGTTAGGGAGGCTTTTAATTATCATCTACACGTCGAGTGCACTTGTCCCTCCAGAGGTAATTGTTTCCTTGTATGTGGAGAAGGCATTCGACTGAATGAAGTGGCTCTATCTTTTTTCAGTTCCACGGAGATTTGGTTTTGGTAATACTTTTGTTGGCTGGATTAAACTTTTATACTCCAATCTCCTTGCTAGTGTAAATACAAATACATTGCAATCTTCCTTTTTTCAACTTTCCAGAGGTACGCGTCAAGGATGTCCACTATCCCCTTTACTTTTTGCCATCGCAGTGGAACCCTTGTTGATAGCCCTTAAAGCTGCAGTTGGTAAGTTCTAGAAAAGTAACTTTTTGTCATTTTTCCTAAAAACGTCACTGTGTACGGACATTATTACATAAAACTAGTACTCTGTAATTAAAAAAAGGCTTCTTGAAACTCACCGAATGCTCCTACTGCAATTTAAAAGTATCCTTCGGACCAACCCAAAAAGAACCAATTAGAGGCAGGATAGCATCTGACAGCTGTCAAACAGTGCACATGCACTGCAAACAGTCCCCTTCCCCTTCCTCCTCAGTTCAAGCCAGTGCTCAGGCAAGTTCAAATCTCCGAGAGTGGTTCAGGAGCTTAGAGCCATCAGCGAGGAAAAAAAATGCCCATACCTTCGGCATCAGCACACACGGCTAAGACAAGTAAGAAAACGAAGCCAGAAGAAAAAAAAGCACAAAAGAAATAATTTAATAAAACCAGAGTGAACATCTGAGTGGCTTTTTAGAGGTGGAAGGAACTCCGTGATCTGGAAGGATTAAAAACTGACGCAGAGTTGGCGACTTTTCTCCTTGACAGGTAAACCCATGCTTTATTTGTTGGTTTATTTTTGCTCTGCAAATAAGCGAGGGAACGTCGCTTACAAGCACAGTTGCTGTTCGAATAGCCAGAGTCTAGCAATTGTTACAGTACTCCGCAGTGCATGTGATGTTACTGCGATGTTGCAGTCGAGCTAATGTTCGCTTGTTTCAGATGCTAGGGCTAACGTTACTGGCGTTCTTTTTTTACAGCAACAGAAAATATCTTTATGAAGTGACCCGGCAGTCTTATCAGTTGTGTTGTTATCCTTATAAATATGTGTAACATTTCTGTGCTCTCTCAGCTAAATGCTGATATACATGATTTACTGGCCATTAAGCTGAATTCACGACAGTTTCTGTACTCAAAAAGGGGTAACTTACTGAAATAAGCATGTGCTGGGTTTTTAATGAATACATACTGCTGTAGATTACTTTTCATGTCGACATGATTTATTTCTGCTCGTTTGTTGGCAGGCGCATCGTCAGACCTTAAAAATCTTGGGCTAATATCCCTCCCTTTATTAAAATTAATTAGTCCTAATTCTAGATGGGTTTCCTTTATTAACACGATTTCCAATTCAAGAATAATCAAGTGGCAATCGAAGACACGGCCTCTCTCCCTCATGCAATCTAAAAGCGACAAAATAACAGGCTGCATTCAGGACAGAAATATAATTTGATTTTTATTAGGTCTATTCACCTGCACTCGGCGACGGCATTTCAGACTAGTAAGTCATTTCGTCCGTTCAAATTTTCCAATCGAACAGCTGTCTATTTTTTTTTTTACTACGAATTGAGCGACCGTGCAGCAAAAACAGGTGGATGTACTTTGTTGCCGAAATTATCTTCATTCGCCGAAGAGTTCTGAAATGCCATCCCTGAGTGACGGTACATAGACCTAATTATAATCAAATTATTTTTTCGGTACTGAACGCAGCCTATTTTGTAGCTTTTAGATTGCATGGGGGAGAGAAGCTGTGTCTTCAACTGCTACTTGATTATTCTTGATTTGGAAAACGTGTGAATGAAGGAAAACCATCTAGAATTTGCCAGGACTAATTATTTTCAATAAAAGGAGGGATATTATCCCCGGAATTCTCAGGTCTAACAATGCGCCTGTTTGTTGGCCAGCAGTGTTGACTGTTCGCAACAGTAATGTCTAGCCTCGGGAACTTGGCCGCTTTCATGATGTGAACGTGCAAAATCTCTCTGCAGTTGCATGCATAACAGCTCGCGTGCATTCCCGTGCACGGTAGCCATCTGGGGGAGGGTCTTAGGAGTGCAGTGGAGAGGGAGGGGGAGTTGCTTTTTTTCAAATTTTTGTGCAAAGTCCTCTTCTCTCCTCAAAGTTACCAACCGCAGCTTTAGGCTAGGTTTACATGATGACGGTGTCGACAGAAGACGCAAATGTGGCGTCGGGTCTTCACTTTTTATTTCGCGTTCAGACGAGCGTTCTCGGGAGGAAATCTGTGTGCATTCGGTGACGCAAAAAGTGTGTAGAAATCGATTGGGTATGCATGCCAGACGGCTAGGTGGTGCTGTGATACACTAACACAAACGTCGCCATGCCTACGCGCATGCGTAGAATCTTCCTTCTTCTCGTTACTGTGCCGCGAAATCACAAATCCTCCTCTGTCGTAACGATTCCTGTACATTTATTATGGCTGCCAGAGTAGCCTGAAGGTCCGAAGCATGGATGTAATCCGACATGTTTGTTTACTGCGTGACGTAAACGCCTACGCGACGTGAGCAGAACAGCAGATCTGAGCCAGTTTTGCGTCTTGGCCAGTTTGGATGGAAACGCTACGTTGGAGCGTATTCAAGTTTTCCACTTTCGAGGGTGGTTTGAGATTTTTGCATCTTCAAGCCCCAAAAACGCCGTCACCATAAAAACAAAAGGCACTTCCGTTAAAATATTTTGTCATCTTTACTCGCAAGCGTCTTCGTGTAAACTGGGCCAAAAGTTTGGGGCATCACTCGGTATGGTATAGAATGTAAAGTTTCCTGATATGCGGATGACCTTTTGCTTTATATAGAAGACCCAAAGAATTCTATTCCTGCTCTTGAAGTTATCCTAAAAGATTTTAACTCTTTTTCTGGCTATCAGTTAAGTTTTTTAAAAAGTGAATGTTATCCTATTAATACCCCAGCTTTACAGATCCAGCAAAAAGATATACTGTTTTATTTATCTCAGTCTGGTGTTAGATACTTGGGCATTAAGGTTGCACAGAAACTATCTTCCTTATGTACTCAGTCCATATGAAAACGCACCACTCACGAAATCTGGAATAGCTCCACAGATTGACATGTAAAGTATATACGTATGATGCATTTGAGATAATGAATGATTTAAGAAGACATGTAAACATCATTCAATTTCATTCACGTTAATGTTAATGCGCGAGAGAGGTTAAACTGGTGTAGGGGTCAAACAGGCAAGTCAATAACGGGTGTGACCGCCATTTGCATTGACACATGCGGTGCATCGTCGTCGCATGGAGTTGTTCAGTCTCTGGATAGTGTTCTGAGGGATAGCATTCCACTACTGAACAAGGGCAATCTCAAGTTCTCGGATTTTGTCCATCTGGCGTCGACGTGAAAGATGTCGTCCAATTTCATCCCATAAGTGCTCGATAGGGGAGAGGTCGGGTGAAAGAGCTGGCCACTGAATCACAGGGATGTTCTGCTGTGCAAGGTACTGCGTGGACACCCTTGCAGTGTGTGCCCTAGTGTTGTCCTGTTGGAACGTGTGGACATCGTGGTGTTGGTTGAAGAACGGCACAACATGGTTCTGCAGCACCTGGTCCCGGTAGTAGACGCCATTCACCCTTCCTCTGCAGATATGGAGAGGGGTTGTGTGACGGTAGCTTATTCCACCCCACACAATAACGCTGCCACCACCCCAACGGTCCGTTTAAACGACACAATCAATGTTATAACGTTCACCACGTCTCCGCCAAACACGTATACGGCCATCTGCGTTCCTTAAGTGAAATCGTGACTCGTCAGAAAAGATGACACCGTGCCATTGTTGTACTTGCCAATTCTGGTGCCTGTTCGCCCACTGTAGACGCTGGTTTCGGTGACGATCCGTCAATATGGGGCCGAAATAAGGACGTCGTGCACGCAGGCCTGCAGCTCGCAGACGGTTCCGTACGGTGTTGGGGTGAATGAATCCACGTCGTCCTTGGACTTGAGCAGCTGTTCTTGTCGCTGGTAGTGTTCGGTCTCAGACATGATCCCGTACGATCTGACGGTCCTGACGTGCCGTTGTCGATTGGGTCAAGGACGGTCCCGAGTACTCCCCGTTTGCAGAAACCTTTGATGGAGTCTTGTGATCGTTGTGTGTGCGCAGTGTAGTCGTCTGGCAATTTCCCTGGTGCTGGCGCCAATTTGAAGCATGCCTATGGCACGTTCCCGTTCAGGGGCTGTAAGTCGCGGCATAGTGTCGACGTTTCACAAGTGTCAGTGAAGAAGTGAAATTTTATTCGGATTCACATGCTTTTAAAGGCAATGTGTGCACAAATTCAGAGTGAAATTCATTTTTCCCGTGGTGTGCGTGCAAGATGTTGCGTTTCTGCAAAAAATTGCCTAGCATTACAGTTAACTTGAAATTCTCGCATTTCTTGCACCTGGCATGTCAGCTGACGTCACTGTAGTGTTGTTGTTGTATAAAAATTATATTGAAGCTCATTTAAACTGAAATATTGACTTTTTCCAAGTGGTGCGTTTTCATTTGTACTCAGTATATGAAGCCAATATTTTGTACCACTAATTGAAAATATGAAATCTGATTTTCACCCTGGAAGAACCTTCCCTTCTCACTGGCAGGAAGAGTGCAATGTGTAAAAATGTCTATTCTCCCTAAATTTCTGTACACATTTCAATGCCTTCCAATTTATTTACGCAAAAAATGTTTCAAAATAATAGGGACAAACTTATAACAGGTTTTATTTGGAATAATCAAGTTCTGAAAATCAGGAAGAATGTTTTCCAGAGGAAGAGGACTGAGAGAGGACTTGCTCCTCCAAATTTTCAATACTATTATTGGGGGGCTAATATTCATCAAATAAATCACTGGTTACATGCCCCCGATACAAACTGGTGTCTCCTAGAAGCTCGTTCCTGTCAATCATCTTCTCTACCTGCCTTAGTCCTCTCTTCCTTTCCCTGGTCTCCTTCTCAACGTTCATCCAATCCTATAGTGATGTCAACTTTACAAATTTGGATTCAGTTTAGACGTCATTTTAAGTTTTTTTCACCATCTATACAAACCCCTATGAGAAATAACCACTTATTTACACCAGCAACATGAGATTTGACATTCATTAAATGGAGCAATACAGGATTGAATTGCTTCAAAGATCTTTACGATGGTGTTACATTCCATAGCTTTTCATCTCTTTGTGGCAAATTCAGTCTCTCCAGAAATAATTTTTTCAGGTACCTCCAGATCTGTCAGTTTTTTAAAAAGACATTCGACTCCTTTCCACATCTTCCTGATGACCTAAAATGGGAGAAACTTGTCCACTGTATTACAGATACCTTTACAACCTTGCCCGCTGTTTGGTGTGTCTTCAGGACCTATACATTGCACAGCCCAAAACAGAGATATAATTGCCTTTTCAACAATCCTAGCTAAAAGAAAGTCATTGCTGTTATGAAAATCTCCGAAGCCACCCTCCTTTTCAGTCTGGTTGAATGGTGTAATGTTCTTTTTAAGCTTGGAAAAAAAAATTCTCTTAGGGGATCCATTAATTGCTTATTTTAACAACATGTTCGCTCCTCTTACAGAATAAGGATTTCATTTATGATTTCTGGCCTGGTAGTGACCTGAATTTATCTTCTCCTGCTACCTACTTTTAGGTATACTGAATGCCTTTGTAAATGGTCAGTTTGGTATGGCGGTTTATTGTAACACTGTTTGCCTGACAAAGTTCCCCCGCTCCCCCAACACACGTTTCTTTTGTGTGTGTGTGTGTGTTTTGTTTTGTCTTGCTGTTGTGTTTCGCTTTGTTTTATCGGTTGGTCTTTCTTTTTCCTTGTGATGTTGAAAATTATATCCCCAAACGCTGAATGGCTTTCCGGGGGTATTATGTTTTTGGTCCGACCGCATAGTTTAAAGACTGGTGATATTTGAATGACTGTACTATATTTGTTACTTCCTGACACTCATAAAAAGAGAAGGGGAAAGAAAATAAACTGCAACTTTCTTTTTGATCAGTCTGAGTACATTCATTTTTCCATCAATGAGAAAACAAATCAAGTGGAATTTGATAGTTTGATTTGATACCTAAAAATGTCAATGTTATTTGTCATTGAACATTGGACACACTGCTGCTAGCATAGGTGAACATGAGTGCTCATGCACAGGAAACTTCGTTGCTCCAGCGCCTCCTGCTGGCCTGACGGGTGCTCGTCAGGAAGATTCTGGGTTTGTTCATGTTCGGGTATCCTCCGCCCTCGTTCTGAACTTACGAGGATTCAACCAATGAGTGTATAAGAATCGGTGGCTGACGGGCACGTGCTTCGGAGGAGAGTCGTGCACTGTCTTCACTATCCTGAGTTGGCAGCAAGGGGTCGCATACGAGCAAGCTTTGTACATAGTTCACCAATTGGGCATTCCAGATTCGGGTGGGATTGGAGATGCCAAATTCAGAAAAGAAAAATTTTCCATCTCCAATACCACCTGAATCTGGAATGGCCAGTTGAGGAACTATGTACAAGGCTTTCACATATGCGACCCCCTATTGCCAATTCAGGAGAGTGAAGACAGCTCCGACAGCTCTCCTCCGAAGCACTCGCCTGTCAGCCACCACTTCTTATACACTGATTCGTTGAATTCTCGCAACTTCAGAACGAGGGCGGAGGTTACCCGAACATGAACAAGCTTAGAATCTTCTTGACGAGCACCCTGCTGGCCAACAGGAGGCGCCTAAGCAACAAACAAAGCAACTTATATTACCCCTTCCGGCAGATCTCTCCCAGCTTGCATCCCTGTAGCACAATGGCCAATTGCGCGCTACTCTGAAAGCTGCCGACCACTGCCGGTTGGTACAAGGTACTGGCCGGTCGCTGTTACAGTCACCTCTGTTTCACAATGCGATGCTTTTACCGCGCGAGCTATCTGGCAGCTAAAAACATGGACTTTTAATTGTTTTTGGAAACAGTATCACTTTATGAGGGTCAGGCAGTCACAGAATTCCCCCCTTCCCCCAAAACTCCATCGCTAACATACCACCAGCAATCAGACATTCAATGCATTTTTTGATTATTATTATTGAGGGTGAAATGCCTGTGGTCAAGAAGTCTTGATTTATTCAAAATGACTAAAATACCACAAAGCCCTGTGCAATCCCTTGAGAAAGCAACCTTTTCATATTAATCACCTTAACATTTTCCCAGCTGGAGTTTTTTTTTTTTTTTTCTTTAATTGCCGGCCACTGCCATATGTGATCATACTCACTGGTCTTTCAAGGCCTCCAGAATATTCAGTTCTATTCATATGAAAACGGAGAGAACAGATCTAGTTTTAGACACAAGGAACAATTTAATTCCAGCTTGAATCATACTTTTTTACAAACACTGAATGCTGGTCATTTTCATCAAAAAACCCACATTTCAGAAAAAATAGCTCAGAAATGCATACAGATCAGAGCAGCGCCAGAGCAATGCAAATGGAAGGATGTGGCAGCCATTGATGCTCTATCCGTCTTAAACTTCACAATTTGAAATTAAAAGGGACCAACAATACCACATCTAGAATAAATTTAATTCCACCCAAATTTTGATATGAGTAAATATGAAAAACGGCAATAGCTCTTAACAGGAAGCAATCTCTTATTTTAGGAGCCACTGAAATTCATAATGTGACAGTTTGAACACAGCTCTGTGCCCACTTTTGAACCAGACCATTCAAACAATATTGAAAAACATCAAATACACTGCAAAGATTTTTCTTTTCTGATTCCATGCAGCATTTTTATATGTATAATTTCATGTCATTCATGCAGTTAACATAGTCCCCAGTGATTCTGGTGCTTCTTTCTCAAGATCCTCTCAAGTGCTTTTCTAATGTTAATTTGCCCATAAACATAAATATTACAATCAGCATTGTATTACTGCTCGGCACACCCACACAAAACATTGATTTCTGAATCACAATATCTGAGCTTTCTAAACCACACTGTTTTGACTTCCTTACTTCCGTACTGGACTTTGCTTTTTTCCTTTTTTTATTAATTTACCTCACGCTTTGCAGAATGTTCTTTTCCAATCCAGTGGAACCGAAAGGCGAACTTTAACGAAAAGAGCCGACTTTCTTCCTTCATTAAAAGTTTTTCAAAGCAAACGGGTGATTCCCCCTGGCCTTGGTGACGAGGGGAGCCCTACACCAGAGACCCACTACGCTGCACGCCTCATTAATGCCGATGTCACCTCCCGGAGTTTGGGGCCATGATTCCATATATCTTATTCCAGCTCACTCTATGGAAAATAAATAAAGAAATGTACAGATAAATATGCAAATGAAGGCTGGGGAGAGTTCCAGCAGAACTGGGGCTGCCTTGTTAATTTCCCCTTACCTCCCTTTACTCCCAGCTGGTTTCTGACAGCCTGGCTAGATGGCCAATGGGCCCAGTATTTCAACCTCCTACAGTTATTCCATCCGCTGGATTTCAACAGTACAATTTCCAAAATGTCACAATCGAGCAATAATTCATCATAGGACGAAAGTAAAATTGCTATTTTCTTCAATTAGCCAACCTTGGCCTCACCCTCACCCCACTCTGAAGCCTGCCTCAGCGCCAATACCCCCCGCCCCACCACTCATCCAAATCACCTCAGTCTAGCAGCATAGGCAGAACCATTTAATTGCAGTCGAGACCACTGGAGTCTGGACTTCATTGTCAAAAAAGCAGGGTTTGTCTTTTGCTCTTCACATGAAGTAATTTCAAATACATTTTTATTTCATTTAACCAAATACAACCCCATCTTGGAAAAAGTTGGGACGGTATAGAAAATCCACATAAAAATAGAAAGCAGCAACTTCTAAATGTTTTTCATAATGTTTTTTTTTGTTCTAGCTTTTTACATTTATTTATTCATTTATTTTAAGACTTATTTAATAAACCCTAGGGTCCCCCGAGAACACACCACAAGAAATGGCAAAAAATGAAGCATTACCCATGTAATAACACTAAAAAAAATGACATGTTATGAAATGTTGGATTCGCTTAATAATGTTACATGTCAACTGGTTCCATGCAATTGCTTTGCATAACCTTTATTTGACTTCTAAGATTTTTGGCCAATTTCTTTTGTTGCATTGAGTGTAATGTACTTAACTCAGTTTTGTGGAACCAGTTGACATAACATTATTAAGTTAATCTAACGTTTCATTTTTTTGCGTGAATATAGTCATGCTGCACATCAAATTAAACAGAAGAACCTCAGCTACAAGACTATATAATATAATATTTATATTAAATATAATATATATAAGAATATTATTATATGCTCCAAACAATTCTGACCGACACCAACAAAATGAATTACCAAACACCAAAATCCCTACAGCGCCACCTAGTTAATCAACTCGCCACAATTTCGATGCTGTCGCTCTGCTGCTTTATCCCACATGCACAATAGCTCAAATGAAACCAAAGACTCCACAGATTCCAATGATATGCCCCTCTTTACTCTACTCCAAAGCATCAGTGTATTTTCTACCACACATTTTTCAGACCACATCTGGAGTATTGTGTACAGTTCTGGGGACCATACTTTCAGAAAGATATAGAGGCTCTAGAGAAAGTTCAGAGAAGAGCCACTAAGCTTATTCCAGGTATAAAAGATGAAAGCTATGAGATGAGGCTAAAGATCCTTAATCGGTTTATTCTTAGGAAAAGGAGACTAAGGGGTGATTTCATTGAGGTCTTTCAATACAAAAGTATGTTAAAGGGATTAACAAAGTGAATTATGTAGGATTCCTTCGACCAAGTGTTGTGAATAGAACTCGGGGTCACAAATGGAAGTTGACCAAAGGTAAATTTAGCACCGATATTCAGAAATATTTCTTCACCCAAAGAGTAATTTTGATGTGGAACAGCTTGCCTGACCATATTGTTGAGGCAGAGACCTTGGGGGTTTTCAAGAGCAGGCTTGACTTAAAGGTAGATACCATTGAGTCATTTAGTATCTGAGGGGATATATTCACAATAGTATAAAGAAACTGGTGAGCGTAGTTGGGCTGAACCGCCTGTTCTTGCCATTCATGTTATGTTATCTGCAAGATATCAGCAAAAGAAAAGCAACAACAGAAATGGGTTCATTAAAAACAAGAGTATTTACACATCTGAACAAATCTCCCAAGTGTCCCCTTCATTTTGAGACCAACATTATTCAAACAGACCTTATGGTTGTAGAGATTCGCCCTTTTCAATTTGGGTATGCAATTTTTAAAATTGAGGTCTAAAAAACAGGCTAGGGTTTAAAGGGTTAAGGCGGAGGCTAAAGACAAGAGTCTCCTTTTCAGCAGGGCCCAGCATTACAAACAATTCAAATGCGGCAAATTAAGAGGAAATTGAAATAGCAATATTAAAACAAACAGAATTGTCTTCATATAATCAAAATAACACTTAAAACAAGAGCTGTTCTCTTGATAAAACAGTTTGATCAATTTTTTAAACTAGCCAAGAGGAACCAGTTCATTCAATATAAGCTCAATATGTAGCTGTCTGCCCTTGTAAGGAACATCATAAAAAGAAGTCTTACCCAGCTCTTTTCTAACATGAGGAAGATCTAGACGAAAGAAGTCCTGTGACCGTGTCCCATGGCAACCAACTTGCAACAAAGCAGAGAGACAAGAAATGGTGGGATGTAAAGTAAAACATATTTATGAAAAAATGAAATAGTGTCATGGCACTGTAGCTCACCTGGACACCTGGATTTATCAACGCCCATGATATGAATGAGATTAAATCAAGGCGAGTAAAGACAAGTATATCAAAAATGGCAAAATTTGACATCAAGCATGTTTGTTTGAACCTACCAGTCAACAATTTGAAGCAGTAATGGGTGACATAAGGAAGTGAGCCAAAAAATTTAAACCACTCACAGATGCAGCAAATAATATTGATTATATATTTACAGTGGCACATGTCAAGGGTCAGCAGACAGATATTAGATGGTAAGTGAACAGTTGGTTTCTATATTCAATGCATTGGATGCACTGACGTGCAGTCGGAGGTCAGTTTGGTGAGGCAGAAACCTCCCCTTTGCTTGATTAGCAATCAGACATTTAACTAGTTTCGTAAGACTATTCGGCAGAATGACGGGCCAGTTTAAGTTTCCACGGCTATTACTCAGTGGGCTACATCGAACTTGAAATGCTCATGAAACTGCAGATTTGCGAGTACTTGCTTACTGGAAGCCAGAGACGTGCGGTGAGGTGACCCCAAACTTTTATCATAGGATTTTGTGAACCTGTTCCCACGTATTATTCCTGATTGACAATGAAAACAATTAAGACCAAGCCTATAGGAAGCCTGATACCGATAGAGGAGAAAATGACATTCAAGTATTCGCTGCAATTCGAAACTGCAAAGATGGAAATCAGAATAATCAATTACGAAAAATTCTCGGCTCTCCGTAATTCTGTATATCATTGAAACATTTTGTTAATCAGATTATGAAAGAAGACTGAGAATAAACGCCCGCTTTTTGTTTGGGTGTAAAAGCGCGTATTTAAAGAATACACTGTATAGGCTATTGATTAAGCATTGAACTCAGCATAAGTCGAACTGTGTTAATATTTTTTGATGACATCGCATCGGCTTCCTGGTCAGCAAGTACGCGCAAATTCGATATACTGAGTAATAACGCCGCGGAAACTTAAACTGGCCCGTCATTCTGCCGAATAGTCTTACTAAACTAATCGTCTGATTGCTAATCAAGCAAAGGGGAGGTTTCTGCCTCACCAAACTAACCTCCACTGCGCGTCACTGGTTGGATGTGAGAGAATGGTCACTGAACGACTTTGAAAAGGGCCTAATTGTTACGGCCTGATGAGTGAGTTGGAGCATCTCTCAGGATGCCTCCTGTCAGCAGATGTGAGTACCTACTGACAGTGACCCAAGGAGGCACTAGCCTTGGGTTTTGGGTGCCCAGGGTTCATCGATGAATCAAGGCTATGAAGGGTATCCCGTCTGGCCCAAACCGACAGTGGCACAAGTCGCTGAGAATTTCAAAACTTTATCGATAAGGACTGTTTGTCGACTCACAGTTGTATCACATTTTTTTGCTTGCAGTCCTGTCAAAGTGCCCACTCTAACCCTGGTTCACCTCTAATAATAGCAACACCCCCCCACTAGACCTTGAAGCAGTTCAAAAAGGTCACTTTGTCCAGTGAGTCCCATTTTCTTTCACATCATGTGTTTCAGCTGGGTACATGCACACCGCTTACCTGGGAAGAGATGGCATTCGGATACACTTTAGGATAACCACAAACTGATGCAAGAAGTGTGATACTCTGGGAAATGTTCTGCTGGGAAACCCTGAGTTTTAGAGTTCAAGTGAAATCAGTTTGATGGAGCTGTTTAGGCTGTACAAAGGAGTTCTTCACTATACAGTTCTCAAGGTTTTTAATTTTTGAGGTATAGCCACCATCACAGCATCCATTTTTCAAATTAGAATGCGATACCACAACGACTGAAGTGACATCTTCATTCTTCACATGAATTTTGAGCATGTATTGAATCAGATTGGAATGCACAAACAAACTTGGCAACCAGATTGGAATTCCAATTTGGACTGTCTGAGCAAAGCCCAGTGCCCTGATTGGCAAGAAGATGTCTATAAATTTTAAGCTTAATTGATTAAAAAGGTTTTTGAGAAAAAGATTTTTCAACATTTGTAAAATGTGGCTGCATATCCAAATGCCAAAGGTCAAATGAACGTCAAAATACATAGCATCGCAAATCTTGAGTCTTGTTGTGCAGTACCCACACACTGAACTTCAGCTGAATCACTGCAAAAAAGCTGAAATATGGGTTAAGGGGATTTTCAACATGCCTGCGATGGCATCAATATGCCTTGAATAAAGTTTGATCTGCTCATGGGTAGGAACATGAATTCAGAGTTTCAGCTTCTCTGGTGAAGCAGTTTTGGAGAAAATTTTTAACACATTCGTGAAATTTAGGGGTGTGGCCCCATTAGAGAGGTCAAATGAAGGTCAAAATTAATAAAACATTAAAACCTGGAATATTTGTGTTGAGTCTCGGTAGTATGTAGATATCATATTTCAGCGGCAGAAATGATTGAAAAATGAGTCAAAATGGCATTTTTAAGATTTCTGCCATGGTGGCCATGTTTGAACTTCGATCAGAATGCCTCAAACTAACTTTGTTGTACATATGGGTAGAAAAATGTTTGCCAAGCTTCAGCTCCCTTGGTGAAGCAGTTTGGGAGAAAATTTTTAAAGTTATAAATGAAATGTTGGGTTGTGGCTATATGGCAGTGGTAAAATCAAGGTTAAAATGGAACATATGCCAAAACCTGGAATTTACGCTTTGGGTCTTGGTGCGTAGTATGAACATTTCACTTTTCAACGGAATTTCTGGAATCAATGGGCTGAATTCAGTAAAGGCTTGTGAATTCATGGCCATTTGTTTCCAAGCCGTGATCATTCCCAATCACTTCCCGTACTTCCCAATCCAATGACAAGAAAACTCTGTCTTCTGGAGAGACGAGAGGATGAATTGAAACAATATATGAGAATGGATGATGTGATTGTGAGTGGGGTCAACACCAGACATCGCTCTTACGCGAGACCTGCAGCCGGAGCCGGTGATGGAGGCGGTGAGGACGATACACCGGGGGAAATGCACTCTCTGGAGCAGCAGGTACTCCACTTCTTTGATTCAAAGGATATTCATATTGACAGCAGTACCATTTCAGCTTGCCATGCACTACCAAGGAAAGACAACAAGGCGAAACCGGCTATCATTAACCGGTTTGTGAACAGAAAAGACAAGAGAGAATTGTTGCGGCAGGTCAAAAAGTTGAGAGGAACGGATGGATACATCAATGAACATTTAACCAAGAAGAACGCGGACATCGCCAGGCAAGCCAGGTCTCTCAAGAAACAATATAAAATACCAGCAACCTGGACAATTGCAAAGTATGGATTAAATTAAATGGAACACTGGAGGAAGCAAAGACCTTTCAGATCAGAGACCTGGACAGGTTTAAGTGACACCTGTGAGTAAAAGTTCATCATGAACATTATGACGCAGCACTGCGTGTAAGTAGTTTTTTCTTATGGACATTTATAATATAATGACTATATGTATTTACACTCTGTTCTAATGACAACAGACGGTATGGAACCATTTACATCCGCGGACAAGCTCCGTCTGAAAACATTTAACTACACAGATCACAGACCTCAAAATATTGAGCATGATATCGATCCGGACTATCATTTTTATCTCAACATGAAACAGCAGTACACCTATTTCACAGATAATCAATTTAAAAATAATGTCATTCCCGATCGGACATTTACAGTAATACATTTCAATAGTAGGAGCATTCCTATGAATATCTCCAAATCCAGGATTGTTTAACTCAACTCAACTCAACAAAAACTTCTCTGTCATCGCTGTTTCTGAGACCTGGTTAACTGAAGAACAAACTACCTCAGTGCAGATTGAGGGTTTTGATTTGTTCACTACAAACAGGCTTAATAAAAGGGGTGGGGGTGTTGCATTATACATCAGGTCATCTTATCATTGTGAAATTGTAAAAAATGTCATTTTCAACAGAAGGTGTTATGGAATGTATTACAGTTGAATTTAAATCAGAGAAATATAAAAATATAATTACAAGTTGTGTATATAGGGCACCTGCTACTAATATAATACATTTAAAGACAAGCTGTCAGAAATGTACAGTTCAATTAACAAAAATAAGCTTGTTTTTGTCCGTGGTGATTTTAATATAGATCTTTTAAATCCTCATGGACAAACACAAACTGATAATGTTATAAATTCAATGTTCTGCCTTGGTTTGTATCCTTCAATGACACATCCTAGTAGGATAACTACTAACATTGCTCCTCTGATAGATAATATTTTTTCTAATGTGACTGAGGGGAGCTTAACTAGTGGATTACTCATAAATGATAGTTCAGATCATTTGCCTGTATTTGTAGCCCATGATGTTGCAATTGGAATCGATGTGGAACAAAATAACATGATTTTGAGCAGACATGTAACCGATTATACTATTGATAGCCTTAGGAAGGACCTAATTGATCAAGATTGGCATGATATTTTTGTTGGATATGTAGATGAATCCTATGATAATTTTATTTCTACTATTTCAAACGTGTACAATAAAAATCGTCTAGTTGATAAAGGGGATAAAAGCTGACAAACCTTGGATAACAAAAGGACTTAAAAATGCTTGTAAAAAGAAAAATGTTTTGTATAAGGAGTTTATAAAACACAGAACAAAAGAAGCTGAAAACAGATATAAGACATACAAAAATAAATTAATAAGTATTATGAGAAGCAACAAAAAAAATGTATACTAGAAAATTACTTGAAAAACACAGGAGTGATGTTAAAAATACATGGGGAGTTCAAAATGAAATTATTAAAAAGGATAAAGGGAAAAGAAACTACCCAAATTACTTTTATTTCAGCAATGCGCTGATAAAGGAAAATGAAAAAACAGCAAATTGCTTCAATGAATATTTTGTCGATGTGGGGAAAAATTTTATCACACTCAATCACCTCTCAATGTAATACAGTTGGAGTAAATCCTAGCATTATTGATATGAACTCTCATTCTATGTTTAAAAAACCAACTGATGAGAAAGAAATAACTAATATTGTGCAAAAAACTATCAGTAAAAAATCTACAGATTGGAATGGTTTTGATATGTCCTTGATTAAAAAAATGATTGACTGTATTGTTTCACCTTTCACTTATATTTGTAATCAATCTCTTATGGCTGGAAAATTTCCTAATGGAATGAAAATAGCAAAAGTCATCCCACTTTACAAATCAGGTGATAAACATCTGTTTTAAACACACATTTCTCTATTATCACAGTTTTCAAAAATTCTAGGAAAAATATTTGTAAAATGCACGTTTGCATCATTAAGCACGTTTGCTTAATGATTTTATTTCCAAAAACAACATACTTTGTGAACAACAATGTGGATTTAGCAGAACCACCTCACTTGCTCTTATAGATTTCATGGAACAAATTACCAATTTTATAGAGAGAAATGAATACACGGTTGGGATATTTCTAGATTTACAAAAAGCATTTGACACCATTGATGTATAAAATTACAGAAATATGGTATCCGAGGACTGGCTCATGATTGGCTAACCAGCTATTTGGATGACAAGCACCAATTTGTCCATATTAATAACACTAATTCAAACCTTTTAAAAGTGGGGTACCGCAGGGTTCAGTACTCAGACCATTGTTGTTCATATTGTATATTAATGATTTATGTTTGGTTGCCAAGGCACTCGAGTTTATTTTATTTGCTGATGACACAACAATCTTCTGTAGCGGGAAACATCTAAAACAACTTCTGGATACAGTAGAGAGTGAACTTCAGAAACTTGAAAAATGGTTTGATGCTAATAAATTATCACTTCACCTTGGTAAAACAAATTGCATGATTTTTGGAAACTGGGCATCAAACCTTGATTATAAGATCACTATAAATGAAGTTGAAATTGAAACTGTGTCTGAAAATAAATTTGTAGGTGTGATGATTGACAATAAATTAAATTGGAAATCTCATATAAACTATGTTACAGCCAAAATGTCTAGATCCATTGCAATTCTGTATAAAGCTCAAGACTTCTTAAACCAGAAATCTTTGTGCACTCTCTATTACTCACCTCTCATCCCATACATGACATACTGTGTGGAGGTTTGGGGAAACACCTATAAAACAAATACAAACTCCATTTTTCTGTTACAAAAAAGCCATACGAATTATCAGTAAAAACTCCTATCGTAAACCAACCAATCCTCTATTTCTGCAGCTAAATATTCTAAAATTCTCAGACATAGTGGACAACAGTATGATACAAACAATGCAAAAAGCCAAAACTGGACAATTACCAGATAGTATCCATAAGTTGTTTATGATGAGAGACAGTCAATACAATTTTAGAGGAACATTTATTTTTCAAAAACCAAAAATACGAACAAATATCAAATCTCATTGTTTGTCAGTTACAGGGGTAAATTTGTGGAATTCTTCTCCTGAAAATATATAAACAAGCACAACATTGGTAAGGCTCAAAAGACTCGATTAGAATCAAGTGGTTTTGAAATACGCCATGGATTATGTTAGTTAATATGTCTATGTTATAATGTATATATCTGCATTTTATGTATATTTACATGGATTATGCAAGTTAATGTGTCTGTTATTATGCATCTATTTAATATGAATGCAAACAACAACAATGCATTAGCATTGTTCTTGCTGTAATATTTTTTGGGATAGTACTGTTTTGTTGAAGGGGTAGGCTTAAATAAGCTTTGGCTTCTGCCTACGCTCTTTCGGTGAGCTTGAAATCTTTAAATCTTTCCTTTGATCTGCTAAGTTGTTTTGTTGCAAGTGAACCAAATAAATTTCTTTCATTCATTCATTCATTCTTTCTTTCAAGGTGTCTTTCATGTGTTTAAGTAGTTACGGCTTAAAGTCTTAAATTGTAGTTAAACATGAATTGCACCCAGTCCTATTGTTTTCCCCAGTATTCTTCTTCTTCTTCTTCTTCCAAGGAATATATATGTAAAATCGCCAAACTTCGCACAAAGGTCCAGTCCCATGACCGATTGCCTCAGCTGCAAAAACAGGCCAATAGTCCTGATGGTGGCGCTACAGCAAGCCTTTAAATTTCAAAATATTGAAAATTCACAACAAGTCAACTATATGTGCTGCAGATTTGCAACTTTCATCAAGATGTAGCCCCAATACTTAAGAAACTTTTGTCCACTTAGACTTCATAATTAGTACTGACTTTATCACTCTGTTTTTTTTTTTCAAAAACTGTAAAACTTATAAAACTTTTCTTGCCCCTTGATATTTGCTCAATTGTCACCAAATTTGCTGTATTGAATCTTCAGATCATTCTCCACAAGAATACCACCCGGCGTTTTGATATTTGAAAAATTGAGCCTTCGGCGCATGAAAACATTTGACTGTAAACAGTACTGTAAACCTATACCAGCCAGTTCTTGATAAATACATTTTCAATCTTCCTGAAAAAATAATATTTTAGAGTCGTGGTCGATGAAATTTGCCAAATATCAGAATTTTTTTCACAAAAACTGATTTTTTGAAACCATTTTGAATTTTGCTCTCATGGAACAATAGAAGTCAATGTAAGAATGGAATTTTTAAAGAATTAGATTTTCTCTTATGAAGCAAAATACTTATTGCAAAAAACAAATCACCAACATTTCTATGCTGTCAAGCTACAACTTATGTATTATCAGATTTTTATCTTGATAAAAGAAATTTTGACATTTTGACAGTTTTTTAAATCTTCCTTGACAACTGCTGCCTGGCTGGTGACTCCCTGAGTCAATTAGCTCAATGAGTTGGGATTGGTTCTTCAAGTCTGTAAGCGGAAAAGACAGAGAAGATTATCTGGCTGGATTATCTAGCACCATAATCATTACTCCAACAGTTTGACCCTTGTTGGGATACGTGCTTCAACATTTGGCAGATGACCCCAGGGTCATGGGAATGGACTCCACCAGACTCTCGGGCGCCAATCTCATCTTGCCACAGGGGTAATGGTTAATGCAGATGCCTGGGAATCTACCAAAAAACTGCTGTCCGCAAACCTTTGGCCAGCGAGACTCATGCCGCACAACTCCACAGTGCCATCCAATGGACATAACTGCACCCGTACAATTTCAATACATTACAGTTTAGGTAAATATTTCTAAAAGACTTTTAATTTCCTGAGTAAAACACTAATCTCACTCACGATGTCACAGAATAATGTGTATTTTGCTATACTGAAGGTTAAGAGTGGAATAATAGCCTTAATGCAGATTATTCTTGTAATTCGGTATTGTGTCGGACGTTTCATGACCAACTCTAACGCAAGTAGGTTGTGTTTGGTATCATTTTAATCCTCGTAATTTCTGGAATCTCATAGGGAATATTTCGAAAGAATTGGACTTGTGCCATACCCTCCTTCAATAACTTTAAGGGAAAAATATGCTTCAGTTTTCCTTGAGGTCATGTCTCCCCCCAAGGCCCCTCCGGAATTCTTGGCTCAAATGACCCAAAACGACCTATGACCCCGCCTAGAGATTGGGCATAAAAGAGGGGGAAACAGAGAAGTTGAGGAAGCTTGTATTCATCCTTTCCTCATATACGTTGTGTATATGTGTAGTTCTGGGCTGCGCCAGGTATGAATTGACTTCTTTTCTGTTTTCTGTAACGATGTAGTTAGGTCTTGTGATTTAAGCTTGTGCCTGCCTGGCGAAATAAATTGATATTCGCATCTGTTGTGTGCTTTCTGACTTTGGACAAACGTATACCTACCGGTTCGGACTCCTGGATCCCAATCGAGTAACGTAGTCCGTAATTGCGTGCCTGATCAACGCGCTTGGCATCTGCGTTATAAGGTGGATTTCAAATGCTGTGTACGGTGCTATTAATATTGGTTTTGAGCAAGATTCTGTTTATATTTTTAGGCGGAAATCTTAAAAGACGCAAGGCCTCTGAACGATGTACTTCCGTTATGCCTTTGTAGTTGCTCGCTGTGGGCCCCAGTAATCCCTAGTCATAATGTATTCCTATGTCAAATTACTGCGCTTAATAGGCCGCCAGCCTCTGAGTTCTTTCGCCGGACTGGGTTGTTCAGATGGTTTTGGTCCGGCGGAGTAAGGTATAGACCTGTTATGAGTCCGATGCACAACGGAGCTCCAAATTGGGTAATAAATTGACGAATTAAAATCCGAACATATTCATGCAAACGCATGATAACCGCAAAAGATTGCAACAACAAATTTGTATCTTAAATTTGATATGGAGTCAGATATATTGTAACCACTAAGACAGTGGTTCCCAAACTTTTTCTGCTGGGCCCCCCTTTGGAACATAAAAAAATTTTTGAGACCATTGCAGTTTATTTCACTCATTGTAATTTATATAAACCTCAACCTTTTTGGAAAAAATTTAAGTAAACGGTCATAAACTGTAGATTGTCATAAACTAAAACTAGGCTACTTTTAGAATTGGAAATAGCAAAATAACAAACAACCACGGTGTAATTATTTTAAGTGTAAATGTTTTCAAGCACCTTATTTGTGTAATTATGTTCAGTGTAACAGGTTTATTTTTTTTTATATACAACAACATTGCTATTTATTCATTTTCCGGACACCAACAGAAACTTACTTGCATACAGCCAATCAGCGACCTTGTGCGGACCGCTGAAGGAGTGTCTCGAGGCAGTTACATTTTCCTCTCTTCACTGGCCTCGCACTTTTAAGTTAAAATACGTTAACCGAGATCGCGTCAGCTTATTCTAGAATATAGGAATGCTCTGCACAGATGATTTTTGTCCAGCCTAGCTGGAAACATTAAAAATGATTGGCACGTTTGGAAACGGCCACCGTTATTTTCCAATTAAGGACACAGAAATTGAATAATGCAAAATCTCTTTTAAAGTATAAAATCATTAGGCTGTATCACACTCGTCTGCTAGCCGTCTACTTAAAATTATGTTTCTATGATGCAGAAAGAAAGCACCACAATCAACCTATATTAACAGCCGACAGCGAAGTACGAAAAAAAATTCACGAACACCACTTGCCGAACCTGCCGATATGTTTGTAACGTTCAGTTGCTGGGCTAGATAAAAATTATGTCAGCATAGAGAGCATTCATATTATCGAGAATAAGATGACGCAATCTCGGTTATTTATGCTTTGTATTCATCGGATATTGTTCGGTGTCACTTACCATTTTATTATCAATATGCCAGATCAGTGCAGGATAAAAAGCGGCGAGTTGGGTATGGAGAGACTACATTACCGGCTTCAAATATTTGAACAACAACATTCATAACAAATTATTTATGAAAATGGCAGGCAAGATGAATGATTTGGCGAACAGTTATGTTGAGAGTAAGGCAGGCATTTACGATGTAATCGCAGAATTCTGGGCAGCGAATGGACTGTATGCAAATGATTTTCTGTTGGTGTCTGGAACTCCCGCACCCCGCGCCCCCCCTGCAATTGCTCTGCGCCCCCCACTTTGGGAACCACTGCACTAAGACATTAAGGCTGCAGCATCCGCTCGCCACGTCTCAGGCCACTTAAAAGCAGAACGTGAAAGACGTCATCACGTGAGGCCTGGGGCAGGGGTGTAGTGCTGACGCTGTAGCCAGACCCCATTATTATAATGGAGACTGCAAGAACCATCTTTTAGCTGGCTGTTAGGGCAAACACACTGAGACCTTCCGCCTCAGCTAGGACCCTCCTTGGCCTAGTTGCACGGTGTTTACAAGTCAGAGATTGTGAGTTCAAGCCCCAGCTACGGCAAAATGGACATTGTAACGTTGATGTTCTCGTTATTTTTTTCCCTCAATAACCGTTTACATTTAAAAACTTTGAACCAAACCAACCGTACATGCTACAATTGCAATTTTTACCAAAATGTAGCCCCAATACTTCAGAAACATTTGTCAACTTAAACTCACTACAAACCTTCAGACCCAGCAACAAGAAATATTATTTTCTGATTGGGTGATAACTCAATAAATGAAGACAACTGTATGGATGGACTAAGCAGAAAAACTTGTCTTGGCCTCTGAGGTTTCATCACCTCTCAAAGTGAGAAATGTCATGTGTGGTGAGTGAGCGTGTGTCTCATGTCATGTGTGGTGAGTGAGCGTGTGTCTCATGTCATGTGTGGTGTGTGAGCATGTGTCTCATGTCATGTGTCGTGTGTGAGCGTGTGTGAGCGTGTGTCTCATGCCCAATGCACAAGACTGGAGAGCCCTTATGTTGTTACAGCACGTCTGCAGCAAGCATTTCCTGTCATGTTGACGTCAAAGGGAGGGATATCCTCAACTGAGAATATTCATGCCTGAAATAATCAATCCATTATGAAAATAGTTGTGTATAACCAATGCAAAATGTACGAGGTAATTCATAAAATACACCTCAAACAAATTGGACTAATGATTTAAATTAATGGATTTTTTTTTTCCAAATCAATTGAAGGAGAAACACATGTTATCATTCAATATTGACCAAAAAATTATGGAATCATCAACAAAAAAAAATCTGAATTTATGCTTTGTTGCTCCTCCTCAGGCTTTTATGAAGGCCCGAATTCTTTGAGGCAGTGACTTCGCCAATGAAAAAAACAAAATACTCCCAACAGGCTGTTTCTAACTTTCTCATATCGCAGTTGACAGATCAGTTTTGCAGGATAGGGCCTTATCTTGGACCTTTTTTTTTTTTTTTTTTTAAATATCCACCAAGATATTTTCAACTGGATTGATATCTGAACTGTTTGCTGGTCATGTCATTGAGTTTTCAATGACATGACGTTGAGCCTTTCCTGTTGAAAACTTCTACATTCTTTGCTGTTTGGCAAGATGCTGTGTCATCCTGAAAAATGTCATCATCACCAAACCTATTTTCTTCTGATAGAATGAAAAATGATCCAAAATGTCAATGTACACCACTGCATTGACTGAGGTAATGACTGTGATCTCCCCTGGTCCTTACCTGACATGCAGCCTCATATCATAAAGTAATGGGGAAATTTGCTTGCTTTCTTTAGGCAGTCATCTTTGCATGTTTCATCAGAAGACATGAGAAAAAAGTTCCAGCATTGTTAAAGTTCATAGGCAAAGAAAATTTTATGGCCTTATAATGAAAGTATATACCTTTAACAGTCTATTTTATGTAATAAACGCATTGTGCGCGAAGTTGTTGCTTTATTTGAGAGAATTTTATCACTATTCACAGACGTCTTGATTTTTTAAAAATACCGCTTGGTCGCATTCGGGTTTTTCCGCCGTGTGACGTCATTTGAGTTGGTCCACCTTCGTCATGTGTCCTGGACACCTTGCTGACATTGTACAGTGAAGTGGCGAAGTGAAAGGAAGCTCGATACGTGTGTTTACAAATGCGGAAAATATGGTGTATTGTGTGGCCTTCGGTTGCAAAAATGAATCTACAGATGGGAAGAGCATGTTTGTATTCCCAAAGGACAAAAAAATACGGCAAGTGTGGATATCTAAAGTGAGCAGAAAAGACTGGAAGCCGAGTGATTGCAGCCGTCTGTGCCAAGACCATTTCGAGGAGGACTGTTTCGTAATCAAACCAAGTTTGGCACGATCTGTTGGATATGACATGAAGGGATTGCGTCTGAAAAAGCGGTCTATTCCAACCATCTTCCCTTCAAGAACTCCTTACCTGGAGCAAAAGGCAGTTCGTCGTCGCCAAGCCTTCGAAAAACGGCGAAAGTTAGAGGTATGTTCGTGGGTGATAATATGACATTTCTGCAATTGGTGTCAACAGAGTGCAGCGATGTTTTGACAAATGTTATTTTTACTTTTGTATGATGTCAGTTGGACATAACAGTCACATCAGTTTAGGCAGTTTTAGTTATAAAACTATAACAGTTGCATCAATCGATATTTCAGTGTGTGGAAAATCAATAGTAGTTTGCCCCAGGTGCATCAACAATGTGTGTCCCATGTTTGTTGTAATTTGACAGTTAGATATTATGCTGTGCAATGATGGTACCCCTGGGATAATATATGGGCCCAGTTGTGCAAGCAATCAATACCAGTGCCAATAATAAATATTATATGTTAATACAGGTGTTGGAGGAATGCCTGTCCGCACGAACAGAGCCCGAGGAGGAATCCGAGGAACCCTGTCCGGGGCCTGCGTCTGTTCAAGAGGACCCCCCTCTCAAGACACACGCTGATGTGGCTACACAGACGGAACCAAGGGTAACAATTTATACACCTATTTCGTGTATATAGCAGACCGACCACATTGACGTTTTATTTAATCAATTTATTGTCAGATAGAACTAGATATTTAATTTATTCTGTCTTGTTTAATAAACATATGGACCATTTAAACAATGCAATGAGACGTGTCCAATGAATGCTATGACTTAATTATGTTTAATTATGTAATTAATTATTATGACATAATTATGTTTCATTACAAAAAGATAGTTCATTATATACAGCTAGTCCAATTTATACAAGACCTTTGTAATAAGATGCAAAGTTTTATTTTTCACGCGTTTATATTTACAGGTTTGGTAATTTTTCCTTTCAAATTATTTCTTTCTCAGATCAAGCACATGGCCACACAAGCTAATGTTCCATTGGCGGCGCCCACGAAGCACCACAAGGCCACCCAATACCGAATGTCTGGTCGGTCCTACGGCGTGCAGACCCAACCAGTTGCTACCAAGGAGATGGGTATCGTCACCGTCAGCAGAGGACCACAGCCACCACCTGATCCAATGGACTGTTCCTCAGGGTCCGAAGACGAGGATGATTTGATGGACGCTGACTATCATCCATCATCTGACTTGAGTGATGATGATGACAATGATGACGAGGCAGATGATGTTACCTCTGATGAAGAACTGGTGGTGTAAGTCAATATGTGCACAAATTATCAGCTTGCATGACTATGGGATCTTTACCACACACACACACACACACAGACACACACACACATAATTACGTTTTCTCATATAACGCTTTCCAGCACATAAGTGCCTGTACACAAGTTACATAAAATGTAAGGTTACAAAAAATGGCGGCCATTTGGGTCAGTTTGATTTTTTACCTTACAAATATGAGTTAGTATAGTGTGGTACTATTTTAATGTCTGTTACCATCATGCAGAAACCACCTGCAGCTTGTATAAACCTAAATGTGTTATGGTGCGTTTGCCAAATATGAAGAATGTGTCATGATTTACGTACATGTACATTTGGGTAAAAGGGTAGCTTGATATTGTGAATTTTCTTTTGCAGTGAAGATGAACTTGAAGCATCGCCGAAAAATGAGCGGAAGTTCATTATATACGAGAGCTGTCTGCGCCTGATGCTCCTGGTGTGCTCCTTGTGTCAGTCACCCTGTAAGGTCCTCCTCTCTAGATCTCGGGGATCCTGGATGCTTTTTAAGCAAGTCTGCACCAAGAATGCAAAACATTGTGTCACCTGGGCTTCACAACCATTCCATGGAACTATGCCACAGGGAAACCTCCTCTTGGCAGCTGGGATTATGTTCTCTGGTTGTTCACCTACCAAGGCACTGAACTTCCTGTCACAGAGTAACATTGGCACTATATCCCGCCGGACATACAACCTGATGCAAAGGTGTTACCTTGTACCGGCTGTGACAAGGGTGTGGGACCGCCATAGGTCCTTGTTGATCCAGGCTGTGAAGGACCGACAACATGGTGCAATTCTGGGTGGTGATGCGCGCTGCGATTCCCCTGGCCACAGTGCAAAGTACAGTAGCTACACCCTGATGGACTTGGAGTTGAACAAAATCATCAACTTGGATCTTGTACAGGTAAGGAGGGTCAAAGGAGGACATATATAATTGTAAAATTTCAAAACTGGTTTACCTGTTTATATACTGTCAAGACTGAATACATCTGTAATATATTTGTTGCCAATATGTTGTAGCAGAATACAGGAAGTCCAGTTAAGTATTTAATTTATTGTATAATAGACCACTCCATGTATTCGCATCATATGGCCTTTATGTGAAGTTTAATCTGTATGGAAAGGTATGTCATGGGAATGACATTAGCTGTCATTTGTAGGTGGCAATCCCCTATAGCAGGTTCATTATTTATTTGACTATGAGGTAAAATCCTGATTTTAATATTAGATGCCTATGCATTTCAGTGCAATGAAACCACAAGTTCCAATGCCATGGAGCTGAAGGGTCTCCAGAGAAGCCTGAAAAAGATGGACCAGCAGGGTGTTACCATGTCCAGTCTTTGCACAGACCGCCATCCTTCAGTCAAGAAACACATGAGAACTGAGAGACCGGAGATGAAACATTGGTTTGATGTATGGCATGTTGCAAAAGGTAATTGCATTGTAAACAGTAGTGGCCCATAAACAAAGCAAAACTAACACTTTTGCAGAGTACTTGAAAACCAAGTAATTTTCAACCAAGTAAAAGTACCAAGTAATGGGTGTCCATAACCATCAAGTTACTGGAAATCTAGTACTCTGTACCAGGTACCCACCAGTACTAGTATCCACCCTAGAATTGTGTATTAATATAGCAAAATAAAAACACTTTGTTGTAGGAGTGTACAAAACGTTGTTGAAGTTGGCCAAGAAAGCCCAGTGTGCTGATTTGAAAGACTGGGCCCACTCCATTTCCAACCACATGTACTGGTGTGCTGCCACATCGGGTGGAAACAGTGCCCTTGTTGAAGAAAAGTGGCTGTCCATCCTGAACCATGTGACCAACCAACATACTGGCCATGGCAAACTCTTCAAGAGATGTGCACATGGTCCATTAGAGGACAGAAAGTGGATATCAAAAGGTGGGTTTCATTCGAAACTAGGGGCAGTGTTAGTCTGTAAGGTGTAGTTCATACATGATTTTAATACATGACAAATTTAATAATAATGTGATGACAATAATGCCATAGCCATTGTACAGGTTGTTTTTTTTCTATAAAGGAATCTATAAGGGAAACCAATCATAACATTGACAAACTGATTTTAGTTTCTGTTTTTTGAACAATTTATTTTGTATATATCAGGAATAACTATTTAAGGGATACACTATTGTAATCTGAATATGCTTGTTTGGAATGTAGTCGTACATGTCTAAATATTCATCAATACATGTTACACTTTTAATCTGTTTCAGGCTCTCGCATGTACAAAGCCCTGGACTCAGTTGTGGGAGCCAAGCGTTTGTTGACAGATATAGGGAAGTTGTCACCAGCCCAACAGACATCTTCCTTGGAGGCTTTTCACAAAGTCCTCTGCTTCTTTGCACCAAAGTCACTGCATTTCTTCTACAACCAAATGCAGGCCAGGTCTGTAAACCTTAATTTAATAATGATGTGTTGACAACTGTACAGGGTATTTTTTGTAACAGGGAACCATTCATAAAATTGGCAAAATGATTTCAAATCATCAACTTTATTTAATTTTTTTTTAAAAGAGACCACAACCATTTGATAAACTTCATGTACCATTTATTTCTAGAAAGTAAATTTTTATAATACCATGCATAAAATTATCATCAAAATGTGCTGTATGTCAGAGGCAGAAAGAGACAAAACAACATGTATGCTCTACATTAGAAATATTGGCAAGGTAACATTTTTGCAAATAATAATAAAACAATATTGACATAGTAAATCTAGAAATGTTTCTGAATGACCTCACTGATACTGACTAATAAATGCATTTTCATTCACAGGTCATTTTTAGCTGTCCTCCATTTTAATGAGAATTCAAAGAGAAACCAGGCAGTCACTTCAGATGGGGACCTTATCTGGCAGGTGTCTTATCCAAAATACAAATCTGGTGACCCTGTATTGAAGGCTGTCAAGACACCTTGCACATATGGTGAGATACCTCATGGTACAGATGTAACATATATCAATACATTTGAAAAAATCTAAATTAACATTTCTTTCAAATTTCACATCTGACAGCCAAGTTATTTACATGTAAATCTGTATCTTACATTTTATTTACAGTTTACTTGTCACATTTAGAAATTTGAGAATGCTACTTCAGAATGCTGTCAAACACATTGTGATGGCTCATTATTACTATTGAAGTACAGTGGTCCCCCTCTTATGTGACCACCCCTTTGGCCACAGAAAAGTGGTCCCATAAGACGGGTGGTCTCTCGACAGGGGAACAAATACATTGATTTGATACGCTTGGGGCCTGAGGTCTTTGAACATGGGGAGGTTGCTGGACAGAGGGGTCTTATAACAGGGGGACCACTGTTTTCCACCACAGATTCACTTGCATATTGTGATTTGTGTTTTCAGAATATGTTTCTGAACTGCACCTGGAGGTGAACAGCTTGCGACAGCAATACCCCAGCTACAGGGTGGCAAATGTCATGGCCAAGGATATGGCAAAAGCAGCACCCAAGACTCTGTCATCAAGTGTTGAGATCAAGAAGGATAAACATACCCTGGTGGAACAACACAAGTCCAGATTCTGTACACAAATACACAAAGACTAATCTGGTTAAAATGAGTGTTCAGTAATTGTTCAGTATATGGAATACTTAAATCCAGTATATGTAGCGGAGGTGAACTGTTCACGAATACGGTGTACTGCACATGCTGGAAGTACTTTCCTATTTCCTGGTCCCAATTTCATCCAGACCCAGCGGACAAGTCTCCTATAGGCAACGTACCGCAAAAATCTGGAAAGAGAACCGCATAATATGGTTAAGTTTGTTGCTGAAATCAAGTATATTGTATGGCATAAAACTAACTTTGTGCAACTTTATATTGAAGTTTGGTTTACTCTCTGCCGGAATGAAGTTTGCGTGTTCAATGACTGTATTTATGTGTTATTTTGGGTATGTATTCTTGTAATATATTGGTCCAAAGATCAAGGGTGAACATACTCGTGTGCTGGTTCATCATCTCCCAAGGGTCCTTCCTCCATGATGTATTCGTAAGCTGACGACTCCAAAACCCATCTGTCAAGGCAATTGGAGTGGAATCCTGGATGTTCAGTAATGCAGTTGACATCCATGTCAGTCATTCTCTCCTGCATTTTGGCATAGTGGTGGCAGCATATGTTCTCATGATCTGTTGGCATGTTGTGGCAGTTCCCACACAGGCACCTGTAATACAAGTATTTGTGTTTTTACCCTGACACATTGTATGTCGTGTGTATTGTATTTATGTATTGTGAAAGAATTGGAATAAATCTCTCCATAATATAAAATATCTCATTAAACTGATGCACAGGCCTCTTCTAAGTACCTGGTGAAAGCCTGGGTGCTTTTCCACAAAGGAAACCTCTGAAACCAGCAGATTTCCATATCCATTTAGATCTATTTGACCCAAGGCCATTGGAGGTTTATTTTGCCCTCTATGCACCAACAGTACACTAGTCAAAATCTGGTTGAATTTATATTTAATTCCCTTAAAGAATTAATAGCTTAATTTCAAATTAACTTGTTTGTGCTTCAACTTTAATACAGTGTCATAAAGTCCATAAAGGAGGATGTACTAAACTTCGTTTGAGCACTATTAATTTACTGCCTATCAACGTAAGAAACCACAAGGAACAATAAAGCAGTCAGCCCCGTGGTTAATTTCATTTTCATTTGGCAGAAAGGGAAAGACGCTTGACAAGAACACTGGGCTAAAAACTATTAGCAAATTTCCACCCAAAACAATGGTCGCTACCGGTAATAACGCCGCCAAAATGCCTAATTATCGCCCATGTAAAAAATCTTAAATTGGGCAGAATTCCAACTTAGGCTACTTTATATTGACAAATTTGGAAAGATTAATCCCAAATGAGTTTATTTGCGATGAAAACAAGTGCTGTTGGTCCCATTCCTTTCGTTTTTTAACATCTTCCCATGTAAATTCACGGAAACACCAAACCTACCAATCCCCGAGATTTCTCTGTTCAATCGGCGACTGATTTTCGTCTTCCTGTTCAGAATCTGAGGAATCAGAGTTGGAAATATCATGCCTTCCTGGATTTGAATCTAATACTGGCTCAAAACTGTACGGTTCTATCGTACATTCCAAGTATTGTTCAGTTTCTTCATCGGATGATATTGCCGCTAAGCTCGCCATTTTCATCTGATTCCCCACATCTGGATCCACTCAAATGACGTCACGCGCAGCGATCCTGGCGGCCAAGCGGCACACTATTGATGGCGGCTCCCGCGATCGGGAATTTGGTTACTTTATTCAGAAAATTGGCTTGTTTGTGTGAAAGGAAGTGACAGTTTATGGAAAGAAAATGGCTTTGTACTCAGAAATGTTTCCTTTATCAAAAACAGTAATTAGTCTGAAAAGTATAAATTTCTTTGCCTATGAACTTTAACTTTCCCCAACGCAGATTTGTGATTCATCACTGAATCACATTCAACCAATCATCCACACTTATTGAGTGGTTCTCCTTACTCACAGTAACCTTTATTTCTCCTCTTTAGTGTTAGTGCTGGTTTTTCTTGAGCTTTTCTGATGTACATTAAATCAGCTTATTTCTGTCAGTTCCACAATCATTGACTCCCATTTCTGTCCTTTTGTTTTTCATTTGTTCTATTTTCAAGGCATATTGTGGTGAGTTCTTCGAATTCCTCAATTATGGTAATGCCACTGGCTGTAGATAGAGTTTTATTTTTACATGAGCAGCCTTAACACGTACACCTGAGTCAGCAAAGCTGCATTTTTAGAAACGTTATGCGAACTAACGAGCCAATTGGATGCGAATCCAGAAAAAAAATATATATATTTATGAGCTGCAGGAATTCTGAAGCTTTGAGACATTGACATTTTGTGTATGTTTATCTTATGTTGCCAGTAATGTGGATAGGAAAATGCTTGATTGTATTGCAGTTGCAATAAACAATAATGCACGCTGAGGGGAAATGGATACGGATTGATTCTCGCAACTGAACAAATCAGCATTAAGTTGGTCATTCAGAAATCTAAATGGGAATGGGTTTTGAGATGTATTGCACTTTAAGGCGAGGTAAGAGCGTAACCAAAGTTCCTCCGATGTCAACTCCAGAGTGGAAGAGGTTAAAATAATTTAATCGAATTTTTATTCTAGTAGAGAAATTTTTTATGCCATATCTGTGATTTATTCATTTGCAATGAAAATAAATAAGTAAAAAAGCTGGATAAACATTCTCTACGAGTGGTGATTCCATATTTTTATCCAGGGGTTGTATAATTATAAAGCAGAAGAGCTTGTATAGCAATCAGTCAAACCCAGTTTAGCTTCAAAATCCTGGAACACCCAATTTATAAACCATAAAAGCAGAAAAAGACCCCAAGAAAAAAAAATCAAATGTTATGGTTTCTTTAAAAAAAAAAAGCAGACCTGATGATATGTACAGTAACTAAGCGACTGCAGTGGGAAAAAGTGTTCTGAATATTAAGTGCATGCCAAGCACCCTTAATGATCATCTTGGAAGAAACAGTGAACTGTAAGGTTGTTTTGAGGCAATTAGAATCAGCCAGCTCATTTGAAGAAAATAGGACAGGCCAGGTATCGGGAATAGACTCTATATCAAGAGGCAAATTTCGTCCACAAAAACACCAACATTGTGTCTGATTTACATTTGGTTTGATATTGTATTATATTGCTTGCTTTAAGCATAAACATGAGAAATCAACACTGACATTTACGTCAATGAAAATATGTATTACTCAAATAGCACTGAAAAATTGAAGGCAGAAAAACCTTGTAGGCAAGGCAAAGATTATACTTTCTGAAAGTATTATGTAAAATGATATATAATGTTTGTGACCATAGATACACATTCAGGGATTGATAAAAGCAGACACACACACATGCACACACACATTTTTGCAAACATGCAGACATGGTGCGCATTTACACATGCCAACTATGGCATACACTTGAGCATTCATATGCACATGCAAATGCACGCACAAACACACACTCCATCATTGGAAGCATTCGTCCTCAAAATTTGTCCTGTGGGACCACTGTGTCTGCAGGATTTCATTACAACCACAGTTGCAAACCCAGAATTCTATCAAGCTGATAGTCTAAATAAGGTGTATTTCACATTCTGAGGGGTTACTCCAAATTATTATTGAAATCGCTATGCCTGCCATGAAGAATGAAAGCTTGTGGTCTTGTATTTCTTTTGCCATATTGCAAGTAATTGCTCAAGATAGAGAATGTAATATTCAAATTCAAACTAAGAAGCAGGTTTGGCACCAGGGCACTCAGAAGGAGCAGGCACTGATTTTTCACTGAGCTGGCCGAGGTTTTTATTAAAGCATTATTACACACGATGGTGTGCTTGACCGTCATTCTTGTCACAACAGTGATGTGGTCAGGAAGGAGGCGCTTGCGCCGAGTGCAGCTGCGACCGCATGGAGGAAGCCCCTGAAAGACCCTTTTTGCGCATTATTCGGCCAAGACAGTCGCCATGGCAATTGAAATTTATAGGTGTTATAAGTGAAGTATATCACATGTCCATACCAAATATGAAAGTAATCGATCCACAGTTGCAGCCTTTACTTCGTCCACAAGGTAATCTCAATGTTTTGCCACTAATGTGTGCATTATGCGGCCAATACTGTCACCATGACAGCCAAAATTGATAGTTGTCATAAGTGAGGAAAAACACATGTATATACCAAATATGAAAGTAATCGGTCAAAAATTACAGCCTGTACAGCATCCGCAAGGAAGAGTCTATGTGACACCACATACTTGCACATTACTTGGCAAATACTGTCACCATGTCAACAAAAATGGATAGTTGTCATAGGTGCAGGGTAACACATGTCCATACCAACTATGAAAGTCATCGGTCAAAAATTGCAGTCTGGACTGCATCCACAACAAAATTTCTGTTTTCTCAGTAATTTGCATATAATTCGGTGAATACAGTGGCTATGGCAACCAAAATCGATAGGTGTCATAAATGAAGTGCAACACATGATCATACCAAACATAAATGAAATTGATCAAAAATTACAGCCTGCACAGCGTCTAGAAGAAAGAGGCGGCGGTGGAAGCTCACGTGAATCATAGTAGCCACCTGACTTTGTACGGGGGCTACAACAAGTATTATACCAGCACACACAATGCACAAGTGACACATAAACACAACATAAACAATCATAATACAGGGCTGACCATATAAACACAGTGAGACGAGTTTTCTAGTGACAATATCAGAGAAGGCCAAACTGCACAGAGGCAAAAGGAGGCTCCACTGACCATTGGAAGAGTTGTAGGTGTCATTAACTGGTCTAACTTTCCCAGAACAAGACCCTTCCATGTGGTTCAAAATGTCCTAAAAACACCCATTGAATTGCAAGTATTTTGTGCAAGTTCAAGCTTGACTTTATATTCCGTATGTATTAGAACATTTAAGAGCCAGTCCACGAGAGATTGACATTTGGTGTCAACATGCAAGACTTTACCAGTAGTCAGTACAGTGTACAGTTTTGTCGTGTTGGAAAGATTCAGAAAATAACAAATTCTTCGCATTTTTGCATTACTATTGGAGTTGCAGCCCTTGGCATTTAAAAAAAAAAATTGCGAGGAGCTCGACTGGTGCAAACTTTATTCCGTCACGTCAAGCACCATGAAAACTAAAACCACATATGGCAAAACATTAATCCTTTTACATATCAAAGATTCACAACAAATTCAAACATCTCTTAAAACCTAGACAGTAGCATTACAGATAAATTGCAGTCTTATCAACCATTAAAGCCAGAGCTTTTAAACTGTAAAAATGTCCGAGATGGATATGTTTTTATCAAGCACAAATCAAACCCACAAAAAAATTAAATTATAAACAATCAATAGCAGCAAAACAAAAGCCAGACAAAGAAACAAAAAAGAGAGAGAAGAAAACAATACACCACAATTGCTTCCAATGTCAGCCTACTTCACTTCGCCTACCAAGGATGCAAACCAGCAAACCCTCCATGCAATCAACCTCATGTGATGACATAAGTCTTTATACATGTTCCGGGGAAGGCAACAACCCAGAACCAGAATAGTACCCCAGACCTCAATTGGCACAGCTCCATTGGCCACTTACAGTTAGAATCAGAAAGCAGACTTCACTGTTAATTCAAGGGTTTCCCTATCGTATGGTGCTTGGGTATGAAAAAGGGCGCAGCAGTCGCGTCTAGCGAGTGGTTATCCTTATAAAGGGTACAGAGGTCCAAGCAAGCAAGCAGCACCCTGCGACGAGAAGGGCAGTTCATTTGTAGTGGTAACTTGCATGCCTTCATTCCTAACACCTGCCCATGATGTCTCGCCTACAGGATGCCCACTGGGAGGGAGGGTGGGGTTTTTTTTTAAAACAGTTCCCATTTCCGTGCGTACTAAGCGATGGGTGTTGACACAACTATTGTGCCATATAGGCTGCAGCCCGCTATTTAATTCAGAGACAGAGAAGCTCACTATCAATGTTCTGTAAGCAGCCCTGTCGAGACCCAGGATGCAGTATAGTAGGGGTTGCCTCGGGCTTGACTGGCTCCGCTGGTAACATCGACCAGGATCCAATGAAGAAGTCCATAGATGGCTAGCCTGGAATCCATACTTATCAAATGCAGGCCGCTCCCAACGGTCACTGACTGATCAGTCTGGCCTCAGTAGTATAGCCAGTGTTTACCCCTTACGTCACTCATGAAGTGAATATTCATGTTTTCTTCTCTTGGCTGATTGCTGGTTCTTGTCAAAAGGTCGCCCAATCGAAAATGAGTTAGCTAGCCAGCAACGGCATTCGTGAATTTTATTTAACATGAGCTTAAAAATTAGATTGTGGCTTGCTTGCATTTACACTTGGAGTGGTTGTTTTGAGCAGGATAATGTTAGGCCATATCTGCATTTTGTTTATTTCAGTGGGATTCCCCAGTTTATTAAAGGTTAAATGTGTGTGGTTTTACGAATGAACCAAGAGCAAACACCAGTAAAATGCAAAAAGGAGGCTTGATTTCTGAAGGGGGAAACCCCCAAACAGAGCTGGCAACAGTACAAAGTCCGCAATACAAAATCAGAGTCCAAGTGGCGAAATCCAGAGTCATACACAGGGCACCAATCACAAAAATCGTAGTCAGACAAAAGAGGTCAAAAAACAAGAATGCGGCAAAAGTACAGGGAATAGGCAAAGCTCGATATCGAGGACGGTCCAGTCAGAAAGATAAATCACAATGAATCAAGGCGAAAAAACGTAGCACAGGAGACAAGGAAGAAAGATCTGACATGGAAGTGCTAGACATCTTCAATACACATCCGGGAGAACACATCGTCAGGGAGAACAGGTGCAATCAATGGTAACAATAATCAGGGAGGGACACATGAGGAATAATCTAATTACATGAATTTGGCAAATGCCAAAACACAGACAGGGATCACAAGACAATCCTATGAACAAACAACAGCTCCGGTTAAGGAGTACAAAAAGTGCATAGTCTAAAGAAAATCAAAGCATGAGATATAAGTTGAAAACTGCAGCAGAGATAATTAGGGATAGGCAAGGAGGCGGAGATTAGAATTGAGCGATTGCTGAGAGATCGTTAGTCAATTAGTATGTGCAGCTATACAATCCCAAGTGCTTGTTAGTAAGTTATTCCAAATATACAAGGTAAGTGTGGGTTAGTAATTAACAAAAACAATAAACTGTTAGTATGTGTTAGTAAGACAGTAAAAGAGAGAGGAAGGAAGAACACGAGATAATGAAAGAAGATTGAAACCCAGAAACCAATAAATCACCTGAATGAGTGGCACGCTAGACAAGGGACCGTGAGCAAAGATACACACATGACAAGACAGGGGAGACGAAGTACAATGCATGGAAAAGGAAACATGGCTATGAATACTATGAACATGAAAAATAATAAAACATGAAAATCCAAATTACCAACACACAATACACAATCCTAAGAATGGTCAGACATGAGCAATAATTCAGAAACACAGATCAGTCAGAAATGCAAGGCATGAACATGGGCAATGCAGAACAGAATATGAGCAAATAGCTGAATCACAACAAAATTAAATAATACTCCAATTTCAGAACGTATTTCACTGTAATTGGCATTAGCTATAGCTCGAAGGGTAGATTGCATCAGCTGGATTAAAGTGATACTCCACCCAAATACTATCATTTGTATATCAATTACTCACCATTAGATGTCTTGAACGGACAAAGTTGTTCTTCACCTGGTGCAACTTTATGGTCACTGAAGAGTTTTGAAAAATTATCCAAATTCCTTTTTTGCTGGCAGCAAATGGGGTCACCCAGCAGCAATCGGAAAACTCCACAAAACGTCCTTTGACAAACTTTCAAACCATCATCCAACACATCGTCCAATATAATCCAAGTCTGCTTTTTCCACTCGTATCCTCACAACTCTTGAAGCGTGGTTATTTTTTGCTAAAAATAATAAAATACCACTGTTATGCTTCAAGTAAGCTTGCGTATTCAACAAAGTCCCGCCTCCCGGTTCGTTCATTGCCCAGAGACTCTGCTGCCACTCTGATGAACACTCGTATAAACACGAACCGGGAGGCGGGACTCCCTCTGAATGCAGAACTACTGTATTTTATTTATTTTTAAGTCTGTCTAAAGGGGTGGGGCACCCTTGCGACTGTGAGCCACAGATCTTGCATGGATTTTGTGCGAATATTTAAAAGTCAAACGCTGGTCTACCGACTGAGGCCAGACATACAAGCAAGTGGCCATTGGGAGCGACCAAAGCTTGATATGGATGGATTCCAGCCGGCAACCCACAATCCAATTCCAAAAACAGACTGACAGATTGAGCTAGTCACATGCTGTGTTGACAAAATTTTGCTTTGGATGACATGAAAAGTAAAAAAACAGTTTTAACTCTTCTACGATACATTCTGTCTTCATGTACGAGGTTGAGTGACAAAGATTATTTTTCAGAGTTCAAATTATGGACTGTTATTTTATTTAAGTGTATGTATACTGTTGACGCATGTCTGCATTCGTGCTTACGGTAGTACGCCTTTTACATTAGTTCTTTTTTGGAATCTAAAAATTTTGGTCTGGTCATGTTTTATAATGTGCTGTACGTTTCTGACTGCGCTGTACCCGTACTTGGTAATAACTCATGGATTGTGCATTTGTAATGCTCACAGTCACCACCAGTTTACAACCAAACAAGCTTTACACCAAAGGGATTACAAATTTTACGTTTAACTGTGTATGTGCTTCATATATTTCAAAAGACAGAACTTTGGTATATGTCTGGGAATATGGAATGTTAGGTCGGTAGAACATTACCTCTTTAGAGCACCACCTTTAGTCAGAAAGCTATGAACCCAGCAAAGTACCAAACCAAGTTCTTCACTTTCTGAGAAAACTAGCTGTGTGTGTCACAATTCAAAAAAATTTCTTTAGTACATTGCTAAGGATGGCCACACTTGCATCCAGCCTACAGAGCCCCCTGGAGGCAAATTTTTCTGTTTTGATGTTTAAAATCATCTACAGTGAAAATGCTGCCATTGAGATTTAACTAATGTTGTAATGTACCCCAAAGGAATATGTATCCAGAGAATTTCAGACCTCCGTCTTGCTGCGTAAACCAAATAATGCTGCCTAAATATAGACACAATCTGCAATGAAATGGTCCATTTTGAGTTTTCTTCCAACTTTGGCTCCGTCTAGCTTGAAAGTGAAGATACTACCAAAGATACCAATGAAATTCTTAATATTCCAGAAACAGAGCTCCAAAAGCTCAACAAACAGCATTTATCACCATATCTGGGTTACTGAGAAAATATACAGCAAACATGCACCGGAATCAACTCTGATCATCTTTCCGGCCATCCATTGCACAAACCCAGCAAGATACCAAGGGAATATTAATTGAAAATGATTGTCTTGTTGTGAGTAAACACATAATAAAGCATTCTAGTTTGGTCTATTCCTGGGATATTATTTTATTCCTATTCCCATTTTCAATTTTTACCGTGACTTCTCAAATAATTCCGGCTCCATAACATAGTTGCCCAGCTTGGCGCTGTTATGGTGCGAATGTCTATCCGGACTAGAAGTGTGACAGGTCATGATAAAAGTATAACACATCCGGTATTATGTACCCTTTAAGTCATAATAATTGATGTAAAATGTGGGGTCAAAAGCAAAACTGAGCCACTTCAGTGGCTTTCCGGTGGCGCTACTAGCAGATATCTTGAAATACGAACCTAAAGATTTGGCTCTGTGAGACTACCATATCTACCTGTCTGCCGAGTTTCATTCAATTCCAGTGGGGTCAACTCTTCAACTTCTTCAAAAAGTGCCATGGCTCTTAAATACTGATTTACATCTCCTTGTTACATTGTGTTTCATACAGAGATACAACTCATTTATACACACAGCTCGCACACACGCATTAAAATTTTAAATTGGCTTTCCTTGTGAACCAGATGAGAGATGAACAAGAAGCTTTCATCTGATACTCCCTGTGACACCCCATTACCCCCTGTGCATTTTGATGCTCCATGGGTCCTGGCACTGCTGACCTGATCAAGAACTGATGTTATCTCCTCAACGAATTGAATAATGATGGTGTCAATTGCCATGTGGCCTGTCTGGTCAAGCAAAGCCTCGATTCTTTCATGTCTACAATATATGGCATCAGTGGATTTTCAGAAAAAGGTGCAGAGAGCATTCAAAATCCACCCCCCCCAAATACATTATTATGCATTGCATCACAGCCACTCCGTCTGTTACGTTAACATTAGACCGCGCTAACTATATGAATGAGAAAGAGAGAAAAGTAGCATTAAACTTGTTTACTCTGAATCAGGAAGCAGTGTCCATCCCTTAAAAGGGTCCGTGTTGCAACATCAACATAGCTCAGCTATAATTCTATTTACAGGGCACCATCATATCCTTGATGCAGAATCTTTCATGTAAGCAAGGCTGTGTTGGTTAGCTCTGGAATTATGGAGATTGCAGTGGTTTGGGCTTTACTTGATTTTGTTGTCCTTGCTGCATGCAGTCATTCTTTTCCTTCTCTTCCATTCTGATTCACAAAAGGAATATTTTCAGTTCTAGTACCGACCCTGAATCTATTATAAGATTATATGCCAACTTCCTTCACAATTGCATCAGCCACAGCTGTCCATTGCCGCAATGAGATAATTTAGAATTTTATTGGCTCATCAAAGTGCCTCAAACGTAAATATTATGGGCTCTAATTTCCTGGCGCAGCGCAGCTGGCGTAGCGAGGCGCAGCCCGCGCAGTGGTAATTTCGTACGGCGCAGCCCGCGTAGTGGTAATTTCGTGAGGTGCGCAGCCTTCGGTAGACGAAGGTGCGCTGAGATGGGTGTGGCGGCGTAGTTGGGGGAGGTGTCACATATTCATCAAGACGCAGTGACAATTTCGTAGAAAAAGTCTCCGCTGGAGTTGCGCAGAAAACTCGCCAGCTCCAACCTGGTTTAATTATCGTGCAGTGGTAATTTGGCTGACCGGCGCAGAGTGCGCACACGTCACCGAAATCTCACAGGCAGGTTTACAGAATGTCAGGCACATTTCAATGCAAGAAAAAATTACAGGAAGCACTATTTAATGTAACTATCTGTATAAGGACATAAATTATTGTATCTATATCGATTGTCCTGATGTCAGGCGGTTGCCACGCGTAATGGAAACTTGACCTGGCTTAATCAACGCAACTGAATCTGTGATGCAAACTAAGGACTTCACATCTTTCTCAGCCAACCACAAACTGTATAATATATGTATATATATCGAATGCTTGCGTTCTATGCTCATTAAAGCCGCTTGCACACTGGACGCAAAATGAATTTTTCGACTGATTACAGACAAAGTCAATGCAAAGACGCGATAGTCGGACAGGGTTTCAATATAGCTCCGTGTCCGAGAGTCATAAAAGTTCTAGTTTTTCCGAGTATTCCATGAATTATTAGACGTGCAAACTTGGCTATGTTTGTGTTCGGCCTTCACAAAATGCAAATTGATAGCTATCGACTTTTCTTGGTCTTTTTAGCCTTTTCATCTGTTTTCTTCCGTTGAAGATAGACATCAGTATTTATTCGGTCTTTCTTTTGAAAATTAGTCAGATGGATCGAGCACATTATTATTTCCACAGCAGAGATAATATAGTGCGTGAGCAAATCAATTCCATGACCACTGACAGAGTGAAGAAATCATCGCATGCACGATCAAGACTGTCCGACACGAAATGTAAATTACTCCATGTCCAGCAGCCAGCAAAAAGTAAAAGTATTGATATGAGAACAGATTTATAACGAAATAAAGAATAAAAATATATCAGCAACAAACGTGATATCAAAGAAAGATGAACCGCCAATAAATAAATCGCAGTGTTCATTGGATGCTCTGTTGTTAAAATGTTTCTTTTTATTCTTTATTTCATTATCAATCTGTTCTAATCGTCCTTTTTTTTTGGCTGTCAGACACGGAGGCATTGTACATTGTCTCGCGCCAGTGTCGACTCACTTTATTGCGCAGAGCTTACACAGAAACATTGATTGAAATTCTCGGTACTCATCTTGAAGAACTGAACCCTCTTATCAAACATTAACGTTTAATGTCTGAAAGAGTCAGTAGATTTGAAGAAATTAAAAACAATAATAGACTGTCGGACACGACGATTTATTAAAACCCTGTCAGACCTTTGGACACAAGACGCAATCTGTCGAGCGAAAAATTCGTTTCGCGTCCAGTGTGCAAGCGGCTTAATACTAAGCTACTATTATTGTCACTTATGTTTTATCGTCTTTAGTGGGGGAAAGGAATGCAGCCTGATTGCTATGATCTCGTACTGAGTTAAGATCACATGTTGGAAATAAATGTGTAACGTATCTTGCTTTGTTGTATATGCATGTTAATCCCAAAATTTTAAGCAGCTACAGTTTCTAATAATAGGAACACGCTATCCATCGTTTCTCTTGCCAGTGAGCAATATTTGACTCGGCTGGGTCGCCTTCTATATTCTAACACTTTAAAGGTGAGGTGAGGAGCTCATTTGACTGGTGAAGATTTGACTCGGCTGTGTTATACCCAAACACGCCTTCTTTGCCAACTTGCGCTGGAAGGAGGGGCATAGGCGGGACAGAGGAGTACTTGCGCCAGGCTACGCCGGGCACGAAATTGCCACATACGCCTGGACACACCCCGTTGGCGCGGCGCACCCCCCATGCGCCGCGCCTGCGCCTGGTCTACGAAATTAGAGCCCTATGTGTTTTTACTCCTGAAAAGGTACATCTCCCCCCTGGCCCCCCATTCCCAGCCCAACCCACCGGACGGGCAGGCAAACAGGCACATTCCAAGAGGCACCACTACAGGACCTGAGTAGTATGTACTTAGTGGAGTTTTGTTAAGATCCTGTAAACAGTTGTGGAGTAATGCTCTAGACAAGAATTGATGACATCCGGTCAGACAGACTGGCAGATAGCAAATGGCACCACTTCAGGACCTGAGTAGCAAGTATGCAAAGTTTTGTTCAGATCAGGCAAATGGTTTTGGAGTTACACTCCGGAAACAAAGTGGGAACACCGACGCAAACGGGAACGCGAATGTCAACACGAACACGAATGGGAACCGAGCCTAAAACAACTGTCCTGTCTCTGTCCGGGGGAGAGACAAACCATTTTGCAACTTGGAACGCCGTTGCCACAACATCCTCTGGAGATGAGACATACGGCTTCTCTGTAACTGATGTGGATTCAATAACACTTGTTACACTCTATTTCCACCGAGTATAACAAGTCAAATGCTCTAAGGATGTTTCATATCAGTTGTAGCTTTTGGTGGTGTGATTGCAGTCAGTGAAGCCTTCGGTGGTCGTTTGCACAAAGGATCTAAAGCCAAAATTTCTGTTGAACTAATTACAACTAATTACATCCATAGCTGTATATACGCCATAATATTACACTTACCTTCGACTAATTCAGTTCAATCAGAGGAAGCAAGTGACTGATCTAAGGATAATTATTCAATACAGATTGTGCAGATTGACAGCTGATATGATGATAAAGTCTTGACAGAGTCTTTGGTGCTTGTATTATACTGGAAGATTTTGAAATTGAGGAGCAGCAGCAAGATAAAAGCCCCATCGAGTCCAGATGCTGGTGATGACTTTGCTGACTGATGGGCTGAAGAGGCTGATGAAATGACAAAACTGAGTAATCTTTGAAGAAGGCTGGTGATTAGGAGGTAGAGGGTGCGCAAAACAGCGGTGAATGTCCAAAATGCAGGGAGGGAGTCAAAGTTAAAAAGATGGTTGCAAAAGGAGAAAAAAAAAATTTGCTGCCCTCGTGACATTCACACTGTGTATGAGCTCTCCAACTTCTTCTGACCATCTTTTTTTTTTTTGTCCTCCATCAATGAGGCTGTGAACTGAGGTTTACACGTCAAGTTAGATATTACATTAGTGTCTGCAGCGGGATTCGAACCTGGAAACCTGCGGACAAAGCAATTTCAAACACACCATTCACTGTGGTCTTAACCACTACATCAACTGAGTTTGTTGCCAGCTCAGCGCATCAGTTTCTATTCATCGCTGAAGGGTGAAAGACAGCCAAAGGTATATTTAATTATATATTAAAAAAATAATATATTCATTTATTTTTCTTTCTTTTATTTATTGTTGTCGATGAGGAGACGTCGAGTGAATATCCATTTTGATGTGTTTCATGCTGGTGAGTCAGCTGATCTGTTGACACTGGGTATAATAATTTTAGCAGAACAGACCATTGTTTGTGGCTGAGTTGGATTAAGGTTAGGGTTAGGCACAGGGATAGGGATAGCATTCTTTAAGAGATGGGTTAAGGTTAGGCATAGGGATTGGGATAGCGGTCCCTATGAGTTGGTTTAAGGTTAGGTCAACAGTGTCATGGCTGCCACCTTTATAAGCTTGCCGCATGTATAAACGCTCTAGAAATTAAAGTGTAAATTCTCTTAACTGTTAAAAGTTGTGATTTTTTTCGATTTTGATAGAGGTTGCATGTGGTACTCTTACCCAATGTTGTTTCAATGTTATTTCAATGTTGAAACAAATCCTGTTTCATTTCAGTATTAATTTGAGATCATTTTGTTAACCTTTTTACAACGTTGAAACAACAACTGACAAAATTTCAACCAAATTTCCACATTCAAGGTCGGTTGTGTGCGAGCTTGGTAATTTGTATTTTGGCCTTGAAATTAGGGTGGTGCTTTTTCAGTGTTGGTCAAGGTATTATGTCACATTTAGCATTCAGGTCTGTCACTGCAAATGTTGCCCAAAGTTATTGAAAAAAGCCGGTGACTCATTAAAATGCAGATATTGCAATTGCGGTTTGAGCAAAAACCAACACACGCAGTGGTCAACATGTTGGAGAACCACTGGTATAAAGCCAGACTTGCAGGCAGGCACAAATGATCACTGCTCCCATTTTTCGCCGCAATAAAGGTGAATTGGCCACTTATTTCTGTGAGCCCCCAGCTTTGTCCTGTTTAGTTACAAAAGCTGTATTGTGTAATGTGAAAAGAAGCCACTAGATGGAAGTATTGACCCTTTTTTTTGTTAAGCCCAGTCTGGAGCTAGGTTTGGGCATGTCCTGGGCATGTCTAAAAAGGAAAGTCCCAAAGAATTTTTAAAAAGTCTAAAAGGTGGGAGGGGGCTGCAAAAGAGTATAAAAGGAGAGAAATTGAGAGAGTAAAGTAGTAGGAGAAATTGCAAGGAGAAGGATACATTAGACCAGACCTGTCATTTTTTTCATGACCTGTGAAGCTTTTTGAGGATTTTTTCCTGTGTTGGAGTATTTTCCTCACCCAGGACATCACCAAGCAACCCCACCCAAGGGACTGTAAATATTTTTGTTCTTGTATTTATCAATCTTGGTCAGTAGTGTAGATAGTAAATTAGTTTAAGGTGTTTGTATAATGGAACTTGCTTAAGTTTTAAAATTTTGTCTGTCATCTCTTGCTGTCATTTATGTTATCATAAAGTGGGGCCATAACAAATTGGGGGCTCATCCGGGAGAGACCATTGTGTGAGTCATTTATTGAAAATCTAACATTTCAAATTGCAAAATTGTTTTTTGAATTTTCATATATATATATATATTGACAGATCAACAGCAATGGATGATTTCTTGGCATCACCAACCATAGAGGTTTTGAAGTCATTTAAAAAGACAGAACTGATAGAAATATGCAGACATTTAGAGCTGACAGAGTTAAAACCAGCCATGCAAAAAGCATGACTGGCTAGAGAGATTGTTGAATATCACATTGATGAAAATATGTTTGCACCAGGATGTGAGAAAACCATGTAACTAATCAAATTAAAGATGTAGTTGGCTCCTAATTGGTGAAAACTGATTTGCACATCATGACAAATTTATTCAGTAAGCAAATTGTAAAGAGTCAAACCAGTTTTGTGTAATGTTAATCTTGTGTAATGTTCACCTGAAGTTTTTTGAAAGAACTTGAAACAGTTCTTTGTCCAGCAGCCAAATTTAGGGTTACTGATTTCCTAAATGTGTAATTTAACATGTTTGAAATGTTATATTACTTGAAATTTCTTGCAGAGTAGGAATATACACACCATCTTCGAGGGTATTTTAATCTACATACCACGTATGGATGTTTCTAACATTTGTCTGAAGAGAGTAATGAATAACTCTAAATATGAAAAAAACCTAATTAAGACATTAACAGGTTGTTAATATCCTGCGATTGCAATTGTGGTTGGAACGAAAACCAGCATACACAGTTGGTCCCTAGAAATGACGTTGAAGACCACTGCCTTAGCCTCAATACATGCCTGAAGACTGAACTTTCATTCATTACAATCGGTAATGCCACATGCTTATTTAGCTTGCTGAGAAGAGTTTCTCCAAGAAAAGGCTCTATTGGAAAGACTGGCCTTTTCCTTGAAATCAGTAGCCTATTTAATCGGTGATAAGATTGTGTAAGGAGATCGAGTTTGGCACTCCATCCGCCGGTACTACCTTCCGGGTTTTTTTTGGTCATTTTTCGGTGTTACAGCATTGAGCATTTTTTCTAAAGTAACTAAATGAGTATGATGAGGCACATGAGTAACAAAATCTTTTATAAAGATCTTATTTGGCAAACAACTGTCGTTAGTAATGCTATCCTTCGACATTACTGGCCAAAGCAATGGTATTTCTCTCAAGTGGGGCTCCCAGCAGCAATATCCGGGGCGATCTCTCAGTTTAGAATATAGCCCAGCCCACAATTTTTTTTCCCCCAACTCTGGTTTTGAGCTCAAATATACAATATAAAATAGGACCAATCATTTCTAGTTTCAGAGCCACATACATAAAAACTTGTTATAACGTTGCATGCAATTGGGAGCCTTTTGACAAAATGCTTGGAATGACGAAAATTCCAAGTGGAAGCGTTTTTGAAGTAAGGGCTGTACTTGCACAAATTTGTGTTTCATAGCTTGCCTCAGTTTCAGAACTCCATAAACATTATTAAAATAACTTGGAGGGAATCGCCATCCACATGATCAGGACACAACCATTTTCAAAGTGGCAGAACTTGTCATGGTTTGGTGGCTTTGAGAGCTATCTTTGCTGCTCTCGTCCGGGACGACATTGTTTTGCTCTCAATTGAATTCATGGGCCAGCTGGAATTAATTGGGGGCGTCGCCCGGATTCTATTTAAGCCCTAGTTCCGCCTCAATTCCCTTGCTCGAGTGTCAGTGCTATGTTTCGCACTTTAGCCGGTAAGGTCTCTAGTTAGAGAGCTCTTAGGGTTTAGCTGCATATTTGAGGAAGGGTTCTTGTTAGTAAGGCAATCTTTCTGTGTGTTCCTCTTTCTGTTCTTCCTGTTGAGCTCACTTTGGTTCCTTGCCTCGGACTACATCTTGGTCCATTGGAAGCGCGAATCTCACTCTCCTGTTTTATTTATTTGTCTCTCTTCCTTCTGCCTGTCCTCCTTTATTTCTGGCCACTGCGTTTGGCATCTCAAACTCACCAACCATCACAGTACACTCTAGCCAACATGGAGACATCAGCTATGGCCGAAATTAAAAGGGCTGATGCCAGCCAGCAAGATATGCTGGCTGGTTTCGCTAAAGCACTTTCAGACTTGGGTAAACAGCAGTCGGAGCTAATTGAGAGACTCCGCCTTCAAGAAAACTTGCTGTAGAATCAGGAGAGCGTTCTGTTAAGCTTGACCGAGAGTGTTGGGTCTCTGTCAACACAAGTTTCACAAAAAGTTGCAGAAGCACCATCCATACATCTTCCCTGTGAACCTAAGTTAAAATTGCCCCATATATATGGTGGCGAGGCCGGAAAATGTAAAGATTTCATTGCCCAATGTGAAATAATTTTTAAGGCTCAGCCGTTAAGATTCATTAATGAGAATTCTCGGGTAGCATCTATATTATCCCTGTTGGCTGGCACAGCACTCACTTAGGACGGCCCACTAATCAGATGTAATTCACCGGTCGTAAAATCTGTGGAGGCTCTTGTTAGGGAGATGGTGTCTGTATTCGATCAAGATATTAGTGGTCAGAACGCAGCAACACGTTTGATGCACCTTAAACAGGGCAAAGAAAGTGCAGTTCAGAGTTCTCTATTGCATTTCGCTTTCTGGCCACAGAGACAGGCTGGCCGGAGGCTGCTCTTATGACTGTATTCAGTCATGCTCTTTCTGAGGAAATAAAGGACGCATTGGCTACATTAGAACCCTGTTAGACACTTTAGTTCATACTGCTGCGCGAATTGACAACCGCATACGCAAACGCAACAGGGAGAAGCTAAACAGATTGCCGCTTGCCAACAATGGGGCTAAAGTTGCTAGTGGTAAGTGTGCGGCTCCTATTCCACCCACTGAAAGTTCTACTCCGGTGTCCTCCTTTATTTCTGGCCACTACGTTTGGTGTCTCAAACTCACCACCCATAGCTTCTACACATAGTTCATATCAGCTGCAGTAGATGGAACATCATGTCGCATTAGGACTGTCATTTCAAATGAATTTAATAGGAATATTCACTCAATTCTACCACTTGTATGAAACGTGTCCCCGTGAGAATTGTATTTTTATGTCCAGTGGGCTCAGATTTCAAGAGAGAGCCAAGAAGAAAATGACATGCGTCTTGCGCCGCAACAAGTGGATCAGCTAGAGATTGAATCTGGGGACTGTTGACCCTCTAAGAGAGGAGTGCCGGCGACATGAATCTAAAATAAGCGGAGCTATGATTACCGTGATATATGTAGCCTACATGTATTTCTTTCAGGCTACATTTACTCAAATGCCCAATTTCTGGTATACAATTTTCTATTCCCTAGACACCCACCCACCAATATGAATAAAAACTACTTGAAGGGGCTTTGAAAGGGGCATTGAATCTATCAAATCCAAGCAATGCAGAGTGTTTTAAATCACATTACAGTGAATAAAATTATCTTGGACATCTACGTTATCAATAGAATTTCTGACCTACCTCTAAAACAACTTCAAGTCTTGTATGAGTGGACAATGCCCAGTTGCTCACACACGCTATGTGACCATGGCGCCTTTGTATGCTGCCTATAGTATAATACGACAGAAGTGTGCGGATTGGTCATATGTAAATGAGTATATACTTGAGCCCAATTTCGCGCCCAGCCTACAGTAAAGAATTAAAGTCAAATCGACTGTGCAGATTTTTGGGTTAACCATTGTTATCTATACAAATGCTCGCCCGTCTCACATATATATAAAATTTAATACTGGAAACGGCCAGACTCTAATCATCATCATCTCTAATCAGACTTACTCGTTTCAGGTAAACATTGCCCGTCTCATAGACGGGGAGACGGGTGGCTGGCTAATACTATGCCTGGCAACCAATTTTGCTTTATGTGATGAACAGAAGTGGAAACTTCTTGATCCAAAAAACCTCCTTTTATCAGGGCAAATATATGTATTTTGATTCACGAGAGATTGTAAGGAGAAACCCCCTCGCAGAGATGATAATCGCCTCTTATTTCTGCCTTTGAACTAACTATTGGTGAGTAATGTAGCAAAGGAAAGGAATATGTCACCAATTTGCTACTTCAGTATCTGGTTGTGATTCTGCCTTGACTGCCATGTTTGTTTATGAATTCTGCTTGTCTGGCCATGATTTGTGATTTGGATTCTATGCCATGTTTTGTTTTTGCCTTGTCTCTGTCTGTTTGCTTTATTCCTCCAATGCAGTTATATTCCGGTCCATGTTTTGTCTCTTACCATGGATTGAATTTCGTCTCCCCCTGTCTGGTCTTATGTCATGTGATCGCTCACTGCCCCAGTATTGCGTGCCACACTTTCGGGTTATTTCATGGTTCCTGGGATTTCAATCATTCGTTCCAATCTCGTTTACTTCCTTCACTTTGCTTTTCTATAATTACTAACAAGTACTAACAGTTTGTTATTTTAGCTAAAGATACTAACTCAAACTAACACTGTTAATAGTACTAACTTACAAACGAGCACTAAGGATTGTAAAGCAGCACTTTACTAATTGACTAACGAGCTCTCAGCAGTCGCCCTATTCTAGTCTCTACCCCTTTGGCTTTACTCAATCTACTTTGCTGCAGTTTCAGCGAAACCTCCGGACTTGTTAAACTCTATTCTCCCTCCTTATCTGTGCACGTTAGAACTCCCTAACCGGAGCCGTGTGTTTGTTCATAGGTTGTCTTTGTGATCCCTGTCTGCGTTTTGGCTTTCGCCAATTTCATGTGTTAGGGAACTTCCTCTTGTTCATTCCCTTGTTAATTAGTCTGATCCAGCTCACCTGTTCCCTATCATAGCATGTGACTTCCCCTAAGAGTATTTAAGCAGTCTTTTCACTAACAGCTCTTGTCAGAACATTTTCCCTAGTTTGCTTGTGCTGTGATCGTCGATGTCTTATATTCTTAGTGTTATACTTCTGACTGGAACGTCCCCGATTCTGATTTTGGCTTTTTCATTGATACTTCTGTGCCTGTGTACCATACGTGTTTTGCCTGACCCTGAGTTTTTTCTTTGCTGCCCTGTTAACAAATCGGATTATGTCTACTGGATTTTGGCTTTGGATTCATCTCTGACATTCCTGTGCCTGTGTACCAAACCTGTTTTGCCCAACCCTGCATTTTGTGTTTGCTGCCCTGTCTACAATTTGGATTACGTCCCTGGGATTCTGATTTTGGATTGTGGACTCTATACCGTTGCCTTCTGCCCTGTGGGGGTTCACCCCCCAGTTTCAATAAATCTCATTTTTGCTTAATCTTTTTGATCTCGCATTTGGTTCCAGAATGATACCTCACAGTATCCTGCTGAATTTAGTATAGACTGATGGAATGAGTGCAGAGAGAGAGTGTAAAAATAGAGCAGGGGCTGTTCGCCTCCTCAAGGATGTCCCCTCAGATGAAAGCTGCAGGTCATTATGGCAGATTGCATATGTGAGACTATGAAATATAGGAATATATTGGGCCAGACAGAGACTGTAAGCCTGTTGGGATGAATCTTCATTTGCATCTATATTCTTATTTGTACACATTCACATTGATACAGCACTTGAGATTAACTGTTACCTGTAATTTGCTGACCACTTTGCGACTTCTGAGATTCATTGCATGTATGAGCAAGTAGACATGGAATGTGTGTGTGTGTGCGTGCGTGTGTGTGTGTGTGTGTGTGAGTGAGTGAGAGAGAGAGAGAGAGAGAGAGAGCCTGCATAGGGAAAGTTAATCAGTCTTTGTCTTTCCTCCCAAGCAGAATATTTAACACTCAAGAGTAGAGTAAGTTGATTAAGCAAATGAAGACAAATGACAAAGTTGCAGTAAGAGCCTCTGAAAATGTCATGATCAATAAAGCTTTACTAAGTCTCCTACAGAACAGCATGTATTTGTGCATTTATTCAACCTATGGGGAGCCATAATAATTGCATGAATTCATTGGGTTATTCAATTATCCAAACCTTGTTTTCTACCAAACATTTATGTGCAGTCTCCTAGCCTTGACATCGTCTTTAAAGAAAACTGATCTTCATTATATTGTAAAAGCAATTCACTTTTTGGGATCTTCCACAGGAGATGAAAAAAAAAATACTGAATACCTGAAAGCAAAATAGTTTACTGATGCTTGCAAACAGTGGATAGTTGACAGACAGGTTGTTTCCAAAATAACACATTTTAGAGTGTTCATTAATTAAAATTAAAATAAAATAAATTGGTAACCCTTTATAATAAGGGGACATAAATCATGAAGTTATCATTCATTACTTCATACATGATTTACTCATGAGTTCATCATAATTCATGCATGAATGCATCATGACACATCATGAGTTAACATGCTTACTCATATCTAAATTCATGCAATGACATCATATCAACTAAGGCATTACTTACTATAATGAATTCATCATGAATAAAAAGTAATTAAGCATGATCATGATGAGTTCATGGTTCATTAAAGACAGTAGTTTCACTTTTGGCAGAATTGAAATAGACTTTTTCATCCATTACTTACTTCGTGTGTCATTATTTGGCTGCCAGGCTTGGGCTAGGCTAGCCTACATAAACCCTAAAATGCCCAACTATAGTAATTGTTGAAAGAAAAATTAATGTATTCTGTTAATATGTCCTGGGGAGGGGCTAGTAACAGCCCAATTGCAATTTTTTATTTTTGATGACCTTTGACCTCATTTTAGTTTTGTGACATATATGTCACTCTAAGTTTCTAGGATATAAAGAGAACTTTTGTCCATCATTGTTTTGGTAGTTGACATAAAGCTGAAGTATTAGGCATTGCTTATTTTTCATTAGCTTACCTGTTTGTTTACTTCATCCAGTGATGAATGGGTGCTGATCTATCATGTGGATTCCACCATGGGGCGGCCATATTGGAAAGGTTAGCTGGTGAAGCCAGTGTAGAGTCAGTTGTCAGATGGCAGCACTGAGGGTCTAAATATGTCACTAAGGGTATTTGGCTGCACAATTTATGTGGGGTCAGGGGTTTTGACAACCCCCAAAACCGTGTGACGAATTTGTCACAGGGGGCATTTAAGGGTTAAGATGACTCCTGGCTTGCTGTTATGGATCAATGTGCAGTGAGACTGATCTGAGCTGTTAATCCCTGACCCCCTGCCCTTCTTTCTTTCTTTCTCTGGACTTTTCACATCATTTCACTACGTTTTTCACAAGCATCTGTATGTATATGACAAAGAAATATCCTTGAACCTTGATCCTTGATTCCTTCCTAACAGCATTTCACAAATCTGTTTGAAAATCAAGTGAGCTTGAATTCATGACATTCAATGATTCCTTAGCAATACTATTTCTCACATCTGTTGTGATAAAAGCATGTTAAGCCACTACTTTAGTTGAGGGGGCACAAACATGGGAAGCTAATGCATGAAGTAAGAAGTAATTAATAGATTAAATAAGTAATGCATGAAGTAGTTCATAACTTCACTGTAATATTGTATCTTTATAATCAAAAAGTGATGGTTAGTCCAATTAATATATATCAATAGCAATTCTTCCAAAAAAAGTGAACTCTGACTTTGTAGGCCCATGAATTCATGGGCAACTAACCTTCAGTTCATGTTGTTCAATATTTCCAATCGACTGACATTTGTACATTTATACTGGATGTTGTGAAGATGGCATAATATTGCTGCCATAGAAAAAAATCAAACAATCAAACAACAGGAACTATTCTGACCAGACCAGAGCATGATGTTACCACGGCTGATCATGTCTTTGGATTGTATGGAGTCCAAGCATAAGTATTGGAAGTCGAGTCGATGATTAAGAGCAGTGACATGCTGTCAGAGGTCAGTAAGGTGAGGCAAAATTCTCACATTTAAACAAACAATAATTTCCCATTACTTTGCTTGATTAGCAATCAGATTACTGATGATTGATGATATTGACTAACTTAAAAGACGTAAAGTAAAATAAATTTATATGCGTAATAATTATCTTACTCAGTAAACTGTAGGATATAGAAAGTAAAATGGAATTGTTTTCAAGGACCGTGCTCCTCTCGCCTGGTTTTTCTGTAGCTGATTTAACTAACAAACTTCAGCAAGCTTCTCAACACTAAGAATATTATTAAATGGCCTCTATATATAACTATAACCTGGGTTAGTTTCATACTTGGTCGCTTCCCTTTCATACAGTCTTCTAGCCAATAAATATTCATGGTCACCGGGGCTTTTAGTCCTCTTTGGTCTTTCTTTTATCGCATTACAGCATAAACAAATTGCCAAGCTTGAATTAAATATTAACGCTAACTGGGGTCATAGTCTTTTTCGCATCTGCTTTTTTACCGAAGGGCTCTTCTGATTAAACACATTGCAAATTACTTTCTTTTTGTATTTTCCTCCAATTGTGGTGCCTTAAATAGCTGGTTAAGGTTTAGTTGCTTGTGTGCTTAGCGGAAGCTTGTTGCGGGAGATACCGTGTTTAGTTAGCTCACAAAGTAAACGATTTCTTTATTTGGTCTGTTTGAATTAAAGGGTCACAGAGCTTTACTCTTTCTCGGTTACCTTTAATTGTATTTGAGGCTTGCTAGCTAGATAGTTACTGTTTACATTTTTGACTTTGGATCTGAGATTTTGTATTTACTTATTAGGGCAATAGTAACTTGAGTTGTCCATTTGGTTAGGTTGTAATTTTAAACGGTAAGGTTTATCAGAGTGGTTAGAGTGCAGGAAGGACACAGCCCCCATGACATGCGTGCCCAGACTGCAAGATTACCTGTATTGGAACGTAGCTAATTGGAACAAAACATTGCTTATGTGTTTGCAAAAGAAGTCTTTAGTAATTGGTAAGTGTCATTGGTCATAAAATTTTAATACAGAGCAGCACTTGCTGTTCCACATGCAGCCATGGTGTGCTTCACTCATACTGCTCATGCAAAGCTTAGTGGTATTTTTCTTGTCCTTGAATAAATTACCATTGTGGCAAGAAGTAACAATCTGCACGGCCGGTGGTGGATCGGCAATGTTAACAAAGCTTGTCTTTTCATAACACAGTAAGCATATTGAGGGAATGTCCAAAAATGCCAGAATTCTAATTGGACTGTGAATAGAAAAGTGCCAATATTTTATGAAGTCTTGGCCGTGAAGCATTTCAGTTTACTGCAGCTCTCTGTACCTTGAGTAGAAATAATGTTTTGTTTTGGGAAGTTTCCCAAGCAGCTAGCTACTCTCTATTTTCTTCATATTCAACATTCTCGCCAGTTAGTCAGGGTACATGATTGGGAAGCCAAGCACAGCATCTAGTAAGAAACATAATTTTACCACGGCACTGAGGCGAGCTGACGGCTTCTATGTATTGAAACCCTTATCTCGAGTTGCATTCAGGTCAGCTGCCTTATCGGTTCATGAACTAAGAAAATATTTTGATAAATTTTGGCCATCCAGCCAAGACGTAATTCATTCTCCTATAAAGAAGTATTTATTCATTTTGGTATAATTCACAAGTTTTGTTCAGTAATTATTGGTTCAGTTTATTAATTTTGTTTACCCGGTGTTCCGCTTAGTTTGTCAGAACACTGGCCTTACACTTTTTATCAGCTATGGTTGCATCATTTGAAATCCTGGTTTAGTTTTCTCTTAAAAATATGTGGCAAACTTCATCTGATGTACTGCATTGGGCTTTGTGTCCCTTTGGCTCTCAGTGGTTAAGATAGTCGAATGTTAGTCGAGCAATGGCTTGCTGATTCTGACTTGTCTTTGACTTTTCATCAAATTAAAAAAACAAAACTTAATGCACTTTCTCATTGATGACATTCATTTAAAGAGGCAGGCTTCTCATCAATGTTTTCAGCAGCGCTATGTTTGACACTGGAAATTGTTTATGGTTGTAATCTATAATTCTGTCATTTGAATAATGGCGGCCAAAATGGATTGAGCATTTTTTCGATCACGGTTGTCCTTTTTTCTTTTTTGAAGTAACTGGACCAAATTGTGGTCGCATTATGTTAACTTTAGTTGATTTACTGCTTGTCTTCCTCTGGTTCCTGATAGTCATGCTGCAGCTTTGTGATCAGTATTGTTTGCAGATATTACATTGCATTGACCTTCCATTGATCATCCAGCAGCAAATGTAGGTACTGGAGTGGCGATTTTTCAAAAAATCTTGTATTTGTTAAGTGGTCGTGTTTCCAGCCAAAATTTTCCACTAAATGCCTTGGGGAATGCTCGGGGCATGGATCAGCCATCCGCAATATTTTGGGAATTTCCATGATTGTGCTGGTCATGCTCCACATTATAAGCAAATTAACTGAATATCTGCATTACCATTCCAAATCAATGTTTTCCTTATAAACCAGGCAATAATGTTTTTTGCAGTATTGTTTGGGCACTAGTGCCTAGTTTGCGCAGAACTATGACTACTGGGCACTTTGCTCATGAGTAAGCAATAGGATGCTTTCCAAATTCAAGCTCATGTCCTCATGCCATGACTTCTTGCGCGCATTCAGCAATGCCATGGTGCGAAGGCACATCGCCTAGTAGGCAAGCGTCACTGATACTTCAATAGTATTTATCCCACATCAAACTAGCTCACACGTAGTGGTCATCTGCCCAGCATCATATCCTACAGTCAAAATTGCTTCACCTGCTCTACCTGCTCTGAAAGTCCTACATCCTCTGACTATGCCACTTGCGTGGATGAGCAAAAAGCCATTAATACAGGAGCATATGACTCCAAGCGCCCATGAACATCAATCTCAGGTCTTTGGGTTGCCAGCATCATTGGTGTTGGGGGAAATTCATGCAGCATTCACAGCTTTCAGATTCATGAATGCTCATTTTTAGTCTCCTATCATGGTATATTTTTCCTTATTCTTATAATATCAAGACAATGCCATGCACTCACTTACATTATAACATGGTATATTTACTTGTAATATTAGGGCCAACAGAATAGAGAACTTTGCATCAGAATGCAGTTAGTCTCTTCATTTAGAGTATGCAGTCATATCCTCAATACTGCTGTGACCTGCTGCCCCCCATTAACTGCCTGATTTTGTGTTGTCTCTCCTTGACTGTGGTGGGGCCCTGCCCCGAGCTTGCTGCTAGTCTTTGCCATCATTGCCATCTGGCCCTCGGCCCAAGTGCTACCTGGTCTCCACCATCAAAACAGTCCTGAATCAGCATCAAGAAAAATCATGCCAGCCACAGGGCTCTATACATAGTACACTTCACACAGGATATTTTGCAAGAATCGGCATCAAGGGAAATCATGCCAGCCACCGGGCTGCCACTACACAAAGACAACTTTATAAAGTTTTCTTCTCTCAGTTTTGGCATCAAGAGAAATTGTGCCAGGTACTGGGCTCCCTCTACACATTGAATGCTTCGGATTTATTCTGTAGGTCCACTTAGCCTATGCCTGGAATGGTTTTGTTTCGGGGGTTAGTAGCAGCTCCCTGCCTTCAATTTCACATGTGAATGGGCAGGGATTTCAGAACAGAGCCATATTCCCAAACCCAAAGTCCGCATGTTTTCCTATATGACAATAAATCACTTTGTTAGCCTCAAAGCATAATTTCCTATCTTATTTATTAAAAGTTTTTTATTTTTATTTTAAATTTTTATTTTATTTTGCCACTATTCAAGAGCATGGATTTTTTTAAGATTTTGAGAAAAAAAAAAGAAAAAAAAAAAACAACTACACGAAAGAACAGCCAATATCTCAATTTGGCTAAAATATGGCCAAGGCAATTACGCTATGAGGCAAATGACTTGCTGTTTTTTTACAAAATGGTTCTATGCCCTGATGCAGGACAAATAGATTCAAAAGGTCTTTCATTCCTTCTGCAATCAGTCTCTTAACTGTTGTATAGATTGTGTTGTTGGAATGATGTTGTTACTGCTGGCTGTGAACCAAATTGCCCCTCGAGGATAATAAAAGTTACCTTGACCTATCAGAAATCAATAAAATTTGATTATGCAAATGAACTTTGAGTTTAGTGATAGACTCATCGGGTAATTAACATAAAATATGCAGAAGGGTGTGATATCAAATCCATTTGATTGCTGCAAAAAGTATCTGTCACCTGTGGTAGTAGACAGTCTTGGACATCATACAATGAGATTGAAAGTCTACAAAAAATAATAAATGAGAGTTCTCCATTAGACCCACCTAGACCCAGTTACCTCCATCATTCAGACTCCCTTCTATCCTGTCACTGATCTTCAAATTATAAGAACAATCTGATGACACACCATTAGTGATTTCTGGTCGCCACCAATCTATTTGACTTCATTTGTGCATCTCCGTTGGATCTTTTTTCACTCTTAGGTTTATCCATGACCCTCTGCGGTGTTGTTTTCCATTTGCCATCTGTATGTGATGCAAGAGCCAGCAATGGCTTGGGGCCTGCACAGACCTTAATGTCATGTGCCAGCCAGTAATGGCTTGTGTTCTGCTAAATCTGAATGTGATGTATTGACTTGAAGTCAACAGTGATCTGAATGCATAGTAAGAGCCTTGGCTGTCAATGGGTATGGAGGCGTAGCTGGAAACTTGTGTTGGGTGGGCTGAGAAATTAACAGATGCACACATTCAGCCTTATGTCTGAACCTAATGCACAGCAGAAATACTTGTGAGTAGATTGGCTTGATTAATTTTTGAATAATCTATAATGGGTGAATACAATATATCAGAGCTAGTGAAGCCAAAAATGAACGTGTTAGACTTAACAATGGGTGGACTGACAGTAAGAAATTTCTTGATTTTAAATATTTATTTGCTGAAGCAGATTCACAGGTTTTGAATTCTGACTACTGTAATCTTTCAGGTTTTGACTTCTGTTACCTTTTTATTTTTTTTTTGGTGGGGGGTGTGGGGTGCCTTCCCAAAAATGCTAGAAGTCAGTCATCACTGACATGCAATGAAACTAGCGTGGCAATTATTGAAATTCAGAAATGACATAAAGCAACGATTTGGGCGACAAATGGACCTTACTGACCTGATCTTACAGTGACTGGACCTGGCCAAAGGTGTCAAGATCCAGTAAATGAGAAATGAGAGAGCCCAGTTAAAAAACAGACATGATGACGGTCAGCTATCAGCCATCAGTTATATGCAGTTGGTTACCAAATACTGTTATAGTGGACATGACACAAGTTTTAAAATCTGTTTAAAAGCTGTTGTTTCAGCATAAGATGTGAACAAAACACGTACCCTTTTTTAATGTGTTCAGTTTGTTCGTGAGCCACAATTATGAATTAAAAAAGCTAAAAAAATTAGCCTCTTGCGTATCTTGAATTTAGCAGAGTGGGCATTTACTATATTGCGTGTTGTCATCACTGGAGATTTCTTTTGGGCAAAACTAAACGTTACAATGGCGGACGCTAGTTTTTAATCTGACAAGAGCGAGGAATAATTAAATTTGTCAGTCTCTATGAGTGCTTGTGGAATTGAAGCGTTGGAAAATGAGAGACGAAAGTAATGAAAAAAAACAGAATCTTTGCCATACAGATACGAGCCATGTCTTTCTGAAGCGTACAACGAAAGCTCCAGCAGAGGCGAGAACAGTGTCGCGGATGGCCAGGCTGTACCAGTACTTTTGGAAATTCTATGACCTCGCCTCCAGCCGTCCAGCTCATCAGTCAACTAAAACTTGCACTTATCGCATCATGGAATTATCTCCTGCACCTGCTTGTCATTTCCACTGTGCGGTAGCAGTGTGCTATTTAAGAGCGAACTCCGCACTTAGTCATTGCAAAGTCTTGTCACTATATACCTGAGTTGTATTGCTAGTCTGGTCCAGACTTATTCCCCGCATTCTGCGTGTACTACACTCTAATCTAACTTTGTGCTGTTTATTGTTTTTTAACTCTTTTGTTCTGTTCGGGTCAAATTAACCCCTTTCAAGTTTTTATGAAAAAAATTATGTTACAAGGATAAATTTTTTTATCCTAATTTTTTTGTCTTTGGCTCATTTTCTTTGAAGAACATTAAAAAAAAATTTAATTCAGTATACATGTTACAATGCCCCTACACATTTATGTCCTTCATATGATGTTTGGGTCAGATTGACCCGGATACACACAGAGACAGAAACAGAGAGAGAGCACACACACACACACACACACACACACAGTCCTCTCTCTCTCTTTCTCTCTCTCACACTCACACACACACCTACTCCATCTCTCTCTGTAACACTCGCTCACACTCACTCCTCTCACACTCGCTCACACACACACACACGCACTCCTCTCTCTCTTTCTCACACTCCTACTCTCTCTTTCTGACACACACACTCTCTCTCTCACTCACACACACAAACACACACTCACTCCTTCTATCTCTTTTTTTTACACACACACACACACACACATACACACGCTCACTCTCACACTCACACACACACTTACGTCCTCTCTCTCTTTCTTACCTACACACCCACACACACACACACACATACATAGAGGGGACATGGGTGGTGCTGGATATGACGCAGGGCCTCAATGGCCACAACATCACCTTTGATAATTTCTTTACCTCCTACAGCCTGGGACAGGAACTTCTCAAATGAACAGTGACAATGATTGGAACAATTAGAAAAAACAACACGGAGCTCCCCCCCTCAGCTTCTAACAGTAAAGAACAAGCCGGTCCATTCCTTAAACTTTCTGTTTATGGCCAACACTGCCCTGGTATCCAAAAAACCCAAAAAGGGCAAAAATGTGGTGCTCATGAGCACTGTACAATAGCAATGGATGGATCAGTGACCAGGAGGACCGTAAGCCAGAGGCCACTCCCGACCATAACGCCGGAAAAGGAGGGGTAGACAACTGTTGGCCTGGTACAGCTGTCAAAGAAGAACTTGGTGAAGAAGAACTATGGTGGCCACTTGTGATCTTGAACAATATTCTGAAGGTGTCAGCCAATGATGCGTGTGTTATCTGGATGGCAATAAACCCTGACTGGAACCAAAGGAAGCTCCAAAGAAGACGGCTTTTTCTAGCGGAGCTCGGCAAGGCACTGGTGACACCGTACATCCAAAGGAGACAATATCAGTCCAAATAAAAAATAAAAAAAATCATTGAAACGATGTTTCATTTCATTTTCTCATAGATGAGCATTATTTGTGCCACCATCAGTTATGCCAGTGTTTATTATAGTGGATTTTTTAGATAAATAATAAATTCACCATCACAAAAACTCCTGATACGTCCGTTGTTAAATGTGATAAATCAGAGAATAATAGCAAATATTCATTATAAATGTTATCTATATTATTTGAAATTGAGATAAAGACAATACATGTTAAGTATTTTTTTAACATTTTAATTTCTGTATTGCTTTTAAAATCCCAAAAAATGCCCCAGGTCAGATTGACCCGAACAGTGCATGACGGTCATTAAAGTGCACCTAACTCAGGGGTTAATTCAGAACTTTATATTGAGGAGCCTTGCTTCCTGTTTGTTTTCTATTTGTAATAATTTGTTGCTGCAGGCAATGTTCAGTGTCTGTATTACTCATGGTGTTTATTAACCCCTTTCTGCAGATGTAGACACTCGCGTCTATAGATATGCAAATTTAAGCACTTAGTTTCAGTCCTCGACAACGAGATGGCAGCCCCGGATCAGCTATTGGATATTTACAAGCAGGCAGAGCTGAAATGCGATTTAGAGTATGGAGAAGTTCCCTCCAATCCCTGTTTTTCAGGAGTAGCATGAATTAAACTCCTCAGCTAAGCCTGATGTGCAAACTGGTCAATATCCTTGCCCATAGTATCGATCCAGTAGTTTTATTATTTATTATAAAATTATCACTTGGGACAGAAAAAAACTTAGTACTCTGTACCAACCATTTTAGCTACAGTGAGCCAACAGTATTCCAATTAGTATTTAAAAAAATAGGTTTTGTGAAGCAAAAAATCTGATATAGTATTGATTCTCTGACATTCTACTGTTTATTCCAGTCATCACACACAAAGTATGCGTAGTTCCCTCCCATGGATTAAACACGTATATTCCTCCATTGACAAATTCAGCGCTCCCTTCTATCCACCCAAGTACTGGTGTCGATAGCCAGTCACTCAATTATATGCTCAGATTCATCTGCGTAACTGTACAGTTATAGTTCACGCCCTCGTGAAGCTTCCACGGTAACAATGTATTGACAGACTCGTTTCTTATCCACTTCCCGAGTGTTTAAACTTTTCTCAATAACTGAAATACATTGATCGGACAATAAGAATAGGATACAAATCCAAGCGTAAAAGTAAGGTCGGTTGTATTCTTCGAATGTTGGCCACGGTTGCGCAACTGAAAATGATGCGATATCAAAGAAACAAAGACACCCGAAACCGTCCTGTAGTGTTCAATTTAATTTACGAAATAAATTTTATGTGGACGCGGTCAATGGGAATTATCCCGAATTAAACACTACTGGAGGGTTCCTTCTACCCGATACATCTGTCTCTGGAGGAGGGCATCAATGAAGAAAACAGGATATACTTTTTTGCTCAATATGGCTTTTTGCTGTAGAATTTATGCCGCGTTTAAAGACATCGAATGCCGAGGTTTTCGTTTCTCCAATGCTTGCAGCCCACGCACGTCGGTAGATCCCTCGGTACGTTCACTACACCATTCTGTTGAATATGGAGGCATATGTCATTTTATTTTTTCCTGAAAGTGGAATTTCTGTTCTGTTAAAATAAGGTATATTTCAGAAATCAGAATTACTTAGTTAGTGAGTTTTTACCCTAATAAGGTGTAAGGTTATGAGCTCGGATGACAATATTGTTAACTTTATGATGGAGAAAAGGTATGTTTTGTGTTTGGAGAGGTTACTGGTGACCAATGATGTTCAACTGCACTGATATTGATAAATTTTTGCTAAACTCAACCAGAAAATCATTAGTTAATGCTGAATTTCATGCCCCAAAAGTTTATTTGTGTTAAATATATGATTAATGTATGATTTGACAGTGAACCATTTTGATGCATCTCAGACTTTGGGGAGACACCTGGATAGCTGTCTAATTTGGCTCATAGCAAGTGGGTGATCTAGAATGTAATGTTCAAGGTGAATTGTACTTGTGGTCAAGAAGTTTATGATCCCAGAAATGTATAGTTTTAGGCCCCAGCAGTTTTTCAATTGTCTGTATTATTCTTTTTGCTGTTTCAATGGTGAATTTTCATGAAGATTTTTTATGTTTGCAGCCGCTATTCTCCACCAAAATCATAAAAATAAACTGAAATTTGATGGGAGTCTAAATGCTTCAAGTGTCGACTCAATTGAGCCAAAGTTTTTCTGTCTGTAAAGCTGCAGTCTTGAATTATAAAGCCTTAAATCAGGTAACACCTAAAAAGCCAGATTTGTATTCTGCGCAAGGGGGTTAAGGAACCTCGATTCCTGTTTTGTTTTGTATTGCTTGGTTGGTGCCTTCTGCTGTGCAGTAGGCATAATAAACAACCAAGTCCATTCTTGCACCTGAGTCCAGTCCTCAACTTCCTGTCCTCTGCGCCCCTGAACAGTGTGCAGAGCACAACACTCACAGAAACACAGCGTGTGCACAATGTTGGGAAAGAAGGCCATGTCCAACCTCCACTTTTTTTCAGCTTCTTATTTTCCAGAACAATTTTAAATGGGGGTGCCATTATATTTTGGGGGATTTATTGTTGCGAAGGGGGTTTAGAATATGATATTAATATTAAATATCGCAATTGCTTTTGCTGCGTATGCCTTAGCAATTCAGTGTGTCATCAGTAACATGCACTAGTTGCACCCAAAAACCGAGCAAGTGCACCTTTTTCCGAGCAATTCCTGTAAAAACTTTGAATCCACCAAGGTTTACTGAAGATTTGAGGCCAACTCAGATAACTTTGGAAAAATTATACCAAGGTATCCCAAAGTCTGTCCAGTTTAATTAAGTTTGGACAACACCCCAGTAAACCTCGGTAAAATTTTTCTGAAACAAACTGAGGATGTCTGGCTAGGGAAGAAATGGTCATATCGGGAATACCAGGAGTTTTCCTGGTGGGCCGCTGGGTCACTGCTCAAAAAAAAAAAAACGCATTTGCGTAGACAGCCCACAGTGTGGTGGTCAGTGACCCACGTTACGATGAGCGAAAGCGCAACGAAGTGTCCGCACATACAAAATTTCTATAGTTCCGCCACAGATAATGCTGATCTTTTGCAGCCTGCAACATGCTGTACCCTATGGCTGTTAGCCTGTTTCCTGTCTTCGCGTTGGCAAACAATCGATTCTCAGCACCTGCAGGGCAAGCATTTTTATTCCTCAATTTTTATATTTAAATAATTAGCCGCTTTAAACCCTCATAAACTTTCCTGAGACTATAGTTTCCGATTCCCTTGGAATTCAAATTTTTTCCCCGCAAATTTTGCCGATCGCCATTCCATCAAGACGTCCGTGGGGTCAACCTTCTGACTCAGCCTGACAAACCGCATTGGAACCTAGCATAAATAACCAGCTATTGCTGCTTCCCCTTGGTCCCCGAGCTCTTTTCCCGTTCTGTGTGCTGAATGCAGAATGTTTTGTGAAGATACTTCCACCCTCATTGGCACTTATACATGTAAGAAATGCATTGCTTATGCCAGTTTAGCTGAAAAGATTCTGGAGTTGGAAGGTCGCATTGAGACTCTTCAGAATATTAGGACCAATGAGGAGTTCATAGACTCTCTTTCTGTCCAGCCTGATAGTTGCGCTAATATTAGTTCTTGTTTGGTTTTCCACTCCATGCCTGATGTGGTAGCGTCCCCGCAGCAGGACACATTTGTTACAGCTAGAGGTAAACGGAGGGGAAAGAAATGTTCGACAGGAGAGAGACCAGATGCCTGACACAATTTAATTCATTTGCTCCCCTCGAAGATCCACAGTTGAATGAATGAATACCAGAAAACACATTAATGATCGGTGATTCCATAGTAAGAAACGTTAGGGTGTTTAGACCAGCTCCTGCAGTGAACTGTATTCCTGGTGCTCAGACATTGAAGCAAACTTGAAATTACTTGATAAGGGTAATCGCAAGTATTCCAAAATTATTATCCACGCCGGCACAAATGATGTTCATTTAAGACAAAACCGCTCTGTGTAATCTCTGATTAAGTCAGTTTCTTAGCTTCAGCGCAGACAGTCGTGATCGGTAAGTGTCTCTGGTTCATACCCTTTCCCATGTAGTGACAAAATGTACAGCAGATTAGATTCACTCAATCGTGGGTTGTCCGAGTGGTGTGCAGGAAATAACGTTGGCTTCATAGATAATTGGCAAACTTTCTGGCGCAGACCTGGCCTTTTGAGGAGGGACAGTGTTCATCCTTCTCAAAAGGGCACCGTCCTTCTGCCAAAAAATTTGGCCTCCAATTTAAACCAGTGCAATTGACTGCCAAGTATCAAATCTAGATGGCAGGCATTTAATACAGTTAGTCTCAAAACATCATTGTTTAGGTCAAATTTAACAGAGACTGTGTCTGTTCAATAAAATCAAAAAGGAAGAATTGTGGTGTCGTCCACAGTAACTTGACCTTCAGTGAAACAAACAATATCAACGCCTGTATGAATACAAAGTCCTTTCTCAAGTTTGGACTACTTAATATAAGATCACTTAACTCAAAAGCAGCTCTTGTGAACAAATTAATCTCTGACGATAGTCTTGATGTACTATGCCTCATAGAAACTTGGCTGAAATCAGATGAAAACTCTTTGAATGAAGCTCCTCCACCTGGTTATATATACTCTCATACCCCCCTCTTGACCGGAAAGGAGGGGGCATTGCTGTTTAAAATAAAAAATTTATTTAAAAATTTAAAATAACTCCTTTCACTCAGTGCTCAAACTGCAACATAAATTTGATTCATTTGAGGTACCAGTAATGAATTTTTCATTGCTTGATTCAAGTTTGAACTCCATCCCTGCTCAGCCTATTGCTCTGGTGATAGTCTATAGGCCACCCAGTCAATAGGTTGGCCTCATGCATGATTTCTCGGGATTCCTTTCTGAATTAGTTTTAAGCTATGATAGAATTGTTATTTTGGGTGACTTTAACCTGCATTTGAGAGGGTAGATGATTCTTCAGCATCCATCTTCACTGATGTCGTGGAGTCGGTTGACTTCACTTAGAGTGTCAGCGGCCCAACACATATTCATGGTCATACTGTAGACCTGATTTTAAGCTTTGGTGTTGAGATTGCCAAGGTAGACATCCATTCACACAATCCCAGCTTATCGGACCATTCTCTTGCAAGATCCTGTCTCCAATTGGCCCACCCTGTATTATCAGAAACTAGGATGTACACAAGTTGTACTTTTTCTGACACAACGTCTTCACAATTCGCTGAAACACTATCAACTTATCTTGATTATCTACTCAGCTCCCTCTGTATTGACGAAATGGCAGATAAGTTTGCTAATGCGCTCCATTGAAATTTAAAAAGGCTACTGAGAAGAAGAGACCAGACCCCTAGTAAACTGACCAGACACGGAGTCAAAAACAAAAATCCCGTCAACTAGAAAGCAAATAGCGCTCCACTAAACTCCAGGTATTCCATTGTGCTTGGAAAGAGAGCCGTGCTGTGTAAAAGCACGCTCTGTCTGGTACGAGGTCTTCTTATTTTGCAAATCTTATTCAGGAAAATAAAAATAACCCTCGTTTTTTGTTCAAAACAGTGGCCAAATTAACTGACAACCATGATGCAAGTACCCCTCAAATTCCAGCCTCCTGCAGCAGTGATGATTTTTTAAAAATTCTTTAGTGGTAAAATAATTGGAATTATAGAAAATATCATTACTTCCCTAGCAGTTGGTGAAGGCCTTAACATAAAACCTAATGTTATTCATATAAACCAATTTGATTCATTCTCTCCCATACCCCTGAGCAAACTTGCCAAATTAGTCACTACTTCCAAATCAACAACTTGTCTCTTAGATCCCATCCCAAGTGAGTTATTGAAGGAACTCCTGCCCATTCTTGGCAGTCCATTTTTTTTTTTTTTTTTAAATAAATAAGGCATCTTCAATCCCGCCCAAATCTGGAATGCCCAATTGGTGAACTATGTACAAAGCTTGCTCGTATGTGACCCCTTGCTGCCAACTCAGGAGAGCGAAGACAGTTCGCGGCTCTCCTCCGAAGCATGTGCCTGTCAGCCTCTGCTTCTTATACACTCACTGGTTGAATCTTCGCAAGTTCAGAATGAGGGCGGAGGATAACCGGGCATGAACTGACTTAGAATCTTCCTGACGAGCGCCTGTCTAGCCAACAGGAGGCGCTTGAGCAACGAACAAAGCTATTCATTTCTTTCCCTTTCCGGCAGTCACTTCCCAATTTGAAACCCTGTAGCGCGATGGCCAATTGTGCGCTACTCTGAGAAAGCTGCCGACCACTGCCGGTTGGTACGACCGGGGCTTGAACCCGTGACGCGATAGTCAAGGCACTGCGTTGCAGTGCAGAAGTAACCAAGTGAGCTATTCAGCAGCTCTGGCAGTCCAATTCTACACATAATGAATTCTTCCCTGATTTCAGGTTCAGGGAACCTGAAGTCCATCTTCATTTAAGATGACTGAAATGAAGCCTCTTCTCAAAAAACCAAATTTAGATCCAACAGTTTGGGCTAATTATAAGCCGATGTCAAACCTTCCATTTACAAAATCCTACAGAAATGTGTTGCCCAACAGCTTACTTCCTTCCTGCAAATGAATAAGGTACATGAGAAGTTTCATTCTGGCTTTAGAAAACATCATAGCACTGAAACACCCCTCACTGTAGTAATGAATTATCTACTTCTCTCCAGGGACTGTGGCTGCATCTCTGTCCTTGTCCTACTTGATCTAAGTGCTGCCTTCAACACAATAGACCACCATATTCTTAGATATTCTTAGACCAGTTAGAAAAACTAGTTGGTATTTCTGGACTCTACCTTTCATGGTTTAAGTCTTATCTTTCTGACAGATGTCAGTTTGTTAGAGTAAATGATAATTACTCTGAGTATTCCAAGATAAACTTTGGAATACCTCAAGGATCTGTTCTGGGCCCTCTGCTGTTTCCTTATATATGCTTCCCCTTGGAAACATCATAAGTAGATATGATGTTAAGTACTACTGTTATGCAGATGATGCACAGCTTTTAAGCCAGGTGAACTTGATCCACTAACTAGATTAGAGATGTGTCTTAAAGCTATTAAAGCATGGATGACACAGAATTTTCTCTCTTTAAATCCAGATAAGACTGAAATATAGGTAATTGGTCCCAAATCGCTCAAAGACACATTTCTCAAGTTTTCCCTCGACGTTGATGGACTCCAGGTTTCTGCCAAAGCAGTTGTCAAAAACCTTGGTGTCACCCTTGATTCAGAACTCTCTCTCTACTGTCATATTAATAACATTAGAAATGTGGCTTTCTTCCATCTTAGAATCATATCTAAACTGAGAAAAATGGAACAAATGGTTCATGTATTTGTGTCCTCTCGGCTGGATTACTGTAATGTTTTATTGTCAGGCTGCACCAGCTCTACTCTGAATTGCCTTCAAATAGTGCAGAATGCTGCTGCTAGGGTTCTGACCAGAACAAAGAAATATGACCACATTAGCCCAGTGCTCAAAAATCTTCACTGGCTGCCTGTCAAATTTAGAATTGAATATAAAATTCTACTGCTGACTTACAAAGCCTTAAATGATTTGGCCCAGGAATACCTTAGTGCACTTCTCGTTCCTTACTCCCCTCCAAGATGACTTTGTTCACAAAGATGCTGGATATTTGAAAATTCTAAATATATCTAGAGATACATTTGGAGGCAGAGCATTCTCCTACAAAGCCCCAATCTTGTGGAACAATCTCCCAGCAAACATTCGGGCCTCAGACACACCCGCTGTGTTCAAGGGAAGGCTAAAAACTTACCTTTCCAGTTAAGCCTATGATTAGTTCATGATTAGTCATTTATAGACATTTATTTGGCTCTGGCGGGACTGGCTTCAACCAAGTTTTATGATAGGTTCACGAGATATTGGAAGCCAGAATTATGAAAATCCATGTGGAACAGGTGGCACTGAGCATGCATTAACGGTGCCAGTGGGGCTGGCTACAGCCTTAGGCCCGTATTCAGAAATGACACTCTAATCTAACTAATTGAGTGCGAGTGAGCACTAAAACTTAGTTAATGTCAGGTTATACTAAATGAGTCAGAGGTTGCCTTAACACTCATTTGCTTTTAGAGACCTCACTCACACTGAAAATAGCGTCTCTTTCTAAGTGAAGATTGAGTGCAGGGAACACCTCCCTTGAGCCGCACTAACTTGCGCCGGTATTTCGTTGTCATGGCTTTCAGGCGGTATGAAACATTATAAACTCTGGATTTTTTACAGCCACGTGCTCAACGCAATCCCAACTATGCAAATTTTAACTCTAATGATGATAATGATGCCGGTAACTTACTAACTGACCACCTGGTTTCAGTGTTTACGAACTGCACTGTGGTGAGCTCGAGGTTAGCATTTGTCTACCCACCAGTAGCTACTGGTGAACTGACAATAAGGGAAGCTCAAAACCATCCCTTAAAGATTATGATTGAAAAAAGGTCATATCCAATCTTTTAATAAAATTGAATTTACTTGAACTACAAGAATCCAAAGGATTGTCATGTATCGCCAGGTCTACTTGTTAAGTTAGAATGAGCATTGGGCTCATAATTAGGCTATCGCCCTGTTTTCAATTCATTTAAATTACCATTGCAAAAACTCCGAGAACTCTCAACATTATCAGATGTGGCCAGTTTTCATGAATGACGCATATCTTTTAACTCTCACGCATTTGGATTTCTCACGCTTTTCTTAACTGATGGGTTGGAAAATTCTACGCTCAACTGGCTTGTGGGGCGCGTGTGGATTGGTCTGCAAGGCTCGTGTAACTGTAAGTCACGAGAATCCATTCTTTTCTACATTCTAAATTGCTGAATGTAGAAGAAAATGTCCGGCACGTTTCACAGCTTGTTGCTTAGTGACCCTTGCGGGCTGTCCTGCGCCTTTCATGACCCACTCGACCACAGAACTATAGCTGGTTTCCTCCTGAGATTTCTTCTCACTGGGGAGAAGAAATTTACTGTTGTGGGGAATAGGCTGGGCACTGCTCTTTTATTTATTTTATCTCTCACTGAAAAGCGTCTTTGTGACAGTCTCTGTGAAAAGCGCTATACAAATAAATTGAATTGAAAAAAATTAATACATTGACATTCTAGGCTAACATGGTTTTTATACCACTTTGAATAATTCAACTTCACTATTCTGGCTGTCTTGCGTCAAAGCCGTTTTTTTGTATCTATTTATATTTTTGCTTTATGCAGTAGGGATGACCGGAAAACTGTTTCCTTGCAAATACAAAAACAATGCATGGGCTTAAGCTATGTACAATTTACTTAATTTAGTTTTTTTTGAAGGCAGGCTTGCAGGGAAATTTGTTTGACCAATGGCCTTGCTTGTCCGCTGTTGCATTAACAGTCTGAAAATGCGCTTCAACGACTACGAGCAAACAAAACTGTCAAAAAGTAATGGAGAGGTGGAAAAGCTTAGAGAATAAAGTGTCAAGCAGTTTTCATTTGGAGGAGGACAAGGAAGTGGTAAGACTAAGGTTAAATTAATAGGTTATCGCAAGTATACGTTCGGTTAAAATTTGCTTGAGTTACATAACAACCCCACTGATGGACTAGTTGTGAATAGCCAACCATTTGATGCATCTTGATTCGTTGTTTTGCAGTGCCAAATAAAATATGCCCTAGAATACAGGAAGACTTTCCAAATTTTCCATTTCAAAACCCAGTCTTGACGTTCAGAATCACCTGTGGTTAAACTGGCAACCCCTTTAGAGTCCGTAAATTAGATATGTAAAGTTATATGAAAAAGGCCACGTATGAATCAATCCAAATAGTGCAATGGTTTTATTGAAAAATTCTAAATGGCGCAACATCTCATTTCTTTTTCACATTCATTCATGTAATAATAATAATAATAATAATATTTCAATAAAAATACATTTTTAAGTTGATAACATTATATTTTTAATATAGAACTGCATCACTGTATTAAAATTATTTCAGGACATCTTTAGGATAAATAGGATGTTTTATAAAAATAGAATTGTTTGTTTTTGGAAATTACCCACCCAACCCCTGCCTACAGAATAGTAAATTCACTCACATATACATAAATTCAACTTAATGGTGACTTAATGGATGATGTGTATTGTTATGTATAGGTGTTTTATGTGGAGCACTATATCATTTATAAATGGAGATTTGTTGTGCTGCCTTACTGGTCAGCTATTTTTTTATTTTCTTCATCATTTAGCACCCTCAGGCGGTATGTCTGAAGAAAAACATGATCTGATGCAATACCACTTGTTTGTGATGAAATAGACTAGTGCTTTCTAGAAGTTTCTGGCTTCTTCCTTGGAGGGGGCCGGATCACCCAGGACTCCTGTAGATCTTTCCAGAATAATCCTAGTCTTCATATATGCTGTGATTTTGCTCAGATAAGAAGAGTTTTTGGTATAGCATCAGAGTTTCATAGTGACATTAGAGTATTATTATAAGATTGCACATTGGATTATTTGTAGAAATTTTTGGACTTAATCAGTGAAGAAAAAATTTGTTGAAGTTGTCATTGCTAATTTTCTTTGTTGTGATTATCAAGTAATAACAGTATGTTGTTGTTTCATGAGACAACACGGTCTACTTTCACAACATTCGGAGTGTTTTGTCAGCATTAAAGCCTCATCTTTTAGAAACATTTAAAAAAAGACCATCCCAGCATTGTACTAACGTTTTACAAGCAGTTGAGGGTGGTATCTTTTACTAAACCTGGTTTAGGGACTTGAGGGGCAGAGGGGTTTTGGTGACATGTTCACATCTGCTCAAAGCATAAATGCATACAGCCACACTGGGTTTGTATGTTAGATATACACAACAATTATTTTGTTGTAGGCTTAGGCAAATTGGTGTTATATAAACTCAAAAACAAAGAATATCAATGTTTTATGGGAAATATGGTCCAATATGGCCCCTTGGAGAGTGGGCCGGTCAGGTACGAATTCCCAGGCCACTTTTTTGCCCCAGTCCGCCCCTGTGTCTGGCCCACAGAAGCTCAGAGACCACATCGGTATTCCTCGGGAAAATTTCACAGAGGTTTACTGAGGAGTTGTCCAAACTTAATAAAACCAGACAGACTTTGAGATATCTTGAGATGTCTCAAATCTTCAGTAAACCTGTGTATTCTCAAGTTTGTAGGAATTTCTGAGAAAAAGATGCATTTTCTAGGTTTTTTGCTGCTTCGAGTGATTCTTCTAGTTATAAGCTATATCCATGGATGGCAGCACTAGAAATTATACTCAAAATTTTCTTAACTGGATGTATGCTTGATGTTTTACATGCCCAAATGTTTCTCTGGGTATCCAAACATTGAGGTGAGCCAAAAAAGTACTGGTTTCATTCGATATTGGGGGAGGTTGAATACAGAATTCTTTCCCTGGGAAAAATATATCAATCTAAATGGGCAAGCCATATTATTACTAACCAGAAAGGGCTTAATTTCAAAGCATTCTCGTTTGAACTCCAATGTTGGTTTTTCTTGCCACCAGTCCCGTGTCCATTTCACTCATTTTTACCATTGCCTAAAATAGGGTCTTAAGGAAATGTAAATAAAGTCACACAATCCTTGTGTGATTGAGAAAGCTACCAAAAGCAACACACCTCCCAGCTGCACATGTGAGCGACGCCAACTTGCTTATTTGCGGAGCATTGTGGAGCAAAAATGAACCAACGAATAAAGCAGGGGTTTGCCTGTTCAGCAGAAAAGTCCCAAACTCTGTGTCAGTTTTTAAGCCTTTCAGATGTAAGACGGGGGATCAAGCAGGGATGTCGCAAAAGGCTGGCAAACGGGGGAGCCCAGGAATTGAGGCTCATCCTGCACTTCCGAGAAATTTTTGCGCAGCTGGAATACAGGGAAGCAGAATAATTCTGTTCTTCTCTCTCTGCTAAATTGTTTTATTACATCCTCCAAACGGTGGAAACCCAAAATCCAGATTCGACCCCCATTCCAGGCCATGCTGCCTGGATCAAAGACATGATTTGGCTTAAAGCAAAGAGAGACAATCCATTCTGGGAAGATCGCAGCCGACCTCCCACACATGCACCTCTATGCTGTGTGTAGCCTATTTACTTATGGAAGATCTTATCTGATCTCTCCCCACGTACGTAAGTGCGTGTGTAGTCTATAGGTATGGAAGCTTCGTAATGCAAACTTCCCGCATGCTTGTTCCGTGTGTAGCCTTTTTCGCCAGGTATGACTTCATTCTCATTATCTAAATTGTTTGTGACTTGTAATTGATTCAACCTGGATTTGTTTGATGTAAGCTCTTGCCTACCTGGTGAATAAGTTATTGTTATTCCTTGCATGGTCTCAGTGACTCTTATTAACACTTTTATATTCTTTCTAGCCACGTTACGACGGAGACTTAGAGGTTAAGCTTGACCAAGGACTGACTGATCAGCAGCTTTAGGATGAGAATTGGTTTTATTGAGTTGAAGAGATGATCATGATCTCCTTACATAAAGGATTTATTGCTAGGTTCTAGGATTTTAAACTTGATGAAACCCATGGATGAAAGGCAGTTATCTGTTAAAATTCCCTGAAGAAACCCATAGGCATGCATAGATCTGGGCTCACAGTATTTATGCCAAAAGATGCTATTGCTGCGATGATTGACTTCCATCCCATGGTTTTACCATCAAACCTAAGATTCGGCAAAAATGCCAAAATAATGCTATATTGAGTAACGCAGGCCTTCACTTACGAGTCCGAGGTGTCATCACCCTGAGATCCACGCATGTTTTCCCTATATTATAAAATCTAATTCTAAATGGAGTCAGATTTGAAACGAGAGTAAATTCAGTAACTGTTACAATACTTTTGCAGGGATCACTAATATGATTGATGTCCCACCTCTTTCGGGTGTAATATTCTTACGATCGCATTGGATTATTCAACGCATGGTGGCAGATTAGATATATCCGTGATTACAGCATGGCCCTGTTTGCGAACGGAGAAAGTTCATTGATATTATCTTATTTTTGCCTCACAACAGCCTGAGTACGCGCATGAACCTTTGCTCTCAGGTCTTCTGTCTTTGGTTTAGCTTTGTGGGTTTTACACAGATCCCGGAGTTTCCTCCACCTCTGAAAAGCCAATCCGAAGTTCACTCTGGTTTTATCCCGGGCTTTGTCTAATTCTTTCTTTTGTGCTTTTTTTTCTTCTGGCTTCCTCTTCTTACCTGTCTTAGCCGTGTGTGCTGTTGTCAGAAATGGAGGCAATTGGAATTTTTTTCCTCGCTGATGGCTGTTGTTGCGCCATTAGTTTCTCTAAGAACCCTCTCTCTGAGATTTGAGCTTGACTGAGCACTGGCATGAACTGAGGAGGAAGGGGGATGAGGGCATCTGCAGCGCATGCATGTGCACTGTTTGATGGCTGTCAGACACCATTCTGGCTCTAATTGGTTCTTTTTGGTTGAACTGAACAATTCTTTTAAAGGAGACCTAATATGCTATTTTTCCAAGTTAATATTCGGTCTTTGACTCCCGTAGAGTACTCCTGATTGCGCAAAGTAAAAAAGGATACTTATTTAGCTCGTACTGCCATCCTCAAAAAACCCCATTTGTAGTCCATAGCAGAGGCGTTACCAGGATGCCAAGCTTGGGTGGCCATTTGTCCTCTTTGGGGGGGAGGAATAACCTCTAAATCGCTGTGAAACAAAAAAAATATATATATAGTGGCGGCTGGTGAATTGGCAATATTCATGACCTGTTTTCAATCATTCATTTAAATTACCATTGCAAAAGCTCAGAAGACTCAACATTAACAGGTGTGGTCAGTTTTCATTAATTATGCACAATAGGGTTGTGCCGATCGTGAACCGCGATTTTTAAGGCGTAGTACCACCAAAATCCGAGCTTTCCCTTTTCCTTCATTAAACCCAACGCCGCTTGAACGAAAGAGCCAAACATCATAGGGCATGGGAAAAAATTTCGGAAAAAAACTTGACTGACATCAGAATTTTTCGGCTATATGCTGCACGGAGCCGAGTAAAGGACAACAGAATCGCCTCCTAACCAATTAGGCAACTCTCAGGAAAGTAAACCTATTCCCATTTACTTTGCTTGATTGGCAATCAAATGGTGGATTTGTTTACTCTCTAAGTTGAATGAGTAGAGCTGTTTAGACAGCATGTCTGATTGATGAATTTCGAAAATTAAATGGCCATAGAACAGCAGATTTGCATGAAGACGATTCTCATTGGCACGCGATTTCGTGCGACTGATCATTTATATCTCACAATCACGTTTCACGCTTTTAGGGAAGAGGAAGATTTTTTCTAATTATTCAAACTGGCATTCTTTCAATCTAACACAGCAGCCCAGTTAGGTTTGTTTGCTTTTCACCATCACATTTTAAACTTTATAGGCTACTGAAATTGCTTGATTGTTATTTAGACTAAGTAGTACACGGGAGAAGATTTAGGGAAGGGCAGAGCGAAATTTGCAATTAGCGAAATCTAAACTCAGGCTGAACCGTTGCTTATGTGGAGCTAGCGAATCGATCACTTTTACAGGAAAGAATGTAATATTCAATCGATGGCAGTGCAGCGTTTGTTATACTTGAACACGGTATAGGCTGTGCGCTTCCCTATTGCTTTCACCGGTAGTATCAGAGTGCTTGCCAAGCCGTTGGAGTGTATCAGGCTGACCCCGGTCATGGATAAGTAAAGAGATCATTTCATAAGCACCCAAAAATGCACCCCAAGCTCTGGAAAATCTACGTCTGGTCTAACTGCAGCCCAACTCGGCAGACACGTACAGCACCTCTCCGTTTAGCTTCAATTGTAGTGGCTACAATAAGGCAACGTTATAATGAAACTGCCACATTGATCCTTACCGAAGAAACACAAGCATACCGATCATAATTGCTGCATATAAGTTAACCAGGAGCATTTTTAATTAGCAGAGCACGCAAACTAACATGCAGTAGCTGATAGGCGGTCATGACTTTGAATGTAATCTGTTGTGCAAAAAATTAGTTTTGTGCACGGTGTGAAAGCTGCTTAACACACCCATAACGCCTGTATTCACGTCTTTGCATTGACTTTGAATGTAGCTAATCTGTCAAGCGTAAAATTAGTTTCGCGTCCGGTCTGAAAGATGCTTAACGCCCCTATAAGGCCTGTATTCGTGTCTTTGCATTGACTTTGAATGTAGCTATTCTGTCGTACGAAAAATTTGTTTCGCGTCCGGTGTAAAAGTGGCTTGACGTTTTTATTAGCCATAACAATTTCTATAGGAGGATAGTCAAGGTAGTGCAAAGAAATCATTTGTAAACCAGTAGAGCTTCCGCTTTTCACATTGCTTTCATGGTAGCACCAGAGAGCTCGCTCAGACATTTGTGAAGTATCCGGCTGATCCCGGTCATGGATAAGTGAAGCAATCACTAACTTTTGTGGCTACAATTAGGTAACTTTATGATGAAACTGCCACATTGATGCTTACCAAAGTAACAAGCATACCGATCAGAATTACTGCATATAAGTTAACCAGGAGCGTTTTTAATTACCACGACACATAAACTAACATGCAGTAGCTGGTAACCGAGCAGTCATAACCACAGAGACAAACCCTTGCAATACAGGTTTTACTGACATTAAGTTCTGTTACTGTGAACAGTTGTACCAAGCATCCAAATTCCAAACAAGTATTAGAAGTTTGCTTCAAATGAGGTTTATATTCACTCACCTTCTGTAGAATTTCCCCTGATATCACTCTTGCATATTTAGGACACAAACATTAGCAAAAGTAACTTGCTACGTTAGCCACTGTGCTACAGCCACAATCAACTGGCTATCACGTCAGATTGGCTTATGCAGTAAAAGCAATTTACAGCTTCTGTGTCTGTGAGTCACGGACAGTTGTGACTGATACAGGCTTTATCTTCAGATATTTTACAAAGCCTGCGTTTCAGGCCAGTTGTTAGTGCTAACTATCGCTAGCGGTTCTGCTAACCAGCTGTTACATGTTAGCTTCACTTACATTATTTGCTGTTATATGGTTACTTACAGCTTGTTGCTCCGAGCGCTTGATATATGCAACTGCTTTAGGTTTGAGAAGCAGGTGAAAAGCTTATCCTGTGTCGAATTATCCTTTATTGACAAAGCTGTCTTTGATGAAAAGCTGAGCACAAGCAGCTAACGTTCCCTTTGGCCATAGCTATTTGCTGCCAGCAAACAAAAAAAAGCTACCCACTGATTTCTGGTGGCATCGTCTTTTGGAAGAGAAATGTATGTTTTTCTTTTCATCCCAAAGTAAACGGACAAGTAGCTTTGGGAGTGATACTGATTAAATTGCACCTCAAATGATCTGCGGTTCTTCTTTTGTATTTCCAAAAGAGTAGACGCTACTAAGGCATAGTATGAACTGCCGTTGTTAGTGCCTGCCAGGTGGGCAGGTCCAACGCAGTGGTTGGCTCTGGCTAGGTTTGTACTAATTGGACGGCACAACCTGACGTCACGTTTTGCTCAGATCTCGTGAAGATCTCGGGAGGAGCTGTTGTGAGAGAAAATCACACTCACAAAATCACATTCTTGGATCACGGCAAAATCCCTGCATCTTATGTTTAGAAACTTTTCAGAGGTTAAGCATGGACAACCAACATTATAACATTACTGATATGTAATAAAAGAAGGATCAGCAAGTTAAGTCCCCTTTAAATTGCAGTTGGAGCAGTAGGTGGGTTTAAAGGAGACTTTTTAAAATTACAGAGTACTAGTTTTATGTAATCCTGTCTGAACGCTGTGACAGTTTTAGCAAAAATGACAAAAAGTTACTTTTATGAGACTTATCAACTGCAGCTTTAAGAACACGTGATAAAATGATAAAATTTTTGCACCATCGCTTAACGATTGGTCCATTGTGATTGATTTAGTTCCATAGCTGTCTTCACTTTACTTGCATTGGCATATCTTCAGTAATAACGATAACTTAACTTACTTTAAGTCTGAGTGGTGTTGGCCAGTGTGCAGGATGAAAGGCAGCAGAGAAGTGCAGGACTGATATGCACACAAGCAATGATCCACCAGTCGACCACAAATAATTCATTATTTGATGATTCCAGGCAGAACATCTCTCAATCAAACACAAATCAATGTAAAAGCTACTCAGTGTCACTGCAGCTATGTTAAGGAGCTGGCAGAGATCACCCCCGGTCAACTATAAATAACAGTATCACTACTTTCCAAATGTCAGTTTGAGAGATAACAGAGACACTATAAATTGCACTTGATTTTGTTGAATTATCTCACAACAAAATACACTATCCTTTCCTGCTTTGCCCTAGGTGTTTGCACTTAAATGATTGATTGATTGGTTGAATTATTTGCCCATTCTGCCACACCTGCCGGCATTGCGGATGGCAAAATTTTTTACTTCTCATTTCTTCAGGTCCCATTGTATCCAAGCAACGGTCAAAAATGGCCTGTTGCCAATTAACCGTCTTTGCAGTGGGATGTTCCACCAAGTATATTTTTTGGCATCATTCAACTTTTCCAGTCTTTTGTAGCCCCTCTCCAAAGTTTATTGTGTTGCTGGCATCAAATTCAAAATGAGCAGATGTTTTTCTAAAAACAATAGAATTTCTCAGTTTCAACATTTTATATGTTGTCTTTGCACTATTTTCAGTTAAATGTAAGGTTTAAGTGATTTGCAAATCATTGCATTCTGTCTTTTTTTATTTGCATAATTTTTATATGTTTGACTGATGTTTATTATGGCTTCATAAACATGCACTTATAAAGACAGTCTTGGACATGGGTGCCATAGCAATACTCCCCGACCTCAATGCCAGAGCCAATCAGAAACCTCACAAAATTTATTTTTTTGTTGTTCGCGGAAAGAAAAATGCTGAAATACTGCAGACTTCCTGAAGGTGGACAGCTCAGCACAGAAAATGACCAGAACCCAGAGGCCATCCTTTCGCAGGAGACACCCGGACAGCATCGGAGGCAGAGAATGGCGGAGAAGTGTCAGCGTCAGACATATTCCATGCTGCTCTGCAGGACTACTTATTTTCAGTGCAGTGCACGGTAAAGCTATTTTCTGCCTTGATGCCGAGGATTTGGCTCAGTTATGCACACATTATTGCCCATGTTTCATCAGAAGCCTCTAATGTTTAAATTAAAAAAGGCTATTCACAGTAAAATGGCAGATCCCATCTGAACAAAGGAGAGCAAGTTTACTTAAGAATTTTACCAGTTATGCTACCACATACACAACACAATTGTGCATGCTTGCTGGCTTGCCATTTTTCTAAGAATCTTACGTCTTGACATTGACACCCTTTTGCGCAGAAGCCACATCTGGCTGTTTGTGCATTATCCTATTTAACACTTAACAGTTCAACATAGAGATGGGGGACATGGCTCAACTGAGGCAATACACTTGTGGCATTAAGAATTCCATCGTAGTACAGTTTATTTTCTTGATTTTGGTTGCAAAAAAGGGCGGCAAACATTTTCTGTTGCTAGAGATAATTTTTTTAAACTGCTGACTTGAAACTATTTGAAGCAGTTAGCATGTCAGGCTTGGCTGAGGAGTTTAATGCGTACAACCCCTGGGAAACAGGGATGGAACCTAACTCATCCATATTCTAAATTGAGTTTCAGCATGGCTTCCTTGTGATTGTCCTAAAAATCTTCCGGCTGTGTCAACTATTGCTAGAACAGTGTAACTGTGTACATAAATAGAGCAGCTCCATATCTGCTGGCGTCTACATCTGCGCAGAGGGGTTAATTTCCCAGATATAAGTGCAAAATCGAGTATAAGCGCAGTAATGCATGCTTTCCATGCATCTACATCCAGGCTCGCAGAGATTTTTTGACAATAAATCCAGCACTACTCTCACTGGTAATTCATTGATATTAGTTGATTTCTTAGCTAATGCAGGAAGCGAAGAAAGGCTGGCAAGACACTCAGCAGTGCAAATACATACAGCATTGATTGAATTGACAGAAGTAGGTCTAGTGGGGGCACTGTACTTTCACATTTGGTCTTTTGGAGAATATGCAAGATGGCCTGTGGAGGCTAAATGGTTGCAGGCCTCGGGAGATTTTTGAAAACTGTATTTTTTTTTGTTTTTGTTGTTTTGTAAAAAAATTTCCCGTCCACAGGACATCTTTTCTGCGTCCACACGGAGATGCCTAAAGTGACCCAAAATGCTGTTGGAAATATTTCAGGCCTGTGTGTGACGCTGTAGCATTCCTCCAGAAATAGAGGGAAAACGGACAAGAGGGCACATGCTTGCCGCTGCCTTCTCTGTTTTTGGTCTATTTCCGTGTAATGCTATGATGCCATACAGCAGCACACGGGCCTGGGGGCTGTGATGGGGGCTGTCACGTCTTCTTTTTAAAAAAAATCCATTTTTGGTCGTCCACATGACAGCGCTGGGGTGGCGTTTTCAAATTTTCTCACTCTGGAACCCGTTTTCAAAAAATACTGTTTTTTGGCCGCGTTTTCGCTGTTTCCGTGTGGACGCAATGCTGAAATTATAAAATATTTATGCGTTTTACAAAAAAATCATTCGATCTATAGTATGGCAATATTATATTTGACCACAGATAACTTTGAAAGGTTGAACTCTAAGTCAAGGAACATATCAGCAATCTTAAACGATTGGACTTGAACTTTCAAAACATTATTTTTCCAAAACTGTTTGTTAACTTTTTTCTAAATCTAGCAATTAACTCACCTTGATACACTTTATGTACAGTGCGAGGGCCATCTTGATTGAATTAATGGAAGTGGGTCCAGTGGGGGTGCTGTACTTAAACATTGGATCTTGCAGAGAATGGACAAAATGGCCAGTGGAAGCTAAATGGTTTCAGAAAGAGATTAAAGTGCATATATTGGACCAAATTTGTCTTTTTTTAGCTGCGACCATGCAGCTCTTTGAACGCTTCTGTCTGTCTGTCTGTCCGTCTGTCTGTCCATCTGTGACACCTTTTTCACCATGCTTTTGTTGTCGTATCATCATAAAATTTTCAGGAGTTATTGACTTTCACCAAAGTGATGTCCATGCGCAAAGTCGAGGTCAAAGGTCAAAGGTCAAGTTCACAGAGGTCACGACCTTGTTTGCAGGTTTTCGTGCTGTAACTCCTGTTACAATTCATGGATCGCTATGAAATTGTGGTAATAGCTTCTAGGCATACAGGAGGTGTTCCCTATTGTTTTTCAAGGTCATCCGTCAAATTCCAAGGTCACAAAGGTAAAAAAAGTGTCAATTTTGCCCGATTTGACAGTTTTCGCACGGGTTAGCACTACTGCCTCACAACAAGAAGATCGTGGGTTTGAATCCGGCCTGGGGCCTTTCTGTGTGGAGTTTGCATGTTCTCCCCGTGTTCGCGTGGGTTTTCTCTGGGTACTCCGGTTTCCCCCACGCACAAAACATGCAATATAGGATCCCTCCTGTATGGCTGTATGTGAATGTTTGGTGGTGGTCGGAGGGGCAGTAGGCGCGTACTGGCAGCCACGCTTCCGTCAGTCTGCCTCAGGGCAGCTGTGGCTACAAAAACGTAGCTACCACCATCAGAGCGTGAATGTGTGAGTGAATGAATAATGCCTCCATTGTCAAGCATCCTTGAGTGTCCAGAAAAGCGGTATATAAAATTGATGCATTATTATTATTATTAACTCAAGTTTAATTCAATGAATGGCTATGAAATCTTACAACAAGCTTTTTGGTATAGAGGAGGGGTTCCCTATTGATTTTCAATCTGTCGAATCCCAGGGTCACACTGGTCAAAAAAGTGTCGATTTTGCCCCAATTTCACAGTTTTCGCACCATACTCCACTTTAACTCGAAGGATGGCTATTACATCTTACAACAAGCTTCTTGGTACAGAGGAAGGGTCCCCTATTGATTTTCAAGGTCATTTGCCAATTTCGACATCACACTTGTACAAGAAACCACCAGTCATGGACACTAGGCCTCGTGACGGATGCTAGGCGAGGTCGCAGCTATTAGATCCTTCTGATCTACTTGTTGTCTATAAGACAAAATTGCGCCTATATACACTAAACCCTCAGGGTTATTTTGCCAAGTGTGGTCCGTGTATGTGGTCCAAACAATTTTTGAAAATGACCAGAAGTGTCTGGAAAAAGCCCCTGGGAGTCCTTAGCCACATTGATCTAGATTTGTGATGTCACCTGCGGTTTCCCCATGTCCAGGGCGCTAAGAGACCCACTGCCTGCATGGATCAGTGCTCGATCACCGACATTTACCAAATGCAGCTAAACAGCAGTGTACCTGATTTGGACTCACCATCTGTCCATGATATTGGGCCTCATGCAGCAGCATTCTTGTAAATTTCTTTTATATTTTCTCTTATATAGAGAAAAAATAAGAGAATTAAACGCCGGACGCACCAAACGCTCTTGCCGTCCAAATCTGCTCTTGCCCATGTGTGTTGAATGTAGAATCCCACTTGATGGTAAATTGGAAGCTCGTGGCCGGTTGTTTTAAATTAGCATATATGACACCCACTATACACCATATAAGGGCAGGTGATGTGTCGTGTGTAAAGATCCGACTGCTTGTGGCAATCTTGGGCGCTATTGCACTAGGTGCAATTGTTCCGTACCGTGCCACAGAACAATTGTCCCCCCCTCCCCTCCCCACTCCCACCGCTGGTCAGCTTTCACACTAATAATTTCGTACCAGACCCGAGTACACTCGCATACATGTCAACATTCCGATACAGCGCGTTGCAGTATGCACCTAGGTGGTTTTAAATGGGAGACGATTTTAAAAGGAGGCGCCAATATATTTCAGGGGGTTTATTACTGAGAAAAGGATTTTGTATATTAATATTAATATCATGAATGCGTATGCTACACGTGCCCTAGCACCCTGGTGTGTCATCTGTAACATGGATTACCACTTGTAGCAGCACAAAAAATTTAACTTGAAATTTTCTTGCCTGAATGTTTGATGTTTTTACATATCTAAATCTTTCTCTGGGTACCCAAACATCAAAATAAGCTGAAAATGTACTGATTAAATCCGATATAGGTAGATGTTGCATACGGAATTCTTTCGCCCATTTGTTTTTGGCCGATCATGCTGTCCACTGCCATATACCACAAAAATCGATCTATCTCAAAACTTGAGCTACCAGACTTTTGCACCGTTTCCTGTACTTTGAAATATCGCAGCCACATTTTCTTTAGTTTGTCACGGCACTGATGTACAATATTATTCTGTGATAACCATGTGAATGTATCTACTCACAAATTATTCAATAAATCTTTGAGTTTATGGATGTAGCATCCAGTTGTGACTGTATGTTTTCTTCGTTTAAATGGAGATATCTTTTCGTCGCTGCATTTATTAGAGCAAGAGAGCCATAACACATAACTGTAATCTACCGTGCTCAAGTATGGTTGCTTTCACATTTGGTTCGAGTAGCCATTCATCTGTCTCAGCAAACAGATCGGCGCTATCTCTATAAATGTGCTCTCTGTGCAAGGCCTGGATGGCCAAAGCGGCCAAAAACAGTAGGTAAACTATTCAGAAGCAGAATGCACGCAACTATCTAAGGGTTTTTTATAGCTTAGTCCTAATTAGGATCAACTGGCCAAACTCTTTAGCCCAAGAATTAAATAATAAAGTATTATAATTTCGCAAAAACGTGAAACAATCAAAATTTGATTATATGGTGCGCTGTTTTTTGCATATGGTGCAAAATGTTTTTTGTTTGCATTCACAGGACAAGCAATTTGTGGAAAGAGATAACAGTTTTCTGTTTTCTATTATCTCGGTAAGAGTGCTGTAGACCACTCTTACCTAAAAGAAAAGCAAAAATAAGAAAACATTGGTGCATCCCAGAAATCAATGGGTAAGAACAAAATTAGAAACAAGCGGGGATACGAACAAAAAAAGAAAATTTGTTCTTATATCGGTTCTTGCATGAGGCCCATTGTCCCGGAATACTTCAAATAACACCCAAAATTGCAAAAATAAAATCCATAAACAATAACGCAACCTCTGAGTATATCCACTATCAACAGAATGACCAGCGCCGCCATGGGCTGCGGGAACAGCATGTGACATCAGAGAAAGTCATTTTCCTCAGGAGATTCAGATTGCACGCTTTTTGCACGCCAGACGAATTCTGCCGAAAATACTGATATTAAACCAGGTATATCTGACACTGACCGATGTCGTATATTGGTTAAAATGCGTAAAGTGACTAAAAATCCGATATAGTACCTCAAAATTGGGTGCATTTTGACGTTTTATATCAGCCAGGATATGCCGTTTAAGTTTGTATTATCAACATAAAGGATTTCATATATGACCTTTAACTTTAACTTAGTGTTAAAGTTGACCTCAGATGACCTTGAAAGGTCAAGCTTGAAGTCAAAGCGAAATGTTATCATTTTCAATTTATTGAAGATTGGTAACATATGTCTGTTGAACACTTGTACGAAGTCACTTTTGAAGTTTTATTTGGTGACCTTGAACTTAACCTTCAGTCACCTTCAGTGGGCAATTTCATTGACTTCTATCAGCAAAATCATTACAGATTGAGTGTAGGTTTGCATTGAGAGACATATAGTAAGTCATATATGAACTGTCATTTGTTGACCATCATAATGACCTTTGAAGGTCAAACTTGACCTTGTGAAATATCAATGACTCATATCACTAAAAAGTTCAGAGATAGAGCCGAAGTCTGTATCAAAGACTTACAGGAACTCACATATGACCTTTCATCTGGTGACATTCCACTTGACTGTTGGTGACCTTTGAAGGTAAAACTTAACATCATAAAATGGGCTTTTTCGCAATCAGCGATCACGTGACAACTTTCCGCATAGCTACAAGTCTCAGGTGGGCAAGCTAACCAGACAATCCTTGACAACACTCAGTTTTTGAGTGATCAAGAGTTCAATACCAACAATATAGAGTATGTTTCTGTAATTTGTATTTTAGTTGACGGCTTGGTTTTCCAGATATAGTTAAAGTAATTTTAGATAAATTGTTTTAGCTAGATTTTTAGAAGAAAACAGTGAGCAGAGACCAATTATCAAGGTCGGTTGCTTTGCACTGGACCAGACGTTCTCAGGTATGTTTTAAACCATTTTAACACTCAAATTTTACTGGCTATCACCCCAGATTTTGTAAAACTTCTGAATTAGACTTTGTAGAGTATCCAGGCACTCAACTTTCACTGATAAAAATAATTGATTCTTTACAATCAGGCCATTTTGCATCCAAGTAAGCTTATGTGTGAAGCAGTGGCGGCTCGTGAACTGGCAACAAGGGAGGCTCAAATTTATGCATGCAGTTAGAATATTCTATCACTATATGGCACACCCAGATCCGTTATTGAATATTCACAAGCAAGCCAAGCTCAAATATGGTTTAGAACGACGACGAGCTCAGTCCCATGAATTATACTCCTCAGCTAAGCCTGATATGCGAGCTGCTCAATATACTTGCCCATAGTATTTATCCAGCAGTTCAAAAAATGATCTCTTGCGAGAGAAAAAAAAAAACGTTCTCCTCTGAAGCAAGCACATCAGCTACAGTGAGCCAATGGTATCCCAATTAGTAATTAAGAAAAAAAGTTTTCAGAAGCCAAAATTTGACATAGTAGAATGCCATAGTATCAATACCATCAATTTTAGTCATCACATGTCAAAAACGCGTAATTCCCTACCGCGTATTTATGGGTAGATTCCTCCATCGACAAATTCAGTGCTTTTTTATATCCTCTTAAGTACTCATGTTGATAGCCAATCACTCAGTTATTTACTTAGGCTCATCTGCATAACTGCACAGTTATAGCTTATGCCCACTTGAAGCTTTCAGCAATGTCTTGATTGACTTGTTTCTTATCCAATGCCAGAATGTATGAACTTTCCACAGTAACTGAAAGACATTGATTGGACAACCAAAAGAATATATAAGCCTCTCGTAAGAGCAAAGTTGGTTGTAGGTTGGGCACCGCTGAAAATGACATGATTTTAAAAAAGTAGACTTATCGTTACTACTATTATTATTATTATGATCATTATTATTTTATTATTCTCTTTCTGTTCTCTATTGCTTATTATTATTATTATTATTATTATTATTATTATTATTATTGTTGTTGTTGTTATGATTTTTTTTTCTCTACATAAGGTTTAGCCTCTAAAATGTCACACGTTTTACTCATCCACACATTCAAGCAACAGTATTCTTTACTATATACTCCAAACACTTGTGACTGACACTTCCCACTCCTGTCTCATTTGCGTTTTATTGTTTGTTCTGCTTATCTTTTTTATTTTTTTATAATTTTTTTTTTACTATTGTTATTGTATTTGTTTTGTTCTTGTCTGTTGTTGTCTCCCATTGTTTTCTTTTATTTCCTGTTTGTATGGTTCATACTGCACTTCACCTTGGTATGTCTTGTTAAATGTTTGCAAATTAAAAAAAAGAAAAAAAAAGTAGACTAACCAAAACCTGCCTGAAGTGTTCAGTTACATTTAGAGGATTTAAATGAGGTATGGACATAGTCGATTGGAATTATCTTGAAAACAGGACTTGAGGGTTCCTTCTATCGGATAAATTTGTCTCTGGAGGAAGGATTCAGAAAAGAAATAATGTGGCTTTTTGTTTTGGAATTTATACTTTATTCAATGAAATTGAATGCCGATGTTTTGGCTTGTTTACTACGCCAATAGTTCGAGGACTTTGGTAGACCCCCTGATATGTTCATTGCACCATTCTTTTCCATCTAGAGTAGAATATTGCCTATTCCACTGATAGTGGAATGTTTGTTCTGTTACAGTAAGGCATATTTCAGATATTACTCAGTTGGTGAGTTATACTTGTTCCTTTTAAGGTGTGAAAAGTGTTGATATAAGGTTCGAGCTCAGAAGTGGGAACTGCTGGCTTTTCACTGCTGGGTGAATGTCCAGACCCTTTAATAAGCAGTTCCTTTGATGAGTATGTGTGCTGGCTTGTGGAACTCTGAAGAAAAAAGGACAAATTCTAAAATTAATCATGGAGAAAAGGCATTTTTTGGTTTTGGAGAGGTTATTAGTGACCACTGATGTCCAACTGTACCTACATTGATTAACTCATGCTAAATTAAACCAGAAAATCATTCATTCATATTAAATTTCATACGTCAAAGGTTTATTTGAGGTAAATATATTATTATTTTATTATTTGACAGTGCACCATTTTGTGGGATCTTAGAGTACGGGGAGCCACCTGAATAGCTGTCTTATTTGGCTCCTGGAGAGCAGGTACTTTTGAATGTGATGGTCAGATGAATTATACTTGTGGTCGAGGATTTTATGATCCCAGAAATGTATAGTTTTAACTCCCCGCCATTTTTAAATTCTCTATATACTTTTTTCAACTTCGGTGCTGAATATTCATGAAGATTTTTTATATTTGCAGCCCTTCTTCTCTGCCAAAATTATGAAAATAAATTGAAATACGATGGAATTCTAAATGCTTTAAGTGCCTTGACTCAGTTGAGCGATTCCCTTCTTCTATGTGAAGTTGCAATCTTGAATTTTCGAGCCTTAAATAAGGTAACACGTAAATAGCCAGATTTGGTACAATTGCGGAGAGGGGTTAAGTAATTTGCTAAATTAGTATTATTCCCTTGTGCTGTAACATTTTAGCTGGCTACCTGATTGTCAACCCTATTACAGTAACTAGTGAGAATGTATTGTTTGCTGGATATACAAATTAATTAGCTAAATTACGAGGCACATAAGATGTATGTTTATACGGCCGAATGTGTTTATTTTACAATTGTCGGTTAATGCATCTGTTTCTTGAAACAGTTTACTCAGTATTTACAATGTTTTATTGGCGAATGCTGTTCATCAATAATTCCACTCGTGTACAGGATCCCTCTCAGCCTAAACCTCTTTCTTTCCTCACTTTCGCAATCAAACCACTGCCCTTGCATCTCATAAGATCCAGCAACAGCACATCAACCCATATCCTGCTGACCTAGAATCTCATTCAGCACCAAACGCAGTAGTTCTGCCCTCCCTTCTTTACTCGAAAATGTCTCCTCAGCTTTCAGCCCAAGCCTTACCATATTGCACGTGCCCCATGATTACTTCAGATGAAGTCTGCCTCTGCCTGTCTCGCCACCCTCTGTGGGTCCTACTTGTGTCTTGCTTTCCCACACTGCTCAGCTACTACTGAGTCCTTTGACAGGGTTATCTTTTGTCTTGCCTCAGCACACGTAAACTCCCCCACCAAGGTTGACATCGGCAAATCCAAAACTCCCCAGTACTTCAGCATCTGGGAACTCCAAACAATTTAATATTGCATTCAAGGCATTCAGACCTCTCAACCTGGTTAATAGGGACATTGGACACTATCTGGGGCTTCCTTACACATGGAAACAACCCAAATTGCAAACACCCAAATTTATATTGGATTATATGGATTATATATATGGATTTTGGCCTTGTCTCATGTGTACCAACATTTTTCTGGGTTCTCAGCATCTTTTAATGATATCATGTGCCATACAGGATAAAATCTCCGAATACTTTGCAATTTTTGGTTGAAAACGTTATCTTAAATTGTTAACCTATTTCCCCATGCAGTGTTTGATATAGTGGTTAAGCCCTCACCATATTTACTCATGAAAGACTTCTTATACCCAAAAATGTCCTGACCTTTTGCTAAATAATCTAATTACTTGTGTTCTGCCAGTTGTCTTTTTTTTTTTTTGCATCAAGCGACTTTTCCAGTCTTTATTGTCTCACCCCAACTTTTTTGAAACAATCTGTGGTCATCAAATTCAACTTTAGCAGATATATTTTATAAAACAAGAAAATTTGATCAGTTTCATAATCTGATGTATTGTCTTTGTACTATTTTCAAATCAATAAAAAGTTCAAATGATTTGAAAATCATTGCATTCTGATTTTATTTACATTTTATACAATGTCCCAACCTTTTTAGAAATGAGGTTGTACTTACCTGGTAGCCCCCAATTATCTCCTTTTACGATCAAGAAGCTGCAGTTTTATTTCTTGAACCTGCTGCAAATCATTTAGTGCTGCACTAGACTACCTGCCAAGGCTCTTGACTGGCCAATAGTTGATGAAAGAAATGTCCTTCTCATCCAAATGAAAGTTTTTGTCTGCTAGTTAACCTTTACAGTTTCATAAGACAATGAAGAATTGAAATACCATATTCCCTCGCAAACAGATCTGAAGTCTGCAGCTCAATAACTTGAACTTGCTGTTTGTTTAATGCTATACAATTGCACTGTAACCAATGAAATATTTTTTAATCTACAGGATAAATTAAGGACATGGCCCTGGAAGGGAAATTCTACGCAGGCCAGGCCAGTAAAGAGGGAGAATTTGAAAGGAAAGCTTAAAGGACATTTCTACAAGAAAATAATAACAATAATCATAATAATATCAATTATAGTGGGAAGAAAAGGTAAATTTTACCATGAGAATGTGTAATTGATCCCTACATTAGTGTTTAAGGAGATGAAAACCCCACCCTCTGGATTTGGCACAGAGTGGGTAGGCCATCAATACTGCCTCCTTACTCGATTGCCTGAGCAGCTGAGGAATAGAAAATCACTGCCTGCTCAGCTGTGACCTCACCAGCCTCCGCACCTGCTTCACCTCCAAACTCTGCCGGTCAGCCAGAGTCAGAGAAGAAGAGAAAGTAGGAGAGAGATTTTGTCATGTTTGTGAGGGAAGACTGGGAATAGGATTAAGGGAGAGAAAGAGGTGCTACAGCGCAGGACAATGTATTGAAATTTGAAACGCCTGGAGTTGAGAGTCAAAAAGAGGTAGTGATCTATGTAGTCTGCCTGCAATTTTTTTTTTTTAATTAATCAAATAATTTGCCAATGGCATGACAGTTTTTCAACTGGATGAAGTCAAGCAGTGTATTGACCAAGCAAGCAAATGGTTTTTCATAAGAAAGTGACGAATGCAGAAAACATTGGATACAGTACTACACAAACATTACTCTACAAATACCATGATGATGCCATGTCTTTTTACTCCCTCGGGGCTTCAAGCTCCAGTAAATTGGGTATTGTCGTTCCTTCCACTGGCCGGCAAGCCAGCCAGTCGTCCGTCTGTCTGTCTTCCCATCACTTGGTACCGCTCTAGCAGCTGAACAGTTGAGGGGACTGCCCTCAAATTTTAAAAGATTATGCATATTGGAAGCCTATTTGATGTTGATATCATAGGTCTAATTTTTGCCTCATTTTTTGTTGGTGAAGGGTTTGCCTTGGCCATCTGCAAAGCACGCCTAGTGGTATACAGTGCTGAGCGCGATCTAGTTAATGCATCCACTAATGATTGTGTTATTTTCATTGCATTAAAGCCCTCCCAATCATTAAATCAGGGAAATGTTTGTTGACATCCCCCTTTTTTTGACAAACACAGAACGCGCACACAAACTGACAGTTGGTCTGAATTATTTTTTGGGCTGAGGTGGGCACGGCATGGCATCAGATCATGCCAATTTATGCGAGCTTCAAAGTTCCTGGAATCACCAGCCTCAAATCATTTTCGTATAAATTTACACGGTCCTCGACTGAATCATCTAAAGTGTGAGGTTAAAATATCAACTAGATTGTGCTAGATGCTATTTATCCCGTGGTGAGCCTTTCAGGAGGCCGACAAAGAATGCGGTCAAAATTGTACCAATGAGTTTGACATCGAATAGGCTTCCGGAGACACCCACTGATAATATTCATTTTAAATTTGAGGGCTGTCCCTACAGAGCCTCGGCAGCTGGAGTAGTAACAAGCAAGACTGGCAGACAGACAGACAGACAGACTGATGGACGGAGGGACAATACTCCATCTGCTTGAAGTGGCCAGAATGTAAAAATCGGTCTAATCTGTTATGTCTGTGTTCCTCCACATTTTAAAAATCAGTTAAAGATTGAAAATCATCCAGTGTGCAACAGGCATAATATTGGAAGTTACACACAGTAGCTAGCCGCCACAGGAAAAGAGTTTATCAAGTTCATTGTTTATAACAAAGATTAACCAAGGTCCACAGCCAAAAGATATTCCATACAAATGACCTTCTCCCCTGAGCCAGCATTTCACTGCCACACCATTTTTTTCTGTATGATCTAAGTAAGTTTGCATGGTGCGCTCACTGTCAGTTATTTAAGGTGGGGAAACTAGAAACATGAATGGCGACTGAGATAGGGGACAGGCACTGCTACTAATTTTTTTTTAGTTTGTGCTTCTTACAGTACTATGTTCAGTATTAAATAATTAAGAGACTGTTGCATTCTATTTAGTACTGTGTGTCGTAATTTATTTGATAAATGTGTGAAAACAAGCAATCTTACCAGAAGAAGTCACAGTGATGTTTACTGGTTGGATGCACTGTTAGATGCAGGTGACACACTGAGCAGCATGTCTCGCAGTTTGAGCATCACACTAAGCGCAGTGATGCAGATTATACAGTAATAAGGCCTACAAAAAATATAAAAGTGATGTGTTGCAGTTACATGTATGAATTACAATATCAGCAAATGAATCAGTGGTTGTATGAGCTCAAAGTTCTCATTAATGTTAAATAATCTGGAGGGGAAAAAAAACACCCTGGGCTGAAGAAAACCTGGGGCTACAGCTCAGTAGCCAAGCCCTAAACACGCCCCTGCTGTGGGCAGAGACAGAGCTGCTGTGGAAAGAGAGAAAAAACGATAGGCAGTCTGTGGCAAAGCCCAAGAAGTTTCTTCATTTATTTGAAGCTTAGATCAAACTAAATAAATTGCATCGTTAGCCTCATAATTGACTATCTCATTTTTAAAGGTCTTTTTAAATTTTAATTATTAAATTTATTTTTTAATTATTATTAAGAGAACGGATTATTTTCTTAAGGTTTTGAGGGAAAAAAAGGAAAAAACACATAATTTTTGCCTATACGAAAGAACAGGCAACCGAGATCTCAATTTGGCAAAAAAAAAAAAAAAGATTTAGGCAATTATGCCATGCGACTAACAACATTACGATCAGGAATTTTTTGTAGTTTTTCATTTTTAATTCATTACATTATAAATGTGTCAGAACCCATGCTCTATGTCGTGTTTTCTATCATGTTTGAATTTAGTTTCCGCTGTTTGTCTTTGTTCCAGTTTTCTTCTCTGTGTTTGTCTTTGTCTTCCCATTTATACGCCTTTATATTTCCATTTGGAGTGTCATGCCTGCCGTGAATTAGGTTTTTTTTTTTTTTTGGAAAGTTTTGGTTTTGTTAATTCATTTTAATTATTCTACTATCATCTTCCACACTCACCATGCTCACTCCTCAGCCCTCTCCTGCATGTTTTTCATTGCTTCTTCTTGTCTGTGTGCAATTAAGTTTCCGTCTTTCGGTTTGTCATCACTAATTCATTATCGCTGCTTCTGTCCCGGTGTCCTGTGAACCTCTTTTTGTCTGCTTGCCCAGTTGGTGTCTCCATTCCGCCAGGGTTTCTGGCATCTGGATTCGCGTTTGTGCCTGCTGAAAACTACTTTTCCAGACCTACTGCTTGTTTATTGACAAAGTTTTTGTATTGCAGTTCTGTGCTGCAGACTGCCCGCCGGGTACTGTCCACTGCCTGTTTGACATTGATTTGCTCCGAATAAACTTAATTGTATTTTCATATGCTGTTGGCGCTTAAGTGCTTGTCCATCAGACAATGCGTTCTAAAAAATTTTGTTGTGATCATTAATGGCTATAAAGCAAACCTAGTCAATCGCGAAATCAATAACAACCGTAGTAACAAAGTTGATTATTTTTTGACAGTAATCGTCATAGCCATGGAGGCCATTCTGCAGTGGTGAAATTTGAGCAGAAATTCTGCCTCTAAAGTCGCCCCCAGGCATCTCCTCAGGCATGACAGCAGGATGGACATTGGCAGGGTTGCCAATATCATCGTCACTGCCATTGCTGTTTTCATTGTCAATGTCATTTTATTGCTGTTTTTGTTTACATTGTCAATATTTTTCTTATCTTCCACCTCTTTTGTTTCCTCATCTTGCTACCGCACTGATCATTGTGGAAGATCGCACACGCAGTGACAACAACAGATCAAAAAGCATGGTGAACCTCCAAGGCTGATAGAAAAAAGTTTCCATCACCCTTTCTTTATTGAGCCAAAGGCTCTTCCTTTTGATGAACAGTCCACTCTTGGCCCTGATGCGCAAACATCCTCAAAATGGCTTTACTATTACTGGTATCTGATCTGGTTGTGGAAACTGGATGATTTAGCCTTTCATTCTCATCAGCATATAGGCCACAGTGCGGAACGCCCCTGTAAGTGCTGGTAAGGAGAATGGCGAAGACCTTTGAAACAATCTAAAATGATTTTCCAAACCCTAACCAGTGCAGAAGATCAGCTTGTGTGCACATGCATGCACTTTTCCCAGTGACAGGAGCTAAAGGAGGTGCTGTCTGCTGAAGCTGAAGTTTTACGTCAGATTATTAAACACCGGCACAGTTTTAGTAATTTTAGTGAATCTTATAAGAGGCTGTCAAAATAAAAACTGACACATATTTTTGGATGCATTTTTAGTCCTAAAAAAATTACATAGTAGTATATTTCAGGTGATGCTGCGTCAGTATATGAAGCAGCTGAACTATTTTCCTGTGAGGGACATATTCAGTGGGATATTCTCATCCAAGTCCTTGCAGCTTTGCTAGGTAACATTTACTGCACTAAGTATAAAAATATAGCAATAAAAGTTTCCAACACTCCTTTGACATTGAAATCTGACTTAATTATACAGTAAAATACTGTATATCAATACCAAGTTGTCTTTCCTCCTCACACATTAAATAGGGGAGCCTCACCACGACAGCAGCAATAGCATTTGGCCCCGTTGTTTTGGCTGAAGATAGAATGACAAGCTAAAATTAGCCAGGCTTATGACTCCCAGGACCATTAAATCACCGAGAGATCCCAAAGACTTTATAACTCGCAAGTATGCATTTCATTCTTGAATAAAAATTGTGTTATCAAATACAAATGTTTATCCACTCACTGCTGGATCTTAAGTCCAAGAGACAACTTGTTCTGTCAATGCAACTTATTCTGTGCAATAGTAGGGGAGACTGGGGAGAAGTGGGCCGGGGGGAGAAGTGGGCCACCTAAGCTAAGTTCTAAAGTTACTGCGAGGAGAATACATTTCTGTGGTCACGTGATGCAGCGCGTGTATTCCCAAACAGCTATCCTGAGTATGAGCGGGAAGTAGGCACAGTGCAAGGTACGTCACAAATTGTCATTTTATGACTTCAAAAGTAAATTTTTGAATCTGAATTCTTTTTGCCTCTTGTCCTAACATGACATAGATCACAACAGAATACATGTTTCATGTAATTTCTCTAGGAGTTTAGTTTTTCAAAGCATACACCCAGCCTGGAGGTTTGACACTGAAAACACTGGTGGCCAAAAGTATGGAAATATGAACATCTGGGAGAAGTGGGCCACACGTGTCATGGGAGAAGTGAGCCACGTTACTTTGACCTTGATCTTTTACATGTTCCTATTCAAGGTCACTGAACTTATGAAATTTTTGGCTCTCCTGTCACCATTGGGTGCTACTTTGTGCGCTGCCTACAGGGAAAGTCATTCCGTGTATCACAATAATGACACTCCTGGATGGATGGATCTTGACATTTCACATTCCCTATATTATGGGTGCTACTTTGTGTGCCGGCTAAAGGGAAAGTCTAATAGTAGAGCTTTACTGTTGTGCAAGGGATGGGGGGTATCTAAGGGATATGTTAGTCTTGTTCAATTACCTGTCACCTACCTCCGCATATAATATTATTTCTTTCAAGAGGGGTGGCCCACTTCTCCCAGAGCATTCGGCCGGGCCGGCCCACTTCTCCCAGACAGCTAGTCATTTTTTCATTAAAAAAAAAAGATGACTGAAGGTGATGGTAATTCGTTCTCGGACCGTGCCTGTATTTCATGCTGTTGGGGTAAGGGATTGCTAATCGTCTCCTACACTGTGGATCTCCTATGGTTCATTCCCCCATAGTAATGACGATCAGTAAAAAAAATGGTCCACTTCTCCCCGGTCTCCCCACACTACAGGCCAGAAGTGTGATAGCAAGGCCAGTACAGGTCAAAAATTTGGAAGCAACTTCAAATTTCTGTTCACAATGCTTTTCTTAAAAACAAGCATGAAATCGATGGATTTTGGGATGTATTTACTGCATGATAAGACTTTTATTTCATTTTAGGCTCCATTTTCCTCTATTAACCTTTAGGTGCTTTATGCATTGATGTTACCAGACCATTGCTGAATAAATGTTAACAAAAGAAAGGAGGGGCCTAGTTTTTGGGTTGAGAAGATTTGCAAGAGGCACAACTTCAGTGAAAAAGTAAAAAAAAAACAAATCACAATTTGCATTATTCACTTTATGTCATGGTTTACAGCCTACCAGATGCCAACAGCAATCCGGCGGGCACTAGAACCATGGGCCTAGTAATATGGGCCTGATAATTTTAGTAAAAATGTATTCTGATGAGTGACTCTGTGTGTAATAATCATATTTATTTTGTTGTAAAATATGCCAATGAAACTATGATCTTTTTTGTACAAATTTAATCTTGCTTCCAAACTTTTGGCCTGTAGTGTAATTGAAAAAAATTACACTGACAGGCTAACGCAACATCACTAAAATCTATGTTGTACATTTTTAAACCAAGAAGCCTAACAGAAAACACAAATGTTTATCTTTGTTGATTTAAGAATTAAATTTAATTTGAAGAGAAAAGCAGCTGTATGTTGGACAGTCGCACATTTGTTATTACAGAGTGGTTCCGCCCCTGTGGGTCATGGATTAGTGGTGACAATTCAGACTACGTGTTGAATTTTCAAAAAATATCCCATTTTTCACATTTTACATACTCTCGCTCTTCTATTCCAAAAGGTGCACTGACTGTAACGCATATGTAAAATACTGTATGCTTGCATTGAATCAATTTGAGTCATGCATTGAAGCATGATTCAAATTTTGCCCAAATAATGTGTGCATTTGAGCTCTTTATCAGTGCTCTGCACAACCGCTCTATGGTTTGAGCTCAAACTCTGAGATTGATGTGCTCTCGCTGTGTGCATTCCAAGCATGCAAGTGTGCAGTTTGAGACACAGCCACTGAATAACCTTCCATCATTTGACAGTGCCTCCTTTCAGCCCTCACTGTCCATCATTCCCCCTCCCCCTCAGGCTTTCGTTCTGCATTTCCAAGGCCACCAACCTCTGTATCATTGACAACAGGCAAACCATAAATGACATGGGTGCACTATGCTGTGGCCTCCCTCAAGGCCAAAGGAGCCAATTTCACTGATGAGGGTGCCAAGGGGCTTTTCCCCATAAATCCTGAAGCTCCAGGAAAGATCATCATTTTCCCCGTTCTCCACTGTGCATCAATTAATTTTCTCATCATCCAAGGGGACGAGACCTTGTTGTCATGACACTGGACACTTAATGCGGTACTATTGCTGTATTGCACACATTCCAGGAGCACAGACAACACAAGAGTCACACAAGTAACCAAATAGCTCACAGGACACAGTTAGTTTACCACACAGGGAAGTGCACTAGAGGTACTGTATAAGAAAAGGCAATTCCAAAATATTTGGACCACGATGCCTTTTTGACTCCAGCACATTTGATTGACAGTAAAAGGATGAATTTCAGCTAAAGGTGCTTAATGTCAGCTGTAATTGGAATTCACATTGAAGGCTCCGTGTACGAAGTACCACCTTTTTCACACATAGTTCCCCCATTTTAAGGAGCTTGTAACATACATATTATAAAGTCATTTGGTTTCTCTGGCTGATTAGACAGCTATATCTCTGTCTCCTGGTTGGACTCTCCGGCATGCCAAGACCTTCATTAAATCTGTCAGCAGCAAAGAAGTCAATTAGCATACAGCGCCTGAGTGACTTATTAGAGCATCGTCTGTCTCTCGGGCTACTGGGTAGGTGTAGTCACCCGCATTAGTGATGCAGCTGCTAGACTTAAATTGCCTTTATAAGTTTACCATCGTGCAGAGCACGACCACTGTCCCAATTGCAGAGAGAAAGAGAGATAGAAATAAAGAAAGAATGAATAAAAGAAAGAAGTGAAGCCTAGTTGGTGGATGGAGGTCAGAGGATGGATCTTTCTCAAGTCGATTTATATGATGTCCTAAAGGGCTTTAGCAGTGGAATAAGACATATTTTAATCACACGATTCATTCCTTGTAAGGCCGGATGTTGGAAGATGGCGCTTTCTCCCATCATAGCTACATTATTGCAGTAGTTAAATTATTTCGCAAAGCCTTTTATTGATCTTTACCCCTCCCCCACATAGCCTCACATACTGACTCATATTCATGCTCACAAACCTAGTTAGACTGAGAACATAACTAGATTTAGTCAGTAAGCATGGCTTACAGGATACCTCCCGCAACTACAAGTAGTCGGGCAGTACCACAGTCAATAGACCTTCCAGCAAGAAAAAAAATTCTCAAAATTGGATGAGTAGGTTATGAGATCTAGGTCCGGAGGCACAGACGCACGCACACACGCACAGACACACGCACAGACACACGCACGCACGCACACACGGACGGACAAAGCAAATCCAGTATACCCCCCTAAACTTTGTTGCGGGGGGTATAATAACAAACACGTACAGTTTAGTTTACCTCCGTAAACTCTTAATTGGTCCTGTCTCTGACAGAGGAACATTTTGGCAGCTATTTCTTATTGCTGTTGCATCATCTTTAATACCTCATGTCACAGTTATATTAATCCATAGAGGCCAATCCAATACTATGATGTACATACAACGTTATATTTATTTATTTATTTATTTTATTAAAACCTCCAACAAGTGGAGAAACAAATATATACAATAAAATGAGGAAAATACGACACATCAATGTTCATCAATGTTCAAAGTGGAGGAAGCAACTGGAAGCCATGTTCGTGCCCAGGCCATCCGTAACCGGCTCCATGAAGTACAGTAGTGTACAAATACTTATTGGAGCCACTGTATATTTCATACAGAATTGTTCATAAGTTAAGTAATTGCCATTCGTGTCCATCAAGTCAACTATAGACCATATTCCTCTCATACCAATCTTCAAAAAATAAGGATTTACAGTGGCTTACAGTCATTTATTTATTGAGGAAAATGATCCAATATTACATATCTGTGAGTGGCAAAAGTATGTGAACCTCTAGGATTAGTGATTCATTTGAAGGTGAAATTAGAGTCAGGTGTTTTCAATCATTGGGATTACAATCAGGTGTGAGTGGGCACCCTGTTTTATTTAAAGAACAGGGATCTATCAAAGTCTGATCGTCACATCACATGTTTGTGGAAGTGAATCATGGCTCGAACGAAGGAGATTTTTGAGGACCACAGAAAAAGCGTTGTTGATGCTCATCAGGCTGGAAAAGGTTACAAAACCATCTCTAAAGAGTTTGAACTCCACCAATCCACAGTCAGACATATTGTGTACAAATGGAGGAAATTCAAGACCATTGTTACCCTCCCCAGGAATGGTCATCCAACAAAGATCACTCAAAGAGCAAGGGTTGTCATAGTTGGCGTGGTCACAAAGGACCCCAGGGTAACTTCTAAGCAACTGAAGGCCTCTCTCCCATTGGCTAATGGTAATGTTCATGAGTCCATCATCAGCAGAACACTTAACAACAATAGTGTGCATGGCAGGGTTGCAAGGAGAAAGCCACTGCTCTTCGCTGCTGCTCGTCTGCTGTTTGCTGAAGATCACGTGGACAAGCCAGAGGGCTACTGGAAAAATGTTTTGTGGACAGATGCGACCAAAATAGAACTTTGTGGTTTAAATGAGAAGTGTTTTGTTTGGAGAAAGGAAAACACTGCATTCCAGCATAAGAACCTTTTCCCATCTGTGAAACCTGGTGGTAGTATCAGGGTTTGGGCCTATTTTGCTGCATCTGGGCCAGGACGGCTTGCCATCATTGATGGAACAATGAATTCTGAATCATACCAGGGAATTCTAAAGGAAAATGTCTGGACATCTGTCCATGAACTGAATCTCAAGAGAAGGTGGGTCATGCAACAAGACCGCGACCCAAAGCACACAAGTCGTTCTACCAAAGAATTGTTAAAGAAGAATAAGGTGAATGTTTTTGAATGGGCAAGTCAAAGTGCTGACCTTAATCCAATCGAAATGTTGTGGAAGGACCTGAGGCGAGCAGTTTATGTGAGGAAACCCACTAACATCTCAGAGTTGAAGCTGTTCTGCACCGAGGAATGGGCTAAAATTTCTCCAAGCTGATGTACAGGACCGATCAACAGTTACCGGAAACGGTTAGTTGCAGTTATTACTGCACAAGAAGGTCGCACCAGATACTGAAAGCAAAGGTTCACATACTTTTGCCACTCACAGATATGTAATATTGGATAATTTTTCTCAATAAATAAATGACCAAGTATAATATTTTTGTCTCATTTGTTCAACTGCGTTCTCTTTATCTACTTTCAGGACTTGTCTGAAAATCTGATGATGTTTTACGTCATATTTATGCAAAAATCTAGAAAATTCTAAAGGTTTCTCAAACTTTCAAGCGCCACTGTATATACACATGCACTGAACAACAAAAGTGACGCAAGTTGATTAAAGGCAGACTGGAAAATAAGTTATTTTAGAATTTATTCACTAGTCAAATTTATTACTAGTGCGTGCATATTTACACTCGTTTCATCAAATTTTTCTTTATTTTGCAGTCACTTTGACTAAGTAACCATGAGAGTACATTAAATAACTAGCTAACTTGCATTTCTTTCTTTGCATTTCTGTTGCTCAGTATATAATATATATAAATATATATTTCCTTTTGCGTGGATTGCTGTCATGTAATTCTGCAATGGCCCTATGGACTATCAACATGTGTCTTATGAAGAACAATTGTCCTCAAAACGTCACTTAGTCGTAACAAATAAGTGGGTATTGGAGCCCTGCTGTGTGCGAGTTATTTATTTATTTGTTTCATTATTTGCCCATTTGTGGCTCCCGCCTTTTTCAGAGCTGAATGTGTGTTTTTTCTTTTATTTATTACTGGGTGCTACTAAACATAGTCGTAACGCAGGTGATAAAACCATGACGAGCAACCTCAGTACAACTTAGCTCGTGTTACTCATTTGACATCTGCAACACTTTCTCCATGAAAGTGTAAATCCAAGCAAAGTTGAAAGGTATACATGCATTCTTCATTTTTTCTAACAATCAAATTGTGTTTATTTTGGGTCTGCTCTCAACTTTTGCTGGTTGTTTTTTTTTTTTGTTTGTGCTATTTGATTGTGTTAATGCACAATGTGTGCACTTGAGTGTATATGTGTTTTGTATAACTTGCTGAGTAGGACAGACGTTAGTTTTCTGGCTTGTTAGTTCCAATGATTGGCAACATTGACACTCCACTTCAACCCCTGCACGTACTTGCACGTACTTTTTTTAAGTGAATATTAAAATTCAGTTTAGGGCATATTTGCTCATTGCCAATCGCTGTCATTTGGTCTCATAACACTCAGTAGTGAAACATGCATGTCAGAAGAAAAGTGAATTCTTTAATAGCATGACTTAATTGTGTCTCAGAAATAATAAAAAATATTACATGACAGCGCAACTAAGGTTGGAGTTGAAATGACAAGAATAACAGGTGGTGAATGCTGATTAAGAAGCAATCATCAGACTAAAAGAAAAAGCATGGAATTATATCACAAATGTCAATGATGAATTTGCCTCATCCCCCAACTCCCTCCAGCCATCCGTCCCTTCACTCATGCACCATTGGATAGTAATTGCAATTACCCACTCAGGCACACGGGGGCAATGTTGTGCAATAAGCCCTGGTCACTTATGAATTTGCTTTATTTACAGATCATTCATCCTACCAGTGAAACAGATATCCTCAAGTATTCATGTGATAAATGTATATTTAAATGAGATAACAATACATGGAAGTGAGATGAGGGGGAATTTAAATAATTAAACCACACTGATGTGACTTCTGGGGAATTGGGAAACCTGGAAAGTTCCAAAAGCAAGGAAATATCACTTCCATAATGTTTCCCATGGTTAAGTATCAGGCTTCTGTCCTGAAGCTCTCCAGATAATGAATCTTATAGACATGCATATGTATGTGTCCATGTGTACCTGTGTGAGAAATGCTCTTTCTGCAGACAGTTGTCAGTCTGCCACAGAAAAACCACCACAGAAAAAAAGTCAACTTGCAGTTAGCAGTTAATCTTGGTAGAGAATTGAGCGGGCCCTCTTGAGCAGGAAGAGATGGTACCATTTTCCCAGCATTCATTGCGCTGAGAGAGATCTCAAAATAAGCTCAAAGGCCCAGTGGATGAAAGTTCTTTTCATCTGGGAGTTCTGAGACTGCAGTACAAGGAATGTCAGAGAGATCCGTAACTGCGAGCCCCAACGATGGAGATGAGTCGCCCTCTTCCCCGACAGGTCTCCCGCTGCCATCTGGGCCTCATCATGTCTGCGAGAGCTCCCACTGAAAGTCTCTTTTGCTAAAAAGCAGATTATGTATTTTTTCATTTTTCAGAAAAGAAACATGCTTGTTCATACAAAGCACAGGGAGCTCCATAATTTTTGTCCTGAAAAACATATTTTTTAATTAGCCTATTTCACTTTAAATTTATTATTTAATTTTTGTTAAATAACTCTACAATCCAAAAGTCCAAATTTGTAATCGTGCCATTCAAATGTGGTTGAAGTGGATTTTTAGCTTTTATGTGATGCATTATGATAGAATTTAAAAAAACTCTTTTACAAAAAACTTGGGACGGTGTATAAAATAAAAACAAAATGCAATGATTTTCAAATCATTTGAATTTTTACATTTAGAATTTACATTTATTTGAAAATAGTGCAAAGATACTACATCAGATGTTGAAACAGATATTTTCTTGTTTTTTGGAAAATATGTCCTAATTTTGAATTTGATGCGAGCAACAGGTGTTAAAAAGTTGGCACAAAGGCATGTTTACCACTGTGTTGCATCACAACTTCCTCAATCAACACTGTAAGTGCTTGGGAACTAAGGAGACCAACTGCTGAAGTTTTAAAAACAAAAAGTTTTCCCATTTTTGCTTTTTGTAGGATTTCAGCTGCTCAATACCTTGCAGCCTCTTTTTTCATATTTTTCATTCATAATGTGCCAAATATTGTCATTAGTTGTGAGGTCTGGACTGCAGACAGACCACTTCACCACAAAAACTCTTTTACGACAAAGCCATGTTATTGTGAGCCATGTTGTTGTAATACCAGCAGGGTATGGTGTTTGGCATGGTGTTACTGAAATAAGCAAGGCCTCCCCTCAAAAAAGGCATCTGGATGGCAGTAAATGTTGCTCCAAAACCTATATATCATTCACCTTTAATGGTGTCTTCACGGATGTGTAAGTTACCTATGCCATGTGGACTAATGAACCCCCAAACTACCATGAATTCTGGATTTTGACCTGTTTGCTGATTACAAGCAGGATGGCCCCTCTTCTCTTTACCCTAGAGGACATGGCATTCATGACTTCCAAAAAGAATTTTACATTTTGATTTGTCAGAGCACAGGCCAGTTTTCCACTTTTCCTCTGTACATATTTAATGAAGTCAGGCTCAGAGAAGAGGGCAATGTTTTCTCGGTTATAAATGGTTTAATCTCAACATGACAGAGTTTCAACTGGCATTTGTGGATGCAGTGACAAACTGTGTTTTCTGACAATGATTTACAGAAGTGTTCCTGAGTCCATGCAGTGGTTTCCACCACAAAATCTTGTCTGTTTTTTGCAGAGTGCCACCTGAGGACCTGAAAATCACAACCATTCAAAACTAGATTTTGGCTTGTCCCATGCATGCAGAGATTTTTCTGGATTCTCTGAATCTTATTATAATATTATGTACCCTCGAGGAGAAAATCTTCTATGCAATTTTAAGTTGAAAACATTATTCTTCATTGGTTGAACTATTTTCCCCTGCAGTCTATTATAGGGTGGATAAGCCCTTGCCATATTTACTTATCAAAGACTGTATGTTCCCAATCATGTTACTGACCTGTTGCTAAATAATCTAATTTGCTGTGAGATGGTCTGCCAGTGGTCTTTTTTTAGCATCATGCAACTTTTCTAGTTTTTTATTGTCCCGTCCCAACTTTTTAAAAAGATATTGCTGTCATCAATTTCAAAATGAGCAGATATTTAAAAAAAAAAAAAACCCCATAAAAATGATCAGTTTCAATATTTGATATATTGTGTCTTATTTTCAGTTTAACTGATTTAACTGATTTGCAAACCATTGCATTCTGATTTATTAACATTTGAAGCATTGTTCCAGTTTTTTTTAGAAATGGGGTTGTACTTGTACATAATACCCCATTTCAGAGAATATAACAGTCAGCGTTGCAGAAATGCTTTTCTAGATTATCTCATCTGATTTTTTTACCGCACCTGAGAAGTCAGCCTAATTGAGTGGTGCAATAGATTCTGATTTGAGGAATTCAAGCATAATTGTTGCTGGGGCTTTCAAAAAACCTGCAAAATTTGAAATAATTGGAATTTAAGGTGAACAATCCATATTTACAAAATTCACTTAGCGAAAGGAAGGGTTCACTTGAGATCACCGTGTGCAGGCACAGAAATGATGCGTTGGTCACTTTCTTTGATTTTATACATGCAAAATCCGCAAACTTGACATTAAGAAGATTATACATATATGAAAAAAATAAATCATGATTAATTAAGCAAAAATTGCACATGTACACTGAACAAAAATATAAATGCCCCATGTCAAATATTGATGCCACATGAAGTTAACAACTCTATGTGAGCATATGCTGACTTTTACTTGTACAATAGGGATATTTCTCTTGATTTGTGTACCATTTTTAAATCCATCTCTCTGTCAGTGAGTATTTGCTCAGTGATGCAGTGATTACACTCAGTACATGGGTGTGGCATTTCCAGATGGTGATCAGACAGAGTGAGCAGTACCCAGACACTCCTTATACTGGGGAAAATAAAAGGCCATCCCAAAATGTCAAATTTTGTCAAATGTCGTCATGCCTCAGATGTCTCAGGTCATGCAGGCACGTGCCATTGGCATGCTGGATGCAGGGATGTCCACCACAGTGGTCGCTGTGCAGCTGAATGTCAACTGTCGGACGATAGGCCGTTTGAGTGTTCGTTTCTGACAGATGGGCAGTACTGCAAATCAAATCATCCACGTCGGCCACATGTGACCACACCAGCACAAGATCGCTACATCCGGCTCGTCCACCTGCGGGATCGGCCCAGATCAGCGACACGCACAACACACAACAGATGCGTCACACCACAGACTGGTGGTCACTGCCTGCGAGAAGCCAACTAGCACGCTCGGCGTCCTCACCATGATCTGGATCTCATTGCTGACTGGCATCAGAACCGACTCGCATGGGCAAACGCACACATTTGATGGCCCTTGGGACGCTGCTGGAGAAGAGTGCTATTCACAGACGAATCCCGGTTCCAGTTCTTTGTTAATAAAAACTCAAAAATTTGACATGGGGCGTTTCTATTTTTGTTCAGTGTTCTATGGAAAATATTTGAATTCAAAAATATTTTACAACTGCTACATAATAAATAGTGGTGCTCTTTCAAAAAAGACAAAATTTTAAAGACCATCATTTATGACTATTTTGGAAATGATATTTTCAGGATGACCTTTTATTCTTTTTATTTAATTTTATTTACACATGTGATAAGCAGGGCCCGATGCACCCTGCTTTCACTGGGGGCGCAGTGAAAATTTCTGGGGGGTCCGGGCGTCCCGGTGGCTAATCAGCCTGGGCGAGCGCACCGTGGGGCCCGTGGCGACCCAGGTTCGGCTACGGCTCGAGTCCTTTGCCGCATGTCTTCCCCCATTCTTCTCCCTAACTTTCCTGTCACTCTGCACTGTGTGTCTATCAAACAAAGGAAAAAATCCCCCCAAAAAAATCTTCAAAAAAAAGAAAATTTATGGGGGGTGTAATGGTACACAGTGGTGGTCTAGTCTCTAGTTGTCGGTATATTGAGGCCTAACCCAATCCCACCACCACCCCCCCCCCACCACCACCACCACCACCACCACCACCAAACCCATCCCTCCATGCACTCATACACTAAAGCAAAAAAAAAAAAAAATTTCTTACTCAAAATGTTGAGTATTTGTTAATGCAATTACATTTCCATTTAGCAGGCACTATTATCCAAAGCGACTTCCAAAATGGTGATAGCCTTGCAAGCTACAATGAAGAGCCTCAGGTTAAAAAAGAGGAGGAACACCCTGCCAGAGGAGAAGAGTGTGTGAGGAATTCGTGACTGGTTTTACCTTAAATGAAGGACCCAAAACACCTTTTATATTAGCAATTACGTTTTCATAATTTAATCAGAAAGAAAGTGAGTACATAATCAAGAGAAATCATACGCATGTAATCAAATGTGTAATGTGAATATAAGCCACTAGATGGCAGTATTTACCTTTTTTTTGTTAAGCTCAGACTGGAGTCATGTTTAGACATGTCCTGGACATGTCTGGGGCAAGTCTCAGAAAATTAAAAAAAAGAGGTCTAAATGTGGGTGGGGTCTGCAAAAGAGTATATAAGGAAAATAATTGAGACAGTAAAGTAGTAGGAGAAATTGCAAGAAGATGACCAGACCTGCCATTCTGTTCAAGACCAGTGACGTTTCTTTTGTGGATTTCTTTGCCTGTGTTTGAGCATTTTCTTCATCCAGGACATCACCAAGCCACCCCACTAAAAAGGGACTGTAATTATTTCTGTTTTTTCTTATTTATCAATCTTGGTCTTTAGTTTGAGGTTGTTATTAGTCTTTGTCTTTGTTAAAAATTAAATGTGTTTTAGTTGTTAAAACTGTGTTTGTCATCCCTTGCTGTTGCTGTTGTGTTATAAATGTAATAACAAATTGGGGCCATAACAAATTGGGGGCTCGTCCGGGATAGACCATTGTGTGAGTAATTTATTGAAAATCTAACATTCCAAATTGTGAAATTGTTTTTGTGAATTTTCCTAGATATATATTGACAACAGCAATGGATGATTTCTTGGCATCACCAACCGTAGGGGTTTTGAAGTCTTTTAAAAAGACAGAACTGCTAGAAATTTGCAGACAGTTGGAGCTGACAGAGGTAAAACCAGCCATGCGAAAAGCAAGACTGGCTAGAGAGATAGTTGAATATTACATTGATGAAAATGTGTTTGCACCAGGAGATCTGGAACAGTTTCCAGTGGAAAATCCAAATATAGAAATGGAACTTAAATTAAAAATGCTAGAGATTGAAAGGGAGGAAAGAGAAAAAGAAAGGGAGGAAAAAGAGAAAGAAAGGGAAGAAAGAGAAAAAGAAAGGGAGGAAAAAGAGAAACAAAGAGAATTTGAGAGGGAAGAAAAAGAAAAAGAAAGGCAGTTTGAGTTAGAAAAATTAGCAAGAGAAGAAAAACAAAGAGAATTTGAGTTAGAAAAATTTGCAAGACAGAGAGATTTTGAATTAGAGAAACTCGATAGAGAAGAAAGACTCCAAATGGAGCAACTAAAAATAAAAATTCAAACTGAAAATAAATTTCGGGCTAGCCAGGAGGTAAAACTGGTGCCTCCATTTTCGGAAAAGGATGTTGACAACTATTTCCAGTGTTTTGAAAAGGTAGCAAAGAGTTGCCAGTGGCCAAAGGAACACTGGCCTCTGATGTTGCAAACTGTCCTCAAGGGTAAAGCTCAACAAGCCTATTCGGCTTTGTCTGCAGATGATTCCTCTGATTATGAGGTTGTCAAAAAGGTTATTTTGAGAGCTTATGAGTTGGTTCCAGAGGCTTACCGACAGAAATTCAGAGGTCTGAAGAAATCTGAAAATCAGACTTATGTTGAATTTGCTAATGAGAAGCAGGTTTGCTTTGAGCGCTGGTGTACTTCTATGGAGGTCAAGGATGATTTCAACTCACTAAAAGAGATGGTGTTAGTTGAAGAATTCAAGAACTGTGTTAAGGATGATGTTAAGACCTACCTTAATGAGAAGCAAGCACTGAACTTGCAATCAGCTGCCAAATTTGCAGATGAATATGTTCTCACTCATAAGTCCAAATTTCAGTCTAGCAGTAACAATAAATGGTCCCAATTTCAGAAAAAGGGTTACGGTGATACCCAAGATTCCTCACCCAAAGACAAAGACAAATCTGGTGATGGTGCTCAGAAATCCAGTAACAGGTCTGATCAAAGTGTGAAAGCTGACAGTGACAGAAGTGGTCTAGTTTGCAGTTATTGCAAGAAATCTGGTCATGTTACAACTAACTGTTGGTTCCTTAAAGCTAAGAAAGAAAAAGAAAAGGATACCAAACCAAATGCCTTTGTGAAAACAAGGTTAGAAACCCCTGTAGTGGATAACCAATCTGCTAAATTGCCTGCTTCTTGTGGGGCTAAAAAGCCTAATACAGCTGACTTTGTGAGGGAGGAATTTCTTCCATTTGTGTCAGAGGGATTTGTGGCTCTGAATGAGCATACTACTCCTGTCCCCATATATATCCTAAGGGATACCGGAGCTTCTCAGTCACTTTTGTTGATGGACTCCTTGGAGTTACGTGATGAGACCGCTTCAGGGGATTTCATACTTGTACAAGGTATTGAAGGGAGGACTGTATCTGTACCCCTGCGCTCTATATTCTTGAAGTCAGATTTAGTTACAGGACAGGTAAAGGTGGGACTTATGTCAAGTCTACCTAAAAAGGGTGTTTCTCTGTTGCTAGGCAATGACCTGGCTGGGGGCAAAGTAGTTCCCCCTGTACATCTTACTTCACAGCCGAGCACTGAAAATGGGGATGAGGACCCATCTCTGTATCCTTCTTGCGCAGTGACTCGTGCTATGGCCAAGAAGGCTAAAGAAGATGATGTTGTGGTGCCGTCCAGTACATTGAATAGTCAGGACTCAGGTGGTTCGCCTCATGACTCTGATTGGCCTACTATGGTTTCTCCGTTTGAGGACTTATCAGATACTTTTATCAGTTCTCTATTCAGCCAGCCGGATGGGTCTGGTGATTCTGATGTGTCTGGAGACTTGTCTCTGTCCAGAAAGCGGTTGATTGAGGAGCAAACTAATGATCCTGAAATTGGTGTACTAAAGAGGAGAGCCCTTCCTGAAAAAGAAATAGATGCAGTTCCAGTTGGGTATTATCTCAAGGATGGTGTGTTGATGCGGAAGTGGCGCCCTCCTGATATCCCTGCCAATGCAGATTGGGCAGTGGTCAGGCAAATTGTTGTTCCGAAGGTCTATAGGAATGAGATCTTAACAATGGCTCATAGTTTACCTTTAGGAGGTCATCTTGGTGTTAACAAGACTGTTGATAAGATCATGAAACACTTCTTTTGGCCTGGGCTTCGGAAAGACGTTTCCAACTTTTGCAAAACCTGTCACACTTGTCAGGTAGTTGGAAAACACCAGTTAGACCCACCTGTAGCTCCATTGCAGCCTATCCCAGCATTTGGGGAGCCATTCTCTAGGGTCATTGTTGATTGCGTTGGTCCATTACCCAAGACTAGATCTGGAAATCAGTACTTGCTGACAATCATGTGTGCATCTACCAGATTCCCCGAAGCCATACCTCTACGTAACATCAAGGCAACTGCAATCTCGAAGGCTTTGATAAAGTTCTTCACGTTGTTTGGCCTTCCCAGGGAAATTCAGTCAGACCAGGGTAGCAATTTCACTTCAGGATTGTTTCAGCAGGTTGTGTATGAACTAGGTGCAAAGCAGATTCTTTCTAGTGCCTATCATCCAGAAAGTCAGGGTGCCTTAGAGCGGTTTCATTCCACTCTCAAGACAATGATGAGGACTTATTGTTATGACCATGAGAAAGACTGGGATGAAGGGGTTCATTTGCTGTTGTTTGCAGCTAGAGAAGCAGTGCAGGAGTCTACTGGATTCAGTCCATTTGAGCTAGTGTTTGGTCATGAAGTGAGAGGACCTTTGCTATTATTGAGTGAACAATGGCAAGAGAAAGAGCCGCATATCAGTCTGTTAGACTATGTTAGCAAGTTCAAGGAAAAATTGCATGCAGCTTGTGACCTTGCCAAAGAGAACTTGAAATCAAGTCAGGGAAAAATGAAAACTTGGTATGATCATAAGGCTAGAAGCCGTGAGTTTAAACCAGGAGACAGGGTCCTTGTGTTGTTTCCCTTGCAGTCCAATCCATTGCAGGCTAGATTTCATGGTCCTTATGAAATTCTGACAAAACTCAATGATCTCAATTACATTGTGAAGACTCCAGATAGGAGAAAACCAAAACAATTGTGTCATATAAACATGCTAAAGCCTTATCATGACAGAAATGCTAGGGTTGCAGCTGTCACTTCAGATTCTCCAATGGTCGAAACGTGTGAAGATGAGGGGGAGTTTCAAGATGATGAACCAAGAATTAAAGCTGAAGTTCTTTCATGTAAATTGTCAAACACGGAAGTGTTGCAAAATCTTGATGTAAAACTCCAGCACTTAGAACCCTCACAGAGAGATCAGTTTGAAAGGTTGATCAAGAAATATGAGGATTTGTTTCCTGATGTTCCAAAGAGAGTTACTATAGCCTCTCATGATGTAGATGTTGGTGATGCCAAACCAATAAAACAGCATCCATACCGGATGAATCCTGAAAAGAGAAAGATTGCTGAGAAAGAGGTTGAGTACATGTTAAAACATGATATTATCAGACCCTCCAACTCCGATTGGAGTTCACCCTGTGTGCTAGTTCCAAAACCTGATGGAAGTACTAGATTCTGTACAGATTATCGCAAAGTCAATGCTGTAACTAGAACTGATGTGTATCCAATACCTAGGATCGATGATTGTATTGATAGTGTAGGGCAAGCAAAGTTTCTGACCAAGATTGATTTATTGAAGGGTTATTGGTGTGTGCCTTTAACTGAGAGCGCCAAGAGCATCTCTGCTTTTGCCACACCATCTGGATTGTACCAGTATGAAGTCCTACCCTTTGGCATGAAAAATGCCCCAGCCACGTTCCAAAGGATGATACAGTCTACAATCGCCGGATTGCCACACACGGGTGCATACATCGATGACCTGATCACATGGAGTGACTCCTGGGAAGAACATCTAAAAGATGTAGAGACGTTGTTCCAGCGCCTGACCCAGGTTAACCTGACTGTTAACCTGAGCAAGAGTGACTTTGGTTGTGCTACTATCACCTATCTTGGCTACGTCATAGGCCAGGGTAAGGTGGCACCCATAAATGCTAAAGTCCAAGCCATCATGGACTTTCCAGTTCCTGACAACAAAAAAGCTTTGCGCCGCTTCCTTGGAATGATCGGGTACTACCGCAAGTTCTGCAAGAACTTTGCTGAGATTGCTCTCAGTCTAACTAACCAACTGAAGAAAGGCGTAAAGTTCACCTGGAATGATGCATGCCAGAGAGCCTTCAATCACCTGAAGTCTCTGCTGTGTCACTTCCCCGTGCTCAAATCTCCTGATTTCAACAAACCGTTCTCCATCGCGGTCGATGCTAGCGACCAAGCTTGTGGATCTGTGCTCCTACAGAGAAGTGACTCTGATGACATTGAGCATCCCGTGGCATACTTCTCCAGGAAGTTCAATCGCCACCAAAGGAACTATTCCACAATAGAGAAGGAACTGTTGGCTCTGGTCCTTTCTTTACAACACTTTGAGGTTTATGTTTGTACAGGACAAAAGCCAATGATTGTGTACACTGACCACAATCCGTTAACATTTTTGAGTAAGATGAAAAACAAGAATCGGAGATTGTTGAATTGGAGTTTGATTTTACAGGAGTTTGACTTGGAAATTAAGCATGTGAAGGGTACAGACAATGTAATTGCTGATTGCTTATCCCGTGTTTGAATGTGTATATATACATCATCCGTTTGAATATTGTATGATATGTATATATAGACAAGTGTTCACTTAACCATTTTGTATTGAAAAGAAAAATTTTGCCTTTATGAGTCAAAATTTTTTTCCTTTTGGAATGGAGGTGTAATGTGAATATAAGCCACTAGATGGCAGTATTTACCTTTTTTTTGTTAAGCTCAGACTGGAGTCATGTTTAGACATGTCCTGGACATGTCTGGGGCAAGTCTCAGAAAATTAAAAAAAAGAGGTCTAAATGTGGGTGGGGTCTGCAAAAGAGTATATAAGGAAAATAATTGAGACAGTAAAGTAGTAGGAGAAATTGCAAGAAGATGACCAGACCTGCCATTCTGTTCAAGACCAGTGACGTTTCTTTTGTGGATTTCTTTGCCTGTGTTTGAGCATTTTCTTCATCCAGGACATCACCAAGCCACCCCACTAAAAAGGGACTGTAATTATTTCTGTTTTTTCTTATTTATCAATCTTGGTCTTTAGTTTGAGGTTGTTATTAGTCTTTGTCTTTGTTAAAAATTAAATGTGTTTTAGTTGTTAAAACTGTGTTTGTCATCCCTTGCTGTTGCTGTTGTGTTATAAATGTAATAACAAATTGGGGCCATAACAAATGAAGGCAACAAGCATCAAAGACAATAGTAATCAAACCATCGGATGATACAGTCGAATGTTCCTCTGCGAGAGGTCGACGAGGTCGAGAGGTCGAAGCTTGCGCTGCGTCCGCCGATGCTCTGGCTCCTCAGAGGGCAATCGAAGGATGGCGATCGAATGCCCTGAAGTTCTTCATTTTATTTCTTTATAGTCCGTCTTACCTATGTTCGGGCTCCAGCTGTGTGCTTATCTAATTGATGTTAATGAACTCTATTTTGCCAATATCCACTTATTTGGACCAAACCCTACCGGACATTCACAACTTATTTTTTTCTTTGTCGTCTGTGTGAATTAATGCACGGAAGGAGGATTCTGTAATCTTTTAGCCAGGGTCAACAGATTACCGGCGCAGCTGGGGCCTTCAAACAAAGCACAGACAGTCTAAGATACGAACCCACAAAGAGTTCCTTCAGAAATTCAGCACCATATACTCAGGTTCATTTTGTCTTAGACTAATACAATGTTTCAATTAATATTAGTTGAGGTTTAATTCTTATACACATGTTACGTGATTAATAATGTATTCAGATATAATGAATACAACAATTGTGTAGTGGGTAAATATAATCATGCTTATAGTAATATATTGATAGTACATTTCAGTGGAGCATGCATTTAGGAGAAACTTGATTATAGGGTTACATGGATTAATATTTTCCCACGAGTGTAAGTGCTACTGAACTCAAAGTGGAAGCAGAGAATCACAGGAAAAAAACTCATGATTGAGAGATTTTCTATGTTCTACCTATCACTTTTAACGCAAAAGCCTGTTGTATCAGCATGGTCATATTTGTTTTTAATCAGAAGCAACACCAAATTTGCCAAGGTTTTAATAATCTTATTTCGCAAATTATGACAAGTATACTTTGCATTTTGAGGTATACTTCTGGTGATCTGTCTAAGCTTAGCATCATTTGTGTGTGTGTGTACTCATACAGCTTCAGGAGAAGCCCAGCAGAGAAATCATCATTCATAGACGGAGGGCTCTCAGAGGTTCCACGGAGGGGCAACTAATTAACAGCAGGAAACCTTGCAGTCTCCCCTATGCGTTTAATGTAGGACTGTATCTATTCTTCTCAGTGTGGTTTGGGCTTAACAGGTGAGCAATAGTTCCTCCAGTTGCCGGCATCTTTCTCATTTTTGCCCATGAGTATGAGACATGGCAATGGCTAGAGCAGTGCATCTCAAACTCAGTCCTGAGGGACCGCTGTGTCTGCAGGTTTTCATTCTAACCGCAAATGCAATCATTGAATTTTAATGAGTTGTTACTATGTCTTCAGTACCCTTTTAGGCAATATTGTCAAAAATAGTTATACATGTTATGAACAGTTCAAGTTTCATATTCACACCATGCTATATTGGAAACTGCAAAATAATAAAAGAGTAATTTAAACAGATGTTCCAATAACTTTCAAAATATTAGTAGGTTCTTAATTAGTATAATTATTGATGAATGGTCACCAAATTGAACCATTGATTTGATAATGAGGAGTTAGACAGCAGAGCAATTGACAATGACTAGCACCTGTGTTGTGTTTATATTGTTAAAAAAAAAAGAATCTGAACTTTAAGCTTGTGTACAGCAACCTAAAGGGGCTCAATAATTAACTTTTGCATGACTTGGATTCGTAAATATATTAGACCTTGTGCAATTACTTGTACTGCAGTACTATAAACACAATATGGAAATGGGGCTTTCATTTCCCTTGGTAAGCATAGCATTTCTCTCAATGTGATGTCAGAGGGTAAAAGAAATCAAACGAATCAAACCAAATCAACAGCTTAATAGAATTCTCGGGTTGGATTTGTGGTTGCAATCAAAACCAGAATACACAGTGACAATGGTCCCCCAGGACCGAGTTTGAGAACCACTTGGCTAGCAGCCTGTTAACTGAATCCCCAGTCAGACTCTAATGCCATTTTCCAATTAGTGAAAGCTCGTCTATTGAACGTTATGTCTTTGTCATTTTTATCCACAAACTTTCGACTGGGGAAACAGAAATATATATCTAGCTTTACTGAGTACTCAAACCATGGCCGAGAGTGGAACCAACTTGAGTTGAATGCCCGAGGATCTTGACAAAAAAATCCGTATGAGGCACATTTTTAACATTGATTGCGTTAGAGCCCTGTCATTAAGACCATACTTAGCTACTGTATCACCTGCTGTAGCATTATTCTCCGCACCATGAGAGAAAGAAAAGCTAATGCTAGCACGCTCTGCCTGCTCTTGAGTAGGTCTTGCACTAAACGTGTCTGAGCTAGGAGATGCTTAGGTGATTATAAATCAATGCATCATTTTTTTCATTTTTCCTTTAAACAAACTCGTTGTAAATTAGAAAAAAAGTGGCTGTGGATAACCGAGCTAACAGGACTATCTTAACTATTTATGTTGACTGAAAGATTATGTCAACGATGAAATATGAAGAGTACAAATAAAGGTATGAGCTCAAATTAAGGTATGCAATATTAGTGTTTAACAGCAGAAACTAATTTTACAATAAAAAGTTAATAAAATTGCTATCCAACACGTCTGATCATCACTCAAGGTGAGACAAGAGTGGTAAGAAACCTCTGGTTGATATCAGTTTTATCAGTGACTGTGGAGGTGGAGCTACAGACTTTGTTGCCAATATTCAACCAGCCAATCAGAAACATCAAGAAAATCCATTTGAAAAATGCAATAAAATGATTGAACAATCTTGAGATTTTGGCTAAAGCACGCAGTCAATGCGCTGAAGAATACATCAGTAAGTCAGGAGGAGCTGGGGTGACGCGGCAAAAATCTAGGGGGGGGGGGGGGGCGTTATCACCATGCCCGGATCCAGGGGGGTGCAAGGTTGGGCTAAGGACAAAAATCATAAATACACAGAACAAGCACAAAGGAGAAAATTTGTAAAAAAAAAACACGCTTGAGGGGCTTGAAAGGCGGCATTGTCCAAAATTATTCAAAATCTTAGAAAGATTATATGAAAATGCATTCAATACTTGGGAAAAAGAGTATTCCTGAAAAAAAACCTTGACACTCACTGTATGTCGATAACAGCTGTACTATGTCTTAAAGATACAATTCTAAACCGAATGGATTTTGGAAAGGCAAAAATAAAACAACTTGAACTGGGCAATCTTAAGCTTATCGCATGATCAAGTGCGACGATGCTGTACTCTAACTGGCCAAAAAGGTGCTGGCATCATTTTGACCCACTGCCACTGCAAAAGAAATAACGTGTTATTGCATTATGCTAATCAACTGGGTTTGCTGCACCAAAAAAGCATCTAATGCTTCCAAATCTATTAAAATCGGCAAATTGTTTGTTATGCTACGGTTATGTAAAACCCACACAGCTAAACCAACGACAGAAAAGCTGGGAGCGAAGGTTCATGCGCGTACTTAGGTTGTTGTGAGACAATTGGAACATGTTAATTAAATCATTCATGTCCTTGGACCTGGCCTGAGACTTACCTGAAGGATTCTCAATAATTCTTCATTAAAAAACGGGGCTATGCCGAAATCACGGAACCATCTAACCTAATGCCGCGCTGCAAATAATCCAAGGTGCATGTTGGAACACTCGCAGAAGCTGAACAAAACATCACATATATCAGTGATTTGGGCAAACTAAGCATAACAATTACAATATTACTCTAGTTTAAAATCTGACTCCATTTAGAATTAGAATTTATAATTTAGGGAAAACATGCATGGACCTTGGGATGATTACACCTCAGACTTGTAAGTGAAGGCCTGCGTTACTCAATATATGCCCCTGGTTCAGAAAAGCCGCTGATCAGTCATTGGAGCCCAATGCTATATCCCTCACTTCGCGCTAATTGCGCGGCGGGGGATAATGATTACCCAAGAGGATTCAGAACAATTCTCAGGAGTTTCCAAAAGGGAATGAACCATAATTTCAATGGGAATGAAACATACGTCATTCAACTCCTTGGATTCTCCTGAGAATAACAATACCAAACATGACATGAATATGTACTAATTTGATGCACTTGTTATGAAAAGCTCTTAAACTAGATTATTTGTATGAGCAATTTCGGTTATGACCACAGGGTTTCCGCGCATCCTTAAAAATTCTTAAATTCGTGTATCTAAAATTAAGGCCTTAAAATGTCTTAAATTCATTAAAAATGTTATACGCTGGTCTTCAATACATGACACAAAGGTCTTAAATTTGTTAGGGCAGAACTATTTAATCTGCTGATCGGTTCCAAATTTATTAATTTAATCCCGGTCCGAAATGAACTGCAGTGAAAATAGATTTGGCAGGACCTGCTATCCAGTACACGGACCTAATGTCCCGTGATTTTTTTATTTATTTTTTTTGGCCGTACATCATCTAAACAAGAGGATTTGCTTTTGTTTGCGTGGTTTATGAATTTTCATTTTTGTCCAATGGCAACTGCATCCCCGGCTTTGTTTACATGGTGTTTGCAGTGGCTTGCCCCTAGAAGAGAACCACGAGTTGCCATTTGCTCCAGATTTTGATTCATCGCATAACTATAGCATAGCTCAATTCATGACATATATTTGACATTACCTTAGGTACGTATCACTTTTACGAAAATATCTGTCTGCGAGCGTGAGGAAAAAAAACCCACTCCATGTTAACTCATGCCGTTAATATTTAGTAAAACTGAATGTCAAGTGTAATGTTGGTTAAATCGGTATAGCTAAGCACTGCAGTAGGCTAGCTAAGTGCCACTCTCATAACGAAGTTAAGGCAGACCTTTCGCAGACCTTTCCATAACCATTATGTAACAGCAGTTTGTTTCTTAACGAGTTAACTTTAGTCAGCCAATCAGTTGGCAGTGGAAAAAACTGTGATTTGGCATTTGTGCTTTATTTTTCTCTCTCACTGAACTGTAGCACTTCTTCCTTAGCTCTACTCTTGATGTGAAAGTGATTGGTACAAACCGAAGCTACCTTGAACACGAAAATGATGGCTTGACCGCTATGAAGAATGATAGCAATACTATTCAGGAATTTACGGAAATTAATTTGGTTTCCCATTAAATTGCGCGATTTGGTTTAGTGATAAACAGCATCTAATACTCTCAGTCATGATCGGTAAACGATGAAAAATAAGGTCAAAGTCCAATTTGGTATCCCCAGCACACTGCCGGACACAACAGTGAAATGCTGATTGGGATGCAGCCAAGCCAGTCTTAAATTTCATTCATGGTGGCATTAAAAAGGTCTTAAAGTCTTAAATTTCACTTGCTCAAACCTGCAGATACCCTGGAGCACATAAGTATTGCACAGTAATATATGGAATACATGAGAAGGGTTTGACATTACTATAGTGTCAGAAAATGTAAACAGATGAGTTTAAGGTCCAGTTTCATGAAAGACACAGCTAGGGGAGAATAAGATTGTTCAGGGGTGGGGGGGACTGTGATAGTCACCCCCCTCGCATCGCCAGAGACCTGCTTATTGTTCCCTGCCATCATCAAGCCCCAGTCCCTCACAGACAAACAGCCATAAACACATTCTGCTTCCCTGTACTCCGGCTGTGCAAACTTTTCTGGGGAGTCAACGGCCCATTCATCCAGAGGTACAAACTCTTTGAAGTGCAGGACGAGCCTCAGTTCCTGGGCTTCCCCATTTGCCAGCCTTTTGCGACATCCCAGCTTGATCCCCCGTCTTACAGTTACAATTCCTCTATTACAAAGCCTATTACATCTTACTTTGGGTGTAGCCTTTAGCCTAAGAAAGCCAACACAAAAATGGCCAAAGAGTTAGGGCTGCAATAAAATGGCATGACTTTTGACACAAGAGTGAGGACATGTGATTAGCTTAGCATATCCAGGCGTCAGCAACGATGAAGTGATACATTAACAGGGGTGTCATGCAATTAGTGTGCTACATCCAGGTCTCAGCCACAGTGAAGTGATACATTAACAGGGGTGGAGTGCAATTAACATTTTACATTCATGTCTCAGCCACGGTGAAGTGATATGTCAACAAGGGTGTCACTGGCGGACCATCGGTAGTTTGCATGACTGAGAACAGGAAACAGGCACTGTTGCTGAATTGCCATGCTCAGGGCAGCCATGGGTGATTAAAGAAGCTCGAAACCAGCATATCCGAATGCAACGTGTATTACAAAAGCTTTTGAGACCTCTGAGGGTGAGCACCAACACCGTTCGATGTGATCGAGATATGCATTGATTGCTCCATACAGAGGACCCATTTTAACATGTTTCACATGCTAAAACCATCTGCGATCATTGTGGTAGGATCAATGAAGGCGCCTGAACAGCTGGAACACAGTCTTCTACTCCAATGAATCGCGAATTTGTATGTACCGATGCCAACATATTTGGGGCAGATGTGTGAATGCCAATGCCTGTGCCCCTGAGGGAAGCCACTGGGGTCGTGCGAGTGTCATAGTATGGGGAGGCATCACAAAATGTTGACAAATCCCTCATGATTGTTGCCGGCACCCTCACGGCACATTTATATGTTAACGACATCCTCTAACCTGCATTTTTGCCATTTTTTGCCACAAATTATGACATCACGTTTTAACAAGGTAATGCATGCCTGCACTGTGTTTGTCAGACAAGTGACTTCCTGTAAGCAAATCATGTGAACATTATGGACTGGCCGCCCTTCTTGCTGGATATGTTTACATCTCATCTGTTAAAGACAGCCATTGCCCATCAGCCTTGCCCATGTAACCAGCATGAACTGGTCTTTGTTGTCCTGGAGTTATGGGAACGTATTCCGCAGTTCAGAATCTGTGTGCTGCCATTGCACTGCTTTTTATGAATCAGTGGAGGACATGTATGTTTTTGTAACTTTGATTGAGGCAATTGATTTTATTGTTCATGAGTTATAATTTCGTTTAGATTTGTGCAAACTGGTCTATAAGGTACTAAATGCTACATATAAATAACCTTGTAAAAATCTAATTGATGAAGAATTATGCATACATATTTTTTACCAGTGGGTTTGTAAGTATATTACATATTGTTGATATTATCGATATTTCCACTGCTGTTCTGGGAGGTTAGACACAACGTAGACCGTGATACCCGTACCAAAACTGTCTTTTCTTGTCTGGAGTCCCATCTGTCTGAGAGGACTTAATCCAGGAGTGGAAGAGGGGAGATTAAGACCAACACATCAGCAAGTGAAAAGTTTATAGGGACCTTGTCAGCACCTTGCAGGTTATGGCCAGCAATGCAATGTTGTAAAGGCTTAACTTCCTCCAGAGCTGAGCGCCTGCCAGGGGAATCTGGCTGTCATGCGAGGGGTACAGACCCCCATGCTGAGCTGCAGAATTCATTTACTCGCCCATATTCTGTATCCCATATTCTCTTCTCCTTTAATGTCACAATATACCTGACAAGTCATCACTTTTGAAGCTTCTGCGATGGCAGTATGTGTCACCATTCAGTTCTCCAGTGAGCTCTATATGCTATACTTGTTTTTCATGATAGCATTTATTTTAGGAATGGCTCTGACTTCTTTTTTTTATTATTATTGTTCAAAAGAAAATAAAATACCTGATAGAAGTGCAAGAAGTACAGTCCTCCGACAATCTGTTAGTTTCAGCGCAGCTTGCAACATTACTGTCAGCCTTTCCAAAAACTAGAACCTCAGCATCACTTCCTCAGAGCAGTACAAAGCTGCCAACACAATGTAACTGCTCTTTTTTTGGAATTTCAACTGAAATGTGGGTGTCATCACAAAAAATGGGAGATGGCATCCCCAGAGCTGCCAGGGTATAAAAAGCAAGAGCGAAATTAAACCTGACAGCGTAGTTGTGTACAAAAAACCCAGCATAGGCTCGCATAGACTGTTAGAGTTCATTTGGCACTCAGAGCTGAATAAGCACGACATTTAACAGTTAAGTCCCCTAAATTCAAATAGCCATTTAGTTTCAAGTAAGACATTTCCAATCAGTGCTTTGTTCAATGTTCATATAATGGTGTAAGGATTCTCTGAAAGATGATAATTTGCCTCCGTAAATGTTGATTGTACATTCAATCATTGTGTTAATGGCTGTTGCTGTCCTGACAGTCCTGTTTTTTGTGTTACTCTAGGCACGAACAATAAACATTGTATATTTTAAATAAATAAATAATTAAGAATAATAATGGCAGGCAGCAAAAAAAAAAAAAAAAACATCCCCATCAGCCTTCCAAAATTCTGCACTCTAGTGTTCCATTGGAACACTAAACAAAGAACATTTCTGCAATTTGCCTAATAACTGCCACAGCAGACTATGAATTTCTATGAATCGGAACTGGTCATTTTCATTTTTATTGGATTAAATGTCATGCTAAGGAATGTCTCAAATAACCACGGAACATAATACTATTGCTTCCAGCTGTTCTAGTTTTTAGTTTTGGCCCACAGTATACAGCACCACCATATCAGAGTTCATGACTGGATTTCCCATTTCTCTATCATTTTTGTGTTTATGATTGACAAACTAGATAATGGCCAGAAACAAAATGGGTTACATGTCCTTCAAGAGGACAGCCATTAATGACTATTGCTCAAAACAATTAGATTTCAATTCGGAAAATGCAACGGACCAGTGTTGCGTACTGATGCTCCTGCCAGCATATGTCCATTGCTCTATACATGTCAGTCCTTACGGTAACAGGATTTGTTTGGCATAGAAAAAAGTGTGTGTGTTTGTGTGTGTGTGCGTGTGTGTGTTAGTTTGGTCCTTCTTGACATGAGTAGACTTGTTATTTATTACTCTTCTGAGTGTTTCATCCCATTTGGAAAAGCTACTTCCCATGCATTAAACAATGTTGTCTAAGGGGAAGCATATCTGCTTACAAAATGGAGGTAGATCTTAACCGCAGTCAGTGGGCTCTTATCTAAAAGACAAGCATCAGGGCCAAAATAAGAGATTCCCAAGGCACTCGCTTGAGAGGAGACGCCTCTCTCAAAGCCGGAGTGGTGTCTGTCCACCAACTGAACCAGGGGACCCGTGTCAAATATGTAATAACACTTCCTGCAGAAGAAAAATCACCCGGGAGTCTGCAACTCACCGCAATATCACATTTTACTTCAAACATTTATTTGCTTATTTTGCCACTTCGCTTTCTTAGTGGTGTGTCTGGCTCTTTAACAAAATTTCAGTATAATTCCAATTTGTCCAATTTTGAGATTAAGCTAAGAACTGTACTCTGCTATTTTACATGTCATGACATTTTAAGAAATTGGTTTTGCTGCACCCAGAGTTGGTTATCTAATTTACATAACCATCAGCCTAAACTGAGGAATTTGTAAAATGATAAAAATTAAGCTAATGGGAGCCTGGAGCTTAACATTTAACAAAAATACATTCTTAATTAATCACATGGTAAATTGTACAATAAATGTATGTAGATTACTGCGGAAGTTAGCCGCAAGATTTCTATTTCCAAGCATTATGCAAAATCTGTGAAGACGTTTAATTTTACTCTTGTCTAATATATTTGTTTATTTAGTTTTTCAGTTTTTTTCACAAATCCTTTAAGTCCTGTAAGTGGTGAGGTGGGACCTCCGTTGATCAGACTTGTTTTTCCTGGAGCTGGATTTGATTGAAATCTAGAAAACTTGGAGGTCAAGTCAACTCCTTGAACTTTTTGTCATGATCCTCAAACCATTCCTGAACAGATTTTGCAGTGCGGCAGGGCAGATTATCCTGCTGAAAGAAGCCACTGCTTTTGGGCAACACTTGCTATGAAGTGTTGTATTTAGTCTGCATTGATGTTTAGGTGGCATGTGTGAAAGTAACAGCCACATGAGTGCAAGGAACAAATGTTCTCCCGCAGAATATTACCCTGAGAATTACGCCAGCTTGCTTTCTTCCCATAGTGGATCCTGGTGCCATTTCTTCCCGAGCTAACAATTTGCATTCACGCAGCCATCCACGTGATGCAAAATAAACAGTGATTCATCAGACCAGGCCACCGTCTTCCATGACTTGATGGTGCAGTTCTGAAGCTCACGTGGCCATTGAAGGTGCTTTCAGCAGTGGATGGGCTCAGCCAGAGCATTTGACGGCTCTGCGCCTATGCAGCCCCGTACGAAGCAAGCGGCGTGGCACTCCGTGTTCTGGCACCTTTCTACAGCTATCATTAACTTTTCCAGCAGTTTGTGCTTCTAAAGCTCTTCTCTGAGTTCAGTCCAGACAAGCCAGCCCCCACTCCCCACAGGCATCAATGACCCTTTGGCACCCTCGTCTCTGTTGCTGGTCCACCGGTTGTTGTTCTTTGGACCACTTGTGATAGGCATTAACCACTGTATACCGGTAACACTCCACAAGACCTGCTGTTTTGGGGATGTGCAAACCCAGTTGTCAAGCCATCACAATTTGGCCCTTGTAAAAGTTGCTCAGATCCATACTGCTCATGCCCATTTCTCCTGCTTACGTCACATTAACTTCAAGAATTGACTATTGGCCTGCTGCCAACATATCTGGATTACTTCAGCTATTGGGGGTTTTAATGTTGTAGCTGATTAGTGTACAAATGTATCATTCAATTCTGTCTCTAGTTAAACAAATACTACTACTACTACTACTACTACTACTACTAATAATAATAATAATAATAATCTGGGTCAAAAACTTAATGTTTCTCAAAACATTTTCTGGCTTACATTTAACATTGAAGGCTCTCATAAAACTGTTCTGACTTCCCAACTGGTTTTTGATCAGACTGGTCACTGGGTGGACGCACCTCTCATGTCAGTATTCCCAAAAAGAAGCCGGCTTTCATTTGGGCAGGATGATTGCCTCTATTGCATTTCCCGGCTGGTCATTTCAGATTTCAGCAAATAAAGTCCATCGCAGATCCTTCAATTCATTCAATTCAATTTAATTTAAAGTACTTTATTTTTCCGTTCGGAACTTCTCCTGTAGAATAGAGCATCAGGATATGTTCCCACTCCACATACAACATCGCCGCACTCATTCACACACATCATCACAACAACATCATCACACACGCAAACACACGCACACACTCACGCACACACACACTTTCCCAGCCACTCCTGAAAAACATTACAGCTAAAATAGCAACCTGCATAGCCATTGAAAAAAGTGGAGACACAATAAATAGTGCATTGAAACATACACATAGCAGGTTAAAAATGTATTTCTCCAACTCATGTCCACATGGGCCTGAGTAAGCCCTTATGCCCTTACTCTGTGAGAGGAAAGTACGTCCTCCTCCCTGAGTGCTGCAGCACCAACATGATGGCTAAACCGGAAATAAAAAAGGCATAACGGGGTTTGGCATAAAGCAAAGCCACTATTCATTAACAGTAAGCTGTAAATCATTCGCATATATTTAATAGACAAGTATGGAGGACAAACTCTTTAAAAAATATGAAAGGAAGGTAAAACAATTTTGTCCTGCAATATAAAGGTATAAGCAGATTCATAATTGGGTGACATGCATATCATATGCCGGTTTGCTGTTGTATTTTTGTGATTTTCTTTAACCTTGTGATAAGGTAATGCGATTCATATATTAATCTTATTCTTTCCCGTCAAGATTTGCGCATACACACGCACGCACGCATGGACGCACGCACAACGCACACACATACACACACACACACGCACACACACACACACACACACACACACATATACACTAAATTAACCCCATTAAATGTGCAAATGCTAAAAGCATAGTGTGTGAATCCAGAGATTGGATGCAACAGTGCAATCAAGCAGAATATTCACGTTTAGCCATCTTGACCCTGACAAAAATGTCCTGTTTGGAGCTCATTTCCACAGCAGGGAAGCAGCACCAGGATCCAGCCCCTCTCGCATGACTGAACAAACAGTTTATTCACTTAATTTCATCCATGATGATGAAAAGAGCAAAGGCGACCGCATTTCAGCGTACTCTGTATTGAGTGAGGTCATATCAGCAAATGATTGTGATTAATTTCCTTTTTTCTCTTTCTCTAAATCTTGCCATGATTTTCACATCCATAGATGCACATCAGACCTTTGATAAAAATAAATAAATAAATAAATACCAAAAAAAAAAAGCTTTGAAGCCAAGCCGGCCAATTTCTCTTTACTGTCTCTGGAACCAGCGGGGATTCTGGGCTCATGGTATTGAAGAAGATTCTAGAAGGTCACTTTGTTATTTGATACTCTGCCACACACTGCTTAGAAGATACCCACTGTCAATTAGTTTCAAATGCAGGAGAATACATTAGGCCCAATTACACAGAAAAATCTCCCTTTTCTTCTCAGAAAACACCTCAATCAATCTTGCATTGCCTGTGTGAGAATGACTGTTCATTTTTTGATGCACTACAGTTTTCTGAGGATAAATTCTGGGACCATATTGCATGGATAGCAAGCCTTATTTTTTTTTTAAATAGTTGTTTTATGTTGGACGTTGAAATCTATAATGCAATTAAAATGTGTAATCCAGACAGTAGAATTTCAATTCCTTTGGTAGAGCAGCTCCATGCATTTTATGCTCACTGCAGGTGGTTTGAGTCTTTGGTGCCTAATTGATGTATTGTTATTCTTTCTTTCTGATGTGACTCTCAGTTCCCGAAGGGTTGGTTCATGAGGAATAAGTGTAATCCCTTGCCTTCTCTCGTCAGTCAACATTAAAAACAAGTTTTGATTGAACACCTCCCGCTGAATACATTCACTTCCCCAAAACTGAAACCGAAATAATTAACTAAGACACATCAGAAAAGTATGCCCTTAACCCCCCCATACACAATATATAACCTGGCATATTTTCTTCACATAACTTTCTACAAGCAATTAACAAATACTGGAGTGGTTTCTTTTACCATTTAGGAATTTTTACTTTAATTGACACAAGGTGCTGCTATGACAACAAACTCTGGGATGAACGCGAGGGCTCAGAAACATTTTTTTCCCTTGACTCTGTCCACAGAAAGGTATTCATATAAATCACGCCCACTTGCATGTATATATATAAATTTTCCACTATTTTGGAGTTTTGGTAAAAGGTGTCACCAATTTGCATGAAATTTGGCACTCACCATCTTCAGACCAAGATCTTTTATGTCTACACATGCAAAACTGAAACGATAAGAGATGTGGCCTCAGTAAGGCAATGAATTTTAGGTTGTGGCCCCAATTGATAAAATTGGTTCTGACTCGTAATATGTATTTTACACATTCAATCTGATGTGTCAATCAGACGTTTAGAATGTTCTCAAATGAGACTGACAGCACGGGTAGCTGAGCTCATATGAAAAATACCTCATCACTGAACATATTACTCCACCTATCTTATTCCCTGAGTCTGTGTGGTTTCCATGCCAACAAGAATTGTTTCAGTGAAATTGTATCAAAAGCCGCTGTCAACTTTGTTAGCCTACATAATGGACCGTTTTGTTGTCAATTTTGATTTATCTGGCGACCTAAGTTTGGATGAATGGCAGAACGAGGAAGACAAGACAACAAAAAAAGAAGAGACACGTGAATGTAAGGAAATTATATAACTCTATTCAGCCTTAATGTTATAGGTTAATTTTGTTACTTTTGCTGCTTGGCCATATTAATCGGAGCAAACGTTAAATTGGAGTGACACACCCCCAGCTGAAATGAAACATCTGCTGGTGAGTTTATTAAAAGATAGATGTTTGTTCTGGCGCTGACACTGGAAGGCCATTGCCTACATTTAAATATAACCGCTAATATAAGTTCTTTGTAGGTAAAGAGTAGTTGTCACAGCACCTGTTAGCTTAAAAATGACTGAGATGTCGGCAGAGGTATAACTATCTGTCCATGAAAAAATGATTTTTTCCAGCGGATATTCTAAGTACAATATGCTTGAGCTATCAAAGCAGTTTTGTGTTGCTATGTGTGGTATTTATTCAGTTTTGGGAAAATCACAATGTCTGGAAAACATAAGCCCAAGTGAGCTGGCTGACAAGGACTAGTTAACGTCAGATCTCATGTATTTCCACTGAAATGGAGAAAATTCTTCCAAAAAACTTTTATATTTTGAGAGCAAAATGCCCACAGTATGAATACATTTTGATTATACATTTTATTTAGTTGCTAATAGTTGTATAATCACATTATCACACATCACATCATTATGTGCTTGGCCATCATTATTGTCACTTCAGTGATCCTACCGGCTGCATCACTGTCATGAGAATAATGACGGTCACACCCTCGAGTGTAATAATGTTTAAATCATGACCAGACTTCAGATCCCTTTAATGATACATTACACTCAAGCTTACCAACCTTGGTGTAAATCTGTCCATAGGTGGCGCTGTAGGAAATAAATAGTTGTAACTCCAAAACCACTTGCCCAATCAGCATAAAATATTTAATGCCTCATGTTAGTCATGGGTCCTACGGGTAATTGAAGGCAATTATTTTGCATACATGATGGGCACCATCATTCAACCATTTTTTACCAGCCCTTCGACCTTCCATACTAACATGCATCATGAAACTTCACAACAATATGTAGGATGTATGAAAGACCAATCAACCACATGCTGGAGGACTGCCTTTTGCTGTCAGGGAATTTTTCTAATATAAAAATGCTGTGTCCTGATGGCTCTTTTTCAGGTATTACTTGAAATTCAACTGTATTCCAGTGTGTTGCATGAGGCTCATACTACTCAAAATCCGCAAAAAAAAAGCAAACTTTCAAGGAAATTGCGATGAGGTGCAATTTTGCCATCTTAATCCACCTATTGTGTTTTGGATCAATTGCACCGGGCTCATTGTTCAACTCCTCTGAAAACATACCTTTTTTCAGCAAGATTTTTTTTCCTAACTTTATAGGTAAAACATGAATTTAACTGAAACTGAGTTTTACGTCCTGTACACACGTTGTAAGCATAAATGTTGTTTGGGTCATTTTGGTCCCTGGAAAAATTATTACATAAAACCATCATTATGATCTCATTTTTGTAGTGTTGCGAAGACCGGGGGCATGTTCAAATTAATTTCTCATTCATTTCACATTTGGTCTCATTCATTTTGCGATACTCATGTAAATCAGTGCTTGATGTATAAGGGGAGGATGAGGGAGTCTTGTTTTTTTTTACTTGGCTATTAACATGGTCAGTAGAAAGGCATAAATGAGCTGAGAGGAGATTGGGTAACACTTTCAGTTACAAATATCTTATGCAGTTTTTCACTGCAGGGATCAAACTGACCTCAAACCAAAAATGGTTTATTAATTGAACATAATCAGAGGATAAAAGGCACTCTTGAAAAAAATTTTAAAAAATGAATGTTTTCTATCTGACAGTCTAAATGACCCATAAATTAGATACACATTGTAAATGCCTGCTAGTCATCTTTTCAGTACACGTGCAGGAAACAAAGTATGAATCCACTGTTACTTTTTCATCAAATGCCAGTGTCCATCGGAGAACCTCCGGACCATCAGTCAATTTAGATCTCCGTCAGGGGGGCAAGTGGAAGTGATTAGTCTTCCTTTTATCAATAATCAGCTTTAATGAAAGTTCACTCCAAGGAACCAGCAAAATATACTGACCAGTATAGAAAATGCACCACCCTAATTTCAAAAATACAAATTATGCATGTTTGTTATGTGAAATTGTTAACAAAGTGTATTATAAAACAAGTGTTTGCCACTAACATGGCATTATCCCCAGCAGCCTCAATTTTATGTGTCCGTACGGACAGACGTACGGACGGACGGAGCCCAATGCTATATTCCCTGCTTTGCGCTAATTGCGCGGCGGGGGATAATAATAAAGTCTGCACACTGAAGGACAATGGTCCCCAAAAGTTTATTGTGTCAACGTTTCGATCAAAAATCATCAGGATCTTCATCTATCACAATAAACTTTTGGGGAGCATTCATGGTAGGAGGATTCATACTTAATTATATAACTGATTGAATGAATAAAGTTGTCCTCCAAAGTGGGGGGGTGGTGGCGGGATAGAAAAAAAATAAAAAGAAACTTTTGGGGAGCATTGTCCTTCAATGTGCGGACTTTATTATTTTATTTTGCAGATTCTCAAATTATTCTGCGCCTGTAATTGAGTGGAAATTAAGGTGGTGCGTTTTCAATGCTGGAGATCCTGATTTTCATATGAAATGCCCTTTCAATGGTTGCTGTTATTTGGAATGAGTCTGTAGCAAAGCATAAAATAGAATTTGTCCCAACAGTAGGTTCAAAATTGTGCATCAGAATTGGCAATTAGAAGCAATGTGTCGTCATCACCACCTTAACTGCTTTAGCTGTGTGATGAATTCTGTATGCGGACTTTATTAATTTTGTAGATTCTCAAATTGTTCTGCGCCTGTAATTGAGTGGATGTGCATGCTTTATTTTCTTAATTTTGAACAAAGTGTATTATGCCTCCTGACAAGATGGGAAGGTCCAAAATTAGGTCTTTGGCACATTTTAGGCCTAAAAATCTAAAATCTATTTTTTTGTCACCATGCTAAAATATATTTCTGGGTCTGTTCACAAAATCTGCTCTTTCAAAAAATGGTACGGCAAAAGCCACCCTAAGTCAGTTGATAAACATCACCAGTGGCTAATGAGGCAGAAACTTGACGAAAATGAGTAAAAACAGCGCACATACGTGTCTGCACTCTTGCCACATGGCAGCATTGTTGTTATTCCATCACTGGAAAGACTGACCAAAAGTCTGGGGCCATCTATCTAGTGCCTGACTGTCCACAGGTTGCCAGCCACAGTGTAAATTAAAGAATAGGGATCATTCGAATGGACTGGAATGGCTCTCCAAGGTGAAGTCAAAGGGTTGTGTGTCCGAATCCACAGTCACAAGTTGCCTAACAGCTGCAGAAGTGGCATGTTAAACCCCCACTTCAGCCCCATTTCACCGAAGACACCACTGTTGTACTGTTTAAAAGCAAATGCTAGAGGCAAGAAATCGAAACCTGAATCACCTGGGGCCTCATGTACTAACAATTGCGTGGATTTTATACTTCAATATAGCGTACGTTCATGTAAAAAGTATTAAATTTATAATATAGCTGGCTACCAATTCAGCTTGCAAATTTGAATGAAAAAAATCAACTTTAATTTTGCAAAAATGCTAAATTCTATTACTTTTTTGCATTTTGCAAGTCACGTTTGTTTTCATACATCTGACATCCGCAAAAAAAAGTAGCGTACGCATCTTTTCTGTTCGTACGTTCTCTTCATACATGAGGCCCCTGGTCAGTGTCCAGTTTGATCATTTGAAACATCAACCTGACTTTGTTTAATATAACACTTACACATCTTAAAAATACATATTTTGTATCTTGGCCTTGAAATTAAGGTGGTGTGTTTTCAATGCTGGAAATCCTGATTTTCATATGAAATGGCCTTTCAATGGTTGCTGTTATTTGGAATGGGTATCTAGCAAAGCAAAACATAGAATTTGTCCCGAATTTGGTTCTCAAATATTTGGTTCTCAAATATTACATGATAAAATAACGTTTTAAAACAATTACTTTGCTTAAATACTGCATTTGGCAGAACAAAATTCAAGGCAGAAGACGATTGAAAATAACAAAGGGACCCTGCAAGAGAAAGCATACATCTGGCTCTGTATACATCGGAGTAATTTGAAAAGGGAAGTCAAAAATTACAACGTACATACACAATACTGTGCAAAGGTTTTAGGCACCCTTGATTGCCTTAATTTACATTTATTGTTTTTACTACACTAGTGCTGCTGAAGACCTGACACAGCAAGTGTTAATTTAAAATAATTTCACAAATAAAGGTTTGCATTTCAATAAAGACAGTTGACACAGGTGGTGTAACCTTGTCAGAGCCTGCATCTCAACAGCAAGGCTGTCTAAAATTACCTGGAGAGGCAGAAGAGAGTCTACAGAATAACTGTGGCAGGCTATCCAGTATGCTTGAAACAAGTAGAAAGCCAGTCATTTTACTAAACCAACTACGACAAGAAAGAACTACAGGATAGTATAATTTTTGGAAAATGGGTTGTCACACCAAATATTGATTTCATTTAAATTTTAGCAGTTCATTGCTTTTTAAAGTACATTTTATTATTGAAAAATCTCTCAAACGGGAAGTAAGCAAAGCATGTAAGAAGTTGAATTGGAATGCCATTTCTCTTTCAAACAACAGTTTAAACTGGCATCAGTTGCTGGCTTGGTAGATGGGGTGAGGTACATAGATCTCGGGACAGTCGCTTATGTCAGGCAATTAAAAATATGCTCATGCAATGGATGGTCTCCTCTTTTCTTTGCTCAAGACATCTTTAGGAAACTTCTAATTCCTATTTCCTAAATAATTCAATAGATTAATCTCCTTAATGATTAAGGTCTTTGATCATTTTCTGAATCAGACACAAGTGAGGATGTAAGGATGTCAGAAGCAATTAGAATGAGGTCATAGCGTGTGGGTGAAAGACAGCATGTATTCAATTCGCAAAGCACCAAACCCCTCCATGAATAGAATGATTAGTCCGCCACACAGAACTAGAATGGATAGTCAGTTACCCCCCTTTAAATCAACGTTCCAGGATGGTAAGAGTAGGGGCCATTTCTGTTTGTACTGCTCTTTGCTGTTGGGTTAGTTCCTTATTCACTGACCTCTGTGTAAGCTGCAACTGGGCGATGCAAGAGTTTTTGCAGTTAAGGACGTGTCATGCAACATTTCCAACACAATGCAGCGTGCAAGCATGTATTAAGAACTGACTGAATTGTTTTTTGAAATTTTGACTTAATCATGGAAGCAAAACATTCTCGGCAAGTTGAAAATGACATTGGGCGTCAAGAACAAATGGCAAAAATTGCTATAACTTGCTGAATATGGCAATTAGAGCTCAGGTATGTCTGGGGCACCTATAGGAAACCATGTATGCTGAACATTCTTAGGTAGTCAGTCAAATTTGATGTTGGGCCTCAAGGTCAAGGTTATATGACAAAAATGGTCCATATTTGTTTCATATTGTTTGTAGAGCTTGGGTATGTATTGGGCACTAATAGCAAATCATGTATGCTGGTTGTTTTCAACATATTGGATTTGACCTTGAGCAACAAGGTCCAGGTAATGACAACACGGCTTAAAAGTCCTTTAATGTTGGCCTTAGATCTTTGGTATGTATTGGGTACTAATGACAAATCACGTATGCTGATCAAACACACCATATTGGATTTGACTTTGGTCTTCAAGGTCAAGGTCAAGGTCATGTGACAAAATCAATCTATTTATTACCTCGTTTAATAATGTTGTTAGAAATTAGCATGTATTAGGCACTAACCTATACATAATAAAAATTTTTACGAGCATTGTAACTGCATGGTCGACCTTTTTTCACGATTAATTGCACCAATAAAAACTGGTCAAAACCCATTTTTGGATGTTAGTTCCTATTAGCATCATAGAATAGAAAGAATAATACTAATTAGACCCACTCGGTGGCAGCGTTGTGTAAGAATCATTGTCTGAAAGCAGAGCAAGAACCAGAGGTGAATTGAGAAGACAGCACACTTCACAAATTGACAGCAGACAACAGTGATAGTTCAGGTTAGAAAAAAATCGAATCGGATTTCATGATGTAGTCTTCTTAAAGATTATATATTTGCTAAATGGCAGAAATGTTGCGGTCCGTCACTCATGAAAAAGTGTGACTGCTCAGTCGAGTTGCCCGATAATGGTAACTAAAATCCCTTTCTCGCTGAGCTGCGTTGTCCCGCGGAAATGTGCAGATGAAACAGTTCAGTTCATCTCTTCTTTCGCGGCGAAGATTTGAATCGAAGAACCATGAATTGATTTGCAGTGGCACAGGACCATTCGCTATCACCGCCAAAATTCGGCAAAACTTAAACAGGTTTAATTTTTTTTGCGGATGTCCGAGCTGGAGCTTTTTAATGTTAATATCGTGAAGACAACGTGTTGCTTTCGCTAGAATTCGTGTAGGCTCGCTGTTGAATCCGCAGACCAATGCTAGTTATTTTTCTCCTGTTGGAGCTGTAACTGCCTGCAACTATCAGGGCCCTTGGCACTCTAGCTATTTTGCGCAGATGTTGAGCCGTATCATCGATTCTCCCTTGCCCCACTCCCTTGAACCACAGATGCAGCCCCGGAACACAGCACCCAACACATTTCAACTGGTTAAAGGTTTCCTATCCGTTCAAGTTTGTAGCTGATCATTTAAAACGTGAACGGCAAATATTGTGTGCTTATTTGGCGCTGTCTTGCAAATACTAAATAACAGCAACTCAGCGATCATTTTAGATCTTCTCTGACAAGTTGAAAAGTTACGACATTGTGCCAAAGTCTGCAATTAGTCTAAGCTGCTGTTGTTGGGATTTTGGTCATCTGCCTGTCATGTTTAAGTTCTGTGCCTGGCCTAGCCATGTTAATTGATTTCTGTGTATAGCGACCACTGCCTGCTCCTTGACTATTCTTGGATTTTGTATTGTGTTTTTATTATTTTAGATTCTCGTGTTATTATTTTTTATGTCCTGTTTTATTATTTAGTCTTTGCCTAGATTCCTGATCATGTTTATTCTGCCATGCCTCGCTTTGCACTTCGTTTACACAGTCTTGTCTTGTGTTGTGTAGGTCTTTGCTCATGGTCCCTAGTCTTGCGTGCCACTCATTCGGGTGATTTATTGGTTTCTGGGTTTTCAATCTTCCTTCATTATCTCGTGTGCTTCCTTCCCCTCTATTTTACTTTCTACTAATCCATACTAACAGTTTGTTGTTTTCGATAATTACTAACCGAGATTAACATTGTATATTTTTACTAACTTACTAACGTGCACTCGGGATAGTATAGCTGCACATACTAATTGACTAACGATCTCTCAGCATTCGCTCAATTCTAATCTCCGCCTCCCTGACCATCCCTAATTATCTCTGCTGCAGTTTTCCCCTTATATCTCATGCTTTCCTTTTCTTTAGACTATGCACTTTTAGTACTCCTTGACCGGAGCTGTTGTTTGTACATAGGTTTGTCTCGTGATCCCTGTCTGCGTTTTGGCAGTTGCCAAATTCATGTAATTAGATAATTCCTCACTTGTCACTCCTGATGTTTGTATCATTTATTGCACCTGTTCGCCTTGGGCATGTGTTTCACCAGGATGTGTATATAAGATGTCTGTTTAGTCACTTCCAGCGCTCAGATTGTATCTTCCTGTGCCACGTTTGTTTTTGCATCGATTCTTAGTGATTTATCTTTCTGACTGGACCGCCAGACTACTAAGCTTTGCCTATTCCCTGTCTTGTACCGCATTCCTGTGTATCGACTCATTTTTGCCTGACTACGGATTTTGTTATTGGTGCCCTGGTTACGATTCTGGATTTTGCCCTTTGGATACTGATTTTAGATTGCAGACTTTGTACTGTTGCCAGCTCTGTTGAGGGGTTACCCCCTTCAGAAATAAAGCCTCCTTTTTGCATTCATCTGGTTTTCGCTATTGGTTCATTTCGTAAATCACAACAGCTGTTCCACCGAACGCAAAACAAATTTTTCGTGCCACAAATTACATTTAAAGTCAATGCAAAGCTGCGAATTCAATCAAGTTCGCGTGTCTTGACCTTGAATTCAATCTGTTGTGCAAAAAATTTTTTTCGCGTTCGGTGGAAAAGCAGCTTAACATAGCTAGGAAGAGAGTAAGGCTCAGTTGTTTTCCGTGGCCATTTGGAGCATTGCTTTTAGTCTGGGCCCTTAGACTGAGGGGTCTCCACACCTGCAGTTTTCCGCCAAAGAATAAACGCAATCTCCAGTTTCTGATGCAAGTGGGTTTATTGTATCTCGCTCAAAGTGAAGTACAACAACCTGGGCTGGAATGCGCATACCACAAAGCATTCATATCCCATCAATCGCCCCACACCGACTGACCACTGATTATCAGACCACTTAATGTATAGGGCCTTTGGACCTTCCCATAAGGTGGGGTAAAGCATGATACTTTCTATCTCGTCATACAATTAACATTTTCTGATTGGTACTTGTCACATAGTAACACTCCACCCTTAGTGACAAGTTTGCCATTATATCATGGTGTAAATTCATTTTTTGCTGCCAGGGATGCTTGAAGACCATGTTTGAGCCTCCCAAACCGAGGGGTTACTTGAGGGTCATCTTTGGGTACCCAAGAAGACCGGATCTCTGGATTCATCCAGCATAAACTGGAGTGCGCCGGTTCCTATGAAGGGACTTCTCATTGGTTGAATACCAATATGGTAATTCCGGAGAAACACAAACAAACCAATTACACATATAGTCTTGTGTTGCTCGAGTGCCCTTGTCACACCTTGAGGCATGAGACGGTGTTTACGGCCTAGTCAGGTGGCAATATATTTCCCACCACACTAGGTTGCTTGGAGATGAGATTATGGATATCTTTCCAGGTCAAGGACATAATCTACGCCGCTTGGCAGTACAGAAAGTTGCAGCTGATGATGATGATGATGAGATGCCCTTATTACAATGATGTCAGGACAGTCATTGACTGTCACAGTTGATGTGGTTTTATACATGTTTCAATTATAAATTACTGAAAATTACTGAATTTCAGTAAAATTCTGCAAAAAATATTTTCTGGGGCTGGCATCCATGATAATGTGTCTCAGGTGGATTGTAATAGTTAGTGTTTCCAATCATTATGTTAAAGGGGACCTATTTTGCAATATTTCCAAGGTTATATTTTTATCTTGGACCCCCCTAGAGTCCTCCAAATTGTCCTAAACAGGGTCCTTATTTAGCTCATGCTGCCATCCTCAAAAAACCCCATTTGTAGTCCATTGTGTTTACTGCCTGAAACGCCTCATCGGAGTGGCTCTTCCGCAATGGCCCCCACTCTCCGTGTGCCCACTTTCTTCTGATTGGCTAGCTCTGCGGAGGGCGCATCTAGGCAGGACGAGGCAGCAAAATGCAGTTTTCCGGGTCCGCCTCCTCATAGTGAAACTGAGACGCGTCTCCCAAAGGAATCGATGGGCATATTCCGCAAATGCAGTACATATGTATAGATCTAATGAAATTAACTTGTTCTAATAAACGCAAGGGCAAAAGCGGAGGACGCAGTGCGAATGTCTGGCAGCTCAAGCTTGAATTTGCTGTCCGCCTACGGCTACTATGGTCAGTACACCGTTGTTTCTACTCCATAGCTAGGATTGAGGGAAAGCTAGAATCCACCCCATAGAGACACATTTGTAGAACGGGTCGACAAACCCAAGTGTAGATCGGAGACCGTAGAAATCTGGTGGGTCTGAGTTAAGAGGTAAACATGGACAGTGAGGAGCAGCAAAAAGGAGACCAACAACTTATGGACTGCTTCGGTGTGTATATAAGGACCTGCTGGTTCGTGTGCATAGCTGTGGTGTGTTTTTCGCTTGGAGTATCGAACAGCTTCTGCCCTGGTCTATGTCGAAGGGGTGTAAGCTCCAACCTAAATGCCATTTGCGGAAATTGCCCATGGTAGTGGTTACTTATTGCGTTGGAATGACAGCATTTGCTCGCAGAAAATGAGCGCGATAAGCCGCTTTCACACAGGACGTGAAACAAATTTTTCCCGTGACAGAATACATTCAAAGTCAATGCATTGTCTTTTCATTTACTTTGAATGTAATCTCTCACGCGCAAAATTCGTTTCCTGTCCGGTGTGAAAGCCGCTTGACATGCCCATAACACGTGTATATGAGTTTTTGCATTGACTCGGAATGTAATCTGCCGCGTGAAAAATCAGTTTCGCGTCCGGTGTGAAAACTGCTTAACGCACCCATAACGCATGTATTCAAGTCTTTGCATTGAGTTTGAATGAAATCTGTCACGTAAAAAATTTGTTACAAGTCCGATGTGAAAGCAGCTTTATGGATAGTGTGCGACAGCTAGAGAGAGCTCGGTTATGTTATGAGTATAACACAGGTTTTTCAGACCGTAAGTTCTGTTAGCGTGGACAAGTTGCTCATGTGGAGCTAGCGAATCAATCACTACTACAGGAAAAAAAATTAACTATTTAATCTCCGCCCTTTTCAGCTTTTTATTACCCACAACCATTTCTAAAGGGGGATGAAATTATGTCACGGTACTGCGAAGAAATCCTTTGTTATACCAGACACATTAGAGCTCAAGGGTTTCGCAATTGCTTTCACAGAAGAATCAGAGAGCTTGGAATCCCGGTCCTGGATAAGTGAAGCGATCAAAAGCAGCTGCTTCAAGTGTAGTGGCTACAACCGGGTAACGTTATGATTAAACTGCCACATTGATGCTTACGGAAGTAACAAGCATACCGATCAAAATTACTGCATATAAGTTAACCAGGAGCATTTTTAATTTTTGCACAGCGGCACGCAAAATAACATGCAGTAGCTGGTAACCAAGCAGTCATAACCACAGAGACAAACCCTTGCAATACAGGTTTTACAGACAGTTCAGTTACCGTGAACAGTTCTACCAAACATCCAAATTACAAACAAGTATCAAAGGTCAGCTTCATATGAGGTTTATATTCACACACCTTCTGTAGAATTTCCCCTGATATTGCTCTTGCATATTTAGGACGCAAACATTAGCAACAGTCGCTTGGCCACGTTAGCCACTGTGCTACAGCCACAATCAACTGGCTATCACGTCAGGTTGGCTTATGCAGTAAAAGCAATTTACAGCTTTTGTGTCTGTGACTCACGGACAGTCGCGACCAATACAGGTTTTATCTTCAGATATTTTACAAAGCCTGCGTTTGAGGCCAGTTGTTCCTGCTAACTATCGCTAGCGGTCCTGCTAACCACTCGTAACACGTTACCTTCACTTTGCTGTTATATTGTTACTCGCAACTTGTGGCTTCAAGTGCTTGATCGATGCAACTGCTTCAGGTTTGGCGGCACGGTTGCACAATGGTTAGCAGGTCAAGGCAAGCAGGTCGTGGGTTCGAATCCGGCCTGGGGCCTTTCTGTGTGGAGTTTGCATGTTCTCCCTGTGTTCGCGTGGGTTTCCTCCGAGTACTCCAGTTTCCCCCACCCACAAAAACATGCATCATAGGAACACTCCTGCCAGTACTCCTGCCCAAGGAACTGGCTTTGGAACTGGAGTTGGTCCCCGGACGCTGCTCTGTGGCTGCCCACTGCTCCTAACTACAGGATGGGTCAAATGCAGAGGACAAATTACCCCATGGGGTTCAATAAAGTATATCTCATCTATATCTATCTATCTAATGTTCCCTTTGGCTGTGATTGTTTGCTAGCAGCAAACAAAAAAAGCTACCCACTTTTTTCTGGTGGCATCCTCTTTTGGAAGAGAAATAGGTGTTTTTCTTTGCGTTCAAAAGTGAACGGACAAACAGCTTTGGGAGAGAAACTGACAAAACTGCACCTCAAATGATCTGAATTATCGGTTCTTCTTTTGCATTTCCAAAAGTGTAGACGCTACTAAGGCATAGTATGATCTGCCATTGTTAGTGCCTGCTAGAAAAGTTTCCAGTGTGGGCAGGTCCAGCGCCATCATTGGCTCTGACTTAGTCTGGACTAATTGGACGGCACAACCTGGGGTGCGTTCAAAGTCGGCAACACGTTGCAAAACGTATATTTCAACGGTAACAGTAGTGCGCTGAACACGTCGTTGTGTCACGCAAGTGTTGTAACTATAGCAGCTGAGAGGGCCATACTGTACGTTCTCTTGGAAGAATTCTCGGAGCCTGATGAAAAAGGTTCAAATACGTCTTTGATTTTTAAACTTTTTAAACTTCTACTTACCACAAACATGTCGTTTGATGTCATCAACCGTTGTGAATACTAAGCTACAAGAGATGCGTTTATATACTACCCTCATTGTATTCATTGTGCCACTACCATTTTAAGGTGGCGCAATTTGCATACATGTTGCAGCTGATTGGATAACACCCCTGGCACACCCACCAAACAGAGGAAAACATTCCTCAGACCCCGTTGTACACTGTTGCACATCGGTTGGAGGAAACAGGTAGTTCAACCTGGAAAACGCGACAAAACAATGTGCACCGGTGTGACTTTGAACGCACCCCTGATGTCAGGTATTGCCCAGATGTCGTGCAGATCTCAAGAGCTGTTCAGAGAGGAAATCACAGTCACAAAATTACGTTCTTGGATTACGGCAAAACCTCTGTTTCTTATGTTTCGAAACTTTTCAGAGGTTGAGTATCGACTACCAACATTGTAATATTACTAATATGTATTTAAAGAAGGATCAGCATAATAGGTGTCCTATAAAATCAGACAATGTTGAAATTTGCAATGATTTCATGTTCCAAGTCCCATGTTCCGCAAATGATCATTTTGAAAACTGGAGGATGGACTAGGGTTCAACAATGTTCAAATATGTTCAAGAGGGTTCAAAGATGTATAAAAAATGTTAGACTTTTTCAAATTTTGTGTTCAGTTTAAAGAGGTGATCTCAGGTTAGATTTGTAATGTGATGTAGATTGTATTAGTTAGTGTTTTCAATCATAAGTAAAAAAAATTCAATTTGGGAATGACTTGATATATATATATATATATTGAAGTAAATATTTTCTAATTTATTAGGACACAATTTCAAGTTGTTTGTGAGATTTTGTTGGCTTTTGTGCCTGAAAAATTCCATAATGGTGATTATATATTATATATATTCTTTAATGCTCAGGATGCACCCGAATACACCTAAAAAAAGCCTAGAAATACAAAATTTTCCTCTGGGGCATGTCTCCGGACCCCTCTGCTCCACGGGCCGTGATGTCAATACTTCCATATTTTTATATCCTATCATGTAGAATTTCCTTACTTTTCAAACAAATATCTGAGCACCCCTGTAGATTTCATGTGGAGTGGAGCGTATTTTGTTTTAACACCTTTATATACCTTTCAGCATTCATGGTGCTTTTTAAAACATGCAAGTGTCCCACAACATATGCACTAATGCATCCCAATACTATCAGAGATGCTGGCTTTTGAACTTGAACGCTGAAAGCAGTAGGGGTCGTCTTTCTCCTCTTTAGCCCAGAGGACATGACGCCCATGATTTTAAGGATTTTTTTTTTTTGAGAATCTTTACTTTATTTGATAGTTATACAATGGAGAGACAGGAAAGTTGGGGAGAAGAATGGGGAAGACATGCGGCAAATGACCTGAGCTGGAGTCGAACTCGGGTCACCACAGGAAGGACACAGCCTATATGGTGCATGCACTTTGCCATTTTGCTACAGTCCATTTTGAATGAGCCTTCGCCAACAGAACATGGCGGCGCTTCTGGATCATGCTCAATGATGACTTCCTTTTTGCATGATGGAGCTTAGGTGGCATCTGTGGATGGCACAGCGGACTGAGTTTACAGACAGTAGTTTCTTGAAGTATTACTAGGCCCATTTAGTATTGTCAATGACAGAATCATGCCGATGAGAGACGCAGTGGCATCTGAGGGCCCGAACATCACGGGCATCCAGTAAAGGTGTTCGTCCTTGTCCCTTACGATATTTTTCCAGTTTCTCTATATCTTTTGATGATGTTATGCACTGTCGATGATGAGACCTTCAAAGCCTTTGCAATTTGAAGTTGAGGAACATTGTTTTTAAAGTATTCCACAATTTTTTTACGCAAGACTTCAGAGGTTGGATAGCCTCTGGCCATCTTTACTTCTGAGAGACTCTCTTAGACATCACATTTATCGCCGATCATGTTACACACCTAATGCCAGTTAAGTTAATTACTTGCTAAATGTTCTTTCAGCTGATTCTCATACCTTTTGTATATTAATTGCTTTTTCAGCCCATTTTTGCCTGTGTCCCAACTTTTCTGAGACCTAATGCAGCTAGAAAATTTCAAATAAGCTCATTTTGTGGATAAAAATGTAAAATGTCTCAGTTTCAAATGTTCTATTGTAAATAACAAATCGGCTCATGTGATCTGAAAGTTGTTGCATTTCGATGATATTCGCAATTTACACTTCATTCCAACTATTTCAGAATTGGGGTTGTCTGTTTAGTACATGGTAAGGGATCATTAGATGCACTTAACTCAATTTAACCAAAATATATTTCGGCATTGGGGTTGTAATAAGGAATGAGAAAGACTTCAGATTTACGGTATCTAAAGCCATTTCCCATTGTTTTTGTTAAACAGCCAATCAGCGAGTCGCACCTGAGCGAACGAACCGAAATAAAAGGATTTTCTACGCTTGTTCACAGAACATTGGTTGTCGAATGAAATTGGTTATGTGACAAGTGATCTGCAAGTGATTTGTTTGTAAACATTGAAGTTTGTCCCGTCTGAGAATCAACTTTAGATGCCCTTTACTGTAAAAGTCATTTCAGTCATTGCTTGGATAACGTGATTGGTGAGAACTAAGCAAATGGAACAGTAGCCTGATTTTTGACCACAGAAATGTGGCCATCAACTCTCAAGCCTTTATGAAACAAAGGGAAAGAAAGGATTGTGGCCTGATTGTAAGCAGCATTATGGAGAAAAGTAATGGACCGATTTTTTTTTGGGGGGGGGGGCATTCTTGCTTGCAATGCGTCTTGGCCAGTACTAGAGGTAATTTCATTTTTGGAACGAGGAATTCTTCACCATTGCGGGATCGGAATATTGGAGTAATAAATACCATATGCAGTAAAGTAAAATCCACTGGATGGTAGTAATGTTCCAAATACCTTGACAGAGCTATGTGCTGTCTGAGTGCACTTGTTCAGTTGTTTATTTTTATTTACTCTTGCAGCCAAATAAATACACGATGTTCTGCATTGAAGAGGTAAAATGTGACATTGCGGAATTTTGGCCACTACTGTACTTGAATGTGTTGTTCAAACAGTGTATCGTGCATCAGCTTAGATGTAAATGAAAGCAAACCCAGTGAACTTGCAGTATGCAATACTCCGGGTGGTTCTTATGAGTCTCCAGTATTCAAGACCCATGTCAACCCCTGAGGTAACAGGGTTTATTTCAAATGAAAATTTAAAAAAAAGTGTGAGTGTGTGTGTGTGTGTGTATGTACGTCTGTGTAAGAGGGGCGGTGGGGGGGGGTGTGTTTGTTGGTCAGATAGGAGCTTTGTAATTAGAAAACTTTGTTCTGGAAAACACTTTGCTCCCCGATTTCATGGATGATTGATTTCTTTTTTCTCCCCCCCTTTTCATGAGATGTTGAAGGGCGGTGCACTCAACCAGAAAACATCCAATAGCCTGACAAAAATAATTCTGATAAAAGACAGAAATTGTATCATTTCACAGAAAAATTACCAATAATCCAGAATTGCCGTCCTCCCTCCCACATCTTCCGCTGAGTCCATCTGTCCTTTTCCCATTGTTACTCCTACTTTTTTGATCACATGAATACATTTCTATATTGTGAACTTTAATCGTATGAATGAAGAATAAAATGAATGCATACATCTGATCTGTATAGAATTACGGGGTAGCTGACAATGTCATAATGCTAAAGTAAGCATGAATAGTCTCCAGGGACATGGCATTGTAGCCACAGGTAGCTCGCTCTGGAGGGATACATCCCTTCACAGACGCAGAATAATATAAAAAATAAAACAAAAGAAATATTAAATATTGTCTTTATTTTAGAAACACTGAGTGTGACATGCAATCAGGTGCAATGTATTTAAGTTCCAAAGGATGTCTTGAGTTCAGTTTACTTTTCTTAGGTCCTGGTAATCACTGATAGTCAAAAGCTAGATAGTCATTGGAATCAAATGGCTTCGGTAAAGATAATGTTATGTCAGCTTAGCTTTTGCATGATAAAGAAGTTGGTTATATGAAGAGAGAGGTGAGCAGAGCATTGTGGAGAGGTAACGTGAAAACTGTTTGGTATTTGTTATAGATAGTAATAATTTAGATCCACTTCTGCAGTTGTATATCTCTGTGGGTAACCTTGCAAAAGTAAAGTATTCAGATAATTGGGTGATAAGATGATGTTAGACTTGTTTGCGCTGGATAAAATTAGTCTTGATGATTTGACCAGTCAGTGTCTAATGTTAGCCTAGCATTCCAGCATGCGTCAGCCTACGGACCGGGTTGTGTTCTAAACATTATATTCATGACCGTAAACAAAATGGGCAAAGTATTGGTGTTAACCTCTGGCTATTTATGCATAAAAAATGCAATTCATGTTTGGCATTAGGTTGCTTTTTTTCAGTATGTTTTCTTTTTCTCCCTTGAGGTTGAAAATAGCCAGGGACAATTGGCATCACAGGTATCACCCACCGTGATGCAGCAGGGGTCTCCCCACTCACCTCAATGGAAGTTTAGCTTTCCACAAATGAGCTAATAGGGACTTTAAGCAACAGCGGATTTTGCAACGGCTGCAGTACTTAGAAATAAATCTCTCCTGATGCTGGTGCCATAGCCGTCAAATACATAGTAGGGACTTAAAGCAATGGAGGATTTGTGTACTTTATCTGCTCAGCAGTAGAATAAAGACTAATGTGCAAGGCAGTAAATATAGATATTTACGGGGTATAGTGAGAAATTATATGCTATATGCAATGGAAGGATGATGAGAGAATGAAGCCAACAGCAGAAAATAGTTCACTGTGGTTTTCTACAGTGAAATATACATCGTATCCTCTGTCTGTGGGAAAGATTCGCTGAAACATGTAATGTATAGTGTGTCACTATCCATTGTAGAACACATTTCAGAAATACAGTGAAAACCATTTAATTCATCCACCTGAACCACGCATTATAGTGACTACGGCAAGCAACACTGACACACCGGCTTAAGTCTCAATCAGCAGAGTGCAAATCTATTTCCGGGTGCCAACCCGTAGGAAAATCCGCCGCTGCTTAAAGCCCCTATTAACCATATCTAATGCTCAATCTATTTATTTTTACATTTTCACAAGCTTTGCGGGGACGCAGAATATTACGGCATAATATGGCATGTCATTAACTTTTCATTGGGTAATGTTTTAGAATTTATGAAACGTAACTTTGGACACTCATATTTGCTTGGATTTTTTTTTTTGAATGGTGTCATACAAAACATATTTTTCTTCAACGTAGAATGTGGTTTTGTGACAAAAAAACCATTAAAATTCTTTATTGCCGCAAAATTTGAGGACCTTTACTATGGCGAGATTGGACACGGTGAAGCCTTATCACCCATTCATTGCACCAGAAGAATTTCAAGAATCTTTATTTGGGTAGCAGCAGTATTGCTTTGATGTTGAATAACATTATTGATATGAAAAAATGGAGTAGTTTTTTTTTTTTTTTTACCCAGACAGTTTAATTTGTATATTTCTTCTGCACTGACAGAGCCCTGAGTGCTACATCATGGCTGTTTGCAATTATATGAAAAGGCAGAAGACAGCCTGCATTATAACTGGAGCGATATCATGACTGCAGTGCCACAGAGCAGCGAGATGGGCTTCTACATTATGGCTGAACCAGTCATGTTTAAAAACTGGCGATTGACTATACATTCTGTGATTTTGGAGCCAATCTAGACTTGCCTGAAGCCACGACTTTAGTTCTATGTGTCCATGCCTGCAGTAAAATAGAAGTATTTCAGTTCACTGCATCATGTAAGACTTCATGGTTAAATTATAAGCCCTACACCCTCATGCAAATTTATTGAAACAAGGTCTGAAAAAGACAAATGATGTATGAGGATTCCACATACAAAGCCTTCTAAGTCAAGTTGGTTGATTTTTTTGAAAAATCTCATTTTTTTGGTAGGCATAGAAATGATCTTCCATGGATACCAATTTTCACTATTCTGAAACTATTAGCCTTCCAGACATAATCCATGAGGCAATTCATTATTATTTTTAAGAAATGACTTTGATTTTGCAACACAAAGTTTTGACTTTGCAGGTTTTGAAAGTGGAGTGGAAATTCAGCAGGTTTTGATAGTGTTCAAACCAGCCCTGTTGCTTAATAGGTGACGGTATTTGACTCAGGACCCACTCTACATGCAACTCAATGCTACAGGCAGCACAGTGGTTGAATAGCCGCTATGACAATGACAACATAAAATGAGTTCATGGGTTCAAATTCCCCTTTTATGGTATCACTATAATCACACATTTCTGAATTGCCCAAACCAGAGTTGGAGAAAGCAAAAGCTGAACAGGCTATAAAACCTCAACTGTGATTGGTTCCTTCTATCGAACGAAAACAGAATCACATTTCCACATTGGCTGATGACTTAGCAGAATTTGACAGAGCTTCACTTTTTCCGTTACAATTTATAACATGATTTAGCAGGTTTTGAAAGTGGAGCTATCAGTGGGACATGTGCTGGTACTTGACAGACAGGCTAAGGGAGATACCTCATTTATTTTCAAAACTTGACTTGCAAGTCGACTCCTCATTTGTTTTCAAATTTAGACTGGACTTTATTTGTGAATCATATTGATTTAATACATAGTAGGTCCTTCTCAATTTAAGGGGACTTATAGTTAAGCAAACATTTTCCCAAGATATTCACTTTTTAATTATATCAAAATAATTCTATTCCACTCAACAAAAATATAAACGCAACACTTGTTTTTGCTCCCATTTGTCATGAGATGGACTCAAAGATCTAAAATTCATTCCAGATACACAATATTACCATTTCTCTCAAACATTGTTCACAAATCTGTCTAAATGTGTGATAGTGAGCACTTTTGCTTTGCTGAGACAATCCATCCCACCTCACAGGTGTGCCACATCAAGATGTTCATCAGACACCATAATTAGAAAATACATTTGAGATACATTTAGAATATACATTTCAAAATAAATTTTAAAATGCATTTCAAATATTTAAAAAATAGCCGCATCATATATTTTAATTGTAAATATATTATCAATTCATTTGAAATGAACATTTCTAACATATTTTCCCATTGGGATGAAAATATATATATTTGAGATAAATTTTGAATATATTTTAAAGGGGACCTATTTTGCCATATTTCCAAGGTTACATTTTGATTTCGGACTCCCCCTAGAGTACTCCTGATAGTCCAAAACAGGGTCCTTATTTAGCTCATACTGTCATCCTCAAAAAACCCCATTTGTAGTCCATTGTAGTCTCTGCCTGAAACGCCTCGTTGGGATGGCTCTTCCGCTTTGGCCCCCTCTCCCCGTGAGCTCACTTTCTTCTGACTGGCCAGCTCTGTGGAGGGCGGATCTAGGCGGGACGAGGCAGCAAAACGCAGTTTTCCGAGTCCGCCTCCCCAGAGTGAAACTGAGACGTGTCTGCCATCTGAGAAGGAATCGACGGGCAAATTCTGCAGTGAAACACAGTACATGTGGATAGATCTAATGAAATGAACTTGTTCTAATAAACGGAATGGTGAAAGTGGAGGACGCAGTGTTAAAGTCTGGCAGCTCAAGCTCGAATTTGCTGTCTACCTACAGCTACTATGGTGAGTATACCGGTGTTGCTACTCTATAGTTAGGATTGAGGTAAAGCTAGAATCCACCCCATACAGACACATTTGTAGAACGGATAGACATACCGTAGTGTAGACCGGAGACCGTTGAAATCTGGTGGGTCTGAGTTTAGAGGGAAACATGGACAATGAGCAGCAAAAAGTGGACCAACAACTTATGGACTGCTTCAGTGTGTATTATAAAGACCCGCTGGTTTGTGTGCATAGCTGTGGTGTGTCGTTAACATGGAGTAACGAACAGCTTCTTCGCTGGTTTATGACGAATCTCCAGGCCAAAAGGCCTTTTCGGAAATTGCCTGTGGTAATGGCTTACTTATTGCTTCGGAATGACCAGCATTTGTTCACGGAAAATGGGCACGATAAACCGCTTTCACAGCGGACGCGAAACAAATTTTTTGCATGACAGATTACATTCAAAGTCAATGCATTGTCTTTGCATTGACTTTGAGTGTTATCTGTCGCAGAAAAAAATTGTTTTGCATCCGCTGTGAAAGCAGCTTGTCATGCCCGTAACGCGTGTATTCACGTCTTTGCATTGACTTTGAATGTAATCTATCCCGCGAAAAATTCAATTTGCATCTGGTGTAAAAACAGCTTTATGGATAGTACGCGACAGCTAGAGAGAGCTCGGTGATGTTATGAACATAATGCATGTTTACAGACCGTAAGTTCTGTTAGCGCGGACAAATTGCTTATGTGGAGCTAGCCAATCGATCACTTCTAAAGGAAAGAATTTCTTATTTAATCTCCGCCTTTATCGGCTTTTCATTAGCCACAACAATTTCTAAAGGGGATTAAATTATGTCACGGTAGTACAGAGAAATCATTTGTTAGACCAGACACGTTCACGGTAGAATCAGAGAGCTAGCCCAGATATTTGTGAAGTATCTGGCTGATCTCGGTCATGGATAAGAGGAGCGATCACGAGCAGCTAGCAATCACAAGCAACTGTAAACAAACCCAAACACGTATCCCAAGCTCTGCAAAACCTATGTCTGGTCTTACTGCAGCCTTTTCAGCCCAATTTTGTGGACACATACAGAACCTCTCCAGTTAGCTTGAACTGCAATGGCTACAATCGGGCAACATAATAATGAAACTGCCACATTGATGCTCACTGAAGCAACACAAGCATACCGACCAGAATTAATGCATATAATTTAACCAGGAGAATTTTTAATTAGCACAGCGGCACGCAAACTAACATGCAGTCGCTGGTAACGAAGCGGTCATAACAACCACAGAGACAAACCCTTGCATTACAGGTTTTACAGCAGCCAGTTCTGTTACCGTGGACAGTTGTACTAAGCATCCAAATTATTAACAAGTATTAAAAGTTAGCTTCAAATGAGGTTTATTTTCGCACACCTTCTGCCGAATATTCCCTGATAATACTCTTGCATATTTAGGACAAAAACATTAGCAACAGTAACTTGGCTAACTTAGCCGCTGTGCTACAGCCACAATCACGTCAGGTTGGGTTATGCAGGAAAAGCAACTTACAACTTCTGTGTTTGTGAGTCACGGACAGTTGCGACCAAAACAGGCTTTATCTTCAGATATTTTACAAAGCCTGCGTTTGAGGCCAGTTGTTAGTGCTAACTATTGCTAGCGGTCCTGCTAGTGTATCCCCTTGATTTTGACTGATGCTACTCTTTCAGGAATCACAGGCAGACAATACGAATAGGTTCACAGCGCTTGTTGTCAATTAGACTGGCAGTAAATGGCACACACAAGACAAGTTGTCACTGCAGTAGCTCTCAACTTTCTGGCTCCGCAACATCACCAGCATAACGTGGACTCAGTATAAATCGTGTATTCCATATTAAGTAGTTTTTGTAAAGTATAGTATGGAATGATCCATATGCAAAGTATGGCTAGTTTCTGGGCACGTGAAGTCATTGGGCATATTTAGAATACGCCCCTTTTTTCCCTCACGTGAGCAGCACTCCAGCTGCATCAACCACCGCAGCGAAACATTTGTGTTTTCTTCATTTTCCTTTTCAGGGTTCCTGTAGTTCTAATTTCTGGTACAATATTTTAATTTGCTGACATGTATATGTAGGCTATATCTTTTTGTAATGACATGTCATTTCTTCTTTCCTTTATTTATTAATTATTAAAGCTATAATGTCTATAATTGTTGTTCGTTTTTTTGTGAATGCATATTAAAAGATCGCAGTTCAAGTTCCACGAATCACTTTCATTCACGAGCAGCATCAGTGGTCATCATTAAATACAATAATATTAAAAGAAAATGCCCACAGAAAAAAATTATATCATTTGCGATGACTCCGGCAGGACTTAAAACGCTCGTAGTTTTCTACGAGTGGTCTTCAGCACTCGTAGATTTACTACAATTTCTGAGAGAGTCTTAAGTTAGGAAGGTTTTCAGAAACACTCCACAAATGTAAAATCCGTCGTAAGAGGGATTCTACTATCATCATTTACTTGAGATGCTTTTGGAAAACAAGGCCCAGATTGAAGCCGACAGGGCTACATGCAGTAATGAGGACATCTCTTTCAACTTTAAATTTAAACTAAAATTTTTAATTTTAGGGTGCGAACTTAAACAAGATGCGCTCATTTGTGTTTTCCCAAAGAGAAGATTTGTAATAGGCCTAAAGGTATTTTCAATGCTTTTTTTTTAATACAAAATTGTGATTAAATTGGCAATAAAAGACTAATAAGGCAGCTGGCCCTTATGGCTCAAACACAAGATGACTTGGGAGTAACTGAACTACAAGCCAGTCAGTTTAACTTGTATTACATGTAAAATATTGGTATCTATCATTAAAGACAAGTTGGAATTATTTCTTGAAACTAATAAGATCCTGAGACATAGTGATAATGGTGTCCATGAGGGAAGGTCCATGAGGGAACCTTTTGGAATTCTTTACATAGGCCACTAAGACTAACAACCAGAGCAGGGCCTATGATATCATCTACCTTCAAAAAATAAAAAGCATAATGACTGATTAACTAAAATAAATAAATTCAATGCAAAATGATGATGGCTTGATAATGATTGAATGAGACTATGACTTGCAGTAGAGCAGATTCACTTTATTTGGAGGTTATACTGTACTTCTCTTGTGCAATATCTTTGTCAGACCACACTTGGAGTGTTGTAAGCAATTCTGGGGACCATACCGCAAGGAAGATATAGAGGCTTTAAAAAAGGTTCAAAGAAGAGCCACAAAGTTCTGAGTAGTAAAGATAAAAGATATGACGACCAAGTGAAGAATCTTACTGTCTTCTGTCTTCGTAAAAGGAAACTTTGGGGTGATCTGATTGTTAATCCTTTTCACATATTAAAAGGCCTCAAAGTTAACAATAAAAGATTGGCAAAATGTCCAAGGTATATCCTTGCCTCTTGCTCATTAGATGCTCTACAACCCTGACCCAGAATAAGGAGCTTAAATAATGGATATGTTTTAACCAATTATATTTGTCTCACACAGTTTACTGAACAAATCCTGCAACCAGATTTTAGTCTTTATACAACTGGATGAAAATCACAGAGGTTTTCCACACAGATCCCTTCTATATCAAAACTTATCAAATCATGGTTTGGTCTCTGGAGAATGCTGATCCCAGGTGTATGTGTGAATGGGGGGTGTTGCTGGGTGTTGATGCGTGTGTGCTAATGTTTTTAAAAATGCTGTGAATATTGAATTTGTCGAATACTTGCTTGCCCTTTCGACATAACCTTGATTTTCTTTTATTGTTTGCAATGGTTCATATACATTTGCTGTTTTTGGTTTAATGATCCTGTATTCGATGACTTAATAACTACAAATCAAATTAAATCTATCCCTCTCAAGATGTTTTAAACACTAAATATGAAATAAAAATTAAAGTGAATAAAAATATGCAGAAAAAAAATCCGAACGCTTTCATTCTCTTTGAAATAGCAAGCTAAAAATAGCTGAAAATGAATTTAATTTAAAAAAGTGGTCATCGATTTGAATGCACTTCTCTGAATGCGGTAGAACGGCCCGTTCTTCAAATTATACATTCTGATGTTCTTATCATCCTTGGACAGCCATTGAATATCCCCCATAAGGCTAATTAAGTTTAATCTCAATAAATCTTATTCACAGCTGTGCACTCCTGAAGATGTTTCACCTGGAATAATTGCATTCTCCTGCAATTCACAACACCTCAGAAATCAGCAACCAGTTAGCAGGTGCTCTGAGTATGAGCATGATTAAAAATAAACCCCATTAAAGTGATGTTGATGAAGTATGTTCTCAGTTGAGGCAGCATATTGATATGCATAGGACAGCTTTCACTTAACATCATAATTCTAAGGAATACACTTACACATTTATAATATTTCACATTCGCCGAAAATTCTATTTTTCTGTAATTATGTCAATCTTGTTTACATTCAAGAGACTCCATGTCTCTTAATTAGCATGATGTAAGATGCTGTGGGCCCAGCATCAATATGTTTTTGAAGTAGATGGCTCTGATATCAGCACTGGGGCCAACCTCTCCCAGTGGGCTGCTGATGGCAAAATTCATCCCCATGCTGCCTTTCCCTGTAAACTGTTCCTTGCAGAAAGAACTTCATAGCGGATTGTGAGTGCCTAGCCATCAAGCTAGCATCTGAAGAGTGGAAGCACTGGCTTGAGGAGCTCACACTCCCTTCCTGGTCTAGACAGACCACAGCAGCCTTGAGTGCCCCAACTCAGCCAAGAGGCTCAATCCCAGACAGGCCCAGGTCACCCTCAGCCACTGTCTTGGGCCTAAGAATGATCAGCCTTATGCTCTCTCTTACCTGCTCTCGGTCACTCCAGAGGAAGTTCCTAAGGCCCGTATTCAGAAAAACACTCAGACTCACCCTCCACTCACCATACAGTAAGTACGACTGAAATGTAACTGGAGTTTGAGAGAGAGATAGACCTACCAGTTACAGAGGGAGCGGTCCCACTCCTCGCCAGGTGATATTGACAAACGCCACTCGAGCATAACTGACAGTAGTGGGCACTGGGTACCACAGGCGGTGCGTCGGCTGCTGCAAAGGGACGCTCTTTCCTCACCCTTCAGTGCTGAATGACCGAAGCCTGTCGCAGTTTACTTTTCTTGATTAGAAAGTTTCTCAGACTAATTGGTGAAACGACAAATTTATTTTTGATTGCGTTGTTATACATTGCTTCACAAAATTGAGGTGTTTCTTTCGCAAATAAATGACGACGTAAAATATCAGCGTGTCTTCATAAATTCTATGGTCGAGTTGCTCACGAAAGGTGCAGGACAGCCTGCGAGACTCACAAAGCAACAAGCTGTGAAATGTGCCAGACATTTCCTTCTACATTCAGCAGTTAAGAATGCAGAAAAGAATGGACTCCCGTGACTTACAGCTACACGAGCCTCACAGACCAATCCACACGCGCCCCACGAGCCAGCTGAGCGCAGAATTTTCCAGCCCATCGGTGAAAAAGCGCAAGAAATCCGAATGCGTGACAGTTGACAGATATGCGTCATTAATGAAAACTGGCCACACCTGATAATGTTGAGAGTTTTCAGAGTTTCTGCAATGGTAATTTCATGAATTGAAAACAGGGCAGTAATTATCAGTGATCATTCTAACTTAACAAGTAGAACTGGAGATACGTGATAATCCTTCGGATTTTTGGAGTACAAGTAAATAAAATTTTATTAAATTATTGAAAACAGGTCATGTCCAAACATTATTTTAAAGGGACGGTTTTGAGCTTCCTCTATTGCCAGTTCACCAGTAGCCACGGCTGGGTACACAAATGTTAACCTTGAGTTCACCACAGTGCAGTTCCTAACCACTGAAGCCAGGTGGTCAGTCAGCAAGTTATCGGCATCGTTATCATCATTAAAATAAAAATTTGCATAGTTGCGTTTGCGTTGAGCACGTGGGTGTAAATGATCCAGAGTTTCTAATGTTTGTAACCACCTGAAAGCCATGACAACGAATTACCGGCGCATGTTAGTGCGGCTCAAAGGAGGTGTTCCCTGCCCTTAACCTTCACTAAGAAAGAGACGCTATTTTCAGTGTGAGTGAGGTCTCTGAAAGCAAATGAGTGTTAAGGCAACCTCTGACTCATTTAGTATAACCTGACACTAACTAAGTTTTAGTACTCACTCACACTCAATTAGTGTGAGAATCGTTTCTGAATGTGGGCCTAAGTCTGTGGTTTGTGATGGATGCCTTCTGGCTTCCAGGAAGGTAGGGGTGGAGCATCCTGTGGAGGAGGCTGCCCGCTTCTCCTCCGTCCCCCGGGCGAGTTAAGTGAACCGCTTCTTCCTCCCAGAGGAAGTGAGAGCCAAAGTCCCTGACTTGCCTCATGCCTCCCTTTGACTCATATCCTATATCCTGTCCCTTGTCTGTCGGCAGTATCAGGGGCTTACTGTCCGGCGGGACCCCTGGGTGTTTGTTGCCACCTGTGACTCTTGCATGGTAGCAAAGCCCATTAAGCAGCTTCCTCCAGCCCCTTGAAGTCCCTTAACCCCTGTGCTAAGAATACAAATATTGCCAATTTTTTCCTGTTTTGCATGAGATTATTTTAGGCTTTATAACTCAATACTTGTGTCATAGAGACTATGGAAAATTATAACAATGAAGCAAGACATTTGGAAATTCAATTTCAGAATTTTTTAGGAAGTAATTTTCGGAACTCACGGACGCCGGCGTCAATATATGTACAAAGGATTATTTAATGGCTGTGGGAATGGCCAGCCCAGGACTTCACCACTGGGCTGCCTGAGTCGTAAAGGTTCGGACTGGTTCTCAAAGGCAGCCCACTTTGTCCCTCTGGCAAGGCTGCCCACTGCAAGAAGACAGTGTAGCACCTCCTTCAGCATGTGGTGCACCTTTACAGCATCCTCCCAGAGATTGTCTCTAATCATAAGGGTTAAATAAAAAATAAATAAAAATCATGGACAACAATTCTGCTGTTGGTTCTGCAGGGCATTCGGCACCCTGCTGGGTGCCATCTTGAGATCAATGGGAAAGTGGAGAGGTTTATCCAGGAGCTAGGCAAGACCCTCTACTGTCTCTCTGAAGGCACCTCAACTAAATGGTCATACATTCTTTCATGGGTGAAACGCAGCCATAATTCCCTCCCTTGCGGCGAGCCTCAGAGATGTATCTTCGAGTATTGTCTGTTATGATTCTGCCCTTTTGTGTGTTGTCCCAAGCTAGTTTGTGTTTGGGCTTTACTTTCGTTTTGTATTTCCAGCCTGCAGTTCAGTCGTCTGACAGTCCACTCCCAATCTGTCTCAAGTGATGTCGCGTGACTGCCTTCAGCATGCCTGCGTTTCATCGTCCAATCATGTTTCCTCTTTCGGTTTCGGCTCTGGTGTTTCATTCATTGCTTCCAGCTGTATTTAATTCTGGGTCTCGCGAAACTCTGAGTGAATGTGTTCTCCGATAGGATAATTACTTACCCGTACTAACCAGCTCTTATTTAAGGGTGATTGTTAATACTTCGTCACGTAGTATTAACCTTGATTAACTCATTTAGCGAGCATGTGCGTTTCTGGCTTTTGTACATTCGGTCTGAGCTATCTCTGATTAACTGCATTTAAAACCTGTGCTATTCTTCGCTTTTCTTGTGGTGCTTTTTACTTGTCATGTTTAGATTACCTTATTAATCTAAACTGTCTAAGCTTGATTGATGGTCGCAACGTCTTGTCTCGAGTCATTATTGTTAACCTGGTTCTCGTGTAATTGTTTATTAGGTAACCCTTTCTTTTACAGTCCCCTAATTACTAGGTATTTACCTGGTAAATAAATGGTTCCACAAATGTGTTACTGGGTAATTACCAATGGTAATAAGAAAGTACATGCAATGAAACTATGGCTAAAATAATGAACATTTACCTGGTAACTATTTAGTAAATAATAGTGTGTTATTAGGTAATTACTGCTGGTAATAAGAAGGTAAGTACAATGAAACTGTAGCCAAATTGCTGGGTATTTACCTGGTAACTATGGTAAATTATAGTGTAATATTGGATTATAAGCTGGTAATAAGCAGGTAGCTACAGTCCCCTAATTACTAGCCATTTACCCAGTAAATATATGGCAACAAAAATGTGTTACTAGGTATTAACCACTGTAATAATAAGGTAAGTACAATGAAACCATGGCTAAAATACTGGGTATTTACCCAGTAAATTATAAAGCTTTATCAGTAATAACTACTGGTAATAAGTTGGTAAATATAGAAAATCTACGGCTGAAATGCTGGGTATTTATCAGGTAAATTTTATCTTGCTATTGTGAAATTACCACTGGTAATAAGCAGATAAGTATTTCCCTGTTATATGTATGCTAAATTAAGTTTGTTTGTAGATACCTTCCCTTCGCCGTTGAATAAGCACAAACTTGTACCATGTAGATTCAGATATATTACTATGCAAAACATGATAATTTACTCGGTAAGTAAAGTAAAACTGTACTGTAAAAGAAAGCCCAGTTTGTTTCCATGTAATTCCCATGTTCTTACAAATATAATTTGTAATAGATAATTCACCTCACTGGTAAATAAACACGAACTTGTACCATGTAGGTTCTGATATATTACAATGCAATACATGCTAATTTACTCAGTAAGTAAATTAAAACTGTACTGAAAAAGAAAGCCTTGTTTATTTCCCTGTAATTACCATGTTCTTACTAAATCCTTTGTCATAGAACATTCCATTGTCTATGCAGTTAAATGAATATGTACATTCATGTTCTATGGCATTACTAAGTAAAATGTGACAAATTACCCAGTTACTTAGATGAAAATGCGCTGTAAAAGGAAGCCTTGCTTGTTTCGATTGTATGAACAGGCTCTTGCCATATAATTTGTAATAGATTATGCCCTTTTCCATGCAAAGAACACAAACTTGAACCTTAGAAGTTCCACAACATTACTAAGTAAGACATGTCAAATCACCCAGTGAAAAAGATGCAACTGTACTACACAAAAAGGAATGTTTAATACCAAGATATAACAAAGGTACAGTGGAAAGTAACAAGATGTACCAATGTTACCATGAACATGATTAAGTAATATATACTTATTACTGCAGATTCGGGGTTCAAAGACAACACTTAAACAAAAAAACAAAAACAGATTCAAATTCAAAATGCTTAAAATCTGAAATGAAGTATGCTGCCGTACACAAGCAGACTGTAAAGCAGGCAAAGACAAACTCTGGGAAAACATATTATCTTGCACAAGACACTTGAAGTGCAACAAAACTGTAGTTTCTGCCAAAAAAAAAAGTATGTACTCTCAAGGGATTTAAAATGAGAAAAAAGGGCAAAAAAAAGCCTAACATTCACAAAATGTTTCAAAAATGAACTACCAATGATAAAAATATAAAAAATATATATAAAATATTATAAATATTATAAAAACAAAGGCAGTTTGAGTTAGAAAAATTAGCAAGAGAAGAAAAACAAAGAGAATTTGAGAGAGAGAAAGAGGAAAGAGCAGAAAGAGAGAGACAAAGACAGAGAGATTTTGAATTAGAGAAATTCGATAGAGAAGAAAGACTCCAAATGGAGCAACTAAAAATTAAAATTGAAACTAAAAATAAATTTTGTGCCAGTCAGGAGGTAAAACTGGTGCCTCCATTTTCAGAAAAGGATGTTGACAACTATTTCCAGTGTTTTGAAAAGGTAGCAAAGAGTTGCCAGTGGCCAAAGGAACACTGGCCTCTGATGTTGCAAACTGTCCTCAAGGGTAAAGCTCAACAAGCCTATTCGGCTTTGTCTGCAGATGATTCCTCTGATTATGAGGTTGTCAAAAAGGTTATTTTGAGAGCTTATGAGTTGGTTCCAGAGGCTTACCGACAGAAATTCAGAGGTCTGAAGAAATCTGAAAATCAGACTTATGTTGAATTTGCTGATGAAAAGCAGGTTTGCTTTGAGCGCTGGTGTACTTCTATGGAGGTCAAGGATGATTTCAACTCACTAAAAGAGATGGTGTTAGTTGAAGAATTCAAGAACTGTGTTAAAGATGATGTTAAGACCTATCTTAATGAGAAGCAAGCACTGAATTTGCAATCAGCTGCCAAATTTGCAGATGAATATGTTCTCACACATAAGTCCAAATTTCAGTCTAGCAGTAATAATAGATGGTCCCAATTTCAGAAAAAGGGTTATGGTGATACCCAAGATTCCTCACCCAAAGACAAAGACAAATCTGGTGATGGTGCTCAGAAATCCAGTAACAGGTCTGATCAAAGTGTGAAAGCTGACAGTGACAGAAGTGGTCTAATTTGCAGATATTGCAAGAAATCTGGTCATGTTACAACTAACTGTTGGTTCCTTAAAGCTAAAAAAGAAAAAAAAAAGGATACCAAACCAAATGCCTTTGTGAAAACAAGGTTCGTAACCCCTGTAGTAGATAACCAATCTGCTAAATTGCCTGCTTCTTGTGGGGCTAAAAAGCCTGATACAGCTGACTTCGTGAGGGAGGAATTTCTTCCATTTGTGTCAGAGGGATTTGTGGCTCTGAATGACCTCTCCCCATATATATCCTAAGGGATACCGGAGCTTCTCAGTCACTTTTGTTGATGGACTCCTTGGAGTTACGTGATGAGACCGCTTCAGGGGATTTCATACTTGTACAAGGTATTGAAGGGAGGACTGTATCTGTACCCCTGCGCTCTGTATTCTTGAAGTCAGATTTAGTTACAGGACAGGTAAAGGTGGGACTTATGTCAAGTCGACCTATAAAGGGTGTTTCTCTGTTGCTAGGCAATGACCTGGCTGGGGGCAAAGTAGTTCCCCCTGTACATCTTTCTTCACAGCCGAGCACTGAAGATGGGGATGAGGACCCATCTCTGTATCCTTCTTGCGCAGTGACTCGTGCTATGGCCAAGAAGGCTAAAGAAGAAGATGATGTGGTGCCATCCAGTACATTGAATAGTCAGGACTCAGGTGGTTCGCCTCATGACTCTGATTGGCCTACTATGGTTTCTCCGTTTGAGGACTTATCAGATACTTTTATCAGTTCTCTATTCAGCCAGCCGGATGGGTCTGGTGATTCTGATGTGTCGGGAGACTTGTCTCTGTCCAGAAAGCGGTTGATTGAGGAGCAAACTAATGATCCTGAAATTTGTGTACTAAAGAGGAGAGCCCTTCCTGATAAAGAAATAGACGCAGTTCCAGTTGGGTATTATCTCAAGGATGGTGTGTTGATGTGTAAGTGGCGCCCTCCTGATATCCCTGCCAATGCAGATTGGGCAGTGGTCAGGCAAATTGTTGTTCCGAAGGTCTATAAGAATGAGATCTTAACAATGGCTCATAGTTTACCTTTAGGAGGTCATCTTGGTGTTAACAAGACTGTTGATAAGATCATGAAACACTTCTTTTGGCCTGGGCTTCGGAAAGACGTTTCCAACTTTTGCAAAACCTGTCACTCTTGTCAGGTAGTTGGAAAACACCAGTTAGACCCACCTGTAGCTCCATTGCAGCCTATCCCAGCATTTGGGGAGCCATTCTCTAGGGTCATTGTTGATTGCGTTGGTCCATTACCCAAGACTAGATCTGGAAATCAGTACTTGTTGACAATCATGTGTGCATCTACCAGATTCCCCGAAGCCATACCTCTACGTAACATCAAGGCAACTGCAATCTCGAAGGCTTTGATAAAGTTCTTCACGTTGTTTGGTCTTCCCAGGGAAATTCAGTCAGACCAAGGTAGCAATTTCACTTCAGGATTGTTTCAGCAGGTTGTGTATGAACTAGGTGCAAAGCAGATTCCTTCTAGTGCCTATCATCCAGAAAGTCAGGGTGCCTTTGAGCGGTTTCATTCCACTCTCAAGACAATGATGAGGACTTATTGTTATGACCATGAGAAAGACTGGGATGAAGGGGTTCATTTGCTGTTGTTTGCAGCTAGAGAAGCAGTGCAGGAGTCTACTGGATTCAGTCCATTTGAGCTAGTGTTTGGTCATGAAGTGAGAGGACCTTTGCTATTATTGAGTGAACAATGGCAAGAGAAAGAGCCGCATATCAGTCTGTTAGACTATGTTAGCAAGTTCAAGGAAAGATTGCGTGCAGCTTGTGACCTTGCCAAAGAGAACTTGAAATCAAGTCAGGGAAAAATGAAAACTTGGTATGATCATAAGGCTAGAAGCCGTGAGTTTAAACCAGGAGAAAAGGAAAATTTCATGGTCCTTATGAAATTCTGACAAAACTCAATGATCTCAATTACATTGTGAAGACTCCAGATAGGAGAAAACCAAAACAATTGTGTCACAATAACATGCTGAAGCCTTATCATGACAGAAATGCTAGGGTTGCAGCTGTCACTTCAGATTCTCCAATGGTCGAAACGTGTGAAGATGAGGGGGAGTTTCAAGATGATGAACTAAGAATTAAAGCTGAAGTTCTTTCATGTAAATTGTCAAACACTGAAGTGTTGCAAAATCTTGATGTAAAACTCCAGCACTTAGAACCCTCACAGAGAGATCAGTTTGAGAGGTTGATCAAGAAATATGAGGATCTGTTTCCTGATGTTCCAAAGAGAGTTTCTATAGCCTCTCATGATGTAGATGTTGGTGATGCCAAACCAATAAAACAGCATCCGTACCGGATGAATCCTGAAAAGAAAAAGATTGCTGAGAAAGAGGTTGAGCACATGTTATAACATGATATTATCAGACCCTCCAACTCCGATTGGAGTTCACCCTGTGTGCTAGTTCCAAAACCTGATGGAAGTACTAGATTCTGTACAGATTATCGCAAAGTCAATGCTGTAACTAGAACTGATGTGTTTCCAATACCTAGGATTGGTGATTGAATTGATAGTGTAGGGCAAGCAAAGTTTCTGACCAAGATTGATTCATTGAAGGGTTATTGGTGTGTGCCTTTAACTGAGAGGGCCAAGAGCATCTCTGCTTTTGCCACACCATCTGGATTGTACCAGTATGAAGTCCTACCCTTTGGCATGAAAAATGCCCCAGCCACGTTCCAAAGGATGATACAGTCTACAATCGCCGGATTGCCACACACGGGTGCGTACATCGAAAGACCTGATCACATGGAGTGACTCCTGGGAAGAACATCTGAAAGATGTAGAGACGTTGTTCCAGCGCCTGACCCAGGCTAACCTGACTGTTAACCTGAACAAGAGTGACTTTGGTTGTGCTACTGTCACCTATCTTGGCTACGTCATAGGCCACGGTAAGGTGGCACCCATAAATGCTAAAGTCCAAGCCATCATGGACTTTCCAGTTCCTGACTTCAACAAACCGCTCTCCATCGCTGTCGATGCTAGCGACCAAGCTTGTGGATCTGTGCTCCTACAGAGAAGTGACTCTGATGACATTGAGCATCCCGTGGCATACTTCTCCAGGAAGTTCAATCGCCACCAAAGGAACTATTCCACAATAGAGAAGGAACTGTTGGCTCTGGTCCTTTCATTTCAACACTTTGAGGTTTATGTTTGTACAGGACAAAAGCCAATGATTGTGTACACTGACCACAATCCGTTAATGTTTTTGAGTAAGATGAAAAACAAGAATCTGAGATTGTTGAATTGGAGTTTGATTTTACAGGAGTTTGACTGGGAAATTAAGCATGTGAAGGGTACAGACAATGTAATTGCTGATTGATTATCCCGTGTTTGAATGTGTATATATATCATGTGTTTGAATATTGCATGATATGTATATATAGACAAGTGTTCACTTAACTATTTTGTATTGAAAAGAAAAATTTTGCCTTTATGAGTCAAAATTTTTCCCTTTTGGAATGGAGGTGTAATCTGAATATAGTATTTACCTTTTTTTTGTTAAGCTCAGACTGGAGTCATGTTTAGACATGTCCTGGACATGTCTGGGGCAAGTCTCAGAAAATTAAAAAAAGAGGTCTAAATGTGGGTGGGGTCTGCAAAAGAGTATATAAGGAAAAGAATTGAGACAGTAAAGTAGTAGGAGAAATTGCAAGAAGATGACCAGACCTGCCATTCTGTTCAAGACCTGTGACGTTTCTTTTGTGGATTTCTTTGCCTGTGTTTGAGCATTTTCATCATCCAGGACATCACCAAGCCACCCCCACGAAAAGGGATTGTAAATATTTATGTTTTGTACATAATTAATCTTGGTCAGTAGTGTAAGTTAGTGTTAGTCTTAGTAGATTAGTTAGTTGTTATTGTCTGTTTGATTAAATGTGTTTAAGTTTTTTTTAAACTGTGTCTGTCATCCCTTGCTGTTGCTGTTGCTGTTATGTTGTAAATCTAATGACAAATTGGGGCCATAACAGTACAAAACAAGCTCCTCTCAAGTGCAGCATTTTTTTGTGTCCAGAATGGAAGAAACACCACATGCTAACAAATATGAGTTCCACGCGGTTGTTTCCAAAATGCAAGTAATAAATTACCTTCACACAAACAAACATTTTGTTGACTATTTTTAGTACTCATCATAGAACTAGTGGTTAAATTGAATTTTGGAATGAACATGCCGTTGTCTCTACAAGAAAATAGTACAATAGTTGATTTGATTTGGCTTAATTGCCAGTGTGTGCAATTTCAGGGCCTCTGGAAGAATCCATCCGGTTTAAAACTGACAAAAAAAAAAAGCCAAGAGTGAGTGACTGCCGAGAACCCCCAGCCCTTAACTAATTATTAATAAATAGCACGGTCACTGTGCCAAGGTCAACGGTCAAATCCACAAATGACTCTTCTTGTGCACACCTATTCCAAATAAGGAACATGCATATTAAATGGGAAGCTGCTATGGTAATTGAATTTGTAAATATGGCTCGGACAATATTTTTTAGTTCAAGGTCACTATGCCAAGGTCAAAGGTTAAATCCAATAATGACGCTAATGCTGCATACCTATCCCTCACAAAGAACCTGCATATCAAATTTAAAGCTCTTGTGGCCATTACTTTCGGAGATATGGCCCAGACAAAATTTGGTGCCACCTTCCGCCCAGATGCCGCCAGGTATAACAATACTCCATCAGCCCATATGGGGTGAAAATGGAAAAAAGTGTGACCAGGGAAGCATGGGAGTGAGTTTTTATTCATTGAATAAATGATTTTTCCTTTCACAATCGTGCTATGCCATGAATGTAATGAGTGTGCCATGTCATTGTACACCTTCATCTTTGTCAATGCAGTGTTGGGGTCACATGGAGTAAAACTTTCTTATGTGAGGAAACAAAATGGAGCCCAGGATTTCTCATGACCACTTGCTGCTTGCAAGCCCCTCCCGCCAGCAGGCCAGGCACATAAAAGCAGTGGTCAACCATTTTATCTCTCTCTTCTCTTGGCTCTGGACACTCTCTCTCTCTCTCTCTCTCTCTCTCTCTCTCCCTTGGAGAGGCTCCTGGACCCCTGGGGACTGCTCAGGCTGGGGTACTCCTCCCCCACCTCTTAGGCCTAGCATAGACCGGCCATGCTGAAGAATCTGCCAGGCTTCCAGGAGTAGAGCCAGCCTCCCTCCTCTTCCCACAGCAAAGACACTGACTTTTGCTGCACCAGAACCGCTCTACCCAGCCAGATCAACATCGTCCACGATCGGATCCTCCAGCAACCTCCAAACCTCTTTCCCCTACTAAGGACTGGTAACGACTGGGCATCCAAACCTTCTTTTAAGACTAAAACTGACTGTGTGTATTTGTAAAATGATAGTCGCTGTGATTGTTTTTAGGATTGTGTTTTAGTAGGACAGGATGGTATTAATGTATCGCAGACAAGGTCTTGCTTGCAAATAACCCCCTGTAGACTAACACGGCGCCTTTCCTGTGCAAAACACACACATATCTCTTCATTTTAACGTAATACACACACATACAAACAACATTGAGCGTTTTAAGTCATTTAACTGATTTTAAAACTCTTGGAACTTTCTTTTGCTACAAAGACTTGGTCTCTGTTACAGTAGGGTTGCCCTCCACCACTTCCTCATGGTCAGCAAGGCTCCTCCACTCACACCTCAGATCATACCTTTGTTCTCTCTCACCCACACCCGCACGCGCGCACGCACACACACCTCCTTCATTGTGCATTTAGTGTCAGTGTTTAGTGTAGTTTAGATTGTGTGTTTCATTTGTTTCATTTAAATAAATATTCTTTAGACATATGCTGTGGTTATTAATATTGTAAAAGAGTGAATGAAATTGCCAACCTCTTCTATGCAGGACTCCAAATCCTTCAATCTAACTATTGATTGGGTAAGTTGGTTACAATTATTAATTTAATTATTAATCAATTTCCAAATTAATAGCTTAGTGGATATTGAGACTGAGGTTTTATTAATTGGCTATCGTTTTCCCTTCACTAAGGAAGGGTGGTGCCCCGAGGTATTCATATTAATATTTAATATTAATATAACAAAATTATATTTCTTTGATAGTCAAATTAATAATATTAATATCATTTGGCAAATTGCCTCAACACATGGTGTCCACCTGTGACGTGTAACCCCAACAGCCAGCGCCCCTGAATGACGTGCCATTGCACTCACCACAACAACGTCGCCACTGCTTGGGCATTATCACCAGAAAGGTGCCACCATTCCAGGCATTTCCCCAACATTGCTGTTCCGTGCGAGGCCATTACCCCTACAGCAGTGTATAAAAATATATTTTAGATGAATGTTTATTTAATTACAATATCCGCCCTGGTATATCTTGGTAAAAGGAGTGTCATTAAACAACTGGACCAGCCATTAAAATGCAATGTGTCTATCGGTAGACATGGTGATGATAACTTCCACTGACCATTTAATAAAGGGCAAGGGCATTCCAAAATTTATTAACATAATTCCACTTTCCTATCAAAGTTCCCCTCATAGCACTGAGGGACACTAAATATGGAGTCACACTCAGAAGTGATGTGCTAGAGGAGAGGGAGCTGTTTTGAAAAGGCCCACTGACACACCAACTGCTGATCAGATGCCAGGAGGCATGACAGTGCACTTGTGCAGGCTAGAGGGATGACGTATTATTTGAAGCTTTGACTATGTCATACATCATCATCCCATCATAGAAATGGCTTAAATTTTCAAACGTTGACCACAAAATTATAGATATTTCTTTCTAAAAATATTAAGCAAACTGTGAGGCTGATCAACATTGTCAGTAAATTACTAAAAAATATGAAATCTCCTTAAAATGGAAAAATAAACTCGGAAGGGGGCTTTAAAGAGAATCTGTCTGGCATTGTTCAGAAGATTGAAAAACAGCACATAATGCCGCCTTTTTTAGAAACTCAAAAAAAGATGATAAACAAAATCTGTCAGTCTACAGAAGATTACAAGACCAATTATAAGGCTCTGAGGCACTAGGATTGTGGTGAAAGACATTGGGCTCTAAATTCGTCGACCAGGCACAGGCGTGGTGCAGGCACGGCGAATGGGGGGTGCGCCACAGCAACGGGGTGTGTCCAGTCGTATGTTGCAATTCCGTGCCCGGCGTAGCCTGGTGCAAGTACTCCTCTGTCCCGCCTCGGTCCCTCCTGCCAGCGCAAGTGGCAAAGAGGGAGGAGAGAAGATGTGTTTGGGTATAACACAGCCGAGTTAAATCTTCACCAATCAAATGAGCTCCTCTCCTCACCTTTATAGTGTTGAAATAAAGATGCCTCTGTCCTATATCTGCGTGATGCGTGAATGTCGCATTTTACGTTGCTGCTTCAGGCATGTTTTCTGCACCGCTTACATCTATATTAAGCATTACGAATATGAGTTAGCTGGCTAGCTAGGGCATTCACAAATTATTACCATTAGCGAACTTGAATGAAATTTCAAATCAAACTACGTCAGACCATTCAAACTTATGAAATTGGAATGAAATACGACGGTTGCTCATTTATTTTCTTCTGCCTGCATCATTGGGTAGAGAAAAGATGGATAGTGTGTAACTATATACTAAAACACCCTGGGAGACAGTGGTCAAGTAGGCTTGACTTGAAACCGTAATGTCCTGAGTTCAAGCCACGGCCTTCACGGTGTGTTCTTGGGCAAAACACTTCACTCCCACACACCACCCAGGTGTGTAAATGGATACCAGCAAATAAGAGCTGGGGGAGTTCCTGGAGGGACTGGCATCCTATCCAGGGGGAGTTGTAATAATCCTAGTCACTTCATGCTACAGAACCCGGGGTTAAGCACCGGGCCGATGGGCCACGAGGCTCGAAACAGGCTTACCATTATTACACCCTGTTGCTGCTTAAAATTTTGGGATCAACATGCATGGACAACAATGGAGGATACGTAACACCTTTATTTTCAATACATGATCTTACCTCAGTACGAGATTAAAGCAGTCACCCAGATAGCATACGGATGTGGGCCACTTCAGGCAACAATCCAGCACTGTAGGCATTTTTCTGGCCCGGACAAAACAGATGTGAACCTAAAGTGGCCCATGTAATGCTACATTTAGCCCATATATCACAAAACAAATATGGCCCATCTTTGGCAAATATGTGGCAGAGTAGGGAATGGTTATTCTGTAAGTGAACCAAAGCTGGGCCACATATGTTCAGCACACGTGGCTCACCTTTGTGGAAACATATTTGGGCCAGTTTTGGCTGAACGTTTCCACTTCCTGTTTCCCTGGGGTATAAATATGACATGACACAGAGGCCATTTCTCTTATCCACTCTTCAACATGGTAAACACAAAGGAACACACCATTCAGGTAAGGCAGATGTGTGTCGACCTTCACAAGTCAGGCAATAGCTACAAGAAAATAGCCACTTGCCTGCACCTGCCCATATCTACTCTGAGGAATCATTAAGAAGTTTAAAACAACTGGAACAGTGGTAAACAAGCCTGGACTAGGACGCAAGGTTATTTAGTCACCACGCACAATGAGGAGGATGGTAAGAAAAATAAAAAGTTCTCCAAAGCTCGCTGTTAACAAATGGTAGCATCTTGGGGTCACAAAGTCTCCAAAACAACCATCAGGCGCTATCTACATGCCAACAAGCTGTTTGGGAGGCATGCACGGAAAAAACCTTTTCTCACTCAAAATCATAAACGCAAACGTCTGGAGTTCGCTTTAGCGGTACTGGGACTTCAACTGGGACCGTGTGCTTTGGTCAGATGAGACCGAAATAGAGCTTTTTAGCAACAAACACTCTAAGTGGGTCTGGGGGAACACAAAAGATGAGTATGCAGAAACGCACCTCATGCCCACTGTGAAGTATGGGGGAGGATCGGTGATGCTGTGGGCCTGTTTCTCTTCCAGAAGCCCTGGGAACCTTGTTAGGGTGCATGGCATCATGAAGGCTTTGAAATACCAGGACATTTTAAATCAAAATCTGGTGGCCTCTGCCCGAAAGCTGAAGATGGGTCATCACTGGGTATTTCAGCAAGATAATGGCCCTAAACATGTGGCCAAATTTACACAGAAATCGTTCACCAGACACAGAATCAAGCTCCTCCCATGGCCATCTCAGTCCCGAGACCTCAACCCCATTGAAAACCTGTGGAGTGAGCTGAAGAGAGTGCTGAAGAGAGGACCCAGGTCGCTGGATGATTTAGAGAGATTGTGCAAACAGGAATGGTCGAAGATCCTTCTTTCTGTATTCTCCCATGTTGTGCAACAATATAGGAGAAAATTAGGGGCAGTTTTGTTGGCAAAAGGGGGTTGTACAAAGTATTAACATCAGGGGTGCTAATAATTGTGGCAGACATGATTTGATGTAAAAGAATTATTTCTTATCGTGGAATTTTTTCCCTACTGAATAAATGCATTTGAATTAAAAGTTGGATTTTCCTCTTTTTTACATTGTGGTCCTATATTATTTAATAATAATAGATAATAATAAATTCGACTTATATAGCGCTTTCTTGGACACTCAAAGACGCTTTACAAGATAAGGACTAAACAATGACAAGAGAAACAAAACAGAGACGACAATAACAAAATAAAGAATCAAAGAAAAGCCTGTTTGAACTGGTAGGTTTTGAGAGGGGATTTGAAGTTATGTAATGAGTCCGAGTTCCTGATGGGTTGTGGGAGTAAGTTCCAAAGGGTGGGGGCGGCGGCGGCGGCGAAGGCTCGGTCTCTCAAGGTCTGGCGTGTTGTGTGGATGATGAGCATGAGGAGGGTGGAGTCAGCAGAGCAGAGGGGGCGGGAGGGACAGGGACATTGCAGGTGGTCAGAGAGGTAGGGAGGGGCCAGGTTATTGAAGGACTTAAAGTTGAGGAGGAGGAGTTTGAACTGGATGCGGTGTTGGATAGGGAGCCAGTGGAGCTGTTGGAGGATGGGGTTGATGTGTTCTCTGGAGCGGGTGAGGGTGAGGAGGCGAGCAGCGGAGTTCTGGACATATTGCAGTTTTTGGAGATGAGTGGAGGGAAGTCCAAAGAGGAGGCTATTACAGTAGTCGAGTCTGGAGGTGATAAAGGCGTGAATGAGTGTCTCAGCTGTGGTCTAGGAGAGGGAGGGACGGAGGCGTGCAATGTTGCGGAGGTAAAAAAAGGATGTTTTAGTGATGTGGTTGATATGCGATTGGTATGAGAGGGTGGAGTCCATTATGATGCCAAGGTTGCGAACGGAGGGGGAGGGAGTGACATTGTGACCGTCGATGAGGAGGGAAAAGTTATGTATAGAGGGAAGGAGAGATTTGGGTCCGGTGATGAGGAGTTCTGTTTTATTGCTGTTTAGTTTTTGAAAATGTTTGTCCTTCCAGGTTTTGATGTCAGAGAGGCAGTTGGTTATGGTGGAGAGGATGACAGGGGTGATGGATTTGGTGGAGATGTACAGTTGGGTATCGTCGGCATAGCAGTGAAAATGGAGTCCATGGTGGCAAATGATTTGACTAAGGGGGAGCATGTAGATTGTGAACAGGAGGGGGCCGAGCACCGAACCTTGGGGAATTCCATGGCTGACTTGTTGACAGAGACAAAGTGATGACGGTCGGAGAGGTAGGAGATAAACCAGAGGAGTGCTGTGCCAGAGATGCCTATAGACTGTAGACGGTGGAGGAGGATGGTGTGATTGATGGTGTCAAATGCGGCAGAGAGGTCGAGGAGGAGGAGGATGGAAATGGAACCAGAGTCAGCGGCGAGGAGGAGATCATTGGAGAATTTGAGGAGGGCTGTTTCTATGTTGTGGTGTGAACGGAATCCAGACTGAAATGTTTTGTAAAGTTGGGTGGAGTGGAGATGGTGTTGGAGTTGAGTTATGACAGAGCGTTCCAGTATTCTTGAAAGTAACAGAAGATTTGAGACAGGTCTGAAGTTGTCCAGATTGTCCGGGTTGAGGCCAGGTTTTTTCAAGAGGGGTGTGATGGTGGGTAGTATGAGCGGGGTTGGGACAGAACCAGTGGAAAGGGAGGTGTTTATGATATTGGTGGTGAGGGGGATGAGAGTAGAGATGAGAGTAGAGATACATGGTTTTAGGAGAGGAGATGGAATGGGATCAAGGTGGCAGCTGGAGAATTTCATTCATGAAAGGAGTTTAGTAGTGTCTGAGGGAGTCAGAGGAGAGAAGGACGAAAAACTGAGAGATGTGGGTGGAGCAATGTCAGGTTCTGAGGGGATAGGAGTGGAAGTGCTGGATGCAAATGAGCAATGAATGGTTTGGATTTTGGAATGAAAGGATGTGAGGAAGTTATCGCATTTTTCTGATGTGAATGTGGAAGTGATATTGTCCTTGGGTTTGGTCAGCTTCGCAAATGCGGAGAAAAGGGTGCGGTGGATGTGTCCATGTGTGTGTGTGTGGGTGAAGTGACATGCTGAGTGAGGTTGAGGCAATTTAAAAGGTCCAAGAAGTCGGATGTGAATTTGGCCGTAGGGGAGTCTATGTGGATGTTTAAATCTCCGAGGAGCAGGATAGATGGGGAGATGGAGGAGAGCTGAGTTACAAAGTCAGTGAATTCAGAGAGAAATGATGAGCAGTTTTTGGGAGGACGGTAGATTACGGCAACGGTGAGTGATTTGGATCCGTGAAGTCTAAAAGCCAGATGTTCAAATGAGGAAACAGTTGGGATGGAGATGGGGCGGATGGTGGTGTCGCTGTGGTGGATGACTGCGATGCCTCCGCCTCGTCTTTCCAGTTTGGGGTTGTCGATGTAGGTGTAACCGGGTGGGGTGGTCTGGTTGAGTGCGATGTAGTCCATGGGTTTGTGCCAAGGTTTAGAGAGACAGAGAAGATCCAGATTATTGTCCATGATGAATTCATTATAAGCAGGCTTTTATTGTTGAGTGATCTTGCATTGAATAGTGCTGTCTTGAGAGGCTTTTGTTGTGAAATCCTTATGGCGGAAGTTGAAACAGGCAGGAGGTTGTAAGGTGTGACGAGTGCGCGGATGACGTGTGCGGATGTTGTTGTCGTGCCGGTATCCAGAGGGCTGAGAGCTGCGGTTTGTCCAGAGAGAGGGAATACAGTTTCCAGTGGTGAAGTTGTAAAAAAGTTTGCGGCGGGAGCTTCGGTGAATGTAGGGGCGGTGACGGAGGAGTTGTTTAAGGATTGTAGTGATGTCCATTGAGGGAGGTGCGCGGTGGTTGAGTTTTAGGAGCTGCATGGACTTGTACCGGAGAGCCATGGTCGGAGCCGGAGATCGCAACAGTCGCGGAGAGGCCAGAAGAAAGGCCACAAACAGTAGCCACAACACTGGCAGGCTGCCTCATAATATAGGACGGCCAGTAACCAGGTCGTAGTCCGCTGCTTGAGCAGAAAAATGGCGAGGTGGGGCCACGGCCAATCCCGGGAGCTAGCTCGATGGTGGTCACGGCCGATTGAACACCGTGACAGGCGACCAGGTGAAAGTATAGTCCAGATCATAAGGCAGGAACAGAAACCACCGGATTCAGGGAAAAGTGAGTAAATTGTTAAGTCCGCACCAGCTTTACCTTATTTGTTCGTTCGAAGTGAGAAGCGGCAGCCAAAACGCGCCACCATCCTCTCACATCCGGGCCAACCAGTTAACTATTTTGAAAAAAACTGAATTTATTAGAAGCAAAAAAACACATCTTAACCAGGGGTGCAAATAATTGTGGGCGCTGTATCATTTTACAGGGACTTTTTTGTTTAGTCTTCTGATAAGGTTTTGTGTTTTGCACTTCACTGCTACTATATACAGTAACCACAGTACTACTTTACTGAGTCAACAAAATATGTTCTTATTTTGCCTTTATTTTGTTTTGCTTTTTGTTTTGTGGCACAGGATAAAAAAAAATCATAGTTCTCTACTGTTCACCAGTTGTTTCTTGTGTCTAGTTATTTCTTCTTCAGTTAGGTTTCTTCATCTTAGACTCTGAGATGAGTCCCAACAAGACTGGACCACTGCATGCCACCATTCAACACAGTATCTGGAGGTACCAGACTGGCATGTAGTCACAAATTCAGACCAGTTCTGGTTCATTCTATCTGTTCATATTTGACATACAACTTTATCATGGTTTGGTTGTGACTCCTAAGTGCAGGCTAGACAAGATCATAGACAGTAAAACCAGTTCAAGTCTGAGAGCTAACTGTGGCTCCTATTTGAGTGAGTTTGAATGTATTCAGCTCTTGGTTGATATGTAGCATTATGACTAGACTGTGGGTCATATGTAAGAAACAAGTGTGGACCACTCAAGTGTCATTATTCCATGTGGTAGGTGGGCCAGAATAAAAATGCACGGTGGCCCAAATTTGGGTGAGTGGTAGTTTATTTGGTGTCTTTTTGGCTGACATTTGGCACTGTGTTGGTTTGATTGTGGCCCACTTCTGGCAAACAACTATGGACCACTGAAGTGTCATCATTCCATGTGGTATGTGGGCCAGAATAAAACTGTGCAGTGGTGGCCCACATTAGGGTGAGTGTTGGTTTATTTGGTCTCTTCTTGGCTGACATTTGGCGCTGTGTTGGTTTGGTTGTGGCCCACTTCTGGTAAACAGCTGTGGACCACCCTTGTGCCATCATTCCATGTGGTATGTGGGCCAGAATAAAACTGTACAGTGGTGGCCCACATTTGATTGAGTGCTGGTTTATTTGGTCTCGGGTGAAATTTGGCACTGTGTTGGTTTTGGTTGTGGCCCACTTCTGGCAAACAACTGTGGACCACCCTTGTGCCATCATTCCATGTGGTATGGGGGCCAGAGTAAAAGTGTACAGTGGCCCACATTTGGTTGAGTGCTGGTTTATTTGGTCTGTTTCTGGTTGACATCTGGCATTGTGATGGCTTGGTTGTGGCCCTCTTTTGGCAAACAGTAGCGGACCTCCCTAGTGCCATCATTCCATACGGTATGTGGGCCAGATGAACATGTCAGGTGTGGGCCAGATATGGGCCAAAATAATTTTGTTTTCTGGTTAGGCAGTATTCCTTTCCCCTACTAAAATGAATGAATGAATATGTTTATTTTGATCACAGCAACACAAAATATTAAACATAATTAAAGAATTAAAGAAAATAAAATAAACATGGCTGGTCGAAAAGGGATTTTGGCTGAAGCAAAAGCTTATGGCTGCCGAACCCCAGTAATCAACTTCAGTTCTGATTCATTCCGAGAATCTTTATAACAGAGAGCAAAGAAAAACACAGATAAAATATTAATTATACTTGTTTACATATACATATGTGCATAAGTGTGTACCTGAGTGCACATATATCCATATAATACATGCCAAATGTTACACCCCACTAAAAGCATACCTACCGACATACATAAAAACTCTTTTTTTTTGTTACGCAACCAGAATCTGAAACATTAACTAAACAAAAGGCCAAAAAAACTCAGTTTTTTCAAAGAATAAGTTATGCATCTGTAGTTTTTCATGATTTTGTTCATTTGCTGTTATGAGCATTTTCTATTTTGTATTTATCAAACATCTTATTTTTAAACATTGTTTTTGAATGGGCAACATTTTTTTTATCTTTGATATTATTGGGTAAGGTATTCCAGAGCTTCACTCCACGAACAGATATGCTCATACTTTTCAGTGTGATAGGAGCAAACGGTTGTTTTAACTTCCCTCTCCCTCTCTTTCACCGAACATTTTTACATATACATATACATTTTTTGTATATTTCTTGGAAGTAGGTTATGCTTTGCTGTATACAAAATTTGCGCAGTTTTACAATCCACAAGTTCTGAAAATTTCAATGCTCTTGATTTGAGAAACAATTCATTTGTATGCTCATAGAACCCCACATTATGCACTATTCTTAATGCATGCTTCTGCATGGTGCATATTGTTTGTAGGGTGCTTTTATAAGTATTTCCCCAAACTTCGGCACAATAAGTCAGATATGAAAGTACAAGGGTACAGTACAACATGTATAATGATTTATAAGTGAGCATGTGTCTTATCTTACATAAAATTCCAATCTTGCACAACAATTTGGATCTAACATGTTTTACGAGAGCCTTCCAGCTCAAGCTGTGGTCAATGATAACTCCTAAAAGAGTGTTCTCATATACTCTTTTCAGCTTGACACCATCAATTATTAAATCAATTGGCATGTCCAGATGTTTATCCTTTTTCCAAAAATCATATATTTAGAGATAATTTGTTTGCATCAAACCAAAACTTAAGCTTTTCCAACTCACCAGAAACAACTTCCAAAAGCTGCTGAAGATTCTTCTCAGCACAATAAACAATAAACATTAGTGTCATCAGCAAAAAACAACACAATTAAAAAGATTAGAGACCTTGCAAATATCATAAATATACAGAATGAATATTTTCGGTCCTAGTATTGACCCTTGTGGTATACCACGTGTGATATTTGAAAGAGTAGACCTAGGGATGCCCATCTGAACAAACTGATGTCTATGTTAGATCTAGCTCTTTCGCAAATTTCGTCCTACTCCTCTTATCCCATATCTCTCCAATTTCTGTAGTAAAATATCATGGTATATAGTATCAAATGCTTTCTTGAGATCTATGAATATCCTCACTGCATACTTCTTTTCATCTATAGCACTTGTTAACTCTTCCACCAGTTCCATCAAGGCCATTGCTGTTGATCTGATTGTTCTGAAGCCCTACTGACTTTCCATGAGCAACCAGTGCATTCGATGAGGCTATCCGAACAAACCACAAAAAGTCTCTCTAGTATCTTAGAGAACTGGGGAAGCAATGATACTGGTCAATAGTTTGGGAATAGTTTTTTATCTCCGGATTTGTATAAAGTAATCACTTTGGCTAATTTCATTTTATTTGGAAAAGAACCTGAATTAAAAGAAAAATTACATATGTATGTAAAGGGGTCCACAATGGTGTCAATCACTTGCTTAATTAGTGTCATGTCAATTCCATGACAATCTAGTGATGTTTTACTCTTGACATTACGAACTAGATCTATAATTTCGTTCCTCTCTGAATTACTCAGGAACATTGTGGCTGGATTTCTTTCACCGAGATATTTTTCAATGCCTCCCTCTTGTGGAGGTTTTATCTCACTAGCCAGTTTGGGCCCAATATTCACAAAAAAATTTTTGAAGCCTTGGACGTCTTCCTTCTCATCAGTAATTGTCTTATCATTATCTATGAAACATTTAGAGAAACTGGTGTTACATTTCTTATTTGTAATAATTGAATTTAATATTTTCCATGTTCCAGTTATATTATCTTTGTACTTTTCAAGCACATTATTATAGTAATCTTTCTTACATTGTCTAATTATAACAGTAAGTTTATTATTATTTTTTTTTATATTTAATTTCACTTCCAGTTGTTCTCTATTTTATAAAGTCCTTATACAATATTTTTTTTCCGACAGACAATCCCCTTGTGATCCAGGGTTTATTCTGGCGAGTTGCTTTTCCCCTTCTTTGTATCATTGGACAGCTTCTTTCATATATTGATAAAAATTTCTCCAAAAAAAATCATAAGCTGAGTTTACATCCGCTGCTTGATAAACCATCCCCCAATCTTGACTTAATAGTGAACCTATCATTTTACTAATATTTTACTCAGTTCTCACTCTCCTGTGTCTCATTTCTGGTTCATTCTCTTCCATTAATTTGAGCTTACAATCATACAGTACAAACACTGGCAGGTGGTCACTTACATCATTTATTAGGATTCCACAGTTTAAATCCAAGTAATATTACCTATAATTCTAGCAGAATGAGATGCTACTCTACTTGGTTTGGTGATGGTAGGATAAAAACCCATACTGTACATTGCGGCACTAAACTCATCTATTGGTTCCAATTTATTATGCTTTAATAGGTCTATATTGTAATCCCCACAAATGAAAGTGACCTTCTGTTCCATGCTTGAGAATACATTTTCCATGACACCTTTTGAAGTGCTCTATATTTACCAGGTGCTCTGTAAACACAGCTGACAATAATGTTTTTACTTTTTTCCATAAAAATCTCAGTGGATATGCATTCACTCACATCATCAACAGCAGTAGTCATATTGTTAATTATCTTATAGTTCAGTCTTCTATTTACAAATAAAGCTACCCTACCTCCATTCTTATTGACTCTATTGATAAAATTAAATTGAAGCACTGATTACTAAAACCCCACAAGTCAAGTCAAGTGAAGTCAAGTGTGACTTATGGGGTTTTAGTAATAGGTGCTTCAATTCATACCCTTCTAATTCAAAATCTGTCCCCCTATCCTCAGTCACCCAAGATTCCGAAATCACTACCACACTTAACGGTGTAGCAAAGTTACTCAAGTATTCTTGAATGCTTTGGAAGTTTTTATACAGACTCCTGCTGTTGTGTATGACTGACAGTCTTTTTTTTTAAGTTAACTTTGCTCTTAAACTCATCATCAGTGTAGTAAGAACAATCACTGTTTACATGACTCAAGAAATTAATCCCTGGATCGATGTCAGTGTTGCCATGCATGTTTTTTATGTAGATTCCTTAAAATACACATGTATCCAGACATCAATCTATACATTTTACTCTCAGTCCCATTTTGAGGCCCCATTTCCATTTTACGCACAGCACTTTGGATAGCTTCTAAAAGGAGCAAGTGATATTTAATTTCAGAAGAAAAAAAATGAGTTGTCCTACAGTGGAGATGTGAAGAACTGGTTTCCATGGGTATCAAATGTTGAAGAACTGAGGGGGGTAACATGATGATGATGTTTGCAGTACTGGTCAGACGGAAAAAAGGAGTCAGATAAATTTCTGTATGTTGGGCTTCAAAAAACCACGGATGTAGAAAAAAGAATGAAAAATTGTAGCAGTCAATCCACTTTACTAAAATCTACCTTAAGCTAAACAAGTGATTGAGCAAAAATGTTCTGATTACAAAAAGCTGACCCGAAGATAAGTGTGAAAAGGGAAGGAAAAAAAATATATATATAAAAAAAGTTTAGTAGGCCTACCAGTAGCGGCATTAAGTTGGTCTGTATGCATCCAAGTCTTTGATGTCTCTCACTGCAACAACTTTGTCCTGTTCTGGTGTGGCTCCACTAATCCGAATGATCACTCTACAATTTTTAGTCCAGGTAGATTTGATTTGTTTAAGTTTCCTCATGTTCCGAGCTTCTCTGGCGATATCAGCATTTTTTTTTGTCAAGTGCTCATTCACATATACTCCTGATTTTTTTTTACTTCCATCCCTGCATCTATAATTCAGCTTTATGTTTGCAATTTACAACGCGAACAATAACGACGGGTTTGAGAGAGCGATCTTTGCGAGAGAGCACATGACAAGCGGCAATATTTTAAGGGTCAATGTGGATACTTTTGTCTCTGAAGTACTTAATTGCTTGTGCTTCCAGACTTCGTTGCTCCTCTTGCTGGAGTTCTTTGCCGAGGGAGTTGTTGCTTGTGGCGGTGACTCTTGCATTGGTTCTCGGTGTTACTTCCAAACCACTAATAATCACATCCTCCATTCTTGTGTATTGTTCGATTTCATCCAATCTCTGTTCAAGCTTGTTGATCCATTCATCCTTTATTTTGATTTCTGCTTTCAAAGCAGTCACCTCTTTGACTAACTTAGCCATCTTGGTTTGTTTCACGGAAATATCAGTCAGCTGCTTTGACATGAAGTTAAGCGAGGTCTTTAGTTCTTGAATTTCGGTCTCCATTTACTGTAGGTACTGTATCTTATTTTCTATCTTTGAAATCTTTTGAAGCTTTTTAGGGCTCATGCCTAAAATATCCTTCGTACAAATTAGATTTGTTTGTCACACAAACGGAGCTCCGCGAGGAACACCATCACGCCCACCATCTACTCTTTCTCTTACTTCAGTCTGCCAAAAATGTAAAATGAAAAAACATAAGTGACAATAAAAGTAGCCAAGTAGGCTATTAAGCCGCTTGCACAATAGATGCGAAACAACTTTTTCTCACGGCAGATTGCGTTGAACGCAGCGTCTACATGTCCGAAAGTCGGACAGGGTTTTAATATATCTCCGTGTCCAACAGTTGGATGGTTTCAATATTACTCCGCGTTAGACTGTCTATTATTGTTTTTAATTTCTTCATTTCAACTGAATGTTTTAGATATTAAACGTGAATGTTTTGATAAGAGGGCTCAGTTCTTCAGGATGAGTACCGAGAATTTCAATCAATGTTTCTGTTTAATCTCTGCTCAATAAAGTGAGTCGACATTGGCGCGGGACAATGTACAATGCCTGTCGGGCATTAAATGCAAAATACTCTGTGTCTGACAGCCAAAAAAAAAAAGAGGACGATTGGAACAGATTGAAAACAAAATAAAGATGAAAAAGAAACGTTTTAACAACAAGCAGTATATCCAATGAACACCGCAATTTATTTATTTGCAGGCCATCTTTTTTGGATGCTTTGTTTTTTGGTGGTATATTTTTATTCTTTATTTTGTTATAAATCTGTTCTCATACATTTACTTTCACTTTTTGCTGACTGCCGGACATGGAATATTTTGCATTTCGCCTGGGACAGTCTTGATCGTGCATGCCATAATTTATTCACACTGTCAATGGTCATGGAATTGATTTGCTCACTGACTGCAAGTACTATTTTTATCTCTGGCGTGGAAATAAAGCGTGAATCTGTTCGATCCATCCGACTTATTTTCAAAAGAGAGACTGAGTAAAGACTGTTGCCTGTCTTCAACGGAAGAAAACACACACATAAAAAGACCAAGAAAAGTTGATAGCTTATCTATTTGCATTTTGTGAGGGTCGAACACAAACATGGCCAAGTTTGTGCATCTAGTACTTACTGGAATACTCGAAAAATTTGAACTTTTATGACTTTCGGACATGGACATATATTAAAACCCTGTCTGACTTTCGCGTCTTTGCATTGACTTCGACTGTAATCAGTATTGCGAAAAATTTGTTTCGTGTCCAGTGCGCAAGCGGCTTTACTGGGCATAGAACACAAGCATTATATATATGGACAGTTTTTGGTTGGTTGAGAAAGATGTGAAGTCATTAGTTTACATCACAGATTCAGTTGCGTTGATTAAGCTAGGTGGAGTTTCCATTACACGTACCAACCGCCTTTAATCAGGACAATCGATATAGATACTATAATTTATGTGCTGATTCAGGTAGTTACATTAAACAGTGGTTGCTGTAATTATTTATTGCACTGAAATGTGCCTGACATTCTGGAAACCTGCCTGTGAGGTTTCATTGACGTGTGTGCACTGTGCGCCGGTCAGTCAAATTACCACTGCACAGAAAGAAAACCAGGTTGGAGCTGGCGAGCTTTCTGCGCAACTTCAGCAAAGACTTTTTCTACGAAACTGTCACTGCGTCTTGATGAATATGTGACACCGCCCCCTACTATGCCGCCACAACCATCTCGGCGCATGTCTGTCTACCAAATTGACAAAGTGGCTGCGCACGGTGTTGCACCGCACAAAATTACCACTGCGCGGGTTGCACTGGACGAAATTACCACTGCGTGGACTGCGCCACCCTGCGCTGCGCCAAGAAATTAGAGCCCATAATGTCAAATTAAGAAAACTTGGGACTTTGAAGCTAGGAGTGGGCAGCCAACAAGAAGTCCTCCTTTTATGACTTATCCTGGAGGTCATTAAAGAATCCTGACTCGCATTTTAAGACATGCAGGTCTCACTTGCCGAAGTTTGGGTCAGTGTTCACAATTCCACTCTATGACAGAGATTGGACAAAAATTGCATTCAGAGGAGAGCTTTAAGGTGAAAACCACAGCTGTCTTGTCAAGGCTTGTCTCACATTTGCCGAAAAACTATTTGCTGACCCAAGACTTTTGGATTAATATTCAGAGGGCTGAAGTGAATTTTATTTTACATCTAACAAAGAGGTTAGACAGCAGTCCTCAGTACGATTGTAATGCCAACAGTCAAACACAGTGAAGGTGGTGTGACGGTCTGGGGCTGCTTTGGTTCTTCAGGCCTGTGCAATTTGTCATAATTGATGGAACCATGAATTCTGCCCTCTACCAGGAAAATCTCATTTTTGGCCTTTAGTTCATGATCTAAAGATCAAGCGCTGTAGGGTATGCTGCAGCAGTGGCATAGCCAGAACTGAAAAGTGATTTACACAGAACATCCCTTGACAACAATTATTCGTCCTAACTTGTTTTCAATCATTTTCCTGTATTGAGAGTTTTTCTAATTAGAATAATAATTAATTGGCAATTGAAGACACAGATTCTATTTTAATGCAATATAAGGGGACTAAATAACAGGCTTAATTCAGTTCAGAAAAATAATTTACCTTATTTATAAAGTCTTCTTTACCATGTGATATCAAAATTGTTTAGTTCTAAGAGCTAAAATGATTTTCTGATTTTAGATGAGCATGTCCATAGTGTATAATGGTACAGTAATGAGACATGGTTTTTTTCCACAGACACAATACTCTTTCATTTTCAAACAAAGTGTGTGTGAGAGAGAGAGAGAGAGAGAGCAGAGCAAGTAACCCCACTAAACAGCACCTGCCTCACTGAATAGGATGGATGAGCCTCATTTGGCTTATTACGGCACTTAAACACAAACAACGTTTTGTTCTGTGTCATTAATAACTAATATGTGCATGGAACATGGAATTAATGTCCTCTGTATTCCGACTCTGTGCCTCCCCATCTGTTTAAGGTGTGTCGTATTAAATTTCCTTTGACCATTTAGCAATGATTTCCAGTGGTTGCCAATGCTGTGCACCGACTGCTGCTGCTGTGACTGTGACTCAAATTAAATATGCAAAATAACAGTGCTTTTTTGTAAATAAATTCCAGTCTTCACAACGAAACTAGCGACAATTTAAAAATTAATATAAGCTATTAAAACAAGCAATAGTCCAATGCGATATTGAAAAAAAAATCTTTTTGACAAAACAAAAATGCACAAACGTCTTTAACTCAGTCTAAATAATTTTGTTCCTGATGGCTACCTTGCAGCAAATTAAGTGAGAATAAATATAATTCCCACAGGAAAAAGAAGTGTCCAACAGTCAGTGGCGTATATTGTGGCAATGAATTCACTCTGATACCCCCCGCGGATTGTGGTAGGCTCCATCTGATATGATGCACATCATTTCCCCAGACATTTGTTTGGACTCTTTGTCTCGGATTTATGTTTGGCTTTATTAATTCATTCATTATCATGCTTCATCAACCATCTATCCGAGAATTGAACACAGGCACTGTCACTGACCGACCCCGCTTAGGGCAGCCACGAGTGACAATGGCAGCTCAAGAGCGCCAAATCTGGTTATAGCCTGTACATGACAGATTCCGGACAGCAAACAAAACTGATCATGAGATGAGGGGTCCGAGACGATTGAGGGTGAGCACAAGTATCGTTTGACGTCGTCTACGTGGGCAACACATGCATGGACATGAGCCCTAAAGAAACCCAGTTTTTGCTTGGCTGCCCTTACCGTGGTTGGTCAGCAACAGTCCCTGTTTTCCATTCTCAGAGAGAAACAGGGAAATAAAGAACCAAAAAATTACACAAGGGAAAGGTGCCCACAGTCAGAGATGAAAAGTTCCTACTCCTTTTGATGGGCAAAAAATGGGTTTTCTGTAGGGGCCGTGTGCACGCGTGTGTTGCTTACGTAGACGCCGACGTATTTGCTCTCACCCTCAATCGTCTCGGATCCCTCTTCTCATGATCAGTTTTGGTTGCTGTCCGGAATCTGTCATGCACAGGCCGTAACCAGATTTGGCGCTCTTTGCCGTGTCTTATTGTTTCACCTCCACCTTAACGGGAAACAGGTATAGCCTGTTTAGGTGGAGGTGATTGCTGTGTATGAAGTTTTGCTGCTACGTTTTAGCCTGTTTTGTGTTCCGTTCTAGTCTGTAGCCTTTGGCCCTGGACTGTTTTTATAATTTTATTAAAGTTCCAAGTATTATCAGCCTGTGCACTTGACTGTGTAGCTTCAGACTGTCCCAAAGGATGGATATGGAGCCTGGATTTCTGGAGCCTGATCCACTCTTTCTTTTCTCATCCAGTGTAACACATATTTTGTTAAAGGGGACCTAACATGCTGATCCTTCGTTTAATACATATTAGTCATGTTATAATGTTGGTTGTCCATGCTCAACCTCTGAAAAGTTTCTAAAAATAAGATACGTGATTTTGTGAGCGTGACTTCCTCTCAGAACAGCTCCTCCCGAGATCTGGGCAAAACCTGACGTCCGGTTGTGCCGTCCAATTAGTACAGACCTAGCCAGAGCCAACCACTGCGCTGGACCTGCCCACACTGGAAGCTATTCTAGCCGGCACTTACAACGGCAGATCATAGTATGCCTTAGTAGCGTCTACACTTTTGGAAAAACAAATGAAGACCTGCACATCATTTGAGGTGCAATTCTGTCATTATCCTTCAAAAAGCTAATTGTCCGTTTACTTTTGGACGTGGAGAAAAACAAATATGTCTCTTGCAAAAGACGATGCCACCATAAATCAGTGGGTAGCTTTTTTTTGTTTGCTGGCAGCAAACAGCCACAGCCAAGGGGAATTTTAGCTGTTTGTGCTCAGCATTTCACCAAAGACAGCTTTATAAATAAATGATAATTCGACACAGGATAAGCGTTTCAGCTGCTTCTCAATCCTGAAGCAGTTGCATCGATCAAGCGCTTGGAGCCACAAGCTGTAAGTAACCATATAACAGCAAATAATGTAAGTGAAGCTAACATGTTAGGGGTGGCAAGCAGGACCGCTAGCGTTAGTAAGCACTAACAACTGGCTTCAAATGCAGGCTTTGTAAAATAAGATAAAGCCTGTATCTGTCGCGACTGTCTGTGACTCACAGACGCATAAGCCAACCTGACGTGATAGCTAGTTGATTGTGGCTGTAGCACAGTGTCTAACGTAGCCAAGTTACTGTTGCTAATGTTTGTGTGCAAAATATGCAAGAGTGATATCAGGGAAAATTCTGCAGAAGGTGTGTGAACATAAACCTCATTTGAAGCTAACTTTTAATACTTGTTTGTAATTTGGATGCTTGGTACAACTGTTCACAATAACAGCACTCGCTGTCTGTAAAACTTGTATTGCAAGGGTTTGTCTCTGTGGTTATGACCGCTCGGTTACCAGCTGCTGAATGATCGGTATGATTGTGTTACTTCGGTAAGCATCAATGTGGCAGTTTCATCATAACGTTGTCTGATTGTAGCCACTACAGTTAGTGATCGCTTCATTTATCCATGACTGGGACCAGCCGGATACTTCACAAATGTCTGAGCAAGCTCTCTGAAAGCAATACAAAATGCAGAAGCTCTGCCGGTTAACAAATAATTTCATCCCCCTTTAGAAATTGTTGTGGTTAATAAAAAGCCTTAAAAGGCAATGATTAAATAGGTAATTCTTTCCTGTAGAAGTGATCAATTGGCTAGCTCCACGTAAGCAACTTGTCCGCGCTAACGGAACTGCAAAATCTGCATTATGTTAAAAACATAACCAAGCTCTCTCTAGCTATCCATAAAGCTGCTTTCACATCAGACACAAAACAATTTTTTCGCAGGAGAAATTAGCGTACATTCAAAGTCAATGCAAAGACGCGAATACACGTTATGGACACGTCAAGCAGCTTTCACACCGGATGCGAAACAAATTTTTCGCACGAAAGATTAGCTACATTCAAAGTCAATGCAAAGACGCGACTACAGGCGTTATAAGGCGTTTAGCAGCTTTCACACCGGATGCGAAACAAATTTTTTGTGCGACAGATTACATTCAAAGCTTATTAGCTACTGTATGTTAGTTCCTGTGTCGTGCTAATTAAAAATGCTCCTGGTTAATTTATATGCAGCAATTATGATAGGTATGCTTGTGTTACATCAATGTGGCAGTTTCATTATGGGGTTGCCTGATTGTATCCACTACAGTTGAGGCTTACCAGAGAGGTGCTGTATGTGTTTGCCGAGATGGGCTGCAGTTTGCCAAGACTTAAGATCTTGGGGTGGGTTTTTGGGTGCTAATGAAACGATCGCTTTACTTATCCATGATCGGAGTAAGCCTGATACATCTCCAATGGCTGGGCAAGCTCTCTGATATTACCTGTGAAAGCAATAGGGAAGCGCACAGGCTAACGTGTTTGGCATAACAAACCCTGCATTGCCATTGATTGACGCAGACGGAACTTATGGTCTGTAAAACTTGTATAATGTTGATGACATAACAGGAGCTCTGTCTATTTCTCGCATGCTATCCATAATGCGCCTATTTTCCACAAGGAAAAGCTGGTAATTCTAAAGCAATGAGTGAACCATTACCTCGGGCAATTTCTGAAAAGGCCGTTTAGCTTGGAAATTTTGCCCCTCCGTCATATACCAGCGCGGAAGCTGTTCGTTTCTCCATGCTAACAACACACACCACAGCTATTGCACACGAACCAGCAGGTCCTAATACACACCGAAGCAGTCCATAAGCTGTTGATCCACTTTTAGCTGCCCCTCACTGTCCATGTTTCCCTCTAAACTCAGACCCACCGGATTTCTATTGTCTCCAGTCTACACCTGGGCATGTCGACCTGTTCTACAAATGTGTCTATATGGGGTGGATTCTAGCTTCCCCTGTGTCCTAGCTTGGAGTAGTAAAACCGCTGCACTCACCAACTGTTGCGGGAGCAAACTGTAGCCGATAGCAAATTTGTGCTTGAGCTGCCAGAGTTTCACACTGTGTCCTCCATTTTTGCCATTTTTTATTAGAACAAGTTAATTTCATTAGATCTATACACATGTACTGCATTTTATGGCAGAATTTCCCCGCTGATTCTTTAGCTATGGCAGCTATGGTAGAAGCGTCTCACGTTTCACTGTGACACTGCATCGTTCCGCCTAGATCCGCCCTCCACAGAGCTGGCCAGTCAGAAGGGAGTGGGGGCAATAGCGAAAGAGCCATCCTAATAAGGCGTTTCAGAAGTCTCAAGGTGACCTATTCTAATCGCCTTTTGTCCGGCGTCGTCTGCCATGCGTTCGTAAACAATTTACATTTTAGATTTCTTCTCAGAAACCGTTGATCCGATTTCAGTAAAGTTTTGCAGGAACCTTCCATGGTATTACATGGAATTACAAGGTGCCCATCCCCAGGGGCTCTGAGGGGTGGGGATAAAACTGGCCAATCCATTTTTGACTTCTACTCAAAACCCGCTCATCCGAATTCAATAAAACTTTGCAGGAACCTTAGTCAAATATGCACCAAAATTGTGACTTAGAGCCCCTGAGGGTGGGCACCATATGAGGGACAGGGCTAAAAGTGGTCAATACATTTTCCCCTTCTCCTCAGAAACTGCTGATCCAATTTCAATAAAATTCTGCAGGAACCTTCCTTGGTCAAATATGCACCAAAACTCTGAATTATATGGTGCCCACCCCCTGGTGCTCTGAGGGGCGAGGCTAAAAGTGGTGAAGTTGGCTGAAATTTTCTAAATCTTCTTCTCCAGACCCAGGTATACTCAAAAACAATACTCTTCATAGATGGAAGGGTCTTCAGGTGCTTTTTTAAAATTGTTAATTTCATGGTCCCCAGGCTTCATGTTTGCCCCAGGGGAAGGGTTGAACTTTACATTATGTAGGAAAATGATACTTTTGGGTATATTTAGTTCATTCACATCAATAACATCAGTTTTTATACAACTCAGGTGGCCGTTAAGACCCATGGGCCTCTTGTTGTTCGTTGCAGAAGATGGATAATGAAAACAACAAAGTTAAAGGGTTCATGTTCGAACCAGAGTTCACAGACGAGGAGCTGCAAAGAAATGCTGCAGTAGTGGACCATGGCGGCCAGTGCCGACACCAGAACTGGAAATTGGGGTGGGGGGTTTTTATACAAACCCAATTCCAATGAAGTTGGGACGTTGTGTAAAACGTGAATCATAAAAGTTCAATGATTTGCAAATCCTTTTTTGACCTACAGTATATTCAACTGAGTGCACTACACAAACAGGATATTTTTTGTTCAAACTGATAAACTTTTTTTTTTTTTGGAAATATTCACTGACTTGTTCGCAATCATCTTTCCTAATAAACAATACATTCACTCCGAAAACAATCCACACTATCAGGTGTTGCTAGTTCTCCTCGTGAAGGCAAGATGACAATCATTTGTTTGTATGCGGTTGAACAATTATTGCTCCAGACTTGTTCTCAATCATTTTCCTTAATTAAAACATTTTACAATTATAACAATACACTGTTAGCAATTATAAACACAGCGTTTTTCTTAATGCGATCCAAGTGTGACAAAATAATTGGCTAAACTCAGTTCAGAAGAATAATTTTCTCATTGCTGCACACTTTACGAAACTGCTCTGGATTTTCCACGCTACATTTTTTTGGCACATCAGGCGTGTAACATGTTCTTCATGATCGCTGACATTGTTGGAATTAAATCCAACACAAAGATGAGAAACACCTGCACGCAATTTTGAGTATGGCTGATTTTAAGGCAAAAAGAAAAAAAAAAAGGTAGTTGCTACGGATGCAGAAGTTCCAATTTCAAACCCTGCCCTTAACTCTAACCCTAACTAACCATAATCCCTAATCCTTATCCTAATCCCTTCAAATCAACAGCTGTACCCATAAAACTGCCGTATCTCTAGACACTGCGAAAAAAAAGCGCGTCCAAACGAATGATTTCCATTTTTCACGAGGAGAACTAGCAACACCTGATAGAGAGGAGTGTTTTCGGAGTGAATGCATATATCATAAGGAAAGATGATTGCAAACAAGTTAGGACTAATACAAATTGTAAAGGGATGTTTCTGGCGCACCCAATTTTCAGTTCTGGCTCCACCACTGGTGCAGATACTGCCTTTAGTGTCTGCAAAGATTATCCAAATTAGTGTTTCTCCGTTTCAGCTAGGCAAGGTGCCTCCAAAATTTTCATTCAAAGATGCCAGAAAATAAACTTGCCGCAAACTGAACTGACAGCTTCAAACCATATCAGCGCACTCGTGAAACCCGCTAAGATATAGTAACCTGGACATTGATGCCAAGTGAGTGGATATATAACTACTTTAGCAAGCCAGCTTGCAATCCTCGCTATTACGCATCTGAATATGCGGTAACGCAATTGCAGGCGCGATAAACACCTCAAAATGGACCACGGACTATGAATTGGACAAGCCGCAATCCAAGCGCTAATCGGACTGGATCGTGTTAAATGTGCAATTACATGTTTATTCATTTCCCCCACTAAGCCAAAGTTGGTTCGGACATTTTGACTTTCAAAGGTTATATTTGTTGAACATCATGGGACGAACTTTAATGCTTTCCCTTCAATTCCACAGAACAATAATCATAATAAGAAAACATTTTATTTATAAGGCGCCTTTCAGGGCACTCAAGGTCGCCATACAACAATTTAAAAACAAGTAGTCACAGTTTAAAATGGAGAAAAAAAGTATACATAAAAGCAGAAGGAGTTTGCAGCAGAGCAACAGAGAAGGAGGTCAGGCATATGCCTGCCTAAACAGGTGAGTTTTGAGATAGGATTTGAATATGGAAATGGTCAGCGTTTCTGATTTCAGGGGGGAGGGAGTTCCAAAGGCGTGGGGCAGAGCGACTAAGGGCTCTAGACCCCATGGTAGACAGAAGGTATGAGGGGACTGTCAGGTTGGTAGAGGAGGCAGTCATAATTAAGACCTCACCTGAAGCCCTAATACACTTGTATCCCCAACAGCTTGCTCTGTTTCTCTGGCTTGCTGCTGTGGTTCCTGCAAATAAAATAATTAATAAATAATGGCACTGTCATGGGATTTCTCCAAAGAAATTAACCTCATAATTTTACATATCTACCTGGCTTATATTTAGCTACTACTGCTAGCAACCCGATTACTAACCAACATGTGACAGAAACCAGGTTTAGTTCGCTAGTTGAAACTAGCGAACATGTTTAATTAACATTCGTTGACCCTTATAGTACTGTGCAAATAATGAAAAGAGTTTCTGTCATCAGACCGCCTGCTGTCGACTGCTGCTGTCTCCTGCCTCCCAAACACTCTCAAAGCCGGTGAGGGAGGGGGTGGGCTAGTGACATGACGCTGTGTTGCGCTTTGAAAATAAAAGCACGTAAGTTAAACATTTCAAAATCAAATATTTTCTCCTCTGTGGTATAATTTTTACCAGGGACAAATGCGCCTGTCTCCAACATTCGAGGGGACACGTCCCCCCTGGTTCCTACGCCCATGCTTATGCAATTTCATAGCTTCCAAAAGCGTGAAAAGTCGAGAGTCATAATCAATTTCCATGTTTACTAGTGGTGAAATCTACCGCAACGCATGTGAAACTGAAAAACTTCCACGCAAAAGGACTTCAATTCTGCGCGAGAATCCCTTAAATATGCGTGACTTAATAATGACTGAACCTGCGTTCCAATGAAATATCGCCTTTCACTCTCAGTAGAAAAAAGTGTAACTTGGCAATTGAATATTACTTTGTTACCCAAATTAAAATTTTCAATCTGACTGTGGCGTGACAACGTGATATGCCTCTAAAAATCGTGAGACTCAGGGCATATGTGTGAGAGTGGACCGGTATGCAATTTTGAATAATGCTGCTTTAAATGCACCAAATTATGCGGCCAAATGAATGATGGCTGGATTTTCGTCTGCTTGATGCAGAATGGTAATGGTAATGGCACTGTCTATCGTGATAATTAAATTGATGAGAAGAAAAAAATTCTGTGGGTCAAATAAATCAAATCAAGTCACTAGGCTTTATTTTATATAATTCCTTTACAGTACACAGCGTTTTCTCAGACTGTGATGGTATTCCTTTAACAAGCGTTGCCAGGCAAAACAAACCTTCCTGCCAACGCACTTATTTTAGTGCTTTTGATACTTACTCAGTTTTACAAGTGTGACCTTAACCATTTTCAACTTATAGTCCTTTGAAAATCCGTGACCTTCAGTTTTACCTTGAAAGGTCACTCAAGGTTAAAGGTTGAGGTGTCAAATAAAAGGTCACATAGGAGTTCCTTTAAGGCCCAGTCACACAGCGAAAATGCATGAATTACGCACCGATTTTCGTTTCTGCGTGGAGCGTACGTCGTATGCGTAATTCGTAGGTGGAACGAACGTGGACTGTCAGTGATTGTAAGTGGATGTGCGTCGAAGGCGGTTTATGCGTGATTTTGAGTTTTGAACGGTTCAAAAAAACTGTGCGTTGGTGTGCGTAATTCATGAGTCGGCATGCGTAGTTTATGCGTCGAGTATGCGTAACTATGCGCGGGACACTCGTCGGCCGTCAGTGCTTATGCGTCAGAACTGGTTTGAATCCGCGCACGTCCACGTCCGTCCACTGATGCCCCACGTTCATATCACGCATGAAACGCGCATGTATCACGTTCATTCCACTGACAATACGTGAAGCGTTCGTGTTTGGACGTGCTCCATCGGTGATTCATGCGTTGGGCGTGCGTCGAATGTTTGTGGAATACTGCACCGTGTTTGCTAGTATGCGTCGACATGCGCGATTTGTAAGTGATACATGCGTGGTTCATGCGCGATTCATGCGTGATTCGTCCGAGATTTCTACCCCCGACACCCCGAAAAATTGGTCAATTTCTCAACGCACAAACCCAATCTGTGCGTGATTTGTGAGTGATTTGTGCGTGATCGGCTGTGTGACTGGGCCTTTAAGCCCATCATAGTAAACATCTGTCAATCTGCAACTGTCTTTGAGATATAATGGAAAATATATTATTTGAACTGATGACCTTGACCCCCCTTACTTTTAACCCCCAACTGCTGTGGAGACTATCAAAGCTACTGCATCACACACCATGTAGTTGGAAGCAGAATTTAATGATGCAAATTTTGGTTTTGAAGTCAATGAGATAAATTAGAAAAAGTTTGTTATCGTTCTGCCTTATGTGTGTTGTCTTTATGCTTATTTGTACTTGGGCATTACTTTTGTTTTATTTTTCAGCTTTCTTTCTGTGTCTGATGATCGATTCCCTCTCTGCCAATCTCCAGAGGTGTCGTGTGGTAGAAGGAGGCTCTCTTCTGCTTCCTACACATCATTCTGTCTGTACCTGGATATTCAACTAATCCAGTCCCATTGTTATCTTTTGAATGTCCCTCCACCCCCTCTCCGTTGATCATTCATCGGTTTTCTCTGCAATTTGTCCTTTTGTATCCAATCAGTTCAAGCCTAACTGTAAAGAACAGCCCACCTTGTTTCAGTTTATATCTCTCGCTCTTCATCTTTACAGCCTCTTTCCATGCTGGTACCAGACAGAGCTACAGACTTCAGCAGTTGGTTTCATTGGTATGATTCACCATTTGTTCACAATTGTAACAGTACAATAAACTTCTTAAAATATCATTTGTCGTAATCTGACAGCATTCAGTTGTCTGCACCTCGTTGCCCAATCACGTTTCCTGTTTAAGTTTCGGCTGCGGTATTTCATTCATTGTTTCCACCTGTGCTTAATTCTGAGTCTCGCTAAAACCCTGTTTACACCGGACTTGCGAGCAGGTTGCGACCGAAAAATTAACAAAAATCACCATCACTCTCAAGTAATTCTCAATGGTCTCAAATTCAATCTCTCTGATCTCTTTCACTCTCTATCGATCTTGAAGGGATTTACGATTGTTTTGAGCTGTTAAAAAAAATCGCATAACTTTCGCGAGTGTGTGAGTGGTCAGAAATAAATGCAGACCTCAAAAACAATCGTAATGAGCTCTCATAACTCTCAAGTCACTCTTAACTCGGTCTCACAGGTCTTGATGTACTCCCAAACAGGTTGCATAAATAATCTCCAAATTTTTCAATATGCGACAATGGCGATCATTTTTGCGAGCTGAACAAGAGCCCATTGCAATGCCTTCAAGAGCAAAAAAGTCATGGCGAGTGAAATTGCGAGAGCATCAGTGATGGATGGGATCGAAATTTGACCAATGGCGATCAGTGAGAGTGAAATTGCGACCAATGGCGAGCTTCCATGCGACTCTTTCTGAGAGTGGGTTTACTATATAAAGCCATTGTTTTAATCGGTTCATCACGTGCTGCAACAATCGCATCAACAACACAAGACCAAGAGAGACCAAACAAGAGAGAGGAGAGTCATCGTAACTTATGTTGCATAGATCACCTAATTTTTATTCATATATCTCAAATGTGGTCTCACTGGAAGCTTGGTGTGAACGCAAATTAGCGATTAGATTGGAGAGTATACAAGAGTATACAAGACTTGTGCGAGTTCATCAAATCCTTGTGATCTCACAAGTCGCAGCAGTCGCCATTTCAGTCGTATTTTGGTGTAAACAGGGCATAAACTCTGAGTGAATGCATTCGGATAGGATATTTACTAACCCGTACTAACCAGCACTTATTTGAGGAAGATTGTAAATATTTCGTCACGTAGTATTAACCTTAATTAACTCATTAGCGAGTGCGAGCGTTCCTAGCTCTTGTATTCCTGCCTAAGCTTTCCCTTATGAACTACGTTTAAAGCTGTGCTTTCCTTAGCTTCTCTTGTGGTGTTTTTTACTCGTCACTTTTAGATTACCTAAATCTAAACTGTCTAGTTTGATTGCTGGTCTCAGCATCTTGTCTCGAGTCACTATGGTTTACCCAGCCCTCGTTAATTTGTTTATTAGGGGTTCAAGCCCCAAGGGCTGAAACCCTGTTGTTTTCGCGTTTTTTTAAATTATTATTATTATTAGGTCTCCTCAACGAAGTTGAGAGAGACCTATTGTTCTTATTCAGACTATTATTATTCTTATTATTTTGCACGATTTTGCGTCTCTTCTACAGGTTTCGCATTTTGACCGATTGTCGTGAAACTGGGCCACTACGCCGCGATATAGTGAGTGAGTTCGGGCTTAACGCCATTTTCAACAATATTTCAGTTATATCGCCGCGTGGTGACCCAGTCACCATAAGAGAGGCATCTTGGATTTTTCGCATTTTCCGCTCCTGATGACCCGTCCACTTTCAAAAATCTTCTGCGTACAAACTGCTCGTTACAAAATTCTGAAAATTACACATATGAACCTAAAGACTCTCCTAAGCAAACAATCTCGAGCAGAATTTTAAAATAAATTTCACTTTTTAAACTAGAAGCTTTTGAATTTCAGTATGTATAAAAGATTTTTCAGTTTTGATCAAAGGTCTTCCACTTTCGCTCTGGTGTGAGAAAAATATTTCCTTCCAGTTCCATTGAAATAAATGTGGGAAGTTTGATGCGACACCCTTTCTTTCTGTCGTGAATAAGATTACTGCCATTGGATGTGCACTGTAAACTATTACATTTTTTAAAGCGTGCTGTGAAGTTTTGTAATTTCTTTGAGCCACTTGGCGGGGTTGTCCTTTAGATGCACTTGCTGATTTGCCACCATCCTTGCATGTTTTTAACATCAACACCAATCCTGTTGCAGCCTCTTAGCCTCTGTGGGCAATTAGGTAAATGTTTACCTTTTTGTACTCAGAATTTCAATTTTTTAAAGGCAAAAAGAGGTTGGTGCTGATGTCTTTATTTCTTTTAGTTGCATGTGCACATATTTGTATTAGTGTAAGTATATCTTTTAACATGAATTACTGCATCACATTTGAGCTGAGTTTACAATTTGCTGCAATGGAAGATGCAAGGCTCTAATGCTTACCATACCTGCAGCTTTGTTTTGACAATTTAATCAGTAATTGTTGCTCGTAGAGTTTCATTAATGTGATGCATATGTTAAAAATGTTCCTTGTGTTCATATCGCAAGAATGTATGTCAGAAAATTATTGCTAACCTAAATAATATGTGTTGAACATGTGTTTTAATTCAGTTGTTGGAAAATATAATAGGCGACTGCTTGAAGAGTGTGAGTTATTGAATTAAGCGTTTCTTGTCACCAAACAAAAAATAAATAAATAAATAAATAATTAAACCCACTACATTTACAGTGCCTTGTCGTGGTGTGGTGGCTTGTGTGTCTCTTTGACCCTGCGGGCTATGCTGACCTGAGTTTACACTCGTGGTAGGGACACCCATGTCAGAAAGACCAATGGATGGAGACCTGAATAAATCTGTACAACTTTGAAGCAAAATCAAATTGTTTTTAAATTCTAACATTTTGAAAATTTTCACTATGTTGTCTCTAGTCTCAAACCGGTCATCCTCATAGGTCCAGCTACTATGAGGAGACCACACTTTTGCCCGCGGGCAAACGTAACACTAGTTTTTATTATTTTTCTTCTTCTTCAGAAATGTTTTTGCAAATTCTCGTGAGATGGTAAATGGCAGAGTCCTGAAATTTTGCAGACTGGTTGGAAGTTGTGTGTAAATGCTGACCAAGGCATAGGGGGCACTATAACTGCTAAACAAATCAGAATAGTATACCACAAATCAGCAATTGTTTGTCCTATAGCCATAAAACTCACAGGCTATATTCAAATTAGTACCTGCAACATACCCAGATAATTTCATTCAAATTGACTGATAGGGGGTGCATAGGGGGTGCTATAAATGCAAAACAAAACAACGTGGTGTAACACAAATCAGACTATAAATCATAAATAGTTTTTCCACTCTTCACTTAACTCACAGGATATGTCCACAAAAGGACCAGAAACATAGCCTGAAATTTTCTATCAAACCAGTAGGGGGGCGCCATAAATGCACGAAATAGCCTGACATAACACAAATCAGACTATACAGCATGTTGGTCCAATCATTACGCTGGAATAATAGCTCTACATAAATAACAAAAACACATTCTAAAAGTGGTTTTTGTCCCCTGTCGCCATGACAGCAAGCGGAGCAGGGGACATAGTATTCAGCTCCGTCCAGCCGTCAGTCATGTCCTGTTTGTTCTGAATGCGATATCTCAAGAACAGCTTGACCAATTCCATTCACCTTTGGTGGAAAGGAATATTGGTGTGATACGCCGACCCCAGTAGATTTCCGTGACCTTGGCATTATTCTCAAGGTCATTACGATCATTTTACCACTTAAAAATTCCTTGTCAGCATGATGTCTCATGAACAGTTTGACCGATTCCTTTCATCTTTGGTGTCAAGGTGTACTTGGGGCGGGCGACATAGTATTCAGCTCCGTCCGTCCGTCTGTTCGTCGTGTTCTGTTTGTTGTGAACGCGATATCTCAAGAGCGGTTTGACCAATTCCATTTGTCTTTGTTGTCAAGGTGTGTGAGGGGCAGGGGACATAGTATTCAGCTCCGTCCGTCCGTCTTTCAGTCATGTCCTGTTTGTTGTGACATGGCCAAGTTTAGTGGCAACACTCGTTATTTAAGCTGTTAAAGCTTTCAACTACTAATGGTCATTCTTAGCTTGAATCCCGGAATTGCCGCTTGTGACTATATTTAATCCCCTCTGTTTTTGTTCCAGTCGAGATTGCTTTTCGAGTCCTCGCCTCCTCTCATGACTATAAATGTGGCAGAGATGGGAGGGGTCATCAGACAGAACTTTGTTAGACTCTGCTCTGCATGGTGAAATCTCTGTTCCTTGTGCCTTCTGAGTATTTCCTTTGTATGATTCCTGAGTCTTGTATTTTGCTGTACCCATGTCTTGTCTGCCCCTTGTCTAAGTCTCCCAGTATGTCCGTCAGTCTAGTTAGGTCCAGTTTTTGTTTTTCTAGTTTATCCACTCTTGGAGTGTGTATTTCTCTTTCCCCCTGCCTTGGGTAGTGTACCTTAGTTTTTCCTATTTATTCAGTGCATGTGCACGGTGTTTTGATTCTGACCTGTGTGCCCATTTTCTCCTTTAGTGTTAGGAGTTCAATAAACTCTTCAGGTTCCTGCATCTGGTGTTCCCCTGACCTCTTCTAAATAAAGTTATCGCAAAAAAAGAATTTTGAAATATCTGATGACCTTAACCCGATCACACTGAAAATTTAATCAAATAATCTACGGACCATTGCACACCTACTCTTAGAGTTTAAATTCAATCAGTGCAACCGTCGAGACACTAGATCTTTAACACACAGACACACACTAACCAACAAACAAACCGCCTTGTTGACAATACCTCGCCCCGCTGACTCCATCACGGATGCGGTAGTAAATATTGAATCATTTGTCATAGACTGGCCATGTATTTCTTGTGTCATTTGGCCTTCTTCTCCTTTCTTAATAAAGTTTTCCCTTTATCCATTATCTCCTTCCAGATGATAACTCTTGCATTCGCCGGCAGTCTTCTGATTGTCTTTTTTGAAAACTGTACCAGCATCAGTGCCTCAGCTAGTCTCAACTTGACTCCTCCTACCACCAGGGTATGAGTAAGACAGGTAGAGCTGTGGCAAAGATGGTGAGGTCTGCCAGGAATATGAAGGATCCAGTGGTCCCCCTGGGTGAGAGTGAGGCTGGATCTAGCAGAGATGAGCTCCGTGTTAATCAGGATCCATCTATAGCAGATGGATCAAAAGGGAAGATGTCAGGCTTCTAAAATGCCTCCACTACATTTTTCTAGTCCTTGCAATTCTGACATTGGTGGTAAAACACTTTGGGGAATTCAGTTTTCAGGGAATTCATGGACTGTGTTGAAAAGGAGGTCAAACAGCTTAATTGCTTTGCAGTGGAGACCTGTGTAATGTGAATAGAGGCCACTAGATGGCAGTATTTACCTTTTTTTGTTGAGCCCAGACTGGAGCTAGGTTTGGACATGTTCTGGGCATGTCTGGGGCAAGTCCCAGAAAATTAAAAAAGAGATCTAAATGTGGGTGGGGTCTGCAAAAGAGTATATAAGAAGGAGAATTGAGACAGTGAAGTAGTAGGAGAAATTGCAAGGAGAATTATACATGTGACCAGACCTGTCATTCTGTTCAAGACCTGTGAAGCTTTTAGTGGATTTTTGCCTGTGTTAGAGCAGTTTTCCTACCCAGGACATCACCAAGCAACCCAGCAAAGGGACTGTAAATATTTCTGTTTTTGTATATAATCAAATTTGGTCTGTAGAGTAGTTTGTTGTTAGTTGCCTTTGTTTAATTAAATGTGTTGTAGTTTTAAAATTTTTGTCTGTCATCCTTTGCTGTCGTTAATGTCATAACAAATTGGGGCCATAACAAATTGGGGGCTCGTCCGGGATAGACCATTGTGAGAGTCATTTATTGAAAATCTAACATTTCAAAATTGCAAAATTGTTTTTTTAATTTTCCTATATATATATATATATATATATATATATTGACAGATCAACAGCAATGGATGATTTCCTGGCATCACCAACTGTAGAGGTTTTGAAGTCTTTTAAAAAGACAGAACTGCTAGAAATATGCAGACAGTTAGAGCTGACAGAGGTGAAACCAGCCATGGGAAAAGCAAGACTGGCTAGAGAGATTGTTGAATATTACATTGATGAAAATGTGTTTGCACCAGGAGATCTGGAACAGTTTCCATTGGAACATCCAAATGTAGAAATTGAACTTAAATTCAAACTGCTAGAGATTTAAAGGGAGGAAAGAGAAAAACAAAGAGAATTTGAGGGGGAAGAAAAAGAAAAACAAAGACAGTTTGAGTTAGAAAAATTAGCAAGAGAAGAGAAAAAAGAAAGGGAGGAAAGAGAGAAAAAAAGGGAGGAAAAAGAAAAACAAAGAGAATTTGAGTAAGAAAAATTAGCAAGACAGAGAGATTTTGAATTAGCGAAGTTGGATAGAGAAGAAAGACTCCAAATTGAGCAGCTAAAAATTAAAATTGAAAACAAAAATAAATTTTGTGCTAGCCAGGAGGTAAAACTGGTGCCTCCATTTTCGGAAAAGGATGTGGACAACTATTTCCAGTGTTGTGAAAAGGTAGCAAAGAGTTGCCAGTGGCCAAAGGAACACTGGCCTCTGATGTTGCAAACTGTCCTCAAGGGTAAAGCTCAACAAGCCTATTCGGCTTTGTCTGCAGATGATTCCTCTGATTATGAGGTTGTCAAAAAGGTTATTTTGAGAGCTTGTGAGTTGGTTCCAGAGGCTTACCGACAGAAATTCAGGGGTCTGAAGAAATCTGAAAATCAGACTTATGTGGAATTTGCGAATGAGAAGAAGGTTTGCTTTGAGCGCTGGTGTACCTCTATGGTCAAGGACCATAGGATGGTCAAGGATGATTTCAACTCACTAAAAGAGATGGTGTTAGTTGAAGAATTCAAGAACTGTGTTAAGGATGATATTAAGACCTACCTTAATGAGAAGCAAGCACTGAATTTGCAGTCAGCTGACAAATTTGCAGATGAATATGTTCTCACACATAAGTCCAAATTTCAGTCTAGCAGTAACAATAGATGGTTCCAATTTCAGAAAAAAGGGAATGGTGATACCCAAGATTCCTCACCCAAAGACAGAGACAAATCTGGTGATGGTGCTCAGAAATCCAGTCACAGGTCTGATCAAAGTGTGAAAGTTGACAGTGACAAAAGTGGTCTAGTTTGCAGTTATTGCAAGAAATCTGGTCATGTTACAACTAACTGTTGGTTCCTTAAAGCTAAGAAAGAAAAAGAAATGGATACCAAACCAAATGCCCTTGTGAAAACAAGGTTAGAAAGACCTGTAGTAGATAACCAATCTGCTAAATTGCCTGCTTCTTGTGGGGCTAAAAAGCCTGATACTGCTGACTTTGTGAGGGAAGAATTTCTTCCATTTGTGTCAGAGGGATTTGTGGCTCTGAATGAGCATACTACTCCTGTCCCCATATATATCCTAAGGGATACCAGAGCTTCTCAGTCACTTTTGTTGATGGACTCCTTGGAGTTACGTAATGAGACCGCTTCTGGGGATTTCATACTTGTACAAGGTATTGAAGGGAGGATTGTATCTGTACCCCTGCGCTCTATATTCTTGAAGTCAGATTTAGTTACAGGACAGGTAAAGTCTTCCTATCAAAGGTGTTTCTCTGTTGCTAGGCAATGACCTGGCTGGGGGCAAAGTAGTTCCCCCTGTACATCTTACTTCACAGCCGAGCACTGAAGATGGCGATGAGGACCCATCTCTGTATCCTTCTTCCGCAGTGACTCGTGCTATGGCCAAGAAGGCTCAAGAAGTAGATGATGTGGTGCCGTCCAGCACATTGAATAGTCATGACTCGGGTGGTTCGCCTTATAACTCTGTTCGGCCTACTATGGTTTCTCTGTTTGAGGACTTATCAGATACTTTTATCAGTTCTCTATTCAGCCAGCTGGATGGGTCTGGTGATTCTGATGTGTCTGGAGACTTTTCTCTGTCCAGAAAGCGGTTGATTGAGGAGCAAACTAATGATCCTGAAAATTGTGTACTAAAGAGGAGAGCCCTTCCTGATGAAGAAATAGACACTGTTCCAGTTGGGTATTATCTCAAGGATGGTGTGTTGCTGCGGAAGTGGCGCCCTCCTGATATCCCTGCCAATGCAGATTGGGCAGTGGTCAAGCAAATTGTTGTTCCGAAGGTCTACAGGAATGAGATCTTAACAATGGCTCATAGTTTACCTTTGGGAGGTCATCTTGGTGTTAATAAGACTGTTGATAAGATCATGAAACACTTTTTCTGGCCTGGGCTTCGGAAAGATGTTTCCAACTTTTGCAAAACCTGTCACACGTGTCAAGTAGTTGGAAAACACCAGTTAGACCCACCTGTAGCTCCATTGCAGCCTATCCCAGCATTTGGGGAGCTCTTTTCTAAGGTCATTGTTGATTGTGTTGGTCCATTACCCAAGACTAGATCTGGAAATCAGTATTTGTTGACAATCATGTGTGCATCTACCAGATTCCATGAAGCCATACCTCTACGTAACATCAAGGCAACTGCAATCTCAAAGGCTTTAATAAAGTTCTTCACGTTGTTTGGCCTTCCCAGGGAAATTCAGTCAGACCAAGGTAGCAATTTCACTTCCGATTTGTTTCAGCAGGTTGTGTTTGAACTAGGTGCGAAACAGATTCTTTCTAGTGCCTATCATCCAGAATCATCCATTCATTCCACTCTCAAGAAAATGATGAGGACTTATTGTTATGACCATGAGAAAGACTGGGATGAAGGTGTTCATTTGCTGTTGTTTGCAGCTAGAGAAGCAATGCAGGAATCAACTGGATTCAGTCCATTTGAGCTAGTGTTTGGCCATGAAGTGAGAGTACCTTTGCTATTGTTGAGTGAACAATGGCAAGAGGAAGAGCCGCACATCAGTCTGTTAGACTATGTTAGCAAGTTCAAGGACAGATTGCGTGCAGCATGTGACCTAGCCAAAGAGAACTTGAAATCAAGTCAGGGAAAAATGAAAACTTGGTATGATCATAAGGCGAGAAGCGGTGAGTTTAAACCAGGAGACAAGGTCCTTGTGTTGTTTGCCTTGCAGTCCAATCCATTGCAGGCTAAATTTCATGGTCCTTATGAAATTCTGACAAAACTCAATGATCTCAATTACCTTGTAAAGACTCCAGGTAGGAGAAAGCCAAAACAGTTGTGTCACATTAACATGCTGAAGCCTTATCATGATAGAAATGCTAAGGTTGCAGCTGTCACTTCAGATCCTCCAATGGCCGAGATTTGTGAAGATGAGGGAGAGTTTTAAGATGGTGAACATAGAATTAAAGCTGGAATTCTTTCATATAAATTGTCAAACTATGAAGTGTTGCAAAATCTTGATGTGAAACTCCAGCACTTAGAACCCTCACAGAGAGATCAGTTTGAGAGGTTGATCAAGAAATGTGAGGATCTGTTTCCTGATGTTCCAAAAAGAGTTTCTATAGCCTCTCATGATGTAGATGTTGGTGATGTCAAACCAATTAAACAGCATCCGTACCGGATGAATCCTGAAAAGAGAAAGATTGCTGAGAAAGAGGTTGAGTTCATGTTAGAACATGATATTATCAGACCCTCCAACTCAGATTGGAGTTCACCCTGTGTGCTAGTTCCAAAACCTGATGGAAGTACTAGATTCTGTACAGATTATCGCAAAGTCAATGCTGTAACTTGAACTGATGAGTTTCCAATACCCAGGATTGATGATTGTATTGATAGAGTAGGGCAAGCAAAGTTTCTGACCTAGATTGATTTATTGAAGGGTTATTGGTGTGTGCCTTTAACTGAGAGGGCCAAGAGCATCTCTGCTTTTGCTACACCATCTGGGTTGTGCCAGTATGAAGTCCTTTCCTTTGGCATGAAAAATGCCCCAGCCACGTTCCAAAGGATGATACAGTCTACAATCGCCGGATTGCCACACACGGGTGCATACATTGATGACCTGATCACATGGAGGGACTCCTGGGAAGAACATCTAAAAGATGTAGAGACATTGTTCCAGCGCCTGACTGTTAACCTGAATAAGAGTGACTTTGGTTGTGCTTCTGTCACGTATCTTGGCTACGTCATAGGCCAGAGTAAGGTGGCACCCATTAATGCTAAAGTTCAAGCCATCATGGATTTTCAAGTTCCTGACAACAAAAAAGCTTTGCGCTGCTTCCTTGGAATGATTGGGTACTACCGCAAGTTCTGCAAGAACTTTGCTGAGATTGCTCTCAGTCTCACTAACCAACTGAAGAATGGTGTAAAGTTCACTTGGGATGATGCATGCCAGAGAACCTTCGATCGCCGGAAGTCTCTGCTGTGTCACTTCCCCGTGCTCAAATCTCCTGACTTCAACAAACCGTTCTCCATCGCGGTCGATGCTAGCGACCAAGCTTGTGGATCTGTGCTCCTACAGAGAAGTGACTCTGATGACATTGAGCATCCCGTGGCATACTTCTCCAGGAAGTTCAATCGCCACCAAAGGAACTTTTCCACAATAGAGAAGGAGCTGTTGGCTCTGGTTCTATCTTTACAACACTTCGATGTTTATGTTTGTACAGGGCAAAAGCCAATGATTGTGTACACTGACCACTATCCATTAATGTTTTTGAGTAAGATGAAAAACAAGAATTGGAGATTGTTGAATTGGAGTATGATTTTACAGGAGTTTGACTTGGAAATTAAGCATGTAAAGGGTACTGACAAAGTAACTGCTGATTGCTTATCCCGTGGTTGAGTATGTATATATATCACACGTTTATTTGAATATTGTATTACATGAGTATATATAGACAAGTGTCCACTTAACCATTTTGTATTGAAAAGAAAAAATTTTGCTTTTATGAGTCAAAATTTTTCCCTTTTGGAATGGAGGTGTAATGTAAATAGATGCCACTAGATGGCAGTATTCACCCTTTTTTTTTTGTTGAGCCCAGACTGGAGCTAGGTTTGGACATGTTCTGGGTATGTCTGGGGCAAGTCCCAGAAAATTTAAAAAAAGAGGTCTAAATGTGGGTGGGGTCTGCAAAACAGTATATAAGGAGGAGAATTGAGACAGTGAAGTAGTAGGAGAAATTGCAAGGAGAAGGATACATGTGACTAGACCTGTCATTCTGTTCAAGACCTGTGAAGATTTTAGTGGATTTTTGCCTGTGTTAGAGCATTTTTCCTTCCGAGGACATCACCAAGCAACCCACCAAAGGGACTGTAAATATTTCTGTTTTTGTATATAATCAATCTGTTTAATTTAATGTGTTTTAGTTTTAAAATTTTTTTCTGTCATCCTTTGCTGTCGTTAATGTCATAACAAATTGGGGCCATAACCCCTGATACAAGCTGCAATAGTGATGGGAAGATAACCGTTGTCTTAAATGTTTTTATTAAATTTCGCCCCAAATTTAGCTTGTTGTTGTCCTGCAGGGTAGTATACCATATGTGAAAATAAGACACTGTTTTAATAATCATGTAATAATGATAATGATCACATACATAGGTCACCTTGAAAAAATGGTTGGTGTTATTATTTTTTTCCTTTAAAAATTTGCCATCTCCAATACCACCCGACTTTGTAATTTGCAAATCCGAGAACTAAGTCTTGCTCGTATATAACCCTCTATTGCCAGCTCAGGAGAGAGAGACAGTCCACGGCTTTCCTCTTAAGCGCGCGCCTGTCAGGCCCTGCATCTTTACACACATGGGTCAAACTATCGCAAGTTCAGAACGAGGGCAGAGGATACCCGAATATGAGCAAGCTCAGAATCTCACTGACGAGCACCCGGCTGGCCAACAGGAGGCGCTTGAGCAACGAACAAGGCAATCATTTTTAGTTTCCCTTCCCAGCAGTCCCTTCCCGATTTGCATTCAAACAGCGCTTTAGCCAATTGTGCGCTGTTCTGGTTAGTACGACTGGGGATCGAACCCGCGCCGTAGTAGTCGCTACTGCATTGCAATTGCGGCGCCTTAACCAAGTGAGCTAACCTGGCAGACTGGTTGTTATTTTAATTTCTGAGAAGAAAGGGTTACTTTTTTTTGTTATGAGCAAATTAATGAGTCCTAGGAAAGGAGGTGGATTCCTTTCGAATCCAAAAAGTGGACAATAATAATCACAGAACGATAATAAGCAAAGGGCTATTATTTCATTTTATTGGCATATGTCAAGATCTGTGAACAGACCGGGAAGCAAACCATCAATTTGCATGGTCAACGTGTGGGATGTGAGAGAAATGGGACCTGAGTGACATCTGAAGGCCCATTTTGTTCAAAGAAATTTAACATGTTGGCTTTAAGAGCTTTGCTGGCAAAGTTAATAGCAGCTGCCCACACTCACCAGTCTGTTTGCCTGGGAAACATGGTAGGGACTGGGGCAACTGGTATAGCAGCAATAATGCGGTGGGCAGTGGTAAGTGAGAAGCAAAGGTTGGCTATACAGTCAAGCTCCGTGACAGCAAGATGAATGGAAAAGACTATTTTTGGCTTGTGGAGTGTTCTGATCAGCAGTATCCTTGACAATAGTCCAAGGAGGGACAAACTACAGACTGGCGACAGGGGTGCTGTGTGCTCAAATCTCACTGACGGGCAAGGACCATGACGGGCATCTTATCAAACCCAAATTGAAATATGGGCAACTATGGCAAAGATCAGAAAGGATTTTAACTATGGTTTCAGGAGAAATGTGTTACAAATCACATTGCATTGCACCCTGCTGGGTGTAGGGCTTTGTAGCTGCAGGCCAATAAGAATTAGGGGTGTCAACATCTACACGTGTAAACGGTTACTTGGAAAACAAATCATAACCGTTTAGAAAAATCAATAACCGTGTACACGTCATTTTTTCCTCCTCGTTCATTTCTCACCCATACATATAGTCGCCTATTTTTAGGGGCGATAATGTTGCCTGAAAGCTTCAGATAAAAACATTAACTAACAATACACTTAAATGTTCCCACTAGTGCAGTTATCCGCATACAGATGCATGGGGCGCAATGTTTCCTTGATATGAAAAAAAAAAAAAAAACCCGCAGCCACAGCCAGTGTCGCGCCACATCAAGAATAGGCTGCAGAAGAGCGCTGCGCTCATCATCTTCTCCATGTGCAAATGTCGTGCAGCTGAAAACAAAAACTGTTAATGGCTTATTATTTTAGCCTATATTGTTGCATGTTGTTCTGTCGGCTTTTCACGACCGGATCACGCATCCTCGCATCTAAAGAGGAGGAGGAGAACACATTTTTTTGCCAATTTTAGTGAATAATTGTGAGAGTCCCCCTCTACTTTTTTAACTTTGTGGATATAAAGGTGAAGTTTTTCCTCTCACTTCAGCTTACTTTGGCTTCTTTTTGAGTTGCTTTCTCTCGCCAGTTCCACATTACTTTCACTATGAGACGCATATTAAAATTCAGACGCAGCTCCCGTTGCGAGAGAGGGATGCAGTTTGCACTTTAAGTTTTTTTTTAAAAATGTGCAGAAGTAAGCAATAGTTAAAACAGTGATGAAAATAGAAGGTTAAACCTTTTTCAGCTTTCACTTCTACGTTTTCTTATCTGTCAAAATGATAGAGGATTTTATTTATTTATTTATTTTTTTTAAATTTGGCATCTCCAATCCCACCCGAATTTGGAATGCCCAATTGGGGAACTATGTACAAAGCTTGCTCGTATGCGACCCCTTGCTGCCAAATCAGGATAGTGAAGACAGTTCACGGCTCTCCTCCGAAGCACGTGCCTGTCAGCCACTGATTCTTATACACTCGCTGGTGGATCTTCGCAAGTTCAGAGCGAGGGCGGAGGATACCCGGACATGAACCAAGCCGGAGTCTTCCTGACGAGCGCCCGTCTGGCCAACAGGAGGCGCTGGAGCAACGAACAAAGCTGTATCGAGTATCCTAATCCGGCAGTCCCTTCCCAATTTGTAACCCTGTAGCGCGGAGGATTTTATTTTCAACTCATTTTACTTTCTGTGGTTATACAACGCAAGTGCGATAGAAAAAGCTCATAAATCTCCGAACGTGTAACCAGGTACACTTCGGTTAGTAGTCCCGTGTACACGTTTAGAAAAAATTGTAAGCTTTGACACCCCCAGTAGGAATGACCATTCTAACTCCTACTCACCATCAAAAGTGCCTACGATTGGCAGATTAGCATCAGAACTTGATCTCGGAGCTATTCGCCGGAGTAGACCTACGTCACTTCCTACCGAGGTCACGGTGACTTCCTTAGCAACTGGCTCACGCCGCTCGCTTGACAACGTATTGGTTCTACTGAAGCCGAAAAATCGGGGGCTTAAAAGTCATGTTTTTTGCATTTCTTATGTATGACAGTCGGAAATAATGCAAGATCAAATGTTATTCTTTGTAAATCAGGAGGTTTCAGTTCTTAAATATGATTTTTGAGGTCAAATCTTCACCTCAAAAATTGCCATAATCAACACTCGCAGCACTTCCCGGTATCGGCTTTCGCCATCTTCGCGCTGTGTGGGCTAACCAAAGGATGTCCGTCCGTGTGTGTGATTGGTCAATATCGATGTAAACAATGAATAGTCGTCCAATCGCTGTGCCCGTTATGTCTTTCGGTCGTTAAAATCGCGAAAAACGGCCATTTTGGTTCTGTGATGAAAAGCGTGAGCCAGTCGCTAGGTAACAAGTGACTGACCTCGGGAGTGACGTCACGACTATGCCAGCGAATAGGATACATGCTGAGATGAATCCTGCTTTTGTTTATTTTGGCAGAGATGGCATCAGGATGCACAGTGGGAAGAACAGGCTGCTGGAGGAGTGTTGGAAATGTCTGGCTAGGCATTCGTGGGCCTGGGCATTCAAGCTTGCTCCCAGTGGAAATCCGCGGACATGAAGTCATCAGCCACAGCAGTTCATGGAAACATTTAAAATACGTAGATTCCACAGTTCCAAGAGAACAGCAGACACTCGTAGGTATTTAACAAAGAAGGTAAAACCTTTTGTTTTAGCAAGATTTAGCTTGCCGTTTGAATTGTTCACCAACCACTTCATTCTTACGCTCAAAAACAGCCCAATTATCCTAATATCCAATTTCACTGACAGCAAGGAATTAGCCTTTGCCAAATAAAACCAAAACTTCCCACAGCGTAGTTCCCGCTGTACCATTCAAGTTGTACCCTGAAGGTATGCATGTGCCACTGGACTGTTTAATTAACAGTATAAACTGTCATAAGTACATTGGAAACATATTTCCAAGTTTGACCAAAATTAGCCTTTAAGGAGCAAATAAAAGAAGAGGGCAGATTAAAAAATATGGGAAAACAAGCAAACTGCACATTCTGACTCGCACTCAAAGGTAAACATTGTATGCATTGTGTTTCAGAAGCATTAGTTGGAGCAGGGGAGTGAATGCATGAGTCAGGCTGATGGTACCAGCTTCCAGATTCGAACCTTATACTCTAAATTTGAAATAACAACCCCCCCCTTTCAGCACAAACCACATTAGCCTAAGTTGTTTCCATTAAAGCAAACCTCTCTTCAGTCTTTGTATGATTTAAAGCTTTGTTGCACTTTAGCTGCCTAGAGATGCACCCTTTCATTTTAAAGCAACTCATTTACCTAATTTAATTAAATCAGTTCATTGTCTCATAAAGATGTCTAGAATGGCAATGTGGTGTACTTGAATACCAAGCTGAAGAAACATTTATTTTTCCCTTGGGGAGATTAAATCTGGCACAGTCACCTTGGATTCAGGTATCCCCTCATTTGAATAATGGAGCCTGAGTAGTTGTGTTAACACCAAAGAAATTATATTTCTGGACTGACACGGCGAAACATCATACGAGCTGTCATTCACACAATAAAGATATTCTGAGGACTGTTCATAGAAGAAAACAAAATGTAGCAGTACTGAGTCCCTGCCAAAATGACAAAATAATAAGCACAGACATTCATTCAAATTGAAAATTAAATACAAGAAATCAGTGAACCATTATTATTCAGTCGGAAATGATCATCCTTGGTTGTCACTTTCACTCCTTGGAAAATAAAGTCATCTGTGAAACAGTTGCCTTTTTCGATATTTTTTTCTTTTTCTGTTCTCCACTGACGATCAGCCTGACAGTGGACTACATCATTTAGCAAACTGTTGCAGCAGAGATAATTCGTCATCATCTCTTAAAGGGATTTTGAAGATGTATACTGAACTGTCCTGAGGCTTGATTCTTGTCTCCCCGCTTTGGAGCCTTCAGAAAATAATAGCTGCTTTGTCAATGGTGAGATGAATTTTGAGAATTTTAAACCATGTAATTGGCAGGCAAGAGGATTTAAGTCTGCCATACTGTTACTGCCCCCCTGTTCAGCTTGCATGTTATGCTTATTTGCAGGTGCCTGGTGGGCGGAGTGAGGGGCCATTGGCACAATGGAGAGCACCTGTATTTTGTTCACTGGGCTAAAAAAAAAGATACCATGCCCCATCTTAAGGAGCTCCCTTACATTACTCATGACACTGACTTTGACGCCCAATATTTGCATTGTCTTTTTGTTAGATTTGGTTTTCTGCAATAAAATGAATTTTGCATTTTGAATGCATCAGTGTGCATCTCCCATCTCGCTATGGCTTTTGAGCCAAGTTATAACACATACACATTGCTGTAAATTTTAGTAAGGTCCACACCTATTGGTGCCCATAATTAAAATCCAGAGAAATCAGAGTTTAAGGAGTTAACTGTTTTGTTAAAGGGTAACTGAAACAAACGGAAGTATACATGATATTAATGATGTTATACAGCCGTTATTTGGACCGAGTGCTGAAGTGCCAAAATACTTCTATACAGAGAAAACTGATCTAATTCTGCTGTCTTGTCATAACACAACATAACATAACATAACATAACATGAATGGCGAGAACTGCCAATTCAGCCCAACTATGCTCACCAGTTTCTTTATACTATTGTGAATATATCCCTTCAGATACTCAATGACTCAATGGTATCTAGCTTTAAGTCAAGCCTGCTCTTGAAAACCCCCAAGGTCTCTGCCTCAACAGTATGGTCAGGCAAGCTATTCCACATTGAAATTACTCTTTGGGTGAAGAAATATTTCCAAATATCAGTGCTAAATTAACCTTTGGTCAACTTCCATTTGTGACCCCGAGTTCTAATCACAACACTTAATCAAAGGAATCCTACATAATTCACTTTGTTAATCCCTTTAACATATTTAAAGACCTCAATCAAATCACCCCTTAGTCTCCTTTTCCAATGACTAAAGAGATTAAGGATCTTCAGCCTCTTCTCATAGCTTTCATCTTTCTTACCTGGAATTAGCTTAGTGGCTCTTCTCTGAAGTTTCTCTAGAGCCTCTATATCTTTCTTAAAGTATGGTTCCCAGAACTGTACACAATACTCCAGATGTGGTCTGACGAATGTATTGTACTAAAGAAGCATCACCTCCTTAGATTTGCACTCAACACTTTTGGCAATGTATCCCAGCATCCAATTGGCTTTTTTAACTGTTACGGCACAATGGCTAGAGCCTGTGAGGGTTTGGTCAACTATCACTCCCAGATCTTTCTCCTGTGGAGCACATTCTAGTTTTAAACCCCCCATGAAGTAATCCCGTCTAATGTTTTTGTTACCTACATGTACAACTTTACATTTTGCTACATTAAATTTCATTTGCCACATTTCTGCCCAATTCTGGATTCTATCCAAATCATCCTGAATCACTTTAGTGGACCCTAAACTATTTGCCAAACCCCCCAATTTAGTATCATCTGCAAATTTAACTAATCTGCTCTCAATATTCCTATCAAGGTCATTAATGTTGATGAGGGACAGCAGGGGTCCCAACACCAATCCCTGGGGGACGCCACTCTCCACCATACCTAGCTCAGATGAGATACCACTGACCACCACTCTTTGTGTTTTGTCCTGTAACCAGTTTTGAATCCACTCCAGAATACCTCCTGTAACTCCAATGGAGCTCATTTTAAAAATTAGTCTGTTTTGCGGTACTGTATCAACTGCTTTCTGAATATCCAAGTATATGATATCATAAGCCCTGTTCTGGTCATAAGTCTGGGTGGCCTCTTCAAAAAATTCCAGAAGTTTTGTCGGACATGACCTTCCCTGACTTACGGAAACCAAGTCCAGCTCAACTTTTATGATAGATTCCAATATTTTGCATGCAATGCAAGTTAAACTGACTGGCATGTAATTTCCTGGCTCGGTACAGTTCCCTTTCTTATATATTGGTGTTATATTGCCCTGTTTCCAATCATTTGGTATTTCTCCAGTTTCTAAAGACTGTATGAAGATGGCAGATAGCGGCTTAAAGATGATCCCACCAACTTCCCTGAGCACTCTAGGATGTAGACCATCAGGATCCTCCGCCTTATCTGCCTTTAGTTTATGCAACTTGTCTAATACTTCGTTATCCCTGACCCCAATTTTCGCAAAATAATCTTGAGCATTTAGCATGCCCTCTGGCTGAATAAAGACCCCTCTGAGGTAAAATTCTCAACAAAGTAACTGTTTAAGGCATCTGCAATATTCTTGTTGTCATATAGCATCGATCCATTTTTATTCTTTATGCACTTAACCTGCTCTTTAACTAGGGCTCTGACATTCTTAAGTCCCACCACCAGTGATATCCAGAATAACAAACCAGCAAGAAACGGAGGTAAAGGACGTCAGCTTTTTGAAAAGTGAATTAGATAATTGACTCATCTGATAGTGGTACGACTTTTCACAGGGGAGAAGGCTACTTACGGTTGGTTAAAAATAAAGCTTTGTTTTGAAAACTGATAAATTAATGTTGATTTTTTTCATAGGAATCAGTTATGAAAATGTTGCCCATTGGGTCTTTGTCCTAGGGTGGGTTTGAGTCTGTTTTTGATTCTGCATGGGTCAGGGTCCCAGCTTTCAAACAACAGACGGGTCCTGGGTCGTTCCAGGTAGAGCATTTCTGGGTTTGGGCACAAATTTTTTGACTCGTGAAGACCTTTAATATTGCTCTTTACAGGTGAAGTAAACTGTGTCCCAAAAGTTCATGTACCCCAATGGGCAACATGTTTGTCTCCAAAATGGGTTGCACCTGGTCAGCCAGATGTGAGGTTATTTAATTAGTTCATCTGTTTGCGAGAGGCCTATACATTTCTTGGTTGCACAAGGAACCAAGAGAGAACTGTCCTTGAGAGAACCGTTTTGGTTGTGCTGCCATAATGGCCAAACAAAAATCTAGAACGGCTGCTCTTTCAAAGCCTCAGGTCCATGCTCAAGGCATTGCCTTGCACAGGGCAGGGAAAACTTGCAGGATGGTAGCTCAGGACCTTGGCAGAATCATATGATGGGTGAAGAAGTGGTGGCAGAGACACCAGAGTTGTAACTCCCTTGAAGACGAGCCCCGTGCAGGTCGCCCCTCATTCCTGAGTTCCAGGGCCAAGGACCTCATCCGAAAGGACAAGGGAAAGAGACACCAATCCTGCCGCAGACTCAGTTGAAGACTGAGGAATCTTGGGGAAGCAGTCTCTAAGAGTACCATCCATCATTTTCTGACTGAGAAGCTCGGTGTGAGAGCATACAGAAGACAGTGGATTCCTCGCCTTACCAAACTGCAGATGGAGAAGCGGCTTGCTTTTACAAAGAAGTTTGCCACAATGACCCCAAGACACTGGGAAAACTGGGTTTTCTCTGATGAGTGCCCACTCTACTTATTTCCGACTCCCACCGGCCAGAATGACCGCATCTACACTGACGATCGAAAAAAAGTGTCACCTTCTGAACAAGTCAAGTTCAGTGTCCATTGCATTGTCTGGGGGCCATCTTCAGGGCTGCTGGAGTTGCATATTATACACCAGGGCACCACTATCAATGCTGAGTATTATGTCAAGAACATTCTCCAGCCAGTGCTACTTCCCATACTCACCAGAAAAAAGAAATCGGGCCCCGTCACTGCTTGAGAGATGTTCAACAGGTTTGCGGAAATGCTCTTCGTGCAAGATGGTGCCCCCGCATATACTGCTCGTTCAATTCAGCAGTGGTGTTCTGAGCAGCTTCCTGGCTTTCAGCGCAAAGAGGAATGACCACCCAACTCCCTCAACCCGATTTAGAACTCCTGGGGTATCCTGTACTGTCGGGTCTTCCACAGCCCACCTCCGACCACCATGAAGCAGCTCCATGCGAGGGCTGTTCAGGAGTGGGGCAACTTTGAGCCTTCCGTTCTAAATAACTTAGTGCATTCTATGCCCCACAGGGTGAGGGCAGTTATAAAGATGCAGGGGGGATACACTGGCCTTTAAATAAACGCATTCTGTTGAATATTCACCATCTGAGTTGACTTTTTCTGTGGTGCATGAACTTTTGGGACACGGTGTAGTGGCCCTGTTGCCTCACAACAGTAGAGCTTGCATTTTCTTCCTGTGCAGGTGGGTTCCCTCCCGCACTAAAAACACAGGCTCTGAGCTAATGAGAACCTTTAAACTGTCTAGGATGGTGTTCTATCCTTCGCTCATAGCAAGCAGAGATATGCTCCATCTGCCCCTCTGTAACAACCTGGCTAAGTGGTAACCCTGGCATAACATAAAATAAGATTCCTCTTTCCAGCTCTGAAAAACCACAAGCAGCGCAAGATTTGCAGGCCTTTAAAATTTTATTTTGATCTTTTTTCTTCAGGGTGGGCCAACAGCAAAGCAACAAACAAAAGGGAACTAAAATTAAGCAATCAAAATTTATTTATTCAAATCAGAGAAACAAAAAGACAAGTGACTAACCCAACACCTAATCAAAAATAGGAGAGCCCGCAGCAGCTGAAGGATGCAAGGTTTTTAAAATGAAAACTTGGAGGCTGGAAACAATCAATTTCCTAGCAAAACCTACACAATCACACAGTCAATCTGTGATGCCAATTGAACAACAAAAAAAAGGGAATTTGAAGGCAAGTCCAATGGTGATGGTCTAGAATAAAAAGAAAAAAAAAGTCTGCCTTGGTCTGCCTTTGTGATTGACATTACATTTAAAAAGCCTGGGGGACACCAAATGACTGATGTAAAGACTAGTTTGTCAATATCAGGACAAAAAAACCAGCTCTGACCTACTCCTGCAGTGAAACTGTTTGGCTTCCTACGTTCCTGATACTTCCAACTGCACACCTGTGACTCTGTGAAAAAGCCTCCACGACTACTGTGATGATTTGCCTATGCCCTCTGGTGCGCAAGTGAAGTGGCAACAGCTATATTTACTCAGTTTTCCACACACTTCATGTAGCACACATGAAAACTAGTCACAAAAGACTGACCCCTAATTATTACATGACATAACAATTCAACATTGTACAAACAACAAAGGTAATACGAAGTTCACGCATTTGTTTGTGGGGTCAGAGAGAACTCCACGTTTGGGATTTTGATTCAACATCAGTCTATTCAGCATCCTATAGAAGACATTTTTGCGATCAGTCACTCCAGTATGAAACATTTGACTTGGACTTCAGCTGAGCTTTTGTGCGTCTGGTAAGGTCTGCACTACCTTCCCCCAACAATCAAGGTCTGCAAACAGCAATGGAGTCCGCTAAAATAAAAGTATCTACTGTGGCAAAGCTTCTTTTGACCTTTGACAACCATTGCTGTTTCTGTGCCAGGGGTAAATACTCCCAAATTTGTCAGTACCAGAAGAGGTTGAAGAGGAATTTAAGTTGTTTCCATTATTGCTTGGTGTTCTCCTAACTTCTCAAAAAGCTCCAGTGGTAGACCAGGTTTTTTATTTTAAAAAATGGCGGTATTTTGTAATCAGAGGTTTGACATGAGGATTAAATCAGATTTTTGTACTAGGATCGTCTTGCGATATGGCTTTTATCTCACACACAACACTTTGTAATCTTTCATCATCCACACTTTGCTGATGAAGTACTACAAAAAGTTCAGCACCTTTCTCACCATGCAAATTATTTTTCTGCGTGCACAGCCAAGACGTTCAGCAGGTGTGTTGAAGTTCGATTACAGTCCAGACTGAAGTGAGGCGTTTTGAATTCTTGTGATTTAGAGCAGACAGATCCTCTTTCAATTCATATTCCGCTCTCACAATGTTGGTTCAATTGTCTGATCTGATATGTGATACTTTCCTCAGTATTTATGGAAGGATCACTATCTGTAATTGAAGGAACATCAGGTTTCTGTGCCCAGTATTTTTGTCCTGAATATTTGATAGGGGACTTCCAAAACGTTTATATAGCACAATGCCATTAAGCCACGGAACACAAAATCCGACTCGCATGCACAGACGTTGTTGTTGGAGGGAAGTACACCACATAAGACATTTGCAACTGAGGCTATGCGCACCCAGCGTTGCTCTGAATCTTTGAATCTCCTTTTCCACTTTTTTCTTTTGTTCAGTTATGTCAAGTCCATTGCTAGTATTTCTTTTTTATCCAACTAAACAACTGAAACATCTTTCTCACTGGGTTAAAAAAACAATCTTTAGCCTTTTCCATGAAAATAAACAAGTTATCAGCTAGTGTGCTCCATTCTGTGCTTCTTTCTTGATGATGTTTGTTGGATTTAGTGCATTTTTTATTTTGACAATGGTCACTATCGCCTCTCCTTTGACCTCTGGGCCATCACTACTGATAGAAGCATAATACACAACATAAATAGGTCATCCTCTTTCATTCCTGAGTAGAAAGCCTGGGCCAAGGATTCATCTGCTGCATGAGAAAAGGCTCTCAGCTTACATCCCATGTGAGGCATTTCCCAAGACCTGCTTTGTATCAACGTATCGTCATTGTGAAATGGTAGTGTAATGGCCGGCAGTATACGGAGGCTAAGGGCAACGACAGAGAGAAAGAGAGTAGCGCGAACACAGTACAAACACAGAATAACATAGATCAGGGGTCTCCAATCCTGTTCCTGGAGGGCTACCACCCTGAGGGTTATCACTCCAACCATGGCAAACCAAACCTGCTTTCCCAGTTACAGATCTTGATGAGCTGCTAAAGAGCTGAATCAGGTGTGTTGAATTAGGGTTGGAGTAGAAACCGACAGGATGGTAGCTCTCCAGGAACAGGGTTGGAAACCCCCGATAGATCAAACGCAAGTACTTGGGCTTCCAAAGGACAAATAATAGTCCGAACTACAAAAGCAAGATAGAAAATAGGCGTGCAATGCACGGAATACCCCTCAGCCCGATGTCGAAGTTTTTGAAGACGCCCGCCCAATCGCACGAAGGATAGCAATACCTCGTCAGCCTTGAGGGCTGAGGGGTAAAAAAGGGAGAAGAAACTCCAACAATAAGATAGAAAGTCATACAAAACCTGACTACAGATATCTTCGGGTTTAGTGCGAAGCAAAACACAGACACTCTAGTGAAGGAGGCGTGCCGGATATCCTGCTTACCGCCCAGGCTCAATCAACCAGCTGGGTAAAGAATTCGATAGCCCAGGAATTCGATATTGTCCCGAGACGAGAGCCGCAAAGAAAGGTCCAAACGACACACCCACCTCACAATCCATGACAGAACCCCCCCCCACCCCCAAGGAGCAGCCCCAGAAGTTCCCAGAGAGCCCCATGCACGGAATTCAGAAATAAGGGTAGGATCCAACATATCCCGGGAAGGGACCCAGCACTGCTCCTCAGGACCATAACCCTCCCAATCTACTGAAAACTGAGCTCCACGACCTATACGCCTCTCGGCTAAAATACGACGCACAGTGTAAACCGGCCCCACTTCAATCATCCATGGAGGCGGCAGGGGTTTGTCAACCAGAGCCTGGATGCTAGTGCTAACCGGTTTGAGCCTGGAGACATGAAAAGAGGGGTGGATCCATAAGGATCTAGGGACCTTCAACCAGACTGTGACTGGATTGATCCTTTGCACATCCTTAAAAGGACCAATAAAGCAGGGAGCCAATTTCTGTGACTCCACTCTCAAGGGCAGGTACCGCGTGGAAAGCCAGACCCTTTGGCCAACCCGATAAGATGGTTAGCGCAATAAGGAGGAACGGACCCTAGCCCAAACTGACCGACAATGCCGAACAAAGTAATTAACCGAAGGAACCTCTGAATCCCTGTCAGTCTCAGGAAACAGTGGAGGCTGATAACCCAACTGAGCCTCAAACAGGGAAAGACCTGTGGAGGAGTTACCCAGTGAATTGTGGGAGTGTTCAGCCCATGCTTGAAATTGACTTCACGAAGATGGGTTGTCAGCCGCCAAACATCGAACAGTATTCTCCAAAGAGTGTTTGGTTCGCTCAGTCTGCCAGGGGGGGAGGTGCGAAGTGTTGTTCTTAGCCCAAATACAGCATGCCGCTAAAAACTCCCGGATGTCTTCCATCATGCTGGGACACCAAAAACGTCGGGCTAAGAACCGCTTAGTCCGATGAACTCCGGGTGACCAGCCAGCCGGGAAGAGTGCCCCCACTGGGGAACTTGGGACCGCACTGCTTAAGGAACAAATAAACAGTCAGGCGGCTCCCATCCAGGACCGGGATCATTTTTCAATGCCTCCCACACAACAGACTCGACAGCCCACTGAATGGGAGCCACAATCTGAGCTGCCAGGATAACCAGCTCAGGAAAAGGGTCTCGACCGGAGCGATCGTGAATCCATGACACAGCTTTGTGCTTGATGTTTTTAGACCCTCGGCGATAGGTTAACATAAAGTTGAAGCAGTTGAAAAACAACAACCACCACAGCCCCCTCCAACCAATGGCGCCGCTCTTCTAACGCTAACTTGACAGCCAATAACTCCTGGTCACTAATACTGTAATTCTCTTCGGCCACCGACAATGACCGGGAGAAGTAGGCGCATGGGTGCAACTTATTGTCCCGAAGGGTGCACTGGGACAAAATGGCACCTACCTCAACTTTCGATACATCCATCTCAACACCAAATGGGAGGGAGGGGTCGGGCAAAAGGAGAATGGGTTTTGAGCTAAATCGTTTCTTTAACTCCTGAAAAAGCAGCCTCAGCTGCCGGAGATCAAGCAAACAACGAGGAGGTATTCATCTTAGTGATCACGATAATGAGGTTAGCTACCGTGCTAAAATTACGGATAAATCTCCTATAAAAATTAGCCAACCCCAAAAACCGTTGCACCTCCTTAATGTTTTGAGGGGCAGGCCAATCCCTGACCGCTGACACTTTGTCAGGATCCATGCGGACCGGCCCTTCCGAAATAATGAAGCCAAGAAACGAAACTGTCTTGGCATGAAAATGTATTTCTCAGCCTTGACTAAAAGCTTGGCTTTGAGAAGGGCCTCAAGCACTTGTCTGACGCGTTGTTTATGCTCCGAGAGAGTTGAAGAGAAAAATATCATCAAGTTAGACAAAGATGAATCTCTCCAACTTCTCTCGGAGGACTTTATTATAGAGTGCCTGGAACATAGAGGCGGCGTTCACCAATCTAAACCACATGACTACATATTCGTAGTATGCATCATGCAAATTAAATGCTGTTTTCCACTCATCCGCCTCACAGATCCAAACCAAATTATAAGCATTCCGGAGGTCTAGCTTGGTAAAAAATGATGCCTCCTGCAGCCGTTCAAACGTGGAGTTCATCAACGGAAGTGGGTAGCAGTTTCCAATAGTGATATTATTCAGACTGCCATCTTTTTTGCACATAAAAACGCCCCGCTCCGGCAGGAGACGTGGAGGGCTGAATAAATCCATTAGCCAGACCCTCCTGAATATATTCTCGTATAGCCTTCTGTTCAGGCCCTGACAGAGTATAATGAACCCCATAGGGGGGAGTGGTACCCAGGTGGAGATTGATCTCACAATCGAACGTGCGATGAGGAGGTAAAATCGAGGCCTGTTGCTTGCTAAAAAACTCAGCGAGATCAACATAATCGTCAGGAACATTAGGAGGCAAACAAAAGTTCAAAGCAGCCCCCAAATTCTCATCCTGTTCGGAACCTGCCCCCTCTAAGTCAGATTCTGAGTCAGAGAAATCCTCTGAATAGCAATCCTCCTCCGGCTGCCGCCAGTCAAATTGAGAACCCCAGTCCAACCCCTCCTCCTCCCCTTTCTATAGATTAGGAGGGTTGTGTGAGGCAAACTCCTCAGAATCACTCCAGGTGTCTGCCTCCCCCGTAGATCGATGCCCCGGATGACACGCCAAATTATCCCAACATTGGGACCTACAATCAGTCCACCACTGAACGATCGGGTTATCTGAGCGACACTCTCAGAGCATTGTGTAGAATTTATATTCATATTTTGGCAGAAATGGAATATAACATTCATAACTACATTTTTAGTGGTGTATAATCTCATGAAAACAATCATCTTTGAGTTTCATTTAGCTTAGAATAAGCCCTTTAAACCTACATGGGAGCAGGTTCACCTCCGTGGAGGTCAACATGTTGTGCTGCCATTTTTTCTACAGTAGCCCAGAAAGGGGAAAAAGGTTAATGAATAAAGCACTGACACAAGACAGCGCCTTTCACCCTTTTGCAAGTTATGCGGCCACCGTAGGTTTTCTGAGAAAAGGAATGGTCAGTTAGTTGAAATCGTTAATCTGACCACAAGATGGATCTAAATCTTACAGACTTATCCTTTAAACTCATAGCTGCTTCTTGGCCACAAACATCAGATCAAACACCGATACTATTTCTCTAATGAGAGTTTCCACAGTATTCACTACTGGTGAATTAGATCAAATAAGTGGGCCGACCCAAGTGTGTGCTGTGTCGGTTAACAGGGATAAAATAAATGAAACCCGAGACTCTTCATTCACGAACCGTGACGGCTGCGCTAAAAAATATCTCACATTGAAATATCTTTCCATCTTCCTGCCTCGCCTCCATAACTTGGGGCTAACTGGAGCTTTGGCTTTCGGGCAGAATGTATGGACTGCGTTTCTGCAACATTTTGCAGCGGCACGATGGCGTAGTGGTTAGCACTGTCACCTTGCACGATCTTCCCGTGTTCACGCGTGTTTCCTCCGGGTACTCCGGTTGCCCCAACCCACAAAAACATGCATTATAGGAACACTGCTACCCGTACCCCTGACTAAGGCACTGGCTTTAGAACTGGAGTTGGTCCCCAGACGCTGCTCTTTGGCTGCCCACTGCTCCTAACAATAGGATGGGTCAAATGCAGAGGAAAAATTACCCCACGGGGCTCAATAAAGTGTATCTTATCTTGTATGATTTGCGAAGACAGGACTCTTGTTAACTCTCACTGAGAGTATTAAAGGTTCTCCTGTCTCTCCATGGCATTCGCCTGAAGGTGGACTCTTTCCACCAACTCTGCCTGTTGTTTGTTCAGGCTAATAAGACCCTTGCCATAACCGGAGAGAGCAGCTTGTTAGTTAGCCACAACTTACTCTAATGCAGCTATTGCTGAGGACTCTGTGCTGGCTAGAGTGTTCTGTTATGGCTGGTAGTACACAGAGGCCAAGAATAACGACAGAGAGAAAGAGAGTAACACAAACTTAGTACAAACAGAGAATAATGTAGACCAAACGCAAGTACTCACGTTTCCAAAGAACGTGTAATAGTCTGAACCACAGAAGCAAAGCGTGATAGAAAAAGGAAGAAGAAATTCCAACAATAAAAAGATAGATATCTTTAGTCAGGTTTTTCTATCTATCATGCAAAGCTACACAGAGACACTCTAACAAAGGAGGCATGCCGGACATCCTGCTTATATAGATTCTGGGGAAGGGCTGCCCCAGAATTTGGCTTTATTCCTAATCTATTTAAGCATGGTTGTGTTGACAGCCCAGATGGTAGAATTTTCCAGCCGTAGTTGCCATTCTGTGTTAAGCATCCAGTCAACTGGTATTTCAAGCACAGCAGCTGTTAGTTCCATCCTTGTAACTGTGACTTTCTTGAATGAAGAATCCAATGCCTTTCCAAGGACAATGGCTAGATGTCGCATCTTCTTGTCATTCTATGGTCTCAAGTACAATGTACAAAACAATGCCATGACCATCCTTGCTAGTGTCAGAGAAGTGATGCAGTTGAGCACTTGTGAGCTATCCAAAATCATTGAGTTCGCAACTCTTGGCACGCTGAACACACTGAGTCTTATTAGGTCTCCTAGCCACTCCATGCTCTGCAGCTGGTAAGTTTGAGAATGTGATCATCCTAGCTCAACCAACAGAGGTGTTGTGACATCAGTTTGGCAGGTAAAAGGTGCTAAAATCCAATGGGGATGAGAAGTGAGCTTACAACAGACAAGGTATCAAGTCTTGCGAGTGTTTTTTTATCCTGAACGTTTCAGTTTCCATATACCACAGTAGTCCCATTGTCCCCGACCGTGGAAGATCATCTGTGTACAAAACCAATTCTTTCACTTCCTTGGATCATTTTTCACCATCACTGGATTACAACACCGATCGGTCGTTGCTGCTCCATTTCACCAGCTGGCATACTGTTGTGGGGTCTCTAAACAAGGGGCTTTGGCCCCTGAGAGAAGTGACTTCAACTTGTCGACATAAAAATTGTGCTTGGAGTCCGTCACTGACTGGGAAGGTTGCTCCGTTGTCCTCAGCGGAGTTCAGGGTAAGACTGGCATAGCTTAGTGATGATATTGCCCCAAACAGATGAATTATCATTCTTTGTTCGGTGAGGTGTTCTGCCTTGTAATGTTATGTTACATAATATTAGCACATCCAGAAAACAAACCAAAAGGCTGCATACAATAGGTTGAATGGCAATACATGGGACAGGGCAGGGGAAAACAAAAAGTTCGATGTGAGACTGCCAGAGAAAAGAAATTAACAAAACCAAAAACACCTCTAATAAAATTAAGAAAAGTAAGTACTATGTCAGAAAGGAAAATCCCTCTCTACATTTGCAGACTCAAAACATTAAATAGTGTGTGGCAGCTTCTTCTATACTAGTACTCTCACAAAAATATTCTGCATGTGTGAATGTTCAAGGGCTCCCATGTAACCAAGACCAAATAGAAAGTAGTAGCCCACATCCCAAAGTACTGTAATATATGGCAAATAATAATAATGATGATTCAAAACAGAAAGACAAATTCAAAGCATGGATATATGCTATGAGATGACCGAGCGCTCCTGATGACGGAGGATAGGACACTCTAAATAGACCAGGTTCAGACGAGGCATCGAAGGACTGGATGACATGGAATGAAGTGGAATCTCAGGGTGGAGAAAGACGAAAGTATTGGAGGCGTGATGAGCAGATGCTTGACAGTCAGGTCGATGAATCATGAAATGCAAGAACCAGGAAACTTAACCTGTGGGAGAAAATGAAACACACGGCGCACACAGAGCAAAACACAAAACAGAATTCTCGTAATATGTAATTTCACCATGTGGCCACCGCAGGAAGTGAAGTCTACATTATGTTTTGCCACTGATTTAGCCAACATGCAGGCAGTGTATTATACTGCAATAGATTCTGGACAAAACCTTGTAGGACACCTGAGCAAAGAATTTGTCAAGTCAGCTCCCTGGAGTCGATGGCTGAGTGATATCCCTTTTAAGCTTGCACTACAGTTAAATACCACTCTCAAGTTTCCTTATTGAAGAGGGTGAACATCACAATAAAGATGTGTTCAACCTCTCATTTTCTGTCCAGTTGATGTTCTGACACCAGCTCTGCATTGGCCTTTTTTATGACTTTACTGCGACATTTCATGTTCACTCCCTTAAATATAGCATTTTTCATTGATTTCTTTTGTAGAAGAGGTTTTCCGCACCGACATGGCAGTTATTGTGCATTATCCTGTCTGAAAGGTTCTTAAGGTGTCATATTCATTGTTGAGTTGAACGGAACTTTTTATAATTTTCAAACACTTGAGACCTTCTTTCCACAAACCTTGCTTTTCTTCTGTTGATTTCAGGTCATGGTTGTATTAGTTCACCAGCAGTTCTTCCACATCACCAATGGACATTTGGTTAGTGGGATAACTGCTGCCAGTATCAGTGCCTCCTCTAAGTTGTCCATTAACAATCCATGCAAGTAGGGGTCTGAAATAAAAAATTTCTTCACGATTGCTGTTTATCAGTTCTCATGGTCCATTACTTTTGAAATGCAAGTTCCAATTAACACCTCCACATCAAAATCAATGATGGGAATTTCCTCATACAAAGAAAAAAAATATAAACGCCCCATGTCAAATTTTTGAGTTTTTATTAACAGAAAACTGGAAACGGGATTCGTCTGTGAATAGCAGTCTTCTCCAGCGTGCCAAGGGCCATCGAATATGTGCGTTTGCCCATGCGAGTCGGTTCCAATGCTGGACAGCGGTGAGATCCATACCACGGTGAGGACGCCAAGTGTGTAAATTGGCTTGTCACAGGCGGTTATGGACTGTCTGCGGTGTGATGGGTCTGTTGTGCAGACCAACGGTCTCATCCTTTGTGCGTGTCGCTGATCAGAGCCGATCCCGCAGGTGGACGAGCCGGATGTAGCAATCTTGTGCCGGTGTGGTTACACGTGACCGACGTGGATGTGGTCGATTTGCAGCACTGCCTGTCCGTCGGAAACAAACTCTCAAATGGCCTGTCGTCCAATAATTAACATTCAGCTGCACAGCGACCGCTCTGGTGGACATCCCTGCATCCAGCATGCCAATGGCACGTGCCTGCATGACCTGAGACATCTGAGGCATGACGACTTTTGACAAAATTTGACATTTTGGGGTGGCCTTTTATTTTCCCCTGTATAAGGAGTGTCTGGGTACTGCTCATTCTGTCTGATCACTGTCTGGAAATGCCACGCCCATGTACTGAGTGAAATCACTGCATCACAGAGCAAATGTGCACAAATCAAGAGAAATATCCCTATTGTACAACTAAACGTCAGCATACGCTCACCTAGAGGTGTTAACTCCATGTGGTGTCAATATTTGACATAGGGAGTTCTGTGTTTTGTTCCGTGTAGTTTAAGTGTGGACAAACACTTAGCTCTTCCAGTTTTGGAATATTATCACGAGAGGACACATCAGATTATTCTTTTTTGGCATTACTGAGGAGTACAGCTACCTCCAATCCTAAGATATAACCGTGGACAAACTTTTCTTGTCATCAACAGGATGCTGGTAGTTTTTCCTCTCACCTTAAAGCTCTCTAATGTGTTGCACGGAGTGAACAATGGCTGTGCTGCAGGGATCTATGAATGCACTCGTCTTTAGCATTTCACTGCCTCTCATAGCCTTGATCTGTACAGGCATGTTTGGTAAGACACAGTCCTGTGTTCTGGGCCCTGTATGGACTCATGACTCTTCCCGGGTGTTTGTTGCTGCATGTCCTCCAATTTGATTCCCTGTCCTTTAAATAAATGTAGAGGATGGTAGGATGCTCGAGGTTACATTACTTGCAAGACATATGAGCATGACAGTCTTTGCTGATGTGTGCAACAGACAAACACCCAAAGCGTAAGTAAGTTAAGTTTTTCTTGTGCACCCAATTGCGTAAGTTGCATCGACTCCAATCTGTGACTGTCTTTGCACAGCAGACAAGATACCTTCATCAGGCAGGTTTTTCCTCCTTTTGCATCTGAGTAGCAGGTCCAGAATTAATAACTGCAACAGAGGTAGTGAAAATGTTTCATTTTCCCCTGATGCAAACCTGTGAAACTGTTTCCTCTTATATCATTTGGTGGTAAGACAGATGTCCCTTGAATGTTGCTAAAGTGTGTACAAGAAGCAATTGAAACTGGTATCTCAATGAAATCGACAATACCACTGAAAGCTCCTTTCCATTTTCCCCTCAGTTTCTGATGACCTTACAGCAACTTCAAAATCAAATCTTTCATAAGCCTGGTCAAGTATAATGTGTCGACAGCTCTTGACCGGCTCCCTAGGCTGTCCATTAGTCTATTGCTCCGAAACGTATGAGAAATCTTCACTGCTAGCAGCTTTTCCTTCCGCTCTATGCTAAATGCAGTGATGAATAAGCTGAACTCAATCGCGTCTCCATCAAAAGTTAGTACATCCTTTGGGAGTAACGATAATGATGACGATTGCTGCACTTTTCGAGCCCGGATATCATTTTAATGCATGATGGTAAGAAGGTTGTCTTCGTTTATATTGCATGGCTTGCACCGAAGCAGAAAGCTGAATGGGTCCTCACATGAAATGCCTTGCATTGTATGTTTCTTGAGGGATGCCTGGTTTGGGTTTATATCATAAGCCTGCTAAGTCATGGTTTGTGAGGTGTGCGTGTTGTTTGGACCTTTCTTTGCGGCTCTCATCCTGGGACGATATTAAATTCTTGGGCCATCGAATTCTTTACCCAGCTGGTTGATTGAGCTGGGGCGGCGCTTACCCAGAATCTATATAAGCAGGATGTTCGGCATGTCCCCTTCGCTAGAATGTCTGCGTTTAGCTTCACAATATAGCCAAAGATATCTGTAGTCAGGTTTTGTATGACTATCATCTTATTGTTGGAGTTTCTTCTCCCTTTTTCTATCTCGCTTTGCTTCCGTGGCTCGCACTATTTGGAAGTGCAAGTACTTGAGTTTGGTCTATATTATTTTCTGTGTTTGTACTGTGTTCGTGCTACTGTCTTTCTCTCTGTCGTTGCGCTTGGCCTCCGTATACTACTGGCCATTACACCTGCAGTTCAACTCCAAAAATTGTTTCCCAAGGCCATGCCCCTATTTGTTTCGCAGTTGAGTTTTCTCCTCTTGGAGGATGTTTGATCTAATAATTTGAATAGTTGGGCCATAACTCCAAATTGTGAGGTGTCGGTCTGGAACCAAGAGCGAGGACACGGGATTGCAAAAATGAGGTGCTTTATTGAATAAGGGGGATAACCCCCGCAGAGAAAAAGGCAACAGTACAGAGTTCGTAATCCAAAGCTCAAATTCCAATGGGGTAGAGCAGAGTTCGTTATCAGGGCACCAATCACAAAGGGTAAGAGTCATTTTCTTATTCACAGTCTCCATGCAAATGTTTAGTAAAAAATGTAAACATTCAACAGCCAGTCACACTTCATCATTCTACACAACTAAAACAGCACACAGTCAACAAGACTGCTGGACAAGTAATGTCTTTGTATGTTATTTGTTGCAACTTTCATATTATTTTTTGAGGGGAAGAACACGATACAGTTTTTTTCTTAATTTCTTTCTTTTTTTTGTTTTGAAACTCAGGTAAGTGTACATACCTGACTCAGGTTGCCAACTGAATTTGGCTGATGGGGATGGAGCACAGGGGAAGGTGGACCTGCTGTTTCTAGTAGGTCTAGACCCTGATTAATCAGAATGTAGTAGAAAACGATGCAGGAAATTACCTCCAAACTTGTGGACCATTAACTGCATGTCATATCTTTTAAAAGAAGACACGTGCACACACACATGCACACACAATTGGTAATAATTCGGCTTATAGGCCAAATTACTGAAGCATGAATAAGTACTGTTTATGACACAAAATGCATTCTTGACCCCTTAAGAACTACTGCGCGATACCGGGAGCAGTTATTACGCATTATAAATACAGCATGTTTAAAAATCGCGACACTGTGAAGTGGTATATCCACATTTCGCGAAGAAACTCGTCCAAAAGCTCATGTAACCATTTTTACCTCAACCGAACACAATTCAAGCACCAAGCAAGTAAATAAGCATGCAGCAGAACATAGGATAAAATCATATCAGCGCTGAATTGCCAGGATTTCTGCTGAATTCCTGCTATGCATAAAAAGGATACCTCAAATAAAAGAGGAAAGTCCACAGTATGCAGCAATATGAGCCCTGTCATTTCAAACCGACACCACATTGAAAGAACAGCAGGCATACACTTTACAGTCTACAAAGATGAGCAGAAAAAAATTCTTACCTTTGATATTTTGCAATAAAAGAACTGCTCGAGGGTAAATCTGCACTTGCTATTGTTAGCCCAATGTGTTCGCGTTATAACGAAACCCGATCTGCCGGGATCCTAGCATGTTCTCTCCCAGGGCGTTGCTTCAAAGAATTCAGCTCTGTAGCATTCAGTTTCCTTGCAATGTATTATCCTTTCTGAGATCGACTTGTGATGCTGTCAGTGAGAGTATGCCGGTATGAATTTGATTGTATGAGTCCTGATGATTCAAATGAACTCTAAACCACCTTAATCGTAGAAACCTAGCCTGAGCTACAGCCTTGCGTTCCGAGTGCGTCAAACTGAGTCCATGGGACATATGCATGTTCTTGAATAGCGCGACAATATAAACGCTTAACTCGTTTGTTTGAGGTATTGTCCGAATAATTATCCACTAAATATTCAACATTCATTTTCAAAGTCGCTTTCTGACAGAATCTTTGCAGTATTTCGCACAAATACTGAGACTACAACAGTACAGTACATATTTTCTTCACCCATTCCATGCATGAGCAATTTGACCATAGACTGTTGTCGATTGGCGCAGCCTATTGGATAAAATGCCGTGCTGCTGAAAGGAAATGGTGAAGGTATGATTCCTGATCGGGGTACCTTTTTTTTTCTTTTTTATTTTGGAAATAATTGCAGTTTCCTTCTACAAATAATCGCTGGGGTTTTTGTTATTCTTACTTTTCTTTAATATATTTTAATATTGCCTTTGTATTTATCATTTTATTTATTTTTTTGTTTTTTAATAAATATGCTCCAGTGGAGTCAAACTTAATTTTTATTGTATGTATTATCTTTGAATGGAAAATTGTATAGGCAACAAAACTGGCAGAAATAATAATTTTTTTTTTTTATTCTAAAAATCAAAAAATGTTGTATTTGGATGTAATGGATGCCTGGAGTGATATATAAGTGAAATTTTATGGGTTTTACTTGGTGTCTGAGAAATCTGAAATGGAACACAAGGTACCTACATTGCCAAAATGGAGAAGCCATCTATACATTCCTCTCTAATTTTAATCTGATTGACCTGATCAGAATAAACTTAGGCACAGATAATAGTGAGATTCTGTGCTGTATTTTTTTAGAGGTTTCAGGCTGCAACTCAACAAATTTACAAGGGATCGAAGTAAAACTTTGTTAGGTGCAAAATGAGATCTTTCATTTACACTGTGTTCCATCTCCATTTACTCTGACTCAGTGACATGTATAGTGATTTTTACACCAGGTATGAAATCCCAAATGGTTTTACCTTTATTACGATACCAAGATTATTCAAATGGACCAAGCAGTCGCAGAGATATACTCATTTCATTTTGGGCTTGCGATTTTCAAGACAGAGGCTCAGGGCTTAAACTTTTAATATCATTTCATTACATTATTGTCATTTGGCAGAGGATTTGATCAAAAGAGACGGACAGCAAGTGTGAAGAATGAGCCATGTCACTGAAACAGTAACAACAGATTATTATGAAGTCTGGAATATGTCATTGGAAAAAAAGTAGACTCATAAAAGGCTTTCACAGCAATAATTTTATTTCCTCTCTCTGCTTTGAGATATTAAGATCCATTATTTATGGAGCGGGAGCGCGTGCATCACTGATTGTAACACCGAGCTTCACAGTTCATTCAGGTGAGGTCAATCTAAGGTAATGGTAATGTTTGAGATTTTGAGGTCTTGACTAATGTTATTCCCCGGTATGTGAAAAGTCAATCATTAATATTTTGTAATTGAGTTTTAAACCCTTTTATGGCTTTCTAACGTAACAAGCTAGGGGCATTAGTTTAGATGTACTTTCGCAACTTCAGGCGAATGTAACGTTAGCTAGCTCATCAATCAGAAAATTGAAATTCAAACATGGCTAATGTTCAACGTCGAGTCAGCTGGCCGATAGGTTGCTATTATATTCAAGTCGTACTGTGTACTAGCTGATGTTTGGGAGTTAAGCTGATATGGCTGGCTAGATAATTGTGGGTAATACATGCTTTTATCATAAAGCATCATGAAAATATTTACTGCTGTCTGAAAACTGCTAATGCTAAGCATTGCACAAAATTTCTGAATGATATGCAGGATAGGTAGCTAGTTAGGTCGATGAGCAGACGTTGCCACTATAGCAACCTGAAGCTAACATGGCTACCTTGCTATGTTAGATGTATTGAATATTTACTTGACTGTCACAAGCTAATATAAGTTAGCTTGCGAGATTTAGCTTTTAAAATCTTGTTTGGTGTGAGAGGGAGGTGTCCTGTTGTGTAGTAGTCCTTACCTTAACTCCTCAATTATATTTGACATGGCATATTGTAATGTGGAAAGAAGCCACTAGATGGCGGTATTGACTTTTTTTGTTAAGCCCAGTCTGGAGCTAGGTTTGGGCATGTCCTGGGCATGTCTGAGAGGGAAAGTCCCAGAGAATTGACAAAAAGTCTAAAACGTGGGAGAGGGCTGCAAAAGAGTATATAAGGAGGAAAATTGAGAGGGTAGAGTAGTAGGAGAAATTGGAAGGAGAAGGATAAATGACCGGACCTGTCGCTCTTTTCAGGACCTGTGAAGTTTTTTTGTGGATTTTTGCCTGTGTTGGAACGTTTCCCTGTCCCAGGACATCACCAAGCAACCCCATCTCAAGGGACTGTAAATATTTTTTTTCTTGTATATGTCAATCTTGGTCAGTAGTATAAATTGTAGGTTAGTCTTTGTTTAATTAAATCTGTTTAAGTTTTAAAATTTTGTCTGTTATCCCTTGCTGTCTTATATGTCATAACAAATTCGAACCATAACAAAATAAATTTAATTCAGCTGTTAAAAAATGTGCATCTTCATCTAATGACACTTTTTGCAGTTAAAGAAAGGAAGTGATTAGCTAACACATCTCATTTGAATACAGTAATGATAATGTTTATCCAGGATGCTTAAGATGATTCAGAACATGAGTATGCATATAACGTTAGCTCATGAGTAATCACTTTATGACAAAACATAACTCGTCTGCTCAGAGCCTTCATGTTAGTGTATTCTGTCATGAAAGAGGATAATTTGCAATAAAAACCCCACTGAATCAAAGTTTTATTTATTCTCTTGGAACTGAATAAATGTTTCTGTTGGACCAGCAACACACACTTGGTTTTCAACATTCAGTATTGTAATTGAAAGTCTGCAGTTTGGCTTTACAGAGCTAGCTTGTCGATATAGTTGACTGGACAAATCCAAAAACATTGAGAATTGTTTCATCATCAATAACAAAAAAAAAATAGCATTTTGGACAAAGGGGGAGCGTGATTGTTTCATTTCTGTAAACGTATGAGTCTGCTCGAAAATTTTGTGCATCTGCCTTGGTGTCTGGTAAGTTGCCCACCAGTCCAGATCCACCAACAAAGTGAGATCCTTTCAGAATGGGGTGACTGGACCCAGTCCACTGCTTGTGAGTATTGATCAGGAAATATATTATGGACTACCTGTGTTCTATTGTAGTTCCCTATAGTAATTGTTCTGAATGCTGAAAATATTTCTATTTTTATGGTCTTTTTTTCACTATTCTATCCACATGCCCAGTTTTTTACTCAATTTTCAGTTTATTTTCTTATTTTTTTCTAACGATCTGCCAGAAAATGTTTGTATATGAGGCATATGGCTTCTTTTTTTACTGTAACTTTCAACAAGTGCAGTAATTTTTCGTATGTATTATTGTAATGTGGATCTGATCGGCAGGCACATAGTAGGACCAAATTATTTTTATATCCTGCTGGTGGTGAAGATGGTCCACCAGCATGGAATCGCTCCAAACAGCATGGAACAGCACAAAACACACAACATATGCTGGTCATCCTAGTCACCAGCATAAAGCAGCATACCTGTGTCCAAAACACAACATATGTTGGTCCATGCTGGTCACCAGCATAAATCAGCATGTGATGTTAACCAGCTTAAACCACTATGTGCTGGTTACCTGTATACACCAGCATGCATGTGTCCAAAACACAACATATGCTGGTCAGGTCTGTGCCGGTTTCTTCAGCAGGGCTTTCCATTTCTCTGTGGAATATTTTCAACAAAATTTTCTGTCCACGTATTGCTCGTGTGACACACTGAGGATGTTCTCTCAGTTCAGAACAAATTGCATGCTCTTTTTTTTTTTTTTTTTTTTGCAAATGGCAGTTTTCATTATCGTTTTGTTTTATCACGGAAAGAAACAACCACGACTTCATTTATTAATGGCAAAGTCAGTTTCTACCACGAGTGGGCTCTTCAAAGTACAAAATACTGAATAACTCTCAGGAGAGTTTTTAATTCTTCACAATACATGTTGAAAAGTCTGCCAATTTGCTGTAATGAATGATTAGAAATTCATATGTTCAATTCATTCCAAGTCAAAAGACCTCAAGATAGAACAACTAATGTTTGAAAATGTGAAAATGAAATTCTGTGAAATTATCCTGAAATAAGTCATTTGCATCAGCTTGGAATGAGAAAAAAAGATTCCTCTTTTATCATCTTAAATAAAATAAGGACAACTTAAACTTATTTAGTTTACTCAATTTAGTTTTCTGCATTCGTAACTTAACCTTCAGTTGATTGTTTCTTTAATACTCTTGCATTGACTCGGTCAGTGATTTTCTGCCGCACAAACTCACGCTCTATTGCAGCTGCAACTGAACTTTTAAAAAATATGTGTTCATACTCAGCGTATGCCTTTACTAATTTGTCCATCTCTGCAGGAGAAAAACGCGCAACTTTTTTTTCTCAACCGTTGCCACGGTCAATCGTGTTATCTTTATTCCATTGATGAGGGCTTTTATATCCTCATGCACTAAGTTAACTCAGAGTTGATTAAAGCAATTACTTGTTCTGAACCCGAAAACGCTATGGTCAGCAACTCAGAGTAAGTCAACTCACAGTTACAGAACAAACTCAGAGTTTGTTTACCCTGCTTTCTGAAACGGGACCCTGGTGCTAACTCGGTTGGATATAAATTGTAAATTGTCATCCCAAGAAAAACTGAGGGAAGCTTGTGTATTGTTTTTGTAAGACTATCCTGCAAAGATCATGCTGGTCAGAATGAATCAAACAGTAGAGAGATAGATATTTCCTTTTTGAAGCAAGTTAGCAACCTTTGCTAACTCTCAGTTGGCAAGCTAGTGAGTATGCTAATTCAGTCTGATCAAACCAGAGTTTATGTTCATGTTACAAAATTTTCTGTTCGTGGATGAATGTATAACCGCGTGATAAGTTTAGCTAAAATTGGTGATCTATGTGAAGTTGTTAATACTCATTTTGGAATGCCGAGCTAAGATACTTGTCAGATACCTTAAATTTGTCTGGCAATGTTCGTCATGGTTGCTACCGGCTGTTTATCACAAAGAGCTGTACTCAGCAATTTACTCAGCTGAGTGAGCCATTCTTAAGCTGCTTTCACATTGGATGCGAAACACATTTTTTGCGCGACAGATTACATTGAAAGTCAATGCAAAGACGCAAATTCATGCATATTTGCGTCTTTGCATTGACTTTCAATGTAATCTGTTGCGCAAAAGATTTGTTTGGCGTCCGGTGTGAAAGCAGCTTTACTCAGAAGTTTCACTTTAAAGGGGACCTAACATGCTGATCCCTCTTTTAATCCATATTAGTAATGTTATAATGTTACATAACATAACATGAATGGCAAGAACAGGCCTTTCAGTCCTACTAAGCTCGCCAGTTTCTTTATACTATTGTGAATATATCCCTTCAGATACTGAATGACTCAATGGTATCTAGCTTTAGGTCAAGCCTGCTCTTGAAAACCCCCAAGGTCTCTGCCTCAACAATATGGTCAGGCAAGCTATTCCACCTTGAAATTACTCTTTGAGTGAAGAAAAATTTCCGAATATCAGTGCTAAATTTACCTTTGGTCAACTTCCATTTGTGACCCCGAATTCTACTCACAACACTTGGTCGAAGGTATCCTACATGATTCACTTCGTTAATCCCTTTAACATATTGAAAGACCTCAATCAAATCACCCCTTAGTCTCCTTTTCCTAAGACTAAAGAGATTAAGGATCTTCAGCCTCTTCTCATAGCTTTCATCTTTAATACCTGGAATAAGCCTAGTGGCTCTTCTCTGAACTTTGTCTAGAGCCTCTATATCTTTCTTAAAGTATGGTCCCCAGAACTGTACGCAATACTCCAGATGTGGTCTAACGAACGTGTTGTATAAAAGAAGCATCACCTCCTTAGATTTGTACTTTTGGCAATGTATCCTAGCATCCGATTAGCTTTTTTTAACTGCTGTGGCGCAATGGCTAGAACCTGTGAGGGCTTGGTCAACAATCACTCCCAGATCTTTCTCTTGTGCAGCACATTCTAGTTTTAAACCTCCCATAAAGTAATCCTGTCTAATGTTTTTATTACCTACATGTAAAACTTTACATTTTGCTAGGTTAAATTTCATTTGCCACATTTCTGCCCAATTCTGGATTCTATCCAAATCATCCTGAATCACTTTAGTGGACCCTAAACTATTTGCCAAACCCCCCAATTTAGTATCATCTGCAAATTTAACCAATCTGCTCTCAATATTCCAATCAAGGTCATTAAAGTAAATGAGGAACAACAGGGGTCCCGACACCGATCCCTGGGGGACGCCACTCCCCACTTTACCCAGCTCAGATGAGATATCACTGACCACCACTCTTTGTGCTCTGTTCTGTAACCAGTTTTGAATCCACTTCAGAATACCTCCTGTAACTCCAATGGAGCTCATTTTAAAAATTAGTTTCTTATGCGGTACTGTATCGAATGCTTTCTGAAAATCCAAGTATATGATGTCATAAGCCCTGCTCTGGTCGTAAGTCCTGGTGGCTTCTTCAAAAAATTCCAGAAGGTTTGTTAGGCATGACCTTTCCTCACGAAAACCATGTTGGCTATCCCTCAAGATACGGTTACGTTCTAGAAATAAGTCCAGCTCATCTTTTATGATAGATTCCAATATTTTGCACGCACTGCAAGTTAAACTGACTGGCCTGTAGTTTCCAGGCTCGGTACGGTCCCTTTTCTTATATATTGGTATTATATTGCCCTGTTTCCAATCATTTGGTATTTCCCCAGTTTCCAAACACCGTATGAAGATGGCGGATTGCGGCTTAAAGATGATCTCACCAGTTTCCCTGAGCACTCTAGGATATAAGCCATCAGGACCCGCCGCCTTAAAGTAGTAGCTTTGTTCGTTGCTCCAGCGCCTCCTGCTGGCCAGATGGGCGCTCGTCAGGAAGACTCTGGGTTTGTTCATGTCCGGGTATCCTCCGCCCTCGTTTTGAATTTACGAGGATTCAACCAATGGGTGTATAAGAATAAGTGGCTGACAGGCACATGCTTCGGAGGAAAGTCGTGAACTCTCCTCACTATCCTGAGTTGGCAGCAAGGGGTCACATGCGAGCAAGCTTTGTACATAGTTCACCAATTGGGCATTCCAGATTCGGGTGGGATTGGAGATGCCAAATTTTTATTTAAAAAAAAAAAAATCAGAAGAGCCCCTTCGCGATCATAAAAAGCGAGAAAGACAAAAACCCCGGTTCGCGTTAATATTCAGCTTGGCAATGCGTTTATGCGGTAATGCAGTCAGGATAGAGAACGAAAGGGACTAAAAACCCCGGTGAAAGTCAATATTCATAGGCTAGAACAGTGATTTCCAAAGTGTGGGCCGCGGCCCCCTGGTGGGCCGTGGTGGTACTGCAGGTGGGCCGTGAGAGGTCATAAAAAATATGATTAATTTTTGCAAATATAATTTTTTATGATTTTTATTGTAAAATATTTATTGCACGATTTAAAAAAATATTTAGAAGTAATTACCTATTGAGTGTTATTGACCTCACAATATTTTAGGAACCTTATATAGTTTATGATCAGAACATAGCTTTCTGGTCATCATGACCGGGGGTCATAATCGGAGGAGCACATACTGTGTTCGATGATTAATTCTGTCTTGTGTGTACACAACAGATTAAAAGTTTGGGCTTCCTTTATCCCCCTGCTTTCATTTCAATACTGAATCTTTATAATAATAATAATAATAATAAAATAAAAAACAACAAGAATAATTATTGTTGTTGTTGTAGTTTTTTATTTTATTTATTTTATTTTCTTAACAACAACAATTATTGTTGCAGTTAAGTGTTCTGAGAATGCATAATTTCGTCTATGTACTGTTTATAGGACAGGTTTATAGGTGGGCCGCGGAAATTTTTTAGATTTTCAAGTGGGCCCTGATTTGGAAAAGTTTGGGAACCCCTGGGCTAGAAGACTGTATGAAAGGCAAGAAACCAAGTATGAACCAGCCCGAGCTATAGTTAGATATCCAGGTAATTCGATTATATTCTTGGCCTTGAGAGCTTGCTAGGGTTTGTTTGCTAAATCAGCTACAGAAAAAAAAAAAAAAAAACAGGCGAGTACCACAGTCCTTGAAAACTGTTTTACTTTGTGTATCATACTATTCACTTAGTTCAACAATTAATTCGCCTTTAAATTTATTTTACTTTACCTTACTTTGCTTTGCTCTCAGGAGACTGAAAACCCCCAACAAAAAACCCCCGTCGCCTTTATTTAACCAGATTAGGGACTTCAGTTGGCTGTTTGCTCACCGATTTGTTACTGGGGGAAAAAGGGGAAAATACGGGGGAAAGATTCTCCCTGCCTCTATTGCGACAAAGGTTATACCTCGAGAGCAAATGGTCTAATCTCTATTATTATTTGAGACTTAACAGACGAATAATTTTAAGAAAACCCGTTAACACAAATATAAATTCGCAGCTTCAATCCCACAAGACTTCCTCTCTTCCTCTCTCAACTCTAGCAGAGTGATCACCAACGAACAGCGCTACAGCACAGCCAAGTGGTCAGCCTCAGTATTCAGCTCACAGCTTGTTTGAGTTTCATGTTGGTTGTCCATGCTCAACCTCTGAAAAGTTTCTAAACATAAGATACAGGGGTTTTGCCGTAATCCAAGAACGTGATTTCTTGAGCATGACTTCCTCTCTGAACAGGTCCACCCGAGATCTTCACAAGATCTGGGCAAAACTTGAAGTCAGGTTGTGCTGTCCGATTAGTACAGACCAAGCCAGACCCAACCACTGCGCTGGCAGAAACAACGGCAGATCATACTATGCCTTTGTAGCATCTACACTTTCGGAAATACAAAAGAAGAGCCGCAGATCATTTGAGGTGCAATTTTGTTATTATCTCCCAAAGCTACTTGTCCGTTTACTTTTGGACGTGAAGGAATATTTCTCTTGCAAAAGACGATGCCACCAGAAATCAGTGGGTCGGTTTTTTTGTTTGCTGGCAGGAAATAACCACAGCCAAAGGGAACGTTAGCTGTTTGTGCTCAGCATTTCACCAAAGACAACTTTCTAAATAAAGGATAATTTGACACAGGATAAGCGTTTCAGCTGCTTCTCAAACCTGAAGCAGTTGCATCGATCAAGCGCTCGGAGCCACAAGCTGTAAGTAACCATATAACAGCAAATAATGTAAGTGAAGCTAACATGTTATGGGTGGCCAGCAGGATCCCTAGTGATAGTTAGCACTGACTACTGGCCTCAAATGCAGGCTTTGTAAAATATCTGAAGATAAAGCCTGTTTCGGTCGCGACTGTTCGTGACTCAGGCACAGAAGCTGTAAGTTGCTTTTACTGCATAAGCCAACCTGACGTGATAGCCAGTTGATTGTGGCTGTAGCACAGCGGCTCACGTAGCCAAGTTACTGTTGCTAATGTCTGCCTCCTAAATATGCAAGAGCGATATCAGGTTAAATTCTACAGAAGGTGTGAGAACATAAACCTCATTTGAAGCTAACTTTTAATTCTTGTTTGTAATTTGGACGCTTGGTACAACTGTTCCCAGTATCAGAACTTGCTGTCTGTAAAACCTGTATTGCAAGGGTTTGTCTCTGTGGTTATGACCGCTCGTTTACCAGCTACTGAATATTAGTCTGCGTGTCATGCTGATCAAAAATGCTCCTGGTTAACTTATATGCAGTAATTCTGATCTGTATGCTTGTTTTACTTCGGTAAGCATCAATGTGGCAGTTTCATCATAGCGTTGCCCGATTGTAGCCACTACAGTTAGTAATCGCTTCACTTATCCATGATCGGGATCAGCCAGATACTTCACAAATGTCTGAGCGAGCTCTCTGGTGCTACCATGAAAGCAATGCGAAACACAGAAGCTCTACCGGTTCACAAATGATTTCTCTGCACTACCGTGACATAATTTCATCCCCCTTTAGAAACTGTTGTGGTTAATAAAATGCCAAAAAAGACGGATACTAAATAGGTCATTCTTTCCTGGAGAAGTGATCAGTTTGCTAGCTCCACATAAGCAACTTGTCCACACTAACGGAACTTACGGTTTGCAAAACCTGTATTATGTTCATCACATAACCAAGCTCACTCTAGCGGTCGCGTACTATCCATAAAGCTGCTTTCACATCGGACACGAAACAAATTTTTCGCAGGACAGATTAGCTGCATTCAAAGTCAATGCAAAGACGCTAATACAGGCGAATACTGTATGACAAAGTCATGATCACGTATCAGCTATTGCATGTTACTTTGCGTTCTCTGCAAATTAAATATGCTTCTGGTTAACTTATATGCAGCAATTATGATTGGTATGCTTGTGTTACTTCGGTAAGCATCAATGTGACAGTTTCATCATAACGTTGCCTGATTGTAGCCACTACAGGTGAAGCTAACCAGAGAAGTGCAGTATGTGTCGGCCGAGTTGGGCTGCTGTTAGATCAGACGTAGTTTTTGCAGAGCTTGGGGTGCGTTTTTGGATGCTTATGAAACAAGCGCTTCACTTATCCATGAGCGGGGTCAACCTGATACATCTCTAATGTCTGGGCAAGCTCTCTGATACTACCAGTGAAAGCAATAGGGAAGCGCCCAGGCTAAAACATGTCCAGTATAACAAACAATTTCTTTGCATTGCCATCAATTGAATCTTAAATTGTTTCCTGTAAAAGTGATCGATTTGTAGCTCCACATTTGCAACGGTTCACGCAGACGGAACTTACGGTCTGAAAACCTGTATTATGTTCATGACATAACCAGAGCTCGATCTGGCTCTCACACGCTATGCATAATGTGCCCATTTTCCATGAGGAAAAGCTGGTCATTCTGATGCAATAAGTAAACTATTACCACGGGCAATTTCCGAAAAGGCTGTTTAGCTTGGAGCTTTCGCCCCTCTGTCATATACCAGCGCGGAAGCTGTTCGTTTCTCCACGCTAACAACACACCACAGCTATGCACAGGAACCAGCAGGTCCTAATACACACCAAAGCAGTCCATAAGCTGTTGGTCCACTTTTAGTTGCTCCTCTCTGTCCATGTTTCCCTCTATACTCAGACGCACTGAATTTCTTCAGTCTCTGGTCTACACATGGGCATGTCGACCCGCTCGACAAATGTGTCTATATGGAGTGGATTCAAGCTTCCCCAACATCCTATCTACGGAGTAGTAAAACCGCTGTACTCACCAACTGTTGCCGTAGCAAACTGTGGCCGATAGCAAATTTGTGCTTGAGCTGCTAGACTTTCACAGAGCGTCCTCCACTTTCGCTGTTGCGTTTATTAGAACAAGTTAATTTCATTCGATCTATAGACGTTTACTGCATTAGATTGCAGAATATGCCCGTCAATTCTTCTGCAGCTGGACCAGGAAAACTGCGTGCAGCTGCCTTGTCCCGTCTAGATCAGTCAGAAGAAAGTGGGCACACGGGGAGTGGGGGCGATTGCGGAAGAGCCACCCCAATGAGGCGTTTCAGGCAGAGACTACTATGGACTACAAATGGGGTTTTTTGAGGATGGCAGTATGAGTGAAATAAGTACCCTTTTTTCACGTTGCGCGACCAGGAGTACTCTAGGGGAGTCAAAGACCAAAATATAAACTTGAAAAAATAGCATATTTGGTCCCCTTTAAGAAAAGCACTTTAATAATCCAATCTTCTGAAAGAGAGGGTCGAATGGCTCTGTCAGTAAGGTTCACAAAACACAACAACAATAGTGACAGTGTCACTATCAGTGTCATATCACTGATACGGCTTTTAATAACTGTGTGGTAATCAAGGTATCCTGCTTAAAATCAAATCCTTGTTCAGAAAACACTCTTTACATATATGAGCACAAACCCCCATCAAAAATCCCCCCCCCCCCCCAGAATATAGTTACAACGTCCATGCTCAGTGGTCAGAATAGTGGAGACTCTGACTCTCTTTCAAGCTGTACTACACCTCCCTACTTAATTTTGTTTTAATTACATTTAATGTGATTTGAGGTTTACTCTTTTTTAATGCTAATTACATAATATCTGTGATGAGTTCTTTTATCAATGATTTTGCATTTTCATTTTCATCCAGAGGGTCCAGCTTCAAAGTTTTTCTCATCACTTTTTTTCAGTTCTTTTGCGCCTGATGATGCACTTTGTTGTGCATGTCACTCTGGGTGTCCGCTAATTGCCCATAAAGTAATGTAATGTAATGCAGTTTCAATAAATCTGTATAGTTTCAGGTTGGAAGGGACAACCTCACTTCTACATCTCACTGCATGATATCACTTATGTCTTTGCATCCTTGTGATCACGGTATTTGGCTCGGACCAGGGGTTTCAAGCCCCATGTAGTCATGAGATCAATACAGTTCCTCCCGCATTGCACTCCAGGTGATTGCACCCCTGCTTGGTCTCATCAAGCCACTGCTAATTCCTCCACCTATTTTTTTCTGTGAATATATTGAGATCCTCAGCCAGATTTTAGTCAAATACCAAGCCAAATGCAGTGAACATCCAGAACTCCAATGTCATCTGGGTCCTCAGGGTTTCTACTCAATTTCATATAAATCAATATTTGCTGAAAAAAATAAAGCAGCATGTGCTTTGGTGTTGTGTGTGCTTCTTTAAAATTCAATTGTTCCAGCAACAGTACAGTTTCGTAAAAGGATCTGTACTGCAACATGAAACCCATACGTTCTGTTGCAGCGTGGCAGTCCCTGCGCAGCTCTATAGCAAGTGTGTAGCTTGATTCTCACCAGGGATGCTTCACTCGAGAACTATCCTCGTAAAGAAACAGATACCTCTGTTCATAACCCCATTCCCAAAGCTAAGTGTGCTTCTGGTTTGTCATATTGAGCAGGAATGATTCACTTCCCCAAATGTGTAGTGCAGTCTTTTACTATATAACTACAGGGAGTAGTCAAAGTATGAAAGACAATGCCATTAAGACCAGCTTCGTGAGAATCACCTGTACTGTTATTTTATTTTACTTTTCTCTTCAGACTAGTCCATGTATTGATTCTATTCTGTGGTGATCTTCAAGGCGTTGTGTCACGATTACTGCGCATGCTCACATTTTTGAATGAGGCAAATCCATTCAACAGCAAGTCAAAATCAAGAAGGTATTTTTCTGCTATGATTATTGGTGATGTTAACTGGCTAACATTCTTTGTATTCCGTGGAAAAAACTTAAAATAGCCCTTTGAATCCTCACATTTCCAAAGAAAACCCCTTATTATAACAAGAGGCCCAAGCGCCTTAACTGAGTTGTACAAAAAATGATGTTATTTGTTAGTCAGTTAGTTTATTATTATTATACAGACTCATGTCCAAATCATACAGAACAAAACAGATAAAAAAGGACTATAAAAACACCACAGTAATATCACATACAAACATACAGACATTTCAGCCACTGCACGCTCAGTCTGGATGTGGACCGGGAGCAGCTCACTCGAGGATTTGATAGTGCACCCATGATGCTGTTGGTGGATTCATCCAGATGACGCATAAACTAAAACATCAAGGTCCATAACTACGAAACTTGCTTATCTCCTGTACACGTATAAATCGGTTAAGCGCAGACTAAAATTTGCGCTTTACTTTAGTCACACACTATGAAGCGGTTTTAGGTTTACACACGGACAACAAAATAAACCACGATCAAAGACTGTCTAAAATGAACAATGGAAACCCTTAAACAAGGGGGGGTGGCGGTAGTTTTTCACGGGTTTTACTGTCGTTTCCTGCTTTTCGATCGCAGAGCGAGCATTATGAACGCGCTGCAAATACTTGAACTCAAGAGGATGCAGATGAACGTCAGAATGCTAATAGATTGCGTGCACCAAGGATATTCAGGGACAGGAGAAATCCATTGGAAGAGTACCAAGATACCGTTCTTAAAACAATTCGGATTCTCCAAAAACACTTTCAACGAACTACTTCAGTTGCTGATACCAGAACTGGAACATCCAACACGATGAAGCAATCCTCCTCCAGCTGCATTATAGTTGGGTTGTGCATTGCGATTTTTCACTTGTGGAACATTTCAGATTGCTGCAGGAGACACATCTGGGATCTCTCAACAAGCTTATGTGCAGAGGGTTGCTGCTGCATCTGTGCCAACAAGCCACAGTTTCTGCCATTCCCAGCCGCTTTAGATGTAAGGCCAGAGCTCAAGAGCATACATTTCACCTATGTCATTACATTCTATAGTCTCTTTAAAAGAGCCAACCCTGCTACTTGCATTGTCAATTTTCTGATAGGTGACCACTCTGTCAAGTTTACTTTTAAGATGTCGATAAAGACAGTCCTGGGTGAGAGAAGATAAAAGTGCAGGCGCTGTTGAACTAGCTTCAAACCGCCGTGCATTTATACGCACAGGGTATTTGAGTTTACACATGTGGGCGCTGTTGAATTCGAGGAAGGAATAAACGGGCTAAATTGAGTCTATTGGAAGGACGTCAGCCAGTGGCTTTAAACCGTTTAGTTCTCCTATTAACGGACTCAAACCGCCAGGGATAAATACACACAAGGGTTTGGGAGGGGATTAGGCCCCCCAAACCTAGTCCTCAACAGGCGGCGGCAGAACTGCAAAGTTCCAAAGGCACGTTAAAGATGTGTTATAGTGCAGGGGAGAGGACTGATGGCCCCCGTGTCTGGTGAAGTATGAATTGACATACTGCCGTGGTACCGTCTAGTCGGCGTGCTTATCGCATGTAAGTGTTGGCAACACATGACACGTGGGTGACGCCCCCACTCCTAGCAGAGGTGCGTGGTAGATGACCTCTGTGAACAGGGGAGGCTGGTGAAAACGGTCAAAGTTTCTATATCCATAGTGAAGTGGGGTCGGGATCAGACTGTCGGTTCCCACCTGGGTGGCTGGTAACCACTACTGGATTCGGGGATCGCTATCGACTGGGTCACCGGCCGGTCGGGTCGCAGAGGGCAGTAAGACCACGGGGTAGCTGCCGTGCTCGGCTCAATGTACAGTCAGGCCACCATAAGCCAAAAGCAAATGCGTCAGTAGGCCAGTGGTGCTTCTTTGATCAGTGGGCTTTGAAAAGAAGACACCGGGAAGCAGAAGATAGAGTTCTGAACCTGGGGGAGCCTGGGCAAAGATCTCTGTGGAAAAGGATCTATCCTGGAACTGCGCCTTGGGAGAGGGAGGTTCAAGGGATCTAAGGGATGACAGATGGAGAAAAAAAAAAAAAAGAGGAATATAAGATCATACACCCTAAAATACCCAAACTAAAGGGCCTTGTCTTCTGGAATCTGTCCTGAGAAAATGTAAATTTTTGTGTAAATCCACGCTGGTGGTGGTAGAGTATAAAGGGACAAGTTCAATTCTGCAAATTGAGTCTGTTCAATTTCAAAAGTTCTCCAAAGCTCACTGTTAAAGAATTGCAACAAATGGTAGCATCTTGGGGTCACAAAGTCTCTAAAACAACCATCAGCTATCTACATGCCAACAAGCTGTTTGGAAGGCATGCACAGAAAAAACCTTTTTTCCACTCACAACCATAACCGCAAACGTCTGGAGTTCGCTAAGCGGTACTGGGACTTCAACTGGGACCGTGTGCTTAGGTCAGATGAGACCAAGATTGAGCTTTTTGGCAACAAACACTCTAAGTGGGTCTGGCGGAACACAAAAGATGTGTATGCAGAAAAGCACCTCATGCCCACTGTGAAGTATGGGGGTGGATCGGTGATGCTGTGGGCGTGTTTCTCTTCCAGGGGCCCTGGGAACCTTGTTAAGGTGCATGGCATCATGAACACTTTGAAATACCAGGACATTTTAAATCAAAATCTGGTGGCTTCTGCCCAAAAGCTGAAGATGGGTCGTCACTGGGTCTTTCAGCAAGATAATGACCCTATACATGTGGCCAAATCTATACAGAAATGGTTCACCGGACACAGAATCAAGCTCCTCCCATGGCCATCTCAGTCCCCAGACCTCAACCCCATTGAAAACCTGTGGAGTGAGCTGAAGAGGAGAGTGCAGAGAGGACCCAGGTCGCTGGATGATTTAGAGAGATTGTGCAAAGAGGAATGGTCGAAGATCCCTCTTTCTGTATTCTCCCATCTTGTGAAACATTATAGGGGAAGGTTAGGTGCTGTTTTGTTGGCAAAAGGGGCTTGTACAAAGTATGAACATCAAAGGTGCTAATAATTCTGGCACGCATGATTTCATGTAAAAGAATTTTTTTTTTTTTCCCACTGAATAAATCCACTTGAATAAAACCTTGGATTTTCCTCTATTTTTTCATTGTGGTCCTATATTATTTTGAAAAAAACTGAATTTATTAGAAGCTAAAGAACACGTTTTAACCAGGGGCCCCAATAATTATGGAGTGCACTGTATCTCTTTGTGTAACATTACCATACACTTGATGTTGTATAGCATGTCATGAGTTAATTTTCCTTATTTTTTATACAGAAATTTTATCTTCTGCCTTTCTCTCCTTCTTCTGCTTAAAATGAGTAAAATTATATTCATGACAGTATAGTCAATGCAATGGTAGTAACTAAGACTTTGGTTATGACATTATTAGAATTGGTATAATATCACTGGCCATATTTGCATTTATGCCATGTAGAGTATTCAGAGCCAGGACTATCTTTAAGTGATGCAGTCATGTAAGGGAGAAGCCTGGAAGTAGAGGAGGAGTCAGATGCATGCAAAGGTTGAGTTCATTCTAAGCTTTGAATGGGTCAATTTGGTACTTGAGGCGTGGTTAGAGCAAATGCATAGGGTTGGCATTGTTTGTTATAGTGGGGCCCAATGCAATAATTTTTGTGGTGCCCAAAATCCCTGGTGACAACCCCTGCTTTCAATTAAGTTGATTTCGCTGGAAAAAGAGCCAACAGAGCATCACACAGTCCTTCTGTGCAGCAAATCAACATAACCTCTTAATCAAGGGTTCCAATTACACTCGTCCTGGCTGCAACAGTCTTGGACAATGGGCATCCAGCCAAATAGAACCCAAAGCTTGAAGTTTAAATATATGTGGTGAAGACATTGCCCAAGTCCCACACTCTGGGCTGATGCAATCATCACACAGTTTTGACAGTTCGCATATTTAAGGAGGTTTGGAATCTATCTGAAGTCATTCCGTTAATTAATGGAGCCGCCAGTTGTGATTTTATCAATCTGACCTGGAAAAAAACTAGTGGCCAAGGCTGGGTCTCGTGAAAATGTGGAGAGAGCAGGAATATTCAACATGACATGCAGAGAATATAAAGCTGAATATCATTGCAAGCTGTAATTTTTTTCTGTGTGGGATGAGCTGGGCTCAGATGTAATCTTCGGGTTTGGATTGCTGCTGTCATTGCATGAGCTTATGTGTAACATTAATACCAGTAGTGTGTGTGAATTGCATTCTTAAAATATATAATTAATAGAAAAAATAATCTTATCTTCCTGACAGACCAGATTTTTTTTTGCGGCACTGCATACCATACTGACTTACTTGTGGTCGAAGTGAAAATGTTATCTCGTGTTACCAGTGGGCACAATGCGTGACAGGCTAACAAAAAATGGGGACTGTCCCTGGTGAGCAAGGATATCTGGTCACCCTGCCATATCTTAAGGCAAGCTCAATGAATCTAAATAGGATATAAAACCACTTGCTCATCTTCTGTTTTTGGCTGTGTATAGTTAATTTTTCTTCTTTGCATTTCCAGCTTCATTTGAAATATTTTTATTCACACATACATTTTTTTGATCCGGTCTTCTAGTTAGCAGAGCTATCTAATCACGGATGGCTCTTTTGATAGTTTCGGTTGCTAGTTTTGGGGATTTTTTTTTTTTTTTGACAGCCACATATCATTTGAAGGTAGAGTTCAACAGCATGTAATACGAATACGGCCCTGTGTCTCCCACGCCCAAGTGTAGGCATGGCCTATTTTCACTCTGTCCATATGCATCTCCTCTGTGAGAAAGACTAACACATTCCCGTGTCAGAGTGTAATAAGACCCAGACAGAATTGTTTTGAGCTGCTGTATATACAACTATGTTTCATCTGGTTGCACAATAAAGAGGTGATTTTAACATGCATAACGGACAGTCCAGAGCAAAATTAAGAAAAAAACTATAGTCAAAAACGAAAGTTGACTATAGTTAACTTTACTGAGTCTGCTCTCTCTCTCACTCACACACACACACACACACACACACACACAATCTGAAATCTGATTGCAGCATTATACACTGATGGCTGAGCGGAAACACCGTATGAAATGCAGGCGACCCCCTGGCTAGGGCCTGTGTGAGGAACAGCAAACCTGAAAAGAGGCAGATGGAGTAGCAGAGGTCCAGGGAGTCTATGGATCTGTGAAGCCAGGAACTGAGACAACAATGAGATGTGTAAGCAGTCCCCCTGCAAGCCGAACAAGCTGGCTGTTCTGGAAGACCTGCACAAAAGAAAGTTTATTGTAGCCAATGTCCCCAGTGTGATTGACCTAGAACCCAGTCATGACCCATTAAGCACTGCGGATGCGGAAGTTCTCGCCTCGGTTAATGGCAGCGCCAAAGAGGCCGTATTGTGGCAGTATTCCAGACAGCCGCAGCCCTAGTAATGATGCTGGTTCGACTGACCCAACAAGGCAATAAGTTCATCAACAGATATATATACACACACGCATGCACGCAGGCACACACACACACACACACAATCACACTGTGGCACTCATTTCGCTACAGTACGTTCAGGATTAGTTGATACAGAAACGTGTCCTTCTCCACCTCACTGTTCTCCTGCACATAATTATCAGCATGACCGCTGTGTTCAGGGTCAGAGGAGCCTCCATGACTGCTAGAAACTCCTATATGAGGCAAAGAAAGACATGCTGACCATTCATAGGAAGCTCCACAGAAAACACGTAACTTCAGAATAAAGGGCATCACTGAATTATTACTGTAAAATCATTATCGTACTCTAACACTGCACACAAAGGCAGGAAATACTTCTCTCAATTTGCAGAAGTGTTTCTCAACCTGCACTGAGTATACCATCTATTCAGTGCAGAGGACTCCATGCTGATTCAAAAAGAACACAGTGCCCTGCTCATGCCAATTATTACCACTGCTAAGAATGTTATGTATTCACCTTTGATTGTCAGTTGGTTTTTTGTTAGCAACTTAACTCAAAAAGTATGAATGGATATTTTCTGAAGGGAGATGATATGCCCCATAGAACAATCCATTAGATTTTGGTGGGGATCTGGATTACCATCCAGACGCAGGGATTTTTTTAAAGGATTTTTCACCATTGTGTGATTGCAAGGAAGGGTCATATATGCCATTCATATTAAAATCCACAAGATGGTAGTAAAGTTCCAAACAAAAAATTGCCAAATGTTGAAACACGATGGTTACCCATGCAAATCTGTGTATCACTGAGGTGTGGACTATTAGCTTAGGCAAAGGGCGGCTCTTTCTGAGTGCCACTCCAGTTTACACTGTATCAATCACTGCTTTTCAGGCAACAGAGTAGCCAAACAAAAAGAAAAAAAAAAAAAAGAAAACTCTTCATGGCAGTTTGCATCATTGTTAGCGAGCATAACACGTCCGCTATTCGCAAAAGGCAGTGGGAAGTTCTCCAGCAGGCTGGCATTCATATCTTGTCTGCGGATGCTGGGGGGAAACTACCTGTTGATCCACTCTGATTATGGCCACACAAATGCAGATGATGATGGTAGATTCTTTCTGACTTTCTGACTACACTACAAGTGCCACTCCAGCCTTAGCATGCACAGTGTAGCACCGGTCTCAACGGGGTATTTTTGATTGATAACTCCCCAAGTTAATCTATTTTTAAAGTTATCCAGAGTATGAGGATAATGTGAGGTGAGTTATTTAGAATTTATGCAGCAAGGTCAGTTTTAACGCGATGGAAATTTCAAAGCATTTATTTTTAAACTTGAAAGCTACAGAAAAAACAAGGATAGTTCATAACATACGGAGCGACTACAGGGCTAGTACACGCCTAGTTTTTCCAATACGAGGCCACAGCGAGGTCAGTTATCCATTGGCCGCGTAATAAGTGTCCCAAGAAACCCAAGTGTCGCTTGGGTTTCTAGCCTTGCGTCTAAAATGCTGTGACGTGGCAATAGATGTTGGAGGTCCCAAGAATTTTGGGTAAACTTTGCAGATAAAGTAAAGCTAATACCCAGAGATTACGTGCATTTACATGTCTTATTACACAGCTTACATGCAGCTCTTATGAGGCTCATTATTCTCATGTGTGGCGGTTACAAACTGATTTCCCCCTAAAAAATATGAGGGTCATATGTGAGGGGTTCCAGGGCCGATATTCTGTTTTGGCGTTCAAAACTTGCAGCTATTATTCTGCAAACTTTAGAAAATCTATACGAGGTTCACACGCAAGCCAAAAATACCCCGTTGAGACCAATGCTTAAGTATTAATGGGAACCCATGCATATACAGTATTTACTGTATAGAGAAAGAGGATTAGAATTAACCCCTTTGCACAGAAGCCAAATCTGGCTAATTATGTGTTACCTTATTTAAAGCTTTATAATGCAAGATTTCAGCTTCACAGAGAGGAACCCATGCATATACAGTATTTACTGTATAGAGAAAGAGGATTAGAATTAACCCCTTTGCACAGAAGCCAAATCTGGCTAATTATGTGTTACCTTATTTAAAGCTTTATAATGCAAGATTTCAGCTTCACAGAGAGGAGGGAATGGCTCCTTAGAGTCAAGACCCTTGAAGCATTTAGAATTACAGTGTATTTCGGCTTATTTTCATGATTTTGGTGGAGAAAAAGGGCTGCAAACATAAAAAATGAAAATCATGGAAATTCAGCATTGAAGTTGTAAAAAAAAAAATCCTGAGAATTGAAAAATGACTGGGGTTTAAAACATTTCTTTGAAATAGCGTAATTTTTAGCTGCACATTCGTGTGCAACATAAAGACAAAACAATCAACCTTGCTGTCTCACAGAGGTTTGTATAGTCTTCTTTTTGTCCAATTAAAGGTTGTATCAGCGATTCTGAGCCGAAACATAATTTGACACAAACAGGAGATTTTTCCTCACAAACTGTTATCAGCTCCTCTCATGAGTGGGCGGTGAAAAACTCCAAAGAATTGGAGGGCAGGGATGGGTCTTCTGCGCCAGTTCCGTGCAACTGCACGACAAGTGGGTGGGACTCAGCAATGAAAGGAACTGGCAGTGGCACTATGGTTGCGCCAGAGTGAAGCATTGTGGAAGCAGAACCAAAAAAGAGATGCTCGAACGAGTCCATGTTGAGGAAAAAGGAACGCGATCGTAGCTATGCGAAGTCCCAAATAAACAAAGGGGAAAGCTAACCAACGTTTGGAGAGAATTCCGTGAGTTGAATGGTTAGTACTCAGAGTTGAAATTCGATGAATGTACAACCACGTGATAAGTTCAGCTAAAAGTGGCGATCTATGTGACGTTGTTAATACTCATTTTGTACTGCCGAGCTACGACACCTGTCAGCTACCTTGTTGTAGCTAGCACTAATGATGTAAATTTATCATCTGGCAATGGTCGTCATTGTTGCTACCGGGCGTCTATCACAATGAGCTGTACACGGCCATTTACCCAGCTGAGTAAGCAATTCTTAAGACGCTTTCACACCGGATGCGAAACAAATTTTTCGTGCGATAGATTACTTTCAAAGTCAATGCAAATATTCTTTGAATGTAATCTGTCGCGTGAAAAAATTGTTTTGCGTCCAGTGTGAAAGCAGCTCTACTCAGAAATTTCACTTTAAGAAAAGCGCGTTAATGTTCCAAGCTTCTGAAGGGGAAGGGCGTACGGCTCTGTTGTGTTTTGAGAACGTTTCAACTGTCAACAATAGTGACGTCATATGGCTGATACAGCCTTTAATGTCTTTCAGTTACTGGTGAAAGTGTAAACTCTCTGGTATTGGATAAGAAACAAGCCAATCAACACATCATCACCAGGGAAGATTTACGTGGGCATGAACTGAAAGAGTGCAGTTACACAGATGAGCCTTAGTAAATAATAGAGTGATTGGCTTTCAACACAAGTACATAGGAGGATGTGAGGGAGAGCTGAATTCGTCGATGGAGGAATCTATGCGTAAATCCACGGTAGGGAACTACGCATTTTTGATATGTGATGACTATTATTGATAGAAGAATGACACAGTATAAACATGACGTGGAACTTTTGCTTTAGAAAACCGATTTTTCTTAACTACTAATTAGGATACCGTTGGCTCACTATTGCTGAAGTGGTTTCTACAGTGGACTACAATTTTTTCTGGAGCAAGAGATCATTTTTTTGAACTGCTGGATAGATACCATAGGCAAGTATATTGAGCAGTTTGCACATCAGGCATATCTGAGGAGTTTAATTCAGGAAACTCCAGGAAAAAAGGGATTTGAGTGGACCAATCCATATTCTACACCGTGTTCGAGCTCGGCTTGCTAGTGAATATTTAATAATTGATTCGGGTATGCCATCTAGTGATAGAATATTGTAACTGCTTCGATAAATTTGCAGCTCTGTGTCCGCTGGTGGACGCATCTGCACAAAGCGGTTAAAGAAATGTCCTCAAACGGGCATTAAATAAATATTGTTTTAGATCAGCTAAAAGAAGATAAATCAGGGTTGGAAGTGAGAGTGCCAACTGAGATTTCTGCTCCATTGCAAGTACAAAATATTTAATCTGACCAGCCTAGAAATTAGCAAGGCGGTCAAAACAGAGGTGGCTGAAAATTTTCCTGATAGGTAGAAAGCTGGTGTGGCTCAAAAAATGACCTTCTCCACTGCTGTGGCCAGTGAATACTACAAAATTAACTTCCGACATTGCAACTACTTTTGAACATTATTTTTGTTTGTAGCCAAACTGTCCCCTTGCACTGGATATACCAACAGCATCAGACAGCCTATCAAACAATAAGCTTCAACCCTGACATGATGCCCAAATGCCTCAACTATATCATGAATTGGCATGTCTGATATTCAACGCCAACTTGATCATGCCAGCTTTACACAGTCATCCAGCTTATAAAATCATTAATTTATTTTTGGTTTATCTTTTATGAATATTTATGGTACAATGAAGTTTCGTGTTGCCATGGAACTTTCTGATGCTCCATTTGTAGCACTGCGCAGGCATAGAAAAAAAAAAAAAGGCTCTGAGCGGGGGGTATAGACTCAGAGCTGAGTTGCAACTGTTTGAGAGCCAGACAACAGCTGACAAAATTTTCTGAAGTTAAAACATAATTTGAATATGTGACAGCCATTTGAGAGCAGCTGACTGGGCCTCACTCCACCCTGTGTCCTGCAAACGGTGGCAGAAAAATCAGAAATGCGACCCAAGGTGAATTGTGCAGCTCAAAAATCTGGTCAGAAACAGGCTCAAATTGCACACTGTGGAAATCTTGAGGGTTTTCCTTTTGGTGCAAGAAGGTCTTCTACTATACCCCAACAAGGATATTGAAGGAACTCTCTATTGCCGGGTACTTTGACACTAATTCCATTGTTACGTACTTGTAAACTATGTCTGCACCAAAAATTCCCATTATAATACGCACGGTAATAATTTTAGGCTTATTTTCTGATGGCTGACCTTCATTTTCAGCCGGTTTCTGCCCCGCCCACAATTAGGTCCAAAATCCGAGGGATTGGCATATCAACCTGCTGACGTCATACAAAGAACGATACAAGCTCAGTTGAGCTTGTTTTTCTATTACTGCCTATGGGACAAGGACTGCAGAAGGTTTACAAAATAGTTTTTTTCTTGCAAAATTTTGGGAAACGGTGGAGCAAATGCCTACCAGATGCATTGTAGCAGGTTGTAGTAACATAGCCAAAGAAGGAGTCAGCTTTCATCAATTTCCAAAAGATGAAAAAATAAATAAAATTTGGGCATCTCGGGTGAAACTGACTCAGGCAAAATGGCAAGGACCAAGCGACAATAGCGTGATTTGCAGCAACCACGTCCATGATTCCGACTTCGAGGATGTTTTGGTTGGAATTCATGATGAAAAAGAGGAGAAAATTCAAGCTAGATGCTATCCCGAAAATCTAAAGCCCATTTGACGAGAGAAGCACCAATAAAAAGGGGAGAAAGAATAGCAGACCGGGCACTGAAAAATGGAAGAAAATGAAGGTAGGCTGCTAATGAACAATTATAATGCGTCAGCTATGCCAGCACTTCAGCAGGGCTTTCGTGATAGACACTATAGAGCTTAGAGTGCTGGCTGTGGCTAGGACTTAGCAGGCTTTTGCTTGCATTCCACATGTTTTACGCCTTCTCTTCGCCAGCGCTCTATTAAGCCGCTTTCACACCGGACGCAAAACGCGTGTATTCGTGTCTTTGCATTGGCTTTGAATGTAATCTATCATACTAAAAATCTGTTTTGCGTCCAGTGTGAAAGCTCTTACCCTAGCTGCTGCTGCGCACCTAGTTGCATGCTGCCGCTGTGCCGTAAGTCTTGTCTCGTGATCTAATCATTTTCTCTTTGTCAGATCATATTATTGATTTACTCTAGCCTGACCAAATGCCGTACATAATCCAATGAGCTTGTTGGATGTCAGCTCAGGAGAACATAATGAACAAAGTCAAATCGACATCAAAGTGCAGCACGCAGTTTCGCAAACTCGCGAACAGCTGATTGAGGAATTAGATTTTCATAACAGAAATCTGGGTCATATGCTTTTATTACGCAGTACTTACGTCATTATAAATGGAGAACGAAACGCCTGGGTAATGCGTTGACCAGTAGCTTTCGCAGACAGCGAACACGAGTAAACTACGGCTCTCCAGCTCATTTAGCACGTCTCTGATTGCCCCTTAGGAAAACCAGTGTAAGATTAACTTAAAAAAAAAATACATACAGTGCCCTCCATAATTACGGGCACCCCTGGTTAAGATGTGTTGAAAGCCTTAAAATAAATTCAATTTTTATTGCAGAGGCATACTCTCTCACTGAAAATTGTAGAAAAATGTAACCTTCAACTCACATGAATTTTGAAGGGAAAAAAAAAACCTAACTAAGAAATAATTATTTTTCATAAAATTACCTGTTCCACAATTATTGGCACCCTAAAAATTCCTAGGAATTGAATGTAATTGAAGTATTTCTGTCATTTCTACAGTACTTTACAAAGTTGATCAGAGTATCTAGGGACACTTAATTAGTAAATCACCACTTCCTGTTTCCCTAGGGTATAAATATGACAGGACACAGAGGCCATTTCTCTTATCCACTCTTCAACATGGGAAAGACAAAGGATCACACCATTCAAGTAAGGCAGATGTGCGTCGACCTTCACAAGTCAGGTAATGGCTACAAGAAAATAGCCACTCGCCTGCACCTGCCCATATCTACTATCAGAGGAATCATTAAGAAGTTTAAAACAACTGGAACAGTGGTAAACAAGCCTGGATGAGGACACAAGGTTATTTTGCCACCAGTGACAGTAAGGAGGTTGGTAAGAGAAATAAAAAATTCTCCATAGCTCACTGTTAAAGAATTGCAACAAATGGTAGCATCTTGGGGTAACAAAGCACCTGATGGTTGTTTTGAAGACTTTCTACATGCCAACAAGCTGTTTGGGAGGCTTGTGAAACATTATAGGAGAAGATTAGGTGCTGTTTTGTTGGCAAAAGGGGGTTGTACAAAGTATTAACATCAGGGGTGCTAATAATTGCAGCACACATGATTTGATGTAAAAGATTTCTTTCTTATTGTGGGATTTTTTCCCCACTGAATAAATGCACTTGAATTAAATGTTGGATTTTCCTCTTTTTTCATTGTGGTCCTATATTATTCAGTAAAAAAACTGAATTTATTAGAAGCTAAAGAACACATCTTAACCAGGGGTGCCAATAATTATTGAGGGCGCTGTATTGCCAATTTTTCTTTTGCTCATAATGTAAATCATATCAGATTTGAAGTTAATAAGCACTAGGGCAACAAAAACATGTAATGAAGTGATCAAAATGATATTTTTACATGCTGTTCTACACACCGGCTATGCAGCGAATTGGTCCTGAGTTCTTTAGATGACGTCACGCTAAGAGAGGGTGGCATTATCGATTGTTGCAATTAAAATGGGGCATTCCCAGAGCAAGTAGAAAGTTGCTTATTACTCCAAAACATTTTGAAATTATGGGAAATGACTGCAATGTTTTTTTTTTTTGGATGAAAAATTACATAAAGAGAGCCTGTGTGAGGTAGCGTTCAGGAACCAGAAGCAAGACCAAAAATATCCAGTAAACTTGATCTTTAGTGGATCTGGGGTGGAAACCCCTGCAGGGCAGTAAACGGTACAGAGTCCACAATCCAAAATCAGAATTCAGTCGTCCTAATCCAATTCGTAGACAGGGCAGCAAACACAAAACTCAGGGTCGGGCAAAGCAGGGTACACGGGCAAAGGAATTTCAGAGATGATGCCAAAGCCAAAATCCAGTAGATGTACTCCAGTTTGTAAACAGGGCAGCAAAGGCAAAACTCAGAGTTGGGCAAAGCAGGTACGGTACACGGGCACAGGAATATCAAAGGTAAAGCCAAAATCAAAATCCGGGATGTTCCGGTCAGAAGTGTAACACTAAGAGCACAAGGCATAAAGGATCACAGCACAAGCAAACCATGGAAAACATTCTGACAAGCTGGAAGTGAAATGACTGCTTAAATCCACATATGGGAAGTTACATGCTATAAAAGGGAACAGGTGAGCCGGATCAGAATAATTAACAAAGGAATGAACAAGAGGAAGTTCCAAACCACATGAAATTTGCCAAAGCCAAAACGCGGACAGGGATTACACAGACAACCTATGACAAACAGACGACTCCGGTTAGGGAGTTCTAAAGTGCACAGAGATTTACTAGGTGCGGAGAATCCGCTGAAGCACAGCAAAGTAAATTGAGTGAAGGAAAGGGGCAGAGACTTGAGCAGAACGAGTGCTGAGAGCTTGTTAGTCAAATAGTAATGTGCAGCTATACAATCCCTGGTGCTTTTTAGTAAGTTAGTACTATAAACAATGTTAGTTAATGTTAGTAATTTATCTAAAATAATAAACTGTTAGTATTGTCAGTAAAGATAGAACAGTAAGGCGAAGGAAGCAAATGAGATTGGAAGAAATGTTTTGAAACCCAGAAATCATGAAATCACTTGAAACGTTGGGTTACAGATGTAACCTTGGTTCTGTGAAGGAAAGAAAGGCTGCCAGACGGCTAGCCCAAGGGGCTGGAATATAATCCGCGCGTGCGCGAATTCTGAGGTAGACTATATCAAAACATCATCACGTGAGTGTGCCGCGCTACTGTACAGTACAGTATATAAGCCTGCGCGCAGCACACTTGGTTCTCATATAATCCTGAATGCGAAGTCCAGAGTGATGACGAAGTCTGGCAGCCTTTCTTTCCTTCACAGAACCAAGGTTACATCTGTAACCCAACGTTCTGTTTCACTCAAGAAAGGCTGCCAGACGGCTAGCCCAAGGGGCTGGAATACATATGCCCCAACGTCGCGGAGGACAACCATGCAACGATTGAACAAAGGGCACAAACAAGTATTAGAGTCAATACTTTTATTGAAATCAACATGCCCACAGGGCTAAATGAACTGAGGAGCTGGGCTCAGTGAAAAACACATTCGGTCATGAACTCAAAACAGAATTCCCGAAAGATAAGGGGGAGACAACATTGAGGTTGTAGAATCTCGCAAAGGTTGAAGGTGATGACCAACAGGCCGCCTGGCAAATGTTCTGCAAGGGGACTCCTTTCAAGAGAGCCCATGAAGCAGCAATGCCCCGTGTGGAGTGTGCAACTGTTGCTCCTGGGAATGGACACCCCGAAAGCTGGTAGGCCTGCTTTATGGTGTCAACCACCCAGTGTGAGAGTCTCTGTTTTGACAGGGCCTTGCCAGTCTGCCCAGCACCATGACAGACAAAAAGCTGGTCAGTCAGTCGAATATCCTTTGTCCGCTCGACATAGCAAAGGAGGGCTCGCACAAGGCACAAAGCATTAATTGACAGGTTTCCTTCTGACAGGTTTCCATCCGACTCAGAGACAAGAGGGCGGTATGAGTCCAAGGCAATTGTTTGATTGAGGTTCTGTGCTGACAGAACCTTAGGCATGAAGGCCGGATTAGGGCGCAGGACAACACCAGTGCTTTCCGGTTTTACATGGAAGCAGTCAGGGTGCACAGACAGCGCATGTAGCTCTCCAATACGCTTTGCTGAGGTGATGGCAAGTAGAAAAACCACCTTCTGAGAAAGCCACTTGAGATCAATACTACCAAGGGGTTCAAACGGGGGCTTTGTCAGAGCATCAAGAACAATGTTAAGCTGCCACGGCGGCACAGAGGGAAGCCGCCTTGGGCGCAATCTTTGAACTCCCTTCATGAATTGGACAGACAGGGGGTTAGCGCCGAGTGTTTTGCCATCCACTCTATCATGGCAGGTTGATATCGCAGAGAGAAACACCTTCAGAGTCGAAGGGGATTTTCCTTGGTAAAACTTTTCTTGTAAGAATTCCAGAACTGAGGCTAGAGGGCAGGACCGGGGGCACTCATGCCGCTGTTCGCACCATGCTTTGAAAACATTCCATCTATAGGCGTATAGGGTCCTTGTCGATGGCGCTCTAGCACACTGCAAGGTTTGCGTAACTGCCAGTGTCAACCCTTGAGCGAGGAGGGTGTCCCTTTCAACGGCCAGACCCACAGGTTCAGGATGGCTGGTGACAGTTGCCATAACTCTCCCCCGGCTTGCGACAACAAATCCTGCCGTAGCGGGAGTTGCCATGAGGTGCCCGAGAGGAGGGCCTGAACCTCCGCAAACCATGGTGCCTGGGGGCGATTTGGAGCCACCAAGAGGACACTCAGGTTCTCCATCCTTGTCCTCTCCAGCACAGCTGGGATCATGGAGAGGGGAGGGAAGGCATACAGGAGGCCCTTGGGCCATCTGTGTGCTAGGGCGTCCACCCCTAGAGGCGCGTCGTCTTGGTTTAAAGAGAACCATTGTGGACAGTGAGTCGATTCCCTCGAGGCGAAAAGATCGACGTGTGCCTTCCCAAAACGAGCCCAGATTAGATGCACTGTTTCCGGGTGCAAACGCCATTCGCTTGGGTGTGGCCTGCCCCTGGACAGCAGGTCTGCTGCGGTGTTCAGTGTACCCGGCAAGTGAACTGCCCTGATCGAGCAAAGGTGAGTGTCCGCCCAGAAAAGGAGTTCTCGGGCAATGTTGTGCAACGTCTGAGACCTCAGGCCTCCCTGACGATTTATGTACGCTATTGCCGACATGTTGTCTGTTCGAATCAAGACATGTTTGTCCTGAAGCACTGGCAAGAAATATTGAAGGGCAAGGTATATTGTTCTTAGCTCGAGAACATTTATGTGGGCAGTGTTCCATGGTGGGCGCCACACTCCCCGGGCTCCCAAACCATTCCAGACTGCCCCCCAACCGGACAGCGACGCGTCCGTGGTCAGAACTTTGCGTCTGTAGATTCTGCCTAGTCGCACACCTCTGCACAGATTCTGGGGCATGTTCCACCATTGCAGAGCTCGTAGGCACACAGGTGGTAGAGAGACAGATTTGTCCCTGTCCAACACTGGGTGGAGCATCTTGGACAGGTACCACTTTTGCACTGGCCTCATATGTAGAAGGCCAAGGCGTACCACCTGGGATGCTGCGGCCATTAGGCCCAGTAGCCTTTGACACTGGTAAGCACGAACATTGTTCTGTCCCAAAAACTGTGACAGGCATTGTTGGAGGGCAACGACTCTCTAATCTGAGAGACCTGCTATCATGGTTACCGAGTCCAGTTTCACTCCAAGGAAGGTGATCTGCTGTGAAGGGGTTACCTGGCTCTTGTCTGGGTTGAGAGATAGGCCCAGTTTCTGTAAATGTTCCATTACTACCGCTGTGTCCCGCACTGCCTGCTGACTCGACAGGGAACATATTAGCCAGTCGTCCAGATAATTGAGCACTCTGATGCCCTTCTGCCGCAGCGGATTCAAAGCTGTGTCCATACACTTTGTGAATGTGCGTGGTGATAGGGACAGGCCGAAGGGGAGGACGTTGAACTCGAAGGCTCTGTCCTTCAACGCTAATCGGAGAAATCAACGATGAGCAGGGTGGACTGCAATGTGGAAATAGGCATCCTTGAGGTCTATGCTCGTGAACCAATCTCCACTTTGAACTGACTGGAAGATTTGTGCCAGTGACAGCATTTTGAAATGCAGCGGGCGTAGGTAGAGGTTTAGTGGCCTCAGGTCCAGTATTGGACGAAATCCACCATCCCGTTTCGGAACTAGGAAATAGCTCGAATAAAAGCCACTCTGCCGTTCGCTGTGATTTAACTCTCTTATCGCCTCTTTCCTTAGCAAGGTGTTTATCTCCTCTTGCAGGGCCAGCTGCCGCTGTGGGCTCCATTTGATACAGCGAGAGCACAGATGTTGTGTTCATGAGGCGCGCCCCAAAGGCCGTATTGTAGAACGACTTCTTCAACCATTTGTCGGTGGTGCGGCACTGTTTATTTGGGCATGAGGGGTCTTTCCCCACAAGAGCCGTGGGAGGGAGGACAAGAGCAGCGATAGAGTCATCCATCATCGGATAGTCCCCAAAACCAACCTCATCTGCTCCATGAATGTTAGCAAACTGTGCCCACTGTCTCATAGGAGGGGTTGCCGCCTCCGGGTGCTCCCACACAGTTGTCATTTCCTTGACAAAGTCCGGGAGGACAGGGAGAGAGCATGGCCTATTCATAGGCTCCCTCCTCCTATCAAACCGAGACGGCTGGGCCTCAGGTGTTGAAGGCATTTCCACATTGAGACGTTTGGTGGCCCTAGTCATGAGCGCAAGGAATTCTTCACCAGAGAAGGCACTGGATGTTTCGGATGGAGCCAATAACAGGGATGATCTGAGCTCAAATCAGAATGGTGGGGAGACGTTGCTCTGCCATCCATATATCCAGGATTCAGGTTATCCGATGCCATCACTGATAGCAGTTCCACATTGTCATCAGCGACCTGCGTGGACAGCTGCTGCGGTGAATCTACTCCAGGCTGCATTAGTGGGGAGGCCCGGTGCTCTGTGCCTGATGGGGGTGCCTGGCGCTCGGTGCCTGGTGGGGGCGCCTGGCGCCGGCCGTTCGGTGGGGGTGCCTGTTGCTCTGGCCCTGATGGGGCTGCCTGGCGTTCGGTGAGCTGCTGCATCATCCATTGCTGAGTAGACGCCAAGGATGAAATTTCCTTAGCCAGAGATGCCATAGTATTCGCAAGAGCATCATAGCTCTCATGCTTCCTTTTCCTACTTTTTTTGCCTGGAGCTGGTGTGTCAGACAATTTGCATGTACTCGGCTGTTGAGGAGAGGGCTGAGAGAGCGGTATCGAACCTGTCTCAGTGGACTCCTGGGAGGACATGGATACATCATTGTCTCCCATGGCTCTGTTTACTCTACTCAGTAGAGTGCGTGCTGAGAAGGGGAGACAGCTTGGGCAACCACTAGGGTCAGCTTTGGAAGCAAGCGCGTGCTCAGGGCCCAGACATTTCACACAGAGGGTATGGCCATCTTCCATTGGCAGTTTACTGCTGCAATTAGTACAGTTGTGAAATCCTGGCATTTCTTTTTTTTTTTAAATAAATAACAAATTATTTGTTATTAATATTCTATTTTGGTCACACAAATATTTTAGGTGTGAACCCAATAGCACTGTTCAATGTCCAGTGGTACCAACAGGGGTGGCACAAGAGAAGCCACCAGTCAGGCTGCTGCACACTGGTATCAGAGTCTGTGTCTGCTGTAAGTTACCTCTGTCGGTACCGAGCACCGAGAGCACCGAGAGTCGGTACAGAGAGCCTGCAGTGAGAATGACGAGATGTATCACGAGATACGCCTGCTGGTTGCCTTCCCAGTCTTCAAACAACGCAAGTAGCATAAGCAGTCAAATCACGCCAGATGAGTTGGATGGAGCAATTAACATACCAGGCGAAAAATTCCCTCGACCGAGGGAGAATCACGGCAGTCCGTTATACGGGAGAGATATCTCCACTACGGTACCAGTTAGCTACAGTACGGTGCCTAATGGCGCCATGCAGCAATATTAAGAGATATAGCCAGAGAGATTTCCCTGTAATCTCTTTCCTCCCTCGTGTAATATTACAGCAATAGAACCACTCACCTGCTGGGCTTTAGTTGGAATTAAGCACCGATATACATGCGAGTAGCCTCGCTTACGAGCAGTATACCCGCCCGAACCAAGCAACGATTCGTGGGGATGAGGGATTATTAGCCCACCTAATAGATCAGCGGCGATAGCACACTCGTAAGGTGGTGTAGATATAAAAGCCCGATAACGGTTGCCTGGAGAGGGGTAACAACAGTCACCAGCTCTCAGACAGCTAACTGTCAATAGGCACGTCGCTATAGTATCAAGAGTCTTACCTTATCAGATCGCGTGAGGGATTAAAGAGGACCAAGTGTGCTGCGCGCAGGCTTATATACTGTACTGTACAGTAGCGCGGCACACTCACGTGATGATGTTTTGATATAGTCTACCTCAGAATTCGCGCACGCGCGGATTATATTCCAGCCCCTTGGGCTAGCCGTCTGGCAGCCTTTCTTGAGTGAAACAGAACTGTGGCACACAAGACTGGGGAATAAAACTGTCTCCGAAAACGGACCGAAAAAAACAAGTTGTTTACTATGTGGGCGAACTAATCACGTTATCTCCCCCAACAAGCTGTCGCTAAGCACTCAAACAAGCAACTAAACTCTAATCAGCTAATCACCGCAACCGGAGGAAAATACAAAAATAACGCAATTCGTAACGTTTAAAAAGAAGAGCCCTTCAGTAATAATGAGATGTGAAGCAGACAAAAAAAAAGGTTCATGTTAATATTTAATTCAAGCTTGCCAATGCGTTTATGCGGTAATGCATATTGTTCTCCATTTGTAGAGTTGGACAAAATTGGTATTCTAGTATTTTTCGAGCGCTTTTTCCAGTTCAACCAGAGAGTTGAACCAGGAATTCACTTCCAATCTGGAAGAATTTGAGTCGCCCGCCATGTTGAATTGATGGCGGAAGTGGGCTAGATGTGCACATGCGCAAACACGATGCCGAATCTGTAGCATTTGCATTTCTGTGTACGGCTGCCGTAACTTTAGAAAGTGCGTTGTTTTTAATATAGTAGAGGTGATTGAGGTTTCTAACCTGGAATTCCTTTTCCAACATGTGAATTACAACACAGAAAAGTCCAGAATGGAATGATGTATCGTCAGCCAATCAGTTCGATCGGAATGAACGTTATAAAGATAATTTATGACTGATGTTTGATAATTACGTATGAACCAAGTAAAAACTAAGTATGATTGTGAGTGCCGGTGGTGAGTGGGCGATTGGACTTGATATAGGCTTTGGGCAGCCTTGGCGCAAAACCTGAGGTTATTACTTTGGCGAAAGCCTAATGGAAAGAGTGACAATGTGGCGCCTTGAGGCCCATTTTCAGTCGTCCACATGCCACACCACTTCGCCAATGGCGACGTGGCGAGCGGGTAGCGTGCACCCTTGATTTTATTTTGCTTCGATATGAGCGCATCCCGTCAAAGTTTGCTCGCCTAAAATTGAAAAATTTTGGTATTCAAAGACACCTTTTTAACTTCCCATGAAACATGAAAATTACCATCTGAGTGATCACTAGTCCCAAGTGGCTCCAGTACCTCAACATTTCTAAGTCCATCAGAGTCATTACAAAGCACTAAATCTAAAATTGTCTTCTCTCTCATAGGTTTATGAATATACTGCACCAAATAATTGTGATGTATAACATCCAGATATTCGTCCTCTCCTTTACTCTGTCCTTTCACCATTTTCCAATAGATACCAGGATAATTCAAGTCTCCCATAATAATAGTCCCTCCTCCTCTATAAGCTTGCCTAATCCTCTTAAAGAGCAGTTCATTGACAATATTGTCCATAGCATACTCCTATGTTTAAACCCGTCTCGTATTTGCCAATGAGCCTGGCACAGATATCTTCGCAGGGCAAGGAATATTCCATTTCGGGAATTTCCTGTACATGTATGTTTTCGTTCACATAGAGTGCCACGCCCCCTCCCCACCTAGTACATCGATCCTTCCTAAAGAGCTTATAACCTTCTATATTATATTCATCTCCATCCTCTTCACTAAGCCAGGTGTTAGGGAACGTGTCAGGTGGACACCAGGTGCGGGATCTAGAGGTTTATTTTGGGAATCCAGACACGGGAAAGCGTGGCACACAGGCCAAAAGGAAACACTGTGCGCATGCACTGAACCAGGAGAACTTAGGTACTCTGCCAAGGACAGGGAAGAACTGAAATACACACTCAACGAGTGGCTTGAAATAATAAAAACAAGCTGATGAAAATGATGGACTAAAACAAGGAGAACACGGAGCTTGAAAAACAACAGAAATGCTTAGGGTGCACGGGAACGAAGATTCTTAATGTCGCTCAGGTTCGGGTAACGCGTGCATGTCTGAAGCACAGTGAAGCGCAGCGGTTTCTTGTGAAGTCCGGTCTGACATCTCTACCCTCTACCCAGAATAAATACACCTGGGAGGAGGCGGGGAAAGACAGGCATCCTCAAGGGGGAACAGAAACACATGGGATTATTAAACAAATTCGCGAGGACCTGGTAACAATAATGACTCGAGACAAGACGCCAAGACGATCAATCAAACTAGACAGTTTAGATTAAGGTAATCTAAACGTGTCAAGTCCAAAGAACCACGAGAACGGCAAAGAAAAGCATAGCTTTAAACACAGTTAATCATGGAAAGCTTCAGGCAGAATTAAGTTAAAGCCAGAAACGCACTCACTCGCTAACGAGTTAATTAGGTTAGTAACTACGTGATGAAATATTTACACACCCTTAAGTGCTGGTTAGTAAGGTGAATAATGGCCCTGTCAGAGAAAGCATTCAGCAGTTTTGCGAGACCCAGAATTAAGCACAGGTGGAGGCAATGAATGAAATACCAAAACGTGATTGGACAACAAGACTCAGGCATGCAGGCTGTCACAGGACATCACAGGAACCAGGCGGGGGGGATAGGTGGTCAGGCCGCGGGAATGGAGCTGAAACACAAACCAAGAGAGGCATAGGGAAAAACGAACAAGCACAAACAAGAACACAGGGCAGAATCATAATACCAGGTCTCTGTAATCCCAACTATGTCATAGCCCTCACTAATCATAACGGCCTCAAGTTTAGGAAATTTATTTTTTATGCTTCTTACTTTTAAATAAAAACAATTCAGGTTATTACTAATGCTCTTCCCCCTTGATTTCCCATGCGGCAGCTGCTTCAAGCCCCCCACTATGCTTTGTTGCTTTAAAAGTATATCATCAATCGTGCATGTAACGCCGTGAGCTTCTATCAGGGCAGTCTGCATTTCCCTATGAGTAACACTCACTAACCTCCCTGCCCCCCAAGTCCCTAGTGAAAACAAGTGGACATGGTCAACAACATCCCCCGCCAATCGTGTGCTTCTTATTTTCGAACTCCATCAAGGCCTTTATAGTCTGAAGCTACACACCAAATTTGATTGTCCTATCTGTAATAGTTTCTGAGAAAAGTTGTCCCCTTTCTCTAGGATGGACGGACGGATGGACGGACAGAGGTCAAACCTATATCCCCCTCCCACTTCGTGTTGGCGGGCGATAATAATCCTGTCCCATCCTTAATATACGCTGACCCAGTGCAAAGGTACCCTTCCGGTTCAGGTGTAGCCCGTCAGGCTTGAACAGGTCACCCCTGTCCCAAAAAAAGTTCCAGTGCCCCATAAACCTGCACCCTTCTTTCCAACACCAGGTTCATAACCACGTGTTAAACCTCCAGATAAAATTCTGCTTTCCTCTGCCTGCACGTGGTACCGGTAGAATCCCAGAGAAAACTACCATGGAGGATCTGCTCCTAAGCTACTCAGCTAATTCCACAAATTTGACTTGAAGAACCTCAGACCTACCCTTACCTATGTCATTTGTCCCAACATGGACCATGACAACTGGATCCTTCCCCACTTTAGCCAGGAGCTTGTCTACTCGCTCCAGGAGGTCTCCTGCCTGGGCACAAGGCAGGCTACTTACCGTACGAGACTCGTCGCGCGAAGAGGCTAAGCTGTCTATTCCTCTAATGATTGAGTCCGTTACTATCTCTAACTTTCTTTTCTGAGGGGAAGAGGCTAGCAGGGTGTCCTGATGCTCATCAATCCCCCCACTCTCAGGGTCAGGGGGCGAGTTCCTGAAAGGGCAGGAATCGGTTGAGCACCTCAACCACTGGAGGAGCTGTTGCTGTACGGCGTGCACACTCTTTCCTGTGCTGTCGACCTACAGTCACGCAACTTTCTCTCCCTACCTGTTCTGTGATCTCCACACACTCCTGCTTTGACCTTGCTTACTCTAGATAACAAGGAAAATTCATTAATGCCGAGACAGAAGCTCAGGGCCCACTATTTATTAACCTGAGAAGCCCTAAGCAGCAGTCACAATCAAAACTGCAGGGAATCTATGTAAATGGATAATAAGCCTCTTTTAGCAGGGGCTTAGTTTTGGTTAACAAAAAATTAAATACCAAATTGAGACTAACTCAATGTGTAATAGGCACTCTGAATAAGCCAACTTGACTTTATATAGTCCAAGTACTATTAATATACTTATCTAAAAATATCCAGGTCTTACCTTAAAATCCAAATGAAACAGACTGGCTTCAGAGCCCAAGAGAAATGGGGGAGGGGCGGAGCACTCCGGTAGACCTTACCATTTAAAATTCCAACCTAACTGAATGAACGACTTAAGTAACAGCTGCTCTACTGACTAAATGCTAAATATCAGATCCCAAGTCAAAAATGCAAACAGAAAATATCTATACTGAGTACAAATGAAAACGCACCACTTGAAAAAAGTCAATAATTAAGTTCAAATGAACTTCAATATAATTTTTATACAACAACAACACAACAGTGACGTCACCCCGCATGCCAGGTGCAAGAAAAGCGAGAATTTCAAGTTAACTGTAACGCTAGGCAATTTTTTGCAAAAACGCAACATCTTGCATGCACACCACGGGAAAAATGAATTTCACTCTGAATTTGAGCACACATTGCCTTTAAAAGCATGTGAATCCGAATAAAATTTCACTTCTTCACTGACACTTGTGAAATGTCGACACTATGCCCCGACTTACAGACCCTGAACGGGAACGTGCCATAGGCATGCTTCAAATTGGCGCCAGCACCATGGAAATTGCCAGACGACACACTGCGCACATACAACAATCGCAAGACTCCATCAAAGGTTTCTGCAAACAGGGAGCACTCGGGACCGTCCTCGACCGGGTCAACAACGTGTGACAACGGCACGTCAGGACCGTCAGATCGTACGGGATCATGTCCAAGACTGAACACTACCAGCGACAAGAACGGCTGTTCAAGTCCAAGGACAACGTGGATTCATTCACCCCAACACCGTACGGAACCGTCTGCGAGCTGCAGGCCTGCGTGCAGGCCTGCCCGTTAGTGACTTTCCTGTTTGACCCCTACACCAGTTAAACCTCTCTCGCGCATTAACATTATCGTGAATGAAATTGAATGATGTTTACATGTCTTCTTAAATCAATCATTATCTCAAATGCATCATATGTATACACTTCACGGGCTCTTATTTCCTGGCGCAGCGCAGGTGGCGTAGCGAGGCCCAGCCCGCGCAGCGGTAATTTCGTACAGCGCAGCCCGAGTAGTAGTAATTTTGTGAGGTGCGCAGCCTTCTGGTGAGGCCCCACTACACACGGAAAATCCGGATGTTATCCGCACCTCCCTGCGGAACTGCTCGTTTATGGGCGTTTCTGACTTGTTGGCTTGTGAGCGTGTCGGACATTGTGTGATCAAATAGAATCCATCCCTGCTAAATTTTGATTTTCCTGCTGTTATGAGTACAAATCAATTTTCGTACAAACATCTCTCTGCCATGGATCGTCGAAAGAAGATTCTGGCTGCGATTTTGCTGTTGTATCATAGATACAACCGCCGTCGCCACCGCCGTTTTTGGGTTCATCCCATCCTGCAACGCCGAAAAAATTATGGGGAGTATCATCGGCTCGTGTCAGAGCTCCGTTTGGATACAGCACTCTTCCAGCAGTACTTTCGACTGGACAGGTCCCAGTTCAGCTTCTTGTTCGTCCTTGTCAAAACAGGAAGATCTGCTTGCTCCGGAAGTTTTTCGGACGAAAGAGATTGGCTCCCAGGTCGCGGGCACCGTATTCATGGGATGCGGAGGAGGGCGGAGATTTTCCGTGTGTAGTGGGGCCTCACCGTTCGGCAGACGAAGGTGCGCCGAGATGGGTGTGGCGGCGTAGTAGGGGGAGGTGTCACATATTCATCAAGACGCAGTGACGATTTCGTAGAAAAAGTCTCCGCTGGAGTTGCGCAGAAAACTCGCCAGCTCCAACCTGGTTTAATTTCCGTGCAGTGGTAATTTGGGTGACCGGCGCAGAGTGTGCACACGTCACCGAAATCTCACAGGCAGGTTTACAGAATGTCAGGCACATTTCAATGCTAGAAATAATTACAGGAAGCACTATTTAATGTAACTATCTGAATAAAGACATAAATTATAGTATCTATATCGATTGTCCTAATGTCTGATTAAAGGCGGTTGCCATGCGTAATGGAAACTTGACCTGGCTTAATCAACGCAGCTGAATCTGTGATGCAAACTAACGACTTCACATCTTTCTCAGCCAACCACAAACTGTATATATATATATATAGAATGCTTGCGTTCTATGCTCATTAAAGCCGCTTGCACACTGGACGCGAAACGAATTTTTCGCACGACTGATTACAGACAAAGTCAATGCAAAGACGAGATAGTCGAACTGGGTTTTAATATAGCTCCGTGTCCGCAAGTCAGAAATGTTCTAATTTTTCCGAGTATTCCGGGAATTATTAGACGTGCAAACTTGGCCATGTTTGTGTTCGACCTTCAAAATGCAAATTGATAGCTATCGACTTTTCTTGGTCTTTTTAGCCTTTTCGTCTGTTTTCGTTGAAGATAGACGGCAGTCTTTATTCGGTCTTTCTTTTGAAAATTAGTCAGATGGACCGAACAGATTCACGCCTTATTTCCACAGCGGAGATAAAATAGTGCCTGAGCAAATCAATTCCATGACCATTGACAGTGTGAAGAATTATCGCATGCACGATCAAGACTGTCCGACGCGAAATGCAAAATACTCCATGTCCACCCTCCAGCAAAAAGTAAAAGTATTGATATGAGAACAGATTTATAACGAAATAAAGAATAAAAACCAACGAACATGATATCCAACAAAGATGACCCGCCAATAAATAAATCGCAGTGTTCATTGGATGTACTGTTGTTACAATGTTTCTTTTTATTCTTTATTTCGTTATCAATCTGTTCTAATCGTCCTCTTTTTTTTTGGCTGTCAGACACGGAGGCATTGTACATTGTCTCGCGCCAGTGTCGACTCACTTTATTGAGCAGCTTAAACAGAAACATTGATTGAAATTCTCGGTACTCATCTTGAAGAACTGAGCCCTCTTATCAAAACATTCATGTTTAATATCTAAAAGAGTCAGCAGATTTGAAGAAATTAAAAAACAATAATAGTCTGTCGGACGCAGAGATTTATTAAAACCCAGTCAGACTTTCGGACACAAGACGCAATCTGTCGAGCGAAAAATTCGTTTCGCGTCCAGTGTGCAAGCGGCTTAATAGCCTACTAAGCTACTATTATTGTCACTTAGGTTTTATCGTCTTCAGTGGGAGAATGGAATACAGCCTGATTGCTATGATCTCGTACTGAATTAAGATCACATTATGAAAATAAACGTGTCACGTATCTTGCATTGTTGTCCATGCATGTTAGTCCCAATATTTAAAGCAGCAACAGTTTGCAACTAATGGGAACACGCTATCCATCGTTTCTCTTGCCAGTGAGCAAGATTTGACTCGGCTGTGTTACGGTGAGTCCCCACTACACACGGAAAATCCGGATGTTATCCGCACCTCCCTGCGGAACTGCTCGTTTATGGGCGTTTCTGACTTGCTGGCTTGTGGGCGTGTCAGACATTGTGTGATCAAATACAATCCATCCCCGCTAAATTTTGATTTTCCTGCTGTTACGAGTACAAATCAATTTTCGTACAAACATCTCTCTGTCATGGATCGTTGAAAGAAGATTCTGGCTGCGATTTTGCTGTTGTATCATAGATACAACCGCCGTCGCCACCGCCGTTTTTGGGTTCATCCCATCCTGCAACACCGAAAAAATTATGGTGAGTATCATCGGCTCGTATCAGAGCTCCGTTTGGATACAGCACTCTTCCAGCAGTACTTTCGACTGGACAGGTCCCAGTTCAGCTTCTTGTTCGTCCTTGTCAAAACAGGAAGATCTGCATGCTCTGGAAGTTTTTCGGACGAAAGAGATTGGCTCCCAGGTTGCGGGCACCGTATTCATTTCCATATGGCTAGAAAATTTCATCTTCGTCCCCTCCCACTTTCCCGCACCGGTGCCCAGATCGTATCGGATGGTAACCCAGAATGCATTGCGCACCAAAACGCACGCATGCCACAGAAAATGAATGGGATGCGGAGGAGGGCGGAGATTTTCCGTGTGTAGTGGGGCCCCACCGTTATACCCAAACATGCCTTCTTTGCCAACTTGTGCTGGAAGGAGGGGTAGAGGTGGGACAGAGGAGTACTTGCGCCAGGCTACGCCGGGCACGAAATTGCCACATACGCCTGGACACACCCCTTTGACGCTGCGCACCCCCCAAGCGCCACGCCTGCGCCTGGTCTACGAAATTAGAGCCCCACATGGGCCGGTCCACAGAAATGGGGTACATAAGTGTGACACACAAGACGAAAAATAAACCAATTAAGGAGAAAAAAAAGATTCAACCTAATAAGTCACTAAAGGGACCTTGAATAACTTTCTGCAGTTGTAAAGATAATATCAGCAAAGATGACATTGGAACACACAGTTGAAATGGTCATGGCAACACCGATTTACGTATGTAACAAGACAGATATTTCAACCTAAAATCAACAAAAAAAAATGCTTATTAGAAGTAGGTGAAAACATTAATTTATTCTAAAAGTCATAAAAACAATAACACTGATAAAAAAGTAGTATTACAGTCGAGTAGTATGAAAAATCTAATTTTCTTCCAGATTTGCAATTTGTGGATTTTCCGCTTGCAAATTCTGGCACATGGTGTTTTTCAACACTCAAAGCAAACACCTTGCAAAGTTAAAAATTGAGCTAAATGAACTCCATTGAACATCAGTAACATCAATCAATAAAAAAACTTACATGAATCAACACCACAACTCACAATATTCGTTTTCCAAAACTAGCTGGAAGGTAGGCTATTACGTATATCAGGACAGATGAGATAAACTGCTGAGACATTTCCTCGAAAATAGTATACTTTACTCCCACGTGGCATATTTAATGGTTTAAATATGCAAGACAGATTGCATTCAAATTCAATGCAAGGACGCAAATACGCGTTTCACGCGGATTCGCGTCTTTGCATTGACTTTGAATGTGATCTGTCGTGCAAAAAATTCGTTCGCGTCCAGTGTGAAAGCGGCTTTATTGTTAACATTCACAACGATATTTTCGGGTAAAGAAATAATTAAACAATTCAGAACGACAAAAGCAACGATTAAAAACATTATTTTGATGAACAAACATTCGGGTTCAACATTTATAACAACATAAATAAGATATTCCATATGGTTATCATGAAATAATTAATCGGAACAATGACATGGAATTAGAAAACAATTGGAGTGGTGATTGAATGATTGCTAGGAATGTGGAGCGCTGATAAGCTGGGCTTGTGCAGCGTCCTAGCAGACCAGCGAGTTGGAGGCTTGAAGGCGTGGCCTTACAAAGGGTTGAGCAGTACAAACCTAACATTATTACTTCATCAGAGACCTGGCTCAACAGCAGAATATCTAAAAATGAAATCGCACTCTCAATGTTATGATTCTGCCCTTTCGTGTGTTGTCCCGTGCGTATTTATGCTTGTGATTTACTTTAGTCTCGTTTATTTTCCAACTCTCAGCTCGGCCGGCTGACAGTCGCTCCCAATCTGTTTCCAGCGATGTTTCGTGATTGCCTTCAGTGTCCCGTCGTCCAATCACCTTTCTACTTTCGGTTTGGCTTTGGTATTTCATTCATTGCTTCCAGCTGTGCTTAATTCCGGGTCTCACAAGACTGAGTGAATGCGCTCTCTGATAGGATATTACTAACCCGTACTAACCAGCACTTATTAAGGGTGATTGTAAATATTTCGTCACGTAGTATTAACCTTGATTAACTCATTTAACGAACGTTTGTGTTTCTGGCTTTGGTGATTTCAATCTGAGCTTTCTGATTAACTGCATTTAATACCCTGTGCTTTCCTTTCGCTTTTCTTGAGGTGCTTTTTCCTCGTCACGTTTAGATTGCCTTCATTTTAACTGTCTAGCTTGATTGCTGGTCTCAGCGTCTCGTCTGAAGTCATTAGTGTTAACCCGGTCCTCGTGTGAATGTTTATTAATCCCATGTGTTTCTGTTTCAGAGTAATTGCATTCCGAGTCCCCGCCTCCTCTCGTGATTATAAATGTCCCAGCTTTCCACGCGATTGTTAGACGGATCCTCCGTGCTACATGGTGAAGTCTCAGCTCTTGGTGCGTTCTGAGTGTTTCCCCGTGTATGGTTCCCGAGTCTTTGTTTGCTGCGCTCTAGTCTTGTCTTCCCTGTGTTAAAGTCTCCTAGTGTATCCGTCAGTTTCGTTCGGTTCAGTTTTTTTTTTTTTTTTTTTTTTTCTTAGTTTATCCTCTCTTGGAGAGTGTACTTCTGTTTCCCCCCCCCCCCTGCCTTTGGCAGTGTACCTTAGTTCTCCCTATTCAGTGCTTGAGCACGGTGTTTTATTTCTGGCGTGTCTGCCATCCTTTGGTGGTTTATTAAACACTTATGCTCCCTGCATCTGGTGTTCCCCAGACCTCCTCTTACACTCAAAGTATATCTTATGTAGAGTTGACAGGGGAAATAAGGGTGGTAGTTTTGCCTCATATGGTTCAACTAATTTGGTTTTCTTTATTAATGAAACCTGCTGAGTCTTCTCACTTTGAAAGTATTTTTGTATTGGTAACTCTGCTTAAGAATAAGTGTATTGTTTCTGGAAATATTTATAGACCACCATCTGCACTGGCTAAATCTTTCGAATGTCTTGTTTCTGCCATAAATTCTGTCAAGAACAAAAATGACATTATTATATTAGATGACTTTAAGAATTGGCTTGATATGCCTTCTAGTAAAGGGGGGGGAAAAAAAAACTCCTCAGTAATCTGACCCTAACTCAGTTAATTTAGCGAGCCTACTCAAGTTACAGCAACATTTCCATCTCTGCTTGACTGGGGCTGGTTGCACTAAATGTGTCCTAAGTACTGTCGTAAGATACAAAACTTGGGACCGCTCTAAGACATGTAACTGCAATTTCACCAAAAACTCTTTGGCATGTCGTAAAAGCCGTATCTTAAGATATGTCTTTAGGACGTCCTCAATTGCATATGCAAACATCCCTGGCCGTGATGTCCTGACAGGTGTCTCCAACTTTAGGAAGGTCAAATCGGAGTGGCAAATAGTCAATTTTGGATGGTGTAATGAATGCATGAGCAGTTTATATGATATACAATAATATATAACTAAACATTATCATAGACTGAATGGAGCTCAGCTTAGGGCTACAAAATCGCCTCTGTTCAACCAATTTGGCTCAGTGTTTCCTCCAGGATTTTTTGAAACCGTGGCAGAGAGCTTCAGCATTATCAGGTATGGCCAGTTTTCATTAATCAGCACGAAGGTGATGCAATAATCAAAGTCTGTGCTCGGAGGTTTATCAGTTTCACGTGCGTGACGGTGGATTTCACATAACATGAAAACCGATTATTACTCTGGAATTGGAATTAAATAATCATGAAGATACAATTTAGTAGAGCAGGATGTGCTCACAGCGCAAACAGAAGCTAACATTGTAGTTTCTCATTTTGCGTAGTGGACAAAATATTTTTTAGCTGCGACCAAGCAGCTCTATGAACGCGTCTGTCTGTTCGTCCGTCCGTCTGTGACACCTTTTTCACCATGTTCCTGTCGTCGTATCATTAAATTTTCAGGAGTTATTGACCTTCACCAAAGTGATGTCCATGCACAAGGTCAAAGGTCAAGTTCAGAGGTCACGACCTTGTTTGCAGGTTTTCGCGCAGTAACTCCAGTTAGAATTCATGGATCGCTATGAAATTTTGGAAATAGCTTCTAGGCATACAGGAGATGTTCCCTATTGTTTTTCAAGGTCATCTGTCAAATCCCAAGGTCACAAAGGTAAAAAAAAGTCTCAATTTTGCCCAATTTGATGGTTTTCGCACCATAACTCAAGTTTAATTCAATGAATGGCTATGAAATCTTACAACAAGCTTCTTGGTATAGAGGAGGGGTTCCCTATTGATTTTCAAGGTCATCTGTCGAATCCCAAGGTCACACTGGTCAAAAAAGCGTCGATTTTGCCCCGATTTCACCGTAACTCCACTTTAACTTGATGGATGGCTATTACATCTTAGAACAAGCTTCTTGGTACAGAGGAAGGGTCCCCTATTGATTTTCAAGGTCATTTGCCAATTTTGACATCACACTTGTACAAGAGACCACCAGTCATGGACACTAGGCCTCGTGACGGATGCTTGGCGAGGTCGCAGCTATTAGATCCTTCTGATCTACTTGTTCTCTAATCTTTACACAAACTGCATTAAGAAGAAAGCAGCGTGTTTTACTGCAGATGGCAAATTTTTATTAATTGGAAAATGTGTTCATCAAGCAAAATGATTCACAACAGGTCAAGAATTGTTCGCGCTCATTCTAACTTAATAAGGAGAACTGGCGACACCTAGGATTTTTGGCGTTTATGTGAAGTCATTATACATAGGCGTGGTGGCTTTTATCTTGCCCTACCACAATCAATTACAGTATCTCACATAAGTGAGAACACCCCTCACATTTTGACAATTAATTTATTATATCTTTTCAAGGGACAATGCAACAGAAGTGAAACTTCTATACATTCTAGAGTAGTCATGGTACAATATGTGTCGCAGTGTGGATTTACTGCACTCTCCGAATACCTGAACAAACAGTCTCTATTTCCAAAATGGATGGCAACAAAAGTGAGTACACACCCCAATTGATAATGGTCAACCAAGCAATTAAATGCAACTTTTTCATCATGTTCATGCTTTTGTCTGTTTGACTGGGCCATATGAGGTTATGTAACATGTTGAAGGGTTAAATTGTGGTGCTTTGGATGCGATGCGATGCTCTCATTCTGGTCACTGGATGGTCAACATGGCACCTCATGGAAAAAGACTCTCTGAGGATCTGAAAAAGAGAATTGTTGCTCTCCACAAAGATGGTCTAAGCTACAAGAAGATATGTGAAACCACGGAACTGAGCTACAGCACGGTGGCCAAGGTTATCAAGCGGTTTTCCAAGATGAGTTCTGCTCGGAACAGGCCTTGTCAGGGTCGACCGAAGAGGTTGAGTCCTCGTGCTCTGCGTCATGTGCACAAGTTGGCTTCAGAAAACAGATGCAGGAGTGCTGGCAGCATTGCTTACAAGGTTGTAGCAGTGGGATAACAGCCTTTCAGTGCTCAGACCATAAGCCATGCTCTGCGCAAAGTTGGTCTGCATGGCTGTCAGCCAAGATGGAAGCCTCTTCTGAAGCTAGCCCACAAGAAAGCCCGAAAACAGTTTGTTGAAGACAACCAGTTCAAGAACATGAACTACTAGAACCGTGTTCTGTGGTCTGACGAGACCAAGATAAACTTGTTCAGCTCAGATGGTGTCCAGCATGTGTGGCAGCGCCCTGGTGAGAAGTATCAAAACAAGTGTGTACTGCCTACAGTCAAACATGGTGCTGACAGTTTCATGGTCTGGGGCTGCATGAGTGCCTCTGGTCCAGGGGAACTGCACTTCATTAATGGAATAATGGATCCAACATGTACTGTGAGATTATGAAGCAGAACATGGTGCCCTCCCTTCAGAAACTGGGCTGCACGGCTGTTTTCCAACTTGATAACGACCCGAAACACACCTCCAAGATGACAGTTGCCTTCCTGAAGCAGCTGAAAGTGATGGGATGGCCAAGTATGTCAGACCTGAATCCCATTGAGCACCAGTGGGGCATCCTCAAGAGGAAGGTGGAGGAGCAGCAGGTGTCCAACATCTACCAGCTCCGTGACGTTGTCATGGAGGAGTGGAGGATCCCTGCAACAACCTGTGCAGCTCTGGTGAATTCCATGCCTCGGAGAATCAAGGCAGTGCTGGACAACAAAGGCGGTCACTCTAAATATTGACTCAATGGAAACAATTTGGAATGTTGACGGTGAGGTGTACTCACTTTTGTGGCCACCCATTTTGGAAATAGTGACTGTTTGTTCAGTTATTTGGACAGTGCGGTAAATCTACACTGCTACACATATTGTGCAATGACTACTATAGAATATATTCAGTTTTCATTTCTGTAACGTTGGCCCTTAAAAAGATATACTAAATTAATAGTCGAAGTGCGAAGGGTGTACTCACTTTTGTGAGATACTGTACATGTAGCGGAAACCTTGAGGCTACTCTTAGCCTGTCCCCATTTACTTTGCTCAATTAGTAATCAAACCGTAAATTTTCTTATTTAATAAATTGGGAGTATCTAGTCATTCAACTTATCAAGATAGCATGTTTGATTATCGCATTTTGAAAATTAAATGGCCATAGAATGGCAAAGTTTTGCAATAATGTGATTGCACAATTTTTTTTGTGGGCTTACATTTGGCCATTTTGCGCAATTGCGATAATTTATATCTCAATGTCAGGTTTCTTTTGTAAGACAGAATGTTTTCCGTCTTATGCTTTTTTTTGATATGCCAATAAACCACAGTGATCTTAACCCTGGAGAACCCACGGGGTCAAATTTGACCTCACCTAATTAGCCCCTACCCTACATTAGCAGATGACTTTATGCTTAGTTAATATTTTTCTTGAGGAAAAAAGATGGGTTAAAATGAATCTCTTTGTTTAATTAATCTGTAATAATCTCCTAAAATTGCAACAATGAGAGATGAAATTCAGAGTTGGTACGTGGCAATGGTAAACCATGATTTTTTTTTAAAAAAGCGTGACCACTTGCCGCAGTGGGTTATGTAGACAGTTGCGTGCAATTCCTACTTGAAGTGGTTTCACTGTGTCAATTTTAGGAGATTATTACAAATAAATTCAAAAGAAAGAGATTTATTTTAAGATCGCAGCACACTTAAGTCACCTCCCACCACAAGTAGGTTTCTGTTGTAATTCCGTGTCCTAACTTGTGTTGATGCAACAGCTCTTTTCGCCATGGATAGCCGTTGCACCAATTTGTCTTACGACACAGCACTTAAGACAAGGCTTGTCGTAAGTCATCGTTGGTGCAACCCATTTTCGTGCCTAACTTTAGGATAGCACTGAAGACGGTTGGTGCAACCAGCCCCTGGTCTCACATTCAAATAGATTATTAAAATCTGGGATTATGTCTGACTGTTTTAGTGATCATTCAATTGTCTATTGTATTTGGAAGATTAAATTACCTAATCTGCCACCCAAATTAATTAAAATAAGGCAATATAAGAAAATGAACGTAGATCAATTTATTGAAGATTTGGTCTAGATTTATTGGGGCAGGCTTCAATTAATTCTCAATGCTCATAATGCTTGGGAGTTCCTCTACTCTGAATTTACTCGAATTATACTAAAGTCAAGGGAAGGCATCTTCCTAGGATATCATCTGAACTCATGAGTATATTCAGGCAGAGAGAAAATGTATGGGCCTCACTTTGTACGTCGAGGGATCCCGCTGACTGGGCAAATTACAGGCAATTGAGAAATATGAGCAAAACGATGACTAGAAACGTTCAGTCCAATTATTATAGAGAATCTCTTGCTTGTGATTTTAAAAATCCCATACAAAGGAAGAAAATAAAAACTTTAACAAATGCATATGGTAATAATAATATAATATACTCAGCAACAAAAGTTTCTGTGACACCATTTATGTGTATGTTATAAATGACACGCAAAGATCTCAATGCAATCAATATGTTTATTTAACAGGAGAAACACTGACTTTTCAGTGCCAACGTCACTCAAAACGAAAAATGTCATTTTCATGCGTCATGAAGCACTTGTCTGACGTCTAACCAATTGTGACCTTCACACTTCAATACCGGGTGTGACTTCCTCGTGCCATGATGCAAGCAACACATCTCCGGCGCATGGACCGAATCAGATGTGCCAGAAATTGCTGTGGGATGTCATTCCAAATCTGACGTAGACGTTGTCGCAATTCCTGGAGTGTAGCTGGCGGGTTATCCAACCGCCGCAAACGTCGATCCATCTCGTCCCAAAGATGCTCGATTGGGGACATGTCTGGGGATCTGGCTGGCCATGGCAGGACATTGACATGTTGTTGCATCAGATACTGCTGTACAATCCTTGCAACGTGTGGTCTGGCGTTACCATGTTGCAGCGTTATTCCGGGACCATGTTGCATCAAAAACGGTACCACCCAATGGCCGTAGCACTTCATCGCGATATCTTTGACCTGTCAGATTTCCATCAATAACAAGCAAATCTGTTCTTTTTCTAGCCGTGATCCCTCCCCAAATCATGACACTACCACCTCCAAAACGATCAAATTCCTGAACACAGTTGTTGGCATAACGTTCTCCACGTCGACGGTATACACGTAAACGACCATCACATCGGTTAAGCATGAATCTTGATTCATCAGTGAAGAGTACAAGATCCCACTGACGTTGGATCCACCGTCGATGTTGTTGTGCCCACTGTAGACGCAGTCGTCGGTGTTGTACTGTGAGTATTGGACGTCTTGCTGGCCGACGTGGGACAATGCCAAAATGACGGAGACGGCGACGGATTGTCTGTGCAGACAGTCGCCTCAAACCAGGTATCGTTCTTGCAGTTATGGTTGCAGGTTGGAATCGATTTTGGAGATGGGTTGTTCGAATCCAGTTGTCCTGTCTGGGAGTGGTTACTCGTGGACGGCCGCTGCGAGGACGGTCTCTGACATGTCTTGTCTGCTGATGACGCTGCCATAAGTTCCAAATGGTGTTTCGGTGGACATTCAGGCGATGAGCAACTTCCCTCTGCGAGGTTCCGGATTCAATCATCCCAATGGCCCTCCACCGATCATTTTCAGACAGTCTTGGCATTTAGAGGGTAGAGTTCCTGATCCGAAATTGCTGTGTTTTCGATAAGTGATGCTTCCGTCGTTCATCAGGCACAATGTGAACATTCCAAAAATTCTCCTCTTTTATTGCCATCCACAAGCATGATTTACGCGCATTTTCACGTGCAAAGTCATTTTCTCGCATTTTCATGATTTCCATTTCAATGTTGTGTTTACGTGTACTGTTTCAGTCTGATATCACCATGTATGACAATTTCATAATTGCGTTATGAAAAATAATTAACAATATTGGTGTCACAGGAACTTTTGTTGCTGAGTATATATCTTCTGATCAACTAAGAGTTAACGTTACACTGCATAATCCATTGTTCGTTGCGCAAGCATTCTCCTCAGTCTGTTCTCCCTCAATGTCTGTTCCTTCTATTCGTTTTAACAATTTCAACAACCTTGTAAAAGCTCCTTCTTATTTTAGGAAAATAACACCTGTTGAGGTACTGGAAGCCATTAATGATTTAAAAGTGAGTATTAGGCCTGGGTTAGATGGCATTGAATCTAAATTTCTCAAATTGGCATCACCCATTCTTATACCCTCTTTGTGATCTTTTTATCATGTCTTTCTCCACTTATGAGATACCTGCCAATCTGGAAGTGTTCACGTGTCACCCCTCGCACAAAGGGGGAGACAAACTTAAACCGAATAATTACCAGCCAATTTCAACCATCTCCTCAACTGTAAAAATATTCAAAAACTGAATTTATAATCAACTGTCAGATCATCTTAATAACCAAAATATCTTATCATGCATCCAATCTGGTTTTCATTCAAATCATTCCCCAAATGCTGCTCCTCTAAAACTTACCAATGATATTTTTCTCTGCATCTAAGAACCGTAAATAAACAGGAGCTGTCTTTTTCGATTTGACTCAGGCTTTTGATTTGGTTGACCACTACCTTCTTTCAGATAAGCTGTATTCATCTGGTCTGTCACGCAGTGCTTTATTATGGTTTAATGCTTATCTCCACAAAAGAAAGCAATCTGATGTCATACAAGGATGTAAATCAGATCCACTTTTACAACAACAAGGGTGTTCCTCAGGGCTCAACTCTTGGTCCACTTCTTTTTTTCTATTTTTATAAATGATCTCCCTCTGTCTGTTCAGAATGTTGTGTTGAACCTTATGCGGATGATACAGTTTTATACACATCTAAAACCATTTTATCACAAATTGAATCAGCTTTACAATCTGATTTTAATACTTTACAATACTTGTTAGCAAGTAACAATTTACTTCTCAAAAGAACTACATCTCATACAATGATCTTTCGTACCTGTCAGAACATAAAATCTATATCTAAAACTGACTCTCTCGTTATTTCCAGCTTGGATGGTACACCTCTTCAAAGAGTCAAACACATCAAATACCTGGGCCTTTAGCTTGACTCTGAACTCTCATTCGAAAGTCAGTTTGATCATATTGTAAAGAAAATATACCTTAGTATTGGTGTTCTTTACTGTTGAAGAAACTGCTTTACATTTTCAGTCATAAAGAAGCTCTTCATACAATGAATTTTATCATTATTAAAATTTATGTGTCAGACCGAGTTTTTATGACCACCGTTCACCAAATGATGGGACACTGTCGGACTCCAGCAAAATTATTTTTTTTTATCGCAATATTTGAAATTTGTTTGCAATAGTATAAATGGCTTAGATATTGTTTTGTGTAAGGCAGGGGGGGGGATCTACCAGGGTGGCATAGGGTGGCAGCTGCCACCCCTAAAAACTGTCTTGCCACCCCAGCTGCCATCCCAATTTTGCATCGACCTCTGCGGTTCGAAAATGTATGAGCGAAACTCAGATGTCCGAGTGACAGTGAATGCCTCAAGCAATAACGCTCCGTGGCCTATTCGTGTGCCCGTAGCATCTACGGGTTCTACATGTCTCGAAACCAGGGGCTGGTATCAGCGAATAAGAGTATGACAGCAGCAGCTGGATTCAGCAAACCACAACACAGCGACAGTCGCGGTGCAGGAACAATAGTCCACGTCCAGATGGGGAGTCAATGAGAGGTACAACTAAACTGTTCAATGTCTTCATCTACGTATAATAATCAGAACTGTGCGAGACAAGTGGAATGCGTACTAATTACACACTGTCTGCCAGACTAGCTAGCAAAGGTGTCCCAGGATACCATCGAAATGCACCCAAGATACAATTAGATAAATCGAAATACAAAAGTATACTCGCATTTCTGTAACAATGTAATTTTGAGCCCAGACAATGTCATAATTTGCTTGGTAGCAGGCTAAAGTTTTTCCCAATCAGCAAAATGGTTTATACAGCTATTTTCCACAGAGTAAACCTCAGTTGTATATAAATTAGTTTACTTCACCGAGGAAGATTGAGTCAGCCAAATGTAAGCTAAATCGACTGACCATTTGAAGTATCATCTCTCTTATAGTGGTGTGCCGAATCTTGCCTATCATCTTATAAAATACACGGGCTGCATAGTTCATCTCTCATGAGTGAGCAGTAGGCCTGTGACTAAAAACCAGGTAACCAGGTCCCACTCGAAAGGTTCGGGTTACGCGAAGAAAATTGCGATACCCATTTCCCAAAAATCAGTATATTAATTGTGCACGTGATAAAATGATGGGTAATCATTCATGGCATCACCCAGACATTCGCTAATGTATATTATTTATTCCTGTAGCTCATGACTGTCATGTGTCAACGATTAGTTTATCAACTGAGAAACAGATGGAAAATCAATCAGTGGCAACTTGGAGATTTTATATAATCAAGGATGTATTAATCCCAACCTCCTTAGTCTAGTCAGCTCGCACTCGCTAGCTGCCTTTCGATCTCATCAGCGTCATGGTTTTTTTTTCTTTTCAACGGTTATGATGATGAATTTTGATGATATTGATACAAATGACATGATCTATTTATTGTCGTTGTGATTGATAGTCTCGGTTGATAGTAATGGTGATGATGAATACGACGATTTGGTATTTGATAACGATTGAAATTGGTGGAATAATTATCAAATGATGATGATAATGAGGACATGGGAAATTCAGGGGTGCAGACATGAATGCGTTTTGACGATGGGATTGTTGTGATGGTATAATGAAATACTTATTAATGATAATAATGACATCAATCGGACCTCCGTACACTTTGAATGAATACATACATTTGGAAAGTGAAATATTGTATTTGTAAAATACCTGATCAGTCCATCCAGCGTTTGTGAGTTGACAATCAAATACTTACCACCGCGAACAAGCTTTTCATTGTAAGTTATCTTTCTGTTTCTCGGTCTTTCTTTCTTCAGTGTAAGTAAACCAGTGGGGTAGCCAGAACTCAAAATTGGGTGGGCACTAAACATTTCTTTAAAACATGTATTAATTCGGACTCGATCGCAGTCATTTTTTCTAATTAACATTCCATTCAATCTGAAAACACTCTGCCCTATCAGGTGTTGATTGTTCACCTCGTTCAGGCTAAAGACAATCATTCATTTCGATGCGCAATTTTGTGCTTTTCATACCAGTGGCATAGCCACACCTGAAAATTGAGCGGCCACAAATCATCGGTTTACTACAATTATTATACATAACTTCTCAGCTATTTTCCTTTGTTTATTCATATAAATGGAAATTACTTTATCAATCACGTGGCATAATTCAGTTCAGCGAAATAAGTTTTTTTTTTAATTAGGTTGAAACAAGTACATAAAACGAAATACATAAATGAACAGACAAAAAATGAGACAAACACCCCAACCCCCCACCCTTAGGTGGCCAAGGATGTGACACAAAATGCAGGTTTAACGTAGCAAAAAATAAATAAATAATAAAAATATACTCCGTAGTGGTATCAAAAAATAAACAAGAAGATATTTAATTAAAAAAAAGAAAATTTAAAGTAGGAAAGAGAATAAAACAAGAAGAAGAAGAGGAAAAAAGGAGCTCCAAGATCCAGTTTATGTACCCGCAATGTTCTTGATTTTCTCTATTGAGGAAGTCCAGGAGATGATAGTGGCTTGCTTAGCATTGTGCATTTTTGCTACTGATAGTTCCATGTATAGTATATCTTGTAGAGAATTAAACCAATGATTCTGAGAGAGAGAGTGAGGAGGTTTCCGGCGAATTGGTAGCATCTTTTTAGCAGCCGTCAGACCGGCAAATAAAACAAAAGGATATTTAGGTAAAATTAAATGAGAAGGATCATTCAATAAAAGCAGTTTAGGACAATAAGGGATTTCAACACCAAGAAGTTCTGACAATGCAGTCGAAACCATTTTCCAAAAGTTTACAACTCCTGGACAATACCAATACATATGCATAAAAGATCTAATATCATTTAGATTAGATTTAGGCAAAGCCCGCAGTTCGGGTAGGATACAAGCTTCATTAAGTGAAGCTTTCTAGGTGTAAAATAAATCCAGTGTTAGAATTTAAAGTGTATTAGTTTATGATTAGGATTTTTTGAAGTATAATCTAAATTATCCCAAACAATTTTCCAACATATATCCTCAACAGAAATGCCAAAATCTCTACTCCAGATTTGTCCAACACTTAATGGTTTGCAGATTGAGTTTAAAAATGCATAAATTTTAGATCTTAGACCTCTGGCATGTAGTATAGAATGAAGTGGATTAACTGCCAGATTTTCACCCCAAGAACACCATAAGTACGAAAAGCTAGTCTAATTTTAAGATAGAAGAAGAAAGAGCTCTTAGGGACACTATAAGAAAGACATCAATTGTCAAAAGATCTCATTCCACTTTTACCCAGACATTCGCAAGAATATTAATACCCTTATTAGCCCATTGAGGACACCGGAAAGGGACTCCCCCTGTGGTAAGGCTAAAATTATATTTAAAAAAAAAAGAGGGCTGTGAGTATGCCATTTTTGCTTAATCTGATAATAATTCTCAATCTTTTGCCATGTTGATAATACAAAAGACATAACTGGCCCAAGTCGGCCTTTAGCACTCCTGAAGGGAAGGACAGAAAAAATAAGGTCTTGTAACCTATGTGGATGGGCTAGATTTTCTTCAATTGGTTTCCTAGAGGTCCAAGCAGATGGATCAAGCCAAATTGATACAGGGCGTATAACATAAGACCAAAAATACAGTTTGAAATTAGGAACATTTAAACCACCGTCCTTTTTGCTCCTTTGTAATATAGACAACTTAAGACGTGGATGTTTACCATCCCACAGAAATTTAGAAATGGTCCTATTCACATTTTTCTACGGGAAAGGGCTTACTCGCCTGCTACGTCATTCGGAGGGCTCACTCGAGTGGAGGGAAGAAGTGAAGGATGTATCTTATTTCGGATTGGAACGCAGCCCAGGACACTCCCTGTCTGGTATCTTAAGGATACCATATCTATGAACCGTTGGAAACATACTGTAATGTGGGAAAAAGCCACTAGATGGCAGTATTGACATTTTTTTGTTAAGCCCAGTTTGTAGCTAGGTTTTTGGGCATGTCCTGGGCATGGCTCAGAGGGGAAAGTCCCAGAGAATTGAAAAAAGTCTGGAAGGTGGAAGGGGGCGGGAAAAGAGTAAATAAGGAGAAAAATTGAGAAAGTAAAGTAGTAGGAGAAATTGCAAGGAGAAATAGTGGAAGGATACATTTGACCAGACCTGTCACTCTTTTCAAGACCTGCGAAGCTCTTTTTGTGGATTTTTCCCTGTCTTGGAGCATTTACCTGTCCCAGAACATCACAAAATAGCAACCCCATCTCATTTTTAAAAAATTTTATTTCAATCTTGGTCCGTGCTTTGGTTAATTAAATCTGTTCAAGTTTTCAAATTTTGTCTGTCATCCCTTGCTGTCCGCTATGTCATCACAAAGTGGGGGCTCATCCAGGATAGACCATTGTGTGAGTCATTTAGTGAAAATCTAAAATTTCAAATTGTGAAATTGTTTTTTGAATTTTCCTAGATATATTTTGACGGATCAATAGCAATGGATGATTTCTTGGCATCACCAATCGTAGGGGTTTTGAAGTCTTTTAAAAAGCCAGAACTGATAGAAATATGCAGACAGTTAGAGCTGACAGGTGTAAAACCAGCCATGTGAAAAGCAAGACTGGCTAGAGAGATTCTTGAATATTACATAGATGAAAATGTGTTTGCACCAGGTGATCTGGAACAGTTTCCAGTGGAAAATCCAAATGTAGAAATGGAACTTAAATGAAAAATGATAGAGATTTAAAGAAAGGAAAGCATTTGAGAGAGCAGAAAGAGAAAAGAAAGGCAGTTCGAGTTAGAAAAATTAGCTGAAGAGGGAGGAAAAAGAATAACGAAGGCAGTTTGAGTTAGAAAAATTAGCAAGAGAGAGAGGAAGAGGAAAGAGCAGAAAGAGAGAGACAGATTTCAATTTACAGAATTTAGACAGAGAAGAAAGGCTCCAAGTAGAGCAATTAAAATTCAAAATAGAAGCTGAAAACAAATTTCATGCTAGCCAGGAGGTAAAGCTGGTGCCGCATTTCTCGGAAAAGGAGGTTGATAAGTATTTCCAGTGCTTCGAGAAGGTAGCTAAGAGTTGCCAGTGGCTAAAGGAATGTTGCAAACTGTCCTCAAGGGTAAAGCTCAACAAGCCTATTCGGCTTTGTCTGCAGATGATTCCTCTGATTATGAGGTTGTCAAAAAGGTTATTTTGAAAGCTTATGAGTTGGTCCCGGAGGCTTCCTGACAGAAATTCAGAGGTCTGAAGAAATCTGACAATCAGAATTATGTGGAATTTGCTAACGAGAAGAAGATTTGCATTAAGCGCTGGTGTACTTCTGTGGAGGTCAAGGATGATTTCAACTCACTAAAAGAGATGGTGTTAGTTGAAGAAATCAAAAACTGTGTGAAGGATGATATTAACACCTACCTTAATGAGAAGCAAGCACTGAACTTGCAATTAGCTGCCAAATTTGCAGACGGATATGTTCTCACACAAGTCCAAATTTCAGTCCAGCAGTAACAATAGATGGTCCCAATTTCAGAAGAAAGGTGACAGCGATACCCAAGATTCCTCACCCAAACAAAAAGACAAATCTGGTGATGGTTCTCAGAAATCCAGTTACAGGTCTGATCAAAGTGTGAAAACTGACAGTGACAAAATTGGTCTAGTTTACAATTCATGTTACAACTAACTGTTAGTTCCTTAAAGCTAAGAAAAAAAGAAAAGGATACCAAACCCAATGCCTTTGTGAAGACAGTTAGAAACCCCTGTTATAGATGATCGATCTGCTAAATTGCCTGCTCCTTGTGGGGCTAAAAAGCCTGATACTGCTGACTTTGTGAGGGAGGAATTTCTTCCATATGTGTCAGAGGGATTTGTGGCTCTGAATGAGCATTCTCCTCCTGTACCCATTTATATCCTAAAGGATACTGGAGCTTCTCAGTCACTTTTGTTGATGGACTCCTTGGAGTTACGTGATGAGACCGCTTCTGAGGATTTCTTACTTGTACAGGGTATTGAAGGGAGGACTGTATCTGTACCCCTGCGCTCTGCATTCTTGAAGTCAGATTTAGTTACAGGGCAGGTAAAGGTGGGACTTATGTCAAGTCTATCTATCAAGAGTGTTTCTCTGTTGCTCGGCAATGACCTGGCTGGGGGCAATGTAGTTCCCCCTGTTCATCTTACTTCAAAGCCGAGCATGAAGATGGCGATGAAGACCCATCTCTGTATCCTTCCTGTGCAGTAACCCCTGCTATGGCTAAGAAGGCTCAAGAAGAAGATGTGGTGCCATCCAGCACACTGGATAGTCATGACACAGGTGGTTCGCCTCATGACTCTGCTCAGCCTACTACGGTTTCTCCATTTGAGGACTTATGAGACACATTTATCAGTTCTCTGTTCAGCCAGCAAGATGGATCTGTTGATTCTGATGCGTCTGGAGAACTTGTCTCTGTCCAGAAAATGGTTGATTCAGGAGCAAACTAATAATTCTGAAATTTGTATACTAAAGAAGAAAGCCCTTCCTGATGAAGAAATAGACACTGTTCCAGTTGGGTATTATCTCAAGGATGGTGTGTTGATGCGGAAGTGGCGCCCTCCTGATATCCCTGTCAATGCAGATTGGGCAGTGGTCAAGCAAATTGTTGTTCAGAAGGTCTACAGGAATGAGATCTTAATAATGGCTCATAGTTTACCTTTAGGAGGTCATCTTTGTGTTACCCAGACTGTTGACAAGATCATGACACACTTCTTCTGGCCTGGACAGTGCCTCTCATCCAGAGAGTCAGGGTGCCTGAGAGCAGTTTCATTCCACTCTCAAGACAATGATGAGGACTTATTGTTATGATCACGAGAAAGACTGGGATGAAGGTGTTCATTTGCTGTTGTTTGCAGCTAGAGAAGCAGTGCAAGAAGGAGCTAATGTTTGGCCATGAAGTGAGAGGACCTTTGCCATTGTTGAGTGAACAATGGCAAGAGAAAGAGCCGCATATCAGTCTGTTAGACTATGTTAGCAAGTTCAAGGAAAGCAGCTTGTGACCTAGCCAGAGATAACTTGAAATCAAGTCAGGGAAAAATGAAAACTTGGTATGATCATAAGGCTAGAAGCCGTGAGGTTAAACCAGGAAACCAGGTCCTTGTGTTGTTTCCCTTGCAGTCCAATCCATTGCAGGCCAGATTTCATGGTCCTTATGAAATTCTGACAAAACTCAATGATCTCAATTACACTGTGTAGACTCCAGATAGGAGAAAGCCAAAACAGTTGTGTCATATTACCATGCTGAGGCCTTATCATGACAGGAAAGCCAGGGTTGCAGCTGTCACTTCAGATCCTCCTTTGGCTGAGACTTGTGAAGATGAGGGGGAGTTTCAAGATGATGAACCTAGAATTAAAGCTGAAGTTCTTTCATGTAAATCGTCAAATTCTGAAGTGTTGTAAAATCTTGAAGTAAAACTCCAGCACTTAGAACCTTTGCAGAAAGATCAGTTTGAGAGGTTGATCAAGAAATATAAAGATCTATATCCTGATGTTCCGAAGAGAGTTTCTATAGCCTCTCATGATGTAGATGTTGGTGTTGCCAAACCAATAAAAGAGCATCCGTACCGGATGAATCCTGAAAAGAGAAAGATTGCTGAGAAAGAGGTTGAGTAAAGGTTAGAACATAATATTGTCAAACCCTCTAACTCAGATTGGAGTTCACCCTGTGTGCTAGTTCCACAACCAGATGGAAGTACTAGATTCTGTACAGATTATCGCATAGTCAATGCTGACACTAGAACTGATGTGTATCCACTACCTAGGATTGATGATTGTATCTATAGAATAGGGCAAGCAAAGTTTCTGACCAAGATTGATTTATTGAAGGGTTAATAGTGTGTGCCTTTAACTGAGAGGGACAAGAGCAGCTCTGCTTTTGCCACACAATCTGGGTTATACCAGTATGAAGTCCTACCCTTTGGCATGAAAAATGCCCCTGCCAAGTTCCAAAGGATGATACGGTCTACAATCGCTAGATTGCTACACACGGGTGCGTACATCAATGACCTGATCACATGGAGTGACTCCTGGGAAGAACATCTGAAAGATGTACGCACGTTGTTCCAGCACTTGACCCAGGCTAACCTGACTGTTAACCTGAACAAGAGTGACTTTGGTTGTGCTTCTGTCACTTATCTTGGCTACGTCATAGGCTAGGGTAAGGTGGCACCCATAAATGCTAAAATTCCAAGCCATCATGGACTTTCCAGTTCCTGACAACAAAAAAGCTTTGCGTTGCTTCCTTGGAATGATCGGGTACTACCGCAAGTCCTGCAAGAACTTTGCTGAGATTGCTCTCAGTCTCACCAACCTGAAGAAAGGCGTAAAGTTCACTTGGGATGAAGCATGTCAAAGAGCCTTCAATCGCCTGACGTCTCTGCTGTGTCACTTCCCCTTGCTCAAATCTCCTGACTTCAACAAACCGTTCTCCATGGCGGTCGATGCTAGCGACTAAGCTTGTGGATCTTTGCTCCTACAGAAAAGTGACTTTGATGACATTGAGCATCCCGTGGCATACTTCTCCAGGAAGTTCAATTGCCACCAAAAGAACTATTCCACAATTGAGAAGGAGCTGTTGGCTCTGGTTCTATCCTTACAGCACTTTGAGGTTTATGTTTGTGCAGGGCAAAAGCCAAGGATTGTATATACTGACCACAATCCGTTAATGTTTTTGAGTAAGATGAAAAACAAGAATTGGAGATTGTTGAACTGGATTGTTGAAATCTATCATTTCTATGTGTGCTGCTTGCACACACAGACATGTAAACAGGACTGCCCGCCTTTTGTTGTTGGCCTGGCCACCTCTGGTCCGACGGCAGATAACCTCCAATCGCCCAAACACGTCCAGGCCGACGTTTGTGAAAGGCGGGGCAGCTTGTAGCCTGTCTGCCGGCAGGTCAGCCGTCAGTTGATGTTCAATTTTGCCATGCAGTCTTCTGCACTGGAACAGTGTGCCCCTAATGCATTTTGTCCTTCCCACCAGCCATAGTCCAGCATCTCTCATAGCTCCCTCCGTGAAGTGTCTGCCGTGGTGCTTTACCTGGTCGTGGTAGTGCTGAAAGAGGAAAGGGGGCGAAATTAGGGCATGAAAAGTTGGAGGAATAATAATAATACTTAAAGCTGTAAGCAGCGTTGAACAGGCCCTCGCACCCTCGTGCACATTGGGAGTAGTGGTGAGATCCTGACAGGTGCAGGTGTGCAGTCATGACCATTGGACAGGTTAGGTCCAGGCCTCAACCTGTGATAAAGTTTCGAGCAAATCGCACAAAGCATGAAGGAGTTATGACAAGTTGATAGTTCATCCACCAGGGGGTGCTTGGGGCATAACCAAATGGGGCAGATGCATTGAAGGGCAGACCCTCAGCATAAATGTGAAGTTTGGTGCAAATCGGTAAATGTAAAATATGGCATTTCCTGTTTCCACAAGGGGACGCCATGAACGAGATTGCCTATGAGCACATGGATGCATTCAGGGCGGGGGTCTTATCATGTTGAAGAATTTTGAAGCCATTTAGACGTAGCATGAGTGGGAGAGAGCTGCTTGAATTGGCATACTGTGAGGCATCAGAAATGGGGAAGCCATAGCAGCCACGCCCATTGACCTTCAGACATGCAGAGCACAACTTTTGATCAGCACGGTCTCTTGAAGATCTTTAATAAATCTTAGGTTGATTGGACATAATGTCTAGTAGGAGTTCGTTAAAATACAATTTGTGGAAATCAGGCCAAAATGACACGTTTAAATCAAAATGGCCAACTTCCTGTTTGGAGTAGACCAATGGTGCCAGAGGCTTTTTGTGCTTATTGGCGACATACACATGTGGACCAATTTTCATCTTCCAATTCCAAAGAAACTCCGATGGAGCAGGGTTTTTGAACAGTTCAAGGAGGCGCTAGGGAGCAAACACGAACGCCATCACGTGTAGCTTCACAGCATTCATAATGTAGCTTCACCAACTTGTTCTGCATGTTTTAAAAGTGGAATGAAGTTGATGAATTCAACTATGTGTCAGTGCAAGTGAAAGTAAAAACTGGCACTTCCTGTTACCACTGGGGGCCACTATTAGTAACGCAGGAATTTAATATATTGGGACGTTCAGGGTGGAACCATCATCATGTCCAGGAAGGCTGAAGCTGCTACAATCAAGTATGTGGGCGTGAGAGCATTTTGAAATTTTTCGGCGAGTCACCAAATTTTGTCACGCCCGAGCACGCCCTTTGACCTACAGACATGCAGAGCTCAACTTTTATCAGGGTGGTCTCAAGATGATCTGTACCAAATTTAAAGTCGATCGGGTGAAATCCCTTGGAGGAGTTTTTTTTAAAATTCAAAAATTCAAATCAAAATGGCTGACTTCCTGTTGGGTTTAGGGCATGGCTTCAATTAATTTTTTTGTTTACCTGCGTATGATAAATATGTGTACCAAATTTTGTCTGCCTACAGAATCCAAATTTCCCTATGAGAATTTTGAAATCTGTTTGGGGGGTGCTATTTTGGCATTTCGCGTCGACCATGTGCCATCGCCTAAAGTATCAAATTTCGGATGTGGCCGTACAAATGTGGAAAGTTGCAAGCATTTTTACATTTGGGAAAGTGGCGTAATAATAATAATAATAATAATAACTAGTGTTACATTTGCCCGCGGGCAAAACTGTGGTCTCCTCATAGTAGCTGGACCTATGAGGATGACCGGTTTGACACTAAAGAGAACATAGTGAAAATTTTCCAAATGTTTGAATTTAAAAACAAATTATTTTTGCTTCAAAGTTGTTCAGATTTAGTCGGGTCTCTATCCATTGGTCTTTCTGACATGGGCGTCCCTACCACGAGTGTAAACTCTGGTCAGCATAGCCCGCAGGGTCAAAGAGACACACAAGCCACTGCGCCATGACAAGGCACTGTAAATGTGGTAGGTTTTTTTTTTTGTTTGTTTGATGACAAGAAACAGTTAATTCAATAACTCACACTCTTCAAGCAGTCACCCATTACAGTTTCCAACAACTGTATTAAAACACATGTTCAACACATCATATTATTTAGGTTAGCAATAATTTTTTGATATACATTCTTGCGATATGAACACGAGGAACATTTTAACATATGCATCACATTAATGAAACTTTTCTAGCAACAATTACTGATTAAATTGTCAAAACAAAGCTGCAGGTATGGTAAGCATTAGAGCCTTGCATCTTCCATTGCAGCAAATTGTAAATGATTCACAACTCAGCTATATACAAATTATTCACAAATTAGATAAAGACTAACGCCACTTCCAAAAATGTTTAGTAGTTTTGCGGCATGGTCCACAAAAAGCAAGGTTTTTATTAAGACCAAACAGAACGATGAGTTATTCATTTAACCCCTTGGCGCAGAAGCCAAAATTGGCAATTTATGGGTTACCCAATTTAATGCTGTATAAATCAAGATTAAACCTTCATAAAGAGGAAAAGTGTGGCTTTACTCAGAAAAGATACTTACAGCATTTAGAATTACATTGTATTTCAGTTTATTTTCATGATTTTGGTAGAGAAAATGGACTGCAAACATAAAAAAATCTTCATCAGAATTCACCATTAAAATAGCTAAAAATTAAAACTGAGAAAGGAAAAACTACTGGGGCTTAAATCTTCACATTTCTCGGATCGTAAACTGTTTTACCACAAGTAGAATTCATCTTGAACATTACATTCTAGATTACCTTTTTGTACATGCTATTAGCCAAATTACACAGCCATCCAAGTGTCTCCCCGAAGTCTCAGATGTTGCACTGCCAAATCATCAAATAATCATGTATTTAACAGAAATAAAGTTTTGAGGCATGAAATTTTATATGAACTTATGATTTTCTGCTTGAGTTTAGCATGAATTTATCAAAATGAGTGCAGCAGACTATCAGTGGTCACCAGTCACCTCTCCAAACACAAAAAATACCTTTGCTCCATAATTAAGTTCAGAGTTTTGTCCATTTACCTTCAGCCAGCACACTCAGTCAATTGTAATGTGAATATAGGCCACTAGATGGCAGTATTTACCTTTTTTTTGTTAAGCTCAGACTGGAGTCATGTTTGGACATGTTTCCAGACATGTCTGGGGCAAGTCCCCGAAAATTAAAAAAAAGAGGCCTAAATGTGGGTGGGGTCTGCAAAAGAGTATATAAGGAAAAGAATTGAGACAGTAATGGAGTAGGAGAAATTGCAAGAAGAAGGATACGTGTGACCAGACCTGTCATTTCTGTTCAAGACCTGTGTAGTTTCTTTTGTGGATTTCTTTGCCTGTGTTTGAGCATTTTCTTCATCCAGGACATCACCAAGCCACCCCACCAAAAAGGGACTGTAATTATTTCTGTTTTTTCTTATTTATCAATCTTGGTCTTTAGTTGTAGGTTGTTATTAGTCTTTGTCTTTGTTAAAAATTAAATGTGTTTTAGTTGTTAAAACTGTGTTTGTCATCCCTTGCTGTTGCTGTTGTGTTATAAATGTAATAACAAATTGGGGCCATAACAAATTGGGGGCTCAAGGTCCGGGATAGACCATTGTGTGAGTAATTTATTGAAAATCTAACATTCCAAATTGTGAAATTGTTTTTGTGAATTTTCCTAGATATATATTGACAACAGCAATGGATGATTTCTTGGCATCACCAACCGTAGGGGTTTTGAAGTCTTTTAAAAAGACAGAACTGCTAGAAATTTGCAGACAGTTGGAGTTGACAGAGGTAAAACCAGCCATGCGAAAAGCAAGACTGGCTAGAGAGATAGTTGAATATTACATTGATGAAAATGTGTTTGCACCAGGAGATCTGGAACAGTTTCCAGTGGAAAATCCAAATATAGAAATGGAACTTAAATTAAAAATGCTAGAGATTGAAAGGGAGGAAAGAGAAAAAGAAAGGGAATTTGAGAGGGAAGAAAAAGAAAAACAAAGGCAGTTTGAGTTAGAAAAATTAGCAAGAGAAGAAAAACAAAGAGAATTTGAGTTAGAAAAATTTGCAAGACAGAGAGATTTTGAATTACAGAAATTCGATAGAAAAGAAAGACTCCAAATGGAGCAACTAAAAATAAAAATTCAAACTGAAAATAAATTTCGGGCTAGCCAGGAGGTAAAACTGGTGCCTCCATTTTCGGAAAAGGATGTTGACAACTATTTCCAGTGTTTTGAAAAGGTAGCAAAGAGTTGCCAGTGGCCAAAGGAACACTGGCCTCTGATGTTGCAAACTGTCCTCAAGGGTAAAGCTCAACAAGCCTATTCGGCTTTGTCTGCAGATGATTCCTCTGATTATGAGGTTGTCAAAAAGGTTATTATGAGAGCTTATGAGTTGGTTCCAGAGGCTTACCGACAGAAATTCAGAGGTCTGAAGAAATCTGAAAATCAGACTTATGTTGAATTTGCTAATGAAAAGCAGGTTTGCTTTGAGCGCTGGTGTACTTCTATGGAGGTCAAGGATGATTTCAACTCACTAAAAGAGATGGTGTTAGTTGAAGAATTCAAGAACTGTGTTAAGGATGATGTTAAGACCTACCTTAATGAGAAGCAAGCACTGAATTTGCAATCAGCTGCCAAATTTGCAGATGAATATGTTCTCACACATAAGTCCAAATTTCAGTCTAGCAGTAATAATAGATGGTCCCAATTTCAGAAAAAGGGTTATGGTGATACCCAAGATTCCTCACCCAAAGACAAAGAAAAATCTGGTGATGGTGCTCAGAAATCCAGTAACAGGCCTGATCAAAGTGTGAAAGCTGACAGTGACAGAAGTGGTCTAGTTTGCAGTTATTGCAAGAAATCTGGTCATGTTACAACTAACTGTTGGTTCCTTAAAGCTAAGAAAGAAAAAGAAAAGGATACCAAACCAAATGCCTTTGTGAAAACAAGGTTAGAAACCCCTGTAGTGGATAACCAATCTGCTAAATTACCTGCTTCTTGTGGGGCTAAAAAGCCTAATACAGCTGACTTTGTGAGGGAGGAATTTCTTCCATTTGTGTCAGAGGGATTTGTGGCTCTGAATGAGCATACTACTCCTGTCCCCATATATATCCTAAGGGATACCGGAGCTTCTCAGTCACTTTTGTTGATGGACTCTTTGGAGTTACGTGATGAGGCCGCTTCAGGGGATTTCATACTTGTACAAGGTATTGAAGGGAGGACTGTATCTGTACCCCTGCGCTCTATATTCTTGAAGTCAGATTTAGTTACAGGACAGGTAAAGGTGGGACTTATGTCAAGTCTACCTATAAAGGGTGTTTCTCTGTTGCTAGGCAATGACCTGGCTGGGGGCAAAGTAGTTCCCCCTGTTCATCTTACTTCACAGCCGAGCACTGAAGATGGGGATGAGGACCCATCTCTGTATCCTTCTTGCGCAGTGACTCGTGCTATGGCCAAGAAGGCTAAAGAAGAAGATGATGTGGTGCCGTCCAGTACATTGAATAGTCAGGACTCAGGTGGTTCGCCTCATGACTCTGATTGGCCTACTATGGTTTCTCCGTTTGAGGACTTATCAGATACTTTTATCAGTTCTCTATTCAGCCAGCCGGATGGGTCTGGTGATTCTGATGTGTCTGGAGACTTGTCTCTGTCCAGAGAGCGGTTGATTGAGGAGCAAACTAATGATCCTGAAATTTGTGTACTAAAGAGGAGAGCCCTTCCTGATAAAGAAATAGACGCAGTTCCAGTTGGGTATTATCTCAAGGATGGTGTGCTGATGCGGAAGTGGCGCCCTCCTGATATCCCTGCCAATGCAGATTGGGCAGTGGTCAGGCAAATTGTTGTTCCGAAGGTCTACAGGAATGAGATCTTAACAATGGCTCATAGTTTACCTTTAGGAGGTCATCTTGGTGTTAACAAGACTGTTGATAAAATCATGAAACACTTCTTTTGGCCTGGGCTACGGAAAGACGTTTCCAACTTTTGCAAAACCTGTCACACTTGTCAGGTAGTTGGAAAACACCAGTTAGACCCACCTGTAGCTCCATTGCAGCCTATCCCAGCATTTGGGGAGCCATTCTCTAGGGTCATTGTTGATTGCGTTGGTCCATTACCCAAGACTAGATCTGGAAATCAGTACTTGTTGACAATCATGTGTGCATCTACCAGATTCCCTGAAGCCATACCTCTACGTAACATCAAGGCAGCTGCAATCTCGAAGGCTTTGATAAAGTTCTTCACGTTGTTTGGTCTTCCCAGGGAAATTCAGTCAGACCAAGGTAGCAATTTCACTTCAGGATTGTTTCAGCAGGTTTTGTATGAACTAGGTGCAAAACAGATTCTTTCTAGTGCCTATCATCCAGAAAGTCAGGGTGCCTCAGAGCGGTTTCATTCCACTCTCAAGACAATGATGAGGACTTATTGTTATGACCATGAGAAAGACTGGGATGAAGGGGTTCATTTGCTGTTGTTTGCAGCTAGAGAAGCAGTGCAGGAGTCTACTGGATTCAGTCCATTTGAGCTAGTGTTTGGTCATGAAGTGAGAGGACCTTTGCTATTATTGAGTGAACAATGGCAAGAGAGGGAGCCGCATATCGGTCTGTTGGACTATGTCGGCAGGTTCGGGGAAGGATTGCGTGCAGCTTGTGACCTTGCCAAAGAGAACTTGAAGTCAAGTCAGGGAAAAATGAAAACTTGGTATGATCATAAGGCTGGAAGCCGTGAGTTTGAACCGGGAGAAAAGGTCCTTGTGTTGTTTCCCTTGCAGTCCAATCCATTGCAGGCTAGATTTCATGGTCCTTGTGAAATTCTGACAAAACTCGGTGATCTCAATTGCATTGTGGGGACTCCAGATGGGAGAGAACCAAAACAATTGTGTCATATTGACATGCTGGAGCCTTATCGTGACAGAAGTGCTGGGGTTGCAGCTGTCGCTTCGGATTCTCCGATGGTCGAGACGTGTGAAGATGAGGGGGAGTTTCAGGATGGTGAACCAAGAGTTAGAGCTGAAGTTCTTTCATGTAAATTGTCAAATTCTGAAGTGTTGCAAAATCTTGATGTAAAACTCCAGCACTTAGAACCCTCACAGAGAGATCAGTTTGAAAGGTTGATCAAGAAATATGAGGATTTGTTTCCTGATGTTCCAAAGAGAGTTACTATAGCCTCTCATGATGTAGATGTTGGTGATGCCAAACCAATAAAACAGCATCCATACCGGATGAATCCTGAAAAGAGAAAGATTGCTGAGAAAGAGGTTGAGTTCATGTTAAAACATGATATTATCAGACCCTCCAACTCCGATTGGAGTTCACCCTGTGTGCTAGTTCCAAAACCTGATGGAAGTACTAGATTCTGTACAGATTATCGCAAAGTCAATGCTGTAACTAGAACTGATGTGTTTCCAATACCTAGGATTGATGATTGTATTGATAGTGTAGGGCAAGCAAAGTTTCTGACCAAGATTGATTTATTGAAGGGTTATTGGTGTGTGCCTTTAACTGAGAGGGCCAAGAGCATCTCTGCTTTTGCCACACCATCTGGATTGTACCAGTATGAAGTCCTACCCTTTGGCATGAAAAATACCCCAGCCACGTTCCAAAGGATGATACAGTCTACAATCGCCGGATTGCCACACACGGGTGCGTACATCGATGACCTGATCACTTGGAGTGACTCCTGGGAAGAACATCTAAAAGATGTAGAGACGTTGTTCCAGCGCCTGACCCAGGCTAACCTGACTGTTAACCTGAACAAGAGTGACTTTGGTTGTGCTACTGTCACCTATCTTGGCTACGTCATAGGCCAGGGTAAGGTGGCACCCATAAATGCTAAAGTCCAAGCCATCATGGACTTTCCAGTTCCTGACAACAAAAAAGCTTTGCGCCGCTTCCTTGGAATGATCGGGTACTACCGCAAGTTTTGCAAGAACTTTGCTGAGATTGCTCTCAGTCTAACTAACCAACTGAAGAAAGGCGTAAAGTTCACCTGGGATGATGCATGCCAGAGAGCCTTCGATCGCCTGAAGTCTCTGCTGTGTCACTTCCCCGTGCTCAAATCTCCTGACTTCAACAAACCGTTCTCCATCGCGGTCGATGCTAGCGACCAAGCTTGTGGATCTGTGCTCCTACAGAGAAGTGACTCTGATGACATTGAGCATCCCGTGGCATACTTCTCCAGGAAGTTCAATCGCCACCAAACAAACTATTCCACAATAGAGAAGGAACTGTTGGCTCTCGTCCTTTCTTTACAACACTTTGAGGTTTATGTTTGTACAGGGGAAAAGCCAATGATTGTGTACACTGACCACAATCCGTTAATGTTTTTGAGTAAGATGAAAAACAAGAATCGGAGATTGTTGAATTGGAGTTTGATTTTACAGCAGTTTGACTTGGAAATTAAGCATGTGAAGGGTACAGACAATGTAATTGCTGATTGCTTATCCCGTGTTTGAATGTGTATATATATATCATGTGTTTGAATATTGTATGATATGTATATATAGACAAGTGTTCACTTAACCATTTTGTATTGAAAAGAAAAATTTTGCCTTTGTGAGTCAAAATTTTTCCCTTTTGGAATGGAGGTGTAATGTGAATATAGGCCACTAGATGGCAGTATTTACCTTTTTTTTGTTAAGCTCAGACTGGAGTCATGTTTGGACATGTTTCCAGACATGTCTGGGGCAAGTCCCCGAAAATTAAAAAAAAGAGGTCTAAATGTGGGTGGGGTCTGCAAAAGAGTATATAAGGAAAAGAATTGAGACAGTAATGGAGTAGGAGAAATTGCAAGAAGAAGGATACGTGTGACCAGACCTGTCATTTCTGTTCAAGACCTGTGTAGTTTCTTTTGTGGATTTCTTTGCCTGTGTTTGAGCATTTTCTTCATCCAGGACATCACCAAGCCACCCCACCAAAAAGGGACTGTAATTATTTCTGTTTTTTCTTATTTATCAATCTTGGTCTTTAGTTGTAGGTTGTTATTAGTCTTTGTCTTTGTTAAAAATTAAATGTGTTTTAGTTGTTAAAACTGTGTTTGTCATCCCTTGCTGTTGCTGTTGTGTTATAAATGTAATAACAAATTGGGGCCATAACACAATAAATAAACTAAAACCGGCAGTTCTGACGTCCGAGCTCGCGAACTCATTTCAACACTTATAAGGAACAAGTAAAACTCACGACCTCAGTGATATCTGAATTCTGAAAAATACCTTATTTTCACAGAATTGACATTCCACTTTCAGGGAAGATAAACTATAAATTTCCTCCCTGGATTCAACTGAACCGTGCAATGAACGTACCTGGGGGTCCATCCAAATGCATAGGAAGTTCACGTTTTAAACGGGAAAAACGCCTCGGCATTCAACTTTGTAGAATTCGGTATTCATTTCAAAACGAAGAGCAAAAGTAAAAAGCAAAATAAGCCTCAGCTTTTTCATGAATCCTTCCTCCGGAGACCGATGTGTCCAGTAGAAGGAACCCTCCAGTCCCGTTCCATTTGAAATAATTCCAATTGACCATGTCCTTATCTCAATTAAATCATGTAAATGTAACTGAACACTTCAAGGCCAGTTTTGCGAGCTTTTTTTTTTGTCTAAATCTCGTCTAATTCAGCCACGTAATGTGCACAACGTAGGCAGGATGCAACCGAGCCTGCTGACATGCATAGGCTTGTATGCTCTGTGTTTGTCCAATCAATGTGTTTCGCTTGCTGTAGAATGTTTAAACACTCGGGAATTGGATAAGAAACGAGCCAATCAATACATTGTTACCGGGGAAATTTCACGTGGGCATGAAGTGTAATTATGCAGTTACGAAGAAGAGCCTGAGTGTATATTCAAGTGATTGGCTATCAACACCAGTACACGGGAGGATATAAGGAAGTGCTGAATTTGTCGATGAAGGAATCTACATGTAATTCCACGGTAGGGAACGATGCATTTTTTGAAAGAGATGACTGTAATTACAGTAGAATGTGAGAGAATCAATACCATGCAGAATTTTTTTGCTTCAGAAAACAGATTTTTCTGAACCATTAATTGGAATACCGTTGGCTCACTGTAGCTAAAGTGGTTGCTACACAGGACAACGATTTTTTCTGTCGCAATAGATCATTTTTTTAGACTGCTGGATCAATATTATGGGCAAGGATATTGACCAATTTGCACATCAGGCATAGCTGAGGAGTTTAATTCATGCAACTCCTGAAAAACAGGGAACTTCTCCATACTCTCAATCCTGTTTCAGCTCTGCCTGCCTATGAATATTCAATAACTGATCCGGGGGTGTCATCTCGTGGTCGAGTACTGGAACTACGTCTTCAAATTTGCAGTTCTATAGACGCGAGCGTCTACATCTGCAGAAAGGGTTTAAAACATGCAATGACTTCAAAAAATTAAGAACTACCAGTGAACTGCAAATATTCTACTTCACTTGCATCGCAGCTTTGTAACAGTACATGGAGAAATAGGAAAAAAGAGTCTTATGGATTGTAGAGAGTTGCCGATTCATACCAGAATCAACAATATTTGAGGAATATTTCAGCAGAAATAGACAAATAACAGTTGCATCACAGGCTTTGTGACCAAGTACTCAAAAAGAGATGGAGAGAATAGTTAAAGGAAGAAGAGACATTGTAGGTTGCAGATGAACACAAGCTCACCCACGGCAGGACAAGAAACACAACCAAGTGCTGCTCTCCAGGACAAGGCTACTATGAGGATGACCGGTTTGACAGGACAGACAACATTGTGGAAATTTGAATGTTAGAATTCAAAAATAATTTGTTTTTGCTTCAAAGTTGAAAGATTTTTTATACATACTGAAATTCAAAAGCTTCTAGTTTAAAAAGTAAAATTCATTTTCAAATTCTGCTTGAGATTGTTTGCTTAGGAGAGTCTCTAGGTTCATATATGTCATTTTCAGAATTTTTCAATGAGCAGTTTTTACAGAGAAAATTTTTGAAAATGGAAGGGTCATCAGGAGGGGAAAATGGAAAAACTCCAAGATGGCCAGTCAGCTCGGGCCCTAATTACCACTTCAGTTTAATGAATCTGATATCTTGGGCTCACAGTTTTGAAATCCTATTTATCTCATGAATGTCAGCGTCATATTATTTTGAAAAAAAAAAAAAAAGCGTTCGCTTCTATTCAGCGGTAAATCCAAGTCAATTGGATGAACAACTCGCCTGCTAACATGCTTCGACATTACGTGTAACTTATTGTTTTAATGGCGAAAAGCATTAGCTAGCTTGCTTCCTAGCGAATTATGATACCAGATGAGTACAAAACAATATCATTGTGGAAATATGGGTACATTTGGATGATTACCCTGGTCGAGACTGACCCTATAAGAGCTAGCAAACTTGACCCACATGTTAGCTGTTAGCAAGCCACGCAAGCAAGTCTTAGTTAATTTGTTATGCATTGCATAAGAATATCGCATATGCAACAAACCAACGTGATGTATATCACTAAATGAGGGCATGAATGTGATGCAGAGGCAGTTTTGTTTCACTTTCAAGGGGCAGCAAGCACAGTGTTATTACAGTGTTGGTTAGCTACAGCTAGCGTTAGCTGCCTCTGTTGTAGGCACTGACCACCTGGTGCACGTCTGTGAATGCAGCGTGTGGGTGAAAGTGTAACTCAAACCAAAAAACAGGCAGTAGCTCTATTTGATCCCATTTCCTAGTTCTTATAAGTACTATGGAATGCAAGTACCAATGCACGTTCAGAGACTCTCTTTTATACTGATGAACAAGGTGCTAACATAATTGTGCCACACTCTCTCTTTAAAGACACGTTTAAATCTCCGGAACCTGACATGCTGTCCTTGACTAGAGAATTGGAGGACTTAAAGAAATCAGAGTCCAGATTTCTGTGGCACTCCATAACTTTGTCAGAGTATTGGAGAGCCAAGCGTATTCCACGCGGTCTACGTATAAATAAAATCCCGTCATTTGGCTTGGATGATAAATCTTTTATGCAAAAATGGGAAAAAATTTTAAATAAATGTTCATTAGATTTGATGCTTTTGATTGTTGAAAAAACTAAATCTGAGCAAGCTAAATTAAAAACGGATGTGAAACGGGTAGAAGATGAACTCAAGAACAAAGCGACTGCTGATACGTTTCTTGAGATTACAGAGAAAATTTCCATTGCTCTGTCTGGGTTTGTTAAGGATTTGCAGACTTACAAGCTGAAGAAGTATGAACGGGATACTAGAGACTATGCAGGCGGGACAGTGTATGAATGGCAAGGAAATCGAAAGAGGTTCTCTAGGAGTAACCGCCCACCCCTGCCTAAGACGAACAGATACATGCCTCTATCCACAGCAAGTGAGAGGGACTCCTCTGATGACCTGAGTGACATTGGAAGCGGTGGTCCATCCAATTCCATTCCCATGCCTTTTTTGGACCGAGGTTACAAACATCGAAAACAAAGACGCGACGGGGTTCGAGGGGGAAGAAGCGAACCCCCACAACCCACTCGCTGGTCTCCGCGGAACCATCAGAGGAGACTGTAATCAATATCTCGGATTACGATCTGACGGATGCAGAGAAAGCAGTGCTTTACAAAGGACTTTCTTTTGCCCTTTCTAACCGCATTGACTCCTTTTCATTAAAAGTGGACTCGTTTAAATTTTTTAGACAACTCCATCTTAGACATTTTTTCTTGAAGCCCAATGTCCTGTCAACTAGTAATGTTAGAAATAGTGCTTATGATTCCAATATTAACGCAACTCCCAGAGAAGTGACCCCCTTTAAAAAGAAATCAAGGTTTTTGCCCTCATCTAATTTAAATCCTACTATTGTCACATTCAGCCAGTTGGTTGAGCGAGACATGGCTAAACTTGGTGCATTTTGTCCTTCGAAAAACAAAAATATGAAAAAAAGCGAATTGGATGCGTTGCGTGCTTTGGAATCTAGACGGGACATTCTAATTCGCCCTGCCGATAAGGGGGGCGCGGTTGTTGTTGTTATGGGCTTACAGAATAATGATTGTGGTATATTGAAATTGTTAAATGATGAAAAACATTATAAGCCTCTTCCTTGTAATCCTATCTCTAACATAAAATACACGATTGATGAATTTATTGATGCATCTTACAAAAAAGGTTGGATTACTGAGAAAGAAAAGGGTTTTCTTTTAAGCGATCACCCCCGTTGTCCAGTATTTTATGGTTTACCCAAAATCCATTAGTGTCTTGATGACCCCCCTTTGCGTCCGATCGTTTCTGGTATAGGGAGTGTTACTGAGCCTCTTTCACAATTTGTTGATTTTTTTTCTGAAAAAATATCTCCATAGTTTACAATCATATCTTGGGGATTCCACAGATGTTTTGAATCTGATTAACAACTGGAATTGTGAAAGCAGTGATATCCTTGTGTCTTTGGATGTGCAAAGCCTCTATACTTGCATACCCCATCACATAGGTCTACAAGCCATGTCTTATTACCTTGCCAAACGCCCCACTGATGTTTTGCCTCCTTCAGAGTTCCTTGAAAGCTTAGTTGAGATAATACTATCAAATAATTTCTTCAGTTACTCTGGAAAATTTTATTTACAACTACAAGGGACTGCAATGGGGAGTGCTTTTGCTCCATCTTATGCCTGTTTGGTAATGGGTCTATGGGAAGAAAAATATATATACAATACTGTGCATAACCCATTTCATTCTAAAATATCTTTGTGGTGTAGATATATAGATGATGTTCTTCTGATATGGAAGGGTACACTTGCTGAATTGAATGATTTCTTGAGTTATGTGAATTCCACCACGAATTACTTGTCCTTTACTATGGAATACAATAATCAATCCATTGATTTTCTAGATCTTACCATTTTTAAGGACATGAATAATACTTTACAATCTACTATATACAGAAAACCCCTTAGCAGGAATACCTTATTGCAAGCGGATAGTAATCACCCTTCTCATTTACTCCGCAACATCCCCGTGGGGCAGTTTTTGCGAGTTAGGCGGAATTGTAGTATCACGACTGATTTTATGTCTAAAGCTTCTCATTTAGCTCATCGCTTTGAACAACGCGGTTATCATAAAGCGGACATTACTGAAGCATGGGATAGGGCTTTCAAGACGGAACGCGCTGACCTGTTAAAGAAAAAATCCAAGTTACCTAGTACTACGTCTAGATTATCCTTCTCCACCTGCTATACACCGGCAGCTGGAAGAATAAAACAAATTATTTATAAACATTGGCATATTTTGAAATCTGACCCGACGCTTAAAGTTTTTAGCGCCGAACCGCCCAGGTTTATATTTAGGCGTGCTCGTAACATCAGAGACCGATTGGTCCATTCTGATATGACCATCCCATCCCCCACCACTTGGCTGCCTAGTCCACCTCAAGGCTTTTTTAAATGTGGAAATTGTGTGCAATGTTCTAATTCGGCCAATGCGAAATATTTTTTACATCCTCGCACTGGTAAAAGATTCCCTATTTCTTCGTTTATCAATTGCAATAGTGCACATGTAATATATATTTTAAAGTGTCCTTGTGGGCTGGCTTATATAGGCCAAACAAAACGTCAGTTGAAGTTAAGGGTGGCTGAACATAAGACAGCTATTCGGACCCAGAATTTAACTTATGCCATGGCGCGGCATTACAAGATGGCAAATCATGGCTCCCCTGCGTCCTTAAGATTTTTGGGGATTGAGAAAATCTCACCCCCACTTAGGGGTGGTGATATTATTAAAAAACTTCTATGCAGGGAAGCATTTTGGATACACACACTAGGCACTTTAGAACCTCAAGGTCTAAATGAGGAATTAAACCTATCTTGCTTTCTCTAAAATTGAATAATGATGAGGATATGTCTTTGATTATGTATGTATTTTTATCTCTGTCTGTTAAAACTGATTTTATCACTATTGACTTGTGAGTGGGCGTTGTTCTACAATTGATGTAATGAGTGTAGCACCTTGGTTGATATGGGTGAATCTTCAGGTAGCTTACGCCCTCTTTAAGCACACCTGTTGAGGATTTCTTACAATTTATCAAAGGCTTGTTCACTCATTTCCTCCAAGGACTCTGATGAAGATGTAGGGTCTACATCGAAACGTTAGTCACTATTGTTATGTACCTTATTCAATAAAAAGTGAGAATTTAGCAGATATCAGTGCTGCACCGGCATTCTTTTTACTTCATATTATTTTGGTCCTGTCCTGGTTGCACCAGATTATCTGGATTGACTTAATTGGCAGAAGTGCGGAGAACGCTCCCTTTTTTTCTATTGAAGTACTATGGATACTCAGAGAAATCAGAGTATATGTGGCACAGTTTGTGAAAATTGCGTTTATATTTTGCTCTCCACATCGGGCCCTATTCAAACTTTTAAAGAAAACCTGAATTGTCATGATTACTGATCACTATGAATTTTGTTTCAGAAATCTGTTGAGACATTGAGTGGGATGCAGGAAGTTGAAACAATCACAAAGGTAATTGCATGCTGAATCAAACATACTGTTATTAATTCTGAAATAATTTTCTTTGATAGTCAAGTTATTTTGAATCTTTTAGGACACGTTTGTAAACATGAAGAGGAAGGGTGAAATCACCCATTTTTTCCATGCCAATGAAAAGACAAAAGCGGCTAAAGAAAAAGTGGAAAGAGTAGATGACCAAAAAACTGATGAGATAAAATTTCTGAGGTGCTCTACCTCTTCTAAGGGAGAGCCCCACAGATATGAGGAGGTCGAAAAGGGAGGGCACCACAGAGAGGAAGAGGGAAGGTTCGCAAAGAGCAAAGGAAAGCAAATCATGCAGTGCTCAGACAGCAACAGGGAAATGAGAGTGCCTGAGGTATGAACAGTTTTCAGCTGTTGAGCTGGTTCGAATGGTATAAGCATTACTATATATTTTAGATTTGTGAAGGAATCACATCACAGAATTTATCAAAATATTCCATTTTAGAGACTTGGCCTAGCCTCAGTCAAATAAATTTTTCATTCAATTTAATGTTTGCCTTAAATAAATACATAATAAGATACTGCTGCATTTTGTTATTCCCCCCCCCCCCCCCCCATCCATCTTCGAGACATGTCCAGGCGTGATGGGCCATCTTGCCAAAACTGGAGAGTTTCCGCAAGGCCCTACATGGGGGCAACATAAGAGGCTGTAAGCCACTCTGTGCAAAAGCTTATCGTTGGTTAGAGTATTCACAGACCAAAGATGCTGTTTATTGTTTCCCCTGCAGACATTTTTCTCTGCCTGATGCCCAAAGACAGTTTTTACCCCTCTTATGAGATATCGTAACTGGAAAAAGACCACATTTAAAGGCAGTGGTTTCTGTTCTCATGCCAGATCTGAAACCCATCCAAACACAATGTTTGCATGGGCAGAAAATAAAAAAAAATGAGAGACAAAAATATTTCACTATTGGAGATTATGGACAAAAATAATAATTTAAAAAAAGAATGAAAGTCAAGACTTCTTAAAAGAACTTGATGAGATTCTCATTTTTTTAAATCAAATATTTTTTTTTTAAACAACAACAATTAACATCCCACCCCACCCTCCCCCTGTGGCCTCAGTTACAGAAGACTTTGCTCAGTTATTCCACAGCAATTACATCTCAATGCAGTTGTGATAAATGAGATTCTTATTTTTTCAGCCATGGAAAACATAGCCCAGCGGCTTCACAGGGAGGTTCCTGACTCAGAAGGAAGGGGTGTTTTTCTGGCTATGTTCAAAGTTTTTGGCAACCATAACCTTATGATCAAAAAAAGACTTCAACAGCAACAAAAAAAAGCAACATATACCAGTGAAACAATCTGAAACAAAAAACTGGCATGTTTGGCTGAAATGGTTAAAGAGGAAATAGGTCAGAAAGCACCCACTTTTCAGTGATTGTTGATGAGACTTGTTATGGCCCCAATTTGTTATTAGATTTGCGACAGCAATGGATGACAGACGCAATTTTAAAACTGAAACACATTTAATTAAACAAAGACTTTTAACTACTCTACTGACCAAGAGTGATATATACAAGAAAAAAAATATTTACAGTCCCTTTGCTTGGTGATGTTCCAGGTGAGGAAAATGCTCCAACACAGGCAAAAATCCACAAAAACTTCACAGGTCTTGAAAATAAGTGACAGGTCTAGTCAAATGTATCCTTCTCCTTGCAATTTCTCCTACTACTTTACTGTCTCAATTTTCCTCCTTCTATACTCTTTTGCAGACCCCTCCCACATTTAGGCCTCTTTTTTCAAATTCTCTGGGACTTGTCCCAGACATGCCCAAACCTAGCTCCAGCCTGGGCTTAACATAAGAAAGGTCAAAACTGCCATTTAGTGGCTTCTATTCGCATTACACCTCCATTCCAAAAGGGAAAAATTTTGACTCATAAAGGCAAAATTTTTCTTTTCAACACAAAATTTTTTAAGTAGACACTCTTGTGTGTGTGTGTGTGTATATATATATCTCTATCTATCTATCTATCTATCTATCTATCTATATATATATATATATATAAAACACAATATGCTAATAAACATGTGATATGTACACATACTCAAACAAGGGATAAGCAATCAGCAATTACATTGTCAGTACCCTTTACATGCTTAATTTCCAAGTCAAACTCCTGTAACATCAAACTCCAATTCAACTATCTCCGATTCTTGTTTTTCATCTAACTCAAAAACATTAACGGATTGTGGTCAGTATACACAACCATTGGCTTTTGCCCTGGACAAACATAAACCTCAAAGTGTTGTAAAGACAGAACCAGAGCCAACAGCTCCTTCTCTATTGTGAATTGTTCCTTTGGTGGTGATTGAACTTCCTGGAGAAGTATGCCACGGGATGCTCAATCTCATCAGAGTCACTTCTCTGTAGGAGCACAGATCCACAAGCTTAGTCACTGGCATCGACCGCAATGGAGAACGGTTTGTTGAAGTCAGGAGATTTGAGCACGGGAAGTGACACAGCAGAGACTTCAGGCGATCGAAGGCTCTTTGGCATGCTTCATCCCAAGTGAACTTTACGCCTTTCTTCAGTTGGTTGGTGAGACTGAGAGCAATTTCACCAAAGTTCTTGCAGAACTTGCGGTAGTACCCGATCATTCCAAGGAAGCGGCGCAAAGCTTTTTTGTTGTCAGGAACTGGAAAGTCCATGATGGTTTGGACTTTAGCATTTATGGGTGCCACATTACCCTGGCCTATGACATAGCCAAGATACGTGACAGTAGCACAAACCAAAGTCACTCTTGCTCAGGTTAACAGTCAGGTTAGCCTGGGTCAAGCGCTGGAACAACGTGTGTACATCTTTCAGATGTTCTTCCCAGGAGTAACTCCATGTGATCAGGTCGGCGATGTACGCACCCGTGTGTGGCAATCCGGCGATTGTCGACTGTATCATCCTTTGGAACGTGGCTGAGGCATTTTTCATGCCAAAGGGTAGGACTTCATACTGGTACAACCCAGGCAGTGTGGCAAAAGCAGAGATGCTCTTGGCCCTCTCAGTTAAAGGCACACACTATTAACCCTTCAATAAATCAATCTTGGTCAACAACTTTGATTACCCTGCTTTATCGATACAATCATCAATCCTAGGTATTGGAAACACATCAGTTCTAGTTACAGCATTGACTTTGCGATAATCTGTACAGAATCTAGTACTTCCATCAGGTTTTGGAACTAGCACACAGGGTGAACCCCAATCTGAGTAGGAGGGTCTGATGATATCATGTTCTAACATGTACTCAACCACTTTCTCAGCAAGCTTTCTCTTTTCAGGATTCATCCGTTACAGATGCGGTTTTATTGGTTTGGCATCACCAACATCTTCATCATGAGAAGCTATAGAAAATCTCTTTGGAACATCAGGAAATAGATCTTTATATTTATTGATCAACCTCTTAAACTGATCTTTCTCCAAGGGTTCTAAGTGCTGGTGTTTTACATCAAGATTTTGCAACACTTCAATATTTGACAATTTACATGAAAGAACTTCAGCTTTAATTCTAAGTTCATCATCTGAAAGTTGTGTATATTTCATAAAGTATTGCAAAGGAAACGTGTATATTTAATTAAGTATTGCAAGCGTAGAGGACTGTGTGCGGGACTTATTCGCTTCTTCCATTGGGCTGACTTTCTGTCATCTCCTACGCACCTATCCATCTACAGGTGTGCATTTGTATTATTTTCTAGGTTCATCATCTTGAAACTCCCTCTCATCTTCACACGTCTCGACCAAAGGAGGATCTGAAGTGACAGCTGCAACCCTAGCATTTCTGTCATGATAAGGCTTCAGCATGTTAATGTGACGCAACTGTTTTGGCTTTCTCCTATCTGGAGTCTCCACAATGTAATTGAGATCATTGAGTTTTGTCAGAATTTCATAAGGACCATAAAATCTAGCCTGCAATGGATTGGACTGCAAGGGAAACAACACAAGGACCTTGTCTCCTGGTTTAAACTCACGGCTTCTAGCCTTATGATCATACCAAGTTTTCATTTTTCCATATTTTCTTTTTTGATTTCAAGTTCTCTTCGGCTAGGTTACAAGCTGCATGCAATCTTTCTTTGAACTTGCTAATATAGTCTAACAGACTGATATGCGGCTTTTTCTTTTGCCATTGTTCACTCAATAATAGCAAAGGTCCTCTCACTTCATGGCCAAACACTAGCTCAAAAGGACTGAATCCTGTAGACTCCTGCACTGCTTCTCTAGCTGCAAACTACAGCAAATGAATACCTTCATCCCAGTCTTTCTCATGGTTATAACAATAAGTCCTCATCATTGTCTTGAGTGTGAAATGAAACCCCTCGAAGGCACCCTGACTCTCTGGATGATAGGCACTGGAAAGAATCTGATTCGCACCTAGTTCATACACAACCTGCTGAAACAATCCGGGAGTGAAATAGCTACCTTAGTCTGACTGAATTTCCCTGGGAAGGCCAAGCAACGTAAAGAACTTCATCAAAGCCTTTGAGATTGCAGTTGCCTTGATGTTGTGTAGAGGTATGGCTTCAGGGAATCTGGTAGATGCACACACAACAAGTACTGAGTTCCAGATCTAGTCTTGGGTAATGGACTAACACAATCAACAATGCCCTTGGAGAAGGGCTCCCCAAATGCTGGGATAGGCTGCAATTGAGCTACAGGTGGGTCTAACTGGTGTTTTCCAACTACCTTACAAGTGTGACAGGTTTTCCAAAAGTTGGAGACATCTTTCCGAAGCCTAGGCCAGAAGTGTTGCATGATCTTATCAACAGTCTTGTTAACACTAAGATGACCTCCTAAAGGTAAACTATGAGCCATTGTTAAGATCTCATTCCTGTAGACCTTTGGAACAACAATTTGCTTGACCACTGCCCAATCTGCATTGGCAGGGATATCAGGAGGGCGCCAGTTCCGCATCAACACACCATCCTTGAGATAATACCCACCTGGAACTGCATCTATTTCTTTATCAGGAAGGGCTCTTTTCTTTACTACACAAATTTTAGGATCATTAGTTTGCTTCTCAATCAACCGCTTTCTGGACAGAGTCTCCAGACACATCAGAATCACTAGACCCATCTGGCTGGCTGAACAGAGAACAGAACATCATCAGACCTGTTACTGGATTTCTGAGCACCATCACCAGATTTGTCATTAGTTTTGGGTGAGGAATCTTGGGTATCACCATTACCTTTTTTTATGAAATTGGGACCATCTTTTGTTACTGCTAGACTGAAATTTGGACTTATGTGTGAGAACATATTCGTCTGGAAACTTGGCAGCTGACTGCAAATTCAGTGCTTGCTTCTCATTAAGGTAGGTCTTAATATCATCCTTAACACAGTTCTTGAATTCTTCAACTAAAGCCATCTCTTTCAGTGAGTTGAAATCATTCATGATCTCCATAAAAGTACACTAGCGCTCAAAGCAAACCTTCTTCTCATTAGCAAATCCCTCATAAGTCCGATTGCCAGATTTCTTCAGACCTCTGAATTTCTGTCGGTAAGCCTCTGGAACCAACTCATAAGCTGTCAAAATAGCCTTTTTGACAACCTCATAATCAGAGGAATCATCAGCAGACAAAGCCGAATAGGCTTGTTGAGCTTTACCCTTGAGGACAGCTTGCAACATCAGAGGCCAGTGTTCCTTTGGCCACTGGCAACTCTTTGCTACCTTTTCAAAACACTGGAAATAGTTGTCAACATCCTTTTCTGCAAAAGGAGGCACCAGTTTTACCTCTTGGCAAGCACAAAATTTATTTTTAGTTTCAATTTCAATTTTTAGTTGCTCCATGTGGAGTCTTTCTTCTCTAATTCAAAATCTCTCTGTCTCTCTCTTTCTGCTCTTTCCTCTTTCTCTCTCTCTTGCGAATTTTTCTAACTCAAATTCTGTGTTTTTCTTCTCTTGTTAATTTTTCTTAATCAAACTGCCTTTGTTTTTCTTTCCCCCCCCCATTCTATTTTGAGCATTATTAATGCCAACTCAGGATAGTGAGACAATTAACGGCTCTCCTCCGAAGCACGTGCCTGTCTGCCACTGATTCTTATACACTCATTGGTTGAATCTTTGCAAGTTCAGAACTAGGGCGGAGGATACCCGGACATGGACCAACCCGGAGTCTTCCTGACGAGCGCCCGTCTGGCCAACAGGAGGCGCTGGAGAAACGAACAAAGCTGTTATTGTATACCCAAATCCGGCAGTCCCTTCCCAATTTGAAACCCTGTAGCGCGATAGCCAATTGTGCGCTACTCTGAAAAAGCTGCCTAGCCCTGCCGGTGGGTACACCGGGACTCGAACTCGCGACGTGGTGATCACCTCTGCACTGCAGAGCAGTGCCTTAACCGTGTGAGCTACGTGGTGAATGATTACGGACGGACGGACAGACGGACAGGGCGATGACTATACCCCACGGTATTCCATAGGATTGTTCACTAACTTATCATTAATATTACAAAACCCAAAACCAGTGAAGTTGGCACGTTGTGTAAATCGTAAATAAAAACAGAATACAATGATTTGCAAATCCTTTTCAACCTATATTCAGTTGAATACACTGCAAAGACAAGTTACTTAATGTTCGAACAGGTAAACTTTGTAATTTTTTGCAAATATTAGCTCATTTGGAATTTGATGCCTGCAACATGTTTCAAAAAAGCTGGCACAAGTGGCAAAAAAGACTGAGAGAGTTGAGGAATGCTCATCAAACACTTGGAACATCCCACGGGTGAACGGGCAAATTGGGAACAGGTGGGTGCCATGATTGGGTATAAAAGCAGCTTCCCTGAAATGCTCAGTCATTCACAAACAAGGATGGGGTGAGGGTCTCCGCTTAGTGAACAAATGCGTGAGCTGATAGTCGAACAGTTTAAAAACAACATTCCTCGACAAGCTATTGCTAGAAATTTAGGGATTTCATCATCTACGGTCCGTAATATCGTCAAAAGGTTCCAAGAATCTGGAGAAATCACTGCACGTAAGGGACAAGAATGTAAACCAACACTGAATACCCCGTGACCTTCGATCCCTCAGGCGGTACTGCATCAAAAACCAACATCAGTGTGTGAAAGACATCAACACATGGACTCAGGAACACTTCAAAAAACCACTGTAAGTAACTACAGTTCGTCGCTACATCTGCAAGTGCAAGTTAAAACTTTACAATGCAAAGCGAAAGCCATTTATCAACAGCACCCAGAAACGCCGCTGGCTTCGCTGGGCCCAAGCTCATCTAAGATGGACTGATGCAAAGTGGAAAAGTGTTCTGTGGTCTGATGAGTCCACATTTAAAATTGTTTTTGGAAACTGTGAACGTCGTGTCCTCCGGACCAAAGAGGAAAAGAACCATCCGGACTGTAATAGGTGCAAAGTTCAAAAGCCATTATCTGTGATGGTCTGGGGGTGTATTAGTGCCCAAGGCATGGGCAACTTACACATATGTGAAGGCACCATTAATGCTGAAAGGTACATACAGGTTTTGGAGCAACATATGTTGCCATCCAAGCAAAGTCTTTTTCATGGACGCCCCTGCTTATTTCAGCAAGACAATGCCAAGCCACGTTCTGCATGTGTTACAACAGCATGGCTCCGTTGTAAAAGAGTGTGGGTACTAGCCTGGCCTGCCTGTAGTCCAGGCCTGTCTCCCATTGAAAATGTGTGGCACATTATGAAGCGTAAAATACGACAACAGGGACCCCGGACCGTTGAACAACTTAAGCTGTACATCAAGCAAGAATGGGAAAGAGTTCCACCTGAAAAGCTTCAGAAACTGGTCTCCTCAGTTCCCAAACGTTTACTGAGTGTCGTTAAAAGGAAAGGCGATGTAACACAGTGGTAAAAAGGCCCCTGTGCCAACTGTTTTGCAGTGTGTTGCTGCCTTTAAATTCTAAGTTAATGATTATTTGCAAAAAAAAAAAAAAGTTTCTCAGTTTGAACATTAAACATCTTGTCTTTGCAGTGTATCCAATTGAATATAAGTTGAAAAGGATTTGCAAATCATTGTATTCTGTTTTTATCTATGATTTACATAACGTGCCAACTTCACTGGTTTTGGGTTTTGTAAGTTCAAGCATTTTTGTTGTCATTTCTGTTATGTCTCCCAATTTGTTTTTTTACCAAGCCCTTTTTCACTTTGAATTATCATTATGAAGAACTTTGCTTTAGCCTTATGCAATGCCCGTGTGACTTAGTTTCTTGCAGAAGTGAATTTTTGTCTGTCTACTGTCAGACTCGACTTCAAAGCTGTTTTGAGAAGACTGTTGCGCTATTTCATTTGTTGTAAACAACATGAATTGAACCATGGTCACTTAATTTTTCTTTTCCTTTGCCTCCCTTTTGTGATAAAGGTTACTATAACTGTTTTGATTTTTGATAGAAAATAGGCAGTACTATAGTTTACATCATCAGAAGAGGGAAAAGATGTCTGGTGTATATTGCTCCAAAGCCAGTGTCTTCACAGACCTGCAGGTTACCCATTCTATGTGCACTAGAACACTACCATACTATCATGGGTGCTAGTTTTGCGCTGATCACAAACTATATGGTACCTCTCCTCATTAGCCCAGATCGTAAAAGAGCTTGGGCCCAGAGAAGATGGCTGTGATTTTGTAAATATTGTTATTTGTTTATGTTTTTGACTTAATATAGTAAATTTTTAATTTGCATTTGTGGATACAGTGACAAACCGTGTTCACTGACAGTGGTTTTCAGAAGTGCTCCTGAGCCCATGTAGTCATTTCCACTACAGAATCCTGTGTGTTTTCAATGCAGTGCCATCTGAGTGCTTGAATATCACAGTCACTCAGCATTGGTTTTCAGCCTTGATCCTTGCATACAGATATTTCTTTGGATTCTCTGAATCTTTTAATGAAGTCATCTATCTTAGATGAAGTCCCCCAAATTCTACATTGAGAAACTTTTATTTTTAAATAGGAGAACAATTTTCCCACATAGTCTTTCACAGAGTGGTGAAGCCATCGCTAACTTTTGAAAGATTCAACCTTTCTGGGATGCTGTTTTTATACCCAGTGATTTTACTGACCGGTTGCTAATAAGCCTGATTAGCTGAGATGTTCCACCAGGTATATTTTTTAGCCTTATACAACTTTTCTTATTTTTGTTGACCCCTGTCCACAACTTTATGAAATATGTCGCTGGGATCAAATTTACAATGAGCTGTTTTTTCTCTTTTTTTAATTCTTTTCAATTAAATATAGGGTTTATTTGCAGATCAAGGTATTGGGGCTTTATTTACATTTTATACAGTGTCCAAACTTTTATGGAAATGAGGTTGTGAATCTCAAATCTTTGTCCCAAAACGTGATAATAAAGGGGTTCAAATGAAATGATATCTTATGGAGGACTTCATACTTTGTTGACCTTACCTTCCAGGCACCTGCAACACAGTACTTCGCACAAGCACACTGGCAGACTCTTCGGCAAGTTTATTTTTCATTGCTTGAACTTTTTCCTCATTTCTCAGTATGGTCTCCAATTCATGGAATCCTGTGCAGTTAATAACCCCTATTAATAGCCCACAACATACCCTACTGTGAAAGAAAAAAAACAGCATTTCTCACCTAAAACCATGGAAACTGCGTAATTAGGGCAGGGTAACATGGACCGGTAAAATGTACGGCATAAACATAATTAGACCGTTTAGCAGCTCCCTTTATTCTTCCAAGGACATTGCACTATTTTGTAATATGAAGTGTCAAACAATGATTCTGTATACACATGGACCTTCATGTGATTCTTCCCACTATTTTTCATTTGGCTACTATGTATCTGAGATTCTTTCCTAATCTTTGCAATAACCATTAGTCATATCTTCCTTTCCATCTTGGATCACACTTATTGTGATAAAGAAAATTAATATCTGGATCATTTGGGAGCTAGAAAATCTCTTAAGATTTTGTCAATATAGTGGGGGTGAACATTTTATTTCTTTGACAATTAGCGCCAAAAATGGATAAATACTGATGGTTACAGTCAGAGGCGGACTGGGGCAAAAAAGTGACCCAGGAATTTGTACCTGACTGGCCAGGGATGGGGAGGTAGTAACTGGCCAAAAACATTTCAGTTCATTTGGAAAAAAATGTTTTATTTCTTGATTAATTTATTTATCCTTTATTTAACCAGGTAAAGACTTGTTGAGATTACAAATCTCTTTTCCAAGAGTGACCTGGCCAAGACGGCAGCATGATGCAATTTCAATAGTAACAAAAACCAAAAACCGAAGTATGCATTTTAACATCATATCGGACCATATATCCCATAAAACAGGGGTTCCCAAACTTTTCCAAATCAGGGCCCACTTGAAAATCTAAAAAATGTGCGCGGCCCACCTTTGTCCTATAAACCGTACATAGATGAAATTATGCATTCTAAGAACACTTAACAGCAACAATAATAGTTGTTGTTGTTGTTGTTGTTGTTGTTAATAAAATAAATAAATAACAACAACAATAATTGTTATTGTTTTTTTTAATTAATTAATTTATTATTATTATTATTTTAAAGATTTAGGATTGAAATGAAAGCAGGGGGATAAAGGAAGCCCAAACATTTAATCTGTGATGTACACACAAGACAGAATTAATTATCGAACACAGTACGTGCTCCTTCGATTATGACCCCCGGTCATGATGACCAGAAAGCTACGTTCCGATTCAAAAACTATATAAGGTTCCTAAAATATTGTGAGGTCAATCGCACTCAATAGGTTATTACTTCTAAATATTTTTTTAAATCGTGCAGTAAAAATTTTACAATAAAAATAATAAAAAAATCATATTTGCAAAAATGAATCATATTTTCAATGACCTCTCACGGCCCACCTGCAGTACCACCACGGCCCACAGTTTGGGAATCACTGCCATAAAACATTGATGTTATTAGTTTTTGAGTTTATATAACACCAATTAGCCTACAACAAAATAATTGTTGTGTATATGTAACATACAAATCCAGTGGCTATATATATGCATTTATGATTTTAGCATATGTGAACAGATCATCAAGTCCCCCCTCCCCCCCAAGTTCCTAGACCAGGTTAAGTAAAAGAAACCACCCTAAAAAACTTTAAAAAGTTAGTACAATACTGTTATTGTCATGGTTATGGTTTTTGGTCATGTTCAGGTTCCGTGTTCATGATTTTTTCTTTTATTTATTCTTTTGGTTATTGTAATACTCAGGTTGAAGTTCATTCCATTTCTCAGACCCATTGCACTTGTATCCCCTGCCTTGTGATCTAGTTAGTTCAGTCCGTCTTCCCTGTCTGCGTGCCCATTTACATCGGTGATTTTAATGAATTCCGGTTTTCTTCCTTCGTCTTTCTGTTCTGATTACTAACAAGACTAACATTTGTATTTTGTATCATAGTCTACCAGCACAACTAATCCATGTATATGATTACTAACTTACTAACAAGCACTCTAGTTTAATATGATGTAAACACTGTGCAACTAGGCCAAGGAGGGTCCTAGCTGAGGCGGAGGGTCTCAGCGTGTTTGCCTTAACAGCCAGCTAAAAGATGGTCCTCGCAGTCTCCATTATAATAATGGGGTCTGGTTACAGCATCAGCACTGGCCCTCTGCCCCAGGCCTCACGTGATGACGTCTTTCACGTTCCGCTTTTAAATGGCCTGAGACGTGCCGAGCGGATGCTGCAGCCCTAATATCTTAGTGGTTACAATATATCTGACTCCATATCAAATTTAGGATACAAAATTGTAGTCACAATCATTTGCGGTTACCATGCGTTTGCATAAATATGATCGGATTTTAATTAGTCAATTTATTACTTAATTTGGAGCTCCGTTGTGCATCGGACTCATTACAGGTCTATACCCTACTCCGCCGGACCAAAACCATCTGAACAACCCAATCCGGCGAAAGAACTCAGAGGCTGGCGGCCTATTAAGCGCAGTAATTTGACATAGGAATACATTATGACTAGGGATTACCGGGGCCCACAGCGAGCAACTACAAAGGCATAACGGAATTCTCATCTTTCAGAGGCCTTGCGTCTTTTAAGATTTCCGCCTAAAAATAGAAATGGAATCTTGCTCGAAGCCAATATTAATAGCACCATACACAGCATGGAAAATCCACCTTATAACGTAGATGCCAAGCGCGTTGATCAGGCACGCAATTATGGACTTCGTTACTCAATTGAGAGCCAGGAGTCACAGATGCGAATATCAATTTATTTCGCCAGGCAGGCACAAGCTTAAATCACAAGACCTAATTACATCGTTACAGAAAAGAGAAGTCAATTCATACCTGGCGCAGCCCAAAACTACACATACACACAACGTAAATGAGGGAAGGATGAATACAAGCTTCCTCGACTTCTCTGTTTCCCTTTCTTTTATGCCCAATCTCTGGACTGCGTCCTATGGCGGGGGTCATAAGTCATTTTGGGTCATTTGAGCCAAGAAGGCTCCCCCATTCCGGAGGGGCTTTGGGAGGAGACATGACCACAAGGAAAACTGAAGCATATTTTTCCCTTAAAGTTATTGAAGGAGGGTATGGCACAAGTCCAATTCCTTCGAAATATTCCCTATGAGATTTCAGAAATTACGAGGATTAAAATGATACCAAATACAACCTACTTGCGTTGGAGTTGGTCATGAAACGTCCGACACAATACCGAATTACAAGAATAATCTGCATTAAGGCTATTATTCCACTCTTAACCTTCAGTATAGCAAAAAACACGTTATTCTGTGACATCGTGAGTGAGATTAGTGTTTTACTCAGGAAATTAAAAGTCTTTTAGAAATATTTACCTCATGTATTGAAATTGTACGGGTGCAGTTATGTCAGAGTCCATTGGATGGCACTGCGGAGTTGTCCGGCATGAGTCTCGCTGGCCAAAGGTTTGCGGACAGAAGTTTTTTGGTAGATTCCCAGGCATCTGCATTAACCATTACCCCTGTGGCAAGATGAGATTGGCGCCCGAGAGTCTGGTTGAGTCCATTCCCATGACCCTGGGGTCATCTGCTAAATGTTGGAGCATGTATCCCAACAAGGGTCAAACCGTTGGCGTAATGATGGGGCACGTATCTCAACAAGGGTCAAACTGTTGGAGTAATGATTATGGCGCTAGATAATCCAACCAGATAACCCTCTCTGTCTTTCCCGCTTACAATGTAAAGTTGCACTGCTACTAATTCAGCTGTTTCTGTCCTCTCCTCAGTTTCAGCGAGAATCTCTCACCACGTGCTTAATTACTCTCATGCGCTCGTTATCTGTGCATGTAGAACTCCTGGACCGGAGCTGTTTAAATGTCATAGACTGTTTGTGTGATTCCCGTTCATGTTTTGTCTTTCGCCAATTTTCATGGTTAGGGCTTCCCTCATGTGATTCTCCCGTTGTAATTAGTGTGATTCTCTACACCTGATTCCTGCATAGCATGTGACCTTCCCTGTGTGTAATTAAGCAGTGTTTTCACTCACAGCTCTTGTCAGAACGTTTGTCAATATTTAATTGTGCAGAGCGCCTCGTATGCCATTGAGCATTGTTTTTCTTCTACTGGTTTGTCTGACTTCAATTCTTGCCATTGCCCTTTTTGTATTGGTTTTGTCTTTCTGGATTTCGACCCATTTTTTTAAGACCACAATTTCTGTGTTTGGATGCCCTGTGTATGACCCTTGGTTTTGTTCATCGACTACAACTTTAGCTTATCGTTTCTGGACCTCTGCTCACCTGTCTTACTGGTTCTGACCCCTGCCTGTCTAGTCGATACTGTTTTTGGATTTCGTACTGTGGCTTGGAAATTCCTGTGTTTTTTGGCTTTGACTCGGACCCCATTAAAGGCAAATGTTTTTTTGATATCTGTCTCTCGCGAGTGGTTCTTGAATTGGACCTCACAGTGATGGTCTTTTTTTCAAAATGTTTATAAAAATGGAGGCTTTGATGCTTGCAAAACACTCCAAGTGTTGTGAAAGTAGAAAGTGTTGTCTCATGAAACACCAAGAATACACATAAAGCGAGTCACGATTAAGTTGAACTTATGTTCATGTGAGTGAATTTACTATTCTGAAGGCAGGGGTTCGGTGGGTAATGTCCAAAAACAAACAATCCTATTTATATTAAAGATCCTATTTATCCTACAGTTGTCCTGAAAGAAATTTAATACAATGACGCAGTCCTTTATTCAAAACATCACATTGTCAACATATAAACTAATGTATTTTTACAGAAATATTATTATTATGTGAAAAAGAAATGTGACTTTGTGGCCATTTAGAATTTTTCAATAAGACCATTACACAATTTGGATTGATCATCCATAACCTTTTTTTTTAATGACGTTACATATCTGATGTACAGACTGTAAAGGGCATAGAATAGCTCACCACTACCTTCAGAACTGCACTACTCACTGGTTGCAAGCTTAATGACAGGTAATTTTGAACGGCAAGACAAATTTGAAACTCTTCCTGTATTCCAGAAAAAAAAATTTTTTTTGGCACCGCAGAGCAACGAATCAATATGCATCAAACAGTAGGCCATTAACCACTGATCCATCAGAGGAGTGCTTCTGTAAGCTAAACCAAATTTTAACCGAACAGATACTTGCGTAAGCCTATTAATTTGACGTCAGTTTTACCGCTTCCGTGTCCCCCTCCAAATGAAAACTCCTATCCACGAGGATCATCATGGCCGATTTTTTGGTTTTTAAAAGTGTGGGTCTCCAACGACAGTTTACTTTATTCTCTAAACTTTTACACGTCACCATTGCTTTTTGATATTTTCGTCTAATCTCATAGTCGTTCAAACGCATTTTTAGACTGTGAACACAACTCGGGACAAGCAAGGCCATCGGTCAAACAAATTTCCCAGCAAGCCTGCCTTCTTAAACTTTTAGGACGAAAGCAACAACATTAAATAAAATGTTCATAGTTTAAGCCCATGCACCGTTTTTTATTTGAAGGAATGAAGTTTTCCGTTCAGTCCTATATCATAAAGTAAATATATTGTTATGGCCCCAACTTGTTGTGGACAGCAAGGAATGACAGACAAAATTTTAAAACTTGAACAGATTTACTAAAACAAAGACGGACCAAGATTGACACATAAAAAAAAATGAGATAGTTACAGTCCCTTGGCAATTGAGATGGGGTTTCTATGTTGCGATGTCATGGGACGGGAAAATGCTCCAACCCAGGCAAAAATCTCCAAATGAGCATGACAGGTCTGGTCAAATGTATCCTTCCACTATTTCTCCAACTACTTTACTCTCTCAAATTTTCTGCTTATATACTCTTTTCCAGCCCCCTCCCACCATCCATACTTTTTTTTTCAATTCTCTGGGACTTTCCCCTCTGAGGCATGCCCAGGACATGCCCAGAAACCTAGCTTCAGACTGGGCTTAACAAAAAAAAAGTCAATACTGCCATCTAGTGGCTTATTTTTCACATTAGACCGCCAGTTCAAAAGGGAAAAATTTTGGCTCATAATGGCTAATTTTTTCTATTCAATACAAAAATGTTTAAGTAGACACTTGTGTGTGTGTATACATATATATGCTAATAAACACGTGATATATACACATACTCAAACACGGGATAAGCAATCAGCAATTACCTTGTCAGTGCCCTAACTTAATTTCCAAGTCAAACTCATGTAAGATCAAACTCTAATTCAACAATCTCCAATTCCTGTTTTTCATCTTACTCAAAAACATTAACGGATTGTGGTCAGTATATACAATCATTGGCTTTTGCCCTGTTCAAACATAAACCTCAAAGTGTTGTAAGAATAGAACCAGAGCCAATAGCTCCTTCTCAATTGTGGAAAAGTTCTTTTGGTGGCAATTGAACTTCCTGGAGAAGTATGCCACGGGATGCTCAATATCATTAGAGTCACTTCTCTGTAGGAGCACAGATCCACAAGCCTGGTCGCCAGCATCGACCGCGATGGAGAACGGTTTGTTGAAGTCAGGAGATTTGAGCACGAGGAAGTGACACAGCAGAGACTTCAGGCCATCAAAGGCTCTTTGGCATGCTTCATCCCAAGTGAACGTTACGCCTGTCTTCAGTTGGTTGGTGAGACTGAGAGCAATCTCAGCAAAGTTCTAGCAGAACTTGCGGTAGTAACCAATCATTCCAAGGAAGCGGCGCAAAACTTTTTTTGTTATCTGGAACTGGAAAGTCCATGATGGCTTGGACTTCACCATTTATGGGTGCCACCTGACCCTGGCCCATGAGGTAGCCAAGATACGTGATAGTAGCGCAACCAAAGTCACTCTTGTTCAGGTTAACAGTCAGGTTAGCCTCGGTCAAGCGCTGGAACAACATCTCTATGTTCTTCAGAGGAGTCACTCCATGTGATCAGGTCGTCGATGTACGCAGCCGTATGTGGCAATCCGGCAATTGTAGACTGTATTATCCTTTGGAACGTGGCTAGGGCATTTTTCATGCCAAAGGGTAGGACTTCATACTGGTATAACCCAATGGTGTGGCAAAAGCAGAGATGCTCTTGGCCCTCTCAGTTAAAGGCACACACCAATAACCCTTCGATAAATCAATCTTGGTCAGAAACTTTGCTTGCCCAACTCTTTCGATACAATCATCAATCCTAGGTATTGGAAACACATCAGTTCTTGTTACAGCATTGACTTTGTGATAATCTGTACAGAATCTAGCATGTCCATCAGGTTTTGGAACTAGCACCCAGGGTGAACTCCAATCTGAGTTAGAGGTAATACCATGTTCTAACATGTACTCAACCTCTTTCTCAGCAAACATACACTTTCCAGGATTCATCCGGTACGGATGCTGTTTTATTGGGTTGGCATCACCAACATCTACACCTTGAGATGCAGAAACTCTCTTTGAGACCTCAGGAAATAGATCTTTATATTTCTTGATCAACCCCTCAAACTGATCTTTCTGTGAGGGTTCTAAGTGCTGGAGTTTTACATCAAGATTTTGCAACACTTCAGAATTAGACAATTTACATGAAAGAACTTCAGCTTTAATTCTAGGTTCATAATCTTGAAACTCCCCCTCATCTTCACAAGTCTCAGCCATAGGAAGATCTGAAGTGACAGCTGTAAACCTAGCATTCCTGTCATGATAAGGCTTCAGCATGGTAATGTGACACAACTGTTTTGGCTTTCTGGAGTCTTCACAATGTTATTGAGATCATTGAGTTTTGTCAGAATTTCATAAGGACCATGACATCTAGACTGCAATGGATTGGACTGCAAGGGAAACAACACATGGACCTTGTCTCCTGGTTTAAACTCACGGCTTCTAGCCTTATGATCATACCAAGTTTTTGTTTTTCCCTGAATTGATTTCAAGTTCTCTTTGGTTAGGTCACAAGCTAATGGAACGAAATTTGTTCCAACAGAATTTGAATTTAACCTGCGTTTAATTTTTTGGTTTTGAAATTGAATGAACAAGTAATCTGAAACTGAATTCAATTATTTGTATTGAATTTAAGAGAGAACTTGAAGCATTTCATTCAGTTTGCACATTCAAATTCAGTTCATAAAATTCAAATTCAAAATTCAAATTCAGAATTCAAATTCAAAATTCAAATTCAAGTTGAGTAACATCACATGAACGCGCATGGCGAGCTGCAGTCACGCCTCTGTCCCTCGTGGCTTGCTTTATTTGGAATAAGGTAACTATGACATTTCCGGGAAGCGCACCTCAGAATTCTAAACCCACCCGACTATACACCGAAAACGTTTACCAAAACTTCGGCGTTTTAGCTCATCATATTAATCTTCAACAGTTAACCCTGAGTTAGCCTAAGATCATCAGTAAATGCACTCGTTAATTATCCCCCGCCGCGCGATTAGCACGAAGCCGGGGATATAGAATTGGGCTCCATCCCTCCATACTGACACATAAAATTGAGGTGGCGGGGGATATCGCCATGTTAGTGGCAAACACTTCGGCTAAGTAAATAATGCTAATGTTAGTTGCGAATGAGTGTCTTTTCTCCGTCGGTATGTGTTAATGTATTTCGATGGAGAGCCTACATGTTAAAGCTCCTGTGCTTCAAGTGTAACATTATATTCAGTCAAAATCAAAATAATTAGACCTGTTCAGGACTTAAGCTTCAAATTCCTGGGAATTCTGTACTTTGTACCTGTCATCGGCAAAGTCACTGGTTCGGTCTCTGGCAGGTTAAAACCCTGAGGAAATATGCTGAAGTAAAAACTCGGACATCGCTCACTCACTGTAGAGACGCTGCCATAGACCGAACTAGTGACTTTGCCGATGACCAGTAGAAAAGTATACTGAATTCCGAGGAGCCACCGAATTTACATTGCATTTCATATTTCCGTGAATGCTGTAGATGATTTGTCGGATATATACTCAGCAACAAAAGTTTCTGTGACACCAATATTGTTAATTATTTTTCATAACGCAATTATGAAATTGTCATACATGGTGATATCAGACTGAAACAGTACACGTAAACACAACAATGAAATGGAAATCATGAAAATGCGAGAAAATGACTTTGCATGTGAAAATGTGCGTAAATCATGCTTGTGGATGGCAATAAAAGAGGAGAATTTTTGGAATGTTCACATTGTGCCTGATGAACGACGGAAGCATCACTTATCGAAAACACAGCCATTTCGGATCAGGAACTCTACCCTCTAAATGCCAAGACTGTCTGAAAATGATCGGTGGAGGGCCATTGGGATGATTGAATCCGGAACCTCGCAGAGGGAAGTTGCTCATCGCCTGAATGTCCACCGAAACACCATTTGGAACTTATGGCAGCGTCATCAGCAGACAAGACATGTCAGAGACCGTCCTCGCAGCGGCCGTCCACGAGTAACCACTCCCAGACAGGACAACTGGATTCGAACAACCCATCTCCGAAATCGATTCCAACCTGCAACCATAACTGCAAGAACGATACCTGGTTTGAGGCGACTGTCTGCACAGACAATCCGTCGCCGTCTCCGTCATTTTGGCATTGTCCCCCGTCGGCCAGCAAGACGTCCAATACTCACAGTACAACACCGACGACTGCGTCTACAGTGGGCACAACAACATCGACGGTGGATCCAACGTCAGTGGGATCTTGTACTCTTCACTGATGAATCAAGATTCATGCTTAACCGATGTGATGGTCGTTTACGTGTATACCGTCGACGTGGAGAACGTTATGCCAACAACTGTGTTCAGGAATTTGATCGTTTTGGAGGTGGTAGTGTCATGATTTGGGGAGGGATCACGGCTAGAAACAGAACAGATTTGCTTGTTATTGATGGAAATCTGACAGGTCAAAGATATCGCGATGAAGTGCTACGGCCATTGGTGGTACCGTTTTTGATGCAACATGGTCCCGGAATAACGCTGCAACATGATAACGCCAGACCACACGTTGCAAGGATTGTACAGCAGTATCTGATGCAACAACATGTCAATGTCCTGCCATGGCCAGCCAGATCCCCAGACATGTCCCCAATCGAGCATCTTTGGGACGAGATGGATCGACGTTTGAGGCGGTTGGATAACCCGCCAGCTACACTCCAGGAATTGCGACAACGTCTACGTCAGATTTGGAATGACATCCCACAGCAATTTCTGGCACATCTGATTCGGTCCATGCGCCGGAGATGCGTTGCTTGCATCATGGCACGAGGAAGTCACACCCGGTATTGAAGTGTGAAGGTCACAATTGGTTAGACGTCAGACAAGTGCTTCATGACGCATGAAAATGACATTTTTCGTTTTGAGTGACGTTGGCACTGAAAAGTCAGTGTTTCTCCTGTTAAATAAACATATTGATTGCATTGAGATCTTTGCGTGTCATTTATAACATACACATAAATGGTGTCACAGAAACTTTTGTTGCTGAGTATAGCTAGCCAGCTATAAATGAACCTGGAGCGTTTAAAATGCTACTACAGAACTAAATGCATACAATACGTAAATCCGTGTTGGCACCGAATTTCCGCAGAGAGCATATCCCCATACTCTTATCTGCATATTTCCGTGCATGAGTGAATTTGCATGTGCGTGAAGTACCGCTCCAAATGAGGAATATTTCTTTGACTTGATTCAGCAGCAACCCCTACTGGATTAATAGCAGTCTCTTCTCTTCGCGGGAATGTCATCACTTTGTGACTCTAGGCATTCTGGACCATTAAGCCATATGAAGTTCTGAACAGCTCGATCAAATTTTGATTTAGTTTGAATGTAACGTTTCACTTGAAGCCCTCGAGCTTGAACGCGTAGGCTCGCCAGCTAAAGCCTGATTCCGCAGAGAGCATATCCCCGTACTCTTATCTGCATTTTTTCGTGCATGAGTGAATTTGCATGTGCGTGGAGTACCGCTCCAAATGAGGAATATTTCTTTGACTTGATTCAGCAGCAACCCCTACTGGATTAATAGCAGTCTCTTCTCTTCGCGGGAATGTCATCACTTTGTGACTCTAGGCATTCTGGACCATTAAGCCATATGAAGTTTAAGTTCTGAACGGCTCTAACGTTTCACTTGAAGCCCTCGAGCTTGAACGCGTAGGCTCGCTAGCTAAAGCCTGATTCATGCTTCTTGCGGTCGGCGTGGTCAGCACGGCCCACACGGTGAAATGACGCAATTGCGGCCAGCGCGACAGAGCGCGTAGGGTCCGCGGAGGCTCTGAACGCCTAGCCGCGCATCTGGAGGATTTTGTAACAACGCGGCCGGGGTCGCACAGACCGCGTTGCAATGATTGGCTAGCTTCAGGACCCCAAAGTACGTATACCGATTTAAATTTAAAATGGAAAACTTTAAAGAATGGCCAGCTGAACATACAAACAGTTGAAAAAACATTTGACTTCCAACACATGGAAGGAGATCAGAAATTTTCATCAGACGTGTATAAGATAAAATGGAAAACCTTTCGCAACCGGTTTGTGATGGCACGGAAAAAATTAAGGGGAGGAGTGGAGAGGCTGAGGGAACCAGTGTATCGGCAGTATTTAAGTTGCATCATTGCCCTGGCTCATGCTGTTATAAAACTTAGGAAAAACTTTGTATGCACTTAGTTCTGTAGTAGCATTTTAAACGCTCCAGGTTCATTTATAGCTGGCTTGCTATATCCGACAAATCATCTACAGCATTCACGGAAATATGAAATGCAATGTAAATTCGGTGGCTCCTCGGAATTCAGTATACTTTTCTACTGGTCATCGGCAAAGTCACTAGTTCGGTCTATGGCAGCGTCTCTACAGTGAGTGAGCGATGTCCGAGTTTTTACTTCAGCATATATTTGAAGTTTAAGTCCTGAACAGGTCTAATTATTTTGATTTTGACTGAATATAACGTTACACTTGAAGCACAGGAGCTTTAACATATAGGCTCTCCATCGAAATACATTAACACATACCGACGGAGAAAAGACACTCATTCGTAACTAACGTTAGCATTATTTACTTAGCCGAAGAAACCATAGAAACAAGTTCTTGCCACTAACATGGCGATATCCCCCGCCACCTCAATTTTATGTGTCAGTATGGAGGGATGGAGCCCAATTCAATATCCCCGGCTTCGCGCTAATCGCGCAGCGGGGGATAATTAGCGAGTGCATTTACTGATGATCTTAGGCTAACTCAGGGTTAACTGTTGAAGATTAATATGATGAGCTAAAACAAATAAACTGATCAAGAACCGAAGTTTTGGTAAACGTTTTCGGTGTATAGTCGGGTGGGTTTAGAATTCTGAGGTGCGCTTCCCGGAAATGACATAGTTACCTTATTCCAAATAAGGCAAGCCACGAGGGACAGAGGCGTGACTGCAGCTCGCCGTGCGCGTTCATGTGATGTTACTCAACTTGAATTTGAATTTTGAATTTGAATTTTATGAACTGAATTTGAATGTGCGAACTGAATGAAATGCTTCAAGTTTTCTCTTAAATTCAATACAAATAATTGGATTCAGTTTCAGATTACTTGTTCATTCAATTTCAAAACCAAAAAATTCAATTCGAAGCAGGTTAAATTCAATTCAAAACCAAAATTCAATTCAAATTCTGTTGGAACAAATTTCGTTCCATACAAGCTGCACACAGTCTTTCCTTGAACTTGCTAACACAGTCTAACAGACTGATATGCAGTTCTTTGTTTTGCCATTGTTCACTCAACAATAGCATAGGTCCTCTCACTTCATGGCCAGACACGAGCTCATACAGACTGAATCCAGTAGACTCCTGTACTGCTTCTCTAACTGCAAACAACAACAGCAGTTTTGAAATTCCATTCAAGTTCACTAATGGTAATAATTCGAGAATGCTTCATATTCATAATGCTTAATATAGACATAAGCTGTGCAGAAAACATGCCTGAAGCAGCAAAGTAAAATGCAACATTAACGCATCATGCAGATATATATTTCAACACTGTAAAGGTGAGGAGAGGAGCTCATTTTATTGGTGAAGAGTTGACTCAGCTGTGTTAAACCCACTTAAGCCTTTTCTCCTCCCTCTTTGCCTCTTGCACAGGCAGGAGGGACAGAGGCGGGAGAAGAGTACTTGCGCCAGGCTACGTCAAGCGCCTGGACACACCCAGTTGGCGCGGCGCTCCCCCTATTCGCCGCGCATGCGCCTGGTCTACGAATTTAGAGCCCATTATATTACACTTACGTGTTTGACGCTAGAGCGTTGTTAAAATTTATCTGACTAAACAGTTCACAGATGGGAGCAGCCTCCTTATGACCACTGCCTAAAAGCTAAGGAAAATTCTGTTCCAAAAGATGTGTTTGCATCAGTGATGGTCTTCCAGAATGGTTTTGCAAGGAAACATGAACAATGTCAAAATGGTAAAAGGTAGTTTTATTGACATTCTGGTCATAGTTCACATAAAACGGTACATGTCAAATTTGCACAGTGACTCGAGGACTCGTAATCGGTCTCGGTTACTAAGGACTTGGACTCGGACTTGGACTTGAAAGGTAGGGACTCGGACTCGGATTGGGTGGACTCGACTCCAGCATTGATAACCACTAAAGTCATATATTTAAGGGGCCACTCATTTATCAGGAAGGCATTATTGCACTTTTGCTGGTCCTTGGCCACCAGTGGCCGTCAACGCAACTGCGGTTTTTTTGTTGATTTTTTTTTTGCAGACCGGACTGGTGCACTGACCCAACGGCCCACCGGGAAAACTCCCCGTGGTTACAGTCATTATGCATTGGCACTGTGTTTTGGGAGTAATGTCAGTTTTGTTTATTGGCTCACGTCTTCCACATGTTTTGCAGAATGTCTTCACTGCAAAATATTACAGCAATTCTGTATCAAAGTCAGTACATCATAAAATATACAATAAAGTAGCAGCAGAGAGAGATTTTATCTAGGTCAAAGAGGATAAACTTAATGGGAGCAAGGTTTGGCTGCCAGTAATACTGAAAGCATAGCAGACAGAGGGACATTCAGTTTGGTTTAACCCACAGATTATGGCAAAGCCAAAGTTTCTCCCCTAACAGCAACCCTAAGGCAGTTTGTCATTAACTTCAGGACTGTTGGTCAAAAAAGCAATGCACTCACAACAACTTTTTGCACATTTTGTATCAAATGTTTGTGTCAATCCCCAATTTCACCGAACATTTATTCAAGCATCAATCCCTGAGCTAAAGTACCCCTCCGAAGAACGACTCTTGGTTATGACTTTGTTTCGAGTGTGCCTTTTCAGTTGGACTTGCCCCATACTTGCTTTAGAATTGAGCTTTTTGTATTACAAAGGCACACACCGCACAATAATTGTGTGTGCATGTTTTTTCTTTAGCACAGCTTAACATATAATGCAAGTAATTCGTTAATAATGATATTCCCACAAGACCTTGATAAGCAGAGTCAAATGTCAAGGGTACTGAAGCAAGCAGAGCCATCTGTTCATAACTCTCATACTTTTCATGAAGCCCCATGGTCAAAAGTTGAAAAAATAAAAAATTCAGAAAGTCAGAATATTTCAGTGCCTGCCTGTTTTGCTGAGTGAATTAAAGAGAACTGTATATGAATATCAGTGGCCACACTGCAGTCCCTGAGATGTTTGCGATGCGAAAAAAGATGAACAGTAATGCCTTTGGCTAGTGGACAGCTCAAGGGCAAAGATTAAATGAATGAATCAAAGACAATGAATAAAATATTACATAAAAGCAGACTGAGATAGAACGCGCATTGAAAACCACTAGAAAATAATCTTATTCAATATTGAGGCTCCATTATGCCTCCTGTCTATTGCTTTTACTGCAGCTCCATTTACTGTGTAGTTCCCAAAACAGTCCCATACGCTTGTCCCTGATGGTTATTGTCCAAGCATGATAGGCCTTCCTCGCACACAGATTACTCTGAAAATAAGGTTCATTCACATTTTGATAGCTCCAGCAGTTTCTGCAGCCTATCCTTGTATATTGCAATGAATCTAGCTTATAAAATGCAGGAATATAAATGTTTATAATATTCTCATATGTATATGAGCATAGCTTTAGTCTTCAGATGGTTCTCACTCTCTTGATTGTTTTCATGTATGTAAGCAAAAGACACATTCTTATGAAATAAAATAAGTGGTGCCATGCCGAACATACGCCACATAAGGGAGAAGTTTTAGTGCTTTCGGTGTTAAATAACCTGGAGCCCTCCTGATATTCTATCCATACTACTAATGAGCCCTATGATGTCACACCATAATGTAGCATATGGTTGAAAACAGGTTCAAAATTGACAGGAAAAAAAAAACTATTTTCAGTTTTGATGACCTTGACCTAATTAGGTCTGAAATTTAAATTGGTGACCCTAGTATCACAGAAAAATTTCCCTGAAAATATTGTGTAATTGAAGCTACATTGCTGAAAAACACAAACACACGCAAGCACGCACACACACACACACACACACACACAAAAACAATATCCTCCCCCTTTCAGGCCCTTCAGTTGGGGTAACAACCAGTGGCGGCTGGAGAACTGGCGATAAAGGGAGGCTGAAAACAATCCCTTAAAATTAATAATTGGTCACGATCTGTTTTCAATCATTCATTTAAATCACCATAACAGAAACTGCGATAACTCTCAACATAATCAGATGTGGCCAGTTTTCATTTATAACGAGTATCGATTACGACTCTTGACTTCTCACACTTTTCTTTATTCAGGGATTGGAACCAATGCATGTGCTTTATGATGGTTTGAATGAAATCAGATCATTTGCAATGTCTTTATGCACTTCCATTGCTTCCAACCCCTCCAGTGCACAAGGACTTCAAACCCGCATGAGAATCTCTTACATATACGCTAATTGAATAATTGCTGACCACAGCAGAGGAACATAAATACTTAAACTCACGCCGAATGCGTGATAGTTGACAGGTATGCGTTATAGATGAAAACTGGCCAAACCTGATAATGCTGAAAGTTCTCAGACTTTTTGAGAAATGGTCATTTAAACTAGAATGAGAGTTTAAGATGGCACAATTGATAGCACAATTATTTGTACAGTGTGATGTTTATTTTTGCACTGTCCTGCACTGTGCTGTATGATAAGGTGCAAAGTGTCTTCCTTACTGATAGGCAAATATGGTAAACTATGATGACCGTCCATTGCATGGTCAAAGTGACGGAGGCATATGTATGGTAAGGGTTTATTTAGTTGTCAAGCTACATCTTTGGTATGTAGCTTAATAAATGTTATTTTGATGATGATGATGATCCTCTTTATTGTTGTTGGTTCAGGTATGTATATATTTTTTTATCTATACACCAGTTTTACAGGGCTATTGATGCATTATCATCGGTATTGACATGTTAGTATTCACAGCATATGATTGGAATACAACTATTGTTCATCAAAGTCCATCTTGTTGTTCTGGACAATACATGCCCGCCATTTATGATCATTCTTTTGCTTTTATCGATATAGTAGAACAGACATTGCTAAAAGATGTATTATTACTTTTTAATTATTACTATTCTTAAATTTTTTTATTGGTAACAGCAATTTCTGGACTAGCAGCATCACCACCTTGTAAAGCAGCTGTAGCAATTGAGAGGCACAGGGTTCAAAGGGTGCTACAGTCAGCCCAGCAAGTTTTTGGTGCAGTATTGCCTAACCTGATGGACAAAATGAGCTGAGGACTTCAGTCACCCAAACCAAGGCCTCTTCTTGAAGAAGCTGTCCAGTTGGAAGCCAGGCTATGTGAACATTATAGCCGAGACCAATTACCAAAGCCACAGCTTCTACCCCCATACTATCTCTGAGACCAATAAGACGTGCGCTGCTCTCTCAGTATGAGTTACTGAGCTGCATCCTTCATCTTTTTGCTCATTGATATTGCCTTTATAATATCTTGTAAATGCCTGGAATGTTTTTATTTAAATGCAACAAGGATAAAAAATAAATGTCCAGAGCTCGAGGTCGTTTTGATTAGAGAGGGCTATGACATAGTTGGGATTACAGAGACATGGCTTCGTGAAAAGGATGGAGATGAATATAATATAGAAGGTAATAAGCTCTTTAGGAAGGATTGATGTAATAGGCGAGAAGGGGGCGTAGCAATCTATGTGAACGAAAACATAAATGGACAGGAAATTCCCGAAATTGAATATTCCTTGCCCTGTGAAGATATCTGGGTCAGGCTCATTGGCAAACATGAGACAGGTTGAAACAAAGGAGTATGCTGTCGACCACCAGCTTTAGACAGTACAGTCAATGAAATGCTTTTTAAGAGGATTACGCAAGCTTGTAGAGGTGGAGGGAATATTATTACGGGAAACTTAAATTATCCTGGTATCGATTGGGAAATGGTGAAAGGACAGGCTAGGGGGCCGGAAGAATTTCTAGATGTTATAAATGATAATTTTTTGGTGCAGTTTGTTAATAAACCTACAAGGCAATTTTAGACTAAGTGCTCTGTAATGACCCAGATAGAATTAGCAATGTTGAGGTACTGGAGCCACTTGGGACAAGTGATCACTCTGCTGTTAATTTTGATATTTCGTGGGAAGTTAAAAAGGTGTATTCAAAAACAAAAATTCTCTATTTTAGGCGAGCAAACTTTGACAGGATGCGCTCATATCTAAGTGAAATAAAATGGGAGACACTCTTGGACTGTAAGTCTGTAAATGAGATGTGGGAAAGATTTAAGGGGGTTTTTTCATGAATCACAATGCAAATTCATTCCAAAGGTGTCCAAAAGTAAGCTGAAAAAGCAGAATCCTCAGTATTTGTAGGATTTTGAGGGAAAAGAGGTCTCTTAATAAGATGTACATAAAGGATAACAATGAGAACATTAAGGCTGAATACTGTAAAATGCGGGCTGTGGTCAAAAAGGAGCTGAGGAATGCTGTGTGAAAGACAATTTGCAGAGGGGGCAGAAACTAATCCTAAGCGCTTCTTTCAGTACTGTTGCAGAAAAAGGAAAGTTAAAGAGCAGGTTAAGTGCATAAAGAATAAAAACGGATCGCTGCTATATGATAACAAGGATATTGCAGATGCCTTATACAGCTACTTTGTTGAGAATTTTACCTCAGAGGGGGTCTTTATTTGGCCAGATGGCATGTTAAATGCTCAAGATTACTTCGCGGAAATTGAGGCTCGGGAGAACGAAGTATCAGACAAGTTGCATAAACTAAAGGCAGATAAGGCGGCGGATCCTGATGGCTTATATCCTAGAGTGTTCAGAGAAGTTGGTGAGATCATCTTTAAGCCGCTATCCGCCATCTTCAGACAGTCTTTAGAAACTGGAGAAATACGAAATGATTGGAACAGGGAAATATAATACCAATATGTAAGAAAGGGGACCGTACTGAGCCAGGAAATTACAGACCAGTCAGTTTAACTTGCATTGCGTGCAAAATATTGGAATCTATCATAAAAGATGAGCTGGACTTATTTCTTGAGGGATAGCCAACATGGTTTTTGGATGGAAAAGTTATGCCTGACAAACCAGGAATTTTTTGAAGCGGCCATCAGGACTTATGACCAGAGCAGGGCTTATGACATCATATACTTGGATTTCCAGAGAGCATTCAATACAGTACCGCATAAGAGCCTAATTTTTAAAATGAGCTCCATTGGAGTTACAGGAGGTATTCTGGTATTGTGGATTCAAAACTGGTTACAGGACAGAACACAAAGAGTGGTGGTCAGTGGTATCTCATCAGAGCTAGGTATGGTGGGGAGTGGCGTCCCCCAGGGATCGGTGTTGGGACCCCTGTTGTTCCTCATCGACATTAATGACCTTGATAGGAATAATGATAGCAGATTATTTGCAGATGATACTAAATTGGGGGGGTTTGGCAAATAGTTTAGGGTCCACTAAAGTGATTCAGGACGATTTGGATAGAATCCAGAATTGGGCAGAAATGTGGCAAATGAAATTTAATCTAGCAAAATGTAAAGTTGTACATGTAGGTAATAAAAATATTACACGGGATTACTTCTTGGGAGGTTTCAAACTGGAATGTGCTCCACACAAGAAAGATCTGGGAGTGATTGTTGACTAAACCCTCACAGGTTCTAGCCATTGTGTCGTAGCAGTTAAAAAAGCCAGTCAGATGTTAGGATACTTTGCCAAAAGTATTGAGTACAAATCTAAGGAGGTGATGCTTCTTTTGTATAACACGTTCGTCAGACCACATCTGGGGTATTGTGTACAATTCTGGGGTCCATACTTTAAGAAAGATATAGAGGCTCTAGAGAAAGTTCAGAGAAGAGCCACTAAGCTTATTCCAGGTATGAAAGCTACGAGAAAAGGTTGAAGATCCTTAATCTCTTTAGTCTAAGGAAAAGAAGACTCAGGGGTGATTTGACTGACGTCTTTAAATATGTTAAAGGGATTAACAAAGTGAATTATGTGGGATTCCTTCGACCAAGTGTTGTGAGTAGAACTCGGGGTCACAAATGAAAGTTGACCAAAGGTAAATTTAGCACTGATATTCGGAAATATTTCTTCACCCAAAGAGTAATTTCAATGTGGAATAGCTTGCCGGACCATATTGTTGAGGCAGAGACCTTGGGGGTTTTCAAGAGCAGGCTTGACTTAAAGCTAGATACCATTGAGTCATTGAGTATCTGAGGGGATATATTCTAAAGGAACCTAAAGAAACTGGCGAGCTTAGTTGGGCTGAACAGCCTGTTCTTGCCATTCATGTTATGTTATGTTATGGAATAACATCTCATCAAAATATTTAAACATTATGGCAACATTCCTGTTCCATCTAAAGCCTAACATTTCCTGACTGACCACTGGTTACTAGGATCACTGATAATTGATTTACATTTTGGCATTGGATTATAAACACATGTAAAAGTGATGACAATATTCAACAGTTTTTCAGCAGAATTACTTCTTCATTTATTTTACGCTTTAACACTTTTTTTAATTAACTTAACAAACCAACATTCTGTTACAACAAAAACATCCAAACAACAAAAACTGGCAAAGTGAACAAGTGTTTCAGTTTTGTAAATAAATAATATACCTGTATATATGCATATATATATTTTTTTTTTTTTCAAAGTATAAAAAAAAGAAAAAGACCCAGTCCTCCAGTCCTCAGACAACAATGTAAGGCTTCAGTTTCCAGTGGCGGTTTTTCGCGGAGGCCAAGGGAAGCCTGGCTTTCCCAAAAATTATTGCAAGAAAGAAAAAATATAAATAAGCTTCATCACAATGTATTTTATATTGTTGTCATTTTCTTGTCAAAACACTACATCAGCGCACTTCTGCTTTGGCTGAGCGTGAGGAGCAAAACAGCGCCCCTCCTGTCAAGCTCTCATTGTGTCTTACACTTCGTGTCTCATGCCCTCCGCCCTGTCTGTCAGCTCGGAGGCCAGCTTCACTTGGCCTCCCTTGGGAAAAAAATAGCCCGTATTAGCCAATCAGATTGAAGCAAGGCTCATCGCTTAATGGTCGATGCATCATTAAAAAAAAAAATGAGGGAGGCCAGATCAAATCTGGCTTCCAACCAATCACAAACTGTTACGGAAAATACACACACTGATTCAACTGTCCCGCCTGGCACTAGCCAGCCCACACAGAAAGCATAGGCATTAAGTCAGAGAATGGATGGTGACAGGGACCCTGAGTTTCTTGTAAAAAATGACTTCACAAAATTTGCTTTTGAGGTTCAACTAAAAGTCAAGCGGGACGGTAAGCCGACTCCAAAGCTCAATTTAACTAAAGGGAGAGATAATAGGAAAGTTCGCTCTTTTTGTGAAGTTAACTATGCTAGAAACAAGTGGCTAACAGGAAGTGCCGAGCTTAACCGGCTTTTCTGCTGGCCATGTCTCCTATGGCCCGCCGTGGCCTTTTTGATCACCGGGTCGTTGTCACATTTTTCTTATGTGATGCATAAAATGTGGTGTTTCATTCTTTATTATTCTTGTCGTGTCAAGTGGATTCCAGAGCATGATGGCTAAGCTATACTGTTTTTGTATACTCTCAGTCCTTACCGAGACTGCATTTAGGTCCGCTGACATCAGCTGCACTATCGGCTGACAGCGGTAAGGTGTACAGTTGATAGCGCTGCGGCACGTTTGATATCAGTTTTTATATAAACCTTTGTAACTATGCATTTTATATTTAGATTATGTAATTTATGATTATGTAATTTATGATTATGATTATGTAATTCAGACGGTGCGCACGGGTTGTGCATTCATGTTGCGTGTGTTTTTGGATGTATGAATATTGGGCATCCTTGAGAAAATGTTAATTTCAGTTGCAAGGCTGCCACACATGACATTGTTACTTCTAATGTTGGTGGACGGGGTTTGCCTGTGTTTCTGTGCAATAGTCCACTGCTGTCTTGCAAATGCTTTTGTTGCCAATTAATTAAATATGAGTCAGAGATAAGCATTGTCCACAAAACGGAACTTCATTAATACTGTCTGTGAAACAGTGACATGCAGTCGGAGGTCAGTTTGGTAAGGCAGAAACCTTCCCTTTGCTTGATTCGCAATCAGACGATTAACTAATTAACAAAGACTATTCGGCAGAATGACGGGCCATTTTAAGTTTCCGCGGCGTTATATATCAGTAGGCTACATCGAACTTGAAATGCTCACGAAACTGCAGATTTGCGAGTATTTGCTTACAGGAAGCCAGAGACGTGCGGTGAGATGAGGCAGTGACCCAAACTTTTATCACAGGATTTTATGAACCTGTTCCCACGTACTATTCCTGATTGACAATGAAAACAATTAAGACCAAGCCTTATGGAAGCCTGATGCTGATAAAGGAGATAATAACTTAATTCACGTATACGCTGCAGTTCGAGACTGCAAGGATGGAAATCTGAATAATCAATTTGGAAAAAGTCTCGGCTCGGTAATTCTGCATGTAAACATTTTGTTAATCGGATTACGAAAGAAGACTGAAAACAAACGCCCGCTTTTCGTTTGGGTGTAAAAGCGAGTATTTAAAGGAGAATACATTATAGGCTATTGATTAAGCATTGAACTCTGCATAAGTCGATCTGCGTCGATATTTTTCGATGACATTGCTTCGGCTTCCTGGAAGCTAGTACGTGCAAATCTGCTGTTGAGCATTTCAGGTTCGATGGACTGAGTAATAACACCGCGGAAACTTAAACTGGCCCTTCATTCAGCCGAATAGTCTTGCTAAACTAGTTAATCGTCTGATTGCTAATCAAGCAAAGGGGAGGTTTTTGCCTCACCAAACCAACCTCCACCGCACGTCACTGCTGTGAAAGCAATGGCTAATATGTTTTTGTTATATCTAGGTCTGATCGCTATGTGTTTAGCTTTCTGCTGGAATAAAGCAACGAGGTGTTTACCAGCTTTGCATGGACTTTCTCTAACTAATCACAAACTACTGTGTGCCAGAGCCATGAGCACGCGCACAGCCCGAAGCGCGCATCCACAGCTCTCCCTCGCGCTTTCATTCTCTCTCACACACGCGGTCCTCTTTTTTAACTAAAATGAATGAGAAGTCGGTAGAATAAAGGTAACAAGTTACTGTAACAGTAGGCTAATTTGTTTGTAGGAAAATAACACGTAAACACTGAATTAAATTTGTTGTTCATTCTGGCTTCCTCTGTAATTTTTGTCACGGGCCGCCACTGTCCGTTTCCCTCCCTCTGGAAGAGTTGACAGAATTGTGTCCTCAGAGAGGGTCCACCTGCATTATAATAAATATAGTACTAAAAATCAGAATTGTCTCAGATTCATCAGAAGCTGTTTTGGTAACCCTGTTATGATTCTTCCATGCTGCCTTGGTCTTGCCATGCTTTGTTATTTGCTTTATTGTTTTCCTGACACTATGCAATGTCTGACCATTCTTAGGATTGTGTATTCTGTATTGGTATTTGGATTTGTCATGTTTTGTCGTAGATTACTTTTCCATGTTTTGCATTTATCCATAATCTATAATTCCGGTTCATGTTTTCCATTTTGCTTTGCACTTTGTCTCCCCCGTCTGTTCTCATGTCTTGTCATTGCACTCAGCCCCAGTCTTGTGTTTCACTCTTCGGGTGATTTATTGGATTCTGGTTTTCAGTCTTCCTTCCGATCTTGTCTGCTGGCTTCACTCTTTTCTATCCACTAACAATACTAACAGTTAATTATTTTTGCCAGAAGCTACTAACAATGACTAACCATGTATATAATACTAACTTACTATCGAGCACCAAGGTTTTGTATAGTTGCACTTACTAATTGATTAACAAGCTCTCAGCACTCGCTCTGTTCTAGTCTCCGCCTCTTTGCTCTCCCTGATTACCTTTGCTGCATTTTCTGTGAAAGCTCACACCTGATCGTGCTGTCCTGTTTCTCATTATCTATGCACGTTAGAAACTCTGTGACTGGAGCCGTATGTTTGTTTATAGGAATGTCTCGTGTTCCCTGTCCACGTTTTGGCTTCGGCCAATTCCATGTGATCAGGGTCTCCCTCATGTGCCTACCCCTTGTAATCAGTCTAACTTCCTGCACCTGTGATTCTCCCCATGTGATCTCCTCAGAAGTGTATATTAGGTGTCTTTTCACTGCCATTCTCTGTCAGATCGTTTCCCTGTGCTGCTTTTCTCTCGCCTTGCTAATCATTGAGTTTCTGATTCTGACTGGATTGCCTGACTTCTGATTTTTGGTTTGCCCTTTTGGATTACTGTTACATCTGTGTGTTTTTTTAACCTTTTTCTGCCCAACCTCGATTTTGTGGATTGCTGCCCTGTTTACGATTAGGACTGTCCTTAGGCTTATGAGTTTGCTTCTCCCGCAAACCTTCGTCTGCGTACCGGATCTGTTTCTGGTGACTACGAGTTTTGTGATTGGTGCCCTGGTTACAAACTCTGCTCTGTCCCATTGGAATTTGAGTTTTGGATTGCGGACTCTGTACTGTTATCTTCTCTGCTGGGGTTACCCCCCTTACTCAATAAAGCTCCTTTTTTTGCAATCCCGTGTCCTCGCATGTGGTTCCAGATCGCTACCTCACAAACCCTTTAAATTACAGGTTATTTATTAGGTTGTAATCTCTGGAAATAACCAAGGAATTTCAATTTTCCAATGGTTTTATGGAAACCGTTTTGTGATCTGATGCATTGATAACATCCTGACAACATTTCCAAATGTTGCTTCGAGTTTGTTCTTCCTTTATTATCCAACATTGTGGGAATGTTTCATAGAAGACCATTCTATCATGTTACCTCAACGACATTCCATTCCCAAAACATCCTTAGACTGTTGTTGATAAAAATGTTCTACCTTTGCTAACACATATTACAAGACTATTTTATGATAAACATTTCGCGATGTGATGCATCAATGATATCCCGACAACATTTTCAAAATGTTGTTCTGAGATGGTTCTTCCTTTATCATGTAACATTGTGGGAATGTTTTATAGAAGACCATTCAATCATATATTACCTCAACATCCCCAAAACATACTCAGAATGTTGCACCTAAAACATTATTCCTTTGTTAACATATAACATTTTAGGAACGTTTTTTGAAATTATAAACATTCTTGAAATATTCTTTGAACATTAGATAAAATGTTTTCTTTAAAACATAATCAGAACTTGTAGGGAATGTTAGCCAATGTGTTCCCTGGTAGCTGGGTTGGGTCTGGCATGGTCATGCTGGATGGTTATTGTTTTGATGGATGAATGGTAGGACGATAGGCAGCAGCATATTCAAGTTGCTGTTCAACTGCAGTTGGGTGCAATGTCCTTGGAAAATTCCCACCCAAACCAGCACTCCACTACCATGTCCACCTTGCGCACCACAATGATGTCATCATCACGATCCCCCGTCCATCCGCTCTGTGAAGTTGGAAACGTGACTTGTCTGTAAAGTCAAACCAATTTTTTCATTGTGCTGAAAAGAGGTCCAATCCAAAGGGCAAAAGACGTAAAGATATGGACTTCCTGGAGATTATTTTTCACGGCTTCAGCAAAAATGGGGTGATGGTGTGGACCAGCTGTCTGATCTGCAGTGGGAGTTACTGATCTCAGACGATCACTGAGATAAAGTGTCCAGATATGGCGGTCTTGGGTGGGGGTTGTCACACATGGTCATCATGCATGCCGGCAGTCTGCTGTCTTGCCTCATTCCTCAAAAAGATGTTTTATGCGACTTATTGTTGAAACATGGGCCCTTTCAACATCCCTGAGAAACATTCCTGCATTGAGCATGTCAATGGCATGCTCCCTGATGGCTCAAGTCATTTATGGCATTTTGAACAATAGCAGAACAGGGACTTTTGGGGTGGCCTTTTATTGAACAGAGTACAGGATGTGCCTGGGCTGACTGTACCTGATTTCAGTAGCTCTGGATCATGTCCCACCTGTCTGACAGGCCACTTTTGACAAAGGGCATGAACTTGAATGATATGGAGAAGGTGACACAGACCAGTGGCACACAACCTTGGTCACATAAATAAACCCAACTAAGTCAACCTCAGAAATAATTATGCGTAATATTGAAATGACTTAACTGTTGCATTTATATTTTTGTTCAGTGTAATAATATGGTGCCGAGAACTACACGTTAAAAAAAAAAAAAAACTAAGTGTGGTTTCACTAGTCACTAATGCATGTAGCCAGCTTCCATCAGCTTCCATTTGAGCAGTCTGCACCACAGTTCTTTTCACTCTCCAAAATACTCTCCAACTACTTTGATACAGAATTCTTACAACTGGTGCTAAAAAAGAAATCAGCTGTCTCAGTGTTACAATGGTATTTATGACATCCACCCCCAGGGCCAATCAGGCAATATGGTAGTGGCTCACGAAAACTACCCCATATTATTTTGTCCACGGCCTATAAAATCCCGAAAAATCTGAGTTCATTTAAGATTATAGGCTTAATGATGAGAACATGCGCAGAGCTCCAAGGACATATTACTTTTGTACTTTTATGGGCCTATGACCATTATTTCCCCCTGTATTGCTACTTAAAGTCATCTCAAATTTTAGCATGTCCACAGGCAATGTATATGTGATTAAACACGTTTTTAAGCATGTAGACCACTTATTATTGATTAAAACTAAGTTTCCCTCTGAAGTATAGAGTTTCAGCCATACCAGCATACTAAATTAAAATTCCTGCTTTTGACCCTGTGTCCATAGCATACCTAGGTAAAATATCCATGAAACTATGTAATTTCTGTTATCCCTAAACAGCTATCAGTAACATAAACTAGAACAGGGGTGGCCAACCCTCCGTGGTCCTGGAGAGCCGCAGTGTCTGCTGATTTTTGGTGTTCGTCAGCACTTGATTGATGATTAAAGTAGTTGATTACTCACTTAACTGATCTCACCTGGTGTCTGAGGTTTAATTTGGTAATAATGAGCCAATCAAGCAGTTAGCAGGAACAACCCACAAGACTCTTAGAGCCAATTATGCAGACTTGCAGGTTGTGACAGCAGTCTACATGTTAACCATGATTTGTCAATGTGGTTGGATATTTAGCGTAGTTGTAATTCAAACAAAGAAGAAGTACAGACAAAAGCTTATAGAGTAGGGGTGGATAACACTGGTCCTGTGGAGCTAGAGGATGTGTTGAGTTTAGTTCTATTTCATCCCTGCTGACCGCCAGAGGGCGGTGCTTAAAGCACTGAATATTCCCCTTCGCGCATGCGTAGTTCGAGTATGTATACCAACAACGTCACCTGTGACCTGCAGGTGACCCGAAGAAGATTATATCTTCCGGTGTCACCTGACGATCGTTTCTTACTTTCTTCTCGCGCGTAGTTTGCTTGCTTGAAAAGCATTGAGTCTACTGCTTCAGTACTAAACTCCGTTGCTAGTAGTTCCGCGACCATTGTCGGTCGGAGCAGCGATTGTTCGCCCTCCAGGAACTGCGACGGCGATCTTTCTCTGGTTGAGTGAGGCTCTTCTACAGCCAGAGGACGGCCATGACCTATGTCCCGCATGCCTCGGTCCTGAGCACCTGCGGGAGGCACTGTCAGACAACCCCTGCATGAACTGCAGTTACTTGCCTCGGGCGGTGAGGGCTGCCAGACTGGCGCAGGTGGAACATCAGGGGGATGAAGGTGACCTCCCCCCATCAGGCCAGTCTCCCCCGGCCTGTCAGAGACGCCCTAAGCGGCAGGCTGCGTCTACAGCAGTCGCACCCTCCAGGAAGAAGGTGAAGTGTGCTCAAAAAGAAACAAAAGAAAGTAGGCTCTCATCTAAAGTCGATCAGCTGTCTGCTGAGCTGGCCCAGGTCAGGTCCATGCTCAGAGACCACCAGCCAGATGCCCCACTGCAAGGTGATGTGACACCCTCTCCTCCAATGCCAGTGCTGGTACCTGAGGAGGATACATTTTCCCTGGCAGCTTCGGCTACCTACTTCCACGGTTATGGGGGAGATTCGGAAAATGGGGGTTCCCAGGCATCTGAGCGGGGCTCCCACTCCTCGGCTCAGAGTTCAGTGGCTGAATTGGGGGATGGCTCCATGCGGGCAACCACGCGCATGGCTTTAGATCGACTGCACATGGACGTGCCACAGCAGGCAGAAGCTGCGCCTGCTAGTGCCTTCTTCAGGCGCAGGCCAGCCCCCACTGCCATTGCTATTCCCCACTCTAAGGACTATCTGAAGGAGTTGCAGGCCTGTTGGAGGGACACTAAGGCCTGCTCCCGCCTCTCTGCAGATGGGCGGATCCTAGCAGCCATGCACGATGCAGCAAAAGTTGGCCTGGATTCCATGCCGGCTGTTGAGCCTGCCATCGCTTCTCTTATCGTGTCCCCAGATGAAGCTCTGCGAAGGGGTGCTAGGTGCCCTCGACCCCAGTGTCGAATCACTGATGACCTTCTCACAAGGGCTTATGATACTGGAGCACGTGCTGGCCGCATGGGGAACTCTTTGTCACATCTCATGTTGGCGCTCTCAGCTTCGCTGCAGGAGGGCAACACGGCTGCTGATTCCGTCACTTTTTGTGATGCCTCACTGGAGGCATTCGGCCTTCTGTCCAGGGAACTTGGACGGATGATGTCCATCCTGGTTCAGGCTCGTCGCCAGGTTTGGCTATCTCAGTCAAACTTGACAGAGGCATCCAGGAGACTCCTTCGCAGTCTCCCTGTGGAGCCGGGGGAAATATTTGGTCCTGAAGCCCAGGAAGCACTGGAACGGACCATCCAGGCAGGGCAAACCAGGCGGCAGCTTGCGAGCCTTAGGCGGATGCCTCTTCTCGATAGGCCTCCTGCCAGCAGAGCGAGGGGTTCCTCGGCTGCTTTTCACACCCGCTTACCGCGGCCGACCCACTCCACTGGCCGCCATGTTGTCCAGCGGCCCATGCCGAGACCAGCCCGGGACTTTCGAGGCTCTGCCCGCCTGCCATCCAGACAACCTCGGGCTCCAGAGCCTGTCCGACCCCCCTTTAGGGCCCCTAGGGGCCGGGGGGGCAGACATTGAGGCCGTGGGGCCGGCGGTCGGATATTTTTCACATCAGCAGCTCCAACAGTGGGCTGCTCACACTTCAGACCCGTGGGTAGTTGCCACCTTAACCCACGGGTACAAGCTTCAATTCCGCCGCCGGCCCCTCTCATCTGGCCGGGTCAAAATGACCTCCATCAGCGACCCGGCAAAGGCTCTCGTGTTGGACCAGGAGTTATCCACCCTCCTGGCCAAAGGCGCGATCGAGCCTGTGGACCCTCTGTCACGTCCCCGGGGGTACTATTCAACATACTTCCTCGTGACGAAACAGGCTGGTGGATTTCGCCCAATCTTGGACCTCAGAGGGCTGAACAAATTTATGAAGGTCATCCCTTTCCACATGTTGACCACAGCAGATGTCCTGCGAACTGTGGCACAGGGGGAATGATTTACGTCCATCGACCTCAAGGACGCTTACTTCCACGTCCCCATCACTCAAAAACATTGGCGGTTTCTCCGCTTTGCCTACCGAGACAGTTCAGGTAGGCAGGTAGACAGTTGCCTACCGTTGAACTGCCACTGGCAGTTCAGGGTGCTACCCTTTGGGCTCTCCCTCTCTCCAAGGGTCTTCACGAGGTGTGTTGCCGCAGCCCTGGCGCCTCTACAGTCCCAAGGCTTGAAAATTCTGCCATACCTGGACGACTGGCTGATCTGTGCACCATCCCGTGCCCAGGTGTCCAGAGATACAGCACATCTCCTGTCGCACGTGGCCTGCCTCGGACTCAAGGTGAATATGGGAAAGAGTTGCTTGGTGCCATCTCAGGCTACAACTTTCATTGGGATTGCATTGGACAGTGTAGCCATGATAGCCAGACCGTCCCCCCACCGTGTGGGCGACATCCTTCACCTTCTTGCCCTGTTCTAAGAGGGCCGTTGGCTGACCTTTCTTACGTTTCTTCGCCTCGCGGGCAAACTAACGTCCATTTCAGCTGTGGTTCCGCTGGGCTTGCTGACACTACGCCCCCTGCAGAGGTGGCTGAACAGCTTCCACTTGGATGCCAAGCGGCAAAGGCACAGGAAGCTCAGGGTGTCACAACAGTGTCTCCTAGCCTTAGCCCCGTGGAGGGACGGGGCCTACATGCTCAGGGGTGTCCCCATGGGCTCTGTTCCGTCTCGCAGGGAGACTGTCACCACAGATGCCTGCCCCTCTGGATGGGGTGCAGTATGGCAGAGCAGGATGGCCCATGGGCGGTGGTCGGTGGAAGACCGGGATGCACACATCAATGTGCTGGAGCTCCGGGCGGTTCACCTGGCACTCAGGCACTTCCTGCCACACCTGAGGGGCAAGCATGTCCTCGTAAGGTCAGACAACACATCAACTGTATATCATATAAATCATCAGGGCAGGACCAAGTCTGCGCGGTTGCTGCGAGTGACAGAAGAGCTCCTCACGTGGGCGGCCCCCCGTCTGATCAGCCTTCTGGCAATGTATCTACCGGGAGAGAGGAACAGCCTGGCAGACTCCCTCTCCCGTCAAAAACCTCCGTCAGGAGAGTGGCGCCTCCACCCGGAAGTGATCAGCACTATTTGGATCCTCTTCGGCAGAGCGGACGTGGACCTCTTCGCTTCAGAAGTCTCCACCCACTGTCCTCTGTGGTTCTCCTTGGCCGAGACAACCAGTCCCTTGGGCCAGGACGCATTGGCCCATCCTTGGCCGGACGGCCTCCTGTATGCTTTTCCCCCGCTCCCTCTGACTCGGTCGGTACTTCAGAGGGTTCTTCAGGGGGGTCACAGTGTCCTACTTGTGGCTCCCTTCTGGCCAGGGAGGAGCTGGTTCCCACTGCTGCACGGACTCTGTCGCGGTGTACCGTGGCGCCTTCCCGACAGGAGGGATCTCCTGTCCCAGTTGGCGGGGCGGATCTGGCACCCCAATCCACGACGCCTCCAACTGTGTGTTTGGCTGCTGGAGGGCCCGAGTCGCTGTTGAGCTGCTGTGCAGACCCTGTCAAACATACCATAATGAATGCAAGCGCGCCGTCCACTCGTCTTCAATATGAGAATAGATGGAAACTGTTTTCCGACTGGTGTACGAGTCGGGATGAGGACCCTGTGCGCTGCTCTGTGCCAACTATTCTTGACTTTCTTCAGTCTCTCCTGGACGAAGGTCGATCTCATTCGACATTGAAAGTGTACGTAGCGGCAATATCTTGTGGTCATGTGAGGATTGACGATGGCACTGTGGGGAGCCATAGTTTGGTGTCCCTCTTCTTGAAGGGGGCTCAGAGATTACATCCTCTGAGTGCCCCAAGAGCTCCAGCATGGGATCTTCCCCTGGTACTGGATGCACTAAGCCGGCCCCCTTTTGAGCCCTTGACACAAGCGGAGCTGAAGTGGGTGTCTTGTAAGCCTGCGTTCCTTCTGGCCATTTGCTCTGCAAAGCGTGTCAGTGAGCTGCATGCCCTGTCTGTCAGTGACTCGTGTTTGAGGTGGAACTCGGATGGCTCAGGGGTCACTCTGTGGCCGAACACAGCGTTTCTCCCTAAAGTGTTGGCTCGCGCTCACCGCAACCAGCCTATTCGGCTGGCTCGGTTTGACCCTTCTCCAAGGGAGAGTGGCGATGAGCCTGAACTGTTATGTCCAGTGCGGGCTCTGAGGGTCTACACTGCAGCTACTGTATGCATTCGAAGGTCTGAACAACTTTTTCTCTGCTAAGGTGGCCCTAACAGGGGTTGTGCCATCTCCAAGCAGCGTTTGTCCCACTGGATTATTAATGTCATCACCCATGCCTATCGGGCGAGTAACCGTCCCCTTCCACTTGGCGTGAGGTGCCACTCTACCAGGAGTGTTGCTACTTCATGGGCTGCCCTGAGGGGAGTGTCCTTGGAGGACATTTGTGCCGCAGCTTCATGGTCGTCACCGGACACCTTCTCCAGGTTCTACAGGGTGAACGTCGCCACACCCCACCCCTTAGCCGTGGTTCTGCGGCCGGGGTCTTCTGACTTTTTGCACACTGAAGGTCCGTGATTCGGATTCTTCGTGACCTTGTTGGTATAAGTCATTCAGTGCTTTAAGCACCGCCCTCTGGCGGTCAGCAGGGATGAAATAGAACGAAAGTTACGAATGTAACTACGGTTCTATGAATCCCGAATAACCGCCAGAGCTCTCTGTCACTCAGAATCCTCATGTGCTCGCGAGAAGATTCTGTAAGAAACGATCCTCAGGTGACACCGGAAGATATAATCTTCTTCGGGTCACCTGCAGGTCACAGGTGACGTTGTTGGTATACATACTCGAACTACGCATGCGCGAAGGGGAATATTCAGTGCTTTAAGCACCGCCCTCTGGCGGTCATTCGGGATTCATAGAACCGTAGTTACATTCGTAACTTTCGTTTTCTCCACCTGAATTAAACCTGAGACACCAGGTAAGATAAGTGAAGTGTGTAATCAACTGCTTTAATTCATCAATCGAGTGCTGAATAACACTAAAAACCAGCAGACACTGCGGCTCTCCAGGACCAGGGTTGGCTAGAATAAGCATTAAACACTCCCCTTATGCTCAATATTATAGCCAAATAAGCCGTTATAAAGGAAATAAGGCAAAAGAAACCCTATATGTACTGGGTTCGAGGTGGTGACCGATTGTATCATGACTTTGATGGCGTACGGTTTAAGAATGTCACTTAGTACTTCCAGCCTTCTTAACCCATCCAGTCGGTCCAAAACACTACAAAACATAACTATGATTCGCTTTTACAAGAATAATAGCGTCTCCATAGCCCAAAATATAAAATTTATGTCATTTACGTTATCTGACATTTATGTTATCCAAAGCAACACGGGAGGATTTCAGCCCAAACACCATTGTAACCCCTCTCAATCTTATCGCGCAGTCTTTTTCCTTTTCCGCGGACCTTACTCTTCTGGTCAGCAGCATCCCCACGCTGTCTTGGGTCGGAGGACCTGAGCTACATCGATAAAAAGTAGGTTTTTTTGCCATTTTTACACTCTGATTGGTGTAAATGACTGTGTTAGTGTAAAACAAGTGTCAGAGATTCACTATACTGAAGATCCAAACTCTTTGATGTTTTTCATCAATAAACAAATTCAGTAAATTTGTCTGAGTTTCGAAACATTGCTCCAAATACATCGCTGTTGACTTGATAACGTCAATGACCATCTACGTTGTTAATGACAAACTTTCGTGAGAAAACATATTGGGAAAGTTGTTTGAATGTAAACTCTTTACATGATATCATTGATAGGGGTGTCTAACTGCTGTTCAGAATTATTTTGGTATTGTTTTGGCCTTAGATTATGCACCCAGGGTCGATTTCAGGATAACGTAAATAACATTTTAGTTTGTAACGCCCAGTTTTCAATGCTTGAAGGTCTCTGAATTGACTTGCCATCTTATGTTCTTGCATTTGAATCAGATTATACGTAATGAAGTGTTATCTTAATATTTACTGCTTATTTGTGGTGTTTGGATTGAGTTTAGTAGGAGATTAAAAACTAAGTATGCACATCGGGATAACGTAAATGACATCTTTTATGATTATACAGAGATGCCAAGTCTCATGCATTCAGCGTAGGTCTCACGCTTTTTTTAGGCTTATTCACCGTAGTCAGCAATTATTCAATGAATGCTTATTAATGAGATTCTCACTCAGAATTAAAATCCTTGTGCATTGAGGTTTCAGTTTCACTTGCGTAAAGGTGGACTTCACCACTAGTAACATGGAAAGCGAATATGACTCTGGACTTCTCATGCTTTTCTTTACTCAGGGATTGGAAACAATGCATGTGTTTCATGATCGTTTGAATTGATTCAATTAAATAAGACCACTTGAAACATCTATATGCAATTCCATTGCTTTCGATCCCTCAGTAAAGACAAGCGTGAGAATTCCCGAGTCATAATCGATTTGTGTCACTAGAGGGGAAATCCACAGTAACGCACGTGAAATTAACTTAATGTACAATGACTTAAATTCCGCGAGTGAATTTCTACAGTGCGCGTAGATTGAATAATTGCTGACTACAGCACAGGAATGTGAATGCCACTAAGAGGCCAGAGACTCGTGCGGAATTTGTGAGCCTTGGCATCTCTGCGATTATGGTGATTTTTTTATGGCTTCAGAAAACATCCATGTCATTTCTCATAATGGTTCGAATGTCCAGGTGGTTCTTCTAACTATATTTAATCAGTTTAATGTAAAGAATGCCATTTCTAGCTCTGAACCGGGGTGCTGTAGTGATTTTCTGAAGATTTTCATAACGAGTGTCATTTACATTATCGTGTCATTTATGTTATTTGCCCTGCCTTCTAGTGCAGTAATGCCTTCTGTATGCTGCAAAACTTATGTTACTTCTTTTAGCTAAGTGTTATCATTGATTTTGAGGGGTATATGGGAAAATAAAGACTTGAGGAGTTGATTTGATGCAAATTTTAGACGTTTTGTGTTCAGTTACTTGTGAAAGTGAATATGGGTGCAGGTGAACTGCACCAAGGGATGGCATTTGGGGTCACTACTTTCTGAGTTGTATGTATCTTAGGAGAGAGTCCCTCTGGAGCCTGCTGAACTGTGAGATAAGTCCTGAGATAACTGTGCAGAGAGTCTCCTATCTGCTGCGGACTGTTGATGTTGTCAGGGTCAGGCATACGTGGGATACATGCACTCAGCTGTGGAATGCTGAGAACAACATGCTGATGGATGAAACAGTTCCAACGGAAGGAGAGTATGACATTGTGCTCATACAAATATCCAAGCAAAGGGGAATCCCTTTGTCCTCATTCTATATGTAACTTGGAGCCTATATGCATATAGTACAGACTGGATGCCATTTACAATCTCTGTCTCTGAGTATTTTCTTAAAAGAACAATGTCAACATTTCTACCACATCACCGGAGAGACGAGCTTGGAAAGAACACAGCAGACACCAAGATGGCCCACACTCCCCAATGTACGTTGAACAAGCCAACAACCTTGCATCCAAATTATGCGTTCACTTTTTTTTAGTACCTTATCAAGGAGAACTGGACTATGTTGAGTGTTTTTGAGTTCATTCAGTGTAGGTCAAGACTAATTATTAGTTCCTCTATTCTCAAATAAGCAGCTGCCAGTGTTGCCAGTGAGCCAGGTTCCCAAGATTTATTTTGAACATTACAGTTATCCACAACACAAACTAAATCAGGACACACTCATACATTGTGTGATTGCGTGTCTATGATATATTTGATTAATAAATCATTGATGCGTTTTCACAAAATAAAAATAAATGAAAAAATTATAATTTAAAACATAAATTGCGCCAGGGTTAGCTTTATGCCCAGGACAAAATTTGAGACTACTCAGTGCACGAATAATTCCATCTGCAATTTTTTGAGGTGATTTTCCCACATAGTTTGCCCTAGTGAGCCACAAGCACAATTAGTGTAATGCCTGTTCTGTCAATCAAATGCACAGGTGCCAGACCTCCATTTACAGATGGTTTTCTGCCAAAAGTGAATTATTTGTTCTATCACTGTCCACTTGTGTGAAACAAAAAATCAATAAATAAACAAAGGGTTGGATAATCCGTGTACCTATCGTTCTTTCATTTTTCCGCTTCAAAACCAAATTAAAACAAGAGCACCGGCAACGGTGCATAATACGCCCGTCATGAATGTGGACAGACAACATCTGGGCCCCATGTGACCTTTGACGTTTGACCTTTGCCAGTGACCTTGACCTTGGAGGGAGGGCCATAAACATGGTACGTGACACTCCGCTCAGTGATGGTACACGTGTGTATGAAATATCATGGATGTATCTCAAGCGGTTGAGAAGTTATGCTCCGGACAAGCCCCATGTGACCTTTGACCTTTGCCAGTGACCTTGACCTTGACCGGGTGAACGAAATCAGAACGAACGCCTAGTGATGGTGCACGTGTATGTGAAGTATCACGAATGTAGCTCAAGCGGCTCAGGAGTTATGCCCCCGGACAAGAAATGGCTAACAGACGGACGGACGGGGGTGATGACATAATACGTCCCGTCTTGAGACGGGCGTATAATTATAATAATACAAACAAAAAAACAAATTTGTTTTTCTGTTTAAAACCAGAACGGAAAAACATAAAAACAGAATAACGAAAAATTACACATTTTATGCCTGTTCTTCTGTTTTAAAACAAAAACAGAATAACGTGAAATTTTTTTTTTTTTTTGATTTTCTTTTGTTTGTGTTATTCTGAAAATTCGGGGAATACTGGGAGTTTGCGGAGGGAATGAGCGGGAGCGTGGAATCGCATGATGGCCTCACTTCAGCCTTACGCAGATCTCATCTATGGACTTTATGAGAGTGGGAGGACACACTCAGAGATCAGAGATGTCCTGCAGCGCGAAGGTGCCTCGCAATGCTCCATCATGAGCATCAGAACACTTTGCGTGGAGCACAACCTTCACTGAAGGAATATGGTTTCAGACGCCGAACTGGAAACGGCTGTGATCAATTCCATACACAGGGTAGGTAGTCTAATGTATGTGTTTCTGTACCCTATCGGCCTATTTGTGTTTGTGTGTGTGTATGTGTGTGTGTGTGAGTGTGTGTGTGTGTTTGGGGGGGATCCAGAGCATCAGCTTGTCTGGTCCACCCCCATCCCAGCAGAGACGGTGCCTGCCCTGGACGCACAGGCGAGTGACCAGATTATGAGATTTTACAAAAAATAATAAAAATGCAGCGCCCCAGCTAACACCGTAATGGTTCAAAAATAGTGGCCTAATAGGAGACAGACATTTCATACAGCTTAGGAGACGTATTATTAATAATATGACCCCCAGTGACTGTAATATAGCCTAGACCCCTGTGTCCAGCTTAGCTGTGCGTTCACGAGCGCGCGTGTGCCAAAAAAGACGTTCCTGATGATGATCCTCCCTCCCTCATGTCCTGAGGAGTAGCTGGGCAGGAATGAGGGAGGGAGGATCATGGGTTTGAACCTCTCAATTTCTAATCGGCCCGTTTTGGTTCTTACCAATAAGTCTCCTTTCTTTCTCTTTCTCTCACTTTCTCGCTGGCGCACACGCGCACGTGAACGCACAGCTGGAATGCTGAATTAATGCGTAATAGTGTGTATAAAGAGTTACCGATTGGGTTTGAGGAAATAAATGTTGTCTGCCTGTTAGAAGTTATGAAACAGGGTATTTTGCCTATACTGTAAATAGTCATGTTTACTTAAATTACAAATTGAATAAAATTCATTTTATGTATGTTAGTGACCCTAAAAGGTATCCGTATTAACTTACTTCAAATCTCTTCTCATAGTTGAGCGCTCTGATGTGCGTGTGTGTGTGTGGGTGTGGGTGGGTTGGTGGGTGTTATAATTTTAATTAATGCAGCACAGAGTGGTCTCTGCTTTAAGGTGTCTGTCGGATAATGTTAATTGAATGTATTTAACAGACAGGTCTAACTTTCGGCCGGGAATTTATGACAGGCTACCTGTCTTTTATTGGCGTAAATGCTGCAGAGAGAAGGGTTGGTTCATCAGCCCAAACATGAGCAGCGGAGACAACATGCAAGTAGCCTGACACTGACAAATTGATATTCTTTTTTAATATTATATATAGTATGTGTCATTCCATACCATACATACACATGATCAAACAGTGTTTAATAGCCGTTATTCCTCTTCATTTTAAAGGGTGCTCGCAATCTTAATCCCATCCCCTACCATGCTGATTATATGTGCCATAAACTACACATGGACCAAAATGAGAAGATTGGAATGTTTGGTGCTACCCACGTGGTTGCTGTTGATGGATTCAGCAGCAGAATTGTTGCACATGCCACCATGCCCATCAGAAATAATTTGATTATTTATGAGGTGTACAGGTGAGTTTCTAAACAATGCAAAGTCACATTGTTTGTTTTAGGAGCCCACATGATTAACAGCTATCACTGCCCCCCAACTGAAGACTTTCCTTTTCACCAAAGCATAGGCTACAACCTCCCCTAGCCTGAGCCTATTACTGCAGCTGCTCCTCTGACCTGTGAGAGTTTTGTGTAGTGGGTGTTTAGTGGGTGTAATAGGATCCCCATTAGTGCTGCAACTATCACTCAACTGCAACTCTATAACTCTATAAGCATCCTTATCAGCCCCCCACATCAAGCACCGAACTAGCGAATTTGTCATTGTGTTTTGCAAGTCTCGTCATGAGACTAATGTCTATGTCATTTCAGTATGTCTGTTACATGCATTTTTATTACCACTGATTGTAATGTATTTAACTTTAACTGTATGCCTGTTGCACCAACTGGACATGTATTAACATACCATTACACATGTTCCAGACCTGCAGTCGTCAGCGATGGAATGTGGGACCAGGTTAGAGTTGACCATGGGAAAGATTTTTCCTGTGCCTGTACATACAGGAAATCCTGTCCAGGCACAGGTATAACATCATCCGGCAACCCTACCTTCAGACTACATCTTCAAGGGTAAGTTTTTCTATTATTACTCTCTATTACTATTCAAAGTGAGAACCTGAGACTAAACAAACCAACGCTCTACAAATTTGTATACAGTAAGGACATTTGAAATGAATGTTTCTGCTGTGCCCCCAGCTATCTGACAAGACAATAACCACTTTAGCTGAAGTTCAATAAGGATGTAGGCTATTTGTTTTGTTCAAATTAGCAAATAAGGCTTTACTTAAGTGTATACCCACTAAGTGTTGGCCATTTACAGTAGAATAGGTTAGTAGTATAGTCATCATGTGTCATTTATAGATTGTTAAAGGGATAAAGGTTGTTTAGCAGCAGAATGTCAGGCAATTGTTTTACATCACATTTTAAAAAGCTGATGAAAATTCAGTCAGTACACGCAGTTTATCCTCTTGACATATTCTTTTTCTTTTCTTTTTTTCACATAGGTTCTGTTGTTCACATGAAATAAGAGTGGAGAGGATTTGGCCTGAAATCAACAATCGGGTCAATTATCCTTTGAAGGAAGCCCTGGTGCATCTAGTTGGCCAAGAGGCCATTGACATGCAAGACAACGTCGTGAAATTCTGTCTGTCAAACCTGACATGTCAGGTCAGCCAGATTGGAATGAACAGGGTTGTGCAGTCCTGGAACGCACATAGAATCCCAGGTATTCTAAAACATACTGTTTTAGAACATACGTCGGACTAGAAAGGAAAATTCAAATGTTTATGTTTTTGTTTTTCTTTGGGTGACAAGACTCATTAAGTCTTGTCACCCAAAGAAAAACAAAAACATAAACATTTGAATTTTCCTTTCTAGACCGACGAATACCCAATGACCTTGCTGCAGGAGGATGCCCAGCCAAAGTGTCTGAGGACCTGCTACCCTGTGCTTCAGTTGCGGCAGATGGTTACAATCAGGCGCTGGGATCCTCGTTAAGCAGGGAAGCCAGCTTCGGAGTGGCTCCATTTCACAGTGAAGAAGACAGGAGCCAGGCTGTAGACGAGTTTGCAGTGGCTTTTCCTGACATGTCAGTCATTTTTGACGGTGTGGTTAACAACAACCACAATGTTTTCTGTGAGGCCCTTTTCTGCCTGTTAACTCTGGCAGAAAGGTATGTGTGAAATGATGTTATGAGCTGAATGTGTGTTATAAAGTCCTTGTATTACCACCAAAATTGAGTACACATTGTTTCTTAAGATCTTACATGAAATATCTAATGTGCTATTACCCAATAGTTTAACTGATGTCCTGAAATGTATTTCACTGCATCCAAATAGAAGTGAAGGTGCATGGGATTCAAATCACTACAATTAAATGAAGAATATCAAAACAAATTTATTAATTTAGATATCTGATCTAACTGAGTGCAGATTCTTTCTCCAGATCATACACAAAATATCAAATGTGCTACAGTATTACTCAGTATTTTAAATGGCTGAAGGCGGGACTTACCTAAGAGCGATGAATTTTGAAGAACATCAAAACAATTAATTAACTTTGGTATGCCTAAATATCAGAGCTAACACATCAAGAAATGTAGAACAACGTCTGATTTCAATACATCAATACATTTCAAGAAATAATGGGGTTCAGTGCCGCCAAAGCCTCATCCAGCCCCTCCACTGACTGTGTGTGGAAGTCCACAGCTCTGCACTTTGGGCCTTCCACTGCTTCACACATGTAAGGCAGCCCAAAAGGCTGCTGCAGCAACATGACAAAATGGGCTTCCACACAGGACCTGCAATTTACATAGAAAAGTGTTAACACCTGAACTAATTAATGTTTTACTACTGTTAAAACCTTCTTGACAAAGACATACTTGAGTCCATACAGCCATACACTGTTCTGCTGAACCAGTTATTTACAATTTGCAGGTGGTTAGTTTGAACGACATTTTAAGGTACAATGGTATACAATAGGGGTCCCCAATCTTTCCAGAAAGGGCCGGTGTGGGTGCAGGCTTTCATTGCAACTAAGCAGCTACACACCTGATGCTACTAATCAAGCTTATTAGCGACGAGTCCAGAGGTTGATTAGTAGTTTAAGGTGTGTAATTGCTTGGTTGCGATGAAAGCCAGCACCCACACTGGCTCTTTCTGGGAAAGATTGGGGACCCCTGGTATACAACATACCTCCACAGATGACACAGGCAAACGCAGCCTTTACAGCTGAGGCCTGAGTGTCATCGAGGGACACTGTCATCCTGTGGTTGGCCTGTGCAAACTCAACGAGCCCTTTCAGGGTTCTGGAGGCCTCCTGAAGACCCTAAGAGGCCAGGATGACATCCTCCACTTGGTCAACGACCCCTTGAATGTCTGTTTCCTCGTGTTGACAGGGAAAATATACAAAAAATAGTTGAAAGTGTATTACTTTGGCTTTACAACTTTGTCTACAAGTTACGGAAGAAGAATAGAAACTACTCTCCTCTCCTTGAAGGGGGATATAGGTTTGACCTCCGTCCGTCCGTGCGTGCGTGCGTCCGTCCGAGATAAAGAGGACAGCTTTTCTCAGAAACTACTACAGATACAGTAACCAAATTTGGTGTGTAGCTTCAGACCATAAAGGCCTTGATCGAGTTCGAAAATGAGAAGCGCACGATTGCCTGGGGATGTTGTAGACCATGTCGACTTGTTATTATTATTATTATTATTAGTAGTAGTAGTAGTAGTAGTAGTCATCGTAGTATTATAAAGTATTAGTGACAGAACATCAACTTTGGCTCAAGCACTCTGGGCATTTACCTTTGCATCAACTTTGGCCCAGCTGCTCTGGGTACAGCCAGAGGTGTCGAGTTACTGGGAGCACTTGGTGTGCGGCGAAAGGCGAACCTATTTTGGCCCTGCCAGCTAGGTCCAGCTTCCTCAGTGCTCCCCTCCCCATGCACCTCATAGTGCCCACCATTGACCAGGTCACTTGGGCTGAAAATGCCATCTGGCCCTGGCAGTACCCCATGGTTGTGGTCATCTGTTAGATACAGTGACTGACCACGGACCTGGAAATAAAAAAGTATGATTAATATAATCTTACTGCCCCTAAAGTAATCTAAGGGGGACATCAGTTCAGGGCAGACATTTGAGGATGTCACCTTGGTCAGTGATCAACATTTTTCACCACTTTTTAACAGATTAATTCATAATGAAAATAATCATCACTTACCCTAGTTGTACACCAGTACAAATCAAATAAAAAACACAGCTTATGCTGTGTGTGTGTGTGTGTGTGTGTGTGTGTGTGTGTGTGTGTGTGAGTGTGTGTGTGAGTGAGTGAGTGAGTGAGAGAGAGAGAGAGGCTCCGCTTCTCCATCGTTCACAACAAACAGAAGCACATGGCTCATTATTATGCAGAATGACGTTATCTAATCTGTTGGACCTCCGCTCCACACCTTGTTTTCCCCACTAACATTACTTTACGTCTTTACCGATAAAACAACAACAACAACAACTTCGTAGGCTATAGGCTATCCATGACTGACTGTGTGAGCTCAGCTAGCTGTTAAGCTGCTGCTTAGCCTACATTAGAAATAACGTTAGCAATACGGTTAATGTAGCTTAAGTTATAATGTTAAATAAACCATACGGTATTACCTGAAAAATCATTGAGATTTTCTCCACAGAGAGGACATCAGCTTTTAAACTGAGCCGCCTATTACCCCGGAAAAACACAAAGCTCGCCATCTTCAGATTTCCACGCTCTCGCTCACTCCCTCCGCAAATCTCCCAACATTCCCCGAATTTTCAGAATATCACAATAACAAAACAATAAAAAATCAAAAAAAAATTTTTTTCTCGTTATTCTGTTTTTGTTTTAAAACAGAATAATAGGCATATTTTTTTTGTTCTGTTTTTCAGTTTTTCCGTTCTGGTTTTAAAACAGGAAAACAGAAAAAAAAATTTGTTTTTTTTGTTTTGTTAATTTGGTTTTGAAACTAAAAAACAAAAGAACGATAGATACACGGATTTTGGATTCTCATGGAGAATGCAGTGTATGCTTTACTATGGGACTTGCAAAAGTTCATTTTCAGTTAGCTCTGCCTCTGCAAGGCCATCAAGGGAAAGTGACCCTTGTTGGAGTCATCAATACTTGCTCCAACCTCCCATGTTTGCAATTGCATTAATTTATACGTCATCTCCTTTGTCTGAAGGGATGGGTACTGAAAGCCAACATTATACTGGGTTAAATTATGAAAGACCAAAATATGAGTAAAAGAACCAACAAAGCTCATCGGTACTTTTAAAATTTTTGGCTTAGCCAATATATTTTAAAACTGCGGCCTCTCTCTGCTGTCTGATGAATGTGCATGCGAACACACAGATGCACACGAGCACACACACTTTTACATAAAAGCTAAAAAAAAAGCTGTCTCTATACAACTTGTTTGTTTAGTTTTGCCAAACATTTAAAAATCTGGCAAATTCTGCCTGCACTAGGGTGCCCTTCATTAGGCTAACGTGTCTCCTTGCTTGCCTCACTTGCGTCTCTTCATTGCTTAATTGCTCCTCTTTGCGAGGATTTGATTTAGAGAGGAAGCACTGCTAGGAGAGAGGAGCCGAAAGCTGCCAAATGAGAAATGCTTCGTTCCATGAAGCGATGTCTTACGCGGAGGTGCAGCATTTAAATGTCATGCCACAAAATAAAGGGCTTCCACATAGTATAGACCTGTGTTTCCTCACTTTAAGTGCTCCGGAAGCCTCCTCTCTCCTTAGTCCGCCTCTGCATGAGGTGTGTTTAAGGTATTGGAAGATCTGCAATGATGGAAAGAGTGGAACGATTTCCGGGTCATTGAAGAGGAGTGGACACGAGGATGCCCAATTTTGCTTAAAGAAAAGCACACCCGAAGCACGTGCAAGCAGTGAATAACATCAGCAGTAGCAGGAGGAGGACTGGGACAACATGGAATGACTGATTTTGACTGGTGTCAGTGCAAATGTCAATTCTGGATTTCGCCCCTTGGACTCTGATTTTGGATTGCGGACTTTGTACTGTCGCCAGCTCTGTTGGGGGGTTTCCCCCTTCAAAAATAAAACCTCCTTTTTGCATTTTACTGGTGTTTGCTCTTGGTTCATTTTGTAAATCCTCACAATACAAAACAATGTCATCTGTATAAACTCCTATACTCTCAAGACCTTGCAAGGCACGACGTCACAGTACACAAAATCAAAACGCAATGACTTTCAAATCACACCAGCTAGTATTTCATTCACAATAGAGCAGAGATAACATAGCTAATGTGGAAACTGAGAAATTTTCCAATTTTACTCACAAAATGAGCTCATTTCAAATTTGATGGCTGCTACAGGCCTCAAAAAAGTTGAGACTCAGGCAGAAAAGGGCTGAAATGAGTACAAACGAGTTTTAAAACCATACTCCGCATCAATGAATAAGTATGATACGATGTACTCATAATAACAAAAGCCATGAGTCTATTCTGTTTGCTAGGAAGAAATGGAAAACCATTTGGTCTTAAGTTGACTAATCCTGTTTGTGGCCTCATCACTTGTCCTATCTACTCTGTGTGACTAACAAGCACACACACAAAATCAAACACTGAGCAACAGTCAAGCTTTCAGTTTCATTATGTAGTCTCCGCTCATTTAGTTGCAAGGCACCTTACATCAATAGGTTGAGAACTAACTTGAAAAAAAAAAATTATAGCTGGAAATGTTTTAATATTCAGCCATCTGGCCTTCCAGCCTACAGCTGGCACTTACGGAAAAGTCTGCCAAAAGATTGAGGATATTATCTAATCGAAGGGAAATCTATAATCTTCCACCTGATGAGGGCAGAATATTTGAGATATGCTCAGCATAAAGGCCAGTGTCTCAAGCTGTATTTCTACTATATGCATGTCATTGTTTGTGTATGTGCTTTTTGCTTTCTTTGTTACTTTCGTCCCTGACGACATCGTTTTCTTTCCCCATCAGATTTTTTACCCAGCTGGGCGGTCGTTCCCCAGAGTCTATTTAAGCCGGAGGTTGCCAAACCTCCTTCACTGCAGTGTCTGATGTTATGTTGCTCTCTCCGGCTCGAGAATTCTTTAGTCAGGGTTTGCCAATATATATATTATCTTTGTTTCTGGGAAGCTTTGCTTCTTTAGGTTATTTGGCACAATTGTCTAGTGCCTTGTTAGTTTCTCTTTAATTTAGATTTCTTTTCGTCTCAGGTTGCTCACTTCGTTTCTGGCACTTAAGTCTTTTTTGTATTCAGAAACGCGAGCTCCTTTCCCTTCTAATTTTCGCTCTATCACTTTCAGCTGTGCCGGCTCTGTGCCTGGTGCAGCTTCGCCTGCCACAGCATCTGAAACTCCACTTTTACCAGCCATTACAGAACACTCCAGCCAGACATGGAGTCGTCAGCCGCGGCTGCGTTTGAGAAAGTGGTAGCTAACCAGCAGGCTGTCCTTTCTGGCCAAAGCAAGGGTCTCTCGGCTCTTAATGCTCAACAATCAGAATTTGCAGAGTGACTAAGGCCCGTATTCAGAAATGACACTCACACTAATTGAGTGCGAGTGAGTACAAAAACTTATTTAGTATAACCTGACATTAACTGAGTCAGAGGTTGTCCTAACCCTCATTTGCTTTCAGAGAGCTCACTCGCACTGAAAATAGCGTCTTTTTCTGAGTGAAGGTTGAGTGCAGGGAACACCTCCCTTGAGCCGCACTAACTTGCGCTGGTATTTCGTTGTCATGGCTTTCAGGTGGTTACAAACATTAGAAACTCTGGATCATTTACAGCCACGTGCTCGACCCAATCGCAACTATACAAATTTTAACTCTAATGATCATAACGATGCTGCAACTTACTAACTGACCGCCTGGTTTCAGTGTTTACGAACTGCACTGTGGTGAACGCGGGGTTAGCATTTGTGTACCCACCAGTAGTTACTGGTGAACTGGCAATAGGGGAAGCTCAAAACCATCCCTTAAAAATAATGATTGAAAAAAGGTCATATCCAATCATTTAATAAAAGTTTATTTACTTGAACTCCAAAAATCAAAAGGATTATCATGTGTCGCCATTTCTACATGTTAAGCAAGAATGAGCTTGATAATTATTGCCCTGTTTTCAATTAATTTAAATTACCATCGCAGAAACTACAAAAACTCTCAACATTATTAGGTGTGGCCAGTTTTCATTTATGACGCATATCTGTCAACTGTCACACATTCAGATTTCTCGTGTTTTACTGATGGGTTGGAAAATTCTGCGCTCAACTGGCTCGTGGGGCATGTGTGGATTGGTCTGCGAGGCTCATGTAGCTGTAAGTCACGAGAATCCATTCTTTTCTACATTCTTAATTGCTGAATGTAGAAGGAAATGTGCGGCACGTTTCACAGCTTGTTGCTTAGTGAGCCTCGAGGGCTGTCCTGCACCTTTCGTGAGCCACTTGACCACAGAATTTATGAAGACATGCTGATATTTTATGCTGTCATTTATGTGCGAAAGAAACGTCTCAATTTTATAAAGCAATGTATAACAGCGCTATCAAAAATAAATATGATTGTCGTTTTACCAGTTAGTCTGAGAAACTTTCTAATCAAGAAAAGTTAACAGCGACAAGCTTATGCCGGGCATACACTGTGCGATTTTTGGCCCTTTTTGCCACAATTTTTCAATCGTGCCGAATTTTAAGAACTTAAGAAGATGGTGCAAATCATGAGAATGCTACTCAGGGAACTTCAAGAGTTCTTCCAGTAAAAAAGAGGACATGCAGACCTTTGATTGTAACAGTTTAAGAAACTGCAGATGTTTTGAAAACTACATAAACAACAGCAAAAATTAGCATAGTGTTATTCCCCCAAGAATTTAAAGTCTATGACCATTTCTGGTTGATTTTTTACTTAAAATTAAAAGTTCACCCATGACTCTCAGATGTCATCAACAAATTCCAAAACAAATTTACATGATAAATAACAAGACAAGCTGTCAAAGTAAAACTGATGCCTCCATCACATCCGAAAGTATAGCAAACCCACTGTTTAATTTGTGTTGCTGTTTTTTGTTTTGTCCACTGGAGGGCAGCGTATATGAGTTTCAAATGTGAAAGAGAAAACACGAGTGTTTAAAAGGTAGTATTGTGCAATAGCAGTCACTGCTTACCTCCAGCTCTCGTTGGAGAATTGACAGGCCATACTGTCCTCGTCTACCTAGCCATTGCCTTGTCCAAACACGTCGCCGTCGCCTTTTCTTTTTCGTGTCTGCGCACAGAATGGCACAAATTGCTAGGGCAATACGTTTTTGTGCGCTGACCATGATGGACGGGTGGACCACAGTGAGCCTCATCTACTTCCGGCTTCTTCTTCTTCAATTCCGGACACAACAGTCTGACCGTGTCCGACGTCTCGTGCAGTGTGAGCAATCAGATCGCACCGGAGCATCGGACCGTATAGTGTGAGAACAGGAATCGTGAGCTGCAAAGTTTAAACCCCTGCGATTCACTCGTACAGTATGAATAGCAGCTTATTACCGCGATTGAAAAAATCGCACAGTGTATGCCCGGCTTTAGGTAATTCAGCACTGAGGGGTGAGGATTGAGCGTCCCTTTGCAGCAGCCGAAGCACCACCTGTGGAACCCGGTGCCCACTACTGTCAGTTATGCTGAAGTAGCGTTTGTGATTAGCAACTGGCGAGGAGTGGGACCGCTCCCTCGGTAAGTGGTAAGTCGATCTCTTTCTCACACTCCAGCTACATTTTAATCGTACTCACTATATGGTGAGTGGAGGGTGAGTGTGAGTGTCGTTTCTGAATACAGGCCTAAGATTACAAGAAAGTAGCACTCCAAGAATGGAGGCTGCTTTACTCTCCCTCACAGAGAGCCTTAGAGCCCTGTCGGCTCAAATTACACTAAACATCGCACAAACACAATCTTTGAGCTCCTAACAAGAACCTAAACTGCAAATGCCTTCTAGATATGGGAGTGAAGCAGGGAAATGTAAGGACTTTGTTGCACAATGCAAAATTTTCTTTAAAGCCCAACTTTCAGGGTTCGCTGATGAGGAGTCTTGATTGTCATTTATTTTATCCCTGTTGACTGATACTGCACTGACTTGGGTGGGTCCACTAATCCGATCTAATTCACCTGTCTTGAAAACTGTTGAAGCCCTCGTTAACGCTATGGAATCAGTCTTTGATCAGAATGTTCGTGGTTAAGACGCGGCAACGCGTTTAATGCATCTTAAGCAAGGATCTGAGAGTGAACTTTTCTATCACATTTCAATCGTTAGCTACTGAAACAGGCTGGGCGGAAGCGCCCTAAATGACAGTTTTTATTCATGCTTTGGCTTAGGATGTTAAAGACGCTTTGACTGCACTGGAGCCTTGTGTTTCCTGAGATTCGTTGGTTCTTACGGCTGTTCGAATTGATAATCGCCACCGTGAACGTAAAAAGGAGAAACATCATGCATTGGGTACTGTTGATAACAGGGCTAGTATTCCCCGTAGCCTTCACACAGTCCTAACTCCACCCACAGATAGTTCCAATCCTGATGAATCTATGCAGGTTAATGGCTTATTCAATAGCAGGGCTTGTAAGCCCGCTTGCAGACATATAATTTGCCATAATTGTGGCAAGCCAGGGCATATCCTTCCACACTGTCCAGAGCTTCAGGGAAACGGGAAGTCCCCCTAGTGGTATGGGGAGCGCTTGAGGGTCAGAAACAATTTCCCCATCGTACTTTAATTCCTGTAGAATTGACTAATTGACAGCGAATTTTGATTAATGTGTTTTTGGACTCTGGGGCAGTAGACTGTTATGGACAGGTAATGGGCTGAGAGACACTCCATTGCAGTCACTCTCTGTTAAAACTTGGATGGTCGCCCCTTGGGTGATGGAGTTATATCCGAAATCTTTGAACCTTTGTCAATGTTCAATTCCCTTGTTGGACACTTTGGGGAAATCCGTTTTTTTAATCAGTCCCCCTGTGTTCCCAGTTGTTTTAGGACATTCTTGGTAACGAAAACACAAAACTGGCATCCTTTGGGGGAATAAGGATAACCCTGTTGTGCAGTGGGGTTCTGATTGTAGATCCCACTGTATGGATAGCTCTATGTGTTGGCCTGGACGTCAGTCCATGAGAGAAAGTGACGCCTGGAGCGATTCAGGGGAGATTATCCCACACTGCCCACCCAATCTAAAGAAGGGGGCAGAGGAGGGGTTGGAGTTAGACCTTCAATTTGAGTGGTGACAGTTAGAGGATGATTGTTATTCTGAATGTGGCTCCGATCTAGAGACTGTCATTGATGCGGCTGAGTTCGAACAGGTTGAGAATTTAGGAGGTGCTTTGAATTTTTGTTTGCCTCATAATGTGCCTACTACTTATACTGATCTTGCGGAGGTTTTTCGTAAACAACGGGCCTCTACCTCCTCATCACCCTTACGGTTGCGAGATCAATCTCCACCTTGGCACCACTCCCCCTAGGGGGTCATTGTACTTACTGTCAGGTCCTGAATGAAAGGCCATGCAGAAATATATTCAGGAAGCCCTGGCAAACGGTTTTATTCGACCATCTACGTTCCCCGCCAGGCCGGAGTTCTTTTTTGTGGAAAAAAAGGATGGTTGCCTAAGACCTTGTATTGATTACCGGGGCCTGTATAATATCACTATTAAAAACCGATACCCACTTACTTTGATGAATTCTGCATTCGAACGCTCGCAGGAGGCGTCATTTTTTAATAAGCTCAACCTGCAGAATGCGTATAACTGGGTTCAGATACGAGATGGAGACGAGTGGAAGATGGCATTTAATACGCATGACGGGTACTAATGGTTATGCCATTTGGATTGGTTAATGCCCCCTCTGTATTCCAGGCACTCGCAAATGATGCCCTCAGAGAGATGTTGGAGAAATTCGTCTTTGCTGACCTTCACGACATTTTTATTTTTTCTCCAACTCTCTCCGAGCACACAAAACACGTCAGAGAGGTGCTGGAGGCCCTTCTCAAAGCTAAGCTTTTTGTCAAAGCCAAGAAATAAGTTTTTCACACCAAGACGGTCTCATTTCTTGGTAACATTATTTCTAACAGTACTTGTTCGCGTTTCTGTTGTTGTTGTTGCTGCAGGTTACTTATTCAGCTTAGTTTCCGTCCCATTCGCGGACGATCAGCTGTTTTTGCATAGCAATTAGTGGACCTTTTAAGCACTGCGTCGAGCGATGCTCCCTCTCACTTTGTCCAAATCCTTTCCGATCCCCCATCTGAATATGTGGATTCTTCCCATTCCTGTCTGTTCTCTTTACCTCAGGAGGCGATTCTTCCGCCGGGGCCGCCCTCATCACCGCTGCCCTGCCAACCTGATCTACCCCTCCTCCACCTCCGCCAGCAACTTCAGAGTCCTGCTCAGCACCTTCCCTGACGACGGCACCACCACTGATTCTCCTGGGAGACTTCAACCTCCACTATGAGGCCTCTCAGTCTGCCGTCTTTCTTCCTATCCTCCACTCCTTCGGTCTTTCCCTCCTGCTCTCACCCCCAACTCACACAGCTGGCAATCTCGACTTAGTCCTCCTTCGTAACTGCTCGTCCTCTGATCCCACTGTAACCCCTCCCCACCTGTCTGACCACCACTTCATCTCCTTCTCCCTCCCTCTCCCTCTCTCTCCCCCCACTCCAACCCCCTCTGTTACAGTTTGCCGTGACCTCCGCTCTCTCTCCCCCTCCGCTCTCGCCTCCCATGTCACTGTTTCCCTCCCTTCCCTTGATTCCTTCTCCGATCTCCCCACTGAATCTGCTGTCTCCTCTCTCTTCTCTTCCCTCTCATCCTCACTTAATGCTCCCTCTCCTCTTGTATCCAGGCCCGCCAGATCATCCCCACCCAGCCCCTGGATGTCAGAAACTCTCCTCCAGCAGGAAAAGCCTTCGAGCAGCAGAGAGGAAATGGAGGAAATCCAGGGCCCTGGCAGACCTGTCCCACTACCAGTCCCTCCTAGCCGAATTTTCCTCTTCAATCACCTCTGCTAAAATAAAATTTTATCATTCTAAAATCCAGAATTCAATCTCTAACCCTCGCCAATTGTTTTGTCTTCTCTTCTCTCCTCGGCTCTCCGCCTGTCACACCTGCGACCTCCATCACAGCGGAGGACTTCTCAGCCTTCTTCAAGGATTAGATTGTGTCCATCTGCAACTCCTTTTCTCCCCTCTGCCCCTCCCTCCCCTCCCATCTCCTCTCTGCTTTCTCTCCCCTCTCCTCTTCTGATGTCTCCCAGCCGCTCCTCTCTCACCGTCCTACCACGTGCTCTCGAGCCTCCCCCCTACTCCAGGCTATCACACCCAACATCCTCCCTTTTGTCACCTCCCTTATGAACTCCTCTTTGAGCTTTGGATGCTTCTTCTCCATTCTAACAGGCTACCATCACCCCTCTCTTGAAAAAACCCTCCCTTGACCCCTCAGTCATTCAGAACTTCCGCCCAGTCTCCCTCCTCCCCTTCCTGTCAAAAACCCTTAAACATGCTGTTGCTAACCAACTCTCCTCTTTTCTTGCAGAAAACAACCTCCTGGACCCCCACCAGTCGGGATTCAGAGCTGCCCACTCCACGGAGACCGCACTCATCTCCGTCAGTGAGGCGCTTCACACTGCACGCGCCACCTCCCTCTCATCCATCCTGATCGACCTCCTCAACCTCTCTGCCGCATTCGACACTGTTGACCACTCCGTCCTCCTCTCTTCCCTGTCTGCACTGGGGATCTGTGGTTCAGCCCTCATCTAGTTGAAGTCGTACCTCTCCGGTCGCTCCTACCAGGTTGCCTGGGCTGGTGAAGTATCATCACCTCGCCCCCTTACCACAGGCATCCCCCAAGGCTCAGTTCTTGGTCCACTCCTCTTTTCTCTTTATCTCCAGTTTCTCGGTCCTGTCATTTCTGCTCATGGTTTATCATATCACTTTTATGCTGATGACACTCAACTTTTTCTCTCTTTTCCCCCTGATGCCCAGGTCTCCGCCCGCATCTCCGCCTGCCTACAAGACATCCAGAGCTGGATGGACAACCATCACCTGAAGCTCAACCAACCAAGACGGAGATGATCTACATCCCTGTTCCATCCTCCCCTCTCCTGGATCTGACCATCACCCTGGGGGATACCACCATCTCCCCCTCGCGAAGTGTGAAGAACCTTGGGGTCCTGTTTGACGACTGGCTCTCCTCTGCTGAGAATATCGCAGCAGTGACTCGGACCTGCAGGTTCTTCCTCTACAACATCCGTAGAATCCGGCCCTTCCTCACCAGCTACTTAACGCAGCTCCTAGTTCAAGCGCTAATCCTCTCCTGCCTCGACTACTACAACTTCCACCTCGCTGGCCTCCCAGCATCTGCCATCAGACCCCTGTAGCTCATCCAGAACGCTGCAGCTTGCCTGGTCCGCAACCTTCGGAGACACTCCCACGTCACCCCCCTGCTCACAAGGCTACACTGGCTCCCTGTTGCCGCTTGCATCAAATTCAAGACTTTGATGCTAGCCTACCAGGAAGTCAACAAAACAGCTCCAGCATACATCCAGAGACTGTTCAGACCTTACACCCTTGCCAGAGCACTCCACTCTGCTACTTCTGGTCGCCTGGCTTCTGGCCCTCTCCGATCCACCCCTTCCCGTTCAAGGCTGTTGTCTGTCCTGGTACCTCGTTTGCCTGGTCCATCCAGGCAAAGTGCGACTTGGCTCTTTCCAAATATTAATAATTTCCCCCAGAGGCAGGGATTATTTTATTGATTTTTTTTTGTGCAATCTACATTGGCTGGGGAATACTGTAGGCTATACTTTGATTTGTCTAATAAACATAGCCCCTGAAGGTGTGTGTATTGGGGGAAAGGGGTCGTGGGAAGCAATTCAACTGTATTATTTTGCAAACCATATGCTCAACGAGTGAAAATGTAATAACATTTTGACTTCAAGGTGAAGAAGGTACACTGAGTAGGATTTGGCTGTTCCCGTTTGTAAATACAATATTTAAAGTTGGCCCCTCCCCCACAGCTCCACCATACCAAAAGTCCATGCCCCTGGACCGCGATTACAGTTGTGCTCCATTCAAACTTTATTTTTGCTAATTATCTCAAAATTGCTCTATTGTGGTCTGGATTATTGCTATTATGACAAAGTTTCTGTACCAGTTCTATGCTGTACAATGTTATTTGCTACAAAAATGCCCAGAAACATCCCAGACAAAGCAAAATGACAAAATATGGGCAGATTACAGGGTCTTTGGGGATACAAACACTGTCTTGCATGTGTAGTGGATCCTAAGTGATGATAATGGGGAGATTGTTTTTATACGAGGATATACTTTTTTCAGGAGAATTCTACTCCGCAAACCTTTAAATACCATTTTTAAAACACTTACGCTTGAGTTAATATCTGCAAAACTCAGTAATACTTTATAATATGGTGACATGAATCATGTAGTTATCATGTATTACTTTATGCATAAGTTTATCATGATTCATGCGTGATTTCATGCATAAATTCTTCATGACACATCATGAGTTAAATTAATTCATGTCTGAATTCATGCAATGACATCATATCAACTAAAGCATTGCTCACTGTAATGAATTCATCATGAATCAAAAGTAATTAAGCATGATCGTGGTGAGTTCATGGTTCGTTAAAGACAGTCGTTTCACTTTTGGCAGAATCGAAATAGATGTTTTCATCATGTTTGTGCCCCCTAAACTAAAGTGGTAGGTATATTAGCTTGTCATTTTTGTCATTGAATGCCATGAATTAAAGCTTAATTTCTCATGAATTCGTCATGTTTGTGCCCCTTCAACTAAAGTGGTGGACGTATGGTAGCTATCATCACAACAAACAGTATAAATGTACAAATGTTAGTCTATTGGGAGTATTGAACAACATGAACTGAAGGTTAGGTGCTCATGAATTCATGGGCCTACAGACATAGTCAGTTCACTTTTGATAGAATTGCATTTGATATTTTACTTGGACTTACCATCACTTTTTGATAATAAAGATACACTATTACAGTGAAGTTATGTACTACTTCATGCATTAGTACATACTCATTCTTACTTCATGCATTAGCTTTCCATGAGTTGATCATGTTTGTGCCCCCTCTACTAAAGTGGTGGCTACACGTGCTTTTATAACAACAGATGTGAGAAATGCTATTGCTAAGGAATCATTGAATGAGATGAACTAAGCTTACTTTCTCATGAGTTCATCATGTTTTTACCCCCTGGACTAAAGTGGCTATACATGCTTTTTTTCACAACAGATGTGTGAAATGCTATTGCTAAGGAATCATTGAATGTCATGAATTAAAGCTTACTTTCTCATGAGTTCATCATGTTTGTGCCCCCTAAACTGAATTGGTGGTCATATGGTAGTTTTTTTTTTTTTCTTCTTTTTGTAAAAAAATTAATTTAAAATGTACAAAACTTGCTCGTTTGCGCCCCCTTGCTGCCAAGGGCGGGCATCTCCAAAAACTTCGACATCGGTATTCCGCGCATTGCACACCTATTTTCTATTTTACTAACCCATACTAACAGTTTTGTAATTTTGCAAGAGTTAGTAACACAAACTAACATTGTATATAATACTAACTTACTAACGAGCACTAGGGATTGTATAGCTGCACTTACTAATTGATTAACAAGCTCTCAGCACTCGCTCTGTTCTAGTCTCCACCTCTAGTCTTTCCCTAATTTTCTCTGCTGCGATTTCTGTGGATTCTCCACACTTGCTTGCGCTGTCCTTTCTCTAATTATCTATGCAAGTTAGAACTCCTTGACCGGAGCCGTATGTCTGTCTATAGGTTTGTCTCGTGATCCCTGTCCGCGTTTTGGCTTTTGCCTGTTTTATGTGATTAGGTTCTCCCTCTTGTTACCTCCCTTGTAATTACTCTCATTTCCAGCACCTGTGTTCCGTGTAGCATGTGATTCCCCTGGAGTGTATATTAGGAGTCTTTTCACAACACTTTCCTGTCAGATCGTTTCTCTCAGTTTGCTTGTGCCACGTTCATACCGCCTTGTTCTCTAAGTGATTCTCCTCTGACTGGACTTTTCGATTTTTGGCTTTGTGATTTTGGATTTATTGTTGCATCTGTGTTTTTTGACCCTTTTCTGCCCGACTACGAGTTCTATGATTGCAGCCCTGGTTACGGTTTGGATTATGCCCACTGGCTATTGGCTTTGCTTCTCTGATATACCTGAGCCTATGTACCAAACCCATTTACGAGTACTGTGATTGCTGCCCTGGTTTTTTCGTCTCTGTTTTTGCCCAACTGGATTGTGATTTTTGGATACTGGACTTTGTACCTTTGCCTTCTGCCCTTCGGGGGGTTTCCCCCTTGATCAATAAAATTAGATCTACTGCATTGCTTGGTTCTCACGACTGATTCCTGCACGTACCATCAATTTAACTCATGATAAGTCATGATGTATTAATGTATAAAATCATGCAGGAATCATGATGAACTCATGAGTGAATCATGCATGAAGTAATGCATGATAACTACATGATTCATGTCCCCTTATTATGAATTGTTACCAAAAATTCTTTAAAGCTCAACATAATTCTTTGTACAAACTCCTAACTCTCCACTCTCACCCACCAGCTAAAGGCAGGAAGTGCAAATGAGGCACAAGCAATTGAGCTAAGCAGAGCTTTTTTCTTTTTTTTTTCCCCGGCAAACGTTTTGATGTCCACCGGCTAATTGCTTTGAAAAGTTGTTTTCATAGAGAATCCCCATAGATGGAATTTGAAAATAGTACTGTATGGTTATGCATTGCGAGCTTCTGGACTCAGTGAAGCTGCTTGCATTGCTCTAATAATACACTCCTGACTGAAATGTTTAACTCACTGGGTATTTTAAATCATGTGAAATTAAAATTTCACGGGCAGCAAAACCAGTAGATACTCAGTCCAACAGAGAACTGAAAGAAAACTGGAGAAAGGAAAAGGTTATAAAGAGCAGAAGAGAAAAGGAACAAAGATTTTATTTTCTGGGAAGTATTTTAAGGTCAGGGACACTGTGCCCTTTGACATCAAATGACAAGCTGCTTAGGATTTTTGTCAGATCTGAACTAGCTGCGAGTTAAAAAAAAAAAAGTACTGAGGTATCTGTGAAGAGGCTTGAGAGAATCGGTACTTTGTACAGCTAGAAGGAAATCAAAAACAATGGGGCCTTATAAGATCAGTTGGGGGCATTTCCGCTCATTTAAATTCCATGCCAAAAATTCCATAGAATATCCACAAAAGAACTGAAAATCTGTTTATGAATGCTCTAAAGAACAAGTAATATAGAACTATAGTAATATAGTTCCATTTATTAAAAAAATATAATAATTATAATAATGATTTGTCAATGCATTTGATTCTCTTGCTAAAAATAACCTAAATTAATATCATTGGGCAAAAAAAATATTCTGAAGCTTTGAGGCAAAACTCAGGGATCGCTCTCAGAGGTGAAATTCACTGTAACCATGTGTTCATTTGCTCCACATCTTATGTCTTAAAAATAAAGTTTCTGCATCACAGCTATTAAACCAGACATCAAACAACATTTGATTAGTTTGATTCTAAACCTGATTACTGTATCCCCTGACAAAGCTGTGGGAGCTATGGATTTTCCTTTTTGCAGTTGCAGCGTTCAAAAGGGTTTCTCGCAATCGAATTGGAGGTCAGCATTGTCAAACAATTTATTTTTGTTTGACATAGGCATTAGTAGTAGTCAGGTCTCAACGCAGACCCGGATTGGTCAAAATTGTTTAATAAAATATGAATGAATGGGTTTGTGCCATTTAAACCCGAACAAAATGGTCCATCACACAGTCACATTTGGGGTTTAGATTTGTATTAGGGTCTGATAGGAAGTTCTGTATTGCGCATCAGTTCATCACCTTGGATTTGACCTTGGTTTCATTACATTTCATGATATTACATTGTCATTTGGCAGATGCTAGGATGCGTCAACTAAGAAACTCATATTTTGCTTACATATTTCATGAAAGACTATACAGAGTTTAATTGTCGTAGAGAAGATTGTGTGTGTTTCTCTCCCCGAGGTGGGATAAAGGTTAGGAAGTTGGACTGATACTGTGCATGTTATACAGTACTGTATAACAGTTTGTGCAATTTCATAAGGCAAATATGCTTGCAAAAACAATGGATTAAAAGTTTATACTAACTGAGGAGTGCTCCAGTGCCTCGTCGGTTAAATGTGCAGACCATATCAGGTTAAAGTCCTTACTGCTGCAGCTCAGACTTAATTTCTGCTCGAGCCCGCTGGAGCATGTCAGCCTCTCTCAATCCTAACGTTCCTGTCTCTTTTCACTTAAGCATTATTACACGCGAGGGTGTGCTTGACCGTCATTCTTGTCATGACTGTGATGCGGTCAGGAAAGAGGTGCTTGCGCCGAGTTCCGTTAGCATCACTGAAGTGACAGGAATGACGGTCAAGCACACCCTCGCGTGTAATAATGCAATTATACAACTATTACCAAAAAAATAAAATGTATAATCAAAATGTATTTATACTGTGGACATTTCGTTCTAAAAATACAATGCCCTCAATAATTATTGGCACCCCTAGTTAAGATGTGTTAAAAGCTTTAAAATAAATTCAATTTTTATTGCAGAAGCATACTCTCACACTGATAATTGTAGAAAAATGTAACCTTCAACTCTAGTGAATTTTAAGGGAAAAAAAACCCTGACTAAGAAATAATTGTTTTTCAGAAAATCACCTGTTACACAATTGTTGGGACCCCTAACAATTTTTAGGAATTAAATGTGATTGAAGTATTTCTGTCATTTCTACAGTAGTTTACAAAGTTGATCAGAGTATCTAAGAACATTAAATTAGTAATTCATCACTTCCTGTTTCCCTGGGGTATAAATATGACGTGGCACAGAACCCAATTTTCTTATTCACTCTTCAACATGGGAAAGACAACGGAACCCACCATTCAAGTAAGGCAGATGTGTGTCGACCTTCACAAGTCAGGCAATGGCTACAAGAAAATAGCCACTTGCCTGCACCTGCCCATATCTACAGTCAGAGGAATCATTAAGAAGTTTAAAACAACTGGAACAGGGGTAAACAAGCAAGGACGAGGACGCAAGGTTATTTTGCCGCCACCCACAATGAGGAGGATGGTAAGAGAAAGAAAAAGTTCTCCAAAGCTCACTGTTAAAGAATTGCAACAAATGGTAGCATCTTGGGGTCACAAAGTCTCCAAAACAACCATCAGGCGCTATCACCATGCCAACAAGTTGTTTGGGAGGCACACACGGGAAAAACCTTTTCTCACTCACAATCATAAATGCAAACGTCTGGAGTTAGCTAAGCGGTACTGGGACTTCAACTGGGACCGTGTGCTTTGGTCACTTGAGACCAAGATAGAGCTTTTTGGCAACAAACACTCTAAGTGGGTCTGGCGGAACACTAAAGATGAGTATGCAGAAAAGCACCTCATGCCCACTGTGAAGTATGGGGGAGGATCGGTGATGCTGTGGGCGTGTTTCTCTTCCAGAGGCCCTGGGAGCCTTGTTTGGGTGCATGGCATCATGAACGCTTTGAAATACCAGGACATTTTAAATCAAAATCTGGTGGCCTCTGCCCGAAAGCTGAAGATGGGTCGTCATTGGGTCTTTCAGCAAGATAATGACCCTACGCATGTGGCCAAATCTACACAGAAATGGTTCGCCAGACACAGAATCAAGCACCTCCCATGGCCATCTCAGTCCCCAGACCTCAGCCCCATTGAAAAGAGGGGTGAGCTGAAGAGGAGAGGGCAGAGGAGAGGACCCGCTGGATGATTTAGAGAGATTGTGCAAAGAGGAATGGTCGAAGATCCCTCTTTCTGTATTCTCCCGTCTAGTGAAACACTATAGGAGATTAGGTTTTGTTGGCAAAAGGGGGTTGTAAAAAGTAATAACATCAGGGGTGCTAATAATTGTGGCACACATAATTTGATGTTAAAGAATTATTTCTCAATGTGGGATTTTTTTCCCACTGAATAAATGCAACCGAATTAAAGGTTGGATTTTCCTCTTTTTTTCATTGTGGTCCTATATTATTGAGAAAAAACTGAATTTATTAGAAGCTAAAGAACACATCTTAACCAGGGGTGCCAATAATATGGATTGCGCTGTATAAAAGTTTTTTTACCAGTAAGATCTGACGTTAACTAGTCCTTGTCAGCCTGCCAATTTTGGCTTATGTTTTCCAGACATTGTGATTTCCCAAAACTGAATAAATACCGCACATAGCAACACAAAACTGCTTAGCTAGCTCAAGCATGTTGTAACTAGAATATTCGCTGGAAAAAAATTTTTTTCATGGACTGATAGTTAAAGTTCTGCCAACATCTCAGTCATTTTTAAGCTAACAGGTGCCTTGACAATGACTCATCTGATCTTTATGGAACAAACTTACATTAACGGTTATATTTAAATATATGCAACGGCTTCCCAGTGTCGGCACAGAACAAAAATCTGTCTTTAAATAAACTCACCAGCAGATGTTTCATTTCAGCTGGGGGTGTGTCACTCCAATTTAACATTCGCTCTGATTAATGTGGCCAGGCAGCAAAAGAAACAAGAGTAACCTGTAACATGAAGGCTGAACAGTTACATAATTTCAACCTCACCTTTCAGGGGGCTTTCGCTAATCGCCTTTTCAGGCCATTAGCAATATACCTCTGAAATAAAGACGACAGTTTTCACAGATGTTGATTTATTAAATGTTCATTTCAATATACAGATGCAAACAAATTGAAAAAATTATTACTTTTGTAAATCAATGGCCTTAGGCAACTAAGATAGGTGGAGTAATATTTTCAGTGACAAGGTATTTTTCATTTGAGCACCGGCTACCCATACTGTCTTGCTCATTTGAGAACATTCTTAACGTCTAATTGACCAATCAGACTGCTCGGTCAGATCTATATGTTGTGTAATATACAGTAGCGTGCAGTAATGATTGTACACCACTACTTTCTCTGCTTGAAGGTGTGCTATTCAGTAAAATCAGCAAACTGTTGGAATCAGTAATGATGAGTTATAATGAAAACTTGGATTGTCACGGCCTTCAAAGGTACATGATTGGGCACCACTGATGTGGGCCAATCATGAGCGTTAAACATTTGCAATAAGTTTCACACACTCTGAAGTCACAAGCCAAAAACTACACTAAAAGCTTTATTCTTCAATTCTGATTTCTTGATGGTTCATATTCATAATTTCAGGTGACCTGTATCTGTCTGTTATGTCGACGTATCGACCGTCAAAAATGGCAGGTATGCCCACATCGATACTTTTTTGCATGAGACATCTGCATTATCAGCAACAAAAAATGTTATATAAGTGATATCACTTATGGTTTTGAAACCTGGTTCGAACCATGGACTGTATATAAAGATGGACGACGCGCCTCTATTTACTCCCATTGATTAAAAACAGAGCCAAAATATTCCAGATACGGGGACTGCCATCTTGCACATTAGTAGCCAGAGTCTGCACAGTAGTGATCGGGGGTCGAGCTGTGGTATCGAGATCCCACCCGTACACCCACCCAAAAGCCCGCTCTGAAATTTTCACCTGACCTGGCTGCTACGCTACTAACGCAAGTGCCTGCAATTGCTAATAAAAAGAGATTGTAGTCAATTTTAGTGAACGGACCCTCCAACTGCTGGCAGCGTTGCAAATCGTAGGCTCATTATATGAGGTAATGCAGTCTGTGACTAAATAGATCCCCGCTGCCATCTGTTTCACAGTTTGTTATGACTACGTAACTCTGCAGCAATGATGTCTTGTCAGTGAATCTTGCTTAACAAGCTAGCTAGGTGGCTAACTACATTAGCTAACGCAGTTAAACAGATATTTGTAATCGCACAACCATAAAGCTGCAGTCAGAGTTCTGAACTGTAACATCCCATTTTGTGAATGGTGAGAATTTTAATTTAATTTTTCATTGAATTTTCTCAAACAAATGGTCAGTTCAAAGTGTCATTTCATTTGTGCATGCTGCTAGCCAAGTAATAGGTCAAACATTACTTTTCTTCAAGTTGGAATGGTAGCTCAAATTTTGGTAAAACTTAATAATAAGGGGACATTAATCATGTAGTTATCATGCATTACTTCATGCATGATTCACTCAGTTTATCATGATCTGTGCATAATTTTATATATGAATGCATCATGACACATCATGGGTTAACATGAATTCATGGTTACTCATGTCTGAATTCATGCAATGACATCCTCTCAACTCAGTCTACAAGATGCTGTAGAGCTGCACCTAATAAAGGCAAAAAAATAAAAAAATAAAATCATCCTCTAAACTTGGGTGCATCAGCACAGATGAAGAACAGCAAGGGAAGTACTTGCACACCAAAAGATGGGCAGAAGCTGCCACTAAAACTACTTAATATGTTGATATAAATGCCAAAAACAGTTTAATGAAGCATGAAGGATCACCAAAAAAAAGTGCTCAATATGCTCAAAAGAAAAAACGAACGTTTGGGTCCTTGAGGCCATCATCAGCGCTACAAGAGAATAAGGATCAACCGATACAACAGCCGGCTGATATATTAGGCCGAAATTTGCATTTTTGACCTGAATCGGCATCGGCCGATTCGCGCGTGGGTTCGCCGATGTATTTTTCCGCGGCATGATTTACTGACAGGCATCCAGGGGCAGCTCTGTGTTGCCGGAAGACCCTGCAGCACATGCAGACACATTACCCCTCCCCCACTGGAAGAGTGGTGAATGCAATGGCTGCTTCAGAACAAGGTGTTTTATAATTTCACTTAGCCTCTCACTGTTAAACTTAGTTGAAGTATTACCACCCACTTTGAAATAGGAAACATGAATGTCAAGTGATTGCCATGTAATACATGTGCTTGCAAACACAGTTAGGTTTGTGGGTCAGAAAAACAGGAATGCTGCTGAATGCTTCGTCTTTAAAAGTGCTTGCCATTGTATTTAGGGAGCTGTTGACGTAGTTGTAGGCTAATATGTACTGATGTAACGAACACCGGTTTAAGGATTAAGTAATGTCAATGTTGTCAATTCAGTTCCATGGTGTTTGTAGGAGTTTAATTCAGCGAATACCAGACTGAGGTTAAATGCGTTTCGTGTCGTGTGTGTATGTGCAGGGCTGGAAACTGCGACCAATATTAAAACTGTACGACCTTCGAATTAAAATAGTCCCATCTCTGCGACCGCTTTTTCCCCCAATTAATCGCCTCTTTCGGGTACTTGGTCATCAGAAGGCATGCCATCCGCCGCTGCAGCTTAAATAGTGATGGGCCCATGTCTCGGAGTGCATGAATCTACTGGACATACCGCAGCCGGGCGCACCGGTATAAGAATGGAGCGCACCCAGTGTGTTCCCTCGAGCTGACAGCAACCAAATCAATCTATTTCGCGGGAATTAGAGTTACTATTGTAGCTATGCACGAGATTTGTACGGAAAATGAAACGAAGAGCAATGGAAAACTTTTTATTTGGGTATCCTTACCGTTAAAAAAAGTTGAGTGGGTATCGAAAGTTACTGAAACTGAGAATCATGACGGTGATTCAGATGAATGGGCGGCAAAATCAGTTGATTATTTTCGCAGAGAGTTGCATCGAAATTTTGAATGGCTGAGGTTATAAGGTGAAGTGCACCGTGTTCATTGTAAAGATAATGGCTCGAATCTCGCTGTTAACAGCGCGCTATCTACCGAGTCCAAACGCTTTAAACGTGAACGACCTTCCAAACATGGAGAAAGCACGAAACACAGAAAATACTGCGACAAATGTGCGTAAACGAGTAGGTCTGGTGTTCTGTTAATAGTTGCAACTAATCAAAATATGCTGCCTCGCGGCTTGGCGTTCACGCAGCCCTAAAATTTCCGTCGCGGTGTCTTCGCTCATATCTGCAAAAATCATCAACATACATTTTTTACAGTGCGTCTTTAGACCAGTAAACGTTTATATATTTGCAAAAACATGCAACGTTTTCCTGAAAATTCAAAAATTAGAAGACAATGGCGTGTGCAGTAGCGTCTCTGGAAGTGATAATTGGTGAAGCCCGGACCATGCCTTTGCGTCAAGGATTGTTCCTAGCTTGTACTCAGTTATTTTCCGTTATTAACACGTTTTCCAATTTTGACAATAATCCTCTGGCAATCGAAGTTACGGTTTCTCTCTCGTCTATTGACGACTAAATAATGGGAAAAAAATTCAGATCAGAAAAAATTATTTAGGCCACTCAAAAATTGTTCAACGCTTTATGAAAGACAAACTGCTCTCAAACGTCTGCGCTACCTTTTCCACACATCAAGTGATTTAACTGGTGCTTCATGATCGTTTTGTTAAAATAAAAGACCATTTGGAACGTGTGTGTGCTATTCTGAATAACGCTGATTTAAATGCACGAAATGACGCTTCCAGATTACTGATTGTCGCCGTACCGAAATGTACCGTACAGTGCCGGCGTGTTCTCGAAGTGAGTCTTTTGCTCAGTCCTTTAAGGAAATTGCATGTCGCGATTGCTACTATTAAAGCAAATTCAATCAATTTCTCGCAGACAAAAAATAAATCGCCAAGACACTGCAACTTTCATTGCCACTTTTTGAAAAAGTTACCCCAAGGGGGGGAAAAAAAACCCAGGAAAATCCAGGACGGATTGTTTGTCAATTATGCGAATGATTGCGTGTAAGTCAAGGTTTGTAATTAAGGGGAGCTCTGGGCCGCACCAATCTTTAGTCCTAGAGATTCCTCTGGGCGTGCGGTATAGGCTACTATATCTTAAAACAAACATATCCAACTCATTATAAAGTCTGCTTATGTTATAGTAAGCCAACAAATAGCAAAGTTACCGCTGCGGACTGATTCAGAATGCAATATTGAGGCGAAAAAAAAAGACTTTACGTCAGATCTGCATTTAACCCTAACGCAATTGAAGATTTGATTGGGATCAGTGTGGAGGGTCCTCTGGACATATTTGATGTCTCACACGCAGTGAGGAGATGGATAGAAGGGCAGAGAGCAAGGAGACTCAGTTTTAAATCCTGGCCTCCAGATATGGCATAAAGCCAATATAGTGGAAACCTTTGTTTATCAATGAACTCAAGACTCTCATATTGTTTAATAATTTTCATTTGTTGGAGACAGTTGTATCGTTAATGTGGAGTATTATATTGTGGTTTTTTTAAATATTAAAAAAATATATATATTGCTGCTTCTTTGATTTCGGCTTGTGCGCTCATATATTTTTGCTCGCGCTCATAACTTTGTGAACTTAGGAGCACAGCACTACCAAGCAAAAAAGTTAATTTCGAGCCCTGCTGTGTGCTCTCTCCCTCAGAGTGGAGTGGCGCAGCCGTGTCTGCTGTAAGAGAGGTCTTTAGCGTGCACTAGAAGAACTTAAATGACGAGAAAAATGTTTTATGTGCAGTACTAAATTCTGTCAGTGTTTTGTGAAAACGTATTCAGAGCTGTTTACTGCCGTTATCAATCCAGCGGTAGTGGAGTTTTCCAGTCAGCGTCTGCTCAGCGGGGGGGGGAGGTGCGCATCTCACTGGGGAGGAGCAGCCATCACATCGATGGCTGGTTGAAACTTTTCAATAAATGTTTCTCTTACTTGAGACCTGTGATATTTATCATTGTGTCCTTCTTTGATGTAAATTGAAGGAACAAAAGCAGTATCGGCCACAAATATCGGCCCAAAAAAATCGGCAAGTCCATAATCGGTCATCAGCTAAGGGTGATGGAAAAAAATTGGTATCAGCATCGGCCCTAAAAAATCCATATCGGTCGATCCCTACAAGAGAACGTAATACACAACACAGATAAAGGCAGATAAAATCCAAGTCAGGTGCGACCAATTAACTCATTAAGGACATTCAATGCAATTATGGATCAACTAATACACCTCAATTGCACCCTCGCTGGTTCCTCATCATATCAACTAAGGCATTACTTACTGTAATGAATTCATTATGAATTAAAAGTAATTAAGCATGATCATGATGAGTTCATGGCTCATTAAAGACAGTCGTTTCACTTTTGGCAGAATCGAAATAGATGTTTTCATCATGTTTGTGCCCCCTAAACTAAAGTGGTAGGTATATTAGCTTGTCATTTTTGTCCTTGAATGCCATGAATTAAAGCTTAATTTCTCATGAATTCATCATCTTTGTGCCCCCTCAACTGAAGTGGTGGATGTATTGTAGCTTCACAACACACAGTATAAATGTACAATTGTTAGTCTATTGGGAATACTGAACAACATGAACTGAAGGTTATTTGCCTACAAAGACATAGTTCACTTTTTTTGGCAGAATTGCGATCGATATTTTACTTGGACTTACCATCACTTTTTGATTATAAAGATACAATAAAGTGAAGTTATGTACTACTTTAAGCGTTAGTACTCGGCTTGGTCAATATCCAAAATTAAATATCTCGATATTGTCCTGCCCAAATATCGCAATATTGGGGTTGCTGGTAAATAATGCGTAGTGTGATGGCCCCAATTTGTTTTGACATAAGAGAGCAAGGGATGACAGACAAAGTTCTGAAACTGAAACAGATTTAATTAAACAAAGACTAACAACTAACTTACGATTTATACTACTGACCAAGATTGATATATACAAGAAAAAAAATATTTACAGTCCCTTGAGATGGGGTTGCTTGGTGATGTCCTGGGACAGGGAAATGCTCCAACACAGTCAGAAATTCACAAAAAAGACTAGTTAGTCATTGTTTCATTTTTATCCTCATTTTTAGACTATGAAATAGACTCAGCCATTTTGACTTCCTCCACAGAGACCTAGAGCATGTGCAAATACCGCAGGAATATTTGGAAATTGATGCCTATTGTGACTTCCGCATAATACTTTTCACTTTTCATAATTTCATTAACATAGTCAAGTTTATATCATTGTTACATCAGTGTATGCACAGAGAGCACAACATAGCCAGATAAAACATAGAATAAGAAAATATAAATATTTAATTAATTTCCTTAGGGAAATATAGTTTAAAAATGTTGCCGTGTGTCTGAAAGACTAAATAGTCGGGTGATGCTGGATTTGGATTTTCTACAAGTTATGGTCGCAATAAATGCCAGAACTTCTCTGCTTTATGTGATGTTTGATCTTTTATTTTTATACTCAAGTAGCTTGTCATTGCTGTCACAGCTCTTCCTCTCTCTCCATCTTCATTTCCTTCTTTTTTCCTCTTCAATCTTTTCCAAACCATTTGCTTTCTGACATGATAAAGCTAATCATGCAAAACATTTTGTCTTTGTACAACACCCTATCTCAACTCAAACTCTCTAAATTCAGACAGTGCATCACTTTCACAAATATATTTCAGAGGCTGAGTTAATCATTAAATGCCTTGTGCAAGTTAATGGGCTTGTTCACCGTAATTGATGTCAGCTAGCAAGCTAATCAAGGTTTAGCCCCATTCGTGCCTCCAAGGGCTTGTTTTAACATTCTGACATTAACTGGCCCAGCAGACTCACATGCCGTGCCATTGACAAAACCTGCAAAAACGGAAATCGCCAGACACCACTTGTCTTCTACTGCTGCTAACGTCAAAACTTTCTTTTGTCTTACCTTGTGTCTGGTATTGGCCGCTTCTATATTTTAATTATTCAGGGATTGAATTAGCTATCGGTTTCATTTTTATCATACTCTTGTTATTCAAATAATCTTTACCTCCTCAATCCGATTCATTTTTCCAGCGGTTTTAGAAGCTTTTGATAAGGTTGTAACATCGGGTTAAATTTTTGAGTGTTACCTGCTGCAAAACACAATGTTGGCTTGCTGGCTCTATTGGAAACAGTCGAACCTAGGAGCTCTTCTACTGAACTTCAGACATCAAGCTTGCGAAATTATTTAATGTTACCCTGGTTTCCAAGCCTCAGTGATTTCAGTCCATTACGAGAAACGTTGAAGGAATAAGCTAGTCATGTGCAAGGAATTCATGCTTTCAAAGCAATGTTATCTTGCTTGGTAACTAGCTACTGTGTTTTTCCTAAAATTCGGGGTCACACACTGCAGAGCTGGTAAGCTAAAGGCTGTGACTACTATGCCACTGGATTTATGTAGCTAGCTAATTCAAGTACAGGAGAGTAACATCTCATGACAGAATATCATGAATTTCATCCAAATGTTTACCTACATATTCATGCATTCTCGACATATATACACAACATTTTCTTTCACTAGAAATGACTGGTCACCCATCGCTGTTTTGCTGTTTTCCCCCACAATAAACATAAATGTTGCACTGATTGCCGTTTTGACGTTTGCTAAGTTAGCTGGCAAGCTAGATGATAACTTGGCTCACCGTTCAACTTTCACTAGCAAAATTTAAATTTGACTTCCCGAAAAAACTGCTGAGATCCTTTAGATTGGTAAGATGGGCTAGTGCAGTTCACTCCAGAACAACTCATTAACTCATTTTTTAAAATCAATCTGTCGGGTTTGAAACATGCAAACACAGTTAGTCAGCCCTCTGAACATTTTCAGTGAGTGTAAATCTCCTGTCTATGTGTCTATTCCAGCTACTTAAAGATGCTATTCTCAAAAAAAAATCTGCAGCGGGCGGGGGAGTAACGAGACTCTGTGATGCACACTTGCTGTCAATCACATCTGCCATGCCCATTTTCTAGAATATCAAAGAAATGGGTAGCTGCAAACTAATCAGAAAAATTAACACTTGATCATTCATCAGCATGGTATGATCTTCTCAAAACGGCAGAAACCATCTTCAGAAAAAAATTATTTTTAAATTATGTACTTGATTTTTTTCTTTGTGTGTAGCCTGTGTCCCATCCACTAACAGAGGGAGCGGGTTTATAACTTGTACTGCCAGCCACTCAGTGGAGATCGAGACGTTTTCGTTTCATTTTTCAGGAGCCGTTTGGTTTTTCATCTTTACAGTCCATGATTCAAACTGACACAATGGACACGCTTGTAACTAATGTATGGATGGGATATTGCCCTGGATGTAGGAAAACAGATTGTCAGCTATACCTGACAAGGTTGAGATGGCAGAAAACCCAGATGGCAAGCTTTTCGGGTTATAACTGTGTTCAGAGCTCAGTGCTTTCACGCTGGTAAAAAAGCCACATGAATTGTGATCTGACCGTTCTCATTATCGCATGGCCACATAATAGATTTGTATACGATATAGGACCTAATATGAAAGTGCCTCAAATTTGATGTGATAATTGGATATTAAATTAGATTCTGCATCCATACAGCTCTGAAAATATATCAGGGTTGCATTAAGTGAAAAATAAAATTTGATTCTCTTCAGCATGGTAATGTGATCATGGGCTATTTTCTCCATCCACAGGCAAACGGCAAAAACTGAGTTTCAAGCAATCTTCATCCTAGAAGCTGTTTTCCCATAGGTCTGTTTTCAGTGACCTAAAACAGTTTTCTAGTGGACAAATGGCCAAAATGCATAGAAGGTGCCGCATTTTCAAAAATACCCGCGTACATGTGGACAAGGCGTGAATGTTAATGTGGAAAAGCCCTCAGAAAATGTGAAACCAAAAAGGACCCATAAAAAAGAAATGACCACTTCGCATCACAAAACGTGCGACTCCTATGTAATACCACGATTGGCTCTGCCGTTTCACATCACCTTATTATTGCAACTTTTGACATTATCTTGAGTCCCAAGTTGCTCTTGCGCCTACTTTTCATTTAGCATCATCACATTTTAAATAAGACTGTATTTTTACTGATTAATTGGTTACACACGTTAAAGCATGAAATGTGTTGTACCGTTTTCCATCTTGCTGTGGGAGAATGACTCCTGTTTTATTTTATTTGAGTTGCCCGTAAATTCCTACTTCATCGGAATTTTGGTTGTTGGCCATTTCAAGAAAGTGAGTGTTTGCTAGTTCATGCTTAAATTGGCTCAGTGCATGAAACTGAGGTCCTTTTTGCTATCTGTTGGCCTGCTGATTTCAGTGGATGCTATTGCAGTCCCTTTAACATGTCATGTCAGTTCAATCATTAAATTTCTCATTGCAGCTATTGTTTTGAGAGTTGCATCGTTAATTATATTAACAGTAGTTTTAACCCATGCAGCTCGACCATTGCCGATTATCGCCACAAGAGCGGGCTAGGAGACTGCGCACGGGGGCGTGTCTGTACAGTGGTCAGTGGGGCCATCGTACCCAGTGCTGTCCCCTACTCAAGAAGGAAGGGGTGAGTGGGAGGATCGGACAGCTGGCTCAAGATAACATTGATCCACGTAAGCTGGTTCCTGTTACTCTACTTGTTGGCAAGCGATCATTGATTACTGATGTGTTGTTTGATTCAGGCTCAGACATCAACTTGATCGACTCCAACCTGTGCAACCAGCTCCAGGCCCAGAAGTTACCTATGCCATTCCAAGCACTTGGCCTTTGTGGGCAACTGCTAGGTCAGGTGACCCAGGTTACGCCCCCACTCACACTCATTGTCTCTGGCAACCATCAGGAACAAATCCGGCTCCATGTCATCACCTCCTCCTCTGCTCCCATCGTCCTGGGCCTCCATTGGTTGAAACAACACAACCTTACAATCAACTGGAGGACTGGGCAGGTGGCTGAGTGGAGTACTCATTGCCTTCGTTCCTGCCTCCGCAAGGCTCCCGTCAAACAGGCCGAGGGAGGATCCAGTGAGCCACCATTCGCTCCGGATTTGTCAAAGGTCCCCAGTGAGTACCACGACCTAGCTGAAGTCTTCTCCAAGTCTCGTGCCTTGTCTCTGCCTCCTCACAGACCATACGACTGGGCCATCGAACTACAACCTGGCACAGCGCAAGAAGGACGGATCCCTCAGGCCATGTATCGACTACAGGGGGCTCAATAACATTACTATGAAGAATCGATATCCCCTTCCTCTAATGAATTCTGCTATTGAGCTGTTGCAGGGGGCCACTATTCAACAAACTTGACCTACGCAATGCTTACCACCTCGTCAGGATTAATGAATGGGATGAATGGAAGACAGCTTTCAACACCGCTAGGGGGTACTACGAGTACCTGGTCATGCCGTTTGGTCTGGCTAACGACCCCGCAGTCTTCCAGAACCTCGTTAATGACATCCTACATGACATGATTAATCAATTTGTTTTTGTGTACCTGGACGACATATTAATATTCTCTCGTTCGAAGGAAGAACACCTATGTCATGTACGTGCAGTCCTGCAGCGCTTCCTGGAGAACCAACTCGACGCTAAGGCTGAGAAGTGTGAATTCCACTTGGACACAGTCCCTTTCCTCGGATTTGTGGTGACTCCAGGAGGCATCCTAATGGACCAAGAAAAGGCGAAGGCGGTAAAGGATTGGGCTACCCCCACTACACGCAAGGAACTACAGTGTTTCCTAGGGTTTGCTAACTTTTACCGTGGATTCATTCACAATTACAGAACCGTTGCTGCTCCACTGACTTCTCTGACTTCCCCCAAAGTTCCTTTTGTGTGGACCCCATCGGCGGAGAAGGCTTATCAGGAACTAAAGCAGAGGTTCACCACTGCTCCACTGTTCTCCAACAGCCAGATCCTGAGAAGCAGTTCCTCGTCGAGGTAGACGCCTCTAACACCGGCGTGGGGGCAGTTCTGTCGGAGCGCAACGGTAAAGATAACAAGGTTCACCCTTGCGCCTTATTCTCCCGCAGGCTTGGCCCAGCTGAGCGAAATTACCACATCGGAAATCGGGAGTTACTGGTGGTGAAGATAGCATTAGAAGAGTGGCGTCATTGGTTAGAGGGGGATAAGGTTCCATTCCAGGTCTGGACCGACCACAAAAATCTGGAATATCTCCGTACAGCTAAGAGGATAAATTTCCGCCAATCTCATTGGTCACTGTTTTTCGAAAGATTTAATTTTACCTTAGCTTATCGCCCAGGCTTCCCGAACAAGAAACCTGATGCCCTGTCACGCAAATTCTCACCCGACACCCCTCCCAAGGAGCCTCAGACCATCTTACCAAGTCGTGTTGTGGTGGGATCATTAGTTTAGGAATTAGACGATTGAGTCAGAAGGTCTCAACCTTCTGGGGGCTCACCTACTAACTGTGCTAAAAACTGCCTCTTTGTTCCAGACTGCCTCCGAGCCGAAGTTCTCCAGTGGGCCCAGTCTTCCCATCTCGCCTGCCACCCTGGTGCAAACCGGACCTTAGCCATGCTAACTCCCAGGTTTTGGTGGGCAACGGTCCGGAGAGATGTAAAGAATCTTACAACTGTATGTCTGGTCTGCGCCCAAAACAAGGCCACCCACACTGCACCAGCTGGTCTCCTACCGCCGCTTCCGGTACCTTCCAGACCTTGGGCTAATATCGCATTGGATTTTGTGACTGGTCTTCCGCCCTCCAGAGGTAACACCGTCATCCTGACCATTGTTGATCGCTACTCCAAGGCAGTACATCTCATCCCGCTTCCCAAGCTTCCCTCTGCCAGAGAAACAGCGGACTTACTCATCCAACATGTACTAAGAATACACGGCATCTCTTCTGAAATTGTCTCCGACCGTGGCCCTCAATTTATCTCACAAGTCTGGAGAGCCTTTTGTCAAGCCCTGGGAATATAAGTCAGTCTAACCTCTGGATTTCACCCAGGGTCAACCAGCAGATAGAGAGTGTCCTTCGGTGCCTCACCTCCCGAGATCAGGGGGACTGGGGCGAACAACTACCCTGGGTCGAATATTCCATCAACAGCCTTCCCACGGCTGCCTCAGGTGTGTCCCCCTTCCAAGCTTGTCTCGGTTACCAACCACCTCTGTTCCCCTCACAGGAGGTCGAAGTTAATGTTCCCAACATCCAGGAATTTCTACAGAGGTGCCGGAGGACGTGAAAGGAAACCCGTTCCGCTCTCCTGAAAGCTGCCGACGAGATGAGTCGCCAGGCCAACCGTCGACGCTCAATTCTACTAAAATGTAAAGTAGGACAGAAGGTTTTGCTTTCTTCCAAGTACATTGCACTAATGTCTGAAAGTCGCAAGCTAGCCCCCCCTTTCATTGGTCCTTTTGTGATTGAGAAGATCATTAACCCTGTCTCTGTTAAACTCAAGCTACCAGCCTCTATGAGCCGTATCCACCCAGTCTTTCATGTGTCTTGTATTAAACCTGTACTGTGTTCCATCCACACCCCTGCCCCTACCAATCCTCCTCCCCCAAGGCTCATCGATGGAGGAGAAACATATACAGTGCACAAGTTGCTGGACTTTCGTCGGCGAGGAAGGGGTCTACAGTGCTTGGTGGACTGGGAAGGATACGGTCCTGAAGAACACTCATGGGTCCCTGCACGTCACATCCTAGACAAGAACCTCATCAAGGTCTTTCATAAAAAGACTTTTAAGCCCAAGCTTAGACCGCCAGGTGGCGGTCATAGGGGGGGGGTTCTGTTAGAAATCGGTGATTTGTATGTCTGTTTTTAGTGTGTTTTTAGGAGATTTAGTTAGCAAATTATATAGTTATCATTTTTATTTGTTTAGAGTATGTATGTTTCTGAAAGATTGCGCTGTCGTTTGTCTTCAGTGTCTTCCTCTAGTTTCTGTCTCATGGCGTCTTGTCTTTTTCATCACACTCTCTTCCCTGTAATTTTGATTAGGTGTTTCCACTTCCTTCTCTCTCACTGTTCTCATTGACTATCCGCACCTGAGAATAGTTTAGCGAGTCATGGGTGATTAGTTAGATTACAGTTAGAACTCCACCTGTTTTCCTCTCTCTCTCCTATCACCGTCCTTGCTTTTCTAGTTCCACCTCTCTCTACAGCTGTCCTGTATTTAGCTGGGATACCACTTAATTTCTTTGTGTTTATATAAGACCCACTTTTTCTCAGCTTTTGTCGACTCGTTTCTACCACAGCTCGTCTTGGTCAGTCTCGTTTCTGCGCTATTTCTCGTTTACGATTGTTGAAAGCTTGTTTCTCGTGATTCTCCCGTAAGTCTTGTAATTGATTGTTTGAATTACGTTGAGTGATTGCGGATTGTTTGATTAGTACTTCGTCTCCCTTATTCCCATTTTGTACCCATCTGTTTAGTCTCTCCTGTGTTCTCCCTTATCCCATCCAACTCCCCTTTTCCTTCTCCTTCCATTTCCTTAGCTCAGCCCCATTTGTTACAGTCTTTGTGCTGACTGATTCTTTGGCTACTGGATTCTTTTGCTTGTCCCCTGACTTCGATTCTGCTTGTTCTGCTTTACTCTGTTTGCCTGGCTATCGTTCCCTTTACTGTCTTGACCATGAGCTTTGTTAACCCTAATAAATGCCCTGCCGATGCTGAACTGCATTTGGAGTCTAAGCCTGTTCCTTTCAGATTTGAAATACTCCCAAATGGCTGTAAAAGCCATTTGACTACCTACTAGACAGTGCTAAATGCAATATTCACTCATTCATTCATTCAGTCCGTCAGTCATTCACATCGCAGGGCATAGAACTTTATGGGAAATAGTTGTGAAAATTGGCATCTACTACACCTCAGCCTCAAGAACAAACACATCAGTCTAGACTTTAAGCAGTCAAGCTCAACAGTTTAAAGGTCCAATTACATATCTACTCATGACGTCTGAACCCTTTCGTCAAAAAATGTATATTTCTCGTGTCCTTATCCTGAACTCCCAAACCAGATTAAGCCACCCTTCCAATCTATTATACTGTCATCCAAACAAGATTCTTGCATGACTGACTCTTGACTTTACTTTTTGCCACACTGCTGCACTACACACTACTTCTACTGCAAAAGTTTTCAATACTCCAATTTGTCGTCACAATTTTCTGGGAGTAATCATAAAATTGGCTTCAGGGCTTTCCCTTTAATGATGACGTGATTCTTTATTGCGATCCCCTTAATACCAGCAGGTATTTACAAAGTACATACGTCCAGTTTATGTACTTAACTTAACATTGCGCGAGGAAAACTGCCATGCATTGTGTTTATGTTGACTCGATGATTGATTATTTGATTAATTTATTTAAATGTCATATGTCCTAAATGGTACATTTACATAAGTGAGCTGAAGTCTGCAATGAAATTGGTTCCGAAATATTAAACATAGTGACGCTTTATGGACTTAAGCATGACCTTTTGAAAACGACATTAACTGCTGGGAATGCATCAAATTTTACGCGAACCTTTTATGCAGTCATTTAAATTATTACTGGTTGTACACATTCAAAGTGTAATTTCCGCTCACATTGACAAGCAAAATGTACTGGGAGTCAGTCTGTGTCAGTTTAATGTAGTGGTGAAACCAGCTGGTTTAAACTTTGTCCAGAACAGCGATGGCTGAAAAGGCCCATGTCCTTAGGGGCAATTCTACTTTGGGTGGCAACCACCACTCAAACAAAGTGTCTTGGCACTGCAGCTGCCACCTTAATTCTGAATTTTGATAAATTATTAACAACAAAAGTTTTTTGTCTGAGTTTACCCCCAGATATAAACTCTAGAATTAGAAGTCCATAATACACTACCCCTTCCTTGGAAAATGGTTCTGCAAACAATATCTGCTGTTTGACTACATGTAATTACAATGGATAAAAAACCCCTTGGAAAACCCTTAAAAGAAGAAAAAATAAAAGAATAAAAATTCCTAGAGAACAACAAAACAAAGCCTAAAAACCAACAATGATTTTACAGTTTAGAAGGTACTTTTCCTAATTCATTAAAGATATGTCAACAAAATATAATGACATAAATGACAAAATAGATTTATACAGAATTCATGGCTTTTTCATGCAGAGTTAAGCCTTAATTGGCGGGAATTTAAAGACTTCATTATTTTACCTGCGAATAAATAAAGAGTGTGTGCAAATTGCAGCGCTTATATACAATGTTCAGGCTTACGTCTGATTTGTAGACTTTGATGTGAAAGCATTTACAGTATAAGGTTATTCCATAATTTTCATTTGAAATAAACTTGATTTGTGTATGTTTTGTGTCACAAAAACATGGTCAGTGAATATCTTGCACTTCACAATCACTTAGCACTATTTTTCTGTCCCTTGGTATCACTGCGCGCATGCTATCACCTATTTCAAAGCTAGGAGGCTCGGATGTCAACTGCTGCAACCTGAGAGAGATACTCACAGAGATGAGGGTAAAAAACAGCAAAAGAAATCTTTGTGTGTGCAGTGCGGATTTTGGCGAGCACGATGATGTCCCCACACGAATAGGACAGAGGAAACAGCAGGTTTTGAAGAGGACTGCACTGGTTCCTATAATTGACGAAAACACGTCAGACTGTGAAAGTGATGATGGTATTCCCTTTACCACAGAGCCAAAGGGATACCTTTATGAACCTGAGTTTATCGATGCGGAACTTCGTCAGATGGAGACAGATAATGTAGAGAGAAAGAGTAGCTGTCCAAGCAGAGGATGCACCCACGACAGCGGCTTGGAGGGACAAAGTCAACAAAAAGGGTCGGTGCACTTGTTCAAAATGTCAGATAATGCCGATAATACACAAGACGAATCAGACAGGTTTTTATCATAACAGCCAGGAAAATCATGAGTCCGCACAATTTTTTCCCATATTTTTTTGTCTGACAATAAACTTCTCTCTCTCTGTGTAGCTCTCTCAGGTTGCAGCAGTCAACATCCAAACCTGTTACCTTTGAAATGGGTGATAGCCTGAATGTAGTGACACAGAGGGAGAGAAAAATAGTGAAAAAGTGATTTTAAAGTGCCAGTTACTCTCTGACCATGGTTTTGGGGCAGAAATACATTACTCTGTGAAACACCTGTTGGTTTGGGAAGCCAAACTTATTATTTTTGTGACTCCAGCAAACTAGCCAGAACTACTTACTTCAAAACTTCGGGAGGCCAGAACTGCCACTATGAGGCAGACAGACTTTCTTGCTTTTTACTTTTTCTATGACACATTCCTAATGGGGTATTTGAAATGCTTCCGGGAAGAAAACAGTGATTTGAAGTCCACTACCAGCGAGGTTGGACAGCCTCCATCGCCTTTGGATAATTAGCTAACCTTAAATCATTTCCCATGTACTTTGCATAACTTGCAATCAAGCCATTTATTCAGCCAACTGACTAATCAAAATCAAAATGTGGCCTTATGATTAAGAAGTGACAAGCTGACGGACCTAACCAGGTTGCCGTGTTAGATTGAAAAAATGTCAATAATCTGAATAAATAGCAGACATCTGAATTATGGCTCTGGTTTTAAGAGCTTAAAAATATAGGCAACGTGAAGTGGAAAACATTTTGTGAAGCGAACATGAATGTGAGAGAGATACGTTTGCATTGCAGGCAATAGTCAAATGCACCGAAGATTTGGCAATTAACGTTCAAGCGAACCTTTTCCGCAAATTTGAGGCATTTTTTATTAGATAATTGAATGAGAGTAATTTAAAATAATGTAACTCATAGCACTTCATTTTATTTACTTTTCAGCATCTAAATAACCAACTGTGAAGGTGGAAAACATTTTGTTTAAGCATATAGAACGTGACATGTAAATTGTTAACGAATTTGAAAATCTTTCAATATAACGCGGCAGCCTGGTCAGATCCGTCTGCTTCTCATCATCTCTTCTTAATCATTATGGGCCACATTTTGGTTTTGATTTGTTAGTTGGCTGAATAAATGGCTTGATTGCAAGTTAGGCACTGGAATTGATTTAAGGTTAGCTAATTATGCCAAGGCGATGGAGGCTGTCCAATCTCGCTGGTAATTAGCAGACTTCATATCACAGTTTTCCTCCCGGAAGCATTTCAAATGACCGCATTAGGTAAGTGTCAAAGAAAAGGTAATAAGTAATCACGTCTGTCTGCCTGATAGTGGCAGTTACTTTTATTGCGCTAAAATTAATCGCAATTTATTAACGTGACAGCCCTAATTGTTACATATTATTATTATTATTCTTGTTATTTGTGGAACCCAGATCGTTTCTTTGCACAGCCTGTTCTATAGCCAGCCAACTCACTGTTTAGTGTAATCTAGCTAGCTAAGTAGTGAAATGATGCTATTCAAGGTGCTCTATTTATTTCTGTGCACTGTGTGCTTGCTAGCTTACTACCTAAGAATAGCAAGCTGCAAGATATGTTTTAACATTACGCATGTTGTGATATCATTCATGACTCTACATTTCTGCGCACTGCGTGTTCGCTCGCTAACTAGCTAATATATAATAGCAAGTTGCGAGGTACGGCTTACATTGTTTGAGAGCTCATGAAAGCTCACAGTGCACAGAAATGAACAGCGAATATTATCATTTTACTACAGGCTAGAACAGTTCAACCACCACTAACGCTATTCTTAACCTAATATATTATTATATTAGCACTCTGCCCGTGGGGATCCACTGATGCAATTTTATGTAACTTCGTCTTTATGTTATCGTGAACAATGCACCATCGATGCAGATATGCGCCCGGTGGAATCTAGATTGGCCAAACACGCACGCACGCACACACACACACAGAGGCCACTCGGCTATTATATTATAAATGGTCTTGTTAGGTAAGGTAACCAAACGTCACTAGGTCTATTGAACTCACTTAAGGTTGAAAAGAGAGTAGACTGGTTTCCCAACACACCGTACACAGAAACAATTGTCGAACCGGAATAATAATCATTCTGCTACTTGGCTGGTAAGTGTTGTACAGTTCAGGACAGGCGGAGACACTGTCAATTTGCTGTCTTCATTGCTCAAGCACTCAGGCTGGAATCCGTAAGGTTCTGAATCCCATGTTAAGCTGCTTTCACACCGGACGCAAAACAATTTTTTTCGCATGAGAGATTATACATTCTAAGTCAATGCCAAGACGCGAATACAGGCAAAACGTATTAGCGTCTTTGCATTGACTTTCAATGTAATCTGTTGTACGAAACAATTCGTATCACGTCCGGTGCGAAAGCAGCTTTTTGTTGAGTTTCCTCATCTTCCATAAAAAAGTGCTCTTCTTCATCAAAATTGACAGATTCAATTGAAAAATTCTGAGGAACTATCGGAATCTGACTCGGAATACTGTGTTGGAAGCACAGTTCCCCACCATGTAGAACTTATGATGTGACCACACAAGGGAGTGCCAGAATCGCTTTTCTGTGTTGCCAGAATGTTTGATAATGAGGGGGGTGGGGCAAGTAACAAAAAATAGAGATTTTTGTTAGAAATTATTTTCTACATTTTTTTTAGGCATCGTTTTTTTGGGCATCTGATGGGAATTCTTCTAATTGTACCCTTTTATATTCATAAACTTGCTCAGTGCATGTCCTAAGCTCTTTGAGTAATACTAGTGACAGATGTCAGTGGTACAGTTTTGACAGAGGTCTACTATGTTGTAAGGTGGGTAAAAATGATCATAATTGCCTGCAGAATAAAGCGCACCTTACCGAAAAAATCACCGAGGACTATTCCGGCAAAAAGCAAAAGCTGGAGCACACAGAGCTCAGAACACAATCTCTTTATTGAAAAGACTGACGTTTCGACGTCCACTGACGTCTTCCTTAGAGTCAGATGAGGGCTAAGAGGGCTTCTTGGACAGCCCTTCCCTCACGCAGCTCGCCCTTTAGCTATCGGTGGACTCTCCAAAATGACTAGCTTTGAAACCGTGAGTGCTAGCACCACTGCACGCTCAGAGACACTTTCTTTTACTGATGAACAGGGACAAAATATTATTCTTCCACACTCTCTATTTGAAGACCTTCTACAACCACAAGAACCCTGTTCTCTCGCCCTCGCTAAAGAATTGGAGAAGCTGAGGAAGAAGGACTGTTAAGACTGTTATGGCACTCCATCGCACTCTCAGAATACTGGAGACAGAAGCGCATCCCTAGGGGCCTCCGAATCCACAAGTCTCCTTCCTTCAGCCTGGATGATCCGGAGTTTTTGCTACGCTGGGAACAAATTCTCAACAAGTGCTCTCTAAATCTGATGCTTTTAAAAATAGAAAAAACCACGAAAGCTAACAAGACAACACGCACGGCAGCAAACACTCTGGAAAATAACATCAAGGAGAAAGTGGACGTGGATACCTTCACTTCACTTACAGATAAAATCACTGCTTCCCTGAATGCCTTCCAAAAGGTACCAAAGGCATACAAACTTAAAAATATATGAAAGGGACGCTTTGGATTATTCAAACAGCACTGTCTATGACTGGCATGGCCACCGCCTTCGCTTCGCCTCCAGATCTTGCCCCGCCTGGTCCCAGAGAAACAAGGAGCTTCCTCTCTCAACAGCCAGCGAAAGGGATTCGTCTGACGCGAGTGAAGCTGAAGGCCAATAGGCCCAGTCCAACCAGCTGGCTTTTTTACCTCCACGCAGCCGCATGCCTCCAAAAATACGCGGCGTGGGTCGAGGGGAAACCGCAGGAAGAAGTCCGCCGCCTGACCCGCTGAGGAGGTCACGGCGCAATCCCAAGTAATTAATATTTCTGGCCGGCTGATAAGTGTTGCTGCTATGTCTGTCCTTAGTAAAGGCTTATGGTTCTCTCCAACAAACCGTTGTGACTTTTTTACAGCCAAAGTGGACATATTTAAACTATGTAGACAATTACATTTGAAATTGCATTTTTTTCCTCGCAGGCAAATGTACTCACTGATGGGAATACTGTCCTTAGAAACTCGGCCAATGTGGGCAGAGAATATACACCTTTTAAAAAGAAATCTGTATTTATTCCTGGTGGCAATTTGAACCCTACGATTTGTACATTTAATCAGTTGGTTGAAAATGATTTGGCGCACTTGGCAAAAAAGCAGGGCCGCTGTAACGATAACTTGAATCCAGACGAACTCCAGGCCTTAAAAGAATTGAAAAGAGATCCTAATTTGGTCATATGCAGTGCCAATAAGGGTGGAGCGGTTGTGGTTCAATCTTTTGAACAATATGACAAGGAGATAAAAGCTCACCTTTTAGATAATAAGTATTATCTTCCTCTGAGCGCTGACCCAACAGAACGCATTAAAATTGAAATTGACAACATTATAGAGGCTGCGTTAACAGAGGGCTGGCTCACGGCAAACGAACAGGATTTTTTAATCACTGAACATCAATCTGCCCCGTGTTTTATGGTTTACCTAAAATCCACAAACGTCTAGACAACCCTCCTCTGCGCCCTATTGTATCAGGAATAGGTAGCCTTACAGAACCACTGTCTCAGTTTGTAGACTTTTTTATCAAGAAAATGGTCCCTACCTTGCCTTCCCACTTGGGTGATACTTCGGACGTATTAAGAATTGTAGAGACGACTCGTGAGCCAAAACACTATTCTGGCTTCTCTAGATGTGCAGAGCTTATACACAAATGTTCCCCACAAAGGTGGTCTTGAGGCTCTATCACACTATCTATCCTCGCGCCCTTTGGGTATCTTACCTCCCTCTGAATTTCTTATTTCTCTTACAGAAACGGCACTTACAAGGAATTATTTTCAGTACAACGGCTGTTTTTATCTACAGACACAGGGTACTGCTATGGGTGCCGTCTTTGCACCCAATTATGCAAATCTGTACATGGGTCATTGGGAAGAAAAGTTTATTCAATTTACTCTAACCCGTTTCTATCCAAAATTTCACTATGGCGTAGGTACATAGATGACATATTGCTATTTTGGGATGGCACCATTGAGGAATTTGACAATTTTCTAAAGTATATCAACTCTGTTGACAGCCACTTGAGTTCAACTGAGGAACACAACATGACGTCTATCAACTTTTTGGACCACACCATTTTTAAAGGTGCGAACGGGAAGCTAGAATCTACAATATTCCGCAAACCCCTGAGTAGAAATACTTTGTTACGAGCAGACAGCAACCACCCTCGCCAGCTGAAACGAAACATACCTATGGGTCAGTTTCTGCGCTTGAGGCGTAATTGCAGTACTAACCAGGAGTTTGAAAACAATGTCTGTGAAATGTGTGATAGGTTTCTCCAGAGAGGTAACAGCAATGCTACTGTTGACAAAGCGATTAACCGTGCCTGCCAAACTGATAGGAAGTCCTTGCTTTCCAAAAAATATGGGAGGACAGCTCCCACTCGTATCTTCTTCTCAACAGAAAACAGTCCGGCTGCTGGCAAAATCAGAAACATTGTCCTAAAACATTGGTCTATTCTGCAGAGCGACCCTCAGCTAAGAAGTTTTACATACGAACCTCCTCGTGTATGCTTCCGTAGATTGAGCAACATTAAAGACAGAGTAGTTCAATACAATGTGACACGCCCACAAAGTTTGTCTATGTGGCTGCCTACGCCCCCCCCCCCCCCCCCCCCACCCCCCGTGGGTTTTACCTGTGTGGTCGATGTGTCCACTGTTCTAATTCTCATGACACAAAGTTTTTCTGTCACTGGGGGAAAAATACAAAATAAAAGAATTCATCAATTGTAACACCATCCATGTAGTGTACATGTTAAAATGTATTTGCTCAAAAATTTACATTGGCCAGACCAAGAGAGCCTTAAAACAGCGCATAGCTGAACACAAGACTGCTATCCGTTCACGAAATATGGATTATGCTATCGCACGTCATTACGGACGGAAGTTAATCATGGGTCAGTCTCGTCTCTGAAATTCTGGGGGATTGAAAAAGTGCGGGTGTCCTCAAGGGGCGGAAATATAGTCCAGCAATTGCTTCGCCGGGAAGCTTTCTGGATACATACTTTGAATTGTGTCGAGCCTAACGATGGCCTCAATTTGACTTGTTTTCTACAATGCACGCATGTCTTATACTTTGCATCTGTGCTATTTACAGAAGGCAATATTGCCAGTTTGTTGGTTTTCTTTCTTCTTGATGATGTAATGTAATGTGTTTTCATTACCTGTTATTTACCATCGCATGCGCACCTTGTATTTGGTATGATGTAATTAAGGGAAGGGTATTTATGACCCCCCGTTGCGTCATCTCTCATACATCATCAGACTCTGAGGAAGACATCAGTGGACGTCGAAACGTCAGTCTTTTTAATAAAGAGATTGTGTTCTGAGCTCTGTTTGCCCCAGCTTTTGCTTTTTGCCGGAATAGTCCTCTGTAATTTTTTCGGTAAAGTGCGCTTTTTTCTGCATTGACTGTCCAAGCTGTTGAGCACCTTTTATAGTCCTTTTCCATAGCGGGCTTTGAGCGCGTCTGGTTTACTTCTCTACATGATCATAATTGCCTGTTTATCAATAAAATGAGGGGCATGAACATAAAAATCTTCTGTACTTTTTAAATGGAAAAATGATGAAAACCCAGGAGCTTCAGGGGGCTGCGCCCCCCCTTGTCCCCCCACCAGGGTTCCACCCTGGACCCGGCAGGGGACATGCGGCCCCCAGACCCCTGGCTATTTTTCAGACATTTTCAGAATTTCCCAATTACATGGCCAACATTTTAACATTTGGAATCGCAGGAGCAATATAATTGGCTAGCATGTTACTGAGAAATGTCATCTGTCCGGACCTCGGTTGCAAAAAAAATTTGCAGGCAGGGCCCATTGGACCGGTTTGGACTGCCCCCCCCCCACCTTGCTGTGGACTGTGAGCCCACACTCACTGTCTCTCTACACAATCAAATACCATCACATATCCTGACACATGTTGTTCAAAACAAAAGCAGCAGAAATCACCAGAAAGGGAGGGAGTCCCGAGTGAATAGGCACCTGGCCCATAGGCGTTGACTATATTCTGAGGGGGGGGGCAGGATTTTTGACGGGGGTTTGTGCTCATATATGTACGCACTAGGCTTGCCAACCGTCCCGGATTGGCCGGGACGTCCCGTGATGAAGGTGGTTTTGATTGGTCCTGTATGGGACAGCCAACGTCCCGCCTTCTAATCACAGCAGTCCTTTTACACGCCTGGCATGATGTGCAAGCCAGTAGTTTGTTTGCGCGTGCTGAAGCGCCAACTCCTCGGGAAAAAAAAAAAACTACTACCACATATCACAACCGAATATATATATATTTTTTGCAAACTAAAGATGGAACCAGAAACAAAAAAGATTAGGTTATGCAGCTCTATTGAGCAATAGGAAGCGATAAAGACGTGGGTGAAACCGGTCAGTGACGACTGCACAGTTTGCCGTAGAGTTTTCAATTCGCTATGGCGGTGAAAACGATTTGACTAGACTAGATTTGACTTGGACTATCTTTCCCCAACTGATGGTGAGCCTGTCTATTTTCTGTGGCCACTGATGCCTCCAATAAGGGAAATTAAAAAATGTTTCCGGTGTGAGGTATTTCTCTGCTGTTGATGGAGTACAATCCAAGCTGCTTGACTTTTATGAAGACAGCAATCAGACCGCAAATGGCATACATAAAGCCCTGATGACCTGTCGAAGTTCGTATCTGTTTGGGGACAGTTTGGATGTTAATGGAGAGACAGTTGGGCATATATAGGCCTAATTCAATTCATTCATCAATGATAAAGTAATGTTTGGATGATCATATAGGGGCGTAACTATTCTGAATCGATGTTTTTTTAAGACATAGAACCGCCATGGGGCGAACATACAAGCTTTCCCTTTTCCTTCATTAAATCCGACGCAATCCTGTACTGAAGTGCCAAACATCAGAGGGCATGAGAAATTCTTCCGGAAAAAAAAAAAAAAAACTTGACTGATAAGTATTTTTCGGCGACATGCTGCACGGAGCCAAGTAAAGGACGACAGAATCATCTCCTTTTAAGCAATTAGGTTACTCGATCTTGATCCCTGTGTAGTCCTACTTTGCTCCATTAGCAATCAAACGGGGTATTCGCGTATTTACTTTGTTGAATGAGTTGAGCTATTTATTAAGACACCACGTTTGATTGCCGCATACTGAAAGTAGATGAAATACCCAAAAAAATGGCCCGTACACTGCGCACAAAAAGGAAAGACTGATAGGATGTAGAATTTTTTTTTTTTAAATTTCCGTATTACATTAAACTGTTCAAGAGTAATAAAAAGTGGACGTTTCGGTCACTCGGACAATCATCAGCGTTAGCCGGAGCCACACGTCTTTCAGCTTAAATCAACACTCATGAGCAGCAGGCAGTTAATCAATTAAGCATTAACATTCAGAAGTAGGCTTGGCACGGTCCTGGGAAAAAAACCGAACCGAACGATACGCCTGTTGCGGTGCAATACGCGTGTAGACTTCGGTTCGCAAAAAAAAAAAAAGGCGAATACCCATATTAAACCACGTGGTTGTCTTTAACGCGAAAGAATTGAAGCGACAGCGGAGTGTGGACGACAAGTGCAAATATGGCAAGTGACAGTGGAGAAGACATCTCGTACATTGAGGATGCCCCCGCGTCATTCAAATCAGGTGTGTGGGAACATTTTGGTTTTCCCATTACATACGATGATGCCGGCAAAACATCAATTGACAAAATCTTCACAGTATGCAAGCATTGTAAAGCACGAATGCCGTACAATCGTGGGAATACTTCAAATATGCCACAACATGGCAGCAAACGCTCCTGACACTTTGTATAAATATAAAAAGTTGGTGAAATCATCCATGTCTTACTTCTTGCTGTTTCAAAATACTACCTGGCTTTTCATCAGAGATTTTTCATAAAATATGCTTATGTCAACTCAAACTTAGTTTGTGCATGACTATTTCATTCTAACTATAATTTTAACCTCTCTTAAATGCTTAAAAACTATGGTAACTTAAGGTAAATAGTATATGCCCAAATATAGAGTACTTAAAATAAAAAAAATAAAAAAAAACCGCAATACGTATCGAACCGCAGATCTCAAACCGCAATACGTACCGAACCGCCACTTTTGTGAACCGTGCCACCCTTATTCAGAAGACATGCACGATTCATACATCATCTCAAATACAGGGAATTACAAGAAGTTACAGGTCCCCTGTATTTGAGATGATGTATGAATCGTGCTCGTTTCATTTTATTTTTATTTCTTGAGTCTTCTGAATGTTAATTGCTTAATTGATTAACTGCTTGCTGCTAATGATGAGCGTTAATTTAAGCTGGAGGACGTGTGGAGGATGTTTAGATAACAAGTGAAGTATTCGGGTGTGGAAAAACGTTGACTGTACATCCAGTAAAGATAATTTACACTTTAATTTCTACAGCAGCTGTACGTGCTATTAGCTTATAAAGGTGGCAGCCATGACACTGTTGACAATACTGGGCATGCGCAGCATATGCATAGTTCGCGATATCACGTAGGCACGCGCCTGCTGCGAGGGCCAGTGCTCACTTTCTGTGCGCAAGTGTGTTCGACACCCAGCCGTTTTTGTCATTGTGGGGATTTATTTATTCGCATCTGGACTCTCTGTTTGAGTAATAAGTAATAATTTGCGTGCTTCAGCTTGTTTTGCGCCTAACAACATTAAGTTTGGAACTTAAGTTGGCTTTATGATATTATTCTATTGGTGTCGTCTCGGTGTTGCGTACTACTCTCATGTAGCAGCACGTACAGTAGCAGGATTATGTCCTCTGCTAAAATTTGAGTAAAGTGGTCAACGCCGTCTGTGTTTACGTCACCACGTATATACTCGGCCAGATAAAAACCTAAGCCGTCGCGGCCGCTGCTGCTCTGGAAAGGACCTCTTGATCTGCCACCGCTGGCACTCAATCAGTGAATTCCACACCGTGGAATCACTCATTTTTGTGTCGCCTGCGAAGCATAGCGGCACATAGGGATCACTTTGTCCGGCGTTTGTCTGTCCGTCCGTCTGTCTGTCTGTACGGTAGTCACACTTTCAGCTGGTAGTCACACTCCAAACTAAAGCTTCGCAGGCGACACGTGTTCACCTGAACACTCTAGTTCTTCTTGTTTGTCGCTGATAACTACACGACCCTTTATAGTCTTGAAACTAAGTCTGTGCAACGTATGACCCAATGACATCATTTTATTTTCCATTCAAAATAGAAAACACACGCGCATTTAAGGCTGCCCATTTATATGACATTAACAACAATAAATAGTCATTAAGAAGGAAAATAACCATATGTATAATTTCGCCCTTGTGTAGCTATTTGGCTGATTATGTTATCCATGCCTCACACCGCGAAAAATGTCTCGCTGCCTCAAAAATTGAGCTGCCAGAATTTGGCACCGCGACGCGTCACCGCGCACATTTTCTTTAATTTGTCACGACACTGATCTATTGTTCTGTCATAAGCATAAGTTTAGTATATATACACACCCAGTGAATGCTGCATTCGTGGACGAACGCGGTGCCCTCTGAAAAGCCTGCCTTTCGTGCAGGCTCTCTTATCACTCCCTCGGCCCCATCGCAAACAAGATAGCCTGCTTGCAGGTTACGTCAACGCACGTTCATAAGGACACTGCAGCTCCCAGCAGTGCAACCAGATATTGCTACGCGCATCAGGTTATAGAAGTTTACCCGCTACCCAGAGTGAAATTGCGTTTTGCGTGTGTTACATTTTTTTTGCGTGCATGACCGTTTTTCAAAAATCGGGCGACGTCAAGTCCTTCCTGGTGTCCCAAGTGGATATTCACACCAAATTTGGTGATAATCGGTTGAGAAATGTAGGAGAAAAACGTGTACATACACACACACACACACACGCGCGCAGACAGACAGACATCGACCTCAAATATATTATAGATATACTTTCAGATATCTTTCACCCTTCAGCGTTGAATGGAAACTAATGGAGCTGGCAACAAACTCAGTTGGTGTCGTGGTTAAAGCCGCAGTGAATGGTGTGATTAACATTCCTTTGTCCACAGGTTTCCTGGTTCGAATCCCGCTGTAGACACTAATGTAAACCTTAGTTCACAGCCTCATTGACAGAGGGAAAAAAAAAAGAACAGAAGTTGTTCAAGAGAATAGGACATAGAGTTAAAGAAACGAGGGAACAATACACATGTGGAAAGCGGAATTGCCGCGTCTACCCCTTCCTTTTAAAAATTTTCCCCCATCATTCTGAACCCCCTTCTCACTCATAAAAAACCCCCAAAAATATTTGTGCCCCCTTTTAAAATTATTCTGACCAAAAAAAACCCCCAAAAAAGTGGAGGTTGTGTATGGTACTCTTGCCCCAATGTATTCATTTCAGTAAAATAGTTTCATGTTCGTGTGGGGTGGGCGCAAGAGGGAAGAGGACAGCCATATTGAACACCAGTAACGTGGACTGCGTTGGGTAACATTATCAGTGAGTTCGCTAGCTAGTTGCTTTTCGTGGCTGTAGTTATCCTAAGTTAAGTGTTTCTAATTGTAAGCTAGGCTGCTCTGCAGAAAATCTTGCCATAGAGTGTGATAACTAGAGGGAATTGTCTACGTGGTAAAAACTGTCACGCAGACCGAACCTCTTTCTTCCCTCCAATGACATAAGTCTTCTGTACATCTTCCCCGTTCGTCTACTTTGCGTGGAGAAGCAGGTGACTGTCTCGCGGGACTGGTTTCATACATTGACGAGCCATTTTGTTTATTACTCAGCGAAGTGAAGGGGCTTTTGCTCCGGAGTTTCTGCGTTCTCGATTTAGCGCTGCAACGGTGGAACAATTATTATGCCGGCCTTTATTTTTCTCGTCTTTTGAGAGTTGATTAAAGAGTGGGCCCACATGTTAGTTGTAACCTGTGTTTAGAAAGCTGAATTTTCTGAGTGCTGTTGGCTCTGTGGCATTAAGATCAAGCTAACCTGGTACGTATTGCTGAGTCCAGCCTTCTCCTGAGCGGCAGCTTATGTTGCATTGCTAATTGTTTGTTTGCTTAGTTTAAAGGAATACTTTGCAGTAACGGTTGAAGTTGGATAACAACATTGTTCTGAATCCCAGTGACCAAGACGTACGTACTTTATTGTGATTATTATTCTGTTTTGATTTTTGCAGCATTCACCTTTAAGTAAAGTTTTTCTCTTGGGTAATTCACTGTGGAGTGGTGAAGTAAATTACGGCGCCACACTTGGAGTAGTTGGGTGCTAGACAGATGTATTAAGTATTCTGAGTGGTTCAGTGTTAATAGCCAATACATTACTGGGTGTGGGGGGTGTCATTCACTGGGCCGGCTGTGGTACATGGGGATTTTCATAGTAGATGAGACATATCAGGCTAGAACTTCATTCTGTCAGTCTGCTCTTTCTGTAAAGGGGGAAAAACTTTGGAACTCTCTACCCACTCATCTAAAATTAGTGACCAACAGTAATGCTTTAAACAAAGGACTCAAACAATGGCTTAAATCAATCCAACAGTGCTCATATGAATAGTTTTAACTAGTTGATTGCTTGACCATGTTGCCTTTGCTTTTACTTTGTAGTTAATGTATGTATTTCATCTAAAAAACATCCTCATTCTTTACTGTTGTAATGTTACTGTACACCGCATTCCTTCCCCCCCTCTTTTTTATCCCCCGCTACAACGTTGTTGCGGGGGATATAAAAATGGGGTCAGTGCGTCCGTCCGACATGTTTGTTGTCCAAGCTATGACTTTGAAACTAATCGTCCGATTCTGACCATATTTGGCATTGCGGTATAAAACAATAAAAAAAAATTGAAAATAATTTTGTAATTTTTCACGTTTGGGGGCCAAAAGCGACAAATTTGTGGGAAATCTGTAATGTGTCGTGTCCGGGCTATAACTTTGAAAATAATCATCCGATTGTGATAATATTTGGCATCAAGATGTAAAAACACATAAAGGTGTGTCATGAAAAACAATTTTGAAAATATCTTTACAAGTTGTTTGCGTTTTGGGTCAAAAAGTGTCAGATTTGTGGGAAATCTGTAATGTGTCCTGTCTTGGGTATAAATTTAAAACTAATTATCCGATCGTGATTATATTTCGCATCGAGGTTGTAATGTGAATATAGGCCACTAGATGGCAGTATTTACCTTTTTTTTGTTAAGCTCAGACTGGAGTCATGTTTAGACATGTCCTGGACATGTCTGGGGCAAGTCTCAGAAAATTAAAAAAAAGAGGTCTAAATGTGGGTGGGGTCTGCAGAAGAGTATCTAGGGAAAGGAATTGAGACAGTAAAGTAGTAGGAGAAATTGCAAGAAGATGACCAGACCTGCCATTCTGTTCAAGACCTGTGACGTTTCTTTTGTGGATTTCTTTGCCTGTGTTTGAGCATTTTCATCATCCAGGACATCACCAAGCCACCCCCACGAAAAGGGATTGTAAATATTTCTGTTTTGTTTGTATATAAATCAATCTTGGTCGTAGTTGTAGATAGTAGATTAGTTAGTTGTTATTGTCTGTTAATTAAATGTGTTGAGGTTTTTAAAACTGTGTCTGTCATCCCTTGCTGTTGCTGTTGTGTTATAAATGTAATAACAAGGTGTAAAACCACATAAAGGTGTGTCATGAAAAACAATTTTGAAAATAATTTTGTAATTTTTCACGTTTGAGGGCAAAAAGCGAAAAATTTGTGGGAAATATGTAATATGTTGTGTCCGGGCTATAACTTTGAAAATAATCATCCAATTGTGATCATATATATATATTTTTTTTGTCTTTTGTCTTGGGGGGTGGGGGAGGGGGGGTATTGTGTTTGTCTATTGTGTACAGTTGTAATTATCAGACGCACTGTGAATGTAAATGGCACAGAACAAATTTCCGTAAGGACAATAAATATTCTATCTATCTATCTATCTATCTATCTATATTTGGCATCAAGGTGTAAAAGCACATAAAGGTGTGTCATGAAAAACAATTTTGAAAATATCTTTTCAATTGTTTGCGTTTTGGGTCAAAAAGCGTCAGATATGTGGGAAATCTGTAATGTGTCCTGTATTGGGTATAAATTTTAAACTAATGTAATGTGAATATAGGCCACTAGATGGCAGTATTTACCTTTTTTTGTTAAGCTCAGACTGGAGTCATGTTTAGACATGTCCTGGACATGTCTGGGGCAAGTCTCAGAAAATTAAAAAAAAGAGGTCTAAATGTGGGTGGGGTCTGCAAAAGAGTATATAAGGAAAAGAATTGAGACAGTAAAGTAGTAGGAGAAATTGCAAGAAGATGACCAGACCTGCCATTCTGTTCAAGACCTGTGACGTTTCTTTTGTGGATTTCTTTGCCGGTGTTTGAGCATTTTCATCATCCAGGACATCACCAAGCCACCCCCACGAAAAGGGACTGTAAATATTTCTTTTTGTTTTTGTTATAATCAATCTTGGTCTTTAGGTTAGTTAGTTGTTATTGTCTTTGTTTAATTAAATGTGTTTGAGTTTTTAAAAACTGTGTGTCATCCCTTGCTGTTGCTGTTGTTTTAAATGTAATAACAAATTGGGGCCATAACAAATTGGGGGCTCAAGGTCCGGGATAGACCATTTTGTGAGTCATTTATTAAAAATCTAACATTTCAAATTGTAAAATTGATTTTTTTAATTGAATACATATATATTGACAACAGCAATGGATGATTTCTTGGCATCACCAACCGTAGGGGTTTTGAAGTCTTTTAAAAAGACAGAACTGCTAGAAATTTGCAAACATTTAGAGCTGACAGAGGTGAAACCAGCCATGCTAAAAGCAAGACTGGCTAGAGAGATAGTTGAATATTACATTGATGAAAATGTGTTTGCACCCGGAGATCTGGAACAGTTTCCAGTGGAAAATCCAAATATAGAAATGGAACTTAAATTAAAAATGCTAGAGTTTGAAAGGGAGGAAAGAGAAAAGCAAAGAGAATTTGAGAGGGAAGAAAAAGAAAAACAAAGGCAGTTTGAGTTAGAAAAATTTGCAAGACAGAGAGATTTTGAATTAGAGAAATTCGATAGAGAAGAAAGACTCCAAATGGAGCAACTAAAAATTAAAATTCAAACTGAAAATAAATTTCGGGCTAGCCAGGAGGTAAAACTGGTGCCTCCATTTTCTGAAAAGGACGTAGACAACTATTTCCAGTGTTTTGAAAAGGTAGCAAAGAGTTGCCAGTGGCCAAAGGAACACTGGCCTCTGATGTTGCAAACTGTCCTCAAGGGTAAAGCTCAACAAGCCTATTCGGCTTTGTCTGCAGATGATTCCTCTGATTATGAGGAGGTCAAAAAGGTTATTTTGAGAGCTTATGAGTTGGTTCCAGAGGCTTACCGACAGAAATTCAGAAGTCTGAAGAAATCTGAAAATCAGACTTATGTTGAATTTGCTAATGAAAAGCAGGTTTGCTTTGAGCGCTGGTGTACTTCTATGGAGGTCAAGGATGATTTCAACTCACTAAAAGAGATGGTGTTAGTTGAAGAATTCAAGAACTGTGTGAAAGATGATGTTAAGACCTACCTTAATGAGAAGCAAGCACTGAATTTGCAATCAGCTGCCAAATTTGCCGATGAATATGTTCTCACACATAAGTCCAAATTTCAGTCTAGCAGTAATAATAGATGGTCCCAATTTCAGAAAAAGGGTTATGGTGATACCCAAGATTCCTCACCCAAAGACAAAGACAAATCTGGTGATGGTGCTCAGAAATCCAGTAACAGGTCTGATCAAAGCGTGAAAGCTGACAGTGACAAAAGTGGTCTAGTTTGCAGTTATTGCAAGAAATCTGGTCATGTTACAACTAACTGTTGGTTCCTTAAAGCTAAGAAAGAAAAAGAAAAGGATACCAAACGAAATGCCTTTGTGAAAACAAGGTTAGAAACCCCTGTAGTAGATAACCAATCTGCTAAATTGCCTGCTTCTTGTGGGGCTAAAAAGCCTAATACAGCTGACTTTGTGAGGGAGGAATTTCTTCCATTTGTGTCAGAGGGATTTGTGGCTCTGAATGAGCATACTACTCCTGTCCCCATATATATCCTAAGGGATACCGGAGCTTCTCAGTCACTTTTGTTGATGGACTCCTTGGAGTTACGTGATGAGACAACTTCAGGGGATTTCATACTTGTACAAGGTATTGAAGGGAGGACTGTATCTGTACCCCTGCGCTCTATATTCTTGAAGTCAGATTTAGTTACAGGACAGGTAAAGGTGGGACTTATGTCAAGTCTACCTATAAAGGGTGTTTCTCTGTTGCTAGGCAATGACCTGGCTGGGGGCAAAGTAGTTCCCCCTGTACATCTTACTTCACAGCCGAGCACTGAAGATGGGGATGAGGACCCATCTCTGTATCCTTCTTGCGCAGTGACTCGTGCTATGGCCAAGAAGGCTAAAGAAGAAGATGATGTGGTGCCGTCCAGTACATTGAATAGTCAGGACTCAGGTGGTTCGCCTCATGACTCTGATTGGCCTACTATGGTTTCTCCGTTTGAGGACTTATCAGATACTTTTATCAGTTCTCTATTCAGCCAGCCGGATGGGTCTGGTGATTCTGATGTGTCTGGAGACTTGTCTCTGTCCAGAAAGCGGTTGATTGAGGAACAAACTAATGATCCTGAAATTTGTGTACTAAAGAGGAGAGCCCTTCCTGATAAAGAAATAGACGCAGTTCCAGTTGGGTATTATCTCAAGGATGGTGTGTTGATGCGGAAGTGGCGCCCTCCTGATATCCCTGCCAATGCAGATTGGGCAGTGGTCAGGCAAATTGTTGTTCCGAAGGTCTACAAGAATGAGATCTTAACAATGGCTCATAGTTTACCTTTAGGAGGTCATCTTGGTGTTAACAAGACTGTTGATAAGATCGTGTAACACTTCTTTTGGCCTGGGCTTCGGAAAGACGTTTCCAACTTTTGCAAAACCTGTCACACTTGTCAGGTAGTTGGAAAACACCAGTTAGACCCACCTGTAGCTCCATTGCAGCCTATCCCAGCATTTGGGGAGCCATTCTCTAGGGTCATTGTTGATTGCGTTGGTCCATTACCCAAGACTAGATCTGGAAATCAGTACTTGTTGACAATCATGTGTGCATCTACCAGATTCCCCGAAGCCATACCTCTACGTAACATCAAGGCAACTGCAATCTCGAAGGCTTTGATAAAGTTCTTCACGTTGTTTGGCCTTCCCAGGGAAATTCAGTCAGTCCAGGGTAGCAATTTCACTTCAGGATTGTTTCAGCAGGTTGTGTATGAACTAGGTGCAAAGCAGATTCTTTCTAGTGCCTATCATCCAGAAAGTCAGGGTGCCTTAGAGCGGTTTCATTCCACTCTCAAGACAATGATGAGGACTTATTGTTATGACTATGAGAAAGACTGGGATGAAGGGGTTCATTTGCTGTTGTTTGCAGCTAGAGAAGCAGTGCAGGAGTCTACTGGATTCAGTCCATTCGAGCTAGTGTTTGGTCATGAAGTGAGAGGACCCTTGCTATTATTGAGTGAACAATGGCAAGAGAAAGAGCTGCATATCAGTCTGTTAGACTATGTTAGCAAGTTCAAGGAAAGATTGCGTGCAGCTTGTGACCTTGCCAAAGAGAACTTGAAATCAAGTCAGGGAAAAATGAAAACTTGGTATGATCATAAGGCTAGAAGCCGTGAGTTTAAACCAGGAGAAAAGGTCCTTGTGTTGTTTCCCTTGCAGTCCAATCCATTGCAGGCTAGATTTCATGGTCCTTATGAAATTCTGACAAAACTCAATGATCTCAATTACATTGTGAAGACTCCAGATAGGAGAAAACCAAAACAATTGTGTCATATTAACATGCTAAAGCCTTATCATGACAGAAATGCTAGGGTTGCAGCTGTCACTTCAGATTCTCCAATGGTCGAAACGTGTGAAGATGAGGGGGAGTTTCAAGATGATGAACCTAGAATTAAAGCTGAAGTTCTTTCATGTAAATTGTCAAACACTGAAGTGCAAAAGGGGCGTGTAGTCATAATAAACAGCAGTGATTGACAACTGCAGTGCGTAGACTGAGTCTCGATAGCCCCTGCCCCCTGCGGATTTCGTTTCGTGAATAGTAATTTTACGCAGAACTGGAGTGGGAACGTCCACAGGAGACTTAACGTTATCTGAAATTTTTCATACGGCTAGGTGACAGCGGTTGTGCTTCTAGCAGTACCGATTGCAACTAACAACGACGAAATGAGTTGCTCTGCAGTGAATTGCACTAATCGTCCAGACCGATCTAAAGGATCTTTCCAGTTTTTTTGGTAAGTTAATTTTATTTTTTGTTTGATGAAGTAGTACGGTCAGTTAAGTTATTACCAAGTAAGCTAGCTACCTTGGCTACGTTAAGACAGCAAGCAGACTAGCAAACGTTTACGATGAATATGGGGAAAAAATAGTGATCGGTAGCCATTTGTAACTGGCAAAATAGAACGTTGCATTTTTAATTTTAGAGAATACCTATTAAGGTAAGCTTTTGAATGAAGTTAACGGCATGGTGTCATATAATGTCGCTTTTATGTACTTGAACTTGAAATTTTGAGCCAGTGCCGCAGTAGGTTCAGCCTTTAGCTTCCAGTTCCGCCTTCTGCATCTCGGAATTTTAGAATGAATCGAGTTTGCGAGTCACTTGGCCCGGTATGAATTCTGATTAATGTCGCTTAGGCTAATAAAGGTTAAACGCTGTAGCAGCTACCGTTCAGTAGATGAGCTCCTAGGTTCGAGTGTTTCCGTAAGCATCAGGAAGCTCACTTCTCGTTTTTCAGTGGGTAACGTTAACACGACTTAAGTCCAACCTTATGTTGCAATCTTACGGACAGCAGCTAAAACTGCAAGGAGAACTAATTGGATCGAGGAGGTACAGACTATTTTACCAACGACAACATGACAAAAATGAAGCATACCGAAAGCGGATTCAATTTATCAATAATTTCAATGTGAATTCGGCAGGTTTCGGATGAAATTACGGCTGGAATCAAAGCATTTACTTCAGTGGAATTGGCTAGTTAACGATAACTCTTAAAAGATTGATCGGACGAAGTATCGGGGAAAACCTGACAACATTTCGAGTTTGGTCTGGAAGGAGATGGGCAAAAACTGTAAATGAGGGAATGGTGTAAACCGAGAAGAATATCATTTAAAAATTGTTTGTAGCGCAATGGATGTTGCGTAACGTGTACATTAATTATCTGGCTATCGAGTGACCTTAACATTAACTAGCGAGTTAGCTGACTTCAGTTAACGTTAACTGACCTTGCACACGGCAGTTTATGATTAATTAATTCAGCCAACGAAACGCATCTTTTAAGGTAATGCTTTCAGTATATTAATTCAGACGGTCAGAGCTGATTTTGGGAGTTGCTCAATGACAAGATAATATTTTCCTTGATCAGCTTTATAATTTCTTGAAAAAAAATTATATCGGACATTCTTTTGAAATTTGCCGTCTCATATTCCATTTTGAACGCGGGGTTTGTTAGAATTATTGTATGGTATAGTACTTCAGTTGGTGTTCATTCTGGGCTTGCGCTTCATAATGGGCCACACATTTTTAAGTTGCAAACGGGTCCGGGCTGTCAGCAATCTACGCACTGCACTGTCCCTTCGTTCGTTTGTTCTGTGGAACGTACTGTGTTTTTTATTTTTTTTTTACACGGGATTTCCATTCCCGTTTCAATTATTTCGGAATGTGTTTCAGCGATCTAACCAATCAATATAATTGATAAGATGAAAAAATCTATTTTTTCGCATAGTTTTTAACGACGTGTGAATAAGAAATAATTTATGAATCACTTCTTTTTCTGTTCAATAGAATTCCACAAATTCTGCCCCAATGTTTATGAATTGAGATTGTACATTTACTATGTATGGCCTGCACGAGAAAGTATTATGGAACATTAATTATTAATGCCTTTCCTGTTGTTAAAGCAGCTGATGAAAACAGTGGAGATAATGACTATATTTTTGTTGCATAGTTTTCCCGCAGGGGACCGTGATGCAGGCAGATTGAAGCAGTGGTTGATGGCCATGAGACGAAAGGACTGGAAGCCCACACCAGCGTCTCGGCTTTGCAGTGCTCATTTTGAGCAGCATTTCTTCACCGAGGATGCAAAGGTGAATTTTTTTTTTTTTTTTTACTGGATAGCTTTTTCATCATTGGTGTGGACAACTTGTCAGTAGATGTTAAGTAAATTAATTTACAATAAATTTACTTACAATCCTCATTTTGCTTTAGCATGCTACTTGTAGAGATGACAGGTTTTAACTATATCTGTAGTTGGTAACTGTGTGGCATAACACATTTTTTGGTCTCTGTCTTCCCAATTTCACCTCTTTGTTTATTTAGGGGAATATTCGTCTTAAGAGCTCGGCAGTCGTAAGCAAATTCTGTTTTCCTCGTCAGCAGGTCATAAGCTTCACAAATAATTTTTTATTTTTTTTTAACCATGTGATTACAGAAGCCGCCCTCAAATTCAGACCGCAGCATTACCCAGTGAAGACTTGGTGCATGCCACAAGCAATTATTCCATTGTATTGTTGGAGAATTTGTAAATGAAAACCTGAAAAAAAAAACTTGTCAAAACTGCAATGGTTCTGTTAGACAATAATAATAAGTCCATGTTGATTGAATAATAATGGACTTGTAACTGGCTTCTCTTATGTATGCTTGTTCCGTCTGTGTCACCTTTCATATATGCCGTCGTCTTCAAAGATTGGCATAAACTGTCCCTTTTTAAAAAAAAAAAAAAAAATGCATTCAAAAGCTGTTCATATTGACCATTGAGCCTTCATTTTTCCAACATACTCATCATCTGCCTTGGACTGGTAGCACATGAGAAATGTTATGTAATTGAATTCACATTTTCTGTGGTGGTGGTAAATTAAACCTGTAATGTACAATAAAGGTCTTTACATTTACATTGAGCAAAAACTTCACTCTGGAATTCTTTCACATATACTATGTCCTCTGCTGCAGTAAATCAGGCATGCAAATTAGTGTAAAATTTAAAAAAATTTATTGAAACAAAAACCACACTGCATCCACACTGCATCTGTGGCCCATCAACAACACACTGGCTACATTTGCCGTGGGGAAACATGAAGGGGGCCATCAGGTGGAAAGGCTGGGGAAAAGCAAATGGTTTGGAGGAAGGAAGAGAGAAAGGAAGGTGGATGGAGAGGAAGAGCTGGGAAAACAAGTATGATGGCTAGTATAAAATAAATTAAAAAGTGCATCAAACATCACATAAAGCAAACAAACTATGACCTTTTTTTGCACCCATAAATTATTTTGAAAATCCAAATCCAGCATCACCCTAGTGGATTTGGTCTTTCAGACACAGGGCAATGTTATTTAAAAATATATCATTTCCCAAAGGGGTGAAATGAACTCCATCGTGCAAAAATTGGCCAGGATCTCTATGCTTTATCTGAGGATGATGCAAAATCTCTCCACCAATATACGAAACAAAAGTAGCCATCAAACTGTTAACATATCGCCGGGCTTTGTCGATCTTCTGTGGATGGAAAGATCTCCACCGGCAACGCTGGGTGATGGCAGAGAAGATGATCTTCATCCGAGGGAACTGCCGATGAAGATCTTCCAAGTCCTGCTTGATCCCTGCGACAAGCTTCACACTCTTGATTTTTCCGAGGTCATTGCCGCCACAGTGGATCAGCAGGACCTTCGGCACAGCTCTTCCTCTCAGACACTGGTGGATAAAGGGGAGGAGGTTTCCCCAAACCATGCCACCCCAGGCAAACCACTGGGCCTGGTCATCCAGACCTAGGTTGGTCCCGATGGTCCCCCTTGCATGGTTTTCCCCACGGCGGATGTAGCTGTCCCCAATGATGTAAATCTTTGGCCCTGTTGGTTGTAAAGTGCAAAAGTCAAATTTAAATTAAACACTTCTGCTGGCTTTTTGCGCAATTTAGCAAATTTAATATTTATATTTTTCCATATTTTATCTGGTGGTATTGTGCTTTTTATGCATGAAATGGATGTGACTAAATGTTATAAACCAGTTTTTACGACATTCTCCCGCGAAAAGTCTTATGCTTAAATAACCACCGGCGTCGGTTTTCAGATATTCCCTTGAGATTAATACATACTCTTTGCCTCTGTGGAGGATGCAGTGTCCATATCTTCGACTAAAAATGTGGATAAAAAAATTTTTTTACTATTGATGCATTCAAATACATCGAGTCCACATAAAAGAACGTGGAGGGGTATTGCATTGCTAAGTTAACTATCACAGAGAATGAATTGCCGGTCCCCCAAGCCTGGCCATGATGGTTATCTTCAATTGTGAACATTTCTAAGAAATACAACGTTAGCTAGCAGTGAGACACAGCAAGCTAACTTTGGTTAGAAGGACAGAGTATTTTAATACAAAACTCGATCTAGCGTTCTAACATGTTGAGAAATTCAAGGTAATTAAAAATTAAAAGTTCGACCCATTTCTCAGCTCGTACATGCGCATACGAAATTGCACTTTCCCGGTGGAATGTGATTTAGAAAATACAACGAAAGTCGGCGTTAATATGCTCGCCACTCGCAACACTGGGTAAGTGACGGTGGAGAACATTGACTGGAGCTAGCTGATGGCGGAGATGTGGCAAAAATCTGTAGCGTTACTTAATGTAATTAGCCGCAAACCTACCTAGTTAAACAAGATTCAGTTACAAGATATCGTAGATAGCCAGTTAGTCATCTGTTTCGAAATTAGTTGAAGCACCTATGTGGTGTCTGGTTAGCAAATGAGTCCATTTACCTTTTGAACGAGCCTTCGAATATTAATAATACCGGCAGTTGTTCGGTCCTTCTAGCTTCCTGCACCGTCACCCTGTGAGAGCTGGCCATGGCGGGCACTTACGTTAATAGCGCAGCTGACAGAACAGGTGAAAAGTTCAGGGGGGCTGTTCGGCTGTGTGTGTGGGCGGGATTCGATAGCGCGGCTCTACCCCCCGATCACAACTGCGCAGCCTCAGGCTCCAAATGTGCAACATGGCATCGGCCAAATCGAGGATATTTTGGCTCCATTTTTGTTGAATGGGAGTGAATGGAGACGCGTCGTCCATCTTTTATACAGTCCTTGATGCCAATGATTGCATTTCGAACTGGAGAGGCTGCCGCCGCTTCCTTCTATGAGCGCAGTTGAAGAAACCAATGTGGCGTCAAGTGCATCGCACTTCTGAATTCCCCATGGAGACTATAATGGAGAAATTCCTGCTATTTTCCGCCAAACTAAGGTGTCTTCCGAAACAATTTCAACATAGTTGAGATCGAAAAACATATAAGAATAAAAATTAATGCGCAATTTTATATGAAACTGAGCATATAAAAACACATCTTAATGGGAAGCGCAACGCTAACTAGCCACTTGTCTAGCTGGCGTGTTAGGCAATCGGGTCGCTGTATATGGCTGTGATGGCAAACTTCATCTGTAATTTAGCTAGCTAGATAAACTTAAGTGGCACAAAAAACCCAGGTTGCTTACAAAGGGTGATGGCCAGCTAGCTCTCATGCCCATGTAATATTAGCGAAGTTGCATGTCAAAATAGCATTAGCCATAGCAAATGACCTGGTAGAAACGTTTGTGTAACGTTAGCGGTGTTCATTTTGGATGAATTGTACAAATAGAAGCATCCTTATCAGGCATCTGCCTCTCTTGGGACTATTTAGGGAGCAAGCTGTGAGTTTATTATTATTATTATCATTACGATAACGCAAACCAAGCTAAGTCAGTCAACCAAACTGGCTAGCTTTCTATAATTGGCAGCGAAGAGAATGTTTCAGCACACTGCTCGGCTGTCGGTTCCGTGAGATGAAAACATAGCTCAGGGTTACGAAGTCAGGTAGCGCAAGGGCCAGTCACTGATGCCGACATGCCCCAGGGGGGGTGACCCGGCTATTTGATGGGCGTGACCTGTGCTCCTTCACTGGCTACGAGAGTTTTGATTATGGGGGAGCGCGAGGTCTGATGGGCGACGGAGAGTTAGCGTGGTGGCGGCACGCATACGGTTCTCACCCCTGAGGACATTTTTTTTCGTTGCGTGTGGCTCATGAAGTGGCTATGGCTGGCCATTTGGGAATCCGCAAGACTCAGGCAAAAGCCCTCCGGCAGTTTTACAGGCCGCACCTACATAAAGATGTTGTAGCCTTCTGTCGTTCTTGTCATGCCTGTCAAATTGTAGGGAAACCCAATCAGACAATTCCACCAGTGCCTTTACAGCCTCTCCCTGTGACTGACGAGCCCTTTTCGCGAGTTCTTTCTGACTGTGTTGGGCCTTTGCCCAAGACTAAGAAGGGCCATCAGCATTTGTTGGTTATCATGGACGTGACTACTCAGTTTCCAGAGGCAGTTCCTCTGCGAGACATCAAGGCAAAGCCTATCCTTGATGCTTTAATTGTTTTCTTTTCTCGTTTTGGTTTGCCTAAGCAGATTCAGTCTGATCGAGACACAAATTTTGTTTCCAAAATTTTTCAAGAAGTTATGTGTGAGCTCGGTATTGAACTGGTTACATCGTCTGCCTATCATCCCCAATCTCAAGATGCCATTGTAAGATATCATCAAACTCTTAAGGTGGCTATGAAAACCTATGCTGTTCAGCACCCTGGGGATTGGGATGTAGCGCTGCCACTCCTGTTGTTTGCTCTCCGAGATTCTGTAAATGAATCTACTGGCTTTACACCATTTGAGCTAGTTTTTGGCCATGAAGTTCGAGGTCCCTTGAAGATGATTAAAGAGCGGTTTGTGAAGGAGCCGGACAAAGAGAATGTCTTGCAATATGTGGCTAAGTTTTGTGATCGGTTGTCTGCTGCTTGTCAGGTGGCCCGTGATAACCTCGAGGGCGCCCAGCATCACATGAAGGGACAGTATGATATGAAGGCAGTGGAGAGAATCTTTAGGCCTGAGGACTGTGTTCTTGTGCTTATGCCCATGCGGGGAAACAGTCTCAGTACGCATTTTTGTGGTCCCTACACTGTGGAAAGGAAAGTTGGTGATCGTAATTATATCATTTGTATGCCCGACCGTCGAACTCAAACACGCCTTTGTCATGTAAACTTAATGAAGGCTTATGTGGCAGAGACGCCCAAGCAGTCTCTGTCCCTTGTTTGTCTGTTGAGAGCAAGGTTGCTGAGGGTGGTGATGGCATAGAGGCCGTGGAACCCGTCGGGGTGCACCTTCGGAACTCTGAAGCCCTGCAGGTTTTTGCGCAGCATGTTAGTCACTTAACCCCTTTGTGCAGAAGCCAAATTTGGCTATTTTTGGGTTACCCACTTTAATGCTGTATAATTCAAGATTTAAGCTTCATAAAGAGGAAAAATGTGGCTCAATTCTGAAAAGACACTTACAGCATTTAGAATTACATAGTATTTCAGTTAATTTTCATGATTATGGTAGAGAAAATGAGCTGCAAACATAAAAAATCTTCATGAGAATTCACCATTGAAATTGCAAAAAAAATAATTCTGAGGATTGAAAAACTGCTGGGGCTTAAAACTATACATTTCTGGGGTCATAAACTCCTTGACCACAAGTACAATTTATCTTCAACATTACATTCTAGATTACCTACATGCTTTTAGCCAAATTATACACCTATCCAAGTGTCTCCCCAAAGTCTCAAAATGAAGTCCTGTCAAATCATAAAAAAATCATGTATATAACACAAATAAAGTTTTAAGGCATGAAATTTAATATGAACAAATGATTTTCTGGTTGAGTTTTGTATGAATTTATCAATCTCAGTGCAGTTAAATATCAATGGTCACCAGCAACCTCTCCAAAGACAAAATATGCCTTTTCTCCTTAATAAAGTTTAGAGTTTTGGCCATTTTACTTCAAAGTGCCCCAAGCCAGCACAAACACGCATTAAATAAACTTCTTATTAAACGGTTAGAACATTCACCCTGTAATGAAAGCTACCAGTCCCCTCTTCTAAGCTTACAAACTCATTTCAACACTTATAAGGAACAAGTGCAACTCACTAACTCAGTAATATCTGAATTCTGAAATATACCTTATTTTAATAGAACAGACACTCCACTTTCAGGGAACAATCCATTGCCTCCCTGGATTCAAAAGAAACGTGCAATGAACGTACCAGGGGGTCCACCCAAATGCACGGGCAGTTCGCGTTTTTCACAGGAAAAAAACCTCGACATTCGACTTTGTAGAGTACGTATACATTCCAAAAACAAAACAACAACAACAACAAAAAAATAACAAAGTAGCAGCCTCACCTTTTTCATGAATCCCTTTTTCCAGAGAATGAAGTATCCTGTAGCAGGAACACTCCGGTCCTGTTTCATTCGAAATAATTCCAATTGACCATATCCTTATCTCATTTAAATCCCCTAAATGTAACTGAACACTTCAAGGCCAGTTTTGCGAACGCGTTTTCTATAAATCGCGTCTATTTTAACCGCGTAATGTGCATAACGTAGACAGGATACAACCGAGCCTGCTGATACGCATTGGTTTGTATGCTCTGTGTTTGTCCAATCAATGTGTTTCACTTGCTCTAAAATGTTTAAACACTCGGGAATTGGATAAGAAACGAGCCAATTAATACATTTTTTACCAGGGTAGCTTCACGAGAGCATGAAGTGTAACTATACAATTACGCAGAAGAGCTTGAGCGTATGGTTGAGTGATTGGCTATCAACGCCAGTATTCGGGTGGATATAAAGAAGCGCTGAATTTGTCAATGAATGGATCTGCGCGTAAATCCACGGTAGGGAACTACGAATTTTTTTTGTATGTGACAACTGTAATTAACAGTAGAATGTGAGAGAATCAATACCATGTCGATTTTTTTGCCTCAGAAAACTGATTTTTCTGAACCATTACTTGGAATAATGTTGGCTCACTGTGGCTTAGCTGGTTGCTACAGAGGATAACGATTTTTTCTGTGTCAAGATATCGTTTTTTTAAACTGCTGGATCGATACTATAGGCAAGGATACTGACCAGTTTGCACATCAGGCTTAGCTGAGGAGTTAAATTCATGCAGCTCTTGAAAAACAGGGCGTGGAGTGAACTTCCCCATATTCAGAACAGCGTTGGAGGTCTGCTTGCTTGTGAACATTCAATAACTGATCCGGGGGTGCCATTTATTGATCGAGCACAGTAACAGCGTGCTTCCAATTTGCAGGTCTATAGATGCGGGCGTCTACATCTGCAGAAAGGGGTTAAGTGAGGCCCAGCAGGCTGAGGTAAAAGCAGTAATGAGAGACTTCCCAGACTTGTTTAGCGACTCACTTAGTCGTTGTAATCTGGCTGTTCATGATGTTGACACAGGGGATGCCCTCCCTATTAAACAGCCCTTGTATAGGTTGGGCCCCGTCAAGCTTAAGAAAGTGCAGGAGGAGCTCGACTATACGTTGCAAATAGGAGTTGTCCAGCCTAGCCAAAGTGAGTGGAGTTCGCCGGTGGCACCATGTGATTCTGTATAGATTACCGGAGGGTAAACCAGGTTATGAGAACTGATGCCTTTCCCATACCCCGTCTTGAAGACTGCATTGACCGTATCGGCAGGGCTCAGAATGTGTTGAAACTCGATCTTCTTAAAGGGTATTGGCAAGCGCCTCTGACTCCTCGTGCTCAGCAATTGTCTGCGTTTGTTACCCCTTGTGGGTTCTATCAGTGTCAGGTGCTCTCTTTTGGCATGAAGAACGCCCCTGCTACGATCCAGAGAGCAATGAATTCAGTTACAGTAGGGCTGCCTAACTTAGTTGCTTACATTGATGATCTGGTAGTCTTTAGCGCCTCTTGGAGTGCGCATGTGAAACATTTGTGGGAACTGTTTGAGCGGTTGCAGCAGGGCCAGTTGGTGGTGAACTTGCCAAAGTGCGAGATTGGCAGAGGACAAGCAACTTTTTTAGGCTCCAGGTGGGCCAGGGTTTGGTTGCTCCTCGACAGGCTAAGATCCAGGCTATCCTGAGCCTCCCAGTTCCTACAGCTTGAAGGGAGCTGATGAGAATGCTGGGAATGTGCGGTTTTTATCGCAGGTTTAAGCAAAATTTTGCTGCAGTAGCCGAGCCTCTTACTAATTTGCTCTGTAAAGATGTGAAGTATAAGTGGTCAGAAAGTTGTCAAGCTGCCTTTGATAGGCTGAAGGCCACCTTATCTTGTGAACCAGTGCTGAGGGCACCAGACTTGGACATTCCTTTTAAGCTTGCTGTGGACGCCTGTGATGTAGGGGTTGGTGCTGTCTTGCTGCAGCCTGATGTGCAGGGATTCGACAGACCCGTAGCATATTTCTCTCAGGAACTCAACAAACACCAATAAGTTTATTCCACCATTGAGAAGGAAGCGCTAGCGCTGGTGTTGGCTGTGCGCCACTTTGAGATTTATGTTGCAAGCTCAGGTGGACCATTGTTGATTCTTAGCAACGATTGTCAATGGATTATGGTCGATAAGTTTAAGTCCTCCAATGCTCGTGTGTTTAGGTGGAGTCTTTTGCTTCAACCAAACAATCTTGTTGTTCAGCACGTCACTGGCAAAGACAACATTATTGCAGATACTTTATCACGGGCTTCGGAGAATATACATTTGGATGACTTCTGCCCATGTAGCCAAGAATTCTCACTGGATGGCTTTCGCCTATATAGAGTACCTTCTGAATGGCTTTTACTTTAAAGCCTAGTTAGTGTTGTCTTTGAAGAATAGATTAACCAGTTATGATGACATGCAAATGCTGATTAGACATTTTAGATTATTACTCTTTTCTTTTAAAAAAAAACAACTTTTTTTTTGTTTGAGGAGGGGGGAGACTGTTATGAAGTCAGGTAGCACTAGGGCCAGTCACTGATGCTGACATGCCGCAGGGGGGGTGACCCGGCTAATTGATGGACGTGACCTGTGCTCCTTCACCGGCTACGAGAGTTTTGATTATGGGGGAGCGCGAGGTCTGACGGAAGATGGAGAGTTGGCATGGTGGCGGCACGCATTCGATTCTCACCCCTGAGGACATTACCTTTTGGTTTCTGTGCACAGTACATTTTCGGATTTCGTTTTTGTTTCATTGTCGTGCGGAAGCACTTTTAACTCTACACTGGACGTCTTGGCCCAAAGATAAACCACCGCGTCGGCAGGTCGCTCCCAGGGAGCATTCGCGTGAGCTGGCCCTGGTGGGGAGAAACCAACGTGTGACGAGGTAAGCCTGGTCGGGCGTCCTGCGGCCTTTACCAAGCTTCACCCAACACTTTGCACACATGCTGACACAGGAACAAGTTCACGATTCACGTAACACCGCAGGAATGTCACTGGTTAGGGCCTTTGGATTTGGGTTGGGTCTGTAATCCCTCTAGACTAACAAGTATCAAACCCTTTGTTGTTTGCGGCAACGCGTTTGATATAGTTTACGTTGCTGTGTGGCCCTGATCGTGATACTCAGTAACCATGGGAGTTCAAACTACTAACGGCAATGTTCTTGCAGACTATTCACCAATGCTATGCGAGTGACCAATCAGAGTCAGATGTGAGTGATATTAACGTATACCAATGGATTAACCGTTGACTAAAACAAGCTCTTATAACTTTGTTCTCTAAAAATGTAGCAAAATTGCTCCTCAATTCTTTTTTTATGATGTAATACAGTCCTATGCAGGAAAGGTTTACGATTGTATACCTTTTAAATAACGAAAGAATCGCAGGAGTTTTTCCACTATAGTCAATGGGAAATGCAGAGGTGCGGTGCACTGGACACCTTTTACTCAGTGTTTTGGCCTATTATAGCATTGTTCGTCTTGGCTTATGTTTTTGTACTGCATTGGAATGTGAGTCATGCAGTTGTAATGAAGGGCAATTGCATATACAGAAACTTTGCTAGACCTTACTTTCAGCATGTAGTTTGAATCTCCTGACATTTTTTCAGCATTATAACTTGTTAAATAAAAGCTCTGATTCCATTTTTGGACATTGTGGCAGTGATTGGGAGCTGGGGATGAATAGATAAAAAGAGACTTTAATGAAGAAAAAAGTGCTTGGATGAGTGCGATAAAAATGAACTAAAAAAAAATAACTAGTTCATTAAAAAAAAAAAAGAACTATGAACTGAACTAGTTCATTTTAAAATTTGTGAACTAACACAACACTGTCAATAGCTGGCTTTAGCTGTGCCACTAATAAAATAATGTAAATTGGCATGTTTTGGAATATCTCTATTATGAAATCCCCATCAAATGCCAGACAAAGTGAAGCCTCTTGCTTACTATATTTTGGGGGAAGTAATTTGATCATTGCTAGCTAGCATTATTTAGCTGGGTTAAATAGATTAGAAGTTACAGTAGCTGGGCTGGCCATTCAAAACAATAGTCTACATCAATGGCGCAAGCAAAGTAATCTATGGCGTTACTGTCGATGTATAAAAACTGTAAGACAGGGACAAACATAACTAACAGAAACATAACTTTTTTTTTGCCTAAACTAATATTTCCTTTCTTAACATGGTTGGTAGTCATCCAATATTTACATAAAGCAAATGTCATGCTTTTTTCAGTATCCAGATTATGAAATTCACCCATCAAGCACTGGAGGAAGCCAAGTCAGGCAGTTGTCACAACCAGATAGCCAACTTCTCCGATAGGGTTTACCTTTAGTTAATGATATTTTCAGAGGTAATTTGGTCTTCATTGTCAAGTGTTACCCAGCTGGGCAAAATGGCTCATGTGAGAAATTATAGTAGCTGCCCATTTAAAATAATAGTCTTCATCAAGGAATCTAGCTAGCATGCCTGTCAGTGTATGAATGCTATCAAAATGCGACTGACGTAACTGTAATAAGTTTAATTTTTGTTGTCTAAACTCATGTTGCCTATCTTGCCATGGTCTGTAGCGAGAGTCAGCTGCACATATATTAAGGAAATGCAAATAGTTTTGCTTTGAATTATCCCGATTACAAAATTAAAATCAGAGTCCAGAGGAAGCAGAGCCAGTGGACTTGAAAAATTAGCCAGCCAACTTTTGCTGACTTTTGCTGTTTTCTGTGGTAATTTAATCTTAGCCAGCTCACAAACAGGAAAAAAACGAAATATCCCCAAAATGGTCCGGTTTTTTGTTTTCAAATGTATGACAAATAGACAGGTTATTTGCAATTCTACATGGGGACTATCCCGAAACAATGGGCCATTAAGGTAGAGTATTAAATATTTATATTTATACAAGTTAACTGTACTTACCAGTCAAATAAAAAGGCAGCCACGTCCCCATCTCTGCTCAGGCCCTTTTCCTCAATAAGTGCTCTCTACAAGGCAAAACTGATGGTCACTGATTTTTCTTTGCTGAAGTCTGATTATCTTTTCTAGCTTTTTTCCCCTTTTCAAAGATAAATTTGTTTTGTTTCCTTTGGATGTACACTTTTTTGAAATTCTTAAATCAGTAGTCATCGACTTCTTTTCTTTGTTTGTTTGGCAACTGTTTACTCGCAACACTAACAGAGACTGGGAAAAGAACAAAAAAGTGAGTCTATTATGTTACCTCTGACTACCCTTTCGAGTGAATCAGTCAGGGCGAGGTGATGGGAAATGCATAACTAACTGTGTGCTGCTTGTGATTTTTTTCCCAGGGAATGTTGCCACAGACAATGCTGGTACATGCTGGTAAATAATGCAATGTCCTTCGTCAGAGGGCAACAGGCTTGTGTTACCTTATTCAGCGATAGATAATGAATTATCAGAAATGTATTTTATGACAATATGCTTCAAGCAATAAACTGCTGACCTCTGCTTGTCATGTCTATAAGGAAAGACGACAATGCCTTGATCTGGTCATGGCATCCGACTGCACCTCCCATCTTTGATGAACTCCTTGGCTGCCTCACCTTTTCAGGACAGTGGAGAACCAGAATCCTCTCTGAGGTCAGCTAAGGGAAGCTAAGAGCTCTCTTGAGCCCAGAAGTGAAGAATCCAAGATGTGCTCTCCATCATCAGCAGGCTCTGCGCCGGTGTGAATAATTCCAGGCCAAAAAGCTGCTGACGTCTCATTAATTGATGGTACCCGTTTGCCAGGCTATTCCGGGAATCTGTGTGAATGTGAAAAAGAAACCGTGTGTGCTTTATTATCTCTGTTGTTGAGGACATGCCATGGAGACCAATCATCTTATTAGCTAGCATGCTTGATAAAAGAAGGGTTATGTTTTAATTCTCAAAGCTGTGATGCTGTGATCCTTTGTGATGATGATGCTAATGATGCACTGAATCATTAGCCTTAGAATGTGTGTTATATTAGTGTGTATGCAAGGGTGTTACAGGGCAAAGCTTTGTTACTGTCTTGAAATCTTTGTTTCCAGACCATTGCAATGAATCATTTTCAAACTTATTAATGGAACATCACTGAGGACAAAAGCCAAGGCACTCACATGCTGCAGTATTATTGCTGCCGAGCGAAGATAAATAAATTTCTTAATTTAATTGTGCCATTCCTCATGAGCCACATTCAAGCTTAGCTCATTTTCAACTAAATGTACTGAAAAAATGTAAAATTCAGTAGATTATCAGGCAAAAGTTTACACTTTCAAACTTCATATGTTTCAGGCAACTAAAGCTCGAAAATATGTTGTTTTTTTCTCTCTTTTTTAATCAAGATAGTCACCACAATGGTTGCTGCAAAGCATACTCATTGCATGTGCCTCACCAAGGGCAGTCATGTGGCTCTATGAGTCAATTCAAGCTAGTCTGATTTATAATCAAGAAAACGACAAAGCGCTCTTGTGAGTAGCAACCCAGTGATATAGAAAAATTGGTGCTCTTGGGTCTCCGGGGAAAAAAGATATTTTTTTTATTAGTCGCTTGTTATTTGCAACAATGCCCCCTGGTGGTCATTTGGAGAGTATAAATACCTCATATACCTGTCTACCTTTCGCCCTGATGAAGACTGCCTATTGAGGTCGAAACATGTCGGCAATTTTTCAGGGTTCAGCAATGTGAGAATAAAGGCTTTTTATCTGCATTACGTCGAAAAGTTTGAGTGCCTAGTCTGATTTTATTTTAATTAATTTATAAAAAGCAGTTGTTTATCTGTTTATAATGCCAATTATGACTTTTTGAGAATTAGAGAAACACTTGTTTGTGAAGAAAATTATTTTCGGTCTTAACCTCCGACTGCCTGAGGTGATTTGATGTTTTAAGTTAAACCACTTAAACAAGTCCACACTTGGGGTTCTGCAAGTCTTAATGAAGTGCAGATTTCAGCGGATGTGTCAAGCACAAACGCATGCAGACCTGCTCATCAAAATGTGAAAATTGCTCATGAACATCTTAAATTAGAGAAAATTGAAAAACCAGCTCTGTGAGTCACTGCCATTGTCAATGCTGAATACCCAAGTGTAGTTACAGATTGATTAGCCAACCGATTGCAGAGAACAATGGATTCAAAAATGACAAATAGTGGATGGAGTTTTTTGCATTTTGTTGTAAAATCCTGCAGACTCATATCTTATTCGCTCCGGCACATACATCTGGCTGCTTTCCCATTCAGACTGATTTCCATCTGCCCGATTTTTGGTCGGGCCTATCACAACTGTTTTTCTAATACGGCGCGGGTTTGATGTTTTGACCATGCAAATGAGTGCTGTTAAAACATTCTCGTAAACAGTCAAGATGGCCGGGGCTGTTGAACAATTAACAAGTACGGCATTCAAACAAAATGGACGAGATAGTTTCGATAGTAAGAATGTGACCCGTTATTTTTATGCTGAGACATGGTGTATTCTACTTTCATTCCAAGTTTCAGCTTTTAATCTATATTATTAAAGTCTAAAATGGTCATCTTTGGTTTTCCAATATGCCATGCCCAGTTTTAGGCGTTCGAGGCTTGACATGCAATCCCAAAATAGTTCATGTGCTAAAGATGTAACATATCCATAAAATTCAGCAAAACTTGATATTTGTGACCATTATAGTAAAAACTATTTGAAAATGACAACTGGGTTTATACCATAATAACTCAGCTGGTCAACGACCACTTGAATTAAAAACAAAAACCAGACACAACAATTTTAAGACAACAGCAGCAAACTCCTAGAGCCAGTGAAAGCAAGGGAATAAAAAGTTTTTTTTTTTTTAAAGATCAGTGAATGAGACAATCTGCTGTGTTCTGCTGTGCTGCCTAAGCTGATAGGAAATGCCAAGATAAGAAATGCCTGAAAGTGAACAAACCAGGAGCCCACATATGAAGTTATCGGTGGGTTTACTGGTATTCCTATTATGAATAAGGAGCAAGCTGGCTGAAAATATGAAATCTCCCCCGATGCTGTTTGATTTTAACATCGATAATTGATTGCTAATCTTTTTGCATTGGTTTGGAAACTAATGCATTACATTGCATTACATTTATTTGGCAGATGCATTATCCAAAGCAACATTGAGCAAGTACATAGAATTAGGTCATTGATACAGCAACACAACAGCCCAGGAAAAGAACAATCCATATAGAGATGTGGCTCGCAAACTCGGCCCTGGGGGCCTCTGGGGTATGCTGGGTTTTGTTTCAACCACAAATGCAATACAATAACAAGCTACTAATTTTTTTTTTCAGTACATGCTTTTGATTTTTAGATGGAATATTTATTGATCAACATTACGCCAGAAAAATATGATACCAAAAGGAAAATATGTTATCCCCAAGTACATATTGTCCTTCTTACAATTAATAAATAACAAAGAGTAATATTAACCAGTGCAGTAGTAGGCTCCTAACGTGCACTCCATTTACGCGTGGCTGGCTATTTTCATTAACGAACATTTCACCGTCTCCATTCTGAAAATGGTATCAGGCACACATATCAGTTTTCAGAAAAGTTCTCGTTTACATGTACCCGTGTCTATATTCTGTCAAGAGCATGCCAAACCTGTAGGTGTCAGTGTAACGAGAAGCTCAAGCCCACGTAAACCAATCATAATCCCGAAAATAGCAACAACAGAAACAAATCACGATCATCCATGATCACCACAGCCAAATGAAAATGTAAACATAGGTCGCACTTTGGCCACAGGTGCGAGTTCTGGCGCATACTGTGACATCGGCTGCCTAAAACTGTTTTTCTCAGTTTACATGCAGCCTTGCAACCAAAGTTTTCCAAAATCTCCACTCTGGCCGGAGTTTTGAGAAGGAATCTTTTTCAGAGGCGAATTCTCCGTTTGTGTGTAAACAAAGGGGACAAATGCAGGGAAATGTCTCCTTTTGTCAAAATAACCGTGTCCGTGTAAACGGGGGCGTGGGTGGCAATAATTATTTTTCTTTCTTAAACATTAGTAAAATTCAGGTTTGCTTCATGACCATTTACTTTGTCTTTGAATTGTTCATTATCCATCAGATGGTTTTGATTGGTGGCCAGGTGTCTGCACTTCCACTAATTAGCCGCCCATTGATTCAGGTTTTTTGCATTTTGTTGTAAAATCCTGCAGACTCATATCTTATTCGCTCCGGCAGATACATCTGGCTGCTTTCCCATTCAGACTGATTTCCATCTGCCCGATTTTTGGTCGGGCCTATCACAACTGTTTTTCTAATACGGCGCGGGTTTGATGTTTTGACCATATAAATGAGTGCTGTTAAAACATTCTCGTAAACAGTCAAGATGGCCGGGGCTGTTGTACAATTAACAAGTACGGCATTCAAACAAAATGGACGAGATAGTTTCGATAGTAAGAATGTGACCCGTTATTTTTATGCTGAGACATGGTGTATTCTACTTTCATTCCAAGTTTCAGCTTTTAATCTATATTATTAAAGTCTAAAATGGTCATCTTTGGTTTTCCAATATGCCATGCCCAGTTTTAGGCGTTCGAGGCTTGACATGCAATCCCAAAATAGTTCATGTGTTCATGTGCAGGTCAGTCTCAGTTTCATCAGAGATTTTTTGCCTCCTCTATATCAGCATTCAGTATGTTAGCAGTACAGCCCAATAAGCACTACACGGCCACATCATACAATGCTATTTCTGATGTACTTTGTAATATGATTACGATTTTAAGTGGTCTTGTGTGACAAACACGTGGTTTGAAAAATTAATCGTTTGTTAGAATAATTCAATCGCAATTGAGGTTCGAAGAAAAACCAGCATACACAGGGGGCCTTCAGGACCAAGTTTGGGAACCACTGAAAGAGAGCATTAGTCGCCTTAAGTCATGGACAAGTAACACATAGATGGTGGGCAATTAGACAGTAGAAAAAATTAAATGGAAACAAACACTACTATTTATTTATTTTACACATTTTGCAGAGGAAGGGCACTCTAGGTCAGGTACTGTCTAAACAGGTGAGACTTTAGGTCACGGCGGCAGATCTGCAGAGATTGGGCAGTTCATAGGGAGGCGGGCAGGTCATTCCATCTCAGGGGAGCAAGGTAAGGAAATCCAAGTGATCTGGATGAGCAACTGCCATTCAGACAGAGGGCAGGACATCAAAGTCGTCCTGTCACTGCAGAACAGAGTGGCCGAGCTGGAGTGGACAGGGTGATTACTTCTTGTTGGTAGGACAGGGGTGTCTTGTTAGCTGCGGAGTTAGGACTTTGAATCTGACCCTGGTGGCAGCTGGTAGCCAGTGCAGTGACTTCAGCTGGGGAGTCATGTGGGAGAACTTAGTGAGGTTGAAGATGAGACAAGCAGCTGCATTCTGGATGAGCTGGAGGGGTTGTAGGGCCGGATGCAGATTAGAAAGTAAGAAATTGCAGTAATCTGGTGGGAGATCACAGTGACAGAGTTTTGCCTGCATTAACCATATGGTTGCAAGCCTGCCAGATCCGTGAACTGTGTCAATTAATCCCACTCAAAAAGGTAATAAGCCACAAAAAAAAAATACAAAGCTGCTAAATAAGTTGACATAATACGCTTATTTCACATTTATGAAGCCACTGAAAATAAGGTCAAAGTGTCATTTCAGGAGAATTTTAGTTACAGAGTCTGGTAGTTCCTTAAAATGGTAGCCTATTTAAAGTACATAACTAATTGAATAGGATCAGGTTGCCTTCTATTTGGGGGATCATTACAAGTGGAAAACTATGAAAACTAGATGATGCGCACTCTATAGAGATGCTAACCCACGCCTCTTGTTGACCTTGACCTTTTACCTTTCGACCTCAAAATGCAAATTTGGACAGGGTACCCTAGGATCATCTACCCCACAAAGTTTAGTCACCCTAGCTTCAGTGGTGGCCGAGCTGTCGCGCGGACAGACAGACACACACACGCGCACACGCACTCACACACACACGGTGCTGAACTGTATACCCATGCCGCCTCGTCAATGTACCTGAGTGAGTCGACAGAATATGCATTGGGCACCACTTATTTATTGCATTACAAACTAAGTATCAAGAAATTAAATGCCTAATCTGGGAAGAGTGACTTTGGGAACATGCTAAAATGGTATTTACACGAGCTAACTGCTGGCATAAATCAGTTTACAGCAATACACAGTGATCATTTTATTCTTAACATAATGAAGGTGAAGCAAAGACTAAGTACCATTCTAGGTTTTATTTCATATAATGTTGGATCATATAGATGAAAATAAGAAAACAGAGAACAATATATAGTAAAAACAAAAATAAGAATGTCTTTGGGAGAAAAACTCAACATCTAGTGTGGCCACCCTTCGCTTTGATTACAGCATTCAATCTTTCAGGCATAGTTTTCACATTTTTTAAATTTCCTCACTCGCTATACCATTCCATATGGTTAAAAGTTCATTCCAAAGCAATTCTTTCGATATTACACATATTACAACAGATCAGATAAAGGACTTTGTGTTGGCCAAGTCATAACTTTTATGTTACCAGATGTTTCTTTCCGACAGAATTCTCGCACAGCTTTTAAGTGTCTTTAGGGTCATTTTCTTGTTTAAACCGAAATCCCCAACCAATCAATCTCTTTCCAGCTGGCAATGTGTGCCTCATAAGGATACTGTGATGCTTTTTAATCTTTCTTATATCATTGGCTCCTTTCAAGCAGACTGAACCCCAAACCATAATATATACTACTCAAAATTTGAGAGGGATCATAGGAATTTTTTTGTGAAATGACATGCAAATTTGGTAACTCCCACTGATGAGCAATATATTGGATAAATGACATGCAGTCAGACACAAATCATAGTTGCACGTGCATTTCATGACATTAAATGAGCGTGCAGCCTCACATTTTGGCTTTGACTAACACTGCAGCATTTGAACTCAGATGTGTGTGTTACTTGTTGGTGAAAATTTGGTTCCAAATTTTTTTCCATTACATTTAGCAATAACAATATCTCCTCAACGTCTTAGACGTCGATTGACTTCAGAGCAATTGGGAGGATGCATCGGAATGCTTGACTCTGGCTTCTCACAACGTCACGTTGCTAATGCACTTAACATCAGTCAAGCGTTGTGAACAGAGCGTGGAACCAGCATCAAACATTTGGTACAGCAGCACAGCGTCATGAGGGTGGTCGTCAGAGATCGACTACACAACGACATGACCACTTACTCACACTTCAGGCTCGACGTCATCATTTCTGGACAGCCACCACCCTACGAAATGACCTTCTTAACACCTTGGGGGTCAGGGTATCCACTCAGACAATACGTAATCGTCTTCATAATGTCGGCCTCAACTCAAGAAGGCCATGTGTTCGAATCCCACTGACCGTGCATCATAGGCGTGACTGTTTTGATCGGGCTCACGATCATGTCACATGGACACACAACGATTGGGCTCCAGTTCTCTTTACTGATGAGTCCCGATATTGCTTGGACTTTACTGACAGGAGGCAACGGGTGTCGCGAAGACAACGTGAGCGATTTAATGATGCCTACATCAACGAACACGACCGTTACGGTGGCGGATCAATTATGGTCCGGAGAGGAGTAAGCAGGACCGGATGAACAGACCTACATGTCATGTGGAGAGGGACGATGACAGGCGTACAGTACAGGGATGAGATCCACAATGTGTACGTAAGACCATACGCTGGTGCTGTTGGCTCTGATTTCATCTTGATTGATGATAACGCCCGTCCCCATCGTGTTAGGGTGGTGAATCAATTCCTAGAGCAGGAGACAATTGTCCACATGGACTGGCCCACGCGTTCACCGGACCTAATACCCTTTTGAGCATGTGTGGAACATGCTGCAGGTTGCCATTTCCAGTCGTAGGGCAGAACCTACAACTCTAGAAGAGCTCGGAAATGCCCTTGTTGAAGAATGGAAGAACATTCCAATTGCAAGCATCCGGGTTCTGATTGACCGTATGACCCAACGTTGTCAAGCTCGGGGAGGCCATACCCGTTATTGACATTAACTGTGGTAATGAAACATCAAACGAACACTGTCTGTTTTCACTTTACATGTCAGAGGTGAAACCATGAAGTGTTTGTGAAAGCCAAAAGTGTGAGGCTGCACGCTCATTTAATGTCATTAAATGCACTTGCAAATGTCTTTTGTGTCTGACTGCCTGTCATTTATCCAATATATTGTTCATCAGTGGCAGTTACCAAATTTGCATGTCATTTCACAAAAGAATTCCTATGATTCCTATCAAATTACATTACCACTTCCATGATTTACTGAAGGAGTTAAAAAGTAATTTTCTGAATGCTCTCCAGCTCTGCGGTGTCACATAAGTTCTGAATTTGGGCGAGAAAATTTTGAGTTTTAATTCATCGGTCCAAAGGACTTGTTCCCAGTCAATTGATGTCTAATCCTTAAATTTCTTGCCAAACTCATCATTTTTTTGATGTTGCCAGCTCTTGGCAGCAACACAACCAATCAGACTATTTTTACACAGGCGTCTGGAAGTAATAGGTCTTGATACTTTCACGTCTTCATTTCTGATTAATACCATCATGGAGTTGTCATGCTATCAACTGCCAAATTATTTATTTATTTTTTATCTTGCAATACACAGATAATGAACATCTGAGGTTCTTCCGTTTTGCACCTCCATGGTCATGAGCTTGCAGCGAACCCTTCTCTTTGAAATACTTGATGATGTTTCTTACAGTGCCATGGGAGCATTGAATATCTTAAGCATCGTTCTCATTGTTCTCATTGCCTAAAACAGAATTTTTCAATACATTTTCAACAAAAAATTACTGAGTAGTTGTAGTTGTAATACATTAGGACCCCTTATAGAGTAATATAATCATCAATGCACATCACTGTATAACTGGAGGATCATGACATGATTGGAAAACAGTGGTTGGCATCAATGCGACTAGACAGCGAGCCACTCCATACTGGATCCGCGCAAGTTCCTGTTGATTTCATGGCACAGAGTCAGCTGCTGTCTGGATATATGGGAGTGTCATATTCCTCAGAAAATGCTGCTTTTACATTTCAGAAAATCCTATACACCGGTGTCACTAGTTAGCAAGTTTACCACCTGTAATGGGAATGGTGTTTAGTTTATGAATAGTAAATTGAAATTGCCTCAAATGTTTAAAACGGACTAAAAGGAGACTGGAGCACACTGATAAATTCACAGCCTTTATGGTGCAGACAGACTACTGTTCTAGCAATACTGTGGTTTCATCCCTTTTTCTCTCTTTTTTTGCTGTTTTGTTTCAATTCTTTGAGATGCCCATGTGAGTGGCAAACATGTGCATTTGTAATTGGGGAGAATTTTAGATGCACAGCTTGACATGAAACACTACTATTTGGCTGATTAACTTTATCTTCTGGAATACTGCTTATTTTCAACTTTGTTAATAAATGTTAATTGCTTACCTTTTCCTGTCAGTTTTGGAATCAAGGCAGTTTTCTTGCTCCTGCATTAGCCATGTTACTTTTAGCCTGCCTGGTTGCAGGAGAATTATCTTGGTTCATTCTGTTGGCCTGAAAACAAATAATGCAGCTAAATGGGTTGAGCAGATGCACTTAGGTCCTCAATTTACTGTACTATGAAGTGAGCGGCAAAAAATTACATGCATGATTGAGGAGAATATTAGTTCCAGAGCTTGGTTGCTCACTTTGTGGAATTACATTCAATATAGGTAGCTGATGGAAAAGGGTTAGGTGACATATTCAGGGGTTATGAGGGGAGTTGAAACGGTCACATAGGTTAGATAATGCTTCTTATCCATAATGACATTGTCAGTCAGTTTCTACATTTGTTATTGGAATGGCTGATGAAATGTTATCTCCTCAAATTTCTGGTCTGTTTTAACATTGAGCTGTCAGTATGGTTGTTCATTATCATCCATTTATTTTGCATGCCCTCTTGCCAAGCTCCCACTTTACTTCGCCCCGTGTGCATACCCAAGCCCATACTCCTGACACTATTGTGGTATTTAATGAAGCCCCAAAATCTATTTTTACCATAAGTATATTCCTTGTCCCGGGCTGACTCCACCATGCATCATAATGCAGTGAGCAGGAGAACAGGATAGCTGCAGAATCACCTTCCATTCACCATTGGTATATTTATGATGACCAATAGTATCATGTGATATACAGTTCCCGGTGTGATCAAGGAAAAATTTGTGATATGGAAAGGTTTCCTGGCTGCCTCAATACAGTGGTTAAATTTCACGGTATACAGTCAGAGCTATCCCTGTGGTATACAGTTACCCAAAATTAAATGATGCTAAAGGTATCATCCCACCATTACCTTGGTGATCTTATTGGCTGGGACTGGGTCATAATGTGACTGTGACATAACATGGTTGTTATTACAAACCCCAATTCCACTGAAGTTGGGACATTGTGTAAAACGTGAATAAAAATACAAAAGAATGCAATGATTTCAAATCTCAGAAATGCAGATTTTATACAAAACAATAGAACATGGACAACAAATCTGATGTTATAAGTGAGACATTTTCCCATTTAATGAAAAATACTGGCTCATTTTGAATTTGATCGCAGCAACATGCCTAAAAAGAGTTGGTACAGGGCCATGTTTATCATTGTGGAGCATCTCCTCCTTTAACAACAGTCTTTAAATGTCTGGGAAGTGAGGAGACCAATTGTTGGAATTTTGGAAGAGGGATGTTGTCCCACTCTTGTCTGATGCAGCTGCTCAACAGTCCTGGGTCTTCTAAGCCAGATTTTTCATTTTATGACGTGCTAAATGTTTTCTATTAGTGAAAGGTCTGAACCGCAGGCAGACCATTTCATCACCTGGACTCTTCTACAGCAAAGCCTTGCTGTTGTGATGGATGCAGTATGTAGGTTAGCATTGTCTTGCTGAAATATGCAAGGCCTTCCCTGAAAGAGACATTGGGCTCTAAATTTGTTGACCAGGCGCAGCGAATGGGGGGAGTGCCGCGCCAATTGGGTGTATCCAGGCGTATTTTGCAATTTCGTGCCTGGTGCAGCCCAGCGCAAGTACTCATCTGTCCCGCCTCTGTCCCTCCTAACGGCGCAAGTGGCAAAGAGGGAGGAGAGAAGGCATTAGTGGGTTTAACCAGGGCCGGCGCGGCCATATAGTCTAACTAGGCAATTACCCAGAGCGGCACTTTCTCAGGAGCGGCAAAATGGGGCAAGTGAGTACAATCTTGGAGAGACAAAGCCCGGCAGGCTCAATCATTCTGGGAGATATTGAAAGGCTGAGGAATATGTCAATCATACACACACACGCACACACCATCTGCACACGCCCCCTCCCCGGCCGCAAATTTTTTTTTTACCCGTTATATCCATAAGGCCCGATTGGTTGCCTCTGATTGGTTGCTTGAAGCGCACCTCAACGAATTTTAAACCCACCTAACAATACACTGATAAAGGTTGATCAAAACTTCGGCTCTTCATCAGTTTATTTGTTTTAGCTCATGATATTAATCTTGCAGTTAACCCTGAGTTAGCCCCAGATCATCAGTAAATACGTTCGCTAATTTCTAGCGTTTCTTCGGCGTAGTCAGTAATGCTAACGTTCGTTAGAATTGTCACATTTTCTCCTAATCGGTATGTGTGAATGTATTTGGCTGGCGAGCCTACACGTTTAAGCTCGTGGGCTTCCAATGTAACGTTACATTCAGTCAAAATCAAAATAATTAGCTAGAAAGAGCTGTTCAAAACTTAAACTTCACCTTCATATGGCTTAATGGTTTAGAATACCTGAAGTCGCAAAATGATTACATACCGGCGAAGAGAATAGACTGCTATTAATCCAGTAGGGGTTGCAGCTGAAACTGGTTCAAGAAAGGTTTGGAGCGGTACCTCACGCTCATGCAAATTCACTCATGCGCGAAAATACGCTGTTGAGAGTACGGGAATATTCTCTCTGCAGAAATACAGAGCCAACACGAATTTACAAATTGTGTGCACATGGGTCTGTAGTTCCATATTAAACTCCAGGTTCATTTATAGCTGGCTAGTAATATTCGACAAATCGTCCCCAGCATTCACGGAGACATGAAATGCGATGTAAATTCGGTGGCTCCTTAGAATCCAGTACTTTCTACTGGTCATCGGCAATGTCACTAGTTCGGTCTCTGGCAGTTTCTTTACAGTGGGTAAGCAATGTCCAGGAGACACCGAATTTACATTGTATTTCATGTATATAACGTTGTTGATGATACGTGCCTGCTGACATTCAATGCGTGTAAGCACGTGTGTTTGCCTCACAGGAGAAAGTGGTATATAGATTTTTTTTATTTGGAAACGTGCTAGCCGGTATGTTGTCAGGTGTCTGCCATAAATATTTTGAAAGGAGGTTATCGATGTTTGTCTGGTTATAGGCAGGCTTTTTAGTTGCCTTATTTGCATATGGATCGCTAAAATGCCTGCATATTGCATATTGTTGACACTTCAGGCAGACTATTTCTGGATCGGCTTTCCGTTGTGTGTGTGTGGCTTATTGTCGTTAATATGTTGCTGGTTTTAGCTTTATTTGTATGACGTATTGGCAGAGGTGTCAATTAATGAAGTACAAATACTTAGTTATCTTACTTAGATAGAATTTTTAGGTATCTGTACTTTACTGGAGTAATAATTTTTCAGGCAACTTTTCACTTCTACTCCTTATTTTTTCACGCAATTATCGGTACTTTCTACTCCTTACATTTTTAAAACAGCCTCGTTACTCTCATTTCATTTAGACTGTTTTTTTTTTCATTGTTCAAAAAAAAAAAACATCCAAATAAATCGCGCCATCCAGATAGAGTCAATGAGATTGTGATTGGGTGAGAAGTATAAAAACATACAATTCTGACACCCTATTGGTTTGTACGCGATCCTTTGCCCCTGCACATGAATGACGAATACAAATCATGTTAGATGCAAGCAAGAGACACATGTGGTTGCAGTGCATAGTTGGACTCGTGCATTTAGCGCGAAGTTGCCTGTAGTAGCGATGAGAAGCCCAGTGAATGTCCCAAGCAAGCACCAGCAAGGAGGCTGGTAGCCAGGAAGACAACGACAAGCCAAGCATTCTACATCCCTGGCCGTACCTGGAAGAATTTTTTTAAATCGCTGGATCCAAAACAACTCCTACTGAATGCAATGAAAGCTCTGCGCACCCAAATACCACGAGATAATGGCATTCAAAAACTCGCCATCTAATTTGAAAAAACACGTGGAGGTAAGCTGCAAGTTTGTTATTATCAGTCAATTGATAAAACATTGTGGTAACCTAGTAATGTGTTAAAGGTAAATTTGCAATGTTTGCTATGGCTTGGTACATGCCATGCTTTGCTTGCAGTAGGCTATGATTTAACGTTGCAAGTTCAATTGGTGGGCTCTGTTTGAGATTTGAAATGAGACTTAAACCAAATGTTATTTGAGCTAACGTTAATGCTGCATGGAATCGATATAAGTTAATTGTGCAAAGCTGTAGTCTAATGTTACAGCTGGTTGATAAAGCGTGTTCTGTGTTTGCAGTAATACAGTGGGGCTTTGTTTGCAGGGTAGCAACCTGTTGGATGCATTTAGCTTTGCATGTAATCATGGCTAAATTACAATACTGTTATGGTCTAATTTGTCCTGATTTTTTTTTTTTTTTTAATTCTGCAGGCCTTGACTATATCAGAAGCCACCTTGATGGTCAGACCAAGAATCACGTCAGTGAGGTCTCCCATTCCTCTGAGGAAGAAGACTTCTTTTCCTCATTGAAGAAGTCCGGCCCTTCTGAAACGACCAAGCAGCTGGACGAATACCTGGGGTGCCCAGGAGACACAGTGGAGGTACTGAAGTCCTTCCCCGCTGTGTTCCAGCTATCACTTCAACTTAAGACAGCACTCCCTGCCTCAGCAGTCTGTGAAAGGCTGTTTAGTGTTGCAGGGCTGATCTTCAGGCCAAGAAGAGCCTGCATTGGCTCAAAGAACTTAGAGAACCAGCTGCTTTTGCAGCTGAACAAAGCCTATTGGTAACTTTGTTGCATGTACTGTGCTTAAATGATGTAGACCCTGACACACGCGCACACAAACACGCGCACACTCAAACAATCGCACACATGCATTCGTTCACACCAGGTTTGTGCAAAATTTTGAATTTTAAAGTTGGTCTCAATTTAATTCATGAATTGGAATTGCATGAAGTGGAAGTTCTAGAGCAATTCTCAATTCAGTTTTGAATTTTGCACACGCCTGGTGCGCACACACACACGCATGCACGCGCGCACACACACAATGAACAATGATGGCATTACAAGCACATTATACTGTATGTACTGTTTTAAGAGTCACTTGCTTATTGTTCCTTTAAATTTACGAAGCATGTGTCACAGTAAAAACTGAAAAATATTGTAAGATTTAAAAAAAAGCCACCATATTGAACAGACTCTGTGTGGACTCCACCCTGTTTTATTTTTTTATTTATTTTTTTTATTACTGGTTGAAGTGGCATGGAATCGCCCACAAGTGCCTCTGGCTTGACCCCTTCAGAAAATTTTGAAACACCTGTCCCCTGATGTAGTAATAATAATAACCAATAAAGGTTATTGAAAACGCCTCTGTAGTTTGACTTTTTGCACCATTATACCACTAGTCATCGTGTTATCTGCTCCATGAAACGCATGTTAATGCTCAGTAGTACCAAAAATAAATCATTAGACCGTTAGTCTAATGATTCATTTTTGGTAGTACACATGTTTCTTGAATGTATTTTCATTCTACTGAAATGCATTCATTTTCAATGGGCGTATGAGGCTGAAAAGGGTAGCCTAGTGCATCACAAATTTTTTAACATTAACATTTTAACATGGCATTAGTCGTCATGGCATTTGGAAAAATGGTGGTTTTATTTGAAAGTGGGGTAGTGTACTATAGGCCCCTCTGGCACACGGCCTAAGCTGGTTTGGTCCTTAATGGCATTTTTTCTTATTAATTTTACTTCTATACTTTTAAGTAGTTTTTGAAGCCAGTACTTTTATACTTCTACTTGAGTAAAAAGCTTGAGTTGACACTTTCACTTCTACAAAAGTCTTTTTAAACCCCATTATCTTTACTTCTATCCAAGTAATGAATCTGAATACTTTTGACACCTCTGCGTATTGGTATTTGTGTGGTGTTACTATCATGGTACACTGCAACTAGAGGGGCGGCATCATTGATATTCGCCTGGAGTGGCAAAAGTGCCTGCGCCGGCCCTGGGTTTAACACATTCGAGTCAAATCTTCACCAATCAAATGAGCTCCTCTCCTCACCTTTAACATGTTGGAATAAAGAAGCATCTGTCCTATATCTGCATGATGCGTTAATGTTGCATTTGACTTTGCTGCTTCAGGCAGGTTTTCTGCACCGCTTTCATCTATATTAAGCATTACAAATATGAGATAGCTGGCTAGCCAGGGCATTCGCGAATTATTACTATTAGCGAACTTCAAAACGAAACTACGTCAGATCATTCAAACTTATGTTGGAATGAGACACAACAGTTGCTCATTTATTTCTTCTGCCTGCATCATGGGCAAGAGAAATCATGGCCTTTTCCTATTATTAAACCCTGTTGCTGCTTAAAGTTTTAGGATTAATATGCATGGACAACAATGTAAGACATATTACACCTTTATTTTCAATATGTGATCTTAATTCAATACGAGATCATAGCAATCAAGCCGTATTCTTTCCCCCACTAAAAATGATAAAACCTAAGTGACAATTATTATTAATATTAAGCTGCTTGCACACTGAACGCGAAAAGAATTTTTCGCACGACACATTACAATCAAAGTCAGTGCAAAGACACGAATACACATCTTTGCATTGACTTTGAATGTAATCAGTCGTGAGAAAAATTTGTTTCGCATTCGGTGTGAAAGCAGCTGAAGGACACATACCCACATAGCCTACACACGCACTCACATGCCCACATCTCTCTCTCTCTCTCTCTCTGATCTGACATCAGGACAATCAAAATAGATACTATAATTTATATACTGATTCAGATAGTTACATTGAAAAGTGGTTGCTGTAATTATTTATTGCATTGAAATGTGCCTGACATTCTGTAAACCTCCCTGTGAGGTTTCGGTGACGTGTGCGCACAGCGCGCCGGTCAGCCAAATTACCACTGCACAGAAAGTAAACCAGGTTGGAGCTGGCGAGCTTTCTGTGCAACCCAAGCGGAGACTTTTGCTATAAAATTGTCACTGAGTCATGATGAATATATGACACCTCCCCCTACTACGCCGCAACACCCATCTTGGCGCACGTCCCACTACCAAATTTCCAAAGTGGCTGTGCACGGTGTTGCACTGCACAAAATTACCAATGCGTGGGCTACGCCGGATGAAATTAGCACTGTGTTGGCTATGCCAGGCGCGCCACCCTGCGCTGCGCCAAGAAATTAGAGCCCATTGTTGTAAAACCTCTATATACATTTCAGCATTGATAATGCCTATCCAAATGTGTAGCTGTCCATGCCATAGCCACTTATACTACCCCATACCATCAGAGGAGAAAGCTTTTGAACTGAGCACTGGTAACAAGCTGGATGGTCCCTCTCCTATTTAGTCCGCACAACATGGTGTCCGTGGTTTCCAAAAAGAATTTCAAATTTTGATTCATCTGACCGCAGAACAGTTTTCCATTTTGCCTCAGTCCATTTTAAATGTGCTTTGGCTCAGAGATGATGGCGGCATTTCTGGATCGTGTTCTCATATGGCGGCTTATTGGCATGATACAGCTTTAACTTGCATTTATAGATTGCATGACAAACTGTGTTCACAGACAGTGATTTATGGGAGTGTTTCTGAGCCCTTGCTGTGAATTCCACTTCAGAATTATGCCTGTTTTTAATACACAGCCGCATAAGGGCCTGAATATTACGATAATCCATTATTGACCTTTGGCCTTGCTCCTTGCGCACAGGGATTTCTCCAGATTCTTTTGATGATATTATGTACTGTAGATGGTGGGATATTCAAAATCTTTGCAATTTTTCAGAAATTGTTCCACAATTTTTAGACTAATTTTTTTGCAGATTGGTGAGCCTCTGCCCATTTTTACTTCTGAGAGACTCTGCCTCTCCACAGAGCTCTTTTTTTACCCAGTCATGTCACTGACCTGCCAATTAACCTAATTAGTTGTAAAATGCTCCTTCAGCTGTTTTTTATTAGTACCTTTTACTTTTCCAGCCTTTTGTTGCCACTTTCCCAACTTTTTTGAGAAGTGTTGCTGGCATAAAATTCAAAATGAGTTAATATTTTTCATGAAATGGTAAAATGTCTCACTTTTAACATCATGTATGTTGTCTATATTCTATTAATAAAATGTGGGTTGATGAGATTTGCAAATCATTGCATTCTGTTTTTATTCACGTTTTACTCAACGTCTAACTTCATTAGAATTAGGGTGTGTACATGCTCATTATTACACTTTGAATTGTAATGGGGATGAGCATAAAGCATCCAATGTTGTCCGCTGCATTTTGCAACATGTAGCAAATATGCCATTCCGAGCATAGCCGCTGAATTGGATGACCTAGACGCTCAGCTAGGAATCCCAGTTTCTCACATAAGGCACACCAATCTCGCCAAAAATTATCTTGTTTTTTCTCGCAAAGTTTGTTACTGATTAAGAACAGTTTTAATTTACACATTTTTGGTTCCAAGTTTAATACCATGTTGTTTATCACAAATTTAAAGGCAACAATTTGGAGGGCCTGCATGCCTAATGGGTGGCACCGACCCACCCTGGCCCATCCATTTCCACACTAATGACTATAGCAGAAATAAAATGAATCCAGACTGGTTCTCTTCATGTATTCACTTTGGAAAAGCTTTATTTCTGTATTTCAGGAGAACCCGCCAAGCAGACATGATTTCTTCAACTGTACGATGAACATGCCGATGAATAGAGAGTCTGGTTCCGTGGACTGAACTCCTCCACTGACTGGACACAATTCAGGTTGTTTTACTGCTCCTTTTGTGTAAACCTTGAAAGGAATCATTTGGCCAGGGAACCATTCAATGCCGTATGCTTGGAGTATTTAAAAAATTCACCTGATGAATGCTGTTTTAGCGAAAGATACACTCCTTTAAACAGGACTTCACCTCTTCCCTACTGTTTTCCTTTATCAATTGTTTGTATTTTTAATTAGATTGAAGCAATAAATCCCTGGCGGATGCTGTTCTCTATGTTCTCTTTTTATTGAAGTCGTACATAATTCCCTGCATAATCATCAGTTATGAGTTTTGACAGGAGTAATATGCGCACGGCCTAACTATCAAACACTCCCCCACCCCCCACCGACGCTCGGCAGACTGCATCTCCTCACTTGGGAGAATCAGTCATAATTCACGCACAAGCCCAATTCTGCTGCGATATCACAGCAGGAGCTACTCTCTGTGCCACCCACCCCCCTCCAACACCACCATGGGGAACGGCGGAGCATTATGGCTGGGCAGAGTGTGAACACCAGATGTTTTTTTTATTTTTTTTTAGGGGGGTGGGGGGGAGACAGGATGTCGGAGGCAGTGAATCAGTGAGCTGTACCTGGTACCTGGCCATTTCATCACGCCTGTAATAATGAACTGTCAAATGGGTGGGGGGAGAGACAGGGGCGTACGAAGCAGCCAGCCGACAGCACCATCTGCCTGGTCGAGCTGGGCTGACCGCGGTGCATAACTTCTGCACAGATTGAGAGGAGGCCAGATAAGTGCAGAATGTCCAGCTGAATTTCTCTGATAAGCTGGGAAAGCAGCACTCCCTGAATGGGGCTCGCTTGTAATTAATTGAAACAAATGGGGGCGTAACCAGTTTTCTCAGGTAATTAATTCCCAGCATGACAGAGTTCAGTTTAGAGTTCAGAAAATACATCATGTGACGGAGATTATTTGTGGTCGTGCTTCTCAATTATGTTCTTCTTTCTTTTTTTTTCCCCCGGTTCCAACATTTTGGGAATTTGCTTTATGCACCTGTTAGAGAGAAGATTAAAAATAATTACAGATGAGATTTGAGTCTTGTTTCTGCTCTCTCTTTGTGGGGAAAACAATTGCACCCTTGATCAACTTGCCGTTCATTTACAATTTTATAATGTGTCCAGTTGCATATACTAATAAACTGAAATATCACAGGCTGGATTATGCATTGTATCTGATTAAAACGATTCCTTAATTTAAGCGTAGGTTTCCTTTCTTTACAGACTTAGTCCAGATAGTTTGTTTATCACTTATCACACCGAGTTAATGGTGAAGGCAACTCTTCTGGTCATTACAAAACAAAAAACAGACCATGGGTAATGACTGGGGTCCTGTTAAACTAGGGTTTTGGGTTCCAGAGCTGATATACCAACAAATCATATTCTATGGCTCCTTGTTGTCTCAAGCTGACTTTGCTGGTGACAGCTTATTTGCGCTCTCAAGAGCAAACATTTGATAAATAAATCGGAAATGAACAGGAACGCATGGAGATGAATTCATGTGAGTTAATCAGCATTGATTTTGAAATTCAGCTGGCCGTTACTGCTGCTCACCCTCATGGTCCCATCACAGGCAATCACAGTGTCCTAATTCCCCTTTCTCATCTAACCCTCCTGCCAACGGCTTCACCACCACATCCTTGCAAATTCCTATTTTTCGATTGACAGCGCCAATCAACAGTCTACATTTCTGGTCCTGGTGGGATCTCAGATCTGCTGTTTTTATTTTTGCCTCAATTTTAAGTATCAATTCTGAACCAAGAAACCAGGTGCGATGAGTTAGTTTTCTAATGGCCTGCTTTAATTGATCAATTAAGTGGTGAGAACATTCAAAAACCACCAGACGCAGTGGGCCATGTGAACCAGGAATGAAGATCTACAGTGCTGTGAAAAAGTATTTGCCCCTTTACCGATTTATTCTATTTTTGCACATTTGTCTCACTTAAAGGAGCTGTGTCATAGTTGCTGTGCATGCTAACAACTTATACCCCCATTCCACACAACCGTTCTAGCTACCGTTCTAAGCCCTCCTCAGGACGGCTGCCTCTACCGATCAGACAGTAGGATAACAGCCGTTTTTGGAATTCTTGTGTTCCAGTAGCGATCTGTTAACAACCCTAACGATGCTGTAGGGTTCTAATTCAGTTCATGTACAGACCATGTAAGGTCCGTACAGCGTGTCCATAATGATCTTTACCATTTCAGTAGCGATCCTTTCTGATGTCACACCGTTGCTGTACCAAGAGTACCGTCCTCTACCGTTCATTACCGATTTCTGTCATGGTTTTGGAGCTTTGAGAGCTCCTTTTATTACTCTTATCCAGGATGAGATCGTTTTGCTTGCCATCGGATTCCTGGGCCAGCTGGCATTAATTGGGGGCGTTACCCGGACTCTATTTAAGGTCCTGTTCTACCTCGTTCGTGTTGCTAGAGTGTCATTGTGTCTTTGGCGCTTTAGCCGGAAAGGTCTTTTGAGAGAGAGTATTGTCAGGATCTTAGCTGCATAACAGGATAAGTGTCAGTAAGTAAGGGAATCTTTGGTTTATTTCCCTATTCTTGTTTTCTTTTGAGCTCGCCTGTTTTTTCACCACGGACGTCATCAGGTCCGCTGGTAGCGCGAGTCTCGTGCTTTCTATCCACTGCAAAAAATGGTAAGATAAAAATACTAGGTAAGATGAATTTACTTATTTTAAGACTTAAATGGTGATGGAAATAAGTGTTTTTTCTTAGTAAGACAAAAAAAAATTTCTTGTTTTGAGGTAATTTTTACCAGCTTGCCAGTGGGGTAAGTAAATTTCACTTGTCAAGTCAAATAGTAACTTGTATTAAGAAAAAAATAATGTACTTTCCCCAATAGCAAGCTAGTGAAATTACATTAAAATTTTTTTACATTTTTTCATGGAAACAACGAAAATCATGACAATAACAGAATACAAAATACATTTTTTTTAAAAATCCTTCGTTTTGTATTTAGTGCAACCACCTCTGGCAATGGTAACAGCTTGGAGTCTTCTCCAATTATTTTTTTACTGTGTTGTGTCACAAATTTTGAGTGGGGGGGTTGGGGGGGGGGGCAGTTTGAACCATTCCTCTGAGCAGATTCTTTCAAGGTCCTTCACATTCATGGGTTTGAATTCATGAACTGCCCTCTTCAACTCAGTCCACAGGATTTCAGATGGATTGAGGTCTGGGGCAACTGAGGGTTTGCCAATACACAAAAAATGCCCATATGTAGCGCTTACGGGAAATTATCTTGCGACATCTATAACCCGCTCTCTTCCAGTATATAGCTGAGATTACGAGTATCGTTTAAAGTCAGCTAACTACAACTCAGTTCTGCACGCTCGTGTATATATATGTGGTCATTGTGCGTATAAGTCTCTCATCCAGGGGTATTTCTGAAGTTTTTTTTCCACCTATTTTCATTCGACGAACACATGGCAGCTTCACAGTAACTACCCATGGCCTTAATGACTACAGTTCAGTTTTGTTGGGTTCTGCACAGACTGGAAGCGATTGGGTCACCAAACTATCCCATAATGCATCTGAAACTGGCACGAATGCAACATCCGGACATGTTTTGCATATTGACAATACACTCAGTTGCAGAATGTTGATTTTCTTGTCATAGCACCATTCTATGTGGATGTAGACGTATGTCTTGGGTCATTTTCTTGATGGAAAGCCCACCTACAGTGATGAGATTGTCAGCCAAAACATCCTGATAATCGGTGGAATTCATGATGCCATTAATCTTAACCAGTGCCCCTGGACCTCTTGAATTGAAACAGTCAAAAAATATGACGGACACACCATCCTACTTCTCTGTGGGCATGGGGTACTTCTCCTTGTATGCGTCTCTGTTTCGATGCCAAACATGCTGATGCTGTATTTGACCGAAACATGCAATTTTGGTCTCATCTGACTTCAGCATCTGGTTCAAGTCATACTTTAAATGACGTTTGACAAACTCCCTGCACCTACTTCTGTGTCCTCTGGTCAGCAAAGGCTTTCTTCTAGCCACCCTTCCAAAGAGCCTGTGGTTGTGTAGGTGGCGCCTGCTGATGCTTTTTGAATACCAGTGACCCCAGAGATGCCAATAAGGCCTGCAATTTCTTGACAGTGATTCTTCAAGATTTTGCTGTGTTATGTGAGAGTATTTTTTGTATAGCATTTTATTTCATTTGTAAATGGAGATTTGTTACATGCTGTTTTTGCTGCCTTGCTGGTCAGCTATTTATTTTGTTCATTTGGCACCCTCTGATGGTGTGTCTGAAGCAAAAAATAATCTGATGTCATACCCCTCCTAGAAATAGACTAGTGCCAGTTCTAGAAGCTTCTGGCACCTTGGAGGGGGCAGGATTTCCCAGGAATCCTGTAGATCTTTCCAGAATATTGCTAGTCTATATAAATGCTGTGATTTTGGTCTGAAAAAAACAGAGCGGCAGAGCAGAAACAGAGTTTTGTTTTGGCAACAGACTTAATTAGTGACATTAGAGTGTTATTAGAGGATTAAACAGTGGATTGTTTTTTGAACTTTTAGTGAAGAATAAATTTGTTTACGTCGTCATTACTGGTTTTCTTTGTTGTGATTTTTCAAGTCATAACAGCTGCTTCTCTCACCATCCTCCTCAGTATCCTGGGGGCCAACATGCAGTTATGTCCTCTTACCCTTGAGTTTTTCAACAGTTCCTTATCTTTGGAATTTTTTAATAGTTGCCCTGACAGTGCTTAGTGGCACATTCACTCGTTTATGAATCTTCTTGGAGCCATTACTAGATTTATGAAGGTCGATGCCATCTGTCTCTTTTGAACTGACAGTTGTTTCGTTTTCTACATGTGTTGGATGACAAAGGGATATTGCACTGTGTTACCTCATTCTTATACCCTATTGAGACAGGAAGCCATGTAATGGCTTGATTTAGTTCCTTAACACTTACTGTACATAAAATTTTAAAAAATGCTATTTAATACCGGGTTTAATGTCGGTAGATGTTATTTACAATAATCTTTAAGAGTGCCATTAATTGTGAAACCTTGATTTTGAGGATATTGATTTTTTATAAAATCAGTAAATAATTTTGGTTGGTTCCATCAGAACATCAATATCTTACAGTATCTCTCACATGTTGCTATTCAGAGTTTTTCAATAAATACATTTTTTTTTAAATTTGAAGTTTTTTCAATGCATTGCTAGTCAGCGGTGCAAGTACTTTTGTTGCCCACTATATATGATGCTATCCCCAAAACATGCCTATGATTGATTATGGGATGCAGTACAACCCCTTTGAACCTGAAGCCCTACTTTACACTCGGATTTCAAAGTACACACCGTTAAACTGGGGAACATGGATGTGGACATTATATAAATGTCCTTAAATACACTTGCACTATACGGTTCAGACAGTGCTCTTAGATTTTTTTTAAATATAGGGCCGCAAAAGCTAAAGCACAGTTGAGTTATTCAACAGGACAATGATCTGCATCACACAAACAATACCACTTCTGAATGCCTCAAAAAAAAGAAAAAAATGAAGGTTTTGGAGTGGCCGAGACAAAATCCTGAAGTGAATCCAATTGAGATGCTGTGGCATGTTCTTAAACAGGCAGTTCTTACTCAAAGTACTCGAAGAACAACAAAGAGTGGACCAAAATTCCTTGACAATGGTTTAAAACATTTCTTGCCAGATATCACAAATGTTTGATTGCAGTTGTTGCTGCCAAGGGTGGTACAACCAGTCATTAGGTTTACAGGGGCAGTTATTTTTTTGCTTTGGCGATAATAGGGTTTGAATTATTTTTTACCTGCAATATACACTCAACAAAAATATAAACGCAACACAATTGTTTTTGCTCCCATTTGTCATGAGATGGACTTAAAGATCTAAAATTCATTCCAGATACACAATATTACCATTTCTCTCAAACATTATTCACAAATTTGTCTAAATGTGTGATAGTGAGCACTTTTGCTTTGCTGAGACTATCCATCCCACCTCACAGGTGTGCCACATCAAGATGCTCATCAGACACCATGATTAATGCACAGGTGTACCTTATACTGCCCACAATAAAAGGCCACTCTGAAAAGTGCAGTTTTGTCTCACAGAAAAATGCCACAGATAGCGCAAGCATTGAGGGAGCGTGCAATTGGCATGCTGACAGCAGGAATGTCAACCAGATCTGTTGCTTGGTCATTGAATGTTCATTTCTCCACCATAAGTCGTCTCCAAAGGCGTTTCAGAGAATATGGCAGTACATCCAAACGGCCTCACAACCGCAGACCACGTGTAACCTCACCAGCCCAGGACCTCCACATCCAGCAGGTTCACCTCCAAGATTGTCTGAGACCAGATACTCAGACAGCTGCTGAAACGATTGGTTTGCATAATCAAAGAATTTCTGCACAAACTGTCAGAAACCGTCTCAGGGAAGCTCAACTGCATGCTCGTCGTCCTCATCAGGGTCTTAACCTGACTCCAGATCGTCGCTGTAACAGACTCGAGTGGGCAAATGCTCACATTCGATGGCGTCTGGCACGTTGGAGAGGTGTTCTCTTCACGGATGAATCTCGGTTTACATTGTTCAGGGCAGATAGCAGACAGCATGTGGCGTCGTGTGGGTGAGCGCTTTGCTGATGTCAACGTTGTGGATCGAGTAGCCCATGGCGGTGGTGGGGTTATGGTATGGGCAGGCATCTGTTATGGACGAAGAACACAGGTGCATTTTATTGATGGCATTTTGAATGCACAGAGATACCGTGATGAGATCCTGAGGCCCATTGTTGTGCCATACATCCATGAACATCACCTGTTTCAGCAAGATAATGCACGGCCCCATGTTGCAAGGATCTGTACACAATTCTTGGAAGCTGAAAATGTCCCAGTTCTTGCATGGCCAGCATACTCACCGGACATTTTCAGTCACCCATTGAGCATGTTTGGGATGTGCTTGACCGGCGTATACGACAGCGCGTAGCTGCTCCCACTAATATCTAGCAACTTCGAACAGCCATTGAAGAGGAGTGGACCAACATTCCACAGGCCACAATTGACAATCTGATAAACTCTATGCGAAGAAGATGTGTTGCACTGCATGAGGCAAATGGTGGTCACACCAGATACTGACTGGTTCTGAGTCCCCAGACCCCCAATAAAGCAAAAACTGCACATTTCAGGGTGGCCTTTTATTGTGGACAGTCTAAGGTACACCTGTGCACTAATCATGGTGTCTGATGAGCATCTTGATGTGGCACACCTGTGAGGTGGGATGGATTGTCCCAGCAAAGCAAAAGTGCTCACTGTCACACATTTAGACAGATTTATGAACAATGTTTGAGAGAAATGGTAATATTGTGTATCGGGAATGAATTTTAGATCTTTGAGTCCATCTCATGACAAATGGGAGCAAAAACAAAAGTGTTGCGTTTATATTTTTGTTGAGTGTATAAATATATATAATATATAAATATAACATTTGAAAGCCACATTTAATGTCAACTCATATTGTCTTTGTCATATATTAAAATTAGTTGGATGATCAGAAACATTTACATATGACAAGTAAGCAAAAATAAAAGAAAAATACATTTTTATAGCACTGTAGGCTACAGTGGAATAGTAAAAAAAAAAAAATGGATATAATCATCTATCACTTTTCTTTGATCTCAATGGGAAATGTCTCAAGGCCAAGGAAAGATGTTTTGGATAATTCTTAAGGACTTAGGGAAAGACAACTGCTGTGCAAAGAGAAAATCGAACTGCACTAACTCTAGGTGGCAACATCATGAGTCCCTTGTCTGTCATGTTTATTTTTGTCAACGACCGAAGAGATCTTGTCTGGTGCATCGCCATAGTTATTGCCACTGCAAGGAATTGAGAGTCAGCATTATCTTATCTTTCTTCATAAAGGATGGTCCAATGTATCCTATTCTTGAAGGGATGAGTACAGACGCGTTGAATAACCTTTCTTTAGTGTAGTGAGTTGGAGTATCCCCTTTCCTCTCTCGTGAAGTTCCAGCTGTTTCTAATGATTGACCCTTCACTTTTAACCAATGGGAGTGGCTGGGTGCGTTTACATAAAGACTTGCTCTTCCTACTTCCGGGAAAGGATTCTGGTCTGGCGTGATAACCTTGCATTTGTTCTCTTCCCTGTTTTCAGCAAATGGTTAACTTTTGGTAGCTGTTTGTACCCTGCGTCTTCGAATTCTGATTTCCCGACGGTGAGTTTGTGTGCAATTGTGGACTGTTTTTGTAGCTTGTGAGAGTGACTGGTCTAATTCTTGTTTTATAGTTGCCTATGGATAGTGTTCAGGTCAGATTATCCAGTGCAGGTATGTTTGACTTTGGGATAATTTAGTTTCTTGTGGTTCGCCCATGCTAAAGTGATCCTTTTATTACGGTAATGTGCAGCTATTCAAGTTCACAACCTGCAGGATGCGTGAGTCTGTGCTCCTGTCTTGACAAATCAGTGGTATGTTTTAAATTTTTATTTATGGATTCTCCCTTCGGAGGCGGATTTAATTAGCATCATTTGTGCATTGCAGAGGGGACCGGACTTACCAATTGGACGCATTTGGGGCTGCTGTTTTGAATCGCTTTGTTTTTTTGTGTTTTTAATTGTGTGTTTGATTTTTTTGAATTGCGTAATTTGGCCTTGAGCGGTTCAAAATTTTTATTTATTTATTTATTTATTTTGCCTGAAGCCTTTATTAGCGATCGGGCTAATTTATGATATTTTTTTGTTCTTATTTAGTTTATTTGTATGTTTGTGTAATGTTCGTCTTTGCTTGTTTAAATGTACCTTTTTTTTCCCCTTTGGTGTTTGAGTTACAGTGAAAGCGTTCACTTGCTACTCTATCCATGTGTATGAATTTTTAGTTTTGTAATTATGCCAGTGTTACTGGTGTAAGTGAAAATACTGCAAACGTGTGTGTGGTGGGTTTTTTTTTCCTGCCTTCAGAGGGTGTGCCTGTGAGAGGGGTAGGTCTGTTGTTCTGGAGGTTGGATGGCATTGTTTCGTATGTGTTCTTGCTGTATGATTAGAGTTGAATATTTTCACAGGTAGTGGACTGCGCTGTGGTGGAGCTAGTCACCACCTGTGGATTTCTTTCTTGCATGCTTTGATGTCTCTTGGTGGTTGTATGGTTTGTTCACTAAAATTTCCTCCTGTGTGTGCACATAAGGTAGGTGAGTGGGTCTTGGAACACGTCTTAGCTAGTCTGCTTCCACTAAGGTAAGTCCATACATGTCAGCATTTGCTTGGGTTTGTTTCTTAAGTCCAAGAGTAAGACTGGGTAGGTTGGAGTGTTTTTAAATCTGTAATAAATTTAATAAAGAATTGATAAACCATTTCTATCTAGTGCTGCTTTTAGGGTGATTTCTTTTCACAGGGGTTAACCTAAGTATAGTCCCCTGTACCAATGAGGCGCCAGCCATAAGTCCATTTCCTTGTTATATATATTTTCTTTAAAGTCTTATTGAATGGGAATTGCGTCTCTTGCCTCATGTATATGGACCTGTGCAACCAAGTCTGTGATTGAGAATTTTGGTCTTGACATTCCCTGGGAGGGCTACCCCGGGGTGGCGTAGTTGGTTTCTTTTTGGTTTTTTTCCTTACCACACTGCCACGTTTGCATTGAGAGAATTTGTTCAGCTTTCTTCATGGCAACCACATATGTTTGGGTCATTTCCAGGGACTTAGGAACTTTAAGTGGAAGATACTATTCAACCACAGCCCCAGCATTAATGCTCCTACAGCCTTGATTACCAACTCTCGAAGAATGCAACAGCATCACTCTATCCCAGCCACTGCCAGCGCATGTGTGCCCTTTCCTCAGTACCTTTCAAAAAGATTAATATGTCTGTTGCCCTATTCTTACCAGACTAATATAACTACAGGACGTCCAGTAATAACAATTTTTACTGAATATGTGAGAATTTCAGTGGAGTATGTTGACAAGATAGGCCATTGCACAGTAATTACTGTTTGCGCACCGGAAGTGAACAGAAAGGTCAGCAAAATATCAAGCCAACAGCCCAAAGCTGTATTTAGTTTGGTATCAACATGTATTATGATGGATGGTTCCACTATTGCTCTGACTTTAGTACATGTAATTACTGATGTGTTCGATCATTTTCATCAGATTAGAAAATTTTAAGTTTGAACTAGTTTTTTATTTTTTTATTTTTTTTTTTGCATGTGGAAACACTGGAGAAGTTTGTCTTGTTTGACACCTGGATGTTTGGTTACTTCCCAATTATCACTCACAGGCTGCTCCATAGATCCAGTTTCATCATCCTTTTTATAAAACATTTTATTACATTTTTAATGAAGATTGACTGAACATAAATGATTCTTTTCATATGGTGTCACCCCTACTGCTTTTAAGACTGCTTTTGGTAAACCTCTTTTGAAGAGATACTATATTGACAGGCATTAAAAATGTATAATTTTTGTCATCTAAATTGACAACCGATAGATTTTCCTTTTGCTGATTGACATGATCACCATCTGGTATGGTAAGCAATGCAAAATGACAATTGTCAAGGTTTGAATCCCTACTTGGTTTAACACCTCATTATGATTACCCTAATGCAACAAAATTCCTGGGATCATGATTGTGAATCACATATTGTGAGAAATCGTTCTGCACATAAATATTTCAAGGTTAGGGCCTTTAAAAACACACATTAAGAAAGTCACATCATTACCATTTCAAATGCCACAAACAAATGAATCAAAGAAAAATCAAACATCTTGAATGTTGTATGATGGCCAGTCTTGAAGACACATTCATGTCCATTAAATGTATCCAGACTGCAGAGATGACACAGAATAACCAGGTATGTCAGCTATCATACGGGACAAAGTGCTTGATCTGTAACATCACAAAAAAAGAAAAACATTTCATAAAACGTCTTGTCATGTCAGATAATGCAGAAGAACTGCTGAATTGATTGCCCCTGTAACGATAGCAGTGAGAATTCTCACTACCAAAAGCAGTTTTCCCAGACCATGTTTAGCAACTACTAAAGAAACCATTTACCACTACTGTAAAACAGTCAGCAAAAAAAAAATACACATGGGCAACAGGCGATTCTCCCGCTAAACCTTAGAAATCGCCACCGTGAACCCAAAATATGAGGGTGAAAATATTTTTATTTTCAGAAGAAATCACCCCCGCTCATACTGTGGTCAGCGCAGTTTGCGTAATTGGACCTCAAGCTAGATTTATGGTTCTGCGTCCACTTGACGCCGTCGTGGACAGTGGCGGTGTTTCACGGAGGCCAAGGGAAGCCTGGCTTCCCCAAAAATTATTGCAAGAAAGAAAAATTATAAATAAGCTTTACCACAATGTATTTTATATTGTTGTCATTTCCTTGTCAAAACACGACATCAGCGCACTTCTGCTTTGGCTGAGCGTGAGGAGCAAAATAGCGCCCCTCCTGTCAAGCTCTCATTGTGTCTTACACTTCGTGTGTCATGCCCTCCATGTCTGTCAGTTCGGAGGCCAGCTTCACTTTGCCTCCCTTAAAAAAAAAAAAAAACAGCCCATATTAGCCAATCAGATTAAAGCAAGGCTCATCGCTTAATGGTCAATGCATCATTAAAAAAAATACGAGGGAGGCCAGATCAAATCTGGCTTCCAACCAATCACGAACTGTTACGGAAAATACACACACTGATTCAACTGTCCCGCCAGGCACCAGCTAGCCCACACAGTATAGTCATTAAGTCAGAGAATGGATGGTTTCTTGTAAAAAATGACTTCACAAAACTTCCTTTTGAGGTTCAACTAAAAGTCAAGCGGGACGGTAGGCCGACTCCAAAGTTCAATTTAACTAAGGGGAGAGCTGATGGGAAAGTTCACTCTTTTTGTGAAGCTAACTATGCTAGAAAGGAGTCACTAACAGGAAGTGCTAAGCTTAACCGGGTTTTCTGCTGGCCATGTCTCCTATGGCCCGCCGTGGCCTTTTTAATGACCAGGTTGTTGTCACATTTTTCTTGTGATGCATAAAATGTGGTGTTTTATTCTTTATTATTCTTGTCGTGTCAAGTGCATTTCAGAGCATGATGGCTAAGCTATACTGTTTTTTTTTAAATATTCTCAATCCTTACTGCATTTAGGTCCGCTGACATCAGCTGCACTATCAGCTGACAGCTGTAAGGTTTACAGTTGATAGCGCTGCAGCACGGTTGATATAAATTTTTATATAAACCTTTGTAACTGTGTTTTATATTTCGTTTATGTAATTTAGTCTTTGCGCACGGGTTGTGCATTCTTGTTGAGTGTGTTTTTTGATGTATGAATATTTGGCATCCGTGTGATTTGTAAATTTCAGTTGCGAGGCTGCTACATATGTCAATATTATTTCTAATGAGTATATATATTGCTTTACTGTTTCATACAACACAGTCATGGTAATAACCCCCCCCCCACACACACACACACACACTGGCCATTTTTCCTCTTTTCTTTGATATATGTATTTTGTATTTCAGTAATGATACTTTGTCCGTTATAATCACAATTACTAATCATATATTTGATTGTTTTATTCTCAACATTTTCGAAAGAACATGGCCTGCTGGGAAATGTGTTTGTCCAATTAGTTGACATTTACTTAATCCTTTCTGATCGTAGCTTCGTAGGCTACGCGCTTGCTCGTGAAGTGTTCTTTTTTGAGAGATCAGCTAACCCATTAGCCTAGTATTAGAGGTGAAAAGTCTTGAGCACCATGTTGAGCAGCACAAAAGCGGTGCTCAAAAAAGAAAAGAAAAAAAGAGCGCGATGTACGGAACTCCAAATTAGCGAAATTGAATGCATTTTTTAAACAGTCATATTGTCCAGATCCAGTTCCTGCTAGCGTTGTGAATGATAGCGGCGACACGCAGCAGTCAGACTTGGAGGCTAATGCTACCACCTCATTGCCCTCTTGCTCAACGACTTTGCAGAGCAAAGTGCTACTGTAAGTGATCAGCTTGCCGGTTGTGGTTTAATGGCTGCTGTGCCAGGATGTGTGTCTATCTATCTGTTTACTTTTTGATTTGGCCACTGTTGTGATGTTAGGGAAATATGGTTGACTGTTCAGCCGTATGGATCTTTTTTGCATTTTGATTGGCAATGTATTGTCACTGTTGTTCATGGTTCAAATAGCCGAACGTGTTGTGTGATGTAGAGATGCAGTGCAAATATTCATTGTCCATGGTTTTAATAGCCCTAATAATTATGGGTGTCTACGTTTTTCAGAAAACTGATTTTTCTTAATTACTGATTTGGATACCTACTTGCTCACTGTAGCTGAAGTGGTTGCATACAGAGGACGATTGTTTCTGTGAATATCCAATAACTGATGCGGGTGGGCCATCTAGTGATAGAATATTGTAACTACGTGCATAAATTTGCAGCTCCGTGTCCCCGCACTAACATACCCTGCTGCCGAGCACCGTTGTTCTTCTCGAAGACGCCAAATCCAGATAAACCTTAAACGATGAATTGCGCTCATATTTTAATTTGTAACGAAGTGGCTAGTGTCAAAGTAACGAAGTAAAATGATAATTTTTAAGTTGAAAATGTTGTGGAGTAAAAGTCCAGGTTTAAAAAAGAACTCAGGAAAAGTACAAATCCTGAAAAAACTTAAGCTCTGTTACGATTTACATGTATTTCGTTAGTATACACCTCTGCTTCGAAAATAGGCCTTGGGGGGGGGGGCTAGCGCCATTCTCGCACCGGGGCCCAGCGCCTCTACGCTACGCCACTGGTCAGAGATAAGCATTTTCCTCAAAACGGAACTTCATTAATACTGTCTGTGAAAGTAATGGCTAAAATATTTTTGATATATCTAGATCTTGTCATAATTGTCGTGTGATCGCTATGTGTTTAGCTTTCTGCTGTAATAAAGCTACGAGACGTTTACCAGCTTTGCATGGGCTTTCTCTAACTTATCACATACTACTGTGTGCCAGAGCCATGAGCACGCGCACAGCCCGAAGCATGCATCCACAGCTCTCCCTCGCGCTTTTACTGTCTCTCACACACACTGTCCTCCTTTTTTAACCTCTTTTTTTCACTAAAATGAATGAGAAGTCGGTAGAATAAAGGTACTGTGACAGTATAAGCAATCGCATCGCTTTCATTAGGCACCAAATAGCCACGGATAAAAATTAAAAACAACATAACTAGCCAGTCGACTGAAGTAAACCATCAAGCTAGGTTCGTCAGCTTTCTGTGCGCTAGGTAGCTAATAGCCACCAGCCACCATTGTCATTTTCTCGAATGACGTTGAATCACACACTTCACTAGGCTCGGGTCGGACCAATCAGTGCCCTTGTGGTCTACGTTGCTTTGACGTGCAATTAGAACATTTTTAAGGGACCTCAAAAGCAACAACTGCTACCGAAGTTGTAGAAAAAAGAAAAAAAACAAAATATGTAGTCAAGAAGAAGGCAATCCTATCTTGGAAAAAATACTGGGTTGGGGTGGAAAAGCGAGCCGTTTTTCAAATCATGCGCGGATTTTTTTCATTATTCATTTTTAATGACCGTGTCAAGAGTGCAGCTTTTACAATGTAATTGTAACCTGCAGGTGCATGTATGTATAGTTGCCGTGGCAGATGAGAATGCATACAGTAAATGTAAAAATGAACGAAAATGGACACATGCTACATTATTACTGTTTAATTGGGAAGTATTGTGCAATTATGTGTCAAAGATTGCGGTGATTGGGTTCGAGCCTCGGCGTACCCACCTGCAGGGGTCGGCAGCTTTTTCAGAGTAGCGCACAATTGGCTATCGCGCTACAGGGTTACAAATTGGGAAGGGACTGCTGGATTTGGGTATTCGATCACAGCTTTGTTCGTTGCTCCAGCGCCTCCTGTTGGCCAGACGGGCGCTCGTCAGGAAGACTCCGACTTGGTTCATGTCCGGGTATCCTCCGCCCTCGCTCTGAACTTGCGAAGATTCAACCAGCGAGTGTATAAGAATCAGTGGCTGACAGGCACGTGCTTCGGAGGAGAGCCGTGAACTGTCTTCACTATCCTGAGTTGGCAGCAAGGGGTCGCATACGAGCAAGCTTTGTACATAGTTCCCCAATTGGGCATTCCAAATTCGGGTGGGATTGGAGATGCCAAATTTAAAAAAAAAAAAAAAAAGATTGCGGTGATTAAATGTGATAATGGTGATTAAATTTGATATTTTCTAATCAGTTATGTTGAATCTTATTAAATTGAAGACTGGAACTCAGTGAGGACAGGAATGGAAAAGCAGATATTTATTGCTTTAAATTTCATTGTTTAATGAAGTTCATTGTTTGTAATGAGTTTTGAGCCAACTATATTCAGCAATAAGGTATGCCAATTCATGCAACACTACTCCATTTTAAACAGTTACGCGTAAATGCAAAGATAAACAAAAGAAAAAAAAGGCCACAGTGAGCCCTAAAATAGCCCCCGTGAGAATTTTCACAAGGGCTATTTTATTTTTTCAAATCTTGAAAACAGCCCTCGTGAAAAAAAAAAATATATAAATTTTTTACCCTGAAAACCGTATATTTTAGTATGTGTTTTTAATGCCTCTCAGTAGATGCCTCAATACATGATAATTACAGACCAGCATCTAATCTACCATTTTAAGCAGAATTGTGGAGAAGAATGTTTTTAATCAGTCAAAGATTTTATGAACTCTCACAGTGTTTTTGAAAAGTACCCATTTGATTTTCAGACCAATTACAGTACTGAAACAGCTGCAGTCAAAGTTGTGAGGGACCTCAGGTCCCAAATTAAAATGAAACAACCCTTTAACACCCAAAAGCCCTGCATCTCTTTTGGGGTAACCCCGGTGTATTGGGATTTTCCATGGCATGCTATGAGCCTCTGACCCTTCAAAGCTGTTCTTGTTCATGATCGCTTCATGAATGATCATAAAATTTATTTACCAGTTAATCAAGTCCAATATATAAGCCTGTAATTATTGAAAAATTATTATGAAATGACAGAGATCACCAATGGGCTACATTGGCAACATACTTGGCATTGATATTGCAGGGATGGGGGAAAAAAAAATAATCCAATCCTTTCACAGAATTTCATCTTCAATTTCATGAATTTTTTCAGCAGTGCAGCCTAATTTATTTTAAGAACTTAATAAAGATGTTTCTTGTGTTCAAAAGAATGGGCTACATTTGCTGGAGGCATAGTTGCACATTGGCTGCCTTGAAGGGATAATAATTAATGTATTAAATAACTGACACTTCTTACATCTAAATGTTGGTCATTGAACAATTTAATAAATTATTGGTGGCAAAATCTTTGAGGTCTTTATACTCCAGCTTCTGGGAGTGTTGTACGAAGGCTACAATAATTAGATAATTGCCGTTTACACACTCTCTTAATTAATTAGAAATAAAATCTGAACCGTATCTACAGTTGCAATCAAAATTATTCAGCCTCCGCTGTAAATTAGGTTTAATGGCAGAAATGACTAACTTTCCACTGTTTGCAATGAAAAAATCAAACAGGAACAATTTAAATGGCTCAATGCAACAAATATTACTAGTGGCTTCTCCAAATTCAACACAAAATGCCATTTTTAAAAATGACTGCTGCGGCTCCAAATTATTTAACCCCTTCATGACAAGCATGTCTCATACTTACCAGAGCACCCTTTTGCCGCTATGACCTGCTGGGGATGTGATGCATAGGCAGACAACAGCTTCTGGCAGCATTCCCAAGGAATCTTATCCCAGTCCTCATGGACATGGCCTCCAGTTCACTAGTGTTCCAGGGTTTGCATGCTGTAACTGCCTTCCTCAAATCCTCCCAGAGATTTTTTTAATGGGGTTCACGTGGCGACTGTGATGGGCACTCTAGAGTCTTCCCAGACTTATTCTGAAACCAGGGCTTGGTAGATGTTGTTATGCTTAGGATCATTGTCCTTTTGGAAGGTCCAATGATGCCCAAACATCACCTTCCCTGCAGACGGCATTACATTTTCTCCTTGGATATCCTGGTACTTGACTGAATCCATCTCGCCTCCACACTTTGCAGATTTCCAGTGCTAGAGGAAGCAAAGCAGCCACAGAGCATCAAAAAGGCCATTTTTCCCAGTTATTGCATGCATACATTTGTCATCCCTCACTCTGACAAAATCTGCGATGTTATGGAGTTGAAGCAGCAGCTTAGTTCCTCCTTTTTTTCCTCATCCAGAGGCATGAAAATGGGAAATTTCAGTTTGAGCATTCTGATGATGTGTACCAGCGCAGAGGAGTCTAGGTGTGGCTTGGGAGTAGCAAACTGCACCCACTGTTTTCGCAAACATGCCCAAGACAAATATCGAACACAAGAGCCTAAGGTTCTGGTGCTCACAAATGCTCTGTAGTTGGCTGCTAGAATCCACATAAAAAAGTTTTTAACATTCCATCGAGCGAGAATTGCAAAGGAACATGTGGAGTGCATTTATTTTTGCTGAATGTTCCTGCAGCCCCTGCCACAAACCTATTCCTGCATGCTCATTTCATGTCAGACTCTTTCTCCAACTTACGCCAGTACAAAGCTGGCTTAGCTAAAAACCTGTGCCTCCAGAAAGGTATTGTTCCAACACTACGGAACCCGCCACTTTAATATTGTCAACTTGTAAATATAAACTTTCGCATTCGCTGACAACTTTGTTCCCCAACTTCAATGTTATCATTACATTACCGTAAGCTATTGGATGGAGTGTGTTGCAGTTCAAAAGAAACTTGGCAGTATACCCAATATGTAAACGTTACCCTCACAGCCCAAGGGCTCGCTTGATATGCCGAATTTCCATAGCTGTAGCGGGCTCACTTTGAGCTTCACTAAAGATACACAAATCACATGAAACTAGACAACCTAAGGAATCTATTGATATTCTATGATGTTGATAAGCAGGCGAAATAACGCTCCAAACAAATGCGAAAATTTCCGCAAACAAAAAGCAATCGTTTGCTAGCTACGTTAATTTAAGCCAGCGATAACCATGCACATTCTGTTGATTTATTTTTTGATGGGTTGCTGTGGCGATTTTGTTGTCTTTTCATGCTATTCAAATGCAGTGTGTTCCTCTTGCTTATATGATCATGGAACTTATATGTAGCCTAATGACATTAATTTGTACCCAATATGTAAACATTTCCCACACATCCTGAGGGCTCGCCTCACATGCCATATTCCGTAGCTGTATGAAACTAGACAACCTAAGGACTATGTGGATACTATGTTATGTTGTCGTTAAGCAGGCAAAATAACTCTTCAAACATATGCTAAATTTTCGCTAGCAAAAAGCTAACGTTTGCTAGGTCAGTTAATTTAGGCCTGCATTAACCTTGCACATTCTGTTTGTTTGTTGATGGAAGGCTGTATATTGTTGTCTTTTTACGCTGTCCACACAGCTTGTTACTCTTGATTATATGATCATAATGATCATGGAACTTAGATGTACTAATGTTAGCTTGCATGTGACATTTATATTCCCCAGGTGTTTAGGCTATTTCGCTAGTACATCTCAAGCAGGGCCTAGTGCATCGCACTCAGAGGGCAAGAGCACATCAAAGTCACCCAGAATGGTCCATAGATTCAGCCACGATAAGGTCACACGTTGTGTTACTATGCACGTGTTGCTATGGCTGTGCTTTCAAGCCACTCGTCCCGCCTCCCACCCTCTTCCCTCGCACCACCCCCTCCGCCCAGCCATGCCTCTATCTCCCAGCGGAGTCAAAATCTCAAAAATTTCTTGCGAGAACAAGATTGGCTTGATAAAAAGGGCAAAATAAATATAAATATTGAATAATTTTTGCAAATTACTGCAAAACATTATGTTTTAGATATCCCAAATCACAAATTTTTAATGGGTCTAATTACCAGGTAATGGATCCTTTAAGGTGAGGTGAGAGCAGGGCTATTATCCCTCTGATGGCAAGGTTATAAATACTTGACATAAAGGAGCTGTGTCACAATGACAGCTGTTATGTATGAGTATTTAATGGACGGTTTTCGCTGCCTTGCTGGTCAGCTATTTATTTTGTTCAAAATCACCCTCTGGTGGTGTGTCTGTAGCAAACATGATCTGATGCAATACCACTTCTTTGAAATGAAATAGACTAGAGCTTTCTAGAAGTTTCTGGCTTCTTCTTGCCTGGAGGGGGTGGGATCACCCAGGAATCCTGTTGATCTTTCCAGAATGTTGCTAGTCTATATAAATGCAGCGATTTTGGTTAGCAGTTGCAGAGTTTTTGTCTTGGTAAGAGAGTTACATAGGGGCATTAGAGTTTTATTAAGATTAAACAGTGGATTATTTGCAGAAGTTATAGTTTTTCACCTGTCTGTCTGTCCGCACTTTGCCATGGCTATAACTTTTGATCGGCTCATGATCGGACTTCTATACTTGGCATATGCATTGCTTGTGAGAAGGCATTTCAGATGGGGTCATGACTTTTGACCTTGTGACCTTGACCTTGGAGCATGACGTTTGGTGACAAAAACGTAAACATGGGCCATAACTTTTCATTAGCTAGTAACAGGCATTTGATACCTGGCATATGTATTCCTTAGGATAAGGCCTTTTTTAATGAGGTAATGAATGTTGACTTTGTGACCTTGACCTTTAACCTTTGATTGACTCATGATAGGCCTTTAATGGTAAGCATGTGCATGTTATGCACGGGGGCATCAGTGTTTCACAAACACATCTTGTTTAATCAGAGAAGAATAAATTTGTTTAAGTTGTCATTGCTGGTTTTCTTTGTTGTGATTTTCAAGTCATAACACAGCACATGCTGAGAACTTCAAAAAATTCTAGCTTGAGAAAGTGAATCTGATTGGCTGCAAATCAAAATCGGATTCCATACTTGCCAATTCACCTTCGTTTTACATTGTATTTTCTATTTCAGCTACTCATGCATTATGCTATTTATATGAGGGGGTTTTCGATTGGATTTTAGGATTTAAAGCACTGTTTTAGCGCCCTGCTGACAGACATGGAGAGTGTATGCTGGTTTGCCAACTATCAATAAAAATCATAGAAGCAGAATGCCTTTTTGCAATACTTCCACTCATGCAGATTCACTTCATTTAAAGTTCTGAGCGTGCACAGTAACCGTGACACAGATTCTTTAAGCGCAGCCTTTCGTGCGATAGACCATTCAATTCTTTTGGACAGACATCAGTCTTTTTACGCTCTGATGAAGACCGCATAGGTCAAAACATGTCGGCTTTTTTAACTGTTTAGTCATGAAATAATGAAAGATTTTTATTATCCCCCGCCAACACGAAGTGGGAGGGGGATATAGGTTTTACCTCTGTCCGTCCGTCTGTCCTTCCGTGCGTCCGTCCGTGATAACGGGGACAGCTTTACTCAGAATCTACTACAGATATAGTAACCAAATTTGATGTGTAGCTTCAGACCATAAAGGCCTTGATGGAGTTCGAAAATAAGAAGCACACGATTGGTGGGGGATGTTGTTGACCATGTCGACTTGTTCTTTTTTGTTTCTTTTTGATCTAATTATTCTCTGAGTGCCTAGAATTCTTACATTTTTGGTTTACTTTTCCATCCCATGCTTCCAAGAGCACCAGCTTTACCTTTTCTTGGTAACTTTTTTATCCCATGAGCGCCAAATATTTTCTCTTAGATACAGACTTCACAGTCTGATTAGCCTTTCTGGTAACATTTCTATTTGGTTCTAATCTTATCAAATTGACGAAGATTTTTTTTGAAAACATAGATGAATGTTCATCTTAAAGTTATACAATGAACAGCGCTGTTCTCTAAGCCTACGATTTCACATCCTACAGTTTTTAACCCATGCTGCCACGTGGAAATGTCATCAGGAGATACAGAATCAATTTCCACAGCTATGCTGATGACACACAGCTTTACTTTGCTGCGGTCCCCTTCAAAACTAAGCTGCTCATGTTAGCTAAGACCAGAAACAGAACACACAAAACACCACATGGCAACCTATGTTTCAGAATTGATTTTAAGATTCTTTTATTGGCTGATAAAGCTTTTAATGGTTTTGGCAAGGGATGGATAAATGAACGGGCCTACCGGGCCCAAGGGCTCAGGGGGCCCAACGCAAAGTCACTGCTATTCACTTTGTATTTCTTGTTGCATAGTCAAAGGGTCTACTTGTTCCTGTCAATAACAAAAGTCCTACTGGCAAACTGAAGGAAAAATCTAAAAATTCACGTTGAAGACATTATAAGAAACAAACCATCATGTTGCATTTTAAGAGGGTGTTTATTCGCTTGGTTTATCCACAGGACTTTAGTAGTACTCCATGAAATATGGGCCCTTCAACACTGTGGACCAAAGTGTTCGACCAAAGACCATGATCAAATCAAGTGCAATCAAGTTCTCTCCAAGGGGCCTCTCACATGGTCATAGATATGGACCCTCCGCCACCCACACACACACACACACACACAAATGAGCTGTTTATCTGGAATTTCTGGAGATTCATGGTTCATAAGGAACCATAAAGGCCCCTCAATCATATAACATGGGCCTGCATATGTGTGTGTGGGTGTGAGAGAGAGAGATTCCCTGATTAATTGATTCATTAATTTATAGTTTTATTTATTATATTTGGGGTGTATCACTTGATTATAGGCTCCTTTAACCTTTTTAGCCCGAGAGGCCCTCAATTGGAGTCCATCAAATGCAGCGGCTATATTCAAACTTGAGAAACTTCAGGCCCATTTTAAATTCTAATGGAGATCCAAAGGTTTCTGAAAATCCCAAATATGTCCAGGTGAATAACAGGGACATGTGTGTAAAATATGTACTTGATATAGATATTTCCATTTGAAGTAATACTGTGACCATACAAACATGGAGCCCTGGGTTTGAATATTTTTTCAATGTACTAAGTGCAATGCAGTTTCAGTGAAGCGCTGAGACCAGCAGATCCAGAATATTTGTGTGTCACTGTCCACCAATAGGAAAAAATGTTTTACCTTATGTTTAATCCTGTAAAGGGAAAACTTAAGGGGAAAGACAGGGTATAAGGGGTGAAGTATGTTTCGGTGTTAGCCCTTGACTGAGACAAGTGAGAGATTTCTTATAAGAATATAAGAAATATTTTGCATAGGCCTATTTTATGGGGGCCCACATTCCCATTAGATTAATCTATAAACTGGTTGATAGAGGATGCTATTAAAGTTTGCTCTGGAGAAAGTGGAGTGATGATAAGGTCTGTCTGTTAAAATGCGAAATCCTTTAACAAGCGCGAAACGTATATAAATTCAAAATGGAGCATCGGTGGACGTTAAGCAGAGCAGCCAATAGAAAGCTAAAAAAAAAGAAAAGAAAAAGAAACCAAGGAAGCATCTTTTTTTAGATAAGGCTGTTTCCTACTCAGCCCGTCAGTAATTGCGAAGGTCATTCTCTCTGCTATCCAGAATTAAAAATGAGCCGAGGACGAAGATGACACAAAAACGTCTGAAATCGCTTTCTCTAACGGCAATTGAGAGCGAACTGAGTAATGGCCTGGACTTTGACGATATCGTGGATGATTTCGCATGATGCAAATTCAAGGGAAAATGCCTTGGTTAAGTTGATTAAAGTAAGATGATTTAATGGTTTATTTAAACTCATAGACACATTCTTGCTGTAAATTTTTTTTAGGCGTTGTTTTTGCTAATAATGGAAATGGTTCAACTTTATCTCATTTGTAGTTGAGAGCGGTTTAATTTGTTCATTTTTTGTGGCATGAAATGTCAACGCGAAAGTGGCAAAATCGATCAATACCGTAACTGAAATGTTCATTCGCGAATGTTAAATGTGACAGTGAAAATTAAAAGAGTAAAATTAAAGTAAATATTGTGGACAATAAATAAATGCCAGAATTTTAATGTATTATAGTAGAGAGTTTTCTAGTGTGGCAGTACATTTGGTGATATTCACATTAAATTGGGAAGACGTTTTAGTGATTTTTAACTTGGTTGCCATTACTTGAACACAACTTTCCCTGCGCGGGCAGTCGGAGTCTGCCCAGGGGCCCGACGTCTCTTAATCCGTCTATGGCTTTGGCCCTACCTACTCATCAGATTTGCTTTTATGCAATGAACCTTCTAGGTCCCTCAGGTCTGCTGGAAGTGACCTTTTACTCATACACAAGTTAGATCAAAAACACTGGGTGAGGCAACGTCTTATTATTAAGCCCCCATCTCTAGAATAGCCGACCTGAGACCTACCTTTTTAGTCTGGCTTTTAATTGAACTTTATTTGGTCGATTTATTTATCAATTTATTGACATATTTTTGTCTGTTATACTACTTGGTTTATCATATTTATTCCATTTTGTTTTCTGGATTCTTTTCTGTTTAATGCCATGTCTGTCAAGTCTGTTACTCATTTCATTCTTTATTTATCCTGCTTCTGGTGCATCCTCCTGCAGATTTGTGAGATTTATGATAGCTTTCATCAGCTCTTGGTTTTAATCAGGACTTGTTTTTAACAAGTCTTTAATTATATTTTTGATTAAGCCATTAATTGCCTTGCGGGTGTTGGGGTGGGGGTTGAGGGGTAATTTTTGATTGTTTTTTGTCTCGTAAAGCACATTGTGTTCCCTTATTGTTGGATGGACTGTGCTATGTAAATAAAGTCTAAGTGATTGGTTAGCCTGTTTAATTTTCTGATCTTGTGTAGGTGAGGTTATGTAGGGTAGAGAACTAGCTGTTGTGTGGTCGGTCATGATGGGGGAGTTTAAACAGTCCGAAAAAGTCTATGCTACAGCCTCAAGTTTTATCAAAAAGCAGAAGAATGTTCGCCCAAACTAAATTCAGTGATTCACTTAGTGAGAGGTCTATTCACAATGGTATAAGGAGTTCTACATTTTACTAAAAACTGTGGGAATTTCAGTCCAAACTTTTTCCGGCAATCAAGCATTAAACAGAGACATGCCTGATTCTGACAAGATTAAAATCATAGGAATAATAAATAATGAATCCAATTATCAGAGGTCCTCGTCCTCAAGTAATTCTGATTCTGACAGAATAGGAATTTAATGCAACATAAATTTATTATGGAATGTTTTGTTGGAAAACATAGACAAAGGTCAAAAATGAAGCACTGCAAATTGCATCATATGGGAACTGAGACAACAAGCAATGTTCTGATATGCAATTATTTTGTAAGAAATCAGTGAATAGACAAAAAAGATTTGCTAAAAAAGTCTAAAAGTATTGTTTTCAGCATGGGCGCTGGCAATAATATATCTCAAATGTCAGAATACAAGGTGATGAAATATTTAAAACATTTCTTTTTTTTTTTCAAATAGCCTTTTGTGCACTTCATGAATAATACCATTTAGCTTTGGACTTCTCCCAGACTAATATTAAAGCCCAAGTATTGTGTTATATGAGTCTTGCAAGGGAGGACTGGTGAAAGAGGTATAACGGTATCCAAGCCATAATTCTGCGCAGGGAGAGGCAGCATAAATCAAGCACATTATTGCAGCTCGGTGCCCGAGGCATCCCGCTCCCCGAACATTTGTGTGCTGGCCCAGCCCACCAGGGTGGAGAGAGCGTCTGTGGATCTATGAATGATGATAGTGCATGAAAAAGACAGATCACCTCCTTTAATCAAGAGGCCTCAGCTACCTGCATCTGTCTCGCCATGTCTGAGAAACCGGGCAAGGAAGGGTGAATAAATAAGGTATGAAATATCGTCTAAGTCAGCCCATCCTATTTTATTTTTTGGAGTTTTATAAATAACTCTATACAAGACTCTAAATTTCTTTTACTCCCAATTTGGATAGCCTGGTCTTGCTAGCAGGCTTGCCCTATTGGTAATTTTTTCCCCCCTCTCAATTCAAGAAAACATAAATGTATATGAGCTTCACACACCGCATATCCATCCGTCCATTGGCCATCTTTAACCTTGCTTGTCTCCCTGCCCACCCACCCATTTGTCTGTATTAATCTGGTAGTCCTTTTACAGTATCTGTCAAGATTCTGGCTCCAGTCCTGTTTTTTCTGCCTTAGTTTCCCTCACTTCCTCGGGCTGCTCTTGCTCTCCATCCAGCCACCAGATATCCCTGACTTTTACTCCACACCCAGTCAGCTGACTCTCCAGTCACCTGACCTGCTTTTTGTTTTTGCTAGCCTGCTTTTTTTCTGTTTTGCCTCATTCCTGGATCTTATTCTGCCCCCGCTGATCTGCCTGACTGCATTGCCTTATTCACATGAACCTGTTTGCTGTCTTATTTGTCAAAACCTCCTCCTTGCATCTGCCAGCCTCAGTGAGTGTCTGCATTTGGATTTTCCACCTTGTTTCCTTGTATGATCTTGGAACAAATGTCTGTCAGTCAGTCAACAGACAGGTGACAAATCAAAAGAGAAACCAGAAAAATAGCTGCATGCAAAAAAGAGAAATGTTTTACTTAAAGTTTGTAAACAGCTCAGCAAAATGTTTTGAGTTAAGTCAAGCCACACAGAGTCTATATGGTTTCATACTGCCAATATTTCCCCGGGTGGTACCATATAACTCAATTAAGTAACGTCCACTGGATGTTTTTCTCCTTAATTTTGATTGTATGTTGTAAAATCTCAAAATTTTATTTGAAGTTACTTCAATTGTGTGGAACCAGCTTTAAGTATTCCCAACATTTCATTTTTTTTTAATTGTGAAGGATGACTCATATCTTCATATCCGTTTTCCCACATCTTTGATCACTGCATATTGTATTTACATACTCTCAATGAGAACTCTGAAATGTGAGATATTTTAACGTTCAGAGAGGGAATAAATATTGAGATGTTACCGAAGTAGGTAAATACATATCCAAGACAACAAGCTTTCTTGTAAGTTAATTACACCAGAAATAAATGTTTTGAGGTCGCATAATACAAGATGGCAACATTCAAGCAAGATGAATATATTATCATGATCTAATGATTGAAGGAAGTAGCGAATGCTTACTTTTTCAAACACACAGCAACTCTCAAACGATTTGCAGCCAAAAGCAAACCAGTTAAGCACAGGCTGGAAACGCAGAGAATGACTGTATACGGCCTGTAAACGATCAAGTCAAAATGGATAAGTGGGCAGATAACTAGCCACCTAATATCATTATCCAGAACTCGGAACACAAGCCCTTCAACATCTTCCATTGTTCCTGTGTTTGTGTCACTTGAAATTATGTTCTGTTTTGAGCCACGTTGAAGATGACAAGGCACTTTCCATGGCCGATCCCGCCAACAGTTCAGCAGGTGCTTTGCCTTGTGGAAAACGGGTAAAACTGTTGAGTAGCGTCAAGTGGAGCTGGTACTATGCAGAGGAAAAGTATCATTCAGTATGTACGCTTTCAACCACAATTTCAGACCCTGGTCTAGTAAAGCTTTCTTCTGGATCAAAATTGACCTATGGCTAAGCCCTGCCCTCAAATGCAATAAGCCAATCACAGTGCATATTTTCACCCCATATACTCGGACATTGTGAGCCTGAACTTCCAATGAAGTGCATTACAGAAACTCTGAATCGTTCGCTTTTGTGCGGTTATAAAATGTTTCTAAGTTTAAAAAAATTGTCAAACGCTATGCTTGGGGTAAATTAAACTCCAATTCAAGGTATCCTGAGAGGCTGGTCGACGGGGTGTATTTTATACCTTTCCCAAAGCCACATCATAACCGAGAGAAGTGTCACCAGTGGATAAAGATGCTTTCACACCGGACACAAAACCAATTTTTTGCGGGACAGATTACATTCAAAGTCAATGCAAAGACCTAAATACATGTATTTGCATTGACTTTCAATGTAATCTGTCGTGTGAAACATTTGTTTCGCGTCCGGTGTGAAAGCAGCTTAAAGCTGCCACTATCAGCTACACGTTGTTAACAAAGGTCAACAAGGATGTCTGTCTACATTTCCTCCAAGCTAAGTCAACATTGTGTTTAAGGCGACATCTTGTCACTTCGTTGGAGATTAATGTAAATTTATATTTTACATTGCTATGTTAGCTGAAGTTGGTAAACTCTATGACTAATTTCAGTGCTGACGGGCGTTGGCTTAACGTGAGCTCCTGGCTGCGTTGTTCTCCATGTCATCTTGTTTACTTAGTTCAGTCACATCAAGTAAGATTTCTTAAAGGAACTCTGTATTACTGGGTACTTTGACACTAATTCCTTATTTCTGTACTTGTAAACTATGTCTGCACTAAAAATTCCCATGAAAATACACACAATAATAATTTTAGGCTTGTTTTCTGATGGCAGACCTTGATTTTCAGCCAGTTTCTGCCCCTCCCACAATCAGGTCCAACTTCCGTGGGATTGACACATCAACCAGCTGACGTCATATAAAGAACAAGACGAGCTCAGTGTAGCTCGTTTTTCTATGACTGCCTATGGAACTGCAGTAGGTTTATAAAATCATTATTTTCTCACAAAATTTCAGGAAATGGTGGGGCAAATGCCTACCAGATGCATTGTAGCAGATTGTAGTAATGTATCCAAAGAAGGAGTCAGCCTTCATCGATTTCCAAAAGATGAAAAAATAAGTAAAATTTGCGCATCTCGGGTGAAACTGACTCAGGCAAAATGGCAAGGACCAAGCGACAATAGTGTGATTTGTAGCGACCACTTCAACGATTCCGACTTTGAGGATAAAGGGTTTTGGTCTGATTTTGCGTTGAAAAAGAGGAGAAAAATCTTGCCAGATGCTATCCCGAAAATCAAAAGTCCATTTGAGGAGAGAAGCACTGAGAAAAAGGGGAGAAAGAAGAGCAGACCGGGCTCTGAAAAACGGAAGAAGATGGAAGTAGGCTGCTAATGAACAATTATAATGCCTTACCTATGCCAGCGCTTCAGCAGGGCTTTCGTTATACACACTATAGAGCTTAATAGAGCGCTGGCTGCGGCTAGCACTTAGCAGGCTTTGGCTTGCATTCCACACGTTTAATGCCTTCTCTTCGCCAGCGCTCTATTTCGTTGCTTTCACATCGGACACAAAACGTGTGTATTCGCGTCTTTGCATTGACTTTGAATGTAATCTGTCGTATTGAAAATTTGTTTCGCATCCAGTGTGAAAACGCTTCCCCCTAGCTGCTGCTGCGCATCCAGCTGTATGCTGCCGCTGTGTCTTGATTCTTGTCTCATATTCTAATCTTTTTGTCTTCATTAGATCATATTATTGTTTTAATCTAGCCTGACCAAATTCCGTACATAATCCAATGAGCTCGTTGGATGTCAGCTCAGGAGAGCATAATGAATAAAGTCAAATCGTCATCAAAGTGTAGCACGCTGTTTGGCAAACTCGGGAACAGCTAATCGAGGAATGAGAGTTCATAACAGAAATCTGGGTCATACGCTTTTAAAACGCAGTACTTGTGTCATTATAAATGGAGAACCAAACACCTGGGTAATGCGTTTACCAGTAGCTTTCGCAGACGGCGACGCGAGTGACCCATGGCTCTCTAGCCCATTTAGCGCATCTCTAATTGTCCCTTAAGAAAACCAGCGTTAGATTAAATAAAAAATATACATATTGCCAATTATTCATTTGCTCATAATGTAAATCATATCAAATTTGAAATTATTAAGCACTGGGGTGACAAAACCATGGAATGAAGTGATCAAAATGATATTTTTACATGCAGTTGTACATACCGGCTATGCAGCGAAATGGTCCTGAGTTCTTTATATGACATCACACTAAAAAAGGGCGGCATTATCGATTGTAGCAATTAAAAAGGGGCGGTCCCAGGGCAAGTAGAAAGTTACTCATTTCTCCAGAACGGTTTGATATTATGGGAAATGACTGCCATGTTTTTTTTCTGGATGAAAAATTACATAATGAGAGCCTGTTTGTGAAATTTCACCCTCTAGACGCCCTCTAGTATTTCCTTAAAATTCGGTAGCTAGCAATAATAATATGTAAATTAAATTTATGACCCTGTGGTGCACAAACAATGCTGATCCTCTTTCTTGTTGTGTGACAGGGTGATGTAAACGAGATGCGGTTGATTGCATTTGAACTGAGACCTGAAAATTTTAGCTTCTAATTTTAACTTTTTGTTGACCTTCTCCACTCTAAATTCATTAATGTATCCCTCAAATGCATAGCAGTGGCGGTTTTAGACCCGGGAATTGGGGGGGCGCAGACACGTCCCTTTATGACAATTAGCCCTGGCTAGTTCTCAATCATTTTCCTTTACTGACGTGTTTTCCAGTTATCATAATTGGCAACTGAAGACACGGTTTCACTCCATATGTGATGGAACAGTGATGAAATCATGGGCTTAATTCAGCACAGTGGCAGAACCTGAACAGAGAATTGTGACAAAACATCCATTTAAAACAGTTATTAGTCCTGACCTGTTCTCAGTCATTTTCATAATTAACAGAAAGTTCACTCCGAGAGCACTCTGCACTTAACAGGTGCTGCTTATTCTCCCCGATTACGTAAGAAAACAATCATTCATCTGGATGCTTATTCACTGTATTTAACCCCTTTCTGCAGATGTAGACGCTCGCGTCTATAGACATGCAAATGTAAGCACTTAAGTTACAGTACTCGACCACAAGATGGCACCCCCGGATCAGCTATTGGATATTCACAAGCAGGCAGAGCTGAAACGCGATTTATAGTATGGAGAAGTTCCCTCCAATCCCTGTTTTTCAGGAGTAGCATGGATTAAACTCCTCAGCTAAGCCTGATGTGCAAACTGGTCAATAACCTTGCCCATAGTATCGATCCAGTAGTTTTAAAAAATTATCACTTGCGACAGAAAAAAAACGTACTACTCTGTAGCAACCATTTTAGCTACAGTGAGCCAACAGTATTCCAATTAGTGGTTAAAAAAATACGTTTTGTGAAGAAAAAAATCCGACATAGTATTGCTTCTCTCACATTCTACTGTCAGTTACAATCATCACACACAAAATATGCGTAGTTCCCTCCCATGGATTAACGCTTAGATTCCTCCATCGACAAATTCAGCGCTCCCTTCTATCCACCGAAGTACTGGTGTCGATAGCCAGTCACTCAATGATATACTCAGATTCATCTGCGTAACTCTACAGTTATAGTTCACGTCCTCGTGAAGCTTCCCCGGTAACGATGTGTTGACAGACTCGTTTCTTATCCCATTCCCCAGTGTCTTAACTTTCCTCTATAACTGAAATACATTGATCGGACAATAAGAATGGGATACAAAGCTAAGCGTAAAAGTAAGGTCGGTTGTATTCTTCGAATGTTGGCCGCGGTTGCGCAGCTGAAAATGATGCGATATCAAAGAAATAAAGACACTCGAGACCGTTCTGAAGTGTTCAGTTTCATTTACGAGATTTAAATGTTGTATGGACGCGGTCAACGGGAATTACTCCGAATGAAACAGAACTGGAACGTTCCTTCTACCCGATACATCTGTCTCTGGAGGGGGGCATCAATGAAGAAAACAGGTTATACTTCTACTCTGTTTGCATTTTGCTTAATTTGGCTTTTTGCTGTAGAATCTATACCGCGTTTAAAGACATCGAATGCCGAGGTTTTCGTTTCTCCAAATGCATACATCCCACGCAGGTCGGTAGATCCCTCGGTACGTTCATTACACCACTCTGATGAATATGGAGGCATATGTCGTTGTATTTTTTTCCTGAAAGTGAAATTTCTGTTCTGTTAAAATAAGGTGTATTTCAGAATTCAGATATTACTGAGTTAGTGAGTTTTCACCCTTATAAGGTGTAAGGTTATGAGCTCGGATGTGAGAGCGGTTAGCTTTTTATTCATATCATGTTTGGTCTTGCGTGAATGTTATAGCTGTTAAATCTGCACTTCATTTAATGCTTGGGGTACTTCGAAGAGAAATGGACAATATTGTTAACTTTATTATGGAGAAAAGGCATGTTTTGAGAGGTTACTGGTGACCAATGATGTTCCACTGCACTGATATTGATTAATTCATGCAAAACTCAACCAGAAAATCATTAGTTCATGCCGAATTTCAAGCCCCAAAAGTTTATTTGTGTTAAATATATGATTCATGTTTGATTTGACAGTTAAAAATGTTGATGGATGTCAGACTTTGGAGAGACACCTGGATAGCTGTCTAATTTGTCTCATAGCAAGCGGGTAATCTAAAATGGAATGTTAAAGATGAATTGTACTTGTGGTCAAGAAGTTTATGATCCCAGAAATGTATAGTTTTAGGCCCCAGCAGTTTTTCAATTGTCAGCATTATTTTTTTTTTTCTATTTCAATGGTGAATTCTCATGAAGATTTTTTATGTTTGCAGCCCCTTTTCTCCAACAAAATCATAAAAATAAACTATAATTTGATGGGAGTCTAAATGCTTCAAGTGTCTAGACTCAATTGAGCCAAAGTTTTCCTGTCTGTAAAGCTGCAATCTTAAATTATAAAGCCTTAAATCAGGTAACACCTAAAAAGCCAGATTTGGCTTCTGCGCAAAGGGGTTAAATAAACGTTATTCAAATTTGTATACCTGTCCACTCTCACGCAAATTGCTTGAGCAGCACACTGCCTATTTAACTGCCAATTGCCACATTTAAAAAAAAAAATCAACCCACGCAATACCGAGAGAGAAAGGCGATATTTCATTGGAACACGGACCGGATCAATCAACGCGAAGCACTGGCCTATTAATAAGTAAATAATTTTTCCGTACTGAATTTCGCCCATGATTTCATCGCTGTTCGATCGCATATGGAGAGAAACCGTGTCTTAAGTTGCCAATTACGATAACTGTAAAACGCGTCATTAAAGGAAAATGATTTAGAATTACCCAGTACTAACTGTCATAAAGGGACGTGTTAGTACCCCGCCAGTTCTTGGGTCTAGAACCACCAGTGATGCATAGTGTAACCCTATTTGCTGACTTGATGGTGTTTGAGCCTTCTATTGCCAAAAATCATTGATAGCATCCTGAAAAATATCTCCGACTATAAGACAAGCCATTAGCGCCTGTTCTAAAATGTTGATTGTTTGTCCGAGTCAGTGGAGGGGGCGTGGCTTAGCCATAGGTCAATTGTGAGGCTTGGAAAGAGGGTTAATTATTGGGGTATGGATGGCAGTAGCTTCAGTCATAATAATATAGCGCTTTTCTGCTTACTAGGCACTCAAAGACGCTTTACAAGGATGCATTATTCATTCACTCACACATTCACGCTCTGATGGTAGTAAACTACGTTTTTGTAGCCACAGCTGCCCTGGGGCAGACTGACGGAAGCATGGCTGCCAGTATGCGCCTACGACCCCTCCGACCACCACCAAACATTCACACACAGCCATACAGTATTCCTATATATTGCATGTTTTGTGGGTGGGGGAAACCGGAGTACCCGGAGAAAACCCACGCGAACACGGGGAGAACATGCAAACTCCACACAGAAAGGCCCCAGGCCGGATTCGAACCCACAACCTTCTTGCCGTGAGGCAAGAGTGCTATCCACTGTGCCACCGTGCCGCCAAGTCATATTCACTTCTGTGTTGGATAGTCTTAACAGTATTTACAGTACTTAAAGGGGACCTAATTTGCGATATTTCCAAAGTTATATTTTGATCTTGGACGCCCCTGGAGTACACCTGATCGTTCAAAGTCCAAAACAGGGTCCTTATTCAGCTCATACTGCCATCCTCAAAAAAACCCCATTTGTAGTTTATTGTAGTCTCTGCCTGAAATGCCTCATTGGGGTGGCTCTTCCGCTATGTTCCCCACTCCCCGTGTGCGCACTTTCCTCTGACTGGTCAGCTCTGTGGAGGGCGGAGAGGGGCTGGAAGAGGCTGCAGAATGCAGTGTTTCGAGTCTGCCTCCCCAGAATGAAAAGAAACACGGTCGCTATCTGATAATGAAGTGGCGGGCAAATTCCGCAATCTAACATTATACTTGAATATAGATCAAATGAAATGAACTTGTTCTAGTAAACGCAGTGGCATAAGTGGAGGAAGCAGTGCAAACATTGGGCAACGCAAGCTCAACTTTGCTATTGGCAACAGCTTGCTACCGGAGAGTACAACGGTGTAGACCGGAGACCGTACAAATCCGGTGGGTCTGAGTTTAGAGGGAAACATGGACAGTGAGGAGCAGCTAAGAGTGGACCAACAGCTTATGGACTGCTTCGGTGTGTATTAGGACCTGCTGGTTCGTGTGCATAACTGTGGTGTGTTGTTAGCGTGGAGAAACGAACAGCTTCCGCGCTGGTATGTGACGAGGGGGCAAAAGCTCCGGGCTAAACGACCTTTTCGCAAATTGCCCGTGGTAATGGTTTACTTATTGCGTCTGAATGACCAGCTTTTCCTCGTGGAAAATGGGCACATTATGGATAGCGCATGAGAGCTAGACAGAGCTCCGGTTATGTCACGAACATAGTACAGGTTTTACAGACCGTAAGTTCCGTCTGGGGGAACCGTTGCTTATGTGGAGGTAGCGAATCAATCACCACTACAGGAAAGAATTTAATATTCATACCTGCAAACTAGTCAGCTGTCGGCTAAATTCGCAGTTTTTTTTTTTTTCGCTACGGACGTTATTGTTGAGCAACATTCTATAATGTCGCTCTGCCTGTCGCTCCATTACTGCCAGTTACAAAGTTAGAACCTAGTCTCGCGCAGTAACGCGCGCTTCCTTTCCATTGGAGTTCTGGTTGCTTACGAATATTCCAGACTCAGACCGCAAACAAACCACTGTCACTTTCACAGTCTCTGCGGCAAAGTCGCCTTTTGATCGACTTTGTAGTGCCAACCTGAACAACTGCTCTTGGATGAAATACAAAGGATTTTGTTGCTGTTACGTGGGCTGAGTAAGTCTTGTATAGTGCCAGAAATATGCGCATAAATGATATTTTAACCTTATACGTGCTAAATATCAAGTTTAAGACAATATGTCAGCTAGCTCCAGACGTCTGAAGATGATTTCCTAACGTTACTCGTCAAATGTGAAACCGAACAGCTAATAAGCTCAGTGGTGTGACCCTGAATTTCCCTTGTCACATTGAATATTTTTCAAATACAGAAAGCACTCGATCAGAGCGTTTTTTGAGAGACAGAAAGCAGGCGGGTTTTTTTTTCTAAAATAAGCAACCTAGAATCTTTTCAAATCTCCATGACAACCGCTTGTTTTAGCAGTTGTTGCACAAGCAGCAGTAGTTGAGCACAAGCAAGCTATCGTATCAAAGACGTTAGCTAAACATTAGCAACTAATATTGTTCTATACCACGTCGAGGGCGAGTGATTATCCCTTGTTTTTGGCGAGAATGACAATTATTGCTTGTGTTTTTCTGTCATTCACTGATTGTCATTTTTTCTGTTGGAAGAACTTAACTATCTGCATGGTCAGCTATTAAAAAAGTAGCCTGATAAACCCACCCCTCGTAATTCACGGGGGCGGGTTTACCAGGCTACAAAAAAGCCCCTGACGTTGAGTGTTTTTTTTTTTTTTCTTGGAGTTGGCTTACTTTTATCAGTGTCAACTAGTAACTGTTATTGTTATTTACCATGACAAGGATGAGCGAATTAGCCCTTGTTTTAGCGTTAGAAGCTAACAAAGATGGCACCAAACATTACCATTTGTGAGGTATTGATCTATAGGTTGCCATTTTTTTTTCTGAAGATGAACTCTATTCTCGTCTTTCATTGGTCAGCTGACCTAGGGTGCTTTTATCTGGGAGAGTTGAAATTTCTCAACTTGAAAAAGCATCCAGCAGCGGTGTTTTAAAAAAGAGCCCAGGCCGTTTTTTTTCCAAAAACACCGGGTACCATAGGAAAATAATGCAAAGCATCCATCGGCGGCTGCAAAATAAAAGCACCACGTCTGAACACCCCCTAATATAAACTCGCATCTAAGAGAGAGAGAGAGGGAAAAAAAAGTCGCTTTGGGTTAAAAAGCGTCTGCCAAATGTAATGTAATGTAATGTCATGCGCTGAGGGAATACGTAAGGGCCGAATTTGGTTGCCGGCCATCTACCAGTGCTGCTTGTAATAGGGCAGAGGTGGCGGAAAAGGAGAGGATGGCCCGAAAGAGGCACATGGCAAAACAGCGCAAACGTACCCTTGAACGACTTGTTCAGGCCAAAAGGTCTAAAAATGACTTTCTTTCCAGCCAGTTCAGTGGATTTTATGTTTCAGATGTACATTGTGAGGTCTTGTACTACTAATCTAACAATATAACTTGATTATAAAGCTGTAGTTAATGTTCATATAGTTTGAGCAGTGTTTCCTGTGTCATGCTGCGTCTGGTAATCTCGTGTGAGATTCAAAACTGCAAGAAAAAAAAAAAATAAATAAATAAATAAAATATTGTCCTTTTCCTTAATTTTGTTTGATTGTGTGTGTGTGTGTGTGTGGGGGGGGGGGGGGGGGGGTTAGTGGTCCACGATTAGTTTGTCATCTTTTTTAACCCTCATGAGTTTGCAGGTATGAATATTTGATTGATGGCAATGCAGAGAAATCGTTCATTATACCGGACACGTTATAGCCTGTGCGCTTCCCTATTGCTTTCACCGGAAGTATCTGAGAGCTCAGACAGTGGAGATGTTTCAGGCTGACCCCGATCACAGATCAGTAAAAGCACCCAAAAAGGCACCCCAAGCTCTGCAAAACCTACGTCTGGTCTAACTGCAGCCCAACTCGGCAGACAAATACAGCACCTCTCCAGTTAGCATCAACTGTAGTGGCTACAATCAGGCAACGTTGAAACTGATGATGAAACTGTCACATCGACGCTTACTGAAGTAACTCAAGCATACTGATCATAATTGCAGCATACAAGTTCACAAGAAACATTTTTAATGAGCAGGGCAGATAAAACAGATTTTACAGACCGTAAGTTCCGCGCGGACAAGTTGCTTATGTGGAGCTAGTGAATCGATCACTTCTACAGGAAAGAATGACTTATTTAATCTCTGCCTTTTTTGGCTTTTTATTAGCCACAACCATTTCTAAAGGGGGATGAAATTATGTCAAGGTAGTGCAGAGAAATCATTTGTAAACTGGTAGAGCTTCTGCGTTTCGCATTGCTTTCATGGTAGCAACAGAGAGCTTGCCCAGACATTTGTGAAGTATCCGGCTGATCCCGGTCATGGATAAGTGAAGCGATCACTAACTGCATTGACTACAATTGGGCAAAGTTATGATGAAACTGCCACATTGATGCCTCCCGAAGTTACACAATGTTATGATTCTGCCTCATGTGTGTTGTCTTGTGCTTATTTGTGCTTGTGCTTTACTTTTGTTTTATTTTTCAGCTTTCTTCTCTGCCGTCTGGTGATTGACTCCCTCACGGCCAAATTCCAGTGATGTCACGTGACAGCCTTCAGCATGCCTGCGTCTCGTTGTCCAATCACGTTTATTCTTTCGGTTTCGGCTCTGCTATTTCATTCATTGCTTCCACCTATGTTTAATTCTGGGTCTCGCGAAACTCTGAGTGAATGCATTTTCTGATTGGATAATTACTAACCAGCACTTATTTCAGGGTGATTGAAAATATTTTGTCACGTAGTATTAACCTTAATTAACTCATTAGAGAGTGTGTGTGTTCCTAGCTTTAGTAATTCCAGCCTAAGCTGTCTCTGATTAACTGCGTTAATCGTTTCTCTCGCGGTGCTTTTTGCTTGTCACATTTAGAATACCTTAATCTAAACTGTCTAGTTTAATTGATGGTCTCAGCGTCATGTCTCGAGTCATTATTGTTAACCCGGTTCTTGTGTAATTGTTTATTAATCCCATGTATTTCTGTTCCAGTCGAGATTGCATTCCGAGTCCCCGCCTCCTCTCGTGACTTTAAATGTGGCAGAGATGGGCGGGATCGTCAGATGGAACCTTGTTTGACTCTTTTCTGCATGATGAAATCTCAGCTCCTTATGCTTTCCAAGTATTTCCTTTGTATGATTCCCGAGTCTTGTATTTTGCTGCACCCACGTCTTGTCTGCCCCTTGTTTACGTCTCCCAGTGTGCCGTCAGTCTAGTTAGGTCCAGTTTTTGTTTTTCTAGTTTAGTCACTCTTGGAGTGAGTATTTCTGTTTCCTCCTGCCTTGGGCAGTGTGCCTTAGTTTTCCCTTTCGCTCAGTGCATGTGCACGGTGTTTTGTTTCTGGCGTGTCTGCCAATTTTTCTCCTTCTGTTTTGTGTTGCAATAAACACTTCAGTTCCTGCATCTGGTGTTCCCCTGACCTCTTCTTAACACGTATGAATACCAATCAGAATTACTTCATATAAGTTAACCAGGAGCATTTTTAATTAGCACGACACGGAAACTAACATGCAGTAGCTGGTAACCGAGCGGTCATAACCAGAGAGACAAAACCTTGCAATACAGGTTTTACAGACAGCAAGTTCTGTTCCTGTGAACAGTTGTACTAAGCATCCAAATTACAAAAAAGTATTAAAAGTTAGCTTCAAATGAGGTTTATGTTCACACACCTTCTGTGGAATTTTCCCTGATATTACTCTTGCATAATTAGGACACAAACATTGGCAACAGTAACTTGGCTATGTTAGCCGCTGTGCTACAGCCACAATCGACTGGCTATCACGTCAGGTTGGCTTATGCAGTACAAGCAACTTACTGCTTCTGTGTCTGAGTCATGGACAGTCATGACCAATACAGGCTTTATCTTTAGCTATTATACAAAGCCTGCGTTTGAGGCCAGTTGTTAGTGCTAACTATTGCGAGCAGTCCTGCTAGCCCCCCAAAACACGTAGCTTCACTCACATTATTTGCTGTTATATGGCTACTTAAGCTTGTGGCTCCGAGTGTTTGATTGATGCTGCTGCTTCAGGTTTGAGAAGCAGCTGAAACGCTTACCTTACCTTACCTCGCCTCTTAGCGCTTAGTTACGCATAAGGCCGCCACACGATTTCTCCAATCATTTCTGTCCTTAGCAAGGACTCGGACCCTCTCCCACGACCTACAGCCTGCATCATCCCTCTCCTTTTTGATCGTCCACCGCCATGTTTTAGGCCTGCCAACTTTTCGTCACCCGGGAGTACACGTCAACGTTGTGACACAATGATGATCTCTGTCAATTCTTAACACTTAGCCAATCTATTTCCACCTCCTCTGTTTGACAAGGTCACTTAGCCTATCACATCCGCATATCTTATTTAGCTCTGTCTTGGAGATTATGTACGGCCAATGTATGCTCAGGTTGTTAAGCACTTGTACTGGAAGGAATCTAGTTTGTCATTGTCCGCCAGGTTGGTTTTCCAAGTTTCGCATCCGTATAGCAGAACGGGCTTGACTAGTGTGTTGTACAGTTGGATCTTGGTTTGTCTACCGATCTTCTTAGACCCCCACACTTTCCTAAGCCTTCCAAACTTCACCTTCGCCTTCTCTAGCCTTTTCTCTATGTCCTTGTCAGCGCCTCCACTGTCACTTACCGTAGCACCGAGATGAACAAATTCTTTAACTTCCCAAATCTCCTCTCCATCGCCAAATTTAATTATCTCGAGGACTTCGGTTTTCTTCCTATTGATCCGCAGGCCTATTGTGCTTGCTGTGTCGGACAACTTTGATGTTTTCCTCTGCATTTGGGTTGCTGTAGTTGACACTAGTGCAATATCATCGGCGAAGTCAAGATCTTCAAGCTGACTAGTCATCTTCCATGGATTGCCGGTATTTGCACCTGCTGTTGTTTGAGGCATTACCCAGTCAATAGCCAGAATGAAGAGGAACCCTGACATCACACAGCCTTGCTTCACTCCAGTCTTAATTTGCAACCACTCGGACGTTAAACCTTTATCGAGGACAGCACACTCGGCGTTGTTGTACAGTAGTTTGATGATGTTAAACAATTTCTCTGGTATTCCATACGCTCTCATGATGATCCAAAGGCTGTTTCGGTGCAGCGAAGGCCTTTTCAAAGTCGATGAAATTGACTAACAGTGGGGACTGCCATTCACACCCCTGCTCAATGATGTTCCGCAGTATAAAGATTTGTTCGGTGGTATTTCGCCCCTCCAGGAATCCTGCTTGCTCAGGTCTCAGTTGTATTGTTGTTCCTTCCTTCATTCGCCTGATGATAATCTTGCCAAGGACCTTGCTAGCAATAACCAGCAGAGTAATACCTCTCCAGTTATTGCAGTCGGCTAGATCGCCTTTCTTTGGTATCTTTATAATTAGACCTTTGAGCCACTCGTCTGGTACCAATTCCTCCTCCCAGATGATTAGGATTAATTCGTGTAGCTTTCGAGCAGATGTTTCCACCTCAGCCTTTAGGAGCTCAGCTACAACGTTGTCAACGCCACCTGCCTTCCCTTCCCTAAGAGAGAAAATTCCGAGCCTCACTTCCTCCAAACTAATTGGGTCTGTGCTCAGGCCTTCAATAATGGGTATAGGGATAATTGAGTCTTCCATAGGATTCTCAGGTGGATCGCGAATGAGGATGTCTTCAAAGTGCTCTTTCCATCTCTCCAACCTCTGGCTTTCTTTAGTTATGATGTTATTCCACTTATCCTTGACTGCCACATTACTGTGTCACTTATCGTTACAAACTCCGCTTATGGTCTCATACAGGGTCTTCATATTTCCTTGGTCAGCTGCCCTTTGAGCTATATCCATCTGGTTTTCTAAGCAAGCTCTCTTGTCGGTTCTAATGCTTGACGTGATATAATCTATCGTTCTATACTTTTCCCTCAGCTGTTGTTGTAGTCTCGCAGACTTTACTCCTAATTGCTGTTGTTTAACTTGCTTCCTTTCATCGATGCGTGACCCAGATCTTTCACTTATCCATGGTTTACTCTTCCTCTTTTTGAGACCTAGGACGTTTTTGGCCATTGATGTGTGTGCATGCCTGTACCGCTCCCATCTTGAATTTATATCCGGTTCTTCTTCATCTGTGGCCTCTATGGCCTCCAATACTGCAAAGCTGTTACGCAGCTCCACGGAGAATTGTTTCCTGATTTTTGGGTCCTTTAACTTGCTGACTTCATATCTAATTCACACGTTGGGTGGCTTAATGGTCATCTTTAGCTTCAGCTTGCTTTTGGTTCCGACTAATTGGTGGTCAGAAGCAATATCGGCTCCTTGCATGGCCCTCGTGTCGAGAACAGATCTTCTAAAGCGCTTATTGACGAGAACATATTCAATCTGGTTGCGAGTTCGCCCGTCTGGTGATGTCCAGGTGGTTTTTTGGATATCTCTGTGCGGAAATATGGTGCCGGTTATCACTAAGCTGTTCATTTCGCAGAAGTCAACCAGCTTCTCTCCGTTTCTGTTAATCTCTCCAATTCCGTGGGCCCCCATGACTTCCTCCTTGTTCCTATTTGCTGCCCTAACCTTAGCATTCAGATCTCCACTTATGAGCATATCGTGCTTCCTTACCTTCTGTAGTACACTCTGTAGTTTTTTTTTCTTCTTTTTTTTTTATTTGGCATCTCCAATCCCACCCAAATCTGGAATGCCCAATTGGGGAACTATGTACAAAGCTTGCTCATATGCGACCCCTTGCTGCCAACACAGGATAGTGAGACAGTTCACGTCTCTCCTCCGAAGCACGTGCCTGTCTGCCACTGATTCTTATACACTCATTGGTTAAATCTTCGCAAGTTCAGAACTAGGGCGGAGAATACCCGGACATGAGCCAACCCGGAGTCTTCCTGACGAGCGCCCGTCTGGCCAACAGGAGGCGCTGGAGCAACGAACAAAGCTGTTATTGTTTACCCAAATCCGGCAGTCCCTTCCCAATTTGAAACCCTGTCGCGCGGTAGCCAATTGTGCGCTACTCTGAGAAAGCTGCCGACCCCTGCCGGTGGGTACGCCAGGACTCAAACTCGTGACGTGGTAATCACCTCTTCACTGCAGAGCAGTGCCTTAACCGTGTGAGCCACCCGGCAGCTCTGTACACTCTGTAGTTGATCGTAGAATTTATCTACTTCTTCTTCCTCGGATTCCATTGTTGGTGCGTATACATGAATGACAGTAAGTTTAATAAACTTGGAGTGGAATCTTGCCTTGATAATACGCTCGTTTACTGTTACCCACTTAATCAGCGCTGACTCTGCCTGCTTTGACATCATTATGGCAACCCCACTTCGATGGAATCCATCTTCCCTTCCCGAATAGATTACTGTTTCCCCTGAGGTGAGCTTCATCTTTCCAAAGGCAGTCCATCTGCACGCTCTTATTCCTAATATGTCGATGCTATATTCTTGCATTTCTTTGGCGACTTGTGCTGCCTTGCCAACAGCGTACATTGTGCGTACATTCCCATTCCCGATGGCCAATACTTTCTTGGGTTTCAGAAGTGACATCTTCGATTGACGGGCTTCTGAGTAGCTTTCACTAGCCAATGTCATATTGTGCTGATAATCCATAAAACAAATATCGTTGTCTGGAGGTACCTGGCCAGCCTCTTCTTCCTGCCCATAACTTACTTGAATAGTGTGTCCGGTTTCGGTAATACGGTTTCTTTTACAGGGATGGGTTATTAGCCATATTCTTATCCTGCGACACACGCTTATCCTGTGTCGAATTATCCTTTATTAACAAAGCTGTCTTTGGTGAAATGCTGAGCACAAACAGCTAACGTTCTCTTTGGCCGTGGCTGTTTGCTGCCAGCAAACAAAAAAAGCTACCCACTGATTTCTGGTGGCATCGTAATTTGGAAGAGAAATATTTGTTTTTCTTTGTGTCCAAAAGTAAACTGACAAGCAGCTTTGGGAGAGATACTGACAAAATCGCACCTCAAATCATCTGCGGATCTTCTTTTGTATTTCCAAAAGTGTAGACGCTACTAAGGCATAGTTTGATCTGCCGTTGTTTGTTCCCGCTAGAATAGTTTCCGGTGTGGGCAGGTCCAGCGCAGCGATTGGCTCTGGCTAGGTCTGTACTAATTGGACGGCACAACCTGACGTCAGGTTTTGCCCAGATCTCGTGAAGATCTCAGGAGGAGCTGTTCAGAGAGGAAATCACACTCACAAAATCACAGCAAAATCCTTATACCTTATGTTTAGAAACTTTTCAGAGGTTGAGCATGGACAACCAACATAACATTACTAATATGTTTTACAAGAAGGATCAGCATATTAGGTCTCCTTTAAGTGTCATCTGCATTTGTAAATAAAAGGCATCGATGATAATGCTCTGCGTTTTTACACTTGTCACAATGCATGACACTATGTTCTCTGCTTTGGTGTATCAAGCAGTGCAGCTGTATGTAAGCTTTGTTATTTGTTTTATTTCTGTAATAATTTATTGAGCGTTTTGCTTTAATGTGTCACCCATCTGTTAGCTGTCTGTCAATATCTGTCAACAGTATCAATCTATCTGTATGCCATCTATGTATGCCTGTCTGGCTTTCTCTTCACACAATTTCATTAAAAAGGAATCTGAATTCAAAGATTTAAAAAAATCAAAGGACGAAAAGGTCTGACATGTGCTTACATCATGTTGTGCTTGTTAAAGACAGATCCCAGGCGGGTAGCTAAAAGACCTGCCTTTCCTCTAGCGTGGGGGGAAGCACCGTGCTGGAGTCATAAGGTGAGAGTGTGAGACCGTTCCAGGGAGTGGGTTTGATGTTGATGAGGGCGCAGACACAGGCCTTGTTTAAATGAGGATCCCTGAACTCAGGCTGCAGGGGCCAGATGGCCATGAAATCAGGACCCATGAAAACGGAATACAACAGAACCAGCTCACGCCTGGGCAACGTGCTGTTAATACCAAAGAGCACCATCGTGGCATGGATGTTTGTGCTCGCGCTCATGTGTGAAAGAGTATGGGAGGGGTGTTCACTTATTAAACAGCTGTGAGAGCTGATTCACTCATAATTTTAAACATATGGCTTATTTAACATAAACATATGGCTCATTTTGCTTTTTCGGTCTTGTTTTCTTTTTTCCTTCTTATGTATTTATATTCTTTTGGTTCAGATATTCTCTATTTACATACAGTAAGCAGTAAATATGCATGAGATTCGTTCCTATTTTGAAGATTTTTTTCACCCCAGAAATTAGTACTTATTATGACCTAACCCCTCATTTATGATTTGCATATGTATATTGGATGTGGCTTGCTCTTTTCATTGGGAAAAAAATGTATTTGTGATTAAAAGAAAGGATTCAGTCAGTGTAGGAAATAACCCCACCACAAATATTGGCACTGTGAGAGAATCTTGCCCATATTCACACGCGTGCGCACACACGCACACACGTACATACACGCACACACACACACACATGCACATGATGACAGACAATCACAATGCTTATGTGCATAATATTCCAAATAAGGCAATAATCTGGATTTGATATGGATCATGCAAGCAGCATATCCTTCTTGAATATTCGGTATTAGACCTCATTTCGAGGGTAACATTTCCCTATTGAGACATGTGGGATATGCCAATATTCTTCAGGTTTTAAAAGCATTCTTTGTGGATGTGCACAGCACATTCAGAATATTTGTCTCATTTGGGGGTTTTTACCGCAGTTTGCAACACATGGCTGCATGTTTATGGTTGGCAAGGTCCACATTTCTGGTTGGAAGGGGAAACTTACCAACTTTTCACATTATGAAGGATATATATTAACAGGTTTTTAGATACGGCCCAATATTGCAATGCTGCCCTATTCAAGGAGGTGGTTGAATGAAAATGAGAGGTTGTGTTTGCGTGCGCGAACAAGTTTGTCACTGCTGGAAAACTTTGAAAAAATCTTATTTTAATCTGAATACATACGGCTTCATGTAACAGGAATGATATGGGAATATTCATTTTCATCATCTGAAAAACAGCTCAGTAAAAAATATATATATTATTGGGATTATTAGAACCCCAATTCCGAAATAGTTGGGACAAAGTGTAAATTGCGAATAAAATCAAAATGCAATGACTTTCAAATCACACCAGCCAGTATTTTATTCAGAGTAGAACAGAGATAACATAGAAAATGTTGAAATTGAGAAATTTTACAATTTTTTCCACAAAATGAGCTCATTTCAAATTTGTTGGCTGCTACAGGTCTCAAAGTTGGGACAGGGGCCTGTTGACCAAGGTGTAACATCCGCTCTTCTTTATAGCACAAAGTGGAGGAATCTGGGCATTGAGGAGACAAGTTTCTTGAGTTTAGCCATTGGAATTTGATCGCACTCTTGTTTAATGCAGGCTTCCAGCTGCTGGAGAGTATTAGGTCTCCTTTGATGGACTTTTCGTTTAATTATGCGCCAAATGTTCTCAATCGATGAAAGATTAAGACTGCAGGCAGGCCAGTTCAGCACACAGACTCTTCTACTATGAAGACATACTGTTCTTATGGCTGCAGTGTGTGGTTTTGCGTTGTCCTGCTGAAATACACAAGGCCTTCCCTGGAATAGATGTCATCTGGAGGGGAGCATATGTTGCTCTAAAACCTTTATATACCTTTCAGTATTCATGGTGCCTTTTAAGACATGCAAGTGTCCAACACCATATGCACTAATGCATCCCCATACCATCAGAGATGCTGGCTTTTGATCTTAACGCTGATAACAGGAGGGGTGGTCTTTCTCCTCTTTAGCCTGGAGGACAGGACGCCCATGATTTCCTACAAGAATGTCAAATTTGGACTCGTCTGACCACAGGCACTTTGCCACTTTGCTACAGTCCATTTGAAATGAGCCTTGAACCACAGAACACAGCGGGGCTTCTGGATCATGCTCAACAATGGCTTCCTTTTTGCAAGGTAGAGTTTTAGCTGGCATCTGTGGCTGGCACGGCGGACTGTGTTTACAGGCAGTGGTTTCTTGAATTATTCCTGGGCCCATTTAGTAATGTCAATGACAGAATTATGCCGATGTTTGGGGCCCGAACATCAAGGGCATCCAGGAACGGCTTCAGCCATGTCCCTTACGCACAGAGATTTTTCCATTTTCTTTGAACCCTTTGATGATGTAATGCACTGTCAATGATGAGACCTTCAAAGCCTTTGCAATTTTTTGTTGAGGAACATTGTTTTCAAAGTATTCCACAATTTTTTTACGCAAGCCTTCACAGGTTCCAGAGCCTTTAGCCATCTTTACTTCTGAGAGACTCAGCCTCTCTAAGACATCCCTTTTATAGCCAATCATGTTACACTCCTGATGCCAGTTAGCTTAATTACATGCTAAATGTTCTTTCAGCTGATTCTCTTATATACAGGTGTATGCAAAAGTTTGGGCACCTCAGATCAAAATTTCTGTTACTGTGAATAGCTACGCGAGTGAAAGATGACTGCTCTCCAAAAGGCATGAAGTTAAAGATTTTTAATTCCCATCCTTTTACAGTTTCAAAACGCCAAAAAAAGGTAAACGGTCCGAAGCAGAAGTTTGGGCTTCCTGCATGGTCAGTACTAAGAGACACTCCCTTTGGCAAGTATCACAGCTTGTAAACACTTTTTGGTGCCAGGTATGAGTTTTTGAATTTTTGAATTCTGGTTTGGGGGATTTTGTCTATGATTCTTTTTCAAAGGCTTCCAGTTCTGTGAGATTCTTTGGCTGCCTTGCATGGACTGCTCTTTTGAGGTCCATCCACAGATTTTCAATGATGTTGAGCTAGGAGACCGTGAGAGCTATGGTGAAACCTTTAACTCTGTTGTGGATTTTGAGGTGTGTTTTGGATCATTATCATGTTGTGGAAGCCATCCTCTTTTCATCTTCAGCTTTTTTACAGATGGTGTGATGTTTACCTGCAGAATTTTCTGAAATTTAATTGAATCCATTCTTGCTTCGACCAGTGATATGTTCCCCGTACCACTGGCTGCAACACACGCCCAAAGCAAGATCGATCCAACCACGTGCTTTACAGTTAGAGAGGTGTTCTTCTCATGAAATTCTGCATCCTTTTTTATCCAAACATACCTCTGCTCATTGCAGCCAAAGACATCTATTTTAACTTCATCAGTTCACAGGACTTGTTTCCTAAATGCATCAGTCATGTTCAGATGTTCCTTAGCAACCTTCTGATGCTGAACTTCATAGTGAGGATGCAGGAAAGGTTTCCTTCTTGTGAGTTTTCCATGAAGTTCATATTTGAGCAAGTGTCGCTGAACCGTACGGCAGTGCACCATGACTCCATAGCGTGCTAAAATCTTGCTGAAGGTCCTTTGTTGTTAAACAGTGTTTTGATTTACCTTTTAGCAATCCGATGAGCAGTTTTCTTTGGATGTTTTCTTTGTCTTCCAGACCTCAAGCTGACCTCTACAGTTTCTGTTGACTGTCACTGCTTAATTATATTATGAACTGAGGATATCGCAACCTAAAAACATTTGCTATCTTCTTATAGCCTTCTCCTGATTTGTGGGTATTAATTATTTTCACTTTCAGAGAGCTTGACAGCTGCATTGGCTTCTGATGTGGGCCAAGGTTAGAGGAGTCTGGGTATTTATAAACTTCAAAATTCACTCGGCCTTTCCTAATGATGACTGTGAACAAGCCATAGCCCTAACAAGCTAAATACTATCTGAGACTACAGTCAAAGTTACCTGAGAGCTCAAACCTTTTGGGGTGCCCAAACTTTTGCACGGTGCTCATTTCCTTTATTTTGCTCTAGAATTGTACAAAACAAAAGTACTTCACCAATACTGCTTAAAATTTCCAAAAAAGTGTTGTGTCTTTAAACTTATGCCACTCAGAGATCATTTCATCATCTATTTGCTCAACTATTCTTAGTAACAGAAATTTTGATCAGAGGTGCCCAAACTTTTTGATACAAGTGTATTAATTGCTTTTTCAACCCTTTTTTGCCTGTGTCCCAACTTTTTTGAGACCTGTTGCAGCGAGAAAATTTGAAATAAGCTTATTTCGTGGATAAAAATGTAAAATGTCTCAGTTTCAACATTTGAAATGTTATCTACGTATGTTCTACTGTAAACTAGAAAAGCACTCAGAGAGCGCAGACAGCAAACCGAAAAGCACGGCGATCGGAACTCCGGCCCATTGGAAAGACTTGAAATCTTGAACTTTGGCGTATATCTCAGCAGTACTTTGGTTGAGATATGCCAAAATTTAATCAGCTGTTCCTTGACTTAATACCCACCTACCCTGAAAATTTCATCAAAATCCGGCCATAACTTTTTGAATTATGTTGTACACAAACAAACTAACAAACAAACGCCACCGAAAACATAACCTCCTTGGCGGAGGTAACTAGAGCACTTGGCAACCGAGCACATGTATCCCCAAAGGCCCCCCAGTTGGGCCCAGATGGTCCCAGAGTACCCAAGATCAATAAATGTCGGGAAATTACCATAATACATGTCCCTGCAAAATTTGAAAAGAATCGGTGCACTTATGTGGGCTGTAGAGCGTTCACAAGAAAATCTCTGCGGACGCGGCGGACGCGTGACGAGGCCAAATCCATAGCATCCTACGACCTTCGTTCGGGGGATACAATAACATATTGGCTCATGTCAGGGGTGGGCAATCACGGTCCTGGAGGGCCGGTGTGTATGCAGGTATTTATTCCTATCAATTACCCTGACTAATTGAGTTAATTGATTGCATGCACAAATATTGATTTTCGCAATGATTCGATCAAAGGAAAATGTTTTATAAAGGGGGACAAGACTAGTCTTTGTAGTTTCATGATGATTTAAAGAAATGCGCATGAAACGTCAGATTTCATAAAAGGTTTGGCTAATTGAGAAAATCAGCTAAAGACCGCATGTGGTGTGAAAACCAGGGACAGATACGGCCCTCGCTGCCCACCTCTGGCTCATGTGATCTGAAAGTCATTGCATTTTTTGTATTATTATTATTATTATTATTATTATTAATATTATTATTGTATTTTTCTCTAAATCAGGGTGAATACCAAAATATTTTGTGCATGTAAATGTAGTCTATGTCTGAAGTGTTGATTGACTTTGTTCTCCCTGCCCGTCCTAATGACATTAATTCCTCTGTGGTAACACACCTATGATCACATGCTGGTACAGACTGAGGTAGAGTTCTTTAAAAACTGTGCTTGAACAGACATACACTGAGCAGAATACCTGACCTCTCTGAAATTATTTGAAATTCTGAGCTGTCCTAATGAACTCAGGACCAGACATTTATTGGTGAAGTTTCTCACTGAAGCCCCATGGCTGTTATCCAACTGGGAATTTAGCCAGACAAGAATTAGTCTTCAAACTCAGTTTCCAAGCAACTAACCTGAGCTGCAGTTTTGAGTCACAGACTCCACAGCAAAAACTTTTTTTTTTGTAAGACTGGGGTCAGTTCCGTTTTCAAAACAGTCACTTATTTGAACAAATCGGCCCAAAGAACATTGCTTACATTTCTTTAAATTTCAATTTTGGAAAGGCATTCATTTTAAATTATTGATATTTTGAGGGGAATTATTTTTTATTCAGGCCAGTCATTGAGCAAAACACAGATGGCAGAGTAAATATTGTGGTCATTTTGTGGCCCAGCCTTCACTGGACAGTTAAAGGAGGGGAGAGCACCTCGGCAAAGTATATTTCAGAGGAAAGTAGAATACTTGAAGTGTCTACGCATTGTTTTAAAATTTTTTATTTGGTTTTGATCCAGTGCAACACATTTTTGTACCAGCGAGTCTTCAAATTCGCTTCAACACCAGGAGGCAGACATGTTTACTTGGGGAATCTTCTGATTTTGAATTTGATCTTCGGAAACCTCACCTTTAAGAATGCTTAATAGGCTTAACCTCTCGCAGTTTATATTTCCCGTTAAGCCACAGTTGCTCAGACTTATTGGTAAAAACCAACAACAATCTAATTTACTTTTGATTGCATTGTACCACAAAGTTAGGAGGCGTCTTCTGTGCATAAATGACAACGTAAAATATCAATATGTCTCCATAATTTCAGTACTAGTTAAGCAGCACAGATTTGTGGAAATTAGTTTGCAAGGCTGTGGGAATCTGGTCTTTATTTTGAATGTTGTCACAGCTAAAGGGCGCTGTAAGTTTGCACAGCTGTGTGACAATCCCAAGGACGGCGAAAATAAATGCAGCAAAGTCAGCGAAGATTTTGGATTTACAATGCCATTTCAATTATATAAATAGGCAATGGAAATTCACCTTTCATTTCCATTTCTAATTAAAGGTCATGTATTGGTCTTGTTGCTCAGTCGATAATTTGTTTGATTGTTAATCAGGCAAGCTTAAATAAAAACAGCTTGCGGGCAGCTATGCCGTAAAGGGAGAGCTCACTGAAGGCCTTTTGAACTACTCCATGGCCCAGATGAAAGAAAAGAGAACAACTGACGCCACGGAAAAGAGTAACTGACGCACAAGCACAGTGGCACTGGCGTTTGATTGGATAATGCGTTCAAAATTCACACTCACCCACTATGTACGGCACTGTTTAGTGAATGTTCTACATTGAAAACAAAATGTCTGCCCCTTTGGTATTTACACCGATTTGAAAACTTTCTGGTTTAAAAATGTGTCGCACTGGATCATTTCCAATGCTGCTGAAATATACTTTGCCAAGGTGCTGTCTCCTCCTCAAACAAAAATTTCCAAATGGCAAGTTAACGTCAATGCTTGCTGCTCGCTTATATTTCAGGGCACATTACAAGAATAACAATCCCACTTAGAAAAGGACAGGACAATATGGAATAAACTGTTTAGACAGAAACCGTAAGCAGTCATTTCTAAATTAAGCCTTAACAGTGTTAACCGTGTCCGGAAGTGCCATCGACCTGCAATGGACCACCATGCAATGGAAATGCATACACTGGTCAGATAAATCACTGTGTGCTCTGGACCTTAGAAGAGAAGCACAATCTAGATAGTTACCAGCAACAAGTCTAATAGACATGCTCTGATGAACATGGGATGATTCAGTGCACTGTGACAGATGATGGGTCCCATCATCTGTCACAGGATTTGGCAAGGGTAGCTTGTACCTCTGTGAAGGTGCAAGATCACTAAAAAACAAAAAAAATGCATACATGCATTAAAAAGGCTGCATAAGAAGAGCGTGCGGGTGCTGGACTGGCCTGCATACAGTCAAGGCTTTTCCCCAGAAAACATGGCGCATTTTGAAATGCAAAATGCATTGCAAAGACCCAGTTGTATTGTTCACCCTAAGATTTTTTTTTCAGGAAGAATGGCAAATAATTACACTTGAATCACTCAATCAGTCCCTGCACATCAATTAAATATCGCAGGAAGGAAAGGTAACATTACAAAGTAGTCATTACTTTACTGTCCAAATTTTTGGAAGATATGTTATAGCATTAAATAATGTGCGGTTGTATTGTTTCCAGCAAAATGCAGGTCAAAGATAATTTTGCAATGATTGCTTTCAGATATAATTTTAAATAAACATGCTCTCCCAACTTTTTGTTATTTGGGGTTGTGAATCAGTTGCTTGAAACAGAAACAGTTTCCAGCGCATTAATACATAACACTGAAACAGGTCTCCAACCTCGGAGACTTTACCGACTAGTTTTGGTGCAACTCTTGGCAGTACATGAACTTCAGAAACAGCTGCCCTCTAGGGAATTTCAGGAATTTTCATCAGAATTTTTGGAGTTTACAAATAATGAGGTGATTAAAATAAAAAAAACCAAACCATTGTGGCTGAAAACATCTGGCAAATGAATAGATAAAGAGTATCAGTGGAAAACTGGCAGACTTAAAATTGACTCCTAAGGCAGCCAATGGTCAATACCTGCTGGTTACTAAAGATGGGCGCTGGAAACATCTGAGAGCACAATACAGTGGGACTTTAAATTATATGGCCTACAGCAGGGTTAGGGAATCGCTCTGCATGTTCTAGATGTCTCTGTGCTCTAATGCTCCTGTTCAAATTAACTGTGGCTTGTAAAGGGCTTGAGAATGACTCATCATTTGAATTAGGTGTTTTAGAGCAGGGAGATATCAAGAATGTGCAGGGCAATGGCTCAACAGAAGCAGGGTTCCCTCCCTCTGGCTCTCAGCCAGGTTTCAAAACTGTTATGCTTTAAAAACAGATTGGCTAAAAATAACCAGTCTGTTTGGCTCTGGCTGATGTTAGTTGATTTAACCAGTATTTTAATTTTTTAATCCAAAATCATTGTTGATTTGAACAATATCTTGATAACAAATAGCCAATATAACAGTTACCCTGAAATTCAATCCTGCTCGGTCGGATACATATCCACCCATCTGGTTGTTTTTAGAGTGTAGCTTTGGGCAAGATGTTAAAGATACAGAGGGTATGTTATCACTAAAACTGGACAAACAGCCAACTGGGAAAAAGTAGCTTGATCTGTTAAATCAAGTTCCTACTGCAGCATGCAGATGGACAGGTCCTATTTGTGTAAATATGATGAATCCATGTACACTATCCTGCTATGTGTCAACAGCGCAGGTAGTTTTGTTGTTGTGATGGTGGATAGAATACCTTATTGGCACATTTTAGGCCCCTTAACACTGGCTGGATATCATTTGAATGCAATGCTAATGAATTGATGGTGGGCATGAAATGCAGATCCCATCATGACCGCTATCTAACCTTTGTCAATTGGCTATTTCCAGAAGAATAATGCACCATGTCATAGAGTTCGTATCATTTCACGCTGGTTTCAAGGATATGGCAATGACTTCAATTTACTCCAATGGCCTGATCAGACTCCAATATCAGTCCAACAGAGTTCCCTTGGGATGAAGTAGAATGTGAGACGTTTGGAGTCATCTTTAATCTGAGGTGTTCTGAAAAATATGTTAATCATCTTTTGTTGAAATTCTCTCCACACACTGACTTAAGAGACTGTGTGGGCATGAGCACAGATATTAGCCAAATATCCACCCTTATTTCCTGTTAGCTCTCTGGCCCAACTTTCTTTCACATAATAGGTATTCTCTTTCATTATCAGAATTTTTTATGTGTTTGCTACTGACTTATTACCAAGTGTTCCATCCTTAATTTTCAATAAATACTGTTCCAAGAGGGTTCAACCAGTCTGTCATAGTTTGGATTTTTGAGTATAGAACTTAACGGTGATTATCAAAAGAAAAATGTTCTTTATGATTTAAAATCTGTAACAAGTGATTTTTAACTGTACAAGTGATTCAACAATGTTATTACTGAATGACTGATAAACAAAATGGAGATTCTAGTTGGCCAATTTTTAATTCCTGAAGAAAGGTTGAAAAGCAAAAAGCTTTAATACAAATAATTGACTTCAAGATTAAGGGATCACGTGATGATGTAAACACTTACTGTGGCTCTTTCCAAGTCCCATTTGTGATTTTTTACCAATCACCCTGGGGAATTTATGGTTTATTTAATATAAATACAAGAGAACATCATTAGAAGCTTATTAATACTATGGCCTCTATCTTCCACCCTGCGCAGACGGGAGCAAAACGTAACACAAGTGTCTTTGCTACTTTATAACCAACACAAATATCAATTTCTGGTATAAATAGTGCATAAATAGCCAATGCGTTTGTGCCAAGTTTGGCGCCCATGGGCCTGTTGGTCTTCAAATGACGTAAGGTCAGGCGTAACGCTGGCGTGTTGCAATTTTGAGGTAGGGCAAAGCTCTTTTGCCACTGGCCAACAAAAACCTGGTCAAAAGTCAATAGTCAGTTTTTAAGTTCTATCTTAAGCCAAATTAAGGGCGACATGGTGACACAGTGGTTAGCACCACTGCCTCACAAGAAGGTTGTGGGTTTGAATCCGGCCTGGGGCCTTTCTGTGTGCAGTGTGCATGTTCTCCCCGTGTTCGCGTGGGTTTCCTACAGGTGCTCCGGCTTCCACCACCCAGAAAAACATGCATTACAACACTCCTACTAGTAACCCTGAGCAAGGTACTGGTGTTACAACTGGAGTTGGTCCCCGGGCGCTGTTCTGTGGCTACCCACTGCTCCTAACTATAGGATGAGTCAAATGCAGAGGACAAATTACCCCAAGGGATTCAATAAAGTATATCTTATTTATATCCCTGAATGCCGAATGGTGTTCCGGGAGATATTATGTTTTTGGTCCGGTCGCCGCCGGACTAGGTGTTAACGCGATAACTTCAGTAATATTTCAATTGCAAATTACGAATTTTGCTCATAAGTAAGAATCATAAAGAGTAAGAACTGATTCGATTTTGGACAATTTACTATCCCTAGATTGGCCACCAGGGGCCAAAAACTGAAAAAAAAATCACAGTTCCGCAATGACTTCAGTAATATTTCAATTACAAATTTCAAGTTTTGCAAACAAGTAAGTATCATAAAGAGGAAGAACTGATTCGATTTTGGACAATTTACGATCATTAGATTGGCCACCAGGGGCCAAAAACTGATGTACATGTTAACGTGATAACTGCAGTAATATTTCAATTAGAAATTCCAAGTTTTGCGTATCAGTAAGTATCATAAAGAGGAAGAACTAATTCGATTTTTGGACAGTTTACAATTTCTAGATTGGCCACCAGGGGCCAAAAACTGAAAAAATCACAGTTTTTTATCATATCTCTGGAAATATTTGTCCGATTGACCTCAAATCAAGTGCAAATGAAAGGTCATGACCTGAGGATGTGTCTCACGATGACATTATACCTGTTTGGTTCAAAAATTTGACACTAGGTGCAGCTTTGTCACATAAAATTCACCATTTTTGCTATATCTTTGGAACTATTTCTCCAATTGACATGAAACTATGTGCAACTGCTGGGTCATGGCCTCACAACGTGCCACATGATGACATCATACCTGTATGGTTCAATATTTTGCCACCAGGTGGCGCTTTGTGATAGAAAATTACCGTTTTGGCCTTATCTTCAGAACCATTTGACCGATTGACCTGAAATTAAGTTCAAATGAAAGTTTATTCAGGGATTGGGGAATTGGACGATTGGGGGTATTCGGGGATATACCCCCAGCCGTCGCCTCCGACGGCATAAGCCTAGTTATTAGGATAGTATTACGCACTTTTGTCAAAGAGTGCGCAATGAGTGTACCCCCTGCTCATTACATACTAGAGAGTGAGGGAAAAAAAAAACTATACACTTTTTAAATGTCCAATTGTTATATTCTGTAGCAATGTATACAACATCTTTTAAAATTTACATTTGATACCAGTTTGCACCAGATTAAACCCATGACTGCTGTGGAACAATTTAAGGAGTTAAGTGAAATTTCACTTGTGCCAACTGATCAGGCTCTGATACGAAGCAAACAAAACAAAATTCCCTCTGCGAAGTTTCAAGTCAACATAAAACATTTATTGCGCGTTAGGAGACTGACGCCGACAACTCCACAGCACATTTGTAACGTTCCATGTCCTATGATACTCAGTGACTGAGAGGACCCTTTGGCTGGGGGTAAACTGTGGACGCACTACGCTTGGCAGTGCCAGGTCATGACGACCAATGCACAGGCAAGATTCATATGCCTGTTTTTAAGTTCAAATGACTATGCAACCCATTATGACATGCATAGTCAGTTTTATATCCAGCCCTGTTGAGTTGACAAAAGTCAGATTTTACTTGAGTCCCTTAATTGTCCTCTGTGCAGTCATGCCTGAAACCTAATGAGGTGTAACTGGTACCAATATCCGTGGAAAGATCTGAGGCAAAAATACGAAATGTTTTGTACACATGTATATTGCTACACCATCACAAAATGACCCATTAAAAAGTGCATAGTTTTTTTTTACTTAGTCTGTACACAGGGACAAACAGCGGTGCCCACGGAAGCAAACACAGAGTTTACTGTAGGGGCCGTGTGCACGCATGCGTTGCTCATATAGACAGCATCAAACGGTATTTGCACTCACCCTCAACTGTCTCGGACCCCTCATATCATGATCAGTTTTGGTTGCTGTTCAGAATCTATTCCCTACAGGCTGTAACCAGATGTGGTGCTCTTGAGCTGCCATCGTCACTCGTGGCTGCCTGAAGCGGGTACGGTCAGTGACAGTGCCTGTGTTCCATTCTCAGATAGACATTCGACTGATTATTGAATGGTGACAGTGCAAATGACGCACCACCTGTCAGGGGCTGAGATCTGCCCGTAACATACGAAAGGCTCTTTTTCTCTCTCCTGTGTCAAGCCGTTCCATTTTCTTGATGCAGTAGCATTTTTCGTTTTTTTTGTTGGTCTTATATAGGCTATTGACCACACCAAAAAGAACAAGTCAAGTGTCACTGTACACATCACCAATAGCTGAATGTTTGTTATTACTGAAGTGCTTGGCGCATTCACGTGGTGCGCGTCAGGATTACAATACCACACGCTTTTCTTTATTTCCTCTCGTGCCTCACTGGAAAAGCAATGAAAATCAATCGATTCTTCAATTTGCTGCAAAGACAGTACCAACCTCACCTGTGTGTTTTTAATGGCGCTGAGTGTATATTGGTTCTGCCAGTATATACGTATATCCAGCTTGCCTTTTTTTCGACAATAACTCCGAAGCAAAGGCTACAATTTTCCAAAATAATTCAAGAAATTTGATGGTTTCTCAAAGATTGCCATATGAGAAATTGAGAATATGGATCCGGATGTTGACTTTCGAGTGAGATAGACACTGACTTTGAACAGTCAGGAGATGAAGCTGAAGGCAAAGTTTCAGTGGCTGTTGCCCGGCCTGACGGAGGAGCTCGTCCATGTAGCAGAGGCGCCTGCTGGGGGACCTGGGTAAGCAGCTCAATACGATGCAGGCAAATTGCCTGACACCCACCAGACCGACAATTTTGAGCAGGAATTGGGAAATAATTACTGGTAAGCATCATTTTTGCGCGAAATAGGAACAATTCATCACAACTTCTGGTTAGTTTTCTTGTTTTTTACACGTCTGATTTGTTCAATAATTTCTTTTTACCCATCTTCCACTAAAGTCGCTCTTCTTAACTATATCAGTCTTAAGACTGCCATTTTTCTTTTTACATATTTTATTGAACAAAAAAAAACCTTGAGTAATAATGATAATGACTGCATCAAAAGACATCAGACCATTTCATATATGTCCATGGCTACACGCACAAAGTATTGATACACCTTTCAGGTATGGCTTCATCATAGCCCAAGAGCTTTGGGAAATACAGTGCAGATTTTTGCTGTATTCCGGAAATTCTCATCTTTTGGAAATGTGCGCAGGCTAACACATCACAAACGAATAGTTGTTGATTGGGAATAAAACCTTTTTATGATGTAAACAATGCAAGCAATACTAAACAAAACGAATACAGAATGTACGATCAGATGGGGCGAAAAAGGCACAGCCATTTTGGTTAATACATCACAGTCATATTACCACAAACTCGCCGAACTTGTTTCTTTTAGGGGCGGAACCCGTTATGGTAGAAACCAGCAAAATAAATTATTTTGAAAAATTATTAAAAATTAGGCTGTTTGTAACATGCATGTGCATTTTCTCTCCCGCCCTTTAAAGGGAATGGGAGGTGACACTGGTTTATTTCATGTTTTGCCCAAAACAGGCCTATGATTAATTAAAAGATTAAATCCAACCATTTTGCACCTACTGCCATAATATGCACCCTGATAACCCGCCATTAAATTAGAAAAATGGATTTTGGACACGCCGTAAATGCTGTTGCACCATGCATTTCAGACCATACACTTAGATCGTTAAGATAGGGCCAAATAACTTTTTTCAATGGGGACTCACCCAATATCTAAAAATAGCCTGAACGTAAGGTGAACATTATTCTCCGAACCCGGAAGTCGGGCAAGCAAACAACAGGAGGCAATGTGCCGAATTAGAAAAAGTAGGTTTTTGGGTGATTTTATCAACTTTTATTTTATATCTAACTTGTATTGACAATGGGGACCTGGGGTGCATTTCCCAAAAGCATAGTTTTTTAACTATGCTAGCAACTTACGTAGTTCATCTATTCAATGTCAATGGCTCCAACTATGTAAGTTCGCACCTGTTCTTTCGAGCTTCCTGGCTCGACAGAGCAAACTGAGCAATAGCAATAATGACTCTGAAAAAAATTACGAACACTAAACAACTAACAGGGAAACACAGATAAGGGGCAGTCCAGACAACACAAACCGCAACAATAACAACCTTTTTTCATTTGCACTTAGCCAGGCTGCAACAATAACAACCCTTTTTCATTTGCGCTTAGCCAGGTACGGAAATGCAACGTGTTCAGTGCTCAAATCACGGCACATAACAAGTAAGACTTTGTCTTCATACTTTAATTTGTGACCCCTTGACAGGTTTGTAATGGCAAGCTAGCTTGGAAACAGTTCGTCGACCTACTTGATAACACACGAGTTGTATGATTCTATGCTAGAATTTGAAGTTATTCCACCGATGTTGATAGGATTTTCTTTCGCCGCGGCTGCGGTTCATTTGTCTGGTATTGTTCATTTTGTTTCGAAAAAAGGCAACTTTAGATCACCAATGTGAAGCGATACCGCTTATTTCAAACCTTGCAGTGTATGTAAAATATGTTGATGTTAATGCTAGGTAAGGGAACAAAGCTTGTGAAGACTACTGTAATGTGAATAGAGGCCACTAGATGGCAGTATTTACCTTTTTTTTATTCAGCTCAGACTGGAGCTATGTTTAGACATGTCCTGGACATGTCTGGGGCAAGTCCCCGAAAAGTAAAAACAAGAGGTCTAAATGTGGGTGGGGTCTGCAAAAGAGTATATAAGGAAAAGAATTGAGACAGTAAAGTAGTAGGAGAAATTGCAAGAAGATGACCAGACCTGCCATTCTGTTCAAGACCTGTGACGTTTCTTTTGTGGATTTCTTTGCCTGTGTTTGAGCATTTTCATTATCCAGGACATCACCAAGCCACCCCACAAAAAGGGACTGTAAATATTTCTTTTTTTTTTCCTATTCAATCTTGGTCAGTTTAGTTAGTTGTTGTGTTTAATTAAATGTGTTTAAGTTTTTAAAACTGTGTCTGTCATCCGTTGCTGTTGCTGTTGTGTTGTAGATTGTAATAAGAAATTGGGGCCATAACAAATTGGGGGCTCAAGGTCCGGGATAGACCATTTTGTGAGTCATTTATTAAAAATCTAACATTTCAAATTGTAAAATTGATTTTTTTTTAATTGAATACATATATATTGACAACAGCAATGGATGATTTCTTGGCATCACCAACCGTAGGGGTTTTGAAGTCTTTTAAAAAGACAGAACTGCTAGAAATTTGCAGACATTTAGAGCTGACAGAGGTGAAACCAGCCATGCGAAAAGCAAGACTGGCTAGAGAGATAGTTGAATATTACATTGATGAAAATGTGTTTGCACCTGGAGATCTGGAACAGTTTCCAGTGGAAAATCCAAATATAGAAATGGAACTTAAATTAAAAATGATAGAGATTGAAAGGGAAGAAAAAGAAAAACAAAGGCAGTTTGAGTTGGAAAAATTAGCAAGAGAAGAGAAAAAAGAAAGGGAGGAAAGAGAAAAAGAAAGGGGGGAAAAAGAGAAACAAAGAGAATTTGAGAGGGGAGAAAAAGAAAAACAAAGAGAATTTGAGTTAGAAAAATTTGCAAGACAGAGAGATTTTGAATTAGAGAAATTCGATAGAGAAGAAAGACTCCAAATGGAGCAACTAAAAATAAAAATTCAAACAGAAAATAAATTTCGGGCTAGCCAGGAGGTAAAACTGGTGCCTCCATTTGCAGAAAAGGATGTTGACAACTGTTTCCAGTGTTTTGAAAAGGTAGCAAAGAGTTGCCAGTGGCCAAGGGAACACTGGCCTCTGATGTTGCAAACTGTCCTCAGGGGTAAAGCTCAACAAGCCTATTCGGCTTTGTCTGCAGATGATTCCTCTGATTATGAGGTTGTCAAAAAGGTTATTTTGAGAGCTTATGAGTTGGTTCCAGAGGCTTACCGACAGAAATTCAGAGGTCTGAAGAAATCTGAAAATCAGACTTATGTTGAATTTGCTAATGAAAAGCAGGTTTGCTTTGAGCGCTGGTGTACTTCTATGGAGGTCAAGGATGATTTCAACTCACTAAAAGAGATGGTGTTAGTTGAAGAATTCAAGAACTGTGTTAAAGATGATGTTAAGACCTACCTTAATGGGAAGCAAGCACTGAATTTGCAATCAGCTGCCAAATTTGCAGATGTTCTCACACATAAGTCCAAATTTCAGTTTAGCAGTAAAAATAGATGGTCCCAATTTCAGAAAAAGGGTTATGGTGATACCCAAGATTCCTCACCCAAAGACAAGGACAAATCTGGTGATGGTGCTCAGAAATCCAGTAACAGGTCTGATCAAAGTGTGAAAGCTGACAGTGACAAAAGTGGTCTAGTTTGCAGTTATTGCAAGAAATCTGGTCATGTTACAACTAACTGTTGGTTCCTTAAAGCTAAGAAAGAAAAAGAAAAGGATACCAAACCAAATGCCTTTGTGAAAACAAGGTTAGAAACCCCTCTAGTAGATAACCAATCTGCTAAATTGCCTGCTTCTTGTGGGGCTAAAAAGCCTAATACAGCTGACTTTGTGAGGGAGGAATTTCTTCCATTTGTGTCAGAGGGATTTGTGGCTCTGAATGAGCATACTACTCCTGTCCACATATATATCCTAAGGGATATCGGAGCTTCTCGGTCACTTTTGTTGATGGACTCCTTGGAGTTACGTGATGAGACCGCTTCAGGGGATTTCATACTTGTACAAGGTATTGAAGGGAGGACTGTATCTGTACCCCTGCGCTCTATATTCTTGAAGTCAGATTTAGTTACAGGACAGGTAAAGGTGGGACTTATGTCAAGTCTACCTATAAAGGGTGTTTCTCTGTTGCTAGGCAATGACCTGGCTGGGGGCAAAGTAGTTCCCCCTGTACATCTTACTTCACAGCCGAGCACTGAAGATGGGGATGAGGACCCATCTCTGTATCCTTCTTGCGCAGTGACTCGTGCTATGGCCAAGAAGGCTAAAGAAGAAGATGATGTGGTGCCGTCCAGTACATTGAATAGTCAGGACTCAGGTGGTTCGCCTCATGACTCTGATTGGCCTACTATGGTTTCTCCGTTTGAGGACTTATCAGATACTTTTATCAGTTCTCTGTTCAGCCAGCCGGATGGGTCTGGTGATTCTGATGTGTCTGGAGACTTGTCTCTGTCCAGAAAGCGGTTGATTGAGGAGCAAACTAATGATCCTGAAATTTGTGTACTAAAGAGGAGAGCCCTTTCTGATAAAGAAATAGACGCAGTTCCAGTTGGGTATTATCTCAAGGATGGTGTGTTGATGCGGAAGTGGCGCCCTACTGATATCCCTGCCAATGCAGATTGGGCAGTGGTCAGGCAAATTGTTGTTCCAAAGGTCTATAGGAATGAGATCTTAACAATGGCTCATAGTTTACCTTTAGGAGGTCATCTTGGTGTTAACAAGACTGTTGATAAGATCATGAAACACTTCTTTTGGCCTGGGCTTCGGAAAGACGTTTCCAACTTTTGCAAAACCTGTCACACTTGTCAGGTAGTTGGAAAACACCAGTTCGACCCACCTGTAGCTCCATTGCAGCCTATCCCAGCATTTGGGGAGCCATTCTCTAGGGTCATTGTTGATTGCGTTGGTCCATTACCCAAGACTAGATCTGGAAATCAGTACTTGTTGACAATCATGTGTGCATCTACCAGATTCCCCGAAGCCATACCTCTACGTAACATCAAGGCAACTACAATCTCGAAGGCTTTGATAAAGTTCTTCACGTTGTTTGGCCTTCCCAGGGAAATTCAGTCAGACCAGGGTAGCAATTTCACTTCAGGATTGTTTCAGCAGGTTGTGTATGAACTAGGTGCAAAGCAGATTCTTTCTAGTGCCTATCATCCAGAAAGTCAGGGTGCCTTAGAGCGGTTTCATTCCACTCTCAAGACAATGATGAGGACTTATTGTTATGACCATGAGAAAGACTGGGATGAAGGGGTTCATTTGCTGTTGTTTGCAGCTAGAGAAGCAGTGCAGGAGTCTACTGGATTCAGTCCATTTGAGCTAGTGTTTGGTCATGAAGTGAGAGGACCTTTGCTATTATTGAGTGAACAATGGCAAGAGGAAGAGCCGTACATCAGTCTGTTAGACTATGTTAGCAAGTTCAAGGAAAGATTGCGTGCAGCTTGTGACCTTGCCAAAGAGAACTTGAAATCAAGTCAGGGAAAAATGAAAACTTGGTATGATCATAAGGCTAGAAGCCGTGAGTTTAAACCAGGAGACAAGGTCCTTGTGTTGTTTCCCTTGCAGTCCAATCCATTGCAGGCTAGATTTCATGGTCCTTATGAAATTCTGACAAAACTCAATGATCTCAATTACATTGTGAAGACTCCAGATAGGAGAAAACCAAAACAATTGTGTCATATTAACATGCTCAAGCCTTATCATGACAGAAATGCTAGGGTTGCAGCAGTCATTTCAGATTCTCCAATGGTCAAAACGTGTGAAGATGAGGGGGAGTTTCAAGATGATGAACCTAGAATTAAAGCTGAAGTTCTTTCATGTAAATTGTCAAACACTGAAGTGTTGCAAAATCTTGATGTAAAACTCCAGCACTTAGAACCCTCACAGAGAGATCAGTTTGAAAGGTTGATCAAGAAATATGAGGATTTGTTTCCTGATGTTCCAAAGAGAGTTACTATAGCCTCTCATGATGTAGATGTTGGTGATGCCGAACCAATAAAACAGCATCCATACCGGATGAATCCTGAAAAGAGAAAGATTGCTGAGAAAGAGGTTGAGTACATGTTAAAACATGATATTATCAGACCCTCCAACTCCGATTGGAGTTCACCCTGTGTGCTAGTTCCAAAACCTGATGGAAGTACTAGATTCTGTGAAGATTATCGCAAAGTCAATGCTGTAACTAGAACTGATGTGTTTCCAATACCTAGGATTGATGATTGTATTGATAGTGTAGGGCAAGCAAAGTTTCTGACCAAGATTGATTTATTGAAGGGTTATTGGTGTGTGCCTTTAACTGAGAGGGCCAAGAGCATCTCTGCTTTTGCCACACCATCTGGATTGTACCAGTATGAAGTCCTACCCTTTGGCATGAAAAATGCCCCAGCCACGTTCCAAAGGATGATACAGTCTACAATCGCCGGATTGCCACACACGGGTGCGTACATCGATGACCTGATCACACGAAGTGACTCCTGGGAAGAACATCTAAAAGATGTAGAGACATTGTTCCAGCGCCTGACCCAGGCTAACCTGACTGTTAACCTGAGCAAGAGTGACTTTGGTTGTGCTACTGTCTCCTATCTTGGCTACGTCATAGGCCAGGGTAAGGTGGCACCCATAAATGCTAAAGTCCAAGCCATCATGGACTTTCCAGTTCCTGACAACAAAAAAGCTTTGCGCCGCTTCCTTGGAATGATCGGGTACTACCGCAAGTTCTGCAAGAACTTTGCTGAGATTGCTCTCAGTCTAACTAACCAACTGAAGAAAGGCGTAAAGTTCACCTGGGATGATGCATGCCAGAGAGCCTTCGATCACCTGAAGTCTCTGCTGTGTCACTTCCCCGTGCTCAAATCTCCTGACTTCAACAAACCGTTCTCCATCGCGGTCGATGCTAGCGACCAAGCTTGTGGATCTGTGCTCCTACAGAGAAGTGACTCTGATGACATTGAGCATCCCGTGGCATACTTCTCCAGGAAGTTCAATCGCCACCAAAGGAACTATTCCACAATTGAGAAGGAACTGTTGGCTCTGGTCCTTTCTTTACAACACTTTGAGGTTTATGTTTGTACAGGACAAAAGCCAATGATTGTGTACACTGACCACAATCCGTTAATGTTTTTGAGTAAGATGAAAAACAAAAATCGAAGAATATTGAATTGGAGTTTGATTTTACAGGAGTTTGACTTGGAAATTAAGCATGTGAAGGGTACAGACAATGTAATTGCTGATTGCTTATCCCGTGTTTGAATATGTATATATATATCACGTTTATTTGAATATTGTATGATATGTATATATAGACAAGTGTCCACTTAACCATTTTGTATTGAAAAGAAAAATTTTGCCTTTATGAGTCAAAATTTTTCCCTTTTGGAATGGAGGTGTAATGTGAATAGAGGCCACTAGATGGCAGTATTTACCTTTTTTTTTTATTCAGCTCAGACTGGAGCTATGTTTAGACATGTCCTGGACATGTCTGGGGCAAGTCCCCGAAAAGTAAAAACAAGAGGTCTAAATGTGGGTGGGGTCTGCAAAAGAATATATAAGGAAAAGAATTGAGACAGTAAAGTAGTAGGAGAAATTGCAAGAAGATGACCAGACCTGCCATTCTGTTCAAGACCTGTGACGTTTCTTTTGTGGATTTCTTTGCCTGTGTTTGAGCATTTTCATTATCCAGGACATCACCAAGCCACCCCACAAAAAGGGACTGTAAATATTTCTTTTTTTTTCCTATTCAATCTTGGTCAGTTTAGTTAGTTGTTGTGTTTAATTAAATGTGTTTAAGTTTTTAAAACTGTGTCTGTCATCCCTTGCTGTTGCTGTTGTGTTGTAGATTGTAATAAGAAATTGGGGCCATAACACTACAAAAGGAGTTTTTTACTCCTATCGCTGCTGGTGGGTCGACATCAGTATCAGAAGGCAGCAGGTTAACCAGGTTACCTGGGCCATAGTCGCAGTCTGGGACGGGGGAGGAAGGGAGGAGTTTGACTAAATTTACCGCTTGTCATTTGTGCATTCAGTTAGTGTAATCAGGTAATATTCATCGATATATGCCTCGGGAGGAGTAATTCTATTATTAAACTACCTTTGAGCACACATTTCCGCTTCATTCCATGGAGAAAAAATGACCAACCAGCAGTTTAGTGCGTCTAGTTTTCAATGGTTCTCTATGGCAGATGCCTGATGCTTGCCTGACATCCACATCACGTGATGATTATTCACGTTTTTTGCGATGTCATCCGGGCGGGTCCCTATCACAAAGACGAGACTGGAGCACTCAAATCACCAGCATAAATTTATTTAGTCCTGGCACCTAATAAATTTAATTTTGACTAGCACTCTGGCCATGGGGATCCACGGGTTCTATTTCAAGTAACTTCATCATTATATTATAGTGAACAATGCACCATTATGATGTCATCACATGTATCTCTATGATGTCATCATGTTGCTATGGTGTTTCCATAAACACCAAGGTGGCTGTCACACGACCAATGTTTTTATTGCAATAAAACTAAGTAACCATTCAAGGGGAATAAGCTGCGCTGACATTCTGCGCTCAGTGGAAGTCGTCTGCAAGACGGAGCGAAATAGCGTCGCTAACATTATGCTGCAGATTACGCGTTACTTTCCCTTGTCGCCTGGCATCTGTTTTTTGGGATTCATGACTCCTGTGGATGAATTGGCTTGGGTTCAAAAGGGGAATCCCCAGGAGAGGACATACAGGGGGAATACCCCCTGCACGTCTATATTATAATAGCATCGCTCACGTTATGCTGCAGATACGCACCCGGTGGAATCTAGCACTGAGTGGCCGTACACACACGCACGCACGCGCTTACACACTCACACACACACACACACACACACACACAGAGTCCACTCGGCTATTTTAATATAGATGGCTCCTAATAAATTTATGCTGGTGATTTGAGTGCTCTAGTCTCGTCTTTGTATTTGGATTTACTGTCCTTTCTGCGAGCATCAACCTCTGCTGATAGAGGAGCTGCAGCGCAGTGGGTTCCTTCAACTTTTTTCAATACTGAGTTTTGTATTTTTATTATCTGATAACCTTACCACTATTGCTTGTAACTGCGGCATCTATCAGTAAGGTTTCAAAGGCCTGGTCTTCCTCTTGGTTTTTGCCAGTAGTAAAACTTTGCATGGGACCCTTGGGTCACTTTCCGTGTCACAAACCTTGCCATGAGGCAGTCTGTAAGAACAGACATTAGATCTGGGGAGGGTCAGAAAAATAAAAAGGAGTCTTGGAAGTACACTGGTTTTAATAGGCTCCACCTTGTCAATTAAAGACAGGGGGAATGGCCCTTCCCTGCACCATCTGAATGAGAATAAGGATTTCAAATGTGATGAGTTCAAATTGTTCATGAAAAGTACTTTTGCATTCGTCAAATTTGTTTTGCAATCTGATGAAAGTCCAAAACTCTTTTCATTAAATTTTGGATAGACTTTGCAGGGTCAGGTATGTACACACTCATGTCGTCCATATGTTTGCATGTGAATTTGAGGTTGACAAATACATGTGAACCAGCTTGATGCTATTCAATCAGCATTGACCAAAATCTTTAATTAAAGAATTCTGGATGATCTAGACACTAAATAAAAGTCCAAACTGGTTGTACTCAATTGTAGCACTTCTATAGTTCAATTAAATATACAGTATATGTATATTCTGTGGAATGAATCAAAAGTCAGAATGCACGGTAGCTGTGCTGCCAGAATTTATACCGTTCAGGCAATGGGTGATATATATCTGTATGATATTTGACTGAACTTTTTCCAGTGAAAGGCCTTTGGCTAGAAAGGAAAATGCCAAATTTTAAGGCTCCAAAAGTGAACGGTTTGGTTGCTGGGGCCTCCAGAAGGTTCACCCTCTGGAGGGCCAAAATGGAACTTTTACGAAAAATAGGTGTTTGAGGTGAAATATCTCAGTGCGCCCTCAACAGCCCACCAAAATTTCATAATTTTCCCCCTCCTAATACAGACTGACAACAGTTAAAATGAAGCTGGGCTATTGAGGGCGCACTGAGATATTTCAACTCAAAAACCTATTTCAAGTTCAATTTTGGCCCTGTGGAGGGTGACCCTTCTCGAGACCATAAAAACCAAACCGTCGACTTCTGGAACCTGAAAACCTGGAATTTTCCTATTTACAAATAGATCTTACACCAAAAGAAATTTCAGGTCATTTACTATCACACATGTATCAACCCCTAATAGAAATCTGCCTGACCGTTATTAATTCTGGCAGTTAATGACAACATTACAATTGCATGAACAAATGGTGAAAGAAGTGTGAATATTTCAAAAAGAAAATAAGAAAGGTTTTTCTCCTTTCTCTTTCTCATTGGGAGAACATCCTTTCTGTTCTTTCAATATTGGCCCTAGTAGTAATTCACTGGAATTCTACTGGCTTTTAAAAGGTCTTGCGATTATTAAATGCTCTCAAACACGTGAAGTCCACACCTGTTACTCAGCAAGAGGCAAGATGGGCTCATATTTTTTGCCCCATTTTGAGCACTTTTAAAATGACAAGTTATCGGTTGTCACTGGAGAACAGTAGATGACCTAAGAGGGAACAAATGATAATGAGATAACAGGAGGAAAATGAAACTTCTCTCTGATCAAGGTCACTCAGAGAATTTCCCTCCGAGTGAAGAAAATTGAGTTTAAACTCCAAGTTCAGAAATATTGATTTACTAATACCCTGAAGAGAACAAAGAATTTGCATTGCATTCGATAATCAGATGCCAAAAGCAGTCTACAAACACACCTTGCATAAGACGTCAGCGGGAAATATCCTGACATGGAAATGTCTCAGCAGACACCCATAGGAATCCTGAATGTCAAACTCTCCCACAGATTTGTCTGCAATTGAAGCACCTATTACTAAAACCCCACTTGACTTGACTTGACTTGTGGGGTTTTAGTAATCAGTGCTTCAATTCATTTTGTGGCCATGAAGCATTTTTTACCCTTAGAGCGCTATGGGCGATTAGCGGGAGCTCTTTTTAACAAGTTGCCACATGAAAGCAGCAGTTTTCAGCAGCTCAAGATATTTACATTTTTAATTCTTTAAAACTGTATGCAGGATTATAAAGGTTTGTTCAGTATTATTTCAAATCGTTGCAATTATAGTTTACATGGAAAAACTTTCATCAAAACATTTTTTTTAATGGGATAGTGCGCTGAGCGGCCGACAAGGGCAGAAAATTTGGGTTCAGACAGATTAGTTCCCGCAGAGTATTTTGTTGTTAAGTATAAAAATCTTTCATTTTTAATACTTTGTACAATTTCATTATAGCAAAAATAACAAGTAATTTACGATGAAACAAAATTTTGACTTTAAGAGAAAGAGGAAAAGGCAAGTGCTGCATTGGGTCAGGAAAAACTTATATGAGGGATCAGGTGCTCTCCCAGGATAAGGACAAACAAGTTTGAATAAAGCAAAGGCGATGTCTCTTGGTGCAGATTTCCTTTTTGACTGATTTTGCCTCCAGCTTTATCATGAAAACGATCATGTCCACAGCTAGGGTCTACATTCTTCCCATTTATGTTTTTCTCGAGTATTGAGGTTTTTTTGTGTGTATTTTACCTATTCTGTGTGCTTGTGCTGGTGACATGTGTTTTTATTTTCCATTACTACTTTAAATGGGTTGGTATATTGACCCCGGTCACATGACCCATACTTTTTTTAACTCAATGGGCTCTAATTTCTTGGCACAGCGCAGGGTGGCGCAGCATGGCATAGCCCACGCAGTGGTGATTTCGTCCGGTGTAGCCCACGCAGCAGTAATTTCGTGCGGTGCAACACCGTGCGCAGCCCCTTAGGCAATTTGGCAGATGGACGTGCCCCGAGATGGATGTGGCGGCGAGGTAGGGGGAAGTGTCACATATTCATCATGACGCAGTGGCAGTTTTGTGGATAAAGGATCCGCCGAATGTGCGCAGAAAGCTCGCCCACTCCAACCTGGTTTACTTTCTGTGCAGTGGTAATTTGGCTGACCGGCACACAGTGCACACACGTTACTGAAACCTCACAGGCAGATTTCCGGAAAGACAGGCACATTTCAATGCAATAAATAATTACAGCAACCACTATTTAATGTAACTATCTGAATCAGCACATAGGATAATCTATCTATATCGACTGTCCTGATGTCAGATCAAAGAGAGAGAGAGAGAGATGTGGGTGCGTGAGTGCGTGTGTGGGCTATGAGGGTATGTGTCCTTCAGCTGCTTTCACACCGGAAAGCAGCTTTGAATGTAATCTGTCATGCGAAATATTTGTTTTGTGTCCAGTGTGCAAGAGGCTTAATACTATTATTGTCACTTAAGTGTTATTGTTTTTAGTGGGGGAAAGGAATACAGCCTGATTGCTATGATCTCGTACTGAGTTAAGATCACATATTGAAATTAAATGTGTAACGTATCTTGCATTGTTGCCCATGCGTGTTAATCCCAAAATTTTATGCAGCAACAGGGTGTAATAATAGGAACACGCTATCCATCGTTTCTCTTCTCAATGATGCAGGCAGAAGAAATAAATGAGCATTTTATTCCAACTTCATAAGTTTGAATGATCTGTCGTAGTTTTGTTTTGAAATTCCGTTCAAGTTCGCTAATGGTAATAATTCGCGAATGCCCTAGCTAGCTGGCTAACTCATATTCGCAATGCTTAATATAGCAGTGCGGAAAACATGCCTGAAGCAGCAAAGTAAAATGCAATATTAACGCATCATGAAGATATAGGACAGAGGCTTCTTTATTTACACTTTCAAGGTGAGGAGAGGAGCTCATTTGATTTGAGAAGATTTGACTCAGATGTGTTAAACCCACTCAGCCTTCTCTCCTCCCCCTTTGCCACATGCACCAGCAGGAGGGACAGAGGCGGAACAGAGGAGTACTTGCATCAGGCACGAAATTGCAAAATACGGCTGGATACACCCCGTTGGCGCAGCACTCCCCCCCTTCGCTGCGCCTGTGCCTGGTCAACAAATTCAGACCTCATTGTGTTCAGCAATTGTCTCAACTGCCCTGATGAAGATGTGAGTTGAAACGCGGTGGCTGTATCCATTATAATAAAGGATTTTTTAAACTCACGATCAGAGTGCCTTGGATTTTTAAGACTCTTTTCTAAAGGGGAAATCTGCACCAAAAGAAGTAGCATTTGCTTTGTTCAAAAATTTAGAATTTTTCTGTTCCTGGGCAGAAAGTTTTATTCCTCAAGTGCATATACCTAAAGTAAATGTAAAGTATTTTTCTCTTCAAACTTCGCTTTTGTGGCCTGGGTTATGAATTTTTAAAATTTATCAATTTTCCAGAACATTAAAGGGAGATTAAGTGCAGCCATGCTTATGTGGCATCCTGGACATTTTACTAGTTCAGATGATGTCCAGAATTATCAGTTTAGTTATTAACAAGGTCCCCTTGTAATTATTTTTTTTTATAATTTAAAATGCTGTGTCACTTAAAAAATGCTGGAAAGCTGACAAGTCAATCATTGCCAATATAATAAACTATAAAAAACATTCATTGTAAATGTGATACACTTCATCAATTCATTCATTTCGTTTTAACCTATGCTAGTGTTGATTAAAATTTTTCATTCGAAAATTAGATTTAGAAAATTTAAATTAGAAATCTTTTTAATTTAACAGATATTGCAAACATTACAAATGTAAGCATAAACATAATAAAAGTGCAATAATAACAGTGAGAGCAACAAGGCAAACAGTAACAGAAAACAACAATAACAATGAAAACTAAAATTTATTAACTCACAGTGATGGCATGTTTCGCAGTGGCCACCAGTGGTACACTCTACGTGAGACCACATTTTATAGACGGAGCACAACAATTTTCTCTTTATTTTGTCCCTTTATTATAAAATGTAATCCATATGCCTTTTAATATTCTGACTTCTGAATGAAGTTGCTGCATAGCCTACACAAGACCTGTCTCAACTGTACGCGTTTTACCACCTTTCATATTTCACTACATACTCTGTTATCCTTATAATATTCATGCCAGAAAAATATATTCATTAATAGTGGACCGTTCAAACATCACAAATATCAAAAGTAATTTACATTTGCCTCTAATTTTGTCTAATTTTGACTTTACATTACATTACAGGTTCTTAGCAGATGCTCTTATCCAGAGCAACGTACAAAAGCGCACAGGATCAGTACAAAAGTCCAGAGCTCCTGGGAGACAAGTACAAGTGCTAACAGTAAGTGACAGAAAACTTTCCATTGTTACAGATTTTTCAAGATCTAAACCAATAATGAAAGGGCAAAGGTAAGTGAACAAAATGGCAACCAGGTCAAGTGCAAAGTCAAGTGCAAAAAGGGCACTAAAATAAAATAAGTGCAACAAAAGGCGTAACAGGTCAACAAAGGGGCAGGAACATGAAGTAAACCAACAACAAAATGGGGTGCAAAAAAATAAAGGGCAACCAAATTAAGCAGTAACAAAATCAGGAAACAAAATTAAGTGCAACAAGATCGTGAAAAGGCAACAAATCAAGGAAAATAGGGACAGGATTCAGGGAAGAGGAGTAGGGGAGAGGTGGAGCCTGAAGAGGTGGGTTTTCAGGAGGCGCTTGAAGGTGCTCAAGGATTCTGCTGTCCTGACATCGATAGGTAGATCATTCCACCAACGAGGTACCAGGACAGACAGCAGCCTTGAGCGGGAAGGGGAGGATTGGAGAGGGGGAGGAGCCAAGCGACCAGAAGTAGCAGAGCGGAGTGCTCTGGCAGGGGTGTAAGGTCTGAACAGTCTCTGGATGTATGCTGGAGCTGTTTTGTTGACTCCCTGGAAAGCTAGCACTAAAGTCTTGAATTTGATGCGAGCGGCAACAGGGAGCCAGTGGAGCCTTGTGAGCAGGGGGGTGACGTGGGAGTGTCTCGGGAGGTTGTGGACCAGGCGAGCTGCAGCGTTCTGGATGAGCTGCAGGGGTCTGATGGCAGATGCTGGGACTTAAAACCAGTTATCATAAGTCTGCGCTGCTAATCAGCATGCGAAGCAATGGAGTTCTACGTCGGGTACAGTTGATACATTGTGTCTCAACTGTACCCCGATGACCACCTCACACATTTCACTGGATTATGTAATGACCTTAAATGCTACAATGTTATGAAATATATACGTCTTTAGGGCACAGAACAACGTTTGCATATATGCAAGTTACGTTTAGAATTCGCTTAAGGGTAATAAGATATTCATTGTGGAAGGGACATGGTAAAGTCAAAATCTAACCTAGCAAAAAATTGTTTTGTTGATATCTTTAGACCAGAGTTTCGCACGGAGTTAAAATTTCCCAAGATCAAAGAGGATGCTAATACACAGCTGAGGCTTGTTGCGCAGTCAAGATATTGACATTGTCTCAACTGTACACATGCTGCTTTGCCTTTTTCTGCATGCATAGAGCGGAAAAATTCGACAAGAGTCCGAATCCATATTTTCCGCAAGGTTGCAGTACGGCTTTTACATGCATGAGTCGCGCAGCTTCGGCATGCAGTGTGACCGCTCTAATTGAATAACATTGGTACCGAAACGAAAATACACATGTGACGTGCGGAATACGCATCGCAACTGCCGGCAGCGTGGCCCGGGCCTTGGCCTAGCCTTCCTTGTTTCCTGTGCTAGTAGCATGCTTTTTTTCAAGTTATCACACGATCCATTCAACCCAACTAACAGCTGTGTGGCCTATTGGCTCGAGCATGAGCTGGTGGGTGGAGTATTCCGTCCTAGCAAGGGTACAGTAGACTACACGTGGTTCGTTTCACGCTTCTTCATTATGTTCTTGGAGCTTGCGCCCCGGACGGGAGACGGCTTGCGGTACGTGGAGTCGGAGAGCCAGAGTCGGCTTGTGAGTTGTGTTTTCATGGCCGACCCTATATTATATATTAACCCCCCTCAAATATTATTGCAGATTTGTGCAAATCTCGTGACCCCACTTTTCAAAGGCCTTCGTCAAATTTATCGTCAATTGTGACTTACAGATCGTCAAACTGCAGGAGAGATCATCAATTGCGAATTGACGAACGGGTAGCGCGAGCCCTGATTTTCTAGAGCTAACAAGAATTTTCAAGAACTTTCTAGAATGTTGTACAACTTCCAATAAGTTTCAAGAATTTTCTGGGATGTTGTACAACTTACAAGAATTTCAAGAACCTTTTCAAATTTTCAAGATCTTTCTACAGTAATATATATACATGGCGGCTTACCATTCACCACCTGAGTTTAGTTCTAGCTGCCTATGTGAACACATAGACATACCTGAATTTTTCACATATGGCATTGTGAAGCTGCAAGCATTCTCCTGATGCATTCTGCAATGTATGTAGCCAGTTTATCAAATTGAGAAAAAAAGCAATGTTACAGCATCTGCTAAAATGCATGAAGCCTACAAGCTATATTTTGGCATGCCTGTCAGGGATCAACACAAACTCTGGGCACCTCATTTTACGTCTTTGCTCTGTAAAAAAAACTATGAGGTAAGACAGACGGTTTTTGCTCGCTTGAATAAAAATATTTAATATTATACAAAATTAATCAAATTTGATTCATATTTTTGCTTAATTCAGACCTCATGGGAAAACTGTGCCCATTTTTGCATGAAAAATGGTGAATTCTTAAATATAGGTCACAAAAGCAAAGTTTGAAGGGGCATAATGGGCATTTTCTATTCTTTTACAATATAAGCAATAAAGAAATAATGCACACTATCAAGAAACAAAATTTGTGTTACATAGTGTAATTAGCTGGCTGCACTACTGAGCAGAGGCATAACATGGCTCATTATGACTAGTGGAATGCCCACCTCTGGCTGCAGGTTCAGTGAATGGGAAGCCTTGCCGTTGCTGCCAACAAAGTCCACTGACCAGCAACACGAACACATCATTATAACTTACTCTGCAGTGGTTCTTCAGTTGTAAAGGTGAAACCAGCTATTCAGCTACTTGCATCAGACCTTTATAGTTTATTCGGCTGTCCTAGTGCTCTGCCTGCAAAACCCCCAAATACATTGGGTTTCTGTCAGCCTGCTCAAACTCAGCATTAAGCACAACTGCAGCTCTGCTAGCTCTTTATCCACGAATGGTGACCTTTGCAATCAAACCTGTTTTTGTTGTTTTTGTTGTTTCCCTTTATTTCTGCTGCAGACATCAAATTTCTTCTGAAACAGCAGTGATCTCCATGCAAAACCTTTGATTAGCCTACTTATATGCCCAAGAAATATCCAGGACCTTTGTTCACCAAACTTAATTCTGCATGGCTGCACCATGTCTTCATAATTTTCTTCAAGGGATAATTCTCATTTGCCCACTTTATTAAAACTATCCACTGTATAAAGAAATTTCCCTAAGCATCAAATCATGTCATGTATCACTCAGAAACAAATTGATCATATACCCTTCCCAGCAATATCTCTTTTCCCCCCCAAGTGTTCATGCAAATGTTCATTGAACCCATTTGTCATAGCTCCCCTGTTTCTCTCCACTCCTTCACATTTACCCTGCATCCCTCACACTTGCTCCAATTACAGTCACATTGAAATACGTTCAGCACATATATAAACACGTCCTCCTAGCTTGCTCACTGTATACCTTTCCATCTAACAGGCATAATCTTTTTGCCAATTTTTACTGCGTATTTATCTAGTATGATCCATATACTATACCCTGGATCCCATCATTCAGTCTTGTATTAAAGGCCTTAAAATCTACACATCTGCTACATCATGGATTCATTATTTCATACAGTAGCGTGCAGTGATGATTATACACCACCACTTTTCATCTAAAAGGGGTCCGAGTATATTTTCTTCATAAGTCTTTTTGGTGAAAATGTATAGAAAAACACTTTTCTTGGAAATGAGAAAAAAGTCATCCCAGAAGTATACTGAGGTAAAAATATGGGTAACAGTATGACAGTGTCATCACTATTCTCTGCCATGATCAAGGGGCATAATTCTTCAGCATCCATTTTGAACTCAGTTTAGATTGTGGCCAGCTTAAAATTCCATGCATCTAGGTATAATAGTTTCAGAGAAATCTTGTCTGCATTATGGCCCGGACAGACGGATGGACCCCAATACAATATCCCCCGTTCTGCTTCATGATGGGGAATAATAAAGAAAAACACTGAAAACATCTTTTTTTTTTTGTATAACAATTGTTAGGTGTCGCAAAGTTTATATGTTGACTCTTTTTTTTTGTTTTTAGCCTGAATGCATTTTAGAAGGCTTATTCCATGATTATTGATGCTAAAAAAACTGTTTAAACTGGTTTGAAGCACGGTTATTCAGCAAAATTACCACCGGTGGTCAGCTGTTTCAGTATATAAGGTGCCAAATGGAAGTGCCTGATGTTCGTCATCAGTGAATGACAAGTAAGAAAAAAAAAATCAATGGTCGACGAGCACGACATCTCTGTGATGACAGTAATAACTCCAGAAGTGAAGAGATGAAAGTATCAAGGTCTACTATTTCCAAATGACTGCGTGAAATTGGTCTGATTGGTTATGTTGCTGCCGAGAGCTGGCAACTCAAAAAAAAAGACTTGATTTTGCCAGGAAAGTCAAAACGCATTGCTATTTTTCAAGAGACTAATTGGTCGGGGATTTCATTTTATGCAAGATAATGATCCTAAACACACCTAAGTTGTGCAAGAATTATCTCAGAAAGAAACGTCTGGTGACATAAAAGTTATGATTTGGCCTGCTCAAAGTCTAAACCTTAATCCAATTGAGCAAATCTGTTGTAACATTGAAAGAATCTTTAGTATGAACTTCAAACAATATGGAATGGTTTTGCGAGTGAGGAAAAAAAATATATGCAAAAACTTTGCATGAAAGATTACATGCTGAAAGAAAAGCAAAGGGTAGCCAAACTAGACATTGACTTTTTCTTGCACTAAGATATTATTTTCGTTATCTGTTTACTTTTTCTCATCTGATCCAATATTACATGAAATATACTTCAATTGTGCTTGATTTCTCCAATTAAATCCAATCCAACTTTATTTGTAGAACACATTGAAAACACCAGAGTTGGCCAAAGTGCTTTCCATTCAGTCAATACGAAAAAGAAAAAAAAAACAGTAGTAGAAACAACACCATAAAACACAGGAATAAAACAACAAAAACACAAAAAAGAAAAAACAAAAATAAAATAAAGAAGAAATCCGAGGTTTAATTTGTAAACGTGATGAATGCTATATTAATCACAGTTAACCTACAACTTTGTGAACTTATGAGCATTAATAAACTACTCAGTTTACAACACTGTCTGAGTTATTTTGTGATGCACCGAACTGAAAATATGCTCCGGACATGGATGCATTCAACAGAAATCATGGATCTCCATTCACTGCAAGGGCAGGCTTTCCAACCAGTTACCTAACAGACATGGACCTCCACCTGAGGATGCCAATGGTGGATCACAGCTTGCAGTGGCGGGTATTTTGAAAAGCTCATTCCTCTTTTACTAATCAAGAAGGATGATAGGAACACCAAAACGCAATTGTTTTACTCCCTAATTATTGCGACAGGCATAAATCTCAATGTTTCTCTTGCCCTTTAAATAGACAGGTGTGTGTCTTTCCAAATTATGTCCAATCGGTTAAAATATTCATTGATGGACTCAAATCAAGGTGTAGCTACATCTCAAAGATGATCAAGATAAATAGAAGGCACCTTCCGTTTTTCCTTTTTAATAAATTTGCAAAAATTTCTTAATGTTTTTGCTTTGCCATGATGGGGTATTGAGTGTAATCTGATGAGGGGAAAATGAATTTAAGTGATTTTAAGATTTTTATTGATCAGTCACAAGACTAAAACCATCTCCATAATGTAGAGAATGTCCCCCTTATGCTGTCAAAACAGCTCCGTTGAACTGATGACTTCAATTCCCAAGCACTAAGTTTCCCAGCAGAGCACTGCTGAGAGTATTGCACTTTCTCCACCGGGTTATTTTATTCCCATGGCGCATCCTGATGCCATCTCTTTCCAAGTAAATGGTGCACACATACTCATGATGGCCTCTATCGTACACCCAGTGCAAAGCGTAACGCAAGTGTCTTTGCTACTTCACGACCAACACAGATAACATTTTCCCATCTAGTGTCCACTCTGCATAAATTGCTAATGTATTTGTGCCAAATTGAGCACCCATGGGTGTGTGGTGTGGTCGGATGCTCTGCTGGAATATTGCTATCTTGACGTAGCATAAAACTCTTGCGCTATTGACCAAAAAAAAAAAAAAAAACCTGGACTAAAGTCAATAGCTAGTCTTTAACTCCTATTGGAAGGGTGCATTATTAAAGTATTATGTGCATTTGCAGGCAAGTGCGCAACACACGTACCCTCGACTGATTACTCAGACAGGGATGAGCAGCAGTCCGTCGATATGCTAACAATGAAAAAGATTACAATGTGAATAATTATTATCAAATAAATCAAGATTTGAAAAAATAGATGTCATAATGGTGTACGCCCGTGCAATTGTGTGCTCAATCATTGAATGCACTAATTTATTTAAGTTGTGAGGGGAAATGGTCCATCAACATTCAGGTGATTTGCAATTCAGCGTGCGATATTACACTTTAAGGTACTCCCGAATTATTGAGGATATCATATCATATCATGCCTGAAACTGCGAATTTCTGTTCAATCAAAAATAGGAAATGCAAATTATGTCATGTATTTTCATGGTCACCAAGTAGAAGTGACTGCCAAACAAAGAAATGTTTGAGGAAGTAGGAGTGAATGAACATGTGTTATGAATTAGATTTTTTTATTTTAATTGCACACATTGTTAGCTTTTCCTCAATCTTGTTTTAATTTTCATTTCCTTTGTTACTCAGTGTACAAAGAATGATTGGGGCGCTTCAGCCGTTTGGGTGACTCAATTATCTCAAAATAAATTCTGAACCGAACTGACCCATGAAAACAATACCAACAATCCGCCTGTATTGCATTTGTTCTCAAACACACAACTCACCATTTCATTTGAAATGCCCTTATAATTCGTTAGGCTGACAGACGAAACAACCTTAAAATGCAGAACTTGATGAGCATTGAAGCAACGGATGAAATTACGGACAGTCACCGTCCATAGTTAATCAAAATTTCTTCCATACAAGGACGAGATGTCAACAATCTGGAATTAAACAACAGTTATTTTTGTTTTTATGTCATTCAGGTCAATCCATTTCTCTCCCAGCCTCACTGTCAATAAACCAGAAGCAAGATCATTTACATTCCGCTGGATATTACTGGATATTATTCAAGGGGTTACAGCTGCATTGTCAGAATAATGTTATTTCCTTTCTCTCTTCCAAAGTGTTATTTACCTTGCTCATTTTAATTGCTCTCGGACCGCATATAATTATATTTTTACTAGCAAGCCTGAATTGAAAGTTTTTTTTTCTCTTTTCCTAGCATTAAGGCTGCTGTAAGTAATTTTTTTTTTTTGTTTTTTTTTTTTAAAGTGTTAAATAGCTCCGAATTCCGATATAGATCATTTAATTTGAGTATCTGGTCGATAACACAAGTCTCTTAGTCACTGCCTTCTGCAATAAAGCAGGGCCACCAACTGCCTCTATCCAATCAGGTGAGAGAACGCCATACAGATGCGTTTCTCTGTGCTTGTGAACCCGCAGACCAGAATCTGCGTTGTTTGTTTTCCATCTACTGGAAAAATCATTAGTTGAAGACAAAGAAAAATTAGTGTTTTTGGCAATAGCAGAACAGATGAAACCTCCGTTCCCAGCACTATGGGAGACAGTGTTCAAAATTAAACAGCCAAAGCACCAAAGAACGGTAGAGGAACAAATGGAATTTTGGAGAAAAAACGTGAGATGGCCAAGAGCTGTATTTAGATTGGTTCCACTTTCAATGGGGAAAACCGAAGGAATCAAAGGGTTTAAAAAGCGATGCACAGCTAGCCTTGCTGCCACTGGACATGTAAGCTTTGTTTTACTCTGTTGTGGTTATGCAGGTTTATCAGTCTTAGATAGTCCTGTTGGACTATCTAACCATGCCCTTTAACCCTTTCATGCATGGAGGTCACTACAGTGTACAGCTGTTTAAAAGTGTTTTTTCTCTATATATGCCTGCAATTTTGGGCACTGCTGCATATAGTCCACTCTGATGGAAGCTATTACATCATCTGATACAAAAAATCCCATTGGTAGGACATTGCAATGAGAAAAAGTAGTCATTTATAGAATAAAGAGAGAATTTTTTTTTCCAAACCATGTTTTACATCCCTAAGGATGTATAAAACCACTTAGTAATAAAATCCTGGGTTTATCATAACTCATGCATGAGAGGGTTAAAAGCCAGATGCCCTGGCAACTTGATGAATTGCAATCATAAATTCGGATTTCCCAAGTCGTAGGAAAAACAATTCTCTGCAGAAACTGGTCAACTAATAGGCGAAGTGAAGGCGCGCAAGGAAATCACTGCTGAAACGTGATCTCTCTAATGTTCAAAAAAATGCTAGCTAATAGAAAATGTAGTTTCAAACATTGTAAAAATAGTTTGAATCATATTCTGCTGAAAAAAGCAGAATAAGCCTATACAAGACTACAATGTCAAACAGGCATGAGGTTACACAGACTTCATAAAGAGACTGAGGGAAGTTCTGTTGTGTTCTGGCCTTTGGCCAGGACAGCATTTATGGTTTTAACAGTTTCATGTTCCAAGTTTCATAATTCATAGTTCATAGTTCCATAGTTCATGTTCATGTTCATAGTCATAGTATTTCATTATCCATGTTCCATGTCCATGTTTTTACTTTTCCATGTTTTTGTTTTTGCCAGGTCTGCCATGCCACTCCACCGCTTGTCTGCGTTCCTCCCCGTGCCTTCGTTGTTGCACATTTCTGAGCTCTGGTTGGCTTTGGTATTTCCCCTTCCTTCTGTGCTGTGCTGATTCGGGGCTCTCTAAGCTTAATTGGCAATTAACTGTTTTTAAGTTACTAACATTTACTAACACTCACTGGGTGGTGTAATTCATTAGATAGGCACATTACTAATATTACTAAGTTAGACAGGGAGTTTATTGTCATGATTCCTGCTTTGCTATTTCAAGATCTTGCTGTGCTTTTCTGTTCTTAACATTCATGCTTGCTTCCAAACTGCATACTTAATTGGTACTTAAGCTGAGCACGCTCATTCTCTTAATGAGCAGGTCATGTCATCCAATCTCAGTCCATGTCTTGATCTTGCCATGCCTCTTGTTTCTCTCTCTCCAGGTGTTACCCCTCATGTCATGATTTCCAAGCCTTTATCTGGATGCGGTGGAAGTTGGCTGGCAGACAGTGTCTCAAGTTTGTTTCTAGTCGTGTCTCTTTGCATGTGCAAATTTAGCCAAGTTCTTGTTGTCAAGTCCCCTAGCTTTTCTAGTTTCAAGTCTCGTCCTAGCCTCTTGTTTTGTGTATATATATTTAGTCTTGTTATTTATTTTTCTTGATCTTCTCGCCTGGAGTTTCCAGTGCCTTTTTGTTTTTTGCCTTTTGCATTTATTGTTTATAGCTCTGTGTAGCTTACCTCAGTTTGTTTTTTGCAACCCTTTGGGCCAAGTTTTTTGTTGGCCCTCGTGCCTGTTTTGTTTTTGTTTATTAATAAATCCTCATTCCCTTTTCCCGCATCTGGTGTCACTGATTCCATATCAAGTTCAGTCTTTAATACATTGGAATGTCAGTTTATCAGCAAACTGTCATCGTTTTTGGCTGACTTCAGCTTGCTTAGCTGTGTAAAGATGGCACGTGTGGCTAAAGGACACTAGCAAGTTTTGGCTAATACCTTTAAATATCCATTCATACCGAAGCTTCTACAAGGATGTAATGTGGCGTTGGTCCATGTTTTCAGTGTGGCTTTCACACAACATTCGCTAAGAGTGTCTTTTTATATTGTACTTATAATGTCACGGAGTCGCTACTCTCCTATGCCTCTGTCGGAAACCAATCCGCATTCCAATACCTGGCTTGGGGATGGGGCCGGGGACTGCTTATATAACCTTCAGACAAGAAGCTACAAAAATGACCAAATCAGTTACAGCAGCTTTAAGCACGCATTCAAATATTATTATAAGGCCACGCCTCCAGCTGTTCAGCTCACTGGTTTACCAAATCCTGGATCGCACTTCAAGTCATTATTCAGTTATCATCAACACCCATTTTCACTGGGTGGAAGCAGTGTGTATTAAAGACTGAACTTCCCTCAGTCTCTTTGTGAAGTCCGTGTAACCTCATGCCTGTTTGACATTGTAGTCTTGTATAGGCTTATTCTCCGAATTGTCTATGGTAGAACCTAGAATCCGTGCTGTTTATTGTTTTACCAGCATGTTTCATCTTAAGGAACCTTGTTTCCTATTTTCTTTCCTATTTGTAATACAATGTTAGCGTAGCCCAGTCTTTATATCACTCATGTTGTGCTTATTTCAGAACCTCAGTTCCTTGTTGTTTTATATTTCTACTTTGTGTCTTCTGCTGTGCAGGTGGTCGTAAAACATAACCAAGTCCATCCTTGCACCTGAGTACAGTCCTCAACTTCCTGTCCTCCGTGCATCTGCACTCTGCACAAAGCACAAAACGTTACAACGATCCAGGGATTAACAATGTATGAAGACTTTTTTCGGCAGAATATGATTCAAACTATTTTGAGCAATGTTTGAAACTACATTTCCTATTAGCTAGCATTTTTTTGAACATTAGAGAGATCATGTTTCAGCAGTGATTTCCTTGCGCGCCTTTATTCTATAAATTCTCTTTATTCTATAAATGACTACTTTTTCCCATTGCAATTACTTACCAATGGGATTTTTTGTATCAGATGATGTAATAGCTTCCATTAGAGTGGACTATATGCAGCAGTGCCCAAAATTGCAGGCATATATAGAGAAAAAACACTTTTAAACAGCTGTACACTGTAGTGACCTCCATGCATGAAAAGGTTAAAGGGCATGGTCGATGACCCCCTGAATTGGTTCATTATATATTGAGCACAAGGCATGGCTTTGAATAATTTCAGACTGCCTTACTTTGCGCTCTGAAAACCTGTCGCTGAGGTAGCAAAAAATGGATTTGGACACGCCCAAAATGCACTTGGGCCACATGCTTCAGACTGTGCACCTAGATTGTGAAAATAGGACCTGATATATATATTTAAAAAAAAAGGGGACTTACTGGATCAGGGGATCTTCAACTGCTTCTGGAGCTCAGTTGCCCATTTGGGGAGCTTATAGAGATGGGCTGGGGTTTGAGAGGACACTTTGTCTGGTCTGCGAGCTAAAAAGTGCAGTGCACAGCAGGGTATGATGCACTGTGTGTTGACACACAACCTTTGTAAATATTCTTGAAATTCTCAGACACCCTTCTGGTGGTTTGGACCAGACAGGAGTGTCTTTATGGCCCACGTACATGAACCCTGTCGCCAGTTAATGGTTTGTTCCTCCTCGGACCTTGTGGACGATTACTCAGCACTTAACTGAGGTGAAAATTGCCAAAGGACATTTTACCAAATATTAGCACTGTATTTTGTATATTTTTGACCCAGCAGATTTTGTCGCAATTCCAGAGAACCTAAAATAAGTGTATGAGGGATTCAAAATGCCTTTTTTTTGTGACAAAGACACATGAGTTTCAAAATTAGAAGTTATATGAATCGATGGAAATTCAAGACTGCCATGATAAACTTGCTCTTTACACATGTATGTAAACTTTTGACCATGGCCCTGTGTGTGTATGTGTGCACACACCATGCATTATATACCCATGATATTTTATTCAGCAGTAGAAATGGATGATGTACTGCAGGCACAAAGGGACCCTGTACCACAGCTTCACTTATGGAAGTCTTATCTCCAGTGTCCGCTGATGCCTCGGGAGAGAGATGGCCATAATCTCCTGAAATTTTCAGACATATACACGCACACAAAAAAACCCAAAGGCTACTTTGCTGACAAGCATATGATGGTCCATTTGTTTTGGCAAAGGAAATCACAAGGACATCAATGGGAAGACAGAGTGCAACTCCTAACAAACTGCAATGAGTGTCCCACAATAATAAAACCTTGATAACCCTCAGAAGAGATGGAAAAGGGACAGAGTAAGGTTTTTTTTCATTAAAAACAAATCCCCCTTTGAAGCATTTAATACTATCCAGTATTTTCATATTCATTTTCATTTGTGCCCTAACAAGATTATTGACTGCATGTCATTAACAGTGATCTGTGGGTCCACTTCAGACAGCGCAGTGTCTGGGCCAGTAATCATGGGACTGCTGAGGATTCTGCAGAATTAAATTAGCATATTTTACAGGGCAAGTTTTCATTTTTCATCTTATTTTTCTTGTTGTTCATTCTGCGGAGTTGCTGAGCATGGAGAAATGTGTTACGTGCTCAAGCGGTAGGCTCTTTCTTTGGTTTGTCCTTAATTGCCTCAGTATGCCTTCAGAAATAATCAAATTTGGGGACAGCACTCAGAGTTCATTATTTATTTAATTACTTCTTTGCTTAGGGCTGAAGCTGAACATGCAGAATATAACAACCCACGTATATTAATGTGCAGAATGTGACATCTGCAAGAAGAAAAATTAAAATGATACATTGGAATTTTATCAATTCTGAGTTGCCCCACTCATTTGGTCCAGGACTGTGGCACCAGCAGATTTTCTGAGGATGTAGCAATGCTCCCTGACCGACAGGGAATCCAGGACTCAGGTGTAGACAGAGGATCAATTTCACAGGCGTTATTTATAATGAAAGCGAGTCATACAGTCCGGTTCGTTTACAATCAGGCAAAATGCAACACAAAAAAGAACATCCAAATCAGGGCCAGTATGCAGGTTGAGAGTCACAAACCAATTGCTAAGATTGTCAAACTAGGGTGTAAAATAACACAATACACTGAGCTAGAAACTCGCAAACTGTAGATAATAATAAATCAGAATCAGAAAACACTTGCAAAATACAGAGCTTGTAAGCTACTCTGGGGGAAAAAAAAACTTGCAAACTGAATGGGGAAATAGAGAGCTTAAATAGCAAACAAAGGAAGTTTGACAAGGGGTGTGGCTACAAACAATGGAATGGGGTGAACAAAGTAACAGACGGGATTGGGAGGGCTGCTGCAGGGGTGGATTGAAAACGAAGACATGTGGAATAGAAACTGGGGCTGGGAATGAAAACAAAGAAAACAAAGCAGTGCATAAATAATAGCAATGGTGATGAATCAATACAGAAAACTGGAAATAAAATGAAAAATACAATAAACAGACTACAGAATACTGACAGCTGTCAGTGAGAAACAGCCTGCATGAAGCAATCTGTCAACTAACATAGACTAAGCATGATACGGACACTTTTTGCCTTCCAGTACATGTTAGCAATGACACCTCTGTTGTTAAGTGCCAGACAAACATGTCAAACATTCTCCAAGGTCATGTCCACTGGATGGTCTACTCTTTGATTGAGGTCTTTGGGACCAATACTCCGCAAGAGTAGTAGGGAAAAGTAACTCCTCTGTACTTCAGCCTGTGTTCAGGAGATTATCATGATCAGAGTGCAAAAGTTGATTTCAATGGCAAAAACATGAAATTTGATTCACCACACAAGTTTAATGCAAAACACACAACTCAAGGCAGCTGAAGAGAGCTTTTTTTCAGTGGCAATATGTTCATAATACTGCATTTATGTTTTTTCTTTCATCGGAGCGTCATTCAGAATCAATATAAATATCATTCCAAAGCATTTATTCAAGAAAAGATTATTTTTCAACAACAACGTGTGATACCAGTAATCATTTCATACAGACTGCAGTATTGCGGGAAGCACAAGTTTAATGAAAATTTACATTTTTGTTGTTCTAGTTATCTCCCCACCAAAACTGCAGGGCAGGACTGGAGGTTGCGCAGCCTTTTTTTCCAGCATAGTGGAGACACCTTGCACACTTCCTGAAATCTCATAGGAACAATGAGACGATGATACAGATGTATTTTTTTTACAACCTTGAAGTATTTATTCAGTATTCATCCATACATTAAAATGTAGTATACAGAACATAGTTACGTTGTAGTGAAACACTGTGAGAAGTGTGAGCACCAAATAATCATGAATTTACACAGTGAAATTTAAATTTATTCACCTCCGTCAAGGAGGTGTATGTTTTTGCCGGCGTGCATTTGTCTGTTTGTCAGCAGGATATCTCAAAAAACGGCAGCATAGATTTTAACCAGACTTTGCAGGATGTTAGAGTAGCACAAGAGGAACTGAGGAAGTGGTTAGATTTTTGCATATCTACGCCAAAGGACAGCTGAGATATAGGCCAAAGTACAAATCCAAGTCTTTCCAATGGGCCCGATTTCCAATTTGCGTGGACTTTGCTGCCACCTGGCGGTGGAATGCAACAATACCCTAGATCAGCCAACAAAAATAACTAATGCAAAGAGTTGCCTTGGCGTGGCGTAGGTGATGCGCTCTCTGAGTGCTTTCTAATTCCTAGATACATATTTTAGCTTGATTGAAATTGGAATTTGTAGTTGTGAAAATATAGTTGTACATGCACATCGGTAAATCTGAAGTCACAAAGAAAAGGTTCCAAAGTGACAGAATTTTTTTGTACCCCACTAACACAATGCACAATTTACACCTTCTCAAATCCTTACAGTAGATGCACAAATCATGATCAAAGAATCAGAAATTAAGCAGCTCACACACTCACATGTTTTGCAACAGTTGTTGCACAAAATGTGGTGCAAAACTATTTTGTAAACCTGTATTAAACTGTATAATTTGTAAAGTTGCATTTTTTTTTCTCCCGCAAAAACCTTTCTGTAGTTACACTTGCTCAAATTCTCTGGCACAAACACAAGTCGATACCTACAACTGTTCCACGCGCTCTCACTATTGCGCCGTTTATCTCAGCGAATGTGGCACAGAAGTGATTTGTATCTGTAGAGTAGGGGGCAGGCACTGTTCAGAGATAGAGAACTCTCTGGACCAATCGTAGTTGCTACTGAAGGCAAATGCTATTTGTATTGGCATAAATATTTCTGACGTAGCGGGACGGATGGCATCATAATGATGTCATCTATATTTTGCAAAGGCTATAACATGTAAAACTCATGTAAATGGTGCAATATAAAGCCATTGTCGCAAATATTTATGATGTCAAAATGATACCATCGATTTATTTCAAGGGCTATTACATGTAAGCAGTGCAAGATAGAGCCATTGTTACTATTGTTAGTGTTACTACTGAAGGGCTATCAGTTGTAAACAGTGCACAAGAGAGGGCCAGAGTTACTACGAAAGACGAATGAAAAGTCGTAGATGCTCTTGTGTTTGACACCAAAATATATGACAGATGTATGGCATCAATATGATGCCATTGACAGTCACATGATGCCGAGGGATGGGATCTGTTGTGGCCATCGCCACAACGTATTGTGTAGATTGTTACAATAGTGGGCGCGAATGCATGGATGACTCAACGATTAATGTAATAGAGTAGGTGTTGTGATCTGCATTTCTGTCATGCCATGTTTAAGTTCTGTGCCTGGCTATGCCATGTTGTTTGATTCTGTGTTTAGTTACCACTGCATATGTCTGACTATTCTTTTGGTTGCGTATTGTGTTTTTGGTAATTTGGATTTTATGTTTTATTATTTTCTCATGCCTTAGATATCATGCCATGTTTTCATTTCCATGCATTGCACCACGTCTACCCTGTCTTGTCTTGTGTAGGTCTTTGCTCACGGTCCCTAGTCTTGCGTGCCACTCATTCGGGTGATATATTGGTTTCTGGGTTTCAACCTTCTGTCATTATTTCGTGTTCTTCCTTCCTCTCTCCTTTTACTATCTACTAACCATACTAACAGTTTATTGTTTTCGATAATTACTACACTTATTAACATTGTACATTTTACTAACTTACTAACATGCACTCAGGATTGTATAGCTGCACATACTAATTCACTAACGATCTCTCAGCAGTCGCCCAATTCTAGTCTCCGCCTCCTTGCCCATCCCTGATTATCTCTGCTGCGACTTCTGTGGATCTCCACATACACTTTAGGCTTACCTTTTCTTTAATCTTTGCACTTTAGTACTCCTTACCCGGAGTTGCTGTTTTGTACATAGGTTTGTCTTGTGATCCCTGTCTGCGTTTTGGCTTTTGCCAAATTCATGTAATTAGGTTATTTCTCATGTGTCACTCCTAATTATTGCATCATTGATCGCACCTGTTTCTCCCTGGTCATGTGTTCACACCGGATGTGTATTTTAAATGTCTTTTCTAGCACTTCCAGTGTCAGATCGTTCTTCCTAGCTTCCTGTGCCACGTTTGTTCTCGCCTTGATTCTTAGTGATTTTATCTTTCTGACTAGATTGCCCGACCTTCGATTTTTGCCTTTGTGATTTTGGATTTTTGTTGCATCTGTGTGTTTTGACCATTTTTCTGCCCGACTACGAGATCTGTTTGCTGCTCTGGTAACGATTCGGATTACGTTCTGTGGATTCTGGCTTGCTTCTCTGATAGAACTATTCCTGTGTACCAGACCCATTTCTGTCTGACTACGATTACTGTGATTGCTGCCCTGGTTTTTGATACTATTTTTGCCCAACTGGATATTGACTTTTGCATTGTGGACTCTGTACTGTTGCTTTCTGCTCTGCGGGAGTTCTCCCCCTTTTCCAATAAAACAAGCTCTACTGCATTTCCTGGTTCTCGCGACTGGTTCCTGATCGGTACTTTACAGTAGGCCTATAATAAATTATTACAATAATGGGTGCAAATACATGGCAAACTCGACCACTATTGTAATAGATTATTTCCGCCCGCTATTGTAATAATTTATTAAAATAGTGGTTGAGTTTACCATGCATTCCTGCCCGCAATTGTAATTATTTATTCCAATAGTGGTTGAGTTTGCTCTGCATTCGCGCCCGCTATTGTAATAATCTATTACAATAGTAGTCCAGTTTGCCATGTATTCCCCCCCCGCTATTGTAATAATTTATTGCAATAGTGGTTGAATTTACAGTGCTTTTGCGCCCGCAATCATAATAACTTATTACAATAGTGACCGTTATTACAATAGCAGTTGCAACAAGACTCTCAAAATGCTGGCCAAAAAACTCAATGTTCCATTGTTTCCCATCTTACATGGTTCAAATCATTTACACTCAATCAGTGCGTTCACATGGACGGCATTACCACAGTGGTAAACACTCCCCTGTCAAAGCTTTTTTTGGAATGTGTTGCAGGGATGAAATTCAAAATGAGTGAATATTTCCAAAAAAACAAAGTTGATCAGTTTCAACACTAAATATCTTGCGGCAGGAAACATGTTGGTTCTGTGAGTTTGAATATGAACTAGCTGTTTAATGAAAGCTTGTTAGTCCCCTACCGGAAACGGAGGGGACTATAGGATTGCACTCTGTCCATCAGTCCATTCGTCCGCATTCGTGTCCGCTCCATAACTTCAATACCTAGGAACATCAAAATTGGTGTGTTGATGCATCTTGGGGAGAGGGTCTGTCATGTACCCTATTCAGGTCACTTTGACCTACTTTTTAGGAAATATAATATGCATAAACCGGTAGGGGACTAGTATTGCGCAGCAATACGACATTTGCCGATTGGCGGTTCACTTGTTAATATAAGAAGAGATGCCTTGGACATTTTGCTTTTTTCTGCTTTGAAGTATTTTTCCCGACTCAGTCCAAAGAGCACCTTCTTATTGATATTTAACATATATTGAACGCCGTAGCCCTTTTCTTTTACGTTTATCTTACTAAATATCTTGTCTTTGAGGTGTACTCACTGGAATATAGGTCGAAAAGGATTTGCAAATAATTGTATTCTGTTTTTATTCACATTTTACAAAAAGTCCCAACTTCATGGGAATTGGGGTTGGTGTTTGTACGATTTACAGTGGGTGTGCAAATAATCGAACTCTGATAGTGGGAAATAGCATTATTAGTGCCATGGAGGTGGGGAAATCAAGAACGCCTGGATTAGTTGCAGATGAATTCATCAAGTGATCAGCTGCAAGAGAAACACTGTTCTAGACAAATAACATCTTTAATGTTGAGGGGAAAATCTAATTTATAAACATTTGCTGCTGGCCTAATCCTCAATGGGTGATTGACTGTATCTTACTCCATGCACTTGTATGTGCTCCTTGTATGTGTGATAATTTGGTAGCTAAAATCGCCCAGTCTCACATTTATGTGTTGGATTGAGCATGTCACCTGTGATCATATTCATAGTTAATGGTTTCCAGTGGCGGTCCGTCGGCAGGGATAAAGGCCAGCGGTAACCTCACCTTTCACTGCTTAATAACCTAAACCTCTCGCAGTTTACTTCTCACGATGAGCAACAGTTGCTCAGAGTAATTGTTAAAACCGACGACAGCCCAATTTATTTTGATAGCATTGTTCTATTTTACATCACAAAATTATAAAGCGTTTTTCGTCCACACACAAGTGAATAGGTAAAAGTCAATGTCTTTATAATTTCTGCACTTGTGTTGCTTGTGAAACAGCACAGATTTTCCTAAATTACCTTGCAAGGCACATGAAGCAATACGCCCCATGAATCTGTTCTGTATTCAGAATGTAGTCACGGCTAAAGGGTGTAGTTGGGTACAGAGTAGGCTGAGTGATGGCAAACAATAAATGCTGCAAAGTCAGCAAAAGTTTTGGATTGTTTGCGTTTATGTTTCCATCCTAGCAATGTTGTATAAATTGTAAAAATGTTAGCAATATTTTTTTCATCATCATTTTTCATTTTGAATCAAGTATTGGATCTTGGTGATTCATGTTTGATTGTTAATTAGGCAAACTTGAACGAGAACAGTTAGAAGACAATCGAGCAGTAAAGGGTGAGGTTACTGAAGCCCCTGAGAACGTGACAGCACACCGCTGATGGTTCCTGTAGCATTGATTACTTCATGTTATTATGTATACCATTTGCTGCATCTTTGATTTCCAAATTCCAAAGTCTATTACTATTACTATTTTTAAAATATCTATTTCTAAGTAATTAATTAATTTAATTTATTTATTTATAAGCCAATATTTGATGCTTAATAACTACTGAAATATTTGTCATGGGACTGGGTTGTTGAAGTCAGGAAAGGGTCACATGTTAAATTACTGAAGCCCCGCCCACTTCTGTCAGTGGTTCAGTATTTGATCTCTCATAACTATGGGTTTTATTCACGTCAGTCATCAAAGTCTGTGTACATTTGCACAGAGCACTGCATGCCGCCATATATCTTCCCAATGCCCCGGTACAAATGCAATTCAAAACAATACATTGAAGTTGCAACATCAATATATGCATAACAAACTATTTGCGACAGAATTTTCTTCTGCTTCCAAATTCATTAGGTACGGTGTAGTTTTGAATACGGATTAGCTTACTTAGATTCTTGCAACGATGCAGGAAAAAATTGGTCCTACAATATGCAACAGTTTATAGCTTCATCTCTCCCTTGTACCAGGATCTGGACTCTTGGCAGAGAACACCAGGCAAAAACTAGTCTTGTTATATGCAACAGATAGCTAGGTAGCTAGCTATTTCTGTCATGAGACTAGCCCCAAGTTGCTTGCTTCCTTGCTTAATTCTTCCAGGAACCAGAATCCTGGCCTCTGACAGATGATGATAGGCCATTCTGTTAGTTGCAGGTTCTAGATAAACATTCACAATCATTAATGTAGGTAACTAGCTTGTTTTGTATTGGAAGGCCAGATAATGGTATATAACGCTTTCCCACTATTCCGCACAGCAGCAATATTTAAAGTGACGACCATTCATCATGCCAATCGCGAAAAGAAATATATATGGCAGGCAGGGGACGCATGATCACATATCTTATGATATTTTCCACAAAGGTGAAAAAAAAGTAGTCGGGAATCAATGGGTAGGACGTAATTTTTTGAGTATTAGGAGGCAGCCTAGGCTATTGGACTCAGGAAAGGATCACAACTGAATTTATCAGGCAGTATTTCGTTCTTCATTACTTCTGAACCCCTTGTCATCATGAGTTGGGGGTTCGGTTTTTTAAACTCGGGAAGGGGCCACATGCTAATGGATGAAGCCACGCCCCATTTCCTGATTTTCTTTGCTTCTCTCCTTTGTGACTATTGATCTGTGTGTCATAGAGAGTAAGGGATTGGGTTGTTGGACTCAGGAAAGGGTTCAAGGCAATGGACAAAGTCCAGATCCTTGTGTAAATTGAATTTTACCATTCATAACTATTTCACCTTTTGTCATACAGAGTTTGGGATAGGGCTGTTTGAAATGTTAGCTTCATTCTGACTGTTTGCTTTCAGTTTGGCTTTCTTGACCCAACTTAAATTTTGTTCTTAAGGTTTACATTCTAGTTCTTGCTGTAGTGGAATAAAATATAGAGGCCACATTTGAACAATCATTAAATACTTAAATGATATACAGTGTGATTACAATGAAAATAGGAGAAAGCATGTGAATAAACCACAGCCTGTCATAATTGCAATTGCCCTCAAACTCAGAGGTTGTGAGCTCAATTTCAAATGAAACCCCTGCCATTGTGCTCTTGAGGATGGTATGCTTACAACTTGAAATAATTCAGTCAAATATGATTCTATATTAATGGATTGTGTCAAAAAAATGTCACTGTTTCTCTTAAGAAGATAAATGTCGGATTGTAATGTAAATTAAATCGTTAGTTGAAATGATAGAGGTTTGCAGCATATCAATGCTTACTCAATTAAACTTAACATGAAAAGTCTAGACGTTAATGCCACAGTCAAATTCATAGGGCGCATTTTCAATGAGTATGGGCAATTCTGAAAGGACTGAGAAAGGAATTGTATGAGATAAAGTTTGACCAAAGAAAGCTGATCTCAGTCTCTTTCATTGATTTTACCTCACTTCTTTACCTCCAGCTGAGAGGCTCTGTCACATTTGCAAAGAGTATGCAATTATTGATTTTTCATGCAGTGATGGATACCACCAAATCACGGAACACAATTAGCCAAGATTAGGATGAATAGTATTTAATCAAATCTTTCTTAAAATGGCCTCCCAGTATGAATGTGCAGGGGAGCCATTATTACTCAAAAAGTCAGATTGTATTTGATAAGAAATTTAGAATGACTTTTACTTGGCCTCAGGCAGTGTTGGCAAGAAACTACTGGATCGCTCGACTTTTCTGCAAATGAGCATTTGGGTCCTCGAGTAAGGTATTTATCCAGTTGTGGGCTATCACAGTACTGTGCAATTCAAAAATAATTGATTTGGGGGTTTTTTTTGTAAGTTATGTATTTAACACTTTTCCATCATACCTTTTTTATTAGATAAAACATTATTTGTACAATGACAGATATGTATGCTGGAGTGGTAGATTTTGTAATTCAGTCAGGCAATCGATTCAGTGGGAGCCACTTGCCCATTAATTTAAGGAGTCTTCTGTGCTTTTCAGTCAGCCCAGGGGTCTTTTATTTACGGAAGATTCTTGCAGATGATACTTGTGATGAAAGTTCATATTACCATCTTAAGAAGTGAAGATGCTGGGGAATTCCCACAGTATATTGTTTTTCAACAAAACTTTTTTATTGATTGCAACTTAACCACTTTTCACATTTTCCAGCAGTGAAAGTGGCTCAGCACACCTCAGTCACAACAAATTTGCATCTCTGTGTGAGATGGTATCACATAGCCTTTTAATATTATCTGAGCATGTAACAGGCAGCTAAAAATCTTTATATTATAGGCTGTTGTTTAAAAAAAAAAAAACAGATTTTTGATTAATGTTGAAATATGCAGATGACTAATAAGTGCTCAAGTTACTCAGATATCATACAAGATGAGCAGGGACACTGACAGTTGTGTGCAGGGTGAGGCATTGCCCACTCAGGCCTTAAAGGTCCCTGAGGAATTGGAAATCAAAATTTTCCAACGACAGTTTCTAACTATCAGTTGCTATCTTTCCCCATGGATTTTTCACAGCCAAACGCTTTTTGAGGAAGTGTGGCAGTTGAAGGGTCCTGTCACGCGAAATGCCTCCTAATAAGTACGCCCCCTGGCTGCCTTGGCAACGAGCCTGACTCTTTGGTGATGTGGTCAGCGCATATGTCTCTTACCCAGGAGTCTAGGGTTCAATCCCCCACCCAGGCCCTCCTTCAGCCTGCCACAAAAGGAATATTCATAACTCAACAAGTCCCACTGTGGACATTTACTATGCATTTGAGCATAATTTCAACAAACATATCATCATCATAGTTACTCCCTTTTCAGACTTCATGGTAGCCACCATCCATGTCAGACTTATCACGTTAGAGATGATAAATGTTGACCGAATTATTTCTGTTACTGACTGTTGCAGTACACCTAGTTCTGTCTTCATTTTTAGTTTTCACAAATTGTCTAGAAATACGTTACTGTCGCTGTCCAGTGTCTATTCTTATGATTTGAGAACAATGACCAATACAATACAAATCCATTGCATTGCAATTCTTGTAACCCAACCCAGATAGCAAGCACCTCCGCTCCGGATCTGCCCCGGCTCTGTGCTGACTCCAGCTGATCCGGCTCAGAGCCGGGGCAGATCCAGAGCGGAGGTTCTTGCGGTCTGGGAATTCTTGTAACCCTATAGTCCAACATTTCTTGTGATCTGGCAAACTTTAAGGGGCAATTACAGAGACACAGATTAGGCTTAGTCCTGGATTTAAAGTTATTTTAGGTGGCACTTATTGTGTGTCTGGGGAACTGGACCCAGAATAAAAGTAATTGAGTCACTGGCAACTATTATCTGAACCGAAGCCAAGCCAAACTGAGCCTCATTCTTACACTTTTCCTTGGATTTAACATATGATTAGCAAGTAGGAGTGTTTGTTTTTGTGGCCATCTATTTTCTTAGAATATCACAAAAACAGCCTATTTCAAAGTGGTTAAATGCATTGATTTAGTGACTGGTCTGGGACCATGATTTATTGTTGGTACAGAAAATAATGGTCCCATTCACTAAATCAGTGCCATCACAGTCAGTAAAATATTTATCTTGAACTATTTTGAGAGCATCATTAATGATAGTAAAAGACAAATGTGATTGATTTAATGATAAAGGCATTTGTTTTATTCTGTTTGATTCTTTAATAATAATGGTCTTTGTCTTCTCGTGACGATGCTGAAATGCACGAGTGAAAAGCATGGGTAAAGTGTGCTCTTTACATTTGAAAAGGAAGTCCAAGTTGTGGCGATTCAAATTGCCAATCTTGTCAAGGCATTTCAGAGCTGCCTGATCTGGTTGCTACGTGGTTTTGATACATATCTGAGTGATAAAGATGCGTACCCTTCCTCAACACAGTCCCATTGACAACCTACCCACGCTTTCCCCCCACCCCCCTGCCTGCCTTGCCAAGACCATGCTTAATTTTGACTGGAGTATGTGAAATGATAAATGCCTCTTTATGAGACTCTCAATTATTTTACGAAATGAAAAGTCATTAGTCTCGCAATACTCATCTATTTTTAACTGCATGTATAAGCAGCACCACCACTGAGCGTGACTAGTATACAGATGCCAGAGGTTGGCTTTAATTTGCAGTAAATATACAACAGAATGAATTTCCATCCATTCCCTGCTAACTGTGGCCTTAACTGCAACTACTGAATCGGGATCTCAGGATAACGTCTCACACCTCAGAGACAGTCATGGCCTCAAATGATACTTGATTGTGCTACACTCAGGCACCAGATATCCTTGAATACAAAAGGAAGACACCACCCAACAGGTCTTTCAGCACCACTTTAAGCTCCATCTTCATCTCATCAGAACTCCTCAGCAAAGTGGTCCTTATCTGTAGTCCTGTAAAGCCTGAGTTCCTGCAGGTACTCATGTCTCCTTTAATTCAGCTGCCAGGTTTGGCCTTGAGACGAAGGAGGAGGTAATCACCTATGAAAAAACACGCCACAGAGCAGCTAAAGCTTTCGCTTTCCAGGACAAAAGTTTGACAACAGTGCCTTAGAAGTAGCACTTAAGTCAAACCTGCTTCAAACTGTTGGATCCCTCACCTTGCAGGTTTCAGAGGGGAGACATCACATGCGGTATTTGATTTCTTTCTTTCTTTCTTTCTTTCTCTGTGTGTGTGTGTGTGTGTGTGTGTCTGTCTGTCTGTCTTTTCACAATACTGGAGAGATTTCAGGGATACTTGTTCCTTGTTTTATTATCAGCAGATGATGATTGATGCTTTTAATTCATGTTAATTCTGTTTAGCACAAATAAGGCATATAGTGAGGATAAAACTACCACTTGAACCCAAGTAGGTTTTTTTATTAAAATTTATTTCAATTTTTTTTGGCTCAAATAAGCAAAATGTGACATCAATAATAAGTTTTTATTATCAAAAAGGATGTAGGAAATTAAAATGAATAAGTATCATTTGCATTTGCCTGTAAGTTATTCACTCACATTGTGACGGTGCGTTCAGGAACCACACGCAAGAGAGGGAAATCCAAAAAACGAATGCCTTTAATGAGTTCCGGGTCAGTACCAAAAGACAAAAGAATTGCCAAGCCACAAAACGAAATCCAAAAACTGAGTCAGCTAGACAGGCCAGGGTCAGAACCAGTAACAGAGAAGCAATGGTACATAGACGGCAGGCAAAATTCGTAGTCGATTGGCAAAGCAGTGGGTCATGCACAGGACATCCAAACACAGAAATCGTGGTTGTTCAAAAATAGCTCGAAATCCAGAAAGACAAAATCAATACAAAAAGGGCAATGGCAAGAATCTTGGTCGGACGAAACAGTCGAAGAAAACCAATAATCAACGGCATACAAGAAGCTCTGGACAATGAAATATCGATCAACGTTCTGACAAAGTCAAATCAGCAGTGAGGACTCTAAATAGACAGAAGGGAAGTCTCATGCTTTGCAGGGAACAGGTGAATGGGATGAGAACTAATTACAAAGGGAGGAACACATGAGGGAAATCCTAACCAGGAAAATTGGCGAACGCCAAGACACGGACGGGAATCACGCACACAGCCTATGACATGAAAACAGCTCTGGTCAGGGAGTTCTAAGTGCACAGACAATGAGCGCAGGAAAGCAATTAAGCAAGAGAGATGCGAGAGATCTCGCAGAAACGCAGAGTTAAACATGTAACGTGGAGCAAGAGGCGGAGACTAGAACAGGGTGATTGCTGAGAGGGAATTGGTACTAATTAGTAGCGGTGCAACTTTACAGATTTAACTAGAGTGCTTGTTAGTTATTAATATATACATGGATTAGTTGGGTTAGTAGACTATGATACAAAATACAAATGTTAGTTTTGTTTATAATCAGAACAGCAAGGCGAAGGAAGTAAACATGAATTGAAGGAATAATATGAAACACCAGAAACCATTGAAATCACCCCAAGCATGTGAGCACACAGACCGGGGAGACGGACTGAACCAACTAGATACGAGATGGGGGAGACAAGTGCAATGGAACAGAAAATGGCATGAACAGAAAACCTGAGAATTACTATCGGAATAAATACAAAAAGAATAAATAAAAGACAAAATCATGAACACCAAGCATGAACATAAACATGAACACAAAAACCATAACCATGGCATACATTCCAGTGAAGAAATTCCACTTTGTTACAAAACTTTTCCAGTCAGAACATAGGACGATATCAAACTGAAATTATCAGGTCACGGTCGTCGCTCAATGTATCAGCTGTGCTAACGACTGTCACCACGGCAGGCAGGTCTTGAGTTAGTCGCACTGCTCAAATGTACTGCTACTCCACAGAGGAACTGACTTTCCTTATGCTGATATACCAACTCCTTGAACGCTTATTTCTGCCGATTTTGAAAAATATTAACTCAAATACTAAAAATCCTGTAGTGTCCAGTACATCACGACCATTACAAAAGACAACATTTGATTTTTATTCTTTGATTATACGCATCAATTTATTGATTTTTCACAGTCTATGGAATGACTCTCTACACAGAGAGAGACTCAGCCCCTCTCAGATGCTCTTTTTATACCCAATCATGTTACCAACCTGTTGCCAATCAGTCTGTCAGCAGTAAGATGTTCCATCTGGTGTATTTTTTTTTTTAGCATCACACAACTTTTTCAGTGTTTGCTTTCCCCTGTCCCAACTTTATTGAAACTGTTGCTGGCATCAAATTCAAAATGAGCAGACATTTAAAAAAAATAAAATAAAATTTCTCAGTTTCAACATATGATATGTTGTCTTTGTGCAGTCATCAATTAAATATTGAGTTTAAATGATTTGCATGCATCATTACATTCTGTTTTTATTTACATTTTTCATACTGTCCCAACTTTTTTTGGAAACAGGGTTTTGAGACATATGAGAAACCTATATCAGAATTTGGAACTGTACGGAAAATGCTCAGAAAAGAAGGCAGCGATAACTAATTTACTTTTGTACTGGTATCTCATTCCAGACAGTATGATGACAAGATACGTAATGTTTTGTCTGATCAACTTTATTTAATTTGTAAAAAAACATCTATTCCTGTCATTCAGGCCAAGAAAGCATTCCAAAACAAGGGCAATGTTTTGATGATCCTGACCAGGAGTCAAATGCAGTGGCAGCTGGTACAGTCCAACAGTAGGTTTTACTGTAATACTGTAGACAGTGGTACTAGGCCCAAAAGGGAATGACATAGTTCAGTTCAGATGCCACAGGCAATTACCCAGCCAGTGGCTTTCTTAGATGACTGCCGAATGGAGTGCACACTGTCTAGATCTGAGCTGTCAGATGGCAGGATGGAGAAGTTAAGGAGCAGCGCGATCCCAAATCCTGATGGCCGTAGATTTCAATTGAATTCAATTTTATTTCCATAGCGCTTTTCACAAAAGGACTGTCACAAAGACACTTTACAGGGCAAAAAAAGGGCAGTTCCCTCCCTAATCCCCTCAAGAGTAAATGAGGGGGGAAAAAAAACCTCATTCGTGACAAAAATCTTCAGACAGTGGTGAGAAAAGAATACTTGTAGTGGGATGAAATCTCAGGAGGAAACTGGTTATAATGGGGAGCCCATCCTCCACAGGCAAGCTAATTGATGAAGTTGGATTAAAGTCCATAAGAAACTCTATAAATCACCCAAGCAGGAGTGTCTGTTGCTCCAGGAAGTGGCGAGGCAAGGATGGAGTAGAACCTGATCAAGACCAGCTCAGGACTGCAGGGCAGCCGTAGCCAGTAGCCACATGGTGAGGGACAGTTCTAGAGCAGTGTCATGGTTTGGAGGCAGTGTTGTGTGAAGGGCTTTCCCCGTGTCTCTCGTCCTGGGACGACATCGGATTGCTCCACCTTCGGATTTTTTACTCCAGCTGGCCGATTGGACATAGGCTGCGCCTTACCCTGACTCTAGATAAGCCGGAAGTCCGCCATGCCTCGTTTGCTAGAGTGTCTGATCTTAGCTAGCATTTCAGCCAGAAGATATTTCCAGACTAAGAATTTAGCGAACTCATTCGCGTTTATTTTCGAATACATTTTTAGGAAGATTTCCTTTTGAGTTCCTCCCTGTTCCGCTTCCAGTCTGCACCGGTTTTGGTGCTTAGTCATTCTCGTCCCTTGCAACGTTTATTTTGTTGTCTTGTTTAGACAGCTCCGTGTGGAGCCTTTTCTTTGTTTCTGCCAGTTTACTCTTGCTTCGCTCAGCTTCTGATTCCGGGTTGCTGAGTTTATATTCTGGGCAGATCAAGAGTTTAATTTCTGCCTTCCTTCCCTTCCACTTTTTTGTGGATTTTAGTGTTCATTGTTGCTGGCCTTTTGCTTGCCAGTTCGCTGCATTTGGTCTCCAGGTTTCCACCGTCATTACAGCAGTCCATGAACTCAGTGTTCGGGAGAGAAACGATCGCCAGAAATAGACACTGAGAAGTTGTTTAGGCACTATGTAAATCAACAGGATGCTGAATAAAATGCTGTCCTGGTTCAAGTTCCAAATTGCACTTTAGAGTTATACCTCTGGTGCAAGCAGCCATAATAATGTAGTCCAGAAACAGTCAATATTCCTCCGTCCACTTATTGCACCATGGAGGCCATGCTTTTACCCCAGGCTGTCAGACTGATGTGCCTCTCGCTTGCTTTTCAAAAAAGCCAGCAGTGTGAGCTTAAGACAAGCACCAAAACCAATCAAGCATTTTCATATCCATACTAATGGTAGATCCTAACCTACAACATCAATGTCTTACAAATTTCTGCAGTTCACAAAATGTTTTTTTTTCCTTCTTGCATTCGCGTCCGATCGGCTTGATATGCCCGAGAAAATCTTCCTAAAAATGCAGTTATGCAGACTCAGGTCCACGAGTTACGGCTGCTCATGTAAAAATCAAACTCAATCTACAACCAGTGACATTACCATAATACAGGATAACACTCCAACTATTTCCTAGTTACAATCGGGTAATAGATTGAATTAATTTACTGAGCAAATTTTAATTTTAACTTACAATCAGCTGTCTTGCCATTAAGAATTAAGACACGCAGCTTTGCGTCTACAAGGAAGGCAACAATATGAGAATGCTTGGATTGGCAATTAACTGAAATTTCTCAAAAATCGATCTTGAAGTACAATGTTGTAGAATGTACTGTAATAAATGCTGCTGAAGGAAGTCTTAAGATTAGGTTTAGAATTTGTTTGATTGTATAATTTCCGTTTCAGGAGCTGGACTGTAAAGATCTCACAAATGACTTTGCTACCTTGACAGTTGATGCATGGTATGCATATTAAATGATTTTAAATACATGCCATGCATCAAACTTTTACAATCCACTGATATCCAATTTGCTAAATTATTCAATTACCAACGCTTTGACGTAAGAAGATCATTTAACCTTTTTACAACAAACGTGTCTTCGCTGACACAGATATGCACGTAATTCTGAAAGTACCACAATTACTGTAAGTTTTGCACAATAGAATAAATTCCAACTGTTTGTGAAAGCTGAGAAGCTGTGCTTCAGCCCAAATACAGGTTACTATGGTAAAAATGGCAGCATGATTGCTGGGATTTTTGCATTAGGCCTTAAAGGGATAAGATCACTTGGAGATCACTAAAATGCTCAGTGAAGTCTCATCTTAAAAAAAAAAAAAACAGCAGTAGAACTCATGGCTATGCTTAGTTATGAAGGTAAGAGAATACCCACAAGCATGATGCAACTAGAGCTTTGAGGATTGGGTTAGCTGCGTGGCCACAAGAAATCTACTTGTTTGTGCGGCTAATTAGGGGAAAAACAAGTTCAGTTTGCAACGGAGCCTGAAGATTGGACTGAGAAGCAATGGAAAAAGGTCATGTGGTCTATTGGGTCCCGATTTACCCTATTCCAGAGTTATGGGCATATCAGGATAAGAGAGGAAGCCCATGAAAGGATGCACCAACTGTGTCCACTGTACTAGCCTCTGGAGGCAGTGTTATGATCTAGGATTGCTTCTGCTTGTCAGGTGTAGGCTCAGTGCCTTTCTGTAGCAATAGAATGAATTCAGCAGACCACCTGAATATACTGAATGATCAGTAACCCACAAATGAACTTTTTATTCCCTGATGGCACAGGCATATTCCAGGATGGCAATGCCAAGATTCATTGGACTCATATTGTGAAAGAGGGCTTCATTGCTCTTGAGGGGCTAATCGAGCATTTTCACACAAGATTTGCCCACTTCGGAGTCTGGACCTTAGCCAATCAAAATTCTTTGGGATGTGCTAGAGAAGGCTTTAACGAGTGGTTTGTCTCACTCATTGTCAATACAATATCTCAGCCAAAAATTAAAGCAAATCTGTTTTGAAAATAAAAGTTATAAAGTCATATTGTTGAAACAATACCAAGATGAATGTGAGATCAAAGGTAAAGGTGGCCACACAAAATAGTGTGCTACTTTTTTTTTTTTGACGGGCTGCATATTTGTCATTTCCAAATATCCGGCACCTTGTGAACAAAGTAATTTTAGAGGGGACTATGCAATGAGAAAAGAACTGAGATATTCTATGGGGCCAAGTCATTGGAAGCTTTATAAGTTTGCAGTAGAATTTTATATTCAATTCTAAATTTGACCGGCAGCCAATGAAGATTTTTTTAGCGCTGGGCTAATGTTCACATTTCTTATTTCAAGTAAGATCCCGAACAGCAGAATTCTGCACTGGTTGAGGGTGTTCAGGGCAAAGTTAGTGTCGGGACTATAAAACATCACAGTAATCCAGGCAGGAGGTAATGAATGTGTGAACCATTTTTTCATCGTACTGAAACGACATTTTTTTCTCAGTTTAGATATGTTTCTAAAATGAAAAAATTGCATTTTTATAATGATAATTTGAGCGAGGAGAGAGAGTTCTGAAACAAAGGTAATGCTAAGGTCTTTAACAACAGCTCTGGCAGAAACAGAGAGGCCATCCAAGTTGATAGAAAACTGAAGGAATGTGTCTCTTAGCAGTTTGGGACCCAGTTATTTCAGTCTTATCCGCATTTAATGAGAGAAAACTTTGTATCACCTAAGCCTTTACAACTTTAAGACATCTCGAATTCAATATAATTCAGTCCACTGATTACTTTCTCCCGGCTTAGATTTTTATAACTGCATATCATCTGCACAGCAATGGTATTTAACACCAGATATCTCCAAGGGGAAGCATGTACCCCTGGCAAAAATTATGGAGTCACTATAGGTAGAGGATGTTAACCCAGCTTTTTCACTTCATAGCGAATAAATAAATTGCAGATATTTTACCTTTTTTTTGCTGTACATTCAGGGTTCATGAAACACCTCAAACATAATAGATTATATTTTTTAAATTAATGGCTAATGGTTTTCGTAATCAAGTAGAGAAATGAAAAATGACTCCCTCAATATTGCGGACAAAAATTATGGAATCATCAGTCATCACTGCAGATGCTGCACCGCTCCCCCTGTCAAGCTCACACTCCGTCCTACCCTCACTCATGAACAGGACTCCAAGATACTTGAACTCCACCTCATTTGGCAGCAACCCGCCCACAACTCAGAAGGGACAATTCACCTTTTTCCAGTAGAGGACCACAGCCTCAGATTTGGATGTGCTGATCCTAATTCCGACTGCTTCGCTCTCAGCTGTGAACCATGGGAGTGCATGTTAGAGGTCACAGCACAAGTGAGCCAATAGGACCAGATCATGTGCAAACAGAAGAGATGCAACCCTGAGGCCACCAAACTGGATGCCCTCTAAGCCTCAGCTGTGCCTTGATACCCTTTCCATGAAAATCATGAACAAATTAGGAGGCACGAAGCACAGCCTTGGCCAAGTCCAACACCAAGCTAGAAATGAGTCTGATGTAATGTTGAGAATCCGGACACAACTCAGGCCTTGGTTGCACAGGGATCGGATGGCTCGAACTTACGGCTCCGGAACTCAATACACCTGCGGCACCCCTCACAGGATACCTCAGGGGACACAATCATAATAATGATAATGCATCAGTTTTATATAGCGCTTTTCTGGGCACTCAAAGACGCTTCACTATGGATACATTATTCATTCACTCACACTCTGATGGTGATAAACTACGTTTTTATAACCACAGCTGCCCTGGGGCAGGCTGACGAAAGCGTGGCTGCCAGTATGCGCCCAAGGCCCCTCCGACCTCCAATAAACATTCACACACAGCCATACAGGAGTGTTCCTATATTCAGTGGCAGTCCTACAGGAGGGGCGAAGACATGTCCCTTTTAGTCCTGGCTAGATCTCAATCAATTTCCTTTATTGATGTCTTTTCCAATTATTGTAAGTGGCAACTGAAGACACGGTTTCTCTCCACATGCGATCTAACAGCGATCAAATCGCGGGTTAAATTCAGTACAGTGGCGGAACAGAGAATTGGGTTGCACTAAACAGCTGTTGAAAACAATTATAAATTCTGACCTGTTCTCAGTCATCTTCATGATTAACAAAAGGTTCATTCCGACAGCGCTCCGCATTTAACAGGTGCTGCTTTTTCTCCCCAATTAGGTAAGACGACAATCATTCATCTGGACGTGTATTTGCTGTATTTAAATCTACGTTATTCAAAATTGCATAGCCTACCTGTCGACTCTCGCTAATTGCTTGAGCCGCACGCTTTTTATAACCTAGTGCCGAGTGCCACTGTTTTTTTTTTTTAATCAACCCACGAAATACCGAGAGTGAGAGTCCGCGTTTCATTGGAACACGGACCAGTTCAATTACGCAGTGCATTGGCCAATTAATAAGCAAATTATTTTCCTGCACTGAATTTAGCCAATGATTTCATCGCTGTTAGATCGCATATGGTGAAAAACCCTGTCTTCAGTTGGCAATTACGATAACTGGAAAAGAAGTCAATAAAGGAAAATGATTGAGATCTAGCCAGGACTAAAAGGAACGCCTCTCCTGTCGGACCGCCACTGCCTATATTGCATGCTGTGGGTGGGGGGAACCTGAGTACCCGGAGGAAATCCGCGCGAACACGAGGAGAACATGCAAACTCCACATAAAAAGGCCCCAGGCTGGATTTGTACCCACGACCTTCTTGCTGTGAGGCAGTAGTGCTAACCACTGTGCCACCGTGCCGCCCAAGCCTTCTCCAAGTTCACCAAAAAATTGGTGCACTGTTCCACAACCAGAACAGAACCCGCATTGTTCCTCCTGGATCCAAGGTTCCTGCGAGGCTGAGTAGTTTGATCTACCTGTAGTTGGAGCACACCCTCTGCTCCCCCTTTTTAAAAATGAGAACCACCACACTTTTCTGTACATAAATCCCAATTCATTCAGCTGATTTCTCACAATTCTATCACAAATACTGACACCTGTTTTGGTCCAGTTGTTTTCTATTTATTTGTTTGTACATTTTCTATTTTTAAGGGATGATGCTTTGAGTTTTCTGTCTCGGCGGTTTGGTGTCCTCAGTGGTCTACTCATATGTTTTCCTTTTATCACCTTCTGATTTTGATTATACTTCCATCAATTAGAAGACAGCTGACTGGGAAGAACGAACATTGTTTGTCGCTGTCCTTGTTGAATTTCCTTTTTGGATCTGTTTTATAATCCTTTCTATTGTTTCAATTGCTGGCTCTCTTGTTGGTTTCATGCTTCCTCTCAATTTGCCAAGTCCAACGTCTTATTGAAGTCTGCAAGCACTCTCTTCTAACTGTGGACAAATTTGCATATTCAGATTTGCACTGCATATCATCTGCACAACAATGGTATTTAACATCATGCCTACTTAAGATGTTTCCAAGGGGAAGCATGAACTGCACTGAATCGCTTCACTTTAATTAGCTACATAGTGCATAAGCATTTTGCATGTGTTTCGTGCCGTGTCTGTCAAAATAAAAAATGAAAATATCTTAGTGCAAAAAATTCTAACCCTTCACGACACCGGAGATGTATTAAAGTAAATTCAGAACAGTAAACATGCCAGAAAATGAAGCTACTTGTACAGCACATTTTACGTGTGGCAACATGATCATCATTTTGCTGATATCCCATTCATTTTTGCCTCCTTCATCCACTTCAGTATATTTATGTCATGCAGGACCTACACCCATTCCCTAAACATGACCAATACAGCAATGCTGTCACCATAAACTACAGTAAAACCTTTTTCAAGTTTGTGCCAGTCAAAAACTAAATATAAACATACATTCGCATGTCACAGGTAGAAATTTGTCATCGAAAATTTTATTTGTTTTCACAAAATGAATTGTTATATTGCCCAACCCTGGTCTTTGAAACACTTGATGGTGTTTATTTAAGTGCCATGGCAGCTTTTAACATCTTCAGCATGATGTCAGCCCACAATACAGCAACGAACAATCTCAGAGAGCACCTTCCATCGTGCCACAGGGTTTAACACTGTGACACTGCTGAAAGTTTATGTCACCATATATACAGGAACAACTGACCATCGGTGGTAATTTTGTAGAAAAATGTTGCCTCAAACCCTTTAAAAAAATGTAGCATCAATAATCATGGAATGAGCCCTCAAACATGCATTCAGGCTATTGTGAAACAAATAAAATTAGCGACACCTTTCAATTGTAATTAAAAAAATTGGTTTTCAGAGTTCATAGTTTTTGTTAATTTCCCACATTTTTACCTCAATAACTTGTGGGCATGACTTTTTTTGTTCTCAGTGCCAGCAATAGTAGTAGGAATAGTTCTTAATACATTTTACAAAAAAAAAAATTATCGAGTAGCAATATACTAATAGTAATGTACTTCTAGACGAAAGTGGTGGTGTATAATCATCACTGCACACGACAATAAATACAACACCAATTTCAAAATAGTTGGGACAAAGTGTAAATTTTGAATAAAATCAAAATGCAATGGCCCTCATTTATCAAACTTGTGTAGGATCTGGTGTAGATTCTGGTGTAAATATCAGCGTTCACCAGGTGTCCTGTCTGATTTACTAAAAGCGTGTACGTCGCTGATTTCTGTGTAGAACTGGCGTGGCATTGATAAATCCGGCGGCTGGAACCATCGTAATTTACATGACACGCCCCTTCATATTCATGCTCTTGGAGGCATAGTCCTGCCCACTTTATGACTCTTGAAAGACGACAAAGAAGAAAGAACTTCACCGAGGAGGAAATATAAATGATCACGTCCGAGGTGGAGAAGAACAAAATTTTATTTGGAAGCCTTAAAAGTGGCACAAAGGGAGCCCAGAAGGCTACAGTTTGGAAAACCTTTGATGCTGCGGTAAACACCGTTGGGGTGGAAAACCGGAGAGCAGCAGACGAAGCGACTATTCGCACTTGTGTGCCCAGATGCACATTTCTCCATTGCCCACACTTATTTTAAGTGTGTCCAAAACTAAAAAATTTTTCTTGGCCAAACTTATTTTGAGTGGTACTTTCTATAAGCGGCACTGGAATGGTCATCAACTGGCACACTCAAAAGTGTGGCCAAGAAAAAAAAAATAGCATTGGCCACACGTATAAGTGTGAATAACTTCGGCCTGAATAAATTCAATTTATAGATCCACGATATTTCATGTTATAAAGCCTACATAATTTACAATCCAAATGCTTTACATATAGGTCAAAAAAGTGGTCCGATTTTAAGATCGCCACCAAAAAACAGGCTGCGGCGCTTAGGCTCAGCAGCGCACGGACCGGTGGAGGCTAACCAGACTCCAACCTCCAGCTGTCACCGTTCGAGGAGCGGATGAGTCCTCACCGCCTTGATCGGAGCTGCATGAGGGTAATTGTTAAAATACAGTCTGCAGAGATCACTCTTCATTGTACTTTTAATAGTATTACTCCATGACATTTTATTGGGTACCACACAAAACTCGTCACTTTCCTGGAGGAGATCTTCTCTGTGCCGACAGTTCCTCTCACATCGGACAGAAGCTTATTCCTCTAGCAATAGAAGATCTGCCATTGTTAAAATGTAATCACGGTCAAAGTGTTTGTTAGCCAATATATATCTGATTGGATGAGCATGGGACCCATCACACTGCATATCTGTGAAGCCACGCATTGTGCTTAATCAAATTGATTGTAATTGACAGCCTTCTGGTCTGACAAGCAGGTTGTTTCCAAATAAGAGTAGTTAATATCTCAACACAGGTGAAATTTACTTATTTATTAAATAAATTTATTAAATGAATAAATACCATCTGTGTTCAGAAATTAATTACACTTATATTTGGAAACAACCTGCTTTTATTCATTTATTCAGCCTATTTATTTATTTTACTAATAAGAACAATAACAGCATGACGTCTGCATCGCTGCATATAGTTTATTACTCATTTTGAGAGCTGCACTCGTTCCTGCAGGTTGTTTGCTGTTTTCAGATTTGCGTACACCTGGTCAGGGCCGGCGTGAGATTTTTGCGGACCGTTCGCTCAAGTTAGGATTGATAAATGCCAATTATTACGGGAGATTTGGCATACACCCATTTTTTTGGTGGACACAAGTTTGATAAATGAGGGCCATTGACTTTCAGATCACACCAGCCAGTATTTTATTCGATAAAATATCAAATGTTGAAACTGGAAGTTTTTACATTCTTATCCACATAATGAGCTCATTTAAAATTTGATGGCTATTACAGATCTCAAAAAAAATTGTGACTGTGGCTGTGCCTAGGCTGTGCCTAATAACATAACAAACAGTCCTGGCCAATCACCGACAAGAGTTGACAGTTACGAAAGCATGGGAGGGAGGGAACTATGGGAGGGAGGGGCGAGCTACCTCTGTTTTGTTTGAATTCAAATGTCAACAGAAGTGATGTCAACAAACTTGCATAGTGCACCTTTAATGCTGCCTGAAAATAAAAACACGCCATCAATGGACCTGGCCACTCCTCATTTTAAGACAAATGCTTCCACGGGCACTAAGTTTGGTGTTCGTACCTTTGCTATTTACAATGGGGTATTGTATAAGTATTGAACATGCCAACATTTTTGTCAGTTAATATATTACTAATGGGGATAAAGAACAAAACAAATACAAAGTGGGTCCATAAATCATGTGTAATAAAGTGGAATGACACAGGGAAAAAGTATTGAACACCCTTACTGAAATTTATTTAATACTTGGTAGAAAAGCCGTTGTTGGTAATGACAGACAAATATGGAAAACATATTGAAAAGAAAGTGTAATCAATAATTCAATATTTGTATAGTTTCTTTTTTGGAGGAGTATATTTCAATATGTTTTCCACATTTGTCAAAACATTTCATGTATAATAAATTGATGCTAAAAACAATGCATAGTTTCTTTTTTGGAAGAGTATATGAAGTCTGCCAATACCATATGCAGAAAAACAGTCCGACTGCATGATGTTGCCTCCTACGAAGTTCACTGTATGGTGTTTTGGGGATGATGTGCCGTGCTGTTTGTCCTCCAAACATGGTGTGAGCTATGACATCCAAAGAGTTCAATTTTGGTCTCATCTGACCAGACTATATTCTCCGATTATTTCATAGGCTTTTCCAAATGTTGTGCCGCAAACTTGAAACAACCTTCAACCTTTCTTCAGCAATGGAGTCTAGTGCGGCAAGCTTGCATAGAGGCCATGGCAATTGAGTGCATTACTTAATGTTTTCTTTTAAACAACTGTACCTACTAATTCCAGGTCTTTCTGAAGGTCTCCGCGAGTGGTCCTTGGTCCTTGGTCCTTAGCCCTTGGACAAGGTCGTGGCCAGTTTATGGAGGAATGATGTTCTTTTCACTTCCAGATTATGTTCCCAATGGTGCTCACTGGAATATACAGAAGTTTAGAAATACATCTGTAACCAATGCCATCAGGATGTTTTGCAAAAATTAGGTTGCAAAGGTCTTGAGAGAGCTCTTTGATTTTACCCATCATGAGATGCTTCTCGAGTGCCACATTGGTAATGAGAAACATTTTATAGGCCATCAACTAGGAATAAACCAGCTGATATTAATTTGCACTGATAGGGGGCAGGATTGCTTTCTAAATACTGACAAATTCCCGCTGGTTTCTTAGCTTTCTATGCCTTTTTGCACCACCTATACTTCATATGTTCAATACTTATTATTGAATACTTATTGAATACTTATTCAAAAAAATGGCATTAAAAAGTACCTGTTTAATGGGGTTAAATATTATTGTAAACATATTGACCACACATTGAACGCCGCATAAGAAAGGTTTTAATATTGGTAAATGGCATTGTGTTAGCTTCCTCTGGGCAAATATGAACAAACTTGCTGTCTTGTGAGCATTATAAGTTCATTATAAGCACTGAACAATAATGTCGTGGATGGAACTGGCACGCCATTCTGCTGTTTAGTCTTGTAAATTAGTTAATCAATCCTCAGATTGCTAATCAAGCAAAGTAATAGAGTTATTGTTTGTTTAACGGTGAGGATTCTGCCTATCCTAGCTGACCTCCGACGGCAGATCACTGTACATCATCAATTTTCAACAGGCTTTGTGTAATTACAAAGGTTGGTATATGCAAATGAACAACTTTTAACTTTCCTCAATGTTGCCTGGATCAAGAATTTTCTACTTATTTGCCAGAATTTTTCTGCTGCCTTCTTGGTCAGGTCACTCTTGGAAAATATATTTTTAAACTCAGCGAGACTTTTACCTGGTTCAATAAAGTATAAATAAATTAAATAATTTCTGCCAGATGAAACAAAATATCTCATATGGTAGACAATTTCAGGCTTATGGGTGGTTGACTGAACTACAGATTGTACTTCCACATTTTTTGTATTGCCTGCCTTCAGTGAATCAACCAGGTCCAGCTTGTTGAATATAAAATGAAAAGATCCTGTCTCCCATGCTGTCAACAACCATTGGAATACCAAAGCAGAGAGCAATGTTCCTATGGACGTAGAATAGAAAGATTCTAATAGTTTACAGTTGGACTTAGACATTCGGGGCAACATTCAAGCCCACGGAAGCTGATGCTGCTGCTGTCTAAAATTTGGTTTGTGCTCTAACTGAAGAATATGCAGGGTAAATGTGCTGCAGCAAATTTCACAGAGACAAGTTCCTTTTGAATGAAGTTACTGATTCTGCAGAGAAAGGTGTACATGCATATGTACTGCTACGCCAAAGGCTTGGGCCACAAATCAACAGGGGAGTGCTTGAGACAACTGAAGCCAGTGGGGCGAAACTGACATCATAACATCTCTGGTAAAGTAAGAGCAATAGCGGCAATGTTCTGCTACTAACACAGCAGTGTTGCAGTATGAAATCATTCAATACACCTTTTTATTTCTGAGACTTGAACTATCCTAGTATTCAACAACAAAGCTTACCCTAATGTTATTAGCTCAGAGCAGCTGTTCAAATGAGTTGGGAAATGAACCACTTTTCACTTCAGCGGAGCAGCCTGGGCAACGAGCCCATTCCGGTTATTGTTGGTTTCCGACTTACTCAGCAAAATGAAATACCACACCCTTTTTTCTGTTTTCTCCGGTCATGCTGCACCAATTTTGAAAACGTTTTTGTTTTTCTAATGCATATATATAATAAAATCTTAGGGGGGAAAAATTCTCTTAAAAACTCCTTTTAAGCTATTTCTTTGCAGTGAAACGACACTTTTCAATATGAGAGCCATCATTTGTAGGTCTCTTTCCACCATACAATTTACTGCCAACCTTCAGTTGTAGCCTGATTTTTGTATTGCGCATATTTTTTTTACTGGCCCGATAATGTGCTTTTCCTCCACCTAACACATCACCAATCGCCCCTCTGTCGCATGGGACATGTTATTTCACCTGGATGGCCATAGTTTCACAGGATGTAGCAGTGCACTTCTCAGTCCGAGCTCTGAGTGAACAATAAGTGAGCACTCATGGCTTAACTCATTTCTAGAGGCATCTTCTGGCTACAGCATAAATTAGGGAAACTATCCACAAATTGACCATTTTCTCAATCAGTACGCAAGCAAAAATTAGCTGAAGGTAATGTGAGAGAAAGATTATTGTTCACATGAAGAGTAACTAGGCAACCTAACACATGCTATGGTGGCCAGCTTAGCTAGCTCCTATGTAGTATTTTATAGGAATTTATTAAATTTGAGACATTTAATTTCGTAGGTTTAATAAAATAGTATTTAATACTGTGTCTTATCAACATAACAACTGTGTAATCAGCATCACTATGCAGTCTATTTACTGTACATAACGATGGACGACCTAGCAGCTCTCCAAGAATGTGGCCAAAGCATATACATTCTGTACGAAGAAAGAGTTATATGCACATCATGTATCAGTGCAAGGCTATCAAATAAAATTCTTCAATGGAGAAAGGAAAGGACTCCTGTACACTTACTCCAAATCATGGCTGGCTGCAGTACTGGTCATAAACCTGCCCCCAGTACAGGTTATGAGCTATGTTAGTCGATGGGAAATCACTGTGATTATCAAATTAAAAAAATGAAAGTATGTGTCAAGCAATTTTTTTCTCTGTAAATGGTTTTGTCATTTTAAGTAGTGCTTGGCATGCATGTTAGATTGTTTTTTTTCTGATAAGTTTGGTTTAATTTAGTTTGCTATTTGATTCCATAAACAGTGGGCTTAAAGTTATGATTGACGTTAAAATGCATGGCAGTGGGTAGCCTATTTACTCACAGACTGTATTTAGCTACAGTATATTAAACGTCAGATTTTTTAAAGTTGGTTGTAATAGCTACTTATCCAATTAGCAGAAAAGCTGGCAGGCACTACTCTACACGCATTTGTAGACGCTGGCATATACTGCTGAGGATGAGGAAAGCAGCAAACTTGTGTCAGCCTCACACAACTCTTGGAAAAAGTTCTGAACCAGCAAACTCATGGACTAGCTTTCAGTTGTAGTAGAACCAGTCTCTTGTCTGTGCTTAACATTAGCGTTTACTATTAACACTGACGCAGCCAGGTTTGTCACTGAGTAGGTCAGGTGTATGAATGGGACCTCAATATTGCAGCTCAACCCCTGATCACTGCTGTGCAGATGTCCAAGACAGCAGCGCCCATATGAAAGATACTTTGGCTCCATTTTTGTATAACATTAGGAAGTGGAGACAGGTTGTTCATATTATTATATGGTCTGATGCAGTCCCATAGGTGTGGTTGTATAGTATTGTTCACATTTGTCAAAATACACTGGAATCGATATTTTACTTTCATAGCGATCCAGCTATTAAAAACCTGATATGGTTTCTAATCTGGAAAACAAGCAAACTTGGACCAAAATCACCAAATAGACTTTTAAATTCAGACAGTAGTTGTGCGTCTTAGTGAATTTTCACTTTTTGACCGATGATGCAGTGATACAGGTTGTTCAGTGGCCCTTTAGAAACAATATAAGTGCACCCACTAGCTACTATTTACCGATCTAATGGAACTGTACATGTTTAACCCAATCAACCTTTACTCCAAGTGGAAAATCAACTTATTTTAATTTGCATTGACAGCCATGGGTCTGGAAGTTCCAAAAGACAGATGTGCATGGTAGCCAACAAGAGAATTATTTTCATGATGATAAATAGTTTCAGTTGTTTCTGACATAGGAGGATTTTGTCAATTAAGCAAAGGAGTTTTGGAAGCGACTTAATTACGCATACATGATCGCACATCCGTGCTAGGAATTAGAAGAAAATTTTGGAGTGAAAATTCAGGTAAAGGTTGGGAAAAAACACCTGAAGACTTTGGGCTTCATATCATAATATTTGAATTTATTGTTTTTCAGGCATCTGGCTGTGGCTGTTTTTCTTGGCTGATGAGGCTTGGTCACAGTGCCACAGGGGTAGAAGAAAACATAACACCTTTTTTTTTTTACTGGCAGAGAAAAGCAAACCCTTCCAGTGTTCTTGCTCAGCTTTGGTAGAAAAAGTATTCTCAGTCATTCTGATTATGTGAGAGCAATCTACTGAGTGTCTTATTTCAAAGTAGACTTTGATGATGCCAACAATCAAAGCTGTACAAGAAGGGGAGGCGTTTTATTGTTTGGATCGAACTTTGCTCAATTCAGGATGGAACATCAAGCTTTTATCATTCCATCAACTTTTTCTGATTTGGGATTGTACAACTATATAATCATTACACAATTTATGACAATGATCACTCATATTTGCATATGTTTTCAGTAGGCATTGGAATCAACTGTTTATTTTAAAGTGAAATTGCCATAAATGAAACCGCAGTTTAATGTGCCTGCACATTTAAAGGATGGTTTATAAAAAGAGCACGCAAATATCTTGTCTTTGCTTCATACATACTGTACATGCATTTTTTAAAAAAAAAAATCAGGTCTGACTAAAGAAAACTAAAGCACAAATCTTATACATCCTCAAGCAAGGAAAAACATGTCGCACATCTCACCTTTGGGATGGCCATCCCAAAGTTTGTTCCATCCAGTCAGTCAGGGGGAAAAAAAAAACAAGGTGCGAGTATCTTGATTGCAGCATCTTGCATCACACTGGAAAGGAACCTAATTAAGTCCAAACTGACGTCTTTGCTGCAGTGCTGTACAATTTTAATGTCCAGTAGCTTAGCTTCTCTTAAATCATTAAAGACCAGACCATTGCCCAGTTCTGAAAATTGCATGTTTATTTTCATTTGTTTGAAGTTTAAGAGAGAAAAGTCCTTGGACTAGCCACTTTTTTGTTGTTTTGGCTCTATTCCTTATTCCCTGATTTTTTACATCAGAGCATCTGACAGGGAGAAAGAGACCATCCATCAAAGGCTGGCTGAGAGATTATAAGCCAGTTCATTTGGGTAAGGTGATTGTGGTTTGGATATTTTTGTTTTCAATGGTCTGTATGATTGTACAGATTTTGACCAGCAGCGATTGCTAAGCAGAGACAACAGAATTTGGAAATTACACAGGACTATGATGAAATGCCACATTAGTTGCTTGTTTCAGAAATGCTTGCAGTTTACAAAGAAGTCGTCTGTAGTTGTACGTACATACCTGGGAAATAGTTAAGCATGTTATTTTGCTTCCAAGCTATAAAATGTCCAAAAAGTAAGTTTATACCTTTTTTCGCATAAAAAGAGAGACAATTTCATGACTTCTGGGCAATTTGATTCCTGTCATTCCTTACCCTCTGATACTGTTGTGATTCTGCTGTTTGCTCATGTTCTGTTCTGCATTGCCCATGTTCTAGCCTCGCATGTTCTGACTGACCTGTGTTTCTGAATTATTGCTTTTGTCTGACCATTCTTTGTATCATGTAATGTGTATTGGTTGTTTTATCTTAGATTACTTTTCCATGTTTTACATTTTGCCATATCACATTCCGGTTCATGTTTGCCATTTTGCTTTACACTTTGTCTCCCCCGTCTGGTCTCATGTCTAGTCATTGCACTCAGCCCCAGTCTTGTGTTTCACTCTTCGGGTGATTTATTGGATTCTGGTTTTCAATCTTCCTTCCGATCTCGTTTACTGGCTTCAGTCTTCTATTTACTAACAATATGAACAGTTTATTATTTTCCCCTAGGATTACTAACAACAACTAACCTTGTATATAATACTAACTTACTAACGAGCACCAAGGTTTTGTATAGTTGCACTTACTAATTGATTAACTAGCTCTCAGCACTCGCCCTGTTCTAGTCTCCGACCTCTTTGCTCTCCCTGATTACCTGTTGTGGATTTTCTTCAACATATTGAGATTCCCCCATCCTCAAGCAACTGGAGAGAGACAGATTCTGAAAAAGAAAAATTAGGCTTTATTGTGTCATGTTCAAAAATGTAAAGCCTAGTTCTCCTTGCGCAAGAGGAACTGCCCCCAAGAAGAACAGAGGAACTCCGTGAAGAACTCCAACCCTCCCCGACTTGTGCACACCGTTTTATACCCTTATCTCCAGGCAAATATGGTCTTTCCCCTTTTCATTCTCGCACTACAATTGGCCAGATAACCTGAGATCTCAGTTAGGTAACCCTTCAGGAATGCAGAGACACATGCGCATTACAGTGGACAGCCACACCCAGATGAAAAATAAAAATAAAAAGATACCAGTGGATGAACTCGATGCAGATCAAATTATTACAAATAATTCAATTGAGTATGTTTTCAGCTGCAAATAATGATTTTGCTGAACAAATATTGATCAAAGCTACAGAAATCAAATACATCCTCTGATTATGTTTTTTGAATCAACTAAACAGAAGCTTTCTTATGAATCAACGCTACAGAAGCATGCTGCATACGTGTGTGTGTGTGAGCTGCTCATGCATGTGTGAACTGAATTGCCTGTATATGTGTGTCTGTGTGTTTGCACTGCAGTATGTGAACTACAAGTACTTGTATGTATGTGTGTGTTATGTGTGTGTCTCTTTTTGCTGCCTACATTATACAGTTATTGATTATGAGTATGAGCAATGAATGAAAAATGATAAAAAATATATATAATCAATATTAGTGAATAAAATGAATAAGGCTGAAATAAAATCTTCAACATGCCTTTGCTGCATTTTCTGTGAAAGCTCACACCTGATCGCGCTGTCCTAGTTCTCATTCATCTATGCACGGTAGAAACTCCGTGACTGGAGCCGTATGTTTGTTATAGGAATGTCTTGTGTTCCCTGTCCGCGTTTTGGCTCTGACCAATTTTATGTGATTAGGCTTTTCCTCATGCGCCTTCCCCTTGTAATCAGTCTGACTTTCTGCACCTGTGATTCTCCCCATGTCATCTTCCCAGAAGTGTATATTAGGTGTCTTTTCACAGCCACACTCTGTCAGATTGTTTTCCTCAGTCTTCTTGTGCTACGTTGCTCGCCTTGATTACTCAGTGTTTATCTTTCTGACTGGACCACCCGACTTTCGATTCTTGCCTTTGTGATTTTTGGATTATTGTTGCATCTGTGTGTTTTGACCTTTTTCTGACGAGATCTATGTTTGCTGTCCTGGTAACGATTCGGATTACGCCCATTGGATTCTGGCTTTACTTCTCTGATATACCTATTCCTGTGAACCAGACCCATTTCTGTCCGACTACGATTACTGTGATTGCTGCCCTGGTTTTTGATCCTATTTTTGCCCAACTGGATTTTGATTTTTGGATTGTGGACTTTGTACTTTTACCGTCTGCCCTGCAGGGGTGCTCCCCCTTAATTAATTAAGCAAGTTCGACTGCATTGCCTGGTTCTCGCGACTGGTTCCTGATGGCACCATTACAGAAACAGGGGCTGTTCTGAGTGGGTGTCCCCTCTATGGAATTACCTTTGTTCTAATTGGCCGGCAAACAGAGCCACTGAGTCAATGAAAAATGACAATGTCTTAATCCCCCAGCCACTGAATTGTCTTCAAATACATACTGTATATACAAATAGCATTAGGACCCTGGGGTAAGCAGGAGAGAACAAAGAGGGCGTGAGCTAATGGTGACTTGATTGCATTCTATGAGAGATTGGAAGAGTAACAGCTCGCATTCATGATAGTGCCCTCATAGGCATGTGTGACTGGTTAGTTTTCAAGTTGTAGTGTGAACGATCTTCCAGAGCCATGTGTATGCTGCAAAACAGTTTGCATGAGTGTGGACGGCAGTATTGGAAGAGGCAACTGCCGGTTTGGAAGAACTCCCAAATTGTAGAAACATGTTCGGCTTATTGTGAAGTTGGGATACATGTGCTAGGCTTTTGCTGGGATGGTTTTTAAAATTGCTTCATTGGGGGAGTGGTTTGGTAAAACTGGTGCTTCATCTGTTGGGCCATACAGTGGTGAACAAACTGATTCTGTGGTGTTAATTTCAGAGCAATGCCTTGAAAAATGTGGATTTTATGCCTGCCACAAGCCTGATAAACTATTACATTTTGCGATGCAAGAAAATCGCATTTTTGTTGTGAAATGAATGCACTGGAAGCATTCACATGATAAAAATCCACTTAAAAGATAGTTTTTTGGTCTTAAAATCACCTTCAGTAAGACTAACTGAACATTCCAGGCAGTAATGCAATTTTAGCGGTTTTCAACTTAAAATGTACCACATTTAAGTTGTATATTACTGATGTAATTGTATAATCGTATTGTGTCCGATTTTATATTTCATGAAGTTAAATAGCCATTGATTGTTTGTCTTGACATGCATAATCTTTTTCCTGGCTAACTTTCTACCGCTGCAATTAACTAACACGCATGCCGTAGTATGGATGATAACTCAACTAGCAATACAAATTGCGTATGAGCTGAAGCAAACTCTTCTCGCAATTTGTTGAAACTAGAGTTATCCCGCCCCGTATCGCCGGCCTATAGCTACATTCAGAAATTCTAAACCAGCCACGCGCTGAAAGAATTCGTCCCAAGACAAAGGAACTCGTGCCCACGAGCACGCATGCGCATCTGCCACGCGCGCGGACACGCTCCTGCCCAATCCCAAAATCGCGCACCCGCGTGCTTCCACACTTGCATGTACACACACACACACCATTGTTTCTTTCTACGTAATTACTTTATATACTTTCGTATCTTGTCATTCTCTAGATTAGCCCATGTATATTCTGTGTTCGTTTCTTAAATAAATCCATTTATTAAACCTGGTGTCTGTTTGGTGCTGTAACACGTGGGAGTCTGAGTCAAAATAGCCTTTGTAGAACTCCAAAATTCCTTCAGATTATTAATTAAATTGTTTTCTTCAATCACTAATATTGGTTATTTTAATAATAATAATAATAATAATAATAATAAAAATAATTATTATTATTATTAATAATATTTAATTATAATTATTATTCATTATTTTGGCATCAACATTTTGTCTCCCTAAATATGTGCTTTTTGGAGAATGAAAAGCGGCGCACTTAGTAGTGGGAAAATCGAAATGTGACTCAGTGTCAACATTTAAGTGCGAGCAGAAAAGTTAAGTAAAAGCGACCAATGCTTTTAATGACCCTCTAATAAGATACGTGCTTGGAAGTTTTCCCCGATATAAGTGACGTCGATGAATATCCGTGTACATTATCAAATTACTCTCTGGTCTCCTCACTTTATTGAACCCTGGTTGAGCATATTTGCCGTCAACCGAATTGTTCATATTGAATTATATGACTAATGCCAACATTGTTAAAATGAAGCGCAAGTGAACTCTGGATACTCCTCTCCTCAGCTTCATCTTTGCCCGTGTCCCGTTAAACACTGCTCTCAGAAATGATCGCTGCTCAGCATGGATCAAGGGGACAGAGAAAACGTTTTTCTCCTGATTTCTAGCTAACAGCCAAGCCCAAGCCTTTCTCCCCTCCTTGTCTTTTGGAACTCTGTATAAACAGACAAAGTGACTTGTCCACCGTTTTCAATATTATGCAGGTAAGAAGTATTGTGGTTGGATGTCAGTTACAAGCAGCTGGCTTGTTAACCACCTTGTTAATTTTATTAATTGCTCAGTTAATACAGTCCCTGCGATGGTAAGGGTACCAAGGAAGCTCGCTGGTGATCGTTATCAATCGCTAGCGTTTGTTGTTGACTTTCTCGCTTAATCTGGCGACTTTCCAAATCGGGATTGTTTGTCCACTCAAGACGTATGTATACGTCTTGAGAAAGTCGTCAAGTTGGCAACTCTAAGACGATAGCGAAATCGACAGTGCATCGTTCATTTTCGGCAGGGTGACATGCTAAAATAAGCGAATTTACGAGAATGTGGATGTAACAGCTACGTCTTACAATTCATTGTTAAACATCTGCATAAATAATAACGGCATATTTGGAAGTTTTACTTACCAACCGAAGGAGACACGCCTGATTCCGCTATCTCTGAAAGCAGCCTGGGCCGGTACGGGCAAGCGCAGTAAATGGCAAAGACGAATGTGAAAGAAGATGTTGCAGTTTCATAGTCTTATGCTACGAGTCAACAGTTTATGTTGCGGTTTTTGCAGTTTCGGTAGCGGGGTATTATTTTTCAGTTGCTATTTCCGCGATTAATGTAGGCATTGCAAAGTTTTTGTGTGCTGAGGCAACGTTTTCTTTGGTAGGCCTGCTGTTTGCTTTCCTGTTGCTGTTCGATCCAGAGGCGCCTCTTCACGCGGCTACTTTTTTCTATCATAATCTTTTGAGTATAATCCTTGAACTCTTACCCATCTACAAGGCGCTCCATATTTTTCCCTCGGATCCTATTTTTTTTCCACGACCAATCGGACTTAATAAAGCCAAATAAAACGTAAGTAGTCATCAAGTTTAAATGGCTGCGTTTGGCTCTCCGGTTTCGCCTATCCCTCATCCTTTCTCTGCTTCTTGGGCTGTCTCTTGCTCTGTGTGCGATATGTTTAGTTATTCCTTCTCCGCAGTTAGTGATAACTTTATTTGTGATAAATGTAAGTTAAATGATAGGCTGACGGAGAAGGTTGCTGAATTGGAAAGTCGCATCCGTACCTTATACGAAAAATCGACATAGCGAAAAGTATATTGAATCCTTCTCGGTTCCGGATGCACCAATTAGCCTTTCCTCAGGTAGTACCCCAGCAGAGCCTCCGCAGCAAGGCGGGTGGATTACAGTTCGGGAACGTAGACGAAAGCCTAAGCCACCTGTGCACCAACAGCCTATTCACGTTTCCAACAGGTTCTCCCCCCTCAGCAGCGCACCAGCTGTGAAATCTGTTGAAAAAACTCTGGTAATTGGCGATTCTATTTTAAGAAACGTGAAGTTAGCGACACCAGCGACCATAGTCCACTGTATTCCTGGGGCTCGAGCGACCGACGTCGAAGCGAATTTGAAGGTGCTGGCAAAAGGTAAACGTAAGTTTTCTAAAATTGTTTTTCATGTCGGCGCTAACGATGTCCGATTGAAGCAGTCGGAGATTACCAAAAATAACATTAAATATTGAGATAGTGTCTCTACCTCGACCTAAATTAAGCTCTGCTAAAAACCATAGGAGTGTTTGTTGGGCAAATTTTAAAAAAATTAGTACCTGTCATTTTATTAATAATGTGGCTAAACAACCCAAGTTAAAAATTGGATTAATTAATATTCGATCACTAACTTCTCAGGCAACTTTTGTAAATGAATTAATTACTGATCACAAAGCTGATATTCTATGTTTAACCGAAACTTGAATGAAAACTGATGAATATGTTGCCTTAAATGAAGCCACCCCTCCTGGTTATAGTTCTATTCATGTTCCGCGTCTCACGGGTCGTGGAGGTGGGGTTGCTGCCATATACAATTCAAATCTCCTGCCTACCTTGAAATCTGGCTTCAAATTTAATTCTTTTGAAGTTATTGTTCTCAGTTTTGCACATCCAGACAAAAAAGCAGTCAGTTTTGTCCTTGCTATTATATACAGGCCACCAGGGCCATACAGTGGTTTCTTAACTGAGATTGCCAATTTCCTTTCAAATATGGTTGTAAATTCAGACAAAGTTGTAATTGTAGGGGATTTCAATATTCACATGGACAATGAAGGTGATCCTCTCAGATCAGCCTTCTTATCTATCATTGAATCTATTGGCTTCAATCAACATGTACATCAGTCCACGCATTCCCACAACCATACACTTGACCTAGTCCTAACTTATAGTGCTGAAATAACAAATGTAGCAGTCATGCCTGAAAATCCAGTTTTATCAGACCATTATTTAATTACCTTCGAACTTCTTCAAGGCTGTCATGTGTCACTGGTTCCTGCATTCTACTACAGCCGAAAGCTTTCTTCCTGGACTGCAAATGCTTTTATTAATGAACTCCCAGGCTCATTTGTACACTGAGGAGATTTTCTTGGTGTTAGCCATAATGCATATACAAATGCAAGTAAAAACACAATTGATCAGCTGACAGACAATGTAAATAACATACTTTGCAGAACCCTGGATACTGTTGCACCTCTAAAGAAGAGGAAAGTGTGCAATAAGAAATTAGCACCATGGTACAATGACTATACTCGTTCTTTAAAACAGGTTTCACGCCAACTGGAGCACAAATGGCGTTCAACTAAATTGCAGGTATTCTTCCATGCCTGGAAAGACAGTCTACTTGCCTATAAACGTGTCCTCTCCACTTCACGTTCCTCATATTTCTCTACATTGATAGATGAAAATAAAAACAACCCCAGGCACCTGTTTAGCACTGTTGCCAAGCTAACCAAGAATCAAGCTGATCCCTGTGTTTCTGTACCATTTAACAGCAATGACTTTATGAATTTCTTCGATAATAAAGTTATAAAAATCAGGGACAAGATTCAGAGTTCCTTTGTCTCTCCTCATATAGGGTCTTCTTCTCTATCTACCCAGCTTATGGATTTAGAATTAGCACAAGGACAAGTGTCCTACCTGAACTCTTTTACACCAATAGATGTCAGCGAATTTAATACCATTGTAAATTCGTCAAAATCTGTTACGTGTCTTCTGGACCCCATCCCAACGAATCTTTTAAAGGAGCTACTACCAGTGATTGGAACCCCATTATTACACATTGTCAATGCTTCTTTAGCATCTGGACACATCCCACACACTCTTAAACGTGCAGTCATCAAACCCCTACTTAAGAAACCAAACTTAGATGTGAATAATGTGTCTAACTTCAGGCCTATCTCAAACCTCCCATTCCTCTCTAAAATACTAGAAAAGGCCGTTTCAAAACAACTCTGTTCATTTTTACACTCCAATTGTATATTGGAAGTTTTTCAATCTGGTTTCAGACCCTGTCACAGTACTGAAACAGCCCCGGTCAAAGTACTCAATGACCTTCTCGCTTCGGACAGCTACATTTCTGTACTTGTGCTTCTTGATTTAAGTGCAGCATTTGACACTATCGATCACGATATCCTGTTGAATCGACTTGAAAATCTTGTAGGCCTCCGTGGACAGGCTCTTTCCTGGTTCAGATCATACTTATCGGATCGATATCAATTTGTGCATTTTAATAATGACTCCTCGTATCAATCAAGGGTTAGATATGGAGTACCACAAGGATCTGTGCTTGGACCTCTGCTTTTCTCAATATATATGCTTCCACTGGGACAAGTTATTCGCACACATGGCATTAACTTTCACTGCTATGCAGATGACACCCAACTATATCTGTCAGTCAAGCCTGATGAAGCTGCCCAGCTGTCAAAGATGGAAGCCTGTCATGTAGACATAAAGAAATGGATGAGTCACAATTTTCTCTTGTTGAACCCTAGTAAGACAGAAATAATCGTAGTGGGTCCCAAATTCCAGAGATGCAAAATCTCAGATTACATGCTTAACACTGATGGAATTTCAATCGCTTCAAGTGCCATTATTAAAGATCTTGGTGTTACTCTTGACCCTGATCTCGCACTTGATACACATATAAAGAACATCTCAAGAGTTGCATTTTACCACTTGAGGAATATTTCCAAAATTCGGAAAATGCTGTCATCACATGATGCAGAAAAGTTTGTCCATGCCTTTGTTACTTCAAGATTAGATTACTGTAATGCTCTTTTGTCTGGTTGTGCAAAATCCTCTCTAAAGGGGCTCCAGCAAATTCAAAATGCAGCTGCTCGTATTCTCACTAGAACACAGAGACACGAGCATATCAGCCCAGTGTTAGCTTCACTTCACTGGTTACCAGTTAAATTCCGAATAGACTATAAGATACTACTTCTTACCTTTAAAGCCTTACATGGGCTTGGTCCATTGTACCTAAGTGATTTACTTTTACCCTACATTCCCTCCAGAACACTCCGTTCGCAGAGCGCAGGCCTCCTTGTTGTTCCAAAAATAGCTAAAATTACCATAAGCGGTAGAGCTTTTTCCTATCGTGCTCCCCACTTATGGAACGAATTGCCTGCTCATATTCGGGGTGCAGACACTATCAGTATATTTAAAGTTAGGCTCAAAACATATCTCTTTAGTCTGTCCTATAGTTGAGGGACAGGAGTGGGCGGCTGGCATAAGCTATAGAATATTTGGTGGACTGAGCAGTCAGTGCTGTCACTGGATCATTGCTGGTGGTGCCCTATTCTGCTGAGCTGGTCATGGTCTGGTGGTGACTGTCTCAACCTGCCCTCGTGGCTGTGTTGGCCCCTGCCCCCGTTTCTCATAACTATGCTGCCATAGTCTTATTCTGCTGGGGTTTCCTTATCGCACACAGGCACCTCTGTCTCTCCTGCTCTGTGTGCTCGCCATACAACTCCACCTCCCTAACAATATTTTTTTTTTCTCCTCCTCCTGCTCTGGGCACTTGCCCTGAGCTCCAGATCAAGCTTCACCGAATACCCCCTGGCCCGGAGCTCCAGCCTAAGACCAGCTGTTACCATCTTGTTTCAGCTACAGGACCAAGAGGGTCTTCCTGCCTCATGATGACCTCCATTGCTAATTGTTTTACATTGGCCAAGACATCTGTTGGACAGTTTTAAATATACAAATTATTTTAGCACTGATTAGATGGATTTCAATGGAACTCTTGTCATTATCTTGTTATCAACTAACTAGCCCGCGGAGGATGGGCTTCCCCACTATAGCCGGGTTCCTCCTGAGATTTCTTCCCACTGGGGAGTTTTTTCTCACCACTGTTTGAGGATTTTTTCTCCCTACTGGGAGTTTTTTTTTGCCTCGCTGTAGTGGGAATAGGGAATAGGTACTGGGAATAGGTTGGGCACTGCCCTTCAGTGACCCATCTCTGACTGTAAAGCGTCTTTGTGACAGTGTATCTGTAAAAAGCGCTACACAAAATAAAATTGAATTGAAAATTGAATGAACAGTTCACCAATTACCACAAAACTTTCTCACACGTTCTTCAATTGTTCATGAACTTATGTCCATGAAGAATGTTCCCAAAAAGTAATGAAAATTTATTCTAATAGAGTCAATATCACTATAAGGTGCCTTTGGTGTCCTCATAATAATCCCTCAGCCATGCTGAAAATATAGCTGAATAATGAAAATCTTTCATTGTAAATGGCCAAACATTTACACACATTTCAGTACAAGGATAAGTCTTTTGAAATGTGCTTCCTTCATTTCATATAATTTTCTTTGATTGGGTGTACAAGCTTTTGGGATGTCCCACACACTGCTTTGCTGACTGCAGTGACTATAGTAAGTAGGTAAATGACACAAAATTAAAAGAATTTTAACATGGTTTTATTATCTTAAATAAGTACTTTAATAAAATGAGTAATTTTGATCATATATGTCATATTTTCATAATCATACTAAACATTTTGCAAATGTCCCTGAAATTGCTGTCCACGCTGTCATTATGGGGAAACTGTCCCTTTAATAAACCACCTGATGCTAACAGTTACATCACTTCCACCATTTTATCTCTCTTGAATGGAGATTGAAGCAACTGCTTCTTAAAGAATAAGTATTTTCACTTATATTTTCTCATTTTCAGCATATTATGTTTGTAGCTGGATGTTGTCAAGCTTAATATGTCTACCCTGGCTTCGTGAAATATTAAATAACATAAAAACTTTCCAGAAATTTGAAGTACATTTGTTGAACTGAGCACAGTCACCATGCTAACTGAGACTCATAGCCAGCTGAAGATCCAGCATGTGCTCACTGAATGCTAGCTTTTGCCAAAAATGTCCATACTTTCATTGTCAACCCTGTCAGAAAGCCTGCCATGACAGGGTGGACATTGTTTGTGACAGGGAGAACATAGTTTTGCCCGCATTCTGATAAAGTTACACTTATTATATCTCCGGGACGGAGTGTCAGGGGATTTATGGATTTGCAGTTGTCGCGTGTGTGCGTCCATAGAGATTTTCTTGTGAACACTCTACAGACTGCAATTCAAGAGCCAAAGAATTGGAGTTGGGTTTTCACAGCTTGAGTGGGTGATGTCACATCCATTGTGGGAGCTGGGAGCAGGGAGGCTGAAAAAAATACTTTTCATATCGCTATAACTTCCATACATTTGAATCCCTCTTCATGAAATTTCACAAAAACGTAGGAAAATTTGTTGTTGTACACAGAAGTTCATAGTTTTGGCTCAGGGGAATAGTCAAAGGACATGAAGCACGTCAAATGAAGTTTAGCTTGCTGCCCTAGCCCACAACACAAACTGGCACAAACACGGATTTTGAAAATTAGCCGTATGTTTTAAATGTATTGTCTATGTGCCGATCGATCTGCCGTGTTGAAGTGCTGCGTTTCTGCTGCAGCATCTGGAAAAAACAGAAGTCTTGCGTATTTTCTGCGCACAGCTGTGTTTTGCCAGCGCTGGGACGGACGCGAAATGCAATGTTGCGGATCTGGTGTAAACACACTCATGGACTAAAGCGAACCTATCGGCTGCGCTGCCGTGGCGGAGCGCTGACAGACCAAACGTGCATCTTTGTGTAAATTGGGGGTTAGACTATGACTTGCAGTAAGGCAAATCCATTTTCTTGGGATGTAGGTTCTACGCATGCTGAGTAATTGTGACACAACTCCTTTAACCTTGTCAAAAATTACAGGAAAAAACTCCATGCTGTAATCTTTGCCAGATGGGTGCCAATTACAACGTATTATGAAACCTTGATATTTTTTTTTTTACTTTGTTTTGTATAACATGATTGTTCTGATTCTTGTTTCCATTGACACATTAATAAAGTAAAACATTTCCCACATGTTGTTATGTTCCTTTTCTCTATACAGCTGGTGGACATCTCATGATAATTAGGTTCATTGGCAGCAGGTCAGAAACATTACAATAATAAGAAAAGATGTGTATTGAATGAGATGAAATTAATAAATACGTGAATAAATACACTCTACATTGAGAGTAATGTGTGAAAAACAATTTTGACCCTGACAGAACTGAAGGAGTAAAAACAAGATATCCTGAAAAGTTTCTGTTTGAATTGTCTAGTGCTCTTACAATCTCCAGCCTATTTAAAAATTTCATGTGCAGGAGACACGCAGAACTTTAACCCTGATCTTTTAACCAACTTCAGTCCTAATTGTGTCAACACACCAGCTACATTATTTAACTTGTATTTTTAGGGGTCAGATTTGACAGAGTAGGTGGTATGAATCTGCTTGAAATATTTAAAGTGGGATTACAGGTACCTGTTGAAACTTTGATGCATAGCCTGCCTCCGGCTGAACATGGGTATGGATCTGTGTTCCAGCAAGACGTGGGTGGGGATTATCTTTTTATTAGAGTTCATGTGCTGTCTGACATGGTCGGGTATCACGATAAGATGGCTGACAGTGCACAGCTGGCTTTGCTAAGCAGCACTTAGCACTTTTTTTTTGCTGGGGCATGAGTTCACTGGTAAATTTACGAAATTTTGTCATGTTTAGGAGCCAAATTTGCAGTCATTTTAGAACAAAAAGAATTTTTAAAATGAACAAAGGCAAAACCATGATGTCCGCCACTATGAAAAGGGTTGAAATTCAAATAGTTTGAAAGGAGACAAACAAATGCCAAAGGAGGAAAAGTGAGCAACTGCTTTCATACAAATAGGATCATATTCACCATGGTCATTGAGCTACTGAAGGGAATGGAATATTCATTTAAATGAACTAATCCACTTCTATTTCACAGGAACGAAAAAGGCCAAAGTGCAATCAGTGAGTTAAATCTCAACTGAGGTGTTGAAGTTTTTTTTCCACTGACAAAAGTAATTAATCTTGGGGTATTTACTTATTTATATCCTGACATAATTCATTTCTTCAATTAATAATTCAGTGATCTTAATTTATTTGTCATTTAAGTGGCTCAGGTAATTACCTGCTGAATTATACGTAGTAATAATAATAATAATAATATTCCAACAATACATTCAATATTTTCCTATTCAGACGAAAGCTATGCATAGAATTCTGTCATACAAATATGCCTCTCTTTAGGATTCCTCATTACTACCTCATTACTACAACAATAATTTAATGCCTCGCTCCCATTGTGTTTGCACTGATGGTGGGGATTCCATTCATTGTGGGGAGGACTGAGCAGAAAAATGCTTTTTGGAACCAATCTGAGAGGTCTATAGCACAATTGTCCATATATGGTAGAGTTTTCGGACTAGCCAGGAGAATTATGGGTCAGTGCAGACTCTGCTGGAAAAATTTCTGGCAAGGTGCTGTTAAAACACCCTCCAGAACCACACAGCGAGGGGCTGTAGGGCCCACTGCTCTCGCACCAGAGATGGGGCACCATTAGAGGCTGCTCTGATCCCTCTTATTCATGAGGTCAGCCAGGACTTTCCTGTCCCATTATGACCTGCCATAATTGTTTAAAAGGATTCTTATCTGAAGAAAAACAAATTCTATGCTTTGAGTGTTTCTCAAAGTTTCTGTGGATATGGTCATAATACCTAGCATGCAGTCATTTTCACTTCAGGAAAAATGTTTTCCCAAGATTTGACAATCTCTTGGGACATTAAACAAATTAACAATTTTGTGGTTCTTCACAATGAGCAAAGAAATGTGGTAATCTGAAGATATGCATATAATTTTCATTGCTTCCTCCATCTTACTCTTTTGTTCACTAGCTTTTTAAAAAGTGCAAAATTAGTAAGTCAGGGCCCGTATTCACAAAGCATCTTATCTTACCGCTAGGAGTACTCCTAAGTCACACTAAAATATACTCTGCAACAAAAGTTTCTGTGACACCATTTATGTGTATGTTATAAATGACACGCAAAGATCTCAATGCAATCAATATGTTTATTTAACAGGAGAAACACTGACTTTTCAGTGCCAACGTCACTCAAAACGAAAAATGTCATTTTCATGCGTCATGAAGCACTTGTCTGACGTCTAACCAATTGTGACCTTCACACTTCAATGCCGGGTGTGACTTCCTCGTGCCATGATGCAAGCAACGCATCTCCGGCGCATGGACCGAATCAGATGTGCCAGAAATTGCTGTGGGATGTCATTCCAAATCTGACGTAGACGTTGTCGCAATTCCTGGAGTGCAGCTGGTGGGTTATCCAACCGCCGCAAACGTCGATCCATCTCGTCCCAAAGATGCTCGATTGGGGACATGTCTGGGGATCTGGCTGGCCATGGCAGGACATTGACATGTTGTTGCATCAGATACTGCTGTACAATCCTTGCAACGTGTGGTCTGGCGTTATCATGTTGCAGCGTTATTCCGGGACCATGTTGCATCAAAAACGGTACCACCAATGGCCGTAGCACTTCATCGCGATATCTTTGACCTGTCAGATTTCCATCAATAACAAGCAAATCTGTTCTGTTTCTAGCCGTGATCCCTCCCCAAATCATGACACTACCACCTCCAAAACGATCAAATTCCTGAACACAGTTGTTGGCATAATGTTCTCCACGTCGACGGTATACACGTAAACGACCATCACATCGGTTAAGCATGAATCTTGATTCATCAGTGAAGAGTACAAGATCCCACTGACGTTGGATCCACCGTCGACGTTGTTGTGCTCACTGTAGACGCAGTCGTCGGTGTTGTACTGTGAGTATTGGACGTCTTGCTGGCCGACGTGGGACAATGCCAAAATGACGGAGACGGCGACGGATTGTCTGTGCAGACAGTCGCCTCAAACCAGGTATCGTTCTTGCAGTTATGGTTGCAGGTTGGAATCGATTTCGGAGATGGGTTGTTCGAATCCAGTTGTCCTGTCTGGGAGTGGTTACTCGTGGACGGCCGCTGCGAGGACGGTCTCTGACATGTCTTGTCTGCTGATGACGCTGCCATAAGTTCCAAATGGTGTTTCGGTGGACATTCAGGCGATGAGCAACTTCCCTCTGCGAGGTTCCGGATTCAATCATCCCAATGGCCCTCCACCGATCATTTTCAGACAGTCTTGGCATTTAGAGGGTAGAGTTCAGTGTTTCCCCTATATGCACCTAGCAGTGGCGGTCCGCCACGGCTGAAATATGACCGCCACGGTTGTTTTTTTTTTTTTTTTTTTTTTTGTTTTAACGAGGAGAGAGGAGAGGTGAAGAGTGGGCTCAGTCTTGTCTTTTTAGAAACTACCGTTATATCATTTTGTGCTATGGACGCTTCATATCCAGGTCAATCACACACCTGTTTGAAACGATTTTTATCTATGAAAATAAATCACGAACCACAGTGGGCCACCTATAGAGACTATGAAGCCTTGGTTGCTGGCAACTATCACTGTCTCTGTCAAAGAAACTTTGCAAGCGGTCTCCTTCGCTAGCCTACATATCATCCAGATATACCGTTACCGGTTGATGCAGGTGATGCGCCGCGCTAAACTCCGCTATTCCGTGCCGTGCCGTGCTGCGCAGTCTCTCAGCATAAAACGGAGGTAACGTTAGCGCCAGGTTTGGAGAAGGTGCAACGAGAAACTTTGAGCTTACTTGATGATGTCAGCACAACGATTTTAACAAGCACCGGGAAGATGTCAACCATGAAGCAAGCAACACTGACAGATTCAGGATTATCATTCGCCGAAGGGAAAACAGTCCTGCAACTTCACGTGAGTATCGCACAGTAACGTTACAGCAAACGCTGTATCTATCATTTGATAGAAATAGCAAGGAAACACATAGGCCTATAGGTTTATCTGTGAAATAAACAACATTTGGAAGATCCATCTTGATACAAAGATTGTAGGTATTCCACATGTACCGTTTGTTTACTTTTTTCTGGAGCGGCTTTATGCTGCATTCAGAGGTCGGAATTTCCCAGTTGAAATTTCCGATTTCCGACCTCCAAGCTTCCCAGATGCATGCCATTCCCGTTGTTGTGTGGCATCAGATAACTGATTCTCCGTGAAGTCGAGGTATTTGGATTTGTGCTGAGTTCACAAGTAAGGACTCCGACTTTGAGTGGCGTTCCAGTGTACTTCTAGTAGGAGGTGGGAAAATTCCTACTGTGACTGTGACCCGCGAAAGCTGCCATCTCAATTTACTGACAGATTACGTCAGAGATACGTTATACGTTAACGTTAGATATAACGGTAGCTGGATTCCCGTAAATAAACGTGATAAATGTAAGTTATTTCATCATTGAAAATGTCATTACATTTAATTAAACACTGTTAGATAAACTGTTAGATAAATTGTTAGGTAAATTTGGTGATGCAAGTTAATTCTGAAAAAAGAGTTATGAATGAATGAAGAATGAATGACAGCTAGCTAGCCGCTAGCTAACACTAAGTGGATGTAAACGGTCACCCACAAACTAATAAGCTTGTTTGTCAAATGACATGTTTGAATTTTCAGATGAGTTTGAAAGACTGGCTTATCAAAAAAAGAAAGAGAAGTGATGACCATGGTGATGAGGTTAGTTGGGTAAAGTTAGGGTGGGTCTCTGCTGTGTTTTGAAAGGAAAATGGATAAACAATTCTTTTGGAGATACCACATTTTTAAGTGGTTTTACACGTTGCCAAATACAATGGTATTGACTGTATCTCATACTAGACAGGACAGGCATCGAGGCAGGGAAGCTCAGATGTGAGTGGAGGCCAGAGCAGAGGAAGCGAAGGAGAAGCAGGACAGGAACATGGAGATCAGCAAAGTGCAGCTGCTGCTGTTGCTGTACCAGGAGGCGCAGAGGTAGGAGGACCAGAAAGAGCAGGACTGCCTGCCGCTACAGCACGCCCGGGTACTCATAGGCAATCTGGTTTTGATCCGGGGTGGATGGAGAACCCAGAATTCAAGCCTTGGCTGTACTATACAGCTGACCATGGTGAGTACCACATCTAACATATGGAGCAGTTTGGGGCTTGAGCTCTTATATGTTTTAACAATCATAGCCACCACTTCTTAAAGAAAACAAACAAACCATCAAACATCTTGTCCCCATAGGAATGTACTGTCGTTTGTGCCGTCAACACAAACAAGTGCCGAAGCGGGGGGTTTCCACGCGGCCATTTATTGAGGTTGGGTGCCAGATTTTCCGAAGTGACTACCTTAACAGGCATGCTGCCACTCAACACCATCAAGACAGTGTGAAGGCACACGCTGCACTGATTCAAGGTAAAATTCACAAATATATCTTATTTTAAAATGTTCAGAAAACTCTCAGGCTTAAATTAAAATTTATCCCACACTTGATGGAAAATCTATTGTTTTTTTTGGTTTTGTTTTTTACCTCTGAACAGGGTCCTCGGTGCTGGTTGCCTTTGACCCCGTTGTCATTCTTGAACATGAGGCAGTGATTGGTGGCTTCAAGTGTCTCTACCACCTCACAAAAAAGGAACAGGCTCATCACACAAATTACGCTGACCTCCTGGAGCTCGCTGACCTACTTGGCTGCCAGTATTTTGAAAAGTTAAAGGTAAATGTTAATGCTTGCCTTTCTTAAATCAACATCATCACAAAGTTACATAATCCTCATTTGTTCTCTTTATTATGTATATACAAGTCAATTCTATCTCTTATCTTCTTATTATATTGTTTTACTTTTTATTATTGTTTATTGTAATTACTGTCTTTTGGTTGCTGTGACAAAGACATTTCCCCATTTGCGGAACAAATAAAGGAATTCTGATTCTGATTCAGATTGGGAAGACAACCAATTACACATCGCACAGAATCGTGGATGAGATGCTCGAGATCCTGAGCACTGTTGTTGAAGAGCCAATCCTCAAAGACATCTGTGCATCTGTGGCAATTGGGCTAGAGGTGGACGAGACCACGGATGTGTCTGTCAAGAAGCAGCTTGATGTTCACCTTAGGTATAATTTTATTCAGAGAATGACAACAATTAAGACTTAAAATAATTTTGAACAACGTGTCTTTATTGTGTCTCTTTGTTCATCAGATATATGGACAAGGAGGGGCTGCTTTACAGCCAATTTCTGGACCTGGTGACAGTCAGCGATGGCAGAGCTGACACCATCGTCAAGGTAATAAGGGAGGTCCTCACAAAAAAGAATATTCCCACCCAGAAGATTTACGGCCTGGGGACAGATGGAGCAGCTGTCATGACTGGTATGAATTACCAACAAAAACAAGGTTGATATTTACTGCTTAAAAACTAAATCATGATATAAAATGTTTTCCCTGAAACAGGGAGAGTGAATGGGGTGGCCAAGCAGCTACAGGACACCTTCCCATGGTTGGTGTCAGTTGCATGTGCCGCACACCGCCTCGCCCTGTGCTGTAAGGACGCTTCAGCCACAGTGGCTTATATGGACTCCTTCAGGGACCTTTTACAGCAGCTACACCTGTACTTCAGGAACAGTGCAAATCGCACAGCTGTACTCCAGGCTGCAGCAGAGTGCTTGGGCCTGGATAACCTGAAAGTGAAGGTAATATAAAGGGAAAAAATATGTATCATATTAGGAGGCATCTGATCTGATGACATAATATGCTTTCATCTCGTGGCTCTAAATATTTCTAGGAAGTAAAGGACACACGCTGGCTGTCACAAGCCATGGCTGTTTCCAACCTGCAGCGGAACCTGAGCGCTGTCCTGGCGGCCTTGGCAGAGGAGACTGAGCTCAAGAAATGCCCAACAGCCAAGGGGCTGTACGGCTTTCTGGCCACCTACCGCTTTGTGGCATCAGTGTACCTGCAAGCGGATGTGCTGCCACATCTCAGCAGGCTCTCAAAGGTGTTCCAGAAGGAAAATGTGAACTTCCTGGCTCTGAAAGTTCAGGTACTTTGCAATATTTTATTTTTGACATCGACACCATTGACCATCGCTGCTCATACTAATCAGATACCTGCTGCTGCGTTTACACCTATTCTGTCTCTCTGTTATTAGGTCCCTGTGACAATGGCCTGCCTCAGAGCAATAAAGGATGCTGGAGACAATCAGCCACCTGGGTCTTTCTTGTCCAAGCTCCACTCAGACCTGGACAACCCTGTTGGACTCGGGGCCTATAATATTGTCCATGAGGAGGAGAGGAACAAGAGAGGTAGACGTGATGAGGGACTGACCAGGGACGATCTCTGGACCCGGTTCAGGAGCCAGGTGTGTTTGTTTTAGATGGCTGTTAAGTGGTTTGTATATGGACAAAAAAGTCCGAAACAGTTCAATAATTTTTTGTTGCTATGGTTAGGTGATGGATCCATATATTGATGGCCTGCTGGAGAGCCTGGAGAGGAGGTTCCAGAACCTGGACCTTTTAGGGGCCTTCCATGTCCTCAGCCCTCAGGCAGCAACACATGATGAGGCAGTCAATGTGGCTAATTTGCAGCTCCTTGCCAGCAAATTTTTAAACGGTCATCATGAGGTGCTGCAGGAATGGTCCTCGTTCAAGCAGCAGATGCTAGTTGGGGCATTCAAGGTATCATGAAATGAATTACAGTGAGTAACATTACTTTTCAGGAGTTCTCTAGCCTAGATCAATGTTGTGCTTAATGTGTTTCAGGACATGGATCAGCAGCACCTGATGCAGGGCCTGGCATCAGAGGTGGGTGAATGGGGGCAGCTCTACCCATCACTGAGCAAGCTGGCTGCCATTGGCCTGACCATCCCAGTTTCCAGTGTAAACTGTGAAAGGGATTTTTCTGCAATGAACAGGGTAGGATACTTGAGCAAGTAATATAATTATTTGACTTTATACAATCTCACTCCCATGGGCCCCACATCCAATCGTCTGTTGATTATTATTTTTGTATTTACAGGTGAAGACTGACCTGAGAAATCGGTTGCAGGGTGAACATCTTGCTGCTTGTATGCGTTTGAGCATCAATGGCCCCCCAGCAAGACAGTTTCCTTTTGAGAGAGCCTTAGAGCTATTCTTTCAGAGTCCGAGGAAGATCAAGTGCTCTCAAGCAGGATGCCAAATGTGCCACCACTGATGTTTTTGTTTTAGACCCACCTTGAACCTTGAGGGTTTGGGGACAAGGGCAGGGTAGGGTAAGGAGCTTAAAGAAGTGGGAGGGAGGGATTTGAGGGGACTGAGATGGAGAGGAGACGGTAGAAATGGGAGGGCCGGCGGTGTAAACGATGTGTGGAGGGGAGGATTGTGATGGGGACAGGGGAGGGAGTGGGAAGATGCATGGGTTGGAGGCACAGACCTTTTGGATTGTTTTAGTATTTGTGTTATGTGATTTTACTGTATATAGTTGGTTGTTAATATATTTTTTGTTAAATTATTGTCAATAATTGTTTTAAAGATTAGTTTTATTGTGTTCAATAAAAGTGTATTTTCCGAAAGCTTGAGACACCTCATATGTAAGCTAGACAGACATTTCCCATGCTCATTACTGTGCACAAATGTACTATTATGTATTTAAGAGCCCCTCTGGTGCCGGCAGACAAACAGAAACCTCCCGGCAGGGTGCACTTTGCGCTTTGCTTTTGCACGCGGCTAACACTCACCTCCACTGCTACAACTCCATCCTAGGGGAAACACTGAGAGTTCCTGATCCGAAATGGCTGTGTTTTCGATAAGTGATGCTTCCGTCGTTCATCAGGCACAATGTGAACATTCCAAAAATTCTCCTCTTTTATTGCCATCCACAAGCATGATTTACGCACATTTTCACGTGCAAAGTCATTTTCTCGCATTTTCATGATTTCCATTTCAATGTTGTGTTTACGTGTACTGTTTCAGTCTGATATCACCATGTATGACAATTTCATAATTGCGTTATGAAAAATAATTAACAATATTGGTGTCACAGAAACTATTGTTGCTGAGTATATTTTATTGAGGAGTAAAATCTTAAAAGTTATTCACAAAGCCTCTGAGAGCAACTTTTAGTTAAGAAAACTGTAACTCCTAGAATAGGAGTAGCTCTGAGATAGGTGGGAGTAAATCTCCGTTGCTATGGATGACGTTAATTCTCATACATGAGTCTTGGGACAATGAGCACGGTGATTGGTTGTTTGTTGACAGGACGGCCCATTGAAAAAATATCCCACTTACAACCTATGGAGGAAAAAATGAGGAAATAGTCCAAGAGGAAGATTTCTCCCATAAAATAATAACATGTTGAGCACTCCTGAAAATGCACTATGCTTTCGGCAAATAAACATGCTTAGGACAGAGATAGTCGTAAAAACACCAATAGCATAAGATGAGTCAATAATAAAACGCATAATTTTCCCCATTAATTGGCAACTTATTACCCAATGAGTATATGTTGCGATCATTTAAATGTCAAGCCGTTCAAGTTTGTTTGCCCTAAACTGTCATGGATGAAAGTTCAAAAAGGATGTGAAAGCCCAACTGGAGCCACGACCGGTTACTGCTGCTGGCCCAGTTGGTGCTGGAGTGAAAGCATGCAATCAAAGAGAAATTTGGCTCAGGGGTGAACAGCAAATTCTCGGACGACAGACAACTGCGAGAAGCGGTGGTATGAGCTGCAATTGCAGGGAAGGCCTGAAATTGCAGCCGATAAATGGGCTATCGTTTAAACAGGAAAGCATACTAAGCTTGGTTTGTAATTTATAGCCTAGAATTTAAATATTTGTACAAAATATGACATAGGCTGGTAGTATGATGATGATCTATTAAATGTAACCCTTGCTCAACAGCCTAATAAAATAATTCATGCATAACAGGAGGAGGTACAGCACCAAAGCCACAGTCCCCGAGCAAGTGACGTCCTGCAGGCACATGATGCTTGTCAGATAAATGGCATAAGCTGCCCTCCATTAAAATGCGAGTCGTGCGTGGATCCTGGCCATTTCGCAACAATGTCCAAAATATTGTGTGCGGCATAAAATATTATCTGGGTGTTGATGGAATGAACTTTATTCTATGTACTTGATACCTCTTCATCTCGGGTCAGAGAAATAATTTGAATATGGGTCTCGTCAATAGCACCGATGATACCGGGCATACTTGAGATGTGCATAAATTCAAGTTTGATACTGTGTTGTTGACGAATGTCCATTTGAAACCAGATAAACTGTTGGATGAAATGGGGCTCACTGAGTGCAATGATAATTTGTTTGTGAATTGAGCAACTGACAGATTATTGTGAAATCCCTAAACTGACCGCATTGTTAAGTTGAATTTTTCCGATGGCCAAGTGACAGTGTTGTCAAGTGTTGACATATTATTTTGGGGCTTATTGGGTTGTTTCTCAGGGTTGGAGACCATATTCTGTCCCTCACCAAGTCAACAATAAATAAAATCCCTTCACGATCGATCCAATATCTTTTGAACAACTGCGCATCATTCAGAATTTCCAATTCATTCCATCTTTCAACAGCAGCAGCCATTTTCCGATTCTTTGTGAATAGATTTTAGCGAGTTAGGAGTCCTCTTGACTACTTTTAAGCTCTCCCAGACTTAGGAGCTACTTTTAGGCCTAAAATGCTTTGTGAATAACACTTAATAAAAATAATTAGGAGTCCTAATTTTACAACTGACACGCCCATTTTTTAGGAGTTTCTCCTAAATCTGGCAATTAGGACCTACTTTTAGCGCTAAGATGCTTTGTGAATACGAACCCAGATTGTTACCTCCAACAAGGTTACCGTACATGACCAAATAATCGCCCGCATGCAAATACGCGCCTGTGTGCAAAAAGCACACTCGGTCACAACAGTTCATCAAGCGCTTATACTGAATTCCATTGATTTTTTTTTTCCTCAAATTAGGGAACCATGCTGTTATCTCACTAATGTGAGGAGTATTTTATGCGTTAGAAAAAAAAATTCTGTTCATTTGAATTTGAATTCAAAATTCGGAAGAACTTTATATTCATCCAGAGCAGGGGTGGGCAAAGAGGGCTGAATCTGTCCCTGGTTTTCACACCAACTTCTGGGCTTTAATTAGTTGATTATCTAAATTAGCCAAACTATTCATGAAATCTGACATTTATGGCGCATTTCTTTAAATCATCATGAATAACCACCAAAGACTGTTCTTGTCTCCCTACGTAAAACATTTTTCTTTGATCAAACCTTTGCACAAATCTATATTTGTGTATGCAACCAATTAACTCAATTAGTCAGGGTAATTAATTGAAATAAAAACCAGCCGGTTTTACACACCGGCCCTCCAGGACCGGAGTTGCCCAACCCTGAACCAGAATCTCTCCATCTCGGATCATCAAATGGTCCCCGCCTGACCCCCTCAGATTTGCCTGAAAAATTCTATGTGGTGGGAAATATTTCCAATAGACTAAATCCAAAATTTAAGATCTCTACTCTTTTTAGTTTTCTCCCAAAAAAATTCCTAATTGGAGCAAAATGGACCCATTTTTAGATGTTGTTGTCTGAGTGACCATTTTCAAACTGGAATATCCCTAGAACAATTTTTTGGAGAGCCATGAAATTTTTTGGGCTAAGAGTCCTAGTCCAGTATGTCAAGCAAGTAGACTTAAAGCATTGTTACTCAATTCTTACTTGAATGCTGGCCTTCTGGATTTCTTGAAAAAATTTACTGTACAAAATCTGAATGGGCCTTTAAATGTCCATAGAAACCTCTGTTTTTAATGTAAAAACTTCCAATTGTGCAGAGAGTTTGGCATGAACCATGTCTATGAAATCTTATGATATCAGTGATATCCATTGGGATGGAGTATTGCCTCATTTTCATGAAATATTTATGTTTTTGCAATGTTCCCAATTGTAATAATACCTGGGGGGTATACTTGGAAGCTGGCTTCGAGACTAAGCTAAAACCAAGAGCAGCACCTTTTACTTCACAAAGCCAGCTTCGTAGTATATCCCCCTGGTGTTAAACAATTTCACTTCTCAAATGCCTGAAATAATCTAGTTTATGCAGTCTACATGTATGTATTCAGATGATTAACCTCTATCCAAATAATCAGAATACACCACCTGTTCAAACAGGGCTCTTCAACTGTGTCCAGAAAGGGCCGGTGTCGGTGCAGGCTTTCATCCTAACCAAGCACTTACACACCTGACACCACTAATCAACCCCAAGAGTCTTTGCTAATGAGCTTGATTAGTAGTATCAGATGTGTCAGTGCTCAGATGGAATGAAAGCCTGCACCCACACCAGCCCGTGCAGGATGATGTTGAATAGCCCTGCATTAGAAGTTCCAGTAGACAGTAATGATGTTGCAAGTGGGCAAACTTGGCTGAAAAAACTTAACTTTATGGAAAACCAACTTTGGTAAATTTTTATTCTTAATCTCTAACTGATGCATACTGCTTTTGAGATGAGGAGTACAAATTCTGCTGTGCAGTTTAACACACAAAAATATTTCAGCTTGATACCTCATTCTCTGCAAGTGTAATGACTGTCCAAAAACCGATTCATCACATAAGCCATTTACGAGCACAACATCATTTAAAAGTCCCCTTTTTATAATTGGCCATAACTTTTGAACTATTAAAGTGAGACACATGAAATTTTGCATGCCCTGATGATATAGATGTTGGGTAATCATACTGGACAATTTCAGAATGTTATGTTCTCGTTCCGTTTTCCTTGTCTTGCTATGTGTCTGTTCTTGTTCCTGCCAATTGGAATCCTCTCCATGTCTGCGTTCCTGTCCACGTTTCGTTTTCTCAAGTACAAGTGTACACACCGCTTCTTTGCCGTTGGCTGGCTCTGCTATTTCCAGTTTCCTTCAGCTCTGGCTCTGGCTCTGGCTCTGGCTCTGGGTCTGACTGTTCTGGCTCTGGGTCTTTCTAAGCTTAGTGCCAATTAACTGTTTTCAGTTACTACCATCTACTAACATTCACAGGAGGTCTTTTTTCTTAGACAGGCACTTCACTAATGTTACTAATTTAGGTAGGGTGTTAATTGTCATGATTTCCCCTTTTGATCTTTTTTCAGACCTTGCTTTACATTGCAGCGTAACCTTTTCACTCTTTCTTCATCCTGCATACTTCATTGGTACTCAGCTGAGTGCCCATTTTCATAATGGGCTTGTTATGTCATTAAGCCTTCGTCCAATGTCTCATGTTTACGCTTTGTTCCCTGTGCTGCTCAGGTGTTCCTCATTCTCTCATCAGCCCTGTACCTTCTTATTCTGCGGAGGCTTTCCAGTTGGCAGTCGGTCTGTTGTTTCCATGCTCTTGAGTATATTGTCGAGTTTATACCCAATTTGGTTCAGCCCATTGTGTAGTTTTGTTGGTTAGTGCCTCCCTTAATCCTGCAGTTTTTTTTTTTTCCAATTTAGTTTTTTCAGCTTTTTAAGTGGAGGCTTTTGTTGGCCTTGTGCCCTCCTTTTCCCTGCATTATTTCATTTAATTTGTGAGGTTTCTGGTTGGCCTCGTGCCTCGTTTGTTTGTTTGGAATCTTCTGTTCAATAAAAATCATTCTTTGGATTATCGACTCACTACTGATGTCCTTCTGCAAACGTAACACAAGTTTTGGTGATTTGAGGGAATGGCCTTGTTACGTTTATCCATCTGCATGGCCCAGCAAGGAGTTACTTTTGGCTGAAAAGGCAAGATATCTGTCAAGCACATCATTAAGAAAATAGATAGTGCAATTACTTCTGCTGGTCGTCGATATGTTCTCAGGTAAAATGAAACTGAAAAATCTGACACTTTTGCTGAGAACTTATTGCTTTTTTGACAATTGCACCTGTAGTGCCACTTATATCCAAGTATCACAATTTTATTTTGATAGGTTTATGATAAACAGCATGTTGTAATTTGCAAGAACTGGTGCTATTGTTCACTGTATTTAATCACAAAGGTACTTTTTGGTTTGTATTTCATTTGAAAGTTTGTGCAAATGGAAAAATATAAATGAATCATTTGTGTAAATGGCCATATTAGTAACTGGCTCATTGAATATTAGAAAAATTTACATTGGAATAATAGCAAAACTATGACTTTTATTTATTACAGGAAGATGAGGGAAAACCCCATCCCAATTTTTAGAAACATTTTGTCAATAAATATATGCTTTCAAAAAATAGTTTTATATACTCAGCAACAAAAGTTTCTGTGACACCAATATTGTTAATTATTTTTCATAACGCAATTATGAAATTGTCATACATGGTGATATCAGACTGAAACAGTACACGTAAACACAACATTGAAATGGAAATCATGAAAATGCGAGAAAATGACTTTGCACGTGAAAATGTGCGTAAATCATGCTTGTGGATGGCAATAAAAGAGGAGAATTTTTGGAATGTTCACATTGTGCCTGATGAACGACGGAAGCATCACTTATCGAAAACACAGCCATTTCGGATCAGGAACTCTACCCTCTAAATGCCAAGACTGTCTGAAAATGATCGGTGGAAGGCCATTGGGATGATTGAATCCGGAACCTCGCAGAGGGAAGTTGCTCATCGCCTGAATGTCCACCGAAACACCATTTGGAAGTTATGGCAGCGTCATCAGCAGACAAGACATGTCAGAGACCGTCCTCGCAGCGGCCGTCCACGAGTAACCACTCCCAGACAGGACAACTGGATTCGAACAACCCATCTCCGAAATCGATTCCAACCTGCAACCATAACTGCAAGAACGATACCTGGTTTGAGGCGACTGTCTGCACAGACAATCCGTCGCCGTCTCCGTCATTTTGGCATTGTCCCACGTCGGCCAGCAAGACGTCCAATACTCACAGTACAACACCGACGACTGCGTCTACAGTGGGCACAACAACATCGACGGTGGATCCAACGTCAGTGGGATCTTGTACTCTTCACTGATGAATCAAGATTCATGCTTAACCGATGTGATGGTCGTTTACGTGTATACCGTCGACGTGGAGAACGTTATGCCAACAACTGTGTTCAGGAATTTGATCGTTTTGGAGGTGGTAGTGTCATGATTTGGGGAGGGATCACGGCTAGAAACAGAACAGATTTGCTTGTTATTGATGGAAATCTGACAGGTCAAAGATATCGCGATGAAGTGCTACGGCCATTGGTGGTACCGTTTTTGATGCAACATGGTCCCGGAATAACGCTGCAACATGATAACGCCAGACCACACGTTGCAAGGATTGTACAGCAGTATCTGATGCAACAACATGTCAATGTCCTGCCATGGCCAGCCAGATCCAGACATGTCCCCAATCGAGCATCTTTGGGACGAGATGGGACGAGATGGATCGACGTTTGCGGCGGTTGGATAACCCACCAGCTGCACTCCAGGAATTGCGACAACGTCTACGTCAGATTTGGAATGACATCCCACAGCAATTTCTGGCACATCTGATTCGGTCCATGTGCCGGAGATGCGTTGCTTGCATCATGGCACGAGGAAGTCACACCCGGTATTGAAGTGTGAAGGTCACAATTGGTTAGACGTCAGACAAGTGCTTCATGACGCATGAAAATGACATTTTTCGTTTTGAGTGACGTTGGCACTGAAAAGTCAGTGTTTCTCCTGTTAAACATATTGATTGCATTGAAATCTTTGCGTGTCATTTATAACATACACATAAATGGTGTCACAGAAACTTTTGTTGCTGAGTATATTCATACATGGTGTCATTCATGGGGAATATTGTCCCAAATACTGACAAAAATGTGCTTTTTCTCATGTTTAGACTTCAATATCTGAGCAACCATCAGACTACGACCTGATTTCGTAGTTTGACGTAGACATGGTTCATGTCAGACTCTCTGCAAAATTGGAAGCTCTTGCATTGAAAACTGAGGTTTCCATGAACATTTAAAGACTCAACCAGATTTCGTACCGTAAATTATTAGGAAATCCAGAGGGCCAGCATTCAGGTATGAATTGAGTAACAATGCAAAAAGTCTATTTCCATGACGTATTGGACCAGGACTCTTAGTCCACAAAATTTCATGGCTCTGCAACAAATAGTTCTGGAGATATTCCAGTTTGAAAATGTTCACTGAGATGAAAACGTCAGAAAACAATTTAAAAAAAAAACAGTCCATTTTGCTCCACTGAGGAATTTTTTGTGAGAAAACTGAAAAGGATAGAGATCTGAAATTTTTTGATTTGGTCTATAGGTAATATTTCCCACCACAGATTTTTTTTCAGGCAAATCTGAGGGGATCAGGTGGGGAACTTGTCCTTTATTTGATGAATTAAGATGAACTGACTCTCCAGGCCCCAGGCTGATTTTTAGTACATAAACAGGTCAAACTAGCACAAAAGTGAATGAACCACATCCATATGTTTAGTTGCATGGTTTTCCCACTTAATTCTGGGTGATGACTTGCCTTGCCCTGATGGCATTAGTTTCTGGGCTCATACCAGTGTTTTTTTTTTTCATTCCTAGCAAATAGATATTATTCCAGGAACAACATAAATAGTCATTTCAAAAAGAAATAAGGAGTTCTTGATAAGAAATAAGAATTCTTGCTGCTAAAATACTAAGCTGGTCTCAGATGGTCTGAGCTGTGTTCTTAGCTGGTCATAGCTGGTATAGCTGGTCTCTATCGCTTGATGAAGGTGGTCAAAGCTGGTTAAGATGGTATTTTCAGCTGGAGTCAGTTGGTGAAGGGCTGGTTGACCAGCTAAAACTGCCCAAAACACAGCTTAATATGATCGTGTAATTAGATTGTTTGTATGTTACGCTCAAGCATGCTTCCCCTACTGTCAATACAAAATATAAATCAAGTGTAGTAGGCTATAATGACGCGAGACGAAATAATGTATTATTTAATTGTGATTTCTTGGGCAAAGTCGTGCAGAGCCAGAGTTGGAAGGAGGAGCCCGCGGCAGACCTGACGCAGCAGACACGCAGGCAGTGTGACCGAGACGCCTGCGACCAGCGGTTGCAGTGCTGCGGTTGCAGTGCTGCGCTTGCGGTAAACGCAACGCAGCAGCAGGCAGTGTGGCTCGGGCCTAAAAAATCACACCAGGTGGAATATCTCACAGCTAATTAGGTTAATTGGCAACAGGTCATTAATCTGACTGGTTCTAAAAGAAAGCATCAGAGAGGCTGAATCTCTCAGAAGTAAAATGGTGAAGTCAGTCGGTGAAAGGCTACATGGGCAAATAGTTCAACTACAAAATGTAAGAATACTGCTTCTCAATGTAAAATAAAAAAGAATTTGGGGATTTCATCATCTACAGTACATCATAATATTACTGCACATGGCATGGGTAGCTTGCAAATCTGTGAAGACACCATTAAAGCAGAACAATATGTAGCCTACAGGTTTTGGAGCAATGTATTCTGCCATCCAGTTATGTTGTTCCAGGAAGACCTTGCTTATTTTAGGAAAACAATGTCGAACACCATGTTCTGCACATATTACAATAATGTGGATCCATAGTATAAAAGTAGGGGTGCTAAACTAGCCTGCCTGCAGTCCAGACCTGGCACCCACCAAAAATATTTGGCACATTATGAGATAAAATATATGACAACAGAGGCCACAAAGCGTTTAGTAGCTGAAATCTTACATCAAGAATGTATAGGAAAACATTTTGCTTTCACAACTACTTCAGTAGTCCCACATACTTACAGAATGTTGTTAAAAGAAGAGGTCATGCAACACAGTTGTAAACATGCCCTGTTTCCGACTTCTTTGAACCGAGTCGCTGGCATTAAATTCATAAGGAGCATAAATTTTCCAAAAAACAATAACATTTCTCAGTTTCAACATCTGATATTAGTTTAAATGATTTCCAAATCATTGAATTCTATTTTAATCAAAATTGTACTCCGCTTCCCAACTTTTTTGAAAACAGGGTTGAATGCAAATGAAAGATTTTGGGGGGGAGGGATACACCGCATCATCGTAAAAATAAAAAAATGTATTTCCAATGGATAGGATATTTGCAGGACACATTTTAAACCCAGTTATTGCAATGCACTGAAGTCATTTGTGGAAACCAATTACCTCAACAAAAATTGTGTAAGCCAATTTAATGACCTTGTATTCACAGTTAAAACATAGTGAGATACATTTTTAAAATGTATCTCATGATTTTTTGAATATAGTTCACCCAAGGCAATTAAGTCGGCTTATACATTTTTTGAGGTAATCAATTAGGACAAACACTACATGCCTGAGTTTACAGAACATGGCTTGTTGAGCGACATATCTATAGTAGGTGTAAGTAGAATAAGGGCAGGTTTTGCATGGTATTCTCACAGTTACTCATGTCTAATATGGAGTTTCTTCAACAAGAAATCCACCAGGATAAGTACACAGTTAACTATTCAAAATCATGCAACAAATTCAGCCACTGTGAGACCTTGCCGCCTTCTCTTTTCACTCTCATGAGGGATGGATAAGCTTAAGAAAAACAAAAAAAATGCACATTTGTTCATCATTCTCTTTGTGTGTGCTTGCGTGTGTGTGTGTGCCTTGTACGTGTGTGTGAGAGAGAGAGAGAGAGTGTGTGTGTGTTTTTGTGTGTGCATGCATGTTGATGTTGGTGTGTTCTTGAAATCAAACCCAAGATACTTTGGGGAGATATTTTCTCCTGGTTGGGAGCTGGGGAGGGGGTGTAGCCAGAACAAATGGTTTGAGATAAGATAGGGTTTCACAGTGACTAATGCGTTAGTCAATATTTCCAGAATGGCTTCTTATTACCCTCTCCAGGATTCAGTCTCATTGGATTATTTATTTATTTATTTTTAAATGGAGAGTTTTTTTTCTATGCTGCTGAATCTTGATTATATCAATCTTGAAATAAGGCACTGAGAAAAATAGGATGATCTGTATTACTGCAAGTGTGTACATTGTATGACTGTATGCTTCCCTTCGCTGTTACAGCATTATCTCCAAAGAGTATGAGGAGTTGTATAATTAGGGAATACATATATACAAACATCAGGCCTGATTTTGCCAATCATATGTGATACATGCAAGGATTATTGCAACCTCTTCCGTGATCCGTCATTGGGTTTGTTTCTTGTGTGCATTTTTAAAGTAGACATGTATAGAGAAATCTAATAATTGGCAAATCATACCTCTATGGAAAGCTAATGTCGTGGCGATGATGAATAAAATTCTTTCTGGATAATAACTGAAATAGGAAAAGATAAAAGAAGCATTTTGTTCACCCTTTCAACTCGTGCATCCCATAAAAGACCCTTTCTGATGATGTAATTCGTGGGAGACAGGCACAGACAATAAGGAAGTTGACTGCATCGACCATTGTCTGCCTGTTTTAATTTGTTAATTTCTTGGTCTTATTTTGTCTCATATTTCTAATGGATTAGATTTATTTTCATCAACAAGTATCAACAAGTTATTGTTGATGACGCAGAGTACATGTCCCCACAATATCTTGTTTTCATTTTTTTCTCCGTGCGGCAAGCAGAAGTGTAAAACTTTCCTTGAAGAAGTTCTTAGTCGTAGAAGTCAGCCTTTTTTTACCTCATGGAAACTAAAAAGTCCATCATGATGACCAGACAAAGATCCGAGTTGGATTGAAACCTTGTCCCTATTTAATTTTAAAAAATTCTTGGCAGTGTGGAGTAAGTGTGCAGGCATTCCTTCTTTCTCCATTGACACATTCTATTTGATAGCCTTGCACCTATATGTGCTGCGCGTGTAATTATCTCTCTTCTTACATTATGTTGATTCGCTGCGAAAATGATAAGGGGGGGGGACTGGACTGTGTGCTCTCTATTCTTGGTGTATTCTGCCATGGCAATTGGCGCCAGCTTCCAGTCATGGCAAAAAGCACAGTTAACATAGTGAACAAATTCCTGCTCAGAAATTAAAAAAAAAAAAAAATTAAAAAAAGTTGCTATCAGGCACTTTGTCAAATAAGGACATTCCTACACTGTGAAAGCTTTCAGGATGTGACCAATATTACCAAAATCAACCTCATATTTTTATCCATAAATATAAGCAAAAAGACGATTTCAGAGAGAATTTAAAAATATATATTTATGCACGGTTTTCACAACCAACAACACAACAGTAACTCACCATTTTGACTCATAAATCATATGCATCTGAATTGGTTGAAGCACTACATGCATAGTTTTGCCATGACCGTATGATGAAGCCAACTTACCACGAGAGAGAGGGCTTTACGCAGTCCAGCTTTTTTTCTAGGTCATTGCACTGCCATTTTCTACTGCCTACAAATGGTGAAAGGACGGTATTGCATATTTGCTCATTCCATTTCATACAATGGTCGTGGTACAACCTTGATACTCCGCTGAAGAAACCAACAGCATGAGACTGCGTTAAATACGGGTTAATGTCGTTGGCTGTTGATAATCTCAAGCAGCGCTGAGGCACCAAGGCGCCTTTTCGCATTCTGAACTGAAGCCATTTCTGGGCTGGCCATGAGGTGAGATTGAACTGCTGCACTAATGTAGTTCTGCTTCACATTGTCCAAGTCTCATAATCTAACCAGATCATTCAAATCCTGCACTTTCGACATGCCATGCTTTCCGACACTTTATCCCTGCAAATTCACTTATGCCCATTTGTTATTGTGTTTTTTTTTTCCCTTCCGGGATTAAAAATAGCAGAGCTGCAGATTAAAATGTGAAAGAAAATATCTGCCATGTAACAACAGAATGGCTTCAACCTAGAAATCCCTCATAACATTTAAAATTCTCACTCACACATCCAAAAAAAAAAAGTAATCCAAGGAAGCACTTAACCTTACACCTGCTGCAGGATTGTGAGATTTTGGAGACTTGATGTTTATTTTATGTGCTTTATTCCTAACGGATGGCACACAGGTGTCAAATGGAATTTTACATGAGTATAAAACCAAGAATGATTGTCATCTGGTTCAAGTAAATGTAAATGTCGTGTAATTCCAATGGGGAAAATGAAAAAAAGGGGAAAAAAACCTTCTGCCAGAACCCTGCATAAAAAGTTGCCTGAGGCAAGATCAGTGTCTTGGTTTGGGGCATGTCTAGCCCCTGGCATTCAAGCTGATGGCCTGTCTGCAATTTAGTGCCAAAATACAGAGTCGACTTTTAAATCACATTGCCCCTATTGGCATTTAATTCCAGGTTTATACTTGTTTATTCTGTTTATGCCAAAGCATATTTTGTATTTTGCCTTAAATTATAGAGAGCTTGGTATGGAAGTGCTGGACAGAGACACAGTTGTACAAGGTCTATTATGTATGTTTCAACAGATATTATGCACTTTCATATAAAAGTTTACTGACTGCTCCTATCCATCTTGTGTGAACCGCGTAAAAATGACTACCGTTTAAAATTGTGCTACTGTCCCAAACTTGTTAAATGGCTGTCACTGATGTCATTTTTTATACGGGATTTTGATGCAGATAGGTTCTTATATACCTTGAGAGGAGTAGGTTTAGGACAGTATTTGAGTGAGTGAGTATTGAAATAAGTTCAAAATCAACTTTATTTTTTATTTTTTACATTTTTCCCCTGCTCCCATGGGTGGCATGTGACACTGATAATATCCTAAGGTGGCTTAGTTTTAACAAAGAGTAAGAGATTTATGGCACTAAGATTCATCAATTGTTGGCAAAGGATTCTAAAAGGCTCTTTACACTTACATATTACAAACCCCTTTTCAGTGAAATTCATGACCATGCTCAATTATTAACTGCACGGCCATAAAGTACTGTGGTCGCTCATGGGCGTCTAGACCCCTTCCATGACGGGGATAGTTAAAAGAAACAAAATGGATGAAAATACTTTTTCATCCATTTTGTTTCTTTTAGGCAACTGCAATACGGTAAAGGCTGACCACATATTTATTTCTTATTTATTTTATAACTCTGCTTTATTTTTGTCAGCTGCATTTGAAATAGTACAGTGCCCATTCAAAATGTGCCTTTTCAGAATGAACAGATTGCTGTTTGGCCTTCGGTATTGGCGGTTGTGTGGTATTGCTCCCTGCAACTTTCGAGAGAATTCTTGAGAATAGCTCAGCCAAGCAATTTTGCACTCAACACTGCACTTTCTTCGTCTTCAGCAATACACCGACCGAGATTGAAGTCAATTGGATGAACAGTATTCTAGAAAATTGCTGGACATACACACAGACTGACAGAGAGAGATGTTTCCATTTATAATTTGATGAAGTCTATGATAAATGATAAAAAGTCCATGCCTATAGTGAGACATATGTTTAGGCACAGAATGACAGATGGAAATCATCGAGGAGTCAGTTGACTCCTGAAGGTCAGAATAAGGTCACGACAAAGCACTTCTAGCACATCTGCCCTTCTGGCTAAAAAAAATAAATAAATAAAGAAAACTGGGCCAATCCAAAAATGGCACAATATTAAGCTTTTAATGGCCTCAGCAACAAATCTGTGGTCAGAAATTCGGCAAGCATTAAACAAATACACTTCTGAGACCTGTGCCACCAGTTACTTGTTAACCTTTGCTGCAGTGAACTGTCGAGGAAAAAGCTAGAAGCTGCTTCACCAAGAAAAGTTAATTATTGAAGCAGTGCAGGATAATATTGCATATTTGCATATATATTGCATATTGCATATTTTATATATTTGTTTTATTCCTGCTAATTACCTGACCAATGATATTTTGTTAAGACCTTTGACTTGAGATCGTAAGGTCCCTGGTTCAAGCCCCGGCCATGGCCTTCGCGGTGTGTTCTTGGGCAAAACACTTTACTCCCACACTCCACGCCTCACTCCACCCAGGTGTATAAATGTGTAGCTGCAAATAGGCAGGGAACCTTGTCTAAGAGCTGGGGGGAGTACCTGCGATAGACTGGCATCCCATCCAGAGGGAGTAGTAATACACCTAGTCGCTTCATGTCCTGGAAACTGGGGTTAAGCACCGGCCCGATGGGCCAGTAGGCTCATACAGGCTTACTTCCTTTATTTATTTATTAATTTATTTATTAATAACCAAGGGTTGTACAATGATTTCAAGTTGCATGATTGAACTTATGCTAATTGGATCAGCACACAGACCACATAGAGTTATGAATGGACTGAAAATAATATTGAGCGCTATCAAGGCCTTTGAAGATACTGCTAGCTTGTCAAATAGATTTTACAAAGACTGCAGTGAGTCAGTGAATATTAAGGGAGACATGCTTATCATCAAAATGCAGATTTAACTTTAAAATTCAATGGTATGATCTAGCCATGAATTCCAAACGTGCATTCAAAATTGATCTATGACGTTAACAGAGCGCAGTCTGTTGATTTTTTAAAGCGTCCAGTGGACAGAATGGCAGTATTAGCAGCAGATGGGACTCCTTAAAGCTAATTGCCCTGTCTGTTTCCTCCCCATGGCTCAGAAGTGGTGTAGATCTCGTGGGATTCCCCCATCTCATTTCTGATACCCTGAAAAGCTTTCTCTGGGCTGTAATAACTGTGATCAGGTGTAGGATTGACCAGTTCGAATTCCCTTACCATGAGGTCCCCGTTAAGTGCTCGCTAAGCAGACATTTGAATTTTTATTTAATTATTTCTTCAATTAAATGATGCAATTTAACCCCAATTATCTTTGAGTGGTCATCTGACCTTATCTGTGCAGTTCAACAAGTACTGCTATTAAAGTTTTAAAACATTCACTGTAATTGTGTTAATAAATGTTTTCAGTCGGCTTGTTGAAACAATGTTTATATAAATCACAGTATGCCTACATGTTATGAGCGTCACAACCCTTGGACGAATGCTTTCTGCGGATCCTCACATTCAGCCTCTTTGGTGTCCATTAGTAGTAATGTCTCTTTTGATTGGTTTGCACTTTGTGTGTTGGTTTTTAATTTTCTTTGTGTGTTTAATCCCTGTCTGTATTTACTAGTTACAATTCCGGACCTGGTTGGATTTATGATATAACCACATAACCACTGCAACCATTAAACACGGTTCTCACTGCTATGTCATAAAATTCACAATTTTAAAAATCAATATGATCAAAATTGATTCAACAACTATGGACATTTAGAACACAAAACATTGAAAATACTTAATGCAAACTAGTAAACTAGTCTGTACACCCAAAGCAGTGGTAGGGAACCTAGCGTGTGTGGGACTTTCAGATGGGTTTCCCACATTCGCAGCAGGTTTTCCCTGTTTTGCAGTCCTTTTTTCCCCAAATTGATACTAATTTCTTTATTTTTGGAATATTTTGTTACATTGCGAGGGCTTGCAGGTGCAGTTCCTGTGTCTGTGTCAAGGCACCCTCTGAACTCTGTATGACTTCTGTTCCTTATGTGCATCATATACGATCATTGCTATGGTGTCTCACTATTGCACTGTTTCAAGATTCCCCCACAACACTTCAAAGGCCAGCAGGTGTGTGTCTCTGCGGGAACCTGGGCAAATGTGGTGGAACCACAAACCATTCTTGTGACAGTGCCAAGGTCCCCCTTCTACTCTGTCACCACTGTCCCATAAAAAATACGCACAGACATCAAATGTACTGTTTGACAGTTTCAAAATTACTTAAACTACAATTGTCCTTGATTTGTCCCATGCAAGACGATATAAAATCCATCTAAATAGATGGGGGTCAAATTTGACCCGGAACAGCCTCAGTGTACAAAAATTTGTAGCATCTGTACAAAAATAAAAAATTTTAAGATGTTTTCATATTTATGTATTTTGGGTCACCTTAAGGAAAAGTCATCAAATTAAAGGCTAAAAGAATGTCATTCAGAATATGTTTACTGCTGTGAAATGTCAAATTTGGTCAAAATTGAAGTGAATGTACTCTTTCCTGCCCTGGGACAGCTGGCTCGCTTGAAGTGTTCACTCCATCTGGCTGTCATTGCGGAAAGCTTCTGGCCTGCGATTGGCAATGTGTCCTCACTTTTACCACTGCATCTGAACTGAACTGTGCCTTCCTCTTCTGGGTTCTTTCGATATCATTTTGCTATCAATAAACCCTATTTCTGGTTTGTATTCTGCCTCCACACTTGATTCCTGGCCTGGATAATAATGATGAGTGCTATACTTGATTTTCAAATTATTATTGAAGGAAAGATTTGTGCTCTCAGTTTCATTGAAGTTTAAGGTGAGCAAGACATTCTTAAATGAGCCAGTGATTTAAACAGCAAAATTATGCATATAATGAACTCCATCTGCACCAAGAAAATACGAGGGTCCCAGAGGAATGAAACAGATGAGAGCAAAACGAAGATTGACTTTATGTACATTTTATAGCTGGGCTGCTGATTATGATATGACTTACGAATTTCCAGCACTAGAGGAAGGGAAAGAATTCTGTATTCAACCTCTTCTAATACTGAAAAAATCAGCACTTTTTTGGCTTGCCTTGATGTTTGGGTCCCCAGAGAAACAATCAGATGTGCAAAAACATCAAGCACACATCCAGTAAAGAAAATTTAGCGTTTACTTTCTGGTGCTGATAAATGTGATAATGGCATATGACAATATATTAATGTTGCGATTCATTGTTTACTGTTGCCATGGCGTTAAGCACCACAGACAAGCACTCCATAGCAAAGTTCCACCCACCGTAGACCATATTTTTTGGATTGACAGTTGAGCATTTATATACGCACTGATAACTTCATTCCTGGCAGTAACACCCACACCCACACACTCCTGTTTCCTCCGTTCAGAATGTGTTCCCGCAGCTCTGGGTCATGCCACCCAACTGGCAATGAGTCATTTACATCGCTGAAGAGGAATATCACCCCGCTCTTCTTTGCAGATTTTTTTTTTCAATTCAGCCACACTGGAAGGTTTTTAGGCATAAGCTGCCTGTTTGAGGTCAGGATCTTACTTGGGTTTTAAGCCTGGACTTTGTCTAGACCACTCCAAAACCTTCATTTTGTTTCTTTTGAGTCATTGAGAGGTGGACTTAGGCTGAATCAGTGTCTAGAAATAACATGACATGCATTGGGATACCTTATTTGTTTATTTTCCCTTCGTATGTCTAATAAAATACTTGCTCTTTCAAAAATTGCTACAGCGGCAGCGCATATATTGTCACATACAAATTGCCATGAATATTGGGTAATCATACTGGCTAAGTCTGGAGAATTCTGCACCCCATTTTGACTCTGGAAGTCTGCTGAAAGTCCACTTCAGCCCTCTTGGACAGCTCTCATCAGTCACAGACTTCCCGGGAATACGCCTGCTAGGTCCGGGAGACTGTGACTGGCAAAGAAGTCTGGACATTTGGACTAAGCCTTGTTTTTGTACTTTCGATAATTGACCTGCTGTATCTTGCAACTGGGCTTGAGCTTTAGTTAATAAATGGGTTTGCGAAAAATTCTTCCTCAAGTTTTTCTGTGAGAGAGCAGAATTTATGTTGCATCAATTATGGCTAGTCGTCCAGGTCCTTGAGCAACAAAGCAGCTCCAGACCATCACAATATGTCCACTGTATTTCGCTGTTAGTATAATTTTCTTATTGTGGAATGCTGTGTTAGCACTACTGCCTCACAGCAAGAAGATTGTGGGTTTGAATCCGGCCTGGGGCCTTTCTGTGTGGAGTTTTTATGTTCTCTCCATGTTCGCGCGGGTTTCCTCCAGGTAATCCGGTTTCCCTCACCCACAACAAGCAATAAAGGAACACTCCTGTATGGCTGTGTGTGAATGTTTGGTGGTGGTCGGAGGGGCCGTAGGCGCATAATGGCAGCCACGCTCCCGTCAGTTTGCCACAGGGCAGCTGTGGCTACAAAAACCTAGTTTACCACCATCAGAGCGTGTGAGTGAATGAATAATGTATCCATTGTGAAGTGTCTTTGAGTGCCCAGAAAAGCGCTATATAAAACAGATGGATTATTATTATTTGACTCATCAAATAACTCATTATCTCAGAAGTCTTGGGCGTCATCAATGTGTGTATTTTTTTTTTTTGGAAAATGTGTGACAAGCCTTAATGTTGTTGTTTTTTTTGGTCAGCAGTTGTTTTTGTCTTGCAGCTCTCCCACTGATGCCATTTCAGCCCAGTCTCTTTATTATTGTGGAAATCTGAGCACTGACCTCAACTGACGCTAGTGAAGACTGCAGTTCTGTAGATGTTTGTCTGGGTTCTTTTGAGGCCTCCTGGATGAGCCCTTGATGCACTCTTGGAGGATGTTTGGAAGGCAGGCCACTCCTGGGAAGGCTTGCCACTGTTCCACATTTTCTCCATTAGTAGATAATGGCTGTCACCATGGTACAATGAAGTACCAGAGCTTTGAAAGTGGCTTTGCAAACCCTTGAAGACTGATAGACATCACCTACTTTGGTTCTCTTCTGTTCTTGAATTTCTTTAAATTGTAGCATCATGTGCCACCTTTTGCCCACTTAGCTTACTTCACATTGCAGCCTTCTTTTAAAGTTATGTTTAGATTCAACATGGCAGACAGTAATTAGCCCTGGGTGCGTCTATTGAAATTGAACCCAATTATTGATTAATTTTGTTTAATTGTTTGAAGTAATAACTAAGGAGGCAATTACTCTTTCATACACTGTAAACCCTGACAAGTGTAGTGAACTCAAATGTTTTGTGGAAACCAATTACCTCAAAAAATTGAGTTTGCCTACTTAACTCATTCCCTACAGCAAGTCGCTGCCAACGGCGCAGCGAATTCTACCATTCCCTACGGTAAGCCGGTGCCAGTGGCGTGAATGACCATTCACAGTCAGATGGAAACACGAAATCAGTTGACGATCGCGTAGATTGGCCGCCTGTACTTCAATACTTTAAATTATGTAATTTTCAGGACTTTCAAGTATTCCGTACAAACGCGACAATTTTATATAAATGTATTCCATAGGGAATGAGTTCATGATCTTGTGTTCACAGCACTTAAAAACATGTAAAAAATATATATTAATAATAATAATAATAATAATAACTTATTATCCCCCGCCGCACGATTAGCGCAAAGCAGGGGATATAGCATTGGGCTCCGTCGGTACGTACATACGTACGGACACATAAAATTGAGGCAGCAGGGGATATTGCTATGTTGGTGGCAAACACTTGTTTTCTTTAAGTTCCTTCCACACAATGCAATTAAGTTTGCCAACCCAATTTTTTGAGGTAACTGGTTTCCAAAAACTCTTGAGTTCACTAGGGTTTACATCAGGGGTGGGCAATCATGGTCCTGGAGGGCCGGTGTGTATGCAGGTTTTTATTCCTATCAATTACCCTGACTAATTGAGTTAATTGATTGCATGCACAAATATAGATTTTCGCAATGATTCGATAAAAAGAAAATGTTTTATGAAGGGAGACAAGACTAGTCTTTGTAGTTTCATGATAATTTAAAGAAATGCGCATGAAACGTCAGATTTCATAAATGGTTTGGCTAATTGAGACAATCAACTAATTAAAGACCAGACGTTGGGGTGAAAACCAGGGATACGGCCCTCGCTGCCCACCTCTGGTTTACATTGTAGGGCAAATAAGAATTGGATGGCTTTTTTCTTTCAATACTGTGTTTTGTTTTCTCAGGTTATCTTTGTTTAATATTAGAAAGAGTTGGATGATTCCATGCTAACCTCTGATGCTTTGACAGGCCATTCAAATGGCCATGACTGTCAAAGCTGTAAATGTGGGTTTTGCCCAAATGTTCGGAAGCACTAAAGGCTCCCTACTAAGGTGACCTGAGGGATACAGTTGGTTCTATCTTAAAAGCAGATTGGAAAAATAGCCATGTGAGAGGCCATACAAAAACTAATCAATCAAGAAAATAACTGTACTATCATTTCTAAAAGTGACTGGTAACCAGTGCAGTGATGTAAAAATATCACATGATCTCTTCTCCTGGTCGTTCTCCTGGTCATTCTTAGGACTCAAGTGGTGGAACTATTGCAGTATTTTGTCAAGCATTGTTAGCATCACTAATAAAGCTCACATAATCAGCAGTACATGCAGAATAACAAACTGAAAAGAAAAAAATTTCTGTGTGACTTAAAACATTCATGATACAGAGCAACAGTACATTTAAATAAGTATTAAATGTCATTCACGATACAGTTTGGAGAGTGTATTATTTATTTCTTGAGGACACAAAGAAATCAGTCTGCCTCTGCAATAATAAATAAGCACTAAATGAAAGAATGCAGCTACATGTGCCAGAAAAAGGGTTGGATGTTGCACGCTATGTGGAATAGGCAGCCATAACGAAGGCGCTGGAGGAAATTGGAAGACGGAAGACGCCCCTGTCAGTGCTGGCGTTCGGCAGTGTTAGCAGGACGCACTGCGTGCGCGTGGAGACATGAATCAGGGATGGATCCGCATCAAAGAGAATCACAGCAGTCTGAATGGCTGATGAAAAGCCTGGCCGGTAATGAGGCCTGCATGATGCGCGCTTCTGCCCAGCACTTCTGCCCGGCGCTTCTCTCCTTTTCTGTCAGCAGAAACATGCAGGAACTTCAGCACTACATAGCGAACAGCCTCATTTATACGCCTGCAGGAACTTGTGTCACTAAAATAAAAAAGCAATGCTGCTTAATGATACGGTATAATAAGACTTTGAAGACATGTTTTTTTATTTTGAAATGGGCCTTCCTAAAAGAGCAACAGACTAAAATATCTCTGGGAGACAGTGTGACTATTGCTTCTCTTGGGCATATTACTGGATCAAGAGGCAGATATTTTGAACAGCTGTTTCAAGTACAAAATCAAAACATGCCCAAATTAGCATCTGCGTGTCTATGTGCATTCATGTGTGTGGATGCCTTCATGTGCATGCATGTATGTGCATACGCGCGCGCCTGTGTGCGCATGTCAGTGTGTAAGTTTGGATGCATGCGTGTGTTTTCATTGAATAAAAGAAAGTTTCTGATGGAAATAAGAAAATGAGGTGTTATAGCCAACAGAACCGTTACAATCTATATGCCCCACAAAGCAGAATTGAATTCTGATTGCAACAAAGCCACCTGAGGCCAGCAGATATATGGAGTAATAAAATCCAGCTTTGCTCAGGATGGAAGAGTTAGTGCTGGCCAGTGCTTAATTCTGCTCCTCATCATACAATATAGCACTGTGGTGAATCAGGCAGCTGTGGTTTGCTCGCACCGTCTCAGAAATAAAAGGGCAGCCTTTATGCAAAATGGCAGCAGAGCCCAGGCGGCGGACTGTGGAATGAACAAAGGCTGAGGCTGGCTGCGCATATTTCAGAGGCCGCTCTCTCTCATACTCGAGTCGGGAACAAGCATATGACTGATTTTACAAGTCAAACTGGGGCTGGAAAAAAATCATTGGGAATAAAAAGAAACACATTCAAAGAACTACCAGCAGTCATCTCTGCAATGTCAATAAAGCAGGCGAGCCTGGGGGAAAGTCCTGGGAGAGACGCCTCAGAGCCAAAATGGCCCGTATTGAGCTACTGTAATGAAAGCCTAATGCTGGCCACTTCCAAAGAATTTGCACTCTTTGCCTGTGACAATACACGGCCTGCCCAGCTGGAGGGAGCAGGCAAGGGGTTGAGCTCCAACAATGACTTATGTGGCCCTACCACACCCTTACACCTCCACCAGGATGTGCAGGGAAATGATGGTCATGAAATGAAGAAAACTCACCCACTCTTTTCCTTGCTACAACCACCCCCCACCCCACCCCTTCTTTCACAACCCCTGCCCACCCCCCTTCCAACCCCACCCCACAAGTCTCAGGGGAACAGGAAAGCGACTCTAACGCTCTGATGTATGTCCAGGCACCACTAAGGCATAAAAAAAACTCCCCCACCTCCCCCAAAAAAGTTAAAGATTAAACAGGCATTAAAGATAGATAAAAGAAAGCTGAGAAAAAATGCATGAAAAATGCAGCAAAAAGCTTGAAAATCAACTGTGGCGGAGAGAGGAGATTAAGAGGAAATGTACCCAGGCGACGGCATAAACTGCAACTGTTGCATTAAAAGGAGCCCTTTTGATATTTCATTTATGCTGTGCACGGCTCGGGAGTGTGACTGCGGCCTTTACTGCGTTGGCCGTGCATGCGACAGGCGGGCCGGAGCAGGGAAGGACATATTTGTCAGTGACAGATAAAAACTGAAAACTCACTTTTCAGCTTCGCCACCGGGGCAGTTACTCTGAGGAGTCACTTATGAAAGGAAAGAGTGGGGACAGTCCGTCAAAGTTCATTATCTCGCTCCCGCCATTGAGAGATTCCAACTCTGTGTCAAATCTGCTTTTCTACAATCCGAGGACTTCTACCTCCATTAATAGTACTGCTTCTTTCACTCAGGCAGAGATAGGCAGACAGCAGTCTACCGTAGAGATCATTTTACAGCAGGCAGAATCTGTGTAGCTACGCAGTGGAGTGCCTTTTGGAACAGACTCCACTCGAGGCTTTGACAGCAGCATCTGATTCAGATCTTTAGCTGAGCTCGCAGGCTCCGTGCCACTTCACTGTGCCCACTGAAACATCCAAGGGCAATAAGGGTGACTTCCTTTATTCAAAAAGATAATTAAACCTAATAAAGATCATCGAGCTGCAGCTGTGTAAACATTAATGGGCCAGCGGTCAAGTGAGAGAGTGAGGTAAAGAATCTCTCAGATGCACTATGTAATGTAAAACCCAACCATATGGACCAATGGAGGGGGTGAGGATCACGTTCCACAGAACTGTCTCCGGGGCTTGTCTGCCTGAGGACCCTTTAAGTGATTTATAATGGGAAATATTTCTTTATTTACTTATCTAACGTATGATAGGCACACGAACATCTCTTTACAATATGTAGATATGCTCACCATATCCACTGCATATCATATACTATGTAGAGTTTACACTGTACAGTTAGAGGGCAAAAGAGATGCACATTCAAAATATCATTGCACTGGCTGAGCCAATACCTGAGTGTTCACTTTCGGCAGCATCATTGTTATTTCCGCTGCCAAGTCACCCTTCATGTTATGCAGCGTAAATATTTAGGTGCCCACCGACAGGCAGAGCGGGAGAGAAAAATATCAATTTAATGGATTTATGCTTGAGTTTATTCGGGGTGAAGGATCACCTGGCGCTTTACTTTATATTTTCATATCATCCTAACAGTTTTATTTTGCACATTTTGCTTCCGTGTGACAGCTGGGCTAAAGGCACTGATTTAATTAAAATGTGTTGGACTACTATGCTGCGCACGGACACTGAAACAGGCACACGCACACACACGCACACGCACACACACACACACACAAAACAGGTTTGAACATACAAATTTTTTCGCTTTCACACATGCACACACGAAGAAAGGGAGCACTTTTGCAATTATGCTCTCTCTCTCTCTCTCTCTGTTGCTCTCAAAAAAGAGACAGCAGGGTTACAGGCTTTTTTTTGTTTTTCTTACACTTCCTGTTCTTCCTTTTATTTTTTATCTTACCTGTTACACTGTTTAAATTACTTTTTTCCAGACATGTTTGGCCTCCTCTGGCATTTTCTCTGTTTGCTCAAATTAGGATTAATTACTCCTGGAAAAAGGAGCCCGTTTTTTTCCTTCTCATTTTCTGCACAGAAAGCCTCCTTAGCACAGCAGTGCAGGAACAGAGTTAAATAAAAGCAGTTCATCTCCAGGGTTTAGAGGGCTCAGAGGGAAAGTCTGACATGGGGAGAAATAACATTCTAAATTAAATAAAAATAATGAAATCATCCAGATGTCTCCAGTCAAGGTTAAAAGCTGAAGTTCCCCCAATTATTATAATTTTTTTTCTTCATTCCACTTGAACAGCATATGGTCCCCTCTCTTTGCCTTTCTGTAGGTTCTGCCCTAGGACAGAGATGACAGAGATGTGTGTGTGTGTGTGTGTTTGTGCGTGCACGTGCGTGTTTGTATGTGTGTGCGCGCACGTGAGTGAGAGTGTATGTGTATAGTATGTGTTTAGGTGTGCATTTGTGTGTGGGTGCTGCGCAAATGTGTGCGTGTGAGTGTGCGTATGTGTTCAGTGCGTGTTTGTGTTTATGTATGCATTTGCGTGCGTGTGTTGTGCAAGAGCGTAGGCGTGTGTGCGTGTCCCTGTGTATGTGATTGGAGTGAGGTTTTTGTGTTTGCTTGAGTATGTATATGCAGTAATATATGTGATATTTGTGTGTGTGCTGCGCCCCTGTGAGTACGTGTCATGTATCTGTACATGTACCCGCGTGCGCATGCTTAAATGTGAATGTCTATTTGCTTTCTGATGAGTTGTTTCTGTCTGCATGTCATGTGGAGGCAAATGACAGCTACCAGTAGTATGAAATGAATATATTTTTATGATGTCTGTCATTGAAGAAGCAAAACTATTACAGTGCCTGCAGATCCCTGCTTTTTTGCATGAACTCTGTCAGGAGTTAACTCATCAGCAGCAGCACCTGGAGCCCTATGAAGGCATCTTCCTGTGAGAGATTGGAAAAAAATATGAGTATGAATGCGGGAAAAAAATATGAGTATGAATGCTTCTCTTTCCTTTTTGACTGTGATTTTTTTATCAGAGAGAAATATGACTTGGTTTCTGACATTTTGCATTTATCTTTTATTCATTAATTTAATTACTGGTGTTTGTTGTATAAAGATACCTTTGCCGGGAGGTAATATGTTTCCTCCGACGATTGTTTGTTTGTTGGTTTGTTTCTCAGCTATTGGGATATATCAGAAAGTTATGGATGGAAGTCAATGAAATTTTGAGTATGATTAGATACTGTTTTAAGACCGAATTAGATTTTGGCAAAGATCCAACTCAGATTCTTGATCCAGGATTCGAAATAATTTCCTCGCGCGTGAAGAAAGCATTGTCGAGACTCGCTTAATGCTCGCATTCAATGATAATTTCTCCACCAAGAAATTTAAAAACAGCAGAAGTAATGCGCTCTCCGAGGGCCTTCTAGTTCCATTGTGTTTTTGCCTTGAATTGTGACCAATGATTTGTTTTGAAACAGGGATAGTTATACTATTAAAAGCAGATAAAGTGGTTGTAACCCATTACACTTGACACACTATATTACTGGACATTTTACTGTTTTTCTCAGTCGCCAGAAAAAGCAGGAGAGAGAATATGTTGTCAACATCCAAAACACCCAGTTTAAATTAAATTGGAGAGCAGGGGGTTGATGCTGAAATTACATACCCCCATCCAAACACCCACACAAAAACTCAAATGGAAAACACTGTAGCAGGGCAAAAACTGGCAGCGACAGTCCCTGCAGGTGACCTGCAGGTGACCTTGCGGTACTGCCTCTGCTGACTTAAAAAATGGCGGAAATGTAGTGCGGGATGCATTAGAAAGCAAGTCATGCCTGATGCCCATCCGAGTCCTTTGGCAGACTCCCATTGACTCTGAAAAAGCAGCTTCCTTTCCAGCTGCTTAGGAGATGCATTTATCTCAGACTACATGGCAGGGCAAGGGGAAAAACACATACCTTGTCCCTTCCCTTTGATCCCTTAAGGAAATGAAGGGGTCATAACGTCAAGGTCATGTCGCTGTGGAATCCACTGCTTCCATTCAGTGAGACGTTTAACTGTGACGAACGTGGCCCACCAGCCCTTCATCAAATACAGAGACTTCCACTAATTAAATTTACGTAGTTTTGGTGACAAGTGTCACGCAGCCAGAAATTGTTGGTATTTACATGGTGAATTGCAATTGGAGTGTATAATCTCTGAGTTGCTTGCAAAATATTTTGTGTTTAAGGGCACGCTTAAGTACATGTCCTAGGTGGGGAATACAGCACTGTAGCAATCATGCCTGACCTTTGATATTGGGCTAAATACATAAGACAGCAAGCTGGCCCTTTTTTAGCTCTGTCAGCAGGCTGAGGCTGTTAAATTTGATGGTGTATGACATTCGAGGTAGTGAGCAAGAAAAACGAGCATATCATATCTGGTGCAAGGGAAAAAATATTGGAGGGGGTTTTCAATGTCTCCTCAAGTACAAAGCTATTTCTGATCACTTTACCGTGACCTTTTCTCATGATCACTCTCATTACCATTACTTTCCAAAAAGGAAATGTATTAAAAATGACTTTCCCGGATCTTCAAGGACATAGACAACCCTGAATAATGTATATCATTGAGCTTAATTTCTAACATAATTATAGCTAACCAGTTTATAGCAGGCATTTGAGAGTTGAGCGGGGCTGTAAATTAACCAATCCCAGCCCAGAACCAGTGGAACAAGACTGCTGAAATCATGGGTGTAGTTTTGATTTCAAAGGGGGGTGGGGGGGTGGACACATTTCTGGTGCAAATTCTCAGAAGGGCTTTAGTTCTGAAGTAGAACAAAATAATCATGTTTTTTCATTGTTAAATAAAATAAACTTAATGCAAAATACATCAAAAAGTAATGAAATTCATATTGGCATACCCCATAAGGTGGAAAACAGTGCAGAAAAACCACCCTGGAAATAAGGTGAGTGGGGGTTTATGGGAGCGACCACTTAATCTCATGTAATTTTTCACCCATTGCTGAAATTGAGAAAAAAATTTTTGATAACAGTACTCTGATAGCTGCCCTCAAAGCAATATGAATACCGAAATATGTATTTACCTTAGAACCTGAGCCCAGTAGCTTTTAAAGCCACATTATGTGGTAAACAGGAAAACAGTAAACGCCAGACACACAACTGTTGAAGCTTGCTAGTGAAGTCAGGGTAAAAACCACATCACATCGCTTAAATATGATGATCATTTTCAAAAATTTTTCTTAACTAATGTTAGCTAGCTAGGTAGATGGCTATATAATCTCAACAATAATGTAATTCGCAATTGTATATGGAACAATTTAAGGCAGCTAATGATAATGTCTCCAGCCAAAGTGCATGCTTGCTGTGTTCAGGTAACAAGAAGCTGTAAGAGGTTGTGTGGGCATGATCGCGTTGAAAGCAATCAATCATAAGAGGGCTAGTGCCCTCCCCTAGCAGTGTGTATTCCCTCCTGAGAAGCTTATTGCCTGCAAAGCTGGTTTTAACTTGTTTTCAGCCAATCAGAGTTGTCAAAACTTCACCCCTTCCTATCTCGTTTGGGAATGACACATTCGAGCTTCGGTGCAGGTTAAATGTTCAGCAATCAGTGGTTCCCAAACTCGGTCTTGGCGCCCCTCTGTGTATGGTGGTTTTTGTTCGAACCACAATTGCAATCTTACGATTGGATTTGTCTTAATTAGGTGGTTATCTTTAGAGCAGTTATTTATCCTCTTCAGCCACATTTGACAAATCTATACATGCCATAGAATAAAAATTCCATATCCAAGTTAAGATATATTAAAAAATTAGCACAAATAACTGCTGAGGGAAACACTTTAACCAAATGTTTAATCAATGTAAACAATTGGTTAATCAACAAGCAATAGGTTCTCATCGGTGAAGCTGTTGACACATGGTTGCAAACACTAATTATTTACTGCCAAACTCTAGAGTCGCACCAGTTTTGTGTCATGTTTATTAAGTTCAGGCAAGTTATTTTGAGAGGACTCAAAACAAGCTCTGTCAGCAACCTAATTTGGAGCTTACTGATTTTGTCAGCCTAATTTGATCTGTTTAATAATGTTTTCACTTGAAAATCCACACAATATAGAAAATAAGCACAAAGTGTTCAAGGGGTTTTATTCTTCAGGGCTCAACGGGTATGTCCATCAAAACGTGGGTTAAGATGGTAAATAACTGCTGTTAATATGGGATGCAGAAAATTAAGACAAATAAACAGATAGTTAAAATCTACGATTGTAATTGCGGTTGGAACAAAAACCCCCATACACAGTGGGGCGTCAGGACTGACTTCGAGAACCACTGGCATTAGTCAACATGCTGATTTACCCCATGGATGTATTATAAGAACTGGATACTGAACCAGGGCTGAGATGCATGCTGACAAGGGCTTAGCAGTCAAGCTAATATTGCAAGTCACGAGATGCCATGGGGGGCAAAAATAAATTTTTCCATAGGGAACAATTGAAAAAGAAACTGCTAAATCCGTGAATAATTTTTTTTTGACTGCCACAAATGATCAATATATAATCCGCAGATTTTTCTCTTTTAACTCATTGGTACCTTTTTACATGGCAGCGACAAAATTTTTTGTTTTATTACAGGCTGCATGGCCACTAAGGGGACCGTGTCTCTAAGTGCATTCTTGTAAGCAATGCAGCAGCTGCGGTTTTCTGCTGGTCAAGAGATTCCGTGCTGTCGGCTTACTTTATTACCAAGTCGGTAAAACAAGCAGGTGTAACGACACTTATGAAGGTGACATCCTATAACTGTGTATGTAGCTAACATTTGCTTTGCTCTTTCCCATTAAAATGTTCAAGATGCACCTAAACTGAGTTGTGTATTTTCATTTACATCGATTCACGATACTGTGTTTTGCTGCTTCATGTATTATATGCTGGCTACGTAGCACTGACTACTTCTATATGTGCACTTTCAGCACGGTATAAATTCAGCACAAAAAACTGCACAGCTAATCATTTATTTACCATTGTGTACATACTTAATTATTATAACCGTAGCAGATGTGCATATACTTGATGTTGTAACTTTTCAGCATCTTTTTAGGATATGAAGAACAGTATGAAGTATCAGTTATTACCTCCACCAAATGAAGTTGGCAGGAGGTTATGTGATCGCCGTAATCTGTTTGTTTGTTTGTTTGTTTGCAAGATAACTCAAAAAGTAATGCCCAGATTTTGACAAAATCTTCAGAGAAGGACAAGGAACAGGTGATTAAATTTTGGCATATCTAGGCCAAAGTACAGCTGAGATACACGTCAAAGTTCAAGATTTCAAGTCTTTCCAATGGGCCACAGTTCCGATCGCCACGCTTTTGGGTTTTGCTGCCACCTGGCAGAGGTCTGCGCTCTCTGAGTGCTTCTCTAGACAGAGACAGTATTTGTTGTTCAGCCTTTATTAGATAGTAGTGTTGACTGAGTTGGAAACGCCTGTCAAGATGAGATGTGAACAACACACTGTTAGTGAGCAGCACCTGTGTACGGGAGTGATGCTGTGAAGATTCGCTGATGCGGCTGAAATCTATCTGCGCAGGGAAAATACCAGTGTCCCAGAGGAAAGAAACAGAAGAAAACGAAACAAAGATCGACTTTATGTATATTTTATAACTGGGCTGCTGATTATGTGAGGACTTCCGAATTTATCAATCCTGGATGAAGGGAAGGAAAAGAATCCCGTATTCAAACTCCATTAATATCAAATAAAATTCACTTTCCTTTGTTTGAGTACCTAGAGAGACATTTGGATGTGAAAAAACGTCAAGCGTGCATTTAGTCGAGAAAATTCAGAGTTCTGGTGCTGATAAATGTGGTAATGGGCTCTATGCACCCATCAATTCCGTGTTCGAGTTAACGCCGATCCTCAACTTCCGGTCCGCGAGATTGAAAGCAGAAGAATGGCAGAGTTGTCACTGTGCAAGGACATTTCCATGTTCTTTCATACGCTTCTGTCAACACGATGATCTGAGTGGTACTAATTACTCACTCTGTGTTAAGAGTCATTAATGCGCTGTTTCGTTTCGCATTGACTGCGTTTCGTAGCAAACAAATGTTCAGGCTCTTCCATCGCACATTTATATGAGCCTAAGGGACCGTCACTATACGTGACATTCATCTGCGCTCACTCTCCAACATTCGTTCGTCATCAGGGAGAACTGGACAGGCACCCTCGCATCCCTGCTCTGCTCTCTTTTGGAGTAGGTATAATGCATAACTTTCGTCCAGCTCTATCACAGCAGCAGGTACATAATGCGAATGGAGAGAGTGTTAGATCTAATCTATTCATTACAACATAGGTTATCCCTGCTGGATAATCGACCATCTCTCAAACTAAGAACTTCGGTTTGCGTCCAAGCTGAAAACACTGCGCCATATTCTCTCGCTAAATGGGTGTAGCTGGCGCACTCATGTTGAGAATTTATTTGATACCTGCACTCTTGGTGTAAGTCGAGTGTGTGTGTGTGAATGCTATGCTGGTGTCACAGTGGGGCATTGACTACACCGCGGCTTCCCAAACTCAGTCCTGAGGCCTCCTGTGTATGCTGGTTTTTGCTCCACCCTGGTTTGCTATCATAGGATTTTAATAAGCTGTTAATTTGTCTTAATTCGGTGCATTTTTGTTCAGAGATCAGATTTATCCTCTCTTGACAAACAGTATTTTCACAAATATGCATACAAACAGTGAGGAACGGGTGCTGACCGTTGTCATAGATACCTCAGGTTTCAGCGCGTTCATGAACCCCAAAATACGCATGTGTGAGCGAAAGGTCACACAGCGCGTGTCTGCTTGACTCCGGAAATAAGGCCCCATGTCGGCATGCTGCGCCGCTGAGCAATTTCCATTGAAATGAATGGGCGTCCATTTTCTGTTCAGTATCTAGTTATTATCATACATCCATGATTTACCCCGGTAAGAAATGAATCACTTAAGTCAGGGGTCCCCAATCTTTCCCAGAAAGGGCCGGTGTGGGTGCAGGCTTTCATTGCAACCAAGCAGCTACACACCTGATGCTACTAATCAAGTTTATTAGCAAAGAGTCCAGGGATTGAATAGTAGTATCAGGTGTGTAATTGCTTGGTTGCAATGAAAGCCTGCACCCACACTGGCCCTTTCTGGCAAAGATTGGGGACCCCTGACTTAAGTGGTCCTGAAAACCACTTCAAATAACCTTGAAAAAATCAAATCCTGCTGTAGTGCAGTTGAACTCAGATCTGAACAGAGACGTGCGCTGAGGGGAAGCAGTCACTCCTCCTTTGTATCGCTAGATTTTGTCAAATGAAAAAAATTCATTTACGTTTCCGCTTTGAGACTGCAAGTGTGTAAATCTTAATAATTAATTAGAAAAAAAACTCAACTCCCTCGGTAATTCCATGTATCACTTTGACCTTTTGTTTATCGGTTTATGAAAGAAGACCGGAAATAAACTCCCTATTTTTTTGAATGGCATTAAAAAGTACATTTTTAAAGGAGAAAACATTGTTGTAAACATATTGACCACACATTGAACACGGCATAAGAAAGGTTTTAATATTTGTAAATGGAATTACATTAGCTTCCTGTAAGCCAGGATGAACAAATTTGCCGTCTCGTGAAGATTTTAGGTTTGATGCACTGAGCAATAATGTCGTGGATGACTCTGACTCCTAATCAAGCACAGTAATAGTGAGTTATTGTTTGATTAACGGTGAGGAATCTGCCTCCCCTCACTGACCTCCAACGGCACCTCACTGGATCAGAATTTTCACGATCCGGGGATGAAAACATATTGACAGATTTGATCGGTATTTGCTAAGTAACTCACTTGAACAATCAATCCCCCTACTCAACTACGTCGTTTAAGGAAGTTCCTAATACTGTCTATCTACATAGCTAGCTATATAAGAGGAAAGCAAGCAGTTCCCTGCAAAATATACGTTCGTATATTGTGTTTCATGTGACTTCAGTGTTTTCTTTATATGAAATCTTATGTTATCCTTCCTCGGTGGTTAGGGGGTTTAGACATCGCGATTCGCTAGTGTTAGATGCTGGCAAAGCCTACTGTCTGTTTGAATGAAAGGCGGGATTGGAAGAAGGCAGGGAAAGTTGAAAAGGATTGGCCACTGGCAGCTTGAGCGGGTATTATTTCCTCGAGGTCTTAGTGCGTGCAGTTTTCTTTTTTAAACATTAGTTTTAGGACAGTAAAAAGTGTTGGGGGGGGGGGGGGGGGGGGGGGTGTCCCTGGCTCAAATGATTATCAGGGGGTGTCCCCCTGGCTAAAATGATCATCAGGGATAAAAAGCTTCACAAGTAATTTATTTTAACCAGGGATATGTATTTTCAACCTGGCCTATACTTTCTTTTTCCCCTCTGCTAATTTGGAATGCAGAGTCACATTTATAAACTGCTTGGCTGGTGTAGTACTATTGGCTGCTTACTTTGACCGCTGGATCCTGGGTTTAGCTTGTGTTTTTTTCAGTACTCACTCAGCTCCAAATTGTGCAGGCAGCTTCCCAATAAAGCACAGCTGGTCACCAGTCTGCAAGTATCAACCCATATAGCCCGTCTTCACAATGGAACTGCATTCTTAACAGGAGGAGCCACCAGCCATAATTCCGGGAAATCTTTCGGTTGACAAAGAGACATAATCAATTTCAAGAGGAAAATGTCAGCAGTAAAGGCAACGGCCTCTAAACTGCCCGACCATTAGGCCTTAGGGTTCCATTATAAACCAGTCTTAAGAGCTTGTGGAAACTGACAGTGTGTCACAGATTGTTTAAAGTGCTGGAGTGATTCACTGTTGTTTCTGGATAATGTGATAAAAATTCTGGGCTCAGCGCATTTGATGAGGTTTGAATTGGGTTTGACTGGGTAACCAATGAGTAACCTTGGAAATGTTCATCAGTTTTCCTTTTTGGTGGAATGGAAAGACTTCTACCCTTCTCTCTCCAGCTGCTAGTGCTCTAAGATGAAGAGGATTTATCCCACATTCTCACGAAAGCCTGGAAGGTAAGAGGGCTGACCATAGGAAGGCAGAAAGGTAATTAACTTTGACAGTCAATGTCACATCAAGGCAGAATCACACCAAGCACACCTGTGTGTTTTGCCACAATCTATTAGAAGATGCATGTTTAGTAAGGGTGTTCTGTGGGTTCAAGAGGCAATGTAGCGTATTCAAACATATAGGCTATATCAGCTCTGGAATAGTTTCCCATCCCACACTATGTCATATCCCACGATTGGTTATTTTAAATTAGATTTATAGACCAATTTTGCTTTCTCTTTTCTCAGTCAGAGGTTGCCCCATGATTTTTGTTCAAGTTCACTCATTATTTTTTACATCCTCTTACTGGATTTTAATCTGTTGGTACTTTGTTTGAGTTTCTCTTAATTGCTTATTCTACAGTTTTGACTTTGAGTTTATCATTTTTATTAATTTATACATTTCAGTCTTGCCTTTTATGTTTTATTCCTTTAATCACTTGTTTTTGTTGATCCATTTTCCTTGTATGAAAAGCATTTTGGATCATTTCCAGTTGTTTCTAAATGTGCCACATAAATAAAATAAAAGTGACTTGACATAGAAGTCAAATGATACCTCACTTTGCTACTCAGGGTTAGGCAAGACTCACACTGTGTAAATAATTAATTCTGCTCAACTTTGAAAAGGAATGAGGAAGCTGTCTTCGCTAAAACCCAGAAAAGCTTCAGATCAGTGACACTTTACTGAGAAACTAACCAAAGTGCTCAGGCCGTCACAAAACACAAGACGCTGAGAATCAAAGTAAATCCTGCAGCTCACTCATTACTTTTCTCAAGTTCATCCTCTCAGACTCAGAACATGTTCAACACAGCTTTAAAGCGCCCCTCTTCTGAATTCAGATATGAAACTTTGATCTTCAGTAGCATTCTAACTTGTCCATCTCTTCATTTCAGTTAGTATTGCTGTATTGCATGCATGTTTTCAATGGTCATTTAAGATGTAACATGTTGCATAATTCAAATATGTAATCAGTTTGAGGGGATTAATTAATCACCTGTAACATTCCTCTGATTTCTTCCAATTAACAAACCCAACTACACGTAAGCTTTTGAGGAGGCCTTGCTGAGAATTACTGAGGTCTTACGTTAAAATAGCCCTGGTAACCTATTTGAATGTTACTAATTTTAAATGAGCATCGTTTGAGTGAAAGTCCACCAAACTGGAAGGTCCACGTTCTGACTTGTCCCTTCAAGTATCCCAATCTATCCCAAGTTTACTAAATATTGACAATATATGAATAACATTGTGAACCTTGAGCTGAAAAGCTGTATATTTTGGTAGTTTTAAGCCCAGGGATGCAAGTAAGCATATATTTGCTTGTTTCACACTTTCCCAGATGTACTGCTATGAACCTGTGGGAGAGGAATGACATTGTAAACTTTATTTATTTTTTTTATAAATTTGGCATCTCCAATCCCACCCGAATCTGGAATGCCCAATTAGTGAACTATGTACAAAGCTTGCTCGTATGCGACCCCTTGCTGCCAACTCAGGATAGTGAAGACAGCTCACGGCTCTCCTCCGAAGCACGTGTCCGTCAGCCACTGATTCTTATACACTCATTGGTCGAATCCTCGTAAGTTCCGAACGAGGGCGGAGGATACCCGGACGTGAACAAACCCAGAGTCTTCCTGACGAGCGCCCGTCTGGCCAACAGGAGGCGCTGGAGCAACGAACAAAGCTGTTATTCTTAACCCAAATCCGACAGTCCCTTCCCAATTTGAAACCCTGTGGCGCGATCGCCAATTGTGCGCTACTCTGAAAAAGCTGCCGACCTCTGCCGGTGGGTATGCCGGGGCTCGAACCCGCGACGTGACAGATACTTCTGCATTGCAGCGCAGTGCCTTAACCGAGTGAGCTATCCGGCAGCTCCTGTAAACTTTATTTTAAAAGCAAGGCATTGCCCTTTCAGAATGAGTTTAATTGAAAGTGAAATGGTTGGAGACATTGAAAGTTTGTCAAGGTTAATAAAACACACGCTCAATTAAGCAAGGGTAAACAAACTGGAAAGCTGAGCAGTCCTGCACACTGATATTCTCCTTTCACTCTGATAAAATCTGAGACATTCTTACTTTGCCTGTTCTCTAGTGATACCATTACTGCAATCACCTCAACAAACAGGAGACAGAAATGAAACAAAGTTTACTTGATTTTTGCAATGTGCTACACAGTAGGTCAGATAATTGCCTTCCTTGCCATCTCAAATCGTAGCCTAGTAATTTTTCTGTTTTATAGAATTGTCTTAATTATTATGAGCGTGGTCTTGATTATGCTGCAAAAAAATTGTTTGTTCATCTGGCAACATGGGAACTGGTTGAGTGTAATTGTGAGTAATTTAAAAGATGAAGTTACTGCCTATCCAGACCCAACATCTCCAGCACATTTGTAAGCAGCCAATCTAAAAATTTAAGGAAACCTGTTCACCACCCTGACCACCTCTCTTTGAATATGTTTGCTCCATAGTGAAAACTGCTGTCTACCATTACCCATTCCAACAGTAGGAAATGTGCAAAAAACGTGTACAGGTTTTCACTTTGCCGTGGCATACATGCCTTTGCAGTGATTTCTCGTGCCCTCTGAAGGTCCCCTTCAGTGGCTCTTGAATATATACCAACCTCTTATGAGACGTATTCCTTTAGTCCTAGGACAGACTGTCTTTTGATAGAGTACGAATGAAATAAACATGCGGACAAACACTTTGAAACCATATTTTAGAGCTTTTCACCCATCGCTGCTCCTCTTGACCCCATTTGCGCTGAGCTACTTCATTCATCTTGGGGGTTCTATACTCGATAAGCAAAGAGTAAATCCAGTCAAAAGGCATTAGAATCAGATTGCTGCCTGTTTGTTTAAATCTTATCTGGAGGAAGCTTGAGGCACATTCTAGCCATGTCCCGAAAAGGTGTTCATGCATGTGTAAATTCAGCCAAGTGCCATATGTTATCTTTACATTATCCAGGTGTAACAAAAAATGGGTCTCATTCATGAAACATTAGTAAATCTGTGTGTAGATCTGATTGTAAACTTGTGTGTATGATTATGAATGCCAATCCATCGTAAACTGACAGCGCGCTCCCGGTAATCAGCTATTAGCATAAATCCCCACCCATGAATTGCCAATGTAGAACCTGAATATTTGATTTAGCTCAAAACATGGGTCAAAAATCCTATTGTTGGAACACATGCCCATTACGCTGGTAAAATCTGAATGTTTGGGTGATCTGACACAATCCAGAGCGAGCAGTTAACTTTTACAATCTTACAGCCTGCCGCTGAGAGTGGCATCCTTTGTTCCCCACGGCGGGGGGTGAGAGCCATCAAGTCTAGCAGGCCCAGCATCTCTGGAACTCAAATTCACTGGTTTCATTGAAGTTAAAGCGCAGCTACTTCAATTGGCTTAAAACAACTTAAACCTCTATCAAATTCATATTTTGTTTATGTTCAATATCCTAAAAGGAACCTCTCATATATTTATCACACTATTGGGCTATAATATTCCATTTTAAGGCTTTTCCATGACAACTGCATCATTTTAGCACACATTCCTATCATGTTTGGTCTCTTTATTCTCGGGGGAGTCCAAGGAGTTGAATGGAACATGTTTCATTTCCCTTGGAATTATGGTTCGTTTGTAAGATTCATTCAAGCAACTACCCTAGTCTCCCTGTGCAAATTATCTTATCACCTAGGCCAGTAAAACTCTGATTCGGCCAACCTTCCCTCTACCTTGTTCGGAGGTGTGGTTTGGAGTCTTTAAAGGTACGAGATCCTGAGGGGGCGGGTCTTCTCTTCTTTCTTCGCTCTTCTTCCTGTCCTGTCCTTTCTTGGTCAACTTCTGACGTGCGAATTGGTAAGTGGGGAAAAGTCACATGTCACCTTGTTCTGGAGCGGGGAAGCATGTGAATTCTCCCCGACCAAGTGGAGCGACTTTAGCTCCACGTGGTCATTCATCTTTTCCAGGTATGAAAATACTCTAAATCCTTCTAAATTATATGTAACGGTAATTGGCTTATCATTGATTTGTTTGATTCAAGTTGTGCCTACCTGGTGAATTAAATTATTGTTATTCCTTTTCCAGCTTGCGTGTTCTCATTGTATATTCTATCTGGCCTTGTTGCGATTGGGACTTAAGGGGAGACTCCTACCAAGACATGTGTAGGTAGCGATACTTCTAAGTTGGATTGAGATTGGGTTCTACCTATTAAGGGGTTATGAAATTATCGGCTCTTAAGATTTAGCTATTGGTTAATCTTTCTAAGGGGCCCTTTGATATACATAAACCTAGGCTCGTGGTACGGTCATACTCAGAGCTATTTGCCTGATGTTGCTACCGTGACAGTCTCTTCTATCTAATGGAAGTATTGTCGAATTAGACCAGGCAGTGACGCCTATTTTAACCCTAGGGGGTGTTTTGCTTAGTGACAATGGTTTTCGCAGACAGAGTTCGGGTGCGTAACTGCCCTGAGATTCACGCATGCTGTTTCAATTCTAATTCTAATTTGGAGTCAGATTTTTAACGAGGATATAGCTAAATTTTGTTTTCTAACTGTTATATGGAGTCAGATAAATCGTAACCATTGCGCTTTCATGCCCCGTCCTGGGACGGTGAATAATATCCATTATATTGTGATTCACACCAGCCAGAAGAATGCTCTAATTAAAGTTAGACTAAGAGAACACGTGAGGCCTTCACCCCGGCAACATCCGCCTTTTGGTTATTGCTCTTTTGGGGTTTTACACCAATAACCGCCATATAAGGAGGTGTAGATGCATCCAGTAGACTTGTCAGTCATGACGTAAACAAAGAAAGAGAGAGAAAGAAAAAAGAATTATTCCGACGCGGAGATGGAAATTAAGTGGAGTCAAGAAAAACATTTTATTTCCATCTGTTAGCAGTGGTGTGACAGGGACAGGCAAAGCGAAGGCCTGGAGGGAGGAGACGGATGCCGTTAATGTTGTCTCTGTAGTCCAAAGAACCATGTTCGAGGAGAAGCGTAAAGGGTTTGACATGAAACAGGAGGCATAAAAACGCATTAGCACGCACAAAAAAAAAAAAAAAAATACATCAGCCACAAGAGGAGGAAGCTCACAGTCACAACTCCTCCCATGAATAACAAAAGGTTGCAAGTGTCATTCCTGATGAAACCTGTTTTTCTGCACCACAAAGTACTACAGCGGCTAACAGGGCCGGCACTTGCTTACACGATTGCCTAGGCAAAAATCCATCCCTTTATTGGCAAAAATTAGTCCTGGCTTGTTCTTAATGGTTTTCCTTTATTAATACGTTTTCCAATTTAAGAATAATCAAGTTGCAATTGAACGCACGGATTTTATCCCCCTATGCGATCTAACAGCGACAAATGGGCTACATTCAGTTCAAAAAAATAATTCATAATAATCAGGTCGATGCAATAGCACTCAACGACGTAACTTTTTTTCCAGCGAGAGCGGCATTTCAGAACTCTTCAGCGAATGAGGTCATTCTGGTGACAAGTACGTGATTTTGTCCGTTTACATTTTCCAATCGGTCAGCTGTCTATTTTTTTTTACAGCAAGTTGCACGACCCTGTGTTGCAAAAACCAGTGTGCGTACTTGTCGCCGAAATTACCTTCATTCACAAAAGAGTTCTGAAATGCCGCTCTCCCTGCAAAAAAAATTACCGTTGCTGAGTGCCAGGGCATAGACCTATTTATAATTACATTATTTCTCTGTACTCAATGTAGCCCATTATTTTGTCGCTGTTAGATCGCATGAGGGAGAGAGAAGCCGTGTCTTCAACTGAATTGGAAAACGTGTTAAGAAAAACCATCTAGAATTAGCCAGGACTAATTATAGTCAATAAAGGGATGGATATTTTCCCCCAAATTTTCAGGTCTAGCGCCAGCCCTGGCAGCTAATTCACAATGAACCTAATCTGGATCTTAAACCTGCTAATTGCCCACAAATGTAACTAAATGTATTCTATTTTTCATGTTTAGGCTATATCACCTGTTTCAAATACATCTGCGAATTGTGTACATAATAGAGCGCAATATGAATTACATTTGTTATTTCCAGTAGTATCAAGCACTATTTATGTGCATTCTTAAATTTACACAAGCACTAGGCATGGTCAGCAGCATGAGTAGATTTTGTTAGTAGCTACGAAAAGATAAAAAAAAAAAAAGAGCTACTAACATATTGATGACTGCAGAGATGCACGTAAATCTCCGTCTGCAAACAGTTTACACACAAATTAGTTCTGCTCACGTCTCATAAATGAGACCCATTGCCTCCAAGGGTGGAACAAATATTGGTCCTGCGCTTTTGTCCCTGCTCTAATGGCAGTCAATAACAAGAACTAATTAAAAACAACTTGCAAGGCCCAGTCCTGAGCTCCATCCTGAAGCCTTAAGCACTGTACTCTCATGTCAGTTGGTTCTGTATGTGCTGAGTGCCAGAGGCTGGCTACAAAGGCTCAAAATGGAATAAATCATTATTTACAGCCTATGGTATGCATTAGAATATGACAGCACTTTACAGTATATTACATTACCTTGACGGCAAAACATATCATGCACAATTGTGGTTTTGGGACTTTTTATTTTACGTTTTAATATCTTTATATCCAAGCAGGCGCATACGGGACTGACTGCCTGATTTGAACATCTTCCGTGTTCTTGGCTGGAGAACGAGTTTGCTCGTTTTTATCAACATAGCATGATTAAGGAAAAATTAAGATAAATAAATTGATGAATAAGATTGGTTTGTAATATTCGTTTGCATTAATTTAATTACGTGTCACGTTTTTTCTACTCACGGTGGTTCCTCAATCAATGTTCCATGTTCCATGTTCCCTTGTTTCTTTACCAATTGTCATGCTTCTGCACTTCCGTTGGTAACTCCACACTGAATGTTTCAATGCTATGAATTGTGGGTAATTCTGTCAAACAGAATCTATAGAAATGGGGACTGACAGAAAGTGTTCATAAAGGGCTCAATTTCTGTGAGTCAGCCCTCAAGCACTTGATGATTTGACGTTGGGAAAGCCCTAAGCCCTCACAGTCATTACAAGAACGCACCTCAAAGTCCACAGCTGGTCCTCAAGGCATTGACTGCAGCCTTTGACGGCTGCATTTTTGGGGTGCTACCTCATCACAGGCTGTTCAATTTTAAAGTTTAAAAGGCACTTTGGAATACTCCTGAGACATGCAACCTACATCCTGCCTGATCTCAGGCAGAATTATCAGCACGTTTACACTCCGTTTCCACATTGACAGTTCTGTCTGATATTAGGCGAGCTGAAGGCTGCATTTCTCGGATGTACTCGAAAGCGCCTTCACAAAGGAACAACCTGCAATAATATAGAAACCTAAAAATTCTGCCTTCGAAGGATGCAGCTTACACTTGATAAATGGCCCATCAGGACACAGTTTTCCTGCTTCTGCTGACATTTTTATAATGCTACCAAGCTGAAAGTGCATTACCGCCGCCTTCTGGTTTGGAGGTCCTACCAAAGACGTGCCTCAAATGCAAATAAGTCAATACTGCTGTCACCAAATCCCTGTCACAACATTTTTGCTTTGTCTGCCATTTTGTTATTTCAATTCTTGCAAAAGGCAAAATACACACCATTTCTGTTTGCATAAGGATTTTGCAAGTTTGCATTGCAGAAAGTTGAACAAAATTGATTTTGACTTGAAAATTCTCACTGTCCACCTGATCTCTGCCAAAATCAACTTTGATGGCTGACTGACAAGTTGCAGTGGAGGAAAGCATCATACTGGCAGTCTCACATCATGGCGGTCTCACAGCTTTGGCTGATTATAAAAACAAATATAAAAATGAACATGCGTGGATTACAGTCACCACCAAGATGGCCATAGACAATTGCCTCACATGCTATTTTGCCGCAAAACGTGAAACTTTCACAAGGCATTTATGCAGATATGACCAGGCCATAATGGAGACACATCTGGAGAAGCGTAAATATATAAAATGTCTGAAACTGTATGTAGATTGAGGGCAGCATGGTGGTGCAGTGGGTGGCTCTGCAGCTGCACAGCAAGAAGATTGTGGGTTGTTCTCCAGCCTGGGGTCTTTCAATGTGGAGTTTGCCAATTCTTCCTATGTCCACGCCTGTTTTCTATTGGTAATCCAATGTCCTTCCACAGTCCAAAGAAATGCAGGTCAGGCTAATTGGAGACTCATTTATTTACTTTTATTCAGTTTAATAATACTTAGTTAAACCTTATTTTATGTTCAATATTTGTTGTAACAGTGTGTTTCCTGTATGTGGATTGGGTGTGGATTTTATCTCACTGGCTGCAAGCAAATCTACCACCAGGTACAAATAAAGTAACCTATTACCTGACTCCAATATGAGTGACTCATGAGTGAGTGAATGGAGTTTACACCCAGCGATGACTTGGCGAGCTGTCCAGGGTGTGTCCCAGCCTTTCGCTCCACGAGGATAGGCTTAAGCTTCCCTGGAACCCTAGAGAAGAATGAAAGGTTTAGATAATGGACAAACAAATGTAGATTTTATCTGCAGATAAGACACACAAAGTAAGTGTAAATGGGCTCCTGAGGTGTCCCCCCCGGCCCTAAACCTCCCTCCTATTCCCAACCACAACCAACCTCAGGGGTAAGCTGTTGTTCATTAATGCTGGGTGACCATTTGTCTTCTTCAAAATGCAACTATTTATAAAAATGAAATTGTGAGCTTTTACGAAATGAGCCAATGGCGAAAACCAGTAAAATACAAGAGTTTGTCATGAAAGTGACTATATCCCCCCGTTAGGTCACCAAAACCGACTGATGTCTGCGCATTCAGAGTAGGAGGTTTGGTACCAAAAAGAATTATAATAGGTTGACTCCTTGAGATATCGCGCTGAATGTTCGGGACGGACGGATGGATGGATGGATGGATGTACGGACGGACAGAGCTGAATGCTATATCCCCCGATTTGCGCTAAACGCGCAGCAGGGGATAATAAATTAACTCCTTGAGATATCGCGCTGACAAGGTTTTTCAAGTTGAAAACATGTTTTCTTCGAAATAACGTGGAAAATCAAGTGAAAGTCACCAAAACTGACTGGTGTTTCCGTATTCCCAGTAGGAAGGTTGGTACGAAAAATATTTGAAATAAGTTGACTCCTTCTAGAGATATCGCGCTGACAATGTTTGGGACGGACGGACCGAGCTGAATACTATATCCCCCGATTTGCGCTAAACGCGCAGCAGGGGATAACAAAAAGGAGGCTTTATCTCTGAAGGGGGAAACCCCCCCAACAGAGTGGGCGACAGTACAAAGTCCACAATCCAAAGTCAGAATCCAAAGGGCGTAATCCGGAGTTGTAAACAGGGCACCAATCACAAAAATTGAAGTCAGACAAAAATGGATCAATAAACAAGAAAGCGGCAAAGTACAGGGAGAATGCAAAGCTCGAGGTCAAGGACAGTCCAGTCAGAAAGATAATCACAATAATACAAGACGAGAGAAGCGTGACACAGGCAAGCAATGGAGAATGATCTGACAAGGAAGTGCTACAAACAGACATCTAATATACATTTCCAGGAGGTCACATGGCAGTGGAAAACAGGTGCAAGCAGTGAGACTGATAAACAAGGGAGAAACACATTGGGAGGAAACTAATTACATGAAATTAGCCGGAGCCAAAACGCAGACAAGGATCACAAGACAAACCTATAGACAGATAAACAGCTCCAGTTAAGGAGTTCTAAAGTGCAAAGGTAAAGAGAGAGAAAAGACAGCTTGGAGCAGTTGTGGAAGATCCACAGAAACACAGCAGAGATAATCAGGAAAGACAAGAGGCGGAGACTAGAATAGGGCGAATGCTGAGAGATTGTTAGTCAATTAGTAAGTGCAGCTATACAATCCTGAGTGCTCGTTAGTAAGTTAGTCAAATGTACAATGTAAGTGTTGGTTAGTAATTATCAAAAATAACAAACTGTATGTGTTAGTAAAATAGCAAAAGTAAGAAGAAGGAAGAACACGAGATAATGAAGGAAGATTGAAACCCAGAAACCAGTTAATCACCCAAAGGAGCGGCACGCTATACAAGGGACTGTGAGCAAAGACGACACTCATGACAAGACGGGGGAGCTTAAGTGCAATGCATGGCAACGCAAAACATGACATTGAATAAAACTGTGAATGAAACTAAAACATAGAAAAAAAACAAGAAATCTAATTACCAAAACACAATACATGATCCTAAGAATGGTCAGACATGAGCAATGAATCAAAAACAGAGAGTCAGAACATGGTACATGGCTAGGCAGAAACTTGATATATGACATGACAAATACAGAATCACAACAGAAATACAGTTGAAGACTATGAGGATGCTTAAAAAACTAGTGAATTCATCTGCCAACAAATGTTTTATATATGAGATTGTGAGAATGGTAGTAAACAACTATTTGCTAGGTAAAAATATACTAGAGTAATGGTGTCCTGAGCAGAAAATGAATTCACATCGCTGTACAAATTGTAATCCGAGTTTTTCAGCTCTTTGCATTGGTAGCCAGGGCAGCCACACGCGAATGTTAACTCATGAAGGGAGCTGGAGGTATAGCCGACATGTCAATTTATTTTAGTCCGAGATCCTGATGCTCGAGGGCAACATCTAGTGGCTTTGTATGTAGCACCTTAACAGTGAATTGACTTCATATATTTTCTTAAAGAACAAATACAGTGTTGAATGAAGCAAAATAATCTTTGGGGGAAAAGCTAATTTTGTCTTGTGAGGTTAATTTCTCTTAAAGGATAAAGGTTTAAAAACAAGAGTTAGTTAGACTACTGGTTTGACTGATTGAATAAGAATACGCAGTTGTGAGAGAATAGGGCATTCCTGAATACAGGATTGCCAAACTTTTGTTCTTTTTTCCATGATCAAAGGAAATAAAGGTCTTTGGGTAGAGGGAGAGGGGTCTATCTCAGCCCAGAAAAGGGGTGAATTTCAGTTCTCTCTCTCGGCAGGATTTTCAGCTCTGTTGAGGCACAGTGAGCAAATTAGATTCAACAATTTTCAGCAATTTGGACAAATTCAGCAACAATAAAAAGAGTATTTATATTATTTTATTTCTTTCAATTTGTTTCTCTCCCAGGGAGCCATTTTCAAAACTGTTTTACATCCAAACTGCTGTTAACTTGTAATGATAACGGCACAATTATCACAGAGATTATTAGTTTCCACATTTGTGCAAGGATGCAGTGCTGTGAGGAGGGATTTGATTCAACATCATTTGTGCTTCTGACTGGTTAATATTGGGCTATTTTAATAGCAAAATGAATTTAGTCTGGAGACTATATAATGGCTAGAAATAAATTCCAGTAGGAAGCCCACAGTATATCATCAAAAATACTTTAATTCTTCTGATCCAGGCAAGGACAACAAAGATTTCTTCTTCTTCTTCCTCATCCTCTTATGACTGTTACTATTAAATCTAAGTTCCACTCAGCTTAGTGGCTGACTTTCAAGCTCAATCATTTACATGAAAAACAACTCATTTGCCTGTGCATTGGTGTAAATTAACCTAAATATAACTACAATTTAAATGAGCTGCAGTACAAGCAGTTAATTCAACTTCAATCCAAACAATTAAAATAAATCTAAATATATGACCAATTAACATTGAACACGGTGAATTCCATCTCAGCGTGTGATGTCTTCTGTATGCTTTTAATTGCCACAAATGGCACAAAGCTTGCGATGCTAGTTCAGGAAGAAAATTAGAGACACGTCCTCATTTTCATCCACTTGTCATGCATCTCCACCACCGCCCACCTTCAACAGGTGATTTAAGCTGTTCCCCTGCTCCACCTCTGAGGCAAAAACATGTTTCTGCCTGCTGCTGGGCTGCACCACTGTCTAGTGTTGCTAGTAACATGGTCAGCTGTTGCATCGTTTTTAACTGCTGCTAGTTAACATCCCTCCTCCACCTTAACATCCACCAGTGGATAATGAATTTCCATGAGAAGGGGATATCCTGACACTCTCTACTCTCCTCCTCTTAAGGTCAGTAGACCACAGGGTGTGACTGAGATACAAACACACTCAGTTGAGTCCCTGACGCAAACATCTGGCTAATTAAATGAAGTCTTGAGTATTTTCATCAGCTTGAAATCCAATGCTGAAAAAATGTAGATCTTATCTTTAAGAAATACCAATTAACAAGCTTATGAATGCTAAAAAGTACCAATTATGAAAATATGTTTTTGATGGCTTTGTTTCATTTTGTGAATCAGGAGTGAGCATTTCATATGGTAATGGATAGAATATCCACCTGGTGTGATTGATTCAATGTCTTACCCACTTATTTTTGGAGATGGTCATGGATGGTGTCGCAGCTTACTCCGATATTCATTGGACAAGAGGCAGAAATACTCCCTGGAAAGATCACCAATATCATGCACTAACATACTCATGCCTGCCAACAACATGCACTAACATACTCATACCTGCCAACAACATGCACTAATATACTCATACCTGTCAACATCATGCACTTACATACTCATACCTGCCAACATCATGCGCTAACATACTCATACATGCCAACAGCATGCACTAACATACTCATACCTGTCAACATCATGCACTAACATACTCATACCTGCCAACATCATGCATCAACATGCTCATACCTGCCAACATCATGCGCTAACATACTCATACCCGCCAACATCATGCGCTAACATACTCATACCTGCCAACATCATGCGCTAACATACTCATACCTGCCAACAACATGCACTAACATACTCATACCTGCCAACAACATGCACTAACATACTCATACCTGTCAACAACATGCACTAACATACTCATACCTGTCAACATCATGTACTTACATACCGGACCTGCCAACATCATGCACCAACGTATTCATACCTGCCAACATCACTGCAGGGGCTGTAACATTTTGTGTACTGTACTGTCCTGTAACACGGACCACTGTAATTACTGCCCTGCTCCACTAGGGGACTGGTCCAGACCACTGGTCTTTGGAGCACGGACCACTGCAGTAACTGTCTTGCTCCACTAGGGGACTGGTCCAGACCACTGCAGTAACTGTCCTGCTCTACTAGGGGACTTGTCTGGACCATTGGTCTGGGATGTCTTGAGACAGTGAAATTTTGCTTTCAGTGGCCTTGCGGAGGTACCGTCCCGGAACCATTGACTGTACAGTCCATGCTAGGAATATTGCAATTATATTGTAAATGGCAGCTTTACCCTCAGCATTACTGTTGGGCAAATCATTTATTTGGCCGCTACTTGGATAATTAAATCAATAGGACTGTAGGTCTAAGTGTTTAAAATATTTTAAGCCAGTAAAATAAGCTCATAACAATCAATGTGACCGCTTTTTACTGCGCTGTCAGCTGTCCGATTGGAAAAATGAAGGACACCACACTTGTCACCGCAATTATCTTCATTCACAGAAGAATTCTGAAATGTCACTCTCGCTGAAGAAAAAAAAAATCGTCCTTGAGTTACAGTGCATAGACCTAATTATAATTAAATTATATTTATGTCGGCTACTGAATGTAGCCCATTATATTGTCACTGTTAGATCATACGAGGGTAAGATAATTCTGGCGCTGGCCGTGTTAAGAGGAAATTTCAACTGTACAATTATTTCACTCGAATACATTTTTGTATTACATTTGTACTTAATTTCTGATAGGCATAGTCATGCCCTCCTGTCATAAATCATTTTTCTTTTGGGTAAAAAGAAGCGCCTATACTGAGGTAATCTAAGCTGGAAAACATGATTAGAATTCATTACCGTTACTGATAGCCTACATAAATAAATCTATTCAGAACATTGTGATAAGCAAACACAATTTGAGTTATTATTTTATATTCATTGGGTTTTACCAAAATTTATTCTCGAAAGTAGGCCTACGTTACGTTGATGGATTCTAGTAGCCTACTTTGTTCAGTAGGCGATTATATCAGTATATCAGCATTATATCAGTAGACCATGGCGCTTTTATTCTGCAGATAGACATACTAATTTTAGGTAGAAGGCGAGAAGAGTGAAATAGGCTATTGTCTGATTTCATCATTAAAATTTAGTTTTGATTACAACTAGCTTATCTCGGCCGATGCTGCTACTGTGCTAGGATCTGCTGTAAATCGGCTTTAACAATTAAAATAAATTATAGGCTATTACAGTCATGGGCAGATTTAAGTCCCATTCCTGATGGACAGCGGCACAAGCCCTCTGCATGGGTAAAACATTTATCCCCCTTGACAGACAAAACACTCTTATCCTTTGCTCGGAAGGATTGAATGGTAAAACCATGAGGTTATTTTCTAGTGTTTTCTGTGAAGCCAATTAAATTGTCGGAAATGGCCACCACTTTTTCAAATGAATTACGCGGAGCTATAATCAAAACCCCATTTCGCATATTACATCATAGGCTGTATCATACCCCTCTGCCTGAGTACTCTACAGCTATAGCCTTCTATTTAAAATTTTGCTTTTATGGTGCAGAAAAAAAGCACAATATTCAACCGAGATTAACAGCCAAAAGCAACGTGTCCAAACCTGCCGATCATTTTCATCGTTCTCTAGATAGGCTAGATAGAAATAATCTGTTCAGAGCATTAATATTTTCGAGAATAAACTGAGGCAATATTGGGTTTTTTTTTTTTCACTTTATATTCATCGGGTTTTGTTGGGTGTCACTGGGTATTTTATTAACTCGGGTCAGTGTTTATAGTGACTGTTGTTACAACAAAGTTTATATAATATACAAGCGAAGAACCTCTTGTTTTATATATATATATATATATATATATATATATATATATATATATATATATATATATATATATATATATATATTTATTTATAATTTTCCTCCCGGAAACGGCCACCGCATTTTCAAATGAATTAACCACCACAAAGTTGTAATAAAAGCTCAATTTTAATGTAAAATCATCATCACTTCTTCCACAGTAAATTGGTTTCTATGCTGCTGATTAGAAGCGCCACGATCTACTGAAATAAATACCGACTGAAAAGAGTTATTGGAATTCATTAACGTAACCTATTTACAAGAGAGACTTAGTAAAGCCAGATGAATATGAAATAAATGTTCCAATTGTGCAAGCTTATGAACTAAAATCATAATGCTCCGAATAGATGTATTTATGTAGAATATTTATAAAAATAGTCGGCAAATTATGACCAGAAGGCCTAACGTTAATGAATTCTAATCACTTGTTTTTCAGCTTAGCTTACCTCAGTATTGGCGCTTCTTTTTGCAGCAAAGAAACATGTTTTATTGCAGGAGGCTGTGACTATACTCTGTCAGGTGCGTAAAATGTATCAAAGTCTAATGATTGTATAGCCTATAGTTAAAATTGACTTTTTATTATATAACTGTATGGGCCTCATTCATTTGAAAATGCGGTGGCCGTTTCCGAAGGGAAGGGGAAAATACATGAAAGCAAAGCTCGGTGATAAATATAATAGCCCAGTCGTGTTATAGTGTATAGTGTTTATAGTCACACTATAAATGCTGACCCAAGTTATTCGTGGCTAATCTTAGTCAATGTACTGTAGCCTACTACGAGTTGCGGTAAATCGTTTTACACAATTAGCTATGTTAAAAGATTACTCGTTTTTCAGAAGGATTGAATGGTAAGACCATTAAGTCATTTTGTAGGGTTTCCGAGAGGCCAGATTACTTTTCGGAAAGGGGCCACCGCATTTTCAAATGAATTACACAGAGCTGGAAAACAAGCTCCATTTCCAGTTTAAAATCATAAGGCTGTATCACACCCCTTTGCCCGAGTATAGCCTTCTTTTTAAGATGATTTTTTTATGGTACAGAAAGAACACAATAATCAACCGAGATTAACAGCCGACAGCAATGTATGAACAGGCTGCAATTTAATAGCATTACTTTCCAAACCTGTTGACCATTTTTAATGTTCTCCAGCTAGGCTAGATAAAAATAATCTGCTCAGAGCATTCATATTTTCGAGAATAAGATTACACAATATTGGTTATTTCACTTAATACTCATCGGGTTTTGTTAGGTGTCACTAGCTGTTAAATGAATGTACCAGATTAGTGCAGTGTAGAAGAAGCGGCGAGCTGCTTATTGTCCGACGACCGGCTTCAAACATTTTGAACAATCACATTCATAACAATTTATCTATGAAAATGGCAGGCTAGATAAATAGTTTGGCCAACAGTTATGCTGAGGTTAAGCCAGGCATCTACCTCTAATCACAGTATTCCAAGAATGGACTGCTCAATCAGTGGTTCCGAGACCTTATCTTGGAGGGAGACCAGCAAAGACTGCAAATTTCACTGTCTCAAGACACTGCGAACCAGTGGTCCAGACCAGTCCTCTAGTGGAGCAGGACAGTTACTGCAGTGGTCAAGTGCTCCAAAGAACAGTGGTCCTGACCAGTCCCCCAGTGGAGCAGGACGGCTACTGCAGTGGTCCCTGCTCCAAAGACCAGTAGTCCGGACCAGTCCCCAAGTGGAGCAGAACGGTTACTGCAGTGGTCCGTACTCCAAAGACCAGTGGTCCAGACCAGTCCCCTTGAGGAGCAGGCAGTTACTGCAGTGGTCCGTGCTCCAAAGACCAGTGCTCTGGACCAGCCCCCTAGTGGAGCAGGACGGTAATTACAGTGGGCCGTGTTACAGTACACAAAATGTTACAGCTCAACAACATTAACAACATCATGCACTTACATACTCATACCTGCCAACATCATGCACTAAAATACTCATACCTGCCAACATCATGCACTAAAATACTCATACCTGCCAACATCATGCGCTAACATATTCATACCTGTCAACATCATGTACTAACATACTCATACCTGCTGACATCATGCACCAACATACTTATACCTGCCAACATTATGCACTAACATACGTGCCAACATCATGCGCTAACATACTCATACCTGCCAACAACATGCACTAACATACTCATACCTGCTGACATCATGTACTAACATGCTCATACCTGCCAACATCATGCACCAACATACTTATACCTGCCAACATCATGCACTAACATACTTATACCTGCCAACATCATGCACTAACATACTCATACCTGCCAACATCATGCACTAACATACTCATACCTGCCAACAACACGCACTAACATGCTCATACCAGCTGACATCATGCACTAACATGCTCATACCTGCCAACATCATGCACCAACATACTCATACCTGCCAACATCATGCACTTACATACTCATACCTGCCAACATCATGCACTAACATACTCATACCTGCCAATAACATGCACTGACATGCTCATACCTGCCAACATCATGCACCAACATACAGTGTTGGGGAGTAACGGAATACATGTACCGGCGTTACGTAATTAGGATACAAAATATGAGTAACTGTATTCCGTTACAGTTACAATTTTAATACTTGGTTATTAGGATACAGTTACATTTTAAAAATCAATGGATTACTTTCCGTTATTTTAAACTAGAATTATTTCCCAAATCAAATTTGAAGAAATTAGTTCTTTCCCACGCATTTTCCCAGCTGGTCGCTGAATTGTAGCACTCTCTGATCACGTGCTGCAGTGCCACCTTTTACTGAATGCGACCACAGGATGCGCCCAGAGATTCGTGTCATCATTCATTCGACCAATCAGTACTTTTAATGTCGGAGGCGTCGGAGCCAGAACCGGTAGGTCAGAGCCTGATCAGAAACGCATTTTTAAGCTAAAAATTTAACCTCCTCCACTTCACTTTCACAACGCAAGTGAACGCAGCATAACCGTGCAGTGCAACCTCTGCTTGCCGGCAACCAGGGCTCTCAAGTTAATAAGTTTACACGCTCTCATGCCACACATGACATTTCTCACGCTGAGAAGTGATAAAACTCGCCGCACATGAGTAACATGTAAATGAGATTAGTGATCTATGGCTGTGTCCCAATTCAGAGGTTGCATCCTTCGAAGGACGCAGCCTTCGTGGTCTACGAAGGCCGCGTCCTTTGTAGACCGTGAAGGCCGAACCGAGCGGTCTTCGAAATGAGACGGTCTAGCTCACGGAGGGTTCGCATTTGACGTCTCGTGCTGTTCCCGCCCTTACCTTCGTGTCTGGAAGCCCTGCTCTCGTCGCCTAGCAGCCTTGACAGCATCAGCTGACAATCTGGACCCTGCAGCGTAATTTGCGCAACGGAAATTTTTTTTGTTTATTTTTTTCAATTATTGGAGGAGATGGAAGAGATGCTTTGCCGCCGACGGGTGATTTATCTGAGGCCGAGAGAGCCATGTCCAGGTAAAATACATGTTGCGGTTTGTACTTTGAGCCAACAGTTAAGTTGTTAATCAGACTACTCCCGTCAGCCTAATTAATGAATGGCTAATACCATTTGGCTTTGACCATAAAACCATTTATTCAAAATAACTAGGGGTGGAATGTAACTTTTTGCCTTTACTTAACTGCAAATATTAGATACCTGTACTTTTTATAATTTCCATTTTATGCAAATGTATGCTACTCGTCCTCTCTCTTATGGGCAAATTGTGCACTTTCCAGCTACTCATTTATTTCTATAATCACTAGCTTTATCCAGCTAGATACATTTCAGTTTACAAATTTTCATATCCTTCCTGTTCAGGAAAAAAAAAACCCCCATGTAGCAATCCCAAAATCTGTTGATGTGGAATGATGATGCTTTAAACAAACATTTAAGAGTGACATTCCTTGTGGATTTACAGCATTCTCCAACCCCAAAATCAAAATGGAAATCAGGAAAATGATCACCACAAAGCAAAAAATAGGTTTTTTTTTTTTTAGCTCAAACTACAAAAACCAAAAGTATATTGAGTAGTTAAATCAGCTCAACCTTTAGCATCTACAACAGTAAAATGCAAAAAACGCAGAGTAGTCATACCTTTTTCTTGGGTAAAGGTTCTGAATATTTCTTCATCACTGAAACTTATTTTGATATTAAAGAGAACCGTTGCTATTTTTAAAACAGCTGAGTAGATTGACAGGCTTTGAATTTTACCTGTTCTCCACAATAAATATCCAGCTTTTGTTAATTTACCAAGTTTTCTTCTTTCCCCATTTTCAATGGGAGACAGGTCTGGACTACAGGCAGGCCAGTCTAGTACCCGCACTCTTTTACTACGGAGCCATGCTGTTGTAACACGTGCAGAATGTGGCTTGGCATTGTCTTGCTGAAATAAGCAGGGGCGTCCATGAAAAACACGTTGCTTGGATGGCAACATATGTTGCTCCAAAACCTGCATGTACCTTTCAGCATTAATGGTGCCTTCACATATGTGTAAGTTGCCCATGCCTTGGGCACTAATACACCCCCATACTATCACAGATGCTGGCTTTTGAACTTTGCGCCTATAACAGTCTGGATGGTTTTTTTCCTCTTTAGTCTGGAGGACACGACGTCCACAGTTTTCAAAAACAATTTGAAATGTGGACTCATCAGACCACAGAACACTTTTCCACTTTGCATCAGTCCATCTTAGATGAGCTTGGGCCCAGCGAAGCCGGCGGCGTTTCTGGGTGCTGTTGATAAATGGCTTTCGCTTTGCATTGTAGAGTTTTAACTTGCACAGGCAGATGTAGCGACAAACTGTAGTTACTGACAGTGGTTTTCTGAAGTGTTCCTGAGCCCATGTGGTGATGTCCTTTACACACTGATGTCGGTTTTTGATGCAGTACCGCCTGAGGGATCGAAGGTCACGGGCATTCAATGTTGGTTTTCGGCCTTGTCGCTTACGTGCAGTGATTTCTCCAGATTCTCTGAACCTTTTGACGATATTACGGACCGTAGATGAAGAAATCCCTAAATTTCTTGCAATAGCTCGTTGAGGAATGTTGTTTTTAAACTGTTCGACAATTAGCTCACGCATTTGTTCACTAAGTGGTGACCCTCGCCCCATCTTTGTTTGTGAATGACTGAGCATTTCAGGGAAGCTGCTTTTATACCCAATCATGGCACCCACCTGTTCCCAATTAGCCCTTTCACCTGTGGGATGTTCCAAATAAGTGTTTGATGAGCATTCCTCAACTCTCTCAGTCTTTTTGCCACTTGTGCCAGCTTTGTGGAGACATGTTGCAGGCATCAAATTCCAAATGAGCTAATATTTGCAAAAAATTACAAAGTTTACCTGTTCGAACATTAAGTAACTTGTCTTTGCGGTGTATTCAATTGAATATAGGTTGAAAAGGATTTGCAAATCATTTTATTCTGTTTTTATTTACAATTTACACAACGTGCCAACTTCACTGGTTTTGGGTTTTGTAGTAAAATCAGGTGTAGCACTATTAAGCTGCTTGCCAGACGTGAAACAAATTTTTCGCACTAAAGATTGCATTCAATGTCAATGCAAAGACGCGACTACAGACATTTCGCGTGTATTTGCGTCCTTGCATTTACTTTGAATGTAATCTCTCTTTCGAAAAATTTGTTTCACGTCTGGTGGGAAAGCAGTTTAATAATGCTGCTTCTGATTTTACTAATTTTGTTTAGTCAGCAGGGAGTAAATTCATGCACTTATAAAATTGAAGAAAAAGTGGAAGTAATCCAAGTATTCGGATTACAATACTCAGATTGAGTGATGTAATGGAATACATTACAGATTACATTTTTGGGCATGTATTCTGTAATCTGTGGTGGAATACATTTTAAAAGTAACCTTCCCAACACTGCCAACATACTCATACCTGCCAACATCATGCACTAACATACGTGCCAACATCATGCGCTAACATACTCATACCTGCTGACATCATGCACTAACATGCTCATACCTGCCAACATCATGCACCAACATACTTATACCTGCCAACATCATGCACTAACATACTCATACGTGCCAACATCATGCACTAACATACTCATACCAGCCAACATCATGCACTAACATACTCATACCTGCCAACATCATGCACTAACGTATTCATACCTGCCAACATCATGCGCTAACATACTCATACCTACCAACATCACACACTAACATACTCATACCTGCCAACATCATGCCTTAACATACTCATACCTGGCAGCAATTTGAAGTGTCCAGTGAAATCATGCAGCTTTTCTTGGGAGTAATTTTTGTGTTCAGCGGTCCCACAAATACATAGTATGGCTAAAAGGTTTACTCTTTCAGGAAAAAAAAAGTTTATCATAAGAATGTAAGCATACACCAGTGCCCTTTACACATATTGGCACCTTGGCAAATATTGGCCGAAAAGTCTATGGAAAAAAAGCAAGCTTGCTGTTGATTTTTAACAAAAATCTAACCTTGAATTCAAAGAATATAATTGAAGAGAAGAATAATCTTGTCACTAAAAAACAGTTTTTTTGTCTTCTCAAAAACACTTGTGCCACAATCATTGGCATCCCTAACAGTCTTAAAAGAATTGAAGAAGCCTATCTAATTCCCATTCTTATTAAACTGTTTTGAGTTTACCATTATGAATACAAAACTTGAACAATCGCCAAAATTTAAGGCCTTTGGTAATTTAAAAAAAATCTCCCTGGAAGAGGACACGTGCCATTTCTGAATGCAAAAATTGTTATAAAGATGGTGATGGAAACTCCAATGATTGCATACTTTATTTTGTGTTCAGTAATCAGCAAGATAACTAACTAAAACCAGATGCTATCTACACAACTGCAAGAAGTTTGGGAGGGTTTCCAGATAAAAGCTACTGTTGCCATCAAGAAAAAAAAAACCCATGCACCTACGGCTTGCCAAGCAGTACTGGAAGATACAGCTGGAATTGGTCAGAAGAATCCGAGATAGAGCTGTTTGCCAATCAATATCAGGGGAGATTTTGGTTGAGATAGTCATTTCTATCGAACCTCATCTCCAATGTGAGGGATGGTCAAAGATATTTGATGTTGTGGGGCTATTTTTTTCTTCCAAAACCTTAAAACAACTAGAACGTATTCATGGTATCATGGATTCCATCATATACTAGCAGATATTACACAGAGAACTTTCTGCCTCAGCCAGAAAGCCTAAACTCAGCCACAGTTTGATCACACAACAGGGCAGTGAAAGAAAGCATGAATAAAATTCAATGCACTGATGGTTCACCAACTTCAAAATCAAGCTTTGGCATGACATTCACAGTCTTCTGACCTATACCCAATAGAAAACACGGTGAGCTGAGGTGAACTGTCCATAAACGTTGACCAAGACATTTGAAGGATCTGGAAAGAATCCACTGGGAGGAAAGGTCTCTGGTTCCTTGCAACATCTTCTCCAACCACATTTCACGCTTTTGGTGATGAGCCATTATTGTTATGAGCAGCAGAGAGGGAACCTGGCACGGAACCATTGAGAAGTCTCTAGGGCATTTTTAATAATGATTTAGAAGCCGGAACTAGCGAAAACAGAAAATAAAAAGTCATACAGGCTCTGGACAGTAAAGTGGTCAGCAGCAATCTGGTTTTGGCGAGGTGTGTGCAGGATTAAAGGGGATAAGGCAAGCTTAGGTCAGATACTGGTTCAAGGTCAGTACTGGGAAGGCAATCTAGCGGTAATAAGGCACACTACTCTGCACATTTTCAAACCCCAAGGTTTGGAGTGACTGGAAGACACGCTAATCTAGGACCAGCAAGCACAGGGAAAAATCCCTCATAAATAGCCGGCTTTCTTTCACTGAACTCACAGAAGAATAATACATTTTATTTATATAGCTCCTTTCAGGACACTCAAGGACACTGCACAACAACATTAAAAGCAAATAAATCCATCACATTCTAATAACCACACAATAAAACAGTACTATAACAATACAAAACAGAACAATTAAAAACTACTTTACTTCCACCAAAGATGGAAAATACAGAGCACTTTAACTGAGCAGGCTAGATCACATGAAGAGAGTGTAGCTCAATGAAAGACACTGGACAACAATCCAGCAAAAGGGAGATGAAACACAGTAACTTAAATACACAAGACAACTATTAACACTGGGGAGAGCAGATGTGGTGGCAGATGTGGAAATGGAACAGGAGGGAGGGGAGTAGAGGGAGACAATATTGAGAAACAATTAAAAAAGGAGACTGAAGCAGACACAGACTGCTGGATAGCAAGGAAAACAATTAAGGATGGGAACAGGACGTGACAATTATCTTGACAGCAGGAGGCTCCACAAAGTATAAAATGAAGAGGATCCAATAAATGTGGTGCACATATTTGAGAAACAGATTTGTTTAATGATAGTCACTATTTTGTCTTTCAATCAGAGTACTTCAATTACAGGTTATAATTTGGTTGAAATTCTTAATTAAATTTGTAGAAAGTAAAGACGAAGGCAATAATTCACAACCACTTTTTGTTCATATTTACTGAGGGTGCTGCTTAAATTAGAACCATTCTCCGTCGGCTGTTGATATATGAGTTATTGGGGAAAGGTGGCAATCCATAATAACTGTCAGCAGCTTCGGATCTAGTGTCTCCAGCCTGGAGATAAGAAAGCAACTGCAAAGCACATTAGGGAGGTAGATAAGAGCAGATTGCAATATATTGATTATAGATAGGCATCTCACTCTAAAGGGGCCTAACAAGTTTGTTCTCTGTCTGGCTGTGACTTATGTGCAGAGTAATCATTCTTGTCATCAGTGTTTCCTGGCATAACATACCCCTGCTGTGGACCGTTACACATATATACCGATGCACACACACATGCTGAACGCCTTCAGGTTCTCGCATGCACAAGCCACACTTTCACACAAACACGGACACATGCATACTCAACTCCTTTTCCATCATGCACACACACGCCACACTTTCATGCACACACACACACACACACACACACACACAAACATTCACATATGCACGCAAGCAGTCAAGTCACAGTTTCACGCATAAACAAATACACATTGACACGTGTGAGCGTAAAAAATTCAGACACAAACATACAAACACAAACACATGCACGCCTTCACTCTGGCACAAATTACAAGCCACACTTTCACACATGTAAGCATATATAAACACACTAAAACAAAAACACGCATCCAGACATGCGCGAATACAACCAGCCACACACTCGTTCACACATCCGTACATGCAGGCAAGCACTCACATTCACACAGCCTCGCAAACATAAATGAAAAATTAAATGAAAAGTTATGACTGCCTTGTGACGCCAGTTCAAAGACTGCACTTCACAATTCAGCCAAAAAGTGTGGAATGATTCTGGCATGATAGAAAGAAGAACTGCGGGGAGGAAGGGAGGGAGGAAGACAGGAGTGCATGCTGGAGATGGATAGTGGCAGCAGGATGAGATACTGCAGTGCTGAGGTAAATAAAAGAAGATAGAGAGGAAAAAAGAGTCTGAGAGAGAAAATGAGGGCGGGGGACCATTGAGAAAGTACGGTGGGTACTCTCACGCACTGACCCCTGTGCATGTGAAGTCGATGTGGCAGCAGCGGTCGGAGCCCGCAGGCAAACTCTGTTTTCCTGATCTTGCCACCATCCCATTGGCTGCTGCGGCCATTACCATGGTGATTAACGTGCCCAACTGCCCTCCGTTGCGGCCTAATTTTGTACCTCGGTCACCGGTAAGGTGCCTGTTATGGGCTTGCTGTTTGCCCTGCAGCCTCTGTGTTGTTCCGTGTGTGTCTACTGATCTGCGCAGTCTAGGTGTTGCCAATGGATACAGAGGAAAATGCTTTATTTTTTTTCTATCAACCTTTCTCTTGTTTTACACCTGCTTTCACCTGGGTTCTCAGTCACCTCACCTGCAGGATTTGACATTTTATTGCATTGTTAGACTCCCCAGGCAAGGATAGACAATTATAATTATCTGCAGCAATGCTCAGCCATATTTGGAACGTTTCAGACGTCAGTAGAAATACACTCAGAATGCCCCTGGAGGCTGAAAGGCCGGCTCATGTTCCTGACATTTTAGGAGATTGTGAGCAGGACCAGTGGCCACATTAGGGCAGTATTGGCGTCAGAAATAAAATGGGAAATATGAGACCGCGGAAATTTGTGAAAGCGGGCTAGCGGTGACGTCGACGAATCCTTCGAGAGCCATTCTGCCAGGGAGAGGACAGCCGGCCTGCGGGAGGTGTCCATTACTTTCGGCTGCCGACGGCAACGTGTGGGCGCCATGTTACTGCTAACATAGCGCCAGCTTGGTGGGGTCTGAACAACAACATCCCCTCCCTGATAATAATTATAGGGACGGGCACTGGTCATTTCACAGCCCCCTCCGCAGCTAAAATGCCTTATCAATTCACCCGACAGAGTGTTAATTGAACAAGGCAGAAAAATGAACCGGAGAGGACTAACCACATTAAAAATAAACATGGCGTGTCACGGCTATCTAAAAAAACCATCATGTTTTCCAGAGAGAGAAATTTCACTGCTTGAGGAACAGTGATAGCGGTATAGAAAGTTTTTTTTTTTTTACTTTAGTTTCTATTATTTGTATTAATCATTAAAAAGCCTTTTCTCATTATGGAGAATAACCTGCTTCGTACATGAAAATAATTGCCAGCTTTTCTTTTAAGAAGTACTTAGAAGTCAAACTCAATAACGAATATGCAATTAGCAACAGTGGAATGAGAACAAGTAGACAGACGAAAATGTCACAACCATCCCAATACAGTCTATTTTATAGAAGCAGACAAACCGTAAAACCACATCATACAAGGATCTGTGACTATGACCAGCCAAGTCAAGGACAATTACATCTCATTTAACAACAAAAAGTGGGTTATAGGAGTTAACTGTAAACAGAATGTATTCCAGTATATTTAAGTAACACAGAGCTCAGCATCTACGTATTGAAAAAATCAGTATAGCATGTTAACTCTTCCTGGCAGTGTGGCCCTGTAGAAATTCTCTTATGCATTCTAAGAGGGACACTGAAGAGAACAGATTGTACCAGCAGACCATTGGTACAGAGCAAGACAACCCCTCCCCACACAGACACGCACACACACACACACACTTGCCACACATGGATAATTCTATTCCACCATCATATGATTCACTTCCTGCCTGAATTCACATGAAGATATCAAAGATTCATAGTTCCGGTTTCATGGACAGGTGCGTTTGCAGTCTGTGCAAAACTGAAAAACGACAAATAAATTCTCTGTTTGATACAAAGCAGGATCATAACTCATGCGCAGATCAAAACCCAGTTCACAAGATGTATTTATAATTGAGGTCAGACAATCCAGGTCGATAACTGGAAGGAAGGCGAATCCAGAATCGTAATTGCAGTTCAGTCCAAGAGTCAAAAAACCAGGAAGTTGTTATGCCAAAGCAAAAACACAAAGAGAGAATCAAAATCCTAAAAGACATAGAGAAATCAAACGCAGGAAAATGAAACAGACTCTATGAGCAAGACTGAAATCATAAACTAAGAAACAAATCAAATCGTTACCAGGAAGTCTCAAGACTCATCGTAGCTAAGGCACTAAAGAACTGGCTTAACAAACTCGCAATTAGCTAGACACTGGAAGGAGAACATAAAGTGAAGCTGTTTGACTAATTGTATGAGGTACAGGTGCAGTGAACTGAGGAGACAAGCAGGGAGGAGTGGATACAATAAAGAAACAAGCAAAATAATTTACTATCAGGACAGGGAGAGCAAGAGCAGGATTGTGAACAAAAAGCATGCAGCTGGTGACAGGTGATGAGAATGAGTGAACTAATACAGAGAACTGGGAAAATGAGCAATGAAACATGGCGAATTATAAATAAACACAAAACATACGCAAGACACGACTAGAAGGACTCAAATCCGGACACTATCCCATAATTAAAAAGAAAAACGAGGCATACTGCAATATTAAAAGATCCCCAAAGTTAAAGTAAGATAAAAGAAAAAAAAATCAAGGAAAAACATGATAATAATAAAACATTTAATAGTTTGAACTGCAACGTTCCATATACATTTAATTTTATTAAAAATCAATGTCTCATTTAGACAACATGCACTTATTGAATTTTACTGATTGAATATGTTAAGGTCACCAGTATTCATGCTCATAATCTGAGGATGCGGTCATCTGAAATTTTGGTAAAAAATTAAACAGAAAAGAATATTTTGTGGCTTTTAAACAAATGACTAGTGGCGACTAAGAGCAATTTCCTGGTTTTTTTTTTTTTTTTTAGTGATAATCAGAAATCATAAGTGTAAAGTCTGGTGCACCATAACATGGTTAGAAAGTGTGTGAAGTGTTGGGGTTCTTTAAATCTGACAGCATTCATCTGGGTTCACATAAGACAAAAAATTGGGAAAGCCTGTTCTTAGAAGACTATTTCAGCATAAACCTCATTTAAAAAACATGTCAAGATGGTAAAGAATGTAGCTTACCCAGCAGTGTTCTGTCAAGTAACCATGCTGTTTTCTGCCGACCGTTGCCCGCAAATATTTCTTTCTGAATTATCTATAGAAAAAAAACAACAACAAATCACTATTTTTGAATAGAAGATAAGGGATGTGGGGAAATACGGTATGGACAGATGATCTCAGTTTCAACCAACAAATCACATACTATAATTTTGCTGAGCAAGGCTCAGCCACAAAATGACTCCAGTTTTCACATTGTGCATTTGTAGTAAACTGAATTATTGACACCCTCAAAGAAACGAAGCTAAAATGAAAAGGACAGTTCACCTCAAGATCAAAAATACCATTTTTTTTTAAACTCTTGCCAATAGAGCTATTTATCCTTCAAGATTGTTTGATGTGAGTTTCCAAGTTTTGCAGATATTAGCCATCGATTCCTGTCTGCCAGCCCAATCACTGTGCATAAGTAAGTGTGCATCTACTTATGGTGCATGAGCCCCACATGCATGAGTAGATACATGCTTCTTTTTGCGCAGTGATGTGCTTGACACGTGTAGCTCAGTTCAAAGAAAATACTTCTTTAATGAAACATCTCACAGCAAGGTCTGTGGATTATCTTGAGTAACTAGGTCATGATTTCTGGAAAGACAAATTGCTGTTGAATGCTTTTCAAATGTATGCTCAGTAACAAAAGTTTAGAGACACAAATATAAATGCTGAGTAAACAATTAACAACAGTGAAATGTGTATGTCATAGGTTGACCATTACAGGGAACAATAAGACATCCATGAGTGTCTGATATAGTGCAATTCAAATCAGTAAAATTAATAAACGTCACTCAGAATGCATTGGGTGGGTTGACCAGTGTCCCACAAGACTGTTACTGTCCCTCAGTAGTGAGAGTGTCGCCCACCGGCTTGGTGAACCGCATTTCATTTGGTTAGATTGAGATGATGTCATAATGCGGTCATAAAAAAACAAACATAAAGATGAGAGAAAAAGAAAGAAGGTAGAGAGGAAGGTGAGGCGAGGATACTGCCTAACGTAAATTTTTGTCTCCATGTGCGATGTGCAGCAGTATGTAGAAAACTGGAGGAAAATCACTATGCTAAATAGCTAGCAAGGTAATTAACCTACTCCTGTTCCTTAGCATGGGACTTTATTTTACATGCAAACATTTTATTGTTTCCAGCTGGACCATCGGCAACTGGATGTGAGTATTTAGCTTGCATCCAGTTTTTGTTTGAAGTTGAAACGGACACTAAATTGGAATTTAAAATGTAGGCCACGAGAATGTGTTTCATAATGAAAAAACTGAGTTTGTTTCCTGAAAGCAATTAAATTGTAGTGTTCTGAGAACACCAAATAACGATTCTTCTTTTTAAAAAAAAAAAAAAAAATCCTCCTGTTAAAACTATCATCTGACTTGTGCAGATGGTGCTGGATTTTGGGCTACACCATTGACTGTGGGCTAAACAGACACTAAGCCAGGCATTTCCAAGTATGATTTGTACTAAGTTGTGAATTGTGAGGCATGGCATCAGAACATTAATAACGTTAGATTAGCATCTAGCAAGCTAGCTCACCAGTCATAGCTAGGTAATGGATTACCATATAATGATTGTAACATTTGTTAAAAATGTAACATACCATCATATACTTAAGTACTTATAAATTGGGAAGAGTATTTCAATTGTTCGATTTTGTGAAGCTTCATAGTAAATTTTAATAAATTACTATTATTAGGATTTAAACCTTTATTAAAAAATCAAATCAAAAATACCCTCATTGGAATGACCTCTGACTACGGAAAAGGCAGTATTTGCACTCAATTTATTACAAAAATTTTCCACCTTGTGCGCTATGCACACACGCATTACATATGTGTCCCTGCTAACTTCCACATTAAACCTATGCCTTTGGTGAAACTAGGGGACCTAAGGCATCTATTGGTAGCACCCAATATCATGCTAGCTTGAAGGGGGCCCAGTAATGCTTCAAACTTAGGCTAAATTTTGACAAAGGAAAATCTGTCATGGCTATTTTCACAGGGGTCCTATTGACCTCTGACCTCAAAATATCTAAATGAAAATGGGTTACCTATACCTATGAGTCTTGCCCTTACAGACTTGCTTTTATCGTCATAATCCCATGCAGTTTTGAACAAAGAACATGCAGTTTTCTGCATGCAGTATCAATTTGCTATGTTTGCCGTTTGTATTTGAATATTTCTGGATACTAGAATAACTAAACAGTCTTGGAATTTCCCTAATTCGGCATTATTGGAAAACTGAGACTCTTGTGGATTCAATAAACCCATTTCAATATGTGTGTGATAATGTTACTGTGGTCCCCAAAGTAGCCATTTCATTGCAGTAAGACCAGTTTTTGAAACAAGACCTCACTGTATAAAAATACCAAATATGACACAAAATGAAATTCATATGATGTTTTGGTATATAAGAAACTGAGAAAATGACTCTTTAAGTGTGGAGCTATAGTTTGAAAAAATTGATTTTCCACATCTCCGCGGACATTTCACATCCCTACCAATTCCAAATATCTGCTGTTCAAAATATTACATTTGCTTGTTACATTACCACCGTACATTTAGATTCTTGTGAGCATATTCAGGTTTGTTTTTTTACCTCAATGACCAAATCCTCGGGGCAAGAGGGAAGGAGCCTGTCAACCATAACACACACATGCACACAAACGCCTGGTACATTTGAATAAATGTGTCCTAATTTTACATATCTTTTTAAAGTAAAAGTCAGTTATTAATATTCATAAGAAAAGAAATTTGGATCATTTATGACTGTACAGAGCAATGTAGAGGACAAATGTGGTGGCAACACTGTGTTCTTTAGTCATCACAACATTTCATACCCTTCTTCTCTGATAGAGGTGGCTCTTGTCAATGACAACAAACTCTCCTGGCCCACCTAGACAGGTTTCTCTTCGTCTTCCCATTGCGAACACACATAACTCTCATACTTTCTTTAGCATCTTTGATAATAGAGCAGAACTCCCTGGACTGCCATCTGCCTTCATGTAAGTCTGTCGTATGGGAAATTCCTGTGAAAACCATGAAGCAGACAACATCCAATATCTAAATTGTCATAAACTGAAACTAAAATTTTCATTAATTTTAGCCAATTGTATGGCTGCTATCGTAGAGATCACGGGTGTCTGATAAAAATCTGCTTGTTCGTTTTTTCACCATAACTTGCTTAAATTTGCTACGGTCAGTTGCTGACTGGATACAAAACCTGCATTTTTCAATTCTGCTTCCAACCATATTCTAAGGTGTGGTGTGGCGTCATCAGGCTTATTCGTTGGGGTTGTATGTTGGGGGTGTCCCAGATTATTCAACATCTAAAGCACTAAAATGTTTACCTTAAATGGGGTATGTTGTGACTGGCCCCAGTTGTTTCTCTTTATATGTTACCAGGTATGGTAAACGCATATGTAGAGCTACCTTGCCTACTAAAAAAAAAAAAATTCAGAAACTTTTGAAAAAATGGAAGAGTGAAGTGGAATTTCAGGCTACACAAATTGCTGACTTACCAAACGAGATGAACAATGAAAGAGATGAACAATATGAAATCTGTCTTCCTGTAAGTCATCATTTAACCACAGCCAATAAACACATTATTGATATGCTATGATTAATTTCAACAGCTCATTTCAGATTAAGAGCTTTCTGTTTACATCTAATCTCTTGATTTATGCTTGCATCAGATCATTTACAAACATTTACTTGGATTAAAAAAAGTTCAGCAGATAATGATTTTGTAATTGAGGGAGGCACAGCAAGTATAAGATGGCACAGCATTTTATGTCTTTGATCTTAATAACATCATATTTACTCAGATTGTAAAACAGCGAGCCCATCTCACGAGAGAAATGACTAAACAGACTATAAATGCAAGCAGAGGATCCAGAGGAATGATCCAGAGGGAAGTCTAAAATGAACTGACGTTTTTAAATTGCAATAAAGTTTGGGATGCCCTTGCACTCCCTGCTCTCTTCTCTTCGAGATGAGTAGGCCGCAGGGTGTGGGTGTGCAACAGTCAGAGCCTAGAAGGTAACCATTGTGTCTATTTGTAACTGCTACTGTTAACAATTTACACATGAATTGGCTGACAGAAATCTGGAAATGGTCCTATGGGTGGAATCAGAAATGATTGTACTATGTTTCCTATCAAATGGTGGGGAAGAATTGACCTATATGGTCATTTGTGCTCTTTAAAACAGTTTGATAATGAACCACAGAAATTTGTTTTTTGCAGAGAAAACAAGAGGTAGCCCAAACTGGGTTTGTTTATCCTGTGTCCTTTGATCGAGGTGAACGAAACATGGTGGATGCTCAACTAGACATTGGAATAAATGCTGAGAGCATGAAGCCATTGTGCTTAGTGGTTGCTCAGGTCTCATTCGCGCAAGAAAACATGACGCAAACACCGACGCAGGAGAGATTCCAGGGTAAACCATATAGGGCGACCTCAATGAAATTACAGTTACTGAGGTGAATGATTCCTATACAGAGCTACCATCAATAGATTCCAACCCTTCAGATTCCAGTATCTCGAGTGCCACTTTGTCTTCATCATCCTCCAAAAGTAAGAAGAAAAAGAAGAGAAATAGAGAAAAAAAAGAAAAGAAAGAACAAGAAAAAGACTAAAAGGAGAGACTAAGGTGTCGCAAGTAAAGCTCACTGTCGGGTTCCATAATAAAGCTGTTACACATTGTGTGCACTCAAATGTGTGCAAAATCCAAACTAACGCTAGTGCATGCTCAGATGAAAACAACAGCAGCATCACTCCATTTTTCTAAACAGTTTACCTGGTTGTAGCTCTTGGTTTTTGTCTGGGTATTTTTGATACCCATCTTCAGTTGTTGTACTAGCCAGCATTGTTAGTAGTCCTTCATTCCCTTAATGTCAATTTGGTGTATATTAATGCCTCAAATCAACATGGGTGGCTGTGGGAGGAAATGACGATGTGAACAATATTAACAACTGTGTTTCAGTCATAAATGCCTGGGATCAATTGACAAGATGTCCATGTAAGTGTGAAAACAGGTCTTGTACCTCACGATGTTTGCATTTGCTAATTTTCTTCTATGCCACGTCTGTAATCTCATAAGGATAGGTTTTTTATTTATTATTTTTTTTCTGCTGTTTAAGATCCTGACATGGTAGTAGCGTGGCATAGAGCAGCGCAGGGGCACAGCTAGAAAAGTAAATTGCAATGATCCAGACCAGGGACCAAGGGTGGAGTCAGAGAACTATCCAGGAGTAGGGTTTATTGAAAATAATACAGTATTGACAGTGGGATGGAGCTTAGACCAAAATGGCACAGTTCAGTTCAGATGGCACAGGCTTGGTTGCAAGGGGCGGATCCGTCCCCAACCAGTGGCTTTCTGGGGCAGCTGTCAGATGAAGCGCACCCTTCGCCAGAGCCAAACTGTCAGGTGGCAGGACTGTGGAGTTCCAGCAGGAACAAGGTCCCAATCCTGATAACTGCAGAAGGCTTGGGAGGTTGTTCCCAATAAACTGAGCAGAGTAACAAACTAAGTTTTGATCAACAGGATCGTGGCCCCAATCTTTGAGACTGATAATATGGTCTGGAGGCTTGTTCTTTTTAGTGAAACAAACAAGAGAACCTTTGTATTTTACTATCAGTAAAGATTACAAATAATTTCCAAAGGCAAAAATGGCCTGCTGTTTCTGGTCGCAGAAGTGACCAGAAACGTGGCAAAAACTGTTTTGATGGCTGAAAATAATGTGGTGCACTGACCAGTAACAGTGCAAATGATGCTTTTTTTCTTTTGAGTCGTTAGCCATGCCATTTTGCTGATGTTGTAGCATTTTTTTTGCCCGCTTGGCCCCAAGGCCCAACGGGCTTATGCTGTGCTCGGGGTCCCAAGTGGTGGTCTGTCGTGCGTGAGTGCGTAAACTTTTGGGCTTGTCTGCACTCTAGCGCCTTCAGTTTTTGAGCTAGCCTTTTGATATTGCATATGTGGGTTTATGACCATAAGGTCTCGGGCGAGTCCGATTTTTGGCCCAATCGGCCCACTACTTCGGCCAATAGGGGGCGCTATCCTTGCACATTCGAGCCAAGTGGGCACAGTGGCATTGCCACTGTTTTTATTTTTGTTTGGCTTTATGTCGGCTATTGAGCACACTCAAAAGAACGAATCCAGCATCATGTACACATCAGAAAAAATGCAACATTCGTCATGACTGAAGTGCACGTTCACGGTTTCTATAATCCCACTCGTATCTCACTGGACAAAGCAACAAAAATTGATTCTTCAATTTGCAGTAAGTACAGTACATGTCTCACCGGTGAGTTTTTAATGGAGCTAATATAGGCACCTGACAGCATATGAAGCACCTATTACTAAAACCCTATGAGTCACACTTGACTTCACTTGTGGGGTTTTAGTAATCAGTGCTTCATATATTTTCTGCCATTTGCACTGAGGATGGTGTGAGCACAGAAAAGTTTGTGTTTTTAAACAATTTTCACCTTGCACATAAATTTTCTAGTCCAAATAAATTTTTGCATTAGCTTCTCGGCTTTTTGGTAATCACCTTTTGGAGTGCGAGTACTTGTGCTGTTTCTAGCATATATTTTCTGCCATTGATGGCATCATCCGGCATTCTCCACAGGAACACAGGAACACCTGCAGGCACAATGTAGTTCTATTGATCAGTGAGCGTTGATTTCACAACATACATACTTGAGGGTAAAACATTACTGAATGAAAATTATTTTCACTGAGAGGAACCGGTTGACTGGCGAGCTAATTATGATGCAATAATATTGTACAGTACAGGCCGCCGTTGAGTGCATCCCTGCTAATGTTGAATTTTAGCAGAGATGCGCTAACTCGGTAATACTAAAAACCACAAAGGATTTTACAAAATACCCTCCCGTAACTGGCTGGACGATGTTTCCAGACGGCAGAGGGGCTGTTTTGTCTGATTCTGAGGCTGCTTGCACACTAGACGCGAAATGAATTTTTTGCACCACAGATTACGTTCAAAGCGTGTATTCAAGCCTTCGCATTGACTTCGAATGTTATCTGTCGTGTGAAAAATTCGTCTCGCGTCTAGTGTGCAAGCGGCTTGAGTCAGACGGCTCAAAGATATAGGGCTGGACTGATCCTTGCACCACTGCTGTGACTAACGCTCACAGAGCCAGTGAGATGTCACTCAAATTGAGAGGGTGGCCAGTCACACCGCGATGTGCCACGCCCACACCATCTTGAGCAATGGACTGAATAGCAAAATGAGCCATCTTGAACTAGGTTTTCTTATCATTATGAATGTAAATTTTCACTCAGTTTTTTTTAGATGCTTTATGAGACACCCAACTTTGATATTATACATGAAATCTCACTATGTCAAGACAAGTTTCCAGAGGCTTTAACAAAGGATGAGCAGTTTCAACTTTAATTAAGGTACAGCAAAAAGGTCAATAAATCATGCATAAATGTTTCATAACATTTACTGAAGGGTTGCAAACCTTTACAGACCTCAAAGTATGAACAGTTCCTCTGAAGATCAGGTTATCCAAAAGGTCTAAAAGTGATGAATAAGTAAGAAAGAAAATGTTATCTTATGACATTATTTTTTAAAAATGAATAAATCATTTGTGACAATTGGAAAGAATCTTAAACATGTAAAACATGAAATGAATTATTTCTACAACTTGTAGATGTAGCTGTATTTATCCCCTGAGAAGGCAACCAGTTATTTTGTTATATTTTTAATATTATCTGTCTCTGATTCTCAAAGCAACAAAACATGATTATCTAACATGCACTAATCTTGCACAGCAAGATTTTTCAATTGAAGAAATGGTGAAAAAATACTGCAGGGATTCATTCTTTGCTAGCTTTATCAATGCAAATAAAGACATTGCCCACTACATGAACCACAATTTGCAAACTTTTGCTGGTTTTGAAATAAACATGAAGTAATGATTTGTTAATGCCTGTTAATGCCTGTAATGCCTGCCTCGCTCTGTTAACGATTACCTTATCAACTATTCCTGGGATCAAAAAACAAACCAAAAAAAAGCACTTTTGCAGGATTGATCCGTATTGAATTAATAATTAGGAATTTTTCCAAAGATTTTCAGAAAATCAGAGTCAGATATATATATGTATAAGATATATTAATGTTTTGCTCAATATTTATGGGGTTGACAATATTTGCAGCATTGCAATATCATTTGTCTCTTAAGAGCCATCCCACAAGAAAATGACACTTTTTGAAAAAGTTGAGGAGTTGACCCCCCTGGAATCGAATGAAACCTGGAACATAGGTAGATATGCTAGTCTCACGGAAAAATCCAAAGTTTTAGGTCCTCATCTCACTTAGTTTGCCGGTGGCGCCACCTGGAAGCCACTGAAGTGGCTCAGTTTTGCTTTTGACACCACATTTTACATCAATTATTATGACTTAAGGGTCCACTGTTATGATCCTGTTCTGTCTGACCATGTTTTTCTTTCTTCCTGACTTCCATGTTTGATTATGTCTGACTTTGATTTGTACACTGCCCGGCCAAAAAAAAAAAAGTCACCGTTTGGAAATTGATGAACTAATTCTGTAAGTGGATCATTATTGCTGTTATTAATATGTCTCAGCTGGCAATAATCATCATTACCCTGACTGATGAAGCGCATCGCTACTCATTTCTTAAAAAATCATGTCGGAAGACCCATCCCCTGATGGTGGAAAAATGCTACAGTATTTCAGAACAGGCAAGTTATCGGCCTGTATTTTGCCAAGAAAACCATGAATGACAAATAAAAGTATGAGGAATCATTTTCGCAAACAAATTAGCCACCACAAAGTCCTGACCTTAAACACATTAAAAGTTATTGGGATGTGCTCAAGAAAGACCACCATTCAACCATTATGTCGAGAAGACAAGAGCTCGGCCGAAAATTATGCCATTTCTGATTGAAAATAAATGTTCTGGCATTGCAAATAGTTGTCAAAACAGTGACAAGATGAATATGGACTGTAATCAAAGCTATAGGGGTTCCAACTAAATATTTGAGTGTGTGACTTTTTTTTGGCCGGGCAGTGTATTTTTGATTTGGATGCCATGCCATGTTTTGTTTTTTTGCCTTGTCTTGCCATATTCCACCTTTGCAGTTTTATTTTGGTCCATGTTTTGACGCATACCATGCATTGCACTTTGTCGCCCCCTGTCTGGTCTATTGTCATGTGATCGCTCACTGCCCCAGTATTGTGTGCCACACTTTCGGGTGATTTCATGGCTTCTGAGATTTCAACCATTCCTTCCAATCTCATTTACTTCCTTCACCTTGCTTTTCAGTTTGTTGTTTCAGTAAAACTTACTAACCAAGACAAACATTGTTTATAGTACTAGCTTACTAACAAGCACGAGGGATTGTATAGCTGCACATTACTAATTGACTAACGAGCTCTCAGCACTCGCTCTGCTCTAGTCTCCGCCCCTTGCCTTCACTCAATTTACTTTGCTGTGCTTCAAGCAGATCTTCTGCACCTTGTTAATCATTGTTCTGCCTCTCACTCTGTGCACGGTAGAACTTCCTAACCGGAGCCATATGTTTCTCCGTAGGCTGTCTCTGTGATCCCTGTCCGCGTTTGGGCTTTTGCCAGTTTCTTGTAATCAGGAACCTCCTCATGTTCATTCCTTTGTAATTAGTCTGATCCAACTCACCTGTGCCCTATCATAGCATGTGACTACCCCCACGTGTATTTAAGCAGGCACTTCACTCACAGCTCTTGTCAGAACGTTTTCCCTGTGCTGCGATTTTTGATGCCTTGTACTCCTAGTGTTATTCTTCTGACTGGAACGTCCCCGATTCCGATTTAGCCTTTTTCTCTGATACTTATCTGCCCGTGTACCGTACCCGTTTTGCCCGACTCTGAGTTTTGTGTTTGCTGCCCAGTTAACGGTTTGGATTACGCCCACTGGATTTCGGCTTTGGACTCTTTGACAACCCCATGCCTGTGTACCGAACCTGTTTTGCCTGACACTGAGTTTAGTGTTTGCTGCCCTGTGTACTGTTTGGATTATGTCCCTGGGATTCTGATTTTGGATTGGACTTTGTACCGTTGCCTCCTGCCCTGTCGGGGTTTACCCCCCCACCTTCAATAAAACCCTCTTTTGCTGAAGATTCCTGGTCTCAATTGGTTCCAGAACGGTACCTCACATCCACAGTACCAGATGTGTTATACTTATCATGACCTGTGATACTTCAAATCTGGATAGACATCAGCACCACGTCAGTGCTAAGCTGGGTAACTATGTTAACTGGAATTATTTGAGAAATCACAGTAAAAATTGAGAATGGGAGTAAAATAATATTCCAGATATATTCCAATCAAGTGCTTTGTGTTAACTCACTTCAAAACTAATTTTCAGTTAATGGTATATTGCTGGGTTAGTGCAATGGATGGCCAGAAAGATGGTCAGTTGCTTTTCGGTGCATGTTTGCGGTATATTTTCTCAGTAACCCAGATATGCTCCATGGTGATAAATGCCGTTTTGTGCTTTTGGAACTCTATTTTCAGGAATATCAAGCATTTCTTTGGTAGTATCTACACTTTCATGCTAGGCGGAGCCAAAGTTGAAGGAAAACTCAAAACGGACCATTTCATAGCAGATTGTGCCTATGTTTAGCCAGAATTATTTAGTTTACTCAGCAAGATCGAGATCTGAAATTCTCTGGATACATAGTCCCTTTCGGGTATGTTACAGCATTAGTAAAATCTGGTATTTTCAGTGTAGATATTCAACATCAATAGGTGGAAAATTTCACTCCCAGGGGGCGCCTTAGGTTGGATGCAAATACTGATTATCCTAAGCAATGTGCCATAGAAATTGTTTTTGAATTGTAATACACACTGCTAGTTTTCTCTGAAAATGGAGTTTAGCTTGGCACAATGCTGGGTGGATAGCTGTCTGAACAAAGGTGGCGCTCGAAAGAGCTAAACTTCTACTTACCTAATATTTCATATTCCCAGATATATAACATTATATATGCTAGAAGACAGAATTAAGTACTTGCACAGTTATACATACAATTTGTAATCTCTCTGGTTTAAAGCTGGCCTGGTTGTAAATTTGAAAAGAATGCTGGTTGTGCTTGTAGCATTGTGTCAACATGCAAGAATCTAACCAGTAGTCAGTATAGCGTACAGCTTTGTAGTGTTATTGTATTTTCAAAAAATCAAAAACGCTCAGCATTTTTCCTTTCCGATTACTATTAATGAGCAGACTTCAGTGTTAATTCTAGGATTTCCAAAGGGCAGGGTGCTTGGGTCAGGAAAAGGGCACAGCAGTCACATCGAGCGAGTGGATGTCCTGAAAAAGAGCATAGTTTGTAGCAAGCAAGCAGCGGCCTGCCAAGATAAGGGCAGTTCATTTGTAGTGGTAACTTGCATGCCCTCATTCTTAACACCAGTCCATGATTTCAAGCCGATAGGATCCTCACTGGGTGGGAGGGTGGACTTTCTTTTTCAGACTTCCCATTTGGTGTGTAACAAGCCATAGGTGTTGACACAACTATTGTGCCATATAGGCTGTAGCCGGCTATTTAATTCAGAGTCAGACAAGCTCACTATCAATGGTCCATAAATGGCCCTGGGCTCTGTCCATAAACGGCCCAGGATCCAGTGTAGTAGGGCTTGCCTAGGGCTCAACTAGCTCCAAGGGTAAAATCGATCGAATGAAGAAGGCCTTGGATAGCTGCTCAGGGCCAAAACCAAGGAGCACCTCTGGCGCGCACCACCCGGTGCCGCCGACCCATAGTCCAATTCCAAAAACAGACTGGTGGATAGAGCAAGTCACATGCTGGGTTGACATTTCACTTTGGGTAACATGAAAAGCATAAAACAGTTTTAACCTTTGTACTAAACATTCTGGGCCGTAACTACGAAAGGTGTCTATCTATTATCCGTGTGTAGCGTTTAGACATGTATAAATATGACTTAGATGCTTCTAGCTAAACGTGTTTTAATCACACCCTACGAAGCACTCTTAACAGCTGATTAGTTATCCGTGTCTACCAATGCCCATCTAACCTTGACGTACTAAGTTCAGTCTGTTAAATGGGATTTGATTGGCTGCTGGATTGTGAACAGGGATATGCATTCCGAAGTTCTGTCAAATTTTGCATCCCATCAAATTATGCTGCCTTGCGGTTCAGCGCTTGCGCAAACCTAAAATCTCAGGCTGTTTCTTCGCTCATATATTAAGTATCTTCAAAAAAAAAAAAAAGATATTTTTTTTTCAGTGCGCCTTTTGACCTAGAATCCAAATATATTTGCATGTACATGCTGGGTTTTCCTGAAAATGCAGAAATGAGATGATAATGGCATATGTGGGCATATATCTTCAAACAAACTTATCAAACTCATTATAACATCTGCTTATGTTATAATAAGCTAACAAATAAAGTTACTACTGTAAACTGAGTCATATTGCAATATTAGGGCGAAAAAAGACTTTACGATCGCTTTGCATTGCGGTTACATTCTTTGACAAGGGAGCTAATTGTCAGAACACCGGCTATAGCACCTGTAATTCTAGGGAAACCAGCTATATGCCAAAGCCCATCCATGACATGTCACATTACATCTAAAGCGTCTGGGAATGGCAGAGACTGTGGCTTGGTGGCACAAATTGCAGCAGCAACCCTATGCACAAATGTTTGTTGAGAAATCCCAGATGTGTCTCCTTCAACAATCTGAAATGTTCCACAATTGAAAAATCGCAATACACAAGCCAACTGTAATGCAGCTGGAAGAGGATTGCTTCATCATGTTGGATGTTCCAGTTCCAGTATCAGCAACTGAAGTAGTTCGTTGAAAGTGTTTTTGGGGAATCGGAATCGTTTTAAGAACGGTATCTTCATACTCTTCCAATGGATTTCTCCTGTCCCTGAATATCCTTGGTGCACGCAATCTATTAGCATTCTGACGTTCATCTGCCTCCTCTTCAGCAAGTTCAAATATTTGCTGCGCGTTCATAATGCTCGCTCTGCCATCGACAAGCAGGAAATGACAGTAAAACGTATGCAAAACTACCCCCCTCCCATGTTTAAGGGTTTCCATTGTTCATTTTAGACAGTCTTTGATCGTGTTCATTTTGTTGTCCGTGTGTAAACCTAAAACCGCTTCATAGTGTGTGATTAAAGTGAAAGCAAAGCAAATTTTAGTCTGCGCTTAACTGATTTATACGTGTACAGGAGATAAGCAACTTTCGTAGTTACGGCCGTCTGTCTTCTTATATGCGGTTGTGTGACTAAGATTCTTCTTCAGAGTTCTAATTATGGACTATTGATGCATGTCTGTGGTGATACTCCTTCTACATGAGTTGTTTTTTGGCATTTATTTTGTCTTATTTTATTTTTTGGATTGGTCAAGTTTTCTAATTTGCTGTACATTTCTGCCTGTGCTGTGCCCGTAGTTGGTCATAGTACATGTATTGTGTGTTTGTTACGCTCACAATCTGAGGTATCGATCCGGAACCAAATGCGAGAACACAGGATTGCAAAAGAAAAGTTTTTTTATTGAGCGAGGGCAGGGCAGAAGGCAACAGTACAGAGTCCGCAATCCAAAAGTCAAAATCCAGTGGGGCAGAAATAGAATTGTAACCAGGGCAGCAAACACAAAAATCGTCAGGTAAAACAGATTTGGTACACAGGCAGTGGTTTGTAGGAGAAGCAAACTCATAAACCAAAGGGCAATCCGTATCATTAACAGGGCAGCAATCCACAAAATCGTAGTCGGGCAAAAAGGGGTCGAACATACAGATGCAACAGTAATCCAATAAGCGCAAGCCAAAAAAATCAGTAGTCGGGCAATCCAGTCAGAATCAGTGACGCAATGAGTACTAGGGGAGAAAAATAGCAGCACAGGTAAACATGAGAAACGATCTGACAGAGAATGACGGTGAGAAGACACCTAATATACACTTCTAGGGAGATCACAGGGGGAGAAACACAGGTGCAACTAGTCAGACTGATTACAAGGGAGCAGCACATAAGGGAGAACCTAATGACATGAATCACATTTTCTCTCAATAGACCCATTTACTGTTTGCAAACAAAGCGGGCTGCGCCCGTAACTTGGCCACGGAAGTATGGCGAACCATAATAACTTGTCAAGCTATGCGGGGGAATAAGCCTTCAAAGATCGCAAATTCTACCTAAAAAAATTAACATTGACAAATGGCAACCAATTTCCAGATCCGTATAGTACACTGTCAGAAATAGGGGTACAGCAGGAGTTCATTTCTGTTCCCCAAGGTATAATGTACCCTTTAGGGCTAATTATAGGACCTCAAGGTACCTGTGTGAACATTTTTGGGGTCTAAAAGGTACTTTTATGTTCCAAAACAAAGAAAAACGAAGTCTGCACATGCACAAAGTGAAATGATATTAATCTGTATTCTGACTTTGTCTTTAATGAAGGTGAATCGAACCGAAATGAATCGAATCGAAGGCCTTGAATCGAGATTCGGATCGAATCGTGGGATAGGTGAATCGTGACACCCCTAACTCACAGTGTAAGACTTATGCGAATGTTCGAGAAGTATATGATAAAAGTACATTTAAGTAAGCAGGACAAGTTTGGAGAAAGTAAGAAAATTTACTTGTATCAATACGCATGAATCTACTTGGTTCCATACTGTGAAATTACGTTGTACATTATGTAAAACCCGCAATATTATATTTTATTTTACATGTATGTATATTGTAATTAATATGGGTCTTCACCATGCAATTATTCAATGCAATCTGAGGATCCGAAACCTAACCCCTACAACTTCTTTCATGCAGTACAATGAAGGTTTAGTAGAGCTGTACGGGATGCAGTGTAATTTGTCTGATTTTTAAAATGTTTTTAATTTTTTTTTAATCTATGTGAATCACAATGTGAATTCCCTGTAATCAGTTCGCTATGATTTATTGCCCTACTCCTCGTATCATGGTCCTCGAGGGCCAAGAAATGCCAGTTGTCTTCCCTCCCTTTAGCCATTCGGATGTGAAGCCGACCAACCAATCAGCTTTGGTATTTATTTAGTTAATTTCTTGGGTGAAAAGAAACCCGGGGCTGGATATAGATTTGATGTGCAAATCCGAAGATGCCTGATTTATTGTGATATATTCCAAGTCATTCAATTTTTATTTTTATTTATTTATTTTTTTCCAATTTACCTCAGTTGGAAACAGCTAAAATAACCTGGTTGGATAGAAAAAGACCTGCCAGCGTGCAATATATAAAGTTTAAATGATGCCCGCAGGGTTCATTCTGGTTTATTTTTCGGCGTAAACTGGAAACTCGGGGGAAGGTTTCAGCTCATTATTCTTTTTTTTTTCACTTTGGACAACAGCCAGGTGTTATCAGTCATGTTTTAAACTCCTTCCTCTGTGGAAGGTAGTACCTGCATTCTTGTTTGTCACTCCTCAAGACCAGCACATTGGGAACCTGAGTGATGAAATAGATATGGTGGTAATCACAGGCTTAATGTTACCATTCTATGATGAATAAATATTAAAGTGGCTCCATTAATCATAGCTCAGTGGTCTTTCCAGCTGCTGGATGAATTGGACAGAGCCCACTTACCATTACAATATACAAACGCACACATACACACACACGCACACACACACACACACACCACCACCACCACCCGCACCGCACATGCACCTGCACCTGCACACACACACACATGCACTTACACTCATGCTCACACGCGCACATCCTCTCATACACAATCACACCCGTAAACCCTCGTACACACACGCACACACGTTCACACTCATCCACACACAAGCTGAATCTTTGTCATTGACTGGCTTTGTACTGTTCTCCTGTGTCACTGAGTGCAAGGATGCAGGAAAATCACAGGTCACCAGGAGGAGTCTTCATGTCACCCTCTCAGAGGAAGCTGTGAGCAGAACACTCATATTTCACAATCTGCAGGAACATCACTGGAACAGCTGTCACTCATCACTCCCCCTTTCCTTGATCATCAGGAAGTGTGCAGGCGTCGAGCTGTGACCCCCCTTTACAGCCAGGAAATCATGATTCAGCCAGCATGCAAGGTGGTAGACGGCCTCTCGTGCCACCGAGTTACTTCCTGTCTGACATGATGGTCAGTTGACTCGTTTATGCATTCTTTGAAGTACAGATTCCCTGATGTCAGAAGGTGTGCACCTTGTGTAAGGACAAGCAGTCTGCAAACTATTCATATCAGTAGAAGCAATATCTACGTATTTCTAAAATTATTAGGGGCACCTGATAGCACTCAAAAAAGATTATCATGCATGGGAATACAGTAGTTCCTGATTGGGCTGACGTTCTGAAATACAGCTTCGATAATCAGAATTGCACGAGCTACTTAAAGGAAGATGAGAACAAGAACAACTCTGATAAACCAGTTGCTCCACGCTGAAAAATTCCAGCACTACCTTGATGGTTTACTTTCTCCGGAATCTCTTTATAAAAATATGCACTCTTGTTCATGACTGCTACCAGGCCAGGGTGAAATGCTGTAAAATGTTGCGGTTTGAATATGCCTTAAGTAATTGTACTGCAGTAACCAATGAATTATTTGGAAGCTGTCGTTCATGCAGTTTGACATATAGGGCTCTAATTTCCTGGCGCAGCGCAGGTGGCGTAGCGAAGCGCAGGCCGCGCAGTGGTAATTTCGTAGGGCGCAGCCCGCGTAGTGGTAATTTCGTGAGGCGCGCAGCCTTCGGTAGACCAAGGTGCGCCGAGATGGGTGTGGCGGCGTAGTAGGGGGAGGTGTCACATATTCATCAAGACGCAGTGACAATTTCGTAGAAAAAGTCTCCGCTGGAGTTGCGCAAAAAACTCGCCAACTCCAACCTGGTTTAATTTCCGTGCAGTGGTAATTTGGCTGACCGGCGCAGAGAGCGCACACGTCACCGAAATCTCACAGGCAGGTTTACAGAATGTCAGGCACGTTTCAATGCAAGAAATAATTACAGGAAGCACGATTTAATGTAACTATCTGAATAAGGACATAAATTATTGTATCTATATCGATTGTCCTGATGTCAGATTAAAGGCGGTTGCCACGCGTAATGGAAACTTGACCGGGCTTAATCAACGCAGCTGAATCTGTGATGCAAACTAACGACTTCACAACTTTCTCAGCCAACCACAAACTGTATATATATATATATATATATATATATATATCGAATGCTTGCGTTCTATGCTCATTAAAGCCGCTTCCACACTGGACGCGAAACGAATTTTTCGCCCGACTGATTACAGACAAAGTCAATGCAAAGACGCGATAGTTGGACAGGGTTTTAATATAGCTCCGTGTCCGAAAGTCATAAAAGTTCTAATTTTTCCGAGTATTCCAGGAATTACTAGACGTGGAAACTTGGCCATTTTTGTGTTCGACCTTCACAGAATGCAAATTGATAGCTATCGACTTTTCTTGGTCTTTTTAGCCTATTCTTTTCTTCCGTTGAAGATAGCCAGCAGTCTTTATTCGGTCTTTCTTTTGAAAATTAGTCAGATGGACCGAACAGATTCACGCTTTATTTCCACAGCTGAGATAAAACAGTGCGTGAGCAAATCAATTCCATGACCATTGACAGTGTGAAGAAATTATCGCATGCACGATTAAGACTGTCGAACACGAAATGCAAAATACTCCATGTCCACCAGCCAGCAAAAAGTAAAAGTATTGAAATGAGAACAGATTTATAACGGGATATCAAACAAAGATGACCCGCCAATAAATAAATCGCAGTGTTCATTGGATGCTCTGTTGTTAAAATGTTTCTTTTTATTCTTTATTTCATTATCAATCTGTTCTAATTGTCCTCTTTTTTTGGCTGTCAGACGCGGAGGCATTGTACATTGTCCCATGCCAGTGTCGACTCAATTTACTGAGCAGAGCTTAAACAGAAACATTGATTGAAATTCTCGGTACTCATCTTGAAGAACTGAACCCTCTTATCAAACATTCACGTTCAATGTCTGAAAGAGTCAGTAGATTTGAAGAAATTAAAAACAATAATAGACTGTCGGACACGACGATTTATTAAAACCCTGTCAGACCTTTGGACACAAGACGCAATCTGTCGAGCGAAAAATTCGTTTCGCGTCCAGTGTGCAAGCGGCTTAATACTAGGCTACTATTATTGTCACTTATGCTTTATCGTCTTTAGTGGGGGAAAGGAATGCAGCCTGATTGCGATGATCTCGTACTGAGTTAAGATCACATATTGGAAATAAATGTGTCACGTATCTTGCTTTGTTGTATATGCATGTTAATCCCAAAATTTTAAGCAGCTACAGTTTGTAATAATAGAAACACGCTATCCATCGTTTCTCTTGCCAGTGAGCAATATTTGACTCGGCTGGGTCGCCTTCTATATTCTAACACATTAAAGGTGAGGTGAGGAGCTCATTTGACTGGTGAAGATTTGACTCGGCTGTGTTATACCCAAACACGCCTTCTTTGCCAACTTGCGCTGGAAGGAGGGGCAGAGGCGGGACAGAGGAGTACTTGCGCCAGGCTACGCCGGGCACGAAATTGCCACATACGCCTGGACACACCCCGTTGGCGCGGCGCACCCCCCATGCGCTGCGCCTGCGCCGCGCCTGCGCCTGGTCTACGAAATTAGAGCCCATAGACTCAATATAGATTGCTTTCTGTTTAGGACGACAAGCTTGTCACTGTAACTTGTAACTGTACGTTTATTATTATTATTATTATCATTATTATTAGTAGCATTATTTATGTATCAATTAATTTTTTTTTCCTTTTGCTATTTTTTTCTGTACCGGCCAAACCACCCGGTGATTTCTTATTTTTTTTATTAAATTTTTTTTTATTCACGCTTATAGTGGTTGATTGCAAATGGAGATTAATTTGGGGCCAGGTAGACTGGGGATCTAGCGCCACCATCAGGTCAAAGTTGCACTTTTCTCATCGCCCTTTCTCTTATGATGTGGGTCCTATGATCATATATAGTACTTGGCGTCGTATGATGCATGTTCTCATGGCCTATTACGCTGCAAGCAGCTATTCTCTTGTACAGCGGACTAGATTTTTGGCCAATTTGAATTTTCTGAAAAACATATTTTTTCTATTTCGTTTTGGGCCATTTGACCCATTTCTGTTCTACTAGTGAATTGCCCGTGGCTGCGAAAAATTGACCTTTGACCCCAGTGACCTTCACCTTTCAAAAAACTAACCCCTCAAGGACAATTCCAGGGACAACCTACATAGACTCACCAAGTTTGGTGAAGATCCGTCAGAGGACCTCGGAGGAGTAGGGGAACAAACAGACAGACAAACAGACAAACGTTCCTCAAATTATAGTATGATGATTCAGCAGACAGTTAATATCAAAAGTCATGAAATTGTCTTGAATTCCAAAGATCACTGCCCTGCTTGCACAAACCTGTTGGTGGTGTCCGCACCGAAACAGGACCTGCGCATATCCAAAACATTTGGTCCAATTGTCACCAAACTTGGTGTGGAAGTTCATTTCTAGGTCCTGAAGCCAGTCTCTCTTGATTGCGCAGTTGCACCTCTAATGGAGTGCTATTTTAGAAAATAATTTTTATTGGTCATTGCTCCTAGTCCGTGTGTACAATTTGAACGCAATCAACTTGACTGCCCAAACAAGACGGCTGCCACAGGTTAGGGATGGTCAAATCAGATTTCAGGAGCCTGAATGTGGGGTTAAATCGGGTTGATTAAAATTCAATTTGTAATAAAATAAAATTCTATTAAATATTAAGTTCATGAGGTCCGTAATGGCCGTGTCGAATTTGATTGCAATAGGCCATCAGGGGCTATACAGTAAATGAGTGAATAATGCAACATTGACTGAAAAGTGATCAAACCTACCCTTAATCGTCTCTCAATTCAAATGATTTTTTTATTTCTCTTTGATATCAGCCATATTGCATTTCTACATTATCACATGAAATCCTGTTTTTTCCAGTTTCCCGCAATACCACTTGGCCTACATGAACCAAAGTCTCTATTTATTCTAATTGGACACTGCTCATTAAAAGGCCTGAAAAGAGTTCAGAAATTCCAAACTAAAAGTCTGTCATATGCAGACACGTATGAGCATCAACCACCAGCTGAATAGGAAGTAGGCAAATCTCCAGAACAGTTTGACTAGTCTTCACAGAACTGGGCATGCCAGTTCAGCACTAGGAATTGAGGCTACAACTGCGTGACGGAGCAGTTTTACATCATGGGGGCTATGGCTTGCAAAGGTTAAACAATGTAAGAAAACAAGTGCACAAAAAAGCACATGTTCCCTTTTTGAACTCCTTTTATGGTGTTTTTGTTCTATTTTGAAAGAAACTGTATGTTTCTCACTTCTCTGACACTGTGCTGATTGTTGATATCAGACAGAGTTTTCAACATGGAAATGAAGTGTAAACAAGTTTACAATGCTGTCTAATATCAGACAAGATGAAGACTGCATTTCTTGGCTATATTCGAAGGTGTGTTCACAATGGAATAGCCTGTGAAGTCATAGCAGCCTAAAAATGCTTGGCTCCAGCCTACGCCTTGAGAAACGGCCAATGTTATTGGATGGTAAAAGAAAAAAAAAAACTGCTCCAAAGTGGTGCATCATCCTCATTTTGGAACTTCTTTTCTTAACAATGATTGCAGTGAAAAGTTGAGATACGCCATGGCGTACAATTTTCGACTATACCCTTCCTTTTTTGTTTTAGGTGACCCGATACATGTCTGGAGAGCTGAACAAGTGCTCTAGTAGTACTCTTGTGCTTAATGCTGCATTGCTGCAAGCACTAGGGCATCCAACATACTGTACCATCAAGCTGCAAGTACATATTCTACAAAAATGTTCCCCTCTGGAACCCTTTCTCTCATTTGAAATAATTGTTAAAACAAAACGAAACGTAGTTCTGACTTTTGGTGCTCCAAGTGCATACAACTATTTGTTAAGGTAACACCAATAATATCCACTACATCTTCAGTTGCATTTATGCTGGCCAAACTACTGGAGAATGGGGTAATAACTGACTTGGGGTAATAATGGACACGCCCATTTCTCCAAATTCCACAACAACAGATGTATCTTTTATTCTTATACTTTCCTTAAACTTGGCATGAAATGTGGTCCACGCTTCATGTGTCTGTCTGTTTCAGTACAGCTATTCCTCCATGAGCACATACGTTTTGCCAATACCTTTCATTTTGTTTGGAAGCGACAAACCATGTAAACGACAAAAGTAAAAGTTTGCACAAATACAAATGCATCAAAACTCTTTGTAAACCCTTTGTGTTATTGCCAAAGCCTCTTGTCCATGACCCTTTAGAAACCATAGTCCCAAACTTACAATTTCAGATTCGATAAAGACTGCTCTTAATTAAGAGCACCAAGACATCCTCAATCACCCTATTCATGGTCAATGGCATGCTTACTTTGCTCCTGTGATATCCCTATTGAGCCTGGCACCCATCTTATATGTATTTTTGATTGATTTTGCTTAATATTATGTAGTCTGTTTTTGATTTGATTTCAGAAAATTTCCATGAACAACAGTAACACCCTGTTAACCTGATTAGTGCACTGAGACCAGTAAGCTCCCTGGCAAAAGACGGCTGAGCTGGATGGTCGTTCCAATCGGATATTTCCAGAAACCAGTCTCTTCATGTTTCAGAGGTTAATTGGATCCATGAGTCGTGTACTTTGCCTGAAGTTTTTTCCGCCAACAGCAATTTTTTCTTTGGCTGAGGTTTAACTTCACCGACAGTGAAACATGCCTTCCCACACCACTCTCACTCATTCATTTTCTGAAGGATCATCTTGTAGATCTTATGTGGTTTTACTGCTGAAAACATGCTGTTCTCTCGCTTCACTGACCTGGCCCTGCTGCTTTTGAAGCCGCTGTCAACTTGGAGCAAGATAATAATAACACTTTGCTAAATTTTGCTTTGAGAAAATTTATGCTTTCAACAAATATAATGTCTTCATGTCTATCAGTCTAGATGTCTTTTGAATATTATTTTGTCTACAGAGGCATGTGCGTTTCTGTAAATGTGAGTGTTTGCATGTGATTCTGTGTGTGGATGTGTGCGCATGTTTACGTAAGCATGTGCTTGCATATGCTCATGTGCCCGCGTGTGACCATGCATGACTGAGCGCAGGAAATGTTTCATTCACTTGCGCAATCGTGTGGCTGTCATATAGCCCATACATTTCCATTTGGTGAATCTGTTATGTCATTCAAGCCTATATGGATGGATTGCAGAGCTCACCATAATCTCAATTTCACCCCAAAAAACAAAGAAAATAACAGATTGTCGTTAAATGGGAGGCCAAACAAAAATGTGACTTCTGCAGCTCCAATGACTCTGGGCCACGTTTTAAATGCTACATAAACGTTTATCAAAGATTAGATTAGACTTTAGAATCTGACGTCTAACAAATTTTTATTTTCTAACCAGTGATTCAGATTGGGAATTTGACTGCCCTAAAAGCTCGCAGATGGTCACAGTTCACTAATTTTACAGCCGGATGTAAAGGCCTCACACGACATATACTGCCCAAATTCTACAGATGCTGTAAATGCTAAATAACACTAAACTCATATCAAGCAGATGTGGTGAACTGAATCTGTTCCAAGCGGAGCCGTGAGTAATTGTGTTAGCTTGATGGGAAGATGACAACGATTGCGCTCTAACTCAATTAGACTGAGTAAATATGTCAAATGAGGAGACTGTCGGGTGGCTGTCCCGCTAAGATGCTGCTATTGTGTGTGGATGTGCCCCGCAGTGCTATATCAACTCCTCACAGTGCTGGCACTGCTTGCTATCAGTGCCAGGGTGGATTCAGTTGATGGCATCCTGCTCATCCCATGGGGTGAGTGCTATAAAAAAGGCTTATTACAATTTCTTGCCTGTCTGACACCTATGGTCTGCCTGTACCAGCTGCTCCTGAAGTTCTTCAGCTCGACTGACTTCTGCAAAAGAGTAAAGCATGATACATCTCATGGGGAAAAGTTTTAGATTTTTTTTTTAATGCATGCAATGATTATCACGTTTTAAAAAGAAATGTCCCTTAAGACACTTTTGCACTTATAAACAGCAAAATAGAAATCATGGATATAGAAACTGTGATATGATAAATATGCATATATGAGGGCCAATGAAAAGATGTAAATGAATTACGCATGCAATCCCCTGAGCAGAACGGTGACAAGGCGAGAGGGAATTGTGGGATAATTTATGAAGACTTTTTCCTTTACCAGCAGATAATCAACTGTGTCTTCACACACCTGCTGTATATTCAGGTGACAGTTTTGGCGATGAATGCGTATCAATAGCATCCCTGAGCAACAGAGTTATTTTCCCGAGACGCATCCCCAGTTCCTCGCACACCACACACACAAGTCCACACACGTACACACACACACGCGAACGCACATGCACACACACGCACACACTCATACACATCACTGCATGGTTATTTCACGTCTCCCTGGGTAGACGCCCACTCATTTGGCTCACTTAACTGAACAAAACAATCAAAAAACACAGGGCCAAACTCAGCCCTAGAGAGGTAAAGAGATTTCGGTTCAAGCTGATGGCCACTTTTTAAGGATTTGTAGCATTTTGTGGAGACAGCCGAGTGGCTGGTACTTGATTGGTTGACCTTCCAGTCTAGTCTCTCAGACGCGCTGAAGCAATAACCAGAAATCAAACCGACGGAGCGGAGCGTTGGTTCGAGAGGCTTGTAGACCTTTCTGTGAATGCCACAGGGCCGCGGAACAGCAACCCTGCTTGAGCCTTCTATATAAATCGTGCACAGCTACTCTGTCACACCTGTATCTTCCCGCCTTTACCAACTGTGCTTACCGCCCCCTTTTGTCAGGGATGGTCCATTACCTGCCTGTACTCAAATACTCAAGTACACTTTGGAAACAAATACCTGGGGTCAGCAGCCAATGTGGCACTTCATTTGAAACATTCACAGAACAATTACATTGTATAATCCTACACATTTTTTTTTTTTTGGGAATCAAATTTTTATTTTTCATATGTACGTGAAATTACAATGACAATACACAGTTTTTGATTTTAAGTCATCACAAAGCTCTTAACATTAAAAAAACACAACACATGGCAGCCATCTTACCATCCAACCATCCCACCCCAGATCTCCCTCCCTCTGGGGGGGGGGGACAGCATAAAACCCAAAACCTAGCAAAATGTAATTAGAGGTCATTCTCACATAGAATCCATTGAATCTACTCTTTGCACTCTTGCTTCAATCAAGGTATAAGCTGCATCCTAGACACGCAGGGTTTTTTGACTGCCTCCATGTACCTGGGGCACAGATCTTTCCATCATGACTGTCTAAAAAGGAATTGGCCCACTGCAATCCTACACATTTTGGTGTGTGCTATTCATGCATTGCCTGGAATAAACACTTCAAACACATAAAGTAAATTAAATTACATTACATTTAAATTACAATGATTACAGTGCGGTTAATTAAAGTACAAAGATAATTATAACAGTGATCATTCATGAACAGACTGATGAAGTCTTAACCACTGACAGTATAAATACCTTCTACCTGAAACTTTATGCAAGCTGACATACAAAGCAAAATTACACGAGTCTAATGTTTTCTGGAAGATCAGAGTAACCATGGAAACACTCAAATGCATTTTCTCCGAAGAAGCCATAATTGATTTAGAGAGAAAGGCAGCTCGCACAGAGAGCCCTCTAGACTCAAAGAGTATAGAGCGCTCTGAGAAACCACTGTATTTAGCTGATTAATATCTGAAACTTTCGTCAGACCGTTCATTTGAGATGCAAAGACCAGAGGGTTTCTGATATTCCCTGCACCCCCAACCATCATGCCTAACTAGAATCCCCTCAATTCATTTATTGAATATCCAGATAGGCAACTCACCAGATTGGCTGATAGTTGTTGTCCTAAGCACAATTTGTATGAGCTATACTGAAAATGCTGTTCTGCCTTAAAATCTGTCACTGTCTGTCAAGGATTTTGTTGCTGGTTTTCTTTTCTACAGATGTTTCAAGAAGGTAGTTATTTGCAGGAGCGTCTGTGTGTGTGCGCGTGCATGCGTGCGTGCGAGTGTTTTTTTTTTCCTATTCCCAAAGGAAGTCCTTGTGCTTTGTGCAACACTGTGTTCAAGGGCTCTTGGGCTTCAAAGGGCTGATTGGCTGCAAACAAGCAATGACACAGGTCTATCAAATACATTAAAGGTAACCTCTATGGTAATGGCCATGTCAGTCATGGGTTGGAAGAATTGATACTCCGTTTCCAGTACCCACCACCTCCTTCTTGATGGTCAGCTATCTGTAGTAAATGGAGGAATGGAGACCCCCGCTGTGTGCTCTCAGAGGCTGCGTCAGTGTCAGGGTTGGACCAATCAGGCGAGGCCATTTCATGCCCAGTGACTGTCTAGATTTTGATTGGGGAGTGCATGGGAATCGAGGAAGGGAACACTACGTCCTTGCATCTTCTCCATTCAGCTTTGAAGTGCAGTAGGGAATTCCACAGGAGCAGATGTTTTCTTTCTCATTTATCTTTGATTAGAGGAGATGTCCTCTTTGTGATTTCTATATAAAGTGCATACATGGGTATACTGGTAAAGCATAATGCCTGTTATGCCCTGATGCTGAATTCTGTCCATGCCTGTGGAAGCCATTGGCAGAAAGATAGGAAGCATGTTTGCCAGTGTGGGCATCATTTCCTATCCCGACTTAACGGAAGAGGACACCCAAAAATGAAAATTCTGTCATTATTTTTTCACCGCCATGACAGTTGAAACAGTCTTTAGGTGGAGTTTGTCAGTCCATACGACACACGGAGAGGCTGCCAGTACATCTCTGGAGCAGCCTTCCCCAAGCAGTTGAAGTGAATATGGACTTTCACGTTATTGTTCATTAGTTTTTTGATCACACAGATCACAGTCTGAATGGAAAAACTCATATCGCACCATTAGTTAGCGCAAATCTTCATGCTCTGCATGACAAGGATTCAGAACCTCTCCCGCCAACACGTTTACATTGCTACACATTGCAAATTTTTTTTCTCGGATGGCGAAATCACGACCCACCCCACTCAGCCTTTGATTGGTTAGTACTCAATGCCTTCATTGGAAGGGCTGGTTAGGTTTAGGCCTGAGAAGTGAGGGTGGTTAGAGCAGAGCCGGCCCAAGCCTCCATGGGGCCCTAAGCAAAATTTGATTACTACTATTATACTATTACTGCCAATAATATTGATTATTGATCATTATTACACCTATTATAAATTTACTATGCTGCTCTATTTCCTATTTCAGCCTGACGTGTCTTTACCCATGTATGGTTTTTAATCTCAAAAAAGGAAGCACATTCAGACTGGGGTTGATTTACACAACATTAAGTGGGATACTGAATATCATCTAGGCCTACTAAAAGTAGCAAAAATAAACCAGTAGACAATGCATTTACTGTAAAAGTGTCTGCTGGTTTATTATTTTTGGTTTAAAAAAACTGCAACAGCAATGTGCAAAACTAATCTGTAGTGCGAGAACAACAATAAAGGGCAACAACAAATAAAATCACTAAGATTTATAAAAATAATTTCAAATGTACAAAAACAGTATCAAATAAGCTCGACTTGCTTGCGAATATTCACTAACTGATCCGGGTGTGTCATCTAGTGTTATAATATTGTAACTGCGCGCATAAATTTGTAGCTCCATGTCCGCTGGCGGACACATCTGCACAAAGATACCCTGCTGAGCACAGTTGTTCTTCTTGAACACGCCAAATCCAGATAATCCTTAAATGATGAATTACATTCATATTTTAACTTGTAACGAGTATCAAAGTAGCCAGTGTCAAAGTAACGAAGTAAAAGTACACTTTCTATCTTAAATGTAGTAGAGTAAAAGTCTCAGTAATAAAAAAAAAAAACTCAAAGTACAAATCCTCAAAAGAAAATGCGACTTGAGTACTGTCACGAAGTACATGTACTTTGTTACTATACACCTCTGCCAGCTAGTTAAAAAAGAAATGTCTCTAGTTTTTAACTAGCTATCTAATTTGCTATTAACAGCTACACGCAACCAGTTGCATCAGAATGTTTAGGATATTTAGAGACTTTCCTAACTTGAGGAAACTTACATTACCAAGACATGCAAACATATGTTTATCATGGCATTTTTTCTCCTCTTCCTCTTTCTTTTCTCAGCTCCTGAAGGATATGTATTTTTTGTGACATTGTTTAGCTTTCACCCAGCTGCTCCTTGGATGCGCAGCGCGCACTGCACAGCAGGATGCACAAAATTCCGGTGCACCGGAACTTAGGCATTTAAAGCGAGAGGCAGTAGGAATCACTCGGCTGACATCAGCAGTGGCCCGTTAACATAAAATTTTGTTTTTGTATGATAAAATACATTTTATCACAAAGGAATCATCACTCGCGCACGCAAAAAAATAAATAAACAAATAAATAATAAATGTAAAAATATTTTTGTTTATTGATCTTGGGGTCCCCCTAGTGGTCACGGGGCCCTAAGCAGTCGCTTTGTTGGCTTATGCCTTGGGCCGGCGCAGGGTTAGGGTTTGGTTAAGAACATCAGAATAAGCCAGTATCGGCCCTCTTAGTAAATATTAGCCCAACAGAATGTGAGAAAAAAAAATGTCATTGCTGTTAATCATCCCAATTATTAATTCAAAATATTAACGAAAAATTTTAATTTGAGATAAAGATTTTTTTCAGTATATATTTTTCCCCATATATATTCCCAAAATCATGTGTCATGTTTCAGAAAAAGTACATTCCCATTCATATTTTACTTTTTTTAAGCTCTGCATCATAATTAAGTATCCTTATATGGTCACCCATGGCTTTCTGTATCCCTGGAGAGTAAAGGTGATATATGGTCATGCATCACCATGGTTACGACAAAAGATCGAAGCAAGCCTCCCAAACTACAAACATCTCCACAACAGAAAAATGTTTGGGACGACTGCCAGGAAGACAGCTTCTATTGTTATCAAAAAAATAAACGTGTGCACCGGTGGTTTGCCAAATGGAACTGGCACTTGCAATGGGAGTGGGTTCTATGTTATAATCGCTTTTGTTTGGATTTACCATGGGTGCTAAATATTAGCAGAAGGCACTGAAGAGTAGCTATGACAGCTGCAAAAGTGGTGCCATTTTGATCCTTTTAAGACAGCTTCTTATTTGCATTTTAATTCAACTCAGACAAGTGGTCCAATTCAGCCATATTTTGTTTTTAAATTGCGGAGGCATCTTGTAGATAATCATTTCAAGGATCGTATAAAAAGGTTTCACAGTTTAGTGGGTGATACGATATGCAGAATCATTGCCTGAACGGCATATAAATTGCAACAAGAAGAAAAATAGTTTCAGTAAATGTTAATTTTTTTTATCCCAGTTTTCTTGCAGTGAAATATATTTTGAATGTTTCTGACAATTGAAATAGAGAAATTCATTCGATCTGTTCTCACTGGATGTTCATGCACAATTACACAGAACAAGGAAGAAGAGCAGGGGGTAACATGGGGGTGGATATGTCATGTCCAATCTCTGCTCTGGTACTCCCACGGCCAGGGTCAGAGCTGGAAACACAGGGGAAAGGGAGAAAGGGTGAAAGAGAAAGCTCCTACTTGTATAAATAACATTTGGATAGATTTTTTGTGCTTTTTTTACATTGTGATTCACAAACAACGACCACTCAGCTATTCAATTTCTGTTTTTAATTGGATCAAGTATTCAAACCTTCTCTTGTTATACAATGGCATATGCAATTCATGCACACACACACACACATACGCACACAGAGGCACACACACATACACACACCACTTCATAAGTAGGCATGATTGCATCTGACTAATTAGGAATAGCTAATTGACCAATTAAAATGATTCAGCCACAATACAAATACAATTGATTATAAGAGCGGTGCAACAGGTGGCTTAATTAGGATGCTGCTATTTCTGACACATGCTTGTCGCTCACAGGTGCTGATGCGTTCCCCTTTCTTGTCTATTTGGCTTCAAGCCCAGGAAAATACAAGAATCAGAACTGAAACACTTTTGAAGTGAGTCAGCTCTGAAGTGTTATTTTTGCCATGTGTCTGCTTAGCAGTATGGCAACTGGTATGACCCAGGTCACCAGAATTTCTACCCTGCCATCCTTTATCAAGCCCACTCATTCCTGGTTGAGTTGGCTGGGGGCTGGAGCCCATCACTGATTTTATCGGGGGAGAGGAAGGAATATGTTCTGGACTGGCAATCATCACAGGGTTTAAGCCATTCATTCCCTCGCCCTCTGTCAGCCATCGCCACGGTACTGACACCTGCCCCCCCACCTTCTGTCTTCATCGCCTTTTCTTTCTCTTCCTGATTCTTTCTTCCTCTGAGAACGGCAGATATTGAATCCTTCCTGTCCGTCTTGCACCCCAGGCGAAAAAGTCAGCCGCCAGCCTCCCCTGGTGCATCCTGGGAATTATACAGATGCTAACAGTGATGAGGCCAGGGGTTGGTAAATGTAATGCCTTGTTTAGTCTGAACAAACGGAGAGCTCCACAAGCCTCCTGGCAACTGTAATTTTTCTAACATAAATAAGGTTTTCCTTTATTTGTATTAAATCACTCGTTCAAAACACTGTAAAACATGACTGCAGTATTTGTACAAATGTATCCTATGGGGCACAGGGTGTTCTCACAGGATATGAGACATTTGCTGACCATGCCCAAAACTAAACCCAACAAAAATGACGATAATAAAATAAATCATGAGGTCAGGTCCAAATTAAAGGTCCTATATTATGCTGTGTGTTCTGCGGTTTTCTTTTTTTCAGCTCTTGAAAGTCCAAAAGGAAGGTTTATAAGCTCTTAGCATAAAAAACTCATTAATACCCATGATTTATTGGTCATTCGCCACCTGAAGTGAAAACTATTTCGAATGGATGTCCAATTTGAATGAAGACTGCTCTCATTGGCTTGCAAACAGAGATAAACGGGAAGTTTGGGTGGGGTGAGGAGATTGAGCAAGGCTGTGGTAGGGAGCTGGGTACATGGAAAGCGCTGACTAGTGCGAATTATGCAGGGGTGTGTTTCAACTAAGTTAGCAACTTACATAGTTCGTCCATTCACAGGCAATGATTCCAACTATTTAAGTTAGCATCTGTGAATTCAGGAAATGCCTCCCAGAGCATGTCTGTCTGTGACATATTTCAAACTGCGTGAGCTCAAAAATGCTGAAGTGGAAATGGAGGTTCTCAAGGCTTAACTGGCAGATCTTCAAATTGAAACCACTCTAACGGTGGACTGACCTTAATATGGAACCTAAATGATCCAGAAACCCATATATTGCATTAGAAACCAACCTTATATTTCAAAGTGACCTTCCTACAGTGGTTATATTTTTCTTAGGTTCATTCAGAGAGTATTCATTATCTGAAGTGAATGCAAAATGTCATGTAAAAATGTGATTGTGGTTGTCATTCAACGTTTTGACAAATTCTGCTTTAGTTTGACCTTACCTCTAACCTGTAACATGGAGTTACATGAGTTGGCCTCACCTTGAATAAACTCAGTTATAGTATCTTTATATTTTCTTTTTGCAAAAATGTGCAGATTAGTTTAGTAAGCCAGCAGTGACACAAGAACCATGCAATGTGTCGCAGAATTATCATCGAAACTCTTCAACTGGGTACTAAATGTCCACAGACCTATATGAAGATAGATAGGATTTGACATGAATGCAGCAATCCCTCTGGCTGATGTATGCATTATTCATTATTTAGAATGTCTGGAAGCAAGTCACTATTGCTCTGTTTATCATGTGATGGCTTACCAGATGGGCCCTTACAATGATTCCTTTTCAAAGTGTATTATTTTTTGTTTTATAAAGTGAGGATGTTTTCAGAGGTAATTCAGGCCACATGGTTTTCTGAGGAAATGGTGCAATTCTATACATTGCTAAAATCACTGAAGCCAATTATCTATGACTTTAAAATGGGTATTTTTAAAACTCTTTGAAAACACTTCCACAAATACCAGCTCTGTGAAACTCACAACATACTGTTTTGGCTTAGACAGGTTCAGCTGTGGATTGACTCTTACATGAGAATAATTACATTTTTGTACTGTCAAATACTGAGCTACATAGTTCAAACTATGCATTGTTTGAACATTTGAGGACTCAACATTCAAACTGCGCAAGCCATTTTATGAAGCAAATACGATCGCGAAAATAGCATTTACTCTCATGTCATTACAGCCCTTTGCCTGACTCTGCAGTCTCATTGGTTCAGTCGTACGGGATTGTTCAGCAGTGGGATTCCGGAAAGCTTCTTAATAGTAAGAACCTCTTTAAATGACTCTTACAATCTTTCTTAAAATAGAGTGAGTTTCTAACTCACTAACCAGAGATCTAGACCACTCGTTCACAACAAAGAACTGCCTCTTATTCCCTCATGCTGCCAACTCTCTTGCAGAGCACACAATACACATGTGCTTTCGAATACAGACCTTATTTAATGGGCAAATATTTGCATTTTATGCGCTGATTTCCCTGTCAAATAAATGAAGAACTAGTCATGAACAGTTGACGCAAAGTTCATGAATTATTCATGAGTGTTCTGTCCCTGAATAGCTGTTCAGGAACTCTGAGCATGAAGAACATTCATGAAGTGTTTGCGAACTTAAAGAAGAAAAATTCACGGATAGTTTGTGATGGAAGTTCATTAATTACTGAATTCATTAATGTACTGTTCCTGAGCACTAAATGGCCATTCACAAACTTTTTGCATGAAGAACATTCATGAACTGTTCACTAACATTTTACCAAAACATCATGCGATGTAATGGCTGGTAAAATTGAGAGGCCAAGTGCAGCGGCCAGAGAGAGAACGAGCAGTACGGATACAAAACAAACACAGAGAATTATACAGACCACCAGAAAGAATTCACACTTCCAAAGGACGTATAATAATCCGAAAAAACGGAAGCAACACGAGAGAGAACAAAAGTAGAAAAGGGAAAATTCCTAAAGCGGAAGGAACTCCAATAATAACTGGAAGATATAAAGTCACACAAATCTAGAGATATCTTCGGCTATAGTGCTTAGCTACAAACAGACACTCTAGCAAAAGAGGCGTGGCGGAGTTCCGGCTTATATAGAGTCCGGGGAAGCGCCACCCTAGTTCAAACTGCTAGCTGTGAAAAGAAACCGATTAAAAAGACTTCGATCTCGTCCTGGGATGAGAGCCACAAAGAAAAGTCCAAAACACACGCACGCCTCACTTACCATAACTCATGTAGTTTACATGTAACATTACACTGGTAAGTTTCACTAATTTTTTTGAGGTGGACAATAGCTAATGACCATCTCTTCATTGTCATCACACCAGGAACATCCTTTATCAGCTTACTTTATTTAAGGATACTGTGAATGTCCGTGACTATGTATGCATTAAATTACTTCTGCTTAAAGTCCATCCTCAGCAGGGCTTGAACCAGTAACTTGTTGCTCAGTAGCCAGGATCGTACCACTAGGCCACTTTCGATTATTCAAGCTGGGGAAAAGCTTACTGTCAACTTTAGTGGCATTACCATGAGTTATTCGGATTTTTTTTTTTATCACAGCCTATGGACATACAAATGTGAAGAATTTTTTTGGCAATTTTTTTTGAATTTTTTTTGACTGTCTACGAACTACAAATAGTAGATGCCAGGACATGGCATCAGGCTGATGCTTAACCCAGGTTTCTGTAGCATGAAGCATGAGGGAGTATTGGTACTCCCCCTGGATGGGATGCTAGTCTATCGCAGGTAATACCCCCCAGCTCTTAGGCTGGTTTCCCCAAGTTCATTCATGAAAATATGTTCATGAACTTTTCAGGAACATTGTTCATGAATGCTTAAAGAACATGCGAGGAACTTTTTGGGGTTACTGGTAAACTGGTCTGGAACTAAAAATAGTTTGTGAACTATTTTCCGGGGTTGGAATGACAGTGTATTAAATTAATTTACACATGATAATATCACTATTCACTCCAATTAATTTACAATAATTAAAAAATTATCACGTCATTACTTTTTGTTCCTGACAAAAATGGGAGCACCTGAATAATCTTAAGCCCCCTTCACACTTATTCAAAATCTGAAGGAATCAAGCAGAACCAGCCGGAATGAAAAATTTATGCAACATTCCAGCGGGAATTGACCAAAATTCATACGGCTTTGAAAGAATTTCGTTCGATTACTTAGAATGCACTTCGAACCCGCCTCAAATGATTCTTGCACATTCTGGGTGTATTAGCTCTCAAATGTAGTTGGAACACAGTAGGAATATTTAGAATGCTGACAGAATACTTACAATACACTTCGAATGCTGTACGAGTGCAGTTCGATCGCTGCCTGAATTCCACCCGAAGTCTGGATGGAAGGTGCCTCGGATACTGTATGAATTCACCTCCAATGCAGTCAGAAGGCTCCCAGAATGGCGGCCTAATATGTTTGGAACGTCCAAGAATTCAAACAGAATGCAGCTCGAATACTCAGAATGTACTTTGAATGTAACACGAGTGTCCCATATGCATTAATTGAGTAATGAGAGCGGTTGAGTAACAGGTGTTATTAATGAAAACAGGCCACACCTGATAATGTTGAGAATTTTCAGTTTCTGTAACGGTAATTTAAATGAATGATTGAAAACGGGTCATAACCAATCATTATTTTTAAGCCAGTTCACTTGCCGCCCTGATTCCAGCGGCAAGATTCCAACAGCATTCAAAGCACATTCCAACTGAATTGTTTTAATTACAAAATAGATTCCTGCAGCAATCAAAATGCATTCGACATGCATTCTGACTCATCAGAGGCGCATTCTGGCAGGATTTGACGTGGCTTGCCATTTCGATTCTCCCTCAAATGCAATCAGAATATTTTGAATGCTGTTGGAATGCCGTAAGAATATTTATAATGCAGTCAGAGCGTAGGCAGAATACGCTTCGAATGCCGTTCGATATTTCTCCACTTCGAATGCACCTGGAAAGTATTGAGCATGAGCAAACAAAAACGGCCTGAATATTTGGAATGCATTCAAATGCAGTCAGAATTTAGAATGCACTTCGAATATCCATGAATATACAAAAGTACAAAGAATTTTCATTCTGATGGCATTCGGGCTCATTCCGCCTCTGGTGTGACCATGGTTTTATAAATAAGGCTGAAACACAACCACCCCTGCATTCAGTCATGCCCTTTTCCCTTCCATGACCACATTGCCACAAGCCAATTTATTGGAGAAATTAGGCTCTGATTGAATAAGAATGAAATAAGCAGACAATGTGAAGGGTGTTTTACTTCATTATTTAGCCTTGTCTTAATTATTTTATATTCCTGAAATCATTTGTTGTTTTGTATTTCCATTGGCTTATATAATTTAAAAAATGTATTATGAATCAATTTAGTAATAGTATGATGATAACACCATGTCTTCAAAACATTGCATTTCGGTATTGATTGGTTAAAAGAGTGACATATACCTCACAGCAACAATTTATCAACTACTAATGCTTACTAATGCATGTTGCAGAGAAGCTCTTTGCAAAGTTCTTCTTAATGCTCCATCTAATGACTGTGTTTGGGGAAACACACAAAACATGAGAACATTGCTTAAGAATCTCTTTCAAACACTTGTTAATCCTGAGATCCAACGTTATCGGGAAACCCCCTGCAGATTTGTCCAAAACATGTTGAAATCAATGTTCTTACCTTGGTTGCGGTCCAGACAAAAAAACCTGTTATAAATTCTAATCCTCAAAAAAAGCAAGCATGGACAAACGTCACTAAAACAACTTTTTTAGTTTACACAGACAGCCAGTGGTCTGAAAATTCCAAAAGATGGATGTGTATGGTAGCCAAGGGATTAATTTTTATGAGGAGGAATTGTTTCAATGGTTTCTGACAAGGATGTGTGTTTGTGTTAGCGCGCGCGCGCGTGTGTGTGTGTGTGTGTGGGGGGGGGCAATGTAACAAAATGAATTATTATAGGTGTACAATGGAACACCAGTGCAGGGAATCGGAAGGGTACATTAGAGTGAAAATTTAGCTCCACATTGGGAAGGAGACCTGATGGAAGTTGTAAAGCTGTAGTCAAGGCAAATGTGACCGTGGCTAGGAACGCAGGGAAATTTGGATTCCCAGAATTGTTGGTTGAAATAAGCACAAATATAACCAAAATAAAAATCCATAAAATATTCATTTTTGGTTACAATCATAATTTTTGCGCCCGTAGTTGCTTAGGTGTCTGGCTGTGGCTGTATTATTTTTCTAGGCAGCTGAAGTGTGGTCACAGTGCCACAGGGGCAGGAAAAAAAATCTTTTCTGATCTGATCTCTCAATTTGTGTGATGTTCTCAGCTATTCTTATTATCTGAGCGCAATCTGTCGAGTGTCACCTTTCATACGAGACCATGATTATGCCTGTAGTCAAAGTGTTTCATGAACAGTAGGCATTTTAGTTTGGGAGGAAATTTACCTAAAAAAAGACTGCACTTTAAAGTCTTCAATTCTGTGGTGATTTTTTTGAGCTGGGTCAGTGGGTATTAGCAACTGTTATGCCAAGTGTCGTGACATTTCTTTTTTGCTGTTGCTGTTTTTTGGTATTTGGCTTTGTACACTTAATTTTTGACACAGTTGCCTTTGCCATTGTATGTAGTTTTGACATTTTTGTGACCAATACGTGCACAATTCTGGCAGGCACTTCGGAATTTGTTAGCATCCTTATTTTGCTTTGGAGACGTACTAAGCAATGTTCTGACGGTTAGACCTCAGTCAAGTAGACCCATTCTTGCTAATTCATTCAAGATAATAGGAAAAACCTAAACAGGTGACTTTGTGAGTGTGGTCAAGGGACTTCAAAGTTAAAGCCAGTGTTCAAGCATGTGCCTACTTTTGTCTGTATGTCTATTTACCGTACATCAAACTGGTGGAAACGCTTCCTCACTCTTCAAAAGTATATGCAGTGTCCTACTTTAGCCAAAAGTAATTCCCGGACTTTCCTCAACATGGCTTTGGGCTGTCAGCACCTGCTTCCTGTACATCAACTAACTAAATCCCCAGATGAGAATTTGTCTGTTACTCCTGTTCTTTGTCTGCTTAAGCCATGTTTCCTTCTTCAGCGGGAGAATTCTTTGTTTCATATTAGGTGTTGAATTTTTTCTTGCCCTTGTTTAAACCTGGACCATATTTCAATCAGTGCAGTTTAATATTGTGTGAGATGACAAAAGCTAAGGATGACGCTGGAAAGGCAGAGATTTAAAATGAACAAGCGAGACGATAAGCCACCAAGAAGTTCTGTTACATTCTTACTTAGACTTATGATCTACGGAATGATCATAATCATCAATATACTCACATTTTCCATAAATCTTGTCATCATCATCATCATTGTGAGAGTTGTGCTTCGTACAAAGTTCAGGTGCACGGAGGACAGGAAGTTGAGGACTGGACTCAGGTGCAAGGATGGACTTGGTAGTTTCTTATGCCTACTGCACAGCAGAAGGCAAGCAATACGTAACAAACAGGAATCGAGGTTTCTTAATATAAGCACTGTTGGTCGTACAAACACTGAACACAGACTGCAGAAGCAATGTATTACAAGTAGAAAACAAACAGGAACCAAGGATCCTTAATATAAAGTGCTGGAAAAAACAATAAACGGCACAGCAGCAGTGGTCGGCAGCTTTTTCAGAGTATAGCGCACAATTGGCCATTGTGCTATAGGGATGCAAATTGGGAAGGGTCTGCCGGGAAGGATAAATAAAAAAAGGTCGCTCGTTCGTTGCTTAAGGGCCTCCTGCTGGCCAGTCGAGCGCTCGTCAGGAAGATTCTAAGCGTGTTCATGTCCGGGTATCCTCCGCACCCGTTCTGAAATTGCGAGGATTCAACCAATGAGTGTATAAGAAGCAGCAGGCTGCCAGGCGCGTGCTTAGGAGGAACGCCGCTAACTTTCTACACTCTCCTGAGTTGGCAGCATGGGGTCGCATATGAGCAAGTCTTGTACATAGTTCCCCAGTTTGGCATTCCAGATTTGGGTGGGATAGGAGATGCCAAATTTAAAGAAAAAACAAAACAATAAACAGCACTAAGTTAGAGTAGATATGCATGTGAAACGCGCGGATTATGTCTATGCAAAACCAGGAATGTGGCTAGGTATGCAGTTACAAGACTTTGCAATGACTAAGTGCAAAGTTCGGTCTTAAATAGCACACTGCTATCACACAGTGGAAATGAGAAATGGGTGCTGTTTATAATTGAATGACATGAGGAATGCACTCCGGGTCTTCGGAGAAGGGTGAGCTGGACGGCTAGAGGCAAGGTCGTACAATCACCACCATCACCATCGTCATCATCATCATCAAGTATTTCAACGTTTAACCACATTCAAAAAGGAAAAATATCACTTAAATGAGAAAAAATGTTATGCTCTATGGTTAAAAAAAAGTAGATTGTTTTACAAAACATGTAAAATACTCAACTCAAACAGTTCCCAAACTTGTTTTCTCTTGTTTCCAAATTATTGAATTAAATGAATCAGATCGGAGGAAGGTTTATGATCCCAAATCAAATGATAGAAAATCAACAAAACCAGGCTTTACAAGGTTTTTTAATGATACAGGTGACCCGTAAGCACAAGCAATGTACAGCAAAGGCTAAACCTACAGGCCTTGTTTGCGCAGATGATGAAGCAAATGTGTTCATTTATCCACCAGTAATTAAGCATTCCTTTTTTTAATCTACACCCTCAGACCTAGGTTTCCCCTTATTTTTCCCCAATATTACAGACTAGTGGTGTCCAGCTTTTGAAAGTCAGGTTTCATCTTTGAATTAAAAAAAAAAAAACAGCATGCCACTGCCAGGAGTTCTTTGATTGCTGTGCGCCTCAACAGGAAACTTCCTCCACTCAAATCCCTATGGTGGCCTGGATGTGAGTTTCTGGGTCCAGTACCGAGCCCGCATCCTTCATACATGCAGCTGCATGTTCTCCCCAAACAGCGAAACAGATAATCTGAAGTCAAAGAAATCTCAAAATGAGGGGACACAAAATACTTGGGGGAAAATATTCAGAAAAAATACAGAGTATGCAGAGCAGAGACTAACCCCTTGCGCCATAGGATATGAGATAATAATCATCATCATCATCATCATCATCTCTATAACCACTGTCATCATCCCAACCATTAGCATATCTCTTTGCTTTACCCTCTGTTCTGTTCCCACCTGACTATGTTCAGCAGTAGTATTTCTTTTAACAGTTGTTTCTGAATCTTTTTACATTTTCCTCAGGTAATAGTGGGAAATCCTGATAACTGTACTAATGAGGCTATAAAAATGGAGGCTTTCTGCACCTACGCTTCTTTCTTATTGTTGCTGCAGGTCCACTGAGATTTTGAGAAATTACAAGGTAGTACAATAGACATTGTTCCCATAATAAGTGTGTTGGTCTCATGTTCATACTACAAAAGTACATTAAATATGTGTTGCTCACCAGTCGTTCAAAAGGGTTTTGAAAAATATCCATTTGAGGGTTTTTTGGTAAGCTTTAATTTATGAAAAAGCAGGGATAATATTGACGTTGAAACACACTCACATACACGCGCAAACACACACGCGCGCACATATACACATACAGAATATACACACACACACACATACACATATATATATATATATATGTGTGAAATAAGACATCCTTATTCAGCATGTGATGCCAGATATGACAGTGACAATGTCTCTCAGCTGACAATGTCACCCTTTGTAGCATTTAGCCACTAGCTAAGTGGCATTGTCAGTTATGTTACATCTGGCATCACATGCTGAATAAGGATGTGTTATTACACCCTTTACAAAGCATGACATTTACTTTTGTATGATTTATGAAGATGTTTTGTCTCATTTATGAAGGCATTAAACATGCTGCATAAAGCCTTCATGAGCGACACTTCATCTAAAGCGTGACCCCATACAGAATATGAGGAATGAAGAATATGCTGAAGCATTTCCAAAACTCAGGCATTTGTATTGTTTACAGTGTTATATCAGATCTAAATTTAGGTGAAAAGCCATGAATCATCCATATGATTTTGGATGTTGCTTATGAACAGTGAAAATAACAAATATGTCTTATACTTGGAATTCAATGAGCTCTGAATAAAATTAGAACAGCAAATACAGTGTACAGTATACTGTATATTCAAAAACATCATGACCAACTGCCTGATATGTTAGTGGTCTTCCATGTGTCGCTAAAAGACCTCCTACCCAACAAGGCAGGGACGCAACAAGACCTCTGAAGGTGCTTTGTAGTATCTCGCGCTGTGCCATTTGCCACAACTCTTTAAGTCCTGGGAGTTGTCCGTTGTAGGTGTCGTGAATCTGACTAATTGTTCCAGCACAACCCTAATATGCTTCATCTGATTGAGATCAGGGAAATTCGACTGTCAGGACAACATTTTGAATAGTTGGTCATGTTCTCAAACTATTCCTCAACAGTTTGTGCTGAGTGGCAGAGCACATCATAATGCTAAAAGAGGCCAGTGCCATTGGGGAATACCTTTGCTATGAAGGTGTGTGCCTAGTTTGTAATGATGTTTCGGTTGGTGGAATGTGTGAAATTGAGGTCCGTGCAAATTCGCAGACCCAATGGTTTCTCAGTTCAACATTGTCCAGGGCATCACACTCTCTGAACTAGTTTGTCTTCATTCTACAGTGCATTCTGGAACCTTCTCTTCCCCAGAAAAATGGCACACAAGTACCTGGCCATCCACACGCGTGTGTTCCTCCCGCAACCATCATTAAAATTTTCTGGGACTTGGGTCATAATAGCCCTTTTGTTCATTTGGACCAGACGGGATAGCATAACTTTGCACTGCACAACAATGAGCCTTGGACACTCTACACATTGTTGCTGGTTATTGTTGGTAGGTACTGACCACAGCTGGTCGCGATGTGTTTGTGTAAATGCACGTCATAAGTTTCAGATACTCTTTCCATTAAACATCAGAATAGCCAGTCATATAGTGTAGGGTACACAGAGGCATACAGAGTATACCCACCTCCTTTTCTGTTGATTCACAATTTATCCACCTATCAGCCAAAAAAGCTATTGAAATACATTGTACAGTACAACCATTTTCTCCTTTGGGATCTAGTCATCAATCTCATTTAGCTATACCTATTTCTCCAGAGACCACTACACCACTTAGAATATGGAAAAAAAAAAGATTTCAATGGCCTTCACGTTGCCTTGATTGTCAGTGCCAGACAGAGAGGTTTATATATTTCACAAAACTGTTAATCTACCGGGATTTTCACTTTCATCATTCAATGGATTTCACATAGAGTGGTGTGAAAAACAAAAATAGCCGATGATTCTGTGGCCTTGTTGAGGAAAGAGGCTGGAGAGGAATGGCCCTGCTCTCAGAAAGACTATGGTAATTGAGATAACCACTCTTTTCTACATGAAAAATTGAACGTTGAGGCAGATTTGCTACTGCTGTCAGTCAAGAACAGAAATCTGAGGCTGCAGTCAGCACAGGTAAAATGGAGCCTGATCTGCTGGACGCCTGGCCCGATGAATCTCCATTTCTGCAGCAACACGCTGATGGCTGGGACAGAATTTGTCTAAAGCTTGAATCCATTGACCCAACTTGCCTTGCGTCAACAATTTTGCTGCCGCTGGTGGTGCAATGATGTGAGAAACAAGTTCTTGGCCAAATTTGGGAGGTATTGCCGGTGCAGCTGGTGCGCTGATTACCTCTGAGGGCCCACGGAGATTAACTATGCCAATCTTCCTCTTATCATAATACATAAAGAAACTATACTTACTTGACTCGTCATTTTAAGTCTCCTGTTCAACGCAGTATTGTCTTACCCTGTGTGAGGAGTTGATGAGTATATATACTGCTCCACTGTTTCATACAACACAGTCATGGTAACAACCCCCCCCCCCCTCCCACACACACATTGGCCATTTTTCCTCTTTTCTTTGATATATGTCTTTTGTATTGCAGTAATGATACTTTTTCAGTTATAATTACAATTACAAATTATATATTTGATTGTTTTATTCACAACATTTTCAAATGAACATGGCCTGCTGGGAAATGTGTTTGTCCAATTAGTTGACATTCACTTATTCCTTTCTGATCGTAGCTTCGTAGGCTACGCGCTTGCTCGTGAATTGTTCTTTTTTGAGAGATCAGTTAACCCATTAGCTTAGTATTGGAGGTGAAAAGTCTTGAGCACCATGTTGAGCAGCACAAAGGCGGTGCTCAAAAAAGAAAAGAAAAAAAGAGCTCGATGTACGGAACTCCAAATTGGCGAAATTGAATGCATTTTTTAAATAGTCATCTTGTCCAGATGCAGTTCCTGCTAGCGTAGTGAATGATAGTGGCGACACGCAGCAGTCTGACTTGGAGGCTAATGCTACCACCTCATTGCCCTCTTGCTCAACGACTTTGCAGAGCAGAAGGCACCCACAGTTAACTTCTGAATGGGTGAGTGCAGTTTTTTATTAGGCTACTGCAAGTGATCAGCTTGCCGGTTGTGGTTAAAGGGCTGCTGTGCCAGGATGTGTGTCCATCTATCTGTTTACTTATTGATTTGGCCATTGTTGTGCTGTTAGGGAAATACGGTTGACTGTTCAGCCGTATGGATCTTTCTCGCATTTTCATTGGCAATGTATTGTCACTGTTGTTCATGGTTCAAACAGCCTAACGTGTTGTGTGATGTTGAGATGCTGTGCAAATATTCATTGTCCATGGTTCTAATAGCCCTAATAATTATGGGTGTCTGCGTTTTTCAGAAAACTGATTTTTCTTAATTACTGATTTGGATACCTACTGGCTCACTGTAGCTGAAGTGGTTGGCTACAGAGGACGATTGTTTCTGTGAATATCCAATAACTGATGCGGGTGTGCCATCTAGTGATAGAATATTGTAACTACGTGCATAAATTTGCAGCTCCCTGTCCCCGCACTAACATACCCTGCTGCCGAGCACCGTTGTTCTTCTCGAAGACGCTAAATCCAGATAAATCTTAAACGATGAATTGCGTTCATATTTTAATTTGTAACGAAGTGGCTAGTGTCAAAGTAACGAAGTAAAATGATAATTTTTAAGTTTTAAATGTTGTATAGTAAAAGTCCAGGTTTAAAAAAGAACTCAGGTAAAGAACAAATCCTCAAAAAACTAAAGCTCTGTTACAATTACACCTCTGCTTCGCGGATGGGCCTGGGGGGGGGCGGGGGCTAGCGCCATTCTCGCACCGGGGCCCAGCGCCTCCACGCTACGCCACTGCCCCTTAGTACCAATCAATCATTATTTGAATGCTAAAGTACCAATCTTGTGCATCCCTTTATTGCCAGAATTTTCCCCATCTTTTAATGACTACTTCCAGCATGATAATGTCCCATGTTACAAAGGAAATGTCATCTCAAACTGGTATGGCCTACTGAAATTTAATCACTGCAGGAAAAAAAAGGAATTATTGAGGACTCTTTATTCTAAATGAATAAATTGGTTGACTCCTCATATTCAAGGTTGTTTCTGTATGCCTCTGATCCAAAAATACAAATAAGCAATATGCCGCTCATTCGTGGAACATATACGCACTTTTCGCAAAGGAATAAGACCCTGTAACAAAAGTATCTTCACTTGAAAAGGAATACACAAATAACTGTAGAGGTTTCTTATAATAAGATTGGGCATAAAACAAAGCACATTCACATGCATGAATTTAGCAATTCTTCCTTAACTAGCAAGGATAAACATGTTGATGCATTGCCATTAATAGCAATACTCACATAATGAGGTCAGAATCTCATGCAACTCCAATTCCATGGAAAACTTTTCTGGGTACATTAGGACAGGTTGAAAATTGACATGAATTACAATGAATGGTGCCATCACATAGCCACTTACTAAATAGAAGTGAAAAATGGCAATGTAGCCAAAGCAGGTTGCATGACCTGCTGATAAATACCTACCAAAAAATATTACAGGTTTTCGATCCTCCATCCCCATCCACCAGTTCTGGATCAAGTATTCTGAACCATCTTTTGGGTTTGCTAGAAAAGGATATTTATGGCATAACTGTGCAGTGGACAAATCTGCAGAAATTATGTGATGCCTTTGTGTGAACATGGACCAAAGGCTGAAAGGAATGATTTAGACATCTTCACTCTTCATACTAGAATTGAGGCTGTTCTGATGGCAAAGGTAGTCACAACCCAGTATGATGTTCCTAATAAAGTGCCCAGTGTGCGTGTATGTCTCTCTGTGTATGTGCATGCGAGTGTGTGTGTGTGTGTGTGTAAATTTCACAGCCAATATGAAAATGTAAGCAATAGGCTGTAGGCTACACACAGTGGTTAGCTTTGCCTCATAATAGTGAGCCAACTATTTTGTGCTTCTAATCACATCATCTTTCCAGAGTTATTCAGGTGCCTGCTTTTGACTTCCAATCCTCCTGTTCACTCTTATTCATCCATCTCTTCTGGGATTTCACTCCAAAAAGTGCATTGAGCCTAACGGGCATTATTACCATATCATTATCATCGTTATGACAACCAATGATACCACAATATCTGCTAATAAATTCATGGCCTCTTTTTACTTTCTCTTTTTAAAAAAAAAGAAAGCCTCAGGTGCAGCTAAATTGTCTACATTTTCAGTCTGTTCCTGATGTGCAGCTTTTCACTATTATTTCATACTTCAGAAATATGATTGATTTGGAGTAATAGCTAAAAAAATATAGTATACCTATATGATTAGCGCCAATGATAATGAGAACCTTTTGAGATCAATGTTCTCCTCCAATGGAACAGAAAGCCTGACTCTGAGATTTTGTATTTTCTGTAAAAGTGAATAAAATGACTTATGCGATGGTTTAATGTTTGACAAGAAAATGAGAAGAGTACGTCTCGGCGTGGCCATAATTCTAGCCTTCTGAGAGAGATCTGAACGAACAGACATATTGAACAGACATATAGGGAATAAAACAATGATAAATGTAATCATTGCAAAGAAATATATTAATTTATGTCCCATAATGGGAGTAAAAGAAGACTGCATTGCATTTTACCTTTCACTGAGCGAATTGAAAGCTCTTTCTCTCTCTTTCTCTCTCTCGCTCTATCTCTATCTCACTCTATCTGCCTTACATTTATACGTGAGCACCTTTGCCGATTTACGAACACATAAATACGTTTTTTTTTTAAATTGAAAAAATAAAAGAGTGCAAAATAAAAATGATGAATATCTCAGATTCATAGATTAGTTTATTTTGAATTATGTAGTTCCCAGGGAAAAAAAAATTAAAAAATACCGCTTTTTTTTTGGTGGGAGAGCAAGGAGTCAAGGCGTGTTTTCCTCAGTGCCGATGGGGACCTTCAGCCTTAGCCATAATTTAATTGCTCGGAAAACCCCATTTTAGTCAGTTAACTAACCTGTAAACAGGTAGCAGCCAGCAAAAGTGATTCAGCTGCAAGCAGTGGTACTAGAAAGAGCAGAAAGTGATGCAGCACAGCGGCAGACAGTGGCATGCGTTTGCAGTACGGGCAGAGCAAGGAGAGGTGCTTAAATAGCCAAGGCTACAGAGGGGCAGGGTGGGGCAGGGGCAGATATCCATGGAAGTGCTCATGAGAATGAGAGCATGTCTCAAGTTGTCCACCTGAACAGGCTCCATAAACTGTGCCCATTTTCTTCAGCATGGATTTTACCCTTTGTAGTCTGCGCTAGTCATAATCAAAGTATAAGGCCTCTCCTCTATTGAAGTATAAGAAAAATAAATCCATTATTAACCACAGTTTTTTTGTTCAAAACACGTAATGTTGACTGAGCATGCAGAGGCCTCATTTGGAATGTGACATTGGAAAGCAGTTGCACACTGCTTTATTGATGAGCTGATCTATAAGAAGTGGTTGTATCCTTATGAAAAATATTGATTGAGCAAGGATTTAAATTTCAATGAAGGTTGCTTTTTCATGTGGGCTCTACCAAGGGTGAGTCATTCGTGACCCTGATGACAAAGGATGAATGCATCATACAACCCCAACTCAGAAAAGATTGGGAAGGTGTGGAAAATAAACATAAAAACAGAAAGCAGTGATTTCTAAATTGATTTTGAATTGTTAAGGTGAACTATGTGACCCATCATTATTTCACTTCAAAGTGCTTTCTGTTGTGTGACTGGTGGAGCAGGAGGTGGTTAAGTAGCAAACAATGTATATGGAGATTAAACTGTTCAAGACAGTGGTATGATTGGAGGGTAAATCATTCAAGTGGGCAACTCTTGCTGTGGGCCTTAGCTACCTTATTAGCCTATGCATTTTTAATCTATAGAATGGGAAAGGATGTTGTTTACCCCCTTGAGACTCTAAAAATCATTCATATTAAAGTATTTTAAAAATGTAAAAAAAAAAAAAAAGATTCAAAAGAGAAAATAATGTGAAATGAATAGGAAAACTTTCATGAAAATAGCAGGCCAAGTGGAGGAAGAAGGTGTGGATAAAAAGACGTGGGAGAGTCAGGGGAATAATTTCCGCTAAATTTGTCAGACTGCTTGGCCTGCAGCATGCATGGTCATCTTCAGCATCCTCCACAAAGAGCTCATCACTTTCAAGCAGCTGTGACATTTACAGTGATGGCCATGCTGTGTGGGCAGCAGGATGGGCGGTGGTGGACAAGCTCTTAGACTGAGGGGGATTCTGGGGGCCCCGGGGAAAGCGCAGCCCTGAGGGACTGATGGCCCTGCCATAGGGGAACCTGATGGATAGAGGCCCAGTCTGGGGATGCTCGAGGGAGTCAGATTGCAGAGGGCCATATGTCATTGGGGCAAGAGGAGGTGGGTAGGGTGGAAGGCACAGATGTTTTTGGAGTCATGTTTGCTCCCTAGGACTCCCTTTAGTGCTTCTGGGCTGGACATAATGGACAGAACTCTCTCCTCCTCAGGGGTAAGAGGTCGCAGACTGATGCTCCCACCACCGCTCCTCTGTCGTTCCTTCATCAGAGTGATGGCTGGAACAGTCGCTCCATTTCCCCCTAACATCCTCTGCATGACGTCTCCATCCTTGGCCCATAGAATTAATAGTTTTCCGTGATTTTCTGCAATTTTTGTTCTTCCCCGAGTTATTTAATTCATTTTTAAGTTTGAAAAGATAGAGCCCTATCTCTAAATGCATCGAAAGAGCAAATAGTCATTTTATTTTTTCTTTGATACGGAGTCTTTAGTAGGTCATTGCATTTTTTTGCTATTTTAATTATTATCCATTATTTTTTAAATTGAATTGAATTTAACTGCTTAATTTTATTAATATCTTTGTTGTTTTTATATGATTACAATATAAACAATATAAATAATACATTATTTATGTAATATCGTCAAAACTGTCATATTTAAACTTTATATTACAAAATTTACCGGATTTCGCAAGCTCCCTGCTAATGAAGTCAGACCGAACATCACTTGAAACATTGTCCTTGGGATGTTAGTTGGTCTTTCAATGCATCATATCATGGTAGTTTTGAGCAAACGTCCACCTTTGTATGGAAAATGCACCTGAGAGTTACCAGCAACAACTGTTTGCAGAAACAAGCCGGCCTGCAGTCCCGACTTGTTCTCAAGTGAGAACTTGTAATGTACACTGAAATGTGACAACAAATGCCCTTTGCTGACTCCAGTCCCTAAATGTCTATTAAGTGCTTATTAAGTGTGAAAAAGAATGGCAACATTACTGAATGGTAATTATGTTACTGTTCCAACTATTCATTTGAAATATATTGCAAGACTAAAAATTTAAATGTATTTATTTTGAAAAATCTATAAACAATCATGAAGTGAAACATCAACTAATGGACTATAGTTTTGTTTTGAACAAAAAACAAGTAAAGAATCTTAATTTAACAGACTGCCCTGATGATTTTTTAAATTTGAGGTTGTGTAAAGAGAACTCAAGTGATGATGTAGACCTGTTCAGTTTTTTTTCCCCCAGCTAAAAACGGCCCTGATCTGCATCCTTGGGGCTCCTATTTATTTTCAAGGTGCTATTACACAAACCCAACATTTTCTCAAAGTATTACAGCATTTTTTTGATCATACAGCACCACTAACACATAGTTCTGTTGCCATTACATGGCTGCTGATAGTGAGAGATGAGTTGAAAGCCCAACAAAGTTGACTATGTGCAGTCATTCAGTCACCCTCAATGGTGGGTGTCTTTTCTTTATGCTGCATTTGCTTTCTTATTTGTCCTCATGTTAGTAAGTAAGCACAGCAAGACTTGGCCATTTAGAATGACAAGACCCACCCCTCTATGGGCAACATGACAGGCAGTAATGCCCTGCTACAGGCTGGGCTTGATTTTCAGATCAGGCTGTGGTGCACCACACAATGAAGCTTAATGTCATGGCGAGAGCAGGTGCTCAGCAACCCATTAAATGTTGTCAATACTATTGCACTCCATGGCTCTCCTGACTGTGGCCTCTGAAGCTTCATCATCTCTTTGATGATAATCTTGGATTCCACAGCTGGCCCTCATTTGTTTCTCTTTGCGAAACCATTGAAAATCGAAGAGTTTGTTTCCAAAACACCATAAATGCCAAAATTACAAAAATTGAGATAATACCACAGAGTGATTTCCCTGTGCTTCTTACACATGGCGCAAAAATCCGTTTTTAGAAATTCATACTATAAGGTGTACTTTTTCGTGGTAAAATTTGTGTTTTTTTATAAAATGCAATCAGCACCAACATAGAAAAAGATGATTTAGATGATTTTTTTTTACTCAGTTTATGGGCACAATTTATGCTTTTTGTATAATTATAATGAAATGAAAATGAACAAGTGGGACCCATTTTCTGTCAAACAAAATGCCTGGCCTTTGCTTTGAAATCAAAAGGAAGTCTCAGTATTAGGTGTTTTTCTCAGCATATTCCAGGAAAATATTCCAGCCAGTCAAAAACAATATCTGTATATGTTGCTCACAATGTCGATACAGTGAATAAAAGCAGCTCTTGACTGAATGCTTAATATTTGCACATTTCCTGAAACCCTTTACGTCTCTAATATTTATGAGAACAGCCTTTATGGGCTGAGGAGATTCCACAATTCTATCAAAACAGAACAACTCATAAGTTTTTCAAGAAACCGTCTGTGGTTCAGCAATGAAATATCACGCGGTTCTATAATTCTACAGAAAAGCTTAGCGTCATATTCCAGAACATGAAGATTTATTATTTCTAACTATTTTTTTTCCTGCGAAATAATCATCTTAATCTTTTGCTGTTTTGTTTCCAAAGTAACTTTATATGAAGCGGATAATAACAGGAACAACCCAATTGTGGGAGTAAAAATGCTGACCAGGGAATCGGGAGACTATTCAAAAAACGCTAAAAGCTGTTGAGTAGATGCCTGAGTGGCTCGTCGCACCCCTAAAATAATGTTCTTTCACCAGAACAGAAGAATCTCCTCTGTACAGCAAAGAGAAGGAGGTTCAGTACATTTATGAGGGGGTGTAGTTCTCTTGGGTCTGAGTGAACACACGATTCTTTAGGAGAACACCTCCCCCATATACACTCTCAAAAATGCAGTGGAACAATGGTTACACATTGAGTTTATCACCAGAGAGCCAGGGTCACCTGGATATGGTGAGATTTAGACAATGAGTGTTCTATTTATTTTAAAATCCGCTCATGAGGTGGAGTTTTCAGCCATTGGACAAACGAGGCAGAGGGAGCTGGGGGAGTTACCTCGTGGGCCATAAGACCAGCTTGTACCATCACATGACTACAGTTTCCTCGCCTCTCTCCAGTTCTCACCCTTCACATCAGTAATACTCTTGATGAAAGCTTCGCACAATGAATGACCAATACATTCTTTGTGTCGTTGTTCACTTCTCTTACATTGGGTTCAGGGAGTGGGTTGTGAGGGTCTTAAACATCAAGTTACATGCAGTGATGGTGGGAGACATTTTAAGCGATTTTTGGTTTTTCAGTGACCTTGACCCTAGGAAGGTCCAAAATTTTAATCAGGTGATCTTTGCAGCATTGTACACATTTCCCAAAAATTATGTGCAAATTAATCATTCTATATTTGCACTATACAGCTGACAGACACACAGACAAACAAATGCCACTGAAGGCAATAGCCCTCCTTCCTCAGGCGGGATAATAACACAAATTCACTCATTTGAACTGACACTCAGACAGATGTGTGTGTGCGCACACATTTACACACACGCGCGCGCGCGCGCAGACACACACACACACACACACACGCACACGCGTGCATGCACACACACGCACAGATACAGGCACACATTCTCTATTTACCAGCATTATTTGATGTTTTTTTTTAAGAAGCCAGGCTCAAGTGCCTGATTGACCTTCAAGAGACCTGGTGTCATTGTTTTAGAAATATTTCACACTGTACTATTATTTTGATTAAAATTGTTCAGACAGGACATGGAAAACGACAACAGTTGTTGTCCAGATTAGGATCTAGTCATGTTGAGAGATTTATTGCCGTGTAACACAGCTGCGTAGTTGATTATTTTTTTCTTTCAGTATTTTAAATCTGTATGAGTTTAATCATGGGGAGAAACTCTGTTCTCCGTTCTAAACTCTGTGCTAAACTCTGACCGTATTTGAGGACACAGATTTGCCTGTGATGCCAAAAGAAAAAAATTGTATTTTGCGGTAGTTGTCAACATTCTCTCTCTTATTATTTTATAATTTCCTTTTGTTCAGCTTGTACTCAGACACTTTGAGCAAAATATGTGTAAATTATTTAATTAGTGTCATCTCATCAGCATTAAAAAGACGATAAAAATTATGTGAAAAGTTGAGGCAGAAAGCTACATAAATAATTCTCAGGTAACGCGCAACAGAAAGGAATTACATATAATATTAATAGCATAACTTTCATGAAGTGATTGTATTTCAGCTTTCCCTAATTAGGGCATGATTTATGTATGTACTGTTTATTTTAATATGAGACATTACTCCAAGATCCTAATTATTTTAGATCAGTGAAAACATCTTTTGTCATTTGAAGCAAAATGTTTGTGAGGTTCATTTATCTGGATTACAATAGGAGGTTCCTCTGCGGTCTAGTTTAGAAATTTTTCCCTTTCTTCCTCTGCTGAATGCTGCAATGCAAAATGGTTCTCCTAAAAGGCCATGTTTGAGGGATTCAGTATGTTGGCGTGATTTGACCCCCACCCCCATGCCTTGCCCCCTCCAGAAAATGCATTGAAACCCTTGGAATGGATTCAAAAGCACTGTACGAATGTGGTTTAGTATTCTTGGGAAGGTGAACACAATGAAAGCATTGTTACTGCACTGAAAGCCTGTTACTGAAGTAAAGCTGGAAATCCTGGGCATACTTAATTTGGGGAAGCAAAGTACCATGATAGAAAACAACCATTGGATTAGAATTTAACAGAATGGCTGACAATTGCTAATTTTATTTGAGGCAACACACATTCTTGGATGTGTAAAAAAAAAAAAAAAAAATCTGTCTCAGTTATTCAGTTTATTGAATTCAGAGTCTGTCTTTCAATTTGCTTTTCACAGTGGTTAAATATTATTTTTCACATTCAGACCCTGTATGTGACACAGTCAATGAGAAAATACCACTGTTTAAAACAGAAAAGTGCACATCTGGGAACTTGAAATGCTAACATTTGTCCAGGAAATATGTACACGATATAATACATAATACAACCCCAATTCCAAAAAAGTTGGGACAAAGTGTAAATTGTGAATAAAATAAAAATGCAATGACTCTCAAATCACACCAGCCAGTATTTTATTCACGATATAACAGAGATAACACAGCAATTGTTGAAACTGAGAAATTTTACAATTTTATTCGCAAACTGAGCTCATTTCAAATTTGATAGCTGCTACAGGTCTCAAAAAAGTTGAGACAGGGGCTTGTTTACCATGGTGTAGCATCCCGTCTTCTTTTTAACACAGAGTGGAGGTGTCTGGGCATTGGGGAGACAAGTTTCTTGAGTTTAGCCATTGGAATTTGATCCCACCCTTGCTCAATACAGGCTTCCAGCTGCTGGAGAGTTTTGGGTCTCCTTGGAGGGGTTTTTTGTTTGATTAAGTACCAAATGTTCTCAATTGGTGAAAGGACTGCAGGCAGGCCAGTTCAGCACGCAGACTCTTTTACTTAGAAGCCTTGCTGTTGTAATAGCTGCAGTATGTGGTTTGGCATTGTCCTGCTGAAATACACAAGGCCTTCCCTGGAATAGATGTCATCTGGAGAGGAACATATGTTGCTCTAAAACCTTTATATACCTTTCAGTATTCATGGTGCTTTTTAAAACATGCAAGTGTCCCACACCATATGCACTAATGCATCCCCATAACATCACCGATGCTGGCTTTTGAACTGAACACTGATTACAGGAGGGGTGGTCTTTCTCCTCTTTGGCCCGGAGTACATGACGCCCATGATTTCCAACAAGAGTGTCAAATTTTGACTTGGCTGACTACAGGACACTTTTCCACTTTGCTACAGTCCATTTTAAATTAGCTTTGGCCCACAGAATACAGCGCCCCTTCTGGATCATGCTCAATAATGGCTTCCTTTTTGCATGATAGAGTTTTAGGTGGCATCTGTGAATGGCACAGCGGATTCTTGAAGTATTCATGGGTCCATTTTGTAATGTCAATGACAGAATCATGCTAGTGAGTGATGCAGTGGCATCTGAGGTCCCGAAGATCATGGGCATCCAGAAAAGGTCTTTGACCTTGTCCCTAACGCACAGAGATTTTTCAATTTTTTCTGAATCTCTTGATGATGTTTTGCACTGTTGATGATGAGACCTTCAAAGCCTTTACAATTTGAGGAATATTGTTTTTAAAGTATTCCACAATTTTTTTTACACAAGCCTTCACAGGTTGGAGAGCCTCTGGCCATTTTTACTTCTAAAGGAGACACAGCCTCTCAAAGACATCCCTTTTATGGTCAATCATGAAGCACACCTGATGCCAGTTTACTTAATCGCTTGCTTAATGTTCTTTCCGCTGCTTCTCTTAAATATTAATTGCTTTTTCAGCCCTTTTTTTTTTTAACCTGTGTCCCAACTTTTTTGAGACCTGTGGCAGCCAGAAAATTTGAAATACGCTTATTTTGTGGATAAAAATGTAAAATGTCTCAGTTTCAGCATTTGAAATGTTATCTATGTTCTACTGTAAATAACATTGGCTCATGTGATCTGCATTGCATTGCATTTTGATTTTATTCACAATTTACACTTTGTCCCAACTATTTCGGACTTGTGGTTGTAAATCAAAGATGTAATGAATAATCAGAAAGATTTTTGTGGTTCTGAATAAGCTTTTTATATTCTAACATTGATACATCCAAGAATACAAATTTATCAAACAAAAAAAACACAGAACATACACAGGCTAATCTAGCAGGGGAGGACTACACAAACTACATGACGCTTATGGTTAGTCATATGTGAGGGTGTGTGTGTGTGTGTTGGCATGCTTGAGTGCGGGTGTCCTTGTGGGCATGTGTGTCTTTGTCCCTAGGCAAAGAAATATGGCACATGGTGTGCTGGGCTGTGATTGTATTTTCCAGAGTATAGGCAGGCCTACTTATAGCCACATAACTCAGTTTAGTAGTACAACAAAGTACAGAGTGGAGAAGCTAGCTGTAGCTTATAAGAAATTCATAAAGCTAGTCTGGTTATCCATCCATTACCAACTATACATGTAAGTTGAGGAGTTTGAAAGTTCGTCAACAGGCAATGAAGAGATCGTTTGCAAACTTTGATTGCACATTAATATCAAGCAAACTGAAACGCAATACAATCTCAGGGAGAATAAAGTGAAACTATATGACTTGGAAAGTTTAGATCGCATATTTGAGATTCATTGCACATTTCTGGCGTGGTGATCCCTGCAGGGATTTTCAGAGGAAGTCGTTCATCCACGTGTAGTAGTGAAAGCATTCTGCTGTATCAGTTCCTAAAAAGTCAGGAAAAGTAGGTAAAATGTTTGTTTCTGTGATCAACTAGTGGCAGCGCCTGCCCTAAGCTAGTTTGGTGAGAGACTTGCAGTCTTGAATTTTAACAGAATTCCACAGAGTTGTGAGCTCTCTGGAGGTTGCTGGCTAGGCCTCATGGGACTGCACAGTGTGTGCGAGTTCCAAACACATGCGCCAAACACAAAGCCTTCCAAATTCGAGAGTGGTTATTCTCATTTATTATTATGAGCAGGTGGGGTGTAGGGAATCTTTACACCTTTGCTGTGTGACAAGGATTAAGAGCGCTACTTGCACCGGTGATGTCATTGCATGCACTGTACATTCTTAAAGAGGCAGTCTCTTTTGCATACAGACAGGCAGTTACCGTTGGTACCAGCAAATATTGTGCAGCTATAAAATATATTAGATGTCACAAAGTGCAAATATGAAAAAAAAAACAAAAAAGTCGACTTTTTCTAGCTTGTAGTTTGGTTGCATTCTCGCTGGTCCTCCAAGTTCTTCTTTATGGGTTCACCAGTACTCAAAAGCAAATGAGCAGATTGTCCTGCTCGACAGCCAGGAGGACCACGTTTAAATAGGTAGTCAATCACAACCTATGTGTGAATCCCTATCATTCCCCCTCCCAACCAGCAACCTGCTTGTCTTTCAGAGGCATGGTCTGCTTTAATTGTTTTAGTGTTTTGTGTATCTCCCCCTCCAGGTGTGATGCATTTGTGTTCCCCACTCCCATGCTTTGCCGTTTTGCATATAAACCTTACTTTGAGTCCACAGAGTTGCTGGATTGTACCTTGCTATATTGCCTTGAGCAACCAGTTAGTAATCTTTTTATTCTAAGAATTTATCATCTTCAGGAATGTGGTAATCTGTAATGGTGGTAAAAACAGGAGAACTCCTTGTAATTTTATTAATAGGAACAAGTTCCGGAACCCATTTCCTGGTCTCCAGGATTGGGACTGTGTTGCTTTTTCCTAAAACCCAAAATACTGTGGGCTCTATTTTTTACACTGCCCTATCCGTTGCCACTACCCGTGAATTACGCATTTAGCCGCTTCCACTATTCCTAAAACGGTATCTTGCGGCCACACTACCCGCTATGCATTATGCCAACTCCCTTATTTGCGCCTGGAGGTGTGCACGTGGCCGAGTTAAAACGCTTTCCCTACAATTGCTATCTTGACCACACACGTTAGGGAAAGCGTATACCGGGTCCTAAAACAACCCTCGACCCATTTCGGCTTTTATAAGAGCGCGCCCAGGTGGCTTCAATGCGCTTCCACTTGGACACATGTGCACGTGCACATGCGGCTCCACTTCCCGAATTAACTCGCCTATAAAAAGCCACATTGCTTTAGCCTCAGTTGAACCCCTGAGAAAATTGCAGAGATAGTACTAAATCGCCTTTATCACCAGTTAAATAATAGAAGACACCCAGAACGCGTGTACTGCCAGCGCACCAGCTACCTGGACCTTTCAGGTAAGTCTATATTGTTTGTATTTTGTATCCATAATCATTTTTTCTGCTTTTATAATAGAAAATAATTATTTTATATAATATATATTAATGATATATATTATGTATTAGCTGCTACCCGCTCCCCGGAGTGAAATTGCCATTTTTTTGGCGTGCATGACAGTTTTAAAAAAATCGGGCGATGTCAAGTCTTTCCTGGTGTCCAAGTGGATATTCACACCAAATTTGGTGATAATCGGTTGAGAAATGTAGGAGAAAAACGTGTACATACACACAGACAGACAGACATTGACCTCAAATATACTATAGATAATATCAGGGCTGGCACTAGACCTGAAAATTTGGGGGAAAGTATCCATCCCTTTATTGACTAAAATTAGACCTGGCTAATTCTAGATGGTTTTCCTTTATTAACACGTTTTCCTATACAAGAATAATCAAGTGGCAATTGAAGACACGGCTTCTCTCCCCCATGCAATCTAACAGCGACAAAATAATGGGCTACATTCAGTACAGAAAAATAATTTATTTATAAATAGGTCTATGCACTGGCACTCTGCACTGGTAATTTTTTTTTTCAGCGAGAGCGGCATTTCAGAACTCTTTTGCAAATGAAGGTAATTTCGGGGACAAGTACGCACACCTGTTACTGCAGCACGGTCATGCAACCTGCTGTAAAAATAGACAGCTGTCCGATTGGACAATGTAAACGGTCGAAACCACGTACTTGTCACCAGAATTACCTTCATTCACTGAAGAATTCTGAAATGCCGCTTTCGCTGGAAAGAAGTTACGTCACTGAGTGCCAGTTCATAGACCTAATTTTATTTTTCTAAGATAGGATTTTGTTCTATGCTTCATTTCAGACGGGAGAGGGAGTTGGAAGTGCATGGTGAAACACATTTTTTTCTTTTTTTTTTGAAGTTTCCATCACAAATGGCTTGATGTTTTTTTTTTTTACATACCAAACATTAAACAATATGTCAATGTCAAATAATAATAATAACGCAATTCATGATTAACTTAACAAAAACAGATCCTCCCCTGTCTGGATTTGACCTCATGCACGAGCAATTTAACTTTGTCTTAGGAGAAACGTGGTGACCTTCCTCTCTCCTTTGAGGATTTGGGATAGCGCAGCCTGCTCCTAAAGGCAATGGCACCTGGCACACTGATTGGTTTAACTGGCGTAACGTCCAAACCACGCCTATGCATGGTGTGCAAGATAGCAACTTTTGCGGGGGAACGACTCTTACGCATTGCTAAATCCCCTTATAACGGGTTTAGTGACTCTGACGTAAGATAGGGCCTTGCATGTCCTGTTGAATTACAGGGAAAGTATATAACTTTATATGGAACATCTAGATATTTTCCATCATATTTAATGCTGCTGCCATGAAAACATGGCATCCTGAGTTTGAATATTTCACTCACTTAATAATGCTAGATACGGAAGCACTCCTCTTAGTCTTATTAATAGGAACAAACTCCCAAGCCTATTTCCTGGTATCCAGGATTGGGACTGTGTTGCTTATAACCTGCTTCTCCAGTTTGTTCCCCAGCCCAGTTTATTAGGAACTCCTCCCAAGCCTTCAGCGGTCTCCAGGATTGGAACTGGATTCCTGTTAAACTCTCTGAACTTACCCTCTGACTGTGCTGCACTGGTGAGGGTGATCTCCATCTGGCCTCTGCCCCGGGACACCACTGGCTGGGTGTGGACACGCCCCTTCCCCAAGACTATCTACCATTTGAACTGAACTGTCCACATTATTACCTGGGTTCCGTCCCACTCAGTCATTATCATATTCCCATCAATAAACCTTGTTATTGGATTGTACTCTGACTCTGCATCTGATTCCTTTCTAGATCATAACACACTATGTATAAAGTGAAAGACCGCCTGATTGGTGTGGAACTCATGACTTCTTTAACCCCTTTGCGCAGAATACAAACTTTTGCCAATTTTTCCTGTTGTGCATGAGCCTATTTAAGCTTTAGAACTCAAGAATTGTGTCACGGAGATTTTTGAAAATTATTCAAGTGAAGCTAGACATTTGCAAATTCAATTACAGAATTGTTTTGGAATTAATTTTTGGAATTTACGGCATCTTCATCTGCAGAAAGGGGTTTTTAACCCTTCAAAAATAGTAAAATTGATATTTCACAACATAGACTGACCCAAACAATCTCTTTAGTCAGAGATGAAACCAGCTGCAACCTTTGATTATGAACAGACTGGACAACAGCTTGAAGTTTTTTTTTAACAACAATTGTGTTCTGCTTCAGGAGAATTACACTCACCTTCCAGATTTTATTGTTTTGTTTTTTTGAACTGATGGATCATATGGTTGTCTTTCTAGCCACACTGGTAGGAACTTAACCATTGGTCAAATACAATAATATGAAGATATTATTTTGACAGTAATAAAAAAAAAACAATATTGCTATTAGGATTAAACTGCCATTCCTTCCAATCAGTGCCCCTTTATTTTTATTAGGTCTATCGAGATGCAGTGTGATAGGATTACACCGGAGAGCTTTGCAGAGAGGTGGTAAAGGAATTGTCCAGTCAGCTTGAAATTTGTTGGTTCAAATCCTAAGTGAGGTGCTGCTATATTAACCTTATCACCCACACTATAATAACACAACACTTACTTTGAATCGCTGCAATATATATTGAACATTCAAAATTGATTTATGTATCTATAATATTAATATATACAACAAATTTTTTTCTCTTTTTCATCAAGCTGCTAAAAATGTTCTGCTAAAGGCCACGCACTCATCAAATAATTTAACCCCATAAAACTAATATTCATACGAGTTAATAAAATGCAGCTGCTTTATCGAAACCCGTGGAACTTCGGGCCTCTTTCAAATTTTAGTGGTGATCCAAAGGATTCCTAAAACCCCTTTTATGCCCAGCTGAATGTGTATATCATTATGTATAAGATCTAGATTGGAATAGCATTCGAATCGCACCAATGTATTTGTATCTGGCTTGGTGAAGCCCTATGTGCCTTCAAAGCCACCATGGCCTCAGGGGACAGGTCTTCTGAATGCTGTGGAGGGTAAAAGGAAGGCAGTGGGTGAGCAGGCTTTTTCATACATTTCTGTGATTTTAAGGAAAATCTTCCTACAGATATCAGACGTGCTTGATTGAGGTTTTTCAATCAAAGTTGAAGACCTGCTTGCCCTTCGTCTTAAGTAGTGTTTTTCTCAGACGTCCTGTTTTTAATGTTTGTTTTAAAATTGTTTTTCTTTAATGTTGTACATTAAATCATCATTTGTTTTTATAGTCAGTAAAGCAACTGTTCTATGAATAAATATATTATCATTCTTATTATTAGATATGTACTATTTTATGTAATGCTGCTGCCATGAAAATACTGCATCCTGGGTTTGAATGTTTCACTCAATACAAGTATGATGTAGCTTCTATGAAGTGCTGAAACAAGGAGATAAAGAATGTGGACTGTATGTGACATTGTCCTACAATGTGAAAAAAAATGCTTTTTCTGACTTTAAATTGACTGAAAGGGAAATTAAAGTGAAAATATGAGCATAAGAGGTTAAAGGCTACTGGTCTAGTGAGCAAATAATTCAGGTGCATGTAAGTATTAGCAGGAGAGATAATGGCTGACTGCTAAAGTTGGACTCGGTGGGAGTTTGGGGGTGGACTTTATTCTCCTCCAATGACCTGGCCTTGCATTTCCCTGACCACCCATATAAAGCCCTTTAATCCTCGAACAAGGGAACATGTTTCTTTCCAAATGCTTCAATTTCCTTTTCAACTGCACCGAACAAGGGCACCATCATGGCTTCCGTCCTTGTGTTGGAAGGTCCAAAACGGGGAGCATAACCGCCCTCTCCCCTCCCCAGCCTTGGACAATTGGTGGAATTGGACACAGGTCTCCAGCCAGGGACAAAAGAAGCACGTCTGCTCTGGCTCTTGGGGAGCGAGGCGTTTGAGTGAAAAACATCCGCTTTGCGGGACACAAAGAAATTTTGTCCCATGACGATGGCTCGCAGCAACGGGAAGCACAAACAGTTTGCAGTCGGACTGCTGATGGATTTGTTGTAACCTTGCAATCTACACAAAGCAGCTGTGCGGAAATAAGAACATTTTTTTAAATCCCTGTTGGTGGGGCTGTTGGGTGGCTCATCCTGTGACAGAACTGCCCAATGTTAAGACTCAGTCTGGTCCTGAACCCAGGCATTGCCAGTGCCAAGTGCTACCAAGAGCCCTGTAGAGTAACATGGCATTGCCTCAGAAGAATTAGCTAATCATTGAGGGCATCATTTCATCAAAATCATATTGTCTGATTGTGGGTCAGTGATCGCCGGCTGACCAATGGGGGAACATGCAAGTTTGTCTGTTGAGGTGCACATGAAGACCGTATGATTGTCTGAGATGAGCCTGACTGTGTCTTTCAAAATTGTATGAGACACGGAGGATACAATCTCAATGAAAAAGAAAATCATACAGAAGATATTGTACTGTGATTGCGGGGGATGAGAAGAAATAAAAAAACTTTTGAGGATTTCTCTCGTTGGTCTACCGCAAACACTATCAGCGCAACAATTTTCTCTGGTATTATTTTCTTCAAGTGCTGTTCAGCCCAGTTCCATAGCTTCCTTAGATTGGAAAAGACATGTATGATGCAGCAAACAAGTTTCCTGTGTGATCACTCACCAGGACCTTTCCAAGAGCGCTGCTGCCTCAAGTGCAAATCTTTTTTAACCCGTGTAGCATCAAAATGTCAGCCATTTGACCTACTTCCCAGCCTCAAGGTTGAATTGATGGCCTCTGCTCTATTTGATCACTGAACCTTGTATCTGTGCCCTCTCTGTTCCCTTGTTCCCGCGCTTTTCTTTATATAGACTCTTTTTCCTCAGCCTAAATCATGTCCTTTGGATGTTTTCTGCTGAGAGAACAGAATAGCACTTGGCTTTGGTGTCAGACGGGAAGACAGTTTGTGTAGGACGTTAAAAACGTGGATTTGTAATGCCGACAAGCTTCTGTCTTTTCCGTTCGAGTGCTGTTCTGTACTACTTCAGTGGACAGGTTGGTCTCCACAGTCTTTCGTTTAAGTTGTGTTTAAATAGCAAATTGTAATTGATGTAGATTAAATAAACAGGTGTTGGATGCCACAGGCTTAGAGGCAGCCCTTGTCTTAAATACCAGTAAGGGACCAGCTGGCTGGGAGAAACTACAGAGAACCCAAATTCAACCCCCCCCCCCCCCCCCCCCCACACACACACACACACACACACACACACACACACGCACGCACGCACACACACATACATACGCATATATCCACACTGTGGGTATGCATGTGACTGAAAATTTTACAACTGTGTTTATGTGCATTCACGTACAATTGCGGGGAGATAGCTTCAGAAACAGTGCTTGACTTGTTTATTAAGAAGGGAGGTATTTCATTTCATTTAGTTTGTTTTATTTTTGTTCTAGAGCGTTTGACTCAGACAATAAAGAGCCGTCTATAAACTCCCTAGCAAGATCCTAGGAGACCGCATAGCTATGACTGGGTTCCCAAGGCCTGCAGTCCCCCAACCCCCAGCCCCCACGTCTTTATCTCAATAGAGTGCTCCTAAATCATTCTTTCAGGCCTGTCGTCTGAAGGGGGTATGTTCAGTGGTCCAGAGAGCGACAGTTCCCCTCTGTGGACGTGACAATGGCAATATTGTGGGTACCCAAGCCGCACAACCCTTCCCCTCAATATCCTTTAAAAGCCTATGGCTTGTGGGCTAACTACGGACATAGCATAATTGAATATTCAAAGATATTTTTCTATCATGATAATACACATTTGACACTATTGTATCTTTGAAGTAATTGCTATTTTCCAAACACTTGTCAAGTCCACCACCAGGTAATATAGATAAATTCATATTGATATATTCATTCAGTTTTGCCTGTGAAACTGTCATCAGGATCTGTATGCTTGCTAAAATCTTAGTCTTAACAGAACAAGTGGAAAAAAAAAACAATCAAAGAGAAAAGAAAAAAATCTAGACAAATTAGAAAATACATCTTTTCTTTCTGACTGGCAGGATCATTTTTATGCATCTGGTGGGGGCCTAAATGTCTCCATTCTTTTAAAATGTGAGAAACCGAGAAAGACAGTTCGGCCAGATCCCTTCCCTGGTTTTTTTTTTTTGTCCCTGAAATTGCTCTCAACATCTCAACATCTGAGTCCCTTCCACTCCATTTGAAGATGAACATGTCTGCTGCCTGAAAGCAAGCATTTGGAGTCAACTAATCAACATCATATTCATCACAAGGCACTTCCCCGGGGTAAAGCCTGTGTTTGTTCCTCCCCCATGAAAATGGACGATGAAAGCCAAAGTCAAAATGGCCACTGCTGGAGCCTCCCTCCATGTCATCCAGAGAGGAGGAGAACTGGATCCATTTCTCTGCAACCTATCCCTGACGTTTGCTCCGTTCCCCGAGGCACAGATGGGACGCCAGGTGGTGATGTGATGCACCGCCGAATGAACAAATCCTGACCGTGTCATTCCTGCCTGAGACAAACATGGACAAATCTGGTGATGGGAGATTGTTTTGTCGGTAGAATTCTCTTCTTTTCATCACTCATATTCATTATTATATTATTATTTTTGTTGATGTTGTTGTTGTTGTTATTATTAATAGTATTATATTTATTACAGGAAGGCATCTAGCCTAAAAATCTGAACTCCAAAGAGGTAATGCAAACTGCACCCTGCACCACCCTATCCCCCCACCCCATCAAGTTGAATCAGTACTGACCATTTGAATCAGAAATGCAGTCTCCTCGCATAGAACGGAGCCCCTTCAGCCAAGCGGCAGGGCATTCAGCAGGGGGCATTACTCACTGGTGTGGAATCAATTTAGCAGGTACTGAGAGGAGATGCATGATCAATTGGGATCAATTACAAAGGTGTTTGGGCTTAATCGCAGCACTTTGGCAACTGTTTAGAGCAAGCACCTTTGCGAGACTCAGCCCCTGCTAGGACTTTAAATTGACCAGTTGACATAGCAATCTATTCCTGACAAGTTTCCACACTAAAGGCAGTTACTTACAATGCAACTTAAAAACATAGGAGGAAAAAAAACAAACTCTTTCCTTGCAATCCTATTCCGCCCACCACTAAAGTACTGTTTAACTGCATTTAACTGGCTAAATATCTGATCCACTCTAATGATTGTGATGATAATTACTATTATTATTCTTATACTTTGCGGCTGTTTTTAAGTTTGTCTAATGTGGTGCAATGCAGTCCAGATAAAGAAATTCCCGAGGATCTCTTTGGCTTGCAGTGCTTACTATAGTTCTGTTGGAGATTTAAGACTAGTTTTCAGACAAAAATTCTGGGAGACTCCTAAACATTCCAGACAAGCCAGGATGTGCGGACACAATAATCAGTCTGTGTCATGATGCTATTGGCTCATAATTAAGGACATCACCTGTTGTATGAGAACAAGCGCCAAGATCAATAATCAAAGCCCTTGCTCATGTACGTATTAAGGTGTAAAGAGGAAAGGTGAGATAACTGGATATTATTGTTTGCGTCATAATGCCATAGGTTAATTGTTGCAGGCATCTCCTGTTTTGTGAGAACACGCACTCAAAACAATCATTGAAGCCTTTCGTCATGTGTTAAGCAACTTTACACAAGTAAAGCCGATTGGTTCGGCCTCGGTGACACAATTGAAACCCTGTATATTTTATGTTTGCTTTGTGATGGAGTAACCCCACGGTCTCTTTTTGTAATACACCATTCCCCACAGGATGATAAGATATGGAAACAAGAAAAACTCAATTTTTCATCTTGTATGTGATATAACGTGCTTGTTTGCCGACTGCATGCTTCATAATTCAGTACAACACCTGCAACTTCACACTCCTCGATCATGCTCCCCGTTCATATTTCACTCCTGCTTCAATTTGCATTCTGTGATCTAGTAACTGCCAGTGTCATGCTTTAGTACACTCGAAAAGTAAATTGGTTGCGGCACATGAAGCCAGCTGGTGTTTCAGTTGGAAATACTGTTCAATGCTTGATGGAGTTTTTTTTTTTTCTCATGCAAACGGAGAGTTATCACTCGATGCAGGATTACGCTTCATGCAAGAGTTAGTGGGAGAGAAATCTGAAATAAGTGCAGTAAAACTCAAGGAGTGGTCTCAATGCTAGATTACTTTGTGATTTAGGTCAAGGCAGTCTGAGGAGTTCGCAAGCAGCTCACAGTCTGGATCGAAAACAAATAAATTTTACTTAAAGATATTTTATGTACTATGTTATGCAGTGAGCCAATGAATGGGTGATGAGGAAATTTATGAAGAGAGGAGTTGAGAACGAGAGTAAGCAACGATGAAAATGAGACATTCATGTGTGAAAAAAGTGAGTGAAATGTTCAAATTAAGTCATCAAAGTAACTGTGTCAGTCATATTTATGTTCATTTGTTAGAGTGAACAGATGCAGACAAACAAATCGACCCTTAAATGTCAAGACTGCAGTCATTAATCCAATCGCTGAATCTCAAAAAAAAGAGGGTAAAGTTTGTGTATGTCACAATCCTGCATTGAGTGGATTACCTCAGCTGATTGAACGCATCAGTCCATTTTCAGAAATAAAACTGAAGTCTTGATGTACAAGCATCCATTGTTTCATCATTTGTCTTATAATCATTGACTATTCAAAAGTGGTTTAACGTATTGCTTGATTTTGATATAATCGGGTCTTTAAATCATTCCTCTGAAATTTGGTTTGATTATACAACCTCTCTTCACAACAAATACAAAGGGTGGTGGTCCAATTGTGCCGAAATGTTGAACCAGAGTGGGCTACACTGACTTCTGTTCAATTGTGCCGCGGTGTCTATTTATTTCCGTCACCTTACCCCACATTAGAGCACAAACGAGATTAATAACAGTTCAAGCGCTCAAAAATCACTGCTTTCTAGCATATTTAGCTCCTCCTGAGCACAGCCAAATTACCATAAGGATTTTATTTGCACACTTCCGGCAGGCTCAGGGGACGTGAGCCTCAGTCTTTGCGCCCTCCAGATTGCTCAGCTTAATTACTTATTTAGAGGCTAAAATCACACTTATGCACGCGGTTGTTGCCATGGGACTTGTCTGCAGACCAGTGGCAATCCCGAGGGCCAAATGATGAGCGCACCAACTGCGAGTCCATCTGACCGACGTGGAATATCATGCCAGGCAGAGATAAAAAGCTTGAGAGGAGAGAATAGAAGAAAATAATATCCCAAAAGATTCACACAGGATTCTCATGCTCACGCTGCCTTTATCTCCCGACTGAATGTCGTATCCCCAAAATTGTTTTGCCTGTCCAGGGTATATATTGATAACTGAAAAGGACATGTTAGCATTTAGCTTTCCCAGCTTATGACAGCTGGCTGCTGTCCTTTGCAAAAAGAAAGGCATCGTTACAAGTGATTCATGCGGCAAAAAAAGACAATGGGAGAGCTCCACATTGCACTTTAAAAAATGAAGAATTTTCATGCTTCCAAATGAATTTAGCCACTGAAAAGGGGAACAGTAACTTCCAAAATAAATACTGAAACAAAATTCAACCACAGAAAATAGTATGCTACTGTATTGTGAATGGTGACAACCTAATGACCTGTGTCTGGCAAATTGTCGGGGCATGTTATGGGGTCCCAGGGGGGTCCCCACATCCTGTGATATTTTCTTCTTCTCTTTCTTTGTATTTTAGCCCTCTCATTGGACACTGTGTCCAGCAGCCATTCCCCTTGGGGGAGGGTATTGGGCCTCTACTTCTCCTTTCAGGACTAGCCTCCAGGCTAACAGAAGTCAAGCCTTTATCTTGCTGTCAGTCCCAGTAGGGAACCCTTCAGTCTCAGTGGACAGCCACAGCCGCGACTGACCTCCTCTGGGATCTGGGAGGTTGGCCTGGATGATGCTGAGTGAGGGGCTGTCAGGGCCTTTAGCTCTCTCCTCTCTCATTGAGCAAAGAGAAACAGAAGGACCTCGCCAAAAAACCCTGCGGACCTCTGTTCCCCCGAGTTTCCGATCTGTAACTCTCCATGGCTTTTCCTGTGATGCAACATTATAAACAATGGAGCACACCATTTAGCACTTGAATGAGCTTGCATTACACTGAATTAGCACCCTTAAATGATTGTTAGTCTGCTTTTGTAATCTGTACGCCAGTATTTCAAGAAATTTGGCACTGTGATTCAGGATTGTCCCCTGAGTCTTTTTGCAAAATTTCACGTCTGTACCTTGAGAGCTCTAATGGGTCAAAAATGGAGGTGAGTTTAGGCATATGACTTTTTAACTGTATGCCCGATTTGAAAAATTTAAAAAAAAAAGAGGTGCAGCTGGATTCCTTGGAGCAAGAGTGATGTTAATTTCTACCATATTAGATTTTTCAACATATTACACTTTTTGAAAATGATTCAAAAAATTTTCTGAGCCCACAGAATTTGTGCGGTTTTCTCCAAAAAAAATGCAGAGATGATCTTTACTCCAAGCCTCATAAATTTATTGGATGTATCTTTGATTTTCAGAAGCACTCGCCCATTGCAGCCAATCATAATTGGCAGCAAAGCTGCGAAACAGAAAGGAAGGTCATGTCTCAGCACGCTTCGTGGAATCAAACCCAAACTTCTTATGTGGACTGGAGACCCCACTTTCAAAACATAATCCCTGCGTTCAGTAATACTATCGATGGTCTCAAGGCCAAGCCATGGCAACTTAGCTTTTTGACCGAATTGATGCAGAGGGTAAAAACTGGATTTTATGGAAAGGTACAAAGGCAGCCAACTTCTTTTTGCCATTTTCATACTCTGAAACAATCTTAACAAGCATGACACAGACAGTCTCTGAGATCACAGACCACCCCCAGCGCAGCCTGACATTCAGGGTTTTTAAATTAATGAACATAATATGAAGAGATGCTGCTGACAATGAACAATGTGATTTATGAAGGAGGAGACAGGGAATCTGGGGGAGAAGAGATGCAGATTTTCAGTATGCCGGAGTAGGAGCGGTGTGGAGGCCAGGAGAGCATGGTGTAAGAGAGACAAATGAATGTTGCCTTGGTAATAAACTGACCAGCAGAGTGGGAGATGCTGAAGTCAGGAGCGAATGGACAGAAAGGAATTTCTTCCGTGCCTATCTGAACTAATGCTAAGGCTCCATTTTTTTTTCAATTTTCTCCTAATATGCTACAGATGATCTTTAGACCTAAAAGTATCGAGATGGATTTTTGATTGTCAAAAGTGTTCACCTGTCACAACCAATCTACAAAATGAGTAGTGAAGCTGCCAAACAGAAAAAAAAACAGAAAAAATAAAAATGAAAAGAAAAAAATCTATATATGTGTTCTGATCCTGCTTTGTCTGACCATGTATTGCCTATTATTCTACCTTGTTTTGAGAATGATTCTGCTTTGTCTGACCATGCTCTGATTGTGATTCTGATTTCATGCCATGTCTTGTTTTTGCTTTGTCTGTATGTTTTCCATATTCCATTCCCGCAGTTAGATTCCGGTCCTTGTTTTGTTTCTTGTCATGCATTGCACTTTGTCTCCCCTGTCTGGTCTCATGTGATGTGATCGCTCATTGCCCCAGTATTATGTGCCCACACTTTTTGGTGATTCCATGGTTTCTGGGATTTCAATTATTCCTTCCAATCTCGTTTGCTTCCTTCACCTTACTGTTCTATCTTTACTTACAATACTAACAGTTTATTATTTTAGAAAAATCATGAACATTAACTAACATTGTGTGTTGTACTAACTTACTAACAAGCACGAGGGATTGTATAGCTGCACATTACTAATTGACTAACGAGCTCTCAGCACTCGCTCTGCTCTAGTCTCCACCCCTCGCCTTCACTCAATTTACTTTGCTGTGCTTCAGCAGATTCTCTGCACCTTGATAATCACTGTTCTACCTCTCACTCTGAGCACTCTAGAACTCCCTAACCGGAGCCGTTGGTTTGTCATAGGCTGTCTGTGTAATCCCTGTCCGCGTTTTGGCTTTCGTCAATTTCATGTGTTTAGGAACTTCTTCTTGTTCATTCCTTTGTTAATTAGTCTGATCCAGCTCACCTGTTCCCTATCATAGCATGTGACTTCCCGTATGTGTATTTAAGCAGTCATTTCACACCCAGCTCTTGTCAGAACGTTGATCAATTTGTCTTTGTGCAGAGCGCCTTGTATGCCATTAAGTATTGTTTTTCTTCTACTGGTTTGTAGTGATGGAGAAACCAAAGCTTTCTGAACTACTGAATCAATTATGAAGCAATTGTGTTGAACGATTCTGGGTTGCGAAGCATTTGATACGATTAAATATGGCGACATCTCCTGGCCTTCTGTTGTATTGTGGCTTGGCAATTCTTGTGTTCTTTGGCTTTGACTTGGGCCTCCATTAAAGGCATACGGTTTTTGGATTTCTACCTCTCGCGTGTGGTTCCTGAATTGCACCTCACAATATATGTCTGGCAATACCTTGGGAAGTTTTAAGGCTTAGACATGAGAGCTTATGTCAACCTAAATTATATGGTCGCCGTATTGGATTTCATCACATGGTTTAAAAACATCTCACAGCCAACAAATTTTGTCCGGTTTTCACACATTTGCCAAGTATCATCTTAAGGCTCAAAAAAGTAATCAGATTTTGTATTTTGAAATCTGCATGTCAGTTGCGGCAAAATCGAAGGCACGCAACCCAAACTTGACATGAGTTTTTATCTCTGTTACACCTGATCTTTGCTCAAGTCACATAAAGCTTGCTATCAGTGTTTAGCTAGCTTGGTTTTAACATCATCACATTAAGTTTCTTAGGCAACTCTGTCCTGCTGTGCTCTTTAGCCCCCTCATGGCTGCTTGCAGCTATATTTTCATTGTGATTTTATTTATTTCCTAAACGCAGAAAAACCTGGAGACAGCACTCATCAAAGCAAAGAACATCATCTTCATGCTGGGAAACTAAACGCACTCAAATTCAATACACACTGCATATACCTGGGAACACATTCTTTCTTCAGTTTCCCTCAAATGATAAGAAATTAATTTGCAGTGAAATCAGAAAATACATAATTTTAAAAATGGAACTAGCAAGGGAATAAGCGAGACAGAGCAGTGATTGGAGAACCGAATAAAAATACATGCGAAGATACAAGCGCTGAACAATGCCGACACTAAATTCAATTTGTTCAGGGCAGTAATACATATCCAAGGAAATTGCTACAGACTCTTGACTTGTTTTCATTTTCACCTCTCTCTATATGCTCAAATTACATTCATTGAACAGCAGCCACACTGACAACTTTACAGATCAAGGCAGAACTGTGATTTGCTTTTGCCTCCTTGGTTATGCGGCCTTCCTCTGAGCCGTGAAACATCGCAGTGTTTTGACCGAGCCCGTAGAAAAGCAAATCCAAACTCAATCTTTGCAGCTCGGAGGAGGTGACTCCCAATAGGTCCTTTCGCTCTCTGCCTGTTTAATCATATGGGTGTACAGTGGAAACAGACTCATTAAACGCGTCCGCTTTGAGAAATGCCGAAGTTCCCAGTGATTCAGCGCTACACTGCTGTCATAAGATAGATTCTCCATCTCAGAGCTATTCCCTAGGTCTGCTCCATTTGAATGGATGCAGGGAATTCGCAATACAGTACAGTATCTGGCACTACACAAGGGTTAGCACAGTTTTCGATACCATTACCACAATGCAGGGGCACATTAATCTTTATTCGCAGGCAGGTATTGGAAGCTGCAAATGAGGACTCCCTTGCGACTGACCCCATAAGCACGAAGGAAATTTGATGGTGGGGCAAATGCAGAAATCCATCTGTATGCTTAAAAATTGTGATTTATTTTCGAACATTCAACAGGACACTCACCATGTTATACTTAATCTGTCTGGTAGATTAATTTCATAAACAGATTAAGATTATTTTTTTTTAAGCCATCTGATTTTGCAGCAGTATTTGAAAAGCAACGTTTTGAAACCTCCTGATTTTGAACTGCAGTAAGAAAGAAGGAGAATTTATAAATGGAATGAACATTATAAAGGTGAATTAACAGTCATAAATGCCCTAAAAAAAAAAAAAAAAAAGCCGCCTTAGATAGATAAGATGAGAGAGTTTTTTTTTTGGGGGAGGGGGGGTTGAAACTTTTAAAAACAGAGGGATGATACCACAGCCCCCTCAGTTCAGTGACGGACAGCTCCACGCTGGTTTCCAGCGGAGCTGGCACCCCTCGGTGACAGTAATGAGACAGCGGAAACCTGAAGTGGAGCGAGGCGGTAATTAGCGATTTCAGGGCTCTCCCTACTCCCACACCCTCACTCGATCTTTGCTCTCCTATGTTTGTTCAAGTTTGGCTGATTTTTACATTTACGCATTTCACTTCGTAAACTGCGAGAGAAGGTGGGGTGGCTGAGCCATTTTACAAGAGAATCAGGCTAACAGCCCCAATGCACCTGCAAGGCTCTGCAGCAAACTAAACCCGAGATTGTGTTAGACATGTCAGCAATTTACCGTGGTGTGTTCTCTTCTGACTTTTTCATTAATGTACACATTCAAATGGTTCTTGAAACCGCTGCGGCAGTTTTAGTTTCCAAGCAGATGTGCATGTGAACTAGGGTGAAGTCAGGAAATTTGGGACATCAGGTAAAATGGTACAAATAAGGTTTTCTATCTTGGACTTCTTAAATATTTGCAGCCAGTCACCAAACATTTTATTGCATTGTGGCTACAAATCTTCTATACATAACAGAGACAAATGAAAATTTTTGTTTTAAGTGGTAAGGGCACGGCAAAAATTTTTTAAAAATCACTGGTCCCTGAACTTGCACAGTAATGTTATGTTTATTTGCTCTTTTTGGTAGTGGGAGAAGTGCAGTAAAAGACTACAAGTACAACAGCAAAAATGGTTGTAAAATTTCACATTTTTTGACTCTTCAATTTATACTCAAAATATTTTCACAATACATTTAACTTTTTATGGCAAAGAGTTTTAAGTCAATGTCCCAATTTCCACTAATGCGTTAGGTAAAATGGAGGAAAAAAATTATTATGTTAAAATGGGACAGTTTTTTTTTTTCCTGAGAAAGTTCTGATTTAAACGCTGGTGTCCTGACATATTCTTTAGGGGAGCATTGCCCTGCAGTGTGCGGAGTTTATTTTAACACTATTTTGAAGTGACACCTGCGTGTTTTTGGACTACCAAGTGCCATAAAATCATGAGTTACTATGCTATGCTGTGTTTGCTATGCTATGTGCCATATTACAGTCATTTTCAGTATTTTTGTCTCGTAAAAATATTGTGAATAATGAAATGAGTCCTAGTCAGCCACAATAGCCAAGAATTAGCCGCCATTGCTACAAACATGCAAGCACATACAAATGGGTCGGTGTATATCACGTACTAGCTGCTACCCGCTTTGTAGCCCATTATGAGGGCACGAGGGAGAGAAGCCGTGTCTTCAATTGCCACTTGATTATTCTTGAATTGGAAAACGTGTTAATCAAGGGAAACCATCTAGAATCAGGCAGGATTAATTTTTGTCAATAATTGCCGCCGAATTTTCAGGTCTAACGCCAGCCCTGCGAGTGTTCAACTGTCAAATTTGAATTTGGGAGCTGTGAAGTTCGAGTAATCAGAATGCTGCATCCGTAGACGAACGCGGTGCCCTCTCAAAAGCCCGGCTTTCGTGCAGGCCGTCTTATCACTCCCCATTGCAAACATAGCCTGCTCGCAGGTTACCTCAATGCACATTCTTAAGGAGACTGTGGCTCCTAGGGGTTCAACCGGATATTGCTACGCGCATCAGGCTATATAAGTTTACCCGCTACCCAGAGTGAAATTGCCATTCCTTTGCGTGTATGACCGTTTTTCAAAAATCGGGCGACGTCAAGTCCCTTCCTGGTGTCCAAGTGGATATTCACACCAAATTTGCTGATAATCGGTTCAGAAATGTTGGAGAAAAACGTGTACATACACACACACACACACACACACACACACACACACACACACACACACGCACACGCACGCACACACACACACACACACACACACACACACACACACACACAGACATCGACCTCAAATATATTATAGATAAATGCAGACACAATGCATGTGTTTGTGCTTGAAGCACATTTGCATGTCTCTCTTCCTCTCTCTCTCTCTCTCTCTCTCATGCACACAAACATTCGGGTGGGGGAGGGAGATCCAGTTTTAAAGGAAATCACATAAAATGCCCCATTTGACCTTACTAGCTGTCTCTTTTTGCATGAACACATCATCGCGGTGAGGTAGGGGTTCTGGAGTTTGATGGTCCAAAACATTTGAAGTATTTTACTTGGCCCCATTTTCTTGACAAAAATATCGCAGACATCGATCCATGACAAGGTCTAAAAGCAACATTTAAGGTTGTCTTCAGAATTTTTGGTGGTTTTCTTGGAAATCCACCAGAAAAGTGTTCTAGATTACATGATTTCTCCCTAGCATTCACATTGATCATCGCAATTGAATATTTGTTCTCCTTGCTCAACTTTAATTTCTGAACAAGAACTATATTTTAATTAAATTTGATTACCATCATTATAATAGCATAATTATTCATATTCTGTTGTTCAGAGCTTCAGTATTGCCACATATGCCCATGGTGCCTACTGCTTATTGTGCTTGTGCAAGTCAAAAGTTATGAATATTCTGTCAATCAGAGCATCAGTATTGCTTCATATGCCCACAGTGATTAGGCCTTATTGAGCTTGTGTAAGTCCTATTTATGCGATACTAAAGTGGAAATTTTGTGGTCTCGGGGTGTAATTTTGGCATCAGTAAAAGATGAGACCATTTCACAGTGTGTCAGTGCCGTACCCCACCAACTATGTTGCCTATCGCCTCATTCCATGATTGTATTGATGTAGAAAACAGTTCTTTTTTCTTCAGAATAATTCATTCGTCAATCTCCCAGGTCGCTCAGATTTGCTGCATCAGCTTTTCCACAACGTCGAGAACAAGAAAACAGCCCTTTCCTAAATGCTTACCGTTGCACATAGTCACTTACTTAATGTTTTTACCCCACCCCATAAATGCCTTATGTCTGAATGTGCTCTGGGCTGTTTGGGAATGCATGGGGAGGGCATATTTTGGCCTTATTGCTATTGACTGTGTGCGGTCTTTAATGGCAGGTTTGTGATCTGTGTCCATGCTGCCAGATGCGGGTGCCAGCATTTCTAGCCTCGGTTATTCAGAGGGCATTCAGTTCAGGCATCATTTCACGCTCCCCTGAGCAGTTCTAATCTTCATTCTTTCCCCAGCCGTAGACCTTTTGTGATATATTAAAACACGTCTCTCTGGGATTGAAAACTTGGCACTGCGGTCAGCCAAACTTTGCGCCACTCCGTCAAATGAATATTGCCGGAGCTATTTAAGACTGACCTCTCTCTCTCCCTTTCCCCCACCCCGTGGTGTTAATTCTGGCAACACCCAAATAATTGCATGCAAAAAAAAAAAAAAACTGGCATTGAAATAACTGTCCATGTTTTTCCATGCGGAGCCCATCGTTTCTCACTCATGACTCTTTTGCCAGAAGAATTATGTTCTCCAGACAGGATTTAAGAAGGCGTTGGAGAGTGCTGCTTCTTTGGTCTCCAAAAGGATTTTCACGCAGGCACAAAGCACAGAGCCCACCACCACCCACCACCAAATAATCCATCCCCGCCTCCACCAGGCCTCCATTCTCGCTTCTTTCAACATAAGAGCCAAAATGGCTGCTGATGCGCATTATGTCACTGCCGCAGTGAGCAATGTGGCCCCAGGCACACAGGACCCAGCAGTTCTTTGCCAGGAGGCAAGTATCACAGGAAATGAAGAGAAATAAATCACAGTATTTAATGGCCCTCTGTGATTCCGTGTGCACTTGTCACAGATCCCCCTTGTAACTCTGCTTGAGAGGATTTACACCGGAACAAAACTGAGATTTTGGTAAAAGCGGCTTCATGTTCCTGAGCTATATTAATGCACTCAGTGTGATATTTTGTCATTATGTAATTCCAGACTTTTTGTAGCCGGTAGACATTTACCTTAACACTGTCCCCACCAGTGTATTTATTTATTTATTTATTTTTACTAATATTCATTAAAGTGCCAGTAAATACCTTGCATGTCTTCAATGATATCTCAATTGTGACAACATATAAAAATGGTATCAGTAGGTAGGGAAATTCATCTTCACGTGGATATGTTATACAAATTTTAACGACATCGAAAAATATGGATTTTTATTTTAAAAACTCACTCAACCCTCAACCTGTCGCGCGAGCGAAAATGTGATGTCATGAGAGTAAGTTCCCTTTCTTGTGTACCACGTGACGTGTGACGTAGCACACACAACAGCAAAGGCGAAAAGAATCAAGTTGACAGCCTCGGAGAGAAAACGCCGGAAAATTGCCCTTGATGCCAAAAGAAGACGATCCCTTGTATTTATTGGGAGTGCTATTGATCGGTGGAAGAGTCTGAGAGAGCGACTGGGCATTGACAATGATGACTTGGCCCTAACTTTGATGGATTAGTAAGTTGAAATACCGTGTTGGTTTTTCTTAGCAACATTTCTCGCGCTACTGGTGTTCATAAAAGTATACAACGTAAATGGTAGTGTGCCTCGAATGGGGGAATTATGTTTTGCTTATCGTGTTTGCCTCCACATTCTCCAAAAACGTTCCTGTCTGTCCTCTTTTTCGTCCGCGCGACGCCATCTTTGTTTACAGTGCGCGATTTCGACCCACAATGCTTTGCACGGTACATAATCTAGCCGATCTATTTTTAGACCGGGAAATCCTTTTTTGAAAAATTGCATTTCCTAAGGTTATTTTTGGTCAAATTTATAATTTTTTTTGGGCCATATTACAGATAGCTTGACTTTTGGAATTTTAAAAAAAAAACACATGCAAGGTATTTACTGGCACTTTAATCTTTCAAAACCTATTTTTATCAGAAGATGTGTAAAGGCACCCCCCACCACATAACAGAGTAAGTGTTGATTGCTGGGATGTTTTGTCAATGGCGAGGGTAGCATTCTGTCATAATTGATAGAAAATCTTGTCAAACGAGGGGAATGGATTAAGCGTCAGTGTTTCTGGCCAATTTTAGCTCAAAGCCACTTTCTTTAAAGTTTGAGTTGGATTGCTCACTTCTCCCTGGTGTTGAATTGCCTATTACATCACAGGGGGCACTGCCATGGTCCCAGGATCATTGGAACTGCTGCTCTACTGCACTTACTGCAAAGGCAGTCCCTAATTCAGATCCCACAGGCCTTTTAGCAAAGCTGCCCAATCCTATTCCTAAAGATCTACCATTCAGTAGTTTTTCCACTCAAACCAAAATGAAGTACACATCAGACAGAGAGTTCTTGCGGAGCTGCTGATTAGTGGAATCAGATTTGCCAAATTATGGAATAAATGATGACCCACAGAATGGCAGATTTCCTGCAGGAGGTTTGGCAGCCCAACTATACAGGATTACAAGAGAGAAGAAGAGCAAATACGGTGGAGAACGGCTTAAAACTGGATATCTGGACAACTGCTTCTGCTGTCTGGTTTGGAGGAACAGATGTCGCAATAAACCTGCCCAACTCATGATGCCTCTGTGTATCCGCCATGATTGCTAAAAGCACATGCAGGTCAGACATTTTTATAAGGTCAAACCTGCATTCTCTGTACCAGAGCGCCCGGGTTGCTACATTTTATGCTTTCTCTAATTCAGCTTTTAGAACCATGTCATCTTGAGCAAATTATTATTATTATTTTTTGGTCCCACAATAAATCAGGCATCACATGCCAGATGTTTCCTGTGGAAGGACAGTTGTGGGAAAACATGGCAAAAGAAAGAGGGAAACACTAAAGGAAAGGAAAATACTGTCATTTTCCAAAATTGTGAGCTCAAGCTTTTTATTTTTTTTTATTTTTCCCTTGAATTTCAACAAAGCCACCAAACTGGCAGAGCAGAGAGACTCTTAGAGCAGTAATAAGCTCAGTTCTTATTTTGCAAGTGGTGACACTCCGCCGCTATAATAAAGCTGGTCGCCCTGATTAGGAGCTGTCTCTCTCTCGCTCTCTCTCTCTCTTTCTATTTTCCTGCAAACCGAGCTAGCACTACTGGCATTCAAATCACGCCCTCATATTTTCTGAGCATATTAGCAAATATTAATATCCCCAAAAGGGCTGTACTCTGTTAAAGTCAAAAACACTCCGCAGAGTGGCGATTGTGCTCTTTTCCTATTACAGAGCAGCAAAATACAAAGAATATCTGAGAGAAAACGATCAAATTAATTAATTAGCCAATGACCTCTCCTTCTTTTTCCCTCCTTTTTTAGATCTACTCAGGATGGTGCTGTCAGCTGTCTGGAGTTATGATAAAAGCTATGCCAGAAGCTTGCATTAGTCCCCTGGGTCTTTTGCACAGTGAGCAAATTGTGTCTTCGCTCGTAGCTTGTGATGTGTAGCTGCAAAGGTCGTGGGTTCAGTCCTCTCTCTGAGAGAGGAAGTCTTGAGACTCTTGATGTTAGAGGTTGATCTATCAGAGACGGAGAGAAATGTCGCAGAGGCCATGAATAATGACATCACTTCCCTGAGCCAGAGAAAGGACTGGATTGATTCTCCTCGTGCAGTGAATTCATTTTAGGTTGGTTAGTTTTTACTCGTAATGTTTTATAGCACTAATAAAAGAACAGTATTTATGTTCTGACAAAATCGCAGTTAGTTCTCGCTTGAACACCTCCCTCCTGCCCTTCTTCATGCAGAACAACTATATTTAGACAAACAAAAAATTAAATGAAAATAGAAAAAGATAATAATAAAACATTCAAAAAAACTTGCATAAATTCTTAAAATTCTGGGCATTCATAAATTCTTCATATGCCTCAATTAAAAATATTATATCATGGAAATATTGTAACTAAATACGGAAGTGCTGGTTTGAACTGCTTCAAACTCCTCTGCTCTCTAGCACTCATCTACATGATGCATGCATGTTATGGCAACCATTTGAGGCAAAACGGTAGGCGTACACTAGATGAGGTAACAGGGAGAAGTGATATGGTGAACATTTTAACCCTGACAAATGAGTGTGTACGCTCCCTCTCCCAACTGCTGCTGTGACGAGTTAGTTTTCAATACTCTGTAAAGCTGAATTGTGCTTTGTGAGTGAAAGCTCATAGAATTACTCACCAGTAGTGCCCAAGGCAAAATAAAATCAATGATCCAGCCTGCGTAATGTCATCAAACAATAATACGATCATTTTTGGCCAAACCCACGGAGGAAGCATTTCATTTTAGTGCTTGTTGCATGCACACGGTCGGCACATCTTTCTTTACATCCAACACTCTGAAACCGTCGGGAATAAAAAAGTAACGCTAGTCTGCGTTTTAGACTTGAGGCATGAATCACGCATGTCACATCCTGAAGCTTTAAATTACCTGTGAAATGATTTAAAAAAAAAAAAAACATCTCCTGCAGAGATGCTGAAAAATAGACGCTGATAGGAATTCATTCAATCCAGTATTCATTCTTGTTCAAATATGAACCAACTCTGGAAGATGCCTGCACCTGGAGATGCATACTGCTATTTCTATCCTGTTTCCTGTGTTGGAATATTTTATCTGTCTTACAGTCATTACTATTATTTCTCGTTTTTCACTTGCCTGCTAAATTTGTAGGAAGGGGAGTCCTAGTCAGGTTCCCTCTGCTGCTGGAGAAAGTTGGTGAATCTGACACTTTTGCCGTATTACGTTATCTCCAAATAAATTCTAAAGTGAAAAATTGAGGCGCATTGAATAAGCTCCAGAACAGGAGGGAGGTGCTGCCGACCTTTGAAAAAACTATTATTTATTTATTCCGTCCTCCCACCCCACCCCACACCACCCCACCTCACCCCACCTCCCATCAGGTACAACTGACCTTTAGCCCAAAGCGTTTTCTTTGTGTTTACGCCACATACGGTATGATCTGTGGTGAGTCGCTGAAGAGTTGTCACGGCGGCAGCAGTTCACAAACCCCACAACCCCCCCCACGTGTGGTTTTTAGAAGGCTGGTCTCTGACGGCTCACTTGAGCTCCACTCCTTCATTTCCCCGCTCTGGCGCTCTCATTCAGTCACGGGGGCGGAGCCATTTCAAGCGTAAAATAGGCACCCCAGCACACCACAAATGGACAAAAAAAAAAACACAGCGGTACAAGTATCTTTTCAGCAGGGACGATGGCTCAAAAGCACCTGATGAAAAGCGCATGACTCTTGGTAGACTGGCGGGGGAAGGTGAGGGAGCTCTCATCGTTCTCTTCTCCGCAGGTCAAGAGAATCTATTCTTTCTTTCAACGTACGCTCAACAAATGCCACTCGTTTGCTCGTGCACTTTGCTAGGCCATGGCACCAGGCTGGCGTGAAAGAGAAAGATCGAGAGGAAGTTCTCATGCAGATGATGTCATTTTTTAATGCAATTTCTGCCTAATTGTCTCGTCTGGGAGATGTAATGATATCGCCAAGGCAGTGGGATGCCCTGCCGTGGTGAAAGAATTGGTCTTTGTGGAGACAGACTCCCCTCTTGGTTCCAGGGAATAAGATTTAATCAAGGCCTGTCAGCAAGTTAAAATTCTTTAACTCTGAAGAACAAAAAAAAGAAAAAAAGATTTTCTGTAGATTAATTTTCTCCAGTCAATGGCTAAATTTCAATTCGTAGGTCAGATGCACATAGTTTCTGATTTATCTTTAATTGTTCAATTGTTTATTTTCGAGCGAAAAACCACAATTATCTATTATATCCTTTCCTAATAAACTGTACTGATGCATGCTGTCATGATATTTGAAAACTGAAATTGGAAACTATTTTTAATTTTCTGAAATGGGTTTTCATGACTTTTTTATTGCTATATTTGATCACTTTGTCTTATTCACACAGGAAAGCATTTTACAGGGAAATATAATGTATTCTTTTTTATATTGTGAAATAATGAACCACAATATAAGTACTAAGTATAGCATTCATAACACTACATTGCGCCTCATTTGTATTGACCCGGTGAGACTTCTGTAATGCGTAATTTTCATTTATTTCCAACATGAAGCCAGAGCTCAGGAGTTAAGCTGTTTTGACTGTGTTGAGAAAATATGTTTTCATCAATTTCTGAACCTCAAAGCTTTACTGAAGTCTACAGATCCCCAATGACTTTGTGATCAAGCTACGCAAGCGAAACATCCTCAGCTTCTTGAGGCTTCTTCAGCGAAACGCAACCTGCTGGAATACGAGAGCCAGGGCAGGCCTTGGGAGACACGCCCAAAGAGACACGCAGACGCATTATGCTGTCAAAGGTTGTGTTTTGGAATGTGTTGACTACCGAAGCTTGATAGAAACACTCAGGTTCGGGCAAAAAAATAAAAATTACGAATGCTTTTCGGTGAAAATCAAGGGTAGGAAGAGAAACATGAAAGCTGCGCTCGCCCTGGTTTCGACACACCGCGCACGCCATCGCCAGATGATGAGGGCATTGAGGTTCCAATGGCCTGTGGTGACACAGTGGTGGAGCCAAGCGCAGACCGTTCAACCGTGTGGCGGGAGACGCGAGGGGCCAGGTCTCTGAGCATACTGGCAATCACAGTCGGGCAGGGAGTGTGTGTGTGTGTGTGTGTGTGTGTGTGTGTGTGTGAGGGAGAGAGGCCTCCTGCCCGTATCGCTCATGTTTACTTTCGATCACTCCACTCAAGCCCTGAAACCCCCCCCCCCCCCCCCCGACACAGTAATTCCACTCCTCTAAAGTGGATGAGACACAATTTTTTTTTTGTTGCTCATGGTTACCGCCTTATATCCCCTATACACCTTATATACCCATAATTTATCCGTGATCTTAAAATCTATGAAAGCTTCCTGAAGAAGTAAGGGAGGTGGGGGCTTGTTTTGTTTCCAAAGTACTTTCTGCTGAATGGGAAAAAAAACAGGCGCATTTGAATAGTGGCAGCATCAGAACAGCGGCTATTGAGTTTTTGTGCCGCTTTTTTTCTTCAGTGACGAGCTCAAATTATCGTAGGTTTATCTTCATCTTTCATCCATCTGCAAGATCAAAGAAATAAAAAAAAGTTGGCAGAATGAGGCACGAGTGTGCTCTTAGGCTATACTATGAGAATTACAATAAGTAAATGCTAATGTGAGGAGACCATTCATTCACTCCCACGCTAATTAAAGGAAATGATCCTGAAAGGAGAAAAGTACTGAAATTACGTTCATAAATATGCTCTCTAATAAAATGACAAAAAACAAAACCATGTTTTGATCCGCTCAGCTTTCTTTCTTCTCCTTTCTCTTTAGATATGTGTGTTTCTTCTCTTTATTTGACAGTTGCAATTGTCACCATGGTAATGTAAGGAATAATGAAGTGTGACATAAATCATAAATCAGAGGTCCAAAGCTGATCCCCGAGGCCTCTCCCCTCCCCAGTTCCCCCGGCAGACACTCTCTCCCTTTGTTTTTTTTTTGCCATCGAAGTTAAAATTCATATCCATCAAGCGAATTTCACATCAAAAAGGTCACCTGAGATACACCTAGTAATTAAAAACAACCTTCATCATCCGGTGGCCTGTGATTTAGCTGTGCTTCATCCGAGCTGTGAGACTGAAATTCTCATTTCTGAGGCTGTCAGTCATGCAGTAGCTGTGCTCTGTCATCAGCCTGCTAGCCGCAGCACGCCTGGCATCAGGCAGCCATTAATGATGTGATATCATTAATGTTCTGCCATAATGCGAATTCTCCGATGACACTAATGTCAAAACATACCACATCTTTGCAGTGCTTGTTGCCCAATTTAATTGGTCTGCTCTCAGTTTTTGGGAAGGTAAACAGTGAATTTATAAAAAATGAGTTTTGAATGGTCAGTCAGCTGATTTGCAGTTTATTGTTCATCTTATCGAAGCGTTGATGAGTGGTCCACTTTACTCTTCGCACATTTATCCCTTCACAATTTATCTCCCCTTATCCTGACCGGTTAATTTATGCGGTATGCCAAAAGCAAATTAAAGGAATCACTAAAAACTATTTCTAAGACAGTCCAAGGCCACTATTGTACACATTATATGGGGGGAGGCATTTCTTGAAAGGACACCATTAACTCTGTGGTTACAAATGGTATACTGGTTGTCTGAAAAGAACTGTGAGTCAGCGCCATTGTCCAAACAGAGATAATCTGTTTAACTATTTATGTAGGAATTCCAAGGCCCCCTAATTTAAGTTACTTTTTAAACCCCTGCACTTATCCCCTCGACCCATATTCACCCCTATCCTCCAAACAGCTTTGACAGGCCAAGGCAACTCATGAGAGCCCGGTCTTTCATCTTGTTGTCCAGTGGAGCGCGTCAGATAAGTGGAACAATGCTAATCATTCAGAAAGAGAGGAAGGTGCTCAGGAGACTGAGGTGAGAAGATAGTTCTTCTATATCCGTAACATACTTCAGGGACCTAAGTAAGTGTCTTAATCAGCCCAGTCTGAGACAACAGCCTACTGTGCCAACTCAGTAAAGCATGTTTAAAAATAACTGCACCCAGCACCCATCAGTAAACCATAATTAAAATGGATTCTCTCTCTTTCCTTCTCTCTCTCTCTCTCTCTCTCTATCCCTCTCTGTTTCTCTCAGTCACAGATGTGTGCACGCACACACACACACACACACACACACACACACGCACGCACACACGCACACACACACACACACAAATGCCCACGAGAGCACTGAAAAGGGAACTCGCATACACCTCAGACACCGGCACCCAGACATCCAGACATTCAGGCGCACACGCATCCCCGGTGTTGTCATTTCGGCAGTTGCCATGAAATCCCGGTAATTGGCTCAAATGTACAGAAGTGGTAAGACTAGGGTTGTCCAGAGTTACCTTTACGAGGAATAGGGGCTCAAAAGAACTTCATTTTCGCTTTAATTAAAACAAGCCGCCTTGACATTCACCTCTCGCGGCCCATTTCGATCAATATCAAATCCTGAACATAATGAGAATCTCCAGTGAACAACTGACATACCCCTCATGTGAAACCCCCGTCCCCCCCATTCCCTTTCAAAAAAAAAAAAAAATCTGCTAAAACTCATTATTTGTACATATCCTAAGTTCATGCCCCTTTCATACTAGTGAAAGGTGAACTTTACACAGTTTTAGATGATTCTAATGACGTATAGTGGAACATTGATCTGAGTAAACTTATTAACTAGAGTAACAGTATTGGCTCCTCAGTTACTTATATTCTCCGTGCCATTACCAATGCTCCATTCATGTTAAGTACGTATAAGACCGCTGTATGTGCCTGAAAATCATTATGCTGATCTTAACATCAAATGACTTCTGAAGCGATTTCACTGCCACAGACAAATATTCAATATCGGAAAAAATTCATGAGAGTTTTGTTTGAGTTTTAGCTCGCTCCCGTCATCGTAGTCGACCATAAGATGGTCATAAAACTCATAAAAGTCTTTTTCTTGTCTTCACGTCCTGATGAAATCAAACGTTCAATATTCTTGGAAGTCTTTAGCCTTGGCTTCTGCAAATAATGAAGTTTAATGACATGAACGTTATACAGAACCAAGAGCTGCACTTTGCAAGACCCATGGCCTTTGAAAAAAGTCTGTGAGAGGAAACTCTTGACACTCGATGACACTGTGTCTTGAGATGTGAGAAGGTGTCAGACATGAATCCGAAAAATTTTCTTTTCAAATTCTTTGAGAATATGATAGGCATAAGGTGCAAATTTGTTTTGACTTGGCCATTTACTTTGTGAGTTCTCTATTAGTATTTTTGAGATCACCAAGTAAACTGCACTGTTTTTGTAAAGGACAGCTTGCATTTACTGAAAGACAAAGTTGAGGACAAAAATGGATTGAAACCAGGTCGCAGGTTTTTTTTTTTTTTTTTTTTCTTTCCTAGACTGTTATTATTCTGTTCCTACAACCTAGTTCTTGCAGCCCTTGTGGCATGTGCTCAGTGTATAAAATATCTTGCTCGCTAGAAGGGCCTTGTAAGCTGACTTGTGTGAGAGCATCTGCCAAAGTAATGAATAAAAAACACTGGTGTTGTAGCAGATGCTATTCCCTCTGTATTAGCAGCGCGCAAGCTGAGACATAGAGACAGGCCTGGCCTCAGTGCTAGCTGGTGAAAGGACCAAATGCACTCAACCTAGAGCCATTTTAAGCTTCCTCTGACAGAGGGATCATATTCATAAAACATGTCAAGGTACACATGCTGATCCAGGATCAGTTTTTCTCTTTTAGCTCATTATGGTTTGGTTAAGATTTGACAGATGAAAGCTTGATCCAAGAGAAGGGCTCTCTCACAGAGACTTCAGAACATGCCCTGGGATGATAAATTAGAAGATGTAAAAAACACAGGTTCACTCCCAGGGATGGTATTATTGGTGATTTTGAAATTGTAGATGATACAGTAACTTAACTTGCAGTGTATATGTGGAAGTTTCACCAGAAATGAAAACAGCATTGAGAAAAGTTAAATTTTGATTTACTAAACCAATGTTACGTCAACTTGTTGAACACAATTGGTTAAAATAACTTCTAATTAAATTCTTAGATAGTGGGCTAGTTTAAGAAATCAAATTAATTGGAAGTTATGTTACTCAGTGGTGTGCAATCTGTTTCAGTGTGTGGACTGATTGGTAATCAGCTTCAGCTGTGCTTGCGTCAGAGTAGCTGCAGCTATCAGCAAATCGCAGGCCTTCAACGTTACGGACGAGTTTGAGAATGTTAACTGGTGCTGCTCTTTCTTCCTCGTAACCATGAGAGGGCTAATAACTGTTCAGCAGTAAAGGCGTTTTGGCATGACAGAGCAATGAGTCAGTCGCAGCTTTGCTCTCCTGACGCCGAGCCACACTCCCACACAGCAATCCCATGCAACTCCCACAATCCTCCAAAGTGGTTGCTCTTCCTGTTCTTACTCCGAAGGCTAAGTGCATTGAGTCCAGTTTGCAGAAGAGGTTCTCAAGGCATGTGCGCCTGAATGAATGTACCCTCACAATTCAGTGAACCCATCATGGTCTTGTATTAATAAAATATTACTGTGAATGCAAATAGCCAGCTATGTCAGACATATCCTTTCACTCTTGATCCCTAAGCTCTCCTCTGCATAATATTTCGCGTAAAATCGCTGTAGCGCACCTCACATGCTCACTGCTGCAGTGAGGCCTTTTTCAATTAAGTAGGAAAACAATGTCGCATCAGCGTTGGTAACTCCTATAATGCAATGCTTTCACAGTTACATACAGCTAGGTCAGCTTCTTTGCTGCATTTCAATTTTGTGCAATCGACCGACAAAAGCAACACCGTCCGCTCTGTCCCCACACCAAATTAGTGATGTCACCGGAGTGAGACTATTCCATTACTCCTCTGCACTTAGGTCCGCTGGGAGATGCGGTGCTGGATCGCACAGAGCTTAAAAGATTGTAGTCTAGTAAACCTGTGACCCCGGTAAAGTCTGAGTTAATTACCAGGGACCCAGTGGTTATCCCAGGCTCTCCCCTGGGGACCCAAACCCCTGTCCCTCCTTCTAGCCAGTCACCAGAATAAAATGGAGCTGGTCTGGAAGTAGTCAAACATCCAGGTCAAGACTCGAAACAAACTTTTGTTCTCACTTTTTTGCCCTCACGTTTGTTATTTTTCTCTGTTCACAGCACTGGATCGATCATGTCCACAGCAGCTATGAGCAATTCTAGCCTTTTGCCGGGACCTTCTGACTCACGGTCAGTCTTGCTTTCACCCTTTCCTTTTCTTTTTTCTTCTCTCTTCTTCCCTTCTTTCCACCATGCAAGTTTCTGGCTTTTCACATTCTCTCAGTTAATTACTTTCCTTTGTGAGCAGTAAGCAGGGGGTGGGTATGAGAGAGGGATGGCTGCTTGATGATGAATCCTTTCAGACTATAGGGCTATTTGGCTCCTTTCTATCTGACGGGTTATTTTTAAGAGCTGTCCAAGGAAGCACTTAGGCTTTCTAGAGAGGAATTACGTGATGGTGATTTGTGTATTCCTAAGGAGTCACATGGGCTTAACAATGAGGGAATGCAGGACAAGTTGTACTGCATTATTCGGGGCTTATTACTTTCCTATTCGAGTAAAACCAAACACACCTGTGGGATTAGATGACTGGACCGTGCAGGGTACATGTTAATCACCTAAGCGGGGTAACTTTGAACTTCAAAGGACCTGGAACTGCGGGAAACGGTGAAATCCTGGTGATTTTGGGGTCTGTGGAGAGAGAGCAGACAGCCTCATTAGCGTAAGGACCATTTAGCATATCCGGCAGGAACCGCGACTGTGCACTGAAGCTTGTAATGCCAGCTCTATTCACAGCATCAGGGCAATTTTGCCGGGAGTCACCAATCAATAATGGTTGAGCAAAGTGAGCAGATTAAAAGTGCAATCTTAGGCTGCCATCCTGCAAGAAAAAATACCAAGTTGCTCAGTAAGCGTGGAGTGGATTCTCCAGTTAAGACACTCAGTCCTGCTCTGTAATAGAACCCTCACTCTTCTGATAGGTTAGTTTGAAGCCCTATGTGGCGATGCATGATTCTCTATAACGTTACCTGAGGGGGAAAATTTTCTTTCAGTGAAGTAGCCTCCATCTCAGGGTCTTGAGCTTTTTATGTGCTGGCTGTATATACAGTGCTGTCCCACAATGCAGTGGCTCCAGAGATCTGTTAGTGCAGTAGAATGAAAATATCTGGATGTTGGCTTTATGTGTCATAAGGGACATGCGTGCTACTCTGCATCCTCCTGAACAGAAGGAGGATACTGCAGTGGCAGAAGAAACTTATAATTTTTGTCTCTTTAAATATAATATAATATAATATAATATAATATAATATAATATAATATAATATAATATAATATCTAAGCTAAGGTGTTACTCTGCAGGAGAACTTTTCAATTGGTGCAGGCAGCTCTCAGGTACCTCATAACTCAGGGGAGTCATTACTGTGCAATTCTGAACCTTGTAAAATTCTCCTTCCCAGTGGCATGCTACAGCCAATTATAAATCACCCTGATTCCATTCCACTCTGAGCCACACATCTGATGAATAAGAACAATTGCCTCAGCTGGATACACTGCCCAAAAGCTGTGTCAACATTCTGAGACGCAACTCCACCTCCAGCTTTTTAAAGAAGGGGACAGAGATGCTGAAAGTCCCAGCTCGCTTTCTCCTCACAATTAACCTGTCAAGTTTGGCAATTTATGATGTCATCAAACCGCACGCTGTTTCCCATAAAACCACTGCAAGGACAACGGGGTGGCGGTGCGGGTATGTTAAATCCCGTTAAGTCAAAAGAAGGACTATTTTCAGTGGAGTAGACAACGCAAAGAATAGCCGCAGAGGGCTAAAAAAGATTTTTTAAAAATAGGCTTACTACTCCTGGGTTCATTAAAAGCCTGGAGAGATGATGTCTGTAGGATAGCTTACAGTGCAAAACTGTGGCGATTTCAAACTCCAGTGCGTGGTTGGGCTTCATATAAACCTATCACAACTCAAACATCTCACGAAAAAGGCTTGAGGATAAAATATTTCCACACTGCAACAAAATGAATTTTAACTAATGGGCTTCTACCGTGGTTTGTCCCCTGACTATCCAAAATTCTCATAGTTTAATTATCGTGTTGTTTCTTTTCTACAGTACTTTCAATGTGTTAATTTTCTCAAACTTTCCACAGGATTTCTTTTAATGCTTTCATACTCTGCATTTCCAACAAAAATGTATTTTATTTTTACCAGAATTGTCGCGTTTTAAAAGAAATATTGGCACTGATGCTATCCAACTCTGTTTGCCCGAGCTTGACTTACTTTAATCAATATGTACAGTGATAGAAGCAGAAAGCAGACTTTGGTGGACTTCTACTTCAATAAATAACTCAATGAATAAATAAACGCTGTTTGTTCACAGCAAAACTATTTCAATGTTCCAGTGGTAGGTGGATTTTGGAAAACTTTAATGACTTGGAAACAATAATGTTTACTGCTCACCTTAGATTCATTCAACAAATGGACAAAGGGAAAAATGGTATTATATGTTTGATACAGTGCTCGATGACCACCCCCTCGACTCAGACAGACACTTATACTTCCATCATCACATTACTCTTGATGGGATATACCCCACTACTCGCTCTCAGAGAATGGGATTCCAAAAGTCAGGCTCAAACATTATCCCTTGCCAATCGCATACTCAGTCCTACTTATCCATGGGAAATAGAGTAAGAGGAACCAGGTTGGTACTCGGCTTTGATGAAATTCAAATTAGGGTGTGGCATGAGGAAACCATGCAAATATGCCAGCCGCATGGACCCAGACACCTGTTTTTATTTTATTAATATGGCCACAATATGCACATGGTTGTCAGGCATGCACAATGACTCCACTTCATGTACAGTGTACGCTTTGTGAGGACAGGACATTACACAGGTGCCGTAAGAGTTGATGCATCTTGGTTTTGTCTCTGTGGGTGCACAGCGCACACCTTTCACTGTAAGGTATTGTGCATTCACATGTTTTATGGAAACTGACGACCTTTAAAACTTGTGAAGGCCAACTTAATGATTTTGTTTTCACAACACTTTAAAAAATGGATAAATAACTTTTCGAAACATATACCATGATTATTAAAGTACCGTCTGCTCAATGCTACGTTGTATTAAGTTGGCTAACAAGATTTTTGGCGGTAACTGGCTTCCACAAAACACCTGAGTGACCACACAATCTGGATTTAAGGCGTTGTTATGATTGCTTCAAGCTAAGTTCCTGCCTTTGAATATTTGAGACCTGCTAATATATTGACATAGGTGGACCGGGTGAATGCATAAAATGCTTTAGCCCTTCTTGACAATGTAGCTCTTGGAAATATCAAAGCAACCTAAAATGTTTTTTTTTTTTTTTCCAAGACTTCGGCCTGTTTCTCAAAAGATAGCATGTATATTCAGTTGTAGCTGTCTTCCAATCCATTCTGTGCCAGACCTTATCCGGATCGGTTACTACAGTCCTGATGTGTAGAATCACACATTTTTCACACAGTTTTTTCAGAATCACTCTATCAAAGACAAGAATTCATCAGTTGCCTTTCGTGAAACAAAAGACTGAAGTTGAAGAGCACAAGACAGAAATTGCAGCTAACACATATGCAAACTATGGCCCGAATCACAAAAGTGGAGTTGTCTAATCTGGAACAGTATGACAGTTACAGTTATCATAAAATACCTTTAGGGCATGTAGCTTCATTTGGGAGGTTATTGTTTAGTCCAGTGAGCTCAGTGGATTTAAGAGCCATTCCACGAGAGATTGACATTCAGTGCACAGTTGACACCCCTGGAATTGAATAAAACTTGGCACGTAGGTAGATATGAGTGTCTCACAGAAAAAGCTGAATTTTTAGGTCCGTATTTCACTGTACTTGCCGATAGCACATGACACCACTTTTCACATCAACTATCATGACTTAAGGGTACACAGTACCAAATATGTTAGACTTTATACTTTTATCATGACCTGTGACACTTCAAGCCCAGCTAGAGTTTAGCACCACATCAGCGCCAAGCTGGGTTACTACGTTATCAAGCCAGAATTAGAGAAATAAAAATAAAAATTGAAAATGGGAATGGGAATAAAATAATACCCCAGACATATACCAAACTAGAATGCTTTACTATGTGTTTACTCACAACTATCATCTTCAGTGAATAGCACATTGGTATCTTGCTCTGTTGGTGCAATAGACGGCCAGAAAGATGGTTGAAATTAATTTTTGGTGCATTTTTGCTTGTTTTTTTGTATGTTTTCTCTGTAACCCAGATTTGTACTGTGAGGGTAAATGCTGTCTGCTGTGCATTTGGAACTCTATTTTCAGGAATACCAAGCATTTCTTTGCTAGTATCTACGCTTTCAAGCTAGAAGGAGCCAAAGTTGGTTGAAAACTCAAAATGGGACCATTTCATGGCAGATTGTGCCTATGTTTAGGTGGCATTATTTTGTTTACCCAATAAGATCGAGATCTGAAATTCTCTGGATGCATAGACCCTTTGGGGTACATTACAGAATTAGTAAAATCTCAATGGCAGCATTTTCAGTGTAGATATTTTAAACATCAAAAGTCAGAAATATTCACCTCCAGGGGGCTGTATACTGGATGCAAGTACTGCCCATCCTCAGCGAAGTAAGAAAGAAAGTAAGAAATTGTTTTTGAATTGTGATGCACACAGTTGGTTTTCTCTGAAAATGAAAAGTTTTGCTTGGTACTATTCTGGGGCGCGTTTCCCAAAAGCATAGTTCCTAACTAAGTTCGCAACTTACATAGTTTGTCCATTCACCATCAAAGGGCCCCTATGTAAGTCAGCATCTGTGATTTTGGGAAACACACTCCTGGCTGGATAGCTATCTCACCAAAAGTGGTGATCTAAAGACCTAGTATTTTACCAACTTAATATTCCATATTCCCAGACATATACCAAAGTTCTGTCTTTTCACATATATAAAGTACTTGCACAGTTAAACATAAAATTTGCAGTCTCTTTGCTATAAAGCTGGGTTGGTTGTATATTGGAAAAGAATATTGGTGGTGATTGTAGCATTGTGTCAACATGCAAGACTTTTACCAGTAGGCAGTACAGTGTACAGTTTTGGAGTGTTGGAGAGTTTCAGAAAGTAACAAATTCACTGCATTTTTGCATTACTATTAGAATCAGAAGTGTTAATTCTAGGATTTCCCTAAGGTATGGTGCTTGGGTATGAAAAAGGGCACAGCAGTTGCATCTAGCGAGTGGTTATCCTGATAAAAGGCACAGAGGTCCTAGCAAGCAGCCTGCCAAGAAAAGGGCAGTTTATTTGTAATGGTAACTTGCATGCCTTCATTCCTAACACCTGCCCATGATGTCTAGCCTACAGGATACTCACTGGGTGGGAGGGCGGGGTTTCTTTTACAGACTTCACATTTCTGTGTGTACCAAGCCATGGGTGTTGACACAACTATGGTGCCATATAGGCTGCAGCCGTCTCTTTAATTCAGAGACAGACATGCTCACTATCAACGGCCTGTTAGCAGCCCTGTAGAGACCCAGGATGCAGTGCAGTAGGGTTTGCCTCGATTGGCTAACATCGACCCGAATCCAATGAAGAAGGCCATGGATGGCTGCTCGAGGCCAAGGCCAAAGAGCACCTCTGGTGTGCACCACCAGGTGCCGCCAACCTGCAATTCAATTCCAAAAACAGACCGATGGATTGAGCTAGTCACATGCTTTGTTACTTAATTTTACTTTGGATAACATGATAAGTAAAAAACAGTTTTAACTTTTGTACTGTACATTTTTTCTTCATGTGCTTGGTTCCGTGATGAAGATTTTTTTTCAGAGTTCAAATTATGGACTGTTATTTTATGTAAGTGCATGTATACTGTTGACGCATGTCTGAATACGTACTTATGGTGATACGTCTTTTACATTAGTTCTTTTTTGCATTTAAAAAATTTGGACTGGTCATGTGTTATAACGTGCTGTACGTTTCTGACTGCGCTGTACCCGTACTCAGTAATAATCCATGTATTGTGTGTTTGTAATGCTCAAAGTCACCACCAGTTTACAACCAAACAAGCTTTATATCAAAAGGATTACAAATATTTTGTATAACTGTGTATGTGCTTCATATATTTCAAAAGACTGAACTTTGGTATATGTCCAGGAATACCAAAGTTCAGTTTGGTACAACATTAGCTCTTTAGAGCGCCACCTTTAGTAAGAAAGCTATGTACCAAGCATAGGACCAAATCGAGCTCTTCACTTATTGAAAAAACTAGCTGTGTGTATCACAACTCAAAAAATTTCTTTGGTACATTGCTGGGGATGGTCACACTTGTATCCAGCCTACAGTGCCCCCTGGAATTTTAAATGTTTAAAATTATCTACACGGAAAATACTGCCATTGAGATTTTACTCATGCTGTAATATACCCCAAAGGACTATGTATCCAGTGAACTTCAGATCTCTGTCTTGCTGGGTAAACAAAACAATGCCACTGAAACACAGGCACAATCTGCTATGAAATGGTTCATTTTGAGTTTTCCTCCAACTTCGGCTCTGTCCAGCTTGAAAATGTAGATACTATCAAAGAAATTCTTAACATTCCTGAAAACAGAGCTCCAAAAGCACAAAAAACAGCATTTATCACCATGGAACATATTTGGGTTACCGAGAAAATGTACAACAAACATACACCAAAATCAATTTCGACCATCTTTCCAGCCATCCACCGCACTAACCCAGCAAGGTACCAAGGGAATATTAACCGAAAATGATTATTTTGTTGTGAGTAAACACATAATAAAGCATTCTAGTTTGGTATATGACTGGGATATTATTTTATACCAATTCCTATTTTCAATTTTTAACGCGATTTCGCAAATTATTCCTGCTCAGTAACATAGTTGCCCAGCTTGGCACTGATATGGTGCGAATGTCTATCCAGACTTGAAGTGTGATAGGTCATGATAAAAGTGTAACACATCTGTTACTGTGTACCCTTAAGTCAATAATTGATGTAAAATGTGGTGCCAAAAGCAAAACAGAGCCACTTCAGTTTGCTTTCCGGTAGCGCCACTGGCAGATTTCTTGAGATAAGAACCTAAAGATTTGGCTTTTTCTGTGAGACTACCATATCTACCTATCTGCCAAGTTTCATTCAATTTCAGGGGGGTCAACTCCTCAACTTCATCAAAAAGTGCCATTTTCACATGGAATGGCTCTTTAATGCCGTGTTTGACAAACAGGGCCACGTGCAGAGTCTGGAGGATGCCAATTGCCTCTGCCATCGAGATCAGTAATTTTTTAAAAGTATGCTGAAAACTACTCATAGAAGAAGCAGAGATAAGGGATATGACACCACTTTTTCTGTCTCAAGCGTAGGGCATCAGCGCATTTGTGCACATCTGCACAGTGTCTGTTCATTAAAAGAAAAAAAAAGAAAAGAAAAGCACTGCATGTACAGGTGCAGTGTGAGACCTTGTCATTTACAGGACAGAAAGCCAGCCTGTGAATTCCTATTTAGGTTTTTGATTTTAAAAATAACTACATGTGGAGTAGCACAGAAGCACCTAAATTATCACACTTTATTCTGATTAAATATGAATTGAGTATGTGCACCAATGGGCTGGACCATCAATGTGTTTAATGCTGACTAATTATGTATCACGCACCAACAAAGAGCATATTCAGCCAGACCAATGATTTACACATAAATTGCGAGCAAATATTCTCAGACCTCGTACTGACTCATGGATAACAGAATGGCTCATAATCCTATTGAAAGGATGGGGTGGAGCTTGCCTTGTCATGCAGAGCGCTAAGCCCTTCTTGCTTTTAGGATCAACATGTTATTACTTTATTTATTCAGTGCTTTTAAACTACCAGCGATGGGTAGGTAAAAGCACTGGATTGCATATAAAGAGTAGCACCTTTTATCTCCCTCAAAGCTCTTTACTAGCATAAATGCCGCGAGAGTATGATTCCTATGCATATGAAGACAAACTGTGTCATGTTTTATCATCGTCAAATCTTTTAGAAATGGCATAATTTCCAGTTTCTTCAATCAATTATCGGAAACAGAGGAAGTGCTAATCAACCGATACTTAATAATTAGGAAATGAGTTGAAAAAGGTGTTTAACTCTGATGTAAGTTCACTACATCACACCTTCAATTATTATCACCGCTTCACAGAGATAATTGGTGTTAAGACCAGGATTTTGCAATCAACTGGACAATGTAATGCAGTCTAATAATCGCCTGTAATTTCATGTTTGCCGAATGTGTATACCTGCAATTGCCATGCTGACCTGTGCTCTGATTTAATCATAAATAATGCCATCATGCAACTCTGGAGAAGAAAAGATGCCTAGGGGTCAGAAATGCTATAACTACTCTAATTAAGAAGGAGATCAGCTTAAGGAATATATGCTCGCTTTACATTAAATCTGGATCAAAGTGAAGGCTGCCTAGAAGGGAGAGGGTGAAGTATATGAATAAAACAAGACTCCTGACTATGGCTGCCTTAAACCAAAAAGACAGGAGTTAAGGACCCCAATTAATACGATTGTCTATTGCTTTTAAATCCCTCTTTCCTTTCCGAACATCGTTCATCTTCTCTGGGATTATATTCAGACTCAATAAGCAATAACAACACTAAATACCTCAGAGGAGAAAATAAAAGTTTTTATCTAATTGGCAAACTCAATGCATTAAGATTGCAACATGCACCTTCTAGCAAAAACCAATAATTCAATCTTATCAGCATATAAGTGTAAAAATAAAATCTGTATTTGTTGTAGAGACCCTCTGATAATGCACATAATGGACCTACAAGGCAGGAAGCAGGAACGCCCATCTCCCAAAGCCTCTGGAGTCATTAATTGGAGATCAGACAAGAACCTAGTAAATCTCCCAATTAGTTGCCCCCAGGAAGTGCTGACCTCATCTTTCAAAATGGCCCTCATGCATGAGAGATACTTCACCTCCATTAGGTCAGATTTTTTTTCTCTGTGTACCTCTTGAGATCAATGTGCACATCTGTCTCCTGTTTTGTGTGCATATGTCTTGGTCTGTTTGTCTGTCTGTTAGCCCATCTGTCTATCTACCTATCCTTCCCTGCAACAATGCCACTGTAGGCAGTATGCTTATCAATGTGCCTGTCAGTCTGTTTCAGTGCATAGTTGTCTGACAGTATTTTCGGTCTGTTTTAGTGTTTGCTGTTTGAGTGAGCCTAGCTGACAGTGATGTGTCATATTTCTTTCTCTGTATTTTGAGTGAAACTTTTTTCATTCTAACTGACATTTTTGTCAAAAATGAATTGTGTATACACAGAACAAATAAGAGCAACACTTATCATTCTACATATTTGTGTAGTTATATGAATGCATGAAGTCTCAAACCTTTGGAATTGAACATTTCAGATAGTATTGAAACCAATGAACAGAAAGAATTTTAAAACTCGATGTCTAAAAAAAGAAAAAAATGACAGATAGTGTTCTGTAATTGTGTGTTTGTTTTTCGTACCTGCCAGCCTGGCTTTACGTCTTCTCATTTGTGTGAATTTTTGAGCATGCGAGTGTGTGAGTACGTGCACGCTTGTCAGTTTCTACGAGTGTGTGCGTATCTGTTCGTGTGACGATGTATGCCCGTTTGTGCAAGTGCACGCCTGCATTTCTACATCAGCAACATGCCTCCAGACTTCAGTGTTCCTCACATTTCCCATGATGCAGCTCCTGTGTGTGGATAGCTATTTTCTGCTGTCATCCGGCTGAGTCATCATGGAAATGCGGCCGAATCAATGGCCAGGCCCTGCGTTCTGCATTGTCCACGTCACACAATGTGATTAAGTAACCCCATGATTCAATCACAAGCTATAAATCTGTTGTATTTCAGAGCCTGTCTCCACCGTCTGGGCACAAACTGGCCCTACCACAAAGCCCTTTTGTCGCATTAGGCATTAGGTGAATATTTCTTTTTTTTTTTTTGTGACTAACTTGACCACCTCAGGGCGGTGTGACAATGAACAGGGAGAAGAGACCCCAGAAATTGAAACTGAGGGGGGGAGGAATACCTGTGATCTCATTGTCACTTTGATTGTTTGTGTTACTTTGACTTGTTTGAAGTGACCAGATTATGTGCTGTCCACAGCAAAAAAAAAAAAAAAATAGTTATTTATATATATATATATATATATGGCTGCTTGAGATCAGTCTGGGATTCACTCTGAAATGTCGACCAGGCAGGTTACTTCAGAATTTCAAAAATGAGAGCGCAGAGCGTAAAAGCATTTGTGGCGCATACTGTAAAAGTTAAAGATCAAGCTTTAAAGAGTGAAATCCCATGTGTTAGCGGCATTCTGCATTAAAATCCAAGGCAATTTCACTTGTTTGCCCAGTTGTATACACTGTGGAGAGAACAAAGACTCTTGCCTCTCTAAAAACTTTTTCATCTTAAAAATGTCAAGTACGGGGATAATTTTCTCCTCTTTGCAAAGGCCTTGAAAAAATTAAAGTCCCCTGGCTCAGATGAAGATGAATGAACATAGTGTGAAAACTCCAGTACTGCATTTAGGAGCAGAAACGTGCAGCGTCAGATTATCTGCTGAGGTAACACCAAGCAGCCCCTGTACTGCTCTCCTTACATGATTCATATGACTTGCTTTGATTTGTAAAGGCGATTGGAAATTTGCTGATAATGCTTATCTGAAAAAGTTTGAAAATAGCGAGACAAGAACAGCAGTTGCAACAGCAGTAGAATAACAAGAGCAAACAAGAATAAAAAAATGTACTTTGCCCATTTGTTCCAAGTCTTCTGAAAAGCACATTGATGAGACCTGTTTAACTGCTCCAGAATGGTTTGACCCTGTACAAGAAAAGGAGACCTTCGTTGGTGCCCGATGCCAAATGCTTGTTGGCAAGTTTCTTCCCTGGATTCGTGTTTTTTTTTTTTTTCAAATGACCCAAAAACCCTCTCAGATTGAATGCCCATTGCATTAAAAAGGTCATCTATCAAAAAGAATGTTCGTTGGCAGTAATGAATGTGAATAGAGGTCAATGTAGTGGTGTGGGTTTGTGTGTGGAGAACGTGGGGGGGGACAAGCCATCCTTTTGGAATACATAACATGAGTTGACCTTATTTGGAAACATTGTACGTATTTCTTTTTCAAGTCAAATGCACAGTAAAGTTTAAAAAAAAAAACTTTATTATAATGGATTGTGAAATAGGACGCCAAAAATGACATGCTTTAGCAAAAAAAAAAAACCCTCTACTGTTCAATTCAATTTATTTTTATAGCGCTTTTCAAAGATAGACTGTCACAAAGACGCTTTACAGTGAGAGATGAAGTAAATGAAAGGGCAGAGCGCAGCCTATTCCCCACTACTATGTGAAAGAACTAGCTGGTGAGCATCAGGTGCGTCTCCTGCCTGTCTTTGGGGTGCCTGATATCTAATTTCCTGAGACCACATTATTATTTAATATTGAAGTTAGTTCTTTAATGACGACGACAATGATGATGATGATGATGATAATTATTATTAATAATGATACGGCTCGTATACGGGCCCATCAGGCAAGAAAAGATTTCATTTTACCTTGAGTACGTCCTTTCTAGGCATTTTAAGAAAATGTTACCGGAGTGGTAAGGGGTTAATCAGAATAAGTATTTAAAACAATCCTTTGCCCCAGAGTATGAAGGTAATGAGAATGGTTTGTTGACTAAGAAATATTAAGAAATTGATGATGGAATTTTGGATCATCCTCCACTGGCCGCTCAGCTTGCAAATGTCCGTGACAGCAGGTACCCCTGGTGTCTGCCCAGCCACCCTGCGGGGCGTATTACAAGGCCAGATTAGAGGGTAAGTAAGGTATGTTGACCCTAAACCCGGGGTCTTCAATGTTATGAAGAAGGCTCTCTTTCAACTTGCCATGGTAACAAACAGTGTCTCAGATTGCGAGTTAATGGTCTTCTGAGCAAGTTCACACAAGGAAAGCCTGGTTAATGTAGAACTTGCTTCGTAGTTCACCTCCTTACTTTATTTTTCTACTGCTACCATGTTCCTAATGGAGTTTTTCAAACTGCTGTCCCTCAAGCAATGTGTGGATTGTATTCTTGTGACGTCATTGGCTAAACTACGGACAGTATTTAGCCAGTTTTATCCCCCGCCGCCGTGAAGCATGGAGCGAGGGACATAGTACTTAGAGATTGTCCATTACATTGTCTATGTAATGTAATGTAATGTCTCTGTAGTAAAATCACACCTAACCTACTAAATAAAAACAGCATAGCCAACCTTTTTCTGCTCAGAGTGGGGACTTTGGATCAATATTGATGAAGCAAGAAACCGAGTGAGTTGGGGCTAATCCCATGAAAGACCTAGCTAGCTATCTGTTGTCTGTAGTGGGTTCAATTTCTCGGCGTGGTGGCACAAAAATCAAAGTAAGCAAGTCCGTATTCAGAACTGTACAATCTGCTTTCTCTACTGAGAGTTGGGATCCTCCTTCAAGAGAAAGACTCAGTAAGAAATCATGTGAGTTGGCCAGTCAGCTATCTGTTGCAAATTTTTGGAACTATTTTTTTGCGTCGTGTTTTAAACATAAAATATGCTAGTCCGCGTCCAAACTGCATTGTGCACTTTCTCTGCTGAGAATCAGGATCCTGATTCAAGACAAGCAAGAGACTAATGAGTTGGTACTAACCAAGCTCAATAACAAGCGAGGGAGTAGAGATGTGTGGATTGCTGTTATATCCGCAAAACTGCAGCTAATCTGTGGACCAAATGGGCGGGTCACAAAATAAAGACTGATTAATAGTGGATGGATTGTGGGTGGGTAAAATTATACATAGTGAAAGTGAAAATATTGATGACATTGTCTAAATTTTGGACTATTTTTAGCTTCATCTTTTGTTTGACACAAATTAGCCGGCTAGACTCTTACTGTGTCTGTGGACTAATTGCGCAGTCTATTTCCAAACAGCAATGGAGGCTAGACAGATAAGAGAGAAAATTAAAAAAGGAGAATTAAAAACAAAGAAAAAGGAAGGTCAGAAAAGTTCTACATGGAAGCCTGCCAGAGAAGTCATGAACCATGCCGACAAGTCAAGTGCAGGGTGTGTCATGTCATATGCAACAGCTGCAAAGCCCTAAATGTTTATGACAGCCACAAAATGGGTACCTTCAACATGGTACATCATGTCTGTGCTAAATGTATGTCTGTATATCTCTTGGCATTTCAAGCACATCAAATTAAAAATAACTTGAAAATGAGCTCAAGATGCGGTCTAAAAATAAAGTAAAAGGCTGGTCCTTATTCAACTTTTGCTGTTTATTTCATACCTGTTCATTCTGTTGCTGCGAGAAGGGTTTATTGACAATTGTACATGCCCTGCCAGGGCTCTAGACTGACAAATTCATATTGACTTGCTTGCATTAGAGTGAGTGGCAGGGCAATCGAATGACTCAATTTAAGAAAGATGCATTAGGTGCGTGCCAAAAAATTTCAGATCGCCCAATCTCCCTGGTAAGAGCACAAAAAACCCTGCAAAATGACATATTTTTTGTATATACTTAAACTATAATTATTAGTTTTATTTACATGATCAAAATGAGATAACAAACAATTTAAATTATCTAAGATGACAATCACTTCCCTAAAACTATGAAAATTGATGAAAATTTTGACGAACAAGGAACGATGTGCACTTTCTTTTGCAACCAAAGATTTAAGCTTGCAGCAAATCAATTGATTTGGGATGGATGCTGCTATGCAGAATTTAGTTTGTTCCTTTTCCAATATCCAATTTGTATTAAACTTCGTCCAATATAGCTTAGATACCGAATCAACACTATATAGACTAGGTTTGTACTTTTTTTTTACGTCCCTTCCGCGAACACCACGATGTTTTAATTGAATTTGAATGAGAGCTTTGCTGGCGACCGATTGGAAATATTCAATAACAGGGAGAAGCCTCAGATGTAAATTAAGGGGACTTATAGTTAAGCAAACATTTTTCCCAGATATTCACTTATTATTATTATTAAGAATTATTACCTCCGCCGAGGAGGTTATGTTTTTGGTGGCGTTTGTTTGTTGGTTTGTTTGTTGGTTTGTTTGTGTACTGTTATGGCCCCAATTTGTAATTAGATTTACAACGCAACAGCAACAGCAAGGGATGACAGACACAGTTTTAACAACTAAAACACATTTAATTTTTAACAAAGACAATAATGACTAAACAACTAACAACTAAGACCAAGATTGATTATAACAAAAACAAAAAGAAATATTTACAGTCCCTTTTTGTGGGGGCTTGGTGATGTCCTGGGTGAGAAAATGCTCAAACACAGGCAAAGAAATCCACAAAAGAAACGTCACAGGTCTTGAACAGAATGGCAGGTCTGGTCATCTTCTTGCAATTTCTCCTACTACTTTACTGTCTCAATTCTTTTCCTTATATACTCTTTTGCAGACCCCACCCACATTTAGACCTCTTTTTTTAAATTTTCCGAGACTTGCCCCAGACATGTCCAGGACATGTCTAAACATGACTCCAGTCTGAGCTTCACAAAAAAAAGGTAAATACTGCCATCTAGTGGCCTATATTCACATTACAGTACAACATAACTCAAAAAGTTATGGACCGATTTCAATGAAATTTTCAGGGAAGGTGGGTATTAAGTCAACAGGTGATTAAATTTTGGCATATCTAGGCCAAAGTAATGCTGAGATATATGCCAAAGTTCAAGATTTTAAATCTTTCCAATGGGCTTGAGTTCCAATCACCGTGCTTCTGGGTTTTGCTGCCCCCTGGCCAAGGTCTGCGCTCTCTGAGTGCTTTTCTAGTTATCAAAATAATTCTTTCTTTTTTCAAATTTGGGGTCTCCAATCCCACCCGAATCTGGAATGCCCAATTGCTGAACTACATACAAAGCTTGCTCATATGCGACCCCTTGCTGCCAGCTCAGGATAGTGAGGACAGTTCACGGCTCTCCTCCGAAGTAAGTGCCTGTCAACCACTGATTCTTATACACTCATTGGTTGAATCCTCGTAAGTTCAGAACGAGGGCGGAGGATACCCAGACATGAACAAACCCAGAGTCTTCCAGATGAGCGCCCGTCTGGCCAACAGGAGGCACTGGAGCAACGAACAAAGCTATTATTATGTATCCCCAAATCCGGCAGTCCCTTCCCAATTTGGAACCCTGCAGCGCGATGGCAATTGTGCCGACCCCTGCCGGTGGGTATGCCGGGGCTCGAACCCGCGATGCGATAGTCACCTCTGCACTGCAGCGCAGTGCCTTAACCGAGTGAGCTATCCGGCAGCTCTAAAAATAATTATTTTTGAAATTGCAACTTAAAACACTGAATTTCTGTAGCATCACATCAGTGGTTGCCATGTCAACGGCTGTTTTAATTAATATATACTTAGAGAAACAGTGTTTAGTTAGCTGCAATGTGAAAGAAAAAAATGTTCCAAATGTCACGACAGGGCTTATATTCCAGGTTTCTATCTTCTCGTATTGATTTTGACCCCTCATAAATCAATTTTGATGGGAAACAGCAAATTAAATATGCATATTTTGATTTACTCATATTCAGAGGTACATATTGCAAAAAGAGCTCTGTACAGACATAGACCATCAGAAAATGAAGAAAACTGCCAACTATGAAGTTAATTGGATGTACAGCTGCTGAGAAATCTGTATTTTCTTGTTGAAAATCATCTGTTAAGAGTAATTTCAGAGCAATTTTATAAATATACATTCACAATTTTATAAAGTGAATGTATGTCCTGAAAGTAGACCATTTTTAGGACCACTTCATGTTCTTTCCCCAAAATTAAAATTTTGAACCAAAATGGGCATTTTGCTTAGTTATAGGTCCCCTTAAAACCCCGTTCACACAGCTCTGCGACCTTACGAAGACCATGCCAATCACCCAGATCTGAAAAAGTAAACAAATCAGGGTATTATTGCCGTCAAAATCCAGAAATTTGGGAAATTAAAAACTGTAATAACGACATTACTGTGATGCTTCTACGTCCAAAGTGCTGCTGACTCACTGCCACTACAATTACACCTAGACCAATGCCGACCAAGCGGCCATTTCTACCACGTTGCCGCTATGACATACAGGACATACTACTTTGTTACACAGACCTAGAAGACTGTAGGATGATGTCGCTATGCTGGTGCTGACCATATTATGCTTCTAGTACGATTTGTTGCGATGTCTACGTAATTGTAATTACTGTATGCTTCATATTTCTTTGGAGTATCTTATACTTGCTGAACTTATTTTGTGATGTGTAAGTTAAATACAGTGGCTGAAGAAAATACAATACAGTAAGCAAAAGTCATTGTACTTATTTAATTTATGCAATTATTTTGTGCACTGATTTAAGCTATCATTTATGTCCTCTTGCTTCGATTGAAAATTCGTTTTTCTACTTATAATAGTGTTACTGGGGAAAAAGGAGCGTAGTGGGGAAAAATTAAGTAGTAGCAGCCCGTTTTGTTGGATGTAATGTTAGTTTCACAGTACTGTATTGGTCTGATTAATTAAGAATGACGATTAAAGATTGATTTGTGTACCACCAATTGTAGTGCTCATTCCCACAGCCCAGAGACCTGGAGCACGCGACCTAAATCAAGAAACGGGGGTTTCATCTATATAAATCAGGGGTGTTCAAGAATTTCTTCAGTTCTTTCCCAACTTCAAAGATGAACGGACCTGATGCTGATTTGATTCAACTGGCTTTGCTTCAACAAGAACGGTGCTGCGTGTTTATTACGACCACAGAGATCTCACCACGATGCTATCACGCTGCTTGTATGATAATGGCGTTACCACTATGTTCTTAATAAGACTTTGCCCCGCTTTTTGTGGGCCATGACCTGGCTACGCTTATTTTGTGCACATTCAAAATAAGTGTAGGGGAGATCGTGCAGCTTCCTGACTTAGGAGATCCCATCCCGACGAAACCACGTTCATGGAGATCCTCCCATGTTTCGCCCACGATTGGCCATGCTCTTGGCCAATTTTTCATCATAGTAGAAGTGGCATCTATGTGGGAACGGGCCTGAAGTTGTCAGACTAAAAATGGGAGAGAAGCCAACTTTCACTTCAGTATTTTTCCAAAATATACAGTAGTGTGCAGTGATGATTATACACCACCACTTTCATTTAAAATGGGTCTTCATATATTACATCTCAATAATCATTCCTACAAGTCTATTGATGATGAAATGACTATGCCAAGCAGTGCAGTCAAAACACACGAGGGTTACCACTTCCGGTTCACAGCTATAGGTAAACTTCGACGCAGTAGTTTCCTTGAACTCACTGAGTGGTTCTCGTTTATTAGGTGCTAAATTATCATGTCCTCCTTGCTTAGGAAAAGATCATTCTTGACTTGTGTTGAATTCAAGGAGCCTCAAATGTGTCACACCTGCCAAAAATAAGTTGGCAGAGTTTCAGCAGTTGGTTCTGCATAATTTCTTTGATTTCGTAGCAGTTTCTGAAACGTGGTTGACAAATGACATTGGTGATAGTGAAATCCTTCCCGAGTCATTTACTGTGTATCGTAAAGATAGAGAACACCGACGAGGTGGAGGAGTATGTTCACGTGTGATTCAGCTATTCAGTCAGTAAGGATAAAGGATTTAGAGAATGATGATTTTGAAATTCTTGCTTGTGAAATTTGTCCAGATATTGGTGAGAAAATTATTGTTCTAACAATCTACAACCCCCCTGATAGTGTTACGTCTTAGGTAGATTTTTTTGGTATGCTCAGGGATATCTTCACAAAGTGTGATAAAATTTATAATAGAATGTGTCTAGTGGGTGATTTTAATGTTCCCAATAGTGATTGGAATCTTTGTTGTAGAGGACAGGGCTGTAGGAATCGTGTTGCCAATGAGTTTTGTGATCTCGTAAATAATTTTAATCTATCACAACTTGATCAGGATGGTACACATGTTAGTGGGAACACTCTTGATCTCATTCTAACTAACCAACCTGATAGATGTTTAACATAAAAATGTGGCTTGATCATTTTGATTCTGATCATTCACCAGTTGTGTGTTGTATGAGGGTTAATATTCTGCTGCAAACTGGTGTACCACGCATCGTTCATGACTATGCCAAGGCTGATTTTGATAGCTTGAAGTTTTTTCTTGTAGACTCACGAGGACCTGCATCCGATTCTGTTTTGCATCATTTGTTTTGCGAAAGAATCACTTGACATTGATTTGATGTGATCACAGTGGTTCGCCATATTATTTGAGGGCCAGGATAGGATTATCCCCACCAAGACCATCAGTGACCATTATCAACCTTGATGGATTGATGAAGAGGTTAAACACCTTTCAAACAAAGTTCACTCTGCTCACCAAAATTTTACGTCCGGAAATACCATCTCAAACCATATCATTCGTTAAGAAATCAGTTACGGAAGTTGACAGATGATAAATGCAGTAAGTAAGTTATTGGGCTTGGAAGTGTTGTGAATAAAAATCCAAAACAAAGTGCAAGTCATTACCTAAGAATGTCTTTGTTGATAACTATTTTGATGACAGCTGGTCAAAGGCTGACGCCTTTAATAATTATTTCTCTTCTAATTTTTCTAAAGTTGAAACTCCTATTATTTTTCAAGACATTCCTCGTTATGTAAATCATGAATTGGAATGCTTTAATATTCTAGCTGATGATGTTTATTCTGCAATTAAAAGGATTGGTTTAGTCAAGGCCTGTGGCCCTGATGGAATATCACCACATGTGTTGAAGCCTTGTTCTGAAGAGCTTAGGTTTTCATTATTGCTCCGATTTAATATCTCTTTGCAATTAGGTAAATTACCAATTGATTGGAAATTAGCTAATGTGGTCCCTGTATTTAAGAAGGGAGATAAGCAGAGTGTTGCTAACTATCGGGCAGTGTCTTTATTATCAATTGTGTCAAGGTCATGGAGCGCAGTGTCAATAAAAAAATCTTTCCTTTTCTACATTCTTTGATCCCCTCATGCCTGTATGGTTTCATTAAGAAACACTCAATGGCCACGCAGTTGACTCAAACTCAGCATCGTCTGAGTCAAGTCTTGGATTTGGCTGGTCAAGCCGACGTGGTTTAATTGGATTTTAGTAAGGTATTCGACACAGTGTCCCATGACCTACTTCTTTACAAGCTCCAATCTTTTGGGATGGGAGTTTGCCTCTTACAGTGGCTTACCTCCTATCTTTCTAATAGGAAACAAAAGGTCGTTGTTCAGGGGATTGAGTCGTCCGTTTGTGATGTCACATCTGGCGTACTGCAAGGGTGTGTTCTTGGTCCATTATTAGATGTATTTTTTACAAATGATTTTCCTTCTGTTATTGATAAAAATACCTTTATGGATTTGTTGGCGCTGATGACCGTAAGATTCATAGAGTAATTTCAGGTCACAATAACAATTTGAGGTTACAAGAGGACATTGAGAAATTGTTCGAGTGGAGTGGTACGTGGCAAATGAGTTTTAAGATTGACAAGTGTGAATTTATGCAAGTTAGTAGGAAGTGTAGCCCTTCTGGTTTTTATGACAATATGGATGGAGGGGTCCTCCGTAACGTAGACAGTGTGAAGGATCTTGGTGTCAATTTTGATTCATCTTTGTCATGGGGCAGCATATTGATACAATCACAAATAATGCTAATCAAGCATGGGGGGCCATAAGAAGAGTTTGTGGTGGAAGGGCAGCCCCAGATGTGTGTGCTACCCTTTATAGAGCATTGGTACAGAGCAAATAAGAATATTGCTCGACAGTGTGGGACACATAGACTTAAAGAGATCTAGAGTCACTGGAAAAAGTTCAGAGACGTGTCACGTGCCATATCCTTGGCTCAGGTCAAACTTATGTTGAAAGGTTAAATAAGCTAAATTTACTTCCTCTTTCATTTGGGAGAGAATTGGCTGATTTGACATTTTTTCACAATTGTTTGTATAAAAAATTTTTTTAGTCCAGTAGTCCGAGGCGATGATCTACTCAAATTTAAAGGTCTGCTTTTTCGTTTGGAGCAGTATGGTATGAGTTACTTTCATAGGGTTTGCAGGCTATAAAATGGTATTCCATTGCCAGTTAGGGCCACCTTCTCCTTGAAGTCTTTTAAAAATCAGGTATTTGAAATGTTTAAATTAAGAGTTGATTCTGTTGATCTGTCCCATTCTTGTAACTTGGCTACTTATTGTCGCTGCTCAAGATGTAGGCCTGCCTGAATGTGACTTTTTTAGGATTTTATGCATTATGATTTCATGATTTTGGGAGCCACTGGTACAGGTTTTATCTTTTGTGGTTACCCCTTGGATACAACTTTCTGTATTGAACCTGAACTTATTTTATATTGTGTTGATTTTTGTTTCCATGTTTTTTATTGTGTACTCTATGTTATGTTTAAATTCATTGTTGTATCCATAAAGCTTAATAAATGAATAAATAAATTGAGGTAAAAATATGGGTAATCAACAAAAACAGAAAAAAACCCCAATTTTTTGTAACAATTGAAAGGTGTTGCCAATTTTATTTTTTGACTCATACATAGCCTTAATGCACGTTTGAAAGCTCATTCCATAGTTATTCATGCTAAAAAATAATCAACATATATATCAAGTTTTACTATTTCCAGAAGCCTGTGTGAAAATGGTCTGATTGGTTGAGTCGCAGCTAAGAGCTGGCAATGTCAAAAAAAAAGGCTTGAGTTTGCCAAGAAATTCAAGGATTCGACTCCCTTTGGACAAATAAATCAAACTTTGAAATTTTCTCACCCAAACACAGAACTTATGTGGGCTTTAGAGTTGGAGAGCATTTCAAAAATGACTGTAGTAAAACATGGAGGTGGTAATATAAATATTTTGATTTGGGGTTCAGTCTGCTCGGAAGGGGCCGGTGATCTCATAAAAATTGACGGAATTATGGATGAAAAGAAGTTTCGCAGCATCTTCTGAGGGACATATTTCCATTTGGAGAGAGCCTGATTGGTCGGGATTTTATTTTCAACAAGGCATTGACATCTACTTTGTGCAAGAATTATCTCAGTCAGAAAGAAACATCTGGTAAAAGTTATGACTTGACCTGCCTAAAGTCTAGACTTTAATCCAATTGAGCAAATTTGTTGTAAAATTGAAAGAATCTCTTTAAAAGGAACTTTAAATCATATAGATTTGTTTAGCAAGTGAGAAAATAAAAAAAGTGAAAACTATGCCTGAAAGATTCAATGCTGTATGTTGTTATCTGCTTACTTATTTTCATCCATATGATCCAATATTACATGAAATAAATACCTGAATAGTACTTGGTGTCTGATTTATCTTCATTTTGATAAGCGTATAATTGAGCCCCTAAGAACCGTACTGGGACATCCAGCAGTCTTGGCGAAATTGAATTGACGTAGTCTGCATGTGAAGAAAAATGAGATCTACATTTCCTAAATGCGCCAACCCAATCTACCCACATGGATTGTTAATACAAGCAAACATCTCCTCTGTCGCTGTGCAAATGGGCTGCTCTGCCCAAACCACAGTGGGTTATCCCACAACTTTCCCATAATTCATTTTAAACATGGCAGCTAAGTATGCTTGCTATTATTGATGATGATAGTGAAGTGGAAGATGACAGAGACCTCATAGTTTGTCCCAAATGAATCAGAAGATGATGGTTCCTCCTCAGAGGGAGGAAGGTTTCACTTTGAATGAAACAGAAGAGCATCCATAACCTGCATCAGAAGTGCATGTACATAATTTTACATATCTTGAATTTGTAACATGCAGTGTTTTTTTTGTTGCCAGTTACTCTAGATGACACAGAAGGCTGGCAACTTTGAGTCCTATTTTCTCACAAGTACTACCACGTGGGTTGGCTCAGTATGGTTCTTAGGGGCTCAATTATAACTGCACACTACTGTACAACGCCAATGATCATTGATAATTTGTTGACATATTTCAATTCCAGCAGCCTACTCAAGTCATTCAGGGAGGTGTGGAATATTTTGTCATGCACTGTCATTAGGCCAGCCGTGCTCTTACAACAGTGTATGACAAAATATTCTGCACCTCCCCAACTGACTAGAGTAGCCTACTAGTAATTTTACATCATCAAAAAAGGAACGCAGGGATCAGACCTCAAACAACTACATCGTTGTGAAGACTGGCAGCGTATCTAATTCTCAGAGTAAATCATTAATGAAAACACTCATACATCAATGAAACACGCAATATATTTTCAAAGGCAACATATCCTAGAGTGGGAGTTAAATGTCCATTCGGGTGCGCGTCTATAAATCGGAGAAATAATAATTTAATGTGTGTGACGATGGATGATTTCTGATTTGGATGATGTGAGAGCTAATCTGCACATCTGTCCTGGCAAGCTATCTCTAACATACCATACAGCATAACGGACAAAATCGCGAGAACTCTCCCTAACTTACCGCTGTCTTGCCGTCTTTGTATCGCTACTCTACCGCCAGACTAACTTGTTGTTTCGCGAGATTAATGTTGTAAGCCTTCTAACTGCCGACAGTGATCGTGAGGCGGCGCCAGAAGAAAATATAGTTCCTGACCACGTGTGGTTTCCTATTCGCTGCGGGGCGAATAGCCACTTCCAAAAAACATTACATGCATTTTCAATTTAAAACTTGTGAGAAACCGCATTATTGTGCAGGCGCAAGTGCAGAAGAAATTGAGGTATATGTGTCCTATACAGTAACATGTATCATTCATTTTCGCAGAACTTTAAAAGTAAACAACAAAAATAAAGGAATTTCCCTGTCTGCACTGAATAGCATTAAAATAAATAGAAAGCTTTGTGATTTTTGACCAAAAAAACCGCTCTTTTTCCCCACTGTTCTCCTCATAAACAAACCCCACACATCAAGCCGCGTCGTGCAGTATACTTCTGGTTATATCTCATACATCGTTCCTTTATATGCAATGGTGTACCGATTAAAAACTTGTGATTTTAAAGCTATCTACAACAATTAAAATACAAGGACAAGCACCTATTTTAAGCAAATAAATATATGAATAGGAAGAAATTTACAGTGACTCTGTGGGAAAGCATCTCCTGCTGGGAGATGCTTGCCGGCCGTTCAGCCAACCATGACATTCTTCAGCACACGCTGGACCACCAGTAATGTGCATCCTGGAAGGGTTTCGTGACTGGGTACTATATTTATATGGCCGATGATATTCGCACTTATATGTGTGGCCAATGCTGAATTTTTTTCTTGGCCACACTTCGCACTTAAGGGAGACCAGGTCTAGTTGTTACACGTCCATGTTGTTCCATTCTAAATACTGTAGTTCCTATAATAAAACACAGGCGGCGCTCTAATTTCTCCTGTTGCTCCGCGAAGGTGAACCGCGTCTTTACATGACAGAAAGACGTACGTTGAAAGTCGTAGATTAGTGTTCCAGAAAAATGCTCGAAAAAGAAACTTTCTTGGTGTTTGGGAGATTTTGATTAACATCAAGTGTAATTGATACATACCCGAGATTTTCTGGATTATGAGAGAGGAAGACATTAGCCACCATTTCATGCCACACACATGTAAAGATTTCACTGGAACATTTCAAAATGCTGGGACAATGGTGAAGGGTTGCTGATGGATTAGTTGATACACCCAAATTGTTACAATAAGAACTTGCCCTAAAACCTCTAACAACTTGGACAAGGTCAAATTACCTCACTGAATGACCTTTTTTATTTCAGAAATATGCCTCAAAATTACAAATAAATAATGAAATGTGGCGATGTCATTAGAGAATGAATCAAGAGGTTCCTTACTGTGGCTTCGTCGGATAATAATTGTAAGGCATCCCCCTTAACTTGTCTACTTAAGTGGAAAACACGTCTCACTTAAGCACATTCTTAGTGTAACAAAATGCCCCACAACCTGCAACAAACTACCCCTCTTTTAACAAATAACCACATATATGGGGTAGTTTCTTGCAGGTGAGGGGGGACTATTTTTTCCTCACCAGAATTACGCATGCGCAGAATATAGGTGCTGCTGCAGATCAGTCATGTAGTCTAATAAACTGTCTATCCTTACAGTGCATATTGATAACACAAACCTGATAATGTCAATTCTACAGCCATTAAAAGGAAAAGTGTAACAACTAGACCCGGTCTCCCATATTCGTGTGGCCCATGCTGAAAGTTTCCTTTGCCCACAGCTTAAAAAATAAGTTTGGCCAAGAAAAAAATTTTGCCTTTGGACACACTTAAAATAAGTGTGGGCAATGGAGCAATGTGCATCTTGGCCACATTTATAAGTGTGTCTAATGTGAATTTCAATCCATTTTTGTGCTTGGACGCACTTAAATAAGTGTGAATAGTCACTTTGTATTTATAAATGCTTTGTATCCCTGCACCGCGCTTTCTCAGACAACGTACCCCATTTCCACCTTCATGTTCCTCTGAAATTACCATTACCTTCTCCCGACCGACCGTGATAGAATTCCGTTTTGATGCGATCTGTACTGCATTATGGGCCTTTTTTTTTTTTTTTTTGCATTGTTTCATGAAAATAAGAATAAGCTAGCCCATATTCGAGACTGCATGGTGCTAAAAATGAACTCAGAAGCTGAAGGATAAATGTCATGGCAAATAAATTGATACGCATATTTTCTGTTGCAATGCGAAGACATTTTTTGATATAGCTGTGGCACAGGGGAATCAGGAAGAAAGATGGTGGTGCACTGTGCATTGTGGGAAAGTACAAGAATCCTGGGTTCAAATTTTGCCTGAACATGTGTTCTTTTTGAGCAGCAGAAGCAGAGTTGTTGTTCAAATAATTCCTGGGGTGTTTGTTGTTTTCACTTTTTACCACTTTTACCGTATCTTTGTACAGTGGCTCCAATAAGTATTTGTACACTACTTGAAAATTCAACTACATAACAGCTTTTGTATATTCGGCTAAATGCTTGCTATTGTGTGTAAAAGTGATTAAAATATTTGATAATCAATATGTTTTAAACAAATATTTAATATCAAAATGGCATGTTTGGTCAGAAAGGCGATTATCTGACCCAATAAGTATCTGTACAGTTCCATTAGTGAGTCACAAAACTTATAATACTCACCTAAAATTGACTCAAGATGTTTACAGGACATGGTTGACTCACTTGGTCTGATTTGGTCAAGCGTGACCATACTGGACACTCCCTCTGTACACAGACTGGCCTATGTAAATGGCCTGACCATGCCCATAATGTATTCCTGTGATATATGGCTAAGACAGCCGAGATACCCTGTCGAATGCGGGAGCAAATCATTCAGCTACATAAAGAAGGCCAAAGCACCAGAAAAATTGGAACTCGGCTATCGTTACGCCACACGACCGTGCAGTACATCATCAAGAAGTACAAACAGTCTGAACGCATAGCCAATGCAGCCAGGAAAGGACGTCCCAGGAAGACCAGCCAGCGCACTGACCGGTACAGCTCCCTGCTACAGAGGGAGAGACAGTCCTCGGCCTCCAGTCTTGCCACCAAAGTGGAGGAAGCAACTGGAAGCCATGTTTGTGCCCAGGCCATCCGTAACCGGCTCCATGAAGTACAGTAGTGTACAAATACTTATTGGAGCCACAGTAAATCCTTATTTTTTGAAGATTGGTATGTGAGGAATATATGGTCTATAGTTGACTTGATGGACACGAATGGCAATTTCTTAACTTATGAACAATTCTGTATGAAATATACAGTGGCTCCAATAAGTATTTGTACACTACTGTACTTCATGGAGCCGGTAGAAATATACTGTATACTGTATACTGTAAATATATATATACTGTATACTGTATTTATAATGCTGTTAACTTGCTTGATGTATTGAAAATAAATCTGTTCCAGTAGAGTCAAACTTCATTTTCTTTGTATGTATTTTATTTGAATGGTATAGTGTATACAATACTGGTTGCAATAATAATAATAACAAATAATAAAAAAAAATGGTTGTAATTAGATGGAATGTATGCCTGTAGTGACAAGTTAGTGAAATTAAATGATTTTTACAGATTGGCACCTGAGAAATCTCAAATGGCACGCAATGCCCAAAAAGATGCAAAAATTGCCAATTTGGAAATGCCACCTGGACATTGCTGAACTAAGACCTGTCTAATGTTGCTCCGATTTACTAGATAAGAATAAATTCCGGCACAGATAATAGTGAGATTCTGTGCTGTAATTTCTTCTGAGGTTTCAGACTGCAACTTAATAATTTTGAAAGAGATAAAATTAAAACTTTATTTATTGGAAATGAGATCTTTAATTTATGCTGTGTTCCATCTTTATTTACTCTGACTTAGTGACATATATATATATATATAGTGATGGGTACACCACCACAAAAATCCCCAAGATGTTACCTTTATTGTGATACAAAGATTATTCAAATAGACCAAGTCTTTGCGGAGATATACTCATTTCATTCCGGGCATGTCATTTTAGAGCATGTCTTGAGCCAGAAGAGGCTAAATATTTGTGATATCCATCAAAGAGAGTTTTAAAGATAGGCCCACTAAAAAGGCTAGGGTCTGGATCAACAATGACATTCACTTTTGGCAAAATGCAAAATAAGCTGCCTTAATCCTGCAGAACAGTGTGTTATTATGGATCATTCAATTTTATGATTGAAATTTATGTGGAGTGTCATTATTGCAGGGTGGGAATTCAGTTGTCTCCATGTGCAGCACTATATTATTTGGCTTGGGTCATTCACAGCTCGACTGCATTTCATAAATTGTTCAGGATCTAACATTTTATAACAAATAAAACTGGCCCGCAAGAATCAGTTCTTGTCACTAATTGCACTCTCATGATTTCATTTCAGACAAGAAATATATGAATGAAATATGCCTATGCCATACTTCGACCTCTTTCTTGAAATCACAGACTGAATCTCTCGTTGGCGACGCCAAAATACTGAATTGACTGTCATTCACTGGGCATCGCTACGGTTTTTTTTTTTTTAATTCTTCCCCGCTTGTACTGCTTTTTATTTCGTAGACCAGGGACATTTGAATGATAGCCAATCAGACGCCGGCTCCTCATCCCTCAGCCTACCCGCTTGTCTGAAGCAAAGAGAGAGAGAGAGAGAGAGAGAGAGAGAGAGAGAGCAGGTCAGAAGATAATGTGTACAGTATTGCGGCTGCAAGGTTGGGATACGCAGCTTATTGCCTCTTCCATTGCTGTGCGTTGGCATCACGATTGAAACTGCATCAAAGGTTTGGTAAGTAGCGCGTTATAAGAACTTTTATCATTGCCTCAGCCTGCACTGCGTACTCAAACGCTTCTCAGCCCCGCATTTTAATCGAATGTGGCAAGAACGCATAATGAGCGCAAACGGTCAAGGTTCTGCTTTCTGGGATTTTATAGGACCGTATCATTCTCGCATTGTTGTGCCATAGTTGTGATGTTCCTTTTTCGGCCGTGGACGAAGCGTTGTCAAGTTATAAACCTGGGTCTTGGTGACCCACATATTTTATTCATTTGAAATCGAGGGAGCTCTTTGGCTACCCTGTATATTGTTATGAGAGCACAGTAACTCACGGATCTTAGTTGTTTATTTTTATTTCTGTGCTTAGAGTATCCATATTAACTATCCGATTGACGTTCACGAAGGCTTAAGACTTGAGCCTCGGTGAAAGGATTGTTTGGGGTATGGTTGTTTCTCGTTATGCATGTTGTTCCCTTACAGTCTGGTGTTGTTTATTCGCCATGTGAAAAAAAAAAACCCCCGATCCATTCGTTAACCTGCCTAACCTGCCTCTTGTTATTTTTCTTCGGTTTTAAACAGCATAGCTGGCCGTTTCAGCACATCGTTGCGGGGTAATAACGTTAGAAGTGCGCTGTCTTTCCATTAGGTTTGAATATACAGACAGGTGGACAGATGGGCACTAATAACCCCCAGCTCATTAAATGGAAGAATTAATTGCCCGGAGGCTTCATGGGAATCTAATGTAAGCTGTTCAGAACTGTCCATCATAACTTATAGTGCACTTGCTTTAATGAATCGAATTCCCGTTGTCTTTAAAAACTTCGTGCGTCATATTCGATTGCGTCCAAGAGGTTTTGTTCAGGAACCACTGGCCGATTGGCAAAGTGACAAGTGCAAAGTGACCGACGTATGTCGGGCTTTTCGAGTTTTGAAACAGTTTGCGCTTTTGTACGAGCGGCCTTCGTGCGTTGGGTCGGCTTTTAATACAGCAGGTGATAAACTGCCTGTGAACCGAGTAACGCGTTTCGTGCGGTAGTGCGAACATTATTACCGCAGTCCATCTGTAAACTCATTACTCAAGGAGAGAGCGTGTGAGCGAGAGAACGGCTACACCGGACAAGTGCGGGTTTTGTTTTGAAGACAGTAGTTTAAGCTACACATCAACTGTAGTTTTTAGTTTTAAATTTTGGGCAATTTCGCAGGGAAGTTAAACCCCTCTGTGCGGTTAAACTGAGCCGCTCTGTGTCAGAAGGAAGAGGCATAGCACATTTGGCTTCAGAAATAATTGCCCAGCACGAATCCCCTTACTTTTAACATTAAACCAAGTCTGTGGAGGCTGGGTAGAGCTGAAATATAATCACTAAATGTCACATTGCGTGCAGTTTGTTGAGGTAATTATGTTGCTGTCGACGTAGCCTATGTGCTGGGATATTTATTTATTTATTTGGCAGTCAATCTCTGGGCATTGGTTTATATGATGGCCTACTGAAAAACTGATATCACACAGTTTTCTCAGAAATTATGGCCTATGGCGTTAGCCATAACAGCGTTCCCTGGTGGCGTAGCCTAGGCCTTCTGCATAGTAACAATGAATGTAGAAAAGCATTTCATGTGATGTTGTCAGCATCAAATAGGCTACCCCTTAACATGGTGCTGTTTCACCTCCAGATTTCCAATTTTACTGCAGTAATCGTCATTTAATGCAGTATCAGTTAATACAAATTAGTTGGCTTTGTGTAAACTTAGGTGTGAGCATTACGTAGCTATGTTGTAAGTTAAAGATGACGTGTGTGTGTGTGTGTGTGTGTGTGTGTGTGGGTAGGGGTGTGTCTATGTGATCCCAATTCCTGTAAAGATGCTTGTAATATTATTTATAATATGAAGATAAAGAGAAAAAATATGGAGGGGGGGTGGGGGGGGGTGTAGTGGTAGCATAATTTTTCTTGTGGATGTGAAAATAAAATGGTGGGAATTAACGTAAGGGAAATTTAAACTGCTAGTGACTTAGGAGGCTGTGACATTATACATCTGAATAATTATATATCCAAATCACGACAGCTCATTCTGCTGTTAGAAAGGTTGACCGGATCCATGCAATTAATTTTGAATATTCAGCCAGAAAGGTTTGGACTGAACACTCAGAGCTAATATAATTTTGAGTTAGAGACTTATTTTGAGTTGTAGGCTGCCGTTAGAGGGTGGCTTTAGTCTGCATTTCTTGAACTAAGATTTGTGGACATTTTGCCCTTTTTTTGTAGATAAGATGGAAAATATTTTTCTAATTATTTACTCAAGCTCAAGTGAGTGTCCAGAGTCCAGGAAAGTGTCACTTGGCTTATTTAAGATTTTAAGCCAAAAGCTGTTGGTTAGGAGTTTACCACCAGATATTCTGCTTTGAATGGCTGCATTCTGTGTATATGATGTTGTTGTACTGTGTCACACAGAATATAGATATGTAAAAATATAAGGTATATAGGCATCTGTTTCATTAAATCCTGAGCACTGTCGAATGCTGAGATTGATCTTTACATGCTGTTTTTTTTATTTCATTATTTTAACATGCTGTCAATTTCGTTGTGAACTCTGACTGAATGAGTTATTGTGTACAATGGCTCTTACTGGTTATTATTGAAATGTGTTGCTATTTGAACAGAAGTTTTTAATTTGATATCCTGATGTTTTGATCTTGCAAATTTGAGAGATGGTATATAGATTGATACTATTTAACATGATATTATGGTTACATATTTCTTTAAATGGTTGTATAGCGGGGCTCCCCGAATCACAGTCGAGGGCCAAGAACTGCTGGTTTTCTACCCTCCTCTTACCTGTGACTTAGGTGTGACGACCGTCTGGCCAACAATGGCAATAGTTGTTCATTAAATTGCCTGAACGGAGAGAAAACCAGGGCGAGAGGCTCTGCTTGTATTTTTGACCCTGCAGTTACTGATTATGTCAATAATATTCTGCCCTCTTGTGGCGGGAGTAGAAGCACTAGTCGACACCAAGAGGATGGTCAGTTTTGGCACCTGGCTTGTAAAGGATGCATTTTTCTTTTCTTATGGACCCTGAAGATCTAAATTGCTGTAAGAAAAGTGCAATAAATTTGAACCCAATTCACAATTGCATCTTAATTGAGAATACTTCTGCATTTAGTATGAAATTCATATCAGTTACCAAAAAATCAAGCTGATTTCTCAGTGCAGTCGAGCTTGTATTCAGTCATAATGATTTTTGTGCTGTATACTTTTTTGTTTTTATGAAAGCATTAGCATGAATATTTGTTAATAATAATAATAATAATAATAATAATAATGATAATAATAATGATAATAATGAACCCCATGCCTTCCACTGTGTTTCTGTTTGGCTGACTGGTCCATGTTAGTAAGGGTGCCTGGCACGTGACTGGACAATACGCCATTTTGATCCAGTCATTCCATAAGAGCTGACTGCAGTTGCACAGAAAAACTCTTTTACAATACTGTGACATGTCTCAACAATGCTTCTCTGAAGTGAGAGTAAACATTTATGTGGGTTACAAGAATCAAATGTAAAATCCTAGAGATATGTAAATGCACTGAAACTTAAAAACCTATAAATGCAAAAATTTGCTGTGCGTAAATTCACAGAGAAATGTGCTGTATTGATTTTAGATGCAATGAAGCAAATGTAAAGATTTGAGTATGATCATGTAATAATATGATTGTAAATAATATATCTAAATTATATAAAAGAGAAATCTGTCCAAATATTATATGGGCATTCATTAAGAATTTTTATCTGGAGGGACTTACTCAGATTATTATTATAGCATACAATCCATACGCAGCCGAAAAGTTTCCTAAAAGCAGTTCAATTCAAGTTAAGTGCCTAGCCCAAGGGTGCAACTGCAGTTCCTCATTGAGGAATCGATCTCACAACCTTTGCATTGCAAGCATAGTGGCTATGTTATCTTTTTTGGCTTTAATACAAGTTTCCCAGAAAGAGGGCTACAAGAAAATGGTTTTATTTTTCCCTTGTAAGGTAAGGAAAAATAAATTAATTATGTTTCATTTGATGGTCTCCAATTCCAACCAGATTCACAAAATAGTATTGAAATGTCAAATTGCTTAAAATATTGAAAGTATTATAATACAAAATATGAAGACTACCCTGATTTATGGCCTAAAGCTGCACCGGAAGTCAGGCACGGGCGGGTAGGTGGAATGTGTGTTTGCATTGCAGATCATTTGCTTTTTTTTTTTTACTCTGCACATCCGATGTGTTTTAATTCTGTGTTTTTATGGGCTTGGTACTGTTCTGTGAAGCACAACTGTCATCAAGTTGCCTCTTTGCATCATTTCATTTTTTGGCTGTAATGTACTGAAGCTTTAGCCTTTGAATGAGCTGCTCTGGTTGACGACCAAATTAGTTTTTCTGTTGGGCAATGGTTCAGATTAATTACTGCTGAAAGACAAACAATTCTCCATGCCAATTTTTTTTTTTTTAGTTCATTTAATAACAGCTTTGGCTCTTATGAAACGGATGAAGAGAAGACGGGGAGGGAATACAGCAAAGGAGGTGTCAACGCACCATCTAGACATCTCTACCTGGAAACGGTGGTGTACTGTGAACATTACCATACTGCCTACGGTGGCATTTATGCTTCCAGTTATAGCCACGTGTGACACAGTGGCTGCTACTGTATTTCAGAGCTTTCTTCAGTTTTTGTGTATGTGCGAGGTGGGGAAAGGGGGCATTTTTGAAGATATTATTCCTATTTACGGAATCCTTTGTGGATACAGCTGTGTGGGGCAAAGTGCACTTTTGATTTAGCTAAAATAAAGTGTTGGACACCGTGTCAGGGAGGTGTAGAGAGAGAGACTGAGAGAAGGAGCTAGAGAGGGAAAAAGAGAGGCAAGAGAGAAAGACTTTATGATGTGAGTCTGACAAATGCTGAAAACAAAAGGCCCAAGGCTTGTTTCTCTGCAGTTTAGTTCCAAGGAGGCATTAGTGCATTAGCGATCAGGTCCGCGGGGCGCACTGCAGCAGGGCCGAGGCTAGCAGCACAGGGGAGAGAGGGCCTGCAGGTTAGTAATTGAATGAAATGGGGTAAAAGGGAAGCATTAGCCAGACCCAGGGCGGGGAGAACGGAGTACGGAGGAGGAGGAGGAGGAGGGGGGGACGGGAGAGGGGAGAGGATTATAGCTGAATGGGGTGATAAGGATGTGTTCCCCTTCCTGCGGTTCTGCCTCTTCTCTCTCGCCTAAAAACCGTCAGCACCTTAGCACGGGATGGGTCAGCATCATGCTGCTACTGTCGCATGACACCCTCGCTGGTTCCTGCGGGAGTCGGACTGTTTGGGTGTGTGAGTGTGCCTGTGAGAGAGAGAGGGAGAAGAGATGAATAGAGAGAGGGAGTGAGGGAATTAGATGAATAGAGAAAATGAGAGAGAGAGAGAGAGAGAACTAGAAAGAGATCCAGATCAAATCCCTCTCCAGCAAGCCCTTTTACTCAAATGGTGAGATCATATGGCTTTGTGCTTCTAATGCCTTCTGCTTATAGGGCTGTGATTTTGAATGGCTTTGTGTTTGTGGTTCATGCTAGGAATGGTCATTAAGGGTATTTTTTGGGCTTGTACTGATTTCTATTATTAATACACAAGCAGACCAATCATTGGACCACCGCAGGACATTGAGGCAGACTATCAGCAGAAACCTTTCAGATAGAGGAATTTGCATCTTTCCAAATATATTCATTTTATTGGCAGTCCCAGTGGAAATAAAACCAGTATCAATTGTCAGGAAAATCATGAGTAACAAGGCCTATAATCGGTCAACCCCGACTACATACTTGTCTCTCGTCAGTGATTTTTGTTTCAGCTGATCAATTGGGGGACACGGTGGCATTATGGTTAGCACTGTTGCCTCAGCAAGAAGGTTGTGGGTTTGATTCCGGCCTGGGGCCTTTCTGTGTGGAGTTTGCACGTTCTCCCCGTGTTCGCGTGGGTTTCTTCCGGGTACTCCGGTTTCCCCCACCCACAAAAACATGGATCATAGGAACACTCCAACCAGTACCCATGAGCAAGGAAATGGCTTTAGTGACTGGAGTTGGTCCCCGGGCGGTGCTCTGTGGCTGCCCGCTGCTCCTAACTATAGGATGGGTCAAATGCAGAGGACAAATTACCCCATGGGGTTCAATAAAGTGTATCTTATCTTATCTTATCTTCGGTTTATCATTAAGAATAGTAATACCATAGTAGCCTTATAGAATTTATTAATATAACTCGTAGAATTTAACAGTAAAGTCATTCTTAACGGATTCTTAACAGACCTTGTATCTAGCATGATCTAGCTGTCACTGTCACCAGATATTTTGTCGAAATGACGTGAGTATAATAAACAGCACTTTATGTTCAATTAATGTTGCATAAGACCCTTTGATTACGTCTGAATTTTTCTTTACTTGTGAAGTATAAATGTAAAGAAAATGGTTCAGCTTTTCCAATATTGTACCCAGCACACACTGAGTAGCAAACATGTGGTTACTATTTTCAACTTAAACACAAATAGAGCAAGCACAGTTCACATAATGTTGTGGAGAGAGGAATCAATAATGGCTCAGTGTGTTATTTAGCCTGCTAATTGATTTTCTGCAGACAAGCTTAACCAAAGGGTCTTGCATAGTGCATGGAGCTTACAAATCTCATATCTCTGCAGCCACGGCCCTGGGCCTCTGGGTCCTTTGCTCTGCGCTGTACTTTTGGACTTGAAATGGTGCTGAATTCTCCTTAATGGGAGGAGAGGACTGGGCAGGGGGGGGGGGGTGTCTACCATGTAGCAAGATGTTTGGACTGCAAGATCAGACAACAAAACGAAAGCTACTCAAAATATCATGTTTTGCTGCAGCTTAGACATGCAAGGCTTAAAATCAAAAGTAAAAAAAAATTGACAGGCACATTTGGGACCACCCCTCCCCCCACTACCACCATCATCGCTAACTTCCCAGAAAGCAAAGCCAGGCTCATTCATCTTTGTGTGCAGTAGAGAAGGCGAAGGGGGTCTAAACATGCAAGTGTGAATAGCATGTTGTCCTTGAGCCATAGACACCCATTAGGGCAACCCAGTAATACTGCTGCAAACCTGTCTTTGTGGTCATCCACAGGTTAGAATGAAAGTCTTCTTTACTCTTGCTTTCTTTGGCAGTAATGCTAATATTATCACTACCACTGCTGCAGCTATAGGCTAATTGATATTATTAATGAATGTGTGGAGCTTCAGTCATTGATTTGAATAGTAATGCCTCTGGTACATATGCATACTCAAACCAGTTGGTTTGTTATACCTGAAGGCTAGGCTCATACTTAATTCGAACAAACCAGCAATCTTTGGAGTGGATTAGAGAGGTTTTATTTTTGAGAAGGGCAGATCAGTGGAGTGGTGCTGTTTAAAAACTGACATCAGCAGATCAGTGGAGTAGAAATGTTTTATTCCTGAGAGGAGGAGATCAGTGGAGTGGCGCTGTTTTAAACAGAGATCAGCAGATCAGTGGAGTAGAGCTGTTTTACTCAGAGATCAGCAGACTAGAGGAGTGCGGCTGTTTTAGAACTGACACTAGCAGATCAGAGATGAGCAGATCAGTCGAGTAGTGATGCTTTCGTACTGAGATCAGCAGATCAGTGGAGTAGAGCAGTTTCAAATCTGATCAGCAGAGTTAAACTGTTTTAGTTCTGTGATTGGCAGATCATTGGAGTAGTGCCCATTTAATGTTGAGATCAGCAGATCAATGGAGGTTGGGGATTTTAATGCTGAGATCAGCAGATCAGTGGCATAGAGCTGTTTGAATACTAAAGTATGTTGTTGACCTTACATTCAGGTGATTCAAACAGTTTCCCATTATTCCCATGAAGCAAGCTCTCGGCTTTGACATTATGCATGCTGCTGCACAATGTACCCGAAGTCTGTAAAACCAGCACTGCAAAAGGAATACGGATTTTATGCATATAAACATTCTCTCCTGCAACAGCTCTGGCAAGTGAAGACTCTTGACATGAGGGCAATCTTATTTCCTCCATTATATGAAGCTACATCCCTTCTTTTTTACTATTCAGTTTAGTATGCCCACCTCTCAAGTAGCTACTGTGCGATTCACCTATTTTCAGTAGCTTAGGTGATTACTGTTGGACGTGTACAGTAGCACATGGTGACAGTACAGGAACGGATAAAGCAGGCTGTTTGAATTTAAGTGAGACAGAAAGTGTGGAGGCGATGCGTCACACTCGGCCCTGCAAGGATGGAGGTGAAGGGAAGGGGGTGGGGGGAGTGGGATCGAGAGTATTGATTACAGGTAAGAGCAGTAAAAGGCTGAATCCAAAGGAGAGGTGGCCTCTGGATATATCCTGGATGCTTTCCGCCAAAAGTGTGTCACCGGAGTAAAGTTAAATAAAAGTAAAATATAAAGTAAAATGAAAAACTGGACGGCCGATACAGTCACTTTCCGAAAGAGCAGTGTGGGGGTTGTATGCCAAAATTCTGGGCTGAGAGCCCACTTTAAGTTTTTCTCCTCCCTGGCAAAATCAATTGCAGTCAAGGCCTCCTCTCAAAGAAGGGACTCTTACCTTGGTCCAAGGAGACAGATGTTACTTTAGTTTTTAATAATCTGACAAGACTCTGTCTGGAATATAGAAAGGAGGTAAGTGAATGTCCTTATCTTTAATCAACCTCTCACATTGGAAAGATTAATTACGGGCCTTCGTCTCGGTATAAATAAGGCCAATATTTTTTCTGTTCACAGTTAATGCGCTGTTGATTGCCTGGCGATCGAACGCCGTGGATACCGAAAGTAGGACAGTGTTAGCAGCGTAGTGCATGTGTCAGGACTTAGAGATGAGGATTTGGATGAAGGATGATGTACTGATCTGGTTGGGACCCACTTGAACTGCTGAACAAAGCTCTCTAGTCTGTTTGAAGCTGTTCAGTAGCTGTGCAATGTAGTGATTCTGATGAGTTGGTGTTGTGTATCTAGTACATGAGCCTGTGTGTGTTTGAGCGTACATACATATCTCTGTGCTCATATGTGCGTGCATGTGTGCGTGGACATGGGTGTACACCAGGGTACAATATTACTGGGATATCTCTTATCCCATGTTAACAAACACTTTCTGGTTCAGGATTTCATGCTGCAAATGCAGTAAATGACATAGTAAGAGTATTTGTATTCACAGAAAAAAATGTGAGAAATGTAATACGTAATGTTATGTCTGATCACTTTCTCTGTTTTTCTGCTTTGAGTTAAGTCTGACAGATCAAGAGTTTTGCCATGCACTTTAAATTATGACACAAACAAAAACACCTAAAATGGGATGTTTTTTTTTTTTTTTTCAAATTTCCTGCAAACATTTCAATTTCATGAGCAGATGCCATGATACACGCAGTTTATCTCAAACATGGGGCTGTATTCAACACGATTTTGCAGTCTCTGCCAGAAATTTCACTGCTTTACAATGGTTTGTTAGCATGGAATAAGACGGGGTGTCCCAGTAATATTGAACCCCAGCGTGTATGTTCAGAGGCCAGTGCACGTACCGGAGGACCGGCAGGGTGAGTGGCTGCATCAGCTCAGACTGGTACGCAGTCTAGACTCCATCATGCAGAGCTTAATGTGTTTGGGAGAGTGTTAGGGATTTGACCATGTGGCCCTTTTCTTCTCCAGTTTCCTCCTGGACAGATGCTGATGGGACCTGGAGGAAGTCGACATGTTTACGCTGCTCCGACCTTATGGGGAGGGAGAAGGGGGAGGAGGGAGGGAAAATGAGTTTGCCGAACTAGAATTAGGGAGCAGATATCGCCAGCATCCAATATTACTGTTGCTGAAGAAGAATAATGTGTCAGGATTTGAGCATAAGGAACAGGCAGCAGAGGAAATCAAAGTCAGTCTATTGCTGTTGCCCCAATGGATTTGGTATCTCTGCGCTGCATACTCATTCTCATCTGAGGCAACGTTTCAGTTATTAGTTATTTCAGTTACTTCCATTATGTACTATATATACTAGGCCTGCGTAGGGAAGGGACCGGTGTTATAGCGTGACAAGGATGCAACGCAGGTGGTTCATGTGGAACTAATAATGTAAAGACAAATGTTCCTCTGGGAATCTTGTTTAGAGAAAGAAAAGGCACTTGTGAATCAGTGAACACTAAGTTCTGACAAAAGCACGCTTTGTCATGCCCTTAGTCTTTTCTCTGTCTGTTTATCTTCCTGTGTGTCTCTCTGTCTCTCCTTTTTCTCTTGTTTTATAGCACCCTTCAAGAAAAACCCATTATTCTTACGCTGAATGGGCCTTCTTTCAATTATAACATTTATTGGCGGCCTTTGTTGTTGGATCACAGCTCACTTAGTTCTCTGTGACAGTGGGCTCTGTCATTTTATTAGTGACCTGCTGCTAATGTCAATAGGCCCTATTGTGTTGCTGGGTTTTTATATTTGCTGTGGTATTTCCTGCAGATCCACACAACTTGATTCAATCCTACAGCTTTATGCTTTGGCCACCAACATTATGCAAACAAACAAGAGGGTGTTACTTTGCTCTTATTTACACACGGAGGGGGGCAGTTGGCTGTAATAATGTAGAAAGCAGATGATGAAAAAGACAATGTTCCTAAACCATTTTTCCTGATTTAATAAGCAATGTTTACACACAAGACTCAACCAGGGGGCGATGGGTTCATTTTACCTGTGTACAAACCTGATAGTATCTCATTAAATGCCTTTGATTATGTGAAGGTAATTAAGTTTTGTCTAATAATTACGCTGCATGTCTCCCAGTTACTCACAATACCCACATTGTATGCAACACGATGATGATAGTGTGAAGGCCAATGTAGTCCCTATAGACTGCTGTTCAATATTTTAGAATCTACTCACACTATAAACTGCAGGAAGTGCAGTACTGATAACTGGAGCCTTCCTGATTTCCCTTGGAGAGTACCGTGGTTTTCTTCGGTGTAATGTCCACATTACCAATAAATATGCACACATATTGTACTCCTCTTTTGACTCAATTCATTAGATCAAAATTTCTGAATACAAATTGTAGGCCTACTGTTGTTTAATCCCCACAGTAGCTCTATCGCTAATGAGATGCATTGCATTACAAATTAGAGGCGGCATTATTGTTATTCTTAAAGTCAGCTGGATGTACACTCGGCCTGTTCCCACTGTGCAGGGCACCAGTAGGGATGAACACGCTGCATTCTCATTATACCGTGTACCGTAGATCCCCATGGTGCAACTGCACTGCAATTAAAGTGACAGAAAAGGCCATAATTGTGTATTTGCGCATGCTTTCTAATTAGGCAGTACCCACAAATTCATAGGCCGTACTCTACTGCAGACTGTTCGGTTCCCTGTAAACAAGAACGCGCTCGCTTCCACAGGTTTCTGTGAACAGACTGTATTCAGAGTGTAGTTTCAGTCAGTCTAACAAACAAATGGGGTATTGTACTCACAATTTACAAATGGCTCTGCTCTACATCACCGTTATGTACTGGGGGGCAGGGGAGGGGGGGGGTCTCTGTCTGTTTTGAAATGACGAGTCCTTAACTGTCATTACCTCAGGCTGAGATTATCTTGGATCCAGTGAGGGGCAGATAGAGGCAGAGGCCTATTGAGAAAGAGCAACTGTTCAAATGTATTATCTCAGTCAGTGCCGAGATGACCCTGCATGAGTTTGTGGCCTGATGGAGGTCATCGACGAGGGTGAGGGGAAGGAGAGTTGGTATTGAGAAAGAAGACCAAGTATGGTGATTCTTCCTTCATGACAGTCTTCATGAACTTCTCCCTTATGAATGGGATGACATTATAGTCCAATACAAGGAATGAATGTACTGTATTTTTAATGCAGATGCTACCCAAAGTTAGCTAGTTTGTGGAATGTATTTATAACAGTTCTGTTATCAGTCATTGACTGAGTTGAATAAACAAGATAAGAATTCCACAGAAGAAGTCATCATTCATCAACCATTGCTTTATTCCTTGAAGCTGTGAGGAATCAACTCACATTTGTTATTCGACTTTGTTGGTTTACTGTAAGATTAAGAACCCAAGTGAAGCTTTAACGGCCGGATGTGAGTCAGACTTTCTGGAGCAAAGGACACTGACCTCATACTGCAATGTTCACACTTGCAGTACTGTTTTATCCTTATTGTTAACATGGTGGTACAACTCAAATTGATGGCACGTTTGTGTTTCCTTGCTTGCAGTATTTATAAAGCCATGAGCAGGTATTGTGACTTCACATTCATGCGGAAGGTCAGCGGTTCAGATTCCTATGCTGCTTGAGTTTAATTGCCACAGAAAATATCTAGCTGTGTTAATACATACTTTTGTAAACTTTCCTGAAGTTTTTTTTTTCATTCAAAGGCATCTGTTAAAGCAAATCAATACAAATCTGTGCTAAGCAGAGGAAACCATTAGTCACTGAAGACACCCAGGTGTACATTTGTTAGCTGCACTGAATTTAGGTGCCCGTGGAATGTGACAAGAAATATGTCTTCCTGAACATCCTTTAGCGAATAAATATTTATACATCATGGAAAAAAAATTACATCACCCTATCATGCATTTATCTTAGCACAGAGTGATGGTGATGGTTGTAGGTCTTGAAAAATGCAATAAAACTGGCTCGTCCTCAGGAAAACTATTCAAAGCTAGTGGCACAGTCAAATTGGCTGTCGTAACAATATAAAATAGTCGCTATTAGCTATTTTTTTACCATTATTATTGCGCTTCTGCTTGTGTTTTCTTTGGAGGCGGACAACAGAAGGCCTTTCCATGGAAGCAAACCCATGTTCTATGAACAGAAGTGTTAGAATTCACTTGGTTGATGCACACTTAAGAAACAAAGAAAAATGACAGTGCATTTGTGGGTACAGATGCTCCAAGCTGCAATATCTGACAAATGGGCCAGATTATGCCAATGAAGTCATTGCTACATAGCATATTTCACATTGCACTGGACAAACTTCCTTGCGTAGCATGTTGCTTCATCTTTTAACTGACCATACCTACAGTACCTTAGATTCAATTTAATGATATTATTCAGCCTTTCTCCTTCAATGTACAATATAAAAATGATTTATCATTGCTCAGTGCGCCTGTCTTATTTCATCTGAACGAAACAAGGATGTAGTGGAACACATACAAATATATTGTTGCAAACAATTTCAGCATCATTGGGTTCATTTTAAAATTATTTTATCATTTGATTTGTGGAGCTTGGAGTAGTTATTATGTCACTTGCTGAATTGGTCTTTTAATTTAATATGCCTACAACAGTTGCAATCAACTCATGGTTTTGATGAATTATGCATAATTAGTGATTAGACTTCAATTTCAGAGGAGAAACACAGATGATTATATTCAAACAAAGGTGACACATTGTTCGGCGTAATCAATACAAAGTTCTTCATAGTCAAGACTAAAAATACACTTGTTGCTAGGTAGAGCACAATGCATAAATGCATGCTTAAGTATGTTAATGTGTAAATGAATAATGCATTCTTTACCATAATCACCAGCTGCTAAAAGTAGAACACAAGCTTGAATGATGAGGGGCAATTCAAATGCATTCTCTTTTCTCCGAAGTTAAGAGTCACTGGGAGAGGGCAGACGTTTGGGAATAGCGACTTTTTGTTTTCTTCTCTGTAGTAAGATCCTAATTTGATCTGAAAGTCTGCATTCAAGTTAAATTCACAAAATGTGAACTTAAGTGTGTACCCACCCAGGTGACTGTGTAAATTCCCTGGCGGTTGATGTTCCTGAGTGCTTTGTTTTTTCAAAGGCTATGCGCTATGTTAATCACAAAACATGAACAAATTCAGGCTTAATTTGAGCAAACGTCGGTGACTGGTGAATGGCAGAGAAAAACAAAAAAAACAGACTTTAGTGAAGGCTCATTCTTTTCTTGAAGTGTATTTTGGGGACTGACTGGCAATACTGTGCAATTTATTTGAATCAGTCTGCCATCAGCCACCCCACATTGAACGCATATGGGCTTCACTGATTCAAAATCACTGATGCATGCTGAGCCTTATCAGTATCAAAGGCACCATAGAGAATATAGCAACATCTGTGATTGTGGATTGAGGGATGATATTGTATGTAAAGCAGTGTCTATTTACCTTACCTTAATCTTTGTTATCACCATCTGTAGGCCGTATTACTGTTTGTATTTAACAAAATAGCTCACGCAAGCACCTCTAAATCATGATTTCATCAATTCACAAGATATGCCATGCCCATGTTTTGTAAAAATTATTTTTTAAAATTGGTTGTAAGACATGGGCTCCCATGTGTGACACCAGTATATTGGAAAGCCAGGCCATTGCCCTTTAAACAAGTGGATTGGATTTAGATCAGTGGGCACTGCCATGTGTTTGCACTCGGGGGAACTGAGTCTGGGAAGTGTCTAATCCATCAGGTCCCTAATGTGTGCTGCACTTGAAGTGCCACCGGCCTGATCCAAGGTTTTAATCCTTGAAAAGGTTGGCGCTCTCCTCTTACCTTAATTCCTAATTGACAGGAACCTTTTCATTCTAGTTCTGGCTGGGCTTTAAATCCTTCAAATAAAAAAAAATGATGAATTAATAAATCCATGATTTTAGCCATATGTTGATGCTAAATAATCCCACAAAATAACTCACAGTTCCTGGAAAATATAGGGCTCATCTGGAATTATGAGGAGTTGAGTGGGCACTTTGGGGCCTTGCTCAGATTATCTTTGTTAATTATCTTAATTCAACTGCACAGAGAGCCTGAGGGAGGTCTTACTCAATGACTTTACTCTGTGCAAGGAGCAGATGACCATATTTAGTAATCCTTCTCACTATGACATCATGCTTTAGCTGGAGTAGAAAAAAATGTTGTAAATGGAGTGTATTTCTGTTGGAAATCTGAGGTCTTTGCTCACAGGGATTACTTTTACTGTCGTTTACCTCATCATTAGAAACTTTGGCCTCATTTAGTGTATCCATCCTCATTTTAACATTATATTCAGGACATGAAAATCTGGAAAAGCATAATAGATCCCTGTTAAATGGCTTGTCTGCGGAGAATGAGCTGTGTAGTTTACTAAAATGGTATTTTGACAAGCTAACTGATGACATAGTTAAAAGCGTGATCAGGGGAGAATTTTAATTGCAGTGCTTGGAAGCCAGCTCACTAAAATGATGTTCAATATAGCTAAATGATGAAATAGGATAAGATACCATTATATTTGCATCTCTTGCATATACAGACATAGTCGATGAGTTCATCTGCCTGTTACGGGAATGCCTGATGAGTGGTCATCACCTGGAATGTCTGTATTGTTGGACATGTCACTGCATAGTACTGTGTAGTATAGCTGTTCTGGTCAGTACACCTTATATTGTTATAGAGACAAGCATGGCCTATGCAGGTAGTATGTACTGGTGCATTACACAACATGTAGCTAGTATGCCATTCCACACACAACCCCTAAATCAGATGACTTAGATGCTCAGCAGAACATTCCAATTTCATCCTCAATGTGCTACACATAACACGTTGCGCTGGCTACTAGCCAAGTGTGTGGTACAAAATCGGTGTCACACCTCAGCGAGACTTGAAGCCCCATGGCCACAATAATTAAGACTTTGCCATTACCTCAGGAAAGGAGATGAATGAAAAATGTTGAATGTACAGTACTGTGCACAGGTCTTAGGCACCCTGCACTTTTTGAAATTCAAATCTGTATTAGATGTTTACTTTTTTCCATGTTAGAGTTCCTGAAGATAAACAGTAAATTAGAAATTCCAAATGCTAACTAAAATAAATTTTTCAAGAATAAATGTTTGTTTTCCATTAAAAATAGTCCGTACAGATATTATAGTCTTGACAGACCCTTGATGTGAGCATCATCAGAGCTGTTTGTAATTTCTTGGAGGGACAGATGCAAGTGAGACAGTCAGTCTGCAGAAGAACGGTGGCAAGTTCTCCACTCTGCTTGGAACCAGCAAAAGCCAATCATTTTATAAAACTGTTGCACAACTGGACAGTGTCCCAAATTTCTCAGCAAAGGTAGTCACACCAAAAATTGATTTAATTTAGTTTTTAACAGTCTACAGCTCTGCTTAGTACATTTCTCAGTTGTTAGAAACTTTTAATTTCATCACTTTTGCGAGCACATTTGCCCTCATAAATTGCTTTAAATGTGCCGAAGACTTTTGCCCAGTGCTGGACATGCATAAGCAACCATTGTTTTCTTCACTGAGTTAGATTTTCCTTTCAAATAAATTTAAGCTATTTGAACTGTTCCCTCCCTAAGTATTCACTTTTAGTAACCGAAATATGCATATAATAAGCTAAGCAAGTCGAGATAAAGCACCTGATTCTTGATAATGAAGTCCAGTGATTTTAAGATGAGAGATTTGTTACAAAAATTGAATGAAAAATTTTTATACCGTGTGATACGGCAAAAATTATTGGTGCCATTAAATTTCCACTTGATATTTTGATAGCAGTGCATTTTTCAGCTGTTGTAGTCGCCCACCAGTGGAAAAAAAGTGTACAGTTCTGCAAGATATGCCTCTTGTTAAACTAGAATGATGAATGCTGCATTTTCTATACTGTAAGTGTATAAGTCATGCGTTTATATGGAGCATTTCTTGTCCATTGCGAGTTGACATATGGCACAGTTCTGGCCAGAACTCTCTGACTCTGCCAGTCTTCCATCCGAGATTAGGATTTATGAATTTAGCCTTCTGAGAATATGCCTTTGTCCTACTGAAGACAGAAGACTTTGCCTGCTTGCTGCACTATTCCGTTAGTTTTCCATTTTGAAATTTTCCTTGATTTAGGTCAGCCACAGTCTTCTGCTTAAACCAGGAGTCAACTCCCATGCGAGCCCCAGTTTTGAGAATAGTGGACACAAATTTGGGTACAAATGGGCTAAGCCCTTAGTGGGCTCCCATGCAGGTCCCACGTGGACTGCCCAGATCTCATGAGATCTGATAATATTTAACTACTCAGGAGGCACATGTACAGTACATGCACAAGCAGTACAGTTGAAAAGCAAAAAAGATTTTGTATTTCAGCAACACTAATTGCAATTAAAACTATTTGGCTGTCTCTAGAATTGTCCAAATTGAGAGAAGAAAGAATTTAACACGGATGGACCAGTAAATACACTGGTTGAATCAAATTTTGTTCATTGCGATTGGCGCACTATTATTTTACTCGCTGACTTTGCCAATATCTCTGTTAATAAAGGTCAGCTCTGGGCTTTGCCCAGCTGGGGCCGCGTGGAGCCCACGGACAGAAGTGTTTGGGCTCTGACATGCGGCCCACGTGGGGCTCTCCTGGGGCCCAGTTAGTACAGCTGACTGGGCTGGACTTTAAATTCATCAACATGCACCAATCAGCCACAACATTAAAACTACCTGCCCTGATATTGTGTGGCTCCCCCTGTGCTGCCAAAAGAGCATTGTTCCCTAGGTAAGCACTGCACACACACACAGACCAGACTGATGCTCAGGGAGTAAAAGAAAATAGGGCTCACGGGACTAAGTGACCTTTTTCGCTTGCTCCAAGGTTCTGTTACGATACTCGCATTTGTGATTTGCAGCTAGGAAGCACTGTACGCTGCAGGGTGCAGTACACTGCGTGTTGTGACGCATTCATCACGTTAAGTATCATTAAAATTCCTCAAAGCTAGTGCCACGGTAGTCCCTCTGCCAGTTCGGACCACTCAGGTTGGCCTTTGTTGCCCTTGTGCATTGATGAGGTTTGGGCAGCTAGCAGCCTGTCACAGGTCTGTGATTTGTCCCACTGCAGATCACTGCTGACAGGGAGCATCCTCGCCTTGCCGCTTCTGAAATGCTCTGACCTACTCATTCGGCCTTACCATTTTGGCCTTATCGAAGTTATTCAGGTCTGAATTCTCCCACATCCAACACATGGACTATGAGAACCAACTGTTCATGTACCATATAGAATCTGTCATCAGATGTCGACCTGCTCCGGCGTTGCAAGATAATCAACGTCATTTGCTTTAATTGTGAATGGTTTTGATGTCAGAATCAGAAGAATCGGAATCACAATCGCCTTTATTGTCATTGCATTGCATACAACGAACTTGTTTTGGCTAACTGGTGCATAATAATAATGCTACTACTACTACTACTAATAATAATAATAATAATAATAATCATAACCATTTCATATTTCAAGCACATGGGCACATTATAATCACCATTATTGCTTGACTTTGTTCAGCGTATGTAGTACTCTGCCACTGTTCTAATTTACATACTGTCATCGCCAGTCTGTCTAAAAGTAGAGGTTGGCTACACTGTTACAGCACTTCCATAACTTTTCTCCCATTAGCTTTACTGCTATCATGTCCACGTCTTGAGTTTCCTGAGCAGGTTGTTGGGGCTGTTGTGTTTTAAGCAGAGAGAACGCTGCAGTGCTAGCAGGGCTTATTTCATGTCTCTCTGGCGTTGAGCTCTCTCGAGGTTGTTTCCCAGATTTAATTGGTCCCATCGGACCCATCTTCGCTGCCTTGGAAACCTGCAGCCCGCCTCAGTCGTTTTGAGGGCAGAGGTGCCCCCCCCCACTTCCCCCCCCCCCCCCGAAAAAGGCCCCTCCCCTACCCCCACAGGTGTCTAAGGTCCTCCTTCTCCTCACCAATCATGACAATCTCTCTGGCACTGTCCTTCAAGGCAATCAGGGATTTATTAGCCTCTTGCCTGCTGTGCTGTGTTTAGACTCAGTGTCCTGGGTAGATGTTAGCTAGCTAGCTTTGACCTTTCAGTATAAAGGCGTTGTTCTGACATTTCAGACGAATGGCATTGTTTCAATTCATGTAATTTCTCTTCCATTTTCTTTTCTCCAGCTGCAGATGTAATATGTGTGCTCATTAATCTGCCGTGTCAGTGTAGCTTGTAGCTTTTAAATGAAAAATACATGAATAAAAAGGGGTGTTTCGGTTTCTCAGACATTGTAAATCATTGATTGTATCTCAGTGCGTTGTTACTTTGGATCAGCAGTGCTGCTGTGTCCACAGCCCAGCCCGCAATATCTGTTGTTTTTCTCAACTTCATTTTCTACTTTGAAATCGCCGTGTAAACACAGATCTTTGCAGACCAACTCATCATTGTTTGCTCTTTGACCTGTCCTTGCGATAGCTATACAGCAGCCACCCGAGACACATAAGAATAAATTAATTAATTTCCATGTTGATGCAGGGATAATCCATTCAATGTCCTTTATCTGGGCTCTGGCTCAGCAAGTCTGAGCCTGAGTGTTTGCAGTCATTTTGTTTACCTGTAAATGACCTATTGTTTCTGATTGAATGAAGCCAAGTGATGTGAGTTAACCATTTAATAAAGTGGAGTGTCTGGTAAGTTAAGTGGTGTGTAACAGTGAAACACATTAGAATGTGTGGTCTATGGTTCAGAAACCCTGGTCTGCTGCCAGTCCCAGGATAGCTCCTCCTCTATAACTTGTCGAAGCCCTTACGTCGTTCAATTTATTATCATCTTTGTCAGTTAAAAGGCCTCATTGAGCTCCTGGGTACCATAGGGAACCATATGTGAACACCCCTTTGGCGCTAAGAGAGAAAAATCATTGCTTGCATTCCTGATAGCATAGCACGCAGAAGACACAGGAAAACAGCGTTTGAGACGTTTACAAGAGCCATTATTTTTTATTTACTTTTAATTCAATCTGCATTGATCAGTGCGTCTGAAAGCATACGCCGCCGCGTCTCCGTTCCCCTCCCTTCCTCCTCCCTAATGTACTTTACTTCTATCTCCGGCGATAACCGCTCTCGAGATGTCTCAGCGGTAATTATTGTTTTGAAAGTCTGTTCGGCAAACGACCTTAAAAACAAACTTGCAGATGCCCAGGTAATTAGATAAGAATATTATTGGCCACCAGACATATTAGTTCTGCTCGTGGCCCCACTGGAAGAATTAAGTCTGCAATGTGAGCATGACCTCCAAAGAGACGTCTGAAACACTTGCGATGACCAGACATTTCTGGTAACATTTATGACTGAAAACATTGCTAATTGTATAAATGATACTAACTGGGTGCATCCAAGCAAAAGGGTTAAAAGGTTGTGACAGAGGCACATAATATCAGAATATGCCCCTTGGTAATCAGCTTTTAGGTTTAGTTACTTTTGTAGTTCATTCAGGTTACTTTCTGGAGAAATCAAAGAAAAGATAAGAATAATGTTTGGAAAGTTGTTAGTTTACATGATACCTGAATGACTGAAGTCGTCACTTACGTGATATCGACAAGTAAATACCCTGAAAAATTCCATCTAGTGACAAGAGGAAACTTTTTTTGTCCTTTCAATGTAGAAACACTCCTTTTTAGGTGAAAAGGTAAAAATATTTGGAAAAATCCAACTTGCGCAATAAGAAGATACAGTTGACATTTGTGGTACTGACACACTGAGGGGTCATGCTTCATTACAAGTTTTTTTTAAGACTCCTATCATACCAATATATTTTTTTTCTAGCATTACTCATTATAAGCTGTAGTTTACAATGATAAATGCGTGTCTGTTCTGGTTTCGTAATGGAGGACAAAAGTTGAGTGTCACATCGGTAATGAAAATGATGGACAGAAAAATGGCACTCCATGATGCAAAGAAAGACGTCTCTTATGTGATGCAGCACTTAGACACATCGTTACTGGTTCTACAAAAATGGTTTTCACACTATTAGGCGACGACAAAAAACCGATGCAATGCCAACGAAACAAGCAAAAAAAAATTGGTGTAGCGTGCCGGACACCTTGTCACAGTCTGAACGAACGTGATATTTTGGAAAAATGTTGACGGAAAATCTTACCGAAGTTGCCTGGTCTGGTCACCATCCGAATGCTTTTTGCTTCAGCCTTGGCTCCAACGAGCGTCAACCTTGGCTCCAATGAGTGGGTTGCATCAAAAAAAAAAAACTTACAACCTTGCCCGTGAAATCTGATAGCTGAAAACTGTGATGAACATTATGTGACAATTGACAGAAATACAACATCGAGACTTTCATTATTTATAAAAATAACAACTGAATAACGTAACCTTAACTCATGGGTTCATTATTTTCTTGTGTTTAGAGCATTGTGAAACAAGGTCTGGAGTTTGGTAATGTGTTTGACGGAATGCATCACGTAAGTGATGCTAAGAATTTGTTTGAAAAAAATACAAAAAATAAGCCCAGCATCCCGAAAATGGGTTAGAGCAGAGGTGGGCAATGAGGGCCGTATCTGTCCCTGGTTTTCACACCAACTTCTGGAGTTTAATTAATTCATTATCTAAATTAGCCAAACCATTTATGAAATCTGACATTTCAGGTGCATTTCTTTAAATTATCATGAATGACCAATGACTGTTCTTGTCTCCCTACATAAAACATTTTTCTTTGATCGAATCTTTGCACAAATCTATATTTGCGTTTGCAACCTATTAGCTCAATTAGTCAGGGTAATTGATAGAAATAAAAGCCCGCACACACACCGGCCCTGCAGGACCAGGATTGCCCACCCCTGGGTTAGAGTATTTTTGTAAAGATTATTTTTTTGGGGAATTTTTCCTTTATTTGATAGCTATACAGTGTAGGGCAGGGGTGTCCAAACTTGTCCATACAGGGCCGGTGTGGGTGCTGGTTTTTGTTCTAGCCAGCAGTGCTACAGCACCTGAATCCACTAATTAACTAATCAGGCGGTTCAGTCAGGACCCTGGTGGGTAGAATCAAGTGTGTTAGAGCTGGGCTCTAACAAAAACCAGCACCCACACCGGCCCTTTCTGGATTAGATTGGACACCCCTGATGTAGGGAGACAGGAAGGCTGGGGAGGGGTATCGGGGAAGACATGCAGCAAATGACCTGAGCCGGAATCGAAACCAGGTCGCTGCGGGAAGACACAGCCTTTTTGGTACACGCACTTAGACCGATGAGCCACCAAGGCTCCCCTAGAGTGTCTTTAAGTTGAAACTGAAGATTTTGTCAGTTCCTAAATACAGATCCTACAGCCTTCAGATAATTCTCAGTAAAGCTTAACAAATACAAGGACAAAAAAATTTCACAAAATGGGGTCTTATAATGGGGTCCATTTTTCATACATTATTTTATTCCTATAAAAAAACGAAACAATGGAGCAACTGGAAATTATGACAGTTATGCCCCACAGTGATGTACTTTATGGCAAAAATAAATAATGGCATGTATCATCTCAGACTTTGTAAATAATAATGGCTAATTTGACATTGGACTTGTCTACACCTTTGAATGGATGGATCCTTCTGTGTGTTTTTCTGTATCCCTAAATATTCAAGCCTTTTTATGGAACAAATTCATATTATGAGAGAACATAATGGTCGTGAGGCCCACTGATTATACTGTCTGGACCGTAGCTCTGAGAGGAGCTGGAAGCAGTCAAAATTTGGATGGAAAGTATTGATGTTGAGATAGTGAGTGCTCCTCCTACTGTTTAGTAATTGAGAAGGTGATTCAGAATTGTATTACCCGGCCCGACACACTCACAATGAGGTGCGCATGTATGAGAGGGCATAATAACTTGGTACATTTGGTACAAGAAAATGAACCAGTACTGCAGAATACAGATTGGAGTTGATGTACTGTGACACAGATCCATAAAGCACCAGTTCAGTTGACTGCTGAACCCGAACTCCAGTTCGAGCCTTCGGCCCCAAGCCATTCAGCTAAATGTGTAGTGCTTGCATGCGTAGCGGCTTCTCTGTCTGCTTGCTTTAGGTGACTCCCAGTGCTATCAGGAATTATATACACTCAAGTGTTTTGCAAGTATTTTAATGGAGAGAGTACCCATTTCCAACAGCATTGTCTCGAGCCACAGTTCACAAAAGTAAGTGCATTTCTGCTGCAAAAATGGCGAGAACATTCAACATTAAGAATTTGGAGTTGACCAGACCACAGAAACCAAGAAAATGACTTCATTCCGCGACACTGCGGTGGTTAAAGATTGGCTAACTATCCCTCGATAGGCAACCCTATCTTTTGTCCCTGGCTCTCTTTTTGCGGGTCATTTGTTTCCATGGTGGCCCAAAAAATAAATCCATATAAAGTTGGCAGCCCACTAAGGGGAAGAATCAGAGGGATTAGGATCCTCCCCTTCCCCTGTCTGACTCACCCCACTTCACTGGACCCCCTGTGGTATTTTCATCTTAGTTGCCTCCCTAGCGAATCAAAATGACCTGAGGCTGAACTCTCCGATTGTTACAGTGTTGTACTCTGCTCATTCCTTCAATCATTTTAACCACTTAAAAGTGGTGAGTAAAGGAGCTCTTATAAATACTAAAATAAATAAGTGTATTTGAATAGAGGGACCTTTTTGCAGCTTGTCAGGGAAACGTGTCAATTTAACAGACTGGCAGCAAGTGATTTTATTATTGATGCCTCTTTGCTTCTTCCAGCAGTCACATCTATGCTAAAGGTGTCCAAACTGGAGATGTGAAGATATCATCATTCAGTTGCTGTTACTCACCTCCATTAGCAATGACTTTTTTTTGTTGTTATTTATTTATTTTTTTAATGAAGATTGTTTGTCAATGGGAATGTGCACAGTGTGTGCCATCCCAGTGCGTATAATTTAAATGAGCTGCAACTGAATGCTGCAGTTAAATTTTAGGAGATATTTTGTGGAGTTCTATGCTGGAGAGAAATGGCTGAGGTAATCAGTTCTGTTTTGTACATTGCAGGTGGTTTTGGACTCAGCCGCGGACCTACTGAGACTGGACACACAAGTAGAACTATGACCTCCTCCCTGACTGAAGGATAGGGGTGCGGATTGTGGATTTTTCTGAGGGTCGCAGTGATTTGGATACAATGAGAACTTTACTACTGCTGGCAATTTGGGCATCTCTGTCCCAGCATGGGGACGCCTTGACCCTTTACCAAAGGACTATCGGAGCCACGCCGCAAGACACAGCGGAGATGAGAGGGGACAACCCAGCAGTTCTGAGGCGATCCAAACGAGGATGGATGTGGAACCATTTCTTTCTGCAGGAAGAGTACAGGGGTTCGGACAACCAGTATGTTGGCAAGGTGCTGTGAGAATTCTGCCTCTCGTATCCTGTATTATCACTTTTTTCACTTTCAATTATCTCAGCGCCGGTAAATCCAATGCACTTTGGGGAGATGTTATTGCAAAAATGAAAAAGTCCTGGTGAAAACAAGTTTTCACTCATGTTCTATTATTCCCTCTGACTGACAAATCAATATCAATATGTTTTCTGCTCTGCTGGTTTGCCACACATTTTATTAATGTTGCATGGGCCAATGTGGAGTGAAAAATACTAAAAGCACAACAGAAACTTGGATAATAAATACATTTAATGTGAAATAATTCAAAAGGATATACAGTCAGGTTCAGAATTAGTGACAACCTTCATAAAATGAAGACAATAGCTACATATAAAAACAACAAAGTTAGTAATTCATTTAGAAGTTCAAATCTTTTGGAAAGTTTGGCATATATCCTTTTCGTAACTTCATGTAAGATATAAGTTAAACTTCAATCAATGAAACTATAGTGTGACATTCTGTCGTTCCCTTTTTCACTACAGTAAGAACATTTAGTACAATTCATGCAACATCTGTTTGAATGAACCCTGAATAAACTGTATGTAGCTCCTTCTCATTGGTAATGAAAGCACCTTACAGTCTGTTGGGTAATCTTGTCTCACCACTAGTAATGTGTTGCACTCACCTGGCTGATGTCACGGTGGCCAATTTGCTGCAAAACGCTCACCACGCGCCATCTGAGGTGGAGAGGGATTGGACAGTTTGCACAGCCAATTAATTCAGGGGATGATTTGGTGGCAGGTTGAAAAAGCTGGGACACTACTCTTGTTTAAGAGTGTTGTAGGATATTTAATGACCATAGTGAGTCAAGATCTTGGTTTAACGTCTCATCTAAAAGACAGTGTCTCCTTAAGCACGGTGTCCCCATCACTGCGCTTGGGCATTGGGGACTCTTTCACTAGAAAGAAAGCTGCTGCCCACTGGCCCACAACACCACTTTCAGCAGGAACTTGGTTACTCCAGGTAGTATCCCATCCAAGTGCTAACTGAGCGCCCACCTGCTTAACTTCAGTCTCTCAGCTGGAGCAAATTGAAAACTGCCTTTGTCTTCCACCACGGATTAATGAAAATAACTGCTTTTTCAAACAAGACAGGTGGCAAATGACCGTCTTAAGTGACGTACTGGTTTCACAATAAGACATAAATGGGTAATATTTACCTCACAGTTCTGTAAGGCACTGATAAAAAAAACTTATACATGTGGTATGGAAATAAACTGGCCTTCAGAATGAGGGAAGAGCAATTCATGCAAAGAGATAAACCTCATACTTACAGTGAGATATGGAGGTGGGACATTAATGCTTTGGCTATGTTTTCCCTGTAGCAGTCCAGGGGTACTAGTTCAGACCAGTGCCATTATAAATTCCACTTAGAACTGGAAAATTTTAGCGGAAAATTTTGTTCCCTCGGCTAGGAGGCTTGGACTTGATTGTTGGTGGAATTGCTGGCTGAGCAATGACCACCAGGATACATCAAACTAGATTCATAAATGGTTGATTGAAAACATCAATGTTCTGCTTTGTCCAACTCAGTGTCTGTTTTAAATTTTTGCTGAGTCTGGTATCCTGAACCTGGAGATGGCAATCCAGTGGGGCAAAATGTGGGATACGAAAAGTTTAAGAAATTTATGCCCAAAGGCCCTCCGAATAGCTTTGCTTGTGTTGTTGTCGTGTAACCATAAACAATTTGTTAGCCTTACTGCGTGAGCCTTACCATTGTGATATTCATGGTTGTCTTAAAAACGAGTGTACTTCAAAAATGAAAGACAATGAAAGATGAGAGCATGTTTGATCTAATTGAAATGATTCTTTCCAGGAGAAATAGCCTCTGCTGGCACCGGTCTGTATCTCCACCTGAACATGTTTCACCTCACCACATGCCTGAAAAGAAAATAGATGCACTTACGTCCTCTGCAAATTGATATGGGTGACTATGAAAATAATAGGCACGAAGAGTAGCAGTAGAAGTTTGGTGTTCATGTCACTGTTTCTGTATGAGGTTTGGAAAATTAGACAATTAGAATGACTTCCATGTCCGCAAATATGCTAATGGTGACCAGACGAACCGACTTCACCTCGCAGACAGACTTTTAACTCTCAACATTGTGGTTACATCGTAAATTATTGATCTGAGATCGAAACAGGTCAACGGCATTGTTTATTCATATTTTTATGTGTTCTTTTAAATTATGTGCGTGCTGTAGTTCCCTCACCTGCCGTACTTCTTTCGTTTTTACCGTGATATCAATAGTAACTACAATGCTGTGGGTGAGGAAAGGTAATTTACAACCCTTTGTCAGTACAGTTCTCATACACAGTGCTTAAGTGCTGCATGCTTTTCAGTCCCAAGGACGAATATGCAAGATGAATGTTTGTATTAGAATTTCCTTGAGCGTGGATTGAACAGCCTTTAAGAAGCACTTCCACTTCCAAACAAAATAAGATGAACTGTAATTGTTTGAGGAATAATTGGGTAATATACACACATATAACCTCTTGAGGTTGTTCATTTCGTCACATTACGGCATAGCCTGAAATCCAACATGAATTTTGTTGTAGATTTAAAAAAAAAAAAAAAATGCTAGCACTTTTAGCCACTAATCAGGTTGCCATTTACAGATAGCTGTGCGGAAAGAGAATATCAGGGACAGCCCCAGGTTGTAGTTGACTTCTCCTCTCACGGATGATAAATCTGAGAGTGGAGAAGACTGTTTCACTGGCCGCTTTAAAGGAGAGAGGGCAGAATTTTTATTACAAGCTGCCAATATACAATTTGTTCTATTGCATGTCCATATAAAACGTCAGCAGAATTTCACAACTAAACAAAATGCATGATCATGTTCACGGCAAATTAATGAGTATATTGATGGGTATGAAAGATAGAGAAGTACACTGCATGTTTGATTTTTTTTATCAAGAGCTCATGAGATTCAATTTCAGTAGAGAACACTTTTTGAGGAATGGTAATGCAGAGGAGAGAAAGCGAGAGGCTGAGTGATAGACCTGATAAGGGGAAATGTGTTATGCAATGCCTCGCTATTTAAATCAGCTGTTGAAAAACTTTGAGGATGTCCTTGAATTAATTAAACAAAAACAACCCTTCTGTTTCACTGTATTCTTTTTGCGTTGACTCATGAGGGGACCTGTTGGGTCTGTGTGGGCTGCGCATGACAAATGAATGTCACTAAAATGGCAGGTTGTGGCAATGAATTCTCTTCTCTTTAGCTGCCATTGGCTTGATGGACTACTAGCTTTATCAAGCAATATGCGTAATAGATGATGTTACATTTCATAAAGGAAAAAACGCTGCAGTGAGGCATAAAATAATACATCACAGTTATTTTTTATGAAATGTAGTTAAAGCTAAAGAGCAAGGGGTAGTATTGCAAGAGAGATTCCTGTGAGAGTTATGATGTGAAGCTATTCAGTTACTTGTCTCTAATACAGACTCATAGTGGGGACATTGGACATTGACTAAAATACTGCTGAATACTGTTAACGTACCAGTATATACATACTAGGGTCTAGATGTCACGGATAGACACTAAACCATATAGCAAATACCTCAGTACCTCTACACGATGGTGTGGCCATCCATGAGAAGTAATGTGTACTCAGGCTTTGTGTGATTCGTGGCCACACATCATACAGCAGTTACCAGACAGCTGTTCGCATTGAGAGAAGACTGCAGGTCTGCATTGTTTTCCGATCTTACGCATCTGGCAACCCAGATTCATTTGTCTAAGTGTGAGCAGTATAGAGGGAAATCATTATCCCGGTGAAATTGCGGAGCATATATGCACCTAGAATTAAATGGATCCATCTGGGCCAGTACAGTACCTGGCAGATGGCCTGGTGAATTTGATTGAATGCAGAATTTTCTCAAGCTATATACATGGCCGTCCAAGTCACTGGCAAGCGTAATCGCTCGGGGGAAGGACTCTGATCATTTACCACCGTCTGATGATGGAACACTGTCTGATGACGGTGGCTGAGCATCACGTCCTGCCTGACTAGATCCTCTCTGCGGAGTGTAAATGTTCTCCCCATGTTTTCTGTGGATTTCCTCTGGGTAATCTGGTTCCCTCCCAAAGTCCAATGACATGTATCTGAGGTACTGCAGATGAAAAATAGCTGCCTGAGCTAATGCTGGCTCTTTTGCAGAAATATCATTCATGTGCGCTGTCCCTGTCGAATAAACCAATAAGTTAAATGAATTTTGGGTTCCAGAATTTATTATTTTTTTTTGCTTTAGTACCCCCTCCGTCAAGGGTTTATACCTCAATGAGATTGCTATATCATTGACTGTATCATACAGATTGTCGAGGAGAGAAATACACCCCGGGTTTGGAAAAGCCACTGTGATTGGACGCTCTTTCGGACATGCTGAATTTACATCACATCAGCACTGAGCTGTTTCTGAACTACATCTGCGAGCATATTCTCTCTGTTATGTCAAAACAAAAGACTTCACAGTCTGCAGTGGTGCAACCATGTGCATATTCTTCTAGTTCCCCTAGAACAGTGTTTCTCAAACCTCTCCTGGAGGACCACCTGCCCTGCCTGTTTTAGATCTTTCCCTGCCCCAGCACAGGTGATTCAAATAATCAGGATGTTATCAATCAGCTTTAGAGGGTCAATAACGAGCTGATCATTTTAATCACCTGTGCTAAAACAGGGAAAGATCTAAAACATGCAGGACAGGTGGTCCTCCAGGAGAGGTTTGAGAAGCACTGCCCTAGAATCAGCTCTTTAGGAAAACATCTTTATCTTACGGTTGGGAAAATACAACTCTGGTAAATGCTAATGGACAAACAGAAGCATGCAGGTTTATTTAATGATAATCTTTTCGGTAAACATATTAACTGCAAAGCAGTGGCTCGTTTATCGTGCCAACAACGGAAGAGGTCTAAATCGTGTACCAGTTCCAGTGATGCGGAGACTACTTTAGGGCACTAGTACATGCATACATGCGTACGCAGCGCAAGTAAAACCTTGCATTAAACCCCCCGGTCAGAGCCCATTATCTAATCAAATCTTGTGTTTACACACTCCTTTCAAGGCGGATTCTTGCAAATCTTAGAGGTCAAACTTCCTTCATGTGACGGACAGCACAAGATAGCTGGTGGTGTTGCATCGAAAAGGAAAAGACGTGAGAAAATGATGTGACCACATGCACTGTCAATGGTGCCAAAAATTTATTAGCAAGCAAACAACATTTCCGTCGTCCTTGCTATCAAGCAGGTTACCTTGTAGCTGCAGAAGACACTTGAGCATTTTCAGTTGCCGTTAAGTCAGGCGGTCCAGAACCACTCAGTTTTTATTAATTGCAAAGACGGTTTAGAGAAATGAACACAAGCGTGTAACGCAAAATTAAGCCAATAAGTTGTTTTATTTCTTTCACATCCATGAATTTTTCAGTGATTAAGTGTGAAGGTTGACATCACCAGCAAAGCGATCATGCCAGCATCAATATATCAGGATAAAATATACAGCCTAAAGAAAGCGACTAATTATGACAGAACCAAATGTTATTCATAGATACACGGTCTTAACCCAGTGACTAACTTATGTTGCCTTGAATAAATTCACATATGCTCTGCCTGTAGATGACAGCCTGGCATCCACTGGTGTGAACCTATTGTTTATGTTTAATTTATCTACTCACATTTATAACTTTTTTTGTCGTTTTCTGTATTTATATCTGGAATGGACCAGTATGACTCACATTCACTCTACAGACATACAGTATGTACGCTAGGGGATGGTGGCAGTGTTGCCCAGGGCATAGCATTATGCAAAGCTTGTGTATTTTGGGTGCATTCATTTGGAGGTTCTTTTGAAGCCCCAATGCATAATATTAATTATGACAGAGATGTGTGTGCTTAATATTCAAAAGTGCTTGTTTTTATTCAAAGGTCCCCCCCCCCCCCCCCCCAGTCGCATTCCCATAAACATTTTGTGCCTTGTCTGCACAGTGCAGCATTCTGGAATTTTCCATTTAGCCCAGTTGTCCTGATTACACACCCCATAAATGTTGCCACTATTCTTTGTGCATGTTTCTTGTCAACATAAACTTGGAACATAAACTCGCATATGTTCATACCACCGGCAAAAGGCATATTTTTTTCCCCCCAACGGCATTGCCCTCTTAAAATGTGATAAATTAATAAAGGCCCTGTGTGGCGGCATGAATATGAATATAACATGAGGTACAGGGGAGAGATTCCTGTGTTCTCTTCCATGAAAATGGTTTCACTGCACAATGTGCCCATCTGTCCATGACACAGTCATTTCCAGTCAAGAATTAGGTCTATCATGCTGCCAGTCTCACACGAACGTGGAGATCAACGTGCTATTAATGGAGATAAGCATGGGCAGCCTGCGTACAGCCAGGGGCATTGATTGTTACCTGTTTGTCCTTTTTTGTAATGAAGCAGTCCGACCGGGTGCTGATTGAGCATGCAAATTGCCCGCTGCTTTTCACGGCCTGTCATTCTCGCATATATTATCTTTGTGACCAAGAGGGAATTAAACTTGTAAATTAGTAGGTGGAAAAGAAGTCAGCACATTCTGGATGTACACATTTGTATCCAGGAAGCCCGCGCCACTGAAGGTGTTTGCCTAGCCTACACAGGATGTAGTCACGAGAGAAACTCTGAGGCCTGAAAAACAGTTTTAGAATTTAGTATCTAAACATTTTAACACCTTTTCTCCAACAGATGTTTCAAAGATTGTGCTCATAAAACACAATTGCTATTTAAATGACAGGTGAGAATGATAAGCCATATGGAATGGATCATGACTAAAATTATGTCACACAATGCTTGAGTTTACATCGGCAAACCTCTGCGGCTTTTTGTAAGCGACAGCCAGCCAGTTCTGCGACACTCATAATACCCTCATCATTATCTTAAGGCTTTCAGCAGGTCCTGACACGCCATACTGCTCTCCCTCCACAGCTGCACTCCGACATGGACAAAGGAGACGGGAGCGTCAAGTACGTGCTCACCGGAGAGGGTGCGGGGACGCTGTTTGTGATCGACGAAAATTCAGGTGACCTTCATGCCACAAAGGGACTGGACAGGGAGGAGAAAGCTAACTATACCCTTCGCGCTCAAGCAGTCAACCGGTTCACCAGCCGTCCCCTAGAACCCTGGACCGATTTCATCATCAAAATTCATGACATCAACGACAACGAGCCAAAATTTTCCAAGGAGGTTTACACTGCCAGTGTCCCCGAAATGTCTGAATTCGGTATGTTTGAAATCAACTAGGTACAAGCTTGTGATTGAAGTAATTTTCATTTGAGTGCAATTGGCTGCTTATAATATGCTGTTGAAAGCCTGTGAAGTCTCACTTCACAGGGTAAATGTGGTAAAAGAATAACCTGATGTTTTTTTTTTTTCATTGGCAAAAAATTATCAAGGTATTTTCAGAAACAACTCTGCAGGCCCATAACTTGAATTTGCCATTATTAGTTTATCACTTGCATGTGTGAAATTGATATTTCTCACTGATGAACTGTGTACATAATTATCCACCTGACTCATCTAATATAAAGGCAGAAAAAAAATCTGAGAATGGGGGAGACTGCAATATCGCGCATAGATGCTCTGAGCTGTTGATTTATGCAAATCAATTTTCTGTTATAAGTTTTATTTGGTAATGCGGTTATGGTAATAATCCAGTCGCCCTCCCAAGATGTGTGAAATGAATGCCTGTTTTTTTTTTGCTCATTGTGATCTCTCTTTGAATTTATACAGACTCATTGAATGTTCTTTTTTTTTTTTAGGGAGGAGCGTCATACAGGTAACAGCCACGGATGCAGATGATTCCTTGTACGGGAACAGCGCCAAACTGGTGTACAGCATTTTACAGGGCGACCCTTACTTCTCAGTGGAGCCAGAAACCGGTTAGTTTCTACCCTATGGCTCTGGCCTGGAATTTATTAATTATGCATGTGCCTACTGTGTTTCTATTTATGATTTTTTTTTAAAGCAAGCTTTGCAAGGCAGCGGCACAGGAACCATTGAGTGGTTTTGTGAGAATCTTTATGCAAGTAGGCCAGTGAATTTAATCCCTGAGAGCTCTGGATCGTTTCCCACTCACCTTTATTCTCCAACAAAGACAAAATGGACACTGAATATCCTTTTGGCAGATTATCACATGGATGTAAAGCGATACGGTTTATCCCCGGGAGTGGCTTTGGACGATCAACGTCCGTGTCACGCAGCAGAAACGACTCGCGGGAGGGTTTTAGCATGCCTCGCTTTTGTTGAGGGGGGAAAAAAGGACTGCAGAGCTCTTGCTGCATCTTTGGCATGGGGCCAGTTGGCATGATTTTCACGGCCAATGACGAGTGTGAATCCAGTCTTTGGCCGTTTCTGCAGTGTTCACCTTTCATTCACACACACGCACGTACATGCACACAAACACACGCGCACACATATATATTTATGCATGCGTCCATTTAAAAGGCAGTGGAACAGACCTCTTGTTTTGGTGGTAGCGCGGCGCTGCTTTTCTGTTTGATTTGGTCGACGAAGCAGCGCGGCTCCTCGGAGGGACTTTAAGCGCAGCAGCAGTGGCTTTAGTTTGGACTGGTTGCAGGTGCTCATGCTGCTTTGCGCTTTTTCTAATCTGAAGTCAGTTACTGCATCAGTGAGTTCAGCACCGTTCCTGTGCTTATTATCAGGAAACATTCAAACGAGAAGAGATCAATCAGGCTCTGCGGGGCGTGCGGGGGAGATGTCTGGCTGAGAGGACAGGGCTTGGGGGGGGGGGCGCAGTGCCCATGGGGGGAGGGGGGGGGGGTATCGGCCTTGGGATTACAGGCACTAACAGTCTCCCCGTCCTTCCTCCAGGGATCATCCGAACAGCCCTCAGCAAGATGAACAGGGAATCGCGGGAGCACTACCAGGTGGTGATCCAGGCCAAGGACATGGCTGGCCAGAGGGGCGGCCTGTCGGGCACCACCACCATAAACATCACCCTGACCGACGTCAACGACAGCCCGCCTCGCTTCCCCCAGAGTAAGCCGCTTCGCTCCATTAGTCAATGCAAGCTCTGCATTTGTTTTGCCTTCCCCTACTTATTCTCCGCCCCCACTGTACTGTACTTCAGTCTGAATTTCTCCAATTCATGCCCCGCCTAGATTACTATCAGTCAAACTGATGACTGACTTATGCCTTATCTACTGCACCCTCACACACAGTCACACAATTTTTCTGTTATTATTATGATTATGAATGAATTAATGAACTTTGCATTGTATATAGCACCTTCTCATAGATACGCACAGAGTTTTATGGTCATATTAGGAAATCTCATCTCACCACCACCAATTTGCAGCGCCCCACGTGGGTGATGTGACGGCAGCCATTTCGAGCCAAAGCGCTCATCACTCATTAGCTTGTGGTGGAGAGGGAGAGGACAAATGGTTATTGCTAATGAAATCAGGGATGTTTATTATTTTAATTATATCCCCAAGTTTTTGGGGATTCACCTTGGATGCCACCGCCTCCTTAGATCCTTCGTCTCAGCATAATAAATGGAGCTTTAGGCGTTAGTTCAGTCAGGCACGGTAGTCAGGCTGGTCACAAGCCTGTTTCTTTCCAGTCATTCTTAACTTTAGCTCCTCTCACCTAATTGGTGTGCTTATATATTCAAGGCAGTGTTCTTTCATATCTCTGGCACCGTGCCCTCTACACCGCTCATACTTGGGTCACTAAGAAATGTTTCTCATCTCCCTCCACCTCCCCAGCCTCCTCCTTTATAATTTCATTGTTCGTCTTAGGCAGCACTTGTTCATATCATGTTCAACAACTTAAACTTTTACGCGATTTAAAAGAATCTCAGGCTCTGCTGCTGGTGGGGGGGTTTGTGATCTCAGGGACTGTCTGTGTTAGGGGTGGGAACGTGTAGAAAAAATTCTAAACGTGTACACGCGTTGTATAATTGCGTGTACACGTGTCTTCAGAGTTTGTGGATTTTGACCGCTATACAACCGTTAGAGGGCACTGTCACCATTCCAGTAACACAGTCCTCACATCCATTAACACAATTATCAGCCAGATACGTTTATTAAATCAATAGACGGAAACAGTGAATTTTTAGGTTCCTCCAATACAAAATTACCGCCTTCATCAAATTGGCATAAAATCAGAACAAAATGAATAATGTTAGGCCCTTTCACCATTTTAAATCAATTGACCATAAACAAAAATCATCATCATTTTGACAATCAAGAACATGGACATGAATGAATTCTAGCAGTTTAATTCTGCTTTTTTGTCATTGTCCTTATTAGTGTACCTTATTTTTGTACAATTTGTTTTGTAAACCTAAAAAGCAAACTGCATCCCTCACTCACAGCGGGAGCTGCGTCTCACAATCTTTGTTTCATAGCGTCATTTAAGTGAATTGTAATTGAGGAGGTAAAGCAGCTGGATGAAGTAAAGCTAAATTGAGACACACTTTTTACATCCCCAAAGCTAAAACAAAAAGAAACGTAAACTGCATTTTACGTGTTCTCATTCAGATAACAAAGTGAATATGCTTTTCACTTAACGAGCAGACGCGAGGATGACATTGTGCATGCAAATATAGGCTATTGGCCGACAGAACATCCACCAAAAAAAGAAATAAAACAATATGCAAGATGAAATAATGAGCTATTAATCAATCTTGCTTTTCAGCAACATAAAGAGGAACTGAGCATGGAGACGATGGCTGTGTCCGAATAGTCTTTTTTGCTTAGGAAAGTTCCTAGAAAACGATCCGTTAGTATTTACGTGGTAGTCATAGGTGTGTTCTGATTCTTTAAACGTAAAGGAAAGGTGCTACAATGGTTCCTAATTTATCACCTTTAGCATTGGGTACACTGAAGCTTCCTTTTTCGAAAGACAGGAAGAAATGCCATCCCGCAATTCCGCGATGACCGTCCATCCGGCCAATCAGGAAAACAAACAAACATGATGGGCAGCAGGCAGGCTCATGACGTTTTACACAGGTTAAAGAAAAGTGGTTAGGAATTAGACGATAGGATGTCTTTTTTTTTTTACTTTTCGGATGCAGCCGAAGACTGCCGTGTACACGGTTAGTATTTTCTTATAAACGTTTATGATTGACTGACCGTGTACACTTGTACACGTTTACAAGTCCCACCCCTAGTCTGTGTAATGCTTGCTCAGATTGTTCCTGAGCATCACTGGAGAAGAGTCACTGCCAAACTCAAATGGAGGCCGTCCTGCAATAAATGGTTGAATCTGACGTAAGTCTCCTGACTGAACGAGAGCAGTTTTCATGGCAGTCACATGGAACTTCATGTTCATTCCTTGTACATAGAGGATGGACCCTATTGTTTTGTGTGACTCTGCGACCTTTCCTGTAGAGCCACAACCAAGTCAAAATTTACGTTTCCAAATTTAATAATTCTAATCATTTTGATGGGAGTCATGTCAAACATCTGACTGTTTGTGGTGCACAGAGAAGGAGTGTTCTTGATGTTCATCACCCTTTGAACTTCACGGTAGTGCCACCACCAGGACTAACCAGTTTTTTTTGTTTTTTTTTTAAATTGCAATAACTGAAACCGCTTCAATGGGCTTAAATCATGTAAAATCTGCTTTTGACATTACTGGTCCATTGAGGAGGAACTTCATTGATTTTTATGGCTTTATTTCTTAAACTGCGGTACCGCCATTAGGTTAAGCTACCCTTGCAATAGCAACAAGTCTAAATGTTTTAATAGGAATCAGATAAATTTAGCTGTCAACATAATGGTGCACAAAAGAGCAATCGTACTGATCTGGTGACACTTTGACCATTCCTTTTACACCATCCTTAGGCTAAACATTCTCTCGAGAATGCAATAAATCAAACGATTCTCAAGAGAATTGGGCAAAATTTGCAATGAATGCTCCTGGAGTCTAGAGTCCTTCCTCTGTTGGTTTTCTAGACATTATATTCTTTCCTGTAGCACCACCACTATGCCAAACTATGCATTTTTCCTCTGAGGGGCATGCTGTAATTTTACCTATATATTCTGCTGTTGTCCACTAACAGCACTTAGCTAGGTATTATTACCTCCACCTAGGAGGTTACGTTTATGCTTCCGTTTATTTATTTGTTTATCTGTCTGTTAGCAGGATATCTCAAAAATGGTTGCATAGATTTTCACCAAACTTTGCTGGATGTTAGAGTAGCGCAGGAGGTACAAGTGAATACATTTTGGTATATCTAGGCCAGAGATATAGGCCAAAGTTCAAATCCAGCTATGCTGGCCGAGGTATGGGCTCTCGTGAGTCCAATTCTATTATGATTATTGTTATTATTATTATTATTGACTCTGTAATGAGTATTGGCAGACAGCAGGGTCAGACAATGGGTATCAATTTTGCCTCATCGCGAGACATTTGTGGTTTCAAACCTTGTCCTGGGCCTTTCTGCGTGAACACTGAGTGTCCCTTGGGTACTTGGATTTTTCTCCCACAACCCAAGCAGTGGCTATATAGGCTATAGGCAGACAGTTAATTGTCCATAGGTAAGAGTGGCTGAGTTAATTTGTGTGCGTGCCCTTCGATGGATTGGAAGACTGTGTAGGATGTATTCCATCCTCTTGCCTAATGGCTGCTGAAATAGCCTCCTGCCCCTTGTGACCCTGACTGGGGAAAAAAAATGGTTTAGACGATTGATGAATTGATGGAGGAATACTGGCCCATGTTATTTTGCTGCTGCCTCTTTTAGAATGTGATTAAAAGCAGACATATACTGTTGGATGGAAAAGCCATCAAAGCGCATCATTACAGTGTGGTAATCCCTAGTGAATGAATGAAATTGAGTTCTGCTCTTTGGCTTTCATTCTCGACTGTATTATCCCTTTATCCATCTCTTTCTCAGAGCGTCCTCCATTTTTTTCCCCATCTTTTTCCCTATATCTCAGTTTTAATTAACACCCAGCGGTGTGACATAAGTTTGCAGTGTGAAAGCAGACGTGAAGGAGAGATAGAGAGAGAGAGAGAGAGTCAGAGCTCACGAGGCAGCTTGCGGTGTGATGCTGATCTGTCTCTTCTTCTGTGGTGTTTTTCGCACCCCTCTGCTGGGAGTTGCGAATCTGCCTCAGGGAGGCTTGCTGGAATCAGAGACACCGACGCTGATGAGCCAACCCTGCCCTGTCCATCAATTAAACAAAGCTACAAGTGCAGGCCCTGACAGTCCAGCTCTCTGAGTCTGTCGAAGAGAGGGAAGTTGGAGTTCTCAGTCCCACATTAATACCTTGAGCCTCAGAGACAGTTCCTTTGGCTTATTCCAGTAGCAGTGATGACAGAGAAAGCAAGTAACTAGTGCCTGAGTGGGAGTATCATTGGTTCACCCTGCCACTTAATAGACGTGGAGCAGTGCCAATACAGAAAGTCAAGAACGACACATTGGAGCAGCGAGCGTAATTAGCAAAGGCGAAAAACACCTCATACGTTGGCTGCCTAATGCCATTTTTGTGGAGTTGTGCTAGCGGAATGTAGTCCCTGCCGGAGATACACTGTCAGGCCCACATTGGCTGATGTTTAGCTGGGCTTTGGCAGCAGTGTTGGTAGGATTGGGCTGGCATGCTGCATAATAGCTGGGAACCTGGATTCAGGTTGACTAAACCTAAGGCTGCAGGTTTAGTTCCACAGCAGGACGCTGCTGTACCACCCTGGGACACGGTACTCGGTCATCAAATGAGCTTTTTGCGCAATGTACTTCTCCAATATGCTAGTCCCTCTCAGTAAGTTCGCCTGCTGAATGCCTCAAATATAATGCAGTTTATGCATCATTGTTCGCAGCTAGCTTGAATGCCCATTTGTCTCATTAGCACGCCGCCTTTGCCTGAATAATTGTTAACCTTGTGTCTGTGTGTTGTTTCAGGTACATACCACTTCAAAGTTCCAGAGTCCATTGATGTGGGGGCTCCTGTTGGCAGAATCAAGGCAGAAGACGATGACATCGGCAAGAACGCTGAAATGGATTACAGCATCATTGGGGAGGAGGGACAGGGCACCTTTGACATTGTGACTGACAAGAAAACGCAGGAAGGACTCATTATTGTCAGAAAGGTAAATAATACCTCTTCGTCACTATTTGGAATGATGTGCTAAAAATCATATTTGACTGATCCTTAACCCCTTTGCGTTGAAGACAAATAATTGCAATTTTTTGTTGTTATGCATGAGCCTATTGAGGATTTATAACTCAGTATTTGTGTCACAGAGACTCTGGAAAATTATTCCAGTGAAGCGAAACGTTTGAAAATTCAACTTCAGAATTATTTACGAATTAAATTTCGGAATGTACGGACGCCAGCGTCTGTATCTGCTCAAAGGGGATAACCCCCGGGACAGTCAGGGCAGACAGAGTTTTGCCTGGAAATAAGCAGTTTTCCAGGTCCTAAATACGTATTTTTTTCCCCATGGGTTGAAGCTGTTTCTGCTGGGTGTTTTGGTCTGTACTCTCCAGCAAAGATATAATTGCCATTACAGTTGCAAATTGGCCTCTGTGTCTTCTGTCTTCCCATCCCTGTGGTTTCTGGTTCATGCTGAGATCAAAATACGCATGGAATCTGTGTTGTGTTCTCTCATTTGCTCTCATTGAAATTCCCTATTCTTCATGAAAGTCTGTCATTTCTTATAAACTAGAAAAACATTATTCATCCACCCTCGCTTTGTAATTCCAGCATGTTTCGACGAGGAGTTTTACAGCTCTGCATGTTAGGTTTAACTAAGGGCTTACTGTCCTTCCAACATTAATGCTTCTGATGAAGTTAATCTCTTAACTTCAAATCCTCAGTGACGTAAGCTTATCTTTAACAGCGATACTCTTCAGTGGAAAGTACTGGATATATATAACAGATATGACAGAACACAGAGATGTGCAAAAATATAATGGGCACCATTGAATTCAAGGATTAAGATATGCCAGAATCTTTCACAGAATGTCAAGCTCTAATCCTGGAGGAACTTCACATTCGCAGTGTTCTGTTGTAAATAATGAAGTGAATGTTGGGCAAATGAGCATGACCCTTTTTTAGCATGTGGGTGCTTGTAACAATGTGTGGCCTGGTTGTGATCAAGTTGAGACCCTGAGTATTTCTGGACTTGTCACCTCAAGTGACATTCTGTAATAGTTGACGGGTAACAGTCATTTATCATACTTGGCCACTGGTGACAACATGGGACATAGTATTATTGTGTCTGATCTCGTGTGATGCTTGATGACCACGGGAGCGCGTGTGACAGCTGGTACTCGTGTGATCACAATTGACCTCTGGTGAGCGCCTGTGACCATCTGTGCCTGTTTGGAACCATGATGCGACTCCATGTTTTGGCTGCCAGCCTCTGGACTTCGAGAGGAAGAGGAGCTACACGCTGCAGGTGCAGGCGGAGAACACTCACCCAGACCCGCGCTTTCTCCCAGCGACGTCCTTCCGAGACACCACCACAGTCCGCATCGCAGTGGACGACGTAGACGAGCCTCCGGTCTTCGAAAGGCCCAATTATGTTATGGAGGTGAAGGAGGACGCCCCCATACGGACGCCCGTGGGCTCAGTCAGTGCAGTGGACCCTGACATCCAACACACCCCAATTAGGTAGGCCTGCAGTCCAATCCCTCTCATTAATTTCCTGTGACAATGTCACTTCCTCTTTCCTAGTTCAACTCAGGTGTGAATTATGAGACCAAAACCATTTGTCCAGAGCGAGAAGTCAGCTACTCACATTAAAAAACTCCTGAGACAGTTTTTGTTTTTTTGAAAAGAAGTGCAATGCATTTGGTAGCTTTTAAGTGAACTTCAAAGGCAAATTTGAATACACGAGAAAGCCTCATTTCCGTTGTTCATAAAGGAGAATAAACTTCTGTGTCTTTTTTTGTTTGATGAATGCTTGGTAGTTTAGGGAACACATCCTCTGAAGTGTCACATAATCCCTCTTGCTGATTACAAAGCTGACTCAGTAATTTCCTCTGGAAATATAAGATGATGTTTCAATATTGTGGTGCCGCTCTCAATCCTTGTGAGCAATTTTATTTCTACAGATATTTATGACATCATCTATATTAGCTTTTCACTGTTTACCAGAAGGGGAAGTGTGGTCATATTTGTTTTGGTGGAATGTTATCTGACACGCAGCAGTGCTCTGTGCTGCAAAGAGACAGCTCTGTGATTTTGTTTTGCTCTAAAATGCAGATACTGTTTAATATTTCACTCATGAATTCATTGATAGGACCTTCAGAACTATTTTCATTAAGTTCTGCTTACTGGGATTTGCTCCAGTCTATTTATCCTTGTTGGAAACATCAGTTTTTATATTGTACATGAGTCCATGTACAGAAATTGAGTACGTTTCAGAGTAGCAGTCAGGATCGCTTGCCAAATTGCCTTTATGATTTCATAATCCATGAGGGTTCACTTGCAGTATTTCATGCCCATTTCTCCTCAAGGGCCTTTTCTTCTAAACTAAATGAAATCTAAACTAAATCTTGTTCATTCATGTTTGCCGGATCAGTGATGAGCGTGGTAATGAAAAATAAAATTCCTGCCCGCTCGCAAAACCCATGCCGTTTAACACTGAACCTGTCTTCCTTTATCTATCCTCACAGATAACAGTGTGCTGAAATGTAACTGCTTCATACCGGCGTGACTGCCAAAATCTGTTACTACGCCGGAGCTTAATCTCTTGCTGTGGGCTAAGATGAGGGATGTAGAATGTGCTGGAACCATTTGCAAAGCTGCTGTGCGCTATACCACAGTGAACAAACACATTCACTCCGGGAATGAAAGTGTCAACACTTTAAAAGGGCAATTAAAAGTCTCACTATCTACCGGGAGCTGCAGGGCCTACGCTTAAACAGAGTCATCAGCCGCAAAGTTCAACAGGCAGGAGCTGAGCAGAGAGTGGCGATTAGCAATGGAGTCGCACTGCATTAGCAAACAACAGGGCTGCCTCATAATCACACGTGGCAGAGAATATGAGATAAATTATGAAACAGCAGCCAAATGTAACAGTTGATCACTAGATGAAGCAGTCAAACATAATGACACAGGGCTGCGATGAAAATTTAGCTCCAACCTACCGCAATGGCATGCCCTGCACTCCATTGCTAACCTGCTTCAGTGGGAAATAACCAGCTGCAAAAACTACTTTTGCATGCTTTGTTACTGGTGCCTTAGAAAGCTTACAGTATGTCCCCGCTCTGATAACAGTTTTAACTGACAGACCAGCCTGGTGATGAGTCGTACCTTGTGTAGCTTGAGTGCGCAAACGTCAGTCTTCTCCCACTGAAATTCTTTGTTGATAAAAGCAAACATTATTCTGTTTGCGAAGCCCACTCCTGCTCTGAGCAAGGGATCTTTAGGTTTTACATATAAAGCTATGCTTTCTGAAAACAATAGGTTTTCTTTACTATTTGCAAGACCTGCTCTTTCTCTTAAGCAAGGTATCTTCAGGCTTTATCTTCAGTGTGAAGCAACTGACTTTCTGAGAAATGTCACTTTTCTCATCTTTCATTCAGTCATGAAGGTCTCTGCAGTGTATTGTTTTTGTGTGGTAGGAATCAAAAACTAAGTTGGGTTTTGAGTCCTCTGATAAAAAAAGGCCATTTTAAGGTAACTCCTGACACCGGTACTGTACATTTGTGGCTTTGTTGGCAGGTACTCCATTGACCGACGCTCAGACCTGGACAGATTATTCAGCATTCACCCAGTAAATGGGTCCATCTTCACATTACGGCCTCTGGACCGTGAGGATATCCCCTGGCACAACATCACCGTTATTGCCACCCAGTTTGGTAAGGGTCCCACGACCACATCCAAAACCTGTGTGACCATAGAAACTGGAAATGGAGACCATTTCAAAAACTAGAAATATTTTCTGAGATGGGATTGTGAACACCCGTGTTATTCAAGAGTAGAATATAATGTAATGCTTTGGCGTTCAAGAGGAAAATCACCTTGCCTCCTGGAGGAGCATAAAAACTTTTATAGACATCCGTAAAATACAAAATTTCTATATGACAGCAAAATATAAATATCTCAGTAAGTAAAAAGACTGAGTATTGTTCTCTCCCTCCTTGTTGGTACGGAAGCAGACAATTTAATGCATCACATCATTGCAGGCTGTGAGAAAATTCTTGGGATTCATACTTTTTTTTGTAGCCCAGGCCAGCCACATTAAGTGTACGAATGAGGAAATCAATGTGAACTACTCTAGTAAACATCCAGGTGTGTAATTGAAAATGTGTAAAATATTGTTGGCTGTTTAAATCAAAGTTGCCTGCTATTGGAAAATAAAATATCATAATGCTGAGTAAGAACGTCACACAGAAGTGCTGAGTTTACGAAAAATTAATCTTCTGTGTGCATGGAAGCACGCGTGTTTGTGAGAGAGAGATATTGGGTTTCCTGCCACATATGGAGGTAGGTCCACAATTGTGCTCCACTTCTATCCAATTTTTCACATCCGAAATTCCCCAGAGATGGAAGGAGAATGATGAATGCTCACGGTATTCGCACAGATGTTATCAGAATAATTTTAATCGCAAGTATTTCTTCTTTTATGGCCTTGTATTTCTTACATACAGTACTTGTTTGTATTTTTGGTATTCGTCTTTCACACCACCACTCAAAAATTTGGAATCACTAATGAATTTCATATAGAGTAAATGAAAGCATGCAAAACTGTAGCAAGTCAATGACCTAAAACATCGGGAAAGGCAATCTCTGGAAGAGAAATGGCAAAACGCTTGATTTAAACCCCATTGAGGTGTGGTGGAATTAAATGGGCTTTTGTGAAGTGTGCCCTGTTACACCCACTATCATAATAACATCCCACATACAACAACATTACAGATTTAATTCTCGTCTTCCGCTTTTATTGTAACAATTGTACAATCACTAGTTTGCCACGAACAGCTGTTGCCAACCACAAACCTAATTCTCTGTCTCTCGCAAATAAGAAAACTATAAAGTTTGGTTAAATTTCCGGTAGGAAACTGGTACTACATTCACAGGATTTTTATATTGTAAGGTGCAGACTTGTATTATGTCTGCGTCTGTGGGACATCATCATTTCTGGACGTATCTAGTGCACATCTTCAAAAACACTCCTATTGGAAATATTCCAGTCCACATAGAAATCCATTCTTGATGCCCAAATAACATCAATATCCTGAATGCCCAGAATTTGTTGAGCAGCTATAAAGAGTCTTGGTAGACACTGATTAGAAATCAGTGACACCTGAGATATTTATAATTTACAAATACTGTACATAAAAAAATTAATAATTTGAAGAATGTCTTTGGGTTTGTTTTATATAATTTACTTTCATACTCGCACTTTTATTGAATAAAGTAGTGAGAACAACTTCAAAATTAGGCAGGGTACATTGTGAAGCACTGAATAGCCCAGAATAATATTTGTCAAAAAAGCACAAATTGCTGGCTAAAATCTTTGGTCTATGTTACTATGAGATAAATTCATAACTCATGCCACAATGTATTCTACAGTGAGAAATCTGAGCTAATGTTCTCATTATCAAAATAAGTACGTGTTTTTTGTTTTTTTTTTTGTATTTTCCACAGGTAATCCCAAACTCCTGAGCCATGTGCCTGTGCACATTAGGGTGTTGGATGTGAATGACAACGCACCCACATTTGCTACTTTCTACGAGACGTTTGTGTGTGAGAACGCGAAGCCAGCACAGGTAAAGGGTAACAACCAATTCACAAGTTCAGATGAAACCTTCCAAAATTGCTTTCCTTATTGATACTTTCCATTATATTTCGTTTACCCCAGCCGCCAAGGAAAACCCAGCCGCAATGACCAGCTGGAATTACTATGAAAAATGTTTTTTTTTTTTTTTATTATTATTAGTAAAACAAATGATACATTTTCTAACTGTGCTACTTAAATTCCTGCAGCCTAATTTTATTGTTGCGGTACTCATAAATCCTGTGAGCTGGGGCTCACAAAAATGTTTTCCTACTGTACTGAGCTGAAAGGCCCTATGTGCTGGTTAAAAACAGTTTGTTGGACTGAAAGGCAGGCAGTGCCAGAGACTGTTGATAGTGAGTCACAGCAGGGATGGTGACACGTGACAGTGTTCTGCAATAACACATTACCACCCTATTGTAATCCTTCCTGTGTAATTCTCCCTCCATTTGCCTGACCCTCATGCTGCTGTGGGCCAGGCCTTGTGGTGTGTGGCATTATTGCTCCAGGTTGACTTCCCCAGGGCTTGTTCCTGTCAGGGAGCCTCTGTTGGATGCAGGGGAGTGATCATTGCACTTGTGTCCGGAGTAATTAACACCTAGTCATCTGCTATGACCGTGAGGACTCCCACGCACATTGAGACAAGAGGTAGAGCAGGCCTGTGATTGGCCCGTTCAGCAGATGGCTCTGAAAAAGGTGCTGATTTGGATTCCCACCTCAGTTTCTCACCTCGAGCCAGCATGTGCCAACCTGCCTCGATCAGGAAGCCACTTCAAGCAGAAGACACACGTGTGCTTGGACACCTGCACACACACACACACACACACATGCACACGGACACACATATTCTTGCACCTGCACATCCAAATCCACGAACACGCAGACTCACGCACCTGCTCTGCGTTGTGAGTACAAATTGGAAGTCCTTAGCAAAGCCAAAGCCATGAAAGGTTCAGGCATTTTCATTAATGAGGAATTTTCTGAAGCTGTTCAACAGAAGCAAAAACAACTTCTTCCAGCCAGGAGAGCTGCCAGAGAGCAGGGGGAGATTTCCCACCTGCGGTATGACAAACTCAATGTACAATCATCATCTCAGAAACCTACCCAGAGGCCTGGCAGAACATTGCTCACCCTCTCACCTCTGAAAATTAGATACTATTCACAGACTCACACCTGCGTGCTCATGCACTCAGACGCACACGCTTGTACACGCACGCACACACACACACACACGTACACATTGTATCAAACAGTATTTTTTTTCTCCGAAAATCTCTTTTTTTTTTGGTCTACTCGAGAGCACTTCAGTGCCCATGATGGACTACATCTCTCTTTGTTATTATTTGTTATCGCTGCCACAATATACTCTCAAACTCAACTTTTGATAGTTCCTGCTGTGAAAAGTGTTACCACTTAAGATGCAGACCTATCAGTGAATATGAAATGAATTAATTGAGTGCGAGGATTTGCACTCAGCGTGTCTCCGTATTTCCTTATAATGATATTGATGATGACATTTTTATACGCCCCCTTTACTGGGTGGGCGTATATTACAATCGCTCCTGTCCGTCCTTCGGTCCATCAACCATTTATTATTCTCACTCTACAGACTACATATTTTTTTGGATTATTTTCATTTTCGGCGGCCATCTTCATTTTCGTTTCCGGAAGATAACTAAAAAAACGCCTTGGCCTAATGTTCTCATTTTTTGGTTGTCTGTTGAGGGTGGTTAGAGGAAGCTCCCTATTGATTTGTGTCGCGCTCCGATTATCAATTTGGCCGCCACGGCGGCCATCTTCATTTTCCTTTCCGGACGATAAATGAAAAACTTCTCAACCAAATGCTCTGATTTTTTGGTGGTTTGTTGGGGGTGGTTACAGGAAGCTCTCTATCGATTTCCGTCCCGCTCTGATAATCAATATGTCCGCCAATAAATGGCAAGCCTGAGGGGTCCCGCTCACGACAGCATGCTATTTTTTTAAATTCCTCAACTTCAGAATCCTTATCCTATGACTATTAATAGGATAAATACCACTTGATTTGGCAAAGCCCCAAAAAAGTACTCCTTTTATTTTCATTTAAATGTTTCTAGTCTCTCCAAAATTCATAAACTACTTTGCCTCTTTTTGTCCTCAGTTATTGTTGAATTTTAAGTTTTCACATTTTCAGAAACTTGATTGATAGATGAGTCAATGTCTTTCTATTCCGTTCCAAATTATCGTGCTCTGAATCACTGTTGGATTGCTAGAATGGCAAAGGTGCATATATTCAGTACATTGAAAAAGTATTTGCACACTTTTCAATTTCCTCTACTTTTGCATATTTGTCACATTTAAAAGTTTCAGGTCTTTAAAATAATTTTAGTATCAAAGGTAACCGAAGTAAACACAAATTGCAGTTTATATTTTTGTTTAGTGATGATTTCATTTATTGAAAAAAACTATACAACCCTGCCTGGCCCTGTGTGAAAAAGTGATTTCTCCCTTAGTTACTAAATCAACAAATGAGACAAATTTAATTGATATTTGGGCTCTATTAAACAACACACACCCAGGTGTGATCAATGCCAGCTGTATTGAATCCAAACATCACTTAAATAGTACCTGTCGGATAGGTTGAAGTAAGCAAAAAAACAATGTGATGCCGTGATCTAAGTACATTCGAGGAGATTAGAAACAAAGTTGTTTACATGCATCAGTCTGGAAAGGGTTGCAAAGTTATTTCCAACGCTCTGGGACTTTAGCAAACTATGGTGAGAGCCATTATCTACAAATGGGGAAAACTTAGATTAGTGGGAAACCTTCTCAGGATTAGCCGGCTCACCAAAATATTTCCAAGAGCATACTATGAAGACTTTGTTTCCAAAACGCGAGAGGTTCCAAAATTTCAAAAATTGAGATAATAACATCAAGCGTTAGCCCTGTGCTTCTTACACATGGTGCAAAAATCAGTTTTAGAAATTCATACTTTGTGCAATTAGGTGTATGTTTTCATGGTCGAAGTTTGTGTTTTTCTCTAAAAATGAGTAAAATGGATATATTGCATTTTGGAAACAAACTTTTCTTATCAATGACTCTTGGAGGAGGTCACAAAAGAGCCCAGACTAACATCTAAAGTACTGCAGGTCACACTTGTCTCATTTAGGGTCAGTGTTCACAATTCCACGGAAAGTAAGTGACTGGGAAAAAATGGCATCCATGGGATCACTGCAAGGTGAAAATCACTGCTGTCCAAAAAAACACTTAAGGCTTGTCTCAGGTTTTCTTTAAAAAGAAAAAAAAGACATCTTGATGACCCCCAGGACTATTGCAATAATGCCCTTTGATATCCACCAATTTTTTCCAATTTTTTTTCCAGTGTTTGTGGCAGGTGAGGTGATGTTTTATTTTATGTCGTGTTGAAGATGACGTTAGGGCGCTTTCCATGGTCAATCCTACCTACAATTGAAGCACGGATTACTACAACCCCACAAGTCAAGTCAACTGTGACTTATGGGGTTTTAGTAATAGGTGCTTCAATTGAGCAGGTACTATGCTGCGTGGAAAACGAGTTCCTGCTGCCATAACCGAATAGAGTGGAGTTGAATAGAGCCGGTAACATGCTGTGGAAAACATCACTAGGTTTTGAATGATGATTTAAAAGCTGCATTTTGAGTTTACTCTCATTGTCTTTGTAATTAAAAGTAGCCACATTATATGAAACATTTAATATGACAAATAAGAAAAAAAAGGAATAAAAAAGGAAGGGGGCTAATACTTTTTCACAGGTCTGTATATCAGCGTAATGGTATTCAGTATAATCATAGACATGTTCTGACTCTGGATTCTGCGGATGAAGATGTTGAATTATTGTTCGGTGAAGTATCCTCCTGTTTTTGATAGTGGATATGTGATCATCAGGTGCATTTAAAAGCCTACTGATGCACACATTGGAAAGTGTAATTCTAGTCTTGTTTGACTCCTTGACAAAATTAATTGATTTGGCAAAGTTTGTTGCTTTTGAAGAGATCTCAACATTAATATGCTTAATAGCGCCTCATTTACTCTCTTCCAACTTTCTGAATATAATGTGTGCAACTTCTCTATACCCCTTAATCACCCAAATTACGAGGCAAGCTTCATCATCTGCAATGATTATTGATTATATATTTACTAATTTATTGACTCATTCTTTTAGTGATTTGTGGAGGATCGGCTGCCTTTTACTCTGATATATCTGACCATTTTCCAGTATTGTATCTCACTTCAGCATCCATGTCAAATAAAAGATAACAGAGAAATCTTGAAGGGTTCAGATTATTCAGAAAAAGCCACACTGAACAATTTGAGAAGCTGGTGATGTGTGCAGGAAAAATATTTACAGGCCTTGGTTAGTATGCATATACATTCAGTACATTCAGAAAACCTTTTTAAGCTGAGATCTCTACTAATCAGCACTGACAAAAAATAATTTGTATAGGGCCTTTTTGAGAAATCTATCCCCTGTGAATATTGCCTATCGAAACAAATATAAAGCCACTTAAATTGAATTGCTAGGAAAAAAAAATACTTCACCAAAAAGTTTGAGGAAGCTTCAGATAGAATAAAAATAACATGGACAGTCAACGATCAGCTCCTGAATTGGAAAAGGCTTCTGCTGCTCTTCTGTCCTAGTTAGTATATAATAATGGAGCGGACATTGATTAACCCAACCAATATTGCATGTGGGTTTTAACAGGAGTTATTACGCTGTTTTTTTTTTCCAAGTTATGATGTTCTTGGGTGCCCAAAAGGGGCATTTATAAGCTTTTTACTGAAAGAAAACATAAAAATCAATGTTTCTACTTCCAATTGACTGATTTTGTGAAGTACACAGTGAGCATAGAAAGGTAACTTCTGCAGCCTAAGCAACTGGCTAACTTATGAGGTAGCTATGGTAGCTACATTCATTGAGTAATTTGACATGCAGTTGGCATAAAAGTTTGAATACTTTTAAAATTCATTCTTTAATGTAAAGAATAGTCCATGGCTAGTAGTTATGTAGAAGCAGGCTTTAGCTAAAATTATATGTATTGTGATTGGCTGTGCTATTCTTCCGAGCTGAATCCCATTGAAAACGGTGTCCCATTCTGTCTGTTCCTATTGACATTTCTTGTACATTCCCTATGGCTGAACTAGCAATGATTTCTAAATGCATCTTCAAATGTGGTATCTAAATGGGTGATTAAGGAATGAGTATAGGATGGTAATTTGTGCACGAAAAGTAGTTTTTAGCATGGCAGTTAGCTAACTAGCCTGCTACATAACCAGCCGAGCCATACAAGTTTGACTAATATTATATGTGGGATTCAATTTTAATTTAACAGAAATCTGAAATCTGAAATACTTACCTAGATAGGTAAAGATTCACCTTGAAAATAAACCAAAGCCACCGCTTCTTTGTATCATATGACACTGGCAAAAAATGAAGACATGTAACATTATGTTGATTGCAGTCAGCCTTTGTCAGTGACACTGTCCTGTGCCAGGAGCAGGTGACCATATTCATAAATCCAGCACACAATGAGATCACACTGTGACAAGCACAGAAAACAAATGTTTGAAATAGAGTGTAGAGCAGGGGTGGGCAATCACGGTCCTCGAGGGCCAGTGTGTATGCAGGTTTTTATTCCTATCAATTACCCTGACTAATTGAGTTAATTGATTGCATGCACAAACATAGATTTTCGCAATGATTCGATCAAAGAAAAATGTTTTATGAAGGGAGACAAGACTAGTCTTTGTAGTTTCATGGTAATTTAAAGAAATGCACATGAAACGTCAGATTTCATAAATGGTTTGGCTAATTGAGACAATCAACTAATTAAAGACCAGACGCTGGTGTGAAAACCAGGAACAGATACGGCTCTCGCTGCCCACCTCTGGTGTAGAGTGTCCTGGGGAATCCTGGGTTTTTTTTTCTCATTGGGATGACTTCTACATATGCTTTATCTCATTATTTGAATATTGGCCACGTTTAATAAGAACACCCTACATAGCATTATTAGACAAAAATATGGAGAAACATGATAGGTCACCAAAATTAGTTCCTCAGCTATCAGTGCTTTGACATATATTTTCCAAATCTCCAACAACTTGAATAATACTTGATTGCCTTAAAATTGCTAAAGCAGTCTCAGTGTAAATCTGGAGGCCAAAATTAATTTAGCGACTACCTCTTTGTTTCTGTCCTTTTATGTTGAAGTTGGTTTACAGTTGAATGATGAAACATCTGCTGTAGTAGAACACCATTTTGGATTTAGGAAAAAAAATACTCACTGGAAATAGCTGTGCTTCTACTGGATGGCAAATGTCATAATGATTTAAATGACAAGGAATATGCTTGAGAGATTTTTTTTCACTTATGTAAAATCTTTTAGGACTGCCCCTCACGATATCTTACTCCCAAACCTGCTACACTATGGCTTTACTGGAATCTTTTATAAAAAGTTCTAAAATTACACTTTGTTTGTTTGCTGATATTAATGGGTGGATATCTGATTGTGCCACAACATTTGCATTCCACAGGGATCTACCCTCGGACCACTCTCATTCCTTATTCACGTGAGGGACTTGACAGCAGCATTGTGCACCATGTTCCAAATCCTTTTTGTTGATGATATCAATTTATTTCTTACTCATACTAATTTCTGTGTACTAATGGTGAGAGCTACCTAGTGTGGAGTGATGATTATACACTCTCAGAAATAGGGGTACAGCAGGAGTCCAGTTCTGTTCCCCAAGGTATTATGTACCCTTTAGGGCTAATTATAGGACCTCAAGGTACCTGTGTGAACCTTTTTGGGGTCTAAAAGGTACTTTCAGTTTCTTTTGTTCCAAAACAAATGAAAACCCACTTCTAAGGAACAACAACCTTTGAGGGTACAAACTCGGGTGCCCGAATGCCCCCCGGCAACCTGTTAGTCACCCTGGGTAACCAGAATCAATATCTTGCATTTTTGAACATGCCCGAATGGGCAACCTAATCTTCCAACCAAAGCGCAAAGTGTTTTTCTTTTAGTAAACCTATTCAGGCCTTTTCTTGAAAAATCTTTAGGTGCACAAACATTTGCACCTATAACCTTTATTTTTCAGCCTTGGATGCGCTTTTTTAATACAGCTCAAAAGCTGCTATAGGCATGCAAACACATGCAGTAAAAAGTTAAAGTGATATTAATTTTGTGAAAATTTCATCTTAACAAATACAAGCAACATATTTTAGTCATATTTTAATATGTAAAACTAACATGGGTAACACCTCCTTTCATTCCTATATTATATCCTCCTTATGTAGGCATGCAAATGTGCATTGTAATGGTAGCTTAAAGTGCATATCCTTGCTGATTTAAAATGTAAAATGCATCCAATTTTGAGATACTTTATAGGATTTTTAGTCACTTTACACACTTTAAACAATATAACACATCGGTCAGTGTCAGATATACCTGGTATAATATCAGTATCTTTGGCAGAATTCGTCTGGCGTGAAAAAAGCTTGCGATTTGTATCTCTCGAGGATAATGACTTTCTCTGATGTGCGGTTCCCACAGCCCATAAATGAAGCTGGTCATTCTGTTATCGTGGATATACCCGGAGGTTGCGTTATTGTTTATGGTGTTTATTTTTGCGATTTTTGGACTTAATTTTAAGCATTTTGCTGGAATGGTCAACAGGTGTATTGTGGGAGGGTGCAGTTACACCAGTCATGATGGTGTTAGTACCCACAGATTCCCCAAAGACAAGACTGTGAGGCAAAAATTATCCATGCTTGCACTGGGTCTCTCAGCACCCTGGATATGGGGGAACTGCAGGTGACGTCACGCATCTGGATCAATATGGCTAGGGATTCCCTTGGGATATTTCCAGACGCTTTTGGTAATTTTAAAAAATTGTTCTATACCCGGACCACCCTTGGCAAAATAACCCTTAGGATTTTGTGTATAAAGGCACAATCTTTTGGACAAAAAAAGACAAAGGAGGTTTTGCAGGGTATAGGCAAATTGCCCACAGCCCAATTTGAACCATCTTCTGGTTATATGTACCTGCTTGTGGGACTGTCCAGAAAATAGATTTGAAATGTGAGATTTGCATACAGGAAGTGAACTGTGACCTATTTAGTGATTTCAGGATTTTTGTGGGGCAAGGCTTCGAAAACTCCATATTTAAACCCATAAATGATTCTGCTGCAAAAGCAGATTATTTTCAATGGCTACATGACAAGATGACGGACATTTAGATACCAAACAAAAGTATATATGTGAAAAACTGAAGAAGTTTCAGGCAATTTTCCTTTGAAAAATGCATCTGTCTTGACCAAAATTGATGCGAAACGTAAAGTTCATCTTGAAAAACAACTAGGTTCCCATGAAAACACACCTAAGATATTTTCACAAAAATTGCCTCATGTAGTTGGCTAAATAATGTGCGAGTGTCCTTAAATTGCGAGACTGGTAACATGGATCGGGATTGCAAAAATTGGAACCATCCCTGTATTTAGAAATTATTACTATCTCCTTTGGGTGTAAAAATAGGTCACTAAATGATAAATATGGAATGCTTGTAATAGATACTTATCCAAATTAAGTCTAAAAGTATATGTACATGATTTAAGAGACATTGGCCTTCCGGATTATTCTGGATCATGACTACAATACATCTGAAACACATTTGTCCTTGCAAGATTTGACAAATATAGATTTTACTATATATAGTATTTAGTTGTATATTAATTCATTAGAATATAATAACACTTTCAGGATCACCTGTAATTGTGATAAGATCAGTTAACGGTGGTGTATTCAAGCGATTTTTACTACAAATTTCTCAGAAAAGCCATTTAGATATTTTCATAAACTATTGTACATTGTATAGGTTCTCTATCTCCCACGTCTAGTTTTTACTCTACTGAGCAAAGCGTAGTCTGCGCTTGTGGTCACGCTTCAATGATTTTGTGAACCACAAAGCATTCAACATTGTTGTATGCCAGGGGTAGGGAATCTTCTCCAGAAAGAGCCACTGTGGGTGCAGGCTTTCATACCAACCAAGCTGCTACACACCTATTTCCACTAATCAACCTCTGGAATGTCTGTTAGGGGCATTGATTCGACTGAGTTATCTAGTTTTAAATTTGAATATGACAAAATTAATTTTGTTTAGACTTTGGAAGATAATTTGTTTAATGGGAAAAAAATTGGAAATTCTTCATAACTCAGAGTTACAGCATTGTGTAGTGATGAATATACACCACAACTTTTGTCAAAACGTGATTGTTCAGTAATTTTCCCCGCTGTAATAGCAGGAAGAGTCCAATTCAGTTTGCAATAAAATGTCCGATTCTACAGGTATCTGAAAAATTCAGTTTCGTTTATCAGAAGTGTGTAGTAAGTCTTTATCATAGCCTAATGTGTCCAGACCTCATATACTGCAATATCGTCTAGGGAACCATTTATGCCACTCGCCCTTGTAGGCTTTATAGTTTACAAAAAAGGTTTTGCAGAATGACCGCAGTAGCAGGAAAAATACTCACCTGCTTCTCTTCATTCAGCTTTGCATTCTCTTAAGTCAGCTTTACATTCTATCATTTTGTTTTACCATTAATATATCAAACTTTAACTTTCATTTGTAAAACTTTGCATTAGCCTGCTTTGCTCCCCATGCCTTCTAACGTATTTTTCAGGTCTAACTCTGATGTACATTACATGTAACATGAGGCCTGCCAAATAGTCACACTTCTCAGTGTTTTGTACTTGGCTTGGTTAATTTCCTGTTAAATATAAGGGGGTTCAGCTATGGAACAATTACATTGAAACTGCATTGCAGCATACCTCACTCAAGAATTCAAAATATAGGCTCAGGTCCTGTCCGAAGACCCAAACTATCCTGTTTCCCAACTGAGCGGTTTGACCATAATTAAGCCTTCTCTGTCACTCTATGTCAGTAGTTGATTAAACTCACTTGCGTATGAACACACACTCACGCTCTGTATATTATTTAATTTATTTTATGTTTTTGCTTGATTTCTGTTAATTTATGTTTGCTTTTTTTTCTAGTTTGCTTGTTTGTTTACTTTTGTGGATTACATGATTTCTGTATTTGCTCATAATGCTTACTGAGGTGATATTCCCTCAATAAGCCTCTTGGGCCTTTTTTCAATCTCACCTGCACAATTTACTTCTTTTCTTTTAGTGTTGTTTACTTGTAGCTTTGTTTTATGTGTGAATAGATAATATTACGAAAACGTGCATACACGCACAAACAGACACATACAGGTATTCAGTGACACACACCCATGCCTGCATGCATTTATGGATATACACACGTTCTTTTGCCACTTTCTTTTGAGGATTGGGCTTTTTTAATATTCATTTTTTGCCTCAAGCAAGCAATCCTTTTTGAAACTTTTCTTTTATTGAAAATGGAAGAAACTAAAATATGGCGTCAGAGGGGAACACCATCTGAGCAGAACAGAGGTCTGTAAGTACACATCTCAAATGTGTACCTACAATTGAGCTTTAAGTGCTTTATAAAGTTCTGTTTGATTTTCCCTTCTGTTCAGCGCTCCAGAAAGCACAGAGCATACACTAGGCATGATCAAATGGGGATACATTTGAGTTTCAGAGATAGATATGAGCTTGGGGATAAATGTGTGACGGATGTTCACCAGTAAGCATATGTATGAGCTCAAGAATTGACGAGAATGAGGGGTTAGATATGAGTTGTGGAGGACAAATGCAGGGGTATGGAGCAGTTATGAATTAGGGGATACATATAACCTTGGCGATAGATACGAGCGAGGAGGGAAAGATTTCCGCTAAAGGATCATATATGAGCTTGAGGATGGATAGGAGCTCAGAGATAGATATAAGTTCAGAGATATATGTGAACGTGGGGATAGATAAATGCTAAAGGACATATATGAGCTTGAGGGTTGATTTGAGCTCAGATATAGAGATGACCTCAGGGATATATGTTAACCGGCAGATGGATTTGTGCTAAAAGAATATATATATGAGCTAGCATGTAGACATGAGTGAATGGAGTGGCTCGTGCTACAGGGACATATGCATACTGTATGAGCTTAAATGTTTTATTTGAATTCAGGGATAGACGTGAACTAGATACATGCTAAAGGTATATATTTGTATGAGCTATGGGCAAATATGAGTTAGGGAGGGAAGATTTGTGCTACAGGGACAAATATGAGCTGGGGGTGGATATGAGGTAGGAGGGGTAGATGTGTGCTAAAGGGACGTACATATATAAGCTGGGGGTGGATATGAGGTGGGGAGAGCACATATGAGCTGAGGGTACAGATATGAGCTGGGGGAAATAAGAACAACTCTCTTGGGTTTGCTGCCATTTCATGGCCCGTTGGAGTCCAGGCTGCCAGGGAATCTGTAAAGCCAGCACCCAGGCTGTTTTATACTTTGTCTGTGTCAGCCTGAGCACTGCCTGATAGCAGCAATAAAGTGCATTTCATATCTGAACGCTTGCAGGAATGTGGGGGGACAACACTCATGGTCATCCATCAAGATGTGATTTTGGTTTGGTTGTAGTTTTACTTTCTTTTGTTTTGTGCAGTTAGAATTTGGTTGAGTTAATGTTTATTTTGGGCTGGGATTGAAGTGGAGAGAGTTTGATTTGGGTAGGACTGGCGCTGTTGTGTTGGGCTGGCGCTCGTTGGATTTTATTTTAGGCAGGTTGGGTTCCAGCTGGTTTGATTTTAGCCAATGATGGGTTCAGATTTACATTTTATTGTATGTATGTGTGTGTGTATGTATGTATGTATTTAAATTTTATTGGATTCAGTTATTTTGAATTCATTTTTTTAGGCTTGCTTGTGCTGATTTTACGGTTTAAATTCTTTCATTGCATGGGTGTGTTTTCATGTATGTCTACTTTTATTATCTTAATTCTTCCTATTTTGATGTTTAATTCCCCACTTTCCCCATTTTGTTTTATTGCCGTTATGTACATGTATTTTTACCTGCTTGTGAAGCACTTTGTGCTGTATTGTTTGAAAGGTGCTATATAAATAAATGTATTATTATTATTATTATGTTATTTAATTTTACTTCCTTTCCTTTAGCTTTGCTTTTGGTGCCTCAAAATGGGGTCAAATAGGAACAAGTTAAATCTACGTAGTCAGGGTTGATATTGCACTATAAATCGTGCATGCGTTTTCCAAGTTCGGCCTGGTTTTGTTTCTTTTATTACACTGCTGTTTCGCTCAGGCTTGGTTTGATTGATTAGCTTGAGGGGTTTTATAATTTTGTATGACAGTGTCATTTTTTTTTTTTTTTTTTTAATTTGCAGAGAATACAAACGGTGAGCGCTGTGGATGCAGACAACCCAGCCGGCGGGCACAGGTTCTTCTTCAGCTTAGCTCCCGAGAGCTCAGCAAAAGCCAATTTCACCGTGCGAGATAACAGAGGTGAACAGCGCCCCCTGCAGTCCCCCACCCTCACTTCATCACCGTTATCTCAAACAGGCATAGGTATGAGCGTTTGTGTTTGTTTGCAGATAATACAGCCGCAATCCTGACGCGCCGCGGAGGCTTCAGTCGCCTGCAGCAGAACATCTATCTGGTTCCAGTAGTGATCTTAGATGGGGACTACCCCATGCAGAGCAGCACAAACACGCTGACGGTGCGCGTGTGCGCCTGCGACCGCGAAGGAAACATGGAGGTGTGCAACACGGAGGCCGTGGCGCTTACCGCCGGCCTCAGCACCGCCGCCCTGGTTGCCATCCTCATGTGCATCATCATCCTCCTCCGTGAGTGTCCCAGCTGTTTCCAGGCAACGATAGGCGAGCTGACCTTCACTACAAGCGTCCATTCAATTATGATGGGCCGAACCTATTCAAGGCTGTTCCGTAACACCACATTGTAGTAGGGGTCACAAATCAGCAGATTTCAATTTAGTAAATAATGTGTCAGTATGATGGCAGTGGCCTTGGTAAAACATCTCTGCATCCTCGCTGACAGTTGAATGCATTTCTGGCACTTTAAAATTTTCAAGTATAAGGCCTGAACAACAACCAATTTCTCTCCTCCCCCCCCCCCCACTTTGAGCTGAATCAGTGCTGTCTATACAATTACAGGCAGATTTGCTGCTGACAAACATAAATATTTGCATTACATTGATTACAGTGTACTGTATCTCTCTGTAGTAATAGTGTACTGATGCAAATGTGCTGCACAATTTTAATTTATAGATGTGTGTATTTTAAATATGTGTGATTCACTCTCTTTGTAGTTGCACTGCACTGGCTTGTGTTATGAGAGTAGTATAGTCATACAGTATGTGAATATTAGTATCGCAGTGAGTGTGGTTTTGCTCTCTCTGTGGTAATAGTGCACTCATAAGTCTTCACAGTGTATAATAAATAAGTTGTTTACTGCATATTGCAGTGGTTTGCTCTTTTGCTCTAAACAGTGAATTGCGGTTTGACATTAATGCGTATAAATGCTTGTGTTGCAGTGATTGTGGTTCTGTTCGCTGCCCTGCGGAGACAGAAGAAGAAGGAGCCTCTAATCATCTCCAAAGAGGATGTGAGGGACAATGTGGTGAGCTACAACGACGAAGGAGGCGGGGAGGAGGACACGCAGGCTTTCGACATCGGCACGCTGCGCAACCCCGAGGTCATGGACGTCAACAAACAGCGCCGCGACATCGTGCCCGATTCGCTCTGCCACCCACCGGTCCGCAGGCCAGTTGCCCCCGCCCGAGATAACACCGACGTCCGGGACTTCATCAACCAGAGGGTTTTGGAGAACGACGTCAACCCCACGGCGCCCCCCTACGACTCGCTGGCCACCTATGCGTACGAGGGCAACGGTTCGGTAGCTGAGTCCCTTAGCTCCTTGGCATCCGCTACCAGTGATGGGGACCAGGACTACAATTACCTCAGCGAGTGGGGGCCTCGCTTTAAAAAGCTGTCCGACCTGTACGGAGGGGCAGGAATTGACAGGGACTTGTAACAAGCCCCACCCCCCTCCCCCTTCCTTTCCAATGGGGCTGGGAGAAAGAGCGCCCAGGATTTGTGTTTCAATCGGCGACTGCAGAAAAACAGAGGCTTAAAGAACTCTGCCGCCATTTTACAAAGTGTCCTTTTACTCTCTGGCTACCAACACTTTACCTTGTCAGTGAGCAGGAAGCATCTCAGTGCATCCTGTGTCAGTCTCGTTTTGTACCTGAGAGGTGGAGACGCTGACAAGACCTAGATCTCTTCAAAAGGCGCGGTTCATAAGCAAGATTAATATGAAGAAAATCTCAACATTTTGTGTTTTTGTTCTTTGTTGTTTTTTTTTTTTTCAATTGCAGCCTCTTTTTTTATGTATGATATACATTAATTGAGACACTCACACACACACACGGGAATACACACACAAATGTGATTCTGTGGTGGATGTCTACAAACAGTGCTTTTTGCCTCTGCATTCTCTTGCTTGAAACCATGGGTCAGTTTGCTGTGGCTGGAAGAGATATGTACTTTTTTTTAAGAACCTCATTTCACATGAAACTTAAGTCTCCCACCCATGTTTACACATAAATATATGATAGCTATATCTAATTAAGCACCCTCTTTAGTTATTGGGCCAAACTCCGGATCAAAATTTAATGTAGCGATTCTAATATTTCTGAAATAGTAGCATAATAATGTCAAGGGGTGAGCTTTTTCCCTGTGTGGTTACAAGTCAGAGTCACACTGAAAACATTCTTCTGATGAAATGCAGCAGTTTCTTTGCTTTTCACCAGTTTTTTTTTTTTTTTTTGCTTTCTTGCCAACTGTGAAGGCGATGAGCAGTTTTCACACCTTTATCACCTGGTATATACACCCATATGACTGAGGAAAAACTGCTGTTTAAGGATTTTTTTTCTTTCTGTGGTTTGGCCAATACATTAAAATTTGTGTGCGTCTACATTTGTTTGAGCGCATGTATGCTTTTTTGTACATATTTCAGATTTGTTTTTACTATGAAGGCGAGTGACTCAATTGAAACTCAGTCTGACCGTGTGCATATTAATTTGTCATTGGAGATTTATTGTTGTCATTTGTACAGGGTTTCCTCCTCAGTGGAACTGTCGCAAAAGAGTCATTTGAAGGGCCAAGGACCAAAATAGTCTTGATCTGAAATTGGAAAAAGGCTTTAAGACAGGCAAATTTATGTGATAGCTTTTGTTGTTTTACTAAAGTGGTCATGTCATATTAACAGAGAAATGCCAATGACTAACCTTCCTCGCCACCCAATTTTCAGTGCGCTACTGTTATTCCTACAAACCACATTGAAAAGCGCTCTGACATTTAACAGTCTCGTGGACTAAAAAGATGCTTTTAATATGGAAATTATACATTGTGGAAATCTGTTGTGTCATACCCATAGTTTTATACTTTAACACCTATTCAATTGAATAATAGTTTTCATTTCCCGTTCATCAACTGTAGAGACAATGTACAAATATTTTCTAACCTTCTTTCTTTTTATAAATATATACAGTATATATATATATATACCGTGAAAATATGTTTTGTACATCTTTCACTTTGAGAACGTGATTTTTTTTTTTCTTCTGGACTGGACCAGATTGTGTTAAACCGAGAAATTGTGGAATCCAGGCAGTTTTTGTATTTATAAAAACAGTGCTTTCTAGTGACATTATTGAAATGTATAACGAACATGTTATTTTTCTCCTGGAAGTAGTAGAAAATGGCCAAATGGCACCAACAGCATTGTGACTTTACCTATGTTTCTCCTTTCTACGTAAATGAGATAGTACCCTGACTGTATGTGTGTATGTGCGGGCGCGCGCACATGTGTGTGTGAGTACATGTGTGTTTGTGTGCACGTGAGTGTGCATTCTAGAATGGCCAGTTCTCTTTAATCTTTGTATTTCGCATTATGGAAGCAATTTTAGAAATGGTGAATCTGCCATCTTGAATGCTTTGATTGTCCTGTTTGAATGTGGTGTTCTGCTGCAGAACAGCGCTGTGGAATTTCTACTGTATCAGTGAACGACAAATCGATTTTTCGACTGGTTGTCCGCGGACAAAAGCTATTCAATGAAAATCATTTGCCCGTCTGGAATGGTGGTTGTCCGTATATCAAATTTCCGACCAATAGAATGCCTGGTTCCGTGTTGACCAATGAAATTATTGCTGCCTCGCTGCAGGCCCATTCGTTAAACTTTGTACAGTGTACCGTGGGGGCGGTGACTTTTGACCTACTCTGAAGATTCTGTGGAATGTGTGGCTATGCCACGAATGCATGACCGCTTATTAAACTATGTTACTCTGTAGCCATCTAGCATCTGGCTACATAATCTACAGAGTAGTATAGATGAATAAACGGTCACGCATTCGCAGCATAGCTGCAGATTCTACGTTATCTTTGGAGGGGCTGTGTGTAAACGTCACCGCCCCCAATAAGACAATAAACAATAAGAAGTTAAACGAATGGGCCTGCAGGGTGGCAGCGATAATTTCATTGGTCAACACGGAACCTGGCATTCTATTGGTTGGCGATTTTTGATTGGATGAAATGTACCGCAGAAAATATCCGAGCGCGAGTAGCATGTTTCGAGTGCGAGCAGAACTGATTTTTTTGTATTTACTTGTCCGCGTGAAACACTGATTGTCCCGGGCGCCTGGGCAACCGATTTGTCGTTTACTGTGAATAAATGTATGCATTTAGGTCCGAAGAAAATCAGTGAGGCTGTTTGACGGACCTCAGTGGACCTGCTCCAATTCTGATATGAAAAAAAAAAAATATCAAGCTTTAGGTCTATAAATGTTCATTTAGATGTGGCTTTCCCATTTGCTGCAGCACTGCATTTTGTCTGTAACACACTGTACACCTGAATGGCCAGGGTTGATTTGCAGGCACTCCAGAAGAGGATGTCCTTCATGCAGCTTTCTGCGTTGTATCTTGTGACTTTGTACCAAATATTTATAAACACATCCAAATGTTGCTGTTTCATTGTTTTACAGAACATTTTAAGAGCGTTTCAGCCTGCATCTGGGCCATCTATAGTTTGACCATCAATGTATTATTAAACGTTTACATTTATTACAATAAATAAGACTTTTCAAAAATATAAAAAATAAAAAAGTGCTCAAGTTCAATCAACTCATTTCTGTCTGTCCTCCATACCTGAACCATGCTCTCATTGTCGGTTTGACTAATGCGAAGAATGTGTTGTAAATCAGGACCTGAACTTATAAACTTAAATGAATGGTGATTCATTGAAATATCTTTTACAGATCTGCAGAGACTGATAGGGACTTCGGAAAGCATATATTTGCCTCCTGAAGGTTGTGTTGGGTCTGTATGAAATATGAAAGCATTCAATGTGAACAGAGCAATTAGAGCGGAGCATGCGAATTCCTTCTTGCATGACCCAGACAAAACCTCTGACCATCGTGCAATGGAATCACTCCAGCTGCTGTTCTACCCCCTGTTTCTGGTATCCTTGCGTGGACCATGCCTACCTTCAAACTCGACCTTCATTGTGATCTAAACTACGTAACAGTAAAGTTTTGTATCTGCATCTTGCTCGGATAGGAAGCTATCGCATTGACGAGATCTGCCCACAGAAAGACCTGTAAATAACTGGTAAAGTGATCAAAATCTGCATTTGTAGTTGTTCCCATCGCATCAGGTCTCTCCAACACCGTGTTTTGTCATGATAACTCACAAACATTTACACACACACACTCTGACTCACAAGGTGAAAATAATACCTGCCCACACTGTCGTGGCTGATTACAATCACGTTGGTTTGATCTCTGGCATGCGAGTGTTCATGACATTGCTTTCTTCAGGGTTCACCATGGCTTTTTCCACGAGTACAAAATGGCCAAAATATAAAACTGCATGTCTGTCAGCATTATTATTATTATTGTATTTGCATGATGCATTCATCCAAAGCGACTTGCGGTCAATAAGGCTGTGTGGGGGGCTGGGGCCAATCCCCCTTGGGGAAATACAGGGTTAAGGGCCTTGGCCAAGAGCCAAAAAGTTGTGCTGATCTTATTGTGGCAATACTGGGGCACGAACCACCACCATCCTTCCTCATTCACTCACCTTAACAACAGCCCTGTAAAGGCTGTGTTGATCAATAATTCTTGTTTTTCAGCCACTCTGTCTTGTCTTATACTGCACACTAAAATTCCTATGATCCCGCAAAGATGACGGCGTTGGATTGCAGTTGCTGCCGTGTCTCATGTCTCTTTTAATTAGCCTCACTGAGTTTCTGGCCTCTCGTGTTATTTTCAGTTTTGTCTCATTGATTGATTCCTGACATTAAATTACTGTTTTGTTTCCTACCTACCACTCCCCGTGTACATTCCTAATACCTTTACCGCATGTTTTTTAGCATGTATTTCAATTTGCATATGTATTCATTCAGTGCCAGCTTGTCTTGCCTTTCTTCATGCTTCTGGACTGCTCTCTGTTCTTTTTTCAGACTGTGGTTTTCCTGGAGCCTCGTTCCTGCTTCAGCCCTGTGTGCTTGTGAGTGTAACCCTGGTCTAGAGCTTGCCTCACCCTGCCCCAAGATTCTTGTCCTCTCCGCTCCTGTTTCCTCCCAAACTGATCTGGTTTTGACCCCAGCTTGGACTCCTGACTACTCTCTGCCAGACCCCCAGGAATCTTATTGATGCTGCCTGACTTCACCCTGTCCCTGGGTTGCGCGCAGACTGCCCTGCATTACCCTGACTGTTCTCAGCCATGGACTATTCCTGATGATAAAGCTCTGGTTTCCCGAAGTCCCTTGTTCTGCATTTAATTCCCCCTGCTTAGGCAGTGCTATAAAGTTCCCCCCGCCCAGTGCACTAGTTTGGAAAGGTGTGAGCTCGTCTGCATTATCCTGCTATCACAATGTATGAGTCAGCTGCGAGATGTGCCAAATGAGAGGTGTTGGCTAGAAAACAATGTCAGAAGTAAGCTACTTGGTAGCTTGCATTCTGTCTGACTGAATTTGCCCTCACACTGGAGCCAATTTAAGGTGAATTCCTCCGTTTTAATTTCTCGCACAGCCCAGTTACCCTCTCCCAATTTTTTTTTTCGATGAACGAGGCTGTAATAATGGAAAAATTAAGTTGTGAAAAGCAAATCGAAATGAAGTATTTATATTTAAAAAATCTTAATTTAAAAACTGTAAGATGCATAGCAATTTCAGAGATTCAATTTAAATCCAGATCTAATTCCCCAATTCCTGCCCTTTAGAAAACGCTTGAAACCACAGCATTACGAAGCCTAGCACCGTGACTATGCGAATTTGAAACATCAATTCTGATCCCACCAGATGAACTTCATCATCCTATCATCAACCGGAAAGTCGCAGTACAACCATTATGTGTTTATCAGCCTCCTCCAGAAAATTCTCTTACTAAAGGAAAACTCAGATTTTCAGGCACGCGCGCGACAGACCATTGCATTGCTCAATTTTTCATTCCCTTTATGTAAGCATGGGCTTTGACAGGGCACACAGCGATGCTAAAAATTTGTGTTGGCATACTGTGCAGATTTAGTGGTTCTTTACATCTTCTCAGAATAAAAAGGAGCGCTTCTCTGACCTTTGTTTACAATCCTCTCCCTGGAGTGAAGAGCCTGGATCTTGCAGGCTGAACATGCAAGAGAATGCAGACTGCCAGTTAAGTTTTCAAATCCAAGCATTTTAAATCCTCTTGGTTTCAACACGAGACTGAGCTGTGCTTTTTCTGGAATACATTCCCTGCCTTTGAAGGATCCGAGACACCAGAGAATTCACAAGGCAAATAAATAGAATGAAAGACAAACACCCTGACGAAGCACCTTTAGTGGGTAAAGAGATTACACCGTCCCAGTGAGTACCATCTAGATTTATGCCGAGCAGTCTCCGAATGAGTCATCTTCAGCTGCTTTGAAATAAGCAGCAAATTCTTATCTGACACTTACTTAACATTAGCAATTTTTCACTCTTAACAATTAAACTCCCAGAAACTGTTTGGTGATATACACACACAGATTCACAGGAGGGCATGAGAAAAGTTGAGGTTGGCAAATACTGAAATAAAACAAGATTTTTAGCCCAATTGTGGGGTTAAAATGGTATTGCAACTACAACAGTTGACATGATTTTTATTTACTGTTCTTCAGCAATTTTGAGATATTCTGGACATGGTACTAATGAAAAACAAAAGGAGAAACAACTTGCATTATAGCATTTAACATCTTTACAACAGATGTGAAAAAGCAATAAAGGTCCCCTATCATGCTTTACCTTCTTTTAAAGGGACAATGTGTAACATTTAAATTTTTTTATTTGCCAAAATCTAAGTCTGCATTCATATATATGTCATCATTGGTGTATTATGACCTCCGCTAATAATCTGATATATTCGCGTAAACGAAGAATTTTAGACTTGTTTCTACATTGGACGGGTAAGCTGGTAGAGGAGCACCATGACAGTCAGCCATCTTGAAACTGTTGCCGCTGGCTAGGGACAAATAGCACTAAACATGGAATAAATCCGCGTTTGCCCTGCCAGCCAGAGCAGAGTGATTGAGACACTGGAGGAAATCAGGAAGAGAGGCTATCATGGCGACTTTGAAAAGCAGTACTACTGCAGTATAATGCAGGACCATACATATGCAGCAGCAGCACAGGAGACGGAATCCTCATCCGCAAAAAAAAAAAAAAACGAAAAAGAGAATTGAAAAGGCAGAGACCGGCGCGCTATAAAAACAAGGGTGAACTTCGGGCAAGCCTTCCCCAGGTGGAAGGAGCTAATGAAGAAGAAAGATTTTCTAAGGGACGATGAAGTTGCTAGCTTTCTCCTCGACATGTAAGTCAACTGTACTGCCTAAATTAGCCCAAGCGCAACTTTTCATTTAGTTCTGTTACATAGTGTTGCTTGTTACCATAAGCAGCATTATAGTAGATCTTGTTAAAATACTGCATCCTCATTGTTACAGGTGGAACTGTATGTTTACGTGGTTTCACTAGCTTTCATAATCGCGGAAAATGCCGGCTTTCGAAGCCTAACGTAAGCCACTGGCTTTTAGTGGCGGTGAAGCTGGTGGGTTGACTTAAGAAGCTGGCATTTACAGTGACTAAAAGCCGGGGTTAATCGCGACTAAAGCTACTGAAACCACGTAAACATACAGGCTCACTATCTCCTATGAGAAGGAAATGGCTAAACAGTTCCTAAAACGTGCTTAATTTTTGTCATATAGGACTAAAGAATAAGATACGCTTATGGTCATATTTTAATAATGGGAAGGTGCCACCACCTGTTTTCAGTGCATCAATTTTCCGGCTCGATCGGCAAACTTAGTTTTATTTTTTATTTGCCGCCACAGTTCTTTGTCCTCTTTGACGTTTCTTCCTGTGCGGTCTGGAAAGAATGCTGTTATTGCACTTTGTGATGTTAGCAGTGGCGCAAATCGAACGGGGAAGGGTGGGGTTAGTTAGTTAGCTAGTTCTTAATCTTTTTCCTTTCCTTGACGCGTTTTCCAGTTATCATAATTGGGAACTGAAGACACAGTTTCTTTCCATATGCGATCTAACAGCGATGAAATCGTGGGATAAATTCAGTAAACCGTGGCGTAGCCAGAACTGAGATTTGGTTTACGCAAAACATCAGTTTTAAACAATTATTAGTCCTGACCTGTTCTAGGTCATTTTCATAATTAACAAAAGGTTCACTCTTAGAGCACTCCATGCTTAATCGGAGAGAACAAGCAGCACCTGTTAAGTAAGACGACAATCATTCACCTGGACGCGTGTTTGCTGCATTGAAATTGATGTTGTTAAAAATTGCTTACCTGTCGACTGTGACGTAAGTAGCTTTTACTACTTTTTTTACTGCAGGGTTTTAATAGCATATTATACAGCAGAGTGCCAGATTTTTTTTTATCAACCCATACAATGCCGAGAGTGGAAGGCGATATTTCGTTACAATGTGGACCAGTTCAATCGAGGCGAAGCATCAGTCTTTTAAAAAGTATATTAATTCTCTGTACTGAATTAAGACCATGATTGCATCGCTGTTAGAACGAGTAAGGAGATAAACCTTGCCTTCAATAAACCGTCAATAAAGATAATTGGAAAATGCCTCAATGAAGGAAAATGATCGAGAACTTGCCAGGCCTAACTTGTCATAAAGGACGTGTCTGCGTCCCTTCCAATTCCCAGTTCGATTTGCACTTCTGGATGTTGGTCCATGCAGCAGACTTCTTTTTGTTTGACTTCGCATCAGCCTTCCTGTCACAAATGACACCTGTCCGTGCTTTGAGGGTCCGCCTCATCCGACATGAAATTATCATGACGGTGTCTTTTATCCATATTTTGCATCTACAGGTGGTCGAGACACTGCTAAAAGTACACCTGCTTCCCCTAATGCATTATGCAAGTAACAGGCCAAACAATAAAACGTGGTCAAATCTGCATGACCGCCTGATTACGCGAATAAGTAATTGAGTGCTGTAAAATATTAAGGGCCGTAACTACGAAAGGTGTCCATGTATTATCCGTGTGTAGCGTTTAGACATGTATAAATATGACTCAGATGCTCCTAGCTAAACGTGTGTTTTAATCACACCCTATGAAACACTCTAAACAGCTGATTAGTTATCCATGTCTACCAATGCCGTCTAACCTTGATGTCCTCGGTTCAATCTGTTAAATGGGATTTGATTGGCTGCTGGATTGCGAACAGGGACATGCGTTCCGGTGTTCTGTCAAATTGCTACCCATCAGATTATGCTGCCTTGCGGTTCTGCGCTTGCGCAAACCTAAAATCTTGGACTGTTTCTTCGCTCATATCTTAAGTATCTTCAAATATAAAAAAAATTAAAAATAGATTTTTTTTCAGTGTGCCTTTTGACCTAGAATCCAAGTATATTTTGCACGTACATGCTGGGTTTTCCAGAAAATGCAGAAATGAGATGATAATGGCATATGTGGGCATATATCTTCAAACAAACTTATCCAACTCATTATAACATCTGCTTATGTTATAATAAGCTAAAAAATAAAGTTACTACTGTAAACTGAGTCATATTGCAATATTAGGGCGAAAACAAAGACTTTACGAATGCTTTGCATTGCGGTTACATTCTTTGATAAGGGAGCTAATTGTCAGAACACCGGCTATAACACCTGTAATTCTAAGGAAACCAGCTATATGCCAAAGCCCATCCATAACATGTCGCTTTGCATCTAAAGCTTCTGGGAATGGCAGAAACTGTGGCTTGTTGGCACAGATTGCTGTAGCAACCCTATGCACACAAGCTTGTTGAGAGATCCCAGATGTGTCTCCTGCAACAATCTGAAATATTCCACAAGCGAAAAATCGCAATGCACAAGCCAACTGTAATGCAGCTGGAAGAGGATTGCTTCATCGTGTTGGATGTTCCAGTTCCAGTATCAGCAACTGAAGTAGTTGGTTGAAAGTGTTTTTGGGGAATCGGAATCGTTTTAAGAACGGTATCCCCGTACTCTTCCAAAGGATTTCTCCTGTCCCTGAATATCCTTGGTGCACGCAATCTATTAGTATTCTGACGTTCATCTGCCTCCTCTTTGTGTTGTTTATGAATGCAGACATGAACCTAATAAATTACCAATGAGCTTGTGCTCAAACTTTAATGAATGAACTCCTAGCTTGCATGTTCAACATCACTTCTTCTACTCCTTGCCACACTATCCATATCAGTGACCTTCTAATTATATCTCGGTAGGTCCATCTGGTGGTCACATTTGTAATTGCTGTTGATGCATACTGCTTATCAACACATCCCCCTTTCTGTAGATCTAATATTCATCTAACATACTGATGCTTACCTTAAACATCTCTAAACATTCAACACATCAACAGTTTTAAACAATCATTCTTTGTTTTGTTCTTTTTTTTTTAACAAAACATTTCTTTTTTTTTTTTTTTGTGAACCAAAATTCAGTTCAGTTTCTTACAAGTCCAGTCTATCAGGTCTTTTTATCTGATGCCCAGATCTCCTCAGGACAGGTAATTCCGTCTGAACATTGCTCGTGTCCACCTGCAAATGTCCATCATTGTTTGCATTGGATGCTGCGTCCGCACTGCATCCATCAGAATCGTTCTCAGTCTCTGTGAAAGTCTCTTTTGTTTTCAGAAGGCTGCGACATTTCCTTCCTCAGTCATCACTTCATTGGATCTAGGTCCGACCTCCTGGAGAACAGCTGCTTTTCTGTTCCATGCATCTTGATCCTGGATTCGTACCACGTCATCCTTGGCAAGTGGATTGAGGGGCTTGGTTGACTTGTCATAACGTTGTTTTTGTTTCCATTTCATGTTCTCAAATTTTGTCTGTATCCCTGTGTTGTGCTTGATGTCTGTGTAGCAGGGAAGGGTTGTGCGTAATTTACGATTCATTAACAGTTCTGCTGGGGATGAACCACATTCAAGCGGGGCAGCTCTGTAACTTAGAAGAGCTAAGTAAGGATCTGATTTGCTGTCTGTGGTCTTTTTCAGAATCTGTTTGATGATGTGCACCCCCTTTTCAGCTTTGCCATTTGCCTGTGCATGCTGAGGACTGGATGTGACATGATTGAAGCCATAGTGGCTCGCAAACTGCTGCCACTCTTTGCAGTTGTAACAGGGACCATTGTCACTCACTACAGTCTTTGGTATTCCATGCTGGGCAAATATGGACTTAACATGTGCAATGACAGTACTGGCAGTTGTGCTTGACAGCAGAGCGATTTCAGGGAAGTTTGAATAGTAATCAATTACTAGCAAATAGTCCTTTCCATTGTAATGGAACAGGTCAGTTCCAACTTTCTCCCAAGGTGCAGTGGGAAGATCTGGAATCATCATGGGTTCCCTTGCCTGCTTGCTCTGGTACTTGTTGCATGTCTCACACTTTCTTATCATGTTTTCAATGTCCTTATTAATGCAAGGCCAATACACAGCGCTTCTGGCTCTCCTTTTGCATTTCTCAATTCCGAGGTGTCCCTCATGGAGCTGTCTAAGTATCTCTGGCCTAAGGCTGTGTGGGATGACAATTCTATTGTCTCTCAGTAACAGTCCATTTGCCACACTTAGCTCTGATCTGATGTGATAGTATTTTGGACAGGAACCCCTGGGCCATCCACGGAGCATGTTGTTAATCACTGTTTGTAATTCTTTGTCTTTGTCCAATTCTTCACTTATTTGTTTTGCTTTGATATCAGATACTGGCAGAGACTCAACTATCATGTTGACGTGATTTTCAATTTCTTTTTCAGTGGAAGTCACTTCACTCATCACAGGCGCTCGTGACAGCGCATCTGCTAACACTAAGTGTTTGCCTGGTGTGTAAATTAACTCGAAGTCATACCTCTGTAGCTTCATCATGAGTCGCTGGATCCTGGGCGACATGTCGTTGAGATTCTTCTTGATGATTGACACCAGAGGGCGATGATCCATTTCAACAGTGAATGTGGGAAGCCCGTAGACATAGCAGTGGAATCTTTCTAGTCCATAGGCTAATCCCAAGCACTCTTTCTCTATTTGAGCATATTTAGTTTCAGTTTTAGTCATTGATCGCGAAGCGTAGGCCACTGGCTTCCAGCTATCTCCTTCTGCCTGCAGGAGGACAGCTCCCAGGCCATCTTTTGACGCATCTTTTGAAATCTTCTGTCTCTTTGTTGGATCATAATACGCAAGCACAGGGGACTTGGTCAGAGTTTCCTTGAGAGCATTCCATTCGCGCTCATTTCTTGTTGTCCACTTGAACTCTGTGGAATCCTGCAGTAGTTCCCTCAGTGCTGATGTTTTCGCGGATAAGTTGGGTATAAACTTACCGATAAAGTTGATCATGCCCATCACTCTGAGAACTCCTTTTTTGTCTGTTGGGTGTGGCATGCTAAGATTGCCTTTATTTTGTTGTCATCTGGCTCAATGCCTTCAGTAGACAACTTGTCTCCGAGGAATGTTATTTCTTGCACACCAAACTGACACTTTGCACGGTTTAGTTTCAGTCCATGGTCAGATATCCTTTGGAGCACTTTTGCCAGTCTCTCGTTGTGCTCCTGTAGAGTGGACCCCCAGATAACCAGATCATCGATGTAGCAGCGTACCCCCTCTAGGCCCTCAAGCATGTTGTCCATCGCACGGTGATAGATCTCAGATGCTGAGATTATGCCAAACGGCATTCGTCGAAACCTGTATCGCCCGTAAGGCGTATTGAACGTGCAGTATTTTGAGCTTTTCTCATCTTGCTTGATTTGCCAGAATCCTTGTGCTGCATCCAACTTTGAAAAATACTTGGCACCTGCCATTTCACTTGCAATTTCCTCACGTTTCGGTATCTGGTAGTGCTCACATTTTATGTTTCTGTTTAAGTCTCCTGGGTCCATGCAAATCCTCAGTTCTTTGTTTTTGTTCTTTTTATCCACGCATACCATTGAGTTTACCCTCTCTGTAGGTTCTTCAACTTTTGTGATGACATTTAACTCACATATTCTGTCCAGTTCTGTCTTGAGGCGCTCCTTAAGCGGTGCTGGGATTCTCCTTGGTGCATGGATCACTGGTTTTGCATCCTTTTCAGTTTAATTGTGTATGTGTAGGGAAGGCAGCCCAGTCCTTTGAATACTTCAGGAAAGCGTTGCACTATGGAGTCAACTGTGCCTTTGTGTGCCCTCACTGCTTCTGAACAGCTGATTTGGTAGACTCTTCTCACCAGATTTAATTTCTTTGAGGTGTCCCCTCCTAACAGTGATTCACAACCCTCAGGCACGACAGAGAACAACACATTGTATTCTCTGTTCTTCACAGTTACTCTCAATCTGCACTGACCCTTGCTTTCTATTTCTTTTCCATTGTAATCTTTCAGCTGTACTGCTTTCTTGATTATTTTTGGCTTTTCTTTCATTGCCCTGATTTCTGTCATGCTGATCAAATTGGCTTGGGCGCCTGTGTCAATTCTTAGTGCTACCAAAGCTCCATTTATTGGCAGTGACACAATCCAGTTATCATCTTCTATGTGTCTTTCATGTGCCTCTGTGGCTTGCCCTTTCTTTGCATTTTCACATGACTACGAAAAAAGTCTCACTCAGGTCTGTTTCTTCAACTACCCTCACTGGCTTTGCTTTCTCTTTGGTTAGACACTGTTTGGCGAAGTGATTTTTTCCATTGCATTTTGCACATCTTTTACCATACGCAGGGCACTGCCTTGGTTCATGTTTTCCACCACATCGTTTGCAGCCTATTACGTCTTTATTGGTTTTCTGTTGATCATTTCTTTTCATTTTGTTTCTGACGATTGCTACTTTAGTACTCTCATGCACTACGGAGGCACTCGCGTCAGCAAACGTCTTTGCATGCTGTTGTGCTAGCTCATTAGCATGGCATATTTTCTCCGCCTCATCCAAAGTTAGCTTGTCATCCCTTAGCATTCTCTCCCTCGTCTTTTTATCATGTATTCCATAAACAATCTGATCGCGGACCATAGAATCTTTCAAAGTCCCAAAATCACATGTCTGTGCTTTCAGTTTTAAATCAGTCACAAAGCTATCAAATGTTTCACCTGCTTGTTGCATTCGCGAGCGGAACACATACCTCTCGTAGACAATGTTCTTTTTCGGGGAGCAGTATGCTTCGAACTTCTCAATGACTTTGCTGTACGTCTCTTTATCATCAGCCGTGGCAAACTCGAATGTATTGAAGACCTCGATGGCTTGGGAACCCGCGACCGTAAGTAGCAATGCAATCCTCCTTGCTTCTGGCTTATCGTCCATCCCCGTGGCGGACAGGTACAGCTCGAATTGCTGCTTGAAAGACCGCCAGTTGCTGTCCACATTTCCAGTCAGTTTTAGTCCCTCCAGTGGCCTTAGCGTCTCCATCTTCGATTAATCCACTGTCCCAATACGAAGTTTTATTCCTGGTAGCCTCAGCCATCATCCTCATGTCCACGGTTGTCGCTGGCGGCCGTTCTCTATTCTGTTCAACTTCACGGTGTAGAGATCTAGGATATTGAGTCATAGCCCCACCAGCTGTTTAACAGGGACAATAACAGTGAGGACAATTGTGAGAAAATCCTTAACGCCATGTCAGCGGTAGAAAACTGCCAAAAGTGATTTGTACTTGTAGGAAATGGTTCTCGTCGTATACTTGTAATCGGTATGTTTTGTATTTGTAAAACTGAAAACATTCGTTTGTTAATGGTGTTTTGTATTTGCAAACCACTCTGTATTTGTTTGCAAATCGTTTTTATATTTGCAAATCACACTGTATTTGTTTGCAAATCGTTTTTATATTTGCAAACCACACTTTATTTGCACGTGAATCATTTTTATATTTGCAAATCACATTGTATTTGTTTGTGAATCGTGGTGCATTTGTAAAACATGTTCGGTATGTATACAAGGTTTTGGCAGTAATTTAACTCCATAGTTAACTTGCGTTGGATGACGGGTTTGTATTTGGTAACTATTGAAGGTGACATCCTATAAGCGTGCATGTAGCTAACACTTGCTTTGCTTTTTTGTAGTATAAAATGTTCAAGATGCAGCTAAGCTGAGTTGTTTTTTTTACCGATTCACGGTACTGAGTTTTGCTGCTTCATTTATTATATCGAAGGCAGACTGCAATAATGTCCGGATCTTATGTAGTGGGCATAACTGTTTATTGAAGTCAGCCCTCGATATGCTGGCTTTCGGTTCAGTAGTACCAGTTCTATTGATACATCCATGGTTTCATCAGCGTTGACAAGGCTTTTTGATACACGGTGGCTGCCGTAGTTGCAATACGTGTTTAAAAAAGTGAGACGCAAGAGTGCTTTATTGTTTGAATGAAATACACGATTCCAACACTGGATGGAAGTAATTCCTACACGTAATGTTATAATGTTGGATGTCCATACTCAACCTCTGCAAAGTTTTGAACCATAAGATACAGGGGTTTTGTTGTAATTCGAGAAAAAAATTTCCTGAAAGTGATTTCCTCTCTGATGTGCTCGTCCTGAGATCTCCACAAGATTTTGGCAAAACCTGACATCAGGTTCTTGCGTCCAATCAGGACAGACCTAGCCAGAGCCAATCACGGCTCTGGACAGCTAGGAATCTAGGAATCGACACAAACGAGCACAAATCATTTAACGTGTAGATTTATCAGTATGTCTCCAAAAGCTGTTCGTACGTGTTTTTTTGGATGCAAAAAAAAGCACTACTATTTTTTCCTCAAAAAGACGATGCTACCAGAAATCAATGGGTAGCTTTTTTTTTCACTAGCAGCAAAAAGCCACAGTCAAAGGGAAAGTTAGCTGTTTGTGCACGGTATTTCATCAAAGATAGCTTTGTCAATAAAGGATAATTCGACGCTGTATAGGCGTCTCAAACTTGAGGCAGCTGCATCGATCAAGAGATCAGAGCCACAAGCTGCAAGTCACAATAATTGCAAAATAGCAATAGCAAATAATGTAAATGAAGTTAACGTGTTACGGGTGGCTAGCAGGACCACTAATGATAGTTGGCACTAGCCTCAAACGCAGGCTTTGTAAATTATCTGAAGATAAAGCCTGGATCGGTACCAACTGTCCGTGATTCAATGACAGATGTGGAAGCCGTAGGTTTTACCATTTTGTGTTGCTTTACTGCATAAGCCTACCTAACGTAAAAGCCTGTTGAATGTGGCTGAAATACTGTGGCTCATGACGCTAAGTTACTATTGCTAATGTTTGTGTCCTAAATATGCAAGAGTGATTAATATCAGGAGACATTCAACAGAAGGTGAGTGAACATAAACCTCATTTGAAGCTAACTTTTTATATTTTTTTGTAATCTGGATGCTTGGTACAACTGTTTGCGGTAACGGAACTTGTAAGACCTGTATTGCAGGGTAAGGTTTGTTTCTGTTGTTGTTATGACCGTTACTGCTGCATGTTAGTTTGCGTTCCGTGCTATGAAAAAAATGCTCCTGGTTAACTTACAGCGCCCTCCATAATTATTGGTACCCCTGGTTAAGATGTGTTAAAAGCCTTAAAATAAATTCTATTTTTTATTGCAGAAGGATACTCTCACACTGAAAATTGTGGAAAAATGTAACCTTCAACTCAAGTGAATTTTAAGGGGAAAAAAATCCCTGACTAAGAAATAATTATTTGTCATAAAATTACCTGTTCCACAATTATTGGCACTCCTAACAATTCCTAGGAGTATCTAGGAGCATTTAATTAGTAATTCATCACTTCCTTTTTCCCTGGGGTATAAATATGACGTGACACAGAGGCCATTTCTCTTATCCACTCTTCAACATGGGAAAGACAAAGGAACACAAGTTATGCAGATGTGTGTCGACCTTCACAAGTCAGGCAATTGCTACAAGAAAATAGCCACTCGCCTGCACCTGCCCATATCTACTGTCAGAGGAATCATTAAGAAGTTTAAAACCACTGGAACGGTGGTAAACCAACCTGGACGAGGACACAAGGTTATTTTGCCACCATGCACAGTGAGGAGGATGGTCAGAGAAATAAAAAGTTCTCCAAAGCTCACTTTTAAAGAATTGCAACAAATGGTAGCATCTTGGGGTCACAAAGTCTCCAAAACAACCATCAGGCACTATCTACATGCCAACAAGCTGTTTGGGAGGCTGTTGAAGATTTTATTTCAGCGTTATTCATTATATTCACTAAAATTGATTATATATATATTTTTATCATGATTCATTCATTGCTCATACTAATAATCAATAACCATATTATGTAGGCAGCAGAAGGACACACACACATAACATAAAACAAATATACATACAAGCAGTTCACACACAGACAGACACACAAGCAATTCAATTCACACATGCATGAGCAGCTCACACACACATAAGCAGCGTGTTTCTGTAGCTTTGATTTGTTGCTACTGAAAACATAATCAATTGAATTATTTGTAATAATTTGATATGCGTCGAATTCATCCACTTGTATCTTTTTCTTTTTATGATATTCATCTGGCTGTATTCTTTGTCTGTATATCTCTTGCTGGGTGTGGCTGTAAGTTTCCACTGTGATGTGCATGCGTCAATTCCTGAAGGATTACCTAACTGGGTGTCAGGTTTCCTGTCCAATTGCAGTGCAGGAATGAGAGGTATAAGAGCAAGCGTCAGAGCTGGAAAACAGCAGAGTTCTTCTTGCGCCGGAGGAACTCGGCTTGACATTTATCAACAGGACACATAATAATAATAAAGCCTAATTTTTCTTTTTCAGAATCTGTCTCTCTCCAATTGCTTGAGGATGGGGGAACCTCAGTATGTTGAAGAAAACCACAAGGCACCTTTTCTCTCTCACAATCATTAACGCAAACGTCTGGAGTTCGCTAAGGGGTACTGGGGCTTCAACTGGGACCGTGTGCTTTGGTCAGATGAGACCAAGACAGCGCTTTTTGGCAACAAACACAAGTGGGTCTGGTGGAACACAAAAGATGAGTATGCAGAAAAGCACCTCATGCCCACTGTGAAGTATGGGGGAGGATCGTGATGCTGTGGGCCTGTTTCTCATCCAGAGGCAATGGGAAGCTTGTTAGAATGCATGGCATCATGAACGCTTTGAAAAACCAGGACATTTTAAATCAAAAACTGGTGGCCTCTGCCCGAAAGCTGAAGATGGGTCATCACTGGGTCTTTCAGCAAGATAATGACCCTAAACATGTGGCAAAATCTACACAGAAATTGTTCACCAGACACAGAATCAAGCTCCTCCTTTAGCCATCTCAGTCCCCAGACCTCAACCCCATTGAAAACCTGTGGAGTGAGCTGAAGAGGAGAGTGCAGAGGAGAGGACCCAAGTCGCTGGATGATTTAGAGAGACTGTGCAAAGAGGAATGGTTGAAGATCCCTCTTTCTGTATTCTCCCATCTTGTGAAACATTAAAGGAGAAGTTTAGGCGCTGTTTTGTTGGCAAAAGGGGGTTGTACAAAGTATTATTAGCACCCCTGATGTTAATTGTGGCACCCATGATTTGATGTAAAATAATTATTTCTTAATGTGGGATTTTTTCCCACTGAATAAATGCACTTGAATTAAAAGTTGGATTTTCCTCTTTCTTTTCATTGTCCTATATTATTTAGAAAAAAATCTGAATTTATGAGAAGCTAAAGAATACATCTTAACCAGGGGTGCCAATAATTATGGAGGGCAGTGTATATGCAGTAATGCAGATTGGTATGGTTGTGTTACTTTGGTTAGCATCGAGGTGGTAGTTTCATCATAACATTACCAGACCGTATCTGCTACAGTTGAAGTTAACTGGAGAGGTGCTGTGCGTATCTGCAAAGTTTGACCTGGGTCAGCCAGGTACTTTGCCGTGGTGTGAGCTAGCTCTCTGATCTTACCGTGGTGAAAGCAATCACGAAACTTACAACGGCGTGTCTGGTATAACAAAAGATTTCTCTGCATTGCCGAGGCGGAATTTCACACACCTTTTTTTAAAATTGTTCTGGCTAATAACAAGCTGAAAAAAGTGGAGGTCGTATTTGGATTTTTTTCAGGTAGAGGTTATTGATTCGCTAGCCCAAACTCATTTCGTCGCTTGTAGTCAGAATTGTGTTTCGCGTTGGTAGAAATGGTTAACAGGAGCTTTCAGCAAAGTTTCTTTCAGAGAGCTAAGTGAGCGTATAACATGATTATATCTCAGTACAGCCACAACCACATGCATGCAAGGCGAGACGGTAAAAGCAAAACATGAAAATTTCAACTTGCCACTTATTGACATCCTGCAGTAATGTTGCTGCAGCACTTCAATAACATCCTCCTCCCATTCAGGATTGGATTTGGGATCAAAAAAGTATGGTCTTACAGCAATAGATGCCGCAGAGAGCTGTCCTGAAACACCTGCGATCTTGGTTTCCTGGTTTTTCAGGGTCTGCTTCCACCCCCGGAATCGAAGCGGCCAGGCAGCCAATCAGAGGGCCTCATTAGCATAGCCTCCTTGCCCACTCAAAACAGGTCATGTTTCAGGGTGAGAGAAGAGGTCTCATAAGGCCTGGATGTGTGTGATTTTTGGGGCCCGAGCCGTCTACAAGTCGTCGGCGGAGGACCCTATCGAAATCGTACTGTTTATTATTATTATTAGGGCCCGAGCCGACTGCAAGTCGTTTGCAGAGGGCCCTATTGAAATTGCGCTGTTTATTATTATTATTATTATTATTATTATTAAGGCCTGAGCCGACTGCAAGTCGTCTCTGGAGGGCCTTATTGAAATCGCGCTGTGTATTTGGGCCCGAGTCGACTGCAAGTCGTCCGAGGACCCCATTGAAATCGTACTGTTTATTCAGGCCCGAGCCAACTGCAAGTCGTCTGCGAAGGCCCTATTGAAATCGCGCTGTTTATTAATATAATTTTTTTAATCAATTTTTTTTTTATTATTATTATTCTTCCGACATTTCAAAGGACAATTTCGCCCCTTTCCTACATGTGGAAACTCGTCTAATTTTCCACATTCGACCGGCCGGATCCGAAATTCGATATTTTTGGGTGCTAGTTCATGGTTGACGCAAAATGCCAAGATAGCGCCCCCTAAACACGTTTCAAAATTCCCATGGGGAAATTCGGTTACTTTCTTGTAGGCAGTCAAAATTTGGAAGACATGTATTACAAAATGTATTACATATTATAAACAAAAAATTTCATTGGAGCCCCACCCAGAAGTAGTCCTCATTGGTTTGAAATCCACACTCACCAAGCAACCCAGTTTTACCCCACCATTGACAACTCCTTGGTTTCCCCCTCCCCTCAGGCTAAGAGTCTGGGTGTCATCCTTGACAGCACCCTATCCTTCCAAGCTCATATCAGCAACACTGTCCGGTCTGCCTACTTCTACCTCAGAAGTATAAATCGCTTCCGCCCCTCACTCACTCCCCACAGTGCCGCAATCCTGGTTCACTCTCTCGTCACCTCCCGTTTGGACTATTGTAATTCTCTTCTTTTTGGTCTTCCCCATAAACTCCTCCATAAACTCCAACTGGTCCAGAATGCTGCTGCCCGCATTATCACCAGAACCCCTGTCATCAGCCACATCACCCCTGTACTACACCAACTTCATTGGCTTCCGATCAAGTACCGGATTGATTATAAGATTTTCCTCCATCAAGAAAATTCATCCCCTCGCCCCCCCATACCTGTCTGACTTTATACATATTAATATTCCCACCCTGTCTCTTAGGTCTGCTTTGTCCATCACTCTGAAAGTCCTCCCAGTCCGTCTGCCCCCCACCTCTGGAACTCCCTCCGCCCTGATATCAGAAACCTGGACTCTATCACCACATTCCTATCTCACCTTAAGACTCATCTATTTAGGCAGGCTTATAGCTGACCTGTGTGGTCTTCTGCTGCATGCAGTACCTTAGGTTTGTTTTACTTTTAACTGTGTTTTGTTTTTACTGTTTTTAACTTGTTGTACGGCCAACTTGAGTGCCCTGAAAGGCGCCTTATAAATAAAATGCATTATTATTATTATTATTATTATTATTAAAAAATTTCAAAATGCTCTCACGCCAACATACTTGATCGTATAAGCTTCAAACTTGCTATAGATGATGAGGGCTCCGCCCTCATATTAACTTCCCACTTTACTAATAGCGCCTCCTGGTGGTAACAAGAAGTGACCAGTTCGGTTACTTTGTCTTAGGCATGTGAAATTCGATCCATATATGTACCCTACCCAGACATACAAAAATCTCATTGGAGCCCCTCCCTAAACCCAAAAGGAAGTCGGCCATTTTGATTAGAATTTTTGGATTTTAAAATGAACCCCTCCAAGGGTTTTCGACCGATTGACTTCAAATTTGGTACAGAACATCCATAGACCAAGCTGATCAAAAGTTGTGCTCTGCATGTCTTTAGGTCAAAGGGCGTGGCTGCTTGGGCGTGACAAAGTTTCGTGACTCGCCAAAAAAATGTAAAAATGCTGTCATGCCTACATAATTAACATAGAAGCTTGACTCTTGGTGGATATGATGATGGCTCCACCCTGAACGTCCAAATATATTAACTTCCCCCTTAAGTTGTAGCGCCCCCTGGTGGTAACAGGAAGTGACCATTTTTTACTTTAACACGTATTGATGACACATAGTTGCACCCATCAACTTTATTCCACTTCTAAAACTTGAAGAACAAGTTGATGAAGCTACAATTTGAATGCTGTCAAGCAGCAAGTAATAGCGTTCGTGTGGCAATGCAGCGAAAATGGATCCCTTGCCATGAAAATACGTTTTTGTTTTTGATGTCTTTACTGAACTCGTATCATCATAAAAATTGATACACAGGTCAAGGATGGCAATCTGTTAAATCTGATAGGGCCCTCGCCTATGGGGGGAGGAACATGTCTCTATAGCGCCCCCTTGAGGAAACAGGAAATGCAATATTTTACATTGACATTGGCCAATTTGCTCAAAACTTTGCATTTGTGCTGACGGTCTGCCCCTGAATGCACCTGCGCATATTTGGTTAAACTCAGAGCGCCCCCTGGTGGATGAATTATTAACTTGTCATAACTCCTTCCTGCTTTGTTCGATTCGCTCGAAACTTAATCACAGGTTGGTGCCTGTGCTTGACCTGTCCACTAGTCGTGAGTGCACAGCTGCACCCGTCAGGATCTCACTACTACCCACAACATGCGCAAAGGTGCAAGGGCCCGTTCAACGCTGCTTGCAGCTTTAATTTTTATCATTATTATTATTGCGACAATTCAAAGGCCAATTTCGGCCCTTTCCCAATGGTGAAAACGCGTCTAACTTTCCACATTGGTCCAGCCGGATCCAAAATTTGATATTTTTTTGCGGTTGCACAGGTTGGTCCAAGGTGATCAAAAATTGTGCTCTGCATATCTGTAGGTCTAAAGGCATGGCTGCTCGGGCGTGACAAATTTTGGCGACTCGACGAAAAAATATCAAAATGCTCTCACACCCAAATACTTGATTGTAGCTGCTTCAAACTTGCTAAACATGATGATTGCTCTGCCCTAAACGTCCAGATTTACTAACTTCCCACTTTGCTGATAGTGCCCCCCTGTGGTAACAGGAAGTGTCCACTTTCTACTTTCACTTGTACTGATGACACATAGTTGAACCGATCAACTTCATTCCACATTCCACAAGTTGGTGAAGCTACATTATGAATGTTGTGGAGCTACGACTAATGGCATCCTTGTGGCGATGCGGCGACTATGGATCCCTCACCATGAAAATATGTTTGGGGTTCATAATTCTCTCACGCCCACATACTTGACTGTAGTTGCTTATTAGTAAACATCAAGAGACATCAAGAGCTGATCAAAAGTTGTGCTCTGCAGGTCTGTAAGTCAGTGGGCATCGCCGCTAACAGGAAGTGACTGATGACTGTCATCACTTGTACTGATGACACATAGTTCAAGCCATCAACTTTATTCTCCCTGTACAACATGTAGAACAAGTTTCTGAAGCTACCTTGTGAATGCTGTGTAGCTTCGAGCAATGGTGTCCGTGTGGCGATGCGGTGACTATGGATCCCTCGCCATGAAAATACGTTTGGGTTTTTGATGTTTTTAATGAATCCGTATCATCATGGAAATTGATATGCCAGTCAAGGGTGGTGAGCTCTAACATCTGATTGGGGCGTGGCCCATGAGGGCAGCAAAATGCCTCGATAGCGCCCCCTTGAAATTTTGAAAAACCCCTCCCCATAGGTATTTTTTTAGAATAGGAAGATGAAAATTGGTACACGTGTATGTTGCCAATACGAACAAAAAAGTCTTGGCACCATCGGTCAACTCCAAACAGGAAGTCAGCCATTTTGATTTTAACGTATCATTTTGGCCCGATCATCAGATCATCAAGAGACCATTCTGATCAAAAGTTGTGCTCTGCATGTCTGTTGCTAAATGGGCGTGGCCGCCACGGCGTCCCCATTTCAGATGCCTCGCCAAACACATTCGAGCAGCTCTCTCTCCCTCATACTTCATCCAAATGGATTTAAAATTCCTGTACATGGTTACAGCCCCACGCTGAATGCCTCGATGTGCTCCTAAGCAATCTAGCTCATTGCGCCCCCTTGTGGAAACAGGAAATGCCACATTTTACGTTGAAATGGGCCGATTTGCTCAAACTTCATATTTGTGCTTAGGGTCTGCCCCTGAATGCGCCTGCACATATTTGGTTATGCTCTGAACACCCCCTGGTGGATGAAATATCAACTTTTCAAAACTCCTTCCTGCTTTGTCCGATTCGCTCGACACTTTCTCTCAGGTTGGGGCCTGCACTTGACGGGTCCATGGTCGTTCATGCACAGCTGCACCCGTCAAGATCTCACCACTACCCCAACGTGCACAAGGGTGCGAGGGCCCGTTCAACGCTGCTTGCAGCTTTAATTATTATTATTATTCCTCCGACATTTCAAGGGCCAATTTCGCCCTTTTCTCAAACTTGAAAATGCTTGTTACTTTCCTCATTCATCTGGCCACATCTAAAATTTGATATTTTTGGGTGCTCGTTCATGGTCGACGCAAAATGCCAAAATAGCGCCCCCTAAACATGTTTCAAAATTCCCATAGGGAAATTCGATTACTTTCTCGTAGGCAAACAAAATTCAGTAGACATGTTTATCATAGTCAGACATACAAAAAATGTAATTGCAGCCACGCCCTAAACACAACAGGAAGGCTATTTTGATTTGAATTTTTTAATTTTAAACAAACTCCTCCAAGGGATTTCACCTGATCAACTTCCACTTTGGTACACATCATCTAGACACCAAGATGATTAAAACTTGTGCTCTGCATGTCTGTTGGTCAAAGGGCGTGGCTGCTAGGGCGTGACAAAGTTTGGCAACTCGACCAAAAAATTTCAAAATGCTGTCACACTCATATACTTGATCTAGCAGCTTCAAACTTGCTGGGCATGATGATGGCTTCGCTCTGAACGTCCAGAAATAATAACTTTCCACTTTACTAATAGCGCCCTCCTGTGGGAACAGGAAGTGACCAGTTTTTACTTTCACTTGTACTGATGACACATAGTTGAACCCATCCACTTCAATCTATGCCAAAAACATGCAGAACTAGTCGGTGATGTTCTGGCCCCAATTTGTTATGACATTTATGTCTGCAAGGGATGTCAGACAAAATTTTAAAACTCAAACAGATGTAATTAAACAAAGACCAACACAAACCTACAATTTATACAACTGACCAAGACTGATAATATACAATTTAAAAAATATTTACAGTCCCTTGAGATGGGGTTGCTTGGTGATGTTCCGGGTGAGGAAAATGCTCCAACACAGGCAAAAATACACAAAAAGCTTCACAAGTCTTTAAAAGAGTGACAGATCTGGTCAAATGTATCCTTCTCCTTGCAATTTCTCCTACTACTTTACTCTCTGAATTTTTCTCCTTATATACTCTTTTGCAGCCCCCTCCTACCTTTTAGACTTTTTTAAAATTCTCTGGGACTTTCCGTCTCAGACATGCCCAGGACATGCCCAAACCTAGCTCCGGACTGGGCTTAAAAAAAAAAGGTCAATACTGCCATCTAGTGGCTTCTTTTCACATTACAGTGAAGCTACAGTATGAATACTGTGAAGCTTTGAGTAATGGCGTCCGTGTGGCAACGCGGCGACTCTGGATCCCTCGCCATGAAAATACGTTTCGGATTTTGATGTCTTTACTGAAATCATATCATCACGAAAATTGATACACTGGTCAAAGGTGGTAAGCTCTTACATCTGATAGGGGCATCGCCTGGCTGGGAGCAAAATGCCTCTATAGTGCCCCCTTGAAATTTTCAAAAACCCCTCCCCATAGGGGTTTTTTTTGGAATAGGAAGAAAATATGTAAACATGTGTATTTTGCCTAGACGCACAAAAAAGTCACTGGCACCAGTGGTCTACTCCAAACAGGAAGTCGGCCATTTTGATTTTAACATGTCATTTTGGCCTGATTTCCACAGGTTGTATTTTAAAGAACTCTTCCTAGATATTTCGTCCAATCAATCTCAGATTTATTACAGCTCATCAAGAGACCATGCTGCTCAGAATTTGTGCTCTGCATCTCTGCAGGTCAGTGGGCGTGGCCGCTAAGAAGAAGTGACCCATTTTTACTTTCAATTTTACTGATGACACACAGTTGAACCCGTCAACTTCATTACACTTCACTAACACGCAGAACAAGTTGGTGAAGCTACACTATGAACTCTGGGAAGCTACGACATACATAAGGTTGTGAGGGCCTGTCAATGCTGCTAGCAGCTTTAATTTTTTTAAACTGAATTCTTAACATTATTTTAAAAACCCATTGGACATGTTTTAAAAAAATAAATACAGCATAATAGGGGACCTTTAATGTTCATAAACAGACATGTATTCAGTCCTTTCAATATGAGTTTTACAATAGTTTGAATGTTATCATGCTTTCCGTTAAATATTCTGAGACGATTTCACTTTATGGGCTTCATTAAATAAATACTTTTGAAATGTTCATTTGAAACTGTATGATGCTTTTGCCATAATATGATCAAAATACTGAACTGTGCCATTCGAATTTAATGAAATTTGGAGGGCACTGCTGGTGGCTGATCGCGTAGTCGGACGGGTCACTTGGTTTTCAGAATGCAACATTTCCAGATCACAACAAACACATCCCAGATCCATTCCTAATGAAGAAGCAGCTGGAACTACAAACAAGTTTTCCCAAACAGCCCACAGAAGGCTGTGTCTGATGTAGCCACCGGAGACTGGAGCCTCAAGGCCTCCAGACATCAGAGGACAGTCTGCTTCTGTGCGAAACTCAATTATCAAACCTAATCATTAACTCTTTATGATTATAGGGTCATAAATATGCAATTAAAATGTTCTTAACTAAACATCCTGAGGCTTATGTAAAGCTACTGGCAATGGAGTTCCATAATGAAGTTGTCAGAATTTTTAAGAAAAATTACAAAAACTCTTAAAAAGTCATTCATTTGTAATGTCTTGTTTTGTTATATGAATCCTAAAAGCCCACAAAGCCAAAACAGGTATAATAATTGTTGTTACTAGTGAAATGTGAGATTGGGGGTTTGTGGTGGGGTGATTGCGCCAAGGCATGACTTCCTCCAAATATGGGTAAAAAATGACAACTTTTACAACGTGAATGTTTGCTTTCAAACATTAAGTGCATTCAGTTTTGAATCGTTTAATCTCCCTGTAATTAAGTCAGAGTAAGTGTCAAACCTCCCAGTCATTGCATCCAAAAAACCTCAGTTTCCCTTCTGGGCACTTGTTGCCTGGTTGACCAGCATTTTGCCATTGAGGTGAATAAAAATTCTGAATAAAAACTTTGTGGGGTCAGAAATGTATTTTTGCCTCGCTGTCCCTCTTAGTCTTTACTCTTGCTGAAATAGTCTTTTTGGGACGAGACTGAGAAGAAGTATTTGGCGATTTGAGATCTTGTTTTTCTCTTCCTTTAATGGAATAGGCTTTTAAAAGTTCCCCAAGGTGCACAGAGGCAGACTCACGTGGGTTTGGCCCCTGTCGTGAGATTCGGTGACAACTGTTCAGCGGTCGCCTAAGTGGCCTGTGATTTATGCATACCGCAATTCATCAGAGAGAGAGAGAGAGGGAGAGTGTGAAGGGGACTCATTATGATGAGTGCGATGGGGGTAGATTTTTGATATTTTTACCCTAACTGTAATTAGCAGAGTCAGAAACAGTCCTGGACCAACCCAAAATCTCAGCTTCCACACTCAGCATCTGACCTTGCAGAGCTGTGTGGGGGGCAGGGGACAGATTGAAAATCATGCCTTTTAAGTTGCAGATGCATGATAGTCATGCATTATTATTACCTATGAGCCAGCTATTTTTACTTTTTCATGGTATTGCCTCTCTGAGCGAGTCTCTGGTCAGATGTGGGGTTTCTGTGATGTTTTACCAAGACCAAGAATTGATGGAATATGGGATAAAAGTATACTGCATTTGTTTTAGAAAAATTTTACTTTCTTCCACTTTGTAAGTCTCACATCTGATCTCATGTTATTACTGCCTCGTAAGACTGACGTATACTGTAATAATGAGTTGGGACATTGGCTTCTTTCATCACCTTCCGACAAAAATTTATTATAAGGGGACCTCAACACAGGGCAAATTCAAATAGTTAATGACCAGATCACAACACATTAGAAAATGTTTCTGTGCCTCAGTGATATATCCTTTCTATCGTTCAAACATGGGTTCATACAGGTCTGTCAAGGGACGATTTGAGTCCCCGAGTCTGGACGTACAGCGCATGCGCAAAAACACTGCCTATGTTTTAAGCGTCACTACTGTAACATGCTAAGACAAATCAATGGGGACGATTTTAGTTCTATAAAAACCGATGTCTATAAATGGAGTCGATAGATGGAGAACTCCCAGTGAAACGACGTACAGTCCGTATCTTGAACTTTTTTTATTATAGAAAACCTTGGAACTTACAGCTTTTAAAATGACCATGACTCAATCAAATCCATTGGAGACCTCTTGAAGGTAATGTTTCTTTATTCGCTGTGTTGCTAGAACTCAAATCGACGAGGAACAAACAACTGTTATTTGTCATAGGGATATTGCCGTATTGACGCTTAAAACATAGGCGACGTTTTTGCGCATGCGCTGTACGTCCAGACTCAGATCGTCCCTTGACAAGGTCATTGTCTAAAAGATTTGCTTGACTGCATAACATGACTTTGTCCTCTCAGCCTGCCTCTCATCAATTTCATCAAAGATTAGTGCATTTAAGTGCTGAATTTAGAAAAGCAGCTGACTGAAATAAAACAATTGACTGAGATGACTCCCAAAATAAAAATACACTTCACAGTTTTTGATAAGCTAGTCACTGAAATCCAGCCAAATTGGGAAACAGGCTCAGGTGTCTTTGGACAGGAGATAATGACTCCTCAGCAATCCTGACAAAAAATAAATATTGTAAAGTGGTCACTAAAGACACACTTTGTTAAACCATTTGCTGTACAATTTTATTTAAAGATTGCTTTTTTTCATCAGATCATACCATTTTTTTTTTGTTCAATTTTATACAAAGATTTCCTTTTTTCATCAGATAATTTTTGCTTTTCTACTGATTTGATAATCATTCTCAATATTAATAATTATCTGTTTTTCATTAAAGACGGTATTACCCCTGGAGTTATGTTAACTTTTTCACCAAAAATGTTTACCTGTGTTGGTGGGGGTCCAGCATGTATTCTAAATGATATTCCTATGGTTGCATGCAGTGATGATTTTAACCGCCAGTTTCATCTAAAAGGGGTCCTAATATACTGAGTCAAAAAAGAAACTTAACACTCATAAATTTGTAAATATTTTCTTGAAACTTTGAACAAACGAGTTTTTATTATAACTAGGGGTAAATGCGTTCTCAAAGGCATCATGGCACACATCAACTCCGACGTGCACAGGTACGTAGCACGTGCGAGGGTACTTTAAGCTAAAACCATGTTTTAGTGACATCTTGGAAAAACAAGTTTTTACAGTTAATTATTCGTTGATTTTCAATGCCATGGCTGTCAAACATTCATCGTGAACGTGCCATTGGCATGCTGAATACGGAAACGTCCGTCACTGACGTTGCAACGGTTATGGGATGCAGTCGTCGGACTATCCATGATCTTCGGACACGTCTCCAACAAACTGGCACCACAGCTGACCGACCTCGTTCTAGTAGCCCACGTGTGACGTCAAAAGCAGAAGACCAACAAATTGTCTTATGTCATTTGCATAATCGATTTGTCACTGCAACGTCCACTAGGATTGAATTGTTTCGTGGTCATGTGACTGCCTAAACCATACTTAATCGCCGGCGCACTGCTCTTATTCAAGTTGTAACTTACCATTTTTACTCTTGGACATTTCTGTAGCATTTCCGGTGTAACTGGTTACATTATGGACATTGTTTTTATGATACACCATCTTTAATGAGTATAGAATTAAATAAAACCATTATTTAAAACCTAATTTCTTGTATGTTCAACTTATCGACCTCCAAACGAGTGTGAAGTTTTTTTTTGGCTGAGTATATATTCCTTCTCTAGATTTTTTTGGTGAAAATTTATTGAAACTACTTTGTAGGCAATGAGAACAAAGGAAAAAAATTCCTACAAGTATGGACTGTCTTGGACTATTTTGACTGTTGCATAGCCTGAATGCAAGTTTGAAGGCTTATACCATTATTAATGCTTAAAAATGGATTTAAACTGGTTTTAGGCAACATTATTCTGAAAAATTACTGATGGTTAGTTGTTCTAGTATATAAAGAGACATGAACTTTGAGTAGTGTCACAGTGTTAAACACGATGGCACGATGGAAGGACCTCTCTGAGATTATTCGTCCCCGCATTGTGGCCTGACATGATGCTGAAGATGAAAAATGCTGCCATGACACTGAAAACCATAAAGGATTTCAAAAACACTGTTTCGCTGAAAAGTAATGGCAATAGAGGTGCAAAACGGAAGTGCCTCTGATGTTTGGTATCTGTGTATCACAAGTGAAAAAAAAAAAATCAGTGGTTGACAGCAAGACAACTGACGGCATCCTTGTGAGGTACGCACTGCCATCTGGAGAGAGAGTGATTGGTCGGAGATTTAATTTTCAACAAGATAATGTCCTGAAACATAAAAATTATGCAAGAATTATCTCAGCTGGAAGGAAACATCTGGTGACATAAAGGTTATGACTTGGCCTGCTCAAAGTCCAGACCTTAATCCGATTGAGCAAATCTGTTGTCACATCAAAAGAATCTTTTTGGGAGAAACTTCAAAGCATATGGAATTGTTTAGTGAGTGAGGACATAAAAATATATTTGAAAAATATGCCAGACAGATTAAATGCTGCGGTCAAAGCAAAGGGTGACCTCGCTAGATATTGACTTTTTCTTCCAAAAAGACATTGTTTTTGTTTTTATATACAAAACCCCAATTCTGAAATACTTGGGACAAAGTGTAAATTGTGAATAAAATCAATATGCAATGACTTTCAAATCACACCTGCCAGTATTTTATTCACAACAAAACAAAGATAATATAGCAAATGTTGAAACTGAGAAATGTTACTATTTTATCCACAAAATGAGCTCATTTCAAATTTGATGGCTGCTACAGGTCTCAAAAAAGTTGGGACAGGAGCCTGTTTACCATGGTGTAGCGTCACCTCTTCTTTTTAACACAGAGTGGAGGCATCTGGGAGACAAGTTACTTGAGTTTAGCCATTGGAATTTGATCCCACTCTTGTTTAATGCAGGCTTCCAGCAGCTGGAAAGTTTTGGGTCTCCTTTGAAGGACTTTTCATTTAATTATGCGCCTAATGTTCTCAATTGCTGAAAGATCAGGACTGCAGGCAGGCCAGGTCAGCACACGGATTCTCCTACTACGGAGCCATGCTGTTGTTGTAGCTGCAGTATGTGGTTTTGCATTGTCCTACTGAAATACACAAGGCCTTCCCTGGAATAGAAGTTATCTGGAGGGGAACATATGTTGCTCTAAAACCTATATATACCTTTCAGCATTCATGGTGCTTTTTAGAACATGCAACTGTCCCACACCATATACACTAATGTATCCCCATACCATCAGAGATGCTGGCTTTTGAACTTAACACTGATAACAGGAGGGGTGGTCTTTCTCCTCTTTATCGTCAAGGACACAACGCCCATGATTTCCAACAAGAATGTCAAATTTGAACTCGTCTGAACACAGGACATTTTGGGGCGATTCCACGAGGTGTCGTATGGGACATTCGTAGTGACTTTTGTCTTATTTAGCTAAGATTCTTTAAGAAAATTAGGACTGAATAAATAATCGGGATGTGGTAAGAGGTGAGTTATTCAGGAACACCAACTCCTGGAATGTTCACCTTTTATAGATTAGTAATTCAAAAAAATGTTTGGTGTCTTACGGGACACCAAAGTGGATACTACATTTGAAACCACACTACTCATCTCGAAAAGTCTGTGAATTGGCAATATTAACCGACTTCAAAATGAACTCCCTTCGCATGTAAGGCTTGCCCCTTCAGTGCCTATTCTCAAATCTCTCCTGAAAACACATTTCTTTTCCCTGGCTTTTGACTCTGTATAATGTGTGTCTCTGTGTAATGTGTGTTATTGCCTGTGTCCCTGATTTGTTTTCTTTTATGCTTAACTTTTATATTCTTTTTTTGGTTTTGTACAGCACTTTGGTCAACTGTTGTTGTTTTAAAGGGCTCTATAATAATAAACCTAAACCTACATTTGTATGAATAAACACCATTTCAAAAGTAGCTTCAATCCACAGATAGCCTTCTGTATGTTTGTAATTTTGATTTATGTTGGAAGAACTATCACTTCTCAATTACCAGATCCTTCTAAGTACTATAGCTCTGTCTGTCACCAATTAAAGTCAGCATGACATGCACACCTGTGTGAGCTGCTGTGTATTCAGACACTGGCAGCATATTTTGTAATTAAGTGTAAAGACTGGACTCTCAAGTCAGTGGCCATGAATACAGACGAGTTTGTTCAAATGTTACTTGTGTGCTGTGGTTCTGATAGGCCCAATAACTGATGAGGATTTTGTTTTCTAAGAATGAGTTGCCCATTTGATTTATCTGATACTTCACACATTATGTTGTATTTTATTTTCCATTTTTGATGGCCATCAGTCAATGCATTTTTTCTTCATGAAAAAATCTTCAGCATGATTTTATAGGCTTAGGCAATAAGAATTTTTTAATGTTTTAATATCATTGTTGTTGCTTTTTAAAAATATTTTTTGACTTTTTGCCTTTATTCACACAGGAAAGTCTAGAGAGCCAAGGAGTGAGTGGTGTTGCAGCACGTCTCAGCTGCAGGCCCATGTCTAGGGCCATCATTATTGTTTTCAATGTGCCCCCCCGATTAAACACTGGCCCCACCTGGGCCCCCCTACTAAAATTTGTCTAGAACCGCCACTGTCAATAAAATTAAATTATGAATTTTGCAGGACAGCCACAGATAAGTGAAAGTAAGCAGCTTTTTCTTGCTGAAGAAACACTCATTAAAGCAGCGCATTAATGTCAGTGGAAACCTGCGCAACTTCGAGCTCAGTTCTGTCATGCAAAGGAAAAGGCCTTGAATTCATATATGTTCTATTATGATTATTTGCAAATTTTTAACTATAAAGACATCCCTTACTCTGTGGACAATAATGTTGAAAATAATGGGTTGCGTTTACCGTAACTACAAGAAGCTCTAGGGAAACCTGGGCGAAATCACACTACATTACTTGGGGTTCTTTAGCTTTGTTTTGATGCCCTTAAAATACAATGCTGAGCAATGCATGAAGTTGTTTTGTTTTTTTCTTTTTTCCAGCACTGATAGTAAGGTGCTTTGCCTAGGTATTGTATATCACATGGACTACCTTACACAAACACTCAAACCGCAATCGTCATACTTTAGAGCAACCTCACTAAGTGGCAAACTTGTTGGTATGCCAGCTATTTGTAAGAATGGCCCAGTATTCTAAACGCCGCTACCTAGTCACAGGTCAGAAACGGAGGAAAATAGATTCCTAAATTAGTCGGTTATATAGCACAGATTATTAGTTTGAGCGAACCAAACATACTGTCTACTCGAGGCAGAACTGGACAACTCTTCAGGACGGAGTTCAGTGCAACCACAACAAACAATCAGGCGACTACCCTGCTAACTGTTAGTAAGTATACAATAGGCGTAGGGAACCTTTTTTCCGCAGAAAGCCATTTTTTTCAATTAATCAAATGCATTTCTTCAGAAGAGCCACACCAATTTTATTTTTGGACGCAATCAAAAAATTGGCATTTTCATGCGTAACAGTGTAATAAAAACACACTGGAAAGAGAATTAGCCTTCGAGAAAATGTTTCTCTTTAATGAAACTCAACGCAGTAGGCCCATGAAGTAAACACGCAGGACGCAGTCTTTACTACTGCTGGTTCCCCAACAGCTGACTGACATTATTGCGTATTTTGTACAAGCAGACTCCAGAAACAATGCAAAATAGAACCGATTTACCGGCAATGTAATTACTGAAAAAACAAAACAGACAATTTAAAGTGCTATAGTTCTCCACACTTGACAGGCAGCGTTCTTTTCACAAGCAGTAAGGTCAGACCACTCTTGATGCATTCACTGGTAACACGCAACATTCCAAAAAACAAAATACACACAATTTTAAGTGCCAGTTTCCCACACTTAACAGGTGGCAACATAGGTTTTTTTTTCACAAGCAGTAACGTCAGACCTCTCTAAGAACATCCACTCATCCATCTTCCGAACCGCTCCGCCTGCGATGGACTGGCGACCTGTCTGGAGTGTATTCCCCGCCTCTCGCCCCATCAACGCCAGGATAGGCTCCAGTAACCTCGCGCTCTAGGAACAATGCAAAATAAAACCGATTCACTGGTGATGAAATTACTCAAAAAAACTAAACACGCAATTTTGTGCTATAGTTCCCCACACCTAACAGGTGGCAATGTTGCAGGTTTTTTTTTCCCCACAAGCAGTAACGTCATTCACCAACTCAAAAAACAAAGCACAATTCTTAAGTGCCATATGTAGTTCCCCACACTCAACAGCTGCTTTCACAATGTTAGACAACCATAAAAACAACTCAAAATGATACTGATTCAAGCCTAATATTACATCATGGCTTATTTAGACAACCCAGTAAGAATAATCATAGGTAGGATTTACAGTGCGAATAAACCCAGCCACGTTCATAAAAGTGCAATGCGCCATATACTTCATATAATGATTAAAAAAATGTTTCAATTAGTGGGATTACTGATTTTGCATGGTCTTACTGATGGCTTTGTAGTCGCTAAATTCAGTTTCATGCAGGCGTTCAGACTTTCCTCTGTCAATCTTGAGCGCTGGTTGAATTTGATGTTGTTCATATGTGAGAATGACTTCTCGCATGAGTAGGTCAAGCCGAACATTGTCAGCACAGCCATACTGACACTTTGCGGTGTTGCTAAGTTTGAGGGGAGTTCATTCCAAGTTTTCAGTATGAGATTGTCCTCACGTTCTAGTGTTCCCATGTCAGTCCACTTCTGTTCCTTTGCCAAAGTCGCCTGTTGACAAGCAAGACTTTCCAGCTTGGCATTCAGAGAGCAAAATTTGGCTACCCACATTCCAGACTATTTGAGCTCAACAGCCTCCAATTCAAAATTTGCAATAGAGATGCCAGGGATAACACGAAGCTGGTCATCATTGAGTGTGCTCTTGTGTGGATGGGTGATGAATTTGAACAAGCTGCCATGCGTGTGAAAATCCTCAAAGCGTGCACTGAATGAAATCAAAAGCTCGGATGTGAAGGATGCGAACTGGCCTAGTGCGACGTCGTGAGTGGGCTCATTTGTGAGACAGCGCTGCCGGAATGATTGCAATGTTTCAGAATGCAGGAGACGGCCACTTTCGATGTCTGTGATGAAAAGCTCGAGTTTTGATTGAAATGCCAGCACAGTCTGGTGGAGGGACAACACTCTGTTCCCAAGGCCTTGCATCCTCACATTGAGCTGATTCAGATGCACGGTAATGTCCACGAAATGGTAGAATTTGCCAAGCCATTCCATGTCGGTGAGCTCAGGATGCACATTTCCTTTCATTTGCAAAAACACTTTCACCTCTGTAATGTGAATATAGGCCACTAGATGGCAGTATTTACCTTTTTTTGTAAAGCTCAGACTGGAGTCATGTTTAGACATGTCCTGGACATGTCTGGGGCAAGTCTCAGAAAGTTAAAAAAAAAAGAGGTCTAAATGTGGGTGGGGTCTGCAAAAGAGTATATAAGGAAAAGAATTGAGACAGTAAAGTAGTAGGAGAAATTGCAAGAAGATGACCAGACCTGCCATTCTGTTCAAGACCTGTGACGTTTCTTTTGTGGATTTCTTTGCCTGTGTTTGAGCATTTTCTTCATCCAGGACATCACCAAGCCACCCCACCAAAAAGGGACTGTAATTATTTCTGTTTTTTCTTATTTATCAATCTTGGTCTTTAGTTGTAGGTTGTTATTAGTCTTTGTCCTTGTTAAAAATTAAATGTGTTTTAGTTGTTAAAACTGTGTTTGTCATCCCTTGCTGTTGCTGTTGTGTTATAAATGTAATAACAAATTGGGGCCATAACAAATTGGGGGCTCAAGGTCCGGGATAGACCATTGTGTGAGTAATTTATTGAAAATCTAACATTCCAAATTGTGAAATTGTTTTTGTGAATTTTCCTAGATATATATTGACAACAGCAATGGATGATTTCTTGGCATCACCAACCGTAGGGGTTTTGAAGTCTTTTAAAAAGACAGAACTGCTAGAAATTTGCAGACAGTTGGAGCTGACAGAGGTAAAACCAGCCATGCGAAAAGCAAGACTGGCTAGAGAGATAGTTGAATATTACATTGATGAAAATGTGTTTGCACCAGGAGATCTGGAACAGTTTCCAGTGGAAAATCCAAATATAGAAATGGAACTTAAATTAAAAATGCTAGAGATTGAAAGGGAGGAAAGAGGAAAAGAAAGGGAGGAAAAAGAGAAAGAAAGGGAAGAAAGAGAAAAAGAAAGGGAGGAAAAAGAGAAACAAAGAGAATTTGAGAGGGAAGAAAAAGAAAAACAAAGGCAGTTTGAGTTAGAAAAATTAGCAAGAGAAGAAAAACAAAGAGAATTTGAGAGAGAGAAAGAGGAAAGAGCAGAAAGAGAGAGACAGAGACAGAGAGATTTTGAATTAGAGAAATTCGATAGAGAAGAAAGACTCCAAATGGAGCAACTAAAAATTAAAATTGAAACTAAAAATAAATTTTGTGCCAGTCAGGAGGTAAAACTGGTGCCTCCATTTTCAGAAAAGGATGTTGACAACTATTTCCAGTGTTTTGAAAAGGTAGCAAAGAGTTGCCAGTGGCCAAAGGAACACTGGCCTCTGATGTTGCAAACTGTCCTCAAGGGTAAAGCTCAACAAGCCTATTCGGCTTTGTCTGCAGATGATTCCTCTGATTATGAGGTTGTCAAAAAGGTTATTTTGAGAGCTTATGAGTTGGTTCCAGAGGCTTACCGACAGAAATTCAGAGGTCTGAAGAAATCTGAAAATCAGACTTATGTTGAATTTGCTAATGAGAAGCAGGTTTGCTTTGAGCGCTGGTGTACTTCTATGGAGGTCAAGGATGATTTCAACTCACTAAAAGAGATGGTGTTAGTTGAAGAATTCAAGAACTGTGTTAAGGATGATGTTAAGACCTACCTTAATGAGAAGCAAGCACTGAACTTGCAATCAGCTGCCAAATTTGCAGATGAATATGTTCTCACTCATAAGTCCAAATTTCAGTCTAGCAGTAATAATAGATGGTCCCAATTTCAGAAAAAGGGTTATGGTGATACCCAAGATTCCTCACCCAAAGACAAAGACAAATCTGGTGATGGTGCTCAGAAATCCAGTAACAGGTCTGATCAAAGTGTGAAAGCTGACAGTGACAGAAGTGGTCTAGTTTGCAGATATTGCAAGAAATCTGGTCATGTTACAACTAACTGTTGGTTCCTTAAAGCTAAGAAAGAAAAAGAAAAGGATACCAAACCAAATGCCTTTGTGAAAACAAGGTTAGAAACCCCTGTAGTAGATAACCAATCTGCTAAATTGCCTGCTTCTTGTGGGCCTAAAAAGCCTAATACAGCTGACTTTGTGAGGGAGGAATTTCTTCCATTTGTGTCAGAGGGATTTGTGGCTCTGAATGAACATACTACTCCTGTCCCCATATATATCCTAAGGGATACCGGAGCTTCTCAGTCACTTTTGTTGATGGACTCCTTGGAGTTACGTGATGAGACCGCTTCAGGGGATTTCATACTTGTACAAGGTATTGAAGGGAGGACTGTATCTGTACCCCTGCGCTCTATATTCTTGAAGTCAGATTTAGTTACAGGACAGGTAAAGGTGGGACTTATGTCAAGTCTACCTATAAAGGGTGTTTCTCTGTTGCTAGGCAATGACCTGGCTGGGGGCAAAGTAGTTCCCCCTGTACAACTTACTTCACAGCCGAGCACTGAAGATGGGGATGAGGACCCATCTCTGTATCCTTCTTGCGCAGTGACTCGTGCTATGGCCAAGAAGGCTAAAGAAGAAGATGATGTGGTGCCGTCCAGTACATTGAATAGTCAGGACTCAGGTGGTTCGCCTCATGACTCTGATTGGCCTACTATGGTTTCTCCGTTTGAGGACTTATCAGATACTTTTATCAGTTCTCTATTCAGCCAGCCGGATGGGTCTGGTGATTCTGATTTGTCTGGAGACTTGTCTCTGTCCAGAAAGCGGTTGATTGAGGAGCAAACTAATGATCCTGAAATTTGTGTACTAAAGAGGAGAGCCCTTCCTGAAAAAGAAATAGATGCAGTTCCAGTTGGGTATTATCTCAAGGATGGTGTGTTGATGCGGAAGTGGCGCCCTCCTGATATCCCTGCCAATGCAGATTGGGCAGTGGTCAGGCAAATTGTTGTTCCGAAGGTCTATAGGAATGAGATCTTAACAATGGCTCATAGTTTACCTTTAGGAGGTCATCTTGGTGTTAACAAGACTGTTGATAAGATCATGAAACACTTCTTTTGGCCTGGGCTTCGGAAAGACGTTTCCAACTTTTGCAAAACCTGTCACACTTGTCACGTAGTTGGAAAACACCAGTTAGACCCACCTGTAGCTCCATTGCAGCCTATCCCAGCATTTGGGGAGCAATTCTCTAGGGTCATTGTTGATTGCGTTGGTCCATTACCCAAGACTAGATCTGGAAATCAGTACTTGTTGACAATCATGTGTGCATCTACCAGATTCCCCGAAGCCATACCTCTACGTAACATCAAGGCAACTGCAATCTCGAAGGCTTTGATAAAGTTCTTCACGTTGTTTGGTCTTCCCAGGGAAATTCAGTCAGACCAAGGTAGCAATTTCACTTCAGGATTGTTTCAGCAGGTTGTGTATGAACTAGGTTCAAAACAGATTCTTTCTAGTGCCTATCATCCAGAAAGTCAGGGTGCCTTAGAGCGGTTTCATTCCACTCTCAAGACAATGATGAGGACTTATTGTTATGACCATGAGAAAGACTGGGATGAAGGGGTTCATTTGCTGTTGTTTGCAGCAAGAGAAGCAGTGCAGGAGTCTACTGGATTCAGTCCATTTGAGCTAGTGTTTGGTCATGAAGTGAGAGGACCTTTGCTATTATTGAGTGAACAATGGCAAGAGGAAGAGCCGCAAATCAGTCTGTTAGACTATGTTAGCAAGTTCAAGGAAAGATTGCGTGCAGCTTGTGACCTTGCCAAAGAGAACTTGAAATCAAGTCAGGGAAAAGTGAAAACTTGGTATGATCATAAGGCTAGAAGCCGTGAGTTTAAACCAGGAGACAAGGTCCTTGTGTTGTTTCCCTTGCAGTCCAATCCATTGCAGGCTAGATTTCATGGTCCTTATGAAATTCTGACAAAACTCAATGATCTCAATTACATTGTGAAGACTCCAGATAGGAGAAAACCAAAACAATTGTGTCATATTAACATGCTAAAGCCTTATCATGACAGAAATGCTAGGGTTGCAGCTGTCACTTCAGATCCTCCAATGGCTGAGATGTGTGAAGATGAGGGGGAGTTTCAAGATGATGAACCTAGAATTAAAGCTGAAGTTCTTTCATGTAAATTGTCAAACACTGAAGTGTTGCAAAATCTTGATGTAAAACTCCAGCACTTAGAACCCTCACAGAGAGATCAGTTTGAAAGGTTGATCAAGAAATATGAGGATTTGTTTCCTGATGTTCCAAAGAGAGTTACTATAGCCTCTCATGATGTAGATGTTGGTGATGCCAAACCAATAAAACAGCATCCATACCGGATGAATCCTGAAAAGAGAAAGATTGCTGAGAAAGAGGTTGAGTACATGTTAAAACATGATATTATCAGACCCTCCAACTCCGATTGGAGTTCACCCTGTGTGCTAGTTCCAAAACCTGATGGAAGTACTAGATTCTGTACAGATTATCGCAAAGTCAATGCTGTAACTAGAACGGATGTGTTTCCAATACCTAGGATTGATGATTGTATTGATAGTGTAGGGCAAGCAAAGTTTCTGACCAAGATTGATTTATTGAAGGGTTATTGGTGTGTGCCTTTAACTGAGAGGGCCAAGAGCATCTCTGCTTTTGCCACACCATCTGGATTGTACCAGTATGAAGTCCTACCCTTTGGCATGAAAAATGCCCCAGCCACGTTCCAAAGGATGATACAGTCTACAATCGCCGGATTGCCACACACGGGTGCATACATCGATGACCTGATCACATGGAGTGACTCCTGGGAAGAACATCTAAAAGATGTAGAGACGTTGTTCCAGCGCCTGACCCAGGCTAACCTGACTGTTAACCTGAACAAGAGTGACTTTGGTTGTGCTACTGTCACCTATCTTGGCTACGTCATAGGCCAGGGTAAGGTGGCACCCATAAATGCTAAAGTCCAAGCCATCATGGACTTTCCAGTTCCTGACAACAAAAAAGCTTTGCGCCGCTTCCTTGGAATGATCGGGTACTACCGCAAGTTCTGCAAGAACTTTGCTGAGATTGCTCTCAGTCTAACTAACCAACTGAAGAAAGGCATAAAGTTCACCTGGGATGATGCATGCCAGAGAGCCTTCAATCACCTGAAGTCTCTGCTGTGTCACTTCCCCGTGCTCAAATCTCCTGACTTCAACAAACCGTTCTCCATCGCGGTCGATGCTAGCGACCAAGCTTGTGGATCTGTGCTCCTACAGAGAAGTGACTCTGATGACATTGAGCATCCCGTGGCATACTTCTCCAGGAAGTTCAATCGCCACCAAAGGAACTATTCCACAATAGAGAAGGAACTGTTGGCTCTGGTCCTTTCTTTACAACACTTTGAGGTTTATGTTTGTACAGGACAAAAGCCAATGATTGTGTACACTGACCACAATCCGTTAATGTTTTTGAGTAAGATGAAAAACAAGAATCGGAGATTGTTGAATTGGAGTTTGATTTTACAGGGGTTTGACTTGGAAATTAAGCATGTGAAGGGTACAGACAATGTAATTGCTGATTGCTTATCCCGTGTTTGAATGTGCATATCATGTGTTTGAATATTGTATGATATGTATATATAGACAAGTGTTCACTTAACCATTTTGTATTGAAAAGAAAAATTTTGCCTTTATGAGTCAAAATTTTTCCCTTTTGGAATGGAGGTGTAATGTGAATATAGGCCACTAGATGGCAGTATTTACCTTTTTTTGTAAAGCTCAGACTGGAGTCATGTTTAGACATGTCCTGGACATGTCTGGGGCAAGTCTCAGAAAGTTAAAAAAAAAAGAGGTCTAAATGTGGGTGGGGTCTGCAAAAGAGTATATAAGGAAAAGAATTGAGACAGTAAAGTAGTAGGAGAAATTGCAAGAAGATGACCAGACCTGCCATTCTGTTCAAGACCTGTGACGTTTCTTTTGTGGATTTCTTTGCCTGTGTTTGAGCATTTTCTTCATCCAGGACATCACCAAGCCACCCCACCAAAAAGGGACTGTAATTATTTCTGTTTTTTCTTATTTATCAATCTTGGTCTTTAGTTGTAGGTTGTTATTAGTCTTTGTCCTTGTTAAAAATTAAATGTGTTTTAGTTGTTAAAACTGTGTTTGTCATCCCTTGCTGTTGCTGTTGTGTTATAAATGTAATAACAAATTGGGGCCATAACACCTCGTTCAAACAAGCAGCAAAATGTGTGAGCACCCACCCTCTTGACAGCCAACGCACATTGCTGTGTAACAGCAGCGCCCTGAACTGGCGCTCATTCAATGCACGAGCCACAATGAAGTTTACAATTCGCACTACTCATGACATTACGTCTTGAACTTCTTCTCCACATGACTGAGCACATAGTGCTTCTTGGTGTAAAACACGATGGAAATTCAAGATCGGTCGATTCTCTTGCTCACACAGAAGGGCAATGAACCCCCTGCGTTTACCAACCATACTGGGTGCACCGTGGGTACACACGGAAACAAGCTTCTCCATTGGATGTTTTTTCTCTGTAGCGAAATCCATCAGCGTTTTCAAAACATCTTCACCCCGAGTTGTATTTGTCATTGGCAGAATAGCCAGACATTCTTCGTGTAGTAGGCCTACATCGCCAAACACATACCTTCCCACAATACTTAGCTGTGTTATGTTGGACTCTACACAACAATGATTTTTCGCGACTTTATATAATTACTTATACCAAGGTTTGAGGGAATACTTGTTTCGGACAGGCTGGCTATTATTCGTTAAAACCGTGGAGCCGCACAGGTAGTTCGGCTACGGTAGTTTCACCATTTGAAATTCATCCACTTGCCAACTTGTAACCCTAGCAACGTTAAACTTGATATTCGGCTGGCTACAACAAAAACCTGGCTGCTAATTTATCTCCAGGAAATTTGGCGGCGTCATATAAGTTGCATCCTGTGGGGTGGTTAACTATAGGTACTCGATCGATAATGACCCGAAATATTATAGCAACAAAGTAATCAGGCTTTATTCATTCAACGATTGTAATTGTGCACGGTTACAAAGGAAGCTAACGTGTCCGCTTCATGTGTCAGCAACTGCTGACAGTTCACTAGCTAGGCTACGTGCTGTGCCAGCAGACTGATTTCAGCTCGCTGACTGCAGAAACCGTCATAAGTCATTGTAATTGTGAGTAGCAAGTTAGCTACAGTCTGCATAATCGCACACAGTGTTGCGTTATGCATAATTTCCATTTTAGCTGGAATCCGTAATCAAATCAGCTGGTAAACGGACGTGTGCAGAAAAATCTTTCTCCATGAACGTAAGATGAACTAAGATAGCTGGTTCAATTTAACTTGGCCTATAATAGGCTATTGGGTATGAGATGGCGCGGCGCCTGTTTAATGCTTACCAGCTCGTTTTTTTTTAGTGCAAAACTTCCACCGAAAATTTCTGAATGATGCGATTTGATATCGCTGGCAAATGGCTATGGTATAAGCGGGATAATCAACTCGAAGGTGAGCATTCCACGGTTTTAATGCACTTCTACATTATAAGCTATTGCTTTCAGAAACAAGTCCATAACCTGAGTTGGCTACTACAAACTGTGCTGTCGACAAAATGACAATCATCTTCGTTTTGCTTTACGTAGTGTTGTAGTAGACTTGAGACTGGGCTTGGTCTCGAGACCTTTTTTTGAACGTCTCGGCCTCGTTCAGAATTGACTGCAGTTTTACTCTTGTCTCGGTCTCGGACAAAGTGGACTCGGGATTTTTTTCCTCCAAGACCGGTGAAGACCACACCTGCGAGCATATCACTAATTTGCCTGTGAATTGTCTGACTTCATTTTGTCAGCATTGCTGTGATTGAATGCAAAAGCATATGCTTCAAATGCGACCAATAACATTCGACAGCTGTACATTTATACGAAGCTTGTAGTTCATAGGCGGATTGGGGGGCCGCGCCCCCCTTATTTCTGCAGACTGACTTTTCGAAGACAGGCTTTTTTCGTACATTACACACAGGGTTTGAAGCTAGAAAAATTGCCATACCGGAAAAATGAAATTACCGGGGGTCGTCCAAAAAAACAAAAGAGCTGCGCCCCAATGCACTTTGTGATGGTCAGAGGTGTATAATAACGAACAGTAGCCTACTTAGTTTTTTTTTTTTTTTTTTGAGGATTTGTACTTCACTTGAATTTTGACTTCTACTTTTACTCTACTGCATTCAAAAGATAAAAAGTAGCCTATACTTTCACTTCGTTACGTTGAGTCTGGCCACTTCGTTACTCGTTTCAAAATAAAATAGGAATGTAATTCATAAGGATTATTTGGGTTTGGCGCGTTCAAGAACAACGCTGTCCAGCAGGGTATCTTTGTGCAGATGTTGATGCCAGCGGACATGAAGCGGCAAATTTATGCAAGCAGTTACAATATTCTATCAATAGATGGCACACTAGGATCAGTTATAGAGTATTCACAAGCAAGCCAAGCTCAAACACGGTTTAATGGATGAGCTCACTCCCAATTTAAATGCAGGATTTCTACTTTTATTAAAGCATTTACATTGTGATATTGACACTTTAGTTAAGTTAATCTTAATGCACTAGTTTAAATGCTATATTTTAACCCGGGACAGCTAGGCCTCTTCAATACTAATGATTTCTATAGCTGAATGTCTAAAATAGCCAGTGACTATTCAACTCTGACAACTGAACACTATCTGTTGTATGCAGTCCTATATGGATTAACTATAAGACGAGCTATAACGTTTGTTTAAGTAGTGATAACAGCGCTATATCTTAGAGTAATGTTTGTGCCAGTGCAACTGGATTTTAAATTTGATTATGACAAAGTGATCGATTTGTACGCTCGCAGATACCCCCGAAGAATACTCTTCATCAACCCATTCAGTGAGAATTAAACATTTCCAGAAGATGTTTTTGTAGCTCTGCTTGCCCACTTTTGTGCCTAATGTGCAAGTAGGAAATTCACTTCAAAGTGAATTAAATACCATTCTCCATGAAAGAAAACAACTTTAGTGTTGTGTTTTAAATGTTTAATCCATGATGTATCCTGATGGATGCTTTGATCATTTTCACAGTTCGTCCGTTTCTATCAGAATAGGACCCAAGTCTCATTGTTTTGATTGTCTTTGCAGAGTCAAGTGCAAACTCATACCTTAAATAGAGGTGATTGTTCATGAAAAAAATGCTTTTTTTCAGCAAACTGTAAGACCTTTAATTTTTTTCCCACATACCAGGAAAATGCGTATTTGGCACGTTAATTTTCAAATTTTTCTCATGGAGGGTCCCCAGATTCCCCGCCTGGCTTCGCACCTTCCACACTCATATGGGGACTGCACCCCCCCTTTCCAAAATTCCTGGATCAGCCCCTGTTGTAGTTGGTTTAAAAACCATTCAAGTAAGTTAAAGGTAAAAAAAAAAAAAACTTGCTATGTTAAAAAATGAGGGAGAGAGGAGAGTGAAGACTTAAGTATTAAATTGTTTTATACCCTCTGTATGATGGTTTCTAGGTGAAGAAAGCAGTCACTCAGAAAACCTGATGCTTGCACAAAAAATTTTGTTAGATGAATTGTAAAACATGGAAAAGGAATATTGATGAAATATGAAGTTATTTTCAGCTCCTTTGTGTGTGTTTGGATTTGTTTGCTAATGGAAAATGACGGAGTATTCTCACATAAAATAATCAAAAGGCATTGCAGAGGTGAATTTTATCAACAGATTTCTTCTAGTACACTTACACATGCATATGCAGTGAATGGCAATAAAAGAGGTCAAAGAAGGGGAATCTTCATTTGCTTAATGTGGGTGCTTTTATCAGAAGGTGGATATTTCAGATCAATTTAAGGAGTGCCTATGGTTTGCATGTTCTACATTTCATCATAAGTGTGCCACGCCACGTGGGATTTGTACTGGTCCGATCTTGGTCTTGACTCGGTCTCGGCCTGTCTTAGTCTTGGTCTTGACTCTGTCTCGGCCTTTAAAAGTCTTGGTCTTGAGTCTCAATACACTCTGGTCTTGGTAATGTCTTGGTCTCAGATTAGTTGGTCTTGACTACAACACTTGCTTTATGGTGAATGATGCATCCAGACATATTACTCCAGAAACTTAAGCTAAGTGCATACAACATCAGCTTTATCACGGTATACTGTTGAATCCGAAAACCTCTACCGATTTTTAGCCAAACCTATGGCATTATTTCCCTCATCTTGGCATACATTTGCCTATAACACATTTTTGTCTGCAACTAGTTTGGTATTCAGGTAAAATTTTATAGATGGCAATCATGTTCAAACTGAACATGTTGCACTCTGGGCAAATGGAATTTACATCATGTAAATATTAAAATTTCTTGTTACTTCAATCTGACATTTCTTCTGAGTTTTAGTAAAATAATTCTGACATACAATTATTATTACCATTTTGTAGAAGACAAGTGCTAAATTGAGTGTGGGTTCATGGCATTCAAGTCAAATTTTACTGTATGAGCCAAAATAAGGTTGCATTCAGGTGTGTAGATGTGAATTCATAGCGGCTGTATGGGATAATCCATTTCACACCCTGAATTATACAGCAACCAGCGTGCCTAAGGTGGATCTGTTAATGTTATATTACATGTAATAATCACTTTCCCACAAGTGCGGATTACAAAATGACAATCTTTAGCATGGTAAACTGGCCGTTTCAAGTTAGTAATTCAGCTATTTGTCATCAAAGTGATATTGGACTTCTATCGATCAAGATCCCATTTGTCTTAAGTAGCAGCCAGATAATTAGACTGGAGGATGGCCTTAATAGTCCTTAATACTTACCCGGCACTCTTGCAAAGCTGGCACTTGAACCAGCTTTCTGTCATCACAATATCGTTATACCATGTGACTGTGTGCAGTTTGTCGTAAAGCTTTGGTGGGTGTTAGTTATACAGGTTCCTTAACTATTTTTCTGTGAAAAATAGGCAGCAATTCCATTTTCTGAACAACTTTCTGTTTTATTCTTTTCATCTCTAGTGGCATACAAACCACATTACAGCTACAGGAAAGCCAATAACGACAGAGGTCAGGATACTGGTACAGTGTTCTCTCGCCACGCGATTTGAACAGGGTTTACCCTACCTATACATAGATGTGTGATGGATTTCCCTCCATGTTTGAATTTTAATCACAGTTGAAGAATGTGATTTTCTATGCATTTTTCAGCCTGCACAAATTTTATTGCCACTCTATTTGAAAATTTCTTGTAACTGTCAGTAACTAAGAGAACCTGGCCAGAACACTCTAGTACAGGTGTCGCTGACAAGATGATGCATACCTACTAGTCTCTGAATGTCTGTGCAGTTATTCTGTGACTGTGTACGCACACTGTATGACTGAATCCAAGTTCTCTAAGGTTTCTAGCTAAGATTTAAGGCAAAATGTGTGGCTAAATGGTTTTCTCTGTGGCTAACCGAACTTTGGGGTGATTAGCCACTGTGGCTAAGTGAAATTTTTGGCCAGCACACACCCTGTTATTATATATATATATTTATATATATATACACACACACACACACACACACAGAGAGTACTGTGTCTTAGGTACTCGGCACTTTTTAAAATTCAGATTTGTATTTGATGTTTACTTTTTGTTTACATATTAGAGTAAAAGTAAAATTAGATAAAAGATTAAAAGTGAATTAGAAATTTCAAATGCTGATTTAAAGAGAAGTTTCAAAAATAAATGTTTGTATTCCATTAAAAATATTTGATACAGATATTATAGTCTTGACAGAGCCTTGATGTCAACATCATCATAGCTGTTTGTAATTTCTAGGAGGGACAGACGCAAGTGAGACAGTCAGTCTGCAGAAGAGCGGTGGCAAGTTCTCCACTCTGTTTAGAACCAGCAAAAAGCCAATCATTTTATAAAACTGTTGCACAACTGGACAGTGTCCCAAATTTCTCAGCAAAGGTAGTCACACCAAATATTGATTTAGTTTTTAACAATCTGCAGCTGTTTAGTACATTTCTCAGTTGTAAGAAACTTTTAATTTCATAATTTTTGCAAGCATATTTGCCTTAAGAAATTGCTTTTAATGTGCCTAAGGCTTTTCCTCAGTACTACCATATATTCTTTTTGAAAATAAAACACGCAGATTTAAATTGAAAATGAAAACAGCCAATGTTGATCCTGACGTAACTGTATTAATATGCTTGCATCACTTACGTTGCAAATAAAACATAAAAGTTATTTACAAGGACGTGTTCTTAATTTTTTATGAGCACTTTTTTTTGGCTCTGAAACCTTCACAGTTCATCGCCGCCATGTTCCTTCTTGCGTTATGACAGCACTGAGCCATGAGGGGTAAGATATTGCAGAAAGGGGGAAAGATATGGAACGTAATGTGTGCTTTTAGTGCAGTGCAGATGTGCAGACAGGGCCAGTAATGGGCAGTATTCTACTTCCTATGGTGTCTCTGTGGGCCATCAGCAGAAATCACAAATAGTAAAATGGTAAGACAAATTCCTCTGAGGAGAGAGCCCTACCTTTCATGTATGTTTGTGCGTGTGTATCTGTGTATGTGCGCATGTGGGTTTGTGTGTGTGTGTGCACACGTGTGTTTGCTCGTGGAAGTGTATGTGTGTGTTCGCATGAGCTTTTGCTTATGTGCATGTGTGTTTGTATTGGGATACGCATACCTTATTATTTAAAGGCACCCATTAAATTCCCTTGTGCTTTACTGCTATATGATGTTCCCCTTGTTTTCTTTTACCCACTGTTGTCATTAGAAATTGAATAATTTTTTTTTAAATAAATATCTCTGCATGAACATTCTAAAGCCTCAGCTTTGTATTGGTACTGCATGTGATTCCCTCTCACCAGTTCCTGAGAATAGTGATTAAAAAATTTTAAAAATCCTTAGTATAAAGGATTACATGGTGAACGCACGCTAACTGATTATGCAAACACAAAACTTTTACAGCAAACATCCAGCTAAGCACAGCAGCAGTGAAGTTGGCACACTTTCAAAATGTGCCATGAAAAAAACAAAAATGAAGGTAAAAAATTAATAATATCTTTTATAATGACTAAGTGTTCCACTTCTTTGTTGCAATGCCCTCATTTATTCAAGGATAGTAAAACTGCAAGAGCAAATAGGCTTGTTTAGTAGGACAATTACATAATTGTATTTTAAATTTTGATCTTTCTCACTGGGCTCTGCCTTCATGGTGAAATGGCTAAAGTTAAAGCACTGCACAGCACAAAAACTCTTTTTTTGGGCATATACAGTAGCACTTTTGCAAGATTCATTGTGAATTCTTTAAGTAGGTATGAAATTCAAAATGGTTGAGCTTTGTGGTTGAATTAATACATAGATTTGTCTTTTGGTCAGGAAGAACGAACCTTTCAAAACAATCTTCTATTCACTGTAAAGTCAACTGTGTTTGCCTTAGAGGATTACTAAAATGAAGGCAAAATTAACAAGACACAAAATCAGCCCTACCTTGAAAAAAGACCTGCTGATGTATAAGTCCATTAATTTTGCCAGGATTTCCCTGTATAATATGGGACAAGTTCATTTTCATGGGAGATTAAATTTCTTTTATTTTTAAAGGTCGTTCATCTCTCATTTCTAACGCACTCACAATTTCTAACGCACTTCTGACAATTGAAGACAAGTCCCTATAGTGTCTGTGTGTTAGGGTTTGTCTCTGAGTTCTGATGTTGTGCACAGAGATCAAAGATTGTGGACTGGACTCAGGTGCGAAGATGGATCTAGTATTTATTATGCCTCCATGGCACAGCAGGAAGGCACAGCAAAACACCATACAAAAGAACAGGGAATCGAGGTGCCGGGATAATAACATTAGTAATACATGCAACTGGGACTACAGCTACAGTACTTTGTATTACAAATAGAAAGAGAGACGGAATCAAGGTTCCAGGATATTAATCACAGCACTGAATATAATTAGTAACAGTGCGGAAGTTAAAGTTAGGGATACATGCGGATGTGGGAGATAAGTCTAAACTAGACAATAGCACGGAATCAAGGATCCAGGATATTAATTACAGCACTGAACATGATTAGTAACAGTGCGGAAGTTAAAGTTAGTAAGACACGCAAATGCGAAAGAGAATTCTAAACAAGACTAGAGAGTAAATGCCTTGGTCAGGGCAAAGTTAGTGTCAAGATATACAGGGACTTTTTGCAAATTTCACTACAGGATTAGATCTGACTGAGACTCTTTTCCTTTGGATGACTGTCATGGTAAGTGTGTGCTGTGTTTGGTACATCAGCATGCATGATTGTCTAATAAGGCTTGGACTGTTTTATAATGCCTGCAGGTGACAGGGAGGCACAGTGTCACTTTTTTTGGAGTGAAGCTAGTAGATTCCCCTCTTTTGAAGTGCCTTAGTGGACAACTGGGAGACTGGCTGAGGCCACAAAAGAGAAAAATAGTGGCAAAGCCACTAACGTGAAGAAACCCATGACATGAAGAAATACAATGTGAAAATGAGGTGAAAGTAAAAAAAAAAAAACCGCAAAACTTAATTAAATGTGAAATCCTGCTTTTGTCATTGTTAATATGTGTTGTTTGCAAGGCTGTATGGCACACGAAAAACGACTTCTAAACATTTTGGCATAGACTGACCTTCTGTATCAGGAAAAACTCATTTGACAATGGGAGATTCTGGTAAAGGATTTCATGCAAAATACTTAACCAAAGAGCACCTAATTACTTCCATTCTATCAAAATGTCCTGGGGGGCATTCCCCCCCCTCCACACACACACACACACCGGTATGGCTTCACCCCACCGGGGCTCACGAGTCGCGACTGCTAGAACACTTGATTAGCACCACTCTGAGGAAAAATCCTGGCCAGAACTCTGTACGGCACACATTCATTCTGCATTTGGGTGACAAAAATACTAATTTTGATTCATTGGTCCAAAGGACTTGTCCATTGTGTCAAATGCTTGAATTTCTTGGCATACTAAAGTCTTTTTTTTTCTTTTTGCCAGCACTTAGCAGCAAGACAACCAATCAGACCATTTTACGCAGGCGTCTAAAAATGGTAGATCTTGATATTTTCATCTGTTCACTTCTGGTGCCATTGATAAAATCACGGAGTTGTCAAGCAAAACAAACATGCTTGATGCTGTTTCTTAGAATGCCATGGCAGCATTTTGCATCTTCAGCATTGTGTAAGGCCACAATGCGGCTACAAACAATCTCAGAGAGTTCCTTCCGTCATGACATTGTGTTTTAAACTGCTCAAAGTTCATGTCATGTTATATACTAGAACAACTGATCATTGGAGGTAATTTTGCACAGTAAGATTGCCTCAAACCAATGTAAACTAATTTTGTAGCCTTCATAATCATGGAATAAGCCTTCAAACATGCATTCAGGCCATGCAATGGTAAAAAATAAATAAATAAAATTTGTGACATCTTATAATTGTTATTAAAAATTTTGTGTTTTCAGTGTTTTTGTTTATTACTCATATTTTTACCTCAATATACTAGTGGGAATGATTTCTTTATGTTCTCATTGCCTATAATAGTCATTTTCAATACATTTTCACCAAAACATTATAGAGAATCAAAATATTCAGACACTGTTTAGAGTAAAGTGGTTGGGTATTATCATCACTGCCCACTATTGTGCATTTAGAAACTGTCTTCACTTCTTAGGACAATGAATTATCCTATGGGCAAGATGACAGGAGACACCCCAAAATGAGAGGTAGTCTGCCTTTTAGGGGAGGTTATTTGTTGGGCAATCAAGGCTCTTGGTGTCACCGTCCCTGGAAACCTTATGGCACCACCCTCTTAGTTTAAAGAGGATGTTCAGGCATGCCCCACACCAGTGCTGATACCCCTTCTGCCCAACTACAAAGACCTAGTGTGCCGACAATTCAATTTGCAATCAGTTATGCATAAGTGGTCTGCATCATGAGGACTTTATTGCATGCATGACAGAGAGCCGGTTGCCAGTAGGTCATGCTGCCAGTCAATCAAACCCTCATCCTGTTGATTTCGCTCTTCAGCTTCATTCTCAACAAAGCCACCAGCCCTAGCAGGGATTTCAGGGTTATACAGGGTTCAGAGGATTTCAGCGTTGTGGATGAGCTTCAGATGGCTTCCTTATGCCTCTCCTGCATTATTAAGTAGCATTGCCCCCCCAACAATTCCCATGAACTGGTTCAGGCCACTGGCCCTTTACAGGGCAACATGGTTAGCCTTAGGAGTAGACCCACAGCTAAGAGTTCCATTATTCTTGAAGACCTTTTGTAATGAGGTTGTCCACTTTCACCACTTTGAATGACCCTCAACATGCAGATACTGCAGGTGAAACCACCCTTTGGGAAAAGAAAGCCATAACAGAGCTGAAGTGTGAGAATTGCCGGGCTGGGTTTTTTTTTAATCCTTTTATTTCTGAGTCAGCATAGGGATGGGGGTCTTTCATCTATTCTGAACCAAAAGTGGCTCAAAAAGTGTATTTGCCACAAGTGTCTTTGATGTGGACTTTTCATGGTTTTCAGAGTGAAGCAGGTCTTCACCGCAATAGACTAATGTTTGAGTTTTAGGTACTGCATTTCCTCATATATCTGCCCCCTGTACAATCACTCAAAGCTTGGATGCATTTTTTGAATCCATGAGGCAGTAGGGTCTCAAGATCCTCACTTAATTTGATGACTGGCTAGTCTATGCAGCCACGAAAGGACAATGTGGCTTATGTGGCTCTGCACTTGCAGCACATACAAGACAGGGGTCTGAGCCTGAAGCACAGACAGGAGGATATACTCCTTTTATAGTCCTCCAGCATACTGAGGTCGCGACATTACTGGGCATGATTCTGGACTCCCAAAAGGGCAGTTATTTTAACTCTAGAAAGGCTATTACTTTGACCCCAGGGAGGCAAACGGCTGTCTAATTGTGGCTCAGCCACTTTCATTTGCATTCTTGAGTCAGTTGGGAGTCCTGTCATCTCATGGCATCTATGCAATAGTCTCTTCCACCCTACTTCACATGAAATCCATCCAAAGATGTCTGCTGAGCCTTAGCCTGTATCCACTGAGATCCCAACAAACTTAGATGCTGGTTTGCGGGAGACTTAACCCACCCTTCCACTGGTAAGAGGACACATTTAACACTGGACAATGGAGTGCTCTAGGGCTGGTCTATCATCTGCTGGTTTTCAGGGATGAATCCCGAGTTCATCGAAAAGGAGCATGCTCTTGGGCTGGTGGTCTCTTGCCAGCTAGTTTGCACAGATGCATCGCAAGTAGGCTGGGGCACTGCCTGCAAAGGCTGTGGGGTCAACAGAATCTGAAATCTGCCATCGGGTGACCCAGCACATAAATATTTTTGAGTAAAGATCTGTTCTCCTCACACTGTGTCAGTTCCTTCCAAGAATTAGTCACCACGTCATTACCAGGACAAGCAGCAAGGTGACAGGAGCTTAATTCCACAGGGTAGGGGGCTCATGCATCTAATGCAAGCTAGAAGCTGTTCTGTGGTAATACGCTCACTCTGTCTTCTGCTCACTTAAAGCCATGCATGTACCAGGACTGTAGACACCATATTGTGAGGGGGTTCAAGCTGACTAGAGTGGGGGTTTCATTCTCAGGTGGTCAAGGAGATGTGGCATCATTTCAGCAAGGTGGTAATCAACTTGTTCGCTTTGAGAGAGTCAGCCCATTGTCATCTCCTTTCACTGTGGAATGACAGACCTCCTCTGGGATGGTCAGGACCAGAGTGCCGACTGGTTTTTGACGTTACTCTGCACTTAATTGATGAATGAAAGCAGTTCATTACACAACGAACTCATCGCACCTGGTGTCTTAGGCTTAAATAGGGTGGAGCAAACCAAAGTCAGCACACCCTGTGGCTCTCCAGGACCAAGGCTTGCTACCCCTGCCCTATACGCGTTTAGCTCTATTTTGAACCTCTACTTTGTCCGGATTACAACAATGCTCAATGTCCAAATACATTGACAAATCTTGGTTTCCACTTCGACTTCTGTCACAACCTGCATGTCTGTTTAATTGGCTCTAGTAGTCTTGTGGGTAGTTCCTGGTAATTGATTGATTGGCTTATTATTCCCTTAGTGCAGGAGTATTGCTAACAGTACAGGGTGTGCTGAGTTTGGTTTTCTGCACCCTATTTAAACCTAAGACACCAAGTGAGATGAGTTAAGTGTGATGAATGAACTGCTTTCATTCATCAATTAAGTGCAGAGTAACGTCAAACACCAGCAGACACTCTGGCCTTCCACGACCGGGGTTGACGACCACTGGTTTAGGTGGAAGAGCTGATACTGCTGGCTCATGCCGTGGTTTTCATTAATTTAGCATTTCATGGATAGATCGCCATGGGAGTGTCTGCTTCAAAGAGGCCTGGTGTTTCACCTACTCCCAGCAAGGCTCGGATTAGGCATCCCTGAGAAGGACAGACTCCTGGCCAGAGCCTGTAGTCATGACTATGCAAGAGGCCCAGGCATCATCCACTAGGACTACCTTCTCGTACCTTTTGGGGGCATTTACTACTTGTGTGTGGGCCCACCAGACAATCCAAATTTCATCCCAGCCCAGGACATCTTGCTATTCTTCTAGTCCCAGCGGGAGGCACATATTTTTGCTGTTCCTCTGCAAGGCATGGTGGCAGCAGTAAGTGCTCCTTGATTTTTCAGTTTCCTAGAGGTGCCCAGAGGTTTACAGTTTGAGGAACTGGCCCTTCAAACCTGCCATGGGACTTAGATAGGGTCCATGGTGCACTTCAGCATCCACCCTTTGAGCTCCTTTAGGATGTTAACTTTAAATGATTCTTCTTTAAAAATGTGTTTCTGCAAACTATAACTTCTACCAGAAGGATAAGTGAGCTCCAAGCACTTTCGGTTCTTGTTGGCTGCTGCAGGTTTTCAGTGAATGGGTAAAGCGTAGTCATTTGGCATTCCTGCCTAAGGTTCTGCCTTAGACAGTTGGGCTACGGTCACTCTCCTCATTTAGAGGTGACCAGGCGGTTGAAAGGGACCGTTCTGTTCTGTGTCCTGTCTGTGCCTTGACAAAATAGGCTGGTGTACACAGGCCAGCAGGAGGACTGACCAGCTCTTCATGTGCTTTGAATCCAGTCATTTACACTGGCTAATGTCAAAGTCTAAGCTGTATCACTGAGTTGTGGGCATGATTCAGCAGGCAAATGTTTACTCAGCTTTACCTGTCCAATCCATGGTTTGGGCACAGTCAACGTGTGGTATGGCTACCCCATGGGCCGTGTCGCGCCACTCTCACTGCCATATGTACAGCAACCACATAGTAATTTCATCCCACACTTCCAAGACTTTACCATCTAAATGAAACAGCCTGTCTCTCATTTGGGGAGCTGATGCAGATTGGGACTAGCCAGTGGATGATTTTGCTGTGCCGCAATTCCAACATTTGCTGTGAGCTCAGTGACTTTTGGATCGATCTGAGCGGCCTCACTGTTTGCAGAATTGGTGTTTGCATCTCAGGGGAGAGGATCTTTATCAGTCTTGCTTCTTGCACTCTAACCTAAGCAGCCCCTCTGCCCCTAAGGCTTCACCTTTTGCTTTTGGCAGAGCATTGACTTGGTGGAATATAAACATTGAACATTTGTGAATTTTTTTTGCTTTTTGTGATTAGTTGTGGTTGCTCTATCTCCTCACAGGGTGTCTTAAAGTGTTAACCTGCACATAAGGAATATGCGACAGAGTGGGGAGATGGTCTCCAAGCCAGACAAGAGACCGTTTCAGTTGCGTGTCTACCTTCCTTATGTGTGCGTACCCGAAGTGCAAAGGAGGGTGGAATTACTGCCATTTAAGTTGATCTAACCTCCACCTATGTATATAGTTTAATATTAAATTCTTTTTAAAAAATTGGCCACACTTTGACCGACGAAATCCATCATCGAGGTTATTGAACTCAAACTTATTCTGCAACAAAAACTGCTGATGTGTTCACCTTTTTTTTAAAAAAGGAAGCCTTCTCACTTTTCTAAGTGTAGGCATGGAAGACTTGCCACGCCGATTCAGGTGATGAAGGGAAGTGAACAATTCAAGCCGCTTCAAAGGGCATCAACTACCTTTTCATCAGAGAAGAGATGTGCTATCAAGTTAAGTTGTAAATAGCCTTTCACTAACTCTCCTCTCTATTCTCTGACATGAAGTGCTTATTGATAAAATGCGAAAGAAGCGCCTCTTATAGGAAAAAGCCACCAGAAAAGCCACCAGTCAGCTTAAATGACCTCCAAATCAGGAGAGACCTGAATGCTTGCAAATAGGAGAAGGCACTCCAATGCCTTATGACTGCTCAGAGAAAATTTCCAAGTGTAGAAACATGATAATTTATTTTATTTATTTATTTATTTTTTTGCATTCCTTAGAGGAAACCTACACATGAAAAAGGCTTTTGCAGCAGAAATCTGAATTAAAGGCCATCGCCTAGTTGGTTGTAAATACCTCTGGTTCTCTTAGCCTAGTTACACATTGAAAACAGCACTTTAAGACAAAACATGAGATACTAGTTATTTTCATACAAAATAAGTCAGAGATGATTAAAGGCACTGAAGTGAACATCAGCGCTACTGTCTGTGTTTCATCATTTTCAAAGCGTTGGGAATTTTATTTTATTTTAATTGAATTTCAGTTGATTTAATCTGATATGAATATAAAAAAGACTACATCTGGTGCATTGGAGTTAATCTATTAATGGGTGCATTGGAAATGATGAATACTGAAAATGCCAGAGGGCAGAGTTTCCAGCTGGAGAAAGAGCACCTCCCATTCAAATAAATAATAATAAAGACCTTGTTCTTTATCTTCAAAGACAGATTTGCACCCTATATTTGGACTGTAATAACTTTCCCCTTTCTTCCCATAAATAATGAGAAAATGCTTGAGCCAGCTCTTATTCTTCTGCTCTTAACCCTATGAAACTCTTTGAAGGTTTTTGTGAGACTTCTTTTTTCTACACAAATAGAATTGCATGCTTTACATGATGGAGCAGAAGTGATTTCTAGATCACCTTGTAAAAATCCAATACCTTTACACCATTTCAAGCACTTCATATCTGAAGCTTTAAAGGATTCATAAGACTCTCAATAATATTCTCAGCACAAGGGCCCTACACTGCAGAACAAACTTTTCTGCAGGCAGTTTTAAGAGTGAGGGAATTTAACTCTACCGCAAAAAGTCCAACATATTACCCAGACCCCCTTTCATCATTTTTGATTTTCAATTATATACTCTTCCGAAATAGAAACTATACATTGTTTTTACAATCAATATATTATACATAAAATGTTTTGACAAATGTGGTAAACATATTGAAATATACTCTTCCAAAAAAGAAACTATACAAATATTGAATTATTGATTACACTTTCTTTTCAATATGTTTTCCATATATGTCAAAACATTTCATGTATAATAAATTGATGCTAAAAACGATGTATAATTTTTTTATTGGAAGAGAATATTTGTGACTTCCAGACAATTTGAAAGGCAAAAATGGTCTCCGTCTTGCATCACTTCATTGCCAAAAGAATTGTGTTCATTATTTTTCCTGAATTGCTGTTTTTACCCTGTACCAATAACCATTGCTCCATACGTGAAACAATTTGTTGATTTTGGTAGTCAGTGATGAACAAACTAAAATAATTGAGATTATTTGATAAAAAACCTCACATTTGCTTTTGCAACCCAAAATCAGAATAAGTTGGGACGGTATTTTAAAATTAAAATTGAACACAGTAATTTGCAAATTATCTGTGAACTGTCTTATTTTGAAAACAGTACAGCAGAACATGATTTGATGTCTCACTTTGCCGGTGCTTCTGGCTGTGCAGATGATCTCACCCTGCTTGCTCCTACTGCGCAGGCTCTAAGGAACCCCCTTCTGATTTGTGAAAACTATGCTAGTGAATTGATGTGCTGTTCAAAAAGAGCCAAGTCATCATTTTTAAACACTCTTTTCAGATACATTTAACTCAATAATGTCAATTTGTCTAAATAATGTAATCATCCCAAGTCCATGAAGTTAGACATTTTGGACATAAACTGTGTGATGTATACAACTCATCTGTGCAGCAGATTTTAATTGGCAGTGCAACATGTTATTTGCTGATCTGAAAATGCTAATTATTGTATAAGAAATGTTTTATTTCACAAATATTGTTCTGCATTTTATGGCATCCAGGTTTTACCTATCTTTGACAGCTGTCTTGAGAATGTATTTACTGCATGGAGGAAAGCAGTGAGGAGGTCATGGCGTATACCATGGAAAACTCACTGCAGGCTCTTGCCTCACACTGCTGGAGTAATGAGTCCTGAACTGTGGATAGCCAAATGTTTTATCAAATTTATCAGTTGTGCACTGAACTCAGCAAATGCTATTGTAGTGTGTATTTCCTACATTGGGAAGTTGGGGCTGCACTCTATACTTGGGTGTAATTATCGTCATCTCAATGATCGCAACTGTATGGAGGAGACTAATATTCTCAAAGAATGGCTGAGAATCTTTGATTGTGACCATGAGATCATCAGAGAAGCCTCACAAATAGTTGAAGTCTGTGATATGTGGGATCATTGTGATTTTATATTTTTGTCTTGTTATGGTTTTGTGTTTTGATGTCATGTCTTGTGTTTATGGTTATGTCTTTTCTTTACTCTTTTTGTTTAGTATACATTCTGGTTTTCTGTTCATGCCATTTCAGGTTTCATTGCACTTGTCTCCCCTGTCTTGTGATCAGTTGGTTCAGTCCGTCTTCCCAGTCTGTGTGCCTACTTGCTTCGGGTGATTTCAATGGTCTCTGGTGTTTCACACATTACTTCAATTCTCGTTTACTACCTTCGCCTATCTTTCCTAGATTACTTATAACACTAATGTTTATATTGTATAACATAGTCTACTAACTTAACTAATCCATGTATTTATTACTAACTTACTAATGAACACTTGGTTTAATTTGTAAAGCTGCACCGCTTCTAATTATTACTAATTCAATCTCAGCTATCCCCCAGTTCTAATCTCCGCCCCTCGCTTTGCTTTCTCTGCCTCTCCCTGGCTCGCACGTATTTAATTGCTATCCTGCACTCATTGTCTGTGCACTTAGAACTCCTTGACTGGAGGAGTTTATCTGTTTATCTGTCATAAGTTGTCTGCGTTGATCCTGTCTGCGTTTTGGCTTTTGCCAGTTTTTGTGGTTAAGGACTTCTCCATGTGTGCTTCTCTCTGTAATTAGTCTTATCCAATTCACCTGTTCCTGCATAACATGTGACTACCCACTTGTCTATTTAAAGTCTTTACTGCAGTACTTTCTTTGTCAGAACGTTAATCAGTATTGTAGTGCTCTCGTTCCGGAAGAACTCTGTCGGAGGCAGATTTAGCAGTTTTTGCATCTCCCGGGGAGGGCTTCACTTTATTGCAGTATGGAAGAGGCCCTGAACAGGGCCGGTGCTTCTTCAAGCAGGTGAAACATTGCTCTCTTTATTTAACAACACAGACTGACGCTCGAGCTAGGAGCCTCCCCTTTATAAATCCCTTATTCCGGCCATGATTGGCTATACCACTTAATCGCCGCCTGCCAATCGTGAGCTGCTGCTTTTTAGACAGACAAAACTTTCCCAATTTTACCCACAAAATGACCTCATTTCAAATGGATGTTTACCATGGTTTTGCATCCCCTCTTCTTTTTAACACAGAGTGGAGGCTTCTTTGCATTGAGGAGACAAGTTTCTTGAGTTTAGCCACTGGAATTTGATCCCACTCTAGTTTAATACAGTCTTCCAGCTGCTGGGGAGTTTTGGGTCTCCTTTGATAGACTTTTTGTTTAATTATGCGCCAAATGTTCTCAATCGGTGAAAGATCAGGACTGTAGGCAGGCCAGTTCAACACTAGGACTCTTCTTCTACGAAGCCATGCTGTTGTAATAACTGCAGTATGTGGTTTTGCATTGTCCTGCAGAAATACACAAGGCCTTCCCTGGAATAGGTGTCATCTGGAGGGGAGCATATGTCGCTCTCAAACCTTTATGTGCCTTTCAGCATTCATGGTGCTTTTTAAAACATGCAAGTGTCCCACACCATATGCACTAATGCATCACCATACCATCAGAGATGCTGCCTTTTGAACTGAACGCTGATAATAGGAGAGGTGGTCTTTCTCCTCTTTAGCCCAGTGGACACGACGCCCATGATTTCCAACAAGAATGTCAAATTTGGATTTGTCTGACCACAGGACACACTGACACTTTGCTACAGTCCCATTTTAAATGAGCCTTTGCCCACAGAACACGGCGGCGCTTCTTCGATCATGCTCAACAATGACTTCCTTTTTGCATGATGGAGTTTTAGGTGGCATCTGTGGATGGCACGGCAGACTGGGTTACAGACAGTGGTTTCTTGAAGTATTCCTGGGCCCATTTAGTAATGTCAATGACAGAATCATGCCGGTGAGAGACGCAGTGGCGTCTGAGGGCCCGAAGATCACGGACATCCAGTGAAGGTCTTCGGCTTTGTCCCTTACTCAGAGATTTTTCCAGTTTCTCTGAATCTTTTGATGATGCTATGCACTGTTGATGAGAGCCTTCAAAGCCTTTGCAATTTGACGTTCAGGAACATTGTTTTTCAAGTATTCCCTCTTTTTTTTTTCACAGGTTGGAAAGCCTCTGGCCATCTTTACCTCTGGGAGACTCAGCCTCTCTAAGACATCCCTTTCATAGCCAATCATGTTACACACCTGATGCCAGTTAACTTCATTACTTGTTAAATGTTCTTTCAGCTGATTCTCTTTTATATTAATTGCTTTTTCAGCCCTTTTTTGCCTGTGTCCCAACTTTTTGAGACCTGTTGCAGCCAGAAAATTTGAAAAGAGCTCATTTTGTGAATAACAATGTAAAATGTCTCAGTTTCAACATTTGATATGTTATCTATGTTCTACTGTAAATAACATATTGGCTCATGTGATCTGAAAGTCATTGCATTTTGATTTTATTCACAATTTACAACTATTTTGACCTATTACGGAATTGGGGTTGTATTTGAATTGCTTTTTTCCCCCCCACCAAAAAAAAGTCATTTAAATTTTGATTCTTGAAACATCATACAGGCAGGCTACATAAAGTCCTGGAGTACACTTTTTGAGAGATTGAATGTTCTTTGTGTTCAGCATCCGTTCCTCTGCCCAGTCGGAAACCCATGTTTATTTCAGTGGGCCAAGAATAAAGATGACATTTGTCATGTTCCCTGAACCATTTGTTAATCATCTCAGCACCAAGTACTGCAGGATCTGGAAGGCAGTACACCCTGAGTTTCTCATAATCGCCAAGTAATTTGGAAACCAGCAACTCTTGTTATGGTACTGGTATGAACTAAAGCAGTTTAAGGGGCCATTCACAACTTTCAACATCACGGAGGAGGGATGGTGTTTGCTGTGTATACTTCTGACATTTAAAAAAGGGGAAATATTGAGTTAAAACTGAATATTTTTGCGGTATATTTTTTGGGGGAGGAGGATCTGAAAAAATGGACTCTTTGCACTCTTGAGAAAATGTTGAGAATTGTGAATGACCCCTAAAGGGGGGGAAGAAAATTGAAGAAAATGACTCAAAAAGGTACAGTGGAACTTATTTGGCTTTTCTTTAGCAAAAATCAAATATTGCTTGAAGTCTAATCACAATCACATACAAATGAAAGCTTTCTCGTAGCTTAGAATGAGTTGTTTAAAAATACATAGGTGGCTTTGCACCCACCAGAGGCCGCCTTGTTGCATCGCCATCTTTGAATGTGGTAGCCTAAAGGGGACAAACTTGGTTCACCTTTCGCATTTTACCTTTTAATCCTTGTGTGTTGTCGGGGGCGGGGAGGAGAAGCAAGCACAACTGTGTTGCTGAAAGCGCCCTGCAGTTCATATACTTCCCTTTTCCCTTGAAATGGAGGACAATGGATACTCTTTGCCCCATGAGAGGGAAGGAAAACCACCCAAGAAAACAAAAAAACCATGACCGGGATAAAACGAGAGTCTACATCGGCGTAGCTTTTCCCAGGTGGAGACAATTCATGAACGAGAAGGACTTGAAAACTGTCACGGTGGTTGCTACCTTTCTGCTAGACAGGTAATTAAATCTAACAGTGAAGATTATATTGGCGTAATGTTAGAACCAGGGCAGTGTAGTCCAGCAAGTCCTTTATCCTCCCGTTCAAGTTGGATAATTTGCTGTTACTTGCAATATAAAACGGCAGAGAAAGCTAGTTTGTTAGTTAGCTTACATTGGACAAGCTCAGTTGGAACAGTTTTCACTTGCTGATACTCTGTAGTAGGCGACCATGCGTGATGTAACTCTTTCAACCAAATTTTCCGAGAGTTACTTTTTCCTGTGTTTTATACTAATTTATTAGGGGGGATGGCCCCCTTCTAGTCAGACAGAATAGACCAAAGTGATACCAGTTTATCATCTTAGTGACTGTGAATTAATCACTAAAACTACAAGCATTCTAATGCTAAAGGTATCTCCAGGTAATAATGATTTCGAATTGCCACGTCTCCCACCCCTACAAAACGTTCTTTTAAACAGAAAGTAAGAGAAACGGCGAATGTAAACAATGGATTGATATGCTCCTGTCAATAATTTTACAGCTGGTCTTCCAGGCGAAAATGGCAATGATTGCTTTAATTTCCTGTTTTCGTGTAATGTTGTACTTAGTTGTATAATGCAAAGAAACATGGAGAGTTTTTAAATTGCCAATTTTGAGCTGTGTGATTGAAACTGTTTTGTTTGTCTTGTAGTTTTCACAGTGCTCCATGTAACTCACTCGGATGAATAAATGTAAACGTGGATCAGTAAGAAGCGTGGACTCTTCTGTGACCAGTGTAGTTATAGACATATTGACACATTCTTGACTCTTCGCGGTTTGCGTCGTGGAAATGACGCACTTTATTTAATTTATTTATTTATACTGGGAGTCCGATTGAGAGCAAGCTCTCTTTTGCAACGGAGCCCAGTAGCGAAAAACAGAAAACACCCAGTACAATAAATAAAAACAATGACTACATTACACATGTACATTCCTGCTTTGTGGCCACCAATAAAAGACATTTAAAACAATCAATTGAAATAAGACTTTCGACTTTAAGAAAACTGTTGAATCCTATTCCACTTCTGTGGAGCATAATACATAAAAGCAGTTTTACCCAGATCAGTAGGCACCCTTGGGACATCTAAAACCAAAAAGTCAAGAGTGCACAGACCGTATTCCCCCTTCCTCACGTTAAGCAAACTGGTCAGATATCCAGGCAGTTTACCCAACAATGCCTTGTATATAAAAAGGCAACATTGTTGCTCCCTTCTCATGGCCAGCAAAGACCAACTAGTGTTAAAATAAAGTGTCCAGTGATGTGTTCGGAAGCCATCTCCAGTTATGAACCTTAATGCAGCGTGGTATACTGCGTCAAGTGACTTCAGCAAGGAGGGAGCAGTTTGCTTATAAATCATTCACCATAATCTATTCTAGAGAAAATAGTTGCTTGAACAATCTGTCTTCTGCAACTCCCCGGAAAGCAGGCTTTATTCCTGTACAGCATAGCCAATTTTGGCTTCAAATTCTTAATTAGCTCATCAGTATGCTTCCTAAAATTGAGATTGTCATCCACCCAAATGCCAAGGTATTTGTAGGAAGGAACTCTATCGATTTGGATTCCATTTACTGTCCTGATGCAACCATTATGGAACCTAGCAGCTGGTTTAAGAGAAAATGGCGTGAATTTAGTTTTTTCAGAGTTTAAAATTTTAAAAATCCTCTTGGGAGATTTGGAAATCTGACTGAAAATTTTTAAGAGCCAAATCAGCAGAAGGGTCAGCTGAGTAGATGACTGAATCATCTGCATAGAGGTAGATTTTACTGTTGAGAAATTTAGCACCAAACTCATTAATAAAACGGTAAACAGCAAGGGCCCCAGAATTGTACCCTGTGGAACTCCCTTGCACAGATATATAAAGTTGGATTGGTAGCCATCGGCCAAAACAGCTTGACACCTACCAGACAGATAATCTTGAAACCAATTCAGAGATTTAATATCAAACCCAATTGCACTTAGCCGTTCTATAAGTTTAAAATGGTTAACTGTGTCAAATGCCTTGGATAGGTCAATAAAAAGGGCTAATACAGTACTATGGCCTGGTCTGAAACCTGACTGAAACACATTCAAGATAGCATGGTCTGAGAAAAATGCTCTAACCTGATTATTGACGAATCTCTCCAAAACCTTAGCCAAGCCCGGCAGCTTTGAAATTGGTCGATAGTTATTCAGAACATCTGAAGAACCACCTTTATGTAAGGGAAGAACAAAAGCCGTTTTCCACAAGACAGGAATTGAACCGGTCAAAAGTGTTAAGTTAAAAATGTGTGTCAGGATAATAGCAATCAAAGGTGAAGCCAGCAATAAGAGGCTTGGGTCCAATTTGTCCGCCCAGTGGATTGCATAGGGTCAATGCTTAAAAGTTCTTCAAGCACTTCCTCTTCAGAAAAAGGATGCAAGGAAAAACGATCGGAGTTATTCGGTACAGGTACAAAAGGCCTGCTATAACAGGTAGGAACAGCTGGCAATAACCCTAAATTTTCAAAGGGGTGGCCTGCATGAACAAAATGCTCACTGAAAATATTATAAAGTTCCCCTTTATCTGACAGAATCCTTAGTAATCCTACTTGGTAAAGCCTAGGAGGGGAGCAGAGACAAAGATTTAAAAGTTCTCCAAAATTTCGCAGAATTCCCGCCGGAGTCAGATAAGTTGAGATGCTCTTGGCCCTCTCAGTTAATGGCGCACACCAATAACCCTTCAATAAATCAATCTTGGTCAGAAACTTTGCTTGCCCTACTCTATCGATACAATCATTAATCCTAGGTATTGGAAACAGATCAGTTCTAGTTACAGCATTGACTTTGCGATAATCTGTACAGAATCTAGTACTTCCATCAGGTTTTGGAACTAGCACACAGGGTGAACTCCAATCTGAGTTGGAGGGTCTGATAATATCATGTTCAAACATGTACTCAACCTCTTTCTCAGCAATCTTTTCAGGATTCATCCGGTACGGATGCTGTTTTATTGGTTTGGCATCACCAACATCCACATCATGAGAGGCTATAGAAACTCTTTTTGGAACATCAGGAAACAAATCCACATATTTCTTGATCAACCTCTCAAACTGATCTCTCTGTGAGGGTTCTAAGTGCTGGAGTTTTACATCAAGATTTTGCAACACTTCAGAATTTGACAATTTACATGAAAGAACTTCAGCTTTAATTCTAGGTTCATCATCTTGAAACTCCCCCTCATCTTCACAAATCTCGGCCATAGGAGAATCTAAAGTGGCAGCTGCAACCCTAGCATTTCTGTCATGAAAAGGCTTCAGCATGTTAATGTGACACAATTGTTTTGGTTTTCTCCTATCTGGAGTCTTCACAATGTAATTGAGATCATTGAGTTTTGTCAGAATTTCATAAGGACCATGAAATCTAGCTAGCAATGGATTGGACTGCAAGGGAAACAACACAAGGACCTTGTCTCCTGGTTTAAACTCACGGCTTTTAGCCTTATGATCATACCAAGTTTTTATTTTTCCCTGACTTGATTTCAAGTTCTCTTTGGCTAGGTCACAAGCTGCACGCAATCTTTCCTTGAACTTGCTAACATAGTCGAACAGACTGATGTGCGGCTCTTCCTCTTGCCATTGTTCACTCAATAATAGCAAAGGTCCTCTCACTTCATGACCAAACACTAGCTCAAATGGACTAAATCCAGTAGACTCCTGCACTGCTTCTCTAGCTGCAAACAACAGCAAGTGAACCCTTTCATCCCAGTCTTTCTCATGGTCATAACAATAAGTCCTCATCATTGTCTTGAGAGTGGAATGAAACCACTCTAAGGCACCCTGACTTTCTGGATGATAGGCACTAGAAAAAATCTGCTTTGCACCTAGTTCATACACAACCTGCTGAAACAAATCAGAAGTGAAATTGCTACCTTGCTCTGACTGAATTTCCCTGGGAAGGCCAAACAACGTGAAGAACTTTCTCAAAGCCTTCGAGATTGCAGTTGCCTTGATGTTACGTAGCGGTATGGCTTCGGGGAATCTGGTAGATGCACACATGATTGTCAACAAGTACTGATTTCCAGATTTACTCTTGGGTAATGGACCAACACAATCAACAATGACCGAAGAGAATGGCTCCCCAAATGCTGGGATATGCTGCAATGGAGCTACAGGTGGGTCTAACTGGTGTTTTCCAACTACCTGACAAGTGTGACAGGTTTTGCAAAAGTTGGAAACGTCTTTCCGAAGCCCAGGCCAAAAGAAGTGTTTAATGATCTTATCAACAGTCTTGTTAACACCAAGATGACCTCCTAAAGGTAAACTATGAGCCATTGTTAAGATCTCATTCCTGTAGACCTTCGGAACAACAATTTGCCTGACCACTGCCCAATCTGCATTGGCAGGGATATCAGGAGGGCGCCACTTCCGCATCAACACACCATCCTTGAAATAATACCCAACTGGAACTGCGTCTATTTCTTTATCAGGAAGGGCTCTCCTCTTTAGTACACAAATTTCAGGATCATTAGTTTGCTCCTCAATCAACCGCTTTCTGGACAGAGACAAGTCTCCAGACACATCAGAATCACCAGACCCATCCGGCTGGCTGAATAGAGAACTGATAAAAGTGTCTGATAAGTCTTCAAACGGAGAAACCATAGTAGGCCAATCAGAGTCATGAGGCAAACCACCTGAGTCCTGACTATTCAATGTGCTGGACGGCACCACATCATCTTTTTCTGTAGCCTTCTTGGCCATAGCACGAGTCACTGCGCAAGAAGGATACAGAGATGGGTCCTCATCCCCATCTTCAGTGCTCGGCTGTGAAGTAAGATGTACAGGGGGAACTACTTTGCCCCCAGCCAGGTCATTGCCTAGCAACAGAGAAACACCCTTTATAGGTAGACTTGACATAAGTCCCACCTTTACCTGTCCTGTAACTAAATCTGACTTCAAGAATATAGAGTGCAGGGGTACAGATACAGTCCTCCCTTCAATACCTTGTACAAGTATGAAATCCCCTGAAGCGGTCTCATCACGTAACTCCAAGGAGTCCATCAACAAAAGTGACTGAGAAGCTCCGGTATCCCTTAGGATATATATGCGGACAGGAGTAGTATGCTCATTCAGAGCCACAAATCCCTCTGACACAAATGGAAGAAATTTCTCCCTCACAAAGTCAGCAGTATCAGGCTTTTTAGCCCCACAAGAAGCAGGTAATTTAGCAGATCGGTTATCTACTACAGGGGTTTCTAACCTTGTTTTCACAAAGGCATTTGGTTTGGTATCCTTTTCTTTTTCTTTCTTAGCTTTAAGGAACCAACAGTTAGTTGTAACATGACCAGATTTCTTGCAATAACTGCAAACTAGACCACTTTTGTCACTGTCAGCTTTCACACATTGATCAGACCTGTTACTGGATTTCTGAGCACCATCACCAGATTTGTCTTGGTCTTTGGATGAAGAATCTTGGGTATCACCGTGACCCTTTTTCTGAAATTGGGCCATCTATTGTTACTGCTAGACTGAAATTTGGACTTATGCGTGAGAACATATTCATCTGCAAATTTGGCAGCTGATTGCAAATTCAGTGCTTGCTTCTCATTAAGGTTGGTCTTAATATCATCCTTAACACAGTTCTTGAATTCTTCAACTAACACCATCTCTTTTAGTGAGTTGGAATCTTCCTTGACCTCCATAGAAGTACACCAGCGCTCAAAGCAAACCTGCTTTTCATTAGCAAATTCAACATAAGTCTGATTTTCAGATTTCTTCAGACCTCTGAATTTCTGTCGGTAAGCCTCTGGAACCAACTCATAAGCTCTCAAAATAACCTTTTTGACAACCTCATAATCAGAGGAATCATCTGCAGACAAAGCTGAATAGGCTTGTTGAGCTTTACCCTTGAGGACAGTTTGCAACATCAGAGGCCAGTTTTCCTTTGGCCACTGGCAACTCTTTGCTACCTTTTCAAAACACTGGAAATAGTTGTCAACATCCTTTTCCGAAAATGGAGGCACCAGTTTTACCTCCTGACTGGCACAAAATTTATTTTTAGTTTCAATTTTAATTTTTAGTTGCTCCATTTGGAGTCTTTCTTCTCTATCGAATTTCTCAAATTCAAAATCTCTCTGTCTCTGTCTCTCTCTTTCTGCTCTTTCCTCTTTCTCTCTCTCAAATTCTCTTTGTTTTTCTTTTTCCTCCCTTTCTTTTTTCTCTTCTCTTGCTAATTTTTCTAACTCAAATTCTCTTTGTTTTTCTTTTTCCTCCCTTTCAATCTCTAGCATTTTTAATTTAAGTTCCATTTCTATATTTGGATTTTCCACTGGAAACTGTTCCAGATCTCCTGGTGCAAACACATTTTCATCAATGTAATATTCAACTATCTCTCTAGCCAGTCTTGCTTTTCGCATGGCTGGTTTTACCTCTGTCAGCTCTAAATGTCTGCAAATTTCTAGCAGTTCTGTCTTTTTAAAAGACTTCAAAACCTCAACGGTTGGTGATGCCAAGAAATCATCCATTGCTGTTGATCTGTCAATATATTTATATAGGAAAATTCAAAAAACAATTTTACAATTTGAAATGTTAGATTTTCAATAAATTACTCACACAATGGTCTATCCCGGACGAGCCCCCAATTTGTTATGGCCCCAATTTGTTATTACATTTACAACACAACAGCAACAGCAAGGGATGATAGACACAGTTTTTAAAACTTAATCACATTTAATGAACAGACAAATTAAATTGTTTAAATTTTAATTAAACTACTATCTACAGACCAAGATTGATTACAAAAAACAGAAATATTTACAGTCCCTTTGGTGGGTTTCCTGGTGATGTGCGGGGATAGGAAAAAGGCTCAAACACAGGCAAAAATCCACAAAAGAAACTTCACAGGTCTTGAACAGAAATGACAGGTCTGGTCACTCGTATCCTTCTTCTTGCAATTTCTCCTACTACTTTACTGTCTCAATTCTCCCCCCTATATACTCTTTTGCAGACCCCACCCACATTTAGACCTCTTTTTTTTTATTTTCTGGGACTTGCCCCAGACATGCCCAGAGCATGTTCAAACATATCTCCAGTCTGGGCTTAACAAAAAAAAAGGTAAATACTGCCATCTAGTGGCCTATATTCACATCACAACGATACAGAGTTTAAAACAGAATCAGTAAAACATTCCTTCACATAAATGGCCACACTTCCGCCCCTTGAAGGTCTCAGCCTGTCAGACCTAAAGACATTATATCCATCGAGGGCAATCACATCATCTTTAACCTTATTGGACAGCCAAGACTCGGTAAACACAAAAATAACCGCCTTTGTCTGAAGAGCCCAAACCTTGATAAAGTCTATCTTTGAGGGAAGATTACGAACATTCATATGGATAATCCCGATGGCTTTCTGCTTGATAAAATCATCCTGGGACTCCAGGCAAAAGCTATGGGGCTTAACAATAATTAAATTATTACAGAAATTGCTAGATTCTTTAGCCTTGAGCTCATCAATAGCTGCATTATACGAAGACAGAGACATTGATTAAAACTCCGCGAAAATTTGCCTAAAATGCCTATGAAAAGCATACCCAAAGTAAATTGAACACTGTTCTTAAATCGTTTGGACTATATGGATGGTTATGGTCTCATTTGAAAGGAAACACTCTGAAGTTTTTCTCCCAGCTAAAAGAAATACTCTAAGTGCTACTGTCATTGAGTAATCTAAGCTGGAACACACTGAAGTAGAAGGTTTTTACTCTTGCCAAAATTTTTTTTTGCAAACAGATGCCTGCAGATGAGAGCAGCTGGGAATTATTAGCTGAAAAACACAATGGGACCATAGCATGAAGCCTTACTGAGTCCCAGTTCAAATTTGATAACAATCCTACTGAAAATGAGCATTCTACACATGTTTTTCTAAGGCCATGTCTAGGCGTTTCCAAAAATGGCCATTTGGAGACCCCAAAAGGACCCTCGGATAACCATGGTCACATACCTAGGATAAAAGGGCATAACTCTTGAACGCTTCAACGTACAGTCATAATGTTGGGCTCTAATGAAATGTAACACTTAGAGGAATCCAGTCCCATATCAAGATTCACTATCAATATTGCTGAAAAAAAGTTATTGAAGCATAAACTCAAATTTGTGCACATAAGAGTCAAAACGAGTGTAGTTATGTAAAAAAAAATGCTTTTTTACATGAAATGTAAACAAACAAATAACCTTTCCATAGCAAACTATTAACAATATATGATCAATAAAAAATTTTAAAAATTAAATGGTTACTGAGGCATAAACTCAAATTTGGGGATATAAACCCAAGGGGAGGAGATTCTGACTTTGTGCTTTTACATATATCCAAAGCAAAGGAGAGATTCCTTTGTCTTTGTTCTTGCCTGTAACGAAGACCCAATGTGGCACATAGTGAAATGGATCCTATTGACTTACTTTGTCTCACTCTGATTTCTTACGGGGATGAAAATTTTATTTCCCACAGCAACCAACGCCGGCGAAAAAATAACTTCCTTCCACCTTCGGTGACGGAGGTAATAATGCGTAATATGGTAATAATATAATCATAACAATATCAGCATAATATTATAATATCCTTTTTCCGTAATCCTTTACACAGAATTACAGACAAACAAAATCACCAACTCCAGTAAAAACATGACGTCCTTCCACCTTCCGTGACAGATGCAAATAATACGTAATGCAATGTTATAATAATAATAGTAATAATAATAATAATAGAATTTAAGCGTAATATTATTATATAATGAAATATAAGTTATAATATGATGCTTACTTGTCAAGAGTAATGTCATCTCCCCCGAGAAACATTTCCTCTGCTTCGGAGCCATCACGGTTTTGGTCAGATATTTCTTCCCCTGAGCTATCACTTGCACACCGAGTGCACAGCCCTGCAGCTTCTGAACTGAAAATGATTTTTTTGCAACCTTTTCGCTATTTTTTCTTTCAAACTCAGTAAACAACCATCAAACATTCACTGGAAATCTCTCTCTGCCTCGCTCTGTTTTGCGGAATGCGCAGCACGCATTACGCACAGCTGAGCCATATTCTGTCCTTTCTCTTACGCGAGCGATAGGCAGCGTCAGCTTTGTTGCCCCCCCAACAAGCTATAATTCGGCGTTGCCAGAATTTTGTTGGCTTTACAATGCAACAATCGTCTTCTCGATTGGTTGCTGGTTGCTCGGGCTACACGCAAAAAAAGGAGGCATGAGCTTCGTTACAACACAGGCACTCGTTGGCTATAGCAGGCTGTAGACAGGGCAGGGAAGCTCGTAACTGGTCGAGTGAGGTGTCAATCGAAAGTTTAGAGTGCAGACTCCATTTTGACGCAAATGGCTTTGTACCATTTATATCTGCACCGAAGCAACGACTACTAATGCAGTGAACTTTGTGGATAACCACCGACTCATTTCAAACGATGCAGCAGCTGTTCATGGATATTTACCGGTATAATAGTGTGTTTTGGACTAAAAACTTTACTTGGTTGGATTCACTGGAACTTTGTGGATGAAACAAGACCATGTTTGAGGGGATATGTTGGACTGGAGGAGTACTAGGAGGCTTCATTGGTGAGTTACATCAGTTCTGTAACTGTTTGTTTGTTTGTTTGTGGTCTGACACAGTCGTTGATTAAAGCTGCTGTGATGATTATACTTTGAAATGGTTGGCATCATTCGAATCTCAAGAATCAGCTTTCCGACGATATGTGGTATGAGTATCTCAGTTACATACAGGCTGTGTAAATGACGTAGTATGCTTATAACTTCCCTGACGGCCATACGGGCCGTCGGAGTGGTTACGGGTTAAAATCATAAGAAACAGGAGTAAAATAACGAGTAAAATAACGACTGCTGTGACTGTAATGATTCATCTGACTTACCGGTAGTCACTTATTTTGAGTGGCTAATTCAATGTTACATGATGAAAGACAAGAGCCTGTTCAGATGACTGCCATCACGTCCGAAGAGATATTTCCTCTTCCAAAAGCTTGCAAAGTTATCAGCCAAGGGGATACTGAGCATTCTGCAATAACCTTTAAGCCAGGTATTCAGCTGTCGGATCCGGCTGAAGTTAACGTCCCCAAAACAAACGGACGGAATGGGACCGGAGACCACACACTGCTTGGCAGTTTCCATGCAAGTGTTGATAAGGTCTTTAAAGTCTGATTTCATGCCGCCGGAGCTTTCCATGGAAATGTCATTGGATCTGATATGGATTATAATTGTTTTCGCTGACGGATGGGAGTGGACGATGGAGGGAAATATTGCCCTAATATCAGAGATCTGAGCCCCAGGATTGCAAAAGGTTTCAGCTTCAGGTAGGCAAAGATGACGAATCATCGACGAGCCGATGATCAGCGTGGACGGATCCTCCTAACGGGAGGAAAGGCGAGGCATCTCACGGGCAATCCGAGGCCGCGGACCAGGAGACCTAGGTAGCTGCCGGCTCAGGGAGGAGGCAAGCCGCGGCCCACCACGGGAAGACAGAGAAGCCCGAGACGGGATGCTGCTCCCAGAGGGTATGGCAGCTGGAGAGCCAACAGGGAGATCCTGCCCCGGCACGGGTCTGGCAATCCGACGTGGTGAGAAAGCCGCGTCAGGCCTCGTCACTGGAGCAGAGCGCCTTCCTGCTGTACACGCCAGCGTTGATCTCTAAGGACTCTCCACAATGGCATCCATTGCCACTGGGGAGGAAATTTCCTCCAGGACGCTGAATTTGTTCTCCAACCTTAGCAGGGGCACTCGTCCTGGATGATGGGATGAACATCGTCCCCTCCGCCCGGCAACAGGCACCCATGGCTAGACAGAAAGCAGACTGGGGTTATTTTTTTTCTTTCTCTAAAATTTCAAATTCCCATGACAACTACTTGCTCTAGCAGTTTCCGGTTTGCTGAGCACAAGCAGGCTATTGTATCAAAGATGATAGCTAAAGTTTTATCAGCGTCAACTAGCAACTAATATTGTTCTTTACCACGTCGAGGTCGAGCGATTAGCCCTTGTTTTTGGCGAGAATGACAACTACTGTTTGTGTTTTTATGTCATTAACTGAGTGCAGTAGATTGTCATTTTTTTCTGTTGGAGGAACTTAAGTATCTTCATGCTCAGCTATATAAAAAAGTAGCCTGGTAAACCCGCCCCTCGTAATTCACTGGGGCGGGTTTACCAGGCTACAAAAAAAGCCCCTGACGTCGAGTGTTTTTTTTTTCTTTCTGGGTGTTGGCTAACTTTTATCAGCGTCAACTAGTAACTGTTATTGTTATTTACCATGACAAGGATGAGCGAATTAGCCCTTGTTTTTGCGTTAGAAGCCAACGAAGATGGCAACGAACATTACCATTTGTGTGGTATTGATCTATAGGTTGCCATTTTTTTTCTGAAGATGAACTTAATTCTTGTCTGTCATTGGTTGGCTGTTAAAAAAAGCCCGAAAGAGGCACATGGCAAAACGGCGCAAACGTGCCCTTGAACGGCTTGTTCAGGCCAAATGGTCTAAAAAATGACTTTCTTTCCAGCCAGCTCAGTGGATTTTATGTTTCAGATGTACATTGTTATCTCTTGTACTTGTATCTAACTCAAAATTGCAAAAATAAAAATTATTTAATAAAAATAAATTAATATTTATTAATTTATTAATAAATAAATTATTAATTTTGGGGGGGGGGTCCACAATTAGTTTGTCACCTTTTTTAACCCTCATGAGTTTGCAGGTATGCACAGACCTCAAGCCTGGAAAAACTCAACATTTTCTGGAGTGACTGGGCGTGGGCGTGGTCAGGGGGCTCAATAGCGCCCCCAAACGTAGGGCCGTTTTTGGGCATATTTCGTCGGAGGTGCATGATATTCGGTGACATCATAGGTCCCCTAAGTACGATGTCATGAGATTTAAAAAAATTTTTTTTAGCCCAACAGGAAGTCAGCCGTGGACCATTTCCTGCGGAAATTTTCAATATACGATTGCAGTTTTGAGGCCTTTAGGATGTGCGAAAATCTACGAAACTTTGCACATATGTGTGAATCCCAATGCAATTTCATATATATCACAGCTGGCCACGTGCGTGGCAGATCAGCTCTGTAGCGTCCCCTAATGCATTTTATGGTATTACAGATAAAGGATAGCTTGTAGGCGCATGATACGTGGCACATGTGTTTTAAGGTACGGTACTTGACTTTTGAGGGGGGTTGCGGGAATGGGCGTGGCAAATTGGCTGAATGGCGCCCCCTATGCACTGCCAATAGTGCTTCAATGAAGCAGCCCCCGCGTACCGTTTCACTTACAAGTATGAAAATCGCCAGTCACCTGTAGGGGGTCAAGACGTACAAAAAAGCTCCTGGAGCAATATCGTAAAACCAACAGGAAGTCAGCCATTTTGAATTTTATGATCATGTTGGGGCAATTTGCAGGTGTCGTATTTTAACGAACTCCTCCTAGACATTTAATGTGATCGACTTCAAATTCGGTCTGTGCCTTCATAAGACCTGTGAGAGCAAAAATTACGTAAGACGTGTACAGTCTTAGGGCGTGGCCATGGGGGCGTGGCAAACTTTGATGTTCGCCATAAGACACATGTTGTTATAACTCGGCCATACATAATCTTATCTGCCCGAAACTTCCTACATATGATGACAGTCGCACCCTGAAGATGTCTGTATGTCAAAATTTGTTAGAAGTCACAGCGCCACCTGCTGGCGACAGGAGATGGCATGTTTTACGGCTTTGATGTGTACTTCCAAGATATGAATGCAGATTTCCTAGACGGTTCATCATATCCTCTTCAAAATTGGGGATATTAGCCTTAAGGCCTTGCAGAAGAAGTGCTGCGAATATTGTGCGCTTTCGTCAAACAGCGCGGCCGTGGCGGCCCATCAAATTTTAGATGGCGCGGTGATAGAGGAAGTGATAGAGGAAGTGGATGAAAAAAAATTCACCAGAAAGTCCAAATGAGCTAAAACTTTGATAAGTAAACAAACAGACCGAGGCGAAACTTTCGTACACTGCAACCCATACTGTGCTTTGAAGTCCGTCACTCTAAATTTTTCAATATATATAGACAGTCATAACATAATAATATTTCCAAAAGTTTAGATTCAAATTCTTCCAAACTTGGTAATAATGCTCCATGTGTTGTGTTGATGAAGTGTACCAAACATCGTTTGATTCCGTCGAACGGTTCATGAGATATGATGTAAAGATGACAGTGAGTGCTGCAGCAGCAGTCATTGTGTAATTTGGGCTGCTTGGTCTCAGGGCAGGTAGGGGAGGGGGAGGGGTGTTTGGCATGTCAAAATGGTATATCATAGTGCCCTCCAGAAAATTTTTGCACTCCCCTCAGGAAACCACATTGTACGCGGTCCCGCAGTGTCCAATGGCTCTGAATGGACACCTGCACCCATCAAGATCTTGCCACCACCCCAACGTGCACAAGGGTGCGAGGGCCCTTTCAACGCTGCTTGCGGCTTTAATGAAATTTATTTTGGTGGCAGTGCCTACCAGGAGCTTTACAAAAATGTAGGTTTCATTAAATTTAAGGATACCCACATCCTGAAAAAGGGGCCGAGAAAGAGTCATTCCCCACAGGGGGTTAAAATAAGGGTCAATATTACCAAAGAACTATAAATGCTGCTGAATATTAATTGGTGGCGATAGAAAGCTCTTGACCATTACTAATAGCTGATTTTACCACAAATCCTCATAGTCATCAGATGGGTGTGAAAATGATACCCTAAAATGTGCATGTTTTGTTACCAGTTTGTAAAAGTAGCATATTTGAGAGCCTATAAAACCACAGTAAAAGAGATTAAACTACTTTGATTTGCAATGAACGGTAGTACAGCACCTAGAGAACAAGTCCTAAAAAATCATGGGGTTAGCTTTATCACTTATTACTATTACTTATCGCTATTACTCACAGCCTATTAAAAATGAAAAATAGAGAAGCAAATTTCTCCAACCGGGTTGCCACACCCACTTTTTTGACCTTCAGAAAATCTAAACTAGTGGGTCGATTGAGCTAAAACTTGGTACGTTTTCATTTGCCACCCAAAGCAGTATTTTATTAAAGTTTGGAGAAAATCCATGACTATGCCCATAGAACTTGTCCAAAAATTGGTTGATTTCAGATGGAATGACCCAAAGATAAAGATGGACAAAGATTCACCACCTGCAAAAAAAGTGTGTTTAAAAAATGTGGAACAATTTCAGAAAAATGTTCCTCAATGTAAAATTGCGAAGACTTTCAAACAGCAGTACATAATATCATCAAAAGATTCAGAGAATCATGGGGAAATCTCTGTGTGCTAGGCACAAGTCCAAAGGTCAATATTGGATGCTCGTGATTTTCTGGGCCTCAGGCGGCACTGCATTAAAAACAGGCATAATTCTGCACTGGAATACGCTGCATGGGCTCAGGAACACTTCCAAAAATCATTGTCTGTGAAAACCATTCGCCATGCAATCTACAATTGCAAGCTAAAGCTGAAACACGCAAAGAAGAAGCCATATGTGAACACAACCCAAAAATGCCACTGACTTCTCTGGGCCAAAGTTTATTTAAAATGGACTGAGGCAGAATTGAACCTGTTCTGATGAATCAAAATCCGAAATTCTTTTTGGAAACCCCAGACGCCGTGTCTGAGGTCTTTCGAGGAGAAGGACCATCCAGCTTGTTATCAGTACACAGTTCTGAAGCTTACATCTCTGATGTATAGACGTTATATAGACGTTTTACAACAACATAATGCTCCCCTCCAGACAACGTGTCTTTCAGGAAAGGCCTTGCATATTTCAGCAGAACAATGCCAACCCACATACTGCATCCATCACAACAGCATGGCTTCGCAGTAGAAGAGTCTGAGTGCTGATATGGCCAACCTGCAGTCCAGGCCAGTCACGAATACATTTGGCGCATCATAAAATGAAAAATCCGGCAAAGAAGACCCAGGGCTGTTGAGCTAGAATTCTACATCTGACAAGAGTGGGACAACATTCCTCTCCAGAAACTTTGTTCTCCTCACTTCCCAGATATTTAGAGACTGTTAAAAGGAGAAGTGATACTAAAAAATGGTAAACATGCCCCTGTCCCAACTTTTTTAGATGTGTGGCAGCCATCAAATTCAAAATAAGGCAATATTTCTCATGAAATGGGTAAAATGTCTCACTTTCAAAACCTGACATGTCGTCTATTTTCTGTTGTGAATAAAATGTCAGTTTGAGATTTGCAAATCATTGCATTCTGTTTTTATGCACATTTTACACAACATCCCACCTTTTTTGGAAATGGGGTTGTATTTGATTTACCTCTTTACAAGTCCTAAATTATTGTTCCAGACCGTGTGTTGGGGATGGAGGCATACTGTATTCATGAATAAAATGAAAATCGAGCGCACAAAATATGAATGATCTGCATGCCAATCTTCCGCGGATTCGCGGAAATCCACGGTTTTAGGAGCCAAAATGGTCACCCACGAGATTCGTGGAAATCCGAGGAGAAAATTTGAGGGGGGGGGATCCTGTCTAGGATCGAATGGACGAGTTCACTCCAATTCCTGGATGGATCAAGCCATGACTTAAAGGGGTCGGCACATCCAAACTACAGGGTGGCCCAAAAAAGAATCCCTCCTTCCTCTCAGAACTCCAGGGTAGATGAGGAACTTGGAAATGAGTGGGCAGGATTGACAAAGCCCTGCTTAAGTGGATTAGCGGGTTGGTCACTGGTGTGCCTTCCCTTTTCTCTGCTCATCGTGCCATTATTGGCATTGGCTCAGACAATCTTGTGACCGTTTGAGTTCCGTCCTGTGAACACCAATTTTCCGTCCATGTAACATTAGCAACAAGACCAAATTTTTAAATTCCCTTTTTTTTTAAACAAAATAACAGTGATCCAGGTCTAAAACTTCCTGTAAACATTTGTTTTTATGTTATCAATGAAATAAACCACATATATACCATCAATTTATAATTTCATCCTGTTAAGTAAAGTGGGACCTGTTGGTCACACTTTCTGTGAAATCTGTCATTTATGAATATAAATATGTAACTTACCACAGCTGTAAGGTGCTGGAAAGGCATGAAAATACACCTTGAAAATCCTTGAAAAGTGCTTGAATTTCACCTTGTAAAAGGTGTATGAAGCCTGTAGACAGCATTACAGTGGTGTGTTTTTAGATTTTAATTTCTCTGTTTAATTATTTTCCTTTTATTGTTTGCATCTTTACAAAAAATCAAAATCCCAGTTAGTTGGTGGAATCTTTAACATGACTGCTTTTACAATCGATCTGTAAGTAATCTAAGGACAGGTACAGTGATCTGTAAGTAATGTAAGGACAGGTACAGTGATCTGTAAGTAATGTAAGGACAGGTACAGTGATCTGTAAGTAATGTAAGGACAGATACAGTGATCTGTCAGTAATGTAAGGACAGATACAGTGATCTGTAAGTAATGTAAGGACAGGTACAGTGATCTGTAAGTAATGTAAGGACAGGTACAGTGATCTGTAAGTAATGTAAGGACAGATACAGTGATCTGTCAGTAACGTAAGGACAGATACAGTGATCTGTAAGTAATGTAAGGACAGTTACAGTGATCTGTCAGTAATGTAAGGACAGATACAGTGATCTGTCAGTAATGTAAGGACAGATACAGTGATCTGTAAGTAATGTAAGGACAGATACAGTGATCTGTAAGTAATGTAAGGACAGATACAGTGATCTGTAAGTAATGTAAGGACAGATACAGTGATCTGTAAGTAATGTAAGGACAGATACAGTGATCTGTAAGTAATGTAAGGACAGGTACAGTGATCTGTAAGTAATGTAAGGACAGGTACAGTGATCTGTAAGTAATGTAAGGACAGATACAGTGATCTGTAAGTAATGTAAGGACAGATACAGTGATCTGTAAGTAATGTAAGGACAGATACAGTGATCTGTAAGTAATGTAAGGACAGATACAGTGATCTGTAAGTAATGTAAGGACAGATACAGTGATCTGTAAGTAATGTAAGGACAGGTACAGTGATCTGTAAGTAATGTAAGGACAGGTACAGTGATCTGTAAGTAATGTAAGGACAGGTACAGTGATCTGTCGACATCAAAGCAGCTGTCAGGTGTGCTGCGCCAAGGTAAATTGCGCCCCCCCTCCCCCAAAATTTTTGGCACCAGCCGCCACTGGATATTACTGTGTCCATCAGTCCTTCCATCTTGTGCGCACATCTTTGGGATTTGATTCCAAGTTTGATGGCTCAGCTGAGTACTGTGAACTCAAGGTCTGAATAAATCTCATCTACAATATACATACATGAATAAATGAACTTTATACGCAAATTACTGTGTGAAGAGAGGATAGTCAATGATAAGCATGTTAAATCTTATGCATAGAAAATTCAACTGCCCTCGGTGAAAATACATAACTGATTTAGTTGATACATGACTTGAAAATGTAACATTCTGGATGAAAACCAGCAGCCATTTATATTTCCATGATAAGATGAATGACAAGAGGTACTAATTGATTCACTGGTTTCAAAATGAAAAGAAATTGATACAATGGACCATAGTTGATGGTGAATGACTGTAATTGCATTTTCTTCATTCACTGTTTTATAGTGATAGTCAAAACACTGTTTGAATAATTTTAAACTAAAATTGGAAAAGGATGAATACTCCAAGTCTCTTGTACAATGCAGTAGTAGGTAGTGACAGTTTTAGCCGGGTTGAATGAAAAAATATATAGGGTGTCAAATACATTTTACAAAGATTTTCTGTGGTGTTTCTCCACTGTTTATTAACATTTAGCTTGAGAATTACATTGAAATTAAGGGACCAATACATAGCTCAAATATGTGTCAAGATATCACCAGAATGCACCATTTGATGCCATTGTTGGTAAAATTTTATGGGGGGGCAAACCCCCCCTTAGGAGCTTGTGTCGTTGGCACAACTGCCTACTCCGTGTGATGTTCCTCTTTTTTTTCTAAAACCTAATGGCATGCCTGCTTCATGCTGTTTGCAATGAAATACAAATCAAAGTAAATTTAGATATCACTACTTTCTGCTCTAGCATACATTTTTCACACTGTCCCAACTTTTTCCAAGTTTGGATTGTACTTTGTACTTGTACATCTCTTCTTTTTTAAAAATAAAGTCCAGCAGACAGTCCTGCTTGATCTGAACATATAACCATTCAGTGAGAGCCTCTTCAAATTTTCAGTAATGTTTCAAAAAATGCATTACTCTAAAATCACATCTCAACTGGATTCTGCTCGAAACTCTCCAGGGCATGGTGCAGGAATGATCACTTCCTGGCATCGCCCTTTCAAGTCAATGCTGGTTCTATACTTAGCGGTTTTGCCTTTGAAAATCTTTTGGCTGTCTGACCACATGTCAGCTTGAGCACTGCCCACATTGATTTCGGTCCATGGATTGACAGACGGGGATATTTAAAAAAAATGTTGGGGTAAACAAACGGGTATTCCAAATGTTACTCACATTAGCTCGATGTTTAGTCCTGTAAAAATACTTCTGAAAATTAATGAATCTGCCGCTCCAAACAGAATTCAAACCATCTTCAACAAGAATGGGTGCTTCACCCCAGAAACAAGGCACGGTCCATCAATTTTATGTAAAATCATGGCATGCTGCACTGCCGGAACCATTATGAATAATCAGCCTTTAATATAATCAGAGTTATGCAGAATGAAGGGCCTTATAATGTTATTTGTTTTTGTAGAACTGCCTGTTGATCTGGATGTTTTAACAACTTTTAAACAGAAATAGGTTGCTCTTTTTTTATGTTGCCCGTGACATCTCTGACATTACTCCATTAGACTCACTAAAACGCAGGCTCAGCAATATACCGATGTAGCAGCACTTATAACTCCTGGCGAGGGGAGTTATTCTTTTCAAAGCTCTCTGTAAAGGACCTACATTCATTGATCGCCCTCGAGTCTTCATCTACTTCTTTTCTTGAGGAGCTGTAGCACTTATCCGTTAAGTACCCAACATGGTGGTCCAGTGAATGATTACTAAGGGCTACTTGTGCATGCTGATCTAATTAGCTCTTCAGAATCATTGTCTTGCAGACCATTGAAAATTTCAAAGCTTTCTCACACAGTGTATTCTTGTGAAATTGCCAGTTCATCCCAAAATATGAAATTTCTGCCAGTATCTATTCTCTGCATTTGCCAGTTGAAACAGTGGTGAAGTTTTTTAGTTCATAAAGCATAGTCGAAGGATGCCAGCAAAACTCCATAGCCGCCATATCCACATTTATTGGGTACTTATTAAGTAGAGTTCTTTTGAGTCTGAAAACAATCAAAAATCACCATAATTTACTTGATACGACTCAGGTAGCATTCTGGCATTCACACATTCGCTGGCAGGTAATTTCCTAACTAAATTTAATGTATTTCTTTATTTCCACTCTTTTTGGGGGTTTTTCCTCAATTTTGAGTAAGTAAGCCTGTACGAGCCTACTGGCCCATCGAGCCGATGCTTAACCCCGGCATGAAGCGACTTGGAGTATTACTACTCCCCCTGGATGGGATGCCAGTTCATCGCAGGTACTCCCCCAGCTCTTAGATAAGTTTCCCAGCCTATTTGCTGGTACCCATTTATACACCTGCATGGGTGGAGTGAGGCGTGGAGTGTGGGAGTAAAGTGTTTTGCCCAAGAACACACCGCGAAGGCCGTGGCCGGGACCTTTCGATCTCAAGTCAAGCCTACTTGACCACTGCGCTACCACGTCTCCCTAAATTTCCCTAATTTCGTGTTCAGTTTACTTGAAAATTCTTTTATTTCAACCTTCCTCGCTGCAAGAGGCATTACCTTAAGCACCATCTAACACATGTGCAGGTTAAGTGCCAATACCAGCAACGTAATTCATGACCCTTGCATGCCATCCTCCTGGCTCAGCTATCTTCCTGTGTCAATAGAGAATCTGTTCCTTTCATCCTCTTGATTGCACTGGTGTTCTGTTACTTCTTGATTGTACAAATTATAAGCTTGAAGATCTTGGGTTGGAATCCCCTTTATCTGTGGTTTGCTGATAACTTTTTTGATAAGGGCAGTGTCTTCAAGCATTGTTAGAGCCATTTTCTATTTTCATAATAATTGTTTTTATTTTGATTTTATTACCTGCTATAAAATATCGGTACTTGAGTATGAATTGGGTGATGAATTGATTAGAGGCCACCTCCCCCCGTTCATTGAATGATTTGTGGGTGCAGAGCACCTGTGTGGAATTAATGATAAGTGAAATGGATGACTCCCTGAGAGAAAAATGGTGAGACGGGGAAGCGACACAGTTTGTTGATCGCGCAGGCTCTTTTTTGTTTAACAGCGAAAATTTTAAGTTCATGTTAAGTGACGGAGTAATACTAAATAAATATTGTTTGATTTACGCAACTTCGATTTCGCTATTTTTTTTGGGAAACAAGAGGAGACGCGAGTATTCATCAACAATAGACTGTAACACCAACCCCCGATGAACAGCGGCTTTATTTAGTAAATTGTTTGAAAAGCCGCAACTTTAGTCAACAAACTTGAGCACGCGCGGTGGAACAGGACGACAAGAGATCGCTTCGATTCAAAGTGGATGATTTCCTGCAGACTGCAATAAGGCTGGGACACGGCGATCATTGAATGAACTTGTATTTGGACTTGACGCTCCTCCCTACGAGCCGTGAGTAATCCCTAACAAAGGAAATCTATGAATGAAATGCTGCGCCGATGAAATGTTGTTGGGATGTTTTAAAAATGAATTGAACTGAAAATTGCGATAAAGGAAAGGAGTGCTAAACGAATGCTTTGCATAAACGGAGAATTAAAGCAAGGAGTTCTGAAATAAATGAACGTCTTTGATCCAATTGTGCGACCACTAAATAGGCTAATAATAATGATGGATGCGGATGTGGATTGTTCGCCTGTTGATACCTCCGAGGCGGATGACAGATTAAAATCATTATGCGGAAAGCGCAGAGGGAAACTCTGTGTATGCACTCGCAAAATGAACGAGATACAAACTTTATTGGTACTCGGAGGAAATGTTGATAAAGTGAATGACGACGTTGTCTCATTTAAAAGGTTACTGGATGAATTTAACGAATTGCATGAGTTGGTTCAAAATGTCTTGTCTGCCCAAATAAGAGGAGGAGAGAATTCAATGGTATGAGCCAAAAATGTTTGTGTTCAATGATTTCTTGAATGAAGTGGAAATTTGGAAAAATGAACAAATTCAGTTGACTGTCAATCCCCAGGACAGTATTTCCAATGCGTCAAAACACTCAAAAGCAAAATCTACAACTTCCTCAGTTACCGCAGCCCGATTCAGGGCTGAGGCGGAGAAAGCTGTGCTCTTGGTGCGCGCAGCAGGTTTAAAGAACAAGCATGCACTGGAAATGGAACAGGCAAAATTAAAATTCAGAATGGATGAACTTGAACTGGAAATTAGCTTGGCGGAAACTGATGCAAAAATGAAGGTCCTGGCGGAACATGAGTCCAGTTCACAAAGCCTACCACGGTTTAAATCACCATCACAATTAAAATCACCACCACAACTATTACAAAAATCTAAATGTGATGCCATGAATGAGTATTTGGAAAGTCAACAAAAACAAAGCAAATCAAAAATCTCAGTGGATCCAGAACCATTTCCAATAAATCCACTTGGAGCCCGGCCAAAAGCACAACAGCAATTGGCCCAAGGCCACCAGAACTAGCAGTAACCAACACTACCCATCAGCAACCAATAGGAACTGGACCTGGAATTGGTGTCAAATGACAAATTCTTAACTGTAATACAGAGGCAAAATGAAATTGCTGATTTACTGGTTCTTCAGCAAAAATTAACATCACTTCCCTCAAAGGAAATCCCAGTTTTTGATGGCAACCCTCTTAATTACCAAACATTTATAAGAGCATTTGAACATTGGTGTTGAGGAAAAAAACCAGAAGCTACCAAGACCGATTGTATTACTTGGAACAGTACACCTCCGGTCCCTGCAGAGAATTGGTTAGAAGCTGTTTTCATATGGATGCTGACAGGGGCTATATCCAGGCTAAAACACTGTTAAAAAAGCATTTTGGAGATGACATTAAAATTGCAAGTACCTATATGGAAAAAGCTCTCAATTGGAACAGCATTAAAGCAGAGGATGGAAATGCATTGCATTGTTATGCACTTTTTCTGAGAGGCTGTTTGTAATGCAATGAGAGATTTGGAGGATATAGAGGAGCTGGACCTGCCCTCTAACTTGAAGCTCATTGTGTCCAAGCTGCCATAAACTGAAGGAGAAGTGGAGAGTGGCAGCTTGTGATGTCTTAGAGCAAACGCAAAGGAGAGCAAGATTGACTGACCTGGTAGTATTTCTGGAAAAGCAAGCAAGAATACTACTGGACCCACTCTTTGGTGACATTCATGATTCTCTTGCCACTGTAAGGAATTCAAAATCTAGGACTATTACTGAATCAAAATCAAGCCGATTTAAAAGCAAGGGAAGCAGTGGCAATGGTGTCTAATAGCAAAGCTGAAAAGTCACCTGTGAAACGTAACCTGACCTCCATTGTTTATGATTCCCCATGTCTCTTCTGCACCAGCAACCTTCTTTTATCTGAATGTCAAAAAATGAATGCACAGGCACATGAAGCCAAAGTTCAGTTTCTCAGAGAAAAGGGACTATGCTTTGGATGTTTAAAAGTGGGACATTTGAGCAGAAATTGCAAAAGGAGAATGACCAGTCAGACTTGTCAGGCCAAACATCCTACTATTCTGCACATTCATAGAACCAAAGCAGAGATGGACAACTCTAAACTTAAGGCAGAACAGAGTACTGTGAAGCCCGAGGAGACATCATCTGTCACTAGTGCTCTGGTGACACTTGGAGAGGGTGAAGGAACCGGGGCTGGTAAAGACTGCATACTTGCGACAGTGCCAGTTCAGGTGAAACTTTACAATGGAAGTAAAAGTGTACTTACCTACGCCTTCCTGGACCCAGGAAGTACAGATACCTTCTGTACGGAGAAGCTTGAGACAGCTCAATGCTAAGGGACAAAGAACTGAGGTTCTTCTGCAGACTATGGGAACATAGAACTATTAAGAGCTATGAGTTAACTGGTCTGGAAGTAGGCAATGTGGAAGGTGATACATATCTGCCATTGCCAAAGTTATACACCCAGTACAAGATCCTGGTTACAAAAAGAAACATACTTACCCAGCTGGATCTTGACAAATGGCCTTACCTGCAGGAGATCAAGCTAACAGAGATTGACGCGGATGTGGAGCTTCTTATTGGAGTGAATACTCCAAAAGGTATGGAGCCATGGAAAATTATCAATAGCCAAGGCAATGGCCCCTACGCAGTCAAAACACTATTAGGATGGGTGGTTTTTGGACCTCTTCATGCTTCCACTGCTATGAATGAGGAACATCACGTGGCATCTGTGAATCGAATCTCAATTGTTCACCTTGAGAACCTCCTGAAAAAACAATATGCACATGACTTCCTGGAGAAGGGGTATGATGGGGAAAAAAAAGGAGATGTCAATCGATGACCGAAAGTTCATGGAGATTGCATCAAATTCTGTTACTTTTACAGACGGTCACTACCGCTTATCTTTACCACTTCGTGATCGGAATGCCATCATGCCAAACAACTACCAAATAGCGAAACAAAGAGCATCATACCTCAAAAGAAAATTCCAAAAGGATGAGGTTTATGCAGCCGAATATAAGAACTTCATGAGTGACATCATCATGAAAGGCTATGCTGAGAAAGTACCCTCCGAAGACCTACACCAGGAGAATGGTAAACTCTGGTACTTACCACACCATGGTGTCTACCATAAATGTAAGAAAACTATCCGTGTGGTCTTCGACTGTGCATCATCCTATAAAGCAGTGCTTCTCTCACCTCTCCTGGAGGACCACCTGTCCTGCATGTTTTAGATCATTCCCTGTTTTAGCACAGGTGATTAAAATGATCAGCTCGTTATTGACCCTCTAAAGCTGATAACATCCTGATTATTTGAATCACCTGTGCTGGGGCAGGGAAAGATCTAAAACAGGCAGGGCAGGTGGTCCTCCAGGAGAGGTTTGAGAAACACTGCTATAAAGGTACATCACTCAACAAAGTACTCCTTCAGGGCCCTGATTTGGCTAACTCGCTCATTGATGTTCTTCTTAGGTTCCGGCAGGAACCCATTGCCGTCATGGCAGATATTGAAAGCATGTTTTACCAAGTGTGTGTTCGTGAAGAGGACATAAACCTGCTCAGATTTCTGTGGTGGCCAGATGGCGATACTGGCAAAAGTCTGGGAGAGTACCGAATGAGAGTTCATCTCTTTGGCGCCGTATCTTCTCCAACCTGTGCCAACTTTGCTTTGCATAAGACCGCAGAGGACAACTGGTGAGAAATTTGATCCTTTATTTAGTAAATTGTTTGAAAAGCCGCAACAAGCATCCTATTTGAAGGATGCTTAGTTTCACGTTCCCATTGTGTCTTACCACTGACAGTTCCCAAGGTTTGATTTTGATTGATGATTTTCAGTTCAGTGTGCTTCCCTCTGGACTTTTTGCCAGAGGTGTTCACGTTTGTGGCAACAGCTCTTTTGCCTGTGTAGGTACAGAACATGGAGAGTCTGTCATACCTGTATGATTAGCTAATCTGTGTGCTATCCTATTCTACTGTGCCACTCTATACAGCTCTCTTTCTATCCCAGGCAGCCAAGCTAGGTCTCACTGTAAACTTCAACGAGAGCTATCTGGGCCCTTCACAGAGCATAACCTACCTGAAAGCAGTTCTGGACACAGTCATCATGAAGGCCTGCCTGTTGCCACAGTGTGTGGAAGACATCCTCCATCTTCTTTAGAGCATCCTTTTTCTGCTGTAACCTGAAACAAATGTGATGCATAGCTGGACTGCAGCCTCTGGGAGCATATCAGAAGACTAATATTTCATTCCTCACAGGCAGTGGCCTCCAGTAAACTAATATTCTGCGGTTTGTGTAGAGCAAGCGCCTTCTCCTAATCTCATTTGAGATTTTCTATGGGGTTCAATTCAGGCAACTGTGATGGCCACTCAAGAGTATTCCAAGACTTTTGGAAAACAAGCCTTGGTAGCATTTGAGGTATGCTTGGGTTCATGGTCTTGTTGGAAGGTCCAGTGATGCCAAAGCTTCAGCTTCCTCACAGATGGCATGTAGTATTCTTTCAGGATTACCTGTTGCTTGATTGAATCCATCTTACCCTCCATGCACTGCAGGCTTCCAGTATCAGAGAAGGCAGAGTAACTCCAGAGCATCACCGAGCTCTTGCCATGCTTCACCGTAGGCAGGGTATTCTTTTCAGTATATGCTTCTTTCTTTCTCCTGCAGACACCGCTGATTTATAGGCCCGAAAGGGTCCAGTTTTATTTTATCACTCCACGGAACAGAAACCCAAAATCTCTGTGTGTTTTTATGATTTTGAGTACATTGGAGCCAATTTTCCTTGTGCTTCTGGGTCAGTAGTGGTGTATGTTTTGGAGTTAGGGCATGGAGACCTTCTGCGTGTAGTATGCGCCTTAATGTGTAAACTGAAAGCACAGTGCCTACAGCCACCAAGTCTGCATGCAGGTCTTTGAAGTCACTTGAGGGTTTTTGACCACCTAACTCCTTAGAAATCTGGTGGCAGCCATTGATAGCTTTCTTTTTCTGCCACGCCCAGGTAGTGTTGCTACTGTTCCTTTAACTTTGAACTTGCTAACTACTGTATGCTTCTAACTGTATCTCTAAGAACATTCAGTGCCTTTGCTGTCACTGTTATCTTGTTATCTTATCCTTTTCCTTGTTTATGCAAGGCAATGATCTCTTCTCTTATGTTTCTCTTACAATTCTCTCGACAGCCATATTTGTAACATGCAGTAAAATGTCACTGTCAACAAACCCCTTGCCAGCTCAAGTATTAGATATGTTCTATCTCAAGGCAAACTGATGCAGCTAATGAAGCTGATCATTAGTTGCATCAGGTGTGCTTGTTGTGTTCTGGTGTTCTGGCCTTTGGCCAGGACAGCATTTATGGTTTTAAGTTGTTCAAGATTTCATAGTTTCATAGTTCATGTTCAATAGTTTCATGTTCATAGTCACAGTTTTAACAGTTTCTTGTAGTAGGATTACACATTTCATGTTTCACATTCCATGTCCATGTTTTTTACTTTTCCATGTTTTTGTTCATGCCAGGTCTGCTATGCCACTCCACCGCTTGTCTGCGTTCCGCCCTGTGTCTTCGTTGTTGCACATTTCTGAGCTATGGTTGGCTTTGGTATTTCCCCTTCCTTCTGTGCTGTGCTGATTCGGGGCTCTCTAAGCTTATTGGCAATTAACTGTTTTTAAAGTTACTAACATTTACTAACATTCACTGGGTGGTGTAATTCATTAGATAGGCACATTACTAATATTACTAATTTAGGCAGGGAGTTTATTGTCATGATTCCTGCTTTGCTATTTCAAGATCTTGCTGTGCTTTTCTGTTCTGAACATTCGTGCTGCTTTCAGACTGCATGCTTAATTGGTACTTAAGCTGAGCACGCTCATTCTCTTAATGAGCAAGTCTTGTCAACCAATCTCTGTCCATGTCTTGATCTTGCCATGCCTCTTGTTTCTCCTTCTCCAGGTGTTGCCCTTCATGTGTCATGATTTCTAAGCCTTTATCTGGATGTGGTGGAAGTTGGCTGGCAGACAGTGTCTCAAGTTTTTGTTGGCAAGCTTGTTCCTAGTTCATGTTCCCAAGCCTTGTTCATAGTGTGTATATATATATATATATATATAGCCTTGTTATTTATTTTTCTTGGTCATCTTGCCTGGAGTTTCCAGTGCCTTTTGTTTTTTGTCGTTTTTGTATTCTTTTGTTTATAGCTCTGTGTAACGTACCTTAGTTTGTCTTTGCAACCCTTTGGGCCAAGTTTTTCGTTGGCCCTCGTGCCTGTTTTGTTTTTGTTTAATAAATTCCTTATTCCCCTTCACCTCGCTCCTGGTGTCTACCTGATCTCGTATCAGTGCTTGAGACAACTGATTTGCAAATGTGTTCTTATGACGGATTCTATTCAGTGGGTTGAATAATTTTGAGACAGCAGTAGTCATTAAAAGTGGAATTTTGTGTTGAAATAGTTGTGTTGCACATTTTAAATTGTTGTTTGAATTGTTTATTGCAAACAGCATAAGTTAGCAAATTTTGCCAATAGACCTAATTTGCATTAGGGTGAATAATTTTTATTGCAAGTGTATCTGAATGTGCAATATTTAGGGGAACTGCAGTGCTGAATATAACTAGAACATTTAAACATGGCATTGAGAGGTTCTAACTGGAAATATTAGTGGGATCTGTAAATATTAATTTACACAGCTATATGTAAGTATATAATGTATCATACTTTTGCTTTAATGTTTTTACCGCAATTCATGTTCGAAGGGCTTAATTTTATCATATACAACATTGAGTAGGAAGGCTCATGGCATGAAGCTATAGAGCAGCTTTGACACTTAAATGATTGAATAATGATTTGTGAGAGATGGATGTAATCTCTTTTCTCTTCATCCATGAAAAACAAGGCAACAATGTCATCACTATCTTCCGCCAGGAACAAGGGCCATAACTCAGGAAAAAAAAATGCTTCAACCTCAATTTTCAAACTCAAAGTAGATCACAAGGAGCTTATTAAGCATACAAAATGTCATGCATCTTGGTATATCAGTTTCAGAGAAATTTTGTCCCCATTGAGGCTTGGATGGACGCACAGACAGAAGTCAAATTTGTATGTGTGTGTGCCCGTGCGCGCATGCGCCAGGGTGTGTGTGTGTGTGTGTGTGCGTGCGCGCAATCCATTGAAAGAATAATAGACAAAATAATATAATGAATGCACACACTGGTTATGTTGTAATAAAAAAGCAAATTTGGGATTAACATATATACATTATTGATGCCATTTTTTCATTTCTTTTTTTTTTCAAATATGATCATCAAACAACAATACTTTGAATGTTATAATCTGGTAAAGGAGGTGGCAATGGAGAATTGTTGATTTGGATTATTGCGGGGTGGCTGAACAATTCAGCAAGACTGATGCCACCTGATACTATCCCCATGGAAAACATCTGGATAAATATCATCCTTCTTATTAAACTAGTATCCCCCTTTCCATCCCTTTTGGATTAAAGGTCTTTGCTATTTATTGCCTATGCTCTTTATTGCCTAATTTCGAAGAATATCATGAAAATACAAACTCTGTCAGTGATATACAGTAAAGTAGAATATCCATAATTTCATTAGAGTGACAGTTAGTGTAGTTTTATGCTCTCCAGTCTGTGAATTGGAATTCACTCTTGGAGTTCCGGTGGATGCCTGTGCACCTGCACAACGTCTAGATGCAAAATTGCTTGCTCATTAGCAAATATAACTTCACCCTGAATTGTGCTTTTCCTGGGACTGACTGCAGAGAGAGGCTAAGCAAATTGCAAAGCGGCTTGTACAGCATGTACTGTATTTTTTTTATTACAAAGAAAAGGGGCAGGTGAGCTGATGACCAATGTAACAATACTCAAGTGAATCTCCATTGTTCTTCGTTCCATTCTGCCGCTGGCATGGCTTTCAGATATATGTGACCCGCCGCAGTTAAAGTTACCTCCATTCGGCGACTGTCCTATTGAGAAAAACGCTATTTAAATCTCCCGCTTGCCACGTGGACTGTTTACTTCTGCATTTGGAAAACTGCTTCTGATCCATGGGATTCAGCTCCATATACAGCGCCTTGAAAAAGTATTAACCCCCTAGGAATTTTTCACAGTTTTATACCTCACAACCTGGAATTAAAATGTATTGTTTGAGCATTTGCATCATTTCATGTACAGAACATGCCAAAAACTTTGAAGATGTGATTTTTTTTTTTTTATTGTGAAACAAACAACTGAAAGGCCAAAAATCAAAAAACTTTAGTGTGCATAATTATTCACCCCCCTGAAGTCAGTACTTTGTAGAGCCTCCTTTTGCAGCAATTACTGCTGTAAGTCTCTTTTGATAGGTCTCTATGAGCTTGCCACATCTTTCAACTGGGATTTTTGCCCATTCCTCATAGCAAAACTTCTCCAGCTCCTCCAAGTTGGATGGTTTCCGCTTGTGAACAGCAGTCTTCAAGTCAAACCAAAGATTTTCAATTGGATTGAGGTCCGGGCTTTGACTAGGCCATTCTAGCACATTTAACTTTTTCTCCTTAAACCATTCAAGCGTAGCTTTAGCAGTATGCTTCGGGTCATTGTCCTGCTGGAAAGTGAACCTCCGTCCCAGTTGCAAATCACAGGCAGACTGAAACAGGTTTTGCTCCAGAATGTCCCTGTATTTAGCACCATCCATCTTCCCCTCTATCCGGACCAATGTCCCCATCCCTGCTGCTGCAAAACATCCCCATAGCATGATGCTGCCACCACCATGTTTCACTGTGGGGACGGTGTTCTTGGGATGATGGGAAGTGTTGGGTTGCCGCCAGACGTAGCATTTCCCTTTGGGGCCAAAAAGTTCAATTTTAGTTTCATCTGACCAGATCACCTTCCGCCATACATTTAGGGGGTTGTCTACATGCTTTTTGGCAAACTCCAAACGTGCCTTCTTATTTTTAACACTGAGTAAAGGCTTTTTTCTGGCCACCCTTCCATAAAGCCCAGCTCTATGGAGTGTATGGCTTATTGTGGTTCTATGGACAGACACACCAGTGTTTGCTATAGAACTCTGCAGCTCCTTCAGGGTTACCTTTGGTCTCTGTATTGCCTCACTGATCAATGCCCTCTTTGCCCGGTCTGTGAGTTTTGGTGGTCGGCCCTGTCTTGGCAGGTTTGTTGTGGTCCCATATTGCTTCCATTTGGCGATAATGGATTTGATGGTGCTCCGGGGGATCATCAAAGATGAAGATATTTTTTTGTAACCCAGTCCTGACTTGTATCTCTCTATAACTTTGTCCCTGACTTGTTTGGAAAGCTCCTTGGTCTTCATGATGTGGTGCTTCTTGCTCAGTAGAGTTGCAGCCCATTGGGGCCTCTCAGAGGAGGTGTGTTTATACTGACACATCATGTGACACTCAGATTGAACACAGGTGGACTTCATTGAACTAATTCTGTGACTTGTGAAGGTAATGAATTGCACCAACACTTTTTAAGGGGCTTCATAGCAAAGGGGGTGAATACATATGCACATGCCAATTTCCACTTTTTTATTTCTTTAAATTATTCTTTTATATATATTTTTCTCATTTCACTTCACCAACTTAGATTACTTTGTGCAGATCCGTCACATGGAATATTCAGTTGAAAAACATTTAAATTACAGGCTGAAATCTAACAAAATAGATAAAAAGCAAAGGGGGGTGAATACTTTTGCAAGGCGCTGTAGGTCACGCGGAATCTCCTTAATGGCTCAATAAATTTCCATTTTAATATTGCCGAAAATTGGCTATTATTCAGTGACGGAGCTGGAACTGGGAATTGGGGGGGCACAGACATGTCCCTTTATGACAACAATTAGTCCTGGCTAGTCCTCAATCATTTTCCTTTGTTGACGCGTTTTTCAATTATCATAATTGGCAACTGAAGACACGGTTTCTCTTCATCTGCGATTTAACAGCGATGAAATCACGGGCTAAATTCAGTACTGAAAAAATAATTTACCGATTAATAGTAGGGCTAAACGAAAATTATTTCGTTCAGCCCTAGATTATTTTGGAAAATAATCTAATTGCGATTATTTTAACCAATATTGCAGTTGCGATTTAATATGCGATTATTTTTTAAATCACAGAAGCCCTTCAGTGAAACACAAAGTAACTTTTTCTAATTAATAGTAGTGCTGTCAAAAGATTTAAATTTATCAGATTAATCACAGGGTTGCTGTGGATTAACTTTGATTAATCACGATTAAATATCAAGTTCAAGTTCAAGATTGCAGCTACACAGACAAGACAATTGATTAAATTATTTAACAGTCAAAACATTCACCCTGCAATAAAAAGCTCTAACAGTTCCCATTTCTGAGCTCACAACCTTTCTACACCTTTCAACCTTTCTACAAGTAAAACTCACTAACTCAGTATTATCTGAATTCTGAAATATACCTTATTTTAACAGAACAGACATTCCACTTTCAGGAAAAATCGAGCAATATATCGAGGGCTGACTGCCAAGAACAGTTATGTCCAGTGTAAAACATCTGGACTTAACTGTTTATTGCAGACAGCCCTCGATATGCCTCCCGATATTCAGCAGATCGTGTTCCAGCTTGGCTTGCTTGTGAATATTCAATAACTGATCTGCAGTTGCCATCTAGTGATCGAGAACTGTAACTGCATGCTTAAATTTGCAGTTCAATGTCCGCGAGCGTCTTTAGCGTCTTCCATACCGAGTTGTTTGGTTCTGCTGTATCAACTGCCCATCTCCGCATGCACAATGGTAAATGCGACGTTTCAGGGATTTTGAGTCATTCTACGGTGCAGATGGATTAATTGCGTTAAAATTTTTAATCAGATTAATAATGATGATGAATTTATCCGCGTTTACGCGTTAATTTTGACTGCCCTGATTAATAGCAAACGATAAAAACGTCAAATTTCAAGCCCTTCAGTACCTTGCTCAAAGAGAAATCCCGAACCAAGTACTTACATGATCTAAAATGCAGGTTTGTCCATTTGTTGGGTTAAAATCTATGTTGTCAGTGCTCACGTGCTTGACCACTGCCTAACATTTGCAAAACAGTACGCTACACTGTACAGCGATACGAAAATACAACTGAGTGCCAAAATCCCTTCGTAATGACAGGTTAAGTCCATACATCGCTAAAGAATTGAGACCATTCTCTAACTTACTCTGAATTACTCACTCTCTTTAGATTCTGAAAGCGTCAGCAATGTTCTGGTTGTTCAGTCTAATGTCGGTCGATCCTCTAATTCCAAGGCGGGACGGTCCGGATCTCAACCATCACACAATAATTCGCAATTTTTTCAATGCAAGTAGCACATCTGGAAATCGTTGTTGGCATCCTCATTTTCATGTTTAATACCGGCGTTCGAGGACATCTAGCTAGGTGCTCGAGTGATGACAAAAACTTACAAAAGGAAACTCAAGAAAGCGGAGAAAAGCGATTTAAAATTACGCCATATGTATTATATAATGTCCCCAGAAGTTGACCTTTGTCCGCAGTGCAAGCACAAACATATTTACAATTACTTTAGGAGAGAATTCCGAGTGGATACTCAGAGAAACATCTGTGTAAAAACATCATGCGTATCTCCGGTGAAGAAAATTTCTAGTTTAATTTTTTTGCTCTACGTGGTGACATATAATGGGGACAATCATATTACTGATGACACACCAGGTTGCTGGCGCATGCGCAGCATATGCATTCGCGATAGTAAATATTTATGTTAAATCATGAACCCCCTTCTCACTAATGAACTCCGACAAAATATCTTTGCGCCTCCTTTTAAAACCATTCTGGCAAATAAAAAACCGAAAAAATGTTTTTTATGCCGCACCTCACCAGCCAAAAAAATAGTTACCCACAGCCGATGTGCTGTTCCTCTTTGACACAAAAGTTTTGACAGGGTTGGGTTCTGTTGAGCCAGGGGCCATGGTGCAACTGGTAAAAGTCCGATGCGGAAAGTGCGTAATGTTTATCCGGGCATCCTCTGCTCAGCTCTTGCTTACGTGTCACTTGACCAGAGTGTAATCGCAGCCTTTGCGATTAGAAAATCTCATTTTGTCATATCGCGATATTATCGCAAATGCAATTAATTGTTCAGCCCTAATTAATAGGCGTATGCTTCGCATTGATTGAACTGGTCCGCATTCCAATGAGATATCGCCTTTCTCGGAGTTGCGTGAGTTGATTAAAAAAAAAAAAAGTGGCTCTCGGCAGTTAAATAGGCTGTAAAAAGCATGAGGCTCAAGCTATTTGCATGAGAGTCAACAGGTATGCAATTTTGAATATTAATTATTAATTTAAATGCAGCAAATAAACGTCCAGATGAATGATTGTGGTTAATTAATTAATCGTGGAGAACAAGCAGCACATGTTCAATGTCTAATATGGAGCTAAATCCCGTGGATCAGAAGCAGTTTTCCAAATGCGGAAGTGAACACAGTGCACTTGGCAAGCTGGACATTTAAATTGGGTTTTTCTCAATAGCATGCTCACTGCTCGGAGGTACCTTTTATCACAGCGGGTCACATATTGTCTCTTTTGTTTGGTTTGATGTCCTGCGTGCCCCCCCTTCAGGTGTTATGCATTTGTGTTCCCCATCTTCGTGTGTTTCCATGGGATATATAACCCACTGTTTTGAGTGTCTCAAATTGCTGCATTGTCACTTGCTATATGCTCTGAAAGCAACCAGTCAATATCTTCCTAGTCTGCTATTATCGTAACCTTTCATGAGAGTTAAATACGGAAATACGCTTCTTGGACTAATTAAGAGGCATAAACTCTTTTTCCCTGTCTCCAGGATTGGGACTGCATTCCTGTTGATCAACCTTCACTTTGTTCCTCTGCCCAGTTTATTAGAAACGCCTCCAAAGCCTTTGCGACCATCAATTGAGATGGCTTTCTTGCTAAACTCTTTGAGCCTGCCATCCAGGGCTGGCTCTTGGCATATGTGATATTGTAAAGGCAGTCACCTAGAGCGCTGAGTGCTGAAGTGGCGCCGCTGGTTGCCCTCAAAAAAAAAATTTAATTGCGGCGGCCATTGGCGCCTTTTTTGCCTTGAAAATAACAAATTAAACAAATGAAGACAGACATGAGCAATAACATGTTTTGCACCCCTGTAGTTCGTCATCATTTGACCTGGCTCCAATGGGCCTGCGCTTGTGTTGGGGGATGGGAGACTGCTGCAGATTTTAATCTTAAAGAGAGGTCGGTTTCTGCTATTCTTACTAATCCTAATCTCACTTAGGGCACCAAAATGGCTGGGGTTGGCCCTGCTGCCATCTGACAGTTTTGCTCTGGTGAGGATGAACTCTATCTGTCTTCTTCCCCGGGATGCCACTGGCCAGTCGAGGACATGTCCTACGCCCCAGTCCATGACCGCCTGAACTGAACTGTACCATTCTGGGCTCCGTCCCCTGGAATTATTACTGTATCACTATCAATGAACCCTGCCATTGAATTGTAATCTGTTTCTGCATCTGGTTACTTGTCTGGATTATAACTGACCATCATGAACATACAATGTTTTCCTTATGAAGCAAAACTTTTCAGGAAAATTCAGCCAAAATTTGTTCCTGAATGAGATAACAGCAGATGGTTGCTAGTGAACTGTTAACATTGAAGTTAGCTACTTAACCCCTTTGCGCAGAAGCCAAATTTGGCTTTTTCTGGGTTACCCAATTTAATGTTGTAAAATTCAAGATTAAAGCTTCATAAAGAGGAAAAATGTGTACTCATTTACACTTACAACATTTAGAATTACAATGTATTTCAGTTTATTCTCATGATTTTGGTCGAGAAAATGGACTGCAAACATAAAAATCTTCATCAGAATTTTCCATTAAAATAGCTAAAAATTAATACTGAGAATGGAAAAACTGCTGGGGCTTAAATTTATACATTTCTCTGACCATAAACTGCTTTACCACAAGTAGAATTCATCTTCAACATTACATTCTAGATTACCTACATGCTATTAGCCAAATTACACAGCTATCCAAGTGTCTCCCCGAAGTCTGAGATGTGGCATTGTCAAATCATCAAATAATCATGTATTTAACACAAATAATGTTTTGAGGCATGAAATTTTATATGAACTAATGATTTTCTGGTTGAGTTTAGCATGAATTTATCAATATAAGTGCAGCATAAGGACATTCACTCTGCAATGAAACCGGCAGTTCTGATGTCCGAGCTGACAAACTAATTTCAACACTTAAAGGGAACAAGAACAACTCACTAACTCAGTGATATCTGAATTCTGAAATATACCTTATTTTAACAGAATAGACATTCCTTTTTCAGGGAAGATAAACTATACATTTCCTCCCTGGATTCAACAGAACCGTGCAATGAACGTACCAGGGGGTCCATCCAAATGCATGGGTAGTTCACGTTTTAAACCGGATAAAAACCTCGGCATTCGACTTTGTAGAATACGGTATTCATTCCAAAACGAAAAGCAAAAGTAAAAAGCAAAAGAAGCCTAAGCTTTTTCATGAATCCCTCCTCCGGAGACCGATATATCCAGTAGAAGGAACCCTCCAGTCCTGTTCCATTCGAAATAATTCCCATTGACCATGTCCTTATCTCATTTAAATCCTGTAAATGTAACTGAACACTTTAAGGCCAGTTTTGTGAGCCCTCACGTAATGTGCGCAACGTAGACCGGATGCAACCGAGCCTGCTGATACGCATAGGCTTGTATGCTCTGTGTTTGTCCAATCAATGTGTTTCGCTTACTGTAGAATGTTTAAACACAAGGGAATTGGATAAGAAACAAGCCAATCAATACATTGTAATGGGAAATTTCACGTGGGCATGAAGTGTAATTGTACAGTTACAAAGAAGAGCCTGGGTGTATATTCGAGTGATTGGCTATCAACACCAGTACTCGGGAGGATATAAGGAAGTGCTGAATTTGTCGATGAAGGAATCTACATGTAGGGAACTAAGGTTGGAAACTACGCATTTTCTGAAAGAGATTACTGTAATTGACAGTAGAATGCGAGATAATCAATACCATGTAGAATTTTTTGCTTCAGAAAACTGATTTTTTCTGAACCATTAATTGGGATACCGTTGGCTCACTGTAGCTAGAGTGGTTGCTACACAGGACAAAGATTTTTCCTGTAGCAATAGATCAGCAATAGACTGCTGGATCAATACTATGGGCAAGGATATTGACCAATTTGCACATCAGGCTTAGCTGAGGAGGTTAATTCATGCAACTCCTGAAAAACAGGGATGGGAGGGAACTCCATACTCAATCGTGTTTCAGCTCTGCCTGCCTGCGAATATTCAATAATTGACCCGGGGGTGCCATCTCGTGGTCGAGTACTGTAACTACGTCCTTAAATTTGCAGTTCTCTAGACGCGAGTGTCTACATCTGCAGTATGGGGTTAAGCATTATATTACATAGTAAATTCTTGTAGTAACCCGTAAAGTTGTTAGCAAATTAACTGGTGAGCTTTCCAAAGATGTTATTGTTTTGTATAACATGATTCATTATAGATCTGAATGAGACAATGACCGATATCCATAGTATTTAAGTTCAAATATGACAACTTCAAGGTTTTTGTGTATCCATGGTTGCCAACTCTCCCAGTCAGGGAGAGAAAATAACTCTTCCATCCATTATCATAAGCGCTTCTCCCTCACTTGGGTCACAGGATAAGAAAATATAATACTAATGGAAAAAATAACCTTTTTAAGATTGCAATCCATGCATCATTAACTGTATTAATGTAGCGCTCCCTATGACAGTGCTGCCGCAATCGAAGCCCAGAGATTACATCTGGGCCCAGCTCAGCCCACACAGATACAAATTCCGGTGATATTCTGCTTTTTTTCTCAACACATGATGTGCAAGTTAAGGTAAAGTGTTTCTGTTCTTATCATATTCTCACAACCCGTCGTAGGCAAGGTACTGCCCACTTCAGGTGGATTCAATAAAATCATAGATTGCAATAAAAAGTAAAATGGCCTTAAATAGATTCCAAATTTCCAAAAACATGTGAACTCAAACTTGTGTGGTAATTAGCAATAAAATTCCAGTAATTTTGAATAGAGGAATGAAAAAGGGGCAAAAAGAAAAATGAACCTGCAGTGGGGTAAAAAAATAGGAAAATTATGTTAAGGGATGACTTACAGGGTCAATAAGTAGCAGTAACATTATACAAAGAGGCCGAAGAGCAACACTAGCTACATTTACATGTATTGTTTTCCTCAATCTGATTGAAATCAAACGGAATAAATGAATCTGATTCGATCTGTACAGATAAACACTAAGTAAAGCGATACACGTTCAATCCGCATATACATGGCCCCAGCTGAGACTGATTACAGTTTCTTTGACATGCGCAAAAAGTCCCACTACCTGAACGCAAACCTCATTATGTGACTCCTACGTACTACGAAAAATCCAATCCATCAATGGAGTCCACACTGTTCAGTATGGAGTTACATTAGAGTCAAAAGTTTTGTACTTAAAAAAAAAAAATTAAAATTTTAAACTGAAAATTCATGTGTTGATCTTGAATTTTGAAAAATATAACAATGTATTCAGAATAAAAACAAGTGTATGAAACATTTTTTCAGGTTAAATATAATTTTTATTCACTTTGCCTTCAGGGAACATATGACTCGACCGGCCGGACACCATCTTTGCAAGCCAAGCGGACACTAAGCTGCGTTCACAGTTCCATGTGGAAATCGCACATATCAGCGCTTAAAATGCAGCTGTTGAACTGCAAAATCTGGCATAATCTATCGCTCTTATACAGAAATTGGTGCTCAGTACTGTCTAAAACAGAATTTTAAAAGGAAGTTTGTCACTGGCAGCAATTCTTACAATGCCAATCGCATGAATATGGCGTGTATAAGTGTTGAGTTTGATACGTTTTATTTCCTACGTTCCCTGAAGGCACTGTCACTGGGGAAGGTTCCAAGCCTCTTTGTTCAGCTGTCACTCATGATTCCACGCCCAGCTGAGTCGATACCACGCCCCCACGCCGCACCAGGGTCAAAAGTCTGAAACTCAAAAAACAGATTTGAAACTGAAAAAAAAGATCTGAAAGTGGAAAAAAAAGATTTGAAACTAGAAAAAAAAAGATTTGAAAATGAAAAAATAAGATCTGAATCTGAAAAGATAAAACTGAAAAAAATACCTCAAATGTCAAAATATATATGGAAGTGAAAAGTGAATATAAATAATTTATTTAAAAGAATTATCAAAATTATATTTAAACTGAAAAAACGTTTCATACACTTACTTTTTATTTTGAATACATTGTTATATTTTTCAAAATTCAAGATCAACACATGAATTTTCAGTTTCAAATTTTATTTTTTTAAGTATAAAACTTTTGACCCTAACGTGGCTCCATATTTCAGCCATTTATTTGTGGCATCAAGCTGATTATCAACTGCCGCAGACTACCTCTTTCAATCCGATCGAAATCCGGGTGAATCGGATCGGCTCAGGTGGTTACATGAGACATTTTGAATCAGACTAACCTGTCAATCTGATTTTAAGTAGGATTTTTGGACCCATGTAAACGCTGCCACTGTCAGAGCCAAAAGCTACCACATCAGCGACCTAAGAGCCAGAAATCTCAGTGTTAGAAACAACAGAGTCAGGTGATGCCGTAGCAAGTTACCCTTCTGACTGGACTGCAGAGCAATTCTAACTTTTCAAGAGCAAAAATGAATGGCTGTATGCTCAGTATGGTCTTGGCCTTAAAGAATGCATGATGTGTGGCACCTGAGTTGGTTATCCTCATAGAGGGTCAACATGGCCACCAATTAGGCTGCAGCTTGATTAAACCAATGTAGTAGGCCTAAGTTGATCCTCAGTGAGTGTGTTTATAATAATAGTTTTTAGATTGTTTATTATGAAGCAAATAATCAGGTAGTCCTTTCGTTTTCACCTCAAATTGCTCCAGATCAATGCATTTAACTGTATTTATCAATGCATTTATCTGTTTCTTCCAGGGGCAAACTCACCCAGACGCCCACAATGTTCAGCTTACCAACCATAGTGACAACAAGGATTTAAATCTACTTTCACCACTGACAACAACTTATAATCATTTCATGATTACTTAGTATTACCTACTTATTATTTGCTGATGTGGTTATTAACTTGAAGGTAAGGCGGCTATTTACTTGATGACAATTTTGTAAGTTACATTTGTTGTGTTCGACAAGGGGGCCGAAAGTAACATCATCAATAGTTGAACTCTACTGCACACTGGTTCCCCTGTCATTGCCTATGTCTGTTTGCACATGGTAGCAAGCTTGCTAACCAGCTGAAGTAAATGCACAGGCTATGCAGGAAATGGCTCTTCTGTTGCTTTTGAGATGTTTTAGTAATGCAGAGTTTCCCATAAATAGACTAAGATACCGCATCTTCCCTCCCCGCAGTACTGTAAACGGTGATTTTCTTGCACTGTTTAATATTGTAATAGCCACATGGGGGCAGTCGTGCTGACTACTGACTGTTCTGTGCTAGTGAGTGAAAAGGCTCACGGGACTGTTATGTGGATGGCTAATGTTCGCGCTTTTACTGCTACAGTGTGCGTAGGTGTACTCATGTTATGACTTCCGTGGTTATGTCTTCTAGTTATCAGTGTTGGGTGATTAAGACAATGAGGTGTTATTCACAAAATGGCCACCTTGGATGAGATCTATCAATAAACTATCCTGTTTAATGGTCTCAAGGCAGTGTTCTAGTCCAGGGTGGTATAAACAGATAAGAGTAGCATTGCTGTGGTTGAGCAGTGTATAGAGGCAGAAAAATTGCTATTTGAACTGAAATCTGTATCACATGCCATACGTCCATGCCACTCTTCAGAGTGTGAAACTAGGAAATAGTCCCGTAGCATCAATCTGTTACTCCATAATTTATCACAGCACTACATTTGCCAGTGTCATAATACTGAAAAAATTAATAAATCCATTCTTTAACTCATTTTTTGACCCCTGAACCAAATATGTCCCCAGTTTTCATCTCCTAAATCTAGTCACTTTATCCGATAGCAAGACACACAATTGGCTCTACTTTATCTGTGTGTGTGTCTTTTTTTTGGTCGCCTCGATTTGAGTGAGTGTGTGTGTGTTTGGGTGTGTGCGTGTGGGTATATTTGTTGAGGTTCTGCTTGCATGCATGCATTTGAAGGTATGTGGGCACAGTTTATTACTGAATAGCCTCTTCTTTATCAAGTGTTTTGATGACCTCATAAACACTCCCGTCAACTGTTACCACACTGATTATTTCTGCAGCAAACTGTGGATGTGAATTTGGTCAAATTAACTCTATGGGCTCTAGTCTCACGCCTTTAGGAACAGTGATGCATGTGTCCATAACGGTATGCACATTTTAATTCTTACTTGTGAATACAACATTTCAGGGTCACATTGGACTGTTGGGAATAAAGGCTGTAGTTCCAATCAGTTTTTTGTCCCCCTGAAAAGCAAGCACTTGGCACACAGAGTATCGTGTTAAAATTCTGCATCCGGCAGCTCTGCCACTAATTCCTTCAAGGATATAAACTGTAATTTCCCAGTGACGGGGTGATGCAGCCAGTCAGTCCGTCTCACTACAAGTGTGTAGTAGATCTCTTAATCCATTTGCCTGGGTAGGGTCTGCATTCAGGGCTGTATGTGCTGTGCCTCATGGCCAGAGCAGTCAAAGCAAAAGTCACTGTCACTTTGTGCCATGTTTGAGCTGGAAATCCTTTTACACAGGCTTTGATCAGTTATTCCAAATCCAAAACTCATTTGTCCACTGGCTCCAGGCCTTTTGATGTAAGCAAAGAAAGGAAGAAACAAGAAAAGGAGAGTGAGAGAGAAGAAAATGAGATTGAGGGAGAAAAAGTATAACTATGGGAGTTGGGGGAAGCGAGAGAACTTTTTTCATCTCAAACCAATGATGGTACCAATTCCATCCAAATATTTTCCGAACAATTGTGCTCCAGCTGAGCCTGAAACCTCCATTTTGCTGTAATTTCCTGTGAACTATGTGCAATTTCACAAAATGCTAACCGCAAATGCAAACAGTTAGCATTGTTTACTATATTGCATTATATGCCATTGAAACACACCAGAACTGAAAAACTTTTCATGAAATGTTATTTACAAGCCATATTGATGGAAAAACACCAATTTCTGGTCTAAACACACTTATGCGTGTTCCATATTGTGGCAGACAAAATGGATGTGAAAACAAAAGTTCAATCACATGGATGTAGAATGGATAAGCAGTTGTATTCAGCCAATCACCAGCATTGGAATACTCAAAAAATCCCTGTAATTTGTTACTCTGAGCTGTTTACTGAGATCAAACACCACCCGCAGTCTTCCCAGCATGACCAGCCTTGGATTTCACCCTTGGCCACTCATCGTTCTCGTCATTCTTCAGGCCTACTGGCCTTTTCTGCAGAATCGGAGGTGCCACCGGCCGCTGCACCAGCAGATCTGCACCCCATCTTGCCTGGGAGGTCCTTGAGGATGGAGTCATAACCAAGAATGTTTTACAGAATTACACTCATTGTTAATAAATGTTTTAAGATAAAATTCTGGTGTCCTCGTGATTGAAAGGTATGACAGCAGACTGATGGAAGTGTGAAGCAGAGTGTTGGAAGAGAAATAAAAAAAAATTGAGCGAACAGAAAAAAAATGTCAGCAAACAATCTATGGGGTCTATTCTCCTATTTGCGCGTAAGGCCTTTTTTACGCGATTCGAGTTAAGCGCTTTTGACTTATGCGTATTCTCCCCTACGCGCTTTGATCACGCCCACAGTGCTTAACTTCAGAATGTAGGCAGCCTTATAAAAGAGGTGTGACTAATTCAAAAGAGAGGCAGACTCTGTGCCAAGCTCATTGATTATGACCATCAGGAAAACATGGAACAAGAATTTTCTGATTAACCATGAAAATGCAGTTGTGGTCCATGGAAAACGCAAACCAGACTCTAAGTTTGAATATCATAGGCCTGCTGATAAAACCTCATATCTAAAAACTGATAAGAAACAAAAACTTGTATGTCCACTATTCATACATGCAAAATTAAAAATTGTTTTATTGTAAACTATATTTATCAATTTATATTATTTCAATATTATTTTTAATTTTAAATTTATTTTTTTATTTTATTTTGAAGATACAAGGTTTTATCAGCAGGCCGACGATATGCCACTGTAACAGTAGCAAGGCCTGTGAATGTCTGCGCCAATTACAAGAATTAATGCAGACATCTCTTTTTTTATTTCTTACTCTAGCCACCATGGAATTAAAGCTATGCAAACAAACAAATTGCCACGATAATGAAATAACAAATAAAGAATTTAGCGCTTCTCAGCGAGCGCAGTTAGATCATTGAAAATGTGCCCCTCCGACACCAGCCTGTTTGTTCCGTGGAAGACAGGAAAGAAGAAATATAAAGAGAACATTCTAGTCACACAATGACAATCAAAGACATTTTATATGATCTCATTTAGAAATTGCGCACTTGAAATCTCAAACTACTCCGATGTCTGGTTCGCAACTAAAGGACATGGCAACGCTTTAACAAAAGATTCTTACCCCGCATGCGATCATCCCCCGCCCCGAAACTTCCTCAGCAATCACACAACTCCATATCTGAAGCCTATTATGTCCCATTTGATTTGAGCGACACATTCACTTGAACTTGTGCCTAATACTTTATTATAATCAATTTTCCCATTTACGGATAATGATTCCTCCCATGTCGGCTATTCTTTATTGGCTAAAATTGACTAACAAATGGGTAGTGCTTTGGTATTGGCCAGGATAGGGCTCAATCTAGTAGCCTATTTAATAATATCTTTATTCACACATTAAAATACACAGTATTATCAATGGTTAAAATAAAAAATTACAAATATACCAGTTAGTTGATACAGATATCCTCAATTAGAAAACCAATCTCCTCCCTCGTGAGTATACCACAACTTTTTAGATTATCACGAACATATAGGGCAGTCGCATTTGTTAATAGAACATGAAGTCAATGATGGCGACGTCGAGCCAAAGCCGAAAACCAAATTTCACAGATGTTGGTGTTGTATGGCAAGGGGGCACTGAAGGCTGATCCGAGGAAGAAAGCTGCGAATCGTTCTGGATGTGGCTTCGGTGGGGAGATGTAAGCGCAGTATCCTCGATTTAAAGCATAAATGGAGAGATCTGTGGGGCGCTGTAAAAGCCAGGCTCTCTGCACACCGGAGAAGTGAGCACGCAACAGTGGTGGGCAACCATTATCCCCTGTGTATTTCACTGCACTGGAGGAGGAGGAGGTGGCATCCACTCTTTCTGCAGTGGAAGTGCATGGAGAAGAACTTGGAGCGCCAACGAACCGTGTCAGACACCTTGACACAGACTCATGTGATATGTGCATGACATCACCAGCCACTCTCTGGAACGACCCAGATGCCAGGACCGACAGTGCAGTTCTGACCTTCATGACCACCGGTATGCTATGTGGATGATTGCTGCGACAGGTTAACTGTTCATCCAGAAGAGGGCGAAGATATATGACTGCCTAACGGTTCAGACGAAAGCACTGGATGCACTCGATGTTCGTTAGTCCCAGGATGTCAAAACGAGGCTGGTATAGGCGTGGTCGTCTTCAAGCCTGGTGTGCTCCTCCTACTCTTTCCTTCTCACGCAAGAGTGCAAGCAAATGCAGGACTGGCATTTTGGTTTTAGGTTATGAGGGCATGGTAGAATGATGGCGAACAGGCTGTTGTGTAATATCTTTCATTTGATAATTTATTATGGTTATGAGAAACTTAGTTAAGAAATAAGGATGAACAATTGAATATTGAATGTCTCAACCTTTACCATGTTAAATAAAATAAAAGTTAAAATTCGGCCTGTATCCGACATCAAACGCAATACCCTATTTTTCCATATATTGGCGCTTGACCTTAATACAGCCCTCAAAAGTGCTTGACAGAAAAAGTGCGTAATTCAGGGGGAGAATACGCGTAAGTGTTATTTGCCAGAGAAACACCCATATTTTGGCCTTGCTCCACCCAAAGTGCCTAACTGCCTTTAGGCGCGAAATGCACAGACTTAATGCAAGGGGAGGATACGCGTAGGCTGAAAAGTGCGTAGCTACGCGCTTTTTTCGACTTTCGCACATGGGAGAATAGACCACTAAATGATTAAGTCTCCTGCCTCTGCTCTTGCTCAACCCAGCAAGCTCCTTTCCTGCTCTCTGACTTAGGGGTTCAGCCCAGTATTGTACTGCATATAACCTTTATTTATTCTTGTTATGATTCTGTCTTGTTGCCATGTTTATTTTTGATTCTGCCTTCTCTGGATTTTGAACTCTGTCTTGTCTGACCATGGTTTGTATTTTGTATTGCGATTTAGATGCCTGGCCATGTTTTGTTTTTGTCTCGTCTCTGTTTTTCATATTCCATCATTGCAGTTTTACTCCGGTCCAAGTTTTGTTTTTCACCATCTTTGCACTTTGTCTTTCCCTGTCTGGTCTTATGTCTTATGATCACTCAACCCCAGTATTGCATGCGTGCCACTCTTGATTTAATGGTTTCAGGTATTTCAACCATTCCTTCCAACCTCGTTTACTTCCTTCACCTGGCTTCTATTTTACTAACAATACTAACAGTTTGTTCTTTTAGTTAAACTTACTAACCAAAACATTGTTTATAGTACTAACTTACTAACGAGCACCAGGAATTGTATTGCTGCACTTTACAAATTGACTAACGACCTCTCAGCATTCATCCTATTCTAGTCTCTGGTCTTTACTTAATTTACTTAATTCCGCAGTTTCAGCGGAAACTTTGCTTGTTAAACTCTGTTCTCTCTCTTTTTCTGTGCACGGTAGAACTCCCTAGCCGGACCCGTATGTCTGTAGGCTGTCTTCGTGATCCCTATCTGCGTTTTGGCTTTTGCAAATTTCTTATAATTAGGAACTTCATGTTCATTCCTGTAATTAGTCTGATTCAGTTCGCCTGTTTCCTATTGTCGCATGTGACTTCCCATTTGTGCATTTAAGCAGTCATTTCACAGCCTGCCTTTGTCAGAACGTTTCTCCTAGTTTACCTGTGCCTTGTACTCTCTGTGATTCACTTCTGACAGTACTGTCCCTCATTACGATTTTGTCTTTGTCTTGGATTTTTTTGCATCTGTGTATCGAACCTTTTGCCCCTCCACGAGTTTTGTGTTTGCTGCCCTGATTACGACTTGGATTACGTCCCTGGGATTCTGATTTTTGGATTGTGGACTTTGTACTGTTGCCTGCTCTGTGGGGGTTCGCCCCCTTTCCAAATAAAACAGAAGCTTTTTGGATTTCCTGGTTCTCGCATCGGGTTTCTGAGCGTAACCTGACAATTCTGATGAATCCCATTGTGATGAAGACCTCGTTTACAAAAGATCTCTGATGTAAACCAAATAAAATTCAAACAAAATGAAAACACTGATAACCTAACAGGAATTTACAAAGCAACTGAAAACAAATGGCATTGGTTAAATAAATACAATACTGCCATAAAACTGCGCATATAAGAAAATATAACACATTTGAAGATAAGAGCGTTACACTCAATTAATTAAAGTACATCTTGTTTTGGGATGGTTGTGGACAATGGAAAATGAACAATGTCCTGGATGCTAATGGTTGCAAAGAGGATGATGTTTCTACCATTAGGGCCTACGATAAACAGAGGTACATTCGGCAGTGCTGTATATTCTGCGCAACCCCTGCTTTGTTCCGTCCAACCAGCCAACCGTCATCACTGAAGATGTAACGGTGCATCGTGAGGGCTAGCATCTCCTTCGCATGTTCTCTGAGTGAGAAAAACATGCGGATGCACTCCCTTCTTTGTGTCTACACTGTTATAAATTCACAGAATTTGACAGATAAATTATGCATTGTTTCTTCATTATTTTAACTGTAAATGGAGTCCTGCGCACATTTAACTGTGGTTTACACATAACTCACATGGAACTCTGTAGCAAGATATAGTCTCTTTGCCAAGTCTTGTGCAAAAAGCTGGGCTCATATCATAGACGTTGGAACTATATTCTGAGATGGGGGGTGGGATTTTTGATGGGGGGTTTGTGCTCATATATGTACGCACAGTGTTCTGAACAAGGATTTGTTTTTAAGCAGGATACTTTGATTACCACACAGTTATTAAAGGCTGCATCAGCGATATGACGTCACTATCGCTGACAGTTGAAATGTTCTCAAAACACAACAGAGCCGCTCGCCCCTCTACTTCAGAAGCTTAGAACATGAACACGCTTTTCTTAAAGTGAAACGTCTCAGTAAAGCTGCTTTCACACCGCACGGGAAACGCCTCTGCTAACTTTAGCTTTAGTTTGCAGATCACCTTCGTTGGTTCTACTGCACTGACTGTCAGCCATGTATATTTTTTTCCAGAGCGCACGCGCGCACACAAACTAACTTGGTTAATTAACCAACTATTTTAGTGGTAAATAAAGGAATCAGAACTTATCAAAACTGTCTGCAATGATAGCTAGCCAATCCAGTTTGAAATAGAGAACTTTATATATATATATATATATATATATATATATATATATATATATATATATATATATAAAATAATAAGACTTCGGCCCTGTTCCAACGTCTATGGCTCATATGTATTGAAGCCTCATAAAATTGTTTTTAGAAAGCAATCAGTAGCTTCCTTCGGTGGAGATCTGTTTTAATCACAGATCTCTTGGGTGCTGTAAACAGGAACTATCTGTGATGTTACCCCTGTGGTCCAACATCAGCAATGAAATCAGCTAATAGTACCCCTTTATTGAGAGGCTCTTTGCATAAACTTAAGTTTTTAGCGACAAACTTATACTTGAATTCAATTTTAATCAAAATAAGAGAGGTCAGCAAATAAGAGAAACTGATTCTTTTGTGTCACAGAAGTGATTTTAAACAGGAACCATTACCACTTGTGCACATTCTTGCATCCAGTTTATAATAAAATGCTGACAAATTTACAAATATCACTGATTTTGTTCCATTTTAACAATTAAACGTTTACAATTCATTTTCACTGATCATCCATTCATCCATTATATAAACTGCCTCTTCCTCATCAGGGTAGCCGGTGGGGGAGGGGAGAGGCAGGACAGGAGCTTATCCCAGCCGATGGTAGCTGAAAGGCTGGAAAATACCCTAAGAAGCTTGCCAATCCATCAGAGTGTAAACACACACCACTCACTCATATTTACGGGCAGTTTAGAACCAAGTTTACCAAGCATGCATGTGTTTGGGGCTATGGGTGGAAATCGGAGTACCAAACCAAGGCGAACACAGGGAAAACATGCTAAGTCCACACAAAGGGGTTCAAGGACGAATTCAAACTAATTACCTTTTTGTTGTGAGGCAACAGAACTTCCTTCTGCAACACTGTGCCTTCCTCTGCTAATCATATCTTCCTTCATTGTCAAGGGCCTTTGCATAGACTATTCAACCTTCATTAAGGCATCTAAAGATGACAGTAGATTTAACCAGGCAAAAACTTAAATAAACGCAGCAACAAAAAAAAACCCCTCATTTTTCGAAAAGCAAATATTATTACTGCAGAGAGTCAAAAGATGGAGAGAATCCAGTCCCTCATTAACCAGCAAAGACAAAAACTGCTAAAAAATAATAAAATGAAACAAAATCTCTGAAGCCATTACTCCATCCTTTCCCTTCACCAAACAAACTCCAGATGAAAGTGAGAAGGGACAGTACAGCCAACTTTCAATTGCACATATAGAAATCCAGAATTATAATCAAAGGCTTAGAGCCTCTGATCAGTCTCCGTTCTTGTCCTATAAAATAGTCATTACTTCAGTATTGTTGCATTTTTTTTACATTTGCCAAGAACTGTAATGTCATGATAACTTCCATTGCTGCCTTGAGAGCAGTACAGTGAGCAGTAGAAAATTTGACAACTCCTTCTAGATCTTTAGCAAACCGAATACTGTAATGATCATGACAGTATCACTTCAACTATTTCGAAGGACCCAGAAGTTGCAATTTGCCATTGGTTGCTGAAAAGGGGTTTGGCCTCCCCTTTGTACACTCACTTTAGCCATCAAGTTTCAAAAGCTGAGTTCAGAGATGCAAGCTTTCTAATGGCACTTTTCCACTGCAGGGTTCCAGCTCTACTGGACACTACTTGGCTTTGGCACCTAGCACTTCTACACAGCACAGTTTCCACTAAATTGTTGACGATATCGACCATGTGAAGTGCCGTGACGTCATCGTCAATACAACACAAAACACTGCATAACCTCACACGACATGAAGTAGCAATGGAGGATGTTGAAGGGCTGGTGTTTCAAGTTCTTATTCACAAAGTTAGGCGGCTTTTTATCCATTTGGGCCTAAAAGTTTGAGTTCTGATAGCAGTCATATTCTGCGTTTCCATCTGGTGTCTGTCTCGCTTGCATTTCGCTGTTAATTGTTGGCAAGTCACCATGAGTTTGACAAACTAAGTGTTTGCTAGTTCTTTTACACTGCCCGGCCAAAAAAAAAAGTCGCACACTCAAATATTTAGCTGGAATCCCTGTAGCTTTGATTACAGTGCATATTTGTCTTGTCATTGTTTTGACAATTATATGCAATGCCAGAACATTTATTTTTGATCAAAAATGCCATAAGTTTTGGCCGAGATCTTGTCTTCTCGACATAATGGTTGAAGCACTCAGTGGTCTTTCTTGAGCACATCCCAGTGGCTTTTAATGTGTTTAAGGTCAGGACTTTGTGGTGGCAAATTTGTTTGTGAAAATGATTCCTCATACTTGTTTTTGTCATTCATGGTTTTCTTTGCAAAATACAGGCCAATAACTTGCCCGTTCTGAAATACAGTAACATCTTTTCCACCATCAGGGGATGTGTCTTCCGACATGATTTTTTAAAGAAATAAGTAGAGATGCGCTTCAGTCAGTCAGGGTTAAAATGATTATTGCCAGCTGAGACATATTAATAACCACAATAATGATCCAATTATAGACTTTGTTCATTAATTTCCGAACGGTGACCTTTTTTTTGGCCGGGCAGTGTACTTGTTAGTTTATGATAGTTAAATGTCTTGCCTGAAAGTTGCTATCCTGCTTTGTGACCGTGAAATGTTTACTTTGTGTTTGATTGGCTGACGTCAGAGGTGGACATTCCAGGGGTCCCACCATGTTTTACTTCCACCCATCAACTCAATCAGCTGCTTTTCTTGACTAGTCCAACCTCTGGTCTGAAGGGCTGTTTTATTTAGCAAATCCAGGAGGTTGGAACTAAATACTGGGGAGGACTTTTACTTTCTGAACCTGGATTGTCCACCTCTGGCTTACGTGAACGCTAGCTAGTCTGTTGGTCTGGATACATAATGAGCTTGTCATGATTCTGCCCTGTGTGCTTGTTTGTGCTTGTGCGTTTTTTTCCGTTTCTCTCTTGGTTTGTGTTTCAGCTCCATTCCCGAGGCCTGACCACCTATTCCCCCTCGCCTGGTTCCTGTGATGTTGTGTGACAGCCTGCATGCCTGAGTCTCGTTGTCCAATCACGTTTCCTCTTTCGGTTTCGGCTTTGGTATTTTATTCATTGCTTCCACCTGTGCTTAATTCTGGGTTGGGCAAAACCCTGAGTGAATGTGTTCTCTGAAAACTTTGAGTGAATGCTTCCTCTGATAGGGCCATTACTAACTGTACTAACCAGCACTTAAGGGTGTGTAAATTTTTCATCAAGTAGTTACTAACCTAATTAACTCCTTAGGGAGTGTGTGTGTTTCTGGCTTTAAGTTAATTCTGCCTGAAGCCTTCCCTGATTAACTGTGTTTAAAGCTATGCTTTTCTTTGCTGTTCTCGTGGTTCTTTGGACTTGTCTCGTTTAGATTACCTTAATCTAAACTGTCTAGTTCGATTGATCATCTTGGCATCTTGTCTCGAGTCATTATTGTTACCCGGTCCTCGTGAATTTGTTTATTAATCCCATGTGTTTCTGTTTCCCCTTGAGGATGCCTGCCTTTCCCCACCTCCTCCCTGGTGTATTTATTCTGGGAAGAGGGTAGAGATGTCAGACCGGACTTCACAAGAAACCGCTGCGCTTCACCGTGCTTCAGACCCGCACGCGTTACCTGAACCTGAGCGACATTGAGAATCTCTGTTCCCGAGCACCCCAGGCACTTCTGTTGTTTTTCAAGCTCCTTGTTCTCCTTGTCTTAGTCCGTCGTTTTCGTCAGCTTGTTAAATTATTTCGAGCCACTCGTTAAGTGTGCATTTCAGTTTTTCCCTGCCCTTGGCGGAGTACCTAAGTTCTCCAGGTTCAGTGCATGCGCACGGTGTTTCCTTTCGGCCTGTGTGCAGCGTTTTCCCGTGTCTGGGTTCCCAAATAAACCTCCAAGATCCCGCACCTGCTGTCCACCTGACCTGTTCCCTAACAGAGCTATTTGAGTCAGGCCTTCATGTTTACACTTTCCTGTTGCTGTAAAAATTCTCTTCTTCCACAATATAGTCAATTATGCTATGTATTGTGTCAGCTTGTCCTGTGTTGCGTGAATGACGATTCCCTTTGGCTAATCAACGGTCTGCAGTGCATTGACCTCATGTTTTAGCACTGGCTCAGCTCGCTTGAAACCTCAGTCAAGGCTGTACTAAAAACTAGATTTAGTCAGTAAGCATGGCTTACAGGATACCCCCCGCAACAAGTAGTCGGGCAGTACCACAGTCAATAGACCTTCCACCAAGAAAAAAATTTTTCAAAATCGGATGAGTAGGTTATCAGATCTTGGTCCGGATGCACAGACGCACGCACGCACACACACACAGACACATGCACAGACGCACAAACACATGCACGCACACACGGACGGACAAAGCAAATCCAGTATACCCCCCTAAACTTCGTTGCGGGGGGTATAATTACCTCGGAGCAATGGAAATGCATATAAAAACAAGTAGACTCGAGTTGAGTAGTACTGCAACATGTGGTGTAAAAGCATCATAAAATAACTTTTTGGCCAAAGCAATTCTTTATCAAAAGGTGTTTGGTACAATGCACTTATCTTTGCACTAAGGCTGTGATCAAACCGGAGACATTCTCAGAATTGTGACACACTTTACACTATAAGCACACAGGCCCTGATCTTTAGAGCTTGTATACAAATTAAAGAAGGATTGATTTCTTCTGCTGCCATCACAGAGTTACTGGTTAGTTAATGGGCAATGCAGCATACTGTGCAGTTCAGTAGGCTTCAGCTAAGGCAAAAATAATAGTAATAATAATAATAATAATAATAAAATAAGAACTGCATAAACCACTGAGGTCATGCCCCCAGGAGCCACAAATACCTTGCTGACAAAAACTAACATACCGGTAAGATGCTTGAACTGGACGTTCATTTCAAAAAAAGTTCATTAATGACTAACTTAATCATAATGAGCAACTATTAGAACCAAGTGCTTCACACGAACACATCACAAAATAATAAATCATCTCGCATGCTAAAATACTACTTTTAAAGAACAAAGGTAGAAAATAATAAATGATTCATTGTTTGCAGAACAAGTGAGAAAATGTAAAATGATCAGTACTATTGCTCATAAGGGTACGTTAGGGGATTGTTAAAGGAGCAGCTAGGAGTTATTTTCTGGTCTAAAGGCAGAGAATATTTTTCATTAACTTCATCTTCCTATGATTTGTCTCATACTGCACAATGTCTTCGATTTATGTATAGGGGAAATACCTCAGTAGCCTCACATGGGGCACCATTAATGTTCCACTGTGATAGCCAACCCTGTTCCAGTAATGATCCATCTTGTAGATTATAGCTCCCACTGTATGAAAGTGCACTTATTCAATTGAGAGAGATCTCAGTGAGCTGTCAATTATGGAGTCAGGTGAGCCAAATTAAGGTTAGACCGAAATTCGATGGGGTATTAGATCTCCAGGTACCAGTGGCAGCTGCTGAACTGGCAACAGGGGAAGCTCAAACCATGCCTTAAAAACAATGATTGGTCATGACCTGTTTTCAATCATTCATTTAAAAGACTTCATTTAAACTCAACATTATCAGGTGTGTTCAGTTTTCATTGATAATGCATACATATCAACTCTCACGCATTTGGCGTGAATTTTAGTGGCATATTTATGTTCCCCTGCTGTAGTCAGCAATTATTCAATCAACGCATATGTGAGAGAATCTTACATATATGCCCATTGCAGTGGCTTCGGCAGAGATTGTGTTTTGCATGGGCCTAATTAAACTACATAAATGCGGGGAGGCATTTTTCCCCAGAAAACATCTGGTTACGGTACACATAACATTTAAAAATGGTGAGTGGGCCAGTGCACAATGTGGGAGTGCCGCCTTGGCCCACTACAGGATACGCCCTTACTGAGGCCAATTAGTAAGGCCTATCAACTAGCTAACTTATGACACCTTTCAAAACCAGATGAATATAAAATAAAAATGACTGAGATAGTGTAAGCTTATAAACTAAATTACGAATGCTGTGGACAGATAAAATTAATCTTCCAAGAGAACATTAAAAAAATAGTCAGCAGGTTATGATATACTTTATGACACCAAACAAACCCAGATGAATATAAAATTAAAATGTCTGAAATAGCGTTAGCCTACTAACTAAAATACAAATGCTCTGAACATACATTTTATCTGGCTTGAAAACATAAAAAAAATAGCCAGCAGGTTATGGTTTGGCCAGTCATGTTAATGAATTCTAATCACACTTTTAAGTCAGCTGTTTCTCTGCAGATTCTGGCACTTTCTGCAGAATACAAACATAATTTTAAGTACTGGGAGCGACATCTGCGTGATTCTTTCTTTTAAGACTGAATGCGATGTTTGCGCGTTTTCAAATGATATCGTCATTTTCAAAAAACATGACCAATGAAATGCAAAGTGAGTTACGGATATACATGTGGGGAAGGTGAAATCCATCATAGGATTTGAATTTTTTTTTTAATTCAAAGCTGCGTTTTTTTATTATGACAATGGCTGATGAGCTGAACGACGGGAGTGACATTGATGTCGAGTACAGCAGATGAAACGAGTGAATGAGAAGATTCAGACCCAGATTTTGGTGTAACTGCTGAATCGCCTGCCAAGGCTCAGTGCTTGAGAGATATTGTAGAAAGTCAAGAGGATTTCAGCAAGTTTGCCAGATTTGAAGATGGCTGGAAAATTGGAAACTACCAGCCTCGCTGTAAGAGAAAGTATCAAATTGCAATGATCCAGAGGTAGTAGTAGTAGTAATAGCAGTAATTGTAGTAGTAGTACTTGTAGCAGTAGGAATAAAATAATACAATTTAAAAAAAAAAAATAATTGTAATAAATTATGACAAGTAGTGATTTTTGGATAAAGGAAATACTTCCCAATGAAAGCCAAATGTCTAATCTCTCAAATATTTTTATTTCATGTTTCTATCTGCAGCAGAGGTGTAGAAATTAAGGTTTTGGTGAACATGGACAATTCTTTCAAGTCTTTCAGAAAGCCCTCAGGTTTTAGGAGGTTCTTTTCAAAGAATGCCTTAGAATGCTATTTAAAGTGCAACTTAGGTTGTCATGGGTGAAAGTAGGCACCAACTCAAATCAACTAACAACAAATACCAACTCAACTAACAACAGTAAATGATCATTCAAAATGCACAGCATCACAATCTCAGTGAAACAAGACTAAATTATTCTACTGCCTTGGAAGTTTAGTTAGTCGTTCTAAGATCAACACTACCTGGGTTGCCACTGGTGATGCCTGCAACAACAAAGTCTTAGCCTGGTGATCTTTGGGTGGTCCATGGTGATACACAAACTAAGGTCCTTTGTCCTCATCATCTCAGAACTGTAAAAGCAGATGCTCTTCACATTCTGAAAGACACAGTCACTGTTGAGAACATACTGTCAGCTTCCCGTTTATACATACAAATGTTTTGAAAAAATTCCAGATTTGGCTCTATACTACTCAATTTTAGATTTGTAGTCAAATCATTTACATGCTGTTAAAGTGCACATTCTAACTCTTTATCGGAGGTATTTTATGCACTATGGATTCACCATGTCAATCTCAGCCAGTCTCATACGGAATCATAATTTGGCAAATTCAAATATCACAGCTAGCACCCAAAAGCCGAGACAGTGCACCTTTTTCCGGGAAATTCCTATAAAAACAGAATACACCAAGGTTTACTGAAGAATTGAAGCCAACTCAGTCACCTTCGAAAGAATTTTACCAAGGTATCCCGAAGTCTGTCTGGTTTACTTATGTTTGGACAACACCTCAGTAAACCTCGTTTAAATTTTCCCAAAACACACCAAGGATTGTCTGGCCCACTGAAGGTCAGAGACCCACATCGGTATTCTTGAGGAAAATTTCACCAAGGTAGACCTAAGTTCGTCTGCTAGGCCTATGCTCACACCAGAATGCAGGAGAGGTGTGAAGGCAGTCAAAACACACGCATCACTGTATGTGAGTGATTATGTGCTTAATTTTTCCCACTTTGCCCACCCACACTTTTCTTACTCTCGTTGTTCACTTTCTCTCAAGGTGCCCTCTTTCAAAGATTACATGGTGTATCTGATTTGTTTGTAAATTTGTGCTTTTGCAGATTGAATATGTTCTGAATACTGAACATGTGTTTTTGTTGTTCTGACTATAATGGTGGCGGTAGGCCCTTTGCCAATTCCTGTATGCAGCACAGAAAGAGCAGTCTGAACTAAGCCTGTACTTCATCTGGACTGCATCGAGGGCCTGGCTTAATTACACTGAAACCTCGTTGAACAGACAGTACTGGTAATTTGCATAATTAATTGGTGTTTGGGCTCCTGTACTGGAGGGAGGTCTTAAATGAGGCATGTATTTTCACTGTCTTCACACCTCCCTTTTGTAGTGGTGTGAGCATAGGCCTAGCAGACAAACTTCAGCCTGCCTCAGTGAATTTTTCCTGAGGAATACCGATGTGGCCTCTGAACTTCGGTGGGGCCAGACAATCCTCGCTGTGTCTCGGGAAAATTTAACTCAGGTTTACTGAGGTGTTGTCCAAACTTAAGTAAACCGGAAAGACTTCGGGATACTGCGGTAAAATTTTTCAGAGGATTATGAAATAGGCCGCAAATCTTCTGTAAACATAGGTGTATTCTAAGTTGTGGCATTTTCTTGGAAAAAGGTGCACTCTCTCGGTATTTAGGTGCTAGTAGTGTATACTCGTATGTTCAAAAGTAAGGTTCATAAACCCTTTGGCCAAAACCCCCTTAAAATGAATCATTTTGAATCATTCATTCAACATGCAGCGATATGTGGTCTAACTCTAGTCCGCAAGCCTTTTCGACGCATTTTCTTTACCAGGGGCGGATCTAGTATGGTAGGACATCCGGGGCTTAGCCCAGAGGGAGGAAAGAACGTGCGCATGAGTTGCGGTACAGAAACCTTCAACTTACCACCAAATTTAAGTGGACAAAAGACACTGGAGAATACTTGTAAATTCACAACCTATAATAAAGAAAAAAAAATCTAAAATCACTCAAGATACAGTCAGCAGCTGGTTGAAATTTTTTTTCTGCAGGTCGGTTAGTACAATTACGTACCCCAGCCAATCACAACTCTGGTACAGGCTGTGGTACCATTGTAAGCATAGACATAATATACGTAGACGACTCATTACGTGCTGGAACGTAATCCAGCATCGCCGCCATATTGGATGGGTCTCCTCACTCTAGGCTAGCACCACAGCCAATCGAAGTAAACGCAAAGACAGCAGCTATGCCCATATTTTGTGCAGCCTAAGTTTGTAATAATCGGCGCAGTATTGAAGCAGATCACACAGGATTACCTTTGACAAGTAAGATTGAACAATAATTTTGGGTATTTTAAGCGTCTCACTGACAGTACCAGTACACCCGTGCCATAATGTTCGCTGTCATGTTCACTAGTGCCATACGGGGCTGAAATGGTCGGAACTGCTTTCAAGTCGGACGTTTCCGTGCAACACTATCCACAACACTATGACACAGCCCCTGGGTGCATCTCAAAGCCGAGGCTGCATCCTTCGGAGGCTTTATTTTTAGGGGTTGCCATTTCATCCCATCTACCAAACTGACGTAATGTCATTTCATCTCCATTAAACAGCTTTCATTTAAGCGAGTTGTCACTGTTTTCCCCAACCTTAACCTTAACTTTAATACCTAACCCCAAACTTATCCTTGTCTCCTACCCAAATGTCAGTTTGGCAGCTGGAATTAAGTGACGACCCCTTAAAATGCCACCTTCGAAGGCTGCAGCCTACGCTTTGAGATGCACCCCTTGGCTTGACAGAAGTGCCCTTGACGTGACAGAAGGGAAATACTACCTATTCACTTAGCTGGCTCGCTAGCTCTGCTAGCGAACTAGCTAACTATCTATTTCGCTAGCTTAGCTAGTGATATTTATTGAATAGTCATGCTAACTAGCTTACTGAATAATAGTAAGTGAAGGTAAACTAACCATTTACTGTTTCTGGCGGTTTATCTATGTGCATAAGATGCAATTAGCTCACAAGCTAGCTAGCTAGGTGGTTCCCTAGTGTAAATATCGCTAGGTAGGCTAGCGAAATAGCTAGCTAGCTAGTTTGCTAGCCTAGCTAGTGAACTAGCTAAGTGAATAATGCTGCATTCGATAACACTAGTAAACACGAGTCGTGTCCAGATGTAAAGTCTCAGGTACGAGGAAGGGTCATTCTGACAGTGAGGTCAAAAGAACGGAATTCACCCATCTTGTCTCAAAAACACGGCTCGTGGGACACGTTACCGAATTCAGCATTATAAAGTGAATATAGGTTACGGTGCGAGTATTTGAAGCGGATTGGAAAAGGCGCATATTTATATACATATTTTACCGTGGTCGTGTTTGTAGCGTCTGGTGGATTTGGGAACTCGTTTGGCCGACCTTAATACATTTATTAATATGCCATACCATATGCCTGTATTATGCTCTTTAACAAAGGAAAAGTATTTCAGCATGAAGGCACGTATTTTTAATGTGTGACAGCGTCCTGTATCACATCTGCTGTTTGTGACAAACCAAACCGTGTGAAAATCGGGTAAAATTTCGGGGAGTTATGATTATTGGAGTTGGGCATACACATTCCTCCATGGAAATAAATATACTGGGGGCCTGTGGGGGACCCATCCAAAATGGCGGCACGCTGGAACGTGAACTCCAATAGGCAGCGTCAGTCTATGAGGCATCTACATATATTATGTCTATGATTGTAAGTGCCAACTGCCAATCACAGCACGGCTGTACTCATGCATCAGAGAAAATGGCAAAGCATTCAACCTTTTCTCTGTCAGCTGAGTTGTGTACACAGCAGATTTGTAAATGCCCGTCTGACAATCACGATTAAAGTGCTCCACAATACGCTAAATAGCAAGTAAACTAGGTCTGCTGCAGAAGTCCAACAGGCTTCAGTGACTAATACTGCGGATCAGAGAGCAAATTTCGTGATATCAGAAAGTGAGGACAATGAGCGACGTTATTAGCCCGAAAACACAGACTGCTTTGTGACCGTAGACTTTGCGATGCAGGCTCCTAGTTGAGGCATTGCGATGATAAGCATATGATCATCACTGGAATATATTGGGGAAGCTAGCTAGTTTCTGAACCAGTATTTTGAACATCTGCTGCTATCGACAAAATACTTTTCAACTGACCGCTGGCTAATTATCGGAACCCCAAAGAAAATAGACGTTAAATCTAAGAACCGCAGCTTTTCTCATCTTTATCGTACTCTATTGAAAATAAATCACCTTACACCCGGACCACTGACTAAATACAGTATATGCTGTGCGAATAATCACGTACATGCAGGACTTCAGACCAGAGTGGAAGAGCGCATCCATTCTAATCCATTAGGATAGAAGGTTAGGGATTGATAGTGATACGAGCTAGCCAAATAAAACCATTTGCCGCCAAACGCATGCGTGCATGGCTCGTATCGACATCAATCTCTTATCTTCTATCGTGATGGATTATATTGGTTGCCCCCTTCCACTCTGATCTGAAGTCCCGCATGTTGAGGATTATTCACGCAGTATGAATGAAATCGGTGACTGCTTGAGCCAGGTGCAAAATGATTTATTTATTTTCATTAGATTACGATAAATATGAGAAAAGCTGCGGTTATAGATTTATTCTAATCTATTTTCTTTGTGGTCCAGATAATTGACCAGCGGTCAGTTGAACAGAATTTTGCTAGCTGATGTCGCGGTGGATAGCCACGATGAGAAAAAGTTCACGATTCACTTTGCCAGATGCAAATTACGTATTAATTTTATCAACAATGGAAGGCTTATATCTAATAAATAAACATTACCTTTATCATTTTTTGTTTTTCTAAAATCCTTTTTTTTTTGGTTGCGCTACTAGCTAGCTCCTAAATGTCACATTTCAGGCATCATGTACTTTGTGGGTGCAAACATAGACATATACGGGTGGAAGAGGGAGGCTTTTATGAGAACGAAACAGACACAAGCGTCCCCGTAACTATGGTAACTTACTAACACACATCGCAAATTACATACATTATAGGCAAAAGACTCAGTAGTTGCAAGAGCTCTAAGTTCATACTCATCTTATCTTTTAACTGTAAGAAAAGACTCCGGGCTAAAGAAAAAATACCCCGGGCTATAGCCCAGTGTAATGTGGGGGAAAAAGCCACTAGATGGCGTTATTGACATTTTTTTATTAAGCCAGTCTGGAGCTAGGGTTTGGGCATGCCCTGGGAATGCCTCAGAGGGGAAAGTCCTAGAGAATTGAAAAAAGTCTGGAAAGTAGGAGGGGGCTGGAAAAGAGTATATAAGGAGAAAAATTGAGAGTGAAGTAGTAGGAGAAATTGCAGGAGAGATTGTGGAAGGATACATTTGACCAGACCTGTCACTCTTTTCAAGACCTGTGAAGCTTTTGAGGATTTTTGCCTGTGCTGGAACATTTTCCTGTCCAAGAACATCGCAACATAGCAACCCCCATCTCAATTACCAAAGGAACTGTAACTATCTCATTTTTTTATATTTTAATCTTAGTAAGTGCTTTGTTAATTAAATCTGCTTAAGTTTTAAAATTTTGTCTGTCATTCCTTGCTGTCCGATAGGTCATAACTTATTGGGGCCATAACACCAGTAGCCAGGGCCTAAACACGCCCCTGGCAGTTACGCTCTTCTTTTTAATCTACGCAGTTGTCTGCACCGGCTCCGTGCAGCTGGCGTCTCAGCTGCGTCTCATCCCTAAACACGACCCGAAGCTTTTATTTACACCTCGAGTCTATTTTTCTGACAATACGCACGTAAAGGTGGACGGATGCTCAATGAAAATGCATTGACTTAATGTATTTATTCACATTTTGCAATCTATAGGCTTTTTGCAATTTTAAATTTCATGGGTATACTACAATGTACAATATACTTCAGTATTTTAGCACTATCTTCTCATTTTACTTTTGTCATATTATCTTTATTTTTTATCATGAGTGATAATCATATGCATCGGTGTAAACTGATAAATAAATCATAAAGGTTTGGCTGCTCCTTCGCTGCTCTACACTTCGAATCATATGTGAGCAAGACAGAACCAGTATAGACAGTCGCTTCTGAGTCGCATGAACGCTGTCATCACGCAAGCCCGACGCTGACGTGGTGCTTGCAGTCTTGATAAGGAGTAAGACAAAATCCCAAAGCTAAACTAGCCAAAATGTTTCATTTTACATGAACTGGTTTAGTAACCTACATTATCAGTGTAAACAAAAACTTTGTGCAGACCTAAACATTTGAAAATGAAAGTAAACTCAACTAAATGAGACATTTTGGTGCTGGTTCAACAAGTTCACCAACACTTCAAATTGAGTTTAAATATTTACAGAAATTAGACATACTTACCTTCAGATTCCAATTTTGCAGTTTGTTCACAGATGCTTGGGATGGTGCAGTCCTTCAGCAATAACTTTTCCGTGAGGCATTGTATTTGATGGCATAGTGGCGACAGGGAAATATGAGGAAATTTCCGCAGGGCTCAAACTGATTGTCAACAATCTGCTCTTTTAAAACTGCCATTATTTTGCCGTGCGACTGGTCCAGCTGTGCATTCATCGGCACATGCATGCTCTTCAGGAAACATGGGGTTGTGATGGAAGCTTGATGCTGGATCTATCTTAGCAGTGTGAATCCTATGTGTCATTATGTGGAAAAAATGCCCCTAAAAGCAAGAAATTTGGGAGAGTCTCAGGTGGAATTGCAGTTTTTGTTCATCAAGATTTTGCAGATTATGTAACATGGATCGAGAAAGCTTTCGAGTTATGTAATTTCCTAGAGTTTGATTGTTTGCTATTTAATACTGAAAGAGATGTTTTATTTTGTTTCTGATTTTTTTCCTCCTGAAGGATCAGGTCATTACTCAGCTGAGGGAAATGGCATTGAAATGTTCAGGGAAGAAATAGAAGAGCTGGAAGCTAAGAAATCAAGATTTTTTTGGTGTATTTTGGGTGATCTAATGTGAGAATTGGTCATAAACAAGATTTTATTGCTGATGACAGTGTGGAGAATATTCCACATATGGATTGGTACCCAGAAAGTAATTCAAATGTGCCTAGGTTGTCTAAAGACTCTGTTGTGAACAATTTTGGTAAACTTCTTAATCTATGTAAAGAGGAAGATATTTAAGTTTTAAATGGAAGATATGGGTCTGATGAGAGAGGTGAATTCACCTTCATTCTGTTAATGGTTCAAGTGTTGTTGATTATGTTGTCATTGATAAAAACTTAACATCATGGATTGAACATTTTGAAGTGTTGGAGGAGGATTTGAGTGATCACTTTCCATTGGTACTTGTCTTGAAAGCTTTTGTCAGTTCTACTGGTCAAAGAGGAGATATAGAGAGTGAACAGTTGAAGATCCAGTTAGATATAAATAGAGAAAGAAAGGAGATATTTTCGACAAGGATAGATGAACAGTTACTTGTTAAGAGTCAATAGTTGGAGATTGTGAAAACAATACATGAAGCTGTGAAAGTTCTAACAAATGTCCAGCATAGTGCTGTTGTTGAGATGAAATGTAGTATGAAGAAAACAAGTGGTCAAATGGGAAATAGAGTAAACCAACCAGAGTGTTAGGACAAAGAATGTGATGAACTCCAAACTGAAAAATATAGGTTGTTAAATAGGTACAGAATGTCCAGTGCAGTTGCTGACAGAGAAAATTATGTAGAGTGTAAGAAACGGTTTAAAAATACCTACGAAATGAAATGAAACAAAAAAAAGTGTTCATGATATATTTAAAGATAAACTGGAGAGAAACCTGGGTAATCCTACGGCGTTCTGAAAGTGTGTTAAGAGAATAAATCGAAGTGAGTCAGCAAAATCTGACATACCTGTAAGTGGAAGACAATGGTTTGAGTATTTTAAGGGTTTGTTAAACACTGCTCCTGAGGTAAACCCTACATTTGAAGAAGTGACAAATTTTGTCCAAAGACATGAAGAAAGTTGTGAAGTGTGTGTATTGGCAGATAATGTGTTAAATGAAGAGATAACAGACAACGAAGTTAAGAAAGTGCTATCGAGTCTTGCACCGGGGAAGGCCTCAGGGTATGATAGTATTCCGATTGAAATGATTAAAGTAGCGTACTTATCCATCGGTTCGATTCTTGTGAAACTATTCTATTGGTCTACAGGGCAAGATAAGAGTGTTGGAGTGGTTTTGTGATAAATGGGGCCTAAAGGTTAACTTATCCAAAAGGTGAAAAACTTATGTGTTTTTTTTTTTTAGGAGAGGAGGTGTGTTGACCAAATACGAAAAGTGGTTTTTCAAAGGCTCTGAGATTGAGGTTGCTAGTAGTTATAAATACCTTAGAATTTTTTTCAGTGTGAAGTTATCTTGGGGTTTAGCCACGAATACGCTCGCCTCATAAGCGAAGAAAGCGTTGTGTATGATATACAGTGTGCAGCATAAATGTGGTGCACTTTCAACATCTGTTGCAACAAGTTTATTTGATAAAAAGATTTCTCCCATTTTACTTTACGGGTCAGAGATATGGGGCCATGTGGAGTTACAATATTGAGCAGGTTCAGTACATGTACTATAAACGCATCTTAGGTCCCAGTACTACAACCCCGAATGCTGTTGTTTAATCTGAGTTGGGTATTTACTCCTTAACTGTCAAGTATTATTTTTGAGTGGTAAAATATTGGTTAAAATTAATTAATATGCCCGAAGGTAGAATTCCTAAAGCATGTTACATTATGTTGAAACGACTGGATGAGCAAGGCGAACTTACATGGGCTACCTCTGTTAGGAAAATCCTTGAAAAGTTTGATTTTAGTGAAGTTTGGAGTGAACAAAAAGTTGAAAATGTACAAGGTTTTGTAGAGCTATTGGATGAAATGATTAAGGTGTACGAAGAAAGTAAAATACTTGCTTGGATTGGAAATTCAAGTAGATTATCGTTGCATAGGACGTTCAAGGAAAAATTTTGCAGAGAATTTTATTTAAATGTTGTTTACTTTAAGAAATATAGGCTTGCTTGGAGTAGATTCGGTTGTTCTGACCATACTTTAAGTATCAAAAAAGGTAGAAGGAATAGAGTCAAATAGCCATCAGCGTTTGTATGTTTTGTAAAGCTATATTAGATATTTGTGTCCTTGAAGACAAACTCCATTTTTTTAGTTTGCTGTCCAGCCTATGACCTGATTAGACTACAATACCTTGGTCCAAACCTACCTACTTTCGATTGTTTTTTTTGTCTTCCATGGACATTGATGTCTTGGTTAAACTTGGAATTTATATCGCTTAAGCCCTATTGTTTAGAAAATCGTTTAACATAGGTGTCTTATTCAGAAATGTCTGCCACCTGAGTGAGAAAAAAAGTTATGTACTATGGGCCGATGGTCCATTATGAATAAATGTTATAAATCATCCATTTTCTATACCCGCTTATTCCTCACTAGGGTCACGGGGCGAGCTGCAGCCTATCCCAGCTGGCTACGGGCAAGGGCAGGGACCCACCCTGGACAGCTTGCCAATCCATCGCAGGGCGCCCCAGGCCGGATTCAAACCCATGACCTTCTTGCTGTAAGGCAGCAATGCTGACCACTGTGCCACCCTGCCGCCCGCTGTTATAAATCAATTAAATTCAAATACCATAAAGCCATAAAATTTAGGGGAGTAAATGAAAGGCCGCTCTCTTAGTGTTAAAGCCTCCAGTTTGCCTTGAAATCTGTTTGGTCAGTTTTAAATAAGAGCATTTTAGCAGTTGTCACTCCCTGCCACACAATGGTGGGGGATGTAGGAATCTGTGTTGTCCTCCTCTTGTCAGTCTGACCATCTCTCAAGCTTCTTTTCTAGGCCAGAACTCCTAAACTGTTAAATATTTCACAATGAAATTTAATAAATGGATATATCTTACTGCGTAGATGTCTTTTCTTATTTCTGTCTGTCCTTCTGCCCATCTGTCCATCCCTCCCTTGCTTCTTGTTTCTGAGCCGGATATCAGCCATCCCATTTTTTGTCTGGCAAGAACTCTTAGACCATTCAGTATTTCTCTATGAAATTTTATACATGGATACATCTCATTGTGTTGATGTCCCTTTTCATCCTTCCATTTGCTCTCCAGTCCATCTGTCCATTCTTCCACCACATTTTGTTTCCGGGCCCAATATCAGCCATCTCCTTCTGTTCCGGTCAAGAACTTCCAAACCATTCAGGATTTCTCTACAAAATTTAATACACAGTTACATCTTATTCTGTAGATGTGCTTGCCATCCATTCTAATGTCTGTCTGTACATCACTCCACCAGGATTTGAACGTCAGAATTGTAGTCTAAAATGGTAGCTTGGATGATAGCTTTTGTATCACATTTAAAATGTTTGTTCTGATACACTGTATTATTTGGCTGGAAAGTTATTCTGAATAATTATGAGGTGGTGAAGGATATATGAAATATTTGCAATGTGCATCTGCATGGTAATGTTCAGCAGAAACTATTCTAACTATATAAACTATGAGCCCTAACCTGCTTACTTTCTGAGTGCTAAGGGGGTCCAGATGACCTCTTATAGCCAAATCCAACATTGTGCTGAAATGCAAACTACACGTAACAAAATCTGCATAATAGGACTTCTCTTGATCTCACCCCACAAACAATACAAATTTGCCCGGCTAACGCAGCTGACATTCAGTTAACATTAACTTTTTATGCTTTAAAGCAATTCTTACCTTTCTGGCATGTGACACAGCACTTAGTAAAAATTTAGCAACGACACCAATCTCGCGCGTATTCACATCTTTGCATTGACTTTGAATGTAGTCTGTCGTATGAAAAATTTGTTTCGTGTCCGGTGTGGAAGCATCGTGAAACGGGCAATGGAGTCAGATTCAGAGGCACCGTTTAGTGAAAACTAACCAACAGTAATTACATAATATTCAGTTCTATATATGGAATAAAATAAAATGTCCTCATAATGTCTGATGGTCTACCATTAACATTATTATTGTAGTAATTATAGCATTTCAGCGCCTGTTTCTTGACAGTCAGATGCATCATTTTTCGGCTGAATTCATACATATTTTCTTGCAAAACTGCTGTCATAACGTCTTGCCTCACCAGAATTGTCCGATAAAGTTAGTCATTAAATTAGGAGCAGTTGCAGCTGTTTTGCAGGCTAGCTGTTGAGTACCTGTTTTGTCTCTACCGCTCTGCTACTCTGCCAGAGAGGCGCGTGACTCGCAAGCGGTGACAGCGGTAGGTAACTGGAAGGGACGCGGTGACGGATGACAGGCAGGAAGCTCAGCAAATCATTTTATTTGGACCAAAGAAAGTGATGGGTCAGACTTTTATCAGAAATATATGAGAATTGAATATTGATGAGTTTCAACACCTGGTGGATTTCTTTTACATTTTAGTGTGCCATGCGCTTATTAGGAACATTTTAAGATTACAAAATGTTCTTTTCTCCAGCATTGCACGGTTTTACATATATTGCTAATATTTTTAGATTTCAATTTTGATTTCACACCAAACAGATGGAGCTGCATTTGAGCGCTGATGATGATAATAATAATAATAATGAATCCTCATTTCACATTTTAAATAAGGAACTACAGTTTCTGTCACAAACATTAGAAGGTGGTTTCACATTAAACAAGCAGCTGCTAGGCTGCCAGTGTGCTATTCTAATAGCACTCTCTGCTGGCATGTTAGAAAAAAAGTAAAAATGCCAGAAAGGTAAGAATTGCTTTAAACAGTGGTGGTCAAGCAAGTCAATTTAGCAATTAGCTTGTCACTGGATAGAACTCTCTGGAGTTAATGTTAAAAGCTCTTCAGAATAAACAACCCTTTCCAATTCCACATAATCACACCATACCATATCAAATTAGAGGTAATTCAAAACATTATACATATTTATTGATTGTAATCAGCAATGGATGTTAGCTTCCTTTTGTTTGACACACATCAGCATTGAAAAGTCATGTTAGATTATGTCATCGGATCGAATTAGTCCACATTCTGAGTGCTTCCTCAGTTACTTAACCATGTGGTCCAATAACTATATCAGTCACTATTTGTCCCAATTTGACAACTACTAGCTTTACTAGACACCTGATAGCTCTGTATCCTTCAATCTATATTGACATGCCCGTAGGGAATAGTAGCTGCCTGCAAAAATGGGAAATTCTTTTACTTGTGCAAAATACAACGATCTAAAAGTCAGGAGTGACTCCTTGTGGTAGCTAACCACATTATTTGTATACAGAAGACATTTCAGTTTACACGTTTAAACATTCAGTACAATTACTTTGTGCACCTATTGACTATTTAAAATTCCAAAATTCTGCAAAGTTTTTATATTAAAACTAGGATTAATTATCTTGTTTTCTTTTCTTTTTTTTTGTGTTGTCACGCAGCAGAGTCAGACTTAGAGAGATGAAAAGACAAAGCCACGAGAGAGTGAGAAGAAAACAGCTGCAGTTTTGCACACTGTAATCATATGAGCCCAATATACTGTCAGATAGGATAAAATTACATTTTAGGTTACAGGAATTACTGGGCAACTTGTAATTAAGAATACAACATATGGTGAAAACGGGTATAATGCCATTAGGGAAGATGAATTTCCATCCCATGCTGTAATTTTACAGTAAATGACAACTTGATTAGGTCACATTTATGTATTTTCTTAAGGGTCCTAGACTCCCTATATGAGGGTACTATTGTGGCCCATCGGCAACATTACTTCCGACGTCCCAATCTGAACATTGTTCCCACTGCCACCCTGGCTGTATTGGCCCTCCTTCAGCAAGAAGTCCAATGTAATATGTCAGGTTGCAGGGAGAGAGAGCTGGGGAGGTCGAGAGAGCAAGTCACACAGACAAAGCTGGTTGGGTTCAACAATGCAGAGCAGGTTTGTTTGTGAAGTAGAAAACAGCAGTAATTCAAACATGTGGGAGGGAGGTTGAACAGATGAACCTGTAAGCAGGATTGTAATCTGACTTTTCTGGACTGTTCTATATAGTGGAGATCACGCTGGACAGGTGGAGTGAACTGAGGAAAAGTATTTTCCATCACAGTGGTTCTTAAATGTTTTCCAAATGAATATAGGTATGTTTATTTCTTTCTTGGATATCTGTTTTTTTTTTTATTATTTCTGCATCCATCTTTTAACACCTCCAAAGCTCAATGCCAGAAGGCAATAGCATTTTTGCTTCTCAATCCAAGTAATTTCTCATACATTTAAGGATTTTGAGGTCTAGACTCTGGGAGATGTGTTGTAGAAATTTTATGTTAACTGCAGGTCCTGCTGAGTAACAACAAGGACTAATAAACATGATAAAAATAATTTACCCTGAATGGCTTATTTGATGGGAAATAAACAAGATAAATAAATGGTCTCCAGCATTGCACAGTTTTCCATATATTGCTAATATTTTTAGATTTCAATTTTAATTTCACACCAAGAAGATGGTGCTGCATTTGACCGATGATGATGATGATAATAATAATAATAATAATAATAAATCCTCATTTCACATTTTAAATAAGGAACTACAGTTTCTGTCATGAACATTAGAAGGTGGTTTCACATTAAACAAGCAGCTGCTAGGCTGCTAGTGTGCTATTCTAATAGCACTCTCTGCTGGCATGTTAGAAAACAAGTTAGAAATGCCAGTCGGAGATATGTCAAACACAAGGAAATACTGTGTGCTATACAATTTAATTTACAACAATGCATTGTGGAGCTGCGTGAATAAGCAGGGATGCACAAATTCAAAAGACATGAAGCTTTTACACCATCCTCTCCTGCCCTTTTAGCAATATGCAACATCGCTTGGCTGGCTGCTGCCTTTGTCTGTATTGTGAGAGCAAATTCACTGTGTCACTTTGAATCTTTGCATCCTTGCTATGAAGTGCGGCACAACACACCGTGCCAATGGCTAGGCGGAAAAACTGGCCTGAGCTCGCCCTGCGAACCCTCAGGGGTGGCAAGTGACACAATTAATAAGGCAAACTTAAAATAGGAGGTGATTGGTCTGTTGGTGGTCACAAAATGAAAAGCAAGTGTGTGGTTTTTTTTTTTTTTCTCTCGGTGCTTCACTGGTATGAGAATGGCAATGGACAAAGAGGATTAACAGCATCTTTTAATAAAAAAAAATGCATTTGCTAATAACATCATATCCAGCTATGATGTAATCAATGCATGGGAATGTGTGCAACAGCTTCTGGTGTAAATTCATTGTTTGCTCTCTTTTGTTTTTTATTTTATATTGACTCACTGCTTCTATTATTCTTGTCTATTTTGCCAAAATGCATCCCTCTCTGTCCTTGTGGTAGTAGGTAAAATAAAAATATTTGTGGTTATACACTCAAAAAAAAAAAAAAATAGAGATGAAGGAACATTTGATTTTGACCCGCATATGTGAAAAGTGAAAACTGCACGTAAATCCCAAGTGTTTACGTCATTGGTGCTAATCCAAGACAAGATGCATCAAATTATTTTATGAGAGGAATATAGGACCCCAACACAGAGTATCCACAGGTATGACCAGAATCACACAAAGTCCATTGTACAATGTCCAAAGTGATTTCAGTATCTTGTGTGACCACCACATGCTCTCACCACAGCTTCACAGTGTTTTGGGGAGCTTAGAACAAGAGAAAATAATGAAGAAAAACTCAGCAGGCCGTAGCTTTTATTGTTGAGTATAATAGTTGCTGGATTAGCTATTAAAACAAATACAACAGATCCACCAGTCAGTCTCCACCTCTCAGCTTTCCCTTTATTCCTGGGTAATTTTATTTCTAATTCTGTTCTGTACTAAACTAGCAGCAGCAGTTAGCAATAGAGCACAAGCTGCTTTCCGTGTAAACGATCTAGTAACATACAAAAATGTTCACTACATTAAATCAAGTGTGAAGAGTACATATAATTATTAGCATATCCCTGCGAAATGCTCGCATAGCAATATTTGGGGAGCACTCGAGACCTTATTGACTGAAAATTGACAGGAGCAAGAATACCCTCCAGTCATGAAATTAATTGCACAGCTTGGAAATATCATTAAAAGGCCGCATCGCTTCTGGGTTCTATGGCAGATGTGAATTTGTGTAAAAAGTCAATTGCGGGTGAGTGTGTTAAAATGCTAAAAATTTTCACGGCACATGAAGCGTTTATGGCATATATTTAAATCAAAACCTTCGTATTTGGTTTTGTTGGAGTTCAATATGACCTCCTATGACATCTAATGGCTGCCACTGAAATTAAACAAGTAGGGGAGTGTAAAAATGCTCCGCACAGCTGGGGGAGAAAAGCAAAGGCCCGATGCGAGGAATAAACTGCATTGTAAAATATGATATTCACTGAATCAAAGATAATCCCCCTCTCTGACCTCTTTAATAGGACGGCTTAGACAGACACACAAAGCTACACCATCTGCTACCCAGTGGCATGTCGCAGACGTTAATCCAAAGATAATGCGCACTTGGAAATGAGGAACATAATCCAAACACTGTATACATAACATATATTCATTTTGGACATGAATGAAAGTGACGGGCTTATCAGAGACACTTTCTCACGTGCTGCTTGGAGCATCAGCCTGAAATGCAGAAACATGAGTGGTTCACCAGTTTCACTTCAGATCAGCAGACCTAACCGTCTGCAAGATACAAAGAAGCCTCAGCATCAGGCGTGCATATGGACAACGTTTCTTATTTTGGGAGCAACGTATTTGCATAAGAGATATGCGGTATGCGAATGTACGTGAGGTACTGTATGTGGATGTGTGCATGTGTGTGCGTGTGTGTGTGAGAGAGAGGGAGAGAGAGAGAAAGGGGAAGAGAGAGCGAGAGAAAGGGGGTGAGAGAGAGAGACAGTGTGAGAAACAGAGCTGGACAGTGTGGATGTTTGTGTTTATTTCTGTTAGAGGGAGAGATAGAGTGACTGTGTGTGAGGTCATGAACATCTGTGATATCGAGGCAATCTAACATGTTAGGTTGCTATATGGGATTCCATCTGTAATTGCATCTTCAAAATCTCATTTTCTACCTCCGGAGCAGGTAAAGCACCCCGGGTAACACTCAATGGAACTGCAATGCTTCTCAGTCATGGCAGCTGCAGCTTGAAATACACTACAAACCTCCGTTTCTCTCTCTTCAAGGTTTTGACTTGTGATAAGAATGAAGCATGAACTTTATTGAACAGAAAGCTTATTTATTATGAGGTATTTGAGATTTTCAATCCAAGAAATATTGTACAGAGCCAGGCGCCGTGTCAAAGACTATCAAAATTATGGCAACCTTAAAACCAATACACCCTTAGAAATTACAATTTTCTCTATGTAGCCAATAAACCGAAAGGATAATTTTCTCAGAAGGGAAGAAAACCACACCTGTAAGAGATGGCTGTGCATACTTTATGTTTTTTTGCGCAATAAAGAAATCATTTGTCTTTGATGATCAATATCTTATTTCATCTTGCAAAAGGAATCAACACAGGCTCACATTCATGAGCAGCAGTGGAGGAAATCCTGATGACATAGTACATTAATAACATCCAAATCACTGTCTGCGGACACATTCGATTGTCCGAGACAAATATGACTGTGACCTGGAGTTACCCGGCTTACCCTTCTTTAATCACACCGCTCTCCTAAAGCCACTCCCCATCCACCCAATCCAACCGGTGGAGTCTGTCTGCTGGCTTAAATTTCTCGCAGCAGTCCCCTGAGTGACTAAAAGCAGTAATTGGGAAAAGCTTGGAGATGCTGGGATGGTCTTCACATAATTCAGGCCCTGCTGGGCATTATGAAGAGGCAGGCAAAAGGCATTTGCTGGCATCAGCTGCTTTTGTAAAGAGTATATAGATGCTGGGTCAGTTCTCGGGCCTTGCTGTGTGTCAATTCAGTTCATAGCGTTTGATCTGACTTTTTGCTCTCTGTGTTCCGCCTTCCTTTGATGAGAAAATACAGACTACGGGGGGTGTTCGGGGACAGTGTGTACCGAGAAGTACGGATCCTGCCCACTCTCCAGCCTCCTGAGGTGGGTAGAAGTCTCCATTGATGACTCCATTTGGGAGAGCTCTGAGGCGGTCCTCAGTGGAGCTGCCTGGCTGAATTATTAAAATCACGGGGGAATGGACACGCTGCAGTCAAAGAAATGCCTGATATAACTTTGAATGGGACTCCACCTTTGACCAAAGGGTATCAGACTGAACCAATCTGCTTCAAATTGTGATGAGCGCAAGCTGTGTTATCGCATCATGGTGATAAGACGGGGCTTGATAAACAAGTAAATAATAAGGAAATGGTATAACAGGAAGCATGTGAGATGCACACAACGTAATACACACAGGATGTGTCCAGTATGCAGTGTGATAACGAAAGGGTACTTTTTGGACACTGTAATGACGATATGATATGCAAAGGGGACAGTGTGGTAAAGCCACGTGTGCTTCATATTATTGTAAATCATTTAGTGGCCCAGGGAATATGTTGCCAGAGAGGGCCATGTACAAACCCACCTCTTTGATGCCTTAACTCCAAACAGCGGGCGGTTTCTGCTCTAGTCAAACCCCTGAGCACCATGGCAACATCTCCAGCATTTACAGGGTAAGTTTGACAACCGCTGTCTCTAACTGCTGAGAAAGAGCATGGTGTGAGTCTTGAAACACATCACAGAAAAAGTACACAGACACAGAACACAAAGATGGACCACTGACACAGAGGACAGGACCCAGCTGTAGAACAGGAACGAAATGCGATTGTGAAGATCTTGAGAATCTGGGCACAGAGAAGCTAGAGATACAAAATTAGATGAAAGAAAAAACGGCTGGAACATACGTAATTAATGCACGGATCAGACCACAGATTCTATTCAACAATCAGAAGACAACCTTCTTCATTTCATCCATCAATCAATGTTTCCTCAGGGTAAAAGTTTCCAGAAACAGTGATAACAAAAGTTAGGGATGTTATGTTGAATTGCAGCCCATCCATTGACATTTCCTTTGTTGCCAGTCTTAAGAACACACAGTATTTGATGGGCTAGCAGAATCTATGATGAGAACCTGAGATGGAGATGAAACGCCGAGGAACTCTGAGATGGGATTCTGAGCAGGAACACAGAGTTGGACCATAGAAATGCAACTCAGAGATAATGGAGGCGGAGATGAGGTGATTCTATTGGAGAATCATTATTTATTTAGCAGGCTGTGACAAAGGCAGACCCACTCAGCACAACTCAATGGCCAGGTACAAACAAAAGAAACAGTGAACCACGTTTGATTGACATGGCGCGGGTGTCGTACAGAGGAATTGCCTTGCCAGCCATAATAGCAACTTTGCTGTCATCCTTTTATTTCCTCCCCCAACAACATTCAAATGGCTTTATTGGTATAGAAAGAAAAATGCCAAAGCACAGATACATTTGCAGATATAACATGCAGTCAACAAAGGGAATGCCACTGCTGAATTAACTGATTCAATAAAGGAGTAGTTAAATAATGCAGCCGAGAGATAAATTGATGATTAATGTGGAGCAGATTTTTAAACTGAAATAAATGCCTGGTAACTTTTATCATTATTTTAACACATTGTCATTGTAAAGCACATGATTAAGGTGCTTTAAAATAACACAATAAAGCAAGATAAAGAGCACACATAATAAAACACTTCTTTTTAATGGCTGAATGCAATAAAAAAAATACATCAAGTTTAATAAAGGGCACATATTAAGGTTTTCATTAAAGTAAACTAATACAGATATCCTGCATAAATTACTGTAATTTGTCAGTATTATTGCTCATAAAAGTATGCTCGGTGATATTCAGAGTGACTATGGGAGGAGAGGCAATAATCTCTGACTGCAAAGAACCTCTTCCATTAGTTTATTTCCTCTCTCTCTCTCTCTCTCTCTCTCTCTCTCTCCCTCCCTTCATTGGTCCACTCCTCTCAAAAGTTTGACAGTTCAACTGTGGAACTGCAGAATAATTCAACACACAATCCTCTGAGGTTTCTCAACTCCTTCCAGAGTTTTTTTTTTTCTTAGCTCCACTCAACTTCCCAAAGCAACGCATGTGAACCAAAACTCACCCGCATCAGCATGGAATGCATGTCATCACACAGAAATGCGCTTTCAAATTTAGCTAAAAATAAAAATAAAAAAAAGACTCAGACTCCATGCAGAAACTGCAGAGACGTGCAGCAGGAATATGAATGAATAATACATCAATCTGAACCATCGGAAGATGAATGGCTCCAGCATTTTATTTCAATATTAATCTCTCATATGAGGACCTGGACAGGTATCTGTGAAACAGCTCGCTTGCAGCTTTGCTGTTGAATGTTAGCAGCAAACAAGTAAAGGATGAGGAGTATATGCCAAGTGAGCATCAGTTGGGTTGCCAGTCTTGAGCAGCACCAAACACTCTGAAGTGATGGTTTCGAGTGAACTGTTCCCAAGCACGGCCCACACGATACTGGCACAACATAAAAGTAAGCGCCATCTCCACAGGCAGCAGAGAACAAAAATGCATTTATTTATTTAGTCTTTTATTTATTTATCTACTCTATCCTCGTCAATGTACAAAGCCACCTTGGGGGGTGGGGGGGAGGGATGTATTGGCTGCACATAACCAAAGCAAATAGAGCAATAGATGGGCTGCAGATATCAAAGCACCAGCCATGAGAGCAGCGAACAGAGTAATAATGCACATAGACTTCACAGGTTTGAAGCGTACTTGCTGGATGTCCTATCAACATAATAGAGATGTTCATTTTTTTCCAGAAGGGGGGTTTGAATGGGACTCCCCAGAAGTGGTTAATATCTTCATCTTTTTATGTGAACTGCCCCAATTTCAAGTTTTGCCACCCACACCAGTTCATTCGGGACTAGGTGTGTAAAGGCCACCCGCAAGACAAGCCATAAAGGACAGTAGGAGTGCTGGCACTGATCACAACATAAGCACTAGCACTCACCACTGCAAGAGATCTAGCTCTGACCACTTGAGTTGAGCCGCACAGATCGCAAGATGAGAGCTGCCACTGAACACGACAGGAGATCTGGCTCTGAACATTGGAGGAGAGTGAGTACTGATTGCATCATTAGAACTGGCTTTGTTTACTGCAGGAGATATAACCCTGACTGCTAGGCTTCTGGAGAGCGAGAACTGAAAACTGGAGGAAGCTAGCGCAGATCACCAGTGGTCAGATAGCTTTGAACCCTCGACTACGAGAGTGCCAGCATTGAACACTGCTCTCGGCTACAAGAGAGCTAGCCCGGAGCACCGCAAGAAAACTAGCACCAAACTATACAGGAGGGGTAGGATTGATTACCACAGGGCAGTTTGCAATGATTCACTCCAGCAGAACAAGCACTGATTGCAATAGAGTGAGCCAGCACTGATCGCTGGCACTGATCTATGCCAGATCTGTTGTCACTCCCACTGCCATAATCTGTCACTACTACTGCCGTTCTGAAAACCTGCTGAATCATTTCTCGGCCCTTTATTGATGATTCATTATGAATCGATGACCTTGACTGCTTGACAAGCAGTCATTCTCCTTTGCTCCAGAGGCACTTTGCCATTTTCTCTGTCCCCTACAGCTGACCTTCATCTACACATTTTGATCTGGCATGAACCTAACTAATGAATGACAGGTCCAAATCAGGGTTTGATGAAAAACTTTCATCAAATCAGGGCGAGCTTCTTGCATGCACTTCAGAAATCACAGCAGTTTATGTATGCCTGAAGTACAAAAATACAATAATAAGGATGAGATGATCTTTAGAGGAAGGGCACTAAGCTTTCAGTCTGCATGATTCCGTTAAAACGGAAAGCCCAAATATTTATTTTCCCCAACCTCTGGTAATATTTGCACAGCCTGAATTAAACATGATCTATCTAACGCAATAATTGTGGCACGCAGAGGAAGCAATAACAACAATAGAAAAATGCATGAATAAGTAATGGTGCTCCACTTTGAACCTGGCATCAAAGTGATCTGAAACTCCACTTCGAGTCTGGCGATGAACGCGCCACAGCTCCTAGGGCACTCGCTGGGCAGGAAACTCAATCAATCATTGATTCAGTCAATCAGCACACCCACCACCTGATGGCCTGTGGTAAACACTCTACTTATTCTCTCCCCGCATAAATTTGATTTATCCACAGCATCTTAAGTAACGTTTAACATTCTATTAATGCCAAGAAGTGAATGCTTGTGGGGGACGTGCAGCCCAGATAACACAAGTAAACAACACAATCACCTCCACCGCAGCATGATATATAACTCATAATGTAATGCAACATAAGTCAAATATCATAACATAAGTGAACATTAGCGACCATCCCGTGATGGGATCACACCTGCCGCTCCTCCCACCCCCTTACTTTCAGACTGCACACACCTTCAGACTTTGCCTTGATTTTGATTTCAACTTAAACACTACAAGTTTCATGACTGCATCTTGACACACTCAAACTAACGTAGTGTAGATAGTACTCCTCCATGCTGCCTGGGCTGGCAATAATGCAATATAACATGGTGCTGGGTAAAACAATGTAACCCTTAACAAAACAAAACAAAACACAGCAACACGCGACATGACACTCCATCATGACATATCAAGGCATTTAGCCCAAAATGCTCCCAGAACTGACAATTAGTTAAATTTGTTAAATTTGCAAGTCTGTTTAAGTTCAAATTTCACTTAAGAGATAGCTGCTTAACTTTCTAAATAATGTAAGAAAAATAACACTCAATCCTTAGCACTGAGAAGCGAAAAGTCATCATTTATAAAGTTTGTAGTCTCACTTGATAATCTAACTGTTAGCGATGTAAAGCAGGATGATTATTTTGAGAGTCACAAAAAGCGAGAGTGGACGAGAAACCTTCAGGCTTTTTTTCTCATAAATACCTCAGGAGTGGCCACAGCCCCCAGAATTAGAAAAAAAAAAGAAAAAAACAGTACTGATGGATCTGACAAATACAATTAAGAATGTGAAGCACTAGCCACAGTTACCTAATGATCACTGGTTGAGAATACAAATGAATTCATACATAAATTTATATGTAGATAAAGTCCATCCATTATCTAAACCACTTCCTCATCACTAAATTCATTGGGACAGATGGAGTCTATCCCAGCTGACTATGAGCAAAAGGCAGGGACACACCCAGGATAGCTTGCCAATCCATTGCAGGGCAATGGAGTCTCCAGTTAGCCTGAGATGCATATATTTGGACCGTGAACGGAAACTGGAGTCCCCAGAGGAAACCCATGCAAACACGGGGAGGACGTGAAGTATACTCAAGAAGGCCTCAGTCTGGATCCAACCCCACCAGCATCTTGCTGGGAGGAAACTGTTACCCACTGTGCCGCTATGCACCCCCATGAGTGAGTGAGTGAGTGAGTGAGCGAGTTTAAACCACAGTATCATCTCACCACTAAAAGAACTTTTGCAGCTTCATTGATTTTCACTCAGACCGTATTGCCTCTCTGCCCTCTAGTGTTAAGAGAATGAACCAAGCAGGACTGTTCTCTTTAAATAACTGTGACTTGTATTAACTTGTATTAATGCTCCTTAACGACCACCTTTTTGAGCCAGAGAGTACCAGAGCAATGAGTGGACTTGAGAACGCAGAAAAATACATTAGCTGTCTGATTCATGTAAGAATTCTTATCATTCATCAATTCTGATGTACGTTTTAGTTTGGTTTACTCTGTGTCAAGTTTTCACGATAATATATCCTTGATGGTCGATTGATTAGTTATCTGAGGTAATTAAATAGATATGTCCTACTCAGGTGCTGAGAGGTGAACGGTGTTGAGCTGTGCAACAGATTGAATAAATCCATTGACTGCCCATCTGCAAAGACATTCTACTTCACACTGCATAATCCAATTCTAAGCTGCAGTCCTAGTGTTTGAATGGCCTGGGGAAAAAGACTGCTCGCTCCTCCCATTTTTCTTTTTTACTGTATTTAAAGCCAGCAATCTCACAGAGGATGAAGCTCCGTGTCCCTGGAAATTAAATTTACTTCTCATTTTAGCAGTGAAAAGGACAATGCTTCTTCCCTTTCTGAGTTAGCCATCAGTAATGAAATGGGCAATGCACCGAGTCACCTTGAGTGTCAGTGTCCATTTAAGGGCTGCTTTAATGTGTAATTCCATTCCATTCGCAGATCGATGCAGAAATTTCCATGTTGTTTTCTTCATTTAAATAGCAGGTACCCGCCACTGAATTGTCTGAAATTGTCAATTACTCAACTGCTCCTGTGCTTCATGACTCATTTTCTAACTCATTTTACATACAGTGGCTTATTAATTAATAATTATTATATAATTCTTGTAGATATCAGCATGAAAGCTAATGTGTATGACTTTTAATATTGAAAACACTGTCTAAAAATATTAAAATATATGCCTAAGTTTTAAGTTTTACCAGTGTGAAACTGAATACATTTGCTAATAGATTTATTACTTTTGTTTTGTTGGCCAGAAGATTGAGCCAATTGGGGAAATGTCATTGTTACATCGAGCCCAGTCTCATCCCGACTCATAAATTGATGCTATGATGAAAAAGGAGGCTTTTGGTGTCCTTATATGAAGCCACTTTAAAACAAGCCCTGCCCCCTAACCCTTAACCCAAACCCTAACTCCAAATGTCAAATAAGGATGAAAAAAGCCTCCTTTTTTATTGGATATTGACGGTTGGTCAGGTTGCATCACCATATGACGAGTCGGGATGAGAATGTGTTGCTACATCTGGAACCATAAATACAGTAAAAATACAATAAGTTATTTAAAGCAGTATGTCAATATTTCGTACTCATACACCATTATTAAAAGACATAATTTATTGGCAACCCCAGGCTATTATTCATTAGTTTCCCCTCTGAAGGCTGAATTATTTTTTTCCGCCAACTTGGCAGTCAGAGGAAGATGGCATGAATAGTTTATGAGTATTGACTGTTTTGTCAGCTCTGTGGACACACACGTTGTTAGTAAGGAGGTAGAATTAATTCTTCATATTTCTCCCACATATATTATAAAGTGTTCTGTCAAAACATGTCAAATAATTGAAGTATATCTGTGTTTACTGTAATAATTCTCACTCTGCAGCTTTTTCTTTCTCCATCAGCTTTAAGCTTCTGCTGGGGTCTTAGAAAACTTCAGATAAGACAATTACTTAATTACTTAAGGATTGATCATGTTTGTCTCTATACCTGGTGCAAGTGCCGTTTCAGAGGATGTCCTTTCATTATCACAGTTTACGGCCAAATTTACCGTCACCACAAAATGAAATCTTAATGAATTTATGTATCTTTCTTCCACTGACCAAACAGACACGCACACACACACACACACACCCACACACACACATGCACGCACACACACACACACCCACACACATGCACGCACGCACACACACACACACACCCACACACATGCATGCAAGCACACACACACATACACATGCACGCACGCACACACACACAAACACGCAATCACTCAATTTTCCTCTCTCTTCAACTCCTTCCCTTTCTATGACCTTCCTGCCAGTGTAATTATTTTAATTACAACCTTCAGAGTCTTAGAGGGATTTAGCCTTATTCCTTAGTGTGGTCCCTGCCAGTCTATAAAAGTGTTTTGACCCTGCTGGGGAGAATAAACGTAACCAAGGTGTCAGTAAAAAGGACTGGCATTTATTTGTGTGAGAGCATGATTCCCATGGCAACAAGCCTGTTGGTGCATAGATACCAAAAGAATAGCGTAATATTCCTTCTGTGTGATTTGATCATCTCCTCATTACTTCCACACCACTTTAATCTTTGGACACAGACACACTCAACTGATCAACATGACTTTATTATGATAGTGTTTAAAAAGCATAAGCAGTTTAGCTATCGTTCTTTGACTCTGGGTTCATTTGGGGTTCACCTGTTCTTTCCCTTGGTGCGGACAGCCACAGTTTTTGGGAAGAAACATTACACAGCTGGCCTGTTATTTTTTATTTATTTATTTTTTTTCTTATGGGGGCATGGGGGGAAAAGCATACTGAGGGTGGTGCCCATTTGACAAACAGTGAAGGACTTCACAAGGCAAAAGGATGGGGGACTGCAGTTGGAACAGATGACTCAGTGTGTATGTATATGTGTATGTTGTGTGAAGTGATGATTATACACCACCGCTTTTGTCTAAAACGGGCCCTAATATATTATAATTTTTTTTGTTGAAAATGTATTAAAAAGACTATTGTAGCCAATGAGAAAAAATAAATAAATGAATAATTCCCACAAGTATATTGAGGTAAAAAATATGGGTTATAAACAAGAAACGTTGAGAACGTCAATTTTTATGACAATTGAAAGGTGTCGCAAATTTTATTTATTTGACCCTTGCATAGCCTGAATGTACGTTTAAAGGCTCATTCCATGATTACTGATGCTAAAAAATAGTTTGAACTGATTGAAAGAAAATTTAAAAAAACCGAGGCACTCAGGTAAATAAATCCTTTATTAAATGATGGCTTTATTCTCATTAAAAATGTCGACATGTTTTGGCTGTGTCGGCCTTCATCAAGACAAATAAAGAGACTCTCCTTCAAACAACCTCTTAACGCTAGTGAACAGTCACATGATCAGCATGGCCAGGTGGAGTCTCTTCACCTGATTAGGGTGAACAAGCAGATCAATTAGTAGCAGCAGAGAGAACAAACATCATAACATCAAAACAACACAAGCAAGAGAGAAATATACAATAATAGCAAAAATAACCAATAGCTGTTCTCTAGTGAGCAAAAAGTGTCACAAGAGAACAGCTACTGGTTGAAAAACAGAGGCAACAACAGAGTTCTAATCAAGTGTATTTTGTGACACAGTATAGCAGTGAAGCAAATGGAATTAAACAAATCATTGAAAAAAACTGGGACATATTGAAATGTGAAAGTTTAATCAGAGAGGCACTTCCAGATTCTCCAACCATTAGTTTCAGGAGAGCTCCAACACTTAGATCAGGTAACCACAAGTGTGGTAATAGCAATCACTGCAGCAATATGACAAAAACTAACTTTTTCACAGATGTTACATCAGGACATAAAAATAGCATCAAGTCATTTATTAATTGTAATACGTCTTTTGTAGTTTACAAACTCGAGTGTATATGTGGTCATTTTTATGTTGCAAGAACTAAACGCAACTTGAAGGTAAGATTGGCTGAACACAAACAAGTTATGTGCTGGTAATCCATTGTACCCTATGGCTTTGCATTATAAAGAAGCTAACCATGGCAGCTGTGATTCTTTAAAGATTTCTGGCATTGACCACATTGCAAACTCTATAAGGGGTGGAGACAGATTAAAAAGGCTCTTACAGGGAGAATCTTTTTGGATATATACATTAAAAGCGACCCAATATCCAGGTTTAAATGGAGAACTGGACTTTTCTCCCTTTATATAAAGTGTTTTATTTGTTGTTATTTTTGCTATTATTGTATATTTCTCTCTTGCTTGTGTTGTTTTGATGTTATGATGTTTGTTTCCTCTGCTGCTACTAATTGATCTGCTTGTTCACCCTATTCAGGTGAAGAGACTCCACCTGGCCATGCTGATCATGTGACTGTTTACTAGCGTTAAGAGGTTGTTTTAAGGAGAGTCTCTTTATTTGTCTTGATGAAGGCCCACACGGCTGACACATGTCGAAATTTTTAATGACAATAAAGCCATCATTTAATAAAGGTTTTTTAATTTTTCTACCTCCTGAGTGCCTTGTATTTTCTTAAATTTTCTTTATATCACTTTTTTTGATCCCACACCTGAGAGCACCAGAAGCACACTTTTTCTACACCCAGCAGCACTCCATGCACCTCATGTTGTACAATAGTTTGAACTGGTTTGAGGCAACAATAATCTGCAAAATTAGCTCTGATGGTCAGTTGTTCCAGTGCATCAAGTGAAATAAACTTTGAACAGTGTCAAAGTGTTAAACACGATGGCACGACGGAAGGAGATTGTTCCTGGCCACATTGTGGCCTTACATAATGCTGAAGATGTTAAATGCTGCCATGGCACCATAAGAAACACCATCAAGTGTTTCAAAGAGACCAGTCTGCTGAAAACTAGAGGCAAAAGATGTGCAAAACAGAATTTAAGTGCAACTAATGTTTGTTATCTGTGTATGAAAAGTAAATTAAAATCTGCAGTTGACAGCATGACAACTCCATGCTGATATTAATAGCGCCACAAGTAAGGAGATAAAAGAATCAAGAACTACTATTTTTTGACGCTTGTGTGAAAATGGTCTGATTGGTCATGTTGCTGCCAAAAGCTGGCAACATCAAAAACAGACTTGAGTTTGCCAAGAAATTCAAGGATTGGACATCAAGGGACAGGAAAGTTCTTTGGACCAATAAATCGAAATTTGAAAATTTGTCACCCAAACGCAGAACTTATGTGTGCCATAGAGTTGGACAGCAGTCCAAAAATGATTGTTGAACTTTAACCCCTTAAGTAACACATGGAGGTGGTAATATTATGGCTTGGGGTTCAGTCTGCGCAAAGCAGCAGATGATCTCATATAAATGGACAAAATCATAAATCAAAAGAAGCATTACAGAGTCTTTGTGAGGCATCCAATGGCATCTGGAAAGAGACTGATTGGTCGGGGATTTTATTTTCAATATGATAATGACCCTAAACACACTTTTAAGTTATGCAAGAATATTCTCAGTTGGAAGGAAACATCTGGTGACATAAAAGTTATGATTTGGTTGCTCAAAGTCTAGACCTTAATACGATTGAGTAAATTTCTTGTGACAATGAAAGAATCTCCTTGGAATGAACTTCAAACCGTATGGAATGGTTTAGTGAGTAAGAAAATAAAACATTTGAAAACTATGTCTGAAAGATTAAATGCTGTAATTGGCCACACTAGAAATTGAGTTTTTTTCTCAAAAAAACATTATTATGAAAAATGCGAAGGTAAATAAAGTTGCTAGAATGGCCCAGTCAATCACCCGACTTGAATCCAATTGAAAATCTCTGGAACTGAAGATCAGAGTTCATAAAAGAGAACCCTGGACCCTTCAAGTTTTGAAAACAGTTTGTGTGGAACAATGGGCCAAAATCACACCTGAGCAATGCATGCGACTAGTTTCTCCATTAAGGGGGTGTATTGAAGCTGTCATTACCAACAAAGGCTTTTCTACTAAGTATTAAATAAATTTCAGTAAGCGTGTTCAATACTTAATCCCTTTGTCTTTCCACTTTATTACATATAACTAATGGACTTATTTGTTTTGATTTCTTTGTATGTTTGGATTACATGGGTTGTTGTTGACATCTGGTGAAAATTTCATATCAATAGACCCATTAGAAATATATTGAACGAGAAAAACTTTGATGCATTCAATACTCATTTTTCCACGGTGTATACTTAGTGCCATAAAAAAATGCACTGATGAGGTATGAACTGTATTTGCTGCATATTAAAGAATCAACTGATTTTTATTGCTTTTCCAGTGAGATAAAAGTGGAAATAAAGAAAAGCATGTGGTATTGTAATCCCCATGCGTGCCACGTTGATGCGCCGAGCACCTCTGTTATAATGAATATTGAGTTGCTTCTGATGTGCTCAGTGATGCTTGACTTGCTTTTTTGGTTGTTTTCAATAGTTTACATAAATCCAACCAAAAAAAGCTATGGCATCAAGAAAATGGCATGGCTTACGAGATAAGAGAGAGAAAAAGAGCTATTACGGGCAGGTCTGAGCCTCTGAAAAGTGGCGTGTCATTTGCATTGTCTCTGGTCAACAATCAGTTGGCTGTATGTCTGAGAACAGAAAACCGGTCCTGTCGCAGATCGATGCCGCTTATGGCAGCCATGAATGACTACTGGAGCTCAAGAGGACCACGTCCAGTTACGGCATACACATGACAGATTTTGGACATCAAACCTGACTCGTTGTGAGATGAGCGGTCAAAGACTTCTGAGCATGAGCGCAAGTACCATTCGATGCCATCCACATGAGCCCTACAGAAAATCCATTTGTTACCCATGCGTTTGCTCATGGTGCTAAGTACATCAGAAAAGGTGGGGATGGTGTGTTGCTGCGATTATGTTAGATCTGTATTACCTTGAAAACAATACAACAGCTAATTATCTGATGCTTCACTAAAAATATTTGATAGTTTTTTTTGTTTTTTTTAAAATAACCGCATTTCAATAATGATTCCCTGAATTTATTATTGAAAGCTGGGACAGTAAAGTATTTACCACTTTTTAATATTGACATCCCCTTTCAAAACACTAAACAAGCATTTAAGGACTGAAGCCACCAAGTACTTGGGGTGTCATTTTTTACTACTATTACTATTTACTACTACTATTTTTACATTTTTTCCTTCAAACAAGTCTTAAGCTGTGCAACAATACAGGGTCTTTGTTGTTATTGTTGAATTTTGCATTTAAAAATGCACCTCATGCCCTGTATTGATGAGAAGTTAGGACAGCAGGCAGGTCAGTCCAGTGCCCGCAAACTGTTCTTTCACATATGTGGCTTTGTATAGGGTGCAAAGTACGGTTTTGTCTAATTGAAAAAAATCATGATTATTCCAGGAAAAGATGTTGTCTTGAAGGCAGCATATGTTGCTCCAAAATCTCTTTACTTTTCAGCATTTATTGTGCCCTCACTGAGGAGAAAAGTTACCTTTGCCAAGGATAGTGACAGAACCTTATATCATGACAGGGACTGCTTTTGGACTTGATGCTGGTAACCGTCGGGATTGTCCTTTTCTTTGGTCTGGAGCACATAGCAACCATTTTTTTCAACAAAAAAAGACCCGAAGTAAAAATTCTTGTGGCCTCATGGAAATGCCTCCAAGTCTAGGGGTTTTGACGCGAGTTTGGACATAGTAAACATAAGGCGTCCTTTTTGCACAGTAAAGCTTTAACTAGCAGTTTTGGGAGTAAAAATGTATTAATAAAACTTCATAAAACTTTTCCAAAAAAAATCCTGGAAAAATATGATAACATTACTTGCGGAGAGATGGTAATAAAGTCAACTGGAGTATAGCTTCACTGCAGGGATTTGGAGGGATGTAGAGATTGCAATTTCAGCAAGCAGATTCAAACACGTTCGAAACTTCCGGGTTTGACACAGGTTTACGACTCTGCTTCAAAACTTTTGTCACATGACTAGTGATGTTTTTCCGGCTCCCCCCCGGAAAAAAATTTTTAAATGCCCTGGGAAAGTTTGATTGCTCGCTTGTTTGAAGAGCTGCAGTAAAAGTTTTTGCCACTGGGCTGTGCACTACTGAAATAAATCTGGTTGCGAAACAATTCAGAACATCTCAAAACAGCGGTCATTTCCGAGCTTTCATAACTGTTTCAAAGGTTCTAAATTGCCATCTCTAGAGGGATGAAGTACCTTAAAACATATTCGCTCATTTTGTGTTGTGGTCATGGTTTCACAATCTACCATCTGAGTTCACTTGGATTGAGAACTGTTCACTTTGAAGGTGGTGGTATATGTTGAGGATCATTTTTATAGTCATAAAACTATTGTGACACATGCCTCGTAAGGTTCTGGGCACATTGTCATCCTGTAAGAGACCACTCTGATCATTGTAGAAATGCTTCATCATAGGATAAAGGTGACCTCCCAGAATAAATTTGTATTGATTTGTAGTTACCTTTCCCCCCTCTATGGGGATGAGTGGTATACTGTATATACACACACATACCCTTCCCCTTAGATATACAATGCATCTTCACATCTAACGCGGCACAAAAATGGAACCAAAATATCCTTCATACAGATGCTGCCATCTTGAACATTTGGAGCCAGAGTCTGTGCAGTGGAGGTCAGGGGGATGAGCTGTGGTGTTGAGGTCCCGCCCATACACCCGCCCTCCTCAGTCGCAAGCCCTTCCCTGAATGTTTTATTGCCTGGGTGGCTGCTTCAGTGTTAGACTAGGGACCGGGGGTGCATTTATTAACATCTAACATGATTGTTGGCATGATATACTCCACATTGTCTTTTAAGGAAAGTAACCAAACCTTAGGCCTTTTAAAAGCACAATTCTGCTGTAACTGAAAGCGTATTAAAGGCTTAGCTAGTTCATATTTTTTCCCCCCCAAGCACAGTTGTATGAGACTAAATGCATTTGCTGCTTTTATCGTCCTTAACAGTACATTGCCGGGCTCCCATGCCAATGAGTCTGCCAGTTTCTTCAAACTTGTGTCCACTGCTATCTACTTGCAAGATAGCTAATACATTGAGTACGATTTAGTACCCCTTGCAACCCTACTTCAGAAACCCTGTGCAAACCCTTTAAAATAAGGTAAATAGAGATGGGTGAATGGACTTCCCTGTGATGATACGCTGAGGAACCAGTCGCAAGAACCAAGCAATGCAGTAGATCTGATTTTACTCATCAAGGGGGAAATCCCCCGCAGGGCAGAAGGCAAAGGTACAAAGTCCACTATCCAAAAATCACAATCCAGTTGGGCAAAAACAGATGAACACAAGGGCAGAAATCACAGTACTCGTGTTCGGACAAAAATAGGTTTGGTACACAGGCACAGGTATGTCAGAGGAGCAAAGCCAAAATCCAGTGGACGTAATCCAAACCGTAACCAGGGCAGCAGTCACAGAATTTGTAGTCGGGCAGAAATGGGTCAAAAAAACAGATGCAACAATACTCCAAAATCACAAAGCCAAAACTGGAAAACAGGGCCGGTCCAGTCAGAAGAGAATCACAAAGGCGTGGCACAAGCAAACTGAGAGAAACGTTCTGACAAGGAAGTGCTGTGAAAAGACTCCTAATATACATTCTCGGGAAGTCACATGCTACACAGAACACAGGTGCAGGAAATGATACTAATTACAAAGGGAGGAAAAAGAGGGAGAACCTAATCACATAAAATAGGCAAAAGCCAAAACGCTGACAGGGATCACGAGACAATCCATAGACAGACATAGGGCTCCAGTCAAGGAGTTCTAACGTGCATAGATAATGAGAGAAAGGACAGCGCGAGCAGGTGTGGAGAATCCACAGAAACGCAGCAGAGAAGCTTAGGGAAAGACAAGAGCCGGAGACTAGAACAGGGCGAGTGCTGAGAGCTTGTTAATCAATTAGTAAGAGCAGCTATACGATCCCTAGTGCTCGTTAGTAAGTTAGTATTATATACAATGTTAGTTGGATTAATAACTCTAGTGAAAACAATATACTGTTAGTATTGGTTCGTAAAATAGAAAAGTAAGGCGAAGGAAATAAACGAGATTGGAAGGAAAGTTTGAAATTCCGGAAACCATCAAATCACCCGAAAGTGTGGCACACAATACTGGGGCTGTGAGCGATCACATGACATGAGACCAGACAGGGAGAGACAAAGTCCAATGCATGGCAGGAACAAAAACATAAACCGCAATGTAACTATGGTAAAAAACAAAAGTAAGACAATACATGAACTTTAAGTAACCAAATCACAATACATAATCCAAGGCACAGTCAGACATAGCAAAGATCCAAATACAAACATGGCAAACAGATCATGGACATGGCAGACAGGCAGAATCATAACATTCCCACAATCATGAGTTTAAATGTTTGTTCTAACAACCACGCTAGCAAGCAAACTAGGTGACCTGTAACTGAACCTGAATTTACTGGCAAGTTAGCAAGCTAGCTGACTTTTTTTTTTTAGCTAGTTAGTGTGATGTAGTAAAAAAAAAAACAAAAAAAACAAACAAACAAAAAACATTCAGGTTCAGCTACAAAAATAGATGTTGTTATACAGGGTGTCCCAAAAATATCCAGGCCAAACCAGGCAACCTGAGAATTGGTACTTCCCTAGAGATAGGAAATTTTCTTATTTGAAACATAGCCTTTATTTCATCAAACTCAGACAAGCCAATCAAAGGTTATGGCATATTTTGCGCAGTAAAGTCTCCTTAAAGTCAGAATTGTGGATGCCTGTGATGCCATTCCTTAGCAAATGATAATTTAAGCAATGCAAAACATGGAGAGAAGAGCTCTTAGCATGCACCTTGGAAGGGCACATGTTTAAAGATGGGCAGCTGTTCAATAAATAGTCATTAAAAGTGAATGTTAATACAGATGATATGAAGGAAATTACCCGTAAATAATCTGTGTTATTGCAAATAAAGCAAAAAGAATAAGGAAGGAATAAAAATAAAAGAAAGAATGCAAAAATGAAATGTCACTTGGTCAGTCACCCATAGCTGAAGGCTGACCTGGCGGCACCAAAACTGATGTGACCTTTAATACGCTTGACTTATTTTGATGAAATAAAGACTATTTTTCATGCAAGAAGATTCCCTATAAGGATCCAGGGAATTATTATGGGTTTACCCAATATAACTCAGACTTTTTTTATTTAAAAAAAAAAAAAATATATATATATATATATATATACATTTTTTTTTTTTTTGGAACACCCTATAGAAAAAAAAGAAACAACACTTGGACAGCACATGGAGACTACAGATTCAGACCTGCAGTTCTGGACTGCATTTCTGGGACCTTATGGTGCGTTTTCACTACACGGTACGGGCTCTACTCTACTCGCCTTTTTTGCTTTTCCATTAGGAAAAAGTACCTAGTACCAGGTATTTGTAGGTACTAGTAAGCACTTTTTCTAGTACTTGCTGTCCTGGGGTTCCAAAAAACAGCCGACCGGGTACTAGTAGGTACTAAAATATGACGTGCAACATTGCTGCCCACTGATTGGTCAGAGAGAATCGTCACTGTGAAAGACGACTCCGTAGTCAACCTCAGGACATCTCATTCGAGTTAGATTGAAGAATCTCAAGATTAGTTATTATAATCATTGACTTATATTGTTTGAAGGCCCGTTTCCACCGCTGGAACTTCAGGATAATTTTACGGGGCCGGGGCCGCTGCTGCGGGTCTCCACCGCTGGAACCCCTCGAAGGACAGAGTACCGGAACTTTTACAGGGGCTAAAAAAGTCCCTGCCTCGGAATAGGTACTCTGAACGGCCCCGAAAAACTCATGGGTGGGGCTTGGGGTTTACTTGGCGCTGATTGGATTTACTCAGGGCGGGATGTAATGTCTACAGAAAACGACAAAATAGCTGGCATTTTTAAAACTCAGCAGAAGATGACGGGTTGCATTTTTAAAAGGACGTCACACAACTTTACAGGAACCTTCCTCATACTTCGCCCTCTCGGTGGAGACAAGGCAGTTGAGGGGGCCGAGTGAGAGGATGTTCCTGTAGTAGTTCTTGCTCCCAAAATACTACCAGGAACTTCTTCGGTGGAAACTGGCCTTTAGGCTACTTGTTCGATACACTGTGCATTGCCTTGCTTTTCAAACATGGGTTGACTTGTTCACCAAAGCTGCTACATTCATGAAATGCGTTTCTCTTTGCCTGTGACCCCGTTCACGGCGAAATTAAGTGAAGGTATTGTGTCTAGTTAAGTTCCCGTAAATAATTCCTTTTGAGAAAGTTACGTGATGCTACCACCGTTTAAAGAAAATAGCGCAGAAAAATAACTACACAGGTGTTGAGGAATCATTTTTGTCTTAATGTTATATCAGATGAGATGACGCATTGTAAAGCAATAAATTCTAATACTCTGCCATCTCCCGCGATTTGCACATTTGCTATGTGTTTTGCCTTCAATTTCAAAGTGAAATGTTTTGTGAGGCCTGAATGTCAAGATAATTAACAATAATCGTTTTGGCATATGAGTTACTTGCTTCTTTGTTATGAAGGAAAAAAGGTAAAGTAACCTCCTTTGTGTGTGGTGATTCCATATTTTTTGCCAGGGGTTGTAGTTACATTATGGAATACTGATGGTACACAAATGACTTGAGAATATATTACCTTTATCTATCAATACTACATGCCTTTTATGGATATCATTGCATTGCATTTTTAGGACAAAATGCCAGCTGCTATCCTATGCATCAGGACAATGTCAAGCTGAAATTACAACTAAACACTCACGGACTTTAGTGCCATAACGTGGTGATGGTACTGCGTGTGCTCTGATTTAAACTTATAGCCTAAATAAAAAAAAAAGAAAAAATAAATCGATGGAACTAGATGATGTGCACTCTATAGAGATGCTAACCCACGCCTCTTGTTGACCTTGACCTTTGGACCTCAAAATGCAAATTTGAACAGGGTACCCTAGGATCATCTACCCCACAAAGTTTGGTCACCCTTGCTTCAGAGGTGGCCGAGCTGTCACGCGGACAGACACACACACACACACACACAGACAGACAGTGCTAAACAGTATACTCATGCCGCCCCATCGGGCGTGGGTAATAAATGTAAACTTGATATAAGTGGGGATGCCGTGCGGCAGTAACATGCTGCGTCGCAACAACAAGCAGGTACCACGGAGGCGGTACTATCCTCTAATGGAAAAGCAACCCCAAAAAAGTACCCTGTGCTGAGTAGAGTGGAGTAGAGTAGAGCCGGTACCATGTAGTGGAAAAGCGCCAATAGGTTTTCTGTATTTCTGGGACACTAGGTTTTCTGTGACAGCGCTACCAATCAAACTGGATGACAGCAAATACTATTCACTGTCTAACAATAACATTGAAGGTTTATTCTAAGCAAATGCCAAAATAATTCTGATTCATTATTAAAGTTAGGGTTAGCTGTTGTGAAAACCAGAGGGTCCTAGAACTGTGGTCCTGAAATTGCTGCATCCGGTTCTGCAGGGACACCCAACTCGCAGGAGATGAGAATGAGTTCCACCAACGGTGCTAAATTGCAGGTGCCTCGATAACCAAAAACCGAAAAAAAGGGAAATGTCTCTAACCTTTTTGCTTACAATATACGTATGCTCAACATGAAGGACAAAAAAGAAAGAAAGAAAAAAATGATAATGATACATTAAAAAAAAAAAACGTGGCTACAAGCCAGCGCTTGGCTACCTGGACAGATGACTGGCTACATTCCTAAAATCGGCTCGACATAGTATTCATTAATTCATGACTGAACCCGCCTCAAAAACAATACGTCGTGAAGGCCACAAAGCTGGTACTCGTAGCATTTATGCTTTTTATGTTTCTGATTGTTTGATTTAATTCGTGATCGAATTTGTTTTCTCGTATTTGTATTGTTCGACGACTGATTTCACCCTGCGTTCACATTAGTTGCAAAAGCATCTTAGATGACTGAAAACCTTCCCCTGAATCAGCTTCATGTTTCCATCCGGCGACCAAAACAGGATGGACATTGTTAAACCAATCATAGCCTAGTGTGAGCTCTCTAAGCCAATTGGATTACATAGTTGTTTTGCGTTCCAAAAACTATCCCAATTGCGAACAATATTTCAACAGAGGGTCGTGGAAACGGATCATGTATTAGACATATTGAATCAGAAATAAATAAATAAGTATTGAACATGAACTGTCAAACTTCGAAAAGATTATACAAAAAGTTGCCCGTATGGATTGTTGAAGACCATCACGATGTAAGCTTAGCAGCTAAATAAAGCTGGATATGAAACGTCAGGCATTGGAAGCTAGCCTGCGATGAATGACTGTCCATGGCATGTTGTGTAATGATTTGTTTTCGACGGAGCCCCATTTAGTTAGATAGCTTTTCAGCCATGCTTTGCCTATTGCTATGGGAATCGGAATTAGACGGCCGTTGTTAAACCAGATCGGTTGCCTTGTTATCTAAGTTTAGCCTGTTTTGAACGTCAAAATGGCTTAATGTGTTCAGCTTTATTCCTCCTGTATTATTCCGGTTTGCCTGTCATTTTGACTCAGAATTTAAACGCACGACATGCATCTTTGCTACTACTTTCTTGAAATTTGTTGTGTATTGGGAGTTTGTAAAACGATTGATAAATAATTGTGTTTCTCTTCCCTAGGTGGTCCGTCACATATATCGTGCCGTGGGTTCGAGGCATTTGCCAATGACGAATATAAAAATGGTCCATTTGGATTCTCACCCAGATCTCCTCATTTCTGTTAACATGCCCGCGGACACTGTATTTGATAAAGAAGTCCTTTTCAGGTCGAGTATATAGTCAGTTGTGTTTATTCAACGACACTTGCATATTTTCAATGAGAAACCCCATCGATGAAACCTATTGAATTCTTCCTTGAACAATGTCATTGTCTAATTATGGCATTTCCCCCCAATACAGTGAGCTGAGCATTGAGAATTGGATCATGCCCATGGTTTATGCTGGGCACGTTTCCCATGTGATGTGGCTCCACCCCTATTGGGCCCAACAAATGAAAGAGGGGGTACACCAAATGTGTGTGGGTAGAGATTCCTCCACAACCACAATCAGGTCATTTGAGTCCTTAAACATCATTGTGTAATCAGTAGCACTACGAGTATCAGTAGCAGACTCAAGTAGAAGAAGAGGGGAACTCTAATGCGCACTTTGGGTAAGGTCAAGTGCAGTGTTGTTGGTGTGTAATGTTAATATTAGTGTTACGCTAACATCTGTCTTACGCTCTGAATTGACCTCACTGTTGTTGTTGGGTGCTAACATGGTATGAAAATGAGTGTTGGGGACAGAGTCTGTGATAATGTAGTGTTCAGATCTCTCACAGTAACAAAACAATAGAAAATGAAATTCATCTCTGAATTTTGTTAGACGAGGCTCCTCAGAGACTGTGCTCAGGCTGGTTCTTGGCCTGGGCCAATCAGGAAACCGCGCATGCTTAAGCAGGACAATCGCGGCCCCGAAAAATAAAGGAACAAAGCGGAAACTTAGACTCATGGTCTACCGGCCCGAGTAAAAAAAAAATTGGTCCTTTCATATTTATGAAAATGATGCATTATGAAACTTATCTGTGTTTATAGTTTGGTGTCAATGCTAGCCTGTGGAGTTTAACACCAGAACGAGGTCAAGTCAGGTGTTCGTGTTTGTTAGTGTCGTATGGATGAGATCTGGTATTGCGTTAGTGTTATACTGGTATAAGGTGTTAATACTTACATCCTAACACCGTGCCATTTGCACCATGGAGGTAATATAATGGAACTGGAGAGAGCGAGGAAGTGCCATCCCTATTACTTTCAATGGAAGATGCTAGGTTAGTTACTTCTGTCCTGGAAGTACAGAATTCTAACACTAAAACTCATTTTCACATTGTGTTAACGCCTAACATCAATGGTAACACCCAAGACCAGCGGTGAAGGCAAATCAGGGCATAAGACGGATGTCAGTGTTACACTAACGCTCAACATTAACACCATACTTGACCCTCAACCACTGTTCTTACGGTGGAAGGGATAGCTTTTTAAAGGCTACACTTTGAATTTCAGTAACAGGTCTGGGGAGCATTTTAAAGACTTGGTATATGTTGTACTCATCAACTGTTTTTCCATGTCTTGTTCTGTGTCTACCACCTCAGGACAGAATAACCTCTCTGACTGTCTTTTTCTTAGGGTCACAAGTACAGATGACTACTTCCTTAGTGATGGTCTCTATGTTCCACAAGACCAGCTGGAAAACCCCAAACCCCTGTGGCTCAGTGTCATCCAGGTGGACCCTGTAGAGCACGAGTGCGTGCAGTGGGAAGTGACTACTGAGCCGGCGGCAAAAAAGCCACGAGGGCAGGACACGGGAGTAGGGGAAGTTACTGGCTCTGGGAATCAGACATCAGTTTGCAATGACAGATTGCGGTCACCAGATGGCAGCAGAACGTCAAAAGGCGATGGCAAAAATCCATTCTCTCCACAAACCCATTCCGCTCAGGCTGAAAAATATGAGGCTGGCTCAACTGCTAAAGCTGCGGCAGTCCTTTGTTCAATAATAGAGAAAGATGATTCCTTCATCCTGGATATTGACCTGGACTTCTTCTCTTGTAAAAATCCATTCAAAGAGATGTACACGCAGGTAAACTAGCAGCTAGTTTACCAGGGCATACACTGTTCTGGTTTGTAAGTATTGTTTTTTGGCCCTGTCCTTCAAAGTGTGGGTTTCAAAGCAATGAAATTGAGGTACAAATGGAGTTTATTGGCTTGCATTTCCATATATGGACTGTATATCAAGAGAAACCACAGGTGAATCTCAGCCCTGTCATATTCTGTGTCCAAATACTGAAGGACTGCTCTGTATCTCAGGTAAACTGTTCTAAAGGTTCTAAAAGGGGATATTTTTTCCAGAAAATTCCTGCTGTACGAATCTTAGAACGTGTAAGGTATACTTGGGGTTTTCTGTTTTGAGAAAATTTAAATATTAATATTTATTCCAAATACATAGAGAAGTTTAATATTATACAAATATGTGCATTTTATGTGTTGAACCTATTTCCATGGTCACTGCTAATATATTTCACATGATTTTAAGAAGTAAACCTTAGGTTTTTGGAAAGGTTATCAAATATAGAACTGTTTTACTTGGCAAGCTGATTATTTACCTCTCAGCAAACTTCATTTTCAGGATGAGCCTGGAGAAATTGGACGGTCCTATTAAAATTCAGTTTTTGAGGGTTGGATGGGGTTGAAGGACACAGAGTTTCAAGTCTGATCAGATAGTGCAAGTTTCATATTTTGTGTGCTGTTGCTGCCTGAAGTTATGGTACCAAGTTAGTTTAATTCTAATTCACTTGATGCTTCTATATTTTCAGGTGGTCTACTACTCATAGGCATGCTTGCAATATTTGTACCTTAAACATCACTTGCGTATATTTGGGAGTGTTGAGGTCTGTTGTATTGCTGTGATCAAGGAAACACCTCAAATCTAGTCTTATAATATCTCAGTGATATCTTTTGCTCTGATAAATTTTACTCCTTATGAGGGGAAATATACTCTGATGCTTTTCTCTTGTGAATTAAATGAATGCTTAAATTTCATTGTTGGATCATTCAAACATTTTATTTTTGTATGAATTGGCATGTTTAACCATGGGAATGAAAATTGCCCAAATTCTGGAAAGTTACTGAAAGTTGTCTGAAAAAATTTGCTTCATGCAACCCTGGCACGATTAGAAGCCATGAAGGTAATCAAGGGGCAAATTGAAATGCTGTTTATTTTGAATTGCAGCAAAAGGATGTCCTGTCTTCTCAATGAAAGGCTAAAACCTGTCATTTTAAAGGCGTTCAAGTGTCGTATTGTGTGGCTGTTCTTACCATCAATCGTGCAGTCTTGTGAATATGATCTCAATCTGGATATTTGTCCATCATTTAATCATTTTAATCATTGGACATTAATCTGTTGTTGTTGTTTCTTTTGTGAACTGACATCAGTCCAGTAATGTCAAATTGGAAGTATTTTTTGGAGGTTTAAGAAGTCCTATATTTGACTTAATGGAGAGCTGGGAGATGTCCCTGCAACACTGCTGGATTTATTGGTTTGATGTGCTTGACTTCTAAGCTCTAAGTGTTCCCATTCCACGGTTCAGTCAGGGCCTTAACACACGGTCATGTCCCTAAGGGATTAGAATGGGTTTTTTCAGGGAAACCGGGTGTGGGATAAATTTGTTGAGTGCTGCTGCATTAGCGTAGCTGGACTGCAGAAGCTGGCAGTGCAGAATGCTAAGATCTTAGGGGATTTCGCCGTGATGAAATTTCTATTTGCTGCAAGAGAGGAAACTTTGCGTTAAGTAAATTGCTTGGTAATTGGATGCTCGTGTAGGAGTCAGTGCTTCTTCTCTTTTCACCAGGAGGAGTACTCCATTCTGCAGGGCTTGTACAGTTTCCAGAGGCCCAGCGAGAATGCAGATGAGGTACGGCATCTTGTGACTCCCATCCAATATGTTGTAGGGTAACGGCTATCTTGAGTATTGTAAGGTACTCAACCATTAAACCATCTTTTGAAGTGTTGTCCTCTCTAATACACTCCGTAGCCACTTCATCTGGTACACCTGCTTATTATTACAAATAATTACCAGTTATGTGGCGGCAGAGCTTTTAAAAATATAATGAGATGCAGATCAGGTGCTTCAGTTCATGTTCATGTTGATACAGTGGCAAAATCTCGCCAAACCTACATGGTAAAAGACAGTAAAAATGTTGCTGAACTAAAAAGTTCAAATCTAATTCACTATCATGTGTATGGTGCTTCTTACAGAAGGTTTGTGATGAAGATGCTTTTGTCAGTTAAAATGGGAGATGCTCTACCTAAATCCTCCAAATAGTACTTGAAAATTGGTGGGAACTGGTCTGGAATAGTACAAAAGTTTATTATGCTGCCATGCACATTGAAGAGAATGGTAAGAGGGGCAAAAAAATTGCCACAGATCACTGTTGGAGATTTTTTAGAGGAAAAGAATACTGTCTCATGGTCCTTCCCATGGCTTCTCAGGGCATTCTTGGGGAAAAACACTTCACTTCCACAGTGCCACAGTTCACTGAGGTGTATAATTGGTTTGCGGCAAATTGTTGGGTAAACATGACAAAGAGCTGGGGGGTAATCCGGGATGGGCTAGCATCCCATCCATTAGGTGTAGCAACATTCCTAGTTGCTTCATGCCCCTGAAAGTGGGGTTTAGCCTGATGTGCCAGTTGGCTCGGGACATACTTTGAAATTCCAAAAAAAGCTTTTTCTGTCATTTATCCATAATCAAAAGAGCTTAGAATTTGCTAAATGCTACTGGAACTTTGATTGGAACAGTGTTCTGTGGATAGATGAAATGTAGATTTAGATCCTTTGGCTCACGTGGTGACTAGCCCTCAATTATTTGCACGATACTGGCGCACAGCCAATCACACACTGCTGATGCTGTCAGAGGTCAGTGTTGATTTGGCTCGCACTGCTGCAAATGCCTAGCTTACCAGCAGTGGCCCCTACAGTGTGATGAGACTAATGAATTTTAACTGGCCTAACCCCTGTTATCCCTGGTGAGGTTGGGGGATTGTTGCCAGATCAGTGCAGTCCTCCAGCCATCGCTGGTAATGGAGTGCCTTGGATTCACACTCCCAACCACAAGGCTCCTAGTCCAACATCTTTGCTGTGAGCCACTCGGAGGCCCATAGCAGGACAGTTTTAAATGTAAATCTGGGGGTTTCTGTCAACAAACTAAAACTGGATCATCATTGGCTCTTCCAGCTGGACAGTGATCCAAAACACATGTCCAGATCACATGAAAATGTTTAATTGAACTCAAAATCAACCTTCTGCCATTGCTACCTCAGTCCCCTGACCTAAATGCCATTGAGAACCTGTGGAATGAGCAAAAGATGAGTGAGGACAAGAGAGCTTTGGGCCCTGGATGTTCTGAATGATTCTCCGAAGAGGAATAGTCTCAAATTTCGTGCGCTGCATTGGCCGAACTCAGATGATGCTTTTTGAGAAGAATCAGTGCTAGTTCATTTCCAAAGCCTGGTTTTACATCGTTAAAATGCTGGGGTGCCAAAAATGCCTGTGGGTTTTTTTTTCTTTATGTGGAAATTTATTCTACCAAATTTACTCCATTGGAATGTTGTAATTTTTTCAGTGTGGGACTAAGCTAACTCTTTAAAAAGGTTATAAGAAATTCACCATCTTGTAACCCTTATATTTACCAGGGCTGCCAATAATTGTGTTGGGAGCTCAGGCTCGAAATACTGTTACTTCTGTTTGAAATTCTGTACTTTTGTTCCTTTGAATGCACTCTGTATTGTACTTTGCTTGAGATGAGAGCTTCTACTGAAAGGAAAAAAAAAAAAAAACATAATGATAAAAAATCTTCTCAAGCATTTTAGTCATGTATCTTGGCTGAACACACATTTCTATGACTTTTTTTTCTGATTCAAACAAAACTTATGCTGCTGACTTCAGATAATTTTGACTCATTTCAATATTCTTTTAGGGGCTAAGAAAATTTCACTTGTCCCATGGAAAAATTTAGAAAGTAGTCAGAATTATCTCATATCAGGGGCAGAATTTTTCTTTTACTGGGAAGTAAGCTCACAGAAATGAGTGCTCTACATCTAAATACAAGATTGCAAAGCTTTGCCAGATTTTTTCTGCAATGTAGATGACTAATATCACGTAATGCCTCAAATAATTTGGCCTGTTCAGAGGAAAAGGGGGTGTGGCAACTGGTACTTGAAAGTTGTACCCAATAGTGCAACTATTGAGTGTATGTAGCCTTCAATTAGCAGGCTCAGGTGACTTTTATTCAGTGATCATTTGTGTAGTTTGTCTTAAGTTAAGTGTGCGTAGCTGTGTTTTCATTAATACTGGAAATATTGAAATCTTTCAGTTGTAATTACCCTGTGTGTTGGATGTAATCTGTAATAAGTTGTACACACATCCTGTGCTCCCTCAGCAACATTTTAGCATGTGTCCATAGGAGGAGGTTCTGGACTGTGTTGAGAGACGTGTTCGGCAGCTGGAAGATTTGGAGACCGCATTTGCCGACCTGGTCGAAGATGACGGTGAAGAATCGCTCCAACGCTGGGCAGCCAACCCAGGGTGAGCATAATCAAACGTACACTGACCACAGTCAAAAATGAAGACATGCTGATTGACTGCCAACAAACTTGAGGAACTGTATGCTGCACTGGCCAAGACAGGGAAACCTTTGGGGAACATAATTAACAAGTAGACATGGTCAATGACGTCCCCCGCCAAAATGTCTTCTTTAATGATGCTATGAACAGAGTCTCCCAAAGATGCCACAAGGGCAATAACTTTGGGAAAAATATTCATGTGCTTCTTGTTTTCAAACTCAATCAAGGCCTTTATGGTCTGAAGCTACACATCAAATTTGGTGTCCTATCTCTTATTGTTTCTGAGAAATGCTGTCCCATTTATCTCGGACAGACGGACGCAAGGAGCTCAAACCTATATCCCCCTCGCGCTTCGTGGCGGGGGATAATAATGGGAAAACGTACAGGGTTAAGGATTTCCAAACTAAGAATTCCAGATTTTATCTTGTAGGAAAATGAAGCACAGCTTTTTAATCCTCTCGCAGTCCTTCCTCTATATTTTGAAACAAACTGGTCAAATTTCTGGAAGTCTCCAGAACCATAACTGAGTGTTCATTACTCCGTATAATGCTATTTTCAAATAACTCCATAGTTCATTCTTTTAAAAGTGTGTAATGGTGTCTATGTACAAAAGTGGTCTTCCTGGATACAGGCTGATGCTGCAGTCTTTGAGGATTTCAAATCAATTCATTAATTTGTTTATATGGACAACACATTAATTAGCACTTCCGAAAATGTGCCACTGTTAGTCTGCTGGATAATTTTCGACTGCAGTCCTTTTTCAAGATGCTTTGAAGCCTGTGAAATTGTAAAACATACAGAAAGTTGATAAGACACCATGAAGACAGTTACAGCAATAAAGTAAAAGTTGTCATAATTTAACCGAAGGCATGCTGAGACACAGGAAACTTCAAAGCAATAATACAGTGTCAACAAACACTATTTTGGCACATATAGCCATGCAAGTAGCTAGAAGCAAGGAAAGACAGCCAAGCAATTCTGTTCACAGTCCATCTATTCATGCATGTAGAGCAGCAATACATCGTAGTCATAAAAAACAAGAATTTTAAAAAGTTGCTGGAAGTACAAAAGATGATTCCTCCCTAAAATTTCTTGTCGAAATTTTGCATTCAGATTTTGGTGTGAGTCTTGGTACTTCAGAATAAGCTGACTGATTTATTACATTCACTTAGGTCAATGTGAAGGGGTTTTTAATCGTAAAAGAATGGAGATGTGTGTTTATGAAATGGTTATCTTCTTGTTTTAAGGATGTGTGCGTTAGCACACATTGACACTTACTGGCCACTGAATTAGGTCCATATTTGCGATACTAGGTCTTATACCTTCGCCCCTAAAACTCCCTGAACTCTTCATGAGGTGGTCATGTTGACATGATAACATCTCGCAGTTTCTTCAGATTTTTCTGCTATATATGCTGTGAATTGCCTGCTCCTCCACATTTCTGAGCTCCTCTATTAGATTGAGATCTACAGAAATGGAGGCCATTGATGTGCACTGAGCTCATTTTGATGTTCGTTTAACAGATTGAGATGACATGCATTGGCACATTATGCTACTGCAAGTGCCCATTAGAAGGTGGGAATACTGTGGCCATTAAGGGATGCACATGGTCGGTGACAATATTCTGGTTGGCAGTGACATTGAAATTATGCTGAGTTGGTATTAATGGGCTCGAATGTGTGTCAAGGAACTATTCTCCACACCATTACACCACTACTCGTGGTAAAGCTAAGGTTGTTGTAATGGTACGGTTGTTTGAAGCTTAAGGAAAGAATTAGCTTGCTTACTATTTAGCTATGTCATATTAGCAAGCTGGTTACATATTCTAGCGTGAACTCATTTTTGAGAATATTGGTGAATTCACGTGTTGCAAAAGTTTTGAGATGCTCCTATTGAAGTCCTCAATAATCTCGGTAGTGTTAACTGTCTAGCTATCTAGCCAGCTTGGGTAAGGAATTTTGCGGAAAATAAAGTGATTCGTTTTATTTGTTGTTACAGACGACTTGTAGCTATCTTTTCTATTCTTTATAATCACCGGTATGTAGCAAGTGCTCATCTAAAGCCATTGTAACAAACTTTAGATTTGTTACCAACAGGGGCTTTGTCCTTATTAGCAAACTGCTTTTTGAGTTATGCCTTCAGTCCACGATTGTGTGTGATAAGCCCCTATGCTTCACTTTACATTACCGTTAGCTCTGAGCTAGCTAGCCAGTCACGTTAAATGTATAATTTCTGGCCCTGTGAGGCGAGCTACCCGTCTTCCTAGATTGGTCAGGACATTGTCAAGTATTCATTTAAAAAGGAGCCCCTTTTTTTGGTAGAAACCTTGATAAAAACAATGAGCAGTACAACAGAAAACAGGCATGCTTAAGGTCCGGCTACACATTGGTGGATTACGCCGCGTGTTACGGCCGCATGAAGCGCGGCGCTAAAACGCATTGATTGGAGGTATTGATTTATAATGATCGGGTCAGCACATCGGCGGGACAGGAAAAAAGAATGCGCTGTCACCGCCGCGTGAAATTTCAGAAACCTCCGAAGGGGTTTCTGAGCGTATCACGCGACGCGTCCAGTTAAGCGTGTTCCATAGTCAGCCAATAGAAATTCAGGAAACTCTCCCACATGATGATCTGAAGTCCTGACAGATTAAAAAAAAAAAAAAAAGACGTGGCTAATTATCCTGTCAAACTCTGAGACACAACCCTGTTCGCATTCATTTACAAGCAGAATGGGACGAAAGGAAGAAAAATTTTTTTGGGCGTTTCATATCAGTATGGGACTAAAGTTTTTGCAAATTTGAAAATTTTAAAAATTGAATTTTTGAGAAATTTTTTACATTTTTGTTGCATTGGAGCCCTATGGGAGGGAAATTTCATATGGGCGATATCTTTGAAATAGTAAGAGCTAAGGTCATACATGCTATTAAACTTAAATAGGAAGTTATATATGGGCTTCAATTTGGCACCCTGACTTGTGAGCTCAGATGACTTTGAAAGGTCAAATTCAAGGTTATGAAATTTCATTTGCCTATATCTCCGAAACTACTAGGCGGATTGTTCTGAAATATTGTATGGGTATTGTATGGCTAGTGAGATGATTGGAGTGTAGACTGGTTTTTTCGAGTTTTGATTATCGATTTTTGCGATTAAAGGGCTTAGGACATGCACTGTGCAAGTTGAATGAATATAAAGGGGTACAATGAAAATAATTCCCATCGTCTGCCTGAAATAAAATGTAGGAAACGATTTTTAATAAAATCGCAATTTTTTGTTACTTTCCCCTACCCGCCATTCACAAACATCCTGAGCAACACAGAAATCGACTCTGGCACTCCCTTGTGTGGTCACGTCATAAGTAGCCACACGGTGGGCGTTTGTGCGCTTTTGGCATCTGAGTCAGATTCCGATATTTCCTCAATATTATCAGTTTAATCTGTCCATTTTGATGAAGATGGGTTTTTTTATGGAAGGTGAAGAAAATCAGAAAGCTGCTTTGACACCGGACGCGAAACAATTTTTTTTCGCACAAAAGATTACATTCGAAGTCAATGCAAAGACGCGAATACGTTTGAATATAATCTGAATCTAATCGTTTTGTGTCCGGTTTGAAAGCAGCTTAACACGGGATTCAGACCCATAAAACTATACAGATTCCAGCCTGAGTACTCAGCAATGAAGACAGCTAATTGTCACTGTCTTCGCCTATTCCGTTCAACTGTTCAATGCTTACCAGCCAAGTAGCGGAATAACTATTATCCCGGTTCTTGTTTCTGTGCACTGCGTGTTGGATAACCAGCCGACTCACTTTTCAACCTTAAGTGAGTTCAATAGACCTGACGTTTGGTTACCTTACCTAACTGGTGGTTGGTCTCAAGTCTGATCTAGCCAGTAGTGAAATGATAGTGCTCGCGGCTCTATTTATTTCTGTGCACTGTTTCATGAGCTCTCGAAACAATGTGTGTAAGCCGTACCTCGCAGCTTGCTGTTAGTTGCTAGTTAGCGAGCGAACACGCAGTGCGCAGAAATGTAGAGTCGTGAATGATATCACAACATGCGTAAACCATATCTTGCAACTTGCTATTATTAGGTAGTAAGCTGGCAAGCACACAGTGCTCAGAAATAAATAGAGCGCCGTGAATAGTATCATTTCACTACTAAGTTGGCTAGATCACACTGAACAGCGAGTTGGCTGGCTATCGAACAGGCAGTGCAGAGAAACGATTTGGGTTCCGCAAATAATAATAATGACGATATGTAAAAACATGAATACTCGAAATGTTGGACGCATTTTGTAGGTTTCAGTGACCCTGGCTTGCCTGGGCCAGCAAAGTCGGCACTAGTACGTTGCACTTGTTTCGTCCATATTCTCCATATCTCTGCATCTTTCGGCCACAGAAACATTCAATGACCATGTGGATGTGTTGCACTGCATCGCCACACTACACATCGTTTTCCGTTCAATCTCGGTGATTTTTGTTGGTCCATTCTTTATGATATTCTCCATCCAGACCAGAGTCGTAAACTACGGCTAACCACCAAGACACACAAGCCGTGTACGATTGAAGATGTCACGTGGCTGAGCTGGCCCAGCGCAAATGTTCTCGATTGAGGCAAAGGGGGCTTTACTTAGCGGCAGTAAAAGTTGTTAAGGTAATGTGTATGCCTAGAATAGGTTCTGATAAGCCTTAATTTGTGTGCAAAACACCCCTTCATTATTCCCTTGTTTATTAAAAGCTGCCCAGCGTTTTTGTCATTTTTGGCCAAATAGCTGTTTTTAGGTCCCAATAGAAAGAAAAATATGAATTTCTTGGGCATACTACTACTAAAATATGAAAATTTGTATGTCAGTGTATGTAAATCTGAAATAGCTGCTAGTAGGAATCTTCCAATTTAGAGTTACAGAGTTCTGAATGTGGAAAAAAGTGAAAAATGATGAAACTGTCCATGTACAAAAAAAATTATTAAAATATGAAGCAAGGGGCGTTTGTTAAAAAAAAATCAGGGAGTAGTTACATCTTATATGAGAGCATCTTCACAAAAAATTAGAAGATCCTAAACCCCTAGCCACATGACCAAATAAGATGGCAAAAATGCCCTATTTTAGCCCCCTCGGAAAGGACGTAAGATGTTAAAAAAAAATTTTTAAATTCAGGAATTGAAATTTCATGGCAAAATATGTTTCTGTGAACAGATAACAACCCTACAATTACTATGTAATGAGCAAAAAAATCTAACTAGCTTCATATTTCTACTATGCCCCCTAGAGCAGGGGTGTCCAAACTTTTTGTAAAGAGGGCCAGATTTGGTAAGGTGAAAATGTGTGGGGGCCAATCATTCCGCCTAACATTCTTTGAACTAATAACATTAAATACAAATTAACTATTTTGTGAAATTTTATTGTAATTGTAATTGTAAATGGCATACTTCTTGGCACTTTTTTTTTTCATTTTCATGTTTTTACCAAAATTGGGTTACTCTGCGTTTCATATTTGAAGACCACATGAAGAAATAGTCTGGAAAAAAACACTTTTGGGAAGATTAAACATATCTAACTTCATTAGAAACATTACATATTATTCAGAATTAAATCCTCACTGTAAACAACTTCTTAAATTCAAAACAGTGGTCAGTGCATATTCAAAACTGTGGTTCACTATAGAGGTGAACTAATGTGAAGGGTGATACTGAGATCTTGACTGCAGTACATGGTCCAGCTCTGGCTCAAAAACAGTGGTTTTGATGCGCAAGACGTCCCGCAGGTGAGAGTCGCTTAGTCTCGTTCTCACGCGGCTCTTGGTAATGTTCATTACCGAGAATGTCTTCTCACACAAGTATGTCGATCCAAACAAGCTCAGCATTTTCTTAGCTAATGTCCGAATCTCTTGGAACCTGCCTTCATTCAGCTGCCGGTAGAAGTTGACAAGAGGGAGCTGTTGGTGCCGACTGCGACACTCGGCGTCACACTGCAGCTCAATGAGCTCCAGCAGCAGGTGGTCTGGAGCATCATCAGGGTCCACGGAGAAAGGAGAGGAAAAAAGCGCGATGTCCTTTTCAATAGCTGCAAAATCCCGAAAGCGCTGTTGAAACTCCTCAACAAGAGATGAGATGTCTGTTGCATACCTTCTCATTTGCGCACTGATGTTGTTCTGTGGGAAACTGGTCATAATTTCCTGCAGCGATGGGAAATGTGCGGTATTGGGCTGCGCTAGTGACAGGTGCCTTTGGAAAAGTAGCAGCTTGGTCCGAAAGGCTTTGATGTGTGAATACAGCTGGCTTACCATTGCATTTTGCCCCTGTAGGCTTGTATTCAGTGCATTCAGATGCCGTGTTATGTCAACTAAAAATCCGAAATCAGCCAGCCAAACAGGATCAGATAGTTCTGGCATCGGTTGTCCCTTTTTTGCCAAGAATTGTCCAATTTCCTCCCTAAGAGAGTAGAAGCGCTGTAGTGCAGACCCCCGACTGAGCCATCTGACATCGTTGTGATAAACAGCATCTCCGTATTCTGCTTGGATGTCGAGCAGAAATTGTTGAAACTGGCGGTGGCACAGGGCTTTGGAGCGGATATAATTGATAGCCTTTATCACTGGTTTCATAACATGATCATATTTCACATGTTTGGCACAGAGAACTTCTTGATGAATAATACAGTGGAGTTTGATAGCTTTGCCTCCTTCTTCGCTGACTTTGTTACAGGTAAGGGTTGATAATCCACTTCGCTCGCCAGCCATGGCAGGTGCGCCATCCGTAATAATCCCAGTGACTTTATTCCACGGTAGCTTCATGTCATCTACGGCGGAGCAAACGGAAACAAATAAATCTGTTCCTCTTGTTTGGTCCTTCAGGCTCTGGAGGTCGAGAAGCTCTTCACTCACGTTCATGTCATTGTCTACTCCTCTCAAAAAAATCAGTAACTGAGCGGTGTCAGATGCGTCAGTGCTTTCATCGCAGGCTAACGAAAAAAAGTCAAATTCCGCTCCTTTTGCTTTTAACTGTCTCTTAATATCTGATGAAACTTCTTCAATTCTCCGTACCACAGTGTTACGAGCCAGGCAAACATTGGCAAACTCTTGCTTCTTCTCTGGACAAATTTTCTCAACCATTTTCATCACACATTCTTTAATAAATTCACCCTCAGTGAAAGGTTTGCTGTGCTTGGCAATCAGCATTGCTACCTCGTAGCTCGCCTCTGTGGCATTTTCATTTGACTCATGGGCTCTTGTGAAAAAGCGCTGCTGTGCCGTTAAAACAGCTTCCAGTTGCTTCAATTTTTCGCGGCGTTTGTCTCCAGTTAGCTTGTCGTAGTTAGCATGTTTCATCTGGTAGTGCCTCTTGATATCAAATTCCTTGAAAACAGCCACAGTCTCTTGGCAAATTAGGCAGACACAGTTGGTTTGTATTTCAGTCAAAAAATACTCCAATTTCCACTTGTCCTGGAAACGTCGGCCCTCTTTGTCAACTTTCCTTTTTTTAGCTACAGTCGCCATGTCAGAAATCGGCTGGCCTGAAATGATCACACAAGACCAAGGGTCAAGGCGGCCCTATGCAGCGGCCACAAGGCTACTGCCATCTTCTGGTGAAATGTAGAATAGCTTTTTTGTACACATGTATTTTATTCTGTGATCAGCAGTGCTGGTGGGCCGCATATTATTGATTTGATAACAGAGGCTGCGGGCCGGTGAAAATTTGAACATGGGCCGCATTTGGCCCCCGGGCCGGACTTTGGACATGCCTGCTGTATTGTATAGTATTTTTTGCAATTAGAAAATTTTAGGTATAATTGCAATTTTTGCTGAATATCCTTGGAAAATATAGAAAAATAACAACAAAATTCTGGAGTAGTATTTTTAATATACTTCAAGGTTGTGTAAGCACAAAACATTTAGCAATGAGGTTTTATTTGCATATTAACACATTCAATGATCCATGATCATGATGTTGAAAAACATCACAAGATTTGTACATAATTTAAAGTCAAATATGGGCATCCGTGATAATGGGTAATTCATTCACAGGCAGTACAGTTTCATGTGATGTGCTAAGACACTCATAAACTGTCATCTAGCAATACATGAGTTAAAACTTAAGTCTTTCACAAGTTTGAAGTCATCCTCTGTTAGTTGGTATTGGCGTCCCCCACTTTTTATGTTTGGGGCCTCTACCACACAAAGGACTTGAAGCAAAGGCACCCAACAATCATCTTTCCTGCTTTGTGGTGGCCATGAGAATGTGTTGCCTCATCCTTGTCTCATGAAATTGACATACACATCATTTTCTTCTTCATTTCTGGTGACAATATTTCCAATGTACCATTTTCTGTCATAAACACAGGCAATATATTTGCCCGGCTGGTACACATTTGGTGCAGATTGGGACATTTGGCTTGGGGCCTGTAACTGGGACTGTAGAACTGGTGTGGTTTCAGGTCCTATGTCCACTACCGATGATGGTACCACATCAGAAGAAACCCTTCTCATCTCCAGCTGAGTGGGTGCAATTGGGCAGAAGCTGTGATGAGATCTTGTTCCAGGAAAGGTTGAAACATTTTTGAAATGCTGTTCCAACTTGTATGCCACAGCATTGTGAAGAATTTCTTCCGCAGAGACAAAGAAAAACTTGATTCCCATGATATTCTGGTCAGCCCATTTATACATTGCTTCAGCTGTGAGAATTTGGTTATGGTCAGCTGCTTGCAAACTAGCCCTTGCAACAAGTCGTTTCACTGTGCCCCCAATACCGTCACACGGACTTTTTCCGTGGCTGGTGGCAAAAAAATGCCACTCAGCCTCCAAGTTGAAGTCATTCTGATGGTGCAACAAATTGCTAAAGTTTTTATAGTTTTTATACTGGGATGCTGCACCATCGCTAAAGTACAGTACCTTCTTAAGGTGTGGCAGTGTTTGTTTCAGGTGTGCTAAAACTTTTCCAATAAAAGCATGCACTGTCGTGGTGTCATGCTTCAGGCACTCTGAAATAACACACAATGAAATAGAGACAAGGTTTCCTGATGCTCCTTTGACATAAATGCTGAAGGGGTGAAGTGTTGCTTGACTATTGTCCCAGTGGTGACCTTGCACTGCATCCTGTACTATGAAACTATAGTTTTCTGCAAAGTCCAGAAGAACAATAGCAGAATCATGGGGAAGGGTGTCCTTTAGTTCACGCAAAAAAGCTGATTGAGCTTTAGCAACAAAATGGTGAGCACGGAGATCATTGAACTGTTGGCACACCTGTGGGATAAATTCACTCACTGGCAATTGCAAAGTCACTAGAGCGGTCCTGTCAGTATGTACCCATTGCTTGTAAGTTATGATGTCCTCGGGCTCAATGTCATTTGTTGCGACAAGTTCAGTTAAATAGGTTACTAGACCGTCCTTTCCTGGGCAGTTGTCGCAATAATGCAGCATACACTCTCTGTTCTCGGTAGAACAAACCATCTTGCTTAACAATTCTTTGTAGTCAGTTATTTCTGGAATCACACTACAGCATAACTTAGTGTTCTGGTGATGTTGGCAGACACAAACAGAATGCATGCCTGAACTGGTCACAGGCACACACCACTGAGGGCGAAGTTCATAGAATTTGGATATTCCAATCTTGTCTCCAGATTCTTTGATGTGCTCTGAGTAGAGCTCATTTACATTAACTAGAAGAAGTCGTTTCTGCATTTGATATCTTTCCCCATCAATTTTGACTGACACATATTCTTTCTTGCCTGGGCACATCCTAGAGAACTCATCGTTTTGGTAGAATGCGGTCACTTGTGCCTTTACAGCTTCATCCAGCTTACGGCCAGCTTTACTGTCCGGATCTGCTAGAATGCCTTTGTTTTTCTTAAGCTCTCTTGCCTTCTTAAGAAGATGTTCAGTGACACTGAATTCTTCAACTGTTCTTTGAATGGTCCAACTCTCAGGGGCAAGAGTTAGGATTTTAATCTTTTCCTGGTAGGTTGCTGTGGCACATTTCTCCTTCAAAAGTGTCACCATTCGGTCCAGGTCTTTGCACCGATCACAGCCTCCCTCATCCTGACTCGAAGTCAGTTTTTCTGTTGGGATGTATAGGACTTCAGCAATTTTTGATTTTGCAGCTGTTTTGATGTCTTTTGCTTTCCTTTTCGCATACCCAGGCTTATCCCTCTCACTTTTACGTTTTAGGGGGGAAATTCCTAACAGCTGTACACTTTGGTCCAGAGAATCATGTGCCACTTCTTGTGGTTCAAATTCTCCACTGGACTGACTAGTGGAGTCTTCTGCGGGTGTTTTCTCAGCACACTTCTTTTCACACCGTTGACACACTTTTTGTCCTGGTTTTAACTTGAATGTCCTGGCAGCCTCTTCCTGCACAACTTGGAGGTTAGCTGGAAAAAAAAAATTTGATTAGTTTTTAAGCTTTGACTAATTTTTGATAAAACCAACTCACTAGAAGGTTTCAGTGATTAAGTTTGTCTATGATATTCATATACATATACATAGGATTCTGCAGCATATAATGCACTAGTCACCACGGCCCCTACACAGACTGCACTATAATGGTGCCTAAATATATGTAAATTCCCCACCCCCTGCATAATGCATAATAAAATCATGGACAGGATAAACTTTGTGACTTACTTCGAACACTTTTCTTGTGCATCTTGAATGGATCACAGCAAGAGGTTTGCCGGCTCTCATATCGGATGAGGTATAAAGCTTCATGATGTAGGCAGACAGTATCCTCTAGACTAAAGGTAATATTTGCCCTCCATGAAAGAAGTTCCTGAGTCTTCTTCTCCAAAGAAGCAACTGGTTTCAGTCCAGATTTCCTTGTGTAGTAAGTCCTGTGACATTCCTCTTGCAACTTTCTTCCCACAGTGCATGAACTTTGCACATTTGAGCTGCTAGGCCTAGGTTTTTCAGCATCCATTTTTTCTCCCTTTGTTCTCCCTTTGTTCTCACTTTTTTCTACTAGCAGACACACAGACAGACAGACAGTGCTGCCTCTTGTGGTTAACTGTGGAGACCGACCAGTGCTCCATCTGGTGGAGCAAGTCGTAACTATTATGATTTCAAATAACAGGTATGTAAGACACATTTTTCAATTAAAAATCAACATTTGCTAAGGATATCATTGCTAATATATATATATATATGGATAGAAAAAGTCACCATGATCATTAATTTATGAGGAAAATAGCCCATTCCCTCCAAAACTTGAAAAATATCAAATCAACATTTTTGTCATTTTTGGCCAAATAGCTGTTTTTAGGTCTCAATAGAAAGAAAAATATGAATTTCTTGGGCATACTTCTACTAAAATATGAAAATTTATATGTCAGTGTACGTAAATCTGAAATAGCTGCTAGTAGCCATCTTCCAATTTAGAGTTATAGAGTTCTGAATGTGGAAAAAAGTGAAAAATTATGAAACTGTCCATGTACAAAAAAAATTATTAAAATATGAAGCAAGGGGCGTTTGTTAAAAATCAGGGAGTAGTTACATCTTATATGAGAGCATCTTCACAAAAAATTAGAAGATCCTAAACCCCTAGCCACATGACCAAATAAGATGGCAAAAATGCCCTATTTTAGCCCCCTCGGAAAGGACGTAAGATGTTAAAAATTTTTTAAAAATTCAGGAATATAATTTTTTAATGGCAAAATATGTTTCTGTGAACAGATAACAACCCTACAATTACTATGTAATGAGGAAAAAAAATTAACTAGTTTCATATTTCTACTAGGCCTCTTAGAGTTTTGAATTTTAAGCGATTTTGGCCAAAATGCCATTTTTGGCTTCCGATGATGCAAAAAGTATGTCCTTCAGAGGCTTTCTGGCAACAGATTTGAAAAGAGTGAGTATCATTCAGTAAGAATCTGCACACACAACTTTCTAGATAGCTGCAATAAAAAGTTATTATTCTCTGAAGTTGGGGAAAGAGCCAATTTCGACATGTGGTGTTTTGACATCAATATTTCAAAGGCCTGTAGTTCCAAAACTACAATGAATTGGGGGCTAATATTTTGCATGTGTGGTACAAACATATGATTCTTGATTATAGAATTTTTTGAGTAAAATCCGAGATGGTGACGTGGGGGAGTTCCTGAAATTTAGGTGAGATGGCACGGAATGACCGCATACAAACTTCATCTTACACATGCGCATGAAAAATCTCATGCTTTCTCTAAAACGGTCTATTAACCTTTTCGCTTTGTCTAAAACAAGTGAATTTTGTGTTTAATCTTTTGATTTTGATTACCTTTTGCGGCGTGTGGTGTATAATAGACCCTTTTGGCTCACCAGGCTTCATTTGGGACCATTTTGGGCCAACTTAGATTGGACTCCACATTCACAATTTTCCCATATTGGTCAAATTTTAGGGTATTTTGGGCCAAAATATCACCATTTTGGGTCGCCAGTGGTCATTTGGCACCATTTCAGGCCAACTTCGACCAGACTCAACTGTCCTACATTTTTTTTTTGGCCAACTTTTTGGGTGTTTTGGGCTAAAATGTGACATTTAGGGTCACCAGGGGTCATCTGGCACCTTTTTGGGCTGACTTCAATCCAGCTCAAAACTCACAATTTTTTCCATTGGGTCAACTTTTGGGGTGTTTTGTGCCAAAATACAAACAACCTCAAGAATAGAGGACGCAACTGTATTTTTCCCCCAGGGATACTGAGGAGGATGGTGAGAGAAGCAAAAAAATCCACAAGAATCCCTGTGAAGGAATTGCAGGCCTTGGCGGCATTTTGGGGTCACCAGGTTTCAAAAAGCACCATCAGACGCCACCTCCACGACCACAGGCTCTTCAGAACAATTGCCAAAAGACAGCCTTTTCTGAATAAAGGACTCAGAAGCAAGAGATTGATGTTTGCCGAACGGAACAACGTTCTTTGGTCTGGTGACACCAATATTGCGTGTTTGGCGTTGACACAGAGATGCATACATGGAGAATCATGTCACATTCACGGTGAAATATGATGGTGGGTCAGTCATCTTTTGCGGCTGTTGTACTAGTAATTCCGGAGGTCCAGGGGCTGGCTACGCCACTGGTGATCAGGGTTACGTTTCCCAAAAGCGTAGTTGCAAACTAAATTAGCAACTTACACAGTTCATCCATTCACAGTCAATGGGTCCATCTATGTAACTTAACTTTCGGGAAATGCACCCCAGCAGGTCGTGAAAAGCTGACAGAACGCCAACCAACAATATACCGTGCAAGAACACGCAACAGTATAGGCTAAAATAACAAGCCATTAACAGTTTTGGTTTTCAGCTGCACAACATTTGCACATGGAGAAGATGAGCGCCACGCTCTTCAAGTCCTCTGCAGCCTTTTCTTGAAGTGGCGCGACACTGGCTGTGGCTGCGGGTTTTTTTTATTTTTTATTTATCATCAAGGCAACATTGTGCTCCATGCATCTGTATGCGCTAGTGGGAACATTTAAGTGTATAGTTGGTAAATGTTATTATCTGAAGCTTTCAGGCAACATTATCACCCCTAAAAATAGGCGACTACCCAGATAGCAAGCTCCTCCGCTTCGGATCTGCCACGGATCTGCCCCGGCTCCAGCTAATCTGGGGCAGAAATGCGGCAGATCCGGAGCGGAGGAGCTTGCTATCTGGGTATATGTATTGGTGAGAAATGAATGAGGAGGAGGAAAAAATGATGTGTACACGGTTATTGATTTTTCTAAACGGTTATGATTTGTTATCCGTGTAACCGTTTACACGTGTAGACGTTGACACCCCTAGTATTAATTGATTGTTATAATTTTGGTTGTTTCTGTCGGAACATTAATAAAGTATTTCACACATGTTGGCATATTCCGTTTCTCCATAATTATATTGTTTATATATTTTTGTATTCTTTGCGCAGTGCCAGTCAGGGGTGCCGGTAATTTCAGAGCCCACTGCATTGTGCATTCAGCAATGCTCTTCTGCATTGTACAGTTATAAGGCTGGGTACTTTCATTGACGTTGCCTTCCTGTTTTCTTGAAAGAGTCTGGCCATTCCCACTGACCTCTCATTAAAACAGTGTTATGCCCGCAGTACTTACTATTTTCACCCTGACTTGTTTTGTCTGCACTGTTCTTTGTAAACTCTAGAGACTGGTCCACTTGAAAATTCAAGGACATCTGCAGTTTCTGAAATACTCAAACCATCCCATCCAGCATTAACAATTGAAGCCCTCCCTGCAAGAAACAGTTATGTCACTTTTTGGTGTCAAATTACAAGGAGGTCAGTGACCCTACCACCATTTTCATTGCTGATTAAAATAATTACCAGTCCCAGTAATATGTAACAATCATTTGTCCTAAGATTGGTAACAAAAAAGTTCTGAGTTGAAATGCTAAACTTCATTTTTCTCGAAACTTGAAAAAGTGACATAACTGCTTCTTGTATGGAGGGCCTCAATTATTCCATGGTCAGAATCCCTTGGATCACATTTCCTCTCCATTCCTCCAACCTCTTTATCATGTTTAAATTCTTTTGTAGTTTGTGCATAAAGTTGCCGCCACGTGATTGGCTGATTTGAAATTAATAGACGACGGGCTATGCCTCGAGACCTTGAAGGCAGGTATTTTTGGAAACCTTACCCATTGAGGTTCTCAAATCAGGTTGCCTGCAAATTGCCCAGTGGTGGGTGAGCCAGTGAGGGCGCTTTTTTCAAAATGGCCGCCAAATCCCTTAAATATTTATTACTTGGCTATTGGAGCTCTCAGGAGCATAGTTATGATGTCTGTACCCATGTTTTCAGGGTCAAGGAATCCAATGAAGTTATTTAGAACAGTGCATAACCTACACTTTTCTAAAGGACTGCGAAAATTGAACCAGTGAGGGCGCTATTTTCAAAATGGCTGCAGAAATCCCTTAAAATATTAATAACTGGGCCAGTGAATCTCTCAGAAGCATAGTTATGATGTCAATACCCATGTTTTCAGGGTCAAAGAATTTAATGAAATTGTTTAGAACAGTGCACAACATATACATTTCAATATGGCTCCCAAAATTTCAAAATGGCCGCCAATATATCAAACAGTTATCATGCCTTGGCTATTGAAACTCTAACCCATCCAACATGCTGTGCTGGAGCCTATGTGAGTTTTGTGTGGGCAAAACCTGGCTGGTGGGCATGGGGTTTATGTGTTCATGTGGAATATTTATATTGGGGCTCATAAGTGGGTAAAAAATGTTTTTTTATGCCTTATGGGGCCCATGTGGGTTTTCTATGGGGTCTTGTATGGGCATGACAGACATGATGGACATGAGTATCATTTGGAATATAGTTTTTGGACCCTGTGTAGGCAACCCATGGGCCTATGGGTGTGCATTAGTTTTGCTTGTGTCGGACCCATGTGGGGTTGATTTGGACTTACCTAAAAAAGTAGATCCTTTAAAATTTTATTTTTTTGTCGATATTGGTGTCATGGATCATTAATAAGACCCAGCATGCCCATCATATGAAGAGCCATTGTGAGTATATGGCAACCTTAAGACTCAATTTTTGAAACTTTGGTATCCATCCGCAATGGTAGTCCATGATAAGGCTAATTCCCCCAGCCAATAGCCATGCAGGGCAGATGTGCATGCATTCTTATCTTTGTTTTTAACAGAAGTTGCTGCAATACTTAAAAGTAAGGTTCATCTATAATTATATAATTTAATTGTGGAGAGAGTTGGAATGATATTGTGATAAAATGGATCGATCATCAGAGTAATGTGTAATGTTGACAATTGGGGAAAATATTTAAGCGTAAGCTTATTTATTTGAAGCTTAAGCTTATTTGTGTTTTTGTGCTATTAGGCCCACTGTATAATATTAATGGGCAAGGCCTAGATCTAAGCCTAATTAGGTCTAAGGCCTATTTGAAGCTTAAGCCTATTTGTTTTGTTGTGCTCTTAGACCCACTGTATAATATTAATAGGCAAGGCCTAGATCTTAGCCTAATTAGGCCTAGGCCTATTTAAAGCTTAAGGCTATTTGTTTTGTTGTGCTCTTAGACCCACTTTATAATACTAATAGGCAAGGCCTATATCTAAGCCTAATTAGGCCTAGGCCTATTGATTATAAATATTTTTTTCTGAAATTGACCAAACCATTGAAAAGAAAGTATTCAGAGTTCTGAAGGGAGCATGTTAAGCAAGGCCTACCATGTTTACTTGGGACGCATGCCACTCACAAAATTACCGAAAAAATGAAAGCCTCACAATTTCTACTTTAAGGCTATCCCAACAGTGTATGAAGTTCTTTATACACGCCATGTGCATTTACATGAGAGGCCCAAATAATTAAAATAAACTCCATGTCAGGCAATAAGCTAAATCCTACTGGTATCTGTAAGGGGAACCCGAAGCTGGCAAGGTCCAAATCCAAAAATTATTGCAAGTTCCTTGAACAATGTGACATTTCAACGGGAGAGCTGCTTTCAAGTGTGCGGGATGTAGATATGAGCATCCTCCCCCCATGCAGAGATGCCTTGACAGCACACATCAAAAGAACAAACTACCAGGCCTTCATCTGGTACGCAGCACATGAAGCCGCTCCAGACACTCCGCAACCCAATGGTCATGGATGGTGTATTGACAAAGGGAAGCTGGAGTACGAGTGGACCCAGAATGACTTAATGCCTCAGGAATTGGCTGACATCCTCGTGGAGGAAACAGAAGACGGAGAAAGTGGAGAAGAGGAAGAAGAAGGGGGCTTTGAAATAGACAATTTCAGAGAAATTGGTTTTTACGAGGAGGGATAGCTCTTAATATGAAGTCAGTATTATAGACTATGAAAAACTAACATTAGAATGAGATAGGCGAATCGTTTACATGGTCTAAATGTTGCCGAGTGTATGAAAAATGAACATGATTGTGTTGTATATTGGAGCAGGTATTAGGCATCAGAGAATTTTGAAATTGAGGTGATTTATCCCCTTGCCCTATCAAGGTATATGAATCCAATTTAATTAATCATACTGATATGCCAAGCAAATTTGTCAGCCATTTTGAATATTTATGGTTCATAATGTCACAAGTAGGCACTATTGTTGATCACAACTAGATTCAATCATTAATCATTCCTTGACAGTGAAAGGATGTTTATTTATATCAGAGCATGTTATATCAGTTCCAATGTAGCCATTTAGAAATATCAATTAGGTGGCTGCCATTTTGAATATTTGTAGCCATCTTGGTATTCTGTAAGTATTTGACTTACTTGAGCTAATCAATTGGATTCACATACCCTGCTAACATGGTATACATAGAATCTTTCTAGGTCATTTACTGACCAAGTTATTTTCATTTTAATGATTTTAGTGATTTTGTCAGCCCTTTTAAAAAAGCGCCCTCACTGGCTCAATTTTGGCAGCCATTTTGAAATGTATAGGTTGTATGCTGTTCTAAATAAATTTATTTGTTTCGTTGACCATGAACACATGGGTATAGAGATCATAATTATTCTCTTGAGATCTCCAATGACCAAGTTATAAATATTTTAAGGGATTTTGGCGGCCATTTTGAAAAAGCGCCCTCACTGGCTCACCCACCACTGGGCAATTTGCAAGCAACCTGATTTGAGAACCTCAATGGGTAAGGTTTCCAAGAATACCTGCCTCCAAAAATCCCCCAAGGGGGGGAGGGGGGTTGGCATAGCCCTTAATCTATAACATTAACATGCTGATGCCCCTTGTAAATTGGCATTTCATTGTTTTTGTAAATCAACAGTATGAACACCAACAGCCTGGCAGATGTATGCAGTAGATTTTGGTACTGTTTGATGCATGTTAATGGCATATTTGATCTTGCCAGCAAAATAGTATTGAACAAGCGAATATTTTGCAGTGCAGTACCAACATCCGGACCTAATTTCTTAGATTTCTTTTCTTTTTTTGTGGCCGTTACACTGAGAGTGTGTGTGTGTGTGTGTGTGTGTGCGCGCGCGCACATGTATGTGTCTTTATGCGAACTTGAGTCTTTATTGCTAACGTTAAGTGTATTAAAGTTGAAAGAGCTTTTATTTGTGCATCAATACTAATATTCTTTACATTCACTAAGTTCTTGTTCACAATACTTTGTTTTTGTGGATAACAAAGACTGAATGACATCTCAAATGGGATTGGAGCATCACTAGTTTCTCACGCCTTTGCAGCCTCCTGGTGTAGAAACTACTGAGCAACAGTACAAAGCATCCAGCAAGGCTAGCCTGAATGGGAAATTATTGTCTGCCTGAGCTCTTTTGTTGGAACAAGATGACTTTGGCTGTAATGCTGCTAAGTACATAAATTACTTTGGTAGATACTTTTTTATTAGGAACAATTGAATGTCATAATCAGGTGAGTGCACTTCTGTTTCCCTGGTACAGAGAGTTACTGAGGGTCAGGGTTTCTGCTAAATAAGTGTCACAATGTAATGTACGTTAGAGCCCCGGTATCGCCACCATTCTTAGTTGTGGTTGTGGTTGTGGTGTGCTCTGTGGAATAAGATCTGGGCCTGACATGAGAAAACCCTCTGGTGTTTGTGTCTCACAGGATGAAGTCCATTCCAAGGTTGGTGCAAAGCTTGAGGAGTCGAATGGAGTCACCTGATTATGAAATGGTATGTTGTATTTCTCAGTATAACCACAACCACTGTCATCATTATCATGGTTATAATCCTATTCAGAATAAGTTATTAATGCATTCTGTTGTTAATGGAAAAAAATAATCCTCTTGGGCCAGGACATGGTGTGTTAGCACGTTTTAAGGACTTTTTTCCTGCTTATTCCAATTTTGTTGTACATCAATCTGAATCAGACAGTCTGCTAAACGTTCGTAACATAATTTATTATTATTATTATTATTATTATTTTTGGTCAGACCCTAGTGGTGAGGTAATTGGTGTTGTGCTGAGATTCCATGCACCACACGCAAGCATACACCAATCAGCCATAACATTAAAACCACCTGCCTGATATTGTGCTGGTCCCGTCTTGAGCCACCAAAAGCTCCCAGCAGGAGATTTCTCAGATCATTACACTCCCTCCACCTGTATTCCTCCCACAGAACATTCTGGTGCCTTCTCTTCCGTAGGTACAGGGCTGTGGAAAAATATTTACCTCCTTCCTGATTTCTTTTTTGCATATTTGTCACACGTAAATGTTTCAGATCATCAAACAAATTTTAATATTAGACAACGATAATCCAAGTAAACACAAAATGCAGTTTTTAGCTTTCCGGCCCCATGGGCTAATAAGCTATTGTCGTGGTGTGGCGTCTGGCATCCATTGTCCGTCGTTTGGAACATTTTTTAACCTTCTTTTTTTTTGGCCTGTTGAATTTTTTTGTAAATTTGTGATAACATACTACTAGACCATATCTCTAGAAGATTTTATCGAATTTTTCATTGAATCATTTTTTTCCGTTTTAAGGGCTTTTGAAATTTTGGCTCCAATGTTAAAGATTGGAATATAATTGGAAAATAATTTCTCAAAAACTGCGTGAAAATTTTTCTTCTAAATCAGGCAGTCAACTTACCTTAGTACCATCAATGTACAGTGTGAGCGCCATTTTGATTGAATCGACCGAAGTGGGTCTATTGGGGGCGCTGTACTTTATGAATATGCAAGAGGGCCTGTGGAAGCCAAATGGTTGCAGTTTGTATTATCAACATGTACAGTAGGAAGTCATATATGACCTATAATTTAGCAATATTAAATTTGACTACCGATGACTTTGAAAGGTTAAAATTGAGGTCAGGGAATATATAAACAATGTTAAAAGGTATGACTTGAAATTTAAAAAAAAATTATTTCTCAAAAACTGTCCGATAACTTTTTTCTAAATCTGGCAATCAACTTACCTTGATACACTTAATGTACTGTGCGAGTGCCATTCTGATTGAATAGACGGAAGTGGGTATAGTGGGGGCTCTGTACTTTAACATTGGCCCAAATCGCCTGTGGAAGCTAAATGGTTGCAGAAAGAGATTAAGTTTGTATTCCTGGCATATAGGAAGTAATATATGACCTATATTTTGGCTGTGTTAAAGTTGACCTCAGATGACCCTGAAAGGTCAAATTTGAGATCAAGCAATTTTCAAAGGTTTCTAGGCTTGAAAATATTGAAGATTGGGAACATATGTGCATTGAACACTTATAGGAAGTCATGTATGAACTTTGACCTTTTGCGACCTTCGAAGGTAAAACTTCACATTGTGAGATTTCAATGACTTCTATCACTCAAACTATTACAGAGAGAGCTTAGGTTTGTATTGCGGGCATATCTACCTTATTCCCACATCCCATGACCCCTTGCGCGATATACGGGCGCAAATTTCGCTGCATCCCGTCACTGAACAGTTTACCATGGTGACGGCTAACATTAATAATCTTTTTTTTAAGCAATTGGTCACTAATATATGAGGGGACATTGCCTTTTACTCCTCAGACGGGCTAACGTTACAGTACCCCTGCCTTGTACTATCGAGGAATGGAGAAAGACCTGAGGCAGTGGCCTCAGATAACGAACACTAGCGCATTTGCCTATATTCGCGACTCTGTTGCCGCAGATTGCAAAGCTATGAACAGTCTAAAAAAAGCTCTGAATCGTATGCAGTACTTCAACGGCAACAAGGTTGGTCACGTTTTGTTACAGGAGGTCGGGCACAATCTTATGTACCTTAACCCCTTTCTGCAGATGTAGACGCCTGCGTCTATAGACCTGCAAATTTAAGCACGCTGTTACTGTACTCGATCACTAGATAGCACCCCCAGATCAGTTATTGAATGTTCACAAGCAAGCAGACCTCGAACGCGGTTCTGAATACGGTGAAGTTCACTCCATTCCCTGTTTTTTTTTTTTTTTTTTTTAAATTTACTTTTTATTGTTGTTTTTATGAAGGGATAGTACAAATACAAACCGTTATAGAACAAACAGCCGAGGAAGGATCCAACAATCGAGTACCATTTACACACATACTTCCATATATTCATATAACCATATTAATTATCTCTTTTACAATAATGTTTGATGATATTTTTGTTAGAAGTTGCAACTAAATAAAATCAGGCCTTACAATTAAAACATAGGTGATCCATTTTGACCAAATTTCAACGAAGGTATCAATTTTACATCTCAGTTTGGATGTGATTCTCTCCATAATGTAAATGCTGTACACAACATCAATCCAGTCATTTATAGTAGGTATGTCCCTTTTCAACCATTTTCTGGTCAAAGCCTTCTCACTCCCTGTTTTTCAAGAGCTGCAGGAATTGGAGACGGCTAAATGGGATGCTTTAAAAGGACCTCATTTGCGTATTATTTGCATATTCTGCTGCGCAGCTCATCACGTGAATTATCACATGAGACTTCGCGCAAGAAAATATGGCGACTTACGTAGCAGCATCAGAACAAATAATAGAGACGGATGATTTGGACATTCCTCCCGTTATTTACGGTTTTCTGAATGAGCATCAGGTCAGGATATTAAGGTATAAAATAAATGACTTCACATTGTGGGCATTTATGCTCCGATTACCGGCTAGTTGTAGTGTTTTTGTTTTCTGAGAATGTCCTAAACGTCATGTTTTTGCTAATAACGATGGTTCCGTAGATGCCTGTATGATGATAATTAAATGATGGAAAATAAACGTAAGGATCGAACGGAATTGCTGGCTTTGGTGTCCTAAACGTCATGTTTTTGCTAATAATGATAGTTTCGTAGATGCCTGTATGGTGATAATCAAATGATGGAAAAAAAGTGAAGAGACAGAACGGAACTGCTGGCTTTGGAGTCTGTTTGTATGTATACATTTGGTCAATTCTATGCTGCTACAGTGTAGTTTTAATGGCAGCCTGCAGATTCTTTGCACACTGTTATAGGCTCTTTCACCTTAGTGAGCATTTTCCCAAATTTTACTCCTTCACAGAATTTGGAGGTCCTCAGCTGGAAGACAAATTTTATGGTGATTGCATTAAAGATATGACCTTTGCACTGTTTTTGGACACATTTTTCCTGTTTCATTAAAAAAAAAAAAATGATGAATATATGATTCATTTGTAGGGATATGATAAAAGATCTTCATTATTATTTTCCATAAAATTTGATGTTTAAAATAAAAGTTGTTTGAAGAAAATCGGTTAAAAATACATTATTTAGTTGTTTGATAAATATCCGTCCAAAAACTTTATGTCCTCTCCAGTACAATTTCCTCCTTGGAAATATATTTCAATTCAATATGATATTTATTCTGTGGTTTTAGCAACTTCAGGACATTGGCAATGCATCTATTCTGAGTCCTAGCTTTCCATAAAATACAGAGGTTGTACAATATATTTTAGGCTACATGTTGTCTGTCCAAAACATGTCCTCTCCAGGACGAGTTATTCCATCTCATTATTAAATCTCTATGTGATATAACTTATAAATAGCTCATTATGTGGGTGAGTAACGTGTTTGATGAAATAAATTTCCAATACTTCCAGGGAATCCGTATTTGTACCAAAAAAGTTGCGTCATACTGGTGTGGGGAACAATGTCTTCTCCTGGACAATTATGGCTATTGTATTCTGCAATCAGTGGTTGTGACATTATAAAGTATAGCTTACGCTGCTGCTTATGGACATTGTTTGAACACATAAACATCATAGACCAAAATAAAGCAAGAAATGTTTATGATATTCTCGTCAATAAGATTTTCCAAAAAATGTTCTCTTCAGACGAACATTTTAACATGCCATGTTTAGGTTCAAAATATTTAATTAAGTAAATATTGCTATGCTTTGAAATTTCCACAGGTCCTCATGTATGTCCTGAAATTACAGAATTTTACCAAATAAACTTCCTGCTCCAAGTTTGAAATTTTGACCAAAATGAAACCAAAGTGGTGCATTTCACAACGTGACAGTAATGCTCTATAATGCCCTGTAACATAAGAGCCACTGTCCATATCAGTCCTAACATGTATTGCTTTACCACAATCCCTCCAACCTAGCATGGCTTATTTGGCATATTCTTGCAGGCATTTAGGATTCAGCAAGCGAGAGGAAATTTATATTTTTAAAAGGTTCTCATTCACATCTTGTTGGTTTTTATGTAACGTGGGCATATCTAAAATCGTATGCCTTGCGAAAAGCCCTGTACTGAACTAATTGTTATCAATGTTAGAATGTGATATAGACACATTCCAGTAACATTGGACTTTGTGAGGGCAACAGTGAAGCCACACTTGCAGATTTTAAAGCCCGTTTTAGACTCGTCAGTGAGCAAGCAGAGGTGAAAGGTGAGGTGTTGCACTTCAACCAAAATGTGTCCATCACCAAGATATCTAATAGGTTGTAGATAGTACTTAGCCCACAGAACTGAGGCCCAAGAGGGCTGAAGTAGCCCCATCTTTTCTTGCTGCACTGTAGACTCCGGCAAATCATGAGCCCTACAGGGCTGGCAGATGAATTTAACTGCACTAAGTCCACTCTCTGCCAATGCCTGCACAGTTGCAACAAGCAAATGATACTACATCTGGCCTTCAAGAATTTTTTGTCCACAGGTGCAGCTGTCCAGGCGGTACTTAAACTTTAATATGTACAATCAAGTGATGATATGCCCTGTGCCCTGTATTTTCAGGTTCCATATTGACTGACATACATACTTCAGTTAACTGCAAGGGAGAGACACCCTCTCATCAATGAAGCTCTACCCATGCTTCCAAATTCAGATAGCACTGTTATGTAACATTTACATTGGCCAAGTCTCAGTTGATGAGCAACAATCAAATTCTATTACCTCTTCATTAAGGCACGGTTCACTTGCATAACACTGTAGTTACATCATAGTAATGTAAAATTTGTTACTCATGAGTTAATAACATTCATAATAATACTAAAATATTAATTGTCGTATCAGTACTTCTAGAGGTTGCAGAAAGGTACTTATTTTCAGCTAAAACTAATAGAAATTTGAAAAAACATGGATTTTTGTCATTTTGATGTTTTTTCTAATATGGTGTTAGTTATGATGTCACTATGACGTCATAATGTTGAAATGTGTTTTATTTGTACTTGATTTGACGAGAGGACATCTGTGCTGATGTACACAGATACCAAACAAGATGATGTTTATCGCTTAATTTCGAAATAATCGCCGCGCCCCCCCCCCCGCCCCCCCACCCTTGGTTGGACGAGGGTTAATAAATGAAATCATCATTTAAAAACTGCATTTTGTATTTACTCTGGTTATATTTGTCTAATATTAAAATTTGTTTCGATTTGCAACATTTAAGTGTGACAAATATGCAGAAAAATAAGAAATCAGGAAGGGGCAATTACTTTTTCACAGCACTGAAAATGGTGCATTTTTACTATGCCGTTGCACATGATGTACGATACAATGGGACTCACTGGACCAGGCGACCATCTTCAACTGCATTTTTGATGTTCATTCTGCAACTTGTGCCATAGTAGCCTTTCTGTCAGTTAAGACCATATGAGATAACCTCCATTGCCCTTGTGCATGAATGAGCTTTGGGCAGCCCACGCCCTGTTGTCTTTTTGTGGTTTGTCCCACCTTGAATCATTTTCTGTAGGTACTCACCACTGCTGACTGCTAGAACCCCAGAAGCCTTGCCATTTTGGTGATGCGCTGACCCACCATGGCCATAACAATTTTGCTCTTGTTAAAGTCACACAGATCCCATTTCTCCCATATGCAACATGTCAAATACGAAACTGACCGTTCGCTTACCATCTAAAAGGCTGTCCTGACTTTGCCATGTGCCGCCGTTATGAGATAATCAATGTAATTTGTTTCATCTGTGAGTGGTTTTAATGTTGGGCCTCATAGGTATGTGAAGTCAGCACCGTAAATACTTTGACATTGATTGATATGATTGTAAATGTAGCTGTCTACTGCGAAATATTTGAGTTGGAATGAAAGGGCATTTAATTTGAGAGTATTTACATCAAAGTCAAGTGAATGATTGCTTTAAACGTAATTGGACATCTGGCTACATCGTGTGGCATTTGAAGTGAGGCATTTTCATTTGGAATCCATTGGTTTAACTCTCAATATGAAGTCAAAAGAACTGTCACCACCTGTAAAACAAGCCATCATTAGGCTGAAAAGAACTGAGAAATCAGAGAAACGCAAAAACATAAGGTGAGGCAGATAACCAAAAAAAGAATTTTCCCCTGGCGAAGAAAAAATAGTTCACAATGGTTGGCCAAATCAGGAACACTTTCCAAGAGGAGAACATGAAGAAAAAAAAAAAAAAACAACTCAAACAATTTTTTTATGGCAAAGAATTTTCTGCAGTGGCCATGTCAATCACTGACTTGAATCTTACTGAGAATGCAGTTCACTTGCTGATGGCAAAAAGCCCTAAGAACAAGCAGTTACTGAAGATGGTTATAATGTATGCCTGGCAGAGCATCATCAAAGAAGGAGCCCAGCATCTACAACCCTAATTCCATAAATTGTAAATTAAACAGAATGCAATTATTTGCGTATCTCATAAACCCACATTTTATTCACAATAGAAAACAGACAACATATCAGATGTTGAAAGTGAGACATTCTATGATTTCAGGAAATATATTAGCTCATTTTGAATTTGATGGCTGCAAAGTTTAGAGAGGGTCATAAAGGCTTGTAAAGTAAGTGATGCTACAACTTTAATAAAAACAGCTGAAGGAGCATTTTGCAACTAATTAGCTTAATTGGCAGCAGGTCAGTAACAAGATTGGGTATAAAAAGAGAGAGGCAAGAGAGAGGCAGAGCCTCTTAGAAGTAAAGATGGACAGAGATTCACCAGTCTGCGAAAAACTGCATCTAAAAATTGAACAGTTTTGAAAAATTATTCCCAATGTAAAATTGCAAAGACTTTGAATCTGCAGTTCATAATATCATCAGAAGATTCAGAGAATCTGGAGAAATCTTTTCTTCGCAAGGGACGAAGTTCGCAGGTCAGTACTGGATGCTCGTGATCTTCGGGCCCTCAGGCGGCTCTGCATGAAGAACAGGCATGATGCTGCCCTTGAATACACTGCATGGGCTCAGGAACACTTCCATAAATCATTGTCCGTGAATGATTCCAACGTTTTTGAGATGTGTTGCAGCCATCAAATTCAAAATGAGCTAGCATTTTTAACCCCTCTGTGGTGTTAGGGTCCGAACGGACCCGTTTCAAGAATGTAAAATGCAATAAATGCCATGTAGTTTTTTAATCGGAACAGAGCTCACAGTATGTGCCCATGGCGGCTATTTAAACACAAAAACATTCATGTTTACCATTTTAGCCAATTCTAAATTTCTTCTAGAAAAAAGTTACATTGGTGGTGTTAGGCTCCAAACAGACCCAGTATAGAAAAATGGCATCAGTTTGCTTCAAAGAAATGCTATGGCTAGCTCTGTGGATCACATCTGGCTCAATCAAGGTTTCATATTTGATCAGAAATTTCACTCACACACAGAGACGTACGTGTACACGCACACACACCCCATTCTCAGGGCGCAGTTCCGGGCCAGATACCTTTCCACAGAGATCTTCGCCCAGGCTCCCCCAGTTTGAGAACTTCTGCTTCCCGGTGTCTTCTTTTCAAAGCCCACCGATCACAGAAGCACCACTGGCCAACTGACGCATTTGCTTTTGGCTTATGGTGGCCTGACTGTACATTGAGACAAGCGCGGCGGCCACCTCGTGGTCTTACTGCCCTCTGCGGGCCGACCGGCCGGTGACCCAGTCGATAGCGATCCCCAGATCCCGTAGTGGTTACCAGCCACCCAGGTGGGAACCGACGGTCTCATCCCTACCCAACTTTGCTATGTGTATAGAAACTTTTACTATTTTCACCAGCCTTGCCTGTTCACAGAGGTCGTCTCCAATGGCGCTCTGCTAGGTGTGGGCTGTCACCCATGTACCACGTGTTGCCCTCAACTTACATGCGACAACACGCCGACTAGACAGTACCACGGCAGTATGTCAATTCATACTTCACTGGACACGGGGGCCATTCATCCCCTCCCCTGCACTATAGAACATCTTTAATGTTCCCTCAGAACTTTGCAGTCCCGCCACCGCCTGCTCTCACCAGGTTCGGGGGGCCTAATCCCCTCACTAATGGTGACTGGGGTTATGATGAGTTAATAAGTTAGTAATGAAGTACAGAACAAAACTGGATGATAATCCTTATTTTTTGGGGTGGTTGGAACTGAGTTACACTCCGGGTCCATTCGGACACAGAGTTTTTGTAAACACCAAAAGCAGCACACAAGGGGTAATGAAATGGTAAAATATCTCTCTTTCAACATTTGATATTTTGTCTATGTTCAATTGTGAATAAAATGTCAGTTTGAGATTTGAAAATCATTCGGTTTATATTTATATTTTACACAGTTTCCCTACTTTTTTGGAATTGGAGTTGCAGTAAGTACAGAGATTTACAAGCAAAAAATTGCTATTTCTGATTGCTAGCGTGCCCAGTTGCTTTTGAGCCCCTAAAACTGGGGTGCAGATTATTTCAGCAGCGCTCACTCACTAGTTTTGATGAAACCCTCCGGCTACCTGTAGCAGATTGTCTGCTCTGTTGAAGTACTAATGGACCTGACTGTAAAACCTGCCGAAGGTGGAGGCATTTTTAAAGAAAAAAAAAAATAGATGACCGGGCTTTTTCCACTAGGAGTACCAGTGCTCCCAACAGAAAATTCTAGGCGCACCAGCTAAAAATTTAGGCGCACTACCTATAACACAGTAAACATTTTTCTATAGGCTAATAATTGCATTACTGATAAATATGGTAATGAGTAGACAATTTACGAAAAAAACAATGTGCTGTTTTATTTTAAACTAAAATGTGACAATGAAATACTGCTGTGCTTAGAGAAAAATCATTTACTTAAATAGTTCTTTAAACAGACACTAAATAATAAATTAACAAATATGAAGGTATGTGGGCAGAATTTGCAATCAATACAACACAACCACAAAAAAGAAACGGTCACACTTTATTTGAAGTGTTGCTCATAAAGGCTTTATACAACTTGTATAATGCCTTCATAAATGAGACATAATGTCTTCATAAATCATTCATAAGCAAATGTCATGCTTTGTAAAGGGTGAAATAACATCCTTATTCAACATTTGATGACAATGACAATGTCACTGAGCTGACAATGTCACCCTTTATCGCAATTAGCCACTAGCTAAGTGACATATTCAGTTATATCACATCTGGCATCACATGCTGAAGAAGGATGTGTTATTTCACCCTTTACAAAGCATGACGTTTGCTTATGTATAATTTATGAAGGCCTTATGTTTATGTTTATTTATGTTGCTTTTATGAGCAACACTTTAAATAAAGTGTGACCAAAAAAACTCTATCTGGCTTTCCTTCCCTTTATAGCACATCACCCTGAGGGCCACTAAGGCTGGGCATCTCTGAAGGCCAACCTTTGCAGTTGGGCCTTCTAGCTCTTTACTGTCGCTGAACCATATCTGTACAGCCTCCTTCACATCAAACTCCTCCAAGCTTACTCCCTCAAGACTAAAGGCCTTTTTGGTGGCATTAGGGTTCCTTTAATAAAAATGACTTATCTGTAATTGTCATGTAAGGGATAATTTACAGTTAGTCAGTCATTATTGTGGATCAAAACTCTCGACAGGGAGATCAGGGTTTTCATCCCGCTTATAACAAAGCTACTTACCAAGGAAATAAACTAGTTGAAATAAAATAGTATTTTTCCTATGATCTTATTGATTTAAAACAAGTTCATTGCTTCCGTGAATGTAAATGGTCACATACGTTGTTATGGACAGAGAACTGCGCGCATAGCAATGGCCTGTTATACATAGCAATGGTCTGTAATCAATAAATAACAGAACATGGAATGCCGTGATTGACCAATTAGAAGACTGTATTTACCGTAACCGTGTAATAACGAATACTAAACGTGCCTCTTTTTTCTTTTAAAACCTAAGTTTCATAGCCTGAAGCTAAAATGAACATACCTTGAGCATTCGCATGCTGGACTTCAACATGACCAATCAAAATATTCGTCAGCCTCCCTTGTCGCAGGATCTGTGCGTAGACTATCTCGCATTCCAGACATCAGTGTCACCGTCAATCATGAAGGACAGTTCAGTGGACTCCTTTCTCTTTTCACCGGTCTTCTTTTTCATTGAATCTACGATTACTCCAATTAACTGCACACATGCTGTGTCGTTGCTGTAAGTGGGATTCACTTGATTGAACTCTGTTCTTTTTTGACAATTCAATTTGACCCCTGAATTTAGTAAATGGCAACTTCTCCTTTGCAATATAATGGGCTGTATTGAATTTTATTATCATTTCCGCTTCTTCTGCATACCGATTTTTAGATTCCTGCCTAATAAACGCTGTTTGCAGTGGAGCTGCAGCTCCAGCAGTACATCTGTCCCTGCATCGTTAATGCGTCACACTGTTGCTGTGTTTTACCAGTGTTCGTGTTTAAACTCCGTGGTTGAGTTGGCAAATTTAATTTTCCCCACAATTTTTGGGCCACACTGAGAACAGTACATACAATACATTGCGTTCTTTTCTTTGAAGTATCTCAGCCAGGTAAACCGTGTGAGCCATTCCTGTCGAAAAGAGTAAATTAGCCTTTTTAGATTGGAGATCACCTGCTGATTCGTCGTCTGAAGTGTCATCCGAAATTTTGGACCACTGTGGCATCTGAATTATCTTTAAAAAAAAAAAAAAAAAAAAGGAATCAATTGTACATTTCATTGTCAACAAGGCTAATGGCCAAGCGAGAGCGATGGCGCCTACGTAATGGACATATGTGACATCCTGCGCAAATTTCTAAATCCAGTGTTGTTATGGTGACCAGAGCCTTGCGAATCTCCACACATGCACGCATAGACACACGCACGCACAGACCAATCTTCACTCCCTTCTGGTCATGATATGCAATGATTCAGTGAAGTTACAACAAAATAAAAAACTAATAATAATAAATTGCAAGTCGCACTGGTGTGCCTAGTTATAAAATTTAGTCGCACTGCCTCCAAAAGGTCGCAGTCTGGAGCCCTGGATGAGCGTTATGGAGGCTCTGCAATGATCTGTCGTCTGTCGTCTGGTTGTCTGCCACAGGTTCACCAAGCAGGCCTGACTTGTGACTATTCAGAACTGCCCCACCACATCAGCACTGAGGAAGAGATCCAGAGGTTAGTGCGGGCCGTCAGCCTGGTTCTGCAAGCTCTGCCCAAACCCACGCTGGTCACCATGTCCAGGTGAGGACACACCCTGATTCCAGAGTCCCATTCTGATGCATCTTCTCTGACAGCCTGCTGGACTGGCATATACCTGTACTCCAGTTCACATCTCCTGCCGATCCATCCATGGTTCATTCCATTTAATTTTAGCTCGGTGGTGCTTTTGTAAGCTTACGGTTTACTGCAGCCGATGCAGTTGAAGCATTTTTCTGTTCTGTTTTATTGAGTCATTTCTTTTTTCTAATGTTTATTTGTGTTATTATTGGTGGTGAGCCATTTATGACCAGTCAAATATTTTCTTCTGACCTCTAAATTTTTTTCTGTCACATTGATCCAATGAAATCAGATTGTATGGTTGCGTGCCATCCTCGTAGTCTTTCTATAATGCAACCACAAGTTGAATTCTAGCATTCAGTCAAGCATACTCATGATGTAATCCTTTGTATAATTTTAAATAGCTGCATCTGTAATATTTCTTAGTTTACCATGTTGTATCTGTATAATTGTGTCCGTTTACGCAATTTTTGTGTGTGTGCCCGTGCATATATTACTCTTATGCACCTCATGACTTGGTCCTGCCACTTTATTATCCCTTGTAATTGGGCTTTAAAGGACTCAGATTAATTTGTTTGCACGCACAGCACGTTGGCCGTGTTCCAGAGCTCCTGGCATCAATTCTTGTAATTTAATTTATCTAATTCAGCCATACCTTGCTTCAAAGATGACAACCCCTTTTTTTTTTTTTTTTCTCCCCCCCAACCTCCCCACCGTGAAATTTATTCACAAGCACAAGCTCAGTCTTTTGGCTATTCTTCAGTGATGCAATCTAAGCCTAATGTTTCTTAGAAATGTATTTTCACCTATTGGTTGATTTGTTTTTTCTCATAATTTTCCCTTCGGCAGATCCAGTTTAGATGAGTACTGCCCTGCCGATCAAGTGGACTTTATTCAGGAAAGAGTTCTGGCTGTCCTGGAGTCACTGTACGGCTCACTAGACATTCACAAAGAGTATGCAGCCGTCACGCAGGAAACCTCGGGCACCTCCTCCTGAGGAGAAGCAGGTGGCTCACCTCTGAAAACAGGAGCCAGCAGTAAAATATGATGTGTCTGAAATAGAACTGAGCTAGGCTCTTATTTTTAATATTTGATGTGTCTTTCGGTGTGTGAAAATGTGTTTTGCTGAGAAGTAGGAGTTTTCTTGTATCATCAGAAATGAAATCCTGGAGTGTAGTTGTTTTCAGGAAAACGAAATGCAGAACCCCAAGGGATTGGCTTATGCCGCAGTCTGGGATCAATTAGGTGCTCTGCCCATGATAATTGTGGTCAACAGTGCTTGAAGGGCTTTTGCACTGTTGGCTCTGCATCGCTGTGGGATACGAAGGGGATTAACTGTTCCTGGAAGTCCCCTCGATTGTCAAGGTCACACATTTCCCTCACTCTGTTCAGGCGTGTGATTAGGACCCCTACTTTAAAAGAAAATGCTGGCTGCACACATCGGTTTGAAGGAGAAGTATGAAGAACAGACTTCACGCTCATGAAATGGCAGCAGAGGCCATACATGAGAACCTGAATTGAAGATGCCACAGATATTCAGACTCAAAAACTTTTGTTTACATGCAAATGTACTTGCATTTGCCACTTAAATTTTGCACGTGAAATGCTCATCATTTTCCCACAGCAAATTTTGCTTCTGAAGACCTTATGGAAATAATCATGATGCAGTATGGTATTGTGTATACTCTGTGCTGTATTTAGGTGCATGAAAATTTTAGATGGCTTGAAATGTATAATTTTTATTCTCAAAAAGAAATGGATGGAGAGCCAGTCTTGTCTTACCAGGACTCAGGAGTTAATCCAATCATGTTGAGGTTCTATTCATCAGTTGAAAAATACCAAACTTCATGGCCATTTTTCTATTCAGTATTACAAGGTCCTGTTAAAAGCATGGAAATGGGATTGACCTCAGTTCTGCTCCCATCAGTCAAGAGCCACAGATTCAACAGATTGGCATCCAGTGGCCTTGCAGAAGCCATTGCAATAAACAGCTACTGCTACCATAGTGACAGAACAATAGAATCCTGACGTATTGCGTTGCATGCTATCCACGGTTGCTATGGTGCCACTCATAATTGATACTGAAATAAAGTGGTCAAACTGGGAGATACTTTGCATTAACAAATGGACCACCTACCTGCTAAAAGGCTTTATTTAAAAGGACTATGATAAGAGGCTCTTGGAAACAGGAAGATACAGGAAAGATGGAAAGTTATCTCTTATTCTGTTCTTGACAACAGAATTTTTCATCATTTCACATAGGGAGTCCAATCTCTTAGGCATTGATGTAGAAATTGCCTTCTGTTCCCTCCATCAGCACAGGAGTATCGAAAGCTTTCTTTATGGTAGCAAGACAAAATACCTGAACATTGTTGGTGTTCTGTGCTGGAAGAAATTGAAAACTACTGTAAAAAGTATGTGAATTAACTTAAGCATGCCTACCAAACTCAAGTACTTTGTATCCTTGGCAGAAAGATCCACTCATTGTTTCAATATTTTAAATCTGAACTAGACGCCAAGTAGGTGTACAGTCAGGCTACCTTTGACCTTGATGGGAATGGGTAGCGACCTCAAGCATAGCCATATTTTCATGATGTGCACCCAAACACTCCTTGATAATTTTCAATTCTCGGCGTAGAAGATTGACAGATAGATACAACCCCAAATCAGAAAAACTTGGGTCCGCACATGATATTAAAATTACAACTGAAAACAGTAAATCATCTTTGATGTGTATTACACTGGAAACCGATAGCCACACATCATTTGATGTTTTTCTCATTCATTTTTTTATTTTTGTTCAAAATAAGTATTTATATCAAATAAGATTTTTGCAACACATTCCAAAAAAATTAGGACAGTGCAGCATTTACCACTCTGTAACATTCCCCTTTTCACAGCACTTCAATGATGTTTAGCTACTGAAGAGACCAAGTGATGAAGTGTCTCAGGTGGAATTTTATCCCATTCTTCCTGTAAACAAGTCTTGAGGTGTGCAACAGTGCGAGGGCTTTGAGGCCACATTATGTGTCTCAAAATACATCACATGTTCTCAATTGGGGACAGGTCAGGAGTGCAGGCAAGCCAGTCCAGCGCCCAAACCCTCTTTTTCCTCAGCCAGACCTTTGTAATGTGTGCAATATGTGGTTTTGAATTGTCATGTTAAAATATGCATGGTCGTCCCTGGTAGAGGGACCGTTTAGAAGGCAACATACTGTGCTGTGAAAAAGTATTTGCTCCCTTCCTGATTTTTTTTTTTTTACATATTTGTCACACGTTTCAGATCATCAAACAAATTTTAATATTACACAAAAATAACCCGAGTAAATACAAACTGCAGTTTTTAATAATTTCATTTACTGAGGGGGAAAAAAGCTATCCAAGCCTCCCTTGCCCCATGTGAAAAAGTATTCGGTCCCCTTGATAAATCATGAATTAACTGATTACCCACATTTTTTTAAATTCGATTTCCCTAGCCTCGAGACCTGTTGAATCATTTCATTAGAACCTATCTGACAAAGTGAAGTGGGCTAGAAGATCTCTGAAAGCAACTCATCATGCCATGATTCAACGAAATTCAAGAACACGTGAGAAACAAAGTCCTTGACATCTTATCAGTCTGAAAAGACCATTTCTTAGGCTTTGGGAGTCCAGCGAACCACGTTGAGAGCCATTATCCACAAATAGTGAAAACTTGGAGTGGTGAACCTTCCTTGGAGTGGCCAGCCAACCAAAATTACTCCATGACCTCATCAACGACTCATCCAGAAGGTCACAAAAGAACCCAGAACAACATGTAAAGAACTGCAGGCCTCACTTGCGTCAGTTAAAGTCCGCGTTCATAATTCAACAATAAGAAAGAGACTGGGCAAAAATGGCATCTATGGGAGAATTCCGTAGCGAAAACCGCTGCTGACTAAAAAGAACAAAAAGGCTTGTCTCACATTTGCCTGAAAACATCTTGATGATCCCCAAGATTATTGGAAAATATTGTGGACTGATGAGACAAAAATTTAACTTTTTGGAAGGTGTACACCCCGTTAAGTCTGGTGTAAAGCTAACACAGCATTTCATAAAAAGTACATCATACCAACAGTCAAACATGGTAATAATAGTGTGATGGTCTGGGGCTGCTTTGCTGCTTCAGGACCTGGACGAATTGCCAAAATTGACGGAACCATGAATTCTGCTCTCTACCAGTAAATCCTGAAGGAGAATGTCGGACCATCAGTTTGTGACCTCAAGCTCAAACGCACCTAGGTTATGCAGCAGGACGATGATCTGAAACACAAGCAAGTCCACCTCTGAATGGCTTAATAAAAACACTAGAGTGTTCAGGTGAACATGTGTCGCCTGCGAAGCACTTATGTGAAAATGTGACTACCAACTGAAAGTGTGACTACCGGACAGACGGACAGATAGACGGACAGACAGACACCAGACAGTGATCCCTATGTGCCGGTATGCTTCGCAGGCAACACAAAAATGAAGGTTTTAAAGTGGGCTAGTCAATGCCCGCATTTACATCCAGTTGAGATGCTGGGGCATGACCTTAAATAGGCTGCTCAGGCATAAAATCCACTAGCGTGGCTGAATTAAAACAATTCTGCAAAGAAGAGTGGGCCAAAATTCCTCTACAGTGATGTGAAAGACTCATTGCCAGTTATTGCAAACTCTTGATTGCAGCTGTTGTTGCCGAAGGTGGCACAACCAGTTATTAAGTTTAGGGGGCAGTTGCTTTTTATGCCCCCGCCCTCCAAAGAGGAAGGGGGGCATTATGTCGACACCATGTTCGTCCGTCGTCTGTCAACTTTTCATTTCTGTGGCATAACTATGGAATCCCTCGTCGGATTGATGCCATTTCTTAACCTCTTAAGCCCCAGCCTCTTTTTTAGGTTTCTGTTTGAAAATGACATACCCAAAATGAATGGAGTATATCTCTGTTTGTGTAGCATGAAGTATCAGAGAGGGAGACATGGAAATGTGGAGAGAGGGTTGATTTTCTGACGCTACTCGGATTTTGATATTTGAACATTAATATGCTTGGCGTTTGAGTTGTGCTTGGTGTATGTAAAAATGACTTGTATGTGCTTGTAGCAGAGGCTCTCCTGTTTCATTTGATGTGTAATATGACTATATTGCTACTTAATTAGCGCGGTGTTGCAGGTATTTTGCTGCGGTGAGTCTCAGGGTCCCCCAATTGGGGGACCCTGGAGTTTAAGAGGTTCATGGCGTATTGGGAGTGGCTAGAGGAAGATTCCTTTCGAATACCAGCGTCGTGCAATATCTAATATGGCCGCCACAGATCAGCATACAGGCGGGGGCATATGCCACGCTCTGCGTTGCTCTTGTTCACATAGGACCAGGTAGGGTTGGATAGCTTTTTTCCCTTAATAAATGAAATCATCATTTAAAAACTACATTTTGTATTTACTCTGGTTGTCTTTGTCTAATAATATAATTTGTTTGATCATTTGAAACATTGAAGTGTGACAAATATGCAAAAAATAAGAAATCCGGAAGGGGATAAATACTTTTTCACAGCACTGTATGTTGCTATAAAATCTGTATGACTTTTCTGCATGGATGGTGCTCTCACAGAAATGCAAGTTACCCTTGCCCTGGACACTGACACACCCCCACACCATGACAGACCCTAGTTTTTGGACTTGTTGCTGGTAACATTATGGATGGTCCCCTTCATAGCACGCAGCGTTCATTCAGGTCTTCTTGAAATGAGGACCTGAAATATTGACTCGTCTGACCGCAGTACACGCTCCCACTGAGTTATGGTCCATCACGGATATGTCCAAGCCCAGAGAACTTGATGACACTTCTGGACACAGCTAATGTAAGGTTTCCTTTTAGCACAGTGAAGTTCTAAGTGGTATTTATGGATGTAGCTCCATATTGTTGTACTTGAAAAAGATTTGCCAAAGTAAGTCTGAGCCTATGTGATTATATCAGCGATGGATGAATGTCGGTTCTGGATACAGTGGCGTCTCCGGTATCGGCGATCACAGACCCTCAGTTTAGCTTTGCCCTTTAGGCACTGAAACTCCTTCAGATTCAAGTAATCTTTTACTTATATTATGCAGAGTACATACCTGCAAACTAGTCACCTTTCGGCAAATTCGCCGTTTGATCCCAAAATAGGTCACTTACGTGAATCGTGTAGATCTGAAGAGTTTTTTTTGGGGGGGGAGGTAGGCAGGCAGACAGACTACAGACGTTATTCTTGAGCAACATTTTATAATGTTGGGCTGCCTGTTGTTCCATGACTGCCAGTTACAAAGTTAGAACCTAGTCTCGCGCAGTAACGCGCGCTTCCTTTCCATCGGAGTTCTGGTTGCTTACGAATATTCCAGACTCAGACCGCAAACAAACCACTGTCACTTTCACTGTCTCTGCGGCAAAGTCGCCTTTTGATCGACTTTGGAGTGCTGGGATGAAATACACAGGATTTTGTTACTGTTACGTGTGCTGAGGTAAGTCTTATATAGTGCCAGAAATATGTGCATAAATTATATTTTAACCTTATACGTGCTAAACTTCAAGTTTAAGACATAATATGTCAGCTAGCTCCAGACATCTGAAGATGATAGCCGACTCGTCAGATATGAAAAAGAACAGCTAATGAGCTCAGTGGTGTGACTCTGAATTTCCCTTGTCACATTGAATGTTTTTCAAATACAGAAAGCCCTCGATCAGACCGTTTTTTGAGAGACAGAAAGCAGACAGGGTTTTTTTTTCTTTCTGTAAAATATGCACCTAGCGTCTTTTCAAATCCCCATGACAACCGCTTGTTCTAGCAGTTTCCGGTTTGCTAAGCACAAGCAGGCTATCGTATCAAAGACGATAGCTAAACTTTTATCAGCGTCAATTAGCAACTAATATTGTTCTTTACCACGTCGAGGGCGAGTGATTAGCCCTTGTTTTTGGCGAGAATGACAACGACTGTGTTTTTATGTCATTCACTGAGTGCAGTAGATTGTCATTTTTTTCTTTTGGAGGAACTTGACTATCTTCATGGTCAGCTATAAAAAAAAGTAGCCTGGTAAACCCGCCCCTCGTAATTCACTGGGGTGGGTTTACCAGGCTACAGAAAAAGCCCCTGACGTCGAGTGTTTTTTTTTTCTCTTGGTGTTGGCTAACTTTTATCAGCGTCAACTAGTAACTGTTATTGTTATTTACCATGACAAGGATGTGCGAATTAGCCCTTGTTTTTGCGTTAGAAGCCAACGAAGATGGCTACGAACATTACCATTTCTGAGGTATTGATCGATAGGTTGCCATTTTTTTTCTGAGGATGAACTTCATTTTCGTCTTTCATCGGTCGGCTGTTAAAAAAAGCATCTGGAGAGGATGGCCCGAAAGAGGCGCATGGCAATACGGCGCAAACGTGCCCTTGAACGGCTTGTTCAGGCCAAAAGGTCTAAAAAATGACTTTATTTCCAGCCAGTTCAGTGGATTTTATGTTTCAGATGTATATTATGATCTCTTGTACTACCAATCTAACTCAAAATTGCAAAAATATAAATTAATAAATAGAATATTGGGGGGGGGGTCCACGGTTAGTTTGTCACCTTTTTTAACCCTCATGACTTTGCAGGTATGAGAGTAGAGGATGGAATATTCTAATATCTTCCTATTTTTCTTTGTGGAACATTGTTCTCAAATCGTTCAATATTTTTCTCAAACATTTGTTGGCAAACTGGTGATCCTCAGCCCATCTTTGCTGCTGAAGGACTTGGCTTTTGCTAGGTGTTGGTTTTGTACCAAATCATGACTACAGTCACCTGTTGACACCACTTGATTCAAATCACATCATTATTCAATCCTTCTCTTCAATATAGTGCTAATTTCCCCTCCACCCCATTTTTTTTTCTCAATGTCTAGATAGCCTGAATGATAGGAATGGATGTAAATTTTAAAAAAGAAATGATACTGATGTCACAAAACATTAAATATATTGAAATATATATTCAGACTTTTACAGTCTATCCAAATGAATCCAAATTGGATAAAGGTGCTCGTCAATTGAATGAGCCGAATAGAATGCAAATAGCCGTGCAAGTGATGGACGATTTATATGACCACCTCAAAGATCACTTTATGGTACCTTTTAGCCACATTTCATTGATTTTCTTGACTTGCATTATGCAACTAATGTGATTGCATCATAAACACAGTATTGTAACTGTGTTGGACTGGCCTGGTAATTCACCTGACCTCAATCCCATTGAGAAATTTCTGGTTCATCATCAAGTCAAGGCTGCAGCAAAAAGGACCGCTTCACAAAAGCCGAAGTCATCAATACAGTTGTCCAGGTTTGGCATCATGACAAAGAAATCAAGGCAACCTGCAAAAAGCCTGGTCAGCTCCATGCCAAAACGGATGGAACAGCTTAAGAACCGTGGAGTGCACATCTTCCTAATAAACTAGATCCCAATAAATTAAAAAGCCTGAAAACATTTGCCGTTTGGTTCTTTTCGCACTCCTGCTTATCCAGTTAATTTTCACAAGACTGTATGATGAAACATCCGTGAAACAAATCACTGCTTTCTTTATTAATTTACAATTGCCACGCTGTCCCAGCTTTTTCTGATTTTAGGTTGTAGATACACAAATAGGCGAAATTGAAGACCTATGCTTCCTATCAACAAGTAACCCCAGAAATGATCCTAGTTGAAGAAAGAAACTCATTTGTTTTCTTGGGAGTGGGTTGAGGAGTTGGGGCAATTACAAAAGGTTCTGTCATTTCTAAACAGTGCAAGAAGCTTCAAATTAACACTGACAGCCTTCAACCTCATTGTCACTGTAGCCTTTCCAACTCAGAAGCGCCAGAGTACACAACCAAAATGGATTCCGGTGCTCACTGTATACAGTGGGGGAAATAAGTATTTGACCCCTTGCTGATTTTGCAGGTTTGCCCACGAACAAAGAGTGCAACGGTCTATAATTGTAATGATAGGTTTATTTTAACAGTGAGTGACAGAATATCACCAAAAAAGTGGAACCTGACATTGTATGCATTTTAGGAATTTATTTGCATATTTTTGGTCAAAAATAAGTATTCGACCCCCTGGACAAACAGCATGTTCATATTTTGTAGAAAAGCCATTATTGGCCAGCGCAGATGTCAAACAATTTTTATAGTTGTTGACAAGGTTTGTGCACATTTTGGCAGGGATGTTGGCCCACTCCTCCCTGCAGACAGCCTCCAAATCATTCAGGTCCCGAGGCTGTCGCCTTGCAACCCGAATTTTAAGCTCCCTCCAAAGATTTTAAATTGTATTCAGGTCTGGAGACTGGCTAAGCCACTCCAGACCCTTGATGTACGTCTTCTTCAGCCACTCTTTTGTTGCTTTGGCGGTGTGCTTAGGGGAGTTGTCGTGCTGAAACACCCATCCTCGACCCATGTTCAGCTCTCTCACTGAGGGAAGGAGCTGTTGGTCCAGAATTCCACGGTATATGGCCCCGTCCATCCTCCCCTCAGTGCAATGGAGTTGTGCCGTCCCCTTGGCTGAAAAGCAGACAGTGGGGATGGTGTTCTTTGGGTTGTACTCTGTGTGGACTCAAAAAGTTCTATTTTGGTCTCATCTGACCACATCACCTTCTTCCAGGCCTCTTCTGAGTCAACCAGGTGGTCAGTGGCGAACTTCAGGCGGGCCTGTACTTGTGCCTTCTTGAGCAGGGGGACCTTGCGTGCGCTGCAGGATTTCAATCCCTGACCGCGTAGTGTGTTACCAACTGTTTCTTTTGTAACTGTGGTCCCAGCTGCCTTCAGTTCATTAACCAGTTCCCCCCTTGTGATTCCTCACTGTTTGCATGATCAGGGACATCTCATGAGGCGAGACCTTACATGGAGGCCCAGACCGAGGGAGGTTGGCGGCAGTGTGGTACCGCTTTCATTTCCTGATAACTGCACCGACAGTTGATCTTTTCTCTCAAAGTTGCTTTCCGATTCTCTCGTAACCCATCCCAGCCTTGTGCAGGTCAACAATCTTGTCCCTGATGTCCTTAGACAGCTCTTTGGTCTTGCCCATGTTGGAGATCTGGTTGTTTGGGAGTGGACAGGTGTCTTTTATACAGGTAATGAGGTGAGGAAAGTGTATTTGATGTGAATAATTAGTTGGGATTGGGGGTGTGTCTTAAAGAAAGACTAACTGGCTTGTGGGACCCAGAATACTTGCTGTTTGATAGGGGGTCAAATACTTATTTTTCCCCATCAGATGGTTATCAATTTTTATAAATTCATATGATGTGATTTTCTGGAATTTTCTTTGTGATTCTGTCTCTCACTGTTAGAATGTATATACGATTAAAATTATAGATCGTTGCATTCTTTGTAAGTGGGCAAACCTGCAAAATCAGCGAGGGGTCAAATACTTATTTCCCCCACTGTATGTTCTTTTCAGTGGCGGCTGGTGAACTGGCAAAAGGGGAAGCTCCCTTAAAAATAATGATTGGTTATGACCTGTTTTCAGTCATGCCTTTAAATTACCATTACAGATGGAATTGAACTGCTAAAGCAGGACCAGCGCGTTTGTCCCTCCAAAAAGAACAAGCTAAAATAAAAAAGGCAAAATAATAAACAGCAGTAATCGCTCTTTACCTGCGCGGGGGTTCACCTAGCTCGGGTAGGCTCTAACCTACCGTCCCTCCCCTAACTACAAACATCTGTGCCCAATTAAGGTTGGCGTGCCCATTAGGTAGTTCTGGCAAAAAAAAACCTAGAAACAAACCAAACCAAAACTACAAGGACTCAAAGTTACTCCCTCACTCCCGGTACAAAGCAAAGGTAACCAATAATTACACAAATCAAATCTGCGCAGGTCTACCCACTGACAGTCCACTGAAGCAGGCAAGCCACACATGCCAGCACAACACCAAAAAGCCAATTCATTGGTGATCCAAAGCAACGCTACGTCCACCTTTTTCAAACAAACAATACCAAATTCGCGAAAAACAAATTACATAGGCCTATCGATTTCTGAATCCAAAACGTGACGAGCCCCCACTATGTTACACCGCCGGCTACAGCAGTGCAACATAAAAGGGAAACCAAATGTCCCAATGGACCTGAGATCTTCCCAAATAATTTTTTCACCAGATAATACTCAGGCAATGAAACACGCAAACATGCTCCCACAAACACACACAAGCACACATCCTGTTCTACTAGATGTCTTACACACAGACTGAAGTAACATTATCACAACATGACATTGAGTGCCACCTTTAAAGCAGATTGTTAGCAGGCTGAGTCTCACACTCCTACTTTTGAGGAGCCACATTAGTGCAGAGCCTCTTCATGTCTTTGTTCCTCCTCTACCAAATCACTGAGTCTACATCCTGCACATCCATTCCTTATTCTTTGATGTCCCAAATTGATCATGATCCCATTTGCTCATGTTCCTCTTATTTTTGTGTCCTTTTGTCATTCAATGCAGGTAGCCAATTTGTCCGTTACTTTACCTCATGATGGGTTCAAAGCTATTTTCTTTTTCTGGGATTCATAGAACCCGACTCGAGACAAAATGCATTTCTTAAGAAAATTCAGTCACTGCGGAGACAAAACAAAAACTAGACCTCAAGTAGGCGTACCCTCAACCGTAATGGAAATGGGTAGTGAATACTGATCCATAAGGAATAACTGGATTGCTGACATGATAGTGAACTGCGTTCGGAGGTTGAAGCCGTTATATAGTACCCTGTGGCAAAGATGACTCGATGTGCAGCTTTCCAATGCAGAGCGACATTTTTCAGGGAATGAGGCAAGACAATGCTCAGGTCGTAGTTTACACAAATACACATAAAACAATTTCAATGAATATATTGCCATTGGCAATCTACCTTAGCAGCAGATAACGTGTCAACGCTATGATATCATCAGCTATCTAGTTATTATCTCCGCCAAGGAGATAATGCGATCGGGTCTGTTATTTTATTTATTTATTTGTCTGTTTGTTTGTCTGTCTGTGGACAAGATTTCTCGGAAACTACTGGATGGATCTTTATGAAATTTTTACCAGAGATAGATCTTGGTCCAGGGACGACTCCATTAAATTTTGGTGATGATCCGGATCCGCATTTGCGGATCAGAAATCTCGGATTGCTCTTGTTCAGTATAGATCAGTGGTAGGGATTTGTGCGTAGTCTCATTTTGTTGATGCATGTACAAACCCTTCCTGGTAATTTCCAATTCTTGACATACTATGCATAATGTTATGGTCCAGACCAGGAATCAAGTGTAGAGTCAGACTTGCAATTCAAATAGGAGTTTATTGACAGCAGTATGGTAATGATGAGGAAGGAACCCCAAAGAGAATAGGCAGGGACAGAACCCCGGAACAGACAGTTCAGCACAGTTGTAATAGACTTTTTTGGACTGTAGTCGCTGGCCAGTGGCTTCTGGGATGCTGCCAGATGTTCTCTTGGCTCCGCCGGCACAGTACTGCTCACAATGAGGAGGAGGTTGCTTGAGAGGAACGCAGCCTAAGTCGTGGACTTGGATTAGGGTTATAACCTTGTTCATGACAAACTTAAGGGGACTTATAGTTTTCCAACATATTCACTTTTTAAACAAAGAATTATGATCAAAATAATTCTATTAGAAACTGCAACTTCAAACACCGAGTTTCTGAAGCACCACATAAGTGGTTGCCATAGCAACGGCTGTTTTAATGAATGTATAGATTCTTAGAGGAACACAGTTATTGAGATAACTAAACAGTGTTTGGTTCTAAATTCAGCTGTAAAGTTCCAGGTTTCTATGTTCTAGTATTGATTTGGACCCCACCCCCTAAATCAATTTCTGTAGGAAACTGCTAATTAAATATGCATATTTTAATTTACTCGTATTCAGAGGTACATATTGCAAAAAGAGCACTGTACAGACATAGATCATCACAAAATGGAGAAAATTGCCTTATATGAAGTGAATTGGATGTACAGTTGCTGAGAAATCTTTATTTTCTTGTTGAAAATCTGTATTTTTTGAAAAACTTGATTTTATTTCGGCAGTAATAATGTGATCGAAGTTTGACTGTAATGTTCACAGGAGTAATACATTTAGCATTTTGGTTTTAGTGGTTTTTACCCCTCAGCCGACAAAAGTTGTGGAGGGGTATTGTAGTGACGAGCGGCGTCTGTCTATCTGTCCATTAACTTCTCGTTTCCAGACGATAGCTGAAAAATGCCTTGGCCTAATGCTCTCATTTTCTGGTGGTATGTCGGGGGTGGCAGGGATGCGATTTGGGTGAAGTGAAATTATCTGAAAATTTAGCCGGGGGTCTGGGGGCCACTGGCCCCAGGGCAGCACCCTGGTGGGGGAGAAGCTCCTAGGTTTTAGTGATTTTTAGTGCCCTAAGTGTACTAAAAATTCAATAAAATAATAAAAAACAGAATTATTACCCATTGTATATTCAAGCCAGCAAACACATGCACTCTTTGATTTCTAAGTCAAGTCAAAATTAGTCACAAGCTCCAAGCTTGTAAAGAATTAAATCTGCCTCTATTAACCTCAGATAAAAGTCAAATAACATTCATTGAATATAGCCAATATATCAATAAAATCATTGACTTCTTATTCAACTCCAAAATCATATCACAGTAACATGGTCATGGAATTTTTATGAATTTATACTTCCTTGAATGTACTGTGTATTAGCAAAAATGAAAAATAAGAACATAATCACTGTAGATACACACCACTAATAAATCTTTTTTCTTTGTCCAATCATCTGTAGAAACCATCCATGAGTTCTGTGAGTATTTTCAGCTTCCGATTATTGACTAAAAACACAATCCTGATGTAACTGCTGGAAATATGCATTACATATTAACCTAGGGGTCTATTCTCCCATGCGCGTAAGTCGAAAAAAGCGCGTAGCTACGCGCTTTTCAGCCTACGCGTGTTCTCCCCTCTACTTAAGTCTGTCCATTACGCGCCCTGAAGGCAGTCACGCGCTTGGGGCGGAGCGAGGCGTTTTTGGGCGTTTCTCAGGAAAATAACATTTATGCGTACTCTCCCCCTGTCGGTTATTGGCCAAATTTTAACTTTAATTTTATTTTATTTAACACGGTAAAGGTTGAGACTTTTAATATTTGATTGTTATTCCTTATTTATAAACTACATTTCTCAAAGCTAAAATAATTTATCAAATAAAATCAACACATAATGTTCCGCATCAGCCTCTTCCCCAATCAGTTTCAATTACAAACGCAAAACAATTAATTAATACAAGTATACATAAGACCATCATTCTACCATGCCCTCAAAATCTAAAACCAAAATTCCAGTCCAGTATTTGCTTGCACGCTTGCGTGATTGGGAAAGAGTAAGAGGAGCGCGCCGAGCTCGAAGATGACCACGCATATATCGGCTTCGTTTGGACATCATGGGACAAACAAACATCGAGTGCATCCAGCGCTTTTGTCTGGATCGTGCTTGAGGAAATCATCTATTTTTGCCGACTTCTGGATGAACAACTATCCAGCCGCAGCAATTATCCACAAAACATACCCGTGGTCATCAACGTCAGAACTGCATTGTCGCTCCTGGCATCTGGGTCGTTCCAGAGAGTGGCTGGTGACATATCACAGGCGTCTGTGTCAAGGTGTCTGATGCAGTTCGTTGATGCTCCAACTTCTTCTCCATGCACTTCCACTGCAGAAAGAGTGGATGCCATCCCCTCCTCCTGTGCAATGAAATGCACAGGGGATGATGGTTGCCCACCACCTGTTGCATGTACAATTCTCCAATGCGCAGAGAGCCTGGCTTTTCCAGCGCCCCGCAGATCTCTCCATTTATGCTTTAAATCGGGGATACTGCGCTTACATCTCCCCACCGAAGCCACATCCAGAACAATTGGCAGCTTAATTCCTCGGATCAGCCTTCAGTGCTCGCTTGCCATACAACACCAACATCTTTGAAATTTGGTTTTCGGCTTTGGCTCGACGTCGCCATCATTGTCTTGTTGTGATATTCTCACGACTGAAGAGATTGATTTTCTAATTGAGGATATCTGTATTAACTAACTTGTGTCAAGGTAATTTTTTTACCATTGAAAATACTGTGTATTTTAATGTGTGAATAAAGATATTGTTTAATAGGCTACTCTAGATGGAGCCGTACCCTGGCCAATACCAAAGCACTACCCATTTGTTAATCAAATTTAGCCTATAAAGAATAGCCGGCATGGGAAGAATCATAATCAGCAAATGGGATAATTGATTATAATAAAGTATTAGGAACAAGTTCAAGTAAATGTGTCGCTCAAATCAAATAGGATATGAGAGGCTATGGATATGGAATTCCGTCATTGCTGAGGCAGTTTTGGGGTGGGGAGATGACGGCGTGTGGGGTAAGAATCCTTGTTAAAGCGTTTCCATGTCCTTTAGTTGCAAACCTGACATGAGAGTAGTTTGAGATTTCAAGTGCGCAATTTCTAAATGAGATCATATAAACTGTCTTTGATTGTTTTTTTTTTGTGTGTGACTAGAATGTTCCCTTTGTCTTCTTCCTTGTCCTCACGGAACAAACAGGCTGGTGTAGGAGGGGCACATTTTCAGTGACCTGATTCTTTATTTGAATTCTTTATTTATTATTTCATTATTGCGGCAATTTGTTTGTTTGCATAGCTTTAATGCCATGGTGGCTAGAGTAAGAAATAACAAGTGTTTGCCACTAACATGGCAATATCCCCCGCCGCCTCAATTTTATGTGTCCGTACTAACAGACGGAGCCCAATTCTACAAAAAAAGAGATGTCTGAATTACTTCTTGTAATTGGTACAGACATACATAGGCCTTCTATTACAGCAGCATATGAAACCTTGTATCTTCAAAATGACAAACTTCACAGGAAAATAAAAAATAAATATAAAACGTAATAATAATAATAATAATAAAATAATATAAATGGATAAATATAGTTTAAAATAAAAATGTTTAATTTTGCATATAAGAATACTGGACATACGAGTTTTCGTCTCTTATCAGTTTGGCGATACAAGGTTTTATCAGCAGGCCGACGATATTCAAATTTAAAGTCTGGTTTGCGTTTTTATGGACCACAACTGCATTTTCATGGTTAATCAGAAAATCCTTTTTCCATGTTTTCCTGATAGCCATAATCAATGAGCTTGGCCTCTCTTTTGCATTAGTCACACCTCTTTCATAAGGCCGCCTACATTCTGAAGTTAAGCGCCACGGGCGTGATTGAAGCCCGTAGGGGAGAATACGCGTAACTCAAAAGCGCTTAACTCGAGTCGCGTAAAAAAGGACTTACGCGCTAATGGGAGAATGGACCCCCTAGTGAATAAGCCAAATGACAACGGAAAACAGTGTCACTAACAAAGCCACATTCGGCTATATTCTGTGTCCAGTGATGCTCCATTTACATGAAAAAACAAAAGAGAAACAACGAGGAGGGGCTCCTCATCGAGATCCTGAAGCACCTTTAATTATACGACGCAATATAAAAGTTGCGTGTCGTAGAGGTATCGTTCGCTAATATTGCTAAAGGTCATGGATTAGCTGGGCAGCTTATGAAATAACCATGATTTAGCTTTGGAGCTAGACGCCCAGCTGCGTTAGCACTGATAACCCGAGCGTATGCTGGCCACAGTAGTCAATTAATTCAGCATTCACCAAAGTCAAAATGTAGGGTGATAATTCTTCATATTAAAGTGTGCGAAAGTGAGGGAAGAAAATAAAGGTCCATCAGGTTTGTTGGTAAGCTTACGTAATGCAATGTTATGGTTTGACTGGCCATACTACCATAAATGGCTGCTGGCGAAGGTGCGTCAAAGAGCTAAGACGAGCACCCACTCGCACTCCCAGGGGATACTGATACACACTGAACGAACCACGCAAGTTACCAGCGGTTTACAGCATTTGTCTCGACGAGTTAGATAAAGGGATGCAGCAGTGTTCAGCCGTCAACCGCTCATGGTGCTGAAATTTAGGCTACAAGACTGCTTCATCCTCGCTCCACTAGCCGAATGGGCTACACAAAATACAGGGATACGGACTATTACTTATTATTTCTATACAACAAGCTATCTGTCGTCTCGAATATACACAATATCTAAGTCGTCTCTTTTCTGCAGTGTTGAAACTTGCCGCCACGGCCCCTGCCCACAGCATGACATTTGACCGGAATTAGCTGGCCAACTTCTGTAGAATGCATCATGCATAAGATCAATTCTGTTACGGAAGTCTAAATTCTGTAGATATGAAATCAGATTTTCATGACTGAAAAAATCTGAGTTTTTTTTTTTTTTTAATCTTGAAAATAAAAAAGCAGAATTCCGCGAATTAGCGCAAAAATCACATCCCTGGCGTGGTTAGAGGAAGCTCCCTATCGATTTCTGTCCCGCTGCGATAATCAATATGGCCGCTGTTACGTCCAGAGGACGATATGTGGGACGCATTAATGGTGCAAATAAATAAAAGGGGAAACGGAACTGTTTTCAAATGAAAAATGGTATATATTGTGATTCATAAAATGAAAATGACAGAAACAGCAGGTCAGTACAGGGTACGGGTGTGGGGGAAACAATATGATCAACAAGACACTGCTAAATAAAAGAAAATAACAAAACCATAAACACCGCTAATAAAAAAAACCAACAAACTACTGCGTCACAGAAAAAAAAACCTACCTATACTGATGGACTCAAAAACAAACAACAAAGGGTGGCAGGTGTCTCTAACTAGTGCGCTAACAAAAGAAATTCTACGTGAGTGCAAATGTACAGGGCCCCCATCTAACCTAAACCAACATTGCATCCCACACCCCAATGTATAACGAATGAAAAATTATAATAATAATGACAATGACCTAAGCACAAACATATGAATTAGCCACAACACAAAATGAACGAGCACTCCCGAAGACTGGGATGGGACACGGTAAATAAACCAGGATCCAACGGGGACACACCAAAACACACGGACGCAGAATACCGGAGGCAGTACAGGGTTCCCGTAACAGCCGCCACGATAGGGCAAGCGCAAGGCTGAGGGGTCCTGTTCGCGACTGCTCTATTTTTTAGGATTTCTTTTTACCTGCTTAAAAGGCACCAGCCTCATAATTAACTCCCTCTTCTTCAAACTGTTTCTTCCCTTGTTTTACGAGCTTATCAAGCATCTATTGCTTTCTTTTTTCAAGTTCTGGTGCGTGTTTGTCACCCTGTTTCACACATTTTCTGTCCATTTTGTGATAGCCTTTCACTGAGTGTGACCCTGCTTTTATGCTTTTAAGTTTCATAAGAATGGAGGCAATTCCTCGTTGGCCATCATTGAAAGTCACCACACTCATAGGCTGCGTTCCAATCCGAAATAAGATACTCCCTTCACTTCTTCCCTCCACTCGAGTGAGCCCTCCGAATGACGTAGCAGGCGAGTAAGCACTTCCCGAGCGAGGGAGGGCAATAGAGGGGACTTAGGGAGAGGGTCTAGGGAAATCGGATTGGAACGACCCTCGTCGCATTCTTTTCCGCACTTATACAGTTGTCAACAAGCGAGCGGGAAATTTGCGTTGCCATGGAGCCGAGTGAGTTAGTTGCCTGTACGTTCCATAGATATATCTATGTGTTCGTTCTACCTTTTACAGTTCACGCGGAGGCGTATCGCGTGTTCGTGGCAAGTAGAAGACAGCGTGCTCGTTTGACTGCTGCGGCATTTGTGACTGTTTTATGGGAAAATAAAGCTGCTTTCACAGCGGACGCGAAATGAATTTTTTGCCCGACAGATTGCATGATCAGTGCGATGGATGCAATTTGCGTGCATTCGCGTCTTTCACGAAAAATTCGTTTCGCGTCCAGTGTGAAAGCGGCTTTTAGCTCCGCAACAGTCCTCACGGATGCTATAGGCTAGCTACAGCAAAAATGAACGTAAAGTCTCAAATGCTTAAAAATAATGCGAAACCGATGCACACTACTCGAACACAATTCTTAAATTGTATGGTAATTTCCCTACCACAATTCCGCCTTTTGCCATCTGAAATAAATGGCGGATGTGAAATTTTGACTGAGGGAGAATTAGCAAGGCATTCTGGGCAATATCAAAGCTTGGAGGGATGTTCGTTGTTGGCTTCGTTTGAGGGAGGATAATCGAGGGCTTGAGCAAATGAAAATGCGGCCTTCCCTCCGCAAAACTGGATTGGAACGACCCTACAAGTGGCAGCCATCTTACATCGGGATTTTTTGGGGATTCCCCCCTCGATTGGAGGACGAGTGAACACGACGAAGCAAGCATTTTTTCGGATTGGAACGCAGCCATAGTTGTTCCAGCCTTGAAGACAGTGTTCGTGACGAATATTTCCCTTGGAACACGACTGCATATTACGGACTATTTGAAGGACCACCTCATTTTAACATAACATAACATAGCATTGTCATGGTTATGGTTTTTGGTCATGTTTATGTTCAAGTTCTGTGTTCATGATTTTGTCTTTTATTTATTCTTTTTTGTTATTTTAATTCTCAGGTTTTTAGTTCATTTCATTTCTCAGTTCCATTGCACTCGTCTCCCCCTGTCTTGTGATCTAATTGGTTGAGTCCTTCTTCCCGGTCTGTGTGCGCACTTACTTCGGGTGATTTAAATGAATTCTGGTGTTCTGGTGTAATATATTCCTTCGATTCTCATTTACTTCCTTCGTCTGACGGTTCTGATTACTAACAAAACTAACATTTTTATTTTCTATCATAGTCTACTAACACAACTAATTCATGTATATAGATTACTAACTCACTAATGAGCAATCTAGTTAAATCTGTAAAGTTGCACCGCTACTAATTTATACAAATTCCCTCTCAGCAATCGCCCTGTTCTAGTCTCCGCCTCTTGCTCAGCTTTACCTGTCTCCCCTGGGTTTCTGCGAGATCTCTCACACGTGCTTAATTACTTTCCTGCACTCATTATCTGTGCACTGAGAACTCCTTGACCAGAGCTTTGTAAATGTCATAGGCAGTCTGTGTGATTCTTGTCCGTGCCTTGGCTTTCGCCAATTTTCGTGGTTAGGGTTTCCCTCATGTGATTCTCCCATTGTAATTAGTCTGATCCAGCTCATCTGCTCCCCGCATTGCATGTGACTTTCCTCTCGTCTATTTAAGCAGTCTTTTCACTGCCAGCTCTTTGTCAGAACGTTGATCAATATTTCTTTGTGCAGAGCGCCGTGTATGCCATTGAGTATTGTTTTTCTTCTACTGGTTTGTTCGACTTCGATTCTTGCCATTGCCCTTTTTGTATTGTTTTATTCTTTCTGGATTCTGACCCATTTTTGTATGACCAAGATTTCTGTGTTTGGATGCCCTGTGTATGACATGCTGCTTTGGATATCGACTATGACTTTTTGCCTACTGTCTATGTACCGTTGCACTTCTGTTTTTCTGATTCTGACCCTGGCCTGTCTCGTTGACTTTGTTTTTGGATTTCGTATTGTGGCTTGGCAATTCTTGTGTTTTTTGCTTTGACCCAGACTTCATTAAAGGCATACATTTTTTGGATTTCCCTCTCCCGCGTGTGGTTCCTGAACGCACCATCACAAACATGAATGGCGAGAACAGGCCATTCAGCCCAACTAGGCTCGCCAGTTTCTTTATACTATTGTGAATATATCACTTCAAATGCTCAATTGTATCTAGCTTTAAGTCAAGCCTGCTCTTAAACTCCCAAGGTCTCTGCCTCAACAATAAGGTCAGGCAAGCTGTTCCACATATTACTGTTTGGGCAAAGAAATATTTCTGAATATCAGTGCTAAATTTACCTTAGGTCAGCTTCCATTTGTGACCCGGAGTTCTACTAACAACACTTGGTTGAAGGAATCCTACATAATTCACTTTGATAATCCCTTTAACATATTTAAAAACCTCAATCAGATCATCCCTTAGTCTCCTTTTCCTAAGACTAAAGAGATTAAGGATCTTCAGCCTTTTCTCCTAGCTTTCATCTTTTATACCAGGAATTAGCTGAGTGGCTCTTCTCTGAACTTTCTCTAGAGCCTCTGTGTCTTAAGTGTGGTCCCCAGAACTGTACACAGTACTCTAGATGTGGTTTGACAAATGTTTTGTACAAAAGAAGCATCACCTCCTTGGATTTGAACTCAATACTTTTGGCAATGTACCCCAGCATCCAATTAGCTTTTTTAACTACTACCGCACAATGGCTAAAGCCTGTGAGGGTTTGGTCAACAATCACTCCCAGATCTTTTTTGTGTGGAGCACATTCCAGTTTAAAACCTCCCATGAAGTAATCCCGTCTAATGTTTTTATTACCTACATGTACAACTTCATATTTCGCAACATTAAATTTCATCTGCCCAATTCTGGATTCTATCCAAATCATCCTGAATCACTTTAGTGGACTCTAAACTATTTGCCAAACCTCCCAATTTAGTATCATCTGCAAATTTAACCTGTTCATTACGAGCGCCCCCTTTTATGGGGCCTGCGTCAGATGTGTGCACTACAGACACGCCAGTAAGCAACAATCTTAACATGTAGCATACCAAAATGACAGGGAGAAACTCAGCTAAAAGCTCATGTAAACCATTTTTACCTAAACCAAACACAATTCAAGCACCAAGTAAGTAAATAAGCATGCAGCAAAACATAGGATAAAATCATATCAGCGCTGAACGCCAAAATTTCTGCGGAATTCACGCTATGCATAAAAACAATACTTCAAATAAAAGAGGAAAGTCCACAGAATGCAAGGATGTGAGCCCTGTCATTTTAAACTGACACCAGATTCAAAGAACAGCAGGCATACACTTTACAGTCTACAGAGATGAGCAGAAAAAAAAAAGTCTTATCTTTGATATTTTGCAATAAAAAAACTGCTCGAGGGTAAATCTGCTCTTCTATTGTTAGCCCAATGTGTTCGTGTTATAACGAAACTAGATCTGCTGGGATCCTAGCATGTTCTTTCCCAGGGCATTGCTTCAAAGATTTCAGCTTTGTAGCATTCTTCTTCCTTGCAATGTATTTTCCTCTCTGCTTTCAGCTTGTGATGCTGTCACTAAGACTATGCCGGTAGGAATCTGATTGTATGAGTCCTGATGATTCTAACGAACTCTAAACCACCTTAATCACAGAAACCTAGCCTGAGCTACAGCCTTGTGTTCTCAGTGCATCAAACTAAGTGCATGGGACATTTGCATGTTCTTGAATAGCGCGACAATATAAACGCATAACTAGTTTATTTGAGGTATTGTCCGAATAATTATCCGCTAAATATTCATTTTCAAAGTCATTTTCTGACAGAATCTTTGCAGTATTCCGCACAAATACTGAGACTACAAGAGTGCCGTACGTATTTTCTTTACACATTCGTTGAATGGGCAATTTGACCAAAGACTGTTGTCGATTGGCGTAGCCTGTGGGATAAAATGCTGCGCTGCGAAGGATATTGTGATGGTTCGATTCCTGATCAGGGTACTCTTTTTTTTTTGGAAATAATCGCAGTTTCCCTCTTCAAATAAACGCTGAGGTTTTTGTTATTCTTACTTTTCTTTAACATTTTTTTCACACTGCCTTTGTATCATTTTATTTATTTGTTTAGTTATTTTTAATAAATATGTCAAACTTAGGGTGGGACGGTGGCACAGTGGTTAGCATTGCGGCCTCACAGCAAGAAGGTTGTGGGTTTGAATCCGGCTTGGGGCCTTTCTGTGTGGAGTTTGCATGTTCTCCCCGTGTTGCGTGGGTTTTTGCCGGGTACTCCGGTTTCCTCCCGCAGTCCAAAGACATGCATATCAGGCTAATTGGAGACACCAAATTGCCCATAGGTATGAGTGTGACAGTGAATGGTCTGTGCGCCCGGCGATGGATTGGCAAGCTGTTCAGGGTGGGTCCCTGCCTTTGCCCGTAGTCAGCTGTGATAGGCTCCAGCTCGCCCCGTGACCCTAGTGAGGAATAAGCGGGTATAGAAAATGGATGGATGGATGTCAAACTTAATTTTCATTGTATGTATTATCTTTGAATGGGCAATTGTATAGGCAACAAAACTGGCAGAAATGATAATCATTTTTTTTATTCTAAAAATTATAAAATGCTGTATTTGGATGGAATGGATGCCTGTAGTGATATACAAGTGAAATTTTATGGGTTTTACAGCTTGGTATCTGAGAAATCTGAAATGGAACACAAGGTACCTACATTGCCAAAATGGAGAAGCCACCTAGACATTCCTCTCCAATTTTGCACTGATTGACCTGATCAAAATAAACTTTAGCACAGATAATAATGAGATTCCGTGCTGTAATTTTTTAGAGGTTTCAGACTGCAACTCAGCAGATTTTCAAGGGATCGTAGTGAAATTTCGTTAGGTGTGTAATGTGGAAAACAGCCACTAGATTGACCTTTTTTTGTTAATCCCAGTCTGGAGCTGGGTTTGGGCATGTTTTGGGCATGTCTGAGAGGAGAAGTCCCAGAGAATTGAAAAAAGTCTAAAAGATGGGTGGGGGCTGCAAAAGAGTATATAAGGAGAAAAACTGAGAGAGTAAAGTAGTAGGAGAAATTGCAAGGAGAAGGATACATTTCACTCTCCAAGACCTGTGAAGCTTTTTTTGGATTTTTGCCTGTGTTGGAGCATTTTCCTCACCCGGAACATCACCAAGCAACCCCATCTCAAGGGACTGTAAATATTTTTTATCTTGTATATTATTAATCTTGGTCAGTAGTAAAAATTGTAGGTTAGTGTTTGTCTTTGTTGAATTAAATCTGTTTTAGTTTTAAAATTTTGTCTGTCATCCTTTGCTGTCTTATATGTCGTAGCAAATTGGGGCCATAACAGGTGCAAAATGAGATCTTTAATTTACACTGTGTTCCATCTCCATTTACTCTGACTCAGTGACATATATAGTGATTTTTACACCAGGGCTGAAATCCCAAATGGTTTTACCTTTATTACGATACCAAGATTATTCAAATGGACCAAGCAGTCGCCGAGATATACTCATTTCATTTTGGGCTAGCCATTTTCAAAAAAGAGGCTCAGGGCTTAAGGGGTTAACTAATGTGCTCTCGGTATTCCTATCAAGGTCATTAATGTAGATGAGGAACAGCAGGGGTCCCAACACCGATCCCTGGGGGACGCCTCTCCCCACCATATCTAGCTCAGATGAGATACCACTGACCACCACTCTGTGTTCTGTCCTGCAACCTGTTTTGAAACCTCCTGTAACTCCAATGGAGCTCATTTTAAAAATTTGTCTCTTATGCGGTACTGTGTCAAATGCTTTCTGAAAATCCAAATATATGATGTCATAAGCCCTGCTCTGGTCATAAGTCTTGGTGGCCTCTTCAAAAAATTCTATCCCTTCAAAAAATTGGCTATCCCTCAAGATATTGTTACTTTCAAGAAATAAGTCCAGCTCATCTTTTATGATAGATTCCAATATTTTGCACGCAATGCAAGTTAAACTGACTGGCCTGTAATTTCCTGGCTCAGTACAGTCCCTTTTCTTGTACAAAACACAAAACCAGTGAAGTTGGCACGTTATGTAAATCGTAGATAAAAACAGAATACAAAGATTTGCAAATCCTTTTCAACTTATATTAAATGAATACACTGCAAAGACATGATGTTTAATGTTCAAACTGAGAATTTTTTATTTTTTTTTGCAAATAATCATTAACTTAGAACTTAAAGGCAGCAACACATTGCAAAAAAGTTGGCACAGAGGCCTTTTTACCACTGTTTTACATCGCCTTTCCTTTTAACGACACTCAGTAAACGTTTGGGAACTGAGGAGACCAATTTTTGAAGCTTTTCAAGTGGAACTCTTTCCCATTTTTGCTTGATGTACAGCTTAAGTTGTTCAACAGTCCAGGGTCTCTGTTATCATATTTTACGCTTCATAATGCGCCACACATTTTCAATGGGAGACAGGTCTGGACTACAGGCAGGCCAGTCTAGTACCCGCACTCTTTCACTACTTAGCCATGCTGTTGTAACACGTGCAGAATGTGGCTGGGCATTGTCTTGCTGAAATAAGTAGGGGCGTCCATGAAAAAGACGTTGCTTGGATGGCAACATATGTTGCTCCAAATCCTGTATGTACCTTTCAGCATTAATGGTGCCCTCACATAAGTGTAAGTTGCCCATGCCTTGGGCACTAATACACCCCCATACCATCACAGATGCTGGCTTTTGAACTTTGCACCTATAACAGTCCGGATGGTTCTTTTCCTCTTTGGTCCGGAGGACACGACGTCCACAGTTTCCAAGAACAATTTGAAATGTGGACTCGTCAGACCACAGAACACTTTTCCACTTTGCATCAGTCCATCTTAGATGAGCTTGGGCCCAGCAAAGCCGGCGGCATTTCTGGGTGCTGTTGATAAATAGCTTTCGCTTTGCATTGTAGAGTTTTAACTTGCACTTGCAGATGTAGCGACGAACTGTAGTTACTGACAGTGGTTTTCTGAAGTGTTCCTGAGCCCATGTGGTGATGTCCTTTACACACTGATGTCGGTTTTTGATGCATTACCGCCTGAGGGATCGAAGGTCACGGGCAATCAATGTTGGTTTTCGGCCTTGTCGCTTACGTGCAGTGATTTCTCCAGATTTTCTGGACCTTTTGACGATATTACGGACCGTAGATGATGAAATCCCTAAATTTCTTGCAATAGCTCATTGAGGAATGTTGTTTTTAAACTGTTCGACAGTCAGCTCACGCATTTGTTCACTAAGTGGTGACCCTCGCCACATCCTTGTTTGTGAATGACTGAGCATTTCAGGGAAGCTGCTTTTATACCCAATCATGGCGCCTACCTGTTCCCAATTAGCCCGTTCACCTGTGGGATGTTTCAAATAAGTGTTTGATGAGCATTCCTCAACTCTCTCAGTCTTTTTTGCCACTTGTGCCAGCTTTTTTGAAACATGTTGCAGGTATCAAATTCCAAATGAGCTAATATTTGCAAAAAATTACAAAGTTCACCTGTTCGAACATTAAGTAACTTGTCTTTGCAGTGTATTCAATTGAATATAGGTTGAAAAGGATTTGAAAATCTTTGTATTCTGTTTTTATTTACGATTTACACAACGTGCCAACTTCACTGGTTTTGGGTTTTGTATATTCGTATTATATTGCCCTGTTTCAAATCATTTGGTATTTCTCCAGTTTCTAAAGACTGTCTGAAGATGGCAGATACCGGCTTAAAGATGACCTCACTAACTTCCCTGAGCACTCTAGGATATAAGCCATCAAGACCTGCCGCCTTATCTGCCTTTAGTTCATGCAACTTGTCTAATACTACTTTATCCCTAACCTCAATGTCCCCTAAATAATCTTGAGCATTGGACATGTCCTCTGGCCGAATAAAGCTCTGAGGTAAAATTTTCCATAAAGTAACTGTTTAAGGTATCCGCTATATCCTTGTTATCATATAGCAACGATCCATTTTTATTCTTTATGCACTTAACCTGCTCTTTGACTTTCCTTTTTCTGCTACAGTACTGAAAGAAGCGCTTAAGGTTAGTTTTTGCCCCCTCTGCAATTTGTCTTTCATTCAGTCTTCTACAGCCCACATTTTCCAGTATTCAGCCTTAGTAATCTCATTGTTATCCTTTATGTACATCTTTTAAAGATTCCTCTTTTCCCTCAAACTCCAACAAATAGCTGTGGTCATCCACTGAGTATTCTGCTTTTTTACCTTAATTTTGGACACCTTTGGAATGAATTTGCATTGTGAATCAAGTAAAACCCCCTTAAATCTTTCCCACATCTCATTTACAGACTCACAGTCCAGGAATATCTCCCTTTTTTTCACTTAGATATGAGCGCATCCTGTCAAAGTTTGCTCACCTAAAATTGAAAATTTTTGTTTTTGAAGACACCATTTTACAACTGGACAACTGACAACTGGATCCCTCCCCGCTCTGGCCAGGAGCTTGCCCGCACGCTCCAGGAGGTCTCCTACCTGGGCACCAGGCAGGCAACACACCATAAGAGACTCCTTGTCGCGCGAACAGACTAATCTGTCTCTTCCTCTAGTATTGAGTCCCCCACTATCACTAACTCTCTTTTTTGAGGGGTAGAGGCCAACAGGGTGCCCTGCTGCTCATCAGTCCCCTCACTCTCAGGGTCAGGGGCCAATTCGAGTTCCTGCATGGGCCGGAATCGGTTGGACACCTCAACCCCTGGAGGAGCTGTCGCTGTACGGCGTGCACGCCCTTTCCTGCGCTGACGCCCTACCGTCACCATCTTTCTCTTCCTGCCTGCTCTGGGGTCCCTGCACCACCCTGCTTTGGCGTACATGTTCTTACCTCAAAACTAAAATTTTAAACCAAAATTGGCATTTTGCTTAGCTATAGGTCCCCTTAACAAAGAGAGCAGACTTGGAAGGGTTAAGAGCATGGTCCCAATCCTGGATCCCGATTTGGATTGAATGCTTGTTCAAATTAACTTAATGAAAATAAAGATTACCAACAGAAAAGGATGTCACTGAAGAACTGTTTATATTTAACAAAGACAAAGTACAACGTACATATTCATATGACTGGGATTGCAGAACAAATGCAACTTTACAGTCCAGCAACTTGCACATGAACTACAGGGTTTACATACTCATCACTCACTCATTTGGAAATGATTGCATCACAAGCTTCGGCCGAGCAGGGAGAGACACACAAGATCATAACCAATCACAACATGCATACATAAAAGACATTCAAGTTAATGAATTGCGAAAAGGCACACAAGGGATTCGCACGAAGATTGTGACTCATACATACATACAGTACATAACACGGGAAAATAGATACTGAACGTGTCAACATTTTTCTCAGTAAATATATTTTTAATGGGGCTATTGACATGAAATTTTCACCAGATGTTGGTAACAACCTAAGTAATCCACACACACAAATAATTCAAAACAATTAAGTCCATCAATTAAGTTAGGTGTAATAAAGTGGAATGATATTGTATTGAAATATTATTGAACACACTGAAATTTATTTAATTACCTTTGTTGGTAATGACAGCTTCAAGACACCTCCTGTATGGAGAAACTAGTCGCAAGTGTGATTTTGGCCCATTCTTCCGCACAAACTGTCTTAAATTCTTGAGGATTCCGGAGGCCTCTTCTATGAACTCTAATCTTCAATTCTTTCCATAGGTTTCAATCGGATTCAAGTCGGGTGATTGACTGGGCCATCCTAGCAGCTTTATTTTCTTTCTCTGAAACCAATTGAGAGTTTCCTTGGCTGTGAGTTTGGGATCATTGTATTGCTGAAATGTCCACCCTCGTTTAATCTTCAGCATCCTGGTAGTTGGCAGCAGATTCTAATCAAGATTATCTCATTTCTCCATTTATCCTTGCTTTAATTATATGAACTCTGCCTGTTCCATATGCTGAAAAACAACCCCATACCATGATGTTCCCCCCTCTAAACCTCACTGTTGGTAGTACCTGTCAACATGGGGATTTGAAAATAAGGGAAATTTTCCAGCACCCCACTCTAGGCTGTCCCACTACTCCGACAACTGTCTACATACACCCCCCTCTCCCCAGTCAGGTTTATTGAAATGATAATTATACTGGGTTCTAAGGTATTAGAAAATATTAAGTCAATTCATTAGAATACATTTTGACCTTGTCTTTGGGTAAGTAACTGTGTGGCAAGCATAACAAAGCAATATCTACCGTAGTTTTGTGGCTTTGGTTTTTAAAAAGCTGGAAGCCATATTATTTCTTGCGCAAAGAATTCACATTTTCAGTTCAGCTTTGCTCACTTGCTCTGCCCCAGAAACGTTTCCAGTAATAAATGTAGTCATTGACAGGGCATGTTTCTGTGTCTCTTGCGCGCGCTTATGCTTGGCAGATTTGTCTTGCTGGCTCACATCGCTTTTTCCTCTGTGTGACACTAAAATCCATGTGGTATACTTTATAAAAAGCATAGGAAAGAATTCCGCATCCAACCTCTGCTTTTTTCAGCTTTTTATTTGCAAGCTAGAAGGCTTTTGAAGGGGGTGCCATTATATTTTGGGGGGTTTTACTTGTGAGTAGGGGGTTTAGAGTTTAAAATTTATATTTAATATCACAAATATATGCTGTGCATGCCCTCCCAACCCGGTGTGTCATCAGTAGCATGATTGCTGCTGTCATATGTTATTAACTGACCTACATAGTGCTTCATATACGGGTAAGCCTCATTTGGTGAGATACTTGTGCAAACTTTTAGTCGTCTTGGCAAGTACCTTGGGTTCATCCATCATTGAGTCCCGCACCGTCGTGTCTCTTCTTCATCTTTATCTTTTTTATCGAATGACGTCCGTCACTTGATGTTGGGCTACATGCTGCCACCTGCTTTACCGGAAGGGAATGTATAAAAACATTACATGTAACCTTTATATAACTAGGGAAGTCCTGTTGAAATTGAAATCTCTTTTTCCAGGGAACCCTGGGGGTTGAGGTGGAGAGTGAGAGGACGAATTGCACTGCCAATTAGATCAAGGGATGATTAGGTGGCAGGTTGAAAGAGCCAGGTTGGGAATTTAGCCATGAGATCTGGGAGCCCCCTACTCTTGTCGATAAGCATCATAGGATCTTTAATGATCACAATGAGTCAGGACCAGGACCTCAGTTTACCGCCTCGCCCGAAAGATGGCGTCTCCTTCAGCACAGTGTCTCCATCACTGCACTGGGGCACTGGGAATTATTCCACTAGAAGGAAGATCACAACTTATTGGCCCACCAACACGGCGGTCTTATGCCTACCGCTGTCCACATCAAATGGGAGGGTGATAGGTGTGCTGTTGGTATGGTGTTTTGGGGGTGATGTGCCGTGCTGTTTGTCCTCCAAACATGGTGTGTGCTTTGACATCCAAAGAGTTCAATTTTGTTTTCATCTGACCAGACTGTATTCTCCCAGTACTTCATAGGCTTGCCAAAATGTTGTGCAGCAGAATTTAAACAAGCTTCAACATGCTTTTTCTTCAGCAACGGAGTCTTGTGGTGTGAGTGTGCATAAAGGCCGTGGTGGATACGTACATTACTTATTGTTTTCTTTGAAACAACTGTACCTGCTAATTCCAGGTATTTTTGAAGCTCTCCATGAGTGGCTTTTGGCTCTTGGACTACTTTTCTGATTATTCTTGTGACTCGGGTCGTTTTACAGTCAGGGTACACCATGCAGTCTCACGAGGGTCAAAAATAAAAGTGGTTTAATCAAAACAGTTTTGATGGTTTTTCGTAGCCAAGAGGTCCCTCATCATGTTTTTTGGTGTTTTGAGGCATCCAGGTGCCGAAATATTTTGCAGGGCCTGCCGACATTCAGATATACAGTATGCTGAAAAATGGAAAATTATGTTCATTATTAAATTCCCCTCTTGAGAAGAAAAAATGCACTCCAGTATCAATCAGTCTGCTAATGTGCATGTACATAAGGACAATCACTAGTAAAAGCATCACCAGGATTTGAAATGTTCATGGTTGCTGTGGAGTAAATGGACAGATGTTCCTTTTTTCGGAGAGGACATTTTTTGACGGAATCGCTACCTCCATGCAGTCAAATCTGCCAGCACCGGATGGTTGTGCGAGTATAGAGGAAATGAATGCTGCAACTTTGTGCTGACTATTTTAGTGAATTTTATCAGGAGTTATTGAATATCCTTGGCCAAGTTTTATTATAAAACTGACACCCCTGTTTCGGAGAGGACATTTTTTGATGGAAATGACATGATTATTAATTATACGGTCTCATGATCAACTGACTGTTTGTGTGATAACCAATTTTTTTATTTCATACAAGTTGGGTCTAGACCATTAAATAATGCGCACCATTTTTGTATGTCATTCATAAACCCAGTGCTGCAGGTGGTGAAACACAAAATGAGATGAGACTGGCAAAATCATCCCAAAATGACACATTTTAGCATATTTTTGGCATAAATTATGCGTTTTGAATAATTTTTTCGACGTGGTAGGTAGAACTGGGAGAGCCTATTAATGTAACACAGCTGTATTTAAGTACCATTATAATCCACCAATGTAATTGTGTCACAAGTGTGATTTTCGGCCATGTACCCTGACTGTAAAACTACCCACTCCTTTGTCTGAAATCTTGCCAGGAGTATCCGGCAAGGATAATTTTATCAAGCAAAAAGGCTTGGGGATTATTCATATTAATGTTAGCAGTCTCCCCTCAACGGTAGACTTTATCAAGGTTTAGGCTCTTCAGACGAAGGCTGATAAATTTTTTGTGTTTACTGAGTCTTGGCTGTCCAACAAGGTTCAGGATGACGTGATTTCCCTTGGGGGATATAATGTCTTTAGGTCTGACAGGCTGAGACCTTCGAGGGGCGGTGGTGTGGACATTTATGTGAAGGAATGTTTTACTGTTTCTGTTTTAAACTCTGTATCGTTGTACAGGTGCCTTGTGTTTTTAGCTTTGAGTGTCTGTTTAGGAAATGGTGTAAACTGCAGCCGACTGAAAGTTATTGGGGTTTATTGTCCACCATCAGCTCAATCCGACTCAGTCGATAATTTAGCGAACTTTTTGTCTGCGCATGAAAACTCTGAAATCATTTTACTTGGTGATTTGAATATCGACTGGCTCTTGGATGCTTCAAATAGCTTGAAAGATGTGTGCATCTATTTGAATATGTCTCAGCTGATCTTGTGTCCTTCACGGCCTACACGGTCTAAGAGCTACTCTCTAAGATCTTATTTTAATGAACAGGCCTCATAATTTTAAAGCTAATGTCATTTTCGTTTTGATTTTAGGGATCACTGTCCTGTAGCTTGTGTCAGGAATAATAGTAACCCAAAATCAGAATCCAGGGTCATAGTCAAAAGAAATTTTAAACACTTCACAGAACAAGCCTTTTTGCATGACTCGTATCTGAGTGACATGCATTACTCTGCTGTTATTCCTGACCCTCCTTTAGCGTTAAGCCATTTTATCACATCTTTTAATACGGTTGTGGATAAGCATGCCCCCTTTAAAAAGTTGAGGGTTAAGAACAGGGTGAATCCCTGGTTTTCCCCTGATATCTCTGAGCTGTTAAAAGCTCGGGATTTCGCATGGAAAAAAGCGCATGTATCAGGGTTGCGTTCTGACTGACAACATTTTCGTGACCTTCGCAATAGAACACTTACAGCGATTCGGAAAGCCAAGTCATCATATTACCTCTCTAACTAATCTGACTCCGGCAGCAATCGTGTGAAATTTTGGAGAACTTTTAAGTCATTGTCTCATCCCCCCTCCTTGGCTTTACCGAGTAGGATTACTTAGGATTCTGTCATAATTTCAGGCAAAGGGGAACTTTGTGATATTTTAAATGAGCATTTTGTTAATGCAGGCCACCTCTTTGAAAATTTAGGGTTATTGCCGGCTGATCCTACCTGTGATAGCAGGCCTTTTTCTGCCTGTACCGAATAACTCCGGTTATTTTTCCTTGCGTCCCTTTTCTGAGGAGGAAGTGCTCGAAGCACTTTGAAGCATTGACTCTAAGCAATCCACTGGGGCGGATAAATTGGACCCGAGCCTTTTATTGCTGGCTTCACCCTTGATTGCTATTATCCTGACACACATTTTTAACTTAACCCTATTGACTGTTTCAATTCCTGTCTTGAGGAAAACAGCTTTTGTTCTTGCCTTACATAAAATTGGTTCTTAAGATGTTCTGAATAACTATCGACTAATTTCAAAACTGCCGTGCTTGGCTAAGGTTTTAGAGAGACTGGTCAATAATCTAGTTAGAGCATTTCTCTCAGACCATGCCATCTTGAATCTGTTTCAGTCAGGCTTCAGACCAGTACTAAATTATATTGTTACTGCCTTGGACAAGAGACAAGACTGTGCAGCCCTTTTTATCAGCCTATCAAAAGGCGTTTGACACAGTTGACCATTTTATACTCATAGAGCAGCTAAGTGCCATTGGGTTTGATATTAAATCTCTGAATTGGTTTAAAGATTATCTCACTGGTAGGTGTCAAGCTGTTGTGGCTGATGGCTATCAATCAAACTTTGTTATCTTAGCAAGGGGGTTCCACAGGATTCAATTTTGGGGCCCTTGCTGTTTGCACTTTTTATTAATGATTTTGGTGCTAATTTTGTCAACAGTACAATCCACCTGTATGCAGATGATACAGTAATCCACACAGCTGCCCCTTCTGCTGAATTGGCTCTTCAAAATTTGCAGTCAGATTTCCAAATCTTCCCAAAGGCTCTCTTAGGCCTTAAACTAATTATAAACTCTGAAAAACCTAAATTCAAGCTATTCTCTCAGAAACCTGCTGCTAGGTTCTACAATGGCAGTGTCACAACAGTAAATGGAATTCAAATTGAAATAGTTCCTTCCTACAAATAACTTGGCATTTGGGTGGATGACAATCTTAATTTTAGGAAGCATACGGATGAGCTAATTAAGAATTTGACACCTAGATTGGCTATGCTGTACAGGAATAAAGCCTGCTTTCCGAGGAGTTGCAGAAGACAGATTGTTCAGGCAACTATTCTCTCTAGGATAGATTATGGAGATGTAATTTATATGCACTCTGCTCCCCCCTTGCTGAAGTCACTTGACGCAGTATACCATCCTGCTTTAAGGCTCATAACTGAAGATTGCTTCCGAACTCATCACTGTAGTCTTTATTTTAAGGTTGCTTGGTCTTCATTGGCCATGAGAAGAAGAGCAGCATTGTTGCCTTTTTATATACAAGGCATTGTTAGGTAAAGTGCCAGGATATTTGAACATTTTGCTTAACTTGAGAAGGGGAGAATATGGTCTGTGCACTCTTGACTTTTTGGTTTTAGATGTCCCAAGGGTGCGTACTGAACTGGGTCAAACTGCTTTTATGTATTATGCTCCGCAGAAATGAAATAGGCTTCAACAGTTTTCAATTGATTGTTTTAAATGTCTTTTATTGGCTACCCCAAAGCTGGAATGTACATGTGCAATGTAGTCATTGTTTTTATTTATTGTTCTTGGTTGTTTGCTATTGTTTGCATTTGGGCTCCGTTGCAGAAGAGAGCTTGTTCTCAATCGGACTCCCAGTATAAATAAGAAATAAATAAAAATAAATCTGGTCTGGCCAGTTTATGGTGAAATGATGTTCTTTCCAATTCCAGATTATTTCCCCAACGGTGCTCACTGGAACTTTCAGAAGTTTAGAAGAAGGTCGGTAACTAATGTCATTAGTATGTTTTGCAACAAAAAGGTTGCGAAGGTCTTGAGAGTGCTCTTTGCTTTCACCCATCATGAGATACTTCTTGTGTGACACCTTGGTAATGAGAAACCTTTTTATTGGCCATTAATTACCGAAATTTCCGGTGTACAAGCCAAAAATCTAGCCCTAAATTTTGATCCTAAAAGCAGGGGGTTGGTTTATACAGTAGGGTTCACATTATGAAACAAGACCTACACTCAGTGTTTGCAAGTACTGCCTTGTGGACGCTCTACAGGCTGTAATTTATGACTGATTACCTTCATATTGACTAAGGACATGTTTTATACTTCACTTTTGACATCTATCAATTTTGGTTGCCATGGCAACAGTATTGGCATTATACTAATTACTGGCAAAACATACAGATTTCCTTCTGGATACAGTACAGGCTGCTTTTTTTGACCGATTACTTCCATATTTGGTATGGACATGTGTTACACTTCACTTATGACACAAATCGGTGACAGTATTGGCCCAAAGACACGCAAAAAAGGGGAGAAGCGGGCTTTCGGTTGCAGCTGACCGGCCTGTCTAGTTTGTTTTGATTTCGTTGTATATGTGGTTTACTTGGGTTGTTTCTGACATCTGGTGAAAATTTCATGTCAAGGGCCCCATTAAAAATATATTTACCGAGAAAAATGTTGACTTGTTCAATACTTATTTTCTCCACTGTACATATATACATGCATATACAGTGGACTCCAAAATTACTGGCACCCCTGTCTGGCAATGCACAAACAATACTTTAAAAGATTCTAAAAAGTATATATACTAGAGAGACTCTAAATCATAACATGAAAAATCCATATTCAAATGAAACCATTCAAAATAATTTACTGATTTCATTAAAAAACTATTTCCTCCAAATCAAGGTTTCACAATTAATGGCACCCTTAAAGATTATTGTAAATAAGATCTACCACAATTAAACCAGGAATTAAATCCCACTTAAGTTTTATCTGTGTTAAAGAACTACAGTATATTTAAGCATCTCATCACTTCCTGTTTCATTAGAATATAAAAATGAGGTAACACACATGCAATGTCCCTTTGTCATCCAACACCATGAACAAAACAACACAACTCTCAGTTCAACAGACGCAGATGGTCATAGACCTTTATAAATCTGCTAGTGGCCATAAGAAGATTTGCAAATGATTGAATACGCCACTGAGCACACTCAGAGTAATTATAAAAAATTCCAAAGACAGAACGTTTGAAAACTTCAAGGGCAGAGGATGCAACTGCATTTTCGCTAAATTCTATGCTTTTATGCCTGTTGAAATGGTGTGGTTATATCGTTGATGTTCAGATGATCATGATGATCAGTTTGCGTCATGGTGATTCATTGTTGCAGATGGATGTTTGACAGCAAACATTAACAGGGTATATGGGCAACAATGTTGACTATACTGCCTGGATTGCGGTTTTGTTAACAAGTAAAGGGTGGAAACCTTATGAATACTCACTCATACGACTACGCGGCGCGAAGAATTCCTGTTCCTCAATTCTACAATCTTTCTGGCCAAACTGATTTATTAAAAAAAAAAAAAAGTCATTGCTTCAATTGTATGCAAAATTAGTCCGCATTTATTTTTAGCAGTCGAATGCATACATGATTTATCGAGTTGAGTAAGGTTTTGTCCATTGTAAATGCGCCTAAGACCCAACTGAGCATGAATGGTCGTTTCCGTCTATGGTTTGTTCAGTACCAGAGCATTAAGCTATGTTTCCATTAATACGGCTGAAGTTCGGCTGCTACAGACACGGGACATCGCATGCGCCCCATGGTGCGTCCTCAGTGTTCCTTCTAAACGGCTGAACTGCGCTATTCCTCCGTTTTCGTCTTCATGACAGGACCCGACACAGCACTACTTAAACAGCACCTCATGGAGGACGAAGAGCTCATCATCATAATTAAAATTGACACTTTTAATACAGAAGAAGAAACTAACTCAAAGAAAGCACCGTTAAAGATGATAAGATGAAAAAGATGGCTGGAATTATGTTCTGTTGAATGATGGTCTGATTCTGAAGATTCGGCTTCATCTTCTGAATTTTAAGAATTAGATGACATGTTAGTATGTCACATTAAAACCACCAGGCCTAGTCTGTTATCATCGAACAAATTTAAGCGTGTGACACGCATGAACTCTACTGCTTAATAGGAATCACACAGGTATCGTGGCATTCCAAAGCTCAGATCCTAATTTAACAGCAGTATGCATTTGGTTCACTGAGAACGGTGAATTCATGCATGTTGCTGCTGAAACTTCGGCTCTGCTCTGAACAGGGCAATAAATACACATTGCTTCAAAGGTACTCCTTTGTTAACAAAATAAAGTGGGGTAACCCCTTTAAACTATAGGAAAATCCTCATGCGATTCGTGTGCGTTGGAGCTGGAATTGCTCCCTTAAGAGGACTCTGTGGGTATTATCAGTGTCTGAGATCTTTGCACATTAAAGCCTAACCTTTTTGCAGCATAAAATATGGCATCATGATTGGCTCGGTATTCGTTCATTAGTGTTTGCTCGTCGCTCATGTCTGCTGCAGCCGGCCTCTTGTGGTTCAGTGTTCTATTTAGACTCGCAAACTTGCAACCATTAACATTAGCTGTCGGTATTGTTTTAAATATAAAAACCAAAGTTCATGGATGGTATTGCGCATTAGAATACAATATGCAGTTCCGATTTGCTGAGCTTTCCAAAATTTGCGATTGGACTGCCGTCTGAAGCAAAGTAGCACAACTGCGAACTTGTATCCAATGCAGTTTCGTTCCCTTCATGACTCAGAATTCCAAGGATTTGTAAGATTTATAGTAAAGTAGCTGTTTTTTGGATTTTATTCCTTAGTCTGGGAGAATTGATGGAATTACCTACCATTCAAATGTTGCCGTCAGAAATGTAATGTTTTGCTTTGCTATAGTGTGCATTATCAATTCTGTACTAGAGAGCAGCTCAATGGTTTACCAGGGGTAGCAGCTGCTACTCAATGCTGTTCAGTAGTTTTGACAGTTTAGTTCCTTCATTAACCAAGACATGCAACTAATGTCATCCTAAAGCTGTGAACATGCAGGGTCTGTAAAATGATGCTGCTGGTAGCTTTGACTTTTTCATCATGTCTCAGACCAGACCTAATATCAAGGTTCCTTTGGGTGCTAGAAATCCCTGAAAATGCTAATGTGATGTTAATGTGCTAGGTTTGGATTACCGCTTGAAATTGCACCAAATTAATGAGCATGCATTATCATAGTCAATCCGAGCGGAATGTGATGTACCATCTTAAAGGGAGAATACTCGTTACTCGTATTTTAGAGTTTGGGGAATGAGGGCCATATCTGTCCCAGTTTTTGCTCCCTTTCTGGCCTTTAATTAGTTAATTGCCTTAATTCGCAAAAGCACTTTTAAAATCTGAAGTTTCTGCGGCATCTCTAATTTCACAAGATCGACACCCCAAACATTCTCTCTACTGCATGAGCAAATTTGTTTTTGTATATAACCCTCTTATTCAATTAGTCATCGAAATTGGAAGAAATACAACCTTCATTACACGCTGGCCATTTGGGACCAGAATTGTCCTCATGAAACTCGTGGTTTTGGGGGTTTTGAAGTATGATTAATCATTACTTGCTCTTAACCTAGGATTAAAGGTACTTGATGGTTTCTTTCTAGTAGAATTATAATGCAACAAGCGGATGGAGGGGCGTTGACTGTTTATGACCAATTGTTCCTAAATTCTTACTTGGCACTTGAGACAGGACAGTATTTCTATTCTATGCAGTAGTTTTAATCCAGTGCCTCACCCCCTTTTTTTTTCCCTCTGTGTCTCTTTCTGAGGATCTTTCCCTCCGCTACGGAGTCCTGCCCCATCCAAGCCCTGTCCTTCAACATAAGCGCTGGCTGCTGCTGTGCTGCTGTCCTAATCTAGTCCGGATCCAGTTCAACTCCTTCCTCGACATCCCACTTCCTGGAGCTACAGACACCACTGTTTAGATGCCATTTTATTCTATTATTGCTTTAATTAGCTAGCCCGCGGAGGATGGGCTCCCCCACTATAGCCAGGTTCCTCCTGAGATTTCTTCCCACTGGGGAGTTTTTTCTCACCACTGTTTGAGGATTTTTCTCCCTACTGGGAGTTTTTTTTTTGCCTCATTTTGCTCTAGTGGGGATTAGGCTGGGCACTGCCCTTTCATTTATTTAATCTCAACGTAAAGCATCTTCGTGACAGTCTATCTGTGAAAAGCGCTATACAAATAAATTGAATTAAATTTGAATAAATTGCTTTGCGCAGGTGGTTGGCTGGCCATACTTAATGGTAGAATGTCCATTTTTGATCCTGGCAATCTGTATTGGTGGTAGCAGACGTGCGCTAAAGGCTGGGCAGCCTTTAGCAGCCAATATTGTGACCCTGGATATCTCTATGGACTTCCTGGTTATCCAGGAGGCAGTGGGTGCTCCGGCTGTACACAGTTTTTCTCACTAGGTAGAATGTTTTCCAGGACCAAGATGACGCTTCATCTTGCCTCCCGCATCTGTAGGGGTTGCAGACGTGCACTAGAGGGAGCGGCATGCGCCTATTCTCTAGAGGATCTGGCCAAGTATCCAGACTAACAGTGAGGCCCTGCCCGCAAGTACAGATGTGAGGGCACCAAGCGGTGTGTTCTCTGGAAAATTAGCCTAACGGGTCCCCGCAGTGGAACCAGACTACACATGGTGAGGTCATGTATATTAATGGTAGAATGTCCATTTTGATCCAAGTAATCTGCATTGGTGGCAGCAGACGTGCGCTAAAGGCTGGGCAGCCTTTAGCAGCCAATGTTTGACTCTGGATATCTCTATGGACTTCCTGGTTATCCAGGAGGCAGTGGGTGCTCCGGCTGTACACATAGTTTAGCCTCACTTGGCGGTGGTTGCTGTTTTGGGGGATTTTGATTTCTGTTCATGGCTATGTTTGTAAGTTTTCTGTGCCTAGGTAGGACATTCCTCCAGAGCAGAACCGCCGCCAACAGACAATGTAATGCTTATACCCATGAATAAATTGTTCTATTTTATTCAAACGTGAGTTTTCCTGACTGAACTGCAGTAATATTTCCATTAGAAATTTCATATTTTGCTTATAGGTAAGTATCATAAAGAGGAAGAACTGGTATGATTTTGGACAATTTACAATTTCTAGATTGGCCACCAGGGGCCAAAAACTGAAAAATCACTGTTTTTATCACGTCTCTGGAAATATTTGTCCGATTGACCACAAATCAAGTGCAAATGATAGGTCATGACCTGAGGTTGTATCCCACGATGACATTATACCTGTTTGGTTCAACATTTTGACACAAGGTGGAGCTTTGTCACATAAAATTCACCATTTTTGCCATATCTTTGGAACCATTTGTCCAATTGACATGAAACTATGTGCAACTGCAAGATCATGACCTCACAACGTGTCACATGATGACATCATCCCTGTATGGTTCAATATTTTGCCACCAGGTGGCGCTTTGTGATGGAAAATTACCATTTTGGCCATATCTTAAGAACCATTTGTCCGATTAACCTGAAATTAAGTTCAAATCAAAGTCTATTCAAGGTCTATACAAGGATTGGGGGATTGGAGGATTGGGGGCGTTCGGGGATAAACCCCAAGCCGTCACCTCCGACGGTATAAGCTTAGTTAATACTATGCACTGTAAATGTTGTAATAAATCCAATGAAACCACAGTCACTGCTTGTGTTCTTTTCTTAAAGAGATTGTTATTATATCCCCTAGTGCCGAATGGCGTTCCAGGGATATTATGTTTTTGGTCCGACCGCGACCGCTGCCGCGCCGCCCTACGTGTTAACGCGATAACTTCAGTAATATTTCAATTAGAAATTTCAAGTTTTGCATATAAATAAGTATCTTAATCAGGAAGAACTGATTCAATTTTGGACAATTTACGATTTCTAGATTGGCCACCAGGGGCCAAAAACTGAAAAAAATTACTGTTTTGATCATATCTCTGGAAATATTTGTCCGATTGACCTCAAATCAAGTGCAAATGAAAGGTCATGACCTAAGGATGTGTCTCACAATGACATTATACCTGTTTGGCTCAAGATCTTGACACAAGGTGGAGCTTTGTCACATAAAATTCACCATTTTTGCCATATTTTTGTAATTATTTGTCCAATTGACATGAAACTATGTGCAACTGCAAGGTCATGACCTCACAACGTGTCACATGATGACATCATACCTGTATGGTTCAATATTTTGCCACCAGGTGGCGCTTTCTGATGGAAAATGACCATTTTGGCCATATCTTCAGAACCATTTGTCCGATTGACCTGAAATTAAGTTCAAATGAAAAGTCATGACCTGAGGGACTTTATATTGTATTGGGTCTATTCAAGGGTTGGGTAATTGGAGGATTGCGGGCGTTTGGGGATAAACCCCAAGCCGTCGCCTCTGACGGCATAAGCCTTGTTACATTGAAAGACTTAGGAGTTTAAGAGTATGACCGAAATTGGGATATCGTTTACATTTGTTTGAAAAATATTTTGACAGTGGTCAAAAGTGCCTTGGTTTTATTAACATTTACTGTGATAAAATATCCATCCATCTTCATCTGCTTATCCGGGGCCAGGTCACGGGGGCAGCAGTGATAAAATATTACACTTCTATTTCTGTTTTATTTACTGAAATATCAGTAAGGCACTATAGCAGGCCAGGGGGTAAATATGCAACAGCAAAGATCAAGAAGGATGCTGCACAGTGAATGATCATACATGCTCAGCCAACCTTTCCAAGGTAAAAAAAAAGGGAAAATAAATAAATCATGGAATTTTCCAAAAAAGAAAAAAAATTAGTGCAATTGCTGTTCATGGCACTTATCCACAAAACAGGTGGATGAGTTGCAAACACCTCGCTTTTCTGCAATTATGAATAGCATATTTCCTAATTTCATGTAGCAGTCAACCAATTATATGAAATCTATGTTTCCTGCCCAGCCAGTACTCCCACTCAATCACCTTTAAAACGTTCTTTCAAAGGTTTTGTGGTCCGGTTTCTACGGCGCCTCCATACTTAAACTTTGAGTGTATGCCATGCACTTTCCAAAGGCTGAGTGTGTGCTCCAGAGTATGGGTCGACAAAATGCCTTTTATGGCATACTGTGTGCTGCTCAACCCCTAAATAATGAAAAAATAAAGACAGCATTGCTTCAACAATCAGTGATTTTTTTTTCTTGAGCTTTACTTACAGCCAGCAAGTACCGCTCCTAAGCTTTTATTGGAGTTTTAATACCCTATAATGGCTAAAAACCTTATTTAGTGCTGTCACTTTACTTAAAGCTTGCCAAGTCACCTTATAATCTCTTACTGATATTTATAACCCATTATACCCTGTAATGTAAAACCTTGTAATATAAGGCATCATGCATCATTATAAACATTTATAGAGTTTTATAATGCGTTATGCATTATGTGTTACGAATGTGCTCATGATGCATTGTAGACATAACCCTCAAAGTGTTACCAGAATGACTCTTTTCAGACGTGACACACTGCTACAGGCATACAGGTCTAGGTGTATTTAAATGTCGAGTTGATCCACTTGTCCCTGCAGCAATCGGGATTAATGTGCTGAAGACAGTCCTGGAGGCAGGACATATGCTCAAGAATGTCTTGAATGTCTGTGTTCTGCCAAGTTTACAAAGGAATAAATTGATTTAATATTTGTATATTGTTTGTTCATTACATAGAATAGCCACTCAAGTTGGTTATTTAGAACATTATCAGAGTGATATTTCCTTGACCCAAATTGAAATATACACATTTCAATCTGTATTATCATCTCAATAAATGCCACAGAAGTTCTTTGATGAACACAGCATACTCATACCACCTGTAAATAAAGTGAGCTGCCTAAACTCAATGAGCTATGATGTAACAGCCAGAGAAGCTATTGTCCAACCATTTTGTACATTTCCTTTCAGTCATTTAAGTTTCTTTTTTATTTACAAATAAAGGACAAACAATATTCTTTCACATGACTCTATCATGAATTTGTACCAAACTGTTTTTTTGGTTTGTTTGCATTGGGTCAACAGGACATACATTCTTAAGTGTAGTACTACACATTTGTGGCAGTGCGTTCAGGAACCACTCACGAGAACAGGAATTCCAAAAAAATCGTAAGCTTTTAATGTAAAAAGGGTCGGGACCAGAAGACAGAAGAATTGCCAAGCCAAAACAATACGCTATGCAAAGTCGAAAAGACAGGCAGAGGTCAAAATCAGTAAGGCAGATGAGCAATGGTACATAGACAGTAAGCGAAAAATCGTAGTCCAGAAAGGTAGATCATAGACAGGGCATCCAAAACAGAAATTGTGGTCGTACAAAAACAGGGCAAAATCCAAAAAGATAAAACAGGAATAGTGGGGCATGGCAATCTTGAGATCGGACAAAACAGTCGTGAAGAAGCAATAAACAAAAAGCATACGGGGAGGTCTACACAAATGAATACTGATCAACGCTCTAACAGAGAATGAACTGCAGTGAAGACTTTAAATAGACAGAAGGGAAGTCACATGCTATGCAGGAACAGGTGAATTGGATAAAAACTAATAACAAAGGGAAGCACACATGGAGAAGTCCTTAACCACAACAGTTGGCAAAAGCCAAGACATGGACAGGATCAATGCAGACAACCTGTGACAGCTAAACAGCTCCGGTCAAGGATTTCTAAAGGCACAGAAGAAGAGTGCAGGATAGCAATTAAGCAGGTGCGAGAGATCTTGCAGAAACGCAGAAAGAGAAAGCAAAGCAAGAGGCGGAGACTGGAACATGGCGAGAGCTGAGATTGCATTAGTGGTAATAAGTAGCGGTGCAGCTTTACAAATTAACCCAAGTGCTCGTTAATAAGTTAGTAATATATACATGGATTAGTTAGGTTCGTAAACTATGATACAAAATATAACTGTTAGTATTATTAGTAACCATAGACATGACAACGTACACATGGCATAACATCAAAACACAGAACCATAACAATTTAAGCAGCTGCTGCATATTTTTTAGCTTTATTTCTGATGTCATCTGTGCTCATAAAGTCATTAGCATACCAAAGGTCTACTGCATTGAATTTGTCAGTTGTGGTTTTGTAAATAAAGTTGGCCCCGCCTCCCCAGCTCTGCATCACCAGATGTGCTGCCCTGCAGTGCAGCACTGTGTCCCAACCTCACATCCTGCGCAGCATTATTGGCTAGGGGCTGCACACCCGTTGCGCAAAGGATGACTCCCAGAAACTTTGTGTGCAAAATAAAATAAGAATAAATAAGCAGATGGCAGGGTCTCTGAAAATACAGACAGTGTTGTACACTTAGCTGGTCATTTGCGATGATTGAGAGGGATTAGTTTTGTATGGGTCTATACATTGTTCATAGGTAAATCCTACTCAGTATACTTTTAAGCTGGCTGTGACATTAGTCTTATAGAAGGGAGTGGTTGCTTTTCGGCAGTAACTGGTTTCTGTGTGGCTGTCATAACCAAAGAAGCTTGACTTGTTGTAGCAGTCATGGATCACCTCATGTAAATAGACAATTACGTAAATGCTGAATGTGTTGAAATCAAGGGATGAAGTTGAAATACAGAGAGAAGCAGGTTTCGTTTTCTGCATTATCAGGCTAAGATGATGAGTGCCGTTATACTGTGCATATATTTACAAAAGGAGAAATGTAACAAGATTGTTTGACCTGGCTTCAGTTTGATTCTAGAGAATTCATAATGCTAAGCAGAAGATCTGGACCAGCTGGCTGATTTACCGTTGTGTTCTTTGGAGGGAAGTACATTTCTGTACCGCCAATCACTTTCAAGGCACAGATGTACACAACTGCCTGGTAATGAGAAAACCGTTGAGAGCAGGGAACTTAACATCCTTTATCATCAGCCATTCCCACTTCAAAATACTACCTCAGAAAATAAATTATCTTTGATTTAATTTCCATCCTGAGCACATATGTTCGAAGAAGCAGCAGCACACGATAACTGGCATCAACGTTCAATATCTGCAACATCGAGGTAAACACAGACTCACGTGGGAGACAAGGAGCAGCCATAAATACCACAGCATACTGAATTTATGCTAAATCACAATTACAGCAGGTGATGCATTCGATAAACACAGGAAATGCATTTGTTTGAATGACAAGTGATTGAAACCGTGACAGAACATTTAAAATTCACTGGTGCCAAAATCAGCAAGCTGCAGTTCTACATAACAACACAGACAATTGTGCATGCCTGCATTTGTGTGGCATATTATTTTACTTGTTACCACTGTGATTCATTTATTTGTTTTACAGTTTCATTTCGCTCAGTCATGCAACAGTTTGCATAGTCCTTGAAGCAGATTTTCTTGCTTGCACTCTTCTCAAGCAGCAGGCAACCAAAAGCATTTCCACTGAAATTTCAATTTCAATTTTGGGTTTCAATTGAGACAGGAGCTACTCCAGTTCCACAGCAATCTGCTTTCAAGGGAATCAGTTCAGCATGCAAAGTTTTTTCATTGCTCATCTTTCCAGTCCTTTGGTGCCCATGTGCAGGACAACGCTCTAGTTATTTAAATTCAGGGGAACAGATACAACATGTTCCTACTGGATTTTGCAAAAGCAAAAGACAGTATTTGTTTGGAACAATACTCTGAAAACAATCCAGGAAGCCCACTGTATACGCTTGATTTCATTCCAACTATTGCAATTGTAGAAAAGAAACAAACTTCCAATTTCTCCTGATTATGTTTCTGGGTAAATATCCCTTATAACATGAATAGTACAGAAAATTAAGAAATTAAGAAAGCACACAGCTCATTCAGGTGTGTTAGCCGTGAATTAGGTAGTTAAGAGACAAGCGCGCTCTAATTTCTTCTGAGGCCATGTCTGAAAACCATGAGCAATTTAAAGGAGGAAGTAATCTCATTCTTTTTTCCCCATGATTGCCTGTGTTACAGTTATTGATGTTTTCGTAGTTCAGTTAAACAACATTTGTTCGGCTGGCAGAGTATAAACCTACCTTATCGTCAACCCCCTGAAATGAAAAAAAAAAAAACCCCAGAAAACTAGAGCCTGTTTTTCTTCTATGCTGTCTTTAAAAAGAACAACCAGTTGAGCTCCTCCGGCATCAGCAATGTTGACCCAGTGAGCCCATTATTCAAAACTTGCAGTGGTCAATAGCCAACAGGTCAGCCACCCAAGAGTCAGCCTTCATCCACTCACAGGGTGAGTACTCACTGGGTTTGTACGAGCTGAGTCAAAGTCTGTGCTCATTGAGATAGTACCTAAATTGAGCAGCTCACATTGAGTCAAAGTTAGTATCTAACTGAATCTATAACATTGCTGGTTCATAGCTTCTAATCTCTAAGCAAGTTGTTTCTGGATCACAGCCTGCAAGGCCAGCACTTTTTCAGCCAGGGTAAGCAACCATAAGTCAGTCTTCCGATGATAAGTACTTTCACGTTGACTATCAGCAAGGGCCCAATTTTGTAAAGGTCAGTGCCTGTCAGATCAGTACCTGTTGAGTCAGTACCAGATGAGTCATTATTTGTTCCATCAATACTTGTTGAGTCAGTACCTTTGTTTCCCAACACGGGAGGTGAGCCGCTCTCAGTAGCAGCAAAGAAAAATCTCCTTGAAGGTCTTCCTCATCTCCTGGCTGCGAAAGGCATAGATGAGCGGGTCAATGACAGAGTTGCACATAATCAGGATGAGGTAAACATTGAAGTGGGACATGAAGCAAATGCAGTAGGGGTTCCGGGGACAGGAGATCATGAGGACCAGGTGTAGAAAGAAAGGCGACCAACAGACCACAAACACGCCCAGCAGGATGGTGAGGGTAATGGCACCCTTCATGTTGGCTCCCTGCCACACTGGGGGACCGCCGGGAAGGGCTGCGATGCGCCTCATGTGCAGGCGTGCCAGCAGAAACATGTGCACATAAAGCGAGGCCATGAGGACCAACATGGCGAAGAAGGTAGTGATAAGGCACACCAGCACACTGGTGCTCTCTGAGTACACGATGAAGAGGACCCCTGACACTGTGCAGCACGCCCAAATGCTGGAAATGATGGCCGTGGCCCGGCGCGTGGTCACAATGTTGTGGTAACGCAGGGCGTAGAAGATGGTGATGTAGCGGTCAACGGCAATGGCAAGCAAGCTGCAGATGGAGGCCAGCAGTGAGCTGCAGATCATGGAGTCGAAGACATTGTCCATGTTCTTGATCAGGCCATCCCTCGTAGCCAGATGGCCCCCAGTGATCAGCGCCATGACCACTGTCTCAGAGGCGTTGGAGACGCTGACCAACATGTCGGCTACAGCCAGGCTGCAGATGAAGAAGTACATCGGTGAGTGCAGGTTCTTGTTTTTGAAAATGGCGCCAACCACCAGGATGTTCTCCAACAGGCTGACGAGGCCCAGGGTGAGAAAGACCTCGGTGGAGACAAGAAGCTGCTCATAGCAGTCAGACGCGCCTTTGGGCCCCTCTCTGGAGCTGCAATTCCTGGGGTGAAGCAGGCCCTGGTGATGAGTGCGGTTCATCTTGCAGACTTCCGTGTTTTCTCGGCCGTCCAAGTGCTATTGCAAAATCCTACAAGAATCACAGGGTGGCGGGTAAAGAGAGCTCTACTTATTAGTAAGCATTCCCATGTCTGCTGTCCATCCTCTGCTCGAGCTGCCTCTTAATCGGCCGAGATCAACCCTTCCCATTCCTCTGCCTCGTGGAGAGAGTCAGGGATAAAGAAAGGGAGAGGCAGCTAGAATGAGAGAAATGGTGCGATGTAGAGGGGTGCTGAGAGCAGTAGGTATAGAGAAGGCAGAGCGGTGTGGAAATATAGAGCAGCAGAGAAGAATAGGGAGGGAGGCAGAAAGAAGAAGGGGAAAGAAAAATGAACAGAGTATGTAAGGAAAGCAGAAAGTAGAGTGGGAATGAAAAGGAATGAAAGTGGACGAATTAAGATTTTCTGCAGTGCTGATGTGGAGCTTGAGAAAGTACAGAGCGATCTCCCCGATTTGTCTCACACCGTCTCTATCAATCTCCAGCCTGGCTCCTCCCAGGAGCTTTCACAATCAGCCAATTGGATGGTGTATTGCAGTGTGGTGGTGGGGAGGAGGGGGGCTGAACACAGAACACGTCAAATTGCATTAAAAATTCAAAAACATGATGTCGATCTTAGAATTGGTCAATTTGCACATTTTCTGTACTATCATTGCGCTCAAAAAAATAACTGCCAAGCCAGATTCACGAAAAAGAGAAATGTATGTGTAATTTGAGGGATAATCCACATTCAAAAATCCATGATATTGTTACATATAATTAGAAAATGAAAAAAGACATTATGTTTGTAATATCCCAAAGAAATGCACTCCTATCATATACAAGGCGAAACATTTCAGCAAGATAAATAGGGAAAGTGCAGATGGTGCTGTATCTGGCCATTCAAATGCTTTGGGTCTTTCTTTTCCCAAAATTTCTTTAGTTTTACACAAAAAAAATTTTGCACTGAAGACATAAATGTGAATTCAGTAGAGAATAGTTTGAGCAGCTGTTTCATTTTTTATTCAAATTGCTGAATATCTTTTAACTAAAATAGTAATGAGAAATAATCTAAATTGTTTAGCCCCAATTAGGTTTTTTTACCTGAAAGCCCAGCCTGACTAACAAACCTATGACACTGTGCCATGAAATATGACTGCGATTTATTGCTTTTCAGCAATGACAATCAAGAAAAGGATGTTTTTCTGCTGCTTAATTTTCAATAACAGATGATAAAGACTTGGTTGACATTTCCAAATTGTCTCAAATAAAGTTCACTTTCTCATTACTCGTTCTCGTCACAATATGAGTCCGTTTTAAAAGAAAATAACATATTTTCTAAAATCTGGGTCCAACATCTGACAGTGGGATGCTAGATACACAATGTTTTCCCCTTTTTTGTAGATCTTGTTTATTGTAGGACATTATATTTTCTCTATGGATGGAACAGTTTGACCTGTGGCACTGTGTTTGATCACTGTTACCTGGGTAACAGTACAGCAGTTGGGCTTTGTGGCCAAACCACATTCCTCATGCTTTGCTATTAACTGAGATAATGCACTAAAATCATGCAGCCAGCTTTCGTAATGGCTGACGTGAGTCAAGATAATCACAGAGGAAATGCTCATTCTGAGCATCAGGGCATTGCACATCAACTGAAATTATAATCACTACTTCTCATTGAGCCCCATACTGCGAGATCTTTGGTTCAAATATGTGTATTGGCTTTCTTTTTCCCCTTTTTTTGCTTACAATTTGTGGAGTCCACATTTGAGATCTCTAAATTGGCGGGAGAACTTTGCGAGACTTTCTGGTGTCGAGAATGATCTCACTCATCTCAGAGTTTCAAAGGACACAAGATTTGGAGGGAGAATGATTTTACTGATATGACAGTGATATTTGATTATCTAACCTGGAGTTGCAGCTGCCTTGTTTGTGAAGTCCTGGCTTTCTTCAACATGATGCGCTATCATTGATTGTTTCAATCAATCTTGTCATTTGCATCTTGCAGGTGCCATTTTGTCCTCAAAATATGCTTCCAATCCTATACCTTGACTGGACTTTGGATCAATGAGGTTAAAGTAAAGTTTAATTACATTTACTATTTCATTCTCTTCCTACTCTTCAATTCAATTAGCTTTTTTGGTAGAACAAAACAATACATTTTGTTTACATATCATAAAAACATGACATAACATACAGTACACAGGTGGGCAGCTTTTTCAGAGCAGTGCACAATGGGCTTTCGTGCTGCAGGGAAAATGAATTGGGAAGGGACTGCCGGGATAGGATACATTGTTCAAGCGCCTCCTGTTGGCCAGCTGCACGCTCGTCAGTAAGATTATACGCTTGCTCATGTTCGGGTCTCCTCCCCGCGGGGTCTGAACTTGCGTTTCGACCAATGAGAGTGAAGAAGCCGCAGCCGACAGGCACATACTTCAGAGACGAGTAGTGAACTTTCCTCGCTCTCCTGAGTTGGCAACATCGCATACGGGCAAGCCTAGTAAAAAGTGGTCAAACTGGTCATTCTAGATTCGGGGGGGGATTGGAGATGCCAAATAAAAAAAATAAATAATAAAAAAAACATGCAGTACATCAACTTCTCACTTCCAAAGGGGAAAATTCTACCTGTTTTGATCAATTTCGCAAAAAGCTCTGTCTCTCAAAAAACTACAAATGGCAGCAATAGGTTTTTTTTGTTTTGAGAACTGCACTTTTATGGGGAAAAAATCACTTTCCACCTAAGTTTAGTTTCTAGTATTTATTTTCATCCACTTTTGTATAGAGAATGCCTGAAAATTGAAAATCAAACTTCTTAGATTTTTGACAATGAGCAACAACAGCTATTGAGGCAATGACATTAGTCCGGAGTACATGTTTCAGGCAATTCCTCAAAATATTTTTGAAAGAAAGTATGTTGAAATCTTTAATGATTTAGAGCTGTTCTTCAAAAACCTAGTCAGGAGCGCATTTTAGCTTGTTTTTCTTTCATTATTTCTATTTATTTATTTGTTTTATTTTTTTTTTATCTGGTATCACAAAAAGCCCAGTATTTCAAACACTATGAAGGCCAGATGTAATGAAATCCAGTGCACAATGGAGAGTGCGGTGGCATAAGGATGTAAGGATTGTGCACAAACAGAGTAATAATACAAGGATACAAGAGGGAATAAAGCAGAGCTGTAATAACAGAATCTGTAACACACTGAACTAAGCACAACTAACACACTACCAAGACTTTGCAATGGAATACTAGGAGGAATGGATATTTATTCACAGATATTGGGCTAATGGAATAGTAGGTTACAGGTGACTTACTAACAAACGCATACTGGAGCAGGTCGGTGATTAATATTTGGGTGAGGCTGAGCACTGACAGGAATGCGAGCAAGAGGTGACACCAGAAATATGGTTCAATATTTTTTTTTTAACTGAGGAAGTCCATCTTTACCACAAAACAGTTAGTATTAACATAAGTTTAGTATCTGATATTGTTTCAACAATGCATGTCCAAGAAAAAAAAAAGATTACAAAACGCTGCTTGCAATCAGGTTGGAAAATGTTTTGCTGATGTGGTTTTGGATAAAATGACAATTCTGTGGGGTTCCCCTATATGTGGACTACATGGGAAAAAATGATTTCTATATTTTCAACCTAAAGTCCTAGGCATTATTCTCTTTTTCACAGGAGCCCCTTTCCATTTGTTTACCAAAGTGTCTTAACCCCATGACTGTCACCTGCATTTTCTCACATTTGGCCCAGCCCTAATTAGGGCCCAGTGACAGTTAAGGTTTAAATGAATGATAATTGTTATTTTAACATATAATTTATTACTCTGCCCGAGAAAAGTGATAGTATGATAGATGAAACATTAACAGATGGCTACATAAACAGACTAACTCTATTTGTAAATGTCAGTGTTATATTCAGCAACAGCATTGTGTATGGCTCTAGTGCGCAAATTAAAACTCCAATACATCTCAATGCACTACACGCATGCAGGAAATGCAAACCCAGATGGACTATTGATTGCTCTGAATGTAACTCAGCATGACTAGTGAGGAAAAAGACAGATAGGTACTAGTTACTAAGCGAGGTGTGAATAGGAAGACTCTTTCACATCCATAGTCATAATGGGATTGGCTAGAGTCTCAACCAGCCAAACCAGCCTAGCAAATAAGCCATTGCTCTTCTTGAAAATCACTAGTTATGTTCAGCGATCTTTTCAGTGACTAGGTGTAAACCACTCAAGCTCAACGGCAAGTTGAAGTAGGTTCACACTACGTGAAAACACCATGCTTAATCTGCAGTGGGAATTGACATGCTTCCACTGATCACCTTCAGAAAATCAAGACTACAAACTCCTTTTCTTGAAGCCCAGTTGATTATTCATCTTTCCAAACCAAGTTTCCTCAGTTGTTCTGACCCTGAACTGTTTTCTTGGGCATGTATTACACCAAACAGCAACCTGTGAGTAAATTCTGCTGTTGAAATGTTTTAATTATGGCTGTAGCTACGCAAGCCTAATGACTTGGTTATCAAGAATGGACCCCTCAAGGATTCTTAATGGCAATATTGATGTTTTTGGTAATTATTCATCAGTAAATTATTAAATTGACTGACTTATGTAAATCCCATGACTTCAGAACCCCAATGCTACCGCCAAGGGGCATTCAAGATTTTAAAGGACCAGTGCGTAATATTTGGCATGGATTAATGGCAAAATCTGAATAAACTACCCATTAATAGGTTTATATAAGTGTATAATCGCTAGAAAATAATATTTGTTTAGTTTTCGTAGCCTTATAATTATGCGTCTATATATACACATGTAGCAAGGGCCTTGTTTTAGAGACGTCGCCATCTTGCACCGCCAAGTTGGTACGGCAGCCCGACTGGACAATCCAGCCAGCTAGAGAACGTGTTTCGAGCGTATAAATCCCAACCGTGAAAGACGCCATTTTCACCAAAGTGTTCTGGTCTTCAGAGGCCACCGTCTTTCTGCCAACGGGATGAGTGAGCATGAGTGAGTGAGTGAGTGAGTGAGCGCTGCAGTCCAGAATCTGAACACTGGATGTCACTGTCCCCCCCCCATTTTACACACTGGTCCTTTGGCTTGGAGGGTGTCCAGTTTGATGGCCGCAGGTTAGCATCTCCACAGTTTGCAGATGATGTGGTCCTATTGGCTTCAAAGTGCTGTGAACGTGCACTTGAGCGGTTCGCGGCTGAGTGTGCTGTGGTCAGAAAGCGGATGAGCCCCTCCAAATCTGAGACCATGGCCCTCTGCCGGAAATAGGTGTATTGTGCCCTCCAAGTGGGGGTGAGTTGTTACCCCACATGAGAGAGTTCGAGTATCTTGGGGTCTTGTTCATGAGTGAGGTTAGGATGGAGTGTGAGATTGACAGGCAGATTGGTGCAGCATCTGTAGTGATGCGGGCGTTGTGAGGAAGGAGCTGATCTTAAAAGTTAAGCTCTCGATTTACAGATTGAGCTACTGTACCTTCCAACCCTCACCTATGGTCACAAGCAGTGGGTAGTGATCAAAAGAACAAAATCACCAATAAAAGTGGCCAAAATGAGCTTTCTCCGCAAGGTGGCTGGGCTGATCCATAGGGATAGGGTGAGGAGCTTGGACCTATCCTCCGGGAGAGGATGAGAGTAGAACTTCCGCTCTTCTGTGTGTAGTAGAGTCATTTGAGGTGGTTTGGGTATCTGATCTGGATGCCTCCTGTACGCCTCCCTTTAAAAGGTTTTCAGGCATGTCCAACTGGGAGGAGGCCCCGAGGCAGATCCAGGACACGGTGCAGGGATTATATCTCCCGGCTGGCCTGGGAACGGCTTGGGGTCTGTGAAGAAGCGTTGTAGGAAGTAGCTGGAGCCGTGGACACCTGGGTCTCTCTGCTTACTCTATTACCCCCTGTGACCACTCCCTGGATGAGCAGTGGAAAATGGATGGATGGAATTCGCCAATAAATAAACCATACATGTTCTGAGACGCATTAATAACACATGACGAAGACAATGGAGGTGCAGTGCTAATATTTATAAGTAATTTGCACATTCCGTTGACAATACAGGAAAAATCACAATGTTTGGGCTATACTGCCCACTCATTTTATGATTACAAGTCACATCAACATCACCATACATCCAATCATTTTCCAGGGGTACGTATTCACACAGTAGTGAGTGTGCCCACCTTGCAATGCAAGTTTGCAAGGTATTGATAAACAGATTCCTCAAAAGCATGACTGTGGAATGTTTCTCCAATAAAATTGCAATGCCTCTTGATCTAGATGTCTTTACTTAGTATGTATCATTATGGTCTAATAGCACGCTATTTTAGCTGATGCCAGCAGGCTAGGCTAAAAGTGATGATGGTGAAATGCCGGCGACTTTCTGACGCACAGGAGGTAAATAACCGTACTGTTTAGACCAGGAGCCCATAACGAATCATAAACAGAGGACGATTGAGCCACATTGCTAACAAGTACCTATGAAGTAATAATTCGCAATACATCATAACATCTAACGGAATCAGACTATATTGGCAGACGCAATCGCTTGCTCGCTGGGAATTATGTGTAGGTTACATCTACCAGACGAGTTACCGCTTCTCAGGACGTTGGTTTACGTCAGCGAGCTGACTTCAAGCTTGCACAGTAGGCATGCTGCCAACTGAAAACTCGTTCAATTGTGCTTCACACTCTCCCGTTGAAAATAGCGCCATCCCGCCGTCCACTTCTTTTACTGTCAATGGTTTTATGCTGCATTCGTATGTTCACCGGAACAAATGGAATAAGGTGATGTCAGTATTTGAATATTTTCACATGGTGAACTTCCCAAGTTCACAAGTCGTGAACTGGAGATTTTTTTAGCAGATCTGTCTTCGCCGGTTGTTGATAAAACATGGCGGCGGGCGCTTCTGTGGATAACTCTGTTCATGGTAAAATTACAAAATTAGTGAATATACATATATAGTTGTGGTTTTTTATATTTTGATATCTTGCAACTATTTAATTAATTTGATTAAATTCCCTAGTCAGGCTATTGCATGTCTGGGCACTCATGCAGCTTGTAACATTGTATTTTGTGTATCATTATGATTATCATAACACATCATTCGACGCATTACGAAAATTTCCTCAAATACAAAATGTTTAAGTCATAACAGATTACAATAATACAAAGCCAGAGTGCATGAAGTGCTTGACACTTTCAAGCTTCTCAATAAGTTGTAAATATATAAAAATTATTCTACAAATGCAAAAATGTGCATTTTGGACATTTTTAAAAATATTAGGCCTTTATAGTATTCAAGAACATTACATAATTACCAAGTGGCGGTGATATTCTTCATGTGCTCTCCATGTTGATTAGAACACCAAGGCATAACTAGCTATAGTCAATAAGCATGGCTTACAGGAAACCCCCCGCAACAAGTAGTCGGGCAGTACCACAGTCAATAAAAATGTTCAAAATCGGAGGAGTAGGTTCTGAGATCTAGGTGTGGACGCACAGACGCATGCACACACACACAGACACACGCACGCACGCACACACGGACGGACAAAGCAAATCCAGTATACCCCCCTAAACTTCATTGCGGGGGGTATAATAATGCATATAGCCTTATCATTAAAAGTTCCCTGAATTCTTTTTTTCTGTGTTTGTGCCAGGTTTCCAACATTCAAAAAAAAAAAATATGAGCAGCCAAATGGAGCGTAAAAGATTTCTAAATGAGCGATGCCACAAAAACAAATGTTTTATCTGTGGAGCTGCAGTCCGAGCGATTGATGCTTATAAACTTGACAATAATTATGAAAGTGTGGTGAAAGTAGGTAGGGAACTTTGGCTGTTGTGTGATATATGCAGGTCATACCAGCATGCTCAGTGTCACAGAAAGCTTAATGAAATTTCTGAACAAGAACTCAAATCAAAAGGTGTAATTTTGTGTGTGGACCATGGCGAGTGGAAAAGCCTGTGTAGCAGGTAGATCTTAAAAAAATCTTAACGATTGCTGTATGGTATGTAATCTGTTTCAAGCGATACATGTTCAATGTATATTAAATGCATCGGGAGACTTAGAATTTTTAGTACATGTACATGTATTGGTGTCATAGTCAAATGGATTTACTTTGATATATTGATAATATTACCACATGGTATTACTTGAATGATCCTGATTTTCTTTATCGCTTCAGTGTATGAAACTGATGATAGTTTTTTCTGTAACAAAGAGCTTCACGTTCCATTTGATAGCGATGTTTACAAACTTCTAGGGTCAGACCAATGTTTCCTTAATGAGAATTTGTCTCAACTGCGCATTGTCATTCAGGTTGGTATTAAATTTTTTAATTTGGTACCACTATCAGCATGATCCCCATTTTTAATCAATGGGACATAACACAATTCACCTGAACAATTCAATAAATAATTACTGGTAAAAATTTTCTACATTTATCATATTTAGCACTGTTTTATGTTTAATTGAGGTTCAAGTTTCTCAAATCAAACATGGCCATTGACCCGGCCAAGGAAAAACTGACTGTGAAATTACTTGTGAAAACAGTAACATGTTTTACATTTGGCTTTTTATATTTCTCTGATTTATGTTTACTTGAAATTCAAGTTTCTGTTAGTAATACTGATATTGTGATATATAACTGAGTGTCAGTCGATCAGGTTTAAAGAGTTACTGACAGTCCGACTGTACTACCAATTTTTCATGATGAATACTGTCAAATGCATCTGATGACAAATACCTTCAGCTCTTCCTTTTTTTTTTAAACATAAAAAAGATTTATGGAGCTGCCGGGTGGCTTACACGGTTAAGGCAGTGCAGAGGTGATCACCATGTCGCGAGTTCGAGCCCCGGCATACCCACCGGCAGGGGTCGGCAGCTTTTTCAGAGTAGCGCACAATTGGCCATCGCGCGACAGGGTTTCAAATTGGGAAGGGACTGCCAGATTTGGGTATACATCATGCTCCAGCGCCTCCAGTTGGCCAGACTGGCGCTCGTCAGGAAGACTCCGGGTTGGTTCATGTCCGGGTATCCTCCGCCCTAGTTCTGAACTTGCAAAGATTCAACCAATGAGTGTAAAAGAATCAGTGGCAGACAGGCACGTGCTTCGGAGGAGAGCCGTGAACTGTCTCACTATCCTGAGTTGGCAGCAAGGGGTCGCATACGAGCAAGCTTTGCACATAGTTCCCCAATTGGGCATTCCAGATTCAGGTGGGATTGGAGATGCCAAATTTAAAAAAAAAAAAAAGGTTTATGATGGCAAAATTTTCAAACATTTTTGTGTTACATCTACATCTATGTTTTTGTTCGATAATATTGCACACCCATGTACATATATGTACATATGTTTTTCAGTTTATGCATAAATTAATGACTTACTTGTATTTTGTAAAAAAGGTTGATGTACAGATATATGTATGTCAAGTCAAAATGTGGTTTTAGTTCACAAAACTTGGCAATTGTAACTGGCAAAGTAATTGACATTACTTTTTACTGAGTATGGCAAGTTTCATTTTGATATTTACAATAATAATATTCATTGTCAGAACTATATTACTGCATGCTCAGTTTCTGATAATAAATGTACAAATTTAATTAATGCATAGTCATTATCATCATCATGCCTGGGTCACCCATCTGGATGCTCTGGGCACCTGTAACCGTGTGCAATGAGTATTGAATGCAGGGTGCATGCAGCCAAGATGATCCCAACCATTCATTAAACAGTGACATTTTGCTCATTTTGTACTCTTCGGAAATGGCATTTCCTCAAGCCAAATGCATTTTCAATAATTATTTCTTGGAAATTTGACTATTATTATGACAGTCATAATTTGTCAGTACACCAATATCTTGTGTGATGATGAACGGGAAGTCACTACTGGTGTAGGTCGAATCGCCCAGGAGCTTCCCCAGTTACCAAAAAGTAACTGTTGCCCTGTTGGCAAACAAATTGGATCTGTGAAGCATTCTGGCATCATGTACTCTTCCGGGAGGTCTAATAAAAACGTCTATAAATTGTCTTATCCAATCACAAATCCCTTGAAGTAAAATCGAATAATATCCCATTCTATTAAGATATGAGTTTCCGTTTTCCACCGGACGTTTGATGACAATATTGCATGCATCAATAACGCCTATTATGTTTTCTTGTCCGGATGCTCTCAAAAAAGATGAGTTGTTATGTTCCTTCTTGTGATCCTCAGACCACTTTATGTGCAGGTAGTACATGAATATTCATAAGGATTTGGATTATGATATCATGTGCAGTGCTTCTACTGACGTTGAACTTATCAGACAGTTCTCTGAATGAGATGGTGTGGGCCATGTACCATAGAAACATTATAGCTTTGCATTCAACTGGAATTGGAGCCATTCCACTCGTCAGACCTTCATGATCATCGTGTCCAACTGACACCAAAAAACGTTCGAAATATTCCAACTGTTTCTAATTAAATCTGATGTGACCTTCCAGAGTGAAGTCGTTCATACACATAAATACTTCAAATGCAATTCCAGTTTCTATTTCGTCCCTCTAAGACCGCCAGGCGGTGCTTAAATCACTGGATATCACCGCTCGCCCAAGCGCATGTCGAGTACAAATAACAACAATGTCACCCATGACCCCTGCGTGACTCCTGGTAGGCTATATCTTCCAGTGTGCGCAGGGTTCGGTTCCTTTTTTCTTCTCACAATCGCTTTAAGAGTACACGCTTAAAACTTACAAGCTACTATCCCTTTTCAGTTCTTGTCGCTTGCCCTGTACAACCTCGTGCCTTACGGTAGGAGCAACGATTTTAACTTCCTCTGAGAGGTTGTGGCTGGTGCGTTATTTGGTTAGTTTCTTGAGTTTTGCTGGAGATAGCGGCGTTTGCCCCTCCCTTCCGGCATTGCTAACAGCAGCTGGAGAGCTGTTTTGTAGCGCTATTGTCTGCTGCAATTATCTGCTCTATTTCTGTGTTGGTGAAGGTTGCGTGCTCGCCGCCCTCTCCCAGCACAATCTCAGTCTGCTTTTTGTTTTTTTTTTTTCATGTTGCTTTGTTGGTGAAGGTGGTGTGTTCGCCGCCCTCTCCCAGCATTGTCACAACCTATTCATTTGTTTAACCGTTGTGTTAACTTTGTTGGTGAAGGCAGCGTTTCCGCTCCCCTCTCCCAGCTCGGTTATCTCAATCTTTACCTGTGTTACCCTGTTGGCGAAGGTGGGGTGCTCGCTGCCCTCTCCCAGCACTGTCACACATTTATTCTAACCTGGCCTTTGCTGTAATGGAGCAGTCCTGCACTGGATGTCAGGTCCTCCTGGATCTAGCAGATGGCCATGATCTCTGTCCCTCCTGCCTGGGCATTGAGCATTTACAAGAAGCCCTCACTGAAGGTGCTTGAATGAATTGCAGCATAATGCCGCGGTCAGTGAGACTAGCCAGGTTAGCGCAGCTAGATCCACTGGCCAGCCTCCCTTCCTCCCAACCAGTGAGGGTTGATTTCAGTAATGGGGGGACTCTAAAGAGGCCCTCAACACAGAGCGCTGCGGGTGCCCCCAAGCGGAGGAAGTCGAACAGCCAGCTCTCAACTAAAGTGGATCGCTTGGCTGCTGACATGGAGCAGATGAAAACACTTCTCTGGAGTCTGCAACCTGCGCATGTTGGGGAACCTGTTGGATTGGGGCATGCACTGCAGCCACCCCCGCAAGAGGATGCCATTTCCATTGCAGCCTCAACTCAGTTTAATGCTTCGTCAGGTGACCTTGCCTCGGGCCTCAGAGCATTCTTTGCGCTCATTAGCCCAGAGTTCTCACTGGAGTCTCCATGGAGACCATTATCCGCACCGCTTTGGCGCGCGTGCAGCTCGACACCCCCTAAGGAAATTTGGCCCCTAGCGCCTTCCACAGGCGCAATCCTTCTCCAGCTAAAATTGCCATCCCGCATTCGCCGGATTTCTTGAAGGAGCTGCATTCGTGTTGGAGAGATACTACCGCCCTCTCCGAGCCAACTTCTGATGAGCGGATTTTGGCCGCAATGGAGAGTCCAGAAGCTGTCGGACTGGGGCACATGCCTGCAGTTGAGCCCCCTGTTGCGGCTCTGATTGTGGCTCCTGATGAGGCTCTGAAGCCAAACGCCAGGTGCCCCTCTGTCCAGTGTTGAGTCACTGTTGGATATATCTGTAGGGCCTATGATACAGTGGCACGCATTGGTCGGCTCGGCAACTCCCTTTCCCACCTACTGCTTGCCCTCTCAACCTCCCTGCAAGATGGACAGGTGGATGATTCTACCCGTGACATCTGTGATGCATCGCTGCAGGCTTTTGCCTTCCAGACAAAGGAACTAGGCCGGTTGATGTCCACACTGGTACATGCACGCCGTCATGTCTGGCTAGCGCAGTCACCTTTGATGGAGACCACTAGAAAGGTCCTTCGTCAGGTACCAGCAGAACCAGGGGAGCTGTTTGGCTCGGCTGCTCAGGAGGCACTGGACCGTACAGCCCTGGCTGGGGAGACCAGGCAGCGGCTGGTTAGCCTTCACAGGAGAGCGCCTGATCCCAGCAATCAGAGAGGCCCCTCAACAACTTCTGGGCGCCGCCCTCAGCCACCTACACACAGTGGCCGGTCGGGTTTCCAGCGGCCTGCTGAACAGCCTGCTGCTGACACTCGTCCTCCTGGACAGCGTCGGGGCTCTGAGTCTGACCGCCATCCCGCCAGCACTTCTAAAGGCCGTGGGGGACGGCGCTAGGGCTACGGGGCCAGTTGTCGGCGGTTTTTCCCAGCAGCAGCTCAGTTACTGGGCTGCCTGCTCGGCAGACCCTAGGGTGGTTTCCACCCTGACCCGAGGGTATGAATTGTAGTTCCGACACCGGCCCCCTGCATCTGGCCGGGTCACAATGACCATCATCAGCGACCCGGCAAAAGCCCTAACTCTGGCTCAGGAGTTGTCCGTCCTCCTGAGCAAGGGTGTCATCTTGCCGGTAGACCCTCGAAATCAGACAGGGGGGTTCTATTCGACTGACTTTCTTGTCAGCAAGAAAGACGGCGGACTTTCGTCCCATCCTGGACTTGAGAGGCCTCAACAGGTACTTGAAGGTTCTGCCCTTCCGGATGCTGACCACGGCAGACGTGTTGCGCGTGATCAGTCAGGGGGAATGGTTTACATCCGTGGATCTGAAGGATGCTTATTTTCATGTGCCGATCGCCACACATCACCAGCCATTCCTCAGGTTTGCCTTCCAGGGTCACCACCACCAGTTCAGGGTGCTCCCGTTCGGGCTCTCCCTGTCCCCAAGGGTGTTTACCAGATGTGTGGCAGCAGCCTTTGCGCCTCTGCAGGCATAAGGTATAAAGATTCTTCCATACCTAGACGATTGGTTGGTGTGTGCGCCATCCCGGGATCAGGTGTCACGGGATACGGCCCGTCTATTGTCTCACGTGGCCAGGTTGGGGCTCAACGTGAACAAAAATAAGAGCTGCCTGGTACCTTCTCAGCAGGTCACCTATCAAGGGCTGGAGCTCAACTCTGTCGCCATGAAGGCCTACCTTTCGCCACGGCGAGTGAGCGACATTTTGCATCTCCTTCCCCACTTCAGGAGGGGCAGGCGGCTGCCCTGCATGAAGTTTCTGCAGCTCTTGGGCCAACTGACAGCTGCCTCAGCAGTTGTACCCTTGGGTCTGCTGACATTCCGCCCCTTGCAAATGTGGCTAAACAGCCTCCACCTGGATGCCAGAAAACACAGGCGCAGGCTGGTCAGGGTCTCTCAGGCATGTGTTTGTGCCTTGCCGCCCTGGAAGGACAGGGCGTTCCAGCTGGGAGGGGCGTCCTTGGGAATTATTCCATCCTTCCGAGACACCGTCATCACGGACGCCTCTCTCTCAGGGTGGGGTGGAGTGTGGCGAGGAAGACCTGCCCGGGGACAGTGGTCTGCTTGCAACCGCAAATACCACATCAATGTGCTGGAGCTTGGAGCGGTGCATCTGGCACTCCAGCATTTTCTGCCATGTCTGCAGGGGAGACATGTGCTTGTTCAGTCAGACAACATGTCCACTGTCTCCCAGATCAATCATCGAGGAGGCACCACGTCAGTGCAGCTGCTACGGGTGTCCCGGTGCCTCCTGAAGTGGGCTGCTCCTCGCCTATCAAGCCTGCGGGCAATGTACCTGCCGGGAGAACGGAATCAGGTGGCAGACTTCCTTTCCCGGTGCAAGACCCCACCAGGGGAATGGCAGCTTCACCCGGAGGTGGTAGACACGATATGGAACCTCTTCGGCAGAGCAGCGGTAGACCTCTTTGCCCCAGAGGAGTCAACTCATTGCCCACTCTGGTTCTCTTGGACAAAGGAGATCGCTCCATTGGGACAGGACGCCCTCGGGCACGAGAGGTCTAAGCTGCTCTTATATGCATTTCCACCCCTGCCTCTGATTCTGCCAACGTTGCAGAGGGTCCTTCAGCAAGGCCACAGGCTCCTCCTGGTGGCCCCCTTTTGGCCAGGGAGATCTTGGTTTCCGATGCTGCGGAAGCTTTGTTGCAGCTCTCCATGGTGCCTCCCAGAGAGGAAGGACCTTCTGTCTCAGCTGGGGGGTCAGATTTGGCATCCCAACCCCAGTCGCCTCCAGCTATGGGTCTGGCCGTTGAGGGGCCCAACGAGCTGTACCGAGCCCGTTCAGGCTACCATCATGAATGCCCATGCAGCATCCACCCGTCTTCAGTATGAAAATAAATGGAGGCGTTTCTCTGCCTGGTGTGCGGGCAGGGCAGAGGATCCTGCCCTCTGCTCTGTGGCTATGACCCTGGAGTTCCTTCAGTCCCTCCTGGATGGTGGTCGTGCTCACTCCACTTTGAAAGTGTATGTGGCAGCCATTTCCTCACAACATGCCTTGGTTGACAATGCTACTGTGGGATGCCACCGGTTGGTGTCTCTCCTCCTCAGAGGGGCTTTGAAGCTGCACCCTCCAAGAGCCCCAAGGGCCCCAGTGTGGAATCTGTCCCTGGTCCTGAGTGCCCTGTCTGCTCCACCCTTTGAGCCTTTAGCTCGAGCAGACCTGAAAATTGCTGTCAATGAAAACTGCCTTTCTCCTTGCTGTAACATCAGCTAAGAGAGTTAGGGAATTACATGCCCTGTCAGTCAGTGAGTCCTGTCTTAGATGGAACCCGGATGGTTCGGGGGTTACACTATGGCCAAACGTGGCATTTCTCCTCAAAGTATTACCACGGACACATGTCAATCGGCCGATCCAGCTCGCCCGTTTCAACTCTCCCTCAGCCGAGGATGGGTCGAGCCTGCTGTGCCCGGTAGGGGCTCTTGATGCTTATGTTGCTGCTACGGCAGCTTTTTGCTTGTTACAGTGGGCCCAATCGAGCTTGTGCTCTCTCGAAACAACGCCTGTCCCACTGGGTGGTCCAGACGATTAAATATGCCTATGGAGTCAGTGGTCGTCCCTTGCCACCAGACGTAAAGTGCCACTCCACCAGGGGTATCTCTGCTTCGTGGGCTGCCCTCAAGGGGGTACCTCAGGAAGACATCTGTGCGGCGGCTTCCTGGACGTCGCCTGATACTTTTGCCCGCTTTTACAGAATCAACGTTGCCTCTCCCCACCCGATGGGTGTGGTCCTGCTCCCAGCTTCTTCTGCCTCCAATTCCTGAGGTATCTGCTTGGGCTTCTTTGTGACGTTGGTGGTATATGTCATTTAGTGCTTTAAGCACCGCCTGGCGGTCTTAGAGGGACGAAAGAGAATGAAAGTTACGACTGTAACTACGGTTCTATGAGTCCCGGATGACCGCCAGGACATTCGGTCACTCAGAAGCCTCGTGCTCTCGCGAGTAGTTTCTAGGAACCGAACCCTGCGCACACCGGAAGATATAGCCTTCCAGGAGTCACGCAGGGGTCATGGGTGACATTGTTGTTATTTGTACTTGACATGCGCTTGCGCGAGCGGTGATATCCAGTGCTTTAAGCACCGCCTGGCAGTCATCCGGGACTCATAGAACCGTAGTTACAGTCGTAACTTTCGTTTTATTACTGGTCTCCGTAATTGTCGTCTTGTCTTCAGTTGCAGCATCCTGAAATGTAAAAATGAAAACATAACTAGACAGGCAATTCCTACAGAAATTGCAAGTGTGAATGCTGAAAACTGAAGCCACACTGCGATGGTGTGTTTAATACAAACATACAAAGTTTGTATGATTTGAATGCTTGCTAATGCCACACAGAATAGCAACTTTGAAAATATAATTACATTTGAATTTGTTGAATGCTTGAATGTTTATGCAAAAAGCTGAAAGAAAGCTGAACAAAGGAAGAATAAAGTACCAAGGCTAAGCATGCTAACCAGGTTACTCAGCAAACTAAGCTAATGTTTTTAACAGTAATGCTAACTATGCTAACAATGCTAGATATGCTAAGCACATTACCTAGCTAACTATGCTAACAATGCTGACCATGCTAAATATTACTCAACTAACTAAGCTAATGTTGTTAGCAGTTATGCTAACTATGCTAACATTGCTAACCATGTAATTCAGTTAATTTAGCTAATGTTAGAAGTTGAATAAAGTGTCTAGGAGAAAGAATGCTGAAGTTGTAGAGGTTCAAAATAGAACAAGAGTTTGAAGACTTTCAATGAAAAAAAAAGTTGATATGATTGAGCTCTCACAATGTATTTTGGTCACTCTGGAAACTTTATACAGCCTGGAATTGGATAAGAGCAGTTTGAAAATGAGGCATGGCTGAGGAGTTTAGTTAATGCAACTCCTTGGAAATTAGGGGTAGGATCGAACGTATCAATATTACAAACCGCTTTTGGGTTCAGCTTGCCTGTGAATATTCATTGACTGATCTGAGTGTACCATCTAGAGACAGAATAATGTAACTGTGTGCATAAATTGTAAAGGCTGGTTAATGTGGAGTTTCAGATGCCATGGCAGGCGAAGGTGCACCAAGCACGGGGCCGGCACACCTGAAAGTGATACAGCGAAAATGAAAGGAAAAAGAGCTTGCGTTTCTGAAACACGAAAGACTTAAGTGCCTGAAACAAGGCGAGCAACAAGAGAGGAAAAGAAATCTCAATAAACGAGAAAATAACAAGGCTCCAAACAATTGTGCCATAAAATGCCGAAAGAAGCAGAGCTTCCCAGAAATAAAGATAATATATAGTCTGACAAATCCTTATTACATATTTCTCAAGCTGAAGCGAGTAACTTGAAAGCAGACACTCCAGCAAAGGAGGCGTGGCGACCTACAGCTTATGTAGACTCCGGGGAAGGACCGCCCAGGAATAATCAGCCAGCTGGGTGAAAAATCTGATGGGGAATGAATACAATATTGTCAGGGAAGAGAGTAACAAAGAAAGCAAAAAGCACATACACAAACCATGACAGGACCCCCCTGTAAGGGACGGCCCCAGATGTTCCCAAACAACCCCTTGCACGAAACTCTGAAATAAGAGCAGGGTCCCGGATATCCCGATCAGGGAGCGTATCCCTCCCAGCCAAGGACAGTATAAAACATGGACGGCCGAACGTCTCCTGAAAAGTGAAGCAAAAGTGTCTCGATCGTCAACTACTGGCAGCCTGCAGTACAAATTATAAACCCGCTCCCTGCATGTTAGTGAAGGGGAGAAATGCGAGACAGGAAAAATTGTATACATGAAAAATAATTTATTTCTGAAGATGATTTCTTCATTGTTAGGAAGTTCTTTTCATACTGATATATATTCTAGCGTCAATTTTTCTGATAAGTTTTCTGTAAACCTTTTATTTGATATTATGCAAAAGGGGCATGTAGTCATAATAAACAGCAGTGATTGACAACCGCAGTGCGCGTGGACAGAGTCCCGATAGCCTCTGCCCCCTGCGGACTTCGTTTCGTGAAAAGTAATTTCACGTAGAGCTGGCGTGGGAATGCGACAGGAGACTTGACATTATCTGAAATTCTTCATAGCTAACAGCGATTGTGCTCAAGAAGGACAGACTGCAACAAAAAAACGATGAAATGAGTTGCTCTGCTGTGAATTTCACTAACCATCCGGACCGATCGAAAGGATCTTTTCAGTTTTTTTGGTGAGTTAATTTTATTTTTTATTTGTTGATGTTTTACGTACAGCTAAGTTATTATCAAGTAAGCTAGCTTCCTTGGCTATGTTAAGACAGCAGACAGAGTAGCAGACGTTCACGATGAATATGGGGGAAAATGGTGATCGGTAGCCATTCGTAACTAGCAAAATATACATTTTTAATTTCAGAGAATACCTATGAAGGTAAGCTTTTGAGTGACGTTAACAGCATTGTGTCATATAATATCATTCTTATGTACTTGAACTTGAAATTTTGAGCCAGGGTTCAAGTTCAGCCTTTAGCTTCCAGTTCTGCCGTCTGTATCTCGGAATTTTAGAACGAAGAGATTGCAAGTCACTTGGCCCGGTAGGAATTCTGTTTGATGTCTTAGGCCAATAAAGGGTAAACGATGTAGAAAGCTAATCTAACTTTCAGTAGACGAGCCCCTAGGTTCGAGTGTTTTCGTAAGCATCAGCAAGCTAACTTCAGGTTACAGGTCGCAGGTAACACAACAAAATTCCAACCTTATATTACAATCTTACGAAAAGCAGCTAATACTGCAAGAAAAACTAATTGGATCGAGGAGGTGCAGATTATATTACCAACGACAATATGACAAAAATCAGACATACCGAAAGCGGATTCAATTAATTAATAATTTCAATGTGAATTCGGCAGGTTTCGTATGAAATTACGGCTGGAATCAATGCAATTACTTTGGTGGAATTGGCTAGTTAACGGGATAACTCTTAAAAGACTGATCAGACGAAGTATAGTGGAAAACCTGACAACATGTCGAGTTTGGCCTGGAAGAAGTAGGGCACAAACTGTAAATGAGGGGAGAGGTGTAAACTAGGAAGAATAAAAATTGTTTGTAGCGCAATGGATTTTGCGCTATTAAATTATACATTAATTATTGCTGCGTTTGCTATGGAGTCACCTTAACGTTAACGCAGTGTCTATTTTGCCGTCTGACGGTTCCCGTTTTTTCCTGCTATTTTGCCATCGCTTCCGCTTGACATGCGCAGTTGTCGCTAACAGAACTTACAGTACGCAAAACCTGTATTAGGTTCATAACATAACAGAGCTCTCAACAGAGCTCTCTCTAACTGTCGCGTACTGTCCATAAAGCTGGTTCCACATCAGACACAAAACAAATTTTTCGCAGGACAGATGAGCCTACATTCAAAGTCAATGCAAAGACGCGAATACACAAGCCGCTTTCACACCAGACGTGAAACAATTTTTTCGCGTTAAGCAGCTTTCACACTGGACACGAAACAAATTTTTTGCGTGACAGATTACAGTCAAACTAAAGGCTGATTCAGACTCCACAAGAACAGAAAAATTTGTTCTTGTTCTCAAAGCTGCAAGAACAAAATAACGTCATTTTGTTCTCGCAGCCCGGGTTTCGGAGTCTTGCAGCTTGTTCTCGACACATCATCTGGGCAGAACTTTTTTCTCATGTGGTGTCCGAGAACTGTTGTGTGATTGGTCAGAAAGATGGAGTGGGCGTGACCTTTTGACTTACCAGGGGGCTGTTTCAATGAACGCGACAGACTGGATAGGATGGTCCGTCTTGTTCTGAGTGTTTCAGTAAACAGTCCGTCGACTTTGACGGTCTACTCGAGAGTTGTCCTAAAACCCGGTCGGACAAAAAATATAACCCCTATATATGGCGTTTTTGCTTGATTTTGTCTAGAAGTGCAGACAGCCCAAAATATTTCGAGGATGGAAAGACAGTACCAGTGCCCGCAAAACCAATATAACCTACACCCAGAAGCGGGGCTCTGTTAAATCCGAGAATGAATTTTTCAAACTACTACAGATAATTTATTAACAACGCGTGAAGATTTCACTTTTAAATCGTTGGTACTGTACACCTCAAGTGCAACAAAAAGTTGTGCCTTTATGCATGTTATGTGAACACTAATGGGGTACTGCCTAAGGAGTGGTCTCGGCATGGTGCTCAGTGGTTAAACATTGTATTCGTGGTGCCTAGTGTGACCGAGAGTGGAGCTCTGCTTATCGACCGTCTGCTTAAGTCAATTGTGTAAAATGAGCGATCATGATGATATGAATGTTTTAATGTCTTTTGTGTGATTAATGGCTTTGTTATGTTGCAATCGTAGTTTCTGCACAGTGAGCAAAGACTGCTTTCAATAAGACTGTATTCAGTTAATAGCCAACTGAAAATGAATGTTACGTGACATCCTACAGCGATGAGCGCAGTTAATTTATGTCTGAATAGTGGTGAATGATCTACCTAATCAGAATTGGTTTTTTTTTTTCATTTAATGTTAACTTATTTCAAATATTTGAATGCCAAATAGCAAAGCAGTGCATCGCTGAGGTGTAAATTCTCACGCAACTTCGAATGAACAGTGACAAACCGTCCGTCCGCGTCAGTTGAACATCCTATTTTTGTTTTATCGAAGCACCTGATGGACATAAGGCTGATTCATACTCCACAAGAACAGAGAAATTTGTTCTTGCTCTCGCAGCCTCAGAACAAGAACAAATTTCTCTGTTCTTGTGGAGTATGTATGAAGCTTAGGTCATGATCCTGATAGCAAAGAGTCATTGAAACAATGTTAAATCAACATTGTTTCGTCAATGTTAAATCATTGAAACAACGTTGGACGTGCACCCTCAATTAACATTGAATCAATGTTGATTTTCTTAATTAAGATCAATGGTATTTCAATGTTATTTAATCAAAAAGAACATTGAAACAACGTTGAGATTTCAACCTAACCATAGATCAATGTGCTTACAATGACTTTTCAACATTAGTACCATCACCTTGTCAACCAGGAATAGATGCTCAATCAATTATAATCATAACTTTAAATCAATATTGTTTCAATGTTGCTGTATCAACGTCGGGTTTCCATTGCTATTGTAACAGTGATTCAACATTGATTTGGCATTGATATTTCAATGTCAACCATTCTGATGATTCAGATGGAAAATCAACATTGTTTCTATGTAGTCAAGCTATCTCGACCACTTATCAGCTACTGCATGTTAGTTTGCATGCTCTGCAAATTAAAAATGCTCCTGGTTAACTTATGCCCGATCCGACGGTCGAATAACATGGCGAACAGTTGTAGTGCCGTCCACGGCTGTAGTAAAAGTATAGCCTAGTGGAGTAGTATGCGACAGAGCAGACGGCAAAATAACCTTCCAGCGTGAATTGATGTCTGGGCAGATGGCATAATAACCCTTAGTGTGAATTGCCGACACCGTGTATGTCTGCAAACTTTTAGTCCACATCTCTGTCAACTGCGCATGTCAAGTGGAAGCGACGGCAAAATAGCAGAAAAAAAGGGGAACCGTCGGACGGCAAAATAGACACTGCGTAACGTTAATTTATGATTAATTAATTCAGCCAATGAAACACATCTGTTAAGGTAATGCTTTCAGTATCTTAATCGACGGTCAGAGCTGAGTTTGAGCGTTGCACAATGACAAGATAATATTTTCCTTATTCAGCTTTATAATTGTCCAGAGAATAACACAAAGAATGTGTGCTATAATTCAAGCTACAGTGGTTTCAGCTAAATATTTGAGTGTTCAGCTGTTATTACCCTCGGCCTGATTTCAGGCTGAAGGGTACTGTCATCAGTTCGTCGTCCGTCTGTCTGTCCGTGTGTGCGCCTCTAAAGTCAGCATCAATAAACTAGTTACCCATGCCAAAACATTAGGGGTAATGTGGGGAATCCAGGCCAGGAAAGAATTTTTCAGATCGGACCATTTTTTGGGGAAAAAATGGCATTTTTGAAAAAATCTTTGTCGTGGACTGATTTTGATGAAGCATTTGAGCTAGGGGGTTTATACCTGGGGGAATGATCATATATATGCGGGGCTCTAGATTAGTGAAAAAAATTTTAATTTTCCAAAATTTTTGTGGGACTTAGTAATTATTAGTATTTAGTATTTAGTATTAGTATTTGTAAATGAATGTTCTGTGGAATTCTACTTTGGTTATTGTGTAATTGTTCTGGGACACTTCATAAGTCAGGCCAAGGGTGTTCAAACGCGGGCGTTTCTTGTTTTGACTGGCGGAGTATTTCGGTATCAGGCTTGCTGTACCACGTAACCCCCCATAAAAAGGAATGTAATTTGGTAGCAGGAAGAATTTAGTCTAAGCATTTCAAGCTGAATATCACTCCATTCTATTTTTTTATGTATGTCAAACCTGCCATATGAGAAATTGCCAGATGTGTGGGTTGGAAGTCAATTTTACTGCTGTCATGGTAGGGCAGGCTGCACTTCAGGTTTCAGACAAAAGCTTCACAAATAATTCAATGTTTTTTTTTAATCATGTGATTTCAGAAGCCGCCCTCAAATTCAGACCTCAGCGTTACCCAGTGAAGACTTGGAGCATGCCACAAGCAATAATTTCGTTGTATTGCTGGAGAATACTTCTGAAGTAATTTCTAAATAAAAAACCTGATAAAATGCTTGACAAAACTGCTCAACTATGCATTGTCACAGCAACCTGCAATGGTTCTGTTAGACCATAATTTACAAGGAGGTAGATAAGTCCATGTTGATTGAATAATAATGGACTTCTAACTGGCTTCTCTTATGTATGCTTGTTCCGTCTGTGTCACATTCCTTATATGCCGTCATCTTCAAAGATTGGCACAAACTGCTTTTTTTTTTTAAATAATGCATTCAAAAGCTGTTCATCTTGACTACTGAGCCTTCAGTTTTCCAACAAAGACTCCAGTCATCTGTCCTTGGACTGGGTGCACATGAGAAATGTTATGTAATTGAATGCTCATTTCCTGTGATGGTGGTAAATTAAACATGTAGTTGTCTATGGCCCATCAAAAACCTACTGGCTCCATTCGCTGTGGGGAAACTTGAAGGAGGCCCCATCAGGTGGAAAGGCTGAGGGAGAGCAAATGGTTTGGAGAAAAGAGTGAAGAGAAAGGAAGGTGGATGGAGAAGAAGAGCTGGGAAAACAATAGGTAAGATGGCTAGTATAAAATAAAATAAATGAATAAAAAGTACATCAAACATCACATAAAGCAAACAAACTATGACCTTTTTTTGCGCCCACAACTGGTGTTGAAAATCCAAATGCAGCATCACCTACTGGATGTGGTCTTTCAGACGCAAGGCAATGTTATTTAAAAATATATCGTTTCCCATCGGGGTGAAATGAACTCTGTCATGCAAAAATCGGCCAGGATCTCTATGCTTTATCTGATGATGATGCAAAATCTCCACCAATTCATGAAACAAAGGTAGCCATCACACTGTTGACATTTCGCCAGGCTTTGTCAATCTTCTTTGGATGGGAAGACCTCCACCGGCATCGCTGGGTGATAGCAGAGAAGATAATCTTCATCCGAGGGAACTGCCAATGAAGATCTTCCAAGTCCCGCTTCATCCCTGCAATAAGCTTCACACTCGAGTTTTCCGAGGTCATTCCTGCCACAGTGGATCAGCAGGACCTCCGGCACAGCTCTTCCTCTCAGGCACTGGAGGATAAAGGGGAGGAGGTTTCCCCAAACCACGCCACCCCAGCCAAACCGCCGGACCTGGGCATCCAGACCTAGGTTGCACAGTTTTCCCCACAGCGGATGTAGCTGTCCCCTATGATGTAAACTTTTGGCCCAGTTGGTTGTAAAGCGCAAATGTCACCTTTAAATCAAACACTCCTGCTGGCTTTTTACGCAATTTAGCGCATTTGATATTTATATTCTATTTCTCCATATTTTATCGGGTGGTATTGTGCTTTTTATGCATGAAATGGATGTGATTTAATGTTATAAATCAGTTTTTATTTCTCCCGAGAAAAGTCTTACGCTTAAATAACCACAGGCGTCGGTTTTGAGACATTCCCATGATATTTATGCATACTCTTGGCCACTGTGGAGGATGCCGAGTCCATTTCGTCGTCTAAAAATGAGGATAACAAAAATTGGACGAATACTATGCATTCAAATACATCGAGTCCTCATTAAAGAACGTGGAGGGGGGTTGCATTGCTAAGTTAACTATCACAGAGAATGAATTGCCGGTCCCAAAAGCCTGGTCATGATGGTTATAATCAAATGCGAACATTTTTAAGAAATATGACATTAGCTAGCGGTAAGATATGCGAGTTCTTAAACACAGCAGGCTAATTTTGGTTAGAAGGACAGAGTATTTTCATTCAAAACTTGATCTCGTGTTCTAACGTGTTGAAAAATTAAAGGTAATGAAAAAATTATAAGTTCGACCCATTACTCAGCTAGTACATACACATACGAAATTGCACTTTCAGGGTGGAACGTCATTTAGAAAATACAATGAAAGTCGGCGTTAATATGCTCGCCACTCGCAACACTGGGTAAGTGACAGTGGAGAACATTGATTTAGGTATGTTACAAAAATTTTCAAAATGGTTCTAAGCTGAAATGAACTTTCCAATGACACCAAGATCAATTTGATAGGTTAAGAACTGACAAAGTTATTAAACTTGGAAATTGGCTAAATGAGGGGTATAAAATGTCCTTAGTTTCTATTGGAAAAGAGAAATCTGAGACCGAAAACATGGTTTGCATAAAATGCTATAACTTTCTAATTTCTTTAGATATTCCTATGAAACTTTCAGATAATGTTTATTGGAATAGTAGTATCTTAGTACTCCAAAATGATGAATGAAAACAGAATTGAATTTCGCTTTGCAACCCTCAATGGGGGCGCCATTTCTGGAATTTTTACTACAGACAGTTGTTTTGCTGATGGTAGAAACAGACTGCTGGTGCTCCAAATCTCATAATTTTTTTGTCTGTTGGATCTTGAGTACTTAATCTAATAGTCTGTGCAGTTTTTATTGGAATTCCTACTTAGCTTTGATAAAGTTGACGGGCGTTTTTGTCATCTCAAACTTTAAAGCGCTCAGGCAGCCATCTGGGAAATCGAAAATTGAAAACAAGGTAACGAGGGGAATTTGGGGTCATTTTTATCTCGGTCTTCTATGGGATTTTCGGGAATTCCCCTCATTTTGCCGATAAAAGGTGGTTTTGATGGGTATATGTCGTGACCGAGGCCACCTAGTGGACCTTTGTTTTGCGGGGATTCTACACCAAATTTTCTGTTCCCTGCACAGAAACGTTTAGGACCCCCTAGCCATAAGCAGCATGGACACCAAACGTTAAAATTCAAGCTTTTATTGTCAGCCCCCCACAGACACTCTTACATTCCATCAACAGCAGACAGCCACAGCAAAACAACCATAAAGCAGTGGAAAATATTCAATGCACAGTTCACCTCATAGGACATTTAACACCCCCACAAACAAGGGCAAAGCAATGCTAGGCTAGATCACAAACAGCAATAACAGTGGAAACACTACGGGCGACAAGCCAGAAGAGCCTGCTGCTGTCATACCGGCATTCTCCTGCAGGGGCCAACCCCAACACAATACACATACAACAGAAAAATGTATAACCATAACCCTGGGGGAGACAGCTGGCACTGCCACTGCTCACACACTGAATCCCCCAAAACAAAACCAGAAAAAACACACCATATAATCACACGGACAGACCCCGGCCGGACATACTCCCCAATAGTCCCAATCTCAAAGAAAAATCCATAACCCTGGTTCTCAGTCCTCATGCAGAGTTTCCTTGCACGTCAGCGAACGAGTCCCTTGCGAACGTGCCCACGTCCGATATCGTCCCTGATTGGCCGAGGCACTTTCAATCAGAAACCAGGAAGAAGGCTGTGCCGTAGATACAACCTGAGGAGGAAACAACACGTACTCAGCACTAAACGCGGATCTAAGAGCTCAACGCTCACACACACACAGTATCCACGGGTAGGTACAATTACGTTCCTTTAGTTAGATTCAGCGCGCTGTGTCACCATCGCCAAACGATTCCGCTCCTCCGGTTTGGCCACCGCTTCCTCCCGTCCTGAATATCGTTGCGTCCCTTTACGGGGCTGAATCACACCCGTCTCCTCACACAGCGGCTCAGCTCCTCGGTTGCAGAGGCTCTGATAATAGCCGGTTCATCGCAGAAAAGCCAGGGAAAGGGAGAGAAAGCACACCACGACAGAACACAAGCAGCCCCGCATCCAAGTCGCTCCGCGTGGGGCTCGTACCCCTCCTCCCCCGCAGCCGATTTCTCAGCCTTTTTATCAGAGCAATCCACTCCCGTTCACCGTCACAGCTGATCTGCCAGCTGCCGCACATCAGCTATGTCAGTCCATCAATCAGTCCGTTAGACATTGAGCACGTTACAAAGCACATAGATCATGATCATAAAACACAAAATAAACAAACATACACTCAATTCCCCACGGGACACGACACTCCCCCCTACCAAAACCTGAGTCGTCCCGACCATCTACTGACAATACCTGGCCGGCCTTTGGCTAAGGTTAGCCCTCTGGGACCTACGAGGGACGTCCAAGCCCTCTTCTGGCCCTCTCTCATCCTGCTCACCCAACCGTCCAAGGAGGGCTCCATCCCCAGCCACCACAGGCCCCGGGGTTGCCACCTGTTCGCAGGGTACGCCCAATGGAACCAAAGGGAGTCGCCCTGGCCACCCCAACGCCTGCCCTCCCAAACCCATGTCTGCTGCCAAATCTACCCCTCCCTCCCGCTCACCTGCGGCCCCTGGGGGTTGTAACAAACATCCAGGCGGGCAGACACGAAGGTGTCAACGATGAAGAGTACGGCATGGTCCTTCCTGGCCTTCTGGACGCACCTGGTACACGGGCCCCCGAGGATCCAGTTGCTGGAGCACCACCTGGGGATGTGGGTCCCAGTAGGGGCCCAACTTGCCACGAGCCCGTCTCCTGAAATTCCGCACCAGGACTTGTTCTCCTGGCAACAGAGGCAGCATGCCCTGGCGTGGCTGATGTCTCCGCTGGTCCTGTTCTTGCCTCTCCCCAGCTTGCCGCCGGACATCCTCCATGGCTTTCCTCAGCCGGCTTCGATGTTCATCAAGCCAGCCTGCACCTCCACCAACTCCCTCAGAGAAGTCAATGCCCCACTTCTGATCCACCGGGAGCCGGGGATGACGGCCAAAGAGGACATAGAAGGGACTTAGGCCAGTGCTGCTATGTGGAGTGCTATTATAGGCTTGTACCAGATCTGGCAGATGTTCAGGCCAACGTTGCTGTCCTGCCGGTGACGATGTATTCAGCAGCCCTAACAAAGTCTGGTTCCAGCATTCGCAGGCACCGTTTCCCTGGGGCCGGTACGGAGTTGTGCGAACCTTCTTGCACCCATAGGCCCTGCACAGCTCCTGAACCAGGCCTGCCTCGAACGCTGGGCCCTGATCAGACAGCACCCTCTCTGGACACCCATAGCGTTGGAACACTTCTCTCCACAAGAAGCGGGCCGCCGTCTCGGCTGTTTGGTCCCGAGTGGGCACTGCAAAGGCATAGCGAGAGAAGAGGTCGACAGCTACCAAGATGTATGGCCGTACGTCCGTTGGCCGCCCTAGCGACAAGAAATCAATCGCCAGGACCTCCCACGGGTAATGCGTCCTAAGACTGCATAAAGGTGGGGACTCACCTCGTCCAGCTGACCCCACCAGGCAAGTCGAACATTCTTTTCCCCAAGACTCCACATCCTTCCTCAAACTCGGCCAATGGAATCGAAGCTGGAGAGCCTTCACTAGTCTCCTCCCCTTGGCATGTCCAAGGGCCTCGTGGTATTCTCTCCACACCAGGGACCGTAGAGATGGGGGAACAACTACCACTTTGGCTTCTCCTGGGGCCCGGTACAACAGTGCTCCCTGTTCTACCTCCAACCGATGCCAATCCCTGAGTAGCTCCTGCCCCTCACGGGTCAACGTCCTGGAGGCCTCCTCGTTAGGTGCCGTTTCCAATGACCGCCACCGTCTCACTTGAGATAACACTGGGTCTTCCCCCTGTTGACTCGCCCAGTCGACCTCATCCAAGGCCTCCACCTGGCTCACCAGGGCCAACCCCGACTGCCTGGACAACGCATCTGCATTCCGGTGTTCCAGGCCTGGCTTGTGGCGCAGCTCAAAGTCATAGCAGGCTAGCTGGCCTGCCCACCGCTGTTCCACAGCCCCCAGTTTCGCGGTCTTCAGGTGCAAGAGGGGCCGGTGATCTGTGAACACTACAAACTTTGCACCCCATAAATAGTCTTTGAATTTTTCCACCACAGCCCACTTCAAGGCTAGCAGCTCCAGTTTAAAGGCACTGTAGTTATGATCATTTCTTTCTATGTCATGGAGACCGCGACTAGCATAAGCAATCACCCTTTCCTTACCCCCTTGCACCTGGGCGAGGACAGCCCCGAGGCCCTGGAGACTAGCGTCCGTATACAGGCGGAACGGCAGAGCGTAGTCGGCGTAGGCCAACACTGGTGCTTCCAGCAAGGCCCCCTTCAGATCATCAAAGGCCTCCTGGCACTGGAGGGTCCACAGCACCTTCGCCTGTGAGGCTCCCCCAACCCCCTTCAGTAAACCATGTAGGGCAGCTGCTCTCTTTGCAAACCCTGGAATGAAACGGCGGTAGTAACCCACGAAACCGAGGAACGCTCTCACCTCCTTCACGGTTGTGGGGATGGACCAGTCACGTACCGCCGCCGTCTTCGCCGGGTCTGTGGACACACCACCCCCGCTGACCACATGACCCAAATACGTCACAGAGCGTTGAAAAAGACGGCACTTTGCTGGTTGGAGCTTCAACCCATGGGCCTCAAGCCGGCTGAACACCTGTTCCAGATGAGCGAGATGGGAGGAAAAATCAGATGAGTACACAATCACGTCATCAAGATAGATTAAGAGAAAATCGTGCACTTTATCACCCAGACAACGGTGCATCAATCTTTGGAATGTCGCCGGCGCATTACACAACCCAAAGGGCATCCGCTCGAACTGATATAAGCCCATGGGTGTGGCGAAGGCCGTCTTCTCTTGGTCAGCGGGGTGGACTTCCACCTGCCAGTAGCCACTGGCAAGGTCAAGCGTAGAATAGAAACTAGCTCTTTTCAGGCTGGTCAGGGACTCCTCTATACGAGGCAGCGGGTAGGCGTCCTTATGGGTGACGTTGTTCAGCCGGCGGTAGTTGACGCAGAACCGCCACGTTCCGTCCTTCTTCCGAACAAGGACGACGGGTGCAGCCCACGGGCTTGCGCTCTCCCTGATCACGCCACCCGCCAGCATCCCCGCAACAACTCCTTCATCTCAGGGTAGAGACTAGGGGGCACTGGGCGGTAACGCTCACGTATGGGTGCGGCGTCGCCAGTGGAAATATGGTGGTACACTGCATCCGTCCGTCCGTAGTCCTCTTCACCCCTTGCGAACACTCCCTGCCATCGCTCCAGCAGGCACTGTAGCTGACCCCTCTCGTCTGACGCCAGGCCCTCTCCTTGCTCCCCCAGGTCTTGGAGGTGCTGAGGTAGTGCGTGCTGGACTGGTCTAACCTCCACCTCCACAGTCCCCTCGTTGCGCAGGCAGAGTACCAATTCATTGGGTAGTTGTAACGCATCTGGTCCAATCTTCTCAACACTGGCCAGTGGGCGGCGGGGTGGTAATTCCACAGGGTAGGCATGGAAGTTACATACACGTAACGGCACTCTCCCATCCTGCACTCTTGCCAACGTCCGGCCTACACACCACTCCTGATGACCTCCTCGATAGTCCTCAATCAGGACGTGGTCCCCATCTCGTAGCCTACCTCGGGATACCTCCGCCCAGACAACACACTCTGATTCAGGCATCAGCCTCGGTGGTCCAGCCGAACGAACCCGAGCCACCGGTGCCTCTGCCTGGTCCCCCACCTCCGCCTACAGACGAAGGCAAACTGCGAATGCTTGGCTCCAGGCAGCCTGCACCGGTCTCGGAAAAGCAGACACAAACAATGAACGAGGCACCCCTCCATCCCTCTCCAGCACCTCCCAACAGTATTTGATCACATTCATCCCTAGAATGCCACACGCGGGTGCTAAGTGCTGGTCATCTACAATCACAACCCCTCGCTGAGGAATAACTACCCCAGCCACAGTGAAGTCCAGCACCGCATACCCTCTTAAGGGAGCTTCAGGCCATTCACGGCCTTCAGGGTGAGCCATGGAACTTCCTCGGCACCATGCAGGTCCACACCTTTTATATGGTGCTCGAACAAGGTTTTGCTGAATAGGGTAACTTGTGAGCCCGTATCAATAATACATGGTACAGGGCGGCCTGCCGCCAGCACCTGTATCTGTGGACTATCTCCAATCAAAGCCTCCTTCAAAGCCGGCTTCACATCTCCTTCAGTGAGGGGCAAGATGGCACTCACCTCAGCTGGGGGGTCTGGGGGTGGCGGTCGCCGATCTGGACAGTCCCTACGCATATTCCCGGCCCTGCCGCAATGCAGGCAGATTGGCCTACCCTGGTCGTCCCAGCGGCCCACGGCTCCAGTGCTGCGGCGCTGTTGTCTCCTTGGGGGATCCACCCTCACAGGACCAGCTCCTCTGGTTGTTGATCCTCCCCTCAGCTCCCCCACCAAGGAGTCACGCAGCTCTTGAACCTGTGCACGCAGCTCCTGGAACAACTCTTCCTTTAGCGTCGTCCTCCAAGCATCCAGTTGGGCAGGGGGGTCTCGGGAGGGTGTAGGTTGGCCCGGCAGGGGCGCAGCATAGGCCCGACAGGCCCCCACTCCGTCGGAAGATCCTTCGGAAGCACTCTCCCTCTCCACCTCCCGAGTTTCTTTACAGGCTTCAGCAAAAGAGAGGCTGGGGGTCCGCCGGATCAAGCGCTGAAGTTCCCTCTTAGCCGGGCCTGACAGCATGCCGGACACCAGCTGACTCCTCAGGGCATCGTCATCATCCTCCTCTGTTGGCTCCTTCTTCCTCCACCTGGAGGGACCCTCACGGAGCCGCAGGATAAACGAGCCCACCCCCTCCCCAGAGTGCTGCCTACTCGTAAAAAAAGCTCTCCTTACCTCAGCCAATCCTGCCTCATGCCCATACAGTTGTTCAAGAAAGGCTAAGATATCAGCTGCTGTTTTTTTCTTACCTTCTTCTAACAGGTCAACCTCCCTCCTTGGCTCTCCCCCCAAAGCCCCTATCACTAGGTCCACCTGTTGTTTATCACTCAGTGCCAAAGCCCTTAAACACACCTCAATGTTCCTTTTCCATTCCTCAAACTGTTCACATTTATCAGCCCCAAATTTGGGAATCCATGGCCCCCCAGCAAACCATGGGAAAAAACCAGGCATAGCATTAGGTTGCAGTGGGGGCTGTTGCTGTGGCTGCTCATCCATGCTGCTATGGTAACAGGGATCCTGCCGATTACGCCAAAAAAACGGTGTCGTGACCGAGGCCACCTAGTGGACCTTTGTTTTGCGGGGATTCTACACCAAATTTTCTGTTCCCTGCACAGAAACGTTTAGGACCCCCTAGCCATAAGCAGCATGGACACCAAACGTTAAAATTCAAGCTTTTATTGTCAGCCCCCCACAGACACTCTTACATTCCATCAACAGCAGACAGCCACAGCAAAACAACCATAAAGCAGTGGAAAATATTCAATGCACAGTTCACCTCAAAGGACATTTAACACCCCCACAAACAAGGGCAAAGCAATGCTAGGCTAGATCACACACAGCAATAACAGTGGAAACACTACAGGCGACAAGCCAGAACAGCCTGCTGCTGTCATACCGGCATTCTCCTGCAGGGGCCAACCCCAACACAATACACATACAACAGAAAAATGTATAACCATAACCCTGGGGGAGACAGCTGGCACTGCCACTGCTCACACACTGAATCCCCCAAAACAAAACCAGAAAAAACACACCATATAATCACACGGACAGACCCCGGCCGGACATACTCCCCAATAGTCCCAATCTCAAAGAAAAATCCATAACCCTGGTTCTCAGTCCTCATGCAGAGTTTCCTTGCACGTCAGCGAACGAGTCCCTTGCGAACGTGCCCACGTCCGATATCGTCCCTGATTGGCCGAGGCACTTTCAATCAGAAACCAGGAAGAAGGCTGTGCCGTAGATACAACCTGAGGAGGAAACAACACGTACTCAGCACTAAACGCGGATCTAAGAGCTCAACGCTCACACACACACAGTATCCACGGGTAGGTACAATTACGTTCCTTTAGTTAGATTCAGCGCGCTGTGTCACCATCGTCAAACAATTCCGCTCCTCCGGTTTGGCCACCGCTTCCTCCCGTCCTGAATATCGTTGCGTCCCTTTACGGGGCTGAATCACACCCGTCTCCTCACACAGCGGCTCAGCTCCTTGGTTGCAGAGGCTCTGATAATAGCCGGTTCATCGCAGAAAAGCCAGGGAAAGGGAGAGAAAGCACACCACGACAGAACACAAGCAGCCCCGCATCCAAGTCGCTCCGCGTGGGGCTCGTACCTCTCCTCCCCCGCAGCCGATTTCTCAGCCTTTTTATCAGAGCAATCCACGCCCGTTCACCGTCACAGCTGATCTGCCAGCTGCCGCACATCAGCTATGTCAGTCCATCAATCAGTCCGTTAGACATTGAGCACGTTACAAAGCACATAGATCATGATCATAAAACACAAAATAAACAAACATACACTCAATTCCCCACGGGACACGACATATACCTCTGCCACTTTGGGAAATTACGTAACATCCTATGGGAACCAATATCGCGGCGGCCGATGCACTGATACTAACATACCTATTTGACTGGAGCTAGCTATGTGGCAAAAATCTGTAGCGTTACTTAATGTAATTAGCTACATGCCGAGCTAGTTAAACAAGATTGAGTTATAAGATATCATAGATAGCCAGTTAGATACTTCAACTAATTTCGAAACAAATGACTGCGAGGTGGGGAATGTTTTGCCATTGAGTCCATTTACCTTTTGAACGAGCCTACGAATATTTATGTTGCCGGCAGTTGTTGGGTCCTTTCACTTTCCTGCACCGTCTCCGTGTGAGAGCCGGCCATTACAGGCACTTACGTTAATAGCGCAGCTGCTAGACCAGGTGAAAAGTTCAGAGGGGCTGTTCAGAGAGAGGAGAGAGACCCGTTGAGGAGTTACACAATGAGTTATGGGAATATTCAGCCCATGCCAAAAAGCAACTGCAGGAAGCAGGATTATCGGCCGCTAAGCACCAAAGAGTATTCTCTAAGGACTGATTAGTACGCTCAGTCTGCTCGTTAGTTTCAGGATGGAACCCTGACGACAGGCTCACCATGGCCCCCAACTGTTTACAAAAAGCAAGCCAGAATTTGGCCGCAAACTGAGGACCCCTGTCAGAAACCACATCTAGGGGGAGACCATGCAGCCGGAACATGTGGTTAACTACTAGGAAGGCTGTCTCCCGTGCCGAAGGCAGTTTAGGCAGCACGATAAAATGAGCGGCCTTGGAAAAACAGTCGACCACGACCAAGATGACAGTATTGCCATCAGAGATGGGCAGGCCTGTGATAAAATTGAGCGCAATATGGCTCACAGGGTGTTTGGGAACAGGCAACGGGTGCAACAGGCCAGCGGAAGGGAGATGGGACACCTTGTTCCTAGCACAAGTGCTGCATGCCGCCACAAATTCCCGAATGACTTTCATCATACTGGGCCACCAAAATCGTCAGGCCAGGAACTGCTTGGTTTAATGGGCCCCAGGGTGACCTGCCAGACAGCAAGAGTGTCCCCACTGGAGAACCTGAGGACAAACCGCAATGGGGACAAATAAACAACCAGACGGTTCCCCACCAGGACCTGGATCGGTTCTTAAGGCCTCCCGTACCACGGGTTCCACGTACCACTGGACGGGCGCCAAAATCTGGTCAACTGGAATGACCGGCTCTGGCATAGGATCAAGGTTGGAACAATCGTAAATCCAAGATAAGACAATCGGCTTAATATTTTTTCAGCCAGGGTGGTAAGTTAACGTGAAGTTAAAACGGTTAAAAAACAACAACCACCGCGCCTGCCGGGAATTACGTCGCTTGGTCTGCTGAATATATTGGAGATTTGTATGACCAGTCCAGACTATAAACGGTTGTTCTGACCCTTCCAGCCAATGCATCATCTATCCATGGAAGGGGATATGCTTCCTTACAAGTGACATTGTTAAGTTTCCTGTAGTCAACACAAAACCGAACTCCGCCCCTTTCTTACGCACTTAGACCACAGGTGCCGCCCAAGGACTACATGAGGGACTAATAATGCCGCTGTTGAGCATTTGTTTGATGCTGTCTGCTACCTCCTGTTGCAAGTGAAGGGGGACCCTTCCTGGGGGTAATTTGATGGGCCTCGCATCACCTGGATCAATTGACGTACCAATGGACTTAGTACAAAGAAACTCTTCACATTTGCCTGGTCTCATCTTTATTTACCCGTGGTTCCCACCTATCATTCTCGGCTGACAACTCTGGTATTAAATGGCTGACACAGCTTCATATGAATTTAATTTCTCTTTGTCTGCCCTTGCCCTCTCCAACTGTATAAGCTCATCAGATGATACTTGTGTCCCTGAGTTGAACGTTACAAAGTAATGAAAATTATGTTTTCCCTTGCCCCCCCAGGCCTTGTCCTCCCTCTACCAAAAACATCACAAAAAAATTTTGAATCAGATTGTCTGTGTTGTTTGCTGTGGCACCCTGAGGAAATAATGCATTGCACAAGCCGTTTTGAATCAGCCACCCTATTGATGTCATAGGGATTTTAATTAGCATAGTGCAGCCCAGTATAGACAGGATTTGGCCACAGCCAATCACAGCAAGGTATCATTTTCACTGACTCACCACAACAAAGCAGAGGGAGGAACAAATCATGAAGGCAAGGAAAAACTGTGTTTCATAGCACATGACATTTTCATTGAGTAAGTAAGATCCAGAATCAGATAGCTCCTGAGTCAAAACTTATGTGACATTTAAATTGACATTTTTTGAGTATTTTAAAAGTCCCCATGAAACAGTTGGCCGCAACCTATTTGATTTATATAAGTTGAGTTTTATTTTAAATAAAAAAATCTGTATAACTTAAATTATTAATCTGTAAACTGTAAAAAAATAATAAACCAGAATAATAACAGGCACGCCATATACATCTGTGCAGTCTAGTGGTACAAACCTTGCCTTGTTACCAACAAGTTGCTGGTTCAAGCCCTGCTGAGGATGGATGTTTAGTTGAGGTAATCTACTGAAGAAATAATGTCTTCAAGAGTATCCTTGAGAAAGTAAAGTTGATGTTCCTGATGTGAGGACAATAAAGCAATAGTTATAGGCTTTTAGCTGCCACCTATAGACAGATGTGCTCCAATCAAATAATTTATAATCTGTACATTCATATGTTGATCCCTTCAGTGGTTTGGCAGAAGAAGATCAAAGTTAAGGCAGACGCCGACACTGCCACGTCGTTGCATAAGCTCTTTTTGGTCTGTTGGACCAAGTGAGCTAATGAAAAGGAACTTAATAGCTGCCCTTTATGTTAAGCAGGTGTAAAATTGTAGCAAGTGAGTTGGCCTTGTAAATTATGCTGTTAAACAGCCCGTTTTTCATGTAGCACTGTAATTACTTTGCTGACTTCTGTAGAATTAAAATTATGCTGGCTGGGTAGGAATAACATTTGGTATTTGGATTACAAGTTAGCAACATTTTCTGAGCTGATCCTCAGTTTACTGTCATGGTGTTGGCCTGCAGGCCCTTCCCCCTGTTGCATTCTTCGCCTCCACCTTAACGGGCAACAGGTGTGGCTCGTTGAGGTGGAGGTGAAGCTCTGTTATTTAAGGGCTGGCTGCACCTCATTTTGGTGCAGCAGTATTCTGTTTCTGGAGCCCTTTTTATGTGGTTATGTGTGTTGCTGCTCCCCTCCGGGATTTTATGTTCTTTAAATTAAAGATTTTTATATTTGGGCCTGTCCACAGAAATGGGTTACCTAAGGGGCATGGTGCATTAACGGTTAAATAACACGTTACAGTGTTCGACAATTCACTGAATTGTATGTTTATTGTGTTATACATATGACAAAGATATAATAAGAACATTTTTGAAGTAATTCTTTTCCTAGTTTTATTTTTACTTGCAGAAAGAAGAAAATGTCCACACTGGTTTTTGACATTGTTTGTGACATTGTATATGTTGTTCATTTCAGGGCGGTTTCAGCCCACCAAAGGGCACCCTTATTTTGAGTAAAGTTGTCAGCTTGAATAAATAACTTAGTTTCTTTTAGTTTCTCTTCGTTTTCTAAAAAAAATGTAATGACGGGTAATTTAATGACACCCTATTTGAAAAGCTTACGTTCGTAACCATCGTCTGTCCTTGCAGTTACAAACATAAAAATGGGTCAGACTGGGATATATTTGCGGAAATAACCACCCATACATGTAGGAAAAGTAGGAGTCCATTTGTTGATATACGATATAATTATTGATTTCGGTTTTCTTTCCTCCTGATTTCTTTCATTGTTTGTTAAAAATTTTGCGTTGCGAGTCTGTCCAAAAAATATTACGTTCGTAACCCCACCTAAATAAGAAAAATTCATGCGAATCTACGATTGTGAACTCACAGCTGAATACTAAATATGCGTGTGCGCCTCGACGTTGACGCCATTGCTTGAAGGTCATGCAAGCATCGTCTGCAATGCTGGAATGAATTTCTCTGAATCTGTCTCGAATATTACTTACGTAAGTACTGTTACGAATGTAATAGAGCACATGAGCAATGAGCACATCATTTATTTGACATTATCAACACAATAGTTTGGGCGAATAATGCACTTTGAAGTCTCAGATTGGACTGCAAACATGGAGCAAATTCGCCGGCTTTTCATATAGATTACACCTACGGAGCATGAAATATCACCAAATCTACCTATTTCTGCCATTAGCGGTCTCACTGACTGTACAGTTTTGCGGCTGTAATTTTTTCAAAAAATGTATCTTTTGTTTGCCTAGCAACTAACCGATGCCCCTGTCAGAGTTGGTGGAGTAGAGTAGTCGAGAATTATTTTATTTTATTGGGCAGCACTGGCAAAAAGTTTGAGCCAGGAGCAGCAGGATACGCTGGCACCAAAGCGGAGGCAGTGCCAGGTCCGCAGGAGCTGACTCACAAAATAAGACGCGTCACCTGCTGCAATTGCTTCAGACCCGTCTGTGGGAATTGCACCAGGAAAACGGGGGTCACCTGCGCAGACTATTACGATTAGACTAAATGCTACGCCACCCCAATAAATAAAAAGGTAATCAGAAAAAAGTTCAGCACCTCCCCGGCCAATTGTTTTCTAATTCCGTGTCATTGTTCCGATTAATTATTTCATAATAAATAAGATATTCCAAATGGTTATGTTGTTATAAATGTTGAATCCGAATGTATGTTCATCAAAATAATGTTTTCAATCGTTGTTTTCGTCGTTCTGAATTGTTTAATTATTTCTTTACCCGAAAATAGCCTATCGTTGTGAATGTTAACATTAAATCCGCTTTCACACTGGACGCGAACGAATTTTTCGCACGACAGATCACATTCAAAGCAAAAACGCGAATCCGCGTGAAAAATGCGTATTTGCGTCTTTGCATTGAATTTGAATGCAACCTGTCTTGCATATTTAAACCATTAAATATGCCACGTGGGAGTAAATTATATTATTTTCGAGGAAATGTCTCAGCAGTTTATCTCATCTGTCCTGTTACATACGTAATACCTTTCAGCTAGTTTTTGAAAACGAATATTGTTAGTTGTGGTGTTCATTTATGTTAGGTTTTTTATTGATTGATGTTACTGATGTTCAATGGAGTTCATTCAGCTCAATTTTTAACTTTGCAAGGTGTTTGCTTTGAGTGTTGAAAAACACTATGTGCCAGAATTTGCAAGCGGGAAATCCACAAATTGCAAATCTGGAAGAAAATTTGATTTTTAACACTACTCAATGTATTTTTTTATCAGTGTTATTGTTTTTATGACTTTTAGAATAAATTAATGTTTTCACCTCCTTCTAATAAGCATTTTTTTTGTTGATTTTAGGTTGAAATATCTGTCTTGTTACATACGTAAATCGGTGTTGCCATGACCATTTCAACTGTGTGTTCCAATGTCATCTTTGCTGATATTATCCTTACGACTGCAGAAAGTTATTCAAGATCCCTTTAGTGACTTATTAGGTTGAATCTTTTTTTCTCCTTTATTGGTTTATTTTTCGTCTTGTGTGTCACACTTATGTACCCCATTTCCGTGGACAGGCCCATTTTTACTAAGCCTGTGCCTTTGGGTACATGGTCCCAGTCCCCGCCGGTTTCTTGTCTTCAGCTGGCGGGTGCAGATCCATGACATTTACAAGCAGCACTGGCAGACTAATAATAGGTTATAATATTAGCTTTTCGGTTGTGTCCCTTTAATTGACCCCAATATTGTGATGACAATCAAGTATGATTTCACTTTGTGACTATGTTGCTGTCATTCCCAGTATTCATTGTGGAGTGTCAGGTACTTTTGATGTGTCATTTTCACTGTTTGACTTGACAAATGCGGCTCACAGGGTGGCTGCTGAGCCAGTGGAGGTGCTTTTGCCTGAAAATAACCTCTCAGTTGGAGGCAGCCACGGGTGAAAAACATGTAGCAGAACAATGTCTGTAAGCCCTCTTCACAGGCACTAACATCAGATGACTTTGACATTACGAATCCCTCTCCGGTGTTACAGAACAGTAATTGATATGGCATATCCTTGTATGGTTTTTCATTTCATGGACACTTCTAAAATGTCAGCATAGAATAGCTATTTTCGGGATGAGTGGGGTAAGATGAGCCAGTGGTTAAGTTCACCCACCCCTTGTATCTAAGCAACTGTGCACATTTGTTGTTATGTGACCACAAATTCAGGACCATCCATCATTTCTGCTTGTTTGTTGGGAGAAACGAAAGATCTTTTAAGTGGCTGAGAGCAAAAGTCTACTATCTGACTTTTTCCAAGTTCTGAAAAAATAAGATTTGAAGCCTTGTTTGAACAGAAAAATCACTTTATTTTGTTAAAACAAATTACGCATATTTTCATAAATGGAACAACTCCAGAAAATTGTGTCAAAAGAAGTTGGTAATTTATCCCTGAAATAAAGATTTGAGGGCCTAAATTGTTAGTTAGTTGCCTATTGCACAAAGGCATATTGCTATCTAATGATTACTAACTGAAATGATGTTTACCCCCTGCACCACACACCACGTTGCCCATAGGATCAGACTTCACTTGCAGCATTCCTACATCCTACTGGATGTTCAAGCAAAGTTGATGTGGGTTGTTATCACTTGAACCACTCATTAGATTAGCCTTAAAATTCACCTGGTCTAAGTTCAGCATACTGCTAAAAGGATTTTAAAGCATGCATCCCAAAGATGTTTTCATAGAAACAGCTTAATAAGCTCCATATTGAATTTTTAGAGATTCTGAAATGGAGTTCCATAGAAAAAATTTCTCAAATTTCAATATGAAGCTTATGAAACAGTTTCTATTAAATATCTTTGGAACCCCTGCTTAATAATTCCTTTCAGCAGTGTGCTGAAATTAAACTAAGTAAATTTTAAGGCTAATGAATGGTTCGAGAGAAAAGTGACAAAAGCTCACGTCAACTTTGCTTGAACAGACAGCAGTCCAATTTACATGATGTCTCAACGTGTGGAGGTAATTTGCTGAAGATCACTACTTGCCTTCAACATTTTCCACTGCAGGGTCTTCTGAGGCCACAGTTACTATCCCTGGGACATTTTCTATGTCTGCAGTTGCTTCTGCTGGTTGTTCTATGTCAGCAGTTACCACTGTGAGATCCTCTGTGAGGTCAAAAAATAATAAGTGGGATATGAAGTGTTTTGCTGTTGACTTTGTGCAATAGTCCTCTAACTGCCAATCAAATAAGCATGGAGTAATATTGAACCTCTAGTTTCTTTCCTCATCAACAACCAAGTGGAGATTTTGCATGAAAACATTGTTTTTTTTCTTTATGAATAACCTACTGGCGAGAAAAAAAGAGATCTGTTTTGCTGGGCATCATCAGATTAGTACCAACCTGTTTACACACCCACCCACCTTGCATCCATCATCTAAAATCAGCCTGCCTAGATAGATGTGTAAAAGCATCAAAATTGTATTGCAGCTAACCACAGTCATACGCACCTTCATCAGGTTCAAAGTCATGGTCATGGCCATCACCATCTAAGTCACTGGCCATATCTTTACCAAGAATTCTGTCTAGTATTTATTGGATGCTCACTTGCCTGGGCGCTGCCATGTTGGATTTAGCAGATAGTTGCCTCTTGCGCAGAACACCTGTTCATCGATCTTGAGGACATGACAATTACACGCCCTCTGATGGGTCTTGTTGGAACAAGTTCAGTTAGTAGACTGTAGCGCAATAACATTCTGCCAGTTTTGTACGTGTGACAGTTGAAGGGTCCTGTCATGAGAAATGCCTCCTAATAAGTACGAACCCTGGCTGCCTTGCCAATGAGCCTTGCTCTTTGGTGATGTGGTCAGTGCGTCTGAATATTACCTGGGAGTCTGGAGGTTCAAGTCCCCGCCCAGGCCCTCCTTCAGCCTGCTACATTCGGTATGAGAATGTAAACTCATTTTAGGGAAAATGTCAGTTAGTAGGCTTTTGCTCTCAGCCACTCTTTTTTTACAAGACTGCTTTTTGTTCATAGAAGTAAATTCTGTGTGTGCCAGGCATTATGGCTGTTATTTCAAAGCAAACTTTCAAGCATTTGGTTTAATTTTAGTGTCATATTCACGTTCCCAAGCTGTGGTCAGAAATTATTCAATTAGCGAGTATTTAAGAGATAATTGAAATCCTTGTGCATAGAGGTTTATCAGTTTCACATGCATTGCGGTGGATTTCACCACTGGTAACATTGAAATCAATTATGACTCCAGACTTCTCGTGCTTTTTTTAATCAGGGCTTGGAAGCAAAGGAATTGCATAAAGACGTTATGAATGGTCTTATTTCATTTAAACTATTTGAACGATTGTGACACACATGCGTTGCGTTAATTGAATAATTCAATCAATGCAACGTGAATATGTAACTAATGCCAGGATCAGACTACACAATTTTAGCCCAATTTACCCCGATTGGGAAGTCTTAGGGTGTCGGGTGGGGTTGGAAACGATGAATGGTCATCGTGGGCAAAGATTGATCGTTTCATGCCGTGTAGTATGCTATAGTGGACGACAACCATCTTAGCATCTGCAATGCCTCACGACACCCCGACAGAAAGTCTAGCATGTTTAATTTATTTCTTCATTTTCCACGACAGGTTGCATTGCTGACTAATAGGGGCATAGCTGACAGCGCTCACCCAGAGAAAGAAGAGTGATGCTGTTACATCAAGATGGAGCAGTGAAACTAAGGAAAGATTCGTTATGCTATGGCAACAACACCCGTGCTTTCTTGATATTTCCTCTGGGGCTATTTTATGACTGAGGGAATAAAGCTAATATCTCGTGAGTAATAGCCAAGACACTTTGGCAAACTGGCAAATACTGCCAGTAGCATTAGGCTGGCAACACAGTGATAACATTTAGGTTTGTGTCCTCATTATTTTGGTTTCTGATGGAGATATTGAAGCACTCTGGTAATGCAGTAACTCATGTATGCAACATTAACTGATTAAACCCTTTTTCCAGTTATGATAAACCCTAATAAGATAGCGGGGCTAGGCAAAAACGACACAAATATTTTGGCATGTTTATACCTTACCCCGGTTACTACTGTCTATACACATTCTGAAAAGGCCGTTTTTTTAGGTACTATGGGAAAGGTTACGTCATTCCTTGAAAAATACAGCGCATGTTGTGACAGACTGTAAATGACAGTTGGTTGTGTAGCATCGGGTAGTGTGCCACTTCTCTCGGCCTTGTCACGGAAAGAATTTATAACTCTACAATCTCTTAATCTGACATAGCGATCTTAAGAACAGACAAAAACGTTGTGTATTTTGATCCTGGCGTAAACCTCAAGTAGAATGCATGTGATTTGGCAGCACTGATTATACAGGCTGATGATTTGCCATTGTATAAAACCATAGGAATTATTTATCAAAAGATTTGGCTGAATTGCTCAACAAGGTAGTTTTTTCTTTCCCCTTAAATGGGGCAAGGGGCCAAAGTGAGTCAATAGGCGTGTGGTAGAGAAGTTGGTACACCATGGCCGTTGTTGGGGTAATGGTAATGTGATGACACCCATCTGCAGTTACGACTGCCTGAAGGACAACATTTGTTAAGTTTGCAAAGAACAGAATCAATTCAACATTGAATAGTCAATTTTAGCCGTCAGATCCATTGTGTGCACCAAAAACACACTTTTGGATGCTACAAAAATGGCTTTATCATTGTAGGTGCCATTCTTCCCTGCATCTAACATAACCATTAACATTCCATTTCTCTCTAACCCTGATGAGCAACATCATTTGCTATAAACTTTGAATTTGTCATTTTCAAGTGTGTTATCTGGTTTTGTTTGTAACTTTTACTGTTTTTGTTTGGACAACCACTGCCCAGTTAGTTACACACTGCCCAGTTGTTACCCCTTGAATGAACTGACAAATGAACTCTCCCCTCCATGGACTCCACCTTTGAGCTCTTGGGATGACACATCGGGTGTCACCCGAAGACCTAAGGGGGGTATGTTGGGGTCCCACAGAGGAAAGCCTTTCATATGTGTGGAAATTCAAAATGGGGCCCTGTATTTTCCATAACCACTTGCTGCCTGTAAGCCCCTTCCGCCAGCAGGCCAGGCAGATAAAAGCAGTGGTCAACTATTTTATCTTTTGGATCTGCTCTTGGCCCTTGACACTTGGCTCTGGACTCTCTCTTGGCTCTGCTCTCCCCCACCTTGGTGAGACTCTCGGACCCCTGAGGACTGCTCAGGCTGGGGTACTCCTCCCCCATCTCTGGGCCTCTCTGAATGCTGGACCATCACCCAAGCTACCATAAGTAGAGCAAGCCTTGGAAGCAACAGCTTGCTTTTGAGGAGTGGCCAGCCTCCCTCCTCTTCCCACAGCAAAGACACAGACTTTTGTAGCACCAGAACAGCTCTACCCAGCCGGATCAACATCACCTACGATCAGATCCTCCAGCAACCTCCAAACCTCTTTCCCCTACTAAGGACTGGTAACAACTGGGCATCCAAACGTTGTTCTAAGACTAAAACTGACTGTGTGTATTTGTAAAATGATAGTTGCTGTGATTGTTTTTAGGATTGTGTTTTAGTAGGACAGGATGGTATTAATGTATAGCAGACAAGCTCTTGCATGCAAATAACCTCCTGTAGACTAACACGGCGCCTTTCCTGTGCAAAACACACACATATCTCTTCATTTTAACGTAATACACACACACAAACAACATTGAGCGTTTTAAGTCATTTAACTGACTTTAAAACTCTTGGAACTTTCCTTTGCTACAAAGACTTGGTCTCTGTTACAGTAGGGTTGCCCTCCCCCACTTCCTCATGGTCAGCAAGGCTCCTCCACTCACACCATCCCTTTGTTCTCTCTCACCCACACCCACACACACACACGCACACCTCCTTCATTGTGCATATAGTGTTAGTGTTTAGTGTAGTTTAGATTGTGTGTTAAATTTTTTCATTTAAATAAATATTCCTTATAGACATATGCTGTGGCTATTAATGTTGTGCAAGAGTGAATGAAACTCCCAACCTCTTCAACGTAGAACTCAAAATCCTCCAATCAAACTATTGAATGGGTAAGTTGGTTAAAATTATTAATTTAATTATTAATCAATTTCCAAATTAATAGCTCAGTGGATATCGAGATATTGAGGTTTTATTAATTGGCTATCGTTTTCCCTTCATGAAGGAAGGTTGGTGCCCCGAGGTATTCATATAAATATTTTATATTAATATTACAATATCATATTTTTTATAGTCAAATTAATAATATTAATATCATTAGGCAAATTGCCTCAACACATGGTGTCCACCTGTGAGGTGTAACCCCAACAGCCGGCGCCCTTGTATGACGTGCCATTGCACTCACAACAAGTTGCCACTGCCTGGGCATTATCACCACAAAGGTGCCACCATTCGAGGCATTTCCCCAACATTGGTGTTCTGTGCGAGGCCATTACCCCAACACCGATGTCAGTAAAATCAAAAATGACTGATGTGAAAAGTCCAATCTCCCTCTACTATGTTGAAAACCATACAATAACACATAATCTGTTGCTCAATCTGGTAAATTGTAAACTTAATTGCATTTCAAAATGTTTCAATTTGCTGATGGTAAAAAAAATCCAAAAAAAGTTTGCACAATCAATTGTTTACTACTGTATAACTTCACTATTAAGCGTTTAGGCAGCAAAGATTTAAATCAGTTAAGACCTGCAAGCAGAATGTTACTCCAATGCTCCCTTATGCTGGTCTTCTGTAACACAAATTAATGAGGATTTCATTTTTTATCTGCTTTTCTTCATGATGTGTTAAACATTTTCAATTGTAGACAGACTGCAGGCAGGCCAGTCTAGCACCTGCACTCTTTGTTACGCAGCCATGCACCTGTAATCTGTCCTGAACACGGTTTGGTGTCAGGATGCCTGCTTGAACTGTTTTGAGTAAATGCCCCTACTGGCCAATTTTGGTACTACTAGCCAAGTTCTGTTCGTTGTGTTTGGTCATGTGTCTTATTTCCCTGCCCTTATTTGGTCACTTCCTGTCCTGTCCTCCGTTTAGTGTGCATCTGTTTTGTATTATGACCAATTCACCTATGTATCTAGTCTCATCCTGTCCTGACCCCACATGTCAGTCCATCTCTATTTATTTCTGTGAACTGCAACACCTCTGTGCGAACCGTCTCTGTTTACCTGGAGTTTAAATTAGTTTTTCTGTCCGATTGCCATTCTGGTTCTAAAGGTCTGTCTGAACTCTGGATTACTCTGTGCCTGCTGTCTGGGATTGTCTGTGTTTGATTGCTACTCCTAATACTGACCTTGGCCTTTATTTTTGGAATCTGCCTTTGCCTATCCCCGAAAGCTCTTTTTTGTGGTGAACTCCACGGCCTGTGACAAATAAACAGTTTTGAACTCTCATTTGCTGGTCCCCACCTGAGTCCCTTCCTGATCCTGAGAGTTTGGCATTATCTTACTGAGAAATACAGGGATGTTTCTGGAAAAGATTACATCCAGATGGCAGCATAATTGCTTGCAAATTTGCTCATATCCATCTGGGTTAATGTAGCCCACACAAAGATACAAGTGGCCCACGCCATTTGCAGTGACACACCCTCATACCATGACAGATGCTGACTTTTAGACCTGAGGCTCACTACAGCTAGGGTTGTCCTTCCCTGCTAGAAAAACCAGCATGACCAGCCTACCAGCATATGTTGTGTTTGGGGCTGGTCCATGCTGGTTTTTTCAGCAGGGTTGCGATTTTGAAGAGATCCCATTGAAGAGCTTGTGAGCGCAGCCATTGATGTCAAAGGTAGAAAATACATCAGATCAATGGCAAAAGACAGGAATATTATTGACTGGTCAACCTTGCAGTTTTATGCTTTAAAAGTCAGATGGTCAGGTTACCCCCAGATGGCTTGTTTGCCATCGAATTGGATCAATTAATCCCTTACCTGGGGGCAAGATGAGCCACAGGAACACTTTTTTAGAAATATTTTCATATTTTCATATATTTCATATATTGTCATATTTTCAAGGCCCTCTCTCATAAATGCATTTTTTTTTAAATTCCAGTTGATTAGAAACATTGTGAAATCAGGGTAGGATTCTTCATTCTACCTCGGTCTCATTGTTCTTTGCCGAGAGGACACCATAAGCAGAAACTGGCTCATCTTACCCTCCTCTCAACTACATTATTGGTATAAAAATGTGTGCTTTTGTCATTTGTAATCATAGTTAAGTTATATAAAATTTTAAATAAGCCAACTAACTCTTGCCTGGTGTCCCCAAATTCAGCGCATGTCTCGTAAGGAATTGAATTGGACACTTTGTTGAATTGGTTTGATCATTGTTATTAAAACTTATGACACATAAGGAGAGTAAAGACTCTAATATCAATGGCTTCATCCCAATATCCATGCTTGCTGTCTTGAGTAAGTGTGGAAGAAGATCCATGCTTATGTGTATTTAATCCACTCTTCGCGAACCCTTATCCTAATACCGCTTTGAAGCAGTATGCGTGGCTGAGAGTATCCCACAATGCCTCCGGATTTTGTACTCTGAAAGGAAGGAGTGGTTATAAAGATGACAGACAAGAATACATTACAATGTAGATGTAGTTATATCTGGTTACTGAAGCTTTTTTTATTGAGCAATATTCTCATTTTAAATTAAGCCTCTGTGATCTACACTTGATTGCTTGTTTATAGATGCATTAATGCCTAATTTATCACAATTTATGATTTTGGACAATGTGTCAATGTTTGTTGTTAATGTTTGGATCACTAGAATTGATCTTTATTCTCAAATTTATCCAAAATATGTATCCTCTTCATGTCATTCTTGGCTTATAAATTCCTCTTCCTGCATCATCAACTGGAAATATTTTCTTTTTGTTAAGTGTATCCCGATGTGAGATGACAAAACTTCTTGCATCTGCAGTCTTTAGCTCTAGTTACACACTGGGCAGATATCAGAAAAAACATTCAAGTGGCCATGTAGAACAAAGACTTCCAGTGTTGGTATTGGGATAAAGCTATTCTTTTACTCCATCATTGACATTGTTAAAGGATGGCAGTTTTGAATTAACTTTTCAAGTATTTATGTTGTTGATTTAAAAAAAAAACATAGAAGAAACCTTGTAATTAATTACACATTCTGGCAAAACCTCCTGCAATTTCTTCTTGTATGATTACAATGTGTAACGTGTCATGGTTTGTGAGGTGTGCATGTGGTTTGGACTTTTCTTTGCGGCTCTTGTCCCGGGATGAGATCGAATTCCTTGGTCATCAGATTCTTTACCTAACTGGCTGATTGAGCTGGGGCGGCGCCTTCCCGGACTATATATAAGCAGGAAGTCCGGCACGCCCCCTTCACTAGAGTGTCTGTTTTTAGCTTCGTACTATAGCCGAAGATATCTGTAGTCAGGTTTTGTTTGACTTTCTATCTTCTGATTATTGCGGTTTCTTCTCCCTTTTTCTATCTCGCTTTGCTTCCACGTTTCGATCTATTATACGTCCTTTGGAAGCGCGAGTACTTTCGCTTGGTCTGTGTTATTCTCTGTGTTTGCACTGTGTCCGTGCTGCTAACTTTCTCCCTGGTGCTTGCGCCTGGATTCCTAATTCTACCGGCCATTACAACATGCTGGGATTTTTAAAATTTGCTGGTGGCAAAATATTGAACCATACAGGTATGATGACATCATGTGACACGTTGTGAGGTCATGCCCTTGCAGTTGCACATAGTTTCATGTCAATTGGAGAAATAGTTCCAAAGATATAGCAAAAATAATGAATTTTATGTGACAAAGCTCCACCTTGTGTCAAAATTTTGAACCAAACAGTTATAATGTCATCGTGAGACACATCTTCAGGTCATGACCTTTCATTTGCACTTGATTTGAGGTCAATCGGACAAATATTTCCAGAGATATGATAAAAACAGTGATTTTTTTCCGCTTTTGGCCCCTGGTGGCCAAACTAGAAATTGTAAATTGTCCAAAGTCGAATCAGTTCTCAGTTAACACGTAGTGCGGCGGCGGCCGGACCAAAAATATAATATCCCCCGGAACGCCATTCGGGGATATAAATAGGCACAGGAAGTATCAAAATAAATACAGAAAAGAGGGGACATAAAAATGACAAAAAATCAAGATCCGATTTAAGGCCAGGATAATTAAGGGCATCAAAAGCATGTGACCAGAATGCTTCCCTCTGGCAAAGCTTGCAGAATCTGTTACTGCCTCTGATAGGTGCTTGAATGTGTTCAATGCCTTCAATCCTAAGAGCGGCATCGTTACTATCATGAGCCTCTGCAAAATGTCTTGCAATGGGATAAGTGAAATTCTGCTTGCGTATGGTTTGGCGATCACGAAGATTGTCTCTTATTGCGACCAATATAAAAAATTCCGAGACAGGGACATGAAAGACAATAGACTACATAAATAGTATTGCAATTAATGAAATCTGTATGCATGTACTGTACCTTTTGCCAGTTTTAAAATCAGAAAAAGATTTGGTCTGAATGATATTGCCACAGTGACTGCAGTTATGACATTTGAGAGTACTAATGGGTTTCCTAAAGTTCTCTTATTTCCCTACCGTAAAAACTACAAATTGGCTTAGTATACCTGTTGGTTGCTTATCCTGCTGTTTCGACCTCTTCCCGACAAAAGTGTAAAAATTCCTGATGTTGTTGTCAAAATCGATGACATTCACTCTTACTTTAACCACGGTACTGGCTCCTGACTCAATAGTCAACTGTCCTGACTCCTGCGTCCAAGTTCTCCACTATCTTTCTGCGAAATCGTATCAACATTGTATCCCTTATTTATTAATTGGTTATGTATGTTATTGCTCGCATACAGTAAAAATGGCCCACCAATATTATCTTCTATTGGCCGAGTTGTACAGGCTGACCTTAAGCTGTATTAGCCAAGGCCAGCACGTGCACAAGTAAGCATCGGCAACTGTGGCATTTGCTCACTTCAAAGAAGTAGACAACAGTCGTGGACCAAGTATTTAGCTCTTTGATGAGTCTTGAGTCGCGTACTTCAGAAGTCGTAGTCAAAATATTGCCATGATAGCGCAACATACTTAAAGCTGTAACAGAGGATGTTTGTTGACTGCGACCTCCTGGTGGATCTTCTTAACTATTTGTCCTCCAACATGTCAGTCATTTTGGAGAAATGCTCACGTAACGCCATCATGCATACTCGTTCCTCGCCAATGATGTTTTATATATCACTGGAAATACAATTGGAAAATGGCCGCCCATTCATTTCAATGGAAATTGCTCAATGGCGCTGCACGCCGAGATGGGGGCCAATGTGTGATTTTTGCTCACACATGCGTAGTGTGGGGCTCATGAACGCGCTGGTATCTGAGGTGTCCATGACGACGGCACGCGCTCGTGGAACTCTGACCTAGGGTGCGTGTTCACGATCAATTTTCACCGGAAATGGAGGTCTGACCACTGCTGACAGCATCCTGATGTACATAAGAACAGAATGAGAAAAAAATTAATAAAAAGCAGCCGGTAAAGGTTTGATCATGGTTTGAGATGCAATGTTAAAACACAAATGCAATATCATATGTTTAAAATGACTTTAACAAGGAAGTAATACTAATGATTTCAACTGAAAAATGTCGGCAAAATAGTTGACTTGCTGTTGTGTAACGTGACATTGCCCAGGGGTGCGCTTCCCAAAATCACAGAAGCTAACTTCCATAGTTGGAACTATTGACTGTGAATGGACGAATTACTTAATTTCTGCAACTACGCTTTTGGGAAACGCGCCCCAGGTTCGTGTTGTGGTGGAAATTCTTATTTCATAGTGTGTACCTCCTGAAATGTAGGTGTCGCTGTTTATATAAGGATTTGCTTACTGTAACCTTCCGGCCCTTTCTCTGCGTTCACTGTAACTCCTCCCCTCCTGTTGTGAATAAGATCTGAGGTCACCCCCGTTTCTAGGAGGGCTCCACCTAGGACTGTTGTCTGTAGGGTGTGGCTTTCCGTGCACGTATAAACTAATATCAACTGCCTTTGACTGAGTGTGTTATTACTTATTGCTTACAATACTTAAAATACACAATGCAGAAGGGGAAATCCCCCACATTTACCATGGTAAAATTTCTTACGGGGATCCCCCTCTTCCTACTCTCGATGTACACGCACTCACTGGTGCGCGGCTTAATCCTCCACGTTTAGACTAAGGATCTAAAGGTTGAATGATTGCTCATCTTATAAATCGTTCTGCAGTCAGCACCGAAATATTATATAGTAGTAGTAATTTTTTTGACCTGTGGGTCCAAACAATACATAGACAAAACATGTTTTCGCCACTTTACAGTGAAAGGGATATCACGATTCTTATTCAAATTCTTATTCTGCCCAGCCACTCCACTGCTTGTCTGCGTTCCGCCCCATGCCCTCATCTTCACACATTTCAGAGCTCTGGTTGGCTTTGGTATTTCCCCCTTCCTTCTGTGCCATGCTGGATTCGGGGCTGTCTAAGCTTAATTGGCAATTAACTGTTTTTAAGTTACTAACATTTACTAACATTCACAGGGAGGTGTAATTCTTAGACAGGCACATTACTAATATTACTAATTTAGATAGGGAGTTTATTGTCGTGATTCCTGCTTTACTATTTCAAGTCTTGCTGTGCTTTTCTGTTCTAACATTCATGCTTCCTTCCAATCTGCATGCTTCATTGGTACTTAAGCTGAGCACGCTCATTCTCTTAATGAGCAAGTCATGTCTACCAATCTCTGCCCATGTCTTATGATCTTGCGTTGCCTCTTGTTTCTTCTCCAGGTGTTGCTCCTCATGTGTCCTGATTTCTCTCCCTTTATCTGGAGGCGGTGGAAGTTGGCTGGCAGACAGAGTCTCGAGTATTTCATGTCCACAAGCTTTTCATGGTTGCAGGTTTTTTTTTTGTATAGTAGCATATTGTCCTTAGCCAGCTAAGTCTTGTTTGAATGCTTTGAAGAGTTTGAAGTCTAATTATTCTTTTCCGTTCATGGTTTTCTGCCTGGAGTTTCCAGTGGCTTTTGTTTTTTTTTGTTTTTGGATCTTTTAGTTATTAGCTCTGTGAAGCTCTTAGTTTTTTGCAACCCATTGGCCCAAGTTTTTTGTTGGCCCTCGTGCCTGTTTTTCTTTATTTAAAAAAAAAAAAAACTGTTTCCCCCATCCCGCGTGTGGTGTCTACCTGATCTCGCAACAGAGTATCTGGGTTGGGCGTTAGTGAAGAACAACGGTGCGCGGCAGGGTATTCTTGTGCAGATGTGTCTGTCAGTGGACGTGGAGCTGCAGATTTATGCACGCAGTCACAAAATTCTACCACATTGATGGCTCAGTAATTGAATATTCACAAGCAAGCAGAGCTGAAACATGGTTTAGAATATGGACGAGTTCCCTCCAATCCCTCTTTTTCAGGAGTTGCCTGAATAAAACTCCTCAGCTAAGCCTGATGTGCAAACTGCTCAATATACTTGCCCATAGTATCTATCCAGCAGTTCAAAAAAAAAAGGTATCTCTTGCTACAGAAATAATTGTGTCCCCTGCAGCAACCACTATAGTGTTCCAGTGGTATCCTAATCAGAAGTTAAGAAAAATTTTTTCTGAAGCAAAAATTTGACATGTTATTGATACTATGTAATTCTACTATGAATTATAGTCTATTATAGTGGTTTTTAAAAATGCCAGTCAACTTGAAGAAGAGGTATATAAAGGAGAAACTGCCTGTTTGTTTTTTTTTTTTTTAGATACTGCACAAGGAGAGAACAATGAGTGGTTACTTTACTTCTTTCTATGCGTACTACGAAAAATACTTTGCACTTGTGCTTGCACTTTTGATACTTAAGTACATTTTTTCAACAAATACTTCTGGTACGTGAGTACATTTAATGTGAGCTACTTTAGGACACCTGCACAGGTAATTTTCTTATGGGTGACTTCATCTTTTACCAAAGCAACTTTCAGTTATGGTACTTCTACTTTTACTTAGTTTTTTTTCCAGTACTTTATACACCTCTGCCTATTTTCCACCGTAAGTGAATGAATAATGCAACTTTCAGAACGTTGTTGTAGCAAGATCAGTAAATTTTCCAGGATAAGTGGTTTTTTTTTTTTTTCCATTGGTTGTTGCCAATTGTTGTTGATTCTCATCAAGTGTAATTGATACATACCCAAGATTTTCTGGATTATGAGAGAGGAAGACATTAGCCACTGTCATGACACTACCATATAAGCACTGGAACATTTCAAAATGTCGGGACAATGGCGAAGGGTTGCTGATAGACTAGTTAATACACCCAAGTTGTTACAGTAAGAACTTGCCCCAAAACCGGTAACAACTTGGGCAAGATCAAATTACCTCACTGAATGACTTTCTACCTTTCTGTATTTCAGAAAGATGCCTTGAAATTACAAACGAATAACGAAACGTGGCAATGCCATTAGAGAATGACTCAAGAGGTTCCCTACTGTGGCTTCGTGGGATAATAGTAGTAAGGCATCCCCCTAAACTTGCCTACTTAAGTGGGAAACATGTCTCACTTAAGCAAATTCTTAGGCCTGTATTCAGAAATGACACTCACACTAATTGAGTGCGAGTGAGTACTAAAACTTAGTTAGTGTCAGGTTATACTATATGAGTCAGAGGTTATCCTTACCCTCATTTGCTTTCAAGACAGCTCACTCGCACGGAAAATAGCGTCTCTTTCTGAGTGAAGGCTGAGTGCAGGGAACACCTCCCTTGAGCTGCACTAACTTGCGCTGGTATTTCGTTGTCAGTGCATTCAGGTGGTTACAAACATTAGAAACTCTGGATCATTTGCAGCCACGTGGTCGACGCAATCCCAACTATGCAACTCTTTTAACTCTAATGATCATAACGATGCCGGTAACTTACTAACTGACCACCTGGCTTCAGTGTTTACGAACTGCACTGTGGTGAACTCGAGGTTAGCATTTGTGTACTCACCAGTAGCTACTGGTGAACTGGCAATAGCGGAAGCTCAAAACCATCCCTTAAAAATAATGATTGAAAAAAGGTCATATCCAATCATTTAATAAAATTTTATTTACTTTAACTCCAAAAATCCAAAGGATTATTATGTGTCGCCAGTTCTACTTATTCAGTTAGAATGAGCGTTGATAATTATTGCCCTGTTTTCAATTCATTTAAATTAACATTGCAAAAACACTCAACATTATCAGGTGTGGCCAGTTTTCATTAATGACGCACATCTGTCGACTCTCACGCATTCGGATTTCTTTTCTTTACTGGTGGGTTGGAAAATTCTGCGCTCAACTGGCTCGGGGGCGCATGTCGATCAGTCTGTAGCTGTAAGTCACGAGAATCCATTCTTTTCTACATTCTTAATCGCTGAATGTAGACGGAAATGTGCGGCACGTTTCACAGCTTGTTGCTTAGTGAGCCTCGTGGGCTGTCCCGCACCTTTCGCGAGCCACTCGACCACAGAATTTATGAAGACACGCTGATATTTTACGTCGTCATTTATGTGCGAAAGAAACGCCTCAATTTTGTGAAGTAATGTATAACAGCGCTACCAAAAATAAATATGATTGTCGTTTTTACCAATTAGACTGAGAAACTTTCTAATCAAGAACAGTAAACTGCGACAAGCTTAGGTCATTCAGCACTGAAGGGTGAGGATTGAGCGTCCCTTTGCAGCAGCCGATGCGCCGCCAGTGGTACCCAGTGCCCACAACTGTCAGTTATGCTTGAGTAGCGTTTGTGAATATCAACTGGCGAGGAGTGGGACCGCTCCCTCGGTTAGTGGTAAGTCGATCTCTTTCTCACACTCCAGTTACATTTCAATCGTACTCACTATATGCTGAGTGTGAGTGTCGTTTCTGAATACGGGCCTCAGTGTAACAAAATGCGCCACAATCTGCAACAAACTGCCCCTCCTGTAACAAACAACCCCATATATGGGGTAGTTTGTTACAAGTGACAGGGGTCCATTTTTTTCCTCACCAGCATCACGCATGTGCAGAATATAGGAGTTGCTGCAGATCAGTCATGTAGTCAAATAAATTTTCTATCTTTGCAGTGAATATTGATAACAAAAACCTGATAATGTAACAGTTATCACCAACAGCAATAAGGACCATCATAATCATTTTATTGTTGGCAATAATTTATCCTTCTTTTCTTTTGTCAGACTAAATGACTGGAATTCAGTTGACTATTGCTTTATTTGTATTGTAAAGTTTTCAGGGGGTGGGGGCATGCGGGCATGTGCTCTCCAGATTTTTGCTCCTTTGTTGTGATTCCGTTTGTGCCATGTTAGATTGATCTGTGCATTCTTGACCATTGCTTATGTCTGACCTTTCTTAGGATTATGTATTGTGTTTTTGGTATTTTAGATTTCCTTTTATTATTTTTCACATTTTAGTTTATTAGTTATCATGTTTTCTTTGCCATGCTTTGCACTTTGTCTCCCCTGTCTTGTCGTGTGTATCTTTGCTCACGGTCCCTTGTCTTGCGTGCCACTCATTCGGGTGACTTATTGGTTTCTGGGTTTCAATCTTCTTTCATTATCTCGTGTTCTTCCTTCCTCTCTCTTTTACTGTCTTACTAACACATACTAACAGTTTGTTGTTTTTGCTAATTACTAACCACACTAATCTTGTATATTTTTACTAACTTACTTGCATGCACTCTGGATTGTGTAGCTGCACATACTAATTGACTAACGATCTCTCAGTAGTCGCCCAATTCTAGTCTCCACCTCCTTGCCTATCCCTAATCATCTCTGCTGCAACTTTCTGTGGATCTCCACATTTACTTCGCTCTTTCCTTTCTTTTTACTATGCACTTTATTACTCCTTGACCAGAGCTGTTGTTCTGTTCATAGGTTTGTCTCGTGATCCCTGTCTACGTTTTGATTACTGTTTAATTCATGTAATTAGTTTATTCCTCATGTGTCCCTCCCTGATTATTGTTACCATTGATTGCACCTGTTCTCCCTGATCATGTGTTCTCCCGGATGTGTATATAAGATGTCTGTTTGGTTCACTTTCTTGTCAGATCGTTCTTCCTTGTCTCCTGTGCTACGTTTTTTCGCCTTGATTCATTGTGATTAATCTTTCTGCCTGGACCGTCCTTGATATCGAGCTTTGCCTACTCCCTGTACTTTTGCAGCATTCTTGTTTTTTGACCTCTTTTGTCTGACTACGATTTTTGTGATTGGTGCCCTGTGTATGACTCTGGATTTCGCCCCTTGGACTCTGATTTTGGATTGTGGACTTTGTACTGTTGCCAGCTCTGTTGGGGGAGGGGGTTTCCCCCTTCAGAAATAAAGCCTCCTTTTGCATTTTACTGGTGATTGCTCTTGGTTCATTTCGTAAAACCTCACATTCTTTTCACATGCACATTTGTTGTCTGTTTTCAGAAGAAGCAAAGCAGAAAGAAAAGGCTGTCTGTGTCCTCTTCCTCTGACATTATTCAGAAATACAAAGACCTTCAAAAGGTTAGTATTAAGGATGTAAATGATTAATCACTTAATTGCCATTAAGAATTTAACTGACTAAAATGTGTTAATATACAAATTATTGTTTGAACACCATTTCTCGTAGTCAGCATGGGAGCACTACATAGTGGCAGAATTTTTTTTTAATTATTCTGTTTATTACTTACTATAACACATGAGTAATGAATAATACATAGTATCAGTAAAAGTGTAGAACCTGAAAGTTTGATTTGGCTTGATTTTACTCAGAACATATGTCAAACTTCATGTTGTTGGAACACATGCTCCTTCCGTGTGTAAAATGTGAAGGGTTGGTTGATCTGGCCCTAGCAGTAGGCTTTTACAGCCTAGAGTGGAACATGCCTAGCTGCGGGGGTAGAATCTCTGTTTTACACCACAGGAGGTCCGAGACATTCTGTCCCCAGGTCCCTTAACTCACACACCGCTTCTCAATTGAAGTTAAGATCAGTTACATTTAAGCTGCTTAAAACCAATTTAAATCCATGTCAAAATCATAATCTGTTTATGTTCAATATCCTAGAAAGGAATCTTTTATATATTTATAACACAATTGGGCTATAATATTCAATTTTAAGGCTTTTCCATGACAACTGCATCATTTTAGCACATATTCCTATCATGTTTGGTCTCTTTATTCTCAGGGGAGTCCTAGGAGTTGAATGGAACATGTTTCATTTCCCTTGGAATTATGGTTCATCTTGTTTGTAAAATTCATTCGGGCGACTACCTAGTCTCCTCTCTATGCAAACTAATCTTATCACCTAGGCCAGTAAAACTCTGATTCGGCCACCCCTTCCTCTACCTTGTTCGGAGGCGTGGTTTGGAATCTTTAAAGGTACGAGATCCTAAGGGGGCGGGCTCTTCTTTCCTGTCCCTTCTTTGTCAACATCTGACGTGCGTAGGTAAGTGGGAGAAGTCACATGTCGCCTTGTTCCGGAGCAAGGGGGCATTTGAGTTCTCCCCGACCACGTGGTGCGACTTTAGCTCCGCGTGGCCATTCATCTTATCCAGGTATGAAAATATTCTAAATCCTTCTAAATTATATGTAACTGGTAATTGGCTTAGCGTTGATTAGTTTAATCCAAGTTGTGCCTACCTGGTGAATAAATTATTGTTATTCCTTTTTCAGCTTGCGTGATTTCTCTTGATTTTGTAACACTCATATATTTTAGCCTCATTGTGATTGGGATTTAAGGGGAGACTCCTACCAAGACGTGTAGGTAACGATACTTCTAAGTTAGATTGGGATTATGTCCTACCTCTTAAAGGTTTGTGTAATAAGTTTTATGCAAATCCAGGTTCTTGTTACATTTCGAGCTCAGTGCTATTTATATGCCTAGATGCCGCTAGCAAGATAGTCTCGTTTAACCAATGGAAGTATTGTCAAATTGATTCCAGGACAGTTGCGTTTGATTAACCCTGGGGACGTATTTACTGAGCAATGATGGTTTGCGCTGCCATATCTGATGGCAGGTTTGTCTCGAAATTCGCACATGCTGTTCCAAAACTATCAATTCTAATTTGGAGTCAGATTTTTAACGAGGATATAGCTAAATTTTGTATTCTACTTGTTCTATGGAGTCAGATTAATCGTAACCATTGCGTTTTCATGCTTTGTCCTTGGACGGTGAAGATTATTCATTTTAAAGTGATTCAACCCAGCCAGAAGAATGCTCTAATTAAAGTTAGACAAGGAGAACACGTGAGTCCTTCACCTCGCTGCAATGTTCCGTCGTTGGTATTGCTTTGTTGAGGTTTTACGAAAGAGAGACACTTTTTCATTTAGGAGAATGGGAAAGTGAGTCAAGAATTTGTACTGTCCATGATATAATTGGATAATAATTATTGATAAAATCGTGCACAATAATCAAGTTTACTTTTGCTACTGGTAAAGGTGGGTTAATCTTAAGTATTCCTAAGTAGGTTAATCTGTAATAATACATCATTATTTACAAAACCCAAAACCAGTGAAGTTGGCACATTGTGTAAATCGTAAATAAAAACAGAATACAATGATTTGCAAATCCTTTTCAACCTATATTCAATTGAATACACTGCAAAGACAAGTTACTTTATGTTCGAACAGGAAAACTTTTTTGCAGAACTATTTTTTGCAAATATTAGCTCATTTGAAATGTGATGCCTGCAACATGTTTCAAAAAAGCTGGCACAGCCCCTGCGAAAATTTCAAGAACAGTTCTTGAACTGTTCTTGAACAATTCTTGATAATTGTTCTTGAACTGTTCATGAACTGTTCTTGAAAGGTATTTGGGACAGTTCTTGAAATCTGCATTCAAGAACTCAAATCTTCAAGAACTCTGTTCAAGAACAGTTCTTGAACGCAGAGTTCAAGAACTGTCCCAAATACCTTTCAAGAATAGTTAAAGAACAGTTTAAGAATTGTTCTAGAACTGCTCAAGAATCTGTCAGGAACCAGTTCAAGGACTGTCCATAACCTGTAAAAGAAAATTTCAGTAACAGGAAATCTTCTGGATCATGACTTGTACAGAAATCCAATAACAAAGCACCACATGGGTTCAGATCAGGGAGGCCATTGCTCCCAATCACTCCCCTCCAAGTGTCTCCATCACTGCCCACATGAGCGTTGAAGTCTCCCAGTAGAACTATGATATCCCCGGTAGGAACCCTTCCCAGGACCAAACCCAGGTACTCCAAGAAGGTTGGATACTCTGAATTGCTGATTGGAGCATAAGCACAAACAAAGGTGTCATGCCCTTTAACCCTATACACCCTATATTTGCTTATATTCCCCACAATAGAAAAAACACATCAAGAACACATTCCACATCAATAATTCACACACCACACAGGCACATAGAATTATATAATATAAAATGTATGAAGAATTAAATAACTGGATGAGAATGTATGAATGAGAATTAGCCCCAAAGGCTTACATTAACATTAAAGCATTCGACCACAGCGCAATAAAACATTCGATCACAATACAATAACACTACCAAACCCAAATCTAGCCGGCAAATAAATGGTAAGTAAAAAGAGTCCACCCCGTTGCAGGCCTGCTTACATTTGAACTTTCCTCTTTGCTCCAGTGAGCCAGCCACTCTCGATACCTCAATATCCCTCGTTGTCTCGCACTTGGGTGATAATTACCGCGCATCCAGCAGCAGGGCGAACTTAAGGCATAGCTCTCCATCTATCAGCAACAGTCGATCTGCGTTCCTCTTCAGTCCACAGCACCTCCTTCCCACTCGAACGTTACTTGTGTTTCGACGACTAGCTTGGAAACGGCGTGACTCACTGATAGGCAAAGTCCCGAAGATTTGAAGAATGAGGTTCTTCCAATGGAGGTCTGGATCAGTTCGAGCACAGGCTCGCCATCTCCCGTCCGGAGAAATCCAGTATCCAATCCAGAGGTTTCAGAATCCGTAGTAAAAGGACAAAAAAAAAACCTAGCCTGCACAATAATTGTACTATTGTATACAGCTAAATAAAGTACATTCTCTTATTCTTTCCAATAGCTATAGCTTAATTTTTATCTTTTCTCTCATATCACTATTGTACAGTATACAGTAATATTTTACATGCATGTTTTTAACTCAAACTATCCTTTGTTGTTCATGAAATTATTTTTAACCCATGTAAAACAATTTAAAGAAATCCTTTTTTTTATCTCTTTAAATCATTTAACCATGAAATTATGATGAACATTTCTTAACAAATTTAATTATTGACTTTTTAACCAATTTTAAGCTTTTGTAAATCATGAACTGAAATAAATTAATTTATCTCATTACCAAGGAGGAAATAAAATGATAGCTTCCATTATTCTCCTTTAAAGCTATCCATTGTGACCGTAAAACCCTATCTGGGCTACTGTTTTAGCATTACATAGGAATTAGTGTACTGTAAGCTTTCATAAAATAAAACCAAAAACTGTGCATTTAGCATCGAAATAAACATCACATTTCACTAAAAATAGTGCACAAAAAAACGACCAAAAGTGCTTACTTATACCTTTATGAATTAGAGTACCATTTGGCAAACCTTTGAGCAACCAAAAATAGCTTTTATATAGCTTTTTAACAGAAAAGATCCACTCGCGATTAGCGTTAGCACTCACGATTAGCGTTAGTATAATGCTGATACTAGTATGGCGCTAGCATGTTTTCTTTAGCAAGCACGTTGTCGGAACTCACCAAGATGAGGTATGGCACGGCACACGGCAAGGAACACCGACCACACAGCCACTAGCTCGTGCTCCCATCCACTTGACACAATAAATATTTCAAATTAGCTTTTAGACAGTACAAATATTTGTTTACAACACTGTTTTTCATCACAACTCACCAAAACTATTCATGAATTTCGGCACGGACCGCCAGACAGCCTGTCCTGCTCATTTCCAGAGTGCAAATGACCGATGAACTAAATGCGTAGTTCAGTCCGCTGTTCAGAAGGCGGGACTAATATCACTCTTAACATATGAGAAGGTCATTATCATCCAACATGACCATGAATACAGGAAAATAAAGTTGAAGGGAGAGGACCACACTTCCTCTTTTCAAAATACAAGTTTTTTTTTCAAAATAAAATGATGCAATTGTATTAACACAATTAACTTGAGAGAGAAAGAGTCGTTTTCTCTACTGTTCATGAGTTGTGGTCTCGTAGGGACACCCGCACACATAAAACTGATGAATAAACTCGGCTTACATTACTTATTCCACTGAATACAACACTACACACTCGACATAAAGTATTAACCGTCTCTCTCTCTGACGCTGTCAAAAAAAAAAACTCAAACACCGCTCTCTCTCTTCAATGCCTTGACGTTGCCCACCTGCTCTCAACCGATCCCATTCAGGGTAAAATCTCTCTCCACAATACTGACCAGTCACCAGACCTGTAACGAATATAGTCAAAGTAAAGGTATTTCTACATTGTCAAACAACGGACTTACGACGGAATAACATCTGTATCAAAATATCAACAATAAAACAGATTCAAATATTAAAGGTAAGTATTAACAATGGAACAGATTCAAATATTAAAGGTAAGTAAAATAATTGACATAGGCCAACCCCTTATTAAATAGTGCAATATAAAATATTAAAAATTTAAGGCCTATAATTGTGTCCTTTCAATGTACCAAGAAATTTCAATTTTCATATTAAAAAAGTTGAAGAACATATTTAAAGCTCATCGTTTTTAACTGTTTTTTTTTAAAAACTGACTTAGGAAAGTTCAAGAACAAGGAGTTCTTGAACAGTGGTTTAAGAACAGTTCAAGAACTTTTATGTTCATGAACTTCAGTTCAAGAACTGTTCTTGAACTGCTCTTGAACTCCACAAGTTCATGAACTTCTTTTCGCCGGGGAAGTGGCAAAAAAGACTGAGAGAGTTAAGGAATGCTCATCAAACACTTATTTGGAACATCCCACAGGTGAACGGGCTAATTGGTAAGAGGTGGGTGCCATGATTGGGTATAAAAGCAGCTTCCCTGAAATGCTCAGTCATTCACAAACAAGGATGGGGCGAGGGTCACCACTTAGTGAACAAATGCGTGAGCTGATTGTCGAACAGTTTAAAAACAACATTCCTCAATGAGCTATTGCAAGAAATTTAGGGATTTCATCATCTACGGTCCGTAATATCGTCAAAAGGTTCAGAGAATCTGGACAAATCACTGCACGTAAGCGACAAGACCGAAAACCAACATTGAATCCCCGTGACCTTCGATCCCTCAGGCGGTACTGCATCAAAAACCAACATCCGTGTGTAAAGAATATCACCTCATGGGCTCAGGAACACTTCAGAAAACCACTGTCAGTAACTACAGTTCGTCGCTACATCTGCAAGTGCAAGTTAAAACTACAATGCAAAGCGAAAGCCATTTATCAACAACACCCAGAAACGCCGCCGGCTTCGCTGGGCGCAAGCTCATCTAAGATGGACAGATGCAAAGTGGAAAAGTGCTCTGTGGTCTGACAAGTCCTCATTTAAAATTGTTTTTGGAAACTGTGGACGTCAGGTCCGCCGGACCAAAGAGGAAAAGAACCATCCCGACTGTTATAGGTGCAAAGTTCAAAAGCCAGCATCTGTGATGGTATGGGGGTGTATCAAGGCATGGGCAACTTACGCATATGTGAAGGCACCATTAATGCTGAAAGGTACATACAGGTTTTGGAGCAACATATGTTGTCATCCAAGCAAAGTCTTTTTCATGGACGCCCCAGCTTATTTCAGCAAGACAATGCCAAGCCACATTCTGCACGTGTTACAACAGCATGGCTCCGTAGTAAAAGAGTGCGGGTACTAGACTGGCCTGCCTGTAGTCCAGACCTGTCTCCCATTGAAAATGTGTGGCGCATTATGAAACGTAAAATACGACAACGGAGACCCCGGACTGTTGAACAACTTAAGTTGTACATCAAGCAAGAATGGGAAAGAGTTCCACCTGAAAAGCTTCAGAAACTGGTCTCCTCAGTTCCCAAACGTTTACTGAGTGTCGTGAAAAGGAAAGGCGATGAAACACAGTGGTAAAAAGGCCCCTGTGCCAACTTTTTTCAATGTGTTGCTGCCTTTAAATTCTAAGTGAATGATTACTTGCAAAAAAAATAATAAAGTTTCTCAGTTTGAACATTAAACATCTTGTCTTTGCAGTGCATTCAATTGAATATAACTCGAAAAGGATTTGCAAATCATTGTATTCTGTTTTTATCTACGATTTACATAACATGCCAACTTCACTGGTTTTGGGTTTTGTAGTTGTGGAATGTGTGAGTGTGTGTGTCATTTGTGAATTTTATGATTTTGTTCTTATACTTGGCAACATAGTCATGTGTAACTGTTCTACAGTTCCAAGAACTAATTTAGATGAATATGTTTTACCAGTCTCAGTTTGGGGCCTGCCTGTCAAGAAATCAAATGGCCAATAACAGAGAGTTGCCAAGACCAAAACCCACTGTTTTTGATCATGCAGTTACATCAAAAGCAGAGCTATAGTCAATAAACAACTTTCTAACGTAGGTTTTTATTTTCATGGTGCACTAAAGCACCATGCAGTGCAAGAGTCAAATTGTGATCTCCCAGTCTATAGAGTGTTCCAGGGATCATTTATTTTTGTTGGCCGACCCTGATTTGAAGCTGTGCTTTGTGGTAGACACAAGCAAAAGGAGAGGAGAAGCAAAAATGAAGAGGATTACCTGAGGGCAAGAGTTGCTGAACTCAATAGGGAGAATTCTTCACTTTGAAATGCTTTGAGCATCTTCGAAGGTATGTTGATTATAATAATAATGGTTTTTTTATTTTTCACACAAGCAGTACTAAGCTCTATGAATGGCAATATCAGTCTGTCTGTCTGTCAGTCAAGTGTTACATCGTTGCATTACTTTATTAGGTAACCAGACTCCACTGAGGAAAAAAAAAAGAATTTAAAGATGTGACAAGTGGGCAGCTATGCAGCTGTGCAGAGTTTGCCTTTTAATCTCGATCTACTCCCTGACATTACCTTTATCATTCAGTTGTTAAATATTAACGCCAACATACAAAGCTTCTTATTCGGATTTGGTGATTCTCTGACTTTTCATCTATCAACATAATGAGGTCAAGTTTTAATCTGTCCAGTGCTTTAATTTATGACCAAAACCCTGCAGAACCAATGACGTTTCCCATCAGCCATTGACACATTTTTGTAGTGCATGCAGAGAACCTAACAAGATGGTCAATATCACATCACTGCTGGCATCTGTACAGTCTTTATCCTATACAAGAATTAGCTAAAAATTTACTCTAAATCCAGGTCTCCCTGAGATGATATCATGGATGCAAATTATCATCTCTCAGCGAAATGACTGTGAAATGAGAGAGGGGGGGAGAAAGCAGGACTGATGGAGTTGGGGAGAGAGAGAGAGAGAAATAACCAGGTGAAAAAGTAGACAGGTGGTCAAGACCATGATTTCAGGGCAGTTGCTGTTTTGCCCACATTCATTCCTCCACAATGATTTCACATTACTAACCAGTGTATTGATATACAACCCCTGGCAAAAATGATGGACTCACCAGTCTCGGAGGATGTTCATTCAGTTGTTTAATTTTGTAGAGAAAAAGCAGATCACAGACATGACACAAAACTAAAGTCATTTCAAATGGCAACTCTCTGGCTTTAGGAAACACTAAAAGAAATCAAGAAAAAAACAATGTGGTTGTCAGTAACAGTTACTTTTTTAGAGGGAAAAAATTATGGAATTATGGAAAATAAAACCACAACAAAAGAACACTTCAACGCACCACTAGTATAAGAGCTCGCAGTCTCAGAGGCATGGACTTAAGGAGTCACAAACAGTACTCTTCATCAATCTGGCTCCAACTTTCTCTGATTGCTTTTGCCAGATCAGCTTTGCAGGTTGGACCCTTGTCATGGACCATTTTCTTCAACTTCCACCACAGATTTTCAGTTGGATTGAGATCCGGGGCTCTAATTTCTTGGTGCAGCGCAGGTGGCATAGCGTAGCGCAGCTCACGCAGTGGTAATTTCGTCCGGCGCAGCCCGTGCAGTGGTAATTTCGTGAGGTGCGCAGCCTTTGGTAGACGAACGTGCGCCGAGATGGGTGTGGTGGCGTAGTAGGGGGAGGGGTCACATATTCATCAAGAGGCAGTGACAATTTCGAAGAAAAAGTCTCTGCTGGAGTTGCGCAGAAAGCTCGCCAGCTCCAACCTGGTTTAATTTCTGTGCAGTGGTAATTTGGCTGACCGCGGGCAGTGCGCACAGGTGACCGAAATCTCACAGGCTGATTTGCAGGATGTCAGGCACATTTCAATGCAATAAATAATTACTGGAAGCACTATTTAATGTAACTATCAGAATAAGGACATAGATTATAGTATCTACATTGATTGTCCTGATGTCAGATTAAAGGCGGTTGGCACGCGTAATGGAAACTTGATCTGGCTTAATGCAGCTGAATCTGTGATGCAAACTAACGACTTCACGTCTTTCTCAGCCAACCACAAATAAAAAAATTATATATATATATATATATATATATATATATATATATATATATATAGCATGATTGCGTTCTGTGCTCAGTAAAGCCGCTTGCACACTGGACACGAAACGAATTTTTTCACATGACTGATTACAGACAAAGTCAATGCAAAGACGCGATTGTCAGACAGGGTTTTAATATAGCTCCGTGTCCGCAAGTCATAAAACTTCCAATTTTTCTGAGTATTCCGGGAATTATTAGACGTGCAAACTTGGCCATGCTTGTGTTCGACCTTCACAGAATGCAAATTGATAGCTATCGACTTTTCTTGGTCTTTTTAGCCTATTCGTCTGTTTTCTTCCATTGAAGATAGACAGCAGTCTTTATTCGGTCTTTCTTTTGAAAATCCGTCAGATGGATCGAACAGATTCTCGCTTTATTTCCACACCAGAGATAAAATAGAACTTGTAGTCAGTGAGCAAATCAATTCCATGACCATTGACAGTGTGAATAAATTATTGCATGCACAATCAAGACTGTCCGACGCGAAATGCAAAATACTCCATGTCCAGCAGCCAGCAAAAAGTAAAAGTATTGATATGAGAGCACATTTATAACGAAATAAAGAATAAAAAAAATCTCCAACAAACAGAACATCCAAAAAATATGACCCGCAAATAAATAAATCGCAGTGTTCATTGGATGTTCTGTTGTTAAAATGTTTCTTTTAATTCTTTATTTTGTTATCAATCTGCTCTAATCGTCCTCTTTTTTTTTTTTTTTTTGGCAGTCAGACACCGAGACATTGTACATTGGCTTGCGCCAGTGTCGACTCACTGTATTGAGCAGCTTAAACAGAAACATTGATTGAAATTCTCGGTATACACCTTGAAGAATTGAGCCCTCTTACCAAAACATTCACGTTTAATATCTAAAAGAGTCGGTAGATTTGAAGAAATTAAAAACAATAATAGACTGTCGGACACGGAGATATATTAAAACCCTGTCAGACTTTCGGACACAAGACACTGCGTTCAACGCAATCTGTCGAGCGAAAAATTTGTTTCGCGTCCAGTGTGCAAGCGGCTTAATACTAGGCTACTATTATTGTCACTTAGGTTTTATCGTCTTCAGTGGGGAAAGGACTACAGCCTGATTGCTGTGATCTCGTGCTGAGTTAAGATTGCATATTGAAAATAAATGTGTAACGTATCTTGCATTGTTGTCCATGCATGTTAATCCCAAAATTTTAAGCAGCAACAGTCTGAAATAATAGGAACACGCTATCCATCGTCGCTCTTGCCAATGATTTGACTCGACTGTGTCGCCTTCTTTGCCAACTTGCGCTGGAAGGAAGGACAGAGGCGGGACAGCGGAGTACTTGCGCCGGGCTACGCCGGGCATGAAATTGCAACATGCGTGGACACACCCTGTTGGCGCGGCGCACCCCCCATTCGCCGTGCCTGTGCCGCGCCTGCGCCTGGTCTACGAAATTAGAGCCCCCGGTCCATTTGCAGGCCATGACATTGACCTTATGTGTCTGTCTTCAAGGAATTTTTTCAGTTTTTACTCTATGGCAAGATGCATTATCATCTTGAAAAATGATTTCATCATCCCCAAACATCCTTTCAATTAATGGGATAAGAAAAGTGTCCAAAATGTCAATGTAAACTTGTGCATTTATTGAAGATGTAATGACAGCCATCTCCCCAGTGCCTTTACCTGACATGCAGCCCCATATCATCAATGACTGTGGAAATGTGCATGTTTTCTTCAGGCAGTCGCCTTCATAAATCTCATTGAAACGGCACCAAACAAAAGTCCCAGCATCATCACCTCGCCCAATGCAGATTCCCGATTCATCACTGAATATGACTTTCATCCAGTCAATTACAGCCCACGACAGCTTTTCCTTAGCACATTGTAACCTTGTTTTTTTCAGTTTAGGTGTTAGTGATGGCTTTTGATTAGCTTTTCTGTATGTAAATCCCATGCTCTTTAGGCGGTTTCTTACACTTTGGGCACAGATGTTGACTCCATTTTCTGCCCATTTGTTCCTCATTTGTTTTGCTGTGCATTTTCTGTTTTCAAGACATATTACTTTAGGTTTTCTGTCTTGACGCTTTGATGTCTTCCTTGGTCTCCCAGTATGCTTGCCTTTAACAACCTTCCCATGCTGTTTCTACTTGGTCCAGATTTTAGACACAGCTGACTGTGAACAACCAACATCTATTGCAACATTATGTGATGATTTTTACCTTCTTTAAGAAGTTTGATAATCCTCTCCTTTGGTTCGATTGACATCTCTTGTGTTGGAGCCATGATTCATGTCAGTCTACTTTGTGCAACAGCTGGTGTGATCACTCCTGTGTAACTGCAGACGAACGAGCAGATCTAATCTGATGCAGGTGTTAGTTTTGGGAATGGAAATTCACAGGGTGATTCCATACTTTTTTCCTCAGAATTGAGTGATTCCATAATTTCTTCCCTCTGCTTGGTCTGAAATGTAACTGTTACTGACAACCACATTTTTTTTTTCTTGATTTCTTTCAGTGTCTCCTAAAGCCAGCAAGTTGCCATTTGAATTTTGTGTCATGTCTGTGATCTGCTTTTTTTCTACAAAATTAAACAACTGAATGAACATCCTCCGAGACTGGAGATTCCATCATTTTTGCCAGGGGTTGTAATGTCATAAAATGTGGATTCTCCCCAACCTCCTCTTACATTTGTGGCAGGAATACGCTATTTATTTCTTATGAAATTATACAGCGCCCTGTGGAATCTTTTTTTATTGATTTAATTATTATTAATTGTTTATCCTTGCTTGCTCCTGCTTTGCTTTGTTTCATAACCTTTTAGGCCTAGAGTGTGTGTGTGCTTGCATATTTTTGATTTAGCAGGGGCCTGCATAACTGTACTAGCGTGTCATGACATGTAGCCTATCTAAAGTCATGCAGACCTGAATGTCTGTCTGTACCAAGGACAAGATGTTTTTCTCTTTCTCTAAGTTTGTGTTTATAGAAAGCTCCGGAATCCATAACAAGATAAACTGGAGCCGGGGCTGATAGAGAAGACAGGTGCTCTCCTCCCCAACGAGATGTATGTGTGCAGGCTTACGACAGCTTGACGTAGGTTTCATAAGACGACGAGGGCTCTCTAGATTACATCATGATGTGTAAATCAGCACGGGGGGAGGAGAATGTCATGGAGTACCGCTACAAAAACCAGAGAGAGACTAACTGTATCATCCTCCATTTTGTTGACTTGACGAGTATGTGGGGATCCTCTGCTGCAGAAAGAGTAAACAAACTTTGGCTGGGATATTAACTTCTCTGCCTCTGACTGATTTTTTTCTTCTGAGTCGTCTGGGTTTCTTCTTGTGAAGGTAATACTTGGAATATTAAAATCAAAATTCCTTTAACAGCCCTCAAAAATTATTGGCACCCCTGGTTAAGATGTGTTAAAAGCTTTAAAATAAATTTAATTTTTATTGCAGCAGCATACTCTCACACTGAAAATTGTAGAAAAATGTAACCTTCAACTCAAGTGAATTTTAAGGGGAAAAAAAAATCCCTGACTAAGAAATAATTGTTTTTCATAAAATCACCTGTCCCACAATTATTGGCATCCCTAACAATTCCTAGGAAATATATATAATTGGAGTATTTCTATCATTTCTACAGTAGTTTACAAAGTTGATCAGTGTATCTAGGAACATTTAATTAGTAAATCATCATTTCCTGTTTCCCTGGGGTATAAATATGATGTGACACAGAGGCAATTTCTCTTATCCACTCTTCAACATGGGAAAGACAAAGGAACACACCATTCAAGTAAGGCAGGTGTGTGTCGACCTTCACAAGTCAGGCAATGGCGACAAGAAAATAGCCACTTGCCTGCATCTGCCCATATCTACTGTCAGAGGAATCATTAACAAGTTTAAAACAACTGTAACAGTGGTAAACAAGCCAGGACGAGGACGCAAGGTTATTTTGCCTCCACGCACAGTGAGGAGGATGGTAAGAGAAATAAAAAGTTCTCCAACGCTCACTGTTAAAGAATTGCGACAAATGGAAGCATCTTGAGGTCACAAAGTCTCCAAAACAACCATCAGGCGCTATCTACATGCCAACAAGATGTTTGGGAGGCATGCACACAAAAAAACCTTTCCTCACTCACAATCATAAATGCAAACGTCTGGAATTTGTTAAGCAGTACTGGGACTTCAACTGGAACTGTGTGCTTTGGTCAGATGAGACCAAGATAGAGCTTTTTGGCAACAAACACTCCAAGTGGGTCTGGCGGAACACGAAAGATGAGTAAGCAGAAAAGGACCTCATGCCCACTGTGAAGTATGGGGGACTATCGATGATGCTGTGGGGCCTGTTTCTCTTCCAGAGGCCCTGGGAACCTTGTTAGGGTCCATGGCATCATGAACGCTTTGAAATACCAGGACATTTTAAATCAAAATCTGGTGGCCTCTGCCCAAAAGCTGAAGATGGGTTGTCACTGGGTCTTTCAGCAAGATAATGACCCAAAACATGTGGCCAAATCTACACAGAAATGGTTCACCAGACACAGAATCAAGCTCCTCCCATGGCCATCTCAGTCCCCAGACTTCAACCCCATTGAAAACCTGTGGAGTGAGCTGGAGAGGACCCAGGTCGCTGGATGATTTAGAGAGATTGTGCAAACAGGAATGGTCGAAGATCCCTCTTTCTGTATTCTCCCATCTTGTGAAACATTATAGGAGAAGATTAGGCGTTGTTTTGTTGGCAAAAAGGGGTTATTCAAAGTATTTAAATCAGGGGTGCTAATTGTGGCACACATGATTTGATGTAAAAGAATCATTTCTTAATGTGGGATTTTTTTCCCACTGAATAAATGCACTTCAATTAAAGGTTGGATTTTCCTCTTTTTTTCATTGTGGTCCTATATTATTTTGAAAAAAACTGAATTTATTAGAAGCTGAAGAACACATCTTAACCAGGGGTGCCAATAATTCCGGAGAACGCTGTATGTCATTTTCTAGTTAAATAGTTTTTTTTTGTGATTGTCAGTCAAAAAAGGGACAGAGGAGGGTGGACAAAGAGAGTACAGACAGAGAGAGAGAGAGAGAGAACATGAAGAACCACATGAGAAAATGGTCAGATAGTAAAATCAAGATTATTAATGCATTAATGCTGCATTCCCAAGTTTTCCCTGGGGTCAAAAAAATTTCCAGACGGCAAAGATACACACTCTTGTGCAGAGTGTGTGTATTTGCACTTTAGATCATCTGATTTTGCAGGGTAGTTGGCATTTAAAAAAGTCAGCATACCTATGGGCAACTTCTCATAAGGATTGTAAGTCTCTTGTCATTCATTGTGATGAGAAAGAGAAGAGAAAAGCTGGAATTTATCAGGTAAGTTGTGATTTTTAAATGAGTGAAGAAAATGCTTTGTTCCTGATTGGCCTGACCATGTTTTTGTTATGATTCTGCCTGACTGCCATGTTTGATTATGAATTCTGCTTTGTCTGACCATGCTCTGTATTTGTGATTAGGATTCCATGCCTTGATTCCATGCCATGTATTGTTTCTGTTTGATTCTGTATGTTCTGCCATATTCCACTCCTGCAGTTATATTCCGGTCCATGTTTTGTATCATACCATGCATTGCACTTTGTCTCCCCCTGTCTGGTCTTTTGTCATGTGATTGCTCTTTGCCCCAGTATTGTGTGCCACACTCTCTGGTGATTTCATGGTTTCTGGGATTTTATCCATTCCTTCCCGTCTCGTTTACTTCCTTCACCTTGCTTTTCTATATTACTAACAATACTAACAGTTTGTTGTTTTAGTTAAACTTACTAACCAATACTAACATTGTTTATAGTACTAGCTTACAAACAAGCACTAGGGATTGTACAGCTGCACATTACTAATTGACTAACGAGCTCTCAGTACTCGCTCTGCTCTAGTCTCCGCCCCTTGCCTTCACTCAATTGACTTTGCTGTGTCTCAGCAGATTTTCTGCACCTGCTAATCACTGTTCTGTCTCTCACTCTGTGCAATAAATAAATAAATAGAGAACTAATTCTGAACACTAAATCTCTTATCCATGATAGTGCAATTATTACAGGAAAATTTACATTATACTCTAGAACAGTGGCGGCAGGTGCAAAAAATTTTTTTTGGGGAGAGGGGCGCAATTTACTTCACCTGACAGCTGCTTTGATGTCAAGTCAGTTATTAAGAAGGAAAATGTAGCCTACAGATTTTATCAGGGTTTGTACCTTTTTATTCCCCCAGCATATAATGCGAGGGGATATAGCGATAGCCGTGTCTGTCTGTCCGTCCGTCCGTAAATATTTCGTTTCCGGGGCAAAACTCAAAATCCGTTCAATATTTCTTCACGAACTTTGATGAGTAGATCTTATATATCATGTAGATGTGCCTTTTGGTATTTAGGAATTTCTTGAGCAGTTAATCCATGAATGTGGGGGGCCGGGGGGATACGCCATTGCCAGATGGCTCTTGTTTTATTATGAATTGAGGATGTATGGCCACAGATCACTGTATCTGTCCTTACATTACTTACAGATTGTAAAAGAGGTCGTGTTAAAGATAATCCACCAACTAACTGGGATTTTGATGTTTGGTAAAGATGCAAACAATAAGTGGAACATAGTTAAACAGAAAAACAAAACACAAATAAAAAAATACAGCACTGTAATGCTGTCTACAGGCTTCATACACCTTTTCCAAAGTGAAATTTGAGCTACTTTTCAAGGATTTTCAAGGTGCATTTTCATGCTTTTCCAGTACCTTACAACTGTGGTAAGTTTCATATTTATATACATAAATGACAGATTCCACAAAGTGTGGCCAACAGGTCCCACTGTACTTAACAGGATGAAATTATAAAATTAAAAACTAAAATGGTGACGATTGTCTGAGCCAACGCAATAATGGCACGATGAGCAGAGAAAAGGGAAGGCTGACCAGCGACCAACTCGCTAATCCACAATAAGCAGGGCTTTGTTAAAGCCTGTATATCTACTCTTGAACAGTGACCTGAAATGTACAGTTTATACCCAGGATAATTTTGTGGCAATAAAATTCATACACTGCATAATGAGTCAATCCTCCCCACTCATTTCACAGTTCCTCATCCACCTTCTGAGAGGAAGGAGGGACTTTTTAGCGCCACCCTGTAGTATGGATGTGCCAACCCCTTTAAGTCAAACCAAGGCTGGCTTAATCCATCCAGGGATTGGAGTGAACTCGTCCATTTAATAAACCGTGTTCGAACTCGGCTTGCTTGTGAAAATTCAATAACTGATCCCGATCTGCCATCTAGTGATAGAATATTGTTACTGCATGTATAAATCAGCAGCTCCATGTCCACTGGCGAACACATCTGCACAAAATGGGTTAAATACTCTGCCAGCAGCCGCCAAATCTCATTCACAGCTGTGCTGTATTAAGATTTCAGGTTGTTGCTAACGTTATTACTGTGGATGGAAATCCCGGGGGGAGATGGGAATGTTGCCCACGACTAACTTGATTTAGGCAATTTTCATTAGTGTCATTTTACTACCAAAACCATAATGCTTTGAGAACTTTCTTTGTCGGACTCTCATTCTCTCTTGAGAATAGCAAAAGAAAGATGGCAAAGCATTCTGGAAATGGTAGTATGTGACTCTAGAATGAAAATGACCTATTCAGCTGGCCTGGTTAACTGAGCTGAATTATTTCCTGTGGCCAAAAGGAAAAATAAAGCAGAAGAATTCTTTATACTGTTCAAATTCAAATAATAATTATTATTCAATCAATGATTCTCATATTTTTTATAATCAAGTTCTTTAAGGGACTGTTCGTTTATAATGTCACAGAGGTGGTGATTTTTATGGGGGGGGGGGGGGATTTTATGCACAATGTTTTTTTAGGGTGGTAGAATTTTATTTTAGAATTTTACGTATGGGGGTAAATTTATAAGGACTATTATTGATGGGGGTAGGTTTTCAAAAACAACTCTTTCTATAAAAACCACCAGCCTCCCCTATGACATGATAAATGAACAGTCTCTAAGATAGTGATAGACTTCTACATTTATCACATATTTAGTTATATGGATTATTGTATGCATTATTATTGGATTTCTAAGTAGCAGTTGCACATATAATCCCTATTTACATGAAAGAAATGTCATGTTCATATATATGTGAATAAAGACAATATTCCAAAACTTGTTGAATGACATCTGGCATAAATTGAAGTTCTATCTAAAACAATCCCTTAGTCTATGGGGTCAGTAGTCTTCAAATGTGTGAACTACTGGAGTAACAGATAGTTTGCAATGAAATATTCCAAGTGTGATGTATCATTTTTGCAAGCCAATGAGCCTTTATGCCTGCATCACCTGGTTTGGCATAACTTATTAGTGCTCCATAATGGTGGTGGTGATGGGAGTCAACCATCATTGTTGAACCATTCATGTTTACAATAAACATGAAAGAACATTCACCAGTAACCACAACACTACAATTTGGTTTCTTCCTTTTCCCGAGATCTTCAAAGATTGAAGAGAGTTGATTGATTGCATCAGTGCCAAAGGCATCTCGTTGTTGCAAACCGTCTTTCACATAGCACTCTCCTCCAGCAATCTCTATAGCTTCGTCAGCTGACACATTAACTGGATCGTGTTCAAATATGCCATCATGAATTTCATTACCTGCAATAATGGCCTGTGTTACAGAGGTTTTCCAATTACTATCGAGATCCACTTCAATGCTAGAGGGCTTTAGACCAGCTTCAAAATACAAATGACCAAAATATAATGCAATAAATGTACATGCATTGCTGCCACTTCTACCAAATATTGTTGACTGACTGCAATCAGATGGCATATGCCACTTATATTCCAGATGGGTATGAATGCTTCTAGTGCCACTTATTGCAGCTGAAGACCTTGTTGATAGTCGAGTGGTTCTTGTGGAAGCACACGTAGCTGGCTGGCTGGATATGGTAGAAGGCAAATCTTGAGCTGATGACCACGCACATGATGAAATTGCTGTGGTGGAAGGTGGAAAGGAGGATGGTGCTGGTGGGCTAGCTGTGGAGGAAGGTGGAGAGGAGGATGGTGCTGGTGGGCTGGCCGTGGTGGAAGGTGGAGAGGAGGATGGTGCTGGTGGGCTGGCTGTGGTAGAAGGCTGACCGGTGGATGGTGCTGGTGGACTGTTAGTAGGCAATGATGTTAAAGAAGCTAAAGTTGGCTGCGAGCAGGTTTGCAGAAACTGATGGTAACTTTCAATTGTATATTGCATGGCCTTCTTTTTCTTTGCATGGTATGTACTCCACCAACTTTTTATCTGACGTTCTTTTAGCTCCTCTATACCTTGCTCTCTCATTTCACGTACAACATCTTTAGGGTTTGCACGAATACCATGCAGTGCTTGTCGGTCATGATAAAATATTAATATATCTCTCTGGGCTTGGGTAAAAGAAGCACGTTTTCCTCCACTGACTTTTAGGGCATAGCCTTTGGGGGGTAGCTTTTCGTGGTAAGGGTGGACATCAACTGCAGCTGTATTTGGTGTTAGGATTGAATCTAGTGCATAATTGATAAATGTAATACTGTATGATTGTGCAGAGGTGGTATTTGGTTCAACAATATTAATTGTAGGACTGCCTTCACCAACCTCAGCAACTGTGGCCCCAGCAATACATTCTCTCCTTTTTGATATTGCCTGCAGCTACTCTTTGGTCTTCTTCATCTCCTTTACAACTCCAGCCAGTGATCTACAAATGACATCATCTTTGTGTGTCCCATCCTTTGGGAATAAGAAATTGCCAAACAACGTGATATCTTTGAGGGTACCCATATCTTTAGGAGCTTTCTCTCAGTCAGTTGTCAACTTCATGCAGGATGTGTTCTTGATGGACTAAAATGTCAAATGAATAATGTTACATTTTCATTGCAAGAAACATGTCTGATTCTAATACTGTATATTACTTGCATAAAACTAGCATGTTTATTTTTTGTCTTGCCACAATACTTTCTGTACTGTTTATCGAATTAAGGGTATATCTCAGACTTCTGAACTAAATATTTGTTGGGAATTTCAAAACACAATTTTGGTAAGCAAAATGTTACTTACTGAAATGATATCTGCAAGTTGTTCACCAGTTTCAAGGTTATTGCCAATTCTCACCCAGCGCGAAATTCGATGGCTGACATGGGCAAAGTGGGTGTCGAGGACTGTTTTATCTTCACCATCTTCAAAATTGTTGTACTCAACCAAATTCAAATTGAAGGCGTGGTTGACTTCGGCCTAGTACAACAAAAATCCAGTGTTATTGTGATGTGGGCCATTATCTAAACAAAAGAAACAATAACCTTGTAAGTGATTTTACAATGAATAATGGCGTAAAGAGTTACCTGCAACTGAATATTATCCAAGTCATTTTTGGACAGGTCATCAAAAAAGCACAATACCCTTTGAACTCTCTGCGTAATTTTTTCTAAAAAGGCATGTTTCTGTAGGCTCTATTGCTTTATATGCCTTTGCTGAAGATGGTTTCAAGTTGAGACTGAACTTGATTCTTTTGAAATTATTGGTAGGCCTCAACAGAGCACCCACCCCCCCCCTCAAAAAAAATACCAATATCTTAACAGAAACATTATCACAACAGCTGAAAATCTGAATACCTACCAGAAAATAAATAAATGTCAAATCCTGGGAATGCAGTCTCCATCCATGTGAATCCTACATCCATTGCGCTTTGACTCAACCATGCATCTTGTTTTGTGTCATTACTCCATAAGTTGATGACCTCTGCCTTGTGTTTGGTTTCAGAAACTTTTCCGTTGACATAAAAACCAAATATGGAAATACCTCTTTTTCCATACCAGTCTCATTGTATTTCCCTCATTCTCTTTCCTAATTCAAGCTTCATCTTGTAGTCAACTACAACAACACACTGACCTGCCTTTAAGTACTTCAGGACATATTGATAATAATCACCCTGATGTTTTGTCCTGATAAGATGTCTTACATACTTCCAATATCCATTGACACAATCTTGAAATTGTCCTTTCAACTTTGTCATGTCTGATGTAGATTGGTCTAAGGCATTCGAGAGACTTGTGCACAGTGTAAAATCCAATGATTTCAGGACAAAAAATGTATGGGTTTCAGTGCAATTACCTAAAGCATATCCCAAACAAAGTTCAGCGCAAGGACAGTGAACTTAACAAGACCATAAGAAAATATCAGACTTTTCTGAAAACCAAGTATTCCAAGATGACTGAAAGACATTCGTCTTTCAGTCATCTTGGAATACTTGGTTTTCAGAAAAGTCTGATATTTTCTTATGGTCTTGTTAAGTTCACTTACATAATTACTCATTTCTTGAGAGAGTAAACACAAGCTGTCAAAGTTTCAATGACCAAACTCATCGTAAAGGTTACAGAGACCAGCAAGCATGGTGTTGGAACGGAAATTCTTAGGGAGGTTAGAGGAGATATATGTCCTCTTGACACCATTTAGCTATTCCAGACAATACTGCTGCTTGACATTTTTTATTGAATCCTGCCAATGTCTCACAGGTGTTTCATTACCATCAAGTAACACACTTCTATTGTGTTCCAGGGTTGTTTATGGGTTTAACAGTTTCCTGTTTCATGTTCAAGATTTCATAGTCACAGTTTTAACAGTTTCTTGTATCAGGTTCAAGTATTTCATAATTTCATGTTCATTGTCCATATTTTTACTTTTCCATGTTTTTGTTCATGCCAGGTCTGCCAAGCCACTCCACCGCTTGTCTGCGTTCCACCCCGTGCCTTCGTTGTTGCACATTTCAGAGCTCTGGTTGGCTTAGGTATTTCCCCTTCCTTCCATGCTGTGCTGGATTCGGGCCTTTCTAAGCTTAATTGGCAATTAACTGTTTTTAAGTTACTAACATTTACTAACACTCACTGGGTAGGTGTAATTCATTAGATAGGCATATTACTAATATTACTAATTTAGACAGGGAGTTTATTGTCATGATTCCTGCGTTGCTATTTCAAGATCTTGCTGTGCTTTTCTGTTCTGAACATTCATGCTGCTTTCAGACTGCATACTTAATTGGTACTTAAGCTGAGCACGCTCATTCTCTTAATGAGCCAGTCTTGTTATCCAATCTTGGTCCATGTCTCATGATCTTGCCCTGCCTCTTGTTTCTGCTACTCCAGGTGTTGCCCCTCATGTGTCTTGATTTCCTAGCCTTTATCTGGATGCGGTGGAAGTTGGCTGGCAGACAGTGTCTCAAGTTCTAGCTCATGTTTGCAAGTTTTGTCGCTCATGTTCATGCTTTCAAGTCCTCATTCATGGTTCCAAGTTTTGTTCATTGTCCCTGTGTATATAGCCCTAGTCTTGTTGTTTATTTTTGTTCTTGAATTTCTACCTGGAGTTTCCAGTGGTTTTTTGTTCTTGCCATTTTTGCTATTTAGTTTCCCCGCTCTGTGTAGCGTACCTTAGTTGTCTTTTTGCAACCCTTTGGGCCAAGTTTTTCGTTGGCCCTCGTGCCTGTTTTGTTTTTTGTTTAATAAAATCCTCATTCCCATCTCCCCGCATCTGGTGTCTACCTGATTCCATATCAACTTCGGCAAGATGAGGGTCTTGAAATTCCATCCTTGTGCAGAAATTCAGTAAATTTCTTGTAGAACCTGAGGACTGATTCCCTGTCTGGAGAATTTTAAAGAAGGTGGAGGAGTTCCACCACGTCCAAATAGCAAACGATGGACTTTTGCTGCAGTGACTGGGGAGCATCCAAACAAGCGTTGAAGTTCTCTGTAAGATAATGCAGGGCAACAAAAGACAATAACCCTCTCTTTTCATCGTTGTAATGGCAAACTCTCCCAACCACTTTTGCAGCCTCAATACGGGAAAAAATTTCCTCAGGTGTAACCCCTACATATGCAATCCAACTTTTGGCTTATGTGTTACCGATCAGGAACTTTTGCTTCTGTCTTGAAGCATTGTGTCTTATTTCAGTCAGCAATAATTTGTCTTTGCAGCTTTTATATTCTTTTACCAGATACTGAATAAATTCAGAATCAGAAGATGTTTCTCTTTTTGGATGTCCAAATTGTCTGCCATTTCTTGCTTTCGAGAACATCAGCCATCAGGTCTTTTAAGGCAGGCCCAGAATCATTGTGAACAAACTTCATTGCATAGTTTCTGCCCTCATTACACGCTTTGTCCTGTCTGTTGGCTCTTGATAGGGCTTGCCTGGCATGCTTGGTAACGGAGTCCCTCGTGTACATGTTTCAGGAAGTGCATATTCCATATGAGATTCCTGTAATTCCTCATTGCATTCTTGGTTGTTTTGGTCCTCTTGATTTTCTACGTTCTCTGGATTCTAGAAAATAAAATGCCAAATAAAGTCAAGTTTCATGAATTAAAGATCCGTAAAACCATTGAGAAGTGCACGTAATAATTTACGATACAATGAATCGCAAAGAATGCAAAGAATAAATACAATCACATGTATTGTCATTGAAGCATCGAAAATCAGAGTACCGATTGTAGACAGTAAAGCTTATTTACAGTGACAAAATTACAATGTAGACACTACTAGCTAAGCTAAGTAGTGACAATTTAAGCTTATAGACATAACCATGACTTTTCCATAACATTCTCACCTTAGATCCTACAGTAGATTCAGTGTTCAGTTTTCGGCATTTCTCTTCGATTTCGATCCTTCCACGACATGCCAAACAAATTTTCCTTTTCCGAGTTTTATTGTGTCCTCTATCAAGAGGAGCACAGTAACTTCCCTTGGTGTAAGAAGCGACCCTGAGTGTGGAGGAGTCTACATCTGAGTGGAGCCACGCTTCGTGTCTTAAACAGCTGCATTTCGTCGTAATGAAAGGCATTTTATGCTTTCAAACTTTAACAATAAACACGGACGCGATTCACATATCGGAATATCAATAAAAGAAACATTAAGTAAGGGAAATGAGACTGAATTTGACTCTAAAAATCACACAACTTCAAGATAGGCTTCGTTGTTATGACAATGGCGTCAGTCACATGTGGGGGCGTGATAATTTTACGAACAGATTCCGAGGGTTCCCCTCATAAGATTGAACAGAAAATTTCATAGACAATTGTTACAATGTTTCTTTCGGAGATGGTATGACAGTTCGGTATTTTTTTGGTCTTTTTTCGTTAAAATCGGATGAATGTGATTCACAGCCAATCAGAGACCGCAAAATTATTTATTTAAGCCAATTAAGAGTATCCTTCCTGCGCATTCCTTGCCGTTGAGTGCTATCGTTTTTAAGAGCATCATTACTTAAAAAAATAATAAATCTGAGACACTGGACAAGCCAACAAAATGTTAAATCTACCTCCTTTTTATTCCAGTCTTTTCCCAATCGTGTTCAGTCGCCCTTCAATAGCCTATCTTAACAAAAGGCAACAAAAGTTAGTAAGTCTTCATGAACGTCAAGGAATGTAAGTGTGTGTGAAATCGTAATTGATTATAGACCCAAATCGTGATGATTGTAGAAGATTGTGACAGATTGTCGTAGAATCGTAACAGACCTTCATGGAATGGTAACGGATCGGATATCCAATCATGTCAGATATTGTTCAGGATCCTAACAAAATGTATCATATCCTTTTATATCATATGAAACCGTAAAAATGCGTCAAAAATGGGAAAAATAAAAAGTTCCACCATCATGAAGATCTACTGCGATCTTTGGTTCGTATCAGATTAGCATAATCGTGGCTCAAGTGTAAACGTAGCATTAAAGGCGAACGTCAACACTTCACGCTTGTTTCATTTCAAATACACGGAGGTGTCATTATGAGCCGATAGGAGAAAAAAAATGGTGTCACTATCCAAATGGACCTGACTGCGCAGTTGAATATACCACTGGGTACGGTGAATCAAAGAAATAACACTTTCTAAAAAAAAAAAAATGGATTAGTTGCAAATTTTCCAGGAAGACGCATGCAAAGCTCTTTTCCAAACTTGCTAAATGCTGCATGCTTACAACCTCATTGAAAGATGGCATTCACTGTCCCTCCCTATTCCTTTTGTGCTATTGAAGAGCTAGCAAACATCATATTGTGCATGTGATCAGTCAACGGCTCTCAGAGGGAGGAACCTTGTGAACAAGGGTATAAGCACAAAGGAAACAGCAGACTAACCCACAATTCCAATTTCTGGCTTCACTCACAATCAGCTGAACATAATGCAGACTTTTCATGGTGAGTGTCTGTGTCTTTCTGTTTGTATTAATGTTATAAAAACTAAAAGCGGATTTCATGAAAGAGAACATTTCACTCTGATAGAGTATCTTTCTCCAATTGTGTGCCGGCCTTTGCGGCAGATTTGTTGTGTATTTTTGATGGGAGCTACAACCCAAACTTGGAACAATATGGAAAATGGACATAAAAATAGAAAGCAATGATTTCTAAATGTTCTTTGACTTGTATTTCATTGCAAACACTATAATCACAAGATGTTATAAGATTTTTTTTTTCTTTTTCCTGGTCAACTTTTATTTCAGTTTGCGCTTCACTTTGTGATGCATAATCTATTCCTAGCACTTGAGCCAGGAAGGCATTCAAAAAAAAAATAAAAGTTGGAGTGGGGGCCATTTAGGACTAGTAATGGGATTTGAAATGTCTATAATGGTCCAATTTGAAATGGCTTTTGTAAGAATAGGAATGCAATCATGATTTGGTTGAAAAGCAGAATCCTGGAAAGGTGTAGTCCGTTGAAAGCAAATAAGGGCCAAGGATTACTAACTTGCCCACAAATGAGTGAGAAATCATTGAAAAGTTTAAAAACTGTTTGTCAAAGAAAGATGGGAAGGCATTTTAATATTTCACTGTCTATAGCGCAATTTAAAGGATTCAAGGAATCTGGAGGAATTTCCAAGCAGAAAGGGCTAAAGCGCAATCTTAAAATGGATTCTCATAATCCTGATGATTCTAATGCCATTGAACGAAGAACTTTTATCTAAAAGTGTACGACCACATAGGTTCAGGATTACTTTGACAAACCTGAGCCAAGCAAGAAAAGAACCATCATGTTCTGTCATGGTACGGAGTTGTGTCAGTGCCCTTGGTAAGGGTAACTTGTGCCTCTGTGAAGGCAGCATTGCTGCTGAGAAGTACACTGAGATCTTGAAGCAGCATATACAGTATTTCCTTGAAAACGGGGATGCCCACGCATGCTTTATTAACATTTGCTTTAAAAGCCTTTCCCTTAATTTTAAAATATTTAAATAAAAAAAAAATAATGTTAATGTTTTACTTCTCTATTCATGAGGGCCAAGTAGAATCTAATTTCACCTATTTCTGCATGACAATCTGTGACTTCTGCCCAGTTCTCCCCAGTGTTTGAGGCACCAGCAGCCACTAATGTAAATATTAATGTATCCCCCTAAAAATTGATGTTGGTGTCATGCAACTGTTGGATTAGGCTACATGCACCTTCTTCGGTCCAATTCATGCACTCTCTTTTAGAGAAAAACTGAAATAGCTAAAAACTTGCTGTCATTTCCAGCTTCAAATCGTTACAGTGGGTAATTTCTATAAAACTAAAAAAAAAATCTGAAAGCTATAAACTAACAGTAAAATACCGTAAATTCACAGCTGTGGATATTGCTGTGGTGACGGGAGCTAAACTCGAGTGTATTCTTCTGTGGGTCACACATAACCACCCACTGAGCCGACGGGTCACTCCATTTAACTCTGAGAGGCTTTTCCTTTGAGGAAGCATGCATACGGTCAGTCTGCAGTAGGATGAAATGTTGTTTTGGATAGGAGATATACTAAGAGGCATTCAAAATGCAAGCAGCAATGTACAAAATTTTGTGCAAATAATAAATAACAGAAAAAATAAATTCAAGCATATTTAAAGAAGAGTATTATCTCACAAACGGTGAATCCTAACAAATACGTAGGTTGGCAAACCATGTGTCAATAACACAAGTCTAGTACATGACTCACTCCTCAAACGATCGACAGAAAGGACAAAGACATATTGTATGCATTGCTCAATATTGACTCCAGCTATAAAAATCCTGGCTGAAGAACTTAACATTTGTGAGAAGTCACAATGCCATGATTGACATATCAAAACAGGGATCAAGTGATTGCAATGCTGATGGCCAAAATGAGCACAGCAAGAGTTGCAGCACACTTTGGAATGCATTGTGGGACTGTACTATGTCTGCAAATACAATATAGGCAGACAGGAAGCTCCCGAGATTGACCGCGGCCTGGGCAGCACATCTGTGACCATGTGTGCGCAGGACCATAGCATTCACGTGATGCATCTCAGAGACTGCTTTTGTTCAGCATCAGTGACCTCTGCCGAGATTCCCGGAAGACGCCATGACCATATCAGCTCCCGTAGAGTGCAAAGAGGGCTCTGGGATGAAGGCATCTCTATATTTAGAGTACGTGCTGGGAAGGTCCTGATGGATCGCAGACGTGCTACTTGTTCTCAGTGGGGCTCAAACGCCTGTCCCTTGACAGGCAAACTTTTAGGCAGTCTAAACAGCGGATCGATTCAATGGTAAAACAAAAAAGCACTTTCCTTTGTCTACTTTGAAGCCAACATTGCTGTTATAAAATGGTGACTGAATTTATATATTAATTACATTGAGACATAGCCAAATCAATATGTATTTAAACACGATCATTAGGCTTCATTTCACCCTTCCTCCTTATAGCCATCAACTTCACAATTTTTGCACAAAAGCATAGACCCAACATGACACCATCATAATGGTTACAGTAGATTGGTGACGTGACCCACAATTTTACATTATAGTTTGCGTTTGGACATCCTGTCGAGTAGGGCAGGCATCTATTTTATTCAAGTCAGTTACCTGAACTGAGACTGCATGGCTCAGAGGCGTATATACAGAGAGAGTTTGGCCAGTCCAGTTTGAGTCGACTGGAACGGTGATTGGATAATAGCTAATCACGTGACACAATGGAGCCATGTTGTTACCCTACACGCAGCTTGTCATGATAGACCTGTCATGTTGGGCCCACATGACTTTTTTTTAAAATTTTGCATTTGAAAAATAAAGTCAAAATGTTGAGAATAAAACAGAGGGGGATTTGAGGTTTTTTCTTTTCTTTTTTGCATTTGTTTCATTTCATTTTGCAAATGAAGTTGAATTGCCATGAAATAAGTTGAATGACCGTTTTGAGAATAAAGGTGAAATTTTGACTGTATAGTCAATACCCAACTATTTAACTTTAGAAAGCGTGACTGGTGAACTGACTGACCATCCTGCCAGCTGTGTGTACTTCATGGCGTGACATTAACATAATCTCTTGCAAAACTATCTGAATGATACCGGCGCAAAAAAAACAAGCATGTTTTTGACGTGCCCACTTTCTGTGCCTTGGTCAGCGTGGTCTCTCCAGTCATCCTCACAAGTGCACTTTGGATGCAATTAAGTGGTCTGCCATTACTTTTGGGTCATTGTTTGCCACACTAGATAGCGGCTAAAACCATCAATACAATCATTGATAGCAATGAATATGGCCTCAACTTATCATACAAATCCATTGCCATAGCGCATTACCTTCGTTGTGGTAAGGCCTGCGTCTCAGACGCCGCGCCCGCCTGAGTTCCACACTTTCAAGATCTCTCAGCTTGATCGATTCTTACTGTGTCCTGGGCTACAACATATCCTCTCCATATTGCACGCAAGTGTAACCATTGTAGCGAGGCACTGGAAAACAATGCGCAAAGGAGGTGGGAAGATGGATCAAAGCCCCACCCACAGGGCGATAATTTTATTCTTATTAATTCAAACACCAAAAGGCGCTTATAATTTCGTGCTCATAAACATATCTCTTAAATAGTTTTAGTTGCCGATTTCACTTTTCAGTTCAGGAGGCGGGCTGTGTGTCTTCAAACACCGCTGTAGGTCGTCGCGTGAACCCCTGGTCCCTCTACCATCGGACTCGTAAGCATAAAAACACATAAGCGTAGTTAGACTTGAATCTTACGTCCGCACTCCTCGCCCGCCTCTTGACGACTGCCTGGCGTCCTCCTTTATGCCACAGTCGGCTCTGATCAGTATGAGGCGCAGCTGTGTCTCCAAGTGCACCTCTTTCCCAGCCCTGACTAGCCTTATGAATTGCAGCTGATGGGAACTGTCCACCAGCGCTGTACGGGTGTCGGCCCTCCGGCCACTGTCTGGAGTGCTGAAGATCCACTCTGCATTGGTAACAAGGGGGAGGAGAATCAGCTGTGGTGGGCATGCTGACGTCGTCGAGGGGCGCCCTGGTTTGCCACACCATCCATACCCTTGCACTCTTGCATCTGTCCATTACCAGTTATTTCAAGTTTGTGTGGTTTCTCCTTCTGAACAAAAGCAATATTTGGCACAATCTCTTCAAAGTCCTAATGCTTATAACCACGCCGTGTTTATGCGCTAAAAGGTAAAGAATTTCCGTAAGACAAAAACCAATACTGAAGTACAATTTCACGAATTCATCAACGTTAGGCATTTTGTCTGCACTGATATGCGCTAACGTTTGTAGTTTGATTGATGCTTGATGCAGACCACCAATTTGACCCATGACTTTTCAAGAAATAAGATGCTATCCGCTGCATCAGTCAAGGTTTTGATCATTGTTGCCACCAAAAACATTTTAATCATTGCAAGGATGATTCAGTCATGGGCTCGAAAGTATTTGCCCATTTAAATCCAAAATGTGACTTTTTTTTTGGCAAATCAGTGTATTTTCTTCTTCCTCAGGCTTTATAAAAAAAGAAAGTAGTACATTAACGCCATCTGTAGGAGAGATGTGTTGGACCGCCTGGAACACAAGACAGGGAGTAAGAAGATAAAAAAAAACAGAGAACAAAATAAACAAATAAAGTAATTTAAAAAATTGAGTCCAATCTGCTCCACCAGTTGTCTTTAGTTATAGAATAACAGCTTTGATTAAAGATTGTGTCCCCATCATCACACTAAGCAGGCCTTTAACAACATTTCAGACACAAACTCATGCATTAAGATTGAACAAATTTATTGACATGTAAATGTAATGACATTTGAGTTTGTCGGAAGGTTCTGCTCTGGAAGTGCTCTTTACCATGCATAGCATACTTAAGAAGCCCCCAAAATAGCAGAACCATCATCAGCAAGTGACGCTCAATTATGTGAGCAACTAAACTATGTGTAGCCTGGCTTCTTGCTGGACCCATTTGGCTTGTTCCCCAGAGAACACACCGCTTGGTGCCCTCCCATCAGTACCTGCGGGCAGGGTTGAATTGTGTGGAAGAAGAAGGCACTCTTCTCCTCCCCCTCACCCATCATTCTGTCAGTACCTGGCTATTCAACCAATCCAGTCCCATTGTTATCTTTTGAATGTCTCTCTTACCCCACTCTGTTGATAATTCATTGGTTTTCTCTGCCATTTATCCTTTTTTATCCAATCAGTTCAATCTTTACTGCAAAGAACAGCCCACCTTGTTTCAGTGTAAAAAAAGGTTTCATCAAAATTGGATGAAGGGGCATGGAGAACTTTGTCCTCCCGCAATGCCAAATTTCACTTTTCCCCTGACTGAAGCCTGAGCTATACTCCAGCGCCCTCAACATCCCACGCTTAATTTGTGTTGACTATTTAAAGAACATCCCATGGAATCATATTATGAATAAACTGTCTTGGGCACAGTCTGAAAATGCCCCTGATATTATAGCTAAAATAGCCAAAAGTAGCATCTTGCAGTGCCCCCTATTGGACGCGCCCTTAACATCCCAAATTATTGCGAGCCCTACACACAGTAGATTGACATATTTGAAAATGAATCTGGGCTGCTGTTGGCGCAATGTCTTTCACCAACAAAAATTTTAGGCAAATGTGAGACCATCGTATCTCACCCCCGAATGGTAAACTGCCTGATTCTGAGAAAAATTGGCTCTTAAACAACAAACTGCTGCAAGGGCTATTCTCTAACCTAAATATTTAGAGCAAAGAAAAAGAACATGGTCAAATGTCCCTCTATTCTCAGAGCACAGTTTAAGTTCTATCAAAACTGGACAAGATTGTTGTAGCTGCTGAGCTACAGGCACTGCACGCATAGACAATGACTTTATAAGCCTGCTTTGGAGATACCGGAGTAGCTCCCCAACTGTACCCTGAAACTTCTGAGTGGGTTCACAAACTTCTTACATTTATCCATCTGAATATGAGCTCTGTTTGTTGTTTTAGTTACTTGTCAGACTCCCAAATACCATACTCTCCGTTGAACATGATGTAATGACTGTTACAATTAAATGTACAAACCTTGCTGAGGGTGGCGCTAGAATATTTGCATTGTGATACTGGTTCAGCCATAGATGGTATATACTCAGTGGTAAGTGGCTTTTCTTTTTCATGTTAATGCTACTGGCAATGCCTGCGGATTACTATTTTGGAACTGTGATTGCAGTTTTTTTTTTTTTTTTTTTTGTGGAGACATAATCATATGTGTTCACATGAAGCAAACACTGTTGCTGTATATCATAAACTGACCGGGCCTTGCTTTGCTAGCAAAATACATCAGTTGCTTTATCAGAGGAGCAAATTCCCATACAGAGAAGTGACCTCCTTTAATATCCAGCTCTTCAGCCAATCATATGCAAGGTTTTGTCGAGAACAGCAGTGGTGCCACGGGTTCGGCAAAGTTCGGAAATGTATCTGGGTTTCCTCAAATTTGATGGCTGTTTTCAGTATAGTGTGTTGTTTTTTTTTTGTTTTTTTTTGATTGGGCTATGTTTTTATTTTTTTAAATTTGGCACCTCCAATTCCACCCAAATCTGGAATGCCCAATTGGTGAACTATGTACAAAGCTTGCCCGTATGCGACCCCTTGCTGCCAACACAGGATAGTGAGGACAGTTCATGGCTCTCCTCCGAAGCACGTGCCTGTCAACCACTGATTCTTATACACTCATTGGTTGAATCTTCGCAAGTTCAGAACGAGGGTGGAGGATACCCGGACATGAACAAAACCAGAGTCTTCCTGACAAGAGCCCGTCTGGCCAACAGGAGGCACTGGGGCAACGAACAAAGCTGATTTTGTAATTTTCCCTAATCCGGCAGTCCCTTCCCAATTTGAAACCCTGTAGCGCGATGGCCAATTGTGCGCTACGCTGAAAAAGCTGCTGACCCCTGCCGGTGGGTACGACCGGGGCTCGAACCCGTGACGTGATAGTCACCTCTGCACTGCAGCGCAGTGCCTTAACCGAGTCAGCTATCCGGCAGCCCGTCGATTGGACTATGTTGAAGATGCGGATTTCGCTTCCCATTCTTAAAAATAGCTAACCGGTTGGATTTTCTCCGCTATGGTTGGAATGTTACATCCCCTAACCCATATCATCTAGATATGGCTCTTGTCAGCTCAGCAGAAGACATCAATCATTATATTGGGCAGACTAGGGAAACATACGCTACCCAAGTGGGATTCCAGTTTCAGCTGAATAAGTTTGAGCACTGTGAGCACATCTACACATGACATTGCCAGTTATTCATTGCTCTGCGTGCTATCAAAAAATCACTGTTTCACAGATCTCGTGGCATGCTTGTTTCACTGTGTCTCTCAGATATTGGACATCGTTATGCTTCAGTACGCCTATTATACCTATTATTTGTGCTCTCACTGTAGTATTTAAAAATACCAAAAGGCTGCTGTTTTTTAGATAGCCGTCTGGAATCACCATTCCTAGCACTGCCAGTGATACTATGGTTTAAAGTGACTTCGATCGCTCATCTTGCTCGTCTAATGTTTAGTCAGGAAGAAAATTAAACCACTGCATCTTGTCTGCATGTTTAATATTTTTACAGCCCCGAATCATAAAATTTGGGATGGTCTGTGAAATTCAGATTAAATCTGAAAGATGAGATTTGTGAATTATCTTCGACCTGTATTATTTTGACAACAATCCAACAGCCCATTATTTGATTTCATGCCACATGAATTATATTGTTATTTCAAAATAAACACAAAGATAAATGTTTATTTTTGCAGCACATTTCAAAATAAGTCAGGACAGTAAAGTATTTACCTCACTGTAATGTTGCAGTTTCTTTTCAAAACACTTAATAAATGTTTAGGGATTGAAGACACAAAGTGTCTCAGGAAATTTTGTCCCATTCATCCAAGAATTATGGTGTGGAACAATATAGGATCTTTGTTGTGTCATTTTGTGTTTCAAGATGTCCTGCAGGACTGCAGGTAGACTAGTAGAAACACCTACTCAGCTATGCCTATGCATGCAGAATGTGGTTTAGCGTTGTGTTGTTGAAATAACCATGGGCATCCCCAGAATTGAAGTTGTCTCAAAGGCAACATTAGTCACTTTAAAATCTGTCTTTTTCAGCTGTAATTCACAGAAGTGCAAGCTACTCTTGCCGAGGGCACTGACACGACACCACACCATGACAGAGCATGGGTCTTGGACTTGTTGCTGGAAAAATCCGGATGTTCCTTTTCTTCTGTGGCCCAGAGAACATAGCTCACATTTCATCCAAAAAAGACCTGAAATATTGATTAATCTGACCTCAATACACATTTGTTCTGTGTGATGGCCTATCACACATCCATCCAAGCTCAGAAGTCAACAGGACTTCTGGACATTTAACACAGTCTTCTTTGCACAGTAAAGTTTTACTTGCATTGTAGATATAAGTTGAAGTACTTGACAAAGTTTGCCATAGCAATCCTGAACCCATGTGGATATATCACTTACAGATAGATGACCTTTCTTGATGCAGTGCTGCCTGAGTGATCAGAGACACAGGTATTGAGCTTATGCTTGCCTCCCTGCCCTTTATCTGCTAAATTCTAGATTCCTTGAATCTTTTCATCATGTTATGTGCCATAGAAGGTAAAATATCTGTTCCTTCCAATCTTTCATTCAGGTTCATTGTTTTTAAAACTTTCAATGATTTTCTTCCACATTTGCGGGTAAATTGGCAATCCTCTAACTATCTTTGCTCTGGAAGGAATAAGGTTGCATTTCAATAGTTGTTCGGCATGCCCTCATTCACTTCCCCTCAGCCCTCGGCATTACGTTACATTTATGTCACATGGAGGCCACGAGGAGAGCAGAGGGAAAGTGGGCGGGGATTGAAGCGGAACACACCTGCTCCTATACACTTTCAGCCCACACTGTCTGTCATGGATGGATCACCATTTGAAGACTGAGCACTATAGTGGTTTTACAAATGATCAGAAATGCCTGCAATGGCAAGTTGGGGGAAAGTCACCAAGGGCATCTTGAACAACTGTTGAAATGCAGCCTAGGCCTTTCCAGGATGCTGCTTTTGTACCAAAATGGTTGCAACCACCTGTTGACATCAGCTGTTTCAAATCAAATCATTACTCAACTTTGGTTTACCTCCTTACTACTCCTAAATTGTTGCTGTTCCTCTTTTTTTTCTTTTTTGAATAGCAGGATTAGAATTTTGTTTACAAATAAAATGAAGTTGGCAGCACAAAACATTACGTGGCTTGTTTGTATGCTGTCTGGAATGAAATGTAAGTCAATGTAAATTTAGATGTCACTGATTTGTGTTTTTATGTGCATTTTCCATACCTTCCCAACTTCTTCTGGGTTCGGAATGTAGTTGTACAAAACCCAAAACCAGAGAATTTGGCACATTATGTAAATCGTAGATAAAAACAGAATACAGTGATTTGCAAATCCTTTTCAACTTATATTCAATTGAATACACTGCCAAGACAAGATGTTTAATGTTCAAACTGAGAAACTTTTTTTTTTTGCAAATAATCATTAACTTAGAATTTAAAGGCAGCAACACATTGCAAAAAAGTTGGCACAGGGGCCTTTTTACTACTGTGTTACATCGCCTTTCCTTTTAACGACACTCAGTAAACGTTTGGGAACTGAGGAGACCAATTTTTGAAGCTTTTCAGGTGGAACTCTTTCCCATTCTTGCTTGATGTACAACTTAAGTTGTTCAACAGTCCCGGGTCTCCGTTGTCGTATTTTACGCTTCATAATGCGCCACACATTTTCAATGGGAGACAGGTCTGGACTACAGGCAGGCCAGTCTAGTACCCGCACTCTTTTACTACGGAGCCATGCTGTTGTAACACGTGCAGAATGTGGCTTGGCATTGTCTTGCTGAAATAAGCTGGGGCGTCCATGAAAAAGACGTTGCTTGGATGGCAACATATGTCGCTCCAAAACTTGTATGTACCTTTCAGCATTAATGGTGCCTTCACATATGCGTAAGTTGCCCATGCCTTGATACACCCCCATACCATCACAGATGCTGGCTTTTGAACTTTGCACCTATAACAGTCGGGATGGTTCTTTTCCTCTTTGGTCCGGAGGACACGACGTCCACAGTTTCCAAAAACAATTTTAAATGAGGACTTGTCAGACCACAGAACACTTTTCCACTTTGCATCTGTCCATCTTAGATGAGCTTGCGCCCAGCGAAGCCGGCGGCGTTTCTGGGTGTTGCTGATAAATGGCTTTCGCTTTGCATTGTAGTTTTAACTTGCACTTGCAGATGTAGCGACGAACTGTAGTTACTGACAGTGGTTTTCTTAAGTGTTCCTGAGCCCATGTGGTGATATTCTTTACATACTGATGTTGGTTTTTGATGCAGTACCGCCTGAGGGATCGAAGGTCACGGGGATTCAATGTTGGTTTTCGGTCTTGTCGCTTACGTGCAGTGATTTGTCCAGATTCTCTGAACCTTTTGACAATATTACGGACCGTAGATGATGAAATCCCTAAATTTCTTGCAATAGCTCATTGAGGAATGTTGTTTTTAAACTGTTCGACAATCAGCTCACGCATTTGTTCACTAAGTGGTGACCCTCGCCCCATCCTTGTTTGTGAATGACTGAGCATTTCAGGGAAGCTGCTTTGATACCCAATCATGGCACCCACCTGTTCCCAATTAGCCCGTTCACCTGTGGGATGTTCCAAATAAGTGTTTGATGAGCATTCCTCAACTCTCTCAGTCTTTTTTGCCACTTGTGCCAGCTTTTTTGAAACATGTTGCAGGCATCAAATTCCAAATGAGCTAATATTTGCAAAAAATTACCAAGTTTACCTGTTCGAACATTAAGTAACTTGTCTTTGCAGTGTATTCAATTGAATATAGGTTGAAAAGGATTTGAAAATCATTGTATTCTGTTTTTATTTACGATTTACGTGCCAACTTCACTGGTTTTGGGTTTTGTAGTTACATTATTTGCTGTTTGGTGGAAGAGGCTATTTGCATTAACATGCAGGTGTAATAAGTAAAGTGGTTTAAAGTTTTCATACTGGAGAGAAAGAAAATTGTGAGAGAAAGAAGAGCTTTCAGATTTTATAGATGAAATAATTCTATCCATGAGCTATTCAGTTCTATTCAGTCATATTCACACTCAGCTGAACACACGGACAGTTTCACCATACAAGACCAGGGTTTCTTTGTATTTTTACCTGCAAATTCTTCCTTGGTACAAATGATTCAGCCTTCCTTTCTTGTCTCTAGAAAACTCTAAAGTCATTCTTGCCAAGAGACAAGGCAAACCCGGACACATGTGGATGGAGGACTCAGATAGAAGCTGCCCAGTAAACAGGAAACTCTCCATGACTCCAGTCACAGACAATGACTGCTTATCCATGGATTTTAGCAACGTCTACAGTAAAGGTGAATTGTTTTGTGTGTTTAAAAAGTATATGAAAGGCAGTTTCAAAATTTAAAACAACCAGTTTACAGAAACATTGCTTTTTTGCCATACTACAAAGGGAATGTAATCCAGTTTTTTTTAAAATCCCTTTAGCACGTGCACAGTTTGCCTCAAATCCTCTCCAATTTTGCACCATCACATTAAACATATGTTTGTAGCACATAAAGTACACTGTATTTGCTTTATCAATTTAAGTGCCAAGAACTAATGTACGAAAGTCACATTTTCACAAACCAAGAGGTAAGGGCGGGAAAATGTCATCTATAGTTACCCAAGCTGATTTTCTCAAAAGGGACATTTTGCGACTTTTTTTCAGTACTTTTTGCTCTTGGGTCTTCAACTGAATAATGCTGGTTGCATATTTTACTACAAATCTTTTTGAATGAAATGTCAATACCATATTAAATTACTTCTAATTACATTGTTAGATTTATTATGATTACAGTAAGGTCCGTAAGTATTTGGACATCGCACATTCCTCATAATTTTTGCCTCATAACTGATTTGAAATGAAACAATCAAGATGTGCTCGAAGAGGTGTAGACTTCCAGCTTTAAGGTTTTTTTTTAAATAAAATATGCACTGTGTGGATACCCCCTCAATTTTTGGGCCTCAAACATAATTGGAGAAAGTTAAATAATTGTTAATTGAATTGTCATTTTCATAGCTTGTTTCAGTCAGTGATGACTGTTCAAAGTCTGGAACTCATTGAAATTACTGGAGTTTATGGGGTTTATTCCCAGGTGATGCACTGTCAGGTCTTCTTGCTTGTTCTTTCGTCATTTTACCTTTTCTTTTGTTACAAGAGAGTTAAATTACTGCTCAGTTGGAATTGAGTCCAGTGATTGACTTGACTTGGCCATTCCAGGATATTTCACTTCTTTGTTTATAAGAGGTCTTGGATTTATCTCACAATGCTTTGAGTCATTGTCCATCTGCTGCTCTTTGACATGCTTTCCAATGAGCTCTGAGCATTTGGCTAAATCTGAAGAAATAAAATAGCCCAATACAATTCAGGACTCATCTTGCTGCTTTTGTCAGCAGTTTCAATATGCAACTAGAAAATAATTCTTCAATGATTCACCTTAGTTCTTGTCTGGGTCTTTTGGTGTTCCTGAGCTCACTAGTGTGTTTATTCTTTTTCGGAATATACTCTAAAGTTGATTATGCCTCATCCAATGTTTTGTCTTTCTTGCTGATGAATAGGTTTCAGATTTTTCAGCCTAATGATGGCTCTCCTCATTGCATAACTTGCAGAGACAGCTCATTGGGCTTAATATTGAGAGTTCATATTGAGAGTTAAAAGCATCAGATTCCAAATGCAGATGCCTCACTTAATGAACCAAATCCTTTTATTTGTTTACCTGTAAATAAAATAATGACTGAGTGGTACATAACTGGTCATGGAACAGCGGAGCAGCCCATTGCCCAATTATTTTTTGGCCGTTAAATAGTGGAGGACCAAAAAATAAAAAGTGCTTTAATTCCTACATTATTTTCCATATTTAGATGTAAATATGCTTGAATGGAAGCTTAAATTTGATACTTTAAGCTTATATTCATTATTCAATTTCATATCCAATGCACTGGCCAAGACAGTGGGTCATACACATAAAAACGAAGCAATTACTTGTAGCAAAAGCAAGAAGTGAGAGGTATTGCTGTAAGCTAAAAAGTATATGCTTGATTTCATATGCATCATGTTTTATTTCTACTTCAAAGCAATTGCTCATACTATGCAAGCATTTGCTTGTTTACCTATGGTAAGCCTCTTGGTTCAGTGGATTTGCCAAAGGTTATGCAACATTGTGAATGGTGTAAAGTCATTACTGGACTGATTTCCTCTGTCACTTGGTGCAGATCGGTCAGTGGAATGTTTAATCGACCAGATCGTCGGTTTTGTCTGGTATGGAATTCACTATAAATGGCCCTGGCACATGTAGGTTTTTACTCATAAAAAATGTCAGAGCAGGAGAGCACAAGCTGCAATAAACAGAAAACCATTGTTGATCTGCTGGCGGATGTACCCATCCTTCCTAGTAAATCACAGATTCCAGGCATTAGAGATGAAAAATTGGCTGCAATTGACAAGTTTATTCCTGAGTATCAGAAACGAAGTGGAATCAAGATGACCAAAGACCAACTTTCAAGCTGTTTGTAGACCTCTGTCCTTCTACCCAACTGCATCAAAGCTGCCATTTTCCAGTAAGTGAAATGCCACATTTGAACTAGTCAGTGCTCAAGGTAGGTCCTTCGAATTTATAAGCAAATGCTTGGACTGTTGGAGCATTTTCTTGGTTTTATGCATACGGATTGAAGTATTTGCAAACAGGGAGGAATTACTTTTTGCTTTTTCTCAAAGCAAACGCTGTTTAGCAAAAGCACACACTTGGAGTGTATGCGTACAGATGAAAGCAATTGCTTCATTTTTCAAGTAAAAAGCAATTCTTTCTTTTTATGCATAGGGGCCAATGTTTATGGAGCTTACTGAATGAGACAGTACTTTATATCCAATATATAAATTACATTGCCATTTTATGTATCACATTTCTATTTGTACATTGTATTTAATTTCAAATCCACTGTGCTGTGGCAAACAAGAATTTTCCAAATGTTTCTGGAGTTAACTGCAGGAGAGAAAAAATGATATCAAATACTGGATTACATTCCCAGTTTATGCATTACATTTTCATTTGTATTTATCTGTCTGCCGTCTCCCGCACTTACAGCAAAGTTTGCAGCCGTAAGCATGGCTGGTGATCTATGACTGTTCGTAACTGTGGGTTAAAGGTTATAAACGCACTGATGGTATAGGGATGCACCATCCACTGCGTGTGAAAACTGACAGAACTACATTGGGGCAGACTCTCAATGTTCAATAAAATTCTGCTCTGAGCGATATGATTCTTTGGCTGTATAGATTTGCTTCCCCATGCTGAAGGGGAGAAGGTGACCAGGGCTTTCCTGCAGGAACTGGTGAGCAACCTCCTTGCCTACATCACCAAAACATTTGACCGCAGCAGTAAAGTGTTGGACTTCCATCACCCTCACCAGCTTAAGGAGGGCCTGGAGGGATTCAGTCTGGAGCTTCCAGATCAGCCAGAAAACCTGGAGCAGATCCTGGTCGACTGTAGGGACACCTTAAAATATGGAGTCAAGACAGGTAGACGCAGTCATAATAACCTTAAAAATGATGTTTATTTTTATTCTCAGTGCAGTTCATAGCTAGACTATATCAAGCCACTGTAGATAAACAGATTTGCAAATAAATGCATTGACAACTATGAGCAGACAAACTATACTAAAATAACTTATGCTTAAGTGATGTCGCAACTAGCAATGACTAATCATCTGCCTCTGTTCTTAGCATAAACACAAGCCATGATGTGTATCTGGAAGGGGTTATGGGGTTGAAATAAATTGGACAGCTGGCCGCGTGGCTGAAATTATGGTCTGTTTGTTCCCAGGGCATCCGCGATTTTTTAATCAGCTCTCCACAGGCCTCGATATTATTGGCCTGGCTGGGGAATGGTTGACTTCAACTGCCAACACAAATATGTAAGACAGTGTGTTCTCTGTGATCCATCACCGTAATATAATGGCACGCAGGGCTTTTTACTATTTCAAATAAAAAAATCTAATTTCAAATATTTGCTGCTCAGGTAATCACAAATATGGGCGGTACAGGATTGTGTAATTATAATCTTTATGTGTGTGTGTGTGTGGTGTGTGTGTGTCTGTGTTTCTATGGAAATTATATTCCCGTAGGTTTACTTTTGAAATATCACCAGTGTTTATTCTCATGGAGGAAATTGTTTTGAGGAAAATGAAGGAGAAATTGGACTGGGCTGCGGAAGAAGGGGATGGAATCTTCTGTCCAGGTGTGGATCCCATCTTGACTTTTTTCACCAATTAATCACAGAAGTTCTGATCAGACACACCAGGGACAGCAACATTACACCCTCCGGACCATAATTTTACAATCTAAACGCAGTTGACAAACTCAAGTGGTAACCACACCTCCAGTCAATACTGGGCATATTCTGACTCCATTCTTGTCATTTTGTGACAAGGAGGCAGTAGCACAGCTGTGGCACTGCTGTCCAAAGGTTTGGTCTGAGATGAATTAATTACTCGTGGGTGTGTTGGGGGTTTGGAATCATTAAGACCAATCAGATCAGCTGCTGTCATTCCCTTTAATACCAATGCGTAAATACAATAGCAAACCGGCAGTTTTGTATGTTACTGTTAACATACTCAAAACCTCTGTTATAAACTGATTGCAGAATTACAGTTAAAATAACTGGCAAAAAAGATACCTGTTCGTAAAAGTGCAAGAGGTTCAAGATTTAAGTGAAAATTAACATCAATGCGTTTTGTATGAATGTGGTTCATTTATGCCATATACAAAATGGCATTATGAATTAAAACAAGGCTGAGACTGAAGTTAATTATTTGTGTTTAATTCACAGAAATAAAATATTAAGAGGTGTAAAAATACTCCTCTGCCCTCCCTATCAGGCCCCACAGAAATTTTGTAGGCATTATTCATGGGGCTCATGATGAAATTGAAAATTAAGAAGGGAAAGAAAACAGTATGAATTATGAGTTCATTTGCAGATTCATTCTCATAAAACCACCACAGAACGACAGCATTTGCTTTGGTCTGGATGAGTCCAAACGCAAACTTGGTCTGAGGCACAAAACTAGCACAGTGCTTACTGCGTACACTGATACACCCCTACTGCCATTGTCAACCTATCGAGAAGCATGCAGCATTATTTTTTCAGAGCAGAAAACTACCTTATTGGACAAAGGCAATAAAAACGCCATTTACCGTGGACAAAATTGTTCATAGCATTACCGCCGCATGTGTTTCCATTTGTGGAGGCACAAAAATAGTGCCTCCCATGTCTTACCTGCTCAAATGGCACAAACAGGCCAACTTATATGTATTTGCCTTCATTTTTCCTTGTGTACAGGAGGTTCCATATCCAACCTATACAGCCTGGTACTGGCCAGGTACAACATGTACCCTGAAGTGAAGACAGGAGGAATGTGTGACCTTCCAAGGCTGGCATTATTCACCTCTGAACATGTAATAGCATGCATCCTATTTGGTTTTTGCATGCTCTGATCACGCTAGTGTCATTCCATTTGTTGTTAAATTCAGAATATTTTCTTTACTTATTTCAGCTAAAAATGGGCTCTTCTTGCTTCTATTAGACCGCAGTCTCAGTTCATTCGTAACTCAATTGTACCTTATGTGTTTATGGCGTATTTTTATGATCAAATGTGATAATCAGTAAATGGAATTTTGAAATACTGTAAGTGCAACACTCTCTAGCACTGCGGTGCTTTTTCACATTATCTTTGGTTTACTCCTTGATTTTAAAGAAACTAACATTTTGATCAAAGAATTTTGTTAGATTTTCCTACACTGCAGTTTCTGGCTGGAAAGTATTTTCAACACAGCTCAAGTTGAAATTTCTTCCTCATTCCCTCCATGTTGTTAATATTTCAGAGTCATTATTCCATCAAGAAAGCAGCTCAAGTTCTTGGCTTCGGAACAAAAAATGTTTTTACGGTGAAATGTGATGAAAGGTATGGACTGTTGTGTTTACACTCACAAAACTGTTTTGTTGTTGCATTCTTATGTAATTAGAATTATACGGTTCTATCGTATCCAAGTGTGACTGACATGGTTAGGGTGTCAGTTACACTTGGATACAATTTTTTGACCCATTAAGACTGAATGCACCCTCTGGAAACCTGAAACCTTGAAACCTGGGGTATAATTGCAGATGATGAAAGCATATATCAAACATTTGTAATTTATTATTATTATTAGTATTGTTGTTGTTGTTATAATAATAATAATTATTATTATTAGTAGTAGTAGTAGTAGTAGTAGTAGTAGTAGTATTGTCCCTCATCATTTTTTATTATTATTATAATCATATATTATTATTATCATATTATTAGTATGATCATTGCAAATCAAACCTCCGGCTTTCGGGGATACTCGTTTTTATCATGGGGGTGACCGTTGCCAGTTGTCGAGCAATCTGGCAAACTTGATAAAATTCTTCTCCACCACCTCCTCCTGAGACGTGTGTCTCACCCTCTTGGCTTTAGCTCACAGGTCAGCAGTGACATCATAATCTGGGTCTGAATTGATGTTTTTTTTTTCAAAGTAACGCAGTAAAAGACAGTAAAACGGCAATTTATTTTGCTTTCTCCACATGTATTTCAGCGCATCACAGTGTACTTAATCAATTACATTTCTTAAATGATTATACCTTCTAAAATGTTCAAACATCATATCTGGACTGAAAGAGAGAAACACGTAATGTCATGGTTTGTGAGGTGTGCGTGTTGTTTGGACCTTTCTTTGCGGCTCTCCTCCCGGGACGATATCAAATTCCTGGGCCATTGAATTCTTTACTCAGCTGGTTGATTGGGCTGGGGCGGTGCTTCCCCAGAGTCTCTATAAGCAAGATGTCCGGCACACCCCCTTCGCTAGAGTGTCTGTGTTTAGTTTTGCACTATAGCTGAGGATATCTGTAGTCAGGTTTTGTATGACTTTCTGTCTTCTTATTGTTGAAGTTTCCTCTCCCTTTTTCTTTCTCGCTTTTGCTTTGTAATTGTGTTTGTGCTACTTTCTTTCTCTCTGCCGTTGCACTTGGCCTCTATAAACTACCAGCCGTTAGACCTAAATGATGAATACGGTCTTAATAGGTTAAACCAAGAGCATGTATTTGTTGTATTAATTTAGGGTAGATATTGGGGTTTATTAGATTTTGTTGAGAGTGTACAATATCTGTTGATTGGAGTATGCGGATCTCTGCACTGTGGATTGACAGCTTGTTCAGTGTGAAGTCCTGCCTTTCTAACAATCCAAGCTTGCATAGGCTCCAACCATGCACCCCCTTCTCTCATGACAAGGAATAAGTGAGATGGAATTACTGGATGTATGCAAGTTCTCAATAGAATCCTTTCATGTAACCAACTGCTAATTTGTGTTTTTTTTTTTTTTTTGGTTTCTCCTCAGGGGAAAGATGATCCCGGTAGAACTGGAATCAAGCATTATGAGTGCCAAATTTGCCGTAGGTGATTTTAAAGATTGGTCCTTGACTTTAATCTTAATTGGATGTGAATGACAGCTTTGGTGTATTATCCTTAATTCCAATGAAGTTGGGACGTTGTGTGAAACATGGATAAAAACAGAATACAATGATTTGCAAATCCGTTTTGACCTGTATTCAATTGAACACACTACAAACTGATAAACTTTATTGTGTTTTTTGGAAATATTCACTCATCTTGAATTTGATGCCTGCAGTACGTTCCAAAAAAGCTGGGACAGGGGCAACAAAAGACTGGGAAAGTCGAGGAATGCTCAAAAAACACGTCTCGAACATTCCACAGGTGAACAGGTTAATTGGAAACAGGTGAGTGTCATGATCAGGTATAAAAGAAGGAGCATCCCCGAAAGGCTCAGTCCTTCACAAGCAAGGATGGAGCGAGGTTCACCACTTTGTGAACAACTGTGTGAGCAAATAGTCCAACAGTTTAAGAACAACGTTTCTCAACGTGCAATTGCAAGGAATTTAGGGATTTCATCATCAACAGTCCATAATATCATCAAAAGAGTCAGAGAATCCAGAGAAATCTTTTCTCGTCAGCAGCAAGGCCAAAAGCTAACACTGAATGCCTGTGACAGTCGTTCCCTTAGACGGCACTGTATCAAAAACTGACATCATTCTGTAAAGGAAATTACCATGTGGGCTCATGAACACTTTGGAAACCATTGTCAGTTGACACAGTTCGTCACTACGTCTACAGGTGCAAGCTGAAACCCCACCATGAAAATCGAAAGCCATAAATCAACAACACTCAGAAATGCCGCCGGCTTTTCTGGGCCTGAGCTCATCTGAGTTGGACTGACGCAAAGTGGAAAAGTGTGCTGTGGTCTGACGAGTCCACATTTCAAATTGTTTTTGGAAATCATGGATATCGTGTCCTCCAGGTTAAAGAGTAAAAGGACCATGTAGATTGTTACCAGCGCAAAGTTCGAAAGCCAGCATCTGTTATGGTATGGGGGTGTGTTAGTGCCCATGGCATGGGTAACTTGCACATCTGTGAAGGCATCATTAATGCTGAAAGGTACATGCAGGTTTGAGAGCCACACTTATTGAGTGTTGTTAAAAGGAAAGGTGATGTAACAGTGGTAAACATGCTGCAGGCATCAAATTCAAAATGAGTGAATATTTCCAAAAAATAGTCAAGTTTATCAGTTGTCTTTGTGGTGTACTCAATTGAATATAGGTCAAAAATGTGACGTTCAGGAGCCACTCGCGAGAGACAGACCCAAAAAACGTATGCCTTTATTGGAATCCGAGTCAAAGCCAAAAAACAAAGGAATTGCCAAGACACAATACGAAATCCAAAAACAGTGTCGAATAGACAGGCAGGGGTCAGAACCAGTAAGACAGATGAGCAGAGGTACCAAAACAATAGGCAAAAAGTCGTAGTTAATGAACAAAGTCAAGGGTCATACACAGGGCATCCAAACACAGAAATCGTGGTCATACAAAAATGGGTCGAAACCCAGAAAGACAAAAACAATACAATAAGGGCAATGGCAAGAATCTAAGTCGGACAATCCAGTTGAAGAGAAACAATACTCAATGGCATACAAGGCGCTCTGCACAAAGAAATATTGATCAATGTTCTGACGAGAGCTGTGAGTGAAATGACTGCTTAAATACACACAGGGAAGGTGTGTTACAGGAATCGGGTGTAGTGAATAGGACTAATTACAATGGTAGAATCACATGAGGGAAGCCCTAACCACGAAAATTAGTGAAAGACAAAACACGAACGGGAATCACACAAACAGCCTATGACATTAAAACAGCTCCGGTCCAGGAGTTCTACGTGCACAGATAACAAGCGCAGGAGAGTGATTAAGCACGTGCGAGAAATCTCGCTGAAACTCTGGAGAAGACAGGGAGAGCTTAGCAAGAGGCGGAGATTAGAACAGGGCGATTGCTGAGAGGGAATTAGTCTAAATTAGTAGCGGTGCAACTTTACAGATTTAACTAGAGTGCTCATTAGTAAGTTAGTATTTTAAATACATTGATTAGTTGTGTTAGTAGACTATGATAAAATTACAAATGGTAGTCTAATTAGTAATCAGAACAGAAAGACCAAGGAAGTAAGCGAGAATCAAAGGAATATTTTAAACACCGGAATTCATTTAAATCACCCGAAGTCAGTGGGCACAGGGAAGACGGACTGAACCAACTAGATCACAAGACAGGGGAGACAAGTGCAATGGAACTGAGAAATGGAATGAGCTAAAAACCTGAGTATTACAATAACCAAAAAGAATAAATAAAAGACAAAATCATGAACACAGAACCTGAACATAAACATGACAACAAGGCAGAATCACAACAGAAAAGGATTTGCAAATCATTGTGTTCTTTTTTTATTCACATTTTACACAATGTCCAAACTTCATTGGAATTGGGGTTTGTATTCACTAGTGAAGACCACAAGGTAAATAGGTATGCATTAAATAATGCGCTCAACTGTTGTGTAATCTCAGCTTTGGCAAGTTTTTATCCTCACCTCTGTGCTTTTGCATTTACACTTAAGAGAAGGAAAGCCCAGTACTCGTGTCCTTTTTATATTTATTGTGCTCTCTCTTCCACAATTAGAAATCCAAAATGTCCTTTCCATTCACTGCCTTTTATTCTCTCTCCTCCAATTTTTTAAATAATTTTGGCATCTCCAATCCTACCCGAATCTGGAATACCCAATTTGAGAACTATATACAAGGCTTGCTCGTTTGCGACCCATAGTTGCCAGTTCAGAATAGTGAGGACAGTTCACGGCTCTCCTCCGAAGCACATGCCTGTCAGCCACTGCTTCTTATACACTCATTGGTTGAATCTTCGCAAGTTCAGAACGAGTGCGGAGGATACCCGGACATGAACAGACTTAGAATCTTCCTGACGAGCGCCCGTCTGGCCAACAGGAGGCGCTTGAGCAACGAACAAAGCTGTTTTTATTTATTTTCCTCACCCGCCAGTCCCTTCCCAATTTGAAACCCTGTAGCGCGATGGCCAATTGTGCGCTACGCTGAAAAAGCTGCCGACCACTGCCTGTTGGTACGACAGAACAGGCTGTTTTAAGTGGACATCCCCTTTATAGTCAATACAGTTTAAAAAATGTGATATTTAATGTTTTATATGTGCGCTCATGCTGTTATGCATTTTAATATACGAAACATGTACTGCCAGAGCAAATGCAAAGATTCAAACAGCATGCACACTCTGCAAAAATCAAAACTCTCCTGGTGCAGGGTCCCAAATGCAGTCATTAAGAGAAGGAAAGATCAGCACTCAAGTGTCCTTTTTATATTTATTGTGCCAAGCCAGCAGACCCAAAAATACAACAGCGTTTCAGCACAAAGCTTTCATCATGATTTTGGTTTTTGCGGAGTGTGCAGGCTGTTTGAATTTTTGCATTTGCACTGGCAGTACATGTTTATTTGTATATTAAAGTGCGTAACAGCATGAGCACACATATGAAACATTAAAAAATCACATTTTTTAAACTATATTGACTATAAAGGGGATGTCCACTTAAAACAGCCTGTTCTTTGGAGGAGAGAGAATAACAGGCAGTGAATGGAAAGGACGTTTTGGATTTCTAATTGTGGAAGAGAGAGCCCCTTTTCAGCCAAAATCAGTTCTGGAAGTTTTCGGTCTTGCAGCAGCTGGATGTGAACAGCGTCTGGATTTGTCTTTCCGGATTCAACTGGGGATGGTGGGAGGTGACACGTATGGGGCCATCTCCCACCATCCCTGCAACAGGTATTTTCTTGGGTGACCGAATATGAGGTTTATAAACTTTAGAGCAAAAAAAAAAAAAAAACTCATGAAAATCGACAATTTTTCTGTCATTTATCGTCCTGTAATTTCGTCCCATTTGAAGAACAGGCTCCTCTAATCTGACTCGCTGGCAAACTGAGCAAAAGGAAAATAAATCTAAGTAATTTTAGAGCTGTGTGGGAGAGATGGGGAGAAGTCATGCAGGGCCTTTGGAAGCTGGTGGCATGAATTATACAGACGCTGGAGACCACAGTAGGTGGACTGAACGGGACAAAGTGTTTTCTGTTATATGGGTCCTAATCAATGATGGTATGTTAAGGGATCCCTGAAATAAGCAGTACCTCTTTCAGTTTGGCATGCAGACACCATTGTCCATCTGATCACTCTTACCTCCAGCCATCTTTTCCTTTAATCTTATACCCCCCCTCTCTCTCTCTCATTCAGGGCTGTGTGCCATTCTATGTCAATGCCACCGCAGGCACCACTGTGTATGGGGCCTTTGATCCACTACACATCATCGCTGACATCTGCAGCAAGCACAGCCTGTGGATGCATGTTGATGTGCGTATTAACCTGCTAATTCTGCATCAACTGCATTTTTGCCATTGGCACATAGCTAAATGCATTAGGGGATTTGGGTTGTAATGTAGTGTAATGGTTGGAAAACTGGGTTGCCAGTGTTCACTGAGCTCTGCACTCGTCCAATACGCTTCAGCCTGTGTATCATGGTGCAAGTAAAATATACTTACTTTTATGACGTAAAAAGCAGTTGAAGCCTTATAAATTGTTTTGGGTGATTTATAGAGAATTTTAAAGAATTTCCATTAGCTCTGATAAGTAAATGTACAATTAATAAATGTCTTGCCTAAATAGTTTTTAGCTTTGTGGCAGTGATCAGGTTACTGAATGAATGTTATTTGGCATGCACAGAAGAAATTAGTTGAATTCAGATCCTGCTGAAAGCACCGATACAGTGAATAGAAGGGTGGCGCAAAATATATGAATCATTGAGTTTCCAAATGAGAAAAAATATATGGGGTCATAACATTGGGGGGAAAAAAAAAAAGAATCAATTTTTCAATTTCTTGACAAAGAGTGTGCCTTGGAATTGGGCCCTTTGGAAATTCAAGGATTCATACGTACTGGATGGATCTAGATAAACCTTTATGAACTAAATGGCCGAAAGCCTGACTTCAGGTTCAATTAAGAGGCTTAATATACTTTTTCAGACATTTCAAATGACAAACTTTTAATCATGAATGGATATAAATTTTAAGAGTAATTTTTTCACAATGTTGGTGTTTCTTGGTCATGGAGGCTTAATTCTCAACTTTTTACTGACTGTTATTTTGTAATTAATCAGTAACTTTCAATTGTTAAATATGGCAGTGTCCTCAGCATGAGAAAACCCTGACACTTTTCAGGCTTTTTGTTTTGTTGTTGAAATAGCAAGGGCTTCCTCAAAAAAGACATATAAAAGGAAAAAATATTTTGTAGTAAATTGCTCTCATATTTTTCTGCATTAACCTCATGCTCTATTGGAATTCAAGAGAGTTTAAGTAAAAAATAAATGTTTATTAGAACTTTCCATTAATCCATTAAACTCCAAATATCTCTTAAGTGTTCACTTAAGTAGGTTCACTGTCAGATTCTTTTTTTTTTCATATTTTAGTGCAATGTCACATACATATTATGTACCTTCTGGTTGCAGTACTTCTCTAAAGCTTCGTCACACTTTTATTTTGGGAAAAATATTCAAACTCAGACAGGCATGCTGATTTATGGCTTTAGAATTGCATCAAATTGAAAATTTGTACATCTTTTTATCAGTTATACACATTTCACATACATTTTTAATACGCATTTGATGGACTATATATGGCTTGTTGTTTCTGTGGGGTTAAGCTAGGAACACTGATGAATTGGCAAATGAATAAAACGATGTTATGTTTTCTGAGCTATTCAGGAGACTCTAGAGTTTGATGGACTCTAAACAGGACAAAAAAAGAAGCAATCTGCTTGTATATGTGCAAGTTACCCATATTACAGGCACAAACAAACCCCCATACTATGACAGATGATGTTTTTTTAACTGCATGGTTGTAACAAGTAAGAATGTCATTCTTTGGCCTGATTAACACGGTGTCCATATTGACAAAAACGGAAAGTTGACTCATCAAAGCACAGCATATTTCAGATAGGTTTGCAGCCTGAGATTTGGCAGCGTTTCTGTACATTGTTTGCATTCACAAACTATGAACTTTAATCTGTTGGATTATTTCAACACAATTTTTTGTAAAGTGGTAAGCCTTGAATAATCCTTGATGACAAGTCCTTTCATGACCAAAATGTTACCTTCCTTCACACCGAAGCCTAATGTCATATCATGTTCATTACCTTTAACCCATTATTTTTTTTACTATTCCATCTCTTTCCTCATCTTATGTCCCCTGTTCCAAATTTAATTGTATGTGTTGCAGGCCTCAAATTCACAATGAGGCTATAATAAGGGCACAAAAAATGCAAAAATGGATGAGGTAAAAGAGTAAATGTCTTCAATTTAACACAGGTCAAACAAAATTTACAAATAGCTACTCTCTTTTTATGAGATTTTCCCAACCGTCCCAACTTTTTTTCAGGAAATTAGGTTTTATGTTTGGGCCTTTCATCAGTATTTTTACTTATTTATTAACTTCAGCAGATGGTTAACATGCCTTAACTGCAATTCACCAATATAATAGTGAACCCCATGAAATTAGCCATGTCATTCTTTGGGTGTTAGCAGTTGGAGGGCGTCCGTTTCCCCAGTAACCAACTCTCTTTTCTAACTCTATCTCTGGCTCTCTCCTCCTGCAGGCTGCCTGGGGGGGTGGACTCCTCATGTCCAAACGGCACCGTAAGAAACTGCGAGGGATTGAGCGGTATGCTGAGATGTCTCTGGGAAGAACTGTACTTTTGCACCCTTGATCAAGGCCTTTAACTCCAAACCTGCTCTTTGCTTCTATTTCTCTCTTTGACTCTCCCAACATGCTAGTGTTTTGTGCGGCATTATTAGAAAAGATGAGCTTATTCTTAGTGGAGGCTAATAGGGCTGCAATCTATACAGCTACCTTTTGCCTTTTTTCTTTTCTTTTTTTTTTTTTTGGAACCATGGCAACAAAAAAACGAAACTTAATTTTGAAAATAATGACAACAGCTTGAAGGCATTCAGTGTCCACTGACATGAGTAGCAAGAACAGGCCATTTAGCCCAACTAGGCTTGCCATTTTCCTGCCATTAAAGTGAACCTAACACTTCTGATACTCGATGACTAAATGGTATTTATCACTAAATCAAGCCTGGTTTCGAAAGCTCCAAAGGTTTTTGCCTCTACAGTACGGCAAGTTATTCCCTTGTATTCCCCCACGTTCATTTACAGACGTAAAATCAAGGAGTGTCTTTCAATTTATTTCAGTGCATCCTGTTAAAGTTTGCGCGCTTAAAACTTAAAATGTTGTTTTTTTAAGATCATTTGCATACTCTGATGTTTAGACCTCTTTCCTGCACATTAAGGTTTATTGACATAGAGTGCTACACCTCCTCCCCTCCTATAAGATCTATCCTTCCTCAACAGCTCATAACATTCTATATTATATTAATCCCCATCTTTTTCACCAAGCCACGCCCCTGTAATCCCAACTATGTCATTACCCCCATTAATCATAACAGCCATAAGTTCTGAGAATTTTTTTCTTTGTGTTTCTAGCATTTTAATGAAAAACATTTCAGGCTATTACTTTTGCACCTTCCCTCCTGTTGCCCAGCTGCCTGCTGCTCCAAGCCCCTCATTATGCTATTTTGCTTTAAAATGATATCATCACTAGTGCGTGTAGGCCTGTCAGCTTCCATCAGGACAGTCTGCATTTCCCTATTCGTTTCGCTCTCTAACCTCCCTGCCCCCTCAGCAGGGACGTGCGGTCAAGGTAGGCTGTGACTTCTCCTTTTTTTATCGCTAGATTTTGTCACCTGTTTCCTCGTTCTATGCTTGATTGTCAATCAATCAATTTGACCTTTTTCTGGTCAGTTAAGCCTGTAATGACTAAGAGATGATAGTGACAAAAAGATTAATTTACCTTTATGCTTTGATATGAGACTGCAAGGAAGTAAATCTTAATAATTAATTAGGAAAAAATCTCAACTCTCTTGGTAATTCAATATTCAATATTATTTTGATCTTTTTTTTAACGAATTATGAAAGAAAACTGAAAATAAACTCCCTATTTTTTCAAAAATGCCATTAAAAAGTATGTGCTTAAGGGGGAAAATATTATCGTAAACACATTGACCACACATTGAACGTCGCATAAGAAATGTTTTAATATTTGTTAATGGCATTGCATTAGCTTCCTATAAGCAAATATGAACAAACTTGTTGTCTCGTGAGCATTTTAAGTTTGATGCACTGAGCAATAATGTTGTGCATGGAACGGGCACGCCATTCTGCGTTTAGTCTTGTAAATTAGTTAATCAATCCTCAGATTGCTAATCAAGCAAATAATAGAGTTATCGTTTGTTTAATGGTGAGGATTCTGCCTACTTTAGCTGACCTCCTACAGCACGTCACTGCCCCTAAGTCCCTGGTTTAGATAAGCCTGTGCATATGCTGGCCCAATGCAAAATGTACCCCTCTGGTCCAGGTGTTGCCTGTCAGTCTTGAATATATAAAGCCTGTATTATGTGAATGGATGCCTAAATGAAAATACATTGTTCATGCTATTTTCTTGTTCATGCTTTTTCTTGACAATCTATAATGTACCTTAAATCCAGCAAGATGTTTATCGCTGCTCCAAATCTAGGGCGTAGGTTTGATTTGAGAGTTGGTAAGGATACAGTGCTGTGTAAAAGTATTTGCCCCCTTCTTATTTTTTTGCATATTTGTGACACTTAAATATTTCAGATAATCAAACAAATTTTAATATTAGACAAAGATAACCCGAGTAAAGACAAAATGCAATTTTTATATGATGATTTCATTTTTTGAGGGGAAAAGCTATCCAAACCTACCTGGCCCTATGTGAAAGAGTAATTGGCCCCTTAACCTAATAACAGGTTGTGCCACCCTCAGCGACTACAACTGCAATCAAACGTTTGGGATAACTGACCATGAGACTTTTACATCACTGTGGAGGAATTTTGGCCCAGCCTTCTGGGCCACATAGGAGGGTTTTCAAGCATGAACGGCTTTTTTAAGATCATGCCACAGCTTTGCAATTGGATTTAAGTCCTCACTTTGGCAAGGCAACTCCAAACCCTTCATTTGTTTTTATTTTAAGCATTCAGGGGTGGACTTGCTGGTGTGTTTTGGATCATTGTCCTGCTGCATTACCCAAGTGCGTTTGAGCTTGAGGTCACAAACTGATGGTCAGACATTCTCCTTCAGGATTTTCTGGTAGAGAGCAGAATTCATGGTTCTAATCAATTATGGCAATTCGTCCAGGTCCTAAAGCAGAAAAGGTATGATGTTCTTTTTTAAAATGCTATTTTTGTTTTATGCCAGATGTAACGGGATGCACACCTTCCAAAAAGTTAAACTTTTGTCCTGTCAGTCCACAGAATATTTTCCCAAAAGTCACGGGGATCAGCAAGATGTTTTTGGCAAATGTGAGACAACTCTTTGTGTTCTTTTTGGTCAGCAGTCATTTTCGCCTTGGAACTCTCCCATGGATGCCATTTTTGCCCAGTCTCTGTCTTATTGTTGAATCATGAACACTGACTTCAACTGAGGCAAGTGAGGCCTGAAGTTCTTTAGAAGTTGTTCTGGGTTCTTTGGTGACTTCCTGGATGAGTTGTCCATGTACTCTTGGAGTAAGTTTGGTAGGCCAGCCACTCCTAGGAAGTACTATTACCACTGTTCCAAGTTTTTTCCATTTGTGGATAATGTCTCTCACCATGGTTTGCTGGAGTCTGAAAGCAATGCACAAGCTGAAAAAATTTTAGCAATAATTTGAATGGAAATATTGCCTTCTCTCTTTGATTATTTTTATGGTACTTCGCAAGATGCCAATGTAATTTTCATAGATAGATGCCATATTCATTAACATGTTTTTCTCTTTTGTATCCAAATACTTTTGATTAGGTTTCTGAATACGACTTAACTGTTATTCATGTTTCAAACATTTCCCATGAACCTGAACTATACTGAACATTTGAAATAACTTTACAATTTATAAGTAACTTAATTACATGTTATATTCTTGTATTATTAGTAAGTTTTACAATCATTATACTGTAATTTATTAGCTAGCTATATAGCTCACTAAGTAATGATTGTGCTAACTTAACGTTCTGATGCCAGTCAAACAGTTAACAGCTGTGCAAATCAAACTTGGAAATGTCTCGTTCAGCTTTTATGAAGCCCAACATCCTGTCAAGTTCACACATAAGTTAGAAAACAGTTAACAATAGGAATTAGGAATTAACACTAGGAACTTTTTTCTGATCCCTCCCAAATTTATAACACAGCAAAACAGGAATTTTTTCCATTATTAAACACTTTCTTGTAAATGTAAAATCTACAAGTCAGCATCCACACTATCCTCGAGCAAAAACTGAGTGCTGGAAGTATTCACATCCAGTTGCCAACTGTCTTGCGTCAGTGAAATGGTCGAGCTGGAAACAGTTAAGCAGTGGCACAAAAAAAGTCATTGTGCTGCACGTCGCACGATGAGAAAGAAATAGTCTTTAACTTTTGGAAGCTTTACCCTTGCCCCATCATCCTCTCTACTTTTTCTCAAAATTTGTGTGCTTTTTCTTTGACTGCATTTTCAGTGATGTTTAGACATTGGGAAGGCCCGCTATTGCTAATGAAAATAGCCTACTTAGACATTTGATTGGTCATAATTTTGCCCATAAATTTCGGCAAAAGAACACAATATATTTTACATCATATCAAAAGAAAGTATGCAGCCTAACCACCAACAGCCGTACAAAAATTCAATTATCTCCCGTTGCTCACACGAGACATATTTACGTGATTATTAAACACTGATAGATTAACATGTAAAAAATGTTACATACCATGAATGAGATTTGTTTAGCTTTGCTGTCCTTTATATTACTCCAAAATTTCTCAATTCAGAATGCAATGTTTTGAGCTAAATTAATTAAATCAACACAATCCAATAGTAGGTAGTTTGCCTTCTTCAGACTTAGACATCCACATTATTCATTTTGCCGCATCGTCGGATACAATTTCACCTGAAATACCCAGCGCATGAGGGCTCGAGTGCAACTGCACCGTCAGTGTTTCCAGCAATAGTGGGCAAGTTTTTCAATATCAGCCAATGTTGGAAAGTTGTTCACTTTCCACAACCTTAACTGATCGCAGCAAATCACCTCTGCACACTCAGGAAACTAAAGTGGACAGTGTAAGTAATTGTGCAGATAGAGCTACGTTAGCTAGCTAGCCAGTTGGCAATATTTTTTTTTTCTTTTTTTTTTAAATCTAATCCCTCCCCCACCCCACCCCACCACCCCATTTTTAGGGGTCTACTGAATTCATTCAATTGCAATAAATTTCTCAAAAGACCCCACATCCACCCTTTGACTCCCATGACAGCACCCTACACCCACATATGCAGTGAATACAGTGAAAGGACAATGACAAATTAGAATGTAAATTTAGACAAAAATGAGTAAATTGAAACGAGAATTAATACCATACCTGCACCAATACATACATTCATAAAGGGAACACTTGGAGTTATATTGTGTTGTTATTTTTTTGAGCAGTATATATATGTGTGTGTGTGTGTGTGTGTGTGTGTATATATTTTTATATATGCTTTAGCAAATATACATTCATACAAACACGAACATATCATATATTAATAGACTCATACACATTTACTTATGTTATTTTCACTCCCATCCTTCTGCTACTCTCAGCGCCCTCCATCTATCCTTATCCACACTTAACCTACTGTTTTCTTCGCCATTATACATTCCATTTTACTGTGATGTTTTACAAAAGTTTGAATCTCTCTATCCTCAAAGCGTCCACAGATTTTGATTTAAAAATGAAAATTTTGCCAAGAAGTATTATAATATTGACTATTTTTTGGGAGTCATTTCTTTAGACTGCCCAGAAGTATGGTGGGCAAATCCAGGGTAAAATTACTTGAATATAAAGCCAGCCACCTCTGAACCCTTGTCCAAAACAGACCTACACAGGGGCAGTACCAAAATAAATGATCCACTCACTCAACCTCTTCACCACAGAATCTACACAAGTTGGACCCCTCAATTCCCCAAATATGAAGCATCTTTTGAGTGGCCAAAAATGTATGTATTCATTTAAACTGAAAAAATCTAATTGACGAATCTATTGTTGTTTTGTAAATTAAATTGAAAACCTGGTTCCACGGAATCAGAAAATCTTGCATATACTCCCAAGAATCTAGAAAATTGTGGGGATTGGCTCTCAGTTTTCTTATATATAACTTATATATATCATTCTGTTTTTGCTGCTTTTTTCAATCCACTGAAAGTTTTTCATAGATGGTCTACTGACAAGCTTCTTGTTACTTCCTTTAACAATTCTTCTCCATTTTAGCGGTTTGGCTGCAACCAATTGATTGAACTTTTGTAAAGGGCAAACCTTACCATAAATGTCAGTTAACTCCTCATAAGACATTAGTTTACCTTCATTATTTACAATAACATTTATAAAAATAATGCCAGAATCATGTTGGCAATCTTATCTATTCTGTACGCTGTACTATTTTCTTGAAGCAACAATAGTTGCGTGACAACTGCTGAGATACACTTCTGATTAAACCAATGACTGTAAATAAATGGGACAAAGCCGCCAACCGTGGATGCACTAACATTACATTGGACTGGGGCATTTTACATTTACAGCATCACTTTTTTTCTCTTTTCCCAATCAATGAAACGTTGGTGGGGATATTATTGCAATGTTCGAATCCCTACCCAAATCTACGCCTATGTTCCACATGGATTTTGCTCTGTTATTTCTAGACAAGGAGATTATATAAGTAGTAGAAAAAGCATATTTATTTTAACACTTTAGATCAACTTAAATTTATAATATAAATTTACAATGATGTTAACACTGTTCATGCTTTTTGTTTTTCACTTTTAAAACTTTCTTTTAGGGCTTCATCTGTTACCTGGAACCCTCACAAGATGATGGGAGTTCCACTGCAGTGCTCCGCCCTGCTGGTGAAAAAGAAGGTTGGGAGAATAGTGTCTGAATTGCCCTTGCACTGCATATTGACCAGGTTCAAACAGGAGCTCTTCATGTGATCTCAAGCTCATTTACCCCATCCCAGTTCTGAGGCCTGCCTTCAGTCATCATTCAGTCTTAAATGTTTTATTTTCACTTGATAAGTGTAAATGCCAATTTTATTCAATGTGAAGATGAGTAAAGTTGCTTACTGAATACAATGCCTATAAGAATGCACTAATGCCTTCATAAGATGAAGAGGAGCATCCACTCCAGGGGATTCTTATCAACAAAAGGGCTCAATATTTGGGAGTTAATTTCATTTTATTACGTTTATTTATTTAGGTGGCATGGACCACTTGATCCCCAGCTCTTACATGGCTTATATGTCACAGAAAATTGATATTTATGTCATACACTTGAGTGACTATAACATTGTTCAGACATTAAAGAAATATACAATAACAGAGTGGGACTAAAAGAATAAATAAAAAAATGTTGCGTATATATGTTTATTAATCTTTATTTTCTTTAACCATTGTACCATTTTCATTTGAGGCAGACAGACTAGATGTCCTCCTAGACTAGATGTTCCTGATTTTCTGCACGTTTCCTTCACAGGGCCTCTTGCAGCAGTGTAACCAGCTTGGAGCAGAGTACCTGTTCCAGCCAGACAAACATTATGACACCAGCTATGACACCGGAGACAAGAGCATCCAGTGTGGCAGACACGTGGACGTCTTCAAGCTTTGGCTAATGTGGAAAGCGAAGGTATTATAAGCAGGTATAATGCCTGAGGGACATGTTGGGCAACAAATGTCAGGTAGCTGTCTATTATGGGTAAAATTTTTGTGTTACAAGGGTATACAAAGTGTGCTTTGGGAAAGCAGTGTCTGATGCGGTGAAGTGATTGAATAGCTGGTGGTGGGGAAAGGGGGATGCGTAAAACTAAGAAAAAGAAGTTTAATAGTTTTTGGACTGGTTCAGGGCACCGTTCATCCTCATGATGTGGAAGGTCAGTTTGCAGTCAGATCTTCCCCCCAGGTACGGTATGTTTTATAGTGTTTCAGCTGATCTCTAGTTGTGCTTCCTGTCATTCACAAATGATATTGTCATTCCAGGGCTCGGAGGGGTTTGGGTCACAGGTCAACAGGTGTCTGGAAAACGCCGAGTATCTCTTCAATCTTCTGAGTGAAAGGGCAGACTTTGAGCTTGTATGTAAAAGCAAGGTATGACAGTCACCTGGTGGCTTACCTGACTGAATGCCTGAATTTAGTCCACTGAATGCTCTCCAAATGTCTCTGGGAGATATTAAAAAAACATCCCAATTGAGGGGTTTTTCTTTTATTTAGATGGGGTTAATTCATCACCGATAATTGTGTTCACATAAACGCTCTAGGTGAATTAATATTTTCCTATGTTATTTGAATTATTCCTTCCATAAAGCCAGAACACAGCAATGTGTGCTTCTGGTACATTCCATTCAGTCTGAGAGGAATCCCACCCGGAACAGAGAGAGACCGGAGGCTTCATGAGGTAATTCAGCAGGGATACTTGCTAAAAATGTATCCAATAATAGGTTTCGTAGCTACATGGCACAGGACTTTCTATGATGGAAAGGGAAAAAAAAGTGTTTAAAAACTGGATTTAACCCTTGTGTTTGATTCTTGCTTCACTTTCATGTTAAAATGGTTAAAATGGTGAATTGAAACAATGAAAGTAAAAAAATCTGCACACTGGATGAAAGCTCCCAAACCTTTATTGATGCGACAATTGGACCACTCACAGGGTCTTCATCAGGCAAATGACAGACAGACAGACAGACAGACAGACAAATATATAGGCAGGTATCTACCTAGTCGTTGGCTGATAAAGTATCAGCTGACAACCAGTAGGATACAGACACACTGGCACCAGGCACAATGAGTGCCTGCCCTTTAAAGGGACTCAGTAATTAAATGCACCCAAGACACAGAGAGCAATAAGTACTTCATTAATACATCAATTGCAGTGCAATCTTAAAATACATAAAGAAAGACATTCTGTTCATTGTTACGTGGCCTGGATCACCATCGGCAAATAATTACCAAAATATGCCAAAATGCCAAACAGTGGCATTTCAATGATATTACAGAGAAAACACAGTAAGCAGCCAATGAATTTTAAGACTAAAAACAATAGGAAATGTTAATATTAGATAATTTCATAATAGAATATTATTATGAGATAATATTATGAGAATAAAGCTATTAATAGAAAAATAGAAAAAATAGCCCACAAAAACGGCTTAATATCAAATTCCTCATTTAAACCCTTAGGGGACATGGTTTTAAGGAAATATATCCAAAAAGTTTTGAGTTGGAGAAGCCTCCTTTCTAAATCACCACCCCTACGAGGTTTCTCCACTTCTTCCATGCCAACATAACGTAGTGTGTTCAAGTTGTGTCTGGCATTCTTAAAATGAACTGCTACAGGGTTGCGCTTATCACTGGTTCTGATGTTACTCCTGTGCTCACTGATTCTTGTGCGTTGTGGCTATTTTTCCATTTTTACACTCTTCTATTTTTCTATTAATAGCATTATTCTCATAGTAGTAATTTCTATTATGAAATTATCTAATATTAACATTTCCTATTGTTTTTATTTTTAAAATTCATTGGCTGCTTACTGTGTTTTCTCTGTTAATATCATTGAAATGTGACTGTTTGGCCAATATTTTGGTAATTTCTTTCCGATGGTGATCCAGGCCACACAAGAATGAACGGAAGGTCTTCCTTTATGTATTTTATGATTGCACTGCAATTGATGTATTGATGATGTACTTATTGCTCTATTCGTCTGGGGTGCATTAAAGTGATGGCTCAGCTACATAAATTATGCTAATTAGGTCCCGAGATGGCTACCGCAATGTGGAACTTGATCAAGTACCTCAGGCAGGATATCTCTAAAACTTTTTATTCCTTTATTCTTAAATGTTCACAGATCATTTATGACTATATACTGCATGTTCTGATCAGAGTATTTTCAGACATAATATTTCTGTAAAAAAAATATGGGCATTTTAGTGTTTTTTTATTTATTTATTTATTTTTACTCTATTGGGTACCTAATTACCACAAAATCTAGAGTTACACTAATGGTTTCTTCAAAATGCCTCATCAGTCCATAGACATGCATCTGTTGAATTTATTTTCCAAGTTTCATAATGATAGCATGAGAGAAAGAGGAGAAGTGGTGTTTGAAGCAATGCTTGGCAGGTCAAAAGCAACATTTTTGAAAAAGTGACAAAAAACAACAGATGTCCATATTTTTGATAGTCCTATCAAGTACACACACCATGAACTTACTGAAGGTTATTTTACGAAAATGTCAAAAACAATGCCCCCAATCCTCCAATTCCCCAATCCTTGAATAGACCTTGAATAGACTTTCATTTGACCTTAATTTCAGGTCAATCGGTCAAATGGTTCTGAAGATATGGCCAAAATGGTAATTTTTCATCACAAAGCGCCACCTGGTGGCAAAATATTGAACCATACAGGTATGATGTCATCATGTGACATGGTGTGAGATCATGACCTTGCAGTTACACATAGTTTCATGTCAATTGGAGAAATAGTTCCAAAGATATAGAAGAAATGGTGAATTTAATGCGACAAAGCTCCACCTTGTGTCAAAATTTTGAACCAAACAGGTATAATGTCATCGTGGGACACATCCTCAGGTCATGACCTTTCATTTGCACTTGATTTGCGGTCAATCGGACAAATATTTCCAGAGATATGATTAAAAACAATGATTTTGTCAGTTTTTGGCCCCTGGTGGCCATCTAGAAATTGTAAATTGTCCAAAATCGAATCGGTTCTTCTTCTTTATGATACTTACTTATATGCAAAACTCGGAATTTCTAATTGAAATATTACTGCAGTTATCGCGTCAACATGTAAATCAGTTTTTGGCCCCTGGTGACCAATCTAGAGATCTTAATTGTCCAAAATCTAATCAGTTTTTACTCTTTATGATACTCACTTGTATGCAAAATTTGGAATTTCTAACTGAAATATTACTGCAGTTATTGCGTTAACACTGAAATCGGTTTTTGGCCCCTAGTGGCCAATCTAGACACCGTAAATTGTCCAAAATCGAATCAGTTCTTCCTTTTTATGATACTTGCTTATGTGCAAAATTTGTAATTTGTAATTGAAATATTACTGAAGTTGACATGTAGTGCGGCAGCGGCTGCGGTCGGACCAAAAGCATAATATCCTCCGGAACGCCATTTGGCGTTCGGGGATATAATTACCGAGTCCCTTTAAAGGGAAGGCACTCATTGTGCCTTGTGCCACTGTGTCTGTATCCTATTGGTTGTCAGCTGATACTTTATCAGCCAATGACTTAGTAGAGACCTGCCTATATATTTGTCTGTCTGTCTGCCTGTCTGTCTGTCTGTCATTTGCCTGATGAAGACCCTGTGAATGGTCGAAACATTGCATCAATAAAGGTTTGGGAGCTTTAATCCAGTGTGTGGATTTTTTTACTTTCTTTTTTTTTTCTTTTTTAGCCTAGCACCAGCAAACTCTGCAAATAGAAGGACTGAAGGAAAATTGTAGAAAATGGTTTCCACTGATAAATAGCACACAGGCTAATTTGGTAATGAGGTCCTTTGTCCAAAATTCTGAACTACCCCTTTAACCTCAGATTAATCAGCTCAGGTTTGAGTGTAAATAGCATAACCTCTTCCACTCGGGACTTGTCATTGGAGGGACTATGATGCTGCTCTCACCTCACCTTAAAACATATTACATCTCCGAACCCATTTCCAATTAGGCTTCCTTATAAGCAGCTGAGTGTTAATTTGTTCGGCTGCGAGGATCACTCCGCATCCACTTCCCCTCAGCTTGCATTATTACTCATTGCATTAATTATCAAGCATTTTCCTATTCACAGTAACGGTAACATTAAACCTCAATGTCTTACGGAGCTCACAAAATGGTTAATTTTTTTCTGTGTCCGCATCCTATCGGCTTGATATGCTCAAGAAAAAGTTTCTAAAAATGCAGTTTTCCCGACTCAGGTCCGAGTTTTAAGTTTGCTTATGTCAAAATTGAACTCTGTCTACAACCAGTGACATTACTATCATGCAGGTTAGCACTCAACCTGTTTCAAAATAAGAAGTGAATCATTAATTGATTTAATTAACTGAGTGAATAGGCTTCCAATAAGCTACATTGTTATTACTGTTTAAGATATACAGTTTTGCATGACAGAGGAAGGCTACAATATGTGATTGCATGGACGGCAACTAACTGTAATTTCTCGATATTCCATCTTGAAGTAGTACGTTATGTAGTAAATGCTGCTCCTGATGGTGTTTAGATTTAGATTTTGCTTCTAAATAATTAATTAGATAATTGAAGCACTGATTACTAAAATCCCACAAGTCAGGTCAAGTCAAGTGTGACTTATGGGGTTTTAGTAGTAGGTGCTTCAATTGCCATTCAAACAATCTCATTCTAACAACTTTCCCAGAAGCTGGACAATAAAGACTTCATGAGTGACATTGCTACTTTGAAAGTTTGACGCATAGCTTGCATTTTAAATTATTTCAAATACAACATGCCATGCATCAAACTTTTATGATGCACCAATAACCATTTTGCTAAATTATTCAATTAAGAACCCTTCCACATAAGGGGTGTTGGTAATTTAAAGAATTAATTATTATCACACGCGGAAACCAGTATGCAACTAAGGTTCCCTGCAAATGCAGCCTTTGGAACACTGTAAACATTTTGAATACGCACAGTCTTTAAAAAAGATTATGTTGCACTGGTGAAAAAAATCCTAGAATGGGAGATGGAATTCAGGGAAAGCACTGGGTTATTCGATTATTTTTTTCCATCCATAAAATATCTCTAATGTCTTAATAATTACAGGTTTATATTCTGTAATTATAAGAGGCAATGAAAACGCAACACCAGTTTGGATTTAAATAATTTTGTGACTCAAATTTATTTTCTTAAACAATTCAAATATGTTGGGTGGGTTGACACTGACGAATTAAATTTGTTAATGGGCCGATTTGGACTATTATAAACAGATGCATTAAACATAACGAGCGCAGGTTGAAAATGAAAAATCACAACAAGACTGAACAGAACACACATTTAAAAATGAACTCAAAAGAAAAGTCAGTATCGAATGTGACCCCCACGAACATCCACACAGGCAGTACAACGTCTCCTCATGGACCTGACGAAGCATCTTAGGTTGTCTTGGGGACGTTGTCACCACTCTACCTGTAGTGCATTCTGGAGTTGCTGCCTGGTTTGAGGTTTAGGTACTCTTGATGAAAGAGCTCTTCCCAGTTGGACGTACTACACCCAAAATGTACTGATGCTGGACGTACTACACCCAAAACGGTGAGCCACTTGCCAGGCACTTACTCTCGCCTCTAGCATGCCCAGGGCCCTGTTCCATTGTTCAGTCGACAAACGTGGCATTGTGACACTTAAAAATGTTATTTTGTGTGGCTTTTATCATGCCTTTATATAGGGAAGACAACCCCTCATTCATTTCAACCACTGTACTTGCACAACTCCTTATCCCATATGTTGTACTCAATATGGATTGATGGGAGTCCAACTCACACTGTTGAGTTACATGTTGATCATTCATATGTAACGAGGTTCACATTGTGACCCCATTGGTCACTGAAGACCTCAAATTGGACTACTCAGGTCCTGAGCAAAAATAAACCAAAATTGTGTTGCGTGAGTGTTGCGTTTTCATTGTCTTTGAGTATATATTGGTCTTTATTGTTCAGCAGATAAATTGTGTGATTATTAATCAAGCGACCTTAAACAGTAAAAGCTTGAAAGCAATTATGCATTTAAGGGTCAGTGGCCCAAGGCACTTCATTTGAAAATCCTGTAATACCAGCATTACTGCTAGGGGGACTTTAGGCTTTGGTGCAGTGGTCGTCAACCCCGGTCCTGGAGGGCCAGAGTGTCTGCTGGTGTTTGACGTTACTCTGCACTTAATTGATGAATGAAAGCAGTTCATTACACACTTAACTCATCTCACCTGGTGTCTTAGGTTTAAATTAGCCTCCGTTGCAGACGTCTTGGTGTTCGGTTAATTTCCCTCAACCTACAGCGCACTCGACCGAGGTTTTGTGTTCCATGATGTAATGTGATTGTGCTTGATGAGCCAATCAGAATGCTTATTATATGTTATGATCTCTGTCATTACTATGGCTTTTCCCTGCGGCTTGTCAAAAATAGTGAAATGGCGGAAAAGAAACTCCTAAAAAAACTTGTAGAAGACGACATTTTTTTTGTGTAAAACAAAAAGCCTCTGAAATAAAGACAAGATACGAGTGCTTGGAAAAAGCAAGCTTGATATCGCTGCAGTAATAGGCTCTGTCATCTCTGTTAACACAGCGGTATACACGAACGAGTTATTCGTCTGCCGAACGGGCTGCTATCGCTTACTTGAAAAAAATTGAAAATAGAGAAAGAACTTGATGATTTATTATGTGAGCTTCATTGACAGCAACAGCATAAATATTGTTTGAATGTGCGGCATTCAGCAGCATCTTCCTCCCCCGTTCACTTAGCCAAAACTCTGGAGAACCGTATACTATTGAAAACAATCCTCTTTCCACACTTCTCTTCTCCATTTCGGTATCGACCAGACTTAAACTCGTTGCTTTCACTCCTATGTTATTCAAATAATTGACTTGATCCTTCATAAGGTTAACAAGAGGAGAAACAACAATAACAATAGGCGATTCTTTATTGGAAAATGCTTCCACGAGGATTGGAAGAGCTTGGTATATGAGCGATTTGCCAAATCCTGTAGGCAAATTTATGTAGACATCTTTCCTCTGGATAACTACGTTGTTCATTGCTTGTTCTTGTAAGCTATTCATACTTTTAATATTGAAGGCTTTGCAGATTTTCTCCAAAGCTCGAGAGAAAACATGTTCGCCACCGTCCGCCAATTTGGCTTTATCTGTTTCTGCATACATAATTAGCTCCTGGATTTCAGGAGCTAGTTTCTGATTGGTGGAACACAAAACCTCACTCGAGTGCGCAGACGTTGTAGGTTGAGGGAAATTAACCGAACACCAAGACGTCTGCAACGGAGGCTAGGTTTAAATAGGGTGGAGAAAACCAAACTCAGCACACCCTGCACTAAGGGAATTATAAGCCAATCAATCAATTACCAGGAACTACCCACAGAGCCAAGTAAGAGCCAATTAAACAGACATGCAGGTTGTGACAGAAGTCGAAGTGGAAACCAAGCTTTGTCAATGTAGTTGGACACTGAGCATAGTTGTAATCTGGAGAAAGTAGAGGTTCAAAGTAAAGATAAGAATGTATACGGCAGGGGTAGCAAGCCCTGGTCCTGGAGAGCCACAGGGTGTGCTGAGTTTGGTTTTCTCCACCCTATTTAAACCTAAGATACCAGGTGAGACGAGTTAAGTGAACTGCTTAAGGATTAAGGAACTGCTTTCATTCATCAATTAAGTGCAGAGTAACGTCAAAAACCAGCAGACACTCCGGCCCTCCAGGACCGGGGTTGACGACCACTGCTTTAGTGAGTCAAAGTGATTGAGGAAAGGTGACCACCTGGTTGACATTCTCGTGAGGAAAGCTCCCTGTGAAGGAGGGAATCTGTTGGGGAAGGGTTCCAGGGATGTCTAAGAAAGTGTGTTGAGTGAACTATGTGTGCATGTGCGTGTAGGCACATCTGATGCATGAATATGTTCCTCAGTTCTCAAGTTCATCTCATCATTGTCTCACTTAGTCAGTTCCAATGGCCTATCCTTTTTGACTGAGAATGCCACAGATGTACAAAATTTAGACAAAACATGCAGAATTTAACAAAAATTTCCTAAATTTATATTGTGCTCAGGTGTCTTGTGTGGACAATGTCATGAAGCTTCATTTCAAACAAAGTCAAAACAAAATTAAATTTGAAAGTTCACTGTTTTCCGTGTTCGTTGCTCATTCTGAAGGTTGCTCCGAAGATCAAAGCCAAAATGATGGTGGAGGGAACTGTAATGATCAGCTACCAGCCCTGCGGAGACAAGGTCAATTTCTTCAGGTGTGTGTTCTCCAACCCGGCCACCAGACAGGAGGACATTGACTTCCTGTTGGATGAGATTGTTCGGCTTGGGCAAGACCTGTGAACTATACTTTTCGTGTATGACTCATGGCTGAAAATGAAGAAAATTCATTTCTATTCTTCGCTTACTGTTCAAATGCTTGTCACAGAAAATGTGAACACATTCTCTTGCTAATGGTATGAATGAAATTTGTTCAACTACATTGTTGGAAAAATCATAACACCTTCAGAAACCTCCAGGAATCTACAGTGATGTCATATTTTATGTAGTCTATCGGGTTTGGCATTGCAAATGGTTTTTGGTAGTGAAATAGATGAAACTTGGTCAATGCATAATTGCAAAAATAGAATTTTATAATAATGATAATTTTGCGAAGGAATTGACAATGACAATGCACTAATAGAGAATGTAATATAAACGCAAGGGGCAAAGAAGTTGGGGAAATAGAATTTTAATGGTGATAGATTCATGGATTCATTCTGCACTAGATTTGGGGGTAAAATATTGTATTTTTAATATGAAGATAGTCTGTTTTCTAATGAACTACAGTAGCTTTTACATTGCCTCTGTTCACAGCACTCATGCCCAGAAGGGCTGGCTGTGACTGACTGCGGAGCTATTTTTCTATCCTTTAATAAACAATTGTTTAATGCCACCTTTCATCAAAGATTGTATTTTTTCCTGGCTTCTGATCACGGAAGCTACCAGAAATAAGAAGGCTCTTTAGCTAGATATGAGTTCCAGTAAGTTTGCTTTACTTTTCTTTCCTTTCTTCTTTTAAGTCTGAGTAATAGTTCACTGTATAATAGCGCAGTTGAGCTGAATCAAAGCAGCAACTCACAGGAAGCGTGGAAAGAGAAAGAAATGATAACTGTTGAAAGAAGAGGACAAGTGAGATAAAGGGAGAGTCTCCCCTGAATACCTATATGCTCCTCCCTAAAACCTCAAACAAGAGCTGGCCGAAACATGCGCTCATCTTATGTCTGACACAGTGCAAACAAGACTCATCACCTGTGGACCTGTATTTGTGCTACCAGGTAAGAGAGCAAACACAGGAGGGGTTCTCATCATTCGATTGTGTATATAGGGCTCAGGAACAGCTGCGGTCAGGAGCCCACCACTTGCCTCACACTGCTCCCTGCTAGCTTGGATATCCGGCTATGAATTGTTAGACTGTGGCTCTTCTGTTGCTGCTCAAGCCCAGACTGCAGGTGGCCATTTGTTTTGAGAAGCCGGTGCTGTTGGAAGCCTGAATTAATTTTGCTGAATCAAAGCCCTTTTAAAAGTCGCCTCAGTCACACCAAAAGTTGTAAGTATCTGAGAGGTGATTAGATGCCAGTAGTCTTACCATGACAGTGGAGTTGGAATATTTTAAACATTATTTCAATTATCTGACCCCGTACAGTATTAATTGGATGTCTTGCAGCCAGACTGAACCAATCCGCATGGAAGACATTTTGAGATATCGGCCATTTTAACTTTCTTACTCTGAGATCTGAATGAACAAGTTTGAAAGAGGTCGTGTAAAATCACACACACACTTTGATGCTGCTCAATAATCTGCATCAAAACCTTATATTTATTTTGAAAAGAAAAAATGTAAATGTTAAATAACTACTTTGAAATGGTTGTTTCATTATGGCTCATGCTACATAATATATTGTAAAGCGAAAATGCTGAAGACACCAATCCCTATGCCATGACGTTTTTAAAAATAACAACACTTTGCAAAACAAATTTTAATGCCAATTAATAGTTTTACACATACTGAACTGATATGGACAGCTGTTGACTATAAATAAACTGCTCCATGTATTTGCAAATACTTGGCCTAGGATAACAAAAGCATCACGTGATATAAATGTGAACCACTGAAGTCTCCGCAGTTTCAAAAGTCAAACACAAGTTAAACAAAGGGTATCAGTGCTCAGAAGAAAAGAGCACGCCTTCTAAAAAAGACTGCCGACACATGAATTCCACAAATTTTCTTTGAAATTAAATGTAATCGAAAGGAATTGAAGCACTGATTACTAAAACCCCACAAGTCAAGTCAAGTCAAGTCAAGTGTGACTTATGGGGTTTTAGTATTAGGTGCTTCAATTACTAACTTTCAAACATGATTATCTTCATATACTTCTAACAATGTCACACAACAGTCTTCTTCATGGAAAATTAACATGTTCATCATTCTACCACCCTTTCCTGAAGTTTTCACAGCTTCTCAGAATTTCTGAACCAAAGTAAACATGGGGGAATCCTGAGTTAAATGGAACCAGGCTGAATGTGACTGTAGTGCGGGTGTCACATGCAGGAATTTGATGGAAGGGGTTTTCAGCAACATCATTCTAATGCTCTGAATAAGCAGTATAATCTGTTGATGAGGAAGGTTAATCACTATGCTCATTATATCATTTTCAGTTACATTTCAGTTTCATCACTGAGATGTGTAAGCGCTGAACAGGACTATTTCGCGGTCCAACTTGAAGAGAGAAGCCAACAATGTTATAACAGTCAGTCAGAACTATCTCTTTGAGACAAGTCATGAACTTCAAAAAGATGGCAGATTCAATATAAAGATTATGCGGTAGATACAAAGATGTTGCGTGAAGAATAGAATGCTTGATTCACTTCAGCATTAAAAAATTTTTCACTGGGGCCAATAGTTCTCTTTGGCATTCTTATATCTGCCTGTTCAGCGCTCTGAGTTGGTGTTTTTATGTGTCATTTGCTAATTAGTGCCATAGACACCTATGCTCTTTGGTTGACGAGGTACTTTACATTACAATGTAGAAGACTGAACTGTTACGTAAATCATGAATTTGTGGGTTGTTTTGGTTTTGCAGCAAGGTATCCAATTAATGTTTAAAATTCCTCCGACTGCCATGGACATGATGCCGCAAATGTCTGTCATTAGTGTAGTTCTGTTGAAGTTGCTATCTAGCCGCGTCAATACAAACATATCTCAGTAATACAGTTACTGTAAATGTATTTGTGACAGCACTGAGTGTACAGGCAAGTGACAACAGCGAGACAGATATCCTATAATCTATGTGTACAGATTGCAATCCTTGTCTATGTAGTGGATTTAGTCAATGACAAATATCTGGGTGACAAGAATGCAATTTATTAGATTAATTAAAGAGTAACAAACTGCTGATAGTGGTGAGTTAAATGATTCTACACAAATGTCACTATTTGGCAGGAGCCCATGCTAAAGAGTTCACCTAAACCATTCCACCTCTCCTTCTATATGCCCAAAGATTAGAGCATAATTCCAAGCCATCAAAGAGAGACACAAGAGCGCAGAAAAAACTGTATTTAGAAACTTGTCTCATCTTTGCAAGCCTTGCAAATGGGTTCAACAATGTTGTTGATCACTAGTGATACCAATTGTAAAACCATAAGATTACCCTTACAAAGCATCATTGCATGGTCAGCATTCTTTCAGGGCTAATAGGTACAGATTAATTGTTGATTGTTCTGTGTCTTGAATTCTGATGTTGACTTCATGTTGTGACAGCCATTCAAAATCCCAGATTACCAGAACACTGTAGCTATCCAAGATGTCAAAAAATAAATTAATAGCATTTGAGTTTTGCTGAAGAGGCTACGCTACTGACTGAAACAAAAACATAGAAACATTCAATTATACATCCCATTGATACTGCCGTCTATAAATATAAAATTACCTGAGAGATATTGTGGAAACTCTTGTAAGGTGGCATGAATAATTACATATTGTCAAGGAATACCTTTTGCATCTCCTCCATTTTCAACAACATAAAAGCAAATCACAAAGATGGATTTGCTCCCCTTTTTGTGGGAAATTGCTCAAGACAGACATTTGCAGGTGTGCAGGTGCAACTGTCTCTTTCACATTGCAGCACCGTGGGCTACAAAAAGTAACCACATTCAATCTCTTGTGCTATTATGTTGGGAATGTTCTAAAGATTTGTCCTTTTCAAAAACTCTGAAAGCATACCTGTTTAAAGGTCCCCTATTATGCCACCAGGTGCACAGCTAATTAGTCATTATGACTAATTCAAAGTCTCCCCTACCTGACATCACAAGGGGTAGTGACCACCCAAAATAATGAAATCTGATTGACTTCTTGGCAGAAGGTAGTCAGTTCTTCTTGCCTTTGCTTGATTACTGTCCCATTTGATGTCAAGAAGGAAAGGATTTTGAAATGGCTTGTAATAACTAATTATCTGTGCACCAGGTGGCATAATAGGGGACCTTTAAAGTTTACATGCTAGCCATCAGGTGGCAATATCATCCTGTCAGTCATCATGGGATGTGATTAGTTTGTACATTGCTTGTTTTCCTTGAGGTTTTGGTGCAGGGGGGCGCTAATGCCAATTTATGAAATTTACAGGAGTACCAAAACAGCAGTTTGAATGGATGCATATATTGGTATATTTTTTTGTTTGTCTGGACAGCTGATTATGGACTTGGTGAGTTCATTTAGCCCAACCCTAAATGCTACTCAGATGGCTTAAGTCAGGGGTGTCCAAACTTTTTGTAAAGAGGGCCAGATTTGGTAAGGTGAAAATGTGTGGGGGCCAATCATTCCGCCTAACATTCTTTGAACTAATAACATTAAATACAAATTAACTATTTTGTGAAATTTTATTGTAAATGGCATACTTCCTGGCACTTTTTTTTTTCATTTTCATGTTTTTACCAAAATTGGGTTACTCTGCGTTTCATATTTGAAGACCACATGAAGAAATAGTCTGGAAAAAAACACTTTTGGGAAGATTAAACGTATCTAACTTCATTAGAAACATTACATATTATTCAGAATTAAATCCTCACTGTAAACAACTTCTTAAATTCAAAACAGTGGTCAGTGCATATTCAAAACTGTGGTTCACTATAGAGGTGAACTAATGTGAAGGGTGATACTGAGATCTTGACTGCAGTACATGGTCCAGCTCTGGCTCAAAAACAGTGGTTTTGATGCACAAGACGTCCCGCAGGTGAGAGTCGCTTAGTCTCGTTCTCACGCGGCTCTTGGTAATGTTCATTACCGAGAATGTCTTCTCACACAAGTATGTCGATCCAAACAAGCTCAGCATTTTCTTAGCTAATGTCCGAATCTCTTGGAACCTGCCTTCATTCAGCTGCCGGTAGAAGTTGACAAGAGGGAGCTGTTGGTGCCGACTGCGACACTCGGCGTCACACTGCAGCTCAATGAGCTCCAGCAGCAGGTGGTCTGGAGCATCATCAGGGTCCACGGAGAAAGGAGAGGAAAAAAGTGCGATGTCCTTTTCAATACCTGCAAAAATCCCGAAAGCGCTGTTGAAACTCCTCAACAAGAGATGAGATGGCTGTTGCATACCTTCTCATTTGCGCACTGATGTTGTTCTGTGGGAAACTGGTCATAATTTCCTGCAGCGATGGGAAATGTGTGGTATTGGGCTGCGCTAGTGACAGGTGCCTTTGGAAAAGTAGCAGCTTGGTCCGAAAGGCTTTGATGTGTGAATACAGCTGGCTTACCATTGCATTTTGCCCCTGAAGGCTTGTATTCAGTGCATTCAGATGCCGTGTTATGTCAACTAAAAATCCGAAATCAGCCAGCCAAACAGGATCAGATAGTTCTGGCATCGGCTGTCCCTTTTTTGCCAAGAATTGTCCAATTTCCTCCCTAAGAGAGTAGAAGCGCTGTAGTGCAGACCCCCGACTGAGCCATCTGACATCGTTGTGATAAACAACATCTCCGTATTCTGCTTGGATGTCGAGCAGAAATTGTTGAAACTGGCGGTGGCACAGGGCTTTGGAGCGGATATAATTGATAGCCTTTATCACCGGTTTCATAACATGATCATATTTCACGTTTGGCACAGAGAACTTCTTGATGAATAATACAGTGGAGTTTGATAGCTTTGCCTCCTTCTTCGCTGACTTTGTTACAGGTAAGGGTTGATAATCCACTTCGCTCGCCAGCCATGGCAGGTGCGCCATCCGTAATAATCCCAGTGACTTTATTCCACGGTAGCTTCATGTCATCTACGGCGGAGCAAACGGAAACAAATAAATCTGTTCCTCTTGTTTGGTCCTTCAGGCTCTGGAGGTCGAGAAGCTCTTCACTCACGTTCATGTCATTGTCTACTCCTCTCAAAGTAACTGAGCGGTGTCAGATGCGTCAGTGCTTTCATCGCAGGCTAACGAAAAAAAGTAAAATTCCGCTCCTTTTGCTTTTAACTGTCTCTTAATATCTGATGAAACTTCTTCAATTCTCCGTACCACAGTGTTACGAGCCAGGCAAACATTGGCAAACTCTTGCTTCTTCTCTGGACAAATTTTCTCAACCATTTTCATCACACATTCTTTAATAAATTCACCCTCAGTGAAAGGTTTGCAGTGCTTGGCAATCAGCATTGCCACCTCGTAGCTCGCCTCTGTGGCATTTTCATTTGACTCATGGGCTCTTGTGAAAAAGCGCTGCTGTGCTGTTAAAACAGCTTCCAGTTGCTTCAATTTTTCGCAGCGTTTGTCCCCAGTTAGCTTGTCGTAGTTAGCATGTTTCATCTGGTAGTGCCTCTTGATATCAAATTCCTTGAAAACAGCCACAGTCTCTTGGCAAATTAGGCAGACACAGTTGTTTTGTATTTCAGTGAAAAAATACTCCAATTTCCACTTGTCCTGGAAACGTCGGCCCTCTTTGTCAACTTTCCTTTTTTTAGCTACAGTCGCCATGTCAGAAATCGGCTGGCCTGAAATGATCACACAAGACCAAGGGTCAAGGCGGCCACAAGGCTACTGCCATCTTCTGGTGAAATGTAGAATAGCTTTTTTGTACACATGTATTTTATTCTGTGATCAGCAGTGCTGGTGGGCCGCATATTATTGATTTGATAATAGAGGCTGCGGGCCGGTGAAAATTTGAACATGGGCCGCATTTGGCCCCCGGGCCGGACTTTGGACATGCCTGGCTTAAGTATATTAAAGGGGCAGAATTGTTATGTCCAGTATTCAGGTCATGTTGCCTGGCTGAGATTCTGGAGTCCAAAGTTAACTATCAGTTACAATAGTTTTTTAACAGGAAATTGTATTTAAAATGCTCACCAATCTGGTTTCAAGTCTGGGCATAGCACTGCTACTGCTGCTTGCTTAGTTAATAGTGATATTGTTATTGCATTGGATAGACAACATTGGGCAGCCCTCTTCATTTACCTGTCAACAGCATTTGGTTCTCTTCATCATGTCCTCCTTTTGAATACTTTATCAAGCATGGGCTTCAATAAATCTGCTTGTCTCTGGTCTAAGGATAGAATAGAACTCAATATATTTCAGTTGAAGGTTTTCAGTCTAGGAATGTTAAAATTAAAATTAGAGGAGTTCCACAAGGTCCAATTCTTCGGCCTCTGTTATTCACCATCTACGTACATTAATAATATTGACTTATATTTAGATTATTGCAAATTGCTGATTGTACTGTCATTTACTTGGCTGCAGCTTCAGTTCAGCAGGCTGTATCTAATCCTCAGCATATTTTTTTCCTATCCCCTAATTGAGATGGAGCTTGTCTTAAATTAGAAAAAAACCAAGTTCATGGTATTCTCTAAATCTCAAAAATAGACCTCCATGACCTTCATATTTGTACTCTGCAGGGAGGCCAAATTGAACTTGGGCATTTGGTTGGATGGCAAACTGACTTTTCATCTGCATATTGAAAATTTGACTGGAAATGATGAGGAGTAAAAGGGGCTTTTGTGCAGAAATAGTGCTTGCATCAAATTTGAAAGTATGAAAAAGGTTGTGCTTTCAATTATATTCCTCATGCTTGATTATGGTGATGTAATGCACTGAAATTCATCCACTTCTGCTCTAAAACCCTAAGATTCTGTTTAGCATTGTGCTCTGAGGTATATCATTGGTCTTGGCTTCCTACCCACCATTGTGCCTTACACAAGTCAGCAGGATGGGAGGCATTGAAATCTAGACAAGACTACCATTGGTCTTTATGTGTTTATGAACGTGTTTCTTTTAAAATCCCACCATATCTTGCCTCTCCACCTATTTGCGAGTTGGTTGCCATGGGACACAGTCACAGGACCTCTTATGTCAAGATGTTCCTGGTGCTATAACAGAGCTGGATAAGTATTTATAATTACAACATTCCTCTCACCTGGAGTCATCGGCAATGTGAGCTGAAAATGAATGAACTAGTTCCTTTTGGACATTTTTAGACATTGATCAAATTGTTTTTTCAAGAGAAGTAATTGTTTTAAGTAATTTGTTATTTTAATTTTACGATGACAATTTTATGTGTTGTATTACTATTTGAGTTTCATTTTAAATGCTGCATTTTAATTGTTTGCAATGCAGGGCCCTGCTGACAAGGAGACTTAAGTCTCATTCAGGCTGCTGCTTTAATAAATCTTTCAGAAAATAAATAAATGTCAGCCCTTTAGCTCCAGAATGAAACATGATTTGGGGAATCTATGCCCATACATTTGAGGATGGCATGTGTGTCCTTTTGTCACAAGATAGACCTCAGGAGCTTTCTTTTGATGCCCAATACTCACCTGCCTATAATGATCCTTTTGCAACAAATACATGATGAGCAGAATACTGAATAGGATGATGTCACCACCTAGTGGAGGGCAGATACAGCATTCACAATTGCAAACCCACTTCCTCAACCTCTACCACTGAATTGTCACTGAATTCTCAATATGGCGCTTCCATTTTTCAAGCTTTTCAAAACTAAATTTTATGATGCATAATTGAACAACTAGATCATAAATGTAGCATGCTCTGTAGTATGCTTGAAATGTGTGTTTTCAAAAGAGTAATATGCTGGATGTCATTGCATGTTTGGCCGTGAATGATTTTGCCACAAAGGAGGAGGAGGAAGAAGAAGAAGAAGAAGAAAAGAAAAATACTAAAATGCAATACATTCCTGCATTCTGAAAACTGGGTATGGTCTTGGCTCTAGTAAATATCCAGCACCCAGGCTTTGGACTATTTTCTTTTATACTGGAAAGTATTCAGGGCTATTTACCTCACATGTAAAATTCATTCTGCCAAGCTACTTTAAAGGTTGGTAAGAGTGGTAAAATGTATGGCACAAGAGCAGAAAAATGGGACTTCAGTCCAATATAAAGCTGAGCACCGTATTAAATAGACTTCCTTTTTAATGAGAATGTAAGAATTAATTTCATAACAATAGCTAAATCTCATGAAGTGACCACTTGACATGAAAGAAGAACATGGGTCTTGAGAAGGCCTTATAAATAATGACCAGCAATAAATCATTTGTGGCAGAACGCATAACTATGAGCATTCGTATGACCAGTGCTTGAAATGGGCCGGTTCTCACCGGTACGCAGTACCACCACCTCTGATTTTTAACGCTCTGCGCACCGTAACTTCTTACGGCACCCTACAGCGTACCGTCACCTTTTGACACGCCCAAGCACGCATATTGTTGCTGCAAATTACGGTCTGTGCGGTAATTATTTGTTTTTTTTTTAAGCAGCGATTGATTTATTTTTATATGCACAAGACAACCATATAGAGCTCCAGGGGTTGACGTCCTGCAATCAGAAATCGCCATATTGGCAGTAAAGTGTGGGGTTAACAACAGTGGCAGGCATACGGCAAGCAGCTAATTTGCTGATTATATTCATGAAAACAGAATAATCTTATGTTTTGGGTAATTTGGACAGTCATTCAAACTTGGAAAACGTGGTGACACAAGTTAGTTTACATACACGTTGAGCAGAGCGAATAGCTGGTTACATTATTCTGCCCTGTTGCTAGTGCTAACGTAACTGTGATGAAAAGGCACTTAAGGCCTGCGTTCAAAGGCAGCGCTTTCAGAGCTGGAAGCGCCCGTGATCACATTTACAGAGCGCAACTCTCTAGCGCTGATTTTTGCTTAAAGTTGCTAAGACTGTGAGCATTTCCTCTACCATTTAGCCCTGGCGCCATTTATTTTCGCTTTAGCTTTTACTGCCAAAATGGTGGCATGAACAAAAAGAGTCACGTGACGTCCGGAGCTCTATGGGCTGTGTCCCAATTCAGAGGCTGCATCATTCGAAGGACGCAGCCTCTGAATTGGCAGCCATAATAGTCTTCTGTACGAGTACATTCCAATATTAAAAAAAACCCATATCCGTTGTAGTTCTTATGTAGTTCATAAGAACGGCAAGTGAAATTCAAGCCAATTAGATATTATGTTATAAAGACACGTCTACCCAAAATGCAACATTTTACCGCATCCTGCGAATTTACGTGCAAACAGATCGTTCCAAAATCTTTATTTAGTCAGTCGTCACTTGTAACTGAAAACAGTACGATTTCGAGGATGTTGGCTTGGCTTAATCTTGCGAACACTGCGAAACGAAAGCGATTTTCCACGGACAACGACCTGAATTTATTTCTGTATGAACAACGAATGGCTCGTCAAACAATGCTTCTTGTGGGTTTTTTTCCACTCATGATTGTTTTTGATGCACTTAGTTTGTACAGCCACCACCACAAGAAACTTATGAACCTGTGTGAAACACTGATGTATTGTCCATTATTCAGTTGGTTTGTATTCTACATTATTGACCTGTGTAGGCTTGCCTGTCAGTTAACATCGGACTTAGAAAAATCTGTCCTGCCATGTTACATGTGTCAATCTGCCTGGTAATTTAAATGTCCACTCAGTCCATAATTATATGCATATTGGCTTGCTTGGAAATGGCCTGATTTCTGTAAAAAGCATTATCACTCCAAATAAAATTCTATTGAGTGGAATATTCTCATACCATGTAGGCCTACTATTTTGACAACTGTATTGTAGCTGTAGTTCTGTGGTAGCTAGTCTTATTTTTGTCTGCAAAATTTTGTCAATATAATATTTCACATGAATGTTAGTTACTTGGTATTAAATTCATAATTTCTCATGACATTATCAAAGATCTACTTGTAAATTGAGATTGTGGGAGCTTAAGTAATACTAGTTAAGATATGCAGTGGTGTCTGCTGGGTTGGGGCAGAGTGTAATGTGGTTCTACAGTAAGGTTTTGGTTCGATTTTGGTTTTTCAGAGCTGCTTATTCAGAGTATTGGCACCTTTTTTATTCCAATTCAAGCACTGCGTATGACCAATTCCAACCCTCTGATAAAAACATACATATTCATGTTTTTCTTTTCCTTTTTTTGCTCTGCTACCAGACCTTGACACCCACAAGTGCTAATGGATTGCTAAAAAGCAAAAAAAAAAAAAAAGGGAAAAGGGGGGTGGAATTGCCTGGTGTGGCTCTGGACAAGAAAGCAATTTAAAACTGGAGTGTAGAGTGCAATTTCTCGGTTAATAAAAAGATAGCAATTGTTTCAGCTTCAGATCAATTGTAAGCCCACGTATTGCAATATGTATTCATCGATTACATGTCCTAATAAATTCAGCATATGGAATGTCTTATTGTCCATTTAAATCTGTTATTAGCAGTTTCTATTATTATTTTATATTCAGCATATGGAATGACTGATTGTCCATTTAAATCTGTTATTAGCTGTTTCTATTATTATTTTATAATTCTGACAGAATTCACAGTGAGCAGGCCTGTGTGTGTGCACATGTATGTGTGTGTTTCTTTTCTCTTTTTTTAATAGATTTAAATCGACCGTCTCTGTCTGAAAACGTCCCAATACGCCTGTCACCTTAGGATAATTATACAATACTGCATTAGAAATATTGCTTGAATGGATGGTGTAAAAAAAAAAAAAAGGCCAGAAAATCAGTCCCACAGTGCCACCCCCTGTACTGTCTTGATAATCGCAGCTTAAGAGATAATTTGAGTCTTTCCCTGTCAGGAAATCTGAGATTTCATTGATCCCACAGCCAATCGCAGACTCTGTTGACTTTACAGGAGTCATTAAATCTTGCTTTGTCATTTCTATCCAGACAATCATTGTGACTAGTGGCTCAGTGGAAAGTTTTTCACTGAAAGTGTGAACTAACTTGCTTATCCTTTGTACTGTGTGCGTGCAACAAACTGAGTGTATACATCTTTGCTTGATCTCATTCTATAACAACATAAACTTGCTTTCAGTTTCTCAGTCTTCTAATCTTTTTTGTTAACATGTGCCCGCTATTTTTCAGATCACCATGGGTCATTCCATGTCAAATCAGCCACCCATGTGCATGACACCTCTCAGATTTTGCTCTAACTTTGGCTAAAAATACTTTAAATTACCCCACAAAAGAATACCAAGTTTTGTGTCAATGTATCTAACGATTTTAGTCTGGTGCCCTCTTGAAATGTGGGTGCCACGCCCCTTTTTGACTTATGTTTATGGCTCTTTTAATTTTGTAGCATTTTGGAAGGACCACTCCTTCTCTAATAGAGATAGGAAGCTGAAATTTGATGTGCTGGTGCATTCTGGCCCATATATTAGGATTCTGCAGCCAGAATCACCATGAGACATCAGATGAGTGAGAGGAGGGCCCCCAAAATCCAAATTCTTTTAGGGCGGCAAGTGATTTTTCACTTTTTGGGGAACCCTAGGATTCTGTTCAGTGAATGTTACTGTTGGAAATGTGGTTCTTCCTCATATATGGGAACTTTCCCACCACCAAACTAAGTTTTAGGATAATGGTACCATTGGTGGGGGACTTGTAGGGGTCTGAAAACCACTTCAAGCCAAAATGTCCCTGTCAGACCCTGGACTTCAGACACCCAGATGACCCTGTGGGCACTGGATGATGGTAATGGCATTTATATCAGACAAATTACATTAATGTAGTTGTTCATCAATGAAAACCTGAGGTAATCATCCAAAATTATGCACAAAAGAGACTTGAACCTGGTGTACGCCATAACGTGACTTCGACCTAATGTAGTGGGATACCAGGTTTCAGCTGACAACATGGTCAAGGTTGATTCATGAAACCTGCCGAAATATCCCTTCTTGGCCCTCTGACCAGGAATGGGTTCCATGCTGGGTGTCTTTCCAGCATATTATCTGCTGCATAGATGCACCTGAAATTCATGGATGCAGAGCGTGCCAGTACAAACTTGCGAAATATAAAAACCATCAAAAAATCATGTTGCTTCCTCCTCAATTTGTAGGACAAAAGACCTGAAGGATTCTGAATCAATGGTATTCCTTCTTCTTGGTAACAATAGAATACTACCACATGTCCTAATAATTAATATTGTGTATGTACAGAAATAACATCTTGATCAATTGTATTGCATCGCTTGGAATCCTGGCAAATTTATTGGGTTCCACTATCCTTATTTAAGACATAATTTGGCCCTTATTTTAGCCCTTAGCTACGTATCTCTCATTTGGTAGCAATCATAAACGACATAACTTATTGGGACACATGGTAGTAGAACATGGGATGTCTGTTCCTGCACGGAACGATCAACCTTGACCATGTAACAGTCTGTTGCAGCCTAGTTTCCCACTACATTAGATCATGGTTATGTTATGGTGTACAAGGGGTTAAAGCTTATTCTTTGCATAATTTTGAATGCTTACCTCAGGTTTTCATTGATGAACATCTATATTCATGTAATTATAACTGATTTAAGACAGTTTGGTCAACTGTTTCAATATAATCCTGTTTGACCTTATTTTCAGACTTAGAAATTTCTGCTGGAAAAGGGTCTCAGAAAAGCATGTTCATATAGAAGGAGGTTGATAATTGATAGTTTAAATTTAAGTTTTAAAGTTTTTATTCTATGAAACTAATGCTTAAATATGTATATTTGTCTGGTATAAATGCCATTACCATCATCCAGTGCCCACGAGGTCAACTGGGGTTTTAAAGTCTAGGGTCTGAAAGAGTCATTTTGGCCCGAATTAATTTTCTGAGCCCGAGTAGCCCCCACCATTGGTACTAAAATACTAAAACTTAGTTTTGTAATGGAAAAGTTCTCAAGTATGAGGGAAGACCACTTTCCCAACAGTATCAATTACTTAATGGAGTCTTAGGGACCCCCAAAAAGTAAAAAATCATTTGCCACCTAAAAAAAATCACCCCTCTGATGTCTCATGGTGATTCTGACTGCAGAATCCTGATATATGGGCCAGAATGCACCAGCACATCCAATATCAGTTTCCTACCTCTATTACCTGAGAAGTTATGGTCCTTCCAAAATGCTACAAAACAAATGACCAATTCACATAAGTCAAAAAGGGGCGTGGCTCCCAAATTTCAAGAGGGCGCCACACGAAAACCGTAGGAGATACTGACACAAAACTTGGAATTCTTCTGTTTGCAATCATAAAGTATTTTTGGACAAAGTTTGAGCAAAATCTGAAGTGTCATGTACAAGGCACCTCAACATTGGCTGTTTTGACATGGAATGACCCCCATTCAAAATATTTCAAACCTGGAAATTAAACTAGCACGCTGAGAGAACAGTGACAAATTTAAAACCTGAAAAATGTGTTGAAGAACCACAGTAAAAAGAGTGCCAGAGTATGAAGAAGGAATACTCATAGAAGAAGAATGTTTGCAAAGATTAAAAAATTTTCTGCCGATCAACATTTTAAAAACCTAGTTTCAGTCTTGCAGAATTGTTTTTTATTACATTTCAAACATTCAGAGTTTCAAGCATTCAAAGCTTTTTTTTTTTTACTTTCAAAATATGGTGAAATTCTTCCCAGTAAAGTCTGGCAACCTTCCCAGTTCCCACAAAAAATAACAAATGCACTACTTAATATACTTGAAATTTGATACGTCTCCTAATTACTGAGATGACAACTATATTTTGGTGACAAATTCCATCCTCTGTGGACTTCTAAAATCTGATTAAACTGTAATGGCTGGTAGTATATGGAGGCCAGGTGCAATGACCAGAGAGAGAGGGTAGCACGGACACAGTACAAACACAGAAAATAATAGACTAAACGAAAGTACTTGCGCTTCCAAAAGACGTATAATAGTCCAAACCACGGAAGCAAAGTGAGATAGAAAAAGGGAGAAGAAACTCCAACAATTAGGAGATAGAAAGTCATACAAAACCTGACTACAGATATCTTCGGCTATAATGCTTAGCTACAGACACTCTAGCAAAGAGGCGTGGCGAACATCCGGCTTATATAGAGTCCGGGGAAGTGCCGACCCAGTTCAATCAGCCAGCTGGGCAAAGAATCTGATTGAACTGGAATTTGATATCGTCCCGGGACGAGAGCCACAAAGAAAAGTCCAAAACACACGCACAAACATCCTGAGCCATGACAAAAACAATTTAACCTGAGTGCACTCCCATTTTCTGTGCAACAATAAACCAGTATACGTACATCTGAAATTTCTGGAATAATACAGCTCAGAATAATAATAATTCAGTATCAAGAATAATACTCTTGACCTGACCAAAATATTTTAGGGATTTATACCATCCGCTGTGGAATTCTAAAATTTGGTCAAAATGATTTCTGCAGAGAGCACTCCCACATTGCCTCTGACAATAAATTAGTATCCTGCTGATATTTTTAGAATAGCAGTCTTCAAAATAATAATAATATTCAGTATCAAGAAGAATACTCTTGATACTCTTGGTAAAGTTGTGATACTGCATGCATTTGTATCGGTTTTAAATTTTATACTGTTGGTATTGTATTTCCCATAAGCTTCTCTTATACATTTGCCATTAGCAGCCAGTGAGGTTCATTATTTCTATTTTCAGAGAAACTTCCCCTCTCAGATTGTTCTGCCGTAATACTTTCTATATTGGCACTGTCATTGCTAAAAAAAAAAAAAAAAACTGCTTTGATGAATTGTGGAATACAAAACTCATGTAGCATTCAAGTGTGAGTTTAAGGTAATGGAGAATGTTATCATCAATATCGCAAAACAATATGCAGCGAAATTACCCTTGACTGTATGGCTACGCTCAATTAGATTATTCAGGATGGAATTTATTTCACCAGAGCACTGGAACAGTACGTTCGTAGGTTTCAATGGTGAATGTAGACCTCATTTTTTTATCCAATGTAAATTATTCAGCATCTGCTCTTGTTAAATATGTACATTCTAAAAACAAAAGGTTCCATAAGGAACCTTTAAAGGTTCTATAGCCTGGTACATATATGGCACCCTCAAAAGGTTCTATATAGGACCATTTCAGAGGGTTAAATTCAAAGAACCCTTGGGGTTCTTACACTTTTTTAAATAAAAGGCTACATAGCACATTAAAAAGGTTCATTCATACCCCAGACCTTTTACCTTTATTGTTCAGTTGAAATGGTAAATGGACTGCATTTATATAGCGCTTTCTAGTCACATGACATGACCCCAAAGTGCTTTACAATTATGACTCCGTCCCTGATGGCGGAGGCTGCCATGCAAGGCGCCGACCTGCACATCAGGAGCAGTTTGGGGGTGTAGGATGAGTGTCTCCTGGAAGGTTCCATAAACGGTCGTTGAAGTTCAAACAATCCTCTTGTGAAGGAAATAGCTCCTTTTTTGAGCTAAAGGTTCCATTTCTTTAGCAAGGAATCCCAATGGTTCTATATAGCACCCTCAAGAACCCCCTTTCTTAAGAGTGGAGGAAATATACTTGATTCAAATGTTCTGTCAGATTGTCAAAAAATAACTGAGCTGCATTCACGCTGGGGATGATTTTTATGGTGTACCAATGAGAATGATGCAGTTTATTATTGCTTGAGCAGATACCAGATCAGACAGCTTAATTCAACATTAATTTCATTATTGTTCTTAAAAAATTTGTTACTGTTTTTCAGTCTCTGTACAATTATGTTCTGAATAATTGAAAATGAGATTAACTGAAAGAATGATCCAGCAATTATACTTCCAGAAATATAGCGTGCAACAAAACTCTTATTTTTGAATGAAAAGTATTGCCATAGTCAATTAGGTCATCCTCACATGAGGCCTCCAGTGGTGTCTTCAGTCATCTTGATTGTCCATGCTGCTGACTCACTTGCCAGTACTTTTCATCCCTGAATTTTTCTTTAGTAGTTCATGGTACATCCACATACATTGGTGTGGGCCTTGATTGATGCCCTTGTATTGACTTCCATTTAGGGATGCAAATTATCGAGTAATTCATTAATTGATAGTTGTTTCATGTTATCGATCGATGATCGATTAATTAATAAGTGCCAATTTTTCTGAGAAGCTGAATTTCCCTCTGAATCAATAGGTTCTATCTATTGTATATGTAACATAAAATGCTATCTTCCTTTATTGTATATGTAACATAAAATGCTATCTTCCTTATGATATACAGAAAAAAATATAAATCATATTCCTTAATCAAAGATTTATTCTGGGCTCACTTGAGGGCAAGGAACAACACATACCTTCCTTAATAGAAGAAAAGTAGCTTGTGTAGTCTACTTTAAATGAAAATAAGTTAGTGCCTTGTCTCTTTGCTGCATCGTAGAATAAATAAAATATGATAAGTAATTAATGCGTCACAGCATTTATAACCCCCCTTAAACTGGGAAATGTGACAATATCACAATAACGTTAGTAAAGCATGACTGGACTTTGTAGCTCTAGTTAACTTAAAAATTTAGGCTGCCTGATAACAACTAAAAACATCCCTGAGAATGATAGATGTGTTCATCTTCGTAATGTTGTGGTCAAACATATTTTCGTATCATGAGGTTGCCCCATCCTCAAACACTTGGAGAGAGACAGATTCGGAAAAGAAAATTTGGCTTTATTGTGGCATGTTGATAAATGTAAAGCAGAGTTCTTTTTGTGCAAGAAGAACTGATTTTCCAACTTTCACACCCAGGTCTTATACCCTTATCACAGGAAATATCTTCCAAATACGGTCTTTCCGTATTGTCATTCTTGCGCTACAATTGGACAGGCAAACGAAAACATAACTAGCTAATCCTTCAGAAATTCAAAGCAGAGATGTGCAAGCACATCACTACAAAGGAGTGGAAACACACAGCCAAGGGATGAAAAGTACAGACAGAGGATACAGCCAGATGAATTGGATACATAAATGATTCAATTGTTTTCAACTAATTGTTTGTAACAACTAATGATTTTACTGAACAAATATTGATCACAGCTACAGAAATCAAATACTGTCCGTCGATGACATTAATAGGCAGCATGTCTGTAGTAACCATGTTACAGATCCGCTGGGTAATGCCCTCTGCTTTGATGGAATCACATACCCTTTGTGCGAACACTGTGTTAATTGTAGGCTGAGAACCACTCTCTCCTTGTAGTGGCACGGCTGAATGCGACATATTTAGGTGGTAATTCGGCGAAGTTGTAGAGTTGTTATACTTAAGAATACCTCCACATATTGTGCATTTAGCGTCTTTGTCGTCATTGACCAACTTAAAGTGGCTCCATACTGCACTCAGTCTTGCTATCTTCATCCTGCCAATGTACCGATTCTCGTTTGTTTTGTTGATGATGTCAAAGCCGTTTCTCGTGTTCCCGTGTGCGTCAAGTGCGTCTGGCGTCAAGCGCGCCGCCCTCACGTGGACTGATGGGGGATTACAGGTTCAAAACGCAATTATTTGCAATTAATTTATTTTAATCGAGTAATTTCTTATCGACAATAAATTGATAATCGATTAATTGTTTGAATCCCTACTTCAAATTCACCAATTTACGGGCTGGCAGCCCCCAGTGTCTTTGGCAGTGACCAGCTAGCCTAATTTTCCTGGATTCTATCTTCTCCCTCAACCTTGGTAACCCCCGTGCAGATGATTGATGGTAACATGCTCACTCTGGTTGATGTTTAGTACTGCATGCAGCATTCTGTCATAGCACCCATCGCAGTACTACTGATGAGTGGGCTTCAGGGTCCAGCATTCAAAGCCATATAGGAGAACGGCCTCCATGGTCACCGAGAAAAAACTGAACATGATATGCTGGGGAAGGTTGGAGTTCCAAAGAAAGGAAAATCCCAATCCATCTTGATAAAGGAGCAGTATTAGGCAATTTGGATAACAAATAGCCAATTGATTCGACACTGAAGCACAAGCTAACACAAAGCCCCACATTAATTATTCATTTACAGTTGCAGTAACTAAATGCTATGGGACGACCTTAGGCAAAACACTAAAACAGACTAAAAGTGAAAAAACAAAATGGTCTTGAGGATTTTTGGCCAACTCCCTGAATATGAAAAATATTTTTCTACTTCAAAGTTAAATGTACTGAGAAACTCAACAGTTAATCCCTGGAAACTGGTTCGGTTCTTAATTCCTTCCGGACCTCCAGAATACATCCAGAGTGCTCCCCATTTACAAAATGCTGTACACAAACATAGGTGGGATAGGAAGACGGGATTTGTGTGAGACTTCTGGCGACAGGTTAGCACAATGCAGGGGTATAACCATAACTGTGCATTCAAATTTCAGACCCCAGAATAAAGAATTTGTCTCAGGGAAGCTCATTTTCAACCCTGGAGAGCTACACTAATTGCAGGATTGGATAACGATGTCCTCAAGATCCTTTTTTCTACAGGAATGTGCATGATCCCCTTTCCCTGGTCCCACTTAATCCTGGTCCTGGATGGCTGTAGTAATTACAGACTTTGTAAACCCCAATCCTGGAGGGCCACAAGGACCACAGAGCTAATAAACTGTAATCTTTGAGGGCCTGAGTGACTGCAGAACCACTAAACTCCAATTTAGGAGTGCTACAATAACTAAATCCTGATCCTAGAGCCACAACACCTGTAGAGCCGCCAAAACCCAATTCTGTCGGGCCATAGTGACAGCAGAGCTACTTAACTGCAATCTCAGAGGGCCGAGTAACACAAAACTCCAATTCAGGCAGGCCACAATAACTTAATCCTGGTCCTGGTGTGACTATACCTCCCGAGCTGCTGATTCCGAATTCTGTTGGGCCAAAGTGACTACAGTGCAACAAAAACCAAATCCTGGGGGGGGGGGCTCAAAAACTGTAGAGCTAATGAGCTCAGATCCTGGAAGGCTATGGTACTGCCACACTGCTGAACCCTTGTCCAGGAGGGCCACTCTGAATGCAGGATAGAAATTTTACTTCATGGACTGCTTTAATCTGAGCTCCAGTTTGGTAGCACTCATTTCCATTCACTCTTTAACACCAGTTTTTTTTAAGCCCCAGCTGTTTCATTTTCACAATTTGCCAACACAAAGAACCCACAGAAAACATGAGCATTCATATGTAAGCACAAGAAAATGTGTCTGCTCAGCAAGGGCCCGCAACAATGATGAAGTCATTAACCTGCTTTTCACGGAACAGGAGGTGGAGGAGCTCGACAGCCAGGGATTAAAGATACTTAAGGTACCTCACCTCACATTTTTGAGACTGGAGGAGGATTACATTCCCAGATTACCAAGGATGAGGACGAAACCCATATTCCCCACTGTGTTGTCTGGTAGAACAACACAGGAGTGACTGGCTAATATAATGACCATACAGAGCTTATTTGTATTCCCTTGGCAAATGATGTGCTAGTATGAAAAAGGGCAGACAGGTGAGAAGAAAACAGGCAAGGAATGGTGTCTGAGGAATATTTATTGGGGGAATTTGCTTCCTTCTCAAGGGAAATATAGCCTTTAGATCCTGCTGTTGCAGCTACTGGAACATCAATAGCACTGTTATTCATTCAGAGTTTCGAGTCTTTAGGTTGAATGGTGCTTGTCCACTGTAATTGAGCTGCCGGATAGGATTTCTCAGAAACTGAAAAAGCTGTTTAAGTGGCTATTCATAGGAATGAAACTGATATGGATTTTAATGAAAAGAGCAGTCCATTGCTTCAAAATATTCAAATATGACAGTAAATTCATCTCATGGTGTGGTATGTCATGCGTGTCAATGAGGTTTTTTTTTGTGTGTGTGTCTATGCAGTTGTGTACTTGTGTGTGTGTGTGTGTGTGTGTGTTTGTGTATGTGCATGCATGCATGCATACCTGCATGTGTATGTGTGGGCTTGTATGTGTGTGTTGTGTGTGTAAGGCCTGTGTGTCAGATATTTGTTTATCTGAGTTTGTGAGTGTTTTTCCATGTTGTACTGCTGACATGTAGATTTCACCGCGTCAGTATCTGTGGATTTCAAAAACATCTTGTGTATTTGCAAGCTTGAGCAAAAGAGCGTCTTTGTTTCAGGGGAACAAAAGAAAGGCCACCCTGAAAATAATTATTTCACTGGCCTCGTCAAATAACAGTTTGATGGAGACTCACGCATGCAGTCAATTTAAATTGTCCGAGCAGTTTTTCATCAGCAACTGCATTACACTGTCAAAATCCTCCTCCTTTCACAATGTGACCTTTCAACATAATAGAGAAATTGAACAGAAGATTTTACTCATTTGAATCTAATGAAATTGCTAGATTTAATAAGACTGACTTTTCATTCAGGGGCTGGAGTTTGTATTTCAGCATCCTCCAGCCATGCATAAGTTTCCACATAAATAAATCTTGTTTCTTAAAGTCGAGAACAGCCATTTCTTCTTGTATATTTTCCCTCTTTGGGCAGCACCACAGAACTTTGCCGAGGTAGTTTATTTTCCTGAAATATAAGAGGAAGTTGGTCCTAGGATAAATGCAGATAAGCTGGTAATTTTTTTATTTCATTTAATTTTTTTTTTTTGAGGCAACAAAAAAATGCAGTGCTGCACAAGAGGCAGACAACCCCCTGACTCTCCTGTGCACATAATGTGCACTACGTGTGTCACCTGAATCCATCATCATCAAAGCAGGAGTTGCCAGGGCAACACCAGACAGATGTTCTAACCGTCCTTGACTCGTCATTCCTTGTTGAATTTCACACAGAATGAGGGTGGCAGTGAGCTGTGTTGCAGCAAAAGAAGTACAGATTAATGCTGATATCTTTCGCACAACAGAAGCACTAGAGATTCACGAGATAGAAAAGTGACTAATGTTACAGTAGTGAGTGCTCCAGGATTTACAGAGGTGAGCTCACAATTTGTCCTTTTGACCAACCGACCTATTTATACCTTGTTTTAAGTGGCTCAATAAGTAACTCTCCTGAAGGCTAACCAACCTTTGAGATGAATGTTAAGTGTTCAAGCATAAAATTGCAGTGCTTCAGGTGGGTACTACGCATCTGCATTTGGTGAAGTGAGTTCCCCACAATGGTTGCCACCACCCTCTCCAAAAGTAGATAAATCTTCGCCAAGAGATTCTACATACAACTTTTTACAGGAATATAATATCACTTCTTTCAGTCCATCGTGCATTGAATAATGTCCATACCAGTTCAGACTGTCACTGGCAGCCAATCTGGTTGGGCAAAAAACTCCTGTGAAATTGCCTGAACGCTGAGATTTGTGAAATGGAGGGTGCAATAGCTATAAGTTGAACAAAGAAGGCTAGGAATTTAATACGGGCAAAATAATTGGTCAAAAACCAAAACAGAATAACAGAAGAAATGAGCTGAAGTGCAACTCAAGTACTGCATTTGTGAAAAGTAACCACATTCGAGAGAGACCAGAATTATAATGTGTGCAATCTGGCATCACCCGGGACTTTCGGGAGTCATGGTATTGATTGATGAAGTGACATTTTCGAACAAGTGCACAAATATAAACAAATAAATAAAATTAGATGAGGGCAGGTTTCATATAATTGGATTTAGATGTTATTAGATTGAGTGGCATCTCCTCAGATTTCCATGGGCAGCAGAGATAAACCTAAGTCTGACATCAATCAGTTTTATCCCATTTTATCACATGACACCTAATCTATATTTGCAAACATGGAGGACTGTCAATTGTTTTGCAAAGCACTTAAAAAGCAGGAACTGGTTTCCAATAGTGAAAAACTAATTCGCAATGGTAAACAACAGCGGCATACGATATTCGGGTGAAAATGGGTCATCCAGGCTATCATAAATGTTGCCGAACAGGCCTAATTTCAGGGAATTTAAGAACTTGGTTTTTTGATTTTTGCAACAGTTTATTTTAAATTGGAGCATAAATTAACCATGGCGTTCACTCAGTCTCCCTCTCAGCTTCCTCGCTTTGCTAATAAGCACTGTGTAAATCAGGAACTCTTTTGAAATGCAGAAGGAGGCCGTCATGGTGTAACCCCCCCAGGATGGTCTGGTCTTTGAAATGCACAAGAACTACTCAATGAACCGTCAGATTCTCTCCAACAGTCTGCATCACAGCAGACATAACATATGAGCTGTTTGGGTGGTGAGTGTGCAGGAGGCAAATGTTAATTAATAAGGCAGCAATGCATCAGAAAAGATAGTGTATTGTCAGAATTAAACAAGTGTATAATACCACAACAGCCCTATATTCAGATAGAGTCTAACGACTGTTAACATATCACCAGTCAGGAACTAATGTCATTTTATGGCTGTATTGTCAGTGTGTGTGTTTGCGTGTCGGAGTGTGAGTGAGCGAGTGCGTGTCTGGTAGAGCACTTCCGCATTGAAGATCCGAGACTTGTCAGCATTTGTTCCATTTCTGAATTCAGAATTTTCTGTATGGCCTTATTTTTATCCCCACTGCGTCGTTTAGAAAGATCTTCAACACTTAAAGAGGGACGCAGGCATTGTCAAATACATTTATCATCACTGGTTGGTCCAGCATTGTAGCCATGAACGAAGAGTGACTGGCAGCGATCGTGTGCGTGTTTTGAATTAAATATTGAATCCATCATTCAGTTTCCCAAATTTGTCCATGTACCAGATTTTTTTACCACTAAAACAAATTAAACCCGAAAAGAGGTGATATATTGGAATTAAGGAAATGAGGTGAATTTTTAAAAAGTAGCATCGCAAGAAAAGCAGACAAGATGAAAGACTAAGAAGATTAAGATGGAGACAGGATTACAAACAGAGTATTAAGTTTGCCCCAAATCCTGAAACACACACCATCCTCCCGCAGCCCCACACCTCGTCCGCTTCCCATCCTCAGTTAGAGTCTGGTCACCAGAGGCTGTGCACCTCTTGAAAAACAACGGGTTCAGCCATGTTTTGATTAACTACCTCCCAGAAGCTGCCAAGTGCCACAACGCGCAAGCCCTCGCTTTCGTCCAGTCATTAGTCTTCTTAATACAGTTTATTCCTTGTTTAAAAAAAATGAGTGAAAACACATTTAAATGCTAATAGTGGGTGGGGGAAGCAGCATCAGTTGTTGACGGATTTTCAGCGAATCGGCCTCACAGGAAATGGCCGAGCTGCAAGGCATAGACTACAGCATTGACTACAGTACAGAATTTGAGTACAGAAAAAGTCAGCTTAAAGCCAAAGGCTTCCTGCCAAATGAAATAGCATCTGAGCCATTAAACTCAATAATTAAATACCGAATGTTATTTAACCAGCTGTTGCTTGTAATGCTGCAGGGGTTTTGGTGGAAACTTAAGACCTCTGAAATGTCACCAGAATTTCACATGAACCCAGAAAGACCAGTCAATATCAGCTGACACTCATTTACATTTTGGACATTACTTGACTTGAATAACCTTTTACATACAATCCATTTACGTGTTGAGCTGTTGACACAGGCAACTCAACCTAACAACCTTACTCAAGGACAAAATGGCTGTGCCCCAGCTGGGAACTGAACCGAAAGCAGTACACGGCCTTCCTTTGCATAGCTTCGTGGGGACAACATCACCCACTTCAAACAAATACAGCTTATTGGCACAAGGCCCATCTGCCTGTAGCCAATGTGTAATTCTCACATACGCGCACACACACATGCACATGCCCACCCACACACTAAATAGTACTTTTCACTGATGGCAAACTTGGAGAGAGCATAGGAATAAGAGAGAAAAGTAGGCCATGAGGGAAACAGGTCAGACATAAAGAGAGGATGAAGGAGGATAGAGGGAGGCAACTATATTTCACACTGAATGATGGTCTACTTTCTTGTCCATTGGTTGGAGACACAACCTGCAATAACAAGGGTCAATGTTTTTCACATCATACTCTCCTTGCCACGCATTAATCTCACACCAGGTTTGTAGGCAAACCTGAAAGAACAAATAAATGTGCTCTCACACCCATGAGTGCATTCTCACACACACACGCTCTCACTCACACACACTCACACACAAACTACGACCTTCAACAGAAGGGTGTCCTTCACCACTTAAGTTATGATTAATCAGACCATGATGCCGGCCAGACTACCCCACTATTAACTCCACTACATCAAAGGTTCCCTTGAGTCTTACACCACAGGCATGACTGAGCCATAAACTCTGAGAAGCAGCTAATCTCACAATGTGACTCCGAATTGACCGCAAGAAGGAGAAATAGGAAGTGAGGGGAAGAAAGTCTTTTATGGTCAGTATCTTAAATGGTAGAATTGTGATTTTTTTTTTCTATAGCTTTAAGCAGAATGTTCAGCATTTGCACAAAAAGTCAGTGCTTGAGAGTGTGAGTGGAAAAAAAAGAGAGACCTTATCTTTTTTTTTTCTCCGTTGTGCCTTTTCATATGTTAGTTTTATGGTTTTTTTTTTTGGTTTTGAAAAGTTAAACACATAAGGTGTCTCATGGAACTATGAGATCAAACTAAGCAGGTATTTATTCACAGGTTCTTATATTAATACAAACGAAAACAAATTCCCAGTAATCATGTCAGATTACAACTAAAGCAAGTGCACCAAATCGTCTGCATGCAATACTGACAGGACCAGATTTGACAATCCAACAAAATTCATGCAATGCAAACAACAATCCCATGACTTTTTCCCAAATACATGAAAAGATCACAAATCTTTCTTTCATAGAATAGAACAGTCAAACAAACACCTCAATGAGCACATAAAAAAGAAATTCAAGGAAAACATCTGTGGACATGCTGTATTTAACATGCACCAAGAAATTTGGCGTTTCACCAGGCCGCAATTCCTCAAAGACTAGAAGTGCCTCAGCCAAGATTATTGCTTCATGTGAACACTGTTTACGACCGAGATATTTATTTAAAAATGTCAGTTAAAAACAATTCCCCCATAAATACAACTTCAAAAATGTTGATTACAAAAACAAGATACAAAACATAAAAAATACAATCATGATTGTGCAAAATCTTTCTAAATAAATAATTTGATTTTAAGAACTATCAAAAGTCGAAAACATTTGACAAAATTATAAAATTCATAAGGAATTAACTTAATAAGCACACAAACCAACAAAGGTTGGTAAAAATCAGCATCACTAGTCAGCACCAAGGAGAGACATCTGCCTCCAATGTTGTCCCCCAGCTCCTCCCCCTTCAGCACAACCGATCTCCATAGCAGTGGTCATGGGCGATTTTCAGCCAAGCGTGCAATTTAGGGGGTAAAAAAATGTCTTTTCGCATTTCACCTATTTCATTCAAAATAAACACCCAGGAAGCAATTTGGTATGCTGCAGAACACTTTTCTAGTTTAAAAAAATTGTTTGGTCACATTTGAGGGGAAAAAACAAAAAATTTTTATGGTCAAAATGTCCATTTTGTTACCTGTCTAAAGTGGGGTCACTTTTACTCAAGTTGATTTTTTTCCCTTTTCCCAAGAGAAATCTTTTCACTTACAAACTTCACAGGTTTCTTTGTATTTTAGGTCTCTCAAACAGATTTGTCTCCCCATTTCCTATTATATTAGTCAACAAAGCTATGCCGCAAACTTGGTTAAGTCACTGTCTTTCTTGTTACCAGCATTACATCTGACGACAATATTTAATGTTGTCTCCAATAGGTGTCACTTCCATGTTATTTTTTAAATACCAGGATGTAAGGAATCTATTCTGGGTGCATTTTAGAATTTGAAGAAGCTGTGGGAGGAAGAGACAGATCTGCAAGTTTTTTCAAATTGTGTGTCTCACAAATTGCACTTCTTTCTTGTCACCATAAAATAATGCATGATTCCAGATAGAAACTGAGAAAATGACCTGTAATAGTGTAGCTGCTTTGACACGTGCCCACAGTACCCTGAAAAACCTCTGGATGTGTCTTTTTTATTACCGTAGTTTGTCCTTATTGTACCATCATTGAGTAACTAAACAGACAAATAGGTAACACAGAAGACAGGTATGATGCCACAATTTAAAAAAAATAAAAAAATCCTGTTCACAGACAAATAATTTTTATTAAATCTTGATGAAACAAGGCCAAGACCTAGGCCTACTACAGTGGGGTGCAAAAATTTGGGCACCCTTGTTTGAATGTCTGTTACAATTAATCTTCAAGTGACTGAAAGCAAACCTGAGCACTAAATGCTACAAAGTGAAACATGACATATTTCATCACAAATTTAAAGCAGGAATTATTTTTATTTAGAACATTTTACACTTTCAAAATAATTAAAAAAAGGAAAAAGGCCTTGTGCAAAAGTTTGGGAACCCTGTCAGCTAGTACTATGTAGCTCCTCCTGGGGCAGCTATAACAGCTTGCAAACTCTTCCTGTAGACAGCTGAGAGTCTTTCAATTCTTGTCTTTGGAACTTTTCCCCCATTCTTCCTGAAAGAACACCTCTAGCTCAGAAATATTCTTTGGCCTTCTTGCATGCACGGCATTTTGAGGTCTCCCCACAGATTTTAAAAAATATTCAAGTCTGGGGACTGTGATGGCCATTTCAAAACCTTCATCCGTCTTTGCTGGAGGTACTTCATGGAGGATTCTGAGGTATCCTTCGAGTCATTGTCTGGCTGGAATACCCACTGTCTCTTCAATTTCAATTTCTGGACTGTGCTTTGAACATTAGCCTCTAGAATGTCTTGATATATGGGGGAATCCATTCTTCCTACCTCTCACACAGCATTGCCTGTGCCCCCAGCTGCTACACAACCTCAAAGCATAATGGATCCACCACCATGTTTAACAGTTGGCAACGTGTTCTTCTCTATAAACGCTTCGCCCTTTTTTTTCCAAACATACTTTCTTTGGTTGTGGCCAAAAAGTTCAATTTTGGTTTTGTCAGTCCAAAGCACATTGTTCCAGTTGGCTTGAGGTTTCTCAAATTTCTCTTTTGCATACTTCAGACGCTTTGTGTGAAGGTCGTAGGAAAGGCTTCTCTCTTGTAACTCTGAAGTCTTTGTTGTTAAAGGCATGCTGTATTGATGCCCTGTGGACAACTAGACATGTGTCTACTACTCTTTCTTGCAGCTCTTTTGCAGTGATGTGTGGGTTCTTCTGAGCATTTCTCACCAGATCTCAGGCCATTATTTCTGAAATTTTTCTTAGTCTTCCACATCTTGCCTTGACTTCAATTTTTCCCTTTATTTTCCATTTGCAGATGATGTTTCTGACCGTAGAAATGGGTACATTGAAACGTTGCGAGAGTTCTTTGTAGACTTATCCTTGTTGGGGAAAGTAAATTATCTTGGTTTTGACATCCTTGCACAACTGTTTAGAGGAACACATTTTTTATTTTTTTTAATTTGGCATCTCCAATCCCACCCGAATCTGGAATGCCCAATTGGTGAACTATGTACAAAGCTTGCTCGTATGCGACCCCTTGCTGCCAATTCAGCAGATTGTAGACAGTTCACTGCTCTCCTTCGAGGCACGTGCCTGTCAGCCACTGCTTCTTATACACTCATTGGTTGAATCTTCGCAAGTTCAGAACGAAGGCGGAGGATACCCGGACATGAACAGACTTAGACGAGCGCTCGACTGGCCAAAGGGAGGCGCGTGAGCAATGAACAAAGCTATTTATTTTTATTTCCCTTTCCCGGCAGTCCTTTCCCAGTTTGAAACCCTGCCGCGGGATGGCCAATTGTGCGCTACTCTGAAAAAGCTGCCAACCACTGCCGTTTGGTACGACCGGGGCTCGAACCCGCGACATGATACTCACTTCTGTACTGTAATGCAGTGCATTAACCGAGTGAGCAATCCGAAAGCTGAACACATGGTTTTCAACACCAGACACAACAGCCACCGCAGTTGCATACTTAAGAAGGCATGGAGTCACTTCAGAATAAATAGTTCAACCCTGGAATTATATTCACCTGACTCATTAAAGGCCTAACAAGTAAATCACCTGGGTCTGGGCCTTAGTAATCATCTTCTTAAAAGGTAGCAAAGAATAATCCAAAAAGGTTCCTAAACTTTTGCACAGGGCCCTTTTTCCTTTCTTATCATTTAAAAACTCAGAAAAGTTAAAATAAAAAAACCTTGCTTTTAAATTTGCAGAAAGGTGTCATGTTTAACTTTGTAGCATTTAGTGTTCAGATTTGCTTTCAATCACTTGGAGATTAATTGTAACAGACAATTAAACCAGGGGTGCCCAAATTTTTGCACCCCACTGTATACTAGCTAGTCTAAGTAGACCACCAGTATCGTCCAGTTTCTAGCGGCCAAACCCAAAATGGCTTTGGGAACATATTTCACATTTGGTTTGGCTGATGGTGTGATGCTAGCCCCGAGATTATAATAAGATCATTCCTAATAATGGCCAAAAAAGGCAGAAAATATTTCAGAAGAACTGGACTTATTGCGTGGTTATTCCGAAGAAAAGTGAAACCATTCTTTTTTAATAGCTTCCATGCGATCGAATTCTTGGATTTCTGGCCAGTTGAAGTAATCACATTTGAAATTACTTAACTCTGTCGTATGGAAGTGATTCCCTTGCTTCAGTAAAATACAGTGTTTATGTTGCACTGGTGAACACAATTGGGGTATAATATCTTTGTGCTATATGCTAAATTGAAATTTTATTGATTAAGGAGGCAAACATTGGAACTGTGCGTGATGTACGCAATCATAAATTTTCACATACTCGTAGATGTGGTCTCTCTTGCTTTCTGGCATTTCATGCACTGTACCGTTGGTTCTTTTTTTCAATGAAATTGTCTATTTTAGATGGCTCTGTTGTGGTAATGAGGGATGTTCACTTATTTTCCACTCTCAGCCATATAGAGCAGAGATACGCAGGAAGACTGACCTGCGGAAAAAAAGCTGTATTCATACCTCTCTTTCAAAGCATTGAAACCACAGCAGCGCTCTGATCAATGACACCTAAATTAGCCGTTAGACTACCTTTGATTATTGCAGAAATTAGCAGCTTTTGATTCAAAATTTGAAAATAAAAATCTTCCCCCAAGTTTGCAAATATAGAGATAACCAAATTTTAAATGACACTATATTTGAAACACTGGTATATTCAGTATTCATCATCAATCACCCGTTTCATGTAGTTGCTTTTCATTTGCATTGTAGTGTAGTGTAACTACATTCAGAATATAGGATGGATTCTCATGGCTTCCTGCTTCATGAGCCTCGCAAACTAATTCACACAAATCTATGCCATTGCCCGAGCAACATGAGCACAGAATTAGACATATTGATATTTTCTTTCAATGCTGGACACGTCAAAAAAATAAATGAAATTGTCAAATGAAACCACCAACTATTGGTCATTTTATACATTTTCTTTTTTGTTACTGCATAGGTCTTTTTTGTTACTCTGCAGATATCAAGCCTTTTCCCTTAAATCCTTTTGATAAACACTAAAGATACAAAGTAAAGTGCATCTGAAACTATCTTACCTCAAAAAGTTGGTTAAAACATAAATATTAGTAGTATTTTGACGAAAAAAACATGTTAACAAGAAAGACAACATGAAAAATTTAAAAATTCATTTTCTCATAATTAAAAGTAGTTCTTGCATTGCAGCTTTGTAGAATCCTTAGAAATTCATTGAGAAAAAAAATCAGGCTAAATTATGGGGAAAAAATGGGTTTGATTTTTCAAAAGTGTCTTTCATGTTACTTGCAAAGTTGGCTGAAAATCTCCCTTATCAGCTCTTAGCATCTTGCAGGGCACTCTCAGTATTACAGGCTGGATAGTGTACTCTCAGTTATCAGTAACGGGCAACAGAACATCCATCTCTCATAATCCTATGCTGGGGGCCCTTGGCTCTTAGCTCTGGATGGCGAAGCGATTCAGCCTAAACGTCAGCCACAGGAAATGACTGTGAAGCGCTTTGAGACGCAGGACATGTTGTGTAGGATGATAACGAGGAGGAAGAGGAGGATAAAGGCCACCAGGAGCACAGTGCAGACCCCAGACAATGAGGCCCCGTGTCTTCCTCTTGCCCCCTCCCTCTCTGCTATGGGCAGTGCCACCACAGCCACACCTTTCTGCCGCTCGCTAGTACCCCCCACCGTAGGCTCTCCTCGCTCATCTCCGCCCATCAGCGGCAGCGTGTAGCAACTGTTGCTAGGCAACCGGATGAAGACAGGCATGTGCTCCGGGCGCTGGACACTGATGAATGCGATGGCTTCCGGGTCATCGGGAAGATGAGATACAGGTTGGCCCGCTGGTAGCCTAGTGATGGCGCGGCACCAGGGGCACCGCACTTCTCTCTGCCCCGCCCACATTTGGGTCAGGCACACAGAGCAGCAGGTGTGCTGGCAATCCAGCACCTTGGGCCGGTGTCGTGGGCTGTAACGATTGAAACATATCTGGCATTCCATAGGGGATTCCTCAGTGAACAGCTCCATAATCCCTGTCTCCTCTTTTCTTCCAAAATCCCTGTCTCCTCTTTTCTTCCAACTTCTTACCAACTTTCTGTCTCTCTCCCTCACTCCTGCACCCTGTTACTCAACCGGAGATTATACAAGAGCAATGGGTTTCAACAGATCAGGTGGTCGATGTCATGAGTAATCCATTATGTCTCTGCACTAGCCTGCAAAAGAAATGAGATTATGTGTCACTCAAATGGCAGCACCACGCAACTCTAAAAAATTTTACATAATGAAGTGCAATTTTAAGGGCCGGCCAAGAAATCAAAGGTCAAAAATAGATACGTTGCACAATTTTTTTACACAAGCCTTCACAGGTTAGAGAGCCTCTGGCCATCTTTACTTCCGAGAGACTCAGCCTCTCAAAGACATCCTTTTTATAGCCAATCATGTAACATACCTGATGCCAGTTAACTTAATTACTTGCTAAATGTTCTTTCAGCTGATTCTCTTATATATTAATAGCTTTTTCAGCCCTTTTTTGCCTGTGTCCCAACTTTTTTGAGACCTATTGCAGCCAGAAAATTTGAAATAAGTTAATTTTGTGGATAAAAATGTACAATGTCTCAGTTTCAACATTTGAAATGTTATCCATGTTCTATTGGAAATAACATATTGGGTCATGTGATCTGAAAGTCATTGTATTTTGATTTTATTCACGATTTACACTTCGTCCCAAATATTTTGGAATTGGGGTTGTATATGATCAGGTCCCTTGTGATTCCCACTCCTTCAAAATGCATATTAAGTTCTGTCAAAGTTGCTTGAGCCTGGTTTTGAAGCTTTACCAAAGCAGAGGAGTCTGTATCAGCACTGCTGAGAATAATCCATGTCAGTTCAACTCAACAGGACAACCCTGAGCTCAATGATGCCTCCAATTCAAGCAACCTGCTGACTGGTAAAACTATGGCAACACTAATGATAACAATAACGTCTGATTTTTACAAAGATAAATGGTGTTAGAATACAGAAATTAATCAGGAAAGGGAGTACTACCCTTTGATGTCCTGATTAAGTTCAATGAAATGTCCATAAGCAGAAGGTTATAGATTGCTTCATCAGCAATCCAAGTTGTATCTTTTGAAGCTTTAAAATTAAGAATGAGTTGTGGGCAGGTTTCCTTTGTGTTCACACATAGCTCTTCTGCTTGGAAACAGACTGTCGAACTACCCCAAAACCCAAATGTTCATAGGGTATTTGGTACCCCCCCCAACCACCCATTGAAAATGATAACAGTTAACAAGGGATAGCAAAGGGGTTTATTGGTTCTCACAGATAGCCAATGTCTCACCAGAGTTCAAAGACTGTTTACTTTCATGCTCTCTACGAAGAGTATGCACACTTATCTGAACAAATGTTACATGTGATTTGTAAATAAGCATAGCAATGGGCCACACTGCCAAGGAAACATCCAGAAACTCCTTAGGCAAAATTCACCTTTTGATTATGAGGTACTGCTGAATACAGTAGCCAGGAGCGGCACTAAAGCTACCCAAGATCATTCACTAACAAAAGACTAAATTCACACAGTAATTACAAAAAACATAAGCCTAAATTGTATTCCATTATTTCTCCCACACTAGGATGTTGACATTGGAGTTGTTTTCCCAGGAAATTTGAGGCATTTTCTAGATGACCTAACAGGGCGTTCAACGTCTGATTTTAGGTTATTAGTAGTGACTGGGGACTCATAATGGGGTGGCGGGGTAGAAGAGAGGTAGGTTGCTTGACTGGCATCTATACAAATCCTAGTTTAAGCCCTTAGTGGGGCTTAGCATTCCAACTTGCATCAGTAAAGATGAAGTTGAGCTGAACTCAGTGGCTGGGCCTTTGGGCGTGGCCCTTAACTCCAAAACCACTCCAAGAACTTTACCCCTGCTTCCCTCTACCCAATCATTCCACAGTATTTTGCATGTTGTAAAGACATTTAGGTACTTAAAGAGGGAAAGAATAGCAAGTTATTCATTAACACCAACAAGGGTTTATTTCAGGAGAAAATCTACTCTACAGTTGATGCATAATACTACTCTGAACACTTCATATTGAAATCTGATAAGAACGACAACTCAGATAATATTGTAGTGTGCCAGAGCCGCACCGCATTCTGGGACCTTAAGTCAATCCAAGAACCTTTTCTAACGGCCTTATTCAAGAATATGGGACAGTTGCAACTACAGGGACAAAGTTGACGTTAAAGGTGAGGGAAGAGTAGTGGGGAAACAGTCACTGTACTTACACTGTAACTCTCACTGTACTTGGCCCAGGCATCAGTTCGGGTTGATTTCCATACATTGATTTTGTTTCTCGTTTGTAAAAACTGATTTAGCTCAGTTTAAAGTAGCAAAGTATTGTACCTACACCCTGCCTCCTTCAGGAGTAGCCATTAGATTCAGACATCACAATATAATTGTTAAATGAGCATTAGAGAATCCTATTTTTGAATCCTATTTTTTGGTGTACAATATGTGTAATGAAATCACAATGCATTGCCTGGTAATTTGGTTTTCGTAGTTACTTTGGCGGTGGCAGAGTACCTAGTTTGTTTAAGTGGACGTCAGTATTGAAAAATCTCGTCCTCCCTTTGTGAAATTTAAAAAAATCTAAATAAATGAATAAATAAATAAATACAGAATTGACTTCTACGAAGACACGTTTTGTCCAAAATACTGTGGAAAGCACCGATATCATTTCTCGTTTGCAACTGGTCTACCTAGTATATCAGAATGGGCATCCCAGACAAAGAGAAACATGTTGTCAGTACTACTTCTTTGGTTTTTAATAAGGCAGAAAAGTACTCCGCAGTCGAAGCATCAAAAACAGGAAATAAAATCATTGCGCACTATAGTTGGCATGTTGTTCATAACATTATCGAATCAAAGCCTTTCAATAAGGCAACACGGAGACAGAGCGACCGCCAAAATGTATTTTCACTGACACCCCTATCGGTGAAAACCCCAAGGTGAATAATATTATTCCATTTACAAATATACCGCGGTCTGCTTCAAAATACGGGAATGCATAATAGTTGATTTCGCAAGCAGGGAAATGCGCACTTCAGCGTGCTCGAGCTATTGTTCTGGAACCACATAGATTTCGCACGGAAAGTGAGCACCGCCACGACAATAACACCCTTTTCCCACATTCCGTACCAACGACTCGCGTAGCCCACGGAATAGCATCGACGTTTTTAGCTATTTTCACTTGGAAATCTAACGATCGGTTGATGAACAGGCCTTACATTAACTCCAAATTTATACAGTAGACTGAGTACAAGAGCATGCATCAGTCGAAAAGGGGCAGCACAAGTTCAGCTTGCTGGGTTTCAGTCGAATATGAACAAGACTCACCTGCACGCCTTTTGGAATGATCCGCAATGTTCGGTTTTAGTGCACTCCGTTTGAAAAGGCTGTCATTTGTATTACTGCGAAACATGTTTTTCAATAACACCTCGTACTACTGTTTCTGTTTTGTTCCCGTATGGTTTCTCACCAAACCACGTCCAGTCCCTCCTACTTTTCCTGGTTTCACCCAAACACAGATCAGCCTTCCCACCAAGCCCCGCCCACAGTTAAGATAACACGCCCAACATATTGTATTATGATCTTGACCGAATTGAGCTGGGGCTTGCACTACTTCAAAGCAGGGAGCTGTTGCACAAAACCAAGATAGTGAATCAAAACGGGATTTTGCTGTTATCCTGGCTTAATTCAGCCCTGACTCAGCTGCATGAAGTCAGGGGCACATAAGTTACCACAGGGATTTGTTCTGTGGAGCTAGCCTGCTCCAGACCAGGCTAACAGTCAGGCTTTATTTATCCTGGTTCCTTATTTATTCAGTCAGCATTCACTCTGAGAGGAAATGAGTGTGTTTTACAGTTATTCCATAGCACTCTGTATTTCGCCTCATTATTAGCCTGCATTTAAATACCACAGATACATTGTCATTCAGTTAAGAAGGCCAACTGTTTTTAATTGTAATGATCATTCATGTGGTAGTCATTTTTATTAGCTCACTTGGTCCAACTTGTGACGGCGTATGTGTTAACTTTGATCTTCTTCTGCCAAACCACTAAATGTGAAATTAAGTGGATAGGTACATATGGATATACAGTACACATTATAATTTTTTTGATTAGTGTAAATGCTTCCGTAGTTGTCGCTATTGCAAACAAGTCGTCATAACTCCTAAACCATTTGTCTGGTCAACTTGATATTTTGCATGGCATGCTTCAAATTAGCCAGGGTTGCTATGAAAAATTATAAGGACAAATAGATAAAAGAAACAACATGACCAACATCAGCAAATCAAATCATTGGCATCAGTGTCCTTGTCGGCGTCTACGATAACTTTGATCTTCTGCCAAACCACTGAAGGTATCAAGGTGAAATTTGGTGGGGAGGTACATATGGATGTACAAATTATAAGTCATTCGATTGGTGTAAATGTGTCCATGGGGGGTGCTATAGCAAACAAATGGTCATATCTCCTAAACCACTTGTCCGATGTACAAATTTTGCATGCTTTATGTTAGTCATGGTTGCTGTGAAAATCTATAAGAACAAATTGATAAATGAAACCACATGGCCAATATCAGCCAATCAAATTTCTGTAGCCCTTATACTCACTGTAGCTGTCAACATCGCACTTCATATCCTTGTTAAAGACAAGAAAATTCAGTTTGTGAAGTTTAAACGCACAGTTTTCTAACTTGCTCGTGTTCCCACATTTTTGGCACTGAAACAAATTTTACTCAGCAGACTCTCCTCTTCCATATGGTACCTCCATTTCATCGATTGGACTTGCCATCTTTGAGTTTGAAGTCGTAATATGTAAGAAATGCCTTCGCTATAATCTCCACTGGACTAAATGATTCAGCCATTAACTCAGATATCTTAGATATGTCATAATGTGCTCTGATTTGTAGCGAAATATCACCTTGGCTTTACTTCTATGATACTTGGGCATGTGCACGTACAGACGAACGGTGGCGTTAAAATTCGGATTTGCTCCAGACTGACTGAAGCCAGTACTGCAAACTTGGGGTCCGGCAGTAACGTAATGATGTACGATAATGTACGTTGTGCGCTACGCACTGCTGACAGAGGCAGACAGACACATTACTCAAATAGAAGTAGAGATGTGGAAAAGAGCCATTTTTATTAAAAATTACTTTGATTGGCCATATGGTGGCAATAAAGAAAGGTAAAATATGCTTTGGGAAATAGCTTCAAAACCATAGGTAGTGGAAACATTTTTTTTTTTGTTAGATTCTGTGGGCCAAGACGAATCAATTCATCTAAGTCGCACGCATTTTTGCATTTGCAAACATTCTGCCATTTTGAATTGTTTGTGAAGTCTTTAATTTTTTATCTCCTCCTAGACAGAGATCAATTCACACAAAATTTAAAAGAGCTGTAACTTCTTAATGCAATGTCTAATTATGACCAAACTTGAGATCACACATCTACAGCCCATCCAACTTCATCACACATAATTTGGTTTAAATCCGTTTGTAGGTGCCGATATAGCAAACAAATGGTCATAAATTTTTAAGTAATTGTGCGAGCGACTTTAAATTTTGCATGTTACATAACGGTGAAGGTTGCAATGAAACCCTATAAGAATAAAGTAAGGGTTCAAAAAGAAGGCCAACATCAGCCAATTAAATTTCAAAAGCTCACTTACTTTAACTGTCATCAATCATGAAACTTTATACTAAGGTTAAGGACGTGTAAAAGGGCAGTATTAATGCAAATTACTTTGATTGGCCAGATGGTGGCACTGTAGAAAAGTACAACAAATTTGATTGCAATTGGCCAATATGTGGCAATGTCGTAAGAAAAACTATGTGAAATAGCATGTTTGTTCTCAAGAATTTGACTCAGTGGTTCCAATTTTGCATATTGCATCTCTGGATGAGGATCAAATAGTCCTTCTGATGAGCAAAATAAATCTTTTAGCATCTGACTCCTATTTATCAATCAGGTATGAGCCGCTATTTCAAATACATGGCAATGCCTAATCAACCTGAAATTTGCATGGTAAATTATACCAAGCACAGTTATGTGCTATGAACTGGAAATTTTTTGAAAAACTTATACAGTCTGTGTCCTCACTGCTTCAAAAGTGATAATTACCTCATGTTGCTTGTACCCCGTAGCTACCACTTGCAGTTATGTGTTTTCCCCTACACAAGCAACAAAAGGTGTCTTCACTGTCCCAATGTTGTGCCCAAGGATACAAAGTACTCCCACTCGAGAGCTTATATAGCACTAAAGCCTGAAATAAATCAAGTGAGTTACAGTGCCCATGGCACTATTTTTACTGTTTGGCAGCATATTTTTATACCTAGACTACTGTTCATATTGCTGTCAGAAGTTTGATGAATACATAATATTGCAGTTGATGAGATGATTAGAGATGGCTGATGAGGTTGCACAGGTGGTTTCAATTTAGTCAGTAATGAGAACATTGTTAATGTCAGACTGGTCAAAGACCAATTTACTTTTGTTGACTTTTTTACACAACCCATCTTTATATAGGCTTATAAAACAGGTTTGTCAGTCTTCCACATATTTGTGCATTTTATTTACCATTGGTAACACACAGTTTGTGGTTGTTAGGTTTCATAGTTATATAATATTCCAAAATTTGTGTCACTTTACTGCATCCAATAACCATGCAATGAATTGAACATTCATAAAACAGGGAGGACACCACAGAGATATATAATAGAACCAGAGAGAATGAGGAAGTTCCTTTGCTTCAGCCAGTTAGCATGTTAGCTTCCTGCTTCTGCGTTTCCCAAAGATGCAATTTTGTGGCCAAAGACAATTGAGCGGATTATGAAAGACGACTGAAAATAAATGCCCGCTTTTTGTTTGGGCGTAAAAGCGCGTATTTTAAGGAGAATACATAGTATAGCCTATTAATTAAGCATTGAACTCTGCATAAATCAAACTGTTTTAATATTTTTTGATGACATTGCTTCAGCTTCCTGGAAGCAAGTACGCGCAAATCTGCTGTCTAGTGAGCATTTCAGGTTCGATGTTCTGAGTAGTAACACCGCAGAAACTTAAACTGGCCCGTCATTCTGCCGAATAGTCTTACTAAACTAGTTACTCGTCTGATTGCTAATCAAGCAAAGGGGAGGTTTCTTCCTCACCAAACTACTGCACGTCACTGGTATAGTGCATGCGCGTTCCGGATTAACAGCGTTGGTCGTCATTCACACACATTCACCAATCCGCACAGAAGACACATTTCCTAGGCCATTTGTGCTGTATAATCAGATTGGCAATCTTATGAAATGGTGCCGGAAATAAGCACCCATGGAACGCCATTTTTATAGATGGCGTTCGTCAATTCCATACTTCCTGGGCTGAAGTAGCTAGCTTAGCATCTCCCATTGAAAATAATAGGGGTGGTACTTCCTCGCTCTATCCAGTTCTATCATACAGTATTACCTCCATGGAGGGCACCACAGTTTTTTTTTTTTACCTTTTCTTTTGCGGTCGTCACTTGTCAGTTTGATCGAGTGAGAGTGAGAGAAAAAAAACCGACAATGATTGATGCATTGTGTTACAGTCATGCTTATAGTGTGTATTGAAATCACTTATCTTTCTAGTTAGAAGATTTTTTGGCCCAGTTTTCTGTGTCTTTTTGTAATTTTGTAACTTTTTTGTAACTTTTGTATGTTGCTCTGGATAAGAGCGTCTGCTAAGAACCTGTAATGTAATGTAATGTAATTTCCTGGTACAGGTCCAAGACCTGCAGTTTTTCTTTTGCACGCTTATCTTCACATCTGCCAGCTCCAATTGTCTCTTGAGGCGTTGCATGCTGAGATGTCTGACAGTTTGTGAACTCAGTAAAACACCTATCAATTAGCACTGCAGGAACTGTGCATAATGTGGATTTCCTTGAGGCAATACTCACCATGTTGCCAGGCTGGCTCTCGGGTTGTACAGCATCTGGGTCGTGTTACAAATATATTTTCTATGACCATCACATCACTGCCTTTGTACCCATTTTGCACAAAATGACTTTTTCCACAAGATTGACATGACACCTCAAGCTTTCTGGAGTCCAGTGACACAGTTTCCTTGTCATCTACAGGCTGCAGAAGTTCCTTCTTCCTGCCATATGTAATAGGACTTGTACTGACCTACTGTGAACAGGACATGCCAAGCCTACGATTTTAATGAATACTCCTCACCGGATCTTCGTCTGGTGGCTCCAGAAGAATGAGTGTTGCCAGACACTGCAAAGCAAACCTAAGTCAGACAGTCCACATGACTCCGTGGTTGGTTGTGTTCCAAGAGCAGCACTTCAATAATGTACCTTGTATGAAGGGCACAGTTTCTGTAAGAGTGACAGTAAATGGCTGCCCCCCCCAATCCGGACCGTAACAGGCCTCCCTTGGTTAATGTCAAGGGCCAGCTCCACCGGTTGTCCTGAGTTGGTCAGCCACCCCCCATCCCTGTGCCAGACAAATAAGCTTTTTTCTTATCGGACAAAAATCAGAGCAGACAATAAAATATGTGAGTAGGCAGCTTCTACACAATTTATAGCCCTCGTTTGTACATTGCTAACAGTCAAGGCATTTACCAGCCTGCAAAATGTTCTTGTACTTGACCTTGACTTGTTGTTAGGTCCTCTTTAGTCCAGTCCTGTTTGTTGTTTGTGTATCATGTATATGAGAGCAAGAGATTGCAATTTCCACATATAGTTATGCATGTTTTATTTCCTGAGTAACATTAACTTCCACTGCTCACTTTAAAGGTAAAGTGCACAACTAATGGTTTGAATTGTACGTTTTCAGTGGAGCAGTGGTTAGGAAGTGCATATTTTTGGACTACTTATGTATTCAGTTGGTCTGCAATTGTCTGCCAGGCTTTCTCTCTTTGTTTAATTATAGAGGCCACATATAGAGGCCTTTTTTTATTACATATTATATGTTCAACTTCCTTGTAGGTTTGTATGATGAGTTCTTGCTCACTTGGGGAAAAGTATGCCGCATGGCTCCTCTCCATTTTTGCATCTGTAAATCTGTGATCGACAGTCTATTTAAGAAAGCAATGAAAGTGCATTTATTGAAATTAGTCACACCTGGCTTGACATAGCTGCTCCTCCTCAGCCAGGCTTGGCAAACATGCAACAGGTTAAGCCAGGATGCGCTGAGTAGGATAGGTCAAGCCTCGCTTTCTCAGTCATCCTCATTTCCTGAATCCTGCTTTTGTATATCGAGGTAAACTAAATTTTCTGAACTATGGTGTTTCACTCCTAATTGGAGTAAATCACAATAGTAACTTCCGCTGAACGCCTAACCTACTCCTGAGCAGGTCAAGTTCGAGATAAGAGATCAGTGGGTATATAGTAATACCTACTGACCAATAAATTCTCTGGGAACATGGCATCACTGTTTATGGAGGATGTGGTAGAACTCAATGCGTACATTGTGAGGTCTCTGAGGAGGGAAAAAATATTCAGAGACCAGCCATACCCATTTAAAAGCCACTCCAGTCTTGTTTGTTTGGTAATATAGCAGAGCATTTGTTGTATTGGTGGATACGATTGTTCATAGATTGTTCTTTTTTTTTAACCTCTTGCAGTTAAAGATCTATTAATAATAATAAAAATAATAATAATAATAAAAATACTGCATTTTATTTTTAATGCACTTTACATTCAACATCTCAAAGTGCTACATAAAATTGCCATTAAAATAATAAAACACATTAAGTAAAAGCAACAATAGAAATTAAGATGGTAAACAATGTGCTAAGATCCATAAGATTTGGTAAAAAGGAGAGTTTTAAGTCCTTTTTTAAAGGATTTTAGATTCTGCAGCTCCGTGAGATAAAGCGGAAGGGTGTTCAACAGATATGGAGCAGCTACACAGTCTGGTTCTTGGAGGGTGGAGTTGGTAGGTAGCTGTGGAACGAAGGGATCGTGCTGGGGTGTGTAGACTGAGTAGGTCCTTAAGATAGCTGGGGGCGTGGCCATGGATTTACTGGTAGGTGAGGAGACAAATCTTGTATTGAATTCTTGCAGTGAAGGGGAGCCAGTGGAGGGAATGAAGGACTGGGGTGATGTGATTGTGGAAATTGGACATTTGATGTTGTTAACAGAAAAATGGCAGATTTTGTGAGCATTATGACTTGTATGTTTGGTTTACCTTTGTCTTAAAATGACCAATAAATAATTTGTAACACCTAAAGGGCAGGTCTTTTATTTGCTGTTCACTTCAGATCAAAGTTGTCTTTAACTTAAAAGAAATTCTGGATGAGAAGTTAACTGGTCATATTTTTCAATAAACCACGCCAGCGACAGCACACTCCTGGGGGAAAAAATGGGCCAGGCCCAAAACGGCAACATTAACAAGCAGGAATAAAACAAATAGATGAGGTGACTTACAAAACCCAAAACCAGTGAAGTTGGCTCGTTGTGTAAATCGTAAATAAAAACAGAATACAATGATTTGCAAATCCTTTTCAACCTATATTCAATTGAATACACTGCAAAGACAAGTTACTTAATGTTCGAACAGGTAAACTTTGTAATTTTTTGCAAATATTAGCTCATTTGGAATTTGATGCCTGCAACATGTTTCGAAAAAGCTGGCACAAGTGGCAAAAAAGACTGAGAGAGTTGAGGAACGCTCATCAAACACTTATTTGGAACATCCCACAAGTGAACGGGCTTATTGGGAACAGGTGGGTGCCGTGATTGGGTATAAAAGCAGCTTCCCTGAAATGCTCTGTCATTCACAAACAAGGATGGGACAAGGGTCACCTCTTAGTGAACAAATGCGTGAGCTGATTGTCGAACAGTTTAAAAACAACATTCCTCAACGAGCTATTGCAAGAAATTTAGGGATTTCATCATCTACGGTCCGTAATATCGTCAAAAGGTTCAGAGAATCAGGAGAAATCACTGCACGTAAGCGACAAGGCCGAAAACAAACATTGAATGCCCGTGACCTTCGATCCCTCAGGCGGTACTGCATCAAAAACCGACATCAGTGTGTAAAGGACATCACCACAAGGGCTCAGGAACACTTCAGAAAACCACTGTCAGTAACTACAGTTTGTTGCTACATCTGCAAGTCCAAGTTAAAACTCCACAATGCAAAGCAAAAGCCATTTATCAACAGCACCCAGAAACGCCGCCGGCTTTGCTGGGCCCAAGCTCATCCAAGATGGACTGATGCAAAGTGGAAAAGTGTTCTGTGGTCTGACGAGTCCACATTTCAAATTGTTCTTGGAAACTGTGGACGTCGTGTCCTCCAGACCAAAGAGGAAAAGAACCATCTGGACTGTTATAGGCGCAAAGTTCAAAAGCCAGCATCTGTGATGTTATGGGGGTGTATTAGTGCCCAAGGCATGGGCAACTTACACATATGTGAAGGCACCATTAATGCTGAAAGGTACATACAGGTTTTGGAGCAACATATGTTGCCATCCAAGCAACGTCTTTTTCATGGACGCCCCTGCTTATTTCAGCAAGACAATGCCAAGCCACATTCTGCACGTGTTACAACAGTATGGCTCCGTAGTAAAAGAGTGCGGGTACTAGACTGGCCTGCCTGTAGTCCAGACCTGTCCCCCATTGAAAATGTGTGGCGCATTATGAAGCGTAAAATACGACAACGGAGACCCCGGACTGTTGAACAACTTAAGCTGTACATCAAGCAAGAATGGGAAAGAGTTCCACCTGAAAAGCTTCAAAAATTGGTCTCCTCAGTTCCCAAACGTTTACTGAGTGTCGTTAAAAGGAAAGGCGATGTAATACAATGGAGAAAAGGCCCCTGTGCCAACTTTTTTGCTAAGTGTTGCTGCCTTTAAATTCTAAGTTAATGATTATTTGCAAAAAAAAAATAAAGTTTCTCAGTTTGAACATTAAACATCTTGTCTTTGCGGTGTATTCAAATGAATATAAGTTGAAAAGGATTTGCAAATCATTTTATTCTGTTTTTATCTACGATTTACATAACGTGCCAACTTCACTGGTTTTGGGTTTTGTAATATAAGATAGCTGTTCCCTATCATTTCTATAATAGTTTTACTGTCATTGTTAAAAACTACGAAAGACAGTTCAGCAGCTCCAGCATGACCGCAACAAACACGGTTAAATAGCAAACTGTCACACATAAATTTAAAAAATAAAATACAATACAATAGACTAAAAAAATGAAAATAGTGCAAAGACTCAATATTTACATATAAAAACTGCAGCTGTGATGTTACAGCTGCAGTTCAGTCAGTGGTTATTCAGGGTGATGGATATGACAGCTCGTGGATAGAAACTTTTTCAGTCTGTTTGATTTGGATTTGATTGTCTTATATCTTTCCCCAGAGAGCAGAGGAGAGAACAGAGTGCCCAGGGTGAGTGTGGCCCTTCGATATACAGCTGGCTCTCTTTTCCAGCCGGCCAGTGTAAATGTCTGAGAGTGTGGGCAGTGGTGACCCGATAACCCGCTTCACCGCCCTCACCATCCGCTGCAGGTCCTTCCTGTTCTTCTCTGTGCGGCTGGTGAACCACACAGTGCAGCAGTAGGTCAGGATGCTCTCTATCACTGACCGGTAGAAGTTAATGAGCAGGTGGCGAAGGGGGTGAGCCTGTTTCACCTTCCTGAGGAAGTATAATCTCTGCTAGGCCTTCCTTACCTGGTATGAGATGTGTGTGGTCCAGGTGAGGTTGGCCGCGGAGCGGACACCAAGGAATTTGAAGGACTTCGCCTTCTCGACCTCCTCTCCCTGTACGGAGAGGGCAGAGTGCTCAGTGTGCTTTGTTTTTATGAAGTCCACTATGATTTCCTTGCGTTTGGAAATGTCCAAGTCCAGGTTATTGTGAAGACAACAGCCTGTCAAATGTTAAACCTCTTCACTGTAGGCGGTCTCGTTGTTTGATATCTGTCCTACTATGGTGGTATCATCAGCGAATTTGACGATTGTGTTGGTGGGGTGTATGGGAGATGAGTCCTGTGTGAATATGGAGTAGGGGTGAGGGCTGAAGACTCACTTCTGGAGCATGTGAGGCAACATTCTATTGCACGAATTTCAAAAATTCAAAAGGCCAGTTAGTCTTAAGAATAAACTGGCATTAGGACGTGAAAAACATGAAATTAATACAAGAATGAGAGATAAATATTATGTACTACCAAAAATAAATACTGAGATGGGAAGACAGTCTTTTATCTTCAGAACTGTTAAATTATGGAATTCATTGCAATAATTACTTGGGCAGTTTAGTAATTGGTGATTATGAGATTGTTTTCTTATTTTTAAACTGTTCCATTATTGTATAATTAATAGGTTTGTTGAGTTTTGATACTTTATGTGAATGAATATTCTTTTTGTATAAACGGGTTTTTATATGAGGGTATGTACGCAGACTATGCTAATGTACAAACCCAATTCCGAAATAGTTTGGACGAAAATGCAATGACTTTCAGATCACATGAGCCAATATTTACAATAGAGCATAGATAACATTTCAAATTTTGAAACTGAGACATTTTACATTTTTATCCACAAAATGAGCTCATTTCAAGTTTTTTGGCCGCAACAGGTCTCGAAAAAGTTAGGACACATGCAAAAAAAAAAGGGCTGAAAAAGGAATTAATATAAGAGAATCAGCTGAAAGAACATTTAGCAAGTAAGTTAACTGGCATCAGGTGTGTAATATGATTAGCTATAAAAGGGATGTCATAAAGAGGCTGAGTCTCTCAGAAGAAAAGATGGCCAGAGGCTATCCAGCCAATGAAGGCTTGCGTAGAAAAATTGTGGAATACTTTAAAAACAATGTTTCTCAACGTCAAATAGCAAAGGCTTTGAAGGTCTCATCATCGACAGTGCATAACATCATCAAACGATTCAGAGAAACTGGAAAAATCTCTGTGCGTAACGGACAAGGCTGAAGACCTTTACTGGATGCCCGTGATGTTCGGGCTCTCAGACGCCACTGCATCACTCACTGGCATGATTCTGTCATTGACATTACTAAATGGGCCCAGGAGTACTTCAAGAAACCACTGTCTGTAAACATAATCCACCGTCCCATCCACAGATGCCACCTAAAACTATCATGCAAAAAGGAAGCCATTGTTGAGCATGATCCAGAAGCGCCGCCATGTTCTGTGGGCCAAGGCTCATTTAAAATGGACTGTAGCAGCTGCCGGGTGGCTCACACGGTTAAGGCACTGCTCTGCAGTGCAGAGGTGATCACCACATCGCGAGTTTGAGCCCCGGCATACCCACCGGCAGGGGTCGGCAGCTTTTTCAGAGTAGCGCACAATTGGCCATCGCGCTACAGGGTTTCAAATTGGGAAGGGACTGCCAGATTTGGGTATACAATATATCAGCTTTGTTCGTTGCTCCAGCGCCTCCTGTTGGCCAGACGGGCGCTCGTCAGGAAGACTCCGGGTTGGTTCATGTCCGGGTATCCTCCGCCCTAGTTCTGAACTTGCGAAGATTCAACCAATGAGTGTATAAGAATCAGTGGCAGACAGGCACGTGCTTCAGAGGAGAGCCGTGAACTGTCTCACTATGGCAGCAAGGGGTCGCATACGAGCAAGCTTTGTACATAGTTCCCCAATTGGGCATTCCAGATTCGGGTGGGATTGGAGATGCCAAATTTTTTTTTATTAAAAAAAAAATAATAAAAATAAAAATAAAAAAATGGACTGTAGCAAAGTGTCCTGTGGTCAGACAAGTCCAAATTTGACATTCTTGTTGGAAATCATGGGCATCCTGTCTTCCGCGCTAAAGAGGAGAAAGACCACCCCTCCTTTTATCAGCATTCAGTTCAAAAGCCAGCATCTCTGATGGTATGGGGATGCAATAGTGCAAATGGTGTGGGACACTTGCATGTTTAAAAAGCACCATGAATGCTGAAAAGTATATAAAGGTTTTAGAGCAACATATGCTCCCCTCCAGACGACATTTATTCCAGGGAAGGCCCTGTGTATTTCAGCAGGACAAACAACCACATAATGCGGCTATTACAACAGCATGGCTTCGTGGTAGAACAGTCTGTGTGTTGAACTGGCCTGCCTGCAGCCCTGATCTTTCACTAATTGAGAATATTTGGAACATAATTAAGTCTGTCAAAGGAGACCCAAAACTCTCCAGCAACTGGAAGCCTGTATTAAACAAGAGTGGGATCAAATTCCAATGGCTAAACTCAAGAAACTTGTCTCCTCAATGCCCAGACACCTCCACTCTGTCTTAAAAATAAGAGGGAATGCAACACCATGGTAAACAGGCCCCTGTCCCAACTTTTTTGAGACCTGTAGCAGCTATCAAATTAGAAACGAGCTAATTTTGTGGATAAAATTGTAAAATTTCTCAGTTTCAACATTTGCCATGTTATCTCTGTTCTAGTGTGAATAAAATGCTGGCTGGTGTGATTTGAATGTCATTGCGTTTTGATTTTATTCACAATTTATACTTTGTCTCAACTTTTTCAGAATTGGGGTTGTATGTATAGTGTGTGTGTGTATATCAAATCAATTCAAATCAAATCTGGGGTGTGCCGGTGTTGAAGATGAGGGTTGATGTGTACATTCCCATCAGGACGGTCCGTGGTCTGTTGCTGAGGAAGTCCTGTATCCACGTACACTGAACTGCCCAGGCTGCTCAACTTCAGTACCAGTTTATGGGGAATGACAATGTTAAAAGTGAATCAGAAATCTACAAACAGCATCCTGACGTAGGTGTAATCATTATCCAGGAGTGTAAGGACGGTGTGGAGAGCTGTGATGACCGCATCCACAGTTGATCCATTTGCTCTGTATGCAAATAGGTGTTTGTCATGATCAGCAGGGATGGCAGCTTTAATATGAGAAGTCGAGTCTCTCAAAATGTTGAAACGTTAAAGTCTTGCAGGAAAACTTGCTTTTTACCCATGCAAGTTTAAAAGTAACATCTGATCTTTTCTTGCTAGAAAATAACTTTCAACTGTGTGAAGCTAGCCTTTCTGCAATATTCCAACATTCTCCTGTGCAACAGAGCATTACAGGACTTTCTAACTGTGAAGCAGCTCAGCAGTGGTGGCACAGTTTACTTGCCATATGGAGGTTCAGTCAGAGGCCCGGTCAGCTGGGACCTCTGTGCATGGAGTTTGCTTGTGCACATGGTGTTCCTGAGGGTTTCCTCCAGGTATTCTGGTCTCTCCCACCCAGAAAATTATACAGTATTGGGACATCCCCATCATTGCCCCCTTTTCAACGGCCTGGCTTCAAGAACTGGAGTTGGTTCCAAGGTGCTACACTCAGAAGCAGTGGGCAGCCATAGTAACTATGTTGAGTCAAATTCAGAGGAAAACAAGTCGACATGGTCTACAACATCCCCCGCCAATCGTGTGCTTCTTATTTTCGAACTTCATCAAGGCCTTTATGGTCTGAAGCTACATACCAAATTTGGTTGTCCTATCTGTAATAGTTTGAGAAAAGTTGTCCCCTTTCTCTCGGAAGGACGGACGCACGCACACACGCACAGAGGTCAAACCTATATCCCCCTCCCACTTCGTGTTTGCGGGGGATAAAAATACCCCAGAGGGTTCAATGAAGCAAATCTTATACCACAGATACTCACTCCAGTCCAGAATGAGCCAATTTGGGTGCAGGCTTTCATTACAACCACCCAGTCACACACCTGATTCAAATCAATCCTTAAAGCTTTTCCCAAAAGACCCCTCATTAGTAGAATCCAGTGGGGAAACTGCATGGTTCGAATTAAAGCCTGCACCCACACCGGCTCATTTTGGAAAAGTGTGCGTTATACTTTCAGTTTCTAGATTTACCCCCAAAAATGTTCACTGCATTAAACGATGGAGCAAGTAGTAACACACAAGGTCTCTGGAGTGCATTTGTTCAATCCTTAAATTTTCTGACAAGTGATATGTTGTTAAAATCATTAAAAGCTTAATATTTTCCTTTTTTGTCCATGAGTGTACAAACATCAATCACAAACTTTTAAAGATACAGACTTTCAGGCGCCAGAGAAATCAAACAAGCACCCAGATTGGAGACAAAGATGGCCTCCACGAACATCAGCACTGCAGTTTCTAGGATTAATTCAAAATGGCAAGTCATCACATTTTTATCAGCTACTGTTATCCAGGATAACTTGCACAGCTTGAGCTGCTGAGTTAGCTCACTCGGTTAAGGCGCCACATTTGCAGAACAGTAGTGACTACTTCAGCACAGGCTTGATCCCTGGTTGTATCAACCAGCAGTTAGGTTTTTCTTTTTTTTTTTTGTCGATAGGTTTTTCAGAAAACCTGGCTGAAGTGCTGTGGGGATGCAAATTGGGAAAGGAGTCAGGGTTTCCCATAGAGCAGGAAGCAATGTGTGGTGGCAGACCAGGGGGGAGGGTACATGCTTCTTATTTTCTTGAGTGGGGGGAGGAGAGGAGATGCCTTTCCTTTTGTTGACCTGGGGAGCATTGCAGTAATATTGCGCACATTACATGTCTTCTAGTACTTTTAATTTGACTTTTTTTTTGGCACACGCAGATGAGAATGGAATAGGGGGCTGCATACGAGAAGCCTTGCATATAGTTCGCGGATGGGGTATTCCAGATGCCCAATTTATATTTAAAAATAAATAAATAAATAAATTACAGAGCTTGCATTCATTTAATTTAATTCATTTGTGCCAATGATCGTCACACTGGGTTTAAAGTGCTTGAAAGTCTGAAAAAAGAGATACTGAAACAAGACCCATGTCATTTTGTAGGTCTTAGTGAGCAGATAAAAACAATGCAAAAATAAAAATCTGTTGGGAATTTTTGGAGAAAATCCACTTTTTCATCAGCACCCAACTTGAAATTTTCAAATTGACGTTAAAGGGTTAAAAAACTTCTGCGCTTTGGTGATTTATTTCTGAAAGTCTCCTCTGCAGGGTTGTCGATTAAAAGAATGTGAAAAATGTCCATCTCCTACTTTAACCCTCATGTGGCAAAAATGTTCCATCTAGCTAAATGTAATACTAGCGAATTGTTCATGGAACTGGAAACAAGATACCCAGAAGCATACAGCAGCCAAGGAAGCAACATGTGGTGAAGGAAGAAAACCATAAACAGTTTGTGGGAAACAAATGCTTCACCTTACTATGCAGAACAGATGTCTTAGTCCAGCTCATAAGTTCAACGACAAAAACACCAGCAAGCCATCCAGCTACACCCTTCGCAAATGCATTTGCAGCAATGGGAAAGATTGTCACTTCCTGCTGCAGACGAAGCCTAAACAGTGGATGGGAAGACCATGTTGCCGACTTCTGCGAGGCCTATGCGAAACTTGGCATCTCGATCACACCCAAATTCCACATCATCAGAGGCCACTTGCGCGAGTTCTGTAAGTGCCATGGTTCTTGATTGGCTAGATATTCTGAGCAAGCTTTCAAAGCAGTTCACACTGACTTCAACATTCTGGGAGAGGCATCAGATAAAGGATAGCAGCAACAAACTATTTGGTTTGCGCTTAAAGCAAGGCGTCAAAGAGTACAATAGCGCACGTCGAAGCATTACATTTAGCTAGATAGAACATTTTTGCCTACTTGGACTACTATTACCATTTTTCACATTCTTTTGATCGACAACCCTGCTGAGGAGACTCAGAAATGAATCAAAGCGCAGAAGTTTAACGCTTTAACGTCAATTTGAAAATTTCAAGTTGGGTGCCGATGAAAAAGTGGATTTTCTCCAAAAATTCCCAACACATTTTTATTTTTACACTTTCTTCAACTGCTCACTAAGACCTACAAAATGAGGGTCTTGTTTCAGTATCTTTTTTTCCATACTTTCAAGCACTTTAAACCCAGCGTGTCATTTGAACTCAAAGGTTTTTCAGTAGTTCAGGGCGAGAGAAGGAAAGTTGGGGCATAACTGAAATTAAACAGTTAACACTAGAACAGCCATGAGATCATTTTGACTTCTCTCGCCTATTAAACTACATTTAACTCTGTTTGAATAACAACCCTATGTCTCCCAGTTGGTGACTTTTCCTAAAATGATGTTATTCATCAACTTTTGAGTTATGGGGATTCTGGAATAAAAGAGAAAGAAAAATATATATCACTGATTATACCTAGAACAACCACGTGGTCATTTTGACCTCCATTACTTCTAATCAGAGGTGTATAATCTAGGTTCAGAAAGTAAAAGTCCATCCCAGGATATTGTTCCAGCCACAAAAGACCTGTCAGTTGGCACTATTCCTCACCTGGGAGGTAAAACTAACAAGTGAAATCTGCTGACAGGAGTTTACGGGTGGAATGAAAACATGGAAGGATTTTTACTTTGACCCCTGGATTATACACCTCTGCATCCAAAGCAAAAAACTGTAAATGGACCATATAGCAAGACTGTATAGGCCGAATAAATAGGTTGTCAGATAGGCTACTGTCAAGTGCTTTGAGCTGTCTAATACCTCACATATGCCCATTTATACAACACATTCAAACACTGACAGCTATGCAAGGCAGTCAACCATCTTGGTTGCCGAGCAACGCATTTTGTTACCTTTTGAAGAGTGTGCAGGTGCGTATATAAGCGTGTTGCTGTCATGACGTCAGAATCAGTTTGTTCTCCCATTTTGCAGATAGAAATTGTGATTGACACAGGGCTGTTCTCTTAGTGATTTAGTTTATTAAGTGAGTCGGGTAGGATACCAGAAAAGGAAATGGATCAGAGAAAACGGATGAATGCAAGTCAGGCTTTGGCAAAGCTTCAGGACACAAGTTCTGGTGAGTCAGATGGGGATGAAATATCAGGGCTCAGTGATGCGTCTTGGTCCAGTGAATCCGACTCTGATTTTGAACCTAAATGTCAGTGTTTTTGCTGGTTGCGAGTAGACTGTGCTGAGGAACAGGTTGTGGTTCCCAAACAGTTTGACCAAGGCTCTCTCTCATGTGCTCTGAGTTCATGTTCATTTTTTATGACAGCTGAGGTGTATTGTTATTTTAAAGTTCAAAAGTTTTTGGAGTTTGCATGTTCTCCCAGTGTTCGCGTGGGTTTTCTCCGGGTACTCCGGTTTCCTCCCACAGTCCAAAGACATGCATATCAGGTTAATTGGAGACACTAAATTGCCCATAGGTATGAGTGTGAGAGTGAATGGTCTCTGAATGGTGTGCACGCCCTGCGATGGATTGGCAACCTGTTCAGGGTGGGTCCCTGCCTTTGCCCGTAGCCAGCTGGGATAGGCTCCAGCTCGCCCCGCGACCCTAGTGAGGAATAAGGGGGTATAGAAAATGAATGAATGAATGTTTATATGCAATGGTCTCTGACAGCTTCATCAAATTGCATCGCCCCCCCCCCCATTTTCCTATGATACTCATTAAAACACTAAAGGAATGCATTTACATTGTTATATTATTAAAATAAAATAAAGCCTGATGTTGAAAAATAAAGATGTTTTCATTTTTTTCCATGCTATTTTAAAATAATTAACTGTTCTAGTAACTGACTTCTAATCTGCAAGTATAAAGCCAGCAGCGGTGGGAGGTCAAAATTACCTCACGGCCATTGTAGGAGGTACTGCATTGTCAGCTGTTCTAGTGTTAAATTATGTTTGTGTGCCCCACAAATTTAGCCAACAATTTAATTTCAAACAAATGAACAGATATGCTAGTCAAACCACAAAGCTAGTCATTCACAAAGCAGATCTGATACAGTTATTTTAACTCCGATAACATAACCTGGACATTGCTCTGAGATAAGATGCCCTCGAGGGATGATATAAAAAGCCACAGTATTCACTGAATAGGTCACAATAGAAAATCTGCTTGGTATCCGGGGCTGGGGATTAATCTTTAAACTCGGGAGTGAGAATTTCTCTGACCACCCAAAAAAAAAAAAAATAAATAAAAAAAGTTATTCAGCACAGAGCCAGTCAAAAGTTGATAATTTTCTAAATCAATTATAAAACAAGAAATAAACCTAAAAAAAACCCCTAATCCTTCAATCCAAACTTAATCACCATTTGTCGTAATGGCTGAGTATACCTCAGCACAGCTACAGTAGTAGCTCAATTTGTGACTTGTTCTCGTGTACCATTTTGTCCATTACATCCCAAGCCAGCTTTATTTTAATTCACTAGTTGGAAACTAGAAATTATTTTTCTGTTCATTTAGCCAAATACGGGTTCTTTATAACCGCTACGATTTTGGACATGGTTCTGTGTAAAGCAAATTCTGTTAACTCCTATTTACCTTTCCCATATTTCAAATGAGGTCATATTCAAGTTAAATCACTTCGATTTTACTTAAAACAAAACAGTATAATACCAATAAACTGCATCCAAACTGGCACTTTAGGTTCTTATATATTCTTTAATGTAAAAGAATTTTGGCTCATTGTCTGAATTCTAAAATTGTTGTATTAAGTCGCCATTTCTGTGGCCAAATGTCAACTTATTATTGGCCCGTTTAATTCGGCTCAGCCTTTGTCAACCCATTAAAGGGGACCTATTTAGCTATATTTCCAAGGTTATATTTTGATTTTGGACTCCTAGAGTACTCCTGATAGTTCAAAGTCCAAAACAGGGTCCTTATTTAGCTCATACTGCCATCCTCAAAAAAACAATTTGTAGTCCGTTGCCTGAAACGCCTCATTGAGGTGGCTCTTCAGGTCCCCCACTCCCCATATTCCCACTTTCTTCTGACTGGCCAGCTCTGTGGAAGGCGGGACGAAGCATTAGAACGCAGTTTTCCAGGTCCGCCTCCCCAGAGTGAAACGGGGATGCATCTGACATCAGAGAAGGAATTGACTGGCAAATTCCGCAATCAAATGTAGTACGTGTATAGACCTAATGAAATTAAAGGGATAGTCCACCCAAAAACTATAATTTGTATATCAATTACTCACCATTAGATGTCTTGAACGGACAAAGTTGCACCTGGTGCAACTTAATGGCCACTGGATAGTTTTGAAAAATTATCCAAATTCCTTTTGCAAGAAGAAAATTGGGGTCACCCAGTAGCAACGGAAAAAGTCCACAAAACGTCTGTTGACAAACTTTCAAACCATCGTCGGATTAAACTGGTCGATGCTTTCAAGTCTGTTTTGTCCACTCGTATCCTCAGAACTCTAGAAAACGCAGTTATTTTTCGCTAAAAATAATGAAATATCAAAGTTATGCTTCAAGTAAGCTCGCACATTCAACGGAAGTCCCGCCTCCCTGCTCGTTCCCAGAGACTAAAAGTTTTTGAAACACGTCTTTTCCCTTCTCTCAAAAACTTTTAGTGCCTGGGAGCGAGCCGGGAGGTGGGACTTCCGTTGAATGCGCAAGCTTACTTGAAGCATAACTGTGGTATTTCATTATTTTTAGCGAAAAAATAACCGCGTTTCTAGAGTTCTGAGGATACAAGTAGACAAAGCAGACTTCGATTATACTGGCCGATGCGTTCGACGATGGTTTGAAAGTTTGTTAGACATTCAGTGGACTTTTTACCATTGCTACTGGGTGACCCCATTTGCTTCCAGCAAAAAAGGAATTGGGATAATTTTTCAAAACAATCCAGAGGCCATAAAGTTGCGCCAGGTGCAAAACAACTTTGTCCATTCGAGACATCTAATAGTGAGTAATTGATATACAAATTATAGTTTTTGGATGGACTATCAATTTAACTTGTTCTAATAAACACAACGGCGAAAGTGGAGGACAGTGCGAAAGTCTGGCAGCTCAAGCTCAAATTTGCTGTCTACCTACGGCTACTATGGTGAGTACACCGGTGTTTCCACTCTATAGCTAGGATTGAGGGAAAGCTAGAATCCACCCGATATAAACACATTAATAGAACCGCTCGACATACACAAGTGTAGACCGGAGACCATAGAAATCCAGTGGGTTTGAGTTTAGAGGGAAACAAGGACAGTGAGGAGCAGCAAAAAGTGGACCAACAGCTTATGGACTGCCTCGGTGCGTATAAGCACCTGCTGGCTTGCGTGCGTAACTGTGGTGTGTCATTAGCGTGGAGTAACAAACAGCTTCTGCGCTGGTCAGGGCCAGCGCTCACCTAGACAAAAATCCATCCCTTTATTAGCAACAATTAGTCCCGGCTTGTTCTTAATGGTTTTCCTTTAACACGATTATTCTTAAATTGGAAAACAAGCAGCAATTGAAGACACAGCTTCTCTCCCCCTATGTGATCTAAGAGTGACAAATGGGCTACATTCAGTTCAGAAAAATAATTTTAATTAGGTCTATGCACTGGCACTCAGCGACGCTGCTTTTTTTTCCCTTCGAGAGCGGCATTTCAGAACTCTTCAGCGAATGAAGGTAATTCTGGTGACAAGTACGTGGTTTCATCTGTTTATTTTCCAATCAGACAGCAGTCTATTTTTTACAGCAAGTTGCGTAACCGTGCAGCTAAAACAGGTGTGCGTACTTGTCGCCAAAATTACCTTCATTTGCAAAAGAGTTCTGAAATGCCACTCTCGCTGGAAAAAAAAAAATTACTGTTGCTGAGTGCCAGTGCATAGACCTATTTATAACTAAATTATTTTTCTGTACTGAATGTAGCCCATTATTTTGTCGCTGTTAGATCGCATGGGGGAGAGAAGCCATATCTTCAATTGCCACTTGATTATTCTTGAATTGGAAAACGTGGTAAAAAAGGAAAACCATCCAAAATTAGCCACGACTAATTGTAGTCAATAAAGGGATGGATATTTTCCACCAAATTTTCAGGTCTAGTGCCGGCCCTGGCACAGGGATATGATGAATGGGCAAAAGCTCCAGGCTAAACGGCCTTTTTGGAATTTGCCCGTGGTAACGGTTTACTTAAGACGGAATGACCGGCATTTGCTCGCTGAAAATGGGCGCGATAAGCAGCTTTCACACAGGACGCAAAACGAATTTTCGTGCGACAGATTACATTCAAATTTTTAATGTACTGTCGCACGAAAAATTAGTTTTGCGTCTGGTACGAAAGCTGCTTAATGTGCCCAAAATGCATGTATTTTCGTCTTTGCATTGACTTTGAATGTAGCTAATCTGTCACACGAAAAATCTATTTCGCATCCGATGTGAAAGCAGCTTCATGGATAGTACGTGACAGTTAGAGAGCGCTCTGGTTATCTTATGAACATAATACAGGTTTTAACAGGCCGCAAGTTCCATTAGCGCAGACAACTTGCTTATGTGGAGCCAGCGAATCGATCACTTCTACAGGAAAGAATTTCCTTTTTAATCACTGCCTTTTCGGCTATTTATTATCCACAAAAACTTCTGAAGGGGGATGAAATTGTGTCACGGTAGTGCAGAGAAATTGTTTGTTATACCAGACAAAAGAACTTCTGCGTTTCGCATTGCTTTCATGGTAGCACCAGAGAGCTTGCCCAGACGTTTGTGAAGTATCCATGACCGGGATCAGCCGGATAAGTGAAGCGATCACAAGCAGCCGTAAACAAACCCAAACACGTATCCCAGGCTCTGCAAAACCTACGTCTGGTCCAACTGCAGCCTTTTCAGGCGAACTTTGCGGACACATACAGCACCTCGCCAGTTAGCTTCAACTGCAGTGGCTAATCAGGCAACGTTATGATGGAACTGCCACATTGATGCTTACCGAAGTAACAAGCATACCGATCAGAATTATTGCATACAAGTTAAACCAAGAGAATTTTTAAATTAGCATGGCAAGTGAACTAGCATTCAGTAGCTGGTTACCGAGCGATCATAACCACATACACAAACCCCTGCGATACAGGTTTTACAGACAGCAAGTTCCGTTACCGCGGACAGTTGTACCAAGCATCCAAATAACAAACAAGTATAAAAAGTTACCTTCAAATGAGGTTAATATTCACACACCTCCTGTAGAATTTCCCCTGATATCACTCTTGCATATTTTGGACACAAATATTACCAACAGTAACTTGGCTATGTTAGCCGCAGTGCTCCAGCCACAATCAACTAGCTATCACGTCTGGTTGGCTTATGCAGTAAAAGCAATTGCAGCTTCTGTGTCTGTCACGGAGAGTCGCGACCAATCCAGGATTTATCTTCAGATATTTTAGAAAGCCTGCGCTTGAGGCCAGTTTTTAGTGCTAACAATCGTTAGCGGTCCTGCTAGCCACCCATTACACGTTAGCTTCACTTAAACAGCTTGTGGCTCTGAGCGCTTGATTGATGCAGCTGCTGCAGGTTTGAGAAGCAGCTGAAACGCTTATCCAGTGTCAAATTATAGTTTGTTAACAAAGCTGTCTTTGGTGAAATGCTGAGCACAAGCAGCTAACGTTCCCTTTGGCCATGGCTGTTTGCTGCCAGCAAACAAAAAAAAGCTACCACCAATTTCTGGTGGCATCGTCTTTTGGAAGAGAAATAGGGGTTTCTTTGCGTCCAAAAGTAAACGGACGAGCAACTTTGGGAGAGATACTGAAAACTGCACCTCAAATGATCTGCGGTGGTTCTTTTGCATTTCCAAAAGTGTAGACCAGGGGTCACCAACTCCGTTCCTGAAGGGCCACTATCCTGTAGGTTTCTGCTCTACCTGCTGTTCAGCACACCTGATTCAACTAATTAGCTACTTAAAAAGATCACGAGCTGGGCAATTGAGTGGCTAATTAGTTGAATCAGGTGTGCTGAACAGCAGGTAGAGTAGAAGCCTACAGGACAGTGGCCCTCCAGGAACGGAGTTGGTGACCCCTGGTGTAGACACTAAGGCACAGTATAATCTGCCGGTGTTAGTGCCTGCTAGAATAGTTTCCGGTGTGGGCAAGTCCAGCACTGTGGTTGGCTCTGGCTAGGTCTGTATTAATTGGACGGCACAACCTGACGTCAGGTTTAGCCCAGATCTCGTGAAGATCTCGGGAGGAGCTGTTCAGAGAGGAAATCACGTTCACGCAATCACGTTCTTGGATTACGGCAAAACCCTGGTAACTTACCTTTAGAAACTCCTCAGAGGTTGGAGAATGGACAACCAGCGCAACATTATTAATAATCTATTAAAAGAAGGATCAGCATAATAGGTCCCCTTTAACAAATCTTTTCGCACAATTATTTGAAATACGGCAACGTATAGGGTAGACCGAGTACAGTTTAGACTTGTACAGTTGAGCAAACACGGGGAGAACATGAAAACTCCACACAGAAAGGTCGCAGGCCGGATTCGATCCTTCTTACTGTGAGGCAGTAGTGCTAACCACTGTGCCATAGAACTGTTTATCAGACCTATAACCGGTTTTAAGTCACAATTAGGCAAAATTAGAGGCAAATGTTAATTAATGATGTGAGAATGGTCTACTACTAATGGATATATTTTTCTGGAATGGATTTTAGAAGGATAACAGAATACGTAGTGAAATATGAAAGGTGGTAAAACGAGTACAGTTGAGGCAGGCCTTGTGTAGGCTATGCAGCAACAGAGTTCATTCAGAAGTCAGAATATTAAAAGGTATAAGGATTACACTTTATAATAAAGGGACAAAATAAATAGCAAATTGTTGTGCTCTGTCTGTAGAATGTGGTCTCACGTAGAGTGTACCACTGGTGGCCACTGCTATACATGCCACCACTGTGAGTAAATAAATTTTAGTTTTCATTATTATTGTTGTTTTCTGTTACTGTTTGCCTTGTTATTTTCACTGTTATTGCACTTTTATGTTTACATGTGTACTGCTTGCAATATCTGTTAAACATTAAATAGTTTGTTTTCTTTTTGCACGCATCAGATTTAAGAGGAATTTAAAATACATTCTGGACAATCTAGGCAAGCTACAAGAGACAACAAAAGAAAATGCGAGTTAATCAATGTACTGACATGGTCACCCGGTCGAACGATGGCACAGTGGTTGGCACTAGGGGTGCAATGATTCAATCAAAGTTTTATTTTTTATTTTATTTTATTTATTTATTTATTTTTAAGCGTAGCACCACCTGCTACCATGAGGCGAACATCTGAGCTTTCTCCCTTTCCTTTAATTCCGGTGTGAAAATGATTTGGGGTGTATTGAAACATAATGAGTACTAACCTTTGTCGAATAGCCCACCTCTGTACGCTCGCAACATTTCGAAATATGGCCTTTTAGTTGAAGCTCCCAACAGGTTTACAATGGTAGTGAATCGGGCATAACGTAGCCATGCAAAGAAATCGGTATTTTTTTTCATCATTAACAAGACACAAAGTAGCTCCACAATTCCGCAAGAATTCCGAGGGCCCTGAGATTTAAAACGAGGCACTGAGAACTTTGAAAATGCCCAGGTAGTTTATGGCAATGTTATGCCCGATTCACCACCATCCCTGCTGAAAATTCCAGCTTTGACCAGCCTAGGCTGGTTTAAGCTGTGTTTTGGACAGTTTTAGCTGGTCACCCAGCCCTTCACCAGCTGATTTCAGCTGAAAATACCAGCTACACCAGCTAGGACCAGCTAAGAACACAGCTCAGACCATCTTAAACCAGCTTAGAATTTTAGCAGCTAGAATTCTAAGCTGGTTTAAGATGGTCTGAGTTGTTTCATTGGCTGGTCATAGCTGGTGTAGCTGGTCTCTATAGCTTGAAAGTGGTCAAAGCTGGTATTTTCAGCTGGGGTCAGCTGGTGAAGGGCTGGTTGACCAGCTAAAACTGTCCAAAACACAGCTTAAACCAGCCTAGGCTGGTTAAAGCTGGAATTTTCGGCAGGGATTGTTGGGATCTTCGGCTAAAAAGCAATTTATTTCGAAATATTGCATGCGTACGGAGGTGGGGAATTCGACAAATAACGAGTACTAACCTGTTTCAATACAAGCTAAGGCAATTTCACACTGGAATTCTCCTTTAATTCCCCCCGTGCTGTCCTGAACGAGTGTCAAACAATGGGCCTGGGAAATGCTTCTGAGGAAAAAACCTTGAATCACATCAATATTTTTCAGCTACGCGCTGAGAGGAGCCAAGCAAATGAAAACAAAATCGTCGCCTTTTAACCAATTAGGCAACTAAGTATACCTCTTCCCCTTTACTTGATTAGCAATCAAATGGTGGATTTGTTTACCCTTTAAGTTGAATGAGTAGAGCTGTTAACATGTTTGACTGCCGCATTTTGAAATTTAAATGGCACAGATCTGCTCTTGATTGCCATTGCCACGCCATTTCGTATGACTGCGATAATTCAGGCCTATATCTCACATTCACGTTTCATCCGCTTTTCAGAATGTTTCCCACCTTGCGTATTTTTTAGACGGTTAAACTCCAGGGTGATCTTAACCAATCTGTTTTAAATTGATCTAGTATAATGTCCAAAAATGCTACAATGAGATGTAATTCAGTGGAAGCCCATTTAGGTTTGTCTGCTTTTCACCATCACATCTTAATCGTTATAGGCTGCTGGCCAAATGTCTTGATTGTTATTTAGGCAAAAGTACACGAGAGCAGATTTAAGGAAGGGCGGAGCACCTGCAATTAGCGAAATCTAAACTCAGGCTTCTTCGACAGCATTTTAAATCGTTTTAAGCCACTTCAGGGGTGTACGTTTCAAGAAACTACACGCGATTGCCTATGCACCCCATGACGGCAAGTTGGCTCATCACACACACACACAAAAAAAATCCTTGTTCAATCGCCACATCCCAACTCAGCATTTCATCTCTCATTGTAGTATTTTTAGGAGATCTATAATATAATAGATTTATTTTCAGATCACCCTGGATTTCAAAGGTCTAAAAATACACAAGGTGGAAAACATTAAAGCGGATGAATCATCAATGTGAGCTTTAAATTAACACAATCACACGAAATGGCCAAATACGCGTTCTTGCAAATCTATGCCCATTTAACTTTCAGAATGCGGCAATCAAACATGCTGTCTTAATAAACAGCTCTACTCATTCAAAGTAAATAAGCGAATCCCCTGTTTGATTGCTGATCGAGCAATCAGAGAGGCAATCAAAGTAAACAGGGGAAAGATTAGAATTGCTTAAAAAGAGACGATTCTGAAGTCCTTTACTTGGCTCCGTGCAGCAAGTCGCCATGAAATACTAATGTCAGTAAAGTTTTTTTTCCCCTGGAAGCATTTCTCATGCCCTTTGATGTTTGGCACTTTCGTTCAAGACTGCGTCGGGTTTAAACGAAAAGGGAAAGCCCGGATGTTCGCCCCATTGCAGTCCTATGCCTAAAACATCGATTCAGTATCGTTACACCAGTTGTTAGGACTGTTGCCTCACAGCAAGGTTTCGGGTTTGAATCTGGCCTGGGGCCTATCTGTGTGGAGTTCTCCCCGTGTTTGCGTGGGTTGCCCCCACCTGGAAAAACAAGCATTATAGGGATACTCCTACCAGTGCCCCAGACAAAGGAACTGCTCTGTGGCTGCCCACTGCTCCTGAACTATAGGATGGGTTAAATGCAGAGGGCAAATTACCCCACGAGGTTCAATAAAGTGTATCTATCAAAGAAATTTGTATAAACACGCCAGCGCTAGTCAGATTTAATCATTAGTTTCCAGCCAGTCTTCTATCAACTTGCATTTCGTTGCTCAGTATGGTAATTTTTTCATGAATGCACGCGTAGAGAGCGCGTAAATATATTTTTTAAAGAAAACTAGTGACGACATTTGACCGGTCATCTATGTGCACTGCTTATGGGGGCTGAGAACAATGACATCACAGTCCAAGCTTGACAGACAGTTTATCAAATGCTTTGAGGATGCTTTCCTACACAGCTGAAGCTGGTGTTCACCAGCTGTTACCTTGGCTTCAGAATGCACTCCAGGAATGGAAACATAAGCTTGACTAACAAAGTTAGCATTCAAGTGCACTTCAGTCCTCATCGCTGACGGCTTGGATTTCTCATGGATTCAGCAGAACCATTACATTGGAGTTAACCACATATTTAATGACTACAGAATGTTTTTGTCCATAACATAACATGAATGGTAAGAACAGGCCTTTCAGCCAAACTACGCTCGCCAGTTTCTTTATACTATTGTGAATATATCCCTTCAGATACTCAGTGACTCAATGGCATCTAGCTTCAAGTCAAGCCTGCTCTTGAAAAACTCCAAGGTCTCTGCCTCAACAATATTGTCAGGCAAACTATTCCACATTGAAATCACTCTTTGGGTGAAGAAATATTTCCGAATATTGGTGCTAAATTTACCTTTGGTCAACATCCATTTGTGACCTCGAGTTCTACTCAAAACTTGGTCGAAGGAATCCTACATAATTCACTTTGTTAATCCCTTTAACATATTTAAAGATCTCAGTCAGATCACCCCTTAGTCTCCTTTTCCTAAGACTAAAGAGATAAAGGATCTTCAGCCTCTTCTCATAGCTGTCATCTTTTATACCAGGAATAAGCTTAGTGGCTCTTCTCTGAACTTTCTCTAGAGCCTCTATATCTTTCTTAAAGTATGGTCCCCAGAACTGTACACAATACTCCAGATGTGGTCTGACTAATGTGTTGTACAAAAGAAGCATCACCTCCTTAGATTTGTACTCAATACTTTTGGCAATGTATCCCAGCATCCGATTGGCTTTAACTGCTATGGCACAATGGCTAGAGCCTGTGAGGGTTTGGTCAACAATCACTCCCAGATCTTTCTTGTGTACAGCACATTCCAGTTTTAAACCTCCCATGAAGTAATCCCGTCTAATGTTTTTATTACCTACATGTACAGCTTTACATTTTGCTACATTAAATTTCATTTGCCACATTTCTGCCCAATTCTGGATTCTATCCATATCATCCCGAATCACTTTAGTGGACCCTAAACTATTCGCCAAACCCCCCAATTTAGTATCATCTGCAAATTTATCCAATCTGCTCTCAATATTACTATCAAGGTCATTAATGTAGATGAGGAACAGCAGGGGCCCCAACACCAATCCCTGGGGGACGCCACTCCCCACCATACCTAGCTCAGATGAGAAACCACTGACCACCACTGTGTTCTGTCCTGTAACCAGTTTTGAATCCACTCCAGAATACCTCCTGTAACTCCAATGGAGCTCAATTTAAAAATTAGTCTCTTATGCGGTACTGTATTGAATGATTTCTGAAAATCCAAGTATATGATGTCATAAGCCCTGCTCTGGTCATAAGTCCTGGTGGCCTCTTCAAAAAATTCCAGAAGGTTTGTCAGACATGACCTTCCCTTATGAAAATCATGTTGGCTATCCCTCAAGATACTGTTCCGTTCAAGAAATTAGTCCAGCTCATCTTTTATGATAGATTCCAATATTTTGCACGCAATGCAAGTTAAACAGACCAGCCTGTAATTTCCTGGCTCCGTACAGTCCCCTTTCTTATATATTGGTATAATATTGCCCTGTTTCCAATCATTTGGTATTTCTCCAGTTTCTAAAGACCGCCTGAAGATGGTGGATAGCGGCTTAAAGATAATCTCACCAACTTCCCTGAGCACTCTAGGATATAAGCCTTCAGGACCCGTCGCCTTATCTGCCTTTAGTTTGTGCAACTTGTCTAATACTTTGTTATCCCGAACCTCAATTTCTGCTAAATAATAACATGCCCTCTGGCCAAATAAAGACCACCCCCCCACCCCCCCGAGGTAAAATGGTAAAATTCTCCACAAAGTAACTGTTTAAGGCATCCGCAATATCCTTATGAAATTTTATTCTTTATGCACTTAACCTGCTCTTTAACTTTCCTTTTTCTGCTACAGTACTGAAAGAAGCGCTTAGGGTTAGTTTTTGCCCCCTTTGCAATTTGTCTTTCATACAGTCTTCTAGCATTCCTCAGCTCTTTGACCACAGCCCGCATTTTACAGTATTCAGCCTTAGTATTCTCATTGTTATCCTTTATGTAAATCTTATAAATATTCGTATTTTCCCTCAAAATCCTACAAATACTTCTAGTCATCCACTTAGGAATCTGCTTTTTCAGCTTACTTTTGGACACCTTTGGAATGAATCTGCATTGTGATTCAAGTAAAACCCACTTAAATCTTTCCCACATCTCATTTTCGAATTCACAGTCCAGGAGTGTCTCCCATTTTATTTCACTTAGATATGAGCGCATCCTGTCAAAGTTTGCTCGCCTAAAATAGAAAATTTTGGTTTTTGAATACACCTTTTTAACTTCCCATGAAACATCAAAATTAACAGCAGAGTGATCACTTGTCCCAAGTGGCTCCAATACCTCAACATGGCTTATTCTATCTGGGTCATTACAGAGCACTAAGTCTAAAATTGCCTTCTCTCTGGTAGGTTTAACATACTGCACCAAGAAATTATCATTTATAACATCTAGAAATTCTTCCTCCCCCCTACCCTGTCCTTTCACCATTTCCCAATTGATACCAGGATAATTCATGTCTCCCATAATAATAGTCCCTCCACCTCTACAAGCTAGCATAATCCTCCTAAAAAGCATTTCATTGACTGTACTGTCCAAAGCTGGTGGTCGATAGCATACACCTATGTTTAAACCTGTCTCGTCTTTGCCAATGCGTCTGACCCAGATATCTTCACAGGGCAAGGAATGTTCAATTTCGGGAATTTTCTGTACATTTATGTTTTCGTTCACATAGATTGCTACGCCCCCTCCTCGCCTATTACATCTATCCTTCCTAATGAGCTTATAACCTTCTATATTATATTCAACTCCATCCCCTTCACTAAGCCATGTCTCCGTAATCCCAACTATGTCATAACCCTCACTAATTATAACAGCCTCAAGCTCAGGAAATTTATTTTTTATGTTTCTTGCATTTAAGTAAAGACATTTCAGGTTATTACTAATGCTCTTCCCCTTTGATTTCCCATGTGGCCGCTGCTTCAAGGCCCCCACTACAATTTGTTGCTTTAAAAGTATATTATCAGTAATGCATGTAACGCCGTCAGCCTCCATCGGGGCAGTCTGCATTTCCCTATGTGTAACACTCACCTAAAGACTGTCCTCACCCGCTATAATTTTGAAGGACATCTGGCACATGGATGAAACAGGTAAAAATTTATATTTAGATAAATTTAAAAGCAACAGTGATTTGCACCAGCAATAAATTCATTTAACTCATTTCAGGTACCACAGTGGTTCAAGTGCCAGACAAAATCATTGCCACCAAGGGGCAGCGCCAGGTCGGTGCTGTGACCTCCGGGGAAAGAGGGACATTGGTGACTGTTGCCTTTGCTGCCAACGCACAAGGCAACTATTTTCCCCCTTTAGTTTATCTTCGGGATGGTCCCCCTGGCTGCACTGGTTCTGGCAATGGATCAGGGTGGATGGAGGAGACAGATTTTTTTTTTTTTGGCCTTTTTACACCATTTTGCAAGACACACCTGCCTGACCCTGGAGTCAAAGTTGCTGCTACTCTTAGACAATCATGCATCACACCTCTCTGTAGTGGCTATTGACTTTTGCAAGTCACAGGGCATTGTACTTTTCCACCCCACTGCTCCCACCGTCTTCAGCCGCTAGACTGAAGCGTTTTTGGCCCTCTGAAACACTACATTAACAGTACAGCAGACAATTGGATGCGAATGAACCCTGGAAGAACTATGACCATCTACAACATCCCAAGTCTTGTGGCTAAAACTCTGCCTCAAGCTGTGACACCAAGCAGCATTTCATCTGGGTTCGAGTGTACCGGTATCTAGCCCTTGACTCCAGATATTTTCAGTGAGGCAGACTTTGCTCCAGGTTTTGTGACCGACCATCCTGCACCATCCCCAGTGCCAGTGCCGGCTCCATCACTAGTGCCCCCTTGAGATGCCAGCCAGATAGCAAGCTCCTCCGCTCCGGATCTGCCCCGGATCTGAGCTGGATCAGCTGGAGTTGGCAGAGAGCTGGGGCAGATCCGGAACGGAGAAGCTTGCTGTCAGGGATAATTTCTATAAATAGATGCCAGGCTGTTTTTCTCTCCTTTTCAAAGACAGAAACTTAAAGATTACAGTAAATTTGATCACGTTACTTCTGCCCTGCCCGTGCATTACTTTCATCCCGGCTGGATGGGTCGAAAGAAGCAATCCCGCAACTTCCGTTCGACGTCAAACTATGCCAAAGTCAATATAGGGTGATGTTTTAGCACCTGATATTGACAGAGCACACATGAAAGTACTTAATCGCTCAGAAATTCTCTCCCCCCGGTCTGTAACGCTCTTTTAAAATGGCGTCCATGTGAAAAATGTAACTTTCGTACCAGCTCTCCCCTGCGGAATCGCGGTTATCGCGAACCCAATGAAAGTAACTGCCACCATGAGGCAGACAGAAGAGCTTGCTTATTACCTTTTCTACGACACATAGGCCTACCTATGCGGTCATTTGAAATACTTCCGGGAAGAAAACTGCGTTTTGAAGTCCACCAATTACCAGCGAGGTTGGACAGCCTCCATCGCCTTGGCCTAAATTAGCTTACCTTAAATCAATTCCCATGTACTTTGCCTAACTTGCAATCAAGCCATTTATTCAGCCAACTGACTGATCAAAAACATTATTGGCCACATTTTGGTTAAGAGATAATGAGAAGCATATTAGAAGGACCTAACCAGGCTGCCGTGTTTGACTGAAAGAATGTTCATCTGAATAGCAGACCTCTGAATTCCACCTCGTGTAGAATTTTTACATATCACTAAAGGGATTTCTTAAAAAATCATTTCAAGATGGCCTTGGTTTTAAAGTCTTTTAAAATATACACGAAGTGGAAAACATTTTGTGAAGCATCTCAAACGTGAAAGTGAGAGAAATTATTTTTTCGCATTGCATGCAAGAGACAAATACAGCAGACTTTAATTCGCGGAACAGATTCTTCTGAACTTGTTGCATTTGTTTGCTAATTGAACATGATTAAGTTAATATAAAATAATTCATAGCTTGTGATTTAATTTTGAGCGTCTAATAACCAACAGTGAAGATGGAAAAAATTTGTTAAAGCGTATCGGCCGCGTAAATTGTTAACGCATTTGCACAAAGCGCAGCAGAATGTAACACCAAATAATCTAACAAATTCAGGCAGATCTGTCATGTTTCATGGTCATTTAAATTTCAAAATGTAATAAACATTCAGATAAAATCAGACTGTCAACGAATTTTAATTGTTAATTGAACGAATCAACTGTTTGAAGGCAAATTGAGCAAAGCAATTGGGAAGGGGGTGAGAGCAATTGTCGGGTAGAAGATGATTTTGCAGCCTTTAACTTTGCTTTTTTCCCCCAGCACGTAATTTACCTGAATGCGTTTGCGAGATCTCCAAATTTTTCCATTTGGTCGCGCTGCGCGCTAATGCAATTAATTTCTACACGTCACTATCGATAGGCTTAAACCAACTTTCACTTTACGCCATTTAGAAGCTCATAAGCAACCAAAATAAACAGCCATTAATTACTTTTTGAAATCTAGTTCAAATAAACAATGCTACAGATCTGCATTTGCCAAGTCTTCGCTGCATTTGCCTATTGTGTGCAATGCAAAAATAATTTCTCACTTTCACATTCGTTTTACAATTTTTTTCTGCCTCTTGTATATTTTGAAACGCTTAAAAACCCAAGGCCATCTTAAATTGGTTTATTCTAAGGAATCTTTTTAATGATAGGCCATGTAAAAATTCTACAAGAGGTGGAATTCAGAAGTCGGCTTTTTATTCAGATTGAAAGTGTCAATCTAACACAGCAGCCTGGTTTGGTCCGTCTGCTTCTCACTATCGGCCACACTCTGGTTTTGATCAGTCAATTGGTTGAATTAACGGCTTGATTCCAAGTTAGGCCAAGTACACAGGAATTGATTTAAGGTAAGCTAATTAGGCCAAGACGATGGAGGCTGTCCAACCTCACTGGAAATTAACGGACTTCAAATCAGTTCTCTTCCCGGAAGCATTTCAAATGACCTTATTAGGTATGCGTCATAGAAAAGGTAATTAGCAAGCTTGTCTTCCTGCCCCATGGTGGCAGTTACTTTTATTGCGCTCGCGATAACTGCGATTCCGTATATCGGGCAGCCCTAATTAAGTCATATTGCACTTTGGAAATCGACACTGAGGAAACTAGGTGAAGCCGTTGAACTGAAGTTCAGAAACAAACAAAATTAAAAAAAAAAATGCATTTAAGGTTTCAAGTCTGCACAGCTTCTTAAATTTGAATGTTCGGCCATTTCCTTCAAATTCTGACAGTGATGTAGTTCTTGAATATGGACTAAGAATCTTCAGTTCTGGACAAATAGTACCACCTACTGGACAGATTTTATGGTATTAGTAAGGGATGAGGAGTAATAGCGTGAGAGTAAAAAATGTCCAAATCAGTTTGTTGCAATGCAAAGATTTTAATGACAATGTGCAGGAATGTGCGACTCATCCACATCAGTACACTGCAGTATTTAAAATATCTGCACTATAATAAAAACAAGACACTTGAGTCTGGCTGGCTGGCCAGAGCCAATCAAAGCAGCTCGTCACCCATTGCACTGCTCTTCCACTGACAGAGCACAGCCCCGCCCGGGCTACAACGTCTGCAGGCCACACCCTGACGCCGCAAAGTTCCGTGACCCCGGCGAAATGCGGGGGCCAGGTGGGCGATGTCAGGGGGTAACCCAGAGAGAAAGGGCACCAGGCGGTATTCCGGTCAGATGCACAATCCAACATGGCTTTCGTCAAGCAGTGGAAGAGCAGTGCCCAAACGGGCTGCTCCTTTCACCTTGATATTTGATTCTTCTTTTTCACAGACTGTACAGAAAACAATGATAACATTTACAATAAGGTACAGTGTTAATTTCATGGAGTGCTTTTTTTTTTAGACATTAATATTAAGGCAGTGTAAATTTTAGGTTAGTATCTTGCACCTCTTCCTTTAGTGGACCCTATTTGAAAGAGAATGACAAATTAGTGGATAATTGGCTTTTTCCCAGTCCAGGTTCACAATCTTGTATAATATCCATGTGTTATTAAAAAAATAATAAATAAATACCTCTGCCCCTTTGGAAGCATGTAAATTCCCCCTCCTCTTCATTATAGTCCCTTCTGAACCTCTGAGGCACAAACGTCTTGCAGCCTCCTCGTCTGCGTCCAGGTCGCACTGCAGGCCAGAGAACACCGGTCACAAGCAGTTGCTTAAAATCAGCCCTTTGCTTTTGAGGCAGGGGAAAGAATATAGAAAGATAAAGCTGCATACGCAAATCTCCTGAACCAGATCTGGATTACCGTTTTGCATTAGCTTGTTTTACAAGTAAAACATGCATATCTACATAATATACTCAGCAACAAAAGTTTCTGTGACACCAATATTGTTTATTTTTCATAACGCAATTATGAAATTGTCATACATGGTGATATCAGACTGAAACAGTACACGTAAACACAACATTGAAATGGAAATCATGAAAATGCGAGAAAATGACTTTGCACGTGAAAATGTGCGTAAATCATGCTTGTGGATGGCAATAAAAGAGGAGAATTTTTGGAATGTTCACATTGTGCCTGATGAACGACCAAAAAGCATTACTTATCGAAAACACAGCCATTTCGGATCAGGAACTCTACCCTCTAAATGCCAAGACTGTCTGAAAATGATCGGTGGAGGGCCATTGGGATGATTGAATCCGGAACCTCGCAGAGGGAAGTTGCTCATCGCCTGAATGTCCACCGAAACGCCATTTGGAACTTATGGCAGCGTCACCAGCAGACAAGACATGTCAGAGACCGTCCTCGCAGCGGCCGTCCACGAGTAACCACTCCCAGACAGGACAACTGGATTCGAACAACCCATCTCCGAAATCGATTCCAACCTGCAACCATAACTGCAAGAACGATACCTGGTTTGAGGCGACTGTCTGCACAGACAATCCGTCACCGTCTCCGTCATTTTGGCATTGTCCCACGTCGGCCAGCAAGACGTCCAATACTCACAGTACAACACCGACGACTGCGTCTACAGTGGGCACAACAACATCAACGGTGGATCCAACGTCAGTGGGATCTTGTACTCTTCACTGATGAATCAAGATTCATGCTTAACCGATGTGATGGTCGTTTACGTGTATACCGTCGACGTGGAGAACGTTATGCCAACAACTGTGTTCAGGAATTTGATCGTTTTGGAGGTGGTAGTGTCATGATTTGGGGAGGGATCACGGCTAGAAACAGAACAGATTTGCTTGTTATTGATGGAAATCTGACAGGTCTAAGATATCGCGATGAAGTGCTACGGCCATTGGTGGTACCGTTTCTGATGCAACATGGTCCCGGAATAACGCTGCAACATGATAACGCCAGACCACACGTTGCAAGGATTGTACAGCAGTATCTGATGCAACAACATGTCTATGTCCTGCCATGGCCAGCCAGATCCCCAGACATGTCCCCAATCGAGCATCTTTGGGACGAGATGGATCGACGTTTGCGGCGGTTGGATAACCCGCCAGCTACACTCCAGGAATTGCGACAACGTCTACGTCAGATTTGGAATGACATCCCACAGCAATTTCTGGCACATCTGATTCGGTCCATGCGCCGGAGATGCGTTGCTTGCATCATGGCACGAGGAAGTCACACCCGGTATTGAAGTGTGAAGGTCACAATTGGTTAGACGTCAGACAAGTGCTTCATGACGCATGAAAATGACATTTTTCGTTTTGAGTGACGTTGGCACTGAAAAGTCAGTGTTTCTCCTGTTAAATAAACATATTGATTGCATTGAGATCTTTGCGTGTCATTTATAACACACATAAAATGGTGTCACAGAAACTTTTGTTGCTGAGTATACAAATGTAGACATCTTTAATATTGTTTCTGACTCCTATCAACACACCCAATGTGTTTACAGACTTTAAATCAAATGGCTCAATCTCTTTACCAGATTTTGTAGGTACATTGATCAGCCACACACACAGAGTCCCAAACCCCCCCCCAAAATACCCTGTGTGTAATCTTCCCCCACATCAGGCACACCGAAAATCTCCTTAACTGCATGGAGGACCATCCTCATTTAAAAACGGGCTTCATTACATGTCAAATCAGAAAGCCAGTGCCCAACTCGGCTGTGAGCCATGTTATGTGACCAGTTGAACAGAGATTAGGTTGCTTTGGCCGTGACAAGACATTTCAACTACCCCATTTCATTTCTGGAACAGCCCATACTTCATGACAATATGACCAACTGTTCTTTAAAAGTTTCTTCCAACACTAAAGAGGCCAGGATTTAATACACAATTTCCATTCACTTTGACCAAGGAGAACTGCATTTGAAGAGGCAGTCTCTGCATTCAGCTTGATACAGCGGATGAATGTTAATTTTATACAGATCCCTGATGAACACAAGCGACAATTATAGCAGACAGATTCTCTAGCTAAGCAGCTTTCATTGAGCTGCCACCACCACAAGTTTTCAGCAGTATAATTAACAGACTGCGATGTTAACAGCAAAAGATTATCATTACCCTTTCCTCTAGGGGGGTATGGCCTCCAGAACTTGGGTCGTGGTTTGGTACCACAGCTCTCCCAGTTCTCCTGGCTAGGGGCAACCCTCTCACCTCCCCACTGTTTATCTGTTTGAAAAGGATGTTCAAAAAAATAAAGATCTTTAATCACTGGCTTAAAGAAACTCGCAAGAGGTTCATTCGAAGCTCCTCCACACTCACAAGCAGAATACTTCTGGGTTAAGTTTAGTCATTGGTACACATTTCAGATCTTGGAGAGTTTAACTTTCAAAATGTAGGTCACTGACCCAGCCTGCCTGTAATCAAAGTAACAATGACCTGTCAATTATGTTTTCCTCAAATTTCACCATGCAACATTTTTTGAATTTTTGTTTACACCCCAATTTCGATGCATTTCTTGTGAAATGAGCACTGCATTTTAAAAATTTAAAACATTGATCATGATTGCTTAGTACTTTATGCCTGAAAATGCAACAAATCTTCAAATCAACTCAAAAGGCCCGAGTTAAAAAAAAATAATAAAATAACTGGAGCTTAAAGCGGTGTTGAGAGAATGCCTTGGTTTTTTTTTTTTAAGTCACTACTGGGGGTCTCTGGAGGCAAACGGTTAAGGACCTATTCACACAGCAGATTTCAGCAACAAAACCAAATTAAATATACCCATGAAGGGGATTACCTGTGTTGGGCTTGGGCTGAGCACTTTTTGTGATCTGCCCTTTGCACTTGTCTGGTTTGGAGAGGGCCCTGTGCTCCTCACAGCACTCAGGCCCTCGGGAGTAACTCTGGTCCTGCTTCTCTAGACCTCTTGTGTCCAAGAGCTCAGCACTGTAGGCCTTTTTGGGTTTCAGCCGGGAGACACAGGGAGGCTGCGTGTGCCTAGCAGGACACTGCACCTTCCTGACAGGCACCTCCCAGCTCTCAGAAGCATCCTTCAGAAAGTCTTCATCGTATCCATCAAAGTCATCCTCAACCTCTTCAGCCGCCACCTCTTCATTCTGTGGATGGGTCCAGGTCTCCGTAGCTGTGGACTTGCCCCTGCTAGAGTCTCCGTTAAGGCACGACCCGCAAGCGGCGCACAGCCTTACTTCGCGGGAAGGGCATTCTTCCGCCAACTGGTCCCCCTCATCACCAGGGTCTGAAGCGCCTGTGGCCATTTGTGTGGGCATCCCATCACTGACGTAGGCCTTCCCAGAAACAGACTCCACATCCTCAAGGTCGGTGGAGAACATGTCATCCCGGGAGGACAGCTCATCCAGAGAGGGGCTGAGGACGCTCTGTCGCTCTGGAGCCACAGAAGGATAGTAGCTGTAGAGGAAGCCTTCTGTCGGCAAGTAGCCTGGTGGAAAGCGGGCACTGGGCAGGGTCTCTGCTGGCCATAAGGGGCAGTCTCTCCGCAGCACACCACCCGTTGTTAACTCATTACACGGCAGGCGCAAAATTCGGTATGACAAGTCCTCTGTCTCTAGTGTGGGTTCACCTTGAAGGTCTGTCACACCTGCCTTCTTGGGGCAGGGAACATCCCCTCTCAGCTCCGAATCATCTTTTACTGAGTGAGCCAATGGCAGCCTTTCTGGTGGCACTTCATTATGGGCCTGTGGGCCCAGTGGTTTGTAAGCAGACTGGATTCTGGCTCTGCCATTTCCTCCATTTTCTACACAGTGGCTCCCATTACAGTCAGCATGGTCATTAGCCGGGCGTTGCTTTTCAGGGGCAGGGATATTCACCAGCTCATCCTGCACCTGCTCCCCATCACTGTCCTCATGGTGGGAGGAACTATCGAGCGGCAGAACCCTGTCGACCCCCACAGACCAGGCCTCCTGGCCCACAAGCTCAACCAGGCAGCCTGGGCTCGAATCTGCGGCAGACCGAGCTGCTGTCGACCGTCCGAGCGGCTCAGGAGGAGAGGGTGAGAGATCACCACAAAACTCAGCCCTATTAGCCGGTCCTGGCTTTGTTTCAGGGTACCCCTTCTTTTGCTTGCCAGACGGTACCGGCACTGAATGCTGGAACAGTCCAGAGGTCTGGGAAACCACCCCTGAATCCTGTTCATTCTCCTCAGAGGGCTCCTCACTGACCCTCATCTTGTCCAGTCTCACCACCAGCTTGCTGACAGCATCTCGGGCCTCTGTCTGAGTCTCCGATGTAGCCGTCTCTCTGCTTGCACGTGCCTGCTGGTGGAAACGAGCGTCGCAGGCAGCAACAGGTGAGAGGTGGGGGTTAAACATTCTCCTGTAGTCAATTGGCTGCATTGGGGCATGTGGCACAATGTAGCCAGGGCACGGCATATATGGATAGGGGGCAATGTACGGCCGCCCAAAAGGAACACCTATGCAAGAGTTCAAAAAAAGAGCAAAGCCAGGATGCAGTGAACTCAACTCTCCACTTATGCATCAAAACATTAACAAATTCAGATTTCACAATGAATTGGCTTTATCCACTTCATTTAACATTAAGATTTAAAGCCCTCAGAAAAAGCTGATGCACAAACATAACTTCCCTTATCGCTACCCGCCACTACAGCAAATCCTCAATAGTAAACATTTGAACAGCTGCTCAGCAAATATCAGACAACTAAAGGACATTCTCCCAATGACACCAGAGGGCGCTTCTGCACGCAATTCGAAAAGGGCAGCTGATGGGTGTACTGCTCATTTTGGAACCCAACCTCCGAATGCGCCTACATGTGGACCAAGTTTATTTGGATGCGGTTGAAAGCCGACGTACCTGTTCCCGGAAAGGCGCCATAATGCCCGTAGGGGTTTGCAAATTGCCAGTGGTAGTAGTACAATTGAGAGGGTGGATGAACGTAGAAAAACGGTCTTGTGTGATTTGGATTTTGTGGTGGATGCCCATTTCCCGTTGAGTGAGGGGGGATGCTCGTGTCTGAAATGAGAAGTCACGAACGACACCACGAAAACGAATTTAGAACAATCGACTGAGATGCAATGTTTACGCATTACTGCACGGTTAAACAAGTCAAACTGTCACTCGAAGAAAGATGAAATAACATGCGATGGGCTAAAATGATCCTGTACATCTATCATCCTGTGGGTTTTTAGTTTAAACGTAGCCTACAATTTATTGGTGTCCGATAGCGTTAGCTCAGGATGGATAACCCTCGTCCTGCGACAATATGCATTATTCAGCACTTCATTGCTCAGTTAAAGCTGTTGATTATGGCATAAACTTGCCTCACCTGGTTCTTATATCCAAACGAGGTGGTGAAACCTACAACCACCACACCCTGTCCAAGACACCCCTGCACTAATTGTTAAATAGTAAATGCGTTGGAAGGATGAGTGAAAACCTAAAGGACATTAAACCCGCTTGAAAAGATCAGGATGGCCATACTACAACTCAATCCTTCGCTAATTTCTGAAACATTACCTTCCATTTCCTGTCGCGTTTCGGGATACAAAGGCGTACAGGGCACGAGATACTATACACCGCAAAACACTGTGGGGAAAGTAATTGCAAACGATTCATCCACTTGCACCGTGAAGCGAACTCGCTAAAATAAACATTCAATAAGTGTGGTTAAAAAAAGATGTAAATGTTACTTTTTCTGATAACAGCACAAACCTGAAGTGTGAACGTGACTAGTGTGTCCGCAGAACAGTGCACCCAATGCAAAGAGCAATATTAAACTCTCTAGGTGGCGAGACACCCAAGTCAATTTGTACGCACGCACACCTGTCTTCCATTCACGCTCTAATGAGCCGTTAGTCAAATCGGGCGTGCTCTCTCTTCTTGTAAGTGCTGTTTTGCAAAGTTAGAAAAACCAAAGAATTTACAAAGCCCCAGAACAGGTAAAATTGATCTTAAAACAATGTTAGGCTAAGGCAATTCTTTTCTTATGGAGTGAAAGGTCAATGAATCTTGCAGAGTAACTATGCTTGAAGCATAATGACTCTCCAAACAGTAATGGATTTAGTAATTGCAGTGTCAATGCAAAAAGCATTTTGAAGCCCAGGTATTTTACTGTTTAGTTCTACTTCCTTTTGCAAAGTGAAGCCAGAAAATGTTACAGTCCAGGAAAAAAGGGGTATATGTGTGTGTGTGTGTGTGTGTGTGTGTGTGTGTGTGTGTGTGTGTGTGTGTGTGTGTGTGTGTGTGTGTGTGTGTGTGTGGTCAGACTTGGCCAGGTTATCCACTAAACTGCAAACTTCTGAATGAAGGATCATCAAAGTGGCTGAGTGGCTTCTGGAATTTTAATGTATACGGTCTCAAAAACATCATGTAGTTTTCTTACATTTGTCAGCCGCACCTCTCTGATGCAATCCTCGTTTTTTCCCACTTCATCCTTATGTTGCTCTATAGGATTAAAATCTGAGGATTTTGCAAGCTAATAGAGAATATGGAGGCTATTTTCATATCCAAGGGATTTGTCTGAGATGATGTGTGGTTATTAATGTGGTTTTGAAATGTTCTGCCCATTATCTGGTGTGTGGCCAAAGGTCTATACAGATGGAAATGAGTCTTTCTGGATCGCTGTGGTGCAGATAAACACATTAATGAGAGAATGACCTTTTTAGCCCGTTTAGCCGACAAGCCCAATCAGGCTTATGCTGTGCTTTGGGTCATCAATGGTGGTCTTCCGTGCATGCGTGCGGCCGCAAAGGACATTTCAGCACGATACAGCTTTCAGTTTTCCGCAGATCCTTTTCATGTTTTAATTCCTTGTATATGGGCCCAAGATCTAACCCGAGTTTGATTTTTGGGCATGCTGTGATTCTTAGTTTGGCCACCAGGCGGCTTTTTCTGCAAAACTTCAAATAGCTCTCGCTCCCTTTTTCTACGAGTTCAGATGCTCATATTTTTACTGTAGGTTGTTCTGCCAAGGGTTCATCAAATATCACTCCAAGTTTTAACTGGAAGAAAGTTGAGAAAAATTGCACAGAGAAACTAATGCTTAAGTTGTTCTATTTGGCCCACTAGTATCAACCATGAAAACCGTTTAAAATTAGCAAAGAAATGTAATCTGCCTTTTTAGAAAATCATGAATTCTGAGATATATTTCTTTTATTTTTGGAATGTAACAAACAATTTTCCCCAAGCAATGCCTACTTATCAATTCAAAAACCCCCTCCACTTTTTTGTATGATCAAATAATTATGTAAGAACCCAATCTTTGACACCTAACAGTTCATTGTAGGACAGTGACCTGTTTGGGATAAATGGTGTCAAGGAAAGTTCTACCTGTATTCCACAAATTCCACCTACACTAAGGCTGTATTTACACAGTAAATCTTGATGCCCAGATTGGATTTACTGCCTGAATCTGATTTTTTTTTTTAAAAAAGTGAAGTGCGGTTACACTTATTTTATCAAGGAGCCCATATCTGATTCACGCGATTATACTTGCCTACAACATCGCGCATGCCTACTTTTAGTTTTTAGTAAACTTTAGGCCATGCCTACTTCTGCACCAAGTGCAAACTGCTAAGCCAAAATAAATAAAATAAATAAATGGATGATGCTGACATATCGTCGGCCTGCTGATAAAACCTCGTATCTCCAAATCGATAAACAGAACAGTGGACATGTGGGTTTCTTGCATGCAAAATAAAATTGGAAAAAGTATTTATATATTAGCTTTTATATTTTATATTATTTTCCTGTAAAGTTAATCATGTTGAAGATACAAGGTTTTATCAGTAGGCCGACGAGGTTTAATAATGCTGCGGTGCATGAAAACTTTGCCTAACATTGCCAGGATTTTTAGGCAGAGAAGAAGGAAAAGGGCCACAATTGCATCTTGAGCCTATGCTGTAATTATTGCCACTTCAGTCGTTCATAGGAATGTCTGTGTGCGAGCCAGTCTCCATGTCAGTCTGCCGTCTGCCAGCTTCTCAAATATAAAACGACGTTAGTCGGTTGGAATGAAAACATGGTTGGATTTTTACTTTCTGACCCCTGGATTATACACCTGCATGCTAATGTATTCATGAGCCGGTGAAAAAGTCCTGTCATTTCAGGGAGATCGAACACTATTCGACAAGGGTAATTAACCAATCAGATTGCGGAAAACACCTACTATTGGTTTACAATAATGGGTAACTTGCCGTTAACAGGGAAAGCCTTAATACGTTTTTTTCAATCGGTTGGAATGAGGATCACAACACGAATGAGTTACTGTGGTCACACTTCAAATTGTTCGTGAATTTAACTTTGACGTTGACGAAATATTCCTTTGTAATATAGCGCACCAAACTGAATTCTAACCTTTAGTCTAGCTCTCTGGAGTTTGCTCGTACCCGTGCTGAAAGTTGGCTGGCATTCCACCCCACTAGTTTCTCACTCGATTTGTTTCCTTCCAACAGGTTGTTGTCACGGTCGGGTTTACATTTTTTCTGGGCGTGAACTAGTGTCGTTCTCATATCAGGGAGGTGCAGTGCTATCAACCAGCACTATGATCTTGGAGTTCAGCGATTGCGGACATTGCCTTGTATTTTCCGTTTGGTTGCTGGGAATTTTCCTTAGCCAACATTTATGCGTGAAAGCACTATTGCTACCGATTACTGTAAAATCCACTGAACACCGTATTTCTTTATTTGCAGATGATGTTTTATCATCACTCTATCTCTTACAACTATTATGAATATTTTTGATCAGTTCAGCCATCTGTCCAGTTATAAAATAAATAGGACAAAGTCATCTCTACTTTTCCTAAACTTGGTACATAATGATGAGAGAGAAATTTTTTTTTTTTATATTCCGGTGGTAACAACACATTTTAAGTATTTAGGCATGACTATCTTTCCTTCAATTGATAAGACTATTTCTAGGAATTATTGTAATATTCTCAAAAGGGTTCATTCTGATTTGGAGAGATGGTTCAATTTACCTATCCCCCTTTCAGGTAGAATTTCAGTAATAAAAATTAATATTTTGCCTAGGGTTAATTTTTGTGGATCTATGTTACCTCTGGCACCACCTCCTATTGGAAGGAGTTAAACCGGGTAATAAGTCATTTTATTATGCCCCGCCGACATAAAGTGGGAGGGGGATATAGGTTTGACCTCCGTCCGTCCGTCTGTCCATCTGTCCGTCCGTCCGAGATAAAGGGGACAGCTTTACTCAGAAACCACTACAGATACAGTAACCAAATTCGGTGTGTAGCTTCAGACCATTGAGGCCTTGATCGAGTTCGAAAATAAGAAGCGCACGATTGGGGGGGGATGTTGTAGACCACGTCGACTTGTTGGAAAGGTAAGCGTGCTAGGATTAAATTGATTAAGTTACAGCGGAGAAGTACATCTGGCTGCATATCTTTGCTGAATTTTAAAGTGTATTTTCAATCTTTTATTTTTTGTCTACTTATAAATTGGTTTAAGGATGATAACTCAAATCCAGCTATTGATATTGAAAGAAGTTTGGTAACCCCTGTTCCATTAAATGAAGTGCTTTTTACGCACCTGTCAATCCGACAATGTAGATTGAGGTATGGTCCTATAATTGCTATTATCAACATGGAGAAGCATGGAAAAAGTATTTAAATTGAAAAATAAGTGGCATCTTACTACTCCTATTTTCCATAATTCTGCTTTACTGACTGGGGGCTGACCTTTTGTCTCACTTCAATGGCAAAATGCTGGTATTCATACTTTAGGTGACATCATGAATGAAGGTGGTTTGTGTAACTTTCAAAACCTTAGAGAAAATTGGAATATTGCATCAATTTCTTTTTTTTCTATTTACAATTGCGCTCTGCCATACAGGCACTTGGGATTCCTCTTAAGACTGTTCCTGCCCCTCATCCTCTTATTAATTTGATTAAAAGGTTAGGAGAGATTGCGAGGGGTCATATATCTTTGAGTTATAATTCTATTATGGAGAGCTCACAGACTCCCCTTTCCATTGTAAGAATATGGAATAGAGATATTAATTATATAAACTTTTCTATAAACTGGGACAGGGTTTTGAAAAATGTTTCTTTTTCCTCTCAAAATATAAATAATCAATTAACAAATTTGAAGTTTGTACACAGATTTTATCTGACACCTAGGAACTGGTATATGATGAAATGGATTGCTTCCCCGAATTGTGATTTATACAGTGTAAATGCTTTGGGTACCTTCATGCATATGACGTGGGAGTGTCCTATGGTTAATATCTTTTGGGGGAGTACATCTGAATGTTTGTCAGAATTGTTTGATATACCTATAGTTTGTTCACCACAGTTGATGCTTTTAAATGATGATTCATCTTTGAATCTGAATTTAAGTTTTAGGTTTAAGTTTCTATTGCTAGCTGCACTTATGGCCGCAAAAATGATGGTGGCTATGAGATGGCGTCCACCACATTCCCTTTTATTTTACCAATGGTATATATTTACAATAGAAATATTGTTTATGGAACTCTCTACTGCAAGGATGAATCACGCTGGTCAGGGTGTATTGAATGCCCGGGCGAAAGCACTGGAATTGGCTAAAACCCTTATGAATTAGTACCTTTCCTAGACTTGGTGAATGAATGCTCCAAATGTTCCTTTTACTATTGTTGTGATTATCATTACAAATTTGTATATCTTTTGTGTAATTGTATAACCATGCAGAAAGTGGGTGGGTGGGTTGGGTGTGAGGGTGGTGGATTGATGTATTTGCTCTGGTTGATTTTTAAATGGATTTTGAGGAATAATGGTATTTGAGGTATTATTTATGTAAATACTTTTAATGCAGCAAGCTTTGTCACCCCAGTCGACTGTATTGTGGTAAATATTAATAAATAAATAAATAAATAAATCTATATCTCTCAGGTGCTAAATCATCCCAATATATTGATTTCGGCGTAGTTTGGCGTCAAACGGAAGTTGCGCATTGCTACTTTTGACCCCTCCAGTCGGGATGAAAGTAGCACATGGGCAGGACAAAAGTAACGTGATCAAATCAACAGGAATCTTTTTAATTAATGTCGTTAAAACAGAAACAAAAACGATCAGACATTTGTTTTGAACATTTTAATTTGCTTCAAATGGTTTATAAGTAAACGTGAACATGTTTAATGTGCAATTAGTCTATAAAAAAAATTATGAAATTACTTTACTCATTATCACAGTTTTGACAGATATAATGAGCTTCACCCTCAGTGCATGCCTTTTGACCACAGCGGACAAAAGATGCACCGCACCCACACTTCTCCAGGCAAAGATGAGGCAAATGTCTCCCCACAAACAAGACATTCCTCATCATTGCCCTGAGAAACTGTGGTTGCAGTGTGTCCACTAAGCCTCATTTTCTTTGGGAGTTTTGAAGACTGTTTTCTCTGGCCCCTCTGCCGACTCTCCTCCTCCACAGCAGCTTTCACTGGGGTGTCGGTCAGTATTGCTGTTGACCTGCAACATTCAATGAGATGATGGTCAGAATCAGCTTGTTTTTATACAAGCAAGAGAATCAAGAGGAGTTAAAAAGAGCTCTCTGCTCACCTCTTTCTGCCTCATTTTCTTTCCTCGAGCCAGCCTTTGGATATGGGTGAACCTTTTCTGGGCTGTAACTCTGTATTGGTGTGCCACTAGATGTTCCTGGAACCATAAGCACACTTGGATAGATAATATTAAAAAAAAAAATGCTTGGCAAGGCTCAACGTGCACATTTAAAGACACACACAGACACAAACTCTCACCAGCTACGGGAATGGCAGACTCATGAAGAGGCAGCTCAAATGGGCTCTGGTAAGGTTGGTGGTGTCTTAAGGGAGCGGGCGCTGGTGATGGAGCGGACATTGGTGATAGAGAGGGCGCTGGTGATGGAGCTGGCACTGGTGATGGCGCTGGTAATGAAGAGGGTGCTGGTGATGGAGCTGGCACTCGTACTGGTGATGGAGCTGGTAATGAAGAGGGTGCTGGTGATGGAGCTGGTGCTGGTGCTGGTGCAGGACGGTCAGTCACAAAAGCTGGAGCAAAGTCTGTCTCACTGAAAATATCTGGATTCAAGGACCAGATACTGGTACACTCGAACCCAGACGAAATGCTGCTTGCTGTCGCAGCTTGAGGCAGAGCTTCATCCACAAGACTTGGGATGTCGTAGATGGTCATAGTTCTTCCAGGGTTCATTCGCATCCAGTTGTTTGCTGCACCATTAATGTAGTCCTTCAGAGGACCAAAAACGCTTTGGTCTAGCGGCTGAAGACGGTGGGAGCAGTGGGGTGGAAAAGACAGGAGTACAATGCCCTGTGACTTGCAAAAGTCAGTAGCCACCACAGAGAGGTGCGATGCGTGATTGTCTAACAGTAGCAGCAACTTTGACTCCAGGGTCACACAGGTGTGTCTTGCAAAATGCTGTAAAATGCCAAGAAATTGGTCTCCTGCATCCACCCCGATCCATTGGCAGAACCAGTGCAGCCAGGGGGACCATCCCGGATGAAGTGGTCATGGAACTTCTTCCTTGGGAAGATAAAGTAGATTGGAACAAAGTTGCCTTGTGCGTTGGCAGCAAAGGCAACAGTCACCAATGTCCCTCTTTCCCCGGAGGTCACAGCACCGACCTGGCGCTGCCCCTTGGTGGCAATGATTTAGTCTGGCACTTGAACCATTGTGGTACCTGAAATAAATGAAATTAATTATTGCTGTTGCAAATCACTGTTGCTTTTAAATTGATCTAAATATACATTTTTACCTGTTTCATCCATGTTCCAGATGTCCTTTGCCTCAAAATTATAGCGGGTGAGGACAGTCTTTAGGTTTTTAAAAAACGCTGTCACGTTGGTCTTGTTGAAGCTGGTGGAACAGGACATGCTGGTGGCTTGAGCTTGACGGATAGACAGGGTTTTGTTGCGCTCGAGGAAGGAGGTGAGCCAATCCTTCCCTGTCATCTGGCTTTTCTTCCATGAACATGGAGTTTTGAGGCCAATTTTTTCAGCCAGCTCATATGCAAGCTTTCGCACCTAAAATAGCATGAAAAAAGAGGTTAATTCCCAGATGGCAAGCACCTCCGCTCCAGATCTGCCCTGGCTCTGAGCCGACTCAAGCTTATCCGGCTTAGAGCCTGGGCAGATCCGGAGCGGAGATGCTTGCTATCTTAGGCAAATGGCGGTCGTGGTGTAGCTCTGTCTGCAGTGTTACTCCAACCTCTTTAGGACTCAGGCCAAAATATATATCAGCTGCTGTCTTTATATATGCCTACAGTCTCTTCTCCTGTTCTTCTGTGAAGACTTTGGCCCGTATTCAGAAACAACACTCACACTCACCCTCCACTCACCATATAGTGAGTACGATTGAAATGTAACTGGAGTGTGAGAGAGAGAGAGACCTACCACTAACCGAGGGAGCGGTCCCACTCCTCGCCAGTTGATATTCACAAACGCTACTCAAGCATAACTGACAGTAGTGGGCACTGGGTACCACTGGCGGCGCGTCAGCTGCTGCAAAGGGACGCTCAATCCTCACCCTTCAGTGCTGAATGACCTAAACCTGATGCAGTTTACTTTTCTTGATTAGAAAGTTTCTCAGACTAATTGGTAAAACGACAATGCCATTTATTTTTGAGGCGTTTCTTTCGAACATAAATGACGACTTAAATATCAGCATGTCTTCATAAATTCTGTGGTCGAGTTGCTCACGAAAGGTGCAGGACAGCCCGCGAGGCTCACTAAGCAACAAGCTGTGAAACGTGCCGCACATTTCCTTCTACATTCAGCAGTTAAGAATGCAGAAAAGAATGGATTCTCGTGACTTACAGCTACATGAGCCTCGCAGACCAATCCACACGCGCCCCACGAGTCAGCTAAGTGCATAATTTTCCAACCCACGAGTAAAGAAAAGCAGAAGAAATCCAAATGCGTGAGAGTTGACAGATATGCGTAATAAATTAAAACTGGCCATACTTGATAATGTTGAGAGTTTTCAGAGTTTCTGCAATGGTAATTTAATGAAATGAAAACAGGGCAATAATTATCAGTGCTCATTCTAACTTAACAAGTAGAACTAGCGAAACATGATAATCCTTCGTGTTTTTGGAGTACAGGTAAATAAAATTTTATAAAATGATTGGATATGACCTTTTTTCAATCATTATTTTTAAGGGATGGTTTTGAGCTTCCCCTATTGCCAGTTCACCAGTAGCTACTGGTGGGTACACAAATGCTAACCTCGAGTTCACCACAGTGCAGTTCGTAAACACTGAAACCAGGTGGTCAGTTAGTAAGTTACCGGCATCGTTACCATCATTAGAGTTAAAATTTGCATAGTTGCGATTGCGTCGAGCACGTGGCTTTAAATGATCCAGAGTCTCTGTTTGTAACCACCTGAATGCCCTGACAACGACATACTGGCGCAAGTTAGTGCAGCTCAAGGGAGGTGTTCCCTGCACTCAACCTTCACTCGGAAAGAGACACTATTTTCTGTGTGAGTGAGGTCTCAGAAAGCAAATGAGGGTTAGGACAACCTCTGACTCATTTAGTATAACCTGACACTAAGTTTTAGTACCCACTCGCACTCAATTAGTGTGAGTGTCGTTTCTGAATACGGGCCTTTGTTGTGAGCCCAGTACACTGGGGCTCTGGTCTGCTGCCCTCCTGCCTCTGCCCTCCTCTTGCAGTACCTGAACAGGGTGACATGACAAACACCATGCACCTCTGCTTTCCTCCTTGTACTCTCGCCTCTTTGGACATCGAAAAAGGCCCTTCCGTAAACCTCCGGATCAACCTTTCCTCTCTGGGTAGTTCTGACCCTAACTCTTGGCATTTTCTGTCGGTAAAATATAACACACATTTTTTAATGAGCTTTAAAACACAAATGCGGCCGCATTAGTGAAGAGGGACGAACGTAACCTACTTCCGCCCCGACAGTGACATCGCCGTATTACTTTCGTCCCATGTTACTTTCGCACCGCCTCTCCTCTAAGTTACTGACATTGTTAACAGCGAGGCTTTGGAGAAAGGCAGTTGCTATCGGTACGGCAGTTTTTCAGTCCATTTCAACGTGGAGAGGTACGGCAGTCCCCATTTCAAGCCCTGCCTTAACCTAACCCCGAACCATGATCCCGAATCTTCATCCTACTCCCTTGAAATCAACTGCCGTACTAATAAAAACCGCCATGTCTCTAGACACTTCCTTGAAGAAACGTGCCCCAAGCTAAAGTGGAGTCATTGTGCAGTCCTGATTTCTAGTTTAAAGCTGTAGTAAACGTACAATGCCATCTTCGACTTCCTTCGTGCCCCTTGCCCCGTTTTCTTTCCTATGAGAATTTCCGTTTCAAATACTATAAGGTTAAATCTTTCAAGTTTGAAGGAAATATCATTTATGCTGCATTATTTCACATGCCGCTCATGATACAGGTGCATTATTCACATCTCTGGCTGCTGTCATTGCTAAGTTCGAGATGAAAAATACTGCCGCCTTTTCATTTGCGCATCCAACCAAATCGTACGCCCAGACGGTATATCTGAACGCGGGCTTATGCCGAATTATTAAAATTAACATTCATACTAAATCTAAATTTGCAAATTATTGCACGAAGGAATTTTCGCTCATATTATGCTGATAATAATCTGTGCAGGCAACGCAATGGGCCCGTTTCCTGCCAGGTTGGACCACCATGCCAAAATCAGAACAATGCAATAAAAAGAATTTTGCACATTTTCTCGACCGCACATTCATCATCTCAATCTTCCTGCCACCTTTAATAAAAGATAATGGGTTGAAAACGTTAGGGACGCAATAATGTTCGCTAAGCACCATGGCTGCACTACGTTCACGCATTTGGCCTGCTCAGGCTAATAACCCCGTTCCACAGAGCTTTCTGACTCATCGTTCACTCGTCGTAAGCAAAGCTTATTTCCTCTGGTCACTCACGGAAGACTATGGTATCACAGGCCGATGAATCCGATTCATGTCCACTATCAGGGCAGTGTCCGACGTGATCCGATGAAGGACTGTTTCGCCTCATCGGATCAAAGAAATAAAGTTTAATAAATAAGAAAGAAATAAAGCTTCCGAGTGACCAATGCGCTAGAAAGCTCTGTGGAACGGTGGTATAACAGACTCTACTGATGCTTCAAGCAGAAATCGGATCAGGCTACATATGCTCAATGCGAAGCGTACATGCGTAAATGTTAGCTGGCTGGCTACTCAGCCACGTTTGTTCAGCATCTAACCTTAATGTTTTTTTACTTTTTTGATCAATCTTTTGAAAATATTTATCAATGCTGTCATGACGTTAGCTTAGCGGCATGTGTGTCTTTCAAGCATTATTGGAGCGAGCAGTGTGATACATTGGCATTCTCATCGTGAACGATCAATGGCGATTAGCAGGCAATGTTGGCTGCAGATCGGACTCATGCTGAAATATGTATTGCTGCAGAGAGACGAGTTTTAGCTGTCCTGGCTACCAAGCTAATTTGGTGGGAGTGCTTGTAATCATGCTTGCTAACTAATAGCCAATGCGTGGAATTTGATAAATTTTGATATAACCATGTCAAAGGTTTACCGGCATGTTCGGAATGCGATGGCAAGCATAGCTGAGTTTAATTACTGTATATCTACCATGCCAGATGATATTTTAAACGAATTACTTTAATGGAATTGATATTTATCTGCACAGTACTATGGAGTTAATTTTGTGTCTTTAATATGCAATCAAAAAGAATGGATTTGAAAACAAAAAATACATTGCAAACAAAATTATGATTTCAAAAATACAAAAAAATGCCCATGAATGAAATACAATTTTAATCACAAATATATCTTGATAAATCCACGAGTTTTGTTTACAAACCAAAATATTGTTCTCATGAACCACAGATTCGTTTGCGTTTCTTGAAGTTTTGCTTGTGTTTCTGCATGACTCTCATGGGCGGGACCTCCTCTGAAAACTGTATGAAGCCTCCTTATTGGTCAGTCTCACTCAGAGGGTGAGCACTCGTTCACAGTCCTCAGAAGGACCTTATTAAAATGCAAACCATGTGATTTCAATGAACTGGAATATACACTAAGCTCAGAGATGGCAAGTCTCACGCATTCGGCGTAGGTCTTACGCATTTTTTAGGCTTATTCACCGTAGTCCGTCATTATTCATTGAATGCTTAATGAGATTCTCATGCGGAATTAAAATCCTTGTGCATTGGTTTCCGTTTCACTTGCGTAAAGCTGCACCTCATCACAAGTAACATGGAAAGCGATTATGACTCTGGACTTCCTGTGCTTCTCTTTACTGGGGGATTGGAAACAATGCATGTTTTAATGAAATAAGACCATTTGAAACGTTTTTATGCAATTCCATTGCTTTTAATCCCTCAGTAAAGACGAGCCCGAGAATTCCTCTTCATAGTCGATTTCTGTGTCATTAGTGGGGAAATCCACTGTAATGTACGTTTAACTGATTAACTTGATGCACAATCACTTAAATTCTGCAAGTGAATTTCCTCAGTGCGCTTTGATTGAATAATTGCTGACTACAGCACAGAGACGCGAATGTCACTAAGAGGAGAAACTCACACCTAAGACGTAAGCCTTGGGATCTCTGTAAACCTTGTCTAAAACATCATCGTTCAAGGTTTTCAAGTTGTCAAATCCTATCTTTGTGGATGCCTACCACATAAATCAAAATTGCAGAGGATGTTTTAACGAGAACTTCGTTTTAAATTTGATTTCCGCAACTGGAATGGGTCGTGGTCCTTTTGAGTGATGTGATAATTTTTGTCCTGCCCTGAAATCACTCGTTCACATACCTCAGAAAGCTGCTTCTCGCTAAACACCTGCAGAATCGGAGCACATAAGAAATCACTAACGACTGCAGCTTGCCTTCTTTTATCCCTCTCGTTGATGGAGGCATCGTTGGAGGCTATTTTAATGAGATGAAATGAACTATAGATGTTCAAGTGGACAGCATATTTTTGGGGCCTTTACAGCCATGTGAACTCCAAGGGACATGCTAGAAATAACTTGTTTGCACATACCAAACGGACACCAGACGGCTCTAGAAATGGTTGGAATTTTAAAATACAGTTGCAATCTAACAACGGCAAGTGTCCGACAAGAAATTTTCAATTGCATAATAAATCCGTGCAGCTATGTTTTGAAATTTATTATGCATTACTCTTTGTGTTGGTACAGGTGAATCCAGAAATTTTTGAAAGGGGGTTTCAAAGCTAAACAGCTATGTTACATTACCGACCAGAACTAAGCTACACAAATGTTTATGTTTACTTGTATGGGAATAGAATTATTTGGGGGAAGGGGAATTTGCAAGATTGTTAAGGGGTTGTGGCCAAGTTGCACAGGCAATACCCCAGGGATACCTCAATTTTGGAAAGGGCAAGTGCCCCATACCCCAGCAAAATAATCAAATTTTAGTAAACGTCAGTAAACATTGGGCATTCACAAAAAAATCTGTACTGTCCCCCCTTTCGAGACCTCTGGATGGCATTAGGGCAGCCTGGAATTCTAGGATGGGTACTCTAGCAGGGAGAAAATCCAGGGTGGATAAACCAATTTACCCACACCAAGAATTTTGCATTTTTTTTATTCTCGTAAGTGTTCCCCCTTTCTTGTCAGACACTTGCCTTTGTTAAGCCAAAAAAATGCATAAGACCTACGCCGAATTCGTGAGACTTGGCATCTCTGAGCTAAGTGAAAATACCAGTTCACTGAAATCACGTGGTTTGCATTTTAATAAGGTCCTTCTGAGCTCTGTGAACGAGTGCTCACCCTCTTTGAGTAAGACTGACCAATCAGGAGGCTTCTTACAGTTTTCAGAGGAGGTCCCGCCCATGAGTCATTCAGAAACGCAAGCAAAACGTCAAGAAACGCAAACAAATCTGTGGTTAATGAACAATATTTTGATTTGTAGACAAAACTTGTGGATTTATCAAGATACAATTTTAATCACATATTTCATTCATGGGCATTTTTTTGTATTTTTGAAATCATTATTTTGTTTGCAGAATATATATATACTTTTTTTGTTTTCAAATCCATTCTCTTTGATTGCATATTAAAGACACAAAATTAACTCCATACAGTACCCACAACCAAACACATTTACCAGTGCCAGCTAGGTAGAGCTCAGAACAGACAAGTTTTTTGTTCCCCCATCCAAACTGTTGTTGTTGCAAATGAAAGCACTCATTCACGGATTGCATCAGCCATTCGTCATCATTACTCAATATGACCAACCGGCCGCTCAAACGTTGAGTACGATGAGTAAAATATTATTATCAATATTACTATTATCATTATTATTAACCTCTGCTCAGCGATGAGTGATGTGTTAACTGGCGCCTGACAGCTTGGGTGGTAGCTGACGGCTTGCCCTGCACGTGAGTTAACAGCCAGATCATGTAGCCAATCGGAGGCAAGAAAGGCGGTACCTTCCATTACCATCCTGCGTTTCACAAAGTCCTTTACCATGCGTTCACTGTCTATGCAACAAAGTAAGCTAAATGGTCGCAGATTTGATGATGTTAGAGATGCAATATGTAAGAAAATCTGATCAGCCTGTTAACACGGCGGTCGCATTGGCACACATCCGATTTATTTCCACATACTGTATGAATGAGGCCTGTATCCGATCTCAAAAAATCCGAATGCATGCATTTTTTTCCTGTTTACACTGTAAACGAGCATATCCGAGCTGTGCCACATGAGAGCAAAAAATCGGAATTGGGTCACATTACACTGACAATGTAAATGAGGCCTTATTTCATCTGAAAACGCCGATATATATATATATATATATATAATATATATATATATATATATATATATATATATATATATATATATATATATATATATAATATATTTATTTATTTATTTATTTATTTATTTATTTATTTATTTTTTTTTTTTTTTGAATTGCAAAATAAGCATTAGGTAAAGGTAAGGACAGGGACTCAATACATTGCACCAGGATGTAATGATGTCACACAAAATTTGGTGTCAACCACTTCAAGTGCCCAGTTACTTGAAAGATGTTGCATGTCGACTGCTGAGAGAAAGTTTGCCAAAAAAGAAATTTCAAGATCGCCGAAAATTTAAACCTTTCGTAAAATGCACAGATTTACTTTCAGTGCAATAGTGCCTTCATTTTTCAGTGGATCCTCTTCATATTTTATACGCATGTATATCGGCCCAAGATCTGGCCCGAGTTCCATTTTGGGCGTGCTGCGATTCTTGGTTTGGCCACCAGGGGACTTTTTCTGCAAAACTTAAAACAGCTCTAGCCCTTATTCTACGACAGGGCTGTTCAAGATTATCCTGAAATGGCCAGTGTGGGTGCAGGCTTTCATTCAGACCATGCACTTACACACCTGATACTACTAATCAAGCAGACTCTTTGGGTTGATTAGTTGTAACAGGTGTGCAACTGCGCGGTTAGAATGAGAGCCTGCACCCATACCGGCCCTTTCTGGATAATGTTGAATAGCCCTGTTCTGCAAGCTAAAATGCTCAAATTTTTACTGTAGGTTGTTCTGCCAAGGGTTCATCATACATGTAATGGGTCTTTGATTAGACCTAAATTTAACCCTTTCATGCATGAATCATGACAACCTCAGTCAGGATTTTTTTCCTATGTGTTTTTATTGCTCTTTGAGAATGAAAAAACAAGATTTGAACTTTTTTGTTTGTTTGTTTTATCCAGATTTTCCAATAATATTTTCATATGTCCACTTGAGTGGACAACATGCATTTTTGTTTTCAACCAAAAACATACTGTATTAATAATAATACTGTAATATACGGTGGCCGACAGGTACAAACGCGCTGCATATACAGAAACGAGATGCATATACATAAACGACGCGCTGCATATACAAAAACGACATGCAAATACAGAAACGACATGCAAATACAGAAACGACATGCATATACAGAAACGACATGCATATAAGAAAACAGATGCACAAGAAAAACGCTGTAAATACAGAAACGCGCTCCGCATAAGAAAACAGATGCAAGAGGAAAACGCTTTAAGTTCAGGAACGCGCTGCATTTAAGAAAACATGCAAATAAGAAAGTCTCACAACGGAAGTGCTCCAGGCCGCGCGTCTTTTTTTTTTTTTTTCGTAACCAAGCGAGGCCAGAGTTCGCATTTTCACATGAATATTCATGACGCAGGCGGGCCGCGATTTTTTTTCTCGAAACGTTATGTCATTGCACCTTTTACCTGTTCTCTCAATTGGCCAAGGAGACATAGAAACGTATGAATGGGCAAGATCATGTGGTTGAGTCCCTGACTTAAGGTCGCGTATTGCTGCCATTCCTGGAAAAAAACGGGTCTGTAGTGAAAAGTTTGTTTGTTCAAGATCCTTTTCGTGTTATGACAACATATTTTCACGCTTTAACAAGATATCTTCACGTTATTTCAACGCGAAAACATCACGTTATGACAAGAAACCTTTGGCTCATTTACATGGTTTGATTAAGTTCTACTTCTTGCTTGTCTTGAAACATGGCGAGATTACGCTATTATTGAGCGCGGTGGGCGATACTGCGATTAGTATGCCGTACAAGATGGATTTTAAAATGCTTGGGGCTGTACAGAAGACAGAATGAGCCTGACCCCCTGGAGGTAGTGACGTTTCTGAACATCGGTCAAGCTGTAAACGACGGTAGTACCATCACTGCTAATAATATAATGCGCAAATACAGCAGACATCACGTTAGTAACATTACGTGATGTACTTGTTGTCAAATAATCGTCACATGGAAAGAGAGAGAGGCTTGTTCAACAAAAATGAATTTGTACTTTGTTCAGAAAAATACGCAAGCAAACTTGAATAATTTGCGATAATAATCTATTGTGATTGAGTAGTGAAAAAATAAATACATAATAAACAGGATAGGAAGTTGGTAGTTTGGCCAAGGTGATGGGTTAAATGCAGCGCGTTCCTGTAGGCTACTTAAAGCGTTTTCCTCTTGCATCGGTTTTCTTATTCGGAGCGTGTTGCTGTATTTACAGCGTTTTTCTCTTGCATCTGTTTTCCTATATGCATCGCGTTTCTGTATTTGCATGCCGATTCTGTATTTGCAAATCGTTTTTGTATATGCAGCGCGTCGTTTATGTATATGCATCTCGTCTCTGTATATGCAGCGCGTTTGTACCTGTCGGCCACCGTAGCGATATCACCCAAAGTTGAAGTTGAAGTGAAGTTGGCACGTTGTGTAAATCGTAAATAAAAACAGTATACAATGATTTGCAAATCCTTTTCAACCTATATTCAATTGAATACGGTGCAAAGACAAGTTACTTAAATTTCGAACAAGTAAACTTTGTAATGTTTTGCAAATATTAGCTCATTTGGAATTTGATGCCTGCAACATATTTCAAAACAGCTGGCACAAGTGGCAAAAAAGACTGAGAGAGTTGAGGAATGCTCATCAAACACTTATTTGGAACATCCCACATGTGAATGGGCTAATTGGGAACAGGTGGGTGCCATGATTGGGTATAAAAGCAGCTTCCCTGAAATGCTCAGTCATTCACAAACAAGGTGAACAAATGCGTGAGCTGATTGTCGGACAGTTTAAAAACAACATTCCTCAACGAGCTATTGCAAGAAATTTAGGGATTTCATCATCTACGCTCCGTAATATCGTCAAAAGGCTCATAGAATCTGGAAAAATCACTGCACGTAAGCGACAAGGCCGAAAACCAACATTGAATGCCCGTGACCTTCGATCCTTCAGGCGGTACTGCATCAAAAACTGACATCAGTGTGTAAAGGACATCACCACATTGGCTCAGGAACACTTCAGAAAACCACTGTCAGTAACTACAGTTCGTCGCTACATCTGCAAGTGCAAGTGAAAACTCTACAATGCAAAGCAAAAGCCATTTATCAACAGCACCTAGACTGATGCAAAGTGGAAAAGTGTTCTGTGGTCTGAGTCCACATTTCACATTGTTTTTGGAAACTGTGGACGTCGTGTCCTCCGGACCAAAGAGGAAAAGAACCATCCGGACTGTTTATATGTTAACGACATGGAAGAGTATTTTTTAAGACATGGGAGTAACTTTTTAAATGATGATTTTGTACTGCAGTCAATTAAATTACTTTTATTGCTATACGCTGATGATACTGTGATTCTTGCTGATGATGCAGCATCGCTCCAACATGCCTTAAACTGTTTAGAAAGTTATTGCAAAAAATGGAAACTTACTGTGAATGCCTCAAAAACTAAAATTATAATTTTCTCAATTTCTCATGAAATTGTGCATGAGATAAAATACTTGGATAATATTTAATTTTAACGGCTCCTTTGTATCACATAAAAAAATATGTTTATGACCAGGCTCAGAAAGCTATGTTCGCTCTTCTGCGAAAAAGTAGACAACTACAACTACCTATTGAAATTCAAATTGAACTTTTTGATAAGCTTATTGTACCAATATTATTGTATGGTTGTGAACTGTATGGCTTTGAAAATATTGACATAATTGAACGATTGCATTTAAAATACTTAAAATATATACTTGGTTTGAAAGCCTCTACACCTAATTTTATGGTATATGGCGAATCCGGATGTTTTCCGTTAATCATCAAAATAAAATGCCGAGTCATTTCATTCTGGTCATCAATACTGTGTGGTAGACGTGAAAAGTTAGTTTTTCAACTGTACAACATCATCCTAAGGAAATTTAATGATAACATTTGTATATCCCCTTGGTTGAAATTTGTTAAAACTATCCTCTAATTGTGGAATGAGTAACAATTGGTTAGCACAGAATATTTCATCTGCAAAACTACTTAATCTACATGTAAAACAAATTTTGAGAGATCAGTATCGCCAAGAATGGGCATCATCCATAGAAAATTCTTCCAAGGGTATTTTATACAAATGTTTCAAGCAAGATTTCCAGGTTGAAAAATATCTTTTAAACATACCCGCAGGCTATAGTAGAATTTTTACCAAATTTAGAACATCAAATCATAAATTGCCGGTTGAAAAAGGAAGATTTTCAAAGACACCACGTATAGCACGTATTTGTGACCAATATACCAGTAATAAATTAGGAGATGAATTTCACTTTTTGCTTGAATGCCCTGCCTTGCAAGATTTGAGAAAAGAATATATCCCTCAATTCTTTTGGAAACACCCTAATATTTTACATTTTGAATGGCTTATGTCACCAAAAAATTATACTCTGCAAATAAAACTTATAAAATTTATCAAGGAAGGGTTCTCACGTTTTAGGTTACATATTTAAGTATTTATCTATTCCCTACATTTTATTTTGAATATGATTAATTTCAAGATTGTGTTGCGTGTCTTATACAGTGGTTTAATACATAAATAGATATGATTTAGTTGATTTGTAACATGTAAGACTCCTTACCATGTTTAATGTAAAATCTTTGTATATATGTGTTGTACTCCATGCCTCGGACGAGGCCCGAGTTTTTGAATAAACTTTGAAACTTTGTTATAGAGCAAAGTTCAAAAGCCAGCATCTGTGATGGTATGGGGGTATATTAGTGCCCAATGCATGGGCAACTTACACATATGTGAAGGCACCATTAATGCTGAAAGGTACATACAGGTTTTGGAGCAACATATGTTGCCATCCAAGCAACGTCTTTTTCATGGACACCCCTGCTTATGTCAGCAAGACAATGCCAAGCCACATTCTGCATGTGTTACAACAGCATGGCTCCGTAGTAAAAGAGTGCAAGTACTAGACTGGCCTGCCTGTAGTCCAGACCTGTCTCCCATTGAAAATGTGTGGCGCATTATGAAGCGTAAAATACGACAACGGAGACCCCGAACTGTTGAACAACTTAAGCTGTACATCAAGCAAGAATGGGAAAGAGTTCCACCGGAAAAGCTTCAAAAATTGGCCTCCTCAGTTCCCAAACGTTTCCTGAGTGTCGTTAAAATGAAAGGCGATGTAACACAGTGGTAAAAAGCCCCCTGTGCCAACTTTTTTGCAATGTGTTGCTGCCTTTAAATTCTAAGTTAATGATTATTTGCAAAAAAAAAAAAGTTTCTCAATTTAAATATTAAACATCTTGTCTTTGCAGTGTATTCAATTGAATATAAGTTGAAAAGGATTTGCAAATCATTGTATTCTGTTTTTATCTACGGTTTACGTAATGTGCCAACTTCACTGGTTTTGGGTTTAGTAATACTTTGTGTATTTCACAAGCCAATGAATACAATAATATAAAATGATCTGAAAATTACCAAATACATAAAAAAAAAAAAAAAAAAAATCCACTGTCACTACTGCTACCACTAGCCACTACTTCTTTTCTTGGCAGCCATTCATCCTCACTGCCACTAGCATCATCCTCACTTGATTCAGATGGTATGTGTTCCACTATATTGTAGGTCTTCCTATCCAGCTCTGATCTTGACCACTACAAAATGTAATGATATACAAAAAACAACTAATTGCATAAATACATTTATTTACACCCAAAAAAGTTACTGCAGATGAAGTATTTTCAAGAACAACAGTCACAGTAAAAGTATGAATTGTAGTCGAAATATAGCTAGTGATGCATGATGTCCAATTCAGTGGACAGATGATTAATTGGAATTTTCTCACAATCTAAAATCAATTCTTGGAAATTTTAACAATGACGTGACTCCTTAGATGTTACTTGATGTTACAACATTTTTTTTTTACCTGCAAGGTTCTCCCTGAATAGAGGGATTGGACGGATATTCCAGAGAAACTCTGCATTTGTGGCTGACGGTCGGCTATTTTGTTTTGGAGGGGAAAAAGTAGCATATACAATGGCTTCACACTGGTTGTCAGTGTGTCAGATGATGCAATATGTGCATTTATGCTATCAAAACCCATGCATATGCAAGAAAATGGCTTTTGAATAGCTGTCCACTGTAGTGACCTCTATGCATGAATGGGTAAAAGGTTATGTAGGTCCAAGGTTGTAAAATGCACATATTTTGTGTTTCACTGCAATAGTGCCTTCAGTTTTCAATGGATCCTGTTCATATATATGCATGTATATGGGCCCCAGATCAAGGTGCATTTCGATTTTGGGCTTGCTGCGATTCTCGGTTTGGCCACCAGGAGACTTTTTCTGCAAAACTTCAAACAGCTGGGGCTCCCAGACCTACAGGCTAAGATGCTCAATTTTTTTGCCTGCTTGGCCAAAAGGCCCAGGGGGTGTATGCTATGCTTAGTGGTGGTCTTTCGTGCGTGCGTGCGTGCGCGCGTGAACTTTTGGCTGGTCTGCGGTCTAATGTCTTCAGTTTTTCACCGATCCTTTTCATATTTCTTATGTTTATATTGCGTTATAAGGTCTTAACCAAGTTCGATTTTGAGCCCAATCGGACTTATAATTGCGCAAATAGGGAGCGTTCGATTCTGGCCACATTTGGCTGATAAGGCGCAGTGGCTTCGCTGCTATTTTTAGGGTTGAGAGTATAACTTTAATCTGATAAGACCAGAGCAGACAAGCTTTTACACACCGAGAGAATTATTTATTGATATAATGAAAGTGTTTGAATTAGGATGAATTGCCTGATAAGTGTGTACCTGTGATTATTTGGCATCAACATCATGTATTCATTGTACAATAATACACAGTCAACTCACGGGGAATCAGCTCTGTCTTTGTCTGTCAACAGTTAGGCTACTGCATATGGTGCCCTTTCTCTTTGCAGTAGATGGCAGTAAACTGCAGCTGCTATTCATGCAATCTTTATAAATGGTTATGTCTAAGGTGATATTTAATGGAGACACTGAAGCATCGGGGTGATTAAATAGCCAGCTATTTAGTTTATGCATTGGTACCAGGGTCATTCGGTCATAGTGAAGTCATTCCTAATATTGCTGAAATTGAAAAATTGCTTCCACTTTACTCTTTTTGAAGATTGCACTTTGTAAATCTACTTGTATAATGTGGGTGGGGGTTAGATGTGAAATTCACCCTTGGACAAATTCAATTTTTCAAGAACAATTTTTCCTGTAATGCTGTGAATTGGATCCAGTGGTAGGACGTCGAGGGTAGAGTTATGCTTAGTTTCTGAACTTCCCACTGTCGTGCACTCCGTTACGAACGCCACGATTGGCCATTCGTTGGCCACCTCCCTAAGCTGCTTTCACACCAGATGCGAAACAAATTTTTCGCACGACTAATTACACTCAAAGATAATGCATTTGCATTGACTTTGAATGTAATCTGACGTGCGAAAAATTTGTTTCACGTCCAGAGTGAAAGCCGCTTAAAATTTCAGGTTTAGATACGAGGTGATGCGATGATCACGATTGACTATTAATCGTGTTGATCGTAGGAAATTTTTGAACAGTCCAAAACGTTTTTACAATCAACACGATTGCCTCAAATGACCTCAAGATCTGATAGGATCACCGCAATTACTCCAGGATTTCAATTGTGCTGCGAATCGTGATTGTGGGAACCTAGCATTAGAAGTCCAGACTGGTCCTCCCTTGAACTACTCCTGTGATTTACAAAGTAGATCCAGTGCAAAGATTGCGAGAAAAATCTTTGAGAGATTTGTAGTAAGATGGTTGAGGTTGGCATTTTTTGGTCTCAAAAAAAAAAAGGAATGTTGCATGTCCGGACCATTTCTAGTTCATGGTTTTGTTCTTCAACATGTTTTGCATTGTGACTCAAGGGTCTCTCTGATTTGCTGACATTTTGTGTATTGCTCTATTTGTATATTCTTATTCAAGTTTTTCAGTTTATCGATCGTTGTACGGTAATGTAATATGTGAATTTGTCTTCGGAAATCCAAGACATCAAGCATATTTTACTGCGCTAATGTTATCATATTTGTTTTATAGGTTTATTAACCTTGTTGCTTCATACAGTGCCCTCCATAATTATTGGCACCCTTGGTTAAGATGTGTTCTTTAGCTTCTAATAAATTCAGTTTTTTTTTTCAAATTATATAGGACCACAATGGAAAAAAAAAAGGAAAATCCAACCTTTAATTCAAGTGCATTTATTAAGTGGGGAAAAAAATCCCTCATTAACAAATGATTCTTTTACTTCAAATCACAAGTGCCACAATTATTGGCACTCCTGATATTAATACTTTGCACCACCCCTTTTGCCAACAAAACAGCAGCTAATCTCCTCCTATAATGTTTCACAAGATGGGAGAATACAGAGAGAGGGATCTTCGACCATTCCTCTTTGCACAATCTCTCTAAATCATCCAGCGACCTGGGTCCTCTCCTCTGCACTCTCCTCTTCAGCTCACTCCACAGGTTTTCAATGGGGCTGAGGTCTGGGGACTGAGATGGCCATGGGAGGAGCTTGATTCTGTGTCTGAACCATTTCTATGTCGATTTGGCCACACGTTTAGGGTCATTATCTTGCTGAAAGACCCAGTGACGACCCATCTTCAGTTTTCGGGCAGAGGCCACCAGATTTTGATTTAAAATATCCTGGTATTTCAAAGCGTTCATGATGGCATGCACGCTAACAAGGTACACAGGGCCTTTGGAAGAGAAACCGGTCCGCAGCATCACCGATCCTCCCCCATACTTCACAGTGGGCATGAGGTGCTTTTCTGCATACTCATCTTTTTTGTTCCGTCAGACCCATTTAGAGTGTTTGTTGCCAAAAAGCTCTATCTTGGTCTCATCTGACCAAAGCACACTGTCCCAGTTGAATTCCCAGTGCCGCTTGGCGAACTTGGCGTTTGCGTTTGATTGTGAGTGAGAAAAGGTTTTTTCCATGCATGCCTCCCAAACAGCTTGTTGGCATGTAAATAGCGCCTGTTGGTTGTTTCGGAGACTTTGTGAACTCAAGATGCTACCATTTGTTGCAATTCTTGAACAGTGAGCTTTGGAGAACTTTTTATTTCTCTTACCATCCTCCTCACTGTGCATGGTGGCAACATAACCTTGCCTCCTTGTCCAGGCTTGTTTACCACTGTTCCAGTTGTTTTAAAGTTCTTAATGATTTATCTGACAGTAGATATGGGCAGGTGCAGGCGAGTGGCTATTTTCTTGTAGCCATTGCCTGACTTGTGAAGGTAGACACACATCTGCCTTACTTGAATGGTGTGTTCCTTTGTCTTTCCCATGTTGAAGAGTGGATAAGAGAAATGGCCTCTGTGTCACGTCATATTTATACCCCAGGGAAACGAAGTGATGAATTACTAATTAAATGTTCCTAGATACTCTGATCAACTTTGTAAACTACTGTAGAAATGACAGAAATACTTATATAACATTTATTTCCTAGGACTTGTTAGGGGTGCCAATAATTGTGTAACGGGTAATTTTATGAAAAATAATAATTTCTTAGTCAGGGATTTTTTTTCCCCTTAAAATTCACTTGAGTTGAAGGTTACATTTTTCTACAATTTTCAGTGTGAGAGTATGCTTCTGCAATAAATTGAATTTATTTTAAGGCTTTTAACAAATCTTAACCAGGGGTGCCAATAATTATGGAGGGCGCTGTAGGTCCAATATTTATTCTTATAAGTGGCCTGCTGGGTTTTTATGGAGTGAAAAAATTGTAATACAGGATTTCATATTTGGGTCTTATGAGACATCATTGCGGAGTATCGCATTATGATTAAACCCATTACACTGCATCACCCGTCTTTAATCTCTTGCAGTTTAATTACTCCCAGTTGCCATCACATTAAATGGTCTTAATTGAGTATTAACTACTATGGTCTTTCCATCAGGTCCTCATAGCAGTTATCATACCCTGCTGTAAGGATTGTGAAGCCAAAGTGTGATCTCTGATTTCTACCTCTTTTAAACTGTGAAGGCTTTGCACTGTTCATTTGTAATTTCATTTCAACTGTATTCACTACAGTCTTAATTCTGAAGCTTTTGTTTTCACCCTGGGAGAAACTAAGTTTCAATGAATTGGAGCCCATTTAATTTTAAGTTTCGACTGCTCGCTTGAAATATAATGTACTGTATGTGATTTAAAGGTATCAAATCCATTCATTTCGGGGTGCGGCATCTATGCATCTTCACTTTGTTTTGGCTGTTGATTGTCAAGGGTCTACACACCTGTGTTCAAGGACTTGATGATCTGCTCTTTGAAAGGAAGGCAAAGATACTTGCAGACCCTGCATTGAAGTTTGATTGGCGGCTGGGATGCTGACCTTAGCTCCTTTTAAAGCTGTCTCTTTTTTTAGAGTCGGCAGTCGACAGTTATGGATCTCCGTGACCCTGAGGAGCAGTTCCTTCACTGTGCCCGAAGTGGAGATGTTTCAGGCATTTTGAGGCTTTTATTGGCCAAAATAAAGGAGGAAATCTGTCTTAATATCAATTGCAGAGGTAACTCCACACATCACACCGCATTTCAAATCTGGCGATGAAAGGTGATCCTTCTGTTGACTTGCATCTCCTTTATTGGAGATGATAAGCAAATTAAAGCTGCAGTTGGTAACTTTGAGGAGAGAGGAGGACTTTGCACAAAAATTTGAAAAAAAGCAACTTTCAGATCCCCCCCCCACTGCACTCCTAAGACCCTCCCCCAGAAAGCTGCTGTGCACACGAAGGCACGCGAGCTGTTATGCATGCAACTGCGGAGAGATTTTGCACGTTCACCTTATGAAAGCGGCCAAGTTGCTGAGGCTAGACGTTACTGTTGCGAACAGTCAACACTGCTGGCCAACAAACAGGTGCCTCGTTAGACCTGAAAATTCCGGGGCTAGTATCCCTCCTTTTATTGAAAATGATTAGTCCTGCCTAATTCTAGATGGTTTTCCTTCATTCACACGTTTTCCAATTCAAGAATAATCAAGTGGCAGTTGAAGACAAGGCTTCTCTCCCCGATGCGATCTAAAAGCGACAAAATAATAGGCTGTATTCAGTACCGAAAAATAATGATTATAATTATGCACCGTCACTCGGTGATGGCATTTCAGAACTCTTCAGCGAATGAAGATAATTTCGGCGACAAGTACATACACCTGTTTTTGCAGCACGTTCGCTCAATTCATTGTTAAAAAAAAATAGACAGCTGTCCGATTGGAAAATGTAAACGGATGAAACCACTTACTAGTCTGAAATGCCGTCGTCGAGTGCAAGTGCATAGATCTAATAAAAATTTAAATTAATTTTCTGTCCTGAATGCAGCCCATTATTTTTGTTGCATGAGGGAGAGAAGCAGTGTCTTCGATTGCCACTTAATAATTTTTGAATTGGAAAACGTGCTAATAAAGGAAACCCATCTAGAATTAGCCAGGACTAATTTTTAATAAAGGGAGAGAGATTGGCCCCAGATTTTTCAGGTCTGACAACGCACCTGCCAACAAACTAGCAGAAATAAATCATGTCGACATGAAAAGTAATCTACAGCAGTATGTATTCATTAAAAACCCAGCACACGCTTATTTCAGTAAGTTACCTGGTTTTTTAAGTACAGAAACTGTCGTGAATTCAGCTGAATGGCCAGTAAATCATGTATGTCAGCATTTAGCTGTGAGAGCACAGAAACGTTACACATATTTATAAGGACAACAACAAAACTGATAAGACTTCCAGGTCACTTCATAATGATATTTTCTGCTGCTCTCTAATAAAACAACGCCAGTAACATTAGCCCTAGCATCTGATACAAGCTAACGTTAGCTTGACTGCAACATTGCCGTAACATCGCAAGCACTATGGAGTACTGTAATAATTACAAGACTCTGGCTATTCGAACAGCGACTGTGCTTGTAAGCGACGTTCACTCGCTTATTTGCAGAGCGAAAATGAATTGATGCTGGTTAGGGCTGGGGTTAATTTGGTGATCATCTCGGCGATGCCATCGTGCTTATTTGCAGAGCAAAAATGAACCAACAAAGAAAGCAGGGGTTTACCAGTCAAGGAGAAAAGTCGCAAACTCTGCGTCAGTTTTTAATCCTTCCAGATCACGGAGTTCCTTCCACCTCTAAAAAGCCACTCCGATGTTCATTCTGGTTTTATCCTGGGTTTTGTTAAATTCTTTCTTTTGAGCTCTTTTTTTTCTTCTGGCTTCTTTTTTTACTTGTCTTAGTCTTGTGTGCTGTTGTCGGTAACGGAGGTATCAGTATTTTTTTTTCCTCTGACGGCTCTAAGCGCCTGAACCCGCTCTCGGAGATATGAACTTGACTGAGCACTGGCGTGAACTGAGGAGGAAGGGGGAGGGGGCTGTCTGCAGCGCGTGCATGTGCACTGTTTGATGGCTGTCAGACACCATCCTGGCTCTAATTGGTTCGGACCGACCAAAAAGAGCCATTCTTTTAAATTTCAGTAGGAGCATTAGGTGGGTTTAAAGGAGCCTTTTTTTAAATTACAGAGTACTAGTTTTATGTAATACTGTCTGTACACAGAGACAGTTTTAGCAAAAATGACAAAAAGTTACTTTTCTAAAAATTACCAACTGCAGCTTTAAGGCATTTCATTGATGCCAAAGTCTACTTGTATCAGTTCAAATGCTGTTCAAATCAAGGTGTCAGTTTTGACGACTTAACGCCACAGGATGTTGGCAGAGGTACAGCTGGTGCTGTTTTCAACATTTGCACAGCAGAGATATGTTTTGTCAGACAGTTTTGTGTGGATGGTGCCTTCAGTTGGTGTTAATTTTATAATTCTGATTCACAGCTTGTCTGCTTCCACCACCAGCTATGTACTCCATCACAGCCAGCAAAGCAGAAGATATGTACTTTCATTTAAACATGACTATTAAGCCCTTAAACTCAAAATTTTCACCTAAGTTTTCCATTAAGAAGGCTCAAAGTAAACAGCATTTTTTTCCATATTGTAGGACAATGTCACATACATAGTCTGTACCTGCTGGTTGTAGAGCTTCAGAGAAGCTACATCACAAAATTCAAACCCAGTATGCCATGTGTTATGGCCACAGTAATTCATCATATGGGAAAAAAAATATCTCCTACATAATTTTTATGCAGTACACATTTCCAGATGATTCAGGACGATATATTTGAGACCTTTGGGAACCTTGGGATCTCCGCTATAAGTTAAAATAGGCCTGAAGTCCTACAGGTTTGAAATACAGCAGCTGCATTTGATGGTAAGGATTTATGGAATTAACATTTAACCCCCTTCTTGACCCCAGGTAAAAAGAAGGCTAACTCAGGATGGACAGGTCTTCATTTGGCCTCCTATTTTGGGCACAGGGACGTGGTGGAGGAGCTGCTCAAGGTAGTGTCTGGTGTGACTCATTACTGAAGTTCTGGACCAGACTGTATATGCGAATCTATTCTTGTGTATGTAGGCAGGAGCAGATGTGAATCTGGCCAATGAGGAGGGAGATACTGCTCTACACAAGGCTGTGCTTGCCCAAAGAAAGGTATGAGACGTCTGTATTGTAATGTGGGGGGGGGGAAAGGCACTATATTGACTTTTTTTTTGTTAAGCCAGTCTGGAGCTAGGTTTTGGGCATGTCCTGGGCATGCCTCAGAGGGCAAAGTCCCAGAGAATTGAAAAAAGTCTGGAAGGTGGGAGGGGGCTGGAAAAGAGTACATAAGGAGAGAAACTGAGAAAATAAAGTGGTAGGAGAAATTGCAGGAGAAATTAGTGGAAGGGTACATTTCACCAGACCTGTAACTCTTTTCAAGACCTGCAAAGCTTGTTTTGTGGATTTTTGCCTGTGTTGGAGCATTTTCCTGTCCCAGGCCATCGCAGCATAGCAACCCCATCTCAATTACCAAGGGACAGTAACTCTCTCTTTTTTTTTTTTTTTAATTTCAATCTTGGTCAGTGCTTTGGTTAATTAAATCAGTTCAAGTTTTAGAATTTTGTCTGTCATCCCTTGCTGTCCGATATGTCATAACAAATTGGGGCCATAACAAATTAGGGAAATACCTGTAAGAGTATACTGTCTTCGAGTCCAGTTTTTCAAATTTATTTTATCTGAACATCCATCTAGATTCTCTTCAGTGCTGACTCATGAAGAGGTTTGATTGGATAGCTGAAACAAATGTACAGAGGGGCAAAAAAGTATTTAGTCAGGCACTGATTTTGCAAGTTCTCCTGCTTAGAAAGATGAGAGAGGTCTGTAATTTTCATCAGAGTACACTTCAACTATGAAAGATAAAATGAGAAAAAAAAATCCAGGAAATCACAATGTAGGATTTTTAAAGAATTTATTTGTAAATGATGGTGGAAAATAAGTATTTGGTCACCCACAAACAAGCAAGATTTCTGGCTCTCACAGACCTGAAACTACTTCTTTAAGAAGCTCTTCTGTCCTCCACTCGTTACCTGTATTAATGACACCTGTTTGAACTCGTTATCTGTATAAAAGACACCTGTCCACAGCCTCAAACAGTCAGACTCCAAACTCAACCATGGCCAAGACCAAAGAGCTGTCGAAGGACACCAGGAAGAAAATTGTAGACCTGCACCAGGCTGGGAAGAGCGAATCTACAATAGGCAAGCAGCTTGGTGTGAATAAATCGACTGTGGGAGCAATTGTAAGAAAATGGAAGACATACAAGACCACTGATAATCTCCCTCGATCTGGGGCCCCACGCAAGATCTCATCCCGTGGGGTCAAAATGATCATGAGAACAGTCAGCAAAAATCCCAGAACTACGCGGAGGGACCTGATGAATGACCTGCAGCGAGCTGGGACCAAAGTAACAAAGGCTACCATCAGTAACATACTACGCCGAGAGGGACTCAAATCCTGCAGCGCTAGGCGTGTCCCCCTGCTTAAGCCGGTACATGTCCAGGCCCGTCTGAAGTTTGCCAGAGAGCATATGGATGATCCAGAGGAGGATTGGGAGAATATCATGTGGTCAGATGAAACCAAAATAGAACTTTTTGGCAAAAACTCAACTCGTCGTGTTTGGAGGAAGAAGAATGCGGAGTTGCATCCCAAGAACACCATACCTACTGTGAAGCATGGGGGTGGAAACATTATGCTTTGGGGCTGTTTTTCTGCAAAGGGGACAGGACGACTGATCCGTGTCAAGGGAAGAATGAATGGGGCCATGTATCGTGAGATTTTAAGCCAAAACCTCCTTCCATCAGTGAGAGCATTGAAGATGAAACGTGGCTGGGTCTTCCAGCATGACAATGATCCCAAACACACCGCTCGGGCAACGAAGGAGTGGCTCCGTAAAAAGCATTTCAAGGTCCTGGGGTGGCCTAGCCAGTCTGCAGACCTCAACCCCATAGAAAATTTGTGGAGGGAGTTGAAAGTTCGTGTTGCCCAGCGACAGCCCCAAAACATCACTGCTCTAGAGGAGATCTGCATGGTGGAATGGGCCAAAATACCAACTACAGTGAGTGCAAACCTGGCAAAGACTTACAGGAAACGTTTGACCTCTGTCATTGCCAACAAGGGTTATGCTACAAAGTATTGAGTTGAACTTTTGTTATCGACTAAATATTTATTTTCCACCATTATTTACAAATAAATTCTTTAAAAATCCTACAATGTGATTTCATGGATTTTTTTTTTTTTTTTTTTTTTTTTCATTTTGTCTCTCATAGTTGACGTGTATCTCTGATGAAAATTACAGACCTCTCTCATCTTTTTAAGGAGGAGAACTTGCAAAATCAGTGCCTGACTAAATCCTTTTTTGCCCCACTGTACATATAGGTGACAAATTAATGGAAAAATCAACATAAACATAGTTAGGTCTTGGGCCTCCAGAAGCTTCCAATCAACTTCAACATGCTGTGGCACAGAGTCTACTAGTGTTAAACTTTACTGGAGGGGTGAAGAGCCTTTCTTCTAAGAGAGATTCCCTCATTTGGTGTTTTGGCGGTGATGGAGAGCACTGCCAATCAGGTTCCAGAGTCACCCATATGAGTTCAGTTGGTTTAAGATAAACTGTGAAGGCCGTGGAGTACGCTATGGACCTTTTTTCATTTATTTATACACACACAAACACACACACAGTGAGCACCATAATTGTGTGGACAGTAACATTTTTGATTTTGGTTTTGTTCAACTAATCTGAGTTTGAAAGGACACAATGAAGTAGTGGAGCACAATGTCAGCTTCAGAGGAACTATTTTCAAACAACAGAACCTTTCCTCTATACCCTCCCAGCCACCCATTTCACCCATTTTTGGATGCACAAAACATTTTTGACAAGTTGTAGAATTAAGAAGTCAGTAGGCTAATTATTTTTAAAATTTAATTTCTTATCCTTTGCATGCAATAACTGCTTGAAGTGTGCAAGGCATAGACATTACCAGATGTTGAGTATCTTCCCGGTTGATGCTCTGTCAAGCTTGTACTGTATTCATGTCTGGCTTGTTTTTAGGATTTTCCTTCAGTCGTCTCCTCTGCATGTAAAATACATATTGAATTGACAAAAAAAAGTCGTGTGTGTGTGTGTGTGTGGTTTTTTTCTTTTTCTTTTTTTTTCTTTTTTCCATGTAATCCATCCATGCAGCAAAATTTTTGTCCAAAGAAATTGGAGTTACTGACCTCGCACTGAAGTTCCCACCTTAGAATTGATTCTACACCCTATGCTATGCTGTCATGGTTTCCTCACTATGTGCCATGATGTGTTGTGACAGAGTGGCTTTATTTTTAGGAAACTGTGTTGTTACTTCTGCGATATGATGCTCGCCCCTCTGCTATCAATGGAATAGGCCAAATCCCCAGACACTGCTCGCAAGATGATGAGATTATAACTATGTTAGATGGTAAGTAATTGGCAGTCATTTTTGCCACGTTTGTTTGTTTGTTTGTTTGTTCTTTGCTGTTTGTGATAGTTTTGATCTTCTTTGTATAAATTATTTTAATATTCAATATGGTTTTGGAGCTTGTCAGTGGAGTTGGCCCTCGTTTTTGTACTTTCTGATTCTGCTGAAAGTTAAAGTTGAGTTTTGGCTGCTAATTTGGAGTCGTCCTCGTATTGCATTGCCTGTATCTGGGCAGCTCTCCAGCTCCCATACCTTGTGGATTACTGCCCACACGAGCAGCCCACAGCCTAGTAGTGTACATAGAGGACTGTTGTTTCTGGCCATTGATACCTGTTACATGGCATTGAATCTGAATGCGCTGAAACCATTGTCTTTACACTTTTGAATATACTAGCTGGCCTGAAAGTTATGTTTGGGCGTGTGTTCGCATGCAGAAATTTAACACCATGTAGATCAGGGGTGTCCAATCTAATCCACAAAGGGCTGGTGTGGGTGCTGGTTTTTGTTACAGCCCAACACCGCCACACCTGATTCTACTCCTCAAGGTCTTGATTGAAACCCCTGATCATTAATTAGTGGAATCAGGTGTTGTGGCACTGGGCTAAAACAAAAACCTTGCACCCACACCGGCCCTCAATGAATCAGATTGGACACCGCTGATGTAGATTGTCTCAGAGGGCAGCAATATGGAACCTCTACGTTGAACCTAATGCAGACCAACATGCATCTCATTGTAGAAACACTCTGAATTGAATCATAGTTTTAGCGATGAGCGTGCTGTTTTGGGGCTCTACAGCAGCCGAGAGGAGAGAGCAGCGGAGGGTGGAAGAGCAGCTCCTGAGTGCGGCACGAGAGGGCGACTTTCTCACCCTGAGCAAGCTGGTGAGCCCTGCTCTCCCATAACTGAGTTTACCATGGTACTATGTGCAGATAAAATGCATTGATGCAACTGAACACAAAGTTTATAGTGGAGAGGGAATGATGATCATCATGGCCTTTCTTCAGCTCAGCGGAAAGCCAGCCCCTGACATCCACTGCAGAGATGTGCTTGGAAACACTCCTCTACACTGCGCGGTCTACAGAGGCCAGAAGCGCTGCGTTCTCCAGCTGCTTCGGAGTGGCGCATCCCCCGACATCAAAAACCGGAACGGTAAAGGTGGACGAACCCAGACCTAGAATTCCAAATATAATATCCCATCCTAATAAAAAATATTTTCCATTTTGGATGGTAACATGCCCTCTGAACAATCTAGTAAATAATTTCCGATTCCTGCCTTAAATGTGAACATCATTGCAGAATAATGCTGGACTGTATCTTTGTCTCAGATCAGTCTGTGTTTGACTTGGCCAGCAGTACTGAGATGATGCAAATTCTGGAAAAAAATCCTCCAAAGGTTTGTGACCTTTTTTTTCTCTTGGTAGTTTGGCTTTCATTCACTCATTTTGCCATTGATAATTCATATGAACTCTTCTATCTTGTTCTGAGCTAGTTTTTTATTTTAAAATAACTTTTGAAATTGGTTCCTGTCCGATCTCAAGTTTTAGTAAACATAAGGCATCAAACGAACTGTGACAGGCAGGCCTATGGGTCATTTTCTGTCATTTATCCCTCTTATATGGGTATCACACTTTATAAAATCTGTCTCTTGAAGTTGTAAGGTCTATAACAGGGCTTTGCACAAAGACATTTCTTTTTTCCTTTAAAGGGTTTGGGTAATGCTGTGCAGACATTTGAAGGACATCTATGGAAGGTATTATGAACTCTTATTCTGTTCAATTTAACTCAAGGAACCAATTTAATTCAAGGGACATGAATAGTCTTTGTGAGAATGTACCAAGTGCTGTTATCTCAGTAGATTTCTCTTATTTTTTATCATTTAAATCTTATTTGCAATCCACATGGTACAGAATGAAAAATCAATTAAAATGCCTCCCTCCCTGCAGGACAATTCATGACTGGAACTCGTTCCCCTGAGAGACTTTAGGTCTCTGCTTCTTTGTCTAAAGATCGGTTCCAGCCTGCTTCTAGAAAAATGATTCAAAATCATAGACTTTCATTTCAGCGGTAAAAAAGCTAGGCCCCCTTAGCAAGGCAATTATTTAGATGACCTCAATATTTTGCAGTAATTGAATGTCATAAGCAATAATAAAAAAATTTTTAAAAATGAAAAGTTTCTCGATAATAAACACAGTTGATAGAGGGGAAAGAAGATTTTCTCATTGTGCAAGAGTAGCTCCAATTGTGAGAAGATCCTGTCCTGTCTGCCCATGTGGCTGTGCAAGCAGTGCCCTCTTCAGCTTCTGCACAGCTCTGCTTGTGGAAACAGAATCGAGAGGCGACTGCATCTCAAGGGGAGACTCCTATTCTCTGCCCTCTGGGTAAAACAAATAAAGGTGAAGAAGAAAGTTATCAAATGGTTTGGGAGAAAGATTGGTGATTTTTCATGTCCTATCAGAGGTCACGGTTTGTTGGATGGCGTTCACACTGGGTGGTGCTTCAGGAGGGAACTCTGTCCTGGTATCCGAAACGGTGAGTGATATCAGAGCGGGGTCTGTGATTCCATTTTCCTTTTGCGTTATGTACATTTAGCATGGTCCAAATACCCCTCTCCCTCTCTCTGTCTGGCCCCAGGTCAGATGCAGGCTCTAGCATCCGCCAGCAGGGCCGCAAAAACCTCAGTGACGCCCAGTGCATGGTACTCCACATACTGCCCATATACTGTAGTTTTATGTGCTGATTTGTGGATATGGAGCAAATTTTAAGGAAGTTTGGGAGAAAATCCTTCCCTGAAATGCATGTACATGTAGAAACACATTTTGTAATTACACTGCTGTCTATCTCCAGATATGTAAAAACTACTTATTCTTTAAAAAGCATCTCTAAATTTGATTATTTTAGTGGGAAGTGTTTAACCTGTAGTTCACTGAAAGATTTATTACATTAATGGTGGATTGTGCATTTTGAGGGGGTGAGAGCTGTGGTTTTCAGAGATTTATAGGAATGCCGTCATATAGCTTTTGCATTAATCAAATGTGTTGTGTTTTGTATTTATGGATTTATAGCAGATTTATTTTTACTTTATAAGTGACTTTTTTCATTCCTTTTCCATCGAGGTAAAAGCCTGGGACAGCTGCTGTTTTACGCTCACATGCTGTGATGGCAGTGTCCATCATTTCAAAGTGTCTCCAAGAAATGATCCAGAAATGATGAGAAAGGTTGAGATGGGTTTTATTTTACTGTGTTGGTGAACATATGTCTGAGAGTGTGCATGCATGTGCATGAACATGCAGAACTGACAACTCTATATAGCCATTGTGATCCAAAGAACGTATGATACCTGCCTGAGCTTGACGTCTGTCTGCTGTAGAAATGGCTGGATGCCCTGGAGGAGCATGCTGCCTACAGCACACAACATTGTTCCCAGGACCCAGGCAGGGTGGAGGGGCAAGAACAGGATGTGATGTCATTTAGTCACCTGACAGAATGTCTGCAGGTGAGCAGCTCCTCAACTGCTGGCACAAAAGGTGCAGTTAAGAGTTCTACGCTTGAAACAAATGTTTTAGCCTGGGGCTCCTGAGCAGCGAATCTTTTCGTGGCTCTTTGAAAGTATATGGGTGTGAGCTACACTCAAAATCAGATGGCTCCTGTCCGATGACCAGCATTACCCAGAGAATAATAGGTTCTGTTGTATACTGTTTCAGTATTAATTCACAAAATTAGTATGCACAATCCTGGCATCAGGGTTGTTGAGGGAATATTCTTATCTAAATTTTGCAAGTCTTACTTTCTATCTATTCTATTTTTTTTTTTTACATAAGACTACAGCCTACTGTATGAAAGCCTTGATTCCGGTGATCACTTCCAATTCAAAACACAGGACAAGGGAAGCAGACAGGCTGCAAAAGTCAAGCTGCTTTCCATCCCTGTACACTAAAGTCTGCCTTTCAGCAGTTAACTATCTGCTCACTTATTTGGATTTATGTTGACACTTACAGCGCCCTCAATAATTATTGGCACCCCTGGTTAAGATGTGTTCTTTAGCTTCTAATAAATTCAGTTTTTTTCTAAATAATATAGGACCACAAGGAAAAAAAGAGCAAAACCCAACCTTTAATTCAAGTGCATTTATTCTGTGGGAAAAAAAATCTCACATTAAGAGAAAATTCTTTTACGTCAAATCATGTGTGCCACAATTATTAGCACCCTGATGTTAATATTTTGTATAACCCCCTTTTGCCAACAAAACAGCACCTTATCTTCTCCTATAATGTTTCACAAGATGGGGGAATACAGTAAGAGGGATCTTTGACCATTCCTCTTTGCACAATCTCTCTAAATCATCCAGCGACCTGGGTCCTCTCCAGCTCACTCCACAGGTTTTCAATGGGGTTGAAGTCTGGGGACTGAGATGGCAATGGGAAGAGCTTGATTTTGTCTAGTGAACGATTTCTGTGTAGATTTGGCCACATGTTTAGGGTCATTATCTTGCTGAAAGACCCAGTGATGACCCTTCTTCAGCTTTCAGGCAGAGGCCACCAGATTTTGATTTAAAATGACCTGGTATTTCAAAGCGTTCATGATGCCATGCACCCTAAGAAGGTTCCCAGGGCCTCTGGAAGAGAAATAGGCCCACAGCATCACCGATCCTCCCCCATACTTCACTGTGGGTATGAGGTGCTTTTCTGCAGACTCATCTTTTGTGTTCCGCCTGACCCACTTAAGAGTGTTTGTTGCCAAAAAGGTCTATCCTGGTCTCATCTGACCAAAGCACATGGTCCCAGTTGAAGTCCCAGAACCGCTTGGCAAACTCCAGACATTTGAGTTTATGATTGTGAGTGAGAAAAGGTTTTTTCTGTGCATGCCTCCCAAACAGCTTGTTGGCATGTAGATAGAGCCTGAAGGTTGTTTTGGAGACTTTGTGACCCCAAGATGCTACCATTTGTTGCAATTCTTTAACAGTGAGCTTTGGAGAACTTTTTATTTCTCTTACTATCCTCCTCACTGTGTGTGGTGGCAAAATAACCTTGCGTCCTCGTCCAGGCTTGTTTACCACTGTTCCAGTTGTTTTAAAGTTCTTAATGATTCTTCTGACAGTAGATATGGGCAGGTGCAGACGAATGGCTATTTTCATGTGGCCATTCACGGACTTGTGAAGGTCGACACACATCTGCCTTACTTGAATGGTGTGTTCCTTTGTCTTTCCCATGTTGAAGAGTGGATAAGGGAAATGGCCTCTGTGTCACGTCATATTTATACCCCAGGGAAATGGGTAGTGATGATTTACTAATTAAATGTTCCTAGATACTCTGATCAAATTTGTAAATTACTGTAGAAATGACAGAAATATTTCAATTACATTTAATTCCTAGGAATTGTTATGAGTGCCAATAATTGTGGAACAGGTGATTTTATGAAAAATAATTATCTCTTGGTCAGGGATTCTTATTTTGCATTAAAATTCACTTGAGTCGAGTTGAAGGTTACAATTTTCTACAATTTTCAGTGTGAGAGTATGCTTCTGCAATAAAGATGTAATTTATTTTCAGGCTTTTATCACATCTTAACCAATAAGGGTGCCAATAATTATGGAGGGCGCAGTATTTTGGCCACCCCACTAGGCTAGGCTACACACAACTATGGTGCTATATGAGGCTACCAAACATGTAGACACGGGTTATAAGATTGACAATTTCGAAGGATTACATGTCATTGACTACTCTGTTACAGATGGATTACTTTAACATTATTGACTCCACAAACAAAGTTGTTTTTCCATTTGTTTGTCTGTCTTAACAGGGTATCTCAAAGTTATGAAAAGATCAGCACGAAATTTGGTAGGATGGTAGATGATAGTCCAAGGATGAGTTGATTCAATTTTGGAAGTGATCCGGAACATACTCTGGACTGAGTGGACTCTGGATCCGGACAAAGTTAAAATATACCTGAATAGAATGATTGTCCCTTATGTAATGAACAGATTTTCTGAATTTCAGTGTTAAATAGAATTTACTCAAGCATAGAATTGATTATTGTTATTGGTGGTCTGGATAATAGTCTTGTAGATCCAGAACCAATAATACTGACTGGGTGTGCTGGAGGTTTGCGCTGGAACTGAATGCCCTTTTACAGTACTGATCGGGAAAAGATGGAAAATTAACCAGATAGCAAACAGTATTGTTTTGATTAGTTACTATGGCTAACTAGGTTTTCCCCAAGGGGGCGGGGGGGATCTGCTTACAGAGACAGATTTTTCACAGAACGTGTCTTCCTCTATGGGCGATAGTACCGCACAATAATACCATTTAAATTCGGACTACCAAAATATTTACAAATTCAAGCATAAATTTAATAGAGAAATTTAAACATATGTACCTCCAAGTTCATTACGCCGAGACATCTTTTAAGACCAAACAAAAGCTTCAAAGACTAAGAGAACTGGGTTGGCGTATGAAATAGCGAGTGGAATGTGTGGACTGATGTAAAGATTAAAGGAGTGAAAGATGATGTGACTACATGTCAGTGATTCCCCTTTATATATCCTAAATAAGTGAAAAACACTTCACAGAAAATACAAGCAAAATAAATACCAATTTTCTTTACACAAAATATCATAACACAGAATCCCCAAGTATCCTTTTGGAAAAGTATCTGTCGTACATTTTATGACATTGTGCAGTTGACAGTACTGGTTTATGTCAGAAATGCAAATGTAAGTGTGCCATCTCGAAGTGAAATGGTAAATTTAGGCTTGCCCTTCAAACATTAATATTTAGGATTGTTCTCACTGTAATTACGTTTCTGGGGTTTGTAATTTGGGCTTTTTTTTCCCGTTGAGCTGTTTTCATCGCCGGTGTCCAGTGTTTACCAGGCTAATATCTGACTCTGTAAGGCTACATAACATTACAATACATGCAGCTTTTGAGCTGCATGGTGTACTAAAACAAGGTTAGACTCACACAGACAACAGACGGTAAGCCTTGCACCAGACAACATTTACCGATGATATGAATACATTTATCCTCACGGCCTTGCAACTATTTAGATCTTTTCATGAACAGTACTGTAGTTACAATTGGAGCTCAGACGCTGTAAATAAATGTGCAGACTAGTGTGACAGTGATAATGTCGAAGAATTCTAACAAGCTACATAGCAACACAATGCCAGCAGATTTTTCAAACACTTGTGCTTAATTTATGTGAGTTGCAGTTATTAAAACCAAACTCCACCTTCTTATTGGCCAACTGCTTTTTTCCTAGTCCCTTTTGGTCATTTTTTTTTTCTAGCTAGTAATGCTGGCTACAACAGTAATGCAGTTTTTGACAATGGAAGAACTTGAAGTGTACACAGGTCACACAGGTTTTCACTGTCCAGGTCCACCATACAGAGACCCAAATTTACTCTCAGATCACCTCAAATACTGACAGCTGAAAGGGTATTTTAACACTCTTATCAAATAACGCACAATAAGTTACAAACAGTTGCTTTTAGCTGCTCCAGGAACCAGGAATAGACAATATTGGTTAAGACCCAGTAAGAGAGAATGTATGGAGGAAAGGGACTGAACAGCATGTACATAAGAATTGATTGACACTTCGTTAACTCTCCCTTTTGCTGAGGTGTGGTGGTTTTTTTTTTTTTTCTTTCTTCTTCTTTACTCAGGCCAGTAGGCCACATGTCTAAGGGTCCATCCCAATACCCACACTTCCACTCAAAATTGACCCTCGCCTAAATATTTGCGTGTTCCCGCGACGGGCAAGGGTGTCCCAAACTGTAAGATGATTAAGAGAAGTGCTTTTTAACCCTTAAAATTTCCGCTTAATTGTAAGGGCCGGGCGATGCTCACTACAAACTGAGGGAAAGAATGAATTTCTTTTAAGGCGTTCTAAGGCACCATGCGCTCCGGTGTTATAAAATCACTAACCCACTGCTTCAAGGGGATTATTGCTTTTATAAAATGGTTACCCTACATATAGCCCATTAAATAAACACACAAGGGAAAAAATCAACAATTTAATAGTAATAATGCAACAATAAAATGTAACTATTCGTTCTTCCACCAAGCAAGATCGAGTGGATAGAATGGTTGGCAAGCAACACAGACGCCAAGATTGCATTTTCATTTAGCGCCATTATCATGTCACATCAGGCTTATTTGGGCTTGTTAACGTAGATATACTGTGAAAGCAGGCTATTTGGAATGTCTCCTTCGGTCTCCTGAAGGCCCCGTTTAATTTTACGTTCATTTCGGTTTTAGAGTTTCCTTGTTCTCAACTTGCGCTGATCGGCCATATCATTACAACCAGCAGCGAGAGTAGGGAACAAGATTTACTTTTGTCCTCCACACTTGCTGGTGTCCAGGAAGATATTTTGAATTGTGCGTTAGTTTGCTAGCCAGCTTGTTAACTAGCTAGCGTTCACTACAATGGATGGTGGTAACCCTACACACAGCCTGTAAAATAAACACGCAAGAAAAAAAAAATCAGCAATTTATCGCTAATACTGAAATAGCAAGCTAGTTAGCAACATAGCTAGCAAGCTAAAGTAATATCGAAGTATATAGCTAGCTAGGTAGATAGCCAATTGGTTAGCGGGTTAAAAGGCTAAACTTCGCTAACACCTGAAATAGTGAGCTAGAAGTCTTGAAACAAACGTAACCTTACGAGTCAGTTGAGCGCAGAGCAGTTGGTTGCTAGGCCAGGTGCGCAAGGATGTTTTGTGCTGCGGTCGGCCTCAGAATATAGTGGGTTAAGGCTGATTCATACTCCAAAAGAACAGAGAAATTTGTTCTTGTTCTCGGGGCTGCGAGAACAAGAACAAAGTTCGTTTTGGCCGGGACATTTCATACTTCACGAGAAACTCAAGTGCCGAACTCCTGTGGGCTGTGTCAATAAACTAGACTTGTATGGAGTTAAATTACTGCCAAAACCTCATGTACAAACCGAACATGTTTGTGAATCGTTGTGCATTTGTAAAACATGTTCGGTTTGTATACTAGGTTTTGGCAGTAATTTAACTCCATAGTCATGTTCATTGAAACAGCCCCCTCGTAAGTCAAAGGGTCAGGCCCACTCCATCTTTCTGACCAATGACACAACAGTTCTCGGACACCACAGAAAAAAGTTCTGCCCAGATGATGTGTCGAGAACAAGCTGCAAGAACTCCGAAACCAGGGCTGCGAGAACAAAACGACGTCATTTTGTTCTTGCAGCTTCGAGAACAAGAACAAATTTCTCTGTTCTTGTGGAGTATGAATCAGCCTTAACACTGATTTAACGGCATGGAACGCGATTCAACCAATCACATTTAAGGATGGGAAGTGTGTCTGTGTGTTCGCCATGCACGGCCATATTTGTGCATGGATTTTTTTTTTTTTTCTGATTTCACACAGTGATACCTGTGCTTCCAAACTGACACCTAAGCCAGGTTTCAATGACGAAAACGGTCATGCTCGCAAAAAAAATGCCAATTTCACTCCGGGTAGCGAGTAAGCTTATATAACCTGATGATGATGTGCGTAGCAATATCCGGCTGCACCGCTAGGTGCCGCAGTGTCCTTACGAACGGGTGTTGAGGTAACCTGCGAGCAGGCTACTGTTTGCAATGGAGCCGAGGGAGTGATAAGAAAGCCTGCATGAAACCCGGGTTTTTGACAGGGCACCGCGTTCGTCCACGAATGCAGCATTCTGATAAGTGGAACTTCACAGGTCCCAAATTCAAATTTGACAGTTGAAAACTCGCAGGGCTGGCATTAAACCTCATTCACTCAACGCTACTCGCCCATCTCTGAGCGAGAACCGTCAATGGAATGTGAGCGTGTTCCAGCAGAATGTGGCGAGGACTGACGACTCGAGGACTAGCGATGCGATGTGGGCGGGTTCGGACATAAAATATTTTTTTACTGTCAGCGATGCGAGTGAAGCGAGTTACCAGTGGGAATGTAGGAATGAGATGATTCACTTGACGTGAATACAGTTCCACAGACAGTTTGAACACCGCAACGCACAAGAATTTTGGTTCCTACATCATGTCTGACGAGCAGCTAATAATAGCCACCTCAAACCAGCCGGAGCTCTATGATACCACTCTCAAAAATTATAGAAATAAAAGCCGCAAGGATGACGCATGGAACAGAGTGTCTGCAATCATCTGCGTTTCAGGTGAGAACATGTTTTAAATTACGTTTTTCTCTTTAGCCGAATATGCTTTTGGAAGCTAATTATCAGCTAACTGTGGACATCAAACCATGCCTTAGCAGACAATAGAAAACCAGAAAAGGCGATCTATAAGTGGTACTATTTATGTCTTAATTTTATGCATTTAGAATTGTCAGCAATCTTAACCAAGGCAGATAATTATGTGTATGCACCCGCTGGTATTTTATACAGCCACAACTTGCTTCCCTCTGACACTTTTGCAGTGGGAAGTAAACCATCGGGTAGCCATGGCAAGCGACGCTGACGGCAGAGAATATTTCTGTCGGCGAGTACAATTTCAGCGAGCAGCGATGGGCGAGTAGCGGTGTGAATGAGGCGTAACACCTGAAAAAAATTCGGCAGCAATTATTCACAAAAATTAGTCCTGGCTGATTCTTGTTGGTTTCCCTTGATTAACACGATTTCCAATTCAAGAATAATCAAGTGGCAATTGAAGACACGGCTTCTCTCCCTCATGCGATCTAAAAGCGACAAACTAATAGGCTACACAGCGGGTAGCAGCTAGTAAATATATATAGAACACTACATTGCTGATAGATGCTTCACTTGAGCGTACCCTGTTCCAGGAGCATATACACCGGGAAGTCTAAAATTTGCAGATGCACTCCCATTCATTTTCGCCTACTGTAAAATAATATTTTCAAAAACACTTGCGTGCGAGTGGGGGAGATTTTGGCATCGCTGTGCAGGGCAACATTTTCTGTCCCTAAAATATGTGCTTTTTTTGGAGGCGGGAAAGTGGCACACTTACTAAATATCGAAATGTTACTCTGTGTCAACATTCAATTGCGAGCAGAAAAGTTCAGTTAAGGTGACCGAGGCTTTTAATGACCCTCTGATAAGATAATTGCTTCGAAGTTTTCGCCGTTATAAGCAAAGTCGATGAATGTTCGTATACGTTATCAAATTACTCTCTGGTTTCCTCACTTCATTGTACCCTGATTGAGCGTATCTGCCGTTGACCGAATAGTTCATACTGAATTATATGGCTAATGCCAGCATTGTCAAAAGGAAGCGCTTGTGAACTCTGGCTACTCGTTTACTAAGCGTCATCTTTGGCCCTGTTCCATTCTAACACTGCTCTCGAAAAATAATCGCTGCGCAACACGGATCGAGGGGATGGAGAAAGATTGTGTGTGTGTGTGTGTCCCCCTCCTGATTTCTAACAGCCAAGCCTTTCTCACCTCCTTGTCTTTTGGAACTCAGTATTTTAAATATTATGCAGGTAAGAAATATTGTCCTTGATTGTCAATTACAAGTAGTTAGCTAGTTAGTCACCTTATTAATTTATTTACAGCCAAGTCAATGCAGTCCCCACAACGGTAAGCGTACCAAGGTAGCTGCTGAAGACCGTTATCGATTGCTTGCCTTTCCTTTAGTCATCGGTCTATTTATGTCAATGGGATGGCTAATTAGCTAACTAGCAAGCAAACGCGATTTTTTTTTTCTTCTATTAAGGTGAAATTTCCGTTTCTATGTTAACTTACGCTTTTATTAAAGCCCTTCAAATGACTATTTCTGCAAAAGGCAGCCACACATCTCGGCATTTTAATGCTTATATTCACTCATTTGAAATTGGCCTCGTAGGAAACCATTAATTTTTATAAAGAAGTTGGGTGTATCAATATGGCGGCCGGATGCTTCCCTTTGAATAAGGTAAATATGACATCATCAGTGATCTAGTTTTCTAAGTATATATATATATCTATATATTGGCCCAGGCCAAGACCCAGCCCGAGTATAGGCTCTGAGGAGCCTCTTGTTTTTAAACAGATTACCAGTCAAATGTACTAACATCAGTATACAGTGACATTTCTAACAAATATGAAAAATTTATTTTTACCAGTTACCTACCTTTTATGCTTTCTCCATTTTTCTCCCACTAGTTTACCAGACCTGGCACTTGCCCATATGCTTGTGTGTTACAACGTTTTAATTTTTTAACAACTTTCCGTTCATCTCTTCCCTCAGATTGCTGAAGCCAGTCAGCAGAAGCTGGAGGCCCAGGTGTGCACTTTGCTCTCCATGGCTAAGAACACCGAGACAGAGAGTATGAGCTTCCTCCTCCTTTTCCTGAAATGTCGATGGGATTGCAGTTGCCTGCCATCTTTAAAAGACCACTATTATTTGGAATTATTTTTCCCCAATTCAGTTCATCTGTACAGCTATCTCCAAAGCATAGAAAAACCCACAAAAGATTGACTTTGAGGACTCCTCAGTTTAGCCCTGGATCCTTCTTTAGCATTTGAAACACACAGTTTGAAGTTCCTGCCATTTTCTACATCACAAACAGAACTTTCTGTGTAGTTCACACCCAGCAGTTTGCCAGTTTGCTGTGCCCTGCTGCCTTCCAGTCTTCCTTGACTGTACCCCCCGCTTTCACCTTTGTAGCACTAAGGTCATAATGCTAGGCGTTTAACAGCAGCATTCTGGCTGAAGTTGTGTGTGGAATTTTTTATTTATTTTTTTTCTCTAAAATGTTAAGCCGCCTGATAGGAAAAGCAAGAATATACACTGCCTGGCCAAAAAAAAGTCGCGCACACAGATATTTAGTTGGAACCCCTGTAGCTTTGATTACAATGCATATTCGTCTTGTCATTGTTTTGACAACTATATGCAATGCCAGAACATTTCTTTTCGATCAGAAATGCCATGATTTTTGTCCAAGATCTTGTCTTCTCGACATAATGGTTGAACCACTCGGTGGTCTGGAGTACATCCCAATAACTTTTATTATGTTAAAGGTCAGGACTTTGTGGTGGAAAATTTGTTTGTGAAAATGATTCCTCCTGCTTGGTTTTGTCATTCATGGTTTTCTTTGCTAAATACAGGCCAATAACTTGCCCTTTCTGAAATACTGTAACATCGTTTCCACCATCAGGGACTGTGTTTTCCGACATGATTTTGTAAGAAATGAGTAGCGACGGACTTCATCAGTCAGGGGTAAAATGATTATTGCCATCTGAAACATATTAATAACCGCAATAATGATCCAATTTTAGAATTAGTTCATTAACTTCCAAACGTTGATTTTTTTTTTGGCCGGGCAGTGTATTTGCTAACTTGCCAAATCAAATGCAGAATGTGATACCTTTTAAATATGGTGCTAGAATATGATTAAGATGAGGTATTTCAAGGGAAAATGTTCAGTAAAGTTGACTGCTGTACTTTTGTATTTTATGGCTACTGTAGTTATTTAGTCCTTTAGACCCCCCCCCCCCGGCAAGTGCACAGTGGAGTCAAGGACCCTGTGAGCTACACCTGTGGCTTCAACCATTTGCGTGAACCTTAACTGTTACGTTATGGCACCTTTTTAACATAAACCCGGTGAAGTATGCTGTACCCAACAAAATCCCACTATAGCACACTGGGGCACAACGGAATGTCTGTCTTGACCTGCAGGTCTGTCCGCTCCTATTCTTCTCAAGGTCAGGGAGGTGAGGGACCTCTCCGGCGATGCCTGTGACTCCCTGCACACCTGCTTGGGTCTCCTCTCACACCAGCAGGAGGTGCGTCTCCCACCGTGGCAATGTATGAAAGGCAGAAGTATTGGAGTGTGATGATTGCTGCAGGTTCATTGCCCATAATTGCTGGATTGGCTTCTTGAAGGGCCACTTGGCTCAAGTATCTGCTCCTTGTTACTCAAAATTTATTAGTAGAAACCACCTAAACCATACGTGGAGCTTTCTGGTTCTCAGTTCACGTGGGATCTCAGTTTATGAGCAGGTTTTTGTTTCTAAAATTTTCCTGGCTGGATGAGCTAATTGGCTGTGTGATCAAGTGTTTTCACAATCTCTCAGTAGGGCATACGAGCCAGACCGATATTTGTTTTTAGCACACATGATGTAACTAATCTTAATGTGGGACATGATCAATACCTGGATCTAGCTGGTGTGCCTCCCAGAGAGATTTTAAAATGGCTGGTATGCACCAACTATATGTTGATTCAGTTACTGTAACATTTCCTGTTGGGGACAGGAAATGACTCCATGACACTCTATGCACTTTCCAAGAAATGTCTCTAAACTGGCACTAGTGTTTGTGATTATAAGGTTGCATGACAAACACAAATGGATGCATCCTTGTTTGCCACTTCTGCTATACGTAAATTGTAAAGTCCTTGCTCTTGTTATAGAAAGCCCAGATGGTCTGCTGGCTTTCACTGATGGTCAACACAAAGCTGCCAATTGCACTGTTGACTGGCCTCATCTGGTTCCAGCTTTCCAGATCTCCACTTTAATGCTATCAGAGGAAGGACATAATTTTAAAGCCGTAAATTATGATGGACTGTAGATGGCTCACTGAGCATTAGATGGCAGAAATCTCAAACAATTTCTGGATCTCTGTATTTCGGAGCAGAGTTGATTTGTTATTGTCAGAATAGAATATTCTGCACGCTATACATCTTCAAACTGCATTTGATATTTATAAGTGATAAAATAATGACTTGTGCCGTGCCTTTCTTGAAGCGGCTCGAGGTGCGTGTTTCAGTGCCAGTCACGTTGAGATCTGAATCCCATCAGCACAGAGCTGTAGACCTAATTTTTCCTGTCTGCCAGAGACGTGTGACAGCGCTGATAGCTTCGAGAGAAACCTACAGTCAGTCAGGCTTTTCTCTTTACTATCTCGCAGCAGAGTGTCCACACACACACACACACACAAGTGCACACACACACACACACACACACACACACACACACACACACACACGTACGCGCGCGTGCGCACACACACGCTCACAATAAGCAGAGTTTAATGGTTTTGTGTTCTGGACAAACTATTCCGCATTTGCTCCCACCTCGCAAAATGGCAGAAGAGCCTTTTCAAATGTTGACACTTTGTGAGTACACTCCAGATACTTCATGAAATTGATCCTCACATGAGACTGGAAGGCTTCCTTGTGTATCACAAGCATTCGGTCATGTTGTTTCTGTAAAACTGGTATTCACAAGCGTGTTTGTGGAGGTGGCTTTGGCCCGCCACAAAAGGTGTAAAGGCAGTGGGTGGCTCTGTACGCGGTTCTGGCTGCTATTGAGAAGGCCGTTAGTCCCCCCCCTCCTGTGAATACACCTGTCCTCTACCCGGCCCTGTGCCCTTGGGAAGGAGGGAGGAAGGGGGAGGGTAGGAGAGGGGGAGAGAGCTGGCGAGGGAGGGAGGAGAGCAGAGAGGAGAGAGAGAGAGAGAGAGAGAGGGAGAGAAGGGGAGACCAGTAATTACTGGTGTGGCAGCAGAAGGTGTTGTAAGAATCCTGCTTTGTGCTGAGGTGAGCAGTCAGCGTGGAAACCTCACGCTTACCTACATATACTCGCTTGCATGCGCACACGCACACGCACACGCGGGCGCGCACACTTTCTCATGCTGAAAGGAAGCGGCGCTCACCGGAGAACAGGAACAGACAGCGCATGCACAAGCGCATCTCATCCTCTGAGCCAGGGGACAGCAAAAAACTGTCGTCGCCAACAACCAGCAACCCAAGCAGGTACTGCCCCCTCTATAGCTAGCCTTTTCTTCCTATTCACTCACTTTCCAAACTGACTGCTGTTCTTTCTTACTCATGTTCAGCTGGACTCTCTTAACCATCTTCGCTCAGAATAGCATGCCTTGTGCTGTCTCGTGTATTGAATTTCTATTTTTATCCTGGGTTGTCCTTATTTAGGCTGTGTAGGTGAATGGAGCTGCGCCCATTGAATTTGTGCCATGTTTGCTGTTCAGTTACTGGATGCAATCTAAAACTGTCTTTTATAAATTGCTTTTAAAATGCAGTTTTGCTAAAGGGATCATGAATGTTGAAGTGTGAAAGCCGTTTGTGGAATGGATGCAGCAGGATAGGTCTTGTGTAACTTTATCCATTATGTGCCATGTGCCCGGACAGGTTCAGGTAGTGTGCGGTCGGTGGGGATGATGTTATGGTTTCTACAGAGTTCCCTAAGGGGTTATTTGAACAGGAAAAGGACGATGCGCTTTACAGACCTGCTCTCGACGAGTAAAGTGCTGTGCAAAGAACAGCCCATATTTGCTCTATATGCGGACCTGTGTTTTTCGTGTGTGTGTGTGTGTGTGTGTGAGTGAGTGAGCGCTGTCATGCAATCAACTCTAATAATGGTTCAGCAGGTCCAGAGGCTAATAATACAGCTATATAGCAAAGTGCACACCAAAAATAAAAAAAAATCTTAAATTACGATTCAAATTAAGGGTATTTAAGTATTCCGCCAAAGCTAAAAAAAAAATGCACCATTCAGGGCTTTTTATTTTATTTGTTCTGTGCGGTGTAAAGGGTTTGTCCTGTCTGTAAGAGGCTGCTAGTTTATGCCTATTAGTTCTTTGGTGAGCCAAATTGATTCAAGTGGGCAAACACCACTGTCTGATTTTGATTTTGCTTCCTGGTTAAGCCTCGTCGGACATGTTTACTTTTGACTTAACCAGACTCTGTACATTACGTTGTTTGGCTTGCAACACAGCTTGATTGCTTATGTTTTTCAGTGCTTCCACATATTTTATGGCCTTGTCATTATCTCTATTATATGCCGACCACATTAACACAATATTTCCCGTACACATCAATAAGAACAAGTTGCACTTTCTCTTGTTTAGTTAATTTTCTGTTCAAACTTAAGATATATTTTTTTCAGCCATCGCAGCCAAATTTTAGCCAGGAGAGCAGGATGGTGAAAGTTTCAGAACTGGCTGACTATGATAGACATAATCCTATTATGTTATTAACTAGTGCTCAGCAGGATACGCATACTATCCGTCTTAATCGTGTACAAAGGCAGAACCATCTCCTGCACTGCCACAGAATGGGTTCTTTGCCAAGCAATACTTACTTTTGTAACAAATTATTAGATCGGTGGAAAGTTCACTTACATTCAGTCCTCATTCTTGGTGATTTCACGTACTGTATAATACTGTGGGAAACGTCTGTTGTACACGAAAGTTATTCAAAACGTGTCTAATTTGTGATTGTAAAATAATAAACGGTAAATATAAAAACAGATGTACAAGAAATTAATGTTTATCACTTTATGCTCTAGCAGTTGAAGGTGGGAAAGAGCATAGAGCCGGAGGTTGTGATTTGCATTGCTGAAGTAAGCATACGGAGGTGACCTAGATAAAGTGGCTGTATATTGGCTAAGCAGAATCCTGGAGGATTGATGGAGGGAATTCAGCGACTGTCGGCGGGATATAGCGGTAAGACGAGAACAACTGAAGAAGCAGTGACTCATGCGCTGGGCCTATAGCTCCCCATTAATCTGCAGCTGCTGACCGAATGGGTTGGAGCCCATAGCGTATGGCTGGATATGCAGCCAACTAGGTGTGATTGACAGCATTATGGTAATCTGCCCATCCAGTCTGCCTTCTGCGATGACAGATTTCTTTCCCTCCTTATTCAACCGTATGCCACATGCGACTGCTTGCCGCTCTCCCGATTCGAGGAACAAAAGAGACCAGCTCATTCATAACATCATTACTGCAGCTTCCTGCACGCTGCGTATGGCCAGCGGAACAGTTGATGCTCGGCAAGCGCGTTAATTTGCCCGAGGTGTCAAAGTAGTGGCGCATGATTCATCAGTCATTACAGGACTATAGCTGCTGTTACGTAAGAGGTGCTGATTGCACTTGTATAATCCAAATTAAAGATATATTTACTGGCAGAATTCATGAACTTGGAAGACTGATTCACAGAATGATTTTCCTCCTTTGAATAATTGAGAGAGCACAGTGAATTTCAGTCCAGTTTCCACAGCTCCTTAACCCCTTGACGCCTATTGTTGCAAATTTGTCACAAACCATTTCCATTCAGAATGCATCCAATTTAGCATCTGCTGGAAAGTAAGAACAGAAATGATTTATTTTTTGAAATAATTGTGTATAAATTCAGGTGTCGAGGGGTTTTCTGTGTGACATTTGGTGAAACATTTTTTCTAGTATGATGATTTAATTGTGTTCACTTTCCCTAGGCGTTTTCTCACTGTCTGAAGGTCATGGGTCAGCCTCGATGATTGTTCTTATCCAGACGTCATGAAAATGTTTTCAGAAACTGCATGCCAGTTCCAGTCGTATTGTAATAAATTTTGCTCGCACCTGATGATTGCTGATTTGCATGGAATGAGTTAAGTGCAAGCCCAATTCCAAAGTAGTTGGTAGAAAGTGTAAATTGTGATTAAAATCAAAATGCAATGACTCTGTCACAAGAGCCAACATGTTATTTACAATAGAACATAGATAACATTTCAAATGTTGAAACTGAGACTTTTTTTTTTTTTTAAGCAAAATGAGCTTATTTATTGGCTGCAACAGGTCTCAAAAAAAGTTGGTAAACAGGCAAGAAGGGCTGAAAAAGCAATTGATTTATAAGAGAATCAGCTGAAAGATCATTTAGCAAGTAATTAAGTTAACTGGCATCAGGTATGTAACATGATTGGCTATAAAAGGTATGTCTTAAAGAGGCTGAGTCTCAGAAGTAAAGATGGCCAGAGGCCCTCCAACCTGTGAAGGCTTGCGCAAAAAAATCGTGGAATACTTTAAAAACAATGTTTCTCAACGTAAAATTGCAGAGGCTTTGAAGGTCTCATCATCGACAGTGCATAACATCAAAAGATTTAGAGAAACTGGAAAAATCTCTGTGCATAAGGGACAAGGCTGAAGACCTTTACTGGATTCCCATGATCTTCGGGCCATCAGACACCACTGTATCACTCACTGGCATGATTCTGTCATTGACATTACTAAATGGGCTGAGTAATACTTCAAGAAACCACTGTCTGTAAACACAGTCTGCCGTGCCATCCACAGATGCCACCAAAAACTCTATCATGCAAAAAAGCCATTGTTGAGCATGATCCAGAAGTGCCGCTGTGTTGTGTGGACCAAGGCTCATCTAAAACGGAGTGCAGCAAAGTGTCCTGGAGACAGACTTATTTCACATTCCTGTTGGAAATCATGGGCGTCGTGTCCTCCGGGCTAAAGAGGAGAAAGACCACCCCTCCTGTTATCAGCATTCAGTTCAAAAGCCAGCATCTCTGATGGTATGGGGATGCATTAGTGCATATGGTGTGGGACACTTGCATGTTTTAAAAAGCACCATGAATGCTGACAGGTACGGCGCCCTCCATAATTATTGGCACCCCTGGTTAAGATGTGTTCTTTAGCCTTTAATAAACGCATTTTTTTTCTAAATAATATTGGACCACAATGAAAAAAAGAGGAAAATCCAACCTTTAATTCAAGTGCATTTATTCAATGGGAAAACAATCCCACTTTAAGAAATAATTCTTTTACATCAAATCATGTTTGCCACAATTATTAGCACCCCTGATGTTAATACTTTGCACAACCCCCTTTTGCCAACAAAACAGCACCTAATCTTCTCCTATACTGTTCACAAGATGAGAGAATACAGACAGAGGGATCTTCGACCATTCCTCTTTGCACCATCTCTCTAAATCATCCAGAGACCTGGGTCCTCTCCTCTGCACTCTCCTCTTCAGCTCACTCCACAGGTTTTCAATGGGGTTGAGGTCTGGGGATTGAGATTGCCATGGGAGGAGCTTGATTCTGTGTCTGGCGAACCATTTCTGTGTAGATTTGGCCACATGTTTAGGGTCATTATCTTGCTGAAAGACCCAGTGATGACCCATCTTCAGCTTTCGGGCAGAGGCCACCAGATTTTGATTTAAAATGTCCTGGTATTTCAAAGCGTTCATAATGCCATGCACCCTAACAAGGTTCCCAGGGCCTCTAGAAGAGAAACAGGCCCACGGCATCACCGATCCTCCCCCATAATTCACAGTGGCCATGAGGTGCTTTTCTGCAGACTCATCTTTTGCGTTCTGCCAGACCCACTTAGAGCTGTTTGGCAACAAAAACTCTATCTTGTTCTTATCTGACCCAAGCACACGGTCCCAGTTGAAGTCCCAGTACCGCTTGGCGAACTCCAGACGTTTGCGTTTATGATTGTGAATGGGAAAAGGTTTTTTCCGTGCATGCTGCCCAAACAGCTTGTTGGCATGTAGATGGTTGTTTTGGAGACTTTGTGACCCCAAGATGCTACCATTTGTTGCAATTCTTTAACAGTGAGCTTTGGAGAACTTTTTATTTCTCTTACTATCCTCCTCACTGTGCGTGGGGGCAAAATAACCTTGCATCCTCGTCCAGGCTTGTTTACCACTGTTCCAGTTGTTTAAAATTTCTTAATGATTCCTCTGACCGTAGATATGGGCCGTTGCAGGCAAGCGGCTATTTTCTTGTAGCCATTGCCTGACTAGTGAAGGTCGACACACATCTGCCTTACTTGAATGGTGTGTTCCTTTGTCTTTCCCTAGTTGAAGAGTGGATGAGAGAAATGGCCTCTGTCATGTCATATTGATACCCCAGGGAAACGGGTAGTGATGATTTGCTAGTTACATGTTCCTAGACACTCTGATCAACTTTGTAAACTCCTGTAGAAATAACAGAAATTCTTCAATTACATATAATTCCTAGGAATTGTTAGGGGTGCCAATAATAGAGAGGCAGGTGATTTTATGAAAAATAATTATTTCTTAGTAAACCGGCCCCTGTACCAAATTTTTTGAAATGTTGTTCAAATTTGAAATTAGCTTATTTTGTAGATAAAATTGTCAAATTTCTCGGCATTTGCTATGTTTTCTCTCTTCTATTGTGAATACAATACTGGCTGGTGTGATTTCAAAGTCATTGCATTTTGATTTTATTCGCAATTTACATTATTATTATATTATTCATTATAATATAAACATTATTCTGTGGTAAGCACTGTTGCCTCATCATAAGGAGGTTCCAGGTTCGAATCCCAGTTGGGCAGGGCTTTCCTGCATGGAGTTGGCATGTTTTCTCCGCATTCTCATGGGTTTCCTCTAATGTGCCATGTCACAAAGATCAGATCATTGTCATGTTCAAGAAACCAGTTTGAGTTCACTGTACTCAAATAGCCTCCACAGTCACTAGATCTCAATCCAATAGAGCGGCTTTGGGATGTGGTGGAACGGGAGATTTGCATTGATGTGCAGTTGACAAATCTGCTGCTACTGCATGATGCCATCATGTCAATATGGGCCAAGGTATCGGAGGAATGTTTCTAGTACCCTGTTGAATCTATGCCATGAAGAACTGAGGCAACTCTGAGGGCAAAAGGGGGTCCAACCCAGAACAAGCTAGAAGTACCTAATGAAGTAGCTAGTGAGAGTATTTAGATGCCCTTGGCCCATGTTGACCATTTTCTTGAATTTGGTAGATTTCAGACAGGTGCTGGAAGACCGACCTTGGGCCATTTATATCGAACAGTATATAGGGTAATATTTACTCTAAGAGCCGGCAGTCTGACCTCTCCTGCAATTACAAAGTGAAATGTAATTTCAACCAAATGAGTCATGTCTCTCAGGCTTACCTGAGCAACAAAAAATGCAATACGTGCAGCAGTGAGGGAGGTGCTGCTGTGGTGTGTGAAGGTCCTGGGAGCGTGAAATGCCCTCTGCACATTTTGCTATATGGGACACTGGGACTGACATTTCGTGAGTGAGGTGAGGTGAGTGAGTGAGTGAGTGAGTCTTTATTGTCACTGTACAAGAGGTACAATGAAACTGTCTGTACAAAGTAGTTATTTATACCAAGAGAAGTCAAACATTTAAAAGGCACACACCAAAGAAAAATACAAGACATCAAAATAAAAAATAATTTGGAGCAGCAGCAAAAAAGGATTAGTGCAACTTAAAATAATGATGATAAATGATAATTGCAACTGTGTGTGTGCGCGTGTGTGTGCGTGTGTGCGTGTGTGCGTGTGTGCGTGTGTGTGTGTGTGTGTGTGTGTGTGTGTGTGTGTATAACATCTGTCATGGTGGAAACGGGGCAATGGAGGCCACAGCTCTGGGACAGAGGCTGTTTCTGAGGGTTTTCACGCTTGCCTCGTTTGGAGCAATAGTTTTCCCCCACAGATCGGTTCGTTTGGGCTATTGTGAACACAACAAACATTCTACAATGCGGAACAAAATAAGCGGGCCGAGATCGCCAAAAAAGGGGTTTGTTCGCAGTGAGAACACAATCGTCTCCACAACCGGCACAACTGACTCAGAGCCCATCTGCATTGGCGAGTTCTTGAGGCTGCATGTCTTATCAGATGCATTAGGGCATTATTTTTTCAGTCGCTGTCTGGGTTCCCGATAGAACTGGGTATGATGTTCAATTATCAAACACTGATACATTAACCAGAGAACTGCAAAAAAAAAAAACAACTAAGGGGAAAAAACTGAGCCCATTAAAGAGAACAATCAGTGGGTTCCTACCTAGTGAAACTGTGGACACATGGATGTAAAAACTAACAACTTATTATGCAAGCAAATGATAGTCAAACCTGCTTTGTGTCACGTTAATTTCATTAAGATCAAGCAAATTTTTTACAAAGATTGCAAAACCTAATTTGAACCCAAATTAGTGAACCTAATTTAGAGCCGACTTATATTCTCAGCATTTAATTTCATCTGTTTATATTGTCCTCTGAAAGTTGCTTGCAATATTATGGTAAAATAGACACAATATGCTCAAGGGTCTTTTATTCTTTGTGGTACTCATGAGTTTCTCTGCCAAAATGTTGCACTTGACAGTAAATAACTGCTTTAAACACCAAATGCACCCAATTAGGACAAATTGACAGTTTACTAAAATTCTGCAATGCAATCATGGTTGGAACAAAAGCCAGCACACACAGGGGTGCCCCAGGACCGAGATTGGGAATCACTGCCCTAGTGAAATCGGAGGTGATTTAATGGCTTAATATAGTCCCTTAACACACAGATAAAGCTGAAATCTTTTAACAGGGTGCCATTAATTGTGAAACCTTTCTTTGGAGGTAATTGATTTGATTTAATCAGTACATGATTTAGTTGGTTCCATTGGAAAGTTAATATCGAACAGCATTTCTGAGATGTTATGTTGAGATTCTCCAAGAAAAAAATGAATAAATAAAAAATAGAATTTATAAATTTTAAAGTATTGTTTGTGCATTGCCAGTCAGGGGGTGCCAGTCATTTGAGCCCTCTGTAGCTGCTTGGAAACATCAAAGCCATTTGTTCGTGAGGTTAATCCGTGGAAAGAACGACTGCAATTTGCTTGGGAGCATAAAGATCGAAATGTGGAGCAATGTACAGAGGTAATGTGGTCTGATGAGCCCAGATTTACTCTATTCCAGAGCGATAGCCATGTCAGGGTAAGACCAGAGACCCAAGAAGCATGCACCTGAAGTGTGCACTATATAAGCTTCTGGAGGCAGTGTTGCAATCTGGGGTTGCTTCAGTTGGTCAGGTCTTGGCTCAGCAACACTATACAGCAATAAAATGACATCGGTAGACTGCACTGAATGACCTGGTTATCCCGTCAATGGGTTTGTTAATCCCTGATGGCACAAGATATATTCCTGGATGACAATGCGCAGAGTCATCGGGCCAAAATTGTGAAAGAGTGGCTCAGCCAGCATAAATCATTTTCACTGAAGAATTGGCTGCCAGAGTCCTGACCTTTACCACCTGAATGCCTTTTGAGTGTGCTGAAGAAGGCTTGATTGTGTGGTTTGACTCTCCGATCACCAATTCAAGGTCTTGGACAACAATTATTAGGATTTTGATTTGACATATTGCATAAGATTGTTAAAACAATGCCATGGTGAATGCACGGCGCGATCAAAGCCAATGTCATTCCAACAAATTTGTTATGCAACTTTTTCATTCAGCCAGGCAGTGAATTCTGCAGTGATGACCTTTGTGTCTCACATCCGAAAATAAGCTGTCACTCAGTGAGCCTAAACATGTTGATTATCTCTCTGATTCTGAATTCAAGAAAAAAGGTCCTCAGATTACAATTCACAAGAGCCGACTTAGACCTCTTGGCTAATGTTGTCTGACTATGGATGGTGAACGGAGTGCCAGAAAGTGTGAGCTGCCAGCCCTTATTTGCTAACAGGCCGTGACACTTGCTGGCTTTGTCCTCTTCCAGGAGACAGACGGAAATAGCACTGCTGGAGCATTTCTGGATCATAATGGTAAATGATGCAATGTCAATGCGAGGGCAATTTCATGTGAAATAGTGCTGCAGCAGTTTTGACTATGCAGAGACCAGCTGTCATTGAGAACAATTGTTCGTGCTTACCGTCATATTCTCACATGCTGCTATTTCTGTTATTAATTAGCACTTTTATCAGGAGGTGTTGGAATAAATCTCACTGGTTTTTGTGTGCCAGGGGGTCAGGGCTTGTAAACAGGGACATGCGTAGGCAGGATGTAGTTCATCTCTTCCTGAATGTTCAAAGTTCCCTTTATCTATTCCGGGGCTGCTAAAATCACAGTCCTTGAGGGCCGAGTACTGCTGGGTTTCCACCCTGCCTTACCTGGGGGTCAGGTGTGATGACAGTCTGGCCAATCAGTGGAAATAGCCATGCAGTTAATTGCTTTGAAGGTGAGAAATCCAGGGCAGGATATGGATTCAAGGGGCAGATTTGGGGAGCCCTGATATACTCATGATAAAAACAGAGCATATTCTCATCTCCTCTATATACCCTCTATATACCACGTGCTGGGTTGTCTGACCTCCCTGTGAAATCACTGAGTCGTTTGAACAGGAAGGGAAAAGCGCCTGGTCACAAGACCGTGAAACCTATGAATAACTGTCACGTTGGCGGCAAGAAATTGTCAGCTTATGTCACAAAATTCAGATGACCTTGCCACGAGCTTGAAGATGCTCTCCTTCATGTGTACGAGACTTGTGCAGTTATTTATGCAAGGCAGTTTAAAGTGGTTTATTTCCTTAATACTGCTGGTTCATTGCTGGTACTCAATGATATTGCATTATCCACTCTGATCATGTTCAGTCTCCTTGAAAGTGTAGGATTTTTGGCATTTTTCAAGTAGTGAATTGGCTTTCTGGAAAATGCGTGGAAAAGTGGCCACATTTTTCCCCCCCATCTAATCCCTGGACAGTTTTTTGTCTTTCATAATGCTACCTACAAACTCAATATATTGTATTGATCAGAGTTATTTAGGAGCACTTCAGCAGAAATCGTGTAAGTTCATTTTACCGGTGAATCAATACTCTTGGCTCAGTCTCGCCTCTGTGACCTTAAAGTAATGTGCTTATAACAGCTGTAGACTTTTCCCAGTGATCTGCCACGGTCAGTTTTGAGATTGTTTGGGAGATACCGCGCTTGCTGTGAGAGAGATGCACGTTTCATTTTCTGCTGTACTTTGTTGATAATAGATTTGCATGCTGGGTTTCAGTGGCCTGCAGGATTTTACAGGACTACATTGGTAACAAGTTTTAAGATGTAACTGTAAATCACAGCAAATGGAGGGCTGGGATAGTCATTAGGTGGAGGTTTAGGTGGTTCTAAATTAGTACATGGCACATTTCTCTGTTAATTTCTCATAGCACATTGTTTGGGTACGCTGCGTTGGGTTCAGTACCTTAAGACATAGGGTATCATCCATTTATGCAAACAGGGTTTAAATGAAGTACAAACATGCAGAATATATACACTGAACAAAAATATAAACGCACCACATGAAATGGTGCCAATATTTCAAGTGTGCCGTTATGAAATACCAAATATATTTGTTTTCATTTGCAAAAGGAATGTTTCCATTGATTGATGTCTAAAATTTGAGTCCAGCTCAAACATTGAGTATTTTTTTCGCCGGTGTAATGATTGGTATGAGTAAACGAGTGCGGTGTACCCAGACACTGCTCAGACAGAATGAGCAGTACTCAGAAAAACCTTGGGCCGAGGACTATAAAAGGCCACACCAAAATGTTGGATTTTGTCAGACGCAGCCATGCCTCGGATGTCTCAAATTATGTGGGAGCGTGCCATTGGCATGCTGAATGCTGGAATGTCCATCAGAGGGGTCGCTGCACAGCTGAATGTTCACTACAGTACCATAGTTCGTCTACGACAGCGTTTCCGACAGACTGGAAGCACTGCGAACAGGCCTCATCGGCGTCGTCCACGTGTGACCACCCCTGCTCAGGATCGTCACATCCGGCTGGTGCACTTGCGTGAACGTTTCAGACCGGCGACACGCACGGCCGATGACAGTCGGTCTGAACAATAGATGAATCTCTGCTCAAACAGTTCGCAACCATCTCCGAGATGCAGAATTGCATGCTCGACGCCCTCACCGTGGGCTGGACGTCACAGACGTATGCCGCCGGAATCGTCTCACATGGGCTAATGCACAGTTCCGGTGGCCCTTGGCACGATGGAGAAATGTGCTGTTCACAGATGAATCAAGATTCAACTTGTATCACGCGGATGGGTGACGTCGTGTGTGTGGCGCCGTGTCGGTGAACGGTTTGCTGACACAAATGTCGCCCGGAGAGTCGCCCATGGCGGAGGCAGTGTCATGGTGTGGGTAGGGATTCCACAGACAGAGAACTCCATTGCATTTCATCGATGGCAACTTGAACGCCCAAAGGTACCGTGATGAGATCCTCGCACCAACTGTAGTACCGTTTGTCCAACAGCATAATGTCACGTTCCAGCATAATAACGCCCGTCCTCATGTCGCTAGGGTCTGCACCCAGTTCCTCACAGTTCAGAACGTTCAGGTGCTGGACTGGCCCGCATATTCGCCCGACATGTCTCCCATAGAACACGTTTGGGATACTCTGGATCGGCGAATCCGGGACCGTGTTCCAGTCCCAGGTAATGTCCGGCAACTCCGGATAGCGCTCCAGGAGGAGTGGAACAACATTCCACAGGCCACCGTAGGCACTCTGGTAAACTCCATGCGTAGGAGATGTCGCATTGAGAGACGCGCGTGGCGGACATATGCGATACTAAACTGTGAAATTTATGATATCCACCCCTGCCCTGTTGAAACTGTTGCCAAACTTTTGATTGTGCGTGTATCAAGGTGTAACGGACATCAATATGATCAGTATAGATGTCTTTTTCATGTCGTAAAATTTGCTGAGGTTCACATTATCCCATATGTAATAAAATTCACAAAACATCTGGTGGTGCGTTTATATTTTTGTTCAGTGTATATGACAAAACCACCATCTGTGACATTTGGTTGGCTTCTAGAGTAATTCCATATGAAATCAGTAAGTGGTCACCAGGTCATCTCAGATTTGTTTAATTTTTGTATATTTTGTAGTGTTCAGGACCAATATGAAAAATAGCCAAATATTAGGTTCATACTCACTCTAGCAGGGTTTCCTCCCGGGTTTTTTTGAAGCTGTGGCGGTGTGGCAGAGGGCTTCAGCATCGGGTCAAAATTCAGCATTATCAAGTGTGGCCAGTTTTCATTAATCAGCACGTAGGCGATGTAGTAATTGAAGTTTATGTGCACGGAGATTTATCAGTTTCACGTGTGTGACGATGGATTTCACATAATATGAAAACCGATTATTACTCCAGAATCGGAATTAAATAATCATGAAGATAGTTAGGTAGAGCAGGATGTGCTCACAGCTAACACAGAAGTTAACATCGTAATTTATCATTTTGCAAAGTGAACAAAATATTTTTCTCTATTCGTTGCACACATTGCATTAAGAAGAAAGCAGCGCATTTTACTGCCGATGTCTAATTTTTATTCATTGGAAAACCTGTTCATCAAGCAAAATGATTGACAACAGTTCAAGAATTATTAACGCTCATTTTAACTTAACTTAATGAGAACTGACGACACCTGATTGTCCTCAGGATTTTTGGTGGTTATGTAAAGTCATTTTTCATCGGTATGGCGGTTGCGGAAACATGTTGCGGAAACCTCGAATAGTTTCCCTTATAGAAGGGTCCAAAAAAGGTGGTGCGGCACCTTTTTAGTATGGAGGACTGTTTTTGTGCCATTTTTGAAGGACCTTACCTCAGGTAAATTCCCTTGTTTTTTTCAGGAGTCTTTCACCTATGCATAAAGAGCATTTTAAAATTGATATTTGCATATATGTATAACGTGGAGAAAATTGGCTACAGAGTTGGTCCTTCACCCAAAATGCACTTTTTGGGGGCCCTTAAGGGTCAGGAAGGAAAGGGTTAATGGCAATTTAAAATTATTCATTTGAAAGATCTTGATCTTCTCTACAATTGAACGAACAAATTGGTTTAAAATCAGCATACCTTCCAAGACAAAATCACTATTTAATGCATTCACTTGTTAGTTTCTCAATAGAGCCAGTTGCACAATGTGGATGTACATATATGCGCACAAGTTGCGTGCATTAATGAGTAAATGTAGTCAATATCCAAAGTATACATTGTTGGAAGGAAAACACATAATCGGGAAAGCTATAAAATCATATTCTGTGTTCTGGACCCCGCGCCAAAGCCAGTCGCCACCCTTTAGGTTGCAGTGCAGTGCGGTGCGCACGTATCAGTGGCGGCTCGTTAACTGGCTAAAGAGGAAGCTCAAACAATCGATGTAATGGTAATTTAAAGAAACTCAGAAAACTTTCAACATTATCGATGTGGCCAGTTTTCATTTATAACGCATACCGATTACGACTCAGGACTTCTCACGATTTTCTTTACTCGGGGGGTGGAAGCAATGCATGTGTTTATTGTTTAAATGAAATAAAATTATTTGAAACATCTTTATGCAATTCCATTGCTTCCAACCCCTGCATACAAAAGGATTACAAATCCACATGAGAATTTCTTACATATGTGTTGCTTGAATAATTTCTGACGACAGCAGAGGAACGTAAATATGCCACTTAAACTCACACCGAACGCGTGCAAGTTGATGGGTTGGCGTTATAAATGAAATCCATCACCTGAAACTCGCATGACACGCAGGATTCCTTGTGAAGTTTGGATAAAGCAGTGGTTAACTCTTGTACCCGCAGTTCTCTGTGCCCTTTCAAATAGTTCATTCTGCTTTTCAGCCATGCTCTCAGGTTCTTTACTTGAGACCAACAACATCCAAATCCCAGTCAAACTCTCCTTTGCCCATTGGTACAAATCTCTTGGAGTCTGTGTGAGATGCTATAGACCAAATGAAGTGTCAAACTGAAAAATGAATTACAATAAGCTTAGTTTTTTCTTACTTTGACTGTAATAAAACCTAATACACATTCTCATTTTTTTGACAATTTGTCAAGAGTGCAAGGCTGAACAGCTGCAGGTGGTATATCTTGAGACTCCATTTTAGGAAAGCTTCTCCAGTACCGCCACCTGGATTTTAGAAATAGAACTTTTTCTATCTATGTAATTTTTCATTGGGAGTAATTAAAAATTGCTTCAACAAAAGCTTTTCTCAGGGTTGGGGAGGGTAGGGTTTCCCGGATAGCCAACAAATGAGCACTAAACCTAATGAGGAAATCTGACCTAAAATTTTCAGGGAAGGAATGCTGATTTGAAAATGATTTTTGGCTCGATTGTTGTTGACATCATGATCTTACTAAAGAATAACTTTAATCACCATTAACTCTTTCCTTCCTGACCCTTAGGGGCCCCCCCAAAAAATTTTTGGGGTCAGACCAACTTTTCGGCCCATTTTGTCCCTGTGATGCATAATTCAAGATATATACTTCTGCATTAACCCCTTTGTGCAGAAGCCAAATTTGGCTATTTATGGGTTACCCACTTTAATGCTGTATAATTCAAGATTTAAGCTTCACAAAGAGGAAAAATGTGGCTCAATTCAGGAAAGACACTTACAGCATTTATAATTACATTGTATTTCAGTTTATTTTCATGATTTTGGTAGAGAAAATGAGCAGCAAACATAAAAAATCTTCATGAGAATTCACCATTGAAATTGCAAAAAAAATAATTCTGACGATTGAAAAACTGCTGGGGCTTAAAACTATACATTTCTGGTATCATAAACTCCTTGAGCACAAGTAGAATTCATCTTCAACATTACATTCTAGATTACCTACATGCTATTAGCCAAATTATACAGCTACCCAAGTGTCTCCCCAAAGTCTAAAAATGATTTGCTGTCAAATCATTAAAAAAATCATGTATTTAACACAATTAAAGCTTTAAGGCATGAAATTTAATATGAACGAATGATTTTCTGGTTGAGTTTAGTATGAATTTATCAATATCAGTGCAGTTGAATATCAGTGGTCACAGTAACCTCTCCAACTACGAAACATGCCTTTTCTCCATAATAAAGTTTAGAGTTTTGGCCATTTTTCTTCAAAGCCAGCACAAACACGCATTAAATAAACTGCTAATTAAACGGTCAGAACATTCACCCTGTAATGAAAGCTACCCGTCCCCTCTTCAAAGCTCACGAACCCATTTCAACACTTATAAGGAGCAAGTACACCTCACTAACTCAGTAATATCTGAATTCTGAAATATATCTTATTTTAACTGAACAGACACTCCACTTTCCGGGAATATCAAATCCATTGCCTCTCCAGATTCAAAAGAAACGTGCAATGAACGTACCGGGGGTCCACACCAAAATGCACGGGCAGTTCGCGTTTTAAACAGGAAAAAAACCTCGACATTCGACTTTGTTGAGTACATATACATTCCGAAACAGAAAAAAAAAACAAACAAAAATAGCAGCCTGACCTTTTTCGTGAATCCCTCCTCCAGAGACATTGACTGTATAAAATAGAGACCGATGTATCCAATAGCAGGACCCCTCCGGTCCTGTTTCATTCGAAATAATTCCAATAGAGCATATCGTTCTCATTTAAATTCTGTAATGTAACTGAACACTTCAAGGCCAGTTTTGCGAACCGATTTTCTATAAATCCCGTCTATTTTAGCCGCGTAATGTGCATAACGTAGACAGGATACAACCGAGCCTGCTGATACGCATTGGTTTGTATGCTCTGTGTTTGTCCAATCAATGTGTTTCACTTACTCTAAAATGTTTAAACACTCGGGAATTGGATAAGAAACGAGCCAATCAATACATTGTGACCAGGGAAACTTCACGAGGCCATGAAGTGTAACTCTACAATTACGCAGAAGAGCTTGAGTGTATGGTTGAGTGATTGGCTATCAACGCCAGTACTCGGGTGGATATAAGGAAGCGCTGGATTTGTCAATGAAGGAATCTACGCGTAAATCCAGGGTAGGGACCTATAGTTTTTTTTTTTGTATGGGACAACTGTAATAGGCAATAGAATGTGAGAGAATCAATACCATGTCGATTTTTTTGCCTCAGAAAACTGATTTTTCTGAACTACTAATTGGAATACTGTTAGCTCACTGTGGCTAAACTGGTTGCTACAAAGGATAACGATTTTTTCTGTGTCAAGATATCGTTTTTTTAAACTGCTGAATCGACACTATGGGCGAGGATACTGACCAGTTTGCACATCAGGCTTAGCTGAGGAGTTTAATTCATGCAGCTCTCGAAAAACAGGGAGTGGAGTGAACTTCACCGTATTCAGAACCGCGTTCGAGGTCTGCTTGCTTGTGAACATTCAATAACTGATCCGGGGGTGGTATCTCGTGATCGAGTACAGCAACAGCGTGCTTCCAATTTGCAGGTCTATAGACGCGGGCATCTACATCTGCAGAAAGGGGTTAAATTATCACTGCTGGGTACTTCCAAGTCTACAATCAAACTTTTCTTAGCAGCATGGTATGTATGGCAGAGGACTTTTTTGATGAGAAATAACAAAGTTCATCTTCCATATTTGTAAAATCTAGAGACTGGGATGCCTATATCAATTTTAAAATACTATTTGGATGTAGATGAAAGAATCCTGAAAAAATCAAGGCATTATCTATTATACTGTAGGAGCTATGGCCCTTCAAAAATGGCGTGAAAACAGATGTCCACACCAAAAAGGTGCCATGCCCCCTTTTCTGACCCCTCTGGAAGGGAAACTATTGGAAGTATGAAGCCAATATTTGGGGTTTTTCATATTAGCCCCGTATCTTCCAATATAAGAGAAAATGAAGCAAATCTGAGTCCATGACTGGGAAAGATTTTTGGAAATAAATTGATTTCATATGGAATGACTATTTAAGGTGGAAATGGAATTTATTTCAATTGTCCTTGAAAGTTGGACTGAGGTGTTGATAATCTTTTACAGCGCCCTCCATAATTATTAGCACCCCTAGCTAAGATGTGTTAAAAGCCTTAAAATGAAGGGCTTGCAGAAGTATACTCACACTGAAAATTGGAGAAAAATGTAACCTTCAACTCAGGGATTTTTTTTCCCCCTTAAAATTCACTTGACTAAGAAATAATAATTTTTCATAAAATGACTTGTTCCGCAATTATTGGCACGCCTAACAATTCCTAGGAATTAAATGTAATTGAAGTATTTCTGTGATTTCTACAGTAGTTTACAAAGTTGATCAAAGTATCTAGGAACATTTTAATTAGTAAATCATCACTTCCTGTTTCCCTGGGGTATAAATATGACGTGACACAGAGGCCATCTCTTATCTACTCTTCAACATGGGAAAGACAAAGGAACACATCATTCAAGTAAGGCAGATGCGTGTCGACCTTCACAAGTCAGGCAATGACTACAAGAAAATGGCCACTAGCCTGCACCTGCCCATATCTACTGTCAGAGGAATCATGAAGAAGTTTAAAACAACTGGAACAGAGGTATACAAGCCTGGACGAGGACGAGAAATGAAAAGTTCTCCAAAGCTCACTGTTAAAGAATTGCAACAAATGGTAGCATCTTTGGGTCACACAGTCTCCAAAACAACCCTCAGGCGCTATCTACATGCCAACAAGCTGTTTGGGAGACATGCGCAGAAAAAAATGTTTTCTCACGAACAAATATTAAACGCAAACGTCTGGAGTTCGCTAAGCAGAACTGGGACTGTGTGCTTTGGTCAGATGAGACCAAGATTAAGCTTTTTGACAACAAACACTCTAAGAGGGTCTGGCGGAACACAAAAGATGAGTATGCAGAGAAGCACCTCATGTCTACTGTGAAGTAGGGGATAGGATCGGTGATGCTGTGGGCCTGTTTCAGAGGCCCAGGGAACCTTGTTAGGGTGCATGGAATCATGAACGCTTTGAAATACCAGGACATTTTAAATCAAAATCTGGTGGCCTTTGCCCGAAAGCTAAAGAAGGGTCATCGCTGGGTCTTTCAGCAAGATAATGACCCTAAACATGTGGATTCTGGTTCAACAGACACAGAATCAAGCTCCTCCCATGGCCATCTCAGTCCCCAGACCTCAACCCCATTGAAAACCTGTGGCGTGAGCTGAAAAGGAGAGAGCAGAGGAGAGGACCCAGGTCGCTGGATGAATTATAGAGATTGTGCACAGAGAAATGGTCAAAGATCCCTCTTTCTGTATTCTCCAATCTTGTGAAACATTATCGGAGAAAATTAGGTGCTGTTTTGGTGGCAAAAGGGAGTTGTACAAAGTACTAACATCAGGGACGCTAATAATTATGGCACACATGATTTGATGTAAAAGAATTATTTCTTTAATGTGGGATTTTTTCCCCACTGAATAAACGCACTTGAATTAAAGGGTGGATTTTCCTCTTTTTTTCATTGTGGTCCTATATTATTTATAATATATTATAATTATGGAGGGCGCAGTATAAAAACTCTGGAGGTTAGGGGGATTTCCTGAATTCTAAGTTGAAATACCAGTGATCTTCACATAGGTCTGTCATGCACTGCATGTCTCTGTGTGTGCATATGTTTGGAATGACAGCCAGTGTTTTGGCTACCTTTCTGAGATGCGTACAAAGAGCTCCCAGGTGGCTGTGGAGGTGCCATGTGAGATGGCTTATCCTTCAGTTGAAGTGTGAGGTGTCCAAGGTTGGGTTTGTTTTCTTTCTTTGCTCACGGGGAGGGGGGTGGGCAGTATTAGGGATGCACAGAATTAAATGCACAAGGGAAGTGTCCCCAATGCCCATACCTGGACTGCACTGCCAATCGGAGAACAGCTTTGCTTCCTCTGTTTCGCTCTATTCCCTGCTTTTGCTACAGGCCCATAGAAGCGTCCACTGGGGGGTGGGGTAAACAGTTGTGGAGATCTTGAATTACCATTTGTTGTGAGCGGCGGTCCCTCGGCCAATACTGCTGCACAGACACGATGATCCTTCCTCATGTCATGAAGGCTGTATCCCTTAAACATTAAGATCCAATTAATTTAGTTCCAAGCTGTTTGTTCTCGTGAGGCTTTCTTGAGGAACCCAGACTTCTTCCTCCCATTTTCACATTATGCTTTGAACTGCTTATTATATTTCATGGGGCTTTTCTCAGTTATGCGTCTGAAGTTTAGGAAGCAAAGCTGTGGCAAGACAGGCTTGTTGGGCTGAATGAAAAGGTAGCATTTATCACATCTCAACTAGGCTGGTTCAGTTCCAAGTCGAATGATTGGATCGATGGCTGTGTGTCCCAAGGCTATAGCTATGCGTCATTTTTCAGTTTAAGTTTAATGGCAAAAAATGCCGTGTTGTGCACCATTGATCCTGAATATAAAGAAGGAGCAGTTTGTTTTGAGGAACAACCATTCTTGATATAAAAGCAATTCTAAGACGCTGTGCACTATTCAAATGGATGAGATTCAAATGTATATATTGTCAGCAAAGGTCACTTATCCTCATCCAGAATTGGGAGCTTTCATTCAAAATAGCATGGCAGTAAGGTCTAAACCTATGATGCTGATGTTGGTGTGCAAGCAAATCAGTAAAAATTTAGATTAGCGTGTGTGCTGTGTCAATTTCCGCAATAGTTTTAGCTGTAGCACTAACCATTCTGTACTCCTGGCCCCCAGTGAGAATATGTCTAATGTAGCCCATTGATAATGAATAAAGATGGAAAATCCAACAACTTCCCAAAAGTGCAGCCAAAACCTCTGGATCACTATCACGGTTCTGGCTGCTGCACAGGTTATAAGCCCACTCCCTCCATCTTAGTGGACGGGTCATGGGCCATATTAAAAAAGTATGTGTCAAATCATCTGTTTCCAGAAATGGTTTTTGTCATTTTGAGTAGCTCTTACCATGCTGATGCATGTTCAAGCATTAATTTTTTTCTGATTAGTTTGATTTTATTTAGTTATTTCACAGTATAAGCAGGGGGTCTGAAGTCGTGATTGGACAGATGTGATTGACAATGAATGACTCTTCAGAGAAACCGTCACCTACAGGCTAATTTCCAAGAATTCTTTGGCTCTAGAATGTGATCGTCGAGAAGAGATGGCTATAATGTTAACATTATGGATGCATAAGTTGCTAGATACCAGTGAAAGTGAGTATGACCCATGGTGATTTTGGAAGTCCAATGGAAATCAACAAAATTGTCTTGGCTCTGAATATGGCGTCATGTATTTGAAGTGATGCTATAGCTAATAAATTCAGCCACTTTGCTTGCTGGCTAGCAAGCTAGTTTAGCAAGACTCTATAACAGGTCCCTGCAAGTTGGATTGTTACAGAGATTGATAGCGCAATGTAGCAAATTCTAAAACAGATCCCTGTAGGGTTGTAACAGAAATTGATGGTAAAAATCTCTTTACACGGAACATAGCGCAATGTATTGTTAGCAGCAATGTTATGTTCACTGCAACGAGATGTCTTGCCATCAATTTTAATTATTAATTTAAGTGACCTTTTACCAAAACTTGCTAGCCAACTAGTAAATTGGGATCGATTAACCTAGTTGGCAGGCTAGCTAATAAGACAGTTTGAACTCATGCTAAAATGCAGGGAGTTAATTTACCCACTTACAGTATGTACCTTATTTTGAAGGTATTTAGGGTTGCATGAGGTAGCCTAACCATAGTCATTGTATTAGCCACCAAGCTAGTAGATGGCTTGCAGTCGGCAAAAGTTTGTAGAGGCTGGTAGGAATACCAGACATCGACAACAATGTGAACAATGTAATGCTAAGGACAAACAAAGTAGCAAATGTATTTAACCTCATTTGACTCTACTTGGAAAAGATCCAAACGCGCAAACCCTTGAACAAGCTTTCAGTCATGGCAGAACAGTGCTTTTTAAAGGCCTGAAATTTGGTTACCTTTCCTAGCAAAACAATGTAGAGTACATTACCCCTGGTCTCCAGTTTAAAACGCAAGAATCCAGTTCACCTTAGTTCAGGGATCTGTTTGCAACTGAGTACGGGAGTGTAATGGCGGGACCTCAATACTGTGGCTCAACCACCCTTATCACTACTGCACAGACTCTGGCTCCATATGTGCAAGATGGCAGCATTTGTGTGAAGGATATTTTGGTTCTATTTCTGTACAGAGTTAGGTAGTGGAGACGCATTGTCCATCTTAACATATAGTCTATGATGTAGCCAGACACACAGGGGAAGTGACTCGGAGGACCCACAGCTCCAGCAGTCAGACTGCTGTATTCACATATGAATTTAAAAAATGATGGGGAGAAATGGATATTTAGAAACTGTGGACATTTTTCCCAATGTGGCCAATCATAGCTATTTCCACATATGCACTGCCAGGTATTCAGATTTTAGTCTAGAAGAACTGGAGGATATTACAGTGGCAAAGATCTTGAAATTGAACAAAAAACTTTTAGGTTCTGGACTTTTCCTAACAGAAAAAAAATGATAGAAGCTTGTTTTTGACAACTCTTAATTACCACAAATGAGGGTCAAACTCAGTTTCTCTCAGCAGTGACAAATGTACTAGGTTTTTCTAGATCACAGGAGATTTTCCCAAGTCAAACTTTCTGACCATGGTTGCTCGCCTGTCGGAAAATGTATCTATTCCGGGTCCCAAAGACTTGCCCCTGGGTCCGGTTGCTCTTCACCTGCAACTGATCCCCGCCATCAAGTATCACCTTCCACAGAGAGGAAACCAGACCTGTGGGGAGATTAGAATGATGGTGCGTGGACTACCGACTGCTAACCAAATGGCAGCCATGGTCCCCTCCTCTCGGTGAGCGCAGACACATTTAGTGTATACACTGGGGACAGTGCCTGGGCAGCAGTGTGGTGGAGAGACTTGTGTCAGCCTTTCCTCAATTTGGAAGCTATGGGCTCTACTGAGAATCCCGTCTTGAACCAGCCTAAAATGTTCAAGCTGGGTTAAACTGTTTTTGACGTTTTATACTAGTCACCCAGGTGTTTGCCTGGTGACATTGTCAAAATTATCGCTTATACCACCTTGAATCATCTTAGGATCCTAGATGGTACTTTTTCTTGCAAGGGAGATTCATCCTTCCAAAATTTTATTTAACACAATCTTATTTAACATCACTATTGCAAGTCAGAATAATTTGGCATTCAGCTGGAATTCTCTTAAGAAAAATGTTATTTGACTATAGACCTTTGTGTGTGGTATATCATTGTCTTCAGTTAACCTGAGGAAAATGGCAGTAAATGGCTGTGCTACATAGCCCAAAAGTATGATCACTTTCTCAAGATTTCTGCCTCATTTGTTGTGTGAAAAAAGGATCAGAAAAGCAGCACTCCCAAAGATAGCATGGCACCTTTAGCACCTTTGTTATAACTGATATTTTTTAAAGCCAAATGAGATTTATGCTGATATACATTTTTGCCCGCTTGGCCTTTCCCTGCTATCATATGAAGTGCTGACTGATATAATTTTACAATGAGGCAATATCTGAGCATCTGCCACAGTTCTATGTGAGATTCAGGTGGTCTACCTGGATAATTAAATTGTCACTCACTGATTTGCACAGGTATTTTTAGTATTTGACAGCACTCCCTTAAAATGGGCAAAATGAAACTATCAATGCTCTGCCTAGAGGATAAAAGTAAATAAATACAGCCTGTTGTCACATATATTGATTACCAGGGGTAAGGTTACACATCATGATTGCGTTTCAAATACCCATTAAAATTATGCCCCACAGTGGTTAATTCTGTATTGGATTTTGTTATGGCCTCATGTTTTACAGCACAGGATGTCAGAAAATGAGAAATGCTGTCAAAATAACATTGTACTATATATTCGTTGTCCTTTTTTGCTGTAAATTAATGTAATTTTTGTTGAATTAAGAACCACACCTAGTGCTGTGAAAAAATATTTGCCCTCTTTTATTTGCATATTTGTCACACTTAAATGTTTCAGATCATCTAACAAATTTTTACATTGGACAAAGATAACCCATGTAAATACAAAATGCAGTTTTTAAATCATGATTTCATTTATTAAGGGGAAAAAGCTATCAAAACCAACCTAAATCTTGCTAATCTTGCAAAAATATTAGTTCATTAATCAGGTCAGGTGACTTTATTTGTACCCGTAGGTAGATTTGTCTTGCATCAAAACAGAACAAAGGGTGTCCATGTTAGTAAGACAAAAACACTGGCAATAAAAACAGTAAAAACACTGGTAAGAACACGAGCAAAACAAAGACATGACACAGACACAAACGGGTACTCACAAGCTTACTAAAAGACTAAAAACTAAAAAAAAAAAAAACAGACTCGAGAAACCACTAAAAGACCACCTGCATAAAATCAATGTGCAAAGGGCAAATAAATTGTTCCATAAATAAATAAATTGTGTAAACTCTATGATTTGTTCAAGTGGACAGTCACAGATGGAATTAAGCTGTTCCTGTAGCGTTTTGTCCCATGCCTTGGGACTTTGAACCTACGACCAGAAGGTAGGAGTTGGAATTCGTTAGCCAGAGGGTGGGTGTCATCACTTATGATGCAGCTGGCTATCCGCTGTAACCGTTTGGTCTACAGGGATTCTAAGCTCAGCTGCAACTCACCAATCATGTCATTGCGTATTGTTTGCTTGGGCCTTGAATCAGTTTTGGATGGTGTTCTAAACCTATCAGTATCCATGCTGAGATGACAGTAGTCTTCGCACCTGGCTTGTCCCTCTCAGGTGTGGAGCCTGAAACTTGAACAGGAAGTTGAAAAAAACAAGATCCTGTCGGAGGCCCTGCAGACTCTGGCCACTGAGCACCACAACCTCAAGCGGTCCTTCTCCAGGACGAAGTCCCAGCCATTGGGCGTGTTTCCCGAGGACGAGTTTTTTGACGCTTACTCTGGTGAGCACCACAGTTGTCTCTTCTCGTCATTCTATCCGAGAGATGACACCGGTTGTGTTGATACTGGGTGGTCCATGTGGAGGACTTGTGTCCAATACACTTTCATAGCCACTAATATCAAAGACCTTTAATGGTGAGAGAATACATCTGTACATACATCATTATTGTTGGTCAGGATGTATTTCAATTGCTGTCATTCCTTTATTGTGACAACTTCTCTTGGGGTCTGAATACTTTTTGTGGTGGGTGTTGTTCTAGTTTTTAGACCACTACATACATGTACATTTTTTTTACAAGCTCAGATGCGATTTCTTAAATCCACTGTTGTGTAAACAATCGTGCATGGGCATGGTAAAATTTGACCAATTGTTTTCATGCTGCTTCTCTGACCATTGGAGAGCATTTCAACAGAAATAGAGCAAGGTTCTGAGTGATGCATGCAAGAGAATGAGGCAGTAATGTGTTTAATGTTTTGCTTGGTGAGAAGACTAGTCTTGGGAATTTCCAGTGCTTGTCAGCCGGACCAGAGAAGCAAGCTGAGGACTTCATCAGGTCTGACAGACTGCAACAGTTGCAGTAAATGACTAATGGTTTTGCAAAAACAACCAAAATGATCATTCCAAGATCCAACACAGGGATGGCAAAGATTGAGACAATCTACATCCAGTGTTATTGAAGTATATAGAACTCAGTTATGCAAATATTACTGGAGTGTCCTCATGACTGATTTCCAAAGAAATATTCTGTAGATAATGGCTACATAAAAGTATTTTCCCATTATGTTAGTTATGCTGCTTGTCCACCGAACACGATACAAATTTTTTGAGCAGACACATTTCATTCAAAGTCAAAGCAAAGACACAATTACATGTGAAGACGCTAGTTCATGCCAGGCGATGCGAATTGCGCGGGGAAGGCGGCACAACGCGAGTGTTGAAAATGCATGAAATTCGCATTTTGCTTCACCTCAAAATATTGATGTAGAGCAACAATTTTGCGCTAGTGGAGCAGTGTTGTGAAGAGTGCCATTCCTACTGGCAGCAAGATTTGCCAGCTAGGCCTCCTAGCTACATATTCAAACTACAGTCGGCTGCATTGCTTGTGATAATTATGGGAATACTAGCTACCGAGCTAGCTGTTTCAAATGATCTGTGAAACAGTTTGACAAAAAATAGTGGCCCAGCTTAAAATTGGATATAACATCAGTTCTGCAAAATATCAAGTAGGAACAATGTTCATGAAGTCAAATGTTTGTGAAATTAACATAGCAACATTGTCAGCATAATCTTGATGATTTTTTTGCAGATTCCAGGAAGTACCGCCCCTTGAGTGCATACAAGGCTCAACTTGCATTGCTGTCAGTCGGTGGATTTGCGTGTCAATTCTCTACGAAATTATTCTCCCATATACGTAAATGTTTTCTTGGTGCAGACAGAGCGGAAAATCTTTGAAGCGAAAGAAGAAAAATGATTCCACAGTCAAACTCTCACCAATAGAGTGAGGAGAAATGTTGTTTCTCATTCGGTGGAAAGGCAGCATAACGCAAAAGATTTTATTCTGTGGTCATGACCATGAATGAAAATTGATAATTCAGGGTTTGAGTGGAAATTGAGTATAAAGATTCTTTGGGGCAGCACTGCTGATATTGGGCAGTGGTGCAGTGTCTGTCCTGGGGCCCCTCGATGTATTCTGGTTTTTGTTCCAACCACAATTCTTTTTTTTTTTTTTTTTTTTTTTTAATTTTGGCATCTCCAATCCCACTCGAATCTGGAATGCCCAATTGGTGAACTATGTACAAGGCTTGCTCGTTTGCGACCCCTTGTTGCCAATTCAGGAGAGTGAAGATGGTTCACAGCTCTCCTCCGAAGCATGCACCTGTCCGCCACTGCTTCTTATACACTTATTGGTTGAATCTTCGCAAGTTCAGAACGAGGGCGGAGGATACCCGGACATGAACAGGCCTATTCTGACGAGCGCCTGTCTGGCCTAGAGGAGGCGCTTGAGCAACAAACAAAGCTATTTATTTATTAATTTTCTTTTCCCAGCAGTCCCTTCCCAATTTGAAACCCTGTAGCGCAATAGCCAATTGTGCTGCCGACCACTATCGGTTGGTACGACGGGGACTCGAACCTGCGACATGATGGTCACTTCAGGACCCGGACGACTTGTCGTACAGGAGTACAAGGCCTATATAAAGGGAACTGGCAGCCAATGGAACACACACGGACTCTGACACACACTCAGAAGAGAGAAAGGGAAGATAACCATCTCTGGTCTGCTACACCTGAAATTGCTGAGTGCAATTGGACTTTGGACTACGGACCTTTTGGATACGGACTTTGTGGTGATTAGGATCACCACGCCAGAGACGTCAGACAACAGTGGATTTTCACTATTGTCGTGAGAACATCGCAAAGACGGACAGTTAGAGGACAGAATTTCTATCTTTAATGTAATAATTTAATTACCCAATTCTGTACAACTGTAATTGCTTCATTCATTCGCTCAGTCATTTAATAAATCGTTTGAATTCAATCCTTCTAAATTGGAATCTTCCAGAATAATCTGGAACACAAAACTGTCCGTAACACATGACCTTAAACAGGCCGTTCATGCTCAAAAACCCTCCAATGTCGCTGAAATATAACATTCTGCAAAGAAGAGTGTACCACCATTCCTCCACAGCGATGTGAAAGAATCATTGCCAGTTATCGCAAACACTTGATTGCTGCAGTTGTCGCAGAGGGTGGCACAACCAGTTATTAGATTTAGGGGGCAATTACTTTTTCACACCAGGCCGGGTAGGTTTGGATAGCTTTTTCCCCTTAATAAAGTAAAAATGCATTTTGTATTTACTTGGGTTGTCTTTGTTTAATATTAAAATTTATTTGCTGATCTGAACCATTTAAGTGGGACAAATGCTTTTTCATGGCACTGTAGTTCGAACCTAATAAGAGAAAGAATGGACATAAAAATTAATAATTTCTTTGGTAAGAAAACTGTGGTCAAACCTGTTGGTGTCAAGATCATTTTAAGTTTTAGCTAAGTACTTTGAATGAATTTAACACGCTAATGTTCAATAACCCAATCTGGTGGTTTTTCTCATTATCTAATTTCAACTTTTTAAAATGTTATTACCTGAAATTATTAGCAATATAAAACAAGAACTCCATATGTTCGGGGATCTTGATTGTTCTGTCAAGATGTGGTGAAAGATGCACCTGATTAAGACAAATCACCAGCTTGTTGAGATGTTATGATCGCAATTAGGAATGGGGGCGGACTGAAGTTGAAAACCACAACATAGGGCATACTTCCTGCATAATGTGAAAGTTTTGTGAGAAATACAAGCTTAAAATGAGCATTAGTAATTGATGTGCTCAGCATTGACTCTTGTCTGAGCCTAAACATTCGAAGTGAAGCTTTGACTAAGGTGAGATACGAGTGAAGAGTTTTTGTACCTGCTTTAGTACCTGAATCATGGGCAATGAAACTCAGAAACTCTGTGGTAAGAGAAGATGCTGGCTGAGAGTGGTGAAGCCGGGGGAAGCCAAGCAGGGTCTGCTGGAGGTGCTCTGACAGTAGTACAGCCTTCCAGTGGAACAATATCCCCAGATGGGGTTTCTGTCTCTGGAGGGGAGGAGTATCGGTTGCTCTGGGGCAGTACTAACTGCAGTTTCTCTCTCCACACTGACTTGCCTCTCTCCAGACTCTGACTCTGAGCACTCCCACAGCGGTTTCCTGTCTGTCACTGACTTCTCGCTGGAAGAAGAGCCCATCCGGCTCGGTGGCAGCCCCGGAGGCTCCTCCGCCATGTCCCGGGAAGGTAGCCACGGCAACGAGAAGTCCCAGTGCAACGGGACGAAGAAGCGCAGGTGAGGTGCAGTGCTTTGTGGCGCGAAACCTACACATTCTCTTTTGCTCTGCTTTCCAGTGACCCGGTAGGAGATCAGCATCCGGTTCTTTCATAGGCTTTGAACTTTCATTATATTCAATGTTTGTGGGCTGCAAGAACTTCCAATTTTATGTTGACTAGTGTTCAAATGATTAATGACCCAAGGTTGAGTGCTCCACGGTGTGGACGGGTTTTTTGTTTCGTGATTGGGCAGCTGCTATCTTAATCAGTTGCTCGGCCACTTTCAGCGTTTTAATCAACAAGGAGGTCACTGCACTTTCAGTGCAACAATTGCATTGTGATTGCTTTTGTGATTGACTTTCATTTTTCATTTTTATGGTATTTTTCTCAGTTGTGCTGATGTATATGAATCATCAGAGCAGGTGGCCCATGTACCAGTAAACGACTGTATGGTCACCCTTAATTGAGGCAGGAAACTGAAGTTATTTGCCAGCTACATGAGCTGAAAATAAGTATTGTCGCTTTGCCACTTTGTCCCACTTTATATGACACTGGAGAAGACATAGTGGTTTTGAAGAGTGTCAGATGTAAAAGTTTTTTTTTTGTACGTTTGCCAGTAAAGCATTATTGCATCAGTAATGTGAAGCATATTGTTGTGATATTATATCTTCCAGAGCCGGACTCCTGTGCCAGGATTCTATAAATGTTCTGTTTAATCCCCGAGCCAGAAAGCAGCATTGGAAAACAGCGAGGAATTGTAGTCCCGAGGTGTTCTCACGCTTCTGTTTATATACATGTCTGACAGGAGAGTTTTTACTCCGCCAGTTTCATTTTATTTTGGGAGACTTAATTTCTTCCCTTCCTCAGTAGCTTGTGAATAATTGAGGGTGGTGGTGTGTCTTGGGCTGGGATATAGAGAGTCAGGGATTCAGGTGCACCCATGCGGCTCGAGTGAAAGATTGATGAGGATGCGGGGAGAGGCTGGAAAACATGGCGCTCTGAGGTCTGCCATCCAGTACTGATGGACAGGCGGGTCATATTCCCTCGGCTGTAAACACATGCCTACTGGGTTTCAGTCTCATTGTGGGAGGGAAGATTAAGACAGTCATGTGAAGTCTGAATGGCTGCTGCTCAATCAGCGCAGTAATTCATTGCACTGCAATATATTTTTTTTATTTTGGTTTTGTAGCACTTGAATTTGTAAGGATACAATGATATTTGGGTAAAGTACTGGCTGTTCAATCTTATTTGAGGGACTTACCATCCATATTGTATGAAACGTTTAGAAATGGCGGCAGATTTTGTACATGCGTATACCTCCACCCCCAAAATTTTGGGCGCATAAAAAAAGAATTGGACAATGCAACTGATTTAAGTAATGGGGCCATCAAATTTTGAACATGGCTTGAAGTGAGATTTTTGGGTGGGGTCAAGCTGGGGGGTGGGTGGTGGTCTGGTGTTGGCAGGGGCGCAGCTACCCATTTTTTGGGGGGGTATGCAATGACAACAACAGCGCCCCCCCAACACCTACACCCAGTGTTCTCCACTTAATCCTGTTAACCAAACCCATTTCCAATTGTTAAAATTATTTCCCTATGCAAAAATGTTTTTTTTTAAATTTTTATTTATTTATTTATTTTTATTTTGGGGCCATTATTTGAGAAACAGTAGGCAAAAAATTTTTGACACACTTGACCCATCTTTCCAAATTGTAGCAAATCTGCTACATTGGGTAATAATGCTAATGAAAAAATAAAAGTGACATACCATTCAAGTAACTCTCAAATGTTTATTTGGGAATGAGAAACAAAACTGTGAACCCTTTTGCTTCATGTAGCAGATATGCTACGCTGGTTAATAAAGGGTTAATTTTTCAATGACTGGGCGTATGTGGCGTTCTTTTGTGAGCAGGTGCTGCGCATTTTATTTTGTGTGTGTGGGGGCAGGGGGGACGCAGTTTATTTTATTGAGCGGAGGGGGGGGGGGGGAGACGCGGTGGGGGAGAGATGCGATCTATTCCGTTGATGATATTGCGCACTCAATCTCGCGTCTTCCAGTACTCTTTAAATTCTATAATCTTGGAAATTATCATTATCTTGTATCTTCATCTGCTCGCGCCCAATTGTTTTGGTGCCCCCCTTCGCGTACCGCCCCATGTACTGCATAGATTGCATACCCACCAGGTGTCGGGATGGGGTTGGAGGAGTCAAGATGTCAAAGTCATCTATATGTTGTTTGTTCAAGCAATGTCCTCACATTTTTCAGAAAGATAATGCCAGACCACATTCTGCATAGACTGCAAGTGCATGGCTGCGTGAGCAGAGTGTGGGTGCTACTTTGGGTGCTACTGTCTGCAGTCCTGATCTGTCTCCAACTTAGAATGTATGGCACATTATGAAGCAAAATACTGTATATGGCAACAAAGGTTGTGTACATTTACTCAAGTGAACACCTGCTTAATGGAGGAACGGGGGAAAATTCTGCTTGGTAAACTTGACCAACCAGTGTCTTCTGTGCTCAAATGCTTATGAGTACGATCAAATGGCATAGTGATGTAAAGGTGACTGAGCCAACTCCTTTTTTTTTTTTTTTTTTTTGGATGTTTTTCTTGAGTATTGAAGTCATGACATTGCATACCTTAAATAAGCAATTAAATTCATATGTTATAATATCAAATAAAGTGCTGCTCTGTTTTCAATGTAGTAGAGGGTGAAAGGACTTTTAAATCAGTCCTTTTTCATTTTATTTACATTCCTAACAGTGTGCCAACTTTTTCGTAATTGAGGTTGTATTTTCATTTACACGAAATGGTGATGCATTTGTCTGCATGTGCAGTCATATGAACTTCTAAAAAATAGTGAAAAAAGACATACCAATAGACTAATTTCAAAGATTCAATAGCTCATGGGTGACTGAAGACATTGATGTCACAAGTAAAGGCCATCCTAATAAAATTATGGCTATGCAGTACTTTTAAAAGTAACTATCTGCCCTCAGGTAACACAGTGCCCTTATGGGGTTACTATTAATCCTCCCAATCCTTAATCCAAAATATTCCCTGCAATAGCGAGCTAATATGGCCATGGTGGAAGTGAGTGTGTCATGATCCTTTCATACTCAATATCTCAAGCATGGTACTACCCATAACTTAACTTTGCACATTGACTGATATAGTGTAGCTGAGGATCTGATTAAAATTTGGTTGAATTTGTGAAGTTGCTGCATACTACTGTAAATTAATATGCAAAAATGCACTGCCTTTACAATCCTGTAGGACTGCATGTTGCTTCAAGTTAGTTGTCAAGTTAACTTGGTTGTCAACCAAGTTTGCAAGCGCGTTAATAAAATTACAACCCCAATCCGAAATAGTTGGTACAAAGTGTAAATAGTAAATAAAATCAAAGCGCAATGACTTTCAAATCACACCAGCCAGTATTTTATTCACAATAGAACAGATAGCAAATGTTTAAACTGAGAAATTTACTATTTTGTCCACAAAATGGCTCATTTCAAATTTGATGGCTGCTACAGGTATCAAAAAAGTTGGGACAGGGCCAGGGGCCTGTTTACCATGGTGTAGCATCCCCTCTTCTTTTTAACACAGAGTGGAGGCGTCTGGGCATTGAGGAGACAAGTTTCTTGAGTTTAGCCATTGGAATTTGATCCCACTCCTGTTTAATACAGCTGCTGGAGAGTTCTGAGCCTCCTTTGACAGACTTGTCATTTAATTATGCACCAAATGTTCTCAATCGGTGAAAGATCAGAACTGCTGGCAGGCCAGTTCAGCACACGGACTCTTCTAATGCAAAGCCATGCTGTTGTAATAGCTGCAGTATGTGGTTTTGCATTGTCCTGCTGAAGCGCACAGGGCCTTTCATGGAATAGATGTCGTCTGGAGGGAAGCATATGTTGCTCTAAAACCTTTATATACCTTTCAGCATTCATGGTGCTTTGTAAAACATGCAAGTGTCCCACACCATATGCACTAATGCATCCCCATACCATCAGAGATGGTGGCTTTAGAACTGAACGCTGATAACAGGAGGGGTGGTCTTTCTCCTCTTTAGCCTGGAGGACACCACGCCCATGATTTCCAACAAGAATGTGAAATTTAGACTCGTCTGACCACAGGACACTTCGCCACTTTTCTACAGTCCATTCTAAATGAGCTTTGGCCCACAGAACATGGCTGCGCTTCTGGATCATGCTCAACAAAGGCTTCCTTTTTGCGTGATAGAGAGGCGGACTGTGTTTACAGACAGTGGTTTCTTAAAGTATTCCTGGGCCCACTTAGTAACGTCAATGACAGAATCATGCCGGTGAGTGATGCAGTGACGTCTGAGGGCCCCGAAGATCACGGGCACCCAGTAAAGGTCTTCGGCCTTGTCCCTTACGCACAGAGATTTTTCCAGTTTCTCTGAATCTTTTGATGATATGCACTGTCGATGATGAGACCTTCAAAGCCTTTGCAATTTGACGTTGAGAAACATTGTTTTTAAAGTATTCCACAATTTTTTTTTACACAAGCCTTCACCGGTTGGTTACTTCTGAGAGACTCAGCCTGTTCAAGACATCCCTTTTCGAGCCAATCATGTTACACACCTGATGCCAGTTAACTTAACCCCTTTCTGCAGATGTAGACGCCTGCAAATTTAAGCACGCTGTTACTGTACTCGATCACTAGATGGCATGTCCATGAAGATGTTGTGATATCTCAGGTTAAGGTAACATTGAGGCAACTTAGAAAGTTAGCATTTGAATTGGCCAACTAAGTGCCATTTTCTTCAGGCAGTACGGAGTATTTGCAAACCGTTAACAAGTTGACGCTATGGGCTGTATCTTTCATACTGCCCTACCCGGTGCCAATACCCGCTACCCGTGAATTACGCATTTAGAAGCTTCCACTATCCCTTAACAGTATCTTGCGGCCACACAACCGCTATGCATTATGCCGACTCCCTTATTTGCGCCTGGAGGTGTGCCTGTGGGCATGTTTATGTGCTTTCCCTACAATTTCTATCTTGACCACACACGTTAGGGAAAGCGTACAGCGGGTCCTCAAACCACCCGCTACCCATTTGGGCTTTTACAAGAGCATGCCCAGGCCGCTTCTATGCGTGTCCACTTGGACACGTGGACGTGCACATGCGGCTCCACTTCCAGAATTAACTGGCCTATACAAAGCTTTAGCCTCAGCAGAACCCCTGAGAAAATAGCAGAGAGAGTATTAAATCACCTTGATCGCCAGTTAAATAATAGAAGACGCCCAGAACGCGTGTACCGCCAGCGCACCAGCTACCTGGGCCTTTCAGGTAAGTCTATATTGTTTGTATTTTGTATCATTCATTTTTTCTGCTTTTATTTGTTTTATTATTTTGGGGGAAAATATCCAGCCCTTTATTGACTACAATTAGTCCTGGCTAATTCTAGATTGTTTTCTTTTATTAACACGTTTTCCAATTCAAGAATAATCAAGTGGCAATTGAAGACACGGCTTCTCTCTCCCATGCATCTAACAGCAACAAAATAATGGGCTACATTCAGCACAGAAAAATAATTTATAAATAGGTCTATGTACTGGCACTCAGCAACGGTCATTTCTTTCCAGCGAGAGCGGCATTTCAGAACTCTCCAACAAGTGAAGGTAATTTTGGCGACAAGTACGCACACCTGTTTTTGCTGCTCGGTCACGCAACTTGCTGTAAAAAACAGACAGCTGTCTGATTGGAAAATGTAAGCGGACGAAACCACATACTTATTGCCAGAATTACCTTCATTCACTGAAGAGTTTTGAAATGCCGCTCTCGCTGGAAAAAAGTTACGTCGCAGAGTGCCAGTGCATAGACCTAATTTTGTTTTTCTAAAATGGGATTTTGTTCTATGCTTCATTTCAGACGGGAGCGGGAGTTGGAAGTGCATGGTGAAACACCTTTTTTTTTTTTCTCTTTTTTTTTTAAATTACATTCCTAACATTAAACAATTTGTCAATGTCAAATATTATAATAATAATAATAATAATAATAATAATAATAATAATAATAATAATAATAATAATAATAATAATAATAACAACAAGGCAGTCAGAGATAGCAGACCTGGCCCCAGCCACGGGCTGACAGACAGAGTGAGTGACAGACACACACACACACACAGACACGATCATACATACAGCACAAACGTTCACAGAAATTTTACGTAATGTTCATTTCGCAAAAATAATACAAAGACAACCTAAGCAGACATAGAAAACAATATAATACACGACAATCCAGGCTCCTCAGGCATCAAGCAAATAGGCCTACGAGCCGCAGCGGCCTCCATTTTAATACAAAGAGCGGTGAACTGCGCTGGTTCCCGAGGCATGGCGTAGTTTATCCCGGGCAGCTAGCTAGCTAGCTAACTCTCCTTGTAATATAAGTCAAATTCATTCATACTGCACAAATGACCACAAAAATGCTTAGCTGTGTCCAGCTAGGTAAAACAAAATGCTAACTAGACACAGAAGGCGATAGAACATGTTATACCATCTTTAAAAAAAAAAAAAAAAATCGGTGATTTCAGCAAGCCCAGCTGGCTGGAAAGCGGACCAGGTGTGCTAGGTGCAATTCCATGCAAGATCGGTGTCAACGCGATCACTTTGTCCGCCAACGAAAAACGGGCAGTATGCAGCGATAGTACGCGGAATAATGCAACGCAAATAGAAATAAAAGCACAAATTCGATCGTAACATCACAACCGACAAATCTCATACAATTAGGAAACATAATTATTTAATGTAAACTAGCATACTGTTTTATGAAAATGCCTCGCGATTATCGTTTGCAGGGGTCCGTGTCTCAACACGGAGCTCCATGTAGCTAGCTAGCATGCTAGCTACACACTTATAACGAAATAATTACATACAGCACAAACGTTCACAGAAATTCTACGTAACGTTAATGTTCATTTCGCAAAAATAATACAAAAATGACCTAAGCAGACATAGAAAACAATATAATACACGACAATCCAGGCTCCTCAGGCATCAAGCAAATAGGCCTACGAGCCGCAGCGGCCTCCATTTTAATACGAGGACAGACCAACAATGCGCTGGTCCCCGTCGCATGGCGTAGTTTATCCCGGGCAGCTAGCAAGCTAGCTAACTCTCCTTGTAACATGATCATTGCTCAAACTGGCTCCCCCTAGGGGGGGGCCAGGTAATGGCCACGGGCTGACTGACAGAAACACACACACACACAAACACACACATATATATATATATATATATATATATGATCATTGCTTAACCTGGCTCCCGCCCCCTAGGGAGGGGGGGGGGCAGGTAATAATAATAATAATACAATTCATGATTAAATTAACAAAAACAGATCCTCCCCCGTCTGGATTCGACCTCATGCACGAGCAATTTAACTTCATCTTCGGAGAAACGTGGAGATCTTCCTCTCACCATCACGGGTTTCGGTTTGAGGATTTGGGATAGCGCAGCTTGCTCCTCAAGGCAATGGCACCTGGCACACTGATTGGTTTATCTGGTGTAGCGTCCAAACCACGCCTATGCATAATATAATGGGTATCGCAGGTGTTTTAGGGATATAGGCAGGTGTGCAAGATAGCAACTTTTGTGGGGCAGCGCCTCTTACGCAATGATAAATCCTCAAATAACGGGTTTAGGGACTCTGGCGTAAGATGGGGCCCAAAGTCTCTTAAGTTACGTGGATGCAAAACACTACGTAACTCCAAACTGTGCCGTTTAACACCCCATTTTCATGGAGAGTTGTAACTATCAAGCTGGCTACTGTAAATGTGACATTGTGCTGGCTGGGTATGAATAACTAAAGCCATTATATTTACTTTGTTTGCTAGCTAAATACATTTCCTTAACAGACCTTATGTTCACAAGCGGCATGAGCAGACAAAGTAAGCTGTAACACTGGCTTTTTGGTTGTCCTTTTTAATTGACCACCACAAACATCAATTTCATTCACAGTAAATGTGCTGTGAATCTGTGAAGTTGGATCATGCTTAATTAATATGCATTGCAGGGTTCTGTACAATCCAGTAAGATTGTACGTTGCTTGTCAATAAAAAATGACCTTAAATTAAAAGAAAGTGATCATAGGAGAAAAATGTTCTTATCTTAAACATTTTTCCGAAAAATGCGCCATATTTGTCTCCCCTTTGAAAATCTATCAAGAATAATTTACTTGAAGTACATTTCATTCATAGTTTAATTGAGGTTAATCATAATGATTATGAAAACCTAAATGGTCACACTCTGACCTGGTTCCCTGGGACATAAATATAAGATGTTTAATGGCCAGTTTCCCTTAGTCATCCATTTCCATGATTAAGACAAAAAATTTGAGCTATGACTTATGAAAAAGTTGTTTGGTCCTACAAAATGGCTTAAAGAAAACGGCTTAAAATGCGAAAAGTCCCATTTCAACTGTCATGGCAATAATACAAAAAGTTTAAGGCCTGAGACAACATCATAAAGTCCAGCTGGAAAAGGACATGTCTGTTGGAGGGATGGTTCCAGAGGTTTGGTGGGATTGTTCCGGATATTATTTCTGTCTCAGTCAAAAAGTCGCCAAAACTGTGATCATATCCCATGTTACAACTACAAAATGTTTTGGCACAAAAACAGAGAGCCATTCATTAAAGAACCTAGTCCCAACTGTGAGGTATGATGATAATTTCCCCCAAATAAAAGAACTTCTTCCAAAGGTACAGGACAACTCTTGTCAATTCACAGTTTTGTGAATTCCATCAAATACCAGAGGATATTGAATGAAAACCTGAATCCCGCCACCAAACTGGGCTGTGGTTTGATTTTCCTACCATGATCCAAAGCATGCATCAAAGTCAACACAATGGTTCATGAACCACAGAACTGAGGTTTTGCATTGGCCTTCCCACTTTTCCTCACTTTTCCAGTGTAAATCCAATAGAAAACCTGTGGTATGAGGTGTGTAGCCTGATATATGTGGTAAATGTGGACCTGGGAATTTGAAGGACATGAAGTGATTTTGCACCGAGAAATGGTCTCAGATCTCATGCCATATCCTCACCAACCTCATTCTACACCAAATGAGATGACTCAAAGTCAAGTGTTTGACTTTGTAAAGCTAGGCAAGACAGTGTTAATAGAAGGCAATGAAATAACTGCTACACGTTTTTGAGAAAAATATTTGTTTTATTATGATGATTGATTTAACATGTTCAGTTTAAAGTTTCATTTTTGCTAGTATTTGAATTAAATATCAGATGGATAAAAACTCATTTTATAAGCACTTTTTGCAATATTTACCCAGAGATGCCAAGTCTCACACATTCGGCGTAGGTCTCACGCATTTTTTAGGCTATTCACCGTAGTCTGCAATTATTCATTGAATGCTTAATGAGATTCTCACACGGAATTAAAATCCTTGTGCATTGAAGTTTCCATTTCACTTGCGTAAAGCTGCACCTCCATCACAAGTCACATGGAAAGCGATTATGACTCTGGACTTCCTGTGCTTCTCTTTACCCAGGGATTGGAAACAATGCATGTTTCATGATTGTTTAAATTTTTTATGAGATTTTTTTATGCAATTCCATTGCTTTCAATCCCTCAGTAAAGACAAGCCTGAGAATTCCCGAGTCATAATCGATTTCCGTGTCATTAGTGGGTAAATCCACTGTAATGCACGTGAAACTCATTTACTTGATGCAGAATGACTGAAATGCCGCAAGTGAATTTCTTCAGTGCGCTTAGATTGAATAATTGCGGACTACGGCACAGGAACGTGAATGCCACTAAGAGTAGAAACTCACGCCTAAGACGTAAGCCTGGGCATCTCTGCTTACCAAGGGTGCCAATACTGGAGTAAGGCACTATATTAACAGAATTAAGGAACAAAAAAATGTGATGGTTAGAGTTTGATGATCTTGATCAAAATATCAAATCCAAATCTCTTTTCAGGAAATATTTTAACTCCTTCATCAAGGAATTTAAGCCTATTGAATCATTTTTGCTGCTTAATTAATTTACACTACATAACAGTCTACATTGAAAGGAACTGATCAGGCTAACTATCGCACATAAACACTGCCAATTATTTGGGGAAAAAAATCTAAGGAAAATACTGCTACAACATCATGGGCTTCTCCCATGCTGCCTGTTCTGAAGTTATTGTCATGTAGCTGTTTTTGCAGCATTGATGACCGAGGACTAGGGTTTCCTATCCGACCTCCTCTCTCTCAGGTAATGGTTAGCAAGAGGTTACACAAAACAAAGTGAGTTACTGAAACCAGTGCAACTTGCATGTTAAATTACAGTCAGTCTCCGCAGATTGACGTTTATTCCCGGACGCCCTATATCCGAAAATGCCAGACTCATCCTACATACAATAAAGCAATCACTCCCAAAATCTATAGACTTTGTGACCTTACCCCACATAAAGTCCATGCCAAATGTGAAATGAATCCATTGAGACCTGTGACCTTTAGAGCACTCACAAGAAATCACTATGGTTGGCCGGGGGCAGCAGTCATGGCCTAATAATCACTGATCCCTAGTATCCCTGACTCATCGTCTGGGGATACAGTAACTTTATTACCTAATTACCTACAGTAACAACTGCATCATTAGATTCACTTGATTGACTGATGTTGAGAACATAATGAGAAACCAACTGGAATTGCACCAGTTGCCATTGTGAACCGAGCATTGATTATAGTTAAGCTCCGAACAAGCCCATCTTTGAACTCAGCCTTCCTATTTGTCGCCTTCACCAGTGAAGGTTGAAGGCTGCATTGTAACTTCTTACTAACCTCAGCTATTATTGTCTTCAAGCCAGTCATCAGTTTGTAAAAACAGTGGTGTTTTGTTGAGTTTTTATGTGGAATGCAGTAGCACTGCTTGTAGACAACCCATTGAATTTTATGTCCCCTAACAAAGACATTCATTTTAGGCACCTGATGCTTCATGGCAGCAACCCTGCTGTACAAACCAATCACTTACCCCAGTTTACCACAAGATAAGAGATGCTTATATTTTAGTGGTGCATATGATTAGTAGTAGAGATGTTAGCTGAGTTAGATGGTCACATTAATTTTCTTCTTTTACCAATAAATGGGAAATTGTATTCTTTATTTTTTCTGGTACATGTGATACGTTTGGTGGTGTGAGAGTGTGCGCAAAGGCTATTTTGTGTGAGTGTCATGCTCAATGCATTAGAGTTGGCAGCCACGAAGTAATCAGTCTTAATTTTTGGTTGCATTTCCTTTGAGCAGTCATTGCACACAAAGTCTGTGACACATCACCAGATACTGAGTATACCGGAATAACAAAATAATTTGTAACTTTCCAATGAATGGGGGGTGCCAAGTTGGCTCTTCGGTCTTAGCTCGCGCACGATAAAAGCTGTGGCCCTCCTGCGGCGACCCAGCTCGATCCCGGCATGGGTCATATGCTGCACGCTTTCTCCATTTCCTCTCCCCAACCCTCCTGACTCTCTCCACTATGTGACCATCAAAATAAAGGAGAAAATCCCCCAAAAAAATCTTCAAAAAAGAAAACTTTCCAATGAATTATGGTGCTCACTGTTCATCCGAGTGCTAGTTTGCAGTTTCTATTCACATTTTCAAAATTTGTGTTTATATGCACAAGCATCCATTAAAATGTTCAATGTTGCCTCTATGTTTGGGTAGAGAAACCAATGACGCTGATGGACAATCACAAGACAGTCATAGCATATTTTGACTCATTGGCGTTTTATGATGCAAACTGGATGTCTTTATTGAAATCATGGACATCAATCGGTCGCCAAATGGCAATGGAACCAGAAAAAAAGCATATTTTAAAAAAATATGCAAAATTAGAAGGCACTGAGGTGAGAGAATATTTGGAGCAAAGCTCCATAAACATGATTTATGAGAAGCTAAAATATACTGACTTTCATGAGAAATGAAACTATTTTGGTGTCCATCTCCGAGTGTTTTATGAGCCGTTCTGATTTTACATCGACACACTTTATTTTCAAGCAGCTGAGCCATACTGCTGTGAAATGTGTTTGTGTGAAGGGATTTGGCCCTTCATTGGAGATTCGTAGGAGGCGAGGTCTGTACACCATGTTGAGCCTGCAGCAGGCCAGGATTACCAGGTCATATCCTGAGTGAGCACTGTGGTCACTGCGACTTGGCCACCATGAGTTTTACGGCCAAGCCAGGCATCTGGCCTAGGTTGATTTACTATATAGTCCTTTTACAGACAGTTTCTGTGTATGCTTTCTAAATGAATTAATTAATCATTTTGTATTTTATCAGTGTCTCTTGCAGACACTGTTTCAGGCCACACCTACATGCAATGAGTAAAAAAGCTTGATTGATAATACATTTAACATCCCTTAATCATGAGTGCAGATATCAACACTATGGCTCTCATTTGTACAGCATACTAGAAGGCTAAAATACATAGAATGATGACTTTTCATTTAGTCTGAGGTTACATGTGATTAATGTTCAGCATATTAAGCATGTCTTTCTGCAAGTGAATCTGTATGTCAGTATGTTCTTGAGGTTCTGTGTAATTTCCTCTCATTGCTCAGTCCTCAGAATGCTGCAGTGATGTGACACCCATGTTAAACTGCCACAGCAAATGAGCTCCACCTGATTGATAGATTAGCGTAGATATAGGCAGCTCAGCTTTGGGCCTGGCTGTCCCATCCCCTTGCAGCATGGTCGTGGCAGTACAATCACTAATCACAGGCCAAACAGAGCCTCCAGTGTCTATGCTGTTGCCTCAGCTGATGGTACTGCACATGCAGGCTAGTCACAGTGGAGAGGATCTCATTGTGGAGACCCCCTCAGAGAGAGAACTGTCACAGATTGGACATAGTCCTGCATGTCACTGATCTGTACAAGTCTTTGCTTTTTACTCTGTGCCTTGTGAATATTGGATTTCACTGCTGTATTTGCCTCAACCTCATTAAAACTGTCCACTGTGTGTAGCCTGTGATGTCTAGTTTTAATCTTCCTTAAGACTACAAGAACTCCTTATTACGTCTATGTGCTATGCTATCTATGTTCTTTTCTGGTTTCTTGGTTCATGGTGTACTACCTAACTCTTATGGCTGTACTGTTAGTGCCTTTGCTTAAAGACAAGGCTGGTAAACTGAATAGTATAGACAATTATCGACCTATTGCATTAGCTAGTATCTTGTCTAAAGTACTGGAGAGATCCCTGCTAGCAAAGTTAGAAATGTATGTTCTTTCTTCTGATAATCAGTTTGGCTTCAAAAGAAGACATGGCTCTGACCTTAAAGAGATCGTATCAAAGTATGCAAGTCTTAATTCATCTGTATTTCTATACTTTATTGATGCATCCAAGGCATTTGACAGAATTAACAATGAAAAATAGTTTTTAAAATGGCTAAGTAGAGGTGTCCCTCAATTTTTAGTGAGAATTTTAGTGTTTTGGTATGCCCATCAAACATTTCAGGTTAAATGGGATAATGTTGCATCTGCCCCATTTTTTTATGTTAGCAATAAAGTTCGACAAGGAGGGATCTTTTCTCTTATTTTATTTAATGCCTTTATGGATGAGCTATCAGTTCAATTAAATGGGTCAAAAATGGGCTGTCTTTTGGGCAGTTCTATTGCCAATCATCTTATGTACCCAGATGACCTGGTCCTACTCAGTCCATATAGTGCTGGGTTGCAACAGATGCTGAAGATGTGCTCTCAGTACGGCATAGAACATGACATAAAATATAATGCTAAGAAAACCCACGTAATGATAGTTAGAAGCACTGGGGATAGGAAATCAAGTTTTCCGACCATTTATTTGTCTAACCATCCTCTTATTGTGTGTAAGGAAATTTAAAAACCTAGGTCATGCCATATCTGATGACTGGATGGATGTCAAAGACATCTACCGACAGCGCTGTAAAATATATTCTCAGGCTAATGTGCTGATAAGGAAGTTTTCTATGTGCTCTTATTCTGTTCAGTATTCACTGTTCACAGGACCTACATCACACCGTTATACACTGCTCAATTGTGGTCTAACTATAAAAAGAGTATGCAGAGGCTCAGAGTAGCCTACAATGTTGCAATGAGGCTGCTGCTCTGTGTCCCAAGGTGGCATAGTGCTAGTTAGTTGCTTGTGTGCCAACTCGTGAGGCACTGAAGGCAGCTGATGTTTAGCTTTGTGTCGTCTGAAGTCAGAGAACCATATAAAAGAGGCCCAAGTCAGCCCACTGGAAAGCTGCTATCGATTTACTTCTAAGCTGAGACGGCATTGGTGCAATAGTTTGTATGCATATTAATGTGCGAAGTTTTGTAAGTTGTCTCTTTGTCTTCAAGTTTTTTTTAATGCTTGAATGCTTGTGTTTTCAAAATTTTATTTTATGTGGACATGTGTCTGCAATAAAGATTACACAATTCAATTTCCTAGAGCAACTGTATGTTCCGTGATGTAAAGAACACGCGCGCAAACACCCACACACATGCACATCACAAGGGTATCGTTGTTGCTTTTTATGTATGAATGATAAATTCAATGAGGGACGTACAGCTTACATACTTACTGGCAAGTGGTAAACCAGTATCTCTGTGCATTCACACATTGGAAGATCTTACTTTATGAACCTGTATCCTCTCACTATGTGTTTTACCTGTTTGTCCTTCCATCTGTGTATCAGAACTAGCTTACCAGCCCCCATGTTTTCCCGTAATGACTTCAGCATCTGGAGCATTCTGAAGAAGTGCATTGGCATGGTGAGTGTACACATTTGAGTAAGACTGCTCCATCTACACTGTCAATCACGGTTCTAACTGCTCTGTGAATCACCGTCTGGGTCTCTCTCCCACATAAGTAAAGATTGCTCTATGAACTGTCATTTATTTGCTTTAATTACAGGCAATAATCATGACTTGCAAACTAAAGGCCCAATATTTGCATATTGGCAGCTGCAGCCAAACAGATTTGACTGGCAGCACAAAATACCCCCTTAATGAGGCTTTGCTTGAATTCCAGTGTACATGAGTTATGCTAGTCATAATAAAGCCAAGAATTTATGCATTATTGTTCTGTCCATGATGTGAAGTACATATTACTCGTGAAGTACTGAGCTGACATGTTGGGCTGTCGAATTTACTGGCTAGATGCATTGCATATCATGTAATGCCCTGCCAGGCCAAAAAAGTTGCACACAGATATTTGAGTTGGCTTTAGCTTTAACTATGGTGGGGAATATGTCACACCAGCATTGTTTTGATAATTTTATGCAATAACACAACATTTATATCCCATTATACGACAAGAATTGCATGAACTCTTTGCTGAGATTTTGTATTTACGACAAAACGAGTCAAACCGATCCATATAGTATTTTCCAACACATCCCAAAGACTTTAAATGGGGTTAAAAATGCGTCTGACATTTTCTTAACCCAATTCCAGCAATCTCCTCTGTTGTTTTATTTGCTTGACACTGGCCAATAATTTCCATTTTGAAATGGTGACTTTATTCCACGATCATGAGATACATCTTTGATCGTGGTTGTCCATGAAACGAGAAGCTACACACTGAATTAGTGACGGTTAAAATACTTATTGCCAACAGAAACACATTAATCACTGCAATAATGATCCAGTTGTAGGCTCTTAAATGTTTTCAGATTGAACTCCATATGGCAGCTTTTTTGGCAAGGTAGTATACGTTCCGCACACTGCATTTTGTTCCAGTTCCATTACATTAAATTCATGCTGTTGTAGACAACCTGATTATATTACAGGTAGGCATTTCATATTCAACTGTTGCTTTTTCTTCTTTGCTGTTTTTGTGTCCAGCAGTGTCATTGTTGAATAACAAAAACATTCTTCTGAACTCCTACTCTCTTCATCCTTTAGGAGCTCTCCAAAATTGCAATGCCAGTTGTTTTCAACGAGCCGCTGAGCTTCCTTCAGCGGCTAACTGAGTATATGGAGCACACGTACCTGATCCACCAGGCCAACATCTCATCAGACTCTGTGGAGAGGATGAAGGTATCCCTTCTCTGCTCATCATGTCTCCTCACTGGCTTCATTCACACTTGTATCATGTTGATTTTGATGTGTCAGGACACTAATGGCAGCGTGGTCTCTGGGCATGTCTGCAGTGTGTAGCGGCCTTTGCTGTTTCTGCCGTGGCTTCGCAGTGGGAACGCACTGGGAAGCCCTTCAACCCGCTGCTGGGAGAAACATACGAGCTGGTCAGGTATGGATGAATTGTTGCGCTGTGACCCCATGAATGTTGCCTGGTATTGCTTACTGAGCTTATTAGCATGTTATGAATGGCTCTATGACGATAATAGATCAGAATCCTACTGCAGCTTTTGTCTTAAAGCAGCACTATGTAGTTTTTGCTGGATATTCTCGAGGTGTACCCCTGCAGTTGATTAACGGTATTGTTTGTAACAACTGTCATGAAATCTGTCTACACATGACAAACCAACGACACCTGCGAACTTTCTGAAGCAGGACATGTAATGTGCGATCCGATCAACCATGTCTTCAGACCAGGTAAGGAAGACTTAAAATCGATCGAACTCGCATAGATGGCGAAGTCCACACTACAAGTATAGCGATAATGATAATGGCAAACGACATTGTTGCGGTCACTTTCAGCACGATTTTATGCACAATCTGACCGCCAATCGAAATCAATCGGAATTTACAGGGCTTCACGTTCATTCAACTTGCCAGATACTGAAAGAACCCTAAGCGCTTCTTTCAGTACTGTAGCAGAGAAAGGAAAGTCAAAGAGCAGGTTAAGTGCATTAAGAATAAAAATGGATCGCTGCTATATGATAACAAGGATATTGCGGATAGCTTAAACAGTTACTTTCTTGAGAATTTTACCTCAGAGTGGGTCTTTATTCAGCCAGAAGGCATGTTAATTGCTCAAGATTATTTTGCGAAAATTGAGGTTAGAGATAACAAAGTATTAGACAAGTTGCATAAACTAAAGGCAGATAAGGCGGCGGGTCCTGATGGCTTATATCCTAGAGTGCTCAGGGAGGTTAGAGATCATCTTTAAGCCACTATCTGCCATCTTCAGACGGTCTTAAGAAACTGGAAAAATACCAAACGATTGGAAACAGGGCAATATTATACCAATATATAAGAAAGGGGACCGTACCGAGCCAGGAAATTACAAGCCAGTCAGTTTAACGTGCATTGCGTGCAAAATATTGGAATCTATCATAAAAGATGAGCTGGACTTATTTCTTGATCGTAACCGTATCTTGAGGGATAGCCAATATGGTTTCTGTACGGGAAGATCATGCCTGAGAAACCTTATGGAATTTTTTGAAGAGGCCACCAAGACCTATGCGCAGAGCAGGGCTTATGACATCATATATTTGGATTTTCAGAAAGCATTTCATACAGTAATGCAGTAGAGACTAATTATATCCCTGAACGCTGAATGGCGTTCCGGGGGATATTATGTGTGTGGTCCGACCGCCGCCGCACTACGTGTTAACGCGATAACTTCAGTAATATTTCAATTACAAATTTCAAGTTTTGCATATAAGTAAGTATCATAAAGAGGAAGAACTGATTCGATTTTGGACTATTTACAATTTCTAGATTCTAGAAAACGGAAATAATCACTGTTTTCATCATATCTCTGGAAATATTTGTCTGATTGACCTCAAATCAAGTGCAAATGAAAGATCATGACCTGAGGATATGTCCCACAATGACAATATACCTGTTTGGTTCAAAGTTTTGACACAAGGTGGAGATAAATTTCATAAATAAATACACATAAATTTCACCATTTTGCTATACCTTTGGAACTAATTCTCCAGTTGACATGAAACTATTTGCAACTCTAAGGTCATGACCTCACAATGTGTCACATGATGAATCATGCCTGTATGGTTCAATATTTTGCCACCAGGTGGAGCTTTGTGATGAAAAATTACCATTTTGGCCATATCTTCAGAACCATTTGACCGATTGACCTGAAATTAAGTTCAAATGAAAGGCTATTCAAGGTCTATTCAAGGATTGGGGGATTGGAGGATTGGAGGCGTTTGGGGATATACCCCCAGCCGTCGCCTCCGACGGCATAAGCCTAGTTTTTAAAATGAGCTCCATTGGAGTTACAGGAGGTATTCTGGAGTGGATTCAAAACTGGTTACAGGACAGAACACAGAGTGGCGTCCCCCAGGGATCGGTGTTGGGACCCCTGCTTCTCCTCATCTATATAAATGACCTTGATATGAATATTGAGAGCAGATTAGTTAAATTTGCAGATGACACTAAATTGGGGGGTTTGACAAATAGTTTAGAGTCCACTAAAATGATTCAGGAGGATTTTGATAGAATCCAGAATTGGGCAGAAATGTGGCAAATGAAATTTAATGTAGCGAAATGTAAAGTTGTACATGTAGGTAATAAAAACATTAGACGGGATTGCTTCATGGGAGGTTTAAAACTGGATTGTGCTCCACACGGGAAAGATCTGGGAGTGATTGTTGACCAAACCATCACAGGCTCTAGCCATTGTGCTGTAGCAGTTGAAAAAGCCAATCGGAAGCTGGGATACACTGCCAAAAGTATTGAGGACAAATCTAAGGAGGTGATGCTTCTTTTGTACAACACGTTCGTCAGACCACATCTAGAGTATTGTGTAAAGTTCTTGGGACCATACTTTAAGAAAGATCTAGAGGCTATAGAGAAAGTTCAGAGAAGAGCCACTAAGCTAAATCCAGGTATAAAAGATGAAACCTGAAGACCTTAATCTCTTTAGTCTTGGAAAAAGGAGACTAAGGGGTGATCTGACTGAGGTCTTTAAATATGTTAAAGGGATTAACGAAGTGAATTACGCAGGATTCCTTCGACCAAGTGTTGTGTGTAGAAATCGGGCTCACAAATGGAAGTTGACCAAAGGTAAATTTAGCACTGATATTTGGAAATATTTCTTCACCCAAAGAGTAATTTCCATGTGGAATAGCTTGCCTGACCATATTGTTGAGGCAGAGACCTTTGAGGTTTTCAAGAGTAGGCTTGCCTTAAAGCTAGATACCATTGAGTCATTGAGTATCTGAAGGGATATATTTACAATAGTATAAAGAAACTGGCGAGCGTAGTTGGGGTGAACAGCCTGTTCTTGCCATTTATGTTATGTTGTTATGTTATGTTATGTTATGTTAGATGATATGGCAGAGAAAAAGTGGCTCTGACACAGCTGGAAAGCACAACGATATTGTTCATCAGTGTTGATGCTCAAATCGTTCTGGTTATCTTTCTCTGTGTGGACAGCCTTTACAGCATTTTATGCATGCACTTTGCATGTCAGGAAAGAAACCTAGAATCTGACCACAAAATCATCATGCACAGAGCCAATTAGCCTGTGCAATGAAACAAGAGGGCGGCAGGGAATTGGCAGAAAATCCCTGAAACAACATGAGTACATGCCAAGCCAGATCATTACCTTATTCTTCCGAAATAAAACACAACAAATATTCTACCAGTAGTACTCTCTACGGGAGTGAAGTACATGTTTGTGATCAAACATTTTGATTGGTGACTAGTTTAGCAATGTTTGCTAACTAGTGATAGCATGACAACTAGCTAGAATGTTAGATACCATCTAGATCAGGGGTGTCCAATCTTATCTAGAAAGGGTCCGTGTGGATGCTGGTTTTTGTTAGAGCTCAACACTAACACACCTAATTCTATTCACCAAGGTCCTGATTGAAAGCCTTGATTAGTTAATTAGTGGAATTAGGTGCAAAAACCGGCACCCACACTGGTCCTTTACGGATAAGATTGGACACCCCTGATCTAGATAGATAAATCTCTTTTGACGATTATTTGACTGAGGATAAACGGGATACTAGATGATTTCAATGACACGGCCTGACACAAAGCAAGATGAAAGCACTAGAATTAAATCTAGAATGAAGGATTCAGGTAACAATTTGTACGTACTTGTCCAAAAGTAACAATGTCAGGTCGCCATCAGTTGGACATTCTTCCACCTCTTTCAGCTCTCGCCAGCGAGTGAAAGCTGGTCCAATGTTGACCCCAATCCAGGCTCTTATTTTATTGCTTTCGCGTTTTCTTTTAAATGTCTCCTCTGACAACACCTTTGCCTTCTTTGGTTTCCTCGCCACTTCAGCCATTACAAACACTTCCAACTTCATGCTACATTCACTTGCTGGTCTTGAGAGACGTGGGGGAGGGGAATTGTGTGACTTATGCTGTAAAGCAGTAAATAAGTTCTGTAGTTCTTTTTGGGCCTGGGTTCCTACCTGAAACCTGAAGTTACATAGTGCCAGTGAAGGTGATGCAGGCGCGATCGAGCCATGACAGAGGTGTCATTCATCCTACTTTGAGGTGATGTATCACCTGAATTATCTTGGAAATATATACAGTATTTAAGAGGGAAAAAACTACAAAGTGCTGCTTTAAGAGCCCTTTTTCAGTGAAGAGGGCAAACTTGCACTGCCGACCCACTTTGTTGCAGTCACATTGGTGATGCATTGCAGCCATTTCGCATTAAAATTCTCACCATTCACCAACAGATGGGGAAATATGGACCCGGTTTAACTAGCGAATTAAGTGTTTAAATGTAGACTCCTCTCTCCACCGTTGTGTTAATGGTATGCCTCAGCAATGATTGTATGCCACAGCAAGTCTGTCTCTCGTTAACTAGCCAGGAAGCATGCGTGTGTGTGTGTATGTGTATGCGTGTGTGTGTATGTGTATGCGTTTGTATGCATGTGTGTGTGTGTGTGTGTGTGTGTGTGTTGGGAAGGCTAATGGGTGGGGGAGGGTTGGTGGGTGGCTGGGGATGTGTGGGTTGGGGGGTGTGACCGGAGGGTGGTGTGGGAGGTGCGCGTGGGTCGGTGGGTGGGGTGATGGTATATATGTTGGTCTAATTGGCACATGGAGTAAGTGGATTGATTGTTAATTTTTGCACAGCTCATTATGAGCAATAGTATTGCACCCTTAAATAACTGTCACTTTGTCTATTCGACACACGTTTTTTTTTTTTATATACTGCATTGTTTTTTTTTTTTGTCTTTTGTCTTTTTGTCTCTTTTTACTGTTGTTACTATGTGCTATTGTATAGTGACCTCCCTCTGCTCCGAGGCAAATTTCTCCCAAGGAAGATGGATAAAGTGACCATGACTTTGACCTTGAAGGCTCTCAGTGGAACAGTAGTTGCTGTAGTGAAGCCGTTTCTGGTCTCTTGCAGGGAAGACCTAGGTTTCAGGCTAATGTCTGAGCAGGTCAGCCACCATCCGCCAGTCAGCGCCTTCCATGCAGAGGGTTTGAATAAGGACTTTGTCTTCCATGGATCCATCTACCCCAAGCTCAAATTCTGGGGGAAGAGCGTGGAGGCAGAGCCTAAAGGAATCATCACCCTGGAGCTGCCCAAGTGGGTCCAACCCTCAACACGCACTGACAGTCATGTAGATTGGAACTTAATGTAGGCAGATGCATAAATTTGCCCAATCATATTTTGTACCCCTCACGGAAAGCTTGTATTCTCAGTGTAAGCCTTTAGTAGTGACACGCTGCTATGGCTGAATGATGAGCACCGGTGCTGAAATTTCGCATTTTACACAAAAAAAAAACCCGACAAAAGCAAACTCCTCGCCCTCAGTGTACAGCAGGCAGCACCTGCAGTCCCTTAAATGCAGCTTGTGATGCATACAATCCCAAACACTCATGCATAATGCTGTGTGCTCTTTCTAGCTGTCCTGAAGATCTCTTTTCTCCATGAGCCATGAGCAAATTTTTCAAGCAAACTGAAAATACACTTGAAATGGTCTAATCTGCATCTTGCACCTGCTTGCTCTTCTCATTTTTCTGCCCCACTCTCTCTGTTCTCAGTTTTACTTCCCCTGGTCTTTTAAAATTTTAAAATCTTCTTTGAAGTACCCTCAGTCAGCAGAATGCATTACAAAATACAGTCTGTATGGTTACAGTACTGACAGCTCTCTCTTCCAAGTATTTCCATTTCGACTGAAAACACCGTTTTCTGAGACACACATTATTTTTAAAGCTGCAATAACTGAAATTGGGGTTTGATTCAGCCCGACTAAGAGAACCACGTAGACTCGAGCAAGAAATGGTTTAATGGTTCTTGCGAAATCCAGAATGATGCTGTAAGCGTCTCCTCTGTCAATGTAGTAAACTTGAATAAAATCTTCTACGGCCACAATGCAGGCTTACTCAGTTGGCTTGAAGCTGCGAAAGACCTAGATTCCCCAAATGTGCAATATAGATGAGACATGTATATTAAAAAATGGCTATTGAGTTATCTGGCTAAGTAATGCTGCTCTATAGAACAAGCTCTGGTGTCTAAGTTCAAATCAGACAGGAGAAGATGGTTGTTCGATTTTTATGAAAGCTGCATGTATTCGCTGTCAATATTTCTCATAGGCACAATGAGGCCTACACTTGGACTAACCCCACCTGCTGCGTTCACAATATCATCGTGGGTCAGCTCTGGATCGAGCAATATGGAAATGTGGAAGTAATCAATCACAAGTAAGAGCACTGACCTCAACTGTCTGTTAGGAGGACAACAAAGTGGACTAAACTCTAAGAGTACCTCTCTTGGCAATAGGAAGATCATCTCCTGATTTGGTGTAGTGAGATTGCTTGGCTGTGCCTGTTGCCATTTGGAAAGCTGTACTTATCATTTGAAGATGGATAAATTTAAGCATGTTCTGTTTGTTCAAATTGAGTCTAATTGCTTATTTTTTTTCAAATAGAACTGGAGAGAGATGTTCCCTGACATTCAAACCTTGTGGCCTTTTTGGAAAGGAACTGCACAAAGTGGAGGGCTACATTCTTGATAAAAGGTAACGCCGTCAGTAAGAATTCATGTGCTGTCATTGGTTTTTCATAACCTTGGCTTTTAAATACCCGGTAACTGTGAGGCTCAAAACTACTGATTAGATGGTTACTTCTGGTTGGCTTGCATCAGGTCAATATTGTGTCCATTGGGAGTTTCCTGTTTAAAAGGCCAAAAGACATTTGGCTCCTAACACCATTTCACCCGTCTCTTTTCATTTGTGCTGCAGTAAAAAGAAGCTCTGCGCGCTCTACGGGAAGTGGACTGAGTGTCTCTACACTGTAGACCCAGTGAGCTTCGACGCCCACAAGAAGACGGATAAGAAGACCACGGAGGATAAGAAGAGCAACAAACCAGTATGTACTGCAGTGTGCCCCATATAAACTACCTACTGCAGCTGGTTGAACTGTGTTTTGACTGGAATTAGAGATGAGCTGATAACCCTGCGGGGTTCAGTGTACGTAGAAGAACGGTAAAAAAGATGGGTTCTTGAACCAGGCACGTAATTTGAACAATCTCGCTTTCTCCTACGCAGCTGTATTGTCCTTACTAGATGGACCAAAATGAAAGAAGTCACTTAGTTTACAGTGCAACTGACTTTAAATGCATATACCGGAAATAGTCAAAATTACAAAAGCACCTACACAGGAGATGCCTATTAATCTGAATAATAAGTATACCAAAGCTTGAACGAAATCTTACCACGGTAACTTTTCTGGGTAAGTCTCCAAAGCAAGATGAGTACACTGACAGAGCTCCGAAAGGGCCGACTAGTCGGCGCTAGAATTGCTGGTGTGTCAATCACCAAAATGGAAAATTATGAAAGGTAGCCAGTTGAACTGTTGAAAGTAATGACAACATAATGCAAAACGACTAAAAACTAAAACCGCAAAAAAAAAAACTGCGGCCATAAGCCAGAACTCTCCGATAGGGACAGATGCGCAATGGGTTTAACAGTTGCTAATAACTACTGAACAACAGCTCTAAAATCACTTATGATTTAACTCAACCCGAACCTGAAGCAGTCTCAACAAAGTCTGGTATGTGGCAAGCTTAAAAAAGCTTGCATCTATTGCAGTGTTTCTGTTTCTTGTTTATGTTTGATGGTAGCCAGGGTAATGGTGTATCGTTTCAGGCTGCCCCGGACGAGGAAGCGGAGGAAATGCCCCCTCCAGAGGCGGAGACTGTGCAGGTGATCCCGGGCAGCGAGCTTCTGTGGAGGATAGCTCCCCGCCCAGAGCACTCAGCAGAGGTCAGTATGAGTGATCAAGAATGCTGCTGACCAGCAGGGGTCGCTAACATGTGATGACGACATCTTGTTAATTTTATGAGTTAAGTCAGAACCAATCATGCATGCTGTGAAGGACTGTCTTGCTTCAGTACCAAACCACCATCAATCCATTATAACAGAGGATGAGTCATCCAGCATTCCTTTCCAGTCAATTTTCGATGCATGTTCTATTCTGTCCGCGTCAATGCTACGTGAGATGTTTTTGTGATATCAATGCAGTTCAGTGAATGGTGACTTTTTGAAATAGTTTTGACCAAAAGGTTGCAAGACAGAAAGCATATTGTAAGTCTGGATGGGCGAATTGTCCACTTTCATCAAATATTTTTTTCTCGTGTTTAGATTGCAGCTTGTCTAAATGTAACTTGTATCATTTTATTTCTCATTTGCTGATCAATCTGTACATCTGTCTATTGATTGGTAGATGTACGCCTTCTCCACATTCGCAATGCAGCTGAATGAAGTTCATGAAGATATGGAAGGAGTCATACCCAAAACAGACTGCCGGCTAAGGCCAGACATCCGTGCCATGGAAAATGGTGATATAGGTACGATATTTCATTGGTTACCTTTATTTGGGCTCAATAGCCTCTTCTTACTGCTCATGTTTTTCTTTTTAAAAAGACTATGATACAATTTCATTAGCCTCTAACTCTAATTGCCCATCTCAATTTTTAAGGTTATTTTTTTCATTTTCACTTGTTTTTCTAAAAAACAATTTTTTTATTTATTTGGGAGAATGGATTTTATTTATTTTATTATCCTTCCGGCATATAATGCGGTGGGATATAGCGATCAGTGTGTCCGTCCATCCGTCTGTCCGTCCGTCTGTAATAAAATCGTTTCCGGACCAGAACTCGAAAACTATACCACTTACAAACACCAAATTTGGTATGGAGTTTCTCCTTTTGGTCTAGTTGTGCCTTTTGGGGGTTTCGGTCCTTCCGTCTGTCCACTCAACCTGTAGGTTACACAACCTACAGCCGGGGGGATCCGCCATTGCCAGAAGGCTCTTGTTTTTATTTCTTAAGGTTTTGAGAAAAGAGGAAAAGGTGTTTTTTTTTTTTTTCACAAACACGAAAGAACAGGCAGCTAATACCTCATTTCAAGAAAAAAAATTAATGAGGCAATTATGCTATAAGGCTAATGATATGGTTTTAAAATAAACATTTTGCATAAAAATAAGTCAGCATTCTAATTTTAATCCTGATGTTAGTCTTTTCACATTTGCCTTTCCAGCTGAACAGTGCACATCCAACTGCGTATATAAACCTGAGTATCATGTGTCTGTCACCTGTGTAACGGTTTCATATTGGTATGAATGTGGTCATCATACGTATGTATAATTTAGGCTTGCTTCCACAATTGATGCAGCATTGCGGTTTATAGTGTATCACAGGAGCAACTGCACTACCTAAGAATTAGGTAATTAAACGTCAGTGGGCCTTATGTACAGCCATCTTCCTTTTATATTCCTCTTTGATGAAGATCTGGCGAGCGAGGAGAAGAAGAGACTGGAGGAGAAGCAGAGGGCTTCACGGAAGAGTCGCTCCAAATCTGAGGAGGACTGGAAGACCCGGTGAGTGTCTTTTTATTTCTTATTCTGAGTTGGGTCATATTATATCAAGTGGACCAATTTTCAAGATGGTCTGAACCTGACCCACTCAAAAAAAATCTGGCAAAAATATATAGCGTAGTACATGATTTAAAATTCATGGATGCCAAAATCTAGACCTCTAGGTCAATTAACCCCTGAGATACGGCCCTCGCAGAGTACAGCAACCTTACAAGTTACTGCAATCATTGAATTTTCAATGGTTTTCAGTGGTTGATTTTGACTTTTTCCTAAAAAGGTTATACTCTCCTGAAGGGTGATTCTAGCAGAACGTTTCACGTTGATTTCAAATCTGGCATCAGTTTTTGGCTAGGCATTACCTGTAATTTACTAGGGCCATCCCAAACCAGGAAAAAATTCATGATGCTGAAATTTGGATTTGGGCCAGCCCTAGGACTATACCTAATGATTGTAAAATATTGTACTTCGGCATATATAACCACAAAATGTGTAACTTTAACCCCAAACATTAAAAACCACTATTATAAGTACTGTGGTGGTTTTAAAGGGGTCTGAATCCATTCTATGGTATTATTTTAGAAATGGCAACCCTGGTTTCTTACTCAAGCAGTGGAGCAAAAATTCTGAAACTTTGTCCATTACAATATTTGGACTGAGTTCTTAAAAATTTCCAAGTATGATTGTGTGGACTTTATTCTAAGTATTTTAAATTCACTTCTAAATATGGTGTGTTTTGGGGGGTTCATCGGCAGGATATTTGATCAATCAGTTCCGCACTGATAAATTGTTGGTTTTTGCAACCATGTGTTGACAATATCACCAATGAGGAACCTATTGATTATTTACGTTGATGAAAGGTTTGGTCAAATTGTTTCCCTCTGCAGTTATTCATACTGGTTTCTAACGTATCTCATTGTGGAAATGAAATTTTAATTCTTTGTGGCACGTGTAGGTTTGTCAAATGTGGCTTAAGAGGACAAATAACTGCTCTAAACATGAGTGCACCTAATTAAGGCAAATCAACAGCTTGTTTAAGTCCTAAGATTGCAACTGTGGTCGGAACAAAAACAAGCACACACACCAGGCTCGAGTTTGAGAACCACTGAAATAGGGTTATGCATAAATAGCCAAATTTGGCTTCTGTGCCAACTAAAGGGGTTAAGACCACTCCTCGTATGATTTAGGAAAAATGAAAGGCGCTAGCTCACCTGCTCACTCCATGGTGGGGTTGTTCATATTGTTCTGAAAAAAAATTACAATTCAATTAATTGTTCGGCCCTAACGATGTGAGGAGGCCAGGTTAAACGGAAAAATAGCGATTTTGGAAATATTCGTATTATCATTTTGGAGGGGTGGAAAAAGCATCAAGGACTTGAAATCATTGCGTTATGCCCCCTTTTTTTAAATTATGACAAAAACAAGTCTTTTTTATTAATACAGAGGTCTACTGACATTTGTACTTCTAAGTATATAACCAAAGGTTGAATGTAAACATTTATTTTGAGCGGTTACTAACTTTTCTTTTTCATCTTTAGGTTGACATTACTGTGGCATAGCCCATATGTCATACTCCCACATGTCATTTGATTAGTCTTTTTAACCTGTTTGGTAATATAAAACTCAGTTGACTTTTGTCATTTCTTTATCAATAACTCCAGTTTCCTCCTCTTGTTTTCTCTCCATTGTGGTGTGTTTTGATGTGTAAATGGGAAGAAATCCTGCCCCCTGCTGCAGGTTTGAGTTGCTTGCTTACCTCTGGTTTGCTCTGGTTTGGTGTTTCACATTTAGAATTGTGGTGTGCTAAGTGCTCCATCATCTGGCTATCTTCTGTACTGCAACAGATGCATTGGCACCTCTGTGCTCCTAATACGTGGAATTTGATACCAGAAATACATTTTGTGGATCATCTCAGTCAACTCTTAAAAAAAAATATATATATATTCTGTTTAAAAGCACTTCAACCCTCAAAATTCACTGTTGATCGGAAAATAAATGGAGCATATCCTTTCAATCACAAATCTGATCAACACAGTATTTATGCCGCCTCAGTGTAAAAGTATCTGCATAAAAAAAAAAAACTAAAATGCTGTGTATTATAACTTTAAAAGTGCAGATTTTGATTTTATCTGAACTAATGCATCTCTTTCATCTACATTACATTTATAATCATTTAGAAACTTAAATGAATCTAATACCACCCTACTGGCCTTCATATTTCATTGCACAATATACAGTGAGTTCAATAATTCATTGGACTAAAACCTAGTTTTGATATTTTGGTTCTGTTGGCTGTCTGTTGGAGTCACTCACCGGATTTGAGCCCAACTGAACATGCTTTGTCCATGCCAAAGAGGAGGCTGAGGGCAAGAAGTTCCCGAAACAAGCAGTAACTGAAGGTGGCTGCAGCACAGGCCTGGCAGAGCATCACCAGGGAAGATCCCCAGCATCTGATTATGATTATGACTAAATTAAAGCAGTCATTGCACGCAAAGAATATGCTACCATATGCTTAAATATCTCTATTAGTTGGCCTGAAAATGCAGTTGACCATGTACACAAGTTGCTGTCATTTCTTAATTGTTCATCTGATATGCATGAAATTGCCCACAAGTTAAAGCTGAAAGTCTGCACTTAAACCTCATTGTATCCTTTCAAACTCAATACAAGAGTATAGAACCAAAATATTGGTAAATTACGCTGTCCACTGAATTATGGTGCTGACTAATTTTGGTTGCCATTTTCAGATGTATACGGACTTTGAAGTGGCCTAATTGATTTGTGATAAGGAGGACTATTTCCTAAAACTGTCAGGAATACAGTGATGGACCAGGCAGAATTTTACTTAAATAGCACAGTATTGCTTCAGGGTGAGAGTGAATTTTGTGTAACTCTGTCATTTTCTTTTAGATGGTTCCACCAAGGATCCAACCCTCACACTGGATCCCAGGACTGGCTTTATACTGGAGGATACTGGGACCGAAATTACTCCAACCTGCCTGACATCTATTAATGTCCAAGGTCTGCAGGCTTCAACCCAAACCCAGAATTTAAGCTCTTCCCCTAAAACAAGAACAATAACACAAAAAAAAAAAACATGATGTAGCTCTGCTCTACAGAAAACACTTGGACAGACCAAATGGGGAACAAATACTCTTAGTGGTGCTGTGAAATGTGTACATGTTCAGGATGTCATCTGCTATCACAGCAGATGGCACAATCCAGAGCTAATAGCTCAGTTAGCAATATTTGGTTAGTCAGTCTACAAGCACAAGCAAATATGCACACAAAGTTTATACTGCTGACTGTTTGCAAACCACAGTATATATTTATACACAGCAGCAGGGTCCCTCTCAGGATTCTAATGTCAGCTGTACCGGAATCATGACACCATAAATTCACCAGTGAAAAAGGTCAACAAATAGAGAACATTCGTGAGCTAAACCACACCAAAGGGCATTGTTTTAAGCAGTAGCACTCAGACACATTCAGTTATGCACTCCTCTTCACACGACTGAACAATTTACACTCTGTTTACAGGACATTATGACTTCTGAGCTGAATGTGACATTTTCTCCTTGTAAAGACTCTCTTCTGGAATGAAGAAGCCATTTATTTCTCTATTTAAGGAAGTAACATAGATTTAAGAAAACTATTTAAGAAAATGTATAGCTGTTTTATGAAAAAAAAAAAAAAGGCAGGCCATGTTTTAAAGTAGTCTGTGAACTTTGTTCGATAATATAGTGCAACTCTGTCACAGGACAGTCAACTTCAGGAATTAAGACACCTTAATTCCTTAATCAACCAATGTAAGCCGTTCTCTTGTCACAATTCACAAATTCTGTCCTCAGTGATGGGGAACTGTTTCCAATCGTAGATCTAGAAGTTAAGACGCTACCGACTATGTATACTTATGTACTTACACGATTACTGGTGGATGTAAAATAGATTGACTGTAGTCACCATCAGTGGGTGCTGAGTTTGCACACACCGACTGGTAATCATGTCTTAGAAACGAAGTGAAACGCAGGGCTGGGAAACTTTCCAATCCCTGCCTCAACATCTGCAGCTCTTAATTGCAACCCATTTTTGCCGAGGCAGGCAGTCCCCCCCCCTTAATATTGCAGTAATGATGTGAATGTAATATATAACTTGATTTGGAGCCAGCAATCGGAAGATTAGCCAGTGGGGTATTGCGGTTTGGGTACACAAGCAAGTTCTATGAACAAGGCAAATAGTTTTGCTGTCAACAGTCAATGGCTCTGAGCACTAGCCTCGGTGTAAGATCAGGAAACCAAATGATTCACTGCTTTTCACTGGTGCTTGTGGGAAATGAAGTCCTGTATTTCTGCACTTGGGCTCCGTTGAATCTGCCTGAAGACTCCCCGAAGCAATGATGGCAAGAAAAGGCTTCTTATACATCTGTTATAACTGCTGTTTGAAAATTGGTGCGCAGAGACCTTAATGAACAGCTGATTTTCATTGAAAGGAGTGGAGAAGTTGACTCTGGAGAGCAGTTTTTCACCGATTCAAGCCAGTTTTGGAAAATTGATTTCTGCAATTGGGCACATCACATTGACTAGGTATTTGCTTCAGAGCGGTTTGAAAACATGTTGTAGAAGCACTATTCTGCACCATATCATCCACACCAGAGTGAACTTATTAAAATCACATTATTGGGTGTATGTGTGTGTGTGAGTGTGAACATCTGGACTGTTACTGGAATCACGTTCTATAAAGTCTACATGTCTGGTATGTATGGACATGGAAATTTCCGAAGGCTGTATAACTGTACAGAGGTAGATGGACTAGTGTGTTCTTAGGATTACAGTTTTACCCTTCCTTAACCCATGTATATTAAGGATCTTCAAGGTATAATTTCTATTGCTGCTAAATAAAAGCTTAACATTATCTCATCACCTTTTTTGAAGTGCTGACTTGACAACGCTGGGACATACCGAGCAAAGACGTCAGCAAAAAGATTTCTTGGAAAATCATCTCAAAAATATGAATAATTGATCATTCCCCTCTCTATATCTCAGGTCTGTATGATAACATGCTGTTCAAGAACTAGTTGGAGTGAAACCAATCCTGGAAGAAATGTCGGCATTTTTTGCCATTTAAAAATGAACATGCATAGCTTTGATTAAAAATAAAAAGGTGAAACCAGGTTGTGGTGATGTTAGGGCCTGCAGCTGGAGGCCCTAATGCATTAACCAACAGATCACTGCAGGACCATTCACAAAAATAACCACGATTACTCAGAATTAACACAGATGATTTATTTTCTTTGTACAATTTGTTGAACCTGACAAAGAAAACGCTTCCTGTCAGCAGGAAAACCAGTTCCTGCAGTGAATATTAATATGTATTCATCCCTCCCACCGCCCAGTTAAGTACCCTTTTACCGCTAAGATTACAACTGTTTGTGTTTCCTTGCATACTAAATTATTAGAAGAGGTTACTCATACAGTACATGTGTTCATATATACACGCTGCGCAGATACATCTTCCTTCATACCAGTTATATTACTGCTGTATTATGTAAAAGGTTTCTAAACGCCCTGCTCTGTCAGCACAATGCCAATGTAATGTTGAAGCACTCTGGCCGAGTTGCACCATGTGTACTCCTCCAGAGGATGTGGGAGGGAGATATGGGGGAAAAGCATTTAGACTGTCAACAAAAACACATGGGATGACACTGTTACATGGCAGCGGTTAAGACTGCGCATACATAATTAATGCAATTTTTTATTTATTTTTTTTTTAAAAAGGTTTTCATGTAATCCTATGAACCTTTCACAGAAGTACCACCAGCATGGCACAGAACACTATGACACATGACCTGAAACTATTGCTCAGTGCTCATACTTCAAATTGGTCATTTCAAAATGGTCTGCATATTACTGTGCCCTGCCTTTCAGAACTGCTAGACAACACAGTCAAATGGAACTTACAATAAATTCAATATGGAAAAGCTTTTCTTAGTTTTTAAAATGAAATTAAAATTCCCATCAATCACTGCAAGTATGGTCATTTTCTTGTTAAAGGACATCCTCCTTTGAGCAAGATCAACAATACAATCCAAACTGAGTCACTAACTTAGTAACTGCTGATCCATTCTGTCGGGTAGGAATAATTTTTGGGTCACATTATTTGAGGGATTTAAAAATTCAAACAATAGCCTTTTCAGGATGTTCCAATGAAGATGGGAATCAGAGGAAAGGACCTTAAACATAGTCAGCTTTCTAGCGAGTCAGCCCGACGCTGAGCATACCAGAGGCGTGTTCAAGAACAGAGATGCTCTTGTGAGGGAAAGGCGCGAGTTTTGAACGACCTTGAGTCTTCATTTCTTCAAGATGGCTGCCAACAAGATTTTATGTCAAATTCTAATGAATGAACAGAGCAAGAGTGTGGATGCTGATGCTGAGAATGATGGACATCTTGAAAAGCAAGGCGAGACGGCGCGCTGGCACTCCTCAGCGTCTATACTATACCAGATGAAGCTCAGTCATTGATTCAAGATCTTGAGTATGCTTTTGATTTATAAGATAATCATTCTGTCAGTCAAAGCTTTAATTTCAAGATATGAAATTTGCACAAAAATTAGGGTTACAAATATCTTTGCATCTTAAAACAAAAGAGTGGTTCAAAAAAATTTTTGCGATTAAAAATTCCAAAATGGTTGTTTTGTATTCAACTGTTTCTGCTACAAACAACAGGGCTTCAAGAAACCTTTCTGTCAAAATGACTGAAAATCCCAGCAAAATGATGAGCTAAAACATTATGACCACCTGCTGAATTTGTTTTTCATTTATGTGCTGCCAAAATCACTCAGATCCACTGAGGATATGGACTCTACAAGGCCTCTGAAAGAGCCCTATGGTCTCTGCCACCAAGAAATTAGGGGCAGATTATTTGCAAGTTGCAAGGTAGTTGCAAGACGTAGCCACCTTAGATCAGACTTCTTGTTCCGGCGCGTGCCACAGATACTCGCTCAGATTGATACTTTGAAAATTTGAAACCCAGGGAAACATCATAAGCATCATGTTCCTCTAACCATTCTGGACCAATTTTTCTAAAGTGGCATGGTGAAGTACCTTGCTGAAAAAGGCCGTTAAATACCACAGCCTTGAAGGAGTGTATCTATTCAACAATGATGTTTTCCTCAGTGGCACGTGTGAAATTGTCATGCTCATGAATGCCAAGACCCAGGGATTCCCTGCAAAGCACTGCCTGGCGCATCAATCACTATCCACAAACTAATATTCTTCCTGCAATGCATGTTGGTGCCATCTCTTCCCCAGGTAAGCAATGCACACTTATGTGTCCTGTCCATCCATATAATGCAAAGGAAAATGAGACTCATTAAGCTGCTTGACCTCCTTCCATCACTCAAAGGTCCAGTTCCAAAACTTGTGTGCTCATGGTCGGCACTTTCAGCGGTGGACGGGGGCTAGCGTGAGCATACTATCCAGTCTGCTGCTAAGCAGCCCCATATGCAGCTGGGTGTGATTCACTGTGCCATGTGACACATTACTCCTGTAACCGTCATTAGCATTTTTTGCCGCTTGTGCAACAACAGCCCCTTTGTCGGTTTGGGCAAAACAGGATAGCCTTTGTTGCCCTTGCACATTAAAGAGCCTTAGGCGGCGAGTTCTCATTTGATGATTTGTCAATCCTACCCACGGTTGATCGGTACTCACTGCTGCAGTAGAGAACACCGAACAAGCCTTGTATCACAGATTACTACCCAGTCTTCTTGATAAAGTAATTTAGTCCTTGCCAGTCACTCAGTACTTTACAGCTGGTCATCTCTCCCACATCTGTTAAGTTGAGTGCAAGAACTATTTTTACGCTCACTGTAAACAATATCCCTCACCTTTCACCGTTATAGGATTATTAACATTATTTGCGTCATCTGCGAATGGTCATAATGCTTCAACTCCCCATTGTATATGCTCACTTAGACCATTCGCTTCACCAAAATTTTCAAGTACTGCACGGACAGTGTTTGCTATTTGGTAACAACAGGTTGGAGAGGAGACCGCAGTAATAGCTTTCCCTGTTAAAAGACTGAGGCGCTCAGATTTTGCATCAAACTAAGAACAAATATTTTGTGATGTGGTTTATCTGGCTGATAATCTTGTGGATTTGATTTAAAAAAAAAAAAAAGTCGGATAAATGCAGTTATTTTGCTAAAAAGAGACTCAATTTTATTTATGTAGAGACCATGCGGTCGGAGGAAATGTGTATAATCTCAACCCAATGCTGCAGAAAATGTAGAGGACACCCATATTCATTCTAAAGCTTGAAACCACATTTTAGAAAACATTACATTCTTTAGTTCAGATCACAGCAAAACATCAATCGCCACATGAACATAAACCCTCCTTGTTTTATTCATTGTCAGATGCTTCTGAAATTCATGACCAATTTGGCTGACGACATTTAGACGTTTCTAAAATCACAACAGCAAATCCTAACGGTTAAGGGGGGGATCTGGAGTTAAATGGGTAAAATTTGATTTTTTTTCCAAAAAAAATTTTTTGAATAAAAATATTCTATAATAACCCACCTTTTAATAATAACTAATTGCTACAAGGATTAAAAACTGAACTCAACTTTCCAATGCGGTCTAATGGATTTTCCATTGATTTCCTAAGGCATTATTTTTCCTCGTTTCTCATGTTTGTAGCAGCCATCTTTTTTTATATATATCATTAAAAATTAAATTTAGGCTGCAGGTTCTTCATTAAAAATGCAATGAAATAGACAAAATTTCCCTATCCGTTACATACTTTGAATATTTTGAGTATTTGTCAGATTCTGCGCAAAATAATTTCAAAATTTGAGTAAAATGCCCCAAAATCACAAAACTGATAAATTTGGCAAAGAATGGCTATGTCATTGCATTTGGATAAGCAATTACTTAGAAAAATTGAATTCTTTAATTATTTAAATCATAGAGTTAAAGAGGAATTGGTGCCAGAAGTTTTCTGCATATTCAGTGAGCTTGCTTGGTTATCATGGCAACCGCAAAAACAGGAAAATGCCAACTTTCTGGTGGTTATTACAAATACCTCTTTAGATTAATTTTGAGTTGTTTCCTGGTGTCATTTTTCATTTAACCCCAGATCACCCTTAACTAAGGTTTAATCAACCTTAGTCAACCCACCTTGCAATATTAAGTGCTAAACTGCCCAGAACTGTATGAGGCAGTCAATGATAGGTCCCAGGACTAATTATTCTTGCCTTTTATATGATTGGGTTATTGGTGGTGTAAACAGAGCAATCATTTGTGATGACCAAGTTAGAGAAACTGTCAAACCACTATCTTGAGGTTTCAGAATGTTGGCTTTCCAAGTCAAACGGACTTTAACAGATTCATTTGTCTAAAACTGCTGGCCTAATGGTATTTTCATCATAAAGGAAAATAAGTCAAATGGAAAAAAAAATCTTCAGAAACAGCAATGGTATTATTTGCACCTTGCACATTACTACTCTATTTCTCTCAATTTCAGCTGCCTTTTTCTGCAGTTCATTAGTCATCGGCACGCTTAGCTTCCCACATGTAACAGGAGTTCTAACATTTTATGTGCAAACATAATTGGCAATACAACATGAGGAGAAATCAGCCCACACTTTGCCCATGGGAAGTTGTGTTTTTTAATCACTCTGTACTTTGATCAGAGCATAAAGTGGGCATATTGCAGCATTGCTCTTGCAATCACAAATGTAGGCATCCATCATCAGGCTTGGCTAACGTGCTGAAAAATGCTAACCATTCCTCCCCTCTGCCAGATTTCCAGCAGCACCCATTGCAAACAAAAAGATCACTCAATAATGATCTGTTTACAACTATATAGTGTAAAATTTTTTTATCATAAAAATCTATCCTTTTTGATCAATTAAAATCAAAACCTAAAATCCTGCCAAACTGATGAACCTGACAGATTTCCAGTAGAGTATAAAATAAAGATGAGGATAGTGTAGGTGAAGTGAAAACACATTGTGCAAATAAGTCCTGAGCCAGTATCCATAACATGTCTCAAGAGTAGGGCCTGCATTCACATAGCATATGAAAGGAGAGCTGATCTGACTGATCAGGAGTCAGCCTTGCCTTATAGCTGCTAATGGCTTTATTAGAATACGGATCAAGGCAACCTGATCCCTGATCAGACCAATGTGAGACTGTTTATGAACACAGGCCCAGAATCTATAGACTGGCCACAAAAGGGTCATGCATAATTACTTTAGTAGTCTGATGCTGTGTCTGTTGCTATGCAACAAAAACACAGTGCTTTGCACACAGTAATAGAATAAAAGAGTTATGACCATATAATATGGATGCCCCCCAGCTTAACCCTTAGCTTAAGTGTAAATCTGGTGTCGTCTGTGGACGCACCACAGGGGACGTGGGTGGAGAGGTTTGGTTGGGGCGGAGTCACTGTGGCACCACCTCCCTCACAGACGCAAGGGCGGAGTGAATGCGGACATGCAGCCTGTTCTCAAAATCGTAGCCGGCGAAATCCTCCTGTCAAACAAACAGGTGTTACAGCCAATATCAGCAAGGGGTAATTTCTGCCTCACCAAGGCAAAAGGAAGTAAATCCATTTTTGGTTGAATTCAATCCGGAACCATAACATACACCTACTAGTGGTACTCGATTTAGTGGAAGCATGATCATGATGAAATTCGCCCTAATTACTGAGATTCGGCACATCCATTGGATATTCTCTGAGTAGAGGAGAAGCAAAAACAAACTTTTGCGTTTTTCTCAAAATGGCTGCTGACGGTAGAAATTACGGCAGTGCAACAATGTTATATATGCACCTGAGTAAAGGTTTAGCTCTACTAATTTCTTGTAACAAGTTCCACTTCACCGAAGGGCCAAATCAATTACATCAATTTGAAGCATTTGAGTGTACGAGTTTCATTTTCTTTTTTATTGTCTTTCACTGAACTCAGCACCCGTACAAGGGATGTGCGCATTTCTTTGACTATTCCAAATCAATTACATTAACAAATATTGCCCAATTTTTGGAAAATGCTCAAATGTACCCTTCCTGGCCTACAAAAACAGTTTGAAAAAATTTGAACTACGCGCTATTAGTTTTTTAAAGAAAGTGTATGTTTTCAACAAATTTTATGCTGTTAGAAGTATGCGGTTACTGTCATTTCAAGATGGCAAGGAGACCCATGTTTGCCAAAGAAACCTGCCCCCTGAGGTCTTAACTTTAATTGGAGGAAAGCGAATCAATGTCTGACTCACATGTTTTTCCTGACTACTAACGTTCAGCATGTGCAATTAAGCATGGTTCATGACTAAGCCTTTGGTACGTGAAATGCATGTAGAATGCATATTGCAACCTTCATGCAAATGCAGAGTGCAGAACTTGCCAATGTTTGGAAATTTTTAACTTGATTTTCGTGATACTTGTGTGTAACAACCACAAATGTTTTTGAACCATCAGCACAAAAATGAATCCCGAATCATGCATCTTGTAAAATTAAAGTACTTCAGCATGACAGTGAAAGAAAATGAGGTTAATCATGTACAGCGCCCTCCATAATTATTGTCACACCTACTTAAGATGTGTTAAAAGCCTTAAAATAAATTCAATTTTTATTGCAGAAGCATTCTCTCACACTGAAAATTGTAGAAAAATGTGACCTTCAACCCAAGTGAATTTTAAGGGGGAAAAAAAATTCCTGACAAATAATTATTTCTTATTCATAAAATCACCTGCTCCTCAATTATTGGCACCCCTAACAATTCAGAGGAAGTAAATGTAATTGAAGTATTTCTGTCATTTCTACAGTAGTTTATGAAGTTGATCAGAGTATCTACGAACATTTAATTAGTAATTCATCACTTCATGTTTCCCTGGGGTATAAATATGACATGACACAGAGGCCATTTCTCTTCTCCACTCTTCAACATGGGAAAGACAAAGGAACACACCATTCAAGTAAGGCAGATGTGTGTCGACCTTCACAAGTCAGGCAGTGGCTACAAGAAAATAGCCACTCGCCTGCACCTGCCCATATCTACTGCCAGAGGAATCATTAAGAATTTTAGAACAACTGGAACAGTGGTAAACAAGCCTGGAGGAGGACGCAAGGTTATTTTGCCACCACGCACAGTGAGGAGGATGGTAAGAGAAATAAAAAGTTCTCCAAAGCTCACTGTTAAAGAATTGCAACAAATGGTTTCAAAAAACCTTTTCTCACTCAATCATAAATGCAAACGTCTGGAGTTCGCTAAGCGGTACAGGGACTTAAACTGGGACCATGTGCTTTGGTCAGATGAGACCAAGATAGATCTTTTTGGCAACAAACACTAAAGTTGGTCTGGCGGAACAGAAACTATGAGTATGCAGAAAAGCACCTTGTACCCACTGTGAAGTAAGGGGGAGGATTGGTGATGCTATGGGCCCTGGGAACCTTGTTAGGGTGCATGACATCATGAACGCTTTGAAATACCAGGACATTTTAAATCAAAATCTGGTGGCCTCTGCCCAAAAGCTGAAGATGGGTAATCACTGGGTCTTTCAGCAAGACAATGATCCAAAACATGTGGCCAAATCTACACAGAAATGGTTCACCAGACACAGAATCAAGCTCCTCCCATGGCCATCTCAGTCCCCAGACCTCAACCCCATTGAAAATCTGAGGAGTGAGCTGAAGAGGAGAGTGCAGAGGAGAGGACCCAGGTCGCTGGATGATTTAGAGAGATTGTGCAAAGAGGAATGGTTGAAGATCCCTCTTTCTGTATTCTCTCATCTTGTGAAACATTATAGGAGAAGATTAGGTGCTGTTTTGTTGGCAAAAGGGGGTTGTACAAAGTATTAATATCAAGGGTGCTAATAATTGTGGCACACATGATTTGATGTAAAATAATCATTTCTTAATGTGGGATTTTTTTCCCACTGAATAAATGCACTTGAATTAAAGGCTGGATTTTCTTCTTTTTTTCATTGAGGTCCTATATTATTTAGAAAAGAACTGAATTTATTAGAAGCTAAAGAACACATCTTAACTGGGGGTGCCAATAATTATGAAGGGCAGTGAAGCTTTCATCGTGAAAAACAGCTCACCTTCGCCTGGAGAAGCAGTGCCCTACCTCTCCCAACAGCCTGGGAAAAAGAAATGAATTATGCAAATATATATATAAATATATATATATTTTTTTTTTTTTTTTTTTCAGTACACAGTTTTGCAAGAACAATTTTTACGAGAAACTGTAGTAACTCAAAAGGAACCATACTTTTCATATGCAGCACATTTATGTATTCTACTTGCATGCTCACTTTCCCTGATTCTAGCACAACACAATCTCCTCAAATACTCCTCAGTGAGGCATTTTATGCAGTTATAATATTTCATCTGTATACAGACGTGATATACTGGTGACAAAAGCAAGGTAATGGCTTGGAAAGGAGGGAAAGAACATCTTCAGTGGCTCCTGATATATTCAAGGTGCAATACACACACGCACACCTACACACACACACACACACACTCATGGTCAGCGTAATGAACCTCTCTCACCTCTGGCTTGCTCAGAAGGACACAGCCCAGCTCGTAGCAGGCGTATGGCTGGACATAAGAATTGTTCAGTCGGCCCACCTCATCCCTTGCTGAAAGCTGGAAACACTGAAAGACAGGCAGAGTGAGTGAGCAGATATGCCCTTCGCTGAGTGGCGTAACCCTGTCCGCTTCATCTCTGACTCAGGTGTGCTCCCTCATCCCACATTTACCAAGTTGAAGTCGTATAACGATGATGCCTCAGCGTTAGATATTCATTACCCAGGAGTGCAGAGTTTCCATTGCTGCATATGAATAGTGGAGCCCAGCACTAAATACAAGCTGCACTAAAATTCAAGCGGTGACATTCGACCAGCTAAAATACCTGAATGGCGTCCTTTGTGTTTCCGAGGCATTTGTGAATGGCTCCCAGAAGCAGATTTTTCAAACCCATACAGGCCACGTCATTAATTCCCTGTAGGACTGCAGATATTACCAAATTATCACCAAAGAGCCAAGCAGGCAAAAGTAATATTTGAATGTAATAATCTAACGTTTTATTACAACCCCAATTCCGAAATAGTTGGGATGAAGTGTAAATTGTGAATAAAATCAAAATAAAATGACTTTCAGATCACATGAGCCAATATGTTTCTTTTACAATAGAACATACATAACATTTCAAATGTTGAAACTGAGACATTTTACATTTTTATCCACAAAATAAGCTCACTTCAAATTTTCTGGCTGCTTGAGGTCTCAAAAAAGCTGGGACATTGGCAAAAAAGGGCTGAAAAAGCAATTCATATATAAGAGAATCAGCTGAAAGAACATTTAGCAAGTAATTCAGTTAACTGGCATCAGGTGTGTAACATGATTGGCTATAAAAGGGATGTCTTAGAGAGGCTGAGTCTCTAGGAAGTAAAGGCTCTGCAACCTGTGAAGGCTTGCATAAAAAAATTGTGGAATACTTTAAAAACAATGCTCCTCAACGTCAAATTGCAAAGGCTTTGAAGGTCTCATCATTGACAGCGCATAACATCATCAAAAGACTCAGAGAAACTTGAAAAATCTCTGTGCATAAGGGACAAGGCCGAAGACCTTTACTGGATGCCCGTGATCTTCGGGCCCACAGACGCCACTGCATCACTCACCGGCAAGATTCTGTCACTGAAATTAGTAAATGGCCCAGGGATACCTCAAGCAGTGTTTCCCCTACGTTCAGGATTACGAGCGCCACTGCTGAAATTTCACATGGTCATTAATATCAATGCGCTACTAATGACGTTTACTTGAACTGTGTGAGCGCAACAACACACAACGTTATTTTGGACTTGTTTTGAGTCATCAACGAGCGCATCAAATCCTGTCGGACCCTATTAGAACATCAACATTAAAAGTAACGTTCAAGCTTATACACGGTCTATACTATAGCGAGTAGCGCAGGTAACGTAATGTGAACGTAACAGCGTAGCTCTTTAGGGCAGTTAGCGGGAAGAGAAAGTGACAGTGAATGCGAACGGAGCAGCAGCGATTCACAAAGATTAGCAGTTGACAGGAAATGTAGTTTGTCAATTAATAAATGCTACAGCTTCTCAACAGTCTTATGCCATATTATCAGTGGCGTGCCGTCAGATGTCAGAAAGGCCTTCAGTAACATCACCCTTTCCCGCATAATTGCTCTTGAACTGCTTGTGATCAGGTTTGCCTGATTAACAATCAAACGGTTTATTAACTGAACAGCCACCACCAATGCATGACACAATGATTAAGGAATGCTAATGACAAAGCGATTACCTATTGGCTATGTTGATATAATTGATGTGACTGCAAGGATGACAATCTGCAAAAAATCCGAAACTTTCACTGACTTTTCAGCAATTATTTTCGTTATCACTCAGCTGTGCATCCTACCTAACAACGGCCATTAGCTGTCACTACATTCAGACCATAGAACGGATTTTCATGGCCTATTTCTCAATGAACCTTGCAAACTAATTTACGCAAATCCAGAAATTATAAAGACGTAGGCGATTGATATTTTCCATAGTCAAATGTGCAGAAGTAAACGCCGTACATTTTCAGAGTGCAATATATAACAAGGCTTTCAAAAATAAATTAGATTCTTGGCAGTTCCACTAATCAGTCTGGGCAACTGTTTCCAATCGGGGAGGTAAACTGCGAGAGGTATGTCATTAAGAAGTGAAGCCTTCTGTTTTTCTCTCTCATTTTAACCACAGCTTATTTTAACTGCACTACTCTTCCATTTGCGAGATAAAAATTATTGCCAAATGAATTTACTGCCTGAGTCATTCTATGTCAATAAACAGAGTATGTCTTATAAAAGTTTGCGAGACAAGCAAATGGATTTACTCACAGTGTAATGAAGTTTAATTTTATCCTAGTGCATATAGCCTTTGCTAATTGAGGCCTTGCATTTTAGAGATCTGATTTCTAATAACCAGGTATTCAAATTGATGTTTTTTATGCTTAAATTTATTGCTTAAAAAGCCAAAAGCTATGAGTAGTTTTGTCACAAATACACTGACGATAAATATCGTTTTTATGGCAAGGTTGCCTGGGGTTGGTTGTCATAACTGCTGGAAGTCATAATGATGAGTGCTGTTTTTGATGTTTCTGAAGGATAACATAAAATTGCAATTATTGGCTGCTCCTGTGTTGAGGCAGTTTAAGATCCATTTGCAGCACTGCAACTTGTCAAGAGCAATATAGCGTGTGAGCATCAATGTCCCCCCTACTGCTGAGTTCAACTATAGACGAGCACTGGAGCTTTTTTACAAAAAGCCCAAAAAACATGTGTTCACAGGCTGGATGTAGGCTGTGTAAATAAAGTTTTCTGGTTTGTAAATAAATTAAAGGTGTGAGTAAATTTCTGTGTTGTGACATTAATTATTTTTATTTTCTTCAGATAAATGTCAAAAGCTGTAAATTGAGACAAAATACAAACATGTTATGATCCCGTCTATAAGGATTCCAAGGTCATTAATTTGAAACTATTTTCACGCGCATGTATACAGGTCGACGTCGGATCCTCATGGAGAAGGACACAGTGGCACCGCCACTATAAAAAATTAGAGGGGAAACACTGCTTCAAGAAACCACTGTCGGTAAACACAGTCCACCGTGCCATCCACAGATAACACCTAAAACTCTATCATGCAAAAAGTTCGCCATTGTTGAGCATGATCCAGAAGCGCCGCCATATTCTGAGGGCCAAGGCTCATTTAAAATGGACTGCAGCAAAGTGGCAAAGTGTCCTATGGTCACACGAGTCCAAATTTGACATTCTTGTTGAAAATCATGGGCGTCCTGCCCTCCGCGCTAAAGAGGAGAAAGTCTACCCCTCATGTTATCAGTGTTCAGTTCAAAAGCCAGCATCTCTGATGGTAGGGGGATGCATTAGTGTGGTGTGGGACACTTGCATGTTTTAAAAAGCACCATGAATGCTGAATGGTATATAAAGGTTTTAGAGCAACATATGCTCCCCTCCAGATGACATCTATTCCAGGGAAGGCCTTGTGTATTTCAGCAGGACAATGCAAAACCACATACGCCAGCTATTACAACAGCATGGCTTCATAGTAGAAGAGTCCTTGTGCTGAACTGGCCTGCCTGCAGTCCGGATCTTTCACTGATTGGGAACATTTGGCACATAATTAAAAGAAAAGACCGTCAAAGGAGACCCAAAACTATCCAGCAGCTGCAAGCCTGTATTTAACTAGAGTGGGATCAAATTCCAATGGCTAAACTCAAGAAACCTGTCTCCTCAATGCCCAGATGCCTCCACTCTGTGTTAAAAAGAGGGGATGCTACACCATGGTAAACTTTTTTGTGACCTATAGCAGCCATCAAATTTGAAATGAGCTCATTTTGTGGATAAAATTTTTTTATTTCTCAGTTTCAACATTTGCTATATTATCCCTGTTATATTGTGAATAAAACACTGGCTGGTGTGATTTGAAAGTCATTGCGTTTTGATTTTATTCACAATTTACACTTTTTCTATATACTATTATATGCAGGCGAGTGGCTATTTTCTTATAGCCATTGCCTGACTTGTGAAGGTCGACACACATCTGCCTTACTTATTTCTATATACTATTAAATACTATACATTTCGGAATTGGGGTTGTACATATTACTGCGCCAGTGTATTTAAAGCAGACAAACAAGTGTCATTGGCAGTTCACCTTGGCTCATAAGCTGCAGTTTGGAGGTGGAGCAGTTGGTAAGGGCCTTCCAAAGGTACAGCACCTCAATGGCTGCCAAGATACACAATTCTTTACTGGGGTTCATCTTTCTCAACCTCTCTGCCTGTATGCATAAACACACAGACAAATACAAGTGTCCAGTTATTTACATTAGCCCTCAAATACGCAGCAGCACATACAAACGCATATCATGTACTTATAAGCTACCAAAGGGCAAAAATTGTGTGCTTTGCATTCAAGTGCATTTCCAAGTGAAGCAATACTATACTCAGCAACAAAAGTTTCTGTGACACCATTTATGTGTATGTTATAAATGACACGCAAAGATCTCAATGCAATCAATATGTTTATTTAACAGGAGAAACACTGACTTTTCAGTGCCAACGTCACTCAAAACGAAAATTGTAATTTTCATGCGTCATGAAGCACTTGTCTGACGTCTAACCAATTGTGACCTTCACACTTCAATACCGGGTGTGACTTCCTCGTGCCATGATGCAAGCAACGCATCTCCGGCGCATGGACCGAATCAGATGTGCCAGAAATTGCTGTGGGATGTCATTCCAAATCTGATGTAGACGTTGTCGCAATTCCTGGAGTGTAGCTGGCGGGTTATCCAACCGCCGCACACGTCGATCCATCTCGTCCCAAAGATGCTCGATTGGGGACATGTCTGGGGATCTGGCTGGCCATGGCAGGACATTGACATGTTGTTGCATCAGATACTGCTGTACAATCCTTGCAACGAGTGGTCTGGCGTTATCATGTTGCAGCGTTATTCCGGGACCATGTTGCATCAAAAACGGTACCACCAATGGCCGTAGCACTTAATCGCGATATCTTTGACCTGTCAGATTTCCATCAATAACAAGCAAATCTGTTCTGTTTCTAGCCGTGATCCCTCCCCAAATCATGACACTACCACCTCCAAACGATCAAATTCCTGAACACAGTTGTTGGCATAACGTTCTCCACGTCGACGGTATACACGTAAACGACCATCACATCGGTTAAGCATGAATCTTGATTCATCAGTGAAGAGTACAAGATCCCACTGACGTTGGATCCACCATCGATGTTGTTGTGCCCACTGTAGACGCAGTCGTCGGTGTTGTACTGTGAGTATTGGACGTCTTGCTGGCCGACGTGGGACAATGCCAAAATGACGGAGACGGCGACGGATTGTCTGTGCAGACAGTCGCCTCAAACCAGGTATCGTTCTTGCAGTTATGGTTGCAGGTTGGAATCGATTTCGGAGATGGGTTGTTCGAATCCAGTTGTCCTGTCTGGGAGTGGTTACTCGTGGACGGCCACTGCGAGGATGGTCTCTGACATGTCTTGTCTGCTGATGACGCTGCCATAAGTTCCAAATGGTGTTTCGGTGGACATTCAGGCGATGAGCAACTTCCCTCTGCGAGGTTCCGGATTCAATCATCCCAATGGCCCTCCACCGATCATTTTCAGACAGTCTTGGCATTTAGAGGGTAAAGTTCCTGATCCGAAATGGCTGTGTTTTCGATAAGTGATGCTTCCGTCGTTCATCAGGCACAATGTGAACATTCCAAAAATTCTCCTCTTTTATTGCCATCCACAAGCATGATTTACGCACATTTTCACGTGCAAAGTCATTTTCTCGCATTTTCATGATTTCCATTTCAATGTTGTGTTTACGTGTACTGTTTCAGTCTGATATCACCATGTATGACAATTTCATAATTGCGTTATGAAAAATAATTAACAATATTGGTGTCACAGAAACTTTTGTTGCTGAGTATATTTGTATAAAAATGAAGAAAAGTGCTGGCTCCAGCACTGATCCTTGGGAAACTCCATCTTTCTCCATCATGGGTGACTTATCTCATTATTGTGAATGAATTCCCAGAAATTATCTAAAATTTCAGCCATCTCACGCAGACTATTGGGCTAATGTGAATCATGTATTTAAACTTAAAATCAGGGGTGGCCAAGCTTGGTCCTCGAGATCCACAGAGTGTGCTGACTTTTGATTCTCTCTGCCCAATTTAAACCTAAGACAACAGGTGAGATAAGCCTGTGATCAACTGTTTTAATTCATCATTTAAGAGCTGAGTAACACCAAAACCCAGCAGACACTGCGGCTTTCCAGGACCAGAATTGGCCACCCCTGCTTTAGATCAACAGATCCAGAGAGTAAACAACCCCTAAGAAATTGAAACTTTATTGATGAGCCCATTCAAGTGCCCTGGATAGCTCACTCAGTAGAAGCGCTGCCAGCAGTACATGCTCAAACAGTACGGTGTCAGATGCAATCCGGCCAATGTCAGTGCCAACAGTGGCTGGCCGCCATATTTTACAGAGCACTGTAATTGTCTTTGTGCTCTCTTACTGGCAGCCTGGGTCTATGTTGAGGCTTGAAACAAGAAGATTTCTAGGAGCTTTTGCCCTAACTAAAGGGCACACCACAAATCTGAGTGTGCTTGGAAAAGCAAAATTCATTCAAAGAAAAGAGCTCACCCTCTTCAAAGAGAACTGCTCAATCTGATTGTTCTTCCTCTTGAAGAGTTTCTGGACCTCTTTGAAGACACTGATAGCGCCTTCCAGGTCCCCAGACGCTCCTTGACACACTGTGGCGAGAAAAGGTGCATAGACAATTGCACAGGCAATACAGATATACCATCAAACTTCGCTGCAATGAAGGATCACGTATTAGCTGCTTTTTGTTTGAAGAGACTTCATCACTATAATTATGAATCTCTGATAAACTTATAAGTGTATCTGTATCCTTAAAAATCACATATGCCAAAAGAAAATTAGATGGGATTAACCCACAGCAAGATTCCTTTAACTAAGTGTGAGATCAATCAAAATCAGTGAACAATGTACAACCAACCACTGAATGAATAAACAATACCTAGAAAACAAACGGAACTAATTAGGGAGTGAGCAGGAGTTTTAATGGTTGTTTTAAGCGAAGGCAGACAGGATAGTTTTTTTCTTCTTCTTTTTTTATACCATAGCCTTGGCTAACAATTTATCAGAATTGGATTTTGTGTGTGACGTACAAAAAACATCAAGCTCACATTTGTGTTCCATCCCTTGTACTGACAGGACATTGTGACACTGACCTCCCGTTAGGTAGGCATAGTAACACTGGGACCACCTCGACTCATTCTTCAGCCGCTCAAAAGACTTGTAGGCATCACTGAAGTTCATCTCTATCATGCTACACCAGCCTGAAGAAAGGTGGGAACTGTTAGTGTTGCAAAATATACGATGCATGAAAGCCTATCATCTCATCACAGTATGTTTCAAGCTACTTTGGATCTGTCTAGGAGGGCATTAGTACAGCTACCAGGTTTCCCCAAAAAAGGCAAATATATCACATCAAATCAAGTGCTATGACCATATTGACCTTGTTTTCCAGCAAAATCAGAGATGGCAGGCAGCTGAAATTTTTGTAAACAAAACTGTTCCAAACTGTTGCAACTCAGTTCACAGCAAGCCAGTGGCAGTATACAACAGGGTGAGCTGTCGATTTTTCACTGCTAGCTTGGTGGGTTTAAGGCTGATTCTTATTTAAAAAAAAAAAAAAAAAAATTAATGGGAGTAAAGCACATGGTGAAAGAGGGTGTCTTAACATTTTGCTCTTTTAATTAAGATGGAGCAGCATGAGGTTAATAAGTCAGGACATGAAAATTTTCAAAGTCAGTGGTGAGGATGTTTGACTGAGATTTAGATAGCTTGTGTATCAAACGCCACTGCAGCCACAGTACAACCACACCAGCAGATGGACCCTTGAAAAAAGCCCTGAACCCAACAATGCTCGAGGGGAGACTGGCCCCAACTTAGTCAAATGATCTCTAATTTACTTTGGATAAAAGATTCAACAAAAATAGCAATAAAACAGTGTGCATATTTTCAAATGAATGCAAGGAGGTTCTTGAAGTAAAACTTGTTCAGTTCCCTCAATCATAATTCCAGGCAAGCAAGAGCATATCTAACCTTCAAGTGTGCTTGAGAGCTATTAATTATACAAAATATTTTAAAGACTGTGAAGAGCAGACAGGACGAAGGGCCTTACCAATTTCATATAGGCAAACATGCTGGATTTCCCTTTGGTCTGTTGCCAGCTCCAGTGCATCATTGAATGAAGTCAAGGCACTGTTTATCTGACACTGACACACCACAGAAAAACAACCATCAGCAGAACTGCAAACTGCCTCCAAGTTCCGAAAATAAACCACTTAAATGCTAGAGAGAGACAATACAAAACATTGATAGGACAGGGACATCAATGTTTCAACTGAAACATGGTTTGGAAGCTTCTCATATGTACTCACCATTTCTTTCTGAACAGTGAAAAAAGATACAACCGCTTTAAAAAGTTTTCCAATCGGACTATACTGTCGACAACCCACTTCACTCGGCCTATAGAATAACTGAGCTAAGATTTGATTGAGCTCAACAACAGGCATATCTGATCTGATTGGGCGCACACCTCCAGCCGCTGGACCCTGCCTCTGAAGAACATGAAGAGGGATGAGTTTGGGTAGACGGCCGCTTTCTTCTGCAGGATTCCCTTAGCCTCCATCAGACCCATCTGAGTGTCTGAGCCATCCAGTGCAAAGAAGGGAAGGACGACTGTGTGATACCACAGCAAGGCCAGCCTGAGGTATGGGGGGATGAGGAATGAGAGAGGGGGAAGAGAGGGAAGATCACATGGATATATGGATAGATAGTGGAGGAGAGGGAGAGAACCGGATATAGGAAGGGAGAAAAGACAGAGGTAGTCATCGATTTCCCTTCAGCACAAGATTTGAATAATATCAGCCAACCATGAACAAAAACGGACACATCATTAATCAGCTCAGCTCCTGATAGTGTAAACCACAAATTATTGAGCACGAAACCGACACATTAAAACTGTTTATAGACAAATATTACAGAGACAGGAGTCAATACAAACTGCAATTCCAATGAAGTTGGGACAGTGTGTAAAACGTGAATAAAAGCAGAATGCAATGATTTGCAAATCTCATAAACCCACATTTTATTCACAATAGAACATGGACAACATATCAGATTTTGAAAGTGAGATATTTCACCATTTCATGAAAAATATTGGGCCATTTTGAATTTGATGGCAGCAACACCATAAAAGTGGGGACAGGGCCCTGTTTACCATTGTTAAGTATCCCTCCTTCTATTAACAACAGTCTGTGAACGTCTGGGAAGTAAGGAGACCAATTGCTGGAGTTTTGGGAGAGAAATGTTGTCCCACTCTTGTCAGATGTAGGATTCTAGTAGCTCAACAGTCCTGGGTCTTCTTTGCAGTATTTTTCATTTTATGAAGCGCCAAATGTTTTCTATTGGTGACAGGACTGTACTGCAGGCAGGCCAGTTCAGCACCTGGGGCCTCATTTATCAACCTGTGCGTAGACGGTGTTCTAAATTCTTTCGTAGGAAAGAAACTTAGAATGTGTGTAAGTACAAAAAAATCCATATTTATCAAACGTGCGGACACCGGTTGTACGCACACCCGTAAGAAATATGTGATGATAAATTCCACCTGTTCTAAACTACCACGCTCGTGCATGGTTCGGCTAATTTGCATTCAGAAATGCCAACTGACCATATATGGTAGCAGCAATCCTTTTAAGAATGTGTGAATGGTTTTTTTGCCTCTCATCGAAATCATGGCAAAGAGGGCTAAGAAGAGGAATTACTCCGACACAGAGATTGAGGTGCTTGTAGGCGAAGTTGAAACAAACTAGACAAGAGGCCTATGGGTTTTAACGGTCACCTGAGTTGTATGAAAACTGATGTTGTTGATGTGAATGAACCAAATAAACCAAATAAATATAGATAAATTATTTTCCTATATAAAGTATAGCAAACTTCAGCCCCTCCACGGGCAAACCATGAAATGAACAATTTTGATAAAGCACCTGAAGACCCTTCCATCTATGAAGAGTATTGTTTTTCAGCATATGTGGGTCTGGAGAAGAAAAGTTTGAAAAAATCAGCCAATTAGACAATTCGTTGTGTGTGCCCAGTGTAGTCGTCTGGCAATTTCCCTGGTGCTGGCGCCAATTTGAAGCATGCCTATGGCACGTTCCCATTCAGGGGCTCTAAGTCGCAGCATAGTGTCGACGTTTCACAAGTGTCAGTAAAGAAGTGAAATTTTATTCGGATTCACATGCTTTGAAAGGCAATGTGTGCACAAATTCAGAGTGAAATTCATTTTTCCCGTGGTGTGGGTGCAAGATGTTGCGTTTTTTCAAAAAATTGCCTAGCGTTACAGTTAACTTGAAATTCTCGCATTTCTTGCACCTGGCATGTCGGGTGATGTCACTGTAGTGTTGTTGTTGTTGTATAAAAATTATATTGAAGTTCATTTGAACTTAAATATTGACTTTTTTCAAGTGGTGCATTTTCATTTTTACTCAATATATTTAGAACACCAGATTTCTGATGATATCATATTTGCATTACCCAAAGGGAAGCACCTGGCCACCATATTGATACACACAACTTCTTCATATAAATTAATGGTTTCCTATGCGACCAATTTCAAATAAGTCGATATAAGCGTTAGAACGCGATGGATAATGGATAATTTAACGTAGAAACAAAATTTGTCACTTTAATAGCAAAAATTGCGTTTGCTACTAGCTGGCTAATCAGCCGCCCCATTGACTTGAATAGACCAGTGACTAAAACCAAATGCTAGCGATTGATAACGGTCACCAGCGAGCTACCTTGGTACCCTTAATGTCGCGGGGACTTAGCAGTTAATAAAATTAACAAGGTGACTAACAAGCTAGCTTCTTGTAATTGACATTCAACAACAATATTTCTTACCTGCATAATATTTCAAACAGTGGACAAGTCACTTTGTCTGTTTGTGGGCTACAGAGTTCCAGAAGACAAGGAGGGGAGAAAGGCTTGGCTGTTAGAAATTAGAAGAAAAAAAACTTTCTCTATCCCTTTGATCCGTGCTGTGCAGTGATCATTTTTCAGAGCAGTGTTTTACGGGACAGGGGCAAAGATGAAGCTTAGTAAAGGAGTAGCCAGAGTTAACTAGCGCTTCTTTTTAATAACGCTGGCATTAGCCATATGAATCAATATAAACAAACAATTCGGTTGACGGAAAATGTGCTCAATCAGGGTACAATGAAGTGAGGAAACCAGAGAGTAATATAATATAATTACATATACGGACGTTTCTTATGACGGCGAATACTGCCAAGCAATTATCTTATCATACGGTCATTAAAAGCCTCGGTCACGTTGACTTAACTTTTCTGCTTGCACTTTAACGTTGACACCGAGTCACATTTCGATTTTCGCTTTAAAAAGTGCTTTCCATCCTTCGAAAAGCATATATTAATGGAGACAAAATGTTTCTCTGCACAGTGATACCAAAATAACACCTACTCGCACGCAAGTGTTTTTGAAAAAGTAATTTTAAAGCAGGCGAAAATGAATGGGGGTCTATGAGCGAATTTTACTTCCGGGTGTATAGGCTCTTAGAACAGATGCTTCACTTGAGCGTACCCCATCAGCAGTCTCGTGTTCTATATATATATATCTATGGTTTTAGCTCCGTCCCTCAGAGTCCATATAATTCACAATTTTGGTGCAAATTTGACCAAGGAAGGTTCCTGCAAAATTTTATTGATATCAGATCAGCGGTTTCTGAGAAGAAGTCGAAAATGTTTATGGACGCATAATGTTGTGAAAAATTATAGGAGAAGATTAGGAGCTGTTTTGTTGGCAAAAGGGGGCTGTACAAAGTATTAACATCAGGGGTGCTAATAATTGTCGCACAGATGATTTGATGTAAAAGAATTATTTCTTAATGTGGGATTTTTTTTCCCACTGAATAAATGTATGAGAATTAAAGGTTGGATTTTCCTCTTTTTTTCATTATGGTCCTATATTAATAAGAAAAAAAAACTGAATTTATTAGAAGCTAAAGAACACATCTTAACCAGGGGTGCCAATAATTATGTAAGGCGCTGTATGTTATGGAATCCGGCGATGGTGTGAAATCCTCGTTTAATTTTGGCTTGTTGGTGATGTCTGTTAGGGAACTGGATGTAAGTTGGGGGTCAGAGGAATTATTGCATCACTGCCAGCATGATTCTGCTTAGTGTCGGCTGCAAAATGACGCATAAGACTCAAATACCTCGCTGAAATGGTCCGGTGGCCAAAAATTCCAGGGTGGACAGGAGCTGGATGCGCACTGGGATGGCTTTGGTGCATTTTGTCTCTCGCTCCAGCATGGGTTGTAAATCACGGCATAAATCCATCAGTATGTTTTTGGGGAAGCGGTACCTGCTGAGAAGCCACTCTGTGCTCTCACTGAACAGATCAGCAGACTCTTTGGATATGCGCACGGTTCTCCAAATCCTCCAAAAGAGCAAGATAAGCCATGGCAATTGCATGTCAAGTTTTCTTTTCAGGTCGTCCTGTCACAGCTGTCTTTCATAACTTGTTACACAAATTATTCAAATTGTCTGCTAAATTACTAATTGAGAATTTTTTTTTATTAATAAGAGGAAACGGGGAACTTGTGAAGTTTGACATTGCTGAACACTGTGACTCTCTTTGTGCGTTCGTTGTGTAGTTTCACTGGTCTACCACTAGGTTTTGTGTATACGCATGGTAAGAGTTGTGCTTAAATTTACAAATGTTCCTACGCACAAGTACAAGTTGATAAATCCCATATACATTGCGTGGGAATGTTCCTATGCACTCATTACGCACACATCTGTGCATACGCACGGTTGATAAATGAGCCCCTTGGAGTCTTCTACTGCAAAGCCATTTTGTTGTGATGGATGCAGTATGTGGTTTAGGATTGTCTTACTGCAATATGCAAGGCCTGCCCTCCTGGGCCCATGCAGTGCATTCCAGTGCAGAATCATGCCTGTTCTTAATGCAGTGCTGCCTGAGGGCCTGAAGATCACAAGCATCCAATATGGACCTTCGGCCTTGTCCCTTGCGCACAGAGATCTGCCCAGATTCTCAGAATCTTTTGATGATATTATGTACAAAATGGTTCTCCAGTTTTTTTTTTATCAATACCACTTACTTATCCAGCCTTTTGTTGTACGTGTCCAAGCTTTTTTGAGATGTGTTGCTGCCATCAATTTCAAAATGAGCTAATATCTTTTCATGAAATGGTAAAATGTCTCACTTTCAATATTTGATATGTTGCCTATTTCCTATTGAGTAAAATGTGGGTTTATGAGATTTGCAAATCAGCGCATTCTGTTTTTATGTACATTTTTACACAAGTTTTACTTCATTGGAATTGGGGTTTGTATTTAAAGATGAATTCTCGCAGTAATAAATGGCTGTTCGTGAAAGTGCTTCAGCGAGACATGAACATAACCAAATTGAATTGTGGGTGCAGGACTTCTGTAAATGATGTCATTAATGTGTCGCTTACTGGAGAACAGACAAAAATTCAGGCCCCAGCAGAAGACTTTTCTATTTACTAATAGTTAATAAACGGTAGCTTAATCGAGAGCTTTCTCAAGGTTTTCAAGGACAACCATGGACATGGACAACCATTCTGACCACACCACCATTTCTCATGGAAGATGTGCCCAGTAACTGTTCTGCTACATATTCCAAGGCTATCAACCTGTTAATGGCTTTTTAGAGAAGTTCTGCACTCATATACACCGAATAACAAATGAGTGGCTGAGAGCAAAAGCCTACTAACTGACATTTTCCCTGAAATGAGTTTGTATTCTCATACCATACAAAATTGGCAAAATTTTATTGTGCTACAGTCCACTAACTGAACTAGTTCCTAAAAGAACCGTCAGAGGGCATGTCATGATCTTGCCCTCTAGATCGACGATCAGGTGTTCAGCACAAGAGGCTACTATCTGCAAAATCCAACATGGCAGCGCCCAGGCAACTGAGCGTCCAAGAAATACTAGGCAGTATTCTTGGTGAAGATACGGCCAGTGACTTAGATGATGGCCATGACCATGACTACGAACTTGACGAAGGTGCGTATGACTGTGGTTAGCTGCAATATAATTTTGATGCTTTTACACATCTGTCTAGGTAGGCTGATTTTAGATGATGGATGCAAGGTGGGTGGGTGTGTAAGCAGGTAGGTACTAATCTGATGATGCCCAGCAAAACAGATCTCTCCGCCAGTAGGTTATTCATAAAGGTACAATGTTTTCATGCCTAATGTCCACTTGGTTGTTGATAAGGAAAGAAACTGGAGGTTCAATATTTCTTCATGCTTAATTCTAAGGCAGTTAGAACACTATTGCACAAAGTCAACAGCAAAACACTTCTTACCCCACTTGATATTTTTTGACCTCACAGACGACCTCCCAGTGGTAACTGCTGACATAGAACAACCAGCAGAAACAACTGCAGACATAGAAGATGTCCCAGTGGTAGTAACTGTGGCCTCACAAGATCCTGCAGTGGAAAATGTTGATGGCAAATAGTGATCTTCCGCAAATTACCTGAAGTTGAGACATCTTGTAAATTGGACTACTGTCTGTTCAAGCAAGGTTGATGTGGGCTTTTGTCACTTTTCTCTTGAAGCATTCATTAGCCTTAAAATTTACTTATAGTTTAATTTCAGCGCACTGCCAAAAGGAATTATTAAGCATGGGTTCCCAAGATGTACAGAAACTGTTTCATAAGCTCCATACTGAAATTTGAGAAATTGTTTCTATGAAACTCCATTACAGAGTTTCTGAAAATTCAATATGGAGCTTATGAAGCTGTTTCTATAAAAACATCTTTGGGATACATGATTAAAATTCCTTTTGACAGTATGCTGAACTTAGACCAGGTGACTTTTAAGGCTAATCTAATGAGTGGTTCAAGTGACAACAACCCACATCAACTTTGCTTGAACATCCAGTAGGAATGCTGCAAGTGAGGTCTGATCCTATTGGCAACGGGATGTGCGGTGCAGGGGGCAAACATCATTTCAGTTAGTAATCATTAGATAGTAATATGTTGTTGTGCAATAGGCTACGAACTAATAATTTTGGCCCTCAAATCTTTATTTCTGGGATAAATGACCTACTTATTTTCATACAACTTTCTGGAGTCATTCCGGTTAAGAAAATATGCGTATTTTGTTTGTACAAAATAAAGTGATTTTTCTATTCAAACAAAACTTCATATCTTATTTTCTCAGAACTTGGAAAAAGTCAGATAGACTTTTTTTTTTTTTTCAATAGACTTTTGCTCTCAGCCACTCAAATGATAACACCGGCCTGCATAATTATTGCTGGATAAAATCCATCACTTGTTTCCTATAAATTTTGGAGTGCTGATCCCAAAAATAGTGTCTGCTTAGCTCCAGCACACCACTTTTTCTCACAATGCATGATGTGCTTTTCAAGGCATTACCACTTTCGACAACCACATGTAAGGTTAAGAAGTCTTTGATCATCCTTTAACCCCTTAAGACCTATGGCCCGGTACCAGGGGCTGGTTGTGACGCATTATAAATACAGCATGTTTCCAAATCACAACATTGTCATGCGGCATATCCACATTTTGCAAAGAAACTCAGCCAAAAGCTCATGTAGACCACTTTTACCTCAACCAAACACAATTCAAGCACCAGGCAAGTAAATAAGCATGCAGCAAAATATAGGATAAAATCATATCAGCGCTGAATCACCAGAATTTCTCCTGAATTAGTGCTATGCATAAAAATGATACCTCAAATGAAAGAGGAAAGTCCACAGAATCCAACGATATGAGCCCTGTCATTTTAAACCGACAGCACACTCAAAGAACAGCAGGCATGCACTTTCTAGTCTACACAGATGAGCAAAAAAAAATAATTCATACTTTGATATTTTGTAATAAAAAACTGCTCCAGGGTAAATCTGCGCTTGCTATTGTTAGCCCAATGTGTTTGTGTTATAACGAAACTAGATCTGCCAGTATCCTAGTATGTTCTTTCCCAGGGCGTTGCTTCAAAGATCTCAGCTCCTTAGCATTCAGCTTGCTTGCAATGTATTTTCCTCACTGTGATCGGCTTGTGACGCTGTCATTAAGTCTTTGCCGGAAGGAATTTGATTCTATGAGTCCTGATGTTTCCAACGAACTCTAAACCACCTTAATCGCAGAAACCTAGCCTGAGCTACAGCCTTGCGTTCCCAGTGCGCCAAACTGAGTCCACGGGCCATTTTCATGTTCTTGAATAGCGCGACAATATAATAACTAGTTTGTTAGAGGTATTGTCCAAATAATTATCTGCTAAATATTCAACATTCATTTTCAAAGTCGTTTTCTGACAGAATCTTTGCACTATCCTGCACAAATACTGAGACTACAACAGTACAGTTATTTCTTTACCCATTCGTTAAGTGGGCAATTTGACAACTTATTTGTTGTCAGTTGGCGTAGTCGAATGGTTAAAATGCCGAGCTGCAAGGGAGAGTTTGAAGGTTCGATTCCTGGTATAGGTTTTTTATTTTTTTTGGGAAATAATCGCAATTTCCTTCTACAAATAATCGCTGGGGTTTTGTTTTTCTTACTTTTCTTTAACATTTTTTCACATTGCCTTTGTATTAATAATTTTATTTATTTGTTTTAGTTTTTTCATAAATCTGCTCCAGTGAAGAGCAAGGATCTTGCTCTCCAGATGCTCAATAAGCTGGCACTGGTGGCAGACAAACCCACCCTGGAAATCTTTTAACAAACGGCCGATCATCCAGCAACCGTCACATAGTTTTGGCCACATTTTGAACCCCCTACCTAATGACCTCATTCACCCAAGATAAAAGAAAAATTATTAATGCCGAGACGGAAACTGAGGAACCACAATTTATTAAATTATTAACCTGAGAAGCCTTAAGCAGAAGTCACAATAGAAACTGTGGGGAAATTATGTAAATGGATTACAAGCCTCTTTTAACAGGGGCTTAGTTTCAGTTAACAGGAATGAATTACCAAATTGAGCCAAACTCTATAAGTAAAAAGCACTCCTAATAAGCTGGCTTGAGTTTATCTAGTCCCAGTACTATCAATATACTAACCTAAAAATATCACAGGGCTTAGCTGAGAACCCAGATAAAACAGACTGGCTACAATGCCCAGGAGAAACTGGAGGAGGGGAGGAGGCGGAGCACTCCGGTAAAACTTACCGTTTAAATTCCAACCTAACCGACTGGAGGACTCAAGTGACTGCTGCCCTACTAACTAAATACTAAATCTCAGATCCCCAGCCAAAAATGCAAAGAGTACTTATCTAGCTAGCTAGCCGCAAATACAACCAAGGGTAACCGAGAAAGTGTAGAGCCCCGGTTCCTTTTAATTAAAATGGATCGAATAAACAAGTTGTTTACTATGTGAGCGAACTAAACACGGTACCTCCCCCACCAATCTGTCCTAAGCCCTCAAACAAGCAGTTAAACTTTAATCAGCTGATTAAGCCACAGCATCCGGAGGAAAATACTAAGATAGGGTAATTTACAATGTGTTTATTCAGAAGAGCCCTTCGGTAATAAAAAGACAAAACCCCGGTTCACATTAATATTCAAGCTTGGCAATGCGTTTATGCGGTAATGCAGTCAGGATAGAGAATGAAGGGGGCTAAAAAACCTCGGTGAACGTCAATATTTATTGCCGAGAAAACTGTATGAAAGGATAGCGACTAAGTATGAAACCAAGCCAGGTTATAGTTAAATATCCAGGTACGATAATATTCTTGGCGTTGAGAGCCTGCGGAAGTTCGTTAGCTAAATCGGCTACAGAAAAACCAGGCGACAGTACCTCAGTCCTTGAAAACAACTGTTTTACTTTGTATATCGCACAATTCACTTAGACAACTATTCAGCATTTAATTTATTCTCTAAATTTAGCGTTTAAATTTATTTTACTTTACCTTACTTTGCTTTGCTCCCGGGAGACTGAAACCCCCCCCCCCCAAAAAAAACCCTGTCGCCTTTGACCAGATTAGCAACATAATTTGGCTGTTTGCTCACCGAGTTGTTACAGGGGGGAAAAGGGGAAAAAGAAGGAGGAAGATTCTCCCTGCCCCTAACGCAAATCGTCTAATCTCTATTACTGTTTGAGACTTGAATTATTTTCAGAAAACCCCATTTAAACAAGAGTAAATCTTCAGCTTCAATCGCACACGTCTTCCTCTGTCTCAAACCAAGCAGAATGATCATCAACAAACAGCGCTCCAGCACAGCCAAGAGGTCAGCAACATATATAGTGATTTTTACACCAGGGCAGAAATCCCAAATGGTTTTACCTTTTTTATGATACCAAGATTATTCAAATGGACCAAGCAGTCGCAGAGATACACTTATTTCATTTTGGGCTTGCCATTTTCGAAAAAGAGGCTCAGGGCTTAAGGGGTTGATCACCTGATAAACTGCCATAAAAACATGAATTCCATCTGCCACTGAGCTAAGTGAGATCTCCATGTTCAATTTTCTGCAGATTTTCACAAGTATGAATGATTCTAAACACATTTTATGCCCAATCCTGATTTCGATCTTAGTCATTTGGGCACAGCCAGAAGAAAATGCAGACGTGATTCATATGTTTTCTGTTCTGTTCTGTTATCATCACACCCTAACAGCGACAAAATTACTGATTTTGTGAAAAAAGCTATATACAATGGGGAACATTTTTTTTTTTTTTGGTGAAAAAAAACTGTACGGGATAGAAACTTTTTACTTGCATTTTTTCACTCAGCCTCCTTAAATTAGGCAACTTGAGGCCCTTCTGGGAAATCGGCAGAAATGTTTTCAACATGAAGGGTGGTGTAAACAATAAATTAATAACAATAATCTTCATCATCATCACTATCTACCACAGCAGTGCTACATCATTAAGCCCCTCCTCCCCAGGAAGTGATGCGGGATGACCTACTCACGTAGCAAGAGGGGCCTTCATGTCCTTACTTTCACTCGCGTATGCCAGAGAAGCCAGCCCCTGGTGCCGGTTGCCAGGGAAACCCAGCAGGTTGACGATCTTGAGCAGGTGCGGAGGCACCATGGAGATACACAGGTGGAAGAGGCCATAGCCGAAGCTCACTGAGCCCTTGAGCCTGCCCAGCGCCTCGGCTGTGGCATCCCCTCGAGGAGGCGCATTGTCATTGGCCTGGTCCAGGGGCGGAGCTTCCTGGGAGGCCCGCCTCTGGCACGCCTCCTGCAGGAGGCTGATGTCGCTATAGCACTTGTTGTACATCTTCCAGGCCTTGCGGAGGATCCAGCCTCCTTTGATGTATGCTGGAACAGAACAGGGAAAGAGGTGTTGAGACCTCTACAACACTCAAAATACCTCTACAGAGTCCAAGCTCCACGTGCCCACCTCTAGCACTCGGAGGCTAACTTCCCTTTAGGGTAGACAGCACTTTTATTCCTACTAGACAAATTTTTGTGTTGTACTTCATCCGGTGTAAGAGCGTCTGCAACATGACAACAATGTTTTTGCTGCAATATGACTCTGGAGGAGTATTAACTCAGCAGGAATTAGGAGTTAGTCATCTTACTATTGCATATATTTTGAACTTGAACAAAGGTCATTCGAAATATTATCTTACATTTTCAGGCTTTCGTCAGCTTAAAACTGGCAAACAACCCACCCCCCATCAGATGTTAGACAAGCTGCAGTGGTTGAGTCTTGTGTACAGGAATACTTGGACGCATTCAACATTGAGTTCATAAAAACTTCAAATTTAATCAGGCATGCCAACAACTGACTGATTTGTTTAGATGAACTTCAAAACTCTGCTCGCTCAGAAAATAAGATTCTCTCACTACAGTGATTCAGTGAAGGCAAAATGGCAGATCAGTGAATTGATATTGGAGGAAAATAATAATAATAAAATTGAAGGATAGTTTGTTTACAGCTCTGCTTAGTTTGGCCTTCTCAGATCATAAAAACTGCAGACGTTTTTTGAGTCTTCTCATGGAAAAAATCTAACATGCAACCTTGTCTGATCTTGAAATCATTTTTCAATGAGCTAATGAGCACTGTCCGCGATAGACACCTGTAGTAAATGAAATATCCACCGGAATGATCCAAACCTGCTCAGAGCTGTGTCATTATTGGAAAGTTAGCACCTAACTCCTGCATAAAAATACTCAGAAATTACTATTATTAATAATTTCTTTATGAGGGTGTTTCAACCAACAGAAGGATAATGAGAATTAACTGTCCATCACATGGACATCCTTAAGCCAAGGGGAAGCCATCACAATGCGACATAATAAACAAGACTACTTCGCCACTTTCAGTCTCCTCTAAGTATAATGTGAACGCCACATGCATTTTTGAGTTATACATTTTTGAGTTAACTTATACATTAGCTAGTCAAATCAGCTACTGATTCAATTAATATTAAGCAGGAAACTGAGGTGCTGCGGAGTGAAACTGAGTTGTTTGCACAAAAGCACTGTTTGACGCGACACGAGTCAGGGAAATAAACACACCTGAGAGCTCCTGCTTCACGAATGAGAGCACAGCGAGGTAGACCTGGCAGTCGGCCACTATAATCTGTCTCTGCAGGCGATCCACCACCACTGCCCCTGACCTCTGAGAGTCCATCTGGAGAGGCAAAAACACACTGCATTATGGGTACTGGCTGAACTAAAAATATTATAGAGGACTGTTTCTTACACTCAAGAGCTGATCACACTACTTTTTCTATAGCGCTGCTTCACATCTTGCGATTTAAACAGAGACAGCAAGAAACTCACCTTAAAACAGCACTCAAGCTATCTGATTAAAACAGTTGGATCACGACTGTGAAATAACACACTCTGCTGCTTTCACTTCAAAGATGAATCTTTACCAACAGAGGAATAAATTTCTCATTACGTTCTTAAGCTTTCAAGGAAAAAAGTTAATGCTGCATTTAATTATTATTATTATCTCTTTTTTTTTTTTCAAAAAGATGACCTTTTACTTAGATCAATATTTGTTTTGAATGAATGCTGTGGAAACTATTACCTAAGCGTAGCAAGCATGCAACCAAGTCATAATTATATTGAAATATTTTCAAACAGACACTCCCTGCGCTCCCCCCTCCCATATACTTTTGTACAATACCACTCACACCTTAAAATCTGTCTCTCCAGTTAAGACCCCAGCCATCTAAACAATTTCCCTCACATTAAAGTACCATCCATGATAAACTACAAGTAAGGAACCCCAATTCACTTACACTCCTCTTAATCTTGTTTTTAATGGTCTCAATGACCCCAGCGTTGACCCCAGCGTTATCGCTCTCGCACAGCTTCTCCGTAGCCCTCAGGTCCTCACATGCTGCCTGCATCTTCTCCTCCTCAAACGTCATCATGGCATTCTGAGGAAAAAAGAAAAATCACACAAAATATGGTCATTGTGACATTCGGACAAACACACATGTAGCCCTTAGTCTCCAGTGTTCAAGAAAGAGAATCTATATTAATCATCCTGGTATCACAACATAAACATACCACATGATGTCATGCTTGAGTAATGGCAAAATATTCAATGACATCACCGAAGCTGTCATGACATTTCGTCAAAGTGACCCGAAATTTGTCAAATTGACCCAACCACAGCTAGACCCAACCACATAGCTATTTATTATTATGCTGCACTGATGCATCCAACATCCTCACTTCCAGAGGAATAGGGGCAATATGTAATAAGTATGAATGTAAATAAAAAACCTACAGGCAGTAATTTGCAAATCCCTTCTAACAGTACTCAGTCAAAGAAAGTGCAGTGACAAAATAAGAATTTTTTTTTTAACTCATCAACTTTCCTTTCTTTTTTTTTAATGATAGCAATTTTGAGATGAGGTGTCTGCAATTTGTTCCTGTGAAGTTGAGACAGGTGCATGTTCACCACTCTTTAAAATCACCTCTACTTTTAATAACACTCAGCGGTCTGCTTATTGGAGTTTTCCGTAACGGAATTTGTTCTCATTTTTGCCTGATATACAGAAGGACTTCAGTTCGTCAACAGTCCAGGGTCTCCATTGTTCTTATTTGCAATTCATTATCTGCCACACATTTTCAATGGGAGGTCCAGGCTGCAGGCAGTACCCACTCTCTAAGTCTTCAAAGCCATGCTGTTGTATTTTGAGCAGAGAGTTTGTGGGATGAGGATTAACTAGGCCTATCTACACTTTTCATCAAAAATTAAGTTCTACCATAGAAATAATCTCAGTATTAACTGGTACTATATCATGATGTAATTTTTTCAATGATAGACGGCAGCTGGGAGAAACATCCAGAAAGTGCATAGTACTTTGTATGAATTTTCAGTCCACTTCAGTTTAAAAAGTTCTATGTCCACATTGTCCAATCAGGGAGCTGGATATAGGGTCACCTGACCGGGATGACAAGATCGCTGAGCAAAGATTCTATCCACTCTACCATTTCAAAGCAACATCCCTCTAATATAACAAATAGAAGGTCGTAAGATGATGAAACCTGGGATATTTTAGATAGGTAGGTATTACAGCACTTGAAGCATCTATGTCTTAAAACCCCTCATTTCCCTTATAAAAATGTACTATAGTTAACTATAGTTTATTACAGTAAAATTGATGTAAACTATAGTAAACTACACTTTAAATTATAGTTTGTTGCAAATATACTATAGCGATTGAATATCATTGCTATAGTTTACTATAGTAAAGTTTGACGTTTTCTGACTAGTGTGGGTTACTTTAGCATCACTATAGAAAACTACAGAGTTACTATAATATATCTATTGTAATTCTGCAAAAATACCATAATTACTAGAAAAAACTATAGTATTTTTACCATAGTATTTTGTGGTAATTTTTCATAAGGGTTCTCTTATTCCAGGGGGCCATTTAAGATAGTACTACTTGATTTTCATTCTTATATTTTATGCATTGCAAGATGCATGTGTATGCACAAGAACAAGTACAATATGGACATAGTACTCGTTGAAACCAAGCCCAAGGCCAGAGTTTGTTTATTATGTAGTGCGCATCATGTCTGCATTAAATGTACTCAGATGAACTTGTATTGACTATAGAGATGGCAGTAATTGACACTGAACGACCTCAAGACTCCAGAGCTCATTTCAGTGTTACAGGGTTTGCACACAGGACGCAGCTGCCCATTTTCTGTGATTATTATTGTCAGATACTCTGTTTTTCTTTCACATTCCAATCTGTATTACCTTTTACCATGAACATGTAATTTGCAGATTTGGGTGGAGTCACATTGTTGTGTTCTTTTTTAAAAAAAAAACACAAGGCAAGACATAACTTTGTGGTTAAAAATTTCTGGAAATTCAAGGAGCTATCTAGGAGATAGAACCATATACCTACAAAATTTATGACATTTTGAAAATTACAAAGGTTAATTCTCCATTTACATTTTCCTAGATCCTCAATCTAAAATCATTTTACTAAAGGTATAACGGCATGATATTACACCTTTCAATCCAAACAAGTATTTGCCACTAACGTGTCTTTGTCCCCCGCCACAAGGCTATCAGTGTGAAAATGCACAATGTCTCGGTGTGACCTTGAGAGTGACGCGAAGGTCACCGAAATCGACTGGCGCCGGGATATCACCCTAATACATGTTGACACGAAATTTGAGGGAAATCCGTCAATTCGTTCTTGAGGTATCTCGCAGACAAGGATTCGGGACGTACGGACGTACGGACGGTCGTGAATACTATGTCCCGCCGCTTCGCGCGTTCCACGCGCGGGGGACAATAACTCTCCTGAATATAAATATCTGAAAAGGATACTTGGAGTGAGAAATTATGATGCAGCAAAATTTCACATCCCATTTTCTTCATTTAGTAAAAAATGGAGATAGGTCCACCTAATTCTCAGCCCACAAGTTGCTTGGCGTTATGCTGACAATATACTTTATAAGACACCTTGGAGGACACGGTGTTTCCTGTCTTTCCATGTTCTTTGTGCAAGACATCACAGCGGAATTCTCACTTGTGAGTGTGTTTTTTTTTTTTTTACACTTTTGATGTCCTCTTCTGTCCATGATTGGTTCTGACATCACATGGCTGGTCATATCACTGCTGAGGCCAGAGGGCAGAGTTCGAGTTCGAGCTGAGCTCATTCACCACTTTTTGTACTGTTGTGAATACGTGAGGCCAGGCATTTTATGTAAACACTTTGAAAACAATATTTTTCATTTTCAATAGTCATGTAATTGTGTTACTGTTTCTCTGTCGAGCGTTTATGTCAGATTTGAGTATTAATGGGATAAGTCTAAAATCCTGGTCCTCAAATCACGGTCCTCAGGGTCTGAGAACTGTTGGTTCTCCCTTTACATGAGAGTCAGGTGTAAAGACAGCCTGGCCAATCAGGGGCCTTAAATGTTCATTTACTTACCTGGGGTAAAAGAAAACCTAGACTGAAATTGGGATTCAAGGTCCTGATCTGTATATCCCAGGTTTAAAGCGATTAAAGCTGCTTCTCAACAAGAAATTTTCATCTAGTAAGTGCATCTACTGGCATGGAGTGCCAAATAAAGCACTGCAGTTCTCGTGGACTATAATGGAAGTGGTGATCCAGGATGAGTACACTGTGGCGCTCTCACATCGTTTCCTTTTGCATCTTTTGAAGTTTACTGCCCGCTTAACCAAACCGGAAGAAGCAAGAGCTTCTGCATTGGTTTTGCCCTCACAGACGTACAAGCTAAGTTACCTAAGCCGAGGGCGATCATGCAGCCTGAGACCACTGCACAGAATAGCTATGACCATGTAGCTGATAACAGTCAGGATAGTCTTTCTTCTCTTTGGCCCAGAGTACTACATCCATTATTTCCAAAAGAACAATTAAAAAGATGGACTCACCAGAGCCCAGCACTCTTTGATTTAGCTTGTCAGTCAATTTTAGATGAGCTCAAGCCAAGTAGGTGATGCTTTTAGATGGTGTTGAAATAACGATAACTTCACCTTTGCGAATAGAGTCTTAACTTGCATTTGATGATGCCACATAGGTCTTCTGATGTATTGATCAGCCCATTATGTTGAGTACAGAAGCATCTTGGTTCTTGATACAGAGCCATCTGCGAGCCTGAAAGTCACGTAATCCAATGTTGGTATCCGGCTTTGGCTTTTACGGGCAGAGATTGCTCCGGTTTCTCCACTATCTCTTGCAGAATGTATTCACTTCATTAGGACTGTCCATGGTGGGATCCCTAAATTTTCCATAATCGCACCTAGGGAAATGTTCATCTTAACACTAGAACCGCCAGAATTCCAATACCCCCTACAACCGCCGGGCGGGGTCATTTTTACCCCCTGCCGCAACATCCCAAAGATCGATTTTTTGAAGCAGTAAAGCTGTTCATTTTCATCTATTTTGAACATACCAAATAAAACTCAACAAAGTAATTACTTAAAATTCACTTAATGGGGTTTATTAATTTTGCTATGGCTTTATACTATTTTAATTGTAATTTGAAAGGATCAAATACATTTTAAAATTAATTAAACTGTAAGCTTAAAGAAAGAACAAAAATGTGTCAACACATTTAAATAATTCAATTATTGTAGAGGAATAAAACAAATTTTGAATCATAACATGTTGCTTTTGCCTGGGAGAACAAAAATTATTCCCTGGATTCTGCTCTTTAGGCTGCGCTGCACAGCCAGTGAATTACGCAGCCAGTCATCCACTGCGCCCAGTTTTTTCCTGACTCAATATCCTATCCTGTCCTTACAATATATCTTGAAATTATATGTGACACCAGTCTCCTTGCCTCTCTGTCATGCACTTGGATTCACTGTTGAAAATAAATTTTATAAGATGTTATGCTGATGGTGATAAAAAAACAGGGTGTGGTCACTGTTTGTTAATTTTACAATAGCTTAATTTCATAACATCAAATCGTCAAATCGATTTTAAATTATTCAAAAAAAACTGTAGACTACTGCAAGGAAACAACAAAATAATTTTACATTTTTTTTATCGTACAACAATGCAACAAATTTTGGATAAAGTATTCAGAAATGAATGGAGCACTATCAATCTCAGTCTCAGAAACACACTCATGCATACACACTAACAACATCAAAGTAGGTCACACATTTACACAATTCAATTATTTTAAAAGAATAAAATGAATTTTGAATAATAACGTGTTGATTTAGGGTGGGATAAAAGAAAATTACTCCCCAGATTCCGTTCTGTAGGCTGCGCTGCGCAGCCAGCGCATTATGCAGCCAATCATCCACTTTTCCATTTTCTTCCCCGACTCAATATCTTATCCTATCCAGTCCTTACAATAATTATTCATATTTTATATAACAACAGTCTCCTTGCCGCTCTGTCTTGCACTTGGATTAATTGCTGAAAGATTTGATAAGATGTGACGCTGATGCCAATAAAGAAACAAAGTGGTCAATGTTTGTTAATTTTTGTCATAACATTGGAAAATTAACTAACTAACTAAAAAACTGTGGACTACAACAAATAAACAAACAAACAAACATAAAATAACATTAATATATTTTTTATTGTAGAACAATGCAACTAATGTTGGATAAGGTACAAAACCCAAAACCAGTGAAGTTGGCACATTATGTAAATCATAAATAAAAACAGAATACAGTGATTTGCAAATCCTTTTCAACCTATATTCAATTGAATACACTGCAAAGACAAGTTACTTAATGTTCGAACAGGTAAACTTCGTAATTTTTTGCAAATATTAGCTCATTTGGAATTTGATGCCTCCCACAGGCGAATGGGCTAATTGGGAACAGGTGGGTGCAGATTGGGTATAAAAGCAGTCTCCCTGAAATGCTCAGTCACTCACAAACAAGGATGGGGCGAGGGTCACCACTTAGTGAACAAATGCGTGAGCTGATTGTGGAACAGTTTAAAAACAACATTCCTCAACGAGCTATTGCAAGAAATTTAGGGATTTCATCATCTACGGTCCGTAATATCGCCCAAAGGTTCAGAGAATCCAGAGAAATCACTGCATGTAAGCGACAAGGCCGAAAATCAACATTGAATGCCCGTGACCTTCGATCCCTCAGGCGGTACTGCATCAAAAACCGACATCAGTGTGTAAAGGACATCACCACGTGGGCTTAGGAACACTTCAGAAAACCACTGTCAGTAACTACAGTTCGTCGCTACATCTGCAAGTGCAAGTTAAAACTCTACAATGCAAAGCAAAAGCCATTTATCAACAGCACCCAGAAACGCCGCCGGCTTCACTGGGCCCAATCTCATCTAAGATGGACTGATGCAAAGTGGAAAAGTGTTCTGTGGTCTGACGAGTCTACATTTTGAATTGTTTTTGGAAACTGTGGACGTCGTGTCCTCCGGACCAAAGAGGAAAAGAACCATCAGGACTGTTATAGGAGCTAAGTTCAAAAGCCAGCATCTGTGATGGTATGGGGGTGTATTAGTGCCCAAGGCATGGGCAACTTACACATATGTGAAGTCACCATTAATGCTAAAAGGTACATACAGGTTTTGGAGCAACATATGTTGCCATCCAAGCAACGTCTTTTTCATGGACGCCCCTGCTTATTTCAGTAAGACAATGCCAAGCCACATTCTGCACGTGTTACAACAGCATGGCTCCGTAGTAAAAGAGTGCAGGTACTAGACTGGCCTGCCTGTAGTCCAGACCTGTCTCCCATTGAAAATGCATGGCGCATTATGAAGCGTAAAATACGACAACGGAGACCCCGGGCTGTTGAACAACTTAAGCTGTACATCAAGCGAGTTACATGCATTTGAAAACGCCAGGGGGGTAAAAATTACCCCTTGGCGGTTCTAGTGTTAAATTGATAGACTATTTTCACACACAGCTTGTGGTAAAGTGACAAACCTTCGACCATCTTGCTGTTAAATGACTAGGCTTTCTCAAACAGCTCATTTTATACACAATCATGAAAGAAAAACCTGTTACATATTTACCTGAAATCAGAATTCAGGAGTTTTTACAAAAATTAATACAATTGATAGGGTGATGCTTTCATTATTTTTCTTTGCCCTGATTCATGCTAAATACACAGTCTAGTTAAATTAAAATTGACCAATAATTTTATTTTTTATTTATTTTTACCACTTTACCAAGTGCATTTTACATACTGTCCCAAGTCTAGTGGAGCAGAGGTTGTATTTGATCACTGCAATCCCATAGGAAATCTAATGCCACCCTGACACTTGCAGAATTTTTGTCCCTGCAATTCCGCACAATGCGTTGTGGCAAGCCGTGCCATTTCGGTGGTACGCAGCAGAGCCTTGTCTGCGCTCTGTTTGCGCACTGTACACGCATAAGTTACGCACTGACTATGCAATGCGCGGCCAAAAATGCATGAACACTTCGTGAGAAGTTCCTGCCATGCGTGAATGGTTCTTGATGTGCGCGAACTATGCGTGAGCTGGGCATGCCATGATCACGTGAACAACTTGTGACCACACCGCATGCATTGACACGCACCGTCGGCAGTGTTCGCGCCGAGTTTGTGTAGCGCTCATGCATGGTTCATGCAAGTGGCGCACACATGGCACTAACACTGCCTACCAAATGTGTGCCGAATTTTTGAACATTTCCAGATTCTCTCTACGACATGGCACGCACCCCGCACCCTTCACAAACTCCCCACGATCGTTCCCAAAAACTTTGATCATTGCCACGACGCATTGCGGGAACAAAAATCGTGCAAGTGACATGGTGGCATAACTGCTTAGCTGGCACATATTTGAATGTTTCAGTGGAAATAACATTATATGAGCCAGTTTTTGATGGTTTTGAACATTTGCCATAGTACATGGCAAAAGATTGTCATGAGATTGACAGTTATCGAGTTATTGCATTGAACCCTTCAATTATGTTCAATTCACAGTACTGTCTGGATACAGATGTTATTTCGTAAGGTACAACTGTCTAAAAAACCTCCAAAGAACTATTATGCTATATCTCATGAGCAAGTACAATAGCTTAAAAAAGCCTCCAAATAACAATTATGCTACAGAGTGAGTAAAAAAAAATACACTTTTTAAATGTCCAATTATTATATTCTATAGCAATGATAGGGCTGTAACAATTCCGCATTTTGCTGTACAATTAATTGTCTGAGAAATAATTGACCATTAACAATTTAATTGTCATTTTCGGTCAAAAATTTATTTGGAATGACATGCATTTGAATTTGGCGGTGACTCTGCTCAAGTGATGCTCTGGAACAATCTGAGCCAGCATGACACAGAAATTCCAGGAGATCACAACCCCCCCGGCAGAGCCTTGTTCACCGTATTTAAAATGAAATGAATGACAATACAATTTACAAACAATGCCGATTCCATACAAAACAATTCCAATACCACATAAAGACAAGAGTATGACACAACAAGTACTGCAAAAGACCATGCCCTTGGAAAGGAGGAGGCTGGGGAGGTGTAGGGGATGTTTGCGCAGATCTGTATGGGTCTTGGTGGGAATGGTAGAGCTTGGTTAGTTGAGATGGAGAGCACTGCCTTATTTAAAAAGACTAGGTATGTGACACTGAAGTCCAATGCAATTGGACAAAGGGTGGAGCCAAGACTGACTTCCGTGGCTGTCTGAACTAACACTGACGCTCCATTTTTCAAACTAGTTTCAGTGTTTTCCACAGACCAGGAAGCAATGTCTGGTGGCAGACCGGGGGGGAGATGATGTGCATTTTGTTGAGCTGGGGGGGGGGGCTGATCTGCTTTTCATTTTGATGAGCCGCGGGGGCTTTGCATTTCATTTCATTTAGGGGGGAACATGGCGCTGTTTTTGTGCAAATTTCGCATCTTCCTGTACTCTCTCAGTTTTTACCCCTTGGCCAACTCTGGCCGGAGGGGTATTGTCGTCACCTGCATGTCCGTCTGTCGTCCCGTCGTCCGTCCATGATGTTGTCCGGGCCAGTACTCGGCACTAATGATCGCAGCTTCACCAAGTTTGGTATAGTAACTCACTATGACCCATAGATGTGCAACGTCAGGTTTATTGCTGGATTTGACCTTTGACCTTCGCGCTGTGACCTTGACCCTGGAAATCTTGTCTGGGTCAGTACTCGACAACTAATTATCGCAGCTTCACTAAATTTGGTATAGTAACTCACTATGACCCATAGATGTGCAACGTCAGGTTTTTTTCCGGATTTGACCTTTGACCCTTGCGCTGTGACCTTGACCCTGGAAATCTTGTCTGGGTCAGTACTCGGCAACTAATTATCACAGCCTCACTAAATTTGGTGTAGTAACTCACTATGACCCATAGATGTGCAACGTCAGGTTTATTGCTGGATTTTACATTTGACCTTCGCGCTGTGACCTTGACCCTGGAAATCTTGTCTGGGTCAGTACTCGGCAACTAATTATCGCAGCTTCACTAAATTTGGTATAGTTACTCAATATGACCCATAGATGTGCAAGGTCAGGTTTTTTTCTGGATTTGACCCTTGACCTTAGCGCTGTGACATTGACCCTGGAAATCTTGTCCGGGTGACATTGTCCAGGCCAGTACTCAGCAACTACTGATCGCTGCTTCACCAAATTTGGTATGGTAACTCACGGTGACACATGGATGTACATGGTCAGGTTTTTGCTGGATTTCACCTTTGACCTTAGTGCTGTGACCTCGAAACATGAAATCTTGTCCGGGTCGAGGGGTATTCAGCAACACTTTATGTTTTTTTTTTCCTTCAACGTGTGCATACATTATCAACAGGCGGCTGAGAATTTACAGGAATGAATTTGTGGAGGTCGGAGTTGATTCTGTGGTGGCCCGCCACATAATGGTCTCATTTTGAAAAATTGTGGTTTAACCATGAAACCGCAATTACACTGCCCGGCCAAAAAAACAAGTTGCACGCGCAAATATTTAGTTGGAACCCCTGTAGCTTTGATAAAAGTGCATGTTCATCTTCTCATTGTTTTGACAACTGTATGCAATGCCAGAACATTTATTTTCGATCAGAAATGCCATAATTTTTGGCCAAGATCTTGTCTTCTCGACATACTGGTTGAACCACTTGATGGTCTTTCTTGAGCACATCCCAATAACTTTTAATGTGTTTAAGGTCAGGACTTGCAAAAATGCAGTGGTTGCAAATTTCTTTGTGAAAATGATTCCTCATACTTGTTTTTGTCATTCATGGTTTTCTTTGCTAAATACAGGCCAATAAATTGCCTGTTCTGAAATACTGAAACATCTTTTCCACCATCAACAGATGTGTCTTCCAACATGATTTTTTTAAGAAATGAGTAGCGATGCGCTTCAGTCAGGGTTAAAATGATTATTGCCAGCTGAAACATATTAATAACCGCAGTAATGATCCAGTTAGAATAGAATTTGTTCATTAATTTCCAAACGGTGACTTTTTTTTTGGCCGGGCAGAGTATTTTACGTAATTGACAATTGGAAAATTATTTGCAAAACCCAAAACCAGTGAAGTTGGCACGTTGTGTAAATCGTAAATAAAAACAGAATACAATGATTTGCAAATCCTATTCAACCTATATTCAATTGAATACACTGCAAAGACAAGTTACTTAATGTTCGAACAGGTAAACTTTGTAATTTTTTGCAAATATTAGCTCATTTGGAATTTGATGCCTGCAACATGTTTCAAAAAAGCTGGCACAAGTGGCAAAAAAGACTGAGATAGCTGAGGAATTCTCATCAAACACTTATTTGGAACATCCCACAGGTGAACGGGCTACTTGGGAAGAGGTGGGTGCCATGATTGGGTATGAAAGCAGCTTCCCTGAAATGCTCAGTCATTCACAAACAAGGATGGGGTGAGGATCACCACTTAGTGAACAAATGCGAGAGCTGATTGTCTAACAGTTTAAAAACAACATTCCTCAACGAGCTATGGCAAGAAATTTAGGGATTTCATCATCTACGGTCCGTAATATCGTCAAAAGGTTCAGAGAATCTGGAGAAATCACTGCACCTAAGCGACAAGGCCGAAAACCAACATTGAATGCCCGTGACCTTCGATCCCTCAGGCGGTGCTGCATCAAAAACCGACATCAGTGTGTAAAGGACATCACCACATGGACTCAGGAACACTTCAGAAAACCACTGTCAGTAACTACTGTTCGTCGCTACATCTGCAAGTGCAAGTTAAAACTCTACAATGCAAAGCGAAAGCCATTTACCAACAGCACCCAGAAACGCCGCCAGCTTCGCTGGGCCCAAGCTCATCTAAGTTGGACTGATGCAAAGTGGAAAAGTGTATATATAGGCGCTAAGTTCAAAAGCCAGCATCTGTGATGGTATGGGGGTGTATTAGTGCCCAAGGCATGGGCAACTTACAAATATTAATCCTGAATTAATGCTGAAAGGTACATACAGGTTTTGGAGCAACATATGTTGCCATCCAAGCAACGTCTTTTTCATGGACGCCCCTGCTTATTTCAGCAAGACAATGCCAAGCCACATTCTGCACGTGTTACAACAGCATGGCTCCGTGGTAAAAGAGTGCGGGTACTAGACTGGCCTGCCAGTAGTCCAGACCTGTCTCCCATTGAAAATGTGTGGTGCATTATGAAGTGTAAAATACGACAACGGAGACCCCGGACTGTTGAACAACTTAAGCTGTACATCAAGCAAGAATGGGAAAGAGTTCCACCTGAAAAGCTTCTAAAATTGGTGTCCTCAGTTCCAAGACGTTTACTGAGTGTCGTTAAAAGGAAAGGCGATGTAATACAGAGGTAAAAAGGCCCCTGTGCCAACTTTTTTGCAATGCCTTTAAATTCTAAGTTAATGATTATTTGCAAAAAAAAAAAAGTTTCTCAGTTTGAACATTAAACATCTTGTTTTTGCAGTGTATTAAACTGAATATAAGTTGATAGGATTTGCAAATCATTGCATTCTGTTTTTATCTATGATTTATATAACGTGCCAACTTCACTGGTTTTGGGTTTTGTAATTGTAACAGGCCTAAGCAATGAAAACAACATCTTTTTACATGTACGTTTTCAGCAGCTCTTTCTGCTTCTTTTGATACCAGTTTGCACCTAGTTACATTAAACCCATGACTGCTGTGGAACAATTTAAGGAGGTAAAGGGCCTCTAAAGTCGATTCTCAGACTTTGAACGTCCAATGTTTACAAACAAATCACATGCTTTTGTTGATATCTTGCATTGTCAATGACCAATTTCATTCAACAACCAATGTTTCGTGTACACGCGTAGATAATCCTTCTATTTCGGTTCGTTTGCGCAGGTGTGGCTCGCTGATTGGCCGATTAACAAAAACAATGGGAATCGACTTCAGATGCCCTTTAAGTCAGGGGTTCCCAATCTTTCCCAGAAAGGGCCGTTGTGGGTGCAGGCTTTCATTGCAACCAAGCAGCTACACACCTGATGCTACTAATCAAGCTCATTTTGTAAAGAGTCTAGGGCTTCATTAGCAGCATTTATTAGTAGCATCAGGTGTGGAATTGCAAAGTTGCAATGAAAGCCTGCACCCACACCGGCCCTTTCTGGGAATGATTGGGGACCCCTGCTTTAAGTGAAATTTCACTTGTGCCAACTGATCAGGCTCGGATACAAAGCAAACAAAACAGAATTCCCTCTGTGAAGTTTCAAGTCAACATAAAACATTTATGGCACGCAAGGAAACTGATGTCAAAAACTCTGCAGCACATTTGTAACGTTCCGTGTCCTATGATTTTCAGTGACCAAGAAGGCCGTTTGCCTGGGGGTAAACTGTGGATGCAACATGCATCAAAAAAGTAGTATGATGCTACAAAATACACCTGGTGCAACACCTCACAGCTAATTAGGTTAATTGGAAACAAGTCAGTAACATCACTGGGTATAAAAAGTCTTTCAGGAGTAAATATGGCAAGAGCTTCACCACTCTGTGAAAGACTGCATTAGCAAATATTTCAGCAATTTAAGTAGAAGTTCATCAAAACATAATTGCTATGAATTTGGAGACTTCATCCTCTATGGCACGTAATATCATTAAAACATTACAAGAATCCAGAGAAATCTCTGAACGCAAAGGACTAGGTCAAAAACCACAACTAAATAATTTTCAGGCATTCAGGTGGCACTGCATTAAAAACAGACAGGACTCTGCACAGAAAATCACTACACAGGCTCATAAACCCTTCTGTTAAATATTCATAGTGAACACAGTTTGTTGCCGCATCCATAAATGCAGCCTTTTCTGAGCCAGAGGGCATTTAAGATGGACTCAGGCAAAGTGGAAAATTGTTTTGTAGTCTGACCAATCAAACACCATGGACATCGCATCCTCCTGGCAAACGAGAAGAGGGAACATCCAGCTTGTTATCAGCATACTGTTCAAAAGCCAGCATCCATGATCGTACAGGGGAGCATAAGTGCACATTGCATGGGTAACTTGCACATCTGTGAAGACACCGCCAATGCTGAACGATATATACAGGTTTTGGAGCAAAATATACTGCCATCCAGCCATCAGTTTCAGGAAAGGCCCGGCTTATTTGAGAAAGAATATGCCACACAGCGCATTCTGCACATATTGCACCAACATGGCTTCGTAGAGTCTGGATGCTAAACTGGCCAGCCTGCAGACCAAACCTGCCAACCACAGATATTATTAGGTGCATAAACTAACAAAAATTATAACAAAAGAGGCCTTGAAGGGTTGAGCAACTAAAATCCTATATTAAGCAAGAATACAGTTTGTTTTCAAAAGCAAAGTAGTTGATCTTCTAAGTTCCCAAATGCTTATGGATTGCTGTACAAAAAAGTGATGCAACACAGTGATAAAAAAACCCTGTTCCAACTTTTTGGAAGCATGTTGCTGAATAAAATTAAAAATGAGCACATATTTTTCAAAGAACAAAAACATTTTTCCGTTTCAACATCTGCTGTGTAGTTCCATTATCAATTAAATATACTAGAGTTTGCTAATCACTGTATTCAGGTTTTATTTACATTTTACTCAGCTTCCAAACTTTTTTTGGAAACGGGGTTGTAAATCACAACTCTCAAGGTCCAAGAACTGCTTGTTTTCCACCCTCCCTTTACTTGCTGTCAGATGTAAAGACAGTTTGGCCAGTCAGAAGCACTAATTGTTCAGTTGGAAGGGGAAAAAAAACAAAACTGGGGCTGGATTTGGATTTCATGTCCAGATTTGGTTATCTCTCAGGAATAATTTGCTGACCTGCGAGTAAGTACAATCTGGTGTGCCTAATTTGGGTTGGAGTGAAAACCAGTGGCGGCTGGTGAACTGGCAACAGGGGAAGCTCAAACCCATCCCTTAAAGATAATGATTGGTCATGACCTGTTTTCAATCATTCATTTAAAATTACCATGACAGAAACTCCAAAAACTCAACGTTATCAGGTGTGTTCAGTTTTTATTAATGACACATACCTGTCAACTCTCACGCATTCCGTGATAGTTTTAGTGACATATTTACGTTCCCCAGCTGCAGTCAGCAATTACTCAATCAACACATATGTAAGAGATTCTCACATGGAATTGAAGTCCTTGTGCATGGAGGTTAATCAGTTACACTTGCGTTACAGTGGATTTCACCACTAGTAATTGGAAACCAATTATGACTCCGGATTTCTCAAGCTTTTCTTTACTTAGGGGTTGGAAGCAATGCATGTGTTTTATTATCGTTTAAATTGTTTAAATAAAACTAGGCTTATGCCGTCGGAGGCGACGGCTTGGGGTATATCCCCGTAAGTCTCTAATCCTCATTCCCCAATCCTTGCATAGACCCAATACATTATAAAGCCCCTTAGGTTATGACCTTTCATTTGAACTTAATTTCAGGTCAATCGGACAAATGGTTCTGAAGATATGTCCAAAATGGTCATTTTCCATCAGAACGCGCAACCTGATGGCAAAATATTGAACCATACAGGTATGATGTCATCACATGACACGCTGTGAGGTCATGACCTTGCAGTTGCACATAGTTTCATGTCAGTTGGAGAAATAGTTCCAAAGATATGGCAAAAATGGTGAATTTTATGTGACAAAGCTCCACCTTGTGTCAAAATTTTGAACCAAACAGGTAAAATGTCACCCCGTGGGACACATCCTCAGGTCATAACCTTTCATTTGCACTTGATTTGAGGTCAATCGGATAAATATTTCCAGAGATATGATCAAAACAGTGATTTTTTCAGTTTTTGGCCGCTGGTGGCCAATCAAAAATGGTAAATTGTCCAAAATCAAATCAGTTCTTCCTCTTTATGATACTTACTCATATGCAAAACTTGGAATTTCTAATTGAAATATTACTGAAGTTATCGCGTTAACACGTAAATCAGTTTTTGGGCCCTGGTGGCCAATCTAGAAACCGTTAATTGTCCAAAATCGAATCAGTTCTTCCTCTTTATGATACTTACTTATATGCAAAACTTGACATTTCTAATTGAAATATTACTGAAGTTATCGCGTTAACACGTAGGGCGGCGCGGCGGTCAAACCAAAAACATAATATCCCCGGAACGCCGAATGGCGTTATAATATATATAATAATAATATAATAAGATCATTTGAAACATCATTATGCAATTCCATTGCTTCCAGTGATCTTACATCATTTAAACAATTTAAACGATCATGAAACACGTGACCAATCATTATTTTTTAGGGATGGTTTGAGTTTCCTCAATTGCTAGTTCACCATCCGCCACTGGGGAAAACCTCCAGAAGCAGAGTTAGTTACCACTGAAGTAGTCAATTTCAGTGTGGTGTTCTTCAAAATGAGCCATCCCATTAACAAAATGCATGTGGTTATCACATTAATTACCTGATTTTTCTTCAGGTAAGAAAAAAAAAATGACCTGATTTTTGATTTAAGTAGTACTGACCATAATTTCAGATTCCCAGTCACAAATTCTCAAAAGATTTTATAATAACAGAGTTCTTGGGAAACTAGTATGTAGTTTTTGGTATTTTTTACAACCCTTAGGGCAGCAGACATAGTTTTTAAAGGTAATGACTTGTGCACTTCCCCACCAGTGGTGTAGGTTCCTGTCCCCCCTTAATTATTAGGCTGTCTGTTCTGCTTCTGCTCCAATGCGCACCTCTCCAGACATCTTTAAGAAGACCTTTTAAGGGCCATTAAAGGTGAACAGTGGTTGAAAAACATTGATCCTGTGGGTTTTCACCTCCATGAAAGGTCGTACAACTGTCTTGACACTACAGAGAACATCACAGTTACTGCCTTATCTGACCAAATCAAGACACGAGCATGTCTCTCTATATATTTTTAAAATATATATAATTAGGCATCTCCAATCCCACCCGAATCTGGAATGCCCAATTGGGGAACTACGTACAAGGCTTGCTCATATGCGACTCCTTGTTGCCAATTCAGGAGGGTGAAGACCGTTCGCGGCTCTCCTCCGAAGCACATGCTTGTCAGCCACCGCCTCTTATACACTCATTGGTTGAATCCTCGCAAGTTCAGGATGAGTGGAATCCTCGCAAGTTCAGAACGAGTGCGGAGGATACCCGAGCATGAACACACTTGGAATCTTCCTGACAAGCGCCCGGCTGGCCAACAGGAGGTGCTAAAGCAACGAACAAAGCACCCATCTTTTTTGATATAAAACCCTTCCCGGCAGGCCTGTCCCAATTTGCATCCCTGTAGCACAATGGCTAATTGTGTGCTACTCTGAAAAAGCTGCTGACCGCTGCCGGTTGGTACGACCAGGGCTCGTATCAGTGCCCCGATAGTCACATCTGCTTTGCAATGTGGTGCTTTAACCAAGTGAGCTATCCGGCAGCTCTCTCTATATTTTTATGTTATTTTATTTATTTTTGAAAATCTAAAATTCACCCCAATTTATCTATAAGACTTACGTTATTTGTAACAGAATGAAACTTTTTCTTTAAGTTTTAGGAGAAACAAGAATTGGTTTGGTGTTTACTTTCTTCTGAGATCATCTGAGATTGTTCATGTTAATGTTCTTTCTTGATGTAGGAAGAAGATCCTTATCTGTAGACCTACACATTGAATATTCCATTGCATCATCATCATCATCATCATCATCATCATCATCATCATCAGCGTTTAAGGTCCATTTTTCCAATGCTGCAGGGTTGGATGCTTCATTTCCTTGATGGCCTTTATCCAAGCCTTTTGATCTCCAGGATCCAACTCAGTGAAACCAGATAGTTTGTTGCAACTCTAATTAAATTTCCTAAATTTAAACTGGATTCTTAGTTGTATTTTTTTTTTATTAAGGTTGACCCAACAGCTTGAAGTGCAACAAATTAGAAATTTTTTTTTTTAAATGACATCTTTGATAATAATTCGTGAATTAATCAAATTAAATTAATTCATTAAATTAAATTTTATTCACTTGTTGGATAAGTAAGGAGTTGTCGATGCACTTGTATTCAGCATTCAGAGCACTGGACGTTAAGCGATGGTGTCCAACCGTCAAAACTGCTTGATTGAAAAATTATAAATAATTCAATTAAATTTCACTTCCCCAGCAGTGTGCTAAATGCATATCTAGGTAATGATGGGACTTTTCATGAACTTTTCAAAGGATGGAACGACTGTGAACTGACAGTAAAGAACTGGTATGTTAACACCAAGCATAAGATTTTGCTTCCCACAGAAAAAAGGCAGTTTTTTTTAACGCCGCACTTGTGTAAAGTGCAAATCCACATGAGTTAATTTGCTCACATGCCTGCCTATGTACATTGTGTGTTAATGGAGAATTTTAAGGGAAAGCACAACATGGAACTGATAGACCAGACCATATAAAGCTTCCAGATTTGCATATAAACCCCTGACCCTGTCACATACCATTATGCTGCCCCACGGGACGTGTTATTGTCGGAGCACATTCACAACCAATGCTCCAAACTGAGGCAGCCATCAGGTGCACGCTAACATGTAGTTAAAAGCAAGCACAACTCTGTCCTTATAAGCATGTCCTTAATTAGACATCTATCTATCTAATTGTTACACTCGACTAACTGTGTTACGCAGGCTGACGTAGCTAGATGGCTGGATACATGGTGGACATGAGGACAACTATCTAAACTCAGGTATAGATCTAATGAAGAGGATACAACAAGGCATCAAGATAACTCGCCGATTCATAAAAAATATTGCATGCATGTTGTGGCTGCAGTCACAAGCCTATAGGCCAGCGTTAGTTCCACTGTGATCATGGATGCCCAACTCATACAGCACAGCCGGCGATCAGGCATCACAATACAGCCTCCCGAGTTCATCAGGCTCATAATGCGACGGCAGCTGTTACTCTCCAGCTGAGAGTTACCCTCGCCTGCTAATTTATCTGAGTTAACCACCTATAGCATTAAACTTCAGGATTATTCGCCAGAACATTTGCCTGAATAGGCGGCGCCAAACCGCCTTCACACTGGACGCGAAACAAATTTTTCCCATGACAGATTACATTCAAAGTCTATGCAAAAACAAGAATACATGCGAAATGCTCTGCTGATAAAGCTCGATAACAGCCTGAACCAAGTCCGGGGTGACTGGATAGGGTCATTCCATATCAAATCACCCCAAAAAAATCAAAATTGTCACCCCACCCCCTAAGAATTTTGCTCATATTTGGTTTCTAGGGTGATTTTTGCTGGCAAAGCTGAAATTCCAAATATTAGCTCAATCCAACGAGTGGTTCCTGAGTTATGGCCCACCCAATTTGGCAATAATCGCCCAAAACAGGGTTACAGGCTGAAGTTTGACCACCAATATCTCAGCAACCAGTGGGGCTATCACAATAAAATTGGTGTCTCTAGACTGGAAATTTACCAGGGAATCCAAATCTGGCCTTAGATTTGATGTGGGGTAAAAATAAAATATAATGACCTTTTGACCTTTACTTTGACCTTGACCGTGACCTTGTTGACCTCGCAACCTTGACACAAAACCCGCACAAAATTGTAGCCTCATATGTTCCCTATATTATATACAAAAACCAGAGGTGTATTTTCCCCTCAGTTTACACAAATCCACACCATATATCCCTTGTCTCTGCAATTTTAGCTCAGTTTTTACACCAATGCCTGTAAAACAATGTAATGCTTCAACACTATTCACTACAAACTTTGTAAAGGTTTTTCTATAATGTTCTGAACTATTTTAATGATTGTTTTACTTGATTATCTAACATTCATTGCTTATCCTTGAGCTGAGAACTTGCATTTCAGTTACAGCGCGTATCTGAGTTCATCCAAATCTACTTATTATCAAGGGGCCACATGCTACAATTCTTAGAAATATTCATCACATCATTTCTACTGATGCTGTGTCCTCGGCATGAAGAGGAACAGAGTGATGGGGCATCCACTACACAAACTATGTCCTCATGCCACAACCATTATACTTCAGATCAATTTTTAAAATTTAAGTTTATTAGAAAAGTTATAATCAATCATAGTTGTCATGCAGAGCCAGGGGTGCACTGAGAATTAAGTATAGTACTTAAAAATTGAGGTAGACAGCACAGCACCTTTGATGAATGCATACTTATATCTTCAAATTCACTTCACAATGTCAAAAATAGTCCAAAATCTCCCCTCTTCTTTCTTCATTCTTTCAGATAAATAGCCTTATTTGAGGTCCACACAAGAAAATTGAAGGGCTATCACTCAAACGCTGTAAATTCAAGTAGGTTAAGGCAAAACTGCACAGACAAGGGGCTCTAATTTCCTGGCGCAGCGCAGGTGGCGCAGCGAAGCGCAGCCCGCGCAGTGGTAATTTCGTAGGGCGCAGCCCGCGTAGTGGTAATTTCGTGAGGCGCGCAGCCTTCGGTAGACCAAGGTGCGCCGAGATGGGTGTGGCGGCGTAGTAGGGGGAGGTGTCACATATTCATGAAGACGCAGTGACAATTTCGTAGAAAAAGTCTCCGCTGGAGTTGCGCAAAAAACTCGCCAACTCCAACCTGGTTTAATTTCCGTGCAGTGGTAATTTGGCTGACCGGCGCAGAGAGCGCACACGTCACCGAAATCTCACAGGCAGGTTTACAGAATGTCAGGCACATTTCAATGCAAGAAATAATTACAGGAAGCACAATTTAATGTAACTATGTGAATAAGGACATAAATTATTGTATCTATATCAATTGTCCTGATGTCAGATTAAAGGCGGTTGCCACGCGTTATGGAAACTTGACCGGGCTTAATCAACGCAGCTGAATCTGTGATGCAAACTAACGATTTCACATCTTTCTCAGCCAACCACAAACTGTATATATATATATATATATATATATGTATATATCGAATGCTTGCGTTCTATGCTCATTAAAGCCGCTTGCACACTGGACGCGAAACAAATTTTTCGCCCGACTGATTACAGACAAAGTCAATGCAAAGACGCGATAGTTGGACAGGGTTTTAATATAGCTCCGTGTCCGAAAGTCATAAAAGTTCTAATTTTTCCGAGTATTCCAGGAATTATTAGACGTGGAAACTTGGCCATTTTTGTGTTCGGCCTTCACGGAATGCAAATTGATAGCTATCGACTTTTCTTGGTCTTTTTAGCCTATTCTTCTGTTTTCTTCCGTTGAAGATAGCCAGCAGTCTTTATTCGGTCTTTCTTTTGAAAATTAGTCAGATGGACCGAACAGATTCACGCTTTATTTCCACAGCTGAGATAAAACAGTGCGTGAGCAAATCAATTCCATGACCATTGACAGTGTGAAGAAATTATCGCATGCACGATTAAGACTGTCCGACACGAAATGCAAAATACTCCATGTCCACCAGCCAGCAAAAAGTAAAAGTATTGAAATGAGAACAGATTTATAACGGGATATCCAACAAAGATGACCCGCTAAAAAATAAATCCCAGTGTTCATTGGATGTTCTGTTGTTACAATGTTTCTTTTTATTCTTTATTTCGGTATCAATCTGTTCTAATCGTCCTCTTTTTTTTTTTTTAGCTGTCAGACACGGAGGCATTGTACATTGTCCCATGCCAGTGTCGACTGAGCAGAGCTTAAACAGAAACATTGATTGAAATTCTCGGTACTCATCTTAAAGAACTGAGCCCTCTTATCAAAACATTCACGTTTAATATCGACAAGAGTCAGCAGATTTGAAGAAATTAAAAACAATAATAGACTGTCGGACACGGAGATTTATTAAAACCCTGTCAGACTTTCGGGCACAAGACGCAATCTGTCGAGCGAAAAATTCGTTTCGCGTCCAGTGTGCAAGCGGCTTAATACAAGGCTACTATTATTGTCACTTCGGTTTTATCGTCTTCAGTGGGGAAAAGGAATACAGCCTGATTGCTATGATCTCGTACTGCGTTAAGATCGCATATTGAAAATAAATGTGGCACGTATCTTGCATTGTTGTCCATGCATGTTAATCCCAAAATTTAAAGCAGCAACACTTTGTAATTCATGGGAACACGCTATCCATCGTTTCTCTTGCCAGTGAGCAAGATTTGACTCGGCTGTGTCGCCTTCTTTGCCAACTTGCGCTGGAAGGAGGGGCAGAGGTGGGACAGAGGAGTTCTTGCGCCAGGCTACGCCGGGCACGAAATTGCCACATACGCCTGGACACACCCCGTTGGCGCGGCGCACGCCCCATGCGCCGCGCCTGCGCCGCGCCTACGCCTGGTCTACGAAATTAGAGCCCAAGGTATATATGATGTGGATTTGTGGAAAATGAGGGGAAAATACACCTCTGGTTTTTGTATGTAATATAGGGAACATATGAGGCTACAATTTTGTGTGGGTCTTGTGTCAAAGTTGCGAGGTCAACATGGTCAAGGTCAAGGTAAAGGTCAAAAGGTCATCATGTTTAATTTTTTTCCTACATTCCCTGGTGAATTTCTAGTCCAAAGACACCAATTTTATTGTGATAGCTCCACCGGATGCTGAGATATGGGTGGACAAACATCAGCCAGTACCCCCATTTTGGGCGATAATTACCAAATTGGGTGGGCCATAACTCAGAAACCACTGGTCGAATTGAGCTAATATTTTGAATTTCAGCTTTGTCAGCAAAAATCACCCTAGAAACCAAATTTGAGCAAAATCTGAGAGGGTGGGTGATCTGACATGGAATGGGAAATACACGCAACTGTCAGTAACTTACATTAGCTTGCTAAATGGGTAAGGTGGTTAGTTAAACTGGCAGGTAGATAGTTTGTAACTTGACAGTTATCTCAACACTGGACTGAACGCTTGCTGTATAATTTCATAATCGAAATTCATGAAAATCTAACATTATGTCGAACTTAAGTTAGCAGGCTACCCAGATAGCAAGCACCTCCGCTTCGGATCTGCCGACTCCACACACGTCTTTGAATGTAATCTGTCGCCCGCAAAACCCGCCTCGCATCCGGCGTGAAAGCGGCTCAACGCCACCTATTCAGGCAAATGCCCTGGCGAATAATCCTGAAGCTTATAGTATAACAATAGCTTTTTTTCTGTACTGTTATTTCATTAGCTCTGGTTGCCCTACAATATTTCAGCAGTAACACTCAAACCTATATGGTGCCTTCCAAAAAAACATACAATCACTACAGTAATACTTTAGTTTTTTGGTGACAAATAATATGGTATTCCAACAGTGGTTTTTCGTAAGGGTCTGTCAGCTGGCTATGGTAAATAAAGCGTGGTGTATGTACATTTCATTGTAGAGTGAGCGAGATCTGAGCAGCTGGCTTCCTTGCGTGAGATCAGTTGCCATATTAGGCAGTTCCTGACATTTCGAAGGGGGGACTTCCCAATCAGTTTAATTAATCCGAAATACTTTACAAACAACAAATTTTCACGGAAAAGCGTTTGCATCTTCGTTTTCATCCTGAAAAAATACATTAGCAAGTTCTAAATGTCAATTTCAGCCTATTTAATGTCAGGGAAACTTTAAGAGCTTTTCTGTCCAGACCAGGGTCGTGAACTACGGCTAGCCACCTAGACACAATCCGTGCACAACTTATGACGTCATGTGGCTGAGCTGGCCCAGCGCAAATGTTCTTGATTGAGGCAAAGGGGGCTCAAGTGGATAATTTAGCAGATTAAATGTGTTTTTTTTTAAACATTGCATAAAGTACACAATATTAAAACAGTCACTAACTGTTCAAGACAAATTTCATGTCCTAAGCTCTTTAAATTCTATGCATACCACAGATTCTAATGCCAAAACGAGGCTTGACTTGCAAAACTAAGAATGGCCATGTAACAATCACTGTTTCACTGTTTTCCCCAGTGCACTGAGTCCCGCAGTGCACTGGGGAAAATAGATCGCTGATCTTATTTTTCATTGTTGTCTGAAAGATTATCTTCCTAAAGAGAGATGAAGGGCTGGAACTGCAGGGGTTTTTTAATTGCAATACACCTTTTCACTGGATCTATTTATCGAGGCATTAGCGGTGACCATTCACGATTGAGAGTATAAGATGCTGTCACTCACAGAACTGAATTGCGCAATTTAATACAAAACCTATGTAATTTCTGTAAGTGCCAAAATAGCAATGCCATCATTCTGCCAACTTACACTGCGGTCGAGTTGTCACTTTCACATATGAACTTGCAACGATTTGTATTGATCACTTTTACATCATGAGCTGGGCTATACTGCAGTAAACTGATAGTGAAAAATCTGGAACAAATGCCAAATCACGGTGAACTTCAACAGGCAAGCCACCGCAAACACCATGTAAAAAAAGCAGGCAATCCAGTAGCGCATTTGAAGCACGAATTTATATTCATGATCTGAATATTAAGAGTGGTAAATATGTTTAACTCATTTTACATTCTTTTTTTATTCAAGTTTCGTATTATATGCATCAAACACATCAGCGAACCACCCTTGAATGTCTCATATGGATACCAGAACTATACCACTTAAATTGACCTGTGTTCTTTCATTATGAATCTGGTAAAGTGTGTCTTGCATAACCATCTTCACAACATAGCTGCTGTTTTATTACGTTCAAACATGAAACTACTTTGTAATATTACGATGATCCCAAAACTCAATGTCCATGAGCATTTTGAAAATCCATTCGATTGAGGTAATTCATGTAGGACAGTGGCTTGTATAATTCATTCGCAGTGAGAGTGATTTATGGCCTTTAATTATTCATGATTAATGAATTAATGATTTTGCTATAGGACATACAGCAGTGCAGATCTGTACTGCATATGCCAAGTGATTGGCAAACAAAGGTCAGGCAGGGTGGGGCACCTGTGAAGATACTGCTGTATTCGAACCTGCTTCAATGCAAGAGCACAATGCAGCCCTCCATTTTAGCTGCTAATTTATGTCAGCAAATTTACGTGGAAAATCTAGGGGATGGAAAGAAAAAAATCCTGCCACGTCGTTCTTCCACCGCTGAATTCAACGTAGTGACTTCATTTCTACCTGTAAACCTGTTATTCTTATTATTACAAAATTCCTGTATTTTATTATTACAAAATAATGAAATTATTAATTATTTTCATTGTTAAATAGAGAGCAAAGAAAAAACAAACTGTACAAATCCAACGTACAGCAGACTTGTTCACGACATATGCAGACTCCTAAAAATGAGTCTGTCATGTTTGCAATACCAGCCATTGAAGGCCTTTCAGAAAACCGTGCCCGAACTGACTGCATAAACACTGACACATTCAAATAAATCTCCAGCGTTTCAGAGAAAAACTGTCACAGGCCTTATGGCAGGCAAGGCCTGATGTGATGAGAAGTGACAGTGACTCATTTCCACCTCAGCATTATAACTGGATTCTTCTTTGTAAAACCATTAAAGCGACGGAGCCAGCTAATGCAGGGGAGACCCTGAACTGTAGAAGATGACACCACGGATGATAAAGGAGTCAGTAGACACAATAATAATGCTCTGAATGTCACAAAGATCACCTTTCTGACAACGCCCCTCCTGTTGTGATGACGGCTGAGCTTTTCAGTTGAACAGGGCGAGTTGCTTATGAAGCAGATTTGAAACACTGTCATAGTGAGGTGCTAAACGCCATGTGAAATGTTGCCTGGGATGAGCAGCATGGCACACTTTTGTCTTTTCTGCATTTTCTGTATCTCTTCTATAATTATTTAAGCAGTATCAAATGTCAATCTGGGTTGTTGGCGCCAATGTGTCCTACTGAACAGAAGCCTTCAGAAGACTCTTGTCAGAGTGATACTCGTCTTTCTTTCCAGTCGTGGTCTGTAACAGCAAATTTCGCTCAGGACTTTGATCTAGCAAGATTCAGAGAAAACACAATGCAGGATGTAATGTCTCAACTCACCAGGAAACTGACAAAACTGGCTCCAAAACTCATCAGTGGGCTGTGATTCCTGAGGCAGAGAGAGAGGGAGAGATTAAGGCATTAAGCACCTAAAGCATTATTTCAGACCTTTGCGTCCTGAAGATAAACAACCCTTCCTCACCCCAGAGCTGGAACCAGGCAGGCACATAAAACCCCATTCCCACCGTAGAGCTGGAGCCAGGTAGTTTCATAATACCTCCTTTCCCTCCGTAAAAGGTGGAACAAGACTGGCTCATTATACCCTTTCCCCCCTAGAGCCCTGGAACTCCAATGGCTCCTCATGCCCCTCTACTACAGAAGAGGTAAAATCCGACTAGTGCATTACATCCCTTTCCCATTGTATAGCTGGAATAAGGCCAACTTTTTGTACCCCTGGAAGAACATTTTCAAGCTTACTTAATGCAGACTTCTGTCTAGATGGAAAAAAAATAAACTCTTGACAAGTAAGCACCGTCATTGTACAGTAAGAAAAATGGATAACTCGATATACATTTAGAAGAAAGATCTACAGTGGTAGATGTGTCAGAAAGTGGTATAAGTCTAAGTTAATGCCAAACCTCAAAAAGCCAATGATGCTGACAACAGAAAAGGAAGTTAGAAAATGTAGATTTCCTGCCCACGTCAGTACCCAGTTTCATTAAACTACATTAGTATAAAAATAAACCCCACCACAGCGATCCAGCCTTGCCTCAACTTATACAACTGTCACGTGTCCAGGCTGAAGTGACACAAATACGATTTTTTTGCCTTAATGTGACACAGATCTGATGTTTTCAGAGCTGTCTGGATACAGATATCCAAGCTTATATCTGATCTTCAAATCAGAGTTAAGCCACTTTCATATGTGGTCCTAAATTGGAACCAAATCTGATGCATGGCCGCGTGACATGAATGAGAATGATCAAAGCCGAATCCGTGTGGCTTTTTTGCCTACATTCATGCGCAGTTAAAAACCTTAAAAAGCATCTTATCTGGCTTTTTCACTGTATAAACCTCATCAGGTACAACTAAGGACCTGTCTGCCACCCTCACAGGCAAAATCCCATCAGTACATGCGCGACACGCGTGTCAATTTTCTCAGTTTGAATCAGGTTTTAATACCATAAGTGCTCTCACAAATATAATGCTTTTGCTGTTAATGATGCAAATGACTCCTGCAAAAATGTATCAATGTGCGCATACCTGCCATTTCAGATGTAAGTCAGATAAAAGTCACTCAAAATTATGAAAGTGGACCATCAAGATAGGCAAATGTAAGGAGCATGCAGTCAGGAAAGGCCCCAGGGCCTGACGGATTTGTGTCCAAATTTTATACAGCATTTGCGAGCAATCTTGCTCCTTTACTTCTGGCCTTGTACAGGGAGGCATTTCTGGAAAATCAACTACCCCCGACCTTGAGACAAGCTTCGATTTGCCTCCTACCAAAAAAAGATAAGGACCTGTTGCTCTCTGAATCATGTCGGCCGATTTCACTTCTTAATGTCGACTAAAAAATTCTGGCTAAGTGCCTTGCCAGACGTTTGGAAAGATTACTTCCATCCCTTATATCTCCAGACGAGACAGGATTCGTTCAGTGTAGATATTCTTTTTTTAATACCCGAAACCTTTTTAATATAATTTATGCAAAGACTCAGCATGCTACTCCAGAAACTGTGATTTCCCTGGACGCGGAAAAAGCATTCGACCGGGTTGAGTGGGGTTTTTTTTTTTTTTTAACTTTTGAGAAATATGGTTTTGGTCAGAATTTAATTTCTTCAGTGAAGCTACTGTATTCGAATTCTATGGCCTGTATTCAAACAAATGAGGTACAGTCAAAGTTCTTTCTTCTCCAAAGGGGAACAAGACAAGGATGCCCTCTTTCACCACTGCTTTTGATTTAGTTGTAGAGCCACTTGCCATTTCGTTGCGGTAGTTTCATACGTTTGAGGGAATAACACAAGGGAATACTGTATATAAGCTTGCACTGTATGCAGATGATCTCCTTCTATTTGTCAGCAACCCTCAGTCGTCAATACCGGCCATCTTGTCTATCTTGGATCAATTCGGGAGACTGTCTGGATATAAGCTTAACCTAAGTCAAAGCGAATTATACCCCATTAACTCTGCTGCTCAAAATATACCTCCTTTTTTCCCTTCAAAGTAGTGACTTCTCATTGTTAATACCTCGGTATTGTGGTTTCTAGATCATTTACTTCCCTTCTTAAATTGAACCTAATACCTTTGATAGATAAATGTAAAGAGGATTTGGAAAGATAGCGTGCTCTACCACTATCAATGGCAGGTCGAATTAACCTGATTAAAATGAACATAGTTAAATTTACTCTGAGGGGGAAAGGGGATGAGTTTAGCGAAACCTGGACCCCTTTCTTACAATATTTTACTGCTGTTACTGGGATATCAAACTGGGATGATGCATAGTGTTCTTTTAGTGAAGGAATGCAAGGAAGTGTGGAACGACGTATGTACTATCACATGTAGCTGGTTTTTTTTTTCAGTGAACTTCTGTTGGTTTTTATTTATTCAATCAATATTTTCCTCTTTATTTATGTATGTATGTATTTATTTGTTAATTACTTATTACTTTACTTGATATATCTCTATACTTGTGAACCGTGTAGCCTTGTAAGGACAGGGGATGAGATTTGTAAATTCTGTATATTGTATGGTGACTTTGATTTATGTATACTATAATTTTTGAAAAGTTAATAAACAGATATTTAAAAAAAAAGATAGGCAAATGTGATCAGAGCAAAAAAAAAACTGATTCATTCTACAGCCCAGGCCCTGGAGAGCTCTTCTCAGTCAATAACGACAGTTTATTCTGAGTCATGAAACCAGAAGAGGAAAATTTATCTATTTAATTGACCAATTTAGTATCAAAACAAATAAAATAATCAACATGTTCCTCTGGTTTTCCAGGTGCAAGGATACAGAGACATGAATGGAAAATATAATCCCAAAATAATGATTTGCTACATTCATTGGAATTTACTCAAAAAGAATTACAGTTGGCTCAATGAAGTAAAGGTCATTAGCAACTCAGGGAGACAGTGTTTACTACTGAGGATAATGTGTGCAGGAGAGATAATCATCCATGAGGTGCTGAATCTATCTTGGTGAGTGGCAGCCCTTTCAGAACATTGCTTTCACTTTACCACCATCAGTCATGCAGTGACATTTATAACTATGGAGGAAGCTAAAGAGCCATTTTTCCTTATTGGGTCCTATGCTTATTGCATTTCCTGTTTCTAAGAATGAACCTGCAGTTGTTTTTAATTATATGAAGCATTTTATCAATGAAAAATGTTTAATTTTTTCAGATCAAAAACTGGGCACAATCTGGATATAGATGCATAATATTATGTAAAAAAAAAAAAAGTTTGATTTTCAATAATACTGTTATTGTAGGGATGGCACTTTGGAATCTCCTGAAGCACTGGTTCTCAATATTGCTCATAGGGACCCAGTGTATGCTAGTTTTCCTTCCAACTGAAACTGCTATCATGTTTGAAGACAAAAAATCTAATAACGACAGCACGTCAAGTTCTGCAGACAGATCTTAGATTGTCACCGAACAGTTGGTTCTTGTAGTCAACATGATGGAAATAGAAGAACTGAGCAACTTTGATAAGGGCCTAACCATTATGGCCTAACAAGTGAATTAGAGCTTCTCTGAAGTGGCAAAACCTCTGTCTTTAGAATTGTAATGCTGTACAAAGTGATATTCCACAAGTTTCATATGGAAGGTATGGTGGGAGGCAATTTATTGAACATAATAGAATTAGAAGGAGGATAACTCTTGCCAAAAACACCTGAGTCTCCAAAATGTTCATGCACACTTTCACCCATATATGCTGCTTTAATTTTGAAAGAGAAATCGATAGAGTCATACCACAACGGGCATATCATAATATAAATAACTACAGAGTCATTAGCTCGCCGGTTTGTGGGCAACAAGCTTTGTGAACAAACCACACACAAGGTCCACGCCAGATATGAGACAAATCCATAAAAACTGTTTCCTGTTAAGTGCTCACAAAAAATATCGTCAGACGCGGCGATGGTGGTGGATACTGCGTAGCGATCACTGATCCATAGTGTCCCTGGCTCATTGTCAGGGGATACAATAATAATAATAATAATAATAATAATAATAATAGGTACACCAAACCCACCAAAGTAAAGACAGTGACTGGGTTTACAAGGTCTTTAGTCTCCCGGTTTTGATTTAGTTTTTTAAGTATCCCGTTTTTGTGTTTGTGCATGTAAACACCATATCCCCAATTCAGAAACCGGGTTATGCCCATATCCCGGTTTCAAGAAACCCGGTTTTGCCACCTGGAGTACTCCGATAGAAGCCGAGATACTGGAGCATGTATACGCCTTATACACATACGCCTTGGTCTCTTGATGGCTACCCGTCAGACGTAACACACGCCTGCGCAGATAAGATGCAATGATCAGAAGTATTTATCACGTATACAGGGAAATGAATTACTGGGTTTTTCCGTTTCTCTGTGTTCCATGTAAACAGATTATCCCGGATATGCTCATAGCAGGGATAAGCCTCAAAACTGGGATATTAAAGAGCTTGTAAACACAGTCATTGATTAATCAATCGGGTCCAATATGTTGCTGAATGTGACTTCTTTCCCCCCTTTACACAGTGCAGGTTTGGTTTGTTATCAGTTTCTTTTTTTTAAAGATTGAGTCCCATTAAGGTTATTTTCTGGTCCAACCCACCGATTTCAAAATAATTTTCAGCATTGATAAACCACCCCATGGGCATTATGAATCCAGCACAGAAACCTGCGATATCAATTTTCTTTATGGCAAAAAATGCCATTTTTTGTTTTTTGGGGGGGCCACCCATTCTGGGGCCCCATAGAGCGTCACCAATGATCAAAATCATGAGCTTACCAATGAATGTTGATAAGCTGATATATTTTCCTAATGAATGAAAAAAGAATTTGTTGAAATTGATGTCATACTGTCGAGATAGGAAGATATTTGTTCAAAAAATATGTTCTGAAATGGAGATTTTCGAACGGCCACGTGTGTAAACGACGGTACATTTGACAAATTTCTCGGCCTTGATACGCTAAGGGAATTTGCTAAATTTGCCCTAGAGTAAGGCCAACATTCAAGGAAAAAACCAGGATGTGTCGACACCGGTAACATCTTCATCCGAACACTTGCATCAACTGACTGTTGAGCCCATAGATCAGGGATCACAAAATCACTGTTCTCAGGGGCAAAGAACTGCTGGTTTTCCACCATGCCTTTACCTTGGAGACAGATATAAGGTCAGTACGGCCAATCAACAGTAGTAATTTTTCATTTAATTGATAACCTGAGCAAAAAGAAAGCCAGGGCTGAATTTGGATTGCAGAGTCAAATTTTGAGATCCCCGCCAGAGATTCATTAATATCTACCAGTTAACAATGGACTCTCTCGAATATCCAAGCTCCTCCAAGAACCAACTGTGATTTGCCTTAATTACAATGAGGTAATTAAAAATTAAAAAGTACAAAGGGCAAAACCAAGTCTTAAGGCTAAATCAGTATCAATGGCAGTAATCTGCCAGTGCCTCTTATAATGCTTTACTGCAATACCAGGTTCATTCAAATGCATGCATAGACATCTCCATGTGCCACTCATATTAATGTTTGTCTTACTCACAGTTGGGACTTATTGCAATGAACTGAAGCATCAGAGAATACCAGAATTTTGTTCAATAGGGAAAGAACATGTGTCTTCAATCCAAGCTATGGGAGTAAGACCTGTAATTAATTAATTAGACCTCTATTAATTAATTAATTGTGCAAGAAAAAGACACATCATGTACAAAACCCAAAGCCAGTGAAGTTGGCACGTTATGTAAATCGTAGATAAAAACAGAATACAATGATTTGCAAATCTTTTTCAACTTATATTCAATGAAATACACTGCAAAGACAAGATGTTTAATGTTCAAACTGAGAAACTTTATTTTTTTTTTGCAAATAATCATTAACTTAGAACTTCAAGGCAGCAACACATTGCAAAAAAGTTGGCACAGGGGCCTTTTTACCACTGTTACATCGCCTTTCCTTTTAACGACACTCAGTAAACGTTTGGGAACTGAGGAGACCAATTTTTGTAGCTTTTTAGGAGGAACTCTTTCCCATTCTTGCTTGATGTACAGCTTAAGTTGTTCAACAGTCCGGGGTTTCCGTTGTCGTATTTTACGCTTCATAATGCGCCACACATTTTCAATGGGAGACAGGTCTGGACTACAGGCAGGCCAGTCTAGTACCCGCACTCTTTTACTACGGAGCCATGCTGTTGTAACACGTGCAGAATGTGGATTGGCATTGTCTTGCTGAAATAAGCAGGGGCGTCCATGAAAAAGACGTTGCTTGGATGGCAACATATGTTGCTCCAAAACCTGTATGTACCTTTCAGCATTAATGGTGCCTTCACATATGTGTAAGTTGCCCATGCCTTGGGCACTAATACACCCCCATACCATCACAGATGCTGGCTTTTGAACTTTGCGCCTATAACAGTCCGGATGGTTCTTTTCCTCTTTGGTCCGGAGGACACGACGTCCACAGTTTCCAAAAACAATTTGAAATGTGGACTCGTCAGACCACAGAACACTTTTCCACTTTGCATCAGTCCATCTTAGATGAGCTTGGGCCCAGCGAAGCCGGCGGCGTTTTTGGGTGCTGTTGATAAATGGCTTTCGCTTTGCATTGTAGAGTTTTAACTTACACTTGCAGATGTAGCGACGAACTGTAGTTACTGACAGTGGTTTTCTGAAGTATTCCTGAGCCCATGTGGTGATGAGCATTCCTCAACTCTCTCAGTCTTTTTTGCCACTTGTGCCAGCTTTTTTGAAACATGTTGCAGGCATCAAATTCCAAATGAGCTAATATTTGCAAAAAATTACAAAGTTTACCTGTTCGAACATTAAGTAACTTGTCTTTGCAGTGTATTCAATTGAATATAGGTTGAAAAGGATTTGCAAATCATTGTATTCTGTTTTTATTTACGATTTACATAACGTGCCAGCTTCACTGGTTTTGGGTTTTGTATACTAAATGCCCATGATGCAACTCATGAGGGATGAATCCAGTCTGTGGGTGTAAGGAGAGCAAGCTGGAAGCTTTTTCAGTGGTCTAATGCTCCAGTAATGGCTTCATGTCTCCATTATTGCATTAAGAGCACTGGTTCATATTGCCAGTGGACTTCAGAGACAATATCTGTGGTCTATACTCATCAAAGTCAAGACTGGCAGTCCCAATCAGCTAACTGAAAATGATGAGATTACAAAGAAGTCACCAAGTTAACATCTCAGCCCACACAGTGACAGAACTCCCATATTTTATGGGTCAATTACTGCTCAGGTTTGAACTGGTGTTATTCAGACTGCGGCATACTGTCTAGTTTTGTTGGGAATATCAGCTCTGACTGTGGCCCTGGGGAGCCTACTTCTCACAGCAATTTACCATGACCTGAAATAGCCATTCTAAAATGAAAATGCTCACTGCTCAAAGAGGTTAAATATTCCACAGGTCTTATTACAAAAAACACCCTGCTTGTCAGGCATCATGTGATTGCAAATATAACTGACGCTGCATTTATAATCCTAAAATTAGCCTGACAGAAATATAATAACAATTATACAACCCCATTTCCAAAAAGGTTGGGACACTGTGTTAGAATGCAATGATTTTCAAATCATTTGAACTTTTTATTTATTTGAAGATAGTACAAAGACAATACATCATGTTGAAACATGTTGAAACGGAGATATTTTTTTAAATTTTTTTTTAAAATATGAGCTCATTTTATATTTGATGCCTGCAACACATTTAAAAAAGTTGGCACAAGGGCATGTTTACCACTGTGTTGCCTCACATCTTCTTTAATCAAAACTCTGTAAGCGTTTGGGAACTGAGACCAGCTTCTGTAATTTTGAAAGCAAAATGTTTTCCATTTCTTGCTTCATGTAGGATTTCAGCTGCTGTACATTTAGCAGCCTCCTTTGTCATATAATGTTTCATAATGTGTCAAATATTGTCAGGCACACCACTTTAGCACCCAGACTCTTTTACGACAGAGCCATGTTGGTTGGTGTAAATCAGAGTATGGTGTTCGGCATGGTGTTGCCGAAATAAGCATGGCCTTCCCTTAAAAAAGGCATCTGGCTCCAGTAAATGTAGAATATAACCTGTATATATTGTTCACCATTAGTGGTGTCTTAATGGCTACGCAAGTTACCCATGCCATGTGTACTAATGCACCCCCATTCTATCATGGATGCTGGCTTTTAAATTGTTTGCCGATAACAATCCAGATGGCCCCTGTCCTCTTAAGCCCAGAGGATGTGGCCTTCATGATTCCCAAAAAGAATTTGATATTTTGATCAGTTGAACCGCAGGGCAGTTTTCCACTACGCCTCAGTACATTTTAAATGACCTCGGGTCCAGAGAAGAAGGCAGTGTTTTCTGGATCTTGTTTATATATGGTTTAATCTCTACATGGCAGAGTTTTAACTTGCATTTGTGGATGCAGTAACAAACTGTGTTTACGGACAGCGGTTTACAAAAGTGTTCCGGAGTACATGCAGTGATTTCCGAACAGAATCCTGTCTCTCTTTTTTTTTTTCCCTTCTTTTAAAGGGGGAGTCTCCTGCTCCACATTGTTCAGAGCTTCAACACTCGGAGCAAGGAAGACTCACCCTGCCCTCACCCGTATGTGCTGCTGAAGTGAGCACCAGATTTTCATGGAGTGCCTCCTGAGAGCCTGAAAATCACAGCCATTCAAAATTGGCCTTGTCCCATGCGTACAGAAATTTTTCTGGATTCTTGAAGTCTTTTATGTACCATAGAGGATAAAATATTGAAATTCTTTGCAATTTTAAGTTGAAAACTTTTTTCTTAATTTGTTCAACTATTTCCCCACACAGTTTTTCATAAAATGATTAAGCCTTCACCATATTTACTAAAAAAAAAATTTTTTATACCTAATCAAATTACTAATCTGTTGCCTAATAATCTCATTCGCAGTAAGATGTCAGGCCAGTTGCCTTTTCTGGCATCATGCAACATTTCTAGTCTTTACTGTCCCGTCCCAACTTTAAAACATGTTGCTGTCATCAAATGAGCCAATATTAAAAAAAAAACTAGATGATGCGCACTCAATAGAGATGCTAACCCACGCCTCTTGTTGACCTTGATCATTGACCTTTGGACCTCAAAATGCAATTCTGGACAGGGTACCCTAGGATCATCTACCCCACTAAGTTTAGTCACCCTAGCTTCAGTGGTGGCAAAGCTGTCGGACGGACGGACGGACGGACACACACGCACACACACACATGCACGCACACACGCGGTGCTAAACTGTATACCCACGCCCCCTCGTCAGGTGTGGGTAATAAAATTTATCAGTCTCAACATTTGAAATGTTGTCTTTTTCCTACTTTCAATTAAATATAGGGTTTTAATTGATTTGCAAATCATTGCATTCTGTTTTATTTCCATTTAACACAATTTCCCAACTTTTTTGGAAATGGGGTTGTAATAAAATAATAAAAATAATAATAAACAAGGAATTTTTAGGGGAGGGGAAATCAGCTGTGTTTACCACTGATACTGTGCATGGCTTCTCCTGGAGATTTTAGCTCAGTGCCCATTTTGTCTCTGCTGATGCTTCTTCCCTGCAAGCAAGGTTTCCAGCAGACAGATAAAATATTTCTCTGGATTGAGTGAAACACACTTTTGCTTGGGGGGCAGATTATATATGAGCAGTTGGAAAACCCCAAAAATTTCAGACAGTCATTAAAAACTGACCCACTTTAACTGAACTGATCATTAAGATCCACTGAGAATATCTGCATCTCCCAGACTGGTACTTCCCCAGCTTCACTTCCTCTCCACCTTTCTGTTTCAGTCTTTACTTTCCATTTTATTGCTCTGTCATCCACAGGAAAGCTTGGCAGCCTAGCAGTGTGTAAACTGCTCAACTGGAATGCCTTGCATGTGCGTCAAAAATCAAATATAATGCAGCGGAGAAGCTGCAGTACTTTACACCATAGCAAGACGAATACAGATGAGCTTTCTTGCTTAACACTGCATTCTAAAGATGTGAAGTGTTGCATAGAGCACAATTTCACTCCTTCCCGATAAGTCCATGCACGAATGGCTCTATGTCCTCATATTATTGAGTGTTTAATTATTCTAACAAACTGAACCCTGTTGGAAAAGCACTTCCTGACCGATATATCACTAGTGAAACGAAAACCACCACCACAGGTCAGGCCCCGCAGAAAGAGAAGGCTCCAGGAAAAATGGCAGAACCTGCATACTCCTTAAAAATATTATTTTATAAAATACAGCAAACAAACTCAGGTTTATACTGTGCCACAAAGCACATGTATACTTACAAAAAAGTAGCAAAGGTAATGACTAAGATTACAGCCAGTTGATATCTGAATTTTAGCCAGTACATCCCCAGCTGTTTGAAAATTGGAATGTTGTATAGCTGTGTAGCTCAGAAATGCAGCACAAAGGTTAGAAGATGTGGATTTATAGGTAGACTGTGGTCAAGTTCAGGTCCAGGTTGATGCCTTCTTAACAGTGATGCTTCTTTAAATTAAGATTATTGATGAAATATCCATCTTCACGTATTACTCAGGATTCAAGCCACGGCACGGATGTTCTGTAACCTTCTTCCTGATGTCAGGAGTGCAAAGGGTGAGAGAGATCAGCTTATATGCTAGAGGCATTTCAGGCTCCACAGCGGGCTGGGCAACTCTCCGCGATGCATCAGTTTAGCCAGGCACTGTTCTACTCATCATTCTGAGAGTAAGTTTTTAGTAACATATTGATTTTTACCTGTCTAAACTGGTGTAAATTTTAAATGCCCTCAGAAAGACAGGTAAATTGGTGCCTGGCTAAAACTGCAATGGCGAAGAGAGAGACATATTTTCTGCAGTTTTCTCAATTCTCTGCAGGGATCTGAAGCTGTGTTTTGAAGCTTTGCAGTTTCCATACCAGACAGTGATACAGTGTGCCAAGATGTTCTCAATGATGCCCTTGTCAAAGGTGGTCATGATGGGTAGGGCATTCATCTTCCTCAGTCTCCACAGGAAGTGGAAGTGTTCCTGGACCTTCTCGGTAAGAGCTGTGGCGATGGTGAACCAGGTCAAGTTGTCCACAATGTACACTCCAAGGAATTTAGCACTGCCAACTCTCTCGACAACAGTACCAATGATGGTGAATGGGGGGGCGCTCACTGCGGGTTTAAAGTAAGTCAACACCCATCTACTACTTCCTCTCCGCGGTCAAGAAGAGTATATTTTCATTGCACCATGCAGCCAGTGACTCCCAGTCCTCTCAGTGCGCTAGATCATTGTTTGTGATGAGAACCGCCGTTGTCGTATGATCAGCGAACTAGTCATGGGTAAGCACGGTTAAAAGAAATGCACTTCCCTTTTACAGCCCATGCTCAAAGAAAAGTGCACTTGGCCTATTTTTTTCTAATCTGAAGATATTATTAAGATATCATTACGAGTGGAAGTAGCATATAGCATAACACAATGACAGTTTATCCATCTGAACCGATGCAAACCACTCTTGCATCTGTTATTGTGTTTTCCAGCACTTGATAAATAAAACAAGCAGTCATCCATAATATCCCAGCATGCATAGCTGTGCAGCGAGCTTTGCACAACAACAAGCGAAGGGTGGAAATGGTTTTCAACCAGGCATTCATAACTGGGAAATCAAGGATTGACACAGTTATTTGATAAGTCTTCAAAACCTAGTCCCCAGTCCAGTAAATGCTCTGATCTAAATCACTCTCAAATACACACACACACACACACGTTTGGTTTCATGTCCTGTGGGGACATTTCATAGACTTGCATTCATTCCCTAACCCCTTTCCCCGACTTCAACCCTCAACCCTAACCCCAACCTTAACCTAATTCTAACCTTATCCCAACACTAAACTTAACCCCTAACCCAAAAATAGCTCAATTTCCTCATGCGGATCTGAAAATGTCCCCATAAGGGTAAAGAAATCTGGAATTCCATGTCTTATAGGGATATTTTGTCCCCACAAGGGTAGGTAAACATGAACCACACACACACACACACACACACAAAACAGTCCCCTAAATTACAATGACAGCAAAAATATAAATACATTTTCAGAGCTGATAAGCCAGTGCAGGTGAGAGAGATTCTGAGATTCATTCTCTCCAGCAAAAGAAGAAGTGACAGATATGGATCAGCCCTGGGTGAGAGCTGACAGACAGCCATATGGAGCAGCACAGGTTAAAAACCACCCTGTGATTCTAGTATCCACATTGCACTGAAAATTTGTAAGCTGACCTCTGGAGATGTCCTTATGGTGGTCCCCATGAGGTGACCCACCTCTCTTCTTAACTGTGGTATCATGATCCTCTTAAGCGAAGGTAAAACCATTCTAACCTCCAAGATGGCAACCAAGTTACATCCACATCAGCTCTCTGACCCCTGTCAGCCATGCTGGCTCTGCTAAATGCAATTATAAGCCCGTGTTTGCAAATAATTGAATATAATTATCACTGACAAAAGCATCTCTTCTGTTTTGGAGGTATTAGCAACAGAAAGGTTGAATTATTTTAAAGAGATGGTTCATAATGTACACACATTTGACATTTATAACAAATTGACAGCCAACTGAATCTAACTAGGCTTTTATTTTTATTTATTTTTACTCAGAAGCAAAGCATCCGTGCGTGGCTCTTCAATTCTTCGAAAGGGAATACACGTTAGGCTTTGCTCCACACACTCAACTTGCAGGTTGCCTCAACGATTTCTATTCTATTTACAGGAGTACTCAGGAAATAGTCAGAAATAAAATGGAGTACACAATGTTGTTTGTTTATTATGATTTTTTAAAAATGTCAATTGCAATTTAAACCTCCCTTGATGTTTATTACGAACGCATACACTTCGTATCCGCTGAAGTCCAGGATTAACACGTAAATAGGTGAAAGTCAGCTTTAAAAGCAAATCGAACGGACATTCCACCAAAGACAGTAACCGTAAATTTTTGTCTGACAAAAGCCCTGCACTAAAAGAATGGTAGGCTATAAAATTAACACACGCCACGCATGAGGACATGCGTTCTGGCTCATTTTTCAGCATTGCTTGGCAGATTCTACGGCAACGTGCATTGAGTTTTCAATAAGACAGCTGTCCGCGCCAACCCCAGCTGGGAAAAACTCTCACTCCGGAGGGGTGTTTGTTGACCCTTCCACCCGACAGCTACACAGCACATTTTACAATTTAGACGCTAACATTTCAATATCTGCATCACCCTTCAAGGTAAGCAGTTATAATTTGAATTGCACGCCAAATGTAGGGAATGCTTCTTCACATAAACAGATGCAATCTCGTTTTTTAATGCAAATATGTGTCAACAATTATGAAAAGAAAGGCCATTTCGCGCTGAGCTCAATATGTTGAATAGCTGCAAATTAATAATAATATCTTCACATTCCTGACAATAAACACACAAAATAAAACAGCATCAGCCAGCAAGGCTATTTGCGCATGGTTTACACAGCGAAAAAACCGTTTTAACAGATTAGCGGCATTTCATTTGAGTATTTGTAACATGCTGGTAATAATGTGACTCTTACCTGTACGTTTTAAACAACTCATCGCTCTCCCTGAAGCCATTGTTCAGAAGCATATTTATGCCCTGGAGAGCCAGCTCCGCATCATCCAACTGATCGTCTCTCTCTTCGACCTGCTGTTGGTTCTGTTCGGGACCCGCCATTGCTGACAAATCACTCACAGTGCGTTTGCCGATAAACGAAAAAATGAACACAATAATGCCACTTCGCTATTGTTTCCAAATTAAATGTAACGGCAAACGTTGAATGAAAAATGAACTTAAGTATAACGGCCCTAGTTTCCAGGAACGACCCGCGCTTTGCCTTTATTTACGTTGACAATCACCTATTTAATCGCCAGCCTACATCAAGACTGCTCAGTTACTCACCGTCTCAGAGTGACACAGTCAATACGAATCATAACGCGATCAGATGCCTATATTTCTCCGGGCCTAGCCTACCGTCAGTATCCCAAATCCGTGCGAGTGCCCCATATTAAAATGCCAACTTCGGCTCACCCAACGCCGCACCGATTTTTTGGATATTTTTCAAAAATGTGATACGCAAATTTCCATTACCGTTCAATTACTCAAGCTAAAATTACACTCAGCCAGTCGAAAGCATTACGGACGAGCTTGTGTGGTCCTTGGAATTTGAAGCGCAGCATCTTGTTGATTGAAATAATGATAAGCCATTCGTGTTGCCTTTCGTAAAGGAAAATCTCAAGGTGAAATGCGAAAATTCCTCGTCTTTGAAACCTCTGACCGTTATTCCTCCTAATCTTCCGCTTAATTCTGATTGCTTCTTGCTAGAGATGTGCAGCGCAGGAAGGTACAGCTGAGAGAGACTGCGATAAGCCCCCACCCTCCAAGGCGCACCATCCGGCCAATTGGGGCGCCCTATGCATCGGCAGGCGCAATGTGCAGGAAGAGGCCAGTTCAGCTGATTGGGAATGAATAGTCGGCGTCCTCCGGTCAACCATAGTAGTTGTATTGTGTGAATATGTCGTGAGACAATGTCATGTGACTCATATCGGCAACAAAAGTGAAAAAGGATATGTTATATTGACCTCTCTGTATATTAATGCCCGGTGACATTTGCAGGTCAATCGACTGAATTTAAGCCTGCTCTCTATGATAACCCTAGGCTTCTCATACAGTGCAGTGATTATAAACACAACCACTCGCACGCGCACGCACGCACGCACACACACACGCACCAGTGTTCACATGGATTAATGCTTACATTGCTTTGTCAGAGCATGCAACCAAAATAATTTGCTTGGAAATGAAAAAGATGTGACAGTTCCTCTGAATACCCGGGTTTCGTGTTTTTTTTCACGGAAAAGTGTCATTTGACAAGTGGGTTTAATTTAAGCAGTTGATTGAATTTCAGCATAGCTGTTGCATTGGCTCTTAGAGAAGAAGTGTTTCCTCTTAATAAAACAGTGGGCCCTGGCCATTGACACCGAACACAACTAAAGGTGTTTTGTTGAAAGTAGAGACAGACTCACAGACAAACTGATAAACTAAGCCTCTGCAAGATTCATGAATGGTCACTGGAATTCTGTTTTCATCTCTCCATGTACAATACAGAGCTGGTTGAGCCCATTAAAAATCATATCAGTGAAGAGTGACGTTGGGCAGTAGGAGTTATGAGGCTTCAGGTATTCAACACCACTAAATATTTCACCAATACCTCGAATGAATAAGAGGTAGTCTTTTGTTATTTTACAAAGTCTTTAATTACAGTGTGTTGAGTGGATGGCTTTTAGAGTCAAGGCCCTCCCTTTCAACAATAGCTCTTGCTCTCTCATTTTCTGCAAGTAAATCTCTCCAGTTCTCTCAGTTCAGCCAGCAACGCAACTCGTTCCACCTACAAAACCCAAAACCAATGAAGTTGGCACGTTATGTAAATCGTAGATAAAAACAGAATACAATGATTTTCAAATCCTTTTCAACTTATATTCAATTTAATACACTGCCAAGACAAGATGTTTAATGTTCAAACTGAGAAACTTTATTTATTTATTTTTGCAAATAATCATTAACTTAGAATTTAAAGGCAGCATGACATTGCAAAAAAGTTGGCACAGGGGCCTTTTTACCACTGTGTTACATCACCTGTCCTTTTAACAACAGTAAACGTTTGGGAACTGAGGAGACCAATTTTTGAAGCTTTTCAGGTGGAACTCTTTCCCATTCTTGCTTGATGTACAGCTTAAGTTGTGCAACAGTCCGGGGTCTCTGTTGTCGTATTTTACGCTTCATAATAGGCCACACATTTTCAATGGGAGACAGGTCTGGACTACAGGCAGGCCAGTCTAGTACCCGCACTCTTTTACTACGGAACCATGCTGTTGTAACACGTGCAGAATGTGGCTCGGCATTGTCTTGCTGAAATAAGCAGGGGTGTCCATGAAAAAGACGTTGCTTGGATGGCAACATATGTTGCTCCAAAACCTGTATGTACCTTTCAGCATTAATGGTGCCTTCAGATATGTGTAAGTTGCCCATGCCTTGGGCACTAATACACCCTCATACCATCACAGATGCTGGCCTTTGAACTTTGCGCCTATAACAGTCCGGATGGTTCTTTTCCTCTTTGGTCCGGAGGACACAACCTCCACAGTTTCCAAAAACAATTTGAAATGTGGACTCGTCAGACCACAGAACACTTTTCCACTTTGCATCAGTCCATCTTAGATGAGCTTGGGCCCAGCGAAGCCGGCGGCCTTTTTGGGTGCTGTTGATAAATGGCTTTCGCTTTGCATTGTAGAGTTTTAACTTGCACTTGCAGATGTAGTGACGAACTGTAGTTGCTGACAATGGTTTTCTGAAGTATTCCTGAGCCCATGTGGTGATGTCCTTTACACACTGATGTCGGCTTTTGATGCAGTACCGCCTGAGGGATTGAAGGTCACGGGCGTTCAATATTGGTTTTCGGCCTTGTGGCTTACATGCAGTGATTTCTCCAGATTCTCTGAACCTTTTGACAATATTACGAACCGTAGATGACGAAATCCCTAAATTTCTTGCAATAGCTCGTTGAGGAATGTTGTTTTTAAACTGTTCGACAATCAGCTCACCTATTTGTTCACTAAGTGGTGACCCTCGCCCCATCCTTGTTTGCGAATGACTGAGCATTTCAGGGAAGCTGCTTTTATACCCAATCATGGCACCCACCTGTTCCCAATTAGCCCGTTCACCTGTGGGATGTTCCAAATAAGTGTTTGATGAGCATTCCTCAACTCTCTCAGTCTTTTTTTTAAAAAACATTTTGCAGGCATCAAATTCCAAATGAGCTCATATTTGCAAAAAATTGCAAAGTTTACCTGTTCGAACATTAACCCCTTAAGAACCCCGGGAACGGTTATTACGCATTATAAATAGAGCATTTTTTTCAAATCGCAACATTGTCAAGCGGCATATCCACATTCCGCAAAGAAACTCGGCCAAAAGCTCATGTAAACCATTTTTACCTCAACCGAACACAATTCAAGCACGAAGCAAGTAAATGCTGCATGCATGCAGCAGAACATAGGATAAAATCATATCAGCGCTGAATCGCCAGGATTTCTGCTGAATTCATGCTATGCATAAAAACGATACCTCAAATAAAAGAGGAAAGTCCACAGAATGCAATGATATGAGCCCTGTCATGTTAAACCGACACCACATTGAAAGAACAGCAGGCATACACTTTACAGTCTACAGATATGAGCAGAAAAATTTCTAACCTTTGATATTTTGCAATAAAAAAAACTGCTCGAGGGTAAATCTGCGCTTGCTATTGTTAGCCCAATGTGTTCCCGTTATAACGAAATTAGATCTGCCTGGGATCCTATCATGTTCTTTCCCAGGGCGTTGCTTCAAATATCTCAGCTCCGTAGCATTCCGCCTCCTTGCAATATATTATTCTTTCTGAGATCGGCTTGTGATGCTGTCAGGAAGACTATACCGGTAATAATTTGATTGAATGAGTCCTGATGATTCTAACAAACTCTAAACCACCTTTATGGCAGAAACCGAGCCTGAGCTACAGCCTTGCGTTCCGAGTGCGTCAAACTGAGTCCATGGGACATAATGAATGTTCTTGAATAGCGCGACAATATAAACGCATAACTAGTTTGTTTGAGGTATTGTCCGAATAATTATCCGCTAAATATTCAACATTCATTTTCAAAGTCGTTTTCTGACAGAATCTTTGCACTATTCCGCACAAATACTGAGCCTACAACAGTACAGTAGCCCACGTATTTTCCTTACCATTCGTTAAATGGGCAATTACACCATAGACTGTTGTCGATTGGCGCAGCCTATTTGATAAAATGCTGCGCTGCTAAAAGGAAATTGTGAAGGTACGATTCCTGATCGGGGTACCTTTTTTTTATTTATTTTATATTTTTTTGGAAATAATCGCAGTTGCCTTCTACAAATAATCGCTAGGGTTTTTGTTATTCTTACTTTTCTTTAACATATTTTCATATTGCCTTTGTATTTATCATTTTACTTAATTGTTTTGTTTTTTAATAAATATGCTCCAGTGGAGTCAAACTTAATTTTTATTGTATGTGTTATCTTTGAATGGGAAATTGTATAGGCAACAAAACTGGCAGAAATAATAATAATCTTTTTTCATTCTAAAAATTTAAAAATGTTGTATTTGGTTGGAAATCTTATGGGTTTTACAGCTTGGTATGTAAGAAATCTGAAATGGAACACAAGGTACCTAAATTGCCAAAACGGAGAAGCCACCTAGACATTCCTTTCTAATTTTGTTCTGATTGACCTGATCTGAATAAACTTTGGCACAGATAATAATGACATTCTGTGCTGTAATTGTTAGAGGTTTTAGACTGCAACTCAACAAATTAACAATGGATCGAAGTAAAAATTTGTTAGGTGCAAAATGAGATCTTTCATTTACGCTGTGTTCCATCTCCATTTACTCTGACTCAGTGACATATATACTGATTTTTACACCAGGTATGAAATCCCAAATGGTTTTACCTTTATTACGATACCAAGATTATTCAAATGGACCAAGCAGTCGCAGAGATATACTCATTTATACTCATTTCATTTTGGGCTTGCCATTTTCAAAAAATGAGGCTCAGGGCTTAAGGGGTTAAGTAACTTGTCTTTGCAGTGTATTCAATTGAATATAGGTTGAAAAGGATTTGCAAATTATTGTATTCTGTTTTTATTTACGATTTACACAACGTGCCAACTTCACTGGTTTTGGGTTTGTATGTATTCACCCCCTTGGTTGGTAGTTGGAGGTTGGTGGTGGCTATAAGATGGATTTTTAACAGTTATGTTTCACCACCAGCCAAATTGTCGGCAGTTTTCATATCTTTCCTCAGACCAACACTGCAAAGGTAAATATACTTTTTCTCCCACACAGGCAGAGGGCCTTCCCATTGTAATCTTGGATTTCAGTCGTACTACGACCCTGACCAGAAATAAGTGGATTAGATAATGCAGGGATGGATATGCATAGACACTAAACAGTGAGACTGAAGCAAGTGGGCATGTTAAGAGAACAAGAAATAGTTTTATTTATAACTTTGACAGTATTTACATGAGCATTTGTGACATTTAAAAAAGTGCACATAGTTTTCTTGCTCCACAGATTCCAAATGAATCATTAGCTTGATAAAAAAAAGTGGTAATTTGTCCTCTCATCTGAGAAAAATTTGACCCATAACTTACGGAGAGCGATAAAACTGCCAAAATAGTGGGAATTAAAAATATATCTCAAGTGACGACACAGTAAATATCCAACGTGAGTATAAGGGAGTCAGTTACGTCGATTCATTTAAAAATAAATAAAAAAAGTCAATGATATTTTACATTGTGACAGTGATACAAAAGAGATCTGCTGAACCATTTGATGCAATGCACTCCCAGTATCTGGTTCAACGATTGCACATGGTGACAAGTCTTCCATTGGAGGAGACACAATTTCAGCTGGCAGGACACTCTCTTAGGTTCACAGGCCCAACCACTCGCGTCACTTTGTCAAAGAAAATGGTGTTTCCACTGATCTGAACATTCTGCAGGCAGCCAACAAAAGAAGTCTTTGGGAGATGCGTCGACCACTCAATATCTACGGGTGGGAGACAATGGGAATATTTCATTGTTGTGTTGTCCACTGTACATAGTTGATTTTTCATCTACAATGAAAGATTGCTGACGAAATCAAGATTTTGGCCAGGAATTAATAAATACTCGTCAAGGCATAAGAAGCAATAACAAAATTTCTTCTATAAAAAGGATAAGAAACGTTCATTGTTAAATGTGATCCAGCAGAAGTTAATTCTAAAGATGAAACTTAAGTGAAATCTATTTAGAAGAGATATAGCACTAAAATTGAACTTGAATGTCATTGTATGTTTTCACATTCCATTTTTCATTCACCAGAACTATTCAAATGATGGGAGTTCTTATGTCTAAAATGGTGAAATAAATATAGTATTAACTAGTAGTTAACAACATAACATCATAGATGCTCAAATGAGCATGAATGCAGCAGCAAAATGTTGTTTATGCAATAAAAAATACACAGTACATTCCAGAGTTGACAGTCAGCAATCAAAATCTCCCATGTAATATTAATGTAAATACAAAAATGTTACAGATGCTCACGCATTAAGACGTCACTATAAAATTTCAGCTTTTCTTTTCCCTCGTTTGTGAATCCCCGCGAAAAAAACAAAACAAAAAAAAAACATGAAATCATGAAAAATCACCATGACCAAAATGGTCTTTGTCTGCACATCTTGTTCCGTAAAATCTTAATCAGGGCTCTGCTCAGAGTTATAGCAATCTAATCTGACAGAAGACAATGATCATCTTTAAAAGGAATATTGCTTTAAGTATAATCTCATTCCTGAGGGGTCGTAAATTACAGCATAAAGAAACCTTACTTCGTGCATTTAATTTTAACACATTAAAGTACGCAGGATAGTAGTTTTCAAAAGACATAGTAGAGGCAAAATAGCATTATCCTGTCATCCATTCCCCACTAATCAAACAAGTTGGAAGGTAAATTTCCCATTGTCATTGAGTATTAACACTTACATCACAAGCAATCATGCTGCCTAGATACGATTCATACGACTGAGGCAAATGGTGCGTTGTTCTGCTTGCTAGCTTTAAATAATTTATAGTGAATAATAACTTTTTCTTATTTGTATTTTATCTTCATCATGTCCAAGTGAGGTGTGAATGTTGTAGTACCTGGAATGCTGCCCACATAAAGCAGGTCTCTGTTCCTGGTGGAGATGGGGGAGGAAGGTCCTACAGTGTGCTGCCCCTCAGTGTCCACATCCAGCTGGATTACGTTGTTCCTCTTGATAACTATAAAGATAAACACAAATTAAACTTCCCTAATATGAGCAAACTCTGTCAATCTTGACACGAGAGCATACATGCCACATTTCCATCAAGCGGAACGGTTTGGTTCGGTATGGGTCGTGTCACATATCAGAGCGTTTCCATTACAAAAGTTGTGGATGGTACCTTTGGAACCGTTCCTGATCGTTCCCATTTTTCGTCACTCCTCTGGTTGGAGTACCAAGGGTTACCATCAAATACCAATGAGGCGGAGTGAAAACACGCTTTCTGCATTGGTCGGGAATCGTCACCACTGCCGTCTGTTGATTGGTCAACAGAATCGTCACTCAAGCACGACTTCCATAGGGAAACGGCAGGAAAACACCCGACTCGCCTACCGTTTTGAGAAAAACATTTTTGGAAATTTTCGTTCGCAACAATGTGCCATGGAGCAATGAGGAGGTGTAGATGTAAATTTAGTCAATTTAAAATGCGTATCGCCATTATTATGCAAACTAATTTGGCTGGAGTTGCACCGCGAGCATTTAGCCCGCTTGCTGGCATTAAAATGAGCCGAATTAAAAGGTTGCCGCTTTCACACAGGACACATATCGAATTTTGGTGCGACAGATTACATTCAAAGTCAATGTGTTTTGCATGTATTCGCGTGTTTGCATTGCATTTTACCATCCAGTCAAAAAACCCCCCCGCCTACATTTAAGGGTACTGTCTGCAGTGGAAACGCAAACAGGATCTAGGGGTTTGGTACCAAAAGCACGGTTCCAAGGGTACTATATCGAAATACCCCAATGGAAACGCAGCTATAGAGGCAATATGCAATACTAGGCTACAAGCATGTCATTCTTACTACTACTACTTACTTACTACAGTACTTACTACTTCAGTACAGTCTTGGGCAAATTAATTAGATAAAGCAGGCTGGAGCGGGAAAAACTGCAGGTCTGCAGAATGATCTTAGACGGGAAGCGGATATTTGGTTCTCGTATTCAACAGGTTTGATATGGGAGAAGTGGGATATGAAGGCATTATGGCCTGACAAGTGGGTAAGAGCATGCCGAAAATGGCAAGACGTCTGGAGTGCTCCCTGTCAGCAGTGGTGAGTACCTACTGACATTGGTTCAAGAAGGGACAAACTACGCACTGGCAACAAGATTTATGGCGCCCAAGGCTCATCAGTGCATGAAGGCTTATGTAGGCTATCCCGTCTGCCACAGACAGGCGACTGTGGCACAAGTCGCTGAGAATCTCATTAATATTTACTAAAGGAATGTACCACAATACGCAGTGCGGCATACCCTGCTGTGTATTGCATGTTAAGTTTACAGGCAGACCCTCTAACCCCGGTCCGCCTGTAAAAGGACCCTCAATGAGCACCTGAGCTTCAGAACTGAACCTTGGCCAGTCAAAGATTTGAAAAAGATTGCCTGGTCCAATGAGTATCATGTTCTTTAACATCATGTGCTATGGCTGGATACGGGAGCACCATTTACTTGGGTAGAGATAGTATCAGGATGCAATGTGGGCAGAAGATACGCTGGGGAAGGGTGTGAGGCACTGTTCTGCAGAGAAACTCTTAAGTTCAGAAATTCAATGACATCAGTTTGATGGTGCTGTTATGAAGGCTGCACAAAGGGGACCTTCGCTATATTGGGCAGATGGCTTTATTCTTGTGGGTCATCGGTGCATATGTGTGTGTGTGTCTGTGTGTGTGAGAGAACCAGAGTGGTCTGTAATGTGGAAAGAAGCCACTAGATGGCAGTATTGACCTTTTTTTTTTTTGTTAAGCCCAATCTGGAGCTAGGCTTGGGCATGTCCTGGGCATGTCTGAAAGGGAAAGTCCCAGAGAATGAAAAAAAAGTCTAAATGTGGGAGGGGGCTGCAAAAGAGTATATAAGGAGAGAAATTGATAGAGTAAGGTAGTAGGAGAAATTGCAAGGAGAAGGATACATTTGACCAGACCTGTCACTCTTTTCAAGACCTGTGAAGCTTTTTGTGGATTTTTGCCTGTGTTGGAGCATTTTCCTCGCCCAGGACATCACCAAGCAACCCCATCTCAAGGGACTGTAAATATTTTTTTTCTTGTATATATCAATCTTGGTCAGTAGTATGAATGTAGGTTAGTTGTCAGTCTTTGTTTAATTAAATGTGTTTCAGTTTTAAAATAGTGTCTGTCATCCCTTGCTGTCGTAAATGTAATAACAAATTGGGGCCATAACAGGTCTGACCCCGAAAAATGAAAATTCGAGTTTGGATCATATTGTGACAGATGTTGATAAAATCCATCAATGCCAGAGAAGTGTAATCCAAGTCAGGTACTTTTAAGTAATATCTGAGTAATTATTTTTTTATTTTTTCTAATTTTAAAAACTTTGATACCTACTGTCTCAAAAACACTGTTCTGTAGGTTAGACCGCTCTGGTTCTAAGCCCTTCCTATATATATGTATACAACTTGTATGTATATTTGTCTGTGTACATGCAAATAATGTGTATACATGTACATGTACATAATTAAGCATGCATGGAGGTGATGGTATTACCTGCCATTCGGTGGAACATGCCATCACAGAGCGGTTTCTGAGGAGTCACAGAGACGTTGTACTCAGCCACTCCATTGTTCACCACCACAACCACCTGAAAGACAAAATCCTACACTTGCAGCCAAACTGCATATCAAGTTCACATATGTGCATATCAAGTTCATATTCAAATTTTGGTCAAATTCATGTTCATTCAATCTTTTTGAGATTTGACTTGCAATTTGACCTGATGTAAATTATTACATGTCAAGCCTGCAAAGAAACATGCAGGAGGTGAGAAGTGATCCTTGGATAACGAGAGGATTCAGAGTTTCAAAGGAATAGTATTTCCACACTCACAAGACATCATGACAGCTGGACACCACGAGAGATTAAAAACCAGGAGATTTGAAAAGTGAGATATACTGGTGAAAGATTTGTGGGCTCACCTCCCCTCTCCTCAGGAAGAGGCTCAGGCGGTGTCCTCTGTGGCCCCCGACATGGAAAATAACTCCTGATAAGGTTCTGGGTCGAACCTCGAACACCAGCTCAAAACTGTCTCCCACAACAAAGTAGTCTTCTGCAAGCCAAACAGCAATGATCATATAACGGTCAGAGCCTCTCTTAAAGGGATAGTTCACCCCAAGGATAATAGAAGGGTCCGTGAATTATTTTCGTCCTCATAACACTTTTGGAGTTACAGAGAAAACCAGCATTGAAGACAAATCCAAATCAACTGGTTTCATTGGTGACCCTTCTTTCAAGCGTAAACAACATTTAAAAAATACAAAATGCCTCAATACTGCTCCTGCAACGTAATCCGAGTGTCCGTAAGCCTCGACATTCAAATTTGACTCGAAAAGACGTCCTGTTTATTTTCACCGAAGAAGTTCACCAATGGAGGTAAATAAGCTCTTCAATCAGTGAATACTAACATTCAAAACTGCAGCGCGTTTCTCCAATTGGAGATGTTTAGAGCCACTGCAGCGTTATTTACGCTAGTTGGCCACCTTAGTGAGCCACCTTCTATGAAAATAAACAGCGCTCCTAGCTCAGTGGCAACATTGGACATTTAGGCTAAAAACATGGTGAAAAGATGTCTTTCCACGTCAAATTTGAATGTCGGGGCGTATGGACACTTGGATTACGCCGCACAAGCAGTATGGAGGCACTTTGTGGCTTTTAAATGTTGGGTTTTAAACTTAAAAAAGTGGTCTCCAATGACTTCAATTGATTTGGATTTGGCTTCAATGCCGTTTTTTTATTGTAACTCCAAAAGTGTTGAAATTAAATTCACGGACCCTTCGATTAGCTTTGGGGTGAGTAGATGATTAGTTCATTTTTTATTTTCGGGTGAACTATCCTTTTAAGACAGAGATTATAAGTGGCCAATCTCAATCCAAGAGAGCCTCATGGATTACTGTTTCATGTTTTTTTTTTTTCTCAAATACAACAAATACATTAAATACAAGCAGCAAGGTACGGGAAGTTAACTGTGCAATCAACTGCTCAGTTTCATCATCGCTTAAAGTGCAGAGTAACAATAAAAAGCAGGGTTGGGCACCCCGGACTAAGGCAGTGATTTTAGTGCTTGCAATTATTACACTCTCACCATGAAGTGGACAGATGGAAAGGTTACATTACCTATTACAACATATCCATTTCCTGAAAAATAGGCTCCGCCCACAGTGTTTCCATCAAAGCAGGGGGTTGTCCCATTATTGGCAGCGGGCTCAGTCATTGGTTGGTTATTCATCTTGAAATTACGGACACATCCAACTATACTTTCCCTGGGGAGGTCCTTCCACTGAAAAGAAACACAGTGAATTACTAAACTAAATGACTATACAACAGTAATTGACCTTACACCAAAAAACACGCACCTTGAGAATTAAGCACCCAATGAATATGTTTTGATAGTAGTGTGAGTGAGTGTGCATCAATTTAAGTTGATGACTCAGCCCTTTTGTCTGACTACGCACAATGCCTCAGACCAGCCAAAGATTATTGAGCTGTGGCTGCCGGGTTGGCTCACTTACTTAAGGCGCTGCAATTGTGATGCAGAAGTGACTACTACAGCGCGGGTTCGATCCCCGGTCGTACCAACCAGCAGTGGTCAGCAGCTTTTTCAGAACAGCACGCGATTGGCTAAACTGCTGTGGGAATACAAATTGGGAAGGGACTGCTGGGAAGGGAAATTAAAATAATTGCCATGTTTGTTGCTCAAAGGTCTCCTGTTGGCCAGCCAGGTGCTTATCAGTGAGATTCTAAGCTTGCTCATGTTCAGGTATCCTCTGCCCTCGTTCTGAACTTGCGATAGTTTCGACCGATGAGTGTAAAGATGCAGGGGCTGACAGGCACGTGCTTCGAAGGAGAGCCGCGAACTGTCTCTCTCTCCTGAGCTGGCTACAGGGGGTTGTATATGAGCAAGCCTTGTACATAGTTCTCGGATTGGGCATTCCAAAGTCGGGTGGGATTGGAGATGCCAAATTTAAAAAATAAATAAATAAATTACTTGAGAGCTGTGAGATTCGATATGGGAACCCAATTACCTGTTCTCCAGACTGGACAGACAATGGAGCACTACCCAGGTAGACAGGGGACTGGAGATCTAGAGACCCTCTCTCTTCGGGGGAGAGCAGACCATCGTGAGCGCGGAGACCGTCCACCACTAGGCGAAACTTCCGCCTCTCCCAGCTGAACGTCACCTGCGGGGGGAGATGAGCACTAGTACTGCACGCCTGTGACCGAGGAGGCCCATTGAAACAAGCCTGCTTCACCATTTATGCACACGCATATTTATGGGGCATTTCTGATCCCCAAATACCAAGAGGTCATAATGCAGTGGACAGTGAGCACTGACAAACACAAAGCCTTGGAGAGAGCCAAATATAAATGAGTGTCATAATCAAGGCTTATTGACTAACTAACTAAAGAGGGATTTTGTTACCCATCATCCACATTATTTAGAGAACATATTGTCAGGGCTCTGAATCTAAGTTGATCTAAAATAAGTCTTCAAGCACTTCTTTTTACCACATATTATGTTTACACAGATAGGGCTTAGTTTAATTTAATTCAAACAATGATAATATTTGAGCAATTGAGATTCAAATAACTACATCTATTCAGCACTCAACATTTAACTGCTTAATTTCTAAAAATGTGCATATATGTTCAGTGAAATGTTCTTTGAGTTTTGCCACTTTCCTCATCATTGACAAGATTTTCCTTCAATCAATGTTTTCACGGTTAAACAAAGGAGGGTGCTGTAATGGATCTTTTGAGAAAATTAGATAAAACACACAAAAACGGTGCGTTCTGGTGCACTGGGCAAAAATGTGAAGACTTGATAAACGTTTTTTTCTTCTGAAGCTAGTTGAAGCAGGAGCTGTGATGAATCTCCTTGATACACAAGGAAAACTTGACAACAAAGCAGTCGGACAATAAAAAATAATATCCATAAGCTTTTCTCAGCTTTTTGTCTGAAATGTGGGTTTTTCAGATGAAAATGAGGAACATTCAAGTGTTCGTTAAAAAAAAAAGAAGAAAAAACTGAATTCTGAATTGATCTTGAGTGAAATGGATTCTTGCGTCTAAAAATAGAAACTTCATTCTTTCTGTTTACTTATTATCAGAACTGGAACAATCCAGGTGTGTTGGCAGGTCAATGAATATGATCAAAAATGCTGGTGGTGGCTGGCAACTTAAAAAAAAAAAACTCTGGCGGGGAAAGTGATCACGGCTGAATTTTGAAACCTGCAGAATCAGGCTTACCGTATGCCACTTGCCATCATTATACTTGTCCCTGTTGAAGATATGCCTTTTCTTTCCCATGGACAGCCGGATGCGGCCTTTGGACATGTACAGGACGAGGTGGGAGCTCTCCCGTCTGCTGGCCACATGCAGCAGCAGGCCATCTGCTGAATTTGTCTGCACATCCAGAGAAAATGTAGGCCTGGTACACAAAAACATAAGAGTCAATTCTCTCCCACCATGTCAGTGCTATGTATGGTACCTGCAATGTAACCAAAAAAAAAACAATATTCAGGAAACAGTGAAGGGCTAATATCCACACCCATTAACTCAAAATTCAAGACAAACTTCAACAGGTTATCATGGCAGCGCCTGGGTCTCGGTTTTTGCTGATAACCCTATTTTCATTGATGCTACCCTTCAATACCTCACCGTGACATGTCCTACAGAATATCTTTGACATAGAGAATGAGAGAGAGAGAGAGAGAGAGAGAGAGAGAGAGAAAGGCAATCATGGAGAAGACTCACTTGCTGTGCAGAGTCTGCGGAGCAACGTTGTAGGTGAGAGAGCTGAAAGGGCCTCCAAGTCGGTAACTATCTTTTAACAGAGACGGTAGACTGCACGCAGAGAGGCTGTCATCACTTATTTCTTCCTCCTGTTCAACACAGAGAACCGTGCATTGTTCACATCAGAGAATATGCCCCTGTTTTTCAAACGAGATATTAAACCAGGATCTGCGATAAAGTGAGTGAGAATCTCGCAGTCCCCGATGCTAAGGGCTATAGACCCGAGTGGACTGGAAATAACAGTAGCTCTCCACAAATGTCCACATCATCCTCGCCTGTGCCTGACTGACTGCATGCTCTTCAATTTCCCAGGTTATCACTGACAACAAAACAAAACTGAGATCTAGGCTGAGCCAAAAGATTTATCAGAAATGGGCCGTCTCCTTTAAGTGCACTGTCAGAACAAGACCAAGAATTTTAATGGCCCTTGGACGTACAGCCAGATTCATACGTATCTGGTCATTGGAAAAAAGTTATTGCTGTCTGAGCTGTCGCAGCAGAAATGGATTCCAGCTTGAAGTCCACACTTTCAGTTTCAGTTCTAGGGGTGGCGTGTCCAAATCCAGTTAATAGGAATTACAGCACTTTTTTATGCAGTTCTTCCCTTTTTTAGCGACCAAAATTAATTGAAAAATTGACAGGAATGTGTTTTTTCCTATTTGAATTGTATGGTTATTTATTCATTAATTTATTTAATGTTAAGCATGCCATTTACATTTTCTGTTGCTGTAAGATCATGAAGTAAACAAGGTTGCAGTTCCTACATGGACCAAGCAATATTTTTGACAAAAACCTTAAATTCGAGCTTAAAGTCTGGAGTGTAAGCATCTTGATTGTTTGGTTTCAAATTCATGGTGGCAGCCTTGAGAGCCAAAATTATGAAAATTGTGTCACTGTCCGAATTTACTGAGGGGCAATTAAAAACGCGAAGTGGTTTTTATCGTCTAATTTGAAAACTGATAGTTTTTCCTTTTGCTGATTGACATGATGACCATCAGGTATAGTAAGCATAGCAAAATGTCAGGTGTCTGGGTTTGATTCCTTTCTTGGTTTAACACCTCATTATGATTATCTAAATGCAGCACAGTTCCCTGGATCATGTTTGTGAATCACATTAGGAGAAATCATTTTGCACCTGAAAAGATGAAGATCAGGGCCAATAAAAAAAACACATAAACAAAGTCACATCATTCCCACTTCAAATGCCACAAACAAACGAATCTCAGAAGAATCAAACATTTTGAATGTTGAATGATGACCAGTCTCAAAGAAAAGATTCTGGACACATTAATGTCCATTAAATGACTGTATCCAGACTGCAGGGATGACACAGAATGACCAGATGTGTCAGCTGTTGTCCCCTACAAAGTCAATCATCTGTGATGCCACAAAGACACATTCAATAAAACGTCTTCTGCCATGTCAGATAATGTATAAGAACTACTGAATTGACTGCCAGTGTAACGGTAACAGTGAGGGCAAGTCTCACTACCAAAAGCACAGTTTCCCGAGACCGTGTTTTGCAACTACAAAAGAAACCATTTACCACTACTTAAAACTGTATATTATGTGATGCGTTTTTAATGCCTCTCAGTATACTTGGATGACCTGAATGTATGCGATAGCATTTTAAGATTGCGTCACAAAACCTACATTTCGATGGAGCGAAACCGTGGAAACATGTTGTGCATGTCTCGTCAGCGAAAATCATTGCATAGCCGACATACCAACAATACAGGAACCAAGCTCTCATCCTTGGTGATTAGGTGGTGTATCAAAGCAACTGGGAGGATAACCTGTGTTCAAGTCTCTGAGGAAGGAGTTGAACAAACGTGTTAACACTGCCTTTGAGGCAACAGCAGTTTGCATGCCTTCCCAGTGCTTATACTATTTGGTATGCAGTTGTTGTTTTTTTTTTTCGTGTTAATATTGATTGCAATTAAAAGCAGACTAACATTTAGAAATTAAGTTCCACAAAGTAATTCATAGAAATAAAGTAACAAATTCAGAAACCTGAATGTTCATCAGTTTGAAGAAACAATTTTTTTTATGTTGTTTTTGTGAACTGCCAGTTACAGATTTCCTTATTCACTGATCTTTGTGTAATACCTGAAACTACACCTGCCTAGTTGCAAAGCCCTTGTTTGCAAAGGGTTTCCATTTAATTGCAGCTACATTTGATGGTTCGGTAAGCATCACCTGGTAGATCAGCAGACACTGCACTACGGGGAGCTGTGAGTGAAAGGAATTCTGGGAAAATTCATCAGCAGAAGATGGGCAAGTCAGGGCATGTCATGATGTCCCATAAGTCAGAGGGATAAGGTGGGAAAGGGCAGGGCAGAAATTAGATTTGCAGCGATATGCTCACATGCCCTAAAAGTGAGTTGACATTCATTTAAAAAGCTTTTCACCTCAACACTGAAATAAGGTTAGAGTTCTGATACACTTCCAGCAAAACAACAGAACCAATAAACTGCACATAGAACATTTTGTGCAGCATGTATTAGCAAGTTTTTCCTGATCAGTAGCTGACTAAATCACTGTGCTACAAAATGGCGGTTGAGATTTTTTTAAACGTTTTTTTCCCCTTATTTCTCTCATAATATCCTTTTTTTCCTCATGTAAAAATCAGACTCAGGTTGGGCCATGGGAATTATGTTGTCTATGAATTTGCCACAAGAACCTTGGTAATTATTGCTAATAATAACCCGTGATAAGGCCCTGATCATGAATTTTGAACAGACAATGCTGATTTTCAATTTCAAGCAATTCCAGACCTTTTGTCTCCATGTTAAAGCTATTGTTTATTACTATTATTATTATTATTATTGGATGGCTTATTATAATGGCATTAAAAACAAGAGTCAAACTGTTTTTAGAAACATATCAAAGGCCTCCCTGACCCTGGACAGCCAAAAAGACTTTGACCGGGAGATGCATTTAAACCCAAGATCCAATGGCATTGAAGTGTTGTGTGCCTGTGAAATGAACTGGATTAAATAGAGATGTCCAGTCTTATCTGTAATAAGCCGCTGTGGGTGCTAGATTTTGTTTAAACCCAGTTCTAAGACACCTGATTCCCCTTATAAAGGTCTTAAAGATCATGATTGGTTTCTAAATTTGATCAGGGGTCAGAGTGCAGAGCTGAAGCAAAGACCTGCACCCTCAAGTTTTGGATAAGATTGGAAAATCTTGGCTTGAAATGATCAGCTAAGTTTGAGTCAAACAAACTCATGGTAGGAGCTCAATTTGACTAAATGCAGGACAATTTCACTGATGATTTGGGCTCCAAAATTACAGTAACCTCCGACTGGCAATGCACAAATGCCACAAAAAATAAATAAATGATTTAATTATAGAAAAACCAAATATACCAATATGTGTGAAATACTTTATCAATATTTCCTTGGAAGCAACCAAAATTAAAACAATCATTTAATACAAAATAAATTTCAACAAAATCAAGGTTTCATAATTAATGGCATCTTTATTTTAGTGCTTAGAGCAACCACCTATGGCAAAGGTTAAGAAACCCTTTTGGGAGGATTTTGGACGATTTCTCTGAGCAGATCCTTTCAAGATCCGTCACATTCTTGGGTTTGCGTTTAGAAACTGCCCTCTTCAACTCAGCCCGCAGGTTTTCAATTGGATTGAGGTCTCACGACTAAGATGGCCATTGCAGAACGTTGATTTTGTCGTCAAAGAACCATTCCTGTGTGTCTTGAGGTATGCTTTTTGGTCATTGTCTTGTTGGAAAGTCCACCTACAGACAGGTCCCAACCTTCTGGCAGAGGCAACCAGATTGTCAGCCAAAATATCCAGATAGTTGGTGGAATTCATTGTGCCATTAATCTTTACCAATGTTCCTGTACCTCTTGAATTTATGCAGCCCTAAAACATGACTGTCCCACCATCATATTTCATCGTGGATATGATGCGCCTCTCCTGGTATGCTTTTCTATCTCAACACCAAACATGCCGATGCTATATCTGACTGAAACGTGCAATTTGGGTCTCATCTGACCAAAGCACCTAGTTCCAGTCATAATTTAAATGACATTTGGCAAACATGAAGCGATGACTCCTGTCTTTTGGTCTGAAAAGACTTCGGTCACACTTTACTTGAAGGTACCGTCATAAGAGTGACATGACACTGTCATAACTGTTACATGTGTCATGTAACAGTTATGACAGTGTCATGTCACTCTTATGACGAAGTTGTCATAATCAAGACAACCCAAACAATGTCAACTTGTTATCTCAAAAACTGAATGACACTTAATGACAACATTTATGACATTTATATAATGTTTATGACACATTCATGATTGTGTCATGTCACTCTTATGACGATACCTTCAAGTGAAGTGTTACCGAGACTTCTTTCTGGCAACCCTTCCTAAGAGCCTGCGGATGTGGAGGGGGCGCCTGATGATGCTTTTTGAAACCTGGTGACCCTAAGATGCCACAAAGGCCTGAAATTCTTTCACAGTGATTCTTGGGGATTTTCTCGCTTCTCTAATCCTCCTCCTCAGTACCCTGGGGGGGGCAAAATGTAGTTGCGTCCTCTACCCTCGAGTTTTCCACAGTTCTACAGTATATCTTTGAAATTTTTTAATTTCCCTGACAGTGCTCAGTGGCATATTCAATCACTTGGGAATCTTTTAATAGCCTCACCAAATTTGTAGCCATTACCACCTGCCTCTTTTGAACTGACAGTTGTTTTGTTTTCTTCATGGTGTTAGATGAGAAAGGCATATTTAATGTGTGTTTTTTATCTTTTTTATCTTTGTGAAACAGGAAGTGATGTAATGGCTCAATATATTACCTTGACACTTAGATAAAACTTAAGTGGAATTTAATACCTGGTTTAATTTTGGGAGATGTTAGTTACAATACTCTTTAAGAGTGCCATTAATTGTGAAACCCTGATTTGGAGGACATTGATTTTAAATTAAATCAGTAAATTATTTTGGTTGGTTCCATTGGAGCATTATATCATACATTTTTTTCACACGTCGTTATTTAGAGAATCTCTGTAAATATGGTTTTTACGAGTATTGTTTCTGCATTGCCAGTCAGGGGTGCCAGTAGATTTGAAGCCAACTGGAGCTGTTCATTAAATGCATACAATACACACTGGGCATTGTAAGAGATGAAATTTCCTTTTTTTTTTCCATGCAATGAGAGTGGTGGTACAGGCAAGATAGCTCTGATTATTGAACATACACACAGGTCAGAGAGTGAGGCATGCACATTACATTGCTAATGTGTCTTAGCTTGGCCACTGCATGCTTGGGTAGCTGACTGTGATTGCTGACAAATTTTCATGAGTTCTCATGGACATAAAACATGCACACATCATGCAGTGTTATCCAAGCTTGAGAGGACAGTAAGCCTGTACTTTCATGCAGGACATTTGCATTTATACAAAGACTCTCGCAAAAGAAAATTCTGCAGTGTCCACACCAGTTCTTTAGCAGTGCTCTTTATTATTAATAGCATTTGTTTTTTTTTCTCGTCCTTACAACAAAAGCAATGTGTAGCACCATGCACATGAAACTACATAAGCATTCACAATGAGTATGAAACCCTAAACAATAATACAGTATCTGATATTAAGTTATGGGAGATCGCAGCAGTGTGTCGTCCGGATCTACATTGTTCAAAGCATTGTGCCGCACTCAGATGCGATTATGTGCTCTAGTTGGCTGCCTTTTCGGCTATGACAAAATATAAATAATGACCAAAATCAAACATGAGTTTATTAGTGAAATGTACCGCAAGTGCAAACATGGTAATCTGCAAGTTAAATGCATGCGGAAGTGATCAAGGATTACTGATCCAAATATGAGCAAATGTCATCCTGTTTGGTAACCCTTTCAGCGTTGTGGGCAACTATAGTTGCTCAATGATGTAAGATGCTGTCGATAACCTATCATGTGGCAACTTGTTTGGAAGAGCAAGTTTTAAACAAGTTGCCACATGATAGGTTTTCAACAGCTCAGGATAACTACATTTTTAATTCCTTGAAAATGTTTTCGGCGCTCAAGGGGTTTACAAAAGCACAGCTTGAGAGAATGGGTCATTTGTGTCACATGCACTGCAGAAGCTAGGCCTAAAATGTGTGACATGATGACAACATTACAGACATATAAAAGTTATTCATAGGGCCAATGCTAACCGCTTGAGCCCTGGGGTCTTTTTGGGGTATGGCTGTGGTAGGGTAAAGAAGCAATACGAGCCGTGTCAGTGAAACCAGGACTGATATTTGATGACCTCATAAACCATAAACAAAAAAAAAAACAAACAAACAAACAAAAATATCTGTTATACTGGAAATTGCATTGAGATTGATCAGCTGTGATGCACTCAACATGTTTTGCTTGGTGTCTCTGGAAAGAGTGCAGTCTCCAGTTTCAGGCCATTATTTCGGTGTGCAGTGTCTTCTAACAGGGTCCATCATTTTTTGGGACATCTTAAATGAGCATTTTTTTTTAGCTGTAAATGGTGTATTTCTCATACATATTAGAGCAAATGTTAATAGATTACTGTTTTAGTGCTCACCAACCCCTCCTCAACAACTAACATCTATAACACTGTAAAATGATAAATTCATTGATGACCAATTTCCCTTCTCTCAATTTATGAGCAGCAGTAACTTGTAGTTAAGGAAATCCTCACAAAGCGAGACCTGCTTTCAGGATTTGGCCACTCACAGAAGTTGATTATCTCATTTATTTGATTGCCTTTATTTTATTTCAATATAAAGCACAAAGAGGACATTTTGAGTACTGAATGTTGACTCTTGTATTTGTCAGCTGATTAAGACAGTGGTCTGAAAGATGTAGTTATCGCAGATAATTTGCCACGTTTATTTGTGTAGGAGCTAATGCTGAAATGTGAAATATATCCCACAGCAGGCGAATACCTTTGCTCATATGCATTTATGTTGTTTTGTTAAAAGCAGACACAACCTGCAAGATACAATGGCAACTCATAGTTGTAAAACAACAATATTTTTGTGGAGGTAAATAATTTTAAAAATCGATGAACACATAGGGAAAATGTCCACTTTTCATGGTAAACATCCTCTTCAACCCTGTAAGGAGAGCAGCATACAAAACTCAAATTTACAGCAGTACCACAGACAATGCTAAATGTTCCCTGAAACATTTGCAGATTTAGCAAATACTCAGTTAGTGCGTGAGAACATTTTCTCCAACTGGGAAAGCACTGACATCACCAATGGCATTTAAAGTTTAGAAAAATGTCTGACATCATTGAACAGATATTTTCTTTACAAAAATTGAGTGTATCTCAATGTATATAATTGATATAGTACAACTGTTAACATTACTTGTTGCACAGCTAATTACTACACCCCTGTTTCAAAGCCAAGAAACACTTTAATGTTATTCCATGCCCTCTTTTTCAAAATGTCAGGCAAATATTTACAATGTAAAAAATATTAAATTGCTTTCACTGCAAGAATAAATCAATAAAATTGCTATTCTAATCAGACACCTTCAATAAACAGAATATGGGTCATTACCAGTTCACGAGGGCACAAGCCACAGTTCAGCAAGTGCAGTTATAGCACTTTGCAATGAAATTAAACTAATCTGATTGGTTATCCCCATTGCCTTTCCAGGCGGAGGAGTTACCCACCCTCCTGGAGGAGATGCTGTTGCGTTTGTCCATCATCAGAATCGGGGGTCTGTCTGTGCTGCAGACGTCGAGCAGAACCTTCCCGGTGGAGTTGAAGCGAGACAGGTCCTCTGGCTTATACAAATTATCAGGCCTAAGGCAGAGACAGACAGGAAACAGAGCATGTCATTACTCAAACACTCAAGCACTCCAGTAACCATATTATGAGTGGTATGCAGGATTGGCTGTCCGTCAGCAGTGTCAAAGGCTTTTGGAAACCTCATCTTTCAATGCTCATTTACCTCATACTACACAATTTACTGTGTCTGATTAGTAACAGTTGCTAAGACAAATTGGTGGAATGCCTCTCAAATTTACTTTCGATAGCATGGCTGTACATTGCATCACAAAGTTGAAAGGTATTGCTTCAGCACATAAATGACATGAAACTTCAATATGTCTAATGAAGATACTAAATTCGAGCAACTTATAAAATGGCACTAATGAACTTGCAATGCTTATTAAGCAATAAACGGCGAATGGCCGTGCTATATTGTGAATATTATCATGACTAAAGGGTGTTTCTTGGCACGACACCTTGTGTTGTGAAATTGTAAGAATGACAACGATTTAAATAAATGCAAAAAACAAAACCTTCCCCGAGTCACAGTTGTGCTAAAAGTTTGTATACCCAAGCAGAATTTGTGAAATGCTTCCATTTATTTTGAAAAATATAACTCATTATGTAGAAAATGTGTGTTTTATTTAAGGATTGTGATCATATGAAATCATTTATCATCACAAAGGAGTTTGGCACCTTTTAAAATCATGATGATAACTGAAATCACCCAAACGGCTCTGATCATAAGTTTACAAACCCTTGAATGTTTGAGCTTGTTATACAGACACAAGGTGACACACTCAGGTTTAAATGGCTATTAAGGATTACACACCCCAGACTTGTCTGTGTATTGCCATTGAGATTGTTTTCTCTTGAGTGGATGCACTGATATGGCTAGACACTGATCCACTGGGAGCGGAAAATAACTGTCTAAGGACCTTTGTAACAAGGTAGTTCAACTTCTTAAAGATGGGGAAGGATATAAGAAGTTATCCAAAGAAAGATTTCAGCCCGAACTGCCAGGATAATTGTTTGGGACACAAAGAAAAATCCACAAGCTACATCAAGAGAAATACACTATGCTCAGGCAAAAGATGGTGTGGTCATTTCAAGGAGCACAATAAGGAGGTACTTAAACTAAAATGAGCTGCATGGTTGAGTTGCTCGAAGGAAGCCATTATTGTGCCAGTCCCTCAAAAAAGCTCACCTGAAATCTGCCAGACAACACCTTGACATAAATCATAACCAAACTAGATATAAATAGAACTTTATTTTCGCAAACATAAGCGCTCTGCTTGGAAAGCAGTCAACAAGGCCCATGGTGAAAAATACACCATTCCCACTGTAAAGCATGGTGGTGGCTCTCTGATGTTTTGGGGGTGTGTGAGCTCTAAATTCACAGGGAATCTGGTGAAAATTGATGGCAAGATGAATACAGAATACTATCAGAAAATACTGGCGGACAATTTGCATTATTCAGCAGGAAAGCTGTGCCATGAGACACACTTAGACTTTCCAGTATGACAATGATCCAAAGCACTAGGCCAAGTTAACGCTTCAGTGGTTACAGAAGAGAAAGGTGAAGGTTCTGGAGTGGCCATCGCAGTCTCCTGACCTCAATATCAACGAGCCACTTTAGCCAGATCTCAAACGTGCAGCTTGTGCAAGAAGACCAAAGAATTTGCAGGAACTGGAGGCATTTCACAAGTAAGAGTGGGAAACAATTCCACCTGAGAGAATTAGGGGCCTCATTGACAATTATCACAAAAGACTGCACACTGTTGCTAAAGGGGACAATACACAGTATTAAGAACTAAGGGTATGCACACTTTTGAACAGGGTTCATTTCATTTTTTTTGCCATGTTTTATTTGATGATTGTGCCATTCTAAATGACCCACAGTTGGATATGAATCCAATAAGAAATAATAGAAATGTGTTTTGCCTCGCAATTTATGTTTTCTTTAAAAAAATGTTACTTATTTTACAAATTCAGCTGGGGTATGCAAACTTTTGAGCACAGCTGTACATCTCTCGTTTTAGACTTTTTTTATGCTGCCGAACAAAAAGCTAAACTGACAGATGAAAGTTGGTGAAAGTTTTGGTTGTTTTTAATTTATTCAGATAATTGCCATCCATATATTTTATACATTTAGCCAATATACAAATGTAGCAATCACTTTGTCATCAATAAATTGGGTAAAGTGGAATTTTGTTCAAACAGGACATATCATGTAGAAGGCTGGAGACATGTCTCAGTGCTGAACACAGAACAGTAGTGGAAGCATATTTTCAAAACATAAGACGGAGGTGCTTACCTCCTTGTGTAAAGGTTGGAGAGGCAGCCCTTGAAGTTGTCTTTTCCAAGCCAAACATTTTCTCCATCAGCGGTTATGGAAGAGGGAGAAGTCAGCGGCTGTCCTCGGTCCTCCTCATCGATCACCAGCTCAAAACTGATGTAGGTGATTACAGCAAGATAGTTTAGTTCTTTGAAAAGCAGGTTTTTTAACAACAACCCCATTGCTGCCAATAATCAGTACTGTACAGTATTGCTGTTGTCACAACACTAATAGAATGGTGACTGAATACTCAGTCACATCACAATTGAACCTCAACAACTTTGACTGTGTTCAGGACATCTGGCTGACAGGAAACTTAACAACAGAAAGAGATAATGTTTCTCACCACAATTGCGCTCTCATTTCAATTTTCATATAAACTATTACATAAAATGCTTCAAAGCTAGCAATAAAGCTTGCCATTTAATCTCATAAAAATGGGCTTCACAGGAGTTCACAGAAAAAAAGTATACATTGCTCCGGTTCATTAATAAAAAAACCAGCACTGATACTGACATATCCCCGTCCTACCTGTTTCCTTTTTTGATGGCTGTCACATAGTGCCATTGTCCGTCTTGGTAGGTTTTACTTGACTTCCAGACTTTGTCTTTGAATTTGAATAAAACAAAGCCGTTCTCCATGGCCAGCTCAATGCCAGTGCCCTGTTGGAAGACAAACATATCAGAAAGATTTTATCAGACTTCAAAGTCAAAGTCAAAAAAAGCTTTATTATTACTGCAGGGCAATTTGTTGTGCAGCCAGCAGTAAAAAAGACAACGGAAGATGTAAGACAACAATTCCAAACAATAACAGCTGACATCAGATTAAGGCAAACACCGCTTACGTAAAGTTATTTAACAGGCCAACTGCAAATGAGTTCTTGCATCCATTGGTCCTGCATCTTGGCAGAATATATCCGCGGCCAGAAGGGAGCAAAATGAACTCCTTGGCCAGGGGGTGACTAGGATCAGCCAGGACTGAGCTGGCTTTCTTCAAGGTCCTGACTTTGCGCAGGTTGGGCAGGTCTGTCAGTGTTATATCGCCAACCTTGCTATATACTTTTAACGATAGCCTGAAGTCTGTTCCTATTTTTTATAGTTTTATAGTGATGGACTCGTACCAGCAGACAATTGAAAATGCAAGCACAGCGTCAATAAAAGAGGAATAAAACATTTTCATAAAAGTATTCTCAACATCAAAATTTTGGAGGTACCAGTAGAAATGCATACGCTGATGTGATTTCTTGCACCAACATCTACACATAGGGCTAAAAGGTCAGCTTTTCATTGATGAGGGTGCCGTATTACGACCTCAAGAACTTGGCCATCAATGACAACAGGGGAGACTGCTGTGGGACTTTTTTAGAGTCCATAATAATCTTCTTTGTTTCTGATGCACTGATGCACAAGTGGGAGCTTTTGCACCAATCTAAAAACTCAAGGTCAGGGTTGTCATTTTTATGTAGAGAGACAAAAACAGAGTCATCAGGACTCTTAATAACGCGATGCCCAGCATAATAGCTCTGACACGCATTTGTGTATACAACAAACACCAGAGGAGATAAAACACACTCCTGGGATGACCCAGTGGATGATAAAAAAGCATTAGATATAACACCATTGACCTTCACATGTTGTGACCTCACAGTTAAAGAATCCAACAGCCAACATATGAGACTAGGGTCAATCTTAAGGGTGCTCTCCAGGGTTCAAGCCAGAAATTTTATTGAACGTACCAGAGTTATATTTCTCGTGATGTCACGAACCTGGTCACATGGGTTCAGGAATACTTTTCCTACATATTCCTGATCGAGAACCGAGAAAATCTACTTGGACTGATGCAATTCGACGCAAGAACTGGATGCCATCGACCCAATGGCGTGTTTGTACTCTTCACTTTCTGTCGGGTCAGTTGCAAGTTATTTTCCGACATTTCGACCATGACATTTTTGCTAAGTTTTCGCTTTTTATTATTAAGTCATGGCAAGGGAATGATCTTTTTTTTTGTTGGGTAATTCGTTAGGTTCCTTACTTTCCGATAGCAAGAATTAAATTGACAGTTCGGATATTAGTGTTGGAAAGCATTCCGATTTCAACCTTCATCAGTATCGACTAAGATCAGTATTGTTTCGGCTTGAATTTTGGGTACCCAGAGAAACATTTGAGTGTGTAAAAACGTACATCCAGTCAAGAAAATTTATCGTTAAATGTCTACTGCAGCTATAACACCGCCAGCCTTCTTATTGATGACACGCCAGGTGACTTGGGAATGTGCAGTATATGCATTTGCGACATTAAATGTTAATCATAAATTCTAAACCCCCTTATCACGAATAAAACCCCCAAAAATATATTGGCACCCCTTTTTAAAATCTTCTGGTAAACATACGACTGTGGATTACTTTCACTGATCAATGATGATCAACAAATGTTGAATTTCTGTTCGATGTAGGAAAATCAAGTGATGACCCAGCCGACCCAGACCCAAAGAAGGGTCGCTCCTCCAACCTTTCAGCACGTAAGGATCCGGAAGCCTACACAGAGCTTCGTTGTATTTAAGCTAAAAGATATCTTGCCATCGCGGTGCGGTCAAGGTTTTGTACATATTCAGAGACCGCCGAATCGGTTCCCCTGTTTTGTTGAATTGATTTACACTTGTTTTTGCCAACCACACTAATTCGTAAGGCTGATCGCACGCCGAAGGAGTCAGGAGGATCTAAATCAGGGGTCCTCAATCTTTTCCAGAAAGGGCCGGTTTGGGTGCAGGCTTTCAATCTAACCAAGCAGTCACACACCTGTTGTCACTAATCAACCCCTAGAGTTCTTGCTAAAGACCTTGATTAGCAGAAACAGATGTGTCACAGCTTGGTCACACTGGCCCTTACTGGAAGAGATTGAAGATCTCTGATCTAAATGAATAATTAATGATGTGTTCTTACGCATCACTGAGGTCAGAAAATTATTTCAGTGGCTAAAAGTTTAATTCCGTTTCCCCTGTAAAGTTCATTTGGGTAAAAGCATCGTGCTGTATTACCGGTTAATCTATTTAACCATCTCAGCAGTGCCATATTTTTTTTCCCGAATAAATTTTGTAACATGCACAAAACACAGGCAGCGACGGCAAAAATACAAAAATAACTTAGCACAGAGCCCTATAAATAGCTTACAATTTCATGATCATTTAATTGACTTTTTTGGCCCAGGACCCAATCCCAGCAATACATATTTTCCTCTTTCATCCATGGGTATTGTGAATAATTGCTGGTGTTGAAATGCCTCACAAAAGCCTTGGTTTTTTTTGCATCAAGTTAAGGTCTGGTGTAGGTTTTCCCATGCTGATCAACTCAAACTTTTTATTAAATATTAGTCTAGAAATGTCCTTCATAAACTCGTAACAATATTCACAGCTATCACAAACCAACAACTCAAGTTAACTCGCTAGGTTGTTGACCGCCGATTTTTTCTTTTTTTAATTGCGCTACCTTGCGATTCGCCTGGGGGACAGCGGACGGAACCAGTCATAATATTAGCGGTAACAAAGCCCTCCCATTCATAAGGGCAATATGATTGGACAATTTTACTGTCATTTGAAATGACTATTGCTCGGAGCCGAGCCCTCTGTAAATGCACAGTGGACCCGCAGCACTGCCTTCGCAGCAGCTGCAGAGGAAGAGCATTCAAAGTATTTAGGCGTAAGAGACACGACTTACTTCGACCATTCATTCAGACGAGCAAAAACTATTAGCAAATATATATATATATATACCCACATTCCAAGTTCGCTACCTATGTCAAGGCAAGGTTGCTAAACACACATTACAAAGGTCTGCATACTGATTCGGCAGCAAGTTTAAGTGGGAAATGTTAATTGATACTGAAAAGATACCCATGGCTAAAATGATGAGCTGGCAACAATATTATTTTTTCATCGTGTGTGCAACGTTTTTGTAGCTAGTCCATCTAAGGCAATTGGCATGAATTTACGACGTAGCCATTTACAATATGAATGTCAATTCCAGAAAGCAATCTAACTTTATAGTCGATGATAATGCAGTATTTTATATCTGATAGAAAGTGTGCAATAACGTCTGATGCTTCTCGTGAAGATATCTTAGTCCAATTACTTATGGCTAATTTGACGCCAGTGAAATGATCAATTTTCAATATCAGTATCTCCGAAATATATAGCTACCTAGTTCCCGTGATTATTTTAATCTGTGCCAATTGCGTAGGTTAAACGGCAGCGACTGTAAAGTGGCAGAAAAGATTGGGATCCATCAAACAGTTAAATAGACATTTCCTAGAGCTAATTCTAATTCTAGCTGGCTGTATTCACTCCCTCAAGCAAGCTCCGCCGTCGTTGATGGCTTTCACTTGCTACTAGGCTCTACTCTGACAACTGCATCATTGTCTTCCAAACTTTCTGATGTCGAGATATTCGCGGCACTGGTTTCATTTTGGGAACTAGTCCCAGGAGGTGGACGAACCAGCCAAGGGTCCATGATCGGCTGTTCGCGCGCTAACTGGTACTGAGCCTAATATGCTATGCCTTGACAGGTAGGCTACCTGCGACAGCGGTGGCAATACGGGCATCTCATCGGATAATTGATAAAACTAGGTCGATCAGTACAGTCTGAAGCCATCAGTGTTGTTGCCGATACTGATACTGGTGACCTATCTGTAACATACCGGCCGCAATTTTTTGCGTACCGGCGGATTTTTCCAGCGTACCGGCATGCAAATTTTGCGTTTGTCTGCGTACCGGCCCGGTACGCTAAAATGGCCTGGCTAGAACTAAATGCTTAAGTATGAGGCTGGATACAATTAAAAGCAATATAAAAGTTAATAAAAAGTAGCTGCACAAAGGAATTTGCCTTTTCTAAGCCTGAGACAGTGATATTCAGTAAAGTGCCAAGTGCCTAAACAATGCCCCTGCGTGACCTGTAAGCAAAGTGGAGTGGATCCAAGTCTGCTTGGAAGACTTTCATGAGTGCAGATGTATCACAGATCAATTCAGACCAATTACACAGCACATAATTCCAAAGCTTCATCAAATATTTGCCCCAAATGGTTCTTTTGATCCAACATGCCTGGACAACCTTGATTCTTAGCACATAATAGGCAAAGGACCACACCATATCCTTCTGCTCTTGAGAGAACAACAAAGTTAATTCAAATCCAGACCCTGCCTCAATAGAGTAAGGCTTACCGCTTGGCTGTTTGTGAGAAGAAGGCCATTATTCTCAGTGCTCTTGAAGCCCAGGGATACAACAACATCACCAGTCAGTGTGAAGCCACTTAAAGGCGCCGAAAGGGAGCTTCCCAATGAGAAATCAGCTTTACGAGAGGCCTGAGGTCAAAGATGAAAGACAGCAGGAATTAACAAAAATACTCCAGTGTCCTGAAGTAAAAGAACAGTTTTAATTCTGAAAAAAAAAAAAGTTTACTGAAAGGAGAGTATGACAATGCTAACCAACACACTTAAAAATCACTTGACAGTGACACTGTTAATACCTAAAACTAAATTTAGCCTGTACTTTACTTAACAGCTTTATCACTAAAACACAGCTCAGTACTGCATATCTGGTTCAAGAACAGTCGAATGGCTGAAATATGAAAAAGGTTCTGGAAGGTTAAGACTTACCAGGTAGTCTTTTGGACATCCTTTGCTCATTCCGACTTTCTCCATGATTTCGGCGTGTCGCCGATCTGCCTCGATAGTTCGGACACATCCTTTCATTGGCAGAGCGGTGATGCCATCTCTGAGGAAGCGTACAGACATTGTCAGGAACAGAGGAAGTCGGCTCTATAACAATCTTTTTACAACGCAACATGTAGTAAAGGCATTGTGTTCGGTCTTTAAAAAAATAGGTCCCGATGCATTTAATGCATTGTGATTGCAACCAACATACCATCATTTTACAGTATTCACAGTATTTTGCAAACACTCCTATTCAGAGCAACAGAAAATAAAACAATTCAGATAATGGGCCTAACTCCAGGGGGTGATGGAATTGTTCCAACTACAAAATGAGGCCGATTAATGAGTAACACAGCCCCCTCCCCAAGAATTACACCACAGAGCCGTTATAGTTTATTAAGCCCAAAGTAAGACGAGAAGTGCTATTTTCTTCACTTCAGCAAATGCAACACAGTTTCAATTATTTCAGGAAATTTGCTTAAGGCTGCATAGAAATCCCACAGGGCACGAAAAGGACTACCTTTCTCTCAAGGAAGAAGGTAACCCTCCAAGGTAATAAGTTTTGTAAACTCCTGGGGTGAAAGATGTGTCGATGGCAGACTCGGTTCCAACACGAACCACAAACTTGCCGACGTTTCTAATTACCACCCAAATGTCCTTTGGCTCGCTCTGCAGGAGTAAATAAGATTGAAGAAAAAGGTTGTTTGAAGACGCTGAAAAAGGTTAACAAGGTTGTCTACAAGTTATTGGCACTCTAGTGACAGATGAAGAAAATGCTGCAGATGGTACAGTTCAGCAAGCGGCGCTAGAACAGCAAGTCAGAGAGCTTTCTTACAAATGGAAACAGTTTCTTGCTACTCTTGTCCAGAAATTCCTTGTCGCCATGTCTTCCCCGAAATACGACATAACCTTCTTCCACCGTGATACTGTAGAAGGAGTCCTGTGTATGAAGGTATACAATAGGTAAATAAAGCACCTAAGCAGAATGGAACGTCATCGCTTGTGCAAGAAAATGTTTGCAAGAGAGTAAACTTATTCTGGAAAACATACCTCATTTCCAATGTACAAAATGAGAGCATTCTCTGACCGGGTGTAAACGGACTGTTTAAGTACGAGTGTAGGTATTTCCTTCTCAATCTTAATCTTGGCATAGCCGGTGCCTTCAAAGAACCAATCTGTTTCTGGAGGAACATATCTGAGAAAAAAAAGGCTCATGGTTAAATTACTTCACCAAAAAACCAAGAATATTTGGATGGCTTTTTATGGGTCTGTAACACCAAACCTTTTGCAAGGCGTCTCTGGGTTCACGTTGTTGGCCTTCTTGAAGTTGTACAGACTGATGTCTTTCTCATTAAACGAGGTCATTTCAATGCATCCTACATATTTTGGGTAGTTCAAAGATGGCGGAGGCTGTTTAAAGAAATAACATAATATTGAGCATGAGACAAATTGTAGTTTATTCAACACCCAAGGATCTACAGACAGTTGTAGAATTATTTACACCCTCAATTAAAGCACAAAGCACTTCATGGTCGATATGTTCAAATATATGTGGAAACTACATTCCTTAATATCAAAATAAATTTTTTTGAATGTGCTACATCTGAGAAAACCCACCCAGACCGATCACAACATCTATTCCTATTTTCCTTCAGCTGCAGGGAATGACTGCCAGTGCTAGATGCATCTGGGTCGAAACATGAATATCATGGCCATATTGATATTTCAGCAGCATTTTCCACAGGAATTAGATGGCAGCAGTTTGAGCGTCATTTAAATGGGGGTGCACAAAGTCTTTCATTGGTATCATCCTCATATATAAGGTGAACCGTGTACGATTTGAGAGAACCACGTCTAAACTGAAGCATAACATATTTCCAAGTTAACCATAAGGTGCTAAAACGGAGTAATGAGTTACATAATAAAATGTATTAATCTAAATGATGTATCATGATTGCATCCTGTTTCATTGCATTATGAGTGTGAAAGTAGTGTCATTACTTGCGGGCATACATTTTAAATTGATAATAATGTGACTGTGGAACCTTCACGCTATTTCTCACAACCAGCTACATCCCACTGTTGGTGTAAGAGGGCATGGTGAAATGAAGTGATACTAAAAAAAATTTGGAACTGTATTTTATTTAATTCTAATTACTCAGTTTGGAACAGTAATTTTTGCTGTATGGAAAGTATACTCTGGCCTACATTTGTGTTGACTGACATATTAGCCCACAGAAAACATAATAACCTGGAGGCAGAGAAAAATATATGGTTAAAAAGTTTTTTAAGTTTAACTGACACGGAGTGCTAGAGACGTCTTTCTCTGAAGGTCCTGGACTTCAGTGATCTCTCCCAATTTCTGTCAAAATATCGATTGCTCCGGCCTTATATGCTGGCTGTTCATTCAATAATATCATGAAGTAATGTATTTTTCATTCTGGAACCACATTTTAGTAGCAAGGGTTTACGGCCACGGTAGCAAATTGCAGACTGTCCTGAATTCAACCAAGATAAAACTTACCAATTTGTCAAAAATACTTTGAAGACATGTTGCAATGGCCAAATTGTACAGTAGCCCACTCAGCCAAAGTAGTCTTTGTGGTATACTGTATTCCACAATACAGTGGAATCAACGGTGTACCGCTGAGACCCTGCTAATTTCACTTCGCGGACTGTGTAGAGTGCAATATTGTTCTTTTCTTAACATCATAAATGCTCCTAATAACTGTCTTTCACTCAACAAATTTTTTAAAGAATTCATAAAATACTTTAGACCATTGCCCACAAAATAAAAGGTAAGCGCTTTTACAAAAACAAACAAAAAAGTAAATTACTCAAGCACCATTCTCTTGCATGAACCCCAGAGGCCCAACATAGGGTGGAAGTATTGGTACTCAAGTTTACTAATAGCCCATAAGATGGATCATCCTTCTCCCACTCCTGCCGACTAGCAGTTACTGCATAGCCAGCTCCTGTAAAAGAACTGCTTACATGGATGGATGGTGGTACGGGTTGCAATAATCCTTTGGCCTACCACATAAGTTAGGAAAAATTGAGCCGATGTTTTCACATTTCTGAATTTTTCATGAAGCGATCACATTTTATTAATTAAAATAATGATTTATTGGCACCCCAGTTTAGTAAACTTTTCAATATCAATGATATTCTTGAGGCTCTTATGGAGTGCCTTATGTAGCTCATACCATCAGTTTTTGATGACAGTCTAGAGACTGAATTAGCCACTGCAGAACGTGGAAGTTTCTATCACTTAACCATGTCTTGGTGGACTTTGATGTATGTTAATAGTCCATGGAGTCACTTCATAAAGAACAATGACACATTAGAATCCATGTACTGCAATAAAAAGTATATAGTTTCCCCACATATCTAAACTAAACATGGATTATTAACATCATTGTTTATTATATGCAGCCTTTTTTATTCATATTTACAAAAGTTATCATTAAATCTGCATCACATTGCATACAATAATGAAAAAGCTATTTGGGATATTTTGTCAAGGATACAATGATTTATATGTTTTATTTAAAAGTATGGTGTTCCTATAAAAGAAATCAAAAGTTCTTACGGTGAAATCATTTGGGTATCCTCCCACGTAGAAAACCAAATCCTCAGGATCAAGGCTGAGAAGGTTCTTCAGGGGATCCCCCTGGACGTTGTATTTTTCGGGATTTTTGGGCGTGTTTGACGTGAACATCTGCCTCAGAATGACTTCAGCATCCTGATAAATTCTGAGGGTTGAGAAGCAAGAGGGTAACAGTTAGAAGTAGCAAGAGGTCAGCAGCTGAGCATACGCCTGAACAGAGACCGAGAGAGAGGAATACCTGGTGAAGTCCACTTTGTCAAAGTTGGACGGCACATTAGGTGACCTGGTGATTGATTTAGTCATGAGCGTCTTTTCTTGGCCATTGAGCTTGTAGATGCAGTGAAGCTCATTATTTTTCAGGACCATGCCTATGTAGTCACTTGATGCCTGGGCAGAGACAAGGTAGCTAGTCAGCATTCTCTCATTTCTTTATTTTTCCTCATTTATATCAACATAACCTGTGCTGCGTTGTATTTCACTCAATAAAGTACATCAAAACCAATTATGAAGGCAATTAACACACAATGCAACTGCACAATGTTATGTACTGCACATATTCGAACATTCGTTCTAACTCTGATGACACAACTTCCTGTCACGTCCATGGATCAAAACAATACACTTGACTCCCTACTGGCTGACCTCCTAAACACAATTTTGCTAAAGAAAGAGTTAGCTAAGGTACTGACGTCCTTCCTGCCGAAGTAAAGCACAAACAGGTCATTCCCGGCGCTCTGTCTCCGAGCTCGAGCTCCGTCCCCTCGGCCGGGCTCGGCCTCGGGCCTCTGCAGTGACAGGCTGAGAGTGTTATATGCCTTCAGGTCATCTACGTCTTTAGGAGTGCGCAGCTCCACGTGCCCGTCGCCTGCAAACTTCATAGGGACAGTTATCTGGGAACAAATGCGAAAACAGACAAGCAGTCAGTGGCATCCACAGACAAATCGGCAAAGAAATTACGAAAGTGCTGCCAGACAGGGCACAAAACCAAGGGAAAACTGAAAATGAAATGTCTGCACAATGTTGAATCAGCTCACAATAATTGTACAACAGCTTCAGCCGACGTCGTCGGCTGAAGCTGTTGTACAATTATTGTGAGCTGATTCAACAGTGTGCGGACATTACATTTTCAGTTTTAAGGTACATGTTTGTCCACACCTGTCGTGATACTCGGATGTGCGGGTAACCACTTGGAACTGCATCACAAAACCGAGGAAACCAATTTGGTGGATGAACAAAGAATTCAAGCAAGCAGTTCAAGACCTAATTCACCTGGATGTTCCCACGCTAAACAAAACTTTTCATCTGCTTTTTTCCCCTCAATCAGTACATGAGGAAAGAGACATTCAATTCACAGGGTAGAAGGATTAAAAAGGTGACTAAATAAACAGGGGATTAATTGAGTGGAAAGATCTTGAGAAAAAAAATGACTGCGTGGCCTTTATATCTTGAAAGAGTTGATTTTTGGAATTAAATCTTTTTCAACACAAAAGTCTGAATTCTGGAAACACCATTGCTGATTCAATTTCCTGCAGTGATATAAAAATCACCATAAGGAAGTCCAGTTAATAGCATCCTGATCACATATTCAAACAGCTGTTACAGGCAGATTGTGAATGCAGTCATTTAATGAAATGAATAAAAATGTTTTAGTCATTTCAAGAAATAACTGTTTTCACAATCTTCAAGACAAATCTATGGCAACGAGTAGAACCTGGACACGACAGAATAACGATCAAGGGGCATGAAATCTATTCTATTCCATTACATTCCAATTATTCCTTTTCACTGATATTTAAATGAGACACAGAAATAAGGAAGGGTAAAATGATGAAAAAGTGTGGGTTGTGGGTGTACGAGACCCACCCTGTTGGCAGCGTCGCGAGCCAGCTCGATTAACTCCTTGATCCGCTTAATGTTTTCGGACACGTTGCCTGTCGGGGTAAGCTGATCGCTCAGATTCTCGATCTGGCTGATCTTGTCGAGGAGGGATGGGATAGTGTTGGTGAGGTTTTTCACTAAACATGATAAAGAAAAAATAATTAATTTGATATACTCTTCAAAAAAAATTTTGGTCATGCTGACGATTTTATATGAAGAGAATATGTGCAAAAATATAATACATATTTGCTGAATATTATACGACGAAAACCACATGTGTTTCATTAACTGAATGTTACTATAATGCATCAACTTTGTAGAAGACACAGCATGTCTAATTCAGACATGCTGTTTACAAATAATACTTTACGAAATGCACTGAGACAACAGGCATAATATCCAGAAAACTTCAGGTTTTTGAGTACTTGCCTGAATTTTCCACATCATCCAAGATGTTGCCCAGATTAGGGTCAGTAGGAAGGGCACTGATCTTGCCCATCTCATCTTTGATGCCATTGAGTCTGTCCATTGTGTCCGTTGCAGACTCGTTAGCATTAGCCGCTGTTCTCTTGGCTGCATCTATCATGTCAGCGACATCATCTGGAAACAGGGAGAGCAAAGATTAAGGCGAAGATTACAGATGAAACCGATGTTAAAGCATTGAAGGCTCGTCAGCATCTCTCATCCTCGCACTCCTTCAATATCACTCTCCTTCACTACCACACTCTCCTTCTCTCTCCCAACTTTCTCTTTCCATAGGTCACCTCTCTCTGTTTATGCAAGTTTCCCATTTCTTAACTCCCAAGCTAGCTTGATCCAGAGCCCTGGTCCTCAAATCATATCCTACGAGGTCCGAGGACTGCTGGTTTTCCACCCTTACTTTACCTGGGAGTCAGGTGTTAACACAGTCTAACCAATCAGAGGCACTAACTGTTCATTTACCTGCCTGGGATAACCGAAAACCTGGGTTGGATTTGGATTCGAGGTCCAGATTTGAGGAGCCCTAATCTAGAGCTTCTGATTTTACCCTCACTCACCCTAACCATTAACCCTTTTTCTTTCAGTCACTCTTTCAAACAGTTTCTCTGTCGCCAATCTGTGCACTTGAAGTAGCGACTCAGTCAAGTTGTCCAATGCTAATGACGCACCTCTTTTAATCCTTTCCAGCTCAGCTTGAGCAGCCAGTAAATCGTTCTTCAGACTGTTCTTCTTCTTTTCAGCCTTGTCCTGACGCTTCTTCTGGTCTTGCAGCTCATCTGTAGCATCTGTGAAATAAAAGATCAGTGAGAGGCAACATTCTCAAATGTTTGGGTCAAAATACAACTTTCTCGATCAATGCATTTGAAACTGAAATCCTGGTACAGAAACAATGGAAGCAACTCAACACGAAGCATGTATTACCATTTTCTGAAATCACACTGCACTTTATTTCTAAAAGCCTACCTTTCAGATCAACCTGAGCTTCTTTGGCAGATCGCAGCAAATCATTTGCTTGGTCATTCAGGTCTTTGGCCCGCTTTGTCAGATCCGACTGCTGCACATCCTAAAAAAGCCAAGCAATTAAAGAATCACAAACAAAACTCACAAAAATTTGCACCAGATTAGTAAGTTCTCATCTTTAAAGGTTTTGTTCAATAATTTTTTTCACAGTTATAATTGCTTCTCCAGATTTGTGAGAATGGCGAGTTCAACAGATATGGGTGGACAAGAATTTCCATGACCCTCAAGGGGCTCTATCAGCACACAAGCCATCGCCTCGTTAAAGGTCTTTCTCACTGTGTCACCCAGCGTGTGTCCCTGCCGAAGACGGAACCGAAGAGGTTCCTCCGCGGGAGTGCGCTCCCTTATCCCAAACCCCCTTTTCAAAAATGGCAGCCGAGGTACAGTAACATACTCTTAGTGCTTTATCCGCCGCTCTTTTGGCCTCTTTGGCAGCATCGTCTGCCGCTTTAATAGCGTCTGTGATGTTCTTGTAGGCCTCAATGGCGTCCACGGCGCAACGCACATCCGAGCTGCTGCTGGCATTCCTCACGGCACTGTGAATATGGAGAAAAAATGTTAGCGGATTCGCGCCTCGCACTTCTGCTGACGCGTAACTCTCTTTTTCCCACTCAGCTCCCTCCTTCTGCTCAAACAGTGAGAAGAGCAGACGCATTATGGTTGAGAGTACGTTATATTCCATTACAGAGATTTGGCAAAAGTCATTGTATCCGCTACATAACAGATAAGACTAGGTCCAATTTATCTAGAGCACAAATCAGCTCAGTCATAAGCAAGTAGCGCATAGACTACGTGGCACGTAATGTCGGCTACTGACGAATTGTAAAAAATGCAGGTAAGCAAACAAACTAGAGATTAAGATTATATCAATCAGGACAGATGAGTTAGTACAACAGGGAGGAGGGGCAGTCCGATAAGACCAAGATAGTTTAAAGACCGAGATCTAGACCAAGTACTGTCTGAATAGCCAAGTCTAAGCCAAGTTATATCCAGTTCAAATGGGCATGAGCAGGTCATTCCACCATTGCGGACCTTGGAGGGAAAGCGCCGTGGTAGGGATGAGCGACTGAAGTCGACCCGCTGCCGCAAAGCGAACTGAGTGAGCAGGTCAGTGACGGTACGAGATCTTATGCGAGCAAATGAAAAATAAAAACGCATGTGTGCTGAACATGTACCGCGGTATCTTTGAAGCAAAAGGGATCATGCCCGTAGACAGCACAATGGTGCAGACTTGTAGTTTTGAAACAGACCAATCAAATGATGGATAATTAAAGAGTAAGTGATGGATGCAAGCAGTGGAAAGTGCAATTCATAAAAGATGTGAACGTCTACAGTGCTGTGCGATATCTGAGAATCAGTTAATCAGTTAATGCCTACTCTTGTAGCTCCTTCGCCAGCTGGTTGAGTGTCTCAGCGTGCTTCTCTGCTCTCTCAACAATGCCTTCTTTGTTGGCCGCCTGGGTGATGTCATTGACCTTTTTGGTCAGGTCCTTTTTTGCGCCGTCCAACTTTGCAGCCAACTGCTCATATTCCTGTCCCAAAAAACACAAAAGAGTCCTCATTTGACATCACACAAGGAAGAACCCACAAGTTTGCTGGAGTTGGAGTAACACAAACTGCCTCTGCTGATTGCTATCTGGGTGATGAGCAAGTTGCATACTCGACAGCTCCCTTTCATTACTGAGAGGCAAAACAACCACAGCTGCAGAAAATCCGAGTGAATCACTATTTCCACTGTGCAGCATAGTAATTAACCCAGCCTGCTGGTTAGTATTTATATTATTTACTTATCTGTTAGGCAGGTGGCTGTATTCAGTGTGGTATACCTGGCTTATAACTGGGATTAAAAGTAAACTGTCTTTGCCACAAGATCATTTAATTGGCCTTTGCATCAGATCTCAGCCAACCACCCTTCTATCCACAGAGTGTGTTGTCCTCCGCTGTAAATAATCCAGCAGATGTTCAATTGTCCACAACTTTTAAAACATTATTAGGGTAAACCAGTGGGATCAAGTCAAAGACAGTGTGATTGGATGGAGGATTTTTTTCTCATCAGGACAGTCTCATTTCCCGCTTACCTGTTTGCTGTCGTCCAGCATATTCAGAAGATCTTTCGTGCCTTTAAGTTGGTCTTTGGCCATTTGGATTTGGTCAAGAACTTGTTCTTGCTCTTTCTCCAGTGCCTTTTTCTTTTTCTGTCGAGCAGATAAGATTTTTAAAAACAAGAAGCAGCACCCATTTTCCTTTAACATCATATCTTAGTCCTAAATTTAGGAATCCAGTCAGTCACAGAACATTGAAAAATACTGTAGATTTATAACAACTTAGTGTGTGACAATAAAATTCTAGAAATACTGTATATAGTGTTCATATAAATAAATTTTACCTAATACATAACTGTCATTAATAATGACACTTCCTGACACTCCTTGCTCTCTTCTCCTCAAGCTCATTAGGCCATAGGCCATGGCAGGTTCAGAGCCTGGACACCAAGCTATCAGTCTATATATTTACAGTATTAAAATTAAGTTTTACATGTGATTAAAATTAAGTTTTTACATGTGAGATGGCCAGCTGAAATAAAGCTTATTTTTGCTGAACCTTTATGGACGTCAGTGAGTGGACATTAAGCAGGTCTGTCAGGTACAGAAGTTATGACACTTATGGTCACCGGGCCTTACCAGGAGGTCCTCCAGAGCTTTGGCATTGAGACCATTCTGCTGGTTGGCTTTCTTTACAGCGTTCTCTGCCTCTTTCAGTGCCTCCTGCAAGTCTTTGAGCTTAGCTTCGTGCTCTTTCAGCAAGCCTTCAATATTTCTGGCAGCCTCCTTATTTTGGTCGTGCTGCTTGGTCAACTCATTCTTGATGTGGTCAAGCACTAAATCACAAATGCATTTGGATTACATACAAGGACATGCCTCTCACCCACCAAACACCCAAATAGATTGGGTGGTGTTGTATGAAGTACAAAGCCTATATGGTTTGTAGTACGTCCCAATGCAAGAATGATCATACTACAGTATCAACAGTGAACACGATGTAATTCAGAATTGTATTCAACTTTTATTGACGTCTGCAAATGTTAGCCACAAATGTGTAAGGTCTGAAAACCATACTGCTCCTGATTTCAGTAACATTTTTGCATGTTCTTCAGACTCTGAATGTAGACTTAGTTGCACGTTCGGCTAAATGAAAGTGCAGAGCAAAGGTCTAAGACAAATTAGGTATGTGAGAGACAAGCAGTAACTTGTACTGGGAGGTGAACCTACGTTTTTTGGCTTCGCTGTTCTCCTTTTCGGCGGCCTTCTTCGGGTCGCTGAAGTCCCGGTCCTTCATGTCTCTCACTATATTTTCCGCGTCTCTCATGATCTTGGACAGATCGTCCGTGGGTTGGTTATCACCTCTGCCCGAGGCTGCATCCTGCAGCTCTTTCAGCAGATCTGTGAATGTGCACACGATTGAAGCATGGTCAGAGCTGCCATTTACAACTTCATCATTTATATAGACCAGGCAATTGTGAAAGGGACAGTTGATAAAGTCAGTCGACAATGCTGTTTGAAAAGACAGTCAGAATTGCTAAAAGACAATGCTATGGTCACTACTACTTTTAAAAGACAATCAAGTGCTGAGAAAGACCACATTGACAGTGAAAGAAATGGAGAGCTAGAAAGTGATAAAGATAGAAAGAGACAGAGGCATATGGATGAAGAGAAACAACAACAGAATGATAGGGATCAGGGTAAAATCAGGATTAGTAACAGGGATAGTGTCCAGCAGAGGCTCAATGGGAGTTAACGTCCAGCCTACCTTGAGTCAAGCAAGAGAATGAGCAGTGGAGCTAGAGCATAAGGTTACATAAGTGAAGGCATAATGGTATAAATCCCAGATGGGCTAATTATTCCTTTGACAAATCACTCAACCCAGCACCTCAGAATAAACTCCAGCTGTGCTGATAAGCAATCGAATGCAAAAACGCTGAATAACATGCACTGACAGTACACTGCAGGAGACAGGAGGGCAGCATAATTGAATGTATTTGATGTTTGTATGCGAGATCTGAACTGCTTTACCCTTGATCTTCTTGAAGATGCTTTCAGCTCCAGCGGCGAGGTCCTGGGCTCGGCCGTGGGTCTTGTCCACAGCGTCGACAGCTTTCTGAGCCTTTTCAGAGTTTTCACTAGCCTGGAAGCAAATATAGTCACACATTCAGGTTTGGTTTCACTTTAAACAACAGTTTAAAAAGGACATTTTGTCCATTCCCGCAAAAGCTAGAACATTCTAAATCACAATGGATCCTCTACAATTAAAATTAATAAATTTTGCTTTTCACACCAAAGTTATTGAGGCCATTTCATTGAAAAATACAACTTCAGATACAGCCCGTGTAGCTGACAAAAGCAGGCCCGGAAGCGCTTTGTACCTTCTTCTTAATCAGCCCAACGTCCTCGCTCAGATTTTTTGCATCTTCTTCCAGCTGTTTGACCATTGGCACCTGGTTTGTGATTCTTGTGCCGTATATATCAACGAGCGTCTGAAAATAAAAAGAAGCATGCTTCCAAACTGAGTTGCACATAGGTCATGTCCAGCATTAGGTAAGTACTTCCATTGTGAAGCATCAGTCTATTCCAAATCACTCCCTGTTCCACGAACTGCTTCCAATGTTATACGCACTATTCCTGTGTCACAAACTGGTAACACATCATTTCCTTATTTCTCCAAGCTCTCAGTGTTGTGTGGTTTGGTACAGATTCAGCAAACTGTGACCCCGGGAAACAACACCACAATATTTGTGGACATGTAATGCTGCATTTCCACTGCACCCGAAACGAAACTTGCGTTGGGAGACGTAACATTCATAGTCAATGCAAAGATGCAAATGCAAGCGAAAAGACACTAGTTTGCGCCAGGCAATGCAAATCACACAGGAGATACGGCACAATGCGACGGCCGCCATGAACGGCGTGAATGCACTAAATTCGCAATTCACTCCATCTCAAAATATTCATATCGAGCAAAAATTTTGCGTGAGTAGAGCAGTGTTCTGAATGCTACCATTGCTAATGGCAGCAACATTAGCTAGCTAAGCTATCAAGCTACATATTCAAAGCGCAGTTAGCTGCATTGCTTGAAATAATCGAGACGCTTAGCTAGCGAGCTAGCTGTGACAAATAACCTATGTAACACGGTTTCACAAAAAAAAGAGGTCCAGCTCAGCATCTGATATGACAAAATCATCAGTCTTGTGAATATTTTTTATTCTCAAGAAGGTACAATGTTCATTAATTAAAATATTTGTGACGTTGGAATAGCAGCATTAGCGTTGCCATCTTGTTGATGATTGCTTGTGATTCTAGGAAGGACCGCCCCTTGAGTGTAAACAAGGCTCAACTCGCATTGCTGTTGGCTGGTAAAGTGAATTCAAATGTTAATCCTCAACCAAATTGTTCTCCCATAGAATTGAATGTATTCTTGGTGTGAACAAAGAGGCAAATGTTCAGAGCAGAAAAATAAAAATGATCCGGCAGTCAAACTCCTGCGAATAAAGCAGGGATAATTTTTTTTCGCTGTTGGTGGAAACGCAGCATAATGACACCCTTCCCATTTAAGGTTCCCCTGAGGAAAAGTCGGAGGCTGGTGTACCTTAGCAGCAGCGATAGCCTCCTCCAGCTTCTTAAGACGCTCCTGGACAGCTGAGCTGGCGTTGACATTGTCCAGCTGGGACTTGAGTTTGCTGAGCATGTCGTCCAAACTCTCCAAGTCCTTCAACAGAGTCTCAACACAGCTGTTGCACTCTAGAAGAAGAGAGATGATGCCGCAAATACACGGCAAAATTCAGAGCCGATCTTCAGAAATCGAACTCAGGGAGCTCACAGCAATGGGGGGAAGCACACCGTGCTGTTCAATCACGCGTACAAAGATCACACTCCACGAGCCAGAGCAAAGTGAAAAATGCACACCGCGCACTTCAATGAAACCTTCAAGCATTCGCACTTTTAAAGTTAAGGCAATATCGGAAGCACACTGCGCACTTCAACCACAAATTAAAGTCAAAGGAGAATCAGAAATGCATCACGCATTTCAACCACACCTGTGGACAGCCAACACGGTGAGACGAGTCAATGACGGGACCACGATGCAACAAAATTAAAAGAAGGGGGGATTTAAATACATCGAGCTTGGTAATGATTGAGCTCACCTTGGCACTGCTCGGCTGTGGTGTCCTTTGGCTCCAGGGTGTTCTTACACACTGAAATAGCAGCACAAACACAGACAAAATTACTCAGATGAAAACAGGGGCTGTAATAGAAGAACCATAACTTTTCACTAAATATCCTCCACTGTGAGACAAAAAAAAAAACTAATTACAAAAAAAGTGAATGCTGAATTTTTATATTAGTAGCCACAATTCCAGGTAAAACATTTTCAGAGTAATCAGAAAAGCGTTTTTCAGTTTTTACATTTTTTGTCAGTCAAGATTAAATGTTTTGATTAAATGTGATACTGTGACGGTGGGCAACATATTTGAGAGAGCAACATGTTGCCACAGTGAGTAAAACATTGTCACTGAGGGCCAAAATATTGGTCAAATGGCGAGAATCTCATCATTCATCAGTGAGGGTGACGTAGTTTGAACTCACCTCCTGTCTTCGAGTCACAGCTGCCGAAGTTACCGTTGCAGTTACATGGTTTGCAGCTCCCTCTGAGAGCCATAGGGTCTCCATAGTAACCAGGGGCACACCTGACAGATAGAAGGAAATGCCAGGTAGAGTCATGAAAGCCGAAACCAAAAAATACTCAATCAGTACTAAAAATCCAGCTATATTCACCCATGCCTTCCAGCTATTCTGTTTTATCATTTCAGTTGCCAAAAATTCATCATTTTTCAGTCACTGTTCACTTGAAAAATTATTTCTAAAGGCAGTAAAATATTACAATTAGCAACAAAAGACTGCACGTGAAACAGGTAGCATATTTGCTTCCTTAACTGAAAATGTATGTTTGTGTTTTGTCATTTCAGCACCAAAGAGAAGATTATACCAACCTTTCACATCTGGGCCCAGTATATCCCTCCTTACACAAGCACAAGAATCCTCCAGAAGCCTTCTCACAGCTAACAGCAAAGCTGATAAAAACAAGCAATAATTTTTAAGCATTTAAGACTAATAATAATCCAATATAAGACCAGGCCAAAATATTTTCTGAGCTTCAACTCTGTACAGGTTGAGCTCCTCACCACTCATCTCAAGATCCCATCGCTTGTGGAGTACTTACCTATTGGACTCCACATTGAAGGGACAGGGGCAGACCTGGCAGGTTCCACTGGTGGCGTTGCCATAGTAACCTTCTTTGCATTGCTCACATCGGAAGCCTCCGGTATTTTGCGTACAGTTCTGTTAGAGGGATGAAAGCGGAAGGCAGAACATAGAAAATTAATCAAAAAATACTAAACTAGAGCTGGACTCGCAAGAGCCCATACCTCTGCCAGCAAATCTGGATCTGAACTTTGGCCTATACGTCAGCTGTACTTTGGCCTAAATATGCCAAAATTTAATTACTTGTTCCTTTTGTGCAACTCTAACATCCTGCAGAGTTTGGATAAAGTCTATGCTGCCGTTTTTGAGATATCCTGCTGACACACAGACAAACAAATAAATAATAAATAAAAACGGAAGCAAAAACATAACCTCCTAGTGGAGGCAACAAAGAACATTTAATTACAAGGTTATCTGGAAAGAAAAATTTTAAGAAATTCACACAGTCAATTTCCTTCTTGCCCATCGACTGTGACGACATGAAAAGCTGGCTGGGAGTTTGCTGTCAGAACTGTGTCAGCCAATACTGTAAAAGGGCCTGTAATAAGAATAGATGTAGATTTCTAGTGAGAGGAAGGTACTCATACTGTTTTAACACAGCTCCTCAGCATCAGGTTTGGTGTGCCATAGTGTCTGTGGAATTTGGCCCAATCAGTCAACCCACTAGCTGATTTCACTAATGAGCTCAATACATGGACAATGTACTTTGGGAGAAATAGTTAGTTTAATCAGGTGGTGTACTGGGTGTTTAGAGCGAATATCTGCTGACACTGTTGCCTTACAGGACCTGAGGTTGAAAGATGTTGGTGTCAGTCATGAATATCCATGCCACGTCCCAAACAAATGAGGATTTAACAGCTCCAGAGGTGAACAGCACAGTGTAAGGGTGGAGGCTAAGCAACTATCAATATTAGAAGAAGGGCTAAAGCACTCAATGGCTATACTGCCACTGGGAATCAGTCAGGTGTAAGCCAACCCTGCTTGACACGCTACGCTGGTCAATATGATTCGTATCTTACGGATCAAATATCCAAATACAACACCCACACGATAGACATTCCATTCACTCGCAGATCCCCAAAGAGTGTGTTCTACGGATGACTAACTCCCCCACGCCACTCCACCCTTCCTGACCCACATAATTATGAATAACTGCTACTGAGAGCTGCTGGCACTAAATCCGGCTAGCAGCTCAGAAAATGGCGCCAAGTCTCCGTTCAAATGTTCATCTTACCCATAACTATTGCCCATGTAAACATTAAATCCATTGTCCAGCTTTCTTCTGGAAAATTTTGCATGCAGTCATGAGTAAGTGTGTATTTTACACCGGTCCTTGAGTGTCAGAAAGCAGATAGAGAGGTAATGGGATGAAATGAGAGAGGGATGAAAGGAAGAGAATAAAATCGGATGAGAGGAGTAAGAAAGAGTCACTCACCAGGCACTTTCCGGTAGCTTCGTCGCACTCGTTGGAGTGTCCGTTGCAGGAGCACGGTACGCAGCGCCCCGGGCCCAGCCCAATCCTTTCTCTGTAGTACCCAAGCGCACATTTCTGCCAGGGAGGAGAGGACAACAGTTAGCAACACCACCAAGTGTACAGCCTGTCCTATTGCCTAGAAGTTGGCCACAACGTTGATGCTGTCGAGGCCAGACAAACAAATGAAGACACACCCTTGAACAGGCCAATTGAACTTGGATGAATTGTGTAAAATGAAAGCATAGGACACTCATTCATCTTTAAGAAAAAAAAGTGATAAAAACACAGTATTGGTGATTCCAAATGATGACCCATGGGCCATGTATGGCAGTACAGCTACTGCAGATTGGTATTTCATTCACAATCTTCCAATACTGTCACCCATAACTCTCCAACACTGCAACATCACAAGACATGTTGGTGGTGAGAAGGAGCCAGTCCCTCACAGCTCTTTCCAGAGTAAGTGATGTAGTGTCAATCAACAGAAGTAGTGAGGCCTGAACTTTCAGCATTTGCTGAAGTCGGGCTCATCGACACTGAATGTACAAAATTTGCCTAATGGTCCTTTATAACCTCTGCCTTGCTTAGTTAAGGGGCATTCAGTGGTATTTGTGACATGGTTCCAGATTTTTTTTTTTTTAATTTTCATGAAACACCTGGTGGGTGAGTTAGTAGACATCCAAAAGTTTCTAAAAAATGTATTTTGGCTTCATGGATCATTACACTCATGGCTATGTACTGTAGTCAATTTTATGACTGTAACCGACATCAACATAAGAAATTTTCTTTAAATGAATATTTTTCAAGTTAGTCATGCCAGGCATTGGGTTTAGATGTGTGCATTTATGTTGGATAACAATTTTGTGCATGCTTATAGATATGAGGCTGTAAGTCTTGATTTTTGAAATTAAAAAGATATATTTCCAATGAAAAGATATGTAGCTGTCTTTCTCACAAAGCAAATATATCCATAATATTGATCAATACAAGTTTTAGTAGTAAATAATTGATATGTATGTAGAGTGACAAAACTGTCCCGTCCATAAAATTTTGCCCTGTCCTGAAGGTAACGCACATTGACTACCCTGTTGAATTCATCTGTTCAGATATTACTTAAAAAATCCTGAATGATATTCCTTTGATATAAGCGTACATCACTGGATAGCTGAATTAGAAGAACATCACCTAAATGAAGAGAACTTTTGATTTAACCACTTTACAAAAACCCCATGCCACAGTCTGACCTTTCCATAACTGTTCTTTTAAGTAATAAAGTGCATTAATTACCGTCCATGACATTCATTCTTATATCACCTGAAGTACTCCCAGAGTACTTTAAATTCAGCCATTCAAAAAATTCAGAGGACCAACACATTAGTAGCTGCAATAAAATTACTTATGTGAATGTCCTGTCCGCAACAAAATGAATACCACGGAATGCCCCTCAAATAACGAGGGCTCCAGACTAAAACTAACAATTATTAACCTGTACCAAACACAGGTGTTTTCACCAAAAAAACTCTCCATAAATCTGAATCATTCAACCAGGAAGACACACCTTACAAACACAGTGTTCTTTGGAAACACAAACTCATACCGCAAACAAAAGCGATAGTGCTGGGACATCTGACACAGGCAAATCCCAACATGTTTAAGGCCACTTTTGAAAACACTGCTTATACACCTTATCAATTTCAATATTATCATGAACAACACTACTAAAAGACAGCAAGCACAAACCCACTCTTTGACATTCATTCCAAAAGAGATCCTCTTTGTTACCTGAACTGAAGTACCAGATAATCTGTCATCTAACGCAGGGAGACGGACATTTTGTCCAGAGCATCTGTCTGTCACGGGGGTCAGGGTCTGTTGTCCTTCCAGGTCATTTAGCGATGGGAATCGAACTCTCTGCGTATCCTGGTCATTAAGCGATGGGAATCGAACCCTCTGCGTATCCTGGTCATTAAGCGATGGGAATTGAACCCTCTGCGTATCCTGGTCATTAAGCGATGGGAATCGAACCCTCTGCGTATCCTGGTCATTAAGTGATGGGTATCGAACCCTCTGCGTATCCTGGTCATTAAGTGATGGGAATAGAACCCTCTGTGTACCCTGATCGTTCAGCGATGGGGACTGATCAATTTGCATGTCCCGTTCATGTAAAAATGAACGTTCGCCCCTTTCAAAAGGCCTGTGCCCAGCCTGGCAGAGTCCAAACACGACCCCCCAAATCAGGGTCCACCGTACAGCTTTTGTCCAGCAGGATCCTCCGTACATCATTGACATTCCACGAGTTTCTCAAAGTAAAATAGCAGTGCTGCCAGCCGGCCTGCTCTTTTAAAGACGCGAAGAGACAGAAACAGGCGAGCCCCGCCCACACACGGCTGTCTGACTCAGGCTGCTGCAGGAACACACTAGCTCTTAGGCATACGCACACACGCACATATGCAGTCAGACTGAGACACACCCAAACTCTCACACACCCTCTGACAGGTAGACACAATCAAAAACGCACTCACACCACCTCAAACACACTCTCTCTCTCTCTCTCTCTCTCTCTCCCTTTCTCACAACTCGTATAAACATACTCACACAAATGCCCATAAATAAAAAGACCGCTCACACAAACTCAAAACACAGGTCTTCTATCTTCTCACTCTCCCTCACACAAACACAGACATACACAAGCATGTGCTGAGCAGAATAGAAAACACATGCATAATATTCACAGAAATACACACAGCACATGCAGCATACAAACAAACACGTGTACACACAATAACATGCAAAGATACACAGAAATGGGCATGCACACCTAGTTACAAAGCTACAAAACCAGTGGCAAACAAGGCCTGGCCCATCCTGGAGAGCTTGGGTGTTCCCCCAATGGCTTATCCCCCCCCCCAAATCAGCTGTCTGAATCTGCACACAGTCACTCACTTCCAGACATTAACGCAGCAGCAGTCACACCTGAATCATAATGTATAAACTCCCCGCAGGCACTGGAAAAGGCTGGGTGGGGCTGGGCGTGCGCCAACTGTCTGACACTTCGCTCTGCAAGTCCGTCACACCCTGAAGTTGGTCATAGCTCCACCCACCCACTCCCCACATCAGTGCCTGTGGCAACGGATATCTCAGGCGCGTGGCGCAACACACGATTAAAGACCTCATCGCCCTCTGAGATTATGTCATGCTGCAGTGCTGCTGAAACACTGGTCAAAAATATAAATCCATCGTGCCAGGACTGAATTAACATGGCACTAGCAGGTGTCAGTGCTGTCCTATACAATTATCTTGTCATGAACTGTTTGACAACGTAGGACAAATATATATATCGGTCTTAAGTCGAAACACCTGGCCAGGGTCCAAACTGTGTACCATAACATCCTACCACAGCTCCACACTGTCAACATTCAATTATAGTTATTCCAAGGAAAATACAAAAATGCACTGTATTGAAAGATATGTGCATACTGCGTTCCTTATGGGCTTTTCCATGACAAACAGGCTGATTTAAATTATAGCTATTACTCAAGATCATTAAAACCCTTTCCCCCGGCTACAGATTCTGTAATTTACGCAATATTCAACCATGCCCTCTGTACCTATCACTATTCCTGTAATTTTCCTCAAATGAACTTTAAGATTCAAGGGTGTGTCTTTCAAAGGAAGCCTTCGAAAAAATGCATTCACACTTGAGCAGGTGATTTCACAATCCACATGCCAATCACTCCAGCCCTGGCCCCCCTTCCCTCACCTGACAGGAGTCTCCACAGTAACCAGGGGGACAGGTGCACACCTCCACCATGCTGCTGGCCACTCCGCTTCCGGCAAGAGCAGCCTCCTCCAGCCCTACCTCCCCAAGGGTCAAGCGCTGGCTCTGGGTGAAGTGCAGTGCTCGGATGTGCAGGGCGTCCAGATCCGCCAACACCGCCATCAGCAACTCCCGAGACACGGGCTGCTCTCTGCCCTCCAGCCGGAAGTTACTCTGCCAGAGAGGAGAGGGGGAGTTGCGCATGAAATGAAGGCATAATCAATGCCGTCAATGCTTTAGCGTGGTGAAACATACCGACAGACGTCATGTATATTGCATTAGAGTGATGGTCAGTCCTGTAACCTTTCGGTTAACACTGACTCCACGTAGATGTTGTAAGATGTCATAAATTATGCAATGGCAATGCATATTTCTAAATGAAAATAGGTGAATGTCTTATGCTATTCACACTAAATTACCTATAAATTTTTAAGATTTCAAGTCATACACATAAAAAAGGACGTAAACATTATATTTTCATAAACCATATGTGTCAGATTCATTAAAATATTGAGTTTTTGTATTTGTGTACGCCATTTATGCTTTCTTTTGGGGGGCGCAGTTCAATGATACTGATAAGAAAATTTAAATATTAATAAGGCCCCTAAATGAATGAATGAAGGCTTTATTTCGAACATAAGAAAACACCAAAAAAACAACAACAACAAAACAATACAGTCAAAAACGACAAAACATGACATGTTCGAAAGGGAGTGGGAAGAAGCATATGCGTATTTAATCCGACCCCTTCTCCTTTCTCAATAATTAACAATCATCAGCTGTTCACAATATCCTGTCTTTTCACATATTCACAATTAATTGTAATGCTAATTACAATACTTATAATAATAAAACGTGTACATATTTACAAACAAAAGAAAATAAATAATGCAAATAAATTGTCTGTTGAAAATACCTGGTTATCGTCAAAACCCTTCATCCTCCCTGTACCCTGTTTTTGTACCGCCTTTTGAACTGGGTCATGCTTGGACATTGTTTGAGCTCCACATCCACCCCGTTCCACAGCTTCACTCGACATATAGAAATACAAAACTTTTTTAACGTTGTGCAGAGACAAAGGTGTCTTAGATTGTGCTCCCCCCTCAGATCATAATCCCCATCTCTGCTTAAAAAAATTTTTTGAATATTGCTAGGAAGCAAGTTGTTTATTGCTTTGTACATAATTTGTGCGCTTTGAAAATGAACCAGGTCAACGAGTTTTAATGTTTTTGATTTTAAGAATAGTGAATTTGTGTGATCTTTATAACTGGCATTATGAATTATCCTAATGGCTCTTTTGTTGTAGTATTGATAGTGATTGTAATGTACAATTATATGTATTGCCCCAAACCTCAGCACAATAATTGAAGTTTAAATCAAACTGAAAGAAATGGGCGCATTAAGTGTGTATCACATAAAGAAGAATATTGCGAACACTTTGTGGAGTAGATCTGTCGCTTTCAAGCACACTGAAATTCTTATGCACTTTTATTAATTACATGCAAACAACTGGGATTTTTCATAACGAGAAAGATTTTACTGACACAAAGAACCACCAATTATTTCAACAACTCTAATGTAAACTATTCAAAAACAATCATACATGATTTTTAGAACAATATTTTTGAATATATGTACCAAATATTTTTGAATAATCAAAAAAAAAAAAAACATTGAAAAAAACAATGCTGGACTGGATGTAAAAAAGATCTTTTTTTGGATCAGAACCTAGGAGGTTAAGGGGAAAAGCTGATCATAAAAATCCAAAGAAAAACTTCCTGTACAAGGCAATGTGGAGCAATAAATATCTAACTGTCTTAGAACTGTGGAATTTCCTTCTTTAACCAGACATAACTCCTGTATGCCCCCAGGCAGGCACTTAAATTCCAAAGCACTGATAAACGTATTGTCCTGTGAAGTGATTTCAATAGTGCCGGAGGGTGAACTGATTGCACTGTAAAGTAAGCATGTAACATATTGAAAACCGGGAGGAGGTATAAACCCCTTTTTGCTGAAGCCAAATCTGGCTATTTTTTTGTGTCACCTTATATAAGGCTTTATAATTCAAGATTGCAGCTTCACAGAGAGGAAGGGAATAGCTCAACTGAGTCAAGACACTTGAAGCATTTAGAATTCCATCGTATTTCAGCCTATTTTCATGATTTTGGTTGAGAAAAGGGGCTGCAAACGTTTAAAAAAATCTTTATGAAAATTCAGTATTGAAGTTGTAAAAAAAAATTACACTGAGAATTTAAATGGGGTTGAAACTGTATATTTCTGAGATCATAAAGCCCTTGACCATAAGTATAATTCACCTGAGCATTATATTCTAAATTACCTACTCTCTACGAGCCAAATAAGACAGCTATGCAGGTGGCTCCCTGAACTCTAAGATCCCTCAAAATGGTGCACTGTAAAATCATAATAATCATAAATTTAACACAAATCAACTTTTGACGCATGAAATTCAAGATGATTCAGCGATTTTCTGGTTGAATCTAGCATAAGTTTAGTCAATATAGGTGCACTTGGACATCAGTGGTCACCAGTAACCTCTCCAAACACAAAACATGACTTTTCTTCATCATAAAGTTTAGAATTTTGTCAGTTTTTCTTCCCACAAGCCAGCCCACACACTCATTAACGGAACTGCTTATTTAATGGTCAGAACATTCACCCTGCAATGAAAAGCCAGCAGTTCCCACTTTTGCGCTCGCAACCTTATATGAACACTTCCCAAACTTTATAGGGAACAAGTTTAAAAGGAAAAATCAGGCAATATTCCTCCCTAGGTTGAACATAATGGTGCAATGAACATACCAGGGGCCTACAGAAGTCCTGGAGCTGTTGGCATAATAAACAAGCCAAACACATCAGCATTTGATTTAGTTGAATACAGTATAAATTCCAAAACAAAAAGCCACATTGAGCAAAATGCAACCACACAAGCAGTAGCAGTATTTCTTCATTGAATCTCTCATCCAGAGACAGATGTATCCGGTAGAAGGAACCCTCCAGTCCCGTTTCATCCAGAATATTTCCCATTGAACATGTCCATACCTCATTTAAATCCTGTAAATGCAACTGAACACTTCGGGCCGGTTTTGTAAGTCTTTTTTCTTTAAATTGCATCATTTTCATCTGCACAAACGTGCTCAACCTTAACAAAATAAAACCTACCTTGCTCTTATGCAAAGGCTTATATACTCTTCTGGTTGTCCAATCAGTGTCTTGCAGTTAATGTGGAAAGTTTATACACACTGGCATTGGCTATGAAATGAATCAATCAAGATATCATTACCGGGGAAGTTTCGAGAGGGCGTGAATTACAAGTGTGCAGTTACGCAGATGAGCCTAAGAGTGATTGGCAAGCAACATGAGTACTGAGGAGGATATAAAGGAGCACTGAATTTGTCAATGGAGGAATCTATCCGTAAATACACGGTACTGAGCAACAAGCCTCTATAAATGATAGTAGAATGACATAGTATCAATACCATGTTGCATTTTTGTTTAAGAAAACGCATTTTTCTTAACTACTAATTGGGATACCATTGGCTCACTGTAGCTGAAGTGCTTGCTACAGAGGACAACCATTTTTCCTGTCATAAGAGATCTTTTTTTTTTTAACTTCTTGATCGATACTATGGGCAAGGATATTAAGCAGTTCGCACATCAGGCTTAGCTGAGGAGCTTGATTCATGTAACTCCTGAAAAACAGGAATGGGACTGAACTCGTCCACATTCTAAAACGTGTTCGCACTCGGCTTACTTGTGAATATTCAATACCTGATCTGGGTGTGCCATCTAGTGATAGAATATTGCACTGCATGCATAAATTTGCCGCTCCATGTCCACTGGCGGACACATCTGCACGAAGGGGTTAAGAAGCTCAACACATTCACAAGGTTTATTTCTTGAGGAAAGCTGAGTATTGTAACACTGAAGTGACATTTTGACCATCAAAATAATGATCAGTGTCACTCCAACCGTGATGGAGGATCAAACGCATCGTAATCATGTTCTGCGGTTTTATGACATTTTCATCAAGGTGCTTCAACCCTCTCTCATTGGCAGACATAGCGATGCATTTTTTATGTTGCTATTGAATGGCTTTGTGATACTACAGCTGAGAAATGCGGTTTAAATGTTCCCAGATCCTTTGGAATCTTGTCTTTCATCTCTGGAGATTGTATGTGATTCAAAGGTGCTTCAGACAAGCACACTCTAACTCTGCATAGCTGGAGGACTTGTGTGTCCGACTTTAGAAACAAACCTAAATGGAAACTGCAACCAAACCTAAAATCACTACAGATTTACAAATTACTTTAGGAACAGTTCTGCTTGAAGAAAAACAGCCAAAAATTTTTACAGCTGCCATCATTCTTGTCGTCCTTTGAGAAAATAGTGATGAGGATGATGGAGTTTCAGAGCTTGAAGTTGGGTAATTTAACTGGCCATTAGTGAAGGTTCACTCAGTGTAGAAGTTATTTCCTTGTGTAAAAGTGAGCATAACATACAATTAGAATATATGAATGGATAACTTCTGTTTTGGCCATTGTTTATTCTATTGCATTGTTCAGTGCAAGTGGCTTTGTCCTTCATATAATTTCATTTATACCATATTTCCCAGCTGTATTATTGCAAAAATATTAATTGAAACATTGAGTATGAGCCGCTGCTGCAGTCTGTCAACTCCAGGGGGATAAGGCATGGAATACATATGAAGATTGGCTTAATAACAAACTAGTTTTGTCCAATCCCTTTGCCACAATGATGAGGCCTGTGATGTACCTGTGATTGGAGGAGTGAAAATGCAGCAAAACTAGTCTTTTAATCATATTGTGAGCAACAATTTCTTATTTTTTCTCCATCAAGTAGAAAATATTACCTTATTTTAATCAAACATGCACTTGACAAACAAAATTTCTTATCTCATTGGCAAATCTAGAAATGATCAAATTATCCAATGTGTTCATGTTCATCTTAGTCAGAAATAAGTAATAAACATCAGGATTTTAGCCCAAATTCATGACCAAGCTAGAAGGCACTTGGAAACCAAATTATCACCAGCCACGGGAACAGACAAACACGTGACCAAATTGACAAACAAACTAACAAAACATATGTGATACATGAAAAAAAAAAGAAAACATATTACCTCCTGGCGTAGGAATAATTAGACAAGTCCTGTCAGAGGACAACAGCAGTGTATATCCCCGAAACAACAGCACTCTCCCCCAAAGCAAGGTTTCTCATTTGGCCTAATGACTGGGCAACATGGAAGGAGTACAAGGCCCACAAAATCAACAGGAAACCTACTCTAAGCTCCAGGAGCATTCACAGCAAATTGGGTGACCAAAATCTTTAACGACCCTTCTCCAAGCACCAGAAACAATCACACAAAAAGTGGCAATATTCTGATCAAAACTGTTTGAGTTACTGCATCTGGAAATGTTGAATTTAAAATTTTAATTTTATATGTTACAAATCCACCGCAATCTTTCTTTTCAACAGGAATGTTGAAAGCAGACTTGACATGATTTCCATTACAGCAATTTGAGTTATCGAAATTTTTAAAAGTTATAATTTAACATAGTGGTGCGGCTATAATAAAGGTTATAGGGTGACAAACATCAACAAAAAAGCCTTTTTTTTCTGCACTAGAAATGATCACAAGAAGTGTGACTTGATTTCTAATGTTATTTCATTTGGAGATATCAAGTCTGACCGCATGGTGGAAAAGTCTGGCCTGGTTCTGTTACTGTAGAGGAGATCATAGGGTGAGGAAAATCAATAATGTGCTTTTTTTCTGCCCCAGAAACAATCAGGCATGTGACATGATTCAAATAAATATTGTTTGAGTTGTTGCATTCTGAAATATAACAACGTTTCACCCAGAGGTGGTGCTACAGCATAGGCCTTCGGGTCACAAAAAACAGGAGTTTGTCCTCCATCCACCATGAATGAACAGGAAAATTATATGCGATTGTCATAAAAACGGTTTCAGGTACTGCGTTAACATGAAGCATCTGTGGCAGGCAGCGGCAGACAAGACAAAAATATAATATCCCCAAACACTTCATATCGGACATATAAATATGTGCCAAGATAGACTTATTTTCATGCTATCCAGAGAGTGAATGTATTAAAAATCTCCAATACCTCGATCAGCTGCACCCGCCCCTCAAACAGACGGTCGGCAGTGGGGGTAATCGGGGCCTTGTGGACCAAAGTCGCTTGCCTCCGCTGATAAAAAAGGTAGAATACATGACATAAAATTAGGTCCTTCCATCAACACATACCAAGACTAGAAAAGCACAGTAAATGCAGAAAGATTAATGATGATTCAGCTAACTGCTGAAAAAGGTGCCCTTCGAGTAGATCATTCTACAGAGCTTCCTCCATTATCTATATAGAACACACTGTGAGAAAACCTATTCAATCATCCTTTTCTGTGACAGAAAATTACTGAGCAGGTGTTAACTTTATTCATCTCTTTTCCACTGCATTTGAGAGGTGGGCGTTTGGACCTGTCAAATTTAATCCTAGCAAAGCTTAACTTGACTGACAGGCGAGACAGGAAGTAATTGAAAGGACACGCACGTTCAGCAGGACGTCTGGCGTCCTGTCCAGCAGGATCATGCCTTCACTCGGAATCCCAAATGACTTCAGCTGGTAGGTCAGGTAGCCTCCATATGAAGTCACCTGCAAAGAGAGAGAATATATTGTCTTAAAAGTAGAAAATGATCGCTATATTTCTATATTAAAACTGAGTATGGTCCAAGGTCCTCTTTGGAGTAAAAATGTAGCCTGTACACAATATTCAGCGACTGTACAGTGTTCCATTCACGCATTAATGACCAACAACTAAAAATAGTGCCTTAAGGAAAAACTCCACAGGTTAATTTCGGAATGAGGTAGGAACTTGCTTTTTGGTGTGTGGCATCTTGAGGTAATTGGCCACACACAACCAATCAAAATTGCGAAAGAACATATTTATCATATCATATTTAGGAGACATTGACTTTGGTCTTTGGTCAACTTTGATTTTTGGAAAATACTCAAAATAACAGAAAAATAAGTTCAACAGTCATTTGACAGGTTGTATCAGATGTACACTAAATTGTTATGAATGTACTTATTGCACAACTTCTTCTGAATCCAACAATACCAAGTATTTGATTCAACTCTGTAAAGATCCTGAGATACAGCCCTTTAAGTTAAGGTACTGTGTTTAGTTGTCTAGTCAAATATGATTGCGGATTTTTTCAAATTTCTTCTTAAAATGCCTTGGAAATATAAGTTCCAATGATATGATCAAAAGGTTTAAGTCATTTTTGTTCCACCCAAAGGCAAGTAAGAATCAATTGGGAAAAGGTTTGATTTTCATGAAAATTGAAAAAAAAAAAAAAAAACATTTCACCAACTACTAAAAATAGTACTTTAGGGAAAATGGGTGCTGTAGCCACATACTTTGACCGATTCGAAAAATTCCAACTGATTTCCAACTGACTAGCTATGCTCAGCTAGTACTTTCAGTGCTGTAAAGGAAATTCAAAATTTCCACTGTGGCCATTAAGAATTAAAAACAAGCCAAACAATTATTTGAAACAAGCATTCAGAGAATTCATAGTCTCGCCCAACAGCCCAAAATTTATGTCATGCCGTGAGGTCAGCTCAAGGTGATGAGCGAAAGATGAGCGAAATCGGTCAAGTGGTTCTGGAGCTATCTGCCTGGAAACACACAAACACACAGACAGACAGACAGACAGACAGACAGACTCACAAGGTGATTTCAATAGTCTCGCAAACCCTGGAGGGGACGAGACTAATAAAATCCCCACTTGCGGGATCAAATGGGAATTAATTACTGTGGATTCAGATCAAAGCCTAAGAATAATGCAACATAAAGTAAATTTAACGCATTGCCATCATTCTGAAGACAGCAGTTTTTCCAATGATTCCCATTCTATTTGCACTCACCCTATCCCCCAGGTAAGTTTTTGGCGCCACCCAGTGGAGGTTTTTCGCAGTGGCGGGGAGCTCCTGCACGTCCGCCACCACAGTGTTGCTGGCTGGGTTGAAAACGGAGGGAACCTCCTCCTGATCTGGCTTCTCGAGGCGCCAGTTCTTCATGTCCACAAACTGGAGAGGAGAGGAGAGTCAGACCTCCATTAGCTGTGACTGCCGGCCCACCCTGGCCCCTCTTTAAGCTGGCAGAACACACTGGGGACATACTGCGAGGAGTAAATACACTGTCAAAAGCTGCAATCAGAGGATGGACGATTTTTAGGCTGGACTTAGCTCGTAGAATTAAGCATGGCAGTTTGGCTGCATCGTAAGGACAACAGTGGCGATTTTGTGCAAAAATAACAGTCATGTAAAACATTTCATTGGAAGTACAAAATGTCTCATCTTTCTGTTGTGCTTTCCATTGGGATCAATTGAAAAATCACTCTTTCCTATGAAATCAAAATTTCACTTAAGTTGCATTTGTTAAATTGTTATTTATAAAAGATAGCTTAAAGTATGAGCTGAGCCTGCTTTGTGTTGCAGGGTTTTTTTTGTCACATCACTCTATTTACTCTATTTACTACAATAGCTGTGTTGCTGATATGATACTGATAGGTTCACTTCGTTTTATAAAAGGCACTAAAAAGAGGGACAGTATTTGATAGAAGACTCATCCCACCTTTGCCCGGCGCTTGTCTGAACTCCGGCACTCATTTGAGACTTCAAAACAGAAGCAACTGATGCAACCACTGGGATTGGACTCATCAAAGTGGAAAGTGCCGTTACGACAGCTGTCACATCGAGCCCCAACCACATTTTTCTGGAAGAAAAATCCACCATTTTTATGAATCAAGCACAATCAAAGCTTTAGGCCATCACATAAATTTTAAAATATTAATTTTTTAAATATTAATTTTTGAGTTAATAATAAAATTAAAGAATATTCCACACAACAGCAAAGGGACAAATAGCACATCCCAGCAATGTACGGAGTGTGTTGATCCAGGGTCAATGTTTGGTCCTATTTGATTTAAAGATACACACTGTTGTTTTTCTGCTCTGTTTATAACACCGGCTAAAGCCCCATGGGATGAAGCAACTGCGAGAGGAGCCTGAGATCTGCTGAGTAACAGCGATATTCTCCATTTTAGCATGTCCTTCTGGATACGGGCATATGCTCAGTGATTGTAATGTGATATAATGTGCTGCACAATCACCTTGCAGAGGCATTTCCCAGTTTGTGGATCACATATATCGGGCACCACGCCTGCTGAGTTGCAGTCACAGGGTACACACTCGGGGTAGCGGTAATGCCCAGCGGCACACCGTTCACACTGTCGCCCATCAACATTATCCTTACACCTGCACGATTCAGTGAGAAAAAGCAATAGATTATACCCACATTATTCATTTACAGAGATATACTGTATATCACTTCAGTACATTAAATAGACACATTAAACATTACATGCCAGTATAAATAATTAACATTTATATGTGGAATTGCTCAGCAACAATGGAGTAGTCACTCTTTCATGCGACACTGGTACACTGCCTGTATCCTAAGGAAGCGTTTTTTGATTGACAGCAGTGTGATACACCAGTCTCTGGTACGGACAGTAATACAGAGGATTGAAAAGGCAAGAGATAGTAAAACTGAACAGAGAAGGGGGAACAGGAAGGAGTGAGCCACAACAGGAAGTGATGGAGAATAGAATGGGAAGAGGCGGAGTCAGGGTAAGGACTGATGATGGATTAGGACAGTGGTTCTCAAATTCGGTCCTGGCGCCCCCCTGTGTATGCTGGTTTTTGTTCCAGCCGCAACTGCAATTCTAGGATTTTAACAAGCTGTTGATTTGTTTTAATTAGGTGCATTTATGCAAATATCCACAGGTTCCTCATTGGTGAAACTCGTAACACATGGAGGTAAAACCTGACAATTTACTTGGCAAACAATGGAGTCACACCTGTTGTGTTTTCTGTTGATTTTATTTGGTTCAGGCAGGTTATTTGGGAAAAACTCAAAACACCTTTATTCAGAAACCTAATTTGGAGCTTATTGATTTTCTCAGTCTAATTTGATCTGTTTAAAAAAGTTTTCACCTGAAAATCCCAGCAATATTGAAAATTAAGCACAAGATGTTCAATGGTTTTTATTCTCCATAGCAGAATGGATGTGTCCATCCAAATGTGACTTAAGATGGTAAATAACTACTCTAAACATGGAATGCAGCATATTAAGACAAAGTAACAGCTTATTAAGATCCTAGAATTGCAGTTGTGGCTGGAACAAAAACCAGCATACACAGGGGGGCGCCAGGACCGAATTTGAGAACCACTGGATCAGGAAGAAGGGAAGGGATGGAACAGGAAGGAAAAAAAGGCAGAACAGGGAGAAGGGGAAAAAAAGTGGCATAACAGGAAATAAGGTGAGTGCAACAGGATGCTAAAGGTTAGAATAGATAGGAGGAGCAGGGGAACAGGGAGAAAACAGGTATGACTGGGAAGGAACTGACTGCTCCAGGAAGGAGAATGGTGGAAAAGAAGAGAGCAGGGTGGAACAGGAAGAAAAAGCTTGAAACAGGAAATGGTGGTTTACAACGGGAAGTGGTTGGAGGAAACAGCAAGGAGCGGGACTTACGAACACTGGCCGGTGGTCTGGTTGCAGCCGTCTCCCGCCACACTGTCAATGCCATTGATTGAGCAGTCACAGCCATCGCAGCCCAGCAGGGGGTGGTAGCTGTATGTTTGGCTCTCACACTCATCGCAGGAAGGCCTGATGGTCTGCGGAGGGCAGATGCACTGGCCCGTAACTTCGTCACACAGACGCCTGCCACAGTTGCATGCTGGGAAAAAAGGAAGACCATTACAAACAGGCTCTTCTGTCTAAACACAGACAGGCATGTCACCAACATGTTTGCAAACATGGGATAACATAATAAGGCAAGTTATTAACATGCTCTGATGTCAGAACATTGCAACCACAGGGCCATCACCTGAACAAACAGTTTACCCACAGAGACAACATTTAAGAGTCACCATTGCGTAATTGACATACTGACGGTTTCAGCGTAACTATAGGCGGTACAGTAATGACAACTGAGGCAATAGTCTGCCTTCAGATATTGCACAAATCAACCCCATCTGAGGACAGATAAAAATGAAAACATAAAAAACTGATGGATACTGAGTAATGAACACAAAGTTTGGAAAGAGAGAGAAAGAGAGTTTCCAGGGATAACCCAGCAGGGGGCATGCTTACCCTTGCAGTAGGGGAAGCCGTAGTGTCCAGTGGCACAGCGGGTGCACTGTCGGCCAATGATGTTGGGCCTGCAGGTGCACTGCCCGCCTGTAGGGTCGCAGGTGGGGCCTGTGGATCCGGACGCGTCACAGCCACAGGGCAGGGCTCCGTCATTATAGGCCGCCGCAAGGGACTTAGCAGAGTCTCTGCAGAACTGGGAGGAACTGGAGCTAAAGAACAGGAAAGTAGAATAGAGCAAGTGTTCAAGTTTCTCTTACAGCTTCCAATAAACATGCGCTATATCAAATTCATTGTCTTTGAAAATATGTGTTTATTTCAGATCAAAGCTCTGCAAATGTAGTCAAGCAAAGTCATAAGAAACAGGGGAATAAGAACAGGGGTATACAGTTGCATGCTGAATCCAAACAAGGCATCGTCATTAGCTTTTTTGAAGCAATAAACCAACAGAAAAAACTACAGCACAAACATTCAAACAACATTGAACCCATCTTGTATCCAAAGTACTGAGTAAATTCCAACACTATACATTTCTACATGTAAATTGACTCTAGATTGTGTCTGCGCACAACTGAAGTTTCACATTCAGTGCAGGCTTGCAGATATCCTATAGCATACTAATAAAATGATTCAGTGAAATGAGATATAGGACTTGTCAAGGGTTTCCAAGAGGTCATGGAGCACATATCACCGTTTCTGTAACTTTCAACCACTAGATGGCCCAGTTAACCAGATAATAACTTCAAGGTTTCATGTAAAGTATCCCAAATACTTATCGACATAATCTATTAACCCATAGGTTTTCACTTCAGGGCTGAAAAAGGTCACTCCATTCAAAAGTTTACCAAATGTTCATTAAATAAATGAATAAATAAATTTAAAAAAATACAAGTAGGGTTGGGTAGCCCTCTTATTGCATGCAAATATACACTGTAAAGCATTCTACACCTCTCAATTTCATTACAATTATACTATTTGATATGATAGCAGCAAGCGCAATATACAAACTACTTTTCATTGTAATTTAAAGTCATGTCCCAAAAAATACATGACTGATTTCCTTTTTTGTCTCCTGTCACCTCTGGCGAAAGGGAGACAGGAATGCACCCCGTCCGTGCTTGTGTGAGTCCTTCCGTCCGTCCGTCCGTCCGTCCGTCCGAAAAATGGCGTTAACACGATAACCCAAGAAGAAAATGGATTACAGACCCCATGTTGTGCACATAAGAGGATTAGATTATGCACCAGTTTCCTATTTAATATCAGTGCCTTGACCTATTATTTGATCTAGCAATTAGCTGGTGAAATATTGGTTCTTGACCTATTTTTTTCAAACTCGATTTACAAGCTCAAAATTGTTGACTGCGGTGTTTTGCGGCATTCTCTTTAACCTGATGGGCTTATTTTATGTATCCACTTCCTTGCCATCTTTTACAAAATATCCACTTTCACGTTGAACAGAATTGACCTCCTTTAAGGTCACAGGGTACATATTTATTTTGGCGACGGGAGACCGTGGGCCTCGCGGCCAGCTTGTTCACCTCAGCATTAGAGTCTATTTGAAGACCTGCGTGCAAGAAGTACCTCAGTCACTAAATTACACTTATGTGATTTTGGGGGTCAAAGTTTTCCAAACATGTTGCAGATATATACATGTATTTGGGTACTTCTTAAAAACAGGTATTCGCTTCTTCATGCAGTGAGTTGATGGTTTTATGGATTTTTCCATGTACTCCATGTAACAGAGAACCTGCAAGTTCAAATACACTGCCCGGCCAAAAAAAAAAGTCGTACACTGAAATATTTAGTTGGAACCCCTGTAGCTTTGATTACAGTGCATATTCTTCTTGTCATTGTTTTAACATCTATATGCAATGCCAGAACATTTATTTTAGATCAGAAATGCCATAATTTTTGGCCGAGATCTTGTCTTCTCAACATAATGGTTGAACCACTGTGGTCTTTCTTGAGCACATCCCAATAACTTTTAATGTGTTTAAGGTCAGGATTTTGTGGTGGCAAATTTGTTTGTGAAAATGATTCCTCATACTTGTTTTTGTCATTCATGGTTTTCTTTCCTAAATACAGGCCAATAACTTGCCCGTTCTGAAATATTGTAACATCTTTTCCACCATCAGGGGATGTGTCTTCCAAAATAATTTTTTAAGAAATGAGTAGCAACGCGCTTCATCAGTCAGGATAAAATGATTATTGCCAGCTGAAACATATTAATAACCACAATAATGATCCAATTATAGAATTTGTTCGTTAATTTCCAAATGGTGACTTTTTTTTTGGCCGGGCAGTGTAAATTAGCATGTTTTTGCAAGATGAGTAATTCATGGATGTGCAGCAGACTGTATTTAAAATACACAGTCACAGCTGGTAAGAGGACAGCACTACAGAAGTCAGGTGGTACAGGCAGGATAAATACATACTCGATATAGAAACTGTTCTCCCCGCACTGGTTGATGAAATCAGATGACTTTCCCAAAGGTTTTTCTTTCAGTTGCTCTGGGCTGTAGTTCTCATCTGGGATCACCAAGATATAGTCCTGCACCAAAACAAAACAAAGCTTTAATCCGCAACGCCACACTGCAAATTTTAAATAGACACAATGCAATAACTTACCTATTAATAAATTTGTGAGGTTGGACACCTAATCGTTGATTATGTTCAAAGTTATTTCACGCATTCCCGTGTGGAACTAATTTAAATGGGCCATAAACCCTGATCCAGTTTCCTACTAAAAGGGCTTGATAGAGCCTGGATGTTTCTCTTGGACAGCACAGTCATAAAGAGTGGTAATCCAACCCAGTGAACACAGAAACCGCACTAAATCTCAAGACTTTATAAATGTAACTTGGAGGGTCTTTTTTCATTGAATGTGCACCTGGGAGTGTGTTCATTTAAAGCTGTTCAAATTCGCAAAAATGATGGATGCGTCAGAACTTTGGGCTGATGGCTGCACATTACATGAAGAGTGGCATCATAAACCCTTTATCTGTCACCATTCATGCAAACATGAGTCATATGGGGCACTGCCACGTGACTCATCTATTCCACTTGACCGTCTTTCCGAAAATACAGGGTATGGACAAAATATCAGAAGCAGTCTCAACAAATGGCTTTGACTTTGAAGTATGTAAATCACAACAAAATCACTAACACAGTGCATTCCTATTAGTTTCCCTGCTACTTATCAGCATGTGTCCACTTAAAAGAGGTCCAACCAGCAAAATTTTACAAGATTTGTCTCTGAAGCAAGGCTAAGAGACTAATGGAGTTCTAAAGGGGCCATCAAATTATAACAATCTACAAAATGCTCAACACAAAAAAAGAAACTGTGACAGTAAGTCAAAGGTCACTGACAGGCATGGACAGGCATTTGGTGGGATAGTTGCACACTACCAAACTACAGCTCTAAAAATCACGATTCACTCGAATCAATGCGAATCAAAACAAATACAAAAACATATATTGTCAGCTGATTTATGCCGGCTAACACATCAGTAAACCATTAATTGCAGAAATTCAGAGGCTTACATAGCCCACCTACCTGTGGGGCAAGAGCAGTGCATGATATGCATTACACTGTCTTTGGGAATGCAGGCATGTCTCCAGCTGTCTGCCAAAGCAACTCCACAAATTGCAGCCCATTTATGGCACCCAGTGTACATTAACCCCTTTGCATTAACCCCAGATATAGATGCCGGCGTCCGTAAATTCCGAAATTTAATTCCTGAATAACTCTAAATGAATTTCCGAATGTTTCGCTTCACTGGAATAATTTTTCAGTCTCTGTCACACAAATACTGACTTATAAAGCCTAAATTGGATCATGCATAACAGGAAAAAATTGGCATTAATTGTATTCTGTGCACAGGGGTTAAAGCTTAATGCATGTAAACTCAGGAAAATGACCAAAATTGACGATGGCAAAACCACGAAGGCGGACTATTTCACATGTAGCACATAACACCTTTGATCTGTCAGCAGGAGTAAGAGCGGAGAAAAGGAACCAACTAACCAGGATAACCGCTTTCCCCGGGGGAACTGTCACTGTGACCATCAGGTCCTGCTGGGGAATGTCCAAGGCGATGCGATTCTCTGCAATGACCTGGTCCCGGCAGCCAGAGATGCTGGGGCAGAAGGAGGCATTGAAGGAGCCTATAGGGGGGTGGGGGGTGGAGGGTGGAGGTGGGGGGCGGGGTCCCCGTAGTGTCGAGATGAGGAGAGAATGAAGAGGAAGCAACATCACCGGGGTGTGACGTGGCAAATCCTCAACGAAGGACACGTTTCCTCAGCGCACCACCCAGCTTTGATCATATTACTCCTAAAAGCATCCTCCCGCCGACTAATCCCCCTGTAAAAGGGGCTCTCACCACATTTCTCTATTCCCCGTAAGTGCCCTTACCCTCAGCATGTCAGGTTAATGTCCACAGGAATGTGGGGTCTTTTGTGCTACATGGCTGATAAGAATGACAAGAGGACAACAAGAAGCTGGCTACTGAATATAGGCCAGGATAGCGATAGTGAGAAAGAAATCTCAACACAAATCACTGCAAAAAAAAAATAAAAAACATGTTGCTTTAACTTAAAAAAGTTAGTGCCCGGGCTACCTTAAAAAATTTCAGTTAACTGAATTTAACATCTCAAGTAGAAGTTATTTTCTACTTATCGTCTCAAATTCAGCTGAGTTAAAATCTTCACCCAGCCCAAACACTCACTTTTTTGAGTTAGAATAACAACTCCTTTACAGTATAAATGCAATATAAGTAAGAGGTGTAAATGGGATACAGTGTAAATGGTATTTTTATTTTTTCATTTTTGTCAAAAAGAATTCCCCCAGATATGACTAAGATTACAGATTCAAAAAAATAATACCCTTCCATATAACAATCTCACCTGGATTAAACTACTTCTCCCCCCTCCTTTAATCCTCTCATAATCCCTCCTGCTTTGAACCGCACCACTCACCATTCCAAGGACGGCCTCCATCCACCAGCACCTCTGCAGGGAAGAAGGGGAGCTCCGGCTGACGGAAGTGGGCCACAAACACGTATCTTCCCGGGGCCGGAACCCGAGCATTGAACTTGATCTCATTCTGCAAAAACAACAAATAGCCAGTTAACCAGGCTGGCAATCAACCAATCACCTGGCTTTACCATCTGCTTCTCACAGTAAGAGATTCCAGCGCTGACCATGTTAGGGGTGGTAAGACTGGAAAATCTGAGTCAACTGGCCATGAACAGAGACCCAGTAAGCAGATTAAATGTAAATCAAAATGGCCGCCGCACTGAAGTAGCATACCTGAGGGGATTTGAGAAGGACCCCGTCCCGAGGAGGGGAGATGAGGGGAAGCGGGGCCGCCTGTCGGCTCTTCCTCCCTCCGGACGGGACGGAAAGACGGCCCTCTCGGGCTGCGTCCAAAACCAGCGCTGAGCGGGGGAGGTCGTACTGCGGTGGGACACAGTCCTGACTGGAGAGAGGAACAGGATTGGCACAGAAAAGGAGGCTTAACAGATTCTTCCAACCTTTACTCTACCCTAATAACCTAAAGAGCATTTTAAACCTGCTGAAACATGAAACACAGAAGGCAAAGACAAGAGTAAGGAAGTGTTGTATGAGGCCACGTCTGGCACTCGAATTGTTACTCCCTCCTGGGTCTTCAGCACTTTCAGTCTAACTAAATGCATTTTGCGTGATAAAGTCACCCAGCATAAGAGCATCTGCCAAATGCCTGCAATGTAATGTAATGATGTAATGCAGTGAAGCCACCATCAGTGTCATTATAACATTGACACCACATAGTCATACATAGTCATAGGCAGAACAGGAGGAGGTTCTGTGAGATTCTGAATGTCTTGAGAACCAGAGGTGCAACATTCAGGTTCAGACAGTAGATGTCCTCCTTCGGATTTGGGTTAAATAACCTGAATTTCCAAATGAACTCAATTCTCCAGTAGGACAGTATAACTCATTGGTGGAATCAGCAGCTGAGTTTATGCACGGAAACAACAAATGACAGGACTTTCTGTTCTACCTCCATAAAGGAACATGGAAAATGTGGTAATGTACCATCTAATCACTCTTTAATCACTGATCAAACCCAATCATTAGGCTACAACCAGACACTGGTTCAGCAAACATCAGTAAGTGGAGGACTTTCACTGTTTTCTTAACCAGATGTGCAGCCGCATACATCCCATAGTCTCAGGTAAGCGACCTGCTAGACCTGCGGCATCTACGGAATCTCACCTGGACTCCAGATGTTCAAAACAAGCAGCAGACAAGAGGAGCGCTACTGTAGCGAGTCCATTTTTTTACATCTCCGTAACCTTTCTGCTATGTAATCTGGTACAAAAGGGCTCACTCATTGCCATTGAACTAAGAAAATGAATTTATTGCCCGCATTAAAACCTTGTGGAAAAAGGTACAGTGATAAATTAGCTGCAGTTGAGATCAGAGACCACAGGTTGATAAGTTCACATCTCAGAAAACCGACTGCAGATCTTCTAATGGAAAGCAATACGCTTGCAGTGCTTTGGTATTCAGGTGCAGAAGTGGAAACTCCTGATTTAGTGGGTGAAAGCTGCCCCCAACCACCTTGTTCAAACAACCTTGATATAGTATACAATTAGATTTATTTAAAGTGTTACTGGGTGATGTAACAAAAGGAACACACTAATCTGTAATATACACTGCCCGGCCAAAAAAAAAGTCACCGTTTGGAAATTAATTAACAAATTCTATAATTGGATCATTATTGCGGTTATTAATATGTTTCAGCTGGCAATAATCATTTTAACCCTGACTGATGAAGCGCGTCGCTACTCATTGCTTAAAAAATCATGTTGGAAGACACATCCCCTGATGGTGGAAAACATTTACTGTATTTTAGAACGGCAAGTTATTGGCCTGTATTTAGCAAAGAAAACCATGGATGACAAAAACAAGTATGAGGAATCATTTTCACAAACAAATTTGCCACCACAAAGTCCTGACCTTAAGCACATTAAAAGTTATAGGGATGTGCTCAAGAAAGACTACCAAGTGTTTCAACCGTTATGTCGAGAAGACTAGATCTCGGCCAAAAATTATGGCATTTCTGATCAAAATTAAATGCTTTGGCATTGCATATAGTTGTCAAAACAATGACAAGACGAATATGCACTGTAATCAAAGCTACAGGGGTTCCAACTAAATATTTGAGTGTGTGACTTTTTTTTTGGCCGGGCAGTGTAATTATATATTTAGCAAAAATATTTATTTTTGGGTTGACATCTGTGTAGGCATTAAGATTTGAGAAACTCAAAAATTTGTATTTTTGTAATACTATTTAATTAGTATTACAGTAGAATTGAGCGTGTGATGGCCCATGAAACAGGACTTGTAATTTATTCCAAAAAATGGGATTAAGTAAGGGAGACTGAAGGTTGGGAATAATGAGGGATGGAATAGGTGAGGTATTAACTACTAATGCAAACGGTAGTAAACCATTGAGAACGTAATTGTTATTGTATAGTATTTCTATTTTCATTCATTTATTTATTCAATTTGTGTGTGTGTGTGTTTTGTTTTGTGGAGTGATGGAAGGAGGACTCACACACAATTATATAACTGACTAAATTATTAAAGATGTCCTCCAGAGTGGGGGGGTGGCGGCGGGATATTTAAAAAAAACAAAAAACAAAAAAAAAAACAACAACAACCTTGATATGCTTATTAATACATCCTTCAACCAGGATTAATCATTAAAATCAACTGGGTGTTTTTATGGGCGGAGTAAACACATGGCAGGGTACATTTACTGTCTGACCACTGGGCCTTTCCACCCAGTTTTGTGTTCCTAAGGGGTAAAAGTTAAAGATTAAAATAATCTAAAAACGGTAAATCAGAATGTAATATCCCATAAAGTGTCTCACCTGTCGTCAGCGAAGCGGCCGTGGACAGAAACACACAGCTCTTTAGGATCCACATACTCCATTGAAAATTCATCGGCAGGAACTGCATAAATTTTGTACTGGAGAAAAAAAAACAGATAAACTCATTTAAACATTTAGACAGATTGATTATCTCAAGTAAAATTTGGAAAGTGAAATAACTCAGTGGTTGTTTCTCTTGCAGGAAGTGTTTTCCATCGATCTTGAGGGAAAAGGCTAAAGCTGAACTATGTTTCTGATTTGATCCCATTCAACGCCTTAAATATGAATCTGAAAAATTAATTTCAACAAAACAAAAGGAGCTTTTATTGAGCGGTTTTATCAAAGCCTTGTGCTTAAAATGTGACTGTTTGGCTGTGGAAAGGGGGAGAACATGACTCAGAGAGCGCAGCACAGAGGCCATGCTGAGCCTGATAAACAAATATGAACCACCAGGACCTCTCACAGCCTGGGCTGAACACCTCTGTGCTTGTTACATGTGTAGTATGAATATAACTCACGCCTCATTCACAATAAGGAAAGACCTGATTCTTTTCTTATCTTTTCTAGCTCAGTGGGAGCAGTGTCATGGAAGCTAAAGGATGACTGTTAATTAACAGTAACCAAGCAGAAAAGAGTCACTGCTCAGCTGGTTGGTGTACTCCCACACACACACACACACACACACACACACAAATGAATACACACATACAACAGACATGAACACACATGCATACAAATACAAAAACACTCACACGTCTGTGCACACATACACCCTGAATCACGAATATGCAGACAAGCAAGCACGCACAAAAACAGTCACACTTACACAAATAACCACACACAAACGCTCATAAATGCACACACACAAATACAGAGTCATAGACACACACAGGTAGAAATTTAAATTCACACACACCGATACATGCACACACAAATGCGCACACACACATACACACACACACACAGACCAGACACACACAAATGCACGCTCATGTGCAAGCACATTCACATATTGATTGGTTTTTACGAATCACCAAAATGCAGAGGTTATCAGGAGCTTTTAATTTGACACCTGGAGTCACTGATTTCACACTGATACTCTGTAGCTCAGCAGTGGTCCACAGGTCAGCTTTGAGCAGGTCATTTTTTGTGACAGTGTTTCTCTAAGCGCAATTTTGATAAGATCTTCTTAAAACACACTTGACAGGTGAGCTTCCCTCTAGGGCGACTATGCTGTAGGACAGAATGTTTACGTTAATGCATTAGCCACGTCTGCCGAGTTCTCCCACATAACTGTGGCATAGAATGCCAACAATACAATGTGACCCATTTCCAAGGCAGTAAATCAACATGGCACAGCTGTCAAGCACAGACATGAAGCTGTTATGATTCTGCCTTGTTTGCCATGTTTATTATGACTCTGACTGTGACTGTGTTTTGGGAATCAATGCCTTGTTTTGTTTCTGTATGTTCTGCCGTATTCCACTCCTGCAGTTATATCCCGGCCCGCCACCTACAGCCTAGAACCGCTATAGGACACTCAAGAAAAGACGCACTACATCGCAATGCCGGACAGTTGTTGTGCGGTCGGATGTGCGAACCGTCGGGGAGGAAAGCCGGGATAGTGTTTCTATCGCATTCCGTCTGAAAAAAAAACTCTGAGAGGAGAAAACTTTGGATCAGCACTATCAAGCTGCAAGCAGGTCATACAGAATGGCTCCTACGTGTGAACACACCTCTCCTAGACCTGCCATACAGGTGCAGTGACCAAAACGCACCAATCCCTCCTTCTCCACAGCAACCCAAGCTGTTAGTGGGGGGTCATTTAAGCTGTAGGAATGGTTTACCTGCCATCAGAAAATAATGTTTGATCAAATTTATCTTATATTGACTGTTATGGCATAACGTGACAAAATAATCGCTACGCACTGACTGACTACAGTGTTCCTAAAACTGACTCATGATCGTTTCGAAAATGACAATGAATTGGATGGCTAATGTTAGCTAAATTAGTACTCACCTTTGCTCGTAGAATGAAGAAGGACTTGTCCTTCACCTCCCAAACAGCAGCATTATTTACCCATCCAGACATAAAATAACGGTAACTGTCGGTGCTGTTATATGCCTTCATTCTGGCAACGGTGTAAGGTGACGGGTTCTCAACCAAATAAATGTAAAGATCCCCATATTCCAATTTCGGCAAGGACCTGGCGATGTGTAATTGCTCAAATAACGAATCCGGTGCTGTATATGGGTCACAAGTTCCCAACACTTCTAGCTTGTTTCGGTATCTCTCCTTCTCGGCCGCTGACAGGTGAAATAAATGAGTATTTTGTTTCTTGTTCGAAGAGGTTGCATTTCGCGCTGTCATTTTTGAACGTTGTTTTGCCCTCCAGGGCTCCCGGCGAGTCACGTGACTGAAAGCTATGAATTGTGTGCCACACTTTGGGTGATTTCATGGTTTCTGGGATTTCAACCATTCCTTCCAATCTCGTTTACTTCCTTCACCTAGCTTTTCTAACTTACTAACCCAAACTAACACTGGTTATAGTACTACCTTACTAACAAGCACTAAGGGATTGTATAGCTGCACTTACTAATTGACTAACAAGCTCTCAGCAGTCGCCCTATTCTAGTCTCCACCCCTTTGGCTTTACTCAATCTACTTTGCTGCAGTTTCAGCAGAACCTCCGCATTTGTTAGACTCTGTTCTCCCTCCTTATCTGTGCATGGTAGAACTCCCTAACCGGAGCCATATGTCTGTCTACAGGCTGTCTTGTGATCCCTGTCCGCGTTTTGGCTTTTGCCAAATTTCTTGTAATTAGGAACTTCCTCATGTTCATTCCTTTGTAATTAGTCTGATCCAGCACACCTGCTCCCTATCATAGCATGTGACTTCCCCTACGTGTATTTAAGCAGTCATTTCACTCACAGCTCTTGTCAGAATATTTTTCCCTGGTGCCGCGATTGTTGATGCCTTGTACTCTTAGTGTTATACTTCTGACTGGAACGTCCCGGATTTTGATTTTGGCTTTGTCTTTGAGATTCCTGTGCCCGTGTACCATACCTGCTTTGCCCAACCCTGAGTTTTGTCTTTGCTGCCCTGTTTACGAACTGGACTATGTCTACTGGATTTTGGCTTTGGCTTTGTCTCTGATATTCCTGTGCCCGTGTATCGAACCTGTTTGCCTGACCCTGAGTTTTGTGTTTGCTGCCCTGTGTACGAATTGGATTATGACTACTGGATTCTGATTTTGGATTGTGAACTCTGTACCATTTACTGCCCCGCAGGGGTTTCCACCCCAAATCCAAAAAAGAACAAGCTTACTGGATATTGTTAGTCTCGCTTCTGGTTCCTGAACGTTACCTCACAAAAGCTGGAAAAAAATAGCTCAATTCCTTCAACTCTAGTTTTTCAGAAGTTTTCCCTTAAGTAGATTCAACATCAGAAAATGCTTTTTTTCTCCAAATCGTAGGTCAATGTCACACACACACACGTCCTGCACCTGCTGGTTGCAGAGTGTCACTCAAGTAACATCACCCGCACATTAGGTGAAATATTCAAACCCTGGATGCCATGTTTCCATGGCTGCAGCATGACATCAAATAGAAAACATTCATATTTTGTGCATCATTCTATGCATACTTCCCTGAAATTCAGCAAAATATATTTCAGATGTTTGGAAACCTCAGGTTCTCAACTAAAATTTTAAATAGACCTAAAGTTCCACAGATTTGAATAAAGCAGCTGTGTTTGACAAACCCATTTATGGCTGCTTAGGTTCTATGGGGTTAATGTTCTCAATTACAGTGAAAAACTTAAGGGCTGGGTCACCAAATTTGTCCATTTGAAAGAAAACTACAAATCACTGAATCCAAGCTGCACCCAAATCTATATGGGCATGAAAAAATAACACTAAATAAGTAAAACAAAATAAAAATGAGTGAACAACAAAATTGCAAAAAAAAATAAATAAATCAAAACTATGTTCCCAGTCTTTTCCCATGCGTAAGATATTCACACTTCGCCTACTTTACATACAGGGTCCTTGTTGCCAGAACACATGCCAACACAGTAAAAGAGGGCGCTTTAGGGATGAAACGCAGGTTATCTCTAGAACATTCCAGCTGTCAGTGCTAGCACTAAAGTGTGAGGGGTGTTTATGCCTCACAGCACCGTTTATCCTCACAGCAATTCTGTCATGTGCCCGACGCTTCAGCAGCAGGGGGAGGAGGCTGTAACTAGTGAAAACAAGTCTTTCTTCACAAGGACTCATTACCGGCCATCGTATTTAACCAAACTTTTCAAAACAGCTCATGTCATAGCTGAACTGAAGTCGGCAATACTGATAAGTCCAGAAAGTGCACATTTTTGTGCACTTCAAAAAGACTGACTTCAAAAAGGAAAAAAAGTCAATAAATGGATTTCAAGTAAAAGTGTCAAGTATTCATACTAAGAGCCATTTAAAAAAGCAATAAGCAACAATTCACAATATTTTATAGAAATAATGAACTGAAATATGAATAACATAAAAGGAGAGAAATAAAAGAATAGGTAACATCACAGGGTAAGTCAGCATGTCTGTGTCAACAGTTATAGTCCGATACTGAAACCACTCCCCAAAAAAATCCACAAAGAGGAGTGTGAACACAAAAAAGGCCGTATGCGCTACTCAACATTGGCGCAGGCGTTTGGAATGCTGAGGGCTGGAATGAGTGCCGCAAAAGTGGCGCCACACTTTGGAGTGCATCATACGACTGTTGCATTGTCTATAGACATGATATGGGCAGACAGAGAGTACCTGAGATTGACTGCGACCTGAACAACCATGCGTAGCCACACATACGCAGGACCATTATACCCGAGTGATGCACTTCCATGACCGCCTTCATCCAGTGACTTTGACAGCGGCGTAGGTTCCTGGTAGATACCATAATTTATCCACATCAGCTCCTGCAAAGTACATACTTAGAGGGCTCCAGGATGTAGGAATCCCTTCATTCACACGTTGGGACAGTCCTGACAGATGGAATATATGCCACTCGTCATCACTAAGGACAGGCACATTCCAACAGGTAACTAGCCAAACCGTAGCTGGCGCAATACCACTTTTAGTGAAGATCCATGCTACCTGCTGTATTGCAATGATGGAGGTCCACGTGTGTACCGCAGACGAGGCGAAAGGTATGCCGATCCATGCATCGTGCAAGTGGATCAATTCAGTGGTGGAAGTGGGCATCTATGGGATATGACTGGTGGTCTTCATTGGTTTTTGTTGATGGAACACTGACAGCACAATGCGATGTGGATGAAGTCTGAGAATCATATCGCGCCCCTCATCAGCCAAAACTGTCATATCATCTTCATGCATGACAATTCTCGTTCTCACGCGGAAAGAACTACCAGGAACTGTTTGGACAAAGATGTCAGGGTGTTGGACTGGCCACCTTAGTCGCAAGACATGAACCCCAATGAGCATCTTTGGGACATTCTGGATCAGGAAGTCGCCATCGAGATCCTCCCACTACTCACAGCGAGCTTCATGCTGCTCTGTTGGGGCAAGTGGACCAAAGTTCGCAAAGACAGATCAACAATTTGGTGCTCTCGATGCTGCGAAGAATGCAAGCACTATTAGCAGCAAATGGTGAACATGCGCATAATCACCGTTGCTCCACGTGATCCAGAATGAACTCTGAAGTGCAATCATTTGAAAATATTTAAATAAAGGTGTTAAAAAATTTGTCACATATATATTTTATTACTTTTATTCAACAAACTTTGTAATGGAAACTTTAGTTTGTAGCATTTGTAAGTCCTCTTCGAAAAGTTTACATTGAATTGGTTGCTCTTCAACAGTCAAGACTCTTTTAAAGCTTATGACAATAGACTGCCTGGCCACAGAAAAAGCTAAACACTGTAACATATTAGCTTTTGATTACTGTGTACATTTTTTGTGGCATTGTTTGGACAACTTTATGCAATGTCACAACATTTATTTTCATTCAGAGCTGCATTCATTTTTGGCTACAATCTTTATTGAAGACGGGTCAGTTAACTTGGCACATGCCAAAGACTTTCAGAGGGGTTACTAATGCATTGGACACTTCTTAATTCAATTCCAGTGATTTCAGCAACCATCTTAATAGTTTTCTTCGCTTGATACACGCCAGTAATTTGAGCCTTATAAAACGCAATAAGATCTTTTCCACAAGCAGTGGATACGTCTTCCGACATGGGTGTTCAAAAATGCTACACACTGCATCAGTTAAAGATAAAGTAACATTATGCAACTATTTTACCTCAAAATACCAGCTTGAAAATTATTTTTATGGTACACTGGCAAGTAATAAAGAGAATGGTGCATCTATCATTCCCACTGCATGACTTGAATGCCTGTTCTTGCACTATGTAACTTTAACTGATTGGGCACAATAACCCACGAAAAGTGCCTAACACTTTATGGCACACGCTACATTATGCCACCAACGATGGGTCTTCAGGTAGGTATGAGAAGAAGCTAGCCCAGTATTCTCTGTATCAACATTATGGCAGAGGCGACAAGACTAAAGAGGACACCTAGGGTGGAAGCTAAGAAGAGGGGAAGAGAGAACGACCAAGCAAGAGGTTGGACAAATCTTGGATTTTAGTCAAAGCCTTGCAAAATACAACGCTGCAAGACAGACGCTGTGCAGGCCTTTTTGTTGCTAGACTAGAAAGTAATATCAACTGAATTTGTAGGTCTCGTGTTGTTGCACTTGCTCTGATGTTTGACTATGCTCGCAAAGTTGTTGAATCGATAGTTTTTGGGGTTTTTTTTGTCATAAGCCAAGTCAGCCCATTTTGGCAGAGGTTTTAATCGCTAAACAAACCTCAGTCCTACATCGATACAGGTAAAAAGTGGTCTTGTGTCGGTTCCTGTCCAACTACCTATGCTGGCTAGCCTGCCTCCCAAATTTGCATCACTTTGTGGCAAGGGAATAAGGGTTTTGTGAGACTCAATTATTTATAAACCTGCTTTGAGTACTTTCCCGCATCCTGACATATTATTGCTTGGTGTTAGCTGAGAGACCAATAGCTGTGCTGCTAACTGGAAAACAATGGCAATGCAACAGCAAAGTGTACATCCCAGCCAATTTTATTTATGAAAGATTGCACCTTTAGGCAGTAACTTAATGAGTGTCCTCCCGGTCTCATAGAGTTTCTTATTTTTTTCTGAATGCCTATGTTATCTAAACTCAGTTCTATCTTAGGCTAGCATGCACATAAATACATTCCAAAAGTTTGGTCAGTCATTTAACTGTCTCACGCCAAGCATGCCTTGCAGGTTTACAACATTCCTACCAATCTAAGCTAACTTGTAATAAATTAAACCTTCCAATATGTACCGTACAGGCCAGCAGATACTGCCTAATACTCATGAGATGTCTTGTGTATCTCTTGTGGATTTCTCGTGATACTCTCCTCTTCAGGGTGCGTGCTATCATTAACCTCATAGACAAGCTTCGCAGTTGGCGGGCCGCCGAACCTACACACGCATGCCTAGAGTCTGCCAAACGTAATATAGTCTGAATTAGGGCTATGCACAGTGTTACTGATAATTACTTTTCATATGCAGATTTAATAGGTATAATACGTTGTTGCGTTGTTGTTGGTAATCGCTAATCATAAATCTGTGAAAATCGTGTGGTCTGAAGAAGAGTATACGATATCCAGCAGCAGTTGAAGAATCACTTTGAAAATCTCAGTGTATATGTTCTGTTGGTCTGAATGAAACATAACGTGCTACATACATGTAGATTGTAATTTTTCCAACCTGTTTACTGTTTCATCATTTCATCAGGTCATGTGGTAGAGGGAGATTACTCACATTGTGTTTGCAGTTAAATTTAATTTAATTTAATTTTCTGTTTGACGATGTTGGTTTATTCTTACGCACTTGGGGGTCTATTCTCCCATGCGCTTAAGTCAAAAAAAAGCGCGTAGCTACGCGCTTTTCAGCCTACGCGTATTCTCCCCTCTACTTACGTCTGTGCATTACGCGCCTTGAAGGCACTTACGCGCTTGGGGCGGAGCAAGGCCAAAATCGGGGCGTTTCCGGGCGTTTCTCATGCAAATAACACTTACGCGTATTCTCCCCCTGGCTTACGCGCTTTTTCTGTTAAGCACTTTTGAGGGCTGTATTAAGGTCAAGCGCCAATATTAGGCGAAATTGAATATTGCGTTTGATGTCGGTTATAGGCCGAATTTTAACATTACTTTTATTTTATTTAACATGGTAAAGGTTGAGACATTTAATATTCGATTGTTCTTCCGTATTTCTAAACTACATTTCACAAAGCCATGATAATCTATCAAACGAAATCATCACATGATATTACGCATCAGCCTCTTCTCCAATCAGTTAAATTACAAACGCAAAACTATTAATTAATACGAGTATACATAAGACCATCATTCTACCATGCCCTCAAAATCTAAAGCCAAAATGCCAGTCCTGCATTTGCTTGTACTCTTGCGTGATTGGGAAAGAGTAAGAGGAGCGCGCCGAGCTCGAAGACGAACACGCATATATCGGCTTCGTTTGGACATCCTGGGACAAACAAACATCGAGTGCATCCAGCGCTTTCGTCTGGACCTTGCATGAGGCAATCATCTATCTTTGCCGACTTCTGGATGAACAACTATCCAGCCGCAGCAATTATCCACGAAACATACCCCTGGTCATCAACGTCAGAACTGCGCTGTCGCTCCCGGCATCTGGGTCGTTTCAGAGAGTGGCTGGTGATGTCATTCACATCACAGGCGTCTGTGTCAAGGTGTCTGACGCAGTTCGTTGGCGCTTCAAGTTCTTCTCCATGCACATCCACTGCAGAAAGAGTGGATGACATCCCCTCCTCCTGTGCAGTGAAATGCACAGGGGATGATGGTTGCCCACTGTTGCGTGTACAGTTCTCCAGAGAACCTGGCTTTTACAGCGCCCCGCAGATCTCTCCATTTATGCTTTAAATCGGGGATACTGCGCTTACATCTCACCACCGAAGCCACATCCAGAACGAGTCGCAGCTTAATTCCTCGGATCAGCCTTCATTGCTCCTTGCCATAAAACACCAACATCTGTGAAATTTGGTTTTCGGCTTTGGCTCGACGTCGCCATCATTGTCTTCCATGTTCTATTAACTAATGCGACTGCCCTATATGTTCGTGATGATCTGAAAATTTGTGATATCCTCACGAGTGAGGGGATTGATTTTCTAATTGAGGATATCTGAATTAACTAACTCGAGTCCTAGTAATTTTTTACCATTGGTAATACTGTGTAATTTAATGTGTGAATAAAGATATTATTAAATAGGCTACTCTAGATTGAGCCCTACCCTGGCAAATACCAGAGCACTATCCATTTGTTAATCAATTTTAGCCTTTAAAGATAGCTGACATGGAAAGAATCGTCATCAGTAAATGGGATAATTGATTATAATAAAGTATTAGTGTCAAGTTCAAGTGAATGTGTTGCTCAAATCAAATAAGATGATAGGTTATGCATATGGAATTCCGTCATTACTGAGGCGGTTTCGGGGTGGGGAGATGACCGCGTGCGGGGTAAGAATCCTTGTTAAAGCGTTTCCATGTCCTTTAGTTGCAAACCTGACATCGGAGTAGTTTTCAAGTGCGCAATGTCTAAATGAGATCATATAAACTGTCTTTGATTGTCTTTGTGTGACTAGAATGTTCCCTTTGTCTTCTTCCCTGTCTTCCACGGAACAAACAGGCTGGTGTAGGAGGGGCACATTTTCAATGATCTGATTGCGCTGATTGAGAAGCGCTAAATTCTTTATTTATTATTTCATTATCGCGGCAATTTGTTTGTATGCATAGCTTTAATGCCATGGTGGCTAGAGTAAGAAATAACAAGTGTTTGTCACTAACATATCCCCCGCCGCCGCAATTTTATGTGTCCGTACGGACGGAGCCCAATGCTATATCCCCGCTTCGCGCTCATCGCGCGGCGGGGGATAAATAAAGAGATGTCTGAATTACGTCTTGTAATTGGAACGGCCTCCTATTACAGCGGCATAAAAAAAAACTCGTATCTTCACAATGACAAACTTCACAGGAAAATAAAAAATAAATATAAAATAAAATAATAATAATAATTATTATTATTATAATACAAATGGATAAATATAGTTTAAAATAAAAATGTTTAATTTTGCATGTAAGAATAGTGGACATACGAGTTTTCGTTTCTTATCAGTTTGGAGATACGAGGTTTTATCAGCAGGCCGACGATATTCAAATTTAAAGTCTGGTTTGCGTTTTCCATGGACCACAAATGCGTTTTCATTGTTAATCAGAAAATCCTTTTTCCATGTTTTCCTGATAGCCATAATCAATGAGCTTTGTACAGAGTCTGCCTCTCTTTTGGATCAGTCACACCTCTTTCATAAGGCCGCCTACATTCTGAAGTTAAGCGCTGTGGGCGTGATCGAAGCGGGTAGGGGAGAATACGCGTAACTCAAAAGCGCTTAACTCGAAGCGCGTAAAAAAAGACTTACGCGCTAATGGGAGAATAGACCCCTTTGTCATTAACATTCCTTAATCATTACGTGTCATGCATTAGTGGTGGCTGTTCAGTTAATTAACTGTTTGATTGTTATTCAGGCAAACCTGATTGCAAACAGTTTAAAAGCAATTATGCGGGAAAGGGTGATCACTGAAGGCCTTCCTGACATCTGACGGCACGCCACTGCTAATATGGCATAAGACTGTTGGCTCGAGAAGCTAAAGCATGTATTAATTGACAAAATGTACATTTTCTGTCAACTGCTAAACTTCCTGAATCGCTGCGGCTCCGCTAGCTATCACCGTCACTTTCTCTTCCCGCTAACTGCCCAAAAGAGCGAAGCTGTTACATTGACGTGGCGTTACCTGCGCTACCCGCTATATACTCCGTGTATAAGCTTCTCACGCATTAAGTGTATGTCTTGCGCTTCTTTTAGGCTTATTTACCATCAGTGTTTCCCCTACATTCATCCAGCAGCGGTGCAGCGCCAGATTTCGAGCGCCGCTGCTGAAATTTCACATGATCATTAATGCGCTAAGAATGCTGTTTACTCGCACTTTGTGAGCGCAACAACACACAACGTTATTCTGAATTTGTTTTGAGTCATCAACGAGCGCATAAAATCCTCTCAGACCCTCTTGGGACATAAACGTAAAAGGTAACTTAAGCTTATACACGGAGTATATAGCGGGTAGCGCAGGTAACGCCACGTCAATGTAACAGCTTCACTTTTTTGGGCAGTTAGCGGGAAGAGAAAGTGACGGTGATAGCCAACAGTCTTATGCCATATTAGCAGTGGCGTGCCGTCAGATGTCAGGAAGGCCTTCAGTGATCACCCTTTCCCACATAATTGCTTTTAAACTGTTTGCGATCAGGTTTGCCTGAATAACAATCAAACAGTTAATTAATTGAACAGCCACCACTAATGCATGACACGTAATGATTAAGGAATGTTAATGACAAAGGGGTCTATTCTCCCATTAGCGCCTAAGTCTTTTTTTACGCGCTTCGAGTTAAGCGCTTTTGAGTTACGCGTATTCTCCCCTACTCGCTTCGATCACGCCCACAGCGCTTAACTTCAGAATTTAGGCGGCCTTATGAAAGAGGTGTGACTGATCCAAAAGAGAGGCAGACTCTGTACAAAGCTCATTGATTATGGCTATCAGGAAAACATGGAAAAGGATTTTCTGATTAACCATGAAAACGCATTTGTGGTCCATGGAAAACGCAATCCAGACTTTAAATTTGAATATCGTTGGCTTGCTGATAAAACCTCGTATCTCCAAACTGATAAGAAACGAAAACTCGTATGTCCACTATTCTTACATGCAAAATTAAACATTTTTATTTTAAACTATATTTATCCATTTATATTATTATAATAATTATTATTATTTTATATTCATTTTTTATTTTCCTGTGAAGTTTGTCATTGTGAAGATACGAGGTTTTATATGCCGCTGTAATAGTAGGCCGCACCAATTACAAGAGGTAAATCAGACATCTCTTTATTTATCCCCCGCCGCGCGATTAGCGCAAAGCGGGGGATATAGCATTGGGCTCCGTCCGTACGGACACATAAAATTACGGCGGCGGGGGATATGTTAGTGACAAACACTTGTTATTTCTTACTCTAGCCACCATGGCATTAAAGCTATGCATACAAACAAATTGCCGCGATAATGAAATAATAAATAAAGAATTTAGCGCTTCACAATCAGCGCAATCAGATCATTGAAAATGTGCCCCTCCTACACCAGCCTGTTTGTTCCGTGGAAGACAGGGAAGAAGACAAAGGGAACATTCTAGTCACACAAAGACAATCAAAGACAGTTTATATGATCTCATTTAGACATTGCGCACTTGAAAACTACTCCGATGTCAGGTTTGCAACTAAAGGACATGGAAACGCTTTAACAAGGATTCTTACCCCGCACGCGGTCATCTCCCCGCCCTGAAACCGCCTCAGTAATGATGGAATTCCATATCCATAGCCTATCATCCTATTTGATTTGAGCGACACATTCACTCAAACTTGTGCCTAATACTTTATTATAATCAATTATCCCATTTACTGATAATGATTCTTCCCATGTCGGCTATTCTTTAAAGGCTAAAATTGATTAACAAATGGATAGTGCTTTGGTATTTGCCAGGGTAGGGCTCAATCTAGAGTAGCCTATTTAAAAATATCTTTATTCACACATTAAATTACACAGTATTACCAATGGTAAAAAATTACTAGGACTCGAGTTAGTTAATTCAGATATCCTCAATTAGAAAATCAATCCCCTCACTCGTGAGAATATCACAACTTTTTAGATTATCATGAACATACAGGGCAGTCGCATTTGTTAATAGAACATGGAAGACAATGATGGCGACGTCGAAGCAAAGCCGAAAACCAAATTTCACAGATGTTGGTGTTGTATGGCAAGCAAGCAATGAAGGCTGATCCGAGGAATTAAGCTGCGAATCGTTCTGGATGTGGCTTCGGTGGGGAGATGTAAGCGCAGTATCCCCGATTTAAAGCATAAATGGAGAGATCTGCGGGGCGCTGTAAAAGCCAGGTTCATTGCACACCGGAGAAGTGCATAGGCAACAGGTGGTGGGCAACCATCATCCCCTGTGCATTTCACTGCACAGGAGGAGGGGATGGCATCCTCTCTTTCTGCAGTGGAAGTGCATGGAGAAGAACTTGAAGCGCCAACGAACAGCGTCAGACACCTTGACACAGACGCCTGTGATGTGTATGACACCACCAGCCACTCTCTGAAACGACCCAGATGCCAGGAGCGACAGCGCAGTTCTGACGTTGATGACCACAGGTATGTTTTGTTGATAATTGCTGCGGCTGGACAGCTGTTCATCCAGAAGTCGGCAAAGATAGATGATTGCTTCATGCACGGTCCAGGCGAAAGCGCTGGATGCACTTGATGTTTGTTTGTCCCAGGATGTCCAAACGAAGCCGATATATACGTGTTCATCTTCGAGCTCGGCGCGCTCCTCTACTCTTTCCCAATCACGCAAGAGTGCAAGCAAATGCAGAACTGGCATTTTGGCTTTAGATTTTGAAGGCATGGTAGAATGATGGTCTTATGTATACTTGTATTAATTAATTGTTTTGCGTTTGTAATTTAACTGATTGGAAAAGAGGCTGATGCGTAATATCATGTGATGATTTCGTTTGATAAATTATCATGGCTTTGAGAAATGTAGTTTAGAAATAAGGAAGAACAATCGAATATTAAATGTCTCAACCTTTACCATGTTAAATAAAATAAAAGTAATGTTAAAATTCGGCCTATAACCGACATCAAACGCAATATTCAATTTCGCCTAATGTTGGCGCTTGACCTTAATACAGCCCTCAAAAGCGCTTAACAGAAAAAGCGCGTAAGCCAGGGGGAGAATATGCGTAAGTGTTATTTGCATGAGAACCGCCCGGAAACTCCCCGGTTTTGGCGTTGCTCCGCCCCAAGCGCGTAAGTGCCTTCAAGGCGCGGAATGCACAGACTTAAGTCGAGGGGAGAATACGCGTAGGCTGAAAAGCGCGTAGCTACGCGCTTTTTTCGACTTAAGCGCATGGGAGAATAGACCCCAAAGTGATGACCTATTGGCTATGTTGATATAATTGATGTGACTCTGCAAGGATGACAATCTGCAAAAAATCCAAAACAGTTATTTTCGCTATCACTCAGCTGTGCATAGTATCTAACAACGCACTTTAGCTGTCACTATATTCAGACTATAGAACGGATTCTCATGGCTTATCGCTCAATGAACCTCGCAAACTAATTATAAATTATAATTAGTTAAATTATATTAAATTATTAAATTATAAAGACGTAGGCAATTGATGTTCTCCAGTCATTGATGTGCGGAAGCAAACGTATATTTTCGTAGTGCAATGTATAACAAGGCTTTCAAAAATAAACAAGTATTTGCCACTAATGTGTCTTAGTCCCCCGCCAGGAAATGGCAAATCGTGTCAAAATGAACAGTGTCTCGGTGTAACCTTGAGAGTGACGCGAAATCGACTGGTGCCGGGGCACCACTGTAATACATGTTGACATGAAATTTGAAGGAAATCCGTCAATTAATTCTTGAGATATCTCGCTGACGAGGATTCGGGACGTACGTACGTACATACGGACAGACGGTCGTGAATACATTGTCCCGCCGCTTCGCGCATTCGCGCGGCGGGGGACAATTAGATTCTCTTCGGTTCCATCAATCAGTCTGAGCAACTGTTTCTAATCGGGGAGGTAAACTGCGAGAGGTGTCTGTCATTAAGAAGTGAAAGGTGAGGTTATTGCTGGCCCTGTGTTTCTGCCGACGGACTGTCACTGCATATTAGCCGTATTTATACCGTTAAATCTGTTTATACCGCCATATTTATGCTGATAATTCTGTTTATACTACTACACTTGCCACATTTATACTGTTTATATCTTGGCCACTTTCTTTTCTTAGATATATTTTAGCTTGAATATATTTATTTTTCTACATGTTGATCGCTAAATGAAATTTCAATTTCCAGATGAGTCTGTTAAACTGGGTGGTTAGGAAGAGAAAGGAGGATGGTGACCATGGAGGAGCTGAAGTTAGTAAAGTAAATTATGGATGCAAACTAGTGTTTTGCACCATGCACATACGCAGTTGATGCAGAGCAACGTAATGAAGTTCGGCTTTCCTACACTGTTATCAACTGACTCAATTTAACAGTTAAATTAACACATTGTCTCCTTGCTATTTTAACCATAAGTGGAGTCCTGCGCGCAATTTACTGTGGTTTACACAAAAATGTGCAAGATTATAACGGTGCGTTTGCGGAAACAAAATGGCGCAGTTTCATTTACACATTAGGTTTTTTTATGTCTCCGTCACTGATCCCAGTTGGAGCAACACGCAGTAGCCTATATCATCCTGTTATCCATTGTAGACGGACTAAATGAAGAAATGTTTGTATGTGCACTCAGAATGAAGTTGTTCCGATCTTTATACAAAAAGCAAAGGTATAAATTAAATTCATACATGAATACAACGGATATAATCTGTTACGCGCATAAAGCGGATATGAATAGTATTATATGTACAACGGATTTTATCAGTTTTATGCATATTGTGGATTCCGCTTATAAAGGACAAAATCAACTGGTCCAATTGAATCCGTTATACGCAAATTTTACTGTGTGTGTACATAATTATTGTGTTTTATAAAGACGTAGATCATCGTTTGTTGTGTTGCGGAGAGGTTAGCGGTATGTCGGAACGATTTTTTTTTTTTTAATTTATTTTTATGGGAGCAACATTCCCTACAGGCTTCTTTAAATCTCTTCAGCTCGTAACAAAGTGACTGACAGGCTAGTTACTTAATTGCTGATGGCAACAGCCTTCCATCCATTGTAACGCTAAGCCTGATCATAAACGAAGTGTAATTCTTTGTTTATTGATGCGGTTCGCAAGCTAGCAGACACTCGGGAATCTGTCTAGTTAGCTCGCTGTGGCGCACTCCACTTCAGTTATGAATGTCAGTGAATGAGTTGACGTTAGAATTAATACTGTCAATCTAGCTGTGACTAGGCCTACTCCTTTGTTAATGAGGTAAGCTGTTCTTCAATGTAAGGATAAAATGTATATTAGGCCTACAACATTAACGTTGTTGGAATTCCACCAGCTACCTTGTTGATGAACGTTTTCCAGATAAAAAGATCTCAAGTCATATCCTGATAGTAGGTTAATAATCACTAATCCGATTTTAAGATGAGTGTCAAATCGGTTAAAGAGAGAGGTGAACGGTGATCACGGAGTAGCTAAGGTTAGTGAAGGAATTTGAGCAGGCAACGTCAAATTGGCTTCAATAAATTTCTGTGATAAGCCACCCCATTTTGCTAGTATCTTTTGTTACAAAGAAAAGTTTAAAATCAATACAGAAATGGTACTTTGTGACTAGTTCAAGATTAACCATGGTCATGCATAATAATCAATAGGTAGTGTCAGCAGATAACTTGAATCTGTTAATTGTTTGGTAAATTGTAATTTGCCCAGAAAACACACAGACGTCCCCACTTAAAGTGCAATTTTTCAAAATTTTCCTTTGGGGGAGAATTCCCCCAGACGACAACCCCCTTCTTCCTTCCTTCCTTCCTTCCCCCCCGTTGCTAGGTTATCGACACATAGCACCGCTGCTAATAAAAAAATCTAGGGGAAACACTGACCATAGTCCGCAATTATTCAATGAACACTTATTAATTAGATTCTTACACGGAATTAAAATCTTGTGCATTGAAATTTCAGCGTCACTAGCGTAAAGGTGGACCTCACCACAAGTAAAATGGAAAGTGATTATGACTCCGGACTTTCCGTGCTTCTCTTTACTCAGGGATTGGAAACAATGCATGTGTTTCATGATCGTTTAAATTGTTTAAATGAAATAACACCATTTGAAACATCTTCTTGCAATTCCATTGCTTTCAATCCCTCAGTAAAGACAAGCGTGAGAATTCCTGAGTCATAATCGATTTCCGCTTCACTAGTGTGGAAATTAATCGTAATGCATATGAAACTGATCAACTTCATGCACAATGACTTAAATTCCGCGGGCGAATTTCTTCAGTGCGCATAAATAGAATAATTGCTGACATTGGCGCAGGAACGTGAATGACAGAGACTCACGCCTAACGCATGAGACTTGGCATTTCTGCAACTGTTGCAGTATCCTGAATAGAATAGAGCTCACATTCAATGTCTTTTTTCCTTCAAATGGAATTGGTTAAGTGTACAGTAATTATTAGTTTGATATTTGTTTGGCACATAGATTTTGCTGATGTAATGTACTGAAATGCAAATTATCACCGGCCCTAGGCCAATTACTTTTCCTCCACACGATATACAGCATGTGACTCGTACATTTACACTGCGTCGCGATATTCTCCTGTCTCGTGTATTTCTCCCGATAATCCCGCGTAGAAATGGCACTGGCTGCTGGCCTGTATGGTATTTTGTGCAATGTAGCCTATATCATGTTGCCAACAACATTTTATTTGATTAAACACACACCACATTCAAATACCAAGCAAACAATGTATATTGGCTGAAAACACCAGCAGTATTTCAGCAAAACCTTTCAGTGATTGTTTTTTATTTTTGTTGTTATGCAAGTGTTCATATCCAATGTCACCGTAAATAAAACGACGCAGGGCTATTTTTGTAAGAAGTCCTGTAATATTGCTATTTTTCAGCCGACATGTTCCCCATTAGATCTCCTCCCTTATTTTCCCCATTTAAACCCCTCAGCTCAGTCGGCATATTGCAAGTTTGTTATCCAATTCTACTCTATGTTACTTAGAGTGGTGTTTGATTCCTGAGCCTCCTGGTTACAGTTCAGCTTTGTTTCTAGATTTACGATTCTGCTTAGTCCCCTGTATGTGATTGGTACCCCTATTTGACTTCTTGTTTGGCTTTCCATTTCCGATCCATCTCATGTTTTGACGATGGCGCTGCGACATCCCTTTTTTGTACTGTGCTCTCATTCTGATTCTGGATTTTCCCTTCTATGCTGTATTTACATTGCTCGTGTTTGATCTGGACAGTCCAACCATGATTCTGAATAAAGTCACTGAGCTGAATTCCTGTCTGCGAATGAGTTCTGATCCTGCCCCCTGTCAGATTCTTATATAATAGGGCTTTAAGAAATTGTTGCCATCTGGAACATATTAATCACTGTAATCATAATCCTCTCCTAGGCTTATTTGCTTATTTAAATCCAAATGGCAAATTTTGACCAAGCAGTGCATGTTACCATAAAAAAAACATTAAAATGCCCATGAGAGCAGAAAGTTAAGGACAAAGCCCCACTGTAATTGGTTTGAATGCCCTATGTGAAAGCTTGGATAAGAATATGAATGTGGGTGCTATATTTTAATGGCAAACAGGTCCTGCCTGTTGTCGGTGAAGGAGGCAGGACAGTTCCAATGGCGACTAGCACTCACCAATAGGAAGGAAGCAGTGGGAATCTGTAGCGAGACGTCAGTCTTAAGGTCCATCTGGAGGGTGGCTATGCGACTGCTGTTGTCCACAGCGACTCCTCGACACAGGAAACTTCAAGGACAGAAACACCATCACCTAAACTATCACCAAAACCATTCATGGGCAAAACACACCGTAAACCCCACTGATGTCACCACCTGAAATGTCAAAGTGCAAAGATTATGCCGTTAATTGGGTTATGTACCACATGACATCTCCACTGGCGCATGCTAGTTTTCCTTTCAACCAAGACTCTGAATTGTAACAAGCTGTTAATAGTTCTCATGTAAACAAGAACCGAGGCTACTGAGAGATGGCTTACGCTAACATTATTTCAGAAGCAGTTACACATGCTAGGAAGCATGAGTGTCCTATGGTCCTATCCCAGGAGGTCAGTCATTATGGATCTCAAACAGCTCATGCTTTAACTATGAGTTTGTTGCATTGATTATTTTAACCACTGCGCTCTCCTGCCACAGATATTTTTCTTGTTCCTAGCCTTGTTACTGAACTCAATGAGAGCGATATGGAGTCCACAATCAAAAAATAACTTATTTTTCCTTTACTTACTCACCATTTAAAACAAAGTGCTTTAATTTATTTGACTTCAGAATCCACATTACTCATATTATGAGCTTTGACCATACTTGTGTGAATGTATGCATTGAATTGTTAAGTGTTAAGTCAAGAACAACAAAGTATATTTGGTCCCATATTTTACTATGAAGGAAAACCATGAGGTGAAATCAGTGGGGTCCTGATATGTTGTCATGGAATCTGGTGACAAAAACTAAAAATTACATTGTGAAGACTGACTAAATTGATTCTGAAGGGAAATAATGCTATGTATGCTGACAGACAGATTTGTGAGTACATTCTGTGTTTTTACATGTTTTGAAAAAGCCAGTAGGTGCTTAGATTTTATCAATATTTTCATGATGAATGGACCACTAGAAATATTTCAAAATTATTTGTAACTGATTCTCCCAACTCCATTAACCATGATATCTGATCATCAAACCTTTCCTTCTCTTCAAAAGTCTCTGTTTCTGAGTCAAAATATTTTCTTACAATAGCGCCAATATCGTGATATACAGACTCATACTGATTTGCATACGTGCTGATGTACCTGTAGGCACAGCTGTTGATGTCGACCCGTGCTGGCTCCTGACTGTCGGGCAGGCTGCTCAGAAACACGTTAACACTCTGCAGCGTGTCCTCCTCGCTGGCGTACTCCAGCACCAGCACATAGGGACCCGGAGAAGGTACCCTGAGCGTCAGCTGCAGTTGGGACTGCAAACCCCCACAGTCACATGATCACACACAGATGACACACATACAGCACCCTCTATAATTACTGGCACCACTGGTAAAGATGTGTTCTTTAGCTTCTAATAAATTCAGTTTCTTTCCAAATAATCTAGGACCACAATGAAAAAAGGAGGAAAAGCCAACCTTTAATTCAAGTGCATTTATTCAGTGGGAAAAAAAATCTCACAATAAGGAATTATTCTTTTACATTAAATCATGTGTGCCACAATTATTTGATGTTAATACTTTGTAAAACCCCCTTTTGCCAACAAAACAGCACCTAATTCGGCACCTAATTCTGTGTCTGGTGAACTATTTCTGTGTAGATTTGGCCACATGTTTAGAGTCATGATCATGCTGAAAGACTCAGAGATGGCCCATCTTCAGCATTCGGGCAGAGGCCACCAAATTTTGACTTAAAATGTCCTGGTATTTCAAAGCATTCATGATGCCATGCACCCTAACAAGAACCTCTGGAAGAGAAACATGCTCACAGCATCACAGATCCTCCCCCGTACTTCACAGTGGGCATGAGGTGCTTTTCTGCAAACACATCTTTTGTGTTCCGCCAGACCCACTTAGAGTGTTTGTTGCCAGAAAGCTCTATCTGGGTCTCATCTGACAAAAGCACACGGTCCCAGTTGAAGTCCCAGTACCGCTTAGTGAACCCCAGACGTTTGCGTTTATGATTGTGAGTGAGAAAAGGTTTTTTCCGTGCATGCCTCCCAAACAGCTTGTTGGCATGTAGATAGCGCCTGATGGTCGTTTTGGAGACTTTGTGACCCCAAGATGCGACCATTTGTTGCAATTCAGTAACAGTGAGCTTTGGAGCACTTTTTATTTCTCTTACCATCCTCCTCACTGTGCTTGGCGGCAAAATAACTTTGCGTCCTCTTCCAGGCTTGTTTACCACTGTTCCAGTTGTTTTATACTTCTTGATGATTCCTCTGAGAGTAGATATGGGCAGGTGCAGGCGAGTGGCTATTTTCTTGTAGCCATTGCCTGACTTGTGAAGGTCGACACACATCTGCCTTACTTGAATGGTGTGTTCCTTTGTCTTTCCCATGTTGAACAGTGGATAAGAGAAATGGCCTCTTTGTCACGTCATAATTGTACCCCAGGGAAACAGGAAGTGATGATTTACTAATTAAATATTCCTAGATACTCTGATCAACTTTGCAAACTACTGTAGAAATGACAGAAATACTTCAATTACATTTAATTCCAAGGAATTGTTAGGGGTGCCAATGATTGCGGAACATGTGATTTTATGAAAAATAATTATTTCTTAGTCAAGGACTTTTTTTCCCCTTACAATTCACTAAAGTTGAAGGTTACATTTTTCTAAAATGTGAGAGTATACTTCTGCAATAAAAATTGAATTTATTTTAAGGCTTTTAACACATCTTAACCAGGGGGGCCAATAATAATGGAGGGCACTGTATCACCAAAAGATAATTATAGTGAAAACTGGCCTTAAAATAAACATGGAAAGTGCTATCAATAAGTGTTATAAAATGTAGCGAACTGGAGTTCAATGATAAGTTTGCATTCACCAGATTCTAGAGCACATTTTCAAAAGAGACTGAATGATGCCCCAGCAGTTAAAGATCATAAATTGCAGAGATAACTTCAGAGGCAAATATTCACAGTGGTAAATATCCTCATAAATCACAGAAGACAAGGTGAAACAACACGCTACTAATGAGGTAGTATTAAATGTAGTGTGTGTGCTTGTGTGAGAGTGTATGTGTGTGTGAGAGAGATGTGTGCTTGCTTGTGTGTTAGTCTGCATGCATATATGAAGTGCATATGTAAAAGCGCATCTTCTGTGTATGCTTGAGCGCTTGAGTAAATGAGTATGTATTGTGTATTTGTGTATGAGCAGGCTCTAAATCTGCTTGCGACTGTCCCAATCTGCTAGTGTGTCTGCATGTGTGCATGCCACTGAGCGTGTGCAAGCGTGCCGTCTGCGGCAGGGGTAAATAGGTCGCGCCCCACCTGTCGGCCGCTAACGAATGCCATCTCGGGGTGCTCGGGGGTGGGCCGGCGCACACGAGCCTGCCTCTTCCTTCGGCCGCGGGACGAGAACGCACCCTGGGACGCCAGGGCTGAGGGGAACCTGTCCATAGGCGTGTGTCTGTACAACAGACAGCTGCAGCCAGGACAGAAATAACGCGGCCGTTAAGGCTACCACAGAGTATGCTAATCTTACAGAGCATGCTAATCCACTGAAGGCGTGTGAGATGGACTCACTTCTTCCCTCGGTTATCCGCGGTGATCACATAGGTGCAGGGATTGCTCATCTTGGACTGCAATATTGGAGCTTCGTAGTAGCTGCTGGGTAGCAGCACCAGGTAATCCTGCAGAGATCAGTGAGACAGATACACTAATGCAGCCACTGACTCACCATGGGTCAGAAGACTGATTGAAAGTCAATGTACCGTCAGGTCCATAAGTATTTGGACAATGGCATAAAGTGCATAATTTTCCTTGAATAGACCAATGCCAACACAATGGATTTGAAGTGCATCATTCTAGATTTGATCGACAGGTGAACTTTCCAGTAAATTTAAGCATTTTGCCAAAATTACTATGTGAACCATGTAGGAATAATAAACATTTTAAAACTTAGTACCCACCCTACTCCCTAATTTTAGATACTCAAAAGTAATTGGACAAACTGACAACAATAAATTAAGTTGTCATCAGTACTTGGTTGCAAAGCCTCCTTAAAGTCTGGAACACATTAGTCTCTCAAGCCAGTGTCTCTTTTCCATTATCCAATACTACATTGATATATCTGCAATTCGGTCCGCTAAAGAGACTCTTTGCACCAGACAAGTAATGGTCCAGTGAAAACACAGTGTGCGTGAAAATGTATTTTCTTCAAAAACATTTCTGACGCTGCAAACTAGCATGGAGTATAAACCGACTAAACCACTAAAAGAGGACACCAAAAGACATAAAATATGTCCCTGTGGCGAGGACAAACCATGCGTAGGAGCTTTCACATTTCAGCAAAAGACATGCAACCAATTTGGAGGTAAACTACAAATGCTACAGGACTTGTTGCATCTCTCTGACTTGGTAGCTACTAATGTTATGACAGTCAGCTAACTAGCTAGTGGTAGCTTGTTCGGTAGATAGTAGTTCATTTGCCAAATCTCTGAATAGGTCACTGGTAGAGTGTTTGGCAGGATGTCTGAAATGTTTCACAGGTCAATGATAGGTCAGGGGGAAATCTGTCTTTTAGCTGAATGTCTTGCACTTTTAGCACAGCAATTGGACAGATGGGTCAACAGAAACATTGCCAGGACCACCCACAGGGACTTCAATCTTTGTAGCAAGGAAGACAGACAGTAAGGTCCTGGTGATTTATTAAATTCAGCAAACACAGAGGTTGAAGTTCTTTTGAATTTGTCACGGAATGAATACTGCTATCTTCCAAAGCAGTTGACTCGAAGATATCTTTTAATTTATATTTCTACTCAGCAGCCAGCCAGGTGGACATGTACTGATTGGGTTTCCAGTTGAAGTTCTGTACCTGTCTGTGCGCTGGACACAGAAGTGAGGATTTGCCTTATTTTTTACTCAATTTCAGAACTTCCAAAGTACAGACTGTTTGGTGTGAGCACTCAGAAATTGTGGAAGCCGACACATCTGGCTCAAGAGACTAGGAACCATAGACATCACCAGACCCTTCTGATGCACTCCCAAATCTTCTCAGCAGCTGCCCTTAGTTTCTGCTTATTCTTCAGGTCCTCTGCCTTCAGTTTTGCCTTCAGCAATTGTTTCTATCTCTTTCAATCCCTTCTCCATCTGTCCTTGTCCTCTCATCTCCCCCCAACGTCCATCCTCCCTACTTTTCCTCCATCACTGCTTTTATTGCACCGTTCATTTGTCTGTTTAGCTCCACCCAGACTGCCAGCAGACTGGCATAACTGAACTCAGTTCAGCGTTTCCATCCTGCACCTAACCACAACCGCTCAGAATAACATTTCAATGCTGATCTAGGGTCAGTCCTTGTTGGAGTAAATGGCCAGCCTACAGTACGCCGGCTTGAGCGGAACCCACCAGGAGCACGTCCTCGGCTCGGATGTGAATGATCCATTTCCCAGGGGTAAGAGGGAATGGCTCTGCAAACCCACTCCTGGGGACTGTGAGGAAGGCAGGAGTGGGACTGGGGGGGAACATCACCTCAGTACTCAGCTGAGGCCCTATTAAAATGCCACAAACACCACAAAGTGTAAATAATCAAAATAAAATTGCGTAATTTAATAAAACCATATACACACTGACAGCAGTTTCACTCTCTCCGCTTAAGACACTAAGGCACATGCCAGGAAAACAGGAAACATTAGTCTTAATCACAACGATGGGTGAATTAACAAGCACACCACGGAAAAACAACAAGACAAAAATTTATGAGCTCCGCTTAAGAGGTTGGTTATGCTGATTTTAGAGCCTTACCTTCCCCACTGCGAACAGGGTTAGCGCTGACGCGACCAGTGACATTCGAGGCACCGGGGTTAATGAACCTCAAAATGAAATGGAATGGCGAGGGCCTCGCTTTGTCCACATGCACGGTTAATCTTACTTCACTCTGCAGGGTGAGAGGGGGTGACATACAGACAGCTTACAGTGCAGGGCTGTGGTGGTTAGGGGTGACTTTGGTGGAGTAGCCACAGGGGCAGCCGTGACGGGAGAGAGTAGCCAGTGTGGTTTAGGGGTTAAGACAAAGGCAAGGGGGCGAGGAGAGCAGACTGTGCCACTGTCACTTACAGTTACAGCAAGATGACAAGTGAGCCTCATCAATCAGCAAAATCCTGCCTTTGATTGGTCTGCGAGGTTGGGAAGGGGTGGAGTAACGCAAAACAATGCGATAGTCGCTGGGTGGGGTCACAGTGAGTGACAGGACCACTTCTGGCTGAGAACAGACAGCATTTGGACTAAAGTAAGAGAATAGCTCAATTGTCATAAGCTAGATAAAAAAGTACACTATACAACTGCATGATAGAAGTAAAAGAAGAGAAATCCTCCGTCAAATACACAAATCAAGTGAGATGGAAGAAGATATACTTATTATGCAATTTCATATGTTCACGGAAAAATGCATCCCATTAACTAGATTTTCAATTCAATTTGAAATATCAATAAACGAGTACTGATGTGAGACAATAAAATATAATAATATGTATTATTATGTATTAATTCCGGGCGGCACGGTGGCACAGTGGTTAGCATTGCTGCCTCACAGCAAGAAGGTCGTGGGTTCGAATCCGGCCTGGGGCCTTTCTGTGTGGAGTTTGCATGTTCTCCCCGTGTTGCGTGGGTTTTCGCCGGGTACTCCGGTTTCCTCCCACAGTCCAAAGACATGCATATCAGGCTAATTGGAGACACCAAATTGCCCATAGGAATGAGTGTGAGAGCGAATGGAGTGTGAATGGTGTGTGCGCCCTGCGATGGATTGGCAAGCTGTTCAGGGTGGGTCCCTGCCTTTGCCCGTAGTCAGCTGGGATAGGCTCCAGCTCGCCCCGTGACCCTAGTGAGGAATAAGCGGGTATAGAAAATGGATGGATGGATGTATTAACTCCTTTGCGAAGAAGCCAAATTTGGCTATTTATGGGTTACCCAATTTCATGCTTTATAATTCAAGATTTAAGCTTCATTAAGAGGACAAGTGTGGCTCAACTCAGAAAAGACACAGCATTTAGAATAACATCGTATTTCAGTTTTTTTTTTCATGATTTTGGTAGTGAAAATGGGCTGCAAACATAAAAAATCTTCATGAGAATTCACCATTGAAATTGCAAAAAAAAAAAAAAATACTGAGAATTGAAAAACTGCTGGGGCTTAAATATATTTCTAGGATCATAAACTCCTTGACCACAAGTAGAATTCATCTTCAACATTACATTCTAGATTACCTTCATGCCATGAACAAGTACAACTCAATAATTCAGTGAATTCTGAAATATACCTTATTTCAACAGAGCAGACATTCCACTTTCAGGATCAAACAATATCTGTCTCCCTGGATTCAGGAGAACAGTGCAATGAACGTACCAGGGGGTCCATCCAAATGCAAGGGCAGTTCACATTTTAACCAGGAAAAAAACCTTGGCATTCGACTTTATTGAATCCGGTATACATTCCAAAACAAAACACAAATGTAGCAGTCTAACCTTTTTAATTGAAGCCCTCCTCCAGAGACCAATGTGTCCAGTAGAAGGAACCCTCCGGTCCTGTTTCATTTGATATAATTCCCATTGACCATGTCCTTATCTCATTATGCCTCAGTGCGCATGCGCGCAAGCGGGGCATACGGTAGTTCATTTGTGTGTCATTCTGTCTGCTACCGGGATAGCCGCTCCGCTGGTCAAAATCAAGTCCTAGAATATGGCTCTATGGGTTAAATGCCATAATATCTTGGATTTAAATTTGCCAAATTTTTGAGATAGAGCTTTGTTTTCGACTTAAAGCACTATTTGGCACTTCCATAGACTACAATAGGAATCGAGGAATACGGAAGCAATGCGTGTCATGGGGAAAGCAATTGTTCCTAACAATGAATTCACTTTCTTTGGAACATGCTTGCTGGTAAGTTTATCAAATGACTGTATTTTTGGGAAATCTGTCACATTAGTTGACCCCTAATGAATTTTGGTGTTGGCGTCATTTTCTGTACCCAGCTTTAGTTTATGTTGATCGTCAGATAACAACCTGTTAAATTCGTATTAAAGTTAAAGTAGATGACGTGAGCAGCTCTCAACGATCTAGCATAACCATGTCATTTGTTCATTTAGCTACCTTAAATTAATTGCAGTTTTTGGTGTTCGTTTGAGTACAAAGTTTATATTCGCTTATTAGATTCGCTGATAGTTTCAACCGCATTTTACTGATCGCATAGCAGCAAGTAACGTCATTAGGCTATGCACAAGTTTTTATTCCCTTCAATGCTGTTGGGAGGGAATGCATTTTCAACGCAGAATGTTATAGCTTCATCAAGAGACATACTTGTCATTGCTGTAAGCACTGAGGCATCAGCACCTTCGATGCTTTCATTTAAATCCTGTAAATGTAACTGAACACCTCAAGGCCAGTTTTGCGACTCTTTTTTCCAATAAATCACATCTGTGTCAGCCACGCAATGTATGCAACGTAGACAGGATACAACCGAGCTTGCTGATACGCATAGGCTTGTATGCTCTTATGTCTTATGTCCAATCAATGTGTTTCACTTACTGTTGAAAAATTAAACACTCGGGAATTGGACAAGAAACCAGCCAATCGCTCCCGGATAGCTCACTCAGTAAAGCATCACGTTGTGAAGCAGAAGTGACGATCAAGTCATGGGCTTGAGCTCCGCTTCGTACTAGTCGGCAGTTGTCGGTAGCTTTTTCAGAGTAGCGCACAATTGGCTATAGCGCTACAGGGTTGCAAATTGGGAAGGAATTGCTGTGAGGGGAATATAATAGTTGCCTTATTCGTTGCTCAAGCGCCTCCTGTTGGCCAGACGGGTGCTCGTCAGGAAAGTTCTAAGCCTGTTTATGTCCGGGTATCCTCCGCCCTTGTTCTGAACTTGCGAAGATTAAACCAATGAGTGTATAAGAAGCAGTGGCTGACAGCCGCGTGCTTCAGAGAAGAGCTGAGAACTGTCCACACTCTCCTGAGTTGGCAGCAAGGGGTCGCATATGAGCAAGACTTGTAAATAGTTCATCAATTGGGCATTCCAGATTGGGGTGGGATTAGAGATGAAACCAGAAAAAGAAACCAGCCAATCAATACATTGTTACTGGGGAAGTTTCAAGAGGGCGTGAACTATAACTGTGCAGTTACGCAGAAGAGCCTGAGCATATAATTGAGTGACTAGCTATCAACACCAGTACTAAGGTGAATATAAGGAAGCTCTGAATTTGTCAACGAAGGAATCTACATGTAAATCCAGGGTGGGGAACTACGCATTTTTTGTATGTGATGACTGTAATTGACAGTAGAATGTGAGAGAATCAATACCATGTCAAATTTTTTGCTTCAGAAAACTGATTTTTCTGAACCACTAATTGGAGTACCATTGGCTCACTGTAGCTAAAGTGGTTGCAACAGAGGACAACAATTTTTTCTGTTGCAAGACATCATTTTTTTCAAACTGCTGGATCGATACTATGGGCAAGGATATTGACCAGTTTGCAAATCATGCTTAGCTGAGGAGATTCATGCAACTCTTGAAAAACAGGGCGTGGAGTGAACTTCCCCATATTCAGAACCGCGTTCGAGGTCTGCTTGCTTGTGAACATTCAATAACTGATCCGGGGGTGCCATCATGTGATAGTGTACAGTAACTGCGTGCTTAAATTTGCAGTTCCACAGATGCGAGAGCCTACATCTGCAGAAAGGAGTTAATATATTCACTGCCTCCTTGTTTTGATGCCATTGAAGAAAATTTTCTGTGCTTACATTGCCTGAAAGATGTGCAAAAACTAAAATGTCCCTTCATGTTCCTTCAAAATAAAAAAAACACAAATGATAGAGGAGTGCATGAGTGTGTGTGTGTGTGTGTGTGTGTGTGTGTGCGCGCGCGTGAACACGTGTGTGTGCGTACCACATGTTTGTGTGTTCAAGTATTAGAGTTGTGTGTTAAACAGGGCCATTATCTAACAGATAAAATGACTTACCTGACCGCGAAACATAGTGGCATATCCCCTCCAGCTGAAGTTAGGGAACTCCTGCGGGCTGTAGCCAAAGCGCACAGGCCTGCCATTCGGCGTGATCCCATCTTCCACTTCATATTTCATATGATGGAGGTCAGGGAAATAATAGTTTGTTTCTGGCCTTGCAGTGAGAGAGAAAAGGGTGAAAGAAGAGAGGAAAATGAAGGAGAGTTAAGATATTGTCAAAGGTCAACTGTACAGGGAAACCTGTTTTCTTACTGGTTGCAAGTTCGCCCCACCACGTGTTTCCGGCATTTGCACTGGCCCGTCGGCTCTGCACAGGCTTTGCCCACTGCCCCGCCCACATCACACTGGCAGCCTAGTGAGGACAAAAAGTCAACACTGTGGTAAAGCCCAAAAATTGATTTTTTAAAAGATAACTGTCAAACTCTGCAATGGGCATAACTACCAAGGAACCAGACAGCATCAGTGACATCAAGAAACAATGTGCTAATTTCTTAATCTACTCATAAATACTAGTAATTCACACGATTGAGGTCTTTGAGGTCCTACTCCTATAAATGCTTACAATAAAATGCATCAGATTAACAAGTAGATCAGAAGGATCTAATAGCTGCGACCTCGCCTAGCATCCGTCACGTGGTCTAGTGTCCATGACTGGCGGTTTCTTGTACAAGTGTGATCTTGAAATTGGCAAATGACCTTGAAAATCAATAGGGGACCCTTCCTCTGTACCAAGAAGCTTGTTCTAAGATGTAATAGCCATCCATCAAGTTAAAGTGGAGTTACAGTGCGAAAACTGTGAAATCGGGGCAAAAATCGACACTTTTTTGACCGGTATGACCTTGGGATTTGAAAGATGACCTTGAAAATCAATAGAGAACCCCTCCTCTTTACCAAGAAGCTTTTTCTAAGATTTTATAGCCATTCATTGAATTAAACTTGAGTTACGGTGCGAAAACCGTCAAATCGGGCAAAATTGACACTTTTTTTGCCTTTGTGACCTTGGGATTTGACAGATGACCTTGAAAAACAATAGGGAACACCTCCTCTATGCCTAGAAGCTATTTCCAAAATTTCATAGCGATCTATGAATTCTAACTGGAGTTATAGCGCGAAAACCCGCAAACAAGGTCGTGACCTCTGTGAACTTGACCTCTGACCTTTGACCTCGACCTTGTGCATGGACATCACTTTAGTGAAGGTCAATAACTCCTGAAAATTTCATGATGATACAACGACAGGAACATGGTCAGAAAGGTGTCGCAGACGGACGGACAGACAGACAGACAGAAGCGTTCATAGAGCTGCTTGGTCGCAGCTAAAAATACAATCTGAATAAAGACATTTGTACTCTACCATAATGGCCCAAGTACCCTGTACTAGCAGTCTGTAGGTCTCAAAGGAAGAGGAAAGAATATCAAAAAGGTATTTACCTTGGCAGCCAAAATAGTTCTTCTTCTGGTGGAGGAAGTAGCCCTCCTTACAAGCGTTGCAGGTGTGACCACAGGTGTTTGGCTTACAATAACACTTTCCACTTTTCTGAAATAAAGTGAATTTCGAGGGAAAAAAATGTTACCAAGCTAAAAAAAGCAGCTGGGTGGAGCAAAGAGAAACCTGCATTTTAGTTTGAAGGCTGCAAGTTTGAATGTGCTTTTGTGGCCTCAGGCAAAATTCTTGAACCTGGATCACTTGGACAAACACACAGAGTCGAAAAGCAAAGGAAAACGTGAGAAGTATGCACTTTTGGAAAAGAAAATGGCTGCTCAACCGTACAATATCAAATAAAGCCAGCAAATATTTGATCTTACTTGAACAACGTGGGGAGATATTTACGTAGGATGAAAGTGAATGCAGGTAAAAGGGCATACATTTATTGGCTGATTTTGAATATCGCTTTTTTAATCTGTAGTAAACACAGCACAGCATGAAGGGTTTGTATTTGTGCTGAACAATCTCACCTGCTCACACTCCCCAACACTGCTGAGTGTACCATTCGTATCACACTGGCACTCTACAGAGAGAGAGGGAGTCAGATGGGGAGAGAGACAGAGTGAGAGAGAGAGAGAGAGAGAGAGAGAGAGAGAGAGAGAGAGAGAGAGAGAATGGGAGCACTGCGCATTTCCATGAGTGAAAGCACCGATTTACAGGTGTCTACATCAAAGTTTTAAGCAGGTTTTATGGCCAACCTTTCATTCTGGCCAGAGGTGCATTCTCACAATATTAAAAAGGCCTTTTTTCCCTACCACCCTGCATATATCCACCTGACAGCCGCACACTGATAACATTCATGCAGGAATCCTGTAAAGTAAGACAGATAATTTGCACAAAGGCCTGTGCTGTTCGCTGCGGAGGCACTGAGGTAACCCAGGTCCACGTCTGAAGGAAATATGAGGCCTGGGGCCGGGATGGATGACCCTGACCTTTGCACCCTACTGCCACATTCCGGGGCCTGTTAGTTCCTGCCCCGCCCTGACAGACCTGAACCCGGATATGTGGTGACTTACCAATCCATTTAGTCAGCTGGTAAACAAAAAAAAAAAAAACCTTATCAGAAAGCGACTAAAATAACGCCCACAGAGCACAGAACTGCTGGCTGAAGACACAGAAGGTGTGTGTGCGTGCGTGCTTTTGTGTGTCCGTGTATCATGGAAAACGACTACAGCCGTAAGATGAGAAACAGTTAAGTTAAAAACAGCTGAGAGTGCTCTAGCCAGAGGCAGCAGAATTAGTATGAGCAGAGGGCCTGTTTGCGATGCCAGAAGCAACACAGTTTGCCAGAAAATGATTGGATTTTGCTGAAAACACTTGTTTGTGATTGCGACAGGCAGGTTCATTATAGTCATGTTACAAGGTTTTGCAGCAGAGAGGTGCATGTGTGTTGTTAATTTTACATTTCCGCACTATACCACCCTGAACCCAGATAGAAAAGCGCAAATAACAAAGCACAGAATCAAACAAAATAAAAGTCACAACTCTGTTCAGCTCTATAGCCTAGAGGGAAGAGCTTCTGGATGTAGCCAAAGGCGCCATGAGAACCATAACAACAACATGGGCCCCAATAGACAAGGAGCCCCAGCACAGCCACAGCAGGATCTAAGGAACAAGTTTTAGTAGAGCAGTAGGCAGAGAAAATCAATGGCTACAAGAGGGAAGGATACAGAGTGAATAACTACAGTACTGTTCATGAAAAGACGGAAATCTAAGTAATTACAAGGCCGTGAGGATAAAGTGAGACAGACGTTAGTAACTGCTTAGGACTGATCGTCAAGGTCGGCTATGCAGCTCATGTCTATATATTATCGGTAAATGTAGTCCGGTGGAAGGCTCATCGTCTGTTGTCTGTATCAGTCTAACCTTGTGTTACTACACCATGCAGCTCAATAGCTACATGCATTGTAATATAACGACAAAAACAGCTGATCGGATAAAAAGCCCAAATTATGAACCCCGGAAACGTGCAATTATGGCGAGAACAATCTTAAACATTAATATAAATGGGTGTACAGCAAACTTAAATTTACTATTTCACTTTGAGATGGCACTCCTACATTTGCATTTCTGACCTAAACCAATACCGTCAAAAGCACTATCTTATTTAATGTCCGACCGATCATTTTCCAATATGCTCCTTGGGGATTTTGTGTTACGATATTTTGTGTCAAGATAATTGGTATATATTTAGCATGTATATTCTGTGATAAGTGTTTTTCACGTTTTTAAGATATATAAAGCAGAATCACTGACATATAGCCACTTCGTCTTTCACTTCTCGAATCTTTACGTCAGTTCACAAATTCCACTTGCTATTTCAAACGCCATCCCAGTTTTCTAAGTCTTAGAAGCTTCATTTGGTCTTGCGAGATGCCTCAACATGATGAACTTAGAGGCATGTTTACTTTTTTGCTAATTTTTTCTCAATTAAGTTCTGCTTGAATTCATATATATTTTGATAGTCCTAATATAAATGGTAACATTATGCAGAAATATCACCCATAAAGGAACACGTTACACATTCCGCGAAAAATCCATCACTGTAAGCAGACCACCCATAGGTGAAAACATAGTTAGCCATAGTTACTAACCCAGTAAGATATCGAAACAATACCATTAGCTTACTTGTTATTTTTCTGTCTTTTCGTGAACAGTGCGGTGAGGTAAGCGAGACGATTGTCAGACTGAATGGCCAGTTCACAGCACTCGGTTTGGCTGTTATACTAAATTTGATTTATGCACTGTATGTTCCTCTACTCTAAACCCAATCCTCAAATAAATATGCTCATCTCACAGCTATTTACTGTAAATCAATGTCATCAGAAAACCTTCAACTTGACCTCAATTGCTGAAGACTGTTATAATGGAACTTGAATCATCTTCAAACAGTCTCCATATCGAAAGATTCTAGATTTCTCATTCTAGCAGAAAGAGCTGGTGTCATAGCTGATTCCAGGAACCCGAGTTCTGTGTTTCAGACTAGTCTTACCAATGCACCCGCTGGGGTTCTCGGCGCCCAGGTTCCAGAAGAGTGGTTTACACCTGTCACAAAGCAGTCCCTCCACACCAGACAGGCAAGGACACTGACCCTATAGACCACAAAGGTGCCATTTACCATCGTGTCATTGAGTGGCAGCATTACACGTTCTTCTAGACGGGGGACATTTCAGCATTTCACATTCTACAATGCACACAATGGTGTAGGAACTGTTTCAAAAGAATATCATACTTTCCTCGTGTTCGTGGGGGAACAAGGCATAAATCTGCTGAGAGGATGTTTGAAGGCTCAGAATGGGAAGCTGTTTTTTTTCTTAGAGGAATGGACTCTTTTCACATTTTGATTACGCTCCATATCACTTTAACAGGAAATCCGCCTGCTTCATTGTGAATGTAAAGGATTGAGTGCTTTGTGCCACTGTTATCGACAAGTGAGGCCATTTCCTTGTGTTGGGGTGCCTTGCCCCCCCACCCCAACACACACACACTCTCACACACACACACACACACACACACACCATTGTACTTCTATCCTAGTGAGAACATTGACTTCCATTCATTCTTTGAGTATCTCTATGGTCTTTCCTTAATCTTAACAATAAGCAAAGCATGCCTAACTGAAACCCGTATCTCAACTCATAAGTCACAATTTGCCATTGTAATCGTGAGGACACGCAAAAATGCCCTCATTTCCCAATAATGTCCCCACTCTATAGGGAAAAAAAAACATGTTCTAGTCCTCATTCAGTACCATGCACAAGAACACACCTAGACAGACCCACCTACCCACACACACACACACACACACACGCCACGGAACAGAACCTAAGATCTTAGGCCCTGCTTACTGTGCTTGGTACCACCCTGCTAGCATTTGTGCCCCCTGGATTACATCGTCTGACAGGTTCTGAAAGAGACAGGGAGTGAAAATGAAGGACGATCCTGCAAAGTGACACCCTGACAGTAAGAACACGTGGATGGCTGATATTTAGGAAAATCCCAAGTGGGATGCACACATTACATTCTGATCACAAGGAATGCACAAGTGTTGGAACTTTTCAGGTTACAGTAACTCAGCTATACACCAACACTGCCACACCAGGTAATGACAATGACAACTATAGAATGGACAGCTCCGGCTTCATCATGGTACTAAGTTACAGATACCTTTGTCCCCGTCTACTCTTAAATAAGAGTATAATGTGTCCAGGAAACATGGGGTCTATCAAATGACCGCCTGAAAGAAAGGATTAATGAATGATTTTCTTGCAGCGTATAGTGTACCTGTGGGCACGTCACAACGGGGGAAACTGCGCCTCGCGTCCACACAGCGGTCACATCTCAGGCCTGTCACTCCAGGACGACAGCGACACTGCCCCGACACCTGGTCACATGGCACCTCGTATGAACCGTTCCATGAGCACTGGCAAGCTGTGAGCAGCGGAGAGACAGCACTGATCACACTGCAACATTCACCTCATTACTATTTAATGCATTTAAATAGCAAATACAGTTCTGGAAGATACAGAATATGATTAAAGTATTTAAAAATATATTCCACTTAATAAAAATCTAAATATGTGTGACACCCCAAAGTATTAAGGATACATCCCACAATATGATAAATATGTGCATAAACTATGTCCACCACATGCTTTTTTTGGCCAGACAACAAAACAGCAGTGAAACACAGTTATGTCATAAAAGCAATGCAATCTTCCGCATACAATATTTAAAACTAGTTTGGTATTATTTCTCATCATAGCTATCTACACATTACATAAAGTCAAATGTATCTATTTCTGTCAGTGTATTTAAAGGGGACCTAACATGCTGATCCTTCTTTTAATACATATGAGTAATGTTATAATGTTGGTTGTCCATGCTCAACCTCGGAAAAGTTTCTAAACATAAGATACAGGGATTTTGCTGTAATCCAAGAACGTGATTTCATGACCGTGATTTCTTCTCTGAACAGCTCCTCCTGAGATCTTCACAAGATCTGGGTAAAACCTGACGTCAGGTTGTGCCGTCCAATCAGTACAGACCTAGCTAGAGCCAACCACTGCGCTGGACCTGCCCACAACGGAAACTATTCTAGCAGGCACTAACAACAGCAGATCATACTATGCCTTAGTAGTGTCTACACTTTTGAAAATACAAAAGAAGAACCGCAGATCATTTGAGGTGCAATTTTGTCGGTATCTCTCCCATAACTACTTGTCCGTTTACTTTTGGATGCAAAAAAACAGATATTTCTCTTCCAAAAGACGATGCCACCAGAAATCAGTGGGTAGTTTTTTTTGTTTGCTAGCAGTAAACCGCCACTGCCAAAGGGAACGTTAGCTGTTTGTGCTCAGCATTTCACCAAAGACAGCTTTGTCAAGAAAGGATAATTTGATACAGGATAAGCGTTTCAGCTGCTTCTCAAACCTGAAGCAGTTGCCTCGATCAAGCGCTTGGAGCCACAAGCTGTAAGTAGCCATATAACAGCAAAACATGTAGGTGAAGCAAACGTGTTAGGGGTGGCTAGCAGGACCGCTAGCGATAGTTAGCACTAACAACTGGCCTCAAACGCAGGCTTTGTAAAATATCTGAAGATAAAGCCTGTATCTGTCACGACTGTCCGTGACTCTCAGACACACAAGCTGTAAGTTGCTTTTACTGCATGAGCTAATCTGTCGTGATAGCCAGTTGATTGTGGCTGAAGCACAGTGGCTAATGTAGCCAAGTTATTGTTGCTAATGTTTGTGTCCTAATTATGCAAGAGTGATATCAGGGGAAATTCTACAGAAGGTGTGTGAACATAACCCTCATTTGAATCTAACTTTTAATACTTGTTTGTCATTTGGATGCTTGGTACAACTGTTCACAGTAACAGAATTTGCTGTCTGTAAAGCCTGTTTTGCAAGGGTTTGTCTCTGTGGTTATGACCATTCGGTTACCAGCCACTGCATGTTAGTTTGCGTGTCGAGCTAATTAAAAATGCTCATGGTTAACGTATATGCAGTAATTCTCATCGGTATGCTTGTGTTACTTCGGTAAGCATCAATGTGGCAGTTTCATCATAATGTTGCCTGACTGTAGCCACTACAGTTAGTGATTGCTTCACTTATCAATGACTGGGATCAGCCGGATACTTCACAAATGTCTGAGCAAGCTCTCTGGTGCTACCATGAAAACAAAGAGAAACGCAGAAGCTCTGCCGCTTTACAAATGATTTCTCTGCACTACCTTGACATAATTTCATCCCCCATTAGAAATTGTTGAGCCTAATAAAAAGCAGAAAAAGGCGGAGATTAAATAGGTAGTTTTTTCCGGTAGAAGTGATCAATTCGGTTGTTCCACATAAGCAACTTGTCCGCGCTAACGGAACTTACGGTCTGCAAAACCTGTATTATGTTCATAACATAACCGAGCTCTCTCTTGCAGCCGCGTATTATCCATAAAGCTTTCACATCAGACACGAGACAAATTTTTCGTGCGACAGTTTAACTACATTCAAAGTCAATGCAAAGACGTGAATGCAGGCATTATGTGCACGTTAAGCAGCTTTCACACCGGACGCAAAATGAATTTTTCACACAACAGATTACACTCAAAGTCATGACCGATTATCAGCTACTACATGTTAGTTTGCGTGCTCTGCTAATTAAAAATGCTCCTGGTTAACTTATATCCAGCAATTTGGATCGGTATGCTTGTGTTACTTCGGTAAGCATCAATGTGACAGTTTCATCGTATCGTTGCCTGATTGTAGCCACTACAGTTGAAGCTAAACAGAGAGGTGCGGTATGTGTCTGCCGAGTTGGGCTGCAGTTAGACCAGCCGAAGATTTTGCAAAGCTTTGGTGCATTTTTGGGTGCTTGGGAAACGATCGCTTTACTTATCCATGACCAGGGTCAGCCTGATGCATCTCCAATGGCTGGGCAAGTTTCTGATGCTACCAGTGAAAGCAATAGGGAAGCGCACAGGCTATAAAGTGTCCGGTATAACAAACAATTTATTGCAATCGATTAAATATTAATTTCTTTCCTGTAGAGGTGATCGATTCGCTAGCTCCACATAAGCATCTGTAAAACCTGTATTATGTTTATGACATAACCGGAGCTCTATCTAGCTCCCGCACACTCTCCATAACTCGCCCATTTTCCACGAGGAAAAGCTGGTCATTCCAAAGCAATAACTAACCCCCCGTCCACACATAGACGCCACTTCTACTACGATCAAAGCGTGGCCCAAAACGTGGCCGATCGCAGGAGAAACGTAGTGGAGTCTTCATAAGCGCAGTATGATCGCGGTAAGGTCTTCATGATCGGGAAGCTCTACGCTCTCGCCACGCTTATTTTGAACATGCTCAAAACAAGCGTAGCGGGATCGTGGCCAACATGAATCTGGGTAAAGTCGTAAAAAGAGCGTAGTAGAAGCGCCGTAATCGTACAAGCAGCGCGGAAGCATCATGGAGAGATCTTCACGATCGTAGTAAAAGCGCAGTAAAAGCGTAGTTCAGTCGGGGAACATATCGAGTACGCTCCTACAACACTCCCACTACGTTGTTACTACGTTCCCACCACGATCTCTCTACGTTCCTGACGACCCTACGAAGACCTACCATGACCTTACGCCAATCATACCACGACCTATCAGGCAGCGGTTTGTACATGTACATGTACATGTACTTCGTAACAGTATTTAAGCAGATTTTTTTTTTTTTACCGGGACTTTTACTCTCCTACATTTAAAAGATAAGTATAAGTTACTTTCACTTCGTTACTTTGACACTGGCAACTTAGTTACTCGTTTCAAACTAGAATATTAATTTCATTCATCATTCACGGATTATCTGGATTTGGCGTGTTCGAGAAGAACAACGGTGTCTCTTTGTGCAGATGTGTCCGCCAATGGACGTGGAACTGCAAATTTATACACGCAATTACAATATTCTATCACTAGATGACACATCAGGATCAGTTATTGAATATTACAACTGCCACTAAACTCAAAGAAGTGATTTCATTCCCCCCGGTACTTTTTAATTTCAGTGGGACTCCTCAGTATAATGAAGGCTAAATTAAATAATTCTTTTGTGTATTTGTACCGTTTTGTCAGTCACAAACAAGAGATGTTGCGGCACTGCCTCTGACACCAGATCGGATCAGGGTTCGTTTTCAGCCAAAATACGTGTGTGTGTGTGTGTGTGTGTGTGTGTGTGTGTATATATACATATATATATATATATATATATATATATATATATATATATATATATATATATATATATATATACACATATCATCGCCAAAATCGTACTAGAAGCGCACTACAAGCGTGATATGAGCGGCACCACCGTAGCGATATCGTCGTACAGTCTTCTAGGTCTGCGTAGCCTCGTAGTATGATCTTCAATGTCGTAGCGGCAGCGTAGTATGAACGCAGTAAACGCGGCCGCTGGTCGGCAACGGTCTGCGTGTGTGTCAGCAGCGCGTTGGACGTGGGAGCATCGTAGTACGGTCATAATGAAGACCATAATTTGCCAAATTGCTCGATTTAGACGCCGATCCGCCCCGATCCAATACTTTTTCTGATCATGGATTGATCGGGATGATCGTCCTAAAGTCGCAGCTCTGTGTGAACAGGGGGTAGACCATTACCTCAGGCAATTTCCGAAAAGGCCGTTCAGCTTGGAGCTTTCCCTCCTCCGTCATATACCAGCGCGAAAGCTCTTCGTTTCTCCACACTAACACACCACAGCTATGCACACGAACCAGCAGGTCCAAATACACACTGAAGCAGTCCATGAGCTGTTGGTCCACTTTTAGCTGCTCCTCACTGTCCATGTTTCCCACTAAACTCAGACCCACAGGATTGCTACAGTCTCCGGTCTACACTTGGGTATGTCATTCAACAAATGTGTCTGTATGTTGTGGATTCTAGCTTTCCCTGCATCCTAGCTAGTAGAAGAATCGCTGTACTCACCGGTAGCAAACTGTAGCCAATAGCAAAGTTGAGCTTGCGCTGCCAGATTTTCGCACTGTTTCCTCCACTTTCGCCGCTGCGTTTATTAGAACAAGTTCATTTCATTAGATCTATATTCAAGTATAACGTTAGACTGTGGAATTTGCCCACCGCTCCATTATCAGATGGCAGTAGTGTCTCTCGTTTCATTCTGGGGAAGCAGACTCCATGGCAGACTCAGAAAACTGTGTTCTGCAGCCTCTTCCGGCCCAACTCCCTCTTCCCGCCCTCCACAGACCTGGTCAGTCAGAAGGAAGTGGGCACAAGGGGAGTGGGGGCCATAACGGAAGAGCTACTCCAATGAGGCGTTTCAGGCAGAGACTACAATAAACTACAAATGGGGTTTTTTGAGGATGGCAGTATGAGCGAAATAAGTACCCTTTTTTTACTTTGAGCGATCAGGAGTACTCTAGGGGAGTCAAAGACCAAAATATAAACTAGGAAAAATAGCAAATTAGGTCCCCTTTAAACATGTTCCTTTGGCTGTTAATGATCTATGAGTCAATTCCAGCTTCCTTCGATCTACTATATGAGATTGGGAGATGCTCACCGCTACAGGTGGGGTAACCATAGTATCCTTGAACACACTGTTTACACAGGCGTCCTGTGAAATTTGTGAGGCACACGCACTCTCCCTGGGGGCCACAGTCCTTTTTGGCAACGCCCGCACCATCACAATGACAGGCTGGACGCACATGTGAAAACAACAGGGCATTATGGGTAGAGTGCATTTTGAAGCAGCTTTAACCACATCATTCACTGTGCAAGAAAGACGAACAGCTTGACAATCTGCAAACTAATGCATGCAATAGATTTCAACTTGTTTGGATAACAAAATGTATGTACTTGGGAAATACCCCAAAACATCGTGCCCCCCTCACAGACACATTAGGGAGTTTTTTTGGCTGTGAATGAGAAACAACAGCCCCTAAAGTAAAATAAATTCAAATTAAATGCTGAATGATGGCACTATTACAAACCAAAACTGGGCTAGAAATCCGCTGCTATACACCAACACTGCCCCGCCAGGTAATGACACCGACAACTATAGAATGGACAGCCCGGCTTCATTATGCTACAAAGTTACAGATACCTTTGTCCCCGTCTACTCTTAAATAGGAGTATAATGTGTCCTACCAACATGGGGTCTATCAAATGACAGCCTGAACAAAAGGATTAATGAATGAGTTTTCTGGCAGTGTTTAGTGTACCTGTGGGCACGTCACAACGGGGGAAACTGTGGCTCGCGTCCACACAGCGGTCACATCTCAGGCCTGTCACTCCAGGACGACAGCGACACTGCCCCGACACCTGGTCACATGGCACCTCGTATGAACCGTTCCATGAGCACTGGCAAGCTGTGAGCAGCGGAGAGACAGCACTGATCACACTGCAACATTCACCTCATTACTATTTAATGCATTTAAATAGCAAATACAGGTCCGGTAGATACAGAATATGTTGAAAGTATTTTGGAATATATTCCACTAAATAGAAATCTAAATATTTGCAACACAGTATCATAATACTAAGGATACCTCCCCACAATATGATAGCTTAGTTACTATAACTCCCTAGACAGTGGGCTCTGCCAATCATCTTTGTCCCTTCTACAATTAGTTTAAAACGCTGCAGCCAGGCTCTGAACTGGTTCAAGGAAGAGGGACCCTATCACTCCGATTCTGGCCTACACTGGCTTCCAGTATGCTTTCAGGTTACTTTTAAGGTTCTGCTTTCTGTATATAAAGGGCTGAATGGTTTAGCCCCCTCCTATATTTCAGACCTCTTCACTCCTCATATACCCTCCAGGTCCCTTAGATCCTCACATTTGGGCCTTCTGGTTATCCCTCGAACAAAATTTAAACGCTGAGGCCGCTGCGCTTTTGTAGCTATAGCCCCTATACTGTGGAACGGCCTGCCCACATCCATCAGATCTGCAACTTCTCTTGACTTCCCTAAGTCTTGCCTCAAAAGATACTTCTATGCTTTAGTCTTTCAGTCCATTTCAATTGAAGTGATTGCCTGTGTTTGTTTGCTTGCTTTTTTTGTCAGTATTCTTTCATAGCTTTTATAACATTGCCTCGTACAGCACTTTTATCAGCTGTAGCTGTTTTTAAGTGAGCTTTATAAATAAATTTGAGTTGAGTTGAGAGTTTGAGATAGGTACGAGCATAAACTGTGTCCACCACATGCTTTTTTTTGGGGCAGACAACAAAACTGCAGTGAAACACAGTTATGTCATACAAGCAATGCAATGTTCAGCATACAATATTTAAAATTGGCTTGCCATTATTTATCACCATAGCTATCTACATTCAATATGAAATCAAATTTATCTATTTCTGTCAGTGTATTTAAATGTGTTCCTTTGGCTGTTAATGATGTATCAGCCAATTCCATCCTCCCTCAATATGAGATTAGGAGATGCTCACCGCTACAGATGGGGTAACCATAGTAACCTTGAGTACACTGTTCACACAGGCGTCCTGTGAAGTTTGGGAGGCACTCGCACTCTCCCTGGGGGCCACAGTCCCTTTTGGCAACGCCCGCACCATCGCAAAGACAGACTGGAAGTACACGAGATAAGAACAGAGCATCATGGGTAGAGTGCGTTTTGAAGCAGCTTTAACCACATCATTCACTACCGCAGTGCCAAGGTCAGCAATTATCTAAACAACCTGTTAAGCCTGGCCCTTCAGGACAGCTATGCAAGAAACGATGAGCTTGACAATCTGCAAACTAGAGTGTGCAATTGATTACCAACAAGTGAACTTTTTTGGATAACAAAATGTATGTACTTGGGAAATACCCCAAAGCATTGTGCCCCCCTCACAGACACATTAGGGAGTTATTTTGGCTGTGAATGAGAAACAACGGCCCCTAATGTAGAATCAAGTCAAATTAAATGCTGAATGATGGCACAATTACAAACCAAAACTTGGCCAGAAATCAGAGAAAATGCTGGGAGTGATTATCAAGGGCATTTACTGCAAAAAATTAATCTCACTTTGATGGATCTGAATAGATCGCCGTATTTCCAGCACATTTACGAAAGATAAATTCTGTTTTATATATTTCCAGAAATAAACATGGAGCAGCTCTGCTCTCTGGATCAAATAAAAATAGTAAATAATCGGAGCAAAGCCAAAACTAACCTGGCATAAATTCAGTACATAAGGGGTTTTGCTATGTCCTCCATAAATTACGCTCTTTCAGTGTCATATAAATTACACAGGGCCAACTCAGAGGTAAACAAACTCATGCAATATTAGCTTTAACCTAACCCTGAAATTAGCTAAGCTGAACATCAGGGTAAATAACAAAAAATACCTCAAGCTATACCTGTTTTTGAATGACTTGCAGAAAATTTAACTTCATGAACACGAACATAAATTCTCAAAGGCTGGACATTTATATATATATGGGTACATGTGCATGGGGTAGTAAAGTACTAGCTGTTAATGATCTTGTTGCTGGTCTCCCAAAATTGTACTGCAGTAAAGATCCACCTCATATTTCCAAATACTAAGGCGAACTTTCATAATGTTTTAATTCTTGTAGTTGGAACACCCTTTTTTTCCACAAAAAAAAAAAAAATAAAAAAAAAAAATCACATTAAAAATCTGTCGCACCCTTTTGAAAAAAACAGTTGGGGCCATTTGATAAAATTCTAAAACCGAATTGTTTGATTAGACACTGATTAATAGACTGAGTCTTTCCTAAATGGCAGTGGATATTTAGCCCTCTGACGGCTGTGTTTGCATTTTGCTATTAAGCCGGCACTTCCGGGGGACATGCGCACTTGACACTGGCCAACTTATCTTGCGATCATGTAATGGTTACAACATCGAGCATGGAAGGCTATACTAATGTACTAATGCCGGGATATTTTACCGTCCACAGCGTCCGGCATTATGTTCCTTAGAGCTATTTGACCGGAATGACCGTGGGTTTAGAGAAACTGTCACATAGCCCATATAATTGGAGAACAGGAATGAAGGTCAGTTTCGTCATTCAAAACTTCAGGGCGATTCGTCCAAAATATTTTTCGCCAGTTAATTTAGTTACCGATATATTATTTGCATCAACCTGTAGCTAAGCTCCCTCAAAGGTTTTTCTAGTCGAATCTCAACGTCTTTTTTTTCCCCACATGCCGTTGTCTCTTATTGCAGTACGTATGGAAGATATTCCTCAGCTAGTTGAGATTTTATTGGAGACTATCTTTTATTTGTGCACTGTGACAAGTAAAAAAGAAATAATGTAACATCGTTTGCAAGAATACTGTGCATGTTTTCTTGATACTCATTACTAGATTTGAAGATTAAACGACAGAAATGGCGTGATGATTTCATCCACGACATTAATTGCCCAGTGCATCAAACTTAAAATGCTCATAAGACAGCAAATATGTTCATATTCGCTTTCAGGAAGCAAACGCAATGCCATTAACACGTATTAAGACCTTTCTAATGCGGCGTTAAGGTCAATATGTTTATGGTAATTATGGTCATGTTTTACCCCTTAAATACGTACTTTTTAATGCCATTTAAAAAATAGGGAGTTTATTTCCATACTTCTTTCATAAACTGATTTGGTCGTTGTCCCGTTCCCTTGTACTCATAACCTCAGCCACCTTTCACGCACGTAAACTTGACGAAATTGATACCGAAGTTTGTCTTTCGCCGCTTCGTCAACGACTATCAACTTGAATTTTTTCTGAGCACCTTCTATAGTGCAGCTGTCTTGGCGCCAGAGTGATACAAACTGCTCTTCTTCAAAAGACTTAAGTGTCTTTACTACATCCGAAAATGAATCAAACTCGTCTCCTATGGACAGAGCCATACTCGCAAAGTGAACTTCAGCTACCTGTCCCAAGCCACACTCGCAAAGTGAACTTCAGCCACCTGTTACGTCAAGATGAAGTAATAACCTCAAGTGCGCATGTCCACCGGAAGTGCTGGATAAATAGCGAAACGCAAGCATAGCCGTCAGACGGCAAAATATCCACTGCGTTCCTTAATATTGCATGACAACTTGCATACCAATGATTATGTACCAAAACCTCCAGTTCCAATCAGGAAAACAGAGATGTGGCTTACTGAAGTGCCTCACCTTGGCAGTTTGGGAATGAGTGGTATTCTTGGCGACAGCGGTCACACCGCTCCCCTTCCACCCCCGGTCGGCACAGACACCTTCCATACGCATCGCAACGCTCCGGTAGGGTCCCCTCGGGGCTACACACACACTCTAGGTGGGACACACACCGTTAGCACGAGTCTGGAAGCGCAGTAATCTCACAGGAAATGTACAAATATTGAGACGTGGTGCAATCGCGTCAACTTGCCCCTACAGGAAAGCCATAGCTATTTGTGGGTTCAGCCTTTTGGGATTAGGCAGTTCAACTTGCACACAAACTCCAATTCATTATACAGCAGGAAGTTATGTGGAGCACTGATTGCTGGATGCCCACGCATCCTTGGTCTGTGTCGAGGACGCCCACAGGAAACATACACGTATCACATCCAGAGATGCTGCCCTCGCGTCAACACAACCCGACAGGAAAGCCACGACTATTTCTGGGAGTGCCCTTTAGAAACCGGAACAGATGCTGGAAACAGCAGCCGAACAGGAACACAATTTAACTGAAGGTCCCAAAAAATCCATATCAGGAAAGCAGTACTCTGACAGACCATCAGGAAAAGTTAAAATTAGCAAATGTGCTTATCTGGCGCTATTTCTTTCACTACATCAAGGAAACAGCTAAGGAATCCCACCAAATAATTAAGCCAACAGTTTTAATGCTCAAATTCACCTCACTAACCATTACTTTACAGAGCCCCTGTTTGGTCTGTTCCTGTATGTCCTTCAAAAAGAGTTTGAAGTGTCCAGTTAAGATGAGGCCAGTCAAATGGAACGCAGCTGCAAAGCTAGTTCTCGCAGGCAGTTCACGAGACATGCCCTCATTCTCATAGGCAGCCCCCAAGCATATTTGCCCTCTGTGACATTCCTGTCAGGTGGGCTATTTAAGCTGCTAACAACAGTCTTTTCTCTACTACTTTGCTTCTGCTGCAGACTGCAATTGCCTGATGCGGCGTCACTTTTTCCCTGCCGCTAGTTATCACCCATTTCCATCCCAAAATCCACTAGAAAGCTCTGAATATTTCCAACTCCCTGTTTTTGACTACTAACCTCAGTAGGTCAGATATTGTGTTACGGTTAGAGCCTGAATAGCAAACTATCATTGTGTTTATTAGTGAAAACTGGATTAAACAATTCACTTGAGATGGCAGACTGTAATGAATGAGTGATTGATTGAAATGGCATATAAATGAATGCGCACGCAGTGCTGTACCTGTGGGCACATCGCACTGGGGGAACCTGCGTCTTGCGTCCGCACAGCGATCACAACTCAGGCCTGTCACCCCTGGACGACACTGGCACTGCCCCGACGCCTGGTCACATGTCACATCGTATGAACCAACTCGCGAACACTGGCAAGCTGGGGAAAGACAGTGAACACCGGAACCCTAATGTATCCTCCAGTTCCAGTTGCAGATCTGCAGGTAGCGGAAGACCTTAAGCCTGTATTCTATACCTAAAATAACCGCACAAAGAAGTGATGCTTATGTGTAAACACAGTAAGTGCAACCTTCTTTGTAAATTTCAGTCAAGTACTGTGCTTCAAGGGGACAAACAGGAAAGGAACCCATTGAACCGGCTCACCCTGGCAGTTTGGGAATGAGTGGTATCCTTGGCGACAGCGCTCACACTGGACTCCCTCAACCTCTGGTCGGCAGAGACACCTTCCATATGCATCACAGCGCTCTGGTTTGGTCCCATCCGCGTTACATACACACCCTGGGCAGTACAAACATCAAGCGGGTTAGGCTGGACTGAGATGTAATGCGGTCATTACGCTGGACTATACGCTCTGAGCATGCACCACATTCTTCGTGCAGAGCTTTGACCCGGAAGTCCTGTGGACATGTAAACACTGAACTGCTAAGCCACAACTCTGAGCTCTAACTAACTAGCAAGTTTGTACTGAACAGAAACAACCCTTGTCTGCAACAGTGCTTGAACAGTCACGCCTTGAGGTCCCTTAACTTCTACCATTAATCCGCATGATTTATCGAATGACTGGCGCATCATCCGAAAATCTTTCTTCCATTTGCCAACAGAAAAATGACACTCTCCCACTCGTCATTACTCCTAGCATCGGACATGCACGGGAAGCCCGGGAGTGCATTTCCCGAGAGCACAGATGTTGGAACCACAGACTGTGAATGGATGAATTATGATAGTTGCTACACTTCTGGGAATTGCTCTCCGGGGTAGTAGGGCACAAAGTAGAGCATAGCGGCATTTCAGCATAACGTCGGCTAATGCCACAACCACCAGGGTTAGCATTTATTTCAATTGTATGAAAAGCATAGCAATCAGCCTGTATTAAACATACAGAGCCGTAAAGTTGCCCATGTTCTCGTCACTTGACTGTAAGCAGTCAAGGCACTAGACATGCTATGCTGCCAGCTAGCTTGGTTGTCAAATATTTGGTCTGTGACAGAAATAGTCTAGCAATCAGAAAAAGATGCAGCACACACAAGCTGAAAGGGGACATATCGCCACCTATTGTAGCGGAGTTGGACACGTTTCGGTCAATAAGTAGAACTTCGTTCTGTGCATGTATACTGGGACAAGGACAGTAGTCCAACTGCATGGCCTAATCGAGCTATTACTATAGCTCCATTTAACTGTGCATGTAAACGTACTGAATGTCCCGTTCAGGCGATTCTTCACAGACACGGCTATAGCAACGCTTTACCGTGACATGAAAGGTCAGATAATGAAGTCATTGAGAAGTGCGAGTCAGAGACAAAGTGAGGGAAAGAGGTAGGGGAGCTGTTGCCAAATGTTTACTGAGTGTAAGTAATGCGCATTACATAATACAGCCTTAAATAATTATTTTTTCAATGCAAATCAGTTTTACTTTGATGTATGAAAATGTAATGCACTATAAAAGAGGTTCATTTTTGAGATCTATGTTCAGTCTAATCAGGTGGATTGGAAGATGAATATTTTATTTAATTGAAAAGGTGCAGCTGTTCACGTTAAATGATTTGTTACAAAAATGTATAAATAAATGGGTTTTAATTTCACCTGATGGTTTGTATTGATGGGGAAAAATAAACCATGCACAGAAATCTGAAATTGAGATGCACTGAGAATTGTTTCATAATGGAATCCTGACCCTCTGAATCATAATCTAAAGGCGACTGAAGCTTCCCACCCCTCGGCCTAAAATATAATCAAACAAGCAAATTTCAAGAGTAAACACACGTCCAAAACCATTATGCTCCAACCATGGACACTTCTGTCCCTTAATATTATGTGAATGTTATGTGTTCGGCCAACAACATTTCTGCAAGATAAATGAATGAATGAATTTGCTTGAAACAGCATACCTGTGGGCACGTCACACTGGGGAAACCTGCGTCTTGCGTCCGTGCAGCGATCACAACTCAAGCCTGCCACTCCAGGGCGGCAATGGCACTGCCCAGATGCTGGGTCACATGACACATTGTACGAGCCATCCCATGAGCACTGGCAAGCTGACGGAAGACACCAATTTACAAATATTTAAATCTATCGAGTTCCAATGAGAAACATACAGTATGTTCAGACTAACCAAACAAAGAATTGAAGATTATGTTTGAAAGCACAGAACACTATATTACATGTAAATTTCAGAGAGATGTCAGATTTGTGCCATTCAAATTTTGTAGCACCGACAAACAGGAAATGGCCCAATACAAGCATCTCACCATGGCAGAATGGGAAAGATTGGTATCCTTGGCGACAGCGGTCACACTGCTCTCCCTCCACCTCCGGTCGGCATAGACACCGTCCGTACGAGTCACACCGCTCAGGCAGGGTCCCCTCTCGGTTACACACACACCCTGGGCAGTGCAAACATCATGAGTGTGAGCCTGGAAAACTGCACTCACATTGAAATGTGTCACGGTCACATCAATTTGCCTGCAAAGGAACATCGCAGCTGTTCGTTGAGGCCCCCTTTTGGGACTAGACCAGTGACCTCCACCAATCAAACAGCTGAAGACTATTTGGATCTCTAATCATCACAACTACCTTATGTATGGCACATCATAAGCTAAATCGTATGAATGAATGACTTGTCTAGCAGCAGTGTATAGTGCACCTGTAGACACGCCACACTGGGGGAACCTGCGTCTCTCGTCCGCACAGCGATCACAACTCAGTCCCGTCACCCCAGGACGGCAGTGACACTGCCCCGACCCCAGGTCACATAACACATCGTACGAGCCGTCCCGGGAACACTGACAAGCTGGTGAGAGAGAGTAATTCACACATTTCTTAATCCATCTTTGAGTTCAAATGAAAAAAATACTCAAAATAATATTCTAATAATAAAATATGAATAAAAAGATAAAATAATAAGATCTTAATGTTGTGTTGATGAGGGAACCTCACATAATATGTATATTATGGTGGATGAGGGAACCTTACATAAAATGTATAATCCATGCTCATGCAGTTCAAATCTATAAAAGCGATAAACAGATTGAACCGGCTCACCATGGCAGTATGGGAAGGAGTGGTATCCTTGGCGACAGCGGTCACACTGCTCTCCCTCAACCTCCGGCCGGCAGAGACACCTTCCATATGGATCACATCGCTCTGGTAGGGTCCCCTCCGGGTTACACACACACCCTGGAGAGAACACACAGTGATAGTGTGACTCAGGAAGCCCAGTATGTACACCAGAAACATACACACATTGAGATGTGACGCACTGGCATAGACTCTCCCCTACATGGCCATATGTGAGAGCATCTTTCTGAAATTGGAAGTTCAGTGTGCACACAGACCCAGATTCACCACAGAGCAGGATGCCAAGTGGAAAACTCATTTTTACACCCCCCCCCCCCCCCATTTTTGTAAGGCACAACACCTGCATATGATGCTGGGATGTTGCCACAAGCCAGCTCATCAACCCCAGCAGCCCTGACAGCAGAGGCCGTGAGCCAAAATGGAGGCACACGATAGCAAGACAGTCGGTCGCCCGCTGGTTAACATGTATCCCCGGACCCCTAAAGCAATCAGTCCAAAAACTAACAAGCTTTGTGACCTCACCACAAACATGCTCATGCCAAATATGAAGGAATCGGTTGAAATTTGTGGTCTGTTGGGCGCTGGCGAGAAAATTTCTATGGACGTGCCAGCAGCGGACATGGCGTGATGATCGTTGATCAATAGTATCCCCAACTCATCGTCCAGGAATACAATAAGAATAATAAGAATAAGAATAATAATAATAATATTTATTATTATTATTATTATTATTATTATTATATTCAAACTAAAAATGGAGTCGGTCTGTCTCTCTGTATGTATGTCTGTCCTTAGATTTTTGACTTGCAGAAAGCTGCAAGCAATCATACCAGAGGACGAGCAATCTTCCCATTCCGACCGGACATGGGCACTGCACTAGTAATAATAATAAAATCAAATCCGTCTTTTGCCTTGAGTCCAAATGAAAGGCTATTTTGGGAAGCTTTGCTGAAATAATGCATAGTAGAAACATTTAACCAGAGCAACGTACACTTCCTGCATTCTTTTGTACAAATACTTTTGTAGTACATTGAAAGAGCTGAACTGACCCACCAGGAAATCAAACCAGCAACTTTGTAGGCATTTATCCAGAGCCCTCACCCGTACATGAGAATGTTGTACACTTCCTTCTGATTTGCCCCTCAGTAAAACTATAATGCCAACATGATGTTTGTGAAATGAATGAATAAAAAAATAGATTGTTGATCTACGTGGATAAATAAATGAATGTGCAGCAGTATACCAGTGGGCACGTCACACAGGGGGAAACTGCTGCTCGCGTCCACACAGCGGTCACATCTCAGGCCTGTCACTCCGGGACGACAGCGACACTGCCCCGACACCTGGTCACATGACTCGTCATACGAACCCTCCCGTGAGCACTGGCAAGCTGGGAAAAGTGAGAGAGCAACGATTCACCATAATTTGGAACCACTATGTAATTGAATGCTTTTGAAATAAATTAAAGGCTTTTGTTCATTAAGGCAGCTTTACCTTCTTCAAACAAATGCAGCAAAGAAATCAGTAAGGTTAAAAATTAATGTTATTCATCCTTAGAAAACTGAAATAATTAAAAAAATATATATAAATGTAAGCACCTATTACTAAAACCCCATAAGTCACACTTGACCAGACTTCACTTGTGGGTTTTTTAGTAATCAGTGCTTCAATTATCTTGTGCTATTGAAAACCTATCATGTGGCAACTTGTTGAAAAGAGCTCCAATGCCGGAGCTCTTTTAAACAAGACACTACATGATTGGTTTTCAACAGCTGTGACTTTGACATCTTGCATCACTGAGCAACAACGACAGCATTTTGCGCTCTAAGAGTTAGTATTAAAAATGAATGAGCAATGGCTGTCTATGGGAGCATCAGTTAGAGAACCCAGCGACTCAAATTCAAAACATGGCACGAGTCCTCATGGAATGTTAATTGCTGCATCCTCCCGTTTAACCACGATACCAGGAAGTGCCATTAGACCCTATACCCACGGACAGCAGGCACGCGCCAGACAGCCACACGCTAGCATGGAAGGGCAGAATGCTCTCATTGTTAGCTTAGCCCTCGAGCTGTCCTCACAGTCAGCGTCACTGGCCAAAAATGACATTCTCTTTCGATCCTCTCACAATGGCAATGAACGCGCCCCCCTGAACACCCACATTCTCGGAAAAACGACAAAAAAAAACAAGCAATGCGGCTTGATGAGGGCTAAAAGAACTTCATTTCCTAAGAAATAAAAAGGTCAGCTTGGCTGAGCTCCAGGGGATTTTTTAAAGCCTGTGCACTGAGCAGAGTAAAGACATTCAGTCCAAAGAAGGATTTTATGGATGGGGGATGGGCAAACGCTTCACCAGGGCAGTACAGAGAGGAAGAGCAGCTACTACAGTTGAGTTGACTGGCCAATCAGTTCATGGGAACAAAATGGCACAATCAGTAACAGGGACTGAGCATGCTCTTTTTTGCTGTTTAGGCCACGCCCCCTCTTTACCTTCGCAGTAGGGGAAGTTGAAGCGTCCCTGTTCGCAGCGGTCACAGAGCCGGCCCTCGTACCCGGGCCGACACTGGCACTCGCCCGTCTGTCCGTCACAGGACCGTCTCGCCACGCCTGGACCGTTGCACCTGCAGGCTGGAGACGGGAGAACAAGCCAGAAAGACGTCAGGCAACACACACCTGGTGTTTGCGATGGATCAGTCAGTCTTATGCAGAGCATAAGAGCATTAGATAATAGTAAGCATGCAGTGAAACTGAAGCTTGCTCAATGTTACACAAAACATAAAAACATGCTGCTGAACAAGACTAGCTAGAACGAAATGGAAGGATGGCACTGACAGCAAAAACAAAGTGCTTCTAAAATGCCATTCAGGGACTTACAGTCAATGGCCATTTTCTATCCACCCGAGGGAGCATGAGAATATGCACCAAAAATAAGATCCAACATGAAACAGTGCCAACTCAGCTGCTCGCAAACTGAAAACAGCTCTTTAAAACTGGCCCTTGTCCAGGCAGCCACTAGGTTTATACCAGCTGAAAAATTATTCAGTTTTGCAAAAATTCTCCTGTTGCATTTGCCATTGTTTTTTTTTTTACTATTTTTTTAATCACATAGAGTGACGGCAATCACCAATCCCACTTCTCTGGAAGCAGTATGTGTTAAAAAAATCTTTTCTGTCTCCCAAAGCAGCACATTTTTGTGAATCTTTGCCATTATGCAGTTAGTTATTTGTTCAGGGCGGAGAAACAGCAAGATGCCAGTTAACAAGACCCTGAATCTTATAAAACAAGAGGGTTATAAAAACTGTATCCTTCCAATCATCGTATGTACAGTATAAACAGAAAAGCTTTGGCAGAATATGAAACAACAGGTCCAGAAAAAATTGGGCAGACTTACGTTGGCAATTGGGAGGTCCAAACTGCCCTTCTGGGCAGGTGTCAGGGTCTACAAAATTAAGATAAGAGGAGTTAAACAAAATTCTCCAGCACCAATAAAACCATATGCCACTACTAGCCCACAATGGGACGACTGAGACAAATAAATAGAGACTAATGACCCTTTTGGGAAAATCCACACATGCAGCCTACCATACATTGATATTATTCATTTTCAGATACAACCCAACATAAACTCGTTCAAAACAGGTTGCATTCCCCAGACCACTTATAAAGGATAGGCCTGTAACAGTTGATGAAAATAGTTTTGCGTTCAGGAAACACTGCTTAACATGCATATCTCACTGCAGCTGGAGATTTAATGAAAACATTTTGGAGGAAGTTGATAAGCATTTGAAAATAAACCCCAGAGACTTTGTTTCACTGGATGAGCTCAAACAGGCAGTAAGCCCATGTATTAATGCAGAGGAGACACAGTCTGGTTTATTCTTCTCTTCCCACCCTGTGTTTGTAACACTAGTTTTTCCCATCATACATCTGGTGAGTGATGTGACTAAAACACAACTACGAAGAGTGGAGGAGGGCAAAATCTAATGGATGATTTAACAGCCAGATGTAGGCCTCCTATGGAGCCCTCTGTCGTGTACGCAGTAGAATGCCATGCATGGTGGGTAATGTAGGCCAGTGCTTTGGTTTTTTTCCCCACTTACCTACTATATGGCCTGCAGGAGATTTGGTGGTGTGCGGATGAATGGGATATGCTACAAGAGGAAGCACAATATCATGTTTAAAACAGACTAGCCAACCTTTCAGAGCAGAAGTAAAAAGACAGAAAGACATATGCAAAATATCCTCCCCCCCATAATGAGAAAGAGAGAGAAATTAAAAAAGAAGAGGAATAGAGAAAGAGAAAGGCGATACATACACAGAGATAGGAGGAGAGAAAAAGACTACAAGGGAAACACAAGGAACACCGAACGCTTGACAGAGGCTCTGCCAGTTGATTTACAGTGTTTGGTCCAGAGCAGACAGCTAAGTGCCAGCCGCTCAGTCTACAGCGCCAGTCAGCCATGAGAAAGGCGCACTACACTCCAAATAAGGCAGGGAAAAATGTGACATCACAGCCTCGGCAATATTTTGATCCCTCAGAATAACAGTCGAGGCTCATGCTTGGATAAGGGTGCGTTAGACCGCATTGCGAGGATTGCGTACTTTAGAACAGCTACATTTACAAAGATATCTAATTTATAAGTCATCATGTTTTGATAAACATCTTGGGCCCCCAAGGATTACTTCTCCTTCTCATTGGTCAATGAACGTTCAAAGCCCCTATAATCAACGCAAGATTCTGGAAACTGTAATACAAATCGTCCAGATTATGACAATATGATTTTGAAAACCGATATCAAACTATATAACGGCCCATTTTCATCTCTTTAATAAGAAAAATATGGCAGCTATCAAAGATTATGAATCAGTTATTCAGTACACAGGCAAAATATTCTTATGGGAAATTAGCACAAAACTAACGCATCACTGATTTGTCACAGTTCTCCAACAAAGTATCGTCCATCTATATTTCCCTTAAAATTCCTCAGGCACAGCACGGGGGAGAGACCACTGTGGGGGAAGAAAGCCGATGACAAGTCTCCTATGATTCTGTTTAACAGTATTAACACACCGAACTCGTCTTAAACAGGGAAGAAAGGAAAAGCACAAACATGGTGTTCAGGAGACACCTCCAGTTTAATATTTGCTCATGCAGACTATTCAGACAAAAGAAGCGCATACAAGACACTTCAGGGTGCCATGGGCAAACAGAGATGGGCTGTTAACTGGAAAAGCAAACACCTTGGGCGATACAGATTTGTTCATTTTCAGCCAATATTGTTTCCACCAATTCCCAGCTCAGCTCATATGAAATATTTCTGCATTTAATCACAGTCAATCAGGGAGAACAATCAGGAATTAGCCAAAAGTTACCCAAGGCACTGATCCCTTTTCTACACCCGAGCTACTCGACCATAAAGATACTGCCTAAACTACCCAATAGCAGTGAAATCACAATGTGATACGTACGGATGCACTGTGGAAAGCCGTAGTGACCATCGGCGCAGCGTTCACAACTGTCCCCACTGAAGTTAGGCTTGCAGATACAGCGTCCTGACCCATCCTCACAACCTGCTGTGGTCCTGGGATCACACCTGCAGGCTATACACACATACAGATAAACACACGTACGCACAAAACATGTATAAACACACAGGCACAACCCACAGATATAAAAAAAAAAAAGCAAGCATAAATGTCCATCCACACAAACACAAACATGTAAATCATGAACACGCACAAGGACACTACTTTTTGACAAAAAAATGGTTCTCATAGTACATACACCCTGAGTGCATTCAAGTAGAACTCCCCGTTGAGACAACAGACAGCTAATTGAAGAGAAACCTTGCCATAGTGCAACAAAACAAACTAGGCCCTGGAGTGTAGGAAAATCTACAGAGGCCAGGCCAATTTTCTCATAGACTTGAAGCAAGTCGACACATTGTAAGAAATATTGTTCATAAGCAGAAACACATTACAAACGCACACTGCCACACGTCCACCTGTCGACACATTTGACAGCTAATCCAGTTTAATTGTGTTTCCAGTTTCATAGTCCCCTAAACCCAGGCCCCTGCCATTATCAATCCCAGCACTTTCCCAAGTCAAAACACAGCTGGTTGCAGCTGGTGCACAGAGTGCCTCCTTCAAACTTCACTGAATATACATGCAATTACAACAATGCTGCACAGAATTTGGCCCAACGTGAAAAAGGGCGATGTGCGTGGATTAAAACCACCACCACTAATTCTGTCTGCAGACAAATGAAGAAACGTTTGAGTTTTGTGGCTGGGCTAGGACCAGGTGTGTGTGCACGCATATGTTGTGTGTTTCCACATGTAATCGCGGGTGGGGGTGAGGGGGCACTGAGGGAAGTGATCAAGAAATGTTGGATATCAAATTGTTTTAATGTTGTGCATCATGTTTCATTCAATATTCAAATGATTAACAACCCTTTCAGGGGTATAATCACGAATAAGAATTGTCTTGGCAGGACATTGAAATATAGATGTAACAATTAATGTTGGTTAGTCAAGGCAATTGAGGTCTAAAACAAATAGTTGCCAAAACATTCCAAAAAAATCCGTGCAAAAATTCCCAAAAAACCCCATTATGGTAAAGGTTAAATTCAGGCATCCACGAGCCATCTTAAAATAACAATAAAGTAATTTTAGTGATACTGCTTGGGAAGGCCCTTAAATGGCACTGATATGTCTTGAAGAAGACAGAAGAAGAAGAAGAAGAAGAAGAAGAAGAGGAGGAGGAGGAAGGGGAAGAGGTTGAAGAAGAGGTAGAGAAAGAGGTAGAAGAAGAGGAAGAAGAGGAAGAGAAAGAGGTAGAAGAAGAGGAAGAGGTAGAAGAAGAAGAGGAAGAGGATAAAGAAAAGGAAGAGGAAGAGGAAGAGATCTCCACTGCATTAAGGACTGAGAGACATAACTGTTCTGCTGGAATACCAGTAACCCACTATGCCACTTCACTTCAGTCACTCAGCCTGGCTCGCAGAAAAGGGCCAATAAGAGGCCAAGAAGAGACAGCGGGGCGGGCTTACGTGCACAGCCATGAGGCGAGTCCGGCTGAACCCCGTAGGGCCTGTAGAAGCCCTCAGCACAGCGCTCACAGTTCACCCCGGCTGTGTTGTGCTGAGGAGAGACCAGAGGTTACACACCTTCACCCCTTTACCATACAGCTCACCATTACTCACCCCCAAACCCTCCCAGGGAGCATCTCTTCTGTCTCAACATGTGCAGATGTTTCTCTGACAGCATCATTCACTGGCGAGTCCTTTCAAACCAGGCTCCAGCGCAGGCATGTTCCTACCTGAACTTTGTTTGGGGGGATTATTTAGCAACATAGCCAAACAGCGAAATGAATGGATAGTGAACTCGGAAAATTCATTCAAAACGTTGAGGAGATTTGTTTTCTTTGTAATGAACAATTATTATGTCTTTATTGGAAAGATTATACAGGTAATATACATCTTCTTACATCACAGGGCATCACCATTTATGTTAATCGGTTATTTCTGATGACCGGAGTAGCTATAAAATTGCCTTCATTGTAATCTACTTTATTTTTAGTCAGTTAATTATTCAAGAGAATTTTAAAAGCATTGCACATCACACAGAGGTACAAGCCTAGGTTTTATTTACTGAGACAAATTATCACTTTTCCCTGGGAAAGCATAAGGCTGGATTAAAAAAAAAAAACTGTCAGCAGCCAGGCCAATTTTTTTTGTCGAACCCACATCTCTAACATGCCATGCATTTCCAGCAGTGTTTATACAAAAACAAAAATGACTTCAGGAAATCAAGACAAACTTAAAGACAGGAACAGCTGCTCAACTGAACTGTAGGAATCCAAGGAAGACCAATCCTGGCATGCAAAATTTAAATTGTGCTTTATGTTGTCTGGACAAGCAAGGAAAGGTGAGATTACTGTTCAAATTTCAGGGGAAATCCAATCGTCGTGTAACCTGGGAGTAGAGAATTCAGTGCCGCGCGGAAGCAGAACTGCATACCTGGCAGTTAATGCAAACTCCTCCTCCGTCGTATTGGCCGTAAATGTTGAGGCTTGCCCTTCTGCGATCCACCTCTGGGTCGTAATAGCAGTCGGTGGCGTGTGAGTGACATTGACAGGCTGCGAGACAACCCCGGAAACGAAGCACGTCATAATCGCTGGTTAATCTAACTACACATTACATGTATTTACTGCATATAGCAGCGTGAGACAAAAGACAGCAACTAATGAGGCCATTTTCTTCTTATTTCAGAAATAGCTGAAAATAAGACAACAGAAGACTAAACACAAAGACTAGATGATAAATCACTTTAAGTACATAAAGTATCCTGCTATGCTTATCCAGTGGGTGGTATTCCGAGACAATGCAATTACATAACCTGTCTGTGTTTTCATTGTTTTAACCTCTTTGAGCATAGAGCCCTTTGGCGCCGGGGAAAATGATTACTAATAATTCAGTGATCCGTGTTAGGTTAAAATAGTATTGTCATTATTGTAGCTGAACCTTTAAAAATATTCTGAGCACATAGCAGAGTACAAAAGCAAAAACTTAAGATTAAAACAAATTGGGGAAAAAAATAGTCCGAGACAAGAAATTATTTATATCTATATATAATATAATAATATAATAATATATATATTATTTTATATTATTTATCCTTTAAAAATAAAACAGGTAATGAAGGTAAATGTTTTTTTTCCCTACACAACCCAACCTTCAATCGTAAGACACTTGTAGGGTTGATTTAGAATTTGGAGAATCAAAAATTGTGCTCTTTAGTAAAATGTACACCTTAGCCACCAAGGTGGCTCTTCAGAAGTGCCATGTCAGTCTCATATGCCACACTCTCAGAAATAGGGGTACAGCAGGAGTCCATTTCTGTTCCCCAAGGTATTATGTACCCTTTAGGGCTAATTATAGGACCTTGAGGTAATTGTGGTGAACCTTTTTAGGGTCTAAAAGGTACTTTTATGTTCCGAAACAAATGAAAACCCTGAAATTATACTATTTTTTACCCGTATTCTCAGCTTCGAAACCGCCCGAGGTGCCACGGAAATTGAAAGTAGTTCCGACCATTTCAGCCCATGTTATGGCACGGGTGTGCTGGTACTGTCAGCAAGACGCGCATATAATACGGCCTAGTATTATACAAAAGGTATGCGCATGTCTCCCTGACAGTACCAGTACACCCGTGCCATAATGTTCGCCGAATGGCACGAGTGCCATACGGGGCTGAAATAGTCAGAAATACTATAAAGTCGGACGTTTCCACTGAGAATATAAGCAAAAAATAGTATAATTGTGTAAAAAACTATATTCCTGTAAATAAATTAATAAACAACCTGGATGGCGGCTTCTTCAACAGCACCGAGGCACTTCAGTCTTTCATTAAGAGCAGGGATGGGCAACTCCAGTCCTGGAGGGCCGTTGTGTATGCAGGTTATTTCTATAAATTACCTTGACTAATTGAGTTAATTGGCTGCATACACAAATATAGATTTTTGCAAAGGTTTGATCAGAGAAAAATGTTTTATGAAATAAAATAAAAATAAAATATGGGGGTAATTCATGATAATTCAATGAAATGTCAGATTTCATGAATAGTTTGGCTAATTTAGATAACTAATTAACTAATTAAAGGCCAGAGGTTGGTGTGAAAACCAGGGACAGATATGGCCCTCATTGCCCATCCCTGATTAAGAGCAAAGAAAACAGATATACAGCCATCATAACCGATGGGAGCATTCACAAATTCCAGAAATGGCTGGAAATTCAAGGTGAGATCATTAATTATAGGTTACGGTGCAAGTGTTTGTGGCGGATTGGAAATGGCGCATATAATATACAGCTTACTGTGCTTGTGTTTGTAGCGTCTGCGGAATTTTGGAACGAGTTGGGCCGCGGAGGGATGTTGACCGCACTCGGCCGGTAAAAATCCCTCCGCAGCCCAAATCGTTCCAAAATTCCAATCTGCTACAAACACTCACACCGTAACCTATATTTATGAGTACCAGAATGAAAGCAATGGTCCACATCTGTCATAGAACACAGTCTTTACCAAAAGAGAAGGATCCTGTTCCCAGTGAAGAATCATTAAGAACTAGCAGGCCAAATACAGACTGACTGCACAGCGGTTATATTACAGTAGCAACAGCCTGTGTGTAATGAATTCCTGCCTTCAGACAGATATTGAGCACAAGGCAGGTAAAAATGCACCATGAGGTCTTAACCCTTGCAGCGCCATGGTGTTAGATATCAAAACCAGATGCTGTTGAAAACCTATCATGTGGCAACTTGTTTGAAAGAGCTCCCACAGGGGAGTTCTTTTCAACAAATTGACAAATGATAGGTTTTCAACAGCTCAGGATAATTACATTCTTACTTCCTTGAAAATTTATTTGGCACTCGGATGGTTAAGAAAACTTCTTTGTACTAAAAAAAAAGAAAAAAATTTCCTGAAAATAAAGGAAATATGTGATCACAAGTTATTACTATCATGATTCAACTAATACGATAGCTTCAACTGCTGTATGTCATATCATTGTCTCTTTTGTTGAATAAGCTGAATCTGTGTTTTCTTTCAAATTATTGGAGGCGTTAAGATGCGCTTTTCCAAAATGATTTCTCTTACTTTGCACTTCCATATATTTGGAGATCTAACCATGGAATTTTACTCCACAAGACTTCAGCCGCTCAGGCTTTCTGTTGACTAAACAGTTGATTTGAGTAACAAAAATGTTTTTAACTAACACAGAGTGTTTGCTAGGACCAGTCTATCCGAATAAAAGGCATATACAGAGCACAAAAATATTGTAGACAGCAGACAGAGCACTCTGAGGGTATCACTGGCTCAGGCACTTACGCTGGCATTCGTTGGCACTGTCTGCTGTCGCAGCCCGCCAGGGCTTCTGATTGAAACCAGGGCAACAGCTGTCACATGACTCCCCACAGGTGTTGTGTTGACACTCACACTGAAGTCTGCAAATGGATTTAAAATAAACACTCCTGAGGGCCTGGTGCCTTTTTCTAGTTCCGTCTCTTTGTAAACAGGTAACATGGGCTTCGCAGTCAAAAATGACAAAGAGCCTTTTGCCAGGACTGTATATTATGAGAATAAATAATTGCTCTTTCTAAAACGGTACCAAGGTCATGACAAAGGAAACTTCTAGAGAAGTAAACATATGCTGTAATTTCCTTTCTTCATAACACACCCCTATCGCCAGCATCTCAAGCTCAGCTGGTATCGTCTGGTTTTCTTTGGTGTTCACATTTTTAGCTGCCAAGCTCTCACGTAATCCATGACGTCATATATAAACAACCATTCAGTCAAGAGGGAAAATAAACAGAAACAAAAAACATCTAATGAGTTATCTAGCTGATAAAGGCCGGTCAGTGCCTTTTGTCGTAACGTCAAGAACATATCACAAAACTTAAATTCACAGAGAACATATATTTTTCACTGAAATACTTTAAAACACGTCTCTAAATTCATCCACACCAATTTTCCCACCACATTGAATAACAGCACTTGTGAAAATTCAGAAATAAATGAACTTTGAAAATAGAAGGTAGCATGCCAGCATATACTCTAGATCATAATAAAACTACATATTGCTTTTTGCATACTCTACAGTTAACAACCTTTGGCCGGTGAAACTTGAAGAGTTGTAAAGAGACAGTTCAAAACAAAAATCCCAATTAGTGCAAATCAGCATCGTCAACATAAAAGGACAATAATTCAAGCAAAAAACCAAAAGCTGCTAACTTTGATGAATCTTACGCCGGCTTTCAGCAGCATGACCAGTACACACCTGCTGCGGTCACTGGAACTGCGAGCTCCACACAGCAGCGCATGGCCATGGCACACACAGCGACCGCCAACACTGATGTCCTTGATACTGTAGTAATACTATCAAAGAGAAAAAAAGTGATTGACTATTGCAATCATATTGGTTGCTACATTTATCTGGACTGCAACTGTTATTATTCAGTTAATCACTCATGCCAACTCAGGACTTGCAACTTAAGCAAAGCGATAACCTGACAAAATAAAAAGTAATGTTTCATCACATTTTGGCGTATGTCCACTTTCTGATAGAGCTGTGGGATTCAAAGCCAGTTTGCCACCAATCAAGTTTGGCACCTTCAGTCAGGATCACCTCTATATTTCCCGAACCCATTAACACGACTGACCTATCTTGGAAATCTTGGAATGATGGTTATCTTGGCACCACGTCTGACTCTAAGCAATTTACGAGGAAGAAACCCAGGAGCGGCCTGTTGTGTCAGCAAATAGACATGTAAGGCACTCAAAATACCTCTTTTAGCCTACTGCTCTTTAGAATTGCAGATTAAGCTTGTTAATATCCAACCATTCAAAAAGGCAGCAGCTTGTGAATGGAGGGCATGAACACCATTAAAATGGCAGGTCCTTATTTCCCTTAAACTGTGAGGGTTAGGTCATCCTCTACTTTCGTTGAATGAGCACAACCAGTTGATGACCTTATTTTTCCCTGAGACCACCAATGGGTAATGTTCCTCTTTCCAATGGGTAATGTTCCTCTTTCCAATGGGTAATGTTCCTCGTTCCAATGGGTAATGTTCCTCTTTCCAATGGGTAATGTTCCTCGTTCCAATGGGTAATGTTCCTCTTTCCAATGGGTAATGTTCTTCTTTTTCTTTGTGACTACCAGCGGACATAAGGTAAGCCTCCCGTTTTTCTCTATGACCACCACAAACCAATGAAGAGTTTGGAAAACCAATCAAATGTCATCAGCAGCCAAAGTGAAAGCTGGTTAAGACCTTGGCTAATGTCTCTTTCTCCATGCTACTCTTGGAGCAGTGGATTTCAGTGCTCTCCAGGGATCCTGCACAGTGCTTTTTTTTTTTTTTTTTTAGTGAGGTCACAAGCTCAAGGAGATCCACACTGACAGACTGATCGCTTGCTTTCCCACAAGGTTATCATTATAGATTACACTGCAAGGGAGTCAACTAGCTGGAGAATGAGTCATACAAGCTAGACAGAATAGTCTTTTAAAGGAATATGCCAGGGAAATGGACGAATTACTCTAAGATGAGCATCAGCAAAGCCTATCATTTTTACTGACACACGCTATTGAAATAGTATGGAATAATTAAAAGGTCAAGAATAGAATAGAAACCGAAAATGGCCCCTTCATCCAATGGCTTAGCAAAATCCTAAGCAAGACTTACTGCAGAACAAGCTAATGCCAGCTTGAATTAATCAAGTAGTTTCAACGGCACTTGGCAGAGCTCAGTGAAAGACCTTCTGAGAACTACCTTTGAACATTTATTGCAGCTTTAAATTATTTTTTGGGAAACTATTAAAGGGAGGGCAGGCAACTTTAGATAAAGCAAGAAAAAAAAAAAGTAGTTATTGCACCAAAGCCACCACCTTAAGATGTGAACACGCAAAGTCTAACTTCCAACAGCAGGAGAGCAGTGAATGGGGAGTGGTACACAGAGTTGTGACCAAGTCATCGTGTCCAAGTCAAATCAAGTTACTGGTCATTAGCTCAAACTCAAAGCTGACGAGGGAGAGCAGTGAGGAGTGAAAGGGGGCAGGGGAACAAATTAGACAATGAGCTACCTAATTAACAAGCAGAGTGGGGAAAGCTGAGAGAGTTAAAAGCTTAGATACATTCAGGATCAGAAAAGGGTCAATGTCAACATGAAATGCAGCTTATGGTTCTCTTAGCTTTTTAATCACATTCGGGAGACAACCACATGATATATCATTCACATGCCATGAAAAAAACTTAATATTATCAAAAACATGTAAATAATGTCAGCATAAACAATATGAATGCAATGACTCTCATGAAATTCATGAATTTATGGACAGTGAATGTCTGCCCTAACCACTCCAGCAAAGATTTACCACACAAATCCCAACTTGTTCTTTGACTCATAATGCAGTAATATTCAACACAGTACAAACTCTAGTTAAGACTTACTCTGCGTGTAACAGTAGGGTCACGCTGGGCCTTGGAGATGAGGTGTCCAAGTAGGGTGCTAGTACGAAGGAAGCGAAGGCGGATGTTGGTTGCCTTGGTGAAGTCTCTAAGTACTGGAGAATAAGTGAAGTTTCTTGCTCCAGGGCGACCATTTACTAGTGAGACCACAATCTGGGAAAGAGCATAGCATAGGCTTACTCCCTACTGCTGATTAATCCCAATACATACCTCAAATACCTTTATAAAAATCAAGATTTCCTCACCTCACCATTTTCCAGGGGTACGATTCGAGAATACTCTGTTGTGCAGATCTGGTCATCGTCTCGGACAATGCGAGCATTAGGCTGCTGACCAAAAATCTCAAGGCAGTCTCTTTTCAAATCTAACAGTGATACAAGAGAAATGGAGATATGTTATGCCTTTAAGTTCATATTGTCATTGCACCCATTAGAAACTCAGAATATTACATAATGGCTTCATTTTCACACTAGGATATACCATAGATACACAGATTTACATATTATAGTCTAAATCCCAGGATTTTTGAGCCTTTCAAAACAAGAGTGGTCTAACAACAGTTTTTGAATCTAGTAGGATGATTGCACCAAAGTCAAATGTATGAGAAAGTCAGCTTGGAATACATTACATTATTTATACATGAATATATTTGTTTTGATTCTGTTTTATCTCTGAGGAAAAAAGGTTTTTATTTAAAAACCTGCAGTTTGTCCCAGTGTAGTATGTAACAATCAGAGGGTACGCACGTTCTGCACTCGCCAAGTTGCCAACAAAGATGCATAATACTATCATAATTTAATAATGCATCCTTAAAATTGCAGTTAAAAACTGACTATTGACTGTAGACCAGGTTTTTGTTAGTCAATCGCGCAAGAGCTTTGTGCTACCTCAAGATAGCAACAAGCCAGCATTGTGCCTGACCACACCTCATTTTTAGACCAGCACGCTCGTGGGTGCTCAATTTGGCTCAAATGAATTGGCTATTTATGTAGCAAGGATGCTGGACAGGAAATTTATATTTTTGTTGGTCGTAAAATAGCGAAGACACTTGCGGTATATTTTGCGCCCCCCTGCGCTGGGGGTAAGATAGAGGCCATGGTGCCCAGAAACTGTTTTGAACTGTAAAAATCCCAATGAAGTGATTCAGTGAAAAATGAAGTAGTTCAATGAGCAGTCCCAAATGACACTGCAAATGAGAAGACTGATCAGTGTCCTGTAGCTCACAATAAGTCAAACTCACAATAAGTTGATTGACGAGCATCCTTCCTATTCGTTCGTGCTCGTCAATCGACTTATCGTGACTTTCGAGATGGAGGCGACTGGAAACTGCATCAAGGTACTGTTTGCATAAATATTATTTTTTAATAAACTACCGGAGCATTTTCAAAGTTCTCAGTGCCTCAAGTTCTCAGTGCCTCGTTTTAAATGTCAGGGCCCTCGGAATTCTAACGATGAAGTGTGGAGCTACTTTGAGCCTTGTTAATGATGAAAAAAATAGCGATTTCTTTGCATGGCAACGCGATGCACGATTCACAACCATTGTAAGCCTGTTGGGACCTTTGACTAAAAATTCACTTATTTCGAAAAGTTGCGTGCGTACAGAGGTTGGGTATTCGATAATGATTGGTGCTCATTATCATGTTTCAATACACCCCAAGTCAATTTCACACCAGAATTCTCCTTTATGATGGCATAACTTTCTTTTTTTTACTACGCCAACAGCTTTGAAACTTTGCATCTAACCTAATGTTATATTGCTTAAAGTAAAATGGACTGCATTTTCTTATTATCTTTCTTGGTTGTGGACCTATGAGGACACCAAAAGTGCCTTTTGTTCAGGCAGTTCCATGTTTAGGTCCCCAAAGTACCCCCAGTATAAACCCTAGCATAGGCTCTCTAGAATTTCTTCCATTCATTTGTGTCTGCTGAATATTAATCAGGCTGAATGCACCATGAATTCATCACCAACGTCAGTCAGTACCTCGCAAAATGTGGAAAAAATGCTAAAATGCCACCTGTTCAAACCACCATATCTCCAGGGTCGTTTGGCATTTTCAGCTTCTTTCATAATGTTAATGATAATTGAATCACAATATTTGTAAGTTCATCAATTTATCAATGCATGACACATTCACAGAAAGGTCAGTAGATGTAGGTTGGTAGATCATGTTGGCAAGGAGAAACCTGAACCAGTTATTGATCAATTGTTTCTGATTATTGCTATTGTTTTTAATGAAGCGAAACAAGAGGACACAAGCACTAACATGGACTTCTTCTGAAAAATGCTGGGTGCCATTCAATAACATTCTCCAAACTGTTCCAACTCCAGATGTCACTAGACACACGGCCCAGCAGTATAAGTTGGACAATACTGGGACAGACAACATTGTTCTGCTCTTTGCTTTAATGTGACAGTCAGTTTACAAGAATTAGTGACAGTAAATTTCATTGATGCAAAGAAGTGTGATTGTCAAAAATTGCCTGACCCCTATTTAGACAGTTATAAAATGTATGTAGTTCAAGTCACATCAACAATTTTTGTTTTGTTATGTCTACTATAATACAGGAATTAGAACAATTTAGTATGTGATTGCCTAATGATTGAAAACACCTAAAATGTTGCATAGTTAAATGTGTAAGAAGCTTTAAGTTGATTCTCGAGATTACCCCACCCCTGTTCAGACACCTGCAAAATTTATATTGGTCAAAACATAAGCAATTTTTGGAGTGATCTTTCTACTATAATAGAGGAATCAGTAAAAAAAATTGAAGAAAATCCAAGGTGTGCCCCTGGAGATACAGGGGTTTGAACAGGTGGCATTTTAGTGTTTTCTTTTTTTTTTCGCATTTGGCAAGGTACTGACTGCAGTTGGTGATGAATTCATGGTGAATTCAGTCTTATCTAGACTCAACAGACACAAATGAGTGGAAAAAATTCCAGAGAGCCTATACTAGGATTTATATTGGGGGTGCTTTGGGGACCTAAAAACAGAACTGCCTGAACAAAAGGCACTTTTGGTGTCCTCATAGCTTCACAACCAAGAAAGATAAAGTAAGATGGACTGCATTTTCTGATTGAGCAGCATAACATTAGCTTAGATGCAAAGTTCCAAAGCTATAGGTGAAACAATAAAAAGTTATGCCATGTTAAATTCAAGAAGAATGTCAATTCACAAAAAAAACAGACAGTACCCTTAGAAAATAATTCACCAAAAATTCATTTTTGGTCCGAATGAGCTGACATTTCAAATTTTTTCAACACTAATACACATTAATCTAATGTGATAATATGGAAGCTATCTATGGCTACATGGTGATAAATGTTTTGTATATCTGATGATTTGACATGGAGTGACCTATACGTTTTATCGAACACAATTGACTTTCTTCCCTTGGACAAGAGTCAATCTTAACACTGATCACCCATTCTTTATACAGAGATGCCCTGAAGCGCATCAAATGAGATACTTTCTGATCTATCATTAAGTTGGATTGAAACAAGAATAGATTTTATACTGAGAAAATAATGTAACAAACTCATAACAAAATCATAATCAATTACCTAATATCTTTTACATGCTATTTTGTGCATATACTCAAATATAATTTTACGTTGTACAACTAGAAGAAGTTGTTGCATACTTAACCATTACAATCATGAAAAACAAACATTTGTCCGCTTCAGTCACAGTCAATGGCTTCAGTTCAAACCCAACCAGTGTGTGCCTGTCCACCTCATTGGTGTGACACTTGGTTCATCTGCACCGAGCAAGCCTTTTCTAGATTTTAGACTATATTATTTTCACTGACAGACCACACTGAAGGGTTAAAGGATGGCGGGAACAGGAAGCAGCATTTATCTAAGATGGAGCATGAGACATTGAAAAAGGGTGGGCATGAAGCTCATCGAACTCTGAAACTTCAAACAATCACTTAATGTGTCATAGGGTGGCCAGTCAAAGCCTGTCATAGGATGGCCAGTCAAAGCCAGTCAAAAACTTGCACGAAGAAGAGTTAAGTAATATTCCCCAGTTTACCATTTGTTTACAAAGCATTTTAAATGCCTTGATAAGTCCTTCCCTCCACCAAATGTAGGGATAAAATTAAGGCAATCAAAAGAACACGTTAATCATAACAAGCATAATCGGAAAATCCCTGTAAGCTAATAAAGAAGGTGGGGTTTTAGGACAGATGCATCATTACCTAAATTGCATAATGCTAATACAGTCTGTAATGCCCCTCCCCTCTGGCATCCCTTCTCGCTGGCTTCCTGCTGTGCACCTAATCGATCAATTATCTGTTTCTCATCACCTCATTATCTTCACCTGTGTCTCTTTAGTTAATAAAACTTCCCTAGAGTACCAATACCTGAGTTTCTCCCCATTTGGGCCGGTAACCTTAGTCTGGTTCCCCTTTGTATTAGGTGCACTCCCCTTTATGGTCTCCTGAAGTTTGTATTTGTTTGGTTTTCCCTTCACCCATTATTTACTAAACTCCACATCCCTGCACCTGGGTCCTCAAGCTCAATTCCCTGCCCTGGTGCCCTTCTCAACATCCTTGGGAGCCAGGGCACGACACAGTCAAATTCATCCACAAACAACATTTTGAATCTTATTTTTGGTTTCAGTTTTATTGTACTATTTTCTCCCATTTTCTCAGGATTTTTCTGTGAAATTCCTCAGAATTGTTTATCTTACTGATGAAATTAAACATGTGTCTAAGAGTAATAGCAAAGACCAGATGCAAACTCTTCTATCACTAGCACTCTGGCACAGAATATTGAGGTTGGTCTGCACTGGGAAGATATTACTTCCACTAAAGGGCAAAATACTTCATCTATTGCAGATTTCCTCCAGTGAAGCATTAAGGATCCTTCCCTGGTGCACAGGTGGTGCATTTTTCTACTCATGGCTTTTCCATTCATGAATCAATCAGATATTATTTTTTCTGAAATTTAATTGGTGAGCGAGAATCCCTGAAGCAAAACTCTGATGACAGGCTCCTCCATTTCACTTTGAACATCATCTGACAGAACTGATCAAGCTGTCATATAGAACACAAAGAGAGTGACCGAACACACTCACAGTCACATCCCATCCACAGGTGCACACAGACATTTAGCAAGCTTTGGAAACATCATAGCACTTCTAGGTACACTATATCTTATATATATATATACACACACAGTGCCCTCAATAATTATTGGCACCCATGGTTAAGATGCGTTAAAAGCCTTATAATAAATTAAATTTTTATTGCAGAAGCATACTCTCACACTGAAAATTGTAGAAAAATTTAACCTTCAACTCAAGTGAATTTTAAGAGGAAAAAAAAATCCTGACTAAGAAATAATTATTTTTCATAAAATCACCTGTTCCAGAATTATTGGCACCCCTAACAATTCCAAGGAAATAAATGTAATTGAAGTATTATAAATATGACGTGACAAAGAGGCCATTTCTCTTATCCAGCATGGGAGAGACAAAGGAACACACCATTCAAGTAAGGCAGATGTGTGTCGACCTTCACAAGTCAGGCAATGGCTACAAGAAAATAGCCACTTGCCTGCATCTGCCCATATCTACTGTCAGAGGAATTATTAAGAAGTTTAAAACATCTGGAACAGTGGTACACAAGCCTGGACGAGGATGCAAGGTTATTTTGCCCCCACGCACAGTGAGGAGGATAGTAAGAGAAAAAAGTTCTCCAAAGCTCTCTGTTAAAGAATTGCAACAAATGGTAGGATGTTGGGGTCAAAAGTCTCCAAAACAACCATCAGGCGCTATCTACATGCCAACAAGCTGTTTGGGAGGTATGCACGGAAAAAACCTTTTCTCACTCACAATGATAAACGCAAACGTCTGGAGTTCGCTTAGCGGTACTGGGACTTCAACTGGGACCATGTGCTTTGGTCAGACGAGACCAAGATTGAGCTTTTTGGCAACAAACACTAAGTGGGTCTGTGTTACCCTTTTCTAGGTAAAGTTCCCGTGACAGGCACTGTAAATGGACAAGCAGTAAGGTCACTCCATGTAAAATCGACAGATCCCACCAGACTGATCATCTTGGATTTGTTTCATCCTTAACGTAAGTAATGTCACTGTACCAAACAAAAAGTGGCCAATTTTTCAGCTTGTATCTAATTTAGTTTCTGAGCTGCGGTATCAGTATTCTGCTACTCTACAATTGCTTTCTGATTTTGTATTTGTTTTACCCTTCTTTTCAGATTTCTCTGCCTGTCTGTTCGCAGTGTCTACTTGTCCGAAATCTGTGTTGCTCAAATTAAATTAGCTACCCAGTTTTATTCTCTTCCGTAGCTTTTGCTCGAAAATTAAGTTAAGCACAGTTTTATTCTCTTACTTGGGCGTTTCATCATTTAAGTTACAGTACGTGTCTGTTCGCAGCATCTACGTGTCCGAAATCGGTGTTGCTCAAAATAAGTTAGCTACCTAGTTTTATTCTCTTGCATGAGGTTCATGGCTTGAAAAAAGTTAAAAAGTGAATTATGAATTATTGAAAACCATCCGACTGTCGGACACGGAGACACTTCAAAGCACTGTCTACGCGTCCTAAAGTCGGACAGGGTTTTAATATAATTCTGTGTCCGACAGTCTGATGGTTTCAATATAAATCTTACTATAGCAGATGCATATGCTACGCTCGCCCTAACTAGCATCCCGGTCTTTTAAGAAGTTCAGGTCATTATTAGGCTAATCTTCTTTAACTCTAGATTGGTTCGGTTTGTTTCAGTCCTCCATGCTTACTTCCTTTGGCACCGGTTGTGAGATTCCATAGAGATAAAGCAATTGTTTTTAATTTACCTATTCAATCTCGCAACCGATACGAAAGTTAACAAGCATGGAGGACAGTATTGCTTGCGAGGTTGAATAGAGGAATTAGAACACATTACGATCATTGTTAGGATTCTATTACGTTAGATTGGTACGATGTGTTACATTCCTCCATCTCCCTTTTGAATTTCGCAGCCAGTGCAATCATTTCCTTAATCTTCCGATTGAATCTCCCAACCAATATGAGATAAAACGGGTACAATGAAGGTATTTGGGATACATTTTCATAGAGAGGTGTAGGCCTACATGTACTTCGTTACATAACTGAAGTACGTTTTTATTTTTTGGAGTAGGCCTATTTGTACTGTACTTGAGTTTTTTTGTTTGTAATCGGAACTTTTACTCTACCACATTAAAAAGATTAAAAGGTATACTTTCACTTCGTTACTTTGACACTGGCCACTTCGTTACTCGTTACACATTAAAATATGAATGTAATTCATCATTTAAAGATTATATGGATTTGGCGTGTTCAAGATGAACAATGGTGCTCGGCAGAGTCAGTGTTTCCAACTCCTCAGTAAAGAAAGTCGCTATTGGCTTTCATAAAAATTGCTAGAAGTCGTTAAACACCCTAATGGGGGGAGGGGGGGACACGGCGTATATTTTGTTGAGCGTGGGGGGACTCAGTTTTTTTTTTGACCAGGGGGGTGGAGTCACGGCTAATTTTCTTGACTGGGGGGGGGAGGACGTGGTTCATTTCACTTATATTGCGCACTCAATCGCGCATCTTCCAGACTTTTAGTGCTTTCGGACAGGCGAGGGGCTCGTTGAGGACAGTAACTGCAGAACGAAACTTGTTTTCACATCAGTTGCCAAAACAGCAGAACACTCTCCAATTACTCCAGAAAAATTCGCTAGATTTGTCGCTAGGCGCTTTTGATAAAAAGTCGTCAAGATGATTTGGAAAGTCGCCAGATTTAGGGAGAAAGTCGCCAAGTTTGCAACACTGGGCAGAGTATCGAAGCCACTTTGTGCGGATGTGTTTGCCAACGGACACGGAGCTCCAAATTTATGCATGCAGTTACAATATTATACTACACTATACTATACACTACATGGCACTCCCGGATCAGTTATTGAATATTCACAAGCAAGCCGAGCTCTTAGTATATGGACAAGTTCACTCCAATCCGTTTTTCAGGACTTGCCTTAATTTAACTCCTTAGCTAAGCCTGATGTGCAAACTACGCAATATACTTGCCCATAGCAGAAAAAAAAAAATCATAATAATAAAAATGATTAAATTCGGCATCTCCAATCCCACCCGAATCTGGAATGCCCAATTGGGGAACTATGTGCAAAACTTGCTCGTATGCGACCCCTTGCTGCCAACTCAGGATAGTGAGACAGTTCACGGCTCTCCTCCGAAGCACATGCCTGTCTGCCACTGATTCTTGTACACTCATTGGTTGAATCTTCGCAAGTTCAGAACTAGGGCGGAGGATACCCGGACATGAACCAACCCGGAGTCTTCCTGACGAGCGCCCGTCCGGCCAACAGGAGGCGCTGGAGCAACGAACAAAGCTGTTATTATATACCCAAAATCCGGCAGTCCCTTCCCAATTTGTAACCCTGTAGCGCGATAGCCAACTGCGCGCTGCTCTGAAAAAGCTGCCGACCCCTGCCGGTGGGTACGCCGGGGCTCGAACTCGGGACGTGGTGATCACCTCTGCACTGCAGAGCAGTGCCTTTACCATGTGAGCCACCCGGCAGCTTACTGCATTTTTTTAAGCATTGCTTATATCATTTTTTTGACTGTCTACCATATTTGAGGTAAAATTGACCTAAATTGCTCACCTCGCAACACACTTTTCTTTATTCGCAGCGACTGAAATAAATACCAAACAAATAGCTATTTGCGGACACTAAAAAATTTCAAAACTTTCTTATTTCTCGGCCAATCCTCATGATCTTCAAGTCAATTACAAGGCCTTTTTTTTTTTTTTTTTTTTTTTTTTTTTTTTTATAAATTTGGCATCTCCAATCCCACCCGAATTTGGAATGCCCAATTGGGGAACTATGTACAAAGCTTGCTCGTATGCGACCCCTTGCTGCCAACTCAGGATAGTGAAGACAGTTCACGGCTCTCCTCCGAAGCACGTGCCTGTCAGCCACTGATTCTTATACACTCGCTGGTTGAATCTTCGCAAGTTCAGAGCGAGGGCGGAGGATACCCGGACATGAACCAAGCCGGATTCTTCCTGACGAGCGCCCGTCTGGCCAACAGGAGGCGCTGGAGCAACGAACAAAGCTGTTTTCGAATGCCCAAATCCGGCAGTCCCTTCCCAATTTGTAACCCTGTAGCGCGATAGCCAATTGTGCGCTACTCTGAAAAAGCTGCCGACCCCTGCCGGTGGGTACGCCGAGGATCGAACCCGCGACGTGGTGATCACCTCTGCACTGCAGCGCAGTGCCTTAACCGTGTGAGCCACCCGGCAGCCACAAGGCCTTTTTGAGAGCTTTCAATAGATAATCAATTCATTAAAATTGATTTCATTTCAATTTTTTTGTCACAGTTAACCATATTCAACCATAACCAATATCGAATAACGCATTATGTAAACACACTTTCTCACTTTCCCACTCTCCTTACCCACTTTGAAAATAATTTATCAACTCCAGCTCATTACTAAACTTGCACTTCATATAGCTGAATGAGCTTTGCCCCATTTAGCACCCTTTTCTTGGGCACACATTTTCATACAGCACTTGGCGGCCCAGCCATATACTAGGTTGCACCTGGTCTTGTTCTGAGTATTGAGACCCAGTACTTGACCTCCTTCATTTTATGTTTTACAAGTGTTTGCCCCTTTTATCTGCTTTCCCTCTGGTTTGAACTCTCATTGTATCACAGTTTGTTGGATTCTGCCCTTGTTCCAGTGTTGCCTTCTGTTCAGCTGGTTTTTGGATTTCTGCCTGTTTACAATTATGTTTGTCCCAGAGGATTTAGTACCCTGAATACATCTCTGGTTTTGGACTCAAACTACACTGTAAACCTTGATAGTATGGTGAACTCAAATGTTTTGTTCAAACCTATTACCTCATTAGAACTGTGTAGGCCAGTTTAATTGCATTGTGTGGAAATAACTTAAACAATATGAGGTAAAGTTATGTTTTATATGTTTTTAAGTGCCATGAACACAAGATCATTAGGTGGACATACAGTTTTTTTGAGGTAATCGGTTTCCCCAAAACAATTGAGGGTACCACACTTACCAGGGTTTACAGGGTACTTGAATTGGTTTTCTATGATATTAAACTGTTTGTGCAACAAACTGTCTGTGCTTGGGTCCAAACACCGCCCTGATATAAGTAGGCTTTTACAAGAGCCATCTGGCAATGGCAGATCCCCCCAGCTGTAGGTTGTGTAACAACCTTTAAAAGACACATCTACACATCATGTGTGTGTGAAGTTTGGTGAAGCTAGCACATATAGATTTCGAGATATGGCCCGGACAAACTCATTTTTACAGACGGACGGACAGACGGACGGACAGAGCGATAGTTATATCCCCCCGCATTATATGCCGTGGGGATAAAAAAGGGGTCGTGGCTCTAATCAATAAGTGTTACTTTAAACAACGTTCCGTTAGTCAGTACTTTTGAACTATTTGTGATAAATGCTTGAAATGTCTTTAACTCCTAAGACAGCTGGCCAACAGTTTCATATTTGCAAGTCAGGGCTTGCTGAAAAAAAAAAAAGATATTATTTTGTGTTTTGAACCCACTACATCCTTACAATGATCTACATCTGACATTTGACATTCTTATGTATAATACTTTTACTCTTGAATATTTGTAGGAAATGTAGTATGTCAAAATTTCAAAATCAAAATTTCTCATTTATGAGGCATTAAAAATGTGAAATAAATTCCATAACTGCGCTGCATATGCATGTTGCCCTTGTTAGACAAGGTCCACTCTTAAAAAAATCATACCACTGGAGAGAGCATGTTTTAAATGCAAAAAAAATGAAGACGGTACCTTGAAACAAACTATATTAACCGTTTGAGCACTAAATATATTTTCAAGGTATTAATAATGTAGTTATGCTGAGCTGTTGAAAACCTATCCGGGGGCAACTTGTTTAAAGATAGCTCTTTTAAACAAGTTGACATATGATAGGTTTTCAACAGCATCTGATTTTGATATCTTACATCATTGGGCAACTATAGTTGCATATGGCACTGAAGGGTTAAGGTATCAAATACCCCATGTTTCACTACAGAAACATTCTGCAAAAAAAACTGTTCTAAAATTAAACAAAGGTAATTTCAGGTAACTAAAAGCTTTCAAGACTTGGTGTCTGGTACAACTTTGAATTATGCCATGATGTTTATTTCTGAATCAGGTGGACATACTTATACACTACCAGTGCTTGCTAGTTGATTTAAGTAGAGCATCAGTGATCTTCCGGATATGTACAAGAGGGACCCAACAGATATCATTTTTTGCTGGGCCTACTGAAAGTGCTAGAGGGATCATGAGAATACAAAAGTGTTACTGAAACATGTTATTCCTCCTCTGGTGTTGCACAAATATTGCTTTTTCACTAATTTAAGTCAAACAGACATTCGGCATACTTCCTGGGAGCTGTATCTGCAAGACGGACTCCTGATGCCACAACAGTTGTTGCATTGCTGTGGATGATTCCGAGTGAAATTCACAAAGAAACTAGGGCCACTTGACACCCTGTTGACCTGGAGATAGTCTAGCATGACTGTAATAAATGAGTGGTTGTCTCTTGATAGCGAGGTTTAGTTCAAGGTACTAACCTTCATATTTTATGCATTTGCAAATTAAAACATGCCCCTTCCAGTGTTATGACTGTTTTTAGGGTAGACTTTGCCTTACATTGGCAAAATGCACTGGAATTATAGGTGTGATTTTTTTTTTAATGCATCATAACTGTAAGGACGAGTAGGCATGCTTAAAGTAGGATGGAGAATACACCAGGATGCCATCGATGTAGGCAATGACATGTCCTCCAAGCATGTCGCGTAACACGTCGTTGATGAACTGGAAGATTTAGGGGTGTTAACCAACCCATACGGCATCACGCAGTACTCATAATAGCCAGGGGTGGTACTAAAAGCGGTCATCCACTTGTCACATTCTCGGATATGGGCCACATTGCGGGCACTGCCCCGGTCAAGCTTGATAAAGTATTTAGCCCCTTTAAGCTGCTCCATTGCACAGGGCACCAGAGGAAGGGGATACTCGTACTTCATCGAGACTTCAGGACACTGATGGCGTAGGCAGTATCTGGGCTCTTGATGGTAGTGGCGGCACTATTGAGGGGGTTGCAGTGCTGCCGACAAGTACAAGATTGAAAGTTGACCTTCCTCTTCAGCAAAGAGATGGGGGGGATTGTGCTAACAGAGCCAGGGGAGACCAAGGATGACTGGTTATCTGGAGTCGAGTAGCATGAGGAAGGAACTTCGTTCCATGTGGCCTTTCCCATCGGAGAGGGAGATGGGAGCCATTTGATGGAAGATACAGCCCTTTCCCATAGGTTTACCATCCAAAGCGCCAACGCTGATGAAAGCCTGGAGCTGATAATGGGGGAGTCGGAACTGCAATTTGTAATGACTCTGATCCTTTTTTAAAGACCCCATATCTCAGAGGCTAAAGCGGATATAAGCCAAAGATTTTGCAAGGTAGTTGTTGCTTAAAATGAACTTTTTTATATGAAGTATAAAGCAAATCCATAATGGTCAGTTGGGAAAAAATGTTCTAAAATCTGTTGATCTGACATTAATTCAAATTTCTGGGAATTACCCAGAAAACAATGTTGGAAGTCTTGATTACGAGAGGCTTCAGAGAACAAGAGGTGCTCACATTAATAACAAACTTAAATCCACCATTGGAAGAGAGGAAAGATGAAGGGAAATTAAGAAACACGCAGTGCAGCCAGAACAGAACGTGCCCAGATGCTGCTGTGTCTACTGGCTGCATAACCACAGAGGTTCAGGTGTTCAGCCCCCCTCCCTTCACCTGAAGTGACTCTGAATTACTGCCACTCATCATGAAACTGTGAAACAGCATGCGGGGCATCATTCAAACTCAAGTACACTCCACAGACAGATATACTGTCTGCAAGCTTGCAAATTCCATTTCACATACAAACAGACAGAAAACCAACTCTAGAACAAATGCACCATTGTTGTACCCTGCCAATTTACGGAGTTCAAAATTGTAGCACATCAAAACCCAAATTTGCTTAAACTTCAGATAAATAAAAAATAAATAAATAAACTCCGTAAAATTTTATATGAGCAGTGAAAGGAATTATTATCATGAATAGCTTTCAAATGACACCTCAATAATTAAATAATGCTTGGCAATTTATCAGTCAATTCCAAGCTTGGTGAAAGCAAAATTTCAACAAAATCTGCAAATCTATGCTGTTTCACAACCCTTTATATGTTCAGCAGTTAAGGACTGAAAGTAAATAAAAAGCAGTTCGAACAAGAATGCAACATAATTCACAAAATACTGCTTTGCACCCCAGAAAAAAATCCCCCGGGTTGCACACCTGACACCAATCTTTGGCACATTAAAAAAAAAAAAACAACCAGATGAACCTTGAACATTGTGTCATATGTGTAGCCTACTACCGTCTTATTTTCTTTCTCATAACAACAAATCAAAAAGCAAACAAAAGCAAAATGCTCTTTTTAAGATGACTTTCAACTTCACAGTTAGCCCTTCATATAACCACACTGAAATGGAACAAGTAAGATATTTGTACTCACGTGAAAAATACTGCCAGGGGACATACGTCTTGCCATGGTCGAGTGATCGCTCCAGAACCCAGAGGTCAGGGCGAGGAGAGTTGGCGAACTTAATAAGGACGTAGGCCACATGAAAAAGCTACAAGAGACAGAAAGGTAAATGAGGCTCAGCCCATTGGTGTAATATCAGGGTCTTTCATTTCCATGTTTTCCCATACTTTTTCATACATATCAAATTCTTTGATTATAAGACAATAATGTTTAAAGGTTGGAATCAAAAACACATCTGAATTTGTTTTGGAACTTGATGTTAATTACCTCCGCCAACGAAGTTGGGGCGGAGGTTATGTTTTCGCCCCGTATGTTACTTGCCGTAATCTGAGGAATCTCGGATTGGCAAGTATGTTACTCTGTTTGTTTGTTTGTATGTTTGTTTTTTTGTTTTGTTTGTTTGTTTGCACTGTGCCACAGTTTCAGCTCAATTTATCTCATATTTCATAATCAACATAGGACAGGCACTGCACTATTTTGGTGAATCTAGGTCTAAGGTCAAAGTCACACAAAAGGTCAAAAAAACATAAGAAGCTATATCTTCAGTTCTAATTGTCATAGACACTTCAAACCAAGTGCATATTGTTGATAAACGAAATGTCTATCTTACTTGACCTAGCTACTGCACTATTTCTGTGAATATATATCAAAGGTCAAGGTCACACAACATGTCAAAAACACATAAGTGGCCATAGCTTCGGTTCTAACCGCTGTACAGACTTCAAACCAAGAGCATAATTTCTTGATAAACTCTGACCGAAGCACTGCACTACTTTGGTAAATCTAGGTCAAAGGTCAAGGTCACAGAAGCAGCGCTCTATTTTGGTCTCTTTGTGTGTCTGTCTGTTTCAGTGCATTCTACAGGCCACAATTTTCATATGATCTTCATCACACTTGGTGACAACATTGACTAGTCTTGTGGCTAGAGACTGGTCGCTTTTCGAAGCCAAAGATCAAGGTCAAGGTCACCAGAAAGGTCAAAAACACAATGTGGTTCATAACTTTGCTACTATTACAGCTAGAGACTTGAAACCAACTCCATTTCGTTCATTCTGTTTCTGAGATCTGTGAATGTTTCCGGCAAGTCGTCATTCAATGAATGACCTTTCATTTGTTTGTTTGTTGGTTTGTCTGTTTGTGAACAACATAACTCAGGAGTAATGCACGGATTTATCTGAAATTTTGTGGGTGGATTGCTATTAAATCTAGAGATGCACCGATCCGATACGTGGTTCTGATATCGGCTCCGATATTGACTAATTAGCTGGATCGGACATGGGGTGAATGAGGCCGATCCAGCATTCCGATCCAGTCATTTCTTTTTTACTAATATTATACCCAGCAATACAGTTACAGCCATCTATTCACTTCAATTCTATGTTTGCAACGCCGTTTACACATCATTATGAGACGTCTGGGCAAACAAGGCTTTTTGGCACGCGAAGCTTTTGGGCACGGGACACTGTGCGTGCCGATATACCTCGAGGTTTTCCAGCACGAGGTTTTTCGGGACCGGAACACCGGCAGCGTGAAAGCAACCAACATAACAGAGAAGGTTAGGGAGTTTGTTGTTTTGGATTCACAGCCCCTCTCTGTCGTTGATGACGAAGCAGGTAAGGTGAGCAAAAAATGCTTATATTTTATTTAAGTTAGTTACCTGTTTTGAATTTCTAAATGTTTTGGAAGCGTTAGGCTACTTCTGTTTATTTTGTAATTTTGAGCAAGTTAATTAAACCACTTCTGTTTGTTGGGTTCAGCTACAATATTTTATATTAGATTAGATTTTGAATTTCTGCTTGCACAAAATGTTTACATGTTACCTCTGTTTATTTTTATTTTTGAACAAGTTAATTAAGCCATTGTTTGTTGTGTTTCAGGCAGCTGCTACACTTTATATTACATTTTTTTCAAATATTTGTTTGCACTGCACTTTAAAATAAATTGTTATTTATTTCTTTTTGCTGCTCATGTACACGTTCTTATTAGTTAATAAATAATATAAAGTAAATTTATATCTGTGTTAATTTGTTAACTTTTTTTAACAAGGCTAAATGTTTATGTCAAGTCTGATGCCCTCGCTCACATGGCAAGGTATACGGTTCATTCATTCAACAGTAGTATCGGATCGGTATCGGACATCGGCCGATATGCTCAGCCCAGGTATCGGTATCGGATTGGATGGGGAAAAAACTGGATTGGTGCATCTCTAATTACATCAAGGATAAACCCAATTGATTTTCACCGCGATCACTAAAACAATATGGCCGCCATGGCAGCAATGTTGAAATCCTATCACACACGATAACTCAAAAAGTAATGCACAGATTTGCCTGAAATTTTGTGGGTGGATTTCTATTATATCAAGGATGGGCTCTATTGATTTTGACCACGATCAGTGACACACTATGGCTGCCACGGCAGCCATCTTGAAATCCTATCACACACGATAACTCAACTTTGCTCCCACTCATCCACATTTGGATTGTGTTGCCTTGGCAGAGGTTTGCACTCTACCTAATGTTTTTATTTCAGTGAAAATATCACTTTGGTTTTAGCCCCGGTCTCATAAACAAATATTTAAATACTGATCTAAGTTAGCAGTAATAGGCATAAAGGGGCAAAAATCCAAGTGATATATTTAGTTATCTGAAAATCTGGCTCCATCCGTCCCTTGTGAATCATATTCTGTTGGCTCACAGACTAATTAACGATCTAATAAGTGTTTTTTTTTTTTTTTTTATTGGAATTAGCCATTGGATTCCGCTAGCAATAACCACAGTCAGATTGAAATCCACAGGTAAAGTAGTAAATTACGCCAAAAAAGAACAAAGCAGCCAATGAAATTCGGTGAACAACGTTGGCAATAAGCCAAACTAATTCCCAATATCTACAGTTTAGCAGGCCAGAGTGCGGAGCTGTGCCATTCCTGTTGCCCAGCATTTCCATCTGAAAGGTCATTCAAGACCAAGCAGCATTGACCCGATGGATCATCTCCCATAGATCCAACAGGAGTGTGTGAAGGTAAACTCCTCAGGCCCTGTGAGCTTGGTCTGGGGGCCACTCAGAAAGGGCTCAACACTGAGAAGCCTGCTGGCTAAGCTTACATTGTGGGTCGAGTGAGTGCAGAACTTTACCCCCCGACACAGGCACAGTCATTCAAGCCAGCCTCAGCACACCGTGCAGCCCTTCAACAGGCTTTTGTGAGTCCCTGAAAAGAAATCACTGGCACAAACAATTGCATTTATAATGGGCTCAGAGTTTTTTTCCTCCTTCCCCAGCCCCATTCAAATCGAGGATGGCAGTTTCCTGTAGTACAGCACTGTAATCAGATATCACAATACATGACCCTCATCTTGGCCGTCAGTTACAACAATGCTTCCCCGCTTTATTAAGAAAACTGGAGCCAGCCTAACGTTACATAGAAAAGAAACAGGTAGTTCCTCAGTTCAAACGGAAAGCTGGGGCTGATTGATGCACAGAAAGTCAATTGGTCCACATATTCCATGCAACCCAAAGTCTTTTTAACAGCGACATGCAACCAAACTGAAATGACTGCAGCCATTATCGTTTTTTTTTCCTCCTGATAAGGTGACAACGTTATCTTTGTGGTCAGCTGCCCAGTTCTCAAAAGCACTCAGTGAGCTCAGGGTACAAACGGTATCTCCAGCCATCAGGAAACACTGTGCAGGGTGTTAAATATGACCATCACATTCTCTTTATTCTTAAACTTTACGAGGCCATCCGGGCCCTCCTCCAAAAAATCTTCTTTTCGTATGGTTAATAGCTCAGTTAAGGGACAAGAGCAGCAATTCACATTTTCACAGAATGGAAAGCCCAAAAAATAGTTGGCTTGGGGAAAGTAGTATCTTTCATAATGATGGCAGAAATATAAACAAATAAAATGTTAAGTACCAGCGAAGCCGTGTATTGATCACGCCATGTTAAAGTACCATTTCTAAAGTTACTATTTTTGCTAACTACGTATCAGCCCCCATGGAATTAGCATTACTCAAAATGGCATTCAATAAAACCTTGGGCTTCCCAAGAAGCACTGATGCAATGCTTAGCCATTTCAAGCCGAGTGTAACAAATAGCTGGTTTATATTTATGTCCCTTTAGTCGTTAGTTCATGACTTGTGTTCAGCAGCATAAATCATCAGGCAAAATCTGGGTTTGGTCAAAGGCAGCACACCCCTCTTCTTAGCTGTGAAGAATATACGGGCGGGTTTTTACAAGTCACGGATCTTTGGGAATTTCTGACAAGCCCACAAGTGTTTGCGCATGAGGTTATTCATCTCTATGAGATGCAGGGGTTGAGAACACTGGCGACAGAAAGCAGCCATGTTCTCAGAATGCCACTGAAAAAATAATCCTCCCCAATTTGACTGAGCTTTAAAGATTTGAGAAGGAGGTCCCAAACCTTTCAGAAATCTCATGTGCTTTTTAAGCAAATGCACCTTCTGCCAAAGCCACCTCTGATGAAATTCCAAACTGATATATATTATGTTCAGAATTAAAAATTCTTGAAGATAAAAAGAGAAAGTCATCCTCACTCTTGTGAAAAGCTCCTATAATTTTAATGTGTAATATATCTGCCACTCGGGTCTTCATTCTATAAGATCTTTGGCAACTTTATATTTTATCCTTAAGTCTAATTCACAGTATGTAATAGGTGCACAACTTTATTGACCTCCAAGTAATGTGCATGAGAAGTACAGTTTTTTTCTGTTACAGCTCATCCCACCAAAATTCCAACAGTAACCAGCCATTTTGGAAAGTATGACCGTTTTAGCTTTGGTGTTGCCTGATTCATGACTTCAGACAGAAATCTCTCTACACCTGGAGCCCGTAGTGTGTTGATGATTGAGCTGTAGTCTACCTCCCCACTCACAGCTACAGCACCCTCCATAATTATAGGCACCCCTGGTTAAGATGTGTTCTTTAGCTTCTAATAAATTCTGTTTTTTTCTAAATAATATAAGACCACAACGAAAAAAAAGAGGAAAATCCAACCTTTAATTCAAGTGCATTAATTCAGTGGGAAAAAAATCCCACATTAAGAAATAATTCTTTTACATCAAATCATGTGTGCCTCAATTATTAGCACGCCTAATGTTAGTACTTTGTATAACCCCCTTTTGCCAACAAACAGCACCTAATCTTCTCCTATAATGTTTCACAAGAGGGGAGAATACAGAAAGAGGGATCTTCAACCATTTCTCTTTGCAAAATCTCTATAAATCATCCAGCGATCTGGGTCCTCTCCTCTGCACTCTCCTCTTGAGCTCACTCCACAGGTTTTCAATGGTTTTGAGGTCTGGGGACTGAGATGGCCATGGGAGGAGCTTGATTCTGTGTCTGGTGAACCATTTCTGTGTAGATTTGGCCACATGTTTAGGGTCATTATTTTGCTGAAAGACCCAGTGATGACCCATCTTCAGCTTTCGGGCAGAGGCCACCAGATTTTGATTTAAAATGTCCTGGTATCTCAAAGTGTTTGTGATGCCATGCACCCTAACAAGGTTCCTAGGGCCTCTGGAAGAAAACAGGCCCACAGCATCACCGATTCCCCCCCATACTTCGCAGTGGGCATGAGGTGCTTTTCTGTATACTCATCTTTTGTGTTCCGCCAGACCCATTAGAGTCTTTGTTGCCAAAAAGCTCTATCTTGGTCTCATCTGACCAAAGCACACAGTCCCAGTTGAAGTCCCAGTACCGCTCAGCGAACTCCAGATGTCTGCGTTTATGATTGTGAGTGAGAAAAGGTTTTTTCCGTGCATGCCTCCCAAACAACTTGTTGGCATTTTGATAGTGTCTGATGGTTGTTTTGGAGACTTTGTGACCCTAAGATGCTACCATTTGTTGCAATTCTTTAACAGTGAGCTTTGGAGAACTTTTTATTTATCTTACCATCCTCCTCACAATGCCTGGTGGTAAAATAACCTTTCGTCCTCGTCCAGGCTTGTTTACCACTGTTCCAGTTGTTTTAACCTTCTTATTGATTCCTCTGACAGTAGATATGGGCAGGTGCAGGCAAGTGGCTATTTTCTTGTAGCCATTGCCTGACTTGTGAAGGTCGATACACATCTGCCTTACTTGAATGGTGTGTTCCTTTGTCTTTCCCATGTTGAAGAGTGGATAAAAGAAATGGCCTCTGTGTCACATCATATTTATACCCCAGGGAAACAGGAAGTGATGAATTACTAATTAAATGTTCCAAGATACTCTGATCAACTTTGTTCCAAGATACTCTGATCAACTTTGTAAACTACTGTAGAAATGACAGAAATACTTCAATTACATTTAATTCCTAGGAATTGTTAGGGGTGCCAATAATTGTGGGACAGGTGATTTTATGAAAAATAATTATTTCTTAGTCAGGGATTTTTTCCCCTTAAAATTCACTTGAGTTGAAGGTTACATATTTATACAATTTTCAGTGTGAGAGTATGCTTCTGCTATAAAAATTGAATTTATTTTAAGGCTTTCAACACATCTTAACCAATAATTATGTGACAATTATTATGGAGGGCGCTGTATTTCTTCCCACGTACGACAGTGCTGACTGTGGCTATGGGCACTAGGGATCACTACACTGCAAAAAGCTCAGGTTAATCAACCATTAATTTTCCTTACTTTTTAAGAAATTGTATTTTAATTTCATTGGGACAAAAATTCCTGCTATATTTCTGATATGCTATAGAGCATTTCTGGAAGGGATAGCTCCATCCACTTTAAAAAACTAACTAGAGTGGCGTTTACCCTAAGGCTCTTGGACACAAAGAAAGGAAAAAAAAAAAAACTCATAAACAGAATGTCAAACATTCCAGAAAACAGACCCAAGGTCTTTGCCCGGTATGTTCTGACCGCTATCAACAGTCTAAATCATAGGAGGGCCGGCGCTGGTGAGGAAGAGGAGGCGGGAGGCACTTCCTGAATTGGAGAGAATTTGGCAAACGGTTTGTGGGAAAGGACATGAGGAAGACAGGACAACAAGTGACTGTCATGACCATCACCGACACAGTGGCCCTGTTCCTCCAGCTGAGGCCAAAACATACTGGACAAGAGAGTCCAATTTCTATCAAGGGCAGACAGCATTTTGAAGTAAATCATTGTTTATCTCACTGTTCCTAATAAAAAAAAAAACAAACTAATTGTGGCATGACTTGTGATTTATCGGCTAAATGTAGGCGTAAGATGAAGCCTCCATGACGATACACAAGCAGTTTAGAGTACTGTGTGAACGATATAAAGATAGGGGTGTGGGAGAAGAATAACAAGCCACAAATCAGCGATAAAGACTAAACTCAAAAAGAAAAAGGTCAGATAAGCAAGCTTCCAATCTGATACAGATTTCACGCTTGAGATACCGATGAGTAATTGTACACAAAATAAATTTTCTTGTCAAACTAACATCCGGTTGGGGTCACAGGAGTGCCTTTGCCAAGAGTTCTTCGATTGACGGCTAATGGTGGAGCTGTTTGATCCTGCTGACGATGGCAGGGCAGGAATTGAGATCAGGCAGCATAATGTTGGACACAGTGCCTCACGCTTTCCTGTACCTCCTCCCAGGAAATGCTTGTTTATCCAGCCAACTGCCTGGAGTGACCCAGTGAAACAGCAAGGCCTCATTAGTGGCATGTGTATCCTCACATTAACTGAGCTTAATGAACACTTAATAGGGACTTTTATTTATGTACAATAGTTTTTCATGGAAGCCAAAGATTAGGTCAATAGCTGATTAAGTACTGGCCAATGCTTGGATCCCCTCCAAAGATTGGGACAAATGTTGACTGAATTCAAAAGCAGTCACATTTATCCAGAAGGACATTTTATTCCAGTATAGCTTTAAATGCACATCAAAATGAATCATTCAGGATGATAACAAGCTCCCTCCTGAATCCAGCAACCATTATTTGGTGAAAATAATCATTCATAGTGAAGACTGTGAAGCCCACACTGTGGTCCAGCAAGTTACCATGTTCTCTGTAATGCAGAAATGTGTAAATCGAGTGGAGGCCTCTGCGAATTGGTTCTATCAAAACCGAAGTCCAATCACACACTTAAGAGGCGAGCTAGATGGAGTGTTCATGCTCTAGGTGTGTGCTTCAGCAGTCCTATTGTAACTCACAATGAATGAAAAATTTTCAACTTGCATAGTACTGAACAGGAGACAAATCAGTTAAACAGTTTCCAGTCACTTGGGTGCCATGCACTGAAGAACTGAAACCTATCACCGGGCTTAAGGGATTAAAATAAATCAGTAGATCACCACCACTCAAAGCAGTTACACATTCTCTATTTAAATAGCTCATAAGCTCATATATTTCCAGATAACCCCTCTTTCTAGCTCTACCTGAAATAAGTAAGCAGAAATCCCCTCAGGATACTGATTCAGACTAACTCACGAATCGAGGAATAGCAGTGAAATGGCGATCAGACGGACAGACCACACCCAGAGAAAGTGTTACAACAAGAACAGCCACCAATTCAACAGTGAAAATAACAGCTGAGCTCTCTCATAGCAAGTTGTTTCAACTTGTTCTTAATGCCTCTGTTCTTGTCTTGCCCATGAAAGGATTTTCAGAAAGATTAAAGAATGCTTGTTTAGGAAACATTAAACTTAATTTCCTTCATGTTTCCAAATTTAAATAATACCTCTAAGAGCTAAGGCAAAGCTGGAGAAATGTACCCAGATGCAGAGTTGAATTCCAGAGCAGATGACAGAAGACACTAGCCTGGAATCCATCCATATCAAGCTTTGGTCACTCCCAACGGTCACTTGCTTGTATGTCTGGCCTCAGTCGGCAGGCCAGCATTTGACTTTCAAATATTTGCACAAAATCCAAGCGAGATCTGTGATTGGCTGACAGTCGCAAGGGTGCCCCGCCTCTTCAGACAGACTTAAAAATAAATAAAATACCACAGTTCAGCATTCAACGAAAGTCCCGCCTCCCGGGTCATGTTTATACCAGTATTCATCTGAGTGGCAGCAGAGTCTCTGGCCAATGAACGAGCCGGGAGGCGGGACTTCCGTTGAATGCGCGAGCTTATTTGAAGCACAACTGTGGCATTTTATTATTTTTAGCGAAAAATAACCGCATTTCTAGAGTACTGAGGATAAAAGTGGACAAAGCAGACTAGGATTACACTGTACGATGTGTTGGACGATGGTTTGAAAGTTTGTCAACAGATGTTTTGTGGAGTTTTCCCATTGCTACTGGGTGACCCCATTTGCTTCCAGCAAAAAAGGAATTTGGATGATTTTTCAAAACTCCAGTGGCCATAAAGTTGTGCCAGGTGAAGAACAACTTCGTCCGTTCAAGACATTTAATGGTGAGTAATTGATATACAAATTATAGTTTTTGGATGGAGTATCACTTTAATCTAGCTGATGAAAATCATGCCCTTCGAGCTATAGCTAATGCCAATTACAATGAAATGCGTGATATAATTTGAATTTAGCCTTTATTAAACCGGGGAATACCACTGAAATAAACAAAATGCAGATATGGCCAAACATTATCCTGTTCAAAACCTAACAACCACTCCAAGTGTAAATGCAAGCAAGCCACAATCTAATTTTTAAGCTCATGTCAAATAACATTCACGAATGCCGTTGCTGGCCAGCTAACTCATATTCGATTGGTGGTTCTCACCAAAAGGTCACTCAATCAGCCAAGAACAGAAAACATGAATATTCATTTCATTAGTGACGTAAGGGCTAAACGCTGGCTATACGACTGAGGCCGGAATGACCAGTCAGTGACCGTTGGGAGCGACCAGCACTTGATAAGTATGGATTCCAGGCTAAGAAGACACATAACCTCAGTTCTAGTGTACTTCTTTTCAAAAACATTGCACAGTAATAGTCAAGCAGTTTCTTAAGCAGCAGTATTGAACCGTAATGGATGACAGGATTTCATCCTCTTCAAACTGCAGATGTATCATTGTCGACGGACCATTTCATTTGCGATATGATTACACATGATATCATTCCTGATGTTTACTGTCGTGGAACAAATGTTGGAGACATTCTAGGGCTCCATTCTACTGGAAACATCCCTGAACTTGTAAAGGTCTGTCTGTTCAGTGGGCAAAGCACAGAATGACTCAGTAAATGGCCTTTGGGAGATAATTCCAAAGCCTGTGGTGGAAGACCATAGTGAATTCAATGTAATGAATTCAGCTCCCGTCAGCCCTAAGTGCGAGCAATTTCATTATTTAACCACTAGTTAGGTGTTGTCAGAAAATATGAAGATTGGAGCCCAAGAATATATAGAGGGATTGGAGTGCAATGGTTATATGTCCATTTTAGAAGTTTTGAGAAAAAATTATTTTTAGGTTTACAAGTGATCTGTTAAATCAGGCATTTTATATCTCTTCCTTTTTTACCAGTCACTCTTTTGCTGCATGGTTCAGAAGTATATTGAACACCTAAATTTTCATAGGAGTGTAACCACAACATCATGTTCAAAATTGCCAAATGTGGACATGTCACCTCAGTGCTCCAACAATTCTAGCACACAATCTGACATAACACAGTGGTGATTGGTTGAACGTCAGTTTTTTTTGCAATGGATGACAGACTATTATGTAACAAAATTCATGCTTATTCCTCAAAATGTCAATGTTTAATTTGCTTCAGCAGATTTTTTGGGGCAAATCACAAAATGAAAATGTGAATTCTGATTAAAAATTAATGTAGATGGACATAATAGTTGTTGTGCTTCAAGGATTAGCTGATAGAAAGCTGTAACAGGGGGTAAAAATCTCAAATCCACTCATTTTGGACACATAACCATTGTGCTCCAAACCCTCAATATGTTTTTTCCATGACACTAAATATGAATGTGCAAAGAAAAGCACAACTCAATAGAACCTGGATGAGTTCCAGCTTCCATAAGAAGAACCAATATGAGATACCATGACTGTCCATCGTTGACATGCTTGAGTATCAGCCCCTTTGCCCTCACACTCATCACTGGAATAGGCTCCCTGCCTTCACACTCACCACTGGAATAGGCTCCCCAACTACCCACAGTGGGCCACTCAGGGGGAGTACCAGTCACGATTTCTACATATGAAGATACCCGCCAACCACTGCACACAATTACAGAGCCCACTGACAGCATGGATGATAAATGTACATGTTTAAGTAGCTATGTAGCCTTGGCTGAGAATCCCACCCCAAATTTCACGTATGCTGGTGTCTTCTGCAGCAGGCACTGTTTTCTCACCGAAAGACGCGGCTCACTCTCCGCTGAGCCACCCGCCAGCATAAACAAATGGCCAGGCCTCCACCAGGCACTGTAGAATCACAACTCTGTCAGACCCCAGTCCCCCCACCAACACCACTCACCCCAACCCCCTGCTGGCTTTCAGTGAACAAAGCTGGCTGGCTTAACAAGAAGAGACACACAATTCTTCTGATACAGCCGCCACAGTGACAGCGCACTGACATTTTGTCTGCTCTCTTCATCGAACTATTGGAATCAATTTTGGAACTGATGTTTTCATTTCTCAAGGAAGCCCCCTGCCATCCTGACCAATTTTTTGTTAAAACTGTACACCACTGTAGTCTAATTACAATTATTTTTTTCAGACATGTGCATTGTACAGCAGAAGTACATTTCACTCACAGAGGATTAGCACTGTTCAGTAATTACTGATTTATATATCTATTGTACAATTATACCAAACAGGCTTTTTAATTGGAATTAAAAAGACTTAGGCATTGCTTGCAAAATGTAAGAGAGATTAACGGTACATTTGTACTCATAAAAACCAGCTGTCATAAAGATTGTTGAACATACTGTAAACTGACAAGAGTAAATTAATCCAAGCATGTTACCATGTGAGTGTACAAAAAATATAACGATCAAACTCAGTAAATAAACTGAACCCAGCTACAGTACCTAGTCACAGAACCAGAGTCTACATTAGATTAGCTTGTGTATTATTATCTTTGAGGGAAATGCATTGCACATGCTGCATTCCATCTGCCACGGTATCAACAGAACACAAAACAGCAACCGAAAGCCCATGTTAAACAATTCCGGCTCCCGCTTTCTTTTGGAGGGAACAGGTGGGAGCTCTGAGAGGAATGTGCCCTCCGGCCGCACCCCTGACATCCACGAGGACCCCTTTTCGCCTGAGTTTTTCACCCAGCTGGCGCCCGCCACAACTGTCACCCAGCAGGAGCCACTAATCTGACGCCAAACCGTTTTAGTGCTAAACCAGGGTCCATGTCTATGGGTGCACCTGTGGCTGTAAATGACTGCTTAACCGCAGCAGCACATTACAGCCCTTTCAATGTCAACAAAAAGTATGTGTGTATATAAAATGATTACATTGCTGCGTGAATATTCGTGTCAGAAATGGCAGTTTGTCATGTGCCGGGTATGTATCGATGTGTCGCCAAATGTCATGCACTTTAGTAACTGAGAAATTTCCTCTCTGAAGAAAAAAGGAGAATGTCAGCGCAGGATCTGAAATAACATCTCAGCAAGGGGAATGAAACAAAAAGCCTCCCTCATTTCCTGAGTCCATCTCGGTGATGACCAATGTTAGGAGTCTAGAGCCTGGGTGAGACCTCCCATGTCTGAGGAGGACGAGGTCAGCAGTACTCTGTCCCCCTCGCCTAAACCTAGCCACATCCCTCCACCTATTACTCACTCAGTAGCATGCCCCCATCCTCCCATAGCCAATGTGATCATCTGTGGTAATCCAAAATGGTGATGCAATGGAGATTCTGTTGTGCTTTACCCATTGGTATGCTGTCAGAGACATAAAAGTCTCGCAGTAGCCTCACCTTTTAACACATGATTACTCTCAACATGTTCTAGATTAAGTCTCCCTGTTTATTAAATGCAACCTGAATTTCCAAAATAGTTGGGACAAAGTGTAAATTGTGAATAAAATCAAAACGCAATGACTTTCAAATCACACCAGCCAGTAGTTTATTCAAAATAGAACAGAGATAACATAGCCAATGTTGAACCTGAGAAATTTTACAATTTTACCCACGAAATGAGCTCATTTCAAATTTGATGGCTGCTACAGGTATAAAAATTTGGACAGGGGTCTGTTCACTATGGTGTAGCATCTCCTCTTCTTTTTAACAGAGAGTGGAGGCGTCTGGGCATTGAGGAGACAAGTTTCTTGAGTTTAGCCATTGGAATTTGATCCCACTCTTGTTTAATACAGGCTTCCAGTTGCTGGTTTTGGGTCTCCTTTGACGGTCTTTTCGTTTAATTATGTGCCAAATGTGCCTGTGAAAGATCAGGATTGCAGGCAGGCCAGTACAGCACATGGACTCTTATACTACGAAGCCACTTTGCTACAGTTCATTTTAACTGAGCCTTGGCCTACAGAACACTGCAGCGCTTCTGGATCATGCACAACTATGGCATCCTTTTTGCATGATAGAGTTTTAGGTGGCATCTGTGGATGGCACGGCGGACTGTGTTTACAGACAGTGGTTTCTTGAAGTATTCCTGGGCCCATTTAGTAATGTCAATGACAGAATCATGTCGGTGAGTGATGCAGTGGTGTCTGAGGGCCCGAACATCACGGGCGTACAGTAAAGGTCTTCGGCCTTGTCCCTTACGCACAGAGATTTTTCCAGTTTCTCTGAATCTTATGATGATGTTATGCACTGTTGATGATGAGACCTTCAAAGCCTTTGCAATTTGACATTGAGCAACAGTGTTTTTAAGTACTCCAAGACTTTTTTTACGCAAGCTTTTACAGGTTGGAGAGCCTCTGGCCATCTTTACCTCTGAGAGACTCAGCCTCTCTAAGACATCCCTTTTATAGCCAATCATGATACACACCTAATGCCAGTTAACTTAATTGCTTGCTGAATGTTCTTTCAGCTGATTCTCTTATAAATGAATGGCTTTTTAAACCCTTTTTTGCCTGAGTCCCAACTTTTTTGAGGCTGTTGCAGCCGGAAAACATGAAATGAGCACATTTTGTGGATGTATGTAACATGTCTCAGTTTCAACATTTGAAACATTTTCTACATTCTATTGTAAATAACATATTGGCTCATGTGATCTGAGGGTCATTGCATTTTGATTTAATTCACAATTTACACTTCGTCCCAACTATTTCGGAATTAGGGTTGTAAATAAAGACCACTATGTAGCCTTGAATGGTACATAAATTATAATAAAACAGGAATTGCTTGCAGGCTCAATTGGCATATAATACATGTGATATTGTTAAGATGACAACAATCGAAAAGAATTTTGAACAAATTTAGGATTTATCTCCAGCTTCAGCGTTTTTAGCATTGTAATTTATTGCAAGATAGCACTAGATTTATTGAAATTGTTTTTAGTGTTAATTTCCACTTTAAATTTCTTCTTTTTATCTTCTCAAGCTTAATTGACCATAAAAGATACCAGCGCAAGACAGCTTTACTTATGATGAGCCAAGCAAGCAAATTTACAAAAGTCTGGGTCACAACCCTCGTGTCTTCCTGATTGTCTCCTACTCCTTTCTAGCAACCTGCGTGTCTTTTAGAGGTATTGTCTCCTTAAGTGGTTTGGCATCTTGCGTGCCTCCCCTCGATAAGGTGTAATCCATTGTGTGCCTTAGTCCCTTGTGTTCCTGTGGTATATATATGACTTATTTCTGTCTAGCAGAATTGCTGGATTGTCCCATTCCATGATCTCAGCAACCATTCAGTTATGCCCACTAGTTAAAGATTATTACCCTCTTCTGAGATTATCATGACCCTTTAAGATAGTGAAATAAGTAATTACTCTTCAGAGTTATTTTAATAGGAACAAACTCTTATGCCTTATTATCTATCCGCAGGATTCTGCCCACATTTCTGTTCACCACCTGTTCCTGTATGTTCTCTGACCAGTTTATTAGGAACATCTCAAAAACCTTCACTGGTCCCCTGGATTGGGACAGCACTCCTGCTAAACCTGCAAGACTGACAGTCTTGTCTCGGCAGAGGTTATACCACCTGGCTTCTGCCCCATGGAGCCACTGGCCAGGCACAGACATGCCCATTATCCTCACCAGTCCGCACCCCCTAAGCTAGACTGTCTCCTCCTAGCTCTGAGCTTCGGCCCTTACTCCAGTTATTACCATATTCCTATCAAAAAATACCCTTCACTGGATTGTACTCAATCTACATCTGGTTTCAAGTCAGGATCATAACAAATTAGTACTGTTTCATGATCTACATGAGTTCAGAATCTTAGAAAGGCATTTGACATTTTATGCCATCATTAGCCTGGATCGAAAAATGCATCATAACTTGATGCAATGAACAATAAGGCTTTCTAAAATTAAACTAGCCTGCCATTCCACCTATTAAGCAAATCAATGTTTTGGTTGTTAATCAGGCTTAGGAAGAGAGGAATAAGCGGACAGAAATCATCTTTTAAAAGGTGAAGTTAAAGCAGCACTTTCATCCCCCCAAGGGCACACCACTGGATCCTATGAGGTGAATCACAACAAACAGCCGCAAACAAGTATCTTCCACAGAGATTAATTTAAATAATTTGCAGAAGAGATCCAGAGTAGCTATAGTCAGGAATGGCCTGATAAAGGCATCTGCAAGAGAGTGATCAGCATCACTGCTCAACTATGAAAATCTTCAACGGTGATTCTTCACAGAACATGCTGACGCTCTAAAGTGCAACATGACAGCAATCAACAAATACTCCAACAGAGTCATCATCTAGAGAGATAAGTGAGAGCCATCTATCATAGTGGCATTCCACAATTTCCTCACTGATTATCCTCTACGGCAGTGTTTCACAAACCTCTCCTGGAGGACCACCTGCCCTGCCTGTTTTAGGTCTTTCCCTGCCCCAGCACAGGTGATTCAAATAATCAGGATGTTATCAATCAGCTTTAGAGGGTCAGTAACGAGCTGATCATTTGAATCACCTGTGCTAAAACAGGGAAAGATCTAAAACCTGCAGGACAGGTGGTCCTCCAGGAGAGGTTTGAGAAGCACTGCTCTACGGTGATACACCAAGTTGACCTATAATAGTGATATTTCACAAGTCATAAGTGATCCTGTGGAGCATTAACCACAGCTCATTTATTTACAGTGATATTTGTGATCAAGTGATCAATGACAGTGATTTATTACAGAAATACTGTGCACCTCTTCAATAATCTGCTACAGTCACTCTCAACAGTGCTCCCCCGGGGTCATTTGATCACCAAGAGGGATGATGACAATTAGTCTGACAAAACAGCAGCTAAACAAAGGACTTTATATCAATATGCAGCACTGCAAAATGAGAGAGTAAAAGCATGCACTGCATAATAAATTCTAGAATGACCCACATAAGAAAACACAAAACTCTTCACATTGTTGAGGGAGGGCAAAAGAGATGCAGGTCACAGCAGAACTCTGAGCTCTCATTAGGAGACAAATTCTCAGGTAACTTCTCTGGCAGCCTACTTAAAAACACAAACGTCTTTTCACTCACTCACACGCAAACGCAGACAGGCAATTCTACAGTGACTGACGTTACATTCAAAGAGGGAACAGGCCGTTTGGTATGGCCTGGTAGTAAAACTTGCGCTGCTAGGAAGTTCATATTTTGTGACAAGCATGTTATGGACTAGGTCTCCCCGGAGGCAGGAGGAGACACTGCTGGTGTTATGTACAGTTTGTAGGAAGAGCATTACACAAAAATGGCCATTAAGAAACTTCATCAACCTTTTTGCAAACTTGTCTTCAAACCATACAGTGTGACAAGTAATTGTCAAACTCACTGACTTTATCAGCTTACTAAATGGTAATAATGGTATTTAATGTTTTCTAGACCATACCAGGTGCAGCGTGGACAATGCCTTCTGGCTACAAGTGAGATGTGAATACTCTGTCTCTTAATAAGTGGCATTCACTAGCCTGACAGGCCTGATAGAGAGCTTTAAATGGCAAAAAAAAAAAATAATTTAAAAGCTTCTCAGCTGATGCTGTAACCAACTACCACTGGCTGGCATGGTCAAAAAACCTAAAAATAATGGTGAGGAAAACGAAGTTGAAAAAGACCGAGTTGGGTGAATTGAAAAGCCCAGTATTCTAATATGGAGTCATTCTGCTGCACTCTTAACGAACATTCTGCATGAGGTGAATCAAACTCAGTATTGGACATTTTAGAGGGCCTGGAACTTTGTACTTGACTGAAATCATCTTTTCAGCACAGAGGTTGCCCTCATACACCTGGTGAACTAACCCAGTTGGCACAATCAGCAGTATATAGGCCTACATGAACTTTGTGTATATGATGAGATAAACTTCTTTAAGTGTATTAACTTACATTAACTGGTGATAACCAGACAAACTGTTGCCAGATAATGAAAAATACTTCAGATTTCTGGGAATTCAATTGAACAGAGAATTTAACAAACCTGTTTATCAAGGATGGAGGTATATTTTAGACATTTTTATACAGTTCTATTGTTTCTATGGATGAAGTCAGGAAGAGGAAATGCATAATGGAAAAATTATGAATATTCATGTTTATGCTGTGGCCTTCAAAGGGTAATAAACAACAATAATCCTTTGTGTTGAAGAAAGCTGGTCAGAGACAAGTATTTTCCTGTGCAACTTTGTTGTAACTTGTTACAGACCCGGGTATAAATGTGACTGACGTTACCAACTTTATTGCATTCTCAGGCAACGTTGATCCATGAAAAGCAAAAAATATTTTTTTTTTTTAGGTTAATACTGACTAACTCTATTAAATGTGCAGATGATAGTTTGGAATATTCAAAGATTTTTTTTACAGCACTATGTACACTTGACTTTTGCGACTTATGCTACAGCCATGATACTAGTTTATTTGAAAGGAATTTTGAACCTAATGCTTTAAACAAACCATTTTCTGCTGCTGTCACCTTGTCAACGTGGACACTGGTATTGGAAAACTAAAGCACTGGAAAAGAAACGAGTTTACACACTAGATATAAAGTGAGGCTATTCTGATGACGGAAAAACTTGAAAACGCATGGCCTCTTTGATGCACCATAGCTACCTTCACCACGTAATCCCAACCGCAACTACTTTTGTTCTACAATGCTGAACATCTGTTTTGTTCATTTCGAGCACTGTCTTCCCCAATTTCAGGAAAATAATTTTTGGACTTTGAGCTTCTGGAAAATGGAATTGCCTGGACACACACACACACACACACACAACACACTCTAACACATGCAAACACTCCAATTGATTTGAACAAATGCGCAGAATGTAAATACCATCAGTATAAAAATGTATAAATACGCACACATAGAAATGCAGATGATCGCATGCGTGTAGCAGATACCAATCATCTCACAGAATGAATTTTGCTTTTTTCAAAGTGGGGGTTTTTTGACTAAAATTAGAGGCATTTCAAAAAGGACTGGGGAAAACAACAGGATCACATTTCAGCTAAATCTATGTAGGAAGGAAATGAGCAAAAATCAGCGACTGGAGAGGACATAGTAAATATGCGTTGAAAACAAAAAGCTGTAACTACTCCATTACTTTAAAAAATATCTCCTGTGAATAACACCCAATCTTTGGATAAACAGGCACAGTAACAAAAAAATCCACATGTCCATCCATTATTTATCCTTTGTGTTCCTGGTCAGGGTCATGGGGGACTGGAACCTGGCCTGGCTTATGATGGGTGAACTATTCCATCAAAACTATCCCCAATTTATAGAATGTCCACTTAGACTGATCTGCTTATCCTTGAACTGTGCGAGGAATCCGAGCTATGCAGAGAAATCCAAGCAAACCCAGGAAGAACATGCAAACCGTCCATGAAAAGGCCTCAGGTAATGAAACATTATTTTTAAAAACACGAGAGCCCTTTTTTTCCCCACTCCCCCTTGTGAGTTCAGGGTCATTCTGAGAATTATGGGGGTATTTTTGCCCTTTGGCCACCTGAATTTCCTTTCCAGGTAGATATACCAACGCACTTGACCAGACATGCACGTAAGTAATATGTTCATCTGTGCAGACATGCACCCAAATTCAGGTGTACTTTTTCACCTGTGCATATATTCAACCGAATCGTACTTCACAGCATACATTCTTTGCACATGTTCAATCTGTATAGCTGTTTCACTGAAGCAACAAGCACATTAATCAAACATACTACTGCATTTCCACACTTGAGAATCAAATCCACAGCCAGATAGTAACAAGGTGATGTCCCTCGCCGTTTTTGCTATCGCATCAACGTGTCATGCATTTAAGCTCCAAAACTCGCACCAATCTGTCAACATCAATCAAACACTAACCCGACTAATCTCAGGCTTACATTGGGGTTTCTGTGTCCTGGCCCTCACACAGCCAAGCATGCCACAAGCCCGCCACCCCACTCCCACAAAAAGCAACATCCCTTTAAAAAGAATAGAAAGAATCAACATTTTGTTCCCATCTGTCTCCATAGGGACATTTGAAAAAATTAAGGACATCATGACATAGCTGACTAAAGGAGGCCATACTATAAATATCAAAATTTGAAAAAAGAGGCAAACAGAAAAAAGTTAAAGGTTCCCTAGGCCGAAATTGACATTTAGAACTTCCCATTGTATTTGCAATGAAAACGAAGATGCAAATGCTTTTCCGTGAAAATGTGTTGTTTTTAAACTATTTTGGATTAATTTAACTGATCGGGGACGCCCCCTTAGAAATGTCCGAAACTGGCCTTATATGGCAACTGATGTCACGCAAGGCAGCCAGCTGGTCAGATTTCCAGTCTTGACAGCGAAATGTACATACACTATGCTTTACTTACCATAGCCAGCTGACAGACCCTCACAAAAAACCACTGTTGGAATACCATAAAATTTACCACCAAAAACTATCGTAATACTGTAGTAATTGGATGATTTTTTTTTGGAACGCACAATATAGATTTTAGTGTCACTATTCAAATGTTGTAGGGCTACTATAGCTAACAAAATAACACTACAGAAAAAACTAGCCTGTACTAAAAACTTCAGGATTATTCGCCAAAACATTTGCCAAAATAGGTGGCGTTAAGCCACTTTCACATCGGACGCGAAAAAATTTTTCGTACAACACATTACATTCAAAATCAATGCAAAGACGTGTGTATTCGCGTCTTCACATTGACTTTGAATGTAATCTGTCGTGTTTGTTTCGCGTCTGGAATGAAAGCAGCTTTAGACGCGCACGCAAGCTAGATGGCTAGCTGACGTTAATTTCCGGCAGTAGTAAGCCAGCTAATTTAAGTTCTACATAATGCAAGATTTTCATGAATTTCGATTTTGAAATTATACAGCAAGCGTTCAATCCAGTGTTGAGAGAACAGCCAAGTTACACACTAACTATCTACCTGCCAGTTTAACTAACCAACTTACCCATTTAGCAGGCTAACGCTAGTTAGTGATAGTTGCGCGAATTTCCCTCTATCCAATCGCCCCGGTCTCGGTTCATGCATTTAGCGAGCTTTATGAGCAGACTGTTTCGCGTGTATTCTCGTCTTTGCATTGACTTTGAGTGTAATCTGTCGTGAAAAATTTGTCTCATGTCCGGTGTGAAAGCGGTTTAACACCACCAATTCTGGCGAATATTCTGGTGAATAATCCTGAAGTTTAGCCATAGATGTTTAACTTTGATAAATTAGCAGGCGAGGGTAACTGCCACAGCTGGAGAGTAACTGGATAATCGACATGATCCAAATAAACTCGGGAGGCTGGATTGTGATGCCCGATAGCCGGCTCTGCTGTAGGATGTGGCCATCCATCCAGCTACGCAAGCCTGCGTAACACAGTTTGCCAAGTGCAACAATTAGATGGATAGATGGACATCTTGATTGCAGGATCACACGCTAAACAAGGGGTCTCCAACCCTGTTCCTGGAGAGCTACCATCCTGTAGGATTCCACTCCAACCCTAATTCAACACACCTGATTCAGCTCATTTGCAGCTTGTCAAGATCTGTAACTGGGAAAGCAGGAGTGGTTTGCTTTGGTTGGAGTGATATCATCAGGATGGTAGCTCTCTAGGAACAGGGTTAGAGACCGCTGCACTGAACAAACACACAGGAAAATGTCTGTAAACAAGCGTGTAAATGGACCGTGGAGATTGCTGTGGCAGAGGTGCGTTCCTATGACTTACGTCTCGGAAACTTCCTACTTCTTCAGGGGGCAGGGCGTAAGAGTGCAAAAAATCACTTTTACATCTTGAAATTGATGGATTTTTCTGCCATTTCAGAACTTTTGAGTGCATAGAGAGATATAAATAATCATATAGAACAAAATAAACCAACAATTTCAGGTGGTGTGCCTCATGTCAGGGAACCTATAAGCATAGTAGGTGATTAAATTTCAGGGGCTTCTTCAGCTGAAAGAAGAAAACTTATCTCTGATGTCTTTTCGGCCCTAGCTGCTGCTACAGTGCTGCTTAAAGGACTAATTCTGACTCAGAGCCAATGGCAGTTCAAAAACAGCAAAACGGCAAGCAATTCACAGACTCTGGTCCAAGTTTTTATAATGGGTGTTTTTAAATTATTCAATAGCTCCTGCTTAGCACTCGAACTACAAAGCAGCAGCTTATTATCAAGAAGTCACCTGGGGGTTCCAGCACCAATCCAGCCTCTGTGAGGCTACAATGTGTGAGAAACAGTAATTCGCAACCGCACGCGGGTGTCAGCGTGTGGTGAGCTCACCCAGCTTGCCTCTGACAGGGCTTCCCAAAATATACATCCAGACAACCAGAGGGCAGGCAGACAACCATATGTTGCTGCCAGAGCTCCAGAGAGAGGTGTCTCCCCATCACAATCCTTGCATGTGTGAGATTGTGTGTGTGTGCGCGTGCGTCTGTGTGAGTGTGTATCCCGTGTCTGTGTCTCAGGGGTGGGGGAGGTGTATGGCCTAATAGGTGCACTCGCACAATATGCTTGGTTCAAAGCCTCCATCACTACTATATACATGCCTGTGCAATAAAGAGAGTTCATTCTTTGCCACAGGCATGTTGACTGATTACTCCTTGTATTTTGTGGCGCACCAGCACATGGTAGGACTTAATTCAATCGTGCGGTTTATTCACCAAGTTTCAATTTAATAACGTGATCCTCGTTTAATAAAAGCAAAAGAGACACGAGCCCTTTGAAGCTTAAGTTGTGCTCACTGATTACACCTTTTATTTTATGGTGCACCAGCACATGGTAGAACTTAATTCAATTATGCCATTAATTCACTGATGTTCAAGTGAATAACATGCGCCTTGGTTAATAAAATCAAAAGAGACACTAGCACACTGAAGCTACCGGTACCCCACCTTACCAGGCACTGCACAACTAAACAAAACAATCAGGTTTTATCACTTTACCGAGTGAAAGTAAAGGCATAATCTTCGTCAGCTTGCTGTATTAGTTTTTTGTTTGCTCTTTGATGTCAAAGAAGAGTCCGGGGACTTTTCTACTACTAGCCATACCATATTGCATTTAATACAGACGACGATGCACAAGATAAGCCTTGTTTGTTCGATAAGGCATCACAACAGCACAACAAAATTACTCCATACTCCATTCTCAAAAATGAATCCCCTCATCGAGTTTTCATGAAAACACTACTGTTTGATATCGAAAAAATTAATTTGCATTGGATGGTATTGGTGCTGACACTGAAGACATTACTGAATTTTTCTGGACTTGACATGTTGCATGTGTGTTTAAAAATAAATTTACGTCACTTTGTTGTCATTAATCCCAGGATGTTTGTGCCATTAAAGAGTGGGCCACAAGTCCAGCGCAAGGCTTCAAGGGGCCTTTCTTCTTATAATGGTAGAGCGATAATCAAAGCTGCACTAGTATTGATGTATTGTATGACATAAACATAAACCACACCGTAATACAATATACCCAGCATCAAGGATTCAGATAACAGAGACAGGGCCCAACACCTGCGTTCTTTCACAAATTTATAAACCCATTCAGTCTCATTTAGCCTCTTGAGACATTAAAGGCAGCACTTTCCTTCCCCATCAGCACCTGGTACACAGAAAAAGCAAGCTCATTGATGCAACAAAATGAACCAGGAAAATATCACAACCAGGACACCAGCAGGTCCGTCATAAGACAAAACTTAAAAAACACTCCTGTGTTTTTTATGAGTGGCACACTCATGTAGCATTCACACGAACAACATTTTGAGGATTTTTTTCTTTTTTGGTTACTGGATGGATCAATTACTAGCATGACAATGCATCAATAAGAATTTCTGAAAATAATCACTACTGCTTTATTATTTATTATATTATTATCCCCCGCCAACACAAAGTGGGAGGGGGATATGGGTTTGACCTCCGTCCGTCCGTCCGTCCGAGATAAAGGGGACAGCTTTACTCAGAAATTACTACAGATACAGTAACCAAATTTCGTGTGTAGCTTCAGACCATAAAGGCCTTGATCAAGTTTGAAAATAAGAAGCGCACGATTGGCGGGGGATGTTGTAGACCATGTCGACTTGTTATATGCTATAATTTATTTATTTTTTATTATAATTACCTTTGAAAAAAACCTCAGGTGATGAAGAGCTGTAGTGCTCAGCTGCTCGCTTGTAGTGGTGTAATAAATAGTTGATACTGGGGCCTTGCAGTGTGCGAGTCATTCATTTATTAGTACAATTATTATTACCTTTCCCAGGACAGAGTCCGGAGGGCGAGGTATTGTTTTTGGTGGGGTTTCTTCTTTCTTTGCAATGTTACAGCTACACGGGTGAACCAATCATCATGAAACTTACCAGATAGGTGGGAATTAGTCCGGAATAGACCCCTGCAAATTTTGGAGGTCATCGAGTCAAGGTCAAGGTCACCGAAAAGGTCAAAAAGTTTTTCTGCAATAACTTTGGAAAAAACCATCATATCAACTTCAAACTAAATCAAGAACGTGAATCTTTCGATTTTGCTTCCACTCATGCGCTACATGATAAGGTATCTCTCATTGTTCTTTTTTAGCACTTGGAGGTTAAATGTCAGGGGGGTCAAGGTCATTGCTTAAATTTGATTATTTTCCATTATAACTCAAAAACCGTTAGAGATAGAGGTGTTTCTCATTATCAACATATAAGAAGTCACATATGTGCTTTCATTCGCTACTTCAACCTTTGATCTTGAGTGATCTTGAAAGTTCAAACTGCCAGCCACAAATTTTCAAAGGGCTGTAACTCAAAAACAGCAGTTAGAGAGATATTTATTATAATTGACATAGAGGAAGTCACATATGGGCTTTCATTTGGTTCCATGACCTCTGAACTAGAGAGACCTTAAAAGCTCCAACTCATGGGAGCGGATTTTCAGGGGTCTATCGAATCAGAAGCTGAATCACTATAATGAGAGCTACTGGGCGAAGTTTGTTTTGCCTGGCAACACTTGTTGAAAGTTATACTGATTCTAGGGGCGTCATGATTCGGTTCGGTTCATCGAAAATCGGATCGTAAGTTATGCGGTTCGATTCGATTCGTCCAGCATTAGTTTCGGTTGGATTCATAAATTACTTACTTGTCATTTTATTTGGGTTTACCATTATTCTCACATATTTCATTTAATGTCTGTAACCGTGAGACGTGCGTCAAAAAATTGGTTACATCAATTTCAATGGAGCAAACCCTACTGGCAGCGTGTGACGTGTCAGATTTTTACTTTTCGCCATTGCTCAATTTCTTGAGCGTCAACTCAATAGAAACGCATTTGTCTTGTAGGATAGCTGTTTAACCATTTCGCCTTGTCATGGTTGGTGGCACACACGCATGCAGTTGTTGAAACCAATATACCTACTTTTTCACCAAGTCGCAGTTTTGAGAGGAAATCCATTATTTTGTGCGCATTTAAGTTATCAAGCGATCTACAGTTAGACAGAACTTAACTCAAGATTCAGTGGTAAGAATTTAACACTACTAAGTTAGCTAGCTAGCTAATTTGCTATCTTAATTAATCTTAATTTACAAGACAGTATTTCTTGTTCAATTTTCCTTGTTGCAAAAGTAAACCAGTGAAAGCCTGCTAAAAGGACTGTTCTTAACTTCTTATTCTCAAGTAGACTACTGGTTTTTGTACTGTCACATGTGACCTATTATGACATATAGTGATAACAGAAACTTGTAAGGTTTTTCTGAATACATCTTTATTGCATGTTCTTATTTTGTTTATGTTCACTGTGAGTGACAGTGAGACTGGCTGAGCATTAGCTGCCAAAGTAAAATGATATAACTCTGTATTTTGACTTTGTCTTTAATGAAGGTGAATCGAACCGAAATGAATCGAATCAAAGGCCTTGAATTGAGATTCAAATCGAATTGTGGGATAGGAGAATCGTGACACCCTTAACTGATTCACAGTGAAATTTTACCCACAATTATTTTCCAAATGTACACTGACACCCATCTGTTAGTCCCACAAACATAGTTATAAGTAAACTGGTTTCCAACAAGACGTGGGATATAGCTAGTCTTCAGCAGAATCTCAATAAGTAGTAAAACAAATTCAGAAGAAATTGAAAGAAAATTTCACACACTTAAGGACCCACACAACTGTCCACACCACATTTAATTAACTTGACAAGCCAACTTCCATAAATATGTCATGGTTTTGAAATTTTCGACTTGAAAGGTAATTCAAATTTCAGGAAAACCCCTTTAAAATGCACTCACCTAACATTTTCAAAGAAGGAAAGAAACATGACTAAGATGGGGAATATATGGCCCCCAGTTCACAGGGATGTAATTTCATTCAACTTTCAAAAATAGTTCTTTTCTCATCCTCAACAAAGTCAACCAGGAAGGGCAGTATGATAAGGTGCAATGATAATCATACACAACAGTGTACACAATTCCTATCTAAAGTCACAAAATTCAGTTCAATTATTTACCGATGCTTATATCCAAAATGATGCACAGTTGATCAGACAAAAAGGGCAAATACCCTCAGGGCCAACATAGGGATGAGGGCCTCGCCTAAGGGCTCAACAACTGCAATGTGCCTATTCTGGGGCTTGACCCTCCCACTTTCCATATTTCAATTTACTATGGCATCCCAATAGAGGTCCAACAGGAGTTGAAGCTGGTCTCCCTCCGCTCCTGAACATGTGGAAGTTGCAAGGGAGTTATTCACTGCACTTCAAAATACCTCAACACCCATTTATAAAAGAAGCGCATAGTCTATAAAAGTCACATTACGCAAACAAAGCACAAGTGCCCTAATTCACAACAAAGTGCCAAGACCGTATCTCAGCTAATCCCCCACAGAAATGCATGTACTGCATGGTGATGAGGTTGGCTGTGCTAAAAACAAAAGCATGACACCAGCACAGATAAGCAAGTACCAGAATCAGGGAAAGCTCAGACGGCTGCCGATGGAATTAGGCAGGGCTCCGATGTCGCCGAAGTCCCGCCCATTATAGCTCAGCATAATGCTACTTTACCTAGTCTGAATCAACGGAGTATTAGCACATCTGAAAGGCTCCTGCAGCCCGGCACGCGCAGCTATTTTCAGGGGGAGTCCCTCCGATGCAGGTCTAAATCGAGGTGTGGAAAACCCACCATTGGTTTTAGCATAATGGGTATGTTAAATCGTCACATGCTGCACAGCACTGGATAGCTTGTCCAGAACTGCCCACAGGCTCCGTTCATCAGCCGGACAAATACACTTCAAAGCAGGGTGAAATCCAGGAACTAACCTTAGGAACCAACTCCTCTTCCCTTGGTCCAAGCACCGGACCCATGCATCTAAATCCACACACAGAGCATTAATTCCTGTCAAAATTCCTTTTTCCCAGTACGTAATTGAGTGTGAGCTGCAGTGCATTAACCGTACGTCCATTCTTCACTCAGACAGACGGCTGGAATGGCTGCTTTTTCCAGGCCACTTAGGGCATGACTCTTAATTCCTGGCCCTCAGCCAGCTGCAACAGATCTTCTCACATGATCACCATCTCAGCCACTAACCTTCCCCTTGCCCCATTAGCAGCTTGGCACTCTTGTTTGAATGAAACTTGACAAGTCATCCATTAACTGAACATTTTAAAGGAGTCTCCCACCACAGGTATAATTTCATCCTGGCGTTATAACAAAGGCAAGGCGAATATGGGTTGTCTTATTTCTGATTGAGTGACCTATGTTTCTCACTGATTACATTCTATAGAAGCCACAAAACCTTGTTGTCCTCTGCACTGTATATCTTGGCACGAGTATCTTAGTGCTAGAACCAGCCAGATTTATTTTCTCCAACAGTCATGGCTTGCCTCCTTTGAAAATAAGCTACCAATATCTTTAAATCGCACACTCACCTGCCCCAAATCCAAAGTGACGTTGACCTCGTTGTATCTCATACCCCTGGAAAGAGGCGGGCTTTGCCACCAGCGTTCAGTTCCATCTACGGCGTTACTGGCAGGGTGTGCAGAGTTTGGGTCGTTGGCGTTGCAGTATTCGCAGAACTGGCCCTGAGAGAGTACAGTTGCTTTGAACAAAAAGTAGGACAGACGCCGTCGGATAATCATTTTTGAATGAAAATAGGAAGATAGGGGCAGCGACTAGTTTAAGAAGATCTTAACTTTCTGGAAAAACCAACTTCATCAAATAATAATACACATGATCAGTCAATACAAGATAAAGTGTCAGGTGTTATCAAAGCGTGCGACGGCCTTAATAACATCGCAACATTCACACCATTGCATGGGACAACAGAACAGAGTACAAGCATTCTACACCCATATAACACACGGATGTGGGCCACAACAGGCAACAATCCGGCAGTTTTGGCATTCTTTTGGCCCAGACAAAATAGATGTGAGCCTAAAGTGGCCCATGTGGTAAATGCTGAATTTGGCCCGAATATCACAAAACAAATATGGTCCACAATTGGCAAATATTTGGCAGAGTGACAATAGTCAGTCTGTAAGTGAACCAGAACTGGCCCACATTTGCTGCATCATATGCTCTTGGCTGACATCTGGCATTGTGATGGCTTGGATGCGGCCAACTTCAGGCAAAGGCAGAGCGCCCAAGTGCCATCATTCCACGTGGTATGTGGGCCAGATGAACGTGTCAGGTGTGGGCCTGATATGGGCCAGAAGAATTTTGCTATCTGGGCAACATTTAGCCTATATTTAGCAAACTTTGAACATAAAAATCTACTTCCTACAATTCGGCTCGAAATTGAAACTCATAGCGTCAGAATAAATTATAAGCGTGAAAAGAAAAATGGAAAAACTCTTAAACACAAAAATTACAGCCATGCCAAAACAGTCCCACGTGCCTGTATATCCTCAAAAATGTTTACCAACGTGACTTACAAAAATGACACCCGAGGCAAGGGAAAGTGGTGCGGACAATCCGCTTTCGTTACTAAGCTGTAGAGGATACTTTTTGTGCAGGTGAATGACTCAGTAAAAGCTAACTGCGCTGTCTGCAGTTTTTACACTAGCAATAAGTGACTCGTATTTAGCGCAAAAGTGTCAATAGAAGGTAGGCTATAAGAAAAAGTCTAACTCTTACAGGTAACAGGTTGATAGATAAGATTTTTTTAAAATGTGACGTTCGAGTAAGGGCCACTTGATTGCTAACAGCGTTACTGTTGAGCATGTATCCTGCCCTTGCCAAGAGTTATCATCGTTTTACAGCGCAGCAAGAAGTTAATTCCAAGGATCAATTTTTTTGAATCCAAAGATTTATTCGCACTTTGCCCATACTAGTTCGGAAACTTCCCCGAGAAAAAACACAAGTCTGCACGTTTCTGACAATCTGTTTGTCCACATCCATGTATGATCAGCTCGGTCGACTACACGCAGATTGATATTTACGCACACACGCCAATGGCCAGTCAGCAGCCGCGGAAACTACCCAGGATGAACCGAAGGAAAGGATATGTGACGACAAACAAGAGAAGGGCAAAGTACAACCTCGTTCAAAGCCATCGGCGACCAGAAAAAAATGCGCCTAGGTGCGTTCATGTTTCCGAATCCTGGTTACCTTTATAGTCTGACTGGGAAGCTCTGTGGTGGGGCCCCCAACAAGCTTACAGTACAGGTCCGATCGAGGTATCCCACTGTCATCCTCTCCACACGTTGCAGTTGCGGAAATCCGAGCGCCTTCAGCCAAGTTGAAATACGGTGGGCTAAGACTGAAGCCCGTAATTTCGTTAACGGGCACCTGTGCGCCAACAACTTCAAGAAGAACGACTGCCGCTGCCAGCAGAAGGGCAAGGGCTTCCTTTTTGCCCCTCGCCATGTTCCACATCAAGAATCCTTATTAATGCTGAACACAATCGGCGGTGCATACTAGTACTCCATAGGAGTAGTGCACCACTCACTCCGCAAAAGGCAAATTCTCACCAGCACCTAATACTCAAGTCCGTTGATGCTGAGATTTCAACACGCCGTCAGTTAACGCTTCCGACCTCTGTTTCGATCGCATGTTTTTTCAGCCTCTAAGTAAATTAGCTCCCGTACGTCTTCCACCTTTCTGCTCTCACAACTGGGAGGATCCGGTATCAAAGACAATCCGCGAATGAAAGCAGAGGCTGGACTGAGAATTGCTCCCACGACTATGCATGCAATACTCAGGGGACGGTCAAAACTTTGAAAGGATGCGAGGCTCAGTGCTCACCAAAGAAATGATTTATATAGCCTACGCGAATACTGAATTGTTAGAAAAGCTTCATATGGCAGGCAGATTACATAAGTGATGAGTATATGATGATGTATATCGATTGACTCTTTTTTTCCCTGAATCTCAGCTTTATTATTAGTAGTAGTAGTATTGTTATTGTTGGCAAATACAAAACCGCGCATTTTAAACTAATTTTATTAGCTCATATTTTCAGATCCCAGGTGAGTTTGAGCTGTCGTGCTGTCAGTCTGAGCAGCAATTTCAACTGGTTGCGATTGCGCCCTCAATTGAAATCCTTTCAAAGCAAAAGTTGCGTGTAACTGCAATTCCAAAAAAATAAAATAATAATAATAATAATAATATACTGTAAATGCTTTGGAAGAAGGACGCTTCATTTGTGTTTACATTGTCAGCATTTTACATGAGTTCAATTTTTACTGAAGCTCAAGGGTTTGACGGCGTTGCTCCTTAAACCTTCTGTGACTATTTTATTCCAAGCCCAGCTACACGTGCACAATGATACCACTCAACATTCGCAACTACACCCGCACAGGCACGCGCGCGCGCGCGCGCGTACCATGCTTACACACTTAACTGCGAAGCACACAAATGACGGCCGTATTCAGTAAGGAAAGGGCCTTTAAGTCATACCACTTCAATATTTTCAAAGTATAAGTGGTATCCCTGGGTGGACATTACCATGATCTGAGGGTCATTATCATTGAATAGAATCAGAGAACATGGTAAAATTGTAACAGAGGTATAGGCAGAACTTCATATGGCAACAAAAGACACAGTTAGTGAAACGAGTTTAATAAATAATAAAATACGACTTTGTGCTGGCACATGGAAAAAAGACTTGGAATGTGCCTTTCAGATGTTCAAAGCTAAAACAAACCCTGAAACATGTTCCCTGTCTTGCCACACCTTGTTTGTTAAATCAAACACTCTTCCAGAGTGGTCTGACTGCTGGAGGCAGTGCAAGACCTCTGCTTGACTCTTACTAATGCAGAGTATCGTGCATTTATTATCATATTACATTACATGTTTCAGCTAAAGCTCTCATGCATTGCAACGTATCACACAAAGTGCATTTAGTTGGGCCAAAAGTGCTGAAAACCATAGAATGCGGTAGCATTGCTAGTGCCGAAGGTGGCCACTGTACTTGTATTGTGTAGCAAGCCGATCAGAACAAATGAAGTCATAATCATTAGATAGAGAGGTCTATCAGGTGTGTAGGGTTTGACAGTTGTTCTGAAGGTAGACATGGGTGGACCCCTTAGATTCATATGCTATCACCCTTGTTTAAAATATGAAGCGAGCCATAACAGGAAGCCAAACCTGACTGTCACATGGGAGTGTATGGATAGGTTTAACATCAGAGGAGTTTCTGGAAGAGTCGCTGAGGTCTAATGGTGGATGATGGAAGACCAGCCGAAAGAGAATTGCAGTAGTACTTGCAGGACAGTAGCGACATTTGAACCAAAAGCTGAGTTGAGAGGATGATGAGAAAGGGATGGATTCTCTGGATGTTTTTCAAGAAGAATCTGCACACTCAGCTCACAGCTGCGATGTTCTAGCAAAGGTACACTTTAATAGACTAAGTATTATTACCAGTGCTGTCCAATGATATCCTACCAATTAACTTTAACATCTGTAATGCAATAAACATTTTAGTGCTCTTAATGTCTGAATATTATTCATATAGACAACTTCTTCACAGTACCACTGCATACCTGACTAACAAATTCAGCTCAGTGCTCATGTGAATCACTTATTATGGAAGTTAAAGAGCTATTTGCCATTGACAAATTAATCCTTCAATTTGGCCTCCCATTACATTACATTACAGCTTCCAACTTTACGAATTGTCATTCATACTGTAAATAAGCCAACTCAATTCAAGTCCCCCTGCCCCACCCCCCAACACCAGAATCATGGCTATCAGCAGTTACTTCTCATTGAGCCTGCAAAATGATCCCGACTGCCTTTGTACAACGTTGTATCAGGAAAGTGCGCCCTCTGCTGCTTCAATGACTAACTGTACACAGCAGAATTTCTCCTCAAACTATTGCACATGAAGAAGAAAGTCATTGGATGCGTCTGAATTTTACACATTAACTCTCCACGCAAATGAACATGAACCAGAAATAGTTTGGTAGGCAGCCATGTCAATCAGTGCTGAATTGTCTATTCCATAAGGGGAAGGAGGCGATTAGCTCCTTCTTTGCATCCTCCCAGCAAGGAAACTCAGGACCAATTTTGGATGAAAGGAAAGAATTAATATGGGTCATAATCTCGTCCAGCTGTGGCAAGTGGATATGGCATTGGTGTCCCGATGTTTTACGACAAATTGCAAAGGCCATCTTTGCTATCAATTACATGACATTTTGAAGTAAAGGACATGCATTTTTTTTTCTCAAACAATTCCAAAAAAATCTCTCTGCAACTTTCCCTTGACAAAAAATGTATTTCTGTCCTATGAATCATAGTGTTCACTGCATAGTCTTATTATGAGCACAAATAAACACTGGAGAGGAGAGCAGATACTTGAACAAAACCCTAAGGGATGTTTACCATGCTGCGCTTGTGTTTTATTTGTTAGTTGTTCCTAATTGTTATAACTTCTGAATTTGAATTTAAATCGGGACTGAATTGCTTCTTTTTTGACTGCTACAATGCCATGGGTTTGACTTGAAAATAAGCATACATTTAAGTGTGAATTTATGTTGAGCGAGCAGGTATGAATTGGCATGTCCACGTGAACTTCAGTTGTGCCCTTTTCTCGCCATTTCTTTAGCCTGTAAAGTTGAGTGGAGGGAGAAAGGCAGTATGACTGTCTTGATGAGACATACACACCTGCCCGGCCACTTCGTTCTGCAGCAGCAAGACAACTTTGCCCACCTACCCTGGGTTGGAAAGCTGTTTGTTCTACCAGATCACTCAGCTTCTCCCATCTCGCTCCCCAGTGGTGGAATGACCTACCCACCTCCCTCCGAACTGCTCCATCCCTGCTGCTCTTCTGCCGTAACCTTAAGACTGACTTTTTTAGACAGTTTCTGACCTGACTGCCCCCCTCCCCTGCTTTAATTTACTTAAAAAAACCTTTATAGTTTGTCTCCATTTGCTTTAATTTTTTTTCCTGTGTGCTACTGCCTTCTGTACAGTCTTTGCTTAACATTTTCATGACTTCAGGTGACTAATGCTGTCACCTGTCTGTTGGGCTTCAGTGTCAGTGACCTTACCGTATGCACTTACTGTAAGTCGTTTTGGATAAAAGTGTCTGCTAAATTATTGTAATGTAATGTAAAGTTGAGGGGGGTGTTGTAACGAACAAAAAGAAAGGGATAAGTAAAGTTGCTGAAAATGAGCACAAGTATTTGGATGATTTTTGAAGAGAAGAACTGGAAGAAGAATTGAAAAGATAAATGGGTAGAAGGCAGTGGTCAAGTAAATAGCAGAAGGGTTATAAGGAGCATTGACAGGGCTCTTCAGAACTGTTCAGTGGTTACTGTGGATTGTATGTATGCAGTTGGCAATAAGATGCACGCACTCTCACACAAAAATGCACCATACCATCTAGCACCATAAAATACAGTTCTGCCCCCCAATATTGGCACCCATGGTTGATATTAGCTCACAAGGTTAAAAAAATGTGGTTGCTGTTGTACAATATATTCTTCTTTTCAAAAATTCAAAATAATCCAACCCTGAATTTAAAGAAAATGACTGGAGAAAAAAAAACTGTCATTGGGCTCTAATTTCTTGGCACAGCGCAGCGTGGCGTATCCCACGCAGTGGTAATTTCATGCAGTGCAATGTCGTGCGCAGCCACTTTGATAGACAGAAGGGCGCCGAGATGGGTTTGGCGGTAAAGTAGGGGGAGTTGTCACATATTCACCATGACACAGCGACAATTTCGTGGATAAAGGCTCCACCGAATGTGCGCAGAAAGCTCGCCAGCTCCAACCAGGTTTACTATGTGTGCAGTGGTAATTTGGCTGACCGGCACACAGTGCGCACACGTCACCAAAATCTCACAGGCAGGTTTCCAGATTGTCACGCACATTTCAATGCAATAAATAATTACAGCAACCACTATAATGTCACTATCTGAATCAGCCTAGCTTACGCGTATTCTCCCCTCGACTTAAGTCTGTGCATAACGCGCCCCGAAAGCAGTTACGCGCTTGGGGCGGAGCAAGGCCAAAATCGGGGGCATTTCCGGGCGTTTCTCAGGCAAAAAACACTTACGCGTATTCTTCCCCTGGCTTACGCGTTTTTTCTGTTAAGCGCTTTTGAGGGCTGTATTAAGGTCAAGCGCCAACATAAGGCGAAATGGAATATTGCGTTTGATGTCGGTTATAGGCCAAATTTTAACATGAATTTTATTTTATTTAACATGGTAAAGGTTGAGACATTTAATATTTCATTGTTCTTCCTTATTTCTAAACTACATTTCTCAAAGCCATAATAATTTATCAAATGAAATCATCACATCATATCACATCACATCAGCCTCTTCTCCAATCAGTTCAATAACAAACGCAAAACAATTAATTAATACGAGTATACATAAGACCATCATTCTACCATGCTCTCAAAATCTAAAGCCAAAATGCCAGTCCTGCATTTGCTTGCACTCTTGGTGTTTGGGAAAGAGTAAGAGGAGCGTGCCGAGCTCGAAGACGAATACGCATATATCGACTTCGTTTGGACATCCTGGACTAACAAACATCGAGTGCATCCAGCGCATTCGTCTGGACCGTGCATGAGGCAATCATGTATCTTTGCCGACTTCTGGATGAACAGCTATCCAGCCGCAGAAATTATGGTCAACAACGTCAGAACTGCGTTGTCGCTCCTGGCATCTGGGTCGTTCCAGAGAGTGGCTGGTGATGTCATACCCAGGGGTCGGCAATAGGCGGCCTGTGGGCCCAATCCGGCCCGCCGAACTTTCCAATGCGGCCCGCGACTGAGTTCTACTAGTTTATGTACTGTATCTCGGTCTTTTTGTACGCCTGTAAGTCAATGTGCTGGGACATGGAAACACGTAAAGTGCTTGTGTGTGCCTGCGAGCCTCTGCACTGGGATAAGGAAACACCCACCTCCCCAAATCACCAAGCGCGACAGTTTGGGGAGCGGGTTTTCCTTACAGGCTCCTAAGCGTCTGGACCTTAAAGGAACTACTGTGTCAAAAGGGCAAAACAGATTACATTCAAAATCAATGCAAAGACGAGAATACACGCGTTTCGCGTCCTGTGTGAATGTAGCTTACTAGAGCGCTGGCGAAGAGACAACGTTAAACGTGGGGAATGCAAGCTGAAGCCTGCTAAGTGCTAGCCGCAGCCAGCGCTCTATTAAGCTCTTATAGTGTCTAAAATGAAAGCCCTGCTGAAGCACTGGTGTTGCTAACGCGTTATAATTGTTCATTAGCAGCTTACCTTCATTTTCTTCTGTTTTTCGGTGCCTGATCTGCTCTTCTTTCTCTCCTTTTCCTCGGTGCTTCTCTCCTCGAATGGACTTTTAAATTTCAGGATAGCATCTGGCTTGATTTTTCTCCTCTTTTTCATCGTAAACTCAGACTAAAACCCTTCATCCTCGAAGTTGGAATCGTGGAAGTGGTCGCTACAAATCACACTATTGTTGCTTGGTTCTTGCCATTTTGCCTGAGTCAGTTTCACCCGAGACGCCCAAATTTTATTTACTTTTTCATCTTTTGGAAATCGATGAAGGCTGACTCCTTCTTTGGTTATGTTACTACAACCTGCTACAATGCATCTGGGAGGCATTTGCTCCTCCATTTCCCAAAATTTCGCGAGAAAACAACAATTTTATAAACTTACTGCAGTTTGTGTCCCATAGGCAGTAATAGAAAATCTTGTTCTTTATATGATGTCAGCAAGTTGATGTGTCAATCCCATGGAAATTGGACCTAATTGTGGGTGTGGCAGAAACTGGCTGAAAATCTAGGTCTGCATCAGAAAACAAGCCTGAAATTATTACTGTGTGTATTTTCATGGGAATTTTTAGTGCAGACATAGTTTACAAGTACAGAACTATGGAATTAGTGCCAAAGTACCCAGTAATAGAGAGTTCCTATATCCAATTGAAAGTCTTAGGGATGTGCTGGAAAGGGCTCAAGGGAGTTATTTGACTCACCCATTGTTAACACAATATCTCGGCCAAATATGAATGCAAATCTGGTCGGAAATAAACGTTATAACATTGTCGAAATGATTCCACGACGAATTTCAATTTCAATTTTATTTTGTATAGCGCTTTTTACAGATACACTGTCACAAAGACGCTTTACAGTCAGAGATGGGTTACTGAAGGGCAGTGCCCAACCTATTCCCAGTACCTATTCCCTATTCCCACTACAGCGAGGCAAAAAAAAACTCCCAGTAGGGAGAAAAAATCCTCAAACAGTGGTGAGAAAAAACTCCCCAGTGGGAAGAAATCTCAGGAGGAACCCGGCTATAGTGGGGAAGCCCATCCTCCGCGGGCTAGCTAGTTGATAGACAAGATAATGACAAGAGTTCCATTGAAATCCATCTAATCAGTGCTAAAATAATTTGTATATTTAAAACTGTCCAACAGATGTCTTGGCTAATGTAAAACAATTAGCAATGGAGGTCATCATGAGGCAGGAAGACCCTCTTGGTCCTGTAGCTGAAACAAGATGGTAACAGCTGGTGTGCTGGTGTGACGAATGTGCGCCGTGCTCAATGTTAACCCTTGTATGGTGGTTGGGTCTGTGTAACCCGTTTTCAGTTTTCATCAAACCATGTTTGCTGTTCATATGACTTGTCATTGGGATGAAGTAAACATCTGTTGAGCATTTTAACATAAAACAACACAATCAACCAATTTTGAAAACCCAAAACTCTAGCGGGTCCCAAACCCATGAACACAGGCTGAGTAACTAAAATCCTAACACCATACAAGGGTTAAAGGACGGGCAGTGTAATTATTTCACACAAACGCGTTTAGCTAAGTTGGCAGCCGTGGGGTGCATTTTGAGCCTTAGCAGTTTCCGTCGCCACGTTCTTGAAATTACACCGGAAAGAGCGTGTGTTTTACACACAAGAGCTGTGCTCGAAATCGCCCCCTATCACGGATATAGTGCACTATATAGTGTGTCCGCCATTTTGTAGTGTTGTTCGAATTCTTCTCATCCACTATATAGTGGACTATAAAATACCCATGATGCACAGCGAAATCGAGTGAACAAGCGATGTACACATTGTAGTGCACAGCTGTTGTGTTTTTCCTCAGAAGAAGAATATGAAGAACGAGATAGCTCCACGGAGCTGTTAAACATTCTTTGATAGCTCCGCTCGGCAGAAATACATTCTCCAGAGTTACTGTAAAGCTGCTTTCACACTGGACGCGAAACTAATTTTTCGCATGACAGATTACATTCAAAGTCAATGCAAAGACTAATAATTAGCTGACCGGCTAATTTTCGTCCTTGGTATGTTACCAAGCTTGTTACGTAGCTAGCTAACTAAGCTAGCGGATTGAGCTAGAGTAGCTATGGTAGCTACGTGTAATGCACATTCCAGAAAACCATCACGGGGTCCAACAGTAAAGCTGCTTTCGCACCGGACGCGTTTCGCGTGTATTCGCGTCTTTGCATTAACTTTGAATGTAATGTAATCTTCGAAAAATTCGTTTCGCGACCTGTGTGTTTACATGATGCTCGGCGTGTCCGCTCACATCACAAGAATATCCAGCGCATTTGCTGACGCAGTCATGTTCAGAAAATTCCGGTGTACTGTCTGAAATCTCCTTTGGTCATTCCCTATGTAGTGCACTATATCATATCCACGATGTAGGGGATAGGGAGTGAGTGAATGAGTGGACGATTTCGAACACAGCGGCCGTGTTCGAGACCGCGCTCTACGGTCTACACACTACTCTCGGTTCTCCCTACGAGCGAACCCTTCCTCCTCCTCCTCCTCCTCCTTCTTCTTCTTCTAATTCTTCTTAATTATATGGTTTTTTACACATAAAAATTGTGTATTACCGCCATCATCTGTTTGGTATAAAATAATGATTTACGAACGGGCCCGTTTGAGAAATTAATATTTTCCATTGTGATCTATAAAATAAAATCCTCTTAACCCATCAGTACGCGGAAGACCAAAGGGGGAAAAATGTGCATTCGTTTTGAGGGGATTGAAACAGGATGTTTAGCCAACCTGACTTTAGCCAACTTAAAATAGCAGTTTTCGAACCCCCGACCGGCATTTCGCCGTTATGCCTTACCTGCTGAAGATGCGGCCAAGGACACAACGGAGTCAATCGGCCCGCCGTCAGCGTTTCATCTGTGCGCTTATGAATATTCATCAGAGGTAAGATACCATTTAAAAACAAGTTTATACTTTCACTCAGCTTACTTACTCCCAGTGGATGATGTGAACAGATGACAGTGAAATGTTAACCTGGCTTCAACCAAAAAAGAATGACCACGAAAAGGTATTCTTTAAATTACCATTTAATGTTAATTATCATGCATAATGTTATCGTATTTCTACTTGAAACAAAACTTAAACCCAAATAGTTACGTATAATGAGCAGAACGCGCCAAATGCTCTGCAAATGAAATTGTAGGGAAAAAGTAGCCTAAATTCACAATTCACATTAACCCCTTGTCGCAGTTATATACACCTGAATTCATGAATACCGAAATGTAATGGCTAAATTAATTCTGTATGTTGAATTTTTGAATGTTTTACTTCAATTGAACCATTTTAGCCAGTATCTGCAATACAAATACTGAGTGATGAAGCATTAATTAAAACAGGGAAAAAACTCCTTTATTTGTATTCTGCATAAAGGGGAACATTTGAGCTCAGATATATTAAAATAAGATACAAAATAATAAGATGGCAAATGTGAATTTAATCTTTAAAAAACAGTCAAAATGCAATAATTTCATAGAAATATTCCAATGAGAAATTTAATAAATTACTTCAATCACTTTTCTTTAAAGTTTAATAAATAATTTCATTATCATATAGTAAAGAAAAAGATAAAAGAAAATGGCTCTTTAACTAATTGCATGAAATAGTTAACAATGTATTTGAAATTATTTAACAACATTCAATACACAGTCCAATTAATAATGTAAAATATTGTCCTTTATAGTTGGGTTCGAGAGGGCCATACTGCAGGGTGAATCCCCAGGGTCCCCTGTTGCGCCTGTCTTTTGAGGGAGGTGACCTGCGGAAGGACTTTCGCCCATGAAGGTCATTGCTGGAGAGACTTATCCATCTCCTGGGAGAGAACGATCATGGATGGGGGAAGTCAATAGAGGTGCTGGTGTGTGTACTGGCTGGCCTTTGGAACGTCCTACCGGGTCGCGCCAGAGGCCTTTGACATTACCCGCACCTCATGCCATGACATGATCCACCGGGTCAGTAAGGGCATCCAGGGGGTTTCCAGGAGGCTCATCCACCTCCCCACCCCGGAAATGCTGCAGGAGATTGGAGCCGGGTTCCAGCAGCTGTCTGGTTCCCCAGCCTTTGGTTGGGTGGGTGGGAGCATTGATGGCTGCCATGTCCACATTGGTCCACCTGGGCTGTTTGCAGTGGACTATTACAACAGGAAGCTGTTCAACTCGGTCCAGTTCCAGGCCATCTGCAACCACAAGGGTCGCTTTCTGGATGTGGTGGTGGGCTTCCCTGGCTGCGTCCATGATGCCCGGGTTCTGAGGTGCAGCCCCTTGTATGGTCACCAACTGTACCCACCTCCTGGATGGTGCCTGCTAAGCGATGGCGGATTCCCGTGCTTGGCAGAGCCATTCCAGGAGCCTGTCCGGAATCCTGTGGAGACCAGGTACAACACCAGGCTGTCCAGGGCACGGTGCGTGGTGGAGAGGGCAGTTGGGGTCCTCAAGACTAGGTGGCAGTTAATTTTCCTGAAGGCACTTAGTTCTTAGTTCCTGATTTATCTAAAATATTAAGAGTGATTCACCCCTGGTGTACATAGTTGTCTTATAGTTCTTTAATTATTGCCTTATTATAATCAACAACGCTGCCTTTTTCCCTCAACTTTATTAACTTTTTCCCAACTCAGAACAGAATTATACAAAAAGCATTTTTTGTTAACATTTTGATTAAGCTCACGATCCCCATCATCATCTTGTTTCATTTGTGTTGACTGCAGTGCATATGATTTTTCAACTTACTTTATATTTCTGTTTGAGGTTCTCCCATTTCTGTTTTATCCACTGTGGCTCCACCTTGCCCTCCAGGCCATGCTCCTTTATGAACATTCTACAGAAACATAACATCGGTGACATCGACCTAACTGAATACAAGCATTTACTAACGTTGCAATACACCGATAATATTATTTACATACTTACATCCTCTGACCGCCGCATTGAGCCCCACTGGGAAGAGCGCCTCATTGCAGGCTCTCCACGAGATGAGGCGCCCTGTGTCTTCATCTGCCCCTATAAGAAACGGACAAAGGAGCAAGATGTGTGTAGTTAGATCCAACATGCTGACAGTATATAACCGGACGGAAACGTTCTTTGCAACTCTGAAATAATTCATTCAATACACCTTCAGCTGAATATTATTTTTCCATATATGACCCGTATTACAAATTAAGAATTTTACTCACATTTGTATTGACGCTGCTCCTGGCTGGTGCCGTGTCGTCTCCCACAGGTTCCGATGTTTTGCAGTTAAAGTGGCTTCTTATTATTTCTCGGCGAGTTTTTTCTTGGCAGTTTACGTCGCGTTGCATCTTGGGCAATTTGTGTATGAATAGAGTGCATACGATGCACCCACAAAATATCTGCACGATCTAGTATACATCCGGGAACTTCTTTCGGACACAAACTCACTCCCCACGCATCAGTGAACACCCTACCCCCTACCTCTGACGTAATTGCCAGTGTTACTGTACGAAGTTTCGAGCACAGGTAATTGAATAGTGAGCTTGCGATGCACCCACGAAATATTTTCCCGATCTAGCATACATCCGGAAACTTTTCGCGGTCACAAAATCACTCCCCACGAATAAAAACACTATGTCCCCTTAATCTGACGTCATCGGTAGTGCGAGCAGTGCAAGTAGTACGTTAGTGCGCGGTTTCGAACACGACCAGCCAGAGATATAAGAAAACTAGAGTGGACGCCGCGTGGGCTGGGCCAAAGCGCTGACGGCAGAATAGCTCGGCCATCTTGGGTATGTATAGATGTCCGATGAGACACATGTAAACAGTAGGCTGAACGTGAGTGTAGACTTTATTTTTCCTCCTTTGAGGGGGGTGGATACTTTTTTCCGTATTCTTTTTATATCTTTTCATACTTAAAAATGACACGAATAAGGAATTGAGATTGAACAACAATTTATATGCTCCATTATTAGGCAAAGCTAAAGAATTATTGTCTTACCCTTTATATTCGCTAAGTTACCCACGTTTTTGTTTCGTTCAAAAGAAAAAGCATTCGGGTGATTCTCGCGTTACGTGAGTGACATTTGGAAGGTATTCTCGACATGAAAGAAAATGAAGTCATCTCTCGATGTACCTCCCACCGTTATGCCATATTCGCTAAACGCCAGCTGGACCAGTTGCATAAGAATCCCCAATGTAATCGCTTCCGCCATGTGCCTCCCTTCTTACCAGTATCGTTAAACCGATATATTTTCCTAGCGCTGTATCGCCAGCTTATTCGAATATAACTATGTAATGTTACCACCGTGTTTTCAATTGCGAAATATACTGTGTAACCCAGGACAAATCGTAGATCTGGTGACTGGATGGCCTTCGTCTTCTATACTGGCCGTATCATCTTCAGGCAATTGCAAAGCATCGAACAACTTTCGAAGGCTCCCGAGATGGCAAGCTCCTCCGCACCGGATCTGCCCCGGATTAGCTGGAGCCGGGGCAGATCCGGAGCGGAGGTGCTTGCTAGCTGGGTCAGAGCATCGCACAATGCCTAACTCAGAAAAGGAAGCCGAAAATGTTAAACTGTGGTGAGTTTGCAGTTATTGATATCGTAGAATGCCGTCATGTACATACTGTACACCAGTGACGTGCGGTGGAGGTTGGTTTGGTGAGGCACAAACATCTCCTTTGGTTGATTAGCAATCAGTGACAATTCGGCAGAATGTCGGGCCAGTTTAAGTTTCCGCGGCGTTATTACTCAGTCCATCGAACCTGAAATGCTCAACAGCAGATTTGCGCGTACTTGCTTCCAAGAAGCCGAAGCAATGTCATCAAAAAATATTAATGCAGTTCGACTTATGCAGAGTTCAATGCTTAATCAATAGTCTATGATGTATTCTCCTTTAAATACTGTTACACTCAAACAAAAAGCGGGCGTTTATTTTCAGTCTTCTTTCGTAATGCGATTAACAAAATGTTTAAATGATATACAGAATTACCGAGAGCCGAGAATTTTTCTTAATTGATTATTCAGATTTCCATCCTTGCAGTCTCGAATTGCAGTGCATATGTGAATGGAGTTAGGGCCTATTATTATCTCCTCTATCAGTATCAGGCTTCCAAAAGGCTTGGTCTTAATTGTTTTGATTGTCAATCAGGAACAGTACGTGGGAACAGGTACACAAAATCCTGTGATAAAAGTTTGGGTCACTGCCTCACCTCACCGCACGTCTCTGGCTTCCTGTAAGCAAATACTCGCAAATCTGCAGTTTCGTGAGCAAGTTCCATGTAGCCTACCGAGTAATAACGCCGCGGAAACTTAAAACGGCCCGTCATTCTGCCGAATAGTCTTACGAAACTAGTCAATCGTCTGATTGCTAATCAAGCAAAGGGAAGGTTTCTGCCTCACCAAACTAACCTCCGACTGCACGTCACTGCTGTACACAAACCGTTGTAGCTAACGCTATTTTCGCTGAACCGCCAGCTGGACCTTGGTGCCGAAGTGGATGGTATAACAACAGCAGACTTAAATAGAATTACAAAATTACATACATGACAATGTGTAGTAGTAGTAGCAGAGGTGGTTGTAGTGGTATATTTCGAATGGCTGCAATCTACACTCTCTTAAATCACCCTACTGTCTTGATCCATTCTAAACAAAAGCAGTTCTATAATAATTACAAGTCCTACAAAGGACCTACTTCGTCCTGTTTTCGTTAAAAACATGTTTGATTATTTTGATATCCCTTATACGAGACAATCAAAAGATAAAGGAAAAAATAGTCACGGTGACAAGTTGCTGTCCCTCTGTAAGGCTAACATATTGTTTATATTTAATGGTCGAGTTGGAAGTGACCGCTACTTGGGTAATTGTACAACAAGTACAATTACGTGCAGCACCGTTGATTATGTAATTGGCTCCGCTCAGCTACTCCCTATTGTTCACAAGTTTGTTGTTAATGATTTTGACCCATTGTTCTCTGATATACACTGTTCACTTTACTGTCGGTTCAAGACCTCCACACATACAAGTAATTGGATATTTAATAATTCTGATGAGGCAAATGATTCTGTGGAGGATAACTCAAAAACTTATTTTTATAAATGGCAACATCACTATTCGAACGAGTTTGTTAGCAATATTGATTTAAGTGACGTCCAAAGTATTATAAATGATTTTAATGACCATGAATTTGATATCAATGATGTTGTTTATCGGATTACTTCACTGTGGCAAAATAGTGCCGACAAACACTTTAAAAGAACAATAACCTGTTCTAAATCAACATCCAATAAGCATGATAAGTCTAATAGTGTAAAATGTGATTGGTTTACTGATGAGTGTAAAGTTAAACGAACTAATTATCAAAAGAGTAAAGATATTTTTCGGAAAAATAAATCTGATATAAATAGAATGAATTTAACTCGAGCAAGTAAGGAATACAAAAATACTATTAAGAAAGCAAAACTGAAAGCGAAAAAAGAATTTGAAAACAAAGTCAGAAATCTGCGTAAATCCAATAGTAAAGAGTACTGGAAAATCATTAGTACAAAGAGCATAAATCAGTCAAAACTTGTGTCTACTGAAAGTTTCTATGAACATTTCAGACAACTTAATATTCCTCGATTTGACAGCAGCGACACCAAGGATCAACCCTCGGACGTCTGTGATCACTTTACTTGTGCTGTCGAGGAACTTGATAGACCTTTCTCAGAAGAGGAAATTATTAAAGCAATTAGTTCATTAAAAACAAATAAGGCTTATGGTGACGATAATGTTCTTAATGAATATATAATAGCAACCAAGGAAATTTTTCTTCCAGTATATGTTAAACTTTTTAATTATATTTTAAAGCATGGATCAATACCTGAACCATGGACTGTTGGCTATATACTCCCTATTTACAAAAACAAGGGTGATAAGAGTAAGCCCGAGAATTACAGAGGTATTAGCATTTTAGCTGCTTTGGCAAGTTTTTTACTAGTGTCTTAAACAATAGGTTAGCAGACTTTCTTGATAAGGCAAACGTTATCAATGAAAACCAAGCTGGATTTAGAAAAAAATATTCAATTATGGATCACTCATTTGTACTTAAAACACCTATAGACATCTATTTGAAAAGGAAACAGAAATTATTTAGTGCTTTCATTGACTTTGAGAAAGCTTTTGATACAATTTGGCGACCAGGTTTATGGGAGAAATTGATCCAACAAGGTATTAAAGGAAATTTCCTTCGAATAATATACAATCTCTATGACAATACAAAATCATGTTTATTTGTAAACAATGTTAAATCTAAATATTTTGGTTGTTGTACCGGTGTGAGGCAAGGCGAATGTCTCTCGCCACTGTTATTCTCATTATATGTTAACGACATGGAAGAGTATTTTTTAAGACATGGGGGTAACTTTTTAGATGATGATGATCTTGTACTGCAGTCAATTAAATTACTTTTACTGCTCTACGCTGATGATACTGTGATTCTTGCTGATGATGCAGCATCGCTCCAACATGCCTTAAACTGTTAAGAAAGTTATTGCAAAAAATGGAAACTTACTGTGAATGCCTCAAAAACTAAAATTATAATTTTCGGAAAAAGAAAATTTACAGGGCAAAATGTTTTCTATTATGAACGAAACAAAATTGAAATTGTGCATGAGATAAAATACCTTGGGATAATATTTAATTTTAACGGTTCCTTTGTATCGCATAAAAAATATGTTTATGACCAGGCTCAGAAAGCTATGTTCGCTCTTCTGCGAAAAGGCAGGCAACTACAATTACCTATAGATATTCAAATTGATCTTTTTGATAAGCTTATTGTACCAATATTATTGTATGGTTGTGAACTGTTTGGCTTTGAAAATGTTGACATAATTGAACGATTGCATTTAAAATATTTAAAATATACTCAGCAACAAAAGTTTCTGTGACACCATTTATGTGTATGTTATAAATGACACGCAAAGATCTCAATGCAATCAATATGTTTATTTAACAGGAGAAACACTGACTTTTCAGTGCCAACGTCACTCAAAACGAAAAATGTCATTTTCATGCGTCATGAAGCACTTGTCTGACGTCTAACCAATTGTGACCTTCACACTTAATACCGGGTGTGACTTCCTCGTGCCATGATGCAAGCAACGCATCTCCGGCGCATGGACCGAATCAGATGTGCCAGAAATTGCTGTGGGATGTCATTCCAAATCTGACGTAGACGTTGTCGCAATTCCTGGAGTGTAGCTGGCGGGTTATCCAACCGCCGCAAACGTCGATCCATCTCGTCCCAAAGATGCTCGATTGGGGACATGTCTGGGGATCTGGCTGGCCATGGCAGGACATTGACATGTTGTTGCATCAGATACTGCTGTGCAATCCTTGCATCGTGTGGTCTGGCGTTATCATGTTGCAGCGTTATTCCGGGACCATGTTGCATCAAAAACGGTACCACCAATGGCCGTAGCACTTCATCGCGATATCTTTGACCTGTCAGATTTCCATCAATAACAAGCAAATCTGTTCTGTTTCTAGCCGTGATCCCTCCCCAAATCATGACACTACCACCTCCAAAACGATCAAATTCCTGAACACAGTTGTTGGCATAACGTTCTCCACGTCGATGGTATACACGTAAACGACCATCACATCGGTTAAGCAAGAATCTTGATTCATCAGTGAAGAGTACAAGATCCCACTGACGTTGGATCCACCGTCGATGTTGTTGTGCCCACTGTAGACGCAGTCGTCGGTGTTGTACTGTGAGTATTGGACGTCTTGCTGGCCGACGTGGGACAATGCCAAAATGACGGAGACGGCGACGGATTGTCTGTGCAGACAGTCGCCTCAAACCAGGTATCGTTCTTGCAGTTATGGTTGCAGGTTGGAATCGATTTTGGAGATGGGTTGTTCGAATCCAGTTGTCCTGTCTGGGAGTGGTTACTCGTGGACGGCCGCTGCGAGGACGGTCTCTGACATGTCTTGTCTGCTGATGACGCTGCCATAAGTTCCAAATGGTGTTTCGGTGGACATTCAGGCGATGAGCAACTTCCCTCTGCGAGGTTCCGGATTCAATTCACCCAATGGCCCTCCACCAATCATTTTCAGACAGTCTTGGCATTTAGAGGGTAGAGTTCCTGATCCGAAATGGCTGTGTTTTCGATAAGTGATGCTTCCGTTGTTCATCAGGCACAATGTGAACATTCCAAAAATTCTCCTCTTTTATTGCCATCCACAAGCATGATTTACGCACATTTTCACGTGCAAAGTCATTTTCTCGCATTTTCATGATTTCCATTTCAATGTTGTGTTTACGTGTACTGTTTCAGTCTGATATCACCATGTATGACAATTTCATAATTGCGTTATGAAAAATAATTAACAATATTGGTGTCACAGAAACTTTTGTTGCTGAGTATATATACTTGGTTTGAAAGCCTCTACACCTAATTTTATGGTATATGGCGAATCCGGATGTTTTCCGTTAATCGTCAAGATAAAATGCCGAGTCATTTCATTCTGGTCATCAATACTGTGTGGTAGACGTGAAAAGTTAGTTTTTCAACTTTACAACATCATCCAAAGGAAATTTAATGATAACATTTGTATATCCCCTTGGTTGAAATTTGTTAAAACTATCCTCGATAATTGTGGAATGAGTAACAATTGGTTAGCACAGAATATTTCATCTGCAAAACTACTTAATTTACATGTAAAACAAGTTTTGAGAGATTAGTATCGTCAAGAATGGGTGTCATCTATAGAAAATTCTTCCAAGGGTATTTTATACAAATGTTTCAAGCAAGATCTCCAGGTTGAACAATATCTTTTAAACATATCCACAGGCTATAGTAGAATTTTTACCAAATTTAGAACATCAAATCATAAATTGCCAGTCGGAAAAGGAAGATTTTCAAAGACACCACGTATAGCACGTATTTGTGACCAATGCACCAGTAATAAATTGGGAGATGAATTTCACTTTTTGCTTGAATGCCCTGCCTTGCAAGATTTGAGAAAAGAATATATTCCTCAATTCTATTGGAAACACCCTAATTTTTTTAATTTTGAACGGCTTATGTCAACAAAAAATCACACTCTGCAAATAAAACTTATAAAATTTATCAAGGAAGGGTTTTCACGTTTTAGGTTACATATTTAGGTATTTATCTCTTCCCTACATTTTATTTTGAATATTATTAATTTCAAGATTGTGATGCGTGTCTTATTTATTTATTTATTAAACCACTGTATATGATTTAGCTGATTTGTAACATGTAAGATTACTTAGCATGTTTAATGTTAAATCTTTGTATATATGTTGTACTCCATGCCTCGGACGAGGCCTGAGTTTTTGAATAAACTTTGAAACTTTGAAACTTTGTCACATACCAGTAAAGCGAGCATGGTCACACCTACACTTATGCCTAAGACTGCTCCGATATACATTCCCAAGATGGCGGCGGTATGCCGCCTCGGAAGTGACATGATTGTCCACTGTAGTTTTCTTATATCTCTGTGGTTTTACAGATCAGTGACAGTCTCTCTGTGTGAACGAAGAATATATTTTGTTTTGAAAATAGTTTTTTGTCCAGTCGCCATGTCTGAGGCACAGGTTGTACCGGGCCAGTTTGACGACGCGGATGAATCCGAGTGGTTTGTATAAATTACATTGTGTTGCCTAACTAGCTAGGTAGCTAATTTCTCAGCAATAATGTGCTCGGCTCTGGACTGTTGGATGATCGATAACTGTTCAGGAGTTCATCATTTGTATTCGAACACCTCCCTCATCTCCATACAGTGAGGAGTGTAGTTGTGACCCATCAACTGGAGAAATACCGGCGCTTCAGGCAGAACTGAGCGGTGTGAATCTGACTGCACGAGTCGACGACCAAAGCGAGGAAGAAGTTGATGAAGATTATTAGGACGAGGATGACGACGAGTGGGACTGGAGCGAGAATGGGGGAAACTTAACTAAGCGTTACACAGCCCTTAGAACAGGGCTTATTCAGCAGGTAACAGTGTAATACATCCCCGCTAATGGAAGACAACCCTCCTGAGGGTTTTCATTGCAACCTCAATCTGGAACATTTGATAAACATTTGCTGCTAAGTGGGCTCGCTTGTTTACGTGGGAAGTGCGCTTAGCCAGGGTTGGAGTGAAAACCTACGGGATGGCAGATCTATAGGAACAGGCTGGTGACCGCTGCTTTGGAATATGTCGTTGTGTAGACCACGTAAAACGACTATGGAATGTACAGTACTAAAATAGGACTGGCTACGTCATTATGACTTGTATCTAACACAGCTGACTGTGTAATTAAGCCAACGTTGTAGGTTTTGGTGCGCATTGCCAGAGGGAAGAAAGTGATCAAATTTGTTTGATCTGGTGATTTTTATTCTTTCTCCGGCAAATAAACAAAATCCTAGCTGCAAATCAACAAAGATGTCAACCCCCACCACAAGGCACTGAGGAAGTTTGAGCATAAAATTAACCTTGGTAAGGGCCCACATGTAAAGATAGAGCTTATTTTATTGTTATATTAAGTTTGATTGTGTTGCTGTACAAACAGGCAATATGCAGTCTTGCTTTTTTAAGTTAGTCTGGGCTGTATTTTCAACTACTGCTAAAGAAGTTGTAGCATGTGGTTGATGATTGTACAAGGTAGTACACAACAATCTGGCTCTGATTATTTTGTCAGATAAACTGAACTACGCAGATTCTGTGATCAACAAGGTTACAGAGATGCAGAGGCAAAGGGATGCAGATACGTACGTGGATATTTTTTTGTTTTCTTTCTGTCTTGATTTGTTACTTTTCCCTACTGTGGCTAATGATGATAATAATGTTATGGCCGCAATTTGTTATTACATTTACCACACAACAGCAACAGCAAGGGATGACAGACACAGTTTTAAAACTTAAACACATTTAATGAACAGACAACTAAACAACTAACTACGCTACTGACCAAGATTGAATACAACAAAAAACAGAAATATTTACAGTCCCTTTTTGGTGAGGTGGCTTGGTGATGTCCTGGGTGAGGAAAATGCTCTAACACAGGCAAAAATCCACAAAAGAAACTTCACAGGTCTTGAACAGAATGACAGGTCTGGTCACATGTATCCTTCTTTTTGCAATTTCTCCTACTACTTTTACTCTCAATTTTGCTCCTTATATACTCTTTTGCAGACCCCTCCCACCTTTTAGAATTTTTTTTTTTCCTCTGGGACTTGTTTCAGACATGCCCGAGACATGCCCAAACCAAGCTCCAGTCTGAGCTTAACAAAAAAAAAGGTAAATACTGCCATCCAGTGGCCTATATTCACATTACACCTCCATTCCAAAAGGGAAACATTTTGACTCATAAAGGCAATTTTTCTTTTCAATACAAAATGGTTAAGTGAACACTTGTCTATATATACATATCATACAATATTCAAATAAACACATGATATATATATACATATTCAAACACGGGATAAGCAATCAGCAATCACATTGTCAGCACCCTTTACATGCTTAATTTCCAAGTCAAACTCCTGTAAAATCAAACTCCAATTCAACAATCTCCGATTCTTGTTTTTCATCTTACTCAAAAACATTAAAGGATTGTGGTCAGTGTACACAATCATTGGCTTTTGCCCTGTACAAACATAAACATCAAAGTGTTGTAAAGATAGAACCAGAGCCAACAGCTCCTTCTCTATTGTGAAATAGTTCCTTTGGTGGCGATTGAACTTCCTGAAGAAGTATGCCGCGGGATACTCAATGTCATCAGAGTCACTACTCTGTAGGAGCACAGATCCACGAGCTTGGTCGCTAGCATCGACCGCGATGGAGAACGGTTTGTTGAAGTCAGGAGATTTGAGCACGGGGAAGTGACACAGCAGAGACTTAAGGCGATCGAAGGCTCTCTGGCATGCCTCATCCCAAGTGAACTTTACGCCTTTCCTCAGTTAGTTAGTGAGACTGAGAGCAATCTCAGCGAAATTCTTGCAGAACTTGCGGTAGTACCCGATCATTCCAAGGAAGCGGCGCAAAGCTTTTTTGTTGTCAGGAACTGGAAAGTCCATGATGGCTTGGACTTTAGCATTTATGGGTGCCACCTTACCCTGGCCAATGACGTAGCCAAGAAAGGTGACAGTAGCACAACCAAAGTCACTCTTGTTCAGGTTAACAGTCAGGTTAGCCTGGGTCAGGCGCTGGAACAACGTCTCTACATCTTTTAGATGTTCTTCCCAGGAGTCACTCCATGTGATCAGGTCATCGATGTATGCACCCGTGTGTGGCAATCCGGCGATTGTAGACTGTATCATCCTTTGGAACGTGGCTGGGGCATTTTTCATTCCAAAGGGTTGGACTTCATACTGGTACAACCCAGATGGTGTGGCAAAAGCAGAGATGCTCTTGGCCCTCTCAGTTAAAGGCACACACCAATAACCCTTCAATAAATCAATCTTGGACAGAAACTTTGCTTGCCCTACTCTATCAATACAATCATCGATCCTAGGTATTGGAAACACATCAGTTCTAGTTACAGCATTGACTTTGCGATAATCTGTACAGAATCTAGTACTTCCATTAGGTTTTGGAACTAACACACAGGGTGAACTCCAATCTGAGTTGGCGGGTCTGATAATATCATGTTCTAACATGTACTCAACCTCTTTCTCAGCAATCTTTCTCTTTTCAGGATTCATCCGGTACAGATGCTGTTTTATTGGTTTGGCATCACCAACATCTACATCATGAGAGGCTATAGAAACTCTTTTTGGAACATCAGGAAACAGATCCTCATATTTCTTGATCAACCTCTCAAACTAATTTCTCTGTGAGGCTTCTAAGTGCTGGAGTTTTACATCAAGATTTTGCAACACTTCAGAATTTGACAATTTACATGAAAGAACTTCAGCTTTAATTCTAGGTTCATCATCTTGAAACTCCCCCTCATCTTCACAAATCTCGGCCATAGGAGAATCTGAAGTGACAGCTGCAACCCTAGCATTTCTGTCATGATAAGGCTTCAGCATCTTAATGTGACACAATTGTTTTGGTTTTCTCCTATCTGGAGTCGTCACAATGTAATTGAGATCATTGAGTTTTGTCAGAATTTCATAAGGACCATGAAATCTAGCCTGCAATGGATTGGACTGCAAGGGAAACAACACAAGGACCTTGTCTCCTGGTTTAAACTCACGGCTTCTAGCGTTATGATCATACCAAGTTTTCATTTTTCCCTGACTTGATTTCAAGTTCTCTTTGGCTAGGTCACAAGCTGCACACAATCTTTCCTTGAACTTGCTAACATAGTCTAACAGACTGATGTGCGGCTCTTCCTCTTGTCATTGTTCACTCAATAATAGCAAAGGTCCTCTCACTTCATGGCCAAACACTAGCTCAAACAGACTGAATCCAGTAGACTCCTGCACTGCTTCTCTAGCTGCAAACAACAGCAAATGAACACCTTCATCCCAGTCTTTCTCATGGTCATAACAATATTGTCTTGAGAGTGGAATGAAACCGCTCTAAGGCACCCTGACTTTCTGGATGATAGGCACTAGAAAGAATCTGCTTTGCACCTAGTTCATACACAACCTGCTGAAACAATCCTGAAGTGAAATTGCTACCTTAGTCTGACTGAATTTCCCTGGGAAGGCCAAACAACGTGAAGAACTTTATCAAAGCCTTCGAGATTGCAGTTGCCTTGATGTTACGTAGAGGTATGGCTTCGGGGAATCTGGTAGATGCACACATGATTGTCAACAAGTACTGATTTCCAGATCTAGTCTTGGGTAATGTACCAACACAATCAACAATGACCTTAGAGAATGGCTCCCCAAATGCTGGGATAGGCTGCAATGGAGCTACAGGTGGGTCTAACTGGTGTTTTCCAACTACCTGACAAGTGTGACAGGTTTTGCAAAAGTTGGAAACGTCTTTCCGAAGCCCAGGCCAAAAGAAGTGTTTCATGATCTTATCAACAGTCTTGTTAACACCAAGATGACCTCCTAAAGGTAAACTATGAGCCATTGTTAAGATCTCATTCCTGTAGACCTTCGGAACAACAATTTGCCTGACCACTGCCCAATCTGCATTGGCAGGGATATCAGGAGGGCGCCACTTCCGCATCAACACACCATCCTTGAGATAATACCCAACTGGAACTGCGTCTATTTCTTTATCAGGAAGGGCTCTCCTCCTTAGTGCACAAATTTCAGGATCATTAGTTTGCTCCTCAATCAACCGCTCTCTGGACAGAGACAAGTCTCCAGACACATCAGAATCACCAAAACCATCTGGCTGGCTGAACAATGAACTGATAAAAGTGTCTGATAAGTTCTCAAACGGAGAAGCCATAGTAGGCCAATCAAAGTCATGAGGCGAACCACCTGAGTCCTGACTATTCAATGTGCTGGACGGCACCACAACATCTTCTTCTTTAGCCTTCTTGGCCATAGCACGAGTCACTGAGCAAGAAGGATACAGAGATGGGTCCTCATCCCCATCTTCAGTGCTCGGCTGTGAAGTAAGATGTACAGGGGGAACTACTTTGCCCCCAGCCAGGTCATTGCCTAGCAACAGAGAAACACCCTTTATAGGTAGACTTGACATAAGTCCCACCTTTACCTGTCCTGTAACTAACTCTGACTTCAAGAATATAGAGCGCAGGGGTACAGATACAGTCTTCCCTTCAATACCTTGTACAAGTATGAAATCCCCTGAAGCGGTCTCATCACGTAACTCCAAGGAGTCCATCAACAAAAGGGACTGAGAAGCTCCGGTATCCCTTAAGATATATATGGGGACAGGAGTAGTATGCTCATTCAGAGCCACAAATCCCTCTGACACAAATGGAAGAAATTCCTCCCTCACAAAGTCAGCTGTATCAGGCTTTTTAGCCCCACAAGAAGCATGCAATTTAGCAGATCGGTCATCTACTACAGGGGTTTCTAATCTTGCTTTCACAAAGGCATTTGGTTTGGTGTCCTTTTCTTTTTCTTTCTTAGCTTTAAGGAACCAACAGTTAGTTGTAACATGACTAGATTTGTTGCAATCACTGCCAACTAGACCACTTTTGTCACTGTCAGCTTTCACACTTTGATCAGACCTGTTACTGGATTTCTGAGCACCATCACCAGATTTGTTTTTGTCTTTGGGTGAGGAATCTTGGGTATCACCGTAACCCTTTTTCTGAAATTGGGACCATCTATTGTTACTGCTAGACTGAACTTTGGACTTATGTGTGAGAACATATTCATCTGCAAATTTGGCAGCAGATTGCAAATTCAGTGCTTGCTTCTCATTAAGGTAGGTCTTCACATCATCCTTAACATAGTTCTTGAATTCTTCAACTAACACCACCTCTTTTAGTGAGTTGAAATCATCCTTGACCTCCATAGAAGTACACCAGCGCTCAAAGCAAACCTTCTTCTCATTAGCAAATTCCACATAAGTCTGATTTTCAGATTTCTTCAGACCCCTGAATTTCTGTCGGTAAGCCTCTGGAACCAACTCATAAGCTCTCAAAATAACCTTTTTGACACCCTCATAATCAGAGGAATCATCTGCATACAAAACTGAATAGGCTTGTTGAGCTTTACCCTTGAGGACAGTTTGCAACATCAGAGGCCAGTGTTCCTTTGGCCACTGGCAACTCTTTGCTACCTTTTCAAAACACTGGAAATAGTTGTCAACATCCTTTTCCGAAAATGGAGGCACCAGTTTTACCTCCTGGCTAGCACAAAATTTATTTTTAGTTTCAGTTTTAATTTTTAGTTGCACCATTTGGAGTCTTTCTTCTCTATGGAATTTCTGTAATTCAAAATATCTCTGTCTCTTTCTCTCTCTTTCTGCTCTTTCCTCTTTCTCTCTCTCAAATTCTCTTTGTTTTTCTTTTCCCTCCCTCTCAAATTCTCTTTGTTTTTCTTTTTCCTCCCTTTCAATCTCTAGCATTTTTAATTTAAGTTCCATTTCTATGTTTGGATTTTCCGCTGGAAACTGTTCCAGATCTCCTGGTGCAAACACATTTTCATCAATGTAATATTCAACTATCTCTCTAGCCAGTCTTGCTTTTCGCGTGGCTGGTTTTACCTCTGTCAGCTCTAAATGTCTGCAAATCTCTAGCAGTTCTGTCTTTTTAAAAGACTTCAAAACCTCAACGGTTGGTGATGCCAAGAAATCATCCATTGCTGTTGATCTGTCAGTATATATGTATTCAATTAAACAAAAATAATTTTACAATTTGAAATGTTAGATTTTCAATAAATTACTCACACAATGGTCTATCCCGGACTTGAGCCCCCAGTTTGTTATGGCCCCACTTTGTTATTACATTTACCACACAACAGCAAGGGATGACAGACACAGTTTTAAAACTTAAACACATTTAATGAACAGACAACTAAACAACTAACTACGCTACTGACCAAGATTGAATACAACAAAAAACAGAAATATTTACTTGCAATTTCTCCTACTACATTTACTCTCAATTTTGCTCCTTGTATACTCTTTTGCAGACCCCTCCCACCTTTTAGACTTTTTTTTTTTCCTTTGGGACTTGTTTCAGACATGCCCGAAACATGCCCAAACCTAACTCCAGTCTGAGCTTAACAAAAAAAAGGTAAATACTGCCATCCAGTGGCCTATATTCACATTACAATAATAATAATAATAATGATAATAATAATAATAATAATAATAATAATAATAATAATAATCTCTACCCTAAGGTAAGACTCCAAAGGATCCTGTCAGTGTTGGTCTTAATTGTCTTAGTTTCTGTTTTTCTTACCTGTAGGTATCGAGTGAAGGACAAGGCTGACCGGGCTACAGTGGAACAGGTTTGCTCTAGCTGAAAATAATTACTGTTTATTGCGCAGCCCTAAGTATAAACATAAGACATTCTTTGTTTTTTTTTTGTGACTTATCTTCTGTGATTACCTGGTTTTGGACCCAAGAACTCGTATGATTCTCTTCAAGATGTTGACCAGGGGTGTAATATCAGAAATCAATGGCTGCATTAGTACTGGCAAGGAGGCAAGTGATCTTGTCACATATATTTATTCAAGTCTATTTCAAAATGAAGTTTTATGGATTACTGATTTGCTTGATTTAGCATATGGCCCTTCTGTGGCCAAATAGAATTTATTTAAATGGACGCTTTGAATGAGGAGACGTTCTTGGCAAAACTGTATATTGCAACAAATTTTCCCCCCATATAGGCAAATGTTTACCATGCAAGCACTGCTGGAGGAGAGAGCAGAGCAATCAAAATCTATAAGACCTCTATTCTGCAATTCAAGGATCGGGACAAGTACGTCAGTGGGGAGTTCAGGTGAGTCGTGTGTTGACTTGGTTTTATATGTACCTCTCTTGAAAGTGAATGAGAATTTAGGCATTATTGCTGAAGTCTCATCAGTCAGACCTGTACATTATACTATGCGCTGAGAGTATTTCCTGTAGGTTTCGTCATGGATACTGCAAAGGGAACCCAAGGAAAATGGTGCGGACCTGGGCTGAGAAGGAAATGAGAAACCTGATAAGGTAAGCTCTGTAAAGCTTCATGCATTTGCTCACCAAATTCGATTCAAACTACACCTACTGGATCTCATTCATGAAACATTATTAAATTTGTGCGTAGATTTGCACATAAAAGCCTACGCTACTAAATAACCTACCTCCGGATTCATGAACGCCGCGGAAAACAGATTTGATCGTAAACTCGTGTGTATGATCATGAATGCCAATCCATCGTAAAGTGACAGCGCGCTCCCGGTAATCAGCTATTAGCATAAATCCCGCCCATGAATTGCCAATGACCACCATATAAGGAGGGGTAGATGCATCCAGTAGACTTGTCAGTCATGGCGCAAACAAAGAAAGCGAGAGAAAGAAAAAAGAATTATTCCAAAGCGGAAATGTAAATCATTTTGGGAAGAGTCAAGGAAAACATTTTATTTTCATCTGTTAGCAGTGGTGTGACAGGGACAGGCAAAGCGAAGGCCTGGAGGGAGGAGACGGATGCCATTAATGTTGTCTCTGTAGTCCAAAGAACCATGTCTGAGGTGAAGTGTTAATGGTTTGACATGAAACTGGAGGCAAAGAAACGCATAAGCGCACACAAAAAATACATCAGCCACAGGAGGTGGAGGCTCACAGTCACAACTCCTCCCATGAATAATAAAAGGTTGCAAGAGTCATTCCTGATGAAACCTGTTTTTCTACAGCGGCTATAGTACTTTGTGGTGCGGAAAAACAGGTTTCATCAGGAATATCACTTGCGACCTTTTGTTATTCATGGGACGAACTATCAACTGCAGACGAGCGCATTGCTGGCAGAATTGGGGAGACCTCTCTGTCAGGAATTATACCTGACGGAGACAGCGACGTGCCTCCTCTTTAATTTTTTTATAATCATCATTCAACATGTAGAAAGAATGTGTAACCTGTTGACTCGATTCACATAGATAATTCACAATCATGAACCTAATCTAGATCTTAAACCTGCTAATTGCCAACAAATTTAACTAAATGTGTCATATTTTTAATCGTTTGTCATGTTTATGCAATATCATGTGTTTCAAATACACCTGCGTATTGTGTACGCAAGAGAGCGAAATATGAATAAAAATTGTAATTTCCAATAGTGACCAGCACTATTTATGTGAATTCTTAGATGTACACAAGCGTTACGCGCGGTCAGCAGCATGTGTAGATTTTGTTAGCAGCTACGAAAAGATCGGAGCTACTAAAATATTGATGAATGCAGAGATGCTCGTAAATTTCCGTCCGCGAACAGTTTATTCACAAATTCGTTCTGCTTACGTTTCATGAATGAGACCTATTGAGTCTAAACTGGAAAAGCTTCACTACTCCCACATCAGAGTTTGATGGGGGTTGAATAAGCAGATAAAGTAAATCTTGCTGATCAAATCAGAGATTTCAAAGGTTTATCCTGTTTTATGTCCGTTCACATGTCATTCGATAATGAACATGGGGAAAATAAACCAACTTGTTACACTAAAATCATGGAAATAGAGCTGCAAATCACTGCCATGTACAAGAACAAAAGTTTTGCGAGAAAAATGAGCCTCGCAAACTAATTTACGCAAATCTGTGGTGTTTCGCAAGCTACACAAGTGCAGAAATTGTAAAGACATTGACATTTTGCAACGTCATTGATGTGTGGAAGAAAACTCATCATTTTGTGGTGCAATGTATGATATTGCTATCGAAAATAAATTAGACTGTCGTCGGTTCTACCAATTAGTCTGAGCAACTGTTGCTAATTTGGTTACCATTAGAAGGTGAGGTTTCCAAAGGCCTTTGTTACTGTCGAAAGACCACTACTGTTATTTGGTGACTTAAGCTATTCTGAACCATTAGGCTATAAACGGTCTATTCTCTGAACTGCTTTTAATTATTTCGTTTTTCTGGGGCTAACATTTGTTATTATTGTGTTCTCTCTACCTCTCTGTATATCTTCCTGCTTGCATAAATAGACAGCAACATCCCAAAATTTGAATGCAGCCTCTACATCTGACTCTAAGTCGAGTAGCTACCGCAGCAACACAAGCCGTATTTTGCATTAAAAAAATCAATTTATTTCAATCTTTTGTTGCTACTGATTTTTTGTGAAGGCAAGACGAAGATACAACGTGAAAAATCTGATAATGGCTTGATGTAAGCGAACAGTTCTGTGCCTGTATGTAGCACGAAGGCTTGCTTGTACCCTGTAAAGAGTCTCAGAATGACGTCAGGTGTTCACATATACGATCACGCTTTTCGGATTTCTGACAATTTAGGTGCAGAAATGAAGGGCCTCCTACAAACATACTTTTTGCCCAAATCTCTCAAGTTGATTTTATTTTTTGAAAAATTTAATCCATAATCTGCCACTAAAACACAAATATCGAAACTTCAAACCCCTTTTTAGTTCTTCTTTACTACATTGATGGTGTAATGTTTTGAGTTGTAAGATTTACATTATCTGTAAGTATACTAATTGGTATATAGATTCTGTAAACTTGCCAGCTGAATTTGTGCCTTGGTTGAACAACTACCGGTGCTTTCCTTATATAGTGTATATATAGCCTAGTACAGTGAGTAATATTCAAGGCAGTATTGCTTTTACTGGTGGTTTTTTCATCCATCTCCTGTGGGCTGAGCTCTCGCAAATTCGACCTCCGCGGTACTGGAGGGAAGGCTAATATGCAAGCTGATGTAATTTCAGAATGTGTCAGTGCAAAATTCATTCAAATTTTTGTTATGAATGTTAAATGACTTCAAAAGAGTTTACGGTAGGTGTCTGTCACGAGTGAAGTTTAGGAGTTAGTGTGTTATATTAAGCCTTTCCCAGGCTGTGGTCAAAGTGCACATTTATGGGTTCATTTTTTTTCCCCCAGAGAAGTGTCAAATTTGCCTGTCTGTTTAAAAAAAAAAAAAAAAAATTGTACCAAAAATTGTATTTCATAGTGCTGTGAAAAAGTATTTGCCCCCTTCCTGATTTCTTTTTTTTTGCGCATTTGTCTCACTTAAGAGCAGCAGACTGAGAGAATCCACAATGGGGTGGAAAGCAGGCCTGGAAATTCCCAATTTGCTTACAGCAGCATTTCTAAAAAGAAATGCTGTGGAGATGAAGGGCTCTCCACGGCATTTTTGTTTTCTACTACAGCAAAAAAATGCTGAGGAGATAAAGATATTTAAAATTAAAATTTAACTAAAACATTTAACTTTCACCTCGTTACTTTGACACAGACCACTTCGTTACACGTTATGCATTAGAATATTAATGTAATTCCTCATTTAAGGATTATCTGCATATGGCGCATTCGAGTAGAGCAACGGTGTTCGGCAGAGTATCTTAGCCGCTTTGTGCAGATGTTGATGCCAGCGGACATGGAGCTGCTAATTTATGCATGCAGTTACAATATTGTATCACTAGATGGCAAACTCGGATCAGTTATTGTACTGTTCTTTAAACCAGATTCTGGAGAATGGGAATGAAGAAGAAAAACAAGATTTTTTTCGCCGGCAAAAGGTTGCCTTCGTTTAATAGTACAATCGGCGGCGATTCTGTCGAATTCGGCAGCAAATGCCGCGAGTGCCGTCGTATATTTCCAGGCCTGGAAAGTCAGGGTCGGCAGATCTTAATGAAACTTTTCACACATGTTTATTATGAGGAAAAATGACAAATGCAGCAGTTGTCTTAACAATATTAATTTTTGTTGACATGGAAACAGGCTTTGTTAAAAAAGGGCTAAATTCAGCCAGTGTGGCCTCTCAATGTGGTCAAATTTGCATCATTTTCACATTAGGATAGAGGATGATAGTTTTAAGCCACACATGAAAAATATATATATATCAATAAAATGGCCAAATTCCACTGTGTTCGTACATGTGTAACATCTATAGGTGCATTGCAACTGTAATGCACGGTTGTGTCTTTTGTGTCATTAAGTTTATACTCTTTTCAGAAATGGGGAAAAATGCGAAATATTGGCAACATTGCTTGGTGTCCTGTCAGTGAGCTGACCGTGATTGGTTGGTTCATTACATGGATATTAAAGGGGGGACATCTTCGCTTCAGATTCATTGAATAAAATCTGCTTGCATCTTATGCTGGGTAAATCTGTGAGTAATACAGTTTGAGCAGATTTTTAGATATAGCAAGATTTAGTAATAACAGTGAAATTGACATGCTCCCCTTGTACCTGCAGACAATCCTCAGACCCAGTCAATACATTACATGTAATGAGACGGTCCTTAAGACCATCTGAATATCTAAAAAAATTGTTGCTTTTTATTTCATGTGCCAGTATGTTCCACACGAATGTGGGCCTATTTTGAAGAAACGGGAAATCAAGCGATAACGGGGAAATTCATCAGATCTCTGCGCATCTGTAGATCATCCATAGACTCTGTCGTCATCTGCCATTTAAAGGGTGACCCCTGTAGATCATGTAAATATCGCTAAAAAGTGTTGTCTTATATTTTATGTGCCAGTATGTTCCACTTGAATGTGGCCTTATTTTGATTTTAAAAAAATGGAAAATCAAGTGAAAATGGGGAAATTCATCAGACCCCTGAACATCTGCAAGTCATCAATAGACTCTGTCATTATCTGAATATCAAAGACTGACCTGTGTGGACCACATTAATTTCTCTAAAAGTTGTTACCTTTCAGATGAAGTGCCAATACTTTTCCCACCAATGTGGCCCTACTTTCATGAAACAGAACAAGTTAAAATGGTAAATTGATCAGACCCCTGGACATCTGCAGATCATCCATTCACTCTGTCATCATATGACATAATTCTGTAGAGTGACTTCAGTGAACCATGGGAATATCTTAACAAGTTATTGCTTTTCATATCAACTACCAATACATTCACACATACTGATTCCCATTTTCAAGAAGTGCTCAGAAAATTTGAGTGAAAATGTGAACTTTGAAAACTGGGGGAGTGGAAAACACTCCTTTGAAACAGATGAAGTTAGTGACCCGATCTCAATCATTGTTCTAGGGGCAACATGTTTGTTTCCCTAGAATGAAATGTTTAGGTGAATGAATAATATACTGCCCGGCCAAAAAAAAAAGTCACCATTTGGAAATTAACGAACAAATTCTATAATTGGATCATTATTGTGGTTATCAATATGTTTCAGCTGGCAATAATCATTTTACCCTGACTGATGAAGCGTGTCGCTACTCATTTCTTAAAAAATCATGTTGGAAGACACATCCCCTGATGGTGGAAAAGATGTTACAGTATTTCAGAACGGGCAAATTATTGGCCTGTATTTAGCAAAGAAAACCATGAATGACAAAAACGAGTATGAGGAATCATTTTCACAAACAAATTTGCCACAAAATCCTGACCTTAAACACATTAAACGTTATTGGGATGTGCTCAAGAAAGACCACAGTGGTTCAACCATTATGTCGAGAAGACAAGATCTAGGCCAAAAATTATGGCATTTCTGATCTAAAATAAATGTTCTGGCATTGCATATAGATGTTAAAACAATGACAAGAAGAATAGGCACTGTTATCAAAGCTACAGGGGTTCCAACTAAATATTTCAGTGTACGACTTTTTTTTTGGCCGGGCAGTGTAAATTCTATAAAATTTTTAATTCACATTCCTTAATAGGCAACTCTTCCCAAAAAACACCACTGTGGATTTTCTGCATTAAATTTTGTCACATCCTAAGCGAGTTGTCAAACGTGTGCGCAATGATGATTGTTTAATTGAAAAAGATTGAAATGCGCTCTTTTTCTGAGTTCAACTGGTGCGTTTGGTTTCTCGTCTTAACGAAGACAATTAGCTCCACCTGAGAGGGAAGAGTTCAAGTGTCCTTTACCAGGGAAATTGACTGAAAACAGACCAAGACTAATAAGCAGTTTAAAGACATGTTTATTGCCCTCCTTTTTCTCTGTCCACCGCCCGCCACTGCAAATTACGATTTCACAGGTGCACTCTTTTCATCTCAATCGATCTTGGCAGCAAAGTACAATCAGCTTTGCTAGGGTAGTAGGGTTCAGCAGGAAAACAATAATCGCCTGCTGAGCAGGCTGGAAATGGACGAAATTTGGAAAGTTTGAGCTCCTCCAGGCACATTATACATGTGATGTGAGCAAATTGTATGACGGGTATGGCAAGATACAATGTTTCTTGGTACATTACGTGAATATTAGCTCACAGATCTGGTCTTCTCACTCACAATTTACATGTTAGTGGAGCTTGTTTTTTGATCATTTTCACGAAGCAATTTCACGTCTTTCAAAAAAATTCTGAATTAAAAAAAAATATTGACTTGAAGACCAATATTTGAACTTTGCCAGGAAGGGGAGTTGTACTGCTTCATGCTTAAGTAGAAAAAAAAAATATTTTGAACTGCTGTTTTCATGACAATTTTTCTGCCCTCAAAAATGCCAAATTTGCTCTTATTTATTGCTGGCTGACAGGCGCATTTGAGATAAAAAAAAATACGAGACTGGTTTCCATGGCTACCACTAAATGCTATGCTGAAATATGTGGGGAAAGTTGTTGACTAGCCAAGTACTGCTCGAACACCAAGTTTCATCAAAATCGGTGACCTTTCACTCTCCATGTTTTGGGGCCCAATGGCTGATTTTCTCAGTCAGCTGCTCTTAAATGTTTCAGATCATCAAACAAATTTTAATATTAGACAAAAATAACCTGAGTTGATACAAAATGCGGTGTACAAATGATGACTTTATTTATTGAGGGGGGAAAAGCTATCCAAACCTTCTTGGCCCTATTTGAAAAATTAATTTCCCCTAAACCTAATAACTGGTTGTGCCACCCTCGACAAAAACATTTGTAGTAAAGCGTTCAAGATGGCTGGCAATGAATCTTTCACATCAGTGTGTAGGAATTTTGGCCCTTTCCTCTTTGCAGAATTGTTTTAATTCAGCCACAGTGGAGGGTTTTCGAGCACGAAGTCCTGTTTAAGGTCCTGCCACAGCATCTCATCGGATTTAAGTCCGGACTTTGAGTAGACCACTCCAAAACCTTCATTATGTTTTTTTTTTATTTTTTTTTAAAGACATTTAAAGGTAGACTTGCTGGTATGTTCTGGATCATTGTCCTGCTGCATAATCCAAGTGCGCTTGAGCTTGAGGTCAAGAGCTGATGGTTTGATGTTCTTCAGGATTTTCTGGTAGAGGACAGAATTCACGGTTCCATCAATTGCGGCAAGTCATCCAGGTCCTAAAGCCGCAAAGCAGCCCCAGAACATCACATTACCACCAAAAAGTTTGACTGATGTTCTTTTTATGAAATGCTTTGCTAGTTTTACACTGGATGTAATGGGACGTATACCTTCCAAAAAGTTCAAGTTTAGTCTTGTCAGTCCACAGAATATTTTCCCAAAAGTCTTGGGGATCATCAAGAATTTTCTTGGCAAATGTGAGACGAGCCTTTGTGTTCTTTTTGGTCAGCAGTGGTTTTGCCTTTGAACTCCCCTATTGATGTTATTTGTTGCTCAGTCTTTTTCTTAGTTCACGACTCAACAATAACTGAGGCAAGTGAGGCCTGCTGTTCTTTAGATGTTGTTCTGGGTTCTTTTGTGACCTCCTGGATGAGTCGTCGATGTGCTCTTGGAGTAATATTGGTAGGCCGGCCACTCCTGCAAAGGTTCACCACTGTTCCAAGATTTCTCCATTTGTGGATAATGGCTCTCACCTTGGATCGCTAGAGTCCCAACGCCTTAAAAATGGCTTTGTAACCCTTTCCAGACTGAAGATGTCAATTACTTTGGTTCTCATCTTTTATTGAATTTCTTTAGATGGCGGCATGATACGTTGCTTTTTGAGATCTTTTAGCCTACTTCGCTTTGTCAGACAGGTTCTATTTAAGTGATTTCTTGATTCAACTGGTTTTATTGTGGCTAGGGAAATTGAACTCGAAATATGTGGTTTATCCACTGATCTATATATAAGAACTGGATAGCTGATGACGTCCATAATTTTGAAGTTACCGCGCCGCCATATTGGTATGCCCAACTATTATCTCTCAGAGCATTACTTGCCTTGAACACGTTGCAGCCAACGATATAATTAATTGAGAAGATATCTTTTCACAGACACGGAAGAGGCGGTATTTTATGTTTCTTCCTCAGATCTACCTGACTGTATGAAAAATGCCTCAAGGACCGCAGATTTAACTACAGTGGGCAGCAGTTGTACGTGCCTTTTAACGTTTTCAATGGACAACATCAGCATTTGACAATATGCACATACCGATGAGTGCGTTCCATAGGAAATCTATGCAGATTTTTCTACATCTCGCCTGAGTGAGGCAGTGGTACAACGAAATTGAAGTTAAAATCATTGAGACTGAGGAAGACAAGACATCAGTACTGCACGCATTATTCTGTGTGGGGGGATTTTAAAACTTGATTAAAAAATAAAGTAGCCCTAAGCTTGCATCTTGTCAACCGTTATCTTTATTTTAGAAACACTGGGTGTGAGATTCAGTCGCGCATAACGCATATGTAACTTCCAACGGATGTCTTGTATTGAGTTTTCTCTTGCGCCATGAAGCACGGCTAATTTTCCTACGAAGCGAAAGTGGGTTGGCTGGAGAGAACGCAATGTAAACTTATCAAGGTCGCTAAATCAGTGTTCTCATGAGAAGCGAAGCGAGTTGTGAGTTATAGAGTAGTATGTAAAACTACCGACCATTCAGTGTCGCGTGTAAATCACATTATCTATTTAAGGAGCTCTGACGTTACATCCTCATTGATAATCTGGCAGAATTAAATTTGTCCATCAATGGTAATTGAGTGTCAGCAGAACGTTAGCCCTTTTTAGTGCTGGTATAAATTTGTCTTAATGATTAGACCAGTCAACACCTGGTTTTATTGTCTAGTTAGTCTGGTCTAACATTATAGACAACATTACACAGCAGTTTTACTGGATTATCTAATTTATGCTGTGTGATATTGATTGATCTAATTAACTTCAGTTTGGTAATCTAGGTATCTTTAGGCTAACCTTATGGATCACGTTAGCGAACATTAATTTGAATTGTTCCAATAATAAACATTTGCTGGGCTAACGTTGACACTTTATCTACCGTTAAGGTAGATCGCCAGTGGCTAATAATAAGCAATAAATTCGTTGAAGTTCATTTATGTGTATCCGTCTTCACTACAGCTAGTGCATCGTCTCGCCGCATCCCCCCAAAAATGTCGCTCTGCTTTGGAAAGCTGCACATCAACGCTTCTGTGCCATAGAATAATATGCAACGGTTGCGTACTACCTGGCATAGTTAAATGGCCGCTCGACCACTTCGCTTGCTTCCACCTCCCAACGCAGTTCTCCATCACGTCAGCAATCCAGTTATTCTATATAGATCAGTGGGTTTATCATGATTTAACAAGGGGGGGGGGGGGAGATTACTTTGGCACAGAGGGTTTGATAACTTTTTTCCCCTTAATAAATCATTTGAAAACTGTTTTTTTGCGTTTACTCGGGATATCTTTGTCTAATATTAAAATTTATTTGATCTGAAACATTTAAGTGTGACACACAAGCAAAAAAAAAGAAATCAGGAAGGGAGTAAAAACCTTTTCTCAGCACTGTACACCAATGAGCCAATATATTATGACAACCTGCCCAATATGCTGTTGGTGCTGAGCGTGGTGTCTAAATGGCTTTGACCCGCCAAGGCTTTATGGTGCTGTTTGGTATCTGTCAACAAGACATTGGCAGCAGATCCTTTAGATCTTGTAAACTGCTAGGCGGGGCCTCTGTGGATAGGGCTTGTTCTATCACATCCCACGGATGCTCAGTCAGACTGCGATTTGGGAAATAAAGTCGCCTGGGCGACTAGTATTTTTTTAGTATTTTAGTATTCTTTGGGATTTGTCTGAGGAAAACACAATAAATTTGTGCTGTGAGGCATCAGGGACTAAAATTGTCATTGGGCTACCTGGTTTGCAACAATGTTTAGATTGGTGGCACATGCCAAACTGACATTCCCCCGAGTGCCCGGATTCTGGATATCCCCACAAAATACTGCTCAGAGCTTCACAATTTCTTCGGTAGCTTGTTATTTTCCCACTCTGCGTCCTGGTGCCATCTCCTCCCAAGGTAAAGCCAGTGTACATGATGCTGTAGAAAATGGGACTCATCAGTCCAAGCAGCCTTCTGTTGCTCCAGGGTCCAGTTTAGACTCTCGCGCTTTTATTTAATTTCTTGGCCCATTGTATGTGCTTCCAACGATGAACTGGGGTTAGCCTGGGCAATCTGGCTGGTCTGCAGCTGCACAGCCCCTTTGTGTTTTGGCACATGCCTCTCATAACCATCTTAAAAAGTTGTGACTACTTGTGCCTCTGTAGCCCTTCTGTTGATTCAGACTAAATGGAATAGCCTTCATTGCCCTTGTGCATTAATGAGCTCTGGGTGCTCAAGACTCTGTTGCCGATTCATAGTTATTCGCTCCTCAGACTGCTATTGGTAGGTACTCACCACTGTTGACTTGGAGCATGCTCCGACCCAGTCATCTAGCCATGAAGATTTGGCCCAAAGTCACTTGGTTCCCATTTCTCCTGCATCCAGCAGGTTTGCTATAATTGCCGACCTGCTGCTTACCCCTCAGTACATTCCAGGCCTTTACATTGGTCATTGTCACTAGGTATTGGGCTCCGTCCGTACAGACACATAAAATTGAGGCGGCGGAGGATATTGTCATGTTTGTGGCAAACACTTGTTTGCAATTGTTTTTGAGCTCTCATAATGTTTTGACTGCCTTGCTGAATTTAAACAATCTATTAAAGTAATCAGGGAGATGTGTAATCGTGGTTAGACTGTTTTGATGTATAAATGTGTAAATCAGATTATCAAAAATGCAGTTTTGTCAGTGAGTACGTTTGTGTTGGTCATCAGGCTCCAGACTGCCCAGATCCCCAGTCCGGAACCCATTATGCTTCACAGTCATGTCCTTGTCATGGGATTCATCGGGAAGAATGATATGTATGTATCCCTTTGGACTTTTCTCTCAAAATGTGGCTTGGGTAAATTACAGCTGCAAACATGAAATTCACCCATTTAAGACAAATAAACAGTCTGTAAAATCCTATGTTTGCATGGTGGTTGGAGCAAAAACCAACATGCAGAGGGAGGCCCCAGGACCAAAATTGAGAACCGTTGAATGAGGGAATTGGGGGATACTGGAGGAAGCATGGAAATGCATAACAGTTGGAAGCATTTATACAGAGAAAGCAAGTTATGACCAAACGTTTTTCCGCAGTTTATTTGAGCATTCACCTTTAATTTATATATCAAGTCTTATAAGTGCAAGTTCATTGACTAGTGCTATGGCCCCAATTTGTTATGACACTTATGACAGCAATGGATGACAGTCAAAATTTTAAAACTCAAACTGATTTAATGAAACAAAGTCAAACGCAAACCTACAATTTATACTACTTACCAAGATTGATAATATACAAGAAAAAAAATATTTACAGTCCCTAGAGATGGGGTTGCTTGGTGATGGTCCGGGTGAGGAAAATGCTCCAACACAGGCAAAAATCCACAAAAAGCTTCACAGGTCTTGAAAAGAGTGACAGGTCTGGTCAAATGTATGCTTCTCCTTGCAATTGCTCCTACTACTTTACTCTCTCAATTTCTCTCCTTTATATACTCTTTTGCAGCCCCCTCCCACCTTTTAGACTTTTTTTATTCTCTGGGACTTTCCGTCTCAGACATGCCCAGGACATGCCCAAACCTAGCTCCAGACTGGGCTTAACAAAAAAAAGGTCAATACTGCCATCTAGTGGCTTCTTTCCACATTACACTAGCCCTGGAAAACCTCCAGCTTGGATGAATACAATGAATATGATTGCATTGGAAATGTACTGTTAGGTTGTGGGTGAGTTGGGTGATGGCAGTAATTTGCATGGTTGATGTTGATAAGCGTGTCGCCTGCCTCTAGGCCGGCCCCCCTGCTGAAGAATGCAGTCCTGTCAGAGTCCAAGGCCCTGGAACTGTACCTGCAGGTGATTCAGAACATGCGACGGATGTACCAGGCGGCCCGTCTGGTTCACGCTGACCTCAGCGAGTTTAATATGCTGTGAGTATGACATGCTCCCCTGACATACAGGAAGTTCTAGCTAACCAGGGTGTAGACATTGACTGCAGTATGGCTCATGGTTTACCAGCTTCACTCAGTCTGTTTTTATTTTTGGTTCCATGTGAAGGTTCCACAATGGCGATGCCTATATCATCGATGTGTCTCAGTCTGTGGAGCATGACCACCCACAGGCCTTGGAGTTCCTGCGCAAGGACTGCAGTAACATCAATGGTGAGCACCCCCGTGCCCTGAGGACTGTGGTCTGAGGGATTGTTCTCGCTAGCTGTGTGTTATTTTTTTAGTGGGATGGTTGTGACAAAGAATTGGCAAACAAATTGCAATCCTGACTGTTCACACTGCCAGGGTTGCCAGACCATAAGATTCCCCCCCCCCCCCCCCCGCTTGATGCAATGCTGGATCTCTAGGGTTCATAGTTTCTTGTTTTTGTTGTGATTCCATGGTTATAATGTTGCAATAGAAATAGCTGAATCTTTCCTCTGACTAACCTCCAGTCTACCACCTTTAAATAGTGGATTGCTTTTTGAAGCTGTTACGTAACAAGGGTTTATGACACCTGATTGTATTGTTTTGCTCAGCAAAGTGGTTTCTGTGTGCTCATGTAAGGGTAATGAATATTCATGAGTGCTTGTAAACATACTGACTAGAGACTGAGAACTCCATAGATTCTTCCATTTATTCAAGAACTTTATTGCCATTTCAACAAGTTGATAGGAATTTGTCTTCGTTCATGCTCAACATATACAGACACAACACATACAAGAGGACAACAAGAGACAATACAGTGCAGAAACCAGCAGCATAGAAAATACATCCGGTCGTTTTAAGTGCCGTGTGCATTTCATCTTGTTGCATACAACTGTCATTACAGCTGTAAATAGCAAGTCGAGTTCAGATGTCAAATAGCTAATGGGTAATTTAGAAGGTTCTACTGTCTGCAAGATTCTTCAAGAGCCATCTGGGGAGTTCTATCACCTTCAACACTCTTCTTTGTGATGTCAATCAGTATTCTACAAAAACCAAAACCAGTGAAGTTGGCACATTGTGTAAATAGTAAATAAAAACAGAATACAATGATTTGCAAATCCTTTTCAACCTACATTCAATTGAATACACTGCAAAGACAAGTTACTTAATTTTCGAACAGGTAAACTTTGTAATTTTTTGCAAATATTAGCTCATTTGGAAATTGATGCCTGCAACATGTTTCAAAAAAGCTGGCACAAGTGGCAAAAAAGACTGAAAGAGTTGAGGAATGCTCATCAAACACTTATTTGGAACATCCCACAGCTGAACGGGCTAATTGGGAACAGGTGGGTGCCATGATTGGGTATAAAAGCAGCTTCCCTGAAATGCTCAGTCTTTCACAAACAAGGATGGGGCGCGGGTCACCACTTAGTGAACAAATGCGTGAGCTGATTGTCGAACAGTTTAAAAACAACATTCCTCAACGAGCTACTGCAAGAAATTTAGGGAATTCATCATCTACGGTCCGTAATATCGTCAAAAGGTTCAGAGAATCTGGAGAAATCACTGCACGTAAGCGACAAGGCCGAAAACCAACATTGAATGCCCGTGACCTTCGATCCCTCAGGCGGTACTGCATCAAAAACCGACATCAGTGTGTAAAGGACATCACCACATGGGCTCAGGAACACTTCAGAAAACCACTGTCAGTAACTACAGTCTGTCGCGACATCTGCAAGTGCAAGTTAAAACTCTACAATGCAAAGCGAAAGCCATTTATAAACAGCACCCAGAAACGCCGCGGGCTTCGCTGGGCCCAAGCTCATCTAAGACGGACTGGTGCAAAGTGGAAAAGTGTTCTGTGGTCTGACGAGTCACATTTCATATTGTTTTTGGAAACTGTGGACGTTGTGTCCTCCGGACCAAAGAGGAAAAGAACCATCCGGACTGTTATAGGTGCAAAGTTCAAAAGCCAGCATCTGTGATGGTATGGGGGTGTATTAGTGCCCAAGGCATGGGCAACTTACACATATGTGAAGGCACCATGAATGCTGAAAGGTACATACAGCTTTTGGAGCAACATATGTTGCCATCCAAGCAACGTCTTTTTCATGGACACCCCTGCTTATTTCAGCAAGACAATGCCAAGCCACATTCTGCACGTGTGACAACAGCATGGCTCCGTAGTAAAAGAGTGCGGGTACTAGACTGGCCTGCCTGTAGTCCAGACATGTCTCCCATTGAAAATGTGTGGCGCATTATGAAGCTTAAAATACGACAACGGAGACCCCGGACTGTTGAACAACTTAAGCTGTACATCAAGCAAGAATGGGAAAGAGTTCCACCTGAAAAGCTTCAAAAATTGGTCTCCTCAGTTCCCAAACGTTTACTGAGTGTCGTTAAAAGGAAAGGCGATGTAACAGTGGTAAAAAGGCCCCTGTGCCAACTTTTTTGCAATGTGTTGCTGCCTTTAAATTCTAAGTTAATGATTATTTGCAAAATAAAATAATAAAGTTTCTCAGTTTGAACATTAAATTAAACATCTAGTCTTTGCAGTGTATTCAATTGAATATAAGTTGAAAAGGATTTGCAAATCATTGTATTCTGTTTTTATTGACGATTTACATAACGTGCCAACTTCACTGGTTTTGGACTTTGTAGAAGATATTCTTGTTTTTATTTATTTATTTTTTTGCCTGTCACGACCCCCTCCAGTAGGGAGGTCCACTATATTGAAGAAATGGGAACACTGTTGTTGTACACTGTCAGATAGTGGTTCCCTGACATCAACCAGGTATTTCCAAGACAGCCTTAAGGAGGCAAACTAGCATTTTGCCTAACCTTCTACTGCATAACTGAGCGGACACTGATTGGCCAGATCCAAGGTAATGCAGCAGAGCCACACCTTAAAAACACGTAGCTCATGTCAGGGAACCAATAACTGACTGTCCATGACAGCTGTAGTAGCTTTTTCCACATTCAGAGTCAGACATTACGTCACAGTCGGGATATTAGCAGCACATTCATTTTATATCACTTTTAGGTTTCAAAGCAGTAGAGACTGCTTTAAGGCAGAAAATGAGCTGAACAACAGTCCATGTGGAGGCTGAATGTAACACTGAATAATCATGACTCCTATTAGTTAGGAAAACGCGCTCAATTATTGTCGGACCGTAAAAAATGCGATTACCTCCTAGCGATTCAGAAAGCCTGTGGAACTAGGGAACATTTTTTGGTGGAGCTTACAAGGTTTCCTGACGCAGAATGAGGTCTCTGTTAAGCCTTCACTGGCAGAAATTGAATACAGTGCCCCATTAATACCCAACAGTAACAGTGGGAAATGGGAACACTGTTGTCGTAAACTGTCAGATAAGGGTTCCATGACATCAACTAGGTATTTCCAAGACACGGCTAAGGAGGTGAGCTAGCACTCTTTTGCCGAACCTTCGACTCCATACCTATGCGGACACTGAAGGGCTAGATCCAAAGACAAGCAGCGGAGTCACATCTTGAAAATACCTAGATCATGTCAGTTAACCATTATCTGACAGTCTAATGACAGGTGTATCCCCTTTTCCCATTGTGACAATCGCAGATCAAAGTGGAGCTATATTCGATGTCAAATAAAGAAGGTGGGAAAACAACACTTAATATGAACCTCATTCCATATCATAACTACTCATAAAATAAGCCAAAAGATCTGTGAAATTCTCTTCCTCCATAAACGTTTGGATTTTTTTAAAACGATACTTGCCTCACTAAATCATGAAAGCAAATTGATGGAAAATAGATGACGTGGTTGCCACAGGGACAAAGTCGTGTATCTCCTCAATCCCCAAAGTTCTGAAAAATGGCCGCTGGCAGCTGTATTGGACGTCCAAAATTGGCGAAAATTAGTCTTGAGCATTGTCACATCAATATCTTCGCTTGTGTAAAATTGGGGAAAATTCCAGTAATAATTGTGGCTTCCAGAACCTGGAAAAGAAAATCTTTGAGGGTGCAGTGGCAGCGGCGGCGCTGGAACTAAACCATAGTATCTCTCAACTTTCGTTGTTGGGGAGATACAATAAGATAAGGCGGTCCTCAAGAGTCTTGTTTCAGGCAATCCAAAAGATATTGGTCCATAGTTCCCAGTTTTACTGTTTGGTTCCACTGCCTTTGTAGATGGCTCAAAGGCCCAGTTTAGAAACAAACGCTTCATTTGATTTTTCTGCGATATTTCCTTCATCATAGTACAAGATATTCTTGATTTTTTTTTTTTTTTTTTTGCCCACCCCCTCCTACAGGGAGGTCCACTATATTGAAGAAATTGACTACAGTGCCCCTGAAATATCCTATACTGACAGTTGGAAATGGGAACAATGTTGTTGTACACTGTGAGACCGTGGTTCCCTGACATCAACCAGGTATTTCCAAGACAGCCTTAAGGAGGCAAGCTTGCATTTTGCCTAACCGTCCACTGCATACCTGTGCGGACACTGATTGGTCAGATCCTAGGTAATGCAGCAGAGCCGCACCTTAAAAACGCCTAGCTCATGTCAGAGAACCAAAAACTTACAGTCCATGACAGCTGAAGTACCCTTTTCCACATTCATAGTCAGACATTACGTCACAGTCGGGATATTAGCAGCACATTCGTTTTAAATGAGCTGAACAATAGTCCATGCTGAGGCTGAATGTAACACCGAATAATTATTTCTCCAATGAGTTTAGAAAATGTGCTCATTTATTGTTGGGCCTGAAAAAAATTTTATTACCTCCTAGAGATTCAGTAAGCCTGTAGAACTAGGGATCATTTTTTGGTGGAGCTTACAAGCTTTCCTGACACAGAATGAGGTCTCTGTTAAGCTTTGTTTTCCGGCCTTCATTGGCAGAAATTGAATACAGTGCCCCATTAATACCCAACGGTAACAGTAGGAAATGGGAACACTGTTGTCGTAAACTGTCAGATAACAGTTCCTTGACAGCAAACAGGTATTTCCAAGACACGGCTAAGGAGGCGAGCTAGCACTCTTTTGCCTAACCTTCGACTCCATACCTATGCGGACACTGAAGGGCTAGATCCTAAGACAAGCAGCGGAGCTACATCTCTGCGGGTGCAGTGGCGGCGGCGGCAACGCTCGAACTAAACCATAGTATCTCTTGACTTTCGTTGTTGGGGACATACAATAAGATAAGGAGGTCCTCAAGAGTCTTGTTTCAGGCAATCCAAAAGATTTTAGTCCATAGTTTCCAGTTTTACTGTTAGGTTCAGCTGCCTTTGTAGATGGCGCTAAGTCCGAGTTTAGAAACGAATGCTTCATTTGATTTTTCTTTCATCATTGTACAAGATATTTTTGATTTTTTTTTTTTGCCCGCCACCGCCCCCTCCTATAGGGAGGTCCACTTTATTGAATAAATTGACTACAGTGCCTCTGAAATATCCCATACTGATAAATGGAAATGGGAACAATATTGTTGCACACTGTCAGACAGTGGTTCCCTGACATCAACCAGGTATTTCCAAGACAACCTGAAGGAGGCAACCAAGCATTTTGTCTACCTTTCTACTGCATACCTGTGCGAACACTGATTGGTCAGATCCTAGGTAATGCAGCAGAGCCACACCTTAAAAACACCTAGCTCATGTCAGAGAACCAATAACTGACAGTCCATGACAGCTGTAATACCTTTATCCACATTCATAGTCAGACATTACGTCACAGTTGGAATATTAGCAGCACATTTGTTTTAAATCACTTTAAGGCTTTCAAAGCCGTAAAGACAGCTGTAAAACAGAAAATGAGCTGAACAATAGTCCATGCGGAGGCTGAATGTAACACCGAATAATTATTTCTCCAATGAGTTTGGAAAATGCGCTCATATATTGTTGGACCTGAAAAAATGTTATTGCCTCCTAGAGTTTCAGAAAGCCTGTAGAACTAGGGAACATTTTTTGGTGGAGGTTACAAGCTTTCCTGACGCAGAATGAGGTCTCTCTTCAGCTTTGTTTTCCGGCCTTCATTGACAGAAATTGAATACAGTGCCTCATTAATACCCAACAGTAACCGTGGGAAATGGGAACACTGTTGTCGTAAAACTGTCAGATAACGGTTCCTTGACATCAACCAGGTATTTCCAAGACAAGGCTAAGGAGGCGAGCTAGCACTCTTTTGCCTAACCTTCGACTGCATACCTATGCCTACAATGAAGTGCTAGATCCTAAGACAAGCAGCGGATTTACATCTTGAAAATACCTAGATCATGACAGTTAACCATTATCTGGCAGTCTAATGACAGGTGTATCCCCTTTTCCCATTGTGACAATCGCAGATCAAAGTGGAGCTATATTCGATGTCCAATGAAGAAAGTGGGAAAACAACACCTAATATGAACCTCATTCCATATCATAACTACTCATAAAATAAACCAAAAGATCGATGAAATTCTCTTCCTCCATAAACGTTGGATTCTTTAAAAGCGGTACTTGCCTCACTAAATCACGAAAGCAAATTGATGGAAAATAGATGACGTGGTTGCCACAGGGACCAAGTCGTGTATCTCCTCAATCCCTAAAGTTCTGAAAAATGGTCGCTGGCAGCAGTATTGAACGTCCAAAATTGGCGAAAATTAGTCTTTAGCATTGTCACATCAATATCTTTGCTTGTGTAAAATTGGAAAAAATTCCAGTAATAATTGTGGCCTCCAGAACCTGGAACAGAAAATCTCTGTGGGTGCAGTGGCGGCGGCGGCGCTGGAACTAAACCATAGTATCTCTCAACTTTCGTTGTTGGGGAGATACAATAAGATAAGGCGGTCCTCAAGAGTCTTGTGTCAGGCCATCCAAAAGATATTGGTCCATAGTTCCCAGTTTTACTGTTAGGTTCCACTGCCTTTGTTGATGGCGCAAAGGCCCACTTTAGAAACGAATGCTTCATTTGATTTTTGTACGATATTTCCTTCATCATAGTACAAGATATTCTTGATTTTCTTTTTTTTTTTTTTTGCCCCCACCAACCCCTCACAAAGGGAGGTCCACTATATTGAAGAAATTGACAACAGTGCCCCTGAAATATCCCATACTGACAGTTGGAAATGGGAACAATGTTGTTGTACACTGTCAGACAGTGGTTCCCTGACATCAACCAGGTATTTCCAAAAAACCTTAAGGAGGCAAGCTAGCATTTTTTCCTAACCTTCTACTGCAGACCTGGGCAGACACTGATTGGTCAGATCCTAGGTAATGCAGCAGAGCCACACCTTAAAAACACCGAGCTCATGTCAGAGAACCAATAACTCACAGTCCATGACAGCTGTAGTACCTTTTTCCACATTCATAGTCAGACATTACGTCACAGTCGGGATATTAGCAGCACATTTGTTTTAAATAACTTTTAGGCTTTCAAAGCAGAAAAGACTGCTTTAAAAAAACTCCGGGAAAATTTGCCTAAAATGCCTATCAAAAGCGTACCCAAAGTAAATTGAACGCTGTTCTTGAACCGTTTGGACTATATGGATGGTTATGGTCTCATTTTAAAGGAAACACTCTGAAGTTTTTCCCCCAACTGAAAGAAACACTCTAACTGCTACTGTCATTGAGTAATCCAAGCTGGAACACCCTGAAGTATAAGGTTTTTATTCTCGCCAAAAATTTTTTTTGCAAACTGATGCCTGTAGATGTGAGCAGCTGGGACTTATTAGCTGAAAAACACAATGGGACCACAGCATGAAGCCTTACTTAGTTCCAGTTCAAATTTGAAAACAATCCTACAGAAAATGAGCATTTTACACGTTTTTCTAAGGCCATGTCTAGGCGTTTCCAAAAATGGCCATTTGGAGACCCCAAAAGGACCCTTGGATAACCATGGTCACATACCTAGGATAAAAGGGCATAACTCTTGAATGCTTCAACGTACAGTCATAATGTTGGGTTCTAATGAAAGGTAACACTTAGAGAAATCCAATACCATATCCAGATTCACTATCAATATTGCTGAAAAAAAGGTAGTGAAGCATAAACTCAAATTTGTGCACATAAAGGCCCAGTCACGCAGCCGATCACGCACGAATCACTCACAAATCACGCACAGATTGGGTTTGTGCGTGCTTGTGCGTTGAGAAATTGACCAATTTTTCGGGATGTCGGGGGTAGAAATCTCGGACGAATCACGCATGAATCGCGCATGAACCACGCATGTATCACTTACAATCACTGACATATCGCGCACGTCGACGCATAATAGCAAACACGGTGCAGTATTCCACGAACATTCGACGCACGCCCGACGCATGAATCACCGGCGGAGCACGTCCAAACACGAACGCTTCACGTACATTCCACGTACAAGCACTTTCGTTCCGCGCATGTCGACGCATGCCCCACGGATGAATCACTGACGGATCACGCACGAAAAACGCACCTTCGGCGTCACTATCGCTTCGGTTCAGCGCATATAAAAAGCGGTGAACGACGGGAGTTCCTCAGTACCTTTCGCCAATCAAGAACACTTCAAGAGATGCCACCCAGGAAAGCTCGCTTGCCCTCAAAGACAAGGGTGCAGAAGAAGAAAGCTGCTGAAGAAGAAGTCCATGTAGATCCACCAGAAGCTGCTGCTGCTGAAAAACCTGCTGCTGGTGCTGCTGCTAGGAGGTCCCGTAGGTCTGGAATGGCAAAAGTGCCCGAAATGGCTGCTTTTATATGCCAAAATACATACGTGAGTTGTCAGTGGTTCGTCAGTGGAACATCAGTGAATCATCAGTTTTCTGTCAGTCAGTCGTGCGTCGGAAATGCGTCACTCGTTAGTGGATGTGCGTCGTTATGCATTTTCCGTCAGTGATATGTCAGTTATTCGTCAGTTTTATAATTGATTGTCAGTGGATGTCAGTGGAATGAACGTGATACGTGCGCGTTTCATGCGTGATATGAACGTGGGGCATCAGTGGACGGACGTGGACGTGCGCGGATTCAAACCAGTTCTGACGCATAAGCACTGACGGCCGACGAGTGTCCCGCGCATAGTTACGCATACTCGACGCATAAACTACGCATACCGACTCATGAATTACGCACACCAACGCACAGTTGTGCGTCCGAAAATTTTTGAACCGTTCAAAACTCAAAATCACGCACAAACCGCCTTCGACGCACATCCACTTACAATCACTGACAGTCCACGTTCGTTCCACCTACGAATTACGCATACGATGTACGCTCCGCGCAGAAACGAAAATCTGTGCGTAATTCATTCGTAATTCATGCGTTTTCGCTGTGTGACTGGGCCTTAAGAGTCAAAATGAGTGCCGTGATGTAAAAAAATTCTTTTTTATATGAAATGTAAACAAACAAATAACCTTTACGCAGCAAACTCACAGCAAAATATTTACAATATATGATAAATAAAAAAAATTAAAAGTAACTGAAGCATAAATTCAAATTTGTGCATATAAAAGTCAAAACGAGTGCTGTTATGTAAAAAATGTTTTTATATGAAATGTAAACAAACAAATAACCTTTCCATAGCAAACTATTTACAATATATGATAAATAAAAAATAACAAAAATTAAAAGGTTACTGAGGCATAAACTCAAATTTATGCAAATAAACCCCAAGGGGAGGAGATTCTGACTGAGTTCTTTTAAATATATCCAAAGCAAAGGAGAGATTCCTTTGTCTTTGTTCTTGCCTGTAAGGAAGACCCTATGTGGCACATAGTAAAATGGATGCTATTTACTTACTTTATCTCACTCTGATTTCTTACAGGGATGAAAATTAAAGTTTCCACAACAACCAACGCCAGCGAAAAAATAACTTCCTTCCACCTTCGGTGACGGAGGTAATAATGCGTAATATGGTAATAATATAATCATCATTATATCAGCATAATATTATAATATCCTTTTCCCGTAATCCTTACCGAGAATTACAGAACAACAAACAGAATCACCAACTCCGGTGAAAACATCACGTCCTTCCACCTTCCGTGACAGATGCAAATAATACATAATGTAATGTTATAATAATAATAATAATAATAATAATAAAATATAAACGTAAAATTATTATATAATGAAATATAAGTTATAATATGATGCGTAGCCTACTTGTCAAGAGTAAAGTCATCTCCCTCGAGAAACATTTCCTCTGCTACGGAGCCATCACGGTTTTGGTCAGATATTTCTTCCCCTGAGCTATCACTCGCACGCCGAGTGCACAGCTCTGCAGCTTCTGAACTGAAAATGATTTTTTTTCGCAACCTTTTCGCTATTTTTTCTTTCAAAGTCCGTAAACAACCAACAAACATTCGCTGGAAATCTCTCTCTGCCTCGCTCTGTTTTGCGGAACGCGCAAGCACGCATTACGCACAGCTGAGCCATATTCTGTCCGTTCTCTTACGCGAGCAACACGCAGCCTCAGCTTTGTAGCCACCCCAACGAGCTATATATCGGCGTTTGCAGAATTTCCTTGGCTTTACAATGCAATAATCATCGTCTCGATTGGTTGCTGGTTGCTCGGGCTACACGCAAAAAAAGGAGGCATGAGCTTCGTTTCAACACAGGCACTCGTTGGCTATAGCAGGCTGTAGACAGGGCAGGGAAGCTCGTAACTGGTCGAGTGAGGTGTCAATCGAAAGGTTAGAGTGCAGACTCCATTTTGACGCAAATGGATTTGGACTGTTTATTTCTGCAGTGAAGCAAAGACTACTAATGCAGCGAACTTTGTGGATAACCACCGACTCATTTCAAATGATGCAGCGGCTGTTCATGGATATTTACCGGTATAATAGTGTGTTTTGGATTAAAAACGTTACTTCATTGCATTAACTGGAGCTTCATGGATGTAACAAGACCATGTTTGAGGGGATATGTTGGACTGGAGGAGTGCTAGGACGCATCATCGGTAAGTTACATCAGTTTTGTAACTGTTCGTTTGTTTGTTTGTGGTCAGACATAGGCGTTGATTAAAGCTGCTGTGATTATTATACTTTGAAATGGTTGGCATCACTTGAATCTCAAGAATCTTAGCTTTCCGACGATATGCAGCATGAGTATCTCAGTTGCATACAAGCTGTGTAAATGACGTAGTATGTTTTTAACTTCCCTGACGGCCCAATTACGGGCCGTCGGAGTGGTAACGGGTTAAAACAGAAAATGAGCTGAACAATAGTCCACGCGGAGGCTGAATGTAACACCGAATAATTATTTTTCCAATGAGTTTGGAAATTGTGCTCATATATTGTTGGACCTGAAAAAATGTTATTACCTCCTAGAGATTCAGAAAGCCTGTAAAACTAGGGAATATATTTTGGTGGAGGTTACAAGCTTTCCTGACGCAGAATGAGGTCTCTGTTAAGCTTTGTTTTCCGGCCTTCATTGGCAGAAATTGAATACAGTGCCCCATTAATACCCAAGAGTAACAGTGGGAAATGGGAACACTGTTGTCGTAAACTGTCAGATAACGGTTCCTTGACATCAACCAGGTATTTCCAAGACATGGCTAAGGAGGCGAGCTAGGACTCTTTTGTCTAACCTTCGACTCCATACCTATGAAGGGCTAGATCCTAAGACAAGCAGCGGATTCACATCTTGAAAATACCTAGATCATGTCAGTTAACCATTATCTGACAGTCTAATGACAGGTGTATTCCCTTTTCCCATTGTGACAATCGCAGATCATAGTGGAGCTATATTCGATGTCCAATGAAGAAGGTGGGAAAACAACACCTTATATGAACCTCATTCCATATCATAACTACTCGTAAAATAAACCAAAAGATCTGTGAAATTCTCTTCCTCCATAAACGTTTGGATTTTTTAAAGCGGTACTTGCCTCACTAAATCACGAAAGCAAATTGATGGAAAATAGATGACGTGGTTGCCACAGGGACCAAGTCGTGTATCTCCTCAATCCCCAAAGTTCTGAAAAATGGCTGCTTGCAGCTGTATTGGACGTCCAAAATTTGCGAATATTAGTCTTGGGCATCGTCACATCAATATCTTTGCTTGTGTAAAATTGGAAAAAAATTCCAGTAATAATTGTGGCTTCCAGAAACTTGAACAGAAAATCTCTGCGGGTGCAGTGGCGGCAGCGGCGCTGGAACAAAACCATAGTATCTCTCGACTTTCGTTGTTGGGGAGATACAATAAGATAAGGCAGTCCTCAAGAGTCTTGTTTCAGGCAATCCAAAATATATAGGTCCATAGTTCCCAGTTTTACTGTTAGGTTCCACTGCCTTTGTTGATGGCGCAAAGGCCCAGTTTAGAAACGAATGCTTCATTTGATTTTTCCACGATATTTCCTTCATCATAGTACAAGATATTCTTGATTTTCTTTTTTTTTTTTTTTGCCCGCCACCACCCCCTCCCATAGGGAGGTCCGCTATATTGAAGAAATTGACTACAGTGCCCCTGAAATATCCCATACTGACAGTTGGAAATGGGAACAATGTTGTTGTACACTGTCAGACAGTGGTTCCCTGACATCAACCAGGTATTTCCAAGACAACCTTAAGGAGGCAAGCTAGCATTTTGCCTAACCTTCTACTGCATACCTGGGCAGACACTGATTGGTCAGATCCTAGCAGAGCCACACCTTAAAAAAACCTAGCTCATGTCAGAGAACCAATAAATGACAGTCCATTACAGCTGTAGTACCTTTTTCCACATTCATAGTCAGACATTACGTCACAGTTGGGATATTAGCAGCACATTTGTTTTAAATCACTTTTACGGTTTCAAAGCCGTGAAGACAGCTTTGAAACAGAAAATGAGCTGAACAATAGTCCATGCGAAGTCTGAATGTAACACCGAATAATTATTTCTCCAATGAGTTTGGAAAATGCGCTCATATATTGTTGGACCTGAAAAAATGTTATTACCTCCTAGAGATTCAGAAAGCCTGTAGAACTAGGGAACATTTTTTGGTGGAGGTTTCACGCTTTCCTGACGCAGAATGAGGTCTCTGTTAAGCTTTGTTTTCCGGCCTTCATTGGCAGAAATTGAATACAGTGCCTCATTAATACCCAAGAGTAACAGTGGGAAATGGGAACACTGTTGTCGTAAACTGTCAAATAACGGTTCCTTGACATCAACCAGGTATTTCCAAGACACGGCTAAGGAGGCGAGCTAGGACTCTTTTGCCTAACCTTCGACTCCATACCTATGTGGACACTGAAGGGCTAGTTCCTAAGACAAGCAGCGGATTCACTTCTTGAAAATACCTAGATCATGTCAGTTAACCATTATCTGACAGTCTAATGACAGGTGTATTCCCTTTTCCCATTGAGACAATCGCAGATCAAAGTGGAGCTATATTCGATGTCCAATGAAGAAGGTGGGAAAACAACACCTAATATGAACCTCATTCCATATCATAACTACTCATAAAATAAACCAAAAGATCTGTGAAATTCTCTTCCTCCATAAACGTTTGGATTTTTTTAAAGCGGTACTTGCCTCACTAAATCGCGAAAGCAAATTGATGGAAAAAAGATCACGTGGTTGCCACAGGGACCAAGTCGTGTATCTCCTCAATCCCCAAAGTTCTGAAAAATGGACGCTGGCAGCTGTATCGGACGTCCAAAATTGGCGAATATTTGTCTGGAGCATCGTCACATCAATATCTTCTCTTGTGTAAAATTGGAAAAAATTCCAGTAATAATTGTGGCTTCCAGAAACTGGAACAGAAAATCTCTGCGGGTGCAGTGGCGGCAGCGGCGCTGGAACAAAACCATAGTATCTCTCGACTTTTGTTGTTGGGGAGATACAATAAGATAATGCGGTCCTCAAGAGTCTTGTTTCAGGCAATCCAAAATATATTGGTCCATAGTTCCCAGTTTTGCTGTTAGGTTCCACTGCCTTTGTTGATGGCGCAAAGGCCCAGTTTAGAAACGAATGCTTCATTTGATTTTTCTACGATATTTCCTTCATCATAGTAAAAGATATACTTGATTTTCATTTTTTTTTTTTTGCCCGCCACCACCCCCTCCCATAGGTAGGTCCGCTATATTAAAGAAATTGACTACAGTGCCCCTGAAATATCCCATACTGACAGATGGAAATGGGAACAATGTTGTTGTACACTGTCAGACAGTGGTTCCCTGCCATCAACCAGGTATTTCCAAGACAACCTTAAGGAGGCAAGCTAGTATTTTGCCTTACCTTCTACTGCATACCTGTGCAGACACTGATTGGTCAGATCCTAGGTAATGCAGCAGAGCCACACCTTAAAAACTCCTAGCTCATGTCAGAGAACCAATAAATGAGTCCATGACAGCTGTAGTACCTTTTTCCACATTCATAGTCAGACATTTCGTCACAGTTGGTATATTAGCAGCACATTTGTTTTAAATCGCTTTTAGGGTTTCAAAGCCGTAAAGACAGCTTTAAAACAGAAAATGAGCTGAACAATAGCCCATGCGAAGGCTGAATGTAACACCGAATAATTATTTCTCCAATGAGTTTGGAAAATGCGCTCATATATTGTTGGACCAGAAAAAATGTCATTACCTCCTAGAGATTCAGAAAGCCTGTAGAACTGGGGAACATTTTTTGGTGGAGGTTTCAAGCTTTCCTGACACAGAATGAGGTCTCTGTTAAGCTTTGTTTTCCGGCCTTTATTGGCAGAAATTGAATACAGTGCCCCATTAATACCCAAGAGTAACAGTGGGAAATGGGAACACTGTTGTCGTAAACTGTCAGATAACGGTTCCTTGACATCAACCAGGTATTTCCAAGACACGGCTAAGGAGGCAAGCTAGGACTCTTTTGTCTAACCTTCGACTCCATACCTATGTGGACACTGAAGGGCTAGATCCTAAGACAAGCAGCGGATTCACATCTTGAAAATACCTAGATCATGTCAGTTAACCATAATCTGACAGTCTAATGACAGGTGTATTCCCTTTTCCCATTGAGACAATCGCAGATCAAAGTGGAGCTATATTCGATGTCCAATGAAGAAGGTGGGAAAACAACACCTAATATGAACCTCATTCCATATCATAACTACTCATAAAATAAACCAAAAGATCTGTGAAATTCTCTTTCTCCATAAACGTTTGGATTTTTTTAAAGCGGTACTTGCCTCACTAAATCACGAAAGCAAAGTGATGGAAAATAGATGACGTGGTTGTCACAGGGACCAAGTCGTGTATCTCCTCAATCCCCAAAGTTCTGAAAAATGGCCGCTGGCAACTGTATTGGACGTCCAAAATTGGCGAATATTACTCTTGAGCATCGTCACATCAATATCTTCTCTTGTGTAAAATTGGAAAAAATTCCAGTAATAATTGTGGCTTCCAGAAGCTGGAACAGAAAATCTCTGCAGGTGCAGTGGCGGCAGCGGCGCTGGAACAAAACCATAGTATCTCTCGACTTTTGTTGTTGGGGAGATACAATAAGATAATGCGGTCCTCAAGAGTCTTGTTTCAGGCAATCCAAAATATATTGGTCCATAGTTCCCAGTTTTTCTGTTAGGTTCCACTGCCTTTGTTGATGGCGCGAAGGCCCAGTTTAGAAACGAATGCTTCATTTGATTTTTCTACGATATTTCCTTCATCATAGTAAAAGACATTCTTGATTTTCATTTTTTTTTTTTTTTGCCCGCCACCACCCCCACCCATAGGGAGGTCCGCTATATTGAAGAAATTGACTACAGTTCCCCTGAAATATCCCATACTGACAGATGGAAATGGGAACAATGTTGTTGTACACTGTCAGACAGTGGTTCCCTGCCATCAACCAGGTATTTCCAAGACAACCTTAAGGAGGCAAGCTAGCATTTTGCCTTACCTTCTACTGCATACCTGTGCAGACACTGATTGGTCAGATCCTAGGTAATGCAGCAGAGCCACACCTTAAAAACTCCTAGCTCATGTCAGAGAACCAATAAATGAGTCCATGACAGCTGTAGTACCTTTTTCCACATTCATAGTCAGACATTTCGTCACAGTTGGTATATTAGCAGCACATTTGTTTTAAATCACTTTTAGGGTTTCAAAGCCGTAAAGACAGCTTTAAAACAGAAAATGAGCTGAACAATAGCCCATGCGAAGGCTGAATGTAACACCGAATAATTATTTCTCCAATGAGTTTTGAAAATACGCTCATATATTGTTGGACCTGAAAAAATGTTATTACCTCCTAGAGATTCAGAAAGCCTGTAGAACTGGGGAACATTTTTGGTGGAGGTTTCAAGCTTTCCTGACGCAGAATGAGGTCTCTGTTAAGCTTTGTTTTCCGGCCTTTATTGGCAGAAATTGAATACAGTGCCCCATTAATACCCAAGAGTAACAGTGGGAAATGGGAACACTGTTGTCGTAAACTGTCAGATAACGGTTCCTTGACATCAACCAGGTATTTCCAAGACACGGCTAAGGAGGCAAGCTAGGACTCTTTTGTCTAACCTTCGACTGCATACCTATGTGGACACTGAAGGGCTAGTTCCTAAGACAAGCAGCGGATTCACATCTTGAAAATACCTAGATCATGTCAGTTAACCATTATCTGACAGTCTAATGACAGGTGTATTCCCTTTTCCCATTGAGACAATCGCAGATCAAAGTGGAGCAATATTCGATGTCCAATGAAGAAGGTGGGAAAACAACACCTAATATGAACCTCATTCCATATCATAACTACTCATAAAATAAACCAAAAGATCTGTGAAATTCTCTTTCTCCATAAACGTTTGGATTTTTTTAAAGCGGTACTTGCCTCACTAAATCACGAAAGCAAAGTGATGGAAAATAGATGACGTGGTTGTCACAGGGACCAAGTCGTGTATCTCCTCAATCCCCAAAGTTCTGAAAAATGGCCGCTGGCAACTGTATTGGACGTCCAAAATTGGCGAATATTACTCTTGAGCATCGTCACATCAATATCTTCTCTTGTGTAAAATTGGAAAAAATTCCAGTAATAATTGTGGCTTCCAGAAGCTGGAACAGAAAATCTCTGCGGGTGCAGTGGCGGCAGCGGCGCTGGAACAAAACCATAGTATCTCTCGACTTTTGTTGTTGGGGAGATACAATAAGATAATGCGGTCCTCAAGAGTCTTGTTTCAGGCAATCCAAAATATATTGGTCCATAGTTCCCAGTTTTTCTGTTAGGTTCCACTGCCTTTGTTGATGGCGCGAAGGCCCAGTTTAGAAACGAATGCTTCATTTGATTTTTGTACGATATTTCCTTCATCATAGTAAAAGATATTCTTGATTTTCATTTTTTTTTTTTTTGCCCGCCACCACCCCCTCCCATAGGGAGGTCCGCTATATTGAAGAAATTGACTACAGTGCCCCTGAAATATCCCATACTGACAGATGGAAATGGGAACAATGTTGTTGTACACTGTCAGACAGTGGTTCCCTGCCATCGACCAGGTATTTCCAAGACAACCTTAAGGAGGCAAGCTAGCATTTTGCCTAACCTTCTACTGCATACCTGGGCAGACACTGATTGGTCAGATCCTAGATAATGCAGCAGAGCCACACCTTAAAAACACCTAGCTCATGTCAGAGAACCAATAACTCACAGTCCATGACAGCTGTAGTACCTTTTTCCACATTCATAGTCAGACATTACGTCACAGTCGGGATATTAGCAGCACATTTGTTTTAAATAACTTTTAGGGTTTCAAAGCCGTAAAGACTGCTTTAAAACAGAAAATGAGCTGAACAATAGTCCATGCGGAGGCTGAATGTTACACCCAATAATTATTTCTCCAATGAGTTTGGAAAATGCGCTCATATATTGTTGGAACTGAAAAAATGTAATTACCTCCTAGAGATTCAGAAAGCCTGTAGAACTAGGGAACATTCTTTGGTGGAGGTTACAAGATTTCCTGACGCAGAATGAGGTCTCTGTTAAGCTTTGTTTTCTGGCCTTCATTGGCAGAAATTAAATACAGTGCCCCATTAATACCCAAGAGTTACAGTGGGAAATGGGAACACTGTTGTCGTAAACTGTCAGATAACGGTTCCTTGACATCAACCAGGTATTTCCAAGACACGGCTAAGGAGGCAAGCTAGGACTCTTTTCTCTAACCTTCGGCTACATACCTATGTGGACACTGAAGAGCTAGATCCTAAGACAAGCAACGGATTCACATCTTGAAAATACCTAGATCATGTCAGTTAACCATTTTCTGACAGTCTAATGACAGGTGTATTCCCTTTTCCCATTGAGACAATTGCAGATCAAAGTGGAGCTATATTCGATGTCCAATGAAGAAGGTGGGAAAACAACACCAAAAATGAACCTCATTCCATATCATAACTACTCATAAAATAAACCCAAAGATCTGTGAAATTCTCTTCCTCCATAAACGTTTGAATTTTTTTAAAGCGGTACTTGCCTCACTACATCACAAAAGCAAATTGATGGAAAATAGATGACGTGGTTTCCACAGGGACCAAGTCGTGTATCTCCTCAATCCCCAAAGTTCTGAAAAATGGCTGCTGGCAGCTGTATTGGACGTCCAAAATTTGCGAATATTAGTCCTGAGCATCGTCACATCAATATCTTCGCTTGTGTAAAATTGGAAGAAATTCCAGTAATAATTGTGGCTTCCAGAAACTGGAACAGAAAATCTCTGCGGGTGCAGTGGCGGCAGCGGCGCTGGAACAAAACCATAGTATCTCTCGACTTTTGTTGTTGGGGAGATACAATAAGATAATGCGGTCCTCAAGAGTCTTGTTTCAGGCAATCCAAAATATATTGGTCCATAGTTCCCAGTTTTACTGTTAGGTTCCACTGCCTTTGTTGATGGCGCAAAGGCCCAGTTTAGAAACGACTGCTTCATTTGATTTTTGTACGATATTTTCTTGATCATAGTACAAGATATTCTTGATTATTTTTTGCCCGCCACCACCCCCTCCCATAGGTAGGTCCACTATATTGAAGAAATTGACTACAGTGCCCCTGAAATATCCCATACTGACAGTTGGAAATGGGAACAATGTTGTTGTACACTGTCAGACAGTGGTTCCCTGACATCAACCCGGTATTTCGAAAACAACCTGAAGGAGGCAAGCTAGCATTTTGCCTAACCTTCTACTGCATACCTGGGCAGACACTGATTGGTCAGATCCTAGGTAATGCAGCAGAGCCACACCTTCAAAACACCTAGCTCAGGTCAGAGAACCAATAAATGACAGTCCATGACAGCTGTAGTACCTTTTTCCACATTCGTAGTCAGACGTTACGTCACAGTTGGGTTATTAGCAGCATATTTGTTTTAAATCACTTTTAGGGTTTCAAAGCCGTAAAGACAGCTTTAAAACAGAAAATGAGCTGAACAATAGTCCATGCGGAGGCTGAATGTAACACCGAATAATTATTTTTCCTATGAGTTTGGAAAATGCACTCATATATTGTTGGACCTGAAAAAATGTTATTACCTCCTAGAGATTCAGAAAGCCTGGAGAACAAGGAAACATTCTTTGGTGGAGGTTACAAGCTTTCCTGACGCAGAATGAGGTCTCTGTTAAGCTTTGTTTTCCGGCCTTCATTGGCAGAAATTGAATCCAGTGCCCCATTAATACCCAACAGTAACAGTGGGAAATGGGAACACTGTTGTCGTAAACTGTCAGATAACGGTTCCTTGACATCAACCAGGTATTTCCAAGACACGGCTAAGGAGGCGAGCTAGCACTCTTTTGTCTAACCTTCGACTGCATACCTATGTGGACACTGAAGGGCTAGTTCCTAAGACAAGCAGCGGATTCACATCTTGAAAATACCTAGATCATGTCAGTTAACCATAATCTGACAGTCTAATGACAGGTGTATTCCCTTTTCCCATTGAGACAATCGCAGATCAAAGTGGAGCTATATTCGATGTCCAATGAAGAAGGTGGGAAAACAACACCTAATATGAACCTCATTCCATATCATAACTACTCATAAAATAAACCAAAAGATCTGTGAAATTCTCTTTCTCCATAAACGTTTGGATTTTTTTAAAGCGGTACTTGCCTCACTAAATCACGAAAGCAAAGTGATGGAAAATAGATGACGTGGTTGTCACAGGGACCAAGTCGTGTATCTCCTCAATCCCCAAAGTTCTGAAAAATGGCCGCTGGCAACTGTATTGGACGTCCAAAATTGGCGAATATTACTCTTGAGCATCGTCACATCAATATCTTCTCTTGTGTAAAATTGGAAAAAATTCCAGTAATAATTGTGGCTTCCAGAAGCTGGAACAGAAAATCTCTGCAGGTGCAGTGGCGGCAGCGGCGCTGGAACAAAACCATAGTATCTCTCGACTTTTGTTGTTGGGGAGATACAATAAGATAATGCGGTCCTCAAGAGTCTTGTTTCAGGCAATCCAAAATTTATTGGTCCATAGTTCCCAGTTTTTCTGTTGGGTTCCACTGCCTTTGTTGATGGTGCGAAGGCCCAGTTTAGAAACGAATGCTTCATTTGATTTTTCTACGATATTTCCTTCATCATAGTAAAAGACATTCTTGATTTTCATTTTTTTTTTTTTTTGCCCGCCACCACCCCCACCCATAGGGTGGTCCGGTATATTGAAGAAATTGACTACAGTGCCCCTGAAATATCCCATACTGACAGATGGAAATGGGAACAATGTTGTTGTACACTGTCAGACAGTGGTTCCCTGCCATCAACCAGGTATTTCCAAGACAACCTTAAGGAGGCAAGCTAGCATTTTGCCTTACCTTCTACTGCATACCTGTGCAGACACTGATTGGTCAGATCCTAGGTAATGCAGCAGAGCCACACCTTAAAAACTCCTAGCTCATGTCAGAGAACCAATAAATGAGTCCATGACAGCTGTAGTACCTTTTTCCACATTCATAGTCAGACATTTCGTCACAGTTGGTATATTAGCAGCACATTTGTTTTAAATCACTTTTAGGGTTTCAAAGCCGTAAAGACAGCTTTAAAACAGAAAATGAGCTGAACAATAGCCCATGCGAAGGCTGAATGTAACACCGAATAATTATTTCTCCAATGAGTTTGGAAAATACGCTCATATATTGTTGGACCTGAAAAAATGTTATTACCTCCTAGAGATTCAGAAAGCCTGTAGAACTGGGCAACATTTTTGGTGGAGGTTTCAAGCTTTCCTGACGCAGAATGAGGTCTCTGTTAAGCTTTGTTTTCCGGCCTTTATTGGCAGAAATTGAATACAGTGCCCCATTAATACCCAAGAGTAACAGTGGGAAATGGGAACACTGTTGTCGTAAACTGTCAGATAACGGTTCCTTGACATCAACCAGGTATTTCCAAGACACGGCTAAGGAGGCAAGCTAGGACTCTTTTGTCTAACCTTCGACTGCATACCTATGTGGACACTGAAGGGCTAGTTCCTAAGACAAGCAGCGGATTCACATCTTGAAAATACCTAGATCATGTCAGTTAACCATTATCTGACAGTCTAATGACAGGTGTATTCCCTTTTCCCATTGAGACAATCGCAGATCAAAGTGGAGCAATATTCGATGTCCAATGAAGAAGGTGGGAAAACAACGCCTAATATGAACCTCATTCCATATCATAACTACTCATAAAATAAACCAAAAGATCTGTGAAATTCTCTTTCTCCATAAACGTTTGGATTTTTTTAAAGCGGTACTTGCCTCACTAAATCACGAAAGCAAAGTGATGGAAAATAGATGACGTGGTTGTCACAGGGACCAAGTCGTGTATCTCCTCAATCCCCAAAGTTCTGAAAAATGGCCGCTGGCAACTGTATTGGACGTCCAAAATTGGCGAATATTACTCTTGAGCATCGTCACATCAATATCTTCTCTTGTGTAAAATTGGAAAAAATTCCAGTAATAATTGTGGCTTCCAGAAGCTGGAACAGAAAATCTCTGCGGGTGCAGTGGCGGCAGCGGCGCTGGAACAAAACCATAGTATCTCTCGACTTTTGTTGTTGGGGAGATACAATAAGATAATGCGGTCCTCAAGAGTCTTGTTTCAGGCAATCCAAAATATATTGGTCCATAGTTCCCAGTTTTTCTGTTAGGTTCCACTGCCTTTGTTGATGGCGCGAAGGCCCAGTTTAGAAACGAATGCTTCATTTGATTTTTGTACGATATTTCCTTCATCATAGTAAAAGATATTCTTGATTTTCATTTTTTTTTTTTTTTGCCCGCCACCACCCCCTCCCATAGGGAGGTCCGCTATATTGAAGAAATTGACTACAGTGCCCCTGAAATATCCCATACTGACAGATGGAAATGGGAACAATGTTGTTGTACACTGTCAGACAGTGGTTCCCTGCCATCGACCAGGTATTTCCAAGACAACCTTAAGGAGGCAAGCTAGCATTTTGCCTAACCTTCTACTGCATACCTGGGCAGACACTGATTGGTCAGATCCTAGATAATGCAGCAGAGCCACACCTTAAAAACACCTAGCTCATGTCAGAGAACCAATAACTCACAGTCCATGACAGCTGTAGTACCTTTTTCCACATTCATAGTCAGACATTACGTCACAGTCGGGATATTAGCAGCACATTTTTTTTAAATAACTTTTAGGGTTTCAAAGCCGTAAAGACTGCTTTAAAACAGAAAATGAGCTGAACAATAGTCCATGCGGAGGCTGAATGTTACACCCAATAATTATTTCTCCAATGAGTTTGGAAAATGCGCTCATATATTGTTGGAACTGAAAAAATGTAATTACCTCCTAGAGATTCAGAAAGCCTGTAGAACTAGGGAACATTCTTTGGTGGAGGTTACAAGCTGTCCTGACGCAGAATGAGGTCTCTGTTAAGCTTTGTTTTCTGGCCTTCATTGGCAGAAATTAAATACAGTGCCCCATTAATACCCAAGAGTTACAGTGGGAAATGGGAACACTGTTGTCGTAAACTGTCAGATAACGGTTCCTTGACATCAACCAGGTATTTCCAAGACACGGCTAAGGAGGCAAGCTAGGACTCTTTTCTCTAACCTTCGACTACATACCTATGTGGACACTGAAGAGCTAGATCCTAAGACAAGCAACGGATTCACATCTTGAAAATACCTAGATCATGTCAGTTAACCATTTTCTGACAGTCTAATGACAGGTGTATTCCCTTTTCCCATTGAGACAATTGCAGATCAAAGTGGAGCTATATTCGATGTCCAATGAAGAAGGTGGGAAAACAACACCAAAAATGAACCTCATTCCATATCATAACTACTCATAAAATAAACCCAAAGATCTGTGAAATTCTCTTCCTCCATAAACGTTTGAATTTTTTTAAAGCGGTACTTGCCTCACTACATCACAAAAGCAAATTGATGGAAAATAGATGACGTGGTTTCCACAGGGACCAAGTCGTGTATCTCCTCAATCCCCAAAGTTCTGAAAAATGGCTGCTGGCAGCTGTATTGGACGTCCAAAATTTGCGAATATTAGTCCTGAGCATCGTCACATCAATATCTTCGCTTGTGTAAAATTGGAAGAAATTCCAGTAATAATTGTGGCTTCCAGAAACTGGAACAGAAAATCTCTGCGGGTGCAGTGGCGGCAGCGGCGCTGGAACAAAACCATAGTATCTCTCGACTTTTGTTGTTGGGGAGATACAATAAGATAATGCGGTCCTCAAGAGTCTTGTTTCAGGCAATCCAAAATATATTGGTCCATAGTTCCCAGTTTTACTGTTAGGTTCCACTGCCTTTGTTGATGGCGCAAAGGCCCAGTTTAGAAACGACTGCTTCATTTGATTTTTGTACGATATTTTCTTCATCATAGTACAAGATATTCTTGATTATTTTTTGCCCGCCACCACCCCCTCCCATAGGTAGGTCCACTATATTGAAGAAATTGACTACAGTGCCCCTGAAATATCCCATACTGACAGTTGGAAATGGGAACAATGTTGTTGTACACTGTCAGACAGTGGTTCCCTGACATCAACCCGGTATTTCGAAAACAACCTTAAGGAGGCAAGCTAGCATTTTGCCTAACCTTCTACTGCATACCTGGGCAGACACTGATTGGTCAGATCCTAGGTAATGCAGCAGAGACACACCTTCAAAACACCTAGCTCAGGTCAGAGAACCAATAAATGACAGTCCATGACAGCTGTAGTACCTTTTTCCACATTCGTAGTCAGACGTTACGTCACAGTTGGGTTATTAGCAGCATATTTGTTTTAAATCACTTTTAGGGTTTCAAAGCCGTAAAGACAGCTTTAAAACAGAAAATGAGCTGAACAATAGTCCATGCGGAGGCTGAATGTAACACCGAATAATTATTTTTCCAATGAGTTTGGAAAATGCACTCATTTTTTGTTGGACCTGAAAAAATGTTATTACCTCCTAGAGATTCAGAAAGCCTGGAGAACGAGGAAACATTCTTTGGTGGAGGTTACAAGCTTTCCTGACGCAGAATGAGGTCTCTGTTAAGCTTTGTTTTCCGGCCTTCATTGGCAGAAATTGAATCCAGTGCCCCATTAATACCCAACAGTAACAGTGGGAAATGGGAACACTGTTGTCGTAAACTGTCAGATAACGGTTCCTTGACATCAACCAGGTATTTCCAAGACACGGCTAAGGAGGCGAGCTAGCACTCTTTTGCCTAACCTTTGACTCCATACCTATGCGGACACTGAAGGGCTAGATCCTAAGACAAGCAGCGGATTCACATCTTGAAAATACCTTGATCATGTCAGTTAACCATTATCTGACAGTCTAATGACAGGTGTATTCCCTTTTCCCATTGTGACAATAGCAGATCAAAGTGGAGCTATATTCGATGTCCAATGAAGAAGGTGGGTAAACAACACCTAATATGAACCTCATTCCATATCATAACTACTCGTAAAATAAACCAAAAGATCTGTGAAATTCTCTTCCTCCATAAACGTTTGGATTTTTTTAAAGCGGTACTTGCCTCACTAAATCAAGAAAGTAAATTGATGGAAAATAGATGACGTGGTTGCCACAGGGACCAAGTCGTGTATCTCCTCAATCCCCAAAGTCCTGAAAAATGGCCGCTGGCAGCTGTATTGGACGTCCAAAATTGGCGAATATTAGTCTTGAGCATCGTCACATCAATATCTTCGCTTGTGTAAAATAGGAAAAAATTCCAGTAATAATCGTGGCTTCCAGAAACTGGAACAGAAAATCTCTGCGGGTGCAGTGGCGGCAGCGGCGCTGGAACAAAACCATAGTATCTCTCGACTTTCGTTGTTGGGGAGATACAATAAGATAAGGCGGTCCTCAAGAGTCTTGTTTCAGGCAATCCAAAATATTTTGGTCCATAGTTCCCAGCTTTTCCGTTAGGTTCCACTGCCATTGTTGATGGCGCAAAGGCCCAGTTTAGAAAGGCATGCTTCATTTGATTTTTCTACGATATTTTCTTCATCATAGTCCAAGATATTCTTGATTTTCTTTTTTTTTTTTTTTGCCCGCCACCACCCCCTCCTATAGGGAGGTCCACTATATTGAAGAAATTGACTACAGTGTCCCTGAAATATCCCATACTGACAGTTGGAAATGGGAACAATGTTGTTGTACACTGTCAGACAGTGGCTCCCTGACATCAACCAGGTATTTCCAAGACAGCCTTAAGGAGGCAAACTAGCATTTTGCCTAACCTTCTACTGCATACCTGTGCAGACACTGATTGGTCAGATCCTAGGTAATGCAGCAGAGCCACACCTTAAAACACCTAGCTCATGTCAGAGAACCAATAAATGACAGTCCATGACAGCTGTAGTACCTTTTTCCACATTCATAGTCAGACATTACGTCACAGTTGGGATATTAGCAGCACATTTGTTTTAAATCACTTTTAGGGTTTCAAAGCCGTAAAGACAGCTTTAAAACAGAAAATGAGCTGAACAGTAGTCCATGCGGAGGCTGAATGTAACACCGAATAATTATTTTTCCAATGAGTTTGGAAAATGCACTCATATATTGTTGGACCTGAAAAACTGTTATTACCTCCTAGAGATTCAGAAAGCCTGTAGAACTAGGGAACATTTTTTGGTGGAGGTTTCAAGCTTTCCTGACGCAAAATGAGGTCTCTGTTAAGCTTTGTTTTCCGGCCTTCATTGGCAGAAATTGAATCCAGTGCCCCATTAATACCCAAGAGTAACAGTGGGAAATGGGAGCACTGTTGTCGTAAACTGTCAGATAACGGTTCCTTGACATCAACCGGGTATTTCCAAGACACGGCTAAGGAGGCAAGCTAGGACTCTTTTGTCTAATCTTCGACTCCATACCTATGTGGACACTGAAGGGCTAGTTCCTAAGACAAGCAGCGGATTCACATCTTGAAAATACCTAGATCATGTCAGTTAACCATTATCTGACAGTCTAATGATAGGTGTATTCCCTTTTCCCATTGAGACAATCGCAGATCAAAGTGGAGCTATATTCGATGTCCAATGAAGAAGGTGGGAAAACAACACCTAATATGAACCTCATTCCATATCATAACTACTCATAAAATTAACCAAAAGATCTGTGAACTTCTCTTCCTCCATAAACGTTTGGATTTTTTAAAAGCGGTACTTGCCTCACTAAATCACGAAAGCAAATTGATGGAAAATAGATGACGAGGTTGCCACAGGGACCAAGTCGTGTATCTCCTCAATCCCCAAAGTTCTGAAAAATGGCCGCTGGCAGCTGTATTGGACGTCCAAAATTGGCGAATATTAGTCTTGAGCATCGTCACATCAATATCTTCGCTTGTGTAAAATTGGAAAAAATTCCAGTAATAATTGTGGCTTCCAGAAACTGGAACAGAAAATCTCTGCGGGTGCAGTGGCGGCAGCGGCACTGGAACAAAACCATAGTATCTCTCGACTTTCGATGTTGGGGAGATACAATAAGATAAGGCGGTCCTCAAGAGTCTTGTTTCAGGCAATCCAAAATATATTGGTCCATAGTTCCCAGTTTTACTGTCAGGTTCCACTGCCTTTGTTGATGGCGCAAAGGCCCAGTTTTGAAACGAATGCTTCATTTGATTTTTGTACGATATTTCCTTCATCATAGTACAAGATATTCTTGATTTTTTTTTTTTTTTTTTTTCCCGCCACCACCCCCTCCCAAAGGGAGGTCCACTATATTGAAGAAATTGACTACAGTGCCCCTCAAATATCCCATACTGACAGTTGGAAATGGGAACAATATTGTTGTACACTGTCAGACAGTGGTTCCCTGACATCAACCAAGTATTTCCAAAACAACCTTAAGGAGGCAAGCTAGCATTTTGCCTAACCTCCTTCTGCATACCTGGGCAGACACTGATTGGTCAGATCCAAGGTAATGCAGCAGAGCCACACCTGAAAAACACCTATCTCATGTCAGAGATCCAATAACTCACAGTCCATGACAGCTGTAGTACCTTTTTCCACATTCATAGTCAGACATTACGTCACAGTCTGGATATTAGCAGCACATTTGTTTTAAATAACTTTCAGGGTTTCAAAGCCGTAAAGACTGTTTTAAAACAGAAAATGAGCTGAACAATAGTCCATGCGGAGGCTGAATGTAACACCGAATAATTATTTCTCCAATGAGATTGGAAAATGCGCTCATATATTGTTGGACCTGAAAAAATGTTATTACCTCCTAGAGATTCAGAAAGCCTGTAGAACTAGGGAACAGTTTTTGGTGGAAGTTACAAGCTTACCTGACGCAGAATGAGGTCTCTGTTAAGCTTTGTTTTCCGGCCTTCTTTGGCAGAATTTGAATACAGTGCCCCATTAATACACAAGAGTATCAGGGGGAAATGATTACTGTTGTCGTAAACTGTCAGATAACGGTTCCTTGACATCAACCAGGTATTTCCAAGACACGGCTAAGGAGGCAAGCTAGGACTCTTTTGTCTAACCTTCGACTCCATACCTATGTGGACACTGAAGAGCTAGATCCTAAGACAAGCAACGGAATCACATCTCATCAAAATACCTAGATCATGTCAGTCAACCATTTTCTGACAGTCTAAAGACAGGTGTATTCCCTTTTCCCATTGAGACAATTGCAGATCAAAGTGGAGCTATATTCGATGTCCAATGAAGAAGGTGGGAAAACAACACCTAATATGAACCTCATTCCATATCATAACTACTCGTAAAATAAACCAAAAGATCTGTGAAATTCTCTCTCCCATAAACGTTTGAATTTTTTTAAAGCGGCACTTGCCTCACTCCATCACAAAAGCAAATTGATGGAAAATAGATGACGTGGTTTCCACAGGGACCAAGTCGTGTATCTCCTCAATCCCCAAAGTTCTGAAAAATGGCTGCTGGCAGCTGTATTGGACGTCCAAAATTGGCGAATATTAGTCTTGAGCATCGTCACATCAATATCTTCGCTTGTGTAAAATTGGAAAAAATTCCAGTAATAATTGTGGCTTCCAGAAACTGGAACAGAAAATCTCTGCGGGTGCAGTGGCGGCAGCGGCGCTGGAACAAAACCATAGTATCTCTCAACTTTTGTTGTTGGGGAGATACAATAAGATAATGCGGTCCTCAAGAGTCTTTTTTCAGGCAATCCAAAATATATTGGTCCATAGTTCCCAGTTTTACTGTTAGGTTCCACTGCCTTTGTTGATGGCGCAAAGGCCCAGTTTAGAAACGAATGCTTCATTTGATTTTTGTACGAAATTTTCTTCATCATAGTACAAGATATTCTTGATTTTTTTTTGCCCGCCACCACCCCCTCCCATAGGTAGGTCCACTATATTGAAGAAATTGACTACAGTGCCCCTGAAATATCCCATACTGACAGTTGGAAATGGGAACAATGTTGTTGTACACTGTCAGACAGTGGTTCCCTGACATCGACCAGGTATTTCGAAAACAACCTTAAGGAGGCAAGCTAGCATTTTGCCTAACCTTCTACTGCATACCTGGGCAGACACTGATTGGTCAGATCCTAGGTAATGCAGCAGAGCCACACCTTAAAAACACCTCGCTCATGTCAGAGAACCAATAAATGACAGTCCATGACAGCTGTAGTACCTTTTTCCACATTCATAGTCAGACATTACGTCACAGTTGGGATATTAGCAGCACATTTGTTTTAAATCCCTTTTAGGGTTTCAAAGCCGTAAAGACAGCTTTTAAACAGAAAATGAGCTGAACAATAGTCCATGCGGAGGCTGAATGTAACACCGAATAATTATTTTTCCAATGAGTTTGGAAAATGCACTCATATATTGTTGGACCTGAAAAAATGTTATTACCTCCTAGAGATTCAGAAAGCCTGGAGAACGAGGAAACATTCTTTGGTGGAGGTTACAAGCTTTCCTGACGCAGAATGAGGTCTCTGTTAAGCTTTGTTTTCCGGCCTTAATTGGCAGAAATTGAATCCAGTGCCCCATTAATACCCAACAGTAACAGTGGGAAATGGGAACACTGTTGTCGTAAACTGTCAGATAACGGTTCCTTGACATCAACCAGGTATTTTCAAGACACGGCTAAGGAGTCTAGCTAGCACTCTTTTGCCTAACCTTCGACTCCATACCTATGCGGACACTGAAGGGCTAGATCCTAAGACAAGCAGCGGAGTCACATCTTGAAAATACCTAGATCATGTCAGTTAACCATTATCTGACAGTCTAATGACAGGTGTATTCCCTTTTCCCATTGTGACAATCGCAGATCAAAGTGGAGCTACATTCGATGTCCAATGAAGAAGGTGGGTAAACAACACCTAATATGAACCTCATTCCATATCATAACTACTCGTAAAATAAACCAAAAGATCTGCGAAATTCTCTTCCTCCATAAACGTTTGGATTTTTTTAAAGCGGTACTTGCCTCACGAAATCAAGAAAGCAAATTGATGGAAAATAGATGACTTGGTTTCCACAGGGACCAAGTCGTGTATCTCCTCAATCCCCAAAGTTCTGAAAAATGGCAGCTGGCAGCTGTATTGGACGTCCAAAATTGGCGAATATTAGTCTTGAGCATCGTCACATCAATATCTTCGCTTGTGTTAAATTGGAAAAAATTCCAGTAATAATTGTGGCTTCCAGAAACTGGAACAGAAAATCTCTGCGGGTGCAGTGGCGGCAGCGGCGCTGGAACAAAACCATCGTATCTCTCGACTTTCGTTGTTGGGGAGATACAATAAGATAAGGCGGTCCTCAAGAGTCTTGTTTCAGGCAATCCAAAATATATTGGTCCATAGTTCCCAGCTTTACCGTTAGGTTCCACTGCCTTTGTTGATGGCGCAAAGGCCCAGTTTAGAAACGCATGCTTCATTTGATTTTTCTACGATATTTTCTTCATCATAGTCCAAGATATTCTTGATTTTCTTTTCTTTTTTTTTTTGCCAGCCACCACCCCCTCCTATAGGGAGGTCCACTATATTGAAGAAATTGACTACAGTGTCCCTGAAATATCCCATACTGACAGTTGGAAATGGGAACAATGTTGTTGTACACTGTCAGACAGTGGTTCCCTGACATAAACCAGGTATTTCCAAGACAGCCTTAAGGAGGCAAACTAGCATTTTGCCTAACCTTCTACTGCATACCTGTGCGGACACTGATTGGTCAGATCCTAGGTAATGCAGCAGAGCCACACCTTAAAAACACCTAGCTCATGTCAGAGAACCAATAAATGACAGTCCATGACAGCTGTAGTACCTTTTTCCACATTCATAGTCAGACATTACGTCACAGTTGGGATATTAGCAGCACTTTTGTTTTAAATCACTTTTAGGGTTTCAAAGCCGTAAAGACAGCTTTTAAACAGAAAATGAGCTGAACAATAGTCCATGCGGAGGCTGAATGTAACACCGAATAATTATTTTTCCAATGAGTTTGGAAAATGCACTCATATATTGTTGGACCTGAAAAAATGTTATTACCTCCTAGAGATTCAGAAAGCCTGGAGAACGAGGAAACATTCTTTGGTGGAGGTTACAAGCTTTTCTGACGCAGAATGAGGTCTCTGTTAAGCTTTGTTTTCCGGCCTTAATTGGCAGAAATTGAATCCAGTGCCCCATTAATACCCAACAGTAACAGTGGGAAATGGGAACACTGTTGTCGTAAACTGTCAGATAACGGTTCCTTGACATCAACCAGGTATTTCCAAGACACGGCTAAGGAGGCGAGCTAGCACTCTTTTGCCTAACCTTCGACTCCATACCTATGCGGACACTGAAGGGCTAGATCCTAAGACAAGCAGCGGATTCACATCTTGAAAATACCTAGATCATGTCAGTTAACCATTATCTGACAGTCTAATGACAGGTGTATTCCCTTTTCCCATTGTGACAATAGCAGATCAAAGTGGAGCTACATTCGATGTCCAATGAAGAAGGTGGGTAAACAACACCTAATATGAACCTCATTCCATATCATAACTACTCGTAAAATAAACCAAAAGATCTGTGAAATTCTCTTCCTCCATAAACGTTTGGATTTTTTTAAAGCGGTACTTGCTTCACTAAATCACGAAAGCAAATTGATGGAAAATAGATGAGGTGGTTGCCACAGGGACCAAGTCGTGTATCTCCTCAATCCCCAAAGTCCTGAAAAATGGCCGCTGGCAGCTGTATTGGACGTCCAAAATTGGCGAATATTAGTCTTGAGCATCGTCACATCAATATCTTCGCTTGTGTAAAATTGGAAAAAATTCCAGTAATAATCGTGGCTTCCAGAAACTGGAACAGAAAATCTCTGCGGGTGCAGTGGCGGTAGCGGCGCTGGAACAAAACCATAGTATCTCTCGACTTTCGTTGTTGGGGAGATACAATAAGATCAGGCGGTCCTCAAGAGTCTTGTTTCAGGCAATCCAAAATATTTTGGTCCATAGTTCCTAGCTTTACCGTTAGGTTCCACTGCCATTGTTGATGGCGCAAAGGCCCAGTTTAGAAAGGCATGCTTCATTTGATTTTTCTACGATATTTTTCTTCATCATAGTCCAAGATATTCTTGATTTTCTTTTTTTTTTTTTTTTGCCCGCCACCACCCCCTCCTATAGGGAGGTCCACTATATTGAAGAAATTGACTACAGTGTCCCTGAAATATCCCATACTGACAGTTGGAAATGGGAACAATGTTGTTGTACACTGTCAGACAGTGGTTCCCTGACATCAACCAGGTATTTCCAAGACAGCCTTAAGGAGGCAAGCTAGCATTTTGCCTAACCTTCTACTGCATACCTGGGCAGACACTGATTGGTCAGATCCTAGGTAATGCAGCAGAGCCACACCTTAAAAACACCTAGCTCATGTCAGAGAACCAATAAATGACAGTCCATGACAGCTGTAGTACCTTTTTCCACATTCATAGTCAGACATTACGTCACAGTTGGGATATTAGCAGCACATTTGTTTTAAATCACTTTTAGGGTTTCTAAGCCGTAAAGACAGCTTTAAAACAGAAAATGAGCTGAACAATAGTCCATGCGGAGGCTGAATGTAACACCGAATAATTATTTTTCCAATGAGTTTGGAAAATGCACTCATATATTGTTGGACCTGAAAAAATGTTATTACCTCCTAGAGATTCATAAAGCCTGTAGAACTAGGGAACATTTTTTGGTGGAGGTTACAAGCTTTCCTGACGCAGAATGAGGTCTCTGTTAAGCTTTGTTTTCCGGCCTTCATTGGCAGAAATTGAATCCAGTGCCCCATTAATACCCAAGAGTAACAGTGGGAAATGGGAGCACTGTTGTCGTAAACTGTCAGATAACGGTTCCTTGACATCAACCGGGTATTTCCTAGACACGGCTAAGGAGGCAAGCTAGGACTCTTTTGTCTAATCTTCGACTCCATACCTATGTGGACACTGAAGGGCTAGTTCCTAAGACAAGCAGCGGATTCACATCTTGAAAATACCTAGATCATGTCAGTTAACCATTATCTGACAGTCTAATGATAGGTGTATTCCCTTTTCCCATTGAGACAATCGCAGATCAAAGTGGAGCTATATTCGATGTCCAATGAAGAAGGTGGGAAAACAACACCTAATATGAACCTCATTCCATATCATAACTACTCATAAAATTAACCAAAAGATCTGTGAACTTCTCTTCCTCCATAAACGTTTGGATTTTTTAAAAGCGGTACTTGCCTCACTAAATCACGAAAGCAAATTGATGGAAAAATTATGACGAGGTTGCCACAGGGACCAAGTCGTGTATCTCCTCAATCCCCAAAGTTCTGAAAAATGGCCGCTGGCAGCTGTATTGGACGTCCAAAATTGGCGAATATTAGTCTTGAGCATCGTCACATCAATATCTTCGCTTGTGTAAAATTGGAAAAAATTCCAGTACTAATTGTGGCTTCCAGAAACTGGAACAGAAAATCTCTGCGGGTGCAGTGGCGGCAGCGGCACTGGAACAAAACCATAGTATCTCTCGACTTTCGATGTTGGGGAGATACAATAAGATAAGGCGGTCCTCAAGAGTCTTGTTTCAGGCAATCCAAAATATATTGGTCCATAGTTCCCAGTTTTACTGTTAGGTTCTACTGCCTTTGTTGATGGCGCAAAGGCCCAGTTTTGAAACGAATGCTTCATTTGATTTTTGTACGATATTTCCTTCATCATAGTACAAGATATTCTTGATTTTTTTTTTTTTTTTTTTTTTCCCGCCACCACCCCCTCCCAAAGGGAGGTCCACTATATTGAAGAAATTGACTACAGTGCCCCTCAAATATCCCATACTGACAGTTGGAAATGGGAACAATATTGTTGTACACTGTCAGACAGTGGTTCCCTGACATCAACCAAGTATTTCCAAAACAACCTTAAGGAGGCAAGCTAGCATTTTGCCTAACCTCCTTCTGCATACCTGGGCAGACACTGATTGGTCAGATCCAAGATAATGCAGCAGAGCCACACCTGAAAAACACCTATCTAATGTCAGAGATCCAATAACTCACAGTCCATGACAGCTGTAGTACCTTTTTCCACATTCAAAGTCAGACATTACGTCACAGTCGGGATATTAGCAGCACATTTGTTTTAAATAACTTTCAGGGTTTCAAAGCCGTAAAGACTGTTTTAAAACAGAAAATGAGCTGAACAATAGTCCATGCAAAGGCTGAATGTAACACCGAATAATTATTTCTCCAATGAGATTGGAAAATGCGCTCATATATTGTTGGACCTGAAAAAATGTTATTACCTCCTAGAGATTCAGAAAGCCTGTAGAACTAGGGAACATTTTTTGGTGGAAGTTACAAGCTTACCTGACGCAGAATGAGGTCTCTGTTAAGTTTTGTTTTCCGGCCTTCTTTGGCAGAATTTGAATACAGTGCCCCATTAATACACAAGAGTATCAGGGGGAAATGAACACTGTTGTCGTAAACTGTCAGATAACGGTTCCTTGACATCAACCAGGTATTTCCAAGACACGGCTAAGGAGGCAAGCTAGGACTCTTTTGTCTAACCTTCGACTCCATACCTATGTGGACACTGAAGAGCTAGATCCTAAGACAAGCAACGGAATCACATCTCATCAAAATACCTAGATCATGTCAGTTAACCATTTTCTGACAGTCTAATGACAGGTGTATTCCCTTTTCCCATTGAGACAATTGCAGATCAAAGTGGAGCTATATTCGATGTCCAATGAAGAAGGTGGGAAAACAACACCTAATATGAACCTCATTCCATATCATAACTACTCGTAAAATAAACCAAAAGATCTGTGAAATTCTCTCTCCCATAAACGTTTGAATTTTTTTAAAGCGGTACTTGCCTCACTACATCACAAAAGCAAATTGATGGAAAATAGATGACGTGGTTTCCACAGGGACCAAGTCGTGTATCTCCTCAATCCCCAAAGTTCTGAAAAATGGCTGCTGGCAGCTGTATTGGACGTCCAAAATTGGCGAATATTAGTCTTGAGCATCGTCACATCAATATCTTCGCTTGTGTAAAATTGGAAAAAATTCCAGTAATAATTGTGGCTTCCAGAAACTGGAACAGAAAATCTCTGCGGGTGCAGTGGCGGCAGCGGCGCTGGAACAAAACCATAGTATCTCTCGACTTTTGTTGTTGGGGAGATACAATAAGATAATGCGGTCCTCAAGAGTCTTGTTTCAGGCAATCCAAAATATATTGGTCCATAGTTCCCAGTTTTACTGTTAGGTTCCACTGCCTTTGTTGATGGCGCAAAGGCCCAGTTTAGAAATGAATGCTTCATTTGATTTTTGTACGAAATTTTCTTCATCATAGTACAAGATATTCTTGATTTTTTTTTGCCCGCCACCACCCCCTCCCATAGGTAGGTCCACTATATTGAAGAAATTGACTGCAGTGCCCCTGAAATATCCCATACTGACAGTTGGAAATGGGAACAATGTTGTTGTACACTGTCAGACAGTGGTTCCCTGACATCGACCAGGTATTTCGAAAACAACCTTAAGGAGGCAAGCTAGCATTTTGCCTAACCTTCTACTGCATACCTGGGCAGACACTGATTGGTCAGATCCTAGGTAATGCAGCAGAGCCACACCTTAAAAACACCTAGCTCATGTCAGAGAACCAATAAATGACAGTCCATGACAGCTGTAGTACCTTTTTCCACATTCATAGTCAGACATTACGTCACAGTTGGGATATTAGCAGCACATTTGTTTTAAATCCCTTTTAGGGTTTCAAAGCCGTAAAGACAGCTTTTAAACAGAAAATGAGCTGAACAATAGTCCATGCGGAGGCTGAATGTAACACCGAATAATTATTTTTCCAATGAGTTTGGAAAATGCACTCATATATTGTTGGACCTGAAAAAATGTTATTACCTCCTAGAGATTCAGAAAGCCTGGAGAACGAGGAAACATTCTTTGGTGGAGGTTACAAGCTTTCCTGACGCAGAATGAGGTCTCTGTTAAGCTTTGTTTTCCGGCCTTAATTGGCAGAAATTGAATCCAGTGCCCCATTAATACCCAACAGTAACAGTGGGAAATGGGAACACTGTTGTCGTAAACTGTCAGATAACGGTTCCTTGACATCAACCAGGTATTTTCAAGACACGGCTAAGGAGTCTAGCTAGCACTCTTTTGCCTAACCTTCGACTCCATACCTATGCGGACACTGAAGGGCTAGATCCTAAGACAAGCAGCGGAGTCACATCTTGAAAATACCTAGATCATGTCAGTTAACCATTATCTGACAGTCTAATGACAGGTGTATTCCCTTTTCCCATTGTGACAATCGCAGATCAAAGTGGAGCTACATTCGATGTCCAATGAAGAAGGTGGGTAAACAACACCTAATATGAACCTCATTCCATATCATAACTACTCGTAAAATAAACCAAAAGATCTGCGAAATTCTCTTCCTCCATAAACGTTTGGATTTTTTTAAAGCGGTACTTGCCTCACGAAATCAAGAAAGCAAATTGATGGAAAATAGATGACGTGGTTGCCACAGGGACCAAGTCGTGTATCTCCTCAATCCCCAAAGTTCTGAAAAATGGCAGCTGGCAGCTGTATTGGACGTCCAAAATTGGCGAATATTAGTCTTGAGCATCGTCACATCAATATCTTCGCTTGTGTTAAATTGGAAAAAATTCCAGTAATAATTGTGGCTTCCAGAAACTGGAACAGAAAATCTCTGCGGGTGCAGTGGCGGCAGCGGCGCTGGAACAAAACCATCGTATCTCTCGACTTTCGTTGTTGGGGAGATACAATAAGATAAGGCGGTCCTCAAGAGTCTTGTTTCAGGCAATCCAAAATATATTGGTCCATAGTTCCCAGCTTTACCGTTAGGTTCCACTGCCTTTGTTGATGGCGCAAAGGCCCAGTTTAGAAACGCATGCTTCATTTGATTTTTCTACGATATTTTCTTCATCATAGTCCAAGATATTCTTGATTTTCTTTTTTTTTTTTTTTTGCCAGCCACCACCCCCTCCTATAGGGAGGTCCACTATATTGAAGAAATTGACTACAGTGTCCCTGAAATATCCCATACTGACAGTTGGAAATGGGAACAATGTTGTTGTACACTGTCAGACAGTGGTTCCCTGACATCAACCAGGTATTTCCAAGACACCCTTAAGGAGGCAAACTAGCATTTTGCCTAACCTTCTACTGCATACCTGTGCGGACACTGATTGGTCAGATCCTAGGTAATGCAGCAGAGCCACACCTTAAAAACACCTAGCTCATGTCAGAGAACCAATAAATGACAGTCCATGACAGCTGTAGTACCTTTTTCCACATTCATAGTCAGACATTACGTCACAGTTGGGATATTAGCAGCACTTTTGTTTTAAATCACTTTTAGGGTTTCAAAGCCGTAAAGACAGCTTTAAAACAGAAAATGAGCTGAACAATAGTCCATGCGGAGGCTGAATGTAACACCGAATAATTATTTTTCCAATGAGTTTGGAAAATGCACTCATATATTGTTGGACCTGAAAAAATGTTATTACCTCCTAGAGATTCAGAAAGCCTGGAGAACGAGGAAACATTCTTTGGTGGAGGTTACAAGCTTTTCTGACGCAGAATGAGGTCTCTGTTAAGCTTTGTTTTCCGGCCTTAATTGGCAGAAATTGAATCCAGTGCCCCATTAATACCCAACAGTAACAGTGGGAAATGGGAACACTGTTGTCGTAAACTGTCAGATAACGGTTCCTTGACATCAACCAGGTATTTCCAAGACACGGCTAAGGAGGCGAGCTAGCACTCTTTTGCCTAACCTTCGACTCCATACCTATGCGGACACTGAAGGGCTAGATCCTAAGACAAGCAGCGGATTCACATCTTGAAAATACCTAGATCATGTCAGTTAACCATTATCTGACAGTCTAATGACAGGTGTATTCCCTTTTCCCATTGTGACAATAGCAGATCAAAGTGGAGCTACATTCGATGTCCAATGAAGAAGGTGGGTAAACAACACCTAATATGAACCTCATTCCATATCATAACTACTCGTAAAATAAACCAAAAGATCTGTGAAATTCTCTTCCTCCATAAACGTTTGGATTTTTTTAAAGCGGTACTTGCTTCACTAAATCACGAAAGCAAATTGATGAAAAATAGATGAGGTGGTTGCCACAGGGACCAAGTCGTGTATCTCCTCAATCCCCAAAGTCCTGAAAAATGGCCGCTGGCAGCTGTATTGGACGTCCAAAATTGGCGAATATTAGTCTTGAGCATCGTCACATCAATATCTTCGCTTGTGTAAAATTGGAAAAAATTCCAGTAATAATCGTGGCTTCCAGAAACTGGAACAGAAAATCTCTGCGGGTGCAGTGGCGGCAGCGGCGCTGGAACAAAACCATAGTATCTCTCGACTTTCGTTGTTGGGAAGATACAATAAGATAAGGCGGTCCTCAAGAGTCTTGTTTCAGGCAATCCAAAATATTTTGGTCCATAGTTCCTAGCTTTACCGTTAGGTTCCACTGCCATTGTTGATGGCGCAAAGGCCCAGTTTAGAAAGGCATGCTTCATTTGATTTTTCTACGATATTTTCTTCATCATAGTCCAAGATATTCTTGATTTTCTTTTTTTTTTTTTTTGCCCGCCACCACCCCCTCCTATAGGGAGGTCCACTATATTGAAGAAATTGACTACAGTGTCCCTGAAATATCCCATACTGACAGTTGGAAATGGGAACAATGTTGTTGTACACTGTCAGACAGTGGCTCCCTGACATCAACCAGGTATTTCCAAGACAGCCTTAAGGAGGCAAACTAGCATTTTGCCTAACCTTCTACTGCATACCTGGGCAGACACTGATTGGTCAGATCCTAGGTAATGCAGCAGAGCCACACCTTAAAAACACCTAGCTCATGTCAGAGAACCAATAAATGACAGTCCATGACAGCTGTAGTACCTTTTTCCACATTCATAGTCAGACATTACGTCACAGTTGGGATATTAGCAGCACATTTGTTTTAAATCACTTTTAGGGTTTCAAAGCCGTAAAGACAGCTTTAAAACAGAAAATGAACTGAACAATAGTCCATGCGCAGGCTGAATGTAACACCGAATAATTATTTCTCCAATGAGATTGGAAAATGCGCTCATATATTGTTGGACCTGAAAAAATGTTATTACCTCCTAGAGATTCAGAAAGCCTGTAGAACTAGGGAACATTTTTTGGTGGAGGTTTCAAGCTTTCCTGACGCAGAATGAGGTCTCTGTTAAGCTTTGTTTTCCGGCCTTCATTGGCAGAAATTGAATCCAGTGCCCCATTAATACCCAAGAGTAACAGTGGGAAATGGGAGCACTGTTGTCGTAAACTGTCAGATAACGGTTCCTTGACATCAACCGGGTATTTCCAAGACACGGCTAAGGAGGCAAGCTAGGACTCTTTTGTCTAACCTTCGACTCCATACCTATTTGGACACTGAAGAGCTAGATCCTAAGACAAGCAACGGATTCACATCTTGAAAATACCTAGATCATGTCAGTTAACCATTATCTGACAGTCTAATGACTGGTGTATTCCCTTTTCCCATTGAGACAATTGCAGATCAAAGTGGAGCTATATTCAATGTCCAATGAAGAAGGTGGGAAAACAACACCTAATATGAACCTCATTCCATATCATAACTACTCGTAAAATAAACCCAAAGATCTGTAAAATTCTCTTCCTCCATAAACGTTTGAATTTTTTTAAAGCGGTACTTGCCTCACTACATCACAAAAGCAAATTGATGGAAAATAGATGACGTGGTTTCCACAGGGACCAAGTCGTGTATCTCCTCAATCCCCAAAGTTCTGAAAAATGGCTGCTGGCAGCTGTATTGGACGTCCAAAATTGGCGAATATTAGTCTTGAGCATCGTCACATCAATATCTTCGCTTGTGTAAAATTGGAAAAAATTCCAGTAATAATTGTGGCTTCCAGAAACTGGAACAGAAAATCTCTGCGGGTGCAGTGGCGGCAGCGGCGCTGGAACAAAACCATAGTATCTCTAGACTTTTGTTGTTGGGGAGATACAATAAGATAAGGCGGTCCTCAAGAGTCTTGTTTCAGGCAATCCAAAATATATTGGTCCATAGTTCCCAGTTTTACTGTTAGGTTCCACTGCCTTTGTTGATGGCACAAAGGCCCAGTTTAGAAACGAATGCTTCATTTGATTTTTGTACGATATTTTCTTCATCATAGTACAAGATATTCTTGATTTTTTTTTGCCCGCCACCACCCCCTCCTATAGGTAGGTCCACTATATTGAAGAAATTGACTGCAGTGCCCCTGAAATATCCCATACTGACAGTTGGAAATGGGAACAATGTTGTTGTACACTGTCAGACAGTGGTTCCCTGACATCGACCAGGTATTTCGAAAACAACCTTAAGGAGGCAAGCTAGCATTTTGCCTAACCGTCTACTGCATACCTGGGCAGACACTGATTGGTCAGATCCTAGGTAATGCAGCAGAGCCACACCTTAAAAACACCTAGCTCATGTCAGAGAACCAATAAATGACAGTCCATGAGAGCTGTAGTACCTTTTTCCACATTCATAGTCAGACATTACGTCACAGTTGGGATATTAGCAGCACATTTGTTTAAAATCCCTTTTAGGGTTTCAAAGCCGTAAAGACAGCTTTTAAACAGAAAATGAGCTGAACAATAGTCCATGCGGAGGCTGAATGTAACACCGAATAATTATTTTTCCAATGAGTTTGGAAAATGCACTCATATATTGTTGGACCTGAAAAAATGTTATTACCTTCTAGAGATTCAGAAAGCCTGGAGAACGAGGAAACATTCTTTGGTGGAGGTTACAAGCTTTCCTGACGCAGAATGAGGTCTCTGTTAAGCTTTGTTTTCCGGCCTTAATTGGCAGAAATTGAATCCAGTGCCCCATTAATACCCAACAGTAACAGTGGGAAATGGGAACACTGTTGTCGTAAACTGTCAGATAACGGTTCCTTGACATCAACCAGGTATTTCCAAGACACGGCTTAGGAGTCTAGCTAGCACTCTTTTGCCTTACCTTCGACTCCATACCTATGCGGACACTGAAGGGCTAGATCCTAAGACAAGCAGCGGAGTCACATCTTGAAAATACCTAGATCATGTCAGTTAACCATTATCTGACAGTCTAATGACAGGTGTATTCCCTTTTCCCATTGTGACAATCGCAGATCAAAGTGGAGCTACATTCGATGTCCAATGAAGAAGGTGGGTAAACAACACCTAATATGAACCTCATTCCATATCATAACTACTCGTAAAATAAACCAAAAGATCTGTGAAATTCTCTTCCTCCATAAACGTTTGGATTTTTTTAAAGCGGTACTTGCCTCACTAAATCAAGAAAGCAAATTGATGGAAAATAGATGACGTGGTTGCCACAGGGACCAAGTCGTGTATCTCCTCAATCCCCAAAGTTCTGAAAAATGGCAGCTGGCAGCTGTATTGGACGTCCAAAATTGGCGAATATTAGTCTTGAGCATCGTCACATCAATATCTTCGCTTGTGTTAAATTGGAAAGAATTCCAGTAATAATTGTGGCTTCCAGAAACTGGAACAGAAAATCTCTGCGGGTGCAGTGGCGGCAGCGGCGCTGGAACAAAACCATCGTATCTCTCGACTTTCGTTGTTGGGGAGATACAATAAGATAAGGCGGTCCTCAAGAGTCTTGTTTCAGGCAATCCAAAATATTTTGGTCCATAGTTCCCAGCTTTACCGTTAGGTTCCACTGCCTTTGTTGATGGCGCAAAGGCCCAGTTTAGAAACGCATGCTTCATTTGATTTTTCTACGATATTTTCTTCATCATAGTCCAAGATATTCTTGATTTTCTTTTTTTTTTTTTTGCCCGCCACCACCCCCTCCTATAGGGAGGTCCACTATATTGAAGAAATTGACTACAGTGTCCCTGAAATATCCCATACTGACAGTTGGAAATGGGAACAATGTTGTTGTACACTGTCAGACAGTGGCTCCCTGACATCAACCAGGTATTTCCAAGACAGCCTTAAGGAGGCAAACTAGCATTTTGCCTAACCTTCTACTGCATACCTGTGCGGACACTGATTGGTCAGATCCTAGGTAATGCAGCAGAGCCACACCTTAAAAACACCTAGCTCATGTCAGAGAACCAATAAATGACAGTCCATGACAGCTGTAGTACCTTTTTCCACATTTATAGTCAGACATTACGTCACAGTTGGGATATTAGCAGCACATTTGTTTCAAATACCTTTTAGGGTTTCAAAGCCGTAAAGACAGCTTTAAAACAGAAAATGAGCTGAACAATAGTCCATGCGGAGGCTGAATGTAACACCGAATAATGATTTTTCCAATGAGTTTGGAAAATGCACTCATATATTGTTGGACCTGAAAAAATGTTATTACCTCCTAGAGATTCAGAAAGCCTGGAGAACGAGGAAACATTCTTTGGTGGAGGTTACAAGCTTTCCTGACGCAGAATGAGGTCTCTGTTAAGCTTTGTTTTCCGGCCTTAATTGGCAGAAATTGAATCCAGTGCCCCATTAATACCCAACAGTAACAGTGGGAAATGGGAACACTGTTGTCGTTAACTGTCAGATAACGGTTCCTTGACATCAACCAGGTATTTCCAAGACACGGCTAAGGAGTCTAGCTATCACTCTTTTGCCGAACCTTCGACTCCATACCTATGCGGACACTGAAGAGCTAGATCCTAAGACAAGCAGCGGATTCACATCTTGAAAATACCTAGATCATGTCAGTTAACCATTATCTGACAGTCTAATGACAGGTGTATTCCCTTTTTCCATTGTGACAATCGCAGATCAAAGTGGAGCTACATTCGATGTCCAATGAAGAAGGTGGGTAAACAACACCTAATATGAACCTCATTCCATATCATAACTACTCGTAAAATAAACCAAAAGATCTGTGAAATTCTCTTCCTCCATAAACGTTTGGATTTTTTTAAAGCGGTACTTGCCTCACTAAATCAAGAAAGCAAATTGATGGAAAATAGATGACGTGGTTGCCACAGGGACCAAGTCGTGTATCTCCTCAATCCCCAAAGTTCTGAAAAATGGCCGCTGGCAGCTGTATTGGACGTCCAAAATTGGCGAATATTAGTCTTGAGCATCGTCACATCAATATCTTCGCTTGTGTAAAATCGGAAAAAATTCCAGTAATAATTGTGGCTTCCAGAAACTGGAACAGAAAATCTCTGCGGGTGAAGTGGCAGCAGCGGCGCTGGAACAAAACCATCGTATCTCTCGACTTTCGTTGTTGGGGAGATACAATAAGTTAAGGCGGTCCTCAAGTCTTGTTTCAGGCAATCCAAAATATATTGGTCGATATTTCCCAGCTTTACCATTAGGTTCCACTGCCTTTGTTGATGGCGCAAAGGCCCAGTTTAGAAACGCATGCTTCATTTGATTTTTCTACGATATTTTCTTCATCTTAGTCCAAGATATTCTTGATTTTCTTTTTTTTTTTTTGCCAGCCACCACCCCCGCCTATAGGGAGGTCCACTATATTGAAGAAATTGACTACAGTGTCCCTGAAATATCCCATACTGACAGTTGGAAATGGGAACAATGTTGTTGTACACTGTCAGACAGTGGCTCCCTGACATCAACCAGGTATTTCCAAGACAGCCTTAAGGAGGCAAACTAGCATTTTGCCTAACCTTCTACTGCATACCTGTGCGGACACTGATTGGTCAGATCCTAGGTAATGCAGCAGAGCCACACCTTAAAAACACCTAGCTCATGTCAGAGAACCAATAAATGACAGTCCATGACAGCTGTAGTACCTTTTTCCACATTCATAGTCAAACATTACGTCACAGTTGGGATATTAGCAGCATATTTGTTTTAAATCACTTTTAGGGTTTCAAAGCCGTAAAGACAGCTTTAAAACAGAAAATGAGCTGAACAATAGTCCATGCGGAGGCTGAATGTAACACCGAATAATTATTTTTCCAATGAGTTTGGAAAATGCACTCATATATTGTTGGACCTGAAAAAATGTTATTACCTCCTAGAGATTCAGAAAGCCTGGAGAACGAGGAAACATTCTTTGGTGGAGGTTACAAGCTTTCCTGACGCAGAATCGGGTCTCTGTTAAGCTTTGTTTTCCGGCCTTCATTGGCAGAAATTGAATCCAGTGCCCCATTAATACCCAACAGTAACAGTGGGAAATGGGAACACTGTTGTCGTAAACTGTCAGATAACGGTTCCTTGACATCAACCAGGTATTTCCAAGACACGGCTAAGGAGGCGAGCTAGCACTCTTTTGCCTAACCTTCGACTCCATACCTATGCGGACACTGAAGGGCTAGATCCTAAGACAAGCAGCGGATTCACATCTTGAAAATACCTAGATCATGTCAGTTAACCATTATCTGACAGTCTAATGACAGGTGTATTCCCTTTTCCCATTGTGACAATAGCAGATCAAAGTGGAGCTACATTCGATGTCCAATGAAGAAGGTGGGTAAACAACACCTAATATGAACCTCATTCCATATCATAACTACTCGTAAAATAAACCAAAAGATCTGTGAAATTCTCTTCCTCCATAAACGTTTGGATTTTTTTAAAGCGGTACTTGCCTCACTAAATCACGAAAGCAAATTGATGGATAATAGATGACGAGGTTGCCACAGGGACCAAGTCGTGTATCTCCTCAATCCCCAAAGTTCTGAAAAATGGCAGCTGGCAGCTGTATTGGACGTCCAAAATTGGCGAATATTGGTCTTGAGCATCGTCACATCAATATCTTCGCTTGTGTAAAATTGGAAAAAATTCCAGTAATAATTGTGGCTTCCAGAAACTGGAACAGAAAATCTCTGCGGGTGCAGTGGCAGCAGCGGCACTGGAACAAAACCAAAGTATCTCTCGACTTTCGATGTTGGGGAGATACAATTAGATAAGGCGGTCCTCAAGAGTCTTGTTTCAGGCAATCCAAAATATATTGGTCCATAGTTCCCAGTTTTACTGTTAGGTTCCACTGCCTTTGTTGATGGCGCAAAGGCCCAGTTTTGAAACGAATGCTTCATTTGATTTTTGTACGATATTTCCTTCATCATAGTACAAGATATTCTTGATTTTTTATTTTATTTTTTTTTTCCGCCACCACCCCCTCCCAAAGGGAGGTCCACTATATTGAAGAAATTGACTACAGTGCCCCTCAAATATCCCATACTGACAGTTGGAAATGGGAACAATATTGTTGTACACTGTCAGACAGTGGTTCCCTGACATCAACCAAGTATTTCCAAAACAACCTTAAGGAGCCAAGCTAGCATTTTGCCTAACCTTCTACTGCATACCTGGGGAGACACTGATTGGTCAGATCCAAGGTAATGCAGCAGAGCCACACCTGAAAAACACCTTTCTCATGTCAGAGATCCAATAACTCACAGTCCATGACAGCTGTAGTACCTTTTTCCACATTCATAGTCAGACATTACGTCACAGTCGGGATATTAGCAGCACATTTGTTTTAAATAACTTTTAGGGTTTCAAAGCCGTGAAGACTGTTTTAAAACAGAAAATGAGCTGAACAATAGTCCATGCGGAGGCTGAATGTAACACCGAATAATTATTTCTCCAATGAGATTGGAAAATGCGCTCATATATTGTTGGACCTGAAAAAATGTTATTACCTCCTAGAGATTCAGAAAGCCTGTAGAACTAGGGAACATTTTTTGGTGGAAGTTACAAGCTTTCCTGACGCAGAATGAGGCCTCTGTTAAGCTTTGTTTTCCGGCCTTCTTTGGCAGAAATTGAATACAGTGCCCCATTAATACCCAAGAGTAACAGTGGGAAATGGGAGCACTGTTGTCGTAAACTGTCAGATAACGGTTCCTTGACATCAACCGGGTATTTCCAAGACACGGCTAAGGAGGCAAGCTAGGACTCTTTTGTCTAACCTTTGACTCCATACCTATGTGGACACTGAAGAGCTAGATCCTAAGACAAGCAACGGATTCACATCTTGAAAATACCTAGATCATGTCAGTTAACCATTTTCTGACAGTCTAATGACAGGTGTATTCCCTTTTCCCATTGAGACAATTGCAGATCAAAGTGTAACCTCATTCCATGTCATAACTACTCATAAAATAAACCCAAAGATCTGTGAAATTCTCTTCCTCCATAAACGTTTGAATTTTTTTAAAGCGGTACTTGCCTCACTACATCACAATAGCAAATTGATGGAAAATAGATGACGTGGTTTCCACAGGGACCAAGTCGTGTATCTCCTCAATCCCCAAAGTTCTGAAAAATGGCTGCTGGCAGCTGTATTGGACGACCAAAATTGGCGAATATTAGTCTTGAGCATCGTCACATCAATATCTTCGCTTGTGTAAAATTGGAAAAAATTCCAGTAATAATTGTCGCTTCCAGAAACTGGAACAGAAAATCTCTGCGGGTGCAGTGGCGGCAGCGGCGCTGGAACAAAACCATAGTATCTCTCGACTTTTGTTGTTGGGGAGATACAATAAGATAATGCGGTCCTCAAGAGTCTTGTTTCAGGCAATCCAAAATATATTGGTCCATAGTTCCCAGTTTTACTGTTAGGTTCCACTGCCTTTGTTGATGGCGCAAAGGCCCAGTTTTGAAACGAATGCTTCATTTGATTTTTGTACGATATTTCCTTCATCATAGTACAAGATATTCTTGATTTTTTATTTTATTTTTTTTTTCCGCCACCACCCCCTCCCAAAGGGAGCTCCACTATATTGAAGAAATTGACTACAGTGCCCCTCAAATATCCCATACTGACAGTTGGAAATGGGAACAATATTGTTGTGCACTGTCAGACAGTGGTTCCCTGACATCAACCAAGTATTTCCAAAACAACCTTATGGAGGCAAGCTAGCATTTTGCCTAACCATCTACTGCATACCTGGGCAGACACTGATTGGTCAGATCCAAGGTAATGCAGCAGAGCCACACCTGAAAAACACCTATCTCATGTCAGAGATCCAATAACTCACAGTCCATGACAGCTGTAGTACCTTTTTCCACATTCATAGTCAGACATTACGTCACAGTCGGGATATTAGCAGCACATTTGTTTTAAATAACTTTTAGGGTTTCAAAGCCGTAAAGACTGTTTTAAAACAGAAAATGAGCTGAACAATAGTCCATGCGGAGGCTAAATGTAACACCGAATAATTATTTCTCCAATGAGATTGGAAAATGCGCTCATATATTGTTGGACCTGAAAAAATGTTATTACCTCCTAGAGATTCAGAAAGCCTGTAGAACTAGGGAACATTTTTTGGTGGAGGTTTCAAGCTTTCCTGACGCAGAATGAGGTCTCTGTTAAGCTTTGTTTTCCGGCCTTCTTTGGCAGAAATTGAATACAGTGCCCCATTAATACACAAGAGTAACAGGGGGAAATAAGAACACTGTTGTCGTAAACTGTCAGATAACGGTTCCTTGACATCAACCAGGTATTTCCAAGACACGGCTAAGGAGGCAAGCTAGGACTCTTGTCTAACCTTCGACTCCATACCTATGTGGACACTGAAGAGCTAGATCCTAAGACAAGCAACGGATTCACATCTTGAAAATACCTAGATCATGTCAGTTAACCATTTTCTGACAGTCTAATGACAGGTGTATTCCCTTTTCCCATTGAGACAATTGCAGATCAAAGTGGAGCTATATTCGATGTCCAATGAAGAAGGTGGGAAAACAACACCTAATATGAACCTCATTCCATATCATAACTACTCATAAAATAAACCCAAAGATCTGTAAAATTCTCTTCCTCCATAAACGTTTGAATTTTTTTAAAGCGGTACTTGCCTCACTACATCACAAAAGCAAATTGATGGAAAATAGATGACGTGGTTTCCACAGGGACCAAGTCGTGTATCTCCTCAATCCCCAAAGTTCTGAAAAATGGCTGCTGGCAGCTGTATTGGACGTCCAAAATTGGCGAATATTAGTCTTGAGCATCGTCACATCAATATCTTCGCTTGTGTAAAATTGGAAAAAATTCCAGTAATAATTGTGGCTTCCAGAAACTGGAACAGAAAATCTCTGCGGGTGCAGTGGCGGCAGCGGCGCTGGAACAAAACCAAAGTATCTCTCGACTTTTGTTGTTGGGGAGATACAATAAGATAATGCGGTCCTCAAGAGTCTTGTTTCAGGCAATCCAAAATATATTGGTCCATAGTTCCCAGTTTTACTGTTAGGTTCCACTGCCTTTGTTGATGGCGCAAAGGCCCAGTTTAGAAACGAATGCTTCATTTGATTTTTGTACGATATTTTCTTCATCATAGTACAAGATATTCTTGATTTTTTTTTGCCCGCCACCACCCCCTCCCATAGGTAGGTCCACTATATTGAAGAAATTGACTGCAGTGCCCCTGAAATATCCCATACTGACAGTTGGAAATGGGAACAATGTTGTTGTACACTGTCAGACAGTGGTTCCCTGACATCGACCAGGTATTTCGAAAACAACCTTAAGGAGGCAAGCTAGCATTTTGCCTAACCTTCTACTGCATACCTGGGCAGACACTGATTGGTCAGATCCTAGGTAATGCAGCAGAGCCACACCTTAAAAACACCTAGCTCATGTCAGAGAACCAATAAATGACAGTCCATGACAGCTGTAGTACCTTTTTCCACATTCATAGTCAGACATTACGTCACAGTTGGGATATTAGCAGCACATTTGTTAAAAATCCCTTTTAGGGTTTCAAAGCCGTAAAGACAGCTTTTAAACAGAAAATGAGCTGAACAATAGTCCATGCGGAGGCTGAATGTAACACCGAATAATTATTTTTCCAATGAGTTTGGAAAATGCACTCATATATTGTTGGACCTGAAAAAATGTTATTACCTCCTAGAGATTCAGAAAGCCTGGAGAACGAGGAAACATTCTTTGGTGGAGGTTACAAGCTTTCCTGACGCAGAATGAGGTCTCTGTTAAGCTTTGTTTTCCGGCCTTAATTGGCAGAAATTGAATCCAGTGCCCCATTAATACCCAACAGTAAGAGTGGGAAATGGGAACACTGTTGTCGTTAACTGTCAGATAACGGTTCCTTGACATCAACCAGGTATTTCCAAGACACGGCTAAGGAGTCTAGCTATCACTCTTTTGCCTAACCTTCGACTCCATACCTATGCGGACACTGAAGAGCTAGATCCTAAGACAAGCAGCGGATTCACATCTTGAAAATACCTAGATCATGTCAGTTAACCATTATCTGACAGTCTAATGACAGGTGTATTCCCTTTTTCCATTGTGACAATCGCAGATCAAAGTGGAGCTACATTCGATGTCCAATGAAGAAGGTGGGTAAACAACACCTAATATGAACCTCATTCCATATCATAACTACTCGTAAAATAAACCAAAAGATCTGTGAAATTCTTTTCCTCCATAAACGTTTGGATTTTTTTAAAGCGGTACTTGCCTCACTAAATCAAGAAAGCAAATTGATGGAAAATAGATGACGTGGTTGCCACAGGGACCAAGTAGTGTATCTCCTCAATCCCCAAAGTTCTGAAAAATGGCAGCTGGCAGCTGTATTGGACGTCCAAAATTGGCAATATTAGTCTTGAGCATCGTCACATCAATATCTTCGCTTGTGTTAAATTGGAAAAAATTCCAGTAATAATTGTGGCTTCCAGAAACTGGAACAGAAAATCTCTGCAGGTGCAGTGGCGGTAGCGGCGCTGGAACAAAACCATCGTATCTCTCGACTTTCGTTGTTGGGGAGATACAATAAGATAAGGCGGTCCTCAAGAGTCTTGTTTCTGGCAATCCAAAATATATTGGTCCATAGTTCCCAGCTTTACCGTTAGGTTCCACTGCCTTTGTTGATGGCGCAAAGGCCCAGTTTAGAAACGCATGCTTCATTTGATTTTTCTACGATATTTTCTTCATCATAGTCCAAGATATTCTTGATTTTCTTTTTTTTTTTTTTGCCAGCCACCACCCCCTCCTATAGGGAGGTCCACTATATTGAAGAAATTGACTACAGTGTCCCTGAAATATCCCATACTGACAGTTGGAAATGGGAACAATGTTGTTGCACACTGTCAGACAGTGGTTCCCTGACATAAACCAGGTATTTCCAAGACAGCCTTAAGGAGGCAAACTAGCATTTTGCCTAACCTTCTACTGCATACCTGTGCGGACACTGATTGGTCAGATCCTAGGTAATGCAGCAGAGCCACACCTTAAAAACACCTAGCTCATGTCAGAGAACCAATAAATGACAGTCCATGACAGCTGTAGTACCTTTTTCCACATTCATAGTCAGACATTACGTCACAGTTGGGATATTAGCAGCATATTTGTTTTAAATCACTTTTAGGGTTTCAAAGCCGTAAAGACAGCTTTAAAACAGAAAATGAGCTGAACAATAGTCCATGCGGAGGCTGAATGTAACACCGAATAATTATTTCTCCAATGAGATTGGAAAATGCGCTCATATATTGTTGGACCTGAAAAAATGTTATTACCTCCTAGAGATTCAGAAAGCCTGGAGAACGAGGAAACATTCTTTGGTGGAGGTTACAAGCTTTCCTGACGCAGAATGAGGTCTCTGTTAAGCTTTGTTTTCCGGCCTTAATTGGCAGAAATTGAATCCAGTGCCCCATTAATACCCAACAGTAACAGTGGGAAATGGGAACACTGTTGTCGTAAACTGTCAGATAACGGTTCCTTGACATCAACAAGGTATTTCCAAGACACGGCTAAGGAGGCAAGCTAGGACTCTTTTGTCTAACCTTCGACTCCATACCTATGTGGACACTGAAGAGCTAGATCCTAAGACAAGCAACGGATTCACATCTTGAAAATACCTAGATCATGTCAGTTAACCATTTTCTGACAGTCTAATGACAGGTGTATTCCCTTTTCCCATTGAGACAATTGCAGATCAAAGTGGAGCTATATTCGATGTCCAATGAAGAAGCTGGGAAAACAACACCTAATATGAACCTCATTCCATATCATAACTACTCATAAAATTAACCAAAAGATCTGTGAACTTCTCTTCCTCCATAAACAATTGGATTTTTTTAAAGCGGTACTTGCCTCACTAAATCACGAAAGCAAATTGATGGAAAATAGATGACGAGGTTGCCACAGGGACCAAGTCGTGTATCTCCTCAATCCCCAAAGTTCTGAAAAATGTCCGCTGGCAGCTGTATTGGACGTCCAAAATTGGCGAATATTAGTCTTGAGCATCGTCACATCAATATCTTCGCTTGTGTAAAATTGGAAAAAATTCCAGTAATAATTGTGGCTTCCAGAAACTGGAAGAGAAAATCTCTGCGGGTGCAGTGGCGGCAGCGGCGCTGGAACAAAACCATAGTATCTCTCGACTTTCGATGTTGGGGAGATACAATAAGATAAGGCGGTCCTCAAGAGTCTTGTTTCAGGCAATCCAAAATATATTGGTCCATAGTTTCCAGTTTTACTGTTAGGTTCCACTGCCTTTGTTGATGGCGCAAAGGCCCAGTTTTGAAACGAATGCTTCATTTGATTTTTGTACGATATTTCCTTCATCATAGTACAAGATATTCTTGATTTTTTTTTTTTTTTTTTTCCCGCCACCACCCCCTCCCAAAGGGAGGTCCACTATATTGAAGAAATTGACTACAGTGCCCCTCAAATATCCCATACTGACAGTTGGAAATGGGAACAATATTGTTGTACACTGTCAGACAGTGGTTCCCTGACATCAACCAAGTATTTCCAAAACAACCTTAAGGAGGCAAGCTAGCATTTTGCCTAACCTCCTACTGCATACCTGGGCAGACACTGATTGGTCAGATCCAAGGTAATGCAGCAGAGCCACACCTGAAAAACATCTATCTCATGTCAGAGATCCAATAACTCACAGTCCATGACAGCTGTAGTACCTTTTTCCACATTCATAGTCAGACATTACGTCACAGTCGGGATATTAGCAGCACATTTGTTTTAAATAACTTTTAGGGTTTCAAAGCCGTAAAGACTGTTTTAAAACAGAAAATGAGCTGAACAATAGTTAATGCGGAGGCTGAATGTAACACCGAAAAATTATTGTTCCAATGAGTTTGGAAAATGCACTCATATATTGTTGGACCTGAAAAAATGTTATTACCTCCTAGAGATTCAGAAAGCCTGGAGAACGAGGAAACATTCTTTGGTGGAGGTTACAAGCTTTCCTGACGCAGAATGAGGTCTCTGTTAAGCTTTGTTTTCCGGCCTTAATTGGCAGAAATTGAATCCAGTGCCCCATTAATACCCATCAGTAACAGTGGGAAATGGGAACACTGTTGTCGTAAACTGTCAGATAACGGTTCCTTGACATCAACCAGGTATTTCCAAGACACGGCTAAGGAGGCGAGCTAGCACTCTTTTGCCTAACCTTCGACTCCATACCTATGCGGACACTGAAGGGCTAGATCCTAAGACAAGCAGCGGATTCACATCTTAAAAATACCTAGATCATGTCAGTTAACCATTATCTGACAGTCTAATGACAGGTGTATTCCCTTTTCCCATTGTGACAATCGCAGATCAAAGTGGAGCTACATTCGATGTCCAATGAAGAAGGTGGGTAAACAACACCTAATATGAACCTCATTCCATATCATAACTACTCGTAAAATAAACCAAAAGATCTGTGAAATTCTCTTCCTCCATAAACGTTTGGATTTTTTAAAAGCGGTACTTGCCTCACTAAATCAAGAAAGCAAATTGATGGAAAATAGATGACGTGGTTGCCACAGGGACCAAGTCGTGTATCTCCTCAATCCCCAAAGTCCTGAGAAATGGCTGCTGGCAGCTGTATTGGACGTCCAAAATTGGCGAATATTAGTTTTGAGCATCGTCACATCAATATCTTCGCTTGTGTAAAATTGGAAAAAATTCCAGTAATAATTGTGGCTTCCAGAAACTGGAACAGAAAATCTCTGCGGGTGCAGTGGCGGCAGCGGCGCTGGAACAAAACCATAGTATCTCTCGACTTTTGTTGTTGGGGAGATACAATAAGATAATGCGGTCCTCAAGAGTCTTGTTTCAGGCAATCCAAAATATATTGGTCCATAGTTCCCAGTTTTACTGTTAGGTTCCACTGCCTTTGTTGATGGCGCAAAGGCCCAGTTTAGAAACGAATGCTTCATTTGATTTTTGTACGATATTTCCTTCATCATAGTACAAGATATTCTTGATTTTTTTTTCCCGCCACCACCCCCTCCCAAAGGGAGGTCCACTATATTGAAGAAATTGACTACAGTGCCCCTCAAATATCCCATACTGACAGTTGGAAATGGGAACAATATTGTTGTGCACTTTCAGACAGTGGTTCCCTGACATCAACCAAGTATTTCCAAAACAACCTTAAGGAGGCAAGCTAGCATTTTGCCTAACCTTCTACTGCATACCTGGGCAGACACTGATTGGTCAGATCCAAGGTAATGCAGCAGAGCCACACCTGAAAAACACCTATCTCATGTCAGAGATCCAATAACTCACAGTCCATGACAGCTGTAGTACCTTTTTCCACATTTATAGTCAGACATTACGTCACGGTCGGGATATTAGCAGCACATTTGTTTTAAATAACTTTTAGGGTTACAAAGCCGTAAAGACTGTTTTAAAACAGAAAATGAGCTGAACAATAGTCCATGCGGAGGCTGAATGTAACACCGAATAATTATTTCTCCAATGAGATTGGAAAATGCGCTCATATATTGTTGGACCTGAAAAAATGTTATTACCTCCTAGAGATTCAGAAAGCCTGTAGAACTAGGGAACATTTTTTGGTGGAAGTTACAAGCTTTCCTGACGCAGAATGAGGTCTCTGTTAAGCTTTGTTTTCCGGCCTTCTTTGGCAGAAATTGAATACAGTGCCCCATTAATACACAAGAGTATCAGGGGGAAATGGGAACACTGTTGTCGTAAACTGTCAGATAACGGTTCCTTGACATCAACCAGGTATTTCCAAGACACGGCTAAGGAGGCAAGCTAGGACTCTTTTGTCTAACCTTCGACTCCATACCTATGTGGACACTGAAGAGCTAGATCCTAAGACAAGCAACGGATTCACATCTTGAAAATACCTAGATCATGTCGGGTAACCATTTTCTGACAGTCTAATGACAGGTGTATTCCCTTTTCCCATTGAGACAATTGCAGATCAAAGTGGAGCTATATTCGATGTCCAATGAAGAAGGTGGGAAAACAACACCTAATATGAACCTCATTCCATATCATAACTACTCATAAAATAAACCCAAAGATCTGTGAAATTCTCTTCCTCCATAAACGTTTGAATTTTTTTAAAGCGGTACTTGCCTCACTACATCACAAAAGCAAATTGATGGAAAATAGATGACGTGGTTTCCACAGGGACCAAGTCGTGTATCTCCTCAATCCTCAAAGTTCTGAAAAATGGCTGCTGGCAGCTGTATTGGACGTCCAAAATTGGCGAATATTAGTCTTGAGCATCGTCACATCAATATCTTTGCTTGTGTAAAATTGGAAAAAATTCCAGTAATAATTGTGGCTTCCAGAAACTGGAACAGAAAATCTCTGCGGGTGCAGTGGCGGCAGCGGCGCTGGAACAAAACCATAGTATCTCTCGACTTTTGTTGTTGGGGAGATACAATAAGATAATGCGGTCCTCAAGAGTCTTGTTTCAGGCAATCCAAAATATATTGGTCCATAGTTCCCAGTTTTACTGTTAGGTTCCACTGCCTTTGTTGATGGCGCAAAGGCCCAGTTTAGAAACGAATGCTTCATTTGATTTTTGTACGATATTTTCTTCATCATAGTACAAGATATTCTTGATTTTTTTTTGCCCGCCACCACCCCCTCCCATAGGTAGGTCCACTATATTGAAGAAATTGACGACAGTGCCCCTGAAATATCCCATACTGACAGTTGGAAATGGGAACAATGTTGTTGTACACTGTCAGACAGTGGTTCCCTAACATCAACCAGGTATTTCGAAAACAACCTTAAGGAGGCAAGCTAGCATTTTGCCTAACCTTCTACTGCATACCTGGGCAGACACTGATTGGTCAGATCCTAGGTAATGCAGCAGAGCCACACCTTAAAAACACCTAGCTCATGTCAGAGAACCAATAAATGACAGTCCATGACAGCTGTAGTACCTTTTTCCACACATTCATAGTCAGACATTACGTCACAGTTGGGATATTAGCAGCACATTTGTTTTAAATCCCTTTTAGGGTTTCAAAGCCGTAAAGACAGCTTTAAAACAGAAAATGAGCTGAACAATAGTCCATGCGGAGGCTGAATGTTACACCGAATAATTATTTTTCCAATGAGTTTGGAAAATGCACTCATATATTGTTGGACCTGAAAAAATGTTATTACCTCCTAGAGATTCAGAAAGCCTGGAGAACGAGGAAACATTCTTTGGTGGAGGTTACAAGCTTTCCTGACGCAGAATGAGGTCTCTGTTAAGCTTTGTTTTCCGGCCTTCATTGGCAGAAATTGAATCCAGTGCCCCATTAATACCCAACAGTAACAGTGGGAAATGGGAACACTGTTGTCGTAAACTGTCAGATAACGGTTCCTTGACATCAACCAGGTATTTCCAAGACACGGCTAAGGAGGCGAGCTAGCACTCTTTTGCCTAACCTTCGACTCCATACCTATGCGGACACTGAAGGGCTAAATCCTAAGACAAGCAGCGGATTCACATCTTGAAAATACCTTGATCATGTCAGTTAACCATTATCTGACAGTCTAATGACAGGTGTATTCCCTTTTCCCATTGTGACAATGGCAGATCAAAGTGGAACTACATTCGATGTCCAATGAAGAAGGTGGGTAAACAACACCTAATATGAACCTCATTCCATATCATAACTACTCGTAAAATAAACCAAAAGATCTGTGAAATTCTCTTCCTCCATAAACGTTTGGATTTTTTTAAAGCGGTACTTGCCTCACTAAATCAAGAAAGCAAATTGATGGAAAAAAGATGACGTGGTTGCCACAGGGACCAAGTCGTGTATCTCCTCAATCCCCAAAGTTCTGAAAAATGGCCCTTGGCAGCTGTATTGGACGTCCAAAATTGGCGAATATTAGTTTTGAGCATCGTCACATCAATATCTTCGCTTTTGTAAAATTGGAAAAAATTCCAGTAATAATTGTGGCTTCCAGAAACTGGAACAGAAAATCTCTGCGGGTGCAGTGGCGGCAGCGGCGCTGGAACAAAACCATAGTATCTCTCGACTTTTGTTGTTGGGGAGATACAATAAGATAATGCGGTCCTCAAGAGTCTTGTTTCAGGCAATCCAAAATATATTGGTCCATAGTTCCCAGTTTTACTGTTAGGTTCCACTGCCTTTGTTGATGGCGCAAAGGCCCAGTTTTGAAACGAATGCTTCATTTGATTTTTGTACGATATTTCCTTCATCATAGTACAAGATATTCTTGATTTTTTATTTTATTTTTTTTCCCGCCACCACCCCCTCCCAAAGGGAGGTCCACTATATTGAAGAAATTGACTACAGTGCCCCTCAAATATCCCATACTGACAGTTGGAAATGGGAACAATATTGTTGTGCACTGTCAGACAGTGGTTCCCTGACATCAACCAAGTATTTCCAAAACAACCTTAAGGAGGCAAGCTAGCATTTTGCCTAACCTTCTACTGCATACCTGGGCAGACACTGATTGGTCAGATCCAAGGTAATGCAGCAGAGCCACACCTGAAAAACACCTATCTCATGTCAGAGATCCAATAACTCACAGTCCATGACAGCTGTAGTACCTTTTTCCACATTCATAGTCAGACATTACGTCACGGTCGGGATATTAGCAGCACATTTGTTTTAAATAACTTTTAGGGTTACAAAGCCGTAAAGACTGTTTTAAAACAGAAAATGAGCTGAACAATAGTCCATGCGGAGGCTGAATGTAACACCGAATAATTATTTCTCCAATGAGATTGGAAAATGCGCTCATATATTGTTGGACCTGAAAAAATGTTATTACCTCCTAGAGATTCAGAAAGCCTGTAGAACTAGGGAACATTTTTTGGTGGAAGTTACAAGCTTTCCTGATGCAGAATGAGGTCTCTGTTAAGCTTTGTTTTCCGGCCTTCTTTGGCAGAAATTGAATACAGTGCCCCATTAATACACAAGAGTATCAGGGGGAAATGGGAACACTGTTGTCGTAAACTGTCAGATAACGGTTCCTTGACATCAACCAGGTATTTCCAAGACACGGCTAAGGAGGCAAGCTAGGACTCTTTTGTCTAACCTTCGACTCCATACCTATGTGGACACTGAAGAGCTAGATCCTAAGACAAGCAACGGATTCACATCTTGAAAATACCTCGATCTTGTCAGTTAACCATTTTCTGACAGTCTAATGACAGGTGTATTCCCTTTTCCCATTGAGACAATTGCAGATCAAAGTGGAGTTATATTAGATGTCCAATGAAGAAGGTGGGAAAACAACACCTAATATGAACCTCATTCCATATCATAACTTCTCATAAAATAAACCCAAAGATCTGTGAAATTCTCTTCCTCCATAAACGTTTGAATTTTTTTAAAGCGGTACTTGCCTCACTACATCACAAAAGCAAATTGATGGAAAATAGATGACGTGGTTTCCACAGGGACCAAGTCGTGTATCTCCTCAATCCTCAAAGTTCTGAAAAATGGCTGCTGGCAGCTGTATTGGACGTCCAAAATTGGCGAATATTAGTCTTGAGCATCGTCACATCAATATCTTCGCTTGTGTAAAATTGGAAAAAATTCCAGTAATAATTGTGGCTTCCAGAAACTGGAACAGAAAATCTCTGCGGGTGCAGTGGCGGCAGCGGCGCTGGAACAAAACCATAGTATCTCTCGACTTTTGTTGTTGGGGAGATACAATAAGATAATGCGGTCCTCAAGAGTCTTGTTTCAGGCAATCCAAAATATATTGGTCCATAGTTCCCAGTTTTACTGTTAGGTTCCACTGCCTTTGTTGATGGCGCAAAGGCCCAGTTTAGAAACGAATGCTTCATTTGATTTTTGTACGATATTTTCTTCATCATAGTACAAGATATTCTTGATTTTTTTTTTGCCCGCCACCACCCCCTCCCATAGGTAGGTCCACTATATTGAAGAAATTGACGACAGTGCCCCTGAAATATCCCATACTGACAGTTGGAAATGGGAACAATGTTGTTGTACACTGTCAGACAGTGGTTCCCTGACATCAACCAGGTATTTCGAAAACAACCTTAAGGAGGCAAGCTAGCATTTTGCCTAACCTTCTACTGCATACCTGGGCAGACACTGATTGGTCAGATCCTAGGTAATGCAGCAGAGCCACACCTTAAAAACACCTAGCTCATGTCAGAGAACCAATAAATGACAGTCCATGACAGCTGTAGTACCTTTTTCTACATTCATAGTCAGACATTACGTCACAGTTGGGATATTAGCAGCACATTTGTTTTAAATCCCTTTTAGGGTTTCAAAGCCGTAAAGACAGCTTTAAAACAGAAAATGAGCTGAACAATAGTCCATGCGGAGGCTGAATGTAACACCGAATAATTATTTTTCCAATGAGTTTGGAAAATGCACTCATATATTGTTGGACCTGAAAAAATGTTATTACCTCCTAGAGATATAGAAAGCCTGGAGAACGAGGAAACATTTTTTGGTGGAGGTTACAAGCTTTCCTGACGCAGAATGAGGTCTCTGTTAAGCTTTGTTTTCTGGCCTTCCTTGGCAGAAATTGAATCCAGTGCCCCATTAATACCCAACAGTAACAGTGGGAAATGGGAACACTGTTGTCGTAAACTGTCAGATAAAGGTTCCTTGACATCAACCAGGTATTTCCAAGACACGGCTAAGGAGGCGAGCTAGCACTCTTTTGCCTAACCTTCGACTCCATACCTATGCGGACACTGAAGGGCTAGATCCTAAGACAAGCAGCGGATTCACATCTTGAAAATACCTAGATCATGTCAGTTAACCATTATCTGACAGTCTAATGACAGGTGTATTCCCTTTTCCCATTGTGACAATCGCAGATCAAAGTGGAGCTACATTCGATGTCCAATGAAGAAGGTGGGTAAACAAAACCTAATATGAACCTCATTCCATATCATAACTACTCGTAAAATAAACCAAAAGATCTGTGAAATTCTCTTCCTCCATAAACGTTTGGATTTTTTTAAAGCGGTACTTCCCTCACTAAATCAAGAAAGCAAATTGATGGAAAATAGATGACGTGGTTGCCACAGGGACCAAGTCGTGTATCTCCTCAATCCCCAAAGTCCTGAAAAATGGCCGCTGACAGCTGTATTGGACGTCAAAAATTGGCGAATATTAGTCTTGAGCATCGTCACATCAATATCTTCGCTTGTGTAAAATTGGAAAAAATTCCAGTAATAATTGTGGCTTCCAGAAACTGGAACAGAAAATCTCTGCGGGTGCAGTGGCGGCAGCGGCGCTGGAACAAAACCATAGTATCTCTCGACTTTCGTTGTTGGGGAGATACAATAAGATAAGGTGGTCCTCATGAGTCTTGTTTCAGGCAATCCAAAATATTTTGGTCCATAGTTCCCAGCTTTACCGTTAGGTTCCACTGCCTTTGTTGATGGCGCAAAGGCCCAGTTTAGAAACGCATGCTTCATTTGATTTTTCTACGATATTTTCTTCATCATAGTACAAGATATTCTTGATTTTCTTTTTTTTTTTTTTGCCCGCCACCACCCCCTCCTATAGGGAGGTCCACTATATTGAAGAAATTGACTACAGTGTCCCTGAAATATCCCATACTGACAGTTGGAAATGGGAACAATGTTGTTGTACACTGTCAGACAGTGGCTCCCTGACATCAACCAGGTATTTCCAAGACAGCCTTAAGGAGGCAAACTAGCATTTTGCCTAACCTTCTACTGCATACCTGTGCGGACACTGATTGGTCAGATCCTAGGTAATGCAGCAGAGCCACACCTGAAAAACACCTAGCTCATGTCAGAGAACCAATAAATGACAGTCCATGACAGCTGTAGTACCTTTTTCCACATTCATAGTCAGACATTACGTCACAGTTGGGATATTAGCAGCACATTTGTTTTAAATCACTTTTACGGTTTCAAAGCCGTAAAGACAGCTTTAAAACAGAAAATGAGCTGAACAATAGTCCATGCGGAGGCTGAATGTAACACCGAATAATTATTTTTCCAATGAGTTTGGAAAATGCACTCATATATTGTTGGACCTGAAAAAATGTTATTACCTCCTCGAGATTCAGAAAGCCTGGAGAACGAGGAAACATTTTTTGGTGGAGGTTACAAGCTTTCCTGACGCAGAATGAGGTCTCTGTTAAGCTTTGTTTTCCGGCCTTCCTTGGCAGAAATTGAATCCAGTGCCCCATTAATACCCAACAGTAACAGTGGGAAATGGGAACACTGTTGTCGTAAACTGTCAGATAACGGTTCCTTGACATCAACCAGGTATTTCCAAGACACGGCTAAGGAGGCGAGCTAGCACTCTTTTGCCTAACCTTCGACTCCATACCTATGCGGACACTGAAGGGCTAGATCCTAAGACAAGCAGCGGATTCACATCTTGAAAATACCTAGATCATGTCAGTTAACCATTATCTGACAGTCTAATGACAGGTGTATTCCCTTTTCCCATTGTGACAATCGCAGATCAAAGTGGAGCTACATTCGATGCCCAATGAAGAAGGTGGGTAAACAACACCTAATATGAACCTCATTCCATATCATAACTACTCGTAAAATAAACCAAAAGATCTGTGAAATTCTCTTCCTCCATAAACGTTTGGATTTTTTTAAAGCAGTACTTGCCTCACTAAATCAAGAAAGCAAATTGATGGAAAATAGATGACGTGGTTGCCACAGGGACCAAGTCGTGTATCTCCTCAATCCCCAAAGTCCTGAAAAATGGCCGCTGACAGCTGTATTGGACGTCCAAAATTGGCGAATATTAGTCTTGAGCATCGTCACATCAATATCTTCGCTTGTGTAAAATTGGAAAAAATTCCAGTAATAATTGTGGCTTCCAGAAACTGGAAGAGAAAATCTCTGCGGGTGCAGTGGCGGCAGCGGCGCTGGAACAAAACCATAGTATCTCTCGACTTTCGTTGTTGGGGAGATACAATAAGATAAGGCGGTCCTCAAGAGTCTTGTTTCAGGCAATCCAAAATATTTTGGTCCATAGTTCCCAGCTTTACCGTTAGGTTCCACTGCCTTTGTTGATGGCGCAAAGGCCCAGTTTAGAAACGCATGCTTCATTTGATTTTTCTACGATATTTTCTTCATCATAGTACAAGATATTCTTGATTTTCTTTTTTTTTTTTTGCCCGCCACCACCCCCTCCTATAGGGAGGTCCACTATATTGAAGAAATTGACTACAGTGTCCCTGAAATATCCCATACTGACAGTTGGAAATGGGAACAATGTTGTTGTACACTGTCAGACAGTGGCTCCCTGACATCAACCAGGTATTTCCAAGACAGCCTTAAGGAGGCAAACTAGCATTTTGCCTAACCTTCTACTGCATACCTGTGCGAACACTGATTGGTCAGATCCTAGGTAATGCAGCAGAGCCACACCTGAAAAACACCTAGCTCATGTCAGAGAACCAATAAATGACAGTCCATGACAGCGGGAGTACCTTTTTCCACATTCATAGTCAGACATTACGTCACAGTTGGGATATTAGCAGCACATTTGTTTTAAATCACTTTTAGGGTTTCAAAGCCGTAAAGACAGCTTTAAAACAGAAAATGAGCTGAACAATAGTCCATGCGGAGGCTGAATGTAACACCGAATAATTATTTTTCCAATGAGTTTGGAAAATGCACTCATATATTGTTGGACCTGAAAAAATGTTATTACCTCCTAGAGATTCAGAAAGCCTGGAGAACGAGGAAACATTCTTTGGTGGAGGTTACAAGCTTTCCTGACGCAGAATGAGGTCTCTGTTAAGCTTTGTTTTCCGGCCTTCATTGGCAGAAATTGAATCCAGTGCCCCATTAATACCCAACAGTAACAGTGGGAAATGGGAACACTGTTGTCGTAAACTGTCAGATAACGGTTCCTTGACATCAACCAGGTATTTTCAAGACACGGCTAAGGAGCCGAGCTAGCACTCTTTTGCCTAACCTTCGACTCCATACCTATGCGGACACTGAAGGGCTAGATCCTAAGACAAGCAGCGGATTCACATCTTGAAAATACCTAGATCATGTCAGTTAACCATTATCTGACAGTCTAATGACAGGTGTATTCCCTTTTCCCATTGTGACAATCGCAGATCAAAGTGGAGCTACATTCGATGTCCAATGAAGAAGGTGGGTAAACAACACCTAATATGAACCTCATTCCATATCATAACTACTCGTAAAATAAACCAAAAGATCTGTGAAATTCTCTTCCTCCATAAACGTTTGGATTTTTTTAAATCGGTACTTGCCTCACGAAATCAAGAAAGCAAATTGATGGAAAATCGATGACGTGGTTGCCACAGGCACCAAGTCGTGTATCTCCTCAATCCCCAAAGTCCTGAAAAATGGCTGCTGGCAGCTGTATTGGACGTCCAAAATTGGCGAATATTAGTCTTGAGCATCGTCGCATCAATATCTTCGCTTGTGTAAAATTGGAAAAAATTCCAGTAATAATTGTGGCTTCCAGAAACTGGAACAGAAAATCTCTGCGGGTGCAGTGGCGGCAGCGGCGCTGGAACAAAACCATAGTATCTTTCGACTTTCGTTGTTGGGGAGATACGATAAGATAAGGCGGTCCTCAAGAGTCTTGTTTCAGGCAATCCAAAATATATTGGTCCATAGTTCCCAGTTTTACTGTTAGGTTCCACTGCCTTTGTTGATGGCGCAAAGGCCCAGTTTTGAAACGAATGCTTCATTTGATTTTTGTACGATATTTCCTTCATCATAGTACAAGATATTCTTGATTTTTTATTTTATTTTTTTTTTCCGCCACCACCCCCTCCCAAAGGGAGGTCCACTATATTGAAGAAATTGACTACAGTGCCCCTCAAATATCCCATACTGACAGTTGGAAATGGGAACAATATTGTTGTGCCCTGTCAGACAGTGGTTCCCTGACATCAACCAAGTATTTCCAAAACAACCTTAAGGAGGCAAGCTAGCATTTTGCCTAACCTTCTACTGCATACCTGGGCAGACACTGATTGGTCAGATCCAAGGTAATGCAGCAGAGCCACACCTGAAAAACACCTATCTCATGTCAGAGATCCAATAACTCACAGTCCATGACAGCTGTAGTACCTTTTTCCACATTCATAGTCAGACATTACGTCACGGTCGGGATATTAGCAGCACATTTGTTTTAAATAACTTTTAGGGTTACAAAGCCGTAAAGACTGTTTTAAAACAGAAAATGAGCTGAACAATAGTCCATGCGGAGGCTGAATGTAACACCGAATAATTATTTCTCCAATGAGATTGGAAAATGCGCTCATATATTGTTGGACCTGAAAAAATGTTATTACCTCCTAGAGATTCAGAAAGCCTGTAGAACTAGGGAACATTTTTTGGTGGAAGTTACAAGCTTTCCTGACGCAGAATGAGGTCTCTGTTAAGCTTTGTTTTCCGGCCTTCTTTGGCAGAAATTGAATACAGTGCCCCATTAATACACAAGAGTATCAGGGAGAAATGGGAACACTGTTGTCGTAAACTGTCAGATAACGGTTCCTTGACATCAACCAGGTATTTCCAAGACACGGCTAAGGAGGCAAGCTAGGACTCTTTTGTCTAACCTTCGACTCCATACCTATGTGGACACTGAAGAGCTAGATCCTAAGACAAGCAACGGATTCACATCTTGAAAATACCTAGATCATGTCAGTTAACCATTTTCTGACAGTCTAATGACAGGTGTATTCCCTTTTCCCATTGAGACAATTGCAGATCAAAGTGGAGCTATATTCGATGTCCAATGAAGAAGGTGGGAAAACAACACCTAATATGAACCTCATTCCATATCATAACTACTCATAAAATAAACCCAAAGATCTGTGAAATTCTCTTCCTCCATAAACGTTTGAATTTTTTTAAAGCGGTACTTGCCTCACTACATCACAAAAGCAAATTGATGGAAAATAGATGACTTGGTTTCCACAGGGACCAAGTCGTGTATCTCCTCAATCCTCAAAGTTCTGAAAAATGGCTGCTGGCAGCTGTATTGGACGTCCAAAATTGGCGAATATTAGTCTTGAGCATCGTCACATCAATATCTTCGCTTGTGTAAAATTGGAAAAAATTCCAGTAATAATTGTGGCTTCCAGAAACTGGAACAGAAAATCTCTGCGGGTGCAGTGGCGGCAGCGGCGCTGGAACAAAACCATAGTATCTCTCGACTTTTGTTGTTGGGGAGATACAATAAGATAATGCGGTCCTCAAGAGTCTTGTTTCAGGCAATCCAAAATATATTGGTCCATAGTTCCCAGTTTTACTGTTAGGTTCCACTGCCTTTGTTGATGGCGCAAAGGCCCAGTTTAGAAACGAATGCTTCATTTGATTTTTGTACGATATTTTCTTCATCATAGTACAAGATATTCTTGATTTTTTTTTTGCCCGCCACCACCCCCTCCCATAGGTAGGTCCACTATATTGAAGAAATTGACGACAGTGCCCCTGATCCCATACTGACAGTTGGAAATGGGAACAATGTTGTTGTACACTGTCAGACAGTGGTTCCCTGACATCAACCAGGTATTTCGAAAACAACCTAAAGGAGGCAAGCTAGCATTTTGCCTAACCTTCTACTGCATACCTGGGCAGACACTGATTGGTCAGATCCTAGGTAATGCAGCAGAGCCACACCTTAAAAACACCTAGCTCATGTCAGAGAACCAATAAATGGCAGTCCATGACAGCTGTAGTACCTTTTTCCACATTCATAGTCAGACATTACGTCACAGTTGGGATATTAGCAGCACATTTGTTTTAAATCCCTTTTAGGGTTTCAAAGCCGTAAAGACAGCTTTAAAACAGAAAATGAGCTGAACAATAGTCCATGCGGAGGCTGAATGTAACACCGAATAATTATTTTTCCAATGAGTTTGGAAAATGCACTCATATATTGTTGGACCTGAAAAAATGTTATTACCTCCTAGAGATTCAGAAAGCCTGGAGAACGAGGAAACATTTTTTGGTGGAGGTTACAAGCTTTCCTGACGCAGAATGAGGTCTCTGTTAAGCTTTGTTTTCTGGCCTTCCTTGGCAGAAATTGAATCCAGTGCCCCATTAATACCCAACAGTAACAGTGGGAAATGGAACACTGTTGTCGTAAACTGTCAGATAAAGGTTCCTTGACATCAACCAGGTATTTCCAAGACACGGCTAAGGAGGCGAGCTAGCACTCTTTTGCCGAACCTTCGACTCTATACCTATGCGGACACTGAAGGGCTAGATCCTAAGACAAGCAGCGGATTCACATCTTGAAAATACCTAGATCATGTCAGTTAACCATTATCTGACAGTCTAATGACAGGTGTATTCCCTTTTCCCATTGTGACAATCGCAGATCAAAGTGGAGCTACATTCGATGTCCAATGAAGAAGGTGGGTAAACAAAACCTAATATGAACCTCATTCCATATCATAACTACTCGTAAAATAAACCAAAAGATCTGTGAAATTCTCTTCCTCCATAAACGTTTGGATTTTTTTAAAGCGGTACTTCCCTCACTAAATCAAGAAAGCAAATTGATGGAAAATAGATGACGTGGTTGCCACAGGGACCAAGTCGTGTATCTCCTCAATCCCCAAAGTCCTGAAAAATGGCCGCTGACAGCTGTATTGGACGTCAAAAATTGGCAAATATTAGTCTTGAGCATCGTCACATCAATATCTTCGCTTGTGTAAAATTGGAAAAAATTCCAGTAATAATTGTGGCTTCCAGAAACTGGAAGAGAAAATCTCTGCGGGTGCAGTGGCGGCAGCGGCGCTGGAACAAAACCATAGTATCTCTCGACTTTCGTTGTTGGGGAGATACAATAAGATAAGGCGGTCCTCATGAGTCTTGTTTCAAGCAATCCAAAATATTTTGGTCCATAGTTCCCAGCTTTACCGTTAGGTTCCACTGCCTTTGTTGATGGCGCAAAGGCCCAGTTTAGAAACGCATGCTTCATTTGATTTTTCTACGATATTTTCTTCATCATAGTACAAGATATTCTTGATTTTCTTTTTTTTTTTTTTGCCCGCCACCACCCCCTCCTATTGGGAGGTCCACTATATTGAAGAAATTGACTACAGTGTCCCTGAAATATCCCATACTGACAGTTGGAAATGGGAACAATGTTGTTGTACACTGTCAGACAGTGGCTCCCTGACATCAACCAGGTATTTCCAAGACAGCCTTAAGGAGGCAAACTAGCATTTTGCCTAACCTTCTACTGCATACCTGTGCGGACACTGATTGGTCAGATCCTAGGTAATGCAGCAGAGCCACACCTGAAAAACACCTAGCTCATGTCAGAGAACCAATAAATGACAGTCCATGACAGCTGTAGTACCTTTTTCCACATTCATAGTCAGACATTACGTCACAGTTGGGATATTAGCAGCACATTTGTTTTAAATCACTTTTAGGGTTTCAAAGCCGTAAAGACAGCTTTAAAACAGAAAATGAGCTGAACAATAGTCCATGCGGAGGCTGAATGTAACACCGAATAATTATTTTTCCAATGAGTTTGGAAAATGCACTCATATATTGTTGGACCTGAAAAAATGTAATTACCTCCTCGAGATTCAGAAAGCCTGGAGAACGAGGAAACATTTTTTGGTGGAGGTTACAAGCTTTCCTGACACAGAATGAGGTCTCTGTTAAGCTTTGTTTTCCGGCCTTCCTTGGCAGAAATTGAATCCAGTGCCCCATTAATACCCAACAGTAACAGTGGGAAATGGGAACACTGTTGTCGTAAACTGTCAGATAACGGTTCCTTGACATCAACCAGGTATTTCCAAGACACGGCTAAGGAGGCGAGCTAGCACTCTTTTGCCGAACCTTCGACTCCATACCTATGCGGACACTGAAGGGCTAGATCCTAAGACAAGCAGCGGATTCACATCTTGAAAATACCTAGATCATGTCAGTTAACCATTATCTGACAGTCTAATGACAGGTGTATTCCCTTTTCCCATTGTGACAATCGCAGATCAAAGTGGAGCTACATTCGATGCCCAATGAAGAAGGTGGGTAAACAACACCTAATATGAACCTCATTCCATATCATAACTACTCGTAAAATAAACCAAAAGATCTGTGAAATTCTCTTCCTCCATAAACGTTTGGATTTTTTTAAAGCAGTACTTGCCTCACTAAATCAAGAAAGCAAATTGATGGAAAATAGATGACGTGGTTGCCACAGGGACCAAGTCGTGTATCTCCTCAATCCCCAAAGTCCTGAAAAATGGCCGCTGACAGCTGTATTGGACGTCCAAAATTGGCGAATATTAGTCTTGAGCATCGTCACATCAATATCTTCGCTTGTGTAAAATTGGAAAAAATTCCAGTAATAATTGTGGCTTCCAGAAACTGGAAGAGAAAATCTCTGCGGGTGCAGTGGCGGCAGCGGCGCTGGAACAAAACCATAGTATCTCTCGACTTTCGTTGTTGGGGAGATACAGTAAGATAAGGCGGTCCTCAAGGGTCTTGTTTCAGGCAATCCAAAATATTTTGGTCCATAGTTCCCAGCTTTACCGTTAGGTTCCACTGCCTTTGTTGATGGCGCAAAGGCCCAGTTTAGAAACGCATGCTTCATTTGATTTTTCTACGATATTTTCTTCATCATAGTACAAGATATTCTTGATTTTCTTTTTTTTTTTTTGCCCGCCACCACCCCCTCCTATAGGGAGGTCCACTATATTGAAGAAATTGACTACAGTGTCCCTGAAATATCCCATACTGACAGTTGGAAATGGGAACAATGTTGTTGTACACTGTCAGACAGTGGCTCCCTGACATCAACCAGGTATTTCCAAGACAGCCTTAAGGAGGCAAACTAGCATTTTGCCTAACCTTCTACTGCATACCTGTGCGAACACTGATTGGTCAGATCCTAGGTAATGCAGCAGAGCCACACCTGAAAAACACCTAGCTCATGTCAGAGAACCAATAAATGACAGTCCATGACAGCGGGAGTACCTTTTTCCACATTCATAGTCAGACATTACGTCACAGTTGGGATATTAGCAGCACATTTGTTTTAAATCACTTTTAGGGTTTCAAAGCCGTAAAGACAGCTTTAAAACAGAAAATGAGCTGAACAATAGTCCATGCGGAGGCTGAATGTAACACCGAATAATTATTTTTCCAATGAGTTTGGAAAATGCACTCATATATTGTTGGACCTGAAAAAATGTTATTACCTCCTAGAGATTCAGAAAGCCTGGAGAACGAGGAAACATTCTTTGGTGGAGGTTACAAGCTTTCCTGACGCAGAATGAGGTCTCTGTTAAGCTTTGTTTTCCGGCCTTCATTGGCGGAAATTGAATCCAGTGCCCCATTAATACCCAACAGTAACAGTGGGAAATGGGAACACTGTTGTCGTAAACTGTCAGATAACGGTTCCTTGACATCAACCAGGTATTTTCAAGACACGGCTAAGGAGGCGAGCTAGCACTCTTTTGCCTAACCTTCGACTCCATACCTATGTGGACACTGAAGGGCTAGATCCTAAGACAAGCAGCGGATTCACATCTTGAAAATACATAGATCATGTCAGTTAACCATTATCTGACAGTCTAATGACAGGTGTATTCCCTTTTCCCATTGTGACAATCGCAGATCAAAGTGGAGCTACATTCGATGTCCAATGAAGAAGGTGGGTAAACAACACCTAATATGAACCTCATTCCATATCATAACTACTCGTAAAATAAACCAAAAGATCTGTGAAATTCTCTTCCTCCATAAACGTTTGGATTTTTTTAAATCGGTACTTGCCTCACGAAATCAAGAAAGCAAATTGATGGAAAATCGATGACGTGGTTGCCACAGGGACCAAGTCGTGTATCTCCTCAATCCCCAAAGTCCTGAAAAATGGCTGCTGGCAGCTGTATTGGACGTCCAAAATTGGCGAATATTAGTCTTGAGCATCGTCGCATCAATATCTTCGCTTGTGTAAAATTGGAAAAAATTCCAGTAATAATTGTGGCTTCCAGAAACTGGAACAGAAAATCTCTGTGGGTGCAGTGGCGGCAGCGGCGCTGGAACAAAACCATAGAATCTTTCGACTTTCGTTGTTGGGGAGATACGATAAGATAAGGCGGTCCTCAAGAGTCTTGTTTCAGGCAATCCAAAATATATTGGTCCATAGTTCCCAGTTTTACTGTTAGGTTCCACTGCCTTTGTTGATGGCGCAAAGGCCCAGTTTAGAAACGCATGCTTCATTTGATTTTTCTCCGATATTTTCTTGATCATAGTACAAGATATTCTTGATTTTCTTTTTTTTTTTTGCCTGCCACCACCCCCTCCTATAGGGAGGTCCACTATATTGAAGAAATTGACTACAGTGCCCCTGCAATATCCCATACTGACGGTTGGAAATGGGACTAATGTTGTTGTACACTGTCAGACAGTGGTTCCCTGACATCAACCAGGTATTTCCAAGACAGCCTTAAGGAGGCAAGCTAGCATTTTGCCTAACCTTCTACTGCATACCTGTGCGGACACTGATTGGTCAGATCCTAGGTAATGCAGCAGAGCCACACCTTAAAAACACCTAGCTCATGTCAGAGAACCAATATATGACAGTCTATGACAGCTGTAGTACCTTTTTCCACATTCATAGTCAGACATTACGTCACAGTTGGGATATTAGCAGCACATTTGTTTTAAATCACTTTTAGGGTTTCAAAGCCGTAAAGACAGCTTTAAAACAGAAAATGAGCTGAACAATAGTCCATGCGGAGGCTGAATGTAACACCGAATAATTATTTTTCCAATGAGTTTGGAAAATGCACTCATATATTGTTGGACCTGAAAAAATGTTATTACCTCCTCGAGATTCAGAAAGCCTGGAGAACGAGGAAACATTTTTTGGTGGAGGTTACAAGCTTTCCTGACGCAGAATGAGGTCTCTGTTAAGCTTTGTTTTCCGGCCTTCCTTGGCAGAAATTGAATCCAGTGCCCCATTAATACCCAACAGTAACAGTGGGAAATGGGAACACTGATGTCGTAAACTGTCAGATAACGGTTCCTTGACATCAACCAGGTATTTCCAAGACACGGCTAAGGAGGCGAGCTAGCACTCTTTTGCCGAACCTTCGACTCCATACCTATGCGGACACTGAAGGGCTAGATCCTAAGACAAGCAGCGGATTCACATCTTGAAAATACCTAGATCATGTCAGTTAACCATTATCTGACAGTCTAATGACAGGTGTATTCCCTTTTCCCATTGTGACAATCGCAGATCAAAGTGGAGCTACATTCGATGTCCAATGAAGAAGGTGGGTAAACAACACCTAATATGAACCTCATTCCATATCATAACTACTCGTAAAATAAACCAAAAGATCTGTGAAATTCTCTTCCTCCATAAACGTTTGGATTTTTTTAAAGCGGTACTTCCCTCACTAAATCAAGAAAGCAAATTGATGGAAAATAGATGACGTGGTTGCCACAGGGACCAAGTCGTATATCTCCTCAATCCCCAAAGTCCTGAAAAATGGCCGCTGACAGCTGTATTGGACGTCCAAAATTGGCGAATATTAGTCTTGAGCATCGTCACATCAATATCTTCGCTTGTGTAAAATTGGAAAAAATTCCAGTAATAATTGTGGCTTCCAGAAGCTGGAACAGAAAATCTCTGCGGGTGCAGTGGCGGCAGCGGCGCTGGAACAAAACCATAGTATCTCTCGACTTTCGTTGTTGGGGAGATACAATAAGATAAGGCGGTCCTCAAGAGTCTTGTTTCAAGCAATCCAAAATATATTGGTCCATAGTTCCCAGTTTTACGGTTAGGTTCCACTGCCTTTGTTGACGGCGCAAAGGCCCAGTTTAGAAATGAATGCTTCATTTGATTTTTCTACGATATTTTCTTCATCATAGTACAAGATATTCTTGATTTTCTTTTTTTTTTTTTGCTCGCCACCACCCCCTCCTATAGGGAGGTCCACTATATTGAAGAAATTGACTACAGTGCCCCTGAAATATCCCATACTGACAGTTGGAAATGGGAACAATGTTGTTGTACACTGTCAGACAGTGGTTCCCTGACATCAACCAGGTATTTCCAAGACAGCCTTAAGGAGGCAAGCTTGCATTTTGCCTAACCTTCTACTGCATACCTGTGCGGACACTGATTGGTCAGATCCTAGGTAATGCAGCAGAGCCACACCTTAAAAACACCTAGCTCATGTCAGAGAACCAATAAATGACAGTCCATGACAGCTGTAGTACCTTTTTCCACATTCATAGTCAGACATTACGTCACAGTTGGGATATTAGCAGCACATTTGTTTTAAATCACTTTTAGGGTTTCAAAGCCGTAAAGACAGCTTTAAAACAGAAAATGAGCTGAACAATAGTCCATGCGGAGGCTGAATGTAACACCGAATAATTATTTTTCCAATGAGTTTGGAAAATGCACTCATATATTGTTGGACCTGAAAAAATAATATTACCTCCTCGAGATTCAGAAAGCCTGGAGAACGAGGAAACATTTTTTGGTGGAGGTTACAAGCTTTCCTGACGCAGAATGAGGTCTCTGTTAAGCTTTGTTTTCCGGCCTTCCTTGGCAGAAATTGAATCCAGTGCCCCATTAATACCCAACAGTAACAGTGGGAAATGGGAACACTGTTGTCGTAAACTGTCAGATAACGGTTCCTTGACATCAACCAGGTATTTCCAAGACACGGCTAAGGAGGCGAGCTAGCACTCTTTTGCCTAACCTTCGACTCCATACCTATGCGGACACTGAAGGGCTAGATGCTAAGACAAGCAGCGGATTCACATCTTGAAAATACCTAGATCATGTCAGTTAACCATTATCTGACAGTCTAATGACAGGTGTATTCCCTTTTCCCATTGTGACAATCGCAGATCAAAGTGGAGCTACATTCGATGTCCAATGAAGAAGGTGGGTAAACAACACCTAATATGAACCTCATTCCATATCATAACTACTCGTAAAATAAACCAAAAGATCTGTGAAATTCTCTTCCTCCATAAACGTTTGGATTTTTTTAAATCGGTACTTGCCTCACGAAATCAAAAAAGCAAATTGATGGAAAATCGATGACGTGGTTGCCACAGGGACCAAGTCGTGTATCTCCTCAATCCCCAAAGTCCTGAAAAATGGCTGCTGGCAGCTGTATTGGACGTCCAAAATTGGCGAATATTAGTCTTGAGCATCGTCGCATCAATATCTTCGCTTGTGTAAAATTGGAAAAAATTCCAGTAATAATTGTGGCTTCCAGAAACTGGAACAGAAAATCTCTGTGGGTGCAGTGGCGGCAGCGGCGCTGGAACAAAACCATAGAATCTTTCGACTTTCGTTGTTGGGGAGATACGATAAGATAAGGCGGTCCTCAAGAGTCTTGTTTCAGGCAATCCAAAATATATTGGTCCATAGTTCCCAGTTTTACTGTTAGGTTCCACTGCCTTTGTTGATGGCGCAAAGGCCCAGTTTAGAAACGCATGCTTCATTTGATTTTTCTCCGATATTTTCTTGATCATAGTACAAGATATTCTTGATTTTCTTTTTTTTTTTTGCCTGCCACCACCCCCTCCTATAGGGAGGTCCACTATATTGAAGAAATTGACTACAGTGCCCCTGCAATATCCCATACTGACGGTTGGAAATGGGACTAATGTTGTTGTACACTGTCAGACAGTGGTTCCCTGACATCAACCAGGTATTTCCAAGACAGCCTTAAGGAGGCAAGCTAGCATTTTGCCTAACCTTCTACTGCATACCTGTGCGGACACTGATTGGTCAGATCCTAGGTAATGCAGCAGAGCCACACCTTAAAAACACCTAGCTCATGTCAGAGAACCAATATATGACAGTCCATGACAGCTGTAGTACCTTTTTCCACATTCATAGTCAGACATTACGTCACAGTTGGGATATTAGCAGCACATTTGTTTTAAATCACTTTTAGGGTTTCAAACCCGTTAAGACAGCTTTAAAACAGAAAATGAGCTGAACAATAGTCCATGCGGAGGCTGAATGTAACACCGAATAATTATTTCTCCAATGAGTTTGGAAAATGTGCTCATATATTGTTGGACCTGAAAAAATGTTATTACCTCCTAGAGATTCATAAAGCCTGTAGAACTAGGGAACATTTTTTGGTGGAGGTTACAAGCTTTCCTGACGCAGAATGAGGTCTCTGTTAAGCTTTGTTTTCCGGCCTTCCTTGGCAGAAATTGAATCCAGTGCCCCATTAATACCCAACAGTAACAGTGGGAAATGGGAACACTGTTGTCGTAAACTGTCAGATAACGGTTCCTTGACATCAACCAGGTATTTCCAAGACACGGCTAAGGAGGCGAGCTAGCACTCTTTTGCCGAACCTTCGACTCCATACCTATGCGGACACTGAAGGGCTAGATCCTAAGACAAGCAGCGGATTCACATCTTGAAAATACCTAGATCATGTCAGTTAACCATTATCTGACAGTCTAATGACAGGTGTATTCCCTTTTCCCATTGTGACAATCGCAGATCAAAGTGGAGCTACATTCGATGTCCAATGAAGAAGGTGGGTAAACAACACCTAATATGAACCTCATTCCATATCATAACTACTCGTAAAATAAACCAAAAGATCTGTGAAATTCTCTTCCTCCATAAACGTTTGGATTTTTTTAAAGCGGTACTTGCCTCACTAAATCAAGAAAGCAAATTGATGGAAAATAGATGACGTGGTTGCCACAGGGACCAAGTCGTGTATCTCCTCAATCCCCAAAGTCCTGAAAAATGGCCGCTGGCAGCTGTATTGGACGTCCAAAATTGGCGAATATTAGTCTTGAGCATCGTCACATCAATATCTTCGCTTGTGTAAAATTGGAAAAAATTCCAGTAATAATTGTGGCTTCCAGAAACTGGAACAGAAAATCTCTGCGGGTGCAGTGGCGGCAGCGGCGCTGGAACAAAACCATAGTATCTCTCGACTTTTGTTGTTGGGGAGATACAATAAGATAAGGCGGTCCTCAAGAGTCTTGTTTCAGGCAATCCAAAATATTTTGGTCCATAGTTCCCAGCTTTACCATTTGGTTCCACTGCCTTTGTTGATGGCGCAAAGGCCCAGTTTAGAAACGCATGCTTCATTTGATTTTTCTACGATATTTTCTTCATCATAGTACAAGATATTCTTGATTTTCTTTTTTTTTTTTTTGCCCGCCACCACCCCTTCCTATAGGGAGGTCCACTATATTGAAGAAATTGACTACAGTGCCCCTGAAATATCCCATACTGACAGTTGGAAATGGGAACAATGTTGTTGTACACTGTCAGACAGTGGTTCCCTGACATCAACCAGGTATTTCCAAGACAGCCTTAAGGAGGCAAGCTAGCATTTTGCCTAACCTTCTACTGCATACCTGTGCGGACACTGATTGGTCAGATCCTAGGTAATGCAGCAGAGCCACACCTTAAAAACACCTTGCTCATGTCAGAGAACCAATAAATGACAGTCCATGACAGCGGTAGTACCTTTTTCCACATTCATAGTCAGACATTACGTCACAGTTGGGATATTAGCAGCACATTTGTTTTAAATCACTTTTAGGGTTTCAAAGCCGTAAAAAGACAGCTTTAAAACAGAAAATGAGCTGAACAATAGTCCATGCGGAGGCTAAATGTAACACCGAATAATTATTTTTCCAATGAGTTTGGAAAATGCACTCATATATTGTTGGACCTGAAAAAATGTTATTACCTCCTAGAGATTCAGAAAGCCTGGAGAACGAGGAAACATTCTTTGGTGGAGGTTACAAGCTTTCCTGACGCAGAATGAGGTTTCTGTTAAGCTTTGTTTTCCGGCCTTCATTGGCAGAAATTGAATCCAGTGCCCCATTAATACCCAACAGTAACAGTGGGAAATGGGAACACTGTTGTCGTAAACTGTCAGATAACGGTTCCTTGACATCAACCAGGTATTTCCAAGACACGGCTAAGGAGGCGAGCTAGCACTCTTTTGCCTAACCTTCGACTCCATACCTATGCGGACACTGAAGGGCTAGATCCTAAGACAAGCAGCGGATTCACATCTTGAAAATACCTAGATCATGTCAGTTAACCATTATCTGACAGTCTAATGACAGGTGTATTCCCTTTTCCCATTGTGACAATCGCAGATCAAAGTGGAGCTACATTCGATGTCCAATGAAGAAGGTGGGTAAACAACACCTAATATGAACCTCATTCCATATCATAACTACTCGTAAAATAAACCAAAAGATCTGTGAAATTCTCTTCCTCCATAAACGTTTGGATTTTTTTAAATCGGTACTTGCCTCACTAAATCAAGAAAGCAAATTGATGGAAAATAGATGACGTGGTTGCCACAGGGACCAAGTCGTGTATCTCCTCAATCCCCAAAGTCCTGAAAAATGGCCGCTGGCAGCTGTATTGGACGTCCAAAATTGGCGAATATTAGTCTTGAGCATCGTCACATCAATATCTTCGCTTGTGTAAAATTGGAAAAAATTCCAGTAATAATTGTGGCTTCCAGAAACTGGAACAGAAAATCTCTGCGAGTGCAGTGGCGGCAGCGGCGCTGGAACAAAACCATAGTATCTCTCGACTTTCGTTGTTGGGGAGATACAATAAGATAAGGCGGTCCTCAAGAGTCTTGTTTCAGGCAATCCAAAATATTTTGGTCCATAGTTCCCAGCTTTACCGTTAGGTTCCACTGCCTTTGTTGATGGCGCAAAGGCCCAGTTTAGAAACGCATGCTTCATTTGATTTTTCTACGATATTTTCTTCATCATAGTACAAGATATTCTTGATTTTCTTTTTTTTTTTTTTGCCCGCCACCACCCCCTCCTATAGGGAGGTCCACTATATTGAAGAAATTGACTACAGTGTCCCTGAAATATCCCATACTGACAGTTGGAAATGGGAACAATGTTGTTGTACACTGTCAGACAGTGGCTCCCTGACATCAACCAGGTATTTCCAAGACAGCCTTAAGGAGGCAAACTAGCATTTTGCCTAATCTTCTACTGCATACCTGTGCGAACACTGATTGGTCAGATCCTAGGTAATGCAGCAGAGCCACACCTGAAAAACACCTAGCTCATGTCAGAGAACCAATAAATGACAGTCCATGACAGCGGTAGTACCTTTTTCCACATTCATAGTCAGACATTACGTCACAGTTGGGATATTAGCAGCACATTTGTTTTAAATCACTTTTAGGGTTTCAAAGCCGTAAAGACAGCTTTAAAACAGAAAATGAGCTGAACAATAGTCCATGCGGAGGCTGAATGTAACTCCGAATAATTATTTTTCCAATGAGTTTGGAAAATGCACTCATATATTGTTGGACCTGAAAAAATGTTATTACCTCCTAGAGATTCAGAAAGCCTGGAGAACGAGGAAACATTCTTTGGTGGAGGTTACAAGCTTTCCTGACGCAGAATGAGGTCTCTGTTAAGCTTTGTTTTCCGGCCTTCATTGGCAGAAATTGAATCCAGTGCCCCATTAATACCCAACAGTAACAGTGGGAAATGGGAACACTGTTGTCGTAAACTGTCAGATAACGGTTCCTTGACATCAACCAGGTATTTCCAAGACACGGCTAAGGAGGCGAGCTAGCACTCTTTTGCCTAACCTTCGACTCCATACCTATGCGGACACTGAAGGGCTAGATCCTAAGACAAGCAGCGGATTCACATCTTGAAAATACCTAGATCATGTCAGTTAACCATTATCTGACAGTCTAATGACAGGTGTATTCCCTTTTCCCATTGTGACAATCGCAGATCAAAGTGGAGCTACATTCGATGTCCAATGAAGAAGGTGGGTAAACAACACCTAATATGAACCTCATTCCATATCATAACTACTCGTAAAATAAACCAAAAGATCTGTGAAATTCTCTTCCTCCATAAACGTTTGGATTTTTTTAAATCGGTACTTGCCTCACTAAATCAAGAAAGCAAATTGATGGAAAATCGATGACGTGGTTGCCACAGGGACCAAGTCGTGTATCTCCTCAATCCCCAGAGTCCTGAAAAATGGCTGCTGGCAGCTGTATTGGACGTCCAAAATTGGCGAATATTAGTCTTGAGCATCGTCGCATCAATATCTTCGCTTGTGTAAAATTGGAAAAAATTCCAGTTATAATTGTGGCTTCCAGAAACTGGAACAGAAAATCTCTGCGGGTGCAGTGGCGGCAGCGGCGCTGGAACAAAACCATAGTATCTTTCGACTTTCGTTGTTGGGGAGATACGATAAGATAAGGCGGTCCTCAAGAGTCTTGTTTCAGGCAATCCAAAATATATTGGTCCATAGTTCCCAGTTTTACTGTTAGGTTCCACTGCCTTTGTTGATGGCGCAAAGGCCCAGTTTAGAAACGCATGCTTCATTTGATTTTTCTACGATATTTTCTTGATCATAGTACAAGATATTCTTGATTTTCTTTTTTTTTTTTGCCTGCCACCACCCCCTCCTATAGGGAGGTCCACTATATTGAAGAAATTGACTACAGTGCCCCTGCAATATCCCATACTGACGGTTGGAAATGGCAACAATGTTGTTGTACACTGTCAGACAGTGGTTCCCTGACATCAACCAGGTATTTCCAAGACAGCCTTAAGGAGGCAAGCTAGCATTTTGCCTAACCTTCTACTGCATACCTGTGCGGACACTGATTGGTCATATCCTAGGTAATGCAGCAGAGCCACACCTTAAAAACACCTAGCTCATGTCAGAGAACCAATAAATGACAGTCCATGACAGCTGTAGTACCTTTTTCCACATTCATAGTCAGACATTACGTCACAGTTGGGATATTAGCAGCACATTTGTTTTAAATCCCTTTTAGGGTTTCAAAGCCGTAAAGACAGCTTTAAAACAGAAAATGAGCTGAACAATAGTCCATGCGGAGGCTGAATGTAACACCGAATAATTATTTTTCCAATGAGTTTGGAAAATGCACTCATATATTGTTGGACCTGAAAAAATGTTATTACCTCCTAGAGATTCAGAAAGCCTGGAGAACGAGGAAACATTTTTTGGTGGAGGTTACAAGCTTTCCTGACGCAGAATGAGGTCTCTGTTAAGCTTTGTTTTCTGGCCTTCCTTGGCAGAAATTGAATCCAGTGCCCCATTAATACCCAACAGTAACAGTGGGAAATGGAACACTGTTGTCGTAAACTGTCAGATAAAGGTTCCTTCACATCAACCAGGTATTTCCAAGACACGGCTAAGGAGGCGAGCTAGCACTCTTTTGCCTAACCTTCGACTCCATACCTATGCGGACACTGAAGGGCTAGATCCTAAGACAAGCAGCGGATTCACATCTTGAAAATACCTAGATCATGTCAGTTAACCATTATCTGACAGTCTAATGACAGGTGTATTCCCTTTTCCCATTGTGACAATCGCAGATCAAAGTGGAGCAACATTCGATGTCCAATGAAGAAGGTGGGTAAACAACACCTAATATGAACCTCATTCCAAATCATAACTACTCGTAAAATAAACCAAAAGATCTGTGAAATTCTCTTCCTCCATAAACGTTTGGATTTTTTTAAATCGGTACTTGCCTCACTAAATCAAGAAAGCAAATTGATGGAAAATAGATGACGTGGTTGCCACAGGGACCAAGTCGTGTATCTCCACAATCCCCAAAGTCCTGAAAAATGGCCGCTGACAGCTGTATTGGACGTCCAAAATTGGCGAATATTAGTCTTGAGCATCGTCACATCAATATCTTCGCTTGTGTAAAATTGGAAAAAATTCCAGTAATAATTGTGGCTTCCAGAAACTGGAAGAGAAAATCTCTGCGAGTGCAGTGGCGGCAGCGGCGCTGGAACAAAACCATAGTATCTCTCGACTTTCGTTGTTGGGGAGATACAATAAGATAAGGCGGTCCTCAAGAGTCTTGTTTCAGGCAATCCAAAATATTTTGGTCCATAGTTCCCAGCTTTACCGTTAGGTTCCACTGCCTTTGTTGATGGCGCAAAGGCCCAGTTTAGAAACGCATGCTTCATTTGATTTTTCTACGATATTTTCTTCATCATAGTACAAGATATTCTTGATTTCCTTTTTTTTTTTTTTGCCCGCCACCACCCCCTCCTATAGGGAGGTCCACTATATTGAAGAAATTGACTACAGTGTCCCTGAAATATCCCATACTGACAGTTGGAAATGGGAACAATGTTGTTGTACACTGTCAGACAGTGGCTCCCTGACATCAACCAGGTATTTCCAAGACAGCCTTTAGGAGGCAAACTAGCATTTTGCCTAACCTTCTACTGCATACCTGTGCGAACACTGATTGGTCAGATCCTAGGTAATGCAGCAGAGCCACACCTTAAAAACACCTTGCTCATGTCAGAGAACCAATAAATGACAGTCCATGACAGCTGTAGTACCTTTTTCCACATTCATAGTCAGACATTACGTCACAGTTGGGATATTAGCAGCATATTTGTTTTAAATCACTTTTAGGGTTTCAAAGCCGTAAAGACAGCTTTAAAATAGAAAATGAGCTGAACAATAGTCCATGCGGAGGCTGAATGTAACACCGAATAATTATTTTTCCAATGAGTTTGGAAAATGCACTCATATATTGTTGGACCTGAAAAAATGTTATTACCTCCTAGAGATTCAGAAAGCCTGGAGAACGAGGAAACATTCTTTGCTGGAGGTTACAAGCTTTCCTGACGCAGAATGAGGTCTCTGTTAAGCTTTGTTTTCCGGCCTTCATTGGCAGAAATTGAATCCAGTGCCCCATTAATACCCAACAGTAACAGTGGGAAATGGGAACACTGTTGTCGTAAACTGTCAGATAACGGTTCCTTGACATCAACCAGGTATTTCCAAGACACGGCTAAGGAGGCGAGCTAGCACTCTTTTGCCGAACCTTCGACTCCATACCTATGCGGACACTGAAGGGCTAGATCCTAAGACAAGCAGCGGATTCACATCTTGAAAATACCTAGATCATGTCAGTTAACCATTATCTGACAGTCTAATGACAGGTGTATTCCCTTTTACCATTGTGACAATCGCAGATCAAAGTGGAGCTACATTCGATGTCCAATGAAGAAGGTGGGTAAACAACACCTAATATGAACCTCATTCCATATCATAACTACTCGTAAAATAAACCAAAAGATCTGTGAAATTCTCTTCCTCCATAAACGTTTGGATTTTTTTAAAGCGGTACTTGCCTCACTAAATCAAGAAAGCAAATTGATGGAAAATAGATGACGTGGTTGCCACAGGGACCAAGTCGTGTATCTCCTCAATCCCCAAAGTCCTGAAAAATGGCCGCTGACAGCTGTATTGGACGTCCAAAATTGGCGAATATTAGTCTTGAGCATCGTCACATCAATATCTTCGCTTGTGTAAAATTGGAAAAAATTCCAGTAATAATCGTGGCTTCCAGAAACTGGAACAGAAAATCTCTGCGGGTGCAGTGGCGGCAGCGGCGCTGGAACAAAACCATAGTATCTCTCGACTTTCGTTGTTGGGGAGATACAATAAGATAAGGCGGTCCTCAAGAGTCTTGTTTCAGGCAATCCAAAATATTTTGGTCCATAGTTCCCAGCTTTACCGTTAGGTTCCACTGCCTTTGTTGATGGCGCAAAGGCCCAGTTTAGAAACGCATGCTTCATTTGATTTTTCTACGATATTTTCTTCATCATAGTACAAGATATTCTTGATTTTCTTTTTTTTTTTTTTGCCCGCCACCACCCCCTCCTATAGGGAGGTCCACTATATTGAAGAAATTGACTACAGTGTCCCTGAAATATCCCATACTGACAGTTGGAAATGGGAACAATGTTGTTGTACACTGTCAGACAGTGGCTCCCTGACATCAACCAGGTATTTCCAAGACAGCCTTAAGGAGGCAAACTAGCATTTTGCCTAACCTTCTACTGCATACCTGTGCGAACACTGATTGGTCAGATCCTAGGTAATGCAGCAGAGCCACACCTTAAAAACACCTTGCTCATGTCAGAGAACCAATAAATGACAGTCCATGACAGCTGTAGTACCTTTTTCCACATTCATAGTCAGACATTACGTCACAGTTGGGATATTAGCAGCACATTTGTTTTAAATCACTTTTAGGGTTTCAAAGCCGTAAAGACAGCTTTAAAACAGAAAATGAGCTGAACAATAGTCCATGCGGAGGCTGAATGTAACACCGAATAATTATTTTTCCAATGAGTTTGGAAAATGCACTCATATATTGTTGGACCTGAAAAAATGTTATTACCTCCTTGAGATTCAGAAAGCCTGGAGAACGAGGAAACATTCTTTGGTGGAGGTTACAAGCTTTCCTGACGCAGAATGAGGTCTCTGTTAAGCTTTGTTTTCCGGCCTTCATTGGCAGAAATTGAATCCAGTGCCCCATAAATACCCAACAGTAACAGTGGGAAATGGGAACACTGTTGTCGTAAACTGTCAGATAACGGTTCCTTGACATCAACCAGGTATTTCCAAGACATGGCTAAGGAGGCGAGCTAGCACTCTTTTGCCTAACCTTCGACTCCATACCTATGCGGACACTGAAGGGCTAGATCCTAAGACAAGCAGCGGATTCACATCTTGAAAATACCTAGATCATGTCAGTTAACCATTATCTGACAGTCTAATGACAGGTGTATTCCCTTTTCCCATTGTGACAATCGCAGATCAAAGTGGAGCTACATTCGATGTCCAATGAAGAAGGTGGGTAAACAACACCTAATATGAACCTCATTCCATATCATAACTACTCGTAAAATAAACCAAAAGATCTGTGAAATTCTCTTCCTCCATAAACATTTGGATTTTTTAAAAGCGATACTTGCCTCACTAAATCAAGAAAGCAAATTGATGGAAAATAGATGACGTGGTTGCCACAGGGACCAAGTCGTGTATCTCCTCAATCCCCAAAGTCATGAAAAATGGCCGCTGACAGCTGTATTGGACGTCCAAAATTGGCGAATATTAGTCTTGAGCATCGTCACATCAATATCTTCGCTTGTGTAAAATTGGAAAAAATTCCAGTAATAATTGTGGCTTCCAGAAACTGGAAGAGAAAATCTCTGCGGGTGCAGTGGCGGCAGCGGCGCTGGAACAAAACCATAGTATCTCTCGACTTTCGTTGTTGGGGAGATACAATAAGATAAGGCGGTCCTCAAGAGTCTTGTTTCAGGCAATCCAAAATATTTTGGTCCATAGTTCCCAGCTTTACCGTTAGGTTCCACTGTCTTTGTTGATGGCGCAAAGGCCCAGTTTAGAAACGCATGCTTCATTTGATTTTTCTACGATATTTTCTTCATCATAGTACAAGATATTCTAGATTTTCTTTTTTTTTTTTTGCCCGCCACCACCCCCTCCTATAGGGAGGTCCACTATATTGAAGAAATTGACTACAGTGTCCCTGAAATATCCCATACTGACAGTTGGAAATGGGAACAATGTTGTTGTACACTGTCAGACAGTGGCTCCCTGACATCAACCAGGTATTTCCAAGACAGCCTTAAGGAGGCAAACTAGCATTTTGCCTAACCTTCTACTGCATACCTGTGCGAACACTGATTGGTCAGATCCTAGGTAATGCAGCAGAGCCACACCTTAAAAACACCTAGCTCATGTCAGAGAACCAATAAATGACAGTCCATGACAGCTGTAGTACCTTTTTCCACATTCATAGTCAGACATTACGTCACAGTTGGGATATTAGCAGCACATTTGTTTTAAATCCCTTTTAGGGTTTCAAAGCCGTAAAGACAGCTTTAAAACAGAAAATGAGCTGAACAATAGTCCATGCGGAGGCTGAATGTAACACCGAATAATTATTTTTCCAATGAGTTTTGAAAATGCACTCATATATTGTTGGACCTGAAAAAATGTTATTACCTCCTCGAGATTCAGAAAGCCTGGAGAACGAGGAAACATTTTTTGGTGGAGGTTACAAGCTTTCCTGACGCAGAATGAGGTCTCTGTTAAGCTTTGTTTTCCGGCCTTCATTGGCAGAAATTGAATCCAGTGCCCCATTAATACCCAACAGTAACAGTGGGAAATGGGAACACTGTTGTCGTAAACTGTCAGATAACGGTTCCTTGACATCAACCAGGTATTTCCAAGACACGGCTAAGGAGGCGAGCTAGCACTCTTTTGCCTAACCTTCGACTCCATACCTATGCGGACACTGAAGGGCTAGATCCTAAGACAAGCAGCGGATTCACATCTTGAAAATACCTAGATCATGTCAGTTAACCATTATCTGACAGTCTAATGACAGGTGTATTCCCTTTTCCCATTGTGACAATCGCAGATCAAAGTGGAGCTACATTCGATGTCCAATGAAGAAGGTGGGTAAACAACACCTAATATGAACCTCATTCCATATCATAACTACTCGTAAAATAAACCAAAAGATCTGTGAAATTCTCTTCCTCCATAAACGTTTGGATTTTTTTAAATCGGTACTTGCCTCACTAAATCAAGAAAGCAAATTGATGGAAAATAGATGACGTGGTTGCCACAGGGACCAAGTCGTGTATCTCCTCAATCCCCAAAGTCCTGAAAAATGGCCGCTGGCAGCTGTATTGGACGTCCAAAATTGGCGAATATTAGTCTTGAGCATCGTCACATCAATATCTTCGCTTGTGTAAAATTGGAAAAAATTCCAGTAATAATTGTGGCTTCCAGAAACTGGAACAGAAAATCTCTGCGGGTGCAGTGGCGGCAGCGGCGCTGGAACAAAACCACAGTATCTCTCGACTTTCGTTGTTGGGGAGATACAATAAGATAAGGCGGTCCTCAAGAGTCTTGTTTCAGGCAATCCAAAATATTTTGGTCCATAGTTCCCAGCTTTACCGTTAGGTTCCACTGCCTTTGTTGATGGCGCAAAGGCCCAGTTTAGAAACGCATGCTTCATTTGATTTTTCTACGATATTTTCTTCATCATAGTACAAGATATTCTTGATTTTCTTTTTTTTTTTTTTGCCCGCCACCACCCCCTCCTATAGGGAGGTCCACTATATTGAAGAAATTGACTACAGTGTCCCTGAAATATCCCATACTGACAGTTGGAAATGGGAACAATGTTGTTGTACACTGTCAGACAGTGGCTCCCTGACAACAACCAGGTATTTCCAAGACAGCCTTAAGGAGGCAAACTAGCATTTTGCCTAACCTTCTACTGCATACCTGTGCGAACACTGATTGGTCAGATCCTAGGTAATGCAGCAGAGCCACACCTGAAAAACACCTAGCTCATGTCAGAGAACCAATAAATGACAGTCCATGACAGCGGTAGTACCTTTTTCCACATTCATAGTCAGACATTATGTCACAGTTGGGATATTAGCAGCACATTTGTTTAAAATCACTTTTAGGGTTTCAAAGCCGTAAAGACAGCTTTAAAACAGAAAATGAGCTGAACAATAGTCCATGCGGAGGCTGAATGTAACTCCGAATAATTATTTTTCCAATGAGTTTGGAAAATGCACTCATATACTGTTGAACCTGAAAAAATGTTATTACCTCCTAGAGATTCAGAAAGCCTGGAGAACGAGGAAACATTCTTTGGTGGAGGTTACAAGCTTTCCTGACGCAGAATGAGGTCTCTGTTAAGCTTTGTTTTCCGGCCTTCATTGGCAGAAATTGAATCCAGTGCCCCATTAATACCCAACAGTAACAGTGGGAAATGGGAACGCTGTTGTCGTAAACTGTCAGATAACGGTTCCTTGACATCAACCAGGTATTTCAAAGACACGGCTAAGGAGGCGAGCTAGCACTCTTTTGCCTAACCTTCGACTCCATACCTATGCGGACACTGAAGGGCTAGATCCTAAGACAAGCAGCGGATTCACATCTTGAAAATACCTAGATCATGTCAGTTAACCATTATCTGACAGTCTAATGACAGGTGTATTCCCTTTTCCCATTGTGACAATCGCAGATCAAAGTGGAGCTACATTCGATGTCCAATGAAGAAGGTGGGTAAACAACACCTTATATGAACCTCATTCCATATCATAACTACTCGTAAAATAAACCAAAAGATCTGTGAAATTCTCTTCCTCCATAAACGTTTGGATTTTTTTAAATCGGTACTTGCCTCACTAAATCAAGAAAGCAAATTGATGGAAAATCGATGACGTGGTTGCCACAGGGACCAAGTCGTGTATCTCCTCAATCCCCAAAGTCCTGAAAAATGGCTGCTGGCAGCTGTATTGGACGTCCAAAATTGGCGAATATTAGTCTTGAGCATCGTCGCATCAATATCTTCGCTTGTGTAAAATTGGAAAAAATTCCAGTAATAATTGTGGCTTCCAGAAACTGGAACAGAAAATCTCTGCGAGTGCAGTGGCGGCAGCGGCGCTGGAACAAAACCATAGTATCTTTCGACTTTCGTTGTTGGGGAGATACGATACGATAAGGCGGTCCTCAAGAGTCTTGTTTCAGGCAATCCAAAATATATTGGTCCATAGTTCCCAGTTTTACTGTTAGGTTCCACTGCCTTTGTTGATGGCGCAAAGGCCCAGTTTAGAAACGCATGCTTCATTTGATTTTTCTACGATATTTTCTTGATCATAGTACAAGATATTCTTGATTTTCTTTTTTTTTTTTGCCTGCCACCACCCCCTCCTATAGGGAGGTCCACTATATTGAAGAAATTGACTACAGTGCCCCTGCAATATCCCATACTGACGGTTGGAAATGGGAACAATGTTGTTGTACACTGTCAGACAGTGGTTCCCTGACATCAACCAGGTATTTCCAAGACAGCCTTAAGGAGGCAAGCTAGCATTTTGCCTAACCTTCTACTGCATACCTGTGCGGACACTGATTGGTCATATCCTAGGTAATGCAGCAGAGCCACACCTTAAAAACACCTAGCTCATGTCAGAGAACCAATAAATGACAGTCCATGACAGCTGTGGTACCTTTTTCCACATTCATAGTCAGACATTACGTCACAGTTGGGATATTAGCAGCACATTTGTTTTAAATCCCTTTTAGGGTTTCAAAGCCGTAAAGACAGCTTTAAAACAGAAAATGAGCTGAACAATAGTCCATGCGGAGGCTGAATGTAACACCGAATAATTATTTTTCCAATGAGTTTGGAAAATTCACTCATATATTGTTGGACCTGAAAAAATGTTATTACCTCCTCGAGATTCAGAAAGCCTGGAGAACGAGGAAACATTTTTTGGTGGAGGTTACAAGCTTTCCTGACGCAGAATGAGGTCTCTGTTAAGCTTTGCTTTCCGGCCTTCCTTGGCAGAAATTGAATCCAGTGCCCCATTAATACCCAACAGTAACAGTGCGAAATGGGAACACTGTTGTCGTAAACTGTCAGATAACGGTTCCTTGACATCAACCAGGTATTTCCAAGACACGGCTAAGGAGGCGAGCTAGCACTCTTTTGCCTAACCTTCGACTCCATACCTATGCGGACACTGAAGGGCTAGATCCTAAGACAAGCAGCGGATTCACATCTTGAAAATACCTAGATCATGTCAGTTAACCATTATCTGACAGTCTAATGACAGGTGTATTCCCTTTTCCCATTGTGACAATCGCAGATCAAAGTGGAGCTACATTCGATGTCCAATGAAGAAGGTGGGTAAACAACACCTAATATGAACCTCATTCCAAATCATAACTACTCGTAAAATAAACCAAAAGATCTGTGAAATTCTCTTCCTCCATAAACGTTTGGATTTTTTTAAATCGGTACTTGCCTCACTAAATCAAGAAAGCAAATTGATGGAAAATAGATGACGTGGTTGCCACAGGGACCAAGTCGTGTATCTCCTCAATCCCCAAAGTCCTGAAAAATGGCAGCTGACAGCTGTATTGGACGTCCAAAATTGGCGAATATTAGTCTTGAGCATCGTCACATCAATATCTTCGCTTGTGTGAAATTGGAAAAAAATTCCAGTAATAATTGTGGCTTCCAGAAACTGGAAGAGAAAATCTCTGCGGGTGCAGTGGCGGCAGCGGCGCTGGAACAAAACCATAGTATCTCTCGACTTTCGTTGTTGGGGAGATACAATAAGATAAGGCGGTCCTCAAGAGTCTTGTTTCAGGCAATCCAAAATATTTTGGTCCATAGTTCCCAGCTTTACCGTTAGGTTCCACTGCCTTTGTTGATGGCGCAAAGGCCCAGTTTAGAAACGCATGCTTCATTTGATTTTTCTACGATATTTTCTTCATCATAGTACAAGATATTCTTGATTTTCTTTTTTTTTTTTTTTGCCCGCCACCACCCCCTCCTATAGGGAGGTCCACTATATTGAAGAAATTGACTACAGTGTCCCTGAAATATCCCATACTGACAGTTGGAAATGGGAACAATGTTGTTGTACACTGTCAGACAGTGGCTCCCTGACATCAACCAGGTATTTCCAAGACAGCCTTAAGGAGGCAAACTAGCATTTTGCCTAACCTTCTACTGCATACCTGTGCGAACACTGATTGGTCAGATCCTAGGTAATGCAGCAGAGCCACACCTTAAAAACACCTTGCTCATGTCAGAGAACCAATAAATGACAGTCCATGACAGCGGTAGTACCTTTTTCCACATTCATAGTCAGACATTACGTCACAGTTGGGATATTAGCAGCACATTTGTTTTAAATCACTTTTAGGGTTTCAAAGCCGTAAAGACAGCTTTAAAACAGAAAATGAGCTGAACAATAGTCCATGCGGAGGCTGAATGTAACACCGAATAATTATTTTTCCAATGAGTTTGGAAAATGCACTCATATATTGTTGGACCTGAAAAAATGTTATTACCTCCTTGAGATTCAGAAAGCCTGGAGAACGAGGAAACATTCTTTGGTGGAGGTTACAAGCTTTCCTGACGCAGAATGAGGTCTCTGTTAAGCTTTGTTTTCCGGCCTTCATTGGCAGAAATTGAATCCAGTGCCCCATTAATACCCAACAGTAACAGTGGGAAATGGGAACACTGTTGTCGTAAACTGTCAGATAATGGTTCCTTGACATCAACCAGGTATTTCCAAGACATGGCTAAGGAGGCGAGCTAGCACTCTTTTGCCTAACCTTCGACTCCATACCTATGCGGACACTGAAGGGCTAGATCCTAAGACAAGCAGCGGATTCACATCTTGAAAATACCTAGATCATGTCAGTTAACCATTATCTGACAGTCTAATGACAGGTGTATTCCCTTTTCCCATTGTGACAATCGCAGATCAAAGTGGAGCTACATTCGATGTCCAATAAAGAAGGTGGGTAAACAACACCTAATATGAACCTCATTCCATATCATAACTACTCGTAAAATAAACCAAAAGATCTGTGAAATTCTCTTCCTCCATAAACGTTTGGATTTTTTTAAATCGGTACTTGCCTCACTAAATCAAGAAAGCAAATTGATGGAAAATAGATGACGTGGTTGCCACAGGGACCAAGTCGTGTATCTCCTCAATCCCCAAAGTCCTGAAAAATGGCCGCTGGCAGCTGTATTGGACGTCTAAAATTGGCGAATATTAGTCTTGAGCATCGTCACATCAATATCTTCGCTTGTGTAAAATTGGAAAAAATTCCAGTAATAATTGTGGCTTCCAGAAACTGGAACAGAAAATCTCTGCGGGTGCAGTGGCGGCAGCGGCGCTGGAACAAAACCATAGTATCTCTCGACTTTCGTTGTTGGGGAGATACAATAAGATAAGGCGGTCCTCAAGAGTCTTGTTTCAGGCAATCCAAAATATTTTGGTCCATAGTTCCCAGCTTTACCGTTAGGTTCCACTGCCTTTGTTGATGGCGCAAAGGCCCAGTTTAGAAACGCATGCTTCATTTGATTTTTCTACGATATTTTCTTGATCATAGTACAAGATATTCTTGATTTTCTTTTTTTTTTTTTTGCCCGCCACCACCCCCTCCTATAGGGAGGTCCACTATATTGAAGAAATTGACTACAGTGTCCCTGAAATATCCCATACTGACAGTTGGAAATGGGAACAATGTTGTTGTACACTGTCAGACAGTGGCTCCCTGACATCAACCAGGTATTTCCAAGACAGCCTTAAGGAGGCAAACTAGCATTTTGCCTAACCTTCTACTGCATCCTGTGCGGACACTGATTGGTCAGATCCTGGGTAATGCAGCAGAGCCACACCTTAAAAACACCTAGCTCATGTCAGAGATCCAATAACTCACAGTCCATGACAGCTGTAGTCCCTTTTTCCACATTCATAGTCAGACATTACGTCACAGTCGGGATATTAGCGGCACATTTGTTTTAAATAACTTTTAGGGTTTCAAAGCCGTAAAGACAGCTTTAAAACAGAAAATGAGCTGAACAATAGTCCATGCGGAGGCTGAATGTAACACCGAATAATTATTACTCCGATGAGATTGGAAAATGCGCTCATATATTGTTGGACCTGAAAAAATGTTATTACCTCCTAGAGATTCAGAAAGCCTCTAGAACTAGGGAACATTTTTTAGTGGAAGTTACAAGCTTTCCTGACGCAGAATGAGGTCTCTGTTAAGCTTTGTTTTCCGGCCTTCTTTGGCAGAAATTGAATCCAGTGCCCCATTAATACCCAACAGTAACAGTGGGAAATGGGAACACTGTTGTCGTAAACTGTCAGATAACGGTTCCTTGACATCAACCAGGTATTTCCAAGACAAGGCTAAGGAGGCGAGCTAGCACTCTTTTGCCTAACCTTCGACTCCATACCTATGCGGACACTGAAGGGCTAGATCCTAAGACAAGCAGCGGATTCACATCTTGAAAATACCTAGATCATGTCAGTTAACCATTATCTGACAGTCTAATGACAGGTGTATTCCCTTTTCCCATTGTGACAATCGCAGATCAAAGTGGAGCTACATTCGATGTCCAATGAAGAAGGTGGGTAAACAACACCTAATATGAACCTCATTCCATATCATAACTACTCGTAAAATAAACCAAAAGATCTGTGAAATTCTCTTCCTCCATAAACGTTTGGATTTTTTTCAATCGGTACTTGCCTCACTAAATCAAGAAAGCAAATTGATGGAAAATCGATGACGTGGTTGCCACAGGGACCAAGTCGTGTATCTCCTCAATCCCCAAAGTCCTGAAAAATGGCCGCTGGCAGCTGTATTGGACGTCCAAAATTGGCGAATATTAGTCTTGAGCATCGTCACATCAATATCTTCGCTTGTGTAAAATTGGAAAAAATTCCAGTAATAATTGTGGCTTCCAGAAACTGGAACAGAAAATCTCTGCGGGTGCAGTGGCGGCAGCGGCGCTGGAACAAAACCATAGTATCTCTCGACTTTCGTTGTTGGGGAGATACAATAAGATAAGGCGGTCCTCAAGAGTCTTGTTTCAGGCAATCCAAAATATTTTGGTCCATAGTTCCCAGCTTTACCGTTAGGTTCCACTGCCTTTGTTGATGGCGCAAAGGCCCAGTTTAGAAACGCATGCTTCATTTGATTTTTCTACGATATTTTCTTCATCATAGTACAAGATATTCTTGATTTTCTTTTTTTTTTTTTTGCCCGCCACCACCCCCTCCTATAGGGAGGTCCACTATATTGAAGAAATTGACTACAGTGTCCCTGAAATATCCCATACTGACAGTTGGAAATGGGAACAATGTTGTTGTACACTGTCAGACAGTGGCTCCCTGACATCAACCAGGTATTTCCAAGACAGCCTTAAGGAGGCAAACTAGCATTTTGCCTAACCTTCTACTGCATCCTGTGCGGACACTGATTGGTCAGATCCTAGGTAATGCAGCAGAGCCACACCTTAAAAAACACCTAGCTCATGTCAGAGAACCAATAAATGACAGTCCATGACAGCTGTGGTACCTTTTTCCACATTCATAGTCAGACATTACGTCACAGTTGGGATATTAGCAGCACATTTGTTTTAAATCCCTTTTAGGGTTTCAAAGCCGTAAAGACAGCTTTAAAACAGAAAATGAGCTGAACAATAGTCCATGCGGAGGCTGAATGTAACACCGAATAATTATTTTTCCAATGAGTTTGGAAAATGCACTCATATATTGTTGGACCTGAAAAAATGTTATTACCTCCTAGAGATTCAGAAAGCCTGGAGAACGAGGAAACATTTTTTGGTGGAGGTTACAAGCTTTCCTGACGCAGAATGAGGTCTCTGTTAAGCTTTGTTTTCCGGCCTTCCTTGGCAGAAATTGAATCCAGTGCCCCATTAATACCCAACAGTAACAGTGGGAAATGGGAACACTGTTGTCGTAAACTGTCAGATAACGGTTCCTTGACATCAACCAGGTATTTCCAAGACACGGCTAAGGAGGCGAGCTAGCACTCTTTTGCCTAACCTTCGACTCCATACCTATGCGGACACTGAAGAGCTAGATCCTAAGACAAGCAGCGGATTCACATCTTGAAAATACCTAGATCATGTCAGTTAACCATTATCTGACAGTCTAATGACAGGTGTATTCCCTTTTCCCATTGTGACAATCGCAGATCAAAGTGGAGCTACATTCGATGTCCAATGAAGAAGGTGGGTAAACAACACCTAATATGAACCTCATTCCATATCATAAGTACTCGTAAAATAAACCAAAAGATCTGTGAAATTCTCTTCCTCCATAAACGTTTGGATTTTTTTAAATCGGTACTTGCCTCACTAAATCAAGAAAGCAAATTGATGGAAAATAGATGACGTGGTTGCCACAGGGACCAAGTCGTGTATCTCCTCAATCCCCAAAGTCCTGAAAAATGGCCGCTGGCAGCTGTATTGGACGTCCAAAATTGGCGAATATTAGTCTTGAGCATCGTCACATCAATATCTTCGCTTGTGTAAAATTGGAAAAAATTCCAGTAATAATTGTGGCTTCCAGAAACTGGAACAGAAAATCTCTGCGGGTGCAGTAGCGGCAGCGGCGCTGGAACAAAACCATAGTATCTCTCGACTTTCGTTGTTGGAGAGATACAATAAGATAAGGCGGTCCTCAAGAGTCTTGTTTCAGGCAATCCAAAATATTTTGGTCCATAGTTCCCAGCTTTACCGTTAGGTTCCACTGCCTTTGTTGATGGCGCAAAGGCCCAGTTTAGAAACGCATGCTTCATTTGATTTTTCTACGATATTTTCTTCATCATAGTACAAGATATTCTTGATTTTCTTTTTTTTTTTTTTGCCCGCCACCACCCCCTCCTATAGGGAGGTCCACTATATTGAAGAAATTGACTACAGTGTCCCTGAAATATCCCATACTGACAGTTGGAAATGGGAACAATGTTGTTGTACACTGTCAGACAGTGGCTCCCTGACATCAACCAGGTATTTCCAAGACAGCCTTAAGGAGGCAAACTAGCATTTTGCCTAACCTTCTACTGCATCCTGTGCGGGCACTGATTGGTCAGATCCTAGGTAATGCAGCAGAGCCACACCTTAAAAACACCTAGCTCATGTCAGAGAACCAATAAATGACAGTCCATGACAGCTGTGGTACCTTTTTCCACATTCATAGTCAGACATTACGTCACAGTTGGGATATTAGCAGCACATTTGTTTTAAATCACTTTTAGGGTTTCAAAGCCGTAAAGACAGCTTTAAAACAGAAAATGAGCTGAACAATAGTCCATGCGGAGGCTGAATGTAACACCGAATAATTATTTTTCCAATGAGTTTGGAAAATGCACTCATGTATTGTTGGACCTGAAAAAATGTTATTACCTCCTAGAGATTCAGAAAGCCTGTAGAACTTGGGAACATTTTTTGGTGGAGGTTTCAAGCTTTCCAGACGCAGAATGAGGTCTCTGTTAAGCTTTGTTTTCCGGCCTTCATTGGCAGAAATTGAATACAGTGCCCCATTAATACCCAAGAGTAACAGTGGGAAATGGGAGCACTGTTGTCGTTAACTGTCAGATAACGGTTCCTTGACATCAACAGGGTATTACCAAGACACGGCTAAGGAGGCAAGCTAGGACTCTTTTGTCTAATCTTCGACTCCATACCTATGTGGACACTGAAGGGCTAGTTCCTAAGACAAGCAGCGGATTCACATCTTGAAAATACCTAGATCATGTCAGTTAACCATTATCTGACAGTCTTATGACAGGTGTATTCCCTTTTCCCATTGAGACAATCGCAGATCAAAGTGGAGCTATATTCGATGTCCAATGAAGAAGGTGGGAAAACAACACCTAATATGAACCTCATTCCAGATCATAACTACTCATAAAATTAACCAAAAGATCTGTGAAATTCTCTTCCTTCATAAATGTTAGGATTTTTTTAAAGCGGTACTTGCCTCACTAAATCACGACAGCAAATTGATGGAAAATAGATGAAGAGGTTGCCACAGGGACCAAGTCGTGTATCTCCTCAATCCCCAAAGTTCTGAAAAATGGCCGCTGGCAGCTGTATTGGACGTCCAAAATTGGCGAATATTAGTCTTGAGCATCGTCACATCAATATCTTCGCTTGTGTAAAATTGGAAAAAATTCCAGTAATAATTGTGGCTTCCAGAAACTGGAACAGAAAATCTCTGCGGGTGCAGTGGCGGCAGCGGCACTGGAACAAAACCATAGTATCTCTCGACTTTGGATGTTGGGGAGATACAATAAGATAAGGCGGTCCTCAAATATCTTGTTTCAGGCAATCCAAAATATATTGGTCCATAGTTCCCAGTTTTACTGTTAGGTTCCACTGCCTTTGTTGATGGCGCAAAGGCCCAGTTTTGAAACGAATGCTTCATTTGATTTTTGTACGATATTTCCTTCATCATAGTACAAGATATTCTTGATTTTTTATTTTTATTTTTTTTCCCGCCACCACCCCCTCCCAAAGGGAGGTCCACTATATTGAAGAAATTGACTACAGTGCCCCTCAAATATCCCATACTGACAGTTGGAAATGGGAACAATATTGTTGTACACTGTCAGACAGTGGTTCCCTGACATCAACCAAGTATTTCCAAAACAGCCTTAAGGAGGCAAGCTAGCATTTTGCCTAACCTTCTACAGCATACCTGGGCAGACACTGATTGGTCAGATCCAAGGTAATGCAGCAGAGCCACACCTGAAAAACACCTATCTCATGTCAGAGATCCAATAACTCACAGTCCATGACAGCTGTAGTACCTTTTTCCACATTCATAGTCAGACATTACGTCACAGTCGGGATATTAGCAGCACATTTGTTTTAAATAACTTTTAGGGTTTCAAAGCCGTAAAGACTGTTTTAAAACAGAAAATGAGCTGAACAATAGTCCATGCGGAGGCTGAATGTAACACCGAATAATTATTTCTCCAATGAGATTGGAAAATGCGCTCATATATTGTTGGACCTGAAAAAAGGTTATTACCTCCTAGAGATTCAGAAAGCCTGTAGAACTAGGGAACATTTTTTAGTGGAAGTTACAAGCTTTCCTGACGCAGAATGAGGTCTCTGTTAAGCTTTGTTTTCCGGCCTTCTTTGGCAGAAATTGAATACAGTGCCCCATTAATACCCAAGAGTTTCAGGGGGAAATGGGAACGCTGTTGTCGTAAACTGTCAGATAACGGTTCCTTGACATCAACCAGGTATTTCCAAAACACGGCTAAGGAGGCAAGCTACGACTCTTTTGTCTAACCTTCGACTCCATACCTATGTGGACACTGAAGAGCTAGATCCTAAGACAAGCAACGGATTCACATCTTGAAAATACCTAGATCATGTCAGTTAACCATTTTCTGACAGTCTAATGACAGGTGTATTCCCTTTTCCCATTGAGACAATTGCAGATCAAAGTGGAGCTATATTCGATGTCCAATGAAGAAGGTGGGAAAACAACACCTAATATGAACCTCATTCCATATCATAACTACTCATAAAATAAACCCAAAGATCTGTGAAATTCTCTTCCTCCATGAACGTTTGAATTTTTTTAAAGCAGTACTTGCCTCACTACATCACAAAAGCAAATTAATGGAAAATAGATGACGTGGTTTCCACAGGGACCAAGTCGTGTATCTCCTCAATCCCCAAAGTTCTGAAAAATGGCTGCTGGCAGCTGTATTGGACCTCCAAAATTGGCGAATATTAGTCTTGAGCATCGTCACATCAATATCTTCGCTTGTGTAAAATTGGAAAAAATTCCAGTAATAATTGTGGCTTCCAGAAACTGGAACAGAAAATCTCTGCGGGTGCAGTGGCGGCAGCGGCGCTGGAACAAAACCATAGTATCTCTCGACTTTCGTTGTTGGGGAGATACAATAAGATAAGGCGGTCCTCAAGAGTCTTGTTTCAGGCAATCCAAAATATATTGGTCCATAGTTCCCAGTTTTACGGTTAGGTTCCACTGCCTTTGTTGATGGCGCAAAGGCCCAGTTTAGAAACGAATGCTTCATTTGATTTTTCTACGATATTTTCTTCATCATAGTACAAGATATTCTTGATTTTCTTTTTTTTTTTTGCCCGCCACCACCCCCTCCTATAGGGAGGTCCACTATATTGAAGAAATTGACTACAGTGCCCCTGAAATATCCCATACTGACAGTTGGAAATGGGAACAATGTTGTTGTACACTGTCAGACAGTGGTTCCCTGACATCAACCAGGTATTTCCAAGACAGCCTTAAGGAGGCAAGCTAGCATTTTGCCTAACCTTCTACTGCATACCTGTGCGGACACTGATTGGTCAGATCCTAGGTAATGCAGCAGAGCCACACCTTAAAAACACCTAGCTCATGTCAGAGAACCAATAAATGACAGTCCATGACAGCTGTAGTACCTTTTTCCACATTCATAGTCAGACATTACGTCACAGTTGGGATATTAGCAGCACATTTCTTTTAAATCACTTTTAGGGTTTCAAAACCTTAAAGACAGCTTTAAAACAGAAAATGAGCTGAACAGTAGTCCATGCGGAGGCTGAATGTAACACCGAATAATTATTTCTCCAATGAGTTTGGAAAATGTGCTCATATATTGTTGGACCTGAAAAAATGTTATTACCTCCTAGAGATTCAGAAAGCCTGGAGATTGAGGAAACATTCTTTGTTGGAGGTTACATGCTTTCCTGACGCAGAATGAGGTCTCTGTTAAGCTTTGTTTTCCGGCCTTCCTTGGCAGAAATTGAATCCAGTGCCCCATTAATACCCAACAGTAACAGTGGGAAATGGGAACACTGTTGTCGTAAACTGTCAGATAACGGTTCCTTGACATCAACCAGGTATTTCCAAGACACGGCTAAGGAGGCGAGCTAGCACTCTTTTGCCTAACCTTCGACTCCATACCTATGCGGACACTGAAGGGCTAGATCCTAAGACAAGCAGCGGATTCACATCTTGAAAATACCTAGATCATGTCAGTTAACCATTATCTGACAGTCTAATGACAGGTGTATTCCCTTTTCCCATTGTGACAATCGCAGATCAAAGTGGAGCTACATTCGATGTCCAATGAAGAAGGTGGGTAAACAACACCTAATATGAACCTCATTCCATATCATAACTACTCGTAAAATAAACCAAAAGATCTGTGAAATTCTCTTCCTCCATAAACGTTTGGATTTTTTGAAAGCGGTACTTGCCTCACTAAATCAAGAAAGCAAATTGATGGAAAATAGATGACGTGTTGCCACAGGGACCAAGTCGTGTATCTCCTCAATCCCCAAAGTCCTGAAAAATGGCCGCTGGCAGCTGTGTTGGACGTCCAAAATTGGCGAATATTAGTCTTGAGCATCGTCACATCAATATCTTCGCTTGTGTAAAATTGGAAAAAATTCCAGTAATAATTGTGGCTTCCAGAAACTGGAACAGAAAAACTCTGCGGGTGCAGTGGCGGCAGCGGCGCTGGAACAAAACCATAGTATCTCTCGACTTTCGTTGTTGGGGAGATACAATAAGATAAGGCGGTCCTCAAGAGTCTTGTTTCAGGCAATCCAAAATATTTTGGTCCATAGTTCCCAGCTTTACCTTTAGGTTCCACTGCCTTTGTTGATGGCGCAAAGGCCCAGTTTAAAAACGCATGCTTCATTTGATTTTTCTATGATATTTTCTTCATCATAGTACAAGATATTCTTGATTTTCTTTTTTTTTTTTTGCCCGCCACCACCCCCTCCTATAGGGAGGTCCACTATATTGAAGAAATTGACTACAGTGTCCTTGAAATATCCCATACTGACAGTTGGAAATGGGTACAATGTTGTTGTACACTGTCAGACAGTGGCTCCCTGACATCAACCAGGTATTTCCAAGACAGCCTTAAGGAGGCAAACTAGCATTTTGCCTAACCTTCTACTGCATACCTGTGCGGACACTGATTGGTCAGATCCTAGGTAATGCGGCAGAGCCACACCTTAAAAACACCTCGCTCATGTCAGAGAACCAATAAATGACAGTCCATGACAGCTGTAGTACCTTTTTCCACATTTATAGTCAGACATTACGTCAGTTGGGATATTAGCAGCACATTTGTTTTAAATCACTTTTAGGGTTTCAAAGCCGTAAAGACAGCTTTAAAACAGAAAATGAGCTGAACAATAGTCCATGCGGAGGCTGAATGTAACACCGAATAATTATTTTTCCAATGAGTTTGGAAAATGCACTCATATATTGTTGGACCTGAAAAAATGTTATTACCTCCTAGAGATTCAGAAAAGCCTGGAGAACGAGGAAACATTCTTTGGTGGAGGTTACAAGCTTTCCTGACGCAGAATGAGGTCTCTGTTAAGCTTTGTTTTCCGGCCTTCATTGGCAGAAATTGAATCCAGTGCCCCATTAATACCCAACAGTAACAGTGGAAAATGGGAACACTGTTGTCGTAAACTGTCAGATAACGGTTCCTTGACATCAACCAGGTATTTCCAAGACACGGCTAAGGAGGCGAGCTAGCACTCTTTTGCCTAACCTTCAACTCCATACCTATGCGGACACTGAAGGGCTAGATCCTAAGACAAGCAGCGGATTCACATCTTGAAAATACCTAGATCATGTCAGTTAACCATTATCTGACAGTCTAATGACAGGTGTATTCCCTTTTCCCATTGTGACAATCGCAGATCAAAGTGGAGCTACATTCGATGTCCAATGAAGAAGGTGGGTAAACAGCACCTAATATGAACCTCATTCCATATCATAACTACTCGTAAAATAAACCAAAAGATCTGTGAAATTCTCTTCCTCCATAAACGTTTGGATTTTTTTAAAGCGGTACTTGCCTCACTAAATCAAGAAAGCAAATTGATGGAAAATAGATGACGTGGTTGCCACAGGGACCAAGTCGTGTATCTCCTCAATCCCCAAAGTCCTGAAAAATGGCCGCTGGCAGCTGTATTGGACGTCCAAAATTGGCGAATATTAGTCTTGAGCATCGTCACATCAATATCTTCGCTTGTGTAAAATTGGAAAAAATTCCAGTAATGATTGTGGCTTCCAGAAACTGGAACAGAAAATCTCTGCGGGTGCAGTGGCGGCAGCGGCGCTGGAACAAAACCATAGTATCTCTCGACTTTCGTTGTTGGGGAGATACAATAAGATAAGGCGGTCCTTAAGAGTCTTGTTTCAGGCAATCCAAAATATTTTGGTCCATAGTTCCCAGCTTTACCGTTAGGTTCCACTGCCTTTGTTGATGGCGCAAAGGCCCAGTTTAGAAACGAATGCTTCATTTGATTTTTCTACGATATTTCCTTCATCATAGTACAAGATATTCTTGATTTTTTATTTTTATTTTTTTTCCCGCCACCACCCCCTCCCAAAGGGAGGTCCACTATATTGAAGAAATTGACAACAGTGCCCCTCAAATATCCCATAGTGACAGTTGGAAATGGGAACAATATTGTTGTACACCGTCAGACAGTGGTTCCCTGACATCAACCAGGTATTTCCAAGACAGCCTTAAGGAGGCAAGCTAGCATTTTGCCTAACCTTCTACTGCATACCTGTGCGGATACTGATTGGTCAGATCCTAGGTAATGCTGCAGAGCCACACCTTAAAAACACCTCGCTCATGTCAGAGAACCAATAAATGACAGTCCATGACAGCTGTAGTACCTTTTTCCACATTCATAGTCAGACATTACGTCACAGTTGGGATATTAGCAGCACATTTGTTTTAAATCCCTTTTAGGGTTTCAAAGCCGTAAAGACAGCTTTAAAACAGAAAATGAGCTGAACAATAGTCCATGCGGAGGCTGAATGTAACACCGAATAATTATTTTTCCAATGAGTTTGGAAAATGCACTCATATATTGTTGGACCTGAAAAAATGTTATTACCTCCTAGAGATTCAGAATGCCTGGAGAACGAGGAAACATTCTTTGGTGGAGGTTACAAGCTTTCCTGACGCAGAATGAGGTCTCTGTTAAGCTTTGTTTTCCGGCCTTCCTTGGCAGAAATTGAATCCAGTGCCCCATTAATACCCAACAGTAACAGTGGGAAATGGGAACACTGTTGTTGTAAACTGTCAGATAACGGTTCCTTGACATCAACCAGGTATTTCCAAGACACGGCTAAGGAGGCAAGCTTGGACTCTTTTGTCTAACCTTCGACTCCATACCTATGCGGACACTGAAGGGCTAGATCCTAAGACAAGCAGCGGATTCACATCTTGAAAATACCTAGATCATGTCAGTTAACCATTATCTGACAGTCTAATGACAGGTGTATTCCCTTTTCCCATTGAGACAATCGCAGATCAAAGTGGAGCTATATTCGATGTCCAATGAAGAAGGTGGGAAAACAACACCTAATATGAACCTCGTTCCATATCAAAACTTCTCATAAAATTAACCAAAAGATCTTTGAAATTCTCTTCCTTCATAAACGTTTGGATTTTTTTAAAGCGGTGCTTGCCTCACTAAATCACGAAAGCAAATTGATGGAAAATAGATGATGAGGTTGCCACAGTGACCAAGTCGTGTATCTCCTCAATCCCCAAGGTTCTGAAAAATGGCCGCTGGCAGCTGTATTGGACGTCCAAAATTGGCGAATATTAGTCTTGAGCATCGTCACATCAATATCTTCGCTTGTGTAAAATTGGAAAAAATTCCAGTAATAATTGTGGCTTCCAGAAACTGGAACAGAAAATCTCTGCGGGTGCAGTGGCGGCAGCGGCACTGGAACAAAACCATAGTATCTCTCGACTTTCGATGTTGGGGAGATACAATAAGATAAGGCGGTCCTCAAGAGTCTTGTTTCAGGCAATCCAAAATATATTGGTCCATAGTTCCCAGTTTTACTCTTAGGTTCCACTGCCTTGTTGATGGCGCAAAGGCCCAGTTTTGAAACGAATGCTTCATTTGATTTTTGTACGATATTTCCTTCATCATAGTACAAGATATTCTTGATTTTTTATTTTTATTTTTTTTCCCGCCACCACCCTTTCCCAAAGGGAGGTCCACTATATTGAAGAAATTGACTACAGTGTCCCTGAAATATCCCATACTGACAGTTGGAAAGGGGAACAATGTTGTTGTACACTGTCAGACAGTGGCTCCCTGACATCAACCAGGTATTTCCAAGACAGCCTTAAGGAGGCAAACTAGCATTTTGCCTAACCTTCTACTGCATACCTGTGCGGACACTGATTGGTCAGATCCTAAGTAATGCAGCAGAGCCACACCTTAAAAACACCTAGCTCATGTCAGAGAACCAATAAATGACAGTCCATGACAGCTGTAGTACCTTTTTCCACATTCATAGTCAGACATTATGTCACAGTTGGGATATTAGCAGCACATTTGTTTTAAATAACTTTTAGGGTTTCAAAGCCGTAAAGACAGCTTTAAAACAGAAAATGAGCTGAACAATAGTCCATGCGGAGGCTGAATGTAACACCGAATAATTATTTTTCCAATGAGTTTGGAAAATGCACTCATATATTGTTGGACCTGAAAAAATGTTATTACCTCCTAGAGATTCAGAAAGCCTGTAGAACTAGGGAACATTTTTTGGTGGAGGTTACAAGCTTTCCTGACGCAGAATGAGGTCTCTGTTAAGCTTTGTTTTCCGGCCTTCATTGGCAGAAATTGAATACAGTGCCCCATTAATACCCAAGAGTAACAGTGGGAAATGGGAGCACTGTTGTCGTAAACTGTCAGAAAACGGTTCCTTGACATCAACAGGGTATTTCCAAGACACGGCTAAGGAGGCAAGCTAGGACTCTTTTGTCTAATCTTCGACTCCATACCGATGTGGACACTGAAGGGCTAGTTCCTGAGACAAGCAGCAGATTCACATCTTGAAAATACCTAGATCATGTCAGTTAACCATTATCTGACAGTCTAATGACAGGTGTATTCCCTTTTCCCATTGAGACAATCGCAGATCAAAGTGGAGCTATATTCGATGTCCAATGAAGAAGGTGGGAAAACAACACCTAATATGAACCTCATTCCATATCATAACTACTCATAAAATTAACCAAAAGATCTGTGAAATTCTCTTCCTTCATAAACGTTTGGATTTTTTTAAAGCGGTACTTGCCTCACTAAATCACGAAAGCAAATTGATGGAAAATAGATGACGAGGTTGCCACAGGGACCAAGTCGTGTATCTCCTCAATCCCCAAAGTTCTGAAAAATGGCCGCTGGCAGCTGTATTGGATGTCCAAAATTGGCGAATATTAGTCTTGAGCATCGTCACATCAATATCTTCGCTTGTGTGAAATTGGAAAAAATTCCAGTAATAATTGTGGCTTCCAGAAACTGGAACAGAAAATCTCTGCGGGTGCAGTGGCGGCAGCGGCACTGGAACAAAACCATAGTATCTCTCGACTTTCGATGTTGGGGAGATACAATAAGATAAGGCGGTCCTCAAGAGTCTTGTTTCAGGCAATCCAAAATATATTGGTCCATAGGTACCAGTTTTACTGTTAGGTTCCACTGCCTTTGTTGATGGCGCAAAGGCCCAGTTTTGAAACGAATGCTTCATTTGATTTTTGTATGATATTTCCTTCATCATAGTACAAGATATTCTTGATTTTTTATTTTTATTTTTTTTCCCGCCACCACCCCCTCCCAAAGGGAGGTCCACTATTGTGAAGAAATTGACTACAGTGCCCCTCAAATATCCCATACTGACAGTTGGAAATGGGAACAATATTGTTGTACGCTGTCAGACAGTGGTTCCCTGACATCAACCAAGTATTTCCAAAACAACCTTAAGGAGGCAAGCTAGCATTTTGCCTAACCTTCTACTGCATACCTGGGCAGACACTGATTGGTCAGATCCAAGGTAATGCAGCAGAGCCACACCTGAAAAACACCTCTCTCATGTCAGAGATCCAATAACTCACAGTCCATGACAGCTGTAGTACCTTTTTCCACATTCATAGTCAGACATTACGTCACAGTCGGGATATTAGCAGCACATTTGTTTTAAATCACTTTTAGGGTTTCAAAGCCGTAAAGACTGTTTTAAAACAGAAAATGAGCTGAACAATAGTCCATGCGGAGGCTGAATGTAACATCGAATAATTATTTCTCCAATGAGATTGGAAAATGCGCTCATATATTGTTGGACCTGAAAAAATGTTATTACCTCCTAGAGATTCAGAAAGCCTGTAGAACTAGGGAACATTTTTTGGTGGAAGTTACAAGCTTTACTGACGCAAAATAAGGTCTCTGTTAAGCTTTGTTTTCCGGCCTTCTTTGGCAGAAATTGAATACAGTGCCCCATTAATACCCAAGAGTAGCAGGGGGAAATGGGAACGCTGTTGTCGTGAACTGTCAGATAACGGTTCCTTGACATCAACCAGGTATTTCCAAGACACGGCTAAGGAGGCAAGCTATGACTCTTTTGTCTAACCTTCGACTCCATACCTATGTGGACACTGAAGAGCTAGATCCTAAGACAAGCAACGGATTCGCATCTTGAAAATACCTAGATCATGTCAGTTAACCATTTTCTGACAGTCTAATGACAGGTGTATTCCCTTTTCCCATTGAGACAATCGCAGATCAAAGTGGAGCTATATTCGATGTCCAATGAAGAAGGTGGGAAAACAACACCTAATATGAACCTCATTCCATATCATAACTACTCGTAAAATAAACCCAAAGATCTGTGAAATTCTCTTCCTCCATAAACGTTTGGATTTTTTAAAGCAGGACTTGCCTCACTAAATCAAGAAAGCAAATCGATGGAAAATAGATGACGTGGTTGCCACAGGGACCAAGTCGTGTATCTCCTCAATCCCCAAAGTCCTGAAAAATGGCCGCTGGCAGCTGTATTGGACGTCCAAAATTGGCGAATATTAGTCTTGAGCATCGTCACATCAATATCTTCGCTTGTGTAAAATTGGAAAAAATTCCAGTAATAATTGTGGCTTCCAGAAACTGGAAAAGAAAATCTCTGCGGGTGCAGTGGCGGCAGCGGCGCTGGAACAAAACCATAGTATCTCTCGACTTTCGTTGTTGGGGAGATACAATAAGATAAGGCGGTCCTCAAGAGTCTTGTTTCAGGCAATCCAAAATATTTTGGTCCATAGTTCCCAGCTTTACCGTTAGGTTCCACTGCCTTTGTTGATGGGGCAAAGGCCCAGTTTAGAAACGCATGCTTCATATGATTTTTGTACGTTATTTTCTTCATCATAGTACAAGATATTCTTGATTTTCTTTTTTTTTTTTTGCCCGCCACCACCCCCTCCTATAGGGAGGTCCACTATATTGAAGAAATTGACTACAGTGTCCCTGAAATATCCCATACTGACAGTTGGAAATGGGAACAATGTTGTTGTACACTGTCAGACAGTGGCTCCCTGACATCAACCAGGTATTTCCAAGACAGCCTTAAGGAGGCAAACTAGCATTTTGCCTAACCTTCTACTGCATACCTGTGCGGACACTGATTGGTCAGATCCTAGGTAATGCGGCAGAGCCACACCTTAAAAACATCTAGCTCATGTTAGAGAACCAATAAATGACAGTCCATGACAGCTGTAGTACCTTTTTCCACATTCATAGTCAGACATTATGTCACAGTTGGGATATTAGCAGCATATTTGTTCTAAATCACTTTTAGGGTTTCAAAGCCGTAAAGACAGCTTTAAAACAGAAAATGAGCTGAACAATAGTCCATGCGGAGGCTGAATGTAACACCGAATAATTATTTTTCCAATGAGTTTGGAAAATGCACTCATATATTGTTGGACCTGAAAAAATGTTATTACCTCCTAGAGATTCATAAAGCCTGTAGAACTAGGGAACATTTTTTGGTGGAGGTTACAAGCTTTCCTGACGCAGAATGAGGTCTCTGTTAAGCTTTGTTTTCTGGCCTTCATTGGCAGAAATTGAATACAGTGCCCCATTAATACCCAACAGTAACAGTGGGAAATGGGAACACTGTTGTCGTAAACTGTCAGATAACGGTTCCTTGACATCAACCAGGTATTTCCAAGACACGGCTAAGGAGGCAAGCTAGGACTCTTTTGTCTAACCTTCGACTCCATACCTATGTGGACACTGACGGGCTAGTTCCTGAGACAAGCAGCAGATTCACATCTTGAAAATACCTAGATCATGTCAGTTAACCATTATCTGACAGTCTAATGACAGGTGTATTCCCTTTTCCCATTGAGACAATCGCAGATCAAAGTGGAGCTATATTCGATGTCCAATGAAGAAGGTGGGAAAACAACACCTAATATGAACCTCATTCCATATCATAACTACTCATAAAATTAACCAAAAGATCTGTGAAATTCTCTTCCTTCATAAACGTTTGGATTTTTTTAAAGCGGTACTTGCCTCACTAAATCACGAAAGCAAATTGATGGAAAATAGATGACGAGGTTGCCACAGGGACCAAGTCGTGTATCTCCTCAATCCCCAAAGTTCTGAAAAATGGCCGCTGGCAGCTGTATTGGATGTCCAAAATTGGCGAATATTAGTCTTGAGCATCGTCACATCAATATCTTCGCTTGTGTGAAATTGGAAAAAATTCCAGTAATAATTGTGGCTTCCAGAAACTGGAACAGAAAATCTCTGCGGGTGCAGTGGCGGCAGCGGCACTGGAACAAAACCATAGTATCTCTCGACTTTCGATGTTGGGGAGATACAATAAGATAAGGCCGTCCTCAAGAGTCTTGTTTCAGGCAATCCAAAATATATTGGTCCATAGGTACCAGTTTTACTGTTAGGTTCCACTGCCTTTGTTGATGGCGCAAAGGCCCAGTTTTGAAACGAATGCTTCATTTGATTTTTGTATGATATTTCCTTCATCATAGTACAAGATATTCTTGATTTTTTATTTTTATTTTTTTTCCCGCCACCACCCCCTCCCAAAGGGAGGTCCACTATTGTGAAGAAATTGACTACAGTGCCCCTCAAATATCCCATACTGACAGTTGGAAATGGGAACAATATTGTTGTACGCTGTCAGACAGTGGTTCCCTGACATCAACCAAGTATTTCCAAAACAACCTTAAGGAGGCAAACTAGCATTTTGCCTAACCTTCTACTGCATACCTGTGCGGACACTGATTGGTCAGATCCTAGGTAATGCGGCAGAGCCACACCTTAAAAACATCTAGCTCATGTTAGAGAACCAATAAATGACAGTCCATGACAGCTGTAGTACCTTTTTCCACATTCATAGTCAGACATTATGTCACAGTTGGGATATTAGCAGCATATTTGTTCTAAATCACTTTTAGGGTTTCAAAGCCGTAAAGACAGCTTTGAAACAGAAAATGAGCTGAACAATAGTCCATGCGGAGGCTGAATGTAACACCGAATAATTATTTTTCCAATGAGTTTGGAAAATGCACTCATATATTGTTGGACCTGAAAAAATGTTATTACCTCCTAGAGATTCAGAAAGCCTGGAGAACGAGGAAACATTCTTTGGTGGAGGTTACAAGCTTTCCTGACGCAGAATGAGGTCTCTGTTAAGCTTTGTTTTCCGGCCTTCATTGGCAGAAATTGAATCCAGTGCCCCATTAATACCCAACAGTAACAGTGGGAAATGGGAACACTGTTGTCGTAAACTGTCAGATAACGGTTCCTTGACATCAACCAGGTATTTCCAAGACACGGCTAAGGAGGCGAGCTCGCACTCTTTTGCCTAACCTTCGACTCCATTCCTATGCGAACACTGAAGGGCTAGATCCTAAGACAAGCAGCGGATTCACATCTTGAAAATACCTAGATCATGTCAGTTAACCATTATCTGACAGTCTAATGACAGGTGTATTCCCTTTTCCCATTGTGACAATCGCAGATCAAAGTGGAGCTACATTCGATGTCCAATGAAGAAGGTGGGTAAACAACACCTAATATGAACCTCATTCCATATCATAACTACTCGTAAAATAAACCAAAAGATCTGTGAAATTCTCTTCCTCCATAAACGTTTGGATTTTTTTAAAGCGGTACTTGCCTCACTAAATCAAGAAAGCAAATTGATGGAAAATAGATGACGTGGTTGCCACAGGGACCAAGTCGTGTATCTCCTCAATCCCCAAAGTCCTGAAAAATGGCCGCTGGCAGCTGTATTGGACGTCCAAAATTGGCGAATATTAGTCTTGAGCATCGTCACATCAATATCTTCGCTTGTGTAAAATTGGAAAAAATTCCAGTAATAATTGTGGCTTCCAGAAACTGGAACAGAAAATCTCTGCGGGTGCAGTGGCGGCAGCGGCGCTGGAACAAAACCATAGTATCTCTCGACTTTCGTTGTTGGGGAGATACAATAAGATTAGGCGGTCCTCAAGAGTCTTGTTTCAGGCTATCCAAAATATTTTGGTCCATAGTTCCCAGCTTTACCTTTAGGTTCCACTGCCATTGTTGATGGCGCAAAGGCCCAGTTTAGAAACGCATGCTTCATTTGATTTTTCTACGATATTTTCTTCATCATAGTACAAGATATTCTTGATTTTCTTTTTTTTTTTTTTGCCCGCCACCACCCCCTCCTATAGGGAGGTCCACTATATTGAAGAAATTGACTACAGTGTCCCTGAAATATCCCATACTGACAGTTGGAAATGGGAACAATGTTGTTGTACACTGTCAGACAGTGGCTCCCTGACATCAACCAGGTATTTCCAAGACAGCCATAAGAAGGCAAACTAGCATTTTGCCTAACCTTCTACTGCATACCTGTGCGGACACTGATTGGTCAGATCCTAGGTAATGCAGCAGAGCCACACCTTAAAAACACCTAGCTCATGTCAGAGAACCAATAAATGACAGTCCATGACAGCTGTAGTACCTTTTTCCACATTCATAGTCAGACATTACGTCACAGTTGGGATATTAGCAGCACATTTGTTTTAAATAACTTTTAGGGTTTCAAAGCCGTAAAGACAGCTTTAAAACAGAAAATGAGCTGAACAATAGTCCATGCGGAGGCTGAATGTAACACCGAATAATTATTTTTCTAATGAGTTTGGAAAATACACTCATATATTGTTGGACCTGAAAAAATGTTATTACCTCCTAGAGATTCAGAAAGCCTGTAGAACTAGGGAACATTTTTTGGTGGAGGTTTCAAGCTTTCCTGACGCAGAATGAGGTCTCTGTTAAGCTTTGTTTTCCGGCCTTCATTGGCAGAAATTGAATACAGTGCCCCATTAATACCCAAGAGTAACAGTGGGAAATGGGAGCACTGTTGTCGTAAACTGTCAGATAACGGTTCCTTGACATCAACAGGGTATTTCCAAGACACGGCTAAGGAGGCAAGCTAGGACTCTTTTGTCTAATCTTCGACTCCATACCTATGTGGACACTGAAGGGCTAGTTCCTAAGACAAGCAGCGGATTCACATCTTGAAAATACCTAGATCATGTCAGTTAACCATTATCTGACAGTCTAATGACAGGTGTATTCCCTTTTCCCATTGAGACAATCGCAGATCAAAGTGGAGCTATATTCGATGTCCAATGAAGAAGGTGGGAAAACAACACCTAATATGAACCTCGTTCCATATCAAAACTACTCATAAAATTAACCAAAAGATCTGTGAAATTCTCTTCCTTCATAAACGTTTGGATTTTTTTAAAGCGGTGCTTGCCTCACTAAATCACGAAAGCAAATTGATGGAAAATAGATGACGAGGTTGCCACAGGGACCAAGTCGTGTATCTCCTCAATCCCCAAAGTTCTGAAAAATGGCCGCTGGCAGCTGTATTGGACGCCCAAAATTGGCGAATATTAGTCTTGAGCATCGTCACATCAATATCTTCGCTTTTGTAAAATTGGAAAAAATTCCAGTAATAATTGTGGCTTCCAGAAACTGGAACAGAAAATCTCTGCGGGTGCAGTGGCGGCAGCGGCACTGGAACAAAACCATAGTATCTCTCGACTTTCGATGTTGGGGAGATACAATAAGATAAGGCGGTCCTCAAGAGTCTTGTTTCAGGCAATCCAAAATATATTGGTCCATAGTTCCCAGTTTTACTGTTAGGTTCCACTGCCTTGTTGATGGCGCAAAGGCCCAGTTTTGAAACGAATGCTTCATTTGATTTTTGTACGATATTTCCTTCATCATAGTACAAGATATTCTTGATTTTTTATTTTTATTTTTTTTCCCGCCACCACCCCCTCCCAAAGGGAGCTCCACTATATTGAAGAAATTGACTACAGTGTCCCTGAAATATCCCATACTGACAGTTGGAAAGGGGAACAATGTTGTTGTACACTGTCAGACAGTGGCTCCCTGACATCAACCAGGTATTTCCAAGACAGCCTTAAGGAGGCAAACTAGCATTTTGCCTAACCTTCTACTGCATACCTGTGCGGACACTGATTGGTCAGATCCTAGGTAATGCAGCAGAGCCACACCTTAAAAACACCTAGCTCATGTCAGAGAACCAATAAATGACAGTCCATGACAGCTGTAGTACCTTTTTCCACATTCATAGTCAGACATTACGTCACAGTCGGGATATTAGCAGCACATTTGTTTTAAATAACTTTTAGGGTTTCAAAGCCGTAAAGACTGTTTTAAAACAGAAAATGACCTGAACAATAGTCCATGCCGAGGCTGAATGTAACATCGAATAATTATTTCTCCAATGAGATTGGAAAATGCGCTCATATATTGTTGGACCTGAAAAAATGTTATTACCTCCTAGAGATTCAGAAAGCCTGGAGAACTAGGGAACATTTTTTAGTGGAAGTTACAAGCTTTACTGACGCAGAATGAGGTCTCTGTTAAGCTTTGTTTTCCGGCCTTCTTTGGCAGAAATTGAATACAGTGCCCCATTAATACCCAAGAGTAGCAGGGGGAAATGGGAACGCTGTTGTCGTGAACTGTCAGATAACGGTTCCTTGACATCCACCAGGTATTTCCAAGACACGGCTAAGGAGGCAAGCTATGACTCTTTTGTCTAACCTTCGACTCCATACCTATGTGGACACTGAAGAGCTAGATCCTAAGACAAGCAATGGATTCACATCTTGAAAATACCTAGATCATGTCAGTTAACCATTTTCTGACAGTCTAATGACAGGTGTATTCCCTTTTCCCATTGAGACAATTGCAGATCAAAGTGGAGCTATATTCGATGTCCAATGAAGAAGGTGGGAAAACAACACCTAATATGAACCTCATTCCATATCATAACTACTCATAAAATAAACCCAAAGATCTGTGAAATTCTCTTCCTCCATAAACGTTTGGATTTTTTAAAGCAGGACTTGCCTCACTAAATCAAGAAAGCAAATTGATGGAAAATAGATGACGTGGTTGCCACAGGGACCAAGTCGTGTATCTCCTCAATCCCCAAAGTCCTGAAAAATGGCCGCTGGCAGCTGTATTGGACGTCCAAAATTGGCGAATATTAGTCTTGAGCATCGTCACATCAATATCTTCGCTTGTGTAAAATTGGAAAAAATTCCAGTAATAATTGTGGCTTCCAGAAACTGGAAAAGAAAATCTCTGCGGGTGCAGTGGCGGCAGCGGCGCTGGAACAAAACCATAGTATCTCTCGACTTTCGTTGTTGGGGAGATACAATAAGATAAGGCGGTCCTCAAGAGTCTTGTTTCAGGCAATCCAAAATATTTTGGTCCATAGTTCCCAGCTTTACCGTTAGGTTCCACTGCCTTTGTTGATGGGGCAAAGGCCCAGTTTAGAAACGCATGCTTCATATGATTTTTGTACGTTATTTTCTTCATCATAGTACAGATATTCTTGATTTTCTTTTTTTTTTTTTGCCCGCCACCACCCCCTCCTATAGGGAGGTCCACTATATTGAAGAAATTGACTACAGTGTCCCTGAAATATCCCATACTGACAGTTGGAAATGGGAACAATGTTGTTGTACACTGTCAGACAGTGGCTCCCTGACATCAACCAGGTATTTCCAAGACAGCCTTAAGGAGGCAAACTAGCATTTTGCCTAACCTTCTACTGCATACCTGTGCGGACACTGATTGGTCAGATCCTAGGTAATGCGGCAGAGCCACACCTTAAAAACATCTAGCTCATGTCAGAGAACCAATAAATGACAGTCCATGACAGCTGTAGTACCTTTTTCCACATTCATAGTCAGACATTATGTCACAGTTGGGATATGAGCAGCATATTTGTTTTAAATCACTTTTAGGGTTTCAAAGCCGTAAAGACAGCTTTGAAACAGAAAATGAGCTGAACAATAGTCCATGCGGAGGCTGAATGTAACACCGAATAATTATTTTTCCAATGAGTTTGGAAAATGCACTCATATATTGTTGGACCTGAAAAAATGTTATTACCTCCTAGAGATTCAGAAAGCCTGGAGAACGAGGAAACATTCTTTGGTGGAGGTTACAAGCTTTCCTGACGCAGAATGAGGTCTCTGTTAAGCTTTGTTTTCCGGCCTTCATTGGCAGAAATTGAATCCAGTGCCCCATTAATACCCAACAGTAACAGTGGGAAATGGGAACACTGTTGTCGTAAACTGTCAGATAACGGTTCCTTGACATCAACCAGGTATTTCCAAGACACGGCTAAGGAGGCGAGCTAGCACTCTTTTGCCTAACCTTTGACTCCATACCAATGCGAATACTGAAGGGCTAGATCCTAAGACAAGTCGCGGATTCACATCTTGAAAATACCTAGATCATGTCAGTTAACCATTATCTGACAGTCTAAAGACAGGTGTATTCCCTTTTCCCACTGTGACAATCGCAGATCAAAGTAGAGCTATATTCGATGTCCAATGAAGAGGGTGGGTAAACAACACCTAATATGAACCTCATTCCATATCATAACTACTCGTAAAATAAACCAAAAGATCTGTGAAATTCTCTTCCTCCATAAACGTTTGGATTTTTTTAAAGCGGTACTTGCCTCACTAAATCAAGAAAGCAAATTGATGGAAAATAGATGACGTGGTTGCCACAGGGACCAAGTCGTGTATCTCCTCAATCCCCAAAGTCCTGAAAAATGGCCGCTGGCAGCTGTATTGGACGTCCAAAATTGGCGAATATTAGTCTTGAGCATCATCACATCAATATCTTCGCTTGTGTAAAATTGGAAAAAATTCCAGTAATAATTGTGGCTTCCAGAAACTGGAACAGAAAATCTCTGCGGGTGCAGTGGCGGCAGCGGCGCTGGAACAAAACCATAGTATCTCTCGACTTTCGTTGTTGGGGAGATACAATAAGATTAGGCGGTCCTCAAGAGTCTTGTTTCAGGCTATCCAAAATATTTTGGTCCATAGTTCCCAGCTTTACCTTTAGGTTCCACTGCCATTGTTGATGGCGCAAAGGCCCAGTTTAGAAACGCATGCTTCATTTGATTTTTCTACGATATTTTCTTCATCATAGTGCAAGATATTCTTGATTTTCTTTTTTTTTTTTTTTGCCCGCCACCACCCCCTCCTATAGGGAGGTCCACTATATTGAAGAAATTGACTACAGTGTCCCTGAAATATCCCATACTGACAGTTGGAAATGGGAACAATGTTGTTGTACACTGTCAGACAGTGGCTCCCTGACATCAACCAGGTATTTCCAAGACAGCCTTAAGAAGGCAAACTAGCATTTTGCCTAACCTTCTACTGCATACCTGTGCGGACACTGATTGGTCAGATCCTAGGTAATGCAGCAGAGCCACACCTTAAAAACACCTAGCTCATGTCAGAGAACCAATAAATGACAGTCCATGACAGCTGTAGTACCTTTTTCCACATTCATAGTCAGACATTACGTCACAGTTGGGATATTAGCAGCACATTTGTTTTAAATAACTTTTAGGGTTTCAAAGCCGTAAAGACAGCTTTAAAACAGAAAATGAGCTGAACAATAGTCCATGCGGAGGCTGAATGTAACACCAAATAATTATTTTTCTAATGAGTTTGGAAAATGCACTCATATATTGTTGGACCTGAAAAAATGTTATTACCTCCTAGAGATTCAGAAAGCCTGTAGAACTAGGGAACATTTTTTGGTGGAGGTTTCAAGCTTTCCTGACGCAGAATGAGGTCTCTGTTAAGCTTTGTTTTCCGGCCTTCATTGGCAGAAATTGAATACAGTGCCCCATTAATACCCAAGAGTAACAGTGGGAAATGGGAACGCTGTTGTCGTGAACTGTCAGATAACGGTTCCTTGACATCAACCAGGTATTTCCAAGACACGGCAAAGGAGGCAAGCTATGACTCTTTTGTCTAACCTTCGACTCCATACCTATGTGGACACTGAAGAGCTAGATCCTAAGACAAGCAACGGATTCACATCTTGAAAATACCTAGATCATGTCAGTTAACCATTTTCTGACAGTCTAATGACAGGTGTATTCCCTTTTCCCATTGAGACAATCGCAGATCAAAGTGGAGCTATATTCGATGTCCAATGAAGAAGGTGGGAAAACAACACCTAATATGAACCTCATTCCATATCATAACTACTCATAAAATTAACCAAAAGATCTGTGAAATTCTCTTCCTTCATAAACGTTTGGATTTTTTTAAAGCGGTACTTGCCTCACTAAATCACGAAAGCAAATTGATGGAAAATAGATGACGAGGTTGCCACAGGGACCAAGTCGTGTATCTCCTCAATCCCCAAAGTTCTGAAAAATGGCTGCTGGCAGCTGTATTGGACGTCCAAAATTGGCGAATATTAGTCTTGAGCATCGTCACATAAATATCTTCGCTTGTGTGAAATTGGAAAAAATTCCAGTAATAATTGTGGCTTCCAGAAACTGGAACAGAAAATCTCTGCGGGTGCAGTGGCGGCAGCGGCACTGGAACAAAACCATAGTATCTCTCGACTTTCGATGTTGGGGAGATACAATAAGATAAGGCCGTCCTCAAGAGTCTTGTTTCAGGCAATCCAAAATATATTGGTCCATAGTTCCCAGTTTTACTGTTAGGTTCCACTGCCTTTGTTGATGGCGCAAAGGCCCAGTTTTAAAACGAATGCTTCATTTGATTTTTGTACGATATTTCCTTCATCATAGAACAAGATATTCTTGATTTTTTATTTTTATTTTTTTTCCCGCCACCACCCCCTCCTAAAGGGAGGTCCACTATATTGAAGAAATTGACTACAGTGCCCCTCAAATATCCCATACTGACAGTTGGAAATGGGAACAATATTGTTGTACGCTGTCAGACAGTGGTTCCCTGACATCAACCAAGTATTTCCAAAACAACCTTAAGGAGGCAAACTAGCATTTTGCCTAACCTTCTACTGCATACCTGTGCGGACACTGATTGGTCAGATCCTAGGTAATGCGGCAGAGCCACACCTTAAAAACACCTAGCTCATGTCAGAGAACCAATAAATGACAGTCAATGACAGCTGTAGTACCTTTTTCCACATTCATAGTCAGACATTATGTCACAGTTGGGATATTAGCAGCATATTTGTTTTAAATAACTTTTAGGGTTTCAAAGCCGTAAAGACAGCTTTGAAACAGAAAATGAGCTGAACAATAGTCCATGCGGAGGCTGAATCTAACACCGAATAATTATTTTTCCAATGAGTTTGGAAAATGCACTCATATATTGTTGGACCTGAAAAAATGTTATTACCTCCTAGAGATTCAGAAAGCCTGGAGAAAGAGGAAACATTCTTTGGTGGAGGTTACAAGCTTTCCTGACGCAGAATGAGCTCTCTGTTAAGCTTTGTTTTCCGGCCTTCATAGGCAGAAATTGAATCCAGTGCCCCATTAATACCCAACAGTAACAGTGGGAAATGGGAACACTGTTGTCGTAAACTGTCAGATAACGGTTCCTTGACATCAACCAGGTATTTCCAAGACACGGCTAAGGAGGCGAGCTAGCACTCTTTTGCCTAACCTTCGACTCCATACCTATGCGGACACTGAAGGGCTAGATCCTAAGACAAGCAGCGGATTCACATCTTGAAAATACCTAGATCATGTCAGTTAACCATTATCTGACAGTCTAATGACAGGTGTATTCCCTTTTCCCATTGTGACAATCGCAGATCAAAGTGGAGCTACATTCGATGTCCAATGAAGAAGGTGGGTAAACAACACCTAATATGAACCTCATTCCATGTCATAACTACTCGTAAAATAAACCAAAAGATCTGTGAAATTCTCTTCCTCCATAAACGTTTGGATTTTTTTAAAGCGGTACTTGCCTCACTAAATCAAGAAAGCAAATTGATGGAAAATAGATGACGTGGTTGCCACAGGGACCAAGTCGTGTATCTCCTCAATCCCCAAAGTCCTGAAAAATGGCCGCTGGCAGCTGTATTGGACGTCCAAAATTGGCAAATATTAGTCTTGAGCATCGTCACATCAATATCTTCGCTTGTGTAAAATTGGAAAAAATTCCAGTAATAATTGTGGCTTCCAGAAACTGGAACAGAAAATCTCTGCGGGTGCAGTGGCGGCAGCGGCGCTGGAACAAAACCATAGTATCTCTCGACTTTCGTTGTTGGGGAGATACAATAAGATTAGGCGGTCCTCAAGAGTCTTGTTTCAGGCTATCCAAAATATTTTGGTCCATAGTTCCCAGCTTTACCTTTAGGTTCCACTGCCATTGTTGATGGCGCAAAGGCCCAGTTAAGAAACGCATGCTTCATTTGATTTTTCTACGATATTTTCTTCATCATAGTACAAGATATTCTTGATTTTCTTTTTTTTTTTTTTGCCCGCCACCACCCCCTCCTATAGGGAGGTCCACTATATTGAAGAAATTGACTACAGTGTCCCTGAAATATCCCATACTGACAGTTGGAAATGGGAACAATGTTGTTGTACACTGTCAGACAGTGGCTCCCTGACATCAACCAGGTATTTCCAAGACAGCCTTAAGAAGGCAAACTAGCATTTTGCCTAACCTTCTACTGCATACCTGTGCGGACACTGATTGGTCAGATCCTAGGTAATGCAGCAGAGCCACACCTTAAAAACACCTAGCTCATGTCAGAGAACCAATAAATGACAGTCCATGACAGCTATAGTACCTTTTTCCACATTCATAGTCAGACACTAAGTCACAGTTGGGATATTAGCAGCACATTTGTTTTAAATAACTTTTAGGGTTTCAAAGCCGTAAAGACAGCTTTAAAACAGAAAATGAGCTGAACAATAGTCCATGCGGAGGCTGAATGTAACACCAAATAATTATTTTTCTAATGAGTTTGGAAAATGCACTCATATATTGTTGGACCTGAAAAAATGTTATTACCTCCTAGAGATTCAGAAAGCCTGTAGAACTAGGGAACATTTTTTGGTGGAGGTTTCAAGCTTTCCTGACGCAGAATGAGGTCTCTGTTAAGCTTTGTTTTCCGGCCTTCATTGGCAGAAATTGAATACAGTGCCCCATTAATACCCAAGAGTAACAGTGGGAAATGGGAGCACTGTTGTCGTAAACTGTCAGATAACGGTTCCTTGACATCAACAGGGTATTTCCAAGACACGGCTAAGGAGGCAAGCTAGGACTCTTTTGTCTAATCTTCGACTCCATACCTATGTGGACACTGAAGGGCTAGTTCCTGAGACAAGCAGCGGATTCACATCTTGAAAATACCTAGATCATGTCAGTTAACCATTATCTGACAGTCTAATGACAGGTGTATTCCCTTTTCCCATTGAGACAATCGCAGATCAAAGTGGAGCTATATTCGATGTCCAATGAAGAAGGTGGGAAAACAACACCTAATATGAACCTCATTCCATATCATAACTACTCATAAAATTAACCAAAAGATCTGTGAAATTCTCTTCCTTCATAAACGTTTGGATTTTTTTAAAGCGGTACTTGCCTCACTAAATCACGAAAGCAAATTGATGGAAAATAGATGACGAGGTTGCCACAGGGATCAAGTCGTGTATCTCCTCAATCCACAAAGTTCTGAAAAATGGCCGCTGGCAGCTGTATTGGACGTCCAAAATTGGCGAATATTAGTCTTGAGCATCGTCACATCAATATCTTCGCTTGTGTGAAATTGGAAAAAATTCCAATAATAATTGTGGCTTCCAGAAACTGGAACAGAAAATCTCTGCGGGTGCAGTGGCGGCAGCGGCACTGGAACAAAACCATAGTATCTCTCGACTTTCGATGTTGGGGAGATACAATAAGATAAGGCCGTCCTCAAGAGTCTTGTTTCAGGCAATCCAAAATATATTGGTCCATAGTTCCCAGTTTTACTGTTAGGTTCCACTGCCTTTGTTGATGGCGCAAAGGCCCAGTTTTGAAACGAATGCTTCATTTGATTTTTGTACGATATTTCCTTCATCATAGTACAAGATATTCTTGATTTTTTATTTTTATTTTTTTTCCCGCCACCAGCCCCTCCTAAAGGGAGGTCCACTATATTGAAGAAATTGACTACAGTGCCCCTCAAATATCCCATACTGACAGTTGGAAATGGGAACAATATTGTTGTACGCTTCCAGACAGTGGTTCCCTGACATCAACCAAGTATTTCCAAAACAACCTTAAGGAGGCAAGCTAGCATTTTGCCTAACCTTCTACTGCATACCTGGGCAGACACTGATTGGTCAGATCCAAGGTAATGCAGCAGAGCCACACCTGAAAAACACCTATCTCATGTCAGAGATCCAATAACTCACAGTCCATGACAGCTGAAGTACCTTTTTCCACATTCATAGTCAGACATTACGTCACAGTCGGGATATTAGCAGCACATTTGTTTTAAATAACTTTTAGGGTTTCAAAGCCGTAAAGACTGTTTTAAAACAGAAAATGAGCTGAACAATAGTCCATGCGGAGGCTGAATGTAACATCGAATAATTATTTCTCCAATGAGATTAGAAAATGCGCTCATATATTGTTGGACCTGAAAAAATGTTATTACCTCCTAGAGATTCAGAAAGCCTGGAGAACTAGGGAACATTTTTTAGTGGAAGTTACAAGCTTTCCTGACGCAGAATGAGGTCTCTGTTAAGCTTTGTTTTCCGGCCTTCTTTGGCAGAAATTGAATACAGTGCCCCATTAATACCCAAGAGTTTCAGGGGGAAATGGGAACGCTGTTGTCGTGAACTGTCAGATAACGGTTCCTTGACATCAACCAGGTATTTCCAAGACACGGCTAAGGAGGCAAGCTATGACTCTTTTGTCTAACCTTCGACTCCATACCTATGTGGACACTGAAGAGCTAGATCCTAAGACAAGCAACGGATTCACATCTTGAAAATACCTAGATCATGTCAGTTAACCATTTTCTGACAGTCTAATGACAGGTGTATTCCCTTTTCCCATTGAGACAATTGCAGATCAAAGTGGAGCTATATTCGATGTCCAATGAAGAAGGAGGGAAAACAACACCTAATATGAACCTCATTCCATATCATAACTACTCATAAAATAAACCCAAAGATCTGTGAAATTCTCTTCCACCATAAACGTTTGGATTTTTTTAAAGCAGTACTTGCCTCACTAAATCAAGAAAGCAAATTGATGGAAAATAGATGACGTGGTTGCCACAGGGACCAAGTCGTGTATCTCCTCAATCCCCAAAGTCCTGAAAAATGGCCGCTGGCAGCTGTATTGGACGTCCAAAATTGGCGAATATTAGTCTTGAGCATCGTCACATCAATATCTTCGCTTGTGTAAAATTGGAAAAAATTCCAGTAATAATTGTGGCTTCCAGAAACTGGAACAGAAAATCTCTGCGGGTGCAGTGGCGGCAGCGGCGCTGGAACAAAACCATAGTATCTCTCGACTTTCGTTGTTTGGGAGATACAATCAGATAAGGCGGTCCTCAAGAGTCTTGTTTCAGGCAATCCAAAATATTTTGGTCTATAGTTCCCAGCTTTACCGTTAGGTTCCACTGCCTTTGTTGATGGGGCAAAGGCCCAGTTTAGAAACGCATGCTTCATTTGATTTTTCTACGATATTTTCTTCATCATAGTACAAGATATTCTTGATTTTCTTTTTTTTTTTTTGCCCGCCACCACCCCCTCCTATAGGGAGGTCCACTATATTGAAGAAATTGACTACAGTGTCCCTGAAATATCCCATACTGACAGTTGGAAATGGGAACAATGTTGTTGTACACTGTCAGACAGTGGCTCCCTGACATCAACCAGGTATTTCCAAGACAGCCTTAAGGAGGCAAACTAGCATTTTGCCTAACCTTCTACTGCATACCTGGGCAGACACTGATTGGTCAGATCCAAGGTAATGCAGCAGAGCCACACCTGAAAAACACCTATCTCATGTCAGAGATCCAATAACTCACAGTCCATGACAGCTGAAGTACCTTTTTCCACATTCATAGTCAGACATTACGTCACAGTCGGGATATTAGCAGCACATTTGTTTTAAATAACTTTTAGGGTTTCAAAGCCGTAAAGACTGTTTTAAAACAGAAAATGGGCTGAACAATAGTCCATGCGGAGGCTGAATGTAACACCGAATAATTATTTCTCCAATGAGATTGGAAAATGCGCTCATATATTGTTGGACCAGAAAGAATGTTATTACCTCCTAGAGATTCAGAAAGCCTGTCGAACTAGGGAACATTTTTTAGTGAAAGTTACAAGCTTTCCTGACGCAGAATGAGGTCTCTGTTAAGCTTTGTTTTCCGGCCTTCTTTGGCAGAAATTGAATACAGTGCCCCATTAATACCCAAGAGTATCAGGGGGAAATGGGAACGCTGTTGTCGTAAACTGTCAGATAACGGTTCCTTGACATCAACCAGGTATTTCCAAGACACGGCTAAGGAGGCAAGCTAGGACTCTTTTGTCTAACCTTCGACTCCATACCTATGTGGACACTGAAGAGCTAGATCCTTAGACAAGCAACGGATTCACATCTTGAAAATACCTAGATCATGTCAGTTAACCATTTTCTGACAGTCTAATGACAGGTGTATTCCCTTTTCCCATTGAGACAATTGCAGATCAAAGTGGAGCTATATTCGATGTCCAATGAAGAAGGTGGGAAAACAACACCTAATATGAACCTCATTCCATATCGTAACTACTCATAAAATAAACCCAAAGATCTGTGAAATTCTCTTCCTCCTGAAACATTTGAATTTATTTAAAGCAGTACTTGCCTCACTATTTCACAAAAGAAAATTGATGGAAAATAGATGACGTGGTTTCCACAGGGACCAAATCGTGTATCTCCTCAATCCCCAAAGTTCTGAAAAATGGCTGCTGGCAGCTGTATTGCATGTCCAAAATTGGCGAATGTTAGTCTTGAGCATCGTCGCATCAATATCTTCGCTTGTGTAAAATTGGAAAAAATTCCAGTAATAATTGTGGCTTCCAGAAACTGGAACAGAAAATCTCTGCGGGTGCAGTGGCGGCAGCGGCGCTGGAACAAAACCATAGTATCTTTCGACTTTCGTTGTTCGGGAGATACGATAAGATAAGCCGGTCCTCAAGAGTCTTGTTTCAGGCAATCCAAAATATATTGGTCCATAGTTCCCAGTTTTACTGTTCGGTTCCACTGCCTTTGTTGATGGCGCAAAGGCCCAGTTTAGAAACGCATGCTTCATTTGATTTTTCTACGATATTTTCTTGATCAAAGTACTAGATATTCTTGATTTTCTTTTTTTTTTTTGCCCGCCACCACCCCCTCCTATAGGGAGGTCCACTATATTGAAGAAATTGACAACAGTGCCCCTGAAATATCCCATACTGACAGTTGGAAATGGGAACAATGTTGTTGTACACTGTCAGACAGTGGTTCCCTGACATCAACCAGGTATTTCCAAGACAGCCTTAAGGAGGCAAGCTAGCATTTTGCCTAACCTTCTACTGCATACCTGTGCGGACACTGATTGGTCAGATCCTAGGTAATGCAGCAGAGCCACACCTTAAAAACACCTAGCTCATGTCAGAGAACCAATAAATGACAGTCCATGACAGCTGTAGTACTTTTTTCCACATTCATAGTCAGACATTACGTCACAGTCGGGATATTAGCAGCACATTTGTTTTAAATAACTTTTAGGGTTTCAAAGCCGTAAAGACTGTTTTAAAACAGAAAATGGGCTGAACAATAGTCCATGCGGAGGCTGAATGTAACACCGAATAATTATTTCTCCAATGAGATTGGAAAATGCGCTCATATATTGTTGGACCTGAAAGAATGTTATTACCTCCTAGAGATTCAGAAAGCCTGTCGAACTAGGGAACATTTTTTAGTGAAAGTTACAAGCTTTCCTGACGCAGAATGAGGTCTCTGTTAAGCTTTGTTTTCCGGCCTTCTTTGGCAGAAATTGAATACAGTGCCCCATTAATACCCAAGAGTATCAGGGGGAAATGGGAACGCTGTTGTCGTAAACTGTCAGATAACGGTTCCTTGACATCAACCAGGTATTTCCAAGACACGGCTAAGGAGGCAAGCTAGGACTCTTTTGTCTAACCTTCGACTCCATACCTATGTGGACACTGAAGAGCTAGATCCTTAGACAAGCAACGGATTCACATCTTGAAAATACCTAGATCATGTCAGTTAACCATTTTCTGACAGTCTAATGACAGGTGTATTCCCTTTTCCCATTGAGACAATTGCAGATCAAAGTGGAGCTATATTCGATGTCCAATGAAGAAGGTGGGAAAACAACACCTAATATGAACCTCATTCCATATCGTAACTACTCATAAAATAAACCCAAAGATCTGTGAAATTCTCTTCCTCCTGAAACATTTGAATTTATTTAAAGCAGTACTTGCCTCACTATTTCACAAAAGAAAATTGATGGAAAATAGATGACGTGGTTTCCACAGGGACCAAATCGTGTATCTCCTCAATCCCCAAAGTTCTGAAAAATGGCTGCTGGCAGCTGTATTGCACGTCCAAAATTGGCGAATGTTAGTCTTGAGCATCGTCGCATCAATATCTTCGCTTGTGTAAAATTGGAAAAAATTCCAGTAATAATTGTGGCTTCCAGAAACTGGAACAGAAAATCTCTGCGGGTGCAGTGGCGGCAGCGGCGCTGGAACAAAACCATAGTATCTTTCGACTTTCGTTGTTCGGGAGATACGATAAGATAAGCCGGTCCTCAAGAGTCTTGTTTCAGGCAATCCAAAATATATTGGTCCATAGTTCCCAGTTTTACTGTTCGGTTCCACTGCCTTTGTTGATGGCGCAAAGGCCCAGTTTAGAAACGCATGCTTCATTTGATTTTTCTACGATATTTTCTTGATCAAAGTACTAGATATTCTTGATTTTCTTTTTTTTTTTTGCCCGCCACCACCCCCTCCTATAGGGAGGTCCACTATATTGAAGAAATTGACAACAGTGCCCCTGAAATATCCCATACTGACAGTTGGAAATGGGAACAATGTTGTTGTACACTGTCAGACAGTGGTTCCCTGACATCAACCAGGTATTTCCAAGACAGCCTTAAGGAGGCAAGCTAGCATTTTGCCTAACCTTCTACTGCATACCTGTGCGGACACTGATTGGTCAGATCCTAGGTAATGCAGCAGAGCCACACCTTAAAAACACCTAGCTCATGTCAGAGAACCAATAAATGACAGTCCATGACAGCTGTAGTACTTTTTTCCACATTCATAGTCAGACATTAAGTCACAGTTGGGATATTAGCAGCACATTTGTTTTAAATCCCTATTAGGGTTTCAAAGCCGTAAAGACAGCTTTAAAACACAAAATGAGCTGAAAAATAGTCCATGCGGAGGCTGAATGTAACACCGAATAATTATTTTTCCAATGAGTTTGGAAAATGCACTCATATATTGTTGGACCTGAAAAATGTTATTTCCTCCTAGAGATTCAGAAATGCTGGAGAACGAGGAAACATTCTTTGGTGGAGGTTACAAGCTTTCCTGACGCAGAATGAGGTCTCTGTTAAGCTTTGTTTTCCGGCCTTCCTTTGCAGAAATTGAATCCAGTGCCCCATTAATACCCAACAGTAACAGTGGGAAATGGGAACACTGTTGTCATAAACTGTCAGATAACGGTTCCTTGACATCAACCAGGTATTTCCAAGACACGGCTAAGGAGGCGAGCTAGCACTCTTTTGCCTAACCTTCGACTCCATACCTATGCGGACACTGAAGGGCTAGATCCTAAGACAAGCAGTGGATTCACATCTTGAAAACACCGAGATCATGTCAGTTAACCATTATCTGACAGTCTAATGACAGGTGTATTCCCTTTTCCCATTGTGACAATCGCAGATCAAAGTGGAGCTACATTCGATGTCCAATGAAGAAGGTGGGTAAACAACACCTAATATGAACCTCATTCCATATCATAACTACTCGTAAAATAAACCAAAAGATCTGTGAAATTCTCTTCTTCCATAAACGTTTGGATTTTTTTAAAGCGGTACTTGCCTCACTAAATCAAGAAAGCAAATTGATGGAAAATAGATGACGTGGTTGCCACAGGGACCAAGTCGTGTATCTCCTTAATCCCCAAAGTCCTGAAAAATGGCCGCTGGCAGCTGTATTGGACGTCCAAAATTGGCAAATATTAGTCTTGAGCATCGTCACATCAATATCTTCGCTTGTGTAAAATTGGAAAAAATTCCAGTAATAATTGTGGCTTCCAGAAACTGGAAGAGAAAATCTCTGCGGGTGCAGTGGCGGCAGCGGCGCTGGAACAAAACCATAGTATCTCTCGACTTTCGTTGTTGGGGAGATACAATAAGATTAGGCGGTCCTCAAGAGTCTTGTTTCAGGCTATCCAAAATATTTTGGTCCATAGTTCCCAGCTTTTCCTTTAGGTTCCACTGCCATTGTTGATGGCGCAAAGGCCCAGTTAAGAAACGCATGCTTCATTTGATTTTTCTACGATATTTTCTTCATCATAGTACAAGATATTCTTCATTTTCTTTTTTTTTTTTTTGCCCGCCACCACCCCCTCCTATAGGGAGGTCCACTATATTGAAGAAATTGACTACAGTGTCCCTGAAATATCCCATACTGACAGTTGGAAATGGGAACAATGTTGTTGTACACTGTCAGACAGTGGCTCCCTGACATCAACCAGGTATTTCCAAGACAGCCTTAAGAAGGCAAACTAGCATTTTGCCTAACCTTCTACTGCATACCTGTGCGGACACTGATTGGTCAGATCCTAGGTAATGCAGCAGAGCCACACCTTAAAAACACCTAGCTCATGTCAGAGAACCAATAAATGACAGTCCATGACAGCTGTAGTACCTTTTTCCACATTCATAGTCAGACATTAAGTCACAGTTGGGATATTAGCAGCACATTTGTTCTAAATAACTTTTAGGGTTTCAAAGCCGTAAAGACAGCTTTAAAACAGAAAATGAGCTGAACAATAGTCCATGCGGAGGCTGAATGTAACACAGAATAATTATTTTTCCAATGAGTTTGGAAAATGCACTCATATATTGTTGGACCTGAAAAAATGTTATTACCTCCTAGAGATTCAGAAAGCCTGTAGAACTAGGGAACATTTTTTGGTGGAGGTTTCAAGCTTTCCTGACGCAGAATGAGGTCTCTGTTAAGCTTTGTTTTCCGGCCTTCATTGGCAGAAATTGAATACAGTGCCCCATTAATACCCAAGAGTAACAGTGGGAAATGGGAGCACTGTTGTCGTAAACTGTCAGATAACGGTTCCTTAACATCAACAGGGTATTTCCAAGACACGGCTAAGGAGGCAAGCTAGGACTCTTTTGTCTAATCTTCGACTCCATACCTATGTGGACACTGAAGGGCTAGTTCCTGAGACAAGCAGCGGATTCACATCTTGAAAATACCTAGATCATGTCAGTTAACCATTATCTGACAGTCTAATGACAGGTGTATTCCCTTTTCCCATTGAGACAATCGCAGATCAAAGTGGAGCTATATTCGATGTCCAATGAAGAAGGTGGGAAAACAACACCTAATATGAACCTCATTCCATATCATAACTACTCATAAAATTAACCAAAAGATCTGTGAAATTCTCTTCCTTCATAAACGTTTGGATTTTTTTAAAGCGGTACTTGCCTCACTAAATCACGAAAGCAAATTGATGGAAAATAGATGACGAGGTTGCCACAGGGATCAAGTCGTGTATCTCCTCAATCCCCAAAGTTCTGAAAAATGGCCGCTGGCAGCTGTATTGGACGTCCAAAATTGGCGAATATTAGTCTTGAGCATCGTCACATCAATATCTTCGCTTGTGTGAAATTGGAAAAAATTCCAGTAATAATTGTGGCTTCCAGAAACTGGAACAGAAAATCTCTGCGGGTGCAGTGGCGGCAGCGGCACTGGAACAAAACCATAGTATCTCTCGACTTTCGATGTTGGGGAGATACAATAAGATAAGGCCGTCCTCAAGAGTCTTGTTTCAGGCAATCCAAAATATATTGGTCCATAGTTCCCAGTTTTACTGTTAGGTTCCACTGCCTTTGTTGATGGCGCAAAGGCCCAGTTTTGAAACGAATGCTTCATTTGATTTTTGTACGATATTTCCTTCATCATAGTACAAGATATTCTTGATTTTTTATTTTTATTTTTTTTCCCGCCACCAGCCCCTCCTAAAGGGAGGTCCACTATATTGAAGAAATTGACTACAGTGCCCCTCAAATATCCCATACTGACAGTTGGAAATGGGAACAATATTGTTGTACGCTGTCAGACAGTGGTTCCCTGACATCAACCAAGTATTTCCAAAACAACCTTAAGGAGGCAAGCTAGCATTTTGCCTAACCTTCTACTGCATACCTGGGCAGACACTGATTGGTCAGATCCAAGGTAATGCAGCAGAGCCACACCTGAAAAACACCTATCTCATGTCAGAGATCCAATAACTCACAGTCCATGACAGCTGAAGTACCTTTTTCCACATTCATAGTCAGACATTACGTCACAGTCGGGATATTAGCAGCACATTTGTTTTAAATAACTTTTAGGGTTTCAAAGCCGTAAAGACTGTTTTAAAACAGAAAATGAGCTGAACAATAGTCCATGCGGAGGCTGAATGTAACATCGAATAATTATTTCTCCAATGAGATTAGAAAATGCGCTCATATATTGTTGGACCTGAAAAAATGTTATTACCTCCTAGAGATTCAGAAAGCCTGGAGAACTAGGGAACATTTTTTAGTGGAAGTTACAAGCTTTCCTGACGCAGAATGAGGTCTCTGTTAAGCTTTGTTTTCCGGCCTTCTTTGGCAGAAATTGAATACAGTGCCCCATTAATACCCAACAGTAACAGTGGGAAATGGGAACACTGTTGTCGTGAACTGTCAGATAACGGTTCCTTGACATAACCAAGTATTTCCAAGACACGGCTAAGGAGGCAAGCTATGACTCTTTTGTCTAACCTTCGACTCCATACCTATGTGGACACTGAAGAGCTAGATCCTAAGACAAGCAACGGATTCACATCTTGAAAATACCTAGATCATGTCAGTTAACAATTTTCTGACAGTCTAATGAAAGGTGTATTCCCTTTTCCCATTGAGACAATTGCAGATCAAAGTGGAGCTATATTCGATGTCCAATGAAGAAGGAGGGAAAACAACACCTAATATGAACCTCATTCCATATCATAACTACTCATAAAATAAACCCAAAGATCTGTGAAATTCTCTTCCACCATAAACGTTTGGATTTTTTTAAAGCAGTACTTGCCTCACTAAATCAAGAAAGCAAATTGATGGAAAATAGATGACGTGGTTGCCACAGGGACCAAGTCGTGTATCTCCTCAATCCCCAAAGTCCTGAAAAATGGCCGCTGGCAGCTGTATTGGACGTCCGAAATTGGCGAATATTAGTCTTGAGCATCGTCACATCAATATCTTCGCTTGTGTAAAATTGGAAAAAATTCCAGTAATAATTGTGGCTTCCAGAAACTGGAACAGAAAATCTCTGCGGGTGCAGTGGCGGCAGCGGCGCTGGAACAAAACCATAGTATCTCTCGACTTTCGTTGTTGGGGAGATACAATCAGATAAGGCGGTCCTCAAGAGTCTTGTTTCAGGCAATCCAAAATATTTTGGTCTATAGTTCCCAGCTTTACCGTTAGGTTCCACTGCCTTTGTTGATGGGGCAAAGGCCCAGTTTAGAAACGCATGCTTCATTTGATTTTTCTACGATATTTTCTTCATCATAGTACAAGATATTCTTGATTTTCTTTTTTTTTTTTTGCCCGCCACCACCCCCTCCTATAGGGAGGTCCACTATATTGAAGAAATTGACTACAGTGTCCCTGAAATATCCCATACTGACAGTTGGAAATGGGAACAATGTTGTTGTACACTGTCAGACAGTGGCTCCCTGACATCAACCAGGTATTTCCAAGACAGCCTTAAGGAGGCAAACTAGCATTTTGCCTAACCTTCTACTGCATACCTGGGCAGACACTGATTGGTCAGATCCAAGGTAATGCAGCAGAGCCACACCTGAAAAACACCTATCTCATGTCAGAGATCCAATAACTCACAGTCCATGACAGCTGAAGTACCTTTTTTTACATTCATAGTCAGACATTACGTCACAGTCGGGATATTAGCAGCACATTTGTTTTAAATAACTTTTAGGGTTTCAAAGCCGTAAAGACTGTTTTAAAACAGAAAATGGGCTGAACAATAGTCCATGCGGAGGCTGAATGTAACACCGAATAATTATTTCTCCAATGAGATTGGAAAATGCGCTCATATATTGTTGGACCTGAAAGAATGTTATTACCTCCTAGAGATTCAGAAAGCCTGTCGAACTAGGGAACATTTTTTAGTGAAAGTTACAAGCTTTCCTGACGCAGAATGAGGTCTCTGTTAAGCTTTGTTTTCCGGCCTTCTTTGGCAGAAATTGAATACAGTGCCCCATTAATACCCAAGAGTATCAGGGGGAAATGGGAACGCTGTTGTCGTAAACTGTCAGATAACGGTTCCTTGACATCAACCAGGTATTTCCAAGACACGGCTAAGGAGGCAAGCTAGGACTCTTTTGTCTAACCTTCGACTCCATACCTATGTGGACACTGAAGAGCTAGATCCTTAGACAAGCAACGTATTCACATCTTGAAAATACCTAGATCATGTCAGTTAACCATTTTCTGACAGTCTAATGACAGGTGTATTCCCTTTTCCCATTGAGACAATTGCAGATCAAAGTGGAGCTATATTCGATGTCCAATGAAGAAGGTGGGAAAACAACACCTAATATGAACCTCATTCCATATCGTAACTACTCATAAAATAAACCCAAAGATCTGTGAAATTCTCTTCCTCCTGAAACATTTGAATTTATTTAAAGCAGTACTTGCCTCACTATTTCACAAAAGAAAATTGATGGAAAATAGATGACGTGGTTTCCACAGGGACCAAATCGTGTATCTCCTCAATCCCCAAAGTTCTGAAAAATGGCTGCTGGCAGCTGTATTGCACGTCCAAAATTGGCGAATGTTAGTCTTGAGCATCGTCGCATCAATATCTTCGCTTGTGTAAAATTGGAAAAAATTCCAGTAATAATTGTGGCTTCCAGAAACTGGAACAGAAAATCTCTGCGGGTGCAGTGGCGGCAGCGGCGCTGGAACAAAACCATAGTATCTTTCGACTTTCGTTGTTCCGGAGATACGATAAGATAAGCCGGTCCTCAAGACTCTTGTTTCAGGCAATCCAAAATATATTGGTCCATAGTTCCCAGTTTTACTGTTCGGTTCCACTGCCTTTGTTGATGGCGCAAAGGCCCAGTTTAGAAACGCATGCTTCATTTGATTTTTCTACGATATTTTCTTGATCATAGTACAAGATATTCTTGATTTTCTTTTTTTTTTTTGCCCGCCACCACCCCCTCCTATAGGGAGGTCCACTATATTGAAGAAATTGACAACAGTGCCCCTGAAATATCCAATACTGACAGTTGGAAATGGGAACAATGTTGTTGTACACTGTCAGACAGTGGTTCCCTGACATCAACCAGGTATTTCCAAGACAGCCTTAAGGAGGCAAGCTAGCATTTTGCCTAACCTTCTACTGCATACCTGTGCGGACACTGATTGGTCAGATCCTAGGTAATGCAGCAGAGCCACACCTTAAAAACACCTAGCTCATGTCAGAGAACCAATAAATGACAGTCCATGACAGCTGTAGTACCTTTTTCCACATTCATAGTCAGACATTACGTCACAGTTGGGATATTAGCAGCACATTTGTTTTAAATCACTTTTAGGGTTTCAAAGCCGTAAAGACAGCTTTAAAACAGAAAATGAGCTGAACAATAGTCCATGCGGAGGCTGAATGTAACACCAAATAATTATTTTTCCAATGAGTTTGGAAAATGCACTCATATATTGTTGGACCTGAAAAAATGTTATTACCTCCTAGAGATTCATAAAGCCTGTAGAACTAGGGAACATTTTTTGGTGGAGGTTACAAGCTTTCCTGACGCAGAATGAGGTCTCTGTTAAGCTTTGTTTTCCGGCCTTCATTGGCAGAAATTGAATACAGTGCCCCATTAATACCCAAGAGTAACAGTGGGAAATGGGAACGCTGTTGTCGTGAACTGTCAGATAACGGTTCCTTGACATCAACCAGGTATTTCCAAGACACGGCAAAGGAGGCAAGCTATGACTCTTTTGTCTAACCTTCGACTCCATACCTATGTGGACACTGAAGAGCTAGATCCTAAGACAAGCAACGGATTCACATCTTGAAAATACCTAGATCATGTCAGTTAACCATTTTCTGACAGTCTAATGACAGGTGTATTCCCTTTTCCCATTGAGACAATCGCAGATCAAAGTGGAGCTATATTCGATGTCCAATGAAGAAGGTGGGAAAACAACACCTAATATGAACCTCATTCCATATCATAACTACTCATAAAATTAACCAAAAGATCTGTGAAATTCTCTTCCTTCATAAACGTTTGGATTTTTTTAAAGCGGTACTTGCCTCACTAAATCACGAAAGCAAATTGATGGAAAATAGATGACGAGGTTGCCACAGGGACCAAGTCGTGTATCTCCTCAATCCCCAAAGTTCTGAAAAATGGCTGCTGGCAGCTGTATTGGACGTCCAAAATTGGCGAATATTAGTCTTGAGCATCGTCACATAAATATCTTCGCTTGTGTGAAATTGGAAAAAATTCCAGTAATAATTGTGGCTTCCAGAAACTGGAACAGAAAATCTCTGCGGGTGCAGTGGCGGCAGCGGCACTGGAACAAAACCATAGTATCTCTCGACTTTCGATGTTGGGGAGATACAATAAGATAAGGCCGTCCTCAAGAGTCTTGTTTCAGGCAATCCAAAATATATTGGTCCATAGTTCCCAGTTTTACTGTTAGGTTCCACTGCCTTTGTTGATGGCGCAAAGGCCCAGTTTTAAAACGAATGCTTCATTTGATTTTTGTACGATATTTCCTTCATCATAGAACAAGATATTCTTGATTTTTTATTTTTATTTTTTTTCCCGCCACCACCCCCTCCTAAAGGGAGGTCCACTATATTGAAGAAATTGACTACAGTGCCCCTCAAATATCCCATACTGACAGTTGGAAATGGGAACAATATTGTTGTACGCTGTCAGACAGTGGTTCCCTGACATCAACCAAGTATTTCCAAAACAACCTTAAGGAGGCAAACTAGCATTTTGCCTAACCTTCTACTGCATACCTGTGCGGACACTGATTGGTCAGATCCTAGGTAATGCGGCAGAGCCACACCTTAAAAACACCTAGCTCATGTCAGAGAACCAATAAATGACAGTCAATGACAGCTGTAGTACCTTTTTCCACATTCATAGTCAGACATTATGTCACAGTTGGGATATTAGCAGCATATTTGTTTTAAATAACTTTTAGGGTTTCAAAGCCGTAAAGACAGCTTTGAAACAGAAAATGAGCTGAACAATAGTCCATGCGGAGGCTGAATCTAACACCGAATAATTATTTTTCCAATGAGTTTGGAAAATGCACTCATATATTGTTGGACCTGAAAAAATGTTATTACCTCCTAGAGATTCAGAAAGCCTGGAGAAAGAGGAAACATTCTTTGGTGGAGGTTACAAGCTTTCCTGACGCAGAATGAGCTCTCTGTTAAGCTTTGTTTTCCGGCCTTCATAGGCAGAAATTGAATCCAGTGCCCCATTAATACCCAACAGTAACAGTGGGAAATGGGAACACTGTTGTCGTAAACTGTCAGATAACGGTTCCTTGACATCAACCAGGTATTTCCAAGACACGGCTAAGGAGGCGAGCTAGCACTCTTTTGCCTAACCTTCGACTCCATACCTATGCGGACACTGAAGGGCTAGATCCTAAGACAAGCAGCGGATTCACATCTTGAAAATACCTAGATCATGTCAGTTAACCATTATCTGACAGTCTAATGACAGGTGTATTCCCTTTTCCCATTGTGACAATCGCAGATCAAAGTGGAGCTACATTCGATGTCCAATGAAGAAGGTGGGTAAACAACACCTAATATGAACCTCATTCCATGTCATAACTACTCGTAAAATAAACCAAAAGATCTGTGAAATTCTCTTCCTCCATAAACGTTTGGATTTTTTTAAAGCGGTACTTGCCTCACTAAATCAAGAAAGCAAATTGATGGAAAATAGATGACGTGGTTGCCACAGGGACCAAGTCGTGTATCTCCTCAATCCCCAAAGTCCTGAAAAATGGCCGCTGGCAGCTGTATTGGACGTCCAAAATTGGCAAATATTAGTCTTGAGCATCGTCACATCAATATCTTCGCTTGTGTAAAATTGGAAAAAATTCCAGTAATAATTGTGGCTTCCAGAAACTGGAACAGAAAATCTCTGCGGGTGCAGTGGCGGCAGCGGCGCTGGAACAAAACCATAGTATCTCTCGACTTTCGTTGTTGGGGAGATACAATAAGATTAGGCGGTCCTCAAGAGTCTTGTTTCAGGCTATCCAAAATATTTTGGTCCATAGTTCCCAGCTTTACCTTTAGGTTCCACTGCCATTGTTGATGGCGCAAAGGCCCAGTTAAGAAACGCATGCTTCATTTGATTTTTCTACGATATTTTCTTCATCATAGTACAAGATATTCTTGATTTTCTTTTTTTTTTTTTTGCCCGCCACCACCCCCTCCTATAGGGAGGTCCACTATATTGAAGAAATTGACTACAGTGTCCCTGAAATATCCCATACTGACAGTTGGAAATGGGAACAATGTTGTTGTACACTGTCAGACAGTGGCTCCCTGACATCAACCAGGTATTTCCAAGACAGCCTTAAGAAGGCAAACTAGCATTTTGCCTAACCTTCTACTGCATACCTGTGCGGACACTGATTGGTCAGATCCTAGGTAATGCAGCAGAGCCACACCTTAAAAACACCTAGCTCATGTCAGAGAACCAATAAATGACAGTCCATGACAGCTATAGTACCTTTTTCCACATTCATAGTCAGACACTAAGTCACAGTTGGGATATTAGCAGCACATTTGTTTTAAATAACTTTTAGGGTTTCAAAGCCGTAAAGACAGCTTTAAAACAGAAAATGAGCTGAACAATAGTCCATGCGGAGGCTGAATGTAACACCAAATAATTATTTTTCTAATGAGTTTGGAAAATGCACTCATATATTGTTGGACCTGAAAAAATGTTATTACCTCCTAGAGATTCAGAAAGCCTGTAGAACTAGGGAACATTTTTTGGTGGAGGTTTCAAGCTTTCCTGACGCAGAATGAGGTCTCTGTTAAGCTTTGTTTTCCGGCCTTCATTGGCAGAAATTGAATACAGTGCCCCATTAATACCCAAGAGTAACAGTGGGAAATGGGAGCACTGTTGTCGTAAACTGTCAGATAACGGTTCCTTGACATCAACAGGGTATTTCCAAGACACGGCTAAGGAGGCAAGCTAGGACTCTTTTGTCTAATCTTCGACTCCATACCTATGTGGACACTGAAGGGCTAGTTCCTGAGACAAGCAGCGGATTCACATCTTGAAAATACCTAGATCATGTCAGTTAACCATTATCTGACAGTCTAATGACAGGTGTATTCCCTTTTCCCATTGAGACAATCGCAGATCAAAGTGGAGCTATATTCGATGTCCAATGAAGAAGGTGGGAAAACAACACCTAATATGAACCTCATTCCATATCATAACTACTCATAAAATTAACCAAAAGATCTGTGAAATTCTCTTCCTTCATAAACGTTTGGATTTTTTTAAAGCGGTACTTGCCTCACTAAATCACGAAAGCAAATTGATGGAAAATAGATGACGAGGTTGCCACAGGGATCAAGTCGTGTATCTCCTCAATCCACAAAGTTCTGAAAAATGGCCGCTGGCAGCTGTATTGGACGTCCAAAATTGGCGAATATTAGTCTTGAGCATCGTCACATCAATATCTTCGCTTGTGTGAAATTGGAAAAAATTCCAATAATAATTGTGGCTTCCAGAAACTGGAACAGAAAATCTCTGCGGGTGCAGTGGCGGCAGCGGCACTGGAACAAAACCATAGTATCTCTCGACTTTCGATGTTGGGGAGATACAATAAGATAAGGCCGTCCTCAAGAGTCTTGTTTCAGGCAATCCAAAATATATTGGTCCATAGTTCCCAGTTTTACTGTTAGGTTCCACTGCCTTTGTTGATGGCGCAAAGGCCCAGTTTTGAAACGAATGCTTCATTTGATTTTTGTACGATATTTCCTTCATCATAGTACAAGATATTCTTGATTTTTTATTTTTATTTTTTTTCCCGCCACCAGCCCCTCCTAAAGGGAGGTCCACTATATTGAAGAAATTGACTACAGTGCCCCTCAAATATCCCATACTGACAGTTGGAAATGGGAACAATATTGTTGTACGCTTCCAGACAGTGGTTCCCTGACATCAACCAAGTATTTCCAAAACAACCTTAAGGAGGCAAGCTAGCATTTTGCCTAACCTTCTACTGCATACCTGGGCAGACACTGATTGGTCAGATCCAAGGTAATGCAGCAGAGCCACACCTGAAAAACACCTATCTCATGTCAGAGATCCAATAACTCACAGTCCATGACAGCTGAAGTACCTTTTTCCACATTCATAGTCAGACATTACGTCACAGTCGGGATATTAGCAGCACATTTGTTTTAAATAACTTTTAGGGTTTCAAAGCCGTAAAGACTGTTTTAAAACAGAAAATGAGCTGAACAATAGTCCATGCGGAGGCTGAATGTAACATCGAATAATTATTTCTCCAATGAGATTGGAAAATGCGCTCATATATTGTTGGACCTGAAAAAATGTTATTACCTCCTAGAGATTCAGAAAGCCTGGAGAACTAGGGAACATTTTTTAGTGGAAGTTACAAGCTTTCCTGACGCAGAATGAGGTCTCTGTTAAGCTTTGTTTTCCGGCCTTCTTTGGCAGAAATTGAAAACAGTGCCCCATTAATACCCAAGAGTATCAGGGGGAAATGGGAACGCTGTTGTCGTGAACTGTCAGATAACGGTTCCTTGACATCAACCAGGTATTTCCAAGACACGGCTAAGGAGGCAAGCTAGGACTCTTTTGTCTAACCTTCGACTCCATACCTATGTGGACACTGAAGAGCTAGATCCTAAGACAAGCAACGGATTCACATCTTGAAAATACCTAGATCATGTCAGTTAACCATTTTCTGACAGTCTACTGACAGGTGTATTCCCTTTTCCCATTGAGACAATTGCAGATCAAAGTGGAGCTATATTCGATGTCCAATGAAGAAGGAGGGAAAACAACACCTAATATGAACCTCATTCCATATCATAACTACTCATAAAATAAACCCAAAGATCTGTGAAATTCTCTTCCACCATAAACGTTTGGATTTTTTTAAAGCAGTACTTGCCTCACTAAATCAAGAAAGCAAATTGATGGAAAATAGATGACGTGGTTGCCACAGGGACCAAGTCGTGTATCTCCTCAATCCCCAAAGTCCTGAAAAATGGCCGCTGGCAGCTGTATTGGACGTCCAAAATTGGCGAATATTAGTCTTGAGCATCGTCACATCAATATCTTCGCTTGTGTAAAATTGGAAAAAATTCCAGTAATAATTGTGGCTTCCAGAAACTGGAACAGAAAATCTCTGCGGGTGCAGTGGCGGCAGCGGCGCTGGAACAAAACCATAGTATCTCTCGACTTTCGTTGTTTGGGAGATACAATCAGATAAGGCGGTCCTCAAGAGTCTTGTTTCAGGCAATCCAAAATATTTTGGTCTATAGTTCCCAGCTTTACCGTTAGGTTCCACTGCCTTTGTTGATGGGGCAAAGGCCCAGTTTAGAAACGCATGCTTCATTTGATTTTTCTACGATATTTTCTTCATCATAGTACAAGATATTCTTGATTTTCTTTTTTTTTTTTTGCCCGCCACCACCCCCTCCTATAGGGAGGTCCACTATATTGAAGAAATTGACTACAGTGTCCCTGAAATATCCCATACTGACAGTTGGAAATGGGAACAATGTTGTTGTACACTGTCAGACAGTGGCTCCCTGACATCAACCAGGTATTTCCAAGACAGCCTTAAGGAGGCAAACTAGCATTTTGCCTAACCTTCTACTGCATACCTGGGCAGACACTGATTGGTCAGATCCAAGGTAATGCAGCAGAGCCACACCTGAAAAACACCTATCTCATGTCAGAGATCCAATAACTCACAGTCCATGACAGCTGAAGTACCTTTTTCCACATTCATAGTCAGACATTACGTCACAGTCGGGATATTAGCAGCACATTTGTTTTAAATAACTTTTAGGGTTTCAAAGCCGTAAAGACTGTTTTAAAACAGAAAATGGGCTGAACAATAGTCCATGCGGAGGCTGAATGTAACACCGAATAATTATTTCTCCAATGAGATTGGAAAATGCGCTCATATATTGTTGGACCAGAAAGAATGTTATTACCTCCTAGAGATTCAGAAAGCCTGTCGAACTAGGGAACATTTTTTAGTGAAAGTTACAAGCTTTCCTGACGCAGAATGAGGTCTCTGTTAAGCTTTGTTTTCCGGCCTTCTTTGGCAGAAATTGAATACAGTGCCCCATTAATACCCAAGAGTATCAGGGGGAAATGGGAACGCTGTTGTCGTAAACTGTCAGATAACGGTTCCTTGACATCAACCAGGTATTTCCAAGACACGGCTAAGGAGGCAAGCTAGGACTCTTTTGTCTAACCTTCGACTCCATACCTATGTGGACACTGAAGAGCTAGATCCTTAGACAAGCAACGGATTCACATCTTGAAAATACCTAGATCATGTCAGTTAACCATTTTCTGACAGTCTAATGACAGGTGTATTCCCTTTTCCCATTGAGACAATTGCAGATCAAAGTGGAGCTATATTCGATGTCCAATGAAGAAGGTGGGAAAACAACACCTAATATGAACCTCATTCCATATCGTAACTACTCATAAAATAAACCCAAAGATCTGTGAAATTCTCTTCCTCCTGAAACATTTGAATTTATTTAAAGCAGTACTTGCCTCACTATTTCACAAAAGAAAATTGATGGAAAATAGATGACGTGGTTTCCACAGGGACCAAATCGTGTATCTCCTCAATCCCCAAAGTTCTGAAAAATGGCTGCTGGCAGCTGTATTGCATGTCCAAAATTGGCGAATGTTAGTCTTGAGCATCGTCGCATCAATATCTTCGCTTGTGTAAAATTGGAAAAAATTCCAGTAATAATTGTGGCTTCCAGAAACTGGAACAGAAAATCTCTGCGGGTGCAGTGGCGGCAGCGGCGCTGGAACAAAACCATAGTATCTTTCGACTTTCGTTGTTCGGGAGATACGATAAGATAAGCCGGTCCTCAAGAGTCTTGTTTCAGGCAATCCAAAATATATTGGTCCATAGTTCCCAGTTTTACTGTTCGGTTCCACTGCCTTTGTTGATGGCGCAAAGGCCCAGTTTAGAAACGCATGCTTCATTTGATTTTTCTACGATATTTTCTTGATCAAAGTACTAGATATTCTTGATTTTCTTTTTTTTTTTTGCCCGCCACCACCCCCTCCTATAGGGAGGTCCACTATATTGAAGAAATTGACAACAGTGCCCCTGAAATATCCCATACTGACAGTTGGAAATGGGAACAATGTTGTTGTACACTGTCAGACAGTGGTTCCCTGACATCAACCAGGTATTTCCAAGACAGCCTTAAGGAGGCAAGCTAGCATTTTGCCTAACCTTCTACTGCATACCTGTGCGGACACTGATTGGTCAGATCCTAGGTAATGCAGCAGAGCCACACCTTAAAAACACCTAGCTCATGTCAGAGAACCAATAAATGACAGTCCATGACAGCTGTAGTACTTTTTTCCACATTCATAGTCAGACATTACGTCACAGTCGGGATATTAGCAGCACATTTGTTTTAAATAACTTTTAGGGTTTCAAAGCCGTAAAGACTGTTTTAAAACAGAAAATGGGCTGAACAATAGTCCATGCGGAGGCTGAATGTAACACCGAATAATTATTTCTCCAATGAGATTGGAAAATGCGCTCATATATTGTTGGACCTGAAAGAATGTTATTACCTCCTAGAGATTCAGAAAGCCTGTCGAACTAGGGAACATTTTTTAGTGAAAGTTACAAGCTTTCCTGACGCAGAATGAGGTCTCTGTTAAGCTTTGTTTTCCGGCCTTCTTTGGCAGAAATTGAATACAGTGCCCCATTAATACCCAAGAGTATCAGGGGGAAATGGGAACGCTGTTGTCGTAAACTGTCAGATAACGGTTCCTTGACATCAACCAGGTATTTCCAAGACACGGCTAAGGAGGCAAGCTAGGACTCTTTTGTCTAACCTTCGACTCCATACCTATGTGGACACTGAAGAGCTAGATCCTTAGACAAGCAACGGATTCACATCTTGAAAATACCTAGATCATGTCAGTTAACCATTTTCTGACAGTCTAATGACAGGTGTATTCCCTTTTCCCATTGAGACAATTGCAGATCAAAGTGGAGCTATATTCGATGTCCAATGAAGAAGGTGGGAAAACAACACCTAATATGAACCTCATTCCATATCGTAACTACTCATAAAATAAACCCAAAGATCTGTGAAATTCTCTTCCTCCTGAAACATTTGAATTTATTTAAAGCAGTACTTGCCTCACTATTTCACAAAAGAAAATTGATGGAAAATAGATGACGTGGTTTCCACAGGGACCAAATCGTGTATCTCCTCAATCCCCAAAGTTCTGAAAAATGGCTGCTGGCAGCTGTATTGCACGTCCAAAATTGGCGAATGTTAGTCTTGAGCATCGTCGCATCAATATCTTCGCTTGTGTAAAATTGGAAAAAATTCCAGTAATAATTGTGGCTTCCAGAAACTGGAACAGAAAATCTCTGCGGGTGCAGTGGCGGCAGCGGCGCTGGAACAAAACCATAGTATCTTTCGACTTTCGTTGTTCGGGAGATACGATAAGATAAGCCGGTCCTCAAGAGTCTTGTTTCAGGCAATCCAAAATATATTGGTCCATAGTTCCCAGTTTTACTGTTCGGTTCCACTGCCTTTGTTGATGGCGCAAAGGCCCAGTTTAGAAACGCATGCTTCATTTGATTTTTCTACGATATTTTCTTGATCAAAGTACTAGATATTCTTGATTTTCTTTTTTTTTTTTGCCCGCCACCACCCCCTCCTATAGGGAGGTCCACTATATTGAAGAAATTGACAACAGTGCCCCTGAAATATCCCATACTGACAGTTGGAAATGGGAACAATGTTGTTGTACACTGTCAGACAGTGGTTCCCTGACATCAACCAGGTATTTCCAAGACAGCCTTAAGGAGGCAAGCTAGCATTTTGCCTAACCTTCTACTGCATACCTGTGCGGACACTGATTGGTCAGATCCTAGGTAATGCAGCAGAGCCACACCTTAAAAACACCTAGCTCATGTCAGAGAACCAATAAATGACAGTCCATGACAGCTGTAGTACTTTTTTCCACATTCATAGTCAGACATTAAGTCACAGTTGGGATATTAGCAGCACATTTGTTTTAAATCCCTATTAGGGTTTCAAAGCCGTAAAGACAGCTTTAAAACACAAAATGAGCTGAAAAATAGTCCATGCGGAGGCTGAATGTAACACCGAATAATTATTTTTCCAATGAGTTTGGAAAATGCACTCATATATTGTTGGACCTGAAAAATGTTATTTCCTCCTAGAGATTCAGAAATGCTGGAGAACGAGGAAACATTCTTTGGTGGAGGTTACAAGCTTTCCTGACGCAGAATGAGGTCTCTGTTAAGCTTTGTTTTCCGGCCTTCCTTTGCAGAAATTGAATCCAGTGCCCCATTAATACCCAACAGTAACAGTGGGAAATGGGAACACTGTTGTCATAAACTGTCAGATAACGGTTCCTTGACATCAACCAGGTATTTCCAAGACACGGCTAAGGAGGCGAGCTAGCACTCTTTTGCCTAACCTTCGACTCCATACCTATGCGGACACTGAAGGGCTAGATCCTAAGACAAGCAGTGGATTCACATCTTGAAAACACCGAGATCATGTCAGTTAACCATTATCTGACAGTCTAATGACAGGTGTATTCCCTTTTCCCATTGTGACAATCGCAGATCAAAGTGGAGCTACATTCGATGTCCAATGAAGAAGGTGGGTAAACAACACCTAATATGAACCTCATTCCATATCATAACTACTCGTAAAATAAACCAAAAGATCTGTGAAATTCTCTTCTTCCATAAACGTTTGGATTTTTTTAAAGCGGTACTTGCCTCACTAAATCAAGAAAGCAAATTGATGGAAAATAGATGACGTGGTTGCCACAGGGACCAAGTCGTGTATCTCCTTAATCCCCAAAGTCCTGAAAAATGGCCGCTGGCAGCTGTATTGGACGTCCAAAATTGGCAAATATTAGTCTTGAGCATCGTCACATCAATATCTTCGCTTGTGTAAAATTGGAAAAAATTCCAGTAATAATTGTGGCTTCCAGAAACTGGAAGAGAAAATCTCTGCGGGTGCAGTGGCGGCAGCGGCGCTGGAACAAAACCATAGTATCTCTCGACTTTCGTTGTTGGGGAGATACAATAAGATTAGGCGGTCCTCAAGAGTCTTGTTTCAGGCTATCCAAAATATTTTGGTCCATAGTTCCCAGCTTTTCCTTTAGGTTCCACTGCCATTGTTGATGGCGCAAAGGCCCAGTTAAGAAACGCATGCTTCATTTGATTTTTCTACGATATTTTCTTCATCATAGTACAAGATATTCTTCATTTTCTTTTTTTTTTTTTTGCCCGCCACCACCCCCTCCTATAGGGAGGTCCACTATATTGAAGAAATTGACTACAGTGTCCCTGAAATATCCCATACTGACAGTTGGAAATGGGAACAATGTTGTTGTACACTGTCAGACAGTGGCTCCCTGACATCAACCAGGTATTTCCAAGACAGCCTTAAGAAGGCAAACTAGCATTTTGCCTAACCTTCTACTGCATACCTGTGCGGACACTGATTGGTCAGATCCTAGGTAATGCAGCAGAGCCACACCTTAAAAACACCTAGCTCATGTCAGAGAACCAATAAATGACAGTCCATGACAGCTGTAGTACCTTTTTCCACATTCATAGTCAGACATTAAGTCACAGTTGGGATATTAGCAGCACATTTGTTCTAAATAACTTTTAGGGTTTCAAAGCCGTAAAGACAGCTTTAAAACAGAAAATGAGCTGAACAATAGTCCATGCGGAGGCTGAATGTAACACAGAATAATTATTTTTCCAATGAGTTTGGAAAATGCACTCATATATTGTTGGACCTGAAAAAATGTTATTACCTCCTAGAGATTCAGAAAGCCTGTAGAACTAGGGAACATTTTTTGGTGGAGGTTTCAAGCTTTCCTGACGCAGAATGAGGTCTCTGTTAAGCTTTGTTTTCCGGCCTTCATTGGCAGAAATTGAATACAGTGCCCCATTAATACCCAAGAGTAACAGTGGGAAATGGGAGCACTGTTGTCGTAAACTGTCAGATAACGGTTCCTTAACATCAACAGGGTATTTCCAAGACACGGCTAAGGAGGCAAGCTAGGACTCTTTTGTCTAATCTTCGACTCCATACCTATGTGGACACTGAAGGGCTAGTTCCTGAGACAAGCAGCGGATTCACATCTTGAAAATACCTAGATCATGTCAGTTAACCATTATCTGACAGTCTAATGACAGGTGTATTCCCTTTTCCCATTGAGACAATCGCAGATCAAAGTGGAGCTATATTCGATGTCCAATGAAGAAGGTGGGAAAACAACACCTAATATGAACCTCATTCCATATCATAACTACTCATAAAATTAACCAAAAGATCTGTGAAATTCTCTTCCTTCATAAACGTTTGGATTTTTTTAAAGCGGTACTTGCCTCACTAAATCACGAAAGCAAATTGATGGAAAATAGATGACGAGGTTGCCACAGGGATCAAGTCGTGTATCTCCTCAATCCCCAAAGTTCTGAAAAATGGCCGCTGGCAGCTGTATTGGACGTCCAAAATTGGCGAATATTAGTCTTGAGCATCGTCACATCAATATCTTCGCTTGTGTGAAATTGGAAAAAATTCCAGTAATAATTGTGGCTTCCAGAAACTGGAACAGAAAATCTCTGCGGGTGCAGTGGCGGCAGCGGCACTGGAACAAAACCATAGTATCTCTCGACTTTCGATGTTGGGGAGATACAATAAGATAAGGCCGTCCTCAAGAGTCTTGTTTCAGGCAATCCAAAATATATTGGTCCATAGTTCCCAGTTTTACTGTTAGGTTCCACTGCCTTTGTTGATGGCGCAAAGGCCCAGTTTTGAAACGAATGCTTCATTTGATTTTTGTACGATATTTCCTTCATCATAGTACAAGATATTCTTGATTTTTTATTTTTATTTTTTTTCCCGCCACCAGCCCCTCCTAAAGGGAGGTCCACTATATTGAAGAAATTGACTACAGTGCCCCTCAAATATCCCATACTGACAGTTGGAAATGGGAACAATATTGTTGTACGCTGTCAGACAGTGGTTCCCTGACATCAACCAAGTATTTCCAAAACAACCTTAAGGAGGCAAGCTAGCATTTTGCCTAACCTTCTACTGCATACCTGGGCAGACACTGATTGGTCAGATCCAAGGTAATGCAGCAGAGCCACACCTGAAAAACACCTATCTCATGTCAGAGATCCAATAACTCACAGTCCATGACAGCTGAAGTACCTTTTTCCACATTCATAGTCAGACATTACGTCACAGTCGGGATATTAGCAGCACATTTGTTTTAAATAACTTTTAGGGTTTCAAAGCCGTAAAGACTGTTTTAAAACAGAAAATGAGCTGAACAATAGTCCATGCGGAGGCTGAATGTAACATCGAATAATTATTTCTCCAATGAGATTAGAAAATGCGCTCATATATTGTTGGACCTGAAAAAATGTTATTACCTCCTAGAGATTCAGAAAGCCTGGAGAACTAGGGAACATTTTTTAGTGGAAGTTACAAGCTTTCCTGACGCAGAATGAGGTCTCTGTTAAGCTTTGTTTTCCGGCCTTCTTTGGCAGAAATTGAATACAGTGCCCCATTAATACCCAACAGTAACAGTGGGAAATGGGAACACTGTTGTCGTGAACTGTCAGATAACGGTTCCTTGACATAACCAAGTATTTCCAAGACACGGCTAAGGAGGCAAGCTATGACTCTTTTGTCTAACCTTCGACTCCATACCTATGTGGACACTGAAGAGCTAGATCCTAAGACAAGCAACGGATTCACATCTTGAAAATACCTAGATCATGTCAGTTAACAATTTTCTGACAGTCTAATGAAAGGTGTATTCCCTTTTCCCATTGAGACAATTGCAGATCAAAGTGGAGCTATATTCGATGTCCAATGAAGAAGGAGGGAAAACAACACCTAATATGAACCTCATTCCATATCATAACTACTCATAAAATAAACCCAAAGATCTGTGAAATTCTCTTCCACCATAAACGTTTGGATTTTTTTAAAGCAGTACTTGCCTCACTAAATCAAGAAAGCAAATTGATGGAAAATAGATGACGTGGTTGCCACAGGGACCAAGTCGTGTATCTCCTCAATCCCCAAAGTCCTGAAAAATGGCCGCTGGCAGCTGTATTGGACGTCCGAAATTGGCGAATATTAGTCTTGAGCATCGTCACATCAATATCTTCGCTTGTGTAAAATTGGAAAAAATTCCAGTAATAATTGTGGCTTCCAGAAACTGGAACAGAAAATCTCTGCGGGTGCAGTGGCGGCAGCGGCGCTGGAACAAAACCATAGTATCTCTCGACTTTCGTTGTTGGGGAGATACAATCAGATAAGGCGGTCCTCAAGAGTCTTGTTTCAGGCAATCCAAAATATTTTGGTCTATAGTTCCCAGCTTTACCGTTAGGTTCCACTGCCTTTGTTGATGGGGCAAAGGCCCAGTTTAGAAACGCATGCTTCATTTGATTTTTCTACGATATTTTTTTCATCATAGTACAAGATATTCTTGATTTTCTTTTTTTTTTTTTGCCCGCCACCACCCCCTCCTATAGGGAGGTCCACTATATTGAAGAAATTGACTACAGTGTCCCTGAAATATCCCATACTGACAGTTGGAAATGGGAACAATGTTGTTGTACACTGTCAGACAGTGGCTCCCTGACATCAACCAGGTATTTCCAAGACAGCCTTAAGGAGGCAAACTAGCATTTTGCCTAACCTTCTACTGCATACCTGGGCAGACACTGATTGGTCAGATCCAAGGTAATGCAGCAGAGCCACACCTGAAAAACACCTATCTCATGTCAGAGATCCAATAACTCACAGTCCATGACAGCTGAAGTACCTTTTTTTACATTCATAGTCAGACATTACGTCACAGTCGGGATATTAGCAGCACATTTGTTTTAAATAACTTTTAGGGTTTCAAAGCCGTAAAGACTGTTTTAAAACAGAAAATGGGCTGAACAATAGTCCATGCGGAGGCTGAATGTAACACCGAATAATTATTTCTCCAATGAGATTGGAAAATGCGCTCATATATTGTTGGACCTGAAAGAATGTTATTACCTCCTAGAGATTCAGAAAGCCTGTCGAACTAGGGAACATTTTTTAGTGAAAGTTACAAGCTTTCCTGACGCAGAATGAGGTCTCTGTTAAGCTTTGTTTTCCGGCCTTCTTTGGCAGAAATTGAATACAGTGCCCCATTAATACCCAAGAGTATCAGGGGGAAATGGGAACGCTGTTGTCGTAAACTGTCAGATAACGGTTCCTTGACATCAACCAGGTATTTCCAAGACACGGCTAAGGAGGCAAGCTAGGACTCTTTTGTCTAACCTTCGACTCCATACCTATGTGGACACTGAAGAGCTAGATCCTTAGACAAGCAACGTATTCACATCTTGAAAATACCTAGATCATGTCAGTTAACCATTTTCTGACAGTCTAATGACAGGTGTATTCCCTTTTCCCATTGAGACAATTGCAGATCAAAGTGGAGCTATATTCGATGTCCAATGAAGAAGGTGGGAAAACAACACCTAATATGAACCTCATTCCATATCGTAACTACTCATAAAATAAACCCAAAGATCTGTGAAATTCTCTTCCTCCTGAAACATTTGAATTTATTTAAAGCAGTACTTGCCTCACTATTTCACAAAAGAAAATTGATGGAAAATAGATGACGTGGTTTCCACAGGGACCAAATCGTGTATCTCCTCAATCCCCAAAGTTCTGAAAAATGGCTGCTGGCAGCTGTATTGCACGTCCAAAATTGGCGAATGTTAGTCTTGAGCATCGTCGCATCAATATCTTCGCTTGTGTAAAATTGGAAAAAATTCCAGTAATAATTGTGGCTTCCAGAAACTGGAACAGAAAATCTCTGCGGGTGCAGTGGCGGCAGCGGCGCTGGAACAAAACCATAGTATCTTTCGACTTTCGTTGTTCCGGAGATACGATAAGATAAGCCGGTCCTCAAGACTCTTGTTTCAGGCAATCCAAAATATATTGGTCCATAGTTCCCAGTTTTACTGTTCGGTTCCACTGCCTTTGTTGATGGCGCAAAGGCCCAGTTTAGAAACGCATGCTTCATTTGATTTTTCTACGATATTTTCTTGATCAAAGTACTAGATATTCTTGATTTTCTTTTTTTTTTTTGCCCGCCACCACCCCCTCCTATAGGGAGGTCCACTATATTGAAGAAATTGACAACAGTGCCCCTGAAATATCCAATACTGACAGTTGGAAATGGGAACAATGTTGTTGTACACTGTCAGACAGTGGTTCCCTGACATCAACCAGGTATTTCCAAGACAGCCTTAAGGAGGCAAGCTAGCATTTTGCCTAACCTTCTACTGCATACCTGTGCGGACACTGATTGGTCAGATCCTAGGTAATGCAGCAGAGCCACACCTTAAAAACACCTAGCTCATGTCAGAGAACCAATAAATGACAGTCCATGACAGCTGTAGTACTTTTTTCCACATTCATAGTCAGACATTAAGTCACAGTTGGGATATTAGCAGCACATTTGTTTTAAATCCCTATTAGGGTTTCAAAGCCGTAAAGACAGCTTTAAAACAGAAAATGAGCTGAACAATAGTCCATGCGGAGGCTGAATGTAACACCGAATAATTATTTTTCCAATGAGTTTGGAAAATGCACTCATATATTGTTGGACCTGAAAAATGTTATTTCCTCCTAGAGATTCAGAAATTCTGGAGAACGAGGAAACATTCTTTGGTGGAGGTTACAAGCTTTCCTGACGCAGAATGAGGTCTCTGTTAAGCTTTGTTTTCCGGCCTTCCTTGGCAGAAATTGAATCCAGTGCCCCATTAATACCCAACAGTAACAGTGGGAAATGGGAACACTGTTGTCATAAACTGTCAGATAACGGTTCCTTGACATCAACCAGGTATTTCCAAGACACGGCTAAGGAGGCGAGCTAGCACTCTTTTGCCTAACCTTCGACTCCATACCTATGCGGACACTGAAGGGCTAAATCCTAAGACAAGCAGCGGATTCACATCTTGAAAACACCGAGATCATGTCAGTTAACCATTATCTGACAGTCTAATGACAGGTGTATTCCCTTTTCCCATTGTGACAATCGCAGATCAAAGTGGAGCTACATTCGATGTCCAATGAAGAAGGTGGGTAAACAACACCTAATATGAACCTCATTCCATATCATAACTACTCGTAAAATAAACCAAAAGATCTGTGAAATTCTCTTCCTCCATAAACGTTTGGATTTTTTTAAAGCGGTACTTGCCTCACTAAATCAAGAAAGCAAATTGATGGAAAATAGATGACGTGGTTGCCACAGGGACCAAGTCGTGTATCTCCTCAATCCCCAAAGTCCTGAAAAATGGCCGCTGGCAGCTGTATTGGACGTCCAAAATTGGCAAATATTAGTCTTGAGCATCGTCACATCAATATCTTCGCTTGTGTAAAATTGGAAAAAATTCCAGTAATAATTGTGGCTTCCAGAAACTGGAAGAGAAAATCTCTGCGGGTGCAGTGGCGGCAGCGGCGCTAGAACAAAACCATAGTATCTCTCGACTTTCGTTGTTGGGGAGATACAATAAGATAAGGCGGTCCTCAAGAGTCTTGTTTCAGGCAATCCAAAATATTTTGGTCCATTGTTCCCAGCTTTGCGTTAGGTTCCACTGCCTTTGTTGATGGCGCAAAGGCCCAGTTTAGAAACGCATGCTTCATTTGATTTTTCTACGATATTTTCTTCATCATAGTACAAGATATTCTTGATTTTCTTTTTTTTTTTTTTGCCCGCCACCACCCCCTCCTATAGGGAGGTCCACTATATTGAAGAAATTGACTACAGTGTCCCTGAAATATCCCATACTGACAGTTGGAAATGGGAACAATGTTGTTGTACACTGTCAGACAGTGGCTCCCTGACATCAACCAGGTATTTCCAAGACAGCCTTAAGGAGGCAAACTAGCATTTTGCCTAACCTTGTACTGCATACCTGTGCTGACACTGATTGGTCAGATCCTAGGTAATGCAGCAGAGCCACACCTCAAAAACACCTAGCTCATGTCAGAGAACCAATAAATGACAGTCCATGACAGCTGTAGTACCTTTTTCCACATTCATAGTCAGACATTATGTCACAGTTGGGATATTAGCAGCACATTTGTTTTAAATCACTTTTAGGGTTTCAAAGCCGTAAAGACAGCTTTAAAACAGAAAATGAGCTGAACAATAGTCCATGCGGAGGCTGAATGTAACACCGAATAATTATTTCTCCAATGAGATTGGAAAATGCGCTCATATATTGTTGGACCTGAAAAAATGTTATTACCTCCTAGAGATTCAGAAAGCATGTAGAACTAGGGAACATTTTTTAGTGGAAGTTACAAGCTTTCCTGACGCAGAATGAGGTCTCTGTTAAGCTTTGTTTTCCGGCCTTCATTGGCAGAAATTTAATACAGTGCCCAATTTATACCCAAGAGTAACATTGGGAAATGGGAGCACTGTTGTCGTAAACTGTCAGATAACGGTTCCTTGACATCAACCGGGTATTTCCAAGACACGGCTAAGGAGGCAAGCTAGGACTCTTTTGTCTAATCTTCGACTCCATACCTATGTGGACACTGAAGGGCTAGTTCCTAAGACAAGCAGCGGATTCACATCTTGAAAATACCTAGATCATGTCAGTTAACCATTATCTGACAGTCTAATGACAGGTGTATTCCCTTTTCCCATTGAGACAATCGCAGATCAAAGTGGAGCTACATTCGATGTCCAATGAAGAAGGTGGGTAAACAACACCTAATATGAACCTCATTCCATATCATAACTACTCGTAAAATAAACCAAAAGATCTGTGAAATTCTCTTCCTCCATAAACGTTTGGATTTTTTGAAAGCGGTACTTGCCTCACTAAATCAAGAAAGCAAATTGATGGAAAATAGATGACGTGGTTGCCACAGGGACCAAGTCGTGTATCTACTCAATCCCCAAAGTCCTGAAAAATGGCCGCTGGCAGCTGTATTGGACGTCCAAAATTGGCGAATATTAGTCTTGAGCATCGTCACATCAATATCTTCGCTTGTCTAAAATTGGAAAAAATTCCAGTAATAATTGTGGCTTCCAGAAACTGGAACAGAACATCTCTGCGGGTGCAGTGGCGGCAGCGGCACTGGAACAAAACCATAGTATCTCTCGACTTTCGATGTTGGGGAGATACAATAAGATAAGGCGGTCCTCAAGAGTCTTGTTTCAGGCAATCCAAAATATATTGGTCCATAGTTCCCAGTTTTACTGTTAGGTTCCACTGCCTTTGTTGATGGCGCAAAGGCCCAGTTTTGAAACGAATGCTTCATTTGATTTTTGTACGATATTTCCTTCATCATAGTACAAGATATTCTTGATTTATTTATTTATTTATTTTTTTTCCCGCCACCACCCCCTCCCAAAGGGAGGTCCACTATATTGAAGAAATTGACTACATTGTCCCTGAAATATCCCATACTGACAGTTGGAAATGGGAACAATGTTGTTGTACACTGTCAGACAGTGGCTCCCTGACATCAACCAGGTATTTCCAAGACAGCCTTAAGGAGGCAAGCTAGCATTTTGCCTAACCTTCTACTGCATCCCTGTGCGGACACTGATTGGTCAGATCCTAGGTAATGCAGCAGAGCCACACCTTAAAAACACCTATCTCATGTCAGAGATCCAATAACTCACAATCCATGACAGCTGTAGTACCTTTTTCCACATTCATAGTCAGACATTACGTCACAGTTGGGATATTAGCAGCACATTTGTTTTAAATAACTTTTAGGGTTTCAAAGCCGTAAAGACTGTTTTAAAACAGAAAATGAGCTGAACAATAGTCCATGCGGAGGCTGAAACACACCGAATAATTATTTCTCCAATGAGATTGGAAAATGCGCTCATATATTGTTGGACCTGAAAAAATGTTATTACCTCCTAGAGATTCAGAAAGCCTGTAGAACTAGGGAACCTTTTTTGGTGGAAGTTACAAGCTTTCCTGACGCAGAATGAGGTCTCTGTTAAGCTTTGTTTTCCGGCCTTCTTTGGCAGAAATTGAATACAGTGCCCCATTAATACACAAGAGTATCAGGGGGAAATGGGAACACTGTTGTCGTAAACTGTCAGATAACGGTTCCTTGATATCAACCAGGTATTTCCAAGACACGGCTAAGGAGGCAAGCTAGGACTCTTTTGTCTAACCTTCGACTCCATACCTATGTGGACACTGAAGAGCTAGATCCTAAGACAAGCAACGGATTCACATCTTGAAAATACCTAGATCATGTCAGTTAACCATTTTCTGACAGTCTAATGACAGGTGTATTCCCTTTTCCCATTGAGACAATTGCAGATCAAAGTGGAGCTATATTCGATGTCCAATGAAGAAGGTGGGAAAACAACACCTAATATGAACCTCATTCCAAATCATAACTACTCATAAAATAAACCCAAAGATCTGTGAAATTATCTTCCTCCATAAACGTTTGAATTTTTTCAAAGCGGTACTTGCCTCACTACATCACAAAAGCAAATTGATGGAAAATAGATGACGTGGTTTCCACAGGGACCAAGTCGTGTATCTCCTCAATCCTCAAAGTTCTGAAAAATGGCTGCTGGCAGCTGTATTGGACGTCCAAAATTGGCGAATATTAGTCTTGAGCATCGTCACATCAATATCTTCGCTTGTGTAAAATTGGAAAAAATTCCAGTAATAATTGTGGCTTCCAGAAACTGGAACAGAAAATCTCTGCGGGTGCAGTGGCGGCAGCGGCGCTGGAACAAAACCATAGTATCTCTCGACTTTTGTTGTTGGGGAGATACAATAAGATAATGCGGTCCTCAAGAGTCTTGTTTCAGGCAATCCAAAATATATTGGTCCATAGTTCCCAGTTTTACTGTTAGGTTCCACTGCCTTTGTTGATGGCGCAAAGGCCCAGTTTAGAAACGAATGCTTCATTTGATTTTTCTACGATATTTTCTTCATCATAGTACAAGATATTCTTGATTTTTTTTTGGCCGCCACCACCCCCTCCCATAGGTAGGTCCACTATATTGAAGAAATTGACTACAGTGCCCCTGAAATATCCCATACTGACAGTTGGAAATGGGAACAATGTTGTTGTACACTGTCAGACAGTGGTTCCCTGACATCAACCAGGTATTTCAAAAACAACCTTAAGGAGGCAAGCTAGCATTTTGCCTAACCTTCTACTGCATACCTGGGCAGACACTGATTGGTCAGATCCTAGGTAATGCAGCAGAGCCACACCTTAAAAACACCTAGCTCATGTCAGAGAACCAATAAATGACAGTCCATGACAGCTGTAGTACCTTTTTCCACATTCATAGTCAGACATTACGTCACAGTTGGGATATTAGCAGCACATTTGTTTTAAATCACTTTTAGGGTTTCAAAGCCGTAAAGACAGCTTTAAAACAGAAAATGAGCTGAACAATAGTCCATGCGGAGGCTGAATGTAACACCGAATAATTATTTTTCCAATGAGTTTGGAAAATGCACTCATATATTGTTGGACCTGAAAAAATGTTATAACCTCCTCGAGTTTCAGAAAGCCTGGAGAACGAGGAAACATTCTTTGGTGGAGGTTACAAGCTTTCCTGACGCAGAATGAGGTCTCTGTTAAGCTTTGTTTTCCGGCCTTCATTGGCAGAAATTGAATACAGTGCCCCATTAATACCCAAGAGTAACAGAGGGAAATGGGAGCACTGTTGTCATAAACTGTCAGATAACGGTTCCTTGACATCAACCGGGTATTTCCAAGACACGGCTAAGGAGGCAAGCTAGGACTCTTTTGTCTAATCTTCGACTCCATACCTATGTGGACACTGAAGGGCTAGATCCTAAGACAAGCAGCGGATTCACATCTTGAAAATACCTAGATCATGTCAGTTAACCATTATCTGACAGTCTAATGACAGGTGTATTCCCTTTTCCCATTGAGACAATCGCAGATCAAAGTGGAGCTATATTCGATGTCCAATGAAGAAGGTGGGAAAACAACACCTAATATGAACCTCATTCCATATCATAACTACTCATAAAATAAACCAAAAGATCTGTGAAATTCTCTTCCTCCATAAACGTTTGGATTTTTTTAAAGCGGTACTTGCCTGACTAAATCACAAAAGCAAATTGATGGAAAATAGATGACGAGGTTGCCACAGGGACCAAGTCGTTTATCTCCTCAATCCCCAAAGTTCTGAAAAATGGCCGCTGGCAGCTGTATTGGACGTCCAAAATTGGCGAATATTAGTCTTGAGCATCGTCACATCAATATCTTCGCTTGTGTAAAATTGGAAAAAATTCCAGTAATAATTGTGGCTTCCAGAAACTGGAACAGAAAATCTCTGCGGGTGCAGTGGCGGCAGCGGCACTGGAACAAAACCATAGTATCTCTCGACTTTCGATGTTGGGGAGATACAATAAGATAAGGCGGTCCTCAAGAGTCTTGTTTCAGGCAATCCAAAATATATTGGTCCATAGTTCCCAGTTTTACTGTTAGGTTCCACTGCCTTTGTTGATGGCGCAAAGGCCCAGTTTTGAAAAGAATGCTTCATTTGATTTTTGTACGATATTTCCTTCATCATAGTACAAGATATTCTTGATTTTTTATTTTATTTTTTTTTCCCGCCACCACCCCCTCCCAAAGGGAGGTCCACTATATTGAAGAAATTGACTACAGTGCCCCTCAAATATCCCATACTGACAGTTGGTAATGGGAACAATATTGTTGTACACTGTCAGACAGTGGTTCCCTGACATCAACCAAGTATTTCCAAAACAACCTTATGGAGGCAAGCTAGCATTTTGCCTAACCTTCTACTGCATATCTGGGCGGACACTGATTGGTCAGATCCAAGGTAATGCAGCAGAGCCACACCTGAAAAACACCTATCTCATGTCAGAGATCCAATAACTCACAGTCCATGACAGCTGACGTACCTTTTTCCACATTCATAGTCAGACATTACGTCACAGTCGGGATATTAGCAGCACATTTGTTTTAAATAACTTTTAGGGTTTCAAAGCCGTAAAGACTGTTTTAAAACAGAAAATGGGCTGAACAATAGTCCATGCGGAGGCTGAATGTAACACAGAATAATTATTTTTCCAATGAGTTTGGAAAATGCACTCATATATTGTTGGACCTGAAAAAATGTTATTACCTCCTAGAGATTCAGAAAGCCTGGAGAACGAGGAAACATTCTTTGGTGGAGGTTACAAGCTTTCCTGACGCAGAATGAGGTCTCTGTTAAGCTTTGTTTTCCGGCCTTCATTGGCAGAAATTTAATACAGTGCCCCATTAATACCCAAGAGTAACAGTGGGAAATGGGAGCACTGTTGTCGTAAACTGTCAGATAACGGTTCCTTGACATCAACCGGGTATTTCCAAGACACGGCTAAGGAGGCAAGCTAGGACTCTTTTGTCTAATCTTCGACTCCATACCTATGTGGACACTGAAGGGCTAGTTCCTAAGACAAGCAGCGGATTCACATCTTGAAAATACCTAGATCATGTCAGTTAACCATTATCTGACAGTCTAATGACAGGTGTATTCCCTTTTCCCATTGAGACAATCGCAGATCAAAGTGGAGCTATATTCGATGTCCAATGAAGAAGGTGGGAAAACAACACCTAATATGAACCTCATTCCATATCATAACTACTCATAAAATAAACCAAAAGATCTGTGAAATTCTCTTCCTCCATAAACGTTTGGATTTTTTTAAAGCGGTACTTGCCTGACTAAATCACGAAAGCAAATTGATGGAAAATAGATGACGTGGTTGCCACAGGGACCAAGTCGTGTATCTCCTCAATCCCCAAAGTTCTGAAAAATGGCCGCTGGCAGCTGTATTGGACGTCCAAAATTGGCGAATATTAGTCTTGAGCATCGTCACATCAATATCTTCGCTTGTGTAAAATTGGAAAAAATTCCAGTAATAATTGTGGCTTCCAGAAACTGGAACAGAAAATCTCTGCGGGTGCAGTGGCGGCAGCGGCGCTGGAACAAAACCATAGTATCTCTCGACTTTCGTTGTTGGGGAGATACAATAAGATAAGGCGGTCCTCAAGAGTCTTGTTTCAGGCAATCCAAAATATATTGGTCCATAGTTCCCAGTTTTACTGTTAGGTTCCACTGCCTTTGTTGATGGCGCAAAGGCCCAGTTTAGAAACGAATGCTTCATTTGATTTTTCTACGATATTTTCTTCATCATAGTACAAGATATTCCTGATTTTTTTTTGGCCGCCACCACCCCCTCCCATAGGTAGGTCCACTATATTGAAGAAATTGACTACAGTGCCCCTGAAATATCCCATACTGACAGTTGGAAATGGGAACAATGTTGTTGTACACTGTCAGACAGTGGTTCCCTGACATCAACCAGGTATTTCGAAAACAACCTTAAGGAGGCAAGCTAGCATTTTGCCTAACCTTCTACTGCATACCTGGGCAGACACTGATTGGTCAGATCCTAGGTAATGCAGCAGAGCCACACCTTAAAAACACCTAGCTCATGTCAGAGAACCAATAAATGACAGTCCATGACAGCTGTAGTACCTTTTTCCACATTCATAGTCAGACATTACGTCACAGTTGGGATATTAGCAGCACATTTGTTTTAAATCCCTTTTCGGGTTTCAAAGCCGTAAAGACAGCTTTAAAACAGAAAATGAGCTGAACAATAGTCCATGCAGAGGCTGAATGTAACACCGAATAATAATTTTTCCAATGAGTTTGGAAAATGCACTCATATATTGTTGGACCTGAAAAAATGTTATTACCTCCTAGAGATTCAGAAAGCCTGGAGAACGAGGAAACATTCTTTGGTGAAGGTTACAAGCTTTCCTGACGCAGAATGAGGTCTCTGTTAAGCTTTGTTTTCCGGCCTTCATTGGCAGAAATTTAATACAGTGCCCCATTAATACCCAAGAGTAACAGTGGGAAATGGGAGCACTGTTGTCGTAAACTGTCAGATAACGGTTCCTTGACATCAACCGGGTATTTCCAAGACACGGCTAAGGAGGCAAGCTAGGACTCTTTTGTCTAATCTTCGACTCCATACCTATGTGGACACTGAAGGGCTAGTTCCTAAGACAAGCAGCGGATTCACATCTTGAAAATACCTAGATCATGTCAGTTAACCATTATCTGACAGTCTAATGACAGGTGTATTCCCTTTTCCCATTGAGACAATCGCAGATCAAAGTGGAGCTATATTCGATGTCCAATGAAGAAGGTGGGAAAACAACACCTAATATGAACCTCATTCCATATCATAACTACTCATAAAATAAACCAAAAGATCTGTGAAATTCTCTTCCTCCATAAACGTTTGGATTTTTTTAAAGCGGTACTTGCCTGACTAAATCACGAAAGCAAATTGATGGAAAATAGATGACGAGGTTGCCACAGGGACCAAGTGGTGTATCTCCTCAATCCCCAAAGTTCTGAAAAATGGCCGCTGGCAGCTGTATTGGACGTCCAAAATTGGCGAATATTAGTCTTGAGCATCGTCACATCAATATCTTCGCTTGTGTAAAATTGGAAAAAATTCCAGTAATAATTGTGGCTTCCAGAAACTGGAACAGAAAATCTCTGCGGGTGCAGTGGCGGCAGCGGCAGTGGAACAAAACCATAGTATCTCTCGACTTTCGTTGTTGGGGAGATACAATAAGTTAAGGCGGTCCTCAAGAGTCTTGTTTCAGGCAATCCAAAATATATTGGTCCATAGTTCCCAGTTTTACTGTTAGGTTCCACTGCCTTTGTTGATGGCGCAAAGGCCCAGTTTTGAAACGAATGCTTCATTTGATTTTTGTACGATATTTCCTTTATCATAGTACAAGATATTCTTGATTTTTTATTTTATTTTTTTTTCCCGCCACCACCCCCTCCCAAAGGGAGGTCCACTATATTGAAGAAATTGACTACAGTGCCCCTCAAATATCCCATACTGACAGTTGGAAATGGGAACAATATTGTTGTACACTGTCAGACAGTGGTTCCCTGACATCAACCAAGTATTTCCAAAACAACCTTATGGAGGCAAGCTAGCATTTTGCCTAACCCTTACTGCATATCTGGGCAGACACTGATTGGTCAGATCCAAGGTAATGCAGCAGAGCCACACCTGAAAAACACCTATCTCATGTCAGAGATCCAATAACTCACAGTCCATGACAGCTGTAGTACCTTTTTCCACATTCATAGTCAGACATTACATCACAGTCGGGATATTAGCAGCACATTTGTTTTAAATAACTTTTAGGGTTTCAAAGCCGTAAAGACTGTTTTAAAACGGAAAATGAGCTGAACAATAGTCCATGCGGAGGCTGAATGTAACACCGAATAATTATTTCTCCAATGAGATTGGAAAATGCGCTCATATATTGTTGGACCTGAAAAAATGTTATTACCTCCTAGAGATTCAGAAAGCCTGTAGAACTAGGGAACATTTTTTGGTGGAAGTTACAAGCTTTCCTGACGCAGAATGAGGTCTCTGTTAAGCTTTGTTTTCCGGCCTTCTTTGGCAGATATTGAATACAGTGCCCCATTAATTCCCAAGAGTATCAGGGGGAAATGGGAACACTGTTGTCGTAAACTGTCAGATAACGGTTCCTTGAAATCAACCAGGTATTTCCAAGACACGGCTAAGGAGGCAAGCTAGGACTCTTTTGTCTAACCTTCGACTCCATGCCTATGTGGACACTGAAGAACTAGATCCTAAGACAAGCAACGGATTCACATCTTGAAAATACCTAGATCATGTCAGTTAACCATTTTCTGACAGTCTAATGACAGGTGTATTCCCTTTTCCCATTGAGACAATTGCAGATCAAAGTGGAGCTATATTCGATGTCCAATGAAGAAGGTGGGAAAACAACACCTAATATGAACCTCATTCCATATCATAACTACTCATAAAATAAACCCAAAGATCTGTGAAATTCTCTTCCTCCATAAACGTTTGAATTTTTTTAAAGCGGTACTTGCCTCACTACATCACAAAAGCAAATTGATGGAAAATAGATGACGTGGTTGCCACAGGGACCAAGTCGTGTATCTCCTCAATCCCCAAAGTTCTGAAAAATGGCCGCTGGCAGTTGTATTGGACGTCCAAAATTGGCGAATATTAGTCTTGAGCATCGTCACATCAATATCTTCGCTTGTGTAAAATTGGACAAAATTCCAGTAATAATTGTGGCTTCCAGAAACTGGAACAGAAAATCTCTGCGGGTGCAGTGGCGGCAGCGGCGCTGGAACAAAACCATAGTATCTCTCCACTTTCGTTGTTGGGGAGATACAATGAGATAAGGCAATCCTCAAGAGTCTTGTTTCAGGCAATCCAAAATATATTGGTCCATAGTTCCCAGTTTTACTGTTAGGTTCCACTGCCTTTGTTGATGGCGCAAAGGCCCAGTTTTGAAACGAATGCTTCATTTGATTTTTGTACGATATTTCCTTCATCATAGTACAAGATATTCTTGATTTTTTATTTTATTTTTTTTTCCCGCCACCACCCCCTCCCAAAGGGAGGTCCACTATATTGAAGAAATTGACTACAGTGCCCCTGAAATATCCCACACTGACAGTTGGAAATGGGAACAATGTTGTTGTACACTGTCAGACAGTGGTTCCCTGACATCAACCAGGTATTTCCAAGACAGCCTTAAGGAGGCAAGCTAGCATTTTGCCTAACCTTCTACTGCATACCTGTGTGGACACTGATTGGTCAGATCCTAGGTAATGCAGCAGAGCCACACCTTAAAAACACCTAGCTCATGTCAGAGAACCAATAAATGACAGTCCATGACAGCTGTAGTACCTTTTTCCACATTCATAGTCAGACATTACGTCAGAGTTGGGATATTAGCAGCACATTTGTTTTAAATCCCTTTTAGGGTTTCAAAGCCGTAAAGACAGCTTTAAAACAGAAAATGAGCTGAACAGTAGTCCATGCGGAGGCTGAATGTAACACCGAATAATTATTTTTCCAATGAGTTTGGAAAATGCACTCATATATTCTTGGACCTGAAAAAATGTTATTACCTCTAGAAGATTCAGAAAGCCTGGAGAACGAGGAAACATTCTTTGGTGGAGGTTACAAGCTTTCCTGACGCAGAATGAGGTCTCTGTTAAGCTTTGTTTTCCGGCCTTCATTGGCAGAAATTGAATCCAGTGCCCCATTAATACCCTACAGTAACAGTGGAAAATGGGAACACTGTCGTCGTAAACTGTCAGATAACGGTTCCTTGACATCAACCAGGTATTTCCAAGACACGGCTAAGGAGGCGAGCTAGCACTCTTTTGCCTAACCTTCGACTCCATACCTATGCGGACACTGAAGGGCTAGATCCTAAGACAAGCAGCGGATTCACATCTTGAAAATACCTAGATCATGTCAGTTAACCATTATCTGACAGTCTAATGACAGGTGTATTCCCTTTTCCCATTGTGACAATCGCAGATCAAAGTGGAGCTACATTCGATGTCCAATGAAGAAGGTGGGTAAACAACACCTAATATGAACCTCATTCCATATCATAACTACTCGTAAAATAAACCAAAAGATCTGTGAAATTCTCTTCCTCCATAAACGTTTGGATTTTTTTAAAGCGGTACTTGCCTCACTAAATCACGAAAGCAAATTGATGGAAAATAGATGACGTGGTTGCCACAGGGACCAAGTCCTGTATCTCCTCAATCCCCAAAGTTCTGAAAAATGGCCGCTGGCAGCTGTATGGGACGTCCAAAATTGGCGAATATTAGTCTTGAGCATCGTCACATCAATATCTTCGCTTGTGTAAAATTGGAAAAAATTCCAGTAATAATTGTGGCTTCCAGAAACTGGAACAGAAAATCTCTGCGGGTGCAGTGGCGGCAGCGGCGCTGGAACAAAACCATAGTATCTCTCGACTTTCGTTGTTGGGGAGATACAATAAGATAAGGCGGTCCTCAAGAGTCTTGTTTCAGGCAATCCAAAATATATTGGTCCATAGTTCCCAGCTTTACCGTTAGGTTCCATTGCCTTTGTTGATGGCGCAAAGGCCCAGTTTAGAAACGCATGCTTCATTTGTTTTTTCTAGTATATCTTCTTCATCATAGTCCAAGATATTCTTGATTTTCTTTTTTTTTTTTTGCCAGCCACCACCCCCTCCTATAGGGAGGTCCACTATATTGAAGAAATTGACTACAGTGTCCCTGAAATATCCCATACTGACAGTTGGAAATGGGAACAATGTTGTTGTACACTGTCAGACAGTGGTTCCCTGACATCAACCAGGTATTTCCAAGACAGCCTTAAGGAGGCAAACTAGCATTTTGCCTAACCTTCTACTGCATACCTGTGCGGACACTGATTGGTCAGATCCTAGGTAATGCAGCAGAGCCACACCTTAAAAACACCTAGCTCATGTCAGAGAACCAATAAATGACAGTCCATGACAGCTGTAGTACCTTTTTCCACATTCATAGTCAGACATTATGTCACAGTTGGGATATTAGCAGCATATTTGTTTTAAATCACTTTTAGGGTTTCAAAGCCGTAAAGACAGCTTTAAAACAGAAAATGAGCTGAACAATAGTCCATGCGGAGGCTGAATGTAACACCGAATAATTATTTTTCCAATGAGTTTGGAAAATGCACTCATATATTGTTGGACCTGAAAAAATGTTATTACCTCCTAGAGATTCAGAAAGCCTGGAGAACGAGGAAACATTCTTTGGTGGAGGTTACAAGCTTTCCTGACGCAGAATGAGGTCTCTGTTAAGCTTTGTTTTCCGGCCTTAATTGGCAGAAATTGAATCCAGTGCCCCATTAATACCCAACAGTAACAGTGGGAAATGGGAACACTGTTGTCGTAAACTGTCAGATAACGGTTCCTTGACATCAACAGGGTATTTCCAAGACACGGCTAAGGAGGCGAGCGAGCACTCTTTTGCCTAACCTTCGACTCCATACCTATGCGGACACTGAAGGGCTAGATCCTAAGACAAGCAGCGGATTCACATCTTGAAAATACCTAGATCATGTCAGTTAACCATTATCTGACAGTCTAATGACAGGTGTATTCCCTTTTCCCATTGTGACAATCGCAGATCAAAGTGGAGCTACATTCGATGTCCAATGAAGAAGGTGGGTAAACAACACCTAATATGAACCTCATTCCATATCATAACTACTCGTAAAATAAACCAAAAGATCTGTGAAATTCTCTTCCTCCATAAACGTTTGGATTTTTTTAAAGCGGTACTTGCCTCACTAAATCAAGAAAGCAAATTGATGGAAAATAGATGACGTGGTTGCCACAGGGACCAAGTCGTGTATCTCCTCAATCCCCAAAGTCCTGAAAAATGGCCGCTGGCAGCTGTATTGGACGTCCAAAATTGGCGAATATTAGTCTTGAGCATCGTCACATCAATATCTTCGCTGGTGTAAAATTGGAAAAAATTCCAGTAATAATTGTGGCTTCCAGAAACTGGAACAGAAAATCTCTGCGGGTGCAGTGGCGGCCACGGCGCTAGAACAAAACCATAGTATCTCTCGACTTTCGTTGTTGGGGAGATACAATAAGATAAGGCGGTCCTCAAGAGTCTTGTTTCAGGCAATCCAAAATATTTTGGTCCAGAGTTCCCAGCTTTACCGTTAGGTTCCATTGCCTTTGTTGATGGCGCAAAGGCCCAGTTTAGAAACGCATGCTTCATTTGATTTTTCTACGATATTTTCTTCATCATAGTACAAGATATTCTTGATTTTCTTTTTTTTTTTTTTTTTCCCCGCCACCACCCCCTCCTATAGGGAGGTCCACTATATTGAAGAAATTGACTACAGTGCCCCTCAAATATCCCATACTGACAGTTGGAAATGGGAACAATGTTGTTGTACACTGTCAGACAGTGGCTCCCTGACATCAACCAGGTATTTCCAAGACAGCCTTAAGGAGGCAAACTAGCATTTTGCCTAACCTTCTACTGCATACTTGTGCGGACACTGATTGGTCAGATCCTAGGTAATGCAGCAGAGCCACACCTTAAAAACACCTAGCTCATGTCAGAGAACCAATAAATGACAGTCCATGACAGTTGTAGTACCTTGTTCCCCATTCATAGTCAGACATTATGTCACAGTTGGGATATTAGCAGCATATTTGTTTTAAATCACTTTTAGGGTTTCAAAGCCGTAACAGCTTTAAAACAGAAAATGAGCTGAACAATAGTCCATGCGGAGGCTGAATGTAACACAGAATAATTATTTTTCCAATGAGTTTGGAAAATGCACTCATATATTGTTGGACCTGAAAAAATGTTATTACCTCCTAGAGATTCAGAAAGCCTGGAGAACGAGGAAACATTCTTTGGTGGAGGTTACAAGCTTTCCTGACGCTGAAAGAGGTCTCTGTTAAGCTTTGTTTTCCGGCCTTAATTGGCAGAAATTGAATCCAGTGCCCCATTAATACCCAACAGTAACAGTGAGAAATGGGAACACTGTTGTCGTAAACTGTCAGATAACGGTTCCTTGATATCAACCAGGTATTTCCAAGACATGGCTAAGGAGGCGAGCTAGCACTCTTTTGCCCAACCTTCGACTCCATACCTATGCGGACACTGAAGGGCTAGATCCTAAGACAAGCAGCGGATTCACATCTTGAAAATACCTAGATCATGTCAGTTAACCATTATCTGACAGTCAAATGACAGGTGTATTCCCTTTTCCCATTGTGACAATCGCAGATCAAAGTGGAGCTACATTCGATGTCCAATGAAGAAGGTGGGTAAACAACACCTAATATGAACCTCATTCCATATCATAACTACTCGTAAAATAAACCAAAAGATCTGTGAAATTCTCTTCCTCCATAAACGTTTGGATTTTTTTAAAGCGGTACTTGCCTCACTAAATCAAGAAAGCAAATTGATGGAAAATAGATGACATGGTTGCCACAGGGACCAAGTCGTGTATCTCCTCAATCCCCAAAGTCCTGAAAAATGGCCGCTGGCAGCTGTATTGGACGTCCAAAATTGGCGAATATTAGTCTTGAGCATCGTCACATCAATATCTTCGCTTGTGTAAAATTGGAAAAAATTCCAGTAATAATTGTGGCTTCCAGAAACTGGAACAGAAAATCTCTGCGGGTGCAGTGGCGGCAGCGGCGCTAGAACAAAACCATAGTATCTCTCGACTTTCGTTGTTGGGGAGATACAATAAGATAAGGCGGTCCTCAAGAGTCTTGTTTCAGGCAATCCAAAATATTTTGGTCCATAGTTCCCAGCTTTACCGTTAGGTTCCATTGCCTTTGTTGATGGCGCAAAGGCCCAGTTTAGAAACGCATGCTTCATTTCATTTTTCTACGATATTTTCTTCATCATAGTACAAGATATTCTTGATTTTCTTTTTTTTTTTTTTTTGCCCGCCACCACCCCCTCCTATAGGGAGGTCCACTATATTGAAGAAATTGACTACAGTGTCCCTGAAATATCCCATACTGACAGTTGGAAATGGGAACAATGTTGTTGTACACTGTCAGACAGTGGCTCGCTGACATCAACCAGGTATTTCCAAGACAGCCTTAAGGAGGCAAACTAGCATTTTGCCTAACCTTCTACTGCATACTTGTGCGGACACTGATTGGTCAGATCCTAGGTAATGCAGCAGAGCCACACCTTAAAAACACCTAGCTCATGTCAGAGAACCAATAAATGACAGTCCATGACAGTTGTATTACCTTGTTCCCCATTCATAGTCAGACATTATGTCACAGTTGGGATATTAGCAGCATATTTGTTTTAAATCACTTTTAGGGTTTCAAAGCCGTAACAGCTTTAAAACAGAAAATGAGCTGAACAATAGTCGATGCGGAGGCTGAATGTAACACAGAATAATTATTTTTCCAATGAGTTTGGAAAATGCACTCATATATTGTTGGACCTGAAAAAATGTTATTACCTCCTAGAGATTCAGAAAGCCTGGAGAACGAGGAAACATTCTTTGGTGGAGGTTACAAGCTTTCCTGACGCTGAATGAGGTCTCTGTTAAGCTTTGTTTTCCGGCCTTAATTGGCAGAAATTGAATCCAGTGCCCCATTAATACCCAACAGTAACAGTGGGAAATGGGAACACTGTTGTCGTAAACTGTCAGATAACGGTTCCTTGATATCAACCAGGTATTTCCAAGACACGGCTAAGGAGGCGAGCTAGCACTCTTTTGCCTAACCTTCGACTCCATACCTATGCGGACACTGAAGGGCTAGATCCTAAGACAAGCAGCGGATTCACATCTTGAAAATACCTAGATCATGTCAGTTAACCATTATCTGACAGTCAAATGACAGGTGTATTCCCTTTTCCCATTGTGACAATCGCAGATCAAAGTGGAGCTACATTCGATGTCCAATGAAGAAGGTGGGTAAACAACACCTAATATGAACCTCATTCCATATCATAACTACTCGTAAAATAAACCAAAAGATCTGTGAAATTCTCTTCCTCCATAAACGTTTGGATTTTTTTAAAGCGGTACTTGCCTCACTAAATCAAGAAAGCAAATTGATGGAAAATAGATGACGTGGTTGCCACAGGGACCAAGTCGTGTATCTCCTCAATCCCCAAAGTCCTGAAAAATGGCCGCTGGCAGCTGTATTGGACGTCCAAAATTGGCGAATATTAGTCTTGAGCATCGTCACATCAATATCTTCGCTTGTGTAAAATTGGAAAAAATTCCAGTAATAATTGTGGCTTCCAGAAACTGGAACAGAAAATCTCTGCGGGTGCAGTGGCGGCAGCGGCGCTGGAACAAAACCATAGTATCTCTCGACTTTCGTTGTTGGGGAGATACAATAAGATAAGGCTGTCCTCAAGAGTCTTGTTTCAGGCAATCCAAAATATTTTGGTCCATAGTTCCCAGCTTTTCCGTTAGGTTCCATTGCCTTTGTTGATGGCGCAAAGGCCCAGTTTAGAAATGCATGCTTCATTTGATTTTTCTACGATATTTTCTTCATCATAGTACAAGATATTCTTGATTTTCTTTTTTTTTTTTGCCCGCCACCACCCCCTCCTATAGGGAGGTCCACTATATTGAAGAAATTGACTACAGTGTCCCTGAAATATCCCATACTGACAGTTGGAAATGGGAACAATGTTGTTGTACACTGTCAGACAGTGGCTCCCTGACATCAACCAGGTATTTCCAAGACAGCCTTAAGGAGGCAAACTAGCATTTTGCCTAACCTTCTACGGCATACTTGTGCGGACACTGATTGGTCAGATCCTAGGTAATGCAGCAGAGCCACACCTTAAAAACACCTAGCGCATGTCAGAGAACCAATAAATGACAGTCCATGACAGTTGTAGTACCTTTTTCCACATTCATAGTCAGACATTACGTCACAGTTGGGATATTAGCAGCACATTTGTTTTAAATCACTTTTAGGGTTTCAAAGCCGTAAAGACAGCTTTAAAATAAAAAATGAGCTGAACAATAGTCCATGCGGAGGCTGAATATAACACCGAATAATTATTTTTCCAATGAGTTTGGAAAATGCACTCATATATTGTTGGACCTGAAAAAATGTTATTACCTCCTAGAGATTCATAAAGCCTGTAGAACTAGGGAACATTTTTTGGTGGAGGTTTCAAGCTTTCCTGACGCAGAATGAGGTCTCTGTTAAGCTTTGTTTTCCGGCCTTCATTGGCAGAAATTGAATCCAGTGCCCCATTAATACCCTACAGTAACAGTGGGAAATGGGAACAATGTTGTCGTAAACTGTCAGATAACGGTTCCTTGACATCAACCAGGTATTTCCAAGACATGGCTAAGGAGGCAAGCTAGGACTCTTTTGTCTAACCTTCGACTCCATACCTATGTGGACACTGAAGGGCTAGATCCTAAGACAAGCAGCGGATTCACATCTTGAAAATACCTAGATCATGTCAGTTAACCATTATCTGACAGTCTAATGACAGGTGTATTCCCTTTTCCCATTGAGACAATCGCAGATCAAAGTGGAGCTATATTCGATGTCCAATGAAGAAGGTGGGAAAACAACACCTAATATGAACCTCATTCCATATCATAACTACTCATATAATTAACCAAAAGATCTGTGAAATTCTCTTCCTCCATAAACGTTTGGATTTTTTTAAAGCGGTACTTGCCTGACTAAATCACGAAAGCAAATTGATGGAAAATAGATGACGTGGTTGCCACAGGGACCAAGTCGTGTATCTCCTCAATCCCCAAAGTTCTGAAAAATGGCCGCTGGCAGCTGTATTGGACGTCCAAAATTGGCGAATATTAGTCTTGAGCATCGTCACATCAATATCTTCGCTTGTGTAAAATTGGAAAAAATTCCAGTAATAATTGTGGCTTCCAGAAACTGGAACAGAAAATCTCTGCGGGTGCAGTGGCGGCAGCGGCACTGGAACAAAACCATAGTATCTCTCGACTTTCGATGTTGGGGAGATACAATAAGATAAGGCGGTCCTCAAGAGTCTTGTTTCAGGCAATCCAAAATATATTGGTCCATAGTTCCCAGTTTTACTGTTAGGTTCCACTGCCTTTGTTGATGGCGCAAAGGCCCAGTTTTGAAACGAATGCTTCATTTGATTTTTGTACGATATTTCCTTCATCATAGTACAAGATATTCTTAATTTTCTTTTTTTTTTTTTGCCCGCCACCACCCCCTCCTATAGGGAGGTCCACTATATTGAAGAAATTGACTACAGTGCCCCTGAAATATCCCATACTGACAGTTGGAAATGGGAACAATATTGTTGTACACTGTCAGACAGTGGTTCCCTGACATCAACCAGGTATTTCCAAGACAGCCTTCAGGAGGCAAGCTAGCATTTTGCCTTACCTTCTACTGCATACCTGTGCGGACACTGATTGGTCAGATCCTAGGTAATGCAGCAGAGCCACAACTTAAAAACACCTAGCTCATGTCAGAGAACCAATAAATGACAGTCCATGACAGCTGTAGTACCTTTTTCCACATTCATAGTCAGACATTACGTCACAGTTGGGATATTAGCAGCACATTTGTTATAAATCACTTTTAGGGTTTCAAAGCCGTAAAGACAGCTTTAAAACAGAAAATGAGCTGAACCATAGTCCATGCCGAGGCTGAATGTAACACCGAATAATTATTTTTCCAATGAGTTTGGAAAATGCACTCATATATTGTTGGACCTGAAAAAATGTTATTACCTCCTAGAGATTCAGAAAGCCTGGAGAACGAGGAAACATTCTTTGGTGGAGGTTACAAGCTTTCCTGACGCAGAATGAGGTCTCTGTTAAGCTTTGTTTTCCGGCCTTCATTGGCAGAAATTGAATCCAGTGCCCCATTAATACCCAACAGTAACAGTGGGAAATGGGAACACTGTTGTCGTAAACTGTCAGATAACGGTTCCTTGACATCAACCAGGTATTTCCAAGACACGGCTAAGGAGGCGAGCTAGCACTATTTTGCCTAACCTTCGGCTCCATACCTATGCGGACACTGAAGAGCTAGATCCTAAGACAAGCAGCGGATTCACATCTTGAAAATACCTAGATCATGTCAGTTAACCATTATCTGACAGTCTAATGACAGGTGTATTCCCTTTTCCCACCGTGACAATCGCAGATCAAAGTGGAGCTATATTCGATGTCCAATGAAGAAGGTGGGTAAACAACACCTAATATGAACCTCATTCCATATCATAACTACTCGTAAAATAAACCAAAAGATCTGTGAAATTCTCTTCCTCCATAAACGTTTGGATTTTTTTTAAGCGGTACTTCCCTCACTAAATCAAGAAAGCAAATTGATGGAAAATAGATGACGTGGTTGCCACAGAGACCATGTCGTGTATCTCCTCAATCCCCAAAGTTCTGAAAAATGGCCGCTGGCAGCTGTATTGGACGTCCAAAATTGGCGAATATTAGTCTTGAGCATCGTCACATCAATATCTTCGCTTGTGTAAAATTGGAAAAAATTCCAGTAATAATTGTGGCTTCCAGAAACTGGAACAGAAAATCTCTGCGGGTGCAGTGGCGCCAGCGGCGCTGGAACAAAACCATAGTATCTCTCGACTTTCGTTGTTGGGGAGATACAATAAGATAAGGCGGTCCTCAAGAGTCTTGTTTCAGGCAATCCAAAAGATATTGGTCCATAGTTTCCAGTTTTACTGTTAGGTTCCACTGCCTTTGTTGATGGCGCAAAGGCCCAGTTTAGAAACGCATGCTTCATTTGATTTTTCTACGATATTTTCTTGATCATAGTACAAGATATTCTTGATTTTCTTTTTTTTTTTTGCCCGCCACCACCCCCTCCTATAGGGAGGTCCACTATATTGAAGAAATTGACTACAGTGCCCCTGAAATATCCCATACTGACAGTTGGAAATGGGAACAATGTTGTTGTACACTGTCAGACAGTGGTTCCCTGACATCAACCAAGTATTTCCAAAAAAACCTTAAGGAGGCAAGCGAGCATTTTGCCTAACCTTCTACTGCATACCTGGGCAGACACTGATTGGTCAGATCCAAGGTAATGCAGCAGAGCCACACCTGAAAAACACCTAGCTCATGTCAGGGAACCAATAAATGACAGTCCATGACAGCTGAAGTACCTTTTTCCACATTCATAGTCAGACATTACGTCACAGTTGGGATATTAGCAGCACATTTGTTTTAAATCACTTTTAGAATTTCAAAGCCGTAAAGACAGCTTTAAAACAGAAAATGAGCTGAACAGTAGTCCATGCAGAGGCTGAATGTAACACCGAATAATTATTTTTCCAATGAGTTTGGAAAATGCACTCATATATTCTTGGACCAGAAAAAATGTTTTTACCTCCTAGAGATTCAGAAAGCCTGGAGAACTAGGGAACATTTTTTGGTGGAGGTTTCAAGCTTTCCTGACGCAGAATGAGGTCTCTGTTAAGCTTTGTTTTCCGGCCTTCATTGGCAGAAATTGAATACAGTGCCCCATTAATACCCAACAGTAACAGTGGGAAATGGGAACACTTTTGTCGTAAACTGTCAGATAACGGTTCCTTGACATCAACCAGGTATTTCCAAGACACGGCTAAGGAGGCAAGCTAGGACTCTTTTGTCTAGCCTTCGACTCCATACCTATGTGGACACTGAAGGGCTAGTTCCTAAGACAAGCAGCGGATTCACATCTTGAAAATACCTAGATCATGTCAGTTAACCATTATCTGACAGTCTAATGACAGGTGTATTCCCTTTTCCCATTGTGACAATCGCAGATCAAAGTGGAGCTACATTCGATGTCCAATGAAGAAGGTGGGTAAACAACACCTAATATGAACCTCATTCCATATCATAACTACTCGTAAAATAAACCAAAAGATCTGTGAAATTCTCTTCCTCCATAAACGTTTGGATTTTTTTAAAGCGGTACTTGCCTCACTAAATCACGAAAGCAAATTGATGGAAAATAGATGACGTGGTTGCCACAGGGACCAAGTCGTGTGTCTCCTCAATCCCCAAAGTTCTGAAAAATGGCCGCTGGCAGCTGTATTGGACGTCTAAAATTGGCGAATATTAGTCTTGAGCATCGTCACATCAATATCTTCGCTGTGTAAAATTGGAAAAAAATTCCAGTAATAATTGTGGCTTCCAGAAACTGGAACAGAAAATCTCTGCGGGTGCAGTGGCGGCAGCGGCTCTGGAACAAAACCATAGTATCTCTCGACTTTCGATGTTTGGGAGATACAATAAGATAAGGCGGTCCTCAAGAGTCTTGTTTCAGGCAATCCAAAATATATTGGTCCATAGTTCCCAGTTTTACTGTTAGGTTCCACTGCCTTTGTTGATGGCGCAAAGGCCCAGTTTAGAAACGAATGCTTCATTTGATTTTTGTACGGTATTTCCTTCATCATAGTAAGAGATATTCTTGATTTTTTATTTTTTACCCGCCACCACCCCCTCCCAAAGGGAGGTCCACTATATTGAAGAAATTGACTACAGTGCCCCTGAAATATCCCATACTGACAGTTGGAAATGGGAACAATATTGTTGTACACTGTCAGACAGTGGTTCCCTGACATCAACCAGGTATTTCCAAAACAACCTTAAGGGGGCAAGCTAGCATTTTGCCTAACCTTCTACTGCATACCTGGGCAGACACTGATTGGTCAGATCCAAGGTAATGCAGCAGAGCCACACCTTAAATACACCTAGCTCATGTCAGAGATCCAATAACTCACAGTCCATGACAGCTGTAGTACCTTTTTCCACATTCATAGTCAGACATTACGTCACAGTTGGGATATTAGCAGCACATTTGTTTTAAATCACTTTTAGGGTTTCGAGGCCGTAAAGACAGCTTTAAAACAGAAAATGAGCTGAACAATAGTCCATGCGGAGGCTGAATGTAACACCGAATAATTATTTTTCCAATGAGTTTGGAAAATGCACTCATATATTGTTGGACCTGAAAAAATGTTATTACCTCCTAGAGATTCAGAAAGCCTGGAGAACGAGGAAACATTTTTTGGTGGAGGTTACAAGCTTTCCTGACGCAGAATGAGGTCTCTGTTAAGCTTTGTTTTCTGGCCTTCCTTGGCAGAAATTGAATCCAGTGCCCCATTAATACCCAACAGTAACAGTGGGAAATGGAACACTGTTGTCGTAAACTGTCAGATAAAGGTTCCTTGACATCAACCAGGTATTTCCAAGACATGGCTAAGGAGGCAAGCTAGGACTCTTTTGTCTAACCTTCGACTCCATACCTATGTGGACACTGAAGAGCTAGATCCTAAGACAAGCAACGGATTCACATCTTGAAAATACCTAGATCATGTCAGTTAACCATTTTCTGACAGTCTAATTACAGCTGTATTCCCTTTTCCCATTGAGACAATTGCAGATCAAAGTGGAGCTACATCCGATGTCCAATGAAGAAGGTGGGTAAACAACACCTAATATGAACCTCACTCCATATCATAACTACTCGTAAAATAAACCAAAAGATCTGTGAAATTCTCTTCCTCCATAAACGTTTGGATTTTTTTAAAGCGGTACTTGCCTCACTACATCACAAAAGCAAATTGATGGAAAATAGATGACGTGGTTTCCACAGGGACTAAGTCGTGTATCTCCTCAATCCCCAAAGTTCTGAAAAATGGCCGCTGGCAGCTGTATTGGACGTCCAAAATTGGTGAATATTAGTCTTGAGCATCGTCACATCAATATCTTCGCTTGTGTAAAATTGGAAAAAATTCCAGAAATAATTGTGGCTTCCAGAAACTGGAACAGAAAATCTCTGCGGGTGCAGTGGCGGCAGCGGCGCTGGAACAAAACCATAGTATCTCTCGACTTTTGTTGTTGGGGAGATACAATAAGATAATGCGGTCCTCAAGAGTCTTGTTTCAGGCAATCCAAAATATATTGGTCCATAGTTCCCAGTTTTACTGTTAGGTTCCACTGCCTTTGTTGATGGCGCAAAGGCCCAGTTTAGAAACGAATGCTTCATTTGATTTTTGTACGATATTTTCTTCATCATAGTACAAGATATTCTTGAATTTTTTTTTTTTTTTTGCCCGCCACCACCCCCTCCCATAGGTAGGTGCACTATATTGAAGAAATCGACTACAGCGCCCCTGAAATATCCCATACTGACAGTTGGAAATGGGAACAATGTTGTTGTACACTGTCAGACAGTGGTTCCCTGACATCAACCAGGTATTTCGAAAACAACCTTAAGGAGGCAAGCTAGCATTTTGCCTAACCTTCTACTGCATACCTGGGCAGACACTGATTGGTCAGATCCAAGGTAAGGCAGCAGAGCCACACCTTAAAAACACCTAGCTCATGTCAGAGAACCAAAAAATGACAGTCCATGACAGCTGAAGTACCTTTTTCCACATTCATAGTCAGACATTACGTCACAGTTGGGATATTAGCAGGACATTTGTTTTAAATCACTTTTAGGGTTTCAAAGCCGTAAAGACAGCTTTAAAACAGAAAATGAGCTGAACAATAGTCCATGCGGAGGCTGAATGTATTACCGAATAATTATTTCTCCAATGAGTTTGGAAAATGCGCTCATATATTGTTGGACCTGAAAAAATTTAATTCCCTCTTAGAGATTCAGACAGCCTGTGGAACTAGGGAACATTCTTTGGTGGAGGTTACAAGCTTTCCTGACACAGAATGAGGTCTCTGTTAAGCTTTGTTTTCCGGCCTTCATTGGCAGAAATTGGATACAGTGCCCCATTAATACCCAACAGTAACAGTGGGAAATGGGAACACTACTGTCGTAAACTGTCAGATAACGGTTCTTTGACATCAACCAGGTATTTCCAAGACACGGCTAAGGAGGTGAGGTAGCACTCTTTTGCCTAACCTTCGACTCCATACCTATGCGGACACTGAAGGGCTAGATCCTGAGACAAGCAACGGATTCACATCTTGAAAATACCTAGATCATGTCAGTTAACCATTATCTGACAGTCTAATGACAGGTGTATTCCCTTTTCCCATAGTGACAATCGCAGATCAAAGTGGAGCTATATTCGATGTCCAATGAAGAAAGTGGGTAAACAACACCTAATATGAACCTCATTCCATATCATAACTACTCGTAAAATAAACCAAAAGATCTGTGAAATTCTCTTCCTCCATCAAAGTTTGGATTTTTTTAAAGCGGTACTTGCCTCACTAAATCAAGAAAGCAAATTGATGGAAAATAGATGACGTGGTTGCCACAGGGACCAAGTCGTGTATCTCCTCAATCCCCAAAGTTCTGAAAAATGGCCGCTGGCAGCTGTATTGGACGTCCAAAATTGGCGAATATTAGTCTTGAGCATCGTCACATCAATATCTTCGCTTGTGTAAAATTGGAAAAAATTCCAGTAATAATTGTGGCTTCCAGAAACTGGAACAGAAAATCTCTGCGGGTGCAGTGGCGGCAGCGGCGCTGGACCAAAACCATAGTATCTCTCGACTTTCGTTGTTGGGGAGATTTAATAAGATAAGGCAGTCCTCAAGAGTCTTGTTTCAGGCAATCCAAAATATATTGGTCCATAGTTCCCAGCTTTACCGTTAGGTTCCACTGCCTTTGTTGATGGCGCAAAGGCCCAGTTTAGAAACGCATGCTTCATTTGATTTTTCTACGATATTTTCTTCATCATAGTACAAGATATTTTTGATTTTCTTTTTTTTTTTTTTTTTGCCCGCCACCACCCCCTCCTATAGGGAGGTCCACTATATTGAAGAAATTGACTACAGTGTCCCTGAAATATCCCATACTGACAGTTGGAAATGGGAACAATGTTGTTGTACACTGTCAGACAGTGGCTCCCTGACATCAACCAGGTATTTCCAAGACAGCCTTAAGGAGGCAAACTAGCATTTTGCCTAACCTTCTACGGCATACTTGTGCGGACACTGATTGGTCAGATCCTAGGTAATGCAGCAGAGCCACACCTTAAAAACACCTAGCTCATGTCAGAGAACCAATAAATGACAGTCCATGACAGTTGTAGTACCTTTTTCCCCATTCATAGTCAGACATTATGTCACAGTTGGGATATTAGCAGCATATTTGTTTTAAATCACTTTTAGGGTTTCAAAGCCGTAACAGCTTTAAAACAGAAAATGAGCTGAACAATAGTCCATGCGGAGGCTGAATGTAACACAGAATAATTATTTTTCCAATGAGTTTGGAAAATGCACTCATATATTGTTGGACCTGAAAAAATGTTATTACCTCCTAGATATTCAGAAAGCCTGGAGAACGAGGAAACATTCTTTGGTGGAGGTTACAAGCTTTCCTGACGCTGAATGAGGTCTCTGTTAAGCTTTGTTTTCCGGCCTTAATTGGCAGAAATTGAATCCAGTGCCCCATTAATACCCAACAGTAACAGTGGGAAATGGGAACACTGTTGTCGTAAACTGTCAGATAACGGTTCCTTGATATCAACCAGGTATTTCCAAGACACGGCTAAGGAGGCGAGCTAGCACTCTTTTGCCTAACCTTCGACTCCATACCTATGCGGACACTGAAGGGCTAGATCCTCAGACAAGCAGCGGATTCACATCTTGAAAATACCTAGATCATGTCAGTTAACCATTATCTGACAGTCAAATGACAGGTGTATTCCCTTTTCCCATTGTGACAATCGCAGATCAAAGTGGAGCTACATTCGATGTCCAATGAAGAAGGTGGGTAAACAACACCTAATATGAACCTCATTCCATATCATAACTACTCGTAAAATAAACCAAAAGATCTGTGAAATTCTCTTCCTCCATAAACGTTTGGATTTTTTTAAAGCGGTACTTGCCTCACTAAATCAAGAAAGCAAATTGATGGAAAATAGATGACGTGGTTGCCACAGGGACCAAGTCGTGTATCTCCTCAATCCCCAAAGTCCTGAAAAATGGCCGCTGGCAGCTGTATTGGACGTCCAAAATTGGCGAATATTAGTCTTGAGCATCGTCACATCAATATCTTCGCTTGTGTAAAATTGGAAAAAATTGCAGTAATAATTGTGGCTTCCAGAAACTGGAACAGAAAATCTCTGCGGGTGCAGTGGCGGCAGCGGCACTGGAACAAAACCATAGTATCTCTCGACTTTCGATGTTGGGGAGATACAATAAGATAAGGCGGTCCTCAAGAGTCTTGTTTCAGGCAATCCAAAATATATTGGTCCATAGTTCCCAGTTTTACTGTTAGGTTCCATTGCCTTTGTTGATGGCGCAAAGGCCCAGTTTAGAAATGCATGCTTCATTTGATTTTTGTACGATATTTTCTTCATCATAGTACAAGATATTCTTGATTTTCTTTTTTTTTTTTTTTGCCCGCCACCAACCCCTCCTATAGGGAGGTCCACTATATTGAAGAAATTGACTACAGTGTCCCTGAAATATCCCATACTGACAGTTGGAAATGGGAACAATGTTGTTGTACACTGTCAGACAGTGGCTCCCTGACATCAACCAGGTATTTCCAAGACAGCCTTAAGGAGGCAAACTAGCATTTTGCCTAACCTTCTACGGCATACTTGTGCGGACACTGATTGGTCAGATCCTAGGTAATGCAGCAGAGCCACACCTTAAAAACACCTAGCTCATGTCAGAGAACCAATAAATGACAGTCCATGACAGTTGTAGTACCGTTTTCCACATTCATAGTCAGACATTACGTCACAGTTGGGATATTAGCAGCACATTTGTTTTAAATCACTTTTAGGGTTTCAAAGCCGTAAAGACAGCTTTAAAACAGAAAATGAGCTGAACAATAGTCCATGCGGAGGCTGAATATAACACCGAATAATTATTTTTCCAATGAGTTTGGAAAATGCACTCATATATTGTTGGACCTGAAAAAATGTTATTACCTCCTAGAGATTCAGAAAGCCTGTAGAACTAGGGAACATTTTTTGGTGGAGGTTTCAAGCTTTCCTGACGCAGAATGAGGTCTCTGTTAAGCTTTGTTTTCCGGCCTTCATTGGCAGAAATTGAATACAGTGCCCCATTAATACCCAAGAGTAACAGTGGGAAATGGGAGCACTGTTGTCGTAAACTGTCAGATAATGGTTCCTTGACATCAACCGGGTATTTCCAAGACACGGCTAAGGAGGCAAGCTAGGACTCTTTTGTCTAATCTTCGACTCCATACCTATGTGGACACTGAAGGGCTAGTTCCTAAGACAAGCAGCGGATTCACATCTTGAAAATACCTAGATCATGTCAGTTAACCATTATCTGACAGTCTAATGACAGGTGTATTCCCTTTTCCCATTGAGACAATCGCAGATCAAAGTGGAGCTATATTCGATGTCCAATGAAGAAGGTGGGAAAACAACACCTAATATGAACCTCATTCCATATCATAACTACTCATAAAATTAACCAAAAGATCTGTGAAATTCTCTTTCTCCATAAACGTTTGGATTTTTTTAAAGCGGTACTTGCCTGACTAAATCACGAAAGCAAATTGATGGAAAATAGATGAAGAGGTTGCCACAGGGACCAAGTCGTGTATCTCCTCAATCCCCAAAGTTCTGAAAAATGGCCGCTGGCAGCTGTATTGGACGTCCAAAATTGGCGAATATTAGTCTTGAGCATCGTCACATCAATATCTTCGCTTGTGTAAAATTGGAAAAAATTCCAGTAATAATTGTGGCTTCCAGAAACTGGAACAGAAAATCTCTGCGGGTGCAGTGGCGGCAGCGGCACTGGAACAAAACCATAGTATCTCTCGACTTTCAATGTTGGGGAGATACAATAAGATAAGGCGGTCCTCAAGAGTCTTGTTTCAGGCAATCCAAAATATATTGGTCCATAGTTCCCAGTTTTACTGTTAGGTTCCACTGCCTTTGTTGATGGCGCAAAGGCCCAGTTTTGAAACGAATGCTTCATTTGATTTTTGTACTATATTTCCTTCATCATAGTACAAGATATTCTTGATTTTCTTTTTTTTTTTTTGCCCGCCACCACCCCCTCCTATAGGGAGGTCCACTATATTGAAGAAATTGACTACAGTGCCCCTGAAATATCCCATACTGACAGTTGGAAATGGGAACAATGTTGTTGTACACTGTCAGACAGTGGTTCCCTGACATCAACCAGGTATTTCCAAGACAGCCTTCAGGAGGCAAGCTAGCATTTTGCCTTACCTTCTACTGCATACCTGTGCGGACACTGATTGGTCAGATCCTAGGTAATGCAGCAGAGCCACAACTTAAAAACACCTAGCTCATGTCAGAGAACCAATAAATGACAGTCCATGACAGCTGTAGTACCTTTTTCCACATTCATAGTCAGACATTACGTCACAGTTGGGATATTAGCAGCACATTTGTTATAAATCACTTTTAGGGTTTCAAAGCCGTAAAGACAGCTTTAAAACAGAAAATGAGCTGAACCATAGTCCATGCCGAGGCTGAATGTAACACCGAATAATTATTTTTCCAATGAGTTTGGAAAATGCACTCATATATTGTTGGACCTGAAAAAATGTTATTACCTCCTAGAGATTCAGAAAGCCTGGAGAACGAGGAAACATTCTTTGGTGGAGGTTACAAGCTTTCCTGACGCAGAGTGAGGTCTCTGTTAAGCTTTGTTTTCCGGCCTTCATTGGCAGAAATTGAATCCAGTGCCCCATTAATACCCAACAGTAACAGTGGGAAATGGGAACACTGTTGTCGTAAACTGTCAGATAACGGTTCCTTGACATCAACCAGGTATTTCCAAGACACGGCTAAGGAGGCGAGCTAGCACTATTTTGCCTAACCTTCGACTCCATACCTATGCGGACACTGAAGAGCTAGATCCTAAGACAAGCAGCGGATTCACATCTTGAAAATACCTAGATCATGTCAGTTAACCATTATCTGACAGTCTAATGACAGGTGTATTCCCTTTTCCCACCGTGACAATCGCAGATCAAAGTGGAGCTATATTCGATGTCCAATGAAGAAGGTGGGTAAACAACACCTAATATGAACCTCATTCCATATCATAACTACTGGTAAAATAAACCAAAAGATCTGTGAAATTCTCTTCCTCCATAAACGTTTGGATTTTTTTTAAGCGGTACTTCCCTCACTAAATCAAGAAAGCAAATTGATGGAAAATAGATGACGTGGTTGCCACAGAGACCATGTCGTGTATCTCCTCAATCCCCAAAGTTCTGAAAAATGGCCGCTGGCAGCTGTATTGGACGTCCAAAATTGGCGAATATTAGTCTTGAGCATCGTCACATCAATATCTTCGCTTGTGTAAAATTGGAAAAAATTCCAGTAATAATTGTGGCTTCCAGAAACTGTAACAGAAAATCTCTGCGGGTGCAGTGGCGCCAGCGGCGCTGGAACAAAACCATAGTATCTCTCGACTTTCGTTGTTGGGGAGATACAATAAGATAAGGCGGTCCTCAAGAGTCTTGTTTCAGGCAATCCAAAAGATATTGGTCCATAGTTTCCAGTTTTACTGTTAGGTTCCACTGCCTTTGTTGATGGCGCAAAGGCCCAGTTTAGAAACGCATGCTTCATTTGATTTTTCTACGATATTTTCTTGATCATAGTACAAGATATTCTTGATTTTCTTTTTTTTTTTTTGCCCGCCACCACCCCCTCCTATAGGGAGGTCCACTATATTGAAGAAATTGACTACAGTGCCCCTGAAATATCCCATACTGACAGTTGGAAATGGGAACAATGTTGTTGTACACTGTCAGACAGTGGTTCCCTGACATCAACCAAGTATTTCCAAAAAAACCTTAAGGAGGCAAGCGAGCATTTTGCCTAACCTTCTACTGCATACCTGGGCAGACACTGATTGGTCAGATCCAAGGTAATGCAGCAGAGCCACACCTGAAAAACACCTAGCTCATGTCAGGGAACCAATAAATGACAGTCCATGACAGCTGAAGTACCTTTTTCCACATTCATAGTCAGACATTACGTCACAGTTGGGATATTAGCAGCACATTTGTTTTAAATCACTTTTAGAATTTCAAAGCCGTAAAGACAGCTTTAAAACAGAAAATGAGCTGAACAGTAGTCCATGCAGAGGCTGAATGTAACACCGAATAATTATTTTTCCAATGAGTTTGGAAAATGCACTCATATATTCTTGGACCAGAAAAAATGTTTTTACCTCCTAGAGATTCAGAAAGCCTGGAGAACTAGGGAACATTTTTTGGTGGAGGTTTCAAGCTTTCCTGACGCAGAATGAGGTCTCTGTTAAGCTTTGTTTTCCGGCCTTCATTGGCAGAAATTGAATACAGTGCCCCATTAATACCCAACAGTAACAGTGGGAAATGGGAACACTTTTGTCGTAAACTGTCAGATAACGGTTCCTTGACATCAACCAGGTATTTCCAAGACACGGCTAAGGAGGCAAGCTAGGACTCTTTTGTCTAGCCTTCGACTCCATACCTATGTGGACACTGAAGGGCTAGTTCCTAAGACAAGCAGCGGATTCACATCTTGAAAATACCTAGATCATGTCAGTTAACCATTATCTGACAGTCTAATGACAGGTGTATTCCCTTTTCCCATTGTGACAATCGCAGATCAAAGTGGAGCTACATTCGATGTCCAATGAAGAAGGTGGGTAAACAACACCTAATATGAACCTCATTCCATATCATAACTACTCGTAAAATAAACCAAAAGATCTGTGAAATTCTCTTCCTCCATAAACGTTTGGATTTTTTTAAAGCGGTACTTGCCTCACTAAATCACGAAAGCAAATTGATGGAAAATAGATGACGTGGTTGCCACAGGGACCAAGTCGTGTGTCTCCTCAATCCCCAAAGTTCTGAAAAATGGCCGCTGGCAGCTGTATTGGACGTCCAAAATTGGCGAATATTAGTCTTGAGCATCGTCACATCAATATCTTCGCTGTGTAAAATTGGAAAAAAATTCCAGTAATAATTGTGGCTTCCAGAAACTGGAACAGAAAATCTCTGTGGGTGCAGTGGCGGCAGCGGCTCTGGAACAAAACCATAGTATCTCTCGACTTTCGATGTTTGGGAGATACAATAAGATAAGGCGGTCCTCAAGAGTCTTGTTTCAGGCAATCCAAAATATATTGGTCCATAGTTCCCAGTTTTACTGTTAGGTTCCACTGCCTTTGTTGATGGCGCAAAGGCCCAGTTTAGAAACGAATGCTTCATTTGATTTTTGTACGGTATTTCCTTCATCATAGTAAGAGATATTCTTGATTTTTTATTTTTTACCCGCCACCACCCCCTCCCAAAGGGAGGTCCACTATATTGAAGAAATTGACTACAGTGCCCCTGAAATATCCCATACTGACAGTTGGAAATGGGAACAATATTGTTGTACACTGTCAGACAGTGGTTCCCTGACATCAACCAGGTATTTCCAAGACAGCCTTAAGGAGGCAAACTAGCATTTTGCCTAACCTTCTACGGCATACCTGTGCGGACACTGATTGGTCAGATCCTAGGTAATGCAGCAGAGCCACAACTTAAAAACACCTAGCTCATGTCAGAGAACCAATAAATGACAGTCCATGACAGCTGTAGTACCTTTTTCCACATTCATAGTCAGACATTACGTCACAGTTGGGATATTAGCAGCACATTTGTTTTAAATCACTTTTAGTGTTTCAAAGCCGTAAAGACAGCTTTAAAACAGAAAATGAGCTGAACAATAGTCCATGCGGAGGCTGAATGTAACACCGAATAATTATTTTTCTAATGAGTTTGGAAAATGCACTCATATATTGTTGGACCTGAAAAAATGTTATTACCTCCTAGAGATTCAGAAAGCCTGTAGAACTAGGGAACATTTTTTGGTGGAGGTTTCAAGCTTTCCTGACGCAGAATGAGGTCTCTGTTAAGCTTTGTTTTCCGGCCTTCATTGGCAGAAATTGAATACAGTGCCCCATTAATACCCAAGAGTAACAGTGGGAAATGGGAGCACTGTTGTCGTAAACTGTCAGATAACGGTTCCTTGACATCAACCAGGTATTTCCAAGACATGGCTAAGGAGGCAAGCTAGGACTCTTTTGTCTAACCTTCGACTCCATACCTATGTGGACACTGAAGAGATAGATCCTAAGACAAGCAACGGATTCACATCTTGAAAATACCTAGATCATGTCAGTTAACCATTATCTGACAGTCTAATGACAGGTGTATCCCCTTTTCCCATTGTGACAATAGCAGATCAAAGTGGAGCTATATTCGATGCCCAATGAAGAAGGTGGGAAAACAACACCTAATATGAACCTCATTCCATATCATAACTACTCATAAAATAAACCAAAATATCTGTGAAATTCCCTTCCTCTTGAAAAGTTCTGAATTTTTTAAAGCGGTACTTGCCTCTCTAAATCACGAAAGCAAACTGATGGAAAAAAGATAACGTGGTCGCCACAGAGACCAAGTCGTGTATCTACTCAATCCCCAAAGTTCTGAAAAAATTGCCGCTGGCAGCTGTATTGGACGTCCAAAATTGGAGAAAATTAGTCTTGAGCATTGTCACATCAGTATCTTTGCTTGTGTAAAATTCGAAAAAATTCCAGTAATAATTGTGGCTTCCAGAACCTGGAACAGAAAATCTCTGCGGGCGCAGTGGCGGCGGCGCTGGAACTAAACCATAGTATCTCCCGACTATCTTTGTTGGGGAGATACAATGAGATAAGTCGGTCCTAAGGAGTCTTGTTTCAAGCAATCCTAAAGATATTGGTCCATAGTTTCCAGTTTTACTGTTAGGTTCCACTGTCCTTTTAGATGGTGTAAAGACCCAGTTTAAAAACAAATGCTTCATTAAATCTTTCTACTATATTTCCTCCATCGTAGTCGAAGATATTCTTGTTTTGTTTTTTTTTTTTTTTTTGCCCGCCACCACCATATCCTATAGGGAGGTCCCCTATATTGAAGTAAATGACTACAGTGCCCCTGAAACATCCCATACTGACAGTTGGAAATGGGAACACTGTTGTTGTACACTGTCAGATAGTGGTTCCCTGACATCAACCAAGTATTTCCAAGACAGCCTTAAGGAGGCAAGCTAGCATTTTGCCTAACCTTCTACTCCATACCTGTGCGGACACTGATTGGCCAGATCCTTGATAATGCAGCAGAGCAGAGATAATGCACCTTAAAAACACCTAGCTCGTGTCAGAGAACCCATAACTGACAGTCCATGACAGCTGTAGAACCTTTTTCCACATTCAAAATCAGACATTACGTCACAGTCGGGATATTAGCAGCACATTCATTTTAAATCACTTTTCGGGTTTCAAAGTAGTAAAGACTGCTTTAAAACAGAAAATGAGCTGAACTATAGTCCATGCGGAGGATGAATGTTTCACCAAATAATTATATACCTAGATTATGTCAGTTAACCATTATCTGACAGTCTAATGACAGGTGTATCCCATTTCCCATTGTGAGAATCGGATATCAAAGTTGTGCTGTATTCTATGTCCATCAAAGAACGTCGGAATACAAAACTTAATATAAACCTCATCTCATATCATAACTACTCAAATTATAAACCAAGACATCTTTGAAATTCCCTTCTTCCGGGTCGCCCCGGTGGCTCATCGGTCTAAGCGTGCGTACCATTAAGTACGTGTCCTTCCCTCAGCGACCTTGGTTTTGATTCCAGTTCAGGTCATTTGCCGCATGTCTTCCACCATTCCTCTCCCCAACCTTCCTGCCTCTCTACACTTTATAACTAAGGAAAAATTCCCAAAAAAAAATCTTTCAAAAAAAAAAAAAAAGAAATTCCCTTCCTCCATCAACGTTTCGAATTTTTGAAAGCGGTACTTACCTCCTTAATTTACGAAGGCAAATTGATGGAACATAGATAACTTGGTCGCCACAGAGACCGAGTTGTGTATCTCCCCGATCCCCAAATTTCGGACAAAATGGCCACTGGCAGCCATATTGGACGTCTACATTTGGAGAAAATTGATATTGAGCATTGTGACATCTCTTTCTTCACTTGTGTAAAATGCGAAAAAATTCCTGTAATAATTGTGGCTTCCAGAGCCCGGAAGAGAAAATCTCTGCTGGCGGGGTGGCGGCGGCACTAAACCATAGTATCTCCCAACTATCGTCGTCGGGGAGATACAATAACAGAAGTCGGTCTTCAAGAGTCTTGTTTCAGGCAATCCAGATATTAATCCATCGTTCCCAGTTTTGCTGTTAGGTTCCACTCTCTATGTTGTTGGTAAGGCCCAGTTTAGAAAGGAATGCAGTCCCCGTTTCACCTACTTCATTTAATTATTCTACTGTATTTATTTCCCCTGTAATCGATTTCAATCAAGGAACAACAGAAAACAATGCCGAATCCAAACCTCATTCCAAACCACTAGAGCTCATTAGCAATCAATGAAGTTCCCTTCCCCCATCAGCTTCTGGAATTTTTGAATGGGCAGGAACATAGAGGTCAGGCTCAACAAAGAACCGAAGGAACTGGTCTGGGGTCAGAAGCTTGAGTGCCAAGCTCAAGGACTCTGGGCACAAAGGGCAGACCCACACTCACGGTCTTGAACAAAGATGGTGCTGGAAGAAGAGCATCTAACCAGGACTGCACAGCCCAGGATTCTTTCTGCAAGGGATCGACACTGAGGACCACAGACAACTGTCTTGCAAAGGGAAAATGCCAACCATGAACTTAAATACACAATGACAACTATTAACAAAGTGGAAATGGGTGTGCCAAGAAACAAAATCGTGTGATTCTTACAGTTCAGAGACATCTGTCACCAACTCTAAGAAAGGTTTCATTATGTTAACAAATTTAGCAAATTTCACAAACCTCAGAGTTTGTGCAAAGGTTTTTCTGTCCCAATTTCATCATTTGGAGTGTTCCAGGTGAATGACTGCAGGAGCCAGGTGTTCTGCAAGGAAAGAAAAACCCATCAGTTTTGAGGACACCCATCTAAACTCATGTGACACCACCATAGACGGCCGCTTCTGCTTTGTTTGATACACACAAATCTCAGCTCCCTTCTCCTCTTTGGGGAGAAGAAATACAGTGTGAACAAGTCTTTCATCGTTAACTAACATTCAGACATGAAAGGACAGTCTTTCACTGCATTTAGGATCCCTACAATAATAACGGAATCAGCACACTTAGAGGATATCCATCCAGCTTTTTTACTTCATTGCACATAAACAAGTCACAGATACAGTGGGGTGCAAAACTTTGGGCACCCCTGGTTTCTGTTACAATTAATCTCCAAGTGATTGAAAGCAAACCTGAACACTAAATGTTACGAAGTTAAACATGTCACATTTCTGCAAATTTAAAAGCAATGTTTCTTTTTATTAGAATTTTTCAGAGTTTTTAAATAATAAAAGAGGAAAAAAGGCCCTGTGCAGAAGTTTGGGAACCCTTTTGGATTATTCTTTGTTACCTGTTAAGAAGATGATTACTAAGGCCCAGACCAGATGACTTACTCCTTAAGGCTTCAATGAATCAGGTGAATATAATTCCAGGGTTGAACTATATCGAGGGTCCAGAGCCAGAATGATTTATCTTCAAATTTGCATATGGAGATTTGCATATACCTTTTTTCCAGGCAAACTATATACATGATTTGTAACTTGTCGCTGCACTTAACCCGAAATGCCAGAATTTTGGAGATATACCAGTCTGGCTTTGAACCCTCCATATATTTTGAAGTAACTCCATGCCTTCTAAAGTATCCAACTGTGGTGGCTGTTGTGTCTGGTGTGAAAAACCATGTGTTCCTCTAAACAGTTGTACAAGGATGTCAAAATCAAAATAATTCACTTCCACCAACAAGAAGAGGGCTACAAACTACCCATTTCTACTGTTAGAAACATCATAAGAAAATGGAAACTAAATGGAAGAATTAAAATCAAGGCAAGATCTGGAAGACCAAGAAAAATGTTGGATAGAATGGCGCAAGACCTGATGAGAAATGCTCAGAAGAACCCACACATCACTGCAAAAAACCCGCAAAAAAGAGTAGCAGACCCAGGTCTAGTCGTTCACAGGACAACAATACTGCGTACCTTAAACAACAAAGACGTACATGGCAGAGTTGCACAAAAGAAGCCTTTCCTATGACCTATTCCAGCAAGACAATGAGCCGAAGAATACCTCAAAGTCCACCATGAAGTACCTCCAGGAAAGACTGATGAAGGTTTTGGAATGGCCATCATAGTCCCCAGACTCAAATAGTATTGAAAATCCGCCAAGAGACCTCAAACATGCCGCACATGCAAGAAGGCTGAAGAATATTTCTGAGCTAGAGGTGTTCTGTCAGGAAGAGTGGGGAAAAATTCCAAAGACAAGAATTGAAAGACTCTTAGCTGGCTACAGGAAGTGTTTGCAAGCTGTCATAGCTGACCAAGGAGGAGATACAAAGAACTAGCTGACAGGGTTCCCAAACTTTTGCAAAATGCCTTTTTTCTTGTAGAAAAAAAAAAAAAAAGGAGCGTTCTCCGCGCTTCTGCCAATTAAGTCAATCCAGATAATCCGGTGCAACCAGGACAGGACCAAAATAATATGAAGTAAAAAGAATGCCGGTGCAGCACTGATATCTGCTCAATTCTCACTTTTTATTGAATAAGGTACATAACAATAGTGACTAACGTTTCGATGTAGACCCTACATCTTCATCAGAGTCCTTGGAGGAAATGAGTGAACAAGCCTTTGATAAATTGTAAGAAATCCTCAACAGGTGTGCTTAAAGAGGGCGTAAGCTACCTGAAGATTCACCCATATCAACCAAGGTGCTACACTCATTATCAATTGTAGAACAACGCCCACTCACAAGTCAATAGTGATAAAATCAGTTTTAACAGACATAGATAAAAATACATACATAATCAAAGACATATTCTCATCATTATTCAATTTTAGAGAAAGCAAGATAGGTTTAATTCCTCATTTAGACCTTGAGGTTCTAAAGTGCCTAGTGTGTGTATCCAAAATGCTTCCCTGCATAGAAGTTTTTTTAATAATATCACCACCCCTAAGTGGGGGTGAGATTTTCTCAATCCCCAAAAATCTTAAGGACGCAGGGGAGCCATGATTTGCCATCTTGTAATGCCGCGCCATGGCATAAGTTAAATTCTGGGTCCGAATAGCTGTCTTATGTTCAGCCACCCTTAACTTCAACTGACGTTTTGTTTGGCCTATATAAGCCAGCCCACAAGGACACTTTAAAATATATATTACATGTGTACTATTGCAATTGATAAACGAAGAAATAGGGAATCTTTTACCAGTGCGAGGATGTAAAAAATATTTCGCATTGGCCGAATTAGAACATTGCGCACAATTTCCACATTTAAAAAAGCCTTGAGGTGGACTAGGCAGCCAAGTGGTGGGGGATGGGATGGTCATATCAGAATGGACCAATCGGTCTCTGATGTTACGAGCACGCCTAAATATAAACCTGGGCGGTTCGGCGCTAAAAACTTTAAGCGTCGGATCAGATTTCAAAATATGCCAATGTTTATAAATAATTTGTTTTATTCTTCCAGCTGCCGGTGTATAGCAGGTGGAGAAGGATAATCTAGACGTAGTACTAGGTAACTTGGATTTTTTCTTTAACAGGTCAGCGCGCTCCGTCTCGAAAGCCCTATCCCATGCTTTAGTAATGTCCGCTTTATGATAACCGCGTTGTTCAAAACGATGAGCTAAATGAGAAGCTTTAGACATAAAATCAGTCGTGATACTACAATTCCGCCTAACTCGCAAAAACTGCCCCACGGGGATGTTGCGGAGTAAATGAGAAGGGTGATTACTATCCGCTTTCAATAAGGTATTCCTGCTCAAAGGTTTTCTGTATATAGTAGATTGTAAAGTATTATTCATGTCCTTAAAAATGGTAAGATCTAGAAAATCAATGGATTGATTATTGTATTCCATAGTAAAGGACAAGTAATTTGTGGTGGAATTCACATAACTCAAGAAATCATTCAATTCAGCAAGTGTACCCTTCCATATCAGAAGAACATCATCTATATATCTACGCCACAAAGATATTTTAGAATGAAATGGGTTATGCACAGTATTGTATATATATTTTTCTTCCCATAGACCCATTACCAAACAGGCATAAGATGGAGCAAAAGCACTCCCCATTGCAGTCCCTTGTAGTTGTAAATAAAATTTTCCCGAGTAACTGAAGAAATTATTTGATAGAATTATCTCAACTAAGCTTTCAAGGAACTCTGAAGGAGGCAAAACATCAGTGGGGCGTTTGGCAAGGTAATAAGACATGGCTTGTAGACCTATGTGATGGGGTATGCAAGTATAGAGGCTTTGCACATCCAAAGACACAAGGATATCACTGCTTTCACAATTCCAGTTGTTAATCAGATTCAAAACATCTGTAGAATCCCCAAGATATGATTGTAAACTATGGAGATATTTTTTCAGAAAAAAATCAACAAATTGTGAAAGAGGCTCAGTAACACTTCCAATACCAGAAACGATCGGACGCAAAGGGGGGTCATCAAGACACTTATGGATTTTGGGTAAACCATAAAATACTGGACAACGGGGGTGATCGCTTAAAAGAAAACCCTTTCTTGTTTTATTATTTTGAAACTGTAAAAAGTTAAAAATAAAAATTATTCTTGCTTTAGAATGTGATGAAATGTGTCATGGTTAACTTTGTAGCATTTAGAGTTCAAGTTTGCATTTAATCACTTAGAGATTAATTGTAGCAGACATATAAACCAGGGGAGCCCAAATTTTTGCAACCCTTTGTATGATATGGTGCCATGATTTTTATCTGTTAGCCGAGTCCAACAACCCATTAAAATCATCAAGCACTCCCATCTGACTACTAATCTGCATATTCAGATTGATGCTGGTACTTCTTTTGGAAAGGCAATTAAGGAGGGGATTCTAGTTTTTATTTTCCACCACTTGTGTCTGAAAAAATATCACATTAAAAATAATTTCATCTGATTTGTTGAAGTGTGTTTCACGAAGCCTGAATGTTAAGCTATTAAACAAAAATACTTTTGTGTCATACCTGTGATTTTTTTACGAAGTTTAAGAAGCTGGATAAACATCCTCAGTGCGTAATGATTCCACGCGCGCGCACACACACACACACACACACACACACACACACATATATATATATATATATATATATTTGCCTGGGGTTGTGGTAGAAGCGATGGGCCAACGGGGGAAAAGTTGCAACTTGAGAAGAACCTTTACAGAATTTATGCACTTGCGCATGAGATCCTTAAATATTATGCAGTGTCTTCGTGTCCAAAAGTCGGACAGGGTTTCAATATAACTCCGTGTCCGACAGTCTATTGTTGTTTTTAATTTCTTCAAATCAACTAAATCTTTTAGATATTAAACGTGAATGTTTTGATTAAGGGGCTCAGTTCTTCAAGATGAGTACCGAGAATTTCAAACCATGTTTCTCTTCAAGCTCTGCTTCATGTTTGGGGTCGACATTGGCTTGGGACTTAGAGCATTTATGACGAATTTAGCAACTGTCGGACAGAGATCCTAAAATACTCCTGGCTTGGAAATATACGACGGCACTCGCGGCATTTGCTGCCGAATTCGACAGCATCGCCGCCGATTGTGCTATTAAACGACGGCAACCTTTTGCCAGCGAAAAAATCTTCAGAATTGCCGCCGAGTGTGTCATCTAGTGATACAATATTGTAACTGCGTGCATAAATTTGCGCCTCCATGTCCGCTGGCATCAAGAGCTGCACAAAGCGGGTAAGATACTGCGAAGACACCGTTGCACTACTCGAACGCGCCATATGCAGATAATCCTTAAATGAGGAATTACATTCATATTTTAATGCGTAACGTGTAACGAAGTGGTCTGTGTCAAAGTAACGCCGTGAAAGTATACTTTTTATCTTTTAAATGTAGTAGAGTAAAAGTCCCAATTCAAACAAAAAAAAATCAAGTAAACTACAAATCCTCAAAAAAAAACTCAAGTTTGCAACGAAGCACATGTACACCTCTGTATGATGATGTATGTAATAGGAAGATTAACCTTATACTCAGTAGACGACCCGGTACTGACCCAAATGCCGTCACGAGAATTGAAATGAACGGTGAACGAATTGGAACGCAACCCATCATGAAACAACACAGTAACAGCGCATATCATGGGAAAGCTGAGAGTCTTGGGAATGTATGTAAACATAACTTAGTGAAAAAATATATTTTGTTTGCTGAAACAGTCAAATTGTGTCACTGTGTCACGTTTCAAAACACCCCCCGAAACTCCCCCTTGAATCGCATCATCCTACCTTTAAACAGGTGTTTACATCCGAAGCCTGTATCCGACCCTGGCATGCTTGGTCATTAAATGTCTGTAAGAACTGATATTGCTGATATTATAAACTATGCTTATTTTTATCCTAACATAATTACAGTGCATAATGAGGATTTTCCAATGATGTGTAGCATGTTAGTGTAGAATGTGAATTGAGTTGGGAATTCCTGCAGTTAGAACACAAAAATGCTGTGGAGAGCCCTTTATCTCCTCAGCATATTTTTGCTGTAGTAGAACACAAAAATGCTGTGGAGAGACCTTCATCTCCACAGCATTTTTTTTTTTAGAAATGCTGCTGTAAGCAAATTGGGAATTTCCAGGCCTGTACTCTGTGTCCGAAAGTCATAAAAGCTCTAATTTTTTGAGTATTTCAGCAAAATATTTTCAGTCAAATAACATGGCGAACGAGTTTGCATGTTCTCCCCGTGTTCGCGTGGGTTTTCTCCGGGTACTCCGGTTTCCTCCCACAGTCCAAAGACATGCATGTCAGGTTAATTGGAGACACTAAATTGCCCATAGGTATGAGTGTGAGAGTGAATGGTCTGTGAATGGCGTGTGCGCCCTGCGATGGATTGGCAACCTGTCCAGGGTGGGTCCTGCCTTTGCCCGTAGTCAGCTGGGATAGGCTCCAGCTCGCCCCGCGACCCTTGTGAGGAATAAGCGGGTATAGAAGATGAATGAATAACATGGCGAACAGTTGTAGTGCCGTCCGCGGCTGTAGTAAAAGTATAGCCTTGTGGAGAAGTATGCATCTGAGCAGACGGCAAAATAACCTTCCAGCGTGAATTGCCATCTGGGCAGACGACATAATTGCCCTTTAGCGTGAATTGCCGACGCCGTGTATATGTCTACAAACTAAGTCCACATCTGTGACAACAGCGCATGTCAAGCGGACATGACGGCAAAATATCAGAAAATATTAAATAAAAAGAAAATAAATAGCTGCCTAGCTTAAATGGAGAGATCTGCGGTTATTATTAGACGTACAAACTTAGTTTGTGTTCGACCTTCACAAAATGCGAATTGTTAGCCATCGACTTTTCTTGGTCTTTTTATTCATCTGTTTTCTTCCTTTGAAGATAGACAACAGTCTTTATTCGGTCTTTCTTTTGAACATGAGTCAGATGGATCGAACAGATTCACGCTTTATTGCCACACCAGAGATAAACTAGTGCTTGTAGTCCGTGAGCAAATAAATTCCAAGACCAATGACATTGGGGTCTATTCTCCCATGCGCGTAAGTCAAAAAAAGCACATAGCTACGCGCTTTTCAGCCTACGTGTATTCTCCCCTCGACTTAAGTCTGTGCATTACGCGCCCTGAAGGCAGTTACGCGCTTGGGGCGGAGCAAGGCCAAAATCGAGGCGTTTCCGGGCGTTTCTCATGCAAATAACACTTACGCGTATTCTCCCCCTGGCTTACGCGCTTTTTCTGTTCAGCGCTTTTGAGGGCTGTATTAAGGTCAAGCGCAAACATAAGGCGAAATGGAATATTGCGTTTGATGTCGGTTAAAGGCCGAATTTTAACATTAATTTTATTTTATTTCACATGGTGAAGGTTGAGACATTCAATATTCGATTGTTCATCCTTATTTCTAAACTACATTTCTCATGACCATAATAAATTATTTAACGAAAGATACACTGCCCGGCCAAAAAAAAAGTCGCACACTCAAATATTTAGTTGGAACCCCTGTAGCTTTGATGACAGTGCAAATTCATTTTGTCATTGTTTTGACAACTATATGCAATGCCAGAACATTTATTTTCGATCATACATGCCATAATTTTTGGCCGAGATCTTGTCTTCTCGACATAATGGTTAAACCACTCGGTGGTCTTTCTTGAGCACATCCCAACTTTTACCGTGTCTAAGATCAGGACTTTGTGGTGGCAAATATGTTTGTGAAAATGATTCCTCATACTTGTTATTGCATTCATGAGTTTCTTTGCTAAATACAGGCCAATAAGTTGCATGTTCTGAAGTACTGTAACATTTTTTCCACCAGCAAGGGATGTGTCTTCAGACATGATTTTTTGAGAAATGAGCAGCGATGCGCTTCATCAGTCAGGGGGAAAATGATTATTGCCAGCTAAAGCGTATTAGTAACCGCAATAATGATCCAATTCTAGAATTTGTTCATTAATTTCCAAACGGTGACTTTTTTTTTTGGCCGGGCAGTGTATTACGCAACAGCCTCTTATCTAATTAGTTCAATTACAAATGTATTGCAAACATTCCGGTGGTCATCAAGGTCACAACTGCGATGTCGGTCCTAGCATCTGGGTCGTTCCAGAGAGTGGCTGGTAATGTCATGCACATATCTCATGCGTCTGTGTCAAGGTGTCTGACACAGTTCATTGGCTCTCCAAGTTCTTCACCATGCTCTTCCACTGCAGAAAGAGTGGGTGCCACCTTCTCCTCTAGTGCGGTGAAATGCGCAGGGGATGATGGTTGCCCACCACCTGCTGCGTGCACACTTCTCCGGTGTGCAGTGAGCCTGACTTTTACAGCGCCCCGCAGATCTCTCCATTTAGGCTAGGCAGCTATTTATTTTCTTTTTATTTAATATTTTCTGCTATTTTGCCGTCACGTCCACTTGACATGCGCAGTTGTCACAGATGTGGACTTGAAATTTGTAGGCATATTCACGCTAAAGGGCTATTTAGCCGTCTGCCCAGACGGCAATTCACGCTGGAAGGTTATTTTGCCGTCTGCTCTGACGCATACTTCTCCACAAGGCTATACTTTTACTACAGCCGCGGATGGCACTACAACTGTTCGCCATGTTATTCGACCGTCGGATCTGGTAGGCCTATAAGTTAACCAGAAGCATTTTTAATTTGCAGAGCACGCGAACTAACATGCAGTAGCTGATAAGCGGTCATGACTTAGTTTGAATGTAATCTGTCGCGCGAAAAATTTGTTTCGCGTCCAGTGTGCAAGCGGCTTGTGTATTTGCGTCTTTACATCGACTTTGAATGTAGGCTAATCCGTCCTGCGAAAAATTTGTTCGGTTTCTGATGTGAAAGCAGCTTTATGGACAGTACGCGACAGTTAGAGAGAGTTAGTACCTATTTAATCTTCGCCTTTTTCGGCTTTATTAGCCACAACAATTTCTGAAGGGGGAAGAAATTATATCAAGATAGTGGAGAGAAATCATTTGTAAACCGGCAAGTCCACATCTGTGAAATTTGGTTTTCGGCTTTGGCTCGACGTCGTCATCATTGTCTTTATGTTCTATTAACAAATGCAACTGCCCTATATGTCCGTGATAATCTAAAAAATTGTGATATTCTCACGAGGGATAAGAATGATTTTCTAATTGAGGATATCTCTATTAACTAGCTAACTCGTGTCTTCGTAGCCTAATTTATTTATTTATTTATTTTTTTATTACCATTGATAATACTGTGTATTTTAATGTGTGAATAAAGATATTATTAAATAGGCTACTCTAGATTGAGCCCTACCCTGGCCAATACCAAAGCACTACCCATTTGTTAATCAATTTTAACCTATAAAGAATAGCTGACATGCGAAAAAATCATTATCAGTAAATTGGATAATTGATTATAATAAAGTATTAGGCACAAGTTCAAGTGCATGTGTCGCTCAAATCAAATGGGACATAATAGGCTACGGATATGGAATTGTGTGATTGCTGAGGCGGTTTCGGGGCGGGGGGATGACCGCGTGCGGGGTAAGAATCCTTTGTTAAAGCGTTTCCATGTTCTCCAGTTGCAAACCAAACCTGACATCGGAGTAGTTTGAGATTTCAGCAATTTCTAAATGAGATTATATAATGTTATGGCCCCAATTTGTTATGACATTAACGACAGCAAAGGATGACAGACAAAAATTTTAAAACTAAAACACATTTAATTAAACAAAGGCAACTAAAAACAAACTACTCTACTCTACAGACCAATTATTATTATATTGATTATATACAAAAACAGAAATATTTACAGTCCCTTTGGTGGGTTGCTTGGTGATGTCCTGGGTGAGGAAAATGCTCTAACATAGGCAAAAATCCACTAAAAGCTACACAGGTCTTGAAAAGAGTGACAGGTCGGGTCAAATGTATCCTTCTGCTTGCAATATCTCCTACCACTTTACTGTCTCAATTTTACTCTTTATATACTCTTTTGCAGACCCCTCCCACCTTTTAGGCTTTTTTTAATTTTTCTCTGGGACTTGTCTCAGACATGCCTAAAACATGCCCAAACCTATCTCCAGTCTGGGCTTAATAGAAAAAGGTAAATACTGCCATCTAGTGGCCGCTATTCACATTACAATAAACTGTCTTTGATTGTTAAGAATGTTCTCTTTATTTGTCTCCTTCCCTGTTTTCCACGGAATAAACAGGCTGGTGTAGGAGGGGCACATATTCAATGCTCTGATTGCGCTGATTGAGAAGCGCTTTAAATTCTTTTTGTTATTTCATTATCGTGGCAATTTGTTTGTTTGCATAGCTTTAATGCCATGGTGGCTAGAGAAAGAAAGAAATAAAAATGAGATGTCTGAATTACTTCTTGTAACTGGCACAGACATACATAGGCCTACTATTACAGCCGCATATCGTGGGCCTGCTGATAAAACCTCGTATTTTCAAAAAATTAACTTCACAGGAAGAAAAATAAAACATGTTTAATTCTGCGTGTAAGAATAGTGGACATACGAGTTTTTGTTTTTTATCAGTTTGGAGATACGACGTTTTATCAGTAGGCCGACGATTTTCAAGTTTAAAGTCTGGTTTGCGTTTTCCATGGACCACAAATGCATTTTCATAGTTAATCAGAAAATCCTTGTTCCATGTTTTCCTGATAGCCATAATCAATGAGATTTGTACAGAGTCTGCCTCTCTTTTGCATTAGTCTCACCTCTTTCATAAGGCCGCCTACATTCTGAAGTTAAGCGCTGTGGGCGTGATCGAAGCGCGTAGGGGAGAATACGCATAACTCAAAAACTCGAATTGCGTAAAGAAGGACTAACGCGCTAATGGGAATAGAATAGACCCCATTGTGAATTAAATATTGTATGGACAATTAAGACTGTCTTACGCGAAATACAAAATACTCCATGTCCGGCAGCCAGCAGAAAGTAAAAGTATTTATATGATAGCAGATTTATAACGAAATAAAGGAAAAGAATATATCACCAGTAATCACTACATCCAATGGGCACTGCAATCAATTTATTTGGGCCATTTTTATAATTACAATGAAGGCCATTCAATGCCAGTCGGACATTAAATGCAAAATACTCTGTGTCCGACAGCCAAAAAAAGGAGGACGATTAGAACAGATTGATATCGAAATAAAGAATGAAAAAAAAATTTTGACAACAAACAGAACATCCAATGAACAATGCAATTTATTTATTTGCGGGCCATCTTTTTGGATGTTTTTGGAGATTTATTTTTCTTCCTTATTTCGTTATAAATCTGTTGTCATATCAATACTTTTACTTTTCACTGGCTGCCGGATATCGAGTAGGCTATTTTGCATTTCGCGTCGGACAGTCTAGGTGCATTTATGCAAATATCCACATTGAGATATATTGCAAATATTGTCAGCGGGAAACAATTTAACCAAACATTTAATCAACATAAATAATCTAAATGTTCTTAATTGATGAAACTCTTGACACATGGTGGCAAAACCCGACAGTTTACTTGGCAAACAATGGCGTCACACCTGTTGTGTTTTCTGTTGATTTTATTTGGTTCAGGCAGGTTATTTGGGAAAAACTCAAAACACCTTTATTCAGAAACCTAATTTGGAGCTTATTGATTTTCTCAGTCTAATTTGAACTGTTTAAAAATGTTTTCACCTGAATCTTAGCAATATTGAAAATTATGCACAATATGCTCAAGGGTTTTTATTCTTCATAGCAGAATGGATTTGTCCATCCAAATGTGACTTAATATGGTAAATAACTACTCTAAATATGGAATGCTGCTAATTAAGACAAAGTAACAACTTTTTAAAATCCTAGAATTGCAGTTGTGGCTGGAGCAAAAACCAGCGTACACAGGGGGGTGCCAGGACAGAGTTTGAGAACCACTGGTTTAGAACCGCAACTGCCATAGCTCTATCAAGCATATTGCTCAGCATTGCTTGGTCATTACTTCATAGTATTGAATGAATCATGGTGTTTTTGATATATAGTGGTAGTATGCATGTATGTGTGTGAGTGTGTGTGTACATGTATATTGTGTTTATTATAAGTGAAGTGTAGTTATGATTGGAATGTATGACTGTATGTATTGATGTCTGAGTATATTATTGATGTTATAATGTCCTTTGTGTAACTTATGGACCCCGGGAAGATTAGTGGTTGCCAAGGCAGCTGCTAATAGGAATCCATCTAATAAACAAACAATTAAAATTATTGTATTATCTTTACCTTAAAATTAGAATCGGAAAGTATAATTTGTAACATGCATTTGAAAACATGCAAATGATATTGCAAATAAATATGTTTTTCTGTCTGTTCCATTTGTGTTATGTTCAAGGCCAAACTTCAGGGGTACCGACACGACAAACTGAAAAGAAAGTGTCCGGTAGACAGCACAGCCCAAGAAGAGCTGAAGAGAATCATGCTGAAACTCATGGAAACGGCAGAAAAACAAAATATGGAGAATCTTAACACAATTACCTCAAACATAGCACAGCTCACTACTTCAATCACTCAAGGGTTTAACCTTCTGAGCCAAATGCTTCAGCCACATATCTAGCCACCATTTTACACACCACAACCCCAAACTTACGCACAGTTGCATAACGCCCCGTCCGTGCGTAGCCGATCATACACAATGCCACCTCCACAACCAAATACCACACCACAACATCTGGTCTCCTACAGGCAGGCGCTCTTCCATGAAGACAATGAACCATGAGTAAATACTGGTTCAGTTGGGCATGCATTGTTACAGCATTATTACATCAATGCTTCATTGAAGCCAAAATTTTTATCAGGTTTGCACTTTCGGTTTGCCTTCTCCATTTACCAAAATGTTATAACTCATGTTGCACACAAGACAACATTGAATGTATAGTTGTGCATATACCATATGTGAGAGTTCAGTTATTTGATTGGACTATTACAGTGTTTTATACATGTATGTTGCACATAAAACCATAGAATGTAAAGTGTATACATATCCTATGTCAGTTATTTAATAGTGCACTAAATGCCTTATTTTTTTTTACAGTTTACTCTTTATGGTTAAGAGTAAGACATGCTTTTTTGGATGGATGAGGTTGTCTGTGAGTCACTGACCTATCTGGACAGCCAGGTAAATGTAGAGTTTGATGAGTAAATTAAACCACTTTCTGCTAAATTGGCTTTTATTTGAATGGTTTATCGTGTTGTCTTTGCGGAGGAACAGACATGACCAGCTTTTGACTCGTGTGTAAAACAACCACATACTGTAGACATGCTTTTCAGTACATCTGTAGAACAGGAAAAAAACAATTGCATGTCACCACTGGTGATGTCACAAGTTTGAAGGGTCAAGAAACTTTGTAAGCACCCTTCTGACTCTCTTCCCTTCAGCTTCATTACAGTCTGTGCGATAATGGTTACTCTCTGTGGGAGGCTGGAAGTCCCTATCAAACTGAATGGCCTCCATCACTCTGTTGTCATCCACTGCCTCTTTTCAGACCTCACAATAATTACGTAAAACAAAGCATGCATAAATCACTGAAGGGAGGTCAATCATGTTTATGTCCACAGCCTTTCGAAGTGCTCCAAACCTTGCCTTCAGACGCCCAAAAGAACATTCAATCGTCATTCGGCTTTGGCACAGAGACAAACCATAGTACTGTTCTTGAGGGGTGCAGCCACCACTTGCGTACTCCTTCATGATGTAAGGCATTAGCGGATAAGCCGGGTCTCCAAGTAAAAATATTGGTATAGGGTCTTCATCTTCCACAATCCGTTTTTTTAAGGCAGGGATACGGCCGGTCTTGAAATGAGATGTTGCCTTCGAGGCGCTTAATGCACAGACTTAAGTCGAGGGGAGGCTACGCCTAGGCTGAAAAGATTTTTTGACTTAAGCGCATGGGAGAATAGACCCCAATATGTTCAAGGGTTTTTATTCTTCATAGCAGAATGGATTTGTCCATCCAAATGTGACTTAATATGGTAAATAACTACTCTAAACATGGAATGCTGCTAATTAAGACAAAGTAACAACTTTTTAAAATCCTAGAATTGCAGTTGTGGCTGGAGCAAAAACCAGCGTACACAGGGGGGTGCCAGGACTGAGTTTGAGAACCACTGGTTTAGAACCTCAACTGCCATAGCTCTATCTAGCATATTGCTCAGCATTGCTTGGTTATTGAATGAATCATGGTGTTTTTGATATATTGTGGTAGTATGCATGTATGTGTGTGTGTGTGTACGTGTATATTGTGTTTATTATAAGTGAAGTGTAGTTATGATTGGAATGCATGACTGTATGTATTGATGTCTGAGTATATTATTGATGTTATAATGTCCTTTGTGTACCTTATGGACCCCAGGAAGATTAGTGGTCGCCAAGGCAGCTGCTAATAGGAATCCATCTAATAAACAAACAATTGTATTTAAAATTATTGAATTATCTTTACCTTAAAATTAGAATCGGAAAGTATAATTTGTAACATGCATTTGAAAACATGCAATTGATATCGCAAATAAATATGTTTTTCTGTCTGTTCCATTTGTGTTATGTTCAAGGCCAAACATCAGGGGTACCGACACGATAAACTGAAAAGAAAGTGTCCGGTAGACAGCACAGCCCAAGAAGAGCTGAAGAGAAGCATGCTGAAACTCATGGAAACGGCAGAAAAACAAAATATGGAGAATCTTAACACAATTACCTCAAACATAGCACAGCTCACTACTTCAATCACTCAAGGGTTTAACCTTCTGAGCCAAATGCTTCAGCCACATATCTAGCCACCATTTTACACACCACAACCCCAAACTTACGCACAGTTGCATAACGCCCCGTCCGTGCGTAGCCGATCATACACAATGCCGCCTCCACAACCAAATACCACACCACAACATCTGGTCTCCTACAGGCAGGCGCTCTTCCATGAAGACAATGAACCATGAGTAAATACTGGTTCAGTTGGGCATGCATTGTTACAGCATTATTACATCAATGCTTCATTGAAGCCAAAATTTTTATTAGGTTCGCACTTTCGGTTTGCCTTCTCCATTTACCAAAATGTTATAACTCATGTTGCACACAAGACAACATTGAATGTATAGCTGTGCATATACCATATGTGAGAGTTCAGTTATTTGATTGGACTATTACAGTGTTTTATACATGTATGTTGCACATAAAACCATAGAATGTATAGTGTATACATATCCTATGTCAGTTATTTAATAGTGCACTAAATGCCTTATTTTTTTTTACAGTTAACTCTTTATGGTTAAGAGTAAGACATGCTTTTTTGGATGGATGAGGTCGTCTGTGAGTCACTGACCTATCAGGACAGCCAGGTAAATGTAGAGTTTGATGAGTAAATTAAACCACTTTCTGCAAAATTGGCTTTTATTTGAATGGTTTATCATGTTGTTTTTGCGGAGGAACAGACATGACCAGCTTTTGACTCGTGTGTAAAACAACCACATACTGTAGACATGCTTTTCAGTACATCTGTTGAACAGGAAAAAAACAATTGCATGTCACCACTGGTGATGTCACAAGTTTGAAGGGTCAAGAAACTTTGTAAGCACCCTTCTGACTCTTTTCCCTTCAGCTTCATTACAGTCTGTGCGATAATGGTTACTCTCTGTGGGAGGCTGGAAGTCCCTATCAAACTGAATGGCCCCCGTCACTCTGTTGTCATCCACTGCCTCTTTACAGACCTCACAATAATTATGTAAAACAAAGCATGCATAAATCACTGAAGGGAGGTTAATCATGTTTATGTCCATAGCTTTTCGAAGTGCTCCAAACCTTGCCTTCAGACGCCCAAAAGAACATTCAATCGTCTTTCGGCTTTGGCACAGAGACAAAACATAGTACTGCTCTTGAGGGGTGCAGACACCACTTGCGTACTCCTTCATGAGGTAAGGCATTAGCGGATAAGCCGGGTCTCCAAGTAGAAATATTGGTATAGGGTCTTCATCTTCCACAATCCGTTTTTTTAAGGCAGGGATACGGCTGGTCTTGAAATGAGAGTTCAACTCGGAATTGGCGAACACTCGAGCATCGTGAACGCTCCCGGGCCATTTGATCACAGCATCGATGAATTGATACTTGTAGTTGCATGCAGCTTGAATGTTAAGCGAGTATTTCCCCTTTCTATTGATGTAATCCATAGACTTAGCGTTTGGTTGTTTTATTTCTATGTGAGTCCCATCGATTGCTCCGAGGCACTGTGGCATACCATGGGCATGGTAAAACTCTGTGACGAGTTCTACTTCAGGTTCCGAGAATGGCAGCCTGATGTACTTTGGACCAAGATGGTTATAGCCCTGCAGACCTGAATGAATGAATTAATGAGTTATTAGTACGCTCAGTATACACTACATGCATAACTGTGGGCCCCCCCCCCCCCCCCCTTACCTGCTGCATGATGTTGGAGACGCGCTGTGGGGACAAGCCAAAGGCGTTAGCTGTCTTCCGCATTCTCGCTTGGTCACTGAGGTAGTAGAGTGTACAGGCTACCTTTTTCAAAACGTCTACTGGAGATCTCATTGCTGTTGATTCCCCTTCTATATGAGGGTGAAGAAGCTCAGCCTAATAAACAAGTAATGCCCTGGACATACAAAAGTTGTTTCCACTCCTCATCAGCCACATTCCCTGCCACAAAATTATCCCACCATTTGCTCGTTCGACCCAGTTTGACCCAAAACCGGCTTTTCTGGCATATTTTCAAACGTGGACGCTTGGGGCTATCCAGCAATATTGGCCGCAGCAGTCGCCTCTGCGCACCGGTGGAGTGCAGTTGATAGAACAACGTCACGTTTATGTGTAGAGGTGAGATAAGACCGAAAAGTGCAAAGCACAAATACCATGGACCTATAAGGAGATCATTCTCCTCCCTCGTGAGAATATCACAACTTTTTAGATTATCATGAACATATCGGTCAGTTGCCTTTGTTCATAGAACATGAAGACAATGATGACGACGTTGAGCCAAAGCCGATAACCAAATTTCACAGATGTGGACTTGCCGGTTTACAAATGATTTCTCTGCACTACCTTGATATAATTTCATCCCCCTTTAGAAATTGTTGTGGCTAATAAAGCCGAAAAAAGCGGAGATTAAATAGGTAGCCTATTACTTTCTAACTGTCGCGTACTGTCCATAAAGCTGCTTTCACTTCAGACACGAAACGAATATTTTGCAGGACAAATTAACCTACATTCAAAGTCAATGCAAAGACGCGAATACACAAGCCGCTTTCACACCGGACGCGAAACAAATGTTTTGGTCGACAAATGTTTTGGTCGTTTGAATTACATTCAAACTAAGTCATGACCGCTTATCAGCTACTGCATGTTAGTTCTCGTGCTCTGCAAATTAAAAATGCTTCTGGTTAACTTATACCCGATCCGACGGTCAAATAACATGGCGAACAGTTGTAGTGCCGTCCGCGGCTGTAGTAAAAGTATAGCCTTGTGGAGAAGTATGCGTCTGAGCAGATGGCAAAATAACCTTCCAGCGTGAATTGCCGTCTGGGCAGACAACATAACTGCCCTTTAGCGTGAATTGCCGACGCCGTGTATATGCCTACAAACTTCAAGTCTACATCTGTGACAACAGCGCATGTCAAGCGGACGTGACGGCAAAATATCAGAAAATATTAAATAAAAAGAAAATAAATAGCTGCCTAGCTTAAATGGAGAGATCTGCAGGGCGCTGTAAAAGCCAGGCTCACTGCACACCGGAGAAGTGTGCACGCAGCATCATCCTCTGTGCATTTCACTGCACTGGAGGAGAAGGTGGCACCCACTCTTTCTGCAGTGGAAGTGCATGGTGAAGAACTTGGAGCGTCAATTAACTGTCAGATATGTGCATGACATCACCTACCACTCTCCAGGACCGACATCGCAGTTGTGAAATTGCTGACCACCAGTATGTTTGTAATGTTTGTAATGCATTTGTAATTGAACTAATTAGAGAAGAGGCTGTTGCGTAATATCTTTGGTTTGATCATTTATTATGGTCATGAGAAATGTAGTTTAGCAATAAGGATGAACCTTTACCATGTTAAATAAAATAAAATTAATGTTAAAATTCGGCCGATAACCGACATCAAACGCAATATTCCATTTCGCCTTTTGTAGGCGCTTGACCTTAATACAGCCCTCAAAAGCGCTTAATAGAAAAAAAGCGTAAGCCAGGGGGAGAATACGCGTAAGTGTTATTTGCATGAGAAACGCCCGGAGACGCCCCGATTTTGGCCTTGCTCAGCCCCAAGCGCGTTACTGCCTTCGAGGCGCGAAATGTACAGACATAACAGTGAAGCCCCAAATCCGCATGTCATCCGCACCGCCCAGCGCAGTTGCTCGTTTATGGTCGTATCTGGTCTGCTGGCTTGTGGGCGTATCAGACAATATTTTATCAAATAAAATCCATTGCCGCTGGATTTAAAATTTTATGCTGTTGTTTGAAATACAGAGTTGATGGGTTTAACTGTATACTAATGTAAACTGTGACGGCCTGATACATTTAAATTAATCATGTCAGATTCCCTGAAAAGATGCGTTCATGTCGCCAAGTTGAAAACCTTCGTTTACGATCGTGAGCCTCGAAGCTCAAAGCGTCACTCACGTTGTTAAATTGAACAGTAATGTAACGTTGGAAGTATGATAAGTGAAATAGCGATTTATGTCTAGGCCTACTTCAACACGGCTGAACTTTTGCACAGGAACTTTTTATACCATTTAAAACTGATATAAGATAGCCAACTGGCTAGTCACTAATAATTTCTGCTTGTTGTTGGTCCCTGATATAAAGTTCCCCCGCTCATTTTCAAGCGAAAGAGACTGGTTCACGCAGCACGGGAACCGTATTCATTTCCATATGGCTAGAAAATTTCATCTTCGTCCTCTCCCACTTTCCCGCACGGAGCCCGGCTCGTCTCGGATGGTATCCCAGAATGCATCGTGCACCAAGACGCACGCATGCCATAGAAAATGAATGGGATGCGGAGGAGTGCGGAGATTTACTGTGGGTAGAAGGGCTTCAGCGTTAAGTCGAGGGGAGAATACGCGTAGGCTGAAAAGCGCGTGACTTACGCGCATGGGAGAATAGACCCCAATGTCAATGGTCATGGAATTTATTCGCTCGCAAGCACAAGTTTATCTCTGGTGTGGAAATAAAGGGTGAATCTGTTCGATCCATCTGACTAATTTTCGAAAGAGACCGAATAAAGACTATTGTCTATATTCAACGGAAGAGAACAGACGAATAAAAAGACCAAGAAAAGCGATGGCTATCAATTTGCATTTTGTGAACTTTCGGGCACGGATTATTTTAGGATCTCAATCCGACAGTCGCTAAATTCGTCATAAATGCTCTAAGTCCCGAGCCAATGTCGACTACATACGACATTAGGTCGAGCTTGAAGGGAAACATTGTTTGAAATTCTCGGTACTCGTCTTGAAGAACTGAGCCCCCTTATCAAAACAGTAACGTTTAATAACTAAAAGATTCAGTAGATTTGAAGAAATTAAAAAGAATAATCGACTGCCGGACACGGAGTTACATTGAAATCATCCAAGGAACACTGGACTGCGTTATATTAAAACCCTGTCCGACTTTCGGAAAGGTGTACACTGCGAAAATATTATAGTAACGTTAGACTTTTACAGATTTATCAGAATTATGTGCCAAATTCAACATATTGGCTAAATAATCGGATTAGCATATCTGTAAAAGCAATGCCGCTGCTTAATCAAAAACAGAAATGTTCAATATTAAATAATCAAACAGACAACGAAACAAAAAATTCAAATTCTGACATATTCTTGTAATTTCAACAATTTAGCGTATGCTAAGAATGAACTTACCAAGCAATTGTCTTTAAAGTTTCATCTTAACTGCGATGAATTCAGCTACTCAAAATCGACCATGTAGTTTTAAGCGGGTGTCATGTGTAAATGTCAGAACAGTCAGCTCTGGCTCGTTCTTATTTTCCTTGGAATTCCTTGTGACGTCAAAGGCATTGAATTTCCATAGAAACGAAGGGGGGTAAACAACAGTAAACAAAGCGTCTCCATTTCAGTCACGTGACTGCTGCGTACCCCCAGACGTGAAAAACGTCATTGCTCTACAGCTAGCTAACGGTTAGCTAGCATGCCTTATTTTACAGAGCTGCTGCGCAAGCCGGTCATAGTTTCATTTGTTTCAACCCAGGGATATTTCGATCATCACTCCAGAGAAGTACGATGTGTTTACAAAGTCCAAGTTATGGACAGTTCACGAGCCATGAAGCAACAACACCTGCCGCCGTAAGCCTAACAGCTCGCCAAGTCCCTGAGGTTAGACCATTCAGTGAATAGCTATATACTCAGTATACACTCAATGAATTATCCCTGGCCCTCTATCCGATTTTCACATGGCTTTTTGCGGTGAATACGACCTTTTAAACTGCAGTCGGGAGTAATGCATACAAATTTAGGGACAGTTATAAATAATTTTCTATCTTGATGGGTGAGTAATGCTCTGTTTGGGAGATGAAGGACAACGGATATCTTCGCTTTCAAAGTCAAGGTGAGTGCTAGTTAGCTAGCTAGCGACCACGCATTGATTGTGTTTAAAACCTGATTCATGTTTCTATGTTTCTTGCGGTCGGCGCGATGTGGCCAGCGACTAGTTCATATACCCGAACGCTGAGTCGCTCTCGTTTGTCATGATGGCCTCTATATGGAGGCATAGGCCGGTAGGGGAGTGACTATTGACCCGACGGTCGGGTGAATAAGAAACCGTTCTCTATTGGCCCGACGGTCGGGTGAATAAATCGTAGCTTGCATAGGCGCCTACACCTATAGGCAAGTCAGGCAAATGCCCCCCCACTTTGAAAAGTGGGGTGGCAAAACTAGTATTTTGCCCCCCCACTTTTTTCAGCTATTTTAAAGTCACAGCGTTGTTATATAACATTTAGTTGAATAAATTTGATTTTAAATAAATCCTATTTAATTAAAAATAAAATAAATACATTTTATTTGCATTTAAATAATCGCATTTGAATTATTGTCCACCCCCTTTTCAACCCAAGTGGGATATTCCAACCCGGACTGCGGCGAGGACAGAGCAGTCACTGCAGAACTAGCGCCACGGGTCGGCATTCGTTGAGATGAAGTGAACCACAAGCTAAAAACGCCATGATGCGCCTATTTGCTTAGCTAACACCATACAGTTTATGGGTTAAGAAAAGGAAAAAGCCTTTAGAAGCATTTTTCTCTGAAGAACCAACTGTGTAACCTTGAAGTTGGAGGGAAAAGTGTAAATGTGCGTTAATGTTACCATGACTTTTCGTTTCCTTGCTAGTTACGTTAGCTGTCTTCGTGTTTGATAATTTAGCACTAATGAAGCCCCGAGAGAACTGCTGAACTGGCCAGCTAAAGTTAATGTCGAAATGAAATGTTTCAGGGGCTTTGTGACAGGATTTCGCTGTCCTGCAAGTTAAAATCCTGTGTCCGAATGTGAGGGGAAATCTGGTGGTCCGGTCACTGCTCATTTTCTTGAGATTTATCAGCGTTTTTGCGCGCCGCAGTCGTTGCCTGGAGCTCCGAAAAGAATAATCTGATGCAGTTGAACGGTTCAGTTTTCGCGTCAGCACAGATTTCGTGCTTATGTGAATGATGCGTTATTCTCGCCGATTCTGGCTTAGGTTTCGGTGTTTAGCGTTTGCGAAGAAATACAGCGTGAACATGAGGTAAAAGCCAATAAAAACGCAAAACTATGAAATGTAAAGTCTTGCTTGTGTAGTGAGTAGGGTATAGCTGCAGCCTCGGAGACCGCAGTTTCAAGACCGCACATTCAGGACCCCTGGTTTCTCCGAACAGCGCCACTCACCTTAGGAGGCTGCATTACTTGTACAAAGAGACGACGAGGGAGTAGGGTATAGCTGCAGCCTCGGAGACCGCAGTTTCAGGACCGCGCATTCAGGACCCCTGGTTTCTCCGAACAGCGCCACTCACCTTAGGAGGCTATGCAAGGCTGCTTGGCGCAAGAAAAACGACTTCAGCATGAAAACTGATGAAGGCACCGCACTTCGTGAAAATTGGGACATGCGGTTTACTTTAGCTCACATTTTTTAATGTTAAACCTGTGTGTTAACTAAGGACAAGTAAATGAATATTAAAACATATTTAAGCAGCGCGTTTACGTCATTTCTGACCTTGCTTAGCACGAAAACCGAACTCTTCAGTGTTGTAGGCCTAAATTGGGCTTGTCCACACATAGCTGAACACAATATCTTTGGAAATGTAGCCTTTTCTATAAAGCTACGTTTTTCTTTCTGTAAACACTGGTGTCTGTGGTCACAAGCATAAGTGAATTTACATAGACTTATTTCTGCGGACTGATTTTCGAAGAGAGCCTTTTTCGCACATTGCACACAGGATTTAAAGCTCGAAAAATTGCCATGCCGGAAAAATTAAATCATCGGGGGGAGTCCAAAAAAAAAAGAAGAGATGAGTCGTAACGCACTTTGTGATGGTCAATGGTCAGAGGTGTATAGTAACGAACAGTAGCCTACTCAAGTAGTTTTTTTTTTTTTTTGAGGATTTGTGCTTGAGTTTTGACTTTTACTTTTCTGCATTTCAAATATAAAAAGTATACTTTCACTTCGTTACGTTGACACTGGCCGCTTCGTTACTCGTTACAGATTAAAATATGAATGTAATTCATCATAAGGATTATCTGGATTTGGCGCGTTTAAGAACAACGGTGCTCAGCAGGTATCTTTTTACAGATGTTGATGCCAGCGGACATGAAGCTTCAAATTTATGCACGCAGTTACAATATTCTATCACTAGATGGAACACCAGGATCAGTTGTTGAATCTTCACAAGCAAGCCATACTGAAACACGGTTTTATGGATGAGTTCACTCCTAATTTAAATGCTGAACTTCTACTTTTATTAAAGCATTTACGTTGTGATATTGACACCTTTAGTTAAGTTAATCCTCTGAGTATTTTTTGCACTACAGTTTAAATGCTATATTTTAACACGAGGCAACTAGGCGTCTAGGCCTCTTCAACACTAATGATTTCTATAGCTGAATGTGTAAAATAGCAAGTGACTATTCAACTCTGACAAGTGTGCACTGTCTGTTACATGCAGTTCTATATGGATTAACTATAAGATGAGCTATAACATTTAAGTAGTGATAACAGCCCTATATCTGAGAGTAACATTTGTGGCAGTGCAACTGGATCTTAGACTTGATTATGACAAAGTGATGGATATGTACGCCTGCAGATTCCCCTGAAGAATGCTCTTCATCAACCCATTCAGTGAGATTTAAAAATTTCCAGAAGATGATTTTGTAGTTCTGCATGCCTACTGAATATGCCTAAAGTGCAAGTACGAAATTCACTTCAAAGTGAATTAAATACCATTCTCAATGAAAGAAAACAACTTGAGTGTTGTGTTTTAAATGTGTAATCCATGATGTATCCTGATGGATGCTTAGATCAGTTTCACAATTTGTCCATTTCTATCAAAATAGGTCCCAAGTCCCTTTGTTTTTATTGTCTTTGCTGAGTCGAGTGGAAACTTGTACCTTAAATAGAGATAATTGTTCATGAAAAAAAGCTTTTTTCAGCTAACTATAAGACCTTGAATTTATTCCCAGATGCCAGGAAAATGCATATTTGGCACTTGAATTTTCAAATTCTTTTCGGGGAGGGTCCCCAGACCCCTCCAGGCATTGCGCCTTCAGCGCTTGTATGGGGGCTGCCTGATTTAGTCCCTTTGTTGTAGGGATGTTTGACCACTATTTAGAGAAAATTCTTGAGTTGCATTTGTAATTAGAATGAAAACCAGCAAATGCAGTGGACCCCCTGGACGGAGTCTGGGATTGTTTGGGCTTACTGACAGAACCAATGTGCAGTCCTACTGGATTGTACAGGATGCAGTGCGTTTTGGCACATTGATGAAGGATGGTGCAACTTCACAAATTTTTCCTAACTGTAATCAGCTCATCTCCTACACTGCATCTGTTAGAGTGTGACATTTAGAAGATATAGCTGGAACCTTCTTGAGATATTGAGTAAAAGATTGTCACTCACTCAATTTATAGCCATATTAGCCTGGGAATAGGGAACATTTCTGTCTCTAAAATCACTGCAGTCACAAAAAGGCTGTCATACATAAAATAGCCTACACAGAGGAGGTTTCATGAACATGGCAAATTCATTTTTAAGAAGTTTTTAGGTAAAGATGCCTGTGGTGGGCCTTCTTGGAAGTTTTTTGCAGCTTTAATATGGTTCATATCAATATCGGAATTATTTCGTATAGAGCAACATTAGGATATATATGAAGAGTTTGTTTCCAAAGAGCAATATATCCATTTTGCTCATTTTGAGTAAATCACCTTTTTCTATGTTGATGTCTATTGCATTTTATCAAAAAAACTTTGATCATGAAAAAAATACATTTTATAGCATGAATTTCTAAATACAGATTTTTTTGCACCATTTGTAAGAGGCACAGGGCTATTGCTAAATGGAATTTTCTCAATTTTTGTAATATTGGAACTTGTTGCGTTTTGGATGCGTTTATTGTGATTAAAATTTTGGCCATATCGTCCAGCCCTACCTAAACTGAGTCCCATGCAGCACCCTTTAAAAATAAGTATAAACAGTGCTCACAGACTTATGATCAGATGTGACAGTATCAAAGGGAAGAAATTGCTAATACATAAATGAAAAATTTGGCTATTTTGTGGAACAGTTCACTCCCCCTACTTGTCTCTCTCCTTCTGTTTTACTCTGTTTTTCTCTCACTCACAATTAATAAATATTAAATAAATCCTTTGAAGCTGCAAGTAAATTGTATGTCTTGGTGCTTGTTACAGTCAAAAAATTGACCTGGAACGTAAATATAAAATCTTCAAAATTCAAGAAATGACCTCCATGTTTTACTGTTCTCACAATGCTTGTGAGAACGGGAGTAATTTCTAAGCTTCTTTGTTTTTTCCTGTACTTTGAACATAATGCATGATAAAGGGGGGAATCGTTAAAATGTTATCTTGCCTCATATCTTTTAAAGAATTGGTCCTCTGATATAGCACTGAGACTCATCACAGTATACAAATCAAATGTAAAATTTTGGGGAATGGAAAACTGGGGTGTGTGGAGATTTGTCAAATGTAAGCCATTCTGTAAGCTGTGAATGTTCATCATTAAATCAAATTCAAAATTTTTTCTTAAATTTTATTTTGGATTAAAGCTGATATTTTCCACTTTAAGGGACAAATACTGTTTTGTGAAGGATCTTTGCAGTAACTGGGGAACTTGGTATCTGAGATATTAGACCTGTCAGGAAGATTTTGGTCACTGATTTCTAAATATGCCATCAGTTTTTCTCCATCAACTCTGGTTTTCGTGATGATATACTCCTAATTGTTATACATATAACTGATCTGGAGCAAGCAAGGATGACTACAATTATTGCCTTTTAATAAAGAAAAGGCTTCATGCAATTAGAATTTGTTTATGATTAAATTACATTAATGGAATCAGATAATGGTGAAACTTTCTATGCTTGTTATCATTGATATATTTAAATATAAGTGCATTATCTCAAATCTAGAGCTGCTAGATGGACATGAAGATCATATTCTTATTCAGCGGTGTGATTGAATATAACTAGCATTAAGTCTAAAATCTGAAGCACCAAAAAAAAATTTTTATTCATTTGTCCCCCAGTGTAACCAATAAGTTTATTAGGATACGTTTTATCTGGGGGTGTGGGTGGATTGCCACTAGGTTTTTCGTACACCCTTCCCTATGATCAGATTTTGCCCCCCCACTTTTACACAAAGTTAGGCGCCCATGGCTGCCAGTATGCGCTTACGGCCCCTCCGACCACCACCAAACATTCACACACGGCTGCCAGTATGCGCTTACGGCCCCTCCGACCACCACCAAACATTCACACACAGCCATACAGGAGGGAGGGAGGGTTCCTATACACCTAGCACAAACGCTGTCGCTCTATGTTCGTTTCATGGGGCTTAATCTCAGCCATCGACTTTGTCAGTGTCCACATACAGTGGGGAAAATGAGCATTTGACCCCTCGCTGATTTTGCAATTTTGCACACTTAGAAAGAATGCAACGATCTATAATTTTAATCGTATATACATTCTAACAGTGAGAGATAGAATCACAAAGAAAATTCCCGAAAATCACATCATATGAATTTATAAAAATTGATAACCATCTGATGAGGAAAAATAAGTATTTGACCCCCTACCAAACAGCAAGCATTCTGGGTCCCACAAGCCAGTTAGTCTTTCTTTAAGACGCACCCCCAATCCCAACTAATTATTTACATTAAATACACCTGCCTCACCTCATTACATGTATAAAATACACCTTCCCACTCCTAAACAACCAGATTCCAACATCTCCACCATGGGCAAGACCAAAGAGCTGTCTAAGGACATCAGGGACAAGATTGTGGACCTACACAAGGCTGGGATGGGCTACTAGAGAATGGGAAAGCCACTTTGAGAGAAAAGATCTACTGTCAGTGCAGTTGTCAGGAAATAGAAGAAGTACCACACTGCCGCCAACCTCCCTCGGTCTGGGCCTCCATGCAAGGTCTCGCCTCGTGAGATGTCCCTGACCATGTGAACGGTGAGGTATCACAAGGGGGGAACTGGTTAATGAACTGAAGGCAGCTGGGACCACAGTTATAAAAGAAACAGTTGGTAACACACTACGCGGTCATGGATTGAAATCCTGCAGTGCATGCAAGGTCCCCCTGCTCAAGAAGGCACATGTACAGGCCCGCCTGAAGTTCGCCATTGACCACCTGGATGACTCAGAAGAGGCCTGGAAGAAGGTGATGTGGTCAGATGAGCCCAAAATAGAACTTTTTGGGCTCAACTCAACTCACCGTGTTTGGAGGGCAAAGAACACTGTGTATAACCCAAAGAACACCATCCCCACCGTCAAGCACAGTGGTTCTTCTCAGCCCAGGGGACGGCACAACTCCATTACATTGAGGGGAGGAATATACCGTGGAATTCTGGACCAACAGCTCCTTCCCGCAGTGAGAGAGCTGAACATGAGTCGAGGATGGGTGTTTCAGCACGACAACTACCCTAAGCACACCGCCAACGCAACAAAAGAGTGGCTGAAGAAGAAGTACATCAAGGGTCTGGAGTGGCTTAGCCAGTCTCCAGACCTGAATCCAATTGAAAATCTTTAGAGGGAGCTTAAAATTCGGGTTGCAAGGCGACAGCCTCGGGACCTGAATGATTTGTAGGCTGTCTGCAGGGAGGAGTGGGCCAACATCCCTGCCAAAATGTGCACAAACCTTGTCAACAACTATAAAACTTGTTTGACATCTGTGCTGGCCAATAATGGCTTTTCTACAAAATATTAACACGCTGTTTGTCCAGGGGCTCAAATACTTATTTTTCCTCATCAGATGGTCATCAATTTTTATAAATTCATATGATGTGATTTTCGAGAATTTTCTTTGTGATTCTGTCTCTCACTGTTAGAATGTATATGCGATTAAAATAGTAGATCGTTGCATTCTTTCTAAGTGGGCAAACCTGCAAAATCAGCGAGGGGTCAAATACTTATTTTCCCCACTGTATTGATGTACCTGACCATCTGCACACACTCATTGGTAGATTATTGCTGGCAACACAATAATACAGACTCTGCAATTTTATTCTAGTCTCGCATTGTGACATATACAAGTACTCGACCAAGACTGTCCTTTCCCGGATAAGACTGAACATACCTGATCTAACTCATTTCAGACACATTACTAAAAAAAACACTATAATCTCAGAAAGGAACCTAGCAGTAGGTGTGATGCTGCAGTTGGTTGGATCACCCTGCCCCAAAGAATCATGGATCCCTTCCCAGAAGTAGCAGACTCAGTCCCCTCTGGTGGACACCTCAAAGACACACAAATATACTGTAGCTCATAAAGCTTCACTATTCCCATCTCCGGTTGCATGTGGAGAGGGCTGAAACCTAATAAAAATGAAATATTTTTCAATACAATCACTCAGCATTTTTTTTCCTTGGCCTAGTCCTCCTAGATCAGATCAGCAGGCATTCTCTATTTCCTAGTTTGTTTGTGCATGGCCCAGGGCTGTGATCCATAGACAGAGAAGTCAGTGAGTGAGTACGGAGTTGGTCAAAATCTGAACTCCAAGCACCTCAACAGCAAGTGCAACTATACAGTGTGTGTGTTTGTGCTATATGTGTGTTTGTGCACTGCCAGTTAGCAAAGATCTACAGCTGTTGGGAAACCCTGTACACTGTGGATACTGTGGAAACCCTGTTCACTGTTCTAAACTTGGTATATGGTTTAGAGCAGTTTAATTAGTAACCTGCTTCAGCATCAGTCCAACTGCATAAATTGATAGAGTGCAAGTTGCCTGAACTCCAGCAAAGGGTGTCGGTAAATTAGGCAGAAATATTAAAATCAATAGTCCTCTGAAACGGCGGAGCAGACACAATAGCAGGTCATATCACTTTATATGCCACAGACATATTTTTCAGCTTCATTCCTAGCAAAGATCACACCCAGATCCAATTTACAAAGCAAATGGCTCAAAGGTTACAATAATATTGCACCCAGAGTAAATCCGCTGTACATTACATTCCAACTAAATTTGAAGGTGACAGATTTGGACGGGCAAACTGCCCTTGGCTGACTGTTGACAGAATAATATAGGAGTGCTTTGGACCATCAGCAAGTATCCATGCAGGTTGACAGGCAGCCCATATTTCTCCTCTCAAAACAGAGCAAATGGCAAATACTCAGCAAATACTCATTCATTCAATCAATCAATCAATCAATCATGCAGTCACGTAATCAATTATTCAATAAGTGTGACATTTGAGCAATAAATCAATCAGTCAATCAATCAATCACATTTTGATGGGAGGCAGTGTTATGCAAGAAATTAATACAGCCCATTCTGGACCATGCCATGACTATCATAATGTGAAGTCCAAGGGGGCAAGGGCTGAACACATTTTTCAATATAAGTCCAAGGGACCTTGGATGCCAGGGTAACCCTCCCCTCATTTGAAATTAGCATCTCTTTTAGCTAAGCATCATCAAACAACCTCATCCAGCTGCCTCAGCCATCCAGTAATATAGTAGTTTCAGCAGTAATTTCAGACAATCAGCTGCGTGAAAGCATGGAGGAGAAACATCCAAAGAGCTAACTGCATGTCTGCAACTTCCTGGACAGGCAAAAGGTAGCAGACTTGTAAAGGATAGAGTCACTGAGAAATATCCTATAATATATCATATATTTTACATTAGCATGACTTTCGCCATTGCAATAACACTTCGCGGAGGCAACCACCCTCCGCTTCGCGTCGGGAGGTTATTTGCCTCCGCGTCGTGCATTAAAACTGTGGAATGCACACCTTCTCGTTAATTATCCCTTACATATTTCCTGGCTATGATTTGGTTTGTTTCTTGATTACAACTCTGTCCTGTTCCTAGAGTTTTGACTACCGATGTTTGATTTTCTTGTTGGCTTTTGGTATCCCCTTCATCTTACAATTTTGCTTTGGCATACTTACCCGCTGGTTTTTCTCTTTTGGACTGTTGTTCTCTGATGAGGATTCCGGATTTGCCCCCCGTGCTGAAATCTCACTGCCTGTTACTGGCCTGGATAGCCTGACCAAGATTCATAAAAAACCTGTGGACAGGAGTTCTAATCCTGTCCGGAGTCAGACACTTGCCAGCTTTCAGTGCAGGTAGATCAAGATGTTTTTTTTTTTTTTGTTTTTTTTAAATACAGGTACTTTATATTATATGTCTCAATGCTTCAAGCCTTTCTATTGGCTGTCCGGTTTATACTCCATTCGCCTCTATTGAAATATCACATAATCCTTTAATCATGTGGCAGATGATTGCCTGCCATGTGTGTTGCCTTTCAGGCAATGCTGAAATACTATGCAAACCCTTGCAGGGAAATCATTTGTCATTTTAGTTAAGCAGTCTTGGTCATCAAGATTTGCTGAAAATCAACACTCCCTAAAATGGACTGTTTTTGCAGTAAAAGATAAATAAGGTAGAACTACTGGGTCCAATACAGACTGTTTAGCAGTTAGGCAGAATTTGCTTTTCAGAATTTTAGATTTATGATTACTTTATTGACTTTTTTTGGCGAGTAATGAAGATAGATAGGATAAGCGATATTATTTTGCATGAACAAAACCCATATCTTGACTGCCCACCCAATACTGATCAATTCCAATTCATGCAGGAAATGAGGTTTGCAGTCTAAAAAGGTCAAGCTCAATATCGCATACAGTAGTCACTCAGAATAAACTGCAGCTGAACTATGGTCATTTGTGTGGGGCAGAGTAGCAATATGTGTGCATGCATGGCATAACACAGTGGCTGGGTTCACACTGGTGTTTTTACCAAATGCTCAAGACTTTTAAGCTGAAAGGTGGTTGTACAAGGTTGTGTGTGTCCACACAACCCAATGATTGTCCCAATCAAAGAAAAGAGGCTTCAACTACACAACCAACTCCAATAAACCCTGACCATCCAATCTAAGGCAGAAAATTAAAGAGGCTCTTACAACCCAATCAACAAGGACAGTTTTGTTCTCAGGGTTTGGCTCATTATTTCATTTTAATCAAAAACGGTGAGAGGCAGTGCCCACTGTTTCTTTACGCCCACACATAGACATTTGTAATATACATCTCAATGGGGAATGAACAGAAATATAAGAATATAGCAATTCCTACATCTATAGGTAACAAGTGCAAAAAAATACAAACTAATCAACTCATAATATACATTGATCGCATGTACTGCATTACTCTTAATAATGTTGAACAATAAAACTTATCCGCTTGTCCTGTCGATATTTATTATACATTAACATTTCACCTTGTGCAGCACTCCAAATTCATGACCAATGCTGTTTGTTCTAGGTTACCGTTAAAATATGTCATTGCAAAATATCAAAATTTTGAGGTGATGTTTTGTGCTGAAATGCAAAATGATAATATAGGCTACATCTACTAGAAAATGGGCCTAATGTAATAGAAAAGCAGTAATCACAACAATGTCATTGGGCTACTTGAAATGGTTGATTTATGGTAAAATTCATACTTTACTAATCTGGACATACAAAAGTAAGTAAAAATAGGACCAAGGGTCCTTTAGCTTACCGGCAAGCAGTCTTACAGCGATGATACAAGTTATGAAAATTTCATTTGAAGTTTGACATTTGAATCAATGAAAATCAATGTCAAGGTCACTAAATAAAAGTTAACATACATGTATAAGACCTTTTGTAATACAATACTAAGCTCTGAAGCAGTTTTGGTGATACAAGTCATTATAATATGTCAATACGTATTCAATATGACAATTGTGAAAATTCAAGGTCACAGACTGTCAAGCTGTGGTCAGCAAATGGACTCCATATATGACTTTCCAAATGTCTCTTTACAAACCTTGACTCAATCTGTGACCATTTTGGTGATATAAGTCATTGTAATTTCACTATCGAGTTTGACTCTCAAAGGTCACTGACAGTCAAGTTGAATGTCACCAAATGAAAGTTCATATGTGACTTCCTAGATGTCAGTAACGCAAACTTAGGCTTCATCTGTGACCGTTTTGGTGATACAAGTCATTGAAATTTCACTGTATAGTTTGGCCGTTCAAGGTCGCTGAAGGTCAAGTTCAAGGTCACCCAATTAAACTTCATACATGATTTCCTATATGGCCACAATACAAACCTAAGCTCTATCTAAAATAGTTTTGGTGATGGTCATTGAAATTTCACTGTCAAGTTTGATCTTTGAAGGTCGCTGAAGGTCAAGTTCAAGGCCACCAAAATTAAAGTACATACATGACTTCCTATAAGTGTTCAATGCTCATATGTTCCCAATCTTCAATATTTTCAAGCCTAGAAACCTTTTAAAATTGTAACATTTTGCTTGAACTTTCAAGGTCATCTGATGTCAACTTTAACGCAGCCAAAATATAGGTCATATATTACTTCCTATATGTCAATAATACATATTAATCTCTATCTGCAACCATTTAGCTTCCACAGGCAATTTGGCCCAATGTTAAAGTACAGAGGCCCCACTATACCCACTTCCATCAATTCAATCCAAATGGCACTTGCACCGTTCATAAAAGTGCATCAAGGTGAGTTGATTGCCAGATTTAGACAAAAAGTTATCGACAGTTTTTGAGAAATAATCTTTTTGGAATTTTAAGTCATATCTTTTAACATTTTTTATATATTCCCAGACCTGGAGTATGACCTTTCAAAGTCATCTGTAGTCAAATTTAATATTGACAAAATATAGGTCATACATGACTTCCTATATGTTGATAATACAAACTTAATCTCTATCTGCAACCATTTGGCCTCCACAGGCCATCTTGCATATTCATAAAGTACAGCTCCCCAAATAGACCCACTTCTGTTGATTCAATCAAAATGGCGCTCGCACTGTACATTGATGGTACCAAGGTAAGTTTATTGCCCGATTTAGAAAAAAATTTATGACGCAGTTTTTGAGAAATAAGATTTCTCAGTCCTATCTTTAACACTGGAGCCAAAATTTTAAGGGCCCATAAGACGGACAAAAATTATTCAATCAAAAATCTGAGAAAAGAGTCTGGAGATATGGTCTAGTAGCATGTTATTGCAAATTTACACAAAAATTCATCAGGCCAAAAAGAAGTTAAAAAATGTTCCGGACAACAGACGCCGGACGACGAACGCCGCACCACGATAATAGCTCATCAGCCCATAGGGCCGGTGAGCTAAATATGGTCTGAACACAAAATAATGTGATTCTATTTCAGAGACAATATCTCTCCAATAATAGCATATTTCCACAAACATCTTTTTTTGCTGAGCTCGCAAGTTTCATCACCCTTCTTATCAATAATCCTCAGGGTTGAATAATAATTACGGCCTTTGATGACCCCAAGTACAATGAAAAAGATAAGAAACACAAGCTACCGAAGACAAATGTGGTTTAGCCGATAACATCACGGAAATAAAACCATTAAGAAAGGAAACCAAAGACCCCAAACATGGAAAAAGGGCACATTATCAGAGCCTAAAGGACCTGTGAAAAGGAAACAAATGCCAGAGAGACTATGCTGTGCTTTTGCATCAAGTGCATTGGAGGAAATTAAATCAGCCAGACAAACTTCAATTTAATCAACCAATTGCTTTAGATCGTTTTATTTTCTATCCATAGCAGATAAGGCTGTTTAGCTACACGAGAGAAGGAGCTTGCCGCGACGTTAGTAATGAAACTATCACTGGTGTGTGGAAATAGCTTGCACCCCAGCTGGAAGCAAGTACTGAAAACGGCCGTCTTCGGTGTTAAAAAAGACCCACGTTTATCAAATATGAAGACGGGGTTAAAAACTAACTTTGCATGCACTGAGCAACAAACAGCCAGCTGGATCAATATGCATTAAGAAACAGCCTTGGATAAAAATAACAGATACAGAGGTCTGAGGTACTGCAGTGAATGAAAGCAGAGTTTGGATTTCATGCTCACTTTAAATCAAGGGTGAAATACTGAACTCCAAGAGTAAGGTGCTGTAAGCCACAGATTTGCATTAGCACCATGCGGGACATTAGTGGCTGATGACACAGGGCAGGCATCTGCCCGTTTGTATTAAACAAGCAATTCATAGCTTTCATGTGATGTCACGCTCCCTAAGGAACGCCCCCTTGGAGGGCAAAACATTACGCTTGCCCGCCACCTACAGCCTAGAACCGCTATAGGACACTCAAGAAAAGACGCACTACATCACAATGCCGGACAGCTGTTGTGCGTCGGATGTTCGAACCGTCGGGGAGGAAAGCCGGGATTGTGTTTCTATCGCATTCCGTCTGAAAAAGAAAACTCTGAGAGGAGAGAACTTTGGATCAGCGCTATCAAGCTGCAAGCATGCAGAATGGCTCCTACGTATGAACACACCTCTCCTAGACCTGCCATACAGGTGCAGTGACCAAAACGCACCAATCCCTCCTTCTCCACAGCAACCCAAGCTGTTAGTGGGGGGTCATTTAAGCTGTAGGAATGGTTTACCTGCCATCAGAAAATGTTTGATCAAATTTATCTTATATTGACTGTTATGGCATAACGTGACAAAATAATCGCTACGCACTGACTGACTACAGTGTCCCTAAAAGTGACTCGTGATCATTTCGAAAATGGCAATGAATTGGATGGCTAATGTTAGCTAAATTAGTAGTCACCTTTGCTCGTAGAATGAAGAAGGAAATCCCAAACAGCAGCATTATTTACCCATCCAGACATAAAATAACGGTAACTGTCGGTGCTTTTATATGCCTTCATTCTGGCAGCGGTGTAAGGTGACGGGTTCTCAACCAAATAAATGTAAACATCCCCAAATTCCAATTTCGGCAAGGACCTGGCGGTGTGTAATTGCTCAAATAACGAATACGGTGCTGTATATGGGTCACAAGTGCCCAACACTTTTAGCTTGTTTCGGTATCTCTCCTTCTCGGCCGCTGACAGGTGAAATAAATGAGTATTTTGTTTTTTGTCCGCAGAGGTTGCATTTCGCGCTGTCATTTTTGAACGTTGTTTTGCCCTCCAGGGCTCCCAGCGAGTCACGTGACTGAAAGCTATGAATTCAATGTGAGCCAGGAGAGAGAAACTGCACATAAGAATGCCAATTTATTCCCATCAGTAATTTTCATTTACTGCTTCTTTCAAACGCGCCAAAAGAGATGTGCTTAAATGGTGGTTCAGCAGGATACTTTTTGCAGGTGAAAAACAAATGTTTAGGATTTCATTACCTTGCCTTCGTAACATGGAAAAAAACAGACTAGTTGTAAGCATTCTATTCCTTAAACTAGGCTTATGCTGTCGAAGGCAACGGCTGGGGGTATATCCTCGAACGCCCCAATCCTCCAATTCCCCAATCCTTGAATAGACTTTCATTTGAATTTAATTTCAGGTCAATTGGTGAAATGGTTCTGAAGATATGGCCGAAATGGTCATTTTCCATCACAAAGCGCCACCTGGTGGCAAAATATTGAACCATACAGGTATGATGTCATCATGTGACACATTGTGAGGTCATGACCTTGCAGTTGCACATAGTTTCATGTCAATTGGAGAAATAGTTCCAAAGATATAGCAAAATTTGTGGATTTTGTGACAAAGCTCCACCTTGTGTCAAAATTTTGAACCAAACAGGTATAATGTCATCGTGGACACATCCTCAGGTCATGACCTTTCATTTGCACTTGATTTGAGGTCAATCGGACAAATATTTCCAGAGAGATGATAAAAACAGTGATTTTTTTCAGTTATTGGCCCCTGGTGGCCAATCTAGAAATTGTATATTGTCCAAAATCAAATCAGTTGTTCTTCTTTATGATACTTACGTGTATGCAAAACATGGAATTTCTAATTGAAATATTACTGCAGTTATCACGTCAACATGTAAATCAGTTTTTGGCCCCTGCTGGACAATCTAGAGATCGTTAATTGTCTAAAATCGAATCAGTTCTTCCTCTTTATGATACTTACTTATGAGCAAAACTTGAATTTTGTAATTGAAATATTACTGAAGTTATCGCGGAACACTGTTTTTTTTCTGTTTTTGGCCCCTGGTGGCCAATCTAGAAATAGTAAATTGTCCAAAATCGAATCAGTTCTTCCTCTTTATGATACTTACTTATATGCAAAACTTGGAATTTCTAATTGAAATATTACTGCACTTATCGGGTTAACACTGAAATCAGTTTTTGGCCCCTGGTGGCCAATCTAGACATCGTAAATTGTCCAAAATTGAATCAGTTCTTCCTCTTTATGATACTTACTTATGTGCAAAATTTGGAATTTGTAATTGAAATATTACTGAAGTTATCGCGTTAACACGTAGGGCCAAAAACATAATATCCCCGAAACGCCATTCGGTGTTAGGGGATATAATAATCACAATTTCTTAAAAAATATACTTGATAGTGCTCAAGATAATCCAACTCAGGGCCTGATTTACTAAGACCTTTAGCAAATGCAAAAGCAATAACATTGCCCATGATTGGCAAGGGTACTTGCCTTGCACCAATCAGTGGCAAGGTTTCTGGTATTGCACAGGCAAAAAGATTTTGCATTTGCTAATGGTCTCTGTGAATCAGGCCCCGAATGTCTTGAAAAGCTGTGAAATAGGGGCATCCATTCAGCAATCACAACTACACGAGAGAGCATGAGTATAGAAACCCTGCATGCAGAATTTTGAAGACCATATTACGTGTCCAATGAAAAACTCCCGCCATGCAGTGCAGAATTATGCCAATCAAAACCAAGCCTATAATGATAAAAAATGTGATAATGACAAAGTCATTTCCGATTGTTTACATTTCTATAATGGATGTGACATTTTAAGGATAATAATAATCAGAATAAATGCAAAAAATCCAAAGCTTTATTAAACCTTCGTCTCTCGTTTTAGCATTTTGTTCAGCAGCAGAATCAATCATTTGATGGAGGTCGATTTCTTCTGAATGCTATAAACATAAATGACACAAATCCAAGATGGTTTCAGAATGAATGGTGTCTCTGTCTGGCTTCAGTTTTTCTCCTGAATTTCAGTGTTTTTAGATTTAAAAAAAGACATTTGGTTCGATTTTTAGAAGTAATAGATAGTGACATCCAAATATTCCTTTCTGTTTTACTTGACGAAACAAACTTTTACATTTAAAAATTTTTTAAACAGTAGTATACCTGTCAACCTGGAGGTATCTGGTCTGTGCATGGATTCTTATTTTTCAAATCTTCATTTAAATTTAAATTTTGCTGAATTAATATGGGTGGACTTGTCACTGAAGACCTTTTTTCCTAAATGGAGCAAGGATCAACCGCAATTTTATTCCAATTGTCCTGTTTGGCAAGGACACACAAGAGCCTTCTACAACAAGCAAGGTCTCTGTCTGATCTGGGCTGAAAGTGGATCATCCGTGTCTTGAGAGCCGCGAAGAGTGCGCTGAGGTCTGCGTGGAGACCGGGACAACGGGTTTCGCCCAAGCAAGCCGCTCAAGGGATTCATTTTTGCAAGGAAGCGCTCAATGGACTCGCGCAAAGGAGCCGCGCCAGAGAGCAGGACAACCTGCCGACAACCATGCTGTTTCAATCTCGCTGATTGCTTAGCCAAAGCGATATTGTCTCCATCTAATATATCAAGTAAGCGGTAGGGTAAAGCACTACGGCCATGGTTTATCACCATTTGCTGCCTTCCGATCCTATCTTCAGTTATGTTTCATTTAATAAGTTAAGTACTTGTTGTGCTTTATCCTGGCTCTGTCGGGAAAGGAGGAACTTGGGTGAGTGATTCGATGTAGAATCTCCTGTTGACTTTGTCCAGTTATAAATTGAAAACAAGCGCTCTCGATCAAACCTCTCACGTGCCTTCCCAGTTTGCAAACGAAAGATCATGTGCACTATTTGTAAGTACTAGATGACTGTTTTATTGCCTCCGACGCACTTTGCTCGCAGTATGTGTGTAATGATGTTTCAAAATGAAGAGCTCCCTAGGTTCATGCATTGCGATCTATTATCATGATTTTATTGTTAAAATCTGGAAATGTTCATCCAAATCCAAGCCCCATGGAAATGAATGTGTTGCAAACTCCTTTCAGAATTTCAGCAGAAATCCGAGTTGGGCATTCTTCATATGAATGTCAGGAGTTTGTTACCGAAAATGGATTCTGTTCGAATCTGGGCAAAATCAACGAATGCAGACATTATGGTTGTCTCTGAAACATGGTTATCTAAATCGGTGTCGGATGCGGATATACATATAAATGGCTTTAATGTATTTCGTTGTGATCGCCCCAGCAAGGGTGATGGTGTTGCCTTATATTGCAAACCCCATTTCTTACCTATGGTTGTTATATCCAAATCTGTACCCAAACAGTTCGAATTTTTGGCACTTAATGTATAGTTTTCTTCATCCAGTGTTTTGACGATTGTTGGTTGTGATCGTCCTCAGTCAGCTTCAAAAGAAGTTCTTTCTTCCCTATCAGAGTTGCTTTTGAGTTTAAATTATGCCGAGATTCTTCTGGATCAGTGATTTAAACTGGGACTGTCTGTCCTTATGTCTTACTCAGTTGATTGATTCTCCTACGAGGCCTAAAGTAAAAGATCCTGAGAAATCTACCCTACTTGATTTAATGTTAACTAATATGCCACATAAATACTCGGCCACCGCAGTGTTTTCAAATGACATTAGTGATCACTGCGTTATCGCCACAGAAAGGAATACAAAAATCCCCTCCCTTGCATCATTTATGAACGGAATTTTAAAGCGTTTGCTGCTCAAGCCTTTTTCAGAGATCTGTGTGAATGTGACGGGAAAAGATCTTTTTAATTCCTGATGTGGAAAATGCTTGGTCTTACTTCCAGTCACTCTTTTTACAAGTGTCTGACAAACATGCTCCTTTCCGCAAGTACAGAATAAAATGTAGAGATAATCCATGGTTTTCTGATGATATTGCTGAATTGCTTTATTGGATAAATTTGGCCTGGACTTTGGCTCGGATTTCTCAGAGGAAAGTAGACTGGGGCAATTTTAGGTGCCTTAGAAATAAATACAGCAAAGGGATGATTTTGGCCGCCGCCTCAGTTCAACCGAAGCATTCAGAAGAAGCGTTTTTTGCGCGTGCTCAAGCCCATTCTCAAAAGCCGTGGCGGTGCGCATTTGATGCGAAATTGTTGTTTTTTCACGCACGTCCGCAGCGCACAGCAGCACGAACCTGCTTCTCCCCCGGTGTTGTGTCCCAGTTCCTTCGGCCTGTGTCTCTCATAATGTTTCCTCACTGAGCTTTGCCTCGTTTGAAGTGTGAAAAAAGCACATGTGAGGAAAGACGTCGCCTCCGAGATGTAGAATGAGTGTTATAGAAGAGAAACACATATTGCAGGACCACTGACTTGTATCCTCAGATACAAGGGCGTGATCGAAGCGAGTTGGGGAGAATACGCGTAACTCAAAAGCGATTAACTCGAATCGCGTAAAAATGGACTTACGCCCTAATGGGAGAATAGACCCCTTGGGGCGGAGCAAGGCCAGCGTCGGGGCGTTTCCGGGCAAAACACACTTATGCGTATTCTCCCCCTGGCTTGCGCGCTTTTTCTGTCAAGCGCTTTTGTGGGCTGTTTTAAGGTCCAGCGCCTACACAAGGCAAAATGGAATATTGCGTTTTATGTCGGTTATGGGCTGAATTTTAACATTAATTTAATTTTATTTAACATGGTAAAGGTTGAAACATTCAATATTCGATTGTTCATCCTTATTTCTAAACTACATTTCTCACAACCATAATAAATTATCAAACGAAAGATATTATGCAACAGCCTCTTCTCCAATTAGTTTAAGTACAAACACATTACAAACAATTACAAACATACCGGTGGTCACCAATGTCACAACTGCGCTGTCGATCCTGGCATCAGGGTCGTTCCAGAGAGTGGCTGGTGATGTCATGCACATATCTCATGCGTCTGTGTCAAGGTGTCTGACACAGTTCGTTGATGCTCCAAGTTCTTCACCATGCACTTCCACAGCAGAAAGAGTGGATGCCATCTCCTCCTCCTCCAGTGCGAAATGCACTGGGGATGATGGTTGCCCACCACCTGCTGCGTGCACACTTCTCCGATGTGCAGTGAGCCTGGCTTTTACAGCGCCCCACATATCTCCCGATTTAGGCTAGGCAGTGTCTATTTTGCCGTCTGACGGTTCCCGTTTTTTTTTTTTTTTTCTGCTATTTTGCCGTCACGTCCGCTTGACATGCACAGTTGTCACAGCTGTGGACTTGAAGTTTGTAGGCATATACACGCCGTTGGCAATTAACGCTAGAGGGCTAGTATGCCGTCTGCCCAGACGTTTTTCAAAACGGACCCAAATAATTTCTGTTTATATTCCAGATTTGTGTGTATACAAACCATAATTTTAGATGACCGTAGCCTTTTCATTATGTTACTTTTAATGAGCAAAGGATTGGTAGTTGGATGGAAGTAGGACAAGAAATGCAGACTCATCCATGGAAAAATAGTGCTGGATAGTTTGCACTCGGGCTATGCAGCCTGGCAAACAAACACACCCAATTCATAATCAAATTTAATTGGATGTGAAATTGTATTGATTTCATTTGAATTTCTCAATTGTTCATGTTTGGATTTACAGGTCCAATATGCTAGATTTCATGGTCTTCAACATTATCGTCATCGCTCCATAACTGTAATACCTATTTTAGACATTACGGCTTTATTACTATAGTCTGAATGTGGGTGAACAAAAAAAATGATAATAATTTGTTGTCGTCCTTTTTCTGGTGCCACTGAAGCTAGACAAAGACATACAAGTGCTGTTCAACGAAATAGAATAATTTGAAATAGCGCAATCGTTAAATTTTCTTGATGCATTTTTTGTGCAGAAAGCAAATCAGGTGTTCACCGCGCCTGTCCTACTTGTTAGAGTATTCACAGAACTCGCTACCTGTAAAAAATTTGCTCAGCTGAGCTTTCCAAAAGGCCCATTTAGGCCATTTAACTGTGACAATGTTGTTTTATTGAATTAGAATAATTGAGAAACCGTTTCACTGAATTAGAATAATTTTTATTATAATTAGAATCATCACTTTCTCAGTATTTTGTGGCTGCCCCCTTGGCTTGTATGACTGCCTGAAGTCTCCGCGGCATCGATTTGATCAGCTTGTCACAAGTTTCCGCACTCACAGCTTCCCAGGCAGTGGTGATGTTCTGCTTCAGCTGGTCCAGCGTAGTCGGCTGTCTGTAGTGAATTTTCAGTTTAACGATGGCCCAAAGGTTTTCAATAACATTGAGGTCAGGCGAGTTCGCCGGCCATGCCAAAACTTCAAGCAGTTTTTCGGCTTTGGTCGACTTTGGCGCATGAGCCGGTGCAAGATCCTGTTGAAATATGAGGTCTTCTTCGCCAACTGTCCCTCAACAGTCGGAATCAGGAACGTTTCCAGAACATCTTGGTATACGGCAGCCTTGACAGTCTTCTTGAGGAAGCAAAGTTTCCCTACACCCCGAGCGGACATGCATCCCCTGACCATAACGCTCTGGGGAGACTTGACGCATCTTTTTACGCACTCGTGATTGTAGGTTTCGCCACCACGACGCCAGACACGAGGACCTTAGTCACCGAAGGAGATGCAAAAGCGTGATTCGTCACTGAAGACCACTTTCTGCCAGTCTTCAGCAGTCCACTCGCCTTGTTCTTTGGCCCACTTCAGCCGTTTCTCCATTTGTTTCTTGTTCAGCATCGGTTTTTCCTGCTGGAACGCAAGATTTGAAGCCGAGTTCGCGTAGACATCGGTAAGTGGTTGATCTCGAGACGTTAGCGCCGGTCTGCTCGTTCCACATGTCACTGAGCTCAGAAGTGGACTTGAACCGGTTGCTGACTGCGATCTTTCTCAGCTGCTTGTTGTCACAAGCAGAAGTTTTTCGGATGCCGGAGCAGTTGGTGCGCTTGCTGCAGTCTTTCTTTAGAGCTTTGCAGATGGAAGACTGGCTGATGCCGAGCTGCTCAGCAATTTTAGTTTGGGTCAAGCCTTGTTAGCGAATTTGGGCTTGAATTTGAGTCACTATTCCCGTTGAGAGGACGCGCTGCTTACCCATGATTGATTTTACAACTTAGAAATTCTACTCAACCCTGACTTTATACTGCACAGTGAACACTCTTCACAGAAAACAAAAATTCGAGCACTTATTCTAATTCAATGAAATGACTTATGAATTATTCTAATTCTATGAAACAACATTGTCACAGTTAAATGGCCTAAATGGGCCTTTTGGAAAGCTCAACTGAGCAAATTTTTTACAGGTAGCGAGTTCTGTTAATACTCTAACAAGTAGGACAGGCGCGGTGAACACCTGATTTGCTTTCTGCACAAAAAATGCATCAAGAAAATTTAACGATTGCGCTATTTCAAATTATTCTAATTCGTTGAACAGCACTTGTATGTCTTTGTTTTGGATATGTTTTGAGGACATTTTTGGATGCTTTTGGTGTCCATCCTCTTTATTGTTGGATGGATGTCAATTTGTACTTATAAGTCATTCATGATCCATCACAGTGACCTCTATGAAACAAAATATTTGTTTTGCAGTAAACAGTGAATGATTAATTTTATCACATACAGCAATACACAATTTGCAGATGCGTGGGAGGCCACTAAGATGACTTTGGAGGAAGGGGCTGCTCTCATTTGGCTTCATAGACCGTTAATAGATTTGAAATGTACCCTCTTAGATAGCCTGCGAACAGGCCCTCAGCTGGTCTTTTAGCGGTGATTATTTCCAAATTTGGAGTTCCTGTGGTGCGCGGTCAAAAGTTTGGGGATTAGGGCGAGTGAGGAAAAGGAGGGCCCTGCAACGGTCCTTTGAAGATTTGAGTATCTCTGTTCAGATCAGAACGTAAAATACTGATTGGTGCATTTGATTCAATGTAGCATTGCCTGAGAATAGAGATCACACGGATCCTCTCAAAAAAAGCTGAAGAAATGATATCTTCTAAGTACTCCAGAGTCCTAGCACTGAAGGCAGAGCAAGAGCTTGCAATTAAGAGTTTAATAAATTGCAGAGATGTTCTGGTCGTGCTGCCTACTGGCTTTGGAAAAAGCCTCGTACTCAAGCGGAATGGTGGGCAGAACTCAAACAATACAAAGATCATTGCAGGTGCTTGCCTCGCTTAAAATTGCTTTCAACAACTATTAGCGCCTATTTGCAGGCTACCCCAATATTAGCAGTGTTAGCCACCCGTGCTCCTGGAGTACCCCTGCCCACTGCACATTTTGATGGCCCCTTGATTTAAAGCTCCAATTTTTAAGGAGATTATGGTTTTAGAAATGTACTTTACCTTCCAACCAATTTTTGGCTCACGCTGGATAAGCCAGATGGATAGCCTAGTCCATGAATTCAGGTAAATATACAACTTTCACAAAGATTAGAGCCAAAGGGATCGGTAGCTGAATTAGAGATCACACAAAACAAGCTTTTATTAAAATGGCCCACCGTACAGAGCGATGCAGGCAAGATGTTTGGAGGTTGTGGGACAGGCTAGGGTTGGTTTACGGCAGCTAGGTGAGTGAGGAACATGCAGAACATAGTTGAGCCCAGTGGGCCGAAGACACCGTAAACATGGGATGAGGGGGCATTCATGCTCTCCTCAACCTTGGGATTTCCTTCTCCAGAGACCATTGGACAGCTGAGGGCGTGACTGGCCTGGTGGATCTGATAGGTTCACTAGGCCGGTCACGCCTATGGGGAAAAACAGCTGATGATGTGACATGTCACAGTGTTCAGATGACTCTTCTGTGATAGACTGCAACGACAGTTGAAACATGTCAAAGTAAGATTAACATCTCCAACTTCTGTCTGAAGAAAAAGAAACAGTATTTCATTAACGATGAGAAAACAGAATTCATTTGTTTGAGCTAGGATGTGTAAAGGACTTGCAGAGTGTGGTCAAAGACCCGAGTCAAGGTTCATGCTGGGAAGTTAGTCCCAAGGGGGGCAGAGGAGGAGAGGACTAAAATCTTAGGACTGATTGGGGATGATGAAAATATGTAGTGAGGCACACGAAACACTGGAAAGAGTAGGCGGGGACGAGGACTTTGGGAAACAAAGATCAAACGTGAGAGGGCAAGCACAAGACAATCTGGCACTGAGAAACAGAGAGACCCAAACTTAAATGCATGGAGATACTGGGCTTTAAATTCGTTGACCAGGCGTGGCGAATGGGGGTAGCGCCACGCCAATGGTGTGTATCCAGGCGCATTTTACAATTTCATGCCCGGGGCAGCCCGGCGCAAGTACTCCTCTGTCCCGCCTCCGTATCTCCTGCCAGTGCAAGTGGCAAAGAGGGAGGAGAGAAGGCGTGAGTAGGTTTAACACAGCCGAGTCAAATCTTCACCAATCAAATGAGCTCCTCTCCTAATCTTTAAAAGTGCTGTGGACGAGGCACAGTACAAATTTCATTCGACATGGATGATGTACGACACAGCAGTAACACCAGACAGCCAAACTTCAGCCAAGAGGAAGCTGATGTTCTGGACCGGGAGGTTCAAACAGTGGCCGAATATATGGTCACACAAACAAACCTCCATGGGCCGAAAATGCAAAAGCGGCCGCGGAATTCTAAACCCCCCTAGAATCGGGGCTGCTGCTTTTTTCATGGCAGTGCAAATACGAGGCCATTTCATAATATTGTGTCATTATAAAGAGGGAATCAACCATATATTGTTTTTGAATTAATTAAATTAAAAATAACCAATAAATACATATAAATACTATGATTAATTTTGCTGACAAACGCGTTATATGAGAAAACAGCAACTTGAGTCACCATTTGCCCAATTACGTTGCCCTACTGCAGCCAGAACGAATCCAACAAGGGGTGCACTCGACAGCTGTGTAAGCCTATAGACTGCCTTTAGTAGGCTAATAGTACACAATATTATTATTACTTTTATTAATAATGTTTAGATAAATGCAGCCCAGATCAGGCTGTGTTTCTAAAGCTGCTTTCACACTGGACGTGAAATGAATTTTCTGCACGATAGATTACATTCAAAGTCAATGCAAAGACACGAATACACGCGAAACGTGTGTATTCGCGTCTTTGCATTGACTTTGAATGTAATCTGTCGTGCAAAAAAATCATTTCACGCCTGATTTAAAAGCAGCTGAAGGACACATACCCACATAGCCTACACATGCACTCACGTGCCCACATGCACACACATCTCTCTCTCTCTCTCTCTCTCATACGTTGCAGACAAGGGGTATTTGTGGTCATAGACATGACATTCTGGAAACCTGCCTGTGAGGTTTCGGTGATGTGTGCGCACTGTGCGCCGGTCAGCCAAATTACCACTGCACAGAAAGTAAACCAGGTAGGAGTTGGAGAGCTCTCTGCACACTGTCGGCGGAGTCTTTTGACACGAAATAGTGTCTGAATCATGATGAATATGTGACACCTCCCCCTACTACGCCGCCGCACCCATCTCAGCACACGTCCGTCTACCAAATTGCCAAAGTGGCTGTGCACGGTGTTACGCCGCACGAAATCACCACTGCGCGGGCTGGACCGGACAAAATTACTACTGTGCGGGCTGCGCCACCATGCGGTGCACCACGAAATTAGAGCCCAATGAGTAAAATTGAGAAAGAGGTGTGGGAAAAGACATGACGGAAAGGTAAAAATTATCATTCAATCAAATACTGATTTGAAGAAATGTGAAACATGCAAACAGCCAAAAAATTAAGTGTGACTAATAAACAGAAACATGGGATGTGATTACAGTATTTTAATGTATGAGAATATCATGTCCACAAACAAAAAAATAGTTTGGATTGGTGATGGCTGTTAGCCGGTGAAAGATGGAGGACACAAAGAATAACCATAAATTCTTCTCATAAAATCTTATATCTTCATTTTCTGCTGTTTCTTTTCATTTTAAATTTATCTTTATTTGATATTGGAGTCACTAAACCATCATTACTTGTTTCTAAAAGTGTTGCCGGTCAGTGCTTTGCGCCAAAACAATGGTTAACTGGAGATCGTTGAGTAGGATAATGCATTTGCCGCTGCTTAGTTTGCTTGGAATCAATTTTGATTATCAAATAATTAAGTCAAAAGAGATTGATTCTAATTTTTAACTCCGTTTGAGAACCAAGAAATCTAAATCAAACACTGTGTAATTTTTTTGAAGGCAAACACAAGTTTCAGTAAGAATATCGGAGTATCATATTCTAGACCCTCTGTGATACCAAATTAATCTATATATAATATTAATATTATATTATCTTATAAAGTAACTTCCCAAACAAAAACAAAGAACGATGCAAAACATTTTTCAACCAAACTTTTTCATGAAAAATTGCATGCTTGTGACTTGTGGACCTTTTCACCAGGTGTCAACGCATTTGATAAGCTAGGCCTACCTTCTATGTGACATTCGCGGGGAAACTTTTCCAGCATCCTGCTATATATTCAATGCCCCTCGTTAAGCATAACCATTAGTATTAATTTATTTGGAATTCCCAGACCCTTAATGATCCAAAGCTTGCACTATATACTTTCACTTCTGGCCACATTCACATCATTCATCCTAATATGAATCAGTCATATATAGAGTGAGTTTGACATGTTTGGAGAACTCTAAATGAGGAGGGTAATAAAGCAGCCTGTTCAGCTCCATACACGGTTTAGCTTTATACACAAACTAATCAATAGTTGAGTCGCTTGGCACAGATGTAAGGAGAACTTCTATCACAGCTCACATCGTTCCAATTCCTTGGGTCTGTAATTAAAAAAAAAAATAGGAATCAGTGCATTTGTGCAAATATTCTCTTGTAATACAGTATGATGATAAGATGGAGACAATGCTTACTTTCATGGTCAGAGTGGGCACAGTGCTCATTGTTAGCATTGTTGTTGGGTTCCCCAGGATTCCACTTTTTAAAGTTTGCAGGACTACCATCAGTCCATTTCCATGTTCCCTCCTAAACAGCCGAGGGACACATCAAAGGCATAAGCACAATATGCATTTCAATTAAGCGAGCATCCACATATACCATATAAATGAATTATTTGCATTGAAAGTATCTGCGCACAGCCATGAGTCTCAAGTAGCTGACCAGTTCATCAAAGGCTGTTATCTCAAATGAAATTATGAAATCCCTCACCAGAAGATCACTGCCCCTACCCTGTATTTATCTTAACTACCCACTATCTTAGTGCGGGTAATAGTTTTGTTCTCCGAATGTTAAATGCAGCTATCTGTGCACAAAAGGACACACGCTACAGACACTTTTAAAGGTCCCAAGTCATGTCATCAGATGCACTGCCTATTAGCTTTCACAAGCCATTTCAAAATCTGTCTTTTGTGGCACCACTTGGGGAAATGATTCTGTGGAATAAAGAAGGAACTGATAGAGTGGTTGGCTGATCAATACATCTTGCCTCCAGGCATTCACTTTGGATGTGATGTCACAAAGGAACTGATTTTGAAATGGCGTGTGATGGCTAATTGTAAGGGTTGTGTCTCGTACCCTAGTGACAGGCACGGAGGACAGGAAGTTGAGGAGGTGCAAGGATGGACTTGCTTGTATATTTATTATAATGCTGATTCTGGCTGCAGAAGGCATGTTGCAAAGACACAGAGAAAACAGAACACAATGTTCCCAAATAATAAAGATAAAATGCTGGAGTAATATAATAAACAATACAATACCGTCCATGTAATTTCATAATGTAGCCTTCCTCGTAAAACAAAGCTATATGTCTTACTGTATAATGGCAATGCAGCTTATTGAAAGCCTATTTGTCCAGTAAATTAATTCAATCTATTACCCAAATCTTACTGGAAAATAGGTTGAGTGTTAACCTGCATTATGGTAATGTCACTGGTTGTGGACAGAGTTTTATTTTTACATGAGCAGCCTCAATATGCGGACCTGAGTCAGCACACCACATTTTTAGAAAGGTTTTCTTAGGGGTATCAAGCCGATTAGATGCGAACGCGGAAAAAAAAAACATTTTGTGAGCTGCAGTAATTCAGAAGCTTTGTAAGACATTGACGTTTTCTCTAAGGTCTACCATTAATGTGGATAGGAAAATGCTTAATAATTGTCGCGATGAATGGTAATCCAAGCTGAGGGGAAATGGATACGGATTGATCCTCGCAACAGAACAAATTAACGCTAAGTTGGTAATTAGGAAACCGAAATGGGAACGGATTTGGAGATATAATGCGCTTTAAGGCGAGATGAGAAGAGTACCAGGATCCCTCCGATGGCAACTCAGGAGTGGAAGAGGTTTTAACAGACCGGTGAGCTGGAAGGCTGGAGGCGTCGTCTGACGCTAGTTGGCTGTGCACCTGGTGACATCGTTGCAAACCATCAAGTCAAAGAATTTTAAGTTTCTGCTGATTTTCTTCAGGTAAAAAATAAAAAAATTGATGGCATCATAAAAAAAAAAAAGTTAAATCACAGTTATCATTAAAGTTGAACAGAGTGTAGTTGGGTTAAACATTAGAAAATGGAAGGAGATGGACTTCAATGAAATGCAAACTACAAGCTACATTAGACCAAATCCTTTCATCTCATCCATCGAATCACCTGACAACTGCTGTAATGGTGTTTACAGAGGATCTCCAATAGGCGCAGTTATTCTGGTAATTGGGAAAACCAATCACGTGCTGTAACAGTGATGCTATTAATGGTTTAAATAATTTTGGGCCACTTACCCTTGATCATTCACAGTCATTCCAATGCCAAGAGGAAATGTTTACGTATTCTAAATGGTGGGATTGAGCAAAATGTGTAGATTTTTTTCTACATTACCTGCTCGAGGTCCGTAAATCCAATCCAGAATGCGATGTTTTTATGACCGCTACGCTTTTGGAGTATTTTAAGAAACTCATGATCCTTTTCAGAGTGCACTGAGGCCAGATTTCCACCAAGTCTTAAACAAACTGTCTAAAAGAGAAACAGGAAGACAGACAGACATAGAGAGGGAGAGAGATGTGGAAAGAGAGAGTGAGAGAGAGAGAGCGAGAAGAGGAGAATGAGATTTTGTCCTCTTGTTTCAATTATTTCACTGACAATGGTAATTATTATATAAAAATGACATGAAGAGTGTCAAAGTTAATTTTGCATAAGAATACTTTACCATTTGCTGAATTTTGTAGAATTGCTGCTGTTATCATATGCTGCAGAGACAATTTCAAAATGCTAACAACCTAGATAATGATTCTACAGAAAATTTTATTTAAATAATTTTCAGCTCTCTGTTAAAAGATGTTATAGCTGGTTCCTGTGTCTCCATTGCACTATAGTAATATCACAGCATCAGTGTCACTTTTGCACAGCTCTGTTCTATCCCCTAGGCCAGGGGGATTCCTGCTGCAGTCACCTGCATTCAACTCCATGGAAAATTGATTGAATGTGCAGAGAGCTCCCAGAAAAGAGCTACACCTCAAATCATTAAATTATTTATTTTTCATTCATGTATTGTGTTAATTTATTTATTTATTTATTTATTGTGTATGCGCTTTGATGAAAGTAGTCCAGGGAGAAATACATCTCAAGTAACTCTGAAGCAACCTCAGCATGAACTCCAGGGGTTGTCCGTAGGTTTTTTTTTTTTTTTTTGAGTAGTTGCTAATATTGTTCAGCTATAGCCTGTCTATCTGTCTAGATTAGATTTCTAAAAGTAGGCGGCTGACTGGGGGATGTCATTGCAATCATTATCTACAGTGGACAGAACATGTAAAATATTCTTTACTTTTTTACTTTCATTTTCTCTTGTTTACAGACTGGACCTAGAAGAATGCCTGCAGTAATTTTTTTTTTAAAAATTAAAAAAACTTTGCCGTATATGTGTTCTTTTGGCTACAGAATATGTTCCAGATCACTTCCAAAATTAAATCAACTCTTCCTTGGACCTACTACCCATCATCCTGCCCAATTTCGAGCCAAACCGCTCATAACTTTTTGATTCACCCTGTTATCAGACAGACAGACAAAGAAAGAAACAGGTGAAAATATAACCTTCTGGTGCAGGTAAACACTGAATCCAATGGGGCACTTTCTCACTTCTGTTGTCTTGGCGTGGGGGCACTTTTCTGGAGGCTATCTTAGCATGTGCCAGTGCACATGCGTATCATTACAAAACCAGAAAAAAATTATGTTAAGGCTTATTTATGGTTATTATTGCTGCCATTACATCATGAACCCAAAGAAATTGCAACATAGCTGTCAATATTGGCATAATGGAATAGGTCCTCAGGAGTGAAGAGTTGGAGGTGCTTAAGAAATGTGAAAATATCCTGTGTTAAACTTTACCTCTGGTAGCATATTGTCACTGCTTTTGAATTACTTGTATATTCTTGCTGTATGCCAAAGATCCTTTTACAATTTCTGTGAAACTTGGGTATCTTCAGAAACTTCTGAAAGTATCCTAAAATCTGCTTCAATGTAAACAAGTGTATGTCTAGGCCAAAGAAACATTCACAAACATTCACAATGAAACTAAAATGATTTTTTATTATTATAAAATTATCCCTTTGAAATGTTACCTCCGCATCAGTCCATGTTGCCGGTTCAGGCATGTACCTGTAGCAGTGACATTTATTGTGCACCCATCCTGCCGGGCAATGGCTAAATTCCGTCTCTGCTGTTAGGATACATACATTTAGTAGCAAGGTTTCACAGCTCTCTTGCCCAAATGCATTGATTTGCATTTATAAAAACAACTTCCAGGAAAATTGGTTTTAATTAATTAAACAGATGAGTTTTGCAGTACTATGCCATTGTTGTACAACATGCGATTTTATTATAAATTATGGCTTCTGTGGAGCAAACCAAAGGAAATTACAAGCCACATTTCAAAGAAGTCAGTACATACTAGAAAATGCAAATACAATTCAAAAGGAGTGATTAATTGAAAGTCAATTTGCCCTCTACCATATTGGAACCGCTGCAACAATACAATATTGTGAGTTCTGAAAGTGAATTTAATTGCTTATTGAAAATATATGGTGTGATGTTTGCAACAAACATCTAAAAAGCTAGCATTGTCAGTTTTTTATTAGTAAAAAACATCACAATGCTTTTTCATCCCTCCCATTGAGCTTGTGAGCACTAAAAACCTAAAACCCTTACACTGAAGTGGAAAGTCTGCTCTTCAAGCACTTGTTATTTTTTTTCTTGTCAAATCTTTTGTGTGTGGTATCATGACAGGCTCTGGCTTTTTGCTGATGGCAGCTTGGGGTGTCCTTGCAGCCTTTGGTCTGGAGAATACCAAAGTGGTTCAACAACCACTTGAAATGTTGAGTCAAAACATGCTTCCACAATGCTGCTGTCTCAAATGACAGTAGAACCAGAGAAGTTGGTGGCACTTTTAGACAGTGCTGGTGTACAGCTCCAGTTTTGAATAGGGAGGATTTAACTTGCATCAGTGGCTGCGGTGGCGAATGATGTTGACAAACTAAGGTCTACCAAAGTATTTCTAAGCCCATGTCATGATATCCATTGCAGTCACATGGTAGTTCCCGGGGGAGACTTCCTGTTCCGGTCTTCACGTTACCACGTGTCCAATGCGTTTTCGGTAGCACTTGTAGTGCTGAGCATTTTTATCCTTCAAAATTTTCCTGTTAATATTAAAGTTAGGTTTTTAAAACTTGTTAACCGAATCTGAGAGTTTTTCTACCTTCGTCGGAATACAATCGCACATTTTGCACTTTTCGACGGCCTACACTTCTGCAAGACGGTCGTCAGGTGAACGTTTGATTTGGGCCATGCCGGTGTTCTGACAAATTTTGCTACCTCTCAAAATGTGCTACCTTGGGGTTCTGTGTTTGCGCAAACCTAAAATCTCAAGCTGTTTCCTCGCTCATATCTTAAGAATCTTCAAAAATCATAAAAATAGATTTATTTTCAATGCACATTTCAACCTGTAAGCGTACATGTATTTGCATGTAGATGCTGAGATTTCCTGAAAATGCAGAAATTAGATGATAATGGCGTATATGGGCATATATCTTTGAACGAACAAACTCGTTATAAAATCTGCTTATGTTATAATGAGGTAACAAACAACAAAGTTACTACTGTAAACTGATTGATATTGCAATATCAAGGCGAAAACAAAGGCTTTATCATCGCTTTGCATTAAGGTTGCATTTTTTGACAAGTGAGCAATATTTGACCGAACACCAGCATCTTGGTAACGGAAGTAACTGACCATGATTGCTTTTCCTTGTTCGCCGACCTCTTTTCCTGTCTTGTGCTCAGAATGTAATATGTTTTGTTATGACTCCTCTGCACTTAGCGGCACTTTTATTTGCAAGTCATGTATCTCATATGTTAGCTTAGCTGAAAAGGTTTTACAGCTGGAAGCTCGCATTGAAACTCTGCAGAACATCAGGTCGAATGATTTATTCGATTCTTTCTTAATCCAGCCTGAAACAAGAGTAAATGTTAGTTCTCTTTCTGTTTCCCGTTCATTACCTGCTGCAGCAGCTTCTTCACAACGTGATGTGTTTGTAACAGTTCGAGGTAAACGTAGGGGTTAGAAACTTGCACAGCCATCCAGTCCCTCTCTTGTTAACCACTTATTGCAGAAGCCAAATTTGGCTATTTATTGGTTACCCAATTTAATGCTTTATAATTCAAGATTTAAGCTTTATTAAGAGGAAAAATGTGGGTCAACTCGGAAAAGACACCTTACAGCATTTAGAATTACAAGGTATTTCAGTTTATTTTCATGATTTTGGTAGAGAAAATGGACTGCAAACATAAAAAATCTTCATGAGAATTCACCATTGTAATTGCAAAAAAATAATTCTGAGCACTGCTAGGGCTTAAATTTATACATTTCTGGTATCATAAACTCTTTGACCCCAAGTAGCATTCATCTTCAACATTACATTCTAGATTACCGACATGCTATTAACCAAATTATACAGCTATCCAAGTGGCTCCCCAAAGTCTGAGATCCCTCAAAATGGTGGACTGTCAAATCATAAAATAATCATGTATCAGTGCAGTTGAACATCAGTGGTCACCAGTGACCTCTCCAAACACAAAACATGCCTTTTCTCCATATCAAAGTTTAGAGTTTTGCCCATTTTTCTTCAAAGTCCCCCAAGCCAACACAAAAACTCATTAAATAAACTGCTGATTAAACGGTCAGAACATTCACCCTGTAATGGAAGCTACCAGTTCCCTCTTCCGAGCTCACAAACTCATTTCAACACTTATAAGCAACAAGTACAACTCACTAACTCAGTAATATCTGAATTCTGAAATATACCTTATTTTAACAGAACAGACATTCCACTTTCAGAGACAATCACACCATATATGCCTCCCCAGATTCAACAGAACGGTGCAATGAACGTACCAGGGGGTCCGCCCAAATGCATGGGCAGTTCACATTTTAAACAGGAAAAAAAAAACTGGCATTCAACTTTGTTGAGTATGTTATACATTCCAAAACAAAAAGCAAAAGTAGCAGCCAAACCTTTTTCATGAATCCCTCCTCCAGAGACTGATGTATCCAGTAGAAAGAACCCTCCAGTTCTGTTTCATTTGAAATAATTCCCATTGACCATGTCCTTATCTCATTTAAATACTCTAAATGTAACCAAACACTTCAAGGCTGTTTTGCGAGTCTTTTTAAAAAAATAAATCGCGTCCATTTCAGCCGCGCAATGGGGTCTATTCTCCCATGCGCGTAAGTCGAAAAAAGCGCGTAGCTACGCGCTTTTCAGCCTACGCGTATTCTCCCTTCGACTTAACGGAACATTCACATTGGCGCGGCGCGTCTGTTGACGGCTACGCCTCCCTATTCATTGGCTATGGAAGGCGGCGAGCGCGTCCGTAGCCGCGGCGCAATGCATGATGGGAGCGGCGCGTCAAATTTTGTGCTTGCGGCGCGTCGAGGAAGCTGGGAAAAATTAAGTTTATGGTAACGAATCCGGCAAATGGAACGCGTATATTCAATCAAGTGGTTGAAGGCAGTGTGTATGTTGTCTTCCAGGAACGTGGGCTACGAAATAATGGTTCCGCTTATTGCAAGTGATTTGGAAACACAATGGAGTAAAAGCTTATTATCGCCCTGTCCTATTTTCCTGTTTTATATGACGGTTCCCTGTCTAGTTACAGGGACAATGGGAAACGCAACTGCGCATGGAGGAAGGTAGCAGAGATTGTTGGTGTCTCTGGTGGGTTTGAGCATTCTGTCACTGTTAAAAATGAAATAAAATACGGTGTTGTGCTGCTCAAATTACTGAGACCCGGCGCTCAGCAAAATCGCATTTTTTACAGGCCCAGATACGTGCCCAGACCGGCGCCGTTTTCGCCGAAGATGCAGGATGGCGACTATCAGAACTGTCCTCGTTCTCTGATCCATGACAATGATTAAACTCCGTGACAATAACGGAATGCATTTATACACAACTGCAGTCCCTCAAAAATTCAAAATCTAAGCGGGAAAAACGACAATTGGGTGAATTAATATCGTTGTCAATGAAAACTTGCTTTAGCCAGTTGACAGCTGCATTTCGCTTCCAGTGACGTCACTAGAAAACTGGACCGCCCAAAGGCGGCAAAACCAGGGGGATAGAAACGTCTGCAGGCGTTGACGCGCCGCGCCAATGTGAATGTTACGTAAGTCTGCGCATTACGCGCCCCGAAGGCAGTTACGCGCTTGGGGCGGAGCAAGGCCAAAATCGGGGCGTTACCGGGCGTTTCTCATGCAAATAACACTTACGCGTATTCTCCCCCTGGCTTACGCTCTTTTTCTGTTAAGCGCTTTTGAGGGCTGTATTAAGGTCAAGCGCCAGCATAAGGTGAAATGGAATATTGCGTTTGATGTCGGTTATCGGCCGAATTTTAACATTAATTTTTATTTTATTTAACATGGTAAAGTTTGAGACATTTGATTGTTCTTCCTTATTTCTAAACTACATTTCTCAAAGCCATAATAATTTAACAAATTAAATCATCACATGATATTACGCATCAGCCTCTTCTCCAATCAGTTCAATTACAAATGCAAAACAATTAATACGAGTATACATAAGACCATCATTCTACCATGCCCTCAAAATCTAAAACCAAAATGCCAGTCCATTATTTGCTTGCACTCTTGCGTGATTGGGAAACAGCAAGAGGAGCGCGCCGAGCTCGAAGACGAACACGCATATATCGGCTTCGCTTGGACATCCTGGGACTAACAAAAATCGAGGGCATCCAGCGCTGTCATCTGGACCGTGCATGAGGCAATCATCTATCTTAGCTGACTTCTGGATGAACAGCTATCCAGCCGCAGCAATTATCCACAAAACATATCCGTGGTCATCAACGTGAGAACTGCGCTGTCGCTCCTGGCATCTGGGTCGTTCCAGAGAGTGGCTGGTGATACACATATCACAGGAGTCTGTGTCAAGGTGTCTGACGCAGTTCGTTGACGCTCCAAGTTCATGCACTTCCACTGCATAAAGAGTGGATGCCATCCCCTCCTCCTGTGCAGTGAAATGCACAGGGATGATGGTTGCCCACCACCTGTTGCGTGTCCACTTCTCCGGTGTGCAGAGAGCCTGGCTTTTACAGCTCCCCTCAGATATCTCCATTTATGCTTTAAATCGGGGATACTGCGCTCACATCTCCCCATCGAAGCCACATCCAGAACGATTCGCAGCTTAATTTCTGGGATCAGCCTTCAGTGCCCGCTTGCCATACATCACCAACATCTGTGAAATTTGGTTCGGCTTTGGCTCGACATCGCCATCATTGTCTTCATGTTCTTTGAACAAATGCGACTGCCCTATATGTTCGTGATAATCTAAAAAGTTGTGATATTCTCAAGAGTGAGGAGATTGATTTTCTAATTGAGGATATCTGTATTATAACCCATGTCTTTGTCATTTTTTTTACCATTTACAATATTATGTATTTTAATGCGCGAATAAAGATATTATTAAATAGGCTACACTAGATTGAGCCCTACCCTGGCCAATACCAAAGCACTACGCATTTATTAATCAATTTTAGCCTATAAAGAATAGCCGACATGGGAAGAATCATTATCAGTAAATGGGATAATTGATTATAATAAAGTATTAGGCACAAGTTCAAGTGAATGTGTCGCTCAAATCAAATAGGATATGATAGGCTATGGATATGGAATTCCGTCATTGCTGTGAGGCGGTTTCGGGGCGCGGGGATGACAGCGTGCGGGGTAAGAATCCTTTGTTAAAGCGTTTCCATGTCCTTTAGTTGCAAACCTGACATCGGAGTAGTTTGATATTTCAAGTGCGCAATTTCTAAATGAGATCATATAAACTGTCTTTGATTGTCTTTGTGTGACTAGAATGTTCCCTTTGTCTTCTTCCCTTTCTTTCACGGAACAACAGGCTCGTGTAGGAGGGGCACATTTTCAATGATCTGATTGCTCTGGTTGAGAAGCGCTAAATTCTTTATTTATTATTTCATTATCGCGGCAATTTGTTTGTTTGCATAGCTTTAATGCCATGGTGGCTAGAGTAAGAAATAACAAGTGTTTGCCAAAAATATGCAATATCCCCCGCCGCCTCAATTTTATGTGTCGGTCGGACGGACAGAGCCCAATGCTATATCCAACGCTAATCGCGCGACGGGGAATAAAAAAAGAGATGACTGAATTTCTTCTTGTGGTACAGACATAGATAGGGCTACTATTACAGCGGCATTTAAAACCTCGTGGACATACAAGTTTTCGTTTCTTATCAGTTTGGAGATACGAGGTTTTATCAGCAGGCCGACGATATTCAAATTTGGTTTGCGTTTTCCATGGACCACTAATGCATTTTCATGGTTAATCAGTAAATCCTTTTTCCTCGTTTACCTGATAGCCATAATCAATGAGCTTTGTACAGAGCCTCTCTTTTGGATCAGTCACACCTCTTTCATAAGGCCGCCTACATTCTGAAGTTAAGCGTTGTGGGCGTGATCGAAGCGCGTAGGGGAGAATACGCGTAACTCAAAAGCGCGTAACTCGAAGCGCGTAAAAAAGGATTTAAGCGCTAATGGGAGAATAGACCCCAATGTGCGCAACGTAGACAGGATACAACCGAGACTGCTGATACGCATAGGCTTGTATGCTCTGTGTTTGTCCAATCAATGAATTTCACTTTCTGTAGAACGTTTAAACACACGGGAATTGGATAAGAAACGAGCCAATCAATACATTGAAACCAAGGAAGTTTCACGAGGGCGTGAACTATAACTGTGCAGTTACGCAGAAGAGCCTTAGTGTATGATTGGGTGATTGGCTATCAATACCAGTACTTGGGTGAATATAAAGAACGCTGAATTTGTCAACGAAGGAATCTACACGTGAATCCACGGTAGGAAACTACGCATTTTTTGAATGTGATGACTGTAATTGACTGTAGAATGTGAAAGAACCAATACCAGGTCAAATTTTTTGCCTCAAAAAAACTGATTTTTCTGAACCACTAATTCGAATACCATTGGCTCACTATAGCTAAACTGGTTGCTACAGAGGACAGCAATTTTTTTTTTCTGTGTCAAGAGATCATTTTTTTAAACTGCTGGATCGATACTATGGGCAAGGATACTGACCAGTTTGCACATCAGGCTTAGCTGAGGAGTTTAATTCATGCAGCTCTTAAAAAACAGGGAGTAGAGTGAACTTCCCCATATTCAAAACCGCGTTTGAGGTCTGCTTGCTTGTGAATATTCAATAACTGATCCAGGGGTGCCATCTAGTGATCGAGTACTGTAACAGCGTGCTTAAATTTGCAGGTCCATAGATGCGAGCGTCTACATCTGCAGAAAGGGGTTAAATTGTTTAATTCATTTGCCCCCCTTGAAGAATTGCAGGCAGATGAACGAATACCGGAAAAGTCACTAATTATCGGGGATTCCATAGTTAGAAATGTAAGGGAAACCGGCTACTTCAGTGAGCTGTATTCCTGGTGCTCGCCAGTGCCGTAGCCAGCGGGTGTGCCAAAACTCGTCCCTTTATGACAGCAATAAGTCCTGGCTAGTTCTCAATCATTTTCCATGATTGACGCGTTTTCAATTATTGTAATTGGCAACTGAAGACACGGTTTCTCTCCAAATGCGATATAACAGTGATGAAATCATGGGCTAAATTCAGTACAGTTGCGGAACAAGAACAGAGAGTTGGGTTGCATAAAACTTCCGTTTAAAACAATTGTTACTTGTTCTCAGTCATTTTCATAATTAATAGAACATTCACTCCGAGAGCCCGACAATCATTCATCCGTCTTACCTAATCGGGGAGAACAAGCAGCACCTGTTAACTGTTGAGTGCTCTCGGAGTGAACGTTCTGGAAATTATGAAAATGACTGAGAACAGGTCAGGACTAATAATTGTTTGAAACGGAAGTTTTGTGCAACTCGGATCTTGTTCCGCAACTATATTGAATTTAGCCCATGATTTCATTGCTGTTAGATCGCATACAGAGAGTATCTTCAGTTGCCAATTACGATAATTGGAAAACGCGTCAATAAAGGAAAATGTTTGAGAACTAGCCAGGACTTATTGCGGTCATAAAGGGACGTGTTTTGGCACACCCGCTGGCTACGCCACTGGCGCTTGCGTGACTGATATCGAGGCTAATCTGAAATGGCTTGATCAGGGCAAACTTAAGTTCTCAAAAAATTATTATCCACGCTGGTACAAATGATATTCGATTAAGACAATCGGAGGTAACAAAGAGCAGTTTTAAGTCTGCCAGCGCCCAAGCTCTAAAGATGTCACGATCAGTGACTTTCTCTGGTCCATATCTGATCCGATGTAGTGATGAAATGTACAGTAGATTAGACTCACTCAATCACTGGTTGTCTGAGTGGTGCGCAGATAATAATGTCGGTTACGTGGATAATTGGCAAGCTTTCTGGCAAAGACCTGTTCTTTTGAGGAGAGACGGTGTTCACCCATCTCGAGAGGGCACTATCCTTCTGCCAAGAAATCTGGCCTACAATTTAAATTATTGTAGTTGACTGCCGAGAGCTAAATCTAAATTACTAACGTTCAGCATTGATAAATAGTTGATAAGGTCAAACCGTATAGAGGTTGTCTGTTCCTCGAATTCCAAGGAAATTAAAGGTATGGTTGCTAATCCTGTTCGGAAACACTTTTTGTTGTACTGGGTGAAATAGTTCACCTATCCTGAGAGTAGTCAATACATTATGCATTCAGAAAAAGGAATGAAAAGAATCAGACCTCTGTGTTGGCTGCAGGACTGTAAAAACTCTGACAAATCCTTGCCATTCGGTCCGAATGGAAAGAATCAATCAGATGCCTTCTGTTGCCCATGCCACCCTCTGTCCCTCCCTCCTCCCCGCGTGCACGCTCATCACGTTTCACCGTTGCCAAAAATATTCAGCCAGTAGTTGTCAGTAATACACCTTTGGTATTGAAATCGCCATATAACTCCAAAAAAGAAGAAAAAGGAAACTTTTTCGTAACTGAGAACTTTGCCGATTGCAGCGGGGGCATTGTTTACACGCATGATCAGTTGATTGCCCTGTGTAAGCCTGTGCTGTTGCCCGGAGACAGACCTCTGATACCGCAGGAGTTATGGAGGAGACGCCAGGGTTGCAGATCTGGAGTCAAGATGAAGGAGAAAAAAGAGAAGACAGAAGCCAGCGGTTCCGGTGATTATATTGGGAAACGTGAGGTTCAGAATAAGACGGACAAGCTTGCGGCGCTGGTGAAGACCCAGAGTGAATACTGTGAGTGTAGCATTTATTTACTGCAGTGAAACATGGCTAAACTCACTCAAGAAGGGGGGTGGGTTTGCACTATATGTGAGTGAGAGGTGGTGTAATCCCGGACATGTGAATGTGAAGGAGCGCTTCTGTACCCCAGACATTGAACTGCTTGCTGTGGGAATGCGCCCGTATTATTTACCAAGGGAGTTTACGTTCACAATTGTGATTGCTGTTTACGTTCCTCCGTCAGCTGATGCAGTGATGGCCTATGACTCGAAATGCGTGTATTCGTGTCTTTGCATTGACTTTAAATGTAATTTGTCGTGCGAAAAATTTGTTCCGCGTCCAGTGTAAAAGCGGCTAAAGCCGGTCGTCGGTACTGGTGATGTGAATGGGACTGGCACACCATTTTGCCGTTTAGTCTTGTAAATTAGTTAATCAATCCTCAGATTGCTAATCAAGCAAAGTAATAGAGTTATCCTTTGTTTAATGGGGAGGATTCCGCCTACCCTAACTTGCCTCCGGCGGCACGTTAGTGCATACAATACAAAACGTCTGAGGTTAGTATTGCTAGACATGACATGCTAGTTTGAAAGCTACTATAATAATATAGTTTACTAACAGGTGAATGAGACATGAGGTAGTTTGGTTGATGTCCAAAATGTGTGGAAATGGCTGAGTCGGCTCCCCACTGCCCTGCTAAGTCCTCCATTCAGATGCGCGTTCAAGTTTGTGGGGGCGTAGCTTTGGACGGAGCACTGACAGGAGGGGGTGGAGCTTAGAGGTCACTTTCAAAGCTTGCCAGCTCTTCAACATTACCAACCATAGCTTTAAGAAGGAAGAATCGCGGAATACATCACAAGAACTTGATTTGCATAAGCACTAACTGTATCAATCCATCTATAAATAAATATTCTTCTCTCAAAATTGGCCTATTAAGGCACCCCGGTGGCTCATCGGTCTAAGTGCGCGCTCCATAAAGGCTGTGTCCTTCTCGCGGCGACCCGGGTTCGATTCCGGCTCGGGTCATTTGCTGCATGTCTTCCCCATTCTTCTCCCCAACTTTCCTGTCTATCTCTACTATCGAACTGTAAGGCAAAAATCCCCAAAATCCCCAAAAAATAATCTTTAAAAAAAAAATTGGCCTATTAAATATTAGATCTTTGAACTCCAAAGCAACTTTTGTGAACGAATCAATCTCTGATTGTTCTCTTGATGTACTGTGTCTCACAGAAACATGGCTGAGACCAGATGAAAACTTTTCTTTGAATGAAGCCTCTCCACCTGGTTTTATATACACTCAAAACCCCTGCCTGGGCCAGAGAGGTGGGGGTGTTGCTGCTATTTATAGTGATTCCATTCACTCAGTGCCAAAACTACAGTATAAATTTGATACATTTGAGGTTCAAGAGATGAACTTTTCAGTGCTGGATGCAGGTGTGAGCCCTGTCCCTGATCAGTCTAGCCCTGGTGATAATCTACAGACCCCCCGGCCTTTACTCTGCCTTTATTCAAGATTTTCATTTCCGACTTAGTTTTAAGCTATGATAGAATAGTTATATTGGGCGACTTTAACCTGCACTTTGAGAGGGCAGATGATTCTTTAACATCTGCTTTTACTACCATTTTGGAGTCAGTCGGCTTTGCTCGGTGTTGTTAGCCCAACTTATTTTCAGGGTCATACTTTAGATCTGATCTTATTCTTTGGAAGTAATATTGGGCAGCTCAAGATATATTCACATAATCCCAGTTTGTCCAACCATTTTTTAATCACATTCTCTTTACAATTGACCCACCCTGTATCCTTAGAAACTGAGATGTACACTGGTCGTACTTTTACTGCAACAACTTCTACAAAATTCATTGAGTTTTCCCATCTTATTTTGAGCATCCAGTCAGCCCCCTCTGCATTGACGATACAGCAGTAAAGTTTGCTGATGCTCTCCGTTGTACCCTTAATGTAGTCGCATTAATTTCTCAAAAGAAGAGGCCAGCCCCATGGTACACTGACCAGACACGGACTCTAAAGCAAAAATCAACTAGAACGTAAATGGCGCTCCACTAAACTCCAGGTACTCCATGATGCTTGGAAAGAGATCCTTGTTGCATATAAGCATGCTCGCTCTTGTGCAAGGTCCTGTTATTTAGCAAATCTCATACAGAAAAACAAAAATAATTCTTGATTTTTGTTTAAAACCTTGGCCAAGTTTACTAACAATCATGCTGAAAATAATCCTAAAATTCCAGTCTGTTGCAGCAGTGATGATTTTTTAAAATTATTTGAATTAGAGAGAAGATCACTGCTTGCCTACCAGTTTGCAATGGGGTTTCTGATTATATGGAGTCTTCCACAATACACAAAAACCAGTTTGAATCCCTTTCTCCTATATCTCTGAGTGAACTCGGCAAATTAGTTGCTACTTCCAAATCATCTACTCGTATTTTGGATCCCATCCCCACAAAGTTAATGAAGGAGCTCATGCCCATCCTTGATGGTCCAATTCTTTCCATAACCTGAAATCAGAGAAGAATTAATTTTGTTCCCACTTCATTTAAGATGGCAGAAATCAAGCCGCTGCTTCAAAAAAAACTTGGATCCCACAGTCCTAGCCAATTATAGGCCAATCTCAAACCTCTCAAAGATCCTTGAAAAATGTGTCGCCCAACAGCTCTCTTCTTTCCTGCACATTAATGAGGTATTTGACAGTTTTCAGTTTGCCCATAGAAAGCATCATGGCACTGAAACAGCTCTCACTGTTGTAGTAAATGATCTACTTCTCTCCATGGATAGTGGCTGCATCTCTGTTCTTGTTCTTCTCGATTTAAGTGCTGCCTTTGATACTGTAGACCACCATATTCTTCTTCGTAGGTTAGAAAAATTATTTGGTATTTCTGGACTTGCCCTTTCATGGTTTAAGTCTTATCTGTCTGATAGATCTCAGTTCATCCAGGAAAATAACAAATGTTCAGAGTCTTCCAAGTTAAACTTTGGAATACCTCAAGGATCTGTTCTGGGCCCTTTGCTTTTTTTCTCTATACATGCTTGGAAATATCATAAGTAGACATGATGTCAAATACCATTGTTATGCAGACGACATGCAGCTCTATATTTCCTTTAAGCCGGGTGAAAATCATCCGGTAACTAGATTAGAGATGTGTCTTAAAGCTGTTAAAGCTTGGATGATGCAAAATTTTCCTCCACTAAACCCAGATAAGACTGAAATATTGGTACTGGGTCCCGAATCTCTAAGAGACTCATTCATTAAGTTTTCTCTTAACTTACATGGCCTCTCTGTTTCTGCCAAAGCTGTTGTTAAAAACCTTGGCGGGACCGTTGATTCAGAGCTCTCTTTCCAGGCTCACATCAATATCATTCAAGTGGCTTTTTTCCATCTTCGAAACATATCTAAACTCAGAAAAATGTTGTCCCTTCAGGACGTTGAAAAAATGGTTCACGCATTCGTGTCCCCTCGGCTGGACTATTGTAATGTCTTACTGTCTGTTTGCACTAGCTCGGCCCTGAAATGTCCTCAATTAGTGCAGAATGCTGCAGCTAGGGTTCTGACAAGGACTAAGAAATGGTATGATCACATTAGCTTGGTGCTCAAAAATCTTCATTGGCTGCCTCTAAAATTTTGAATTGAGCACAAAATACTTCTACCGACTCACAAAGCTTTAAATGACTTGGTCCCGGAATATCTTTGCAGTCTTCTCATTCCTTACTCCCTGCCAAGATTACTTTCACAATGTGCTGAGTGCATGAAAACTCCAGATATATCTAGAATTACAATTGGAGGCAGAGCATTCTCTTACAGAGTGCCAATTTTATGGAACAATCTCCTCAGACAAATTTGGGCTTCAGACACACTCTCTGTCTACAAGAGTAGGCTGAAAACTTAGCTTTTCTGTCAAGCCTATGATTAGTTCATGACTAGTTATGTATAAACATTTATTTGGCTCAGTTGGGACTGACTACATCCTAGTTTTATGATAGGTTCATAAGATATTGCCAACCAGTAAATCCATGTGGTGCCAGTGGGGCTTCCAACAGCCTTAGTCACCGGGGAGGTCCATATCGTTCTAGTGTTCAGAAAATCAAAAGTGATCTTGCAGCCTGTGTAAGTGTAGGGCCTCTGTGCTGCAAGAAGTGGATGGAGGGGTGTTGACCGTTTCCTGACCAATTGCTTCTACCAATTCTTACTTGGCACATGACACAGGACTGTAATTTTATTAATATGCAGTAGTTTTATCCAGTGCCCCACCCCCCTTTTTTCTCTGTCTCTTTCCAAGGATCTTTCCCTCCACTACCCTGAGTCCTGGACTGTCTAAGCCCTGTCCCTCACCATGAGCGCTGGTTGCTGCTGTCCCGATCCAGTCCTGATCATGTTCTGCACCATCCTCGACATGCCACGTCATGGAGCTACCGATGCCACTATTTAGATGGAACTCTATTGCCATTTTATTCTATTATTACTTTATTTTGTTATTAATTAGCTAGCCCACAGAGGATGGGCTTCCCCACTATAGCCGGGTTCCTCCTGAGATTTCTTCCCACTGGGGAGTTTTTTCTCACCATTGTTGGAGGATTTTTCTCCCTACTGGGAGTTTTTTGCCTCATTTGCTGTGGTGGGGAATTGGCTGCGCACTGCCTTTTCATTTACTTCATCTCACACTGTAAAGCATCTTTATGACAGTCTCTGTGAAAAGTGTTAAACAAATAAATTGAATTGAAATTGAATTGAATAGTTGCTAAGGCAGTGATGTCTGAGGGATTGGAGACCACCCATATAAGTTGTTTATGGCCTTGCACTTTATACTCGAGATTTGACCAGATTCCTTCCATTTTGTAATGCACTATAGAGGGTGAAATGCCTCAAATTCTTCTGATTTGTGAGAACATTCTGAAATTTTTCGATTATGAGCTTCAGAATCTGTTTTCAAACTTGGGGCCTTTTTGGAGGCTCCTTGCACACCAGGTGTGTATTAGTCCTAATACAGCCCCTTGCCAATGTTTGGTTCTCTTGCAGTCATCAGATGTCAAGTAAGCATACATTTTCAACTGAATTCAAAACTAAAAGCATCAAATCTGGAGAGCTTACAGTAGAGGGTAAATTGACTTTTTAAATAATTTCTATTTGATTTTATGGCCATCTTACATGAGACATTTTTCAGAATAAGGGTTGCAATAAAAATTTTAAAAAATGAAAAAAAAAAGTAATAAAAAAATCTCACCTAAAGGCTCACAGGAAACAACAGCAGCACACAGGAGTGTTAGCATTGTAATTGAGGCCATGATGTATCTTTATCTACCAGATGAGAAAGATGCAGTTAACTCCAGAATAATTATGATGAGTGTTTATGAAAGTAAACAACTGATTAAATCACAAAATATTAATAATAAATACTGATCATGAGGATGATTAATGATTCAGAGTAAAGCACTCGCTTTCACGCAAATTATTCTCACCAATACTGTGCACAGCAGAATTATTGTCACCCTTCTGTAAAATTGTCCAAACTGAAATGCAAAAAAAAGTTTTTTCATAATTTAATCTCATGATCCATCGGTCAATCGGTCACAAAAATCTACTCTTAAATAGAAGTAACATTATTGGTTCAAAAAATAATTTTCATCTTGAAAGGAATATTTTTCTCAAAAATGAGTGCCACAGTTATTTTGTTAATGCAAGATGAAGTTGGTGAACGCATAGCATGGGATCTGAGACCACAGAATCTCTTCAGAGACTTCAGATTTCAAGGTTGATACTTGTGGACTCTCTTCACCAGCTCATCTCACTGATTTTATATTGGATTTAGGCTGGGAGACTGTGGTGGCCATGTAAAAGCCTCCCTTATTCTGTGGTCAGTGAACCATTTTTGCATAGATTTTGAGGTTGAGGCAAGGTTTTTTTATTGTTTGGTTCAAGGATCTGCCAATGTGAAAAATCTGTATTTTTAGAAAATTTTTATTTTTCCTTACTGTGCAGGGAAAAACTGAATTTAAAAAAAAATTACACTTTTATTTCTTCCCTCGCACCCAACGTGACATGCAGGAATGAAGGGTCCATGCCCATTAAAATCCGGTCACACAAGGCACTCTCCAACTCAATCACACAACTCACAACATCATGTATTTGAATGATCAGAGATCGTTGTGCATGCTTCGGAAGACGCCCATGGTGAACTTGTGAGTCCCTAAACCACATACCAATGAGAGAAGTTTTGATGACTTTGTCCGGCTTACCGTGATGCTTGGGTAGGCTAGAGGAACATTTGGCTGCGTAAAAATGTAAAGCGCACATCCAGTCAAGACGATTCAGAGTTAAAGCTGAAAATAGTGGAGGTCGGACTCAGAATTCTTTCCATTAGGGCAAAAACCAAATCAAATCTCATTAGTATAACAATGATTACAAAGATTACCCTTGACTAGCGTCAGCTAGGTGGGAAGATGGCTAGCTTTATAATCAGAGGAGTAACGTAATATGCGATAGCATGCCTAACAAGATAATGCAGCTGATAATACTAGCTATGAAATTACATGTCTCAGGCACAAACTGTCTGTTTGCTCATTAGGTAAAATAAGCCGGTCATCAATGTTAAAAGAGCTCCTCTGCGTGCAATGATGAGAAAGTTTATTCATAGGATAAACCCCTTGAGTTGTAACAACTCGTTTTTGAGGGGGTTGCAATGGCGTTGAAAGTAACAAATCAGAGCTATAAAAACTTCATAGCAACCCTCGGTTCTCTAGCCAGCTGGCTGTACCTAAGGGATTGCTTTTGAACTAGCTAATGTCCCAAAAATGTGAAAGTTCAGTTGGGTCGCACGAAACTGCCACAGATATGCTTATGACACGCTTATGACAGCTTGCAAAGTTAGTAAAGTTGGGGCAAGAAAGAAATCATATCACCTCAATATGATGATCATTTTCAGAGATTTACTCAGTCAACGTTAGTCAGCTTACCAGCCAACTAACTAGCTATATCCAAAGAACAACATAATTTAATACGCTACGGCTCAAACTGCAGTCGAGGCATCATGACTATTCCAGAAAGCCTCTCTAGTGCATGCATGTGCTCTCCAGAAGCTGATTGGTTGGTATGCAAATGAGCATCATTTTCCAGCCATGCAAAGTCGTTGAAACTTCTCGTATTGCTATGTGGCTCGGGAACTCCGAAGTTCGGATCAATGAATTATGACAAAGATTTTTGATCAGCATGTTTTTGCGTAGGGATTGTTATGATGATTCGCATTTCGTCAAAACTGCTGAAATTTTATTCACATTTTAAGATGCAAATCCATCTAGTATGATCACTGAGATTCAAGCAAATATGTTTTTTTTTAAACATGTTTGCAATATTATTTATTTATTTTTGATTTTGGTGTGAAATACAACTCCTGGGCATTCATTTAAAGTCCTGGCTTTGTTTCATGGTCAGCTTTAATCTTCAAGAATTTAAAATAAACTCACTATTAATATACAAAAGTTTTGTTGTCAAACTGTTCGAAAAGGCGTGTTTCCAAGAGATCAATTCAGGGCCGCCATATTCAGAGCCCACCAAGATATTTTAGAGAATAAACTCTTGGATATGCATTTGTTATACTCCCTACACAGGATGCAATGTCCTAGTACCTACATTCAATGGTTTTGGAGATTTGGGGTTTTTTTGGAAAAGTTTTTTTAAAATTTTATTCTCTGACTTGAGTGACATCTTGGTGAGTCCGTGACTATATGAGGAGATTTTTTATTTTTATTTTTATTCCCCCCTCTCCAAAATATTTAGATGGAAAAATTCTGTGAACCAAACAATAAAAAACGCCTCGCCTTTGGTTGGATCTCTGTCCCGCTGGAAGGTCCAATCACGGCCCATTTTAAGCTTTATGGCAAAGTTTGTGCTGTTTAAATTTTATATCTGCCAGTATTGATAGTTTTGGAGACTTTCTGAAACCCAAGACTAAAATAACCTCTAAAATTCCTCAGCTGTGATCCTCAGAGATTCTTTTCAAAGTCAAACCACCGTCTTCACTGTGCATGGGTTAAATATACACTTTTCGATTTTAAGTTTCTTAATTATTTCCCTGACAGAGTAAATGGGTATTTTTAAACGTTTGTTTTCTTGCATCCCTACCTGATCAGCATAGCTCAAAAACTTTGTTGCATATTGCCATTGTGCTCTCAGGTCTTTCCCATCATGATACCCCAGTAAATCAGGAAGGTATGACCAACCACTTAAGAGTTTTTAATTAAACAAGTGATCTTTAAAATATGACTGGAAATACAGTTGTTAGATTTTAATCATTGTGCTTACGAGGGGTAGCAATAACTTTGGCACAAATATTTCGGAGAAAACGTTTACATTAGATCAACATTTTTTTACATTCAAAAATGTTTGCAAATCTTTTGATTGAAAGACCCAGAGGAATAACAGCAAAGACATTTTTTCCACATCACATCCTGTTTTGTTCATAATTATAAAGAGAGCCAATAATTTTGAGGGCACTGCACTTGTTTTCTGAGTATTAACACCCCTGGAAACACAAGTTAAATATGCAAACAAAAAAGAATTGCTTTACTTACAACAGTGTGTTGTCTTTGGGAATCAGTTTCCTCTCATTTATTCCTCAATTCAAAAAAAAAAGCTGGTCTTTTTCGCATCAAAGAAAAATTGCTCGTAGAAAAATTTGAGTCTGGTCGTGGCACACAGTGCTGGTTGAATCTTGCTAGTTCACATTAGCAAATGCTGTAAAACATTTTGCATCAGCTCATCTAACCAGAAAAATTCCTGAAATTACACCTACAACGTTTTTCCTCAAAAGTAGGCCACTTGTGAAGAGTTGGAACATCTTTCACAGAGTGACGTTCGTGGCTTTGATTATTTTACAGTGGGACTTGTGATTATCAGGACATTTTATACTTGAGTGAATTAAAAGTATTAATTTGTTTGCCAAAAGTATTAAGGTATTTGCTATATTTGGATAGACATGAGGCAGTGCCATAAAACAAACGCCCCTAACGTAATGCCCCAGGGATGTCCTGATCCCAGACCCTATTATCTCAAGTGACTTGTGTCAACGCAGAGGAGCAGTGGCTCCACTGTGACGTCCACCCAGATGACTATATTCCTAACAGTATCAAGGAGAGGAGTTATCCCTGCCACGTGGTGCAGGGCTCCCATGTCTGCCATTTGTGATTTCAATCTCTCTCTTTAAGGGATATTTCAACATTTTTGCAAATTGGCCTATTACCATAATCCCTATAGTTATGTGAGGTACATTACCTTTAGTTATCCGTGCCTGTTGTCGTAATGTTTCATATTTATACATTATCATTTCACAGTGTGGTGAATGTGCTGGTCACAACTTGTCCATGTTTTGGGGCTGCTGGATTGCGTATTTGAAGAGTTTTAAAGGAGGGAGGGACCTGTACAGTTCACTTTCATTACGTTTGCTGAGCAGCTCACGTCTTTCCAACCAAATCTCAAAACAAAGGGCACGGATAACTAAAGGTAATGTTCCTACTCATATACAGCACCCTACATAATTATTGAAACCCCTGGTTAAGATGTGTTCTTTAGCTTCTAATAAATTCAGTTTTTTTCTAAATAATATAGGACCACAAAGAAAACAAAGAAGAAAATCCAACCTTTAATTCAATTGCATTTATTCAGTGGGAAAAAAAATCCCACATTAGGAAATAATTATTTCACATCAAATCATGTGGGCCACAATTATTAGCACCCCTGATGTTAATACTTTGTACAACCCCCTTTTGCCAACAAAACAGCACCTAATCTTCTCCTATAATGTTTCACAAGATGGGAGAATACAGAAAGAGGGATCTTCAACCATTCCTCATTGCACATTCTCTCTAAATCATCTAGCGACCTGGGTCCTCTCCTCTGCACTCTCCTCTTCAGCTCACACCACAGGTTTTCAATGGGGTTGAGGTCTGGGGACTGAGATGGCCATCGGAGGAGCTTGATTCTGTGTCTGGTGAACCATTATGTGTAAATCTGGCCACATGTTTAGGGTCATTATCTTGCTGAAAGACCCAGTGATGACCCATCTTCAGCTTTCAGGCAGAGGCCCCCAGATTTTGATTTAAAATGTCCTGGTATTTCAAAGCTTTCATGATGCCATGCACCCTAACAAGGTTCCCAGGGCCTCTGGAAGAGAAACAGGCCCACAGCATCACCGATCCTCCCCCATACTTCACAGTGGGTATGAGGTGCTTTTCTGCAGACTCATCTTTTGTGTTCCGCCAGAACTCCAGACGTGTGCGTTTATGATTGTGAGTGAGAAAGGGTTTTTTCCGTGCATGCCTCCCAAACAGCTTGTTGGCATGTAGATAGCGCCTGATGGTTGTTTGGAAGACTTTGTGACCCCAAGATGCTAACATTTGTTGAAATTCTTTTACAGTGAGCTTTGGAGAACTTTTTATTTATCTTACTTTCCTCCTCACTGTGCCTGGAGGCAAAATAACATTGCGTCCTCGTCCAGGCTTGTTTACCACTGTTCTAGTTGTTTTAAACTTCTTAATGGTTCCTCTGACAGTAGATATGGGCAGGTGCAGGCAAGTGGCTATTTTCTTGTAGCCATTGCCTGACTTGTGAAGGTCGACACACATCTGCCTTACTTGAATGGTGAGTTCCATTGTCTTTCCCATGTTGAAGAGTGGATAAGAGAAATTGCCTCTGTGTCGTGTCATATTTATACCCCAGGGGAACAGGAAGTGATGATTTACCAATTAAATGTTCCTAGATACTCTGATCAACTTTGTAAACTACTGTAGAAATGACAGAAATACTTCAATTACATTTAATTCCTAGGACTTGTTAGGGGTGCCAATAATTGTGTAACAGGTGATATCATGAAAAATAATTATTTCTTAGTCAGGGATTTTTTTTCCCTTAAAATTCCTTTGAGTTGAAGGTTATATTTTTCTACAATTTTCATTGTGAGCACATCCTTCTGCAATAAAAATTGAATTTATTTTCAGGCTTTTAACACATCTTAACCAGGGGTGCCATTAATTATGGAGGGCGCTGTAACTATAGGGATTATGGCAATAGGCCAGTTTGCCAAAATGTTAAAATATCCCTTTAATAGCTACCCTAAGCTCATGGCCAGTAGTGATGAGAAAAATGAAGATCAATTATTAAATCATCACTACCATCCAGTCCATTACTGTGGACTATTATTGCCACAGCACCGGCAAAGTATAGTCAATCTCCATCCTTATTTCTCTGAATAATACCCAAAGACTTCCCAAGCTGGAACATTTTTACCCCATCAGTTGAAAGGAAAAGTACTGTTTTGCTGTGGGATCACCACGGTTACAGATTTAAAGGTTCTGATTTCATCCCAACACCATCGCACTCGGCAGCAAACTGTGTCACATCATCTGCAAACAGATGTTTTGGCTCCATTTTACTGAAAAGATTCCAACAAATCAATGTGGTACAATCATACACTGACAAACATCTTTCACTTTTTTCCATGTATCATTATATTGCATCTTTAGTTATAAAGCCTCTGTGATCAATATTTAATTATATCATCAACTGTATGTCTGTGCAACTGTGTTATAAGCTTGGAGTCAGTCTGTATAATTTTTTCAACTAACTTTAGTGCCAAGTCTTTTTGCCTTGGTAAAATTAAGGATCATCTAAGGCAATGCGGCCTTGCCCGAATAACAAACAATGAAAAGAAACCTGAAAGATTATTCAACCACTGCAGCATTAGACAAATAAAGCAGGTGATTAAGACATTTATTTATTCAAAGAGCCTAGCTTTGGAAGAAACTTTCTTTGGAAGCAAAGGGGTGCTTTGAAAAGAAGGTCGGACAGTTGTTCATTCGTTGGACGTTTCCCTGTCACATCACATTCATTTTGCGGATGTCCAGAGGAAAAAGCATTACTGGCTGAAATGGTAGACATGAGGTAAACAGACATGTTAAAAAAATAAAACATACATAAATATATACACATGCAGTATAGTGTCCAAAAATTTGGAATGAATAAAATCCATATTTGGATAAATAATTTTACAAATTTGTTCCATTTTCCAAACTTATACTGTAATTTAAATTGGCTATTTTGTGACTTCTTGACAGAGGAAGCAAAATTAAAATGTGGAACCTTATGAGCATTATGGCAGCCGATAAAATTGTGGTCACCTTTTATAGTTAATTATAATTTCCTCTACACATTCGATTTGGCCTTCGAGGATGTCAACAATCAGGTATTATCTAACACTTATTTTTGTTCTTATGTCATCCATAATGATCCTTTACTTTCCCTGCCTCATAGTCTAAAAACAGAGGCAAGTTCATTTCACTCCTGCTTATTCAAGGGGTCACAGCATCATAATCAAAATGACATTATTTTGTTTTTTTCCCCCCAAAGATGTGATTTTCTTTGTTCATTTTAATTTCTCTTGGTCATTGCCCCAGATGCACATAATTATATTTTCACTAGCAGACCTGACTCAAAACTTTTTTTTTAATTCTGTTTCCTTTTTTTTAAGGGATAGCTCTCTTTTTTTGAAGTGGAGTTGTATGAGCTACAAATGTACTAAGTACATTAGATGCAGCATGCATCTGCTCTCTCCCAGTTAGCCTCATCAGCGCATAGCGCTGGGCGGAGATTTACACGATACGCTGCTGTGAACGGTCCCAAAGTAACAGCGTATTTTTGCGGCCAAAAAGAGCTCCTACTTGAAAATACTACACCACTTTAATTGTATGCTATATTTAAAAAATTTACGGTGCTTCAGCTGTTCGGAAAAAAAACACAGCTGCTCTTGAACTAACTGAATGACGTATTCCATCGGAGTAAACTGCGCACTGTAGCGATCTATATATACTGGCTCTATAATGGTTTGCTCTGGGATTGGTAAGAAGCTCACATCTAGTTGCAAATTCCAATGCAAAACTTTGGTTTTCCCATTTTCATCTGCAACTTTGTAGACATTAGTCTGAGGATTTTGATCCATCACAGTGTAGATTGTGGGTTCCCAATTATCCGCCAACCTCCTCTTCCCCCTCTCTGCTTTATTTGCCAGCAATACCCTATCACCAGCATTTAGGCAAGTACCACTGACTTGTTTTAGCCCACAGCTTGATGCTGCTGTTCTTGCCTTATATGCTGCTGGGCAATGCTTGCAGCCTCGTGGAGGGTTGACAACAATTTTCTGCATTGGTCTTGTAATCCATCAAGACTGGGTCTTTTAAGACTTGTTTGAAAGTCATATCAACTGGGAGTCTGGGGAAACGACCATACATCAAATAGAATGGGGCATAGCAAGTCATGGATGGTGGCATTGTAAGCAAAGGTTAGAGTTTGGATCTGTTGTGCCCAATGTTGTTTTTCTGCCAATGGTAAAGCACGCAACATGCTGCCAAGAGTCCATTTGAATCTCTCAGTTTGCCCATCCCCATTGAGTGGTATGCAGTGGTGTGCGACTTTGCAATTCCTGCAAGGCTGAGAAGTTCTTTTGTGAGTTTGCCTTCAAAATTGGCACCCTGATCTGAAAGTATTCTCTCTGGAAAACAACATATATAGAGCACATTATCCTGCAGATTTTTGCGACTTATTTTGCTGTCTGGTTAACACAGGGAAATGCATGAGCTAATTTTGTGAAGTGGTCTGTTAAGACTAAAACATCCACTGTTCTTTACTTGTTACAGCGCCCTCCATAATTATTGGCACCCCTGGTTAATATGTGTTCTTTAGCTTCTAATAAATTCAGTTTTTTTCTAAATAATATACAAAACCAGGATTTGCAAATCCTTTTCAACTTATATTCAATTGAATACACTGCAAAGACAAGATGTTTAATGTTCAAACTGAGAAACTTAATTTTTTTTTTGCAAATAATCATTAACTTAGAATTTAAAGGCAGCAACACATTGCAAAAAAGTTGGCACAGGGGCCTTTTTACCACTGTGTTACATCGCCTTTCCTTTTAACGACACTCAGTAAACGTTTGGGAACTGAGGGGACCAATTTTTGAAGCTTTTCAGGTGGAACTCTTTCCCATTCTTGCTTGATGTACCGCTTAAGTTGTTCAACAGACCGGGGTCTCCGTTGTCGTATTTTACGCTTCATAATGCGCCACACATTTTCAATGGGAGACAGGTCTGGACTACAGGCAGGCCAGTCTAGTACCCGCACTCTTTTACTACGGAGCCATGCTGTTGTAACACGTGCAGAATGTGGCTTGGCATTGTCTTGCTGAAATAACCTGGGACATCCATGAAAAAGACGTTGCTTGGATGGCGACATATGTTGCTCCAAAACCTGTATGTATCTTTCAGCATTAATGGTGCCTTCACATATGTGTAATTTGCCCATGCCTTGGGCACTAATACACCCCCATACCATCACAGATGCTGGCTTTTGAACTTTGCGCCTATAACAGTCCGGATGGTTCTTTTCCTCTTTGGTCTGGAGGACACGACGTCCACAGTTTCCAAAAACAATTTGAAATGTGGACTCGTCAGACCACAGAACACTTTTTCCACTTTGCATCAGTCCATCTTAGATGAGCTTAGGCCCAGCGAAGCCGGCAGCGTTTCTGGGTGCTGTTGATAAATGGCTTTCGCTTTGCATTGTAGAGTTTTAACTTGCACTTACAGATGTAGCAACGAACTGTAGTTACTGACAGTGGCTTTCTGAAGTGTTCCTGAGCCCATGTGGTGATGTCCTTTACACACTGATGTCGGCTTTTGATGCAGTACCGCCTGAGGGATCGAAGGTCACGGGCATTCAGTGTTGGTTTTCGGCCTTGTTGCTTACGTGCAGTGATTTCTCCAGATTCTCTGAACCTTTTGACGATATTACGGACCGTAGATGATGAAACCCCTAAATTTCTTGCAATAGCTCGTTGAGGAATGTTGTTTTTAAACTGTTCGACAATCAGCTCACGCATTTGTTCACCAAGTGGTGACCCTCGCCCCATCCTTGTTTGTGAATGACTGAGCATTTCAGGGAACTGCTTTTATACCCAATCATGGCACCCACCTGTTCCCAATTAGCCCGTTCACCTGTGGGATGTTCCAAATAAGTGTTTGATGAGCATTCCTCAACTCTCTGTCTTTTTTGCCACTTGTGCCAGCTTTTTTGAAACATGTTGCAGGCATCAAATTCCAAATGAGCTAATATTTGCAAAAAATTACAAAGTTTACCTGTTCCAACATTAAGTAACTTGTCTTTGCAGTGTATTCAATTGAATATAGGTTGAAAAGGATTTGCAAATCATTGTATTCTGTTTTTATTTACGATTTACACAACGTGCCAACTTCACTGGTTTTGGGGTTTGTAGACCAAAATGAAAAAAAGAGGAAAATCCAACCATTAATTCAAGTGCATTTATTTAGAGGGAAAAAATCCCACATTAAGAAATAATTCTTTTACATCAAATCGTGTGTGTAACCGGCGCCAGACCTAGTGGTATCTGGACCGGAGACATGTGATGCACAGTGAAAAGCACTGTGGATCGGTGATGCACTAGCTGTGGATCAATAAGGAGACAAACAATGAAATTCCATTTTTATCAAGCTAGCACCATTTTATTTCAACACAATTTCCAATGTTTAAATATACTCCTCGAATTATTACTCTTCAAACAGTAAAATAAGCATACAGGCAATACAACGCATTATGCAGGCGTAACAAGTGCAAAAACATGCCCGGGTGAAAAGATGAGGTATTAATGAAAATACAAAAAAAAAAAATCACATTTGTTCAATTTACTAAGTACTTATAAGTACCAAATTAGCAGTATAAAACCATTTTAGGCATAAACACGTTAAATACGTTCTGTTCACTCAGCTCCTCTCTACCAGCTCATGCTCCATAACTGGAGTTACCATATAGCAGCGGTCATAGGCGTGCACAGATAGACGCTAGGTGGGCTAGCACTTGCCTCTTTGCCCTTTATCAATGAAAGTGCCCTTTTGAAACTTCGTTTTTTTTTTTTTTTTTAATTATTATTATTATTATTATTATTATTAACACTATAGTGGGGCCAATGTTGAAATGATCTTTTAGAAAAGCTGTCTGATTAAAAACTACTGAAAAAAATGCCCCGAAAGGGACCACGTCCTCACGAGCTTCCGACCTCTCTTCCTTTGTCACGTGAACACGCGCGCAGTGTATATAGATGCGCTCACGGAGATAAGAAAACTAGAGTGGATGCCGCGTGGGCTGGGCCAAAGCGCTGGTGGCAGAATAGCTGCCTTGGAAATGACAGGATTGTCCACTCTAGTTTTCTTTCATCTCTGTGGATGCGCAGCAGGAGCATATCAGCTGAGAGACCGGAAGCCACAGTCTTGTGCCCCGCCAGCCAGGTAACACACAGATCAAGTGAAATCGTACAGCCCAACCTGTTATCATTTTGTTGTGCAGTAGCATGTCTCATACACAGTGATGGTCCGTCGGCAGAAACACAGGGCCAGCAATAACCTCACCTTTCACTTCTTAATGACAGACACCTCACGCAGTTTACCTCCCCGATTAGCAACCGTTGCTCAGACTTATTGGAGGAACCGACGAGAATCTAACTTGTTTTTGAAAGCCTTGTTATACATTGCAGAACGAAATTATACGGCGTTTATATTACTTCCGCACACCAATGGCTACGGAAAAAATATCAATCGCCTACGTCTTTATAATTTCCGAATTTGCGTAAATTAATTTGTGACGTTCATTGAGCAATTAGCCATGAGAATCCGTTCTATATACTCTGAATGTGACAGCTAAAGTGCATTGTTAGGTAAGAAGCACAGCTGAGTGAAGACGAAAATAATTGCCAAAGTATAAGTCCGCGAAAGTTTCGGATTTTTTGCAGATTGTCATCTTTGCAGATTCACATCATTTATATCAACATAGCCAACCGGCAATCGCTTTGTAATTAGCATTTCTTAATCATTACGTGTCACGCATTGGTGGTAGCTATTCCGTTAATTAACTGTTTGATTGTTAATCAATCAAAGCTGATCGCAAACAGTTTAAGAGCAATTATCCGGGATAGGGTGATGTTACTGAGACCTTCTTGGCATCTGACGGTACGCCACTGCTCATACAGCACCAAACAACTGAGCATTTTTAGCCGACTGGTCACCTGATTAGCTAATTTAATGCTATAGCCCAAATCAATGATAGATAACGTGAGGACGACCACCACAAACAATGTCGGTCGACTTTGCAAATCTATCTGTTAAGCTGAACGTTTTCTTTTGTGTAGGTTTTGTTAGGCAACATAAATGAACACAGAAAGAAGAATCAGGCAGTTCCCCATTGCCTGAGAGAAATATCCCACCCAAGTGCCTTCTTGTAATAAATGACAGTAGTCATGAATTGCATTGAACATGTGCGTGTACTGTTTATTTTATTTTTTTAATCTCACGCTATAATAACATGTTCCATGAGTGCAAAAAAGTGCCCCCCCGAGCACTTGCCCCCCATAATGTCTGTGCACGCCACTGGCAGCGGTAGCCAAACAGGAGTGTAACGTCACTCTTCACAGTAGTTTGCGGCAAATTCATCAACAAAACGGGTAGTGCTTAATCATTTTTATAAAGATGCTAGATTTCTCTTACCATCCTCCTCACTGTGCGTGGTGGCAAAATAACCATGCATCCTCGTCCAGGCTTGTTTACCACTGTTCTAGTTGTTTTAAACTTCTTAATGATTCCTCTGACAGTAGATATGGGCAGGTGCAGGCAAGTGGCTATTTTCTTGTAGCCATTGCCTGACTTGTGAAGGTCAACACACATCTGCCTTACTTGAATGGTGTGTTCCTATGTCTTTCCCATGTTGAAGAGTGGATAAGAGAAATGGCCTCTGTGTCACGTCATATTTATACCCCAGGGAAACAGGAAGTGATGAATTACTAATTAAATGTTCCTAGATACTCTGATCAACTTTGTAAACTACTGTAGAAATGACAGAAATACTTCAATTACATTTATTTGCTAGGAATTGTTACGGGTGCTAATAATTGTGGAACAGGTGATTTTATGAAAAATAATTATTTCTTAGTAAGGGATTTTTTTCCATTAAAATTCACTTGAGTTGAAGGTTACATTTTTCTTCAATTTTCAGTGTGAGAGTATGCTTCTGCAATAAAAATTGATTTTATTTTAAGGCTTTTAACACATCTTAACCAGGGGTGCCAATAATTATGGAGGGCGCTGTATCTTCACTGCTCCAAAAATCTATACATACTAACTCCATGGGTGAAGTTGTGTGGATGCTCTCCAAAGGAGCTCGGGCAGCCGGTTCAGGTGTCTTTGCTAGGATACATCGTTGGCAACATCTCACATACTCTTTGATGTCACTTTCTATTTTGGGCCAGTAAAAGCGCCATTTGGCAAGATGTAGGGTTCTGGCTTGGCCCCTGATATCCTGCAAGGTCATGCACACCATAAATCGCCTTGTCCTTCAGGCTGGTGGGTAAAACAAACTGGTACCTTTTCTGCCTAGTTGATGGGTCTTTGGTGACTCTATAGAGCACTTCATCCTGAACTGTCAGCCGATGCCACTGCTTGCACAGTGTCCGGGCTCTTGTGGTTAACCTGCTTCTCTCTTGGCTGGAAGGCAGTTTACCTTGTTCCTTCAACAGCATGACCTCACCAATGACTGGATACAGCTCTTGGCTTTGCCGAAGCTCACTGGTAGACAAGGCTGGAAATGCGTCCGATTCTGAGGAAACCACCACAGGAAGAGCCTTGAGGAATTGTGTTGCTTTTGACTCTGCAGCTTTCTCCCATTCAATGTGAGCATCACAGATGGAATTTACATCTGAGAAATCCTGGCACCCAACTGGCTTAGCACATGGCACCACACTGAGTCATCTACTAGGACACACTAGAAACACCGGAAATCATCCTGGACTCCTTCATCCTTTGTTCCCTCAGTTTCTGCCAGAAGGTTCACATATGGCTCACTGATCACCCTTTGACCCACTGACCCAGCAAATGGGTCCCTGCTTAAGGCATCAGCTACGATGTTCTTTACCCCGGGGATGTGTTTGAGACTAAATGTAAAAATGGCAATAGCCTGGCCACCCACCTTTGCTCACAAACATCAAGCTTTAGTTTATTCTTAATATAAGTCAGCAGATTATTGTCAGTCCACACTGTGAAAGAATGACCCTTTAACCAATGACTAAACTTTTCACAAACACTCCATTTAAGCGCCAGAAATTCCAACCAATGGGCAGGGTAACTTTCTTGTGAGCCTGTGAGGGTCTTGCTTGCAAAGGCGATCAGACGTGCTTTGGTTTCACCTTCCGGTATTTGGGACAAAACCGCCCCTAGGCCATCAAGAGAGGCATCAATGGACAGGATAAATGGTTTGGAGAAGTCCGGGTGAGCAAGGACTGCACAGTTCAGGAGCTTTTCCTTGAGGCTGAGGAAGGCAGTCTCACAATCATCAGTCCAGTCTGCAGGCTTGAGCTTCCTAAAGACACCAGGATTTTGATTTAGCTTTGCGACCTTCCCTCTCCGTTTCTGACCACCTGTAAGGGCAAAAAGAAGCTTTGAAAAGGAGGAGCAGTTGGGTATGAAATGTTGAAAATAAAACACCATTCCCAGAAATGACTTTAAATTATGAACAGAAGGTGTGGAGCCATCATTCTCCATTAAATCCCTGCTTGACATTTTAACAATGACTTCTACCTTTTCTAGGTCAACAGCTACCTCATCACTGCTGACGATGTGCCCAAGGAATTTCACAACCTGCCGTAACAGATAGCATTTTTTTGGGCTCAACTTCAGATTGTGCTGTCTCAGCCTCTGCAGAACAACCTACAGCCTAATGAGGGCTTCTTGTTCCGTGGGGGCAAAGACTAAGAGGTCGTCAAGATAGCACAGCAAGCTACTTCTTCCACCTCTGAGGAAAGCAGTCGCACCCAATCTCTGCTTCTACCTGCGTCTTCTTTCTTTGTCCTGTATTGTCCCGTTACCCCCCCTTTTTTCTTTTTTTGGACCCTCCATCTGCTTATGAGGCTCTTCAAGTAAAGATGGAATTAATTAGCTGGTCCTTGAATGCAATTGACAGAATTTTTTCATCAAGAAGCGGAGCACCAGGCAAACCGTGCTGCCCGAACGTGACTTTTGCTGCTGGCTACGTTCAGGACACGTAGTCCAGATGGCAAGTTCTTTGTCTGGTGGCACTATCCCTTAAAGACGTGGAGGAACTTTACTTATTTGGATTTACGGTGACGGGATTTCTCCTAATTGGCATGGGAGTTGCTCTGATCTACCGCAAAGTGTGCGAGCTGGGAGCAAGGAAAATGACTAATGGGCTGCCTAGCACCAATATTATTATGGAGCGCCTCAGTGGAGTAACGAGTGAACAGGCAATGGATTTACATCGGCAGGCATTGAAGAATGGAGAACTGCTCAAAAAGACTCTGGGATCATTTGCGGAAATGCACAGAAAGATGGACGCTGTTTTGAGTCAGTGTGGGGAGTTTGTGCGTTTGAGTGTGATTATAGCCAAGAGACAGGATAAGATGATGGGAGTGATCACTCTGCCAACCATGATGCCTTGGTGGACACACTTCGCTGAGGAGGGCTCCACCATCACTGCACTGCTCGGTAACCTACCCCACAGCAAGTATTCCTGCTTGGGGAGCAGGATCACTGCTTCAGTTAGCTTTGCTGCACCCACCTTGTTCGGTACGTCTGCCCCCCTCCGCCTTGTGAGACTAGCCTTCATCTCCAGAAACTGCTCACTCTCAGGGGACTCCTGCACATTGCAAGAAATTATACTCTTCCAAAAAAAGAAACTATACATTGTTTTTAGCTTCAATTTATTATACATGAAATGTTCTGACAAATGTGGAAAACATATTGAAAAGAAACTGTAATCAATAATTCAATATTTGTATAGTTTCTTTTTTGGAAGAGTATAATTTCAAGTAACTGTTGACTTTTTTCAGCTGATGCAACACATACTTCAGCATGTTTGTGCCAATAATGATGTCATCCTTCTGACCAGATACTACCAGAACCAGAACCATACAATTAACGCCATACAATGTAAGTTCCATATCATACATGCACTTAGGACTCAGCAGTAGCCCACCACAGCCAACTAGAACAATGCGCTGTTTCAACTCTTATGTTTGAGTCAAGATATTCTCTGATAAGAGCCTTTGCTCTGCTTCCTCACTAATCGTGCAAGCCATTGAGCTTGTATCAAGCAATCATTGCAACCAAGCTGAACCGCCGATAGTCACTGGTGCGTGGAATAACTCACCAAATGGCTCAACTCTGGATGTCCCGAATTATCACAGTACTGTCCTCTGACATTGCTTTGCAGACATTTGCATACACCTCTCTGAAGTCTTCGTTTCCTTCAAGGGTTGATCGTTTTGCGCCCACACGTCCCCTCCCCCCATGTGAGCTACCTAGTTTCAATGTGCTTGGGCTTGCTCATCTCCTGATTGGGTCTGAATGGGACATGACACTGCATTGTTTCTTAACTTTCGTTGTTGACATTCTCTTTTCCAGTGGCCAGACTTAAAGCAACACATGCTGAGATTCTCCCGTCTGCAATGCATAGTTGTTGAATGGTCAGCTGACTGGAAAACCTTACATTTTCTTTGAGGGAGGTTTGCTTGGTCTGTGCTTGGCACGGCTGACTGAACCCTCTGCTCCAATACACGATCCAGGAGGCTGATAAGGGACTGAATGCAAACACTTTCTGAGGAGGAAGATGACCTTATTGCTTTCTGATCACAGGTAACGTCCCTAGCATTTTCAACTGCTTCTGCCTCAATTTCTGTGGTCTGAGCATGTGCACTAACCTGCTTTGGCTGTAGTGGTCAAAATGCTTTACCGCGTGGCTTTGTGCGGGCTTCTCTCCGTTGTTCAATGAGATGTTCTTGAATCTCGTTTGCTGCCCATTTCTCTGCCGTTTTGAACTTCAAAACACTTGAAAGCGTGGGGTCTGGACAGTGCTTTACGAACATCATTGTCATTTCATGGGAGGGCTTTTCAATACATTGTCCCTGCCTCCACAAACACTCATCTGCTACGTCCAAAACTTTATTCAAACATATCCAATAATCCATTGGGCTTTCCCCAACCAAAGGAAGAGTATTGTAAAAATCGGCGAGAGGCATAGTGGAACATGTCACCACACCAAATGTTGTTTAGGAATAGGAATATCAAAGACAGGTTTGGGATCTTCAGCTGGCCTTAGTGACAGGATGCTGCGCAAAGTAACTTTAACGACATCCTTAGCCTTCCCCATCAATCTTGACATGATTTCCTGTGAGCGTTCATCGAGTGGAATGCTCTTTTTCTTCAAGTAAACAGCCACTATTTCCTCCCACTCATGCACTGAGTGTTTATCAGTTCCTTTGCCTCTGAAGTGTGATGGCTCCTTGACGTCAGCCTGCATGATTAAGTATACCCCAGTCATGTATAATCCAGAATTACCCTGGTCTGAATTTGAACTAGGTGTATAAATAGATCTCTCATCTAGCTGACCAGATGTCTTCTGTATCTGGTTCGCAATACTCTCTCCCATTTGTTTGGCTATCTGTGTTATGAGGTGTTCTACGTCTATTGGGCTCTGGTCTGGACTAGGCCTGTTCTGTCCAACTAAAGGTTTCCCTGTGTGCAAATGTGTGGGTGAGAATGCGGGGTGACCCACTACACTTAAACCCTGAACTGTAGTCGAAGAGACCTCTGTAAAAAACCTGCCCCGCCCAAAATTAACAGCACAAGCACCTTCATTATCATCTAATGTTAGCTTTGTTTCTTTACCGTCCATCCTCTTTCCCAGGTTTGCTTTATCCCAACTGAAGCAAAAAGGGTTAATAAACACAACACAAAAATAAACAATTAGATCTAAACTGGAGAGGATAAATGTATTAGCAACACCAAATTTATACAACATGCACAATATTTGTGCTTAACATGTAATTAAGGTATTGCAAGTTGTGTTGAAGTTTATCGCGGTAATGTCCTTCCGATTCCCTACTCGTTTCAGCAACCACCAGAGATCACACTGGTGATGATCTTGAGCGATGAGATCTGTGTCACGGCACCAATGTAACGTGTTCTGTAGTGGACTTACATTGCCAGCGCCAAATTCAATCGAGGAGTTGAGACAGCCATCATTGAAGGACTCTAAACTATCCAAAGTGAACAAGGACTTAATTGTGGATATTGTATTGCATGATTTGCAATCTGGCCAGGGTACTGCTGAAATGGCAAATCTGACGACGGCAGTAAATTCAGTATTAGCCGAGATAAAGATCCTTAGGGAGGATCAGAAGCGGACTGTGGACAGACTCACGGCAGAGGTGGATGACATGAAAGTACAGATTCAGAAGCAAAACGAGATAATAGCCATGACACAAAGGGCTTGGGAGGAACTAGATGCCGTAAACTGCTGCTATAAGCTGATTGTTGGGTGTACCAGAGGGTGTGCCGGATAGAGAAGGGCTGAATGCAGTGTTTACTGCGATGCAGCTTCGTGACATGCAGTTTGATCACAAATGCCTTGGAAAGGACATCCAGAACAACTAGGCGCGAGCTGGCAGAAGACCCCGACCTATACTGGTTACGCTACGGGAGCCGTCCCGTAGGTACGCCATTTTGCGGAAAGCATCATTGTTCAAAGGCGCTGGCACTGTGGTGATCAGCGGTAACGACCTCCAGCTGGATAAGGTCTTTGTTAAGAAAGATCAACACCCAGCGATCCGCAAAGAGTGGCTTTGCCTGAGTGTGGTTCTTCGAGATGAACGTAGCAAACCAGAAAACCAGGGTTGCAATGTGAAGTTGGACAAAAAGAACAGGCAGGTGATTAGAGACAGAGAAGGGTTGGACAAGTGGCACTTGGATTTTTAATGAGCAGTAGTAGCAGCAAACTTGTTCGAGTGGTAAATTGGAATATCAATGGGTTATCCAGTAAACTACTAGGTTGAACGCTATTATTGACAGTGATATTGTGTTTCTTAATGAAATTAAAGGGTCTGACTTTGTACAGGTTCCAGGATATACCGCCTATGTGTCTAGTGTTGACTCAAGGAACTGCACTAGAGGAGGTGTGGCGGTTTTACTGAAACCATGGATCTTCCCATGGGTTACCGGTATTGATACGAAACACGTAGACCAAATATGGATCACTTTGAATTTTAATGCAAATGTTGTAATTGTGGGAGGTTGTTATATCCCCCCAAATGATTCACCATTCTATGATCCAGTTGCCTTTTCAGTTATTGAGGAGGAGGTAATGTGGATGCCACAGTACTGGTTATTGGGGATATAAATTGCAGGTTTAGTAAATCATTATGCGACTTGGATTTACCGCAGAATATTTTATTTAAGCCGTCACTTGACACTTGCCAAATATGGATGGCAGAATTATGTTACCGATGATTAAGAACTGTAAGCTCATACCCGTTAACAACTTGGTAATCAATGGTAAAGAAACGGGCGGAGGTCTTACGTTCAGAAGGGGTGGGGTATGGATCTCTGAGCTAGATTGGTGTTTTATTAGAGCTGCAACTTTGCCTAAAATATTTTTATATGTGGTAAATGGCACAAGTTTGCCCTCTAATCACGCTCCGATTAAAGTAACTGTTGATATAAGTGAAGGGGTGAATCTTGGTTGAACGGGCTAATGACCTGCTTGGACATGCATGCATGCATGCTTTATAATCAGCAGGTGTGTCAGAGTCACGAACAAGTTACTATTTGCTCTGCGTCCTCATACAAAGAAGATGTAGATGTATGGGTGACTGCGATTTCCAATATTTTGTACGAAAGTGCTTATCTTGTACACCGCGAGGAATCCGTAGGAAAGTTTGATTTAAAAGTTGAGAGGTGGGCAAGAATAATTTGGACCAAAGATAATAGGCTGCAGTGGAATAGTATAGGTTGGAAAGGACAGTTGCCTAACGGAATTTGTGTTCAGATGCCAACAAATGATGATTTTAAAGGCCATGTTAAATCCCCCTGACATGCCAAGCATTGAATATGCTGAACTTAGAACAGATATGATGATCCCTGTGCTAGACAAGGAAATAACAGTAGTACAAGTGGAGAATGCTTTACATTCCTTGAAAATGAATAAATCAGGCGGGCCAGATGGAATATCCCCAAATGTCTTGAAGGCGCTCCCCCTACAGTGGATAATCTTGTTAACAACGTTGTTTAATGTTGTATTTAGCGGTGCTAGTTATCCGAAGGCATGGACGTTTGCAAAATTAAGCATTTTATTTAAAAAGGGTAGTTCTTTGTACTGCGATAATTATTGAAGGATAAGTGTAATACATTTGCTTGCGAAATTGTATGATATTGTTATTGGGAAGCGCCTCGAGTTATGGTTTAAGCCATTTCGCGAACAGGCTGGTGCACAAAAGTCAAAAGGGTGTGAAGAACAAATTGCTACCCTGAGGTTGTTAATTGATTTAACAATGGGCAAAAGGTATAAGTTTTTTGTGGTATCTGTTGATTTTTCTAAAGCTCATGACAGAATCCTAAGAAACTTATTATTAGAGTTATTGAAAAGGTTGGGATAAAGGTAAGGTAAGGTAAGGTGACTTTATTGATACCCAAGGGTAGATTTGTTTGCAGGTTAAAAGTACAAGCTTACACATCAACACACAAAACAATAACAAAACGCAGAAGACAAGAAGATAAAAACAAACAAACAACACTGATAAACAGACAGATGCTCCATGCTTGATATGTCATACAATGAATTGATAAATAAATAAATAAATAAATAGATTAAAAAAAAAAAAAAAAAAAAAAAAAAAGAGGAGAGGAGAGCTGCCCCTTGAGGTGGATAATCATATGGTGTTCAAGGCCTTAATGGCTGATGGGATAAAGCTACACCTGTACCTTTTAGTTCTACACACAGGCATTTTGAACCTACGACCAGAAGGGAGAGGCTGGAATTCACCATGTAGTGGGTGGAGTATCTCATCTTGGATGGACCCAGCCAGTCTCTGTAATTGCCCATTATATAGAGATTCTAAATTAAGCTGTTGCTCTCCAATTAATTTACTGGCCCACCTCACTATCTGATTAAGTGTGTATTTATTTTTTAGGGGTAGGTTGCCAAACCAGGACACTAGGCTAAAAGAGATGATGGATTCAATAAAACATCTGTAGAACATAGTAAGCAGCTTTTTGTCAACATGAAAGGATGACAGCTTCCTTAGGCAGTGTAGGCGCTGGTTTGCCTTTTTATAGACAGACTCACAGTTTGCCACAAAAGTAAGTTTACTGTCGATAATGGTCCCAAGATATTTATAACTATCCACACATTCCACTGCCTGGCCTTTTATGCTGACTATTTCCTTGTCACTTGAGTGTCTCCTAAAGTCAACATGCATATTTTTTGTTTTTGAGATATTCAGTTGTAGAAAGGACTGCTCACACCAATCTACAAACTCCTGGACAATTGGACCATGACCTGTCTCATTGTCTCTCAGCAGGCTGACAATAACAGAATCATCTGCATACTTCAAGATGTATCGATCATCTCTGCTGCTGCGGCACATATTAGTATAAAGAATAAACAAAAGAGGGGACAAAACACAACCTTGAGGCGAGCCGGTGGAGGAGCATATCTGGTCAGACAGGACTCCATTGACACGCACTCTTTGTGTCCTGTCAGTCAAAAAATGTAGCACCCACCCCACAAGGTTTCTACTCAGATTAAATTGCTCTAAAAGTCTTTCTATTAAAATATGGGGTTGAATAGTATTAAAAGCAGAGGAGAAATCAATAAATAAAAGTTGGGCATGTGTTCCCTTACCTTCCAAATGTTTTAAAAGCATATTCATCAATGATATCGTTGCGTCTTCGACACCTCTGCATGGCCTATAGGCAAACTGAAATTGGTCTATATCAGACCAATGTGGATGCAACACAGTAATGTTATTCTCGATTGCAGCTTTGTATTCTTCAACTAAAAGTATACTTGGTACTGCTATTATAACAGTTCGGCAAGGTTCTCCCACCTCTTGTCTTTTATTTTTTTATAATTTACTTAAATTAATTTGTAAAGTTAATAAAGATGAGATGTCAACCGGATTGATTTTTAGTATGGCTCCACTGTATTCTGCTTATGGATGATACCGTCCTTCTAGCGACTAGTTGTGCACGTTGTTTGGAGAAAGTTTCCATTATGCTACAGTTTTGTCAACAGTATGGTATGCGTATAAATTTTGATAAAACTAAATTTATGGTTATAAATGGTACGGACAGTGACAGGCGCCCACTTGAGTGTAATGGAAACATCATTGATTGCTGTTCTAAATATATTTATCTCGGAAGCATTATAGTTGAAAGTAGAAGGTTTAGTGATTTTATTGATGATCATGCCACGGATAAAAACAAACATTTAATGAAAATATTTTTGTTTTGGAGGAGTAACAGAGATTTGCCCGTGTACTTGAAGCTGAAGGTGTTTAATGCCTGTGTGCTCTCTAGTTTCTTGCATGGATGTTAGTAATGGTATGGGTTATCATTAAAAAAGCTAGACCGCATGTATATGGCTGGTCTGAAAGCTGTGCTAGGAGTCAGAACTTCATGTCCCAATGATTTATGTTTAGCAGAAGTGGGATGGTCGAATTTAAAAGCAATTATTGGGGAAAGACAATTTAGGTATTATGATAAAATTATGAGAAATAGTAGTGGCATGGAAGATGACACTCTTATGTTTGCTATAGAGCTAGCGTGTTTAAATAATACTCCCGCTTGGAGGTATATTAGTAAAATACTGGATTTCGGATCTTCTTTTATTTTGGAAGATAGAAGAGATAAATAATCAAATTAAACAAAGCGATGGTATAAGATTTAATACATATATTTTGCATAATCCTGATTTAACCGTGCATAAGGTATACAAAGAGAATGTAGTGCAGGATTTCCATAAATTAGAATTTATTCGTTTTAGGCTTGGGGCTCATCGGTTAAAAATTGAAACTGGCCGTTGGTCTAGGATACTCAGAGACGAAAGAAAGTGTGATTGTGGTATGGATGAAATACAGAATGAAAGACACGTTATAGAAAATTGTAATCACCTCAGATTTTTAAGGGAAAGACACCCAAGTATTAATTTTATCATAGACCGATTTAGCACAAGCGATGATGCACCAAAGTATATTTTTGATGCCATGCATTACTTTGTATAATACTGTATAATATTTTATGTGTATGTATGATGGACTTTCTTTGTCAATAAACTACTTCTACAACTACTAGCTGGAGTGGTCTGCATGTTCCGGCTACGCTGTGTTGAGTTCCGCAGCTTAATGAGAGTCTCAACACTAACACTTCGTTTTGAATTCAAATTTATTCCTGATTGAATCCGGAGAGCGCGAAATGCTGACAGCATAGCTTCTATCTACAAAACAACATGCCTCTTGCAGTCAAGTTAATGCAATCTCACATTAATTCCATATAAAAAAAATGTAAATTAGAAAAGAGGCGATAAAAATAAACAACAAATGCTGCTCTCTGACTCTTATAGCATATTACACATTTACACTGCATATGCAGCTTTTAATTTTAGACAGCCTCGGATATAAAAATAATTCACAGCGTGCATTTCTATCAACTGACCAAAATAAACTACATGTTCCATCAAAAGGTACAAACGAGTACCCACGACCATATATGTAAAATACAATTGTGCCATATTATGTACAATACGGTAAAGCCAAAATACCGAACGCAGTCGTGGAACATGATAACGGGAGTACAAAAAAACATTAACGTACCTGTATGAAGCCGGAGAGAGCGAAATGCTGACAGCATAGCTTCTATCTTCACAACATGTCTAACGTGAGAATAGGAAATGCTTACCTGTGTATTCCACAAGAAGATAGCATTGCAGATAACAGCTTCAACATATGGAAAAAACGTGTCCAGCCCATAGAGACATATAATACAATTAGAGAGAACGAGGAAGTATCTTTCCTTCAGCCAGTTAGCATGTTGGCTTCCTGCTTCCGCATTTCCCAAGGATGCAATTTTGTGGCCAAAGACGCGGCGGCTACATAGACACCATTTGAAAAGTGCGCATTTTCCTGCCAAATAAAGGGAAAACAAAAGAAAATTTATTTGGTAATCCTTCATTATTTTGCTCTTTGTCTGATGCAGCTGTTCGATGTTTTCAAGAGGGCCTGTAAAATAAGATCTGCTACTTAGAGTTTGATGACAGCTCGTGTATGAGTTTGGTTGCCCAGCTGTTGCTCTGACTGCAGCAGTTCAGCCAATGAGTATATAGTGTATGCGCGTTCTGGATTAACAGCATTGCTCACTAACATCAGGTGATAAGACCCGTCACTCGTAGCATCAGTGACTCTTCTGAAGGAGATGGGACTATTCCGTCTAAACATGTCAAGGTAGGATAAAACCTTTTCGGTCTGAAAATAAGAACATCAAAGATAATTAGCATTGCTCATCATTTCCCCTCGAGCACATTCGCCAATCCGCACAGACGACACATTTTCTTGGCCATTTGTGCTGTGTAATCAGATTGGCAATCTTATGAAATGGTGCTGGAAATAAGTACCCATGAAACGCCATTTTTTTAAATGGCGACGGTCAATTCAGTACTTCCTGGGCTGAAGTAGCTAGCCTAGCGTCTCCCATTGAAAGTAATAGGGGCGATACTTCCTCGCTTTCTCCAGTTCTAGCATATTACCTCCATGGTCTAGCCGGCTTTCTCAAATGGTTAAAATAATTTTACAAGCGGAATATACACTGAAAATTACATGGCTTATTGACCCTGCTAACATTAAGATTAGCTAAACTGCTCTTTGGATTAAAATCAACATTAGAATTTTCCATTTTATAGACGAGGCGTTTCAATTGCATACCTCTCGCAGTCAAGTTTAGTGCAGACTGACGAGAGCAGAAATGACGCGAATATCCACTTGTGGGCAACAGCAGGTACCGTAATACAACTAATATTGTACTGCCAATGTCAAAACCAACAGAGAAGTTGAAGAATTTGGCGAAATTAGCTCATATTACATCCAGAGCTCATATAAGAAACAACACAAAAAAACCATAGGGGATATTTTCTCAGTAAAATTTCCTGTATCCGTCACACAAGCGCTCGGTTTCAAATGAAATTTCCAGGTATCTATCCTATGATAAATACCTCCTGTTTGAAAAAAAAGCTGTAGGTTTATCTCCTAAATGTAATTATCAAAGAGAACAAGCTGTATTCGTAGAACACTGATGCCCCCAGTGGCAGGTTAAAGTATTGCAGGTTTAGTTTTTTTCTCGCTGCAGACAAACAAACAGACAGGTAGACAGACGAACAGGTGCAAAACAATATGCCCCCTAATCTTTGATTCTGGGGCATTAAAAAAATGGCAAAATGACACCTCTGGCAAGGATGATAGCGTTGAGTCTTTTCCAGAAATTTTTGACAAGGTTAAGGCACACATTTGGTGGGATTTTGAACCATTTCTCTTAGTAGTTCCTTTCAAGATCTTTCACATTCTTGGGTTTGCATTCATCAACTACTCTGTTCAACACAGCTCACAGGTTTTCATTTGGACTGAGGTCTGGCAACTGAGATGGCCATTGCAGAACTTTGATTTTCTTGTCTCAGAACCATTTCTGTGTGGATCTTGAGGTATGTTTTGGGTCATTTTATAGATGGAAAGTCCACCTTCAGCCAAGTCCCAGCCATCTGGCGGCGAGATTGTCAGCCTAAACATCTTGATACTCGATGGAACCCATTATGTCAGTAATCTTAACCAGTGTCCCTGGACCTCCTGAATTAAAACAGCCCAAAAACATGACTGATGAGGGAAACTTGCAAATTTGGTCTCATCTGACCAAAGCATCGTTGGTCCACTCATAATTTAAATGGTGTTTGGCAAATGGCCAGAGAGCCTGTGGTTGCAGAGGTGGCGCCTAATGGTGCTTTTTGAAACCTGATGACCCCAAGAAGCCACCAAGGCCTGAAATTCTTTCACAGTGATTCCTGGGGATTTGGCTGCTTCTCTTACCATCCTTCTCCATATCCTGGGGGGCCAAATGCAGTTGTGTCCTCTACCTCTTAGGTTTTCAACAGTTCCATATCATTGTAATTTTGACAGTGCTCAGTGCCATATTCATTTGTTTGTGAATCTTCTTGCGGCCCTTACCAGATTTATGAAGATCTATGAAACCATCAGCCTCTTTAGAACTGACAGTTGTTTTGCTTTCTTTATGGTGTTGGATGAAAAGGGTATAATGCATGTGTGTTACCTGATTTTTATACCCTTGTGAAACAGGAAGTGATGTAATGGCTCAATATAGTTCCTCAACACTTAGATTAAACTTGAATAAGTGGAATTTAATACCTAGTTTAATTTTGGTAGATGTTATTTACAATAATCTGTAAGTGTGCCATAATTGTGATACCTGGATTTGGACGAAATAGGCTTTTAATTAAATCAGTGAATGATTTTGTTCGGTTCCATTGGAACATTCATATTGTGCAGTATTTGTGAATTGTTTTTTAAAGTTTTTAAAAATATATTTAATATTTGTTTTGTTTTTATTTTTCTGAGCATTGCCAGTCCGGGGTGCCAGTAATTTTGGAGCCCACTGGATTTCATCTGAATCACAAGAAGATAGGAAATTTAAAAATGAAAATTTGTTAAATAAGAAACTGACTGAAATTACATTAGATGATAACAAAAAGTAAAGAAAAGATTCATTCAGGATAACTAAATTGAATTGGTGAATTCAATAACGGCCTAACTCCACACATTTTAAACATTGTTGTATTCACCAATTCAATTGCAACAGTGATGCTGAAATGTAATGTTCTGAGAAATTAAACAGGATCAATGCATAGGGAGTGTAATGTTCATGACACACATCATCAGAGAGAGCTGATCCATGAAACAAATAAGCCTCTGTATGCTGAGTGAATAGTGAATGCAAATATGAAAATGGATTATCCAGTACTGTAAATATGTAGGTCATAAAAACAAACAAAAAATTTTCAGCAAAAAGAAAAAAGTCTAATAAAATATCTGGGAGGGGCAGTAATTTGTGCGTTTGCCCATCTACAGTCATATGCTAAAATAGTAGCTTTTTAATGCTCGGAAGTTTGAGGGTAGATCAGTGTCTTGCCTTTTTTTTTGTTGAATTTGGCATCTCCAATCCCACCTGAATCTGGAATGTCCAACTGGAGAACTACAATATATACAAATCTTTTGCATATGCGACCCCCTGTTGCCAACTCAGGAGAGTGAAGACAGTTTGCGGCTCTCTAACGAAGCACGCGCTTGTCAGCCACCGCTTCTTATACTCTCATTGGTCGAATCCTTGTAAGTTCAGAGCGAAGGCGGAGGATAACCAAACATGAACAAGATTAGAATCTACCTGACAAGCGCCCATCTGGCTGACAGGAGGAAGGAACAAACAAAGCAACTTATATTACCCTTCCCGGCGGACCCTTCCCAGTTTGCATCCCTGTAGTGCATTGGCCAATTGCGCGCTACTTCTGAAAAAGCTGCCGGATGATACGACCGGGGTGCGAACCCGCGCCGTGATAGTCACATCTAGTTCGCAATGCGATGCTTTAACTGAGTGAGCTATCCGGCAGCTCCGTGTCTTGCCATTTCGTGTAGTGAGATTCCTGTGAAGTAGCATTTTCCTGCTCTGCTATAAAATTAACACCACCAGGGGCACTATTAATGGTGTAGGATTCAGCAATGGTGAATGAAAGCAAGGCGATGACAGAATTAATGTGCCATTGGCAGCAGCCTATAGACAAATCCGGCAAGTTCCGCCATTTTCCATCTTGCCGTTACAGAGATGGCATGTTGTAGTGACTCAGTGAGCGCATCTGAATTTCTCCATTAAGGTATTGTGACTTTTACTAAGTGAAATAAAAGATCTAAGTACTTCCTCGATCTCTTCCATGTAAAAAAATCAGGCTTACTACACTTAGGGCCGTCGGGCTCAATTGTATGTACTCCTTTAGTGATGTCGACCAAATGATGTTTACTATGTGGTCATTAGGTTTGTCTCCTTGAAGCAACTAACGTTTTATTTCACAATAACACCACAGTTTGTTGATTGATTCCATTTATTCTGTTTGACCACTGAAGTCCATATATAGTGCCTTGGCCCCATAATGGTAACCAAGTAGCTGACGTTACTTATTTCACTATGTTTGCCTCGGTAGCTGAGTGCTAGATATCGTGACATAAAGATGGACAAATTCTAACCAAAATCTACCATGCAGCTGTTATTTATCCACCAAAGTCTGTTTGTTTGTCTCTCTGGACAATATCTCTCAAATTTCAAAATCAGTTTCAATGATATTTTGTGGAATTGTGGGCCATGGGCCAAGGAACAACTGATTACATTTTGGGATGGATTCAAATTGAAATATGGCCACCATGACTATATTTGTTCAGCTCATAGTGACAAGTGAATTGGCAGAGGTGTGCTCTGTTTGAGTGCTCTCTAGTTGTTGAAATTTCCATGATCAGGGAATCTGTATTAAGTGTATGGTCTCAGACAGGGGCACTCTTCATGAAAAATGGCTTGAGTATTTTTTTTTTCATATTGTTCTCTAAAGTAACCTTGCATAGAAAGTAAAGTCAAAAGTTGAAAACTGTACACTTCCACAGACAGACTGCATTTAAGTGTGTACATGTTGTAGGAAAGCACCACTGGAGTAAAGGCGGCTTGTTTACTTTCATCTGGATTTGTGGTTTAGGTGTTTGACTTGGAATTAGAAGGTTGGTGGTACAAGCCCCAAAGCAGCCACAATGAGATCCATACAGTTGGATCTTTGAGGGTCCTTGCGCAATTGACCCCTGATTATTCTAATCAAACGTAAGTCACTATTGATTAAAACATCATCTAAATGAGAGCAAGCAAAAGTTCTGTCTGGATCACTATCCCCAACATGGCCAGGCCCAGGTTATTTTTCTCATCCTGTAATTCACATCGTGCATTCACTGGATGTGCTTGGTAAATTCATTCCAAAGGAGTGAAAGTGTAAAGTGCTTGTTCATCCAAAAATAAGATTTGGACCATGGAATCTTCAATATAAATACATCCTTTGCACACTTGACATTTCAAATTACAAACTATGATCAGCTGTTACAAATTTATTTACATTTTAATCACTGCAAATCGTGATCACCCCAGACACACTGAAAAAAGTGATTTTGACCCCTAGTAAATGTTCCATATATTAATCAAGCATACTTTAATAGAAATAGGTGTGTTATTTAACTCCACTTAAAAAAATATAAGTAATTTCAAATGGTCAACAAAATAAAAATATCTAGCTTCAGATAAAAATATTTTGAGCAACCATTTACCTTAAAAAAATTATGTTCATTCAACAAAACATTTTTTTCAGTGCAGAATTTATCTTCAGCTATCTTTGTTGATGATGTCACAAAAGGTATCTAGTCTGCGGCAGAGAAAACACTGTGAATGTCAGTGGACTTTATTGGAAAATGCCAAATATCTGCCTTTTTTACAGCAGCAAAAATAAAGCCGATGCAAGCAAAGGCATCATGGTCCATACATTTTAAAAGAACCACATAATTCAAAAGGCATGGGTGGATTCTTTGAGGAGGAATTGAGCGGATGTCTTAGAGCCCAGATCAGGATCGGCGATCTGCACTATATGTTTCAATGATGATTGCTTTTATCAGACAGATTCCTAGTCACAAGAAAAGAGTGGATATCACTGTGGGATGGTAATTACTGAAATTACCACTTAGTGAGTCATATAAACCTGGTACCCCGCACTGCTCCTGATGTGCAGGCTGGCGCCTTGCATGGCAGCCTTTGCCATCAGGGTGAATGTGAAGCATAATTATTAGGTGCTTTGGGGTCATATGACTAGAAAAGCGCAATATGAATGCAGTCCAGACATTTGCTTAAATAATCCCGCAAACTAGAAACTATGGTTAAAGGTTACCAGCAGGATGATAGATAATGTTACCATGTTTGTCAGGATGATGGACAAAAACAAGATAGGTTCATAATAAAAAAAAAAAAAAATCTGCCATATTTATACATTTTGATATTGTCTGGCGCAAAATGTTTCTCACAGTAATAAACTTTGTCCTTTTCTCTGAAATCGGGATCGGCACAAACTCTAACCAAAAACTGAGCAATTATCACCTGGCATCTCCAGGAAATACTTTATTTTTCGAATACAGAGCAAACCATCATTTAAACAGCGGCGTGCGGTCACATGTTCAGAGGGGCTTCAGTAACCTTACCCTTCACCATTCGACTGTCCTCTCGCTGTTCTCACTCAAGTTCGCCTGATTAACAATTAAACAGTTTATCGACTTAACAACCAAGACCAATCCATTTTCCATAAGAAGAAATGATCATGAAAAAATGTATGCCTGTCGCCAACATTTATATGATACAACATTGTTAGGATGGAAACATATATACAAAAAATCTGAAACTTTTGCTGACTTCACAGCAATTATTTTCGCCATCACTCAGCTGTGCATCGTACATAACAACACCATTTAGCTGTCACTACATTCAGACTATAGAACGGATTCCCATGGCTTATTGCTCCATGAGCCTCGCAAACAAATTTACACAAATCTGTGCTGTTTCACAAGCACAGAAATTATAAAGACATTAATATCCCTGCAAAAAATGTTCTTTAGGACTTTTATGGTATTCTATAGAATTCTACAGAACTCTATAGAACATTTTAGAGGAAGAGAATGTTCTATAGAATTTTCCTTGTGTTCTGTAGGGATTTGGTAGAAACCTGTAGAGCACCTGTATGGAAAAGAAAGTCCTATAAGATTATTGTTGTTCTGTAAGACCTTCCTATAGAACACCCTAGTTGAAATACCTGTTCTATAGGACTTTGATGGTCTTTAGGACCTTCTAACAGAACAAAAGCTTAATGGGAAAGACATCTTAAATAAGGCTTAAATAAAAATAAAAATAAATCTTGTGACTCCTTGCAATGCTCTGTCGAAGGGTCAATTTACCTTATGTGTACCCAGGTTCTAGGAGTGAGAGACCAGACTTATGGTATGAAAATGTGCAATATGCAGTGATTTTCACTATACTGAAGTAGCAAGGAAATCTTGTCCCTTTTAACTTTAAGGTGCGCTTATAAGCACATGGGGTACCAGGCACATACCCGCTCATTGATCAGATCATTGATTGACTGACTAACCGCACAACTTAGCAGTATTTCAGTTACAGTATATGAAGACCTCTTTCTATTCCGTCGGCAGCAATTCAAAAATATAAATATAAGGCACTACAACTTTATTATGCTATAATAGAAAACTTGTGTTCCTCTTTTGCTTACGGAGACAGAATTATGTTGAAAGTTTGAGCTTTTGAACTTTTCCCTTAATTTTTAAAATTCAATCAAATTATTCCTTTCCATTTACTTGCATCTGATTGCAGATTATAGAATTCGTTTGAATACAATTTGAGGTCTGCTAGAACTTATTCCCACCATCTTTATATGTATATCATGGCCACACAATAGGATTACTAACATGGCATTTCTCTTCAGCGAAGGCACTCAGTTCCTTTTGAATTCCCTTAGAGCCTAAGATTCCCTAAGATAGCTCACTCGGTTAAAGCACCGCGTTGCAGAGCAGAAGGGTCCGCGTTCGAGCCCCAGACAGAGTGGCGCAAAAGTTGCCATTGTGTTATAGGGATGCAAATTGGGAAGGGTTTGCCGGGAAGGGTAAAATAACATGGCTGCTTTGTTTGTCGCCTTCCGGATTCGGGTGGGATTGAAGATGCCAAAAAGAAATGAAAAAAGTTCTACAAGAGCTGTTCTATAGAAATTTTCCATGGAACTGTTTCCTATAGAAATTTTCTATAGTATTATTTTTCTATTGGACTCGAGGTACTAAAGTTCTATAGAAATTCTATTGAACTGTCCTTTAGGATTCCTATAGCACATTTTCTTGCAGGGATTTTACGTAGTCATTGATGTGCAGAAGAAAACGCTGTATAAATTTGTTATATTCAACACTCATGTACCCTTTAGGGCTAATTATTGGACCTCAAGGTACCTTTGTGAACCTTTTTAGGGTCTAAAAGGTGCTTTTATGTTCAAAAACAAATATAAACCCACTTTTAAGGTACAACAGCAGTACCTTTGAGGGTACTGCCCCAGTGACAAGCCTGTCCTGGAATTTTCAGCAGGGTAGTGAGGGATTCCCCTTCTTTTATTCATTTTACCTATATTATAATAATTATTTATTTATTTATTTTTACTACAATTATTATTCACAATTATCATTATTTAAAGATAAAAAGTTTTAATTATTATTATTATTCATAATTATTATTAATCTGTGTGGTGTGTCGGTGGTACATCACCAATATATACATGGGGGAGGGGTTGATGAGGTCGCATTGCAGTATGCGCGCCACAGGAATGACAAGTGTGTGTTTTTTGCAAACCCTGGGTATTATGATGACCCAGCAGTTTGTTTTTTGTATATAGTTTCCTCGTTAAATTTGCATACTGTTTGTATGTGTTTTGTGCGGCCTTTCGTTATTAAGATACCTATTCCCACTCTACCATATTTCTATCTGATGGTCTACATAATATGCAGTCATTCTTCTGTATCGCTATTTAGATGACCAACTTAAATATCCTTTCATGGAACGTTCATGGGCTGAATTCCACAATTAAATATACCTGCTGCCTTGAATTTCAACATCGTAAACATACTCCCATAGCCATAATTCAAGAGACACACCTGATGTCGAATGAGATACAGCGATTCCAAAACAAATGCTATAAAGTCGTAGCCCACCCCTGTGCCCCTAATAAAGCTAGAGGTGTATTGATAATAGCAGACAGGAAGTTACAGTTAGTTGCTCTAGAGCCGAGGTCACCAATAGGCGGACCGCGGTCCAAGTCCGGACCCAGACACCGTCCTAATCGGACCCAGAGCTGGAACCAAACGTCAGTTTCGTTGAGTTTTACTCAATTTTGGCTGCTTTAATTTCATTAGCCGCCTCTATTCCAGACTTTACGGTAGCTACGTAACCGCGTATTTCGTGTGTGGGCGGTGTATGCCCTCTTACGCCTGCAGTGTGGCTGAGGCCGTGTCAGATAGTACTGAGAAGGAAATACACTGGAGAGACACAAGGCGAAAGAGAGAACAGCAGTGAGAGAAAGACTGAGTGTGTAATAGTGAAGGAACATGACCTGGCTTGTTCTAAACGGCGCAAAGTAAAGCCGAATGGACAGAGTCTTATGCTTATCTTCCCTGCTGGAAGCTTAAAGCCGCTGTGTCTCTAATGCTTTGAGACGGTCGTGCTAGTGAAAAGTGGGGGGGTGGGGATTCCCCAAATCTGAAATAGTTGGGACAAAGTGTAAATTGTTAATGAAATCAAAACGCAATGACTTTAAAATCACAGCAGCCAGTATTTTATTCACAATAGAACAGAGAAAAACATAGCAAATGTTGAAACTGAGAAATTTCACCATTTTATCCACAAAATGAGCTCATTTTAAATTTGATGGCTGCTACAGGCCTCAAAAAAGTTGGGACGGGGCCTTTTACCATTGGTGTACAATCCTCAGAGTAACTCAGAGTGGAGGCGTCTGGGCATTGAGGAGACAAGTTCCTTGAGTTTAGCCATTGGAATGTGATCCCACTCTTGTTTAATACAGGCTTCCAGCTGTTGGAGAGTTTTGGGTCTCCTTTGAAGGACTTTTCGTTTAATTATGCGCCAAATGTTCTCAATCAGTGAAAGATTAGGACTGCAGGCTGGCCAGTTCAGCACATGGACTCTTCTGCTACAAAGCCATGCTGTTGTAATAGCTGCAGTATGTGGTTTTGCATTGTCCTGCTGAAATACACAAGGCCTTCCTTGGAATAGCTGTCATCTGGAGGGGAGCATATGTTGCTCTTAAACCTTTATATAACTTTCAGCATTCATGGTGCATTTTAAAACATGCAAGTGTCCCACACCATATGCACTAATGCATCCCCATACCATCAGAGATGCCGGCTTTTGAACTGAACGCTGACTACAGGAGGGGTGGTCTCTCTCTTATTTAGCCCGGAGGACACAACGCCCATGATTTCCAAGAAGAATGTCAAATTTGGACTCTTCTAACCACAGGACACTTTGCCACTTTGCTTCAGTCCATTTTAAATGAGCCTTGGCCCAGGGGGGGGAGACCTGTCCCTTAAAAAACGATTGGTTATGACCTGTTTTCAGTCAAATTGGAAGCAATGCATGTGTTTCATGATTGTTTAAATGCAAAAGGATCATTGGAAACATCTTTATACAATTCCACTGCTTCCAACCGCTGAGTAAGGAAAAGCGCGAGAAGTCCGAAGTCATCATCACCGTAACGCATGTGAAACAGATAAGCTTGCATGCACAAGGACTTCAATTCTGCGCGAGATCTTACATTCCTGTTGATTGAATAACTGACCACACCTGATAATGTTGTGAGTTTTCGGAGTTTCCCGAATCGTACTTTAAATGATTGAAAACGTCATGACCAATCATTATTTTTAAGGGATGATTTGAGCCTCCCCTATCGCCAGTTCATCAGCCGCCACTGAACACAATACTGCATTTCAGAAGATTTAAAATCCTGGCAGACAAAGCCAGAGCTCACTTCTCTCACTAAACAGGAGAAAGTAGGCAGTGGGAGGGGAAAAAAAATCATTTTTATTATTAAAGTCCTATTTATAATCCCCAGTTGAATGTGAAAAAAAGTTAAAACTATACAGTTCACGAGACTGTGGAGGGAAGAAAGGAAACTCAAGCCACACTTTTTATCTATTCTTTCTAAAATGTAAGCACTTTAAGATGCACAGTCATGTCTCATATCTTTGATTTACTTATATGTTATTTTAAAATGGAGATCTTATTTGACTTGGAGAACATTTACATTCCTTTTACTTTTATTTATTACTATTTATAATTGTATGTAGCCTGTATGATTAAATGTGACTGAATTATGATGCAACTTAGACATGATGCTGCCGACCTTAATATGCAGAAATTTTTACTATCTGGACCTCTTTGATTTGTAATTGAATACCCCCGCTCTAGTGAATGGTAATGATGCTGACAGGAGATTTGTTTATGTGCTGCTCTCTATCAATCATGCAAAGCTGTTACTAGCATTTATTTATGCACCAAACTCTTTTGAAGATAACTTTCTGCCTTCCATCAGTTCCACTTTATTACGCTACCAAAACCCTTACTACATTGTCTTACACCCTTACTAAATATTCCAAAGCGCATAGATGGAGATTCAATATCTCTTTACTTTGCAACTCAGATTTTTTTGGCGCAAACTAAATCACAACTGGCTGGATTCATTGAACATAATAGATCATACGATAATCCACAGACATTGTGGGAAACAACAAAATGTGCCATAAGAGGGATTTGCATTAGTTTTTCTTCAAAGTCAAAATCCGAGTGGAATAAATGATTTCGAGAGATTGAGGAGGAGATGGAAAAGGTGGATAAAATGCAAAGAGACACCTTTTCTGGAGGCTAATCTGAATATTCTTAGTGCATTAAGAGGAGAATATCAAAGTTTATCCATAAATAAGGCCGAGTTTATTCTACATAGGACTAAACAGAAGTACTAGTATGACGGCGAGCGCCCTAGTCGACTACTAGTTCTTAGATTAAAACAAAACGAATCCAAAGCAGTAATTAACGCGATTCGTACACCAGAGGGCATTGTTGTTACAGATCCTAGTGCAATGAATAATGTTTTTAAACAATTTTATAATACTCTTTATACACCAGACCACCCCGTAGACAAGAATAAATGTACCTCCTTTCTACAAAATTTAACCCTGCCTACCCTCGATGAGGTTGATGAGGTAGCAAATCAGGAAAACCCCATCTCTCTAAAAGAGCTAGAAATGGCGGTTAAAACCCTTCAAAAAGGAAAAAGCTCTGGTTCAGATGGTTTGCCTCCTTAGCTATATTCGACATTATAGGATCAAGTAGGATCTATCATACTGGGTTCTATTAATTTTGCCATTGAACATGGATCTTTTCATAGAGATCAGAGAAATGCACTCATTCCACTTCTACTTAAAAAGGGCAAAGACCCATTTGATTGTTCAAGCTTTTGCCCAGTTTCACTGATCTGTGGGGACGTGAAACTCTATGCCAAGGTATTGGCTATTTGATTAGAGACAGTGATTGGAAAATTAATTCATTTTGACCAAATGGGCTTTTTGAAGGTAGGGTAGCATCTGACAATATCAGAAGGCTCCTTCACATCATTGGTGCTTCGGATGCTACGGATGCTGATTGTGCTGCTCTCTCCCTAGGCGCTCATAAAGCTTTTGACCGCCAAGAATGGAGTTACTTATTGTTGGTTTTGGAGAGATTTGGATTCGGTCCAAAATTCACCTCAATGATCCGAACTTTATATGGTCAGGTCACAGCATCGGTTCTCACAGGAACACATCAATCCCAAGCTTTTTCTTTACGTCGCGGAACCAGAAAGCGCTGCCCTCTCTCCCCATTGCTTTTTGCCCTGTCACTGAAACCTTCAGCTCAATCCATTAGAGAGAGAAGCTCAATCTTCCCCATAACCATAGATCAATCTAAACGTTATATCTCATTATACGCAGATGATTGTCTTCTAAAATTCAATTGTCACTGCCACAGGTCCTGAAGCTCTTTGATTCATTTAGACAGATGGCTGGGAACAAAATTAACTGGACCAAATCTGCCCTACTTCCCTTGAATACACTCAAGTAATATGAATATAACTGCTGATATCCCTATCTGCCCAGGGTTCACATACCTTGGTATAAAGATCTTTACCAGTCTAAGTAAAATAGTCAGAGAAAATTTTTCAGGAATGAAAAACAAAATTGTGGATGATTTGAAAAGATGGGGCTCTCTTTGTGTCTCGCTACAGAGCAGAATTACCACTGTCAAAATGAAAGTTTTACCTCGCATTAATTTTTTGTTTTTTATGATTCCACTAGCACCGCCGCCTAAATTTATCTCTAAGATGCAATCCCTCATATCACAGTTTATTTGGGGAGGAAAACGTGCTCAAATTAAAATGGCAACTCTGCAAAGAGGTAAACTTATCGGAGGGGTAGCTGTTCCAAATCTCAATTTGTGTTACTACGCCTTCCAGATCAAGCCCTTGCAGGTCTGGAGGAATCAAGCATCCCAGGTCCCTTGGCGGGCAATAGAAGTAGCATACGTTAAACCTCACCGGCTGCAAGATTTACTATGCACGGGCAGTGGGAAAAGAAATGTCACGCTAAGACATGGAAGCATAAAACTCATTCTATAACCATTTGGAAGAAGGTGGAGCTAATGATGGGCAAAACAGGGATATTTTATCAGACATCTCCCTTATGGAGTAACTATTATCTTCAATCAGGTGAGCAACCTTTTATATTCCCTCCTTGGTCAAATAAAGGTGTCAATACTCTCAAAGATATTTTCAGTGACGTGGGACTCTGTTCGTTTCAGGAAATCAAAGAAAATAATTTACCAGGTACCTCTTATACATGAGACGGAGAGCGGCAATGAAAATTTATGGGGTACGCTGGGACAGACCTGTACCGGACCACCCTATGGAGGAGTGGGTATGCCCGGGACAGAGCTCTCGTGGGCTTGTTACACGTATCTATAATTCCCTACTTGATTGCTCTGCTAAACCCCCGGCAGTTCAAATGATATGTGACAGAGAACTCGGCAGTGGGCAGGAACTAGATTGGGAAACAGTGTGGTCTAATTTAAATAACACCTCAAAGAATTTGGCATTTTAGACTGATTCACCGAGCATATGCCACACCTGTTAAGTGTTTTAACATTAAATTAATAGCAAGTCCTTATTGCACTCATTGCCAAGACCAAACACTAGGCATGACAATGCATATGTTTTGGGAATGCACACTGATTAAAACTTTTTGGACTCGCATTATGTTAACACTGTCAGATTTAGTAGGTACCAATATTATTCCAGATCCATGCCTTTGTCTGCTTAACGTTGATTCATCCCTACCACTAAACTTAAATAAATGTAGACTGCTACTGGCCGGATTCATGGCAGCAAAGAAAACCATATTGACTTGGTGGTTTAATCCTAATCTTCCGTTATTTCAATGCTGGGTGGAATCTTACCAAAAGATAGTGTCCTTTGAGTGTACAACTGCACAACTCAATAGAGCCAAGCCAACTTCTGTTCGAGCATGGTCCGACATAGCTATGGCCATTAGGGACTACCTTAAAAGAAGGGTTACCCCAATGTCTACGCCCCTCTCTCTAATGATATCAGACCCCAAACCTTTTTTCCCCCTTTCTCTCCCAATTACCATATGAATTGGTACATGATGCATTATATGTAGACTACCTGCTTTTCTATGGTAGCTTTATTTTCAATTCAAAGTAGTTTTATTTTTTCTTGAGAATATGTTTTTTCATCGTCATGCATAGTAACTATAATCTGTGTGTGATCTTTGTTTTCAAACCTAACTGGATTGGGCCGCACCGTCTTTATTTGTTTGAATGTGTGTTTGTATTGTATTTTGTTACAAAAAATAAAAATTGGTGATCAAAAAAAAAAAGAGTGATAATTCAATGGGTGGAAGACAGAGTGTATGTCAGCCTTTGGTACAATTTGTAATTAGTTAGAGGGTGCTAGTTTGCGGTGATATTAGTTGTGTTGTAATATTTTCGGTGATATTGGTTGCCGTGACGATTGCAGTGTTAACTACACTTGATTGGATAGCTGCGATCTAATTAGGAGCACTGGTGTTTAAATGGCTATTCCCATACTGACTTTCCATTGGGCCATACAAATGACTTCCGATTGCTTTGACGTAGACAACTGCCTGGACAATTATTGCCTAGCCTATCGGTGACTACCACGAGCAGCGAGGCGGAGTATATTGTGACAAATCCGTCCGTGGCTGGGGGGAGAGCATCCGGTTCCAACAGCCGGGAAGTACCCGCCCCTGCTCCACCAGGCTGGACCGTCCACGGAGGGGAGAGGAGAGGAAAAATGCGGGGTGGGCAACCCGATTGATATAAGTAGAGGAGACCGACTCGAACTTGGGGGCGGCTAGACAGCACTTTCTTAAGGCACTTAATACGTATGAGGCACGGCCCACAGCTGGTCCATCATTTTCCTACTCCTACTCAATCTCAGTCTCTCACCAGGGTAATCTGCATTGCACCAGATCCTTATATATCACCACATTGCATGCAAATACACGTCATCACATTGATTCCAGGGAACCTGTATCATTCAGACACACGCGAATACCGATTTATCATGCTCGTTACATATTCCCCCCGATAAGAAAAAGGGCTGTCCCCAGCCCACAAATAAAAAAACAAGTACACCCACACATGGGTGAAGAAGCTAAGTGCTCAAATACGTTCAACCCACCATACATGGCAGAGTACTAGACAGGGCTCGAAATTAACTTTTTTCTTTAGTGTCCCACAATGGTCCCGAATCCTACTCGGTATTGTCCCAGATGTAACCAACAGTGTCCCGAAGTATTTTTCCCCAAATATCCACATATTTACATAAAAATGCAACAGCAAGTCCTTAAAGTGAAACGTCAGAGTGATTATGACTCAGTCAGATAGGTAATTAGCTGTTCTACAAATGGCCATGTACAGCTCATTGAGATAAACGATAATAAAGAAATGCCCGGAGGCAATAATACTGACCATTGCCAGATGATAAATTTACACCATTTGTGCTAGCTACAACATGGTATATGAATAGTTGCTTAGCTAGGCATTACAAAATGAGCATTAACAATGTCACATAGATCACCACTTTTAGCTAAACTTATCACGCGGTTATACATTCATCGACGAATTTCAGCTCTGAGTGCTAACCAGAGAAAAAATGTCATTATGCAAACTCTAATTTGATCAGACAGAATTCGCAAACTCACTAGCTAACTAGAAAGAGGAGATCTGCAAAGAGGAAATATCGATCTCTCTACCGTTTCATTCATTCTGACCAGCATGATCAATGCAAGACAGCCTTACAAAAACAATAGACTCGCGTCCCGTTACAGAAAGCAGGGCAAAACAAACTTTGAGTTTGTTCTGCATCTGTGAGTTACTTACTTTGAGTTGCTGACTGCTGAGTTCTCGGGAACAGGGGATACCACTTGGTTCAATCAACTCTAACTTTCGCCAAAGTCAGGAGTCTGCATGAGGATATTAAAATCCCTCATCAATGGAACACAACACGATTCACCATGGCAACGAAGGAGAAAATACGTTGCGTGTCTTTCTTTTCTCCAGCATAGTTGTACAAATTAATAAAGGCGTACCCAGAGTACGTACTTATTTTAAAAAAAAAACCTGAAGAGCTACGGAATTTGTTCTGAACTGAGAGAGTGTCCTCGGTGTGTCACACGCATGCAGGCTGAGAATTTCTCCTAACGGAGAATTCTTCTCAGTGTTTGCGCTCCCACGTCCACTGTCTCAAAGAACGGACATGCCATGTCTCACATCTCCCCAGTCTGCAGTCTCAGGAGGAGAAGAAACTCTGATTTACTTGAAGAAAACCTGCCAGCGAGCAGGTTAGCTTCACAGAGTATGTTGCCGCGGTAACTGACTCAGAGTTGGACTGAAGTCGCATTCTGTTTCCTGCAACTCTGAGCTAACAAACTCAGAGTTAACACTGACTCCGCTTTCTGAAACGGGGCTCGCTTTCCTCAATTTTGCTCAGAACGACAACTTAAAATTCAAATCCAACCAAGTCAGCACCAGCTGTACTCACCTGTCCAGTAGGAACAAAGCAACCTGGACGTCAGAATAAAAATCATTCAACTCCCTAAATTGTCTCTAACATCTACTTTCCCAATGTTTCTTCGTGACTTCATGTAGCTGCGATCCCGTTCCTTTTTCCTCGACATGCACTCATTCGAGTGTCTCTTTTTCAGTTTAGCTTCCGCCATGCTTCAACCTGCCGCATTGGTACAAAGCTGGCTTTGTGATTAGTCCTGACTTCAACACTTAGTAAAACCAGGAACCTCTTAAAATCTGGAACATGGACTGAAGTAAAAGGAGCAGCTCAGAGATTTACTTAAGATTAAAGTCAGGCTTAGTCACAAAGCCAGCTTCCTAATACACCCCAAGTAGTGCCACTGCCAGTTAGTTTTGTTGCCCGCTCAATCCCACCCACTTGTCATGCACGAGCACGGAACTGGTGCAGAAGACCCATCCCTGCCCTCCGATTCATTGGAACACTTTTGTTGATGTTTGGGGGAGTGGGTAGGTCCACACAAGTTTGTGTATCTCTCTCAGTGCCTACATGGCTATAGGTGGCTTTCAGAGACTGGAGTTTTTCACCGCCAAATCATGAGATGAGCAGCTAACAGTTCGTGAGGAAAGATCTCCTGTACGTGACAAATTATGTTTTTGCGCATAATCACTGATACAACCATTAATCTACAGTGGATTGACATTGTCAACATTTGAAAATCATAAAATATCAGCTGACTGTAGCTATCATTGTCAGTCTAATTTGTTACCATTTTCTCCCAACATTGTCTCAGTAGAGTTTGATTGATCGATTGAAAACTTGACTGAACAATGTTCAAAAGTATAAAAACACAATAAAACCTAAGGGCTTGTTTCCATTGTGGTCTTTTATTCGTGGCGGGAGGGGAGCAACACATAGACTCAGAGATGCAAAATACTACCAAATCAGGCAAAACGACTTACTGTAGTAATTTCGCAACAATTTTCTTTATCTATGTCAATTATCATAAAATCATTTTACCATATGAGGGCATACTGTGAGGAACCGATCTGGAACCAAATGCGAGGACACGGGATTGCAAAAAATAGGTCCTTTATTGAATAAGGGGGATAACCCCCGCAGAGAGAAAGGCAACAGTACAGAGTCGGTAATCCAAAGCTCGATTTCCAGTGGGACAGAACAGAGTTCGTTACCAGGGCACCAATCACAAAAACCGTAGTCAGACAAAACAGATCCGGAACACAGGCGTAGGTTGGAGGGAGAAGCAAACTCAAGCCAAAGGACAGCCCGAATCGAAAACAGGGCAGCAATCCACAAAATCGAGGTCGGGCAGAAAAAAGGTCAAAAATACACAGATGCAACAAAATCCAAAAGGGCAAACCAAGAATCAAGAGTCGAGCAATCCAGTCAGAAAGATAAATTACAATGAGTCGAGGCGGAAACAAGCGTGGCACAAGAAACAAGGAAGTTACGATCTGATGTGGAAGTAAAAGTGAAGACACCTTAAATACACATGACAAGGGAAAACGGGTGCGATCAATGAAACAATAATCAGGATTGACACATGAAATCTGAATAACCAAAACACAATACATGAGGCTAAGAATAGTCGAAGAGCGGGCAGTGGTCAGTAAACACGAAAATCAAAACAACATGGCATAGCCAGGCACAGAGCTTAAACATGGGATAAACAGGATCCTAACATTACCCCCCCTCCTACGAAACGCCTCCCGGCATCTCACCAGGCTTAGGATGACTAGCATGAAAGTCTCAGATAAGTGACTTGTCCAGGATGTGCCGAGCCGGCACCCAACTGCGGTGTTCAGGGCCGTAGCCCTCCCAGTCGACGAGGTATTGCAGTCCACGACCTCGTCGACGGCAGTCCAGCAAAGCTCGAACAGTGAATGCTTTGCCTCTGTCAATGATACGGGCGGGTGGTGGGGGATCAGGAACAGATGACAAGGGGTGGGTAACAGCAGGTTTGATTTGTGACACGTGGAAAGTAGGGTGAATTCTGTGCATGGACAGGGGAAGACGGAGGCGAACAGCAGTGGGGCTAATGATTTTTTTCGATCGTAAAGGGGCCTAAAAACCTGGGAAACAGCTTGCCCCCGTTACCTCTTAGGGGGGTGAGACTTCATGCGTGCCACCGACCTGAGCAGTGCCTCCCGTGTGGTTCTCCATGCACGTCTGCATCGTAGCATGAACTCATGGGCAGAGGGGACAGCGACCTCCTCCTCCTGGCAGGGAAATATGGGTGGTTGGTAGCCTAAGCAAGCTTGGAAAGGGGAGAGTCCAGAAGCAGCAGAAACATGACTGTTAATGGCATATTCTGCCCAGGGTGACTGTTGACTCCAGGAGGAGGGGTTCTTAATACACAGGCATCTGAAGTCAGTTTCAATACACTGGTTAGCCCGCTCAGTCTGGCCGTTGGATTGGGGGTGAAAGCCGGAAGACAAACTAACAGTGGAACCAAGGGATTTGCAAAAAGACTTCCAGAATTTGGCTGTGAATTGGGGTCCGCGGTCAGAAGTGATGTCAGAGGGGATGCCGTGTAATCTAATAACGTGTAGTGTGATGAGGGTGGCTGTTTCTTTGACAAAGGGTAGTTTGGTGAGTGGGACAAAGTGGACGGCCTTGGAAAATCTATCAACAATGGTGAGTATGGTGGTGTAGTGATTGGAAGGGGGCAGACCAGTGATAAAATCTAGAGCAATGTGTGACCAGGGACGGTGAGGTGTAGGTAATGGTTGCAGTAAGGCTGTGAGGAGGTTGGTGTGATACCTTTCCCTGGGCACAGACTGAGCAGGCTGAGACATAACCTTGAACGTCTTCTTTGATCCCAGGCCACCAGAAACGACGAGTGATGAATTCCAGGGTGCGGCGGATGCCTATGTGACATGACAGGTTAGAATTGTGTCCCCAATCCAGGACTCGGGGACGCAAACTGGCAGGGACAAACAGACAGTTATTAGGGCAAGAGCTAGGCGCAGCACAACCATCCTGAGCATTCTTGACTTCATTTTCAATGTCCATGGTGATGGCGTTAATGAAGGTCTTTTGAGGCAGGATGGTGTCAGGACAGGGGAAATCTTTTTCTGTCTCAAAACATCGTGATAAAGCGTCGGGTTTGACATTCTTGCTACTAGGACGATATGAAAGGTGGAAGTTAAAACGTGAGAAGAACAGGGCCCACCTGGCTTGACGGGGGTTCAATATTTTTGCTGATTGTAGGTACTCGAGGTTCTTGTGGTTGGTCCAGACTAGGAATGGCAGCTCGGAGCCCTCCAACCACTGCCTCCACTCCTCCAGCGCCAACTTGACAGCAAGTAACTCACGATTGCCGATGTCGTTGTTGCGTTCTGCAGGGGATAGGCGTCGGGAGAAGAAGGCACAGGGATGGATCTTATTATCCTTGGAGGCTCTTTGGGAGAGGACGGCACCTACTCCCACATTGGACGCATCAACCTCGACCACTAACTGGAGAGAGGAATTGGGAATGGTTAGTATAGGGGCAGTGGTGAAACGTGACTTGAGGGCTGAGAATGCTGTTTCGGCCTCAGAGGACCAGTGGAATTGGGTCTTGGTTGATGTGAGAGCAGTGAGGGGAGCAGCGATAGAGCTATAGTTACGGATAAATCTTCTGTAAAAGTTAGCGAATCACAGGAAGCGTTGTAGGGACTTACGGTCAGAAGGTTTGGGCCAGTTAACCACGGCTTTGATCTTAACAGGGTCCATGTGGATAGAGTCAGGTCCGATGATGTATCCCAAGAACGAGGTAGATTGAACAGAAAACTCACATTTCTCTGCCTTGACGAAGAGTCGATTCTCCAGCAAGCGTTTCAGGACTTGACGTACGTGATGGACATTGTCTTCCTCGGATTTGGAAAAGATCAGAATATCATCTAGGTAGACAAAGACAAATTTTTTAATGACATCACGCAAAACATCATCAACTAGATCCTGGAAGACCACTGGCGCGTTTGTGAGCCCGAAGGGTAGAACTAGGTACTCCCTGTAGCCGGTAGGTGTATTAAAGGCGGTTTTCCATTCATCTCCCTCTCGAATACGGACCAGGTGATAGGCATTCCTGAGATCCGGCTTGGTAAAGATCTTAGCGCCTTGAAGGAGGTCAAAAGCGGTATTCATCAGGGGTAGGGGGTATCGGTTCCTGATGGTGATCTCGTTAAGGCCCCGGTAGTCGATACAGGGTCTTAGTGAGCCGTCCTTCTTGCCCACGAAGAAGAATCCTGCCCCAGCAGGTGACGAAGAGGGGCGAATTATCCCTGCCGCAAGGGACTCCTTAAGATATTTCTCCATGGCCATCGTCTCAGGTTTGGACAGGGAGAACAGGCGGCCTCTGGAGGGCGTAGTTCCAGGCTTGAGTTCAATGGAGCAATCGTAGGGTCTGTGCGGCGGTAGGCTGGTGGCACGGGACTTGGAGAATACCTCACGAAGGTCGTGGTACTCGGGGGGAACCTTCTCCAGGTTCGGGATCTCCTCTGGGACAGGAGCAGGTGCAGGAACTTGTGCATCAGAGAGACACGACTGGGCAAAATCGGGACTGCATCCCTTGATTTCATGTCTGCCCCAGTCAATGTCAGGCAGGTGTTTTGCCATACATGGATGGCCGAGAACCACAGGAGCATGAGGGGACTTGATTAAAAACAACTTAATATATTCATGATGGTTCCCCGAAATGCGAAGCTTGAGGGGGCTGGTGACATGGGTTATATGGGCGATGTCCTGGCCGTCGATAGAGCTAGCCACTCTATCCTGAGCTACCTGCTCAGTGGGGATCGACCATTCTCGGGCAACATCTTGATCAATGATTCCTCAGCTCCGGAATCGATGAGGGCTGTGGTCTTTCTCCCTCCCCCGGGCCACTCAAGGGAGATGGAGAAGCAGGTGCGGTTTTTAGAGGAGTATTCAATAGGAGTAACACCCACTAACGCTCCTCTCCTCGTTAGTGGGCGATGCCTTTTACTGGGCACCAGGAAATGTAGTGGCGCCCCTTACCACAGTAAAAGCACGCCTTCTCCGTCCGTCGGCGCTCCCTCTCCTCTCCAGTGAGTCTAGTGAGACCCAGCTGCATGGGCTCTGGGTCCGGTGGAGGCTTGGGTCTCTCAGGTAGCAGAGGTAGAGGTTTAGCAGGAGGCTTGTAGGGTTCGACAGGGCGAACAGAGCGTCTGCGTTCCTCTAGGCATGGGCCGATGCGGATAGCAATTTCGATATCTTATCCAAACCTTCTGGTAGGTCGCGTGGGAGTAACTCATCTTTGACTTGATCAGAAAGTCCAAAGACGAATGAGTCATATAACGCTCTCTCACGCCACCCGCTGTTGGAAGCCAGGGTTTGGAAGTCAATGGCATAGTCGGAAATGGACCGCCTACCCTGTCGGATACGCAGGATCTCCCTTCCTGCTTCATGTCCGCGCCTGAAGCGGTCGAAGACACGCTTCATCTCCTCCCCCAGTAGGTCCGCAGACTGGATGCATGGTAGCCCCGCCTCCTAGGCAGCCGTAGCCCACTGCTTGGCCCTTCCGGACAGCTGCGTGATGATGTAGGCAACGCGGGCTTGTTCGGTCGTGAAAGTTGAGGGTTGGAGACTGAATATCAGTTTACACTGAGTTAGGAAGGCGCGGCAGGATCCTGGGTCCCCATCATACTTCTCTGGAGGAGGCAGGCGTGGTTCAGCAACAGGAGTTGGATGCACTGGATAGGGCGTGGTTCCTTGGGTTGACGAAGTGGGAACGGAGTGCTGGGGGGGTTGAGCGGTGGCTACATTTTGCAGGGCGCGAGTAAGATCCGCCATCTGGTGTGTCATGGCTTGCATATGTTGCATCATGGCCCGAAGCTGCTGCTCCTGAAGTGCAAGCTGCGCCCCCTGTTCTTCCACAGCAGCTTGCAGCGGCTTGTCTCTCGCTGGTTCCATTCTGGTCAGATCGTTCTGTGAGGAACCGATCTGGAACCAAATGCGAGGACACAGGATTGCAAAAAATAGGGCTTTATTGAATAAGGGGGATAACCCCCGCTGAGAGAAAGGCAACAGTACAGAGTCCGTAATCCAAAGCTCGATTTCCAGTGGGACAGAACAGAGTTCGTTACCAGGGCACCAATCACAAAAACCATAGTCAGACAAAACAGATCCGGAACACAGGCGTAGGTTTGAGGGCGAAGCAAACTCATAAGCTAAAGGACAGCTCGAATCGTGTTTAGTGACCACTGCCTGCCCTTCGACTATTCTTAGCCTCATGTATTGTGTTTTGGTATTTCAGATTTCATGTGTCAATCCTGATTATTGTTTCATTGATTGCACCCGTTTTCCCTTGTCATGTGTTCACCCCGGATGTGTATTTAAGGTGTCTTCACTTTCACTTCCACGTCAGATCGTAACTTCCTTGTTTCTTGTGCCACGCTTGTTTCCGCCTCGACTCATTGTAATCTATCTTTCTGACTGGATTGCCCGACTCTTGATTCTTGCTTTGCCCTTTTGGATTTTGTTGCATCTGCGTATTTTTGACCTTTTTTCTGCCCGACCTCGATTTTGTGGATTGCTTCCCTGTTTACGAAAATCAAAACAACATGGCATAGCCAGACACAGAGCTTAAACATGGGATAAACAGGATCCTAACACATACATTAACATTTAAAATCATTTTTATTATTTTATGAGAACTTTTCTTTGTTAAACTTGACTGACTCCCATGAATGAAGGTGCATGGTGTAAAGGAAACATGAAGAGTTTGTTTCCTAAACGCAATAAGTGCCAAAATTACTAAAATTGAGATGATAGCATAGAGCGATAGCCCTTTGCTGCTTACACATGGTGTGAAAATCAGTTTTTAGAAATTCATACCATGAGGTGTATTTTTATGGTTAAAGGTCATGTTTTTCTATAAAATGCAATAAGTGCCAACATAGAGAAAGCTGATTCACTCAAAATTACTAAAATGGATGTATTGTGTTTTGGAAACGAACTCTTCATATGTAAATTTAAACCGAAAGTTAACCTATCAGCAGTCCAATATTTACCATGCACTGTGTACGAGAATTAGATCAACAGTAGAACAGTGGGTTACACTTTACTTGAAGGTACCGTCATAAGAGTGACATGACACTGTCATAACTGTTACATGTGTTATGTAACAGTTATGACAGTGTCATGTCACTCTTATGACGAAGTTGTCATAATCAAGACAACCCAAACAATGTCAACTTGTCATCTCAAAAACCGAATGACATGTAATGACAATGTTTATGACATTTACATAATGTTTATGACTCGTTCATGTTTGTGTCATGTCACTCTTATGAAGATACCGTCAAGTAAAGAGTTACCGAACAGTGTAGCAAGTTTCAGTTCTGTCCCTTAAAGAAAAGAGAAAAGTCCTTCTTGGTATAAAATGAAATATGAGTGTAGAGTCCCTTTAGGTATATTAAGTCCCTTGAGGTATAAAATCAGAATGAAGGGTTGTGTAATGGGATAAGGTATAAAGTTAAATGAGGCCCTCCAGCAACAACCAGTTATGTCACTTTTTCTTGTATTGAGCAAAATGAAGTAAATGTATCAAAAAGTCCCTTGAGCTATATAATGTCCCTTGAGGTATAGAATCTGCAAAGAAACCTTATCCCATTACCCATCAATCATTAAACATGGGTCCTCTCATTCATAGCCTAGTTTGCCACCACAATTTGACCGCTGGCTCTGCATCGAATTCTTCGACTTCTGGCCCATGCAGGGAGATTCTGAGGAGAGAATTCAGTGTTGTATTGCAAAGGGCTCCTCTCCAGTCAGACTTGATTCTCTTCATAAAAGAAAATCCACGCACACAGCATGATGTTGTCATCGGGAACACAAGCATCATCTCCACAATTAGTTTAAGGTGACAAAACTGATCAGGCCTGCCTATGGCACCTTGCGGGAATCTCTGCCACAACACTTGAGGCTCAAGATGTCTGTAATGTCGATGCAGAAGTACTTTAAGGTCAAGCCACTCCTGTTTTGCTTGAATCGATCTTAAGTCCTCACGTGCTTCAAGAATTTTCTGAAAGTGAGTGTCTTCAGGCCAGTTGCTTAGGTCAAACATGGTGGCTGTCGCCTTCAGGACACCCTCATCAAGGTTGCCAAACCGTGTGGTGACATAGTCACAGAAGCCATTGATCAGCTTATCTTTCACTTTGTGGAAGTCATCATCACCCACTTGTTTCCTGTTCAGGGTAACACCAGAGAGGGTTTTTCCAGGAAAAGGTCCCACTTCATCCATGAATTGCTTCAGATGCTGACCTGGGACTGTCTGAAATACAGAACAACAACCCGCCACTGTTAGTCTTTCAATTTCATATTGTTATTAGTAGAGATTCTGTTGTGATTCTGCATTCTGCCTGTCATGTTTTAAGCTCTGTGCCTGGCCTAGCCATGTTTAGGATTTCTGTGTTTAGTGACTACTGCCTGCCCTTTGACCATTCTTAGGATCATGTATTGTGTTTTTGGTAATTTAGATTTCATGTTTTATTATTTTTTCATGCCTCAGTTTTCAAGTCATGTTTTCATTTCCATGCATTGCACTTCGTCTACCCTGTCTTGTCTTGTGTAGGTCTTTGCCCACGGTCCCTAGTCTTGCGTGCCACTCATTCGGGTGATTTATTGGTTTCTGGGTTTTCAATCTTCCTTCATTATCTCGTGTGCTTCCTTCCTCTCTCTTTTACTATCTACTTACCATACTAACAGTTTGTTGTTTTCAATTAGTAGCTGCACATACTAATTGACTAACGATCTCTCAGCAGTCGTTCAATTCTAATCTCCGCCCTCCTTGCCTATCCTTTATTATCTCTGCTGCAGTTTTCCACTTATACTTTGTGCTTTCCTTTACTTTTATCTTGGCACTTTAGCACTCCTTAACCGGAGCTGTTGTTTTGTACTTAGGTTTGTCTTGTGATCCCTGTCTGCGTTTTGGCTACAGCTAAATTCATGTAATTAGTTTATTCCTCATGTGTCTCACCCTGATCATTGTTACCATTGATTGCTCCTGTTCTCCCTAGTCATGTTTTTACCCCGGGTGTGTATATAAGATGTCTGTTTGGTTCACTTTCTTGTCAGATCGTTCTCCCTAGTTTTCTCGTGCCACGTTTCTCGCCTTGATTTCTCAGTGTTTATCTTTCTGACTGGACCGTTCTTGATATCGAGCTTTGCCTTGATTCTTGATTGCCCTGTACTTTTGCCGCATTCTTGTTTTTTGACCTCTTTTGTCTGACTATGATTTTTGTTATTGGTGCCCTGTGTATGACTCTGGATTTCGCCCTTTGGATTTTGATTTTGGATTGCGGACTTTGTACTGTTGCCAGCTCTGTTGGGGGGTTTCCCCCTTCAGAAATAAAGCCTCCTTTTTGTATTCTACTGGTTGTCACACTTGGTTCATTCGTAAATTCCAACAGATTCTTGTATTTTCCAAACCAGTTTCATCATTCATCAGTGAGAGTGATATGAGATGTTTGAGCTTTTATATGTAAAATTGTACAAGAAGTGTAAAATCCTGCGTAGCCCTTCCCTGCATGGCTACAAGAGCCAGGGTTGTCTTCTAAAGAGCATCGGAGACCATTTGCAATGTCAGCCCATCCTTCTGAAAAAGAAGGCTCAGGTTCTTCAGCTCACTCAACTAATCTAGAAAGAAATGGACAAAAATGACCGTCCTGTACTGCTTCAGTCCCTTAACTGCGTGGCTGGCCCGTCCCTTCATGAGGTCGCTCGCCTCTCCATCCTGCATATCGCTTGCATGGCTTTCCAAGTGACCAAGGATAGGTTGGAAATGTCTGATAAGGGTTGTCAATGCATGTTGTGTGTGTGTGTGTGTAGTAGCCATCTTGTTCCATCAATGGTGCCAGGTTTGACTAGCTGTATGTTTAGTACCTCTGCCACTGTGTTCAATTCCCGACTAGCTTTAGCTGATTTGTGGTGGTGCTTATAGATACCGTTTATGATTTGTTTGACTTCGGTAAGAACTGGGAAAGATTTCATGCTGTCTAATGCAGTCTGCTCAAGATGGTGAGCCACACACCAGACGGTCACCAGAGATCCACACATTTCTTTCAGTCTGGCTATCACCCCATTTCTTTCACCAATCATCACAGAGGCCCCATCACATCCAAATCCAATCAACTTTGCCTTAAGGTCCTCCTCAGACACACCAGCTTAGGGAAGACCAGACATTATGGCGTCAAGGATGCCCTGGTTGTTGGCATGTTGCAATGTCACCATATTCACCATGGTGTTAACAGAGATCATTTTCAACAAAGGTGGTATAAATGATGGTCTCCTGGTCTTGTACAGATCTGTCAACAGAGGAGTCAGTCGTTATAGAAAAAAATCTTGCAGCCTTTATCTTCTCCTCCAAAGAGTTGCTCATAGTTTTAGCGATGCTGTCAATGAATGTGCAACAGGCGTGGTCATTGTTGTAGATGTTTCCCAAGTTTACTCCATTCTTAAAATGTAGATTCACCAATTTTGGAAATTTTACAAATGACTCCTCTTCCTTTGCAACATAGAGTTGTTTAACATTGCGTACTATCAGTTTCTCTTTAACAGCTTGGTCGATTCTTAGGAGACAGTTTGACAGAAGTGCTCTCTCCGGGTTAAGCCTTGCTCTGACGGCCTCTTCGCAATCAACAAGAGCAGATGTGTGGATATGATTTTGTAGCGTTCTAATACGTATTTCGTCACCGCTGACACCATGGAACAAAGCATTGTCTCTTGCCTTTGTTGGGACTGATCTGCATGTTGAACAGTACATCATTTTGGCATCAGTATAAAACGCAGAAAATGGGTACTTCTGCTTCCATACTGGAATCCACTTCCTCTTTCCTCTTGCTTCATAGCCTCTGCCTTCCTATAACACTAGCACCTCCTACAGTTTTTCAAGACAGAACAAATATTATTATAAACATGCATAACAAATATTATGACACAGTATTAAATTATATCAAGCGTGGCTTTTAAGTCCCAATATCATTTTATTGTAAGATATAACATTCATTACGTGGAAAATTCCCATGGACTCAATTAACTCAGTTTGGCCATTCAGCTTTTGGTTTTAATGCCCCAGCACTTAAACAATTAAATTGTGCTAAAAACGTCAAACATGCCCGGTGAATGATCCGCGATGTGAAGTTCGACATGGTGTAGTCCCATTCCGCTGATAAACGAGATGAGCAAATATGACAGATTTCATTGGGTTTGTTAGCTTTATTCTTTCTTATGCATTAGGCTAGTCAGACTGGCTTCAGTGACATGAGTATCAGGTATGGTTCTCGCTTTTTTTTTTGGAGACACCAGCTGTCAAAGTTTGCGTTAAACCTGCAAGCTGCATTAGGACTGGTAGCGATGTAATGGAAACAAATATAACTTGATCTTAATGTTCGCATGTAAGGCACATTGTGCGGAGACGTAGTTTGATTTACCGTTTTCAAATCGTAGCCACGATGTTGAGTTGGGTTTTGTCTTAAATAAAAATGTAGCCCAGCTCCAGATTTTTTTTCTAACAATGTTTCATGGCCTGTTCAAGAGGAATATAACATAGGACTGAAGCGAGGTGTTACACGTAAGGTTTGCATTTTTAACAACTTCCACTGAACTGAGTCCTGGGGACGACGCGATAGACCAGTACCGGGCCCCTTCTTTGCCCCCCTCGGGTTATGGCCCTGTGCCCTTTTTGTAAAATCGGGCTCCATCGATCCCTTCAAAATGGCGTGTAGAATAATCATGTGAAGTCTCATTACAGTATTCTGTATAAGTAAGTATTTTCTTACTTGGGCGGCCGTTAGGGGAAAGACTGTTATTAACTGAGTACATTTCTGATCAACTGCATTTAACGTTATTATCGTAAACATCACAATGTACAACACTGTTGCATTTTATGGGTTTGGGAGGCTGTTATGTAACGTTATATGACTAACTGAGTTGCTAGCGTTAGCCTGTAAGTCAAAACGTCTTCATGCTGCTTCTGTACATTTTGTGTCTATTAAATTGCCTTCAATTCGATCTGATTGTGAGTACTGATTATCTTTTTGAGAATCAGCGTGAGCTTTTGCGAACGAACTAGAACTAGCTACTCAACCATCAAGCTAGGGTGTAATGATGCAGGCAGAGCGACACATGCTCACTCGAACACACGAGCACTAGCACAGGTGCACACAGAGAGACGAATGCAACTGGGCGCTAATTGATGCTTTCTGAGGCTAGGTTAAACTCGCTCTCTCACATGAGCACAGTAGTCTACTTAAAAAAATTAACTTACCACAGGGACAGAGGCAGATGGAATGTTATCTTCAGAGTCACGAAGCGAAGTGCTGTATCCTCCTTCCACTGGAGAGGCACTGGAAGAGCTTGAATGCGGTTTTTTAAGCCATTTCAGCAATGCCATATTCTGGATGAGGCGGTGGTGTCGAGTAGCGGCGTCATCTGACGTGACTGTTCAGCAGTGAGTTCAGTTGAGTTAGTATCCCAGGATGCATTTTGCAGACGGGCGACTGCCAACTTTTTGGCCTGTCTTTTAAGTGATTGTTGAAATGATTAAACGGAACATCAATATCACGTCTAAATGTAATGATTTGGAAAAAGCGTGAATTTCAAAACGTTATTGAAATTCTTTGCTCTGAAGAGGTGACACTTCAAAAAGCGGATAAGATTCATCATTCGTCGGCATCATGAATGATGCAGGCAACTTGAGGTAATGTGGCAGTGGAGAGGGAGAGAGTGTGCCCCAAAAAGAGTTTCCCTGAGTGTGGGCACGCGCGAGTGAAGCCTGATCTGGCGCAACAACCGCCGCAGTATTTTTGTGATACCTGAGTTTTTATTGAAATTATTCAAACAACTAAAGCGACAATTAGATGGCCATTCTAACATCGGTTTCGAAATTGCTCTTTCTTTTTTCTTTTTTTTTTTTACTGTGCCGGAATTGTCCCGGTCATATTATTATTATGTCCTGGCAGCAATTTTTATAGGCCCCGGGACATCAAGACACCGTTAGTTTTGAGCCCTGGTACTAGGCACACCTATTGGAAATGGACAGGCAGAAAAAAAAACAGAAAGGGAAGGGCACAATGTCGGTACTGCACATTAGGACTGAATAACCAAGAAAAAAAATGCACACATGCATACCTTTCAGCCGTGGCATAACCACCAGAGTGCCCAAGAGCATGTCATACCCTGCAGAAAAAAAATTACACCTCCCTCACTTTTTTGTCTTTTCACGGTAACACTGGAACATATAAACCCATTTTTTAAAAACAGAAAAGGTCTAACAGAATTACACAAAATCATTGCACAGTGATCAGTTATTGTAGTTGCATTTTTGCAGCACTACATCAAACATGAAAATCAAGTCAGTGACAGTGGAATGGGTCAGTCCAATGGGATGATGCCCACTGTGCAGTGATGCGGGGAATTCTCCTCAATTGCAGATTGTAAGGATGGGGCTCACACTGAGTGGGAGGCAGAGTGTCCTCCCTCAGTGGGTCTTGGTGCACAGTTTCATTTAGCTCTCCATCTGAACTCTGTGACACAGAAAAAAGCATAATACTAAGCCTGTAATCTGCCTTTTCAGGCTCAGGTGTCATGGCATCCTCTAAGGGGTCCTGAGGCATGAATGTGGAGTTCCTGGTATTAGGCAAATCAGGCACCCCAACATCACAGGAGGTGGACTCCAATTCAGTCAGATTCCCACTTTGCATGTCCAGATCAATCTCATTCTCAGCTGCAAATGGCAAAACAGACATGGAAGGAACATCCACAATTGGGGCTGCACAACCCAACAGATCTGTGTCCTGAGCTACAGACGAGGCAGTGGCAGGACCTGATGTGTCAAAGTATTTGGTCGTAGCAGACTCCCACATGAAGAAGGGACGAATGTTAGCCACATGGAACACTCCAGCATCTCTTCCATCCTCTAAAGACACCAGCCGGTAGTTCACCTCAGATGACTGCTCCACAACACTGAATGGACTCAACTGGCGCCAACTTTGCTGCAAAACCCAGTGTGCCATCAGAACGTGGATGGTTCCGTACCTTCACCAGATCATTTATTTTGAAGGAGACATGTTGACGGCGGCAGTCGTACTTTTCCTTCTGGGAGACGTGGCTCACTGAAAGACAAGCCCTGGCATGGTCACCCTCACTAAATCATCCCTGTATTCATGCACACTACATGGGACCTAATCTATATTTGGAGACAACAACAAGTCAAGGGGTGCATGCAGATCCTGGCCATAAAGCAGAAAGGCAGGGTTGTCACCAGTGCTAGCATGGGGTGCAGTACAAAGTGAAAATGTGAGGTGCGGAATGTACTTGTCCAATGATCTGTGGAGACCACCAACAAATGCCGGAATTGCAGTCTTCAGGGTGCGGTTCACTCGCTCAGTCATATTAGTCTGCGGATGGTATACTCGTGAGCCGATGTTCCATCCCAAGCTTGCATACTAGGGAATCAAACACGCCACTAACGAAAGGGGTTCCTCAGTCCGAAATTAGGTACTTTGGCGTTCCATGATGGGCCACAATGTTCTCCATGAATGTGTCTGCCGCTACGGCCACAGTAGCTTCCCAACCAGCACTTACTTCCACCCACTTAGTAAAATAATCCACAAAAACTATAATGTAGGCGTTTCCATGTGCAGTGCATGGTAAGGGGCCGACAAAGTCAACACCCGTGTACTCCCATGAGTGTGTGGCGATGATGGGCACTAGTAGGCCTGATGGTTTCTGTTGGCTGGGCTTAACGAGTTGGCAATTACATAGGCCTTTACATCTCTCCTCATTTCAGGCCAGAACACACGTGCCTGTAGACAATGGAGTGTCTTTGCAATACCTAAATGGCCTGCTATGGGGTGATCACGAAAATAGGCTCAGAGTGAGGGGCGGAGTACAGTTGGCACATACAAGCGGAGGTTTTTCAAACGATGCAGTCGGCACTTGCCCTTAGGGTCTTGATAAAATAGAAGGCCATCGTGAACACAAAATTTTGGTGGGGAATCACCATCAGTGGCCTCATTTGAGCCCAACTGCTCAAGCAGTTTACTGGTGACTGGATCTGGCCTTTGGAGTTGCTTCAGCTGTTCCCGGTCCTCCAAAATCACCGGGGCTGCAGTCTCAAGTTCAGTGTCCCCATGACAGCATGTGCAGGTAGGAGATCAGTGGCTTCCACATGGCCTGGTAGTGGATTGCGGGAAGGAGCATCTGGAACATTGTTCGCTCTTCCAGGCTGGTAGACAATTTTGAAATCCAATTCCTGGAGCCATAGACACCACCTTGTTAAACGGCCAGTGGGATCAGGTCTGGACATAAGCCACTGTAGGCTGTTGTGGTCAGAAAATACTGAGACATGAAACTCTTCTACATAGGGTCGAAAGTCCCACACCACTGCAAGGCACTCCTGAGAGGTTGAGTAATTGCGCTCCGCCTTCTGTAGTGTTTGACTAGCAAAAGCAACAGCCACTTCCTGACCTTTACAGTTCCACTGCATCAGGGCTGCTCCAAGACCCATATTACAAGCGTCAGCATGGAGGAAGAAAGGCTTGCTGAAATCTGGGAAAGCTAAAACAAGGGAATAGGTAAGTTTTGACTTCAGTTCATCCATCGCGTTCTGGCGTGAGTCATCCAACCGGAATTCCGTGTCCTCACGAGTCAGTGAGATCAGAGGCTCTGCAATGCTCGAAATGGCTAATAAATCTCCGATAATAGCCAGTTAGACCTAAGAAATGGCGTACCTGAGTGACAGAAGTGGGGACAGCGTACTCTAGGACAGCTCTGACCTTTTCAGAGTTGGGGCGCAGACCGTCTGGTGTCACCATGTAGCCGAGGAACAGCAATTCCTCCCTAAAGAACTGGCACTTGTCAAGCTTGAGTTGCAGGCCAGCATCACGCAGGCTAACAATCACTGCGTGGAGATTCCTCAAGTGTTCCTCAAAAGACGGTGATACAACCACTATGTCATCTAAATAGACTGCACAGATCTTATGCACTAATCCTGCCAGAATAGACTGCATGAGCTTCTGAAACGTGGCTGGGGCGTGGCAAAGGCTAAAGGGAAGAACCCTGAACTGGTACAACCCACAGTGGGAGACGAATGCAGTTTTGGGGCGAGATGTTTGAACCACTGCCACCTGCCATTAGCCCCTTGAGAAAGTCAAAAGTTGAAATAAACCTCCCTCTAGTCAAAAAATCAAGTGTCTCATCGATTCAGGAAGTGGGAAGGAATCTTTGACTGTAACCTCATACAGTCTCTGGTAATCAACGCGAAACCGTAGCTCACCATCAGACTTGATCACTATTGATGCCATCTTTGAGCATTTTGTTGATCTGTTCCTCAATAATAGCTCTTTCAGCGGGTGACGTACGGTATGGCGGAGGATTAATAGGCTTCTCTGATGTTGTCTCAATAACATACTCTATTAGGTCAGTATGCCCCAAATGGCCTGAAAAAAGCTCAGCAAACTCCAAAACTAGAGCCTTTAACTCTCCTCTGCAGTTTTCAGGAACATTTGCGCCTGCAACTTTAGCAGCAAGTGAAGGCTCCGGTTGCAACACAGCAGCTATAACCTGGCCCCCTAACGCATCATCAGCCTCAAGATCCTCCACACTGGCAGCACAAACCTCCTCCTCAACATTAAGCAATGGTGTACCCTTTCCCCCAAAAGCGACTGAACGGGATGGCACATGAATACTCAGTGATGCTCTCAGCAGAAAATCCATACCTAAACTAAGAGGTGAGGTAAATCTGGGGATGACCACAAAGCAATGATAAAAAGCCTTGCCCTTGAAAGAAAATAAGACCCACAGCACTCCCTCCGGGGAGCACGTTGCTGAATCAGCCAGAGCCAAGGTAGGCGCTGTCCACAGTTGCACTTTCAGAGTAATACCACAGTGGCGGAGAACACTGGGATGTATTGCGGAGACTGATGCACCCGTATCTAAAATAGCTTGCAACCAACCACTCTTCACGTTATCTGAAACTAAAAATGGGCTGTTCCAAGACACAGTATATGAGCAGTCTGAGATTTCAGGAAGCAAGCCTGAATTTACCGCTGGCCCCGGTTTGTTGGACTAACCGCCAGCATTCCTTCTCCGGCTGCGACCACTACGGCAAGCATTTCCCTCTGGTGCCAACCTGTCAGGTGTTTCCAATGTGGGCTCAGAAGGAGAGGAAGCGTCCGTCACTGAAAGAGCCGGAGCAAGACTGCAGCGTGGGCAGTTACGTCTTTTTACTTCTGGAAGGGAACCGCCGAAACAAAATAGAGATTGGTTGCTTCTCCCATGCCCCCTGTGTTTAGATTGCTCAGTCCTAGTGGGCCCCAATGCTGCACACAATTCATGAGCTACAAGGAGGAGATCGGACACTGAGGACGCTTGTGCACCATAGAGGGCCAGCCTATATTGGCCCGACGCATGCCTACCAATTATCTCCACTTGCTCTGCCTCAGGAGGGGGGCACTGCAGCCTCCGAAATTCACCCACAATAGAGGCCACAAAGGTAGGCAGGGGCTCACTTGGCTGCTGAACTCGGTCTAAGATGCCTTTTAAAATAATCTGTTGGTTTTCAGAGGGCAAAAATGCTATTTTAAACATTGCATTAAAATGGGTCGACGACCGCCCATGGGGCGTCATAGCAGTGCACCATGCTTTAGCCTTTCTAGGTAAGAATCTAGGCATTTCTACTTATTTCTGGGCATCTGTCAGTTGTAATGCTTCCTTATACACTGAGACAGATCTGAGCCATTCCTCAGGCTCAAGATTACCGTCAGCTGAAAACACCTCTGGGGTTAAAGGAGGGCCATGTAGCAAAGATGCGAGTGCTCTCAGCAAGCCACTTACATTTTGGGCAGCCTCTGGGAGTCAAGTTACAGCAGGGGTAGATGTCACTCCCAATGGCGTAACTAACAGAAGTTGCGTGGCACTCGGAGGAGTGGGCGGGGCCAAGTGTGAGGGGTGGCATGTGCCAGGGGGCTGGGGGTGTAACTGTCTGACTTAGTCAGTCTTGAGAGCAAGAAAATCATTCAAGCAACAATGAAGCATTGAAACCTCCAGCTGAAGTGCCTGCAGTAGGGCCTCCAAAGCATCTGCTGTCAGACTTCCAGTTGCGGTCCTGGGGCGTGCCCCATTGTTTACAGTACAGTCCATGAGTCTGTCCATAGTCACAGGACTCAGAGAACTAGCTATACCAGACTTAAATAGACAGTTAACTTATGACAGCCTGAAAATGTCACAGAGAAAATAAAATATTGGACATTTAACATATATCCTCTCAAACTGTGTACACTAAACAGCACTTACAATGATAAGCAACTTGGTGTACCATCACTTACAAATAGAGTAGAATAGAATAGAATAGCCTTTATTGTCATTGTACCAAAGATACAACGAGATTGGTTTGGAGAGAAAGTGCTCCGGGCCGCTGTGACGTGCGTCGCGCCGCCAACTCCACTTTCTTCTTCGAAAAATTAAAGGTTACAGTTAACACAGAAGATGATATCAGACATAATAATACACATCAGGTTATAACACGACGCGCAGGAAACGCGTTGGAATTTTTTCAGGGGAATGGGAGGGGGAGAGAGGTGGGGGAAGAAGGGATTAAATGCAGGAGGGCAGCCTTGGCAGAGTCCAGAGTCCTTATCAGGCAGAATACTAATACTAATTGTTACTGCACAATTGAAATCCAAGAAAGAACAGATTAGTGCTAAACCAGCTACAAAATTAAACATTCAATGTTATACATATTTAGTTATGATGGACTCTCCCTGGTACCAAGACTCTGCATGTGAGAGTCCTCCACGATACCATTAAACTACCCCGATCACAAACGCACCCCTGGGGAGAAGGAAATAAGGGAAGAAAAAAAATTCCAGCCAGTACATGCAACGAAGTGAAGCTGTTTCGATCAGAAGCCTCTGTGCCAATGCCCTCGCTTGCAGGCGACGACGGCAATCAAAAACATGAATATCCTGTCAAATGGGTGAAGGTTGATAATAAAAAAACTGTCTAGGTCCGTAAAGTTTAATTCCACCAGAACGCATAAAGCACCGTATGCAATGTCTTATCACCCTCGTTTGTGCACGTAAGAAAAAAACTGTTGCTGAGCAGAGTTCAGTCATTGAAAAAAAAACGGCGCGATGACGAAAGGGGAGGAGGGAAAGAAAAGAGAAAAAAAAGTCTAGCAATATGGCGAATTGTGCAGTTTCAATTCCAGACGAAATCCAAGTCAAGCACTGTGAGCAGTTCAGCTCTCAAAAACAAAGTCCACCATCAGTCCACGACATAAAATAGCAGCATGCCATGAAAAGATTAACGCATCCTCTTAGACTGGCAAAAAAAAAAGTACATAAAGCTGCAAAAACGTAGCTAGGTAGTTTGCTGCATGCCGTAGCTGAACAACTGAAGCCACACTCGGCTAATAAAAGTACGGATTCTATCACAGTGATCTGGATTACATAACTTTATGACCAGAGTGAGCGTATCGTTATGCCACCAACATTCCGCAAAATACAGTTTATTTCTTTGGCAAAGTTCATCCGGGGAGGCAGAAAATTTTTTTTTTTTTTTTTTTTAAAGAACCAAATGAACCTAGCAGCTAGCCGGCTATTGTCACCTCTGATAGCCGCAGCCACTCTTAGCTGAGCTAGCACCCTCCGACGTGGCTCCGTGGTGAAAATGCAGAGCAGACGCGGCAGGTCGAACGAAGAAAAAAAAAAGTACGAGGGGAACAAAATTCACTGGTCGTGAATTTGAATTTCTCCGGTCCCTGTTGAGGCACTAGTGTCACGGATCCGTCCGTGGCTGAGGGCAGAGCATCCGGTTCCAACGGCCGGGAAGTACCCGCTCCTGCTCCACCAGGCTGGACCGTCCTGGAGGGGAGAGGAGAGGAAAAATGCAGGGTAGGCAACCCGATTGATACAAGTAGAGGAGACCAACTCGAACTTGGGGGCGGCTAGACAGCACTTTCTTAAGGCACTTAATTGGCATGAAGCACGGCCCACAGCTGGTCCACCCTTTTCCTACTCCTACTCAATCTCACTCTCTCTCACCAGGGTAATCTGCATTGCACCAGATCCTTATATATCACCACGTCGCATGCAAATACACGTCATCACATTGATTCCAGGGAATCTGTATCGTTCAGACACACGCGATCTCCATGCTTTGTCCGAGGTGTGCTGGCTGCTGGTTCCTGTTTGCGAGGGCTCCAGAGGATGACGGCGGGGATCCGACACGTTTCTATCAACGCTTGTTACGTACCTATAAAGGAACATAAGAAGTTAAGATTCATTGATTAATAGTATCTCCTATGGTTGCTGTGCATTTGGGCGGACGGCTTCCTGATTTTATGCTTTTGCTGCCGAGGAGCGCTGCCTGCCAGTTCCGTGTTGGGGGCGTGACGTCATAGATTCCAGGGCAGAGCGGTAGATAACTCAGAGTGGCGACACCCATTCAGTGGTCACGTGGTTTGTGGGGAAGCGCCATAGTTCTAAGCAGAGCCATAGAGAGACAGAGTTGCAACAACTCCATTGACCTCAGTGGGCCACTCCAAGGGCGGATCATGGAGGCGTCTAACAGTTCCAAACAAGCTTCCTGTGAAACAGTATTACTGTGGAGAAGTCATGTGTCTCGCATCTTCGACGCGATTATGTAAAGGTAAGAAGTAGCAGGTCAATGTATTATGACAAACATATTTTAACCGAACTAACAGTGTGATTTAAAACATGGCTTGTCACTTTCCAGCAGATTTTAAGATATAACGCATTTAGTGAAGATTGAACATGGCTATGTCCGTCTTTGCCAACTGTGCTTAACGTCAGTGTACGAAACGTTTCACTACGGTATAATTAAGTTCATTAGCGTATCTCTGATGTGTGAATTGACTTTAAGTGCACCATATAAAGATTTAAATAATGCTAAATAGCTAATAACATAAGCCTAATTATAATTACTAAGATGTAGCTGCTAGCATGCTATGCTGACCATGCGAAACGTCAACGTTAGTAATTTTAGCATGAATTTTTGTGGTTATTCAAGTAATTTGAACTACTAATCGATCATCAGTCTGTTTTGGCATGAACGACAGCTTATCACGTTATTCTCGAAAGTTACCGTGAGGTGTAATGTTATAAACGCTGCGTTCAAACGAACTTGTGAACAACAAGCTAAGCTTAAAGTTGAACATTCTGACAACTGTAATGGTGTGACTAAACTGTTAATTACCATTGAAATGGCTTATGATGTGTTAGTGAGGCTGGTTCTGGGTGTTGGAGAAGGAGTGCAGCGTGGCAGCAAATGAGAAATAGCTGTGAGATGCATATTAGAATCTCCTCCTGTCTGAAAATGTGTTTTGAGTGTTTTACACTATGAGCATCTGAAGTACCATTGTTAACATGCCAAACAAGTGAAAATTATGGCACCAATATAATTTGGTTTTCCATCGATTTTGTTCTTTTTTTAGGTCCATTAAAAAGGATTCCTATGTTTCCTGGAACACCATGAAGACCAGAAGATTTTTTATCCTGTTGGACCCATACTTTGTTTCATTGCCCCATTTCATCCCTTTATTTGTTTTCCTGTGCCTTAATTTGGTCTGTTAAAAATATTTTACCAATTCTCTGTCCCTAATATTTATTTTATTCTGGATAGCTGCCTTTTAATAATTTTTTCAAAATTATTAAATATCTAAAGATGCATATCGTCTCCTGGAGCTTCAAATATTGTGATCAAAGTAATATTGTAAATTTGTTTCCAATAGTATCAGTTGACTATCCATCAATGTAAGATGCATATATTGTGTACATAAGTGCAATATTGGCCAGCTTTATGCTGTGTAATACATACCAAGTTAGAAATATGACCCTCATTTAACCCGCTTTCCCTCCGTCAGAGACTGGGCGTGTAGAACGTGAACGTATTTTGTTACAGAGTTACTAATTGAATGCATATTTTTGTCATTGATTCAACTAAGCCTAAAGAATATTGTACTTGTGTTAAAAATGGCCTGTGTTATGTTATGATTGTGAAAGGTTTTTAAATAGTTAAAAAGTTAACATGGATGAACAAGATTTGTCTCCAACTACAGAACTCTTAGTATGGAGTTTCTATGCATATTCTCATTTAGGTCATTGGCAGACTAACCAGTCTAGCCTAGTGAACAGCATGAACTGAAGAAGGCATTTGTAGAGACGGCAAAACGTCTTCTAAGACATAACTAAGCTTTGTTGACCTGATTCAGTTTCCTTTGTATACTTGGTGTGGACTCCATGCAGTGACTACCATCTGACTGTGATAATGAATGAATGCATTGGTTGCACAGTATTGGTAGTTATTACTAGTACTAGCAGTAGAAATCCACAATTCTTGATTTCCATTTAAAGACCACAGAGGAAACAATATCCCATGAACTTCATTATATTGGTTGCTCTGGCTCTTTGTGTTTATTTATTTTTATGGTGGCTATCAAAGGCAAATTTGTAAAATAGGAAAGAAGGGAAAGGTTGGAGACCCCTGCATTAGATTGCTTTTTTTGTGTGTGTCCCTATTATGATCACACTGATTTTCATCCTTACACAGGAGAATTTTTGTTTATCCTAATACTGAAAGTTGCAGTATCTTACAATCGCTATTGTGTATGGTCAGTAGATTGATCATTTCTGATATTGTATGTTAAGACATGGTTATGAAATGGCTTTCAATTTGCTTGGCTACAACACTTATTGTCCTTAAACATATATGAACGTGTTTTTTACTCCGGAAGCTCCACGGAAACCTTTTCACTCCTAAGTGAAATAGGCTGCATCCTTCGAAGGCTGCATTATTAGGGGTGGTCACTTATGTCCATTCACTAAACTGACATTTAGGATAAGAGACAAGGTTAAATTTAGGGCTAGGTTTAGGTTCAGGGGTTAGATTTATGGTTAAAGCTAGGGAAGCCAGTGATGATTCACTTAAAACAAAGCTGTTTAACGGAGATGACATGACGTTACATTAGTTTGGCAGATGGAATGAAGTGATAACCCCTAAAAATGCAGCCTACAAAGGATGCAGCCTACGCTTTGAGATGCACCCATTGTCCTGTTCCATTCCAAATCGTCTCTACTGGAAGTCAAACGGAGTGTGATGAGATTACTCATAAAAAGTCTAGAATCAAATATATTAGAGATGGTAAGCTATAAACAGGCGAAATTAGTACAGCGTGAAGCAGCGATTTGCTAATCAAGAGGCACTTTATTCGAGACTCTGCAACAGCCACAATGATCACACTATGCCGCCTTTGTGTGCTTACACAGATAATAGCTATCTTTGTTAACAAGCTAAATGTTAGAAGCAAGCTAGCCAGCAAGATACATGAGACACTGGCTGCTAAATGAGAGCTACAGTTTCCCTGTAACGTTACTAGCCAGCCAGCTAGCTTGCTATGAAGGTAATGTCAGTGCAGTATCCTGCAACAGGTCCAGAAGCACAAAGCAAACAACATTTGCATAATTGGCAAAATCGAGAAGGCATCGGGATTTGACCGGAATAGCTAGCTAAAACATGATGGGTGACACTTAGATTGTCAACGTCCTAACTTGTGGATTCAATTTTATGAAAAGTGGTGTGGTTCTCATCCGAAATAGTTCTTGAGAGCTAAACTGAGTTAGAAACTCAGCAACCGTTTGTGATTAAACTTAAAACAGTGGATCAAGCTAGGCTAGGTAAGAGCATGTCAAAATTGTCAAAGCTAACTTTAAAGTTTTTAAAAAACTTTACCGAAACCAGTCACAGGCACCTCATCCCATCATTTACCGCTGTGATTTATATCGGTTTTGTTATGATTCTGTCATGTTCTGCTCTTGTTTTGTCTTAGTCTAGTTCCATGCAATGTTTTTGTTATTACCATGTTTTGTATTTCTGCCAGTATCCACATTTCTGTTATCTTTCCTGTCCGTGTTTTTGCTCTTGCACTGCATTGCACTTTGTCTCCACTGTCTGGTCTTGTGTTGAGCTACAGCACTTTCCCCAAGTACTGTGTGTCACATCATAAAATAAAGGAACCCTTGCGTTTCAGCCCCTCTCTTGCCAGAGGTCAGTGCTCACAGATAAGGACAAATTCAGAACAAATGAAGGAACAGACTGGAGCACTCGAATCACCTGCATCAGTTTATTGAGATGCCAAGTCTAACGTTTCGACGCACAGCGTCTTCCTCAGAGTGATTCGAGTGCTTCAGTCTGTTCCTTCATTTGTACTGTGTCACATGTTTAGTTGATTTCATGGTTTCTGGGTTTCCAACCATTCCTTCTATCTTGTTTGCTTCCTTCCCCTTGCTTTTCTGTATTACTAACCAATACTAAAAGTTTGTTGTTTTTGTTGAAGTTACTAACCTAGACTAACATTGTACATAATACTAACTTAGGGATTGTATAGCTGCACCTTACTAATTGATTAACAAGCTCTCAGCCCTTGCCCTATTCTAGTCTCCGCCTCTTGCCTTCACTTAATCTTCTTTGCTGCCTTTTAGCAGATCCTCCGCACCTGCTCAACTCTGTTCTTCCTCTCATTATCTGAGCACGTGAGAAATCCCTAACTGGAGCTGTATGTTTTGTCAATAGGCTGTCTCGTGATCCCTGTCCGCGTTTTGGCTTTTGCCTATTTCATGTGATTATGTTCTTCCTCGTGTTTGCTCATTTGTAATTAGTCTGATTCTCTACACCTGATTCCTGTTTAGCATGTGACTTCCCATGCCTGTATTTTAGCAGTCTTCTCAGAGCAGTTTCTTGTCGGAATGCTTCTCTTGGTTTGCCTGTGCCACGCTGTTTTCGCCTTGTATTCTTTAGGATTCTTTTCTGACTGGACCGTCCATGATTTTCGATTTTTGGCTCTGTTTTGGAATTTTGTCTGCATCTGTTTATCAAACCCTTTTTCTGCCTGACTATGAGTAATGTGAATGCTGCCCTGGTTTACAACTCAGATTCTGCCCTACTGGATTGTGATTTTTGGATTGTGGACTTCCTACTGTTGCCTTCTGCCCAGCGGGGGGGGTTTACCCCTTCGCTTGATAAAATCCCATCTACTGCATTGCTTGGTTCTCGCAGCTGGTTCCTGAACGTTACGTCACAAGTTTTGTGAGAAATAGAAATAGAAACTCCTTAGAGTTAATGACTGAATTCCCACAGCTGACCAAAGTAACTATGAAGCAAAGAACATGATCCTAAATCATCACAACTTCTTCAGACTTAAAATATATATATTTGTCGTTGTGCCGATCATACACAATTGGACATTATAAATGATACATGACCACTGATATGATATATACATTTTGTGAATCATAAGACTTCAATATTTTATTACATACCGTCAATGCTGTCTCAATGGAAGTGAATCAGTCTGAAGCTGCGAGAATCCTCTTTTGGAACTATAGGAAGTTTCCAGACCCGGAAGTGTGCTGCCATTTTTTGTACACAAGAGTCAATGGGAATGTCGCAACTCTGAGAATATAAATGGCTCTGTTCCAGGGACACGCAGTCACGCGGAGGCGTTACTGACGACGTCACTGTCAGGGGTTCCCTGTAGAGAAGTTGGCCTTCCTGAGGGACCAATTTAAATCCCCTAGTGGGCTACCGCCGCTGTCTACTGGATTTTAGCTGGACAATTGTTTTTATATAAAAATTTGTGCTTTATTGCAGCCTGCTTTAACATTTAAATTAATCAAATTCTTATTCAAAATAAATACATTTCTACAACCCCAATTCTGAAATAGTTAGGACAAACTGTAAATTGTGAATAAAATCAAAACACAATGACTTTCAAATCACACCAGTCAGAATTTTATTCACAATAGAACAGAGATAACATAGCAAATGTTGAAACTGAGACATTTTACAATTTTATCCACGAAATGAGCTCGTTTCAAATTTGATGGCTGCTACAAGTCCAAAAATAGTTGGGACAGGGGCCTGTTTACCATGCTGTGGCATCCCCTCTTCTTTTTAACACAGAGTGGAGGCGTCTGGGCATTGAGAAGACAAGTTTCTTGAGTTTAACCAATGGAATTTGATCCCACTCTTGTTTATTTAATACAGGCTTCCAGCTGCTGGAGAGTTTTGGGTCTCCTTTGACGGACTTATGGTTTAATTATGCACCAAATGTTCGCAATTGGTGAAAGATCAGGACTGCAGGCAGGCCAGTTCAGCACACGGACTCTCCTACTACGAAGCCATGCTGTTGTAATAGCTGCAGCGTGTGGTTTTTGCATTGTCCTGCTGAAATACACATGGCCTTCCCTGGAATAGATGTCGCCTGGAGGGAAGCATATGTTGCTCTAAAACTTTTATATTCCTTTCAGCATTCATGGTGCTTTTTAAAAGATGCAAGTGTCCCACACCATATGCACTCATGCATCCCCATACCATCAGAGATGCTGGCCTTAGAACTGAACGCTGATAACTGGAGGGTTGGTCTTTTTCCCCTTTAGCCCGGAGGACACGACGCCCATGCTTTCCAAAAAGAATGTCAAATTTTCACTTGTCTGACCACAGGACACTTTGCCGCTTTTACAGTCCATTTTAAACTAGATTTAGTCAGTAAGCATGGCTTACAGGATACCCCCCGCATGTATATCAGTACATTCATACTGAAACCATCAGACCTACAATAACAAAAATGTGTAAACACTACCAAAAACAAGTAGTCGGGCAGTACAACAGTCAATAGACCTTCCACCAAGAAAAAAAATTTTCAAAATCGGATGAGTAGGTTATGAGATCTAGGTCCAGACGCAGAGATGCACGCACACACACACAGACACACACACGCACGCACACACGGACGGACAAAGCAAATCCAGTATACCCCCCTAAACTTTGTTGCGGGGGGTATAATGAACCTTGGCCCACAAAACATTTAGTAGGGCCCATTTAGTAATGTCAGTGACAGAATCTTGCGGGTGAGTGATGCAGTGGCGTCTGAGGGCCCAAAGATCACGGGCATCCAGTAAATGTCTTTTGCCTTGTCCCATATGCACAGAGATGTTTCCAGTTTCTCTGAATCTTTTGATGATCTTATGCACTGTCGATGATGAGACCTTCAAAGCCTTTGGAATTTGATGTTGAGGAACATTGTTTTTAAAGTATTCCACAATTTTTTTACGCAAGCCTTCACAGGTTGGAGAGCCTCTGGCCATCTTTATTTCTGAGAGACCCAGCCTCTCGAAGACATCCCTTTTATAGCTAATCACGTTGCACACCTGATGCCAGTTAATAACTTGCTAAATGTTCTTTCAACTTATTCTCTTATATATTATTTGCTTTTTTAGCCCTTTTTTTTTTGCCTGTGTCCCAACTTTTTTGAGACCTGTTGTAGCCAGAAAATGTGAAATAAGCTCATTTTGTGGATAAAAATGTAAAATTGCTCAGTTTAATCATCTGAAATGTTATCTATGTTCTATTGTAAATACAAAAGTAACATATTGGCTCATGTGATCTGAAAGCCATTGCATTTTTCATTTATCCATAATTTACACTTCGTTCTAACCGTTTTGGAAATGGGGTTGTATTTTACTACTCATCTGTGGCGGTACTTCTGTGTTCTGGGCATTAGTCAAGAGAGGGGTGGTTACCAGGTTGCAAAGCCATATGGCTGAACCTTTCTACATGTATACAGAAAAGCAAAATTAGAAGTCAATCTGGCCTATTCCATTGTGTGAGGCTGTGCCTCCAGCCCTCTCCCTAGCCCTGACATTCCTCCACACCTTCTCCCTCACCATTTAACAGCACCTGCAGCTTGTTCATTGCCAGATGCAGGTAGGCAGTATTCAGCCTTAAATGGTATTGCATTTGTTTTCCACTGCTGGTCAGTGCATTTTTATGAGCCACACTTTGCCTTTAGTTTGACTTAGGATTCACGCTGTTGATCTTTGTATTCGTTTTATATTTAGTTGGAACCACGTTTCCCTTTTATTTTGTGCTTTAACTTTTTTGTTATTAAATATATTCATCACTACCCAGGCTTGCAAATGAGTCCTTCATTATCCTGGTTTTATAGTCCACCGGACAGCCGTTTGGCATCCGGCGGGCTCAACCCTGGCGCACTGCACAAGAGCATATTTTTCTCAATTTTATGATAAATCAGGAATTTTGAGGATCCCCACATCTTTGTGCTCATTTTCCCCGATCAGATTTTTTTTCTTTGAACAGTTTTTTGCATTTACATACTTCTGTAAAACAGAAGCGACAGATTCTCCAGGTCTAGGCGTTTATGGACATGATGGCACACAGGAGCACTTTCTGTTTCACAGAGCACACTATATTTATGGTTGGCCAGCAAAACAGATTCTTTTTTAGGGCTCCTCCGGACTTCTGGGACCTCAGCTGGGGTCAAATAATCAAAAAATTATGCCCAATCATGTGATTCCTTACCAATTTAATTTGACCTCAATGGACAATATCATAAGCTTAAGGACTAATGTGATGGAAAACTCAGAGGGACTTAAGGAAAGACAACCGCGGTGCCAAGAGAATCCAAATGCACTTAAACTAGACAAATTTGTCATGCTTCCTGTGTCCGTCATGTTTGTTTTTTTGTGAACAGCCAGATGGATGGTGCATTGCTTTGGATATTGATGTCAAAATGAATTGTGGGATGGCTTTATTGCCTTTCTTTTTGTTATGGATGGTCTAGAGCAGTAGTTCCCAACCCAGTCCTCAAGAAGCCCCTGTTCTGCAGGTTTTTGTCGCAGCTTTACTTTTGCATAGCTTATCCATTTAAAGCCCAATGCACCTTCATGCACACCATACTCAGGTAGATTTTTTTTCAACCAATCAGCATGAAGCCCTTAAGTGGATCAGCTGTGAAAGAGTAGTGCTGGAGCAAAAACCTGCAGGGCAGGGGGTCCTTAAAGGACTGGGTGGGGAACCACTGGTCTAGAGCCCTAGTCTTCAAATCACGGTCTTTGAGGTCTGAGAACTGCTGGTTTTCCACCTCCCTTTACCTGAGAGTCAGGTTCATACAATATGGCCTATCAGTGGCACTAAGTGTTCACTTGCTTACATGGGATAAAAGAAAAGCTGGACTGGATTTGGATTCGAAGTCCAGATTTGAGGATCCCAGGTATGTACTAAAGAGGATAAGTAAGCAGTCCTTATCATTTTGAGAAATCAAACCACTTTTTTCATGGCAGCCATGTATATAATTTGGGATCGGTTGCAAATAGTTGGGAAGTAACCTGAGCAAAATAGACTATTTGACTGCAACCTTGCCGTACCAACCAGGAAATCAAGACTTTTTGGACTCATATCCACAGCGTTCAAAAATTGAGGTGAAACTGTTTCACATGATAATAGGATAGATTTGATTTTTTTTTTAGATGAACTGTGAAATTAATTCTGCTGAATTTGTCTCTGCTTCTTTTTAACTGCAGAGGGATTAAGCCAGCTGCCATGCCACCCTGTGCCCTTTTTTGCACGACACTAATGTACGCAGGTACCTCCAAGGGCTGCAGTTCGGGGGCTAAAAAGGTGCGTGTACATCTTCAATGTTACAATAGGCATGCCTAGGAACATACTGCCGGTAATTTGCCAGATCAAAAAAATGACACTCTCATATTACGCATATGAAAACTGAAAAAAGTGACAAACAAAAATGTACTCCGTATAATGGTACTGCAACAGTCATGCTGATTCATGGTCTGAGAAATATAAATAAAAATACTGCAAGCACTCAAAAATTAAATGGGAGCATTGCTTTGGGAGTATAATGTTTGAGAGACAGATAGAGAGAACGAATATATAATACAAATAAAACACCATCTGTGAAGCGTCTGTGTGCTGAGTGAATTGAGATTGCAAATATGAACATTGGATTATGTGGTAAAATGTATAATATGTGTACGATGAAAACAAACAAAAAATGATCCATCATGACACCTGGGAGAGACAGAATTGGCCCATATATACATGGCAGGCAAAAAGAGGCCCCAGGCAGGGAAATGAACTCCAGACTCCCTGGTCAGAGTCAGACACACTGACCACATCACCAAAGAGCCAGGCTCATTGGCAAGGTAGCTAGGGTGTGTACTTATTAGGAGACATTTCTAGTGACTAGCCTGGAATCCCTCTGTATCAAGCTTTGGTCGCTCCCAGCGGTCACTTGCCGATACAAACTGGCCTCAGTTGGTAGGCCAGCATTCAGCTCTTACGTCGCTAATGAACTGGATATATATAAATATTCATATTTCCTGCTCTTGGCTGATTGGGTGCCATTTTGCCAAAAACCACCTATCGTGCGGCGCCATTGGCAGAATGAATGCTGACCGGGTTATCAGTCGCATCTTCTTGTCAGAAGAGGTAGCTAAGTAGGCGAGCAATTAAACCTTGGGATATACAAGTATCTTTCTTATATCTGCATGTTTTGTGTATATTTCCTTTTTCTTTGCTACATCAGGCATTTTACAACACAACTAACGGCCATACTCAGCATTACGAATATGAGTTAGCTGACCAGCTACGGCATTTGTGAATGTTATTGACATGAGCTTAAAAATTAGATTGTGGCTTGCTTGCATTTACTCTTGGAGTGGTTGTTAGGTTTTGTACAGGATAATGTTTGGCCATATCTACATTTTTGTTTATTTCAGTGGGATTCCCCAGAATAATAAAGGCTAAATTGAATAATACTGAAATTAAGTAACGTATTTCACTGTAATAGGCATTAGCTATAGCTTGAAGGGTATCAGCTACGTTAAGCCTATAAAGCTGATATGTAATAATTTATTCCTTGCTTGTCTACTTTCGTCGGAAAAGAGAAGATGGATAGCTTGTTCCTATTATTGCAACCTGTTGCTGCACAATGTTTTGGCATTTTTTACGTGGATGGCCAATGCCTATTTTGCCTCTTTTCCCCGCTTCTTTAATATCTGATATCAATCCAGTGCAAGATCATCGCGATCAAATATATTCCTTTTCCCTTTAAAAACAATTAAATATCGATGGCAACAACAGTATCACTGAACATATAAACAGAAGAATTATTTCAGTTTGAAAGTTTAATTCGTAGTTTGCCGCAGTCCATACTGTATTTCTGAATTGCCAGATGTTACGAGATCGCTGCTGAGAGAGAAACAGGTCTCGAATAAAGTTCATTTTCTCCTGATCTGTAGGTCTTTAAATGCTATTGCAGCAACAGAATGTTTGGAGGATATGTGGCCTGTGAAAAATAAGTCCAATATTTAATTCTGTGACAATGGGGCTAAACAATCTATGATAATCTGTGCTCACATTCACTTCTCCCCATTGGAATCAATTCATTCAAGACCCGCCGTTAGTCAATTTAAATGAGCAGGGCACCCTTGTGACTGTGAGCCAATCACAGATCTTGCATGGATTTTTTTGCGAATATTTGAAAGTCAAACGCTAGCCTATCGACTGAGGCCAGAACGTATAAGCGAGTGACTGTTGGGAGCGACCATAGCTTTAAACGGATGAATTCCAGGCTATCTAGTGACAGGATCCTTCAACTTTAACATATAGTTATGCGCCAATAATCTTGCTTTCATGACATTTCAGAATCTTCCACTTTGATAAGTGAGATTTCAGAGAAGTCGCACGTTCATGCACTGCTTAAAATTATCACCACCAGGGGCACAGTTTACTATGAAGGAATGGCAAAGGGCACAAACATGGTTCACGAAACTATGCAAACCCAAGCTGTAAGTCACAATCTCTTAAAATATCATCTAAATAAACTAGCTGAGTGAAAGTTCAGACTGGAAGGCTATCCTTTCACAGAATCAAATGTTGAAACTGAAATTTTTTTTCAAAAATATCTGCTGATTTTGAATTTGATGACAGCAAAATGTTTTTAAAAAGTTTGGACGGGACAATCAAAGACTAGAAAAGTCGTTTGATGCTAAGAAAAGACAACTGGCAGAACTTCTCACAGCTAATTAGATTATTTCTCAACAGGTCAGTAACATGACTGGATATAAAGATCAGTCATAATTACAACCCCAGTTCTGAAATAGTTGGGACGAAGTGTAAATTGTGATTAAAATAAAAATGCAATGACTTTCAGATCACGAGTCAATATTTTATTTACAATAGAACATAGATAACATTTCAAAAGTTGAAACTGAGACATTTAACATTTTTATCCACAAAATTAGCTTACTACAAATTCTGGCAGCAATAGGTCTCAAAGTTGGGACACAAGCAAAAAAGGGCTTAAAAAAAACAACTAATATATTAGAGAATCAGCTGAAAGAATATTTAGCAAGTAAAGTTAACTGGCATCAGGTGTGCAACATGATTGGTTAGAAAGAGGGATGTCTTAGAGAGGCGGAGTATCTCAGAAGTAAAGATGGCCAGAGGCTCTCCAATCTGTGAAGGCTTGTGTAAAAAAAACATAATTAAAATTGGGGAATTCTTTCAAAACATTGTTCCTCTGTGAGTTACCGTACTGGAACCAAATGCAAGACCAGGAAGTTTAAGCAAAAGGGAGTTTTATTGAAGTTGGGGGGTAAACCCCCTCAGGGCAGAAGGCTACGGTACATGGCAGCAAACACTAAACTCAGAGTCAGGCAAAACAGGTTCGTGACACCAGCACAGGTTTGTCAGAGAGTCCAAAGCCAAAATACAGTGGGCGTAATCCGAACCGTTAACAGGGCAGCAAACACCAAACTCCGAGTCAGGCAAAACGGGTACAGTACACGGGCAGAGAAGCATCAAAGAAAAAGCCAATATCAGAATTGGGGACGTTCCAGTCAGAAGTATACCACTAAGAGTACAAGGCATCAACAATCGCAGCACAGGGAAAAACGTTCTGACAAGAGCTGTGAGTGAAATAGCTGCTTAAATACATGTAGGCGAAGTCAGAAGCTATGACAGGGAACATGAGTTGGATCAGACTAATTACTAAGGAGTGAACATGAGGAAGTTCCTGATGACAAGAAATTGGCAAAAGCCAAAACGCGGAGAGGGATCACTGAGACAGCCTACTGACAAACATACAGCTTCGGGTTGTGAATTCTACTGTGTACAGAGTGAGAGGCGGAACAGTGATTAGCAAGGTGCCGAAAATCTGCTTAAGCCCAGCAAAGTAAATTGAGTGAAGGCGAGGGGTGGAGACTAGAGCAGAGCGAGTGGTGAGAGCTTGTTAGTCAATTAGTAATGTGCAGCTATACAATCCCTAGTGCTTGTTAGTAAATTAGTACTATAAACAATGTTAGTCTTGGTTAGTAAGTTTAATTAAATCAACAAACTGTTTGTATTGTTAGTAATATAGAAAAGCAAGGTGAAGGAAGTAAACGAGATTGGAAGGAATGGTTGAAATCCCAGAAACCATGAAATCACCGGAAAGTGTGGCAAACAATACTGGGGCATTGAGCGATCACATGACAAAAGACCAGACAGGGGGAGACTAAGTGCAATGCATGGTAAGACACAAAACATAGATAGATATACTTTATTGAACCAGGTGGGGTAATTTGTTCTCTGGATTTGACCCATCCTATAGTTAGGAGCAGTGGGCAGCCACAGAGCAGCGCCCGGGGACCAACTCCAGTTCTAAAGCCAGTTCCTCAGTCAGGGGTTCTGGTTGGAGTATTCCCATGATGCATGTTTTGTGGGTGGGGGAAACCCACGCAAACATGAGGAGAACATGCAAACTCCACACAGAAAGGCCCCGGATTCAAACCCACGACCTTCTTGCTGTGAGCAGCAGTGCTAACCACTGTGCCACCGTGCCACCCATGGACTGGAATATAACTGCAGGAGAGGAATATGGCAGAACATACAGAATCAAACAGAAACAAAACAAGGCATGGAATCCAAATCACAATTACAGAGCTTATTCAGACAAAGCAGAATTAAAAAACAAACATGGAAGTCAGGCAGAAACAAAAACATGGTCAGGCAGAACAGGATCATAACAGTCTCAACCTCAAATTGCAAAGGCTTTGAAGATCTTATCATCGACAGTGCATAATATCATCAAAAGATTCAGAGAAACTGGAAAAATCTCTGTGCCAAGGGAAAAGGCCGAAGACCTTTACTGGATGCCCGTGATCTTCGGGCCCTCATACACCACTGCATCACTCACCGGCATTGACATTACTAAATGGGCCGAGGAATACTTCAAGAAACCACGGTGTGTAAACATAGTCTGCCGTCCCATCCACAAATGCCACCTGAAACTCTATCATGCAAAAAGGAAGCCATTGTTGAGCATGATCCAGAAGCGCAGCCATGTTCTGTGGACTGAGGCTCATTTAAAATGGGCTTTAGCAAAGTGTCCTGTAGTCAGATGAGTCCAATTTTTTTTTTTTCGGCATCTGCAATCCAACCTGAATCTGGAAAGTCCAATTGGAGAACTATGTACAAGGCTTTTCGCATATGCGGCCCCCTTTTACCAACTCAGGACAGTGAGACAGCTCATGGCTCTCCTCCGAAGCTCGTACCCGTCGCCCCCGCTTTTTATACACTCATTGGTCGAAACCCCGCAAGCTCAGAACGAGGACAGAGGATACCCGAACATGGACGATCTTAGAATCTTCCTGACGAGCGCCCGTCTGACCAACAGGAGGCGCATGATTTTTGGCGCATAATTAAACGAAAAGTCCGTAAAAGGAGACCCAAAACTCTCCAGCAGCTGGAAGCCTGTAGTAAACAAGAGTGGGATCAAATTCCAATGGCCTAACTCAAGAAACTGTCTTCTCAATGCCCAGACGCCTCCACTCTGTGTTAAAAAGAAGAGGGGATGCTACACCGCGGTAAAAAGGCCCTAACTTTTTTTTCCTCTTTAGCCCGAAGAACACAACGCCCATGGTTTCCTACAAGAATGTCAAATTTGGACTTGTAGGTCACTTTGCCACTTGTCTACAGTCAATTTTTTTTAAAGATTATTTTTTTGGGAATATTTCCTTCATTTGACAGGTATACAGTGAGAGAGACAGGAAGAGTTGGGAAGAAGAATGGGGGACGACATGCAGCAAATGACCAGCGCTGGAATCGAACCCAGGTCGCTGCGGGAAGGACACAGCCTTTATGGCACGCACACTTAGACTGATGAGCCACCAGGGCGCCCCAGTCTATTGCCAATGAGCCTTGGCCCACCTAACAGGGCGGCGCTTCTGGATCATGCTCAACAATGGCTTCCTTTTTGCATGATAGAGTTTTAGGTGGCATCTGTAGATGGCATGGCGAACTGTGTTTATAGACAGTGGTTTCTTGAAGTATTCCTGGGCCCATTTAGTCATGTCAATGACAGAATCATGTCGGTGAGTGATGCAGTGGTGGGCCCGAAGATCAAGGGCATCCAGTAAAGGTCTTCGGCCTTGTCCCTTACGCACAGAGATTTTTCCAGTATCTCTGAATCTTTTGATGTTGTTATGCATTGTCGATGATAAGACCTTCAAAGCCTTTGACGTTGAGGAACATTGTCTTTAAAGTATTCCACAATTTTTTTAAGCAAGCCTTCACAGGTTGGAGAGCCTCTGGCCATCTTTACTTCTGAGAGACTCAGCCTCTCTAAGACATCCCTTTTATAGCCAATCATGTTACACACCTGATGCAAGTTAACTTAATAACTTGCTAAGTGTTCTTTCAGCTGATTCTCTAATATATTAATTGCTTTTTTAGCCCTTTTGAGCCTGTGTCCCAAGTTTTTTGAGACTTATTGCTGCCAGAAAATTTAAAATAAGCTCATTTCGTGGATAAAAATGTAAAATGTCTCAGTTTCAACATTTGAAATGTTATCTTTGTTATCTATTGTTAATAACATATTGGCTCATGTGATCTGAAAGTCATTGCATTTTGATTTTATTCACAATTTACAGTTTGTTCCAACTATTTCAGAATTGGGGTTGAACTATTTCTTCCCAAAACATGTCATTGATTTTGAACTGTCAATAGCCCATGCATAAGACCCAAAGCGCGCATTTCGTAAATTGTGGTTTACCGCAGGTCTGTCAAAAAATAAGTATAAGTATAATTGAATATATTTTGTTGTTGCTTAATGGTATAATGTAATACTGTATGCTTTGTCTGGTTACGTGTGTGACAAACTTTCTAACAGGCCTGGAAGCTATTGTTAGTTCACTCTGAAATGCTCAGCTCCATAGCAGCAGCTTAATTTGTTCATTAATTAGTCAATAAACATGGGAATATGTAAAATTTCTGACCTGTTCCAATATGAATACATTGATATAGTGTTTAACAATGAAGCTGTCATTTGAGAAACTTTCTATAACCAACCCGCTAGTTTCGCTAGTGTTATCATTTGTAACACTTTAAGTGTGGTACCTTTTATTCTGAAAGCAGTGAGCGAGATTGGTTGCAAATCTACTCAACATTAACTCTAAAAAAAAGATTTTCTGAGTCTGAAACCTTTCTGCCTTTCAATTATTTGCCGGCTTAAGAGGATGAAGGACCTGACACCTCCCCACAACTGAAGCCAAGAAGTTTGAATTTCCCCCCGGTGGCTGGCTGTAGTATAAGTAATAAATTCTGCCACTGCTATGTTGGCAGAGACCGTAGGACATGAGCCAAACCAGAAAGTTAAGTATGACGCTAGTCTAATGGGGGAATTTATCCTAATTGGGAAACTTGTAATGGATACAGATGAAGACCAACTTTGGTGGTTTATTACATAATGCACCAAGTCGTTACAATTTCATAATAAAAAAACGCACCACACACATTTTGTAATAACCAGTGCAATATGTAATAACTTATAACAAAATGCGGCAAAGTTTATTACAAATTGCGTTCAGGATTTTTATTACAAAATGCGGCAGATAAATACGAAATGCTGTGTTATCACATAATGAAGTGAAAATTTATTACATTATTATATTTTGCGGTGTTATTACATAATGCAGGGTTACAAACCCACCCATAAAATTTCAGAGATATCCTTTCATTACTTTTTGAGTTATCTTGTATACAAACAGACAGGCAGACAAACCAACACCCGCAAAAACATAAGCTCCTTGGTGGAGATAATTATGTATGAATGCAGATTTCTGACAGTTCCAGACAAAGGTTTGGACACAGTTTATTTGTGCTTGTCTAAGTGGCTTTTAAATCAGTTATATTTTCTGAAGGTCAAGTTTAGTTAAACCTCAGTCTAAGTGTAATCTAAGTGTGAATTAGCTTTAAACATGGTGTCTACATGTAAACCAGAGTCTAAGTGCTTCAACTACGCAGGCACAGTCAAGTGCAACCAAGTTTCTGCATCAAAGGACCAAAGCTCCGAGGCCGGGGTGTCCAGTCTTATCCATGAAGGGCCAGTGTGGGTGCAGGTCTTTATTACAGTGTCGGGTTACAGCAGCTGATTCAACTAATTAAGTAATAGGGCATTCAAACAAGGCCTTGCTAATTAGAAGCAGGTGTATTAGTGTTGGGTTGTCACAAAAACCAGAGACCGCACTGGCCTTTTATGGATGAGATTGGACACATCTGCCTTAAGGCTAATTGGGCAGCAGGGTAAAAACACTTCCCTGTAGAATTTGTCGAGGGGAGTGTGAAGATCATAGAGAACAAAAACAGCGACTAGGAGATTTGTTCGAGCAAGGTGAGGGAGTGGGTAAGAGTTCACGCAACCTTCCGGGCTCGATGTGGCAATGGCCAACAAGTCATGAGGGAATTGAAAGAGCAGTGGGATCTGAAGATTTTAAAGGGGTTTTTCCTGTCAACCGATAATGCCTCTGGCACAGCAGCTGCCAAGAGCAAAAGTTCAACCAATTGGCCTCTAGACCTTGGAACATCCAAAAGATGAGCCATGTCGGTTACATAAGAAAGTTAAACCAAACTTCAACCATCCCCACACTTAGTTACCTCTGTAATGTGAATATAGGCCACTGGATGGCAGTATTTACCTTTTTTTTGTTCAGCCCAGACTGGAGCTAGGTTTAGACATGTCCTGGGCATGTCTGGGGAAAGTCCCAGAAAATAAAAAAAAAAGGTCTAAATGTGGGTGGGGTCTGCAAAAGAGTATATAAAGAGTAGAATTGAGACAGTAAAGTAGTAAGAGAAATTGCAAGGAGAAAGATACATGTGACCAGACCTGCCATTTCTGTTCAAGACCTGTGACGTTTCCTTTGTGGATTTTTGCCTGTGTTTGAGCATCTTCCTCACCCAGCACATCACCAGGAAACCCACAAAAAGGACTGTAAATATTTCTGTTTTTTTTTTCCAATCAATCTTGGTCTGTAGATGACTTTAGTCATTATTGTCTTTGTTAAAAATTAAATGTGTTTAAGTTTTAAATTGTGTCTGTCCCTTGCTGTTGCTGTTGTGTTGTAAATTGTCATACAAATCAGGGCCATAACACCTCCGCCAAGGAGGTTATGTTTTTAGTGGCGTTTGTTTGTTGGTTTGTTTGTGTACAATATAACTCAAAAAGTTATGGACAGATTTTGATGAAATTTTCAGAGAAGGTGGGTATTAAGTCAAGGAACAGGTGATTAAATTCTGGCATATCTAGGCTAAAGTACTGCTGAGATACACGCCAAAGTTCAAGATTTTAAGTCTTTCCAATGGGTCGGAGTTCCAATCGGCGTGCTTCTGGGTTTTGCTGCCCCCTGGCGGAGGTCTGCACTCTCTGAGTGTTTTTCTATTTTAAAAATGTATACGATGAGCTGCCGGATAGCTCACTCGGTTAAGGCACTGCGCTGCAGTGCAGAGGTGTCTATCACGTCGCGGGTTCGAGCCCCGGCGTACCCACCGGCAGGGGTCGGCAGCTTTTTCAGAGAAGCGCACAATTGGCGATTGCGCTACAGGGTTTCAAATTGGGAAGGGACTGCCGAATTTGGGTATATAATAACCGCTTTGTTCGTTGCTCCAGCGCCTCCTGTTGGCCAGACGGGCGCTCGTCAGGCAGACTCTGGGTTTGTTCACGTCCGGGTATCCTCCGCCCTCGTTCGGAACTTACGAGGATTCGACCAATGAGTGTATAAGAATCAGTGGCTGACGGACACGTGCTTCGGAGGAGAGCCGTGAGCTGTCTTCACTATCCTGAGTTGGCAGCAAGGGGTCGCATACGAGCAAGCTTTGTACATAGTTCTCTAATTGGGCATTCCAGATTCGGGTGGGATTGGAGATGCCAAATTTAAAAAAAAAAAATGTGTACGAAGTAGACCATACTTAGACCGAGGTCTAAACCGCACATAGATGACTGAATATTTAACCCCTACTTTAAGTATTGATAGAATTGATACATAAACTTGACAACTTGACATACTTAGAACTGGGTCTAGGTTAAGTTAAATGTGACCCTCCAGCACCAAACTAGTCACATGGGTCAATTTTTCAAAAATGGGTTTTTGGGCTCATCTGACAGGGCATTTAACATGAGCCCAAAAACCTCATTCTTGAAAAATTGACCCATGTGACTGGTTTGGTACTGGGGGGTCACAAATAACAATTAAACCTGACTTAAGAATATGGGCCGTTGAAAACAACATTTCTCATTTCAATAGCTATGTAATTATGCTAACTGTTTTGTCGTAGTGTGTTTGTGTTAGATATGTGGATTAATGAGATAAGTGTAAAAAGATTAATGGGATTCCAGTCTAAAGCTGACTCTCCACAGGTGACTTGTGTTCAGTCAGTCCCCTTAAACATCATGGAGAGGCATAAAAAGAACTGCGCTTCTCATAGAGTATATTGCATGTACTGTTTTAGGACATGTTCCCCAGGGTGTCTTATAATACCTTTTGAAGATTACAGCCTGCAATCAGAGAAAAAAAAAACAAAACAATAGTTTACATCACTGGATAGAGTCAAAAATAATTGTTAATAAAAAACCCATATTTGGAAAATATCAGTAGATATTGCAAATACATTTGGAAAACTAGAACGGGCACTCGGTAGAGCGCATACCTTCGCCGACGCCACTGAATCCCTCGCCACTGGCGTTGGTTTCATGCCGATCGGATAAAAATTGACCGAGATATGGCCGAAAGTCGGTTTTGACCTTTTCGTGGCCTTGACCTTGACCTTTGACCCGATCACTCCCAAAATCTAATCGATTGATCCTCAGGTCATGCCAAATCAACCCACCAAATTTTATGAAATTCCGTTTGGTACTTTTTGAGTTATTCGATACACATACATACACACAGACAGACACACAAACAAACTAGAACGGGCACTCGGTAGAGCGCATACCTTCGCCGAAGCCACTGAATCGGGTATATAATTCTGCACATTTTGGCGTTGGATTCATGCCGATCGGATAAAAATTGACCGAGATATGGCCGAAAGTCGGTTTTGACCTTTTCGTGGCCTTGACCTTGACCTTTGACCCGATCACTCCCAAAATCTAATCGATTGATCCTCAGGTCATACCAAATCAACCCACCAAATTTTATGAAATTCCGTTTGGTACTTTTTGAGTTATTCGATACACATACACACAGACAGACAGACAGACACACAAACAAATAAATACACGGGGATCAAAACATTACCTTCGTCAGCGAAGTCGCTGGCGAAGGTAATCAGTGATTCAACTTAGTCTGGCCCAATAAAAGTTAAAACAACTTTCATTTTTATGGGTTATATGGATATGAGCCTCATGCATGAGTAGACTGAAAAAAAAATCCCTGTGAAAGAAGATGGATTTCCTTCAATTAAGTAGTTCAATGGGTTTGAGGAAATTTTTTACCTTTTATTCAAAAAAAAAAACCCAAAAAAACTGCAGTCCCTTGTGCGCAAAGACTATATTTAGTTTGATGGTGGGAATGGTGGTATCTCAGAAATCATACAGAGCTGAAGAGCAATTTACTGCCTATGAATTCAGAACAAATTTGACATCAAAGATTTGAGTGCTTATTTAGTGTGAGTATCAGTTCATTTAGATAGCATGTTGCAAATTCAAATCCCAAATATGACCATCAATTAAAGTTTTTTTTTTTTCATTTGACTAATCAGTTACTTGTCCAAAGTACTCAAGCAAAAATTACATTAATGTATCCAGATTTTGAGCTGTTTGCATGTCTCATGGTCATAATTTCATACCGTATGTCCGGTGAAAACAGAAACAGAGGTAATTTGACGTTCTCTGGATCTGCGTCTGAAGCCTATTTACCACCTGCGTTACCTATTTTGTGAATTCTTTGTTTTAGGTCCCTGACCCCATGGATCCTCTAATAACACTCATGAGGTAAAGGAACAGTATAAAGAGGATTTCAATACGGATTAGGAAGACAACCGCGCTAATAAGAGAATCCGAATGCACTTGCATTATGTAAAGTGATCACGCCTCACTTGCTTGTTATGTTCATTTGTTTTCATGATTGGCCACATGGATGGAAATCGCTTCAAATGTTGCTGCTGCACGGAATTGTGGGATGGTGTCATCTCCTTTCTTTTCAAAAAGCATGGTTCAGCATGCCCTATGCTAGAGGTGATAAGTTCGGAAACATTGAAGCGCCTTTCCTTTACATTTAGAGAATTCAAACACACTTACCATGGCTGCCACATAAATAATTCCTGGTAATTTTTTAGGAGTTAGGAACTTTCCTCAGCAAAAAGATTATTCGAACGCAGCCCTGGCCTTTTTTTCAGACCATTGGTTTTGGAGTTTCAGATCTGTGAGAGATCACTGCCAGATGCATAAGCTGTGCGAGTGAGTCTCTGATAAATGGATTGTGAGAAAACAGCCTGCAATGTGAGTGCAAACGAACATTCGCTAAGGTTTCAATAAACTTTCGTCTCATGTTTTTGCATTTCCGCACCTTCTGCTGACATATGTTCGCAACAGTTTTCTGTTCATCATTTACAATATTCCAAAACTGGAAAACAAACTAAATACTCCATGCGACCAGTGCCAACTTTGTTTCGCCAACTCACTCTCAAGAGTTTCAGTGTAAAAAGTGTGCTGCATTTGTAAGGAAAGAACTCAAATACAAGCTAACAATTGTGGAGATTCTTTTTTTGTCCACCCTATCAAAACAGTATGCAAGTGTTCAAAACCCTACCAAAAAACCTTGCAAAACCCCTTTTATTACACTTGCATTCAAATACAGAGCTGCAACCCTCTAAAACTTTTTTTTTTCTCGGTTTCACATTTTTGGTGTTTCAAAATATGGTATGATACTCATTCCATAATAGGACGACTGGGTTAAATACAAATCAAGATATGAATGTTATGTTGGCAATGTGAAGAAGCCAAGAGCTGATTTTGTGCTGTGCATATTACCTTTATGACTTTTCTTGTGGTTGCCTTTTCCTCCATCTTCTCCGACCATGTTATTATTACAAGTGAATTCTAACTTTGCTGATGGCTAAACCTGACATAAGTGTAAAGTTGTTAAACATATAGCATCGGACTGATTGCCACTGGGGGGGTGGGGGATCCTGTAACATACTCTTTTACTTAATACCGTGTCCTCTGACTACTTTGTAACGTAAAATCACTGGCAGCTGCATTACCAGAGAGAGAACAATGTCAATACCACAACAAGTTGACCTGAGACAGGACAAAGCAGTATGTACCATGAGTTTAAAAGCAGCTTTAGCCCTGCAGCAGTATAATCACAGTTCAAGTCCTCTGCGCAAAAGAGTCAGACTCCATTTTTTGAGAAAAAGTGTTTGTCTTACCAAGCTCATTTTTTTAATTATGTTTTTTTATTACAAGTTTTGTTGCATGGGAATTAATTTGTTTAAATACCAATACTTGGAAAGTAATACTCAATATGTTCCTTAAAGAAATAAGCTACAAAATGTGTGGACAGGTGCACACGATATCAAATATCGCCACGTCCTAGTCATTACCACGATTGCTCTCCCCTTTTCAGCATTCCTCTATCAGCTTGCGGCATTGTCTCTTTTAATGGATTAAATATTGTCTCGCTTCACTCCCCACCCTCCTTGTCTCCCTCTGTGTTCCCAATCCTCATGTTGATTGGTTAATCCTGTATATATACTGTAAGTTCCCAAGACTGTTTCATTTGTCGCTGAATAGTTCGGCCTGTCAGACGTATACCAGCAAGTACCTTTTCTGAGCCTAAACTGCTGCTATCAATCTTTGGTTAACTTTGAGAAAACTGTATTTAAGCAACGTGTCCTCTTTCTTTCGGTTACCTTCTCTCCGCTCTCCAGTGGTCTGTAGAGAAGAGACAGACTCCTCCCCTGCACTGTCCCGGTGCCTTGGTGGAAGCTCTGTTCTGCAGCTGATGCAAATGGCCTTGACTTCCTGGCTTCTGACTTCTAGACAATTTATGACCATGGCTTGGATTTGCCCCCTCTGACTGTGTTTGCTGATTGCCTGACCCAGGGTTCCTGACCACTGCTCATGTCAGGGCCCCTGTTTCAACCAGCCACCGTTGTGTTATCTACTATAGTGTTATCTGTTAAAGCACCCCAGAGGCATCTTCTGTTGATCTGCACCTGGTTCCTTTGTGAGCCGTCTGTAAAAAAATCCAGTATTTTATGGAATTTTTATTGATTAATTGCAGGGCATGGACACTTAATCACATAAAACATTATATAAGAAACCACATCCCATATTTGAAATTGTATTTTTAGTATGTTACTTTATCGCTCAAATCCAACGGTACTTTTCTGAACTTGCTTATGTAGGCTGGTAGCCTGAAGCCACACTGAGTGAGGGTGATATTTCATAAAACCTAGGAACTGTTTAAACACTAGCAGTCTTTTCTCATAATTCTAGATGTAATTACAAAAGAAAAAAATGGAGCCAAGTCCCCATCCATAAAATATATATATTTAATAACTCATTCTTAAATGATTGCCTGCATCTCATTATAATAAAAGTCGATAAGTCACATACAGATCAAGTGTAGTCTGAAGTGTTACTGCTAAAGGGGAAACACAACAGATTTAAGAAGTTTCTGTTTTACCTACAAAAGTGTTTCCAGGAAATAAAAATCAAATTATTTCAGATGAATTGAGGCAAGAAAGCTGAAGGTTTTTCATTGCAATTGAAGAAATTTTGCCTTGAACTTTACAAAATATGAAAGTATATCAGTATATCTAAATTGTGACAGTCAAACTGAAACTTAATGTTTTAAGAGATGAGTAAAAATGCAGCACGCACTCCAAAATTGAATGGGAGCACTGCATAGGGAAAGTACAGTTTGTGATGCAAATAAACAGAGTGAATGAGTTCATGTAACAAATAAAACACCTCAGATAAGCCTCTGTGTGCTGTGTGAATTGAGAATGCAAATATGAAAATGGATCATGTGGATGGTAAGAATAAACATATGAAAATTATCCATCAAATTACCTGGGAGAGGCAGTAATGTGTATGTTTGCCAATCCTCGGTCATGTGCTAATATAGAAGCTTTAAAATATTTGTAAATTTCATATACTCAGCCAAAATAAGAACTTCACACTCATTTGGAGGTTGATAAGTTGAACATACAAGAAATGAGATTTTAAATAATGATTTTATTTAATTCTGTACTCATTAAAGATGGTGTATCATAAAAATAATGTCCATGATGTAACCAGTTCCACCAGAAATGCTACGGAAATGTCCAAGAGTAAAAATAGTAAGTTATAACTTGAATAAGAGCAGTGCGCAGGCGATGACATATGGTTTGGGCAGTCACACGACCTCTAAACAATTCATTCCTAGTGGACGTTGTAGTGGCAAATCGATTATGCAAATGACGTAAGACAATTTGTCGGTCTTCTGCTTCTGACGTCATCCCTGGGCTACCAGAACGAGGTCGGTCAGCTGCGGTGCCAGTTTGTTGGAGATGTGTCCGAAGATCATGGATAGTTCGTCGACTGCATCCCATAACCCTTGCAACGTCAGTGACGGACTTTTCCGTATTCAGCATGCCAATGGCACGTTCACGCTGAATGTTTGACAGCCATGGCATTGAAAATCAATGAATAATTAACTGTAAAAACTTGTTTTTCCGAGATGTCACTCTAACGTGCTAACATGAGCTCAGCTGCACATCTCTCATATGGTCACATGACTAGGAACACGAAAAAACATGGTTTTAGCTTAGAGTACACGTCGGAGTTGATGTGTGTCACGATGTCTTTGACAACACATTGACCCCTTGTGATAATAAAAACTCTTTAACTGAAAGTTTCAAGAAAATATTTACAAATTTATGAGTGTGAAGTTTCTTTTTTGACTCAGTATATTTCTGGATCTGCCATTTTGATAAGTGGGATTCCACTGTAACTGCCATTTATGCTTTACTGCACTATAAAATTACCACCATCATGGGTCTGTCCACATATGTAGGAATGACATGCTAAATGGAAGTAATGCTGAGTTTCATTTGTACTCAGAAGTTGGAATTTCCGAGTTCCGACTCGGAAGTTTCAACTGGAACACCCCCCCCCCCCCCGAGGTCGGATTTCCGACTCGGAAAGTCTGAGAATTTTCACTACCCCGAGTTAACATTTAAAGATGGCTGCCCCAGGTATAAACAGTAATTAGAAACTCCTGTAATATTCCGTTTATTATTTCTGACTCGTGTTTGTCGCAGGAAATCAGCTGTATACATTGTAAAGGTTGCAGACCGCATATTTGTCCAGAAGTTGTTTATATTCGGACAAGACAAACGCAGCATAAGGCCATGACAAGTGCTAACTAGAAGTTAAAAGCTTGGTCGTACAAGACCCAATGCAGCACAATAAGATCGCTATAGTTGTTGCATCCATGAGCAAGACCCCAAACCTCACACTAGGGGAATGACCCCTGCTTTGCCCAATGGGGGCAAATGGGGGTCAAATGGGGCCCCCCCATCAGCCCCATTGATACGATGTCAAATCATTGTAGGGCATTTTAGCACTGAAAAATCATCTATACTACAGGGATTCAACAACAGTTTTTCAAATGTTGAAATAGTAACTGTAATTAAACATTGAGTCAACATACATTTTTCAACCTCAACCAAAAATAACCAATCTGACCAATATCCAACATTGAATTTGTTGGGGTTTACGAAATGAACCAAGTGCGACAACCAGTAGAATACAAAAGGAGGCTTTATTTCTGAAGGGGGAAACCCCCCCCACAGAGCTGGCAAATGTACAATGTCCGCAATCCAAAAACAAAGTTCAATGGGCGTAATCCAGAATCAAAACCAGGGCACCAATCACAAAATCCGTAATCAGGCAAAAAGAGGTCGAGAAACAAGAATGCGGTACAATACAGGGAATATGCAAAGATCAGAAAGATAAATCACTAAGAATCAAGGCGTAAACAAACGTGGCATAGGAAGAACGATCTGACAAGAAAATGAACCAAACAGACATCTTCAATACACACCCGGGGTAAACACATGATCAGGGAGAACAGGTGCAATCAATGGTAGCAATAATCAGGGAGGGACACATGAGGAATAAACTAATTACATGAAGTTGGCTGTAGCCAAAACGCAGACAGGGATCACAAGACAAACCTATGAACAGAACAACAGCTCCGGTCAAGGAGTACTAAAGTGCATAGTAAAAAGAAAGGAAAGCGCAAAGTAAATGTGGAGATCCACAGAAAATAGCAGCAGAGATAATTAGGGATAGGCAAGGAGGCGGAGACTAGAATTGGGCGACTGCTGAGAGATCATTAGTCAATTAGTAAGTGCAGCTATACAATCCCGAGCCCATGTCAGTAAGTTAGTCCAAATATACAAGGTTAGTGTGGGTTAGTAATTAGCAAAAACAATAAACTGTTAGTATGTGTTAGTAAGACAGTAAAAGAGAGAGGAAGGAAGAACACGAGATAATGAAAGAAGATTGAAACCCAGAAACCAATAAATCACCCGAATGAGTGGCACGCAAGACAAGGGACCGTGAGCAAAGATACACACATGTCAAGACAGGGGAGACAAAGTGCAAAGCATGGCAAAGAAAACATGGCATGATAACTAATAAACTAAAACATGAAAAATAATAAAACAAGGAAATCTAAAATACCAAAAACACAATACATAATCCTAAGAATGGTCAGACAAAGGCAGTGGTCACTAAACACAAGAATCAATAATCATGGCGAGGCCAGGCACAGAACTTAAACTAGGCTAGGAATCATGGCATTGCAGAACTACCAAAACCTAAAGAGCAGAATCACAACAGAATTAAATGCTTTTTGCTATCTGGGCTCTGACATGCTTAACACAGCTTACTGAATTAGAACAGAGGGATCTACATTTGTATTTCATTATAGAAGACATAAAAGCATTTGCAGGATTCTTTGGGTAAACAGCAAATGAAAAAAATTAATTAACAGATTGCTTGACTCTGTTAAAGGTTCGCCTTTAATTGTACTATATAAGCAGGTTCAAATTTATAGTTGAAAAAGAAAATGCAAAATCCCTGCAACATCCGCTCTTGATATGAAGTAATAAATATCTGCCGATCAGTAAAAGTCTCAAATACTTATCAAAATAATATATGCAGTCACTGTACAATCAAACATAACACTACATTCTGTATTTAGCTTAACATGAAGAAAATAAAATTATCTAAACACGGTTACAATAAGACCCTACGCTGAGAGGTTCACAATCAGTTAGGAGTTCTTGATTTCAAAGAAGTTATCCAAAGAAAATATGGTCTCTGCACCATCAAACATCATAACACTTCTGACTGTTGCCACAAAGGAATTAACATATCTCTCTCTCTCACACACACACACACAACGTCCTGGCTGTAATCATACTGTTTTATTTTTTTAATATAGTAAAAACCGATTTCATATCCACGGTTTGAAAAACTAAAAAAACTCACTGTCCGCACTCGCATCTCTGAACTAGAAACTGAAGAATCCTTGTCTCTAATCTGAAGTCTCGCGCGGCTGTGCAAATGCAGCAGGCAACATGAGTTTAGTTTGTTTTAGACATGAAAGCAAGGGCTTCAATTCGCAGGTGCCCTTTTACTAGCTAATCAGCTCTGTGGTGCACGGTTAAAGACACTGCTTCAGGTATATGGCAAGCAGCTAACTTTGTCGACTGTATTTATCATAACAATACAATTTTAAGCTTGAAATGATGCCTTTAATTCAAACCGTGCAAGCGTGGTGGCACAAGCTGGTTACCATAAGCGAATACCTAGCTAGTTACATTACTCTTCCCTGTTGCTAATGTTAACATAACAGATGAAGAGGCACAAAACCTTTGCAGTCCCAACACTGTTTTTAGCTGATAAACTCCAAGACTGAATATTCATCAAGAAGTCAGACTGTGTCCATTGGAATCCCTCTAGGCTCGTCGGCTGACCCTCTCCAGGGTAGGGCGAGGGAAAGTTGAAAATGACTGTACATATGAAGATTAAACGCAAAAGTATCCTCAAATAAGCGTTTTATTGACGTTTATAAACTTAGCTAAATCCAATATTGCTGGTGATTTTACAGACTCCAGGTTTTGCCAGTGCTCGCATAACCAGCACTGCTCAGTGATTGATTTAGTTCGCCTCCCTCTCTGTGTTCTTCCCCCGTCAGAGCTCTGTCTCTCTGGCTGCCCTCCTCGATAACTGGTGAACAAATCTGGCCGCTCACATATGTCTAGCGACACATTTTAGAATTTTTGTATTTTTTTTGTTTCGTTTTTTATTTCATTTTCTCGACGTCATCCGCAATCAAGTAACTAGTAGACAAGAGTCGCCCCTTGCTCCCGTCTCATACACATGCTCTGCAGGAGAGGAAGAGCGGCTTTAAGTTCTGGCTTAAAGTTATTAGCCGCGGATATTGTGGATATTTTATGACTCATACATTTATTTTATGTCGACTGGGCTCATTGCAATTTCTATCGCTGTTTTAAAAACAAATTGGATAGCCTAAATTGTGCATTAACTTCATTCTCGAAAACTGTCAAATAAAATTGCGCCTCGAATATTTTTTTTAATATGCATTCCAGTACTACGTAAGAAGGAAATTCGATTGTTTACGCTTTAAATAACAAAATAATGACATGATTTTTTTTTTCAATGATAGTCCATGGAAAATTTCACTGGACGCAACATTAGTTTCTTCAACTTCTCGCTCTGGTGCCCTCGCGAGATCTTCTCCTGCTTCCTTTCGAGAAGGAGTTAAAAACTGCTGGCTGCTGCCCACTACCGGTCGGAGTTTTAAATGGAACATAAAAATGAACCACCGCCGTGAATATTTACATGTAAATTCTTAATTACAAAAAAAATGGATACAGTGCTGTTGAACATCGATACAGTATCATAAGACAAAATATCGCGATATTTCAGTGTATCAATACTTTCTTACACCCCTAGTGAACAGGCAAGGCTGGTGAAAACAGTCAAAGTTTCTATACCCATAGCAAAGTGAGGTCGGGATATGACCGTTGCTTCCCAATTGGGTGGCTGGTGACCACTATGGGATTTGGGGTTTGATATTGACTGGGTCTCTGGCCGGTCGGGTTGCAGATGGCAGTAAGACCACAAGGCTGCCGCGCTTGGCTGAATGTACAGTCAGACCACCAAAAGCCAAAAGTGAATGTGTTTGTAGAATCATTTTTTATTGATTCAGCTAATTATTATTACTTGTTTATCCTTGCTTGCTCTTACTTTGCTTTGGTTCATAACCTTTTAGGCCTGAGTGTGCACTCTTACATGTTTCTGATTTAGCATGGGCCTGCATAACTGTACTAGTGCGTCATGGCATATAACCTATCTAAGGTCACGCAGACTGAAGAGTCTGTAACAGGGACAAAATGTTTCTCTCTTTCTCTAAGTTTATGTGTTTATAGAAAGCTCTGGAATGCATAACGAGATAAGCTGGAGCTGGGGCTGATAGAGAAGACAGATGCCCCCCTCCCTAACAAGATGCATGTGAGCACACTAAGACAGCTTGACACGGGTTGCGTGAGACGGCGTGGGCTCTCCAGATTACCTCATGGGGCTCTAATTTCGTAGACCAGGCGCAGGCTGGGGGTTGCGCCACCCCAACGGGGTGTGTCCAGGCGTATGTGGCAATTTTGTGCTCGGCGTAGCCTGGCGCAAGTACTCCTCTGTCCCGCCTCTGCCCCTCCTTCCAGCGCAAGTCTTGCTCATTGGCAAGAGAAACGATGGATAGCGTGTTCCTATTATTACAAACTGTTGCTGCTTTAAATTTTGGGATTAACATGCATGGACAACAATGCAAGATACGTTACACATTTATTTTCAATATGTGATCTTAACTCAGTACGAGATCATAGCAATCAGGCTGTATTCCTTTCCCCCACTAAAGACGATAAAACCTAAGTGACAATAATAGTACCGTAGTATTAAGCTGCTTGCACACTGGACGAGAAACGAATTTTTCGCTCGACAGATTGCGTCTTGTGTCCGAAAGTCTGACAGGTTTGGTTTTAATAAATCTCCGTGTCCAACAGTCTATTATTGTTTTTAATTTCTTCAAAACTACTGACTCTTTTAGATATTAAACGTGTGTTTTGATAAGAGGGCTCAGTTCTTCAAGATGAGTGCCGAGAATTTCAATCAATGTTTCTTTTTAAGCTCTGCTCAATAAAGTGAGTCGACACTGGCGCAAGACAATGTACAATGTCTCCGTGTCTGACAGTCAAAAAAAAAAAAGAGGACGATTAGAACATATTGTGGCGATTCTGCCCCAGTTCGTTAAGTTAAATTTAGAAAATAGCGGAGTCTCACTATTGGCTGCACCGGGTGGGGAGAAAGAGCCAATCAGGTCTGGGGCGGGGGGGGTATAAGAGGGCTGAGTGGCCAGCGTTACTGTGCTGTTGTTACTGTTGTGTTGTTTAAAAATGAGTGTAATTACGAGAGATGAAGAAACAGCCCTTTTAAGGGCCGAACAGAAAATAAAACGAAGCCCGCCCCGGGCGATGCGAGAACCGCAATTCCTGCCTCAGTCTCAGTCCTTCAGTAGCGAGATCGCTACATTGGTGTCAGAAGTGGGATTTGAAGAAATTCCCCGCGAGATCACGCGCCTCGAGGCAGAACTGAAGACGGGGCTGCATGCGAAAGCGGACAGAGCCGCGGGGAGCAGGAGCCAAACAAGAGGGCTGTGCGCACCGGAGGGAAGGTGCGAACCTCGTCCCGCATGAGCTCCTACAGCAGCAGCGCCAGCGGCAGCTGAGAGAGAGGGGGCGCTGGAACCACGTAAGGGAGTGAAGCTACCCCGGTTTAGCGGCGCAGCGCCCTGCGAGCCCTACCAGGCTCAGCTGCTACTGGCGGCCCAGTGCTGTGGGTGGACGTACGGCGAGGCAGCAACCTACCTGGCGCTAGCCCTGGAAGGTCCAGCACTTGAAACGCTACTCGATCTCGACCCAACTGAACAGACTAGCCTAGCTTCGCTAACCAAAGCGTTAGAAAGGCGATACGGGCAGCGCCAGTCCACCCGTCTACACCGCCAGAAGCTGCTTCTTCGCCGCCGCCAAACGGGGGATCAGTTGGGGGCCGTAGCCGCCGACCTGCGCTTCCACGCCCGCCAAGGCTACCCCACATTCGGGACGCGTGAGCAAGACAAGCTAGCGCTGCACAGCTTCCTGCAGGCTCTCACCCCGCAACAACTGAAGCACAACGTCATGCTGAGCATGCCCCAGACGCTCGATGAAGCCCTTCTACAGACTGAAAGAATAGAAGACGTCATGAAGGAAGTGACGGCAACCAGCCCCTGGGAGTCACGCCCACAAGTACGCGAAGTGGCTCCGGAAGAGGCAGAGGAGCAAGTGAGGCGGGCTCATACCATGGACCTATCCTTGGCTCATACCCCCAGTCAGGCACAACAATATCGCTGCAACCGCCGTGACGAGCGGCGCTGTTTCCGGTGCGACGAGAGGGGCCATATTGCACGGGACTGCACAGCGCCAGCCCCAGTAGCCATCCTCCCCAGTTGTGTGCAGTCTGCCGGACCTGAACCAAGCCTGGCCCTACCCGCACCTCTAGCTGAACATCATACTGCCCTTGTAAGGGCGGATGAGCAAAAGTTCCATTCTGCCCTTGTGAGGGCGGACGAGCAAAATTCCCTTTCTGCCCTTTTTAGGGCGGATGAGCAAGGTGTGTTACCGCGGGTGGGCCGGCTAGGTGGGGCCGGTGGGCTGTACCTAGACTGCCGACTGGATGGCCAACCCTGCCGTGTGCTAGTTGAAACAGGAGCCACCATCTGTCTCGTTCGGCCGACGACGCTCCCCAACGCCACCTGGTAACCGACCGTGACCAGGCTGCAATCCGTGACCGGCCAGAGGATGGGCATGAAGCGCAAGAAGACAGTGAGCGTGGCTGTGGATAGCCACCTAGCCGAACAGGAGTTCTGGCTAGCGGATATTGGGGAAGCATGTATCATAGGCTTGGACTTGTTAGCATCATGGGGAGCTACAGTTGATGCAGCACAGGCGACACTCACCATCGGCCAAACCACAGTTCCATTGCACCGAGCTGCAAAAAGAAAGCGGGCGGCGAGAAGAGCTCACTGGGCCTACACAGCCTACACACGGCCCCCCGCTGACCTGCTAGCTAGCCCACCACCGCCCATGCAGCACACTAGCTGGCCCCCTATCCAGCGTGCCAGCCCCGGGAGCAGCCCCGCCCGTCCGCCCTTCTCCTTCTTCGTGCCATGCTTCCCTCTCAGCCGAGCAATCCCTCTGTGGCAACGCAGCTGCAGTGGACTCGCCTTTTCTCAGTGCCAGCAACTGTCCTGCTTGTTGACTGATAACGCGGACTAGGGATTGTATAGCTGCACTTTACTAATTGATAAACAAGCTCTCAGCACTCGCCCTTTTCTTGTCTCCACCTCTTGCCTTCACTCAATTTACTTTCCTGTGCTTCTAGCAGATTCTCTACACCTGCCTAATCACTGTTCTGCTACTCATTCTGTGCACATGGAATTCCCTAACCAGAACCGTATTTCTGTTCATAGGCTGTCTTGTGATCCCTGTTCGCATTTTGGCTTTTGGCTATTTCATGTGATCAGGTTCTCCCTCATGTTCGCCTTGTACTCATAGTGTTACTCCTCTGACTGGACCGTCCGACTTACGTTTTTTGACTCTCCTTTTTGGTACTATTGTCTGCATCTGTTTACAAACCCTTTTTGCCCGACTACGAGTTTTGTTCGCAGATTGAGGATGTACATTATATATTTATGGGGAGCTAGGCCATGTACTGTGACAGGTTTTTTTTTTTTTTTTTTAGTTGAGGTTTTACGCTTTTTTTTTCAGCGCCGCGCTAAGGAAGGGGTAAATAATGGCGAATTAGAGGCTACAGAAATGGTTTTAAGAAAACATGTTTGTTATGAACGGTAGGCGTATAATGAATAAATGGCTTCCCTGCCCCCCGTCACCTTTCACCAATTCATATGATTGCAACTGATTGCGTTCCTTTTGTATACCATGGTAAGCAATTCATGTTTATATGCACACTTATACATCTTTGCAAAAAATGTTTCCATATTCGGCCTCATTCGGACCACTTTCTGTCCCGCACCTTTCTCTTTCGGTTCCACCCGGGTCTTCCAGTGTGCACCTTCCCACTCACCTCATCCTTACTGGCCCCATTTTTCACCCTCCGGCCCCACCTGGCCCCCTTTCAGCACACATCTGCACGAAGCAGTAATCATGCACTTTGTCAACGTGCAAATATGATAGAGAAGGGCAGGGAAAAGTAGAAATGGGGGTGGTGGGCGGGTATAGTTCGGGGGTGGTGAAAAGGGATTGAAACATTGGTTCACAGACTTTCGGGGGCCTTCTCCTAAAAACACTCTTAATATCAGGAGGGGAGAGTGACGAACGTTTACTTAAGTGACATTTCTACAGCTGTACTGCATATTAGTAGACACAGGTCACATTGTTTTCTTTTCAGAGATCAAACACTGGTTGTTATGGAAAGCATAATTCTTGCTGGCTTTTCGACAAGTCTGTACAATGTACAACCACTATAAGTCATGTTGCGTTTATTGTATTGCTCCCTTTATCGTCACCTGAGCACTACAATCACACCCCATTCCCTGTAAAAGTAGCATTTGCATATTGCTGTTTTCTGCACGTGCACAGCCAAATCTAGAGCTCTCCCCTTCTCACATGAATCCCCTCCTATAGCCGTCAGAGACTTGAAGTGGTGGTAAGTCTACGTATAGTTTTCGTTACAGTGTGCCTATAGTAGTGACCAGTAGCTTTGTATGAGTATCGGGCATGTTGGCGCTAGCGCCCCGCCCCCTCAGTTACCGCCACTCCCTCCTCGTAACTCCCCTGCGTGCTAGCGGGGGAGTTACAAGGAGGGGATCAGTGGTTGAAAAAAGGAGAGGGGGTGGAGAAAGAGTGAGATACCACTGGTGTTTTACACTCTCATGGATGCATCTGGCGGGACCAAACCATGACAACCTCCTCATACTCTGGAACAGTTCAGCGCTGGCAAAGTCTGGCTGCATCCTGGAAGCCACTGGCCGGTGACTGTCAGCCCACCTTTGTCTGGTACATGTCTGCTGAACTGTGCTGTTATTGTCTAGTGTTCCACCCCCACTTCATCATCAGGAGTTAAGTCTTCAAACTGCACCGTTATGCTGTCAATATACTAACTGCTGGATTATAGGCCTGACTTTGCACTTGATTCCTGGTCTGGACCACAACAGACATTGCCGATGTCTGTGCAAATCATTAATAATAATGCATACTGATTACGACTCTGGACTTCTCGCGCTTTTCTTTACTCAGAGGTTGGAAGCAATGCATGTGTTTCGCAATAATTTGAAAGAAATTAGATCATTTGAAACGTCTTTATGCAACGACATTGCTTCCAGCCCCTGCATGCACTAGAACTTCAATTACGCGCAAGAATCTCTTACATAGCCTACAGGTTTGCTGACTAAAGCAGAAAAACGTAAATATGCCACTTCAACTCACGTCGAATGCGTTAGAGTTGACAGGTATGTGTTATTAATGATAACTGGCCACATTTGATAATGTTGAGAGTTTTCAGAGTTTCTGTAATGGTAATTTAAATGAATGATTGGAAACAGGTCCTGACCAATCATTATCTTTAAGGGATTGTTTTGAGCCTCCCAAGTTGCCAGTTCACGAGCCGCCACTGCTTGACATGGACTACCCAATAATGTATTTATCATAAACATGAGGCAGACTTACACATAAAACTCAAGTTAATTTAAACATTTAAATAAATGCGGCAACTACTGCAGTATGTTCATGCTCTATCATGCATGACACTGCTTAAAGCTATTCTTACCTTTCTGGCATGTGGCACAGCACTTAGTAGAAATTTGAACATGATCAACTCCGCCTCCCTCCAATGTCCCACCCTCTTCCCCCTGCCTGACCTCTGAGGCTCCCTCCTCCCCTGAAGCCTGGAGTTTGAAAGTGAGCAGCGCGAATGAAGCTGTTTTCACACTGGACGCGAAATGAACTTTTCGCACAACAGATTAAATTCAAAGTCAATGCAAAGACGCGAATCTTGCGCGTATTCGCGTCTTTGCATTGCCTTTGAATGTAATCTGTCGTACGAGAAATTAGTTTCACGTATGGTGTGAAAGCATCTTGAAACGGGGCAATGGAGTCAGATTCAGAGGCATTGGTTAGTGAAAACTAACTAACAGTAATTACATAACATTCAATTATATATGTGGTATAAAATAAAATGGCCTCTTAATGTCTCACGAAGTACCATTAACGTTAGTAATTATACCATTTCAGCGCCTGTTTGTTTACAGTCAGATGTTTCGTGTTTTGGCAGAATTCATACATATTTTCTCGTAAAACTGGTGTCATAACGCCTTACCTCACCAGAATTGTCCCGGTAACGTTAGTCATTAAATCAAGAGCAGTTGCAGCTGCTTTGTTTGCAGGCTAACTTCACTGATTACCTATTTTGTCTCTACCGCTCTGCTGCTCTGCCAGAGAGGCGCGACTCGCAAGCAGTGACAGCGGTAGGAAACTGGAAGGGGCACAGCAACAGATGACAGACAGGAAGCTCAGCAAATCATTTTATTCGGACCAAAGAAAATGATCAGTCAGACTTTTATTAGAAAAATATGAGAATTGAATATCAATGAGTTTCACCACCTGGTGGATTTCTTTTACGTTTTAGTGTGCCATACGCTTATTAGGAGCATTTTACGATTACAAAAGAAAAGTGTACAAATTCCAGAAAGGTAAGAATGGCTTCAAAAAAAGCAATGACCAACCCCCAACAGGCATTGTGCTGTACTATGTTCAAAATAACACTGACTGACCCTCAGTCAGCATTTTTGTTCATTCATTTTTATTTCTCCAAACTCTTTTTCTATTGCAATTAGAGAAGGATTCTATGATTATCACATGTACATATTGTATGTACTATCCTGTGCAGTCATGAAATACCAGTGGTGTCTGGTGAATCTCGGTAGTACCATCCAACTAATTCCAGCAAACACCCAAGTTGGATTAAATGCATATTTATAATAATAATAATAATAATAATAACTAGGGTTGTCGCCGACAACACTAACGGTCTCTAAGACGCGCAGCCTTACACCCTTACGGTAACGACATGACTGTCCTTTGCGTACATTCGGCAATGGAAGAATAAATTATGAAATATTATTTATGTATGATAGAAAGTTTAGCCTTATTTTCGGGAAGGCACTGTTGAGGCAAAATAATGTCGCATTTTCACTGTTTTCGCTTGAATGAGACTGAAAATATAAAACTGGGCTCCTTCGTTCACTGTGTTAGGTAGCATTCTTTCATCCCCGAAAAGTAAATTCAATTTGGGCCAATGGTTACCCCAAAAGAGTCCACACAAAATCTACGACTTTTCACTTTTTTCACTTGACTGAGAGTGAAAATGCAAAATCGGGCCTCGCGATTCACGAGTTAAGGTAGCAATCTATCATCCCTGAAGAGCTAATTAAATTTGATCCAATGATTTCCTCAGAATGCTATTGACACGAAGTTGTTTGATGCTTTTTCACTTGACTGAAAGTGAAAATGTAAATTAGGGCCTCATGATTCATATACACATTCACAGTTACATTCACACATTCACAGTTACATAACAGTCATCATCCCTGAAAATTTCGGTCAATTTGGTCCAATGGTTACCACACAAACACAACACAAAGTCAGTGAGTGATGATCCTTTAAGTAACAATGACATGTAAGCAATTTTTGTCCAAATTTGAGACCCCACCTTTATATTTCTACATTTAATAGCTTAAATATTAACATCTTGATAATAGGGTATCACACAGGACATGTAGTGCTTGCATTTGCGCATCTGTAGATCTAAACAATACCTTGATAGGATCATTGGTTAATGAGTCATGATCCTCCGAAGTTCCCTCAAAACTGAGATTTTCAGTTTTAGTGGTTCTTCAAGCAGATCTCAGAGCAAAACCTTGTGACTTATGATTTTTCAAGTAATTTTCCTAAATTCATATATGTATCTTCTTCAAAATGAGCTATGAAACACATTTATCATTATCGGTTGCTGCAGTAGAAAATTGCCAACACCACCACCCTCGGAAAACCTGAAAATTGCAAAATTTCAAAGATTTAAATTTATACTCAATTTACAGCTAAACTATTCACATTTATATAATAAAGTATATCAGAGACATTGTAGATCAATATATTAGGAACATTTTGATACCATTAAATACAAAATATCATGTTTTGTTACTGAGCTACAAGCATTGGAATATGACACTAGAAATTTCACTTTCCGAAAAGAGCAATTTTCAAAGGAAGATAATTCAAGTTCTAAGGCAAAATTGGAAAAATGCCTCAATAACTTTGTAGAGAATTCTATCTGCTTTCATTTTAGCTATTACACATATTTGTCACTACAGCCGTTAGTGAGAAGAAGATTTTTAAAGAGGACCGCTGTTAAATTTTGAAAATGTCCAAAGATTTTCAGTTTTTTCGGAATAGCGAAAAATCTAGTCAGGCGCTCAGAAACCGCGATGGGAGCAATCGATGGGTAATGATGTCCTCTACATTTTGGTGAAAGTTTTGTGAAATTATCTAGAATAGTTTTCGAGCAATTTCGTTTTGAGTTATTCCCCTTGACGAAGAGTGAAAATGACATTTTTTTAAGGTGACGTGCCGAGACCTCATTATGCTCTATCATCCCTGAAAATTTAATAAAAATCGGCCCAGAGGCAAGTTTCGATAAGTAAACAAACTGTGAAGTGCAATTGGGAATATTTGTGTTAAACTCTTGGTAGTCATATGTGTACTTTAATCAACATAAACAGGGAATTGTTTGATTTTGTTTTAAAATGTCAACTATGCTCCTTGCAGAAAAACTCCACACTGGTATTGAACATAAACAAATGCACATGACCAGTCAAAATTTGAGTACATCGGGTTGGTACTTGGGTATGTACTGAAGTAGCAAAGGACATTTAAAAAATTTTACAAATCTGGAATTTTTATTCAACTTGGGATGAACTGGTCAGTGTTGCATGACTGGACAGACGTACAGGTCCTCGAGGTTATTGCAATTCAAATCCATTTTATCTTTAAGATTTAAGCCGCTTTCACACCTGACGCATAAAAAATTTTTCTCACGACAGATTACATTCAAAGTCAATGATTGACTTTGAATGTAATCTGTCATACGAAAAAAATTCATTTTTTATACAACCGTGAAGAGTAATAAAAAGTGCACGTTTTGGCCACTCAGACCATCATCAGCATAAGCTGGTAGAACACGTCTTCCAGCTGAAGTCAACACTCATCAGTAGCAGCATGCAGTTAATCAATTAAGCAATTAACATTCCAAAAGAATCAATTTCAATACATTCCCATAGTCACAAATTGTGCATCAAAAAAACATTTTCAGGGGCGCCTCGGTCGCTCATCGGTCTAAGCGCGTACCATAAAGGCTGTGTCCTTCCCGCAGCGACCTGGGTTCAATTCCGGCTCAGGTCATTTGCTGCATCTCTTCCCCCATTCTTCTGCCCAACCCTCCTGTCTCTCTACACTGTAACTGTCAAATAAAGCTAAAAATTCCCCAAAAAAAAATCTTACAAAAAAATAAATAAAAAAGACATTTTCATCAGAATGTTATGATTCTGCCTTGTTCTGTTCAAGTTTTGCCATGTCTTGATCCATGCCATGTTTTGTTCATGTTTATTCCCGCATATTCTACCCTAGTCCATTCCCTCAGTTATATTCCGGTCCATGTTTTGTCTCATACCATGCATAGCACTTTGTCTCCCCCTGTCTGGTCTTTTGTCATGTGATTGGTCACTGCCCCAGTATTGTGTGCCACACTTTCGGGTGATTTCATGGTTTCTGGGATTTCAACCATTCGTTCCAATCACCTTGCTTTTCTATTTTGCTAACAATACTAACAGTTTGTTGATTTAGTTAAACTTACTAGTCTTACTAGTCTAGTCTCCGCCCCTCGCCTTCACTCAATTTAGTTTGCTGTGCTTCAAGCAGATTTTCTGCACCTGGTTAATTACTGTTCTGCCTCTCACTCTGTGCACAGTAGAACTCCCTAACTGGAGCCGTATATTGGTCAGTAGGCTGTCTCTGTGATCCCTGTCTGTGTTGAAGATTTTATTTCAGCATTAAATTCATTATACTCCTAATATTGATTATAAATATATTTTATAATTATTCATTCATTGCTCATACTAATAGTCAATAACCATATAATGCAGGCAGCAGAAAGACACACACATAACACACACATACAAACATACAAGTACTTCACATACTGCGGTGCAAACACACAGACAAATATGCATACAAGCAATTCACACACAGACAGATACACATATACAAGCAATTCAGTTCACACTTGCTTGAGCAGCTCACACACACATAAGCAGCACGCTTCTGTAGCTTCTTTGGTTTAGTTGATCCCAAAAAAACATAATCAGAGGATGTATTTGATTTCTGTAGCTTTGATCAATATTTCTTCAGCAAAATCATTAGTTGCTACTGAAAACTTAATCAATTGAATTATTTGTAATAATCTGATATGCATCGAATTCATCCACTGGTATCTTTTTCATCTGACTGTATTCTGTCACTGCATGTCTCTGTATATCTCTTGCTGGGTGTGGCTGTCTACTGTAATGCGCATGCGTCCCTGAATTCCTGAGGGAGTAGGTAACAGGTTTCAGGTTGCCTGTCCAATGGTAGTGCGAGAATGGGAGATATATAACTGACCTGTAAACGTCGGGAAGGGCAGTTCTTCTTGGAAGCGGTAGAGTTCTTCTTGCGCAGGAGGAACTCGGCTTTACATTTATCAACATGACACAATAAAGTGTAATTTTCTTTTTCAGAATCTGTCTCTCTCCAATTGCTTGAGGATGGGGAAACCTCAATATTTTGAAGAAAACCACAACATCTGTATTTTGGCTTTTGCCAATTTCTTGTAATCAGGAACTTCCTCATGTTCATTCCTTTGTAATTAGTTTGATCCAATTAACCTGTTCCCTTGCATAGCATGTGACCAGTGGCGTGCACAGACATTATGGGGGGCAAGTGCTCAGGGGGGAGGGGGAGGGCACTTTTTTGCACACGTGGAACATGTTATTATAAAGTGAATTTAAAAAAATAAAATAAACATTACACGCACATGTTCAATGCAATTCATAACTACTGTCATTCATCACAAGAAGGCACATGCGTCGCCTTTATGGGGATATTTTTCTCAGGCAATGGGGAACTGCCTGATTCTTCTTTATGTGTTCATTTATGTTGCCTAACAAAACCTACACAAAAGAAAACGTTCAGCTTAACAGATTGACATTGTTTGTGGTGGGCGTCCTCACGTTATCTATCATTGTTTGGGCTATAGCACTAAACTATCAGGTGACCTGTCGGCTAAAAAAGGCTCAGTTGTTTGGTGCTGTTTGAGCAGTGGCGTACCGTCAGATGCCAGGAAGGCCTTCAGTAACATCACCCTTTCCCTGATAATTGCTCTTAAACTGTTTGCGATCAGGTTTGATTAACAATCAAACAGTTAATTAACAGAATGGCCACCACCAATGCGCGACACGTAATGATTAAGAAATGCTAATTACAAAGCAATTGTCTGTTGGCTATGTTGATATAATTGATGTGAATCCGCAAGGATGTCAATCTGCAAAAAATCTGTAACTTTCGCGGACTTCACAGCAATTATTTTCGTCTTCACTCAGCTGTGCTACTACGCACTTTGCTCTTTGGCTCTCACATTCAGAGTATATAGAACGGATTCTCGTGGCTAATTGCTCAATGAACGTCGCGAATTAATTTACACAAATTCAGAATTATAAAGACGTAGGCTATTGATATTTTTTCCGTAGCCATTGGTTAGCGGAAGAAAGTTAAACGCCGGATAATTTCGTAGTGCAATGTATAACACGGCTTTCAAAAACAAGATAGATTCTCCTCGGTTCCTCCAATCAGTCTGAGCAACGGTTGCTAATCGGGGAGGTAAACTGCGAGAGGTGTCTGTCATTAAGAAGTGAAGGGTGAGGTTATTGCTGGCCCTGTGTTTCTGCTGACGGACCGTCACTGTGTATAAGACATGCTACTGCACAGCAAAATGATTACAGGTTGGGCTTGGAGGGCAAACTGTACGATTTCACTTGATCTGTGTGTTACCTGGCTGGTGGGGTAGAAGACTGTGGCTTCCAGTCGCTCCGCTGATGTGCTCCTGCAGCGCATCTATAAGCACTGCCCGCGTGTTCACGTGACAAAGGAAGAGAGGTCGGAAGTGCGGGGGGAGGTGGCCCATTTCGGGGCATTTTTTCTGCAGTTTTTAATCACACAGCTTTTCTAAAAGATCATTTCAACATTGGCCCCACTAAAGTGTTAAAAATAATAATAAACATAATCATTAAAAAATAAAAAACAAAACGAAATTTCAAAAGGGCACTTTCATTGATAAAGGACAAAGGGGCAAGTGCTGTAGCACCACCTAGTGTCTATTTGTGCACGCCACTGCATGTGATTTCCCTCTCGTCTATTTAAGCAGTCTTTTCACAGCCAGCTTTTCACAGCCAGCCTTGTCAGAACGTTGATCAATATTTCTTTGTGCGGAGCGCCTTGTATGCCATTGAGTATTGTTTCTCCTCTACTGGATTATCTGACTTTGATTCTTGCCATTGACCTTTTTGTATTGTTTTTCTCTTTCTGGATTTCAACCCATTTTTGTATGACCACAATTTCTGTGTTTGGATGCCCTGTGTATGACCAATGGCTTTGTTCATCGACTGCGACTTTTTGCCTATCGTTTATGTACCTCTGCTCATCTGTCTTACTGGTTCTTATCCCTGCCTGTCTAGTCGACAGCGTTTTTGGATTTCGTATTGTGGCTTGGCACTTCCTGTGTTTTTTGGCTTTGACTCGGACCCCATTTAAAGGCATGCGTTTTTTGGATTTCTGTCTCTCACAAGTGGTTCCTGAATTGCACCTCACACAGAAGACATACAAAAGGCTCAAAATAAAACAAGCAAGATTCATACTTCATCTGAAATACAGCGAGTTACAGGAAATTGCGGACTTAACCGAAAGAAAATAACAGAGCGATCAAATTGTCACAATTGCCGAATACACCAGTGATATTAATTAGGGCCTACAATGGGCTCATGAATTTGGAAAGTATTTCATTGAGTAGCTCTAAGTGCAAATAAATATTTGAATCTTGTAAGGAAAAATATAGGGGAGAGCCGCCACAATTGTAACGTTTTTCACTCTATTACTTAGATCATTTTACCTACATATGTAATATTTTCAGGAAAAGCACCAACACGTCTGCTATCAAAAACCACTTAAAGTTTTTCAATTAATGAACCAGGTCTTGAGTAATATAACTGAAAGCGGTCTCTGTCCGATGTTACAAGTGAAGCGCATTTGAGTCTTAATTGTAACCGCAGGAGTTACAATTGTAACACTGCTAAAAAGTAGCTTTAAACTCCTTGTTTTCAGGTCAAATCAATTATTTCATTCAGGCAACTGTTCAACATTTCTTTTACACCAATAATGTGATAAGAATGTCCTATAAATAATGTTGTATATTATTAAAACTTACCAGATGTACCAGTTGGAGCATTTGTGAGAGTTCCTTGATAGGAAAATCCATTGATTGTGCCTAGAAAAGTTAGTGACTTTGACTGAAGGAGTTGTAAAAATGTTATACAACCCTAATTTGATTTAGAAAATTATTGAATCCCAGCTGACTGAACACAGAGTATTGGCAAATATGACAAATGAGTTTTGTAAAAGTCCTATTCATACCTGCACTGGTACCCTTGCAGGGTCAATTATGTAGCAACACCCCAAGTCACTTATTTTTTACAGTCTATGCTATGGAAAAACAGTCTATTTGTATTTTAAAGTTTTATTGCAAAAATCCAAAAAGGCTACAATAACATTTCCCTAAAGACAGAACCAAGTAGGTTGGCTTATTAAATTTCAAGGTAGGACTAAGCCTACATCTCAGTGCAAAGAACATTATAATTTGTGCCTTTCAGCATCTAGTGCAATTTTTAAAATGCGCATTTTTGTGGGGACATTCTGTAAAACAAACAAAAAAGAAAAGCAACGAAAGAGCAAAATTATTTGAGCTTTGCTTGCAAATGTCTGCCATTGTCTCCAATGTAGCATGTGTTATAACTGCGCCGCTCGGCGCACCGTTCATTTGGCGTCGTTTACAGAATGGACCTAGCAATCATAATGTGTTAAAACAATGCAGACTAGTAACAAACATATTTATACAGACACCCAAGCGGGTATTAGCTCTGTAATATTAAAGAAAAAATCTGTGGTCAAAAAATCCTGTGGGAGTGAATTTTTACGTACTTTGTGGAAAACCAACTTCTCTGGCGATGTCTCCCCGCAGCATGGATGAAAAGACTTGTAACTTCCCGGGCACGTGTATTACGGTACACGTCACATGCTGATGTGATGACATCATGGCCGCTTTGACCAATCAAGACAAAATGTGCATGTTACAATTGTGACGCGTTACAATCAAGGCGGCTCTCCCCTGCTCCAACATTTCAGCAATATTTTCAAGAGGAATGATTGGCTTCATGAACAGACCAAGATCCAAAATCAAAACACCTACCATTATTTACTTTATGTTCATTCTTATCAGTGCAAATCACAGTGGGTCCATATAAGCCGCGAATATTATTTTTGGATCGTTCAAAATTTGACAATGTTTCATTTTATTAGATAAATGAAGATCAAATTGGCCATTAATTTACAGAAAGCAAGAGAGGTTCAACTCCTCATTTAACCCCTCAGGCTGTAATGTTTTTAGATAATCAATCCATTTGCACTTTGACAAGAAGATTTTGGTCGATGTCCCCACCCTACGAGTTTCGGAAATTTGTTTATTAGCACAAAAAGAAAGAGTTGATACGAGATGATTAGCAATAATAAAGTGTCTCGCTACTGGTGACTTCATGTCCTTCCACGTACCGCACTTTTGTATTCCATAATGCGTGTTCGGACTGGTCTGGTGGTTTTGGCAATATGTTGCAGACCACACGGACATATCAGAAGGTATATAACACCAGCAGAGGTTCATGTCAAACATTGTTTCATTTGGTACGATCTTGAAGTTACGTGACTAACAAAAACATTGGTTCTCATATAGTTTTCACAAGCCGTACAACTCTGACAAGGAAAGAATCCAATCATTCCATCCAGGTGCCTCTGGACAGGGGCAGAATGAACAAATGTATCTACCCGCAATACCTGACATTGTTGGCTCTGTAATGACAAAAGAGAGGAAGATCAGAGAATAGTTTTTTACACAGGGGATCAGCAGACAAAATATCCCAATGTTTTCTTATAATATCCTTAATGCCATTGTTCACATTAGAAAAAGTAGTGATACACGCCACTGAATGACTCCTTTTAGAGGATGTGACATGCCTAGGTCTACTGACATCCATATCGCGAACTTTTGTTAAGGCTTCATTTAGCCAAGTGGTAGGATATGCTCTCTTCCGAAATTGCGAATACATTTTACAAGTTTCCACTTCAAAATCCTCAGTAGTGGTACATATACGTTTTAGTCAGAAAAATTGCGAAAACGGGAGTCCCTTCTTCAAGGGAATAGGGTGAAAGCTTGTAGCATGCAAGATAGGGGAGTGCTGGTGCTAAAGTAACTCTGAACGAAAGTAATACGGCGATTTATGCACAGCCATCCTCGCCTCGATGCGTCATACAAGGTCAGCACGTGCAGCTCGTGACCCTCTCCAGAACCGCAAAAATTCTTGAGGCGTCCAGTCTTCCTCGCGGCACAAGACCAGGAAGACTGTTTTCCACAGCGGTGAGCAAATTCAGACGAATGATAAACTTTTTTGATTTAAAGATTGTCTTTATCGCTCCATGTGTCATATTAACGATTTAGTTCCGTAACATATGGTGAAGTTTGAAATGTCAGATTTTGTCCACTTTGGAAGTAATTCTCAAATGTCAGGAGTCACTGTCTGGACTGAAGTAGCAACAGTTACATTCATCCCTGTCTGCTAATGCGGCCGCATTTGTGTTTAAAAGCTCAATAAAAATGTGTGTTATGATTTACCGACAGGAAATTCCAAGAGTTAGGGTCAGAACTACCCAGAGAGGAACGGTTGACCAGGAGGTTTACGCAAGGGCCTTTTCTGATGTCCGAAGATGCGGTAGTATAAGGAGGGCAGTAGAGGTGCATGGCGTTTGTCATGTCACCCTGTTCAGGTACTGCAAGAGGAGGGCAGAGGCAAGAGGGCAGTAGACCAGAGCCCCAGGGTACAGGGCTCACAACAAAGTCTTCACAGAGGAACAGGAGAAGAGACTGCAGGCATATATAAAGAGAGCAGCTGATATATATTTTAGCCTGAGTCCTGAAGAGGTGGGAGTAACACCGCAGACAGAGCTACACCACTACCGCCATATATCAAGCACCTCCATTCCGGATCTGCCCTGGCTCTGAGCCGGATCAGCTGGAGCCGGGGCAGATCCGCAGCGGAGGTGCTTGCTATCTGGGAATTAACCTTTTTTTTAATGTTTTTTTGGTGCGAAAGTTTGCATATGAGCTGGCCATAAATATTGGCCTCAAAACTCCATGTTCATGGAAAAAAAAACAGATGGCAGGGAAGGATTGGCTCACCTCCTTCCTTGAGTGCAACAAAACCCTGTCCATCCGTCGACCTCAAGCCACCAGCATGTCCCGTTCCACCAGCTTGAACAAGGCCAACGTGACAGGGTTTTTAACAACTTAAAGACTGTCCTCATCCGCTATAATTTTGAGGCAAATGACATCTGGAGCATGGATGAAACGGGTAAAAATTTATATTTAGATAAATTTAAAAGCAACAGTGATTTGCAACAGCAATAATTCATTTCACTTCATGAATGAAAATGAATGAATGAAAAGTTTATTGGTTATTTGTTATAACCAAAGGGTAGGGGCAGAAGCAACAGCTAATGTAAAGCCCCCCACTCACATTTTATAAATGTACAAACAATTTGTCAAAAATTAATAATAATAAATAATACTAAAAATAAAAGTGCACAGCATGGAATTCTGCCTGTACTACACACAGGTTCCTATCATCATGTTCACACAATAAGGCTATTGGACAGTGTAATAATCTTTTTTTAAACAAGTCATGATCCCACAGATAATCACTGATCATTTAACTTTGAGACCTGTATTTGTCTAATGACACGTTTTTGAACCCCTTTTTAAACATAAAGACATTCCTGCTTTTTTTCATTTCATCTGATAATGAGTTCCATAACTTAACACCACAAACAGATATACACCTACTTTTCATCATTGTATTGAATGTGGGCTGCTTCCAATTCAGTTACCCTCTAAGGGCATAATGCCCTTCTCTTTCACTGAACATCCTTTGAATGTTGGGAGGAAGTAAGTTGTTACGAGCTTTATATAGAGCTAGTGCTGTTTTCTGATTCACCAGATCCATGAACTTCAGTGTATTTGTTTTATGGAATAAGATATTGGTGTGGGCATTGTAGCTGACATTATTCACAATACGAATGGCTGTTTTCTGGATTGTGCACACTGGCTGTAAAGTGGTTTTACAGGCGTTCCCCCAGATCTCAACACAGAATGTTAAATAAGGTAGAATAAAGATGTTGTAGAGAGTGTTCATAGACCTGTGGTTGAAACAATGCCTAACTTTATTTAACACTCCTATACTTTTGGCAATTTTGGATGTGACATGTTTCACTTGAGGTTTCCAGCTAAATTTGTGATCTATTATTACTCCTACGACGATGTTTTCATATACTCTCTCTAATTCAACCGTATCTATTTTTAAACTTACCTGAGTGTTTAAATGTGTTCTGCGGTTACCAAAGATCATGTATTTTGCTTTGTTTAAGTTTAGAGATAACTTATTGACATCAAACCACAATTTTAATTTATAAAATTGAACTGAGACCTTATCTAGCAGTCCTTGTAGATTACCATCTGAACAAAAATGTTTGTATCATCTGCAAAAATAACAAATTTTAGTACGTTGGACACCTTACAAATGTCATTTATGTAGATGATGAATAATTCCGGTCCAATTATGGAACCCTGTGGCACTCCGCACTTGATGTTGGCCAGGTTGGACTTGGCTGTGCCCATTTGAATGTATTGGCTTCTGTTTTTTATATAGCTCTTAAACCATTCTAGACCTACTCCTCTAATTCCAAACCTTTCCATTTTATATAACATAATATCATGGTCTATGGTGTGGAATGCCTTCCTAAGGTCTATGAACACTCCTACAGCATACCTTTTGCCATCAACTTCTCCTGAAGTTCTCCTGAACTTATTTTTTCAGGTACCACAATAGTTCAAGTGCCAGTCATTGCCACCAAGGGCCAGCGCCAGGTCGGTGCTGTGACCTCCAGGGAATGAGGGACATTGATGACTATTGCCTTTGCTGCCAACACACAAGGCAACTTTGTACCCCCTTACTTTATCTTCCCAAGGAAGAAGTTCCATGACCACTTCATCCAGGATGGTCCCCCTGGCTGCACTGGTTCTTCCAGTGGATCGGGGTGGATGGAGGAGACAGATTTTTCGGCCTTTTTACAGCATTTTGCAAGACACACCCGCGTGACCCTGAAGTCAAAGTTGCTGCTACTGTTAGACAATCATGCATCACACCTCTCTGTGGTGGCTACTGACTTTTGCAAGTCACAGGGCATTGTACTCCTGTCTTTTCCACCCCACTGCTCCCACCGTCTTCAGCCGCTAGACTGAAGCGTTTTTGGCCCTCTGAAGCACTACATTAACAGCACAGCAGACAATTGGATGCAAATGAACCCTGGAAGAACTTTGACTATCTACAACATCCCAAGTCTTGTGGCTAAAGCTCTGCCTCAAGCTGCGACAGCAAGCAGCATTTTGTCTGGGTTCGAGTGTACCGGTATCTGGTCCTTGAATCCAGATATTTTCAGTGAGGCAGACTTTGCTCCAGCTTTTGTGACTGACCATCCTACACCAGCACCAGCACCATCCCCAGTACCAGTGCCAGCTCCATCACCAGCGCCCTCCTCATCACCAGCGCCAGCTCCATCGCCAGCGCCTGCTCCCTTGAGACACCACCTAGATAGCAAGCACCTTCGCTCCGGATCTGCCTCGGCTCTGAGCCGGATCAGCTGGAGTTGGCTCAGAACAGGGGCAGATCCGGAGCGGAGGTGCTTGCCATCTGGGCACCAAGCTAGCTAGAGCCCATTTGAGCTATATCCTCATGAATCAGCCATTCCTGTAGATAGTGAGAGTTTGTATATTTGTGTGTCTTTAAATGTGCATGTTGAGCCTTTCCAAGCATTTTTTTAATATTATCTACCCAGGTATGCTAGTGGTTCCAGGAACATCTAGTGGCACACCAATACAGAGGTTCAGCCCAGAAAAGGTTTGTTGTTTACCTTACTTTGTTGTTTGTTGTTTACCTTTTTTACCTTACTTTGCTTTGCTCCCAGGAGACTGAAACCCCCCCCCAAAAAACCCCAAATGCCCCGTCGCCTTTGTTAGACCAGATTAGCGACTTAATTTGGCTGCTTGCTCAGTGAGTCGTTACACGGGGAAAAAGAAGGAGAGAGAGTCTCCCTGCCCCTAATGCGACAAAGATTATACCTTTGGGAGCAAATCGTCTAATCTCAATTACTGTTTGAACCTTCACACACAAATTATTTTCAGAAAACCCAGTTTAAACAATTGTAATTAATTAATTATACAGTTAATTAATTAAACAAGTTTCAGCTTCAATCCCACACGTCTTCCTCTGTGTCAACCCAAGCAGAATGATCACCAACGAAAAGTGCTACAGCACAACCAAGAGGTCAAATGTCCGTAAACACCTCCTTCAGTTGTTCAGCACAGTCTTTCAGGACATGCCCTGGGATTTTATCAGGTCCTGCAGCCTTGCGTGGGTTAACACTGGCCAGTGCTTTCCATACTCCAGCTGTAGAGGGCTGTAGTACATGATTGTCTTGTGCTTGTGATGGTCCTGCCCGGCAGATCCCCCCTCCTGCTGTCTGCACCTCCACCTCAACGAGCCACATCTGTTGCTTGTTGAGGTGGAGGGGCTAGCTGCATTCTGTGTGTTGGAGCCCAGATTAAGTTTGTTTGCCGCTGCTCCTCTCTGTTTTTATTCTTTAAATTAAAAATGTATTTATATTTTTACTCAGCCTGTGTGTTTGGGTCCCTTTCTTTGGTGCTGGGTACATGGTCCCAGTGCCCGTCGGCTTCATGTCTTCAGCCCAAACCATGACAATGCTGGCAGGAGTGGCTGTGCCTGTGCAGTGTGGCTGACTTTGAAGCGTGCATAGAAGGTGTTCAGCTCATCAGGAAGCAAAGGGTCAGTGTGACACATCTGTGGAGTGGGAGGTTTATAGTCCGTAATGGATCGAAATCCCTGCCACAGGCGGCGCAAATCCTTTTCATTCACAAAGTGGTTATTCAGTATTTGTGCATACTGTCTCTTTGTTTCCTTGATTGCTCGTGTAAGTTTACTCTTTGCCAGGGCATATGCTGCAGGGTCCCCAGATCTGAATGCAGCAGTCCGTGAGCGCCCAACAGTGAGCGCACCTCCCCTGTCAGCCATGGTTTCTCATTAGCGCACCTCCTGATGGTTTTGACCACTGTCACATCCTCATTGCACTTATTTATATAACTAATGACAGCTCCTGTGTACTCCTGCAGGTCTGTCTCACTGTTGACTGTTGCTGCCTCCTTGAAAATGTCCCAGTGAGTGGTATTAGAACATTCCTGTAGTGCTGCAGTTGCTTCTTGTGGCCAAGTTCTGACTTTACTCACTTCTGATCAGACCTGTTTAACCATGGGTCTGTCGGCTGGTGTGAGTATAACAGTTAGGACTCCTAATTATTTTTGCTAAGTGTTATTCACAAAGCATTTTAGGCCTAAAAGTAGCTCCTAACTCCTAACTCGCTAAAACCTATTCAAAAAGAATCGGAATATGGCTTCTGCTGTTGAAATACAGAATGACTTGGAAATTCTGAATGATGCGCAGTTATTGAAAAGATATCGGATCGACCGTGAAGAGATTTTATTTGTCGTTGACTTGGTGAGGGAGAGAATTACGTCTCCAACCATGAGAGACAACCCAATAAGCCCCAAAATAAGATGTTTGGCAACACTTCACTACTTGGCCACCGGGAAAAAAAAAACTTTGCAACACGGACAATTTAGGGATTTCAAATTCATCTGTCAGTCACTCAATTCAACAAACAATCAACGCACTCTGTGAACCACATATTATTCGACAGTTTATTCGGTTTTCAATGGACATTCGCCAACAACAAAGAATCAAACTTAAATTCTTGCACAACTCAGGGATGCCCGGTATCATCGGTGCTATTGACGGTACCCATATTCGAATTATTACTCAGACCGAAGATGAAGAGGCATTTGTAAACAGAAAAAAGTTTGTACCATCAACACCCAGATAGCAGGCTATTTGATGCCGGATACAATATTTTGGACATTTTTGCGAAATGGACAGGATTCACACACGACTCTCGCGTGGGAAGCAGCTTTGGTGTACCTCCTCCTGCTATGCATGAATTATTATATTACGGCATTGAGCGAGGGTTACATTTAATAGATCATCATAATAATACCAGCCTATGTCATAGTTTGTATGCATATTTAAACTGTAGGCTAAAAATTGCAAACCAAGCTTAGTATGCTTTCCTATAGGCTGCGATCTCTGACCTTCCCTGCGAAGGCAGCCCATACCACCGCTTCTAGCAGCCATCCGAGACACCGAGGGTAACGCAGTAATGATCTGTAGGCTGATATTATCCCACACATACCACTTTGATTTGCTGTTCACCCCCGAGCCAAATTTCCCTCTGATTAGACCACATGCTTTCGCTCCAGCACCAACTGGCCCAGCGGCAGTAACTGGCCGTGGCTCCAGTTGAGCTTTCGCGTCCATTTTGAACTTTCAAAATTTTTTTATTTGCCAAAATCGAAGTCTGCATTCATATAAATGTCATCATTGGTGTATTATGACCTCCGCTAATAATCTGATATATTCTCGTAAACGAAGAATTTTAGACTTGTTTCTACATTGGACGGGTAAGCTGGTAGGGGAGCGCCATGACAGTCAGCCATCTTGAAACTGTTGCCGCTGGCTAGGGACAAATAGCACCAATGCCAGCCAGTGCAGAGTGATTGAGACCCCGGAGGAAATCAGGAAGAGAGGCTATCGCGGCGACTTTGAAAATCAGTACTATTGCAGCATAATGCAGGACCATACATATGCAGCAGCAGCACAGGAGACGGAATCCTCATCCGCAAAAAAACAAAAAAGAATTGAAAAGGCAGCGCCACCGGCGCGCTCAAAAAACAAGGGTGAGCATCGGGCTAACGTGAGCCTTCCCCAGGTGGAAGGAGCTGATGAAGGAGAAAGATTTTTCTAAGAGACGCTGAAGTTGCTAGCTTTCTCCTCGACAAGTAAGTCAACTGTAGGCTACTGCCTAAATTAGCCAAAGCCCAACTTTTCCTTCGGTTTTGTTACACAGTGTTGCTTGTTACCATAAGCAGCATAATAGTAGATCTGGCTAAAATACTGCATCCTCGTTGTTACAGATGGAACTATGTTTACGTGGTTTCAGTAGCTTCCATAATCGCGGTAAACGCCAGCTTTCGAAGCCTACCCACCGGCTTTTAGTGGTGGTGAAGCTGGTGGGTGGATTTTAGAAGCTGGCATTTACTGTGACTAAAAGCCGGCGTTTATAGCGATGACAGCTACTGAAACCACATAACTACGAAATGCACTTATCTCCTATACGTGAATGAAATGGCTAAACAGTTCCTAAAAAATGCTTAATGTTTGTGATATAGGACTAAAGAATAAGCTACGCTTATGGTTATATTTTAATAATGATGTTTTCAGTGCATCAATTTTACGTGCTCTATCGGCAGACAAAGTTTTATTTTTCATTTGCCGCCAGAGTTCTTTGTACTCTTTGACGTTTCTTCTTGTGCGGTCCGGAAAGAATGCTGTCATTGCACTTTATGATGTTGGCAGTGGCGCAAATCGAACAGGGAATTGGGGGTGGGGGGGTTTAGTTAGCTATTTGTCCATCTTTTTCCTTTCCTTGACGCGTTTTTCAATTATCATAATCGGCAACTGAAGACACTGTTTCTCTTCACATGCGATCTAACAATGATGAAATCGTGGGATAAATTCAGTGTACATTGGCGTAGCAAGAACTGAGAATTGGCTTGCACAAAATATCCGTCTTAAACAATTATTAGTCCTGACCTGTTCTCAGTCATTTTCATAATTAACAGAAGGTTCACTCTGAGAGCGCTCCACCCTTAATCGGAGAGAACAAGCAGCACCTGTTAAAAAGATGACAATCATTCATCTGGACGCGTGTTTGCTGCATTTAAATCAACGTTGTTAAAAATTGTAGACCTGTCGACTGTCACGCAGCTTGAGGCGCACTCTTCTAAAAGCCTATTTAACAGTAGAGTGCCACATTTTATATCAACCCATGCAATACCGAGAGTGAAAGGCGATATTTCATTATAATGCGGACCAGTTCAATTGAGGCGAGGCATTGGCCTTTTAATAAGTAGGCCTACATTATTTCTCTACACTGAATTAAGCCCATGATTACATCGCATATGGAGATCTTCAGTTTCCAACGAAGATAACTGGAAAATGCCTCAATGAAGGAAAACAAGCGTTTGCCACGAACATGGCAATATCCCCCGCCGCCTCAATTTTGTGTGTCCGTACGGACGGACGGAGCCCTATGCTATGTCCCCCGCTTCGCGCAAATCGCGCGGCGAGGGATAATGATCGAGAACTAGCTAACTGTTGTCATAAAGGATGTGTCTGTGTCCCTTCTCGATTTGCGCTTCTGGATACGGGTCCATGCAGCAGACTTCTTTTCATTCGCATCAGCCTTCCTGTCACAAATGACACCTGTCCGTGCTTTGACAGTCTCTATGAGGGTCCGCCTCATCCGACATTAAATCGCAAGTGACGTGATGCTATGGGGGGCAAAATTATTCCATTAGGAACAATTGAAAATGACAAACTAATAGATCCGTGAATAAATTTTTTAACTACCGCAAATGATGAATATATAATCTATTGGTTTTTTTTTAATATTAATTCAGGCTACGCGAACACCAAGGGGACCTTGTCTCTTACAGCTTTCTCGTAAGCTGCACTGCTGCGATTCTCTGCGTGTTGCACTGGTCAGGAGATTCCGTGCAGTCGGCTTATGTCATTAACAAGTCGGTAAAGTGAGCACGTGTAACGACACCAGTGTTTTCAGTTTTTCTATTTGATGAATGGCTTTGTTATTTAGTGACTCGACTGCTTCACCCGTCTTTTATGTAACGTTATAAAATAAACAGTGAGGTAGCAAAGGCTGTTGTTGGTTAACTTGGGTTGGATGACAGGTATGTATTCGGTAACTATTGAAGGTGACATCCTATAAGCGTGCATGTAGCTAGCACTTGCTTTGCTTTTTCGTAGTATAAAATGTTCAAGATACACCTAAGCTGAGTTGTTTATTACCATTACACCGATTCACGGTACTGTGTTTTGCTGCTTCATGTATTATATCGAGGGCTGACTGCAATAACTGTGTTCTAGGATTTTTCAGAAGTGCAACCTAATTTATTTCAAGATTGCACTTAATCTTAAAGTTTTTAGCAGTCCAAGGAGTCTGTTGCATTTACAGGGACACATAGTTGCCCACTGGTTTCTGCGCCAAGCGATAATAATTAATTTATTAAATTATAAAGGCTTCTTACGCCAAAACGTTGGTAATTGAAAAGTTGAGTGACTTGGTTATCAGTGCATCGTGTAAATTTGACGCATTGCATTCATTTAAATAATTTAATATGCATGCCATGCATCTTACTACCAATGTAGCAAAGTCATTCATGAGGTCTTTACAGTTTAGCGTCTGAACAACTATTATCTAATTCAAATAAATTTAAACCTTATCTAAATACCATCTTCAGCAGCATTTACAACATTACATTCTAATTCAAGATGGAATTTCAAGAAATTTTAGTTCACTACTGTCCATGCAATCTCATATTGTAGCCCTCCTCGTGGATGCAAAGCTGCATGTCTTCATCTTTAATGGCAACACCGCTTATTGGAAGCACATTTGCTCAATAAATTAATTCAATCTATTGCCCGACTCTGACTCAGAAATAGGTTGAGTGCTAACCTGCCATATGGTAACGTCACTGGTTGTAACCAAAGTTTTAATTTCACATAAGCAGCCTTAACATGTGGACCTGAGTGGGCAGAGCTACATTTTTAGAAACATTTTCTTCGGCTTTTCAAGCAGATAAACAGCAGTAGATTTTGACAGCATATCAATATTTTTGCTGTAGGTAAAGGGGAGGTGTTGGATCTTGTTAGTAAGCGTAAAATAAAAACATCTAAAGACTGGAATGACATTGATATGACTCTACCAAAAAAGGTAATAGACGTATTGTAAAACCACTAACTTATATTTGCAATTTGTCATTTAAAGCGGGTACATTTCCATGTTAAATGAGAGTTGCCAAAGTTATTACAGTATATAAAACTGGAGATAAACATCAATTTACTTATTACAGGCCGGTATCCATACTTTCTCAGTTCTCCAAGATTTTGGAAAAACTCTTTACTATGAGGTTGGACAGTTTTGTTGATAAACATGAATTGTTAATGGACAGCCAGTACGGGTTTAGGACAAATCGATCAATACCTATAGCAAGAATGGACTTAATTGAAGAGATTACCAGTTCTAATGATAAAAAGAAGTATGCAGTGAGAGTGTTCATAGTCTTGAAGAAAGCATTTAACGCATTAGATCATGAAATACTACTGAAAAAAATGGAGCACTATGATATCAGGGGGGTGGTGTTAAATTGGTTAAGTAGTTACATTAAAAACAGACAACAGTTTGTGCAAATGGGTGACTTCTAGTCAAAAAGACTGGACATTCAATGTGGAATCCCACAAGGGTCGGTTTTAGGTCCTAAATTGTTGATTTTGTACATAAATGACATCTGTAAAATATCAAGTATTCTGAAGTTGGAGCTATTTGCAGATGACACCAACATTTTTTCCAGTGGAGATGGTTTACAACAGTTGTTGGATATGGTCACTAAAGAAATGAGTCAACTAAAACTATGGTTTGACAAAACGATATTGTCATTAAATTTGGACAAAACTAAGTTTATGTTATTTTGTAATTGTAAAATAAATGCACAAATACGAGTGATGATTGATAATGTTAAGATAGAAAGAGTAGACGAAATTATGTTCTTGGGAGTAATATTTGACCACAAGCTATACTGGAAAGCACATGTAAAATATCTGCATGTAAAGTTGGCTCGGAGCGTTGGAATTTTAGGGAAAACTCGAGCATTCTTAACCAGAAGGTAATGTTCATGCTATATTGTTCACTTGTACTGCCTTATCTGATTTACTGTGTTGAGGTGTGGGGCAATACCTTCATGAGTACACTGCAGACATTCTGCGCAATTCAGAAAAGAGCAATCAAAATAATAAATAATGTAGGTTATTATGATCATACTAATGCATTGTTTTCTTTTATTTTTTTTAAATAACTGTGTATATTCATTTTTATCAGTAAACAGACAGACATAAGACAAGACAAAACAAAAAACAAGCTGGGAATAACAACGCGCAAAAATTAATTAATTAATTAATTTAAATATTAGTAAATGTGAAAGGTACATTATACAGCATAGGGTGAAATACAATGAGACCTACATTAAGAAAAAAAATACAGAGTTTTAAACAAATGCGCTTGTCATTATAGCAGAAATGTTTACATTAATGTAATCAAGGAATAGTTTCCATATACTCTCAAAGGCATTCGTTTTGTAGTGCAGGAGACAAAAAGTCCAAAGGTATATATTCCATTTTTGTTCTATGCCATCCCACCACTGAGGGGGCTTTATCTGAAATCTAGTGCTGAAGAATGTTTTTCCTGGCGCAAAATGTCATAACGTTATGCAGTTTTTTATGATATTTATCAGTTACATGACCACTGGGAAGACCCAGAAGGAGGGAAACCGGGTCGAGTACAAGCTCCTTCTTCAAAACCTTTCGTATTTCAAATAAGACATCATTCCAATATTTTTGTATTTTTACACAAGACCAGAGGCAATGAGTAAAATCACCAATTCCTGTCTTACATTTAAGCTAAAATGGAGAGACATCCTTTCTATATTTGGAGAGACAGTTTGGAGCAACATGTACTCTATGCAGTATCTTAAGTTGCATGGCTCTTGTCCGGTTACACACTGTTATTTTCCTTGCATTGTCCCAGATGTGGACTATTGGATTATTGTGGAACAACACCAGTATTAATACTTACTCAAAGTAAAATTTAAGCAAATGTTTTGATCGTAGATTGAAAGATATTGCCATCCAAAACTTGCAAAGTGAAGTATTAAACAATCGACTATGCACCTTCTATAAAACTGTTAAAATGAACTTGAATTTGGAGAACTATATTGTAAAATTGAGTAACCCATATAGAACGACTTAAGCTCGATTCCGATGCGGAAACCATCACTTGCCTATTACTGAATTCCGTTACCTTCCTACTGATTCATCCAATGTCACGGAGTGTCCTCTGTGCAAAGAGAATATTCTCTTTGATGAATTTCATTATGTTCTTGTTTGTACCTCACTTAGCCAAGGGAGGTTAACATTAATTAAAAAATTTTATTGGACACGCCCAAGCAAAGAAAAACTCAGCCTACTTTTTAATCCAAAAAGCTCTACCCAACTGTATAACCTCGCCAAGTTTATCAAGATTATTATATTTTCCTTAATTGCATAGCAAATTTGACTATCAGTTTTTTAAATATATGTCTACTTTTGGGTTAATTTGTCTATTGTGAACTTTTAAACAGCTAATTGCATTTTTTTTTCTTTGTACAATTATTTTTAACATGTCCCGTAGTTTTATTTGTTGAATGTAGGTTTTAAGGGCTTTCATACACCAGGTGGGGTCGTAGAGGTAAATAAATTAATAAATTAAAAAAAGATGTCCTCCCACATCTCTTAAGTTATCACAACACCCAGCTCCCTCTCCTAGATCACCCCAAGTGGCTGAGCACCGACACTTGAGCCATCCCTCAGGCTAGCATAAAAGGTTCTAATGGAAGCATCCCCCTGAGAAAGAAGCACTTGTTTTTCCATCTGTGTGACATTCATATCAGCAATCAGCGATGTGTCTTTTATAATAAAATCTCTGACCTGAAAGTAACGAAAAAGATCATTTCTTGATATGCCATATTTTTCCATAAGTTGGTTAAAAGACATGAGGACAGAACCATCAAAAAGATCACCCAAAGAAGAAATTCCCTTAGCTGCCCAGCATTTGAAAGCTGTGTCCAAGGTCCCTGGGAGAAAGTCAGGGTTATCAGTTATTGGGGTGAAAACCGACGTAAGCCCTGATAATGCATTGTTTTTTAAGTTACAGACTGCACAAATACTGTTTATAGCAACAACAAAAAAATTACTACCAAATAACATACAAAAACTGTTCAAGGAAGGAGGGGGTTTACGATTTAAGGGCAAAAATGAAGTATAAAGCAAACTAGTGTTCACACCACTATCAAAAGTATGTGTATTTCTGTCTGTGGGGTAAAATTGTGGAAAGGTTTGCCTGATGACATTAAATACAGTAAAAGTGTAACACAATTTTTAAAAAAGTAGAAACAAAATATTCTTGAGAATTACAGTCTTGAAGAAAGGGAACATAATGTATACTAACTGCTGTTATCTGCATTTTCTGCTTGTCATGTTTATGTTCTGTGCCTGGCTTAGCCAAGTATGATTTCTGTGTTTAGTGACCTCTGCTATGTCTGACTATTCTTCGGATCATGTATTGTGTTTTGGTTATTTCGATTTCTTGTTTATTATTTTTCTTGTTTTTATCATTTAGTTTTCATGCTGTTTTCACTTCCATGCATTGCACTTCATGTACCCTGTCTTGTCTTGTGTAGGTCTTTGCCCACGGGCCCCAGTCTTGCGTGCCACTCATTTATGATTTATTTATTGGTTGGTGATTTACTGGTTTCTGGGTTTTCAATCGTCCATCATTATCTCGTGTGCTTCCTTCCTCTCTCTTTTACTATCCACTAACCAATACTAACAGTTTGTTGTTTTCGCTAGATTACTAACTAATATTAACGTTGTATATTTTTACTAACTTACTAACGTGCACTTGGGATTTTATAGCTGCACATACTAATTGACTAACGATCTCTCAGCAATCGCCCAATTCTAATCTCCGCCTCCTTGTCTATCTCTGCCGCAGCTTCTGTGAATTTCCACTTATATCTCATGCTTTCCTTTTCTTTAGACTATGTACTTTTAGTACTCCTTAACTGGAGCTGTTGTTTTGTTCATAGGATTGTCTTGTGATCCCTGTCTGCGTTTTGGCATTTGCCAAATTCATGTAATTAGGTTATTCCTCATGTGTCACTCCTAATTATTGTATCATTAATCGCACCTGTTCTCCCTTGTCATGTGTTCAACCCGGATGTGTATTTAAGATGTCTTTTCAAGCACTTCCAGTGTCAGATCGTTCTCCCTAGTTTTCTCGTGCCACGTTTCTCGCCTTGATTTCTCAGTGTTTATCTTTCTGACTGGATTGCCCGACTTTCGATTCTTGCCTTTGTGATTTTGGATTATTGTTGCATCTGTGTGTTTTGACCATTTTTCTGCCCGACTACGAGATCTCTGTTTGCTGCCCTGGTAACGATTCGGATTACGTCCTGTGGATTCTGGCTTGCTTCTCTCATAGAACTATTCCTGTGTACCAGACCCATTTCTGTCCGACTACGATTACTGTGATTGCTGCCCTTGTTTTTGAAACTATTTTTGCCCAACTGGATTTTGATTTTTGGATTGCGGACTCTGTACTGTTGCTTTCTGCCCTGCGGGGGTTCTCCCCCTTTACCAATAAAACAAGCTCTACTGCATTTCCTGGTTCTCGCGACTGGTTCCTGATCGGTACATAACACTAGTATTGATAAATGATGGTTTCTATCCTTGATTGAATGATTATTAAATTGCTGATTGTTTAATGAATTGTGGAGATTACATTGGTAATGAATGATATACTTGGACTGGTCTTTAGAAGTTGATTACATATGAAATGGAAGTTAAATGAGAAATGATATAGAAATAAGGGGTTAGACTTGAAAAGCATTCGGCTACTTCTAACTCCTTTTTGGACGTTCACGCACTTTGGGGTCCCTCATGAGCTGCACAGCAACCAGGGCCAGAACTTTGAGGCGCAGGTGCTGGCGGCAGTCTGCAAAAGGCCAGTGGAGGCAAAGACATGGACGGTTCCTCTCCACCCCCCAGAGCGATGGATTGGTGGAGAGGTTCCGCCAGACCCTCGCCACCCAGCTTGCCCACCCAATTAGAGTGAATTACATTTTCGGCGCGAAGCTGGTGAAATCACCGTGTTCCACATAAAGCATACTGCAAAAAGATGAAATATATTCCTAATTTCTGGTGCTACTGGGTCATTCCTGGCTATTGGTGACTTTTCTGTCCCCAAGAAAAAACTCTTAATATTAAAATTAAAATAAACAATGTGTTTATTACAAAAGGGTTTTATTATACATTGAGGTCTCCTTTATATAATTAAAACAAAATTTTGTTTGTAAATTTCTATTTAAAATCTTTATTCCCTTTTGTTTTGACACATACACTTCTTTTTATGATTTCAGTGAAATCTCAGTTTCAGTGAAATAAATTGTTAAATATTTACAGATTCATGGAAATTTGTTTTTATTATGGCATAGATCATGTTCAAATATCTCTAAATATTATTCTATAGCAATGGAAATGGTAATTATTATCATTTAAAAAAATAATTAACTATATGTCCCCAAAATCACTTTCCACCTTGTTAGACTGTGGGTTTTCGCTGTTTGAACAAAAGCGCCTACCATTCCCATTCCCACACTTTGGCTGTGAAATCACACTTTGAGAGTGAAATTTAAAAGGAGCAAAGAGAGGTGAGTGACAACTGTCTGTTTGCCTTTTTTTTTTTGCATGTTTTATGACGTTAACCTGTATGTCCTACTCCACCCTGTTCGCCTAATTTATTAAGAAAGTAAAGCACATTAGTATAAATATCTTTTTTTTTTTTTTAATTTATAAAAAAGTACTGTTTATTTGTGGAGATCAAGCTAAAAAGTTTTCTATCCCTGAGCAATGGCTAATTTAGATTCAAATTTTTCACCTTGTTAGGTTCCACCCAGTTTGGTAAGTAAACCTTACAGTCTGGGACATGCACCTAATGGCTGGTACACACTGGATGATTTTGGGCCGTCCCAGAGGAAAGATGACCACCGTAGTCGAAACGTGGAGAAATCTTTGGTCGTGGCTCTAAAACGGTGGTCTTACTTTGCACTGTGAGACAGGTTCAAGGATGGCTGTTGCCAGCGTCTTGCGACCAATGATAACCTGAGATTAAATTCAGAAGGTGTCAGAAATTTAGAATGACTATCTCACAGTGTGACAGCTGCTACGACCTACGTCTACTAATCAGCCAATACAAATGCAGCTGGAGATAAAATGATAATCTTTTTTTTTATAAAATAAACATAATAATTTATAGATTACGTATTAGCTGATGCTGACAGTACTTCATGTTGACACACATTGGAGTTAAATCACGGACCCAAGGCGTTCCATTTTAACGGGCATGTAATTGCATATCCTTCACATTTGCCATGCCGTGCGAACTGAATAAAGAACAAATACAAATCAGTTCAATACAAAGCATTCTCGAAGAGAACGAGCATTAAAACATCTCACAAATACAAGTTGCCAACCCATCGGCTTTTGAAGGCTATGAACCATTAACTTTTCAGAACAATTATTCTTCAAAAAGCATTGAAATGTTCACTGTGGCGTAGATGGTTCATCATGGCATTATCGCAAGAACTGGTGATTGTATAACCATATTAGCTGCATCTTATCCGCGTCTTACATTACCATTAAGCTAGCACAGAGCTGAAATAACTGAATACAATGAACATGTTAGCGCCAGCGCAGATGGGTATCGTACGCCCATGACGTTGCATATTGACGTACGTCGTAACCTGCGATTCAGGAATCGGCCATCGCACAGTCTGTACACATCAAACTTGACGTTGTACCAAAGTTTATTAGATCCAAGTTGCATAGTGTGTCATGCAATGGTCTTAAAAGATTGCTTAAATCGTACAGTGTGTACTGGCCATAACGGTAAAAATATATCACAAAATGTAGGGGAATGCTTATAAATACTGAGATAAATATTTAGTTGTTACTTATACTGTTCATCTAATGTTACAGATACTTTTATACATATTGATAAATTAGATATAAGATAAAACTTGATTATTATATTAAGGTACAAGGCGTTTACTTGGTTTTACCGCTGTCCTACCGCATAACGGCTATGATCCAATATCAACTGATCACACCCTCTTAAGTATATTTAAAGAATGATTGATCATTATTATAAAATGTTGTTGATACAATTTGCATGATAATGCAATATTGAATTGTATATATTTGTTAGGAAATGGCTCCCCCACTTAATGCAGCTGAATGCAGCGCCGCTACACAGTGACGCAAGATGCAGATCCAAAGAGAAGAGCACACACCAGAGGCGTTAACAGGATGCCAAGCTTGGGTGGGCATTTGTCCTCTTTGGGGGGGCAAAAAAAGAACCTCTAAATCGCCGTAAAATGAATAAATAGGGCCGATATATATGGCGGCTGGTGAACTGCCGATAGGGGAGGGACATTAACAGGTGTGGTCAGTTTTCATTAAATTATGCACACTAGGGTTGTGCCAATCGTGAACCTCGATTTGTTTTTTTTACAGCATGGCACCACCACCTTCAGCCATGGGGCGAACATCCGAGCTTTCCCTTTTCATTCATTAAACCCAATGCAGGTTGAACGAAAGTGCGAAACATCAAAGGGCATGTGAAATGCTTCCGGAAAAAATACTGATGTCAGTCGAGTTTTTTCGGCTACATGCTGCACGGAGCCAAGTAAAGGAATCGCCTCATATAAACCAATTAGGCAACTCTCAGCAAAACAAACCTGTTCCTATTTACTTTGCTTGATTGGGAATCAAATGGTGGATTTGTTTAATCTCCAAGTTGAACGAGTAGAGCTGTTTAGACAGCATGTTTGATTGACGCATTTTCAAAATTTTAATGGCCATAGAACAGCAGATTTGAATGAACGCTATTGTCATTGCCACGCAATTTCGTGCGACTGATCCTTTATATCTCACATTCACGTTTCATCCGCTTTTGGGGAAGAGGAAGATTTTTTTCTAATTAGATCAAACTGGCATTCTTTCAATCTAACACAGTAGCCCAGTTTGGTTTGTCTGCTTTTCACCATCACATCTCAATCGTTATAGGCCGCTGAAATTGTTTGTGTAAGAAGAGGTCAGAGGAACACCAGGTGCAGGATGCAGAAGTGTTTATTGAACACAAAACACTAAGGGAAAAATGGCAGACACACCAGAAATAAAACACCGTGCACAAGCACTGAACAAATGGGAGAACTGAGGTACACTGCCAAAGGCAGGGGGAAACAGAAATACTCTCTCCAAGAGAGGATAAACTAAGAAAACAAAAAACTGAACCTAACTAAACTGACAGATACACTGGGAGACTTATACACGGGGCTGACAAGACAAGAGCACAGAAAACTGAGAGACTCGGGAACCATACAAGGGAGACACTCAGAAGCCACAAGGAGCTGAGACTTCACCATGTAGCACAGAGACAATACGGAGGATCCGTCTGACAATCACATCCAATGCTGCCACATATATAACCCCGAGAAGAGGCGGGGACTCGAAATGCAATCTTGGACTGAAACAGAAACACATGGGATTAATAAACAATTACACGAGGACCGGGTAACAGTAATGACTCGAGACAAGACGCTGAGACGATCAATCAAGCGAGACAGTTTAGATTAAGGCAATCCAAACGTGACGAGGAAAAAGCACCACAAGAAAAGCGAAGGAAAGCATCATTTTAAATGTAGTTAAACAGAGAGCTCAGACTGAATGCAGAGAAGCCAGAATCGCACACGCTCGCTAAATGAGTTAGTCAAGGTTAATACTACGCGACGAAATATTTACAATCGCCCTTAAATAAGTGCCGATGATTACGTGTTAGTAATATCCTATCAGAGAACGCATTCACTCAGTTTCGCGAGACCCGGAATTAAACACAGCTGGAAGCAATGAATGAAATACCCAAGCCAAAACCGAAAGAGAAAACGTGATTGGACGACGAGACACAGGCATGCTGGGATTGGGAGTGGATCGTCAGACGGCTGAACTGAGATCTGGAAATATAAAAACGAAAGTAAGCACAAGCACAAATAAACACGGGACATCACACGAAAGGGCAGAATCACAACAGCTTGATTGTCATTGAGGCCTTGAACACGGGAGCAGATTTAAGGAAGGACAGAGCACCTGCAATTTGCAAAATCTAAACCCAGGCTTCTTCCCAGCAGCATTTTAAATCGTTTCAAGCCGCTTCAGATGTGTATGTTTAAAGAAATTACACGCGACTGCCTACACACCTCATGATTGTAAGTGGTCTCATCACACTTAAAAAAAAAAAAAGAAAAGAAAATCCTCGTTCAACATCACCTCATCCCAACTCAGCATTTCATCTCTCATTGTAGTATATTTAGGAGATTTACAAAACCCAAAACCAGTGAAGTTGGCACGTGGTGTAAATCGTGCATAAAAACAGAATACAATGATTTGCAAATCCTTTTCAACCTATATTCAACTGAATACACAGCAAAGACAAGTTACTTAATGTTCGAACAGGTAAACTTTGTAATTTTTTGCAAATATTAGCTTATTTGGAATTTGATGCCTGCAACATGTTTCAAAAAAGCTGGAACAAGTGGCAAAAAAGACAGAGAGTTGAGGAATGCTCATCAAACACTTATTTGGAACATCCCACGGGTGAGCGGGCTAATTGGGAACAGGTGGGTGCCATGATTGGGCATAAAAGCAGCTTCCCTGAAATGCTCAGTCATTCACAAACAAGGATGGGGAGAGGGTCACCACTTAGTGAACAAATGCGTGAGCTGATTGTCGAACAGTTTAAAAACAACATTCCTCAACGAGCTATTGCAAGAAATTTAGGGATTTCATCATCTACGGTCCGTATTATTGTCAAAAGGTTCAGAGAATCAGGAGAAATCACGGCACGTAAGCAACAAGGCCGAAAACCAACATTGAATGCCCGTGACCTTCGATCCCTCAGGCGGTACTGCATCAAAAACCGACATCAGTGTGTAAAGGACATCACCACATGGGCTCAGGAACACTTCAGAAAACCACTGTCAGTAACTACAGTTCGTCGCTACATCTGCAAGTGCAAGTTAAAATTATACAATGCAAAGCGAAAGCCATTTATCAACAGCACCCAGAAACGCCGCCAGCTTCGCTGGGTCCAAGCTCATCTAAGATGGACTGATGCAAAGTGGAAAAGTGTTCTGTGGTCTGACCAGTCCACATTTCAAATTGTTTTTGGAAACTGTGGACATCCTGTCCTCCGGACTGAAGAGGAAAAGAACCATCCTGACTGTTATAGGCGCAAAGTTCAAAAGCCAGCATCTGTGATGGTATGGGGGTGTATTAGTGCCCAAGGCATGGGCAACTTACACATATGTGAAGGCACCATTAATGCTGAAAGGTACATTCAGGTTTTGGAGCAACATATGTTGCCATCCAAGCAATGTCTTTTTCATGGACGCCCCTGCTTATTTCAAGCAAGACAATGCCAAGCCACATTCTGCACGTGTTACAACAGCATGGCTCCGAAGTAAAAGAGTGCGGGTACTAGACTGGCCTGTCTGTAGTCCAGACCTGTCTCCCATTGAAAATGTGTGGCGCATTATGAAGCGTTAAATACAACAATGGAGACCCCAGACTGTTGAACAACTCAAGCTGTACATCAAGCAAGAATGGGTAAGAGTTCCACCTGAAAAGCTTCAAAAATTGGTCTCCTCAGTTCCCAAACGTTTACTGAGTGTCATTAAAAGGAAAGGCGATGTAACACAGTGGCAAAAAGGCCCCTGTGCCAACTTTTTTGCAATGTGTTGCTGCCTTTAAATTCTAAGTTAATGATTATTTGCAACAAAAAAAAAGTTTCTCAGTTTGAACATTAAACATCTTGTCTTTGCAGTGTATTCAATTGAATATAAGTTGAAAAGGATTTGCAAATCATTGTATTCTGTTTTTATTTACAATTTACATAACGTGCCAACTTCACTGGTTTTGGGTTTTGTATAATGATAAAATAAAAATCGAGATTTGTTGTAAGATCGCCCTGGATTTTAAGCGTCTAGAAAATACACAAGGTGGAAAACATTCTGAAAAGCGGATGAAACATCAATGTAAGATATAAATGATCAGTCGCATGAAATGGCGTGGCAATGACATCCCATTCATGCAAATCTGCTGTTCTATGGCCATTTAAATTTCAAAATGCATCAAACATGCTGTCTTAATAAACAGCTCTACGCATTCAACTTAGAGAGTAAACGAATCCACCATTTGATTGCCAATCAAGCAAAGTAAATGGGAACACGTTTACTTTTCTTAGAGTTGCCTTCTTAAGTCCTTTACTTGGCTCTGTGCAGCATGTTGCCGAAAAAATACTTACGCCAGTCAAGTTTTTTTTCGGAAGTGCTTATGATACAGAATTATTGTTGCAACAACCCCAGTGACTAGCTGCTGGCTAGCTGCCTGGGCTCACTCGGTAGCCAACTCGGGTTATAACCACACAAGTCAACACAGTTGACAAACTAGTACATAAATTACTAATGTCAAACAACAAGTCTGACAAAATAAGCGGTGGCAGAAGTAGCCACAAAAGAGATATGGGCAAAGTTTTAATTCCCTGAGAGAAGCACAGGGCCGTAGACGTGACCTCTGTCTGATGAGTGAAGACGGCAGTCTTAGAGAATGGGAGGGTCCCTAGTAATTCGATAGTGCCCATTGGTTTCACAGCAGAATAGACTGGCAAAGGAATCCGCCAATCATACATAGTGATAGATAAATGAAGCATACGTAAAGCTCACTCTAAATGGCTGGCTATCTCTGCCTGTGAATCAGTGGGATATCGCGTGTTTGCTGTCAAATTGTAGTAAATCTGTTTTATATCTTGAGTTTTCATTGGGTGGGCAGAGCTTTGCCCCCCCTTGGTAACGCCCCTGGCACACGCATGCCCACAAACATCTTCTCAGGCACGCGCATGCACACACATCCACAACCCACATGCACACAAAAAGGTGAAATAAAATGAAGTTAAAAATAAGATTAAATGAAATCAAATTATATTCTGGCCCATAAAGAAAGTTTGGTGAGGGCCACTTTTGTTTGTTGGTTGAGACACTTATGTTTAGTACTGTAATGTAATTTTGTATGTTTTTATGTGTAAAAAGTATTGAATATTTAGTATTTTCAATTAAAGTTAAATGTTCTGGGAGTTAATTATAAAATCATTGTTGAAACTCACCGAGTTATTGCTGGTCATTCCATCCTCTAAAGGTCTTTTCCACCCTGTTGGTCACATTTTTTACCCAAATAACATAACAAGTATGTTAAATGTTATGCATATTTTAATGTTAAACTACGGAGTTGAAAGGGATCAGCAGCCGAGATATGTAATTTTGTGCAAATTTCTGTTATTATTTATCATTTAAATTGGGTGCAAAAAAGTGACCGTTTTAAAGAATGAACACATGTTCTACTAAACAATTCTTTTTTCAACATTATTCAAAGAAAAAACACCTAAGGTGCAAGAAAAGCTAAGTATTGTTGAATATTCACATAATTAATACTTTGTAATACCAGTGCATTTGTCCCAGTTGCACTTGCAGTTGGCAGGACTATGACTCAATTTTTGCAACAAGGAAAGAGAGCATATGAAAACAGAAGTCTTACTCATGGGGTGGATCACTATTTATCTTTGCTCACTTCTCAGACGTTTACAGACGGTTGATAAAAGAGGAGGGGTTGCTACACAATGGTAAACATGGCCCTGTCCCAACTTTTTTGAGATGTGTTGCTGCCATCAAATTCAAAATGCGCTAATACTTTTCATGAAATAGTTAAAAAATCTCACTCTCAACATCTGATATGTATTCTCTGTTCTCTTGTGAATAAAATGTGGGTTGATGAGATTTGCATATCGTTGCATTCTTTTTTTTATTTACAGTGTACACAGCGTCCAAACTTTTTGGGAATTAGGGTTGTGTTTGCTAAGAGATATAAATATTTGAATTTGACTGTTCACAATGTACCCTCCCTTACTCTTGATTACAGCCTGATATATCCAAGGCATTCTTTGCAGTTTAAGGACAAAACTTTCCTGTAACTCAAAAGGGGCTTTCAGGAGTTCCTTCATGAGCTCTTTTGAACTTCACGTGCACACTTCTCCAACTGCCCAGTCAAGTTCATCCGACTCAAGTTGTATTTCAAGGTGTACAGTTGTTATCAAGCAACATTTTTAGTTAATACAAGTGTCTTTGTGTGCCTTTATTGCTCAAAATTAACTTAGTGATGACAAAAAACCAGCCAAATTCCGAAAAATGCAGGGTGTTCGAAATACTTTGGCCTGTAGTGTTTTTTTGAAAGGTGTTCAGTCCTATATAAATATACCGAGTGTTCGCAAACCGAAAAAAAAAGAATAAAAAGAATGTCCACCCATCCCTTATAATATGAGATCAAACATTACCAAAAAAAGGTTGCATCCTTTATTGAGTCTGTGAGGGACACAATTTTCTCCATGTTTTCTTACACACACAATGTACAATACAGTAAAAATATAGCAGTGAATAAAACCCATACTGTTTACTGAGACATTGTTCCAGACACCATGTAAAAGTGTAAACACCCCCCCCAATATTTTTGCATATTTATCAATCAAAATATTTTCAGATCTTTATTGACCCATACAATGTCCCTTTAAATGAAGCTCACCTTTTTCATTTGTTTGTTTGTTTTTGGCTGCTCACTTGTCTCCCATATCTTTCTGTTAATTGTTTTAGTTAAGTGAATTATTGTCTTATCTTCTTGATTCCCGAGTGCATTCTTCGCAATCTTTTAGGCACCCGTGTTTCATTTTTACTTACTGTCTTGGGGAATTTAGCCCTAATTGTCCAGTGCTTGCCTTCATGCCGGTTGATAATTCCATCACGATCTTCCTCCCAGTTTTCCTGGACCCAGGTCCGGCTACCCTGGTGCATCTGTGTCCCAGCTTTTGTCTACACTAATCCATTCCCAATCATGCCTTCCTCCACTCCTGCCCTGCCCTGGGCTGATATAGCAGATCTGGCCCTTGCCTGCTCTGCTGTCCTTGACAGCGTCTTTGTTCAATGTGGTCTTGTTTGCTTGCTCTGAATTGGTCTGATTCCTGGTTTTGTTCCTGGACTTCACATTCTGAAATATAAAAACTTTTGTGTGTTTTTGCTATCCCCTGGTCTGTGAATGGTTCCTGTGTTCTGGTCCATGACACTTCAAACAAAGAGTAGTTCAAGATAATGAGATAATGAAACAAAATATACTGAAGTGAATACTTCATTTATTGAATAAAGAAAAAAACTGTTCAGCACCTAATTTGCTTTATAAGTGGAAGAAGAGTCAATGCACGCCCATTGGCTGGTTATGCCATGTTCAATAGCAAAAGCACTGCAACACTTCCCAAACTGCATATCCTTCTCCCAGCCAGAAATCAGTGTTTCACTTTGCTGTGGATGAATTTTAATTCATTTCCTCTGCTGAATAGTTTTTGAAATTTAGCTCAATTTTGAGTGAACAAAAATGTATACTCCCCAGTATTTCGCATAAATAATCCGGATGTCAGTGGAACTATGTATCGCTCTGGAAAGCAATTAGCACCTTCCCACATGCACAGACTGTTTGAAGTAAAGCCAAATATATATTTATAATCATTAAACAGCTTCATATATTATCATGAAGATTTTAGTATACTACTGCAGATCAGGAACGTAGCCAGTGTTGGGCCTTGACAGCATTGGCCCACTCAGCCATAAAAATATTATTTTATATTTAAAAATGATTGATTTATGACTTCATTGATTAATTGAATTTATATATATAGTCAATAAACACTTCATGTGGAAACGAAATTTAACACATTTTGGTAAACGTTATGAAAACTTATAGTTGATAATCATTTACTTTGCTTTAGTTAAAACAACCACAAACTGAAGATTAGACAGTTTGCATTGCAAGATGCAAATAAGCAAATGCTGAATTTAATGGAGTACCTTATCTATTTAGTACAGCGTACTTAGTAAATAAAAAATTTTCCATATCAAATTTACTATTTTAATCGCCACAACACTGCATGATGATGGAAGTTGTGTGTTTTACTGCAGATAGATTACTCAAATATTCAGATAACTTGTTATTCAAGGAAAATCACTGAAAACAGTGAAATTTTCATTGTATGCATAATGAAAGCATTGAATATTCTGCATTATCATGTGTACCATCAGGTGATATTTACAGGGAAAAATTGGCCTATCCACATTTATTTAGGCCCAACCAAAGCAATTTCTGCCTGTGCCACTGCCTGAGATAGTGAGTTTTGCGAAGAGTCACCTGTAGCATAATGAGCAATGAATAATAAGTGTTTACTGCAGTCTTGACATTCAATGAAATGCCGAGTATTTGGTAAAAAAGACGAATTAATTTTTATTACCAAGTGGTCCCTTCGATCCAGAAAATCGACTGGATAGATTCATGATACAAAGTGTAGCTGCATTCCATTGACAAAATAACAATGGAAGAAGTTGACAGAATATCTTACTAAAATGTCAATGAACTACTTTTTTCATAGTAATATTTTTCTTCTTTTTAAATTGTAAATCCTCAGTGGGGCTATAAGATAAAAACAAAACCTCAGACATACTGTACCTGATGTAAATGATGAAGTTATTCATAGATGTTCGATGGAGGGTGTACAGTGGTGCATGCGGCAGTATGGCAATACGAATGTGGGATGCACCTTTGCTCAAAATTGGCATTTGAGTTTTGAAAGGGAGAGCTCCTGGTTACTATTTTCAATAAATGAAAACATAATTTAAAAAGGTGCTTCATGGGGTGAAGGCAATACCCCTCAGCCCCCACACACTAACTAAAAGGTGTGAGCCGAAGTGAAAGGTCATTGTGGTACAAAACCCGGACGAGGCCTACCCAGCAAGGCAAGTCCACATATGAAAAACAAGGTCCTAACCCAAGCAGTTTGAAAGAAATGGCCTGGACAAAGTTTTATAGGTGAAGGTCAGTGAAGCAAGGCCAAAGGTCATTCAGGTGCAAAACCTCCACAAGGCATGCCTACCTAATAAAGCGATACACATTTGCAAAATCAAGTTCCTAACCCAGACAGTTACAGAGAAATGGTCCAGAGACAATTTTTCCGCCTGCCACCAGACCGCCCGTCCACCCACCCGTCTGCATAGGGGATGACAATACCCCCTGCCCCTTAGTCAGGACTGAGTGGTAAAAACTGCATCTTGTGTTTACTCGGGTTGTCCAATATTAATATTTGTTTGTTGATGTGAAATATTTAAGTGTGACAAATATACAAAAAAAAAAAAATTGTAACTGGGAAGGAAACAAATACTACTTCAAAGGAATAACTGTTCAAACCTGTTCAAGGTTTTTTTTTTTCCTGTATGAGGTGAGAGACTTTCCAGGAACTGGAGGGCAGCTTTCTCAGGAATGTGTCTTAGTGTACTTAGATTAACTAAATAGTTTATTAAATATCATGTTTCAGGATCTGCATCATAAATACTTTGAACTTTTTCATGACCATAACTCTCAGTAAACTCTCAGGAAGTCATTCCATTCTGTAGAACAGATTTCATCATTCCGATACACAATACTTCACACCTGAGCAAATAAAACATCCATACAAATATCTATCACTTGCTTTTAAAAAGACTGTAGTTGTACAATCAAATGCTCCTTGCTAATAGAATCAGTCTTTGAAAGACACTCCAACTGTACTTTCAACAGGCTTTTGAGAATAGTCTTTAGTTCATCAATTGATTTTAGTTATTGGGATAGCAGTCTGTCTCTCCTGGTTGAAGAAAAGCCATCATGGCCTCCTTCACATTGTCTACATTTATCTGTATTGCCCTTTTATCCTGCATATCTTGGGGTGAGTTTTTGTATGTTTTGTTTAATTTGCTCTCAATCAACCCTCAGCAACTTATAAGTCTTAATTCACAATTAGTCAAAATTTATAAAAATACCATTGTACTTTAAAATTATTGTTTAATTTAAGTCAGTACATGGATAGAGGTTTACTCTTCTAGTAATTAGTCAGTTGATATTTGAGAGACTTGATGAAACTTGGCCTTAAAATGGACTGTGTATCCCTTTGAAACAGCTGAGGCAGGATATTCTTGTCCTACTGGTTGGGTGTACTTCAACGGGCGCTGCTTCAAGTACTTCCCCACAAAAACTACCTGGATCAATGCCGAGGTAACATCTCAAAGGGATATTTTACTATCTGGAGTTACACCATTTCAATTTCAGGCCCTACGTTCTTTTAGCCCGGTGGTTCCCAACTCAGTCCTGCAGCACTGCTTTGTATGTGGGTTTGAATTCCAACCACAACAGCAATAAAATAATTTAAAAAGCTAATTATTTCTAACTAGGTGTTTTTCATATGGGATTATGTACAACTGTAAACTCTTCTTCACATTATGTTAGAAATAGCTATATTTCGCATGTTTGTGGACCTGTAATGCTTATTTGGGGTTTACTGCAAACACATACTTTCACTTTCATAATAGCGAACAATGTGTCTCTAAATGCTAAAAAGAAGAGACTGACTTAATCCAATGGGCTCTTAATTGCAAGTGGAGGATACAGCAAAGTGAAACATGAGCTTTGATGGCAGCTCATCCGCTAACTCAGAAAGTTACCTTGGATAATGATAAACCAATAAACTACTAAAAAATGTAGTGGAAGCTATCAATAACTGCTAACTTTTATAAAATAAATTTAGCCAGAAATTCTCTGGTTGTAGTTCTTCCTTAACTTCCAAAAGCCCAACATCCCCCTTGCGGTTATGCTGGCTTTACGGGATGCCGCGATTCTCTTACCCTTAAACGCATAATTGCTTTCAAGCTGTTCTTGTTCAAAATCGCTTGATTAAAATCACTCGGTTAATTTACTAAATAATCAATTCCAGTATATAAGCCTGTGATTATTAAGAAAATATTAAGAAATGAAAGGTCATTGAAGGGCTACATTGACAATGTACTTAATAGAGATATTCTATGGATGCAAAAAATAATAATAATAAAATATCCTAAAAGTAATAATAATAATAATGATCAGGCATGCAAACTGGTCATGGGTGAAAAAGGTGAGAAGGGCACTCAGACGTAAATTTCATAGTCAGCGTTATAGAAACATGCATCACCAGAGGCATCTTGAATGATGTCAATTCAAAATAACTATAACTTATGCACAGGTCCTTTTTCTTTTTTTTTGGCCTGGACAATGATCACATGCTCTTTTTACCATGAATACCGAAATCTAAATCAACAAGTCACGCACATGTCATTTTTTGTTTTGGCCTGGACAAAGATCACATGCCCTTTTTACCATGAACACCTAAATAAAAGTCAAAAAGTTATGGAACATAGAAAGTCACTTTCTAATAGGCACACCATATGCATTTTTTCAAGCCTTTATGAACCTACATTAAACTTAACTAAATTCCATACTTCTCTAACTTCATTGATCATACTGGTTAAAACATTTGCACAATTGTTTTAAAATAACCACAAAAAGCTATAGCAATTGATAACTTATTATTTTAATTCAAGAAAACGAGATGTGCTTTACTCATCAGGGTGAGGTCTAAACAATACCACTCATCGCCACAAGGCGGTGAGTCGTGACAAATTATAAAATACGTGACTGAGACGGAAGGCCTATTTGACCCATTATCTGTTCCCAAAAACGAGTCTCCCTCGAAATTATAAATGCAAGGGAGATGGCCAGCGACCTATTTAGGTTTAAGCTACTCTTAAAAGAGTTGTTGAAGAGACAGGCTTGTTCGTCCAGCTAAAACGTTCTCAAACATCACGTCGGTAGACCTACTGTGCAGTTCATTTGAAAGGCCAGGATAACGTTATGCGAGGCGGTCAAATATGGTGGCATAAATTAGTTTTTACAGATTAGTTAATTTACCCTCATGGCAACGTTCTGTTTCACTTTAACAGCAGCCTGTTGTAGGCTATACAATGGTCTGTTATCAAGAAATGTCACAGTAAAATGTTGGGAAGTGAATGGAGAATTCTACAGGATTATAAAGAGTCGTGTAGCCTATTAATGGCAGAATGAAGTACGAACAGCACAGTAGGCACGAACGAAACCAGCGCAAGTTCCAAGTGCAGGAATTAATCTAACGACAACATTGACGTCTGATTTATGAAGCTGTTCATAGGCTATCACTTTAAGAAATGTATAACTGTATCGTTTATGCCTTGCCTTGCCGCAGGTCCCAATTTCCACGATGGAGACCTTGAGCTGATTTCTTTCGTGGGTAAATTGCTTCAGGTTGGCACCATTGGAAAAAATTAGGAAGAAGGGGCGCCTTGCTCATTCCTGATTGGTGTAAATTGCCGCTTCAATTAGAGCATCTCGTCAGTCATTTGCTCTCACGAGAAGAGTGTATTGTAGGTCTATGTAGTTTTCTGCGGTCCACTGTTCTGCTCGCTCGCTCGCTAACCCCCCTGCACCCCCCCCCCCAAAAAAAAAAAAAAAACAAAATTCTCCTCGGATCTGCGCGATTCGCGTACATGGCCCATTTCGAACTCAAAACGGCGAATTTCGCCGAAAGGTGAGGAGTTTGCATGCCTGAATAATAATAATGAATGAAATGAGTTCTTTATCTGAATTCAATCTCCTGTTCTTGGATTTTTTCAGCAGTGCAGCCTAATTTATTTTAAGATCGCACTTAATCTTAATGTTTTTAGCGTTCCAAGGAGTCGGTTGCATTTACAGGGACACAAAGTTGCCCACTGGTTTCTGCGCCAAGCGATAATAATTAATTTATTAAATTATAAAGGCTTCTTACGTCAAAACGTTGGTAATTGAAAAGTTTAGTCACTTGGTTATCAGTGCATCGTGTAAGTTTGACGCATAGCATACATTTAAATAATTTAATATGCATGCCATGCATCTTACTACCAATGTAGCAAAGTCATTCATGAGGTCTTTACAGTTTAGCATCTTAAACAAAGTTCTATTATCTAACTCAACAAAATTTAAGCCTTAACTAATTACCATCTTCAGCACCATTTACAACATTACATTCTTATTCAAGATGGAATTTCAAGAAATTTTAGTTCACTACCGTCCGTGCAATCTCATATTGTAGCCCTCCTCGTGGATGCAAAGCTGCATGTCTTCATCTTTCATGGCAACACAGCTCATTGGAAGCGCATTTGCTCAATTAATAAATTCAATCTATTACCCGACTCTGACTCAGAAATGGGTTGAGCGCTAACCTGCAATATGGTAACGTCACTGGTTGTAACCAGAGTTTTAATTTTACAAAAGCAGCCGTAACATGTGGATCTGAGTCGGAAAATCCACATTTTTAGAAACATTTTCTTAGGCTTATCAAGCAGAAAAACAGCAGTAGATATTGACAGCATATCAATATTTTTGCTGTAGGTAAAGGGGAGGTGTTGGATCTTGTTAGTAAGCGTAAAAATAAAACATCTAAAGACTGGAATGACATTGATATGACTCTAGTAAAAAAGGTAATAGACGGTATTGTAAAACCACCAACTTATATTTGCAATTTGTCATTTAAAACGGGTACATTTCCATGTAAAATAAGAGTTGCCAAAGTTATTCCAGTATATAAAACTGGAGATAAACATCAATTAACTTATTACAGGCCAGTATCCATACTTTCTCAGTTCTCCAAGATTTTGGAAAAACTCTTTACCATGAGGTTGGACAGTTTTATTGATAAACACGAATTGTTAATGGACAGCCAGTACGGGTTTAGGACAAACCGATCAATATCTATTGCACTAATGGACTCAATTGAAAAGATTACCAGTTGTATTGACAACAAGCAGTATGCAGTGGGACTGTTCATAGAATAGAAGAAAGCATTTGACACATTAGATCATGAAATATTACTGAAAAAAAATTGGAGCACAATGGTGTCAGGGGGATAGTGTTAAATTGGTTAAGTAGTTACATTAAAAACAGACAATTTGTGCAAATGGGTGACTTCTGGTCAAAAAGACTGGACATTCAATGCTTAGTCCCACAAGGGTCGGGTTTGGTCCTAAATAGTTGATTTTGTACATAAATGACATCTGTAAAATATCAAGTATTCTGAGGTTGGTGCTCTCTGCAGATAACACCAACATTTTTTCCAGTGGAGAAGATTTAAAACAGTTGTTGGATATGGTCACCAAAGAAATTAGTCAACTAAAACTATGGTTTGACAAAAAGAAATTGTCATTAAATTTGGACAAAACTAAGTTCTTATTTTGTTCATTCATTCATCTTTTATACCCACTTATTCCTCACTAGTGTCACGCGGCGAGCTGGAGCCTATCCCAGCTGGCTACGGACAAAGGCAGGGACCCACCCTGGACAGGTTGCCAATCCATCGCAGGGCGCACACACCATTCACACACCATTCACTCTCACACCTATGGGCAATTTAGTGTCTCCAATTAACCTGATATGCATGTCTTTGGACTGTGGGGGGAAACCGGAGTACCCTGACAAAACCCACACGAACTAGAAGAGAACATGCAAACTCCACACAGAAAGGCCCCAGGCCGGATTCAAACCCACAACCTCCTTGCTGTGAGGCAGCAATGCCAACCACTGTGCCACCGTAATCGGAAAATAAATAAAGATAGAAAGAGTAGATGAAATTAAGTTCTTGGGAGTAATACTTGCACACAAGCTATGCTGGAAAGCACATGTAAAATATCTTTATTTAAAGCTGGCTCGGAGCATTGGAATTTTAGGGAAAACTCGAAGCATTCTTAACCAGAAGGTAATGTTCAAGCTGTATTGTTCACTTGTACTGCCTTATCTGATTTACTGTGTTGAGCTATGGGGCGCTACCTACAAGAGTAGACAGCAGACATTATGCACAATTCAGAAAAGAGCAATAAGGGTAATAAACAATGTAGGTTATTATGATCATACTAATGCATTGTTTTTAAAGTTACTGACATTGAGATTTATAGATCTGGTTCGATTCAAAACTGCACAAATACTGTTTAAAGAAAAAAATGGTCTACTACCAAATAAACAAAAACTGTTCAAGGAAGGTGGGGGGGGGGTTACAATTTAAGGGGGAAAATTAAGTTAAAACAAACCAGCGTTCACACCACTCTCAAATGTATGGGTATTTCTGTCTGTGGGGTAAAACTGTGGAATGGTCTGCCTGATGACATTAAATACGGTAATAGTGTAACACAATTTTAAAAGAGTACAAGCGAGATATTCTTGCGAATTACAGTCTAGAAGAAAGGGAACATAATGTATACTAGTATTGATAAATGATGGTTTCTATCCTTGATTGATTGATTATTAAATCGCTGATTGTTTAATGAATTGGGGAGATTACATTGGTAATGGATGATATACTTGGACTGGTCTATGTATTTTGACTTGGTACAAGTAAAAGAAGTTGATTACATATGAAATGGAAGTAGAAATGCAGCGCCCCCTAGCTGGCCTGGCTATTTTGGTGGAGTGCGCTCCCCAAATCCATATGTGGCAAGAGATCGCTCTCTCTATAGTTAACTAATGCACCAGTTTAGGTAATTGTGGACCCCTTAGAATGTAACCGTTTGAACTAATCACTTATGTAAATCATAGCACAAGGCTACCTTTAAGAAACCTTTAAGAGGATATCAAGGTCAAACTAAGGAATAAACCATGTACTCAAGTCTCTTACGTAATTACTGGAATGAAATATGTATCTCAACTGAGTTTTAACCTTTTTAAATTCTTCCACTTTTTTACCCTTGAACCCTTTATACTCAGTGCCCAATATTACCACGATATGAATTACCCAAATGAAACATGCACATATGCACCAACACATAAAGGTTAACTATTTACTTAAAATTTGTGTAAATATATACAGTCAAGCAAGATGCTTCAACACACAAAAGATTATTTTTTCTTTTCAGTTCTTTCAAAATAGTTCAGTTCACTTTCAATAACAATGTAACTCAAAAGTATTTCACCTCCGTAGCAATATCAAAAAATAGAACCCATAGATAAACCCTACCTAAAAGCCAGCAGTTTATAAACCTAAACTGAAATATTACCATATAAAATGAAAATGGGTACCCAACCAAACAAGGTGACAGTCAGAGAGCGAGGCAGGCCTGTAGCGTGGCTTGGGAGCGGAGAGACCTAAACATTATGACCGCTTCCCACCGTGACGCATGAAATAAAACTCCCTGCTTAAGCTGTTGCCGTCGTTGCTGTCGCCCGCTCGGTAGCCTCGCAGCGCTGGCGGTGCTTAAGGAAACAGATGTCGTCGTCAACAGCCAAACGATTGTGCCTCCGAGGATCGGAATCCGCTGCTCTGCAAACGGAAGTAGAGCCGAGCAGGCTACTCGCTCGTACAGTCCAAGGAGAATCCCGGATGAGCCTAGCCTGGGGCCGGTTGCATAAAATTAGACCCAGTCTTAGACTTAAATGTAATTTTAAGTCAGACTTACTATGGACACATAAATTAGCCTGTTGCATAAAACCTGTCGATGAGTGACTTATTTAAGACTGACTTAGATAGCGTGTCGCACTATGTACCATGGGTAAAATAAGACACTTCACAGAGCAGAAAAAAATGGTGGACACAACAGTGACACTCGGTGGCAGCGGGAGATCACCGCACTTAAACAGAACAGAAAAGCTTTGCTTGCTGGCGGAATATAATGCCCAAAAAATTATTTTATTCAATCATTTTAATCAAGCGCTGCTCTCCGTTCCTTTTAAAATCTTGGAGAGGATGATCCACAGCCGTATTGAACCTGTAGTAGACCCTCAGCTCCCAAAGGAACAGGCTGGTTTCCATCGGGGCAGGTCAACGGTGGACTAAGTAACCCTGCTCAAGCAAGATCTTGAGGACAGCATTCAGGCCAAAGCAAAAGCAGGGGTTGTCCTACTAGACCTGACCGCCGCCTATAACACCGTGTGGCACCGTGGAATCCATCTAAAGCTACTGAGAACCATCCCCGACCGTCACATGGTCAATTTCATCATGGAGATGCTGTCGAACCGCAGTTTCACCCTCCAGACCAGTGACGGCCAACGTAGCAGGCTCAGGAGACTGAGAAATGGGGTTCCACAAGGGTCTGTCCTTTCACCAATGCTTTTCAATATATACATCCTTGACCTACCTGAAACAACATCCCGAAGGTACAGGTATGCAGATGACCTACCCGTCATGCTGCAACAACCAACATGGAAAGCGGTGCAAGAGGGCCTCAACGAGGACATGTACATCTTAGCTACCTACCTCCACAGCTGGCGCCTGCAGCTTAGCATTGGGAAGACAGTATATGAGCATTCCACCTCTGCATCTAGGAAGCGAAAAGAGAGCTAGAGATCTCTGTGAACAGCAAACCCCTAGAGTTCCAACAGGCCCCAAAGTACCTTGGCGTACGCCTGGACAGGACTTTGTCATACAAACAACATCTCAAGGAAGTTAGGGCCAAAGTAACATCAAGGGTCTCTCTCATCCGTCGCCTTGCTGGTACGACATGGGGTGCCTCTGCAAAGGCACTGCGCATCTCCACACAAGCACTTGTCTTCCCTGTTGCTGAGTACTGTGCCCCAACCTGGTGCAGAAGCCCAAACACCAAGATGGTGGATACGGCCATTAACCACGCCCTGAGGACCATAACTGGCTGCCTTAAACCTACCCCCGTGCTCTACCTGCCAGTCCTAGCAGGAATTGCGCCAGCCAGCCTACGGCGGGAGGCCGCCACTCTCACCCTGGCAAGGAAAGCCCAGGAAAATGACTGGCACCTCCTCCATGACACCACAACCATGGCAACGCCATCAAGCAGACTCAAGTCCCGACATCCATACAATCTGGCGGCTAAAGAGATGCTCACTTCAATCCCGGAAGACCTATCAACCAAAGCCTGGCTGGCGGCGGTGTGGAAGCAGGACTGGGAGTCGGCCGGACAATCCTGTCTACACCGCTACATCTGGGATCCTGGAGATGGGGCTGAAGGGGAAGACCTACCTCGCCGGCAATGGACCCTCCTGAACCGCCTTCGCACTGGGGTTGGCCGCTTCAAAGCATCCATGAAGAAGTGGGGCCTAACAGACAATGCAGCATGTGAGTGCGGGGAGCCTGAGCAGACTGCCAACCACATCATCACAGACTGTCCCCTCCATAGACCACCTTCAGAGGAGGGCCTCTTCCGAGTGGGACCTGAGACGAGGGCATGGCTACAAGACACAACGCTGGACATATGATGACGATACACGAAAGAGAATCAAGCGAACAAAAAATTTGACACGTCATCAAGTTAGGGGAGAAAATTTCGGAAAGACGAACAGTATCAACGGTCGTGAGAACCGTAAAAGACGTTCAAAATATCAAAAGCCGCTTTCACACCGGACGCAAAAGGAATTTTTCGCACAAGTTGCATTCAAAGTCAATGCAAAGACGCGAATACATGCGTATATTCGGGTCTTTGCATTTACTTCGAATGTCATCTGTCATGCGGAAAATTTGTTTCGCGTCCGGTGTGAAAGCAGCTTAAAACGGAAATGTGAAAGAGAAAAAAATAAAAAAAACCGGAGGAGAACCCCTGACAAAAATAAATAAATAGGCTAAATGAATAACAGAGCTGATAATCCTGTTTCCAGGATTAAAATATTTTTTTCCTTTTTTTGGGAAAAACAATAAATATTGCCGTATCTTTGTGTCCTCTAACAGGTGTTCTAACAATGTGCTGCCATGGCAACAAAACTCTCATCTCAAGTCTTAGCCAGGGGAAGAGGTGGCTAATTTTTCTGCCTCAAAGTCATGTTGCTTCATGCAACAGACAGTCTTAATTAGACTAGTCTAACTCGACAATTTAAGACCAGTCTACAGTGAAAACCAGTCTTAACCTAAGTTTATGCAACCGGCCCCAGGTTGACTAACACTCTTTATCCTCGCGGGAAACTTTTAGCCAAAGTATTCCACATAATTTGCGTGTAACACTACTTATGCTCGGGCGGAATATCCACACGCGACTCACAGTCCGTTTGTCACAAAACATTTTCCATTACATGCATAAAATTAGCGTTTTGCCAACTTTTCCGTTCACCCGTGTCACGGCTTAGCTTACACCTCTCTCCCTCTCTCCCCCATGCTCTGCTTCTCCCCACCACGCTTCCTGTTTCCTGTCGACCTCCAACCCCCACCCTGATTGGCTAACACAACAGGTAAGTGCGATTTTACAAACTAAATTCTTTTTTTCACATTCACATCGTTTCCACCGTTTTAACATGTTAATATTCCGATTTTTAAAAGTAAATAAACAAAATAAAAATATTAGTATCGTTAGGAAATCAATAACCCCAAATTTCCCACAGGGCTACAGACATAAAAGCTTAGACTTGAAAAGCATTCTGCTTCTTCTAACTCCTTTTCGGACACTGAGGAAAGAAAGGTTGTCCTTTTGGCTCAGCATCACTGATTGGTTTGTCAGAACCTTATTTTGTATATTATATTTAATTGTATTATTTTTCTCTTCTTATTTTTTTGTTATTTTTTCTTGTTTGTAAAAAATAAAGACTTACTTACTTACAGATTGGATGTGAACGCAGAAAAAAAAGTTTTGTGAGCTGCATGAATTCAGCAGCCTCATATGACATTGACGTTTTATGTTAGGTCTAAAATCAATGTCGATAGGAAACTGCTTGATAATTGTCACAATGAGCAATAATGCAAGCTGAGGAGAAATGGATAGCAATGAATGCAAATGAACAAATTACAGTTTAGTTAGTCTTTTCAAAACTTTAATGCGAACAGGTTTGGCGAAGTAATGCACTTTAAGGCAAGGTGAGAGCAGTGCTAGGATCCCTTAACTCTGGAATGGAAGAGGTTACCTTCATTTAACTTAATCTAAGTCACTGTATGTATCGAATGGGGAAGTAGTCAGGTTTTTTTGTGGCTGATTGCCAGAGATATACATATATTTGTCTGATGATGGTTTAAGTACTGAAACATCATAATAAAAGTTTGCTATTTGCAAGTTAGACAGTGTGCGGGACTCCTTTGTTACCTTTGCCAGAGATATACAAAAATGGCAAAAACGGGATGTATTTTTCACACTATATCTCCAACCCTGAAGACAGACTTAAAATTTCACAGAAGTGCCCCCTTTATACTTAATTTACTTTACCAGTGGTAAAGTGGACTTAAAGTAAGTGGAACTAAATTTAGCCAAAGCAAATTGGTCCAGTGGCAGTTTTCACATTTAGCAGAAATGCTCATCCACCTGACAAAAAAGTTTGCTTGACTAATTATTAGTTTTCACATTAGAGGAAACATGTCCACCACTGCTAATTTGTGACAGTCCAGACTCCTGGCATTTAAGCATAAGCACCTGTTATTTAATGAGCATTTAATGTTAATTCTAAGATAAAAGAAAATGAGAAAAGTATGCATTGTGCTGATGCAAAAATTACAAGGGACAACTTAATTAGGAGCCAGATAGTCTTTATTATGTGATCTCTTTTTATCTTATTATTCTCCATAATGCTGTAATCACAAAACTAGAAAATTGTATATACCCTACTCCTTACACACCAGGTTTTAACTTGAGGAAAGTTGAGGACGAGAAGCACTCGTAGTGCAAACCTGCACCAAGGCAGCACAATCCAGATCTTCATGAGTGGGAGCAAAGTTGAGTTATCGTGTGTCATATGATTTCAAGATGGCTGCCGCAGCGGCCATATTGGTTCATTGATTGTGGTGAAAATCAAAAGGGTCCATCCTTCATGTAAAAGCAATGCACCCACTAAATTTCAGCCAAATCCATGCATTACATTTTGAGTTATAATGTTCACAAACAGACAGACAGACAGACAGACAGACAGACAAACAAGATCGAAAACATAACCTCTGGCCCAGCTTTGTTGGCGGAGGTCAAAATTGCCCTGAGAAACATGCTTGGAAGTTGTTCTATATGGCCGACTAGTATCAACCATGAAAACCATTTTAAATTTCCAAAGCAAATTTTTGAGAAATCTGCATTTTTAGAAAATCATGAATTCTGAGATATATTTCTTTTATTTTTGGAATGTAACTAACCATTTTCCCCAAGCATTTCCTATTTATCATTCTAAAATCCCCCCCCATTTTATTTGTATGATCAAATAATTATGTAAGAACCCAATAGACACCTATAACAGTTCATTGCAGGACAGTGACCTGTTTGGGATAAATGGTTTAAAGGAAAGTACTTACTACATTCCAAAAATTCCACCAACACTTATTTAATCTGAAAAGGCCTATTTTGAATTGCACAATAAGCATTCGGTAATGGTAAGGACATGGAATCAATAGATTGCACCAGGATATGATGACATTACATAATAAAGGTTTACAAAATTTGGTGTCAACCACTTCAAGTGCCCAGTTACTTGAAAGATGTTGCACATGAAATGCCGAGAGAAAGTTTGCCTGGTTTGTTTCCGAAAAGGAAAGATTTTTCTGAGCTCAGACTTCCTCAACTTTCTTCAAGTTAAAACCTGGTGTGTAAGCAGATTGGCCAGCCTGAATGTAACTGTAAATGTAAATTCACAATTTACTATAGTGAATTATGAAGCAAATACTGTTCATGGCAATGACTGCCCTGTACAACAGAGCAGCGAAAACCCCATATAATGGAGGAATGGGAGAAAGTTCCACAAGACATGGTGGTGTTGCACAGTGCTAAACAGTTGACTGGGCCAACTTTTTTTGCAGTCATCACATTGTATAAATTCAATATGACTAGTAAATTACCCGTGGCGAGAATAATTTCGACTGTGCGAGCATCGAGATGGAAATACAGCAGTTACATTTGTGAAGGGCTATGCCACACCCTTATCCCGAAGAGGAAGGGGAGTTTTGTCTGGCATGGGGGTGGTGGAGTGTCCAAAGTAGAATGGTTTGGTTGGAGCTTACTGGTTAGTTGAGGATTTCTCTGTAGACAACATTATCTGTGTATGTGCCTTGTTTGTCAGGAAACTGTCCATTGACTTTTGACCCCCAGTGACCTTGATTTCTCGTGACAACCTACGGTTTGACATTTGACCCTCGTGACCTTGACCTTTGACGGAACGGACCTCTCGCGGTCATTTCTTTCAAGTGACCTTGACCTTTCAAAAAACTAACCCCTCAAGGACAAACCCCAGGGACAAGCTACATAGACCCACCAAGTTTGGTGAAGATCCGTCAGAGGACCTCGGAGGAGTAGGGGAACAAACAAACAGACAGACAGACAAACAGACAGACAGACAAACGTTCCTCAAATTATAGTATGATGATGATGATAGTATGATAAGTGAATTCACATGTTAGTGCATCAAGTAATGTGTCATTGTACTATTTTAAATATAATAGAGATATTATGATCTTTTCAAATTAGTCCTTCTGGGGCCCATTTTTCAATATGAAATTAAATTCACGTTAGAGCATCAAATAATTTGTAATTGTACTGTTTTCAGTGTAGTAGAGAAGGCATGATCTTTTCAAATAAGTCCATTCGAATTTTATTTGGTTTTTCTATAATGTGCCTACTTTTTGGAATTGAGGTGGTACATGTCATTCCTAATGAGCTTGTACAGTGATACTTTTTATCATTTATAGAGAATTAAGATTATAAAAATTGTTCCAAATGTAAGTCTGAATTTCTGTAAAGGTGTTAACATTTTTCCCTTTTTTTATGTGAATTATACTATATACAAAGATGTGTAGATCATGAAGTAAACTGTCTACCATCTGAGGGGATGAAATAACTGTCCATTGATCTGTCACCCCCCCCCCCCTTCTCTCTCTGTCTCTCTCTCTCTCAGATACACTGTGTGAGTCTTGGTGGTAATCTGGCTTCAGAGCGCTGCCCAAAGGATCATCATTTCCTAAAGATACTCCAAAAACGCAGTGATGACGGAGACATTCCATTCTGGATTGGACTGTCAGACCTTCACAAGGTACAGTTGGAAGATGTGTGCAAAACATAACTAATTTTGAAGCCTCTTTGTTCAGAAAATAGTAAAAACATCTTTGCTTGGTTTGACAGGAGAGGCGTCTGTCCAGCAAACACATCTGATCCTGATGCATGACTCAGTGTTGAGAGCAGTTTAGTGAGTGGATGCGACAGTACCCTCAAGTAATCTGCTCACTGACCTAAGCAAATATGGGACATGAGCATATTGCACTCAGAACATAGCAAAACATTGGGTGAAATGATGTTTTCATTAGATAGATCAAAATACATACATTTTAAATGCTGTCAAATGTTACAAAGAAAAAAATAGTCGGAAAAAAAAAGAAAACACTCAGCACCCAGTTGAGAATTCTGTGACTGGGATGAAAGCTTCCATTGAACCGGTGAGACTCATTTATGAAAGTGGTTTGATATAATATGAGAAAATCACAGACATTTTATGGGGGCATCGTTTTTTTTTCCCCCAGAATCAAAGATTTGGGGACATATTGCTTTGCACCTGTTCGTCTTTCTGTCTGTCTGTCTGTTCGTCTGCAGCACCAGAAAAACCTTCAACCTTGGCCGTAACTTTTGATTGGTCAGAGATAGGCCTTTGATACTTGACCAGGGTATCCCTTGTCACGAGACCTTTCAGATTAGGTCATCCTTTTTGACCTTGTGACCCTGACCTTGGCGTAGGAAGCATTTTCCAAAAACTTTAACCTTGGCCGGAACTTTTGATTGGTCTGAGAAAGTCCTTTGATACATGACACGTGTATCCCCTGTAATGAGACCTTTCGGACAAGGTCATCATTTTTGACCTTTCGACCTTGACCTTGGCGTAGACGCATTTTCCAAAGATTTTAAGCTTGGCCATTTCTTTTGAATGATCAGAGATAGGCCTTTGATCCTTAACATGTGTATCCCTTGTCACGAGACCTATTGGATGAGGTCATCATTTTTGACCTTGTGACCTTGACCTTGGCAGAAGACACATTTTCCAAAAACTTTACCCTTGGCCAGAACTTTTGATTGGTCAGAGATAGGCCTTTGATACTTGACACGTGTATCCTTTGTCATAAGACCGTTTCGGATGAGGTCAACATTTTCTACCTTGTGACTTAGACCTTCACGTCATTTTGATTTCACTATAGTTTCCTGGAAAAGTCTAACAAATTTTATTCGTTTATTTAACCCTTTGCAAATTCAGGCAATTCCATTTGTTCCTTTTCCATACTATAAATCCAACCTATGCTTATATGCGTATATTTAACAAACACCTCTTGTTTTTTTTTCTTTTTTAACATGGAGCACCTCGTGGGGTTATTTCTGTGAGATAACTTGAGACATGCCGACACTCCCATTGACACTCCTATGCAGTGACGTGCAGTCGGAGGTTAGCTTGGTGAGGCAGAAACCTTCCCTTTTCATGATTAGCAATCAGACGATTAACTAGTTTCGTAAGATTATTCGGCAGAATGACGGACAGTTTAAGTTTCCGCGGCGTTATTACTCAGTATACCGAAATGCTCACGAAACTGCAGATTTGCGAGTATTTGCTTACAGGAAGCCAGAGACGTGCGGTGAGGTGAGGCAGTGACCCAAACTTTTATCACAGGATTTTGTGAACCTGTTCCCACGTACTGTTCCTGATTGACAATCAAAACAATTAAGACCAAACCTGTAGGAAGCCCGATACTGATAGAGGAGATAATAATAACTTAATTCCCATATACGCTGCAATTCGAGACTGCAAGGATGGAAATCTGAATAATCAATTAGGAAAAATTCTCGGCTCTCGGTAATTCTGTATATCATTTCAACATTTCGTTAATCGCATTACGATAGAAGACTGAGAGTAAACACCCGCTTTTTGTTTCGGTGTAACAGTGCGTATTTAAAGGAGAATACATCATAGGGTATTGATTAAGCATTGAACTCTGCATAAGTCGAACTGTGTTAATATTTTTTGATGACATTGCTTCGGTTTCATGGAAGCAAGTACGCGCAAATCTGCTGTTGAGCATTTCAGGTTCGATGTACTGAGTAATAACGCCGCGGAAACTTAAACTGGCCCGTCATTCTGCCGAATAGTCTTACTAAACTAGTTAATCGTCTGATTGCTAATCAACCAAAGGAGATGTTTGTGCCTCGCCAAACCAACCTCCACCGCACGTCACTGCTCCTATGTGTATCACCCTCTTCTCCACCAATCCAGTAGATGAGCTTTATAAACTGTTACCTGTTTCGCCATCGTGACACATCACGCCTCTGTCTGCTACTGTGCTGCACTCGTCTTCTGCTATTCATCCTCCCACCTCCATCCAAGAATCCACATTTGGGCATCTCTGAATCTCTCCTAAAGAAGTGTGGTGGTGGGGGGTATCTTGACATTCCCTGCTTTCCTCTTCTCAAGCTCAGTAGGCTGAAGGGTGTGTCAGGGTCAGACCCAAGATCCCATTTATCTTTGTATTTAGTTAGTGCTGCTTTTGATGGTTAACATGTGAGTTGGTTGACTGAAATCCATTTTGTGCTAATGCCCACGATTAGCTTCTCTCCTGTGCAGGAAGGCACATGGATATGGTCTGATGGTAATCCTCTGCAGTTTACAAAGTGGAATCCTCATGAACCAAGCAACTCTCTGAACAATGAACATTGTGCTCATTCTAATTTTGGAGGTAAGCATTGCCTCTTTCTCATCATCACTGCATGACAAATATTGTAGAAATACACTGATTCCTCTCTCTCTTTTTTGTCCTCAGTCAACATGGATTGGAATGATGCCCCATGCGACAATAAATTTCCTTACATCTGCGCCATGCGATTCATTATTGACTTCGCCCTGCATTGAGGTTAACTGGCTGATGAAGCTATTTTGCCCCTTTCCACTTTTATTAAAGTTATCCATGCATTGAAAACTCACTGGTTTTGTGAATGATTCATATATTTAAATACATGGAGGTTGGATGAATGGATGGATGGATGGATGGATGGATGGATGGACGATAAATTCACAATAGGATAAATGGGCGGTGTAATATACAGCTGACAGAATTGCTATCCTAGACATTTTAATTGAAGCCAACCTGAGTTGGTGGCGAAATGCAGCTTTTCAATCATCATGTCATTTATTGAAGGTTAAGGGCTTATTTAAAATCTATATCACCCATGTGGAATAAAATAATTGCTATAAAATATATTTCCTTCTGAATTGCGAAGAAAAATGGGCCATTTCAAACATTGTTCGGAGGAACAACGTAAATTGAAAACATAAAAAGAAGTGTAGCAAATAATCGAATGCCCAGTAGCTAAAATGATCTCAGGTGCTCTCAAAGGCAACAAAAACATGTAACACGCGGAAGGAAAGGAGCTATGTTATGTCTATTTACATTGCACCATTTATTCTATGATGAATGTCGACTACGTATTATAAAATGCATTTTTGTCTTAGTCTTAATTGGCTGACAGTGATGTCAGAATGATCTCATTTGCCTGCTGCCTTTATATATACCTGTCTACAGGTCGTCTTAGTAACTTGCCCGATGAAGACCCTGCTTGGTTGAAACGTTGCCTGGTTTTCCATAAAAGTATAAATGAAGTACTGCGAGCTACAACCCAGTGTTCAGACATTTTTCATTTTCAAGATCCAAGAAAAGGCAATAATTTTAAGCATAAACATCATAAGGGTCATAGTTAATACCTATATTGCTGAAAAAACAGTCATACTCACACAATCCATTTTGAATCAACACACCCCATTTTTGGGCTTACAACGGTCGGTTGATGCAAGTGTTCAGATGAAGATGTTACCGGTGTTGACGCATCCTGGTTTTTTCACTGAATGTTGGCCATACCCTAGGACAAATTTCAGCAAATTCCCTTCGTGTATCATGGCCGGGAACTTTCTCAAATGTACCGTCGTTTACACATGTGGCCGTGGGAAATCTCCATTTCAGAGCATATTTTTTGAACAAGTATCTTCAATTTCAGCAAATTCTTTTTTCATTCATTCGGAAAATATATCAGCTACAATGTGCCTTGATAAGCACTTGATTATAATCATTGGTGGTACTTTGTGGGTCCCCAGAATGGGTGGCCCCTACCAAAGACTAAATAAAAGTCTACAGACTTCGTAGCTTACATGGCTATTCAGACTGCAAAGAATATTCAAAATGGTCAAACTCTTTGGTACCCAAATGTGAAATATATTGGTAAAATATTACTCCTAGAGATCCAAAAGGGTCTTTGGGAAAATATGGCCAAAATGTTGACAGGCATTGAAGATTCCTGAAACTGAAGGCAGATCAACTTTGGCACGAAATGGTCAGAGGTCCCAAATAACCCCTGGTGACAGAAAAGAATTTTATCTTGACCTCAAATATCTATATTGTTTTTGAAGATTATAAAAATCGTGAAAGTATCCCTTTTCTTACTGGCTTCATAAGAAATAATTTGTCCTCTCACATAAATTTGTGTTTAACACAATATTCAATCATTCACCTCACCATTATCATTGGTCTCAAGAAACTGTGTGATGTACTTCATGATAAATTCTTTGAATGCCGGATCTCTTAGTAAAAAGGGAATAAAGCGCCAACTATAAACTCATTTAGGGCGGGACAATTTAAGGTTGAGAGTGACATGACTGTGCTTGGAAATTCTAGCGACTCAGCGCTAATATGATTTTATCCCATGTTTTGCTCCATGCTTATTTTCTTGCTTGGTGCTGAAATTGGGTTCAGTTGAGGTAAAAATGGTCAACATGCTTTTTCCCGAGTTTCTTCGCGTAAAGTGGATATGCCGCATGACAATGTTGTGATTTGGAAAAATGCTGTATTTATCACATGTAAGGGCTTTGCCCGTGGACGAGCAATGGAGTTCCTAACAGGTAACCCATACACATCGGCCAAAAAAGCCTCAAGGGAAAAATAAACTCCTTTAAAACTCACTGCCCCTCGGTGGCACATATGCAGAAAGAGACATATATTACAACATGGACAAAAAACTGTGATATGCAAAGTCCATTCAATGCACATTTTAACTCTTCATTCATAATAAGTTCTTGGTCAGCAAAATACTTCGCCTCAGCCGGATCGTTGAATATTTTTACTTGCCCAAGATAGTGCACATGGAGCCTAGCCGGGAAATGCAGCAAGTGCTAAACCTCCTTCTCCTGCAAGCGCTGTAGCATGTTGCGGAAAATTCGCCGCTGATCCATCACCTCTGCGGTGTAGTCAGGAAAGGTTAGGATGCGGTGACCTCTGTAATCCAGCGAACGCTGTCTCCCAAGCTGCAGAATTTTCTCTTTTTCCTGTGCGAGATACACCCGTGTCATTATCATGTGACATCTGGAGCCATACGGTGGTTTGGGCTATTCATGTGCCCTACTGATTACAACGGGCTTCATAAAGTTCTCTTCCCTCAGCAGCCTGGAAATCAACCTGGAGACGTATTCTGTTGGTCTCCCTTTCGCCTCACCTTCCGGAACTGACGACTTTAAAAAAACACAGTGTGGAGTGTCAAAATCACAGTTTTTCAATGTAACTTCAGCTCTGCCCGCCACCAGAAGCTTATTTCATGGTTAAGCAGCACTGCACATTAGCCCCGTTCTCGAAACTGTACCCTTTGGGATTGTCAACATATCCATGTAGACACATTTTCTTGAGATCAGTGAGTCGTGTGTGACGTTATGACATCATAGTAACGTCATGAAGTAATCTAGCGACTTTTCAGATAGCCAATAGCGACTTTTGGTGATTTGTTTTTGGTAACACTACCAGTATCGTGCATAGTGCTCTGATCGTTCTGCTGAAAGTATCTGCGGTTGCGCACGTAAATTAAGTCACACAGCTAGCATATCCTGGGCCTTAGGGCTCGCTGAAAGGACTTTCATTCAAAACCCTTGGTAAATCAGAGGCCCTTTGTAAGAATATTTGTAATCAGAGGGCTCTCTTAACAGTATGCTCTCCCATTAGGGCTCTCCCTAGGGCCCCCACATAGGCAGAGGTCGCGACCCTAAGCAGGGGCTTTCATAATCATTGGGCCCTCTGAAACCATTCCCCCCTACTTCCTTGAACCCCTAGTTGGTAAACATTAGGGCTCCCTTAGGAGTATTCACGAGAGGCACTACAGCAGAGCCAGCCCAGGGGCCCACTGACTGCCGTCCCCCATAGCCCAGGGGCCCTCTGGCTGCTGTACCCCATAGCCCAGGGGCCCTCTGACTGCTGTACCCCATAGCCCAGGGGCCCACTGACTGCCATCCCCCGTAGCCCAGGAGCCCTCTGACTGCCGTCCCCCATGGCCCAGGGGCCCTCTGATTGCCGTCTCCTGTGGCCCAGGGGCCCTCTGATTGCCGTACCCCATAGCCCAGGGGCCCTCTGACTGCTGTCCCCCATAGCCCAGGGGCCCTCTGATTGCCATACCCCATAGCTCAAGGGCCCTCTGATTGCCGTCCCCCATGGCCCAGGAGCCCTCTGATTGCCGTCCCTGTCCCTCCCACCCAATTGAAATCACCCTTCTCTTTCGGTTCCCTGCAGATATGCCCTATAACAGTGTGAGTAGTCATAAAATCCTAGAGAATAGAGGCCCTCGGACATTGCAATTGGCATCGGCATCTGCATCACTTTGGGCCCCCCCGGGCCCCTGGACCCTTGGGGCCCTGGGCGCTGGCCCCACTGGCCCGGTCCGTAATATGGCCCTGTATGTAAACCTTACAGGGTGGATCATGCACCTAATGGCCGGTACACACTGTACAATTTTAGGCTGTCCCAGACAAAAGATAACTATCACAGGAGAAACGTGGAGAAATCTTTGGTCGTGGCTCTACATCGGTGGTCTTATGTTGCACTGTGAGACAGGTTCAAGGATGGCCGTTGCCAGCGTCTTGCGACCAATGATAACCTGAGATTAAATTCTGATGGTGTCAGAAATTTAGGTTGACTATCTCACAGTGTGACAGCTGCTTCGACCTATGTCTACTAATCAGCCAACACAAATGCAGCAGGAAATAAAATAATAATCGTTTTTTTTAAATAAAATAAACAATAATTGAAGCACCTATTACTAAAACTGTTGTGATTCTGCTGCTTGCTCATGTTCTGTTCTGCCTTGCCCATGTTCTAGCCTTGAATATTCTGACTGACCTGTGTTTCTGAATTATTGCTCTTGTCTGACTATTCTTTGTATCATGAATTGTCTATTGGTTACTTTGATTTGTCATGTTTTGTCTTAGATTTCCTTTCCATGTTTTACATTTTGCCATATCACATTCCGGTTCATGTTTTCCATTTTGCTTTGCACTTTGTCTCCCCCATCTGGTCTCATGTCTAGTCATTGCACTCAGCCCCACATGTTTTACATTTTGCCATATCACATTCCGGTTCATGTTTTCCATTTTGCTTTGCACTTTGTCTCCCCCATCTGGTCTCATGTCTAGTCATTGCACTCAGCCCCAGTCTTGTGTTTCACTCTTCGGGTGATTTATTGGATTCTGGTTTTCAATCTTCCTTCCAATCTTGTTTTCTGGCTTCACTTTTCTTTTCTATTTACTAACAATACTAACAGTTTATTATTTTCCCCTAAAATTACTAACAACAACTAACCTTGTATATAATACTAACTTACTATCGAGCACCAAGGTTTTGTATAGTTGCACTTACTAATTGATTAACAAGCTCTCAGCACTCGCCCTGTTCTAGTCTCCGACCTCTTTGCTCTCCCTGATTACCTTTGCTGCATTTTCTGTGAAAGCTCACACCTGATCGTGCTGTCCTGTTCCTCATTAATCTATGCACGTTAGAAACTCCGTGACTGAAGACGAATGTTTGTTTATCACAATGTCTCGTGTTCCCTGTCCGCGTTTTGGCTTAGACCAATTTTATGTGATTAGGCTTTTCTCATGCGCCTTCCCCTTGTAATCAGTCTGACTTTCTGCACCTGTGATTCTCCCCATGTCATCTTCCCAAAAGTGTATATTAGGTGTCTTTTCACAGCCACTCGCCGTCAGATCGTTTTCCTCAGTCTTCTCGTGCTACGTTTCTCGCCTTGATTACTCAGTGTTTATCTTTCTGACTGGACCGCCCGACTTTCGCCTTTGTGATTTTTAGATTATTGTTCCATCTGTGTGTTTTGACCTTTACCTGCCCGACTACGAGATCTATGTTTGCTGCCCTGGTAACGATTCGGATTACGCCCATTGGATTCTGGCTTTGCTTCTCTGTTATACCTATTTCGGTGAACCAGACCCATTTCTGTCCGACTACGATTACTGTGATTGCTGCCCTGGTTTCTGATCCTATTTTTACCCAACTGGATTTTGAATTTTGGATTGTGGACTTGTACTTTTACCTTCTGCCCTGCGGGGGTGCACCCCCTTAAAAAAGTAAGTTCTACTGCATTGCCGGTTCTCGCGACTGGTTCCTGATTGCACCATTACAAAAACCCCATCAGTCACACTTGACTTGTGGGGTTATAGTAATCAGTGCTTCAATTTATAGATTACGCATTAGCTGATGCCAACAGTAATTAATGTAGACACACATTGGAGTTAAATCACGGACACAAGGCATTCCATTTTAACGGGCATCTAATGGCATATCTTTCATGCCGTGCGAACTGAATAAAATACAAATCAGATCAATACAAAGCATTCTCGAAGAGAACGAGCATTAAAACATTTCACAAATAAAACTTGCCAACCCATCGGCTTTTGAAGGCTATGAACCATCAACCTTTCAAAACAATTATTCTTCAAAAAGCATTTAAATCTTCACCGTGGCATAGATGGTTCATCGTGTCATTATCGCAAGTACTGTTGATAATAACCAAAATAGCTGCACGTTATCGTATCCACGTCTTACATTACCATTTAGCTAGCACAGAGCTGAAATAAAATGAACATGGTGATGCCAGCACAGATGGATATCGTATGCTGATGACGTTGCATATTGACGTACGTCGTAACCTGCGATTCAGGAGACGGCCATCGTACAGTCTGCACGCATCAAACTTGACGTTGTACCAAAGTTTATTAGATCCAAGTTGCATAGTGTGTCATGCAATGGTCTTATAAAATTGCTAAAATCGTACAGTGTGTACCAGTGTTGTGCCGTAGAATGCACCCCTGCCGCAGACTGCACCCCCTTCGCGGGAGCGCGCGTACGTCATTCCAATACAAAAGTGACCCAGTTCGCCATTATTTCGTAGAGTGTAACAGTTTCACGTGTCAAAATCTTGCCAAGGATTTACCGCTTTAATTCCGCAACCAATCACAGTGCTAAAAAGTCCGAACGACAGTACCATACATTTAATTTTTGCGAGGTGGTACTGAAATTAAATAACAAATGGTATGGCTTGCGACATAATATCCTAAAGCCACGTGATACGAGGGATAACGAAAGCATAACGATCTTATATCTAGCCTTCGTATTTCACAACATCGGTTTTGTGGAAATATATAGCTATACGGCCAGACAAAACGAAGTTCTGATAATATGAGCAAGTAGGCGTTTCGCGGCTAAATTGCATTACTATTATCTTGGTTGAAAGGCATTTGCGGGATACGCGTATATGCCCACCACATCAGATGTTCTTTTCGAGAAGTCAAATGTTTGTCTAAGGTCTTAACAAAATTAAATGAAGTGAACGAACTAAAGAATGATCAAATAAAAAAAATCCATAAAGACTTCTTTAATGAACTATTTTTACTTAAACAGATAAACTCCAACAAATAGACCTGTATGAATTGAAAACAATATTTACATCAAAATGCAGCTAATTCTGGGCAGAACAGGAATAACCACTATGGAGGGTGGTCAGCTCGTCTTCAGGTGGTCCCACTCCCGACCTGAATCAAACTAGAAAAGCACCAAATGGATGGAACTTACTCAGGTTCCATGAACTGGGCGCCGATGCACAGTGCTAAAAGCACTTGAAGCTGAGGAAAACAAGGGAGAAAAACTCCAGGAGCGTATTCCACGGCGGTGAATGTTTATGGCTTGCTGTGAATTGCACCCCCTGTCTAACTTAGACTAGGAAAGTGCTACATGCATGAAATTCAGTCTGGTTACACGTACTAGGGCCCTGTGCATGCTGTTAAAAGGAATTGATGCTGGGACTAACAAAAATAAAATTCCAGGGGGGGTGCATTCCACGGCAGCCCATGTTTTTGGCTTGCCGTGAATTGCACCCCCTGTCTAACTTAGGCTAGGAAAGTGCTACATGCATGAAATTCAGTCAGGTAATATGTACTAGGGCCCTAGGCATGCTGTTAAAAGGAATTGATGCTCGGACTTACAGAAATAAAATTCCAGGGGGGGTGCATTCCACGGCAGCCCATGTTTTTGGCTTGCCGTGAATTGCACCCCCTGTCTAACTTAGGCTAGGAAAGTGCTACATGCATGAAATTCAGTCAGGTAATATGTACTAGGGCCCTATGCATGCTGTTAAAAGGAATTGACGCTGGGACTAACAGAAATAAAATTACAGGGGGGGTGCATTTTATGGCAGCCCATGTTTTTGGCTTGCCGTGAATTGCACCCCCGATCGAACTTAGACTAGGAAAGTGCTACATGCATGAAATTCATTCAGGTTACATGCACTAGGTCCCTGTGCATGCCGTTAAAAGGAATTCATGCTGGGACTAACAGAAATAAAATTACAGGGGGGGTGCATTCCACGGCAGCCTATGTTTTTGGCTTGCCGTGGATTGCACCCCCTGTCTAACTTAGGCTAGGAAAGTGCTACATGCATGAAATTCATTCAGATTACATGTACTAGGGCCCTCTGAATGCTGTTAAAAGGAATTGATGCTGGGAGCAGCAGAAATAAAATTCCAGGGGGGGTGCATTCCACGGCAGCCCATGTTTTTGGCTTGCCGTGAATTGCACCCCCTGTCTAACTTAGACTAGGAAAGTGCTACATGCATGAAATTCAGTCAGGTAATATGTACTAGGGCCCTATGCATGCTGTTAAAAGGAATTGACGCTGGGACTAACAGAAATAAAATTCCAGGGGGGGTGCATTCCACGGCAGCCCATGTTTTTGGCTTGCCGTGAATTGCACCCCCTGTCTAACTTAGACTAGGAAAGTGCTACATGCAAGAAATTCATTCTGGTTACATGTACTAGGTCCCTGTGCAGGCTGTTAAAACGAATATATGCTGGGACTAACAGAAATAAAATTCCAGGGGGGGTGCATTCCACGGCAGCCCATGTTTTTGGCTTGCCGTGAATTGCACCCCCTGTCTAACTTAGGCTAGGAAAGTGCTACATGCTCGAAATTCATTCAGGTTACATGTACTAGGGCCCTAGGCATGCTGTTAAAAGGAATTGATGCTGGGACTAGCAGAAATGAAATTACAGGGGGGGTGCATTCCACGGCAGCCCATGTTTTTGGCTTGCAGTGAATTGCACCCCCTATCTAACTTAGACTAGGAAAGTGCTACATGCATGAAATTCATTCAGGTTACATGCACTAAGTCCCTGTGCATGCTGTTAAAAGGAATTCATGCTGGGACTAACAGAAATAAAATTACAGGGGGGGTGCATTCCACGGCAGCCTATGTTTTTGGCTCGCCGTGGATTGCACCCCCTGTGTAACTTAGGCTAGGAAAGTGCTACATGCATGAAATTCATTCAGATTACATGTACTAGGGCCCTCTGAATGCTGTTAAAAGGAATTGATGCTGGGACTAGCAGAAATAAAATTCCAGGGGGGGTGCATTCCACGGCAGCCCATGTTTTTGGCTTGCCGTGAATTGCACCCCCTGTCTAACTTAGACTAGGAAAGTGCTACATGCATGAAATTCAGTCAGGTAATATGTACTAGGGCCCTATGCATGCTGTTAAAAGGAATTGATGCTGGGACTAACAGAAATAAAATTACAGGGGGGGTGCATTTTATGGCAGCCCATGTTTTTGGCTTGCCGTGAATTGCACCCCCTGTCTAACTTAGACTAGGAAAGTGCTACATGCACGAAATTCATTCAGGTTACATGTACTAGGGCCCTAGGCATGCTGTTAAAAGGAATTGATGCTGGGACTAGCAGAAATAAAATTCCAGGGGGGGTGCATTCCACGGCAGCCCATGTTTTTGGCTTGCCGTGAATTGCACCCCCTATCTAACTTAGACTAGGAAAGTGCTACATGCATGAAATTCATTCTGGTTACATGTACTAGGTCCTTGTGCATGCTGTTAAAAGGAATTCCTGCTGGGACTAACAGAAATAAAATTACAGGGGGGGTGCATTCCACGGCAGCCTATGTTTTTGGCTTGCCGTGGATTGCACCCCCTGTCTAAGTTAGGCTAGGAAAGTGCTACATGCATGAAATTCATTCAGGTTACATGTACTAGGGCCCTCTGAATGCTGTTAAAAGGAATTGATGCTGGGACTAGCAGAAATAAAATTCCAGGGGGGGTGCATTCCACGGCAGCCCATGTTTTTGGCTTGCCGTGAATTGCACCCCCTGTCTAACTTAGACTATGAAAGTTCTACATGCATGAAATTCATTCAGGTTACATGTACTAGGGCCCTCTGAATGCTGTTAAAAGGAATTCATGCTGGGACTAGCAGAAATAAAATTACAGGGGGGGTGCATTCCACGGCAGCCCATGTTTTTGGCTTGCCGTGAATTGCACCCCCTATCTAACTTAGACTAGGAAAGTGCTACATGCATGAAATTCATTCAGGTTACATGTACTAGGGCCCTCTGAATGCTGTTAAAAGGAATTCATGCTGGGACTAACAGAAATAAAATTACAGGGGGGGTGCATTCCACGGCAGCCTATGTTTTTGGCTTGTCGTGGATTGCACCCCCTGTCTAACTTCGACTAGGAAAGTGCTACATGCATGAAATTCAGTCAGGTAATATGTACTAGGGCCCTTGGCATGCTGTTAAAAGGAATTGATGCTGGGACTAACAGAAATAAAATTACAGGGGGGGTGCATTTTATGGCAGCCCATGTTTTTGGCTTGCCGTGAATTGCACCCCCTGTCTAACTTAGGCTAGGAAAGTGCTATATGCACGAAATTCATTCAGGTTACATGTACTAGGGCCCTAGGCATGCTGTTAAAAGGAATTGATGCTGGGACTAACAGAAATAAAATTCCAGGGGGTGCATTCCACGGCAGCCCATGTTTTTGGCTTGCCGTGAATTGCACCCCCTGACTAACTCAGACGAGGATCAAGTTGAATGCATGACATTTCATCGTGTTTCCAAGTTTAGGGGTTCTTTTCTACAGTCTTTAAAGCATGTGACTCTGGGTTAAAATAAGGCTTTCAGGACCAAGATTAAAAACTGCTATTAGTCTGCTATGCCATTCCTGTCAGAAAAATGTATTTTGATTGTATTGTTGAAAGTGTAGGAAAAGAAAAAAAATATTATTAAAAATTGTGACGACAGTTATTTTAAAATGAATGCACAATAATGAATAACGTGTACAATTACCATTTACCAAATTTAATTGGAGTAAGGTGCCCCCTGGGGCGTCTTACCCAGAGTCCGGGGACATTGTACCCCAATAGTGGGGTAATAAGCCCTTTTTCATGATTTTCAGTTGTTTATTGAAAGAAAAAAGTAGCGACTGTACCAGTAAATCATTCACACCATATAGCGGAATTCATCATTATATGTCACGTGATAATTTCCAACTTTAAATGTTATACCCCAGCAGGGGATCTCTTTAAGTCTCAAGCCCTAAATTTGTTGAAGAAAAATTGCTGTAAGCGGCAAATAAATGCGCTTTGAAATAACTTTCAGGTGAAATATTGTGTTAGCCTCATAGCATAAGTTCCAAAGGTATATTTTTGCCCAATTGAGTTATCGGCTGCCTGTTCCTCCTGTTTGCTAAAAAATGCATTACCCCCTCTCCCCATTTTTCTCTCAAAACCTAAAAAAATGATAATGAAAATTATGCTATGAGGCTACCGATAATCTTAATCTTACACTGAGGAGAGAAAAAATATGTTTGATTCCAACTGTGTGAAAAGTAGGCTACATACCTACCTCTCGATTACCATGTGATCGAAAATCTTGACGCTACAGTTTTTTCTATCCCTCAGACAATTCCCGACCTAGCAAGCGTACGATTGTTTTACAGATCACGAAGACGAAAATACAAACTACCGTTAAGTCTTTTCAGTTTCATTTTGTTTGTAGTCACGCATTTCAAGCAAATAAAAAACATTCTAATATCATTTAGAAAAGAAAATTCAACTGTTAGCCTCGATTTTGATGTTCAGAAGTTTGTTTTTCCAACAACATTATCTGTTATGAAAAATGGATCCCGAACTCTACAAAGAAATTCTAGAGTATAAATCAAAGGGCAAATATCCTGCGGATAAGCCTATATCTAAAGCAAGAAAAAGTCACATCCGACGGATGGCTTCAAGATATGTTTTAGAAGGCAAGTGGCTTATTTTATTGATGTTTTTTGAAATATATGCTCGGCCTTAACAAAAAATTAATGACAGCGCACTGTGCACGAAATGAGGTCGGTCGAAACGATCCTCGAAAATACCAAACAATGTTAACCTTAACATGAAGAAGTTAATTACGTGTGATTTAAATTAGTTACTCGAAGCCCTCCCACGGTTTGTAATGTTTAAACTGCAAATTTCGTAGAACCACTATTTTAATGAAATTGAATGCCGTACTTTCGAAGTGTTGGCTGATGTAAACCACTTATGTCAAATATTATCTGAATAGCAACAGTAATATGTTTTAGAGTGCAATAATCATAAGCTATGAGTATGATGTTAGCTTACAGAAGACTTTGAAGTGTATTTGCAGTTAAAAAAAAACTTTTAACTCCCTGAAAGTTTAAAATTAAATCTGAACTATTGAGGGTTTGAAATATAGAACTAGTGAACTAGTAGTCTACCTGTAAGTTTACTTGCAGTATACTTCAAAATGTACTTTCATTAATTAAAAAGTTGGCTTGAAGTATATGACAAGTTGTAGTACATCTGAATTTACTTTTAGTATACTTCAAATTATACTTTTATAAATTAGACCCTCTGCTAGAAGTATATAACTAGTCAACTAATAATTCATCTTTTAAGTTAACTAGCAGTATACCTCACAGTATATTTACATGAACTGAAAAGTTTCCTCGAAGTACACAACCAATAAACTAGCAGTATATCTGTAAGTATACTTGAATGTATATTTTCAGAAATTGAAAAGTATGCTAGAAGTATGCAACTAGTTCACCAACAGTATGCTAAAAAGTTTACTTGTAATGTACTTGCAGTATGAAATAAAACTTAGATGTATACTAGATTGGTACTTTAAGTTCATGTTTCTTAAACTTGAAGTGTACTTAAAGGTATACTTTTATAAACTTAAAAATGTTCCAATTTAGTCTGAAAAAATATTAAACTAGTATACTTTCTAGTACACTGCAAGTACATGGTTCGTAGTATACTTGCTGTACTTATACTTACACTCAAGTGTGCTTAATAAAATGAACTTCAAGTGCACTACTTTTTGCTAAGGCTGGGGCTGTCCCAAACTGTCACTGTCAGTAACTGTCTTTAGAATGTGGGATCAAAATATACGTGCAACATTAATAACATAAATTTACAACATGAGAAAATAAAATAACAGTTTATTAATTTCTTAATTTATTGATAGGAGAAGCATTGTATTACTTGAAAGGACCTGCCAAGGCCACGAAAGTCAAGCTTGTTTGTGGAGCCGATGAGGCAAACGCATTATTTCGGGACTTTCATGCCAGCTCAACAGGAGCTCACACAGGACAAAAAAAAACCAGGGATGCCATATCCAGAAGATTTTTCTGGCCTGGGATGTCTGCTGACATTGATAAATGGGTAAGTATGCCTAAGCATCAGAACAAGCTTCTTCCTTATTGTATACCTGATCCCATCAAGTGCACTTTTTAATGATGAGCTCCCGCATACATCCATACATCATATATGTTCATATTATTCACTCTGATATTTCTCAGCCAATGTTGATATTTTAGGATAATGTACCACCAGTGGTGTTCACCACTGGTGGTACAATATCCCAAAATATCAACATTGGAATGACATTTACTTAAAAAAAAAGCTAGGAATTTTTTTTTTCACATAGAAAGTGCTTGAAATCTTTCCTCAGGATGTGAAGTAACATTTCCTTACAAGAATCACTTATTTTTATGAAAAATACTCAAGTAATCTCACTTGCAATACTCACCTAAAAGTAGTACATTTCATACATATGAGTATAGCAAGTGAGATTTACTCGAGTATTTTTCATAGAAATAAGTGATTCTTGTAAGGAAATGTTACTTCATAATATTCTGAGTAAAGTTTACAAGCACTTTCTGAGAGCTTTTTTTAAGGAAAGGCACACCAAATTTTTTTCAGTGTACATAGTACAGGACCCAAAGTTTCCCAGCAGAACATGGCCCCAAATAATCACACTGGCTCTGCTGGCTTGCCCTCTTCCCAAAAATGCATCCTGGTGCCATGTCTTCCCCAGATAAGTGACGCACACGCATCCAGCCATCACACCACGCAACCATCTTCCATATTGGTCCATTGCTGATGCTCACACACCCATTGTAGGCGCTTTTCGGTGATGGACAGGGCACCTTTAACGGTCTGCATCTACGCAGCCCCATGTACAACAAACAGCGATCGATTAATTTTTCTGACAACAGAACAGGCATGAACTTTATTAGCAGTCTGAGCTACTATAGCTCTTATGTAGAATTGGACCACAGAGGCCAGCCTTTGCACTCCTCATCTATAGAGTCTTGGCCACCCATGACCATCTTGCTGGTTCACCAATTTTAGTTCCTTGGTTCACTTTGACCACTAAAGACCAGTAAAAACCCACAACAGCTGCAGTTTTGGAGATACTGTGACTCGCTCGTCTAGCCATCACAATTTGGCCTTTGTCAAAGTTGCTCACATCCTTATGCTTGGCCATTTTCCCTGTTTTCAATACATCAGCTTTGCAGACAAAATAAGCGCTTCATGCCTACACACTGAAAGGAGCCATTGAATCAAGATAATCCAAGTTACTTGACCTATCACTGGTCATAATGTTATGGCTGTTCAGTGTATATATACAATTCTGGCAATCTGAAACACTTCCTTGCACTTTCTGGGATTTTATTCTTTTTTGTTGATTCATTAACTTAAAATATGTAATTAACTGAAGTTTTACCAGTATGACGCGTTCATTTACATCTTACGTTATTATATGTAAATATGCTCCATACAGGTGTCAGAATGTGCGGCGTGTCAGGCTAGCCAGCACATAATCAAACAGGAGGTGGAGTATACCCCAATAAAGGTACATATCCTCATGTTTCTTTAACTTGCTAGTGTCTCCCAGTATTTATATTGTAATATTATAGTTCAACAAACTTTGCATACTGATCTAGGTTAAAAGAAAGCACTTAAAATATTTTAATGTAATTTTTGTTTCAAAGATATTCACAACCATCCGACAAAAGTATGTTCATAAATGTAATTTCAGCAAATTAGAGTACCTATTAAAACCAATTGTCATTTTGGTTGGCTCCTCTGAAATATGAAAAAACAAAAATATTTTATGCATCTTGGCATTTTGAGAGTTGAGGGTACCTGAAATTCTGCTTCATTCTTATGCCAGTGTTATTGGGGAGGGTGGTGGGGATGTGAAATTTTCACCATTGCTTAAGATTAACTCCATAGACCTTAATAATGCTCTTCTTGTTCTCATGTTCTTTGTTCTAATTTTTTGAGGTAACCCATCCTTTTGAACTTATTGGGATGGACCTGATTGGCAAATTGTCAACAACAATGAATGGCCAGCAGTACATCTGCGTCATGGTAGATTACCTCACAAAATGGCCACAGGCCTATCCTCTCAAGACCAAATGTGCTGCTGAGGTGACAGAATGCATCATCAAATTTGTTCACCAGTTTGAGGCTCCAAAAAGAATCCTGACAGACCAAGGCACAGAGTTTGTGAATGCGGTAAATTTGGATTGATTCATCTGAATTCTGTTTATTCTTTGGTACAGACAAAATGCAATGTGTTGTTAAAAATCACTTCCTATTATGAAATTGACCTTAAAAAAGAAATGTTACTCTAACCCATATTTAAATGGGTTTAAAATGTGTTTACTGTGCTTTAACAGATAAACAAGCGTGTGTGTGCCAAACTTGGCATAAGGCGGAGCCTTTGCTCTCCTTACCATCCTCAAACTAATGGATTGGTGGAGAGGATGAATGGGACAATCCAACGGTGAGGAAAATGTACCTTGTTTAGTTCTATATTTAATAAGCATGTACTTATAGAATATGGTAAATATGGTCTTAACTTTCATATATTAAAATTTTAATTTACATCATAAACATGGATTGTCAGGAGAGGGAATTGTGGAGTAAGATTTAATTTTGATTGCTTTTCAGAGCTCTCAGCAAACTCGTTGGAAAGAAAACTAATACGTGGGATGAATATCTTGATGCCGTTTTGTTCGGGCTTCGAACGAAGAAGCAAATTACTACTAAATTTTCGCCATACTTTTTGATGTTTGGCAGAGAGGCTCGCTACCCATCAGAGGTGCCAGAGCACTACATGGTTGGTGAAGACTTCCCAATATGTCCTGCTTATGTTCTCTTTCCATATTTAAATGAAATGTCAGTTGTGTAATGGCATACTCCACTGTATTTTCTCAGAGAAAATTTGTTAGAATTCATTAATTGTTATTGAGGTTAACAGAAAGCAAAGTTTTTGTTGATTAACTGGATGAAGGTGAAAATGTTTATTCACAGGTAGACAGCAGTGTTGAGAATGTCTTGGCTCAGGAAGCTGTGACTGAAGACATTCAACGCCTTGATGCAGTCAAGGATATTGTCTTGGAAAACATTCAAAAGCAGCAAGAGCGCAGTCGTCGGAGACTAAAATCTGGCGTTCCAAAACCATCTTTTGCAGTTGGCGACAAGGTGTGGAGGCAGAATGTGAGAAGTCAGCAGCGGAAGGGTGGCAAGCTTGAGGCCAACTTCATTGGCCCTTACACCATTACTGCACTGCATGGAAAAAGTGCTGATCTGCTGGGGGAAGATGGTGCAGTTTTCCTGAAGGTGAACGTGGATCATCTCAAAATTGTAAGGGAGGAGATGCCACATATCCCCCATAAAATGAAGCCAGTCTCGCCAGCTAGATCATCAGTCTCCTCAAACTCTGCATTGCCAGCCCGGCCATCTGTAATTGCATTTGCAAAATTTGTAAATCCAGCCACCCCTGCACCCACTCCAGCACCAGAACCAGCTCCAGAAATGGAACCAGCCCCTTCCCCAGCACCAGCACCAGAACCAGCTCCTTCCCCAGTATCAACACCAGCACCAACTCCCTCCCCAGAACAAGCACCAGAACCAGCCCCCTCCCCAGCACCAGCACCTGAAACAATTCATTCTCCAGTATCAACACCAGCACCAGCTCCCTCCCCAGAACAAGCACCAGAGCCAGCCCCCTCCCCAGCACCAGCTCAGGCTTCAGCAGCAGAACCAGCTGCTACGGCTTCAATGCGCACATCTGCCTCCATAGAAAAATGTATGTATGTTTTCACAACAGCTAATACTTGATCAAATTCCTGAGAAAAAAAGTGTTCAGGAATATATTTTTTTTGGCTTAGACCACTGATCTGTATACGAATGAATTAATGTGTTTATACCTAGCGCATACAGTACAAACTCTACTGCTTTGTGTGACCCTACGACCACCAGGTCAAACTTTACATTTCCAAATGCAATAACGGAAATAGTATCACTGGCTTCTTGTGATAGTTTCTGGTGCATTAAGAAGCACTCTCATCAATATTGGTCACCTCAGGACCCTAGCAGTAACGTCCAAAATCTTAATTATTATTAAAAATTGGTGTAACTTGGCCGTAACTCTCTCTGACCACAATTTGCTGAGAACATTTTTACAGCCAAGAGTTGATTTTCTGGACCCAATGGGCTTTCCTGTTGTACATCCAAGGCTGAACTATGAATTTTTCCTAAGGGGAGAATACTGTCATTTCAGGGCTATACTCTGCTGCTGTCCACCAACAGCATTTGTCTAGATGGGAAATAGACATGAACGCACCTCTAGTGACTGTTCAATTAGCTCGTATTAATTATGAACAAAATATATAATCTTATGCAAATGGGAAGGAAAATCAAAATTTCTGGTTCACTTAAAAAAATTGAATTAACTAGTTCCAATAGTGATTTAAAAAAACTTAAAGGCTAAAAGTTAAAGCATATTAAATTTTTTCATCGACAACATTTCTTGCAGATGTGCAGGAGGCCTGGGCTAAGAGAGATATACACATTCTTTTCTCAAAGATAGGACCATACAAATTGTTTTCCTGGGACATTGCAAGAATCAGTCCAGACCATGAACTTGAGAGTGAGGTAGTATCTACTCTTTGTTGGACTAAAGCAGATTCACTGTTTTACACTGTGTCAGTTATTAATTATTTGCATTCATACAATAATTAGGGGTCCATCAATGTGATTATAAGAGTGGGTAAGTATCTTTGGAAGTACACATTGATGAATGCATTCTATAATTATCACAGGCAATAAATGCCTACTTGACACTGATGGTCCGGGACTACAATCGGAGTCACGTTAAAAAAGCAGGCTTGATCGACAGCTACGCAATGACTGCAGTCTGGGAGGGAAGACAAAGAAGACTGTCAAGAGTATGTAATGTATTTTACACTTGTGGAAGTCCTTTTCCAAATAAATAAATAAAAATAAAAATAAAGATAAATATCTTTCTGCATTTCAGATTGATCCAATGGCGCATGCCATTATAGTTGGTATTTTGAATCAGAGACACCACTGGATGTTGACGGTGAGAGTGCAAATGCCGTATATTCATATGCTCCTTCCAGATTTGTATTAGTAGCCATGTTGGCCACCTGCATTCTTAAATTTAGCCTCCCTTTGCGATGCAGTTTCTGTAGTATAAATGGGTCATGCATATACCAATTTAATTTATGTAATTATTTAAGATTCATGCTGAATACCCTGCATTCTTTAGTCACACATTTTCATTTATGAAAGATACACGAGATTTGTCCTTAAAGCATCATGTTTGTTAAAAATATGAAGGTGATGTATCCACACGAAAAGAGATGCCTTTTCTTGGATCCAATGGGGGAATCTCCGGCAGACATAAGCAGGTGCCAGGAGAAGACGAGGTAAATCTGGTCTTGCAATGACATTTGATGATATGGCGAAACTGGCACCATAGTGCAACAATAAAAATGCAGTCTGACTGAGAGCCATAAAATGATGGTTGTTAAGCAGTTTCCATGAGCAGTATTTCCATACTTAAGGGCATTCATGCGGAAAAAAGGCTGCAATGTTTCAAGGTGGGCATGCAGCACTCTCCCTCATGCACTCCAGCAAGATGGCACATCCTGTGGGGTCCTCTCCTTAAAAGTGAGTACACAATACTGTACAATGTCTTTCATGATTCATGAATTTTTATTTATTTATTTATTTATTTATTTTAATTAAACCATTGTTACATGCTTTTATACACAAATGTTTGCCATGTCTACTGTAATGGTACTTTGTTTTCTGTTTTTGTAAAATAAAATGATTTCTATGCCACAAATTAATTTGCTCACGCCACTCTACTTCTAAAATTATCTTCAGTTTGCAGAGAAAATACTAAAGGGAAAGGAAATAAACATTGAAACAACACGAGAGGCAGTGAACAATCTGAGGCTAGAAATAGCCACTGCCCTCATTCGGGAATCAGGTATGCTTTTTTTGGCTGACAAATGTTTTTGTTCGAAAACATGCAAAGCAAACTGCTAGGGTATAAGTACCATTCAATATAAGTTCTGTAATTTTAAGAATAAAAAATCATTTTTATGAGTATGTTTTGTTTAAATAGACGATCTCAGCAACTTGTGTTACTGCTGTGGATTGGAGGAGCATGATGACACGCAATGGGTAATTTCGTCAACACTGCAATATATGAAACAATCAATTTGCACCTTTCAGATGAGAATTATTATGATCACTTCGGTAATTTCTATGCTTTTGTTTTTTGTGAAGACTAGTTTTGATACTGTGAATAAAGGAATGAAAGAACTTAAATTTATATAGTGCCTTTTTCATTACTCAGTTCATACACATATTGTTGAAAACTGAAACTTGGCATGCATGGCAGGTTTCTGTAGTAGACCTACGGCGCATCACTTACAGTATGTGCGTGAGAAATTCTGTGAATTGAAGGAATATGAATATTTGTAACTGCACATAAATTAATATATTAATGTCACAATTAAGTGCCCTTGTGTATATATATATATATACAGCCTTTAGGATAAGGATTTCTTTTATTTCAGATATGCTGTGATGTATGCCAGAGGTGGTACCATCATGCGGGCGAGGCCTCCACTGGATGAACAATACCTGTGCCCTGCATGCACTTAATGTACATGCAGCCATTTAAAATAATGTTTTTTCTTTTCTCTTTTTTGAAAGAGTTTGGTCTGTTAAATTGTTATTTTGGGCTGGCAGCAGTGGCTTTCACGAAGCAAGTGGGAAAGGTGAAATGCAACAGGTTAATTTCCCTATCGAGTTGAATTGTTTATTTTGTGTCATTTTCTGCACTTAACCCTTTCACGCTGAATAAACTTTCAAGGAATTAAACATTTAATTATCCTGAGCAGTTGAAAACCTATCATGTGTCAACTTGTTTAAAAGAGCTTCCCTGCGGGAGCTTTTTTAAACAAGTTGACACATGATAGGTTTTCAAAAGCATCTGGTTTTGATATCTTTAACCATCGGGCAGCTACAGTTGCCTGTGGCGCTCAAAGGGTTAAATGACTGCAGTCATTTTTATTTCTTGTCTTTAATAAATTTTACCTTTCAGTTCCATTTGATTATTTTTAAAAAGTATTTTAGTAGCAGAAAGTTTCTTGCTTTATTGTTCGTTGCTTAATTTATTTGTGGAAAAATAAAAGTTTCACGGTTCATTGTGATTAACTGTTGTCAGACTAAGGTATCTTTCCTATCTGTCCGCATCACTGAAGGTTCAGGCTTGTTATATTTGTCTTGTTTAATTTAATTTATATACATGCAAACATTTAAATAAATAAAAGGATTAGGAATGTATGTGCAGCTGTGCTGCAAAAATGCTCAAGTTGGTTGGGGCCTTTCATGTGGCAAATTACTTGGAGAGTATATTGGGAGCAGACAAATGATGATAGCAGAGTTTATCGACAGGACCACAGACGAGGCCAATGAAGGTATTAAATTGACAGATCTTAAGTAGTTCACATTTATGTAAAAAAAATCACAAGGTAACTTCTGAAAGACAGAACCAGTTCCTTTGAACAGCATTCATAGGACCCTATACATGTAACCTGAATGAATTTCATGCATGTAGCACTTTCCTAGTCTAAGTTAGACAGGGGGTGCAATCCACGGCAAGCCAAAAACATGGGCTGCCGTGGAAGGCACCCCCCCTGTAATTTCATTTCTGTTAGTCCCAGCATCAATTCCTTTTAATGGCATGCAAAGGGCCCTAGTACATGTAACCAGACTGAATTTTATGCATGTAGCACTTTCCTTGTCTGAGTTAGACAGGGGGTGCAATTCATGGCAAGCCTAAAACATGGGCTGCCGTGGAATGCACCCCCCCTTTAATTTCATTTCTGTTAGTCCCAGCATCAATTCCTTTTAACAGCATGCACAGGGCCCTAGTACATGTTACCTGAATGAATTCCACGCATGTAGCACTTTTCTAGTCTAAGTTAGACAGGGGGTGCAATCCACGGCAAGCCAAAAACATGGGCTGCCGTGGAATGCACCCCCCCTGGAATTTTATTTCTGCTAGTCCCAGCATCAATTCCTTTTAACAGCATGCGCAGGGACCTAGTACATGTAACCTGAATGAATTTTGTGCATGTAGCACTTTCCTAGTCTAAGTTAGACAGGGGGTGCAATCCACGGCAAGCCAAAAACATAGGCTGCCGTGGAATGCACCCCCCCTGTAATTTCATTTCTGTTAGTCCCAGCATCAATTCCTTTTAACAGCATGCATAGGCCCCTAGTACATATTACCTGACTGAATTTCATGCATGTAGCACTTTCCTAGTCTAAGTTAGACAGGGGGTGCAATTCACGGCAAGCCAAAAACATGGGCTGCCGTGGAATGCACCCCCCTGTAATTTTATTTCCGTTAGTCCCAGCATGAATTCCTTTTAACAGCATGCCAAGGGCCCTAGTACATGTAACCTGAATGAATTTCATGCATGTAGCACTTTCATAGTCTAAGTTAGACAGGGGGTGCAATTCACGGCAAGCCAAAAACATGGGCTGCCGTGGAATGCCCCCCCCCTGGAATTTTATTTCTGTTAGTCCCAGCATCAATTCCTTTTAACAGCATGCACAGGGCCCTAGTACGTGCAACCAGACTGAATTTCATGCATGTAGCACTTTCCTAGTCTAAGTTAGACAGGGGGTGCAATTCACAGCAAGCCATAAACATTCACCGCCGTGGAATACGCTCCTGGAGTTTTTCTCCCTTGTTTTCCTCAGCTTCAAGTGCTTTTAGCACTGTGCATCAGCGCCCAGTTCATGGAACCTGAGTAAGTTCCATCCATTTGGTGCTTTTCTAGTTTGATTCAGGTCGGGAGTGGGACCACCTGAAGACGAGCTGACCACCCTCCATAGTGTTATTCCTGTTCTGCCCAGAATTAGCTGCATTTTGATGTAAATATTGTTTTCAATTCATACAGGTCTATTTGTTGGAGTTTATCTGTTTTAAGTAAAAATAGTTCATTAAAGAAGTCTTTATGGATTTTTTTTATTTGATCATTATTTAGTTCGTTCACTTCATTTAATTTTGTTAAGACCTTAGACAAACATTTGACTTCTCGAAAAGAACATCTGATGTGGTGGGCATATACGCGTATCCCGCAAATGCCTTTCAACCAAGATAATAGTAATGCAATTTAGCCGCGAAACGCCTACTTGCTCATATTATCAGAACTTCGTTTTGTCTGGCCGTATAGCTATATATTTCCACAAAACCGATGTTGTGAAATACGAAGGCTAGATATAAGATCGTAATGCTTTCGTTATCCCTCGTATCACGTGGCTTTAGGATATTATGTCGCAACCCATACCATTTGTTATTTAATTTCAGTACCACCTCGCAAAAATTAAATGTATGGTACTGTCGTTCGGACTTTTTAGCACTGTGATTGGTTGCGGAATTAAAGCGGTAAATCCTTGGCAAGATTTTGACACGTGAAACTGTGTTACACTCTACGAAATAAAAGCGAACTGGGTCACTTTTGTATTGGAATGACGTACGCGCGCTCCCGCGAAGGGGGTGCAATCTGCGGCAGGGGTGCATTCTACGGCACAACACCGGCCATAACAGGGTGGAAAGTCTATCACAAAATGTAGGGGAATGCTTATAAATAGGCGACTGATACATACATATTTAGTTGTTACTTATACTGTTCATAATTTATCAATATGTGTAAAAGATAAAACTTGATTATTATATTAAGTACAAGGCATTTACTCGGTTTTACCGCTGTCCTACCGCATAACAGCTATGATCCAATATCAACAGATTACACCCTCTTATGTATATTTAAACAGTGATTGATCATTATTATGAATGTTGTTGATACAATTTGCATGATAACGCTATGTTAAATTGTATATATTTGTTAGGAAATGGCTCCCCCATTTAATGCAGCTGAAATGCAGCACCGCTACAGTGAAGCAAGATGCAGATCCAAAGAGAAGAGCATGCGCGCACACACACGCGTGCACACACATTTACGCACACTCATCCACAACCCACATGCACACAAAAAGATAAAATAAAATGAAATGAAGTTAAAAATAAGATTACATGAAATCAAATTATATTCTGGCCCATAAAGAAAGTTTGGCGTACGTATCACTTTTGTGGAAATTTCATTGTCTGAGAGCGTGAGGTAAAAAGAGTCGCTCCATGTTAAGTCATGCTGCAAATATTTCGCCAAACTGAATGCCAAGTGTAATGTTGGTTGAATAAGTGATCAAACTAGTCAGAAAAAAATTGTTACCTTAAATCAAAACTTGCAAGCTACCTTAAATTAGTTTTTACCGGAAAATAATGTCAACGAATGTTAATTAATCATATTCACTAGTTTCAACTAGCGAACTAAACAGTCACATGCTGGTTAGTAATCGGGCTGCTGGCAGTAGTAAATATGAGCCAGGTGGATATGTCAAATCATGAGGTAAATTTCAGCGGAGAAATCCCGCGAAGGTGCCATTTTTAATTAATTATTTTATATGCAGGAACCACAGCTGCGAGCCAGAGAAACAGAGCAAGCTGTTGAGGACACAGGTGTATCAGGGCTTCAGGTGAGGTCATAATTAATGACTTGTTCTGTGGAATTATGGGGAAAGCACTCAAGTTAGTCTCATAATGTTCAGCAAATATAACCTTTGAAAGTCACATGTCCGAACTAACTTTGGCTCAGTGGGGGAAATGAAAAAAAAAAAAACACCTAATCGTAAATCTAACATGATCCAGTCCGATTAAAGTTCGGTTTGTGGCTTGCCCAATTCATAGTCGGTATTTTGAGGTGTTCATCGTGGCTGCAATTGCATTACTGCATATTAAGATGCTTAATAGAGAGAATTGCGAGCTGGCTTGCTAACGTAGTTATATATCCACGCACTCGGTATCAATGCCCAGGTTACTAGATCTGAGCGGGTTTAATGAGGGCGCGGACATAGTTCGCAGCTGCCAGTTAAGGTTTTGGAAAGTTTATGTATGTGGCATCTTTGTGTGAAAATTTTGGAGGCACCTTGCGTAGCATAGGCCTAATGTAAAAAATGCAGGAACGCACATTCAAATAATCTCTTTGCACAGTAAAGGCAGTATCTGCACTCTGATTTACAAAAATTTTCCAGCTCGCATCACAAACCCGTCCCAACCAATTTTCACACAAAACATATACGCCCTAGTTGGTGAGGGCCACTTTCGTTTGTCGGTAGAGGCACTTATGTTTAGTACTGTAATGTCATTTTTATGTTTAAAAGGTATTGAATGTTTAGTATTTTCAATTAAAGTTAGGCTAAATGTCCTGAGAGTTAATTATAAAATTATTGTTGAAACTCACTGAGTTATTGCTGGTCATTCCACCCTGTTAAGGTCTTTTCCACCCTGTTAGTCGCATTTTTTACCCTAAAAACATAACAAGTATCTTAAATGTTATGCATATTTTAATGTTAAACTACAGAGTTGAAAGGGATCATCAGCAGACATATGTAATTTTGTGCAAATTTCTGTTATTATTTATCATTTAAATTGAGTGTAAAAAAGTGGCCGTTTTAAAGAATGAACACGTTCTAAAATTCTTTTTTCAACATTATTCAAAGAAAAAACATATAAGGTGCAAGAAAGGCTAAGTATTGTTGAATATTTACATAATTAAGACTTTGTAATACCAGTGCAGGGTGGAACTCTCTCGTGGTCCATGTCTGAATAATCCATCCATAATTATTATTATTTATGTGCACAAGCTCTATCAAAACAAGTTCCTGAAGGCTAAACATACCATTTACCACAAATAAAAACACTCCTCCAAAAATTCTGATACCTCTGCCATTTTCAGACGCTTTAAGGATGTCTTCAACTATTCACAAGTGTGACCCCAGCAATTTCTGAATATATGCCTTGTTGTGGATGGATGGTGTATATTCAAAGCTCCTTCCTTTAAATTTCTTTGGAGCAAAGAAAAATAATAATAATTACATGGGAAAATATAGGTCAGAGACAGTAGATGTGGTTTTCGTGGGACTGAGTTTATTTTTTTCAGTAAAAATCACTGAATTACAGATTATTTTATTACAAAACCCAAAACCAGTGAAGTTGGCACGTTATGTAAATCGTAGATAAAAACAGAATACAATGATTTGCAAATCCTTTTCAACTTATATTCAATTGAATACATTGAAGACAAGATGTTTAATGTTCAAACTGAGAAACTTTTTTTTTTTTTGCAAATAATCATTAACTTAAAATTTAAAGGCAGCAACACATTGCAAAAAAGTTGGCACAGGGGCCTTTTTTACCACTGCGTTACATCGCCTTTCCTTTTAACGACACTCAGTAAATATTTGGGAACTGAGGAGACCAATTTTTGAAACCTTTCAGGTGGAACTCTTTCCCATTCTTGCTTGATGTACAGCTTAAGTTGTTCAACAGTCCGGGGTCTCCGTTGTCGTATTTTACGCTTCATAATGCGCCACACATTTTCAATGGGAGACAGGTCTGGACTACCGGCAGGCCAGTCTCGTACCCGCACTCTTTTACTACGGAGCCATGCTGTTGTAACACGTGCAGAATGTGGCTTGGCATTGTTTTGCTGAAATAAGCAGGGGCGTCCATGAAAAAGACGTTGCTTGGATGGCAACATATGTTGCTCCAAAACCTGTATGTACCTTTCAGCAGTAATGGTGCCTTCACATATGTGTAAGTTACCCATGCCTTGGGCACTAATACACCCCCATTCCATCACAGATGCTGGCTTTTGAACTTTGCGCCTATAACAGTCTGGATGGTTCTTTTCCTCTTTGGTCCGGAGGACACGACGTCCACAGTTTCCAAAAACAATTTGAAATGTGGACTCGTCAGACCACAGAACACTTTTCCACTTTGCATCAGTCCATCTTAGATGAGCTAGCGCCCAGCGAAGCCGGCGGCGTTTCTGGGTGCTGTTGATAAATGGCTTTCGCTTTGCATTGTATAATTTTAACTTGCATTTACAGATGTAGCGACAAACTGTAGTTACTGACAGTGGTTTTCTGAAGTGTTCCTGAGCCCGTGTGGTGATGTCCTTTGCACACTGATGTCGGTTTTTGATGCAGTACCGCCTGAGAGATCGAAGGTCACGGGCATTCACTGTTGGTTTTCGGCCTTGTCGCTTACATGCAGTGATTTCTCCAGATTCTCTGAACCTTTTGACGAAATTACGGACCGTAGATGATGAAATCCCTAAATTTCTTGCAATAGCTCGTTGAGGAATGTTGTTTTTAAACTGTTCGACAATCAGCTCGCGCATTTGTTCACCAAGTGGTGACCCTCTCCCAATCCTTGTTTGTGAATGACTGAGCATTTCAGGGAAGCTGCTTTTATACCCAATCATGGCACCCACCTGTTTCCAATTAGCCTGTTCACCTGTGGGATGTTCCAAATAAATGTTTGATGAGCATTCCTCAACTCTCTCAGTCTATTTTGCCACTTGTGCCAGCTTTTTTGAAACATGTTGCAGGCATCAAATTCCAAATGAGATAATATCTGCGAAAAATTACAAAGTTTACCTGTTCGAACATTAAGTATTTTGTCTTTGCCGTGTATTCAATTGAATATAGGTTGAAAAGCTTTTGTAAATCATTGTATTCTGTTTTTATTTACAATTTACACAACGTGCCAACTTCACTGGTTTTGGGGTTTGTAAATGGTAATTTGCATTTTCTGCTCAAATTTAGAAGGCCTATTTCTCGCAATCGGAGCAAAACTTACAATTACTAGGATAATTATGATGAAGTACATGTCAATGCTTAATAAAATTAAGACCGAAGACCAGGGCATCTCGAATCTTCAGGGATTTTACGAATTTATTAATATTGTCACGTGATCAGAAATTCTACACTTCCACAGTTTTGAAGCCTGAAAATGACTTGGTTGACAGTGAAATTGTAATATATACTCTTCACCACATTGAACAATTATACATGATTAATATGTTTACAAAGTATCATGGACTAGATGTAACTCCTTCCCTAAAATATTGGACGGCAGAAGTGGGGTACTTACAGTCCTAAACAGTCAGATGCCTACAGTGTGCTGTATGGTGTCAACCGATAATCACTTGATAATCAGTTTGTTTTTATTTCGGTAAATGTTATTAAAACTTATAGTTCATAATCATTTTCTTTGCTTTAGTTAAAACAACCACAAACTGAAGATTAGACAGTTTGCATTGCAAGATGCAAATAAGCAAATGCTGAATTTAATGGGGTACCTTATCTATTTAGTACAGCGTCCTTAGTGAATAAAACATTTTCCTTTTCAAATTTACTACTATAATCACCACAGCGTTGCATGAAGATGGAAGTTGTGTGTTTTACTGTAGATAGATTACTCTAATGTTCGGATAACTTGTTATTCAAGGAAAATCACTGAAAACAGTGAAATTTTCATTGTATGCCTAATGAAAGCATTGAATATTCTGCATTATCATGTGTACCGTCAGGCAATATTTACAGGGAAAAATTGGCCTATCCACATTTATTTAGGCCCAACAAAAGCAGCTTCCGCCTGTGCCACTGCCTGAGATAGTGAGTTTTGTGAAGATTCACCTGTTGCATACTGAGCAATGAATAATAAGTGTTTACTGCAACCTTGACATTCTTTGAAATGCTGAATATTCAGGAAAAAAGACTACTTAATTTTTATTACTAAGTGGTCCCTTCTTTAGGACAGTTAGCAGAACACGATGGGCTCTAATTTCGAAGACCAGGCGCAGGCACGGCGAATGGGGGATGTGCCGCGCCAACGGGATGTGTCCAGGCGTATGTTGCAATCTTGTGCCCGGCATAGCCTGGCGCAAGTACTCCTCTGTCCCACCTCTGTCCCTCCTTCCAGCGCAAGTGGTAAAGAAGGTGTGTTTGGGTATAACACAGCCGAGTCAAATATTGCTCATTGGCAAGAGAAACGATGGATCGCGTGTTCCGATTATTACTGCCTGTTGCTGCTTAAAGTTTTGGGATTAACATGCATGGACAACAATGGCAGATACGTTACACATTTATTTTCAATATGTGATTTTAACTCAATACGAGATGATAGCAATCAGGCTGTATTCCTTTCCCCCACTAAAAACGATAAAACCTAAGTGACAATAATAGTTGCCTAGTATTAAGCCGTTTGCACACTGGACGCGAAACAAATTTTTCGCTTGACAGATTGCGTTTAAAGCAGTGTCTTGTGTCCGTAAGTCTGACAGGGTTTTAATATATCCCCGTGTCCGACAGTCTATTATCATTTTTAATTTCTTCAAACCTACTGACTCTTTTAGATATTAAACGTGAATGTTTTGTTAAGAGGGCTCAGTTCTTCAAGATGAGTACCGAGATTTTCAATCAATGTTTCTGTTTAAGCTCTGCTCAGTAAAGCCAGTCAACATTGGCGCGAGACAATGTACAACGCCTCCGTGTCTGACAGCCAAAAAAAAAGAGGATGATTAGAACAGATTGATGACGAAATAAAGATTAAAAAGAAACATTTTAACAACAGAACATCCAACGAACACTGCGATTAATTTATTTGCGGGTCATCTTTTTTGGATGTTCTGTTGGTTGGTGATGTATATGTATTTTTATTCTTTCTTCCGTTATAAATCTGTTCTCATATCAATACTTTTACTTTTTGCTGGGTGCCTGACACAGAGTATTTTGCATTTCGTGTCGGACAGTATTGATCGTGCATGCGATAATTTATTCACACTGTCAATGGTCATGGAATTGATTTGCTCTCTGATTGCAAGCACTATTTTATCTCTGCTGTGGAAATAAAGCGATAATCTGTTCGATCCATCTGACTAATTTTCAAAAGAAAGAAAAAATAAAGACTGTTGTCTATCTTCAAAGGAAGAAAACAGACAAGTAAAAAAAATCAAGAAAAGTCGATAGCTCTTTGCATTGACTTTGGCTGTAATCAGTCGTGCAAAAAATTTGTTTCGAGTCCAGTGTGCAAGCGGCTTTATCGAGCATAGAACGCAAGCATTATATACGCACTGCCTGATGCCGAGGCAGTTTGTGGTTGGCTGAGAAAGATGTGAAGTCGTTAATTTGCATCATTGATTCAGTTGCGTTGATCAAGTCAGGTCGAGTTTCCATGACGTGTGCCAACCGCCTTTGATCAGGACAATCGATTTAGATACTACAATTTATGTGCTGATTCAGATAGTTACATTAAACAGTGGTTGCTGTAATTATTTACTGTATTGAAATGTGCCTGACATTCTGGAAACCTGCCTGTGAGGTTTCGTAACGTGTGCGCACTGTATGCCGGTCAGCCAAATTACCACTGCACAGCAAGTGAAGACTTTTCTACGAAATTTTCTCTGCGTCTTGATGAATAAGTGACACCTCCCCCTACTACGCCGCCACACCCATCTCGGCGCACTTTCGTCTGCGCACGGTGTTGCACCTCACGAAATTACCACTGAGCAGGCTGCGGCGGACGAAATTACCACTGCGTGGGCTGCGCCACGCAACGCCACCTGCGCTGCGCCAGGAAATTAGAGCCCGATGTTTACAATCTGAAAATTGACTGGATAGATTCATGATACAAAGTGTAGCTGCACTGCATTGACAAAATAATAATGGAAGAAGTTGACAGAATATTTTACTAAAATGACAATGAACTACTTTTTTCACAGTAATATTTTTCTTCTTTTTAAATTGTAAATCCTCAGTGGGCCATGGAGATAAAAACAAAACCTCAAACATACTGTCCCTGATGTAAATGATGAAGTTATTCATAGATGTCCGCTGGAGGGTGTACAGTGGTGCATGCGGCAGTATGGCAATACGAATGTGGGACGCACCTTTGCTCAAAATTGGCAATTGAGTTTTGAACGGAGAGCTCCTGGTTTCTATTTTCAATCAATGAAAACATTATTTAAAAAGGTGCTTCATAGGGTGAAGGCAATACCCCTCAGCCCCCACACACTGAATAAAAGGTATGAGCCCAAGTGAAAGGTCATTGTGGTGCAAAACCTGGATGAGGCCTACCCATCAAGGCAAGTCCACATATGTGAAACAAGGTCCTAACCCAAGCAGTTTGAAAGAAATGGCCTAGAAAAAGTTTTCAAGGTGAAGGTCACTAAGTGAAGGTCAAAGGTTATTGGGGTACAAAACCTCGACGAGGCAAGGCTACCCACCAAGACAAGTCCACTTTTGCAAAATCAAGCTCCTAATCCTAGAGAGAAATGAGAGAAATGGCCTGGACAAAGTTTTATAGGCGGAGGTCAGAGAGGCAAGGCCAAAGGTCATTCAGGTACAAAACCTCAACAAGGCATGCCTACCTAATAAAAGGATACACATATGCAAAATCAAGTTCCTAACCCAGACGGTTACAGAGAAATTCCGGAGACAATTTTTTCTGCCTGCCTCCAGACCGCCTGTCCACCCACCTGTCTGCATCGGGGACGACAATACCCCCTGCCCCTTAGTCAGGACTGAGTGGTAAAAACTGCATCTTGTGTTTACTTGGGTTGTCCAATATTAATATTTGTTTGTTGATGTGAAATATTTAAGTGTGACAAATATACAAAAAAATTAAACTGGGAAGGAGACAAATACTTTTTCAAAGGACTTTCCAGGAATTTGAGGGCTGCTTTCTCAGGAATGTGTCTCAAGTGTACTTAGATTAGCTTAATAGTTTATTACACATCACGTTTCAGGATCTGCATCATCAATACTTGGAAATTTGTCATGACCATAACTCTCAGTAAACTCTCAGGAATTCATGCCCTTCTGTAGAAAATATTTTATGGGCTAAGGTTACTGTCAAAAGTTTAGTGCGTGTACACATAAAAATCGTGCACGTATTAAAAATGTGTGCGTGTTATAGTCTATAGTTGTGCATAAGTAAAAAAAATTGTAAGCTCTTGTTTAAGTCAAATCACGCATAGATTATGCAGTGTATAAATTATCTGTGAGAATACAACTCATAAAGTTACAGCTTCACTAGATTACAAATACGGATTGCAGTTTACGGACGTCACTTTCTTCAGAATGAATACAAACCTGATTAGCATGAAATAACTGTCAAAACTATGTCACAAGGTCACAGGCATTATGTATTGAGTGGAAGATAACATCGATTCTACAAACTGCGCATGTGCCAGAAACGATTTGGATTTACTGTTTTGATATAACGGTTTCAAAGGTTTCCTGGCACGTTCAGCACGCAATGGCAAGTATAGCTGAGTTCAATGATAACTAGCATACCAGATGATATTTCAAACTACTGGAATCGATATTTATCCGCACAATACCCACAACAGGACACACAAACCAATGCCAACTAGCTTGAGAACAGAACAGACACGATTATTTTCAATTCGCTCCTCCACCTGACGTGTTGTCGCAAATGAAATCCGTGATTTTGGGTTAGCCACTCGTCATTACTCAAAACTGGTAGACGTTGAGTGCGAAGAGTTAAACAACACCCCCAATAACTTTATCCTCGAATGTTTATTATGCAGAGGGAGGAGAAGGGACGTTTCAAAATTGTTTAATTTTCTACCATTTCTTCATTTGCTTGGGGTTTTAATCATCCCGTGGAAATGGAAGATCTAAGTTATCAATTCAGTAATTAATGTAATCGTCATGAGTTTCAGACAGGTCAGAGGACTGACAGGTGACTATCAATAGTATCAGCTAACAACATAATTGGTCCCTGCATCATTAAAAGCAGCATAATGTTCAGTGTGGTAACTTAAAACTTTGCTAAAATTTGTTGTTTTTGCTGATGATACAAATATACTTAAAACTTTTTCTGATAATACAAATATATTTTGTTCTGGAATGGATTTCAATCAGTTATTAGAGGTGGTCACAAAAGAAATGGGTAAAATTAAATACTGGTTCGATAGAAACAAATTGTCCTTAAACTTGAACAAAACAAAATACATGTTGTTTGGTAAGCGTAGAATAAATGCAGAGGTACAAGTCAAAATGAATGAGGAAATTATAGAAAGGGCTATGAATATAAGTTTCTGGGAGTTGTATTAGACCATAAGATCTGTTGGAAATCTCATGTTAAATATCTGTGCTCCAAGATCTGTAAAAGTCTCGGGATATTATGGAAAACTAGACATGTGCTAAACCAAAAAACACTGTTCATGCTGTATAACACTCTAATTCTACCATATCTCAGCTACTGTGTGGAAGTCTGGGGTAATACGTACAGGAGCAACTTACAAAAAATATGCACACTCCAAAAAAAGGGCAGTAAGGTTAATGCATCATGTGGGTTACCGAGAACACACAAATGTACTGTTTTTAAAATCAAACATTCTGAAATTCATGGATCTAATAAAATTTAAAACTCTACAAATCATATATAAAGCAAGACACAATCTACTCCCAAGAAACATTCAAAAATGATTCAGTGACAGAGGGGCGAGATATGAGCTAAGAGGGAAATTAAATCTGAAACAAGCTTGTGTCCGCACGACACAAAAAAGCATGTGCATATCAGTTTGTGGGGTGATCCTGTGGAATAGCCTTGATGATGACATTAGACAAAGCAATAATATTACACAGTTTAAAAGCAAATATAAGAAATTAATCATGGACAAATGTAGAGATGAGGCAGAGCTCAAAAAAGAGAGGGGAAAAAAATCATGATTTAATGATGTGGGGAAGGTTGCTATTGCAATGATAAAGGTATCTTGGTGAGTATTACTTCGGGTCTAAAATAACGATCTTTAAGTATACTGTGACTGTAATGATGGGGTAGGACTTGATAAGCATTCTTGCTTCTTCCTGCTCCTTCTCGAACATATCATATATTTTCAGTCTTCTGATGAATCATACATCATGAAAGTGATGTATTATATTTTGTGTTATTTATATTATTTTTATCTTTTATGTACTGCAGCTTATTTTCTGTTTTTGTTCAAGATAAATAAACTTTAAAAAAAATCCACTGGAAATAATTATAATTTATCTGCTCATAATTTTTATGCACATCTGCACTAATCACTAAACACCAATACATATGTTCAAAACAACTTTTTCATTGACTTTTTGCATGCAGAAAGTATAAACTTATCTAGACCTGCATGTACAGTAATATTTTTAGGAGGAGCTCATTACGCACTATATATGCAGACAGAACAAGACACATTAACATACAAACTTATATTATTATACACATACATTTTCTGTATATCTTTTTATTTAGCTCTTATGTACTGCAATTAATTCATGAAAAAGAAATCTTGAATAAACTCAGAAACATGAATAGCATGTGAAATTGTTTGTTTGTGCCCTCTCCTCCACGTTGTCCTTGTGTATAATCTCGACCATGGTTTGCTGTGCTGCGTGGGGATGCTCCAATCGCTGGGGGGTTGAGTGTAAATGTACAGTTTGTAGGCTCAATTCAGCAGAAGAAATCTGACAATCATTCAAAATTACAACAACAACAAAAATGTGAGGTGATCATATTCAAACACTGCACATGCATTTTTTCACAACCAAAGACCACACGATTTGGAAGCTTATTGTCCAGTTTATTAAATGTAAGGAACGAGGAAAGGCTTGTATAGCTTAGAGCAGTGATTCCCAAAGTGTGGGCCGTGGTGGTACTGCAGGTGGGCCGTGAGAGGTCATTAAAAATATGATTCAATTTTGCAAATATGATTTTTTTCATGATTTTTATTGTAAAATATTTATTGCACGATTTTAAAAAATATTTAGAAGTAATAACCTATTGAGTGTTATTGACCTCACAATATTTTAGGAACCTTATATAGTTTATGATCGGAACGTAGCTTTCTGGTCATCATGACCGGGGGTCATAATCGGAGGAGCACGTACTGTGTTCGATAATTAATTCTTTCTTGTGTGTACATCACAGATTAAAAGCTTGGGCTTCCTTTATCCCCCTGCTTTCATTTCAATCCTGAATCATTATTATGATAATAATAATAACAAAAAAAAACAACAACAACAATTATTGTTGTTGTTGTTTTTTATTTATTTTATTTTCTTAACAACAACAACAATTATTGTTGCTGTTAAGTGTTCTGAGAATGCATAATTTCGTCAATGGACTGTTTATAGGACAACAGTGGGCCGCGGAAATTTTTTAGATTTTCAAGTGGGCCCTGATTTGGAAAAGTTTGGGAACCTCTGGCTTAGAGAGTTAAGACTCAGGGTGCAGGGTGAGTGTTGTCTGTCTCATTGCAGGGAGTTCTCTCGCTCTTATTGAATCACCTGCAGTTCTTCTGCTGAAAGAGAGAGAGGGGTAGAGAAAGACAGGAGAAATGGTTAGACACACCTATATGGGCTTGGATGGGAAATGGTGCTGAGAGATGAGGCGTGGTCTTTGTTTCCCAACTTAGCTGAGGGAACTTAGGTAGTTGTGATCAGCTATGCTGCTGATGTTTAAGAAAGTATGGTGACTGGCATCAGTAACATGTAACAGGAATTAGTATAAAGATTGATCATGTTCTTTGCAGTCTTTCAGACAAGTAATACAGTACAGCTCAATATTTATACTACTCAGTATGACTCTCCACTTAGTCTTCTATGCTTAATTTTTCAAATTGTTTGGCCTATTTGGCCAATACTTTCGGTTTTCAATTTTCTATTTGGTCCTCCAGCTTCCCTCTTCGTTAACCATCAATCCAAAATTAGCAAAATGAGCAGCAACATACTATTGACAAGTATTAGTCAATAGAATCTCAAATCCTAAAAACTCTAACTATAGATGACGTTTTAGCTAATTGAATAGCAGTGAAGAAATTAGCTCATACAATCAATATTAATAGCGATGAATCACAGAAATGGGTGGCTTTCTGCCTCAACATTGTGTAATGTTAACTTTATTATAATAGCTAACGTTAGCTACCTTGTACTCAAAGAGAACCTCACTACACCACCTCCACCACTTAGGGTGTAAGAAAATATGGATAAACTGAAATATCGCGATATTTCGTTTCATGATACTGTATCGATATTAAACAGCACTATATTGATTTTCTTTTTAATTAAGAATTTACATGTAAATATTCACGGCGGTGGTTCATTTATAAGTTCCATTTAAAACCCCGACCGGTAGTTGGCAGCAGCCAGCAGTCATTGCCGCCTCACGCCAAAGGAAGCAGGAGAAGATCTCGCGAGGGCACCAGAGCGAGAAGTTGAAGAAGCTAATGTTGCGTCCAGTGAAATTTTCCATTGACTATAATAGAAAAAATCGTGTCATTATTTTGTTATTCAAAGCGTAAACAATCGAATTTCGTAGTACTGGAATGCATATTAAGAAATTATTCGAGGCACAATTTTATTTTACACTTTGAGAATGAAGTTAATGCACAATTTAGGCTCCATCCAATTGATTTTAAAACAGTGATAGAAATTGCAATGAGCCCAGTCGACATAAAATGCATATATGAGTCATAAAATATCCACAATGTCCACGGCTTATAACTTAAGGCCAGATTGCCGCTCTTCCTCTCCTGCAGAGCATGTGTGTGGGACGGGACCGAGGGGCGATTCTTGTCTACTAGTTACTTGATCGCGGATGACATCGAGAAAATAAAATGAAAAACGAAACAAAAAAAAATACAAAAATGCTAAAATGTGTCGCCAGACATATGTGAGCGGCCAGATTTGTTCACCAGTTAGCAAGGAGGGCAGCCAGAGAGACAGAGCAACCTGAGAATCCAGAGAAACCTGGAGTCTGTAAAATCACCAGCAATATTGGATTTAGCTTAGCTTATAAACGTCAATAAAGCACTTATTTGAGGACACTTTTGCATTTAATCTTTACATGTACAGTCATGTTTCCACTTTCCCTCGCCCTACCCTGGAGAGGGTCAGCCGACGAGCCTGGAGGGATTCAAATGGACGCAGTCTTACTGCGTGATGAATATTCAGCTTTGGAGTTTATCAGCGTTTATCAGCTAAAAACAGTGTTGTCACTGCAAAGGTTTTGTGCCTTTTCATCTCCGTTATGTTAACATTAGCAACAGGGAAGAGTAATGTAACTACCTAGGTATTCGCTTATGGTAACCAGCTTGTGCCACCACGCTTGCACGGTTTGAATTAAAGGCACCATTTCAAGCATAAAATTGTGTTGTTATGATAAATACAGTCAACAAAGTTAGCTGCTTGCCATATACCTAAAGCAGTGTCTTTAACCGTACACCACAGAGCTGATTGGCTAGTAAAAGGGCACCTGCCGAATTGAAGCCCTTGCTTTCATGTCTAAAACAAATTAAACTCATGTTGCCTGCTGCATTTGCACAGCCGCACGAGACTTCAGATTAGAGACAAGGATTCTTCAGTTTCTAGTTCAGAGATGCGAGTGCGGACAGTGAGTTTTTTTAGTTTTTCAAACAGTGGATATGAAATTGGTTTTTACTATATTAAAAAAAATAAAACGGTATGATTACAGCCAGGATGCTGTGTGTGTGTGAGTGAGAGAGAGAGAGAGAGAGAGAGAGAGATGTTAATTCCTTTGTGGCAACAGTCAGAACTCCTGACTGTGAACCTCTCAGCAGAATCTAAAAATATGTAGGGTCTTACTGTAACCGTGTTTAGATAATTTTATTTTCTTTATGTTAAGCTAAAGACAGAATGTAGTGTTATGTTTGATTGTACAGTGACTGCATATATTATTTTGATAAGAATTTGAGACTTTTACTGATATTTATTACTTTATTCAGCTTTCATATCAAGAGCGGATGTTGCAGGGACTTTGCATTTTCTTTTTCAACCATAAATTGGAACCTGCTTATATATTACAATTAAACAATCTGAGTCACACAACCTGTCAACTTATTTTTTTGTTGTTATCCCAAGAATCCTGCAAATGCTTTTATGTCTTCTATAATGAAATACAAATGTAGATCCCTCTGTTCTGATTCAGTAAGCTGTTGTTAAGCATGTAACAGCCCAGATAGCAAAAAGCATTAATTCAATGTTGGATTTGGTCAGATTGGTTGTTTTTGGTTGAGGTTGAAAAATCTTTGTTGACTCAATGTTTAATTACAGTTACCATTTCAACGTTTGAAAAACTGTTGTAGTATAGTATAGTATAGATGTAGTAGTATAGATGATGATTTTTCAATGTTAAAATGCCCTACAATTATTTGACATCGTATCAATGGGGCTGATGAGGGGGCTTCTCTATGGTGCTTCCTCCGCCAAGGCCAGGCAGGAAACCTTAACCCATTGCCACTCCGACGGCCCGAGGAAGTTAAAAACATACTACGTCATTTACACAGCTTGTATGTAACTGAGATACTCATGCCACATATCGTCAGAAAGCTAAGATTCTTGAGATTCGAATGATGCCAACCATTTTAAAGTATAATCATCACAGCAGCTTTAATCAATGCCTATGTCAGACCACAAACAAACAAACGAACAGTTACAAAACTGATGCAACTCAACAATGAAGCCTCCTAGTTCTCCTCCAGTCCAACATATCCCCTCAAACATGGTCTTGTTACATCCACAAAGTTCCAGTTAATCCAACCAAGTAAAGTTTTTAGTCCAAAACACACTATTATACCGGTAAATATCAATGAACAGCTGCTGCATCGTTTGAAATGAGTCGGTGGACATCCACAAAGTTCGCTGCATTAGTAGTCTTTGCACTGGTGCATATGTAAACAGTACAAAGCTATTTGCGTCAAAATGAAGTCTGCACTCTAACCTTTCGATTGACATCTCCTTCGACCAGTTACGAGCTTCCATGCCCTGTCTACAGCCTGCTAGAGCCAGTTATGGCCTGTGTTGAAACAAAGCTCATGCCTCATTTTTTTGCGTGTAGCCCAAGCAACCAGCAACTAATCGAGACGACGATTGTTGCATTGTATAGCCAACAACATTCTGAAAACGCTGATATATATCTTGTTGGGTGGCTACAAAGCTGACGCTGTCTATCGCTCGCGTAAGTGAAAGTACGGAATATCGCTCAGCTGTGCGTAATGCGTGCTGCGCGTTCCGCAAAACAGAGCGAGGCAGAGAGAGATTACCAGCGAAGTTATTTTTTCGCCAGCGTTGGTTGTTGTGGGAATTTTAATTTTAATCCCTGTAAGAAATCAGAGTGAGACAAAATAAGTAAATAGGTTCCAATTTACTATGTGCCACATAGGGTCTTTGTTACAGGCAAGAACAAAGACAAAGGAATCTCTCCTTTGCTTTGGATATACTTAAAAGCACAAAGTCAGAATCTCCTCCCCTTGGGGGATATGCACAAATTTGAGTTTACGCCTCAGTAACCTTTCAATTTTTTTAATTTTTTATTGATCATATATTGTGAATAGTTTGCTATGGAAAGGTTATTTGTTTACATTTCATATAATTTTTTTTTTTACATAACAGCACTCATTTTGACTTTTATATGCACAAATTCGAGTTTCTGCTTCAGTAACTTCTATTTTTTTAAATTTATCATATATTGTAAATATTTTGCTGTGAGTTTGCTGTGTAAAGGTTATCTGTTGGTTTACATTTCGTACAAAAAAAGCATTAAATTTGAGTTTGTGCTTCAGTAACGTTTTTTCAGCAAAATTAAAAAAATAAATAAATAAATTTATAATAAATAATAATAATATATTATTATATTATTTATAATAAATTAATTAAAAAAAAATAGTGAATCTGGATATGGTATTGGATTTCTCTAAGTGTTACCTTTCATTAGAGCCCAACATTATGACTGTACGTTGAAGCGTTCAAGAGTTATGCCCTTTTATCCTAGGTATGTGACCATGGTTATCCAAGGGTCCTTTTGGGGTCCCCAAATGGCCATTTTTGGAAACGCCTAGACATGGCCTTATAAAAACATGTGTAGAATGCTCATTTTCTGTAGGATTGTTATCAAATTTGAACTGGGACTAGGTAAGGCTTCATGCTGTGGCCCCATTGTGCTAATAAGCTAATAAGTCCCAGCTACTTTCATCTGCAGGCATCTGTTTGCAAAAACAAAATTTTGGCGAGAGTGAAAACTTTCTACGTCAGTGTGTTCCAGCTTAGATTACTCAATAATAGTAGCATATAGAGTGTTTCTTTCAGCTGAAGGAAAACCTTCAGAGTGTTTCCTTTCAAACGAGACCATAACCATCCATATAGTCCAAACGGTTCAAGAACAGCGTTCAATTAACTTTGGGTACGCTTTTGATAGGCATTTTCTTCCCAAAGTGTTATGGAGGACTATCATAGCTGGGAAAAGTGGGTAATATTATTTCAATATATCATGAAAAAGCTCCTACGACTTTTTTTTCTTTATCTTCCGATTTATTTAATTTTTATGAGTGACGACAAAACTAGTGGACCGCGCCATTTTCACCTCAGCAAATGAAAATTCACTCTTGATCCACTTGGGGCGCCCCGAACCGTGACATCAGTGCGGCTGCCAGCGCCATGAACGTCTGTCTTCCTGCGCTCCTGCAGTGTGATTGTTGAATGACCGAGATATTCCCGCTTCTTATAAGGGGCAGGCAGACAAGCTTGATTATTAGCTCCCTTTCTCTATCCAACACAACTTTAATTTAGAGGTGAACTTACATCAGAGGCCATTTGAAATATTTCCGGAAAGAAAAGTGCGATTTGAAGTCTGTTAATTACCACCGCGGTTAGACCTTGGCACAATTAGCTTACATTAAATCTATTCCCATGTAGTTTGCCTAACTTGTAATCAAGCCATTTTTTCAGTCAACTGATCAATCAAAACCTAAATCTAGCCAATAGTGATTTAGAAGAGATAATGAGAAGCATCCAAACCGAACCAGGCTACTGTGCTAGATTGAAAAAATGTCAGTAATCTGAATAAATGGCAGACCTCTGAATTCCACCTCTCGTCTGAAAACTTTAACGTATTATTAAAAAAGATTTCTTAAGAATAAAATCATGTTAAAATGGCCCTGCTTTTTAAAATAAACGAAGGAGAAAACATTGTGTGAAGCGCATCAAACGTGAATGTGAGAAATTATTTTCGCATTGCAATGGACAAATGCACCGAGGACTGGGCAAGGACGTTCAGGCAAATCTGTGGCACAAATTTTAAACATTTTTCATGAAAAACTGAACAAGATTTGCACACAACAACCAAATGCAATAATCAAGCAAACACATTCAGGCGGATTGCGTGCTGAACTAAGCAAAGTTAAGGTCTTGTTATGGCCCCAATTTTCTATGACATTAACGACAGCAAAGGATGACAGACAAAAATTTTAAAACTAAAACACATTTAATTAAACAAAGGCAACTAACAACAAACTACTCTACTCTACAGACCAAGATTGATTATATACAAAAACAGAAATATTTACAGTCCCTTTGGTGGGTTGCTAGGTGATGTCCTGGGTCTGGGTGAGGAAAATTCTCTAACACAGGCAAAAATCCACTAAAAGCTTCACAGGTCTTGAACAGAATGACAGGTCTGGTCACATGTATCCTTCACCTTGCAATTTCTCCTACTTCTTTACTGTCTCAATTTTACTCCTTATATACTCTTTTGCAGACCCCTCCCACCTTTTAGGCTTTTTATATTTTTCTCTGGGACTTGTCCCAGACATGCCTAAAACATGCCCAAACCTATCTCCAGTCTGGGCTTAACAAAAAAAAGGTAAATACTGCCATTTAGTGGCCTCTATTCACATTACAACTCCATTCCAAAAGGGAAAAATTTTGACTCATAAAGGCAAAATGGTTAAGTGGACACTTGTCTATATATACATGTAATACAATATTCGAATAAACGCGTGATATATATATATGCTCAACCACGGGATAAGCAATCAGCAATTACATTGTCAGTACCCTTTACACGCTTAATTTCCAAGTCAAACTCCCGTAAAATCAAACTCCAATTCAATAATCTCCGATTCTTGTTTTTCATCTTACTCAAAAACATTAACGGATTGTGGTCAGTGTACACAATCATTGGCCTTTGCCCTGTACAAACATAAACATCAAAGTGTTGTAAAGTTAGAACCAGAGCCAACAGCTCCTTCTCCATTGTGGAATAGTTCCTTTGGTGGCGATTGAACTTCCTGGAGAAGTATGCCATGGGATGCTAAATGTCATCAGAGTCACTTCTCTGTAGGAGCACAGATCCACAAGCTTGGTCGCTAGCATCGACCGCGATGGAGAACGGTTTGTTGAAGTCAGGAGATTTGAGCACGGGGAAGTGACACAGCAGAGACTTCAGGCGATCAAAGGCTCTCTGGCATGCATCATCCCAAGTGAACTTTACGCTTTTCTTCAGTTGGTTAGTGAGACTGAGAGCAATCTCAGCAAAGTTCTTGCAGAACTTGCGGTAGTACCCGATCATTCCAAGGAAGCGGCGCAAAGCTTTTTTGTTGCCAGGAACTGGAAAGTCCATGTTGGCTTGGACTTTAGCATTTATGGGTGCCACCTTACCCTGGCCTATGACGTAGCCAAGGTAGGTGACAGTAGCACCACCAAAGTCACTCTTGTTCAGGTTAACAGTCAGGTCAGCCTGGGTCAAACGCTGGAACAACGTCTCTACATCTTTTAGAAGTTCTTCCTAGGAGTCACTCCATGTGATCAAGTCATCGATGACGTATGCAGCCGTATGTGGCAATCCGGCGATTGTAGACTGTATCATCCTTTGGAACGTGGCTGGGGCATTTTTCATGCCAAAGGGTAGGACTTCATACTGGTACAACCCAGATGGTGTGGCAAAAGCAGAGATGCTCTTGGCCCTCTCAATTAAAGGCACACACCAATAACCCTTCAATAAATCAATCTTGGTCAGAAACTTTGCCTGCCCTACTCTGTCAATACAATCATCACTCCTAGGTATTGGAAACACATCAGTTCTAGTTACAGCATTAACTTTGCGATAATCTGTACAGAATATAGTACTTCCATCAGGTTTTGGAACTAGCACACAGGGCGAACTCCAATCTGAGTTAGAGGGTCTGATAATATCATGTTCTAACATGTATTCAACCTCTTTCTCAGCAATCTTTCTCTTTTCAGGATTCATCTGGTACGGATGCTGTTTGATTGGTTTGGCATCACCAACATCAATATCATGAGAGGCTATAGAAACTCTCTTTGGAACATCAGGAAACAGATCCGCATATTTCTTGATCAACCTCTCAAACTGATCTCTCTGTGAGGCTTCTAAGTGCTAGAGTTTTACATCAAGATTTTGCAACACTTCATAGTTTGACAATTTACATGAAAGAACTTCAGCTTTAATTCTAGGTTCACCATCTTGAAACTCCCCCTCATCTTCACAAATCTCGGCCATTGGAGGATCTGACGTGACAGCTGCAACGCTAGCATTTCTATCATGATAAGGCTTCAGCATGTTAATGTGACACAACTGTTTTGGCTTTCTCCTATCTGGAGTCTTTACAATGTAATTGAGATCATTGAGTTTTGTCAGAATTTCATAAGGACCATGAAATCTAGCCTGCAATGGATTGGACTGCAAGGGAAACAACACAAGGACCTTGTCTCCTGGTTTAAACTCACGACTTCTAGCCTTATGATCATACCAAGTTTTCATTTTTCCCTGACTTGATTTCAAGTTCTCTTTGGCTAGGTCACATGCTGCACGCAATCTGTCCTTAAACTTGCTAACATAGTCTAACAGACTGATGTGCGGCTCTTCTTCTTGCCATTGTTCACTCAACAATAGCAAAAGTCCTCTCACTTCATGGCCAAACACTAGCTCAAATGGACTGAATCCAGTGGACTCCTGCACTGCTTCTCGAGCTGCAAACAACAGCAAATGAACACCTTCATCCCAGTCTTTCTCATGGTCATAAAAATAAGTCCTCATCATTGTCTTGAGAGTGGAATGAAACCGCTCTAAGGCACCATGAATTTCTGGATGATAGGCACTAGAAAGAATCTGCTTTGCACCTAGTTCATACACAACCTGCTGAAACAATCCGTAAATGAAATTGCTACCTTAGTCTGACTGAATTTCCCTGGGAAGGCCAAACAACGTCAAGAACTTTATCAAAGCCTCCGAGATTACAGTTGCCTTGATGTTACGTAGAGGTATGGCTTCAGGGAATCTGGTAGATGCACACATGATTGTCAACAAGTACTGATTTCCAGATCTAGTCTTGGGTAATGGACTAACACAATCAACAATGACCTTAGAGAAGGGCTCCTCAAATGCTGGGATAGGCTGCAATGGAGCTACAGGTGGGTCTAACTGGTGTTTTCCAACTACCTGACAAGTGTGACAGGTTTTGCAAAAGTTGGAAACGTCTTTCCGAAGCCAAGGCCAGAAGAAGTGTTTCATGATCTTATCAACAGTCTAGTTAACACCAAGATTACCTCCTAAAGGTAAACTATGAGCCATTGTTCAGATCTCATTCCTGTAGACCTGCGGAACAACAATTTGCTCGACCACTGCCCAATCTGCATTGGCAGGGATATCATGAGGGCGCCACTTCTGCAGCAACACACCATCCTTGAGATAATACCCAAATGGAACTGCGTCTATTTCTTTATCAGGAAGGGCTCTCCTCTTTAGTACACAAATTTCAGGATCATTAGTTTGCTTCTCAATCAACCGCTTTCTGGACAGAGACAAGTCTCCAGACGCATCAGAATCACCAGACCCATCCGGCTGGCTGAATAGAGAACTGATAAAAGTATCTGATAAGTCCTCAAATGGAGAAACCATAGTAGGCCGAACAGAGTCATAAGGCGAACCACCTGAGTCCTGACTATTTAATGTGCTGGACGGCACCACATCATCTACTTCTTGAACCTTCTTGGCGATAGCACGAGTCACTGCGCAAGAAGGATACAGAGATGGGTCCTCATCGCCATCTTCAGTGCTCGGCTGTGAAGTAAGCTGTACAGGGGGAACTACTTTGCCCCCAGTCAGGTCATTGCCTAGCAACAGAGAAACACCTTTGATAGGTAGACTTGACATAAGTCCCACCTTTTCCCACCTGAATTTCTGTCGGTAAGCCTCTGGAACCAACACTCAAAATAACCTTTTTGACAACCTCATCATCAGAGGAATCATCTGCAGACAAAGCCAAATAGGCTTGATGAGTTTACCCTTGAGGACAGTTTGCAACATCAGAGGCCAGTGTTCCTTTAGCCACTGGCAACTCTTTGCTACCTTTTCAAAACACTGGACATAGTTGTCAACATCCTTTTCTGAAAATGGAGGCACCAGTTTTACCTCCTGGCTAGCCCGAAATTTATTTTCAGTTGCTATTTTTATTTTTAGTTGCTCCATTTGGAGTTTTTCTTCTCTATCGAATTTCTCTAATTCAAAATCTCTCTGTATTGCTAATTTTTCTAACTCAAATTCTCTTTGTTTTTCTTTTTCTTCTCTCTCAAATTCTCTTTGTTTTTCTTTTTCCTCCCTTTCAATCTCCAGCATTTTTTATTTGAGTTCCATTTCTATATTTGGATTTTCCACTGAAAACTGTTCCAGATCTCCGGGTGCGAACACATTTTCATCAATGTAATATTCAACAATCTCTCTGGCCAGTCTTGGTTTTCGCATGGCTGATTTTACCTCTGTCAGCTCTAAATGTCTGCATATTTCTAGTAGTTCTGTCTTTTTAAAAGACTTCAAAACCTCTACGGTTGGTGATGCCAAGAAATCATCCATTGCTGTCTATCTGTTAATATATATATATATATATATATATATAGGAAAATTCACAAAAACAATTTTACAATTTGAAATGTTAGATTTTCAATAAATAACTCACACAATGGTCTATCCCGGACGAGCCCCCAATTTGTTATGGCCCCAAGTTTGTTATGACATTAACGACAGCAAAGGATGACAGACAAAAATTTTAAAACTAAAACACATTTAATTAAACAAAGGCAACTAACAACAAACTACTCTACTCTACAGACCAAGATTGATTATATACAGAAACAGAAATATTTACAGCTCCTTTGGTGGGTTGCTTGGTGATGTCCTGGGTGAGGAAAATGCTCTAACACAGGCAAAAATCCACTTAAAGCTTCACAGGTCTTGAACAGAATGACAGGTCTGGTCACATATATCCTTCACCCTGCAATTTCTCCTACTACTTTACTGTATCAATTTTACTCGTTATATACTCTTTTGCAGACCCCTCCCACCTTTTAGGCTTTTTTTATTTTTCTCTGGGATTAGTCCTAGACATGCCTAAAACATGCCCAATCTCCAGTCTGGGCTTAACAAAAAAAAAGGTAAATACTGCCATCTAGTGGCTTCTATTCACATTACAGTCTTCAAAATCCTCCTCCTCTACTCAACAATTGCTTTCACCCCCTTCCCATTTACTTTGCTCAATTTGCAATCAAACAACTGATTCGCTCAATGAACACTTTTAAATTGGTTGTTGGTCTAATTTATTTGGATATCCATGTATTCAGACATTTTGACATTGCATGCATCATCCATGTGGCAGCCGCAGTGACGTTATGATCTCGCAACTTCTTATGCCAGGCGTGGCGTTAATGGCGGGCTCCTGGAAACAGCAATTCTGGCTAATTAATGGTAATTTAAAAGAACAGGGGGTATGTATATGGACAAATAATCGACCGCGGATATTATGTTGGAGTTAATTACTATAAGATTAAGTCAAAACGTGTCATTCTGTATAGCCCTCCTTTAAAAGATCAAAAGAAATGGTGTATGCTAAAATGTACAAAAGAAGTACCAAAGTGTGATTTCTTCTGAATCTTTAATAAATAACTAAATAACAATGGTCTGTTTTATTGTTTTTTGTTAATAGAGCATGCAGTAAAGTAGCTGTTCTCAACCTTGGTTTCTTAAAAAAATGGAAATAGCCAATCTGTAAGGGTTTTTGCCTTGCAGCCCCTCCCCAGTGGCTTTCACTCGCCTCCACCTTAACGAGCCACACCTGTTGCTTTTTAAGGTGGAGGTGATAATCTGAAGTATATTGGGCTGGCAGTTACCAGTTCTCATCGCACTACATTTTGGTTTTATCATTGATGTGTGTGATTTTAACCCTGATGATGCTGCTCCCTGTTTTTATCTCCGTGTTTTTTTTTTTTTACAATTTATTAAATCTCCAGTTTGTACCAGCCTGGCATTTGGGTCCTGCATTCTTTTAGGTCCATGGTCCTAGCTCCTGCCGGACAGCAGTTTATATCTGGCGGGGGGTGAAACCATGACACAATTTACAAGCTCACAACACATTTTTGAATATTCACCTATGAAATGATTATAATGAAGTATAGGGTCCCCCAAAACATGTCCCTGTAAAGTGGGGTCGTTGTATAAAATGGTTGAGAATCACTGCAGTATAGCATACTTAATGAACCAGTTCAGCAATTTAACATTCATCTGTATGTTTTTAGTATGCCTCATTTAAATAATTAATCATTTAACTCTATTTGGTGTTTTAAAGTTCTGGGGGGGTTGCTCCAAACTTGTCTATTAGTGACATCACTGCCATTCAGGCATATGGCAGTGATATCACTGAATAGTCGACTACTTTGGCATGCTCTTGTTGAACTATATCATAAAGAGAGTACTAAAGTGATTATGTTTTGATGAGGCATATTAAAACATACAGCGGAGGGTTGAAAAGTCTTGAAATGGCCCTTTAATAATAACATTATTTCAATGTATAATGCAATGCATACATATAATTGAATCAATGTTGATGCAATTCTACATCACTGTTGATCGTATCATAGTTGAATCAAGGTTCATTCATCGTCAGAATTGATTGGAAATTCAATGTTATTTCCATGTTGATCATAGCGAGCACTTTCAATGTTCTTATCAATATCTGACATGAATGTTGATTGCTATCTTCAGCCTGACAATATCACAATGTTGATTCAATCACTTTTTGCTATCTGGGAGCAATGCAGGTTTACCATGCTATGACAGGTGTCCTACAATTAAATTATAAAAAAAATCTCAATATATCATCATGCCTATAGTATTGCAATATATCGTATCGCTGCCCCTGTATCGTTATACGTATCGTATCCCCAGATTCTTGCCAATACGCACCCCAATCCACCACTTTAGCCAGTCTGATGTTATATTTACATTAATGCTCTAACATTTCACTCCTTCCCCCCATTCCGCAAAAACATCACTTTAAGAAGCCTTTTTCTCCAATATCGCGTGGATTGGATGAAATGACACCGAGAGAACGAAGTTTTCCATTATGCTGCTGCTCATGGTTAGCGCTAGTAACTGTGTCGCTAACTGTACCTAGCTAGTATCCTAGCCTAATTTTCTGCCCTTAAACGTTCAATATATCTTGAATTGTACAGGGGATAATCCAGGAAAACGCTGTAACTTACTGTACGTGTTAATTTAATTCAGATGTGCTGACAATGTACAGTCTAATTCTTTAATCGTCTTACCGTTTGAAAGATCACGAATGGTCCATTCCGCTTCATCTCAGCTGCTGGACTAGTCTTTGTCGCTAACTTCCAGGAATTATTGGGAGACTCCACGACCCACCATTACTGTAAAAAATTGGTCTGGAGTGAACAGAGTTGAGGCGAATCTCACTCTACATGGCTCTGCTGTTCAACATCGACACTAGGCTGTGTGCCGTGTTGAGTATATTGGCTAACTGCACCTAGCAAAGAAACCAATAAAGTTACGTAACTAGAAACAAAGGCTATAAACGAAAGTAAAGCCGCTTCATTTTCAACTTCATAATATTTTGCGAATATCGTGTAAGGACAAGTAAAAAGAGGTTAACATTACCCGATTGGTTGCTATGTCCACATCGTCTACCATCTTGGCGCCATGAAATTGAGCCCACGGTCGAATCTGACACATGCGCAGTTTGTAGAATCAATGTTATTTTCCACTCGATGCATAATGCCCGTGACCTTGTGACTTAGTTTTGACAGTTATTTCACGCAATTCAGGTTTGTATTCATTCTGAAGAAAGTGGCGTCCGTTAACTGCAATCCGTATTTGTAATTTTGTGAAGTTGTAACTTTATGAGTTGTATTCTCACAGAGAATTTATACACTGCATAATCTATGCGTGATTTGACTTAAACAAGAGTTTACAAATTTTTATGCACAAAGATAGACTAACACGCTCACATTTTTAATACGTGCACGATTTTATGTGTGTACGCACAAAACTTTTGACAGAAACCTTACCCCATAAGATTTCATCATTTTTCTGATACACAATATCTCACACCTGAGCAAATAAAACATCCATACAAATATCTATCACTTGCTTTTAAAAAGACTGTAGTCATACGATCAAATGCTCCTTGGTAATAGAATCAATCTGTGAAAGACACTCCAACTGTACCTTGAACCGGCTTTTGAGAATAGTCTTTAATTCATCATTTGATTTTAGTTATTGGGATTGCTGTCGGTCTCTCCTGGTTGAAGAAAAGCCATCATGGCCTCCTTCACATTGTCTACATTCATCTGTATAGCTTTTCTATCCTGCAAATCTTGGGGTGAGTTTTTGTATGTTTTGTTGAATTTGCTCTCAATCAACCCTCAGCAACTTATAAGTCTTAATTCACAATTAGTCAAAATCAATAAAAACACCATTGTACTTTAAAATTATTGTTTAATTTAAGTCAGTACATGGATAGTGGTTTGCTCTTCTAGTAATTAGTCAGTTGATATTTGAGAGACTTGATGAAACCTGGCCTTAAAATGGACAGTGTATCCTTCGAAACAGCTGAGCCAGGATATAGTTCTTGTCCTACTGAATGGGTGTACTTTAACGGGCGCTGCTTCAAGTACTTCCCCACAAAAACTGCCTGGATCAATGCTGAGGTAACATCTCAAAGGGATATTTTTCTATCTGGAGTTATACCATTTCAATTTCAGGCCCTACATTCTTTTAGCCCAGTGGTTCCCAACTCAGCCCTCTGTATTGCTTTGTATGTGGGTTTGAATTCCAACCACAACAGCAGTTAAATAATTTAAAAAGCCATTAGTATTTCTAAACTATGTGTTTTTCATATGGGATTATGTACAACTGCAAACTCTTCTTCATATTATGTTAGAAATCGCTATATTTGGCATGTTTGTGGACAGTGGCGGTCCTACAGGTGGGGCGAAGACATGTCCCTTTTAGTCCTGGCTAGATCTCAATCAATTTCCTTAATGAATTTTCCAATTATTGTAAGTGGCAACTGAAGACACGGTTTCTGTCCACATGCGATCTAACAGCGATCAAATTGCGGGTTAAATTTAGTACAGTGGCGGAAGAGAATTGGGTTGCACAAAACAGCCGTTGAAAACAATTATAAATCCTGACCTGTTCTCAGTCATCTTCACAATTAACAAAAGGTTCATTCCGACAGCGCTCCGCATTTAACAGGTGCTGCTTTTTCTCCCCAATTAGGCAAGACGACAATCATTCATCTGGATGTGTATTTGCTGTATTTAAATCTAAGTTATTCAAAATTGCATAGCCTACCTGTCGACTCTCGCTAATTGCTTGAGCCGCACGCTTTTTATAACCTAGTGCCGAGTGCCACTGTTTTTTTTTTCAATCAACCCACGAAATACCGAGAGTGAGAGTCCGCGTTTCATTGGAACACGGACCAGTTCAATCACGCAAAGCATTGGCCAATTAATAAGCAAATTATTTTCCTGCACTGAATTTAGCCAATGATTTCATCGCTGTTAGATCGCATACGGTGAAAAACCATGTCTTCAGTTGCCAATTACAATAATTGGAAAAGACCTCAATAAAGGAAAATGATTGAGATTTAGCCAGGACTAAAAGGGATTACAGGTCCACTGTTTGTGGACCTGTAATGCTTATTTGGGGTTTACTGCAAACGCATACTTTCACTTTCATAAGAGCAGACAATGTGTCTCTAAATGCTAAAAAAGAGATTGACATAATCCAGTGGGCTGCTAATTGCTGGTGGAGGGTACAGCAAAGTGAAACATGAGCTTTGATGGCAGCTCATCCGTTAACTCAGAAAGTTACCTTGGATAATGCTAAACCAATAAACTGCTAAAAATTTACTGGAAGCTAACGATAACGCCTAACTTTTATGAAATAAATTTAGCCAGAAATTCTCTGGTTGTAGTTCTCCATTAACTTCCAAAAGCCCAACATCCCCCTTGCGGTTATGCTGGCGTTACGGGATGCCGTGATCCTCTAAGCCTTAAACGCAAAATTGTTTTCAATCAGTTCTTGTTCAAAATCATTTGATTAAAATCACTCAGTTTATTTACTGAATAATCAATACCAGTATATAAGCCTGTGATTATTAACAAAATATTAATAAATGAAAGGTCATTGAAGGGAAACATTGACAATATACTTAATAGTGATATTCCATGGATGCAAAAAAATAAAAGTAATAATAAAAAATACAAAAAATATTATAAATAATAATTATAATAATAATCGATTAACCCAGTGCTTTCTCTAAATTCAATCTCCTGTTCTAGGATTTTTTCAGACGTGCAACCTAATTTATTTTAAGATTGCCCTAAATCTTGATGTTTTTAGCATTCCAAGGAGTAGGTTGCATTTACAGGGACACATAGTTGCCCACTGGTTTCTGCGCCAAGCGATAATAATTAATTTATTAAATTATAAAGACTTCTTACGTCAAAACGTTGGTAATTGAAAAGTTCAGTGACTTGGTTATCAGTGCATCATGTAAGTTTGACGCATGGCATACATTTAAATAATTTAATATGCAAGCCATGCATCTTATTACCAATGTAGTAAGTTTATTATTATTATTTACTATTATTACTATTATTTAATTCAACGAAATTTAAACCTTATGTAAATACCATCTTCAGCAGCATTTACAACATTATATTCTAATTCAAGATGGGATTTCAAGAAATTTTAGTTCACTACTGTCCATGCAATCTCATATTGTAGCCCTCTTTGTGGATGCAAAGCTGCATGTCTTCATCTTTAATGGCAATGCAGCTTATTGGAAGCACATTTGCTCAATAAATAAATGCAATCTATTACCCGATTCTGACTCAGAAATAGGTTGAGTGCTAACCTGCAATATGGTAACATCACTGGTTGTAACCAGAGATTTAATTTTACATAAGCAGCCTTAACATGTGGACCTGAGTCGGTAAACCCACATTTTTAGAAACATTTTCTTCGGCTTATCAAGCAGAAAAACAGCATTAGATATTGACAGCATATCAATATTATTGCAGTAGGTAAAGGGGAGGTGTTGGATCTTGTTAGTAAGCGTAAAAATAAAACATCTAAAGACTTGAATGACACTAATATGACTCTTGTAAAAAAGGTAATAGACGGTATTGTAAAACCACTAACTTATATTTGCAATTTGTCATTTAAAACGGGTACATTTCCATGTAAAATGAGAGTTGCCAAAGTTATTCCAGTATATAAAACTGGAGATAAACATCAATTTACTAATTACAGGTAATTATCCATACTTTCTCAGTTCTCCAAGATTTTGGAAAAACTCTGTACTATGAAGTTGGACTGTTTTATTGATAAAAACGAATTGTTAATGGACAGCCAGTATGGGTTTAGGACAAACCAACCAAGTATGCAGTAGGAGTATTTATAGACTTAAAGAAAGCATTTGACACATTAAATCATGAAATTTTGCTGAAAAAATGGAGCACTATGTTATCAGGGGGGTGGTGTTAAATTGGTTAAGTAGTTACATTAAAAGCAGACAACAGTTTAAGCAAATGGATGTCTTCTGGTCAAAAAGACTGGACATTCAATGTGGAGTCTCACAAGGGTCGGTTTTTGGTGATAAATGGTTTATTTTGTACATAAATGACATCTGTAAAATATCAAGTATTCTGAAGTTGGTGCTGTTTGCAGATGACACCAACATTTTTTGCAGAGGAGAAGATTTGCAACAGTTGTTGGATATGGTCACACTCAAAAGTGTGACATAAATGTAAATATGCTGGTTCAACATAAGATGTTACTATTACTAAATTACGAGGGTTAAGTCCAACATCATAATCATTTGTTGGGTGAACATACAAAATTATGGAAAGTATTTCCAATTATAATACGCTCATTTAGCAAGAAACAGTTTTGTTGAGTGAAATTAATGTAAACATGCTGAATAAACATAATGTGTCTGGGGCAGACTGATGGAAGCGTGGCTGCCAGTATGCGCCTATGGCCCCTCCGACCACCAAGCATTCACACACAGCCATACAGAGATGTTCCTATATTGCATGTTTTGTGGGTGGGGGAAACTGGAGTACCCAAAGGAAACCCGCATGAAAACGGGGAGAACATGCACACTCCACACAGAAAGGCCCCAGGCATGGATTCGAACCCACAACCTTCTTGCTGTGAGGCAGTAGTGCTAACCACTGTGCTATCCAAATACTTTAGTCGTAAACAATGTAAACATTTGTTATCCTAATTTATGACAGTTGATATCAAGTTAGGAAAAACAAAACACCTAAAAGCAAACAGGATTTCTTGAGATTGAACTTTATTCAACTCGCCTTCCCCAACTTGTCCGCCCACCCGTCTCTTTCGTGCGTTGCTCTGCCTTCTTCTGCAACTTCCGGAAGTAAAGTTTGTAAATGCACTCCCTGCTCGCACACTACTGCCACCCTCTGTTCTGGAATTGTACACGCCATTTGATATCTTACCCAAAAAGCATTAGGTTCTGTCAGCATAACTGAATTTAATAAATGTTAAGTTATTGCACATCATGCAAAAATAACATTACTTAATGATGTTCAACCACAAAAAATGACTATGTATGGTAGAAGCAACATGTTACTCTTAGATTAATTTAGCAGACACCCAATCTGGTTTTTTTGAGTGCACTAAAGAAATGAGTCAACTAAAACTATGGTTTGACAAAAACAAATTATTAAATCTGGACAAAACTAAGTTTATGTTATTTGTAATCGGAAAATAAATGCACAAATACAAGTGATGATTGATAATGTGAAGATAGAAAGAGTAGACAAAATTAAGTTCTTGGGAGTAATACTTGACCACAAGCTATGCTGGAAAGCACATGTAAAATATCTGCATTTAAAGCTGGCTCGGAGCATTGGAATTTTTGGTAAACTCGGAGCATTCTTAACCAGAGGGTAATGTTCATGGTGTAGTGTTCACTGGTACTGCCTTATCTGATTTACTGCGTTGAGGTTTGGGGCAATACCTACACGAGTACCCTATAGGCATTATGCACAATTCAGAAAAGAGCAATAAGGATAATAAATAATGTAGGTTATTATGATCATGCTACTGCATTGTTTTTAAAGTTACAGACATTGAAATTTGCAAAATATTCTTGAGAATTACAGTCTAGAAGAAAGGGAACATAATGTATACTAGTATTGATAAATGATGGTTTCTATCCTTGATTGATTGATTATTAAATCGCTGATTGTTTAATGAATTGTGGAGATTACATTGGTGATGGATGGTATACTTGGACTGGTCTATGTATTTTGACTTGGTACAAGTAAAAGAAGTTGATTACATATGAAAGGGAAGTTGAATAAGAAATGATATAGAAATAAGAGGCTAGACTTGAAAAGCATTCTGCTTCTTCTAACTCCTTTTCGGACATTGAGGAAAGAAATGTTGTCCTTTTGGCTCAGAATCACTGATTAGTTTGTCAGAACCTTATTTTTTATATTGTATTATATTGTATGATTTTTTTCTTTTTATTTTATTGTTATGATTTTTTCTTATTTGTAAAAAATAAAGACTTACTTACTTACTTACAGATTGGATGTGAACGCAGAAAAAAAAAGTTTTGTGAGCTGCATGAATTCAGCAGCCTCATAAGACAATGATGTTTTATGTTAGGTCTAAAATCAATGTGGACAGGAAACTGCTTGATAATTGTCACAATGAACAATACTGCAAGCTGAGGGGAAATGGATAGGAATGGATCCTCGCAAATGAACGAATTACAGTTTAGTTAGTAATTTGGAAACTTTAATGCGAACAGGTTTGGCGAAGTAATGAACTTTAAGGCAAGGTGAGAGCAGTGCTAGGATCCCTTAACTCTGGAATGGAAGAGGTTACCTTCATTTCATTTAATCTAACTCACTGTATGTGCCGAATGGGGAAGTTGTCAGGTTTTTTTGTGGCTGATTGCCAGAAATATACATATATTTGTCTGATGAAGGTTTAAGTACCGAAACGTCATAATAAAACTTTTGCCATTTGCAAGTTAGACAGTGTGCAGGACTCCTTTGTTTCCTTTGCCAGATATATACAAAAATGCCAAAAACAGCATGTATTTTTCGCACTCTATCTCCAACCCGGAAGACTGAGTTAAAATTTCACAGAAGTGCCCCTTAAACCTAATTTACTTTACCAGTGGTAAAGTTGACTTAAAGTAAGTGGAACTAGGGACAACTAAATTAGGAGCCAGATAGTCTTTATTATGTGTCTCTTTTTATCTTATTATTCTCCATAATGCTGTGAACACAAAACTAGGAAATTCTATATACCCTATTCCTTACACACCAGGTTGGAAGAAAGTTGAGGACTAGAAGCACTCGTAGGGTGCAAACCTCCGCCAAGGCAGCACAATCCAAATCTTCATGAGTGGGAGCAAAGTTGAGTTATCGTGTGTCATACGATTTCAGTCATCATCATCATCATCATCATCATCATCGGATTCCCTTCTCTGGAATCTCTGCTCCTTAAGGTGCGTAAAGTTCTCTCTGTCCATCATCATGCGGCTGAGCTGCTGGGCATCTATTTCCAGCAGCCCCTCCAATTTCCTCCACATTTTGGCTCGTTCATCAAATAGGACTTGTTTTAGAATTTCCCCATCATTCATTCGACAGACATGTGCTACGTACTTTAGCTGCTGCATCCTACAGAAGACCTCAATTGGTCCAGTCCCAGTGATGCGACGTAGATCGGCATTTGAATACTTGAATTTCCAATAATCCTGTCCACCCTCGCTCACACTACCGGTTCCTTCATCTCCTTGTCGTTTATATTCCCCCTTCACCATCTTCCTGAGGAAACTGTTCCAGACCACCTCAATCTTTGACATTTCCTTTGAGTTCATTTCCCAGGCCTGAGCACTATACAGCAGCCGTGATCTTACGCAGGCGTTTAGGAACTTCACCCTAGTGGATAGGTGTATTTGGTTGTCTGTTAATACATGCTTGAGTTCATTCCATTTTTCATATGCAGATCCCATTCTGGAGTAGAGATTCTCTGTATTCTCGCTGGAGTTCGAAATCGTGTAACCTAGATACCGAAACTTCCTTACGTTCTTCAGTTTTATTCCTCCAACATGCACCAAACTCTCTTGATTCATGACAGTTTCATCAACATTGAAGGCCATTATCTCCGTTTTTGTATACGACATCTTCAGGCCGAAACAGGAGAAAGTGTTATCATTTAGAGGACAGTTTGTAGTTCCTCTTTCGATTCTGCGAATATTGCTTGATCGTCAGCATAGAGAAGTTCCGTTATTCTGGTTTCCCCTCTCGCACTTGCATTTTTACGGAGTTCTCTGGGTGACACCTCATTGGAGATACAGTATTTGATCTTAAAGCCTCCCTCTGGGTGTACTTTCTCCACTTCATATTTCGCAACTTGAACTACGAAATCCATATATATATTAAAGAGCATCGGTGATTCCAAGGCGCCCTGTCTACAAACTTGGTGTCAAACAATTTGGTAGAACCTTTGATGTATGCACATGTATTCATGTACAGCGCTTTTAGAACGACTACAATTTGAGGGCACTTCAGTCTAATTTCAAGGCACTTCATCAGAGCATCTCGTGGTACCCAGTCGCATGCCGCTTTCAAATCAATAAAAGCGACATAGATTTTTTGGCTTTTTCGAGCACATGACGTATAATAAAGATGGTATCATTCGTAGACCGGTTGGCACGGAAACCAAATTGTGTAGGTAGCAGAATATATTCGTATGTCTCCTGAGCTCTATCGACTATTATCCCGGAAACGATCTTTGACAACGTTGCGATAATGCTTAATCCCCTGTAGTTCTCGGCGCATGATTTGAGGCCATGCTTATAGAGGCATGTGATGCTTGAAGTGAGCCATCGGGTCGGTGCTTGTAAGCAAGTCCATATTAAGCTGACTAGAACTAGCAAATACTCAAACAAGTGTTTCGATGTTGAGTACTTTAGATGTTCAGAATTGATCTCATCTGTTCCCATACATTTCCCATTCTTGAGTCGTCTCATCCCTGCTGTGATTTCCGAAACCTCAGGGACCGGTGTCAATGTCTGGGATGTCGACTGGTGGTAGTATGTGTGGATATGCATCAGGCTGTTCTAACTCCGGTTGAGGCTCATAAGGTCGTGTGTCGAAATACTCAGCAAAATGGTCCTCTAGTTTACCTAAAGATATTAGCAGCCTATTGGATCTATGTAATGATGTGTGCTGCTTCATTAATCTAAATTCCTCCTCGGCATTACGATTCTTGCTTGCTATATTTAGCGTATCTGCCTTGGCTTTAAAGTAAGTGTTCTTAAGTCGGGTACGTAGTTTCTTAACATCATGTCCTATTGCTCATTTTTTTTGGGGGTCTTTTTCATGACGTTGCTTGGATAGGAGCTCTTGATACTCCTGATTTACCCACGGTTTTTCAATTCGGCTTTTAGTAAGTGAAGGGATGGTCTCTTTTGATGCCTGTTTGATTGTGTCAGCTATGAACTTTTCAATATCATCCATATCCTGCATATCTGGCTTATGTTGCATAAGTTGGTCAAGCTTAGCGTTGTACCTTGCCTGAACAGAATGGTCGTCTCTGAGCTGCCGGATATCTTGATGGGCTTCACTCTTGGGTTTGTTTGAAAATATTTGCTTTGTCTTCTTTTTTGTCGGAGAACTGGTTTGCATTACGACCAGCCGATGATCTGAATCGAAGATCTGGCTCTGCATTGGGTATACCCTACAATTCTTCGTTGCCTGTTTTATATACCATTCTGACATGATGTAATCTAGCCTTCGTTTGTAACCCCGATTAGATGCAAAGGACCATCTGTGCTCATCGGATTTTGTGTCAAACATTGTATTAAGAATAAGAATAGGCTATTGGTTTCTGCTATTTCTATCAATTGTTCACCATTAAAGCTTGTAGGATTGGTGTCATGGACTCGCCCAACACATTGCCATTTACTTGGTTCACAGTCCATTCCTATTGTTACGTTGAAGTCACCGGCGACAATTAACTTGTACGATGGGTTTTTTGTTTTGACCTGTCGTATTGCTTTATGAAGTGTTTGGTAGAATACTTGTTTAGTTGTTTCAGCATATTCTTCAGTTGGACAATAGCAGGTGAAGATGGACAGTTTGATCCCATATACTTTTACTCATACCATACTTATACGTCCCTCAATCACATGATCTATATCAATTAGAATGACATGGGGTGCGAGAGCGAGGGCAACACCTGCTTCAGCTGTTTTCATGCCATTATAGATCACGCGCCATCCTTTTAGAATGGGGTCTTTGAAACAGACTTCTCCCTGTTCTTTCTGCCTTACCTCCTGCATACATGATATATCGTGAGACAGGTTCTTAAACTGCATAATGCATTCAGCCAATTTACTTTCACACTTTCCAGTCCTCACGTTTATCGAGCCTAGTCGAAAATTATGGTAGTTCATACTGGGCCCAGGGATTGTTGTAAGATGGCTGCCGTGCCGGTCATATTGTTTCATTGATTGCGGTGAAAATCAATAGGGTCCATCCTTGATGTAATAGCAATGCACCCACTAAATTTCAGCCAAATCTTTGAATTATGTTGTTCACAAACAGACAGACAAACAAACAAACAAACAAACAAACAAACAAACAAACAGGGGCGAAAAGATAACTGTACAAAAGGCTGCGGGCTTATGTATTTTTTGTGTTACCAGTCCTTAGTTTTCTCCTATAACGGGTATTGGACTTTTATTGGACTTTTATTTTGGAAGCGCCTGCGTCATTAGTAGTGGACCGCGTACCTTGTTTGTCTTAGATATTGGCGCATTTTTCCAGTTAGTGGTGGTCTATGTGTTCGAGCATTTGATACTTACCAGTCGCTAGTTTGAAGAAGTGTGCGTTATCTGACCAAAGTAAGTTTTGTTTATTGTTTTACTGTTCATAACTTGAAGAGATGAATGTATGAATCTGTTTATTAGGTTTATCAGACGAATGATCTACCTTAAGTTTCCACTGTTATATCGAGTGAAAGAAACATTAGCGTCCTCATAACTGGAAGAAATTAGCCTGCTAATTCCCGAGTGAATTCGTTGTTACGTTCGCGCACTGAATTCTAGTCTTTGATAACCTGGTGTGTTCCCTGTTAATGTGTTTATTATAATGGCTACATGCCGCAGGGTATTTGTGATGTGCTGTGCCGCGAGTGCAAGCTAACTAGCGCCTGTGTACCGAATATATAGATACGCCCGGTTATACGGAACATTACTTCTCCTGTAATCAGTTAGCCTATGCGTTACTGCTAAAGTTACAGGCTACGATAATGCGCTGTAATGGTGTATTATTCAGCTAATTAATAGGTTGATTGATGAATGTTACACTACCTTGTACTCACTATTTTCTCCTTTCTGTTTTATTGTAGAAACCACACACACATACATCCACCCGAGTACATTCTGCTACTCCGATCTATACTCAGCAACAAAAGTTTCTGTGACACCATTTATGTGTATGTTATAAATGACACGCAAAGATCTCAATGCAATCAATATGTTTATTTAACAGGAGAAACACTGACTTTTCAGTGCCAACGTCATTCAAAACGAAAAATGTCATTTTCATGCGTCATGAAGCACTTGTCTGACGTCTAACCAATTGTGACCTTCACACTTCAATACCGGGTGTGACTTCCTCGTGCCATGATGCAAGCAACGCATCTCCGGCGCATGGACCGAATCAGATGTGCCAGAAATTGCAGTGGGATGTCATTCCAAATCTGACGTAGACGTTGTCGCAATTCCTGGAGTGTAGCTGGCGGGTTATCCAACCGCCGCAAACGTCGATCCATCTCGTCCCAAAGATGCTCGATTGGGGACATGTCTGGGGATCTGGCTGGCCATGGCAGGACATTGACATGTTGTTGCATCAGATACTGCTGTACAATCCTTGCAACGTGTGGTCTGGCGTTATCATGTTGCAGCGTTATTCCGGGACCATGTTGCATCAAAAACGGTACCACCAATGGCCGTAGCACTTCATCGCGATATCTTTGACCTGTCAGATTTCCATCAATAACTAGCAAATCTGTTCTGTTTCTAGCCGTGATCCCTCCCCAAATCATGACACTACCACCTCCAAAACGATCAAATTCCTGAACACAGTTGTTGGCATAACCTTCTCCACGTCGACGGTATACACGTAAACGACCATCACATCGGTTAAGCATGAATCTTGATTCATCAGTGAAGAGTACAAGATCCCACTGACGTTGGATCCACCGTCGAGGTTGTTGTGCCCACTGTAGACGCAGTCGTCGGTGTTGTACTGTGAGTATTGGACGTCTTGCTGGCCGACGTGGGACAATGCCAAAATGACGGAGACGGCGACGGATTGTCTGTGCAGACAGTCGCCTCAAACCAGGTATCGTTCTTGCAGTTATGGTTGCAGGTTGGAATCGATTTCGGAGATGGGTTGTTCGAATCCAGTTGTCCTGTCTGGGAGTGGTTACTCGTGGACGGCTGCTGCGAGGACGGTCTCTGACATGTCTGCTGATGACGCTGCCATAAGTTCCAAATGGTGTTTCGGTGGACATTCAGGCGATGAGCAACTTCCCTCTGCGAGGTTCCGGATTCAATCATCCCAATGGCCCTCCACCGATCATTTTCAGACACATTTAGAGGGTAGAGTTCCTGATCCGAAATGGCTGTGTTTTCGATAAGTGATGCTTCCGTCGTTCATCAGGCACAATGTGAACATTCCAAAAATTCTCCTCTTTTATTGCCATCCACAAGCATGATTTACGCACATTTTCACGTGCAAAGTCATTTTCTCGCATTTTCATGATTTCCATTTCAATGTTGTGTTTACGTGTACTGTTTCAGTCTGATATCACCATGTATGACAATTTCATAATTGCGTTATGAAAAATAATTAACAATATTGGTGTCACAGAAACTTTTGTTGCTGAGTATATATCTATGGAAGCCTTTCAATACAAGTTTTTGATAACAAATCCTTGCCTCATCATTGTGCTTCTCCTTGTCAACACCTGCTCCTGGGAAATTCTGGCTTTAAGTAGTGTTCTGGCCGACACTCCAGTTTGTGTGCGGTGGAAATCCCGAACAATCTTCATACAGTCCTAACCATCTGAATCCCCTCACCCACATTAATGGTCCTTCGAGCCGGATTTACATAGCACTCAATCTAGATGAAGATGGATGTCCAGGAGTCTGAAGCCCACGGCGCACGCCCGTGGCGCATCACACGCCCACCTGCTCGTTTTGAAGACTATGAAGTTGCCTTTGGATCCCGTAGACCTGGAGCTGTAATGCAGCTGACGACTCACACACAGGAAGCGGCCAAGAAGACCGCCTCCACCTCTCTGTACTCAACCCCACTCCACCCCCAGCTGAGCTGGGATGCCCTCCTTGGGGAAAACGACACATGGCACGTATCCAAACGTCTGCTGCATGATAGAGAGGGGCAGCTAGCCCACAAGCCGCCTTAAGATGGGGAAGAAGAGAGGTCCTGTGATTACCGAAACCCTTATCACAGCCCACGCCAGCAAACCTCCCAAGCTGCGGACTTCAGAAAAGAGTTAGAAGAGATCCAGCATGAGCGGCGCCTGCTCCAACAGCAGCAGGAGCATGTATCAGCTGACCTGGCGGAATCAAAGGCCATTTATGCAGATATGAAGCAACTGATGAGGAGTACATGCAGCATCCAGCACAGTCAAGACTTGTATACCAGTGACTTACATACAACAAACAATGAGGATGAAGACTGGCCATTACCACCACCTCCGGTCTGCGAAGATGAGGCAGCACCCCTCGGCAACCAGCCAGTGATCGAACACCTCGACAGATTGATAAGTGAGCTTCAGATAATTAAGAATGAGACTCTGTCAGCCAAAGCGAGGCGGCAGCCAGCAGGTCAGCTGCCACCGCCAGTGGCATCAGCCCATGAGCCTCCCAGGGCTAACCGCCGTGCTGGTGCGGTCAGTTACCTGCCACTGCCACCACAACGCCCTGCCTGGTCTCCCTTTGCTCCGCCTCCTCGGGTGCTCACCTCCACACCCTATGGCAAGCCACTGAACACTCCAGCTCCCCGCCCACCACAGCCTGATCACTCATCTTCACCTCAGTGCCCTCTCTACACGCCGGCAGCGCCATCATTGTACCCGCCACTGCCCAGTCAGTACACGAGCCATGATTCAGCTTACCGTGGCCCTCGTCCAACCATCCCCAACTTATCTCACAGAGACCCTGGTGAGTTCACTCACCTCAGGATTGCCTTAGAGAACTTGTTACCCCCTGACAGTTCTGAACTGTTTAAGTATCAAGTGATAACAGACCACCTCAAGCTAGAGGAGGCTCGGCTGATGCTTACCTTCACTCTCAGACTCCCTTTACAGACACAATGCTAGCCTTGAATGAGAAGTTTGGACAGCCACACCAGTTAGCCTTAAGGAGAATTGCCACAGTAATGGACTCACCTGACATCAGGCGAGGAGACGTGGCTGCCTTCGAGAAATTCTCACTTCAGGTTCAGGCATTAGTGGGGATGTTAAAGACACTTGGCCCGGATGGAGACGTGGAGCTACAGTGCGGATCTCATGTCGCTCGCCTGCTCAGTAAGTTACCCTCTGAACAGCGTGCTGAGTTCCGCAGATGCATGTTCAGTCAGTTTCGAAACAACTACACCCTCAACGACCTAGCCCATTGGCTGATGTACGAGTCCTGGTGTCAAGACTTCGATGGCCAGCTCTCCTCCAAAGGGGTGAAAGACAAGCAGAATAACCCAAAGCTTGACCCACGATCAGGGAAACGTCCTGTCACGGTGCTACATGGATCTGACAGCATGGGGAAAGAAGTGAAAGAACCAGGTAGCCCCTCCACAAAAGTCAAGCCATCACCATACTGTGCCTTTTGTGATAACCGGTAACATCATCTTAGCCGGTGTGCTGCCATCAGCAGACTCAGCAAAGACCAACTGTCTGAGTGGATAAAGGACAACAAAAGGTGCTGGCGTTGCGCTCGCATGCACCAAGCTGCACAGTGCAACCTTAAGAAGCCTTGTAAACTGTGCCAATGTCGCCACCTACAAGTTCTTCACGACGTCAACAGCAGACCACTGAATGCAACAACACAAGCAGTGGCATCTCAGGATGGAGGTGAAGGCTCCACTCGAGTGTTGTACCTAGACCGACCAACAGAGGGCAGCAAAATCCTGCTTAAAGTTGTTCCAGTGTCCCTTTTCCATGGTAGCCACACCCTCAATACCTTTGCAGTATTAGATGACGGGTCAGAGAGAACGATGTTGCTGCCGTCTGCAGCTCAGAAACTAGGTCCCATTGGCACCCCTGAAAGCCTGTCGCTGCGCACCATCAGACAGGATGTGCAAACCCTCAGTGGCAGCTGTGTGTCCTTTACCATCGCACCCATAGCTAACCCAAAGACTCGGTATCAAATCACCAGTGCCTTCACTGCAGCCCACATCGACCTCACCGTTCACACGTATCCAATAGAATCACTTCAGAAGAAGTACAAGCATTTGTGCGGCCTGCCCCTCCAGCCATTCAAGAGGATAAAGCCACTCCTGCTTATAGGCAGTGACCATCCACACCTCATTACCCCTACTGCGCCTGTGCGTCTGGGGCCTCCTGGTGGTCCTGCTGCTGTCCACACCCGCCTGGGTTGGACCCTCCAGGGCCCCTCCAGTGTCATCTGCCAGTTAAACAGTCCACAGCAGTGCCTGCTCACCTCCATCCCGCCTCAGGAGAGTGAGCTGATGAGACATGTAGAGAGACTCTGGCAAGCTGACGTTATTGCCCTGCAGAGCAGCAAAGTAGTAACCCGCTCCAAGCAGGATAATTTAGCTGTTAGCCTGTTAGAAGAGAGGACAACTCGTATATAGATTGATGGTGTGAGGCGCTATGCAACTCCTCTGCTGCGCCGCAAAAATATGCCGTGCCTCAAAGCCAGCCCTGATGCTGTCATGCCTAGCCTAAGGGGAGTCGAAAGAAGACTCCAGCGAGATCCAGAGAGAGCCGAGATATACCAAGCAGAGATTGAGAAGCTGATCCGGGCAGGGGCAATCATCAAGGTTGACCCATCTGAGCTAAACAGGGGAGACGAGGCCTGGTATATACCCCACCACCTAGTAAGCCATAACGGTAAACACTGCCTCGTGTTCAATTGCTCATTTCAGTATCGGGGCCAGAATCTAAATGACTACCTCTTACCTGGGCCTACCCTTGGGGCATCGCTGCTGGGGGTCCTTCTCCGATTCCGTGAGCATGACGTGGCTGTGAGTGGAGACATAAAGAGCATGTTCCACCAGGTACGCCTACTTCAAGAAGACCGCCCTCTCCTACGCTTTGTCTGGCGTGACCTGCGACAGGACAGGCCGGCTGCAGTCTACGAATGGTACTTCCATTCGGGACGACATGTAGCCCCTGCTGTGATACATTCGCCCTGCAGCGCCACACGAAGGACAACAGCCAGCCAGACGACGAGGTGAGGACATCTGTGGAAAGATGCTTTTATGTTGACAATTGCCTCCAGAGTCTGCCATCCACCGATGCGGCGAGAGATCTGGTTGACAAGCTCCGAACCCTACTGTCCTCCGCTGGTTTTGTGCTTCGCCAGTGGGCAAGTAATGTACCCAGCGTCATCAGCCACCTCCCAGAGGACACCAGATCCCGGAGCCCAGAGCTCTGGCTCGCACAAGATAAGTCAGACAGTCCTGAGCCAACATTAGGCCTCAGCTGGCACTTCACCACCGACACGTTGAGCTACAAACATCGTCCAGTACATTACGGAGAGCCCACTATGCGCAATATCTACAAAGTACTCGCCAGTCAATACGACCCTTTAGGCTTCATCCTGCCATACACCACAAGGGCTAAGATGCTGGTGAGGTGCCTTTGGGAGAAGCATCGAGGCTGGGATGACCCTCAGCTACCCCCAGACCTCCTACAGCAGTGGAAAGACTGGGAGGAAGAGCTGCACTACCTCCCTCAAGTTGGTTTCTCCCGTCCATACTTACCGAAGGATGTAGCCATCTCAGTCAGAGGAAGGGAGCTTCACATCTTCTGTGATGCGTCCGAACAGGCCTATGGGGCAGTGGCATACCTGAGGACTGTGGGAGATGACAGCACCACACACCTAGCCTTTGTCATGGCTTGATCGAGGGTAGCCCCTAGACGCCTGCAGTCGATGCCACGACTGGAGCTGTGCGGTGCACTTATTGGCGCTCAGCTCGCTAAGCTCCTCGCTGAGGAGCTCACTTTGGAGATAAAGAAGACAGTTATGTGGACTGACTCTACAACAGTGCTGGCCTGGCTGCGATCGGAATCATGCCGATTTAAAGTCTTCGTCGGCACTCGCGTTGCTGAGATCCAAGACCTAACCCAACACCATACATGGCACTATGTCGACTCAGCTCAGAATCCTGCCGACGATATAACTCGTGGCAAGACCCTGCAGGACCTCGCTAGACCCAACCGATGGAGTAAAGGGCACGCCTTCCTGCTCATGGAACCAGACCAGTGGCCGCGAGATCCATCCAGTTCCCAGAGAGATCCTCCAGACACCACAGAGCTTCGTAAGCCCACTTTCTGTGGTGTGACCTCAACGGCTGACGGTCAAGCCGACACAGACCTACACCAATACAGCACCTGGAAGGAACTGCTACAAGCCACTGCCCAGGAGCTCCATGGGGCGGCCTTCGAGGATGGCTGCGCTACTGCAGAGGACTACTGTCAGACTGAGCGAATGCTCCTGAAAAGGGCTCAGCAAGAAAATTTTACTGAAGAATTACGGCTCCTCAAAACTGGGAAACCTGTTCAACGCAGCAGCCGCCTCCTTAACCTGTCTCCAGAGCTTGACAATACTGGAGAGCTCATCAGGGTCGGTGGTCGTCTACGCCGGTCTGAAGACCTCACCTACTCCAGTCTCCATCCGCTGGTGCTGGACCCCTCACATCCGGTGACCCGCCTGCTCATACAGGACTTCGACAGCCGTCTGAGACACCCAGGGCCAGAACGTGTCTTTGCCGAGCTTAGACGCACATATTGGATTCTGCGGGGGAGAGAGGCGGTCCGCCGCTTCCAAAGAACCTGCACCGAATGCCGCCGCTGGAGGGCAAAACCTGCCATTCCCAAAATGGCCGACTTACCTGCAGCCCGCCTCCATCTCTTTAAGCCGCCGTTCTATTCCACGGGTATCGACTGCTTTGGCCCATTTGATGTCAAGGTGGGGCGGCGCCAAGAGAAGAGGTGGGGAGTAATTTTTAAATGCCTCACTGTCAGGGCTGTGCACCTGGACGTCCTGACCTCTATTGATACAGACTCTTTCCTAATGGCCCTGCGTCGATTTATTGCTCGTAGGGGGACCCCTGCCGAACTCTATTCAGACCAGGGGACCAACTTCAAAGGTGGCGAGAGAGAACTGCGTGAGGGGTTCGCAGCTATGACCCCTGACCTCCAGCAGCTGCTAGCCCCACAGAAAATCCACTTCCACTTCAATCCCCCTGCTGCCCCTCACTTTGGGGGCGTGTGGGAGCGTGAGATCCGATCTGTCAAGGCTGCGCTGTATACCACAGTCGGTGCACAGCCCCTTCAGGAAGAGGCCCTACGCACAGTCCTTGTTGAAGTGGAGGGGATCATGAACTCCAAACCACTGGGTTACGTCCCATCAGATGTTAGTGATCCAGATCCCGTGACGCCCAATTGCCTCCTGATGGGGCGGCCCGATGGGTCTTTGCCTCAGGTCGTCTACGCAAAAGAAGAGCTCCTCAGTCAGCGCAGGTGGCGGCATACACAAGTGCTTGCCGACCACTTCTGGGCCCGCTTCATCAGACTGTACTTACCCGGGCTGCAGTCTAGACAGAAGTGGCAGTCCTCTCCAGCCAACGTCACAGAGGGCTCTGTGGCAATGATCATTGACCCCCAGCTGCCGAGGGCCTCGTGGCTTACTGGACGCATCATCAAGGTCCATCCCAGCATGGATGGGCACATACGGTCAGCTGATGTAGAGGTTAAGGACAGAACGTATACCCAGCCAGTCGCCAGACTGGTACTCCTGCCTGCCCTTCCGGCCGAAGATGACAGCCCGTCCCCTTGAGTGTTAGTTCAGTGCTGTGTAGCCTTTTGTTGTGGTGCAAATGTACCATATACATTTGGGGGCGGCTGTACAAAAGGCTGTGGGCTTATGTATTTTTTGTGTTACCAGTCCTTAGTTTTCTCCTATAACGGGTATTGGACTTTTATTGGACTTTTATTTTGGAAGCGCCTGCGTCATTAGTAGTGGACCGCGTACCTTGTTTGTCTTAGATATCGGCGCATTTTCCCAGTCAGTGGTGGTCTATGTGTTCGAGCATTTGATACTTACCAGTCGCTAGTTTGAAGATGTGTGCGTTATCTGACCAAAGTAAGTTTCGTTTTATTGTTTTACTGTTCATAACTTGAAAAGACGAATGTATGAATCTGTTTATTTGGTTTATCAGACGAATGATCTACCTTAAGTTTCCACTGTTATATCGAGTGAAAGAAACATTAGCGTCCTCATTACTGGAAGAAATTAGCCTGCTAATTCCCGAGTGAATTCGTTGTCACGTTCGCGCACTGAATTCTAGTCTTTGATAACCTGGTGTGTTCCCTGTTAATGTGTTTTTTATAATGGCTACATGCCGCAGGGTATTTGTGATGTGCTGTGCCGCGAGTGCAAGCTAACTAGCGCCTGTGTACCGAATATATAGATACGCCCGGTTATACGGAACATTACCTCTCCAGTAATCAGTTAGCCTATGCGTTACTGCTAAAGTTACAGGCTACGATAATGCGCTGTAATGGTGTATTATTCAGCTAATTAATAGGTTGATTGATGAATGTTACACTACCTTGTACTCACTATTTTCTCCTTTCTGTTTTATTGTAGAAACCACACACACATACACCCACCCGAGTACATTCTGCTACTCCGATCTATATCTATAGAAGCCTTTCAATACAAGTTTTTGATAACAAATCCTTGCCTCATCATTGTGCTTCTCCTTGTCAACACCTGCTCCTGGGAAATTCTGGCTTTAAGTAGTGTTCTGGCCGACACTCCAGTTTGTGTGCGGTGGAAATCCCGAAAAATCTTCATACAGTCCTAGCCATCTGAATCCCCTCACCCACAATAACCTTCGCCCCAACTTTGTTGGCGGAGGTAAAAATTGCCCTGAGAAACATGCTTGGAAGTTGTTCTATATGGCCCACTAGTATCAAACATGAAAACCATTTTAAATTTCCAAAGCAATTTTTTGAGCAATCTGCGTTTTTAGAAAATCATGAATTCTGAGATATATTTCTTTTATTTTTGGAATGTAACTAACCATCTTCCCCAAGCATTGCCTATTTATCAATTTAACCCAAACCCCCCCCACATTTTGTTTGTATGATCAATTAATTATGTAAGAACCCAATAGACACCAATAACAGTTCATTGCAGGACAGTGACCTGTTTGGGATAAATGGTTTCAAGGAAAGTTCTAACTGCATTCCAAAAATTCCACCCACACTTATTTCATCTGAAAAGGCCTATTTTGAATTGCATAATAAGCATTAGTTAATAGTAAGGACATGGAATCAATAGATTGCACCAGGATGTGATGATGTTACATAATAAAGGTGTGCAAAATTTGGTGTCAACCACTTCAAGTGCCCAGTAACTTGAAAGATGTTGAACGTTGAATGCCTGGTTTGTTTCCGAAAAAGGAAAATTTTCTTCTGAGCACAGACTTTCTCAACTTTCATCAAGTTAAAACCTGATGTGGAAGCAGATAGTGCAGGTGCTAGATTGGCCAGCCTGAAGTTCTGAAATATCTCCAATTGTCAATGGTGAATTATGAAGCAAATACTGTTCCTGGCGATGACTGCCCTGTACAACTGAGCAGCGAAAACCCAACATAATGGAGGAATGAGAGAAAGTTCTGCTTGTTACGTTTGACCAACTGGAGTTCTCTCAGCCCTAACGTGAGACTAAAAGGCATGGTGGTGTTGCACAGTGCTAAACAGTTGACTGGGCCAACTTTTTTCACAGTCATCACATTGTATATATTCAATATGATAAATGAATTCACATGTAAGAGCATCAAGTAATGTGTCATTGTACTATTTTAAATATAATAGAGATGGCATGATCTTTTCAAATTAGCCCTTTTGGGGCCCGTTTTTCAATATGAAATTAAATTCACGTTAGAGCATCAAATTATTTGTAATTATGTTTCAGTATAGTAGAGAAGGCATGATCTTTTCAAATAAGTCTATTTGGATTTTATTTGGTTTTTCTATAATGTGCCTAATTTTTGGAATTGAGGTGGTACATCTCATTCCTAATGAGCTTATTCAGTGATACTTTTAATAATTTATATAGAATTAAGATAATAAAAATGGTTCCAAATGTAAGTCTGAATTTCTGTTTCTTTTCCCCTTTGTTCATGTGAATTATACGATATACAAATGTGTAGATCATTAAGTAAACTGCCTACCGTCTGAGGGGATGAAATAACTGTCCATTGATCTATCACCCTCTCTCTCTCTCTGTCTCTCTGTCAGATACACTGTGTAAGTCTTGGTGGTAATCTGGCTTCAGAGCGCTGCCCAAAGGATCATCATTTCCTTTGTGATCATTGTGTTTTTGGAGTTCCCAGAGACATTCCATTCTGGATTGGACTGTCAGACTGTAAAAAAGGTACCTCTGAAAGATATCTGCACAATGTTCTATTTGTTTAACTCACATTGTTTTAAGAATATGGTTCTCCTTCTGGTCTTTGCTTTCTTGTCCTCGGAAAAAAGCAGCTTATTCACAGCAATTGATCCATTTAACTTGTGCGTTCTTGGTATATGAGAAACCACAAATTTGTAGGCACGTAAACAAGGTACTATATTGATACGGCGAGTGCTGTGACCTGTGAGTATTATGACGGAGGTCAAGAAATTTGCAATAATTTTTCCAAATCATTACAGAGGAATTTTTTTTTTCCAGAAAAACTAAATTTCAAGTGAAATGTCCTCAATTACTGATTGCCCTAAACAACCAGATAGTTATTGAGTCTGCTCCAGAGTGAGCACAGACCTGCTTTCCATCCAGATGTATGATATAATAATTTCACTATATTACCTGGATTTATAAGTTGAAAATTACTGTAGATTCATATCTTTCATAACAATAGGCTTTGAAATATTATACACTATTTAACAGGATTTGTTGCATATAAACTGAGATAATTCAGCACAAAATGATTTTGCCTCTGAGCTGTTGCATTGCCATAGCTGAGCAATTCCAAAATCAGTATTTGGTTAGCCAGTGGCCATATTGTCCAGCCACAATATGAAATTGAGATTTGTTGAAAATGGTAGAAATGTTGCTATTCATAAACTGCTTTTTTCATGCGGTGAGCTGACCAACTCCAGTGGCGGATCCAGAGATTTCCAGACAGGGGGGTGGGATTTGTAAAGTCACGTGTCTTTACACCAATACCATCACCACCAATGTGCACACCAATATGCACAGCTAGAAAGAATGAAAAAATGTGACCACTTTGGCAAGTCAATCCAATTAATAATAGTGGCTCATTGCCAAGACTCTATTTATATTAGCCAAAGCTGCCTATCCACAGGCTAATTGGAGCCACAAAGCTTGACCCTTGGGCTGCGTTCGCAACTTAAGAAGTTTCATCGAAATATCGGGGAAATAAGGTCTCGCAATTTGGTTAGGAGTCTGTGGTCAATTTTCTAAGGTGAATGAAGTTCTAATATTATTTCATGTTGGCACTTAGTCAGAAGTCTCAGAATAAGCTTGTCAACTAGCCAGAGAATTAATGCAATAATCCCTCAGCTATCTTTTGGTCAAGATGTCCAGCTATGCCAAAGGGAATGCACGCTTGCCGCAGTTATTAGCTGGTTAGTTAGCTATAGCATTCCAACTACCAAAGCACTCAACCAGATGACGGGGTCTTTCAGCTGATTCCCCCAGAGCATTGGAGAGCCCTCAGTATATTGTTGTAATTATACAGTCAATAGATACGCACCGCAAGAGCTGATAGTGCGACGATTGTCACAAACGGATTCACACTATTTTCAAATAGGTACTATTCACTGAAAATGATTGTTGTCTTGTTGTGTGTAAACACATAATAAAGCATTCTAGTTTGGTTCATGTCTAGAGTATTATTTTATTCCCATTCCTATTTTCAATTTTTATTTTTATTTCTCAAATAATTCTGGCTCGATAACGTAGTTACCCAGCTCGGCACTGATCTGGTGCTGAAGTCTAACCGGACTTGAAGTGTCAAAGATCATGATAAAAGTAAAACATATTTGGTACCGTTTAGCCTTGAGTCATGATAGTTGATGTCAACAGCAAAACTGAGCCACTTAAGTGGACCAGATATTCAGGCACCCATATCTATGTGCAAAGTTTCATATAGTTCCAGGGGGGTCAACTGTGTACCGAATGTCAATCTCTCATTGAATGGCTCTTAAAATTCCAGTATTTTATACTATTTGGTAGGAAAGCGTTGCTATATAATGTCTTTGGAGTTGATACAACACTATTTTATTGCTATTTTAATGCCAATTCTGAAGCTGGCAGATCTTTTGAACCTTCTGATGGCCCCCTTTCATGTCAGCTGGTGCAAAACCAAGAAGCTATATCAAGGCAATTCAAAATATGTTCCTTTGTGACATCAAATGGAGGAGGTAATGGCCAGAGGCAAAATGAACTGATAAACTTCAGTCAACCAGTACCTTCATTATTCAGGGAGTTCACCTCCCATTATGATGTCACTAAAGACACTTTTTAAAATGGCTCGTGATGGGGGATCGGCAGTGCACTTGATAGCAAGTTAGGGGACCTTAAAAGTACACAACATACCATTTATTACACAAAAAATCTGTCAAACAACAGAAACACACTTTCTAAATTTGAAATAACTCCTGATTGGGAAATATCCCTTTGAAATGTTACCTCAGCATCAATCCAGGTCATCTCTTCGGTGAAGTACTTGAAACAGCGCAAGTTGTTGTACACCCATCCGGCAGGGCAAGGACCCTGACAATATTCAGTCTCTGCTGTTGTAACTATAAAGGGACATACTGTCCATTTACTGACAAGGTTTCAGAGGTCTTTCAAATATCAACAGAATTACAATTAGAGGAGCAGTTTCCTTTTCAGTAAAACAAGAAAGAGTTTTGTGGTGGCATGCCATTATTATTTAAATCTTTCCAGAATTAAAAATGGGCATCTAGCCATGTTTTAAAGGCAACTTGATAAAAAAGTAAAAGACTCACCCCAAGTAATGCAGGAAAGAACAGCAACACAGGGCAATGTGGAAAATAGGAGGCCATGACTTAACTATCAGGAGAAAAACCCTCCTTGTAAACCCAAGAATTATAATAAAATAACAAACAAAAAAAAAAATGTTCCCAGAAGAAAATTATATATTTTGAAATACGCACACACACACAGTACCAGTCAAAAGTTTGGACATACCCACATTTTTCTTACAAAATATGTTAAAATAATGAAATAAGCAACTTTTATTTAGCAAAAAAAATCTGATTCTTAAATCCATCAAACTAAACATCATATGTTGTCATATTTGCAGAGCATTCTCACTTTTTTTTTTAACTAGGTCAGTCATATGACTGAAATGAACTTGCAGCTGGATGGCTGTCTAACTTCCCAAAGACGTGCTGCACTTGAGATGTGCTTTTCATCAACCTTTTCACCCAATAAGTCCCAAAACCATTTGACTTTAATTTGGCTGTTGCAAAATAGAAGGAGCTTTTTAATCTATTTACTTTGCAAAATATGGCTTCTTTCAGAATTTCAAAATTTTGGACACTATTCAAATAAGTAAATACTCTCTTTTCACTTCTATTTACCTTTTACAAGATTCCATTTGAGATTATATAAAGAAGTTAAGCTGTTTAAATTTCACTCAGAACAGAGCGCTGTGATATTAGCAAAGTGTATCCAAACTTTTGATTGGGACTGATATGTAATTTTTTTTTTAATATAATTTTTTAATGTGGGTCCTGGGCTACAGTGCTTGTCTGAGAGTGTTTGTTGATACTAGCTGATCATAAAAACTACTGTATTATAATTTATCTTTATCTTTAAAAGCTTTGGAAATAAGTTCATCAGCAATGCTTTCCAGTCAAAGTGCCTTGAGAAGATGCAGATGGAAGGCTGTCAGCAGACTGATTCTGGTAGCTAAGAACACTTGACTTTGAAATTACTATTGCGACATTTTATATCCTAGTTTAGGTGGGAGGTGTTTTATGGATAAGTTTGGGGCGAAATTTAACAAAAGGATGTATTTTTATGAGAACGTCCCAATGAACTAGCCACAGAGAAATGCAACAATGGCCTCAATTTATGTCCACACGATAAATTTCCTGCTTCTAACAGTGAAGATAAAACTCTTGTGCACTATGATCAGCAAATATTGGTATAAGATTTGGTTCTTTTGAGTAGAAGAAGACAATTTAACACTTTCCTGGGAAAGAATCTGTCAAAGTCTCAGACAGTCACTCCTCATAATGACATACTGTACATACTGTCCTTGACATACAGTAAATATGCAGTTTTCTTTGCATTTATATCACAGCTCAGCCAATGCATATTCTGCTGCAGTCCTGTAAGAATGTGTGAAATAATCATAATGCACATCGAATATTCATGAGAGATGGTGCTTAATATTAAGAACAGGGGCTTCAGCTAGCTTGACATGTTCCACAAAAACGTTCATTAACAAATTCTCCACAAACTATTAGCATTTTGGCAGAAGAACAATAGAAACAAGAATAGCCTATAGAAGTGCCAATTTAGCGGTGAAAAATCGTGCTATAAGAGCTTAATGAACAGAAAAACATGAGAAATGTTTGAAAATTTATACCAGGTCATTATTCTGTCAATTTGAACCATCACGTTTTAAGCAAATGTATGAACCCTGTCACAAAAAAGTTGGTATGATATGGAAAATGCAAATAAATAAAACAGAGATTTGAAAATTATCCTTGACCTGCTTTAAATTACAAATAGTCTAAAGACAAATATCTTGTTTTTCTTTTTACCTTTGTTTGGGGAGATGAACACCACTTTCAAAGTTTATGTCTGCAACACGTTTCACAATAGTTGGGATAGAGTTGTGTCTACCTCTGTGTTTTCCTTCTAACAGCCCTCCAAGAAATCATTTGAAAAACCGAAGACAACAATTTTTTTCCAGTTATAAAGATTTTTCCTCCATCTGTCCTTCATATACAAAACCCAAAACCAGTGAAGTTGGCACGTTATGTAAATCGTAGATAAAAACAGAATACAATGATTTGCAAATCCTTTTCAACTTATATTCAATTGAATACACTGCAAAGACATGTTTAATGTTCAAAAAAACTTTTTTTTTTTTTTGCAAATAATCATTAACTTAGAATATAAAGGCAGCAACACATTGCAAAAAGTTGGCACAGGGGCCTTTTTACCACTGTGTTACATCACCTTTCCTTTTAACGACACTCAGTAAACGTTTGGGAACTGAGGAGACCCATTTTTGAAGCTTTTCTGGTGGAACTCTTTCCCATTCTTGTTTGATGTACAGCTTAAGTTGTTCAACAGTCCGGGGTCTCCATTGTTGTATTTTACGCTTCATAATGCGCCACACATTTTCAATGGGAGACAGGTCTGGACTACAGGCAGGCCAGTCTAGTACCCACACTCTTTTACTACGGAGCCATGCTGTTGAAACACGCGCAGAATGTGGCTTGGCATTGTCTTGCTGAAATAAGCAGGGGCGTCCATGAAAAAGACGTTGCTTGGATGGCAACATATGTTGCTCCAAAACCTGTATGTACCTTTCAGCAGTAATGGTGCCTTCACATATGTGTAAGTTACCCATGCCTTGGGCACTAATACACCCCCATTCCTTTTGAACTTTGCGCCTATAACAGTCTGGATGGTTCTTTTCCTCTTTGGTCCGGAGGACACGACGTCCACAGTTTCCAAAAACAATTTGAAATGTGGACTCGTCAGACCACAGAACACTTTCCCACTTTGCATCAGTCCATCTTAGATGAGCTTGGGCCCAGCGAAGCCGGCGGCGTTTCTCGGTGCTGTTGATAAATGGCTTTCGCTTTGCTTTGTAGAGTTCTAACTTGCACTTGCAGATGTAGCGACGAACTGTAGTTACTGACAGTGGTTTTCTAAAGTGTTCCTGAGCCTATGTGGTGATGTCCTTTACACACTGATGTCGGTTTTTGATGCAGTACCGCCTGAGGGATGGAAGGTCACGGGCATTCAATATTGGTTTTCGGCCTTGTCGCTTACGTGCAGTGATTTCTCCAGATTCTCCGGCCCTTTTGACAATATTACGGACCGTAGATGATGAAATCGCTAAATTTCTTGCAATGGCTCGTTGAGGAATGTTGTTTTTAAACTGTTCGACAATCAGCTCGCACATTTGTTCACTAAGTGGTGACACTTGCCCCATCCTTGTTTGTGAATGACTGAGCATTTTTCAGGGAAGCTGCTTTTATACCCAATCATGGCACCCACCTGTTCCCAATTAGCCCATTCACCTGTGGGATGTTCCAAATAAGTGTTTGATGAGCATTCCTCAACTCTCTCAGTCTTTTTTGCCACTTGTGCCAGCTTTTTTGAAACATGTTGCAGGCATCAAATTCCAAATGAGGTAATATTTGCAAAAAATTACAAAGTTTACCTATTCGAACATTAAGTAACTTGTCTTTGCAGTGTATTCAATTGAATATAGGTTGAAAAGTATTTGCAAATCATTGTATTCTGTTTTTATTTACGATTTACACAACGTGCCAAATTCACTGGTTTTGGGTTTGTACTTCTCGGCTGTTCAGAAATCTGATTTTTTTATTTTTGTCTTTTGCACTGTAATATTAGCACAATGTGGTTTGCCATTGTCTTTGAAATAAGCAGGGTCGTCCCTAAAATGGCATCAAAATGCATACACGTCCTTCAGCATCAAGAGCAACTTCACAGATTTTCAACTTTCCCATGCCTTGGCCACTAACAAACCCCCATACCATGACATACTCTGGCTTTTGAACCTTAAATAGGTAACAATTAATAAACTAAATTTCTGGGATACTCATGAAAGATACTTGGATTACATAGCAATGGCCTAAGCGCAGGGCCGGATTATGGGGGGTCTGGGCCCTGGGGCCAGGAGTTTGCAAAGATCCCCCCCCCCACCCGCACCCCACCCCCGAGCCGACCTACCGTACCTAAGGATTCTACAAAGGTTTCTTTCTGCTCTTCCTTCTTGTAAAGTCGTCCTCTAACTCATCAAAGTTGAGCTGTCGAACAAACTCTGATTGCTATTGTCTCTCTGTGCTGCCACAAAGTCACGAAGTGAAAGGAGAAGCTGTGTAGCTGTGTGTATGTCAATGTCATGTTTCTGCAACTGCAGGCTCGTGGCTTGGAACCGCTGCAGTATTGTATCCCAAAAGTATGCCATGAAAGCTATCTCTAAGATGTCCAGCTTGCCACAGAGTGCAGAGGCCTCACTTCTAGTTTCACATTTCTCCTGTGAATCTTTGGAAATATTGTTCAATGCCTCTCTCAATTGTGCATAATATTTCCAAAGAGCCTTTGTTGATTCAGTTCTTGAACTCCAGCGAGTACCTGACAAAGATTTCAGTGTGAGTTTCACATCTGTATCACGGAACACCTTTCCCCACCTGTGTGTTGACGAGGCACAAAATGTGTACATTGATTGCAGAAAGTCAAAGAAACGGCCAGCTTCTGGGCTACTGTCAACAGCATTGACAGTGACTAAATTCAATGAATGTGCTGCACAGGGGACATAACAAATCAATGGGTTTATTCGTTTCAGATGAGCTTGGACTCCATTGTACTTTCCTGACATATTACTTGCATTGTCATAACCAGGCCTACCAAAGAAAACGTTGCCTCAGCACACAAAAACTTTGAAATGCGTACATTAATCGCGGAAATAGCAACAGAAAAATAATACCCCGCTACCGAAACTGCAAAAACCGCAACATAAACTGTTGACTCGTAGCAAAAGACTATGTAACTGCAACATCTTCTTTCACATAAGACTATGTAACTGCAACATCTTCTTTCACATCCGTCTTTGCCATTTACTGTGCTTGCGCGTACCGGCCCAGGCTGCTTTCAGAGATAGCGGAATCAGGCGTGTCTCCTTCGGTTGGTTAGTAAAACTTCCAAATATGACGTTATTATTTATGCAGATGTTTAACAATGAATTGTAAGACGTAGCTGTTACATCCACATTCTCGTAAATCCGCTTATTTTAGCATGTCACCCTGCCGAAAATGAACGATGCGCTGTCGATTTCGCTAAAGTCTTAGAGTTGCCAACTTGACGACTTTCTCAAGACGTATACATACTTCTTGAGTGGACAAACAATCCCGATTTGGAAAGTCGCCAGATTAAGCGAGAAAGTCGTCAAGTTGGCAACTCTAAGACTTTAGCGAAATCGACAGTGCATCGTTCATTTTCGGCAGGGTGACATGCTAAAATAAGTGAATTTACGAGAATGTGGATGTAACAGCTACGTCTTACAATTCATTGTTAAACATCTGCATTAACAATAACGTCATATTTGGAAGTTTTACTTACCAACCGAAGGAGACACGCCTGATTCCGCTATCTCTGAAAGCAGCCTGGGCCAGCACGCGCAAGCGCAGTAAATGGCAAAGACGGATGCGAAAGAAGATGTTGCAGTTTCATAGTCTTATGCTACGAGTCAACAGTTTATGTTGCGGTTTTTGCAGTTTCGGTAGCGGGGTATTATTTTTCTGTTGCTATTTCCGCGATTAATATAGGCATTTCAAAGTTTTTGTGTGCTGAGGCTACGTTTTCTTAGGTAGGCCTGATAACACTGGCCTCGACATTCAGTTAAGTCTAGGCCCAGGTTCTCCACCATTGCAACAACACACTAAGCCAAACTCTTTAATGGCCTCTTTAATCTCGCTGATAATTGCTTCCATTGTAATGTCTCCCATTAAGTGGATAAATTCCTCACAGATTGTGGATGAGAGGTAGGACACAGAGCCTTTGCCCTTGCCTTCAAACCTTTGGAGATGGTCAGCCAGAAAAGGGTCAAATTTGGCCAACAGTTTGACAATGCCCAAGAAATTATCGTTGTGAGGTGATCCCAACCGCTCATCATCTCCCCTAAAAGCAAGGCCCCTCTTCCCCAAACACTGAATTACAGCAACAACTCTTTTCAAAACTTCCCGCCAGTATTGCCTCTCTGCATCAATTTGTTTGACAAGATCAGAATCAACTCTTCCTGTGTTTTTGGAGCGACTGTGTAATGCTAACATGCAAGCCTTATGCTCCTCACTCCTCTCATGCGCACTGATACGCTCAGAATGTTTCCAATCAGAAAACCCATGGACAAACGCATTGTGCTTATTTGAAAATAGTTTGCAAGCAAAACAAAAGATGCAACCAGATGAAGGGGAGTAAAGTAGCTACTGCCTAGTCACAGAATGGCCATTAGGTAGAGAGCATTTGATTAAGAAATTTGTGAAACTCCTTGTGATGCCCCCCATGGTCCTATCCCTACTTGAGGCAGGGTACTTTTCACTTCGATTTTGAAAAGCAGCTGCTCCTCTACTAACCAGAATCGACTTTACCTGTTCAGTAATGGCACTTGGCCATAAAGCAGGGTCATTTACCGTTTCAAACCAGGAGTTTGAGCCCCTAGCTCCTAATGTGATATTGGTCTCAGTGTATCCCTCCAGATTTGATGAGACTTTCTCAGGCGATGCCTGGTCTGACAGTGAGTCTCCTGCCCTAAGAGTGCATAAGACTTTAATGGTTGTGGTATTTGGCTATAAAGCAGGGTCAATAAGAGGTTCATGACCGGAACACCATGATTTGGTGTCCCCAGCTTCTGGTGTGAAACTGGGCTCCGTGCAATCCTCCTCACTTGGAAAGATTTTCTCAGGTGATCCCTGGTCTGAGTGTGGGCCCGAGGCCTGAGCCTGACAGGCTGGGTCAACGCTTGATTGGGTCTGTGAGAGCTCCAGTATGATCAAACCAGTGGTGATCTCTTCATTGCTGCAACTCGGGCTACTGATGACATTATCAGCATTTGAATCTTGAGGCTTGTCAAAAAAGTTAGAAATCAAAGGCACATTTTTAAAAAAAATCGGCCTGCTTTGTCTCCCTTTTTTTTTAGCTTTTCGTTTTGAGGCCCCACTTTTTTGGTTGCAATCTATACTACTGATGCCAAGTGTAATGTTAGAGTGTTATATCTATTGGATTCTCACGGGGACTTTCACAACTGATTGTAATAATATAACAATAATATAATATAGTATAAACGAGTACCCACAATACAAGGCAACAAGCCTTAAAAAAGGGCGTTGGAAATGCTTAAGCCTTTGAAGGTGCTGTGTTGTTTGTAGTAATATAATATAATATAATACAAATGGATATGGATATAAACCTTTAAAAAGGCTGTTGAATGTTAAACTGAAAAGCTGATGCTGAAAAAGTCAGGTTGCACAGGTTGAATACAAAGCAAGTTGTCAAGCTGAAATGTCAGGATCTGAGGAGTAGTGAAGCAGGGGGCTATATATAGAGAGAGCCCAAGTCTCCGCCCCTTCATTCAGTCCATTGGAAAATCGATATTGGAATTCCACTTAGACTTCCAAATTTGTTCACTGAAAATACAGTAGCCCTCACAATGGCTTTAAGTCTTAAGGTACACTATTATTACAATACAACACAATACAGTACAATATAATATACTCAGCAACAAAAGTTTCTGTGACACCATTTATGTGTATGTTATAAATGACACGCAAAGATCTCAATGCAATCAATATGTTTATTTAACAGGAGAAACACTGACTTTTCAGTGCCAACGTCACTCAAAACGAAATGTCATTTTCATGCATCATGAAGCACTTGTCTGACGTCTAACCAATTGTGACCTTCACACTTCAATACCGGGTGTGACTTCCTCGTGCCATGATGCAAGCAACGCATCTCCGGCGCATGGACCGAATCAGATGTGCCAGAAATTGCTGTGGGATGTCATTCCAAATCTGACGTAGACGTTGTCGCAATTCCTGGAGTGTAGCTGGCGGGTTATCCAACCGCCGCAAACGTCGATCCATCTCGTCCCAAAGATGCTCGATTGGGGACATGTCTGGGGATCTGGCTGGCCATGGCGGGACATTGACATGTTGTTGCATCAGATACTGCTGTACAATCCTTGCAACGTGTGTTCTGGCGTTATCATGTTGCAGCGTTATTCCGGGACCATGTTGCATCAAAAACGGCACCACCAATGGCCGTAGCACTTCATCGCGATATCTTTGACCTGTCAGATTTCCATCAATAATAAGCAAGTCTGTTCTGTTTCTAGCCGTGATCCCTCCCCAAATCATGCACTACCACCTCCAAAACGATCAAATTCCTGAACACAGTTGTTGGCATAACGTTCTCCACATCGACGGTATACACGTAAACGACCATCACATCGGTTAAGCATGAATCTTGATTCATCAGTGAAGAGTACAAGATCCCACTGACGTTGGATCCACCGTCGATGTTGTTGTGCCCACTGTAGACGCAGTCGTCGGTGTTGTACTGTGAGTATTGGACGTCTTGCTGGCCGACGTGGGACAATGCCAAAATGACGGAGACGGCGACGGATTGTCTGTGCAGACAGTCGCCTCAAACCAGGTATCGTTCTTGCAGTTATGGTTGCAGGTTGGAATCGATTTCGGTGATGGGTTGTTCGAATCCAGTTGTCCTGTCTGGGAGTGGTTACTCGTGGACGGCCGCTGCGAGGACGGTCTCTGACATGTCTTGTCTGCTGATGACGCTGCCATAAGTTCCAAATGGTGTTTCGGTGGACATTCAGGCGATGAGCAACTTCCCTCTGCGAGGTTCCGGATTCAATCATCCCAATGGCCCTCCACCGATCATTTTCAGACAGTCTTGGCATTTAGAGGGTAGAGTTCCTGATCCGAAATGGCTGTGTTTTCGATAAGTGATGCTTCCGTCGTTCATCAGGCGCAATGTGAACATTCCAAAAATTCTCCTCTTTTATTGCCATCCACAAGCATGATTTACGCACATTTTCACGTGCAAAGTCATTTTCTCGCATTTTCATGATTTCCATTTCAATGTTGTGTTTACGTGTACTGTTTCAGTCTGATATCACCATGTATGACAATTTCATAATTGCGTTATGAAAAATAATTAACAATATTGGTGTCACAGAAACTTTTGTTGCTGAGTATATAATGTAAATGTCAATGAGCTTTTTAATTTGGTGTTGGATGCTAAATCTGATAGTCTAGGAAAGGTTTTAATGTAGGAATGTTGTTAGGAGTTTCGATAAATGGATTTAACAATATTGGATTTTCACTTAAACTTCCTAAATTTCTGCCATGTGAGGAGTTTCGATAAAAGCAATGCCAAGTGTAATGTGGGAGTGTTGTATCGATATTGGATTTTCACTTGGATTTCACTTTGTTGGCATTGGTGTGTACAGTACACCCCTTTATGGTGGGGACATATGGAAGCGAAATCTGCAAAGTGAAGCGAGGCGAAACTCAGTGTTCTGAAGGTGAATATCTACCAGTCTACTACTCTCCTCGAAGATAACTATAGGTTATATTGACACGTGAATCTGCTGTGTATTGTGACTGGACCACAGTACAGCCCACCCCTGAGTCTAGCTCGGCTATTGGACACTTGCTTCATGATATGGTTGCGACGCGCAATAAATCTGCATGGAGTTAGAGATTTCTGAACTTTTGGACGTGTCGCAATGACAGTTTCGATGCACTCCAAAGACCATGTCGTATTGTGTACACACAATACTGTGCAGGAGCGAAATCACTTCTCATAGAAAATAGGTCCAGCTTCTACTAGCTGTCTACTGGGGCCAGCGTTAGGCCCAGGATATGCTTGCCGTGTGCACATTTTATGCCCGAATGCGTTGCCATGCGTATTTTATGTCGATGTTACTCGTGGTAGCATACCTGAACACAAGGTACGCAGACATGTGCGCATGTTGCAATATTGACACAACCGCGAGGGGCGATCTTCCGAACTTCCATGCTGTGCTCGTGGTAGAGTCAAACAATGGTGGAAAATATTAATGATAGCCCGGTTGGCTATCTGCTCCCTACATGATACCGCCAGTATCCAATGTTGCCAATTTAGCGACTTTTGGCCTTCTCTGGCAACTAAAACCTCGTCTAGCGTCTTAGCGGCTTTTTAGGTGAATCTGGCGACTTTAAAAAAACACATCTCTCGAGTGTCAAAATCATTGTTTTTCAATGTAACTTCAGCTCTGCACCACCACCAGAAGCTTATTTCATGGTTAAGCAGCACTGCACATTAGCCCCAGTCTCGAAACTGTACCCTTTGGGATTGTCAACATGGCATGTAGACACAGTTTCTTGAGATCAGTGAGTCGTGCATGACGTTATGACATCATAGTAACGTCATGACGTAATCTAGCAACCTTTCAGATAGCCAATAACGACTTTTGGTTATTTGTTTTTGGCAACACCACAGGTATGTTTTGTGGATAATTGCTGCGGCTGGATAGCTGTTCATCCAGAAGTCGGCAAAGATAGATGATTGCCTCATGCACGGTCCAGGCGAAAGCGCTGGATGCACTCGATGTTTGTTTGTCCCAGGATGTCCAAACAAAGCCGATATATGCGTGTTCGTCTTCGAGCTCTGCGCGCTCCTCTTACTCTTTCCCAATCACGCAAGAGTGCAAGCAAATGCAGGACTGGCATTTTGGCTTTAGATTTTGAGAGCATGGTAGAATGAGGGTCTTATGTATACTCGTATTAATTAATTGTTTTGCGTTTGTAATTTAACTGATTGGAGAAGAGGCTGATGCGTAATATCATGTGATGATTTCGTTTGATAAATTATCATGGCTTTGAGAAATGTAGTTTAGAAATAAGGAAGAACAATCGAATATTAAATGTTAACCTTTACCATGTTAAATAAAATAAAATAAAAGTAATGTTAAAATTCGGCCTGTAACCGACATCAAACACAATATTCAATTTCGCCTAATGTTGGCGCTTGACCTTAATACAGCCCTCAAAAGCGCTTAACAGAAAAAGCGTGTAAGCCAGGGGGAGAATATGCGTAAGTGTTATTTGCATGAGAAACGCCCGGAAACGCCCTGATTTTGGCCTTGCTCCGCCCCAAGCGCGAAACTGCCTTCAAGGCGCGTAATGCACAGACTTAAGTCGAGGGGAGAATACACGTTTTCGACTTAAGCGCATGAGAGAACAGACCCCTTTAAGATTGCACACACGATCGGTAATTGATTCATTGTTGTAATGTATTCTTACGTTATCTTGCATAAGCATTGTTACGTGTGCAAATCTACTATTCAGGTAATGTTTTAGATCAACCGCGTCTGCAACTACTGTATCATGATCGGTTGGTGTATTCACCGCGTTGCATTGTTTGACTCAAAATATTACCCACGTGTGCTGTCGCTGCTGTGGTACCGGTTCAGTCCAGTTCAGTCGGCGAAAAATCATGGAGCGGTTAGGAAGGATCAGACGTGACTAATATTGACAGCACTGTCAAAAACAAATGAAGGTGGGCTTGGTTGGATGAGATAGGTGCCACAGGAAAGCCATTCAGGTCTGTTGTGTTTGCATCAGAAAGCTGTTACGGTTCAAACGGCAAAAAAACACTTTTCAAGCACGACAATGAACCAGGTCACAGGGCTGCAGTCAGAGCTCTCCAACACTGTACAGTGCTACCAGGTGCGTCAATAACGAGTGAGGATGCTCGCCAATCAATGACAGATCGTGTGTGCAATCATAAAGTGCGTATCTGCACATTTATTGCAGAGCACGATCTTTCGTTCACGGTAGCACAGCCACTCACGGAATCTCCACTCAGATAAAAAAGCAGTTATCTGACAAGATGAACAACATTTATTTTTCCATAAATGTTGATGAGGCCACCAATACAAACATGGACCGTGTGCTGAACGTTTTGGTGCGCTATGATGATGAGGATTTGGGCAAAGTTGTTACTCATTACTTGGCCTCAAGAAAAGCCAATATTGCTGATACAACAACCCTCACAATCGAGCTGACAGATGTCATAAAATCCTATCGCCTAAAATGGAACCAAGCTGTCAGCATTCTGCTGGACAACTGTGCTGTCATGAGAGGAAAGAAGGCTGGAGTGGAGACACTAGTCAGGAAGGAGAACCCTGCATTGCTTGATATCAGTGGAGATACAGTGCACATGGTATCAAATGCATCCAAGGCCCTTTTGACTCCATTCCAGTCATATGTAGAAACCTTCTGCTCTGATGTCTACTACGATATTGAGAAGTTTCCAAAGCAGAAGGAAATCTTTGCAGAGTTCCAGTGCTTACTCCACGTGGAGGTCAAGAGCCAAATACGGCTAATCAGCAGCAGGTATTATTTTTTTTTGTCTTTAAATGTTTTGATGAATTGAATGAAATGACATGTAACAACTATGTCCCTTTTTTGGTTTCCTCACACACTCCAGAAGGCCACATTGCAAGATTGTATATACTGTACAGTCAAACATCGGAAAAGCAGCCGATCTACAAGCTCATCATCATTATTATTATTTGCAATTTTTTTTGGTTCTTAACTTTATGAACTGAAATACAAATACATTGGACAATTGACATAAACAAGACTATTACTAGTCATTAAGCGACTAGTATAGACTGAAGTAATTAAAGTGGGTCATGCTTCCATGTTTAGAATTGTAACAGCTGAAATCAACATCAGTATTTCAATATTAACCTGCGGACAGCATTGAGTGAAAGTGGGGGCCGCATGTGGCCCCTGGGCCGCCAGTTGCCCGTGCATGTCCTAGAGTGAGGGATGGCAGGTGTACAGTGAAGAAGTGGAGTGGATGATTGCATCTAGGTGATGCCCATGAGATGATTGGCTGCAGCCTACCTGGAATAGTATAAAAGGCTGATTGCTACCAGCTTCTGCATTCTCCTCTCCCACCCAGCCTGCCATTTATGCTTGTTTTTAGATGTAAGCTCCTAGTATTTAGGTAAATGCTATTAAACCCACTCTTTCACTACCCTAAACATGTGATTTGATTGGTATATGATTTTGAAAGGGCCTGAAATTAATTCAAGTGTTAGTAACACTTGCGAATTAAAACTCTTGCCATGTTGAAGCTGAGTGGTGGAGCTATAATAATTTTATGATTTCACAAAACTAGAGAGACTGTCTTAATGCTATGTTTACATGTTTTTTTTCTTTTGTTTTTGTTGACGGCTCTTTAACAAGGTTCTTGAAAACCATGCAGTGAGCTCAGATGAGAAGGCCAGAATAACTGTTCTACAAAGACAGCAGTCAAAATCTGCAGGAGTGGGCACTGACGTCAACAAGAGAAGGAAGGAACGCATCTGTCTGCTGTTCTCAGAGTTTGACAAGCTTACAGCTTTAGTTGATCTCTACAGAGGTACCTCCACCCCTCATTTCTCGCATGGCCCTCTTCCAGCCTCACCATGAGGCAGATTCTTGCAAAGCACATTTTTGGACACTGTTCCGACAGATTTTGCCCTAAAATGGAACATAGAATTTCTAAAGTCACGTCATCAACATGGATCTGTCCCATTTTCCATATTCCCTCCTGATTGGCTACCATTGCCTTCTTAAGTTTGTGTATGCGACCATATCTCCCAATTTAACTTACTGGTAATGTATGCCTCTCAACAGTTGACTAAAGTGATTTCTCAGAACCTTTAGATTCAGAGGTAATATTACAGGTGGCAGGTCTCCATTTTCTGTTAAAGGTTAAATTGTTAGTGCTTTTTAGCACTACACACAGTAACGCTAACACTGCTACTCTATTAAAATGCATTTATCCCTTAGCTGCCACAAGGTTTTCAATGTTAATTAATTCAATGTTGTCAACAAACGAATGTCTTAAAATAATCACATGGCTGTCTTCTAAATGGGAGCAAAGAAAGTAAACCGGAGCAATGAATAATAGCTGAGACACAGACACTCACACACTAACCCTGAGAATGAAAAGTTCCATCCAATTCATTTTAATGTGTCTTTCAGGTGTACTCCCATCTTTTCAGGGGTTTCTTAAGAAGTTGCAGCATGAAAAGCCCCTGGTACATATGCTGCATGCAGAGATGGTGGTGCTGGTTAGAGGAGTCCTCTTCAACTTCATGAAACCTGAAGCCATCCCATTGTGTGTCCGTGACTTGTTGCGGGTGGACGTCAAGAATAGACCTGCAGTTCCCTGACAAAGGGCTTTTTGTTGGAAGATACAGCTTCTCTGCCATGACAAAAGCCCGACTGGAGAAGAAGCCTTGGGTAAAGAAGATGTGTACCGATCTGAGGGAAGGCTACATCAAGGCTGCAACGTTTCTTCTGAAGAACCTTCCCCTCGAGAATAAAGTAATCTCGTCTTTGTCTGTGCTGAAACCATCACTAATGTCTCACGAATCAGTCCAAAGTGCCTTCATCATCTCAGCCAAGGCCTTGCCAAATGTAGTGAAACCGGAGGAGCTGGGACTACTAGGCGAAGAGGTAAGGGCTTATCAAATTGATGAAGACCTGAGAGATCGGGCCAAGGAATTTGAGGAGGACACCCAAAGAATCAATGTTGATTGGTGGAGTAAAATCTTTTCCATGAAGACAGGTGGAGCAATCAAATTCCCCATCATAGGGAAGCTGGTGAAAGCTGTTATCACCCCCTTCACTGGCCCACTTATTGAGGGAACATTCAACATCATGGGGGACATTGTAGAGCAAGACAGGGCCAGCATGAACATTGAAACATATGAGGGTTTAGCCATCATTAAGTCAAACATGAAGTGAAGGCAATAGGGAAAACTGCCTCCAACATGGAAATTGGCCCTGCACTACGGAGATCTTGTCTGTCCTTCTATGAAAGATATCAGAAACACCTGCGTGAAAAGGAGGAGGTGAAAGAAACACAGAAATCACTGCTCAGCAGTGTGTAAAAAGAACAACATGATTAGACTGTTTTGCTAGACTAGTGTTAAATAAGTCTAAGCAGGTGTAGTTAGTATATTAAAGATTTGTCAGTATTGCCAATGCAACATTACAGCCTGGTAATACTACTTTTTCTCTGCACTGGCATTTTTATTTAAAAGGTTGTAACAGCTTGCCTCCATTTAGTGTAAGTCAACATAAAATTTTCTCCCACCCAAAAAGGCGTGTGGGGACTGGGGACCCCCCAGAATATACGCGGTCTGTGTGCATTTCATGCGGGAAAACCACAAAATTTGTGCCGTGGGCCCTGTGGGTGCTTCGCGCCCGCGCATGTGTACTCAAAAAAAATTGCCAAGGTTGGGAGGTCTGCTGCCGCTACGCACTTTTGCTTTAAAGTCCTACAGTAATTTTAATATTTGAAATAAACCAGACTAGCAATAGACAGCCTACAACTTCAGCAGGCGTTTATGTTAAAGTGAAGCACGAATTGTACACATTCACAATTAAGGCATTTTAGAACTGTGAAGTAGCATATCACCCAATTAATTGGTGTGTGCTGGGCGCACAATGTTGTTTATATTTCTCTTATATTGCCATTGTCTAGGACAGGGGCCAGGGCTAGACCATTGCAAGCTTAGAGCCCCTTTCAGAATGTCTTATCCCACATCTGAAATTTTCAGTCCTGGGATTTTTTTTTGCTTTAAGCCCTGGGGCCCTCTGATTGCCGTCACCCGTGGCCCAGGGGCCCTCTGATTGCTGTACCCCATAGCCCAGGGCCCTCTGATTGCCGTCCCTGTCCCCCCCCGCCCAATTCATATCACCCTTCTCTCTCGGTTCTCTGCAGATATGCCCTATAACAGTGTGAGTAGTCATAAGATCCTAGAGAATAGAGGCCCTCTGACATCGCAATTGGCATCTGCATCGCTTTGGGCCCCCCCCGGGCCCCTGGACCCTTGGGCCCCTGGGCGCCGGCCCCACTGGCCCGGTCCATAATATGGCCCTGGTTTCAGTTAACAAAATTGAAATAACAAATTGAGCCAAACTCTTTATGTTATTAGCACTCCTAAAAAGCTGACTTGAGTTTATCTAGTCCCAGTACTATTAATATACTAACCTAAAAATATCACAGGGCTTAGCTGAGAACCCAGATAAAACAGACTGGCTCCAACGCCCAGGAGAAACTGGAGGAGGTGAGGAGGCGGAGCACTCCGGTAAAACTTACCGTTTAAATTCCAACCTAACCAATTGGACGACTCAAGTGACTGCTGCCCTACTAACTAAACACAAAATCTCAGATCCACAGCCAAAAATGCAAACAGTACTTATCTCGCTAGGTAGCTGCTAATACAATCAAGGGTAACCGAGAAAAGAGTAAAGGCCCGGTTGCCTTTAATTAAAACGGACTGAATAAACAAGTCGTTTACTATGTGAGCGAATTAAACACAGTACCTCCCCAAACAAGCTGTTCTAAGCACTCAAACAAGCAGTTAAGTTTTAATCAGCCGATCAAGGCACAAAAACCTGAGGAAAATACAAAAATAGGGTCATTTACAATGTGTTTATTCAGAAGAGCCCTTCAGGAATAATAAAATGGGAAAAAGACTAAAATCCTGGTTCGCATTAATATTCAAGCATGGCAATGCGTTTATGTGGGAATGCAGTCAGGATAGAGAAGGAAGGGGACTAAAAAAAACCCCGGTGACCGTCAATATTTATTGGCTTGAAGACTATATGAAAGGCAAGTCACCCAGTATAAAACCAAGCCGGGCTATAGTTAGATATCCAGGTAAATTGATAATATTCTCTGTGTTGAGAGCTTGCTGGGGTTCGTTAGCTAAAGTCAGCTACAGAAAAACCAGGCGACAGTACCTCAGTCCTTGTAAACAACTGTTTTACTTTGTACATCACACAATTCACTTAGTTAGACAATTATTCAGCGTTTATTTATTCTCTAAATTTAGCGTTTTAATTTATTTTAGTTTACCTTACTTTGCTCCCGGGAGACTGAAACCCCCCCCAAAAATTCCCCAAAACCCCCGTCGCCTTTGTTTGACCAGATTAGCGACTTAATTTGGCTGCTTGCTCAGTGAGTTGTTCCAAGGGGAAAAGGGGGAAAAAGAAGGAGGAAGATTCTCCCTGCCCCTAAAGGTTATACCTCGGGAGCAAATTACTGTTACTGTCTCTATTACTGTACACACAAATTATTTTCAGAAAACCCTGTTTAAACAATCGTAAATCTTCAGCTTCAATCCCACACGTCTTCCTCTGTGTTAACCCAAGCAGAATGATCACCAACAAAAAGTGCTACAGCACAGCCAAGAGGTCAAATGTCCGTAAACACCTCCTTCAGTTGTTCAGCACAGTCTTTCTGGATATGCTTTGGGATTTTATCAGGTCCTGCAGCCTTGCGTGGGTTAACACTGGCCAGTGCTTTCCATACTGCAGCTGTAGAGGGCTGTAGTACATGATTGTCCTGTGCTTGTGATGGTCCTGCCCAACAGGCCCTCCCCCCTCCTGCTGTCTGCACCTCCACCTCAACGAGCCACATCTGTTGCTTGTTGAGGTGGAGGTGCTGTGAAGAGTATATCAGAGCTGCACAGCCAAACTGGCAGTGCAGCTGCATTCTGTGTGTTGGAGCCCAGATTAAGTTAGTTTGCCGCCGCTCCTTTCTGTTTTTATTCTTTAAATTAAAAATGTATTTATATTTTTACTCAGCTGTGCGTTTAGGTCCCTTCCTTTGGTGTTGGGTACATGATCCCAGTGCCCGCCCCCTTCATGTCTTCAGCCCAAACCATGACAATGCTGGCAGGAGTGGCTGTGCCTGTGCAGTGTGGCTGACTTTGAAGCGTGCATAGAAGGTGTTCAGCTTATCAGGAAGCAAAGGGTCAGAGTGACACATCTGTGGAGTGGGAGGTTTATTGTCTGTAATGGATCGAAATCCCTGCCACAGGCGGCGCAAATCCTTGTCATTCACAAAGTGGTTATTCAGTCTCTGTGCATACTGTCTCTTTGTTTTCTTGATTCCTCGTGTAAGTTTACTCTTTGCCAGAGCATATGCTGCAGGGTCCATGAGTGCCCAACAGTGAGCGCACCTCCCCTGTCAGCCATGGTTTCTCATTAGCGCACGTCCTGATGGTCTTGACCACTGTCACATCGTCATTGCACTTATTTATATAACTAATGACAGCTCCTGTGTACTCCTGCAGGTCTGTCTCACTGTTGACTGTTGCTGCCTCCTTGAAAATGTCCCAGTGAGTGGTATTAGAACATTCCTGTAGTGCTGCAGTTGCTTCTTGTGGCCATATTCTGACTTTACTCACTACTGATCTGACCTGTTGAACCATGGGTCTGAAGGCTGGTGTGAGTATAACAGTTTTATGGTCTGAATTACCCACATGGGGGAGGGGAGCTGCAATGTATGAGTCTTTAATGTTAGTATAAACCACGTCTAGAGTGTTTTTCTCCCTGGTCGCCACATTTACATGTCGGTAAAATTTGGCAGAACAAGTGAAAGACTTGCCTGATTGAAGTCCCCAGCTGCAATGAAGAAAGCGTCTGAGTGTTCCTTCTGCTGCTCACTGATGTCGTTATACAGCTCCGACATAGCTTCCTCCACGTTAGCACTTGGGAGGTGAGGTACATAGACGGCTGATGTGAAAACGGCAGTCATCTCCCTTAGCAGATAGAAAGGTCGGCATTTCAGAGTCAATAGCTGTATATCTTGAGCTGGTGGAAACGGTGACAGAATCCTGACACCACAACCTGTTAATGTAAACAGCCAAGCCGCCTCCTTAAGCCGCCGGTTAACACAGCTGATCGGTCTACTCTGTGTAGCGTTTGCCCCTCTAGCTGGACCGCAGCATCAGTAATACCTTGATTCAACCAGGTCTCGGTGAAAACAGTCGCACAGCACTCTCTCAACTTGCGATCCGAAGCCCTCCACAGTCGGATGTAATCCAGCTTGTTGTCGAGGGAGCGGACATTCGACAGCAGAAGTATGGGTATGGCTGGTTTGTGAGGATTAGCGGCTAGTCGGTGCTCCAGGAGTACGTCTGCAGCGGCGTAGTAGACTGAGCTTGCCCAGCACGCTCAGTAATTGTTTTTGGTAGCTAGACTCGATACTGCTTTTAATGTCCAGCCGAAATTAACGTTCATACCGTCGCACGCACGCACAGTTTCCTTCCACACATGGTACACTCAGAATATCCACCTCATTTGGATAATTTTTTTGCTTGTTTTGTTTGCTTGCGTGTGTTAGCATGCACAACATTTCTGTATTATGAGACCATCTCACCTGAATATATATTGGGATGATGAGGGTCCTCCCACCCTTTTCAAAATGCCCTCACATACCATTCAGCAATTTTCATCATGAGCACGTGTGTGGGTGTGCAGGCATGTGTGTGGGTGAGCAGGCATGTGTGTGGGTGAGCAGGCATGTGTGTGGGTGTGCAGGCACGTATGTGGGTGAGCAGGCACGTGAGTGGGTGTGCAGGCACGTGTGTTGGTGTGCAGGCACTTGTGTGGGTGTGCAGGCACTTGTGTGGGTGAGCAGGCACGTGTGTGGGTGTGCAGGCACGTGTGTGGGTGTGCAGGCACGTGTGTGGGTGAGCAGGCACGTGTGTGGGTGTGCAGGCACGTGTGTGGGTGAGCAGGCACGTGTGTGGGTGTGCAGGCACGTGTGTGGGTGTGCAGGCACGTGTGTGGGTGAGCAGGCACGTGTGTGGGTGTGCAGGCACGTGTGTGGGTGTGCAGGCACGTGTGTGGGTGAGCAGGCACGTGTGTGGGTGTGCAGGCACGTGTGTGGGTGAGCAGGCACGTGTGTGGGTGTGCAGGCACGTGTGTGGGTGTGCAGGCACGTGTGTGGGTGAGCAGGCACGTGTGTGGGTGTGCAGGCACGTGTGTGGGTGTGCAGGCATGTGTGTGGGTGAGCAGGCATGACCCATATGAAAAAGACTCATAAAAAACTTACAAAGATAAGTATAAAACTGTAATGAAATGGCATATATGGCGCATGCTACAAAAGTGGCCCACTTCATATATATGAATGGAATACAGATCATAAAGGATTTGTATAAATTACATATAAGCCAACATATATGGTCAGCTTATGGAACATGTAATGTTAAGTGTAATGTTTTATATGAGGTATGGACAACAATGTCGTTTTTTGTATGTTTACATCAATTTTCATGTATGAATATGTCAAAGCCCATTTCTTATATATTTCAATGTCTATTCTTATATGAATATGTCAAAGTCTAAACATGTTTTTTGCATGTTCAGTTGCATGCATGCATTGAATTGAATGTTTTTTTGTCTGCTCATGATGTTGCAACCTAAATTTTGTATGTGTTACTGGTCATTTATGAAAATTAAATCCCTAAGAAATGCCTGATTTCAATTCATTTCTTGACTGACACCACTTTAAAGGAATACGCCACAGTTTTTCAAAATTGAAATGTTCTTCCTTGATATCATACAAGTTGAGGCGTATTTCTTGCCTTCATGCGTGCTCTGTCACACTGGCGTAGACTTGTTAGCATTTAATTAGGATCCAAACATTGGTGAAGTGAGAGGCAACCAACAACTTCCATGTTTCCCCAATTTAAATACAGTTATGAGAGCATCCGTGGGTATTTTAAGAAGCAGATACAAAGGACAACTATAATGTATGGCAGAACTATAGGCTGCTTGGGAGTACTTCAACAGCATTGATACCACAACTCCCAAACAACCCTTTGGTGATATTACCAAAGTCTTTTTGGGCAAGTTCCTCCACTCAGCCGCCATATTGGTGACGCCTGCAGGCAGCTACAACAAGTCCAGGCCCTATCAAAATGAAAGGGGAGATATCCAAAAGTCCAGACTAGTGGGTTGTACATACTTCATTCAAATGTGAATGAGCTCATTGGACATTCGTGGCATGGCTACCACTGGTGATGGAGATAGTAAACAAAAGGCTAACCGCCAGTAATAAATTCAACGTCCAACAATGCGATTGACTACTTTCAAAACAAGTCAGAACTTGCGTTCAGAATGTGTTTCTATGGGAGGATTTCCTCAGTGATTGGTCTCCCTCTCTCTTAATGTCTCCCCACTGCTCTAATATCGAAGTACTCACAAGTAGAGTTCCTGGGTCTGGTAACAACTCGGGTAACCATATTTAAATAGTGTTGGAAGAGCTTGGTTGCCTCCAACTTCAGACATGCTTGGATCCTAATGAAAGCATTGTGTCAAGCTACATGCTAACATGCTTGCCTTCGAGATAGATTAGATGGAGGAAGACGAGACAGGTCGGCATTAACTTGTCTAAAAGCAGGGACGAACATATATCAGTACTGAAAAACGGTGGCATGTTCCTTTAAAGTGTAAAGCATAAAGTATGCAAACATGTATAATTCTCCCAATCAGTGTTTACTTCAGAAATATAGAAACCTACAAATTCTGGTCATGAATATCTTCTTATTCAGGAAACAAAATGACTTAGCACAGGGGTTTTAAAAGCCCTCTGTGTGAGTGAAAAAAAAAACAAAAACTGTCATAGGCCAGGTGGTGATAATACATGAGTTCATACATGCATAATAATCAGAGGTGTCACCGTCCAATTTTAGCATGCCATTTTAGTGGATAGAAATATATATTGAAATATAATTCTTTTTCCACAGAAAATGCGCTATGCCATCACTGACCACAGCTTGGAAACTACCTTGGCCTGGCGTATCATCATGAAAAAAACAACCCTTAACTTGTTGACAAACTTTCATCATGTCTTTTCTTAGGATTTTATATGCATTCTTTGTCTGCCTATATCTCTCATACAAGGTTTGGCATTATATGTCATGTAGTACAAAAGTCTTATAATGACATTACATGAGGATTTAGTGCCATCTATGATTCTTCTATGGTGTAAAATTGTGTAAGTTTGATTTTGTAGGCATTTTATATGAATATTGTATCTCCTATAAGATGCATATATGTTTTTCATAAAACACATATAAACATTACAAGTTTTTTATAAATGTTTTTCATATGGGGTGTGTGGGTGTGCAGGCACGTGTGTGGGTGAGCAGGCACGTGTGTGGGTGTGCAGGCATGTGTGTGGGTGAGCAGGCATGTGTGAGGGTGTGCAGGGACGTGTGTGGGTGAGCAGGCACGTGTGTGGGTGAGCAGGCACGTGTGTGGGTGAGCAGGCACGTGTGTGGGTGTGCAGGCATGTGTGTGGGTGTGCAGGCATGTGTGTGGGTGAGCAGGCACGTGTGTGGGTGTGCAGGCATGTGTGTGGGTGTGCAGGCATGTGTGTGGGTGAGCAGGCACGTGTGTGGGTGTGCAGGCATGTGTGTGGGTGTGCAGGCATGTGTGTGGGTGTGCAGGGACGTGTGTGGGTGTGCAGGCATGTGTGTGGGTGAGCAGGCATGTGTGTGGGTGTGCAGGGACGTGTGTGGGTGTGCAGGCATGTGTGTGGGTGAGCAGGCATGTGTGTGGGTGTGCAGGGACGTGTGTGGGTGTGCAGGCATGTGTGTGGGTGAGCAGGGACGTGTGTGGGTGTGCAGGCTTGTGTGTGGGTGAGGAGGCATGTGTGTGGGTGTGCAGGCACGTGTGTGGGTGTGCAGGGATGTGTGTGGGTGAGCAGGCACGTGTGTGGGTGTGCAGGCATGTGTGTGGGTGAGCAGGGACGTGTGTGGGTGTGCAGGCTTGTGTGTGGGTGAGCAGGCATGTGTGTGGGTGTGCAGGCATGTGTGTGGGTGTGCAGGCATGTGTGTGGGTGAGCAGGCACGTGTGTGGGTGAGCAGGCACGTGTGTGGGTGAGCAGGCACGTGTGTGGGTGTGCAGGCCTGTGTGTGGGTGTGCGGGCACGTGTGTGGGTGTGCGGGCACGTGTGTGGGTGAGGAGGCACGTGTGTGGGTGTGCAGGCACGTGTGTGGGTGAGCATGCATGTGTGTGGGTGTGCAGGCACGTGTGTGGGTGTGCAGGCACGTGTGTGGGTGAGCAGGCACGTGTGTGGGTGTGCAGGCACGTGTGTGGGTGTGCAGGCATGTGTGTGGGTGTGCAGGCACGTGTGTGGGTGTGCAGGCACGTGTGTGGGTGAGCAGGCATGTGTGTGGGTGTGCAGGCATGTGTGTGGGGGAGACAGTTGTGTGGGTGAAGGTGAATGTGAATGAGGGCATACAGGTGTGCACAAATGAGGGTGTGAGAGCACACAAACTGCAGTGCCAGTGCGGCATCATTTTTTGCAAAGAAAAAAATGCAAGAATAAAGATGCCCGTTTCAAAATGTTTTATGTACAAGTAACACTCATATACAATCCCAATTCCGAAATAGTTGGGACGAAGCATAAACTGTGGATAAAATCTAAATGCAATGACTTTCAGGTCACAAGCCAATATTTTATTTACAATAGAACATAGATAACATTTCAAATGTTGAAACTGAGACATTTTACATTTTTATCCACAAAATGAGCTGATTTAAAATTTTCTTGCTGCAACAGGTCTCAACAGCTCTGCTAAAGAACATTCAGGCAATCAAATATACAATATTCAGGGTTAACCCCTTAAGCCCTCAGCCTTATAAATAAATTTGTTCTCTATGGAGTCAAAATTCCATAAGCTCTTTCCAAACGTTCCCCCACAATGTGATAAATGCAACATAGATGAGGCAACTCACCTTCATAGTTTTGTTCTCTGTCCGAAGATCGAGAAATACTGGACAAAAATATTTCATGCATTTTCTGACATTTTTGGTACCCGTATTGAACCTAACTCTATGTTGATTAAACTGGGAGTTTTGGACCCTGTATCAGTACTGACAAGAGCGCAGCGTCAACTTCTCTCCTACGGTCTGATTACAGCTAAAAAACTAATACTGACTTTTTGGAAGAAAAAGGAAGTTCCTACATTTAAGCTGTGGCTTGCAGAAATGACAAACATATGACAAACAAAAATAAGATTCTGTCTGAATAAAAAAGTTACAATTTGACAGGGTCTGGCTGCCCCTCGTCCACTGCCTGACAAATAATTCATAGTGGACGCTCCTTGTGGCTAGTAGTCCACAAAGTATTTTTCGGAATCTGTCCTATCAAATCATCATTTTCCATTGCTATCTGTATTGTTTCATACTATGCACTGAGTAGAATAGATGGGAGGGAGGGTGGGTGGGATGGGAGATTTATGTATATGTGTATTAAGTGTTATGTTATATCTTTGTTTTGTTTTTCTTAAAAGAAAAAGAACATGTATGCTGAAAAAGAAAATGTACACTGTGCTACAGGTCAAATATTTTCTTTAATAAAAAAAAAAAATAAATAAATAAAAAAAAAAAAAAAAAAAAAAAAATATATATATATTTATATATATATATAAAAAGACCTGCCATGTTTATCATATTGGAAAAAGAGCATACGGAGAGCGCATACCTCCACCGCGGCCCAGCAGTCTCCCCCCCCTCCAAGCTGCTTTATCGAGATCTAGCCCAAAATCTAATGGGATCTAAGTTAGACTAATTCCCACCTCTGTGAAAATTTCATGTAAATCCTTTCATTAGTTTTCCCGCAATGTTGCTACCTAACAAACAAACAAACAGATTCCAATGATTACATAACATCCTTGGCTGAGGTAAAAACCGTCTCATTCACCAGCAACACACTTACAACCAGAACTTTTCATTAGGAAGAAATAGTTACAGGCCGGGTAAATTGGGTAAGTTAGCTGAGCTAGCAGGATTGTCTGTCTTACCTGTAAATGTTTCTCCAAATTGGCCATTGAGGCCGACAGGATTTTGACAACCAGGGCCGGCCCTTGCCTATACGATTGCCTAGGCAAAAATCCATCCCTTTATTGGCAACAATTAGTCCTGGCTTGTTCTTAATAGTTCTCCTTTATTAACACGCTTTCCAATTTAAGAATAATCAAGTGGCAATTGAAGACACGGCTTCTCTCCCCCTATGCGATCTAACAGCGACAAATGGGCTACATTCAGTTCAGAAAAATAATTATAATTTGGTCTATGCACTGGCACTCAGCGACGTAACTTTTTTTTCCTGCGAGAGCGGCATTTCAGATATCTTCAGGTAATTCTGGTGACAAGTCCGTGGTTTCGTCCGTTTACATTTTCCAATCGGACAGGCAATCGACAAATGCGCACTTGTCGCCGAAATTACCTTCTTTCGCAAGGGAGTTCTGAAATGCTGCTCTCGCTGGGAAAAAATTACCGTTGCTCTGTGCCAGTGCATAGACATATTTATAATTAAATTATTTTTCTGTACTGACTGTAGCCCATTATTTTGTCGCTGTTAGATCGCATGGGGGAGAGAAGCCGTGTCTTCAATTGCCACTTAGTTAATCTTGAATTGGAAAACGTGTTTATAAGGAAATCCATCTAGAATTAGCCAGTACTAATTGTAGTCAATAAAGGGGAGGATATTTTACCCCAAATTTAGCCGTCTAGCGCCGGCCCTGTTGAGAACAGCAAAACTGTACAGTGACATTGTTTCCCTTATTATCCTTAAATACAAAATAATCGAAATTTCTACCCACTGAATGCAGTTTTACCCACCGGATACCATGATTGACATATTAACAACTAACAATTACTGTCAGGTTCTGTAGGAGTGCTGAGACTCTTGTAAAGTGCTGGAAAAAACACGCGCTTTTACCTCAAGACCTCCTTTTCTTTTTGTTCTTCTTCTCGTTATTACCTGGCCCCTCCCCTAGGGGGCCAGGTTAAGCAATGATCATGTCTGTGTGTGTGTGTGTGTTTCTGTCAGTCTGTCTGTCAGCCCGTGGCTGGGGCCAGGTCTGCTATTGTTCTTGATTGCAAACTAATTTACACTTGTAATCCAGTAATCCCTATGTTATTCCAAATGTAACTAATTTATTTACATCTTTTTTGTGAGTAACTGTAATGGAATACAGAAACATTTTTTTTGTATCCTAATTACGTAACGCCGTTACATGTATTCCGTCACTCCCCAAGCCTTACTGGCGGCATCACAAGCCGATCACAGAGAGGAACATACATTGCAAGCAAGCTGAATGTAGTGGAGCTGAGATCTTTGAAGCAATGCCCCTGAAAAAAAAACATGCTGGGAGACTGTAAGATCTAATTTTGTGATAATACTGACTCATGCTCAGGTTTATCCTTTAACAGATTTTTATAACAAAATATCAAAAGGTAGGAAAAATTTCTTGCTCATCTCTGTGGAATGTAAAGTATATGCCTGCTGTTCTTTGAGTGTGGTATCCGTTTAAAATGATGAGGCTCATATCGATGGATTCTGTGAATGTTCTTCTTTCATGGATGCATCTTTTGTATGCCTAGCACAAATTCAGTAGAAATGCTAGTGACTCAGCGCTGATATTATTTTATCCTATGTTTTGCTCCATGCTTCTTTACTTGCTTGGTGCCAGAATTGTGTTCAGTTGAGGTAAACATGGTCAACATGAGCTTTTTGCCGAGTTTCTTTGCGAAAAGTGGAAAAGCTGCATGAGGACGTTGCGATTAGGAAACATGCTGTATTTATTATGCGTTGAAAAAGACCTGTGAATTGAAATGTCCGCTTGCTGCTTCTGTGCATTTTATGTCGATGAAATTGTCCTTTAATTGGACCTGATTGTGAGTGCTGGTTATCTTCTTGAGAATTGCTGTTTTTTTGTTTTTTTTTGCCGTGCACCCAAAATTATAAGCGTTTTTGAGTTGTGCGTGCTATTAGGTTCATTAGGACCGTGTTTTTTCAATATAAATCATACACATAGATTACTCATATTCAATGCTTGGAAAAGTTTATTAAAAGAGGATAACAAAAGCAAGATGTTCAGTGTGTTGGTTAACTGCAACATCGGCTCAAATCAATAAATCGGTCGCTTGACACAGATGTATGCGAACACATGCTGACATGATTCATCGTTCCAATCTTTCTGAGCTGTGAATAAAGAAAAGATAGAAAACAGTTAATTTCTTATATGTAATGTTTTCTTAATCTGTTTTTTAACTCATAGTATGCTGAGGTTTTCTTCACAAGATGAGGAAAGAAATATATAAATGGCAAATAGAACACTATACAGTAAAAAATATGGTCAAAGCAAGTGAATAACAGTCACATGCTGACACTATAAAAATAAATAACTTGTTCAGCTAAAACCAGTACGTGAGACCACACAGAAATAGGGAATATGACTTTGAAATCTGCCTGGGAAGAAAGACCTGTCTACTTTACCTATTAAGATCTGGCGTCGACATGCGTGGACATCACATTTTGGGTTATATTACCACAGTAGTTAATTCTGCTTAACTGGGGCCTTATGACCACATGTGTGGACACTTACACTACCATCTAGTAGTGTCAGAAGAGTCCAACACACTATAGAAAAAAATTCAAAATGGCGGCTAGCGCAAGTGAAAGTTCAGGTGGCCACTTCAAACACAAACATCGATAAGGTAAGAAGTCCAATCATATTTCATGGCTTATTATTGTTTAGATATGCATAAAAGCGTAACTTTCCCATGGCATGCAAATTTGACAAAAATTAGTAAATGTAAAGATCTACTATGCTGCTAAACACGATGTACACATATGTGTATAGAGGGACATAGCTTTGTTAAGAATGTTCATATGTGAGCATAAATGCGCCCAGTTTTTATACTTATCAGGTTCCAATAAGCCCAAATAGCAAAGAGAAATAAAAAATGCATATCAGACAAGAGCTCGGGTCTTAAGAGGTTAAGGGAGCATTTAAGGGAATTCCAAGATTCATGAGCGCCAAAATAAAAAGCTGATTTCCCCAGTTTGGTATTTATATGCGGGACCCTAAGAACCATCCAGTCATTTTATATTGTTTAATTGGTGCCAACATTTCCTCTGTTAGGATGAGGTGAGGAACATGATGCTTACTTCCAAAGTTTGAGAGAACACAATCCTCATTATGATTTACATTGTTGGGTTCTCCAGAGTTCCATCTAGTAAACTGCACAGCAGTACCATCAGACCATATCCATGTTCCCTCCTAAATAAGAAAAAGATTCAAAGGCATTAGCATAATATGAATTCCTCTGTAACAAAAAGCACTGACAGACTATATCAATTGTCCCAGTGGCTGTTGTTCTTCCAAATAATTCTGTTGTAAATAAATTCTTCCAACAGGTTACAGAAGTAAGTGATTTCAGATTGGTTATAAACCCCGAGAGTTTTTAAAAAGACTAGCTGTGCAATATGTTCATACACTATGAGTCCAGTGACGGATCCGGGGGGTGCAACATACGCAATGAAAATACTGAAAATGTTGTGATCACGTTTTCCACGTGTATAAAACATAGATGTTGCCTCCATGATGTCAACCATAGATTACTGAATATCCACTCTGAAGCTCATTTGGTCGCTATTCACTCCGCCTACCTCCCGGCTAATCCATAAAATGGGCAGAAAGTCAGACCGTTGCTTGGGCGAGCCAAATGGAGCCTGGCTGCTGAAACACGCGCTCCTCGCTCAAAGTTTTCAACCTGGCTATGGCTGACATGAGACCAAGAAACTAGACCAGCTCGATGCCTCGTAGTTTGTTAAGGGCGATATGCCGGATCATATCTGTCCTAGTAAAGGAATGGAGCAAACAATAGGCCTGGTGACGGGTCAAATGCTGTTTATATCCATGAAGCAGTTGCAAGACAAATGCTGTACACCACTGGGAAGTTGAGGCTGCGGGCTCTGTGTGTATTGAGAACCCCCCCTGCAAGCAAGTGCTTGACTTAGCTCATTGACACACCTCAGCCAGGTCCCATTATCGGTACTATGGTCAGGCTAACGGCAACATTGCATTACGTAAGCTTTTTTACAAACCTAGTTGACCTATCACATGATGATATGAAGCATTATCACTCTACATTTTGACTTCGGTGAATGCTGAATTAATTACTGTGGCCAGCATACACATGGGTTATCAATGCTAACGCAGATTGGCTGCCCAGCTAATCTATGACCTTATATTAGCGAACAATACCACTGCGACGCGGAACTTTACTATCGCGTTGCATAATTAATGGTGCATCTGGACCTTGACGAGGAGCCCTTGCGCAATAAGCCCACCAAACCCCGCGATGGCTGGTATGGAGGGCTTTTTGCGCAACTTTGGCAAAATTCTTGCATAGTTTTTCAGGAATCTCGCGCAGCTGGCTTACTTGCAGACGCGCTGGAACGCACTCCTTGCTCTTAGTTTGGCTTTTTTTTTCTCATTTAAATGAAGCGCCACTGGACACGGATTATAGCCAAACATGGCAAATTAGAGACACTGTTTTCCGTTGCCGTTTGGCTTATTAATTATGGTAATGTACTTTGCTTGCATGTGGGTGATAAACTTTATGAAGAAACACATTTAGTGACCGCTAGATAGCTCACTAGATAACCAGTGGCGGTTTTTCACGGAGGCCAAGGGAAGCCTGGCTTCCCCAAAAATTATTGCAAGAAATTAAAAATATAAATCAGCATCACCACAATGTATTTTATATTGTTGTCATTTCCTTGTCAAAACACTACATAAGCGCACTTCTGCTTTGGCTGAGCATGAGGAGCAAAACAGCGCCCCTCCTGTCAAGGTCTCATTATGTATTACACTTCGTGTCTCATGCCCTTCGCCCTGTCTGTCAGCTCGGAGGCCAGCTTCACTTTGCCTCCCTTAGAAAAAAAAACAGCCCGTATTAGCCAATCGGATTGAAGCAAGGCTCATCGCTTAATGGTCGATGTATCATTAAAAAAAATATGAGGCAATCACAAACTGATACGGAAAATACACACACTGACTCAACTGTCCCGCCAGGCACCAGCCAGCCCACACAGAAAGTATAGCCATTAAGTCAGAGAAAAGGTTTCTTGTAAAAAATTACTTCACAAAACTTCCTTTTGAGGTTCAACTAAAAGTGAAGCAGGACGGTAGGCCGACTCCAAAGCTCAATTTAACTAAGGGCAGAGCTGATGGAAAAGTTTGCTCTTTTTGTGAAGCTAACTATGCTAGAAACGAGTGGCTAACAGGAAGTGCCAAGCTTAACCGGCTTTTCTGCTGGCCATGTTTCCTATGGCCTGCCGTGGCCTTTCTGATGACCGGGTTGTTGTCACATTTTTTTTATGAGATGCATAAAATGTGGTGTTTTATTCTTTATTATTCTTGCTGTGTCTAGTGGATTTCAGAGCATGATGGCTAAGCTATACTGTTTTTTTGATTTTATCAATCAATTTTATCAATCCTTACCGAGACTGCATTTAGGTTCGCTGACATCAGCTGCACTATCAGCTGACAGCAGTAAGGTTTACAGTTGATAGTGCTGCAGCACAGTTGATATCATATTTTTATATAAACCTTTGTAACTATGTGTTTTATATTTAGTTTATGTAATTCAGACGTTGCGCATGGGTTGTGCATTCATGTTGAGTGTGTTTTTGGATGTATGAATATTGGGCATCCTAGTGATTTGTTAATTTCATTTGCGAGGCTGCCACATATGACATTGTTACTTCTAATGTTGGTGGAAGGGGTTTGCCTGTGTATCTGTTCAATAGTCCACGGCTATCTTGCAAATGCTTTTGTTGCCAATTAATTTAATATGAGTCAGAGATAAGCATTGTCCACAAAACGGAACTTTATTAATATTGTCTGTGAAAGCAATGGCTAAAATGTTTTTGTTATATCTAGATCCTGTCATAATTGCCGTCTGATTGCTATGTGTTCAGCTTTCTGCTGTGATAAAGCTACGAGACGTTTACCAGCTTTGCATGGGCTTCCTCTAACTGATCACATGCTACCGTGTGCCAGAGCCATGAGCACGCGCACAGCCCGAAGCGCGCATCCACAGCTCTCACTCGCGCTTTCACTCTCTCTCACACACGCACTCTTCTTTTTTTAACCTCTTTTTTCACTAAAATGAATGAGAAGTCAGTAGAACAAAGGTACTGTAACAGTCGGCTAATTTGTTTGCAGGAAAATAACAGGTAAACACTGAATTAAATTCGTTTTTCATTCTGGCTTCCTCGGTAATTTTTGTCACGGGCCGCCACTGAGATAACGTAGAATAGGTTTAATTGGCAATTTAGCTAGCTAGCCTCTCTATACACAATAATATATTGGTTATTGCACTGAAAATACTGCAAATCCATTTGTGGGAATCGTCGCACTATTAGCTCTTGCGGTGCTCATCTGTTGACTGTATAATTACAACAATATACTGAGGGCTCTCCAGTGCTCTGGGGGGAATCAGCTGAAAGACCCCATCATCTGGTAGTGTGCTTTGGTAGTTGGAATGCTGTAGCTAACTAGCCAGCTAATAACTACGGCAAGCGTGCACTCCCTTTGGCATAGCTGGACATCTTGAGCAAAAGCTAACTGAGGAATTATTGCATTAATTCTCTGGCTAGTTGACAAGCTTATTCTGAGGCTTCCTACTAAGTGCCAACATGAAATAATATTAGAAGTTCATTCACCTTAGAAAATTGACCACAGACTACTAACCAAATAGCAAGATATTATTTCCCCTATATTTCAATGAAAACTTCTTAAGTCGCAAACGCAGCCCAAGGGTCAAGCTTCGTGACTCCAATCAGCCTGTGGATAGGCAGCTTTGGCTAATATAAATAGAGTCTTGGCAATGAGCCACTATTATTAATTGGATTGACTTGTCAAAGTGGTCACATTTTCTCATTCTTTCCAGCTGTGCATATGTGATATTATTGGTGTAAAGACACATGACTTTACAAATCCCGCCTCCCTGTCTGGTAATCTCTGGATCCGCCACTGGAGTTGGTCAGCTCACCACATGAAAAAAGCAGTTTATGAATAGCAACATTTCTACCTTTTTCAACAAATCTTAATTACATTTTGAGGGTGGACAATAATGGCCACTGGCTCACCAAATACTGATTTTGGAATTGCTGTGCTATGGCAATGCAACAGCTCAGAGGCAAAATCATCTTGTGCTGAATTATCTCAGTTTATATACAACAAATCCTGTTATATAGTGTATAATATTTCAAAGCCTATTGTTATGAAGGATATGAATCTAATTTTTTACTTATAAATCCAGGTAAAATACTGAAATTATTATATCATACATCTGGATGGAAAGCAGGTCTGTGCTCACTCGAGAGCAGACTCAATAGATATCTGGTTGTTTAGGGCAATCAGTAATTGAAGACATTTCACTTGAAATTTAGTTTTTCTGGAAAAAAATTCCTCTGTAATGATTTTCAAAAATTTCTTCACCTCTGTTTTAATGCTCACAGGTCACAGAACTTGCCGTATCAATATAGTGCCATGTTTACGTGCCTAGAAATTTGAGGTTTCTCATATACCAAGAACGCATAAGTCAAATGGATCAATTGCTGTTAATAAGCAGCTTTTTTCTGAGGAAAAGAAAGCAAAGACCAGAAGTAGAACCATATTCTGAAAACAATGTGAGTTAAACAAATAGAATATGTGCAGATATCTTTCAGAGGTACCTTGTGGCAGTCTGACAGTCCAATCCAGAATGGAATGTCTCTGTGATCATTGTGTTTTTGGAGTATCTTTAGGAAATGATGATCCTTTGGGCAGCGCTCTGAAGCCAGATTACCACCAAGACTCACACAGTGTTTCTGACAGAGAGAGAGGGGGGGGGGGGTGATAGATCAATGGACAGTTATTTCATTCCCTCAGATGGTACACAGTTTACATCATGATCTATACATCTTTGTATATAGTATAATTCACATGAACAAAAGGGAAAAGAAACAGAAATGCAGACTTAGATTTGGAACAATTTTTATAATCTTAATTCTATATAAATTATTAAAAGTATCACTGTATAAGCTCATTAGGAATGACATGTACCACCTCAATTCCAAAAATTAGGCACATTATATAAAAACCAAATAAAATACAAATGGACTTATTTGAAAAGATCATGCCTTTTCTACTATACTGAAAACAGTACAATTCCAAATTATTTGATGCTCTAAGGTGAATTTAATTTCATATTGAAAAACGGGCCCCAAAAGGACTAATTTAAAAAAGACCATAACATCTCTATTATATTCAAAATAGAACAATGACACATTACTTGATGCTCTAACATGTGAATTCACTTTTATATATATATATATATATATATATATATATATATATATATACAATGTGATGACTGTGAAAAAAGTTGGCCCAGTCAACTGTTTAGCACTGTGCAACACCACCATGCCTTTTGGTCTCACGTTAGGGCTGAGAGAACTCCAGCTGGTCAAACGTACCAAAGCGGAACTTTCTCTCATTCCTCCATTATGTGGGGTTTTCACTGCTCAGTTGTACAGGGCAGTCATTGCCATAAACAGTATTTGATTCATAATTCACCATTGTCAGTTGGTGATATTTCAGAACTTCAGGCTGGCCAATCTAGCACCTGCACCATCTGCTTACACACCAAGTTTTAACTTGAAGAAAGTTGAGAAAGTCTGAGCTCAAAAAAAAATTTTCCTTTGCGGAAACAAACCAGGCAAACATTCTCTCGGCATTCAACGTCCGACATCTTTCAAGTAACTGGACACTTGAAGTGGTTGACACCAAATTTTGTACACCTTTATTATTTAACATCATCACAGCCTGGTGCAATCTATTGATTCCATGTCCTTACCATTACCTAATGCTTATTATGCAATTCAAAATAGGCCTTTTCTGATGAAATAAGTGTGGGTGGAATTTTTGGAATGCAGTTAGAACTTTCCTTGAAACCATTTATCCCAAACAGGTCACTGTCCTGCAATGAACTGTTATTGGTGTCTATTGGGTTCTTACATAATTAATTGATCATACAATCAAAATGTGGGGGGGTTAAATTGATAAATAGGCAACGCTTGGGGAAGATGGTTAGTTACATTCCAAAAATAAAAGAAATATATCTCAGAATTCATGATTTTCTAAAAATGCAGATTTCTCAATAATTTTCTTTGGAAATTTAAAATGGTTTTCATGGTTGATACTAGTGGGCCATATAGACCAACTTCCAAGCATTAGTTTCTCTGGGCAATTTTTACCTCTGCGAACAAAGTTGGGGCGGAGGTTATGTTTTCATCCCTGTTTGTTTGTTTGTCTGTCTGTCTGTCTGTCTGTCTGCTTGTGAACAACATAAATCAAAAAGTAATGGATGGATTTGGCTGAAATTTAGTGGGTGCATTGGTCTTACATCAAGGATGGACCCTATTGATTTTCACTGCAATCAATGAAACAATATGGCAGCCGGGGCAGCCATCTTAAAATCATATGACGATAACTCAACTTTGCTCCCACTCATGAAGATTTGGATTGTGCTGCCTTGGCGCAGGTTTGCACTGCGAGTGCTTCTAGTCCTTAACTTTCTTCAAGTTAAAACCGGGTGTGTAAGTAATAGGGTGTATACAATTTCCTAGTTTTGTGTTCACAGCATTATGGAGAATAATAAGATAAAAAGAGGTCGCATAATAAAGACTATCTGGTTCGTAATTTAGTTGTCCCTTGTAATTTTTCGCATCAGCACAATGCAGATTTTCCTCATTCTCTTTTATCTTTGAATTAACATTAAATGCTGATTAAATAATCGATGCTTATGCTTGTTTGCCTGGAGTCTGGACTGTCACAAATTAGCAGTGGTGGACATGTTTCCACTAATGTGAAAACTAATAATTGGTAAAGCAAACTTTTTTGTCAGGCGGTTAGCATTTCTGCTAAATGTGAAAACCGCCACCTGACCAATTTGCTTTGGCTAAATTTAGTTCCACTTACTTTAAGTCCACTTTATCACTGGTGAAGTAAATTAGGTTTAAGGGGCACTTCTGAGAAATTTTAACTCTGTCTTCCGGGTTGGAGATATAATGCGAAAAATACATGCCGTTTTTGCCATTTTTGTATGTCTCTGGCATACAAGGAAACAAAGGAGTCCCGCACACTGTCTAACTTGCAAACAGCAAAAGTTTTATCAGACAAATATATGTTTTTGTATATCTCTGGCAAACAGCCACAAAAAAACCTGACTACTTCCCCATTCGTCACATACAGTGAGTTAGATTAAATGAAATGAAGGTAACCACTTCCATTCCAGAGTTAAGGGATGCTAGCACTGCTCTCACCTTGCCTTAAAGTGCATTACTTCACCAAACCTGTTCGCATTAAAGTTTTGAAATTACTAACTAAACTGTAATTTGTTCATTTGTGAGGATCCATTCCTATCCAATTCCCCTCTGTTTGCAGTATTGTTCATTGTGACAATTATCAAGCAGTTTCCTATCTACATTGATTTTAGACCTAACATAAAACGTCAATGTCTTATGAGGCTGCTGAATTCATGCAGCTCTCGAAACTTTTTTTTCTGCGTAAGTAACTTTTTTATCTGTAAGTAAGTCTTTATTTTGTATAAATAAGAAAAAATAATAACAATAAAATATGAAGAGAAAAATCATACAATAAAATACAATATACAAAATAAGGTTCTGACAAACTAAGGGCAACATTTCATAAAGCCAAAAGGACACCATTTCTTTCCTCAATGTCGAAAAAGGAGTGAGAAGAAGATGAATGGTTTTCAAGTCTAATAATTGTAATAATAATAACTTTATTGTCCCGAAGGATACATTTCCCACTGAATGCTTTTCAAGTCTAACCCCTTATTTCTATATCATTTCTCATTTAACTTCCATTTCATATGTAATGAACTTCTTTTACTTGTACCAAGTCAAAATACATAGACCAGTCCAAGTATATCATGTGTTACCAATGTAATCTCCACAATTCATTAAACAATCAGCAATTTTATAATCAATCAATCAAGGATAGAAACCATCATTTATCAATACTGGTATACATTCTGTTCCCTTTCTTCTAGACTGTAATTTTTTACATTTTTAAAATTGTGTTACACTTTTAGTGTATTTAATGTCATCAGGCAGATCAATCCACAATTTTACCCCACAGACCAAAATACACATACTTTTGAGAGAGGTGTGAACTAGTGAACACTGAACTAGTGAACACTAGTTTTATACTTCATTTTTCCCCTTAAATTGTAACACCAACCCCCCCCCCCCCCCGAACAGTTTTTTTATCGTAATTGGTAGTAGATTCTTTTTTGCTTTAAACAGTATTTGTGCAGTTTTGAATCAAACGAGATCCATAAATGTCAATGTCTGTAACTTTAAAAACAATGCATGAGTATGATCATAATAATCTGCATTATTTATTATCCTTATTGCTCTTTTCTGAATTGTGCAGAATGTCTGCAGTGTACTCTAATAGGTATTGCCCCATACCTCAACACAGTAAATCAGATAAGGCAGTACAAGTGAACAATACAGCATGAACATTACCTTCTGGTAAAGAATGCTGCGAGTTTTCCTACGCTAAAATTCCAATGCTCCGAGCCAGCTTTAAATGCAGATATTTTACATGTGCTTTCCAGCATAGCTTGTGGTCAAGTATTACTCCCAAGAACTTAATGTTGTCTACTCTTTCTATCTTTACATTATCAACCATCACTTGTATTCATGCATTTATTCTCCGATTACAAAATAACATAAACTTAGTTTTGTCCAAATTTGATGACAATTTCTTTTTGTCAAACCATAATTTTAGTTGACTCATTTCAACTGTTGTAAATCTTCTCCACTGCAAAAAACTGTCGGTGTCATCTGCAAATAGCTCCAACTTCAGAATACTTGATATTTTACAGATGTCATTTATGTACATAATAGACAATTTAGGACCTAAAACCGACCCTTATGGGACTCCACATTGAATGTCCAGTCTTGTTGACCAGAAGTCACCCATTTGCACAAACTGTTGTCTGTTTTTAATGTAACTACTTAACCAATATAACACCACCCCCCTGATACCATAGTGCTCCATTTTTTTCTGTAATATTTCATGATCTAATGTGTCAAATACTTTTTTCAAGTCTACGAACACTCCCACTGCATACTTCTTGTTATCAATACAACTAGTAATCTCTTCAATTAAGTCCATTAGTGCAATAGATATTGATCGGTTTGTCCTAAACCCGTACTGGCTGTCCATTAACAATTTGTGTTTATCAATAAAACTGTCCAACCTCAGAGTAAAGAGTTTTTCCAACATCTTAGAGAACTGAGAAAGTATGGATTCCGGCCTGTAGTTAGTAAATTGATGTTTATCTCCAGTTTTATAAACCGGAATAATTTTGGCAACTCTTATTTTACATGGAAATGTACCCGTTTTAAATGACAGATTGCAAATATAAGTTAGTGGTTTTACAATACCGTCTAATACCTATTTTGCCAGAGTCATATCAATGTCATTCCAGTCTATAGATGTATAATTTTTATGCATACTAACAAGATCCAACACCTCCCCTTTATCTACTGCAAAAATATTGATATGCTGTCAAAATTTACTGCTGTTTACCTGCTTGATAAGCTGAAGAAAATGTTTCTAAAAATGTGGGTTTGCCGACTCAAGTCCACATGTTAAGGCCGCTTATGTAAAATTAAAACTCTGGTGACAACCAGTGACGTTAGCATATTGAAGGTTAGCACTCAACCTATTTCTGAGTCAGAGTTGGGTAATAGATTGAATTTATTTATTGAGCAAATGCGCTTCCAATGAGCTGTGTTGCCATGAAAGATGAAGACATGCAGCTTTGCATCCACGAGGAGGGCTACAATATGAGTTGATGACAGTAGTGAACTTAAATTTCTTGAAATTCCATCTTGAATTAGAATGTAATTTTGTTAATGCTGCTGAAGGTGGTATTTAGATAAGGTTTAAATTTAGTTGAATTAGATAATAGTTGTTTCAGATGCTAAACTGTAAAGACCTCCTTAATGACTTTGCTACATTGGTAGTTCGATGCATGGTGTAATATGAAAAAGAAAAAAAAAAAAAGAAGCCACTGGATGGCAGTATTGACTTTTTTTGTTTAGCCAGTCTGGAGCTAGGTTTTGGGCATGTCCCGGGCATGCCTCAGAGTGAAAAGTCTCAGTGGATGGAAAAAAGTCTGGAAGGTGGAAGGGGACTGGAAAAGAGTATATAAGGAGAAAAAATTGAGAGTAAAGTGTTAGGAGAAATTGCAAGGAGAAATTGTGGAAGGATACATTTGACCAGACCTCTCACTCTTTTCAAGACCAGTGAAGCTCTTTTTGTGGATTTTTGCCTGTGTTGGAGCATTTTCCTGTCCCAGGACATCGCACCATAGCAACCCCATCTTAATCACAAAGGGACTATAACTATCTCATTTTTTTTTCTTTTATCTTGGTCAGTTTTTTGTTTTATTTAATCTGTTAAAGTTTTACAATTTTGTCTGTCATTCCTTGCTATCGGATAACAAATTGGGGCCATAACAATGGCATGCATATTAAATTATTTCAATGTATCCTATGCGTAAAACTTTCACGATGCACTGATAACCAAGTCACTCAACTTTTCAATTACCAAGGTTTTGACGTAAGAAGCCTTTATAATTTAATAAATTAATAATTATTAGGGCTTTCTCGTTAATTAATCGCGATTAATTTTAACGCAATAAAAGTAACTGCCACTATGAGGCAGATAGACTTTCTTGCTTATTACTTTTTCTATGACACACACCTAATGCAGTCATTTGAAATGCTTCCGGGAAGAAAACTGTGATTCGAAGTCCGCTAGCTAATTACCACCAAGGTTGGACAGCCTCCATCGCCTTTGCATAATTAGCTCACCTAAAATCAATTCCTGTGTACTTTGCCTACCTTGCACTCAAGCCATTTATTCAGCCAACTGACTAATCAAAATCAAAATGTGGCCTATAATGATTAACAAGTGAAAATCAGAAGCACACGGACCTAACCAGGTTGCTGTGTTAGATTGAAAGAATTTCAATAATCTGAAAAAATAGCAGACCTCTGAATTCCACCTTTCATTGAGGAATTTTGTATGCATTATTAAAGATATTTCTAAAAAAAAAAAAAAAGAAATTACTCAAAGATGGCCCTGGTTTTAAGAGCTTCAAAATATAGGCTACGTGAAGTGGAAAACATTTTGTGAAGCATACCGAACGTGAATGCAAGAGAGAATATGTTTGCATTGCAGGCAATAGTCAAATGCATCAAAGATTTGGCAATTAACGTTCAGGCGAATCTTTGCCGCAAATTTGACGCATTTTTTATTCGATAATTGAACGAGAGTAATTTAAAATAATGTAACCCATAGCACTTGATTTTATTTACTTTTGAGCGTCTAAATAACCAACAGTGAAGGTGTAAAACATTTTGTTTAAGCGTATAGAACGTGACATGTAAATTGTTAACGAATTTGAAAATCTTTCAATATAACGCGGCAGCCTGGTTAGGTCTGTCTGCTTCTCATTATCTCTTCTTAACCCCTTAAGCCCTGAGCCTCTTTTTTGAAAATGGCAAGCCCAAAATGAAATGAGTATAAATGAGTTTATCTCTGTGACTGCTTGGTCCATTTGAATAATCTTGGTATCGTAATAAAGGTAAAACCATTTGGGATTTCATACCTGGTGTAAAAATCACATATATGTCACTGAGTCAGAGTAAATGGAGATTGAACACAGTGTAAATGAAAGATCTCATTTTGCCCCAAACAAATTTTTTACAATTTCCCATATAAAGATAATACATACAATGAAAATTAAGTTTGACTCCACAGGAGCATATTTATTAAAAAACAAAACAAATAAGTAAAATGATAAATACAAAGGCAATGTGAAAATATGTTAAAGAAAAGTAAGAATAACAAAAACCCCAGTGATTATTTGTAGAAGGCAACTGCGATTATTTCCAAAAAAATAAATAAAATAAAAAAAGGTACCCCGATCAGGAATCGTACCTTTACAATTTCCTTTCAGCAGCGCAGCATTTTATCCAATAGGCTGCGCCAATCGACAACAGTCTATGGTGAAATTGCCCATTCAACGAATGGCTAAGGAAAATACGTAGGCTACTGTACTGTTGTAGGCTCAGTATTTGTGCGGAATAGTGCAAAGATTCTGAAAGAAAATGACTTTGAAAATGAATGTTGAATATTTAGCGGATAATTATTCGGACAATACCTCAAACAAACTAGTTATGCGTTTATATTGTCGCGCTATTCAAGAACATTCATTATGTCCCATGGACTCAGCTTGACGCACTCGGAACGCAACGCTGTAGCTCAGGCTAGGTTTCTGCCATTAAGGTGGTTTAGAGTTTGTTAGAATCATCAGGACTCATACAATCAAATTCCTATCGGCATAGTCTTCCTGACAGCATCACAAGCCGATCTCAGAAAGAATAATACATTGCAAGGAGGCAGAATGCTACGGAGCTGAGACATTTGAAGCGATGCCCTGGGAAAGAACATGCTAGTATCCCGGCAGATCTAGTTTCGTTATAACATGAACACATTGGGCTAACAATAGCAAGTGCAGATTTACCCTCAAACAGTTTTTTTATTGCAAAATATCAAAGGTAAGAATTTTTTTCTGCTCATCTCTGTAGACTGTGAAGTGTATGCCTGCTGTTCTTTCAATGTGGTGGTTTTGTATAAATAAGAAAAAATAATAACAATAAAATATGAAGAGAAAAATCATACAATAAAATACAATATACAAAATAAGGTTCTGACAAACTAAGGGCAACATTTCATAAAGCCAAAAGGACACCATTTCTTTCCTCAATGTCGAAAAAGGAGTTAGAAGAAGATGAATGGTTTTCAAGTCTAATAATTGTAATAATAATAACTTTATTGTCCCGAAGGATACATTTCCCACAGAATGCTTTTCAAGTCTAACCCATTATTTCTATATCATTTCTCATTTAACTTCCATTTCATATGTAATGAACTTCTTTTACTTGTACCAAGTCAAAATACATAGACCAGTCCAAGTATATCATGTGTTACCAATGTAATCTCCACAATTCATTAAACAATTAGCAATTTTATAATCAATCAATCAAGGATAGAAACCATCATTTATGAATACTGGTATACATTCTGTTCCCTTTCTTCTAGACTGTAATTTTTTACATTTTTAAAATTGTGTTACACTTTTAGTGTATTTAATGTCATCAGGCAGATCAATCCACAATTTTACCCCACAGACCAAAATACACATACTTTTGAGAGTGGTGTGAACTAGTGAACACTAGTTTTATACTTCATTTTTCCCCTTAAATTGTAACACCAACCCCCCCCCCCCCCCCCCGAACAGTTTTTTTATCGTAATTGGTAGTAGATTCTTTTTTGCTTTAAACAGTATTTGTGCAGTTTTGAATCAAACGAGATCCATAAATGTCAATGTCTGTAACTTTAAAAACAATGCATGAGTATGATCATAATAATCTGCATTATTTATTATCCTTATTGCTCTTTTCTGAATTGTGCAGAATGTCTGCAGTGTACTCTAATAGGTATTGCCCCATACCTCAACACAGTAAATCAGATAAGGCAGTACAAGTGAACAATACAGCATGAACATTACCTTCTGGTAAAGAATGCTGCGAGTTTTCCTACGCTAAAATTCCAATGCTCCGAGCCAGCTTTAAATGCAGATATTTTACATGTGCTTTCCAGCATAGCTTGTGGTCAAGTATTACTCCCAAGAACTTAATGTTGTCTACTCTTTCTATCTTTACATTATCAACCATCACTTGTATTCATGCATTTATTCTCCGATTACAAAATAACATAAACTTAGTTTTGTCCAAATTTGATGACAATTTCTTTTTGTCAAACCATAATTTTAGTTGACTCATTTCAACTGTTGTAAATCTTCTCCACTGCAAAAAACTGTCGGTGTCATCTGCAAATAGCTCCAACTTCAGAATACTTGATATTTTACAGATGTCATTTATGTACATAATAGACAATTTAGGACCTAAAACCGACCCTTATGGGACTCCACATTGAATGTCCAGTCTTGTTGACCAGAAGTCACCCATTTGCACAAACTGTTGTCTGTTTTTAATGTAACTACTTAACCAATATAACACCACCCCCCTGATACCATAGTGCTCCATTTTTTTCTGTAATATTTCATGATCTAATGTGTCAAATACTTTTTTCAAGTCTACGAACACTCCCACTGCATACTTCTTGTTATCAATACAACTAGTAATCTCTTCAATTAAGTCCATTAGTGCAATAGATATTGATCGGTTTGTCCTAAACCCGTACTGGCTGTCCATTAACAATTTGTGTTTATCAATAAAACTGTCCAACCTCAGAGTAAAGAGTTTTTCCAACATCTTAGAGAACTGAGAAAGTATGGATTCTGGCCTGTAGTTAGTAAATTGATGTTTATCTCCAGTTTTATAAACCGGAATAATTTTGGCAACTCTTATTTTACATGGAAATGTACCCGTTTTAAATGACAGATTGCAAATATAAGTTAGTGGTTTTACAATACCGTCTAATACCTATTTTGCCAGAGTCATATCAATGTCATTCCAGTCTATAGATGTATAATTTTTATGCATACTAACAAGATCCAACACCTCCCCTTTATCTACTGCAAAAATATTGATATGCTGTCAAAATTTACTGCTGTTTACCTGCTTGATAAGCTGAAGAAAATGTTTCTAAAAATGTGGGTTTGCCGACTCAAGTCCACATGTTAAGGCCGCTTATGTAAAATTAAAACTCTGGTTACAACCAGTGACGTTAGCATATTGAAGGTTAGCACTCAACCTATTTCTGAGTCAGAGTTGGGTAATAGATTGAATTTATTTATTGAGCAAATGCGCTTCCAATGAGCTGTGTTGCCATGAAAGATGAAGACATGCAGCTTTGCATCCACGAGGAGGGCTACAATATGAGTTGATGACAGTAGTGAACTAAAATTTCTTGAAATTCCATCTTGAATTAGAATGTAATTTTGTTAATGCTGCTGAAGGTGGTATTTAGATAAGGTTTAAATTTAGTTGAATTAGATAATAGTTGTTTCAGATGCTAAACTGTAAAGACCTCCTTAATGACTTTGCTACATTGGTAGTTCGATGCATGGTGTAATATGAAAAAGAAAAAAAAAAAAAAGAAGCCACTGGATGGCAGTATTGACTTTTTTTGTTTAGCCAGTCTGGAGCTAGGTTTTGGGCATGTCCCGGGCATGCCTCAGAGTGAAAAGTCTCAGTGGATGGAAAAAAGTCTGAAAGGTGGAAGGGGACTGGAAAAGAGTATATAAGGAGAAAAAATTGAGAGTAAAGTGTTAGGAGAAATTGCAAGGAGAAATTGTGGAAGGATACATTTGACCAGACCTCTCACTCTTTTCAAGACCAGTGAAGCTCTTTTTGTGGATTTTTGCCTGTGTTGGAGCATTTTCCTGTCCCAGGACATCGCACCATAGCAACCCCATCTTAATCACAAAGGGACTATAACTATCTCATTTTTTTTTCTTTTATCTTGGTCAGTTTTTTGTTTTATTTAATCTGTTAAAGTTTTACAATTTTGTCTGTCATTCCTTGCTATCGGATAACAAATTGGGGCCATAACAATGGCATGCATATTAAATTATTTCAATGTATCCTATGCGTCAAACTTTCACGATGCACTGATAACCAAGTCACTCAACTTTTCAATTACCAAGGTTTTGACGTAAGAAGCCTTTATAATTTAATAAATTAATTATTATTAGGGCTTTCTCGTTAATTAATCGCGATTAATTTTAACGCAATAAAAGTAACTGCCACTATGAGGCAGATAGACTTTCTTGCTTATTACTTTTTCTATGACACACACCTAATGCGGTCATTTGAAATGCTTCCGGGAAGAAAACTGTGATTCGAAGTCCGCTAGCTAATTACCACCAAGGTTGGACAGCCTCCATCGCCTTTGCATAATTAGCTCACCTAAAATCAATTCCTGTGTACTTTGCCTACCTTGCACTCAAGCCATTTATTCAGCCAACTGACTAATCAAAATCAAAATGTGGCCTATAATGATTAACAAGTGAAAATCAGAAGCACACGGACCTAACCAGGTTGCTGTGTTAGATTGAAAGAATTTCAATAATCTGAATAAATAGCAGACCTCTGAATTCCACCTTCCATTGAGGAATTTTGTATGCATTATTAAAGATATTTCTAAAAAAAAAAAAAAAGAAATTACTCAAAGATGGCCCTGGTTTTAAGAGCTTAAAAATATAGGCTACGTGAAGTGGAAAACATTTTGTGAAGCATACCGAACGTGAATGCAAGAGAGAACATGTTTGCATTGCAGGCAATAGTCAAATGCATCAAAGATTTGGCAATTAACGTTCAGGCGAATCTTTGCCGCAAATTTGACGCATTTTTTATTAGATAATTGAACGAGAGTAATTTAAAATAATGTAACCCATAGCACTTGATTTTATTTACTTTTGAGCGTCTAAATAACCAACAGTGAAGGTGTAAAACATTTTGTTTAAGCGTATAGAACGTGACATGTAAATTGTTAACGAATTTGAAAATCTTTCAATATAACGCGGCAGCCTGGTTAGGTCTGTCTGCTTCTCATTATCTCTTCTTAACCCCTTAAGCCCTGAGCCTATTTTTTGAAAATGGCAAGCCCAAAATGAAATGAGTATAAATGAGTTTATCTCTGTGACTGCTTGGTCCATTTGAATAATCTTGGTATCGTAATAAAGGTAAAACCATTTGGGATTTCATACCTGGTGTAAAAATCACATATATGTCACTGAGTCAGAGTAAATGGAGATTGAACACAGTGTAAATGAAAGATCTCATTTTGCCCCAAACAAATTTTTTACAATTTCCCATATAAAGATAATACATACAATGAAAATTAAGTTTGACTCCACAGGAGCATATTTATTAAAAAACAAAACAAATAAGTAAAATGATAAATACAAAGGCAATGTGAAAATATGTTAAAGAAAAGTAAGAATAACAAAAACCCCAGTGATTATTTGTAGAAGGCAACTGCGATTATTTCCAAAAAAATAAATAAAATAAAAAAAGGTACCCCGATCAGGAATCGTACCTTTACAATTTCCTTTCAGCAGCGCAGCATTTTATCCAATAGGCTGCGCCAATCGACAACAGTCTATGGTGAAATTGCCCATTCAACGAATGGCTAAGGAAAATACGTAGGCTACTGTACTGTTGTAGGCTCAGTATTTGTGCGGAATAGTGCAAAGATTCTGAAAGAAAATGACTTTGAAAATGAATGTTGAATATTTAGCGGATAATTATTCGGACAATACCTCAAACAAACTAGTTATGCGTTTATATTGTCGCGCTATTCAAGAACATGCATTATGTCCCATGGACTCAGCTTGACGCACTCGGAACGCAACGCTGTAGCTCAGGCTAGGTTTCTGCCATTAAGGTGGTTTAGAGTTTGTTAGAATCATCAGGACTCATACAATCAAATTCCTATCGGCATAGTCTTCCTGACAGCATCACAAGCCGATCTCAGAAAGAATAATACATTGCAAGGAGGCAGAATGCTACGGAGCTGAGACATTTGAAGCGATGCCCTGGGAAAGAACATGCTAGTATCCCGGCAGATCTAGTTTCGTTATAACATGAACACATTGGGCTAACAATAGCAAGTGCAGATTTACCCTCAAACAGTTTTTTTATTGCAAAATATCAAAGGTAAGAATTTTTTTCTGCTCATCTCTGTAGACTGTGAAGTGTATGCCTGCTGTTCTTTCAATGTGGTGGTTTTGTATAAATAAGAAAAAATAATAACAATAAAATATGAAGAGAAAAATCATACAATAAAATACAATATACAAAATAAGGTTCTGACAAACTAAGGGCAACATTTCATAAAGCCAAAAGGACACCATTTCTTTCCTCAATGTTGAAAAAGGAGTTAGAAGAAGATGAATGGTTTTCAAGTCTAATAATTGTAATAATAATAACTTTATTGTCCCGAAGGATACATTTCCCACAGAATGCTTTTCAAGTCTAACCCATTATTTCTATATCATTTCTCATTTAACTTCCATTTCATATGTAATGAACTTCTTTTACTTGTACCAAGTCAAAATACATAGACCAGTCCAAGTATATCATGTGTTACCAATGTAATCTCCACAATTCATTAAACAATTAGCAATTTTATAATCAATCAATCAAGGATAGAAACCATCATTTATCAATACTGGTATACATTCTGTTCCCTTTCTTCTAGACTGTAATTTTTTACATTTTTAAAATTGTGTTACACTTTTAGTGTATTTAATGTCATCAGGCAGATCAATCCACAATTTTACCCCACAGACCAAAATACACATACTTTTGAGAGTGGTGTGAACTAGTGAACACTAGTTTTATACTTCATTTTTCCCCTTAAATTGTAACACCAACCCCCCCCCCCCTGAACAGTTTTTTTATCGTAATTGGTAGTAGATTCTTTTTTGCTTTAAACAGTATTTGTGCAGTTTTGAATCAAACGAGATCCATAAATGTCAATGTCTGTAACTTTAAAAACAATGCATGAGTATGATCATAATAATCTGCATTATTTATTATCCTTATTGCTCTTTTCTGAATTGTGCAGAATGTCTGCAGTGTACTCTAATAGGTATTGCCCCATACCTCAACACAGTAAATCAGATAAGGCAGTACAAGTGAACAATACAGCATGAACATTACCTTCTGGTAAAGAATGCTGCGAGTTTTCCTACGCTAAAATTCCAATGCTCCGAGCCAGCTTTAAATGCAGATATTTTACATGTGCTTTCCAGCATAGCTTGTGGTCAAGTATTACTCCCAAGAACTTAATGTTGTCTACTCTTTCTATCTTTACATTATCAACCATCACTTGTATTCATGCATTTATTCTCCGATTACAAAATAACATAAACTTAGTTTTGTCCAAATTTGATGACAATTTCTTTTTGTCAAACCATAATTTTAGTTGACTCATTTCAACTGTTGTAAATCTTCTCCACTGCAAAAAACTGTCGGTGTCATCTGCAAATAGCTCCAACTTCAGAATACTTGATATTTTACAGATGTCATTTATGTACATAATAGACAATTTAGGACCTAAAACCGACCCTTATGGGACTCCACATTGAATGTCCAGTCTTGTTGACCAGAAGTCACCCATTTGCACAAACTGTTGTCTGTTTTTAATGTAACTACTTAACCAATATAACACCACCCCCCTGATACCATAGTGCTCCATTTTTTTCTGTAATATTTCATGATCTAATGTGTCAAATACTTTTTTCAAGTCTACGAACACTCCCACTGCATACTTCTTGTTATCAATACAACTAGTAATCTCTTCAATTAAGTCCATTAGTGCAATAGATATTGATCGGTTTGTCCTAAACCCGTACTGGCTGTCCATTAACAATTTGTGTTTATCAATAAAACTGTCCAACCTCAGAGTAAAGAGTTTTTCCAACATCTTAGAGAACTGAGAAAGTATGGATTCCGGCCTGTAGTTAGTAAATTGATGTTTATCTCCAGTTTTATAAACCGGAATAATTTTGGCAACTCTTATTTTACATGGAAATGTACCCGTTTTAAATGACAGATTGCAAATATAAGTTAGTGGTTTTACAATACCGTCTAATACCTATTTTGCCAGAGTCATATCAAAGTCATTCCAGTCTATAGATGTATAATTTTTATGCATACTAACAAGATCCAACACCTCCCCTTTATCTACTGCAAAAATATTGATATGCTGTCAAAATTTACTGCTGTTTACCTGCTTGATAAGCTGAAGAAAATGTTTCTAAAAATGTGGGTTTGCCGACTCAAGTCCACATGTTAAGGCCGCTTATGTAAAATTAAAACTCTGGTTACAACCAGTGACGTTAGCATATTGAAGGTTAGCACTCAACCTATTTCTGAGTCAGAGTTGGGTAATAGATTGAATTTATTTATTGAGCAAATGCGCTTCCAATGAGCTGTGTTGCCATGAAAGATGAAGACATGCAGCTTTGCATCCACGAGGAGGGCTACAATATGAGTTGATGACAGTAGTGAACTTAAATTTCTTGAAATTCCATCTTGAATTAGAATGTAATTTTGTTAATGCTGCTGAAGGTGGTATTTAGATAAGGTTTAAATTTAGTTGAATTAGATAATAGTTGTTTCAGATGCTAAACTGTAAAGACCTCCTTAATGACTTTGCTACATTGGTAGTTCGATGCATGGTGTAATATGAAAAAGAAAAAAAAAAAAAAGAAGCCACTGGATGGCAGTATTGACTTTTTTTGTTTAGCCAGTCTGGAGCTAGGTTTTGGGCATGTCCCGGGCATGCCTCAGAGTGGAAAGTCTCAGAGGATGGAAAAAAGTCTGGAAGGTGGGAGGGGACTGGAAAAGAGTATATAAGGAGAAAAAATTGAGAGTAAAGTGTTAGGAGAAATTGCAAGGAGAAATTGTGGAAGGATACATTTGACCAGACCTCTCACTCTTTTCAAGACCTGTGAAGCTCTTTTTGTGGATTTTTGCCTGTGTTGGAGCATTTTCCTGTCCCAGGACATTGCACCATAGCAACCCCATCTTAATCACAAAGGGACTATAACTATCTCATTTTTTTTTTCTTTTATCTTGGTCAGTTTTTTGTTTTATGTAATCTGTTAAAGTTTTACAATTTTGTCTGTCATTCCTTGCTATCTGATAACAAATTGGGGCCATAACAATGGCATGCATATTAAATTATTTAAATGTATCCTATGCGTCAAACTTTCACGATGCACTGATAACCAAGTCACTCAACTTTTCAATTACCAAGGTTTTTTTTTTTTTTTTTTTTAATTTTATTTTTTTTTTTTTTAAAAATTTGGCATCTCCAATCCCACCCGAATTTGGAATGCCCAATTGGGGAACTATGTACAAAGCTTGCTCGTATGCGACCCCTTGCTGCCAACTCAGGATAGTGAAGACAGTTCACGGCTCTCCTCCGAAGCACGTGCCTGTCAGCCACTGATTCTTATACACTCGCTGGTTGAATCTTCGCAAGTTCAGAGCGAGGGCGGAGGATACCCGGACATGAACCAAGCCGGAGTCTTCCTGACGAGCGCCCGTCTGGCCAACAGGAGGTGCTGGAGCAACGAACAAAGCTGTTCTCGAATACCCTAATCCGGCAGTCCCTTCCCAATTTGTAACCCTGTAGCGCGATAGCCAATTGTGCGCTACTCTGAAAAAGTTGCCGACCCCTGCCGGTGGGTACGCCGAGGCTCGAACCCGCGACGTGGTGATCACCTCTGCACTGCAGCGCAGTGCCTTAACCGTGTGAGCCACCCGGCAATTACCAAGGTTTTGACGTAAGAAGCCTTTATAATTTAATAAATTAATTATTATTAGGGCTTTCTCGTTAATTAATCGCGATTAATTTTAACGCAATAAAAGTAACTGCCACTATGAGGCAGATAGACTTTCTTGCTTATTACTTTTTCTATGACACACACCTAACGCGGTCATTTGAAATGCTTCCGGGAAGAAAACTGTGATTCGAAGTCCGCTAGCTAATTACCACCAAGGTTGGACAGCCTCCATCGCCTTTGCATAATTAGCTCACCTAAAATCAATTCCTGTGTACTTTGCCTACCTTGCACTCAAGCCATTTATTCAGCCAACTGACTAATCAAAATCAAAATGTGGCCTATAATGATTAACAAGTGAAAATCAGAAGCACACGGACCTAACCAGGTTGCTGTGTTAGATTGAAAGAATTTCAATAATCTGAATAAATAGCAGACCTCTGAATTCCACCTTTCATTGAGGAATTTTGTATGCATTATTAAAGATATTTCTAAAAAAAAAAAAAAAGAAATTACTCAAAGATGGCCCTGGTTTTAAGAGCTTCAAAATATAGGCTACGTGAAGTGGAAAACATTTTGTGAAGCATACCGAACGTGAATGCAAGAGAGAATATGTTTGCATTGCAGGCAATAGTCAAATGCATCAAAGATTTGGCAATTAACGTTCAGGCGAATCTTTGCCGCAAATTTGACGCATTTTTTATTAGATAATTGAACGAGAGTAATTTAAAATAATGTAACCCATAGCACTTGATTTTATTTACTTTTGAGCGTCTAAATAACCAACAGTGAAGGTGTAAAACATTTTGTTTAAGCGTATAGAACGTGACATGTAAATTGTTAACGAATTTGAAAATCTTTCAATATAACGCGGCAGCCTGGTTAGGTCTGTCTGCTTCTCATTATCTCTTCTTAACCCCTTAAGTCCTGAGCCTCTTTTTTGAAAATGGCAAGCCCAAAATGAAATGAGTATAAATGAGTTTATCTCTGTGACTGCTTGGTCCATTTGAATAATCTTGGTATCGTAATAAAGGTAAAACCATTTGGGATTTCATACCTGGTGTAAAAATCACATATATGTCACTGAGTCAGAGTAAATGGAGATTGAACACAGTGTAAATGAAAGATCTCATTTTGCCCCAAACAAATTTTTTACAATTTCCCATATAAAGATAATACATACAATGAAAATTAAGTTTGACTCCACAGGAGCATATTTATTAAAAAACAAAACAAATAAGTAAAATGATAAATACAAAGGCAATGTGAAAATATGTTAAAGAAAAGTAAGAATAACAAAAACCCCAGTGATTATTTGTAGAAGGCAACTGCGATTATTTCCAAAAAAATAAATAAAATAAAAAAAGGTACCCCGATCAGGAATCGTACCTTTACAATTTCCTTTCAGCAGCGCAGCATTTTATCCAATAGGCTGCGCCAATCGACAACAGTCTATGGTGAAATTGCCCATTCAACGAATGGCTAAGGAAAATACATAGGCTACTGTACTGTTGTAGGCTCAGTATTTGTGCGGAATAGTGCAAAGATTCTGAAAGAAAATGACTTTGAAAATGAATGTTGAATATTTAGCGGATAATTATTCGGACAATACCTCAAACAAACTAGTTATGCGTTTATATTGTCGCGCTATTCAAGAACATTCATTATGTCCCATGGACTCAGCTTGACGCACTCGGAACGCAACGCTGTAGCTCAGGCTAGGTTTCTGCCATTAAGGTGGTTTAGAATTTGTTAGAATCATCAGGACTCATACAATCAAATTCCTATCGGCATAGTCTTCCTGACAGCATCACAAGCCGATCTCAGAAAGAATAATACATTGCAAGGAGGCGGAATGCTACGCAGCTGAGACATTTGAAGCGATGCCCTGGGAAAGAACATGCTAGTATCCCGGCAGATCTAGTTTCGTTATAACATGAACACATTGGGCTAACAAAAGCAAGTGCAGATTTACCCTCAAACAGTTTTTTTATTGCAAAATATCAAAGGTAAGAATTTTTTTCTGCTCATCTCTGTAGACTGTGAAGTGTATGCCTGCTGTTCTTTCAATGTGGTGTCGGTTTAAAATGACAGGGCTCATATCGTTGCATTCTGTGGACTTCCCTCTTTTATTTGAGGTATCTTTTTTATGCATAGCACGAATTCAGCAGAAATCCTGGCGATTCAGCACTGATATGATTTTATTCTATGTTCTGCTGCATGCTTATTTACTTGCTTGGTGCTTGAATTGTGTTCGGCTGAGGTAAAAATGGTTTACATGAGCTTTTGGCCGAGTTTCTTCGCGAAATGTGGATATGCCGCTTGACAAAGTCGTGATTTGAAAAAATGCTGTATTTATATGCGTAATAACCATCCCCGGTACCGGGGTTCTTCAGGATCTCAGTTCTTAAGGGGTTAATCATAGGCCACATTTTGGTTTTGATTTGTCAGTTGGCTGAATAAATGGCTTGATTGCAAGTCAGGCAAAGTACACGGGAATTGATTTAAGGAAAGCTAATTATGCCAAGGCGATGGAGGCTGTCCAACCTCGGTGGTAATTCGCGGACTTCAAATCTCAGTTTTCTTCCCGGAAGCATTTCAGATGACCGCATTAGGTAAGTGTCATAGAAAAGGTAATAAGCAATCACGTCTGTCTACCTCATAGTGGCAGTTACTTTTATTGCGCTTAAATTACTCGCGATTAATTAACGCAACAGCCCTAATTATTATCGCTTGGCGCAGAAACCAGTGGGCAACTATGTCCCTGTAAATGCAACCTACTCCTTGGAACGCTTAAAGCATTAAGATTAAGTGCAATCTTAAAATAAATTAGGTTGCTCTGCTGAAAAAATCCTAGAACAGGAGATTGAATTCAGATAAAGAACTGGTTTCATTAGGGCCCGAGCACCGACCGGTGCCAGGGCCCGGAACGGGTCCTGGCACCGAAGGTGCGAGGAACCTATTGTTTTTGATGGGATTTTTATTATTCTTCTTCTTCTTCTTCTTCTTCTTCTTCAATTTTTTTGCCACACAGGAAGTGAGCTATGAGCCATTTCCTGCGTTTTTTCAGATTTTACGAACACATTTTTGAGGGCCTTATCATACTCGAAAAGACACCAACCTTCACTCATAGACTTAAAATATTAAGTTCCTTGATTCGATATCTCATTTGGCACTATGTGTGACATGGTGGCTCTATAGCGCCCCCTAATACATAATTGCATATATGAGGGCATCAACATGCTTGAAAACTCACAAAACTTTGCAAACACATTAAGCTGGTCATACTATTCACTAGGATATAAGGTTCACAGATAGATGTGGCTAAATTGCATTACAGCGCCACCTAGAATATTTCAATGAAGCAGCCCTCGCAGCGTGTTTAACCTACATGTACGAAATTCGATGGACATGTGTACTAGGCCAAGACCTAAAAAAAAGTCTCTTGGTGCCATGACCTAGACTCAACAGGAAGTCCGCCATTTTTAATTGAATTTGCAAATTTTTTTAATTTTTTGCCATTCACAGGCATCGTACTTTAACGAACTCCTCCTAGAGATTTTATCCGATCAATGTAAAATTTTGCATATGACATCTTAAGACCTTGGCAATGTTAAATTGCAAAGCTTTTTTTGATACATCGAACTTTGTATCCGTGGTGTCGTGGCGAATTTTGATGTTCCGCCATGAAACAGGAAGTTTTTTTTACGCACACATGCTTTGTGAGAGTTGCACGAAACTTCACAGGCTTGATAATAGTCTACTTCCAAGTATACCCACATGTTGATATTGGATTGGGTGTGGTCAGGTGGCTCCACAGCACCCTCTTGACACGGCCATGTTGAGATAAAAGTGCTTTAATGTTCATAGAATTTGGTGTGGTCATTGCGTTTGTCATATCGAGTGATAATAATTTTTTTGAAGTTTTTTGGCTAAACAGGAAGTGAGCTATGAGCCATTTCCTGCGTTTTTCCAAATTTTAGAAACACATGTTTGGAAGCCTTAGAATACTCAAAATCTTGCAAAAGTTGCACAAATTATTATTGTCTTATTGTCTTCAATTTTATACATCAATTTACACTAAATTTGGCACAATGGCTCTTTAGCGCCCCCAATGAGATTTTTAAAAGAATTGCCCTCTTGAGGGTCTCAGCATGTTCGAAAACTCACAAAATTTTGTAAATGTATAAAAACCATCATTCGTATTACTCTGACAAAAAACTTACAAATCGACATGGCAAAAATGGCATTATAGCGCCCCCTGGAAAATTTCAAATAAGCAGCCCTCGCAGCCCGGTAAACCCACGTGTATGAAATTCGGTAGACATGTGGAATATGCCGAGACCTACAAAAAAGTCTCTTGGTGCCATGACCTAGACTCAACAGGAAGGCTGCCATTTTTAATTGAAATTGCAACTCTTTTAAATTTTTTTTGCCATTCACGGGTGTTGTACTTTAACGAACTCCTCCTAGAGATTTTATCCGATCAACTTAAAATTTGGCATATAATATCTAAAAACCTTGCTGACGTTAAATTGCGAAGCTTTTTTGATTTCATCGAACGATGCATCCGTGGCGTCATGGCGAATTTTGATGTCCTGCCATGAAAGAGGAAGTTGCTTTCAATTCCACATACTTTGTGGGATTTGCCTGAAACTTTCCAAGCTTGATAAAATTGTCCGCCCAAGTACAGATATATGCTTATTTTATATCAAGAGGTGCCAGGTGGCTCCACAGCGCCCTCTAGATATGGCCATGTTCAGATAAAAGTGCTTGAAAGTTCATGAAATTTGATATGATCATTGCATTAGTCATTCTCCGCAATTGTTAATTTTTTGAAATTTTTTTGCCAAACAGGAAGTGAGCTATGAGCTATTTCCTGCGTTTTTCCAAATTTTACGAACACACGTTTTAAGGCCTTAGAATGCTCCAAAACTTGCAAAACCATCCAAAAATTAGAACTGTCTTATTCTCTTCAATACATCCATCAATTGGCACTAAATGGGGCATAATGGCTCTATAGCGCCCCCAATAATATTTATAAAAGAATTGCTCTTTTGAAAGTCTAAACATGCTGGAAAATTCACAAAAATCAAAACACTCATGGAGCCCCGTATTACGATTACTGTGTTGTAGATTTTGTGCACAGGCAAGTCAAAATGGTATCATAGCGCCCTCCAGAAAATTTTTGCACTCCCATCAGGAAACCACATTGTACGCGGTCGAGCTGTGTCCAATGGCTCTGAATGGACACCTGCAGCCATCAAGATCTTGCTGCCACCCCAATGTGCACAGGGGGGGCGAGGGCCCTTTCAACGCTGCTTGCAGCTTTAATTATTATTATTATTATTATTATATTACTTCTTTTCATATATTTTATTATTATTTTTAGTTTTTGCATCCATAGAATATCACTATTAAGTACATTGTCAATGTAGCCTTTCAATGACCTTTCATTTCTTAATATTTTCTTAATAATCACAGGATTATATACTGGTTTTGATTATTCAGTAAATAAACTGAGTGATTTTTATCAAGCGATTTTGAACAAGAACAGCTTGAAAGCAATTATGCCTCTGAGGGTTACAGAATCACAGCATCCCGTAACGCCAGCATAACCTCAAGGGAGATGTTGAGCTTTTGGAAGTTAAGGAAGAACTACAACCAGAGAATTTCTGGCTAAATTTATTTTATGAAAATTAGCAGTTATCATTAGCTTCCACTAAATTTTTAGCAGTTTATTGGTTTAGCATTATCTAAGGTAACTTTCTGAGTTTGCGGATGAGCTGCGATCAAAGCTCATGTTTCACTTTGCTGTATCCTCCACTAGGACTTAGCAGCCCATTGGAAGGCTCTCTCCTTCATTATTTGCCATCTTAATCGAACCACTAGCAGCAGCTATACGTCAGAAATCAAACATTACAGGTATCGAAACACAAAATATTCACCATAAGATTAGCCTTTATGCCGACGACATTTTCTTATATTTAAGGAACCCATTGACATCCCTGTCTGAAACCATTCAACTCATTAACACTTTTTCAACACTTTCAGACTATTCCATTAACTGGTCCAAATCCACGATTCTCCCTCCCTCTCCTAACAGTTGGGATGTGGCAGCCCAATCTCCACCTTTCTCCCTGCGCACTGCTAACATCACATACTTAGGAATCAACATTTCCCCCAGGCTGTCAGAGTTGGTAAATCTTAACTTCAACCCTCTCCTTAAAACAATAGAAGACGACCTTAAACGCTGGATGAATTTACCATTATCACTTATAGGTAGAATTGCAGTAATAAAAATGACTATCCTTCCTAAAATAAACTATCTCTTCTCAATGATCCCAATCAAACCTCCTCCTTCTTGGTTCAAATCTCTCGACTCTCTCATTTCAAAATTTTACTGGAAAAATAAGCCACCTAGAATTAGATTGTGTACTCTACAGAAACCCAAAAACTTAGGAGGACTGCAGGCTCCAAACTTTTTCCATTATTTCACTGCCCACCAACTTCAGTATATTTATAAAGGGATTAACCCAAAAGAATCTGACACCTCTTGGACAGACATCGAACAAACATTCTGCAAAGAAATCAGCATCTCAGACCTTCCATTCCTGAGCCCCATCATCAAACGCCATCCCTGTTTTAAAAATCCTACCATAGCTACGGCTCTGACTGCTTGGTGGAAATTTCACCAAATGACTAACATCACAACTTCTCCCTCCATACGCACTTCCATCTGGAACAATCCTGACTTCTTCATGAACAGGAAACCACTCAACTTCTCCTCATGGATCTCCAGAGGTATCACGCACCTCGAGCACATTCTCCATAACAATACCTTGGGCCACATTTTCTCATTTGGTCCAAAAGTTTGGCATCGAGAACAACCAGTTTTTAGAGTTTCATCAAATGCAATCTGCTATAAAGTCAAAAATCAACATTAAATCCTCCAACTTGGAACTTGCTCCATTGACCTCAGACTTGATCAATATCACCACTAGGAAGAAATTGCTATCAAAAATACATAAAATAATTTCCAAATCTGACCAAACAGTTTCAGTCCCATTTACAAAATGGGAACAAGACCTCCAGATCACCCCCAGTGCCGACTTCTGGACCAAAGTATGCAATAACATCTTCTCTATGTCCACCAACACAAACATACAGCTCATACAATACAAGATCATTCATAGAGCACACTACACGGGTGAGAGGATGTGCAGAATGGGGTTCACTGACACTGAAATATGTTTGCATTGCACACAGAACACAGTAGATAACTACCTTCATGCCACATGGGACTGCACACCAATAAAACATTTCTGGAAAGATATCACAGATCACCTCTCACTTCTTTTGAGCAGCCATATCCCACTATCACCCACACTCTGTCTACTTGGAGACATATCGGACATCAACCTGAACACCACATCCAGCAGAATACTCTCCGTTGCCCTAACCATCGCCAAGAAAACTATCCTCATGAACTGGAAATCAAGAAAAAAAATCAACATCGCACTTTGGAATAACCTGCTGACAGAATACATATCAATGGAAAAATTATCTGCCGCCCTTAGAAAACAACCTACTGAACCTGACATCTGGAATTCAATTTTACATAATATTAATTCTTGATGTCTTGAACATTCACGCCCATTGGCTCTTTCTGCCTGTGTACCAATCAAGATGCCCACACACATAAACCATTACGAACTCTTACGCACACACACACGCGCACACACACACACACACACACACACACACACACACTTTACATACTCCACAATAAATAAACACACCATATCAAGTTCTTCTTTGTTTTTCCCTTCTTTTCTTTCATTGAATCTACAGTTTCTTTCAATATTTTTCATGTGGTTGTTTGAATTGTATTGATGATGATGATGATGATGATCATTATTATTGTTGTTATTGCTGCTGTTATTTCATTGTATTGATATTTTTCCCACCTCTTCCTTTGTTTCCCTTTTCTTTTTTTATACTCAGCAACAAAAGTTTCTGTGACACCAATATTGTTAATTATTTTTCATAACGCAATTATGAAATTGTCATACATGGTGATATCAGACTGAAACAGTACACGTAAACACAACATTGAAATGGAAATCATGAAAATGCGAGAAAATGACTTTGCACTTGAAAATGTGCGTAAATCATGCTTGTGGATGGAAATAAAAGGGGAGAATTTTTGGAATGTTCACATTGTGCCTGATGAACGACGGAAGCATCACTTATCGAAAACACAGCCATTTCGGATCAGGAACTCTACCCTCTAAATGCCAAGACTGTCTGAAAATGATCGGTGGAGGGCCATTGGGATGATTGAATCCGGAACCTCGCAGAGGGAAGTTGCTCATCGCCTGAATGTCCACCGAAACACCATTTGGAACTTATGGCAGCGTCATCAGCAGACAAGACATGTCAGAGACCGTCCTCGCAGCGGCCGTCCACGAGTAACCACTCCCAGACAGGACAACTGGATTCGAACAACCCATCTCCGAAATCGATTCCAACCTGCAACCATAACTGCAAGAACGATACCTGGTTTGAGGCGACTGTCTGCACAGACAATCCGTCGCCGTCTCCGTCATTTTGGCATTGTCCCACGTCGGCCAGCAAGACGTCCAATACTCACAGTACAACACCGATGACTGCGTCTACAGTGGGCACAACAACATCGACGGTGGATCCAACGTCAGTGGGATCTTGTACTCTTCACTGATGAATCAAGATTCATGCTTAACCGATGTGATGGTCGTTTACGTGTATACCGTCGACGTGGAGAACGTTATGCCAACAACTGTGTTCAGGAATTTGATCGTTTTGGAGGTGGTAGTGTCATGATTTGGGGAGGGATCACGGCTAGAAACACAACAGATTTGCTTGTTATTGATGGAAATCTGACAGGTCAAAGATATCGCGATGAAGTGCTACGGCCATTGGTGGTACCGTTTTTGATGCAACATGGTCCCGGAATAACGCTGCATTATGATAACGCCAGACCACACGTTGCAAGGATTATACAGCAGTATCTGATGCAACAACATGTCAATGTCCTGCCATGGCCAGCCAGATCCCCAGACATGTCCCCAATCGAGCATCTTTGGGACGAGATGGATCGACGTTTGCGGCGGTTGGATAACCCGCCAGCTACACTCCAGGAATTGCGACAACGTCTACGTCAGATTTGGAATGACATCCCACAGCAATTTCTGGCACATCTGATTCGGTCCATGCGCCAGAGATGCATTGCTTGCATCATGGCACGAGGAAGTCACACCCGGTATTGAAGTGTGAAGGTCACAATTGGTTAGACGTCAGACAAGTGCTTCATGACGCATGAAAATGACATTTTTCTTTTTGAGTGACGTTGGCACTGAAAAGTCAGTGTTTCTCCTGTTAAATAAACATATTGATTGCATTGAGATCTTTGCGTGTCATTTATAACATACACATAAATGGTGTCACAGAAACTTTTGTTGCTGAGTAATATTTCGTTCTAGGCAAAACAACACCATTGCTTGTTTCCACAAAAGGGTTACTGTTTCATTAGTAAACAGGTCAAGATAGCCAATAACTCCAATGATATTCCTTTTTGAGCTTTACTTTTATGCTAGGAATCATTTTTGTCATGCGAAGAAAGGTGCCTTTTGGAACAAAACTGGTCATGTTTTAATATCACCAGTTTATAGACTTACAGTATTTTTCAGATAATATGGCAGCAATAGTTTTGCTTTTTTTTTGTGAACAAATTTTTAATTGCAAATGGCACAAAAATGAGATATACAAGTGTTTAAAGTACTTTTAAGTGTTTTGTTTACAAGTTACATTTAGCTAAAGTGTGATGTTTTGCACTAATTAGAAGGATGTTAGTCAGCCTATAATGCCTTTGACTTTAACATTTTTTATATTTGTTCTTATTATGGTCCCACCGAGCTTGCACAATAGAGGGCAAGATATATTGTAACTGTATGTTCATGTTGGAAGAATACGGTTTCCTTTAAACGAAATAATTGTGTTTTCCTCATATTGCATCGCAGTATCCAGTTTAAAGGGATCATATAACAAACAACTTATCATTACTGATACTTTATTGCTCATAGATAAAGGAGTGATAATAATACAGTAAATGCTCTGAATTTCTTAGATATAGCTGTGCAGTATTCTTCGTAGACCGAATAGCAGCAGATGATGGAAGACTCATTACAACAAGAAGAGACACAAGACTTTTATTTTTTAGAGACTTGAGACTTGACTTGGACTCGTGACCAAAGACTTGAGACTTGACCAAGTCTCACCCCACAAAGACTTGGACTTGACTTGGACTTGTGACCAAAGACTTGGGACTTGACTTGGACTTGCATAAAAAGACTTGTGAACATCTCTGCCACAGAGCAGCTGAAGTACTGCGGAATATGGGAATAAGGCCCCTCCTGAGGGTGGTGCTGCTGCCCATAACAGTCTGGCATAATGGTTGAGCCCGAGTGGTGAACCTAAACCCTGACAGGGAAGAAACACCGAGAGAGGGCGAGAGGCGCGATTCTGGCCGAGCTGTGGAGGTAAAGACAACCCCCCACTCACTGCAACTCACCCCCCCCACCTTCAGCCTCCCCCTCCCTTTGATACACTCACTCTTTCGCACACACGCGCTCACACGCTCACGCACAAACACGCTCACACACGCTCACACACACACACGCACACACACTCATTCGTACACACACACACACACACACACACACACCCCTCTAATACAATGACTGTCTTTTTTTTCTTCTCTCTCTTCACTAAAAATAATTTTTCAGTTTTTTTTTATTTTCTGTTTTTTGTTGTTTTTGAATCATTATCACTTTTCTTTGTTTATTTGTAAATTTATTTTCTCCCCCCCCCCCCCGCCCAAGTCATCTTCCTCCTTATTTACCCATCTACCAAAAGAACCTTTAAGAATAAGAATAAGGAGAGCAGAAGGGAATTCTTGTTTCTTTTTTTTGCTTTTTTTGTGCTTTTTTTCTTTTTTTTGAGTCATTTTACCCTTTGTCTTTCATGATCATCTCCATTTCTCATCGTATCATTCCATTACTATCTGCAATTATCTTCACCTTTCACTATATCAATGCCTGTTTATGTGTTGTTCTTGACTTAAATAAAAAACACATTTTAACAGCATTATGTTTTTTTTTCTCTCTCTCCCTCATCACTGACTTCACATCTATACGTGTATGCACGGCACACACACACATACAGACCTACTCTTTTTCTCTCTCTTTTTTTTCTTCTTCTTTTCAGCATCATGTTCGTTAGTTACCTTGATGCCGCATCCCTTTTGTGTCCAGTTTGTGCTTAATTATGTATCTGTTATGTCCACTTAGTGTGTAATTGGTTGTTTGTATGTTATTCTGTTTACTTTTTAAGGCTGGCTGTTTTGTGTGTTTTCTGCTTGTTTTTTTTGTATTAAAAAAAAAAAAAAAATAGCAGCCCATTGGATTATGTCAGTCTCTTTTTTAGCATTTAGAGACACATTGTCTGCTCTTATGAAAGTGAAAGTATGTGTTTGCAGTAAACCCCAAATAAGCATTATAGGTCCACAAACATTTCTGACATAATGTGAAGAAGAGTTTACAGTTGTACACAATCCCATATGAAAAACACCTAGTTTAAAAATATTAATGGGGCTTTTTAAATTATTTTATTGCTGTTGTGGTTGGAATTCAAACCCACATACAAAGCGGTACTGCAGGACTGAGTTGGGAACCACTGGGCTAAAAGAACGTAGGGCCTGAAATTGAAATGGTATAACTCCAGATAGTAAAATATCCCTTTGAGATGTTACCTCGGCATTGATCCAGGCAGTTTTTGTGGGGAAGTACTTGAAGCAGCGCCTGTTGAAGTACGCCCAACCAATAGGACAGGAATATGCCTCAGCTGTTTCAAAGGCAGACACAGTCCATTTTAAGGCCAGGTTTCATCAAGTCCCTCAAATATCAACTGACTAATTACTAGAAGAGCACACCTCTATCCATGTACTGACTTAAATTAAACAATAATTTTAAAGTACAATGATGTTTTTATTAATTTTGACTAATTGTGAATTAAGACTTATAAGTTGCTGAGGGTTGATTGAGAGCAAATTCAACAAAACATACAAAAACTCACCCCAAGATATGCAGGAGAGAAGAGCAATACAGATGAATGTAGACAATTGGAAGGAGGCCATGATGTCTTTTCTTCAACCAGGAGAGACAGACTGCTATCCCAATAACTAAAATCAATTGATGAACTAAAGACTATTCTCAAAAGCCTGTTGAAGATACAGTTGGAGTGTCTTTCACAGACTGATTCAATTAGCAAGGAGCATTTGATCGTACAACTACAGTCTTTTTAAAAGCAAGTGATAGATATTTGTATGGATGTTTTATTTGCTGAGGTGGGAGGTACCATGTATTGGAAAAATGATAAAAATCTGTTCTACAGAAGGGCATGAATTCCTGAGAGTTTACTGAGAGTTATGGTCATGACAAATTTATGATGCAGATCCTGAAACGTGATGTGTAATAAACTGTTAAGCTAATCTAAGTACACTTGAGAAACATTCCTGAGAAGGTGGCCCTCAAATTCCTGGAAAGTCTCTCACCTCATCCAGAGAAAATACTTAAAAGGTTTGAACAATTCAGTCCTTTGAAAAAGTATTTGTCTCCTTCCCAGTTTAATTTTTTTGTATATTTGTCGCACTTAAATATTTCACATCAACAAACAAATATTAATATTGGACAACCCTACACTGAAAAAAATGTTTTGTTGAATGAACATAATTTTTTTAAGGTAAGAGGTTGCACAAAATATTTTTAGATATATAGATATTTTTATTATGTTGACTATTTGAAATTACTTATGTTTTTTAAGTAGAGTTAAAAAACACACCTATTTCTATTAAAATATGCTTAATTAATATATGGAACGTTTACTAGGGGTCAAAATCACTTTTTTCAGTGTAGTAAACACAAGATGCAGTTTTTACCACTCAGTCCTAACTAAGGGGCAGGGGGTATTGTCATCCCCTATGCAGACGGGTGGGTGGACGGGCGGTCTGGAGGCAGGCGGAAAAATTGTCTCTGGACCATTTCTCTGTAACCGTCTGGTTTTGGAACTTGATTTTGCATATGTGTATGTGTCCCTTTGTATGTGTATGTGTATGTATGTGTTTGTATGTATGTGTATATGTCCCTTTATTAGGTAGGCATGCCTTGTGGTGGTTTTGTACCTGAATGACCTTTGGCCTTGCCTCACTGATCTTCACCATTTTTGGCCATTTGGCCATTTCTCTCAAACCGCTAGGGTAAGGAGCTTGATTTTGCATATGTGGACTTGTCTTGGTGGGTAGCCTTGCCTCGTCGAGGTTTTGTACCCCAATGACCTTTGACCTTGGCTTAATGACCTTCACCTTTAAAACTTTTTATGGGCAATTTCTTTCAAACTGCTTGGGTTAGGACCTTGTTTTGCATATGTGGACTTGCCTTACTGGGTAGGCCTCGTCCAGGTTTTGTACCACAATGACCATTCACTTCAGGTCATACCTTTTATTCAGTGTTTGGGGGCTGAGGGGTATTGCCTTCACCCTCATGAAACACCTTTTTAAATTATGTTGTCATTTATCGAAAATAGTAATCAGGAGCTCTCCCTTTCAAAACTCAAATGCCAATTTTGAGCAAAGGTGCATCCCACAGGCATGGGCAACTTACACATATGTGAAGGCACCATTAATGCTGAAAGATACATACAAGTTTTGGAACAACATATGTTGCCATCCAAGCAACGTCTTTTTCATGGACACCCCTGCTTATTTCAGCAAGACAATGCCAAGCCACATTCTGCATGTGTTACAACAGCATGGCTCCGTAGTAAAAGAGTGCGGGTACTAGACTGGCCTGCCTGTAGTCCCGACCTGCCTCCCATTGAAAATGTGTGGCGCATTATGAAGCGTAAAATACGACAACGGAGACCCCGGACTGTTGAACAACTTAAGCTGTACATCAAGCAAGAATTGGAAAGAGTTCCACCTGAAAAGCTTCAAAAACTGGTCTCCTCAGTTCCCAAACGTTTACTGAGTGTCGTTAAAAGGAAAGGCGATGTAACACAGTGGTAAAAAGGCCCCTGTGCCAACTTTTTTGGAATGTGTTGCTGCCTTTAAATTCTAAGTTAATGATTATTTGCAAAAAAAAAGAAGTTTCTCAGTTTGAACATTGAACATCTTGTCTTTGCAGTGTATTCAATTGAATATAAGTTGAAAAGGATTTGCAAATCATTGTATTCTGTTTTTATCTACGATTTACATAACGTGCCAACTTCACTGGTTTTGGGTTTTGTAGATAAGGTACCCCATTAAATTCAGCATTTGCTTATTTGCATCTTGCAATGCAAACTGTCTAATCTTCAGTTAGTGGTTGTTTTAACTAAAGCAAAGAAAATGATTATCAACTATAAGTTTTAATATCGTTTACCGAAATGCGTTAAATTTTGTGTCCACATAAAGTGTTGATTGACGATATATTTAAAATCAAATAATCAATTAATTCATAAATCAATCATTTTTAAATATAAAAAAATGTTTTCATGGCTGAGTGGGCCAATGCTGTCAAGGCCCAACACTGGCTACATCCCTGATCTGCAGTAGTACACTAAAATCTGCATGATAATAAATGAAGCTGTTTAATTATTAGAAATTTATATTTGGCTTTACTTCAAATGGTCTGTGCATGTGGGAAGGTGCTAATTGTCTTCCAGAGCAATGCATAGTTCCACTGACATCCGGATTATTTGTGCGAAATACTGGGGTGGTGTCAGAATAACAGACATTACATGACAGACATTTTTGTTTTGGTGGTACTCACTCAAAATTGAGCTAAATTTCATAAATACTTTTACATGGTGTCTGGAACTATGTCTCAGTAAACAGTATGGGTTTTATTCACTACTATATTTTTACTGTATTGTACATTGTGTGTGTAAGAAAACATGGAAAAAATTGTGTCCCTCACAGACTCAATAAAGGATGCAACCTTTTTTTTTGGTAATGTTTGATCTCATATTATAAGGGATGGGTGGACATTCTTTTAATTCTTTTTTTTCCGGTTTGCGAACACTCGGTATATTTATATAGGACTGAACTCCTTCCAAAAAAACACTACAGGCTAAAGTATTTAGAACACCCTGCATTTTTCAGAATTTGGCTGGTTTTTTGTCATCACAAAGTTAATTTTGAGCAATAAAGGCACACAAAGACACTTGTATTAACTAAAAATGTTGCTTGATAACAACTGTACATCTTGAAATACAACTTGAGTTGCTGTGGGATGAACTTGACTGGGCAGTCGGAGAAGTGTGCACTTCCAGTTCAAACGAGCTCATGAAGGAACTCCTGAAAGCCCCTCATGAGTTACTAGAAAGTTTCGTCCTTAAACTGCAAAGAATGCCTCGGATATATCAACCTGTAATCAAGAGTAAGGGAGGGTACGTTGTGAAGAGTCAAATTCGAATATTTATATCTCTTAGCAAATACAACCCTAATTCCCAAAAAGTTTGGACGCTGTTTACACTGTAAATAAAAAGAGAATGCAACAATATGCAAATCTCATAAACCCACATTTTATTCACAATAAAACATAGAAAAAATATCAGATGTTGAAAGTGAGATTTTTAACTATTTCACGAAAAATATTAGCGCATTTTGAATTTGGCAGCAACACATCTCAAAAAAGTTGGGACAGGGCCATGTTTACTATCGTGTAGCAACCCCGCCTCTTTTAAAAACAGTCTGTAAACGTCTGAGAAGTGAGCAAAGATAAATAGTGATCCACCCCATGAGTAAGACTTCTGTTTATATGCTCTCTTTCCTTGTTGCAAAAATTGAGACATAGTCCTGCCAACTCTTTCCCCTGTTATAATAAAATAGTCTGTAATTCAATCATTTTTACTGAAAAAAAAACAAAACTCAGTCCCACGAAAACCACATCTACTGTCTCTGACCAATATTTTCCTATGTAATTATGTTTTTTCTTTGCTCTAAAGAAATTTAAAGGAAGGAGCTTTGAATATACACCATCCATCCGCAACAAAGCAAATATTCAAAAATTTGCTGGGGTCAACTACTTGTGAATAGTTGAAGACATCCTTAATGCTTCTGAAAATATCAGAGGTATCAGAATTTTTGAAGGAGTGTTTTTATATGTGGTAAATGGTATGTTTAGCCTTCAGGAACTTGTTTTGATAGCTTGTGCACATAAATAATAATAATTATGGATGGATTATTCAGACATGGACCACGAGAGAGTTCCACCCTGTCAGGGACATATGCACTGGTATTACAAAGTGTTAATTATGTAAATATTCAACAATACTTAGCTTTTCTTGCACCTTATGTGTTTTTTCTTTGAATAATGTTGAAAAAAGAATTGTTTAGTAGAACGTGTTCATTCTTTAAAACTGTCACTTTTTTACACCCAATTTAAATGATAAATAATAACAGAAATTTGCACAAAATTACATATGTCTGCTGCTGATCCCTTTCAACTCTGTAGTTTTACATTAAAATATGCATAACATTTAACATACTGTGGCGATCTGCCCCAGTTCGTGTTGCCTGTTAAGTTAAACTTAAAAAATAGCGGAACATTTCTATTGGCTGCACCTGGGGGGGGAGAAAGAGCCAATCAGGTCCGGGTTGGGGGGTATAAGAGGGCTGAGTTGCCAGCAATGTTGATGTTGTGTGTTGTTGTAAATGTTGTTTGAGCTGGAGAAAATGAGCGTTATTGCTCGAGCTGAAGAAACGGCCCTTTTAAGGGCCGAACAGCAAATAAAGCGAAGCCCGCCCTGGGCGATGCGAGAACCGCTATTCCTGCCTCAGTCTCAGTCCTTCAGCAGCGAGACTGCTACATTGGCGTCGGACGTGGTATTTGAAGAAATTCGCCTCGAGATCGCGCGCCTCGAGGGAGAACTGAAGACGGGGCTGCACGCGAAAGCGGACAGAGCCCGGGGAGCAGGAGCCAAACAAGAGGGCTGTGTGCACTGGAGGGAAGGAGCGAACCTCGTCCCGCACGAGCTCCTACAGCAGCAGCAGTGGCGGCAGCTGAGAGAGAGGGGGCGCCGGAACCACAGAAGGGAGTGAAGCTACCCCGGTTTAGCGGCGCAGCGCCCTGGGAGCCCCACCAGGCTCAGCTGCTATTGGCGGCCCAGTGCTGTGGGTGGACGTACGGCGAGGCAGCAACCTATCTGGCGCTAGGCCTGGAAGGTCCAGCACTTCAAACGCTACTCGATCTCGACCCAACTGAACAGACTAGCCCAGCTTCACAAACCAAAGCGTTAGAAAGGCGATACGGGCAGCGCCAGTCCACCCGGCTACACCGCCAGAAGCTGCTTCTTCGCCGCCGCCAAACAGGGGAACAGTGGGGGGCCGTAGCCGCCGACCTGCGCTTCCACGCCCGCCAAGGCTACCCCACATTCGGGATGTGTGAGCAAGACGAGCTAGCGCTGCACAGCTTCCTGTAGGCTCTCACCCCGGAACAACTGAGGCACCACGTCATGCTGACCACGCCCCAGACGCTCGATGAAGCCCTTCTACAGGCCGAAAGAGTAGAAGACCTCATCAAGGAAGTGACGGTGACAAGCCCACGAGAGTCACACCCACAAGTACGTGAAGTGGCTCTGGAAGAGCAAGAGGAGCAAGTGAGGCGGGCTCACACTCCTGGTCAGGCACAACAACATCGACGCTGTCTCCGGTGTGACGAGAGGGGCCATATTGCACGGGACTGCACAGCGCCAGCACCAAAGCCAAGGGAGCCCCAGCTGTCGGGAAACGAGCCGGGGGTAGCGCTGTGAGGAGCCCGCCGCCCCCAGTAGCCATCCTCCCCAGTTGTGTGCAGCCTGCCGAACCTGAACCTAGCCTGGCCCCATCCGCACCTCTAGCTGAACATCATTCTGCCCTTGTAAGGGCGGACGAGCAAAAATTCCAGTCTGCCCTTTTCAGGGCGGATGAGCAAGGTGCGTTACCACGGGTGGGCCGGCTGGGTGGGGCTGGTGGGCTGTACCTAGACTGCCGACTGGACGGCTAACCCTGCTGTGCGCTGGTTGACACAGGAGCCACCATCTCCCTAGTTTGGCCAACGACGCTCCCCAACGCCACCTGGGAACCGACCGTGACCAGGCTGCAATCCGTGACCGGCCAGAGGATGGGCATGAAGGGTAAGAAGACATTGAGCGTGGCTGTGGATAGCCACCTAGCCGAACAGAAGTTCTGGCTAGCGGATATTGGGGAAGCATGTATCATAGGCCTGGACTTGTTAGCATCATGGGGAGCTACAGTTGATATAGCACAGGCTACACTCAACATCGGCCAAACCACAGTTCCATTGCACCGAGCTGCAAAAAGAAAGCGGGCCTACACAGCCAACACACGGCCTCCCGCCGACCTGCTAGCTAGCCCACCAGTGCCCATGCAGCACGCTAGCCGGCCCCCTATGCAGCATGCCGGCCCCGGGAGCAGCCCCGCTACCGTCCACCAGTCTCCTTCTTCATGCCCTGCCTCACGGCTGAGGCCATCCGCGAGCTGTGGCAACGCAGCTGCAGTGGACTCGCCCCTTCTCAGTGCCAGCAACTGTACCACTTGTTGACGGATAACGCAGGCCTTTTCGCAGTGCGCGATGAGGAATGCACGCAGACAGATTTGGTGCAGCACACCATTGACACTGGTAATGCCGCACCTGCGCCCCCATCGGTTATCATTGTCCAAGCGGCTGGTAGCGGAGGAGAAGGTGAGAGAGATGGCTGCAGCTGGTGTCATAGAACCCTCAGACAGCCCATGGGCGGCACCTGCTGTACTGGTGCGTAAAAAAAATGGAGAGTGGCGGTTTTTTGTTGACCATCGGCAACTTAATGCCGTTACCCGCAAAGACGCCTATCCTCTACCACGCATCGATGAAGCGCTAGACCACATCGCGGGGTCCAGTTGGTTCAACTCGCTGGACCTCTGCAGTGCATACTGGCAAGTGAGGCTAGCTCCTAGTGCTAAAGCTAAGACCGCCTTCACCATGGGGGGGATTGTGGCATTTTTGGGTAATGCCGTTCGGCCTTTGCAATGCTCCGGCGACCTTTGAACGGCTCATGGAAAGAGTGCTGCCGACCGTCCCTCGAAGTCACTGTGTAGTGTACCTAGACGACCTCTTAGTGCATGCCAGCAACTTTGAGCAAGCCCTCGAGAATCTAAGTGAGGTGTTAAATGCAATTCGACTGGCTGGGCTACGGTTGAATCCCCGAAAGTGCCAGCTTCTCTGGAGGGAGACGGCCTTCCTGGGGCACCTCGTAAGTGAGTGAGGGGTGGCGACCGACCCGGTTAAGGTAACTGCAGTGTAAGAGTGGCCGACACCGGCAGACGTGGGCGAGCTGCGTATCTTCCTGGGGCTGGCTAGCTACTATCGGTGCTACATGCAGGAGTTCGCCTCCATAGCTCGTCCTCTCCACCGCCTCACTGACAAGCACCAGGCCTTTAACTGGATCGACGAGTGTGCGGCAGCCTTCGCACAGCTCAAGACAGCCCTCACTCAGGCCCCAGTGCTGGCGTACCCTGATGTCTGCCGGCCCTTCATCGTGGACACTGACGCTAGCAATACAGGCATGGGGGCGGTGCTATCACAGGCGGACGGTGAGGGGGAGCGTGTAATCGCCTACTACAGTCGTGCTCTGAGCCGAGCTGAAAAGAACAACTGCGTCACACGCCGAGAGCTGCTGGCCGTCATCCTAGCCATCCATCACTTCCGCCCCTACCTCCAGGGCACCTCCTTCCGCCTGCGCACGGATCACGCCTCACTCACGTGGCTCCTGTGGTTCAAGAACCCGGAAGGGCAAGTAGCACGGTGGATAGAGACATTACAAGAATACAACTTTACAATTGAACACCGTGCGGGCCGTCTACATGGAAATGCTGATGCCCTATCACGGCGCCCATGCGGCGAACTGAACTGTAAGCCATGTCAGAGAATGACATGGCAACCGGTACGTCCTAGTGGCGATGGATTACTTCACCAAGTGGCCCGAGGCGTACGGTATTCCTGACCAGAGCTCTGAGACGGTGGCCAGCCGCCTGGTGGAAGAAATGTTCGCCCGGTTCAGAGTCCCAGGGGAGCTGCGCAGTGACCAAGGGCGGAACTTCGAAGCCAAGGTAATGGTCGCCGTCTGTAAACGCCTGGGCATTGTGAAAACTCACTGCCACTGCCCTTCACCCTCAGTGTGATGGATTAGTAGAGCGCTTCAATCGGACACTCGCCACCCAACTAGCAACTCTAGCTAGCCAACAGCAGCGGGACTGGGACCAGCATCTACCGCTGGTGCTGTGGGCGTATCGCTCAGCCGTGCAGGAATCCAGCCTCTGCACTCCTGCCGCACTGATGCTAGGGCGGGAGCTCCGAATACCCGCCGACCTAGTGTTCGGCCCCCCCCCCACTGAGGAGGAGCCTCGGATAGGTGAGGCTACCTATTACCACCAGCTCCTTGAAAGCATGCGCCTGGCACACGACTTCGCTCGGAAGGCTCAGGAAACTGCGGGCCTTCGCCAAAAACGACACCACGACAACCGTTGCCGCGGGCGAGCTTTTGCTTCAGGGAGTCAGGTCTGGGTCTACTGCCCGAAATGCCAGAAAGGCCTATCTCCCAAACTACAACCACACTGGTGCAGCCCTGCAGAAGTGTTGCACAGACTGGGAGAAGTGACCTACAGGGTGCGTATTCCTGACGCCGGACGGCTGGCAGTCTTACACCAAGACAGGCTGGCCCCCTACCAGCCTCGGGCTGCCAGCCCCGCCCCCAGCGCCATGACACAGCAGCCTGGGCCTACCAGCAGGCCTGTCCGTCAGGGACGGACACCAGGACTTTTTGGGGACTTTGTTGTAGGGAAATGTTTTTCTTTTTCTTTGTTGTTGTTGTTGTTGGGGAGGGAAATGCTTGTGGCGGGGTTGTCGGGGACAGTGACCCCTTAGGTGGGGGCAATGTGGCGATCTGCCCCAGTTCATGTTGCCTGATAAGTTAAACTTAAAAAATAGCAGAGCATTTCTATTGGCTGCACCTGGGGGGGGAGAAAGAGCCAATCAGGTCCGGGGTGGGGGGTATAAGAGGGCAGAGTTTCCAGCAATGTTGATGTTGTGTGTTGTTGTAAATGTTGTTTGAGCTAAAGAGAGCGAGCGTTGTTTGAGGTGAAGAAACAGCAAATAAAGTGAAGCCCGCCCCGGGCGATGCGAGAACCGCTATTCCTGCCTCAGTCTCAGTCCTTCAGCAGCGAGACTGCTACAATAATTGTTACGTTATTTGGGTAAAGAATGTGACTAAGAGGGTGGAAAGGACCTTAACAGGGTGGAATGACCAGCAATAACTCCGTGAGTTTCAACAATAATTTTAGAATTAACTCAAAGAACATTTAACTTTAATTGAAAATACTAAACATTCAATACTTTTTACACATAAAAACAAAAAAAATTACATTACAGTACTAAACATAAGTGCCTCGACCGACAAATAAAAGTGGCCCTCACCAAACTTTCTTTATGGGCCAGAAATAATTTGATGTCATTTAATCTTATTTTTAACTTCATTTCATTTTATTTCATCTTTTTGTGTGCATGTGGGTTGTGGATGTGTGTCCGTAAATGTGTGTGTGTGTGTGTGTGTGTGTGCGCGTGCCTGAGAAGGTGTTTGTGGGCGTGTGTGTGCTCTTCTCTTTGGATCTGCATCTTGCTTCACTGTAGCGGTGCTGCATTTCAGCTGCATTAAGTGGGGGAGCCATTTCCAAACAAATATGTACAATTTAACATAACATTATCATGCAAATTGTATCAACAACATTTTATAATAATGATCAATCACTGTTTCAATATACTTAAGAGGGTGTGATCTGTTATTATTGGATCATAGCTGTTATGCGGTAGGACAGCGGTAAAACCGAGTAAATGCCTTGTACCTTGATATAATAATCAAGTTTTATCTTTTACACATGTTGATAAATTAGATGAACAGAATAGGTAACATAAGATGAACAGTATAAGTAAAAAATAAATATTTATATATCAGTATTTATAAGCATTCCCCTACATTTTGTGATAGACTTACCACCCTGTTATGGCCAGTACACACTGTACGATTTTAGCAATCTTTTAAGACCATTGCATGACACACTATGCAACATGGATCTAATAAACTTTGGTACAACATCATGTTTGATGTGTGCAGACTGTACGATGGCCGTTTCCTGAATCGCACGTTACGACGTACGTCAATATGCAACGTCATCGGTGTACGATATCCATCTGCGCTGGCGCTAGCATGTTCATTGTATTCACTGTTATTTTAGCTCTGTGCTAGCTTAGTGGTAATGTAAGACGCGGATAAGATTACGTGCAGCTAATATGGTTATACTATCAACAGTACTTGCGATAATGACACGATGAACCATCTACGCCACAGTGAACATTGAAATGCTTTTTGAAGAATAATTGTTCTGAAAGGTTAATGGTTCATAGCCTTCAAAAGCCGATGGGTTGGCAAGTTGTATTTGTGAGATGTTTTAATGCTCGTTCTCTTCGAGAATGCTTTGTATTGAACTGATTTGTATTTTGTTTTATTCAGTTTGCACAGCATGGCAAATGTGAAGGATATGCAATTACATGCCCGTTACAATCGAACGCCTTGTGTCCATGATTTAACTCCAATGTGTGTCAACATGAATTACTGTCAGCATCAGCTAATGCGTAATCTATAAATTATTCTGTTTATTTTATTTTGAAAAAAGATTATCATTTTATTTCCTGCTGCATTTGTATTGGCTAATTAGTGGACGTAGGTCGTAGCAGCTGTCACACTGATAGTCATTCTAAATTTCTGACACCTTCTGAATTTAATCTCAGGTTATCATTGGTCGCAAGACGCTGGCAACGGCCACCCTTGAACCTGTCTCACAGTGCGAAGTAAGACCACCATTTTAGAGCCACGAAGATTTCTCCACGTTTCTCCTACGATGGTCATCTTTCCTCAGAGATGGCCCAAAATCGTCCAGTGTGTACCAGCCATTAGGTGCATGTCCCAAACTGTTAGGTTTACTTACCAAACTGGGTGGAACCTAACAAGGTGAAAAATTTCAAACCAAATTAGCCATTGCTCAGGGATAGAAAACTTTTGTGAGCTAGATCTTCACAAATAAACAGTACTTTAGTCCTTTTGTATAAATATTTATTTTTTTTAAATAAAAATGTGCTTAACTTTCCTTATAAATTAGGCTAACAGGGTGGAGAAGGGCATATAGGTTAGCATCATAAAACGTGCAAAAAAAAAAAAAAAGGAATACAGAAAGTTGTCACTCACCTCTCTTTTTTGCTCCTTTTAAATTTCACTCTCAAAGTGTTATTTCACAGCCAAAGTGTGGAAATGGGAATGGTAGGTGTTTTTGTTCAAACAACAAAAACCCACAGTCTAACAGGGTGGAAAGTGATTTTGGGGACATATAGTTAATTATTTTTTAAAATAAAAATGACCATTTCCATTGCTATATAATAATATTTAGAGATATTTTAACAAGATCTATGCAATAATAAAAACAAATTTCCATGAATTTATAAATATTTTACAATTTATTTCACTGAAACTGAGAATTTGCTTCGGGGACATCACAAAAGAAGTGTATGTGTCAAAACAAAAGGGAATAAAGATTTGAAATATAAATTTACAAACATAATTTTGTGTTAATTATATAAAGGAGACCTCAATCTATAATAAAATCCTTTTGCAATAAACTCATTGTTTATTTTAATTTAAATATTGAGAGTTATTTCTTAGGGACAGAAAAGTCACCAATAGCCAGGAATGACCCAGTAGCACCAGAAATGAGGAGTATATTTCATCTTTTTGCAGAGCTGCCTCTTATATGCTTTATGTGGAACACAGTGATTTCACCAACTTCGCGCCGAAAATGTAACTAGACGCAGTCCAGTCGGTCGCCTGCGACCGCGACTGGTGTCCCCCGCGACCGCGACTGGTGTCCCCCGGGTGCGTAGCTGTTGTTTTTCCGATTTGGCCGAAATTCAAGAGCAACCTACCTCAGGACCAGATATGTGTGTATGAAAAGTTTTGAAATGATATCTTCATAAATGTTCATAAAAAGTGCGTGACGTCGTTTGGAACGGCGCACGATAACGATCACGGTGCACAGGAATTGTCGAGACAAAGTCACAGTACAGGGCATAGTACAGCAATGTGTGATTTTTTTCAGAATTTTATGACATTGCAACAGGCTGTGGTGAAAGCAAAAGTCCCATTTTGGCGTATTTAGGTGGCGCTAGAGAGCCATTTTGTGTGTTTGGTGGAAAATTTTGAAAAAGTAAATATCTTTGAAGCCACTAGGAATTAACTGCAAAATTTCGTTTGTTTTTGAGCATGTTTAAGTCATATTTAGGTTGGAATTTGCGTACGCATGGAAAAAAGGCAGTGGAAGTGGGTGGGGACCCCATCTTTGACGCCTCATAAAACCCAAACCGTTCGACTTTTGATAAAGTCGTACAGTAGTCTTCATCGGCAGTGTGTGTTTTGTCATCTATTAGCATTTGGGATCGATACGATGAACGCCCTTAAAGGAGTTCGCGTTTGTGCGAGGGCAAATTTAGGTCAAATTTAGGGAAAAAGGAAATTTTGATATGCAAATTGCGGACTTCTTGTGCGATTTAGGTAATGGGTGTCTATTGTTCATTTTTAGGCCTTGATGAGATGAACAATATAGTGTTGGTTCCATCTCTCTATGACTTTCCTACCGGTCGTGGTGGCCGTGTAAATGGCAATATAATGTTTCTTGATGGCGCTAGAGAGCCATTTTGTGACCTGTGGGGATAATTGTTTAATTTTATCAAATTAGCCATCATGGTTGTCACACACGTGCAATATGAAACCTCTGAGTTGAGTACTTTAGAAGATATGAAGGAATGTCGAAGTTTTTGGAGACCAATTTAGGGGAAAAAGGAAATTTTGATATGCAAAGTGCGGACTTCCTGTTCGATTTAGGTCATGGGTGACAATTTTTCATTTTTAAGCCTTGATTTGATGAACAATATAGTCTTGGTTCCATCTCTCTCTAACTTTCCTACTGGTCGTAAGTGCCAATATAATGTTTCTTGGTGGCGCTAGACAGCCTTTCCGATTTGGCCGAAATTCGATAGCAACCTACCTCGGGACCAGATATGTGTGTATGAAAAGTTTAGTAATGATATTTTCATAAATGTTCATAAAAAGTGCGTGACGTTGTTGGGTACGGTGCACGATAACGATCACGGCGCACAAGAATTGTCACAAACGCTATATGTCCCCCCGGGGGACATAATTAACACTAATTGGGTGGGCAAGCTGGGTGGCGAGGGTCTGGTTGAACCTCTCCTCCAATCCATCACTCTGTGGGTGGAGAGGAGTCGTCCGCATCTTTGCCACCCCCGGCCTGTTGCAGACTGCCGCCAGCACCTGCGCCTCGAATTTCCGGTCCTGGTCACTGTGCAGCTCATTAGGGACCCCAAAGTGCACAAACATCTGCTCCACCAAACAGCGCGCTGTTGTCTCCACGCTCTGGTCGGGCACGGGGTACGCATCAGGCACTCGGTGAAATAGTCCATCGCCACCAGGATGTAGTGATTCTCAACTTCAGTGACTGGAAATGGCCCAAGGACATCCATACCTACCCGCTCCATTGGGGCACCCATGACATAGCACTACAGGGGAGCGTAAAAAGTGTTGCTGGGTCCTTTCTGGGCTGAGCAGGAGTCGCAGCAGTGGACGTGGAGTTCTACATCACGGTGGCAGCCTGGCCAATAAAACTGCCTCCTCAGGTGGCACAGGGTGTCCGTCACCGTGAAGTGGACTGCCCCCACTGAGCCATTGACCAGCTTCAGGACCAGGGCATAGCTTGTGGGGCACCAAGAGCCTGCCAGCGCTGGTAGGCCAACCCGTTCAGCAGATCCAGTCGCTGGAACTGGCGTCGGTAGACCTTCAGCTCCGTACCCTGTGCCGCAACCTCAGCCCATGTTCGTGGTACCTTTGCCTCCAGCCATCCTCTCACTTTCCCCATTGTGCCGTCTGCCTCCTGCATCTCCTGTAGCTGTTGACTTTCTTGTGGCACTGGCATCCCCTCTACCCCTGTCGAAACAGCTGCCACTTTGAGAGCTGGCTGGTCTCGCTCATCCAGCCGCTGACAGTACCTGCACTCCAGTGCAGAACACGGTTGTCTGGACAGGGCATCAGCGTTCCCGTGGTGGCGGCCCGGACGGTGCTCGATATTAAAGTGGTAGCTTTGCAGAACCTCCAGCCAGCGCGCCTCCTGGCCCTCAGGATCTTTGAAATTCAGGAGCCAAGTGAGGGAGGCATGGTCAGTGTGCAGGCAGAAGGTGATGCCCTGTAGGTATGGGTGGAAGTGGCAGAGCTCCCTGACGACCACCAGCAGTTCCCCGTCAGTATTGCAGTAGTTGCGTTCTACCTGACTCACTCAAAGAATGCCTGTAATACACAACTACTTTTTCCCCTTCCTCGTCCTGCTGGGAGAGCATGGCTCCTACCCCAGTGAAGACAAGACGAGGGCGCAGCAAAATGCAAGACTCAGAGAAACCACAAAGGAAATACTCAGAAGACACAGGCGCTGACATTTCACAATGTTGAGCTGAGTCTAACAAAGTTCTGTTTGAATTCGCGTCTCACTCTACCCACAGAAATAGCCAGGAGAGGAGGCGGGGGCTCGGAAAGCAATCTCAAAAGGAAACAGAAACACATGGGATTAATAAAACAATTACACGAGAACCGGGATAACAATAATGACTAGAGACAAGACTCTAAGACAATCAATCAAGCGAGACAGTTTAGATTGAGGTAATCTAAACGTGACGAGTAAAAAGCACCAAGAGAGAAGCAAAAGAAAGCACAGCTTTAAATTAAGTTAATCAAGGAAAGTTAAGGCTGGAAAAACAAAAGCTAGAAACACTTGCACTCACTAATGAGTAAATCAGGTTAATATTACGTGACAAAATATTTACAATCACCCTCAAATAAGTGCTGGTTAGAACGGGTTAGTAATTATCCTATCAGAGAACGCATTCACTCAGAGTCTAGTGAGACCCAGAATCAAGCACAGGTGGAAGCATTGAATGAAATTCCGCAGCTGATTCTGAAAGAGGAAACGTGATTAGACAACGAGACGCAGGCATGCTGAAGGCTGTCACACGACATCACTGGAGTTTGGGCAAAGAGAGAATCGAACATCAGACAGTGGCAAAGATAGCTGAAAAATAAAAAGGAAGTAAGGCGCAAGCACAAATAAGCACACACATGAGGCAGAATCATAACACAAGTAGCATTTTTACAGTTTTAGTTTAGTACAGTTTTAAGTCAGCATTTTTCATGAGTAGATTAAGAATGACAGTGTCATCAGAGAATTTAACTATATATTGGTTTGGCTCAGAGCTGTCACAGTCATTGGTATACAACCTGAACAAAAAAGGTGAACTGAAACACCCCTTGGGGGCCCCAGTGCTTACAGCCAGATCGGACAAAGCTGAGTTGAACTTAACCTGCTGTGGCTTATTGGACAAAAAGGATTGATACCCCCTGATTAGAAAAGGGTTTACGTCTAACTCAATTAATTCCTTATGAAGAATGTGTGGCTGGATTAAGTTAAAAGCAGAACTAAAATCAACAAAAAGAAGTCAAGCATATCCAGCTGAATTTTCTAGGTGCTTCAGGTCAAGGTGCATTGTAGTTAACAAAGCATCACTTGTGCTGCGATTTTTTTGTGTTGGCACCCACATGGAAAGAACCTGTCTAAACATATAGGTTTTAATATAGGGCCACATGTAGGTTTCACATAAATGCAGCATACATAAAAGTGGCCGTTTTCATATATAATAGGTACATATATGTATCTATATGAGCATATATGTACCTATAATACATGAAAACGGCCGATTAAAACTTCTACGGTTTTTTTTTTTTTTTCGAATTTCCAATCCCAGCCAAATCTGGGATATCCAGTTAGGGAACTGTGTAACCGGTAACCCTGCTTACTTGCCAATAATGATTGTGGACTATGAGTAAGCCTCTATTAGTTAGCTGAGTAGTGGACCAGTATCTAGGTTTGTGGAGGTAAATACTGCGCTGTTTGATAGTCAGGAAGGAGCAACACAGACCCAGGAATGAGCTTTTAATCTGAACACTGTATTGGAATACTTTGTAGAAGAATTAAAATAAAATTTACAACTTAACGGCCGGCATCTCTATGAAAACCAAACACATTCATCAGTGCACTGCAGGACCCAAAAAATATGAACGTAAACTCAGTTCAGAATATCAACAAGTTTCAGGTAAGAATTCAAACTCAAAAGGAATATCAAGATGCAATAAAGTTCTGTTTTCCACTTCAAGTTCAGTTCAGTTCCTTCGATGCAAATGTTTGAACAGTGTACAGTTCTGCCCAGTTTCTTTCAGTCGGGTTGTGTAGTCTTCTCTGTTGGATCCTTTAAGTGTAAAACGTCAAGTCAAATGTCAAGTCAAAGAGTCTTTAGTGATCGTTGTCCTGGTTTCCTTTAAGTTCTTCTGGGTTGACCCAATTAGTTATTAGTCAGCGTCAGAATGAACTTGTGACAAATCCTACCACACTGGTGAAGAAGGATTTGAGGAGTTCCTTCTCTGATGAAAGAAGCAATACTATCTCCAGGTGGCTCGCTATCTCCCTTGTCAGGGAGAAAATCCAGTTCTGGGTTCCAGAATTCAAGAAGGTTTCCAGGGGTGTCAAAAACCTAGCCTGCATAACAATATGAAGCCCTTATTGTATACAGTCACAAAACTTTGATCACTTATGGCCATATATTAGATTAAATCTACATCCTCAGAAAACAAAGTTACTACTATATATATGATATAGTTCTGCGATAGCAATAGCTTCAACACACATCACTTTATGACATGTTTTGATCCATGAAATTATCACTGATTTCTTTTAGCCATGAATTATGGTTACAATTCTTCATAATGAATTTTTATGCTTTGTTTTAATTCATGAACTGAAATACAACTCAATATGAAATCTCATATACACTAACTCTAATCTACATAACCCTTCCCAGGAGGGCCGTCAGTCTATTGTTGTGCTTAGAAAAGAAGACTATTCAATGCAAGACATTGAAAACTTAAAATCTCATTACCATGCTGTCAACTATTCCCTTCAGAAAGCAGCACAAACTGGCACTAACAAGGACAGAAAAAAGGAGTGGTAGGCCGCGATGCACAACTGTGCAAGAAGACAAATGTCTGAGAGTGGGTAGTTTAAGACAAAGGCGCCTCACAGGTTGTCAACAAGCAGCTGCGCTAAATATACTCAAAACCAATAAAAACGCAATCGGTTTTTAGGTGACAAATTGTATAAATTTCCATTTAAAATATGTTTTTCACTTAAGGTTAATTTGTATTCATAAACGATTTATTGGTGCACATTAGGAACTGAATTCAGTTGCCATATTGGAATTGTGAGTTTATTTGTGACTGACCAGGGATAGCACAAATCTCAGAAATGCAACCACTCTCAAGAAAGACAATTTGGACCTTTTTCGTATGCAACCTAGCGCTAAAAAAGAACATGAAATTTTAAATCTGATTCAGTGTGTAGAAATGCCACCTCTCACTAATGCTCAGAGGAACCAGGCAATTGGGATTCTGAATTCGGGACCATTGTCACTGAACGTTGAAAGGCACTTTAACGTCCATCAAGCAACAATAATCCGGCTGAGACAGGGATACAACATCACTAGGACTGTTGATGACCGTCCTTGAACCAGTGCGCCACCTGTAACAACCCCTGCACAGGACCGACACATCAGATTGCCACATCTTAGAAACAGGTTTCAAACAGCAACTGCTACAGCCAGGCCAACCACTGGAAGACGGGGAGTCCACATCAGTTCTCAAACTGTTCGTTGGTGCCTTGCTGCTCAAGGAATAAGATGCCGCAGACCCTATCAAGGACAGATATTGTTGCACCATCACAGGCTTGCAAGACAGACATGGGCAGCCAATGGTGGGCACCTGAGGAATACACCTTGGCGTAATGTCATCTCCTCAGATGAATCCAGATTTAACCTGAGTTTTGTTGATGGTCAGATCTGTATTTATGGTCCAGAGGCGAACGATTTGCCCAAAACTGCATAATGCAACGAGATCGGTTTGGTGGAGGTAGCGTCATGGTTTGGGGTGCAATAAATGTGAATTTCAGATCGGACTTAGTTGTGCTACGTGGAAATCTCAGATCGGAAAACATTCTGTAGCCAGTTCTTTAGCCCTTAGTTGTCCAGAATGGTGGTCGTGAAAATCTTGTGTTCCAACAGGACAATGCATGTCCACACACTGCAAAGGTGACACGATTTCCTTTGTGCCAATAATATCAGGGTCATGGACTAGCCATTATTTTAGCCCGATATGAACACGATTGAGCACCTTTGGGATGAACTTGGTTGACGGGTCCGCAAACACAGCCCACCTGCTCAGACGCTTGACCAGCTGACCTGCAACTTGCAACACCACTGGAGGGCTATCCCACACCGATTTGTGAGGCATCTGTGCCTCTCCATGCCACAAAGGCTGCAAGCTTGCATCAGAGCTGAAGGAGGTCACAGACGCTATTAGGCGAATTCGACCCTTGTTGCATTTCAACTTGCAAAACATTTTTTTTTGGTGCATTGCTATTCTCTAGCTTCATGTTGTTAACGCAGAGAAATTGAATTCAATTTTGTTGTTAATTTGTATGTTTTATGACGTTAAACCTTATCTGAAAACCAAATTGCGTTTTTAATGGCTTTGAGTATAGTTCCCGTCCAACACCAATTTCAGTATCAACAGTGAAGGTGTTTTTTTTTTTTTTTTGGATGAAGGCAAAGTTAGAAGTACATATTCATAATTTTCTGTTAAAATCATTATTTCTAACTCTAATGTCAGCATGTTCTGTTCATTCGCTATATTTCCTATGCAGACTCATTTCATGTGTGTTTCCATGGAAAACAAGTGATCCCCAGGTGATTTCCAAGTGATCCCAAGCTTTTGAGCGGTAGTGTATAGGTTCATATAGATTCTGGCGCTGAATATGTATCAATAGAAAGCTGGAATAATTTATACCAGGCTGGGGAAAGTTCCTCAGCAAAAGATTTCAAAACAAAAGCAGACAGACTGTCTGAGCCTGTTGCCTTTTTGGTACAAATATTTTTTAAAAACTTTGGCGACAGTTTCTAAATCAATCCGAATTCGGTAACGCTTCCTTTTACGGTATGGTATTTACATGGTAATTACCAGGTACGTACCATGTAATAAGGAGTATTACAAGGTAACTATATTACTAATTACCTAGTACTTTTAGAGTAATTACCAAACCAATTCCAGGCAATTACAATTACTGGGTAATTATAATGTAATTATGCACTAAGTACTTACTAAGTAATTGCCAAGTAATTTCTAAGAAGTACTTGGTAATTACTTCTTATTACCTAGCTGTTACCAAGTAGTTATAAAGTATTTATGTGATAACTATGTGATTAATTACTTGGTACTCACTATGTAATTATATTATTTCCTAACAACTACCATGTAATATTTACTGATTACTGGGTATTTCTTAAAGTATATACAAGGTAATTGTACTTACTTTATGAGTATCAAGTAATTTTGTAACAACTACCTAGTAACTACAAGGTAATAAATAGCAATTACTGAGTAATTACTAAGTAATACATAGTAAAAACCGTATTATGCACATGGTACTTACTTAGTAAATATATAATACTTACCTAATAACTACTCAACAAACACCATGTAATAATAATAATAACTGCTAGGTATCTATTTAACAGTTACAAACTTACTGCTTGATAATTGTCGATTACTTATGTAGTAATTTCCTAATAACTACATGGAAACTACAATGTATTTTAAAGTACTTATCAGCCACTTAACAAATAGGTACCTGGTAACTACCAGATAACATACCCAGCAATAACTGCAAAATTACCATGTTAACTACCATATAATTATCTGGTTATTAACTATTTATTTCTACCCTACACAGTAAACTACCCTTTAATTGTACCAGACAACTACCAAGGAAGGCTATGTATTGTATTGGTAAATACACAGTAAGCACTGTAAAATTTACACAGAAATTATTATGACACTACCAATTACTTTCCTATTGGCTACCAGGTTTCTATTAGATAATTACCATGTAATTACTAGGAAATGAAGACTATTGACTAGGTATTCCTAGGTACAACTAGGTATCTACGCCCTGTATTTCCCTAGTAGTCAACTGGTTTTTACTACTTATCTGGTAACTTCTTAGTATTTACCCAGTAACTACAACATTTACCTGGTAATTACGGTTGAACTGTACTACAAAAGGAAGTGAGGCCTGTTTCCATGCTATTACCTGATAATAACTAATTCGTTACCCAGGAACTACAAAAAACCTACCGAGAAAGTACCTAGTTATTAAAGTGGATTTGTACTGTAAAAGGAAATTAGGTCTGTTTCCATGTTATTACTTGGTAATTACTCATTCACTACCAAGTAAATAGAAAAATATTTACATGGAAATTACATAATTATTAAAGTGCAACTGTACTGTAAAAGGAAGTGAGGTCTGTTTCCATGTTATTACCTGGTAATTACTCAGTTTCCTAGCTACGGGCTAAATACTATCACATTACCCCAGACGCTTGGACCAAAAATGCCACAAAACCGACCAGTGTCTATGATACAGTGTCTTTGAGTCTGATTCTCCCCCTGAACAGCACACTGTATCTGTCAGGAGATAAGAGTTCCCATCAAAAACCACCATCACCAGCCATCAAATTACATTAAGATGAATGCATTATTATTACACTTCCTCACTCAAAAAACCTCGCTGTGACAGCAAAAACAAGAGAGCTGCCAAAGATAAACATTTTAATCCAATGGATTTCAAATTCTTATAAACTCATTTCCAAAACAGTGCAAATTTTTAACAGTCAGGCACTTTTTAAAAAAAAAATCACATCATCGTGTGTTTTCTGCTGACCGGTCTGGCCGCAAGAACTGGGGGGGCATTCAATTTTTTGGTCTCTGAAAAGTGAAAACACCCACCTAGTGCAAGCACCCACATGGGCCAGACCGGTCTGCCTAGTACCCAGCAATTAATCACATAGTTACCACATAAATACTTTATAATTACTTGGTAATTACTTCTTATTATCTGGCTGTTACCTGGTAATTCTTAAGAAATTACTTGGCAATTACTTAGTAAGTACTTGGCAATTAACAAAATAGTTAGTGTATAATTACATTATAATCACCCAGTAATTAATACTTATTACCAGATAGTTATCTGGTATTTGCCTGGAATTGGCTTGGTAATTACTCTAAAAGTACTAGGTAATTAGTAATATAGTTACTGTAAAATTACCATGTAATTACAAGGTAACTCCTTATTACATGGTACGTACCTGGTAATTACCATGTAAATACCATGTAATTACCGTACTGTAAAAGGAAGCGTTACCAGAAAGGCTTCAGTTCATTTGCCCTAGCAGTTTCATGATGGGCAAACAGAGGTTTTCCATGTTAGTCATCTTTCTGATCAAATCCCATAAATTCTCTGAACTGCATTCTGCCTGATCCTTATGTTGCTGCTACACTGCCTTTGTCTGTTGGCTCAGTTCCTTTTGGGCCTGAAGAAATAAAGAAATCAGACATTGACCCAGAGGTTTGTGGCCACTCCAGCCATGGGCGGATAAGGTTGGGTGCCTTTCTGGGTCGTAAAAACCCTTATCAATACTCTCCTGCGGACCAGAAATTCCTTTGTCAGGTGCTGGTGCCATTAAGATAATGGGGATATCCCTGCGTAGGTGAGAATGTGTATAAATCCAACTTGCAGGTTCTCTGCTGCTTACAATGTATTCAAACTGATCCCTAATGTGATAAATAGGCCTAACTAAAGTCAAGGCATTGCAATTGCATAAATTAATCATCATGCTTCAAAGAAAAAATCAATAACAAAATAATGAAAATATTTATTTAGCACTGACATTCCAACAAAGTACAATATAAAACAAAATAATCAATAACATGTTTTACTTGGCCCCACCCATGAATAACCTGCAGGCCTATAACTGACCGGCCTATTATTGGCTGCTGAAAAATTGTAAAATTAAATATCGTCGGCCTGCTGATATAACCTTGTATCTCCAAATTTTATAAAAAACAAAAATTTATATGTCCACGATAATAGCATAAACATTCCAAAATACAAAATACATTCTTGGAAGAAAAATAGTCATCCCATCCTAAATGCAGCTCAACTGCATTCTTACATGCAAAATTTAACATTTTTTATGCTCTCCTGTAAAGTTTATCATTTTGAAGATATGAGGTTTTATTAGCAGGCTGATAATATATGTTACGTGACAACTAAGCAGCCCACCTTTGGTCAGAGGGAATCGTCTCTGCGAAAGACAAATCGCTTTCGCATTATTGCCAAGAAACTGGCTTCACTTGACATCATTGAAACAGGTCTTCAAATTGTGTTTTTGAAATGTGGGTTGTTTTAGGTAGCTTGATAAATAAACTGAGCATTGCCTTACCTTTAAACAAGATTGCGTTTGTTCAATGAAGCTGCTGCATTTAAGAAATTTGTTTCTTTGCCTGTGACCCTGTTCGTAGCGAAATTAGAAGCAACGATGTTTCCCTAATTCCCCTTGAGAAAGTTATTATACTGTCTATACTATTTTGTGAAAATTACGCGGAAAATAACTTCACGGGTGCTGATGAAGCATTTTGTTCCTAGGAAATGTTCCTGATGAGATGACGCATTGTAAAGCAATAAATTATAATACTCTGCCATCTCCTGCCATTTGCGCATTTGCCACATGTTTTGCCTTCAGTTTCAAAGTGAAATATTTATGAAGGCTGAATGTCATGCTAATTAACTACAGTTGTTTTGCCATGAATAATTTGCTCCCTTGCTATGAAGGAAAAAAGGTAGATCAACATCCTCGGTGAGAGGTCATTCCATATTTTTTCCCAGGGGTTGTAGTTACATTATGGAATACTGATGATACACAAATGTCTTTTTTGTATGAATACTCTATGCATTTTACTGATATCATTGCTTTGCGTTGTTAGGTGGTAAGTTATTTAATGTGCAACCGAATCAAACACAACACCAATTGCTATCCTACGCATCAGGACAATGTCAAACAGAAATTACAATAAAAGGGAACCCCGACTATTACGACTTGTATGCCTTAATAAGCTACAATTTATCTCTTATACTAAAATATGTTGTTTCAAACATGTCATTGCTTTAAAAATCCTCAATGTTAAGTACATATTTTTTACCTACGGCAGCCGCCATTTTTTACATGCGGAGTGCACTCTGGGACTAATGACGTGAAAAGGTTGCACTTGGGAGAAGAGCCGTTACGCCAACGTAGAGTCAACCTGCCATTGAGAAGATATTACAGACTCACATTGTACTGCTTTTGGCTACAATTTCCAGTCAAAAGGCAGCAAGTCTAAAGACGTAGGCCTAAGTCTCCACAGCTTTCCAACTGATGAGAAGAGGAGGAGGGAGAGGGAAAATGTTCGTGGACGTACACAATTTCTGAAAGACCCGCAGCTCTGTTCTCACCACTTCTCACCTGATGCATTTGAGGCCTTTAGCCAACCATAGCTGCTATAGAAGCTGACAGGAGCTAACGGTTATAAACGGAGACTAAAACCAAATGCTGTGCCAACAGTTTTCCCACACAAGGAGTGTAAACGTTCTCAGGAACGAGTGTAATGTGCTCTCAAAAATTATCAAAGCCGTAAACATCTTGTCAGTGCATTAAATGTTAAATCCTCATAATGTACAGTACCAGCGTGGATAAAGGTTCCACTTTCGCCAGCAACACACAGCAAGTTAACTTTTTAAGTGGATCAAAATTTTTCATTAAATTTTTCTAGCAGGCATTATCCCACAATTTCAGTATAAACTGTTCACCTGATGTCTTGGCAAGGTGAAATTGTGGGATAATGCCAGCTGGTGTTAGAATAAAAAATCACAGAAAATTTTGATTCACTTAAAGTTGACTACTGAAGTTTTTAACTGATGACAATTAGATGAAAATACAAAAATAATGATGGAAATAAGATTCATTATGTTCACATGGCCTGCAAGCAAATTCTAATGGAATACAAAGACAATCACAGACAAAATGGGCCAAAACTGAGGCCAACAGAGCAATTACTGTAAGCAGAAGCACAGAAAATGTTGCCGGTTTTGGTGGAGCACAGTGTACTCACAAGTCACTGGTAAATTCACCTCATCTGCAGTTACAGGAAATGTTTGGTTGAGGTTAGTGCTGCAAAAGGAGGGTGAAGCAGTTATTAAATAGGATTACGAAAAGGATTACGCACTTTTTCCACCCTGCACTAAGAATGTTTACCCTGTTGTGTTCAATAAAGAAATCAAAACATTTTTTGTGCAGTATTACTTTAAGCAGAATGTATGTGTAAGTTGTTGTGACTTAGATGATCACATTTTTGCCCAATTTATGCAGAAATCCGAGTAATCCAAGGGTTCACATACTTTTTTCTTGCAACTGTATATGACAGTATTAGATAACTTATTTGCTATAGAACAACACATTTAATGCAGTGAAATATCAACCTTCAAGGTAGTCTGTACAACAGCCTGTCAATTCAGGTGCGTCTATCTAACTACATCTAAGTACTAGCAGTAATCAATATGTGTGGGGCTAATAGTAGATAGAATTTAGGGAACAAACTACACTACAACTTGTAACCACAGCCAGTAGAATATTGGCTAACTACATATAATGACTACAGAAAGCTTGATCCGTATAAAGCAGAATGTATTTAGCTGAGTTTCACAGCAGTAGAGTCACCGGGGGGCCCAGTTGCGTTTTGACATTGTAATGCGAATAGAAGCCACTTGATGGCAGCATTGACCTTTTTTTGTAAAGCCCAGACTGGAGCTAGGTTTGAGCATGTCTTGGGCATGTCTGGGACAAGTCCCAGAGAATTAAAAAAATCGGCGTGCAATGCACGGAATACCCCTCAGCCCGATGTCGAAGTTTTTGGAGACGCCCGCCCAACCGCACAAAGGATAGCAATACCCCGTCAGCCTTTAGGGCTGAGAGGTAAAAAAGAGGTCTAAATGTGGGAGGGGTCTGCAAAAGAGTATATAAGGAGGAAAATTGAGACAGTAAAGTAGTAGGAGAAATTGCAAGGAGAAGGATACATTTGACCAGACCTGTCGCTCTTTTCAAGACCTGTGAAGCTTTGAGTGGATTTTTGCCTGTGTTGGTGCAGTTTCCTCACCCAGAACATCACCAAGGAACCCAACGAAAGGAACTGTAAATATTTTTTTTTCTGTATATAATGAATCTTGGTCAGTAGAGTAGATAGTAGATTAGTTAAAAGTGTTTGTTGAAATAAAGGTGTTTAAGTTTTAAAATTTTGTCTGTCATCCTTTGCTGTCGTAAATCTAATCACAAATTGGGGCCATAACAAATCGGGGGCTCAAGTCCGGGATAGACCATTGTGTGAGTCATTTATTGAAAATCTAACATTTCAAATTGTGAAATTGTTTTTTGAATTTTGCTATAGACATGTATTGACAGATCAACAGCAATGGATAATTTCTTGGCATTACCAACCATAGAGGTTTTGAAGTCTTTTAAAATGACAGAACTGATAGAAATATGCAGACATTTAGAGCTGACAGAGGTAAATCCAGCCATGCAAAAAGGAAGACTGGCTAGAGAGATTGTTGATTATTACACTGATGAAAATGTGTTTGCACCAGGAGATCTGGAACAGTTTCCAGTGGAAAATCCAAATATAGAAATGTAACTTAAATAAAAAATGCTCGAAATAGAAAGGGAGGAAAAAGAAAAACAAAGAGAATTTGAGAGGGCAGAAAAAGAAAAACAAAGGCAGTTTGAGTTAGAAAAATTAGCAAGAGAAGAAAAACAAAGAGAATTTGAGTGAGAAAAATTAGCAAGAGAGAGAGAGAAAGAGGAAAGAGCAGAAAGTGAGAGAGAAAGAGACAGAGAGATTTTGAGTTAGAGAAGTTAGATAGAGAAGAAAGACTCCAAATGGAGCAACTAAAAATTTATATTGAAACTAAAAATAAATTTCGTGCTAGCCAGGAGGTAAAACTGGTGCCTCCATTCCTGGAGAAGGACGTTGATAACTATTTCCAGTGCTTTGAAAAGGTAGATAAAAGTTATCAGTGGCCAAAGGAACACTGGCCTCTGATGTTGTAAACTGTCCTCAAGGGTAAAGCTCAACAAGACTATTCGGCTTTGTCTGCAGATGATTCCTCTGATTGTGAGGTTGTCAAAAAGGTTATTTTGAGAGCTTATGAGTTGGTTCCAGAGGCTTACCGACAGGAATTCAGAGGTCTGAAGAAATCTGACAATCAGACTTATGTGGAATTTGCTAATGAGGAGAAGGTTTGCTTTGATCGCTGGTGTACTTCTATGGAGGTCAAGGATGATTTCAACTCACTAAAAGAGATGGTGTTAGTTGAAGAATTCAAGAACTGTGTTAAAGATGATATTAAGACCTACCTTAATGAGAAGCAAGCACTGAATTTGCAATCAGCTGCCAAGTTTGCAGACGAATATGTTCTCACACATAAGTCCAAATTTCAGTCAAGCAGTAACAATAGATGGTTCCAATTTCAGAAGAAAAGTAATGGTGACATCCAAGATTCCTCACCCAAAACCAAAGACAAATCTGATGATGGTGCACAGAAATCCAGTCACAGGTCTGATCAAAGTGTGAAAGCTGACAGTGACAAAAGTGGTCTACTTTGTAGTTATTGCAAGAAATCTGGTCATGTTACAACTAACTGTTGGTCCCTTAAAGCTAAGAAAGAAAGAGAAAAGGATACCAAACCAAATGCCTTTGTGAAAACAAGGTTAGAAACTCCTGTAGTAGATGACCAATCTGCTAAATTGCCTGCTCCTTGTGGGGCTAAGAAGCCTGATACTGCTGACTTTGTGAGGGAGGAATTTCTTCCATTTGTGTCAGAGGGATTTGTGGCTCTGAATGAGCATTCTCCTCCTGTCCCCATATATATCCTAAGGGATACCGGAGCTTCTCAGTTACTTTTGTTGATGAACTCCTTGGAGTTACGTGATGAGATCGCTTCTGGGGATTTCATACTTTTTTTTCATACAAGGTATTGTAGGAATGACTGTATCTGTACCCCTGCGCTCTGTATTCTTGAAGTCAGATTTCGTTACAGGACAGGTAAAGGTGGGACTTATGTCAAGTCTACCTATCAAGGGTGTTTCTCTGTTGCTAGGCAATGACCTTGCTGGGGGCAATGTAGTTCCCCCTGTACATCTTACTTCACAGCCGAGCACTGAAGATGGCGATGAAGACCCATCTCTGTCTCATTTCTGAGCAGTGATTCGTGCTATGGCTACGAAGGCTAAAGAAGAAGATGATGTGGTGCCGTCCAGCACATTGAATAGTCAGGACTCAGGTGGTTCGCCTCATGACTCTGTTCGGCCTACTATGGTTTCTCTGTTTGAGGACTTATCCGATACTTTTATCAGTTCTCTGTTCAGCCAGCCAGATGGGTTTGGTGATTCTGATGCGTCTGGAGACTTGTCTTGTCCAGAAAGCGGTTGATTGAGGAGCAAACTAATGATCCTGAAATTTGTGAACTAAAGAGGAGAGCCCTCCCTGATAAAGAAATAGACGCAGTTCCAGTTGGGCATTATCTCAAGGATGGTGTGTTGATGCGGAAGTGGCGCCCTCCTCATATCCCTGCCAATGCAGATTGGGCAGTGGTTAGGCAAATTGTTGTTCCGAAGGTCTACAGGAATGAGATCTTAACAATGGCTCATAGTTTACCTTTAGGAAGTCATCTTGGTGTTAACAAGACTGTTGATAAGATCATGAAACACTTCTTCTGGCCTGGGCTTCGGAAAGATGTTTCCAACTTTTGCAAAACCTGTCACACTTGTCAGGTAGTTGGAAAACACCAGTTTGACCCACCTGTAGCTCCATTGCAGCCTATCCCAGCACCTGGGGAGTCCTTCTCTAAGGTCATTGTTGATTGTGTTAGTCCATTACCCAAGACTAGATCTGGAAATCGGTACTTGTTGACAATCATGTGTGCATCTACCAGATTCCCTGAAGCCATACCTCTACGTAACATCAAGGCAACTGCAATCTCAAAGGCTTTGATAAAGTTCTTGACGTTGTCTGGCCTTCCCAGGGAAATTCAGTCAGACTAAGGTAGCAATTTCACTTCCGGATTGTTTCAGCAGGTTGTGTATGAACTAGGTGCGAAGCAGATTCTTTCCAGTGCCTATCATCTAGAGAGTCAGGGTGCCTTAGAGCGGTTTAATTCCACTCTGAAGACTATGATGAGGACTTACTGTTATGATCATGAGAAAGACTGGGATGAAGGTGTTCATTTGCTGTTGTTTGTAGCTAGAGAAGCAGTGCAGGAGTCAACTGGATTCAGTCCATTTGAGCTAGTGTTTGCCCATGAAGTGAGAGGACCGTTGCTATTGTTGAGTGAAAAATGGCAAGAGAAAGAACCGCATATCAGTCTGTTAGACTATGTTAGCAAGTTCAAGGAAAGATTGCAAGCAGCATGTGACCTAGCCAAAGACAACTTGAAATCAAGTCAGGGAAAAATGAAAACTTGGAATGATCATAAGGCTAGAAGCCGTGAGTTCAAACCAGGAGACAAGGTTCTTGTGTTGTTTCCCTTGCAGTCCAATCCATTACAGGCTAGATTTCATGGTCCATATGAAATTCTAACAAAACTCAATGATCTCAATTACATTGTGAAGACTTCAGATAGGAGAAAGCCAAAACAATTGTGTCACATTAACATGCTGAAGCCTTATCATGACAGAAATGCTAGGGTTGCAGCTGTCACTTCAGATTCTCCTATGGTCGAGACGTGTGAAGATGAGGGGGGGTTTCAAGATGATGAACCTAGAATTAAAGCTGAAGTTCTTTCATGTAAATTGTCAAATTCTGAAGTGTTGCAAAATCTTGATGTAAAACTCCAGCACTTCGAACCCTCACAGAAAGATCAGTTTGAGAGGTTGATCAAGAAATATAAAGATCTATTTCCTGATGTTCCAAAGAGAGTTTCTATAGCCTCTCATGATGTAGATGTTGGTGATGCCAAACCAATAAAACAGCATCCGTACCGGATGAATCCTGAAAAGGGAAAGATTGCTGAGAAAGAGGTTGAGTACATGTTAGAACATGATATTATCAGACCCTCTAACTCAGATTGGAGTTCACCCTGGGTCCTAGTTCCAAAACCTGATGGAAGTACTATATTCTGTACAGATTATCGCAAAGTCAATGTTGTAACTAAAACTGACGTGTTTCCAATACCTAGGATTGATGATTGTATCGATAGATTAGGGCTAGCAAAGTTTCTGACCAATATTGATTTATTGAAGGGTTATTGGTGTGTACCTTTAACTGAGAGGGCCAAGAGCATCTCTGCTTTTGCCACACCATCTGGGTTGTACCAGTATGAAGTCCTACCCTTTGGCATGAAAAATGCCCCAGCCACGTTCCAAAGGATGATACAGTCTACAATCGCCGGATTGCCACACACGGGTGCGTACATCGACAACTTGATCACATGGAGTGACTCCTGGGAAGAACATCTGAAAGATGTAGAGACATTGCTCCAGCGCCTGACCCAGGCTAACCTGACTGTAAACATGAACAAGAGTGACTTTGGTTGTGCTACTGTCACGTATCTTGGCTATGTTATAGGCCAGGGTAAGGTGGCACCCATAAATGCTAAAGTCCAAGCCATCATGGACTTTCCAGTTTCTGACAACTAAAAAGCTTTGCGCCGCTTCCTTGGAATGATCGGGTACTACCGCAAGTTCTGCAAGAACTTTGCTGAGCTTGCTTTCAGTCTCACCAACCAACTGAAGAAAGGCGTAAAGTTCACTGATGATGCATGCCAGAGAGCCTTCGATCGCCTCTCTGCTGTGTCACTTCCCCTTGCTCATATCTCCTAACTTCAACAAACCGTTCTCCATCACGGTCGATGCTAGCGACCATACTTGTGGATCTGGGCTCCAACAGAGAAGTGACTCCGATGACATTTAGCATCCCGTGGCATACTTCTCCAGGAAGTTCAATCGCCACCAAAAGAACTATTCCACAATAGAGAAAGAGCTGTTGGCTCTGGTTCTAACTTTACAACACTTTGAGGTTTATGTTTGTACAGGGCAAAAGCCAATGATTGTGTACACTGACCACAATCCGTTAACGTTTTTGAGTAAGATGAAAAACAAGAATCGGAGATTGTTGAATTGGAGTTTGATTTTACAGGAGTTTGACTTGGAAATTTAGCATGTAAAGGGTACTGACAATGTAATTGCTGATTGCTTATCCCTTATTTGAGTATGTCCATATATCCCATGTGTTTATGAGCATATTGTATTATATGTATATATATATACACAAGTGTCTACTTAACCATTTTTGTATTGAAAAGAAAAATTTTGCCTTCATGAGTCAAAATTTTTCCCTTTTGGAATGGAGGTGTTATGCAAATAGAAGCCACTAGATGGCAGCATTGACCCTTTTTTTGTTAAGCCCAGACTGGAGCTAGGTTTGGGCATGTTTTGGGCATGTCTGGGACAAGTCCCAGAGAATTAAAAAAAAAAGAGGTCTAAATGTGGGAGGGGTCTGCAAAAGAGTATATAAGGAGGAAAATTGAGACAGTAAAGTAGTTGGAGAAATTGCAAGGTGAAAGATACCCTTGACCAGACCTGTCACTGTTTTCAAGACCTGTGAAGCTTTTAGTGGATTTTTGCCTGTGTTGGAGCAGTTTTCTCACCAAGAACATCACCAAGCAACCGAACCAAAGGGACAGTAAATATTTTTTTTTCTGTATATAATGAATCTTGGTCAGTAGAGTAGATAGTAGATTAGTTAAAAGTGTTTGTTTAATTAAAGGTGTTTAAGTTTTAAAATTTTGTCTGTCATCCTTTGCTGTCGTAAATCTAATAACAAATTGGGGCCATAACAACATCCACTTTATTAGATGTTCCTGTCTGATATCATAAAAAATGTACAAAAGTATAATTTGACATGGATATCATCCAGATTAGACAAATTTGTACAATTTTCAAGCTAATAGTGGCCAGCATCTTGGATTTGAAATGACTTCATGCATTATACTTGTAACAATTACTAAGAACTATGTACATGTATGGGAGGTAAAATTTCATTCACTACATTACTAATATATTATGTTACATGCTGATAGGAAAAATGCTAGGACAACTGTTTCCACAGGTGGCCATTTTGAAAAATGCCTGCCAAGGCCGCCATGTTGAAAATTCAGAGTGGCCCGATATCCACATTTTTTATTACCACCTTTGGCTGTACGTGTACCAAATTTCACGCTTTTATCACAAAATGCACAATGGTTTTGCTTCTCCGCCACACTATCTAGTCTTATAAATCATCTCTAGGACTTTAAGCATATTTTTGGCCCCAAATGTATTGCTTAGTTGCTTTGGATGAAAGCGTTTGCACACAGTCACAAACAAAAACAAAATCATAACCAGTTGAAGACCACGTTATATTGTTGCCACCAAAATCTGTTAAGTTACACTGAACATTAAGTCCTGCACCTCATACTTTAAACCCTGAATTTCATGCCATGGCACGAAAGTTGCTATATCACTCTGAATCTCATGTCATCTGAGTGAAAGAGGTCACAAAGTGTTTGAGAGAAAATGTATCCATTTGAGCTTGGGGGACACTTGGGGGGCACAGACCGATGACTGCATCAATTTGTCCTTTGGAACTCCATACTGGAACCGTCATAATACATTGAGCTCGAGAGAAACAGATCCCAAGACAGGAGCGTCAGATAATTTGCTGAGGATGAAACAGAAATCCAGGTAAGGCACATACATTTGAATTAAAGAACTGGAAATGCATGTCCATGAACAAGAGTAGATTTCATGTTAACTTTTGATGCTTTTAAAAGGTTACGATGACAATACTTTAAGGTGACAGCAGTTGGGAGAGTCTGTATAAGAGCTGGTATAGCCATAAGTTTTGTTTGATGCTTAACATTCCCATTGTACGTGTTCTTATAACTTAAGAGTTATTAAAAGATGCTTCATTTGCATATCCTTGCCTTTAGATTTTTTTAATATATGAGGATTGTATGATTTTCTGAATCAGGCAGATAGGTTCTGCCTACCCTGACCACACAGCTTTGCATTCTAGATAAAAATAACCATTGAAAAAGTCAGCGTACTTCTAGTTAAGAACACAAGGGAAAAACCCTGATACATAGTTACATTACCTACGATGACACGTTCTTAGCAGATGCATTTATCCAAATTTAATTGAGAATTTGTTGAGTTATGCATAGATGAGCAACGCATACACACCAAGATGGCAGCCTCCATTTGTTTACCAATTCCAGGCACTGTCCTGCGTCAACCCCTCGCGGAGCCCTGCGTATCCAACCTTGTCAAATTCGCTCGCGCTGTATTGTTTAAATAGATGTAAAGAGTACCATTTGACTTCGTTGGTGTTTGACAGTTGTGGTGGTTGTCAGCGAGTTATACATAGCGAGTTAGATAGATAGATGTAAGTAGTGTGTATATATTAGTAGTTAGTGTATTATATAGTAGTTTTTAATTGTAGCAGTTTTTAATAGTAGATTTTAATAGTAGTAGTTTACAGTTAAGTTAGAATCAGTGTAAATAGGGTAGGGTCTTTTATTTTGTAAATATTTATAGAAAAAATTAGTAATCATTCATTTCTGGTACCTTTGGTAAGTATTGAATACCTACCATATGTTTAACGGCAGTCAAACTGTCTATCAAAGCCTGTTAGCAACAAGTTAGCTCTTCGTTCCTAGCTGCCGCAGTCTGGACTTGTTCTCGGCCTTTTCGCTGAAAAAATTATAATACACAACATTAACTAACTCCAAATAATATGTGGTTGTACTGCCTTACAGAACTATTTACTTAATTTCCTGAGCCGTTATTCATCAGCGTCAGCTGTCAGTTACGAGTCCATGGCGACAGTAGTTAGACCTTCGTTCATAGCTGGCTGTAACTATCGTTCATATCCAGCCCGTGCTAATTGCTACCTCCAACCCTCCTATGCGAAGATTGGCATTATCACACAGGTTTATACTTGTGTTTACATTTTCATTTTTTTTAACATTATTTATTTCGCATTACTCTAAAGGCAACGTTAAAATATGACTGTACTCATATCAGCCATGTTAAAATGTCAAGCTCAAAGAACAAATGTATTAGGCTAAATCTGAGAAAGGGATGGCTCTTGAGTGGAGGAACCCAAGCTTAAGAATTTGTTTCAAACACTGCTTCAAATACACAAAATGTGTTCGTTTGTTATACTTAAGCAACTTAGAGGGATTATTATAAGGTATTGCTAAACCAATATCTACGAATAGCAGTTGGTACAAGTCCCTTTCTCTGACGTTATCTCCCGTGCTACATTCCTTAAAAACATTCCCACCAACGGTAATGTTAGCTGATGGTAGCTAACCATCATAGCTAACCATGTCAGTTGATGTTAGCCAGTTAAGCTAGACTACACTCAAAGAAATCTTAAGGCATTAAAAAGGATCAATTTGCTACGAAAATCGACCTGTGGACATGTCGGTCTATTCTACACATTGTACCAAATAGTCACTCTGTTTCTAAATTGACCTATTTGGGGAAATAAACCTGCTGCTTACCTTGATCACACATGGATCTCTTGGACGCCACATATGAAATGGAGATCCAATCAAAGTCAGTCCTCAAATAAAATCTCTGCCTCGCTTATCCCAAGATTTCACACATGAAAATATGCTTAACATTTATTACAGACACCAAATCTTCGGTACAGCAACTACAAGCTGCATGCCGTTGCGCCAAAATCAGTCTGAATAAATAAAATCTCTGGTTGCGCTCTCTGTGATTATAAGCATTGGGCCGGAAGTGAAATTACAAGCAGCCTTTTAACCAATCTGAGTGCAGTTGACAGAGTACGTCAGGCGTTGGTATACAACCACTCTGGCATTTCAGATAGATCGCCTCGACTTTATTTCATCAAAGAAAAAAAACATCTTCCCCTTTGCCTCCATGGAGACCACAGCATAATCATAATAATAACATTTTATTTATAAGCACAGGGTACTCAAGGACACTGAACAGTATACATAAGCAAACATACATTACTCATGGAAAAATAAAATATGTAAATACATTTACCCATGTAGCCTACATAAAATCATGAGGGTAGGTAAATAAATAAATGTCTAATATCGCAGTTGATTAAATTTTATGGAAGAAATGAATAAAGGGTAGCACATTTAATTCATGTTCAGCCACTGATATTTCCAGTAAAAAAATATTAATTCTATTAACAATAAATACTGCATGTTAAACCCATTTTTATGTCTCTCAGGTGCTGCAAGGAGTGAGGTGTCTTTTTCCTAGACAAACCACCTTAACAAGGTAAGTGCTGTGATCTTGTCATCTCTGTTCTTTTTGTATCGGCCCCAGTCAAGTAAACAGTAAAACTATAGGAAAATGTCTCTTTTTACAGGTGACTTTACGAGTAAGACAATGGCGAAAACGGCAAAGACTACTGGATCAACTCCTCCATTATTCTGATGATGAACCAAAATGCAATCACAACAGTGTGTCTGCTACTCCTAGTCATTGCAGCAATGATGTGCCTGTCGAGACCCCACATAGTTCCAGTAGGCCTACTTTTGGGATATTTGAGGATTTTGATGGTGAGACTGATTTTGATTGTGAGACTGATGTGGACTATTGCTCTACTGACTCGGAACAAGAACCTGAAGTGACCAGCTTTGAGGATGAACTGAGACAGTGGGCCTCAGAGCACAAATGAATGCACAGAGCACTCAATGGTTTATTGACAATATTAAGAAAGCAAGGTCATGCATTGCCTGCGGATTGTCGTACACTTCTTGCTACTCCACAACTTAACACAAGAGAGCCTAAATGTGGTGGGCAGTACAAATACTACGGGTTAGAAAAGTATCTGTCGTTACTTGAGTGATGCAGAGAAGGTGCGTAATGATGTGCGCCTCAGCGTAAATATTGATGGCATCCCTCTCTTCCCTAGCAGTGGTGTCCAATTCTGGCCAATACTGGTGAAATGTGGTAATTCTAGTCCGTTCATTGTAGCCATGTTTAGTGGGCAAAGTAAGCCAAGTCCTCTTGAGGAGTATTTAAAAGACTTTGTTACTGAATACAAACATCTCAAGGACAGTGGAATAGTTTTTAAAGGCCAGAGCTACACTGTCAATATTCATGCGCTGATTTGTGATGCACCTGCAAGGGCATATCTGAAATGTACTAAGGGTCATACTTCCTACGAGAGTTGTGAAAAGTGTGTAATAACAGGTACTCGTGTTGAGGGAAGAATAGTTTTCACTGAACAGGAATGCACATCCCGAACCGATGACTGATTCTTCAAAGTGGAGTACAGTAAACACCAAACTGGTATCAGCCCCTTCATTGACATAGGAATTCCTTGTGTTAGCTCTTGCGTCTTAAATTACATGCACATCGTCTGCTTGGGAGTAGTAAGACGCTTGTTGATTCACTTAACTCGAGGCCCAAAAGTGTGTCGTTTGTCTGTGAGGCAAAAAGATGCAATTTCTCAAAAACTAATTGCACTGAGAGGAAAGATGCCTAGTGAATTTGCCCGACAACCACGTGGGTTACATGAACTGTATAGGTGGAAAGCCACTGCACTACGACAGTTTTTGCTTTACACAGGTCCTGTGGTTTTGAAAAATGTGCTGCCCCCTGAAAAATACCAACACTTCTTGTCCTTGACTATTGCCATCTCAATAATGCTCGAGTCAGATGAGCAGATTCGAAATGCCTATCTCCAGTATGCGCACGATCTTCTCAAACATTTTGTCATGTGCTACGCAGACCTGTATGGCAAGACCTTTCCCATTTACAATGTGCATGCACTACTTCATCTCCAAGAGGATGCCAGACACTACAACTGTTCACTGAATGACATTTCTTGTTTTCCATTTGAAAACTACTTGCAACAAGTCAAAAAACACATGAGGAACGAGAGAAGTCCCTTGGAACAAGTGACGAGACGTTTGGCTGAAATCGAGCATTCTGAAAGGGGTAGTAGCCAAAGATACGCCCAAGTGTTTGCCTCTAGTAAACAAAAGGACAGCTGTTTTCTTTTGAGGGACAAAAATTTCGCTTTTGTTAGACCAAGTAATGCAGACGGGACTTTAGCTTGTGTAATTCTGTGCCAGTGTCACACCTCAGCATTGTTTCAACAGCCATGTAATTCTGGACTCCTGAACATAGTGTGCGTTGGTCACGTCAGGATGAAAAATGCAGTACTGCATGAAAGTGATCTGTGCAGAAAGGTGGCCTGTCTCCCACAAGAAGCTGGTGGCTTTGTCCTTATTCCTCTTTGCCATGGAAGGGATGACGCATATTAAAGGTGCCTTCCTTGACTATTCCCTCTTATTTAATCCATACCCAACACGCCATTTGAGGGCAGCATGTAGCTATAAAACGATGTTTTTTTGGTAGTGGTAGAAACAATGAAATGCACATCCTTTCTAATAAACCTCCTTGGGCCTCTGTCTGTCCTCTTCCCCACAATATCTTACTCCCTCATAGCTCTTCCATGCATTTTTCAACTAAAATGTTAACTTAAAGTAACATGCATATGCTTTCCTTTCTAGGTCATGTAAGGGCTGTTTGGAGGTAGGGTGTCCAAGAGGAGGAGGGGGTAGTTCCAGACTGTTGGATAGACAGACAAACAAAAATGGTCAGATGGCCTTTGTCAAATGAGTGCTACTGGAACAGCAAAGGCTATAAAGGACAAAATGAAACCCCTTGACGACTGCTGGAAATTCCCATTAATTAAAATTAAATTTACTTCAGGTAAGTGTTGTGCAGATGATTAGAAAATATGTACATTTCCGTGTCAGACAAAATATGGTTGAATTGTTCTTGTTTGTAACATGAATTGTGTAACTTCTAGATAAGCACCGTGATTGTGAACACTACAACCTGACCAGCCAGGCAGAGGAGGAGGATGATGAGCTGATTGGGCCGAGGAAGCGCACTAAAAAGGGAATGTCGATGATTTTGTTGGAAATGGTTTGTTTCACATTCGGAAATACTAATATGAAATTGGTTGATACAAATTGGTTCCTAAATTTGAGACAATGTTTATGAATGTTTTTTTTGCAGAATTTACAGATTCAGATGAGGAATGTGTCAGGGGTAATGGTTTTCTCTTAATTTTTTTTAGATTTTATAGTTTTGGAGATGGGTTTCATTCAGTTTTGCATTATTACCTCTGTATAGCCGTCAAGCTACCCACCTTCCCTACTGCGCCAAAGCTGCAGCCCATTGAGGACACAAGTATTGTGCAACATGTTGGTGAGTACTGATGGTCATTTAGGAGCATGACAATGTGTGGTGAATAACATGAGTCACAAGTTAGTTCATGTATTTTAGCCCAAGAAGATGGCGATAGATGGTCGCTCTGGCAGCCACGTGTCCACTCCTAGAGAGTATTTACTTTTCCCAACCTATTTTTGTTATTTTCTGTTGTTGTTAATACTACATTATATTACACAACATTAATTAAATAATTTACAGTATATTACTCTATATTCTATATGTAGTACATTACTCATACCATATTCAACTCAAAGTTTCTGAGGAATTCAATATTATTATCAGATCGACTTCTTTACATGCTCTTTTAAAAGTAAAAAAGTGCCCTGCAAACATATTGTATATATTATTATTATTATTTATGATATTTTTTTCTGATTTGTTTTCTTCACTCTCAAGATACTTACATGACATCTCAATACAGAGACCCATCGACGCCTAGTGAGGATACACTTTTATCAAATGCACTTACCACTTAAAACAGTCACTTATGTATTTTGTCAGGCCTTGAGATATGTAAGACTATTCTATTTTCCAGGATTTCGACATGCAGCAAGAGGTCATGTGAGGGATGGCTATCGCTCCTGGTAAATAAACACGGCAGAGCACATTGTCAGTCATGGCTGGCTTCTACTAGTTTGTCTCACGCCCTTAATTTTGGTCATTTATTAGGGTTAAAATATGACATGTTATTGTGATCAAATTGATAAGTTACAAGGTTCAGCAGTAGGAGCAGCGATGGATCCAGCATCATGTCAAGTGATCACACCTTCGGGTCCAAACATGATGGGTCAATGCACAGTGATGGTGCGAGGCAGTCTTAATATCACTGCTGTAGTATTCGTATAACTGCATGTGACTAATAGATCAATCTGTTTTACAGTCAGGTCCAGACATGACTGGTCCCGCCAAGAGAACCGAACCCACCGTGAGGATCGGACCCGCCGAGAAGCCCGAACCCACCATGAGGACCGAACCCGCTGTGTGGACCGAGCCCCCAAAGAGGACCGAGAGGAAACCACTGAGAGGACCGAGCCCGCCAAGAGGACTGAGACCGTACAGAACATTCCAGGTCCAGACATAGCAGGCCTGGTGAGTTGTTGGCTGCATTCACATCACGCTCAATTAGTGGCATTATGGGACATTGGAATCCATCCAGATTTTTATCTAAGTATAGTATGTAACCCACGTCTGGTTTGTTACCAGTAGATAACAGGAGTTGCACGAGTTGCGGTTGTTAGGCTACCAGATGTTTTACTTTTTTCCCCTCACACTCACTCGATTTCTGCTTTCCTCTCATGAACCCTGCTTTTTGATTCCTCCAAAAAAAAAAGCCCAATTCAAGGAACCTCTCTTGAACCTCTCTCCTATGCTATGGTCTTTTCCTGATTTTTTCCCAACCTGAGGAATTTTTTTCATTTTTATTTTCCTGGAATCTCTGATTGTTTTTTTGCATGCATGTGAATGTTTTCATGGCAAACCAGACCCCTGACTGAACCCCTCGACTGCCAAAAGGCTTTTTCAGTTCTCACATTTTCCTGTCTTTTATCTGTCTTGACAAATGCCCAGTTGGGTTGACCACGATTGCTTAGTGCCTGTTTTGATGTGTGAATGTTCGATTAGTATTACTCTTAGTATTTCTTTTCTAATACACCTGTTGAAAGTTTTGTCATTTAATAATAACTAATAAAACACTTTTTTGCAGTGACTAAGATGGGGAGATGGGCCTTCCCATTGCCTGTAGATGGTAAGTACTGACAGAGACATATACTCGTATCTCACCATTCATTTAGGTAGGGCTGATTAAAAAACAATTGTGATCTAGTTAGCCTTTCTATTATAATTGTTTGGAACATTGTTATAATAGGCTAGACAAAAAGGTGTGTTTTCATTTCAGTGTTCCAGAAAAAGGTCCTACAGCTATTAATTGACATCCGCCATCACCTCCAAGAAGCACAGCCTGCATTCTCAGTTGTGCATATTTAGGCAATTGACAACATGGAGGACTTTGATGAACAGCAGCAACGCCTTGGAGATGCACAGTCCTTTGATACCCTAGTAGGTTTTATAAGTTTGGAAGTAATGGATAGCTTAGAATAAAATGATACATAGTACTCAAACACTATCCTCTATGGAGTTTCTGCCAACTTTATTATGGACCTATTCCAACAGGTACTGCAAATTTCAAGAATTGGTGGGCGGAACACAAAGGACCTTGTCCACAAAGTATTGGACAGGTATCTACAGCATTTGCATGTTCTCATTTGGCTTCTTTCTGAGCATATTAAAATATGTGACTATTAAAAAGTTGTGCCCGTTAGTTTACACAGCCATGCTAAAGTTGACTGGAAAAAAAAATACAGATCTGCCTAATATTCACAATTGTAATGAGCATTTGTCATTTTATTCCTATGTATGTACTTCACATTATCACACTGAAATGTATTTTTCTTTAAGCTCTTCACCAACAACCTTATGGCAAAATTTAATTTGAAGGGCAAGGGGAAAAGCGGGAAGCGTGCCTTAGAGGGAACAACCATCTATGCAGCAATACTGGGTAAGACCCATTTTGATGTTGACCAGTCTAACTTGCACTAAACAATTCTGGGTGGAATTGCCCCTCATTCTACTTTGAATACAGCCAAACATGCTACAGTAACACCCAGCCTGATTTCAGTGCTGCTTAACACATTACAATATACTTTCCCTTTAAACTAGGCTCACCTTCTCTCAAGCTGACACGATTTGTTGCGGCATTCTCACGCTCTGTGACATTTTCTGAAACTGAGTGGGATTCATTTTTTAAATTAGCTTTTCTACCATTTAGACAAAATTACGAACCTACGACATTGAGGGGAGAGGGGCGTTAACTGTCCGACGCATAACAGAATTGTTTTTTGTCTGTTTTTATTGTCCCTCTGTTTGTGGCTGGAGACACTGCAAAATGGGTCCTGATCTTCAAATAATGTTTTATTATTGCTCATGTACTGACATATGACCATCAAATTGAAGGAGTGATTGACTGTACATTTCCCCAATAATATATAATTGAATACAAGAACGAGTCCGCCCCTTTCCTGTTGTCAACAGAAGAACCGCATATTTTGCACACATCCTTTTAAAAGATGAAAGCATCACCACTCATTTTTGACTGCACTTTGCCTTTATAGTGCAGAACTGGTATTGACAAAGTCAATATTGATATTATTATTTTGATAATATTTATTATTATTATTATTATTATTATTATCGTATCTTATGCAATTGCAGGTGAATGGTCATGGTTTTTTTCCCACACAGTCTGGAGGCCATTGTGTCAGTGCATACATTTATAGCATCGTTGTGATGAAATGTGTAGTTTCTCTATAGCTGTCAATAGGAGTCGGGCTGAATACGCTCACGATGCACAGGAAACTGTTGGCTTGCAAATGAGGGAAGTGGAGTGTATGACTGCAGATATTTCTTTATCATTCATTGTTTCTCTGTTTGTGTATTTTCAGAAGGACTCATGAAATCCGACACCACAGCAACGGAAGAAAACATAAAGGCGTTTGTGGCTGAGCATTTAAAGCATGCGCCGCAAAGACGTGGCGGTGGAGGATTTGCGCCATAATGACTCATAAGCGAGTGTCGACGGAGATTTTGGTCCCATTTATGTTCCATTGCACACACAAAAACACACACGACGTTGCCTTTTGGTTTGCTTTTACTATTTAATAAAGACGAACATGTGTATTGGATTTGTCATCTATTGTCATTTATTTGTGTGTATATAACTTTTGTCCCATGTTTCCATCGGGTGGAAGACGTGACACTTAATTTTCTTGGCTTATTTTAGTAGCTAGTTTGCACCTCTTGTTTGCCTCTGGTATCTGGTGCTTAGATAAGTAAATTGGGGGGGGGGGATTGTCTAGCCCTATTTCAGAGTTTTGTTGCAGAAACACAGCTGCAGGAAAATAAACTGCAGCAAACGTGTCCACCCTCTTGAAACATGGGACAACATTTTTAGAATGCAATAGTGTAGAATAATATAAATAATATAGAATAAAATTTAGTCTAAAATTTAGTCGAAATTTGACGTTGAAAAGACGTCCATTAAGGACCCCCTTTGGACCATAAATAGCCCATACACGGAGGTCTCATCGAAATCCAAGAAGGACGTTCGGTGAACGTCGAAAAAATGACGTCGCCTGGCATTAAAAAACAACCCCTTCAGTCGACCGACATTCGACGTCCAAAAATGACTTGTAAATGACGTCAATCTGACGTCGCATTGCGCAGTGGATAGAGTTGCCTAATTGGTTAATAGGATGACGATTTTGTTTTCATTTGCTTGGCTCCTCTCAGCACGTAGCTGAAAAATACTGATGTCAGTCAAGTTTTTTTCCGGAAGCATTTCTCATGCCCTTTGATGTTATGCACTTTCGTTCAGGACATCACGGGGGATAATAAAGGAAATGGGAAAGCTCGGACGTAAGCAGGTGGTGTTCTACGCTTAAAAAAAACATGGATTCAGAATCGTTACACCCCTAAAGGTGCGTATTTTTAGGATATCACAAATTAAAAGAATGAAATGGTTGCACAATCAAATACCTTGCAGTTTAATATTACCAACATTTCATTGGACAAGCTGGCTTCATCAGGGTTTGTGGCCAAGGCGAACAATGTGCAAAAGATTTAATTAAAGGTTGTAGTCATCCAGGTGTTCTCAATCAGTTGTTAATCAGCCATAGTCACACCCATCCATCAGTGGAGTTCAAACAGATACCAATTTCCACATCCTATACTAAAAGACAACAAAAAAAGCCTAATTTACACATTAACACTGTCATGATCTGTTTTTCTGCATGTTCTGGTTTTATGTTTTATTAGCTCCCGATGGTATCGGGCTCCGTCCGTGTGTGCGTCCATCAAAACTTTGACATTTTGCTTTGGCGGGAGATTGTGGGGCTGCCAGTGCCCCATATTTCCAATTAGTTTATTAGTTTATTGATTCTGTTGAATTTTGTATTATCTGCCACACCATTGCTGTTTACCAGTTCCTTGCACATAGTTCTGCCTGTTATGGCTTGCCTTTCTTTTTGTTTACTGCCAGTGCACCCCCCTGTCTGCGAGCTGTCACGTTGCAGTGATTTTGGAAGTTTTCTGGTGTTTCACAAGTTCCTTCACGTCTTGTTTGCCTCCTTCAACACTAATTACTAATTAAGTACTAGGACCCCTAACACTCTGTGTGTTTGTCTAGTTTATCTACTTAGACCTTGTCCACACGTAGCCGGGTATCTACTAAATTTAAGATATTTTCCTACGTTTTGACCTGTCATCCACATGACAACGCATCAAAAACGAATGTTTAAAAAAACTCCGGGCAAAGTGAAGATTTTTGAAAACTCCGTTTATGCATTTGCGTGTAGACAGAGATAACCGAAGTTTTGAGTTTTCGAACGTCACAACCTGCGCCAAAATGAGAACAAATCTGCTCTGACGCCAAACGTGCGACCTTTGTTTACTACAGAAACCAGAGCAGAAGCATGGACAAAGAGTAATGGATCGGAGTAGTGCCTTGAAAGCTGTGATAGCCTTAATTATTGTGCAGGCGCTTTATACATGTTTAATTTTAAAAGCCTAACTACTGCTCCAAGAGCACAGGCGACTGACAACATTGCGGTCGGTGATTTACCCCATCATTACCATTGGGTAGGATTTGGGGAAATAATGCCATCTACAGATTTGGAGGCTTATTGAAAACGCAGATGTTCCGTTATGTGTGGATACATTTTTTTTTTATAAACGGAGGGGGGGAAATATTCGTTTTTAAAAATACCCGGCTACGTGTGTACATGGCCTTAGCCATATTAATATACTAATCCTGTAAATAACTATCATACTAACTTGCACTATTTGGGAACTATTATGATCGCACAAACTACTATCTTTAATGATTGGATCTCTCCACTTTCCACTCTAATCTATAACTCTGCCCGCTTAGCTCAACCAGTCCTTTGTCTTAGTTGCAACGTATTTGCAGACACTCTCTATTACTAATGTTTCTCCCATCTTTCCCCACTCAGGCACTCCATGAATGGAGCTGTCTCGTGAAACTAGGCTTTGTCATTGTTTCCCATTTTGTATTGTCAATTACCTTGTGTTTACCTTTCTCAGTAAATGTTAAGATTATCCCTCATACTTGTTGCCCCGCCTCACTTGTTACTTCCCTTGTGTATAGGAGTTCCTCACTTCTGCTCATTCTTTGTCTGAACGTGGATCAACTTTTCCTGTGCTGAGCTACCTGTATGCTAGTGCTACCCTTCTGTCCGATTCCGATACCTGTCTGTCCCTGCCTGGATTTGTTTGCCTGCTTTTATTGACCAATTTCTGTACAACCACAATTTCTGTCTTTTGCTGCCTTGGTTTATGACCTCAGATTTTAGACTCTCACCTATCCCTCTGGTTTGCGATTTTTGTGCTGTGGTCTGTGCCTTTTTTGTTTTTGATCTTCTGCCTGTTTATAGACCCTGTTTTGGATTACCCCTCTGTACTGCGTCACTGTGATATTTAGGGATGATACAAAATTTTCCAAAAACACTGAATTACACCTAACCCATCACACAGGACAAATTGGCTTCATTTTGGTACAAAAAGCATCTCTTTAGCCAATTCATCAAAGATTTTTATGGCCAATTTTGTACAGGATATTGATACCTTTTCAGTTGGGTGGGTGTGGGTGTTTGGGTTTTTTTTTTAACATTAGGTGGAGGCAAAAGCTGTGATCGGTACTCAAAATAGCCTACTTTGACTGAAAAAGTAATTATTTTTTTCATAAAATGTTTTGTTGAAAAAAAAAACTAATAACGCGTAAAAAGTTTTGGGTCTTGTAATTATGGCGTTAGAACACTACCAAAAATCGCGCATGTGAATGAGACCTGCGCCCAACATCCACGTGCAAATCAAACATCCTAAATGAAATACATGCTCGCAAAACTTTTTGCGAGCGCTTTCAAAGCACTCGCGATCTATATTGTATCCTGCATCTTTGTTTCCTCAAGAAATATTTTAGACTGCGAGGAGAAATACATACTTGCAAAACCTGCTCGCACGCGAGTGGGGTTTTTTTTTCTGGGGGCTGATTTGCGAGTGGGTTTTTTTCGGTGGCTGATTTTTGTCAGTGAGGAGGCGGTTATTGTCAGTAAGGAGGTGGGCCTGAGGGCATGCCAAACCCCGATTATAATTGGTTGAGCAACTTCGCCAGTTGGACAGCAAGGTATGGCACTCCAGTAGGACAAATGGAACAAACCACACAGCCCTGAATAACTTGTATTGTAAAAGTTGTTCTCGTTCCGCCTGTTCCTTCAGTAGCCAAAGCATTACCGACCGCAAAGAGGTAACGTTAATTTTGTATGTAAGAAAATGTATAATTACTATTCCTGCATAATTGTAACATTGCTTGCCATATTTCCTGTGCTTGATGGGCAATACAGATATTTTAATACCTAACACTGCTGATTCGCTTTTATTGTGGCATGTCCGCAGACTTCGAAACGGCTATCTGTCCGCCACACGGTGTCTCAAACAGAGACCTTAAAATATTTAAATATGGATGGATTTGTGTCTCGTTTTTGCCTCGTAAATTAAGTATGTATCTTCTTTTTTACAGTTTAATGGCCAGTGATAACACAAAAACTATATAGAAAAGTTAAGTCTGTATTGTCTTACAATTATTGAAAGCTAACCGTAAACAGGCTATTCAGGCTAACCGGAGTGCTATTCAGGCACCTTTTTTTAGTATTTGTGAACCTTGTTCATGAAAAATGGTATAACAACAATTAATTGTTGGACACGGAGTTATATTGAAACCATCCGAATGTCGGACACGGAGTTATATTAAAGTGTATAAGACACAGAGATTTAACAACTAAATTTGCGGTGGAATGCAAAAATAAAATATTTATACTGTTTAAAAAAAAATATTTGATTGCCCGGCGTTGAGTATCAGTTTAATTATTCGGTCACAAACATCGAGAAAACCGAGTGGCTTCGCAGCCTTTTTGTGATCGAGCAGACGATGCCTTGTGACCGGAAGTGATGTAAAGTGGGAACGCTGCGATGTAAACACAGCTCTGTCGCAATGGCAGATAGCGACTCGGGGTCCGATTTTTCGGTGGATTCCTCGTATATTCAGTCTGATCGTGAAAATGACGACTCCGAGGAAGACGACCAGGGTTCTGTAGGTGGTGGGGGTGTCGTTTTGGGAGCAGCTCCTTACCAATTTGAGCCGCAGGCACCAGCTCAGCATGACGCTGGCGAGCCTCAAGCCGAAGTCCCACTGCCGGCTATTGCCAATGTTTCAAGACTTGAGCACATGGACTGGTGAGTGTTTTTAGAAAAGTAACCAATATTTTTCAACCAGGAACCTTAATTTAGGTGCAAAATGTCCAATGGTATAATTGTCTCCCCGACCCCTTGAAATATGAAAGCATTGGAGGCCTACTAGTATACGGGCCTATGGCCCTACATGCCTACACACACAAACACACAGTAATGAATGATCCGGTGATCTCACCTCTTGTGCTTTGGTCCGTTTTGCAACTGCCGTAGACCGGCGTTTTACTGGTGATCTTTTCACATTTGATTCACGAAACAGAGTAGGAATGGCATCTGGTTTTAATGTTCTTTTCCTCTGATATTTCATGCCCATCTCTGTCATCATTTGCATTGCAAAATCCGAGGTAGCTTCCTCAAAATCGTCGGAAAAGTACACAGAACACAGCATACTGTACTTGGTAGGGCCAGCCCACTTGACCTGAGTCAACTTCATGGCACGAATCTATGCTGCCCTAATCTTTTTGCCACTTGGATTAGTCCAAACTAATCTCCGATGAGGGACTGTTACTACACCCTCCAGCAACACACCGACTCACCATAATTCCTGGAGTTTTACAACGATAATGCTACTGATTCACTCTTTCGAATAACTTCTGCATGTAAACAAGCGCACTGGTGTTCCCACTTTACGTCACTCCCGGTTTGGAGGCGGCCAGCTGCCGTCTTGATTTGAAGGCTGACCGCGAAGTTCAAAAATATGTCAAAATGTGTTGGCAGCCAAAAAGGGAGTTGGATAATATTTTTTTTGCATCAGAAATCGCTTCATATTTCACATAAGCATTTTATTTCATATTATGTGTTCGAAGTCACAGCGTGTCACAAACACTTTAAAACCCTGTCCGACTTTTGGACACGTAGACACTGCAATATATTGGGAATTATATTATATTATATTATAGGAATTTTGAAGTGTCTAACTCACTGGCGGGGGTCAAGGTTTTAAATAGAAAACATGACTGGCAATCGAAACGTTTTTATAGTTAAGCCGAAAAAGCACTTCTATTAGCCTGAATAGTATTCTGGTTAGACTGAATAGCTTAAATAGATTGTTTACTGTTAGCTACCAAAAATGGTAAGAGTTTCAAGATACAGACTTAAATTATCTATAGTTTTTGTGTTATTACTGGCCATTAAATTGTAATAAATAAGATATGTACTTAAAAATATCAGAGGTGAAAATGAGACACATAGCCTATATTCATATTTCAATATTTTGAGGTCTGAGGTCTGCGGTCTGCGTTTTCGAGACACCCTGTTGCAGACAGATAGCTGTTTGAAAGTCTGTGGACGTGTGGCTATAAATGGTTTTAAAGGTCTGTATTGCCTGTCAAGCACAGGAAATAAGGCAAGCTATGTTACAAAAATGATGCACTGAATAGCAATTATACATTTCCTTCCAAACAAAATTAACGTAACCTCTTTGCGGTCAGCCATACTTTGGCTACTGAAGGAACAGGTGGAACATGAACAACTTTCACAATACAAGTTATTCAGGGCTGTGTGGTTTGTTCCGTTTGTCCTACTGGTGTGCCGTACCTTGCTGTCCAACTGGCGAAGTTGCTCAACCAATAATAATCGGGGGTTGGCATGCCCTCAGGCCCGCCTCCTCACTGACAAAAATCAGCCAATGAAAAAAAATCCACTAGGGAGCAAGCAGGAGAACGTTTTGCAAGCATGTATTTCTCCTTGCAGGCTAAAATATTGCTTGAGAGAGCAAAGGTGCAGGATACAATATAGCTCGCGAGTGATTTGAACGCGCTCGCGAAAAGTATTTCTCCTCGCATGTTTGATCTGCGCGTGCTGATTTTGTGGCCGGGTCTCATTCGCATGCGCAATTTTTGTCAGTGTTCTAACGCCATATGTAATGTTGAACTTCCTCTGTGTTATGTTTGGAGTAGTACAGCATAGGTGTTTTGTGGTTTCAGTAGCTCTGTTACGGAGCAATTAATTTAATCCTGCAGTTGAAGATATAAACCTGAAAGACGGAAGCCTGCGTTTTTAAATTGTATATTTTTGGTGTGAATTTGACTAAAAAGCTGCATTCCAGTGCTTTATAAAGCACTGTCAACCCTCCAGTTTTTTCTGGGGAAGGAGTTATTTTACTCCTCTTTCCCGCTGTCTTCCCGATCAAATATTTTTACGTTTTTTTTTTTTTTTTTTGCCGTTTGAAAAAAGGCTGGTGATGTGACAGCGGTTGGCATTAGAACGCCTATTAAATTTTTTTGTAAAATGATGAATTCCCCTCTGTTAATACAGTGTCTATTTTGCCATCCGACGGTTCCTGTTTACTTCTGCTATTTTGCCGTCTCTTCCGCTTAACATGCGCAGTTGTCACAGATGTGGACTTAGCGGTTAACAAATAATTTCTCTGCTTTACCTTGATATAATTTCATCCCCCTTTAGAAATTGTTGTGACTAACAAAGCCGAAAAAGGCGGAGATTAAATAGGTAATTCTTTCCAGTAGAAGTGATCGATTTGCTAGCTCCACATAAGCAACTTGTCTGCTGTAATAGAACTTACAGTGCGCAAAACCTGTATTATGTTCATAACATAACAGAGCTCTCTCTAACTGTCGCGTACTGTCCATAAAGCTGCTTTCACATCAGACATGAAACAAATTTTTCGCGCGACAGATTAGCTACATTCAAAGTCAATGCAAAGACGCGTATACAGGCCTTATTGTTGCGTTAAGCAGCTTTCACACGGGACGCGAAATGAATATTTCGCGTTAAGCAGCTTTCATACCGGACGTGAAACAAATTTTTCGCGCGACAGATTACAGTCAAACTAAGTCATGACCGCTTATCAGCAATTGCATGTTAGTTTGCGTGCTCTGCAAATTAAAAATGCTTCTGGTTAACTTATAACCAATCCGACGGTCGAATAACATGGCGAACAGTTGTAATGCCATCCGCGGCTGCAGTAAAAGTATAGCATAGTGGAGTAGTATGCATCAGAGCAGACGACAGAATAACCTTCAAGCCAGAATTGCCATCTGGGGGGACGGCATAATAGCCCTTTAGCGAGAATTGCGGACTCCGTGTATGCCTACAAACTTTAAGTCCACACCTGTGACAACTGCGCATATCAAGCGGAAGCAACGGCAAAATAGCAGAAAAAAACGGCAACAGTCGGACGGCAAAATAGACACTGCGCTCTGTTAAACCAGGCGGCAGTATGTAGCCTAACATTATTCTTTAAAGAAGAAACGCGGCTGTGCGGGAAAACATCCAATCAAATCTGAGAATGATTGCAAAGTCTCCGAGGCTGAACTGTCCAACCCCTGCTCATGGAAAGGCCTAGCCCCATCACCGTGCAGTTCATGCCCAAGACCATTCAGTTCAGAGTGGCTCTCTTGGGATAAAACACATAAGATTTTCTTTTAGTTCTGATAGATTGCTGGAATTGTCTCCACTTCTGTATACTTGCTGTACATCTGTGTACATTGCTTGTGTGCAACATGTAAGTGGGTCAAACCCCAATCTTCTGGATGAAAATGCACATAAAAGGAGGCTTCAATCACATTTCTACCCTTTTCCCCTGTCAAGACAAGGCCATAAACCTTCAGTATGGGTTATCAAATTCAAATTTGGAATAATCCCCACTTGACTTTTGACCCCCCTTTACTTTTGAGTTGTGACAATCTTTGGGCCCTATTATAAAAATATCAGCGCAGGTATCAAATGTTCTTTTACAATGGATCAGTCAAGCAATCTGGTCTCTATTAAAAAAAAAGACAACATCAAAAAATTCTGACCTGTTGCCGATTTAAGAGGTTGGCAAATTGCCGAAATATGTGGGAAAAAAAAACCTAAATTTTGGCAACATTTGAGGCCATATTATTCAGAAAGTAAAGGGTTAATGGCCCACTTTTCTGGTTGATAAAAACACTTGGGTATAGCTTGTTATGTGCTAGACATTTCAGCCATGTGGCATACAGAGCAGCTGAGATATTGAATGAAAGAAATGGTCTGCCCCATTCCAGGGTCGGAAATTGCCACACAGAGGGGTAGAAATTTAGAAAGCCATAAAATCCTAGGGAATTTGCTGATGGTCCTAATTGGGAAATGTTCATATGTCTAAACAAATAGTTACAAGGACAAGGAAATTAAGAGCCACCACTGTCCAAAAGTTCATTTTTCATACCCAGTTGACATGGAACAGGCCTGATACAATTGGCCGGATGAATGGTCGCTGCTTCCAATGTTGATGCTGCTCAGAATTGTGGGATAGTGTTATCTCCTTTCTTTTAAGAAAGAATGGTTCTGTGTACCCTATGCTAAAGGAGGTAAATTAGAAGCACTAAGACACCTTTCCTTAATATTTAAAGAATTCAAATGCACTCATCATGGCTGCCGCGTAATTACCTCCAGATCATTTTTTAGGAGTTAGGAACTTTTCAAGGCAAATGAGATCATTTGGATGCAGTCATAGGTCCATTTCCAAAAAGCTCCCTCACCACTAGAACTTCACTACCGAGTGTCACTCTGTGTGAAGTCTCCCTCACAGCTATAGAGGGAGCTTCATAAAGGGGGAGGGGGTAAAAACATGTATAAACTTTGGGATGCCCTTGCTCTTGACTTTATCTGATGGGAAGTGATTTTTACTGTTACTGTTTGAGTCCAGGACAACATTGTGACAACAAACTAAGGGGAAAATTCACTTAGATCAGGTAAATGAAGGTCATTGGTCATATTCATGAAGGTCTTCCTGTGGCACCTGCCCGGAGAAATTGACTACGTGCTTGAATACCTGACAGCACCCTCTCCTGGCATAGCAAAGAACTTTGCATTAATGCCATGACAATTTCTTACTTTTTTCTCTCATCAGTCCAGTTAATATATTAAGTTTCCAAAGGTTTTACTGTGGCACATTGATGGAGATGATGTAAAATAAGTAACAGACGAAAGCGCCTCCTAGTGGCAGTTTTAGCTGAGATTACACATCAAATATCTGGCTTACCGTGTAGAGTGCCATAATAATTCTTTTCTTTTCTTGAATCTACATGGTAGAGTCTGAAAATATTCCAAATTTCAAATAAGTATCTAGCTGGAGTAAAATTTTATGGACTCCTAAAGATGGTCCCAAATTAGCCGAGAGGGTTGTATTGGCAACTTTGACAGGGGGCAGCACTAAAATACTTAGTAGTGCCATAAAAATTTTTGCCACCTTTCATACTCTGTGTCTGAAAGTATAAATCAACCTATTCATTAGCTCCATTCTTGTCTAGAGTATTGAAATATAAGACCTCAAAATAGGGCCAAAACAGCTGAAGTTCACTTTTCAAGGCTAAATATCCCAAAACCCGACCAAGATACCGGAGGTGTTCTCACATTATGCAGGGCTTAAAGTTTTCCGTCCTGGGGACGGATTTCCGTCCTGGAGATTCCCTAGGGGCTATTTATGAGATCGATGCAGACTTGCAAAAAAAAAAAAAAAAAGTTCAATTTGGGGGGGGGGTCTAGCCATGGCCGCGATGTCAATGAAAAAAATGTAAAAATGCTGCATTTGCTCGTGAGGTGATTTCCAAACTGCGATGCATCCCTCCCCAAGGAAATTATGTAAATTTAAACATCTATAAAGATACGCAGCTCAGAGTGCACTCAGTAGGGTGCCGCTGGCTGCTGAGCTCTGATGTAACCTGACACCAAGCATTATCTTAGCGTCAACCAGCTAGCGTTTGTTGTGTCGTGTTGGAGTAACTTAAATGGCAGATCAGCAATGTGACTTCATGATTCATAGTGCTGCGGATTTTAACGGTGAAGTTATAAAATTCGCTCAGTATGGATGACAGTGTCCAAAAGATGAAATCACAAGGAATAATGGCAGTCAGTGGATTTTTTCTTAAACATCGAAAGTGGATTACACCATGTGAACATCAGGTATGATCTAAATATATAACGTTAGTGTATATTTACTGGGAAGGTAGCAGTGGCCAAATCCCAGTGACGGTCCGTTGGCAGAAACACAGGGCCAGCAATAACCTCACCTTTCACTTCTTAATGACAGACACCTCTCGCAGTTTACCTTCCCGATTAGAAACAGTTGCTCAGACTGATTGGAAGACGAGAATCTAATTTATTTTTGAAAGCCTCGTTATACATTACGTTACGAAATTATACGTCGTTTACTTCCACACACCAATGGCTACGGAAAATATCAATAGCCTACGTCTTTATAATTTCTGGATTTGCGTAAATTAGTTCGCGAGGTTCATTGAGCAATAAGCCATGAGAATCCGTTCTCTAGTCTGAATGTAGTGACAGCTAAAGAACGTTGTTAGGTACGATGCACAGCTGAGTGATAACGAAAATAATTGCTGCCGAGTCCGCGAAAGTTTCGGATTTTTTCAGATTGTCATCCTTGCGGAATCACATCAACTAGGCCTATATCAACAAAGCCAATCGCTTTGTCATTAACATTTCTTAATCATAACTTGTCACGCATTGGTGGTGGCTGTTCTGTTAACTCAGTGGTTCTCAAAGCGGGGGGCGCAGAGCAATTGCAGGGGGGGCGCGGGGTGCGGGAAGCGAATCCCCCCCACTGGAGTTCCAAACACCAACAGAAAATTATTTGCATACAGTCCATTCGCTGCCCAGAATTCTGCGATTACATCGTAAATGCCTGCCTTGCTCTCAACATAACTGTTCGCCAAATCATTCATCTAGCCTGCTATTTTCATTAATAATTTGTTATGAATGTAGTTGTTCAAATATATGAAGCTGGTAAAATGAGCTGGTTACAATCAATGTAGTCTCGCGATACCCAACTCGCCGCTTTTTATTCTGAATCTGCACTGATCTAGCATATTGATAATAAAATGGTAAGTGACACCGAACAAAATCTGATGAGTAAAAAGCAGAAATAACTGAGATTGTGTCATCTTATTCTCAATAATATGAATGCTCTGTAGGCCTACAGATTATTTTTATCTAGCCTAGCAACTGAACGTTACCATCATATCGGCAGGTTTGCAAGTGGTGTTCATGATTTTTTTTTCGTACTTCGCTGTCGGCTGTTAATATTGGTTGATTATGGTGCTTTCTTTCTGCATCATAGAAACGGAATTTTAAGTAGGCCTAGACGGCTATACTCAGGTAGAGGGGTGTGATACAGCCTAATGATTTTATACTTTAAAAGAGGTTTTGAATTATTAAATTTTCGTGTCCTTAATTGGAAAATTACGGTGGCCGTTTTCAAACCTGCCAATCGTTTTTAATGTTTCCAGCTAGGCTAGAGAAAAATCATCTGTTCAGAGCATTCATATTCTCTATAATAAGCTGACGCGATCTCGGTTAACGTATTTTAACTTAAAAGTGCGAGGCCAGTGATGAGAGGAAAATGTAACTGTCTCGAGACACTCTTTCAGCGGTCCAGCACAAGGTTGCTGACTGGCTGTATGCAAGTAAGTTTCTGTTGGTGTCAGGAAAATGCATGGATAGCAATGTTGTTTAATATTAAGAAATAAACCTGCTGCACTGAACATAATTACACAGTCAAGGTGCTTGAAAACAGTTACACTTCAAATAATTACGCCGTGGTTGTTTGTTATTTTAGAATTTCTAATTCTAAAAGTAGCCTAGTTGTAGCTTATGACTACCTACAGTTTATGACCGTTTACTTATATTTTGTCAAAAAAGGTTGAGGTTTATATTAATTACAACGTGTGAAATAAACTGCAATTGACTCTGAAAACAAAATGTGCGTATGTATTACCTATTTTTGTGGGGGGGCGCAAAAATTTTCTTATGTACCAAAGGGGGGCCCAGCTGAGAAAGTTTGACAACCACTGTGTTAACTGTTTGATTGTTAATCAGGCAAACCTGGTCGCAAACAGTTTAAGAGCAATTATCCGGGAAAGGTTATGTTACTGAAGGCCTTCCTGACATCTGACGGTTCGCCACTGCCAAATCCTCATCATAGAAGCGCACCAAAACGTTCAGCACACAGTCCATGTTTGTATTGGTGGCCTTGTCAGCATTTAGAGAAAAATAAATCATGTTCAACTTGTCTGATAACTGTTTTTTTTATCTGTGTGGAAATTCCATGGATGTACTCATATGACGCCTGTGTGTTATAATTTGAGTAGACCATGTACTCGTGAACTGTACTGTTATGAAACTGTATGAAACCGCAAACTTCTAATAAAGCCATCAATCAATGACCGTGCAACTGTGAACGGAAGGTCATGCTCTGCAATAAATGTGCACATACGCACTTTATGATTGCACACATGATCGGTCATTGATTCGTTGTTGTTATGTATTCTTACGTTATCTTGCATTAAAAAAGCATTGTTACGTGTGCAAATCTACTATTCTGGGTAATGTTTTAGATCAACTGCGTCTGCAACTACTGTATCATGATTGGTTGGTGTATTCACCAAGTTGCATTGTTTGACTCAAAATGTTACCCACGTGTGTTGTCACTGCTGTGGTACCGGTTCAGTCTGCGAAAAATCATGGAGCGGTTAGTTGTGAAGGAAGGATCAGACGAGACTAATATTGACAGCACTGTCTAAAACAAATGGAGGTGGGCTTGGTTGGATGAGATAGGTGACACAGGAAAGCCATTCAGGTCCTGGTGTCAAAAATTGAAGGAACCAGGAGCTTGTTTCTGTTGTGTTTGCAACAGAAAGCTATTGTACGGTTCAAATGGCAAAAAAAGCTTTTCAAGCACAACAATGAACCAGGTCACAGGGCTGCTGTCAGAGCTCTCCAACACTGTACAGTGCTACCAGGTGCGTCAACAACGAGTGAGGATGCTCGCCTATCAATGACAGATCGTGTGTGCAATCATAAAGTGCGTATCTGCACATTTATTGCAGAGCACGATCTTTCGTTCACGGTAGCACAGCCACTTGCTGAACTGATTAAAACTGTTGCACTGGACAAAAATGCACTGTCTAGATTAACAGTTTCTAGATCACAGGCGTCATATGTGTGCACTCACGGAATCTCCACTCAGATAAAAAAGCAGTTATCTGACCAGCTGAACAACATTTATTTTTCCCTAAATGTCGATGAGGCCACCAATACAAACATGGACCGTGTGCTGAACGTTTTGGTGCGCTATTATGATGAGGATTTGGGCAAAGTTGTTACTCATCACTTGGCCTCAAGAAAAGCCAATATTGCTGATACAACAACCCTCACAATCGAGCTGACAGATGTCATAAAATCCTATCGCCTAAACTGGAACCAAGCTGTCAGCATTCTGCTGGACAACTGTGCTGTCATGAGAGGAAAGAAGGCTGGAGTGGAGACAATGGTCAGGAAGGAGAACCCTGCATTGCTTGATATCAGTGGAGATACAGTGCACATGGTATGCACTGCTCAGCAGTGTGTAAAAAGAATAACATGATTAGACTGTTTTGCTAGACTAGTGTTAACTAAGTCTGAGCAGGTGCAGTTAGTATATTAATGATTTGTCAATATTGCCAATGCAACATTACAGCCTGGTGATACTACTTTTTCTCTGGACTGGCATTTTTATTTAAAAGGTTGTAACAGCTTGCCTCCATTTAGTGTAAGTCAACATACAATTTGCTCCCACCCAAAAAGGTGTGTGGGGACTGGGGACCCCCCTAAATACACGCGGTCTGTGAGCATTTCATGCGGGAAAACCACAAAATTTGTGCCGTGGGCCCTGGGGTGCTTCGCGCCCGCGCATGTGTACTCAAAAAAAAATTGCCAAGGTTGGCAGGTCTGCTGCTATGCACTTTTGCTTTAAAGTCCTACAGTAATTTTAATATTTGAAATAGACCAGACTAGCAATAGACAGCCTACAACTTCAGCAGGTGTTTATGTTAAAATGAAGCACGAATTGTACACATTCACAATTAAGGCATTTGAGAACTGTGAAGTAGCATATCACCCAATTAATTGGTGGGTGCTGGGCGCACAATGTTGTTTATATTTCTCTTATATTGCCATTGTCTAGGACAGGGGCCAGGGCTAGACCGTTGCAAGCTTAGAGCCCCTTTCAGAATGTCTTATCCCACGTCTGAAATTTTCAGTCCTGGGATTTTTTTTTGCTTTAAGCCCTGCATTATGCCATTTCGTGTTCATAGACCTTTACAATAAAGCATAGTTCCTCAAGGCATGTCGCTGAAGTAAAACAAAAATAAAGTCCAAAAAGTGGATTTTCATTTATTTTTTCCCCAAACTGTGAGCCCCTGCCACACAATTCTTCAAGTTACCACTCCGTAGCAACTGATACACGTGAAAGTTCAAGTACTTAAATATATATCGATCAGAAATAGTTTGGCAGATTGAACCGATTTCCCATAATACTGCATCTCACTGTTTTTTTTTTTTTTTCCTATTTTGGTCCTGAATTTTTGGTTTCCAGGTGGCGCTGCAACCAAACGTAGCGACGAATGGAAAAATAATCAGGGGATTTTCTGTGATACATGTGTATGTACAAGTAGTTACATGCAAAGTTAGACATGCAGTGGATATTTGTGTGTTGTAATATTAACAATGGTAAACACATTGCAGAATTTTTTCTCTTTTTTGCTGCTAGAACACAATTTTTCAAGTAATAGAGTGATAGAAATTATTTAGAAAGTTTCTTTTTATGTTTGCCTGAAGACCTGTAACTGTTTTACAATACCTGTTTGATCTATGTGTGCGAACCTAACAATTAATATTCGCAGTATATAAGCCCAGATGAATTTCCATAGCTCAACAAGCAGTGTTTTATGACTCCTGAGGAGTGTTCCAACACTGTCTACAAGGTGTTTCATGACTCCTGGTGAGAAGTGTTCCAATACTGCCCACAAAGTGTTTCATGACTCCCGATGAGGAGTGTTCCAATACTGTCCTCAAGGTTTTTCATGACTCCCAATGAGGAGTGTTTCAATACTCTCCACAAGGTGTTTCATGACTCCCGATGAGGAGTGTTCCAATACTGTCCACAAGGTGTTTCATGACTCCCAGTGAGGAGTGTTCCAATACTGTCCACAAGGTGTTTCATGACTCCCGATGAGGAGTGTTCCAATACTGTCCACAAGGTGTTTCATGACCCCCCTTGAGGAGTGTTCCGTTACTCCACACAGTGTTTGCAAACTCAAATTGTGTAGTGTTTTCGCACACCACCCTGTGTTTCAAGACATTACATGTTCAGTGCACTGGTTCTTTTGAAGTGGTGTTTCATGAACTCTGTGTGTGTTTCAGTAGTTCGTGTAGTGTTTTCAGACACTATAAAAAGAGCATTCTGTAACACTTTTATTGGTGGCAGCTAAGTTGCCACCAGTTTAGGGGTTTCAAAACACTTTAAACAGTTTAGATTTATTCTGAGATAACACTCAGTTTAAAACAGAGAAAATATTGATGACAGCACTGTCTGCCTCCAAAAAAAAAAAAAAAAAACCAAATTTTGGTTTAAACCAAATATTCATTTGTTTTCTGTCTGGCTTTCTTATCTTGTAAATGTACTGAGAGGCATTAAAAACGCAAAATAAAATACTGTTTTGAGTGGTGGTAAATGGTTTTCATTTGTAGTTGCAAAACACTGAAACTGTGCTTTTGGTGGTGAGACTTGCCCTCACTGTTATCGTTACATTGGCTGTCAATTCAGTAGTTCTAAAACATTATCTGACATGGCAGAAGACGCTTTCTGGAATGTTTTTGGAGCGTCACAGATGACGCACTTTGTCGGGGACAACAGCTGACACATCTGGTTATTCTGTGTCATCCCTGCAGTCTGGATACAGTCATTTAATGGACATTAATGCGTCCAGAATCTTTTCTTTGAGACTGGCCATCATTCAACATTCAAAATGTTTGATTCTTCTGAGGTTAATTTGTTTGTGGCATTTGAAGTGGGAATGATGTGACTTTAAGTGTCTTTTTATTGACCATGATCTTCATCTTTTCATGTGCAAAATGATTTCTCCTAATGTGATTCACAACCATGATCAAGGAAACTGTGCTGCATTTAGATATTCATAATGAGGTGTTAAACCAAGAAAGGATTTGAACCCAGACACTTGACATTTTGCTATGCTTACTATACCTGATGGTCATCATGTCAATCAGCAAAAGGGAAAACTATCAGCTTTCAAATTAGAGGATAAAAACCACTTAACATTTTTAATGCCTCTCAGTAAATTTTAATTGTGGAGCGAGCTACTGCGAGATTTCATCAAGCAACATCTCAAAATCAATTATTGGACAGCTGCTATAGTTTATTTTCAAGATTCAAGGAAGTAAGTATTGTGGGGAAGTAGCTGTGATTTCCCCACTCTTCCTCTCTTGGCAAAATGGATGAGTTGATGTAAGATGTCCCGCCCACCCCCCCCCCCAAAGTTTTGTTAAAATCTTTTGATTTTGTTTATTTTTGAAAATATGTTTACTTGTTTTTCTTCCTTCTGTACAGTTGTCTTTGTCCAGTGTTTGAGGAGAATTAATAAAAAGTAATTAACAAAAAAAAAGCTGCATTTTGCAACTCAGGTTGGCTTCAATTAAAATGAGTAGGATATCAATTCTGTCGGCAGCATATTACACTGCCCGTTAATCCTATCGTCAGTTCATCCATCCGTCCATCTAACATAAATTTAAATATGAATTATTCACAAAACCAGTGAGTTTTCAATGCAAGGATAACTTTAATAAAAGAGGAAAGCAGCAAAAGAGCTTCTTAAGCCAGTGAAACTCAATACAGGCCCAAATCAATAATGGAATCGCATGGCGCATATATAAGGAAATTTGTCGCTGCATGTGGCATCGTTCCAATTCTTTTCATCTGTGGATAAAGAAAATAAATAGGAATGAGTGTTTTTCTACAATATTTGTCATGCCATGATGATAATAAGACAAAGCTTACCGCCAAAGTTTGAGTGAGTACAATGTTCATCATTCCCAGAGTTGTTTGGTTCACCAGAATTCCACTTTGTAAAGTGCAGAGGATTACCGTCAGACCATAACCATGTGCCTTCCTGCACAGGGGAGAAGCACATCATGGGCATTAGTACAATATGCATTTCAGTCAACCAACTCACATGTTAACCATCAATAGCAGCACTAAATAATAAATACACTGATAAAAAGGATCTTTGCTCTGACCCTGACAAGTGTCAGGATATCCCCCCCAGTTAGTTAGTTAGTTAGTTAGTTTTATTTCCGTTTATATACAGAAATATTGCACACAAGAAAAGAAAAAAGTAAACCAAAAAAAAAAAAAAAAACGGAAATTATAAAACAAAAAATACAGATAATCAAAAGATATGACTGATAGCCCATATTCAGCTGTAACGGTTATTGTTGTGGCAGCTCTTCCATGGGGCCAGATATCAAATATTAATTACACAGGTTATATAAATAATTCTAAACATCATATTACACACTTATATTCTCCTATTATTTTACAATTGTTCTATAAGGTATAATGTCGATAATTCAATTTGAAAATGCACAGTAAGAACTTTTTATGATATGTTTGAAAGCATTAACAGATGTGATTTCACATAGATATAAAGGTAGTTTATTATATTTGGAAGCCGCTCTATATATAAATGCTTGTTTACAGATATTTGTTCTTGGTTTAGATAAAAAAAATGTCAGTTTGATTTTGGAGAGGGTTAGGCGTAGATTTAATTTTGAACATATCGGTCATGTATTCTGGAGCCATATTATTCAGAATTTTGTATGTAAATAATTGCATATGATTTGGCTGTCATTAACATGAAGTATCCCATCCCAGAATATTATGGATGTGACTGTTAGAGGTTCGTGAATAAGGATCAATTCTAAAAATAATTCTACCAGCTCTGTTCTGGATTTTTTGAAGTTAATACAAAGGTTACTTGCTGACTGCCACACTACATTTCCATAATCAAAATGCGGTCGTATAATTGACTTATAAATTAATTTTAACTGAGACAGATTAAAAATTGTCTTAAATGTCCAACATAGCTCACCATTTTCCCCATTTTGCTTCACGTTACCAATGTGAATATCCTACTTTATATTTTCGTCCAAAGTAAAACCAAGAGGCTCTAATTTCTTGGCGCAGCGCAGGGTGGCGTAGCGTGGCTTAGCTTGACGCAGCCCACGCAGTGGTAATTTCGTCCGGCGCAGCCCGCGCAGTGGTGATTTCGTGAGGTGCAACACCGTGCGCAGCCTTTGGTAGGCGACCGTGCGCGGAGAAGGGTGCGGCGGTGTAGTAGGGGGAGGTGTCACATTTTCATCAAGATGCAGTGACAATTTTGTAGAAAAAGTCTCCGCTGAAGTTGCCCAGAAAGCTCGCCAGCTCCAACCTGGTTTACTTTCTGTGCAGTGGTAATTTGGCTGACCAGCGCACAGTGCACACACATCACCGAAACCTCACAGGCAGGTTTCCAGAATGACAGGCACATTTCAATGCAATAAATAATTACAGAAAGCACTATTTAATGTAACTATCTGAATCAGGACATAAATTATAGTATCTATATCAAGTGTCCTGATGTCAGATTAAAAGCAGTTGGCACGTAATGGAAACTAAACCTGGCTCAATCAACGCAGCTGAGTCTGTGATGAAACTAACGACTTCACATTTTTCTCAGCCAACCACAAACTGCCTATATATATATAGCCTAATGCTTGCATTCTATACTCAGTAAAGCCGCTTGCACACTGGACGCAAAACAAATTTTTCGCACGACAGATTGCTTTGCTGCGTTGAATGCAGTGGCTCCGTGTCTGACAGTCGGATGGTTTCTATATAACTCCGTATCCAACACTTGATTATTGTTTTTAATTTCTTCAAATCTACGAAATCTTTTAGAAATGAAACGTGAATAAACGTTTGATAAGAGGGCTAAGTTCTTCTGGATGAGTACTGTAATGTGAATATAGGCCACTGGATGGCAGTATTTACCTTTTTTTTTTATTCAGCTCAGACTAGAGCTATGTTTAGACATGTCCTGGACATGTCTGGGGCAAGTCCCCGAAAAGTAAAAAAAAGAGGTCTAAATGTGGGTGGGGTCTGCAAAAGAGTATATAAGGAAAAGAATTGAGACAGTAGAGTTGGAGGAGAAATTGCAAGAAGAAGGATACATGTGACCAGACCTGTCATTTCTGTTCAAGACCTGTGAAGTTTCTTTTGTGGATTTTTGCCTTTGTTACAGCATTTTCTTCATCCAGGACATCACCAAGCCACCCCACCAAAAAGGGACTGTAATTAGGGTCCGAGCCTCCAGGCCTGCAGGGCCTTGGAGAGGACCCTATTGTTTTTGTCGTGTTTCTTATTATTATTATTCTTTGTTTCTTTGTTTCTTTGTTTTTTCTTACGCCTCTTTGAGCTTGAATTTGACCCCCTAAACATGCTCAAAAACTCACCAAAATCGGCACGCTCGTCAGGTCTGGCGAAAAATTTGATAAAATGAAAAAACTCTCCCCATAGGTCACAAAATGGCTCTCTAGCGCCACCAAGGCACTTTTTACTGGCCTTTAGAGGGCCACCACGCCCGGTAGGAAAGTCCTAGAGAGATGCAACCAACACTATATTGTTCATCTCATCAAGGCCTAAAAATGAACAATCGACACCTATTACCTAAATCAAACAGGAAGTCCGCTATTTGCATATCAAAATTTGCATTTTCCCCTAAATTTGGCCAAAATTTGCCCTCGAACAAACGCGAACTCCTCCTAGGGCGTTCATCGTATCGACCCCAAATGCTAATAGATGACACAGCACACTCTTCCGATGAAAACTACTGTACAACTTTTTCAAAAGTCCTACGGTTTGGATTTTATGAGGCGTCAAAGATGGGGTCCGCAGCCACTTTGACTGCCTTTTCCCGATGCATACGCAATTTCCAACATTAATTTAACCGCTTAAACATGGTCAAAAACGAACAAAATTTTGCAGTAAATTCTTACAGGCAACAAACATATGTCTTATCACAAAATTCTTCACCAAAGGCACAAAATGGCTCTCTAGCGCCACCTAAATCCTCTAAAATGGCACTTTTGCTTACACCACGCCCGGACGCAATGTTTAAAAATTCTGAAAAAAATCACACATCATTGCTGTACCATGACAGATATTCTCACTTGATTTCGTGAAAATCCAATGAAAACTTCTTGAAATAAAAAATGTTATGTTCATCATATGCTGTACAGTATCACATAATTTCTTACTGTGAACAAACCGTTTATTGTATCAAAATGTCCTTTGGTAGACTTCATAAGCTCCATGTGTATAGACAACCTGCCAAGCATGGAACAATTTCTATGAATATTTCTGGAGATATTAATATGTTATGAATATTCATATTTTGAAAAATATAGAGTGACGCACTTCTGAATTCACCATAAGTTGCAGCGTATGAAACATTTGTCTGTGTTCAGGGAACATGCTCCCAAAATCTCAGCTTTCTAGGATTTACGTAGAAGAAGCATTTATTAATTTCTTGATTTTCATTCATTTCCATGTATTTCTGTGTGCTACTACACAATTGTCCACCGGGTGGCAGTTGGAGCCCACGGATCATCTCCCTTCACTAAGTTCATGCATGGGGGCAGATTTCACAATACACACCAGTGATTAAATGTGCTCCAGATACTTTGACCAGGTTCCATGGCTCATAGCTCCATTATTCAAAACAAAAATCTCTTGCAGTGAAAGGGTTTGCACTCAACTCAAAATAAAAGATTTCCCACTATCTCGTACTGTTCAACGAATCACAATGCTCGACATCGCTCCAACGCGTCTCGCCCCCCTTTCCACATGCACGGGTGGGCGTCTCGCCCCCGTTTCGACATGCGCGGGTGGGCGAGGACCCGTCCCAACGCTGCTTGCAGCTTTAATTATTTCTGTTTTTCTTATTTATCAATCTTGGTCATTTAGTTGTAGGTTATTGTTAGTTATTGTCTTTGTTAATTAAATGTGTTTAAGTTTTTAAAAACTGTGTGTCATCCCTTGCTGTTGCTGTTGTTTTAAATGTAATAACAAATTGGGGCCATAACAAATTGGGGGCTCGTCCGGGATAGACCATTGTGTGAGTAATTTATTGAAAATCTAACATTTCAAATTGTGAAATTGTTTTTGTGAATTTTCCTAGATATATATTGACAACAGCAATGGATGATTTCTTGGCATCACCAACCGTAGGGGTTTTGAAGTCTTTTAAAAAGACAGAACTGCTAGAAATTTGCAGACAGTTGGAGCTGACAGAGGTAAAACCAGCCATGCGAAAAGCAAGACTGGCTAGAGAGATAGTTGAATATTACATTGATGAAAATGTCTTTGCACCAGGAGATCTGGAACAGTTTCCAGTGGAAAATCCAAATATAGAAATGGAACTTAAATTAAAAATGCTAGAGATTGAAAGGGAGGAAAAAGAAAAATAAAGAGAATTTGAGAGGGAAGAAAGGGAAGAAAAAGAAAAACAAAGGCAGTTTGAGTTAGAAAAATTAGCAAGAGAAGAGAAAATAGAAAGGGAGGAAAAAGAAAAACAAAGAGAATTTGAGTTAGAAAAATTTGCAAGACAGAGAGATTTTGAATTAGAGAAATTTGATAGAGAAGAAAGACTCCAAATGGAGCAACTAAAAATTAAAATTCAAACTGAAAATAAATTTCGGGCTAGCCATGAGGTAAAACTGGTGCCTCCATTTTCGGAAAAGGACGTTGACAACTATTTCCAGTGTTTTGAAAAGGTAGCAAAGAGTTGCCAGTGGCCAAAGGAACACTGGCCTCTGATGTTGCAAACTGTCCTCAAGGGTAAAGCTCAACAAGCGTATTCGGCTTTGTCTGCAGATGATTCCTCTGATTATGAGGTTGTCAAAAAGGTTATTTTGAGAGCTTATGAGTTGGTTCCAGAGGCTTACCGACAGAAATTCAGAGGTCTGAAGAAATCTGAAAATCAGACTTATGTGGAATTTGCTAATGAGAAGAAGGTTTGCTTTGAGCGCTGGTGTACTTCTATGGAGGTCAAGGATGATTTCAACTCACTAAAAGAGATGGTGTTAGTTGAAGAATTCAAGAACTGTGTTAAGGATGATCTTAAGACCTACCTTAATGAGAAGCAAGCACTGAATTTGCAATCAGCTGCCAAATTTGCAGATGAATATGTTCTCACACATAAGTCCAAAATTCAGTCAAGCAGTAACAATAGATGGTCCCAATTTCAGAAAAAGGGTGACGGTGATACCCAAGATTCCTCACCCAAAGACAAAGACAAATCTGGTGATGGTGCTCAGAAATCTAGTAACAGGTCTGATCAAAGTGTGAAAGTTGACAGTGACAAAAGTGGTCTAGTTTGCAGTTATTGCAAGAAATCTGGTCATCTTACAACTAACTGTTGGTTCCCTAAAGCTAAGAAAGAAAAAGAAAAGGATACCAAACCAAATGCCTTTGTGAAAACAAGGTTAGAAACCCCTGTAGTAGATAACCGATCTGCTAAATTGCCTGCTTCTTGTGGGGCTAAAAAGCCTGATACTGCTGACTTCGTGAGGGAGGAATTTCTTCCATTTGTGTCAGAGGGATTTGTGGCTCTGAATGAGCATACTACTCCTGTCCCCATATATATCTTAAGGGATACCGGAGCTTCTCAGTCACTTTTGTTGATGGACTCCTTGGAGTTACGTGATGAGACCGCTTCAGGGGATTTCATACTTGTACAAGGTATTGAAGGGAAGACTGTATCTGTACCCCTGCGCTCTATATTCTTGAAGTCAGATTTAGTTACAGGACAGGTAAAGGTGGGACTTATGTCAAGTCTACCTATAAAGGGTGTTTCTCTGTTGCTAGGCAATGACCTGGCTGGGGGCAAAGTAGTTCCCCCTGTACATCTTCCTTCACAGCCGAGCACTGAAGATGGGGATGAGGACCCATCTCTGTATCCTTCTTGCGCAGTGACTCGTGCTATGGCCAAGAAGGCTAAAGAAGAAGATGTTGTGGTGCCGTCCAGCACATTGAATAGTCAGGACTCAGGTGGTTCGCCTCATGACTCTGATTAGCCTACTATGGTTTCTCCGTTTGAGGACTTATCAGATACTTTTATCAGTTCATTGTTCAGCCAGCCAGATGGGTCTGGTGATTCTGATGTGTCTGGAGACTTTTCTCTGTCCAGAAAGCGGTTGATTGAGGAGCAAACTAATGATCCTGAAATTTGTGTACTAAAGAGGAGAGCCTTTCCTGATAAAGAAATAGACGCAGTTCCAGTTGGGTATTATCTCAAGGATGGTGTGTTGATGCGGAAGTGGCGCCCTCCTGATATCCCTGCCAATGCAGATTGGGCAGTAGTCAGGCAAATTGTTGTTCCGAAGGTCTACAGGAATGAGATTTTAACAATGGCTCATAGTTTACCTTTAGGAGGTCATCTTGGTGTTAACAAGACTGTTGATAAGATCATGAAACACTTTTTTTGGCCTGGGCTTCGGAAAGATGTTTCCAACTTTTGCAAAACCTGTCACACTTGTCAAGTAGTTGGAAAACACCAGTTAGACCCACCTGTAGCACCATTACAGCCTATCCCAGCATTTGGGGAGCCGTTCTCTAAGGTCATTGTTGACTGTGTTGGTTAATTACCCAAGACTAGATCTGGAAATCAGTACTTGTTGACAATCATGTGTGCATCTACCAGATTCCCTGAAGCCATACATCTACGTAACATCAAGACAACTGCAATCTCGAAGGCTTTGATAAAGTTCTTCACGTTGTTTGGCCTTCCCAGGGAAATTCAGTCAGACTAAGGTAGCAATTTCACTTCAGGATTGTTTCAGCAGGTGGTGTATGAACTAGGTGCAAAGCAGATTCTTTCCAGTGCCTATCATCCAGAAAGTCAGGGTGCGTTAGAGCGGTTTCATTCCACTCTCAAGACAATGTTGAGGACTTATTGTTATGACCATGAGAAAGACTGGGATGAAGGTGTTCATTTACTGTTGTTTGCAGCTAGAGAAGCAGTGCAGGAGTCTACTGGATTCAGTCCATTTGAGCTAGTGTTTGGCCATGAAGTGAGAGGACCTTTGCTATTATGGAGTGAACAATGGCGAGAGGAAGAGCCGCAAATCAGTCTGTTAGACTATGTTAGCAAGTTCAAGGAAAGATTGCGTGCAGCTTGTGACCTAGCCAAAGAGAACTTGAAATCAAGTCAGGGAAAAATGAAAACTTGGTATGATCATAAGGCTAGAAGCCGTGTGTTTAAACCAGGAGACAAGGTCCTTGTGTTGTTTCCCTTGCAGTCCAATCCATTGCAGGCTAGATTTCATGGTCCTTATGAAATTCTGACAAAACTCAATGATCTCAATTACATTGTGAAGACTCCAGATAGGAGAAAACCTAAACAATTGTGTCACATCAACATGCTGAAGCCTTATCATGACAGAAATGCTAGGGTTGCAGCTGTCACTTCAGATTCTCCTATGGTCAAAACGTGTGAAGATGAGGGGGAGTTTCAAGATGATGAACCAAGAATTAAAGCTGAAGTTCTTTCATGTAAATTGTCAAATTCTGAAGTGTTGCAAAATCTTGATGTAAAACTCCAGCACTTCGAACCCTCACAGAGAGATCAGTTTAAGAGGTTGATCAAGAAATATGAGGATCTGTTTCCTGATGTTCCAAAGAGAGTTTCTATAGCCTCTCATGATGTAGATGTTGGTCATGCCAAACCAATAAAACAGCATCCATACCGGATGAATCCTGAAAAGAGAAAGATTGCTGAGAAAGAGGTTGAGTACATGTTAAAACATGATATTATCAGACCCTCCAACTCAGATTGGAGTTCACCCTGTGTGCTAGTTCCAAAACCTGATGGAAGTACTAGATTCTGTACAGATTATCGCAAAGTCAATGCTGTAACTAGAACTGATGTGTTTCCAATACCTAGGATTGATGATTGTATTGATAGAGTAGGGCAAGCAAAGTTTCTGACCAAGACTGATTTATTGAAAGGTTATTGGTGTGTGCCTTCAACTGAGAGGGCTAAGAGCATCTCTGCTTTTGCCACACCATCTGGATTGTACCAGTATGAAGTCCTACCCTTTGGCATGAAAAATGCCCCAGCCACGTTCCAAAGGATGATACAGTCTACAATCGCCGGATTACCACACACGGGCGCGTACATCGATGACCTGATCACATGGAGTGACTCCTGGGAAGAACATCTAAAAGATGTAGAGATGTTGTTCCAGCGCCTGACCCAGGCTAACCTGACTGTTAACCTGAGCAAGAGTGACTTTGGTTGTGCTACTGTCACCTATCTTGGCTACGTCATAGGCCAGGGTAAGGTGGCGCCCATAAATGCTAAAGTCCAAGCCATCATGGACTTTCCAGTTCCTGACAACAAAAAAGCTTTGCGCCGCTTCCTTGGAATGATCGGGTACTACCGCCAGTTCTGCAAGAACTTTGCTGAGATTGCTCTCAGTCTAACTAACCAACTGAAGAAAGGCGTAAAGTTCACCTGGGATGATGCATGCCAGAGAGCCTTCGATCGCCTGAAGTCTCTGCTGTGTCACTTCCCCGTGCTCAAATCTCCTGACTTCAATAGACCGTTCTCCATCGCGGTCGATGCTAGCGACCAAACTTGTGGATCTGTGCTCCTACAGAGAAATGACTCTGATGACATTGAGCATCCCGTGGCATACTTCTCCAGGAAGTTCAATCGCCACCAAACAAACTATTCCACAATAGAGAAGGAACTGTTGGCTCTCGTCCTTTCTTTACAACACTTTGAAGTTGATGTTTGTACAGGGGAAAAGCCAATGATTGTGTACACTGACCACAATCCGTTAATGTTTTTGAGTAAGATGAAAAACAAGAATCGGAGATTGTTGAATTGGAGTTTGATTTTACAGGAGTTTGACTTGGAAAATTAAGCATGTGAAGGGTACAGACAATGTAATTGCTGATTGCTTATCCCGTGTTTGAATATGTATATATATATCAAGTGTTTATTTGAATATTGTATGATATGTATATATAGACAAGTGTTCACTTAACCATTTTGTATTGAAAAGAAAAATTTTGCCTTTATGAGTCAAAATTTTTCCCTTTTGGAATGGAGGTATAATGTGAATAGAGGCCACTGGATGGCAGTATTTACCTTTTTTTTTATTCAGCTCAGACTAGAGCTATGTTTAGACATGTCCTGGACATGTCTGGGGCAAGTCCCCGAAAAGTTCAAAAAAGAGGTCTAAATGTGGGTGGGGTCTGCAAAAGAGTATATAAGGAAAAGAATTGAGACAGTAGAGTAGGAGGAGAAATTGCAAGAAGAAGGATACATGTGACCAGACCTGTCATTTCTGTTCAAGACCTGTGAAGTTTCTTTTGTGGATTTTTGCCTTTGTTACAGCATTTTCTTCATCCAGGACATCACCAAGCCACCCCACCAAAAAGGGACTGTAATTATTTCTGTTTTTCTTATTTATCAATCTTGGTCATTTAGTTGTAGGTTATTGTTAGTTATTGTCTTTGTTAATTAAATGTGTTTAAGTTTTTAAAAACTGTGTGTCATCCCTTGCTGTTGCTGTTGTTTTAAATGTAATAACAAATTGGGGCCATAACAGTACCGAGAATTTCAATCAATGTTACTGTTTGAGCTCTGATCAATAAAGTGAGTCGACATTGGCGCGGGACAATGTACAATGCCTATGGAACATTAAATGCTAAATACTCTGTGTCTGACAGCCAAAAAAGAACAAAAAAGAGGACGACTAGAGCAGATTGATAACTAAATAAAGAGTAAAAATAAACATGTTAACAGCAAACAACATCCATTGAACACTGCGATTTATTTATTTGCGGGCCATCTTTTTTGGATGTTCTGTTTGTTGGTAGCTCAATATTTTTATTCTTTACTTCGTTATAAATCTGTTCTCATATCAATACTTTAACTTGTTGCTGGCTGCCGGACATGGAGTATTTTGCATTTCGCGTCGGACAGTCTTGATCGTGCATGTGATATTTAATTCACAATGTCAATGGTCATGGAATAGATTTGGTCACTGACTACAAGCACTATTTATCTCTGGTTTGGAAATAAAGCGTGAATCTGTTCTATCGATCTGACTAATTTTCTGAGAGACCGAATAAAGACTGTTGTCTATCTTCAATGGAAGAAAACAGACGAATAAACAGAGGCGTGTGTTCGCATCTTTGCATTAACTTTGACTGAGTTAAGATCACAGATTGAAAATAAATGCGTATCGTATCTTGCATTGTTGTCCATGGATGTTAATCCCAAAATTTTAAGCAGCAGCAGGGTGGAATAATAGGAACACACTATCCATTTTTTCTCTTCCCAATGATGCAGGCAGAAGAAATAAATGAGCAACCGTCGTATTTCATTCCAACGTCATAAGTTTTAATGATCTGACGTAGTTTCGTTTTGAAATTCCATTCAAGTTCGCTAATGGTAATAATTTGAGAATGCCTCATATTCATAATGCCTAATATAGACGTAAGCGATGCAGACAACATGCCTGAAGCAGCAATGTAAAATGCGACATTAACGCATCATGCAGATATAGGACAGAGGCTTCTTTATTTCAACACTTTAAAGCTGAGGAGAGGAGCTCTTTTTATTGGTGAAGAGTTGAGTCGGCTGTGTTAAACCCACTTAAGCCTTTTCTCCACCCTCTTTGCCATTTGCGCCGGAGGGAGGAACAGAGGCGGGACCGAGGAGTACTTACGCCAGGCTACACCGGGCACGAAATTGCAACATACACCTGGACACACTCCGTTGGCGTGGCGCTCTTCCTATTTGCCGCACCAGCACCTGGTCTACGAATTTAGAGCCCAAGGTATTTAAAGCTTTTAACTTATTGCAAGAGATGTTCATTAATTCTCACCCTTAAACTTGAATGTTTACCAAGCATTGAAACTGTTCCAATTAACATACAAAACAGTTTTTTTTTATTTTCAATTGATTCTTGCTCATCTAAACTTCAAGGTGCTCAAGTTCATTATTTAAAACCAATTCAATTAACCTTGGATTTTCATGTGAATAGTACATAAAAGTATCATCTGCGTAAAGATGAACTTTACAATCAGAAAAAAGAGACGCAATGTTATTGATGAAAATAATGAACAGCGGACCTAGGAGAACCCTGTGGTACTCCCTTGGTAATTACCCTTTCTTCTGACAAAACATTGTTAACACACATTCTTATTCATCTTTTTGAAAGGTAGCTTTTAAACCACTGTAATTGTCTCCCAGTGATGCTTATACCTTCAAGTTTGGTGAGCAAGAATACATGGTCAATCATGTCAAAAGCCTTTGGCAAGTCGACAAAAATCGCTCCAGAACACTGGCCCTGATCCATTGAAAGAAGCAACTCATCTGTTGCCATTGTCAAGGCAGTGGTAGTTGGATGTTTGGGACTAAATCCCGATTGATTTACGGATAACAATGAATGAACGTTTAAATAGAGAAGTAATTGCTGTTGTAGCAATTTCTCCATAACCCTAGACAAACAGGATAATATTGATATTGGTCTATAATTATTAAAATCCAGCTTGTTGCCTTTTTTGTGTACAGGAACTTTTTTTGCAACGTTCCATTTGTCAGGCACTGCCCCATCTAAGATTGACTTATTAATCGAATAAGTAACTGGTTCAATTATATCAAAAATGGACTCTTTGAGTACATAAACTGAAATAATTTCCAATCCTGCAGATTTTTTATTTTTCATTCTCTTAACTTCTTTTATCACATCTGACAGAGACTGTTAATTTCAATTGTCCTTGAAAAGAATGACCACCGTATCTGCTGGGCCTGACATCTGCCTTTGCATTCAAATAATTTATTGCCACATTTGCAAAATGATTATTAAAACTACTAGCAACAACTTTTGAATTTTGTCTCAGAAACGGGCTACTAGAGGAGTAATTTACATTCATTAAAGATTTAAGAGCCATTCCCTGAGAAAAATGGCAGTTCTTGACGAAGTTGAGGAGTTGACCCCTTGGAATTGAATGAATCTTGGCAGATGGGAAGATATGGTAGTCTCACAGAAAGCCAAAATTTTTAGGTTTGTATCGCAAGAAATCTGCTGGTGGCGCCACCGGAAAGCCACTAAAGGGGCTCAGTTTTGCTTTTGACACATTTTACATCACATCAATTATTATGACTTAAGGGTACACAGTAACAGATGTGTAATACTTTTATCATGATCTGTGACACTTAGCAGCACATCAGCACCAAGCTGGGTAACTATGTTATTGAAACAGAATTATTTGAGAAATCACAGTAAGAAGTGAAAATGGGAATGGGAATAAAATAATATCCCAGACATATACCAATCCAGAATGCATTATTTTTTGTTTCTCACTACAAAACTATCATTTTCAGGTAATATTCCCTTAGTATCTTGCTGGGTTCATGCAATGGATGGCCGGAAAGATGGTCAGAATTGATTGCGGTGCATGAGTACTGTATATTTTCTCAGTAACCCAGGTATGTTCCATGGTGATAAATGCTGTTTGTTGTGCTTTTGGAGCTCTGTTTTCAAGAATAGAGAATTTCTTTGGTAGCATCTACACTTTCAAGCTAGACAGAGCCAAAGTTGGAGAAACTCTAAATGGACTATTTAGTAGCAGATTGTGCCAATGTTTAGGCGGCATTATTTAGTTTAGCCTGCAAGACAGATCTGAAATTTCTCTGAATACATAGTACCTTTGGGGTACATTACATTATGCGCAACTAATGTCACTCTCGTGGAATGGCTCTTAAGTGTATTCCAAGATTCATTTCTGTTTGTTAAACTGGATCATTTTTCACAAATATACTTAGGTTTAGATTTTTTTATTTCAGATGTGACCTTATTCCTCACACTTTTATACTGTTTCCATAATTCTGAATCATGTTTATCTTTGGCTTTCATTTTGATTTTATCCCATTCTTTCATTAACAAAAATATATCACAATTCAGCCATGGAGACAATCTTTTCTGAACCCGCCTAGTTTTTAAAGGCATGTGCTCATTTATGACCTCTAGGGGCATTGTTTCCCAGACTGCATTATTTATTGAAGTACAATCCTCAATTTTCTTCCAATTTTTGTGGCATAAATCATTTTTTAAAAGCTTCCACATCAGTGTTTCTTGATTTTCTGTGGGTTACATATGTTTCACCAGCACAGTTCAGTTGTGATTTCCATACCAAATAACTAATGAAATGATCACTCGTGCCATTTTGCAACTCACTATACGATTTCACTTTTTCCGGATTGTTGGTTAACATATGATCAACAAGTGTGGAGGACATATCTGTCACTCTAGTACAAGTTTTTTTATTTACATATTTAAAACAGTAAATATCATTGATTTGATTATAACATTTTGTATGACCTTGAAATGGTTTTTGCATATCGCAATTTATGTCACCCATCATAATGAAATGGTCAAGTCCACTTGCAAAAGCTAAGAAATCATAATGTTGAAAAAGGTCAGTTCTGGAATTTGGTGGTCTATACCAATTCAAAAGTATAGGATTTGTGTTTTTTAAATGCATCCTGCAGCAAATGCTTCTAAACATGAGAGAATCACGAGTAATCAATGCAAAGTGTATAGATTCGTGTATATAAATTACCACTCCACCTTCATTTCTCTCCTGATCTTTGCAGATTAAAAAATAATGTGGTATACAGGGTGCGCGCTACCCGCTCGGCCACATCGTCAATGGTGAAGTGGTGCGGCATGTGGCAACCGAAAACTGGCCACAAAGCGCCACGCTGGCGAAAGCCTCATTTTGGAGGGAGTGGCGAAATGATAGCCTCAGGTTTTGGGCCACGGCTGCCCGATGTGTACATGAAGTGCAATCGCCACTTTGACGCCATCATTCGCTACCGTATTTGGTTCATACTTAATTATCATACATCAGTCATAAATTACCTTTATAACGTTCATTCCGATAGCACTGATTTGCTGACGATTTCATCGTTCCATTTGGGAATTTTTTATTTTGCAATTCACGTGTCGGAGAAGGGAATTCCGGGCCAGGAATTTCAACCACCATAACAATGCAAGTAACTCGAGATTGACTACCTTCATGAATCTAGCGGGACAGCCACAGAGAAGGTAAAGTAAGCATGCGATAGTGGATATTTTACTGAACAAACACTAGGCATTGAAACCTGCGCAACTTCAAGCGCAGTTCTGCCGTGCAAAGGAAAAGGCCTTAAATTCATTTATGATCAATATTGATTATTAGTATTTTTTTGAACAATTAAGACTTCCTTTACTATATGGACAAATGTGTTTGCCGTACCTACGAGAAGCTCTAGAGAAACCGAGGAAAAATCATGCTACATCACTTGGGGTTCTTTAGCTTTGTTGTGCATAAAATAAAATGCTGAGCCACGCATGTAGTTATTGTTTTTCGGTGCTGATAATAAGGTGCGTTGCCTTGGTATTCTATGACATGGGCCGCCTTGCACAGGCAGTCGACACACAATCGTATAATCTCATAAATAAATAAGTGGCAAACTTGTAGTTGGTATGCCAGCTATTTGTCAGAATGACCCAGTATTTCAAACGCCGCTACCCAGTCACAGGTCAGAAATAGCGGAAAATAGATTCGCAAAATAGTCGGTAATATAGCAGAGATTATTATCTTGAGTGAGCCAACGTACTGTCTACTCGAGGCAGAACTGGACAACTCCTCAGAACGGAGTTTAGTGCAACCGCGACAAACAATCAGTCGACTACCCTGCTGTTGGTAATTATACAACGATAGCATTTTTCGCGACTTTAAACTGACATTATGCCTGTCGGTTTCATGCGACTCGGCCACGAGTCATTCTCAGCCCAACTCTAAGCAGCTGACTGCCTGCTGCTGACGTTGAGACAGAAAGACACAAAAGCAAACGATCAGTTTGCATCCAGATGTGAATTCATGGTGGCCGTATCCTCCATTCCACAACCTGAATAACACAGCAACCAGCGTGCCTAAGTTGGATCTGATCATGTTGTAATACATGTAATAATTACTTGGCCACAAGTGGGGATCACAAAATGACCATCTTTAGCATGGTAAGCTTGCCCTATCAAGTTAGTAATTCAGCTATTTGCAATCAAAGTGACATTGGACTTCTATTAATCAAGTTCCCATTTGTCGAAAGCAGCAGCGAGATAAGTAGCCTGAAAGATGGAGTTAATATAGTCCTTAATACTTACCCAGTACTCTTGCAAAGCTGGCACTTATTACTACCACAATATTATTTTACCATATGAATGTGTGCAGTTTGTCGTAAAGTTTTGGTGGGTGTTAGTAATACAAGTTCCATAATTATTTTTCTGTGAAAAATATGCACCAATTCCATTTTCTGAACAGCTGTCTATTTTATTATTTTCACCTCTAGTAGCATGCAAACCACATTATGGCTACAGGAAAGCCAACACTGACAGTGGTCAAGATTTGTGGATTTCCGTGCATGTTTCAATTTTAATCACGCTGTTTAAAAATGTGATTTTAATGCATTTTGCAGCCTTGTACAAATTTCATTGCCAATTGTAATGTGGATGTGGGCTGCTGGATGGCAGTGTTTACCTTTTTTTTGTTGAGCTCGGGCTGGGGTCGTGTTTGGACGTGTCCTGGACGTGTCTGGGGCAAGTCTCAGAGAATAGAAAGGGGGGAGGTCTGGGTGTGGGTGGGGTCTGCAGGGGAGTGTGTGGGGAGGAGAATTGGGACGGTGGAGTAGTAGGAGAAATTGCAAGAAGATGACCAGACCTGCCATTCTGTTCAAGACCTGTGGCGTTTCTTTTGTGGATTTCTTTGCCTGTGTTTGAGCATTTTCGTTATCCAGGACATCACCAAGCCACCCCCATAAAAAGGGACTGTAAATATTTCTTTTTTTTTTCCTATTCAATCTTGGTCAGTTTAGTTAGTTGTTGTGTTTAATTAAATGTGTTTAAGTTTTTCAAACTGTGTCTGTCATCCCTTGCTGTTGCTGTTGTGTTGTTTTAAATGTAATAACAAATTGGGGCCATAACAAATTGGGGGCTCAAGGTCCGGGATAGACCATTTTGTGAGTCATTTATTAAAAATCTAACATTTCAAATTGTAAAATAGATTTTTTTTAATTGAATACATATATATTGACAACAGCAATGGATGATTTCTTGGCATCACCAACCGTAGTGGTTTTGAAGTCTTTTAAAAAGACAGAACTGCTAGAAATTTGCAGACATTTAGAGCTGACAGAGGTGAAACCAGCTATGCGAAAAGCAAGACTGGCTAGAGAGATAGTTGAATATTACATTGATGAAAATGTGTTTGCACCAGGAGATCTGGAACAGTTTCCAGTGGAAAATCCAAATATAGAAATGGAACTTAAATTAAAAATGATAGAGATTGAAAGGGAAGAAAAAGAAAAACAAAGGCAGTTTGAGTTGGAAAAATTAGCTAGAGAAGAGAAAAAAGAAAGGGAGGAAAGAGAAAAAGAAAGGGGGGGGAAAAGAGAAACAAAGAGAATTTGAGAGGGAAGAAAAAGAAAAACAAAGAGAATTTGAGTTAGAAAAATTTGCAAGACAGAGAGATTTTGAATTAGAGAAATTCGATAGAGAAGAAAGACTCCAAATGGAGCAACTAAAAATAAAAATTCAAACTGAAAATAAATTTCGGGCTAGCCAGGAGGTAAAACTGGTGCCTCCATTTTCGGAAAAGGATGTTGACAACTATTTCCAGTGTTTTGAAAAGGTAGCAAAGAGTTGCCAGTGGCCAAAGGAACACTGGCCTCTGATGTTGCAAACTGTCCTCAAGGGTAAAGCTCAACAAGCCTATTCGGCTTTGTCTGCAGATGATTCTTCTGATTATGAGGTTGTCAAAAAGGTTATTTTGAGAGCTTATGAGTTGGTTCCAGAGGCTTACCGACAGAAATTCAGAGGTCTGAAGAAATCTGAAAATCAGATTTATGTTGAATTTGCGAATGAAAAGCAGGTTTGCTTTGAGCGCTGGTGTACTTCTATGGAGGTCAAGGATGATTTCAACTCACTAAAAGAGATGGTGTTAGTTGAAGAATTCAAGAACTGTGTTAAAGATGATGTTAAGACCTACCTTAATGAGAAGCAAGCACTGAATTTGCAATCAGCTGCCAAATTTGCAGATGAATATGTTCTCACACATAAGTCCAAATTTCAGTCTAGCAGTAATAATAGATGGTTCCAATTTCAGAAAAAGGGTTATGGTGATACCCAAGATTCCTCACCCAAAGACAAAGACAAATCTGGTGATGGTGCTCAGAAATCCAGTAACAGGTCTGATCAAAGTGTGAAAGCTGACGGTGACAAAAGTGGTCTAGTTTGCAGTTATTGCAAGAAATCTGGTCATGTTACAACTAACTGTTGGTTCCTTAAAGCTAAGAAAGAAAAAGAAAAGGATACCAAACCAAATGCCTTTGTGAAAACAAGGTTAGAAACCCCTGTCGTAGATAAACGATCTGCTAAATTGCCTGCTTCTTGTGGAGCTAAAAAGCCTGATACAGCTGACTTTGTGAGGGAGGAATTTCTTCCATTTGTGTCAGAGGGATTTGTGGCTCTGAATGAGCATACTACTCCTGTCCCCATATATATCCTAAGGGATACCGGAGCTTCTCAGTCACTTTTGTTGATGGACTCCTTGGAGTTACGTGATGAGACCGCTTCAGGGGATTTCATACTTGTACAAGGTATTGAAGGGAGGACTGTATCTGTACCCCTGCGCTCTATATTCTTGAAGTCAGATTTAGTTACAGGACAGGTAAAGGTGGGACTTATGTCAAGTCTACCTATAAAGGGTGTTTCTCTGTTGCTAGGCAATGACCTGGCTGGGGGTAAAGTAGTTCCCCCTGTACATCTTACTTCACAGCCGAGCACTGAAGATGGGGATGAGGACCCATCTCTGTATCCTTCTTGCGCAGTGACTCGTGCTATGGCTAAGAAGGCTAAAGAAGAAGATGATGTGGTGCCGTCCAGTACATTGAATAGTCAGGACTCAGGTGGTTCGCCTCATGACTCTGATTGGCCTACTATGGTTTCTCCGTTTGAGGACTTATCAGATACTTATCAGTTCTCTATTCAGCCAGCCGGATGGGTCTGGTGATTCTGATGTGTCTGGAGACTTGTCTCTGTCCAGAAAGCGGTTGATTGAGGAGCAAACTAATGATCCTGAAATTTGTGTACTAAAGAGGAGACCCCTTCCTGATAAAGAAATAGAAGCAGTTCCAGTTGGGTATTATCTCAAGGATGGTGTGTTGATGCGGAAGTGGCGCCCTCCTGATATCCCTGCCAATGCAGATTGGGCAGTGGTCAGGCAAATTGTTGTTCCGAAGGTCTACAGGAATGAGATCTTAACAATGGCTCATAGTTTACCTTTAGGAGGTCATCTTGGTGTTAACAAGACTGTTGATAAGATCATGAAACACTTCTTTTGGCTTGGGCTTCGGAAAGACGTTTCCAACTTTTGCAAAACCTGTCACACTTGTCAGGTAGTTGGAAAACACCAGTTAGACCCACCTGTAGCTCGATTGCAGCCTATCCCAGCATTTGGGGAGCCGTTCTCTAAGGTCATTGTTGATTGTGTTGGTCCATTACCCAAGACTAGATCTGGAAATCAGTACTTGTTGACAATCATGTGTGCATCTACCAGATTCCCCGAAGCCATACCTCTACGTAACATCAAGGCAACTGCAATCTCGAAGGCTTTGATAAAGTTCTTCACGTTGTTTGGCCTTCCCAGGAAAATTCAGTCAGACCAGGGTAGCAATTTCACTTCAGGATTGTTTCAGCAGGTTGTGTATGAACTAGGTGCAAAGCTGATTCTTTCTAGTGCCTATCATCCAGAAAGTCAGAGTGCCTTAGAGCGGTTTCATTCCACTCTCAAGACAATGATGAGGACTTATTGTTATGACCATGAGAAAGACTGGGATGAAGGGGTTCATTTGCTGTTGTTTGCAGCTAGAGAAGCAGTGCAGGAGTCTACTGGATTCAGTCCATTTGAGCTAGTGTTTGGTCATGAAGTGAGAGGACCTTTGCTATTATTGAGTGAACAATGGCAAGAGAAAGAGCCGCATATCAGTCTGTTAGACTATGTTAGCAAGTTCAAGGAAAGATTGCGTGCAGCTTGTGACCTTGCCAAAGAGAACTTGAAATCAAGTCAGGGAAAAATGAAAACTTGGTATGATCATAAGGCTAGAAGCCGTGAGTTTAAACCAGGAGAAAAGGTCCTTGTGTTGTTTCCCTTGCAGTCTAATCCATTGCAGGCTAGATTTCATGGTCCTTATGAAATTCTGACAAAACTCAATGATCTCAATTACATTGTGAAGACTCCAGATAGGAGAAAACCTAAACAATTGTGTCACATCAACATGCTAAAGCCTTATCATGACAGAAATGCTAGGGTTGCAGCTGTCACTTCAGATTCTCCAATGGTCGAAACGTGTGAAGATGAGGGGGAGTTTCAAGATGATGAACCAAGAATTAAAGCTGAAGTTCTTTCATGTAAATTGTCAAACACTGAAGTGTTGCAAAATCTTGATGTAAAACTCCAGCACATAGAACCCTCACAGAGAGATCAGTTTGAAAGGTTGATCAAGAAATATGAGGATTTGTTTCCTGATGTTCCAAAGAGAGTTACTATAGCCTCTCATGATGTAGATGTTGGTGATGCCAAACCAATAAAACAGCATCCATACCGGATGAATCCTGAAAAGAGAAAGATTGCTGAGAAAGAGGTTGAGTACATGTTAAAACATGATATTATCAGACCCTCCAACTCCGATTGGAGTTCACCCTGTGTGCTAGTTCCAAAACCTGATGGAAGTACTAGATTCTGTACAGATTATCGCAAAGTCAATGCTGTAACTAGAACTGATGTGTTTCCAATACCTAGGATTGATGATTGTATTGATAGTGTAGGGCAAGCAAAGTTTCTGACCAAGATTGATTTATTGAAGGGTTATTGGTGTGTGCCTTTAACTGAGAGGGCCAAGAGCATCTCTGCTTTTGCCACACCATCTGGATTATACCAGTATGAAGTCCTACCCTTTGGCATGAAAAATGCCCCAGCCACGTTCCAAAGGATGATACAGTCTACAATCGCCGGATTGCCACACACGGGTGCGTACATCGATGACCTGATCTATGGAGTGACTCCTGGGAAGAACATCTAAAAGATGTAGAGACGTTGTTCCAGCGCCTGACCCAGGCTAACCTGACTGTTAACCTGAGCAAGAGTGACTTTGGTTGTGCTACTGTCACCTATCTTGGCTACGTCATAGGCCAGAGTAAGGTGGCACCCATAAATGCTAAAGTCCAAGCCATCATGGACTTTCCAGTTCCTGACAACAAAAAAGCTTTGCGCCGCTTCCTTGGAATGATCGGGTACTACCGCAAGTTCTGCAAGAACTTTGCTGAGATTGCTCTCAGTCTAACTAACCAACTGAAGAAAGGCGTAAAGTTCACCTGGGATGATGCATGCCAGAGAGCCTTCGATCACCTGAAGTCTCTGCTGTGTCACTTCCCTTTGCTCAAATCTCCTGACTTCAACAAACTGTTCTCTATCGCGGTCGATGCTAGCGACCAAGCTTGTGGATCTGTGCTCCTACAGAGAAGTGACTCTGATGACATTGAGCATCCCGTGGCATACTTCTCCAGGAAGTTCAATCGCCACCAAAGGAACTATTTCCACAATAGAGAAGGAACTGTTGGCTCTGGTCCTTTCTTTACAACACTTTGAGGTTTATGTTTGTACAGGACAAAAGCCAATGATTGTGTACACTGACCACAATCCGTTAATGTTTTTGAGTAAGATGAAAAACAAGAATCGGAGATTGTTGAATTGGAGTTTGATTTTACAGGAGTTTGACTTGGAAATTAACCATGTGAAGGGTACAGACAATGTAATTGCTGATTGCTTATCCCGTGTTTGAATGTGTATATATATATCATGTGTTTGAATATTGTAAGATATGTATATATAGACAAGTGTTCACTTAACCATTTTGTATTGAAAAGAAAAATTTTGCCTTTATGAGTCAAAATTTTTCCCTTTTGGAATGGCGGTGTAATGTGGATGTGGGCCGCTGGATGGCAGTGTTTACCTTTTTTTTGTTGAGCTCGGGCTGGGGTCGTGTTTGGACGTGTCCTGGACGTGTCTGGGGCAAGTCTCAGAGAATAGAAAGGGGGGAGGTCTGGGTGTGGGTGGGGTCTGCAGGGGAGTGTGTGGGGAGGAGAATTGGGACGGCGGAGTAGTAGGAGAAATTGCAAGAAGATGACCAGACCTGCCATTCTGTTCAAGACCTGTGACGTTTCTTTTGTGGATTTCTTTGCCTGTGTTTGAGCATTTTCGTTATCCAGGACATCACCAAGCCACCCCCACAAAAAGGGACTGTAAATATTTCTTTTTTTTTTCCTATTCAATCTTGGTCAGTTTAGTTAGTTGTTGTGTTTAATTAAATGTGTTTAAGTTTTTCAAACTGTGTCTGTCATCCCTTGCTGTTGCTGTTGTGTTGTTTTAAATGTAATAACAAATTGGGGCCATAACACAATCTATTTGAAAATTTCTTTTAACTGTCAATGACCACCCTGATGGTAAGAGAACCTGGCTAGAACAGTGTGGTACAGGTAGTCATTGATAAGATTATAACTGTTTTAAATGCAGATATCTGTTTTCTACAAGAAACCCACCTAACAAAATCGGAGAATCAAAAATTAAAAACTCCACAATTCAATCAAGTCTTTTCATCCACTTATAATTCCAGGCAAAGAGATGTCTCCTTACTAATTCGCAATTCAATTTCATTATCTCACCACTCTACCATCACGGATCCAGAGGGTCGATATGTTATCATCAACGTTACAATTCATAACCGAAATTTCACTATAGCAAATATATATGGTCCGAACTCTGATGATCCTGATTTCTTCTATACTTTTTTTAATTCACTCTCCACTCTCTGAAATTCCACTATTATAATTGGGGGTGACTTCAATGAAGTTCTTGACTCCACCTTAGACAAATCAGCCCCCCACACCAGAAAAAGTAAATCTACTGAAATATTACATCAGTATATGAATGACATGGGTCTTGGCGACAGTTGGCGACTAGAAAATCCCTCCGCTAGAAAATATACACATTTCTCTGCACCTCACCAGTCATACTCCCGTCTAGATTATTTTCTCACCAGCAACTCAATGACATCCAAAATATCAAACCATGAAATCCACCCCATCATAATCATGCCCCTGTAACCTTCCAATTAAGTATCAACCAAGTGAGACAACCCATTAACAGATGGTATTTTAATACCTCTTTCATCAGAGATCCAGACTTTAATTCATTTTTTAAAAAAGAGTGGGCATTCTTTCTGGAAACCAATGACACCTTAGATATCACACCCACAACACTTTGGGAAACCGCAAAGGCAGTAATGAGGGGAAAAATAATTTCCTATTCATCACACAAAAAGAAAAAGGTTTAAGAACTGGAAAAAGATCTGGAACAAAAAATTACTGGCCTCACTAAAATCTGTAGTAATAACCCGACCCCACAGTCTGAGGATGAACTAATTAAATGTAAATTACAGCATAACAGTATTATCAATAATAGAACTCAGTTCCTCATGCAGAGACTTAGACAAGATAATTTCAAATATAACAACACATCTGGAAAATATCTAGCAAATCTTTTAAAATATAACATAGACAAATCACTCATTCCTGCCATCCAGAACTCAACAGGAAAGCTTTCACAGTCCCCTCAATTCATCAATGATACATTCAGAGACTTCTACAGCAAATTGTATACCACAGAAACTGACCCTGAACTAGGGAATATCAAAGATTTTCTTTATAACATCAAATTGCCTCAGCTTGGTAAAGATATCGCAGATGACTTAGACACACCACTATCACTAATTGACCATCTCTCAGCACTCAAAAAAATGCCAAACAATAAAGCACCTGGACCTGATGGCTTCCCAGCTGAGTTCTCCAAACATTTCTGGGACACCATTTCTCCTCTTCAGTACAGAACAGTTACATATATCAAATCTACATCTAGGATTCCACCAAACATGAACACAGCGTTAATATCAGTTTTACTTAAACCCAATAAAGCCCCCACTCTCTGTTCTAGTTATCTCCCACTTTCACTTATCAACACAAATCTTAAAATTATTAGTAAAGCATTAGCAACCCGAATTGAAACAGTCATTCCAACATTGGTTCATCAAGACCAAACCTGCTTCATTAAAGGCAGACACTCATCCAGTAACATGCGCAGATAATTCAACTTAATTCACGAAGCACAACAGCATAAATTAGACAGCATCATAGTCTCCTTGGATGCGGAGAAAGCTTTTGACAGGGTCAATTGGACATTCCTTCTAGACACACTGCACAAATTTGGTTTTGGACAATCAATTAACCATTGGATAAAAATTCTCTACAATTCACCTATGGCCACTGTCACTACTAATGAACTAATATCACAACCCTTCCCTTTGCACAGGGGGACCAGACAAGGATGCCCACTCTCCCCATCCCTTTTTGCTTTGTGTATTGAACCCTTAGCAGCTGCCATAAGCCAGAAACCTCTTATCAAAGGTATTCAGACTATAAACACGCATCATAAGATCAGCCTGTATGCCGATGATATTTTATATTTACAGCATGTTGGGATTCTGATTCTGCATCTCATGTTTAAGTTCTGTACCTGGCTTTGCCATGCTTTATGATTTTTGTGTTTAGTGACCACTGCTCTGTCTGACCATTCTTACTTCCAGGTCGATAGGCAATATGAAAGTTGAATCGTGAAAAGAAAAGTGCCCACCTGGCTTGTCGCGGATTGAGTCTTTTGGCCGTTTGTAGATATTCCAGGTTCTTGTGGTCTGTCCAGACGATGAAGGGTACCTTGGAGCCCTCCAGCCATTGTCTCCCCAGACACCATCCGGATGGACCCCCTAAAGGTGGAAGCTGTCACTAATTGGCCCAGACCAGAGGACCGTAAGTCTCTCCAGCGATTTTTGGGCTTCGCTAACTTTTACCGCCGGTTCATCCGGAATTATAGTTCTGTTGCCGCCCCTCTTACTGCTCTCACCTCTTCTAAATCCAAGTTTCTGTGGTCCGAAAAGGCTGAAGAGGCCTTCAATGACTTAAAAGCTCGTTTCACCTCTGCACCTATCCTAACCATTCCCAATCCAGAACTCCAGTTTATTGTTGAAGTGGACGCCTCCAATATCGGAGCTGGAGCCATCCTGTCGCAGAGGTCCACAGAAGATGGTAAGGTCCATCCTTGTGCCTTCTTTTCTCGCCGCCTCAGCTCTGCAGAAAGAAACTACGACATTGGGAATCGGGAGCTGTTGGCGGTAAAGTTGGCCTTAGAGGAGTGGAGACAATGGCTGGAGAGCTCCAAGGTACCCTTCATCGTCTGGACAGACCACAAGAACCTGGAATATCTACAAACGGCCAAAAGACTCAATCCGCGACAAGCCAGGTGGGCACTTTTCTTTTCACGATTCAACTTTCATATTGCCTACCGACCTGGAAGTAAGAATGGTCAGACAGAGCAGTGGTCACTAAACACAAAAATCATAAAGCATGGCAAAGCCAGGTACAGAACTTAAACATGAGATGCAGAATCAGAATCCCAACACAGCACCCTTCAGACTCCCTTCCTGAAGTAATAAAAGTCATTGATTCATTCTCCAAGATCTCTGATTATGCAATAAACGGGACCAAATCCACTATTTTACCTGTAAATGAAACCAGAATGTCACAGCTCAGTCACCACCAATTCCCATCACCACAAAGAATTTTAGGTATCTGGGCATCACCATCTCCACTAGGCTGTCAGAGCTGATCCACCTAAACTACACCCCTGTTATTAAAACAATAGAGGATGGATAAAATTAACTCACCACTTTCATTAATGGGTAGAAAAGCAGCCGTAAAGATGTTCATATTACCCAAGATAAACTATCTATTCTCAATGATCCCTTTTCAGCCCACTACCACCTGGATAAATTCACTGAACTCAATCATTACAAAATTTTACTGGAAAAATAAGCCAGCTCGAATAAAACTAGCCACTCTGCAAAAACCCAAGCATAGAGGAGGACTTGAGGCCCCAAATTTCCAACATTACTTCTTAGCTAACCAGATTCAGTATATTTATCATTGGACACACCCCAACCAACTGAACAACTCGTGGATGGCAATTGAACAATCACAATGTAAAGAGATTTCCATATCAGATCTTCCCTTCCTTAACGACACAAATGCTTCAAAACTCCATCAATCTCAACGGCTCTGACAACCTGGTGGAAAGCCAATAAGTTGTTCCAAATCCCACATTGCCCATGTAAATACACGCCTATATGGCACAACCCTGACTTCCTCTTAAACAAAAAAAACCCTTTTTTTGGAACTTGGGTACAAAAGGGTATCACTCACCTCCACCACCTGTTCCACAACAACAGTTTTTCTACATTCCAATACCTCATTCAAAAATATGACATTGGCAAAGACCAATATTTCCATTACTTACAATTAAAATCTGTCCTTAAATCCAAAATCAACATATCAAACAACGACCTACATTTAACCCCCCCATGGAAGAGATTAATAGAATGCCCAACCCCAATAAAATCCTATCAAAATTATATAGAATACAGTCAATGTGCGACACCACTATCTCTCTCCCAATGGAAGCCTGGAATAATGACTTAACACCCACTCTTGATCTCGAACACTGGACACAAATTTGTAAAAACACTTTCACTATGACTAACAACACTAACTTGCAATTAATACAGTATAAAATAATTCACAGAGCACATATCACCTACCACAAAATGTATAGAATGGGATTACTTGCTTCTGACACCTGCACTCAGTGCACACTTGATGCCCCCGATGATTACCTACACTCCACCTGGTCTTGCCCACCTGTTCAGCACTTTTGGAAGTTGGTCACTGACACTCTCTCTCACATACTGAGCTGTGACATTTCGTTATCTCCATCCCTCTGTTTGCTGGGTGACATTTCAACAGTAACGGATTTGGAATGTTTAAGTGGGAGCTGTAAAGTCGCGTTAACTGTTGCCAAGAAAACCATTTTGTTAAACTGGGAGTCTAAAACATCAGTGAGTACTAAACACTGGCTAAATCTCTTTAAGGAACACGTTTGCCTGGAATTACAAACATGTCAAAACCCAGCATCACAGTCTAAAGCAACCAGGGATCCTTTCATAATCTCACTCGATATACCTGTTAACTAACTTTCACACACGCTCAGGCGCACGTTCGCGCACACACACGTCATTCTTATTGTACACTCTACTGCTGTAATCATAATTCTTCATTGATAGCACTATTATTATTACTACTCTACCCCACAACCCCATTTGAAACACTGCCATCAGTCCCCCCTATTATATCCCCACACACACACTGACTGCTTATATGGCCTGGTGGGTTATGCGTGTCTGTTATTTTGTTGTTTTTATTGTTGTTGTTGTTGTTGTGGTTTTGTGTTGTCTTGTCCTGTCTTGTCTTGTCTCGTTGTCTTGTCCTATTGTCTGAAACTTGGTGCAGATGACTTTTGTTTGTTATGGCGCATATGTTTTTACTTTTATAATTATTTTTATTATGATTTTTTAATTTATTTTTTTGTTCTGGATTGTTGGTTTGTTTGTTTTTTTTGCCGCCATATATGACCCCCCTGTAAAGCTTAATGTAAATTAAGTATGTTACAAAGCTGTTTAAAAGCAAAAAACAAAGGTGTCCTCCGAAGAGGGGGGGGTGGTGGTGGGCCGGAAAAAAAAAAAAAGACAAGATTATACATACCTATTCGTCTCTGGCTGTGCGTACGCTTATTCTGTGACTGTGTACACACACTGCAAGTTCTCTAAGGTTTCAAACTAAAATTTAAGGCGAAATGTGTGGCTAAATGGTTAAGAGAACTTCAGGGTGATTAGCCACTGTGGCTAAGTGAAATTTTTGGTCAGCACACACCCTGAGTATACCAGCTTCATGATCAGAGACAGAACTGTCCAATCCAGTCTCATTCAAAGCAAGTACATGTTGTGATGGCTGGTATTTTGTGATGCGAAATGCAGTGGCCGGAACGAAAGGAAGCACGGCAGAATGACGAACTCAGACAAAGAGAGAGAGGGGTTCGTGCTTCCAAAGGACAAATCTCGTCCGAATAATAATCAGAAAGCAAAGCGAGGTAGACAGAATGAAAAAGGGAAAATCTCCGAAGCTGAGATCAAATTTCCCTCAGAAAATAACACTTCTCCTCTTTTGCAACTACAAAACCCAAAACCAGTGAAGTTGGCACGTTATGTAAATCGTAGATAAAAACAGAATACAATGATTTGCAAATCCTTTTCAACTTATATTCAATTGAATACACTGCAAAGACAAGGGGCCGTAACTACAAAAGTTGCTTATCTCCTGTACACGTATAAATTGGTTAAGCGCAGACTTAACGCTTCACTTTCAAATTTGCGCTTCACTTTAGTCACACACTATGAAGCGGTTTTAGGTTTACACATGGACAACAAAATAAACCACGATCAAAGACTGTCTAAAATGAACAATGGAAACCCTTAAACATGGCAGGGGGGTAGTTTTGCATGTGTTTTACTCAGGGCCGGCGCTAGCCATTTTGGTGCCCTAAGCATAAATGCTTTGTTGTGGTGCCCCCCCTCCTAACCCTAACCCTAGCCCCCCCCCCCCCCACACACACACACACACACACACACACACATACCCACCCACCCAACCCCACCCCCTCAGAAATTTACAATATCTGAGTATTTGACAGTTTGCTTTATTTTACAAAATAAGTTGTCAATATTAATGGTTCAAAAACTGAGATAGAGATTATTATTATTATTATTATTATTATTATTTAAGAGATAAATAATAATAATTAAGTCTTTATAAAACACTAACAATGGCACTAAATACTCAAATAAATAAAAATAAATAATCTAAATAAAAAAATAATAAATGCCACGACTATTCACAAATAAACATGTTTTTAACTGTTATCACAGTTCTGAGTAAGGAACTTTAAATACACATTTTAAAATGCAAGCACCAGTTGATAGACGCCCTACAGAGGCACATGTCTGCATTTCCGGGCTGCGAAATCAGCTATCAGGTCATCATTTGACAGTTTCTGAGCAATTTCCCCATTGATGCTGATGACAGCCAGACCACTTAAACGCTCCTGGCCCATTGATGAGCGCAGGTATGTTTTAATGAGTTTAAGTTTGGAGAAGCTTCGGTCAGCAGAGGAAACTGTGACAGGGATAGTCAGTGCAATCCGAAGAGCAATCCACAGATTGGGATATACCTCTTGAACCTGATTTTCAAATTTCAAACAAACGGAAAAACGGATGTAGCTAACGAGACGCTTTATGGACACCAAACTGATTCGCTATCAGCCTATACTCTCCGCAGCTAAGCGAGCTTGTATAACGAAATCGCCACTCGCATTTCTAGAGATACAGCGGTCATCTCTTCTGGGCTCATGACATCCTTAATCTGATCACAGTTTCACGAATGCTCCCCGAGACATCCTGAAATTCTCTCTCCATTTTGCATCTGAAAATTCATTCAGCACCACTCTCTCCCATCCCTCCTAACGCACACACGGGTTTTTGGTAGAAGTGGAGGAAGGCCTATGCTGAGACCAAGAGTTTTACGTCATGTACTTGGAAAGAAATCGAACTATTGACTGAACCATGTAAACCAGGTTTTTCCGATTATCACATTACTGAAGTACATGTAAACGCGTCAAATCAGATTATTGCCATTACCCGATTATTCCCAGTTATCAGATTATTGCGGTCATGTAAACGTAGCTGTTACAAAATAAATAATTGCTAATTAAAACATTGTCTTACCTGCAAGTGACGAGCGAGCATCATCTCGCTATTTTTTTCTTTTCCACCCCTGACTCTTGATGCCTTTTCGATGACATGTCCAGATCTCCGGAATAAACTTCTGCCAAATTTGCGATTGAAGCATAATGGAGCAAACTACTTGGGAATGGGGGAGAGGGGGAGGGGGCACCAAAGGTAGACCGATGAGAGGGCCGCACAGGAGATTAGTCTTTTTTCGCGTAAATAAGCCTACGTTATTTTTGTATTACTTATATTTATTAACATGCTTTACAAACTTTTATTTTAAATTTTAAATACTGTTATCATTATAATTTTTTTTATGGGCTTGATTTTTTGGTGCCCCCCAGGCAGTTGGTGCCCTACGCGCAGTGCCTGATAAGCGTATGCCGAGCGCCGTGTCTGGTTTTACTGTCATTTCCGCTTGTCGACTGCAAAGGGAGCATTAGGAACGCGCTGCAAATACTTGAACTCGCTCAAGAGGAGGCAGATGAACGTCAGAATGCTACTAGATTGCGTGCACCAAGGATATCCAGGGACAGGAGAAATCCATCCTCCAGCTGCATTATAGTTGGCCTGAGCATTGCGATTTTTCACTTGTGGAACATTTCACATTGCTGCAGGAGACACATGTGGGATCTCTCAACAAGCTTATGTGCATAGGGTTGCTTCTGCAATCTGTGCCAACAAGCCACAGTTTCTGCCATTCCCAGACGCTTTAGATGTAAAGCGACATGTTATAGATGGGCTTTGGCATATAGCTGTTTTCCATAGAATTACAGGTGCTATAGCCGGTGTTCTGACAATTAGCTCCCTTGTCAAAGAATGCTGCCGGAATGCAAAGCGATCGTAAAGTCTTTTTTTGCCTTAATATTGCAATATGACTCAGTTTACAATAGTAACTTTATTTTTTAGCTTATTATGACATAAGCAGATGTTATGAGTTGGATAAGTTTGTTTGAAGAGAGCCTATATGCCCACATATGCCATTATCATCTCATTTCTGAATTTTTAGGAAAACCCAGCATGTACATGCAAATATACTTGGATTCTAGGTCAAAAGGCGCACTGAAAAAAAATCTATTTTTTTTTTTTTAATATTTGAAGATACTTAAGATATGAGCGAAAAAAACAGCCCGAGATTTTGGGTTTGCGCAAGCGCAAAACCGCAAGGCAGCATAATTTGCTGGGTCGCAAAATTTGTCAGAACACCAGAACGCATATTTCTGTTCGCAATCCAGCAGCCAATCAAATCCCATTTAACAGATTGAACTGAGGACATCAAGGTTAGACGGGCATTGGTAGACACGGATAACTAATCAGCTGTTTAGAGTGTTTTGTGGGGTGTGATTAAAATACACGTTTAGCAAGAAGCATCTAAGTCATATTTATACACGTCTAAACGCTACACACGGATAATAGATAGACACCTTTCGTAGTTACGGCCCAAGATGTTTAATGTTCAAACTGAGAACCTTTTTTTTTAAAAAAAACTAAAGTAAAGTAAAGCGCAAATTTTAGTCTGCGCTTAACCGATTTATACGTGTACAGGAGATAAGCAACTTTCGTAGTTATGGACCTAAATGTCTATGATAATGTAAAGTCCATGTCGGCAGGCAGACATACGAACTTCACGATCAGAGACAGAACTGTCCAATCTAGTCTCCTTCAAAGCAAGAACATATCTAGGAGTGTGGCATGTCTCAAGTTGTTCGACAGAAATATCCCCACAAGCTGCTCCACAAAAAAAAAAAAAAAAAAACCCACACACACAACCACAACCAACACCACACAAACATGCCTGCTTAAAATGTCAGTGAATCTCTTGTATTACATTAAACCACGATCATAAATTAGTATTACCTGTGCTCACCGGTTCAATGGAAGCTTTCATCTCATTCACAGAATTCACTGTGCAACTGGACGCTGAGTGGTTTTTTTTTTTTGTCTCCCTTTTTTTTTTAATTATGCCCCCGCCTCAAATGAGCAGGTGGCATTATGTCAACGCCCCCTCTGTCCGCCTGTCCGGCCATAAACTTCTCATTTCCACACAATAACTAAAGAACACCTCGTCCGATCCAACTCATTTCTGAGTAAGGGGTTAGGTAGAGGAAGGTTCCTTTTGAAAACCAGCAGTGTGTGATATCCAAAATGGCTGCTACGGCAGCCATCGTCATTTCAGTTTCCATGCAAAAACTAAAGAACTCATCTTCAATCGAAAACCAGTTCTCTTTTAACATGTTTACCTTTCAGTATTATTCACTCTCTATTCGCCATGCAAAACTAGCATCCTATTCAATCTTAACCCCAATGAAACACATGGTGGGGGCATATGCCACGCTCTGCATTGCTCTTTTTTTCTTTGTAATGTTTGACACCATTTTGATCCAATGAAAATATCATTTCACCCAAAGTTTGGCTAAGTTCTGAGTGCAATATGGTCATGATCCAAAATTGCCTCGGTCAGAGAGCAGATTACTTGAGGGTACTGTTGCACCCACTCACTAAAATGCTCTCAACACTGAATCATGCATCAGGATCAGAGGTGCTTGATGGACTGATGCCTCTGTCGAACCAAACAAAGATGTGTTAACTATATTCTGATCATAGAGGCTTCCAAATTTTGCAGATGTCTTTCAGTGGTACCTTGTGGCGGTCTGACAGCCCAATCCAAAATGTAATTTCTCTTTGGTCATTGCGCTTTTGGAATGTCTTAAGAAACTGATGATCCCTTTCAGAATCCTCTGAAGCCAGATTTCCCCCAAGACTCCGACAGTGGATCTGGGAGAGAGAGAGAGAGAGAGAGAGAGAGAGAGAGAGAGAGAGAGCCAATATCTCCCAATTCCTTTCTGCACCTGTGTCTCAGTGTTGCCCGTTGGCCCCGTGAATTTCAGCCCTTCCTTGCAGTTCTTCCCTGTCAGATTGTCTTATACCTTCTATGTTGTGCCAAACTGTCTCATGGTCACTCACTCATGGTTACGGCTTTTTTCTGCTCTCCATTCATCCCTGTGTGCCTGCTTCCATACTCCATTAACCTGCCACCTTAATGCTCCTGTCTGTCCTGCTGTTCCCTCCTTGGCCTCTCCTGCCCTTTGCCTCTCTGGATTGATTCCCTGATTTTGGACTCCATCTATCTGCCTGTCTTTGCTTTGCCTGCCCCACTCATCACCAGACCACCCTGAGACCTCTGTAGGCTAACCGATTGTTGGCTCGTACCTGGAACTGTCAAACTCCATTAAAACCTCTGCATTTGTTTCTCTGAGTCTGAGTGGTTGCATTGCATCATGGAGAGAGGGGGAGTGGAATGCTATCATTTCATGATGGTCATCATTTTAAATATGGTTGGAAGCTGAGTACACTTCACAGCCAATATGAACTTACAAAAATTGAGTTTAAAAAAAAGGTGACATTTGTTGAAAACATTTAAACAATTGTAATTCTGTGCAGATGCTAATAATTAAAATTCCATTATTTTAAACCATTGGGCAGCATATTGTCACTGTGCAACCTCTTGAAATTTATAAAAGACAGCAATGTTACAACGCATTTCTGAAGCTCGTAGATCTTCAGAAGCTTCTTAAGGGTCCACTCTCATGCCAACAGGTGCATCGCTAAGTAGCCATTTCAAGGCAATTCAAATTGTGCTCCTTTGTGACATCACATGGAGAAGGTAATGCCCAGAGGGGAAAAAGAACTGAAACGTCAGCAAACCAGTTCCAACAGCCGTTCCTACATTATTCTGAGAGTTCACTCCTCATTGGGATGTCACTTGAGCTTTTAAAATGACTTGGAATGGGGAATTGGCTGTGCCCCTGATGACCTGATTGGGGACCTTACATATGCATCATACCATTTATTGCACAAAAATTACATAAGTCAGGCTACAGAAACCTTCTAAAATTGAAATGGTACAACTCCTAACTGGGAAATCTGAAATGTTACCTCAGCATCAATCCAGGTCGTCTCTTCGGTGAAGTACTTGAAACAGCGCCAGTTGTTGTACACCCATCCGGCAGGGCAAGGACCCTGACAATATTCTGTCTCTGCTGTTGCAACTGCAAAGGGATAAACTGTCCATTTAATGATGAAGTTTTACAGCTCTTTCAAATAACAGAATTGACTATACTGTTTCATTTTCAATTCAGGAAGGAAGAGTTTTGGAGTATTATGCCATTTTTATTAGACATTTTCCTGATTCAAAATAGCCACCTCACCATGTCACAAAGGCAACTTAAAAAGTAAAAGACTCACCGCAAGAAATGCAGGAAAGAACAGCAACACTGAGCACTGTGGAAAATTTGTGGGAAGCCATGACTTCAACTATCAGGAGAAATGATAAAGCCAAGGATTATAACAAAACAAAAAAAGTTCCCAGAAATAGTTAGGTATGGTGATGGTAAATCTCAGGCGCAAAACATTAATCCAAAATGAAAAGGTTTAATTAAACACAGAAAATAAACACGGCAAGAGGGCCAACAGAAAACTTCACTCAAGGAGCTGAAAAACAGAGCAGAAATTCCTAAATTGGGGAACATAAGGGGGCACAAAGGCCAACAAAAAGACACTCAAAATAGGAGGGAATAACAAAGGTAATAATAAAATGACAAGGACTAGACACAGAAACTAAGGCAAAGAACAAGAACTAGATAAGCACTGACCAACACAAGCGTAAAACAGGACTGTGCTGAAACAAGGATTCGTCTGCCAGATTGGAGCTCCACCTCAGAATATATGGGCTCAGGGCGGGATCAGGGAAACATTGAACACCTGAGCAAACCGAGAGGGGAAGGGCACAGAAGCATGAGACATGGGACAAGCAGAAAGACTTAATGAGCCCATTAAGAGAATGGGCATGTTCAGCTTAAGTACCAATGTTAGATCCAGCAGAGAAGGAAGGGTGAGACTGTACAGAATAGCAAACGAGATCTAGAAAATAGCAAATGTGGGAAATCATGCCAATAGATACCCTATCTAAATTAGAAAGGATTAGTGTGTGCCTGTCTAAGGAAACACCTCCCGTGTGAGTTAGTTAATGGTAGTAATGAGTAGAAACAGTCAAGAGGCAATCAAGCTTAGAACAGCCCTGGATTCAGAACAGATGTGAAGGAAGTGGAAACACCACCAGCCAAAACAAAGCAATGGAAGGTGCAGCAGGCAGGAACAAAACATGGGATGGAACACGAACTGGAGAGGTGAATCCCAATTGACAGACCGGACCAGAGCTACTAAACAAACATAGCAAAAAAAACAACCGTTTTGAGCCAAAAAATTTTTCACCAAAATAAGCCCAAAAAACTATCCTTTAGAAAAAAGCAAAGGAAGCATCTTGTGCTTGTATGCTATGCAACAAGAACACATTTGTTCTTTTGATCTTGACATAATGAACCATACAGGGGAGAAATAAATGAATTTTTGAATGAAGTCTAGGGCTACAGTGCTTGTCTGAGCATGTTTGTCAATACTAGCTGATAATGCAATCAATTATAATTGAAGACCTGTGTGCAAGAAGTACTGAAGTCACATTTTGCAAAAAATGAGCTGACACTGGTATTAAAAGCCACAGTATTAATAGCCAGGGCATCATCTGATACCAAAGATTTCTGGGTAGAAGCACTCAAGTCTTGTGCATTAGTGCATTTCCTTTGACCTTTGCCATGATCTGCAACATGTTTTGGAAATTTTGACCCTCAAAATCTCAGAAGTGTTTTTTGTGCCTTAGGCACTGCTTGCACACAGGTCTTCAATTTACTTTCACTCACCAGAGAAGTTTTGGAAATAAGTTCATCATTAATGCTTTGCAGTAGAAGTCCCTTAGAAGTCCCAGTAGAAGATGCAGTTGGAAGGCCTCTGGCAGACTGATTCTGGGAGCTATGAACACATGACCGTAAAATTACTATTTTGTCATTTTATAATCTAGTTTAGGTTTGAGGTACTTTTGTATTTTGGATGGAAAAGTTGGGGGTGAAATTTAACTTCAGGAAGAAATTTAATGAGAACGTCATAAAGAAATGCAACAATGGTGACATTTATGTCCACATGATAAAATTCCTGCTTCTAATTGGGAAGATAATAAAATTCTTGTGCACTATGATCAGCAAATATTGGTATAAGATATGGTTCGTTTGAGGAGAGGGAGACAATAAAACACTTTACTGAGAAAGAATCTGTCGAAGTCTAAGACAGCCACTCCTCAAACAAACAAAAAAAAGCATAAGAAATTTCTGTATATTTATAGTATGGTCATTATAAACTGAGGGCAACATTTTTTTTCGCAAGAAAAAAAGGAAAAAAAGTTGCGGTGCAACAAGAGGAGTTCCACAGGGAGGGCCGACCACAAAAGGGAACAAATAATGTGATACTCTCAACGACGCTCTGACGAAGGCTTGATTCAGCCAAAAAGCGTTAGCGCTTTTTAGTGTTTGCCGACAATAAAGGTATATCTATATTCCGTCTCGATTCGTTTATTTGGAGGTGCGACCATTCTCTACGTTGAGAGTATCACATTTTTTTTTCCCTATTTTGAAGGATTTTTCCTCCATCTTTCCTTCATACACATCTTCAGCTGGGGCATCTGGGGCTCTAATTTCTTGGCGCAGCGCAGGGTGGCGCAGAGTGGCGTAGCGTGGCCGGCCCACGCAGTAGTAATTTCATCCGGCGCAGCCCACGCAGAGGTAATTTCACGCGGTGCAACACCGTGCACAGCCACTTTGGCAATTTGGTTGACGGACGTGCGCCGAGATGGGTGTGGCGGCGTAGTAGGGGGAGGTGTCACATATTCATCAAGAAGAGGTGACAATTTTGTAGAAAAAGTCTCCGCTGAAGTTGCACAGAAAACTCGCCAGCTCCAAACCGGTTTATTTTCTGTGTAGTGGTAATTTGGCTGACCGGTGCACAGTGCGCACACGTCACCAAAACCTCACAGGCAGGTTTCCAGAATGTCAGGCACATTTCAATGCAATAAATAATTACAGGAAGCACTATATAATGTAACTATCTGAATAAAGACATAAATTATAGTGTCTATATCGATTGTCCTGATGTCAGATTAAAGGCAGTTGGCATGCATAATGGAAACTTGACCTGGCTTAATCAACGCAGCTGAATCTGTGATGCAAACTAACAACTTCACATCTTTCTCAGCCAACCACAAACTGAATATATATATATATATATATATATATATATATATATATATATATATATATATACATATACACTGCCCGGCCAAAAAAATAGTCGCTCACTCAAATATTTAGTTGGAACCCCTGTGGCCTTGATTACAGTGCATATTCGTCTTGTCATTGTTTTGACAACTATATGCAATGCCAGAATATTTATCTTCTATCAGAAATGCCATAATTTTTGGCCGAGATCTTATCCTCTTGACATAATGGTTGAACCACTCGGTGGTCTTTCTTGAGCACATCCCAGTAACTTTTAAAGTGTTTAAGGTCAGGACTTTGTGGTGGCAAATTTGCTTGTGAAAATGATTCCTCATACTTGTTTTTGTCATTCATGGTTTTCCTTGCTAAATACAAGCCAATAACTTGCCCGTTCTGAAATACTGTAACATCTTTTCCACCATCAAGGGATGTGTCTTCCGACATGATTTTTTAAGAAATGAGTAGCAACGCGCTTCATCAGTCAGGGTTAAAATGATTATTTCCAGCTGAAACATATTAACACCATTGTGCAGAAGCCAAATTTGGCTATTTATAGGTTACCCACTTTAATGCTGTATAATTCAAGATTTAAGCTTCATAGAGGAAAATTGTGGCTCAATTCAGGAAAGACACTTACAGCATTTAGAATTACATTGTATTTCAGTTAATTTTCATGATTTTGGTAGAGAAAATGAGCAGCAAACATAAAAAATCTTCATGAGAATTCACCATTGAAATTGCAAAAAAATAAATAATTTTGACGATTGAAAAACTGCTGGGGCTTAAAACTATACATTTCTGGTATCATAAACCCCTTGAGCACAAGGAGAATTTATCTTCAACATTACATTCTAGAGTACCTACATGCTATTAGCCAAATTATACAGCTACTCAAGTGTCTCCCCAAAGTCTCAAAATTATTTACTGTCAAATCATAAAAAAATCATGTATTTGACACAAATAAAGCTTTAAGGCATGACATTTAATATGAACAAATGATTTTCTGGTTGAGTTTAGTATGAATTTATCAATATCAGTGGAGTTGAATATCAGTGGTCACCAGTAACCTCTCCAAACACAAAACATGCCTTTTCTCCATAATAAAGTTTAGAGTTTTGGCCATTTTTCTTCAAAGCCAGCACAAACACGCATTAAATAAACTGCTTATTAAACGGTCAGAACATTCACCCTGTAATGGAAGCTACCAGTCCTCTCTTCTAAGCTCACGAACCCATTTCAACTCTTATAAGGAACAAGTACACCTCACTAACTCAGTAATATCTTAATTCTGAAATATACCTTATATTAACAGAACAAACACTCCACTTTCAGGGAATATCAAATCCATTGCCTCTCCCGATTCAAAAGAAACGTGCAATGAACGTACCGGGGGTCCACACCAAAATGCACGGGCAGTTCGCGTTTTAAACAGGAAAAAAACCTCGACATTCGACTTTGTTGAGTTCGTATACATTCCGAAAAAAAAAAAAAAAAATAGCAGCCTGACCTTTTTCGTGAATCCCTCCTCCAAAGACATTGGCCGTGTTCGAAACCGTGCTCTACGGTCTACATACTACTCTCCCTACACACTAGTCACACAACTCGGTTCTCCCTACGAGCGAACCCTTCCTTCTTCTTCTTCTTTTGAATTATATTGTTAATTGCACACCAATTTGTGTGGTATAAAATAATGATTTACGAACGAACCCGTTTGAGAAATGAATATTTTCCATTGCGATCTATAAAATAAAATCCTCTTAACCCAGTGGTTCCCAAACTTTTTCTGCTGGGCCCCCCTTTGGTACATAAAAAAATTTTTGCGCCCCCCCCCCCCCCCCCCAAAAAATAGGTAATACATACGCACATTTTGTTTTCAGAGACCATTGCAGTTTATTTCACTCATTGTAATTTATATAAACCTCAACCTTTTTGGAAAAAATGTAAGTAAACGGTCATAAACTGTAGATTGTCATAAACTAAAACTAGGCTACTTTTAGAATTGGAAATAGCAAAATAACAAACAACTACGGTGTAATTATTTTAAGTGTAACTGTTTTCAAGCACCTTAACTGTGTAATTATGTTCAGTGTAACAGGTTTATTTTTTTTAATATACAACAACATTGCTATTTATGCATTTTCCGGACACCAACAGAAACTTACTTGCATACAGCCAATCAGCAACCTTGTGCGGACCGCTGAAGGAGTGTCTCGAGACAGTTACATTTTCCTCTCTTCACTGGCCTCGCACTTTTAAGTTAAAATACGTTAACCGAGATCGCGTCAGCTTACTCTAGAAAATATGAATGCTCTGCACAGATGATTTTTGTCCAGCCTAGCTGGGAACATTAAAAATGATTGGCACGTTTGGAAACGGCCACAGTTATTTTCCGATTAAGGACACGAAAATTTAATAATGCAAAATCTCGTTTAAAGTATAAAATCATCAGGCTGTATCACACTCCTCTGCCTGAGTATAGCCGTCTACTTAAAATTATGTTTCTATGATGCAGAAAGACAGCGAAGTACGAAAAAAAATTCATGAACACCACTTGCCGAACCTGCCGATATGTTTGTAACGTTCAGTTGGTGGGCTAGATAAAAATAATCTGTCGGCATACAGAGCATTCATATTATCGAGAATAAGATGACGCAATCTCGGTTATTTCTGCTTTGTATTCATCGGATTTTGTTCGGTGTCACTTACCATTTTATTATCAATATGCCAGATCAGTGCAGGATAAAAAGCGGCGAGTTGGGTATCGCGAGACTACATTACCGGCTTCAAATATTTGAACAACTACATTCATAAATTATTTCTGAAAATGGCAGGCTAGATGAATGATTTGGCGAACAGTTATGTTGAGAGTAAGGCGGGCATTTACGATGTAATCGCAGAATTCTGGGCAGCGAATGGACTGTATGCAAATGATTTTCTGTTGGTGTCCGGAACTCCCGCACCCCGCGCCCCCCCTGCAATTGCTCTGCGCCCCCCCTAGGGGGCGCGCCCCCCACTTTGGGAACCACTGTCTTAACCAAACAATACGCGGAAGACCAAAGGGGGAAAAATGTGCATTCGTTTTGAGGGGATTGAAACAGGATGTTTAGCCAACCTGACTTTAGCCAACCTAAAATAGCAGTTTTCGACCCCCTGACCGGCATTTCGCCGTTATGCCTTACCTGCTGAAGATGCGGCCAAGGACACAAAGGAGTCAATCGGCCCGCCGTCAGCGTTTCATCTGTGCGCTTATGAATATTCATCAGAGGTAAGATACCATTTAAAAACAAGTTTCTACTTTCACTCAGCTTACTTACTCCCAGTGGATGATGTGAACAGATGAGAGTGAAATGTTAACCTGGCTTCAACCAAAAAACAGTTGTCAACCAAAGAATGACCACGAAGAAAGTATTCTTTAAATTACCATTTAATTTTAATTATCATGCATAATGTTATCGTATTTCTACTTGAAACAAAACTTAAACCCAAACAGTTACGTATAATGAGCAGAACGCGCCAAATGCTCTGCAAATGAAATTGTAGGGAAAAAGTAGCCTAAATTCACAATTCACATTAACCCCTTGGCGCAGTTATATACACCTGAATTCGTGAATACCGAAATGTAATGGCTAAATTAATTCTGTAATTGAATTTTTCAATGTTTTACTTCAATTGAACCATTTTGGCCAGTATCTGCAATACAAATACTGAGTGATGAAGCATTAATTAAGCTCTTGCACAACAGGGAAAAAAACTCCTTTATTTGTATTCTGCATGAAGGGGAACATTTGAGCTCAGATATATTAAAATAAGATACAAAATAATAAGATGACAAATGTGAATTTAATCTTTAAAAAACAGTCAAAATGCAATAATTTCGTAGAAATATTCCAATGAGAAATTTAATAAATTACTTCAATCACTTTTCTTTACAGTTTAATAAATAATTACATTATCATATAGTTTAAGAAAATGGCTCTGTAACTAATTGCATTAAATAGTTAACAATGTATATGAAATTATTTAACAACATTCAATACATAGTCCAGTTAATAATTTAAAATATTGTCCTTTATAGTTGGGTTCGAGAGGGCCATACTGCAGGGTGAATCCCCAGGGTCCCCTGTTGCGCCTGTATTTTGAGGGAGGTGACCTGCGGAAGAACTTTCGCCCATGAAGGTCATTGCTGGAGAGCCTTATCCATCTCCTGGGAGAGAACGACCATGGATGGGAGAAGTCGATAGAGGTGCTGGTGTTTGTGTACTGGCTGGCCTTTGGAACGTCCTACCGGGTCGCGCCAGAGGCCTTTGACATTCCCCGCACCACACGCCATGACATGATCCACCGGGTCAGTAAGGGCATCCAGGGGGTTTCCAGGAGGCTCATCCACCTCCCCACCCCAGAAAAGCTGCAGGAGATTGGAGCCGGGTTGGGTGGTTTGGAGCATTGATGGCTGCCATGTCCACATTGGTCCACCTGGGCTGTTTGCAGTGGACTATTACAACAGGAAGCTGTTCAACTCGGTCCAGTTCCAGGCCATCTGCAACCACAAGGGTCGCTTTCTGGATGTGGTGGTGGGCTTCCCTGGCTGCGTCCATGATGCCCGGGTCCTGAGGTGCAGCCCCTTGTATGGTCACCAACTGTACCCACCTCCTGGATGGTGTCTGCTGAGCGATGGCGGATTCCCGTGCTTGGCAGAGCCATTCCAGGAGCCAGTCCGGAATCCTGTGGAGACCAGGTACAACACCAGGCTGTCCAGAGCACGGTACGTGGTGGAGAGGGCAGTTGGGGTCCTCAAGACCAGGTGGCAGTTAATTTTCCTGAAGGCACTGGAGGCGAAGGTGGAGTTTGTGCCTGAGGTCATCTGTGCTTGCCTTTTCCTGCACAATGTCTGCCTCGAAAATGGGGATGTCTTGGAGCCTGAGGTCAAAGACGAGGATGACGGGGATGATGGCGATGATACTGATGATGTTGAAGCCCACGAGCCACTCCAGCGGTTCGGGGACACCCTCAGGGACAGACTTGCAGCATAAGTGTTTGCTTCTAATGTTCCCATTGCAGTGCTGCAAGAACATGATTTTTGTTAGTTTTTTTTTGGTTTGTGTTACTCTGCCCAGGGAGTTCTTAGTTCCTGATTTATCTAAAATATTAAGGGTGGGTCCGGGGACACCCTCAGGGACAGACTTGCAGCATAAGTGTTTGCTTCTGATGTTCCCATTGCAGTGCTGCAAGAACATGATTTTTGTTAGTTTTTTTTTTGGTTTGTGTTACTCTGCCCAGGGAGTTCTTAGTTCCTGAGCTATCTAAAATATTAAGGGTGAATCCGGGGACACCCTCAGGGACAGACTTGCAGCATAAGTGTTTGCTTCTGATGTTCCCATTGCAGTGCTGCAAGAACATGATTTTTGTTAGTTTTTTTTTTTTTTATTGGTTTGTGTTACTCTGCCCAGGGAGTTCTTAGTTCCTGATTTATCTAAAATATTAAGGGTGATTCACCCCTGGTGTACATAGTTGTCTTATAGTTCTTTAATTATTGCCTCTTAAAAATCCAACCCCTCGTCCAAGTCATAAGAGCTGGAAACAGGTAAAGCACAGGACTGCCAGGCAGGGAGAAGTGGGTGGGTTTAGTGGGTGGTTTAACCACCCGGGCTGATACAGTGACCATGAAGGCCTGCCTGGATCTACCTGGAAACGCGCTGGCTAATGAGGCTCTGGTAAACCTAAGTGGACCAATCACCTGCTTAGCGGATAAGTTATGATTACAGAAACATTGCTGGAAGACCTATGGCTAAGTGTAGAAGTCGAATGTCTCTCCCTCAAACATGGTGCTGGACAATGACAGCTAAAAAGAAGTTGCTCAATTCATGTATGATCATTGCCACCTGAAAAAGAGGGGTTTATCGTGAAGTTAGTCAACTGGTTGATATTTGACTTTTTCATGTTCCCTTGCAATATTTGATTCATTTCTGCAGAGCAAAAAACAGACGCAACACCTTCCATTATTATTTAGGTTCTCTCAGGCAATGCAATTTGTGTGCGTATTCCATGGTACTTGACAGTTTTTTCTCTCATGCTAGGCTGTTATGCAAAATCAGACCAAAGTAATGTCAAAGTATATGAAAATACACAATGCAATAAACCAGCTGGTCACAACTCTAATATCACTTGTTGTCGCTTACATTTTCATGGTCTCTTGAAAATCAACAACGCTGCCTTTTTCCCAAAACTTTATTTACTTTTTCCCAATTCAGAACAGAATTATACAAAAAGCATTTTTTGTTAATATTTTGATTAGGCTCACGATCCCCATCATCATCTTGTTTCATTTGAGTTGACTGCAGTGCATATGATTTTTCAACTTACTTTATATTTCTGTTTGAGGTTCTCCCATTTCTGTTTTATCCACCGTGGCTCCGCCTTGTCCTCCAGGCCATGGTCCTTTATGAACATTCTACAGAAACATAACATCGGTGACATCGACCTAACTGAATATAAGCATTTCCTAACGTTGCAAGCACCGATAATATCATTTACATACTGAAATCCTCTGACCGCCGCATTGAGCCCCACTGGGAAGAGCGCCTCATTGCAGGCTCTCCTCGAGATGAGGCGCCCTGTATCTTCATCTGCCCCTATAAGAAACGGACAAACGAGCAAGATGTGCGTAGTTAGATCCAATATGCTGACAGTATATAACCGGACGGAAACGTTCTTTGCAACTCTGAAATAATTCATTCAATACACCTTCAGCTGAATATTATTTTACCATATATGACCCGTATTACAAATTAAGAATTTTACTCACGTTTGTATTGACGCTGCTCCTGGCTGGTGCCGTGTCGTCTCCCACAGGTTACGATGTTTTGCAGTTAAAGTGGCTTTTTATTATTTCTCGGCGAGTTTTTTCTTGGCAGTTTACGTCGCGTTGCATCTTGGGCAATTTGTGTATGAATAGTGTGCATACGATGCACCCACAAAATATCTGCACGATCTAGTATACATCCGGGAACTTCTTCCGGACACAAACTCACTCCCCACGCATCAGTGAACACCCTACCCCCTACCTCTGACGTAATTGCCAGTGTTAATGTACGAGGTTTCGAGCACAGGTAATTGAATAGTGAGCTTGCGATGCGATGTCCCCTTAATCTGACGTCATCGGTAGTGCGAGCAGTGCGAGTAGTACGTTAGTGCGCGGTTTCGAACACGGCCATTGACGTTATAAAACAGAGACCGATGTATCCAGTAGCAGGAACCCTCCGGTCCTGTTTCATTCGAAATAATTCCAATTGAGCATATTGTTCTCATTTAAATCCTGTAATATAACTGAACACTTCAAGGCCAGTTTTGCGAACAGATTTTCTATAAATCGCGTCTATTTTAGCTGCGTAATGTGCATTACGTAGACAGGATACAACCGAGCCTGCTGATACGCATTGGTTTGTATGCTCTGTGTTTGTCCAATCAATGTGTTTCACTTACTCTAAAATGTTTGAACACTCGGGAATTGGATAAGAAATGAGCCAATCAATACATTGTTACCAGGGGAACTTCACGAGGGCATGAAGTGTAACTCTACAATTACGCGGAAGAGCTTGAGCGTATGATTGAGTGATTGGCCATCAACGCCAGTACTCGGGTGGATATAAGGAAGCGCTGGATTTGTCAATGAAGGAATCTACGCGTAAATCCACGGTAGGGAACTACAAATTTTTTTGTATGTGACAACTGTAATTGACTATAGAATGTGAGAGAATCAATACCATGTCGATTTTTTTGCCTCAGAAAACTGCTTTTCTGAACTACTAATTGGAATACTGTTAGCTCACTATGGCTAAACTGGTTGCTACAAAGGATAACGATTTTTTCTGTGTCAAGATATCGTTTTTTTAAACTGCTGAATCGACACTATGGGCAAGGATACTGACCAGATTGCACATCAGGCTTAGCTGAGGAGTTTAATTCATGCAGCTCTCGAAAAACAGGGAGTGGAGTGAACTTCACCGTATTCAGAACCGCGTTCGAGGTCTGCTTGCTTGTGAACATTCAATAACTGATCCGGGGGTGCCATCTAGTGATCAAGTACAGTAACAACGTGCTTAAATTTGCAGGTCTATAGACGCAGGCATCTACATCTGCAGAAAGGGGTTAATAACCGCAATAATGATCCAATTATAGAATTTGTTCAGTAGTTTCCAAACGGTGACTTTTTTTTTGGCCGGGCAGTGTGTGTATATATAAAATGCTTGCGTTCTATGCTCAGTAAAGCCACTTGCTCACTGGACGCGAAACAAATTTTTTGCACGACTGATTACAGTCAAAGTCAATGCAAAGACGCGATAGTCGGACAGCGTTTTAATATACTGTAGCTCCGTGTCTGAAAGTAATAAAAATTCTCATTTTTCGAGTATTCCAGGAATTATTAGACGTGCAAACTTGGCCATGTTTGTGTTCGACCTTCACAAAATGCAAATTGATAGCTATCAACTTTTCTTGGTCTTTTTAGCCTATTTGTCTGTTTTCTTCTGTTGAAGATAGACAACAGTCTTTATTCGGTCTTTCTTTTGAAAATTAGTCAGATGGATCGAACAGATTCACGCTTTATTTCCACAGCAGAGATAAAATAGTGCATGAGCAAATCAATTCCATGACCATTGACAGTGTGAATAAATTATCGCATGCACAATCAAGACTCTCCGATGCGAAATCCAAAATACTCCATGTCCGGCGGCCAGCAAAAAGTGAAAGTATTGATATGAGAACTGATTATTAACCAAATAAAGAATAAAAATATATCACCAACAAACAGAACATCCAAAAAAGATGACCCGCAAATAAATAAATCGCAGTGTTCATTGGATGTTCTGTTGTTAAAATGTTTCTTTTTATTCTTTATTTCGTTATCAATCTGTTATAATCGTCCTCTTTTTTTTTTTGGCTGTCCGACACAAAGGCATTGTACTTGTCCCGGGCCAATGTCGACTCACTTTATTGAGCAGAGCTTAAACAGAAACATTGATTGAAATTCTTGGTACTCATTTTGAAGAACTGAGCCCTCTTATCAAAATATTCACGTTTAATATCTAAAAGAGTCAGTAGATTTAAAGAAATAAAAATCAATAATCGACTGTCGGACACCGTGATATATCAAAACCATCCAACTCTTGGACACAGAGATATATTAAAACCCTGTCAGACTTTCGGACACGTAGACACTGCATTCAACGCAGTCTGTCGTGAGGAAAATTAGTTTCGCGTCCAGTGTGCAAGCAGCTTAATACCAGGCTACTATTATTGTCACTTAGGTTTTATCGTTTTTAGTGGGGGAAAGGAATATAGCCTGATTGCTATGATCTCGTACTGAGTTAAAATCACATATTGAAATGAATTTTTAACGTATCTTGCATTGTTGTCCATGCATGTTAATCCAACAATTTTCAGCAGCAACAGGGTGTAATAATAGGAACACGGTATCCACCGTTTCTCTTCCCAATGATGCAGGCAGAAGAAATAAATAAGCAACCGTCGTATTTCATTCCGACTTCAAAAATGTGAATGATCTGACGTAGTTTTGTTTTGAATTTCCATTCAAGTTCGCTATTGGTAATAATTAGCGAAGGCCCTAGCTAGCCAGCTAACTCATAGTCGTAATGCTTAATATAGATGTTAAGCGGTGCAGAAAACATGCCTGAAGCAGCAAAGTAAAATGCAACATTAACGCATCATGCAGATATAGGGCAGAGTCTTCTATATTCCAACACATTAAAGGTGAGGAGAGGAGCTCATTTGATTGGTGAAGATTTGACTCGGCTGTGTTATACCCAAACAGGCCTTTTTTGCCACTTGTGCCAGAGGGAGGGTCAGAGGAGTACTAGCGCCAGGCTATGCCGGGCACAAAATTGCAACATACGCCCGTTGGATACACCCCGTTGACGCGGCGCACCCCGCCATTCGCCGCGCCTGCACCACGCCTGCGCCTGGTCTACGAATTTAGAGCCCCTGGTGTTTATTTTGTTGTCTTTTGCACCCCTCAAAGTGCTCTCTGATTAAGAAGACAAGCAGTTGGGAATATAAGCACAATGTGGTTTGCCATTGTCTTTGAAATAAGCAGGGTCGTCCCAAAAAAGGCATCAAAATGCATACACGTCCTCAGCATAAAGGGCAACTTCACACTTTTTCAACTTACCCATGCCTTGGGGACTAACAAACCCCCGTACCAAGACATACACTGGCTTTTGAACCTTAAATAGATAACAATTAATTAAATAAATTTCTGGGATACTCATGAAAAATACTTGGACGACATATCAATGGACTAAGTACATTGTATCCCATGCAACTAAAACTTTTTTCTGATATACTGTATTCTGCACTGTGCAATCAATGGTATTCCACCGAGACTCTGGTGAGTAAAACTGACGGATTGTGTCGAATGCAATTTCGTTCCTTTGAATAGCATAAATCTCTTCTTAAGGATTTCTTAAGAATAACTTAAGAATAACTTTCTTAAATATTACGAATAACAAAATAAATGCTTTATTGAAGTCCACAAAATAAAGACATGTACCTTGACAAATGTGAACAATAAATTGCGAGTGCACTCGTCTCTTTTGTGAACACCAGATCAGATGACAATATTGGTATTAATGTTTACCCATGCTCAGAAGATGGATTGCTCCTCTTACTATTACAGCTACTGTTCGTGTGCCATGCATGTATTTAAATACACATAGATCCACTCCCTCTAAGAGACCTCTGAAGAGGTAACAATAGTCCTTTGGGTTATTGCATGTGATAGGGCTTTAAATATCTTGTCTTTATACAGTGTGCAATGAATCACAATTCAAAGCAAATTTAGAATTGTGGAATTTAGGTCATATTGAATTTGATAGCAGCAGCACACCTCAAAAAGTTGGAACAGGGCCATGTTTACCATTGTGTTGCATCCCCTCATCTTTTAACTGCAGTCTGTAAATGTCTTGGAAGTGAGCTGGCAAGTTGCTGGAGTTTTGGAAGAGGGATGTTGTCCCACTCCTGTCTGATGTAGGATTCTCGCAGCTTAACAGTCCTGGGTCTTCTAAGCCAGATTTTTCATTTTATGATGTTCCAAATATTCTCTATTGGTGACAGGTCTGGACTACAGGCAGACCTTTCAGCACCCGGGCTCTTCTACAGCGAAGCCATGCTGTTGTGATGGATGCAGTATGTGGGTTAGTATTGTGTCTCTGAAATATGCAAGGCCTTCCCTGAAAGAGATGTTGTTGTAAAACCTGTATATACTTTCCAGCATAGTAAGCTGCCCGTGCCATGGGCACTAATGCAACACTATACCATCAGAGATGCAAGCCTTTGAACTGAGTGCTGATAACGAGCTGGATGGTCCCTCTCCTCTTTAGTCCACACAACACTGCATCAGTGGTTTCCCAAAATAATTTCAAATTTTGATTAATCTGACCACAGAACAGTTCGATTTTGCCTCCATTTTAAATAAGCTTTGGCCCAAAGAAGAGAGCGGCATTTCTGGATTGTGATCACATATGGCTTCTTTGCATGACACAGCTTAAGCTTGCATTTGTGGATTGCATGGTAAACTGTGTTCACAAATAATGATTTTTGGAAGCGTTCCTGAGCCCTTGCTGCGAATTCCAGTGCAGAATTATGCCTTTTTTTTAACCCTCAAGTGAACAAGTGTTTTTAGTCACTAAAATTACCCCTGATGTATTATGTAAAAATACATATTTTTAACTAGGTTTATGCCGTCAGAGGCTACGGCTGGGGATATATCCTCGAACGCACCCAATCCTCCAATTCACCAATCCTTGAATAGACCTTGAATAGACTGACCTGAAATTAAGTTCAAATGAAAAGCGGACGAATGGCTCTGAAGATATGGCCAAAATGGTCATTTTCCATCACCAAGCGCCACCTGGTGGCAAAATATTGAACCATACAGGTATGAGGTCATCATGTGACACGTTGTGAGGTTATGACCTTGCAGTTGCACATAGTTTCATGTCAATTGGACAAATGGTTCCAAAGATATGGCAAAAATGGTGAATTTTGTGTGACAAAGCTCCACCTTGTGTCAAAATTTTGAACCAAACAGGTATAATGTCATTGTGGGACACATCCTCAGGTCATGACCTTTCATTTGCACTAGATTTGAGGTCAATCGGACAAATATTTCTAGAGATATGATAAAAACTGTGATTTTTCCGTTTTTGGCCCCTGGTGGCCAATCTAGAAATGGTAAATTGTCCAAATTCGAATCAGTTCTTCCTCTTTATGATACTTACTTATATGAAAAACATGAAATTTCTATTTGAAATACTACTGAAGTTATCACGTTAACACATAGGGTGGCGCCGGCAGTCGAACCAATAACATAATATCCCCGAAACGCCGTTTGGTGTTCGGGGATATAATTACCATTTTACATTTATTATATCCACTTTTTTTTGAACTTTTTTGGGTGACAAGAATAAAGAAACTTGTGTGGGGTCATTTTTGACCCCAGAAAATACATGTTTTTTGACTTACGGAATTGATATCATTGTAATGGTGAACATTTATTCACTAAATTGTTATGTTTTATAATATGAGTAATATGATTTATGGCTATTTTTACCCCTGTCAAGGGAATTATGTTTGTATGTGTGTCTTTCTGTCACCAACTTTACCCCAAAGACAAATAGTGTGATCTGCGCAAAAATTTACAGAAGGGTAGATACTGGTTCAAAGACCGGACTGATAATATTTGATCTGAACTGGACGAAGTATGAAGCAACCAAAAATATTTAAGATTTAAAAATAGTCAAATATGCCAAATTAACATTATTAACAGATTAAGTGATTATTTTTTGTCATTTGATGGATGGTATGTGCCCCCTCTTGGTGCACAAACTGCAAAACATGATAAGATAAAAACACTATGTGAGATGAATTTACTTATTTTATGAGTTAAAAAAACTTGAAAGACCAAAAAATTTTTCTTGTTTTGAGGAAATTTTTACTAGCTTGCCAATGGGGTCAGTATATTTCACTTGTCCAGTCAAATAGCAACGTGTTTTAAGAAAAAAAACTAAAAACAAGTTACTATTTGATTTGACAAGTGAAATTTACTTACCCCATTGGCAAGCTAGTAAAAATTACCTCAAAACAAGAATTTTTTTTCTAAGAAAAATGGTGATAGAAATAAGTGTTTTAAGTGTTTAAATAAGTTAATTCATCTTACCTAGTATTGTTATCTTATTATTTTGTGCAGAGCAGTTTCCATCTCTGCTGAGAAATAATAATAATTTGCTTTGGGTGAGGTGTGCAGCCCCTGATTGCCCTTTTATCAACAAAAAAAGCACTCCAATATCTCTGGGGTGATAAATGACCCCACACATCTTTCAATTATCCTAGCCACACCAATGATACATTTCATCTAAAAACTTAAAAGAAGTTGCACGAGGAATAGCTTGAGAATCTATGGAGGGAAACATTTTTCTGATTTTATATATCAAGACAGCACAAAAATATTCTCCTGGAATCATAAATGACCCCACTCAATCGCTTGAGGGTTAATGTAGTGCCGCCTGAGGGCCTGTAAATCACAAGCTTCCAATATTTACCTTTGGCTATGTCCCTTGTGCGCATCGAATTCTCCAGATTCTCTGAATCTTTTGATGATATTATGTACTGTAGATGGTGGGATATTCACGATCTTTGCAATTTAACATTGAGGAACATTAATTTTTAGACTCAGTTTTTTGCAGTTTGGTGAGCCTTTGCCGATCTTTTTTAAGTCTTGGACAGGTTGTATAAACACCTTGAAAACCCCAGAGCACATGCAAGGCTTTTATTTGCTGATTTTTTCTCAGCTTATAATAAGATGCAGCCTCATATTTTAATTGAACAGCTCTCTTCTTATTTTAATCTACCAGATTAAATTTTATTGTTGCTCTTAAACTTTTTTACTGACAGAATTCTGTGAGTATTTGTAAATGGCAGTATTTCCACCGTCATCACCTCAAATACGGTTCTCCACAGGGCTGTGTCCTCTCTCCTTTGTTATTTATCATGTACACAGGCAGCTGTAGCTCTTTGCAGCAGCTATCTTGTAAAATTCTTGGACAACACTTTTGATGTGGAAAGTGTTCTGAAAACTCCAACCCAGGAATCAATTGTGCTGGCAAAGAAGAAGGATTTGCTGCAACTAGCCTCAACCCTTGGATTATCTGATGTGAAGTAATCAATGAAGAGACAAGAGATAATTAACATTTTGGTGCAACATTTCATTGATGAAGATATCTTTGGAGAAGAAGCAGCAGAATTGATTAAAGATATGGAAGTGCCTGCAACTGAGCTGCAAAGATTTGATATTAAGCTACGCCTGAAAGAACTGGAACAGGGAAGGTTGGAGAGGGAGAGGGAAAGAGAACTTGAAGAAAGAAGGTTGGAGAGAGAACTGGAGGAAAGAAGGATGGAGAAAGAGAAAGAAATAGAAGAAAAAAGGATGCTGTACGAATTGTAAATGAAGTAAATAGAAGCAGGTACTGTTTCAAAATGTTTTGGACTTCCTGATCATTCTGATGTGGTTAAACACATCAGACCTCCTTTCATAGAAAATGATGTAGACCAATACTTTACCTATTTGGAAAAAAATTGCTGAAAATTTGAAATGGCCAAAAGAGCTCTTCACAATGATGTTACAAAGTGTTCTTACTGGTAAAGCTAGGAAAATCTTCAGCGCCCTCAATAATTATTGGCACCCATGGTTAAGATGTGTTTATAGCCTTAAAATCAATTTTTAATTGCAAAAGCATACTCTTACACTGAAAATTGCAGAAAAATGTAACCTTCAACTCAAGTGAACTTTAAGGGAAAAAAAATCCCTGTCAACTCAAGTGAATTTTTAGGGGAAAAAAATCCCTGACTAAGAAATAATTATTTTTCATAAAATCACCTGTTCCACAATTATTGGCACCCCTAACAATTCCTAGGAATTAAATGTAATTGAAGTATTTCTGTCATTTATACACTAGTTTACAAAGTTTATCAGAGTATCTAGGAACATTTAATGAGTAAATCATCACTTTCTGTTTCCCTGGGGTATAAATATGATGTGACACAGAGGCCAATTCTCTTATCCATTCTTCAACATAGGGAAGACAAAGGAACACACCATTCAAGTAAGGCAGACGTGTGTCAACCTTCACAAGTCAGGCAATGGCTACAAGAAAATAGCCACTCGCCTGCACCTGCCCATATCTACTGTCAGAGGAATCATTAAGAATTTTAAAACAACTGGAACAGTGGTAAACAAGCCTGGACAAGGATGCAAGGTTATTTTGACACCTCGCACAGAAGTTCCCCAAAGCTCACTGTTAAAGAATTGCAACAATTGGTAGCATCTTGGGGTCACAAAGTCTCCAAAACAACCATCAGGCGCTATGTACAAAACCCAAAACCAGTGAAGTTGGTACGTTGTGTAAATCATAAATAAAAACAGAATACAATGATTTGCAAATCCTTTTCAACCTATATTCAATTAAATACACTGCAAAGACAAGTTACTTAATGTTCGAACAGGTAAACTTTGTAATTTTTTGCAAATATTAGCTCATTTGGAATTTGATGCCTGCAACATGTTTCAAAAAAGCTGGCACAAGTGGCAAAAAAGACTGAGAGAGTTGAGGAATGCTCATCAAACACTTATTTGGAACCTCCCACAGGTGAACGGGCTAATTGGGAACAGGTGGGTGCCATGATTGGGTATAAAAGCAGCTTCCCTGAAATGCTAAGTCATTCACAAACAAGGATGGGGCGAGGGTCACCACTTAGTGAACAAATGCGTGAACTGATTGTCGAACAGTTTAAAAACGGCATTCCTCAATGAGCTATCACAAGAAATTTAGGGATTTCATCATCTACAGTCCGTAATATTGTCAAAAGGTTCAGAGAATCTGGAGAAATCACTGCACGTAAGCGACAAGGCCGAAAGCCAACATTGAATGCCCGTGACCTTCGATCCCTCAGGCGGTACTGCATCAAAAACCAACATCATTGTGTAAAGGACATCACCACATGGGCTCAGGAACACTTCAGAAAACCACTGTCAGTAACTACAGTTCGTCGCTACATCTGTAAGTGCAAGTTAAAACTCTACAATGCAAAGCGAAAGCCATTTATCAACAGCACCCAGAAACGCTGCCGGCTTCACTGGGCCCAAGCTCATCTAAGATGGACTGATGCAAGGTGGAAAAGTGTTCTGTGGTCTGACGAGTCCACATTTCAATTTTTTTTTGGAAACTGTGGACGTCTTGTCCTCCGGACCAAAGAGGAAAAGAACCATCCGGACTGTTATAGGCGCAAAGCTCAAAAGCCAGCATCTGTGATGGTATGGGGGTGTATTAGTGCCCAAGGCATGGGCAACTTACAAATATGTGAAGGCACCATTAATGCTGAAAGGTACATACAGGTTTTGTGGCAACATATGTTGCCATCCAAGCAACGTCTTTTTCATGGACGCCCCTGCTTATTTCAGCAAAACAATGCCAAGCCACATTCTGCACGTGTTACAACAGTATGGCTCCGTAGTAAAAGAGTGCGAGTACTAGACTGGCCTGCCTGTAGTCCAGACCCGTCTCCCATTGAAAATGTGTGGCGCATTATGAAGCGTAAAATACTACCACGGAGGCCCCGGACTGTTGGACAACTTAAGCTGTACATCAAGCAAGAATGGGAAAGAGTTCCACCTGAAAAGCTTCAAAAATTGGTCTCCTCAGTTCCCAAACATTTACTGAGTGTCGTTAAGAGGAAAGGCGATGTAACACAGTGGTAAAAAGGCCCCTGTGCCAACTTTTTTGCAATGTGTTGCTGCCTTTAAATTCTAAGTTAATGATTATTTGCAAAAAAAAAAAAAAGTTTCTCAGTTTGAACATTAAACATCTTGTCTTTGCAGTGTATTCAATTGAATATAAGTTGAAACGGATTTGCAAATCATTGTATTGTTTTTATCTACGATTTACATAACGTGCCAACTTCACTGGTTTTGGGTTTGTACATGCCAACAAGCTGTTTGGGAGGCATGCACGGAAAAAACCTTTTCTCACTCACAATCATAAACGCAAACGTCTGGAGTTCCCTAAGTGGTACTGGGACTTCAATTGGGACCGTGTGCTTTGGTCAGATGAGATCAAGATGGAGCTTTTTGGCAACAAACACTCTAAGTGGGTCTGGCGGAACACAAAAGGTGAGTATGCAGAAAAGCACCTCATGCACACTGTGAAGTATGGGGGAGGATCGGTGATGCTGTTGGCCTGTTTCTCTTCCAGAGGCCCTGGGAGCCTTGTTAGGGTGCATGGCATCATGAATGCTTTGAAATACCAGGACATTTTAAATCAAAATCTGGTGGCCTCTGCCCGAAAGCTGAAGATGGGTCGTCACTGGGTCTTTCAGCAAGATAATGACCTTAAACATTTGGCCAAATCTACTCAGAAATGATTCACCAGACACAGAATCAAGCTCCTCCCATGGCCATCTCAGTCCTCAGACCTCAACCCCATTGAAAACGCGTGGAGTGAGCTGAAGAGGAGAGTGCAGAGGAAAGGACCCAGGTCGCTGGATGATTTAGAGAGATTTTGCAAAGAGGAATGGTAGAAGATCCCTCTCTCTGTATTCTCCCATCTTGTGAAACATTATAGGAGAAGATTAGGTGCTGTTTTGCTGGCAAAAGGGGGTTGGCAAAAGAATTAACATCAGGGGTGCTAATAATTGTGGCACACATGATTTGATGTGAAGAATCATTTCTTAATGTGGGATTTTTTCCCACAAAATAAATGCACTTGAAATAAAGGTCGGATTTTCCTCTTTTTTTCATTGTGGTCCTATATTATTTAGAAAAAAACTGAATTTATTAGAAGCTAAAGAACACATCTTAATCAGAGGTGCCAATAATTATGGAGGGCGCTGTATAACCAGTTATCTGTCCAACAGTGTTCTGATTATGATTTTGTCAAATCTGCTGTTCTGAAGGGTTATGAATTGGTCCCCGAGGCTTACAGGCAAAAATTTAGGAATTCTCGCAAGGAAGCCAGTCAAACTTATGTTGAATTTGGCAGGTTGAAGGAACAGTTGTTTGATCAGTGGTGTAATTCCATGAAAGTTGAGAAAGATTTTGACAGAATGAGGCAACTTATTTTGGTTGAGGAATTCAAAAGGTGTATCCAGCTTGATATCAAATGTTTCCTTGAGGAAAAACAAGCCAATACTTTGCAAGATGTTTCCACCCTAGCTAATAGTTAGTATTTCTGAATGTTATGCTCTCAAGAAAAAACAACAACAAGAAGAAACCAGGCCAACTGCTTTCACTAAGAGAGAATCTCGTGTCAATGGTCAGTTCGCCTGATCTTCTACCTTCTGTTTCTGATTCTGTTTTGGAGGGTTTTGAGCCATTCATCACCGATGGTTTTGTATCACTTTCACATGATTTTTCCTCATCTGCTCCTATTCGGATTCTAAGGGATACCGGGTCTTCCCAATTTCTTATTCTTGCAGATATTCTGCCTTTTTCGGACAAATCGTCTACTCAGGCTAATGTCCTTATTCAAGGAGTAGAATGTGGTTTTACAAGTATGCCTCTCAAATCATACTTGGTCTCTGGGCCTGTTACTGTTGGTGTTAGGTCTTCTCTTCCTTTCAAAGGTCTTCATTTGCTTCTTGGTAATGATCTTGCTGGGAATAAGGTTGTGCCCTACCCTGTTGTAACTGACACTCCTTTGATTTATCAAGAATCTGACTCTATAGAGGAGGAAATTCCATACCTCTATCCTTCATGTGCAGTTACTTGTTCTATGGCCAGAGAGGCTATTCAAGATGATGCTGACCTGGACTTCAACCTGGCAGACACCTTCATTGGGCAGTCTTTTCATCAGGAACCTTCCAGTCCTGAAATGTCAGGAAAATCTTCAGACTTGTCCTTGCCAGGTCATTCTTATGACATTTTGTCTCAGAAACAACTTATTCAGGAGCAACAACAAGCTTGTGATCTAGCGCATCTTCTACCACAGGCTGCAGGTGAACAAGAAGCTACTCAAGTTCCTGTCTGTTTTTACTACAAAACTGGTGTGCTTATGAGAAAGTGGCGTCAACCTGATGCTTCTGCAGATGAAGAGTGGATGATCACCTATCAAATTGTTCTTCCGATGCCTTATCGTCAAGAAACTCTCAGTCTGGCCCATGACCTTCCTATGTCAGGTCATTTGGGTATCAAGAAGACCCTTCAACGTGTCAGGAATCATTTCTTCTGGCCTTCTATGAGGTCCGATGTACAGGAGTACTGCAAATCCTGTCATACTTGTCAAGTGGTTGGGAAGCCGAACCAGAATATTCAAAAGGCTCGACTTAAGCCCATTCCTGCTTTTGAAGAACCTTTCAGTCAAATCATCATTGACTGTGTTGGACCATTGCAGAAGACTAGATCTGGTTGTGAGTGCCTACTGACTATCATGTGTGCGTCCACTCGGTTTCCTGAGGCAATTCCACTTCGTAACATCAAGGTGAAGACTATCATCAAGGCTCTTATTAAGTTTTTCTGCTTTGTTGGTGTTCCTAAGTCTATTCAGTCGGATCAAGGGTCAAATTTTATGTCTGGGGTATTTAAACAAATTATGCATGAGCTTGGTATTTAACAATACAGATCATCAGCTTACCATCCTGAAAGTCAATGTGCTTTGGAGAGGTTCCATCAAACCCTGAAGAACATGATAAGGACCTACTGCCTTGACACAGAGAAAGACTGGGATGAAGGTGTCCATCTTCTTCTGTTTGCTGCCCGTGAAGCTGTTCAGGAGTCTATTGGGTTCAGTCCTTTTGAGCTTGTTTTTGGGCATACAGTCTGTGGACCTCTGAAGCTTCTCAAGGAAAAGTTTCCCGCCAAAGATGATGTCCCAAGTTGCTTCAGTATGTCTCTGACTTCCGTAATCGTCTCTCTAAGGCTTGTGACTTTGCTAAGTCTAATCTCAAAGAAGCTCAGGGCAAAATGAAAGCCAGAAATGACCTTCATTCAAAAGGTAGAAGTTCTAAAATTGGTGGCAAAGTTCTTGCACTTTTGCCAGTGCCTGGGAACCCTCTAAGAGCCCGATGATTTAAATTACGTCATTTTAACTCCTGGAAGGAGGAAACAAAAACAAATGTGTCACATCAACATGCTGAAAGAATACATTGACAGAGACACTCAGCAAAAGCCAGTCAATGTGGTATAGACAGTTGAACTGGAAAATTCCAAAGAAGATTGTGACTGCCCCTTGGAAGATGAACCTGGTCCAGACAAACTTGAGAAATCAGACATTCTTCAAAATATTGACAGCAAGTTGTCCCACCTGGACCCTTTTCAACAACAGCAGCTAAAGCAGCTCATATTTCAATATAGTCACATATTCTACTAAGGACTGATATAGTTTACCATGAGGTCATCCTGCAAGATGATGCCAAGCCTGTAAAACAGCATCCTTACAGAATGAATCCAGAGAAGCAGAAATTATTCCTTAAAATACCTTAAACAGGAAGTCAAACACCTGCTTGAAAATGACTTTGTTGAACCAAGTAACAGTGACTGGAGTTCTCCATACATCCTAGTTCCGAAACCCCATGGAACATATAGAATGGTGACGGACTACAGGAAAGCGAATGCTCTATCAAAAACGGACTCATATCCTATTCCCAGGATTGATGACTGCATTGACAAAGTTAAACAGTCATAGTATGTCACCAAATTTGATCTCCTCAAGGGCTTCTGGCAGATCCCTCTAACAGACAGAGCATAGGAAATCCCTGCCTTTATCACACCAGATGTATTTTACCAATACAAGGTCATGCCATTTGGAATGAAAAATTCTCCAGCCACCTTCCAACGTCTGGTAAACAGAGTGATTGCTGGACTACCAGGATGTGAGGCCAATATCGTTGACATTATCATCACCAGTGACAGCTTCCAAGAGCACCTCACCTACGTCAGAAACTTCTTTCAGAGAGTGAGTGATGCCAAGCTGACTATCAACCATGTTAAAAGTGACTTTTGTAAAGCTACAGTTGTTTACTGTGGTCAAACTGTAGGACTGGGTCAAGTCAAACTAATTGATGCAAAGGTAAAAGTTATAACTGAATTTCCTGAGCCTACAACTAAAAGACAATTAATAGGATTTCTAGGGATGGTTGGCTACTACAGAAAATTCTGTAAAAATTTCTCATTTCTGAACCTTTGACAAATTTACTGAAGAAAAAAGCAAAATTTGTTGGAATGAAAAATGTCAAAATTCATTTGACCAGCTGAAAGCTATCCTCAAAAATGTACTCGTTCTCTTATCTCCTAATTTCAAAAAGGAGTTTGTTGGCTGTTGATGCCAGTGATATTGGTGCAGTCTTACTGCAAGAAGACACTGATGATCATCCTGTTTGTTACTTTTCCAAAAAGGTTTATAAACATCAGAAACACTATTCAACAATTGAAATGGAATGTTTGGCACTTGTTTTGGCTTAACAACATTTTGAAGTCTATTTGACTTGTTCAACTACTTCCATCAAGTTCTTCAGTGATCACAATCCCCTCGCATTCTTGTATAAGATCAAAAACAAGAAGCAAAGATTACTGAGATGGAGTTTTGAAACTCCATACTTTTGCAAGAGTATGATTCGGATATTTCTCACATCAGGGGAAAAGATAATGTTATCTTAGGTACACTTTCACGCATTTAATTTTATTTCATTGTGAAAAACGTCATTTTACTTTTCTATTTGATTGTGAAAATTGCACTGGTTGTTATGTATATGATTGATATAATGATGAATGATCCTTTAATTAGTCCCCCCAGGAATCTGCGGAGAACATTCCTGATTCTGCGGAGAGCAATTCTTGATTCCGCGGCTTGAAAGTTGATTTTCCGCGGGCATTAAAAAAAACCTAAAATGACCAGTTGTAAAGCAAATTTATGTAATAATGAAGCAAAAATTCTCTTATGAAATTATTTGCAATACCAAAACACTGCAAAACATTGTGGTTATAAAATAAGCAGCATTAATATTCTTTTTGTCCCTCTTGAGCAGATTTATTTGCATAACTTATAAAGTGCAAAACATTTCACCAAACTATGGGTGAACGAGGCTTAGTAACTGAATAAGTGCCAAAGATCAAAGTAAAGATTTGAACAAAGTGTACACTATTCACTGTATTCTCAGGATATTTTAAATGTTACTGCATACCATAGACTGTATAAAAAGATGGAAGAAACTACCGTGATGTCACCCACTGGTTCGAAGATGAAGTGAATCGAAGATCCGGGGAGGAACGTGGCTCTGGATCTGACCGTATCGGACGAGGACCAGAGGATATCGACGCCCCAGAAGCATTTTCTGGCTTTATACTTTATTCTAGTTTATATGGGACCATAATTCACGAAAATGAATGTCATGATATATCTAAGGAGACCTGGAACTTGCTATAGCTAACATAAAATGATGTGAAAAATCATTATTTAAATCAAAAATCAGGTCGGAAAGTAGGATCATTTTCTCATAGACTTCTATTGCATTGAACTTTTTTCTGCAACCACTGACGTCGCCATCTGCTGGCCATTAAATAGAATGCCATTCTATGGTACTTCCACATGGGCTTCTTTTTTCAAATCAGGGAGCTGCGTCCATCTTTTTATATAGTTTATGCTGCATACAGCAGAAAAAAATCAGTTTCCGTAACCAGCAGCACCAGCTGTGAGTCTTAGATCCCGTTTATCTGACCGCAAAATCTAGCGGCCGGGATGAAAAATACATGTAAAATATAAAATTCTGCACCTCGCCCTATATTCCGCGGACTGCTTTGATTTCCGCGGAGGGCCTTGAAATCTGCGGTAAATTCCGCAATTGCGGAATCGCGGATTCCTGGGGGGACTATTTAATGCAAAGTTCAAGATAATAATGATTATTAAACTGTGTTAATTTTAACAAAAGAAAGCTTTTAGCAAACCTTTCTTTTCGTAAAGAGGGGAGGTGTTCTGTATACGTATTTTATGTACAGCATTGTATATCATTTATAAATGAAGATTTGTTCCATGCCGTTTTTGCTGCCTTGCTGGTCAGCTATTTATTTTGTTCATTTGGCACCCTCTGGTGGTGTGTCAGTAAAACATGATCTGATGTAATAGACTAGTGCTTTCTAGAAGCTTCTGGCACTTTCCTGCCTGGAGGGGGCGGGATTACCCAGGAAACCTGTGGAACTTTCCAGTATGCTGCTAGTCTATATAAATGCTGTGATTTTAAGCACAGTAGGACAGAGCAGAGCAGAAGCAGAGTTTTTGTTTTGGCAACAGGGTTAAATAGTGGCAATAGAGAGTTATTAGACGATTAAACGGAATTTTTTTTGGTAGAACTTTTTTTTTCAGTGAAGAATAAAATTGTTTTAGTTTTCATTGCTGGTTTTCTTTGTTGTGATTTTTTTAAAGTCATAACACTGAGAATCATGTTTGACTCCAAGCTTAAGTTTGATATAAACACAGAGTCAATTATTAAAAGGGGTCAACAAAGGATATACTTGTTGCGTAAGCTGAGTTCTTTCAATATTTCTAAGAGCATTTTGTGTTGTTTTTATCATTCGTTTATTGAAAGTCTTTTGACTTTTTCTTTCAATTGTTGGTTTTACAGATTGTTAGTAAAGGAGAAGAATAGTCTCTGCAGCATTGTTAAAGTTTGCTCCGAGCTCATTGGAGTTCAACTGACAGACCTGAGCTCCCTCTGGAAAGAATGAGTAGTCCAGAAAGCCAGACAGGTCATGGGCCATCCTGACCACATTCTTAGGAGTTTTGTTTAATGCCCTCATGATGGCAATATCTTGCCCCCCAAAGGAAAACAAACAGATATGCCAGTTCTTTTATTCCTTCAGCTATCAAACTGTTAAATGCTGCTGATGGCAGCAATTAGACACAGACGAGGTATTGTACACCCAGCCATAATGTGTAAAATGTATTTATTATCATTTGTTTTATTTATTCTTGTATGATTTATTGCACTTTATACCATGGTCTGGGTGAATACTTTTTTCTAATTGGCTGGCAGCAGTGGCGTGCACAGACATTATGGGGGGCAAGTGCTCAGGGGGGAGGGGGAGGACACTTTTTTACACTCGTGGAACATGTTATTATAGTGTGAGATTAAAAAAATAAAATAAACATTACACCCACATGTTCAATGCAATTCATGACTACTGTCATTCATTACAAGAAGGCACATGGGTAGCCTTTATGGGGATATTTCTCTCAGGCAATGGGGAACTGCCTGATTCTTCTTTATGTGTTCATTTATGTTGCCTAACAAAACCTACACAAAAGAAAACGTTCAGCTTAACAGATAGATTTGCAAAGTCGACCGACATTGTTTGTGGTGGTCGTTCTCACGTTATCTATCATTGATCTATCTATTGATTTGGCATATAGCATTAAACTAGCTAATCAGGTGACCAGTCGGCTAAAAAATGCTCAGTTGTTTGGTGTTGTATGAGCAGTGGCGTACCGTCAGATGCCAGGAAGGCATTCAGTAACATCACCCTTTCCCGGATTATTGCTCTTAAACTGTTTGGGATCAGGTTTGATTGATTAACAATCAAACAGTTAATTAACAGAATAGCCACCACCAATGCGTGACACGTAATGATTAAGAAATGCTAATTACAAAGCGATTGCCTGTTGGCTATGTTGATATAATTGATGTGAATCCGCAAGGATGACAATCTGCAAAAAATCCGAAATTTTCGCGGACGTATACTTTCGCAATTATTTTCCTCTTCACTCAGCTGTGCTTCTTACCTAACAACGCACTTTAGCTGTCACATTCAGAGTATATAGACCGGTTTCTCGTGGCTAATTGCTCAATGAACGCCGCGAATTAATTTACGCAAATTCGGAAATTATAAAGACGTAGGCTATTGATATTTTTTCCGTAGCCATTGGTGTGCGGAAGTAAGTTAAACGCCGTATAATTTCATTCTGCAATGTTTAACAAGGCTTTCAAAAACAAGTTAGATTCTCATTGGTTCCTCCAATCAGTCTGAGCAACGGTTGCTAATCGGGGAGGTAAATTGCGAGAGGTGTCTGTCATTAAGAAGTGAAAGGTGAGGTTATTGCTGGCCCTGTGTTTCTGCCGACGGACCATCACTGTGTTGGAGACATGCTACTGAACAACAAAATGATAACAGGTTGGGCTGTACGATTTCACTTGATCTGTGTGTTACCTGGCTGGCGGGGCACAAGACTGTGGCTTCCAGTCGCTCAGCTGATATGCTCCTGCAGCGCATCCACAGAGATATAAGAAAACTAGAGTGGACAATCCTGTCACTTCCGAGGCGGCTATTCTGCCGTCAGCGCTTTGGCCCAGCCCACGCGGCGTCCACTCTAGTTTTCTTATATCTCCGCGAGCGCATATACACTGCGCGTGTGTTCACGTGACAAAGGAAGAGAGATCGGAAGCTCGTGAGGAGGTGGCCCATTTCGGGGCATTTTTTTCAGTAGTTTTTAATCAGACAGCTTTTCTAAAAGATCATTTCAACATTGGCCCCACTAAAGTGTTAATAATAATAATATAAAAAAAAAAACGAAGTTTCAAAAAGGGCACTTTCATTTATAAAGGGCAAAGAGGCAAGTGCTGTAGCACCACCTAGCGTCTATCTGTGCACGCCTATGGCTGGCAGGTATGCATTAAAACCGTGGAACCGCACAGGTAGTTCAGCTACGGTCGTTTCACCATTCGAAATTTATCCACTAGCTAACTTGTAACCCTAGCAACGTTAAACGTGGTATTCGGCTGGGTACAACGGAAACCTAGCTGCTAATTTATCTCCAGTAAATTTAGAGGCGTCATGCAAGTTGCGTCCAGTTGAGCAATAATGACCGGAAATATGGCAGCAGCGGGGTAATCAGGCTTTATTCATTAAAAGATTGTAATTGTGTACGGTTACAAAGGAAGCTAACGTGTCCACTTCATGTGTCAGCAACTGCTGACAGTTCACTAGCTACGTGCTATGCCAGCAGACTGATTTCAGCTCGCTGACTGCGGGAACCGTCATAAGTTAATTGTAATTGTGGGTAGCAAGTTAGCTGCAGTCTGCATAATCGCACATTATGTTGCGTTAGGCATAATCTCCATTTGAGCTGGAATCCGTTATCAAATCAGCTGGTAAACGGATGTAAGCGTGTGCAAAAAAAATCTTTCTCCATGAACGTAAGATGAACTAAGATAGCTGGTTCAATTTAACTTGGCCTATAGTAAGCTATTGGGTATGAGAAGGCGCGGCGCCTCTTTAATGATTACCAGCTCGGTTTTTTTTTTTTTTTTTTAGTGCAAAACTTTCACCAAAATTTCTGAATGCTGCGATTTGATATTGCTGGCAAATGACCATGGTATAAGCGGTATAATCAACTCGAAGGTGAGCATTCCACGGTTTTAATGCACTTCACGGTGCTTCGCGTCGGGTGGTTATTTGCCTCCGCGTCGTGCATTAAAACCGTGGAATGCACACCTTCTCATTAATTATCCCTTACATGGTCCATATGGGACTGGATATTGCTGCTATCTCCGCACTAATTTGTTACCACTGACAGAATGAATTGTTTGGTTGATGTGTGTTGCCTTTTTGTGTGTGTGTGTTATTTGACTGGACCCTGCAAACTATAAATCCCAAGTTGGGCAATTCAAAGTTGGTTGAATTGATCTTTACTTCTGAGACTCTGCCTCTCAAAAATGCTCTTTTCCCCCCCAATTTTGTTACTGACCTGTTGCCAATTAATGAAATTAGTTGTAAAATGCTCCTGCTGCTGTTTTTTTTTTGTACCTTTTATTTTTCCAGCCTTTTGTTGCCCCTGTCCCAACATTTTTGAAATGTATATGCTTTGTGCCACACAATGGTTAATCAGTAATCATTAAGCAGTTGTGGCTTATGTATTTTACCTGGAATTTACTTGAATGGTCAAATCCTTCTGTCAATACAGCATGGTCATAAAATTTTTCCAAGTCCAAGAACCAAGAAGCCTGAAAGTAAACATCATTTACTGTTGATTGTCAGCAAACATTGCTTTTATGAAGCATATTTGTAGTAGTTATTGTCGGCATTCCCTGTGCAGGTGTGTTGCTTATTTTATTAAGTAACTTCTCAAACATTTTAACTTTCCTTCATATGAAATGAACAAAAAATAAACACTTTGCAGGAGTTTATCTTAAAAAAAAAACAAAAAAAAAAAAAAACAGCAGACTTGCTGACCTGTTCACCAGCTCACGTCACATTTGATAAGATTGTACTGCTTTGAATAAGGCATTTTCAGGAAGACCTTTTATTTCCAGGATCAAGCTGGAAATTCAGTTTCTATTATACATCAGTATCAAAAATTTTGTGATTCAGATCTGGCGATGAGCAGCTTCTCTGCAGGCCACCTTCACGGCATCCATCCTAATAGGAATCCTCCATTTAGATAATGAGTGTTTAATACTTAGGGAACTTTAATGAAAGAGGATAACAAAGCAGTCTGCTCATTGAGCTAGTTTTGCTCTATACAGGTCCTAATCAATTAAGTAGTCGAGTTGTACATATGTACTGTAAGGATAAGCTTTACCACATCTCACATCCTTCCAATCTCTCAGGTCTGTATATTTGAAAAAAAATAAAGCAGGAATCGGCATATTTACATTTCTCCTGTAATGAAGAGAAGACGGAGACAGTGGTTGTATCCGTAGTCCATGTTGCAAAGAGATGAAGCCAAGAAGATTCCTGTTTTGTCAGGTTTAATTGATGATAGAAATGATTACCGTGTGTTAATAAAAACCAGGTTACTAAAATGAATAGATTAAAAAAGAGAACTGATAATCAACAGAAAGTTTCTGAAAGCAACCATAACAGTGAAAAAAACTGTGTGAATGAAATCATAGGGAAAAAATCTGCTCAATCTTCGTTTGTAGAATCAAATGGTGTTTATTTGACAAAACCTCTTCATACTGCTCATTATTTTAATGACAATTTTTGGCAACAAGATATCCAAGCTTAGGCTGGGAATGGACAATACCATCTGTAATTACTCTGAGGTGTTGATAAAAGAACACATTATGAAGCGTAAAAACTGAACTTTTGAACTCCATATGGTCGATGCTGTCACTGTGGAAAGGCTATTGCGCTCTCTGCCGGGCTCCTAATCCACTGACACTGACCACCTTGACAGCAAGCTGTTGAGAATGGCTGCTTCTTATATCTCTGAACTTATCTATCAGATTTTTAACAGGTGTCTAATCAATGGCATGTGTCCATGTTATGGAAGGAGGGAAAGATTATTCTACTTCCTAAAGATGCTAAATCAACTTTTGAAGGTCCCAACAGCAGGCCTTTTAGCATTCTACCTGTTTTCAGCAAATTTTAAGAAAAGATTGTGTTTGAGCTAGTTCAGGCCTATTTTTCAGTAAATTGTTTAACAACTGAACACCTACTTGCATACAGGGCCGGTCATTCGACCAGCACAGCTTTGACACAAATGTCAGATAGTTGGTTTTCAGCTTTTGACTGGGCAATACTGGTGGGTGCTGTTATGTTAGACTTCAGTGCTGCTTTTGATTTTATCGATCATTTTCTTTTATTATACAACATGTAGATCCAACCGAGCAATCTGATTGGTTAATGAGACGTTTAGAATGTTCTCAAATGAGCAAGACAGTATGGGTAGCCTGTGCTCAAATGAAAAATACCTCATCACTGAAAATATTACTCCGCCTATCTTAGTTGCCTTGTCAATTGATTTTATTAATTTGTCTATTTGTTTGCATTTGTACATTGAAATGAACATTTAATAAATCAATACATCTGTGAAAACTGTTGTCTTTATTTTAGAGGTAAATTGAGAATGGCCTGAAAAGGTGATTAGCTAAAGCCCCCAAAAGGTGGGGTTGAAATTATGTAACTCTGTTTAGCCTTAATGTTACTGGTTACTTTTGTTACTTTTGTTGCTTGGCCACATTAATCGGAGCTGACCTAAAATTGGAGTGACTCATCCTCAGTTGAGATAAAACATCTGCTGGTGAGTGTATTAAAAGACAGATTTTCGTTCTGACACTGACACTGGAGAGCCATTGCCTATATTTATATGTAACTGTTAATATACGTTTGTTCGATAAAGATCAGCTGAGTCATTGTCACGGCACCTGTTAACTTAAAAATGACAGATGTCGGCAGAAGTATCACTATCAATCCATGAAATAATCAGTGGCGTCTCTGCATTTGGGATGTCGCTGTGGAGCAATATGCTGCCTTGAAGTAATTCTAACAGAATCTGCCTTTGTCACAAATGTAATTATATAACGATCGATTCTCATACAAAGACAATTCTGTTTTATATATATGTGTGTGTGTGTGTGTGTGTGTGTGTGTGTGTGTGTATATATTTTATATATATATATATAGTCAAAGATATTTGTCAGAATGCTGACAGGCTTTGTAGCCTAAGCCGATTCCTCTCAAAGCACCTGAAAATGGGGCCGGCCCTCTGGCGCTTGTTTAAGAAATTAACCGCTGAAATCTCAGTGCACATGTCCAACTCGGTCTCAATAGATCACTGTGGGGCACAATCACGACTGCCCCACCCTGAGACCATCCAATTAAAATACTGGGATAACTTGCCGTCAGTACGTAATATGCAGTAGGCTAGTTCAACCACAGCTAGCTTGATTGGCTATTTTTGTTAGTTACCAACTTACCAAGACGAAATAATGAACGAAGTAGACTTTTTAATCAAAGTAAAATTTAGCACTTTGCCACTTGAGCAAAAATGTGAAATAAAACGTTTAGGACCTCACCAGCCAGCGGATTTTAACATCATCCAAGCTGGAAAGGGCAAACCCACTCCTTCACCCCCGAGTGCAGTTTTTTTTTTACCAGCTGATGCCAGAAGTGGACATTCTATAACACACTGTAAAAACGAAACATTGATGCAGCTACGATCAACCGCGCTATGGGGAGTTTCAGAGAAGGCGTGTGCTGATTTAGAGAGAAAGTGGATGACATTGTCCAAGTGAGAGAGACGGCTCCAACGAAACGAAGGAAAAAAACACTGCTGCTGTTATGAGAGAGGCTTGTGATACTGTGTTAGTTCAGGTGGAGGTGAGATTTCACAAGAGTGATGACCTTATAGCAGCAAAGCTTGTGGACCGCACACTTTTCAGTAAGTTCAGCGATTAATTTTCAAGTGCTGAATTTGAATGTGTTATCAAAATGTGGCCAATTCGAAATAAAATAAATTAAGCTCGAAACTTAACTGAAATCACTGTACAGTCACTCAGAGTTGCACGCAGGGAATACTCTGTCACTGCTGCAGTTGATTTATGACAACAACCTCCAGGATGCCTTATCTGAGACTGTCAATGCTAGAAATCATCACAACACCAATGACCACTGCTGAGTCGGAGATAAACTTTTCAAATTTAAAAAAAATCAAAACATTTACAAGAAACACAATGGGGCAGCAGAGGTTAAATGCACTGGCTATGCTGTCTATTGAAAATTAATTCATCCATGGATTCATCCATTACGGGACTTTGAAGAAGGGTCATTGAGAAGTTTTCTCAGATGAAAGATCGACGTGCATCTTTTCCTTTCAAGAAATGAGCAACATGGTGAGTGACCATTTTTAGTAACCCATTAATATTTGTTTTGTTATGCAGTAAAAAAGGTTGAAACCTTTTACACAAACCCCATTTTACATTAACCCCATTTATATAAAATTGCATTTCTAGTATGTGGCTCATTTAATATTGAGCGTATATGACTGCGGTCACGCCAGCTGTCTCTTGTCTTCGCGTGGTCAAGCCAGCCGCTCCAACATTTTAAGTGCGCCCTTTTTACAGACTTTTGGGCAAATACAAGTGGGAAAGTTAGCGCTATCTTACGACAGAGTGTGGGAACTTCCGGTTTTCAAAATAAAAATGTTGGTGTTAAATATGTTAAGATTTTATTTTTAAAAATATGAGAACTGTCCGACCCTGACTTTGAGCCAGTCAATCACATGACCTGGAAGCTATTGAGCTTTAAAAATTCATAAAAAATAAAAGGCCAAGTAACATGCAATCAAAAGAGGTGTGCATCAAAGAGGAAGCTTAGCTCTACTGTTCTGCACTGATTCTGTGCCAAAAGGTATGGAACAAAATTTGTTCCAACAGAAATTGAATAGAATTTTAGTTTTGAATTGAATTTTATCAGGTTTTGAAATTGAATGAACAAGTAATCTGAAACTGAATCTAATTATTTGAATTGAATTTAACATAAAACCTGAAGCATTTCATTCAGTTCGCACATTCAAATTCAGTTCTTTAAATTCAAATTCAAAATTCAAATTCAATCCTCAATGTTCAGAAAGCGGTAAACCATTTGGCGGGCTTAACACCGGGACCCTCGCGATGGATTCGAGCAATGGCTCCAACTGGTCGAACAATACAGTAAGTTAACATTATGTTTCTGATGTATTACACAGACTATCCATGGGCGTTTCGTAATAATTTCACCTCTGTAATTGGATGTCATCTAGAACTGTTAACGTGGTTATTTTAACATGGTTACTGATGGTCAACTATCATAAACCTCTTGGGAGCGACTGAAGAATACGGCCTGCTTCGCAAATCTAAGTTTAGCTACGTTACCCAGGTGGCTAAATTCGTGTTGAGACTCATTTGTTATTGATAGCTAACATATTGGAAAACCAGCTAGGTTATAATGAAGCTTCCTGTAGGTTAGCTAGTTATATTTCTTGGTAAAGTTATCCTTACATTTATGTTAAGCTGGCCGTATTCTTCACTCGCTACAACTATTGCTAACATGAGATGGTCCTGCTGCTCCGCATTAGTCCATGCTGATTTAGCATCGACATCATATCGTCGAGACATAGGGAAAGAACTTTGTTCTAGCTTCTGAATGTTTTGTATGAGCATGGTTAAAGTTGCCTTGCTACGTGATTGACTGTCGAAGCCTTAAATCGCACCCTATACGTTAACGGCACCATGCCATGTTATTTAGCACCCAACCTAATGTTGGTAACATTGGTGTAATTACGGTCTATAGAAAATTAGAGCAGCGTTTGCGTGTGTGAAGTTCAGAAGTGTGTGGCTGAACATGAGTTTTCTTAACATGTTCAATGTCAGTACCTAGACAGACTGTCACCCGCTGTGCTCGGGTGAGATGGCACAGGGAAAGTATGAATAGAGTTGCCAACTCCTCGGTAAGGAAAGTACATTCAACAAAAATATAAACGCAACACTTTTGTTTTTGCTCCCATTTGTCATGAGATGGACTCAAAGATCTAAAATTCATTCCAGATACACAAAATTACCATTTCTCTCAAAAATTGTTCACAAATCTGTCTAAATGTGTGATAGTGAGCACTTTTGCCTTGCTGAGACAATCCATCCCACCTCACAGGTGTGCCACATCAAGATGCTCATCAGACACCATGATTAGTGCACAGGTGTACCTTAGACTGTCCACAATAAAAGGCCACCCTGAAATGTGCAGTTTTTGCTTTATTGGGGGTCTGGGGACTCAGAACCAGTCAGTATCTGGTGTGACCACCATTTGCCTCATGCAGTGCAACATCTTCTTCGCATAGAGTTTATCAGATTGTCACTTGTGGCCTGTGGAATGTTGGTCCACTCCTCTTCAATGGCTGTGCGAAGTTGCTGGATATTAGTGGGAACTGGTACGCGCTGTCGAGCACGCCGGTCAAGCACATCCCAAACATACTCAATGAGTGACATGTCCGGTGAGTATGCTGGCCATGCAAGAGCTGGGACATTTTCAGCTTCCAAGAATTGTGCACAGATCCTTGCAACATGGGGCCGTGCATTATCTTGCTGAAACATGAGGTGATGTTCATGGATGTATGGCACAACAATGGGCCTCAGGATCTCATCACGGTATCTTTGTGCATTCAAAACGCCATCAATAAAATGCACGTGTTCTTCGTCCATAACAGATGCCTGCCCATACCATAACCCCAGTCCTGGGCTGGTGTGGTTACACGTGGTCTGCGGTTGTGAGGCCGGTTGGATGTACTGCCATATTCTCTGAAACGCCTTTGGAGACGGCTTATGGTGGAGAAATGAACATTCAATGCCCGAGCAACAGATCTGGTTGACATTCCTGCTGTCAGCATGCCAATTGCACGCTCCCTCAATGCTTGCGCCATCTGTGGCATTTTGCTGTGAGACAAAACTGCACATTTCAGAGTGGCCTTTTATTGTGGGCAGTATAAGGTACACCTGTGCACTAATCATGGTGTCTGATGAGGATCTTGATGTGGCACACCTGTGAGGTGGGATGGATTGTCTCAGCTAGGCAAAAGTGCTCACTATCACACATTTAGACAGATTTGTGAACAATGTTTGAGAGAAATGGTAATATTGTGTATCTGGAATGAATTTTAGATCTTTGAGTCCATCTCATGACAAATGGGAGCAAAAACAAAAGTGTTGCATTTATATTTTTGTTGAGTGTAGCTGTCATAAAAGTCGCTAAACACCCTGACTGGGGGGAGGAGACGGCGTGTATTTTCTTCAGGGGGGCGGGGGGATAGACGCGGTTTATCCAAGTGGCAACCTGCGAGGATGAAAAGTGAAGCAAAGAAGGAAGTGCCAAAAGCTGCAGTTCCTCGAATGGCCACTTGAGGCTGGTGGCAGAAACGAGTCAATCCCCATTGACCCCCATATTAAAAAGCCCAATTTTACAGCAAAAATAATGGTATTTACAGCCTGGTTCAAAATATGGTTTTGGTCTCTATTGCTAATTTTCCCCTCCGCGAAAACTGTGGGGGGAGCAAAATTTTTTGTAATTTTTTTGTAACTCTACTATTGAAACTTTTAAATTTCTGCATAATTAAGGGCGTGGCCACGTTGAGTGACAGAACCTTGAATTACAGTCTCTGAGTGGGAGTCGGCTCATCCGGTTATGTTGTGGCAAGGCTAGAGCACAGGCCTACGTGGCATCGGGCTGCAGAGTAGGAACGCCAAGCCTTACCGCTAACCGCGGTCCTAGCCTGGCTGTCTGAGGGAGGGGGGGTTACTACAGCTCAGCTAGCCTAGCCACTAACCCTTGGCCTTTTCTAATCGTCTGTGAGCCGTTAACTTACCTAGGCTCATACAAGTCACGGAACTTGATCCATCGACCGCGTTTCTGACTGGAGATTTTTTTATCGAATATCAGGGTGATAATGTCTTGCTGTGTGGTTAAGAGACTGTGGTCTATTTTGTAAGATGATGAAATACTAATATTATTTCATTTAAAATTCGCTGTCAACACGAAGTAGCGTTAGTCCATTCTCTAGCCAACTAGCCAGAGAATTAACTGTGGCAGGCGGTCACTGTATTATTACACAGGCATGCAGCGAAGTAACGGCGGAACAGAAAAGTGTTTGAATTTCGTGTTAACATATTTTTGAGTCAGTTAGTTGTTGGAAAACTGTCACAGTTTCCCTAACAGGTTGCCAACGTGACTGGCTGGTCAACTACCTTAGAACCACGATAGCACGCTACCAAGTGACGGGGCTCCTCAGCTGATTCCCTGTAGAAATAGGAAGGCTTGACCGGTGAATGCCGTGGTTATACACTCAATAACGTTAGATTCACACAGCAGTTCCATGTAGAATTGCGTTCTCCACCGATGGATTTGTTCAATGTTCAGTGTGATTACAGAACCGTATCATTGTAAAAAGAAAGACTAGCTAGCTATAATTTAACATATCCCACGTTATCTAGCAAGGTAGCTTGCTGTCGCTAAAAGTGTTTCTACATTAAGTCCATCATCCACAAACTAGCTAACCACATTAACGCAACAATTAAGCCACGGCAACGAAAAAGTGCTACTAACCAGCCACGTTCGGCTATATTCGATGTCAATAGGAGTAAAGGCTCCCCCCCTCGAAATTAACATTAATTTCACGACGCGATTAAAAAAAAATCAGGGCGTTGCAGTGGTATCGTTAGCTAATATAAGATAAGCTGGGCAGCAGATGAAACATCCACAGAGCCTTCGAGCCAGACGCCCAGCTGTGTTAGTATTGATGAGCCCACATATGCTGGCTACAGCAACCGATTAATTCAGCATTTAGCGAAGTCAGAATGTAGGGTGATAATACTTGTGATCTAAATGTGCGAGAGTGTGGTAGAAAAATAAAGATCCGTCAGGTTTGTCAGTAAGGTTACGTGGTGTAGTGTTATCATTTGGATGACCATACTACTGTTAATGGGACCGGGGTAAGCTGCGTACAAGAGCTAAGACGAGCACCCGCTCGCACTGGGGGGATTCTGATGCTTAGTGAGCTAACCGCCTCGACTTCCCAGCGTTGTACAGCGTTTGTCGCACTATTGCCTCACGGATAAGAACAACGTTCGTCCTGAAACCGCTTCATGAATATAAACAGCGTACGACCCGCCACCGCAAGTGACTTGGCAGGATCTATTGCTTTACTAGGACACATATGACCTCGCATCTCGGCCTTAGCGAACCAGGAAGCATCGGGCTGGTTGAGGTTTTCAGTCGAATATTGAGGTCGAAGCGAGCTTGATAGCTGCGAGCTTGGAGGGCATGTTTCAGCAAACGAGCTCCATTCGGCCTGCCCACTGGGCTTGCGTCAGCTCCAGCAACGGCCCGCCTTTTTGCCCATTTTTGGACTATCCGGGAGGTAGGCGGAGTCAAGTAAGTGCCAAGATGGCGACCAAATTTGCTTCAAAATAGATATTCAGAAACCTATGGGTGACGTCACGAATGCTACGTCCATGTTTTATACAGTCAATGGGTTTATCTTGTTGGGGGGGGACCTTGTCTTCAGTGACCAATTACGATAATTGGAAACCGCCTCAGTACAGGAAAATGATTGTGAACTACCCAGGACTAATTGTCATAAAGGGACGTGTCTGATCCCCGAATTCCTGGGCTAGAACCGCCACTGCTAACTAGGGTGACTAGATGAGAATGGCTAATATTTGGGACAAACTGTTTTTAAATTTCCGAACTGTAGCCTAATGATCATTCACAACTGAATGAATGTTTGATGGCTGTGCTAGAATTGAGTAGCCCTGTTCGAGTCATGCTGGCTGGCCTGGTCTACAACCGCCACGTTGACAGACCAGCCCTGAGAAGGGCTGATGGCTCAATTCAGTATGTTCAATTTTATGTGGAAAAACAAAATACAGTACATTGTAAGGTAATATGAGTCTATCACTATGCTTATCATCTTTTCTATTGTGGCAGGTACTGCAAGGTGTACAATAAAAAGTCCAGGAAGTGGACCCTACACACACTAAAGGTGGAGAAGGACTACAGTTACATTGTGGACCTCCAAAGTGCAATTCTGGGGCACAGGTTCTCCATGACTGGCGGTTTGCCACGGACCGCAAGAAAGAGGCCTGATGATCCCCGTCAACATGGGGTTCTGTCAGGTATCCTGGCCCCATCAACGCAGGAGCTTTTGCAGAGTCAACTCAGCAGAGGGCGAGGTGAGTTCTCTTACAATATTGTGGATTGATCAGGACGTGCTAACATGCGTGCAAAAGGTTATTTTAAAAATCCATATGATAACTTATGATCTATTCACAGTTATCTAAACAAAGTCAAGGATAAACCACTTTAACAAACATTTGACAGTTTAAGTGTTATGTGTCTCTGAAATGCAGTAATTATTGTCATGTGTAATTGTCATATTCTTCCTAAAGGTGAATCACTTCCGAAGCACTAGATCGCCACAGCTGACAGTGACACCTCCTGCGAAGCCTGACCTGTCAGCCATCCCTGGACACGCCTTTTCTTGTGTAAATACAGATTGTTTGACACTGAGGTGGCAAAAGTACCGATACTTGAGTAAAAAAGTGTTTGTTAATTTTTTTTTTTTAATATAAAACAATAAAAAGCGTTACACCACGTTCGTTGTCATTACTCATTTGGAATGTACGGAGGTAAGAAATGTAATAGTTTGTTTATGGAGAAATAGTTAAGGAAAAGGCATTTCTCATTTTGTAATTTTTAATCAAACGTGACAAAATATAAATAACAATGAAAAAACAGAACTTTGGACAGTACAGACTAGACCTCAATGCAAATTTTACAGGAATACGTAAAGCAGCACACAGTATATCCACGGCCTGCTGTTTAAAACCTTTTATCTTCAAAATGATATACTTCACAGGAAAAAAAGAAATATTAAATTCACGAATAAATATAATTAAAAATATATTTTTTTTAAATGTTAAATTTGCATGTAAGAATAATGAACATATCAATTTGGAGATTTGAGGTTTTGTCAGCAGGCCAACGATAAAATACATGGCTCCAGGGTGAATACTACTGTGCTTACACCGTACTAGGGATGAAACCTGTATAATGTCCATGTGGATCTGGGTAGCGGTCCCTTATTTTCCAAACACAGCAACTAGGAATTACTACTCTGTGCCCAGCTCCCAGTGCCCCATACTGCCACACAACATATTGCCAGTATGCTGCATGGCGGAATTGTTTATTGCTCTCCCCTGGGTCTGGAAGATCCTCCACAGCCCAGGCATCATTCCAGATCCTTCTGGCAAGTCGCAAGACCCCCTCCTGCAAAATGTATAATTCCAGGTGAGGGAGAAGGGAAATGGAGGATTCAGGTTGTTGCCCACAGCACTTTCTTTATACATCTGTGGGAATCTCACAGCGGTTTCGGCACACACACCAAGTGGGCTGACCCAGAGCTGGAGGGCCTGGTGGAGGAGCATCTCCTGATGTTGACATGTGGAGGAGATCAAACATGAGACTTGGGTGCCTTGTCAGGCAGATCTGCAGCAACTGATGGGTTTCTTCCAAGCTCAGTGTTTGAATTCTAGCCTGTAAAACAGTATTTCATCAAGAACATTTGCCTTCTTTTACAGAGCTTTATGGTCTTCTAAGAGGAATTTTGCGTCCACAGTACATTCCAGGTAATCATTTATAGTTATTGGAGATGTTGAGGTCCGAAAAAGATTAAATAAAAATTAAAATGCTATTTTAGATAGGCTACCTGCTCATCTGCAATTCTTTGAGCTTGCAGATTCTCCACTCGCAGAATGTCCTAATGTCGAAGTTGTTCTCCGGTCGCAGTCCGGCTCGCTCCCCGTCCTCTACCTCAAGTTCCTCGGGTTCTACCTGGTGCTCCCCTTCTCGCACGGCCTCCTCTTGCTCGAGCACGATCTCGGGCCTGTCCCCTTTGCTCGGCTCCGGATTGTAGGTACGATAAGAGCCAAAGCTCTCGTCGTGGAAGCTCTAACAAGCAATATAACGAAGATATATAAAAACACAAAATTCGAGTATGTCAGTGATGGTAACAGAAAAAAAGTTGCATTCTTACAATGTAATTTATCAGGCGCTTTTATCCAAAGTGAAGTACATTTGAGAGTTCATCAAAAATCTTAACTCTCTCGTAATTCCGTATATTGTATTGATCCAGGGGCGTGTTTAGCCACTTGGGGGCCCTAGGCAAAAAATAGACATGGGGCCCTCATTCTTGAAACGCACACATAAAGCAAATAACCATCCCTATACCTCTTAGCTTAAATTGAGATAAAATATATAATTATCGCAATTAACCAAAAGTGCACTACCACCAACAATGGTCTCAACTCTTCACAGCAAATCAGTTTCAGATTACTCCAGCATTTTCCAAAATTATGTGTTTATTACTCAGATCAAATGAGAGAGAGAGAGAGAGAGACAGAGTCAGAGAGAGAGATAGAGAAAGAACACTCTTATTCTCCATGTTTTAAAACAAGTACATTTGAAACCAAATAATATTTCCACTGCCAGAGACACAAACTGATCTCACGCTTATCAGAACTAGAATACAAAATGGATATGAGTCCATGGAAACCGCTATTTACGTTTTAACAGGACTGATGAAAAGATTCTGTGTGTGTGTGGTGGACAGGAATAACAGTAGTTGTGTGTGTGAGTGAGGGACAGGCAAAGCAGCAGTCATGTGTGTGAGTGAGTAACAGGCAAGAGGGTGAGAGAGAGAGAGAGAGAGAGAGATCTTCAAATGTCCATTTTCTATGATGCCATCACCTTTTCATAATTGTGAGTGAGTGAGGGAGCGCAAGCATCCTACTATTGTCGTCTTCTCAAAAGTCTGCATATCATAGAAAAGTGGGTGTGCACCAGTATGGAATCCAAGCTGAAATAAACAACACAGCATTAGAACAAAAACACTCTCTGCACTGTGTTTCATTTGGTGGTGGTTTTTATACAAAAGGAATGTACTTTGTCAAATCAAATACCTTGTTCAGCCTGGGCTCACTGATAGAAGGTGATGTTGTTTACTCTTTTCTCTTGTTGTCTTCTCACTATGAAACAAGACAGCACCAGGTCAACCGTGGAGCATTAGAAATAAATATCCAAGTCAAGTGAATCAAACATGTTGATTTAACAGTTAGACATTATGAATGTAATACATCAATCAAAAATATTTTTTTAATGATTACCTTCTCTTTGTCCCTCTTTCTCTGTCCCTGTATCCCTGTTACTCTTCATCTGTATCCCTGTGCTGCCTTCATGTGTCCCCTCCTTTGTGCCTGTCTCACTCGTCTCTTCTTCATTTACTTGTCCTGCACTCTCATCAGTACAAGTTTCTATTGCTTTTGAATTTTCTGAACTTTCATTGGTTTTCAACAGTCTCATTCTCTCATTTCAGGTTGAATCATCTTACGTCACTTCTGTACTGTATAGGTGAGAGGCCTTGTATACATTTTACAGTCTGACCTTGCGAGCTTTGGCTTCTGCAAATCTTGTGATCACTGAGTCAATGTCCAGTGTTTTTGTGACTTCATGCTCAATAGAGATAACAGCAAGTGCAGACAGCCTGTCTTGAGCCATGGTGGACCTCAGATAAGTCTTGAGTCGTTTTAGTGATGGGAAACTTCTTTCACCTGATGCCACAGTCACAGGGAGAGTGAGCAGTAGTCTCAGAGCTATACTCAAATTTGGGTAAGTGTCAAGGACATTCTCCCTGTACACATAATCCAGCATCTGGAAAGGCGATGAGACATGTGGAGGGAATGCCGTAACTGCATGAATTATCTCCTGCTTTAGGTCCTCTGCATCAACATCATTCATTTTCTTCTCGATCCTGTGGCAGTATTCATCTAATTCCTTTCCCTGTATGGCATTTCGCATCAGGTCAGTGGAGTACAGAAAGCCGTACAGCTCAAAACAGCCTCCATGTGTGAAAATCTCTCCCTGACAGTGACAAGGGTTGTATCCACCGCATGCAGGAAAACCTCCCTTCTGAAACGCTCTTCTGCAGTGCACACCATTTCCTCTCTCCCCTCATACTCAAACTGTCTTTTTTTCTTTCTCTGATGCATCTCTGGCCAGGCCATCTCCACATCAATCCTCTCTGCGATCTCCCTGGCATCTGTTTTAGCAGAGATGAATCCATGCTCTCTGTAATCTTTCGGAAGTTCTATCATTGCTGTGATCTCTCTTCTCATTACCTCAACTGAAACCTTGGGGCTCTGCAAGATTTTGCTGACTTTGTCAATGTGAAACAACACGTTGTACCACACAACAGTACTCACCAAAAAAGGCCATTTGTTCATCTCTTTGTGAATGCTGTAAGCATTGGAGGCACATTCGGAATCCTGCTTCTCCTCAGCATACTCCTTCAGAGCTGTCAGGGCATTCAAAATTTCAGGAAGTTGGTATCTTACGGCCTTTACAGATTCTACTCTGGCCTCCCATCTTGTCGCAGACAGTGGTTTTATGGAAAAATCCTTCACATGTTTCTGGAGGATGGTCCAGCGGTGAACTGAAGAACTGAAAACAGTATAGAGTCGCTGTAACAGTCCAAAAAAACTTAAAGATGCCACAGACGACTTAGCCGCATCACCAACCACCAGATTCAAGGTGTGGCTGGCACATGGGACACAGAGTGCTTTGTTGTTCAGCTACAGGATTCGGCTCTGGACTCCCTGTTTCTTCCCCTGCATGTTACTGCCATTGTCATAGGATTGCCCACGACAATCAGAGAGATCCAAATTTAGTGTCTGCAGGTATCCCAAGAACAACTCCATTAGGCATTTCCCAGTTGTGTCCTCTGCCATGAGGAAGCCAACAAAGTGCTCATGAATAGACACTCCTTTGCCAGGCTCACAGTCCACAATCCTCAGCACCACGGACAGCTGCTCTGAATGGCTGACATCAGGGGTGCAGTCCATGATGGTGCTGAAATATTTGGACTTCTTTACCCTCTCCACTGTTGCTTGTGTCACACTGCTTCCGACCAAGCAAATCAGCTCATCTTGAATAACATTGCTGAAGTAGCTATGCGAGACTTCCTTCTCTGCTACCCTTTTCACATGGTCCCTCATCACATTGTCAATCTGAGCCATTAGCAGGACCTGGCCTAGGAAATTGCCATTGCCATGCTCATATAGCTTGTAGAAATGGCCTCGAAAAGCTAAATTCCGCTCGGCCAGATGTATATCTCTTTAGAATATCTAGCCATTTGTTAACTTCGTTAACAAACAACTCTTGGTTGAGATTATCAATGGCTTTGCCTGATTGAGGTCGTTGGTTGGGAGTTGGCCAAGCAGCCATATTTGCGAGATGATCGGCACTCTTTTCATGGTCTTTGAGGAGGGCTGATAAATTCTTCCAGTCATTTGTCCCACAAGAACAGAACCGCTGCCTGTTACAATCGCCAAACAGCCGACAACAGAAGCAAATAGCGCGGTCTGTCAACTTGCTGTACACCAGCCAGGACCTCTGAATTTTTTCCCCATTCTTCATATTTAAATAATACTAGGCGTTTGTAAATTGTCTGCCCTGCTTGTTCTGGGGGAAATCTCCTTCTATTTGCACTGGTCCGTTTCGTACAATTGAGCAACGTTCGAGGTCTGACAACTTTATAGGCCAATGCACTGGGTCGTCGCCTAATATATTGTCTACCCTGCTGCTAGCTAACGGCTCAGGTGGCGTATGCCTACTCACCACCAAAGCACCTTCTTCTTCCTTGTCATCAGCATCCTCCAAAGTCACCTGTTCTTCTGCTTCGGCTTTCATATCCATAGACATCATGCCCATATCCACCTCTCTGTCGACTCCCATATTCAACTCCTCTCCTTCCTCCTCCACTTGAACATTTTTCCTCAACTGCGCTGAGCATGTTGCAATTTCAGGGGCAACAGCGGATGCAGTAGCTACAGGCGTAAAAAATAACGTTAATATTGGCAGTGCATCTGTATTCCTTTTGCTTTCTGTCCATTTTTTTCTTTTAGCATAGCCGCTCTCATAACTCCACTTCATGTTTACATGCAGTTCCCGCTTTGGTTTGAGTCACGTCGTGATGCATATTGCTACGTCATCCCATTATGGAGTTGTCCAATGCACAGCAGCGAAGGGGGTATGTGTACTGGGACAAATACTATTTAGATATTAATTCAATAGAATTACAGTTTGGTAATTAAAATCAGTTACAAATTAATATTTTTTAAAATTTATATACCGTGGCTTGGCTGGTCAGATTTGGGGGCCCTTATGAAAGGCAGATTTGGTTGGGGCCCTAGGCAATTGCCTAGGTTTGCCTAACGGAAAACACGCCTCTGTATTGATCTTTTGTCGGATAAGCTCAGACTACTTCTTCGCCCGGTCGGCAAGGGTATTAATATGTGGCATGATCTTCGTTAGATAGTTGTGAGCTCATATCAGATAATACATGTAACGTTAATGATGTGTTTCTCCAAGGCAGTAAACAACGCTACACCAAAAGCTTGCGGAAGGGCTTGCTATTCGCACAGCAGTTGTACATGTAAGCGACATCCATTCCCCTATTTGCAGAGCAAAAAATGAACTGATGCCAATTATGGCTAGGGTTGGTAGCAGCTGTGTATATAAGAGACGCCTACATGCTTATTTGCAGGGCAAAATGAACCAATGATGGTTATGCTCTGCGAATAAGCACTGCAACAATGCTCATATGTACAGTCGCGGTGCGAATAGCCACAGCCAAAAGCAATGCCGTCCTAATTCTCTGATATAAGGCGCCAAAACGGATTTACTTCTAGCGTTCTCTTGCTAGATATACTAAACACTCCGATTTTCATTGTTAGCGAGCTAGCGATAGCAGATAATTCACCAATAGCATTTAGCTACCGAAACACAAAATGCACTTGCGAGTGGCTCTAACTTACGGAATCAATCGTGTGGTATTTGGCAGTATCTTCATAGTTATTGGACAAGATCCGAGGTCAGCATTTTTTTTACTTGCATTCAGGGCCAAAGCACTAACCCTTCTCCATTTTTCGGTCATAAAAAGGCCAGGTATCAAAACCGCTGCTGAATGATCATTATTGATATTTGCCGTTATATTCACTCAAGCGCATTTGTTTACATGACTTTGCATGGGTTCCAGCCAGAAGTACGCGGCCGCCCGTCCAAAGATGGTGGATAGCTCTGCACACATCTAGTTAATATAGCTCGTTGTGCTAGACTTCCATGACGGTCCACTAGGCTCCCGCGAGCCGGGGTAGAACTTAGCAAGTCACTGTCATCTGAAAGACAACTGCGGCGGGCGAGTGGTAGAACGCTAACGTTACTGGTTAAGCATAAAACTGAATCGTTGCCTATGGGCATTTATGAGTATTCATACAAGTAAAACTATGCCCATGCATAGTCAGTGTAATAAATCAGAAACATAATGTAAACTTACTGTATTGCTCGACCAGTTGGAGCCATTGTTCGAATCCATCGCGAGGGTCCCGGTATTAAGCCCGCCAAATGGTTTACCGCTTTCTGAACATTGAGGGGGGAAGAAGCAGGGAAGGAGGCGGGGCTGCAGCTCGCCATGCGCGTTCATGTGATGTAACTCAACTTGAATTTGTATTTTGAATTTGAATTTAAATTTGATGAACTGAATTTGAATGTGCAAACTGAATGAAATGCTTCAAGTTTTATGTTAAATTTAATTCAAATAATTAGATTCAGTTTCAGATTACTGGTTCATTCAATTTCAAAACCTGATAAAATTCAATTCAAAACTAATTAAATTCAAATCAAAACTAAAATTCAATTAAATTTCTGTTGGAACAAATTTCGTTCCATAAAGCTGCGTGACATAATCTCCTAGATTACGTGTGATTCTGTCTCTTGAGGTTACAAAGTTAAGTGATCACAACTGCTGGGACTCCTCGATTGCAGTCAAACTTAGTTTTTTAGCAACATATGGCATCAGGTCAGCGTACCACAGTGTCGGTCAAGTGATTAGTTTAACTGCATATCGCTTAAAAGGCGTTTCGAGTGTCTAGTGCTGTAAGAAGTCGCGCGTGAATCCGTAGCATTCATTCATTCATAATACGCAATTCTTGGGAATAGGATGTAACCTGTCGGGATGGAAATCATCGGTCCTATTCCCGTGGAATATTGGCGAAAACATATGAAATCGTTTCATACAAGTTTTCCTACTTCATAAAGAGAAATCCTTTGAACTCTTTGCTTCGGGATCGATCCGTAAGTAAGGATGAGTAGCCTATTATTCCTGATTTTGATCTTGGAACTTAAACTTAAACTGGCCCGTCATTCAGTCGAATAGTTTTACGAAACTAGTTAATCGTCTGATTGCTAATCAAGCAAAGGGAAGGTTTCTGCCTCACAAACTAACCTCCAACTGCACGTGAGTGACCTTATGTTTTGTGCTGTTAGTCAGACGATTTTAACTGAACCGAGTGCAGTATATCGATCTCTGTTCTGTTTGCATTGCAGCTTCCACGGTGTTAAAGAAGCAACAGAACAGCTCAGAACGAAAACGGCGGCGATCAAAACCTCTTCTTAAACATCAGTTGATGCCTCCTGCATGTTGAAATAATCCCACGTTTACTACAGCCGTATATTTGGGTCCAGGACAACCATCATGCTGTAAAGTATTGAGGATCCAAATTTCATTAAAATTGGACTCGTGGTTTTGAGAAGCAGCGCGTGAATGTGGAAAATGTTATGTTAGTTTATAGCAGTAATTTACCTTAAGCTCATCTGAAATTGGTCCCAGTCCAATCACTGGTAGAACTGCTCCTGAACTGGGTGAAGACGATAATCATGATGTAAAAAGGTTGAGCTCTTTCATATTTAAAGCTTTTGATTCAGTTTTTACGTAATTTCTATGGTTTTTTAAATTTTTTTCCAAGGTATTCTATTGTATTCACTCTTAATTTGTGCAAGGTTATTGTCCAACCTTATCGAGCAGCTCGGGGTGTGAATCTAGTTTCAGGGTCCGACCCTCATTTTGGGGGTCTGGTTCCAATCTTCAGAATCGAGACAAAAGAATCAGTTCGTCACTTGTTGGTTGACTCCCAGACTGTTATTGCGTTTCATTGGTTGGGCGTTAAGGAATTTTTATTCTAACCTTTTCCAATAGGGATTAAATGTGCTAATTTGGAAATGGGCGTCGGCCTCTGCCTGTGGCCCTCTGCCTCAACCATAGTCAAGGTGCAGCTCTCGGTGGCCTCATCACATTGGTATCCGTACCTTACTTAAGTTGGTGGTGGTTCGCTTGTATTCAGTCATTGTTCAAACTCAAGTTTTAACAAGGCGTTGGGTGATGCTAGCTTACATTAGTCATTGATGCCTGAATTTTGATGGTTAGCAAGTTATGGACATACAGTACAGTCGCCGTTAAAACCAAAGAAAAAGTCGTTAATCCGCCAGTACAGGGGGCGTTAGGCTCTCAGTAGGACCAGGAAATCTCGTCGTGAGCTGTGCAGTAGGACTGGCGTATTGACGCGTATGAAGACGAAAGAAGTCCTCCCGCCGCCTACCGCGCACGGGGTAGCTGGGCGACAGCCCGTTAGCCGGGTGTTTGTTTAATCATAAATGAGCCATGAGGGCGGTTGGGGCGGTCGTTTTGACAGTAGTCCGTACATGTAGATAATGGCTTAGCTTGTTGGCGATTTATTTCCATATATGAATGCAAAAGTAACGTTAGCCTAAATATTGATTTGCTTTGGCGGGGGTGATGTTGCCGGTAAAACCTTTTTTTTCTGCAAACCTTTTTATATTTGACGATACAGTTTGCTTAACCTGTGCTACTATTTAAAACTTTAGTGCGGTATAATACGCAATTGGATTATTAAATATCATGCTATTTTTTCATTTCTGCAATATTTTATGTTCTCAGATAATGCTTTTATGTAATATTAGGCCTATTTTACACTCAAGTGCTCAAAAATATATTATTTTTCTTGTTGCAAACCTGTAATTTAGTATAGATTATCCATTCCTACAGTACGTTGACCGGTTCCACAAACAGAATTTGTTTGAAGCATCTGGTATCGATACAGAATTTGCTGGCAGAAAGTTATCTGTTCACGAATTTGCGGAAATTACTCACGCTTCTTGTGGATCACTTAGTCTTCTTCAGTCATTAGGAATAAAGCCTCGCACAGTCATTTTTCAGTGGCACGTCCTTTCACTGGTTCCGCAAATAATTCCAGTTTCGCAAACAGCTCCCTTTGTCAGGCCGAACTTATGATATTCTTTGTTTATTGGCATTATTGCATGCCCCTGCCCACAACGAAACAGACACATGTATTTTCCACCAATTGGGATGTCACAATAATTGGTCAAATTTATGGCTAACTGTTCCGTGTGTCGACATTGTGTCAGCTGTACGTGCGCTGGCCTCAGTTCACAATGATTTGTACATCCATCAACATTCAACTGCTATCAGCGACTACGGATGATTCTTTCTACTCTTTCCAATTCAAGTAGGCCAAGTAAATGCCAAGTATAGCCTACATTAAAATTATCAGGATGAGACTACAAGTTCAGATTAACACAGGACATGAGTCATAATCAGCCCGTTGAGCCACAGAAAAACAGTTATGGCGGGGGAAAAATGTTTTATTTCACACTAACTGCAATAAACTTTCATAAAATTCTTTCAGAAAAAATAAAAAGAATAAACATGTCTCATAAATAACAAGTTTGAAAACCTACAAAATGGCGTTTGCGGAACTAGTCAAATGACAAGCAGTCACTCTAATGGATGTTGATGAAAAAGTATCAAGAGTTTGAAATTGGGATTTATATGGTAAAATATACGATAATTTCGGATCATAATAACACTAAAAACATGTGATGAATCCCAGGAATACTCGTGTTTAACGGCCACACACTGCACAGTGCGCCTTATCACAAGCGTTGATTTGGTAGCCGATGCTGCAACGGCAAGCAACAGTTATCGGGCATTTATTTCTCTATGAAGCCGATCGGATAACATGCTGGAGTTGGCCCAACGTTGGCCTGACGTCACACGCCAACCATGGGCCAAAGATATTTTGGCCGTCGGGGACACGTTGGGCCAACATTGTGTTGCCAACGTATGTGTAAAGGTTGGCAATAAGTTGGCTCATAACCCATTACTGAGGAAAGAATCACAACAAGCCTACCAACTTGAACTGGTCTCCCATCCAGGAGCCAATCAGGGCTATACCTGCTTAGCTTCAGCAACACACAGGAGAGAATCAAATAGTGCCAAGGGTTTTTTTCCAAAACTTGAAAGCAAGGAATGTAATATTCATTCACACAGCAATTAACAATCAAGTCATTACAAACAAACAATTCCACAACTTAATTACAATATCAAGAACAATAATAATGATGATAAAAATAATATTAATAATAGTAATAATAGCTAGCTAAATGGGGCCAACCTCAGACAACCAACAACCCCTCCTTCAAACACCCATTTGTTCTCCAACATGGGAACTCCCACTTTTATTGTTGCCCAACCTATTTATTTGGTTGTTTGCCTTACGTTGGTTCAATGTTGGCCCAACGTTGGCAATGGTTGGCAGCGTCAGAGTTGGAATTCGAACGTTGGGCCAACACTGAACCAACGTTAGTTGCCCAACCTATTTATTTGGTTGTTTGCCTTACGTTGGTTCAATGTTGGTCCAACGTTGGAATTCCAACTCTGACGCTGCCAACCATTGCCAACGTTGGGCCAACGCCTGCTATGTTATCTGAGGAATATCTCGAAACGATAGTTAAGAGTTAAATCCACAATAATTTACCTTTCCAGCAGTGTCAAACTCATGGCTGACAGCGAAGTCGTTTTCCCGCAAAAAAAGTTTGATTTCTGCAAATTATGGAATCGGTCAAATTGCGAAACCGGTCAACCCACTGTATATCGAAAATTACTCGCACCCCATCTCAGTAAAATTCATTTAGGGTTTCATTTTAAAATGCTAATTGGCAATTTTTAAGCAACTTTTCAAAACGTTTTGCATCGTCTGTATTTGTTTTAATGACTTCTCATAACCATTCAGATAACAATTCAGATGTTCAAACAATGTTCACAAAGCTTACACATAGAAAATTGTGTACAATATGAATTTTGTTCGACCATAACGATTCTTGAATGCACGAAAAAACAAGCAAAATAAACTATTTGCGGAACCTTACACAGGATGTTTTAGTAAGCTTATTCTAGCTATATCTATCAATAAGGAAACGCAATTTAAAAAAGATCTGTTCAATATCTTATCTCTAAAGGACAATGTCACTTAAAATAAAACTAAATGGCTCTTTCGTAAACTGAATTCACAGAATTAAAAGCGGATACACCTGGCGCTGATTCAATACAGCTCAGTTCGTGTCATCTCCATTTATCACTCATTGTCACCCTAATATTCCCTTTAAGGTCATTGTTGTCTATTAAAGAATTAATGACCTGGTCAGTGCGTGGCAGAAATTTTCTATAAAATGCCCAGCCATAAACTGACATCACATTCACAACTATGGAACCTATCACGATACGACGCATTTCCCCAGAGTTTAGGACGAAGATTGACTCCTTGGCGAGAGACAACCTCACACCTCTGCAGGTCCGAAAACGCATAATTTTGGAGAATAATGTGAGCATAAGCTCACAGGCTATTAAGTTGTATTTTGCCAATTTGTTTATTTATGTTGCGGCTGGCTTTTCAAAGCCAATAGGCCCACATCAATTGCGGCATACTTCACTGAAGGTCTACCCACAAACTCTCAATCACAAAAATCTCAAAAAAAAATTTCATTCAAGAATAGGCTACAATTTCTTACATTTCGCTGTTGAATTTATATATTTTTTCTTGTTCATGCTAGGTTTTTTAAACAGAGGATCAGCCACACGCTTTCTAGAGGTCGCATAAGCTCTCACATCCACTTTCACTGCAAGAGAAAATAAAAATATGTTAAAATACATAACGGCAAACACAAACGTAATCCTAACAGTCAAAATGCCCTCAATTCTAAAACTTACACGTGGTAGTACATTCAGTTCCGCGGAGCCACGTATGGTTATTCGTGGCGGTAAATTGTCCTGTGATACGGCTCATTGGTTAGATCGTGGTTAAATGGGTAAGAAGGGCGAAATGTTCGAGATAACCGGGCGTGAACTTACGCCGTCTCTTTGGTTTTTAACGGCGACTTCTGTACATCGTAGATGTTTGCTCTTTGCGAATGAATTGTCCTTGTGCTTTGTCAATGAACGCAGCAATCCATTCAAGCTGCCAAAATGTACGAATGCTATAGTGTTATTTCATTTCTCCTTCACTAGGTATGGCTGAGCTTACAACTGGTAATCTATTGCTTGTCACATTTACCTACTTGGGACATTCATTCAGGCTCTGAGAGTTAAATTTGAATCTCATTGCAGACGGAACATTCCAATTTTCAAGCATGGGCGTTGGTCATCTGTGGGCATTCATAAATGCAGCCCTCAGCCTCAACGATAATCCAAGTGCAGTTCTCATGGCCTCATCAAAGCTGCGTCCTTACTTAACACAAGTGGGAGGTCTCACTTGCATGCGTGCAATGTTTGTGGTCCGATTGGGGTAAACTGTTGGGCATTAATAAACCATGCTATTCAGGCATTATTTTCAAATGTTAAATGGGCAAGGTATGTGTTCGTTGCAAATTGTCATTCCTCGTCGGTATCTCCTCACATCCACTAGCTGTGACATTGCTCATTAGGGCTAAGGTTTTGGGTGCACGTTGCTTAGCTAGCACATCATCACAGATGCTCCCAGAGCATCTCCTCATGTCCACTAGCTGTGGCATTGCTCATTAGAGCTAAGGTTTTGGGTGCATGTTACCTAGCTGGCACATCATCACAGATGCTACGCGAGCATCTCCTCACTTCCACTCACCGTGGAAGTATACGTGCTTCATTAACACAAGGCTTTCAAGGTAAAAGCCTAACCAGTAAGTATTCTCATACCCTGCACGACTGCTAGCTGGTCATTTTCACAAGTGCTTGGCGAGCACTTTGGTATTGGGAGCACGTCGCCAAGCTGGCGCTCTTCACGTCCACTAGCAGTGGCCCAATCCATCCGCGCTTAGCTAGCGCAAAATGCTTGTAATTTCTCTAACGCGTGTATTTTGTCTTTCAGGTATTTTCATTGCGATGACTCCTCGGTCCCCCAAATCTCTCCTTTTGGGGGGCGGCTTCGCCTCTGCCTACTACCCAGGCAGATCAGCACCACTACTTGCTGGAGGGTCCATGAGGACGGAGTCATCGCCAAAGACTTTGTAAAATTAATTTAATTGTTAATTCCATTGTCAAATCTTTTACATTTTAATTCCGAAGTCTTCGTGATTGAACTCACAACAAAGACTTGAATTAAGACTTGCCTCATGTGACAGGACTTTGACCTGCTCCACAATACTTAAGAAAGCTCTGTCATTTGTACTGCATATTTCCATTTGTCTTTTTTGACTTGTTTCCGCAGAAAAATGAAATTCCACTTTGGGAAATTGTCCAATAAGTAAGAAATTTCCTGTGCATTTCCAAACATGGTTCATGTTTGTTGTAAAGGTGATGTTGTGGACCGCATAGTTTGAAGGTGTTTTGCTTTAATTCAGAAAGTCTTTCCAGTTTTTTACAGTTTTCAGTTTGTTTTTAGAGCGACTGAATTCATGGATGACTCAGGCTCCTACACCTGTGCTGCTGGTGCGAGGGAACCCCTTCAGTGCTGGATGCGAAATCTACCTTCACATGAATGGAGTCAGCATTGCAAAGCCAGATTACATCTCAGTGGGAGTTGCAGCCCTACTTCATTTTTGTTCATTATGCAAAAAATATAAGAAAGATTTTACACTCTTAAAAAAAGGGGTTCTTAAGGGTGCTATATACAAAACCCAAAACCAGTGAAGTTGGCACGTTATGCAAATCGTAGATAAAAACAGAATACAATGATTTGCAAATCCTTTTCAACCTATATTCAATTGAATACACTGCAAAGACAAGTTACTTAAAGCGGACATGAAACAGCCCAGTCTTTGCGAGTTTTGTAAAGACTTAAGTGTGTTGGTGTTGTGATTCTGCTTTTTGCCCATGTTATGATTCTGCTTGTCATGTTAAGTTCTGTGCCTGGCTCTGCCATGTTATTGATTCTTGTGTTTAGTGACCACTGCTCTGTCTGACTATTCTTAGGATTGTGTTTTGTGTTTTGGTAATTTAGATTTCCTGTTTATTATTTTTCATGTTTAGATCATTTAGTTTCCAAGCCATGTTTTTATTTTCATGCTTTGCACTTTGTCTCCCCTGTCTTGTCAGGTGTGTATCTTTGCTCACGGTCCCTTGTCTTGTGTGACACTCATTCGGGTGATTTATTGGTTTCTGGGTTTCAATCTTCTTTCGTTATCTCGTGTTCTTCCTTCCTCTCTTTTTCTGTCTTACTAACACATACTAACAGTTTATTGTTTATACTAATCCACACTAACCTTGTATATTTGGAATAACTTACTAACAAGCACTTGGGATTGTATAGCTGCACTTACTAATTGACTAATGATCTCTCAGCTGTCGCCCTATTCTAGTCTCCGCCTCCTTGCCTATCCCTAATTATCTCTGCTGCAAGTTTCTGTGGATTTCCACTTATACTTTGTGCTTTCCTTTTCTTTTATCTTGGCACTTTAGTACTCCTTAACCGGAGCTGTTGTTTTGTACTTAGGTTTGTCTTGTGATCCCTGTCTGTGTTTTGGCTACAGCCTAATTCATGTAATTAGTTTATTCCTCATGTGTCTCTCCTTGATCATTGTTCCCACTGATTGCACCTGTTCTCCCTGGTCATGGGTTTACCCCGGGTGTGTATATAAGATGTCTGTTTGGTACACTTTCTTGTCAGATTGTTCTCCCTAGTTTTCTCGTGCCACGTTTATCGCCTTGATCTCTCAGTGTTTATCTTTCTGACTGGACCGTCTTTGATATCGAGCTTTGCCTACTCCCTGTACTTTTGCCGCATTCTTGTTTTTTGACCTCTTTTGTCTGACTACGATTTTTTGTGATTGGTGCCCTGTGTATGACTCTGGATTTCGCCCTTTGGGTTCTGATTTTGGATTGCGGACATTGTACTGTTGCCAGCTCTGTTGGGGGGTTTCCCCCTTCAGAAATAAAGCCTCCTTTTTGCATTTTACTGGTGTTTGCTCTTGGTTCATTTCGTAAAACCTCACAGTTGGAACTTATTTGAGAAAAAATTTGACAAAAAAACGATTACACGTTAAAATAAAATAGATTTATGTTTGGTACTGATGTAAGCTTTTGTTCTGGCTCGCCGCCATATTGCTGTCACACCTCCGGTGACGTCACGAGGTAGGTTGGTTGGAGATTCGAGATGGTGAAACGTACGCCTGTGACTGAGTTAAACATGTCAGAAGACGAGGCTGAGCGGTATTTTGAGGGGATCCAAAGAAACCCAATGGCTTATGCCTTCGAGCCAGTGAGGAGGAGAGAAAGGATGGACAATATTTCATCTGAACTGGTAATTGCAGAAATTACATTATAATGGTGTGTATGGGTATATATCTTCCAACAAACTTATCCAACTCATTTTAACATCTGCTTTTGTTATAATAAGCTAACAAATAACAAAGTTACTTTTATAACCTGATTCATATTGCAATAAGGCGAATAAGCAGAGACTTTACGATCGCTTTGCATGACGGTCGCATTTTCTGATAAGGGAGCAAAATTTGACAGAACACCGGTGGTGATGTTAGCTCTGAGGTGCTACTGTAAGGTGCATCTTGAACAACGTTGATGTTGTAGTTGTTTTCGGTTTCGGTGTGACCTTGTGTTCCGAAGTTCTGAAGTGAGCATTAGCCGAATCATAGCCAAAGCCACGTGAATATCAAGTAGCCACATGCCATTGTGTACTATATGGAGTGAAGTGAATAAAGTAGCAATGAGTTACAGTTATCATATTAAGTAGTTGTGTGCCTACGCACTTTCTGTTACTGAAGATTCTCTTACTGTAGACTATGCGGACAAGTAGGGCTCTAATTTCCTGGCGCAGCGCAGGTGGAGTAGCGTGGCGCAGCCCGCGCAATGGTAATTTCGTCAGGCGCAGCCCGCGCATTGGTAATTTCGTGAGGTGCGCAGCCTTTGGTAGACGAACGTGCGCCGAGATGGGTGTGGCGGCGTAGTTGGGGGAGGTGTCACATATTCATCAAGACGCAGTGACAATTTCGTAGACAAAGCCTCCGCTGGAGTTGCGCAGAAAGCTCGCCATCTCCAAACTGGTTTAATTTCTGTGTAGTGGTAATTTGGCTGACCGGCGCACAGTGCGCACACATCACCGAAACCTCACAGGCAGGTTTCCAGAATGTCAGGTACATTTCAATGCAAGAAATAATTACAGGAAGCTCTATTTAATGTAACTATCTGAATAAGGACATAAATTATAGTATCTATATCGATTGTCCTGATGTCAGATTAAAGGCGGTTGCCACGCGTAATGAAAACTTGACCTGGCTTAATCAACGCAGCTGAATCTGTGTTGCAAACTAACGACTTCACATCTTTCTCAGCCAACCACAAACTGTATATATCGAAAGCTTGCGTTCTATGCTCATTAAAGCCGCTTGCACACTGGACGCGAAACACATTTTTCGCACGAGTGATTACAGACAAAGTCAATGCAAAGATGCGATAGTCGGACAGGTTTTTAATATAGCTCCATGTCTGAAAGTCATAAAAGTTCAAATTTTTCCGAGTATTCCAGGAATTATTAGACGTGCAAACTTGGCTATGTTTGTGTTTGACCTTCACAAAATGCAAATTGATAGCTATCGACTTTTCTTGGTCTTTTTAGCCTATTCGTCTGTTTTCTTCCGTTGAAGATAGACAGCAGTTTTTATTCGGTCTTTCTGAAAATGAGTCAGATGCATCGAACAGATTCACCATTTATTTCCAAAGCAGAGATAAAATAGTGCGTGAGCAAATCAATTCCATGACCATTGACAGTGTGAAGAAATTATCGCGTGCACGATCAAGACTGTCCGACACGAAATGCAAAATACTCCATGTCCACCAGCCAGCAAAAAGTAAAAGTATTGATATGAGAACATATTTATAACAAAATAAAGAATAAAAATATATCACCCACAAACGGGATATCCAACAAAGATGACCCGCCAATAAATAAATCGCAGTGGTCATTGGATGTCTTGTTGTTAAAATGTTTCTTTTTATTCTTTATTTCGTTATCAATGTGTTCTAATTTTTTTTTTTTGGCTGTTAGACACGGAGGCATTGTACATTGTCTCGCGCCAGTGTCGACTCACTTCATTGAGCAGAGCTTAAACTCGTACTGAGTTAAGATCACACATGGGCGTAAAAATGTGTATGGACGCTATGGACATGTCCATACCAATATTTTGATGCGTTTGAAATGTCCACCATACCAATTTTGAATGGGGCGTTGCACGGCATTCTGGACACAAAAGGTTAATTTTCCCCTCCTTAGTTCCGCCTCTCAAAGACGGCGTGTCATTTGTGGGGACAGCCTTGCTATCAGTGATTGGCTCCCCTTCCTGTATCCATCATCATGACTGGGTTGTCATTGGTATGTTGGTAGGCTACGCGGTGAAGATGAAAAGTAACAGCGTAATAACAGCGTCTACTGTCGCTGGCTCGGGGAATCATGTCTGACTCGGGCAGGAAAAGAAAAAAGGCGGGTATTAGACATTATTTCACCCAGTCAATGTTAAGTTACTCACACAAAATAGTCTTGTTAAAACCTGTTCAGACTGCGACGCATTTTCCCTTCCAAGCGCTCGATTTCATTGTTTTTTCCAGTAGCACAGCATAAACCTCAACATGCAGAAGCCTAATAACTTCCGTGCTTCCCATTACCATGCTTGTCGTTTTGGAGGGGGGGTGCGTTGCAGTCTGACACGGATTCTACTGAAACAGATTAATCATGCTAAAAGTCTCTTAGAGTGGAGTGAAATAAGAACAGAAAATCTTTACATAATTTTTAGAATCCGCTCATCTTTAGCCCTATTCGGACAAGAGAACAGAACGTGAGAGGGGTAGATCTTCACGCTGGCACTGTTGTGAGTTGTGACAGTTGTCACGTGACCGCCATCTCCACAATGCATGTTGATGCATCTGAATGCATTTTTACCCCACGTCCCCCCATAAAACTAGTCCCGTCCAAATAGGGCTTTAGATGGAATGGTTAGATGAATAATAATATAGAAGGACAATGTATTATTAATGCAATAAACAGCCAGCCAGCCAGCATAAAATGTATTATTATTATTATTATGATGCAACAAGAGACAAAAATAGGTATTGTTTCTTGGTCATAAATTTTGTTTTACAGCGACAACACAGCAGCTCTGCAGATCAGTCTCCATCAGGCAGACTGGTATATTTCATGTGGAAATGAAGCAACACTCTGTATTGCTGATTGATGAGGCTGTATTTTGAGTAGGTTAGGTCATGACATTGGGAGGCATGGGAAGCAAATTATGTCCCCACCAATGTCAACACCATTATTACGCCCTTGAGATCACATCTTGAAAATAAATGTGTCACGTATCTTGCATTGTTGTCCATACATGTAAATCCCAAAATTTAAAGCAGCAACAGTATGTAATAATAGGAACACGCTATCGTTTCCATCGTTTCTCTTGCCAGTGAGCAAGATTTGACTCGGCTGTGTCGCCTTCTTTGCCAACTTGCGCTGGAAGGAGGGGCAGAGGCGGGACAGAGGAGTACTTGCGCCAGGCTACGCCGGGCACGAAATTGCCACATACGCCTGGACGCACCCCACATTCGCCGCGCCTGCGCCTGGTCTTCGAAATTAGACCCCGTAGACTTAAAACATGATTTTTTTTTTATCCCCTGGGGAAAATCAGGCTAATGCTGGTCTGGTTCCGCCGATGGACTGACAACTAACCTACTATTTATACGACTGACTAAGATTGAAATTTAGAAGATAAAATATATATTTGTAGAACCTGAAAGTTTGATTTGGCTTGATTTTACTCACAACATATGTTCAAAAAATGATTGTTGTAACACAGGCTCATTCCATGTGTAAATTTGGGTGTGTGGTTGATCTAGCCCAGAGGTGGGCAGCGAGGGCCGTATCTGTCCCTGGTTTTCACACCAACGTGTGGTCTTTAATTAGTTGATTGTCTCAATTAGCCAAACCATTGATGAAATCTGATGTTTCATGCGCATTTCTTTAAATTATCATGAAACTACAAAGACTAGTCTTGTCTCCCTTCATAAAACATTTTCCTTTGATCGAATCATTTGCGAAAATCTATATTTGTGCATGCAATCAATTAACTCAATTTGTCAGGGTAATTGATAGGAATAAAAACCTGCCCGGCCCTCCAGGACCGTGATTGCCCACCCCTGATCTAGCCTCATTCAGGCCTAAATCTAAACCCCTGTCAAATTCATAATCTGCTTATGTTCAATATCCTAGAAAGAAACCGCTTATATATTTATAACACAATTGGACTATGATACTCCATTTTAAGGCTTTTCCATGGTAACTGCATCATTCTAGCACACTTTCATATCATGTTTGGTCTTTTTATTTTCAGGGAAATCTAAGGAATTGAATGGAACATGTTTCATTTCCCTTGAAATTATGGTTAATCCTATTTGTGAAGATCTTGTATTGGGCAAATTGCGCTTACCTCTCTATGCTAAATCGGCCACACCTTCCCTTACCTTGTTCGGAGGCGTGGTTTGGAAACTGATAAAAGTGAGAGATTCTAATTGGGCGAGGCTTCTTTGTCATTTGGGCTGCTCGTGATCAGATGTGCGGGGGGTAAGTTGAGGGGGGAAGTTAGATGCCCCCTGGGCCACGTGGCGTGGCCGCCATCTTTCCAGGTATGAATATACTTTAAATCCTTCTAAATTATATGTAACTGGTAATTGGCTTAGCGTTGATTTGTTTGATCCAAGTTGTGCCTACCTGGTTATTAAATTATTGTCATTCCTTTTCTAGCTTGCGTGGTCTCTGTGTCTTTTAATCTTTTTATTCCTCCTAGCCCCGTCTCGGCGGATGCCTCGGGGTAATATCCCCACTGAGGAACGACTGGCCAGCGGCCCGGTGTGGGAATTGGTTGGTTAAGTTGGTTTAGGCGACCATGACCTACCTACTGTAAGGATTTATGTAAGCTGGTTCTGAGGTTTTAACATGTAGGGCGCCCCTGGACTTAAAGTCGGCTGTCCGTTGAAATACTCTACAGGAACCCTTGGGCTTATATATAATCTGGGTTCACTGTATATATGCCAGCAGAGGCTATTGCAGTGATGGTTGACTTCCAACCTCTAATCTAATCAATGAACTAGGATTCGGACATGGTGTTATTACCCGGGAGCATTAATGGAGTGGCGGTGGTTGTCTGTTAGGAATTCAAGATATAATTACTTCATGCTTTTTCCTTAGAGTCTGAGTAACTGGTTATCAATGTCTCGGGATTAGCGCATGCTGTTCCAAAACTATCAATTCTAATTCTAATTAGAGTTAGACTCTTAACAAGGATACCAAATTTGGTATGTTAACTTTTTAATGGAATCAGATTAATTGTAACCGTTGCGTTTCAATGCCCCGTCTTTGGACGGAGAAAAATATCCTTTTTACTGGGATTCACTCCAGCCGGAAGAATGCTTAAATTAAAGTTAGACAAAGAACACGTGTTCCCTTCACCCACTGCAATGTCCGTCGTTGGTGTTGCTTTGTTGGGGTTCTACATATTTACAGTCCCTTGAGATGGGGTTGCTTGGTGATGTCCTGGGACAGGAAAATGCTCCAACACAGGCAAAAATCCACAAAAAAACTTCACAGGTCTTGAAAAGAGTGACAGATCTGGTCAAATGTATCCTTCTCCTTGCAATTTCTCCGACTACTTAACTCTCTCAATTTTTCTCCTTATATACTCTTTTGCTGCCCCCTCCCACCTTCCCAACTTTTTTCAATTCTTTGGGACTTCCCCTCTCCGACATGCCCAGGACATGTCCAAACCTAGCTCCAAAAAAAAAGGTCAATACTGCCATGTAGTTGCATTTCTTTCACATTACAATTCACAGATTCAGAATAATTAATTATAATTAAACTATTGTTTTTCATGTCGGCCACTTCTTCCGCCATTCCACGCAATTAACCCGTTACCACTCCGACGGCCCGCAATCGGGCCGTCAGGGAAGTTGAAAACATACTACGTCATTTACACAGCTTGTATGCAACTGAGATACTCATGCCACATATCGTCAGAAAGCTAAGATTCTTGAGATTCGAATGATGCCAACCATTTCAAAGTATAATCATCCCCGCAGCTTTAATCAACGCCCATGTCAGACCACAAACAAACAAACGAACAGTTACAAAACTGATGTGACTCACCGGTGAAGCCCCCTAGTACTTTTCCAGTCCGAAATATCCCCTCAAAAATGGTCTTGTTACATCCACGAAGTTCCAGTAAATCCAACCAAGTAAAGTTTTTAGTCCAAAACACACTATTATACCGGTAAATATCCATGAACAGCTGCTGCATCGTTTGAAATGAATCGGTGGTTATCCACAAAGTTCGCTGCATTAGTGGTCGTTGCTTCGGAACAGATTTAGACAGTACACAGCCATTGCTTGGATTACTCAATGACAGTAGCACTTAGAGTATTTCTTTTAGCTGGGGGAAAAACTTCAGAGTGTTTCCCTTCAAATGAGACCATAACCATCCATATAGTCCAAACGGTTCAAGAACAGCGTTCAATTTACTTTGGGTACGCTTTTCATAGGCATTTTAGGCAAATTTTCCCGGAGTTTTAAGGGGTTAAACTGCTCCTACATACTTGTGCTATTTCAACAATTCATATATCAAAATGTTCAGCGGTTTCTGGACGTTATTGCTATTATTTTTTATCTCTTTAATATTTTGAAAATATTTATAAATATTTTTATAAATAATATGAAAGTTTTTCTAAATTTTTTTGTCCTATAGAAATGCATTGAAACAGCCTTCAAACTCTTTTGTCACAGCTAGAGTGGGAGCTGAGAGCAAACAGAATGAAAAAGCTCTTCCTCTGTCAATCTAACTTCAGTAAATTTAAATTCCTCTCCATGAAATTTCACAAAAATGTAGGAAAATTTGTTCTTGTTACAGCAGTATCATTTTTGTAGCAGTGAAGGATATAGTTTTGAATCAGGGAACAGTCAAAGGACAGGAGGCACGTCTAACTTTGCTATCTCTTCCATTCAAAAATCACCCGAAAGATTTTGGGAGAAAAGCAAACAGCCAGAGTTTTTTGATCGCTGTTATTCCAAAAATATATCACTCAGAGGAATATAAAAAGACATCCGTGCACTCTGCAAAGTCTCTTGCCTTGAATGATGTGGTTACATTGCTGACAGGATAAACGATTTTTGCGTTAGAAGCCAGAGTTCGAGCTGTACGCGAACAAGGCTGAGTGACACAGCGATTGCCTGTGTGTGCATTTGTCTGTACATGCCTGGCTCTCATTGGTAACAGGACACCGCTCCTGCCATTTCCCTCCATAGTTGGTGTCTAAATTTTAAATCTAAGTGAGCTGAGCTGAGTTTCCATGCAGATGCTTACGTTACAACAGAGGAATCTTCATAAAAACGAAGTGAATCGAGCCAGCTATTTTGCAGTTAAGGAAATTATTGCAGCTCATTCTCCACGCTACTTATTTCCATTTGCACCATGATTTTAAAACGTTGCTTTCTGCGTCAAACAGTCAAATGCAACAACAAGTTCGCTACAAATGCAACGTTAAAAAGAGAAACATTTATGTTCATGAATGACGAGAGATGACATAAATAGAAATAAATGTAGAAATAAATTAATAAATATATAAATGAATGGAAAAAATAAATGTCAATTTTATATTTTGACATGTGTTTTATTATTTATTTTGCATTTCTATATTTATTTATTCCCTTATTTTTACATTTTCATATATGTATTTTTTTCTGCATTTATTTTTACACTTCTACGTGTATGTATGTATTCATTAACTTTTTACATTTATATATATATTTTTTTAATTCCTACATGTTTTAATTTATTTCTGTGTGACTTGTGTCACCGAACAATGTAAAATTGTAAATGAGCTGGGGGGCCCTAGCATCTTGCTGAAATGCGTTGTATCGGTGTGCATGGATCTTCTGCTACTACCTAGCTTTGACCTTCACCTCAGGCTGCCAGTAGCTGCTTAGCTAGCCTGAGGGCGACTACCCGAATCGCAACCCAGTTTAGACAAGCCCGCGCCCACTTCCGCATATGGCGCTAGCCTCGCTGCTGCTTTCCCATGGAAACCGCACGAGAAGAGACGCCGATTCACGAAAGTGCCCCTCTATTAGCTAACGAACTGAGCGAGCTAGAGGCAGCTGGTGCTGTCATCCCCCTAGATGACTTTCGTCCCTTAAAGGCACTATCCTGGCACGTTTTGGGGGTCTACAAAGGCCATTTTTCATGGTTGTACCATTTAAACAACCTAATAAGAGATTGTTTGCCACCTTTTTCAATTAAAAAGAAAAAATATATATATTATTTCTCGAGGGAATTCCATCAGGGTTACAGACGTGCCGCTGATCTTCATCTTACTCGCTTCTATACCACAGAGTTTCAAATTCGGTCAGCGTGACATCACTGACATGCGCAGAAGTGCTTCCGGCTGACTGCTTCCATATGCAATCAGGAAGTAAACACACCGCGTTGAAAGCCAGGTAAGTTGTCGTCTTGGTCACTGTTTGCAACTGTGTTTTAGTACTGCATAATGTAACCAGGCACTTTCAAGGTTCATAATATTTCCCCGTCCATATCAGAATGATTTTTGTCGAAACTTAATGCGAAATCAGCTAGAATGCGTCGGGTATGATTACGAGTTTGAACAAGATCGATAATGTAGCGTGAAAGCCTATCTTCCTTTCCTCCAGTCCTTGTCAATTGTTTCAAGAACTTTTGAATGACAGCCAATTTTCTGTTTATATTAATCAATAGTTTTACCAACATCGTGTGTTCAGCTTCCTTTTCATGTTTTTAAAGTGATGAAAGCAGGAGAAGGTTGGTTATACTGTCTCCAGGATTGGGTAGCTTCCATGCATTGTAACGAAGATTGCTGTCAAAACAGTTGAGTAAATTAATTCTTATTCACATATTTCCTTTCATTATGTTCACAAACTAGAGAACTGAGTTGACTAACGCCAGCTTGATATCTGTAAAATTTAGACAAAGGAAAAATATGTACCGAATGCTGAAGCGCGACATCACACCGCAAATACTTTTCATCCCATTGAATCACAAACATACACTGAAATACACAAGCAACACGATTCTCACCTGTCCAGTAATGTGGTTGCCATTTCCTTGTGAGTCCAATTGTTTCCCACACGTAGCGTCTCCCATCGATCGTACATCAGAGAGATAATACGATATGGTTTCTGTCAAAATTTCATTGATTTTGATTGATGGCTTTTTGATGAGTTGGTGATGTAATATGAGTTCATTTTTTAATTAGGTTATAATAGTTTATCATTTATCACCCCCTGGCTGTGTGGGGTAATTCAGCACAGCCACCCTCCCTCCTTTTTGGGTTAACATTTTAAAACATTTATTTAATTGCATAATTATTTAGTGCTTTTTAATCATGTATTATTTAAGTGGTGGGGGGAAATGGATAAGTGGTGAAACTTTATTTCAAGCGTTTGTTGGTGTGGGAAAACGGAAGAGGGTTAAAATTTGTGCTTTATAAAGTTGCGGGTAATATGTTAGTAAAATAGTGTTATAAAGCAAAATAAAAGTTAGTAAAATACTGTTTCAAAGCGAAAAATGAAGGTAAGAAGTGTTAAAACTGGAGAGTAATGAATGAAGTACGTTTGAAATAGCTGCGAAGATGTGAGCAGAATAAAGAAAGAAGGGAAAGATAAAATTATTTACCAGTAAAATCTGGCCGCGAGATGTAAGTGGAGAAAAAAGTTTTTCCAAGTTAGTTGTCGATAGTTCGATGCGAAATAAGGCTGATTTCCAAAGTCTTCTCACCCCGTTGGTCATCTCGCACTCTGGCCGCGTGTATGTGAGGTGAGTGGGGTATGTCAAAGGGGGCGGGGGCTGGTTCTGTGGGTGTGCGTACATGAGTTGGCGGGAATACGATCAACCAATGGCTGAGCCATACAGTTTCTGTCAAAAAATCAGAACGGTAAAATTAAACTTACCCAGGGATGGGGTCTGAAGGGAGAGGGTGTTCAAAGCGCATGCGCTGATAGAAAATTGGTGTCAAGGCCAGCCTTCAGAACTTGAAAAAACGTGGCCTTTTAAGCTCATCTAATTTGTAGCGACATTTGAGCTGATCTATCTTGGTGCACCTGGAGAAAACTGGTTGTTTTTAAACCGAAAAGCATGTCTTCGACTTCAACGCCTGAGTCTGCGGGGACCGAGCCACAACTGCAAACAACACCGCGGTGTCCAAAGAAGCCTTTCACTACAATGTCAAGAAAACAGTTGGCTTTTAAACTGAAAAGCATGCCTGAGACTTCAACGCCTGAGTCTGCAGAGACCGAGCCACAACTGCAAACTGCACCGCGGGGGCCAAAGAAGCCTTACACAGCAATGTCAAGAGCCCTTTTGCGGAAGATGCACCATGAGTGGGGTGGATCCGCTCATCCGAAGGACCCCCGCTGTGGCTACCACATTTACACGGATGCCGATGTTCCAGAAATTATTTTTTTTAATTTGTATGAGGGCGAGGACTTTGACTCTATTGGAAAACATGGTATTTTTGTCGACAGTTATGACTGGGATAATTTGAGATGCGCCTACGCGCATGTCGCCTCTGGCTATCAGAAGTGGTTTGATTTTCCTTCTGAATCGTCTTTTCATCCTAAGCGTCTGATGACTGTGCAGGCATTGACAGAGGACGCCGCGGGTGGAAAACTGGAAAGACTGATTATGAGGGCAAGTCTTTTCACGGTAGGGGCCTCAGGACTGAATGCAAAACATAATGAGTTTTACATCTGTGAAAAAGACAAATCTTTGATGTTGGACGCGCTGGTTGAAGCTCATAAAGTGTTTGAGGATTTCGAGCACTGGAAGGCCATAGAGTCCGTGAGGATACGCCTGAGTGAGAAGTTTGAGGGAAACTCAGGGGGAGCATCTCATCAGGTCAAAGAGGCTACCGATGAAGAATGCAGCATGCGGGGATCGAACCCCATTGACCATTTCAAAAAAGAAAAAGTTTAAACAGTTCATTTACAATGCTAAATTTGACCTGAGAAATATATGTATTGCTAACGTTCCTATGATGTTAATACATGTTTTTATTTTATAGTTTCTCTCTTGAACAATTTGTAATTAATTCAAATTAGAGCAAACCATTACAATGTAAAAGATGTATCATTTATGTTGTAATATTTGAATTTAAAAGTACATGTTATGTGTATTTAATACCTTCTATGATTAATTTGTTTTGAATAATAAACTTTTAAACCACTTTTCCGCAATTCCATTACATTTCAAGGTTGTTCAAACGGCAAGCGTTTACTTACCAATACCACAAGCCCAATGATAGGCTGTAGCCTCTTTAAAGCCGTGGTTAGAGGGAAAGGTGTGTAAGATGGTCTTTAAAAAGGACCGAGTTAGAAGGTTATCCTTACAAACAACCCACAAACTTTAATCGTAGCAGTCATGTCTCAGCCCGTTTACAAAACCTATGTCCCGATCAACCAAGCGGGGTCGGTGGCATCTCCAGAATCATTGGAGCCGGAGTACTACGCTGACAACGATACGCCAATTTCGGACCCCTGGCTGGCGGAAGGGCTTGAAGCTGACGTCGGTGTGCCACGCAACAGACCACACTGCCGGGGGAAATGCGTCCCGAAAAAGAACGTCCCGTTGCAACCACCAGCACCACTGAGGCCAGCAGATGAAATCGATGGATGCCCCACAGTACCAATGATTAAAGCCCTGAAGATGATTACGGCATTCCTTCTGGACACCGCAATCGAAGAGTTGCTGAAAAGCGAGTGCCAGGGGTGCGAGTATGACCATCCCAACCAAATCAGGCACAGCTGTCTGTTTCAACCTGATTCTTTTTATTTTCAACATAACTTTGAAACACTGTGTGGTATAGTGAAAATGCCATGGTTGAGTGTCCTGCTCTCCAAGGCACTAAAAGTGCTGGGGCTGAGGCCGAGCCCCACGCGTGTCGAAGGGGCTGTCGACACCATTCTATCAGACCTCAAGGATGAGCCGTACATCAGGGGGAAGCTGCAGGAAATTAAACAGCATGACTTGGGGCACGTCGGCAACAAGATTGTTGATGAGGTCCGGAGAGATTTCTGGGATATTTCGGGGGCGATGCAAGAAAGCTTGTGGGATGACGATAAAGTATGAGATAACTAATGTTCTGCACATTTTTGTCTGTTTTACGTCAATTTTTAATAAATGATTATATTAAATGAGCTGTTTTGGGGTATCATGTCATTTTTTTGCTTTAGTGGTGAAGATGGATGTTCAGGAGTGCTTGAAGTCTGTTTATTATACTCCTGAGAATCCTGGGTCTTTTGGTGGGAAAGAAAGATTGCAAAGGGGTTTGCTGGAAACTAAAGGGTTAAGAATTTCGAACAAGAAACTTACAGAGTGGCTGTCTGGGGAAGATGCATACACCTTACACAAGACAGCCAGAGTTAATTTCAAGAGGAACAAGGCTTTTGTCTCAAATATTGATGCACAATGGCAAGCCGATTTAGTCGACATGTTAAGTTTATCCCAGCATAATGATAATATAAAATTTATGCTGACCTGCATAGATGTCTTATCAAAATTTGCATGGATTTGTCTTCTTAAGAACAAAAGTGGAAAGGAAGTAACTCGGGCCTTCCAAGCCATACTTGCACAAGGCCGCAGGCCCAAAAAACTTCAAACTGACAAAGGAACTGAGTTTTTCAACAGGGATTTTCAGAAGCTGATGAAACAATATCAAATAACACATTTTGCCACTGGCAATGATAAGAAAGCTTCAGTAGTGGAGCGATTTAATAGGACTCTTAAAACCAGGATGTGGAGATACTTCAATGCGCATAATACAGCACTTGGTCCTATCGTATAATAACAGCCATCACAGTACTATTAAAATGAAACCTGTTGATGTAAATGAAACTAACGGCTTTAAAGTTTTTAAAACCATATATGGCCCCTTTCCAAAAAGGTTTAAAAAGCAAAAGTTCAAATTTGAGAAAGGTGATACAGTACGTGTTTCAAAAGTACAAGGGGCATTTGCAAAAGGTTATGAGCAGACTTACACGGATGAATATTTCACAGTGGCTGAACGGGTTCACAGAATCCCACCCGTATACAAGTTGTAGGACTGCGATGGTAAAGACATTGACGGTACATTTTATGAGGCTGAATTACAGAGGGTAACTGTGAGTAAAGATAAAGCATTTAAGGTTGAAAAAATCATCGCGCAGAAGAGAGTAAAGGGAAAAAAGCTGATCCTAGTAAAATGGGTTGGATGGCTTGAAAAATTTAACAGTTGGGTACCAGCAAGTCACGTGGTCGACATTTAATCTTAAAAATATTTTTAAAAGCTTGCACTGAGACAGACAGTAAATGACCATGGAGGAGACAGATTTCTACGTTACTCTCCCGAGTAATGCATTCTTGCAAACTTACCCTGAAAACAAAATTTCAAGCTATACGACCAAGTTTGTCAGACCTATTGAACTACGAGGCGAGTGGGAGGTTGGCTTGGCAGAAATACAGTACCCGCATACTTGGGACATATTATCGAACAATGACGGTTATTTTATCACACGTAATAATATAAATAAAGACATAAAATATCATGACCTTTCCCCAGGCTATTATAAGTCTATAGTCAACATAGTCCATGAAATGAACAACTGCACTTTTAGCACGGAGGGCATTGAAACGATTTACTTGAGCATCACGAATAGAATTAAAATTGTAGCCCCGCCAGGAGTGCCATTTGCTGCGACAGGAAAACTAGCTGAAATTCTTGGCCTCAATCCAGGTTTCGAATTGAACCATGAAAACCCAGTTGCGCCACACCCTGCTGATATCCCTGCAGGATTCTACACGATTTTCATTTACACAGACGTCATCAAACACCACAGAGTCGGTGATAGTTTTGTACCCCTCTTGCGATGTGTTGAAATATCGGGTACAAACAACGATGTGATCACAAAGACTTATGAAAAGCCACACTACTTACTGGTGAGCAAACAGCACATTGATGACATAACCATTGAACTGAAAACGGATCAAAACCAGAACATAAACTTTCGTTACGGAAAAGTCATTACAAAGCTGCACTTCAGACTGGTAAAACATCGCTATCACGAGTAAAATATGAAGAGTTCTGTACTCTATACCGACCCGCACAGATACGTTGAATATTACACAGCGCAGGCTGGCAATGGGTTGCCCGGCTTTAGAGGCGGTACAGTCATGTATGGCAGGGGCTCGGCGGGATTTTCAGAGGCTTATATCGGATGGCTCTACCGCTACTTTAGACAGGGTTCAACATAGCCAAACCACATTTGACCTCGGCAGCCAAGAACATAGCTAAAGACGTGATAAATAAAGTTGTCGAGAGCCGCTTGCAAACTGACAGTCAGGAAGGGTCAGGTCTTATGGTGATGGCACGACGCTCACTGAAAATACCACCGGGAGAGCGTGTCTCCAGAAAGTCTAAAAAACGTTGGGTAACAATCACTTTACACGCATTTGGAAAGAGCAAGAGAAAGGGGAAAAAACAAACTTAGAAAAAGAAGCTTACAAGGAAAAGCAGACTCATTTTTTTAAGCAATGGCGTTCATATACAGCATGTCAGAGGAATGCATAAAGTCAGAATTGGATCTTTTTGCAGTGCCATACACTCAAACAAGTATAGAAAAGAACATTTCTGTGGAAGTACCTCCGTTGTCGGCCGTTTCAGACACAGGCCCTGTCGAGTTCTTCATTGCCGGGAACGGTGAAAGTTATGTTGACTTGAACAATACTTTACTTTATCTTCGATGCAAAATCACGAGAGGTGATGGCAACAATATTGATCAAACTAATAATGTCAGCATCATCAATTACCCCATCGCCACTATTTTTTCACAAGTGGATGTTACGCTTGGGGATCGACTGATCACACAGGCCAGCAATATGTATCCTTATAGGGCCATTCTCGAATGCCTACTGAATTATGGAGATGAGACTTTGTCAAACCAGTTCACATCTGGACTTTTTTACAAAGATACCAGGGGGGGCATGGATGGAAACACAGTTACCCAGAACAACGTAGGACTAAACAACAGAAGCTTATACACAGCCGCCAGCAATACGTTTGAGCTGCTCGGTCATATACATGCGGACATGTTTTTTCAAGAAAGGATGTTGATAAATGGAGTTGATATTAAAATTAAAATGGTACAGGGTAAGGATGAATTTTGCTTGATTTCCCCTGATCAAGAACAATACAAGCTTAAATTGGTTTCTGCATCACTTTTTGTGAAAAAAAACTCAGTATCACCAGCCGTGAAACTCGGACATGCACAGGCGCTGTTGTCCTCTAATGTTAAATACCCTATAGAGCGGGTTAACCTCAAGACCTTTTCGCTTGCAGCTGGTAGCCGTGTATGCAATCAGGAGAAATTATTCCTCGGACAGCTACCCAAAACAGTTATTATAGGTTTGGTTGCAAACGATGCATTTACGGGTGCTGATAACAAGAACCCATTTAACTTCAAACACTACTATGCCGAATTTGTAGCATTGTATGTCAACGGACAACAATTTCCATCCGAGCCTTTTCAGCCTGATTTTAACAATGCTAGCGCAGTTCGGGAATACTACAGCCTGGTGCAGGCCTCTGGCCGTCATTTGAAGGACCAACCCTTGTTGATAAACCGTCAGGAATATACAGACGGTTACAGCCTCTATGCTTTCGACCTTTCCCCCGATGAAGGCTGTGAATTAAAAGTGGTAACATGCGGCTGGAGATGCGATTCTGCCACTCCCCAGAACTGTGAACTTGATCGTGTACGCGGTTTTTGATAACATCATCGAGGTGAACCAGAGGAGAAACGTGATGTACGATTTTTATTAATCATGAACACCAAAGAACTTACAGCGATTTTGAGTAACAATCCATGTACGGGAAAATTTTTCAAAGGGGTCGTGGCCAGTGATGAGCTACCTAGTAACAAAATATGTGATTTCCCCGCATCGTATGTTGTGAATACACACCCCCGAAGCAAACCTGGAGAACACTGGCTGGCTGTCTACGAGGACAATGACAAAACTGGGGAATTTTTTGATTCCTACGGAAACCCTCCGGACTACGTTTATTTCCCGGACAGCATTAATATTTTTCTGCAAAAGAACTGTGATCGAATTGTCTACAACTATGTACAGGTGCAAGACCCCCTCAGCGCCATGTGCGGGCAACACTGCTTTTTTTACTTACACTATAGGTCCAAAGGAATACCATTTAGTAAAATTATGGCTCTGTATTCTGATAATTTAAAAATGAATGATTTTATGGTTTCCAAGTATGTTAATAAAATACGTTTAGATAAATGTGTAAAAAATATGTTGTCATGTCTTCAGATGGCAAATTCTTTTGTAACATTTAAATCATGTCATACTTGTAAATGAAAAGACGCTTGAACAAAAGTATAATTTTATGTAATTTATTATATATAAAACAATAAAAGCAATTCAAATGAACTTTTACTGTTACAGCGTATCATTTTATTTCATTGAAGCTATATGGTACATTAAAAACTTAGCCATACATTACGGTCCAATACGGGACTTGAAAAAGATGGCAAAGGAAACTCGCGGCCTGTGGCTTTTGCGCTTGTATCCATCATTTTCAAAGGTGACTTGCTAGGCATTTTTTTATAAGTACTTATTTTGTTGCGGACCTGTTGATTAGGTACAACAGAAAGAGGCATATTAATTATAGCTAAAGTCTCAATAAATTTATGCCATCCAAGTGGTCTTCGATCATCAGAAACCTTTTGAGGTGCTGTAATATTTTTTATAAGATCCAACATATGTGATCCGCTCACAGCTTTTCCTCGGAAAACAAATTCCCCTTTATCAATCCATGTTGCAACATCTCCCGATTTGGCAATTTTTTCCAAGACATTGGTGGCATTTTTTTTGCTACTTGACGGAACACTTTTTATCACATCTTGAACCAAGGCGTCGGGCCCATGCATCTGATCATCTTTGGTATTGGATTCTTCTGCATCATCAGTAGGTAGAGATAATGTTAAAATGTTTGATTCTTTTTCACCTTGCTTAACAACTGCAATGAATCTCTGTAAAGCCACTGAGTACTGTTTGGCTTTCTCATGTAGACTCACATCAGTCCTTGATAAAATTTCTCGTATAGATCTATCCAAATCGTTTTCCACAGTTTGTCGTATGGGTGTGGGCGTAAAGGAAAGGTTTTTTAATTTATCCAGTTGATGTTGAGGTACAAGAAACATTTTTTGGGCATGATCCATTTCAGCTGTTACGTGATGCTATCAAGCTGGTCAAGAAAGGAACCGCCACACTAAGAAGCGGAAAAAGGAATCCACCCTTTTGAATTACAGCTCTTTTATGTTTCATTGAGCGTTTTTTGTTCGCTAGAATCTTGGTTCCGGATCGCTGTCTCTTTAGTCTTTTCAGTTGATGCCTTGTTAGGGGTATATTGCCGTGGATAATATTGAGAGCGATTTCGCAAATTGTTTTTATCAGGTCTGGGCTGGTAGATTAAAGAATGGCACTTCGTTGATGTGCTTTGCCTTCAAATAGCGCTTTAAGAAGCGACAGATGTCGCAGGATTCAGTCTGACATCACTTTTTTTTCCTCAGTAAATAAACAACAGGCCACTCTGGAGGAAACAAACCAGTTCTAAGACGATACTTTTCTGGTGTTTGAGCTTTGAGATCCACCAATATATAGCTGTAAGGTGTCTTGTTTCATCTTCAAAAGACTCCAGAAAAAAGTTGGAGTGTCTGGGGTACATCTGCCGCGCTAAAACATTAATTTGTAATTTATCTCTCGGGTTTTTAAACAAAATCATATAGTTGGCATTTAGATTTATTGTGCGGCTCTTTTTTCCCTGGAAAAAAAGATTTTGCACCAGGTGAATAATGCTCATATTTCTGTGATGCGTAAACTTGACAAAGGCTATTTCGATTTCAGAGCTATTACTGGCCGCTTCCATGAGATTATCAATAATAACCAAATTGGTTTTATGCAAAGGAAGCAGTGCTTAATCAGTCAATGATTCAGGCAGACCTTCAACAAAATGTGAATTCTTTATTTTTCGGCGCAAATCATACATAGGTTGCCAGCATGAATAAAACCATACAATATTCTGCGGCACACATGACAGCACATAGGGTGCATTTTCCAGTAGCTTCTTGACAAAGACACTTTTGCCACAGTTTGACGGTCCTGATACAATGCAAGAAAACGGATGTTGAAGATGGTTGTCAAACCCCTCATCCCCAAGCACAGTGTTAGAAGCCATACGGTAAAGTCTTAAAATCCGGCTGCAGAACCCTTTTGTGGCGGGACATATTCACCAGGATGACGACAAACAAAGATAATTGAATCTGTGTCACGATACAAAACCCTGTCAGACAATTTCTCCATGACAGAGTACAATTCCAGGCGAGCATAGGCCGTGGTGAATGCTGCGATGAACACATTGCTGTATTTGGGGGGTATTGGAAAACCCTGTGCCTGTTTCCACTGTACAAGAGCGACATCCTCTGTCAGAAATGAAAAATGTGAGATATCATACTCATCCGAAAAAATTAGTTCTAAAAAATGCTCAGAATCACTAAGTCCGTGTTCATTTGGTTAACTCTCTGGCCAAATTTCCCCCAAAGACTGTTTAAAAACAATTTTGATATTTGTCTTTTGGCTTTGTTGACCGAAATGTTGTTTGGGTCCAGGCGAACCCCCTCTTTCTCCCTGTACATTTTGATGTAAGCCTCTTTGTCAGCATCATTAGATACCCAAGAGGGGTATCCTGATGCCTCTTGTTTACCCTTTAAATGCGTTTTGATGTATTCGCTGAATAGAGAATCAGAACGCTATGAAAAATGCCAAATTTCAAAAATCTTGTAAATTTTGTAGCCCTTCTCCACAGCTTTGATTAGTTCAACGGTGCACCAGACGCCGCTGAGAGAGCGTTGTTTATCAGAATGTTCGCAGACCCCTTGGTATTCAGATTCAGCGCACATCCTGCAAAGTGGAAACATTAACTTTCCCGACACCCTATAAGGCAACACTGGAAGGTAAAGTTGCCGCGGGGGAATTACCCTAGCTTTGACCAAGCCAAAATAGTTTTCGAGCGGGCCAAAGTCCTGGAAAATGATTGTGGGGTGGCCTGTAGGGTAAATTTTTGTTTTTATTAACAAATAGTTACAGGCTGGTAAAATCAAAATAATGGATTTGTTAACCTTCTTGGGCTTTGTAATAAAGTTGAAGTGCGTTAGTCGCGCGGATTCATTCGCACAGGGTAGTCATGATTTTTAAGAAACGCTTGAACATTTTCACTATCCCTTTTAAGCCTTACCCATTCATGCTCCCACATCACAATTACCTGCAGATTGTAAATGTTACGCAGATTTTCAACTTTTTCCAGAAATTGGGCATACAGGGTACCAAAATTCAAATTAGTCTGTCTTTGAATTGTGCTTGGATTGTAGCAGACTGGACAGCCATGCCAGTAACACCCAGCCATTTCCTACGCAGTGCGTACACCATGTGACTCGGAATAACCATCCAAATAATAAGGTCCCATCTTAACCTCCCCCTGATTCAGAGCATGCTGGATGAAAATATTGTCTCGATAGCTCAAATATTCTAACCACTGAATGCCCGGTGTGGAAAACGACTTCTGCTGCCGGATGTAATTGTCTGATGATGTTATCGCAATTGTGTCTTTGGGTAAAAAACTTGTGCAGGATTGTTTAATGCAAACTATGCTATGGTCACACATTGGAAGGGATCCAGGCCTGTGCTCCTAAGAACCTCAGCACGGAATCTCAAACAAGCTACACGCAATATGACAACGTCATTCTGGCAGTACTCGGCCATTTCTTTTTTCAAGTCAAACATCCCCCCAGCCACGCTGCTGTACCATTGCATAAATTCCTTCCGGTCCTTTTCCATCATTGTGTCAACACCATAATAAACAGGAGGCGGGTACGGACCAATGTAATTTTGGTTTTCAATTTTATTCCAGAAATGGGGAAAGTAACCTTTCTTCGAATTTTCAAAACCTAAGGCGGCTGGCATGGCGCTCAATTTCATTGTGAGGAAAGAAAGAATCAATATACCGCTGCTCAAAAGCTGCATCAGTAAAACATAAAAGCTTACTACCCTGTGCGATAAGATGGGGTGCTACGCCTTGTTTAATTAAATATTGCATCAGCAGGTAACAGTCATACCCCTTCGAGTTGTGAGCAATGAATGTATAGCCCTTGTACTTGGGGGCCCAAAACTTTTGAACAAAGGCCTCTGCGCATTTCTCACCAGCAAAAGACCAGGAATTTCCTTCAAAGTCTATACAGCAAATATAATTTGCGACGTGCTCTCCATGGTCCTGACGACACTCAAAATCATAGAACACATAACGCTGATGCGGTTGGTCACTCTTCACCTCCTGAATGAAACAAGAATGAGGGCCTTCAGGGGTCAAAACTGCCATGCAGGTGCGACAACGTTGCGGGGCACAGCTGTGCGGCTTTGGGTTACTGATACTGATATCATATTGTCTCAAGCATTTAGTGCAGAACTTCACCGCGGCGCATATGCTGCGCATTTTACCCTCGGGCCCCCTTGGTTTTTTATGCTCACTGTAACAATCCTCACAACGAATTGATCTCGATTGATGTTCATAACAGCCAGGGTTTAAACAGACTTTACAGTAGCGCGCGCATTTATGATTACACTTTGACGTGAACGGAGTAACAGTATTCACAGACGTAATTTGAGCCGAGAAAACCTTTTAATGATTTGATGTCGTAGTGATGATCGTCGTTCAGGTAGAGAAAAAATGTTTTGAGATTGTGTGCGGAGGATGTTTGAAACTAAAGAACCATTAGCAACGCCATGGTGCCAGACACTATCTTAACACCCAGCAAGTTTTCAAATTTTTGAATGTCCGAAAAGCTGACCTTATCGTGCGCACTCAGACCTACAGCCCGCTGCATACGTTCAGCTTCCTGCAGAGCCTCAGAAACCGTGAACGTCGGATTCATAAGATGCGCTAAGCAGACAGAAAAACAAAGTTGATTAATCGAATTGTAACTGATGATTAAGTGCTTCTGTTTCTTTCGAATTATATCGCTTCTTAAGCAAGTTGACAATTTTCTGCGGTTACCAACACCACCATTTGGATTAGCGATAATGTGAGCCACCAACTCCAAAGTATCATCCGCCAGAATGTCAAAATTACTTTGAACCAGCCGTTCTAACATGCTCAATAACATGGGAACGTCAATGTTATCACCTGAGGATTGGAGGCTTATGCCCTCTGCCAGAGAAGCCCCGCGCAATTCTAATTGCACAATGTCATTCGCCAATTGACATTGTGTCAATCCGGCCAATTCGCGAACTCTGGAAAGGAGAGTTTCCAAAACATTCAAAACGTGCACATAAAACTCTGCATAATTATCCACATCATACAATGCAGCAAAGTTAAACCGCATATGAATTTCCGTGCTGTTGAATCGCGGTCTGTGTACCACTTGCATGTCTGCAATATTACCCTCCCCCCCATTTTGGTGTGTGTGATTAGCGTCAGGAGCTAATGTCTGATGTCATGTCATGGTCTCTACTGTTTTGACTCCCTTGGTCAGTGCTATTATTTCCATGCAAATTACTGTCATCAGCTATGTCCAGCGTTATTTCAGGGTCAACATAACTATCAACACCACGGCTCAATGCATCCAATGCCCGCAACAAGCCTCCAAAGACGTCATCCTGTGCAAATTCATCAGCTGTAGGTGCATTAAAAATACCGCTGTTAATATCACCAATCATTCGCAATAGATGTGGATTAACATTATGTTGAGTTTGCTGTACATTGTTAGTGTGGTGATTGGTGCTACAATTCAACATCCGATTCTCCCGATCATTGTCACCCTCTGATTCAGAGACCGGACTCCGGGGTCGCTTCGGTGCCATTGATGAATTTCTCCAAAGACCTCACCAGTTGGCCAAGATAAAGCAGCTGACGATGAACTTGGTCCAGAGTTCTTGAAATTCTTATAGCTCTGGCTCTTTTTCGTTTCTGCTCCCAGACGTCAGTCTGCGTGGATCCGTCCTTTTAGGCCACCGGTGCCTCAGCAACGCACGCCCCCTGGAGGATGTCTTCGCCCAATTCAATACTCAGGAGCTCAGTGTCAGAGATGCTGTCATCTATCACACACACACACACAAACAAAAAGAATTACGATCATTTTGTTTGAATACTTTTATTTATTTAATTCATCCATTTTTTCTTACATGGAACAAAGACTCTCCAAGCTTTCTTTTACTTTGTGTTCCTGTAGACTCTGGAGTACTTGGGCCTTGATGATGATCATCATCATCTGTCTGGCTTTCAGGAGCTTAAAAATAAAGCATTAAAATTAACAAGACATTAAAAATTTGATACTTAATCAATTAATCTGAAAACAAGTTACAAACCAGGAGATTATTCTGTTGCACGATTATGATGTTAACCGTAAAAATATAAATATTTTAGCTGTCAGGAGCTTAAAAATAAAGCATTAAAATTAACAAGACATTCATTAAGTATAACATTTTTTAGTCTGAAAACAAGTTACAAACCGGGAGATTATTCTGTTGCACGATTATGATGTTAACCGTAAAATAAATATTTCAGCTTTCTAAGATTAAAAATAAAGCATTAAAATTAACAAAACATTAAAAAATTTAATAATTAATCTGAAAACAAGTTACAAACCAGGAGATTATTTTGTTGCACGATTATGATGTTAACTGTAAAATATAAATATTTTAGCTTTCAGGAGCTTAAAAATAAAGCATTAAAATTAACAAGACATTAAAAAATATATACTTAATTAAATATAAAATTACTTACTTTTAAGGTCTATCACGTCTCTATCGGCTGGGGCATGCACTTGTGCGATAATAGAAAGAGTTGACCGCGATGTGTACTCTGGTGCTCTTTCAAAACGTAAAAAATAATGCAGAAAATTAGAAAATAAAAATCTCTCCTGCCAGCGACTGTTCACACAATCATACACGGAACACTAACTGCGAAGGTAATTTTCTATAGTTTCAAGATCTCTAGGGTCGACTGCAGCATCATCGGAGTTCGCCGCAGGGTCTGAGAAAATTTCCTTAATATCTGAAAACAAGTTACAAACCAGGAGATTATTCTGTTGCACGATTATGATGTTAACCGTAAAATATAAACAGTTATATTATAATATTTACGAACCTTCGAAGTTGAGCGATGCTTGATTTTCTTCAGTGGTGCAATGGGGCATTTCTTCCAGAAGTTTGGACAGGGTAGACTACTCTGAGGAATCAACAGAACTGCCTTCTGATTATCGATCCCCTGACACAGTATTTAGAGATCCATCAGGTGTCGTGTTTCTTTGCACTTTATGTAAACGTATTTACACATCTTCCCTGCAGGGGCAGAAAAGTCCTTGAAACATTTGGGTGCTCTGATAAAGATACAGCTCCCACACCTGCGTGCATCCCCATGTCCTTCACATTACATCACAACATGCAAGCACTCCAGCTTGATGAAAAAACTTTATATTCAACAGAATTATAGGATATACTTTGAAACTTGCATTTTACAGCTTTCCGCACTCAATTTTAATTCTTAAAGTTAAAAAGCTTGAAAAATGAAACATGGTAGAACCTAAAAGGCCCTACTAGTTTATTCATTCTGAAAGAAATAGCCAATATATTTCCACTGCTTTAAAAACATACTGATGAAGTATTGAATTTTATGAAAATGGGCTATTTATAATCGAGTATATCGGGAATCAAGTTACTCATTTCCAAGACTGACGCAATATATTTCAAATAAGTGATAAAGCACTAAACTTTATCAAATTCAAAATACAGAAAATATTTTACATGGCCTGTTCAGAATCCTTCATTAAATAGATTTTGGTCCCAGTATACGTTTTTATGGCATCATTCTGACACCTTTCCAGTTTCATCATTTCTACGAGGTGTACACATAAAAGTACTACGAAATTAAAGAATAATGACGCCCCCGTTAGTCTACACTAACAAAAATCTGTAGTTTTCACAGTATTATTACTGTATAATGGCAAAATCCTTACTGTAAAACATGTTTTCAGCATATTGCTGGATTTCTGCAAAGCATCATGGTCAAAATCATGAAATCTACAGCAAATGACATCTTCCTGCAGATCAGACTACAGTAATTTCACGCGGGAACAGGATGGGTGTCGCAGAGGCAAAGCTAGTAAGTGCACACACTTCACAATTTGAATATGAGTGGAAGAGGAAAAGCAGCCCGAGTTCAAGTACTGTGTGTCGGGAGAGAATTCGCCTGAGTAGACTAACACTTCACAAATTAATGTTTAGCTAATATTAGGTTGGTCAATTTAGTCTAAGGTTAGAAACATTAACGTTTGAACTGTGGTGTGGTGTGAAACGGTAGCTAACGGCTTAATTAGCTAGCGGACGTAGCTAACGTTGCTAACGTAGCTAACGTTACAAACGTTATTAATGCGTTTAACGTTAAGCTAACGTTATCAACGTTATTAAAGGGACATTGTGTAGGAATTACTCCCATCCAGCGTCGGAATCGTGTAATACATTCAAATGAATAATGCACTCTAGCGCCTCACATTTTTAAACACGTGTTGCAACTACGGCAGCCACCGTGGATCAAAAAACCCTGTCAACGCTGATGGATGTATTAATAGAACTGGTACTACTGAACCGAAAGCTAGCATAGAGGGCTGACTGCAATACACAGTTATGACCAATACATAAGATCCAGACACTTTATTGCAGTCAGCCCTTGTTATAATACATGAAGCAGCAAAACAGTACCGTGATTCAGTATTCAAAGATATTCAAAGTAATGGTAATAAACAACTCAGCTTAGGTGTATCTTGAACATTTTATACTACGAAAAAGCAAAGCAAGTGTTAGCTACATGCACGCTTATAGGTCACCCTCAATAGTTACCGAATACATACCTGTCATCCAACCCAGGTAAACCAACAACCTTTGCTACCTCGCTGTTTATTCTGTAACGTTACATAAGACAGGTGAAGCAGTCGAGTCACTATATAACAAAGCCATTCATCAAATACAAAAAATGAAAACACTGGTGTCGTTACACGTGCTCACTTTACCGACTTGGTAATGACAAGCCGACAGCACGGAATCTCCTGACCAGTGCAACCGCAGCAGTGCAGCTTACGAGAATGCTCTAAGAGACTAGGTCCCCTTGGTGTTCGCATAGCCTGAATTATAAAAAAAAACCACCCAACAGATTATATTTTGATCATTTGCGGTAGTTAAATTTATTCACGGATCCATTAGTGGGTCTTTCTCAATTGTTCCTTATGGAATAATTTTGCCCCCCATGGCATCACGTCACTTGCAATTTAATGTCGGATGAGGCGGACCCTCATAGAGACTGTAAAAGCACGGACAGGTGTCATTTGTGACAGGAAGGCTGATGCAACCAAAAAGAAGTCTGCTGCATGTGTAACTCGCTGAGTGCTTGTGCTGGTCAGAAGTAGGCAGGTCTCGTTCCACAAGTATGGATTTATTTGTTTCCGGCCGGGAAACCTTTCTGGTCAAATATACATACAATAAAACAGTGGTGTGCATCTGCATTCATTTCCATTTCCAGTCAGGAAAGCTCTTTCTGCGGAGCACACGATCGTATAGTGGCAATTAACATGGCGTTCTAAACCGACATTCCACTCTTCTGATAAGCGGAACATTCTAAACCAACATTCATACGTCATTCTTAGATCGCAAACTCACATTCACACATACTTCCAGTGCTTTAAAAATTCACAATATTTGTATACAAAGAACTTAACACCATGTAAAGTGTATTTAGTTTATGGCCCCAATTTGTTATTACAATTTACAACACAACAGCTACAGCAACAGCAAGGGATGACAGAAACATTTTTGAAAACTTGAACACATTTAATTAACAGACAAAGACTAATACTAACCTACAACTAATAACCAAGATTGATTTACTAGAAAAACAGAAATATTTACAGTCCCTTTTTGTTGGGGTGGCTTGGTGATGTCATGGGTAAGGAAAAAAAAATGCTCTAACACAGGCAAAAATCCATAAAAGAAACTTCACAGGTCTTGAACAGAAATGACAGGTCTGGTCGCATGTATCCTTCTTCTTGCAATTTCTCCTACTACTACTGTCTCAATTCTACTCCTTATATACTCTTTTGCAGACCCCACCCACATCTAGACCTTTTTTTTTTTTATTTTCGGGGACTTGCTCAGACATGTCCAGGACATGTCTAAACCTAGCTCCAGTCTGAGCACAATAAAAAAAAGGTAAATATTGCCATCCAGTGGCCTATATTCACATTACAATATATATATATATATAAAACACTCAGATGACGTCGGACAGCAACTGCTAATTTCACTTTACTCACCATTCATAATGTGAAAAGAGAACTTGTTAAACGTTATAGACGACAAGTTTTTACAGCATCTCCATACTCATTATTCATTAGAAGCAACTGTGCAGGCAGTCATTCATGCGCCACAGGGATTGAGGAGACATGCTTTCATGTTTGCCAAATGAGGTAAGAACAGCCATATGCCCAAAAGTTAACTAGTTGGGAATGTATTAAGTCATTTCAAAGACAGGTTTTCAAAGCTACTAATTAACATACATTTAAAATCATGTCAGTTTATCTTGACCTACAGTGTGCACATGAAAATGAAGGGGAGACTCACACTAATCCCAACTCAGTCTCGCAATGATTATCTTTAAATAGCCACAGGGTGGCAGTATGAAACCTTTGTGAAACAGGCCTTCTGTCTGCATCTGAAAGCGAGTGCACAAGAATTAGACCGGCATATTGACAATGCACCTTGACAGCCTGCCAGTTCTCACTTCCATCCATTCCTGGAAACAACTATGAGAAACAAATATGCAAAGAAGAAAAGGAGGGAGAGAAATCCCTAAAGACAGCTCAGCTGATCTTCAGATGGATTATGTGTGTGAAGGACTGCTTCTATGTGTTCGTTTCACAGAAGAAGTCTCTGAGGCACATCACCATATTGCATCTATTAACCCCCTAGACACCAAACTGGATAGGCAGCCAAGAATCTGAAGCTCACTTCAAAATCTGAAGCAAAAAGCAGCACTGGCTCAATAAATTCCATCAAACACAAAGTGTTACAAGATTTCTGAGGTACAATCTGACACATAATCGCTTGTGAAATAATGTCTTGAAAAGGAAAATCCGCCAACACTCATTAAACGCATTTATTACTCCAAAATATTTTGTCAGAGTCACAGTCAATTCTTATCCAGGGAAGATTTCATGATTTTTCCTATCATTAAGCTTAACTGTGAAGCTGGGTAGTGAAATTGATATTGATTCCTTTGAATACCATTTTTAAAAAGTTACATGTAAAAAGTAAATAAACTTGGTGACTTTTTTTTTTCTTCACGAAAAACAGTGATTGAAATATCACTAAAGCTGAAAACTGTGGTGCTCATTTATAGTCACAGAGTGGTACTAGAGGAAAATCAGACATGAGCAGCAACATCTGAGATACCTCTGCCACTGAGGACTATCCCAGTGCTCACAGCTGATTGGCCAGCAGCATTGTACATTCAGATGCATCACTGTTGCACACAGCCCTCACTCAGGAAAGACACACCTTCTCCTGCTGTGATGCAGATGAGATTTCAACCAACCACAAAAACCACAAACTACTCAATAATACCATAACAAGGAGCCAAACTCTATTGGACATACTCGTAATTCACAATGCTGGCTGAGTCAGTTTTGTCATTTTTAATTAACAGCCTACCCAAAGTTATCCTGCTTGGCCTGAAGCGAAACCTGTCCAGATATCAAGTGGGATTTTATTTTTTAGGTCTGTTTTTTATGGAACAACATCCCAACATCAATCATGCTCATATTGCTGATTGTTTGAAATTAATGTCCACAAAAGTGCTAACAATACTGTTACAGTCCCAATGTCTAATGTGGATAGTACAGATAGCAGACACTGATGATTGAAATTCCTGAGGGTATAGTGGAACATTCATAAATACTAAGATCAATACAAAAAGCACTTGTGGGGAAGTAGCCAGCGGCAACACCCTCCAAAATCTGCAGCGCCGCACAGATACATTGTCAAAAGTCCAAAGTGCAGCTACATACTCACCCAAACACAATCAAGATATCTTATTGAACTACTTAAGAGCGGAGTGCAATCTTCTCAATTATTTGAACCCCAATCTTGCTAGAGGTATGAGGGCTTCTACGAAAAAACGTGAATTCCATTGATACTGGTGCAACTGACTGCAATCATCCATTTGCAAACTGCACGGAACGCTGTCGGCCTCAGCCACAAGGACCAGCACTGCTTACAAGCGCTACATAAGGTTTTGATGATAATACAAGCCATAACAAAAGCCAAACTCCAGTACCGAATCCTCAAAATAGATCTTGGTCCTTTGGTACCACGACACCACAAACATATCAGCGCGACTCGCTTTGATTCAGCGGCTTCCACTTTCACTAACCCTAACCCACAGAACAATAGGCTCTTTCTGATACAAGCAACCCCAGCCTGGCACTCTTGGTCTATTCTGTGACTGGATGACTGATAGACGGGCATCATGAAAGAAGAATCACAGCAATCCCCGGACTATTATTCTCCACACCGCTGTGTTTAAAGAGAGGCTGAGCAGTACTGTCCAGACAGCTGCTCAATGGCAGCAAGATTCTACAGAGCCAGGCGCTGTGCTGATTATGATTGCTTCAACTCAATATTCTATCACCAGTTCTCACTTAGCAGGAGCCGGACTATGATTGCCAGACACAGAGAGCCATTGAAAACGACTTTGCTATCTCTGGCTCTAATATTGTAGATTTCGGTTCATTTCTTTCAAACACGTTTGTGTGACTTTGCTTTGGTTTGTGGAACTGTTATGAATTCCAGCTTTAAGTGGCCTTATGAATGAGTAGCATGAAGCTAATGGAGCCAATTCCAGGGGAGGGGTGACAGCAGCAGCAATGAGCTGTTTTCATAGCCCCAATCGCAAATGTGCAGGTATAGCTATTATTTGAAAGATAGTGCTAGGATAAACCATGAATGCATCCCACCACAAGTTTTTTTTTTCCCCACAGAAAATACATCTTTCAGGTCCCATTTATGACCAAGAGCTGTCATTTCATCGCATGACATTTAAAATTGAAGCAACAGAACATAAGAATAATAAACCTGGGAATTAGATGTTCAACAATTTTACAAGGAATTCATCCAAAATTTATTTTTCTTCACCAGGCATTTGAAACTCGAAATCAATTGCCCTAAATAAAACTATGCTGCTGCGTCACATTATTTTGCATTATTCTTTGTTGTTATTGAAAGCACTGCAGCCACTCTTTGTGTTGCTTGAGGATTTGCTGTGAACTGCTCTTTGAATGAAATTCAGCTCTGTTTTACAGAGTTTTATGAAATAATCTTGAATCTGCATTTTTGGTCCAGTATGCTCAAACAAGAAAATTGAATGTAATTTTTGGCAGGAAAATCATAGGTCATCTTTTTCTCAATCCTTAAAGGTGCACTATGCAAGTTTCTTGAAATTACTTCTGTTGACATTCGAATTCAAACAAAACTGAGGTAGCTCGCCCCTCCCTCCCATAGTTCCCTCCTTCCCTGTGAACTCTTTTCGGTGATTGGCCGGAACGGTTTGTTATGTTATGGGGCACAGCCTGTGCCCCTTGTGTTTGTCTGCTGTTTGTGAGACCTGTGTGGTCTCCAGAGCCCAGATTATTATTTTTTTTTTTTACAGTGAATTCAGGGGTAAGCAGCTAGCGGATCGTGGGGAGATGTCGGTGAATTGAGACAAAAATATGATCGCACAGAAAATAAACAAACTTGCATAGTGCAATTTTAACAACAGTATAAACGATGAGTCTTTTTGAATGAGATAGGCTCAGACAGAACAAGGATTTTTCATAGTATCACATAGTAAACCCTAAATGAGTATTAATAAATAATAAACTGTCCGAATTGATGAAACCTCTTCCAAGTTGGGAAAGAACTTTGCAATAACCTCCATGAATTAAGTGAAAGATTGGAGTGCTAAAGATGTCTCTCTCCACACCAAATCTGCTTGCATGCGCACACAGAAAAGCACACATAGGCATGAAATTGCATGCAACCACACAAAAGCATGCACAGAAACATGCACACAGGCAAAGAATCCCACTCATCCATGCATAAAATTGTGCACACATACACAAAGATGTGCAAACATACACATATAGTGCTGTGAAAAATATTTGCATCTTTTCAGATTTATATATCTGTTGATTTGTCATATGGAAATGTCTCATGTCATCCAACTAAATTCAAGATAAAGAAAATATAGTGTGAGTAAACACACTGATATAAATACTGGTTAAACTTAGAAAGGAAAGTTCATCAGCTGCCTTTTGAAATAGAGTTGCCTCAACAAAATGTGGATTTACTGAACTTGAAGATATGCTTTGTCTCAACTCATAATTGGGGAGGACAATGGATAACTTTAAGTTTTACCTCTGATAATATATGAACTTGAGTTCAAGATCTAAAACTTGTCATGACAAGTGGAGTGAATGAGAAGAAATAAGTTCACATCATGGAGCAATCATGTTTTACAGTGCACTAAATGTAGCTTTTATTGATCATCTCATGTACAGAAAGCAAAAAATTATTCAAAACAAATATCACTCATGAGAAAAAAATAATTGCCCTGCTTTAACCTTATAACTGATTGTGCCACTCATGGTGGAAACAGCTGCAATCAAATGTTCATGCTAACTGGCAATAAGTCTTTTACATTGTTCTGGAATAATTTTGGCAAAATTGTTTTAATTCAGCTGCAATGGAAGGATTTGAGCATGAACTGCCTGTTTAAAGTCATGCCACATCATCTCAACTGGATATAAGTCAGGACTTTGACTATGCCACTCTAAAACCATTTTGTTTCTTCTGAGCCATTCCAAGATGGACTGGCTTGTGGGATTTGGATCACTGTCCTGCTGAATAATCCCAATGCACTTGGGCTTTAGGGCATGAACTGATAGCTGGATATTCTCCAGAGGATTATTAATGGTTCCATCAATTATGTCAAGTTGCCCAGGTCCTGAAGCAGTAAAACAGCCCCAGACCATCACACTACCATTACCATGGTTGACTGTTGGTGTGATGTTCTGACAGTGGAATACTGCAATAGCTTAAAGCCAGATGAAACAAGACCCATATCTTTCAAAATGTTACACTTTTGCTCATCAGTCCACAGAATATAATGCCAAAAGTCTAACAGGTCATCAAGATGTTTTTAGCAAAGTGAGACAAGCCTTTGTGTTCTTTTTTCGCCGGCAGTGGTTTTTGCCTTGCAGCTTTTTGATGGGTGCTATTTTAGCCCAGTTTCCTTCTTATTGCAGAATTATTTTTTATTATTAAATAATAATTTTAGTAGGCTGGCCACTCCTTTGAATGTTCACCACTGTTCCAAGTTTTCTCCATCTATAAAAAATGGCTCTCACGGTAGTTCGCTGGAGTCCCAGTGCCTTAGAAATGGCTTTGTAACCCTTTCCAGTCTGATAAATGTCAACAACATTCTTTGTCGTCTGTGCTTGATTTTTTAAAATTAGATTTGAGGCATCATGAGCTGATTTTTACCCAATTCACATTTCCGGGCAGGTTCAATTTCAGTCACATTAAGGTTCAACAATGCTGGAAGTGATCACGCCTACATGTTTATCATTTCATTTATCAATGAAATTTGTTTGATTGGTTAATTGAGTAATGACAGACAGAATTAGTTTTATTAACATGGGACCAAGCAGGGTTGGATAGCTTTTTCCTTCAGTAAATGAAAAGGTCATACTTTATATTACGGTCCATGTAATAAGTGGTAATTAATAGTGAATATGCCACAAATAAGACCTTATACGATACTGTTCCCACTTCAGATCCAGTCGCTGCAAAGGAGCGTTGTTAACTGTCATTAAAGCACATAAAAAAGAGTTATTAATCTTAATAAGTTGCTGTTCCCACATCGGAAACTGTACCTGAGAAGGAGAATTCTTAATTGCTAATATGCATGTTCATCGAATAATATGATTAGGACCATGGTATCTTAAATATAAATACACCCTTTGTGCGCTGGTCATTTCGAATTACAACCACAATTCCAAAATAGTTGGGACGAAGTGTAAATTGTGAACAAAATCAAAATGCAATGACTTTCAGATCACAACAGAACACAGATAACATGTCAAATGTTGAAACTGAGACATTTAATATTTTTATCCACAAAATGAGCTTATTTCAAATTTTCTGGCTGCAACAGGTCTCAAAAAAGTTGGGACACAGGCAAAAAAGGGCTGAAAAAGCAATTATTATATAAAAGAATCAGCTGAAAGAAGGTTAAGCAAGTAATTAAGTTAACCGGCATGAGGTGTGTAACATGATTGGCTATAAAAGGGATGTCTCAGAGAGGCTGAGTGTCTTAGAAGTAAAGATGGCCTGAGGCTCTACAACCTGTGAAGGCTTGCGTAAAAAAGTTGTGGTATACATTAATAACAATGTTCCTCAACGTCAAATTGGAAAGGCTTTGAATGTCTGAATATCGACAGTGCATAACATCATCAAAAGATTCAGAGAAACTGGAAAAATCTCTGTGCATAAGGCAAAAGGCCGAAAACCTTTACTGGATGCCCGTGATCTTTGGGCCATCAGACACCACTGCATCACTCGCTGGCATGATTCTGTCATTGACATCACTAAATGGGCCCAGGAATACTTCAAGAAACCGCTGTCTATAAACACAGTCCGCCATGCCATCCACAGATGCCACCTAAAACTCTATCATGCAAAAAGGAAGCCATTGTTCAGCATGATCCAGAAGTGCTGCCATGTTCTGTGGGCCAAGGTTAATTTTAAATGAACAGTAGCAAAGTGGCAAAGTGTACTGTAGTCAGACGAGCACAAATTTGACATTTTTTAGGAAATCATGGGCGCCGTGTCCTCCGGGCTAAAGAGGAGAAAGACCACCCCTCCTGTTCTCAGCGTTCAGTTCAAAAGCCAACATCTCAGATGGTATGGTGATGCATTCGTGCATATGGTGTGGGACACTTGCATATTTTAAAAAGCACCATGAATGCTGAAAGGTATGTAAAGATTTTAGAGCAACATATGCTCCCCTCCAGACGACATCTATTCCCGGGAAGGCCTTGTGTGTTTCAGCAAGAACAGTTTGTTTCTTGCAAGGAGAACAGAAAGAGCACCTTTGATTTTAAAGTGAATGAGCGAAGGCTAAAATTTGGTAGATGGGCATATATATGGGTACAGTATCAACTTTAATGCACTGATCAGTTTGTTTTCCCTGCATTCCTGGTTTGAAGGACTGTAGTTTCTAGCGGAAGTACTAGGCTGCTGAGCCAGGGCATAACATACGTCATCGCCAAACGTTAGTGATTAGTTTACGGGTACACCAATGATTTTAAACTTCTAACAAGTCCACCAGGAAGTAAACACTTGTCAATGACGACTGTCCAGAGTCTGTGTATGAAGAAAAGCGCAGTAGGACAGTCTGGTTTTACCAGGCTGAGGTCTGGGGCCTTATTTGTAAAAATTTGCGTGGATTTCATACCTAAATAATATGCATACACAAAAAAATAAAAATGACATTTTGTGGAAAATAACCTCATTTATGAACCTATGGTAAAATAAACTGCATGGAATTTTCATTTTATTTAGTCAGGATGGACTTGGAATTTATTGACATTATGCATAATCTTGATAATTTCCCTTTTTCCATGTCAAGTTTGTTTTTATAAATCAGAAACCTGCAAAGAAAGTGATGTACATATCTTTTTTGTGCCTTCACACCCTTTATTATTATTATATATTATTTATATTATTTATGAGGCCCCTGGACATTACCATGGGTTAGGAATTACTGTCACTGTACAATACTTTATTACTGTAGGAATTTATAAGCCATCAATTCATAAGTCAGGCCCATACTGCTCCGCTCCCCAGTTTTCCCCATCTATTCTGCATTCAGAAAAGCCCACTTAACAAACCCATCCTATACTGACCAAAAAAAGAAACGCAATTACGTAATCCGGTACCAAATTTTGACAAACCCATTGAAAAAGATGCTTTTGTTCTGAGTTATTTTTGGAGGTGAGTACTTCTACCATACAAATTTTCACAGTCACTGCGCGTATCCTAGTGCCGCCATTTGTCCGGAACCAAAGAATTGGCAGTGCTTGGGTTCGAGTACTACCATTGTCTTAACACACCCATTTTTGTTTTGAGTTCCTCGTAGACACCGGGGCCTATAAGAGTCTAACCGAAAATGAGTGTAAATCAAACGGGTTATAATGCCATGACTAATGGAAGTTCAACGAGAACGCGCGTTTGGGATGCTACAGGCCGGAAGTCGGGTAGATAGAGTTTCCGGTTAATTCAGTGTGAATTCTGTGACAATTTGTTGCTTCAGAACCTTTTTTAATGCCACTGGACACACGGCTGATCACCTCAGGTCCAGTAGGCCACGTGTTATGACTCCAGCGTCTGCCCGTCATATCACAGCTGACCGTCTGCTACACAACGAATCAAACTTCATTTTATTGAAGACAACCTCAACGCCGTCCATTACCGTGAGGAAATTCTCCATCCAGTCGTTGTTTCGTTTGTCCGACATCACCAACTGACTTTCTAAACGGACAACACGCGTCCGCACGTGGCACGTATCAGTATGGAGTTCTTTTGGGCCAAAAACGTGCAAATCCTTCTCTGGCCTGCATTTTCTCCAGATCTTTCACCTATTAAACACTTGTGGAACATTCTGGATAGAGCAATCCGGAGACGTCAACTACAGCCAGCTACAGTACGTCAGCTAAGACTAGCGCTGACCAAAGAGTGGAACAACGTTTCACACAAGCAACAATCAGACGTCTGGTGATGTCTATGAGACGCAGGTGTACCGCCGGGCTTGACGCTTACGGGGGACATACGAGATACTGATAGTGTCATTTGTGTTTCGTAATGTCAAACTTCACCTTGTTAAATAAAAGCCAACCTTGCGATATTCCAGCCCGATTTTCTGTTATATCTATTGTCTGAGATTCCCTCTTTCATTTGATACCAATGAAGTGTTGATTAATAACAGCTACACTCGATAAAATCAATAAATAGAAAATTGCATTTCTTTTTTTGATCAGTATAAAATGAGCGAAGAGACAGGTTTATGCAAAAAATGACCTCTAAATGAAACTTAAGGTCTTGTGATGCAGGATGGATTGAGTAAAATTGAAACTTTGGCCATGATAGCGAAGCCGGAACGAGACCAGAAGCTGCAATAGCAGAATGAAAAAAGTGTGAGCTTCAAGTCTGCAAGTCAATGGGATGAACAATTTGCTGCACGCTAACACTTTTCGCCATGAAATTAATAAATTCAAGTTTCGACGACAACTGTAACATGTGTAACTTAATACTTCAATAATGAAAAGCTGAGGCATGCTTGCCAGCCAGGGGTGCATTTCCCAAAAACATAGTTGCTAAGTTAGCAACTTCTATAGTTCATCCATTCAGTCAATAGGATCAACTACACTGCCCGGCCAAAAAAAAAGTCGCACACTCAAATATTTAGTTGGAACCCCTGTAGCTTTGATTACAGTGCTAATTTATTTTGTCATTGTTTTGACAACTATATGCAATGCCAGAACATTTATTTTCGATCATACATGCTGTAATTTTTGGCCGAGATCTTGTCTTCTAGACATAATGGTGGTCTTTCTCACTTTCTCACTCGGTGGTCTTTCTTGAACACATCCCAATAACTTTTACTGTGTCTAAGATCAGGACTTTGTGCTGGCAAATATGTTTGTGAAAATGATTCCTCATACTTGTTTTTGCATTCATGAGTTTCTTTGCTAAATACAGGCCAATAAGTTGCCTGTTCTGAAATACTGTAACATCTTTTCCACCAGCAAGGGATGTGTCTTCCGACATGATTTTTTGGGAAATGAGTAGCGATGCGCTTCATCAGTCAGGGGAAAAATGATTATTGCCAGCTGAAACATATTAGTAACCGCGATAATGATCCAATTCTAGAATTTGTTCCTTAATTTCCAAACAGTGACTTTTTTTTTGGCCGGGCAGTGTATGTAAATTAGCATGCAGGGAAAGCACCACAGCTGTGCAAATAGGGCCTCATTTGACCTGCAAGGGCTGTGTTTTTTGTCAAGTGTGAATAAGAATTCATTGACTCTGAAGGTCTCATGTTGTAATCATGTACATAGGCTACCTATTTTCAGACACCTTTCCTCTTCGTGGCCTAATAAAATTCTAAGTCGGTAGTTTTGTCAAATTTGGGTCAATCTTCTTTTTATTTTTCAAAATTTCCGCACAGACCTCAATAAAACACTCATTTTTGAGATAAAGTGGAAAATTTAGGGCATTTAATTAGCAGGATACTGTTCCTGAACTGTTTATGTATACCTTATTAGTTTTTATTTGAGGAAACTTGATGAATTTGCACTTTAAAAAGTCAATTGTAAATGATCTATTAGTTTTTGTATGGCATTAATATTAACCTTTTATGATCTTATTACTGTCAAAAAATATCTTATTAAATGGTCTCTAAATCAAAATGCATTACATTAATTTCGAATCTCCTCGGGACCGACTGATAATCCTCCTCCATGGCCTCCCCGAACTTTTCCCATACCTAAGTTTTTGCTTCCACCACCGCCCGGGCTGCAGCACGCTTAGCCTGCCGGTACCTGTCCGATGCCTCGGGAGTCCCATGAGCCAACCAAGCTCGATAGGTCTCCTACTTCAGCTTGACGGCATCTCTTATTTCAGGTGTCCACCACCGGGTTCGGGGGTTGCCGCCGCAACAGGCGCCGGAAACCTTACGGCCACAGCTCCGAACGGCTACATCAACAATGGATGTGGAGAACATGGTCCATTCAGTCTCAATGTCTCCAGCCTCCCTTGGGATCTGGTCAAAGCTCTCCCAGAGGTGAGAGTTGAAAACCCCTCTGACAAACGGTTCCGCCAGATGCTCCCAACATACCCTCACGACACATTTGGGCCTGCCAAGTCTGTCCAGCTTCCTCCTCCGCCAGTGGAACCAACTCATCACCAGGTGGTGATCAGTGGACAGCTCAGCCCCTCTCTTCACCCGAGTGTCCAAGACATACGACCAAAGGTCAGATCACACGACCACAAAATCGATCATTGACCTTAGACGTCCTAGTGCCACGTGCACTGATAGACGCCCTTATGTTTGAACATGGTGTTTGTCATGGACAAACTGTGACTAGCACAGAAGTAATCTACTAACTAATAACAGACCACCACTCGGGTTCAGATCGGGGAGGTCGTTCCTCCCAATCACGCCCCTTCAGGTGACACTGTCGCTGCCCACGTGGGCGTTGAAGTCCCCCAGCAGAACGATGGAGTCCCCAGTTGGAGCACTTTCCAGTACCCCTTCCAGGGACTCCAAGAAGGTCGGGTACTCTGCACTGCCATTCAGCCCATAAGCCAAAACGACAGTGAGTTACCTGTCCCCGACCCGAAGGCGCAGGGCAGCGACCCTCTCGTTCACTGGGGAAAACACCAACACATGGCGGCTAAGCTGGGGGGCTATAAGCAAACCCACACCAGCCCGCCCCCTCTCACCGCAGGCAACTCCATAATAGAAGAGAGTCCAGCCTCTCTCAAGGAGTTGGGTTCCAGAGCCCAGACTGTGCGTGGAGGTGAGCCTGACTATCTCTAGCCGGTACTGCTCGACCTCCCGCACAAGCTCAGGCTCCTTCCCCCCCAGTGAGGTGACATGCCATGTACCGAGAACGAGATTCAGCGCCCAGGGATTGGGTCCCCGGGGCCCCCGCCCATGACTGCCACCGAAGACACAATGCATCCGCCCCTTTTGAACCCTCCTGCGGATGATGGGCCTACGGGAAGATGGGCCCACATTGCTCGTTCGGGCTGTGCCCGGCCGGGTCCCGTGGGGAGAGACCTGACCACCAGGCGCTCGCCTGCCAACCCCAACCCAGGCCTGGCCCCAGGGTAGGGTCCCGGTGACGCCAATCCGGGCGACGTGAACGTTCTTGCTTTACAGTTCATTCATTAGGGGGTTTTGAACTGCTCTTAGTCTGACCTGTCACCTAGGACTTGTTTGCCCTAGGAGACCCTACCAGGGGCAATAAGCCCCAGACAACATAGCTCCTAGGATCATCCAGGTACTCAAACCCCTCCACCACGATAAGGTGGCGATTCAAGACGCATCAGAAGGGGAAAGCAGTGCCCTGCCAACACTGTTTACAGTGGAGGTGGGGAACTGTTGACTTCGACTGGGGATATTGTCGGCCGGTGGAAGGAATACTTTGATGATCTCCTAAATACCACTGACACGCCTTCCATAGAGGAAGCAGAAGCTGAGGACCCAGAGGCTGATTCGTCCATTCGTCGGCTGAAGTCACTGAGGGAGTCCGGAAGCTCCTTGGTGGCAAGGCACCGGGGATGGATGAGATCCGCCCAGTATCCAGAGTACTCTGGATATTGTAGGGCTGTCTTGGTTAACACGCCTTTGCAGCATCGCGTGGCAGTTGGGGACAGTGCCTCTGGACTGGCAGACCGGGGTGGTGGTCCCTCTTTTTTAGAAGGGGGACCGGAGGGTGTGCTCCAACTATAGGGGGATCACACTCCTCAGCCTCCAGGGTAAAGTCTATTCCAGGGTGCTGGAGAGGAGAATTCGGCCGATAGTCAAACCTCAAATTCAGGAGGAATAATGCGGTTTTCGTCCTAGTCGTGGAACACTGGACCAGCTCTATACCCTCCGCAGGGTGCTTGAGGGTTCATGGGAGTTTGCCCAACCAGTTCACATGTGTTTTGTGGACTTGGAGAAGGCATTCGACCGTGTCCCTCGTGGAATTTTGTGGGAGGTGCTTCGGGAGTATGGAGTCCGGGGCCCTTTACTAAGGGCTGTGCGGTCTCTGTATAACCGGAGCAGGGGCTTGGTTCGCATTGCCGGCAGTAAGTCAGACCTGTTTCCGGTGCATGTTGGACTCCGGCAGGGCTGCCCTTTGTCACCAGTTCTGTTCATTATTTTTATGGACAGAATTTGTAGGTGCAGCCAGGGGCCGGAGGGAGTCTAGTTTGGGGACCAGAGGATCTCATCTCTGCTTTTTGTGGATGATGTTGTCCTGTTGGCTCCTTCGAACCAGGACCTTCAGCATGTACTGGGGCGGTATGCAGCCAAGTGCGAAGTGGCTGGGATGAGAATCAGCACCTCCAAGTCCGAGGCCATGGTTCTCGACTGGAAAAAGGTGGCTATCCCCCTCCGGGTTGGAGGAGAGCTCCTGCCTCAAGTGGAGGAGTATATGTATCTCGGAGTCTTGTTCACGTGTGAGGGAAGGATGGAGCGTGAGCTTGACAGACGGATCAGTGCAGCGGCAGCAGTAATGCGGTCATTGTACCTATCTGTTGTGGTGAAGAAGGAGCTGAGCTGAAAGGCGAAGCTCTCAGTTTACCAGTCAATCTACGTTCCTATCCTCACCTATGGTCGAGAACTTTGGGTCATGACCGAAAGAACGAGTTCTCGGATACAAGCGGCTGAAATGGGTTTCCTCCGCAGGGTGGCGGGGCACTCCCTTAGAGATAGGGTGAGAAGCTGTGTCACCTGGGAGGAGCTCAGAGTAGAGCCGCTGCTCCTCCACGTCGAGAGGAGCCAGCTGGGGTGGCTCGGGCATCTATATCGGATGCCCCTTGGACGCCTTCCTGGGAAGGTGTTCCGGGCATGCCCCACCAGGAGGAGGCCCCGGGCAAGACCCAGGACACGCTGTGGGGACTATGTCATTCGGCTGGCCTGGGAACGCCTCAGGATACCCCCGGGAGAGCTGGAGGAAGTGTCCACGGAGAGGGAAGTCTGAGCAACTTTGCTTAGACTGCTACCCCCGCGACCTGGCCCCAAATAAGCGGAAGAAGATGGATGGATGGATGGACATTTATTTATTTATTTATTATTTATTTATTTATTATTAGGATCCCCATTAGCTGCGCAGAGCTGCAGCTACTCTTCCTGGGGTCCACCCAAAAATTACATACATAATAAATAAGGCACAAGATTCCTAGTATATAAAGGGAAAAAAAAAAAAAAAAAAACAGTATAAAACAGATAAAATAAAAATAAATAAGAACAAAAAGTCCAAAACAAAACAAAAAAACACTTTCAGTGTGATTTATATATCAGTCAGATCCCACTTAGTCTACACACATGTAAAAAGAGATCGGCTATATATATAAAGGTTCACAAATGTGTCCATCTCATCTATGTATTATATATATCTATATATATGCACGTATACATACACATACACATATACATACTTACACATACAACAATGCATATACACATACAATATTCTTATATTATTATATATATATATTATATACTTAGATGCAGTTTTAAGAGTCTTTTGAAATGACCTACATGACCTGAAATGACCTACGAAGACATTGATTTAATTAAATTAAACCTCATTGAATGGTCTCTAAACTGTCAACAAGTTTCTGATAATTGCCCATAATTATCTTATAAGCCACCGAGAAATGTGTTTAATAATTTACAAATGTTACTTTAATGGACACTTATACACGATTAAAATCATTCATTAAACTTCATTTTGTGTTCATGTGAGTTATCTTTGTCTCAGATTAAATTAGTTTCATGATCTGAAACTTTTAAACTTGACTTATTAACAAACATAAAAGAAAGGGGCAAACACTTTTTAACTGCACTGGATTCACCATATTCCATCCTCACCCTAATCAAATGAAATGCATGCTGACAGTGAAATTTTAATCAACAAGAAGCAATTTTCAATTTTTTTGGATGTGAATCAAAACATGCAAGTGCACTGCAGACATTGCTTTTGAAAATTTTGACTCAGTACTGACAAGTCAGTTTCACTGGAAAATATTTTAATACTTTTGACAAAAGATAGCTGTCTCCTTGCTCATGATTATGAAGAGTTGAAAAGGGTAAAACTGATTCTGGACAGCAGCAATCATGGGCCTTACCTTCATACAGCCAGTCACTCAGTCCATTGAAGATGACCCGCTCCTTCCCTGAAGAAGCCAGGCGTATCGAACGGCCCTCCACAGTGGCTCTGTAATAGATATTATTCTCGAATATGAAGATCTAGAGGGTGAAAGGAAAAAATAAAAATTAATATTTTGGTTCATTCGCAGCAGGCATAAAAGTTTTTACAGTGCAAAAGTCAGGATCCTGCTGATCCCGGGTCAAGAAATGGTTTAATTTAATTGAATTTAATTTAATTTAATAGTCTGTTAGGAGTTTCACTGTGGCAGTGTGCTATAATCAGACACTTTTTCATGGATAGTTTTTAGTAAGTCACTTATCGGACAAATAATTCTCACAAACTGTGACCCAGCAAGATTTCAAACCCCCAGCCCTTTCCATAGCAACTAATTAGATGCATATGTAATTACGAAGTACATACATACATATTTACCAATAAAAATATACTCCAGCTGAGAAAGGACTTTTCCACTTGCAGCAGCTCACAGTGCAATAATATTAGATCACTTTGCCCACGAATAACATAAATGGGTGTTATCATGTCATCACAATGTGACAGAAACGTGTTCCCAAAGTAACAACATTCCCACTGCAAATCAGCCATGTTTTGAGGATATTTTCTGATGAGCTGGGCAGAAAATGTTCAGCAGGAAGGACTCATGCTTCCTGTGCTGGTAATGTTGGCTCCCTAAAGAGAGGTGCCCTTTTGGTCTGGACTCCAACCTGTGATGATAGATACCGCATACTAAAAGTCAAGGCCAGCACGGGAATCTCTTCATGCAGAGACCAATTTTCTATGCCGAGGCTCTCAAGGTCAAGTGCACTCTACTTTAAAGGTAAAGAAAAGTGATACAACAGGTGCATTGGAATGCAAAGAGCAGACTTTTTGCTCTCCAAAATGTATAAATTTAATTTTACATGGCCATGTTTTAGCTTTAGCCAGTCAGTAAAGCACTGTGCCATTTCTAGTACTGGTAGTACTTGGGCTCTATGAGAGTGACAAATAGCGTGAATGCAATGCGATCTAGAAGTGGTATTTTACTTTTACTTAAGCAAACTTTCCAAGCAGACCTGAGTTGACACAACCACAATGCCACAATATGTGGCTTTTCGATTTGCAAATAGGACATATGACTCAAATAGGGAAAGTCCATTGAACTTATGTTCACAGATTCCCCATGTCATGACCTGAAGAACATGGGTCGTGCTGGCTGCAACCCTTACCGTGGTTATGCTCAGAGCATTTTCTATTTTATTGTTTTGAGAAGACCAGTATTTAAAATATGGCATCGGTTCAATGGCAAAATGCCTTTAACTAAAATCAGATGCTATCCCAACCGAGTTTGTCCATCATTTCGAACAAGAACATGGCCAGTCATCAATGACTTGAAGTAAGAATAGAGAGCTTGCCAAAGAAAAAAGAAAGGCTAGTATACATTGTGCTCTAGTGTGTATAAATTATATAATGTCATTTAGATGAGAACATACCGGAACCATACTGAATTAATATGTACCAACGATACATTTCTTTGCCCATTAACTGGTGGTTTACAATATCAGTGATGCGCAGAAAACTTTTATGATTCAGGTATGTTGCAACGATGAGTGCAACAGCTGTTGCCTGCTTAGCTGCATGGTGAATAACTGAGAGCTCAGCTGCCTAAATAGAATATCCGGCTCTGCAATGTTGTGCTTAGTTCACGGTGTAGTTCACGGAGGACAGGATGACGAGGACTGGACTCAGGTGCGAAAATGGACACGGTTGTATTTAATCAGCCTTCTGCACAGCAAGAAGATGCATATGATGCAAGACAAAACAAAGAAGGAATCAAGGTTCCTTAATAATACTATTAGTAATACAGACTGACTTTGGCTACAGTAACAGTTGTATTACTAAAATAGGAAAAAGAAAAAGGAAGCGAGGTTCTTGATAATAAAGTTGAAAAAGTGCTGACACTAACAACAAGCAGCACTAAGAATAAGAGTAAGAATATACACATGCAAAAATATGGGAGATAAGTCTATGAAAGACCAGGTTAAACAAAGGCATATGGCTACAAGACTTTGCAAAGGCTATGTGCAAAGCACGGTCATAAATAGCACAGCACCACCACAATGAGGAAATGAACAACAGCTGCATACAATGATTGCGGGGCTGAGATTGCAGTCCAGGTCTTAAGAGACCAGTCTACCAGGTACTGCAACCTGCCTCCATGACGTCTGGAAATCAGTAGGCTGCGGACCCAGTGGGTGGGATCTCCGTCTACCTCTAGGACAGGGGCAGGGTCTTCAGGAGGGTAGCCTCCGCCAGGGGTCCAGCTATCACTTGCCTAAGCAGATACTAAGGCATCCTAGTTACCTCCATATTGTCCATGGGATTGTACCATTGAGCTCCAGTCCGACACTTCACCCCGTTAGAGCCACATATACCCCCTATCAGTGGCTGAAAATCAAGCAATGCAGCAGTATGTGTAAGAAGCTCTACAACAAGGCTTCATTCATCCTTTTACATCACCTTCATCTGCAAATGTCTTTTTCCTCCAGAAGAAGGATGGAAGTCTACGCCCCAGTATAGACTACAGAGGACTTAACATCACGATGAAGTGCTTATATCCACTCCCCCTGGTCCCCAGCGCTGTGGAGCAGCTTTGAGGTGTGAAGAACTTCATAAAGCTCGACCTCCACGGAGTTTACAACTGCATCCATATCAGGAAAGGAGACAAGTGGAAGACAGCTTTTAGCATCAATTCCTGGTACTACCAGTACTACGTAATGCCGTATGACCTTGTCAATGCCACAGACTGGAACTCTGTGTTCCAGTCCTTTATTAATGATGAGCTGCGAGAGATTTTAGGAAGATTGATCATTGCCTACCTCAACGACATCTTTATCTACTCAACCACTTATGTAGAACCTGTGGAACATGTGACGAGAGAATGCACACACCTGATACAACTTCAAATTTATGTCAAAGCCGAAAAGTGCATCTTCCATCAGATCACTGTCTCCTTCCTTGGCTATGTGATTGTACCAGAGCAAGTGGCAGTGGAAGAGAAAATGGTGAAGACAGTAGTAGCATGGCCATTCCCACGGACGATAAAGGAGCTCCAGTGTTTCATGGGGTTTGCAAACTTTTATTGGCACTTCATTAAAAACTTCAGCACAGTTGCCCACCCTCTGACGCGTCTCTTCAAGGGAAAACCCAAAAACTTGGGATGGAATCCGGAAGCTCAGCATGCCTTCAACACACTCAAAAGTATCTCCATCACTGCTCCTATACTCAAGTTATCAGACCTGGAAAAGCCCTTTGTTGTGGAAGTCAATGCCTCCAGCATAGGAGTGGGAGCAATTCTGATCCAGAGGCACGGGATGCCAGAGAAGCTGTACCCCTGTGCCTATTTTTCCCACAATCTGACACCTGCGGAGGCCAACTACGATGTGAGCAACCAGGATCAACTGGCCATGAAGTCGATGCTTGAAGAATGGAGGCATTGGTCGAAGGGGGCCCGTCATCCATTCCTCGAGCTGTCTGTCCAAGAAACCCAAAATATCTGCGAAAGGCACAACGGCTGAATCCACGTCAGGCCAGGTGGATGCTCTTCTTAATACGTTTCAATTTTTGAATAACCTATTGCCCAGGCTCCAGAACATCAAAGCAAAAGCGCTATCCCAAAGATACGAGGTGGAGAGAGATCCAGAGGCAGAAGAGCCGATCCTTCCCTCCTCCTGCATCCTTGCCTCGATCAAGTGGCAGTTGAGCCAGGAGATAGTGAAGGAGACCAGGAGGAGGGAGAGGGAGTGATTCTGTGGGTGAAGTCTTCTGTTATGATTTTGCTTTGAGTGCCGGTGTGGTGCACAGTGGACAGGAAGATGAGGACTGGACTCAGGTGCGAAGATGGACTTGGTTGTATTTAATCAGCCTTCCGCACAGCACAGCATATGATGCAATACAAAACAAAGAAGGATTCAAGGTTCCTTAATAATACTATGAGGAACAGAGACTAGCTTTAGTTGCAGTAACAATGTTTAACTAAAATATGAAAAAGAAAAAGGAAGTGAGGTTCCTGATAAAGTTAAAGTGCTGACATTAACAACAATCAGCACTAAGATTTACCCCTTTCTGCAGATGTAGACGCTTGCGTCTATGGAACTGCAAATTTAAGCAAGCAGTTATTGTACTCGATCACTAGATAGCACCCCCGGATCAGTTTTTGAATATTCACAAGCAAGCAGAGTTCAAACGCGCTTTAGAATATGGGGAAGTTCACTCTACTCGCTGTTTTTCAAGAGTTGCATGAATTAAACTCCTCAGCTAAGCCTGATGTGCAAACGTCAATATCCTTGCTCATAGTATCGATCCAGCAGTTAAAAAAAATGATCTCTTGCGACAGTAAAAATCGTTGTCCTCTGTATCAACCACTTGGTTCAGAAAAATCCATTTTCTGAAGCAAAAAATTCGACATGGTATTGATTCTCTGACATTCTACTTTCAATTACAGTCATCACATACAAAAATTACGTAGTTCCCTACCGTGGATTTACGTGTAGATTCCTCCATTGACAAATTCAGCGCTACATTATACCCGCCCAAGTACTGGTGTTGATAGCCAATCACTCAATTATACACTCAGGCTTTTCTGAGTAACTGCACAGTTATTGTTCACGCCCTCGTGAAACTTCCCCGGTGACAATGTATTGATTGGCTCGTTTCTTATCCAATTCCTGAGTGTTTAAACGTTCCATAGCAAGTGATACACATTGATTGGACATACATAAGAGCATACAACCCTCCCTCTGTGTATCAGCAAGCTCGGTTGTATCCTGTCTATTTTACGCACATTGCGCGGCTGAAATAGACGCGATTTAGAGAAGAAAAAGACTCACAAAAATGGCCTTGAAGTGTTTAGTTACATTTACAGCATTTAAATGAGATAAGGACATGGTCAGTGGGAATTATTTTGAATGAAACAGGACCGGAGGGTTCCTTCTACTGCACATATCGGTCTCTGGAGGAGGGAATCAATGAAAAACGGTAGGCTGCTACTTTTGCTTTTTGTTTTGGAATGTATACCGCATTCAACAAAGTCAAATGCCGGGTTTTTTTTCCTGTTTAAAATGTGAACTGCCCATGCATTTGGGTGGACCCCCTAGTACGTTCATTCCACCGTTCTGTTGAATGTAGAGAGGCAAGTATTGCTTGATATTCCCTGAAAGTGGAATGTCGGTTCTGTTAAAATAAGGTATTTCGGAATTCAGATATTACTGAGTTAGTGAGTTGTACTTGTTCCTTATTAGTGTTGAAATGAGTTTGTGAGCTTGGAAGTGGAAACTGGTAGCTTTCATTGCAGAGTGAATGTTCTGACTGTTTAATCAGCAGTTTATTTCATTAGTATGTGTGCTGGCTTGGGGGACTTTGAAGAAAAATGGACAAAACTCTAAACTTTTTTTGGAGAGAAGGCATGTTTTGTGTTTGGAGAGGTTACTAGTGACCACTGATGTTCAGCTGCACTGATATTGATAAATTCATGCTAAGCTCAACCAGAAAATCATTAGTTCATATTAAATTTCATGCCTCAAAGCTTTATTTGTGTTAAATATGTGATTATTTTATGATTTGACAGTGCACCATTTTTTGGGATCTCAGACTTTTGGGAGCCACTTGGATAGCTGTATAATTTGGCTAATAGCATGTAGGTAATCTAGAATGTAATTTTGAAGATGAATCCTACTTGTGGTCGAGGAGTTTATAATCCCAGAAATATATAGATTTAAGCCCCAGCAGTTTTTCAATTCTCAGTATTATTATTATTATTATTTTTTATTTTTATTTTTTTGCAATTTCAATGGTGAATTCTCATGATGATTTTTAATGTTTGCAGCCCATTTTCTCTACCAAAATCATGAAAATAAACTGAAATACAATGTAATTCTAAATGATGTAAGCGTCTTTTCTGAGTACAATTTTCCTCTTAATGAAGCTTAAATCTCGAATTATAAAGCATTAAATTGGGTAACCCATTAATAGCCAAATTTGGCTTCTGCACAAAGGGGTTAAGAGTTAGAATATTTTCATGCGAAAACACAAGAGATAAGTCTATGCAAGACTAGAGGTTAAACACAGGCATGTGGCTTACGAGACTTTGCAAAGACTAAGTGTGAAGCTTGGTCTTAAATAGCACAACAATACCACACAGTGGAAATGAGCCACAGCTGCATACAGTGATTGCAGGGCTGAGAATGCAGTCCAGGTCGACCGCTGAGTTAGTTGGGTGGAGGCGGGACCTTACAGGCACCTGCAAAAGAGAGCAGTACGGCTAAATTATCGTCATGCGTGCAGCTCGAAACAGTCAAAATGGCGACACGCACAAAATAGCTTGCGATGGCTTTTATGATCCTCACTAAGTCAGTGGGGAAAGGAGCCAGAAATGAATTGTAAGTCAATTTTGAAACTGAAGGTCATCCTCATTCTGACAGAGTTTCAAATTTAATTGCCTTTTCATGTATGAATTTTAGGGAGGGAAACGTGATTTTCATATGAAGGAAAAAGGAGTGAATCCATGAGCCACAGTATGTGCGAAGATTGATTCACAGAATTCCAAGGCTCAGAAGTTAACAAGAAATTTTCTGGTTCATTTTGTATATTCTTAAGAAATAAGGAATGCAGACATATTCAGGAGTTGCGTAGGCTCACGACACATGGCTCACGACACGTATTTCTAGGGTTTGAATTGCAGTTATGTTTACACTTCAAATGCGAAAAAAATGAAACAGCACATGCAGTTACATGAATCGAGCCCACAGGAAGAGATGTGATTGCACTGCTGAGCTGAAGAAGAAATATTTCCCTCACACCGCCTTAGTGTGGCATGACACCATTTGCTGGTGGTCTGGTCCCTGGGACATAAAGGGAGGGCTGAGAGAGAGAGAGAGAGTGAGAGGGAGGGAGGGTAAAGAGGAGAAACAAGACAGGAGAAAGCATTCTGTAATGTGAATATAGGCCACTAGATGGCAGTATTTACCTTTTTTTTGTTAAGCTCAGACGGGAGTCATGTTTAGACATGTCCTGGACATGTCTGGGGCAAGTCTCAGAAAGTAAAAAAAAAAGAGGTCTAAATGTGGGTGGGGTCTGCAAAAGAGTAAATAAGGAAAAGAATTGAGACAGTAAAGTAGTAGGAGAAATTGCAAGAAGATGACCAGACCTGCCATTCTGTTCAAGACCTGTGACGTTTCTTTTGTGGATTTCTTTGCCTGTGTTTGAGCATTTTCTTCATCCAGGACATCACCAAGCCACCCCACCAAAAAGGGACTGTAATTATTTCTGTTTTTTCTTATTTATCAATCTTGGTCTTTAGTTGTAGGTTGTTATTAGTCTTTGTCTTTGTTAAAAATTAAATGTGTTTTAGTTGTTAAAACTGTGTTTGTCATCCCTTGCTGTTGCTGTTGTGTTATAAATGTAATAACAAATTGGGGCCATAACAAATTGGGGGCTCAAGGTCCGGGAGAGACCATTGTGTGAGTAATTTATTGAAAATCTAACATTCCAAATTGTGAAATTGTTTTTGTGAATTATCCTAGATATATATTGACAACAGCAATGGATGATTTCTTGGCATCACCAACCGTAGGGGTTTTGAAGTCTTTTAAAAAGACAGAACTGCTAGAAATTTGCAGACAGTTGGAGCTGACAGAGGTAAAACCAGCCATGCGAAAAGCAAGACTGGCTAGAGAGATAGTTGAATATTACATTGATGAAAATGTGTTTGCACCAGGAGATCTGGAACAGTTTCCAGTGGAAAATCCAAATATAGAAATGGAACTTAAATTAAAAATGCTAGAGATTGAAAGGGAGGAAAGAGAAAAAGAAAGGGAGGAAAAAGAAAAACAAAGAGAATTTGAGAGGGAAGAAAAAGAAAAACAAAGGCAGTTTGAGTTAGAAAAATTAGCAAGAGAAGAAAAACAAAGAGAATTTGAGAGAGAGAAAGAGGAAAGAGCAGAAAGAGAGAGACAGAGACAGAGAGATTTTGAATTAGAAAAATTCGATAGAGAAGAAAGACTCCAAATGGAGCAACGAAAAATTAAAATTGAAACTAAAAATAAATTTTGTGCCAGTCAGGAGGTAAAACTGGTGCCTCCATTTTCAGAAAAGGATGTTGACAACTATTTCCAGTGTTTTGAAAAGGTAGCAAAGAGTTGCCAGTGGCCAAAGGAACACTGGCCTCTGATGTTGCAAACTGTCCTCAAGGGTAAAGCTCAACAAGCCTATTCGGCTTTGTCTTCAGATGATTCCTCTGATTATGAGGTTGTCAAAAAGGTTATTTTGAGAGCTTATGAGTTGGTTCCAGAGGCTTACCGACAGAAATTCAGAGGTCTGAAGAAATCTGAAAATCAGACTTATGTTGAATTTGCTAATGAGAAGCAGGTTTGCTTTGAGCGCTGGTGTACTTCTATGGAGGTCAAGGATGATTTCAACTCACTAAAAGAGATGGTGTTAGTTGAAGAATTCAAGAACTGTGTTAAAGATGATGTTAAGACCTACCTTAATGAGAAGCAAGCACTGAACTTGCAATCAGCTGCCAAATTTGCAGATGAATATGTCCTCACTCATAAGTCCAAATTTCAGTCTAGCAGTAACAATAAATGGTCCCAATTTCAGAAAAAAGGTTACGGTGATACCCAAGATTCCTCACCCAAAGACAAAGACAAATCTGGTGATGGTGCTCAGAAATCCAGTAACAGGTCTGATCAAAGTGTGAAAGCTGACAGTGACAGAAGTGGTCTAGTTTGCAGATATTGCAAGAAATCTGGTCATGTTACAACTAACTGTTGGTTCCTTAAAGCTAAGAAAGAAAAAGAAAAGGATACCAAACCAAATGCCTTTGTGAAAACAAGGTTAGAAACCCCTGTAGTAGATAACCGATCTGCTAAATTGCCTGCTTCTTGTGGGGCTAAAAAGCCTAATACAGCTGACTTTGTGAGGGAGGAATTTCTTCCATTTGTGTCAGAGGGATTTGTGGCTCTGAATGAGCATACTACTCCTGTCCCCATATATATCCTAAGGGATACCGGAGCTTCTCAGTCACTTTTGTTGATGGACTCCTTGGAGTTACGTGATGAGACCGCTTCAGGGGATTTCATACTTGTACAAGGTATTGAAGGGAGGACTGTATCTGTACCCCTGCGCTCTATATTCTTGAAGTCAGATTTAGTTACAGGACAGGTAAAGGTGGGACTTATGTCAAGTCTACCTATAAAGGGTGTTTCTCTGTTGCTAGGCAATGACCTGGCTGGGGGCAAAGTAGTTCCCCCTGTACATCTTACTTCACAGCCGAGCACTGAAAATGGGGATGAGGACCCATCTCTGTATCCTTCTTGCGCAGTGACTCGTGCTATGGCCAAGAAGGCTAAAGAAGATGATGTTGTGGTGCCGTCCAGTACATTGAATAGTCAGGACTCAGGTGGTTCGCCTCATGACTCTGATTGGCCTACTATGGTTTCTCCGTTTGAGGACTTATCAGATACTTTTATCAGTTCTCTATTCAGCCAGCCGTATGGGTCTGGTGATTCTGATGTGTCTGGAGACTTGTCTCTGTCCAGAAAGCGGTTGATTGAGGAGCAAACTAATGATCCTGAAATTGGTGTACTAAAGAGGAGAGCCCTTCCTGAAAAAGAAATAGATGCAGTTCCAGTTGGGTATTATCTCAAGGATGGTGTGTTGATGCGGAAGTGGCGCCCTCCTGATATCCCTGCCAATGCAGATTGGGCAGTGGTCAGGCAAATTGTTGTTCCGAAGGTCTATAGGAATGAGATCTTAACAGTGGCTCATAGTTTACCTTTAGGAGGTCATCTTGGTGTTAACAAGACTGTTGATAAGATCATGAAACACTTCTTTTGGCCTGGGCTTCGGAAAGACGTTTCCAACTTTTGCAAAACCTGTCACACTTGTCAGGTAGTTGGAAAACACCAGTTAGACCCACCTGTAGCTCCATTGCAGCCTATCCCAGCATTTGGGGAGCCATTCTCTAGGGTCATTGTTGATTGCGTTGGTCCATTACCCAAGACTAGATCTGGAAATCAGTACTTGTTGACAATCATGTGTGCATCTACCAGATTCCCCGAAGCCATACCTCTACGTAACATCAAGGCAACTGCAATCTCGAAGGCTTTGATAAAGTTCTTCACGTTGTTTGGTCTTCCCAGGGAAATTCAGTCAGACCAAGGTAGCAATTTCACTTCAGGATTGTTTCAGCAGGTTGTGTATGAACTAGGTGCAAAACAGATTCTTTCTAGTGCCTATCATCCAGAAAGTCAGGGTGCCTTAGAGCGGTTTCATTCCACTCTCAAGACAATGATGAGGACTTATTGTTATGACCATGAGAAAGACTGGGATGAAGGGGTTCATTTGCTGTTGTTTGCAGCTAGAGAAGCAGTGCAGGAGTCTACTGGATTCAGTCCATTTGAGCTAGTGTTTGGTCATGAAGTGAGAGGACCTTTGCTATTATTGAGTGAACAATGGCAAGAGGAAGAGCCGCAAATCAGTCTGTTAGACTATGTTAGCAAGTTCAAGGAAAGATTGCGTGCAGCTTGTGACCTTGCCAAAGAGAACTTGAAATCAAGTCAGGAAAAAATGAAAACTTGGTATGATCATAAGGCTAGAAGCCGTGAGTTTAAACCAGGAGAAAAGGTCCTTGTGTTGTTTCCCTTGCAGTCCAATCCATTGCAGGCTAGATTTCATGGTCCTTATGAAATTCTGACAAAACTCAATGATCTCAATTACATTGTGAAGACTCCAGATAGGAGAAAACCAAAACAACTGTGTCATATTAACATGCTAAAGCCTTATCATGACAGAAATGCTAGGGTTGCAGCTGTCACTTCAGATTCTCCAATGGTCGAAACGTGTGAAGATGAGGGGGAGTTTCAAGATGATGAACCAAGAATTAAAGCTGAAGTTCTTTCATGTAAATTGTCAAACACTGAAGTGTTGCAAAACCTTGATGTAAAACTCCAGCACTTAGAACCCTCACAGAGAGATCAGTTTGAAAGGTTGATCAAGAAATATGAGGATTTGTTTCCTAATGTTCCAAAGAGAGTTACTATAGCCTCTCATGATGTAGATGTTGGTGATGCCAAACCAATAAAACAGCATCCATACCGGATGAATCCTGAAAAGAGAAAGATTGCTGAGAAAGAGGTTGAGTACATGTTAAAACATGATATTATCAGACCCTCCAACTCCGATTGGAGTTCACCCTGTGTGCTAGTTCCAAAACCTGATGGAAGTACTAGATTCTGTACAGATTATCGCAAAGTCAATGCTGTAACTAGAACTGATGTGTTTCCAATACCTAGGATTGATGATTGTATTGATAGAGTAGGGCAAGCAAAGTTTCTGACCAAGATTGATTTATTGAAGGGTTATTGGTGTGTGCCTTTAACTGAGAGGGCCAAGAGCATCTCTGCTTTTGCCACACCATCTGGATTGCACCAGTATGAAGTCCTACCCTTTGGCATGAAAAATGCCCCAGCCACGTTCCAAAGGATGATACAGTCTACAATCGCCGGATTGCCACACACGGGTGCATACATCGATGACCTGATCACATGGAGTGACTCCTGGGAAGAACATCTAAAAGATGTAGAGACGTTGTTCCAGCGCCTGACCCAGGCTAACCTGACTGTTAACCTGAACAAGAGTGACTTTGGTTGTGCTACTGTCACCTATCTTGGCTACGTCATAGGCCAGGGTAAGGTGGCACCCATAAATGCTAAAGTCCAAGCCATCGTGGACTTTCCAGTTCCTCACAACAAAAAAGCTTTGCGCCGCTTCCTTGGAATGATCGGGTACTACCGCAAGTTCTGCAAGAACTTTGCTGAGATTGCTCTCAGTCTAACTAACCAACTGAAGAAAGGCGTAAAGTTCACCTGGGATGATGCATGCCAGAGAGCCTTCGATCGCCTGAAGTCTCTGCTGTGTCACTTCCCCGTGCTCAAATCTCCTGACTTCAACAAACCGTTCTCCATCGCGGTCGATGCTAGCGACCAAGCTTGTGGATCTGTGCTCCTACAGAGAAGTGACTCTGATGACATTGAGCATCCCGTGGCATACTTCTCCAGGAAGTTCAATCGCCACCAAAGGAACTATTCCACAATAGAGAAGGAACTGTTGGCTCTGGTCCTTTCTTTACAACACTTTGAGGTTTATGTTTGTACAGGACAAAAGCCAATGATTGTGTACACTGACCACAATCCGTTAATGTTTTTGAGTAAGATGAAAAACAAGAATCGGAGATTGTTGAATTGGAGTTTGATTTTGCAGGAGTTTGACTTGGAAATTAAGCATGTGAAGGGTACAGACAATGTAATTGCTGATTGCTTATCCCGTGTTTGAATGTGTATATATATATCATGTGTTTGAATATTGTATGATATGTATATATAGACAAGTGTTCACTTAACCATTTTGTATTGAAAAGAAAAATTTTGCCTTTATGAGTCAAAATTTTTCCCTTTTGGAATGGAGGTGTAATGTGAATATAGGCCACTAGATGGCAGTATTTACCTTTTTTTTGTTAAGCTCAGACGGGAGTCATGTTTAGACATGTCCTGGACATGTCTGGGGCAAGTCTCAGAAAGTTAAAAAAAAGAGGTCTAAATGTGGGTGGGGTCTGCAAAAGAGTATATAAGGAAAAGAATTGAGACAGTAAAGTAGTAGGAGAAATTGCAAGAAGATGACCAGACCTGCCATTCTGTTCAAGACCTGTGACGTTTCTTTTGTGGATTTCTTTGCCTGTGTTTGAGCATTTTCTTCATCCAGGACATCACCAAGCCACCCCACCAAAAAGGGACTGTAATTATTTCTGTTTTTTCTTATTTATCAATCTTGGTCTTTAGTTGTAGGTTGTTATTAGTCTTTGTCTTTGTTAAAAATTAAATGTGTTTTAGTTGTTAAAACTGTGTTTGTCATCCCTTGCTGTTGCTGTTGTGTTATAAATGTAATAACAAATTGGGGCCATAACAATTCAAAGCCAGGTGCCTGCAGTGCCTGCATTGGCTCAGGTTGGCTGTATGCTTGGTGATGGGAGTGAGTGTGCGTTCCTTGCCAAACCAGTATCTCTCCATATACTGTATATGTCCTGTCATTTCTGCCACCTGTTGTCATATTATTTTGAGTGCATTTTTTCTGCTTCTCAGTGAGTCTGTCAGCAATTTAGCACAACAATACGTTCAATAAAATCACTCAAAATTTTCAAAGGTGCACAATCGTCCAGTGGTCAACAAAATACCAGGGATCTTTTTTCATGATAACGTCCATAAATCCACTGTGGTTAATTTTTTTTTTTTATTTTAACTGAATTGGAAATGTACATTTTTTGGTTCAGTCTCCAACTACATATATGCTACGATATGGTGTGATGTGAAGTCATTTGATTCATTAATGGTTAGGGTTGTATGTCAGGTGGGTCCCAGGTTATTCAACACTTAAATCATGAAAAGGTCTCCCTTGGGCTGACTATGCTGTGCCAGGCATCACTTGTTGAAAATTGATTTACAATAACGATCAATGCTGACTGATAATGGTGTGCTCACAAAAAAGACACCAACTCACGACATTAATTTTTTGGTCAAGAATGTTCCGGATGTACAACAGTTACAACCAAGCACTCAAAGACATGGGCATTTCTGCTTATCTTCTGACTGACCATCTTTGCCAGTACAATATTAATGAAAAATTGAAGTTCTACACTTCTATTGAAAAATTATGGCTCACAACAAATATACATAAATACATAATTCACCGAGCAGATGACAGTTGAGGCATAAGAGTTTGAAGACTTTTCAAGAAAAAAGTTTATCACCTTTTCAAAATTTAAAGAAAAAACTAAATTTCTCTGCTGTTCAGTTTTATTAGAGCCTCAGTGCCGAGCTTTATTATAAAAGCTAGAAAAGCAGTTTCTTCTTCTTCAGTGAATTAGCAATATTGTCACACTCAGTTCACCGTGGGTACATAGCCCCCCTTACAAAGGAAATCCTCTTTTGTTTCACATGTAATTTATTCGAAAAGAAAAAAGGTACGATGAGCCAATGAGAACACCAACTGATTTTCAGTCAGGTATCCATGTTCTTTTCATGTACTTCATAAATAACAATGACGCGTGAAGGTTCACTCAGATTAATTGCTCTGTATCCACAAAGCTGCATTTAGAAACGGCTTGTTGAAACTAAAACTACGATAATGATGAGTGAATATTACAATGGGGCATGGGGAAACTAATTAATGTAGTGAATTGGAAATGATTTTACAATAATAGTCTATTTATTTTCTGTTCTTTTATGAAATTCCACGCATAAATTGATTCTTGGCATAGTTTCTTGCTCCATCCATCCATCCATCCAACCAGCCATCCATCTTTCCATTCCTCCATCCATACTCTAGATTCCCTTTTTACATGCTATCACGTAAAAATCATTTTCATCATGCCAGAATTTTCATCAGCTATCATGCTGAGGATTTTCAGTCAGCATGAGTTTAGTGAACAGTGCACTTTAGACCTTCAGTGGTGATTCCCCAGAGTCACTATTAGCTTAGGAGCTGCGCAGGGTCAGGGATTTGTTCTGTGGAGGGACAATGGAGGTGTCTGTGAGCCTGAAATTGCAGAAAACTTTTTTTTCTCCAGGCTCACTTAAACTTACAGGCTCTCAGCAGGTTCAGGAGCCACTCCAGCCAATCAAACTCCGCAGCAGAACTGGGCCATTATGACTGCTGCGGGCCCACACAGTCTGCCACTGACACACGACCTGGCCGAGTGTGTGTGTGTGTGTGTGTGTGTTTGTGTGAGTGTATGTCCAAGCAAGTGCATAGATTTCTATCTTCATTTTATTTGTGCCGAACATTCTGAGGTGTGATTATTCACATGAGGTGAAAGGTAGACTGTGTAGAAATTTCCTCATGAACAATGTGTTGACTCAACTAATCCCACTCAATCATCACTTATGACTCACTAGAAGTGTGTGGCGGTGTCTGCATTGACAGAGACCCTGTTGTCTGCCTAAATTTGGTGGCCTAGCAGCAAAGCTGCTCCATTGTGTTTCTACCTTTTTCTTCTTATTATTATTATGCTTCTGCTTTCTGCTATTGAAGTCTATGGCAGCCCCAAAAACCATACCCGAGAAAATGTTAACAACTTGGCAAACTTGTTCAGGACAGTCCCCTGATCAGTCACACCAAGTCACACCTGCCATCAACAGGTCAAAATTTGACAAACATTTACCTTCATAACTTCGGGCCCGTTCATTCGATTTTCACAAGTGGGGTAGTGGTGGAATCCTTGGGCCAAGCTAAGTTCAACGCACCCTACGATGTCATTTTCTACCTATTTATAATTCTCCATTTTGAATTTTAGCAAAAACCTTTCAAAAGTTTCACAGGTCATAAGTTTTGTCCGATTTGAGCAAAACGTGGTTGATAGAATCTGCAGACTGAGCCGCACAAATGACACCAAAAGCCATTTCAATTTTCAAAATTGTTTGCCCGTAACAGCCGATGAAATTTGACAGAGAAGCCGCCAAACAGGATGTGAGGCCACATCTCAGCAACACTTTGACATATCAACCCCAAACTTAGTATCTGGACTCAGTACCTGCCCCTGGCAAGGTATAAAAAATTCTGTGACGTTTGACCTCTAGTGGGCGCTATAAATAGCAAAAACATGTTTTAGCTGATATCTCTTGATCTGTTTGGAGTAACGCCTTAATTTCAGTGTCTCCTGATGCTGTTGGTCATCCCTAGGCATATCCTAGAAGATTGTGTATGTAAGAATCAGAATTTGGTGGCCATTTTGTATTTTGTCCAAAATTTGCATAAATTTACAGAAATTACACAACCGTATATGGGTTAATGTTGAAATTTGTCATAGACATTCAGAGACAAACCATGGTCAAGCACACCAAATTTCATGCCCCTAGCTCAAAAGCTCTAGCGCCACCAACAGGTCAAAGTTTGACATACATTCACCTTCATAACTTTCATCTGACCCTTTCATCCGATTTCTACAAATGAGGTATCTTTGGAATCCTTGGGTCACTTCGAGTTCAACAAATCCTATGATGTCTTTGGCGCCCAATTGTATTTTCCGCAATTTTTAATTTTAGCAAGAGCCTTTCAAAAGTCACAAATTTTGTCCAATTTGAGCGAAACATGGTTCATAAAATCTGCAGACCGAGCCGCACAAACAATACTAAAAGCCATTTCAATTTTCAAAATCGTTTGCCTGAAATAGCCAATGAACAGGATGTGAGGCCATCTCTAAGCAACCCGTTGACATATCAACACCAAACTTAATAATTAGTCTAAAGTCCTGCCCCTGGCAAGGCTCAAAAAAGACCATGACCTTTTTCCTCTGGGGGGTGCTATAAATGACAAAAACATGTTTTAGCCAATATCTCTTGATCTATTTGGATTAAAGCCTTAATTCCAGAGTCAGCTGATGCTGTTGGACATCCCTAAGCAATTCCTTGAAGTAAAAATGCACCAGAGTTTGGCAGCCATTTTGAATTTTGTCCAAAATTTGCTTAAATTTACAGAAATTACAAAGTTTGTCCGGTCATTACGAAACTTGGCAAACATGAATATGTTATGATCCTGCCATGTCTGCCTTGACCATGTTCATGCCTTGCCAATTCTGACTGCCTTTAGTGTTTTTTGACCATTGCTCATGTCTGACTATTCTTTGTATTATGTATTGTGTATTGGTTACTATGATTTGTCATGTTTTATCTTAGTTTACTTTTCCATGTTTTACTTTTTGCCATATTATCATTCTGGTTCATGTTTTCCATTTTGCTTTGCACTTTGTCTCCCCCATCTGGTCTCATATCTAGTCATTGCACTCAGCCCCAGTCTTGTGTTTCACTCTTTGGGTGATTTATTGGATTCTGGTTTTCAATCTTCCTTCCGATCTCGTTTGCTGGATTCACTCTTCTTTTCTGTCTACTAACAATACTAACAGTTTATTATTTTCCCCTGAGATTACTAACAACAACTAACCGTGTATATAATACTAACTTACTAACGAGCACCAAGGATTTGTATAGTTGCACTTACTAATTGATTAACAAGGTCTCAGCACTCGCCCTGTTCTAGTCTCCGCCTCTTTGCTCTCCCTGATAACCTTTGCTGCATTTTCTGTGAAAGCTCACACCTGATCGCGCTGTTCTGTTTCTCATTATCTATCCACGTTAGAAACTCAGTGACTGGAGCCGGAAAGGAATGTCTCGTGTTCCCTGTCCACGTTTTGGCTTTGGCCAATTCCATGTGATCAGGTTCTTCCTCATGTGTCTTCCCCTTGTAATCAGCCTTACTCCCTCCCTACACCTGTGATTCTCCCCAAGTGATCTTCCAAGAAGTGTATATTAGGTGTCTTTTCACTACCATTCCCTGTCAGATCATTCCCGTGTTTACCTGTGCTGCTTCTCTTCTCGCCTTGTATTCAATGAGTTTCTGATTCTGACTGGATTGCCTGACTACTGATTTTTGGTTTGCCCTTTTGGATTACTGTTGCATCTGTGTGTTTTGACCTTTTTCTGCCCGACCTCGATTTTGTGGATTGCTGCCCTGTTAACGATTCGGACTGTCCTTTGGCTTATGAGTTTGCTTCTCCCACAAACCTTTGCCTGTGTACTGGATCTGTTTTGGCTGACTACGATTTTGGGGATTGCTGCCCTGTTTACGAACTCTGCTCTGTCCCATTGGAATTTGATTTTTGGATTGCGGATTCTGTGCTGTTGCCAACTTCCCTGCGGGGGTTACCCCCCTCGCTCAATAAAGCTCCTTATTTTTGCAATCCCGTGTCCTCGCATTTGGTTCCAGATCGCTACCTCAGAATAATCCTATTTAGAGCAAATAAATAAAATAAAATAAATAAATAAAAATTTTCTGCTTGTTTTATGCACTACAAAACATCATGAAATCATATTATTATGCACTATTATTGCGGTTTAAAGTGAGTTGCACTGTAGCATCATACTCAGAAATAAACGCAGTCACAGTTATCATGACATAATTCCTAAGACATAACATATCATGACAGATGAGTAATAGTTTTCGAATGTTTCTTTTCCCTAAATATCGAAATCAGTGGTCTAAAACTCCCATGCATTTGATCAACTGCATTAATTTTTACTTGACAATGAGCGTATTCTGGTAAAGAATATACTGTATTTATACAGCTTTAAAGGGCTGGTGTAGTGGGCAGGGAATTTTGGATACGTTTGCAGAGAGGGATAAGCAAACAGACTCTGAATTCTGCTCCCACACCTGATCCATGAAGCAGGAGGCCACTGCGAACACCTATGTGAGAGGTTAAGACTTTTCTTTCGGAGAACCATAAGTTACAACCAAGAAATAGCATGAATCGCTCAATATGTTTATGAGTAGCACCTAGCACTGCTCGGGATTGTGAACATTATTACTATTGAACTGCTGGTTTGCAACTACAACAACTCCATGTGAGTGACAAGTATTAATGCAGAAGAAAATGTTTTCATAATTTATTTTCTTTTTTATTGTTTAGCTCTTTCTCTTATGATGCTCCGACCCTGTTTAAACGTACTGTGAAAAAACCCACTTTAGATGAAATAAAATTTGAAGAAAAAAATCTGTAACATTTATGACATTACTGAGAATTTAGTAAATACTGGATAGATAAAGATTTGCTGCTCAGTGCTTTAGAATGCATTAACGCATAGACATGCAGTATATGGGACACCGCTTGCAGAGCTTGTACTGGCTGATATCTCTAGACATGCCCACATTCCCATAGATGCTGCGGTAGGTGTGCTATATCAGCTGCTCTCCTGCTCCGCATTTACGGCTTCATATCCCTTTGCTGGTTGCTGCACTGTGTCTTTCTTTGCTGCTGCAGTACACTCACCTGCTGCTAGTTAACATCCCACCTCTACTGCTGCATCCACCGGTGGGCTCTGAATTTCACCTTAGGCCTGAAGGTATATTTTGACACTTTCTCTTCCCTTTTTTAAAGCTCAGTAGGCCGCAGGGCATGTCAGCATTACAGCCAAGATTCCAAGTAATCACTGTATCTACTTGTGAATCCCAACAGTTTGCACATGCTGGCTGACAGAATTACGGTCAGGACAGGCCATTCAAGTCCATCTTGAATGTATCCAGGCTGTAATTCAATGTTCTGAAAGTCATAGTGACATCTTCACTTACCAGCTGTTGCCCATGTGGTCCCCAGCCGGCATACAGCAGTGGGACGTTCTGCACCTCCGGGGGGCTCAGGTTCCAGGTCTCCCTGTGGATGCAGCAAAATGTATGGGACCATAATGGATGAAACGCAAGCAGTCGAGACTCAGCAGATGAGATGTTAGCAGGCAGGATGCAAGGGGACACAGAAATGGATGAGACACAAAAGAACGAGACACAGCTCGACACCTCATCCGGATCAGTGGCTGGAGAATAGAGGGAAGTGACAGTGTTATGACTTAAAAATCACGACAAAGACAACCAGCAAAAACAACTAAAACAAATGTATTCTTCTCTAAAAAAAACCTCAACAAATAATCCACTGTTCAATCCTCTAATAACACTCTAATGCCACTATTTATCTCTGTTGGCAAAACAAAACTCTGCCTCTGCTCTGCTCTTTTTAGACCAAAATCATAACATTTATATAGAAAAGCAACATTCTGGAAAGATCTACAGGATTCCTGGGAAATCCCGCCCCCTCCAGGCAGAAAGGTGCCAGAAGCTTCTTGAAAGCACTAGTCTATTTCAAAGATATTACATCAGATTGTGTTTTGCAACAGACACATCACCAGAGGGTGCTGAAGAACAAAATAAATATTGCTGGCCAGCAAGGCAGCAAAAACAGCATGTAACAAATCTTCATTTACAAATGAAATATAATGCTGTACATAAAATACTCATACATAACAACAGGGATACAGAGCTCCAGCCCCTCTGAGCCCGGGCCCAAAACTGCCTCGCCCCGGTCTACTTGAATGGTTAAATATAGGAGTTCCTTTCACGCAAGCACCCTTAAACGCACTGCAGACTCGCAGCTGATCACTCCAGGGGCGACGTACGCCTGATCAAACAGCAGTTTATACTGTCCACTTTGTGTGCACAGTTAGCATAAAAAAATGCCCAGGGGCAAATCCTGTCTCCCCCTTTGCTTCTCATTTAAGTCGCTAAACTGCGCCAAGAGCATGCTGAAGGGGCAATTACCGTCATGTCTGCGGGTACATTTTTCTTCTTCTTCAGGGCAGTAAAAGAAGAACGTGGTTGACTCAATGTTTCTCTAAAAACTGTCTGATCCAAGGCCAGTGCTAGAGAGATGGCTACAATGTGAGCGAGCACAGTGGACCATACTGCACACCTATCCACAAGATGTGCAATTGGAAGAATACCATTTCAGGATATTTCTGTATATAGCATAGAGAGGTAATCTTCATGAGCTCTTGAGAAAACACAAAATTCTAGCCAGGGTCAGTCACAAGTGTGATCATCCGTTCTGCATCATTTTGATGAATGACATATTTTGTGTTCGCAATGTGGTAGCATATAAAAATTGCTTTGAAAGGTTTGTTAAGTAGTATTCTGCAGTGGTTCTCAAACTTGTTCCTGACGCCCCCCCTTGTGTTTGCTGGTTTTTCTTCTTACCACAATTGCAATCGTAGGATTTTCACAAGGTGTCAATTTGCCTTAATTAGCTGCATTCCATGTTTAGAGCAGGTATTTACCAGCTTTAACCACATTTTCATGGACATATCCACTGTGCCATGATGAATAAAAACCCCTAAACATTATGCTTATATTTCCATACTTTTAGGATTTTCAGGTAAAAACATTTCTGAACAGATCAGATTAGACTCTGAGAAAATCAGTGAGCTCCACATTGGATAGCTGAACTCAAGTGTTTCGAAGTCTTTCAAAATTATTTGCCTGAACTTAATAAAATGAACATGCCACAAAACAGGTGTGACTTTTTTGTTTGACTAATAAATTGTTGGTTTTGCAACCATGTGTTGACAGTTTTCCCAATGAGGTACCTATTGATTGTTAATGTTGATTAAGGGTTCAGTCAAATCGTTTCCCTCCGCAGTTATTCAAACTGGTTTCTAAGATATCTATCTGTGGAATGAAATTCTAATTCTTCATGGCATGTGCAGATTTGTCAAATGTGGCTTAAGAAGACAAATAACTGCTCTAAACATAAATGTACCTAATTCAGGCAAAACAACAGCTTGATAAAATCCTAAGATTGCAATTGTGGTCGGAACAAAAACAAGTATACAGATTGTGGCGTCAGGATTGAGCTTGAGATCCACTGGTATACTGCATGTAGAGAATCATATAGTGCGCAGTGCATTAAGTATTTTGATAGTGATAATACAGACTCCCACAGTAACAGGCTCCATTTGGAAATTACTCACTTAGCTAGAATAAACAGGCCATCAGTTCGATAGAATGCACCCTAATCGGAGCGGTGCCACAAATAGGATGGGGCACCATAAGCAAACTGTTACATGCCAATCAAAACTCACATTCCCAAATGATCAATCAGGTTTGTTTACTTACGACGAATACAGACTGCAGATGATGTAATATGCATTGAAGGAGAGCTGGCACACTTGGGTGAATAAGCAGATATTTGAGTTTATTACGGTTTTTGTATTATTCCTCTGTGCTCTGAATGCAATAAGCACACATGGGCCCAATCAGCATGTTATTGCTCTATTTGCCATTAAAAAAGGAACTGACGACCTAAAACCTCTTTGCTTTCAGCAGAATGACTAAACCAATTTATCAGCTCTTTAAAAAATCAGCTTTTATTACTTTTTGGAAGCCTTTAATATTTACAGTCTTCAAGACAACAGCTTGTTTTTCTTGGCAAGAATACACATTTTATCATTTATACTCATTTATGAGTAAACACTGGTGAAAAAGAGGTTGTTACGACATGATATTTGTTTACATTGCTTAGTTTGTTGATCACTGAGAAGCATATCATGACACAGAACATCTCTGGTGTGTATCTGGAGGTGTCAGTCCATGGAATTACTCTACATACAATGAATCTCTTCTGATATTTTGGATCAGGAGGATCACAGTGCATTGTGGGAGCGAAAATGACTGTTTTGATGAGATAAGAGAATATGCGGGTCATCGAGTGTAAAATGACACATCTGCAGTTCTCCCAAAACAGAGCAGGAAGATGGAGCGATGTCTCTGTCAGACATGTACTCATGGCCAAAGTGGATTCAGACCTCCCATTGTTGCACAGTACTTCCATTTTTACGGTCATATTCTGATCCCCTCGTTTGATCACTGAGCACGTGGACACTGCCTCTGAATGTTACATCACCCCTGAGCGATGCTTTTAATGTGCAGTAACTTTACCTGAGCTAAAGACCTTGGGCTTAACCCTTTGAGCGCTGAATAAATTTTCAAGGAATTAAAAATGCAGTTATCCGGGGCCGTTGAAAACCTATCATGTGGCAAATTGTTTAAAAGAGCTCCCCTGTGGGAGCTCTTTTAAACAAGTTGCCACACGATAGGTTTTCAACAGCATCTGGTTTTGATATGTCACATCTTGGTATCGACCCTTTCAGCACCATAATCATAGGTAAAGTTTCACAAGTAAAAATCAGTTGCGCAAAAATGGAATTTTAAATGATCTATAATAGTCAACATAGATTTGCTGCACATTTGTTTTATGGAAACGAGCCCCCGGCCCTCCAACCACTCTTCTACAGCCCGGTGCCGAGCCACAGCCCATATTTTGAGTAATGCGGCCGTAGATCATGTGACTCATTTGACCCTACTGCTGCTTAACATCAGGAGTATATGTTGGTGAATATTGGCTGTGGTTGTGGCCTCCATTGAGATTGTCAATGCTTCTTACTCAGTACATAACAACGTACTGTAAGAGAACATAATGAATAGAAAAATCCAGGTGACTTTCAGTTCGCTTGCCATGTGTGCTGGCACAGGAGTGTAGTGGCCTCAACACCTACACCTGTTCAGTAAAAATGGAATGCAGGGGGTTGTGGTTCATTGTACCCTAATGGCTTATTGTACTCATTGTGAAGTCCAGCTATTGTTCTGCACACTGAACGTAGAATGTTTTCTTTTGATGAGCAGAAATATTTTTCAGTATTGTCATCAACTCTGTACTGAGAAGTGAAAGGTTACAACTATTTTACAGAATCTAAAATCAACATTTCACCTGAAATGATTATAATTACTATTCAATCAAACTGCTAAATTTGAATTGACCTGGACTGTGCAGCATCATGGAACTGTGCATGCGTTGCTGCAGGTGAAGTTGTCCAGTAACTGATATGAAATTGATAATCAGCAAAAGATAGCGTGGATTTTGCTAATCAAGAATCATATTAAATTTACTGTAATATTTAATTTACTGTGAATATATTGCAGTATTTTACTGTTGAATTTCCCATATATTCTATGTCTAAGCAGCACTTCACCTGAGTGTCAGTAGACAAGGAGTGGTATCCACTAAGCAATTCTTCTTGCGTTCTGGTTAGTTCATTGATAATGCGTACCTTCAGTCTCGGAAATAAGGGTACAATTAATGTCCCTCAGAGCTAATTATTGGACATCAAGGTAACTATTTGTCCCCTGCTAGGGGCTGAAAAGGTACATTTGCATCTTCAAGTGTATGTTCAATATGTGTATGTTAGGGTACTGCCCCATTGATAAGCCTGTGTACCTTTAAAAGTAACAATGATGCACAACAATGAGGGTGTCGTGGCCAAGTGATTTCAGGCAAGATTATCAGTGGCAGTGATTGGGACGCCCCCATGGCCATGACACAGAAAATAGAAAAGAAACAAATGGGAAGGAAATGCATAAATGACTTACTGGGGCTACGTTGTAGGCCAGAAGGACACGTCTCATGTCAGTAGACACTTCATACTTGGTGGCTTGATACATTTCCTCAAGGGAAAGAGTAGAAGTGACCCTTTTCCTAAATAAGCTCGTCCGACAGGTCTCCCCAAACACAGTGCTGAGACAGAAAAAGTGATCTTATCTCCTGCTGAAAGCTATATCTCCACATTGCCCCACATCCAGACTTAGCATTACTGTTGTAAACAAATTGCTTGTAAACTGCTTGAATTACAAACATGCTGATATCATCTTTCCTGAAAGGTGCTGAATCATCTGAGAATTCAGACCCACACATTGCAGGACCTTTAAGTACAACAGCTGAAGAATTAAAGCAACAGAGATTTTTCCAGCACCTTATAGTCAAAAGCCTTGCAAATGTTATAAAAGTAGCAACAGTCTGACTGCTGAGATTAATGCTTTTCATGTTTTTTTGTTTTTAGATTTTATATCTCAGTACTCACAAATTTCCTTCTTTCAACCAAAATGACTTTATCCTGTGTCTTGACATTGAAACGGACCACATCTCCTTCACGTGTTCGGAGGAGTAACTCATCGCCTGAATAAAAAATTAAAAGAAAAAAAACTAAATTAAACATAAAAATCTTAAAATTTCAATAACAGCAATAGTACAGTGGACCCCATGTGATACATTCAGAGAGGTGTGGAGTGTGATATGAGGCGCTGAAATATTGCAAGTGAAGTTATGAAACTTTAAAGGACTAAAACCCTTTTTTGCCATTAAATTGCTTTCAATATGTAAAAAGGACTTTAACTACGATTATTACTGCTTTAGTTTTCATAGGAAATAATTTAGGTAGTAGCTTTTACACAAAGTAATCAACAACTGATTTTTTTATTTTTTTACATAGCTTATCTCTTGGTTTTCAGTGAACACCATTCTTACTATACATCCTCTGAAAACTTATTTTCATCCCGCCAATCATAAGGGAGCTTATCTCCTGTCCACACCGAGGCTTTGTCTTATTTGCAACGGTTAATATTTAAATACATCATACCGACCAAAGGCACGCGAGTGAGAGTAGCGAGAGCTTCAAAGCCATCAAGCTGTGCGTGCAAAAAACAATCAAATCAAATTTTACATAGCTAGCTCACTATTCATGTCATGGGTGAATGTGGGTTTACCGCTGTTTCTTCCTATTGTGTCAACTATGGTAGCTCCTTTGAAGCCAAAGTAGTTGTAGATCGCTAATGTTAGCTAGCAGCTCTTATTAATTGGTCATTTCAGTGTGAAGCCCTCCTTCGATATTTTCTGTTTGTATACATTGCTTGTTGGACTGAAGCTGTGAGCAGGGTGCAGAGCCAGTCTGTAACGCTAACATAGTCCTGAACAGCCAGAAAGGGTGAAACTTTCTTCTCATCTGTACTTCATAATTGGAAATTTTCTCTGATTAAATGTAGCATTTTCATGGATCCTGAATGTCACTTGAAATGTTGTGCTCTACTTGCACATATAATTGCCATGTGGATGGAATGATATTGTCTCCAATCATGTGTGACTGTGTTTGAGACAACACCATTGCAATCGGATAATGCATTTGTTCATTCCACGATCTTTACATTTTTCTACACGTTGCTGGACGGGGGTTATCGGGTGATGCAGTAGGTAGCACTGTTGCCTCAATGCGAGGCAGTTCTGAGTTTCAATTTCTGTTGGATAGCAGCGAGGCTAGGCAAAGCGAAATGCAGTACCTCAGTCTGATGGAAACTAAATGTTACTGGGTCTGTGTGTGTCTATTCATTTACCCCTACTATGTGTCATAAGGTGCAGAAATGTAGCGCAACACATCAGATTTATGTTGGAATACCAGCAAACTATATTTCACAGCGCTGATTCCCTTTCTCAGGTCAGAAGCAGTCGAGGAGCTCCATTATGTAACATTTGGCCTTTATACGTCAATGATAATAAAACACCAGAGAAACCAAGCCCATTTCCTACACATCTTTAAATATCTCTCTGCCCTGCTGACTGCATTTCTTGAAATGGTGCCTGTTAATTGAATGTCAAGACCTGCCGCAAACTTGTGCAAAAGCTAATGGCCAAGCCATGACCAGATGCCCTCTTTGCCAAACATGGTGAATGGAGAGTTTAAAGGCTAAAAGCTTAATATGGTAGCCTTTTAACACAAGAAGCTCAATAGCAAGCAACAGTGAAACCTTGCAGTGTCAATTACATTAAGTATTTTAAAGAGCAATTTAAAAAGTCCGCTCTCACAACCTGTAACTCCCACTCAAGTTTTCAGATTTTTTTAGTGCATCTTGAAGGTAACCCTCACAATTTAATCCTGAAATGTTTCATCTCTTCCTCTGAAAGGATGTTTCTAGCCTATTCCTTCTGGCATTTGCGTAGATCCACCTGACCTCACCTTTCCCCTCATCCACTGTGAGGTATTTTCCTCCTTTTCCTTTCACACTTTTCACCAATGTACAGTCATTTTATCACATCATTAATCGTAGAAAAGGTCTCATCCCCAGCATCCTTTGCTTCTGTTTTTATGGACCTAACTCTCTCCTTAAGAACCAAATATTCACTGTTTCATTTGTAGGTACCCGTTTTGCTGGCCATTTCTGTATTTCTGTTGCAAAGTCTTCTTCATTAGTATCTTTACATTAAAGAAACTATCACCATTACTGCTCATGCTCAGAACTTACATCCCAAGAACATGAATCTGCTTGACTGCAAGTTATAATCTGATTCCATTATTGCAAATCCATCTTCATTTTGCATTACTTTGGTCTATTTAAGTTACAACAGCATTATGCTTTTTATATTTAGTAGCTTTCTATGGAAATTTGAGGATTCAGCCAAGGAATGCAAAGAATTGCCAATTATCAAAGGAGAAGAAAAATACCTTCTAAATTTTGACTTGCAGTTGAACGGATTTACGATGTTCAAAGTTGTGAGTGTGCACAGTCTTTGTGACACAGCTCTAATTTTACAGATTTTTCTTCCATACCCATCACGTACATTCACTTTGGGCTACACTTAAAACCAACACCCACACTGGCCCTTTTTTAACAAGTCTGGATACCAGTAGCAGCTGGTGAACTGGCAACAGGGGAAGCTCAAACCCATCCCTTAATGATTAGTAATGACCTGTTTTCAATCATTCATTTAAATTACCTTTACAGAAACTCCAAAAACTCTCAACATTATCAGGTGAGGTCAGTTTTCATTTATAAAGCACACCTGTCAACTCTAACGCATTCAACATGAGTTTTAGTGGCAAATTTACGTTCCCCTGATGAAGTCAGCAATTAATCAATCAACTATGGACTTTTCATTCTTTTCTTTACTCAGGGGTTGGAAGCAATGCATGTGTTTCATTCTTGTTTCAATTGTTGAAATGAAATAAGATCATTTGAAACGTTTTTATGCAATTGCATTGCCTCATTTAATGAGCTGGGCTACTGGAAAAGTATGACTGATACATGATAGAGAAAAATCTGGAACAAATGCCAGATCACGGTTTTCTTTTGCAGGCAAGCCATTGCAAACACCATGTAAATGATGTTGGCGATGCAGTAACACGTCTCAAGCCTCATTTGGGCAAAAATGAATACTCATGACCAGTATACTGAGTGCTCACTACTTACAGGTCATCACATTGGGGCACTGTTTCCAATGCCCAATATATGAATTTTTTTTTTCTTTAAAATAAATCATTCACACAGACTGCCAGTGTTCAATGCTAGGACAAGTTTATTGAAAGAGGATTACAATATCAACATATTCAGTGTGTTGCTTGACTGCAATATAAGCTCATAGGCTCAGATCAATGAAGCCATCTTTTGGCACAGATGAATGGGAGTCTATGGTTACATGGAAAATCGTTCCAATCCCTCGTTTCTGTGAATAAAAAAGGAAAGAAATCAGTTTATTTCCATTTGATGTTGAGTATTGTTTACCTTTAACACAAAAGTCACTGAGGTTTCCCTCATTTACAGAGACAAGCGGGTTTCCAAAATGTAAAGAAATGTAAAAACAGTAAATTGACATGAAAATATAACAGTATGCAATAGAAAATAAGGTCAAAGCAAGTGAGTAACAGTCACATGCTGACACTATAAAAATAAATCAGTTGTTCAGCAAAAACTATTATGGATGACATCACAGGAATCAGGGACCAAATGTATAAAATCTGCCAGGGAAGGAAGGACCTTCCACTTAACAGGGCATTGAAGAGTATTCCAACATTTATGAGCATCAAAATAAAAAACGAATTTCCCAAGTTTGGTTTTTACATGAGAGAGACCTTAAGAATCATCCATTTATTTGATCTTATCAAAGAGTAGCCAACATTTTCTTCATGAGGAGAGGGAGAAAATTCTTACCTCCATGGTTTGAATGAACACAATGCTCAATGCCTTTATAGTTGTCAGGTTGTCCAACATCCCACTTTGTAAACGACACAGCACGACCATCAGTCCATATCCATTTTCCCTCCTGTATAAGAAACAGATTCGAAGGCATTGGCACAATATGCATTTCTCTGGAGCACAAACCATGTACAGGCAATATCAATTGTCTCAGTGGCTGTTGTTCCTCTGAATAAAACAGGTACAGAAAAGAATGCATTCAGCTTGGGGTCAGGTCACCACATGTAAAAAGCGATTTATGAGGATCGGTATTTCTGTCATTTCCCAACAAATCTCAATTACATTTTATGAGTGGATAACAATAGCCACTGGCTCACCAAATACTGATTTGAGTATAGCTGCTTTATGGCAATACAGTACTTTAGAGCAGTGGCGTGCACAGACATTTTGGGGGGCAGGTGCTCAGTGAAAAATAAGGGCACTTTGTGCTGCCCCTTATTATAGCAGTGTGAGAGGTGTGTGCAGGGGGGCGGGCGGGGGGGGACTTTATTATCACATGCTGTCAATCGTCGAGAATTTATCCATGATCATGTCAACATGGGCCGCATTCAGTAACTCTAAAAAAAAAAACTCTCAAAAGGGCACAGTGCCTGTGTTCCATTCTCGGATAGACATCCGGCTGATTGTGGAACTGTAACAGTGCAAATGACGCACTACCTCTCGGCAGCTGAGATCCGTTTGTAACATGCCAAAGCCTCTTTTTCTCTCTCCTTTGTGTCAAGTCATTCCATTTTCTTGATGCAGTAGCATTTTTTGTTGTTGTTTTTTTTTTTGGCCTTATGTAGGCTATTGACCACACCAGAAAGAACAAGTCAAATGTCATTGTACACATCACGAACAGCTCACTGTTTGTTATATATATATATATACACATCTTTTTTTTTGCTAGGATATTTATATAAATAGGATATTTCCAGATACATCTCCCAGAAGTACCTTGTGGCGGTCTGACAGTCCAATCCAGAATGTAATGTCTCTACGGTCATTGCGCTTCTGGAGTGCCTTAAGAAACCAATGATCCCATTCAGAGTGCACTGAGGCCAGATTTCCACCTAAATCCACACAGCATTTCTGACAGAGAGAGAGAGAGAGAGAGAGACAGAGAAAGTTGGGGGGGGTAAAAGATCTGTCATTTCATCACCTCAGACGGTAGACAGTTTACTTCATGACCTGTAAAATATATTTCACATGAACAAAAGACTTTAAACTTTTAATCAGATTTGGAGAATCACATTTCTATAATTGTAATTCTGCGTAAATGCTGAAAAGTGTCCCCATGCAAGCTCATCCATAGTGACTTGTGCAACCCCAATTACAAAAAGTAGGTACATTATGGAAAATGCAAATAAAATTATCAAACACAGAGGGCTGATTTGAAAAGACCATGCCTTCTCTACTATATTTTAAAATAGTACAACTACACATTATTTGATGTTTAAACGTGTGAATTGAATTATCATATTGAGAATATACAGTGTGATGACTGCAAAAAAAGTTGGCACAGTTCACTGTTTAGCCCTGCAAAACACTGTTTATTAATCTCACTATGGGCAGTGGGGTCACCAGTTGGTCAAGTCTGCCACTCCTCCATTATGCAAGTTTTCTGCTGCTTCATTGCCATATATTTGCTTTATAATGCACCACACATTATCCACTGGAGATATTTCAGGACCTCAGACTGGTCAATATGGCACCCTCACTGACTGCTTATGCAGCCATACACTTGTAATCATTGCAGAGTATAGTTTGGCGTTGTCTTGCTGAAAAAGTGAATGGCTGTGTCAGGAATAGAAACTTTAAGACGGCAGCATATTTTGCAAGACAGTTTTAACACATCTTTTGGCATTAATGGTACATTTGCAAATGTGCAGGTCAGCAATTCCATGTACACTTACACGCCTCCATAGCCTGACAGAAACTGGCTTTTGTACACAATACTGACAACTTAGGTTGCCTTCTTGTTTTTGGTCAAGAGAACAGGGAATCTTTTTTTCACAAAGCAATTGAAATGTTGATTATCAAACCACATAACAGGCTGCTCCTGTTCTACGGTCCATCACAGATGACACGGGGTCCAGATAAGTTAAAATTTTGGATAGTTGATGTATGGCTTCATAGTGATATCCAATAGGGTTGCATGAAAGTTTTTAAAGCAGTGATGTCTGAAGGATCATGGGCATTCAAAAGTGGTTTTCAGCCTTATCTTTTAGGTACCAAGATTTAAAATATCATATTGTGAAATTACGTATTGTAGAGGATGAAATACCCAAAATCCTTCATGGATTATAAGTTTATGCATGTTAAAAAAATTGGTTGGCGTGGACCCATCTTTTCTTTTGAGGGACTCAATATTTTCCCATGGTTAAATCCTTTTTATGCCCCCGCCCTCCAAAGAGGAAAGGGGGCACTATGTCGACACCATGTCTGTCCGTCGTCCGTCGACTTTTCGTTTCCGTGGGATAACTATAGAATTCCTCGTCGGATTGATGCCATTTCTTAATGGCGTATTGGGAGTGGCTAGAGGAAGGTTCCTTTCGAAAACCAGCGTAGTGCAATATCTAATATGGCTGCCACAGCAGCCATTTCAATATGCCGTTGATCAACATACAGGCGGGGGAAACTGCCACGCTCTGCGTTGCTCTTGTTTTACTATGCCATGGTTATCTCACCTCTATAACATCAACTGCTTCACATCACCTTATTATTGCAATTCGTCACATTATTTTTAGTCCAAAATTGCCACCTCAACAACTTTTTTGGAATCTGTCGCCGTCAGCAGATTTTAAATAAGTATTTCCCATAAACAATTGAAGACAAACGTTAAAGCATCAACTAATGTGTTTTAATGTTTCAGTATATCAGAGAGTGAATGTACAGAAAAATCTGTCGGTTTTATTTTATTTGCATTTTCCAGAATATTCCAACGTTTTTGAAATTAGGGTTGTATGTCCCTCTATCAGAACAAAAATTCACAGTGATATTATATCACATATTCTGTTGCTAGCAGATCCTCATAAGCATCAAAAAGTATCAAACACACATCAACTGCACACAAAAAATGTGTTGGGCAAAAGTTTTGGCTCCCAAGCTTGGTGGCTGAGCTCCTATGTGTATTCTGGTTTGTGTACCAACCACAATGGCAATCAAAGATTTTGATTTCTTAAGTAGGTTCATTTGATTGTAAGAGGGATCACTTACCTATTAAATCAGTATTACACCAGAAATGGCTTTCCAATAAGAAAGGGCTAGGCAATATGAGATTTCCGACTTTTGTGTTTGCAGCATTATGGCAAACGATGACATAAAAACAGATGACACAAAAATTTGGCGTCTAATTTGATTTTCATTAATGATTTTTCTTTTTCAAGCTTCAGCACAATGCAGATTTTCCTCATTATCTTATAATTTGTCTTTGAATTAATTGCTCATTATCTAAGAAATGCTTATGATTGTTTGCTTGGCATCTAGACTTTCACCAGTTAGTCTTGGTGGGCAAGGTCTTGCTACTGTGCTAACTGCTAATTAGCAAAGCTAACTTTTTCGATGGCAGATTGGTGTTACTGCTAAGTTCGAAAATCGTTTGCGGACCAATTACCCTCTGCTAAATTTAGTTCAACTTACTTTCAGTCCACTTTACCACCGGTACAGTTAATTGAGTAAAAGGGGCACTTCTGTGACATTTAACTTTATCTCTATGTATCTGATGGAAGGATATAGTAAAAAAAAAATACATTCAGTTTTTGTATATGTCTGGAAATCAGCCTCAAAATCTGAAAATATTCCCCTTAGTTGTTGTTATTTTCCGTGTGCAGTGATGCACAGCAGATGGAGGTAAGGAAGAAATACAACCACTGAACTTCTAAATAGAGAAAATTTCCACTCTTCCTGTTTCATTAGGGGTGCTGGTGTGATAGCCCACCATTAATTCTGCACTGTGGAACTGTAGCCCCAAAATGTAATGCTCATGGGTAAAATTTCTTCTTCTGATTATGTTGTTTTTGATATTATGGGCCAAAAAAATAGATACAATTCTACTTGACATTTTAACAGGTTTTCAATTGTAGCAAAATATGTTGATGATACCATTAGTGAAGTCATGCACCATTTATGGCTTTCTCCCTGCCGCAGTAAACCACAAAAGGATATGCAAGTGTTTTTTAATTCTTTTTTTTAATCATACTAATTTTTGTTGATGTAATTGTTTGGAAAATACCTAAAGAATAAAACGGCTGTAGGCCACTTCGTCCTCAGACTTTTGACCCCCAATTTTTCTATATCCCCGGACTCTTCGTCCCCAAATTGTCCTCCCCTAAGAATTTTCATCCTCAGACTCTTTGTCCCCGTTGACTTTTTGAGGACAAAATCCAGGGACAAAAAGTCCTTGAGGACAAAGAGTTCACACAAGAAAAGTCCTGAGGGACGAGGAGGCTATCGGATCGAAGAGTCCGGGTACGAAATGTCCAGGGACAAAAACTTCAGGGATGGAAAATCCAGGGGGAAAAGTCCTGTAACTGGAATATAATGCACCCAAAACTGAGGCCATAATTATCGTGGTTCTGATCATTGAGTTGACATTAGAAAACTGCTAGGTACCTGACTCTCTTACGGACCTGAAACTCCACAGTTGTCCTCTCCTCTCCCGGAGGGGGGGGGGTTTCAAAGGCGAAATTTAGTCTTGATTGACATTAATTGCTTGGGTCAGAAAATGAACGGAAAGATTGCATCATTCAGAATTCATTTAGTAGGTAAACCCCGTAACTCCAATGGGAGATCCCTTTGTAGTCCTCAAGAGGAAAATGTTTGCGAAAACTCTTACCTTTCTATGCTTATTTCCGAATTTACCAGCATTACATCTCATGTTTGCAATGGAATGTTGATATTCACATGCCCATACTGTATTTCCAAGTGAAAAGTTAAAAATTATGTTTTGAAGCTTTGGCTTTTTTTTTTTTTTGCCCGTTCACCAGTGCCTTTAGAAGGGTGAGCTAGCACACTGCATTGCTTTAGTTTTTGTCTTAGCAGCAAATGCAAAATGAAGCCATGGAGGTTATAAATATGCAAATATTTTCAGCTGCTGATATGTATGGTCTGTATGTGACTTATTCATTCAAAGTCTGCATTTTAAAAGTATATATGGTTTTACTATCAGTGAATTAACAGTCAATGGTATTTCATTTCCTCCTTTCATATGCATTTTTATTTTCCATGTCTGTGTTTTGAGGGTTTCACAGCCAAATAACCTAAATCTACATGAGAAAAGTTTGTGGTTATGTTAAGCTTCCCCTAAATTTTTAGCAATTTATTTATTTAGCATTATTTAAATTAATTTTTTGAGCTAGCAGATAAGCAGCCATCAAAGTTAAGCTTTCAGTTAGTGGTATGTGCCCTCCACAGCCAATGGTGGAATCAGCTCAGTTTCTTTTTGATCATTTAGAGATACAGTGCTCTGTTTTTTGTCTAAGAAGGTTAGCAATATAGCTCAAAAAGTACTAAATGTCCTCAAATATTCCATTTATGGCTATTTCTGACATAAGATGAAAAAGAGTTTACATAATCCCTTATGATGAACTCCTAGTTGGAAAGAATTAATTACTTGTTCAATTATTTGATTGACATTGTGTTGGAATTTAAACACGCATACCAGTGGCGTAGCCAGCGGGGGTGCTAAGACATGTCCTTTTTTAACTGCAATTAGTAGTTCTCAATAATTTTCATTTATTGACGAGTTTTCCAATTATCTTAATTGGCAACCAAAGACGTGGTTTCTCTCCATATGCGATCTGACAGCGATTAAATCTTGGGTTAAATTCAGTATAGTTGCGAATCAGATGAATGATTGTCGTCTTTCCTAATCGGGGAAAACAAGCAGCACCTGTTAACTGTGGAGTGCTCTCGGAGTGAACCTTCTGTTGATTATGAAAATGACCGAGAACAGGTCAGGACTAATAATTGTATTAAACAGAAGTTTTGTGCAACCAAACTCTCTGTACTTGTTCCGCAACTATACTGAATTTAGCCCATGGTTTAATCGCTGTTAAATCGCATATGGAGAAAAACCGCGTCTTCGGTTGCCAATTACGATATTTGTAAAACGCGTCAATAAAGGAATATGATTGAGAACTACTATTTGCAGTCAAAAAGGAACATCTCTTAGCACCCCCACTGGCTATGCCACTGGCGCATACAAACTGGGACTCTTGGGAGGAGTTTGGAGCCACAGGGCAGAAGGAACATACACCCTGAAATTGAGAGGTAAACTTCAGAAAGTAAAATATCCCTTTGAGATGTTACCTCAGCAGAAATCCAGGATAAATCTCTGGAGAAGTACTTAAAGCAGCGCCAGTTGTTGTACTCCCAACCTGCAGGGCAAAGGCTCCATCCATATCCTGGCACCGCTGTTTAAGATACAGAGGGACACTGTCCATTCAATGGCCAAGTTTCAAATGGTCTCTCAAATATCAAATAATTTATAATTAGAAGAGCAAACCTAGGTCCAGTTCCATTTAATTTCAATTTGACTAAGAAAATTATTTTAAAGTACAACAACATTGTTTTCTTTAACTCTGACTTTTTGTGAATTAAGACTTATCAGTTGCTCATGGCAAATAAAAAAAAAAAAAACTCACCTCAAGATAAGCAGGAAAGTACAGCAATACAGATGAATGAAGAAAATGTGAAGAAGGCCATGATGGCTTTTCTGCGGCCAGGAGAGACAGATGGTAAACACAGTAATTGAAATGAAATAATAAAATTAAGATATTTCAAAAAAACCTTGCAAATATACAGTTAGAGTGTGTTTCACAGACTGATTCTTACAGCAAGGAACATTTGACAGTGAAACTACTGACTATCATGTCTTTTTATAAGCAAGTCAGAAATGTTTTATTGAAGCTTTGTTTGCTAAAGTGTGAGGTATTGTGGGTCGAAAAATGATCATTGCTGTTTTACAAAAGGGTGTGTGTTCCTGAGAAGGCTACAGAGGAGTATACTTGATGATATTCCTAAAATTTATGATGCTGATCTTGAAACTTGACGTGTAATAAACAAATAATCTATTTGAATTACACTTGAAACACTTTCCTGAGAAAGCAGCCTTCAAATTCCAGGAAAGTCTTTCTCCTCTTGCAGACCAAACCTGATAAGTATCAAAAGTTATACAGTCGTTTGAAAAAGTATATGCCCTCTTCTCAGTTTATCATTTTGTTGTATATTTGTCACACTTAAATGATTCAGATCATCAAACTAATTTTAAAATTGGGAAATAATAACCCAAGAAAGCACAAATGATGTTTTCACATAATGAAAACAGGAACCATAAGTCCTCCAAAACTTTTTCACAGATGCCAATTTTGAAAGAAGGTGCATTTCATATTCCCACGGCCAAACTGCCCCATGCGCCACTTTGCTCCCTCAGTAGAACATCTATCTGAAACATCATCATTTCCAGCTCTGTCTCCAGTTTTCTTTTTATCTCCATGGCCCACAGACCATTTACAATTTAAAATGAAGATAGATATTCCTCCGAGAAATTAATTGTTATTTCAGTAATATAATTGGTCTATTTCTTCCATTGAAATTTTGCCCAAGTAAAGCAACAATCTTGTGTATTGCAAATTCATCCAATTGATTCGAACATTCATGGCGTATCGTTGCATGTCAGGATAAGAAAAAATGGTGACAAGTGTTTGAACTGCGTCGCTTCGAAGGAAGTTAAAATAGTGTTCGCAAAAAAGCTTAAAATATCAACAATCCTCAAATTTTCATTTTGCCATAGTTTCAAAAATTTTTAAGTTAGACCCTTGCTTTTTGGTATGCAAACTCTTATCAATTGTCCCTGTTTGGAGGCGAAATTTGGACCTGATACGAGCATTTTAACGTAAGATTTGTAACATTATAGTAATTAAAGTGTCTGATGTTAGACGAAAATGGCTGGTTATTGTTGCAGGGCTACCAAAACTGACATGCTAGGAGCACAGGGTGTGAATCAGGTTTTCCATGGAGCCAATATGTTGGTCTTCTACTGTAATAAAGTTTTTTTAATCAATATTGACTTTTATGATTTGTCTGTCCCTAGGGGTAATAGTGCGGTAATTGGAAATTTCACCCATATATGTGTGTGTTTTTTCTTCAGATAGTCTGTGTGTTTGGCAAGGCGAAAAATGCTTTACACAGCAATGCACAGTTCCACTGACTCCCAGATTATTTATGAGAAATACTGGTTTCAGAATAATTGATATATTTTTGCTTTTGTGGTTCTTACTCAAAATGCAGGTAAATATCAAAAATATTCAACTCAGAAGAGTGAGTCAAAATTCCTCCACTGCAATGTGGAAAAACTGATCTCTGGTTGTGAGAGGGGTTTGCAGTTGCAGGAGTGTTTGCAGTGCAGTTTCAGCTGAATATGGCATAACCTGCCATTAGTATTGGCTGGTATAGCGATTTAGGTGCTGAACAGTCTTTTTTATTCAATAAATGAAATTTACATTTGAATGTTTTTTTGTGTCATGGTCTCATTATCTTTTACTACACTTTGCATGAAGTGTCATGGACCAGACTGCAGGAACCACACTCAGACCCAGGGATAGCGAGAACAATTTTTTTTACTTTCAGAATCAGAAACCAGGAACAGGACCTAAATCAAAATAATTCACAAGAGGCAGATCACAAACCTGGCGCAGTGCAGGCTCAAAGCACATCCAACAGAGATAAAGAGCAGGCTGGTCAAGGTTAATAGAGCAGGCAAGAGTCAGAGCAGCTATATCGGCCCGGGGGAGCAGGGCAGGAGTGGAGGAAGGCATGGTGGGGAATGAATTAGCATAGACTAATGAAAAAAGGCTTGGAAACAGGAGCACAAGAGTAGCCATAACTGGGACCAGGAAAACTGGGAGGAGGACCGTGAAGGAGCTAGCAACAAGCATGAGGACTGGTACCAAACAATCTGGCAGAGAAGACAGGATAAATGTCCTGTGGCAGTGAGCAAAAATGGAACAAAGGCACCAGAAAGGGCGTGAAGAATGTGCAGGGGAGTTGAGAAGATAAAACAAAAATTCAATAATCTAAAATAATTAAGAGAGAAACAGGAGACTCATGAACAGCCAAAAAAAGGTAAAAGTTCTTTAAAAGGGACACGTGACAATAAAGATCTCAAACCATTTAGTGTGATAAATATGCAGAAACAGAGGAAATCAGGAGGGGGCAAATATTTGTTCATTGCACCGCATTACGGTGTTTGGAACAAGGTCTCAGGAATCAGTTTAGGTTTAATTCACTGCTATGTATTTTTATTGTATTTATATGTACATTATGTGTGTAAGAAAACAGATGTTTTTGATGATCCCATGTTACATGGCTTTAGTATACATTCTTTTTCACGGGTTTGACTCCTGAACCCAGATAACAAAATTCTTCTGGTCCATATCCGGCCCACACCTGACACATTCGGCCCACATATCCGGCCCACATACCGCATGGATTGATGGCACTTGGGCGCTCTGCTCCTGTTTGCCAGAACTTGGCCACAACCAAACCATCGCAATGCCAGATGTCAGCCAAGAGCATATGATGCAGTATTTGTGGGCCAATTTTGGTTCACTTACAGACTGACTATTGTCACTCTGCCAAATATTTGCCAATTGTGGGCCATATTTGTTTTGTGATATGTGGGCCAAATTCAGCATTTACCACATGGGCCACTTTTGGTTCACATCTATTTTGTCCGGGCCAGAAGAATGCCAAAAATGGCCCACATCCGTATTCTATCTGGGAATATTCCAAAAATGTACATAGAGCTGAACTCTCTCAAAAATGTGTTGGAAAAAAGACAAGAGGAAGATTATTTCAAAAGAGCTGTATGCACACACCATCGGATATATATATTTTTTTCAATATTTGCCCATAAGTGCCCTTTATGATTACATTTGCTTACTACAAAAGTACAAGGTTTGATAATAAAGTTTAAAGAGTCTTTCTTTTTGGCTACCTGTGCCTGCACAGCAGTGAGCAAACACCAGTTTATCAGTGAGCAAACAATACAAACAGTGATCCACCCCATGAGCAGGAATTTTCTTCATATGCTCTTGTTCCGTGTTGCAAAAATTGTGTCGGAGTACTGCCAACTCTTTCCCCTATTATCATAAAATCACCTTAAATTCAGTCATTTTTGCAGAAAAAAATGCAATCCCATGATAGCACGTCTACTGCCTCGGAATTACAGCGCCCTCCATAATTATTGGCACCCCTGTGGAACCAGAAATTTCCTGTTCTTCATTGAATAAATGAGGTCTCCTGACACAAATGAATGCATGAATGAATGAATAAAGAGGATCATCCTGATTGTTACCAATCCAAATTGTGCGAGTGTGAGGTAGGAGAATAAAGATGCATCAGATTTGTTAGTAAGCTGACATAATGCAATGATGTCTTTAACTGGCTATTCTACCATTAATGGGACCTGGCTGAGGTGCGTAGAAAAGCTAAGAAGAACACCCGCATGCACTCCCGGGGAATATACTCATACTAAGTCAGCCAACCGCCACAACTTCCCAGTGGTGCACAGCGTTCGTCTCGCAATTGCCCTATGGATACAAACAATGTTCGTCTCGCAACTGCTTCATGGATATAAACAGCTTTCAACCCGCCACCGCAAGCAACTTGGTAGAATCCATTCCTTTGCTAGGACAGATATGACTCAATATCTCGACCTTAGTGAACCATGTATCATCGAGCTGAGTTAGCTTCTTAGCCTAGGTTGTAAGCCATAGCTAGCTTGGTTGCTGCGAGCTAGAAGGACGTGTTTTAGCAGACTGGCTCCATTGGGCCCGTCGCAGCTCCAATAACGGCCCACCTTTTTCTCATTTTTGGATTGGCTGGGAGATAGGCGGAGTCAAAAAAGTGCCAAGATGGTGACAAAATTTGCTTCAAAGTGGATATTCAAAAACCTATGGGTGACGTCATGGAGGCTACGTCTATGTTTTATACAGCCTATGTTACCAATGCACTATTGCATCCTCATTCACGGTTAAATAAATAAATCAATATTGCTTGTTCTGAAAAGTGTCCCCTGTCTGTGCTTCATGTCATGCAGAGATCAAACAGACATTCTTAAGTATATTTATGCGGAAGATTTTGCTGCAGTTAATTGTGTTTGGAGTCCACTTTTATAGTTGAATCTTTAAGGCAACACACCTTGGTTCTAAAATGTTTGCCCTCCCTACCTGTTCGGTGCTCTGAAAAAGTATTCGGCCTCTTCTAAATTTTCTCTATTTTTGCGTATTTCTCACCCTACAAGTTTCAGATAAAGTCCTTCTTTTTACATTATTAGACAAATATAACTCAAGTCAACACAAAATGCAGTTTGAAGTCTCCTTTTCAAGGGAGCCCCTGGAGTTGAGCTGGAGAGGGAGAGGACAAGTTGCACAGCCAATTAGATCAGGGGATGATTAGGTGGCAGGTTGAAAGAGCCAGGTTGGGAATTTAGCCATGACACCGGGGAACCCCTTGCTCTTACCGAAGAGTGTCATAGGATCTTTTATGACCACAGTGAGTCAGGACCTCAGTTTACGGTCTCATCCAAAAGACATTGTCTCCTTCAGTACAGTGTCTCCATCACTGCACTGGGGCATTGGGGATTATTCTGCCTGAGGGAAGATCACAACTTACTGGCCCACGAACACCTCTTCAAACAGCAGCTTGGTTTTCCGAGATGGTGTCCCATCCAAATACTAACCAAGCCCACAACTGCTTAGCTTCAGCCACGCAGCTGGAGCAGATTGAGTAAAAAAAGCTGTCCAATTTTACCTGGCCATATGAGAAAAAAGGTAATGGAAGAGTTTGTTTTCAAAAGGCAATAAATCCAGTTTACTGGATTTACTGGATTACCAGTTTACCACGAGTATTGTGATTGGTGCCCTGTTTACGGTTCTGGATTTTGCCCTTAGGATTCTGATTTTTGGATTGTACCATTGCCTGCTCTGTTGGGGATTTCCCCACTTCAGAAATAAAGACTCCCTGTTTTGTACTCTCTGGTGCTCGCTTGTGGTTCCTATACGTAATCCTGACAGAATCAGGATAAAAATTGATAAAAATTCTAAACTTTATCATGGAGAAAAGGCATGTTTTGGGTTTTGAGAGGTTACTGGTTGTTGTGTTCCGTGGTCTGAGTGTCTGGTTAGTCAATTTTAGGTTTCTTTCATTTTGGAATGTCAGTTTTTAGTCCAAGTCTTAGTGTTCACATTTCATTCCTCTCCTGTGTAGTCCAGTCCACGTTTTACCCATGTACTGTCTTTGCTTTCTCCCCGGTCACGTCATTGTTTGTATAAGTTTCTGTGTTAATTGATTGTGACACTATTTCGGGTGATTTAATGGATTCTGGGTTTCATCCTTCCTTCTGTTCTCGTTTGCTAGTTTCCCCTTGCTTTTCTATTCATACTAATATTACTAACAGTTTGTTGTTTTCTAAAATTACTCACCAAACTAACCTTGTATATAATACTAATCTACTAACGAGCACCCGGGATTGTATAGCTGCACTTACTAATTGACTAATTATCTCTCAGCAGTCGCTCTGTTCTAGCTCCGCCCCTCGCCTTACTGTTCACTGGCTTTGCTAAAGTTTCCCGCAGAATCTCTGCATTCTTATAATTTGTTCTGGCTCTTTTTCTGTACACTTAGGAGTCTTTTTATCCAGTTTATTTATCCCATCTTTGGGATTGTCTTGTGATCCTTGTCTTTGTGTTAGTGTTAATCTGTTCGAGTTATTGGTTTCCCTCATGTTCCACCCCTTGTTAATTGGATTTAGTTTCTACACCTGTGTCTGTGTGTGCCCCTGCCCTATTTAGCTGAGCAGTTTCTGCACGCATGCAGATCTGACTTCATCCACGCACGTGCGCATGCATTCCCACTCTCACTCTCCCTGCCCGGTGCACTTCTCCTCTGGTCCCCTCAGTTTCCTGTGTGTTCTCAAGTTCAGCCTCCTTCCCTGTCCAGCCTGCCCTTCCTGCTGCTTTCAAGCCCCTGGTGCCCCCTGTCTCCTCCAGCGTCTGCTGTGTCCTTGTGCCAGTCTTCCTCTGTCTCGTGTTGTCCTGAGCACCAGCGGCCCTGCCTGTCCTGAGCACCAGCCGCCCTGCCTGTCCTGAGCACCAGCCAAGTCCAAGCCATAGCCACAGCCCCAAGCTCAAGCTGTGAAAAGATCACAGATGGAGTCTAGGTTTGTATTACAGGCGTTTACATTACATTACAATACTCTATATTACAGGTTCTTAGCAGACGCCAGAGCGACGTACAAAAGTGCAAAAGATCAGCACAAAAGGGCAGAGCTCCCAGGGGACAAGTATAAGTGCGAACAGTTAAGTGACAGAACACGTCATCACTTACTGTTAGCACTTGTACATGTCCTTGTACTGATCTTTTCCACTTTTGTATGTCGCTTTGGATAAGAGTGTCTGCTAAGAACCTGTAATGTAATGTAATGTATATGTCTGTAATACAAACCTAGACTCCATCTGTGACCGTTTTGGCAAGGCGAGTCATTGTAATTGTATTATGTCAAGTTTGACCTTCAAATGTCATCAATAGTCACATATGAAGTTATATATGAACTTTCATTTGGTGACCTTGTGTAATCATTTTTTATTGATTCATTTAATTATTATAAATTGTTTATCCTTGCTTGGGCCTACTTTGCTTTGTTTCATAACCTTTTAGGCCTGAGTGTGCACTCTTGCATGTTTCTGATTAGCCTGGGCCTGCATAACTGTAAGTTTCCATAAATCTGACCGGTGCGTCATGGCATATAGCCTATCTGGAGTCATGAGGACCTGATGGGCCCATAACAGGGGCAAGATGTTATTTCTCTCTCTTAGTTTATGTGTTTACAGAAGAAGAAGTACGAGGTAGAGGGTTCGGAATGTGAACGAGATAAGCCGGAGAGGAGGGAGGAATCACCTGTCTTCTCTGTGAGATGTATACGCATAACTAAGGGGTGGCTTGATGTGGGTTGCAGGCGACTGCAAGAGTCTTCCAGATTACATCATGATGTGTAAATCAGCGCAGGCGGAGAACATCACAATGTTTTCCTATATAAGCCACAGAATTAGAAACGGTCCTCATCCTCGATTTTGCTGACTTGGCTTGTATGTGGGGATCCTTTTTCTGCAGAAAAAGTAAACTGACTTTGGCTTGGATATTAACTTCTCTGCCTCCGACTGATTTTTTTCTTTGAGTCGTCTGAGTTTCTTTTTGTGATGGTAATACCAGGAATATAAAATCAAAATTCCAACAACAGACCTTCGTATTGACCTTCAAAGGTCAAATGTGAGTGAAAATTCAATGACTTGTATCACTAAAACGGTCACACATTGAGCCTAAGTTTGTGTTACTGACATCTAGGAAGTCAGATAAGAACTTTCATTTGGTGACATTCAACTTGACTGTCCGTGACCTTTGAGGGTCAATCTCCACAGTGAAATTACAATGACTTGTATCACCAAAATGGTCTCAGATGGAGCCAAGGTTTGTGTAGAGGCATTTAGAAAGTCATATATGAAGTCCATTTGCTGACCACAACTTGACATTCCGTGACCTTTAAAGTTTAAAAAAAAAACTCATTTTCAATTTGAATTTGGCAAAAATAGTTACAGATGCTGAGAAATATGAATAGTAAGAGGTATTAAATATAGAAACAAGTAATTTTATGTAGTTTTAGATATTTTATTGTTGAGATGAAAATTGTGTGAAAAATAGATTTCCGAGTGTGTCTGTAGTTTTCAAACTTCATGCACTTTAAATGGCTGTAATTTTTTTTTTCACATTTTGTATTGAAAAACAAAGTTGGTTCCATAAACTACACAGATTAAGCTACAAGATCAGCCCATTCACTATGTGTTACAAAGAAATATAATTTATCACACGTTCACTTTCGCTTGGCCAGACCCCACTTGTATCATCGCTATGAGACTGCTTGCCGGTAAGCGACAGGACCCTGGGTCTTATTTTTTTATATTGTACAAAACCCAAAACCAGTGAAGTTGGTACGTTGTGTAAATCATAAATAAAAAACAGAATACAATGATTTGCAAATCCTTTTCAGTCTATTTTCAATTGAATACACTGCAAAGACAAGTTACCTAATGTTCGAACAGGTGAACTTTGTAATTTTTTGCAAATATTACCTCATTTGGAATTTAATGCCTGCAACATGTTTCAAATTAGCTGGCACAAGTGGCAAAAAAGACTGAGAGAGTTGAGGAATGCTCATCAAACACTTATTGGAAACATCCCACAGGTGAATGGGCTAATTGGGAACAGGTGGGTGCCATGATTGAGTATAAAAGCAGCTTCCCTGAAAGGCTCAGTCATTCACAAACAAGGATGGAGCGAGGGTCACCACTTCGTGAACAAATGCGTGAGCTGATTGTCGAATAGTATAAAAACAACATTCCTCAACGAGCCATTGCAAGAAATTTAGGGATTTCATCATCTACGGTCCGTAATATTGTCAAAAGGTTCAGAGAATCTGAAGAAATCTCTGCACGTAAGCGAAAAGGCCGAAAGCCAACATTGAATGCCCGTGACCTTCGATCCCTCAGGCGATACTGCATCAAAAACCAACATCAGTGTGTAAAGGACATCACCACATGGGCTCAGGAACACTTCAGAAAACCACTGTCAGTAACTACAGTCCGTCGCTACATCTGTAAGTGCAAGTTAAAACTCTGCAATGCAAAGCGAAAGCCATTTATCAACAGCACCCAGAAAAGCCGCCGGCTTCGCTGGGCCCAAGCTCATCTAAGATGGACTGATGCAAAGTGGAAAAGTGTTCTGTGGTCTGAGGAGTCCACCTTTCAAATTGTTTTTGGAAACTGTGGACGTCGTGTCCTCCGGACCAAAGAGGAAAAGAACCATCCGGACTGTTATAGGCGCAAAGTTCAAAAGCCAGCATCTGTGATGGTATGGGGGAGCCCAAGGCATGGGCAACTTACACATATGTGAAGGCACCATTAATGCTGAAAGGTACATACAGGTTTTGGAGCAACATATGTTGCCATCCAAGCAACATCTTTTTCATGGACGCCCCTGCTTATTTCAGCAAGACAATGCCAAGCCACATTCTGCACGTGTTACAACAGCATGGCTCCGTCGTAAAAGAGTGCGGGTACTAGACTGGCCTGCCTGTAGTCCAGACCTGTCTCCCATTGAAAATGTGTGGCGCATTATGAAGCGTAAAATACGACAACGGAGACCCCGGACTGTTGAACAACTTAAGCTGTACATCAAGCATGAATGGGAAAGAGTTCCACCTGAAAAGCTTCAAAAATTGGTCTTCTCAGTTCCCAAACCTTTACTGAGTGTCGTTAAAAGGAAAGGCGATGTAACACAGTGGTAAAAAGGCCCCTGTGCCAACATTTTTGCAATGTGTTGCTGCCTTTAAACTCTAAGTTAATGATTATTTGCAAAAAAAAAAAAAAGTTTCTCAGTTTGAACATTAAACATCTTGTCTTTGCAGTGTATTCAATTGAATATAAGTTGAAAAGGACTTGCAAATCATTGTATTCTGTTTTTATCTACGATTTACATAACGTGCCAACTTCACTGGTTTTGGGTTTTGTATAAATGTTTATGGGTACACAATTCATTGTATATTCTGTATATTGGATTTACTGTTCATTTGTTTTTTAAATTCTATTTTTGCACATTTCATCTGTTCATTTATTCATAATTTAGTTGTGTTTTTGTCTGTCTTTACTTGATTAGAATAGTAATAGTGATAGAATAATATATGATCAAACATTTATATATTCATACATTCATAAGGTCAACTGTACTTTTATTCATAAGCACATTGTTATTTTTTGAACAAAGTGTGCTAGAGAAACAAAGAAAAAGGTTTATTATTATTACTACTACTATTATTATTATTATCATCATCATTATTAGGTTCAGTTCAACCTTTGCCAATAACAGCCTGTAACAGTAGTATATACAGGTATCTAACATTCAATAATAAATATAATGGTCCTTTTACGTAAATAAGCCCATAATAATCTTATTCTTCTTCTACGCCTATCGGCAGATGGCCTTCGCGAGGAAATCAAGCATTTGTAACGTGAGCACAATGTAGTTTGCAACAAGTAAGCAGGGGTGTCCCTAAAAAGGTGCCATCACCACAATGCATTAATATATCCTTCAGCATCAATGGCAGCTTCGCAGTGTCAACTTACCCCAACATTGGGCACTAAAAACCTCCATGCCATGCATGGCATACCCTGGCTTTTGAACCTTAAATAGGTAACAAGAAGTAAAATAAATTTCCAGGATACTCATTAAAGATACTTGGATGACATTGCAATGGCCAAAGTGCACTGTAGCCTATGCACCCAGATCGTTTTTCTGGAAGACTGTATTCTGGACAGTGCAATAAATGGTATTCCACCAAGACTCGTGAGTCAACTTCTCTAAATAACTTTAATATTTTGAATAACAAAATAAATAAAATGTTTTATTTAAGTCCACAAAATAAAGACGTGGGGCTCTAATTTCTTGGCGCTGCGCAAGTGGCGTAGCGTGTCGCAGCCCGCGCAGTGGTTATTTTCGTGTGGTGTAACACCGTGCGCAGCCACTTTGGCAATTTGGTAGACGCAAGTGCGCCAAGATGGGTGTGGCGGCGTAGTAGGGGGAGGTGTCACATATTCATCAAGACGCAGTGACAATTTTGTAGAAAAAGTCACCGCTGGAGTTGTGCACAAAGCTCGCCATCTCCAAACAGGGTTACTTTCTGTGCAGTGGTAATTTGGCTGACCGGCGTACAGTGCGTACACGTCACCAAAACCTCACAGGCAGGTTTCCAGAATGTCAGGAACATTCCAATGCAAGAAATAATTACAGGAAGCACTATTTAATGTAACTATCTGAATAAGGACATAAATTATAGTATCTATATCGATTGTCCTGATGTCAGATTACAGGCAGTTGCCACGCGTAATGGAAACTTGACCTGGCTTAGTCGACGCAGCTGAATCTGTGATGCAAACTAACGACTTCACATCTTTCTCAGCCAACCACAAACTGCATATACATTTGTTTCGTGTCCAGTGTGCAAGCAGCTCAATACTCTACTATTATTGTCACTTAGGTCGTTTTTAGTGGGGGAAAGTAATCCAGCCTGATTGCTATGATGTCGTACGTATGTGAGTTAAGATCACATATTGAAAATAAATGTGTAACGTATCTTGCATTGTTGTCCATGCATGTTAATCTCAAAATTTTAAGCAGCAACAGGGTGTAATAATAGGAACACACTATCCATCGTTTCTCTTCCCAATGATGCAGGTAGAAGAAATAAACGAGCAACTGTCGTATTTCATGCCAACTTCATAAGTTTGAATGATCTGACGTAGTTTTCGTTTTGAAATTGCATTCAAGTTCGCTAATGGTAGTAGTTCGCGAATGCCCTAGCTAGCCAGCTAACTCATTCGTAATGCTTAATATAGACGTAAGCGGTGCAGAAAACAAGCCTGAAGCAGCAAAGTAAAATGCAACATTAATGCATCATGTAGATATAGGACAGAAGCTTCTTTATTTCAACACTAAGGTGAGGAGAGGAGCTCATTTTATTGGTGAAGAGTTGACTCGGCTGTGTTAAACCCACTTAAGCCTTTTCTCCTACCTCTTTGTTACTTGCGCCGGAAGGCGGGGCAGAGGTGGGACAGAGGAGTACTTGCGCCAGGCAACGCTGGGCACGAAATTGCAACATACGCCTGGACACACCCCGTTGGCGCGGCGCTCCCACTATTCGCCGCGCCTGCGCCTGGTCTACGAATTTAGAGCCTAAGCACTTTCACAAAAAAAAACAATAAATTATGTGTGCACCAGTCTCTTTTGTGAACACCCGATAGGATGGCAATATTGGTGCTAAAGTTTACCCAGCCTCACAAGATGGATTGCTCATCTTTCGATTACACCTACAGTATGTGTGCCGTGCATGTATTTATATACACACAGAAAAACCACTCCTACTGAGAGACCTCTGAAGAGCAACACTAGTCCTCTTCACTAGTCCATAATTATGTGGTGTTCTGTCAGTTTTCTGATCTTAAACGAGGCTGAACAATTAGTGTAGCCCTCAGACGAAGTTGAGCAGCTACTATAGATACATGCTTGTCGTCTTTGTCTCCGCGCCCACAAACACTTCCTTGTGGACGCTGTACAGGCTGTAATTTTTGACCGATTACTTTAATATTTGGTATGGACATGTGTTATTCTTCAGTTATGGCACCTATCAATTTTGGCTGCCATGAACAGTATTGGGCAAAAAAAGGAGAAGTGGCTTTTGGGGGCTACACCGTACACCCATGCAGCCGCGGGCGACCAGACTGTCTACTTTAGTATGGTCTTACAGCGCCTGTAAAAATAGGAATTTCAAAAGTCAACAAGAGTTAAACTGCAGAGCTATATATATATATATATATACACTGCTCACAAAAATTAAAGGAACACTTTTTTTATTGGGCCTGGCATGAATTGAATTAAACCTGTCTGATAATTTTCTGGTTGGTTAAGCAGCTGAGGGCCTCGTTAATCAATTTCAGCTGTATTGGTGTTCATGGAATTAACAACAGGTGCACTTCAGTGGCAACAATTAGAAAACCCTCAAAACAGGACTGGTTTTACATGTGGAGGTCATTTCAAGTTTCTCCCTCTTGATCTGTTTTGGCTGGTTTTCCGCTCGTGCTGATTTTGGCTAGCGTAATTATCTCTACTGGCAGTATGAGACGATTCCTTAACCCTACAGGATGGCACATCCACACGTGCTGCAGCAAGAAGGTTTAATGTGTCTCCCAGCACAATCTCCAGAACATGGAGGAGATTTCAGGAGACTGGTGGTTATTCTCGGAGAGCTGGACAGGGCCGTAGAAGGTCCTCAACCCCTCAGCAGGACCGATACCTGCTCCTTTGTGCAAGGCGGAACAGGCTGAGCACTGCTCGTGCCCTACAGAATGACCTCCAGAGGGCCACTGGTGTGAATGTCTCTACCCAAACAATTAGGAACAGACTTCATGAAGGTAGCCTGAGGGCCCGACGTCCTGTAGTGGGCCCTGTGCTCACTGCCCAGCACCGTGGAGCTCGACTGGCATTTGCTCAAGAACACCAGAATTGGCAAGTCCGCCATTGGCGCCCTGTGCTTTTCACAGACGAGAGCAGGTTCACCCTGAGCACCTGTGATAGACGTGAAAGAGTCTGGAGAAGACAAGGAGAACGTCATGATGCCTGCACCATCGTTCAACATGACAGGTTTGGTGGTGGGTCAGTGATGGTCTGGGGAGGCATATCCATGGAGGGACGCACAGACCTCTACTGCCTAGGAAATGGTGCTCTGACTGCAATAAGGTATCGAGATGAAATCCTTGAACCCATTGTCAGACCCTACGCTGGTGCAGTAGGTCCTGGTTTCCTCCTAATGCACGACAATGCCCGGCCTCACGTGGCAAGAGTATGCAGGCAGGATGGATGAAGGAATTGAAACAATTGAATGGCCTTCACGATCCCCTGACTTAAACCCAATAGAACATCTCTGGGACATTATGTTTTGGTCCATTAGGCGCAGCCAGGTTGCTCCTCAGACTGTACAACAGCTCAGGGATGCCCTCACACAGACCTGGGAGGAAATGCCACAAGACACCATCCGTCGTCTCAGTAGGAGCATGCCGCGACGTTGTCAAGCATGCATACAAGCTCGTGGGGGCCACTCAAGATACTGAAAAGCATTTTGAGTTGCAGAAATTACGTTTTGGAAAAAATGGACTAGCCTGCCACATGTTCATTTCACTCTGATTTTATGGTGTCTACACAATTGAGCCCTCTGTATGCTGAAAACTTTTATTTCCATTAAAAGACTTGGCATCCTTTTGTTCCTAAGACACTGCCCTGTCGTTATTTGTGTAGATATTAAACTTCATATTGAGATCTGATGTATCTAATGTGTTTCTTTAAAGTGCTCCTTTAATTTTTGTGAGCAGTGTATATATATATATATATATATACAAAACCCAAAACCAGTTAAGTTGGCACGTTATATAAATCGTAGATAAAAACAGAATACAATGATTTGCAAATCCTTTTCAACTTATATTCAATTGAATACATCACAAAGACAACATTTTTAATGTTCAAACTGAGAAACTTCTTTTTTTTTTTGCAAATAATCATTAACTTGGAATTTAAAGGCAGCAACACATGGCAAAAAAGTTGGCACAGGGGCCTTTTTACCACTGTGTTACATCGCCTTTCCTTTTAACGACACTCAGTAAACGTTTGGGAACTGAGGAGACCAATTTTTGAAGCTTTCCAGGTGGATGTCTTTCCCATTCTTGCTTGATGTACAGCTTAAGTTGTTCAACAGTCCGGAGTCTCCGTTGTTGTATTTTACGCTTCATAATGCGCCACACATTTTCAATGGGAGACAGGTCTGGACTACAGGCAGGCCAGTCTAGAACCCGCACTCTTATACTACTGAGCCATGCTGTCGTAACACGTGCAGAATGTGGCATGGCATTGTCTTGCTGAAAAAAGCAGGGGCGTCCATGAAAAAGATGTTGCTTGGATGGCAACATATGTTGCTCCAAAACCTGTTTGTACCTTTTAGCATTAATGGTGCCTTCACATATGTGTAAGTTGCCCATGCCTCGGGCACAAATACACCCCCATACCATCACAGATGCTGGCTTTTGAACTTTGCGCCTATAACAGTCCGGATGGTTCTTTTCCTCTTTGGTCCGGAGGACACGAAGTCCACAGTTTCCAAAAACAATTTGAAATGTGAACTCGTCAGACCACAGAACACTTTTCCACTTTGCATCAGTCCATCTTAGATGAGCTTGGGCCCAGCGAAGCCGGCGGCGTTTCTGGGTGCTGTTGATAAATGGCTTTCGCTTTGCATTGCAGAGTTTTAACTTGCCCTTGCAGATGTATTGACGAACTATAGTTACTGACAGTGGTTTTCTGAAGTGTTCCTAAGCCCATGTGGTGATGTCAGTTACACACTGATGTCAGTTTTTGATGCAGTACCGCCTGAGGGATCGAAGGTCAAGGGCATTCAATGTTGCTTTTCGGCCTTGTCGCTTACATGCAGTGATTTCTCCAGATTGTTTGAACCTTTTGACGATATTACGGACCGTAGTTGATGAAATCCCTAAATTTCTTGCAATAGCTCGTTGAGGAATGTTGTTTTTAAACTGTTCGACAATCAGCTCACGCATTTGTTCACTACGTGGTGACCCTTGCCCCATCCTTGTTTGTGAATGACTGAGCATTTCAGGGAAGCTGCTTTTATACCCAATCATAGCACTCACCTGTTCCCAATTAGCCCGTTCACCTGTGGGATGTTCCAAATAAGTGTTTGATGAGCATTCCTCAACTCTCTCAATCTTTTCTGCCACTTGTGCCAGCTTTTTTGAAACATGTTGCAGGCATCAAATTCCAAATGAGCTAATATTTGCAAAAAATTACAAAGTTTACCTGTTCGAACATAAAGTAACTTGTCTTTGCAGTGTATTCAATTGAATATAGGTTGAAAAGGATTCGCAAATCATTGTATTCTGTTTTAATTTACGATTTACACAACGTGCCAACTTCTCTGATTTTGGGTTTTGTATATGTAAGGGATACTTAACGAGAAGGTGTGCATTCCACGGGTTTAATGAACGACGCGGAGGTGCATTGCCTCCGCGAAGTGCATTAAAACCGTGGAATGCTCCCCTTCGAGTTGATTATCCCGCTTATACCACGGTCATTTGCCAGCAATATCAAATCGCAGCATTCAGAAATTTTGGTGAAAGTTTTGCTCTTAAAAAAAAAAAAAAAAACGGAGCTCGTAATCATTAAAGAGGCACCGCGCCTTCTCATACCCAATAGCCTACTATAGGCCAAGTTAAATTGAACCAGCTATCTTAGTTCATCTTACGTTCATGGAGAAAAATTTTTTTGCACACGCTTACATCCGTTTACTAGCTGATTTGATCACGGATTCCATCTGAAATGGAGATTATGCATAACGCAACATTATGTGCGATTATGCAGACTGGAGCTAACTTGCTACCCACAATTACAATGAACTTATGACGGTTTCCGCAGTCAGCGAGCTGAAATCAGTCTGCTGGCATAGCGCGTCGCTAGCGAACTGTCAGCAGTTGCTGACACATGAAGTGGACACGTTAGCTTCCTTTGTAACTGTACACAATTACAATTGTTTAATGAATAAAGCCTGATTACTTCGCTGCTATAATATTTCCGGTCATAATCGCTCGAGTACCTATAGTTAACCGCCCCGCTGGACGCAACTTGTATGACGCCGCTAAATTTACTGGAGATAAATTAGCAGCTAGGTTTCTGTTGTACCCAGCCGAATACCACGTTTAACATTGCTGGGGTTACAAGTTGGCTAGTGGATGAATTTCGAATGGTGAGACGACCGTAGCCGAACTACCTGTGCGGTTCCACGGTTTTAATGCATACCTGCCAGCCAATCAGAGAAAAGTATTCGCCCAGACCATGGTATAAATATATATATAAGAATTTGACGTGAAATGAGAAAAGGTCAAAACACTGGCACCATATGTCAGGCAACTTTCGTGACTGAATTGCCGGTTCACTGGATCACTGCACAGAAGAGCATGAATGGACTTCCAGAAACAAATCACTCATACGGTGAACAAGAGTAGGTTTGTTTCTTCTGTTATGGCCCCAATTTCTTATTACAATCTACAACACAACAGCAACAGCAAGGGATGACAGACACAGTTTTAAAAACTTAAACACATTTAATTAAACACACCAACTAACTAAACTGACCAAGATTGATTTATATACAAAACATAAATATTTACAATCCCTTTTCGTGGGGTGGCTTGGTGATGTCCTGGATGATGAAAATGCTCAAACACAGGCAAAGAAATCCACAAAAGAAACGTCACAGGTCTTGAACAGAATGGCAGGTCTGGTCATCTTCCTGCAATTTCTCCTACTACTTTACTGTCTCAATTCTTTTCCTTATATACTCTTTTGCAGACCCCACCCACATTTAGACCTCTTTTTTTTAAATTTTCTGAGACTTGCCCCAGACATGTCCAGGACATGTCTAAACATGACTCCAGTCTGAGCTTAACAAAAAAAAGGTAAATACTGCCATCTAGTGGCTTATATTCACATTACACCTCCATTCCATAAGGGAAAAATTTTGACTCATAAAGGCAAAATTTTTCTTTTCAATACAAAATGGTTAAGTGAACACTTGTCTATATATACATATCATACAATATTCAAACACATGATATATATATACACATTCAAACACGGGATAAGCAATCAGCAATTACATTGTCTGTACCCTTCACATGCTTAATTTCCAAGTCAAACTCCTGTAAAATCAAACTCCAATTCATCAATCTCCGATTCTTGTTTTTCATCTTACTCAAAAACATTAACGGATTGTGGTCAGTGTACACAATCATTGGCTTTTGTCCTGTACAAACATAAACCTCAAAGTGTTGTAAAGAAAGGACCAGAGCCAACAGTTCCTTCTCTATTGTGGAATAGTTCCTTTGGTGGCGATTGAACTTCCTGGAGAAGTATGCCACGGGATGCTCAATGTCATCAGAGTCACTTCTCTGTAGGAGCACAGATCCACAAGCTTGGTCGCTAGCATCGACCGCGATGGAGAACGGTTTGTTGAAGTCAGGAGATTTGAGCACGGGGAAGTGACTTCAGGCGATCGAAGGCTCTCTGGCATGCATCATCCCAGGTGAACTTTACGCCTTTCTTCAGTTGGTTAGTTAGACTGAGAGCAATCTCAGCAAAGTTCTTGCAGAACTTGCGGTAGTACCCGATAATTCCAAGGAAGCGGCGCAAAGCTTTTTTATTGTCAGGAACTGGAAAGTCCATGATGGCTTGGACTTTAGCATTTATGGGTGCCACCTTACCCTGGCCTATGACGTAGCCAAGATAGGTGACAGTAGCACAACCAAAGTCACTCTTGCTCAGGTTAACAGTCAGGTTAGCCTGGGTCAGGCGCTGGAACAACGTCTCTACATCTTTTAGATGTTCTTCCCAGGAGTCACTCCATGTGATCAGGTCATCGATGTAAGCACCCGTGTTTGGCAATCCGGCGATTTTAGACTGTATCATCCTTTGGAACGTGGCTGGGGCATTTTTCATGCCAAAGGGTAGGACTTCATACTGGTACAATCCAGATGGTGTGGCAAAAGCAGAGATGCTCTTGGCCCTCTCAGTTAAAGGCACACACCAATAACCCTTCAATAAATCAATCTTGGTCAGAAACTTTGCTTGCCCTACTCTATCAATACAATCATCAATCCTAGGTATTGGAAACACATCAGTTCTAGTTACAGCATTGACTTTGCGATAATCTGTACAGAATCTAGTACTTCCATCGGGTTTTGGAACTAGCACACAGGGTGAACTCCAATCGGAGTTGGAGGGTCTGATAATATCATGTTTTAACATGTACTCAACCTCTTTCTCAGCAATCTTTCTCTTTTCAGGATTCATCCGGTATGGATGCTGTTTTATTGGTTTGGCATCACCAACATCTACATCATGAGAGGCTCTAGTAACTCTCTTTGGAACATCAGGAAACAAATCCTCATATTTCTTGATCAACCTTTCAAACTGATCTCTCTGTGAGGGTTCTAAGTGCTGGAGTTTTACATCAAGATTTTGCAACACTTCAGTGTTTGACAATTTACATGAAAGAGCTTCAGCTTTAATTCTTGGTTCATCATCTTGAAACTCCCCCTCATCTTCACACGTTTCGACCATTGGAGAATCTGAAGTGACAGCTGCAACCCTAGCATTTCTGTCATGAGAAGGCTTTAGCATGTTAATATGACACAATTGTTTTGGTTTTCTCCTATCTGGAGTCTTCACAATGTAATTGAGATCATTGAGTTTTGTCAGAATTTCATAAGGACCATGAAATCTAGCCTGCAATGGATTGGACTGCAAGGGAAACAACACAAGGACCTTTTCTCCTGGTTTAAACTCACGGCTTCTAGCCTGATGATCATACCAAGTTTTCATTTTTCCCTGACTTGATTTCAAGTTCTCTTTGGCAAGGTCACAAGCTGCACGCAATCTTTCCTTGAACTTGCCAACATAGTCTAACAGACTGATATGCGGCTCTTTCTCTTGCCATTGTTCACTCAATAATAGCAAAGGTCCTCTCACTTCATGACCAAACACTAGCTCAAATGGACTGAATCCAGTAGACTCCTGCACTGCTTCTCTAGCTGCAAACAACAGCAAATGAACCCCTTCATCCCAGTCTTTCTCATGGTCATAACAATAAGTCCTCATCATTGTCTTGAGAGTGGAATGAAACCGCTCTAAGGCACCCTGACTTTCTGGATGATAGGCACTAGAAAGAATCTGCTTTGCACCAAGTTCATACACAACCTGCTGAAACAAACCAGAAGTGAAATTGCTACCTTGGTCTGACTGAATTTCCCTGGGAAGGCCAAACAACGTGAAGAACTTTATCAAAGCCTTCGAGATTGTAGTTGCCTTGATGTTACGTAGAGGTATGGCTTCGGGGAATCTGGTAGATGCACACATGATTGTCAACAAGTACTGATTTCCAGATCTAGTCTTGGGTAATGGACCAACACAATCAACAATGACCCTAGAGAATGGCTCCCCAAATGCTGGGATAGGCTGCAATGGAGCTACAGGTGGGTCTAACTGGTGTTTTCCAACTACCTGACAAGTGTGACAGGTTTTGCAAAAGTTGGAAACGTCTTTCCGAAGCCCAGGCCAAAAGAAGTGTTTCATGATCTTATCAACAGTCTTGTTAACACCAAGATGACCTCCTAAAGGTAAACTATGAGCCATTGTTAAGATCTCATTCCTATAGACCTTCAGAACAACAATTTGCCTGACCACTGCCCAATCTGCATTGGCAGGGATATCAGGAGGGCGCCAATTCCGCATCAACACACCATCCTTGAGATAATACCCAACTGGAACTGCGTCTATTTCTTTATCAGGAAGGGCTCTCCTCTTTAGTACACAAATTTCAGGATCATTAGTTTGCTCCTCAATCAACCGCTTTCTGGACAGAGACAAGTCTCCAGACACATCAGAATCAGCAGACCCATCCGGCTGGCTGAATAGAGAACTAATAAAAGTATCTGATAAGTCCTCAAACGGAGAAACCATAGTAGGCCAATCAGAGTCATGAGGCAAACCACCTGAGTCCTGACTATTCAATGTACTGGACGGCACCACATCATCTTCTTCTTTAGCCTTCTTGGCCATAGCACGAGTCACTGCGCAAGAAGCATACAGAGATGGGTCCTCATCCCCATCTTCAGTGCTCGGCTGTGAAGTAAGATGTACAGGGGGAACTACTTTGCCCCCAGCCAGGTCATTGCCTAGCAACAGAGAAACACCCTTTATAGGTAGACTTGACATAAGTCCCACCTTTACCTGTCCTGTAACTAAATCTGACTTCAAGAATATAGAGCGCAGGGGTACAGATACAGTCCTCCCTTCAATACCTTGTACAAGTATGAAATCCCCTGAAGCGGTCTCATCACGTAACTCCAAGGAGTCCATCAACAAAAGTGACTGAGAAGCTCCGGTATCCCTTAGGATATATATGGGGACAGGAGTAGTATGCTCATTCAGAGCCACAAATCCCTCTGACACAAATGGAAGAAATTCCTCCCTCACAAAATCAGCTGTATCAGGCTTTTTAGCCCCACAAGAAGCAGGCAATTTAGCAGATCGGTCATCTACTACAGGGGTTTCTAACCTTGTTTTCACAAAGGCATTTGGTTTGGTATCCTTTTCTTTTTCTTTCTTAGCTTTAAGGAACCAACAGTTAGTTGTAACATGACCAGATTTCTTGCAATAACTGCAAACTAGACCACTTTTGTCACTGTCAGCTTTCACACTTTGATCAGACCTGTTACTGGATTTCTGAGCACCATCACCAGATTTGTCTTTGTCTTTGGGTGAGGAATCTTGGGTATCACCATAACCCTTTTTCTGAAATTGGGACCATCTATTATTACTGCTAGACTGAAATTTGGACTTATGTGTGAGAACATATTCATCTGCAAATTTGGCAGCTGATTGCAAATTCAGGGCTTGCTTCTCATTAAGGTAGGTCTTAACATCATCTTTAACACAGTTCTTGAATTCTTCAACTAACACCATCTCTTTTAGTGAGTTGAAATCATCCTTGACCTCCATAGAAGTACACCAGCGCTCAAAGCAAACCTGCTTTTCATTAGCAAATTCAACATAAGTCTGATTTTCAGATTTCTTCAGACCTCTGAATTTCTGTCGGTAAGCCTCTGGAACCAACTCATAAGCTCTCAAAATAACCTTTTTGACAACCTCATGATCAGAGGAATCATCTGCAGACAAAGCCGAATAGGCTTGTTGAGCTTTACCCTTGAGGACAGTTTGCAACATCAGAGGCCAGTGTTCCTTTGGCCACTGGCAACTCTTTGCTACCTTTTCAAAACACTGGAAATAGTTGTCAACATCCTTTTCCGAAAATGGAGGCACCAGTTTTACCTCCTGGCTAGCCCGAAATTTATTTTCAGTTTGAATTTTTATTTTTAGTTGCTCCATTTGGAGTCTTTCTTCTCTATCGAATTTCTCTAATTCAAAATTTCTCTGTCTTGCAAATTTTTCTAACTCAAATTCTCTTTGTTTTTCTTTTTCTTCCCTCTCAAATTCTCTTTGTTTCTCTTTTCCCCCCCTTTCTTTTTCTCTTTCCTCCCTTTCTTTTTTCTCTTCTCTTGCTAATTTTTCCAACTCAAACTGCCTTTGTTTTTCTTTTTCTTCCCTTTCAATCTCTATCATTTTTAATTTAAGTTCCATTTCTATATTTGGATTTTCCACTGGAAACTGCTCCAGATCTCCTGGTGCAAACACATTTTCATCAATGTAATATTCAACTATCTCTCTAGCCAGTCTTGCTTTTCGCATGGCTGGTTTTACCTCTGTCAGCTCCAACTGTCTGCAAATTTCTAGCAGTTCTGTCTTTTTAAAAGACTTCAAAACCCCTATGGTTGGTGATGCCAAGAAATCATCCATTGCTGTTGTCAATATATATGCATTCAACTAAAAAAAAATCAATTTTACAATTTGAAATGTTAGATTTTCAATAAATTACTCACAAAATGGTCTATCCCGGACCTTGAGCCCCCAATTTGTTATGGCCCCAATTTCTTATTACAATCTACAACACAACAGCAACAGCAAGGGATGACAGACACAGTTTTAAAAACTTAAACACATTTAATTAAACACACCAACTAACTAAAGTGACCAAGATTGAATTATATACAAAACATAAATATTTACAATCCCTTTTCGTGGGGTGGCTTGGTGATGTCCCGGATGATGAAAATGCTCAAACACAGGCAAAGAAATCCACAAAAGAAACGTCACAGGTCTTGAACAGAATGGCAGGTCTGGTCATCTTCCTGCAATTTCTCCTACTACTTTACTGTCTCAGTTCTTTTCCTTATATACTCTTTTGCAGACCCCACCCACATTTAGACCTCTTTTTTTTAAATTTTCTGAGACTTGCCCCAGACATGTCCAGGACATGTCTAAACATGACTCCAGTCTGAGCTTAACAAAAAAAAAAAGGTAAATACTGCCATCTAGTGGCCTATATTCACATTACACTTCTGATGTCTTTCTCTCTCTCTCTCTGAAGTCCTGAAACCATGACATTTTAGTGATAAAATCCATCCCATTTTTTTAACGCTTTAAGTATCTATCCTCTTTATAGATTGATTGGTGCTATTTTGCACTTGAAAATTATTCATTATCCATAAAAGTGAGCTCCATGAACCAAAACTGTTGATTTGTAGTAAATACTAAATTACTTCTTCAATTTTATAGATCAGTACACAATTTGCAACCATTTAGATAACTTTGGAGAGGTAAGCTGCTCTTATTTGGCTCCATAGACAATTTGTGGTTTTGGAAATCACCTGCAGACACAGCACACTTATGGTCATGGAGACTGTGCTTTGTGCCACACAATGTTTATCCAGAGATTGAATTACAATGCAGCTGCATTTTTACTTGGAATTTACTTCAATGGTGAAGTCATTCAAGTCAATATGGCATGATCCAAAATATTTCTCGCGTCCTAGAATTTAGAAGTAAAAATCAGTAACGGCTGATTGTCAGTAAACACTGCTTCGAAGAAGCATATTTGTATTCCTTATTTTATGCATTCAATGATCCCTGCATATTGCAAATTGTATCAAGTAACTTAACAAACACGTTAACTTTCCTTCCAATGAAATGAATAGAAATAGAAAGCTTTGCAGGATTTTTTTTTTTTTTTTACCCTATTTGGCAGTATTAACTCCAAACCTGCTGTCCTCTACACCATCTAACGTTTTTGCTAAGATTGTTTTGCATCGTTTACGACATTCTCAGTATGACTATTTTTTTTCTCTGGATCAAGTAAATATAATGTCCTTTATATAGAATTATCATCAGTATGAAAAAATTTGTGACTCAAATCTGGGGATGTGCATTTTCTCTGCTGACCACCTGCAGGTTATTCATCATAACAGGAGTCATCTGTACAGATCATGAGTTTCTGATGCCTGGAGAATTTTAATCAAAGAGGATAAAAATCTTTCTGTTCATTGAGCTGGTTTTGCTCCATACAGGGCCAAATCAGTTCAGGAGTCGCATGGCACAGATGTAGGGATAAGCTCTACCACATGTCACATCATTCCAGTTCCTCAGGTCTGTGAATTTAAAAAAGAAATAAAACAGGAATTGGCACTTTTACATTTCTCCTGTAATGATGAGAAGACTGGGACACTGCTTACATCCATAGTCTGAGTGAACGCAGTGCTCTTCATCATCAAAGTTGTCCGGTTGCCCAGGAATCCACTTTTTGTAGTCCACAGGACTCCCATCAGTCCACATCCATGTTCCTTCCTGAACGACAAAGGGCCACATCAAATCAGTTGGCACCCTATGCATTTGTCTATAAAGACCATGCAGGCATAAAATAGTGCATTTATTGCATTAAATTTAACAGCACACAGAGATTAATCATTAAAGGCTATACAGTTCAACGGCAGTGACCATATTTCACCTGAAATTATGAACTCTCAAAAGAGCACTGTCTCTTTCCTGAGGAATTTTAAAAAGCCTCTGCGCAAGTTAGGGAAATGCAATACTGTGCAAAGGCTTAGGCACCCTGCATTTAAAAAAAAAAATTTAATCTGGCTTTAGATGTCTGCTTTTTGTTTTCCAAATTGGAGTTGCAAAAGATAAAAAAGTATATTTGAAACTCCTAATGCTAAGTTAAAAATGTAGTTTTATAGTTATTATTAAAAAAAATGAAAATAGTTAAATGTTTGTTTTAAATTAAAAACAGTTGATAGTAATAATATAGTCTTACAGAGCCCTGTAGTCCCCATCATCATGGCTACCTGCAATTACTTGGAGGGACAGACATAAGTGAAAAAGACAGTCTGCAGAACAGTAGCAAGTTTTGCTCTCTGTTAGGGACAAGCAAAAAGCCAATCATCTTCTCAAAGTATAGCTCAACTGGACAGTGTACCAGATTTGTAGGCAAAAATAGTCACACCATAAATTCTTTTGGTTTAGTTTTTAACAGCCTACAGTTCTGTATAAAACTATTCTCAGTTAGAAAAATTTAATCTCATTATTTTTGCAAGCATATTTGCCATATTGCCCTATGAAATTGCTTTGAATGTGCCTAAGACTTTTACACAGCACTGCAAGTTACGGCTATCCTAGGTTCCCACAGCGCACAAATGCTTTCAGTACAGAGAACCTAAGAGATACTGCAGTCTCAGGACTCAATCTGCCCATTGATATTCTTCTGTTAATTAAAGTACAATTCTGTTGACTTCTTAAAAAAAATTCTTTAAAAAATTAAAACATTACAATCAAAACAATAAAACAGATTACAGTTTGCTAAAACATTGTAAATAAAAGTAGATGGACTTCAGTGAAATACTGCAGCTTGATACAAAAACTAATTAAATTCCTCCATCTCATCCATTTAATGACCAAAAAATTACTTTATTGATGTTCAAAGTGGATCAGCTATTCAGGGGTGCGTTTCCAGAACAGATGCTAACTTACATAGTTCGGCCGCTTGACAGTAAATGGACTGACTTATTAGCAACTACGCTTTTGGGAAATGTTCTCCTGATTATTTGGAATACTGAAGGCTTGCAATGACCTCACAGTCACAACATAGGAGGGTCAAATCATTTTTATGCTGCGTGCAGTAGATCATCTGCTGTAATTTCCATGACCACAGCAGGAAAGATATGTTTTTACATATTCTAAACAGGAGGATTAAATTGTGCACATCTTTTCTACAATACCTGGTGGCGGTCTGACAGCCCAATCCAGAATGGCACGACTCTCTGATCATTGCGCCGTTGGAGGGCCTTAAGAAACTTGTGATCCTCTTCAGAGTGCTCTGAGGCCAGATCTCCACAAAGACTTGTACTGTCTGCCTGACACAGAAAGAACATACATACATACACAGACATACATACATACTTGCAGCAGTGAACCAGGGTTAGCATGGGCACTCTGAGTAGTCTGCAGCAATAAAGCAGGACACGCAGCTGGGCACGATGCACCGTGTATTGTGACACATTCTTCATGTTAAGTATCGTTAAAAGTGTAAGAATCCAAGACTGGCATCACACCCCCCCTTCTGTTGGTTCAAAATAGATGGGACAGCCTTTATTACCTTTTGCACTGATGTTCTTTGAATCACCGTCTGTAGACACGTCTGCTTCCAAGGAGCATCAAAGAAGTCCTGCCACTTTGGAGATGTTCTGGCCATAACAATTTTATCCTTATCAAAGTTGCTCTGGTCCTATTTCTCCCACATCTAGCACATTGACTGCAGGAACAGTCTGTTTACTTCTCATCTAAGACCTGTTTCTGCACATTGACATGTGCTGTGTGCTATTTGCTTCATCTGTGAATGAATGGTTTTAATATTTTGGTTCATTGGTGTACACTTTTCCCTGGCGCTCACAGTTTTTCAGAACATTAGATACAGTATTTACATTAAAATGCTTTAAAATGGCAAGTATTTGTACACTCAACAAAAATATAAACGCAACACTTTTGTTTTTGCTCCCATTTGTCATGAGATGGACTCAAAGATCTAAAATTCATTCCAGATACACAATATTACCATTTCTCTCAAACATTGTTCACAAATCTGTCTTAATGTGTGATAGTGAGCACTTTTGCTTTGCTGAGACAATCCATCCCACCTCACAGGTGTGCCACATCAAGATGCTCATCAGACACCATGATTAGTGCACAGGTGTACCTTATACTGCCCACAATAAAAGGCCACCCTGAAATGTGCAGTTTTGTCTCACAGCAAAATGCCACAGATGGCGCAAGCATTGAGGGAGCGTGCAATTGGCATGCTGACAGCAGGAATGTCAACCAGATCTGTTGCTCGGGCATTGAATGTTCATTTCTCCACCATAAGCCGTCTCCAAAGGCGTTTCAGAGAATATGGCAGTAAATCCAACCGGCCTCACAACCGCAGACCACGTGTAACCACACCAGCCCAGGACCTCCACATCCAGCAGGTTCACCTCCAAGATCGTCTGAGACCAGCTACTCAGACAGCTGCTGAAACAATTGGTTTGCATAACCAAAGAATTTCTGCACAAAGGGGTCTATTCTCCCATTAGCGCGTAAGTCCTTTTTTACGCGCTTCGAGTTAAGCGCTTTTGAGTTACGCGTATTCTCCCCTACTCGCTTCGATCACGCCCACAGCGCTTAACTTCAGAATGTAGGCGGCCTTATGAAAGAGGTGTGACTAATGCAAAAGAGAGGCAGACTCTGTACAATGCTCATTGATAATGGCTATCTGGAAAACATGGAAAAAAGATTTTCTGATTAACCATGAAAACGCATCTATGGTCCATGGAAAACGCAAACCAGACTTTAAATTTGAATATCGTAGGCCTGCTGATAAAACCTTGTATCTCCAAACTGATAAGAAACGAAAACTCGTATGTCCGCTATTCTTACATGCAAAATTAAACATTTTTTTATTTTAAACTATATTTTTCCATTTATATTATTTTATTATTATTATTATTTTATTTTCCTGTGAAGTTTGTCATTGTGAAGATACAAGGTTTTATATGCCGCTGTGATAGTAGGCCTATGTATGTCCGTACCAATTACAAGAAGTAATTCAGACATCTCTTTTTTTATCCCCCGCCGCGCGATTAGCCCGAAGCGGGGGATATAGCATTGCGCTCCGTCCGTCCGTACGTCCGTACGGACACATAAAATTGAGGCGGCGGAGGATGTTAGTGCCATGTTAGTGACAAACACTTGTTATTTCTTACTCTAGCCACCATGGCATTGAAGCTATGCAAACAAACAAATTGCCGCGATAATGAAATAATAAATAAAGAATTTAGTGCTTCTCAATCAGCGCAATCAGATCATTGAAAATGTGCCCCTCCTACACCAGCCTGTTTATTCTGTGGAAGACAGGGAGGAAGACAAAGGGAACATTCTTGTCACACAAAGACAAAGACAGTTTATATGATCTCATTTAGAAATTGTGCACTTGAAAACTACTCCGATCCGATGTTAGGTTTGCAACTAAAGGACAACTAAAGGAAACGCTTTAACAAGGATTCTTGCCCCGCACGCGGTCATCTCCCCGCCCCGAAACCGCCTCAGTAATGACGGAATTCATATCCATAGCCTATCATCCTATTTGATTTGAGCGACACATTCACTTGAACTTGTGCCTAATACTTTCTCATAATCAATTATCCCATTTACTGATAATGATTCTTCCCATGTCGGCTATTCTTTATAGGCTAAAATTGATTAACAAATGGGTAGTGCTTTGGTATTTGCCAGGATAGGGCTCAATCTAGAGTAGCCTATTTAATAATATCTTTATTCACACATGAAATTACACAGTATTACCAATGGTAAAAAAAAAAATTACTAGGACACGAGTTAGTTAATACAGATATCCTCAATTTGACAATCAATCCCCTCACTCGTGAGAATATCACAACTTTTTACATTATCACGAACATATAGGGCAGTCGCATTTGTTAATAGAACATGGAAGACAATGATGGCGACGTCGAGCCAAAGCCGAAAACCAAATTTCGTAGATGTTGGTGTTGTATGGCAAGCGGGCACTGAAGGCTGATCCGAGGAATTAAGTTGCGAATCGTTCTGGATGTGGCTTCGGTGGGGAGATGTAAGCGCAGTATCCTCGATTTAAAGCACAAATGAAGAGATCTGCAGGGCGCTGTAAAAGTCAGGTTCTCTGCACACCGGAGAAGTGTACACGCAACAGGTGGTGGGCAATCATCATCCCCTGTGCATTTCACTGCACGGGAGGAGGGGCTGGCAGTTCTCACGTTGATGACCACGGGTATGTTTTGTGGATAATTGCTGCGGCTGGATAGCTGTTCATCCAGAAGTCGGCAAAGATAGATGATTGCCTCATGCACGGTCCAGGCGAAAGCGCTGGATGCACCCGATGTTTGTTAGTCCCAGGATGTCCAAACGAAGCCGATATATGCGTGTTCGTCTTCGAGCTCGGCGCGCTCCTCTTTCTCTTTCCCAATCACGCAAGAGTGCAAGCAAATGCAGGACTGGCATTTTGGCTTTAGATTTTGAGGGCATGGTAGAATGATGGTCTTATGTATACTCGTATTAATTGTTTTGCGTTTGTAATTTAACTGATTGGAGAAGAGGCTGATGCGTAATATCATGTGATGATTTCGTTTGATAAATTATCATGGCTTTGAGAAATATAAGGAAGAACAATCGAATATTAAATGTCTCAACCTTTACCATGTTAAATAAAATAAAAGTAATGTTAAAATTCGGCCTATAACCAACATCAAACGCAATATTCAATTTTGCCTAATGTTGGCGCTTGACCTTAATATGGCCCTCAAAAGCGCTTAACAGAGAAAGCGCATAAGCCAGGGGGAGAATACGCGTAAGTGTTATTTGCATGAGAAACGCCCGGAAACGCCCCGATTTTGGCCTTGCTACGCCCCAAGCGCGTAACTGCCTTCAAGGCACGTAATGCACAGACTTAAGTCGAGGGGAGAATACGCGTAGGCTGAAAAGCGCGTAGCTACGCGCTTTTTTCGACTTAAGCGCATGGGAGAATAGACCCCAAACTGTCAGAAACTGTCTCAGGGAAGCTCAACTGCATGCTCGTCGTCCTCATCGGGGTCTTAACCTGACTCCAGATCGTCGCCATAACAGATTTGAGTGGGCAACATTCGAGTGAGTGCTCACATTCGATGGCGTCTGGCACGTTTGAGAGGTGTTCTCTTCACGGATGAATCTCGGTTTACATTGTTCGGGGCAGATGGCAGACAGCGTGTGTGGCGTCGTGTGGGTGAGCGCTTTGCTGATGTCAATGTCGTGGATCGAGTGGCCCATGGTGGTGGTGGGGTTATGGTATGGGCAGGCATCTGTTATGGAAGAAGAACACAGGTGAATTTTATTGATGGCATTTTGAATGCACAGAGATACCGCGATGAGATCCTGAGGCCCATTGTTGTGCCATACATCCATGAACATCACCTCATGTTTCAGCAAGATAATGCACGGCCCCATGTTGCAAGGATCTGTACACAATTCTTGGAAGCTGAAAATGTCCCAGTTCTTGCATGGCCAGCATACTCACCGGACATGTCACCCATTGAGCATGTTTGGGATGTGCTTGACTGGCGTATACGACAGCGCGTACCAGTTCCCACTAATATCCAGCAACTTCGCACTGCCATTCAAGAGGATTAGACCAACATTCCACAGGCCACAATTGACGATCTGATAAACTCTATGCGAAGAAGATGTGTTGCACTGCATGAGGCAAATGGTGGTCACACCAGATACTGACTGGTTCTGAGTCCCCAGACCCCCAATAAAGCAAAAACTGCACATTTCAGGGTGTACGGACGTACGGACGGACGGAGCGCAATGCTATATCCCCCGCTTCGGGCTAATCGCGCGGCGGGGGATAAAAAAAGAGATGTCTGAATTACTTCTTGTAATTGGTACGGACATACATAGGCCTACTATCACAGCGGCATATAAAACCTTGTATCTTCACAATGACAAACTTCACAGGAAAATAAAATAATAATAATAATAAAATAATATAAATGGAAAAATATAGTTTAAAATAAAAAAATGTTTAATTTTGCATGTAAGAATAGCGGACATACGAGTTTTCGTTTCTTATCAGTTTGGAGATACAAGGTTTTATCAGCAGGCCTACGATATTCAAATTTAAAGTCTGGTTTGCGTTTTCCATGGACCATAGATGCGTTTTCATGGTTAATCAGAAAATCTTTTTTCCATGTTTTCCAGATAGCCATAATCAATGAGCATTGTACAGAGTCTGCCTCTCTTTTGCATTAGTCACACCTCTTTCATAAGGCCGCCTACATTCTGAAGTTAAGCGCTGTGGGCGTGATCGAAGCGAGTAGGGGAGAATACGCGTAACTCAAAAGCGCTTAACTCGAAGCGCGTAAAAAAGGACTTACGCGCTAATGGGAGAATAGACCCCTTTGTGCAGAAATTCTTTGGTTATGCAAACCAATTGTTTCAGCAGCTGTCTGAGTAGCTGGTCTCAGACGATCTTGGAGGTGAACCTGCTGGATGTGGAGGTCCTGGGCTGGTGTGGTTACACGTGGTCTGCGGTTGTGAGGCCGGTTGGATTTACTGCCATATTCTCTGAAACGCCTTTGGAGACGGCTTATGGTGGAGAAATGAACATTCAATGCCCGAGCAACAGATCTGGTTGACATTCCTGCTGTCAGCATGCCAATTGCACGCTCCCTCAATGCTTGCGCCATCTGTGGCATTTTGCTGTGAGACAAAACTGCACATTTCAGAGTGGCCTTTTATTGTGGGCAGTATAAGGTACACCTGTGCACTAATCATGGTGTCTGATGAGCATCTTGATGTGGCACACCTGTGAGGTGGGATGGATTGTCTCAGCAAAGCAAAAGTGCTCACTATCACACATTAAGACAGATTTGTGAACAATGTTTGAGAGGAATGGTAATATTGTGTATCTGGAATGAATTTTAGATCTTTGAGTCCATCTCATGACAAATGGGAGCAAAAACAAAAGTGTTGCGTTTATATTTTTGTTGAGTGTATATTCAGGGGTTAGTTGTCCATTCAGGGACACTTGTGCACTTCTGTTCTCTTGGGGTGGGAGTCATTTTTCTGGGAGTTTTGTAAACCCATGCCAGCGCACGAGTGAATCATGACCACATTTGAACAAAAATTATACTTCATCTTATTTTTGATTGCAGCTATGGCATTTGTGAGCTCAAAGAAACTGTGGCGTAGCCTTGAACACCGGCATAAAACCTACGGTCCTTAGGAGTGGGTCGCTGAAGCTGCTAAAGAAGAGGGAAGACAAGTAGGAATTTTTGTGTTTATAAAACTGAATAGATTTAAAAAAAAAAAAGAAATTATTATCCTGTGTAACAGTTTACACAAAGTAGCGAATCATTATTTTACAAACTGTTTTGGAGTTACTTGTTTAACCTTGCTTGAAAACGCAAATCCACCAATGACAGTGTCACACCTACTTTGCAGCTTTGAAAGTATCCAATATACCATTCAATACAAACAAATAAGTGTGTGCACCAAATAAACATACATAATGAAATTGAGAATATGCATATATTTTTACCACTAAAAAGAGAATTACCCCTTTGAGGTGTTACCACAGCATCCATCCAAGTTCTTTCTGCAGGGAAGTACTTGAAGCAGCGCCAGTTGTGGTGGACCCATCCTTCAGACCAGGGGCCCTGACAATTCTGTCTCTGCTGCTCTCAGCTTTTACTTCATGTACAGTCATGAATTCATTCACAGATTCAGAATAATGAATTTATTATTGTATTTCCGCTGTAGAAAGCCATGGAGTGTAGCACAGTAAAGAAGGTTGCACTACAACCAAAATAATTTCTGTGGTACTATTTATAATAAAAGGTGAATAATCAAACATGTCTGAGTTCAGCAGAAGTGCCATAGGCCCTTCCCTATAAACTGGATAAGTGTGTGAAAGACACATGAAGTGTTCATCATTAATAAATAATGGCTTCAAGCATTACTTACCTGATTTGGTTGCCCCAAAGTAAAGCCACACCATGACGCTCATTGTACATGATTACTTGCTGCTCATTCAGCAATATCCACTGGTGCGGATGCACTGAGGCTCGAGTTACAAGCAGGGGACGGGTATTGGTGAATGTTTCAGAGACACATCACTAAAATATTTTAATGTGAAAAAGCACCTCACAAACTCAATGCCTTGGTCCACTTGGTATGCACACCCTCAAAAAAAAAAAAAAAAAAAAAAAAAAATCGATCCCCTTTGTGAGTTGTTTTTCCATAGAATAGTCTAAAGCAATCTAGAAATGATATGGTGTCTATATAACTATGAGCAAACTAAAACAAAACTACTAAGTTAAGTCAATAATTTCTTATTTTCTTTGGAATTTTTGTCTTATGTACAGTATGTCTCTATTTGACAAGATTATACAATAGCCAGTTTAAGTGCAAAATCTGATGAGCTGGGTGGGTACATCTGCCAGCTGAGCAAAGAAAAAATAAAAATGAAAACAAAAAATAACTCATTAAAAGAAATTGATTTATTTATAGTAAATTTATAGTTTTATAGTTTGCATATCATTTTGCTATAGTCTGCTACAAACTGTTTTAGAAAATAAAAAAACCTATGATAAGATCCATTTGCCTTTTTCAGTGATTATATGAGAAGTAGGCACATCTGATTCTATATTATATGTGAATATGTCAGTCTTAAACACTCACCAAGGCCTCAGCTCTCAGCTCTAAGCTCTGGCCGCGGTACAACTGCACCAGTGAATATTACTGAATGTGCTTCAAGTAATAATGGGTCAGTTTCACAGACACAGATTTAGCTTAATCTTGGACTAAATTCAAATTTGAATGGAGATTCTCCATATAAAATTCATTTTAGTCCAGAACTAAGCTTAATCCTTTGCTGTGAAACTGGCCTCATGAGTATCAATGAATAAATGAGTGTCACAACATGACTTTACTTGGGGGTCCACAAATCAGGTAAGTAATGTGTGAAGACAAGATCAAATGCTGATGGAGACATTTTATACCTAGTTATTTGGTTTTTTAGGTAGGCCTGTGGCACTTCTGTTGAGCTTAAATAAATCAGATCATTTGCCACTAATTTATGAATTGGTGATAGAAAAGTTGTTTTGCTTTTCGTGTATCTGTCTCTCTCAGGCTACACTTCACTGCTTTCAACAACAGAAATGCGAATATAAATGAATTATTTTACAAATGACTTTATTTATGTACTCGAATGATTTTCGCCATAACATGGCATGAGTGCAATAGAGTTTTCAACAACACAAATGAAATAAAAAAGAAAATTACTCATTTTCCATCCGCCATGTTGTAAATGTTGTGAATGTGTTTAAAATACCATTTGGTTTCATAGAAATATGTAGCTATTCTTTTTTTTATCAGAGAGGCTGAACTAATACATTTTCCCGAAATAAACTGTCGTGAAGGAGGAATCCAGCTAATTTGATTGCAAAAATAATTAATGTATGAAGTAACTGTGAATTAACAACCCTCAACTGATGATACATTTGCTTTGAATGAATCACAAAAAGTTTTGGTGACCTCATCACAGTGAGCAACAGGAATACATAACACGACTTGCATTAACTCATGCATTAAATCATAACGAGTCATGCATTAGTTCATAATTATTAAAGCAGATGATTTCTCCTTTAATTGTAAACTGTTGCCAATAAGAACAATAAAAAATAGAACTCACCCCCAGTCCCTCTAGAAAGAACCACAGCACAGAGCAATGCAAACAGTTGGAAGGAGGCCATGATGTTTCTACAGCTACCAGGAGAGAAAGATACAGTAAACTCAAAAGTGATATATACCCTTCATGAAAATGAACAACAACCAATTGATCAAAAATAAATAAATAAATAAATGATATATATTATGAATCAGATATTAATATAAACCTTGTGGGAGAATGTTATTGAGTACTTTTTCAGTATTAGCATCACTAGATACATATGTAAAATAAGCAAGCAAAAATAATGTTACCTTTAGACAGCACATTGAGTTTGAAGAGCAGCTTTCTTCTTTAACTATTCACTTAAAAGAAATTTTCTTCATTTGCAATAGAAAATGATTACTTGTTAAAAACAAGTTGAGAACATGGTTGTGGGCTACAGTGCCAATAGGAACTTGTTAGTCGGCATTAGCCTATTCTGCAAAATGGTTTGGTTTTGCTATATTTCCCGCAGAATCTTCTGAAATTTGTTATTCACTGATGATTCTTTTTTTTTTTAAAGAAAGTGCCTTGTGATACAGTTGGATAGTCTTTCACACTCAGAGTCTAGCGGCCAGGAGCATTTGGTGGAGGGACTACTGACTATAAGATCATCTTAAAAGTGAGTAAATCAAAAGTACTAATTATAGCTTTGTTTGCAGTGGCAGGAGGTATGTTTGTACAGACACAAGATAGTGCTGTTAGACAAACACCCCCTAAGGTAAGAGCCGCAGGGGCATCTTGATCGTAGACCCGAATTACTTCAAATGACTTGTCTAAAAGCGATGGAGCAGTGGCTCTACTGTGAGGTCTGCCCTGATGGTTATATCTCTAACAGTATCAAGGAGAGTTAGCTCTACCACGCTATGGGGGAACCCCATGTCTGCCATTTGTGTTTACAATCTCTCTGTTAATAGTTACCCTTAGCTCATAGCCATTGGTAAGGAAGGGAATGAAGATAAAATATTAAATCATTGCTGACATCCAGTCCAGAGCCTGCATCTGAGTCCGCAGCAGTCATAACTGGATCCATCTCTCAACCCTTTTTTCTCTTACTTGAGAATAAGACCCCAAGGCTCCTCCATCCAGACTAGCGATTCCCCAACCCTTCCCCCTCTCACTCAAAGGGAATAATACAAAAATACATTTTGTCTTCTATAAGATCTCCGTGGTCACAGACTTGGGGATCCTGTCCCTTATGCCAAAAGCATCACACGCTTCTGCAGACCATTCTAGAGTATCTCAAAGGCCATAGTCTTGAAAGGATGACAACATCTGTAAACAGATTTTTTTTCCGCAAACACAGTCCTGCAGTATGAGGCCCTCGGTATTCTTATGCTAATGAATAGAACAACCTGTGCACACTGAATTCAGAGTGACCGATGACGTCACAGCCAAACTGCCATGCTGAGGTAACTGATTTTTTATTTCATGGACCCAAAAATGGTCAAAGACAGCCTCAAAATTACATATGGTACTATATCTATGTAAGCATAAAATAACACCTAATGCACCACAATGGATGTAAATTTGTAATATATCAGCCCAAAATATGGCCAGAAATTAAAATGAGGAAGTTTTTAGAACACTGCTACGGGCTACTACTGAGAAATCTTGACGAAAAGAGGTTGCAATTTTGACCACTAATCGCAGTATTTTTCTTTAGTGGCCAAATTTAGAGTCGTACTGCAGACAACATTGCTGGAATTCAGTGTTAAAAAAATAACAATGTGCATTCACACACAAGTTGTAATGTAACTGATTCGTATGAGAGCATTTAGAAAGTTAAACCGCACTCCTTTTCATGGCCAAACAAAGTCAATCACAAAGTGACCATACCGAGTTAAGTGTTATCAATGAAGGCAAAATAGCTTTCACTGTGAAGGTTAACAACTAGGACAAACTTAAGATCGCGTTTAAACTGTATTACATTAGTATAAATCCCCTTAACACACCGACGGCCTGTATACGGGCCCATCAGGAAAGTTAAAAACAAGAAAAGATTTCATTTTACCTTGAGTCCGTCCTTTATAGGCATTTTAAGAAAATGTTACCGGAGTGGTAACTCACCAAGCGGAATGAAACCACACTAAAATCCTCTCAGAAGTCTCAATGTGCTGGTAGACTTTTTCTTTCTGGCAGTCATGAAGGTCTTTCATCCCATACTGGGAAAGTAATGCGCTCTCTCGGTGAGGGCAAGATAATGTGAGACTTCGATTTGCTACCAATCCCTCCATATACTAGTCCCAGAGTATAAATAAATGACAATAAAACAGTATGGTACAATAATATACTATCAAAATTCTTTTGCATATTTCCATCTATCATTTATTGATGCTTCAAGAACCAAAGCTCTGAATAATAGTAATATTAATATTACAATAGTATTAATAATAAAATAGATCATTAATAAATATTAATTTGTTTGCGCAATGGTTTTTTGGGCGTGAGGAAGCTGCAGTCACTTCTTCACTTTCAGGTGAATCGGTTAAGTTTATTTATTTATTTTGGATTTATTTTATTTTTATGTATTTACCCACTAAATTTCACCTGAGGTCCTCCTGGTGAGGATGGTGAATGCCAGGTGTTGGCCATCTGCTGTTCCAGTGGAATGTGTGTGTGTGTGTGTGTGTGTGTGTGTGGGAGGGGAGGGGGAGGTGGAGGGGGGTGCATTAAGTGATTTCTCTTTGTATGCCATTTACTTTGTGTATTGGGCCAACAGCAAATCAGTAAAATAAACTCTTGCTTGAACCTGCAGGTGTGGAGTAATAGTATGTGAAAGCCCAGCAGAGAACCTTTAATTCAGTAACTGAGAGCTGGGTATTTACACACATTTATAAACTGATGGTTTAGCCCAAATCATATTTAAAGCTGTGGATCGCTCACTCATTTTTTTCTTTCTTTTGGAGTGGTTGCAGGCCGGTGGCATTGGACTCATGCCGGTGTTTTTCCTCCTGCTGTTCATTTTAAAGAGCAAACGCGTTCAGTGCTGTCATAAAAAACAAGAAAACATGAATATTTAAGAAATCTGTCAAATTTTGTTTAAAACTAAAAATTATTTTGTTATTTCTTTGGCAAACAATTAACTGAAAACACTAAATAGTCCTTATTCACACAAAAAACTATATTCTGTAAGGCCTCCTTTGGCCTTGATAAAAGCTTGCATTCTTGCATTCAACCACTAAAACTAATTTCTATTTTCAGGAATGCAAGAAAATAACTGTTATTTGGCATCTTAATCAAAACATAAATGTGCTTAACTGTTCTACTTTTTTGTAAAATGGTAAATTACAAAATTTATGGATAACAACAACAATTACATTTTAGCATTAATAATATTATTTCAGTTAAAGAGCTTGCGCATGCTGCTGGATTAACCATTACAGAAACAAAAACATAATCTTAGTAATTACCGACATTGTTAATTTAGGGCAGCTGTGGCATAAACTTTAAATTGGGTGGTGGTCTAGTAACATTTTTAAGCACTGTATTTCTTTGAAAAAAACCATGCAAAACAAAAGTAAAATCTTAGCTCTTAACCAAGTTAAGACTTTTCTTTCTTGGTTCCAGGTGCTCTATACTTCCCAGAGCTGCTGATTGCCTCTTTGAAAGTTGGGCCTCTTGGATCTTTCCCCTACAGCTTGGAGCACGTGAACTTCCTCAATTGTCTTTCAGGGCCAGGACTTTTTGCCTTGGTAAAATTTGTGATCATCCAAGGCAGTGTTGCATTGCCCAGAAAACAAACAATGAGAAGCAAACCTGAAAGTCAATGACAGTAGATCTTTGCAGCTTTAAACAAATAAAGCTTGCGATGAAGCCATTTTTACAAAAGATTTACTGTGGAACAGAATTCCTACTTCCAAGGAAAGTGCATGCTCATATAAACAGCAAGAAAGTTTCAGAGTTGTAAGAGACATATGACGTTTCATTAATTTTGCAGGTGTCCAGAACAAATTGCATTGAACAACACCATTAGAGGATTCAGCTAATTTGCTGCACATGGTGCCAAAACTAACAAACATTTAAAAAAAAAACTGAGCGGTAACTATATACTGTGTAAGATGTAATGTGAATATAGCCCACTAGATGGCAGTATTTACCTTTTTTTTGTTAAGCTCAGACTGGAGTCATGTTTGGACATGTCCTGGATATGTCTGGGGCAAGTCTCAGAAAATTAAAAAAAAGAGGTCTAAATGCGGGTGGGGTCTGCAAAAGAGTATATAAGGAAAAGAATTGAGACAGTAAAATAGTAGGAGAAATTGCAAGAAGATGACCAGACCTGCCATTCTGTTCAAGACCTGTGACGTTTCTTTTGTGGATTTCTTTGCCTGTGTTTGAGCATTTTCATCATCCAGGACATCACCAAGCCACCCCCACGAAAAGGGATTGTAAATATTTATGCTTTGTACATAATTCAATCTTGGTCTTAGTTTTTAGTTGCTTAGTCGTTATTGTCTTTGTTTTAAAAATTAAATGTGTTTTAGTTGTTAAAACTGTGTCTGTCATCCCTTGCTGTTGCGTTGTAAATCTAATAACAAATTGGGGCTAAAACAAATTGGGGGCTCGTCCGGGATAGACCATTTTGTGAGTAATTTATTGAAAATCTAACATTTCAAATTGTAAAATTGATTTTTTTTAATTGAATACATATATATTGACAACAGCAATGGATGATTTCTTGGCATCACCAACCGTAAGGGTTTTGAAGTCTTTTAAAAAGACAGAACTGCTAGAAATTTGCAGACATTTAGAGCTGACAGAGGTGAAACCAGCCATGCGAAAAGCAAGACTGGCTCGAGAGATAGTTGAATATTACATTGATGAAAATGTGTTTGCACCCGGAGATCTGGAACAGTTTCCAGTGGAAAATCCAAATATAGAAATGGAACTTAAATTAACAATGCTAGAGATTGAAAGGGAGGAAAGAGAAAAAGAAAGGGAGGAAAAAGAAAAGCAAAGAGAATTTGAAAGGGAAGAAAAAGAAAAACAAAGGCAGTTTGAGTTAGAAAAATTAGCAAGAGAAGAGAAAATAGAAAGGGAGGAAAAAGAAAAACAAAGAGAATTTGAGTTAGAAAAATTTGCAAGACAGAGGGATTTTGAATTAGAGAAATTCGATAGAGAAGAAAGACTCCAAATGGAGCAACTAAAAATTTAAATTGAAACTAAAAATAAATTTTGTGCCAGTCAGGAGGTAAAACTGGTGCCTCCATTTTCGGAAAAGGATGTTGACAACTATTTCCAGTGTTTTGAAAAGGTAGCAAAGAGTTGCCAGTGGCCAAAGGAACACTGGCCTCTGATGTTGCAAACTGTCCTCAAGGGTAAAGCTCAACAAGCCTATTCGGCTTTGTCTGCAGATGATTCCTCTGATTATGAGGTTGTCAAAAAGGTTATTTTGAGAGCTTATGAGTTGGTTCCAGAGGCTTACCGACAGAAATTCAGAGGTCTGAAGAAATCTGAAAATCAGACTTATGTTGAATTTGCTAATGAGAAGAAGGTTTGCTTTGAGCGCTGGTGTACTTATATGGAGGTCAAGGATGATTTCAACTCACTAAAAGAGATGGTGTTAGTTGAAGAATTCAAGAACTGTGTTAAAGATGATGTTAAGACCTACCTTAATGAGAAGCAAGCACTGAATTTGCAATCAGCTGCCAAATTTGCAGATGAATATGTTCTCACACATAAGTCCAAATTTCAGTCTAGCAGTAATAATAGATGGTCCCAATTTCAGAAAAAGGGTTATGGTGATACCCAAGATTCCTCACCCAAAGACAAAGACAAATCTGGTGATGGTGCTCAGAAATCCAGTAACAGGTCTGATCAAAGTGTGAAAGCTGACAGTAACAAAAGTGGTCTAGTTTGCAGTTATTGCAAGAAATCTGGTCATGTTACAACTAACTGTTGGTTCCTTAAAGCTAAGAAAGAAAAAGAAAAAGATACCAAACCAAATGCCTTTGTGAAAACAAGGTTAGAAACCCCTGTAGTAGATAACCAATGTGCTAAATTGCCTGCTTCTTGTGGGGCTAAAAAGCCTGATACAGCTGACTTCGTGAGGGAGGAATTTCTTCCATTTGTGTCAGAGGGATTTGTGGCTCTGAATGAGCATACTACTCCTGTCCCCATATATATCCTAAGGGATACCGGAGCTTCTCAGTCACTTTTGTTGATGGACTCCTTGGAGTTACGTGATGAGACCGCTTCAGGGGATTTCATACTTGTACAAGGTATTGAAGGGAGGACTGTATCTGTACCCCTGCGCTCTATATTCTTGAAGTCAGATTTAGTTACAGGACAGGTAAAGGTGGGACTTATGTCAAGTCTACCTATAAAGGGTGTTTCTCTGTTGCTAGGCAATGACCTGGCTGGGTGCAAAGTAGTTCCCCCTGTACATCTTACTTCACAGCCGAGCACTGAAGATGGGGATGAGGACCCATCTCTGTATCCTTCTTGCGCAGTGACTCGTGCTATGGCCAAGAAGGCTCAAGAAGAAGATGTTCTGGTGCCGTCCAGCACATTGAATAGTCAGGACTCAGGTGGTTCGCCTCATGACTCTGATTGGCCTACTATGGTTTCTCCGTTTGAGGACTTATCAGATACTTTTATCAGTTCTCCAGCCAGCCGGAAGGGTCTGGTGATTCTGATGTGTCTGGAGACTTGTCTCTGTCCAGAAAGCGGTTGATTGAGGAGCAAACTAATGATCCTGAAATTTGTGTACTAAAGAGGAGAGCCCTTCCTGATAAAGAAATAGACGCAGTTCCAGTTGGGTATTATCTCAAGGATGGTGTGTTGATGCGGAAGTGGCGCCCTCCTGATATCCCTGCCAATGCAGATTGGGCAGTGGTCAGGCAAATTGTTGTTCCGAAGGTCTATAGGAATGAGATCTTAACAATGGCTCATAGTTTACCTTTAGGAGGTCATCTTGGTGTTAACAAGACTGTTGATAAGATCATGAAACACTTCTTTTGGCCTGGGCTTCGGAAAGATGTTTCCAACTTTTGCAAAAACCTGTCACACTTGTCAGGTAGTTGGAAAACACCAGTTAGACCCACCTGTAGCTCCATTGCAGCCTATCCCAGCATTTGGGGAGCCATTCTCTAGGGTCATTGTTGATTGCGTTGGTCCATTACCCAAGACTAGATCTGGAAATCAGTACTTGTTGACAATCATGTGTGCATCTACCAGATTCCCCGAAGCCATACCTCTACGTAACATCAAGGCAACTGCAATCTCGAAGGCTTCGATAAAGTTCTTCACGTTGTTTGGCCTTCCCAGGGAAATTCAGTCAGACCAGGGTAGCAATTTCACTTCTGGTTTGTTTCAGCAGGTTGTGTATGAACTAGGTGCAAAGCAGATTCTTTCTAGTGCCTATCATCCAGAAAGTCGGGGTGCCTTAGAGCGGTTTCATTCCACTCTCAAGACAATGATGAGGACTTATTGTTATGACCATGAGAAAGACTGGGATGAAGGTGTTCATTTGCTGTTGTTTGCAGCTAGAGAAGCAGTGCAGGAGTCTACTGGATTCAGTCCATTTGAGCTAGTGTTTGGTCATGAAGTGAGAGGACCTTTGCTATTATTGAGTGAACAATGGCAAGAGGAAGAGCCGCACATTAGTCTGTTAGACTATGTTAGCAAGTTCAAGGACAGATTGCATGCAGCTTGTGACCTAGCCAAAGAGAACTTGAAATCAAGTCAGGGAAAAATGAAAACTTGGTATGATCATAAGGCTAGAAGCCGTGAGTTTAAACCAGGAGATAAGGTCCTTGTGTTGTTTCCCTTGCAGTCCAATCCATTGCAGGCAAGATTTCATGGTCCTTATGAAATTCTGACAAAACTCAATGATCTCAATTACATTGTGAAGACTCCAGATAGGAGAAAACCAAAACAATTGTGTCACATTAACATGCTGAAGCCTTATCATGACAGAAATGCCAGGGTTGCAGTTGTCACTTCAGATTCTCCTATGGCCGAGACTTGTGAAGATGAGGGGGAGTTTCAAGATGATGAACCTAGAATTAAAGCTGAAGTTCTTTCATGTAAATTGTCAAACACTGAAGTGTTGCAAAATCTTGATGTAAAACTCCAGCACTTAGAACCCTCACAGAGAGATCAGTTTGAAAGGTTGATCAAGAAATATGAGGATTTGTTTCCTGATGTTCCAAAGAGAGTTACTATAGCCTCTCATGATGTAGATGTTGGTGATGCCAAACCAATAAAACAGCATCCATACCGGATGAATCCTGAAAAGAGAAAGATTGCTGAGAAAGAGGTTGAGTACATGTTAAAACATGATATTATCAGACCCTCCAACTCCGATTGGAGTTCACCCTGTGTGCTAGTTCCAAAACCTGATGGAAGCACTAGATTCTGTACAGATTATAGCAAAGTCAATGCTGTAACTAGAACTGATGTGTTTCCAATACCTAGGATTGATGATTGTATTGATAGTGTAGGGCAAGCAAAGTTTCTGAACAAGATTGATTTATTGAAGGGTTATTGGTGTGTGCCTTTAACTGAGAGGGCCAAGAGCATCTCTGCTTTTGCCACACCATCTGGATTGTACCAGTATGAAGTCCTACCCTTTGGCATGAAAAATGCCCCAGCCACGTTCCAAAGGATGATACAGTCTACAATCGCCGGATTGCCACACACGGGTGCGTACATCGATGACCTGATCATATGGAGTGACTCCTGGGAAGAACATCTAAAAGATGTAGAGACGTTGTTCCAGCGCCTGACCCAGGCTAACCTGACTGTTAACCTGAGCAAGAGTGACTTTGGTTGTGCTACTGTCACCTATCTTGGCCACGTCATAGGCCAGGGTAAGGTGGCACCCATAAATGCGAAAGTCCAAGCCATCATGGACTTTCCAGTTCCTGACAACAAAAAAGCTTTGCGCCGCTTCCTTGGAATGATCGGGTACTACCGCAAGTTCTGCTAGAACTTTGCTGAGATTGCTCTCAGTCTAACTAACCAACTGAAGAAAGGCGTAAAGTTCACCTGGGATGATGCATGCCAGAGAGCCTTCGATCGCCTGAAGTCACTTCCCCGTGCTCAAATCTCCTGACTTCAACAAACCGTTCTCCATCGCGGTCGATGCTAGCGACCAAGCTTGTGGATCTGTGCTCCTACAGAGAAGTGACTCTGATGACATTGAGCATCCCGTGGCATACTTCTCCAGGAAGTTCAATCGCCACCAAAGGAACTATTCCACAATAGAAAAGGAACTGTTGGCTCTGGTCCTTTCTATACAACACTTTGAGGTTTATGTTTGTACAGGACAAAAGCCAATGATTGTGTACACTGACCACAATCCGTTAATGTTTTTGAGTAAGATGAACAACAAGAATCAGAGATTGTTGAATTCGAGTTTGATTTTACAGGAGTTTGACTTGGAAATTAAGCATAAAAAGGGTGCTGACAATGTAATTGCTGATTGCTTATCCCATGTTTGAACATGTATATATATATCACGTGTTTATTTGAATATTGTATGATATGAATATATAGACAAGTGTCCACTTAACCATTTTGTATTGATAAGAAAAAAATTTGCCTTTATGAGTCAAAATTTTTCCCTTTTGGAATGGAGGTGTAATGTGAATATAGGCCACTAGATGCCAGTATTTACCTTTTTTTTTGTTAAGCTCAGACTGGAGTCATGTTTGGACATGTCCTGGACATGTCTGGGGCAAGTCTCAGAAAATTTAAAAAAAAAGAGGTCTAAATGTGGGTGGGGTCTGCAAAAGAGTATATAAGGAAAAGAATTGAGACAGTAAAGTAGTAGGAGAAATTGCAAGAAGATGACCAGACCTGCCATTCTGTTCAAGACCTGTGACGTTTCTTTTGTGGATTTCTTTGCCTGTGTTTGAGCATTTTCATCATCCAGGACATCACCAAGCCACCCCCACGAAAAGGGATTGTAAATATTTATGTTTTGTACGTAATTCAATCTTGGTCTTAGTTGTTAGTTGCTTAGTCGTTATTGTCTTTGTTTTAAAAATGAAATGTGTTTTAGTTGTTAAAACTGTGTCTGTCATCCCTTGCTGTTGCTGTTGGTTTGTAAATCTAATAACAAATTGGGGCCATAACAAAGAAAAAACATACAGCTAATTGTTAACCTATATATTTAATCACATATGCAATATGAGATACAGTATAATGCAAAAGATCATTTCTTACCATTGGTAAGATTTCAACAATATTGGTGTCAAATCGTAGGCCTTCCTTCAGTCATTAGTCCAAAATCATTTGACAGGGAAACAAAAACTCTCACGCAGCATTTTATGATGTTTGCAAACATAATGGTATGATGTTAACAAGGTCATGAACACACAAAACAAACACTGAGTGAGACATGTCCCGCTTCTTATTCAAATATACTCAGAATTTCCCTGCCGACATGGAGGCCAGTTAAAATATTAGAATATATTTATTTACTTATGTAGTTTACATCGCTATGGAACAAAAAGCAACCATGCACTGCCAACAGAAATTATCATAATCAAAGGTCTATCATTATAATGCAACATTGTATTCCAATTATAATTGGTCAAACTGGGAGCTAGAAACAAAGGTTATATCAACAGTGGCAACAGTATTTGGATAATGCTATGAAATGGAGCCATTTATGTATGTTCGATTCAGAAAAGAGTATATTAAGAAGTAAAGGAAATAACACAGGTAAAAAGCAGGTAATAATAAGCAGGCTGAGAATTGGGCAAAGCAACATGAAAAGTTAATTTTTCATAATCGGAAAAACATGCAACAGAGCATTACAATGAACACCACAAGCCTAGGGCAGTTGATTATATCCTTGTATTGTGCAAAATATGTACACAGGAAAGACCAGAAATGATGACAGAATTACAGAAAATAAAGCAGGGGAAAGACAATGTTATAAGTGCATTGGAAACCGAAGATAGTGTTCAAGGGAGGAGATGGATAGTGAGTTTTTTAAGGAAGACTGGACAGGAAAGACAAATTTATTATGAATGAGCAATGACAGCATGTGAGAACTGAAGGTGGCAGTCATGTAACATTATGGATTGTTTTCTGCTAAACTTCTCAAAGAATGATGTTGAGAAAACACGAGACTGTGCAAAGCCCCTTTACTTGTGCCTAAGTTGGCTTTGACATCCGGTCATGGCGAAACAAAGCATGAGGTGCTTTAACCAATTTGGTTGTGTTTGACTTATGTGTCAAGATGGTGAGTTCCTGTTACACTCTTGGCTGTGAAAACTATGCTGAACATGCAGACATGTTTTTTTATCCCCGTGGCATCAAAATGCGGGGGGATATAGCCATCGCCTCATCCGGGCAGGCGGGTGTTCGTCTGTAATCATACCTTGTCTGGGCCATATCTTGGAAACTACACATTCAATCTTTACAAAACTTCACAGACATGTTCAGCATGATGTCTAGATGTGCCTTTGGGGGCCAGGGGGATATGCCATTGCCAGATAGCTCTTGTTTTTTTTTTTTTTTTTTAATTCTTTCAAAATCGCAGTTTCACTGGTACTTATGGATAAATATTTGAGTTTTTTAATGATCAGTTTCCCTGATTTTGGTTATATCCTGACATCTTTCACTTACAAGTACGTTCTTATTTGAAAAAGTGCCCTATAGCAACCTTATTTTTCTTTTAGGTTATTTATTTCTGAACGAGGTGTTTACTATTTTTACAATGCATTTCGCCATGACCTGAAATGAGCAATATAACATGAAAGGTAACATGTTTAGCAACAGAGAGAATGCCACCATATGGGAGGCCTGTGGTCCAGGCATAATTTGTGGTCCCTGGTGAACTGTCCAAAAATTGCCAGGAGAACAAGTGCCAGTCATTGCATGAGTGTAAATCTAGCGCTTTTGGTGAAAACGGGGCAATTTACCAGAAATTGGTTAGTAACTCAGCAATTGTCATGGCTAACACAACTTGAGGGAAAGTTTGCGGCTAAATTCCACATAACCACAACATAAGCAAAGAAATAATGTTACACATAACCCAGTAAAGATGCTGCAGACGATGGACGCATTAAAATAATATATCATTGTTAATAACATTTTGAATTTTTGATACTCACCTACAATACAATGTAAATAATAGTAAAAAGTGGCACAAGTTTTGAAAGTGCTAGACGAGCCATGTTACAGCCAGATGACATTCAGCGTCATCATGAATAAAAGTTTGGCCTCCAGGGATATCCGAGTGTTTTTTTAGGCAGCCTCAGAAAAGAAAACTACCGTACGTTGAAAGCAGTGAGAAAATTGATACATAGAAATAAACTTATAAAAATATACATGCAGTTCAGTTGCACCTATCCCGCACAACTGAGAGATGAATGATTAATCGGCTCAATAGGCAAATATGATAAGTTAAGAAACTGGTGGCGATCCACTTCTGAACAACATGAAAATGAACAGAGATTGATAGTCTATGATATACAAAGACAAAAATCTATTTTTTCCTCTTAAATTCATTTTAAGAGATACCTGTAACAACATATCGTGAGTCTTATACTTATTTACAGACCCATGCCAGCCACTAGTTTGCTGGTTATGATTCTTATGTTGACTCTGGTGTGTTCAGGGCAATGAGAGGGAGGGAGAGAGAAAGCATGCTGATGAGGGACCAGGGAGAGCATGTGATGTGGACCAGAGAAAAAGCAACAAATGTTGATGATTAAGACTGAAAACAATGACATCTAAGCAGTCTAATCCTAATTTAAAGACATGTGTTGGCCTCTGTATGTGTATCAAAATCCTTTCTAGTTCCTAGGTTATGGATTATAGCTCTCCCATGCTCGCTTTGACAAATTCAGGGTAATACCAGAGAGAGCATGACATGGCTGAGAGTACAGAAAGAACATATGATATGGAAGACAGAGCGATAATATATATACATCAGGATGGACCCTGTGAAGGTGAACGCGATTATGGAGTGGCCACAACCCACCGACCGTAAGTCCCTGCAACGATTTCTGGGGTTTGTGAACTTCTACAGACGATTCATTTGGAACTACAACACTGTAGCAGCCTCTCTCACGGCCCTCACCTCCAGCAAAGTAAAATTCAGTTGGGATCAGCGATCTGACCATGCATTCTCTGAACTTAAAAGACGCTTCACCACTGCCCCCATCCTCATCCTTCCTGACCCGGATTCCCAGTTTATTGTGGAGGTGGACACCTCTGATATAGGGGTGGGTGCTCTACTGTCTCAAAGACTCGCCACGGATAATAAGAATCACCCTTGTGCCTTTTTTTCACACCGTCTCAGTTCTGCAGAGCAAAACTACAGCATCGGCAATCGGGAGCTGCTGGCTGTTAAATTGGCCCTCGAGGAGTGGAGAAACTGGCTGGAGGGCACTAAGCTTCCGTTTGTGGTGTGGACGGATCATAAAAACCTTGAGTACCTGCAGACGGCTAAACGCCTTAAAGCTAGACTTAGAGCTAAAGTTTTAGAGTGGGGCCACGCGTCCAACCTGTCTTATCACCCTGGCATTAAAAGAACTGTGAATTTTATTTTGAGGCCAGATATATGTAAAGATGTCCATGATCTTGTTTCTGCCTGCTCAGTCTGTGCCCAAGCCAAAGACTCTCATCAACCCCCACAAGATCTCCTACAGCCATTACCCACACTTCACCACCCCTGGTCACACATTTCACTAGATTTCATCACCAGCCTTCCTCCTTCCAATCACCAAAACACCATCCTTACAATTGTTGACCGTTTTTCCAAAGCTGTTCACTTCGTACCCTTAACTAAGTTACCCTCAGCCTGTGAAACTGCCACACTTATCATTCAACATGTCATTCGCATACACGGTATCCCCACTGACACCGACAGAGGTCCCCAGTTCACTGCCCAGCTCTGGAAGGCTTTTTGTAATGCTCTTGGTGTCTCTATAAGTTTATCATCAGGTTTTCATCCACAGTCCAACAGCCAGACTGAGCGGGTAAATCAGTACATTGAAACTGTGTTACGATGTATCTTTGCCAGAAACCCTGCTTCATGGAGTCATCAGTTGCCATGAGCGGAGTGCGCCATTAACTGTCATACCTCCTCTTCCACTAAACTGTCTCCATTTGAGTGCTGTATGGGGTACCAACCACCCCTGTTCCCCAGTTAGGAGGAGGAGGTTGCGGTACCGTCAGCTCGCACATTCATTAAAGGCTGCCACCGCACCTGGAGAACTACTTGTCAGGCTCTACTTAAGGCCAAGAGCAGGATGAAGCAGCTGGCGGACCGCAGGTGTACTCTGGCCCCCGTCTACCGTGTGGGACAAAAGGTGTGGCTCTCCACCAGAGACATTCCCCTTCGGGGAGGTAAGCGCAAACTAAGTTTATTGGACCATATACTATTGAGCGTGTCATTAGTCCCACAGCCGTCAGGCTTAGACTACCCCTCTCTATGCACTGAGTGCACCCCACCTTCCACGTTTCCAGGATAAAGCCAGCTGTGTCCCACCCCCTGTCTTCTGGCCCTGACCCCCCCACCGGCCCCTCGAGTTGTGGATAGAGGTGAGACGTACACGGTACGTGCCATCCTGGACTGTCGTAGGCGGGGTCGGGGTCTACAGTACCTTATTGACTGGGAGGGCTATGGCCCTGAGGAGAGGAGCTGGATTCCCTCTCGCGTCATCGTGGACAAATCTTTGATAAGGGACTTTCATAAGGATCATCCTAGACCACGCCAGTGAGAAACGCCAGGAGGTGTTTTTTTGGAAGGGGGGGTACTGTCATGGTTATGGTTTTGGTCATGTCTTGGTCAGGTCTTTGGTCATTATTGTCTTTTATTTATTCTTTTTGGTTATTGTAAGTCTCTCAGGTTTTTGGTTCATTCCATGTCTCAGTTCCATTGCACTTGTCTCCCCTGTCTTGTGATCTAGTTGGTTCAGTCCGTCTTCCCTGTCTGCGTGCTCACAGACTTCGGGTGGTTTAAATAAAGTCCGGTGTTTAAAATATTCCTTCGAATCTCCTTTTCTTCCTTCACCCTTCTGTTCTGATTACTAACAAGACTAACATTTGTATTTTGTATCATAGTCTACTAACACAGCTAATCCATGTATATAAGATTACTAACCTACTAATGAGCACTCAGGTTTAATATGTAAAGTTGCACCGCAACTAATTTAGACTAATTCCCTCTCTGCAATCGCCCTGTTCTATGCTGCGCCCCTTCAGCTGTCCCTGTCCTCTCCTGAGCTTCAGTGAGAATCTCTCACACGTGCTTAATCACTCTCCTGCGCTTAGATCTCCTGGACCGGAGCTGTTGAAATGTTATAGGCTGTTTGTGTGATTCCCGTTCGTGTTTTGTCTTTCGCCAATTTTTGTGGTTAAGGTTTCCCTCATGTGATTCTCCCGATGTAATTAGCCTCATTCCCCACAGCTGATCTCTGTATAGCATGTGACCTTCCCTGTGTGTATATTAGCAGTCTTTTCACTCACAGCTCTTGTCAGAATGTTGATCAATACTTCTTTGCGCAGAGCACCTCGTATGCCATAGAATATTGTTTCGCTTCTACTTGATTGTCCAACCTTGATTTTTGCCATTACCCTTTTGTATTGTTTTTGTCTTTCTGGATTTCGACCCAATTTTGTATGACCACAATTTCTGTGTTTGGATGCCCTGTGTATGACCCTTGGCTTTATTCATCGACTACGACTTTTTGCCTATCGTTTTTGTACCTCTGCTCATCTGTCTTACTGGTTCTGACCCCTGCCTGTCTAGTCGACGCTGTTTTTGGATTTCGTATTGTGGCTTGGCAATTCCTGTGTTTTCTGGCTTTGACTTGGACCCCATTAAAGGCATATGATTTTTGGATTTTTCTGTCTTGCGAGTGGTCCTGAGCTGTACCTCACAGCTATGTTGATTTGCTTGATGCATATTGCAAGTAACTGACAAAGCTTGAGACTAGTGCTATACATTTCCTTATTCCTTATTTACCCCACTTCTTGAGAATTAAGTGCATTAATGGAATCTATGTAGGTCAAGTGATCTCCTTTTTCAAACTTTTTTTTTTAAACTTGCTGTGGAAGCCATGCCAATTGGACAAGTTGTGTGTGTGTGTGTGTGTGTGTGTGTGTGTGTGTGTATATATGTGTGTATATATATACACTACCGTTCAAAAGTTTGGGATCACTTGGAAAATTTCTTTTCCATGGAAACACACATGAATTAGTCTGAATAGGAAATATAGCAAATGAACAGAACATGCTGAGATTTTCTGAGTTAGAAATAATGATTTTAATGGAAAATGATGAATATGTACTTCAAATTTTGCCTTCATCAAAAAAAAAACACCTTTACTGTTGATACTGAAACTGCTATTTGACGGGAACTATTTAGCACAGCTGCTAGTTGACAACCTGTGAGGCATCTTTGTCTTCTTGCACAGTTGTGTATCGGGGCCTCCCACTCCTTTTTCTGTCCTTGTTAGTGCCAGTTTGTGCTGCTCTCTGAAGGGAGTAGTTGACAGCATGGTAAGAGATATTAAGTTTTCAATTTCTCGCATTGAATATCCTTCTTTTCTAAGCACAACAATAGACTGACGGGTCTCTAAAGCAAGTTCTTTCTTTCTGGCCATTTTGAGCCTGTAAACAAACAAACAACTGCTGATGCTTCAGGTATTAAACCAACCTCAAGAATGCCAGGCTCCCTTTTGCGCTCCCTTATTTGTTCAATGGTTTTCAGCTGTGCAACACATTTGCAAAAGGGTTTTCTAATTATCAATTAGCCTTATAAAATGCTTAACTTGGATTAGCAGCCATACCAGTAGATTGATGCAGAGGACTGACGTTTGCTGATAATAGGCCTCTATGCAAGAATGTAGATCATTCTTTGAAAATCATCTGATTAATTTTAATCGTTTGTGAAATGGATAAAAATGTTTGTGAAATGGAAAGAAATGTTTGTGAAATGTAGGAAAATGTATTTTTCTTTGGAAAACAAAGAAATTTGCAAGTGATCCCAAACTTTTGAGCGGTAGTGTATATATACACAGCGCCATTAAAAACTCACCGCACTGGGGAGGTATGTACTGTATTTGCGGCAAATTGAAGAACCAATTGATTTTTATTGCTTTTCCAGGGAGGCTCGAGAGGAAATAAAGAAAAGCGCGTAGTATTATAATCCAGCCGTGCACCATGTGCACACGGCAAGCACTTCAGTAATAACAAACATTGAGCTGTTTGTGATGTGTACGGTGACACTTGACTTGTTCTTTTTGGTGTGGTCAATAGCCTATAGTCCAGTCGCTGTTGAAACCGAAGAGAAGGTCGTTAATCTGGCAGAAGGGGGGCGTTAGGCTGTCGGTAGGACAGGCGTCTTGACGCACACAAAGACAAAAGAGGACCTCCTGCCACCTACCGCACAGCGGTAGCTGAGTGATAGCTCGTTAGCCGGGTGTTTGTTTAATCATAACTGAGCCACGAAGGGCGGTTGGGGCGGTTGGGGCGGTCGTGTTGACAGTAGTCCATACATGTAGATAATGGCACAGCTTTTTGGCGATTTATTTCCATATATGAATGCAAGAGTAACGTTAGCCTACATAAAATATTGATTTGCTTTGGCGGGGGTAATGTTGCTGGCATTTTTATACTTTTCTTTTGTAATCTTAAAATGCTCCTAATAAGCGTATGGCACACTAAAATGTAAAAGAAATCCACCAGGTGTTGAAACTCTTCAATATTCAATTCTCTTATATTGCTGATAAAAGTCTGACCAGTCATTTACTTCGGTCCAAATAAAATGATTTGCCGAGCTTCCTGCCTGTCATCCGTCGCTGCGTCCCTTCCAGTTGCCTACCACTGTCACCCGCTAGCGAGTCGCACGCCTCCCTGGCAGAGCAGCTCGGTAGAGACAAAACAAGTACTCAACAAAGTTAGCCTGCAAATAAAACAGCTGCAGCAGCTCCTGATTTAATGACTAACGTTATTGAGACAATACTGGTGAGGTAAGACGTTATGACACCAGTTTTGCAAGAAAATATGAATGAATTCTGCTGAAAAACGACGCATCTGACTGTAAACAAACAGGCGCTGAAATGCTATAATTACTATGATAATGTTCATGGTAGTTCATCAGACCTTACGAGGGCAGTTTATTTTTATACCACATATAGAATTGAATATTATGTAATTACTGTTAGTTAGTTTTCACTAACCGGTGCATCTGAATCTGACTCCATTCCCCCAATTCAAGATGCTCTCACACCGGATGCAAAGCAAATTTTTCATCCGACTGATTACATTCAAAGTCAAAGCAAAGACGTGAATACGCGCAAGATTCGCGCCTTTGCATTGACTTTAAATGTAATCTGTCGTGCAAAAAATTTGTTTCGCTTCCGGTGTGAAAGCAGCTTCATTTGCGCTGCTCAATTTCTCACCGGATGCGTCAGGGGAGGAGGGGAGCCTCAGAGGTCAGGCAGGGGGAAAGAGGGTGGGACTTTGGAGGGAGGAGGAGTTGTTCATGTTCAAATTTTTACTGTGCTGTGCTGTGTTACATGCCAGAAAGGTAAGAATTGCTTTAATAACGTAACTCGCTGATCCTTAATCCCAGATTATTCACACCTATCAGACTTTTCGTGTCTTCAGCTGCTCCCTGGAGGGACAGGTCATACATGCTACAGGCTATACTCTTTATATAAAAATGTATTTATACAATATAAAGTAAAATGCTCTGAAATCGGTGAGCCAGTTATTTGTTAAAAATATTTGAAAGAATTTAAAACCCGATTATACATATACCTATCCAGGTAGAGATTGCAGGATATTATTTTCTTCAAGTTAGCAGTTAGTTTGGATTAATTACAGTTCACACTGTCTAAGCTATATCTGGGTTATATTTAAACACATCACCTATAATCACAATTTGTTTATTTATATTGCGGTTGGCTTTTCAAAACCAATAAATCAATTGCGGCACACTTTGCTGAAGGTCAACCCACAAACTCTCAGAATAATTGATTCTGCAATTAAAAGACATCTTCTTATCTTATCTTATATCTTATATCTTATCTTATATCTTATATAACTATAAATTGACGATTTCCTGTCTGTCTGTGTGTGTGTCTGTCCGGCTATGCATTTCCGCACCGCTCAACCGATCTTCACCAAACTTTGTCACAACATTCTATGGGTCATGAGAAGTTGCATGGGCTATGTGACTTTTCTGTGCACACAATGCGTGCACACGCGCGCGTGTTTATATGCGCGCACATGTGTGCATTTCCAAACCGTTAAACGGATTTTGTCCAAATTTGGTGGGAAGGTGCTACGGGTCGAGGAAAGATGTTTGAACACATCATTATGCCGGTAAATGCAATGCGCGCATGCGTACAGTGCGCGCATGTTTATATTCGCGCACATGTGTGCATTTCCAAACCGTTAAACGGATTTTGTCCAAATTTGGTGGAAAGGTGCGACGGGTAGCGGAAAGATGTTTGAACACGTCATTATGCCGGTACATGCAATGCGCGCGTGCGTATACGTACGCGCGCATGTGTGCATTTCTATACCGTTGAACGGATTTTCTCCAAATTTGGTGGGAAGGTGCTATGGGTTGAGTGCAGTTGTGTGGGCACATCATTTGGTCTGTACATACAATGCGTGCATGAGCATGCGTGTCTGACTGCGCACTCATGTGTGCATTTCCACACCGTTGAACAGATTTCGATCAAATTTGGTGGTAAGGTGCTACGTGTTGAGTGTAGTTGTGTGAGCACATTTCGCCGGTACATACACTGCGCGCATGTGAACGTGCATGCGTCCTTGATTGCGCGTGCATGTGTGCACTGCCGTTCACTTTTCACCAGTCCCCGACGGGCCATGACCAAGGACTGTATAAAAGATGGACGACGCGTCTCCATTCACTCCCATTCAACAAAAATGGAGCCAAAATATCCTCGATATGGCCGATGCCATGTTGCACATTTGGAGCCTGAGTCGGCGCAGTAGTGATCGGGGGGTAGAGCCGTGCTATCGAATCCCACCCACACACCATCCGACCAGCCCCCCTGAACTTTTCACCTGGTCTGGCAGCTGCGCTATTAACGTAAGTGCCCGCAATGGCCAGCTCTCACACAGAGACGGTGCAGGAAAGTGAAAGGACCCAACGACTGCCGGCAGCATAAATATTCGTAGGCTCGTTCAGAAGGTATGGACTCATGTAATGGACTCAATGACAAAACATTCTCCACCTCACAGTCGTCATCTGTTTTGAAATTAGTTGAAGTACCTAACTGGCTATCTCTTAGAACTGAATCTTGTTTAACTAGTTCGGTAAGCAGCTAATTACATTAAGTAAGGCTACTGATTTTTACTGATCTCGGCCACATAGCCAGCTCCAGTCAATGTTCTCCACCGTCACTTACTCAGTGTTGCGAATAACGGGCATATTAATGCAGACTTTCTTTGTATTTTCTAATTGACTTTCCTCCGGGAAAGTGCCATTGCGTATGCGCATGTACTAGCTGAGTAATGGGTCGAACTTTTAATTTTTTAATAACCCTTAATTTCTCAACACGTTAGAACGCTTGATCGAGTTTTGAATTAAAATACACTGTCCTTCTAACCAAAGTTAGCTTGCTGTGTTTAAGTAGTCGCATATCTTACCGCTTGCTAATGTTGTATTTCTTAAAAATGTTTGCAGTTGAAGATAACCATCATGACCAGGCTTGGGGGACCGGCAATTCATTCTCTGGGATAGTTAACTTACCAATGCAACCCCCCTCCACGTTCATTTATGTGGACTCGATGTATATGAATGCATAGTTATTGTTCAGTTTTTGTTATCCTCATTTTTAGACGACGAAATGGACTCGGCATCCTCCCATCCTCTACAGTGGCCAAGAGTATGAATAAATCTCATGGGAATATCTAAAAAACCAACGCTGCATAAGACTTTTCACGGGAGAATGTCATAAAAACTGATTTATAACATTAAATCACATCCATTTCATGCATAAAAAGCACAATACCACCAGATTAAATATGGATAAATAGAATATAAATATTAAATGAGCTAAATTGCATCAAAAGCCAGCAGAAGTGTATCATTTAAAGGTGACATTTGCACTTTACAACCAGCAGGGCCAAAAGTTTATATCATGGGGGACAGCTACATCTGCCGTGGGGAAAACTGGCAAGGGAGACCATTGAGACCAACCTTGGTCTGGATGCCCAGGTCCAGTGGTTTGGCTAGGGTGGCGTGGTTTGGGGAAACCTTCTCCCCTTTATCCACCAGTACTGAGAGGAAGAGCTGTGCCGAAGGTCCTGCTGATCCACTGTGGCGGGAATGACCTCGGAAAAATCAAGAGTGTGAAGCTCGTCGCAGGGATCAAGCAGGACTTGGAAGATCTTCATCGGCAGTTCCCTTGGATGAAGATTATCTTCTCTGCCATCACCCTGTGATGCCGGTGGAGGTCTTCCCATCCAAAGAAGATTGAAAAAGCCCAGTGATATGTCAACTGTGTGATGGCTTCCTTTGTTTCGCATATTGGTGGAGAGATTTTGTATCATCATCAGATAAAGCATAGAGATCCTGGCCAATTTTTGCATGACAGAGTTCATTTAACCCCTATGGGAAATGATATTTTTAAATAACATTGCCCTGCATCTGAAAGACCAAATCCAGTAGGGTGATGCTGGATTTGGATTTTCAACATCAGTTATGGGCGCAAAAAAGGTCAGTTTGTTTGCTATATGTAATGTTTGATGTACTTTTTATTCATTTATTTTATACTAGCCATCATTACCATTGTTTTCCCAGCTCTTCCTCACCATCCATCTTCCTTTCTCTTCAATCTTTTCTCCAAAACATTTGCTTTCGCCAGCCTTCCCACCTGATGGGGCCTCCTTCACGTTTCCCCACGGCAAACGTAGCCAGTAGGTTGTTGATGGACCGCAGACAACTACATGCAGTGTGGTTTTTGTTGAAATAATTTTTTTAAAATTTAACACTCATTTGCATGCCTGATTTACTGCAGCATAGGACATATTATATGTATGAGAATTCCAGAGTGAAGTCTTTGCTCAATGTAAATGTAAAGACCTTTATTGTACATAACAGGTTTAATTTACCACCATCACAGGAAATGTGCATTCAATTCCATTTTCAAACATTTCTCATGTGCTCCCAGTCCTAGGACAGATGACTAGAGTCTTTGTTGGAATACTGAAGGCTCAGTAGTGAAGATGAACAGCTTCTGAATGCATTATTAAAAAAAAAAAAAAAAAAGACAGATTATGCCAATCTTTAAAGACGATGGCATATAAGGAAGGTGATACAGACGGAACAACATACATAAGAGAAGCCAGTTAGAAGTCCATTATTACTCAGTCAACATGGACTTATCTACCTCCTTGTAAATAATGGTCTAACAGAACCATTGCAGGTTTCTGTGACAATGCATAGTTGAGCAGTTTTGACAAGCATTTTATCAGGTTTTCATTTGCAAATTACTTCAGAAGTATCAGCCAGCAATACAACAAAATAATTGCTTGAGGCATGCTCCAAGTCTTCACTGGGTAACGCTGACGTCTGAATTTGAAGGCGGCTTCTGTAATCACCTAATAAAAAAAAAAACATTTAATTATTTGTGAAGCTTTTGCCTGAAACCTAAAGTGCAGTCTGCCCTACCATGAGAACAGTAAAATAGAATTAAAAACCCATACATCTGGCAATTTTTCATATGGCAGGTTTGACATGCATAAAAAAATAGAATGGAGTGATATGCACCTTTAAATACTTATAAACAATTCTTCCGGCTACCAATTTACGTTCCTTTTTATGTTGGGTTACACGGTACAGCAAGCCTGATACAGAAATACTCCGCTAGTCAAAAAACAGCTGCACACTCAAAAATTTAGCTGAAACCACTGTAGCTTGAATTATAGCACAAATTAAGGATCGACCGATATGGATTTTTTAGGGCCAATGCCGATACCGATTTTTTTCCATCACCCTTAGCCGATGACTGATTATGGACTGCCGATTTTCTTGGGCCGATATTTGTGGCCGATACTGCTTTTGCTCCCTCAATTTACATTAAAAAAATGACACAATGATAACAAATATCACAGGTCTCGAGTTAGACAAACATTTATTGAAGAGTTTCAACCAGACATCGATGTGATAGCTGCTCCTCCCCAGTGAGACGCGCACCCCCCCCCCCCACACACACACACACCAGCTGAGCAGACGCTGACTGAAAAACTCTGCTACCGCAGGATTGAAAACGGCAGCAAACGTCTCTGAATACGTTTTCACGAAACACTGACACAAATTAGTACTACATATAAAACATTTCTCTCATCATTTAAGTTCCTCCAGCGCACGCTAAAGACCTCTCTGATAGCAGACATGGCTGCACCACTCCGCTCTGAGGGAGAGAGCACAAAGCAGGGCTGAAATTAACTTTTTTCCTTGGTAGCGCTGCGCTCCTAAGTTCAAAAAGTTAGGAGCGCGAGCAAAAATTTAGGAGCGCACAAGCCGAAATCAAAGAAGCACCAATATATGTATTTTTTAATGTTTTAAAAAACTACAATATAACACTCCGCATTAACAATACAACGGTCCCCAATAAATGACAATTATTAAACAATATAAGAGTCTTGTTCATTGATTAACAAAGCTTTCCACTACATTGGCTTTATGCCATATCTGGAGGCCAGGATTTAAAACTGAGTCTCCTTGCTCTCTGCCCTTCCAACCATCTCCTCACTGCGTGTGAGACATCAAATATGTCCAGAGGACCCTCCACACTGATCCCAATCAAATCTTCAATTGCGTTAGGGTTAATTGCAGATCTGACGTAAAGTCCTTTTTTTGCCTCAATATTGCAATATGAATCAGTCCACAGCGATAACATTGCTATTTGTTGGCTTATTATAACATAAGCAGACTTTATAATGAGTTGGATATGTTTGTTTTAAGATAGCCTATGCCACACGCTCAGGCGCGTCTCTAGGACTAAAGATTGGTGGGGCCCAGAGCTCCCCTTAATTACAAACCCTGACTTGCACGCAATCATTCGCATAATTGACAAACAATACTTCCAGGATTTTCCTGGCTTTTTAAAAAAAAATTTTTTTAATTTTTTGCGGTAACTTTTTCAAAAAGTGGCAATGAAAGTTGCAATGTCTTTTTTTTTTTGTCCGCGAGAAATTTGCGTGGATTGGTTGAATTTGCTTTAATAGTAGCAATCGCGACATGCAACTTCCCTGAGGGACTGAGCAATAGAATCACTCCGCGAACACGCCGGTACGGTATGATACATTTCGGTACAGCGACAATCATTAATCTGGAAGCGTAATTTCGTGCATTTAAATCAGCGTTATTCAGAATTGCACATAGACGTTTTAAATGGTCTTATATTTTATTTAAGCAAAACGATCATGAAGCGCCAGTTAAATCACTTTATGTGTGGAAAAGGTAGCGCAGACGTTTGAGTGCAGTTTGTCTTTCATAAAGCGTTGAACAATTTTTGAGTGGCCAGAAAAATTATTTAGAGCTGAATTTATCCCATTATTTAGGCGTCAGTTGACCTCACGGAGAAAGAAACCGTAGCTTCGATTGCCAGAGGATTATTGTCAAAATTGGAAAACGTGTTAAAAGCGGAAAATAACGGAGTACAAGCCAGGAACAATCTTTGACGCAAAGGCATGGTCCAGGCTTCACCAATTATCACTTCCAGAGATGCCACTGCACACGCAATTGTCTTCTAATTAATGCATTTTCAGGAAAACGTTGCTGTACTGGCAAATATATTAACGTTTACTGGTCTAAAGACGCGCTGTAAAAAATGTTAATGATTTTTGCAGATCGGATACTGAAGTTATGAGCGAAGAAACCGAGACGGAGATTTTAAGGCTGCGCAAACGCCGAGCCGCGAGGCAGCATATTTTGATAAGTTGTAACTATTAACAGAAATACGGACCTACTAGTTTACGCACATTTGTCACAGTATTTTCTGTGTTTCGTGTTTTCTCCATGTTTGGAAGGATGTTCACGTTTAAAGGGTTTGGACACAACTAGATAACGCGCTATTACCTGTGAGATTCGGGCCATTATCTTTACAATGAACACGGTGCACTTCACCTTCTTATAACCTCGGCCATTCAACATTTTGATGCAACTCGTTGCGAAAATAATCAACTGATTTTCGCTGCCGCTTCATCCGAATCACCGTCATGATTTTCAGTTTCAGTAACTTTTGATACCGACTCGACTTTTTTAACGTTAATGGTACCAAAAAAAAGAAGTCTTCCATCGCTCTTCGTTCCATTTTCCGTCCAAATCTTGTGCATAGCTACAATAGTAGGCCTAACTCTCATTCCCGCTAAATGGATTGTTCGACGGCTAATATTAACCATTCTAGAATCAGTACTGAGCTTTAGGACGTCAACCTCCCCTTTGATTAGTCAGAATGGTTACGGTCAGCTCGAGGGGAACACACTGGGTGCGCTCGGCTGCGGTATGTCCAGTAGATTTATGCACTGCTCTGAGACATACGCCCATCTTTATCTAAGCTGCAGCGGCGGCTGGCATGCCTTCTGACTACCAAATGTACCCGAAAAGAGGCGATTAATTAGGGGGAAAAAAGCGGTCGCACAGGTGCGACTATTTTAATTAGAAGGTCGCACAGTCTTAATTGTGTTCGCAATTTCGAGCCCTCCACATACACGAGACGAAACGCATTTAACCTCACTCCGGTGTTCGCTGAATTAAACTCCTACAAACACCATGACAACATTGACATTACTTAATCCTTAAACCGATGTTCGTTACATCTGTACATATTAGCCTACAACTACGTCAACATCTCCCTAAATACAATGGTAAGCACTTTTAAAGACGAAGCATTCAGCAGCATTCCTGTTTTACTGACCCACAAACTTAACTATGTTTGCAAACACGTGTACTACATGGCAATTACTTGGCATTCATGTTTCCTATTTCAAAGTGGGTGGCAATATTTCAACTAAGTTTAACAGTGAGAGGCTGATAGAAATTTTAAAACACCTTGCTCTGAAGCAGCCACTGCATTCACCACTCTTCCAGTGGGGGAGGGGTAATGCGTCTGCATGTGCTGCAGGGTCTTCCGGCAACACAGAGCTGCCGCTGGATGCCTGTCTGTAAATCATGCGTGGAAATATAAATCGGCGAACCCATGCGCGAATCGGCCGATTCCAGTAAAAAAATGCAAATATCGGCCTAATATATCGGCCGGCCGATGTATCGGTCGATCCTTAGTCAGAATGGCTGTTCTTTGGTTTGCAGCAGGGATGGAGAGATTCACCGGTTCGTATCCATGGTCCGATACAAACTGAGGTATCGATCTGGAACCAAATGCGAGGACACGGGATTGGAAAAATGAGGTGCTTCATTGAATAAGGGGGATAACCCCTGCAGATAAAAAGGCAACAGTACAGAGTCCGTAATCCAAAACTCGAATTCCAATGGGACAGAGCAGAGTTCGTAACCAGGGCACCAATCACAAAAATCGTAGTCAGGCATAATAGATCCAGTACACAGGCGTAGGTTTGTGGGAGAAGCAAACTCATAAGCTAAGAGACAGTCCGAATCGTAAACAGGGCAGCAATCCACAAAATAAAGGTCGAGCAGAAAAAGGTCAAAAATACACAGATGCAATGATATCCAAAAAGGGCAAACCAAGAATCAGTAGTCGGGCAATCCAGTCAGAAAGATAAATCACAATGAGTCAAGGCGGAATACAAACGTGGCACGAGAAACATGGAAGAGCAATCTGACATGGAAGTGCTTGAAAAGACATCATTATATACACATCCGGGGTGAACACATGACAAGGGCGAACAGGTGTGATCAATGAAACAATAATCAGGATTGACACATGAGGAATAACCTAATAACAAGAATTTGGGATCAGACAGGGATCACAAGACATTCCTATGAACAAACAACAGCTCCGGTTAAGGAGTACTAAATGTGCATAGTGTAAAGAAAAGGAAAGCATGAGATATAAGTGGAAATACACAGAAGTCGTAACAGAGATAGGCAAGAGGGCGGAGATTAGAATTGGGCGATTGCTGAGAGATCGTTAGTCAATTTAGTATGTGCATCTATACAATCCCGAGTGCTAGTTAATAAGTTAGTAAAAATATACAATGTTAATAAGTGTCAGTAATTATCAAAAACAATAAACTGTTAGTACTGTTAGTAGATAGCAAAAGGAGAGAGGAAGGAAGAACACGAGATATGAAGGAAGATTGAAATCCCAGAAACCAGTAAATCACCCGAATGCGTGGCACATAAGACTAAACCGTGAGCAAAGACCTACACAAAACAAGATGGGGTAAACGTAGTGAAAGGCATGGCATGGCAGAAATATATACAAGGTGAGAGCAGGAAACATGGCATGATAACTGTGGCATGAAACATATTAAAACAAGAAATCTAAATGACCAAAACACAGTACGTAATCAAAGAATAGTCAGACATATGCAGTGGTCACTTAACACGATAATCAAAACATGGCAAAGCCATGCACAGAACTTAAACATGGCATGAGCTAACATGGGAAAGCAGACACATGACATGAGCAGGCAAGATCATAACACAAACGTTTGCGATGCGACTGCATCGGTAGCTTCAGTGCGTATCGGTCACAAATGCCAGCTGATTTGCAGTGTATCGTCGTAACGTCCCTGTATCGGTAAAACATGTGGTTTACACGATTATTTCAAGTTTTATTCCCCTCGCTCAGGTGTTCCGCGGCGCCCTGAATGTTGGGTTTAATCCTGGGAAACGGGACCTATTTGACGTCTGAACCATTTCCCGTTTCCCGGGAAATAGAAAAACGAGAAACCGGGAAAAACATTTTAAAATATTCATAAGATAATGGAATATATTTCAAAAATATGTAGGTCTATTTTACTTTCTTAAGTAGGCTAACTTGTGGGTCTATAATCTGAACTAGACTAACACGACACGATTTTTGACATCAGCTCTGAGTGGAAATACTTCATAATAGCCTTCTTCAAAATATTTAATAATGAAGACGCGCTGCGCTGTCTGAGGGAGGGATCAAATGCGCAAGACTAAGGCTCAACAGTCGGCTCACTGCAACAATAAAAATCTCAGACAAAACTCCAGGTGAAAGCTCAAAACTACAAGAACACAGGATTCATACTTTATGCAAAACACTTCAGACAGAAATGCAGCGGGCATTAGTGAAATGGGGCTCTCATTGAATAAAGAAAAATCTCCTGAATCCATCTGAGACCTCTCACCCAGTGAGTGGATGCGTTTTATAACTTTGCCTTTTGACTTTGAGTGATCACTGATTTTATTTAGCCCAAAGTCAGACACCGCAGCACACACCGTGCCGGCTACCCCCAGCGTGTGAATGCGAGCAGATTATGGAATCTATCTGAGCTGGAAACCATGACTATGAAAGCACCAAACTACTTGCCTTAACGAATTTCGTTAGTTTATAATATGAAGTATTGTAAAATATAATTTCCATGAGGCTGTTCAGACAGACAGCGACAGATCACAGGCGTTTTCTCCGTCTCATCTGGAGCGAACGTCAAGCTGCATTCGGCTTGCGCAGTTTATATTGTTATAATATTCACACTCAAAAATAGAAGTACCAAAATGTACCTAAAAGGGTACAAATGCTTGTCCCTGGGGGCGTACCTTTTTGAGAGACATTTGTGTACCCCTCAGTGCTGTTTTACATCACTTTGTACCCATTTTGTCAGTCAAAAGGTACACTTCTGGCCTCTTTAAAATCAATATTGTACTCTTGAGGGAACATTCTTAAAAAATGTACCTGTAAGTACAAAAATGTTCTTGTCTCGTACCCCCATTTCTGAGTGTGTTGATTAATGACATTACGTTTTTGTGCCTCAATAATTATATATACCACCTGATAATACATTAAATCAGTCATGTTTGAGACCCACATGTCTCTTTAAATGTTTCCTAAACTATGACCAATGTTTTATAACGGTAGTTAAAATTATTGGCTACCTTAAAAACAAGTTAATTTCCTGGGATTCCCGGGAAAATGTGCTTCTTTTCACGAGATAGAAAATGTCTCATTTTCGGGAAAAATATGAATCCCTACCTGAAGGCACCACCATTACAGGAAAGTTTTATAAATGTGCACTGGTACAGTTATTTGCACATTAATGGAGGAAAGTTTTATACCTAAGTGTTGTAAAATTTACAGACAGATGACACTTTACCACTAGTTGTGAGTAGTCTGTTGTTTTTTTCTTGTGAAAGGACTGAGTACTAGTAGTCTGTTTTTTTAAGAGGCCAAAAAGAAAATTTCAGGAAGAAAATCACGTTGTTTGTTAGAGTGCTGATAAGAAATAAATTGCGTCTACCTCTGTCTGTACCATATTGAATTGCATGTTTATTTTATTGAATTTATTGATTTGGGTAATGGAAAACAGTCAAGTATTGAATACATTCCTGACAAGGACAGAGAGAGGAAAGATACCAAATGTGGGCTTATAAATTATTTGCATAGTGCTATGCATTTGCATATCGCACCGAATCGCATCTAATCGTCAACAAGGGTGAATCGTATCGCATCGTATCAGCAAGGGGCTTCACTGTATCGTTAATGTATCGTATCGCTGGCAGCGTATGGAGATGCGTATCGAATCGGCTCAATGGTGGAGATTCACATCCCTAGTTTGCAGCCATTTTGGTGGGCCTTAGACCTTACACCATTTACTTGAAAAAGTTATGTTCTTGTGATGTTCTGTTGAATACCAGAAAATAAACAGGTCGAGAGACCTAGAAAAACATGACATGAATGCATAAGTAAACTCTATTTAAAATTGTATTCACTTCAAAATGAAAAATCTGCCCGTCCACATTATGTTTTTCAGATTAAAAGGATGATAATAATAATAATAATAATAAAAAAAATTTTTTAAGGTGCCTATATGTGCAATATTCATGAGAGGTGGTGCTAAATACGACCCAATTCCGAAATAGTTGGGACAAAGAGTAAATTGTGAATTAAATCAAAACGCAATGACTTTCAAATCACACCAGCCAGTATTTTATTCACAGTAGAACAGAGATAAAATAGCAAATGTTGAAAGGGAGAAATATTTCAATTTTATCCACAAAATGAGCTCAATTCAAATTTGATGGCTGCTACAGGTCTCAAAAAGTTGGGACAGGGGCTTGTTTACCATGGTGTAGCATCCCCTCTTCTTTTTAACACTGAGTTGAGGCGTCTGGGCATTAAGGAGACAAATTTCTTGAGTTTAGCCATTGGATTTTGATCCCGCTCTTGTTTAATACAGGCTTCCAGCTGCTGGAGGGTTTTGGGTCTTGTTACAAATTCAGGCCGGTCCTCCCAAAACACTGCATATGCCGCACGTCAAAGCAAAAAATATAAAAAACACAAAACAAAAAAAGGACGCCAATGCCAGCCTATCAGATTTTATTACAAATAATTACAAGTCTAGGGGATCCTAATGCGTATAAACCAGCTGGGGCCTGAATGTAACTGTACCCTGCGTGTGGTGTCACTGGTGATAATAACTTGAACTGGATCCATATGGGGGTGTTGGAAATGTTGTATGTAAGTAAACGGAGGCAGCAAGAGAACCAGCTTACCAGGGATTTCCCAATTAACGTCACGTCTCTCCCGGCCAGCTCAGCCTATGGTTGTTTGTGAGCGACCAGCTCCCGCACTGTCTTCCAGTCATTCAAGTTTTTTAATGTTAGAATAAAACTAAATTGTCCACAAAAAGAAATAAATCAACACAGTCCAGAAAGGAAGAATCTTTTACCAGCCACATGCTTTCGGATAGATCCAAGGCAAACAAACACCAAGAAGCACACGCTCTCTCAGGTAAATCACCTGAATTCACTAAAACAATAATGCGTGAGACACGCCTCCCCATCAGCTGGTAATCCCACTGTCTCCAAGATCAGTGTGTGTTCTCCCTATCAATCTGACTTCCAAACAGTCTCCTTTGACGGACTTTTTGTTTAATTATGCGCCAAATGTTCTCAATCAGTGAAAGATCAGGACTCCAGGCAGGCCAGTTCAGCACACTACGAAACTACGAAGCCATGCTGTTGTAATAGCTGCAGTAAGTGGTTTTGCATTGTTCTGCTGAAATACACACGGCCTTCCCTAGAATCGATGTCGTCTGGAGGGGAGCATATGTTGCTCTAAAACCTTTATATACTGTACCTTTCAGCATTCATGATGCTTTTTAAAACATGCAAGTGTCCCACATCCCCCGGCTAAAGTTTGTTGCACCACTGTTCAATCTTTGACAGCACATTGCCTGCTTTGACCTGATAGTGGAATGTTTGTTTTGTAATAAGGTATATTTCAGTTTTTACAGTGTTTATATAAGGTGGCGAGCTTGGAAGTGAGAACTGCTCTCTTTTTTTTGCAGGATGAATATTCTGACCATAAAATAAGCAGTTTCTTTAATGAGGATGTGTGCTGGCTTGTGGGACTCTGAATAAAAATGGACAAAATTCTAAACTTTATCATGGAGAAAAGGCATGCTTTGTGTTTGGAGAGGTTATTGGTGACCATTGAAGTCCACCTACTCCTATATTGATAAACATGCTAAATTCAACCAGAAAATCATTCAATTCACATTGAATTTCATGCGCCAGAAGTTGATTTGTGTCAAATATATGAATATTTTATGATTTGACTGTGCATCATTTTGATGGATCTGAGAGTTTAGAGAGCCACCCGGTGAGTTGTCTTGGTTTGGAGTGCTTTTTGCTTTATTTGTTACTCTCGTCCCTGACGATATCGTTTTCTATCCTCATCGGATTCTTTACCCAGCTGGCTGATTATTTCTGGGTGTTCCTTCCCCGGAGTCCATTTAAGCTGGAGGTTGCCACGCCTCCTTCGCTGGAGTGTTTGATATGACTTTGCTCACTTCGGCTCGATACATCTTTAGTCAGGGGTTTGCCAATTTATATACATTCTTTGTTTCTGGGAAGCTTTGCTTCTTTAGGTTATTTGGCACTATTGTCAGGTGCTTTGTTTGTTTTCTCTTTCATTTAGATCTTTTCTATCTGGTTGCTCGCTTTGTTTCTGGCACTTTAGCCTTTTGTTTATTCAGAAATTAGAGCTCCTTTCCTGTCTTATTTAGTCCTATCACTTTCAGCTGCGTCGGCTCTGTGCTCGGTGCAGCTTTGCCTGCTGCGGCATCTGAAACTCCACTCTAACCAGCCATTACAATTTAATGCCTTTTTTTTTTTTACTTAATTGTATCTTTTATTGGGGGGAGATAAACATCCTTTTGATATTGTATGCCTGCAACGCCTTCCCCAATAGTTGGGATAGGATTGTGTCTTCTCTTCTTCCAAGAAATCATTTGGGAAACTGAGGACAAGAATTTATTTCCAGTTTTAAAGGATTTTCCCCCATCCTTTCTTAAAGTGATTGTAGAATCTGAACATATGGCTGAACAGCTCAATCCAGAACCAGCAGTAAAACTTTTATGACCTAGGATGTTCCTGCAGCCTGCCTGTGGGGTGTAGCATCTCTGGGTTTGCTCAGCGGGGGGTGGAGTCGAAAAGCCCTGCGGGTCCCAAGGCTCCTGTGAGAGTCATATCACTGTCCCCAAAGTCCAGTTACATTAATCTGTTTAAAATAATCTAAATCTCTGGGAAATTCATAATATGTTTATATGTTCAAGATCCTGTGAAGAAACCACTTATATACTTATAGTCCAATTAAACTATATAATACTCCATCTTAAGGCCTTTTCATGACAACTGCATGTTGTCATGACAACTGTTTTCATGACAACTGCATGTACAATCATGTTTGGTCTTGTTATTCTCGGGGGAATCCAAGGAGTTGAATGGAGTATGTTTAATTTCCATTGAAATTATGGTTCATCCTCTTTGGGAAACTCCTGAAAATTGGTTAGATTTTACGCAGGTAATTACCCTAGTCTCTTCTCTCTGCTAGGAAGTTTATTACACCCCAAATGGGGGAAAACCCAAATTTGGACCCCCCCCCCCCAATCAAAGGCGGGGCTTTGGGCTTAAAACCAAGAGATTCTAGCCATTGGAAAAAAGGTCCGTATTTAGAGATCTCGCATGCGGGAAGGGTGAGTAGTCTTTTAATTATGGAAGATCACATGCCGCCTCGCTCTGCGTGCTTGGGTTCACGCGTAAGTAGCGGATCTAGGTAGGCGGGGAGGGATGGCATCTGAGTTCTTCCTAGGCACGTGGTGCGGCCTCGATTTTTCCAGGTACGAATTTATTGTAACAGATAATTGGCTTAACGTTGATTTGTTTAATCCAAGTTTGTGTCTACCTGGTGATTGAATTATTGCTATTCCGTTCAGCTTGTGTGGTCACCGTGACTCTTTACACTTGTACATTCTTTTTAGCCCCGTCTCGGCGGATACCTAGGGGTATTATCCCCACTGAGGAACAACTGGCCAGCGGCCCGGTGTGGGAATTGGTTTTATTAAGTTGGAGAGACAATCATGATCTACTTACATATAGGGTTTATGTACTGCTGGTTCTGGGGTTTTAGCCTTTAGGAAACCCATGGACGAAAAGTCGGTTATTCGTTAAAATTCCCTTAAGGAACCCATGGGCGTATTTAAATCTGGGTTCGTTGTAGATATATGCCAACAGATGCTTTTGCAGTGATGGTTGACTTCCAACCTCTAATCTAAACAACGAACCTAGGATCCGGGCATGGTGTTAAAACCCGGAAACATTAATGTAGCAACAGTGGTTGTCTGTTAGGAATTCAAGGTATAATCAACTTCATGTTTTCCCTAGAGTCCGAGTAACTGGTTTTCACGGACGAGTCTGATGGCATAACTGCCCTGAGATTCATGTATGCTGTCCCCAAACTATCAATTCAAATTCTAATTTGGAGTCAGGTATTTAACGAGGATATAACTAAATTTGGTATTCTAAATGTATTATGGAGTCAGATTAATTACCATTGTGTTTTTGCACCCCATCTTTGGACGGAGAAAAATATCCATTATATTGTGATTCACACCAGCCAGGAAGTTGCTCAAATTGATGCCAGCCAAGAAGAACACGTGAAACCTTCAGCCCTCTGCAATGTCCGTCCTTGGTATGTTTTGTGGGGTTTTACATGAGCTAAACTGAAGTGAAAGTACACTCGGGAGGTGTTTCAGCGCTATCGAAAAGGAGTAGCTAATGCACTTCGGTGTTACCGTGAACGAGATAAGACATCGCTGTCAGATATAACAGCGAGTGAGACACAATATTTAAGCTAGCGTGTGTGAGGCGCACTGTGTAGGTGGAGTTAAATATGACAAAGTTTAGGAAGCATAATTCTGTCCCACGTATGATTCTAAATTTTACTACCAGCCCTTTTCTGTCCTATACGAACTGAATTGATCGTCCGATCTAGAAGATGTTTACAGATTAGTTGAGTTTACGATCTGCTTTTAATCACCTCAGATGGAGGCATACTCAAATTAAAAAGTAGAATGTTAGCATCAGAAAATTACGTCAAGCAGCGCCCTGAAAATGTTTGATTCCAGTATCGCGAAGCGAGCGACGTTGCACTCGTGTCCATCACTAAGGCAATGACTCTACCCATCGCAGTTTGAATAAAGACGGAGAAAAGTAGCAGCAGTGCTGTAGGTAGGGGGTTACCGCAGCGATTTAAGACCGCGATAAAACACGGTTACCTAGGCTACTTCATGCAGCACTGCTCATTTTACACTCTGATGGAAGTCTCACTTTGGGGAATAAGGACAAATCTGATAATGACAGTTGCTAAATATGGTTAAATTGTGACATGGAAGGGGGACTGATTGAACTGTGATGGTCACTGTCACATGGATTCTTGAATATGATGATTGAATATTGGCTATTTTAGTGACATCAAAGGTCACAAGTTTCAAAGATAATTACTCTGGACCTACTGTAATTGAGATAATAATGTATAGTGGACAATTCAGAATAACTGTTAAGGACATTGATTTTCAATTTGGGTGGCAGCTGAATGAGTTGAGGTGAAATTGGCTGGAGACGGGAGCTTAGCTAGTTTGTAAGCTTGCTCCGGAGCTGGCCAGCTCCACAGACTTTGTTACCATAGTAACTAGTGCCATGGCTTAGCTCACACGCTCTGTGCAACCGAAATGGGGCTTGAGATCAGGCTAATCCCATGCCGCTCCTGGGACAATCTCTTATCCCACCTTTGTGCAATAGGCACCTGGAAGTGAAATGACTGCTTAAATACACATACGGGCAGTCACATGCTACAATAGGGAACAGGTGAGCTTGATCAGACAAATTAACAAAAGAGTGAACGAGAGGAAGTACTGATCCGCATGAAATTGGCTAAAGCCAAAATGCGGGCTGGGATTTCACAGACAACCTATGACAAACAGACGACTCCAGTTAGGGAGTTCTAAAGTGCACAGAGTGAGAGGCAGAACAGTGATTAGCTAGGTGCGGAGAATCCGCTGAAGCACAGTAAAGTAAATTGAGTGGAGGCAAGGGGTGGAGACTAGAGCAGAGCGAATGCTGAGAACTCGTTCGTCAATTAGTAATGTGCAGCTATACAATTCCTAGTGCTTGTTTGTAAGTTAGTACTGTGAACAATGTTAGTTAGTGTTAGTAATTTATATAAAATAATAAACTGGTGGTATCAGGGTCATTACTAAAACATGGCCAGGCAACAGCAGAATCTAGCCAGCTAGCGATAGGATGGGTAAACAAAATTATGCCACTCTGATAGTCAGCCTTATGGAGTTGGTCGAACTAGACTATTATTTCAGTTTGTAAACATTAATTCTTACCCTTTGCCTTTCTTTTAAACGATCCGAAGAGCTTCAGTTGTTTTTAACTCGCCATGTCACGGCTGCTACTTGCTTGCTAGCAACTACTGCAACCAATTATGCTGACCCGCCAATTTTTTTTCCACACTAGAGTTCCAGACACCAACAGAAACTCATTTGCGTACAGCTAATCAGCAACCTTGTGCCAGACCTCTGAAGGAGTGTCGCGAGACAGTGAGATTTTTTTTTCTTTCTTCACTGGCCCCGCACTAATAATGTAAAAATAAGCGAGATCGCGTCAGCTTACTTTAGAAAATATAACTGCTCTGAACAGATGATTTTTTTAATCAATCTGAGCTGGAAACAATAAAAATGATTGGCAGGTCTAGAAACGGCCATCGCATTTTCAAGGACACGAATATTTATATACAGTAAAACCTCTCTCAAAGTATAAAATCATTAGGCTGTATCACACCCCTCTTGCTGAGCATAGCTATGGCCGTCTAATTAAGATTTTGTTTCTATGATGCAGAAAGAAAGCGCCATAATCGCGAAATATTAACAGCCGACAGCAAAGTATGAATACAATTCATTAACAGCATTTTCCAAATCTGTTGATATGTTTATAACGTTCAGTAGCGAGGCTAGGTAAAAAGGATCTGTAGCCTACAGCGCATTCATATTTACGAGAATAAGATGACGCAATCTCGGTTATTTCTACTTTATTTTCATTGGATTTTGTTCGGTTTCACTGACTAGTTTATTATTGATATGATCACTGCAGGATGAAAAAGCAGCGAGTTGGGTATTGCTAGACTACATTGATTGTAACCAGCTCATTTTACCAGCTTCAGATATTTGAAAAAAAAAATACATTCATAACATTCATTTATCTAAATGGCCGGCTAGACGAATGATTTGGCCAATGGTGTTGCTGAGAGCAAGACAGGCATCTACGATATATTCGCAGTATTCTGGGTATGGACTGTGCTGTCAGTGGTTACGAGACCGTGCCGTGCAAGGCTCGTAAAGACGGAAAAATGCAACCGTCTCAAGACCCTCCTGCAGTCCAGAAAGGGATCGCTGATTGGCTGTACGCAAATAAGTTTCTGTTGGTGTCTGGAACTCAAGTGGGGGGAAAAAGTCTCGCCCACTGCTCTCCACTCACCCCCAGCTCAGCTGAGCCCAGCCAAGCCCCGCCCGGCTTCTCCTCGTCAGAGCCAGATGTAGTGTTCGGGATTCCTTAGTTTTACAAGCTGCGAGGGATATAAAGCAGAACGAAATAAAAAACGAAACAACTATTTTGGCTACCCCGGTAAAAATCGGCTGGCGACGCCCCTGCTGAGGCACTACATTAACAGATGTGTTTCATTGGCTGAATTAATTGATCATAAATTGCCGTGTGCAAGGTCAGTTAACGTTAACTGAAGTCAGCAAGCTCGCTAGTTAACGTTAAGGTGACTCCACAGCAATCGCAGCAATAATTAATGTATAATTTAATAGCGCAACATCCATTGCGCAACATTGGGCGTTAAACTCTCAGTTGGACCGTGAAATCTTGTCGTCAGCCGTGCAGTAGGACCGGCGTATTGACGCGCATGAAGACGAAAGAAGACCCCCCGCCGCCTACCGCGCACGGGGTAGCTAGGCGATTATAACTGAGCCACGAAGGCTGTTGGGACGGTCGTTTTGACTGTAGTCCGTACATGAAGATAATGGCACAGCTTGTTGGCGATTTATTTCCATAGGCCTATATGATTGCAAAAGTAACGTAAGCCTACATAAAATATTAATTTGCTTTGGCAGGGGTGATGTTGCCGGTAATCATTTCTACAAACCTTTTTATAGCCTATTTGACGATACAGTTTGCTCAACCTGTGCTACTATTTAAAACTTTAGTACCGTATAATACGCAATTGGATTATTAAATATCATGCTATTTTTGGTGAAGATTTTATTTGTCAGGTATCATTTCTGCAATATTTTATGTTCGGAGATAATACATGCTTTTATGTAGGCCTACTATTCGGCCTATTTTACAAAATATATTATTTTTCCTGTTGCAAACCTGAAATTTAGTATAGCCTATCCATTCCTACAGCACGTTGACTGGTTCCGCAAATGGAATTTGTTTGAAGCGTCTATCGATACTGAATTCGCTGGCGGAAAGTTATCTGTTCACGAATTTGCGGGAATTACTCACGCTTTTTGTGGATCAGTTAGTTTTCTTCAGTCCTTAGGAATAAAGCCTTGCACAGTCATTTTTCAGTGGCACGTCCTTAGACTGGTTCCGCAAATAATTTCCAGTATAATTATATAATAATAATTTCGCAAACAGCGCCCTTTGTCAGGCCAAACTTATGATATTCTTTGTTTATTGGCATTATTGCGTGCCCCTGGCCACAACGAAACAGACACATGTATTTTCCACCAATTTTAGCCAGCATTACTCTATAGGGGATATCACAATAATTGGTCAAATTTATGGCTAACTGTTCCGTGTGTCGACATTGTGTCAGCTGGAATCCACGTGCGCTGGTCTCAGTTTACGATGATTTGTGCATCCATCGATATTCTGCTAACTGCTATCAGCGACTACGGATGATTCTTTCTACTCTTTCCAATTCAAGTAGGCCTAGTAAATGCCAAGTATAAGTTAAAATTATCAGGATGAGACTACAAGTTCAGAATAACACAGGACATGAGTCATGATCAGCCCGTTGAGCCACAGAAAAACAGTTATGGTGGGAGGGAGAATGTTTTATTTCACACTGAATACAATAAACTTTCATAAAATTATTTCAGAAAAAATAAACAAGTTTGAAAACCTCCAAAATGGCGTTTGCGGAACTAGTCAAATGACAAGCAGTCACTCCAATGAATGTTGATGAAAAAGTATCAATAGTACGAAATTGGGATTTATAAGGTCAATTATACGATAATTTCCGATCATAATGACACTAATAACATGATGAATCCCAGGAATACACGTGTGTAACGGCCATACACTGCACAGTGTGCAGTGTATGTGCAGACTTCTCATAACCATTCAGATAACCATTCAGATGTTCAAACATAATGTTCGCAAAGCTTGCAACTATAAAATAATTGCGTACAATATGAATTTAGTTCGACCATAACGACTCTTGAATGCACTAAAAAAAAAGCAAAATAAACTAGGCCTATTTGCAGAACCTAACAGGATGTTTAGGAAGCTTTTTCTATACCTATCAATAAGGAAACGGAATTTAAAAAAAAGATCTGCTCAATATCTTTTCTCGAAAGGACAATGTCACTTAAAACTAAATGGCTCTTTCGTAAACTGATTTCACGGAAATAAAAGCGGATACACTTGGCACTGATTCAATAGCCTACAGCTCAGTTCGTGTCATCTCTGTTTATCACTCATTGTCACCCAAATATTCCCTTTAAGCTCATTGTAGCCTATTAAAGAATTAATGACCTGGTCAGCGCGTGGCAGAAATTTTCTATAAAATGCCCAACCATAAACTGACATCACATTCACAACTATGGAACCTGTCACGATACGACGCATTTCCCAAGAGTTTAGGACGAAGATTGACTCCTTGGCGAGAGACAACCTCATACCTCTGCAGGTCCGAAAACGTCAATCACTGTGTTTATTATGACTACACGCCCCTTTTGCATAATATCAAATAAAAGGTTTACAGAAAACTGATCAGAAAAATTGACGCTAGAATATCTATCAGTATGGTAAGAACTTCCTAAAAATGAAGAAACCATCTTCAGAAATAAATTATTTATCAGGTACACAATTTTTCCTGTCTTGCATTTCTCCCCTTCACTAACATGGAGGGGGCGGGCTTATAATTTGTACTGCAGCCTGCCAGTAGTTGGCGATCAAGACACTTTTGCTTCACTTTTCAGGAGACGTTCGGCCGTCCATCTTAAATACAGTCCTTGTCTCACATCCATGTTTCATCGGCTTTTCAGAAGGTTTTCCACCTTGTGTATTTTCCTAGACGCTTAAAATCCAGGGAGCTTTTATAACAAATCTCTTTATTTTTATTTTATCATTAGATCTCCTAAATATACTACAAGGAGAAATGAAATGCTGAGTTGGGATGTGGCGATGTTGAACGAAAGTTTTTTTTAAATTTTTTTTATGTGTGATGAGACCCACTTACAGTCATGAGGCGTGCAGGCAGTCGCGTGTAATTTATTTAAACACACACACTTGAAGCGACTTAAAACGATTTAAAATGCTGTCGGGAAGAAGCCCGAGTTTAGATTTCGCAAATTGCAGGTGCTCCGCCCTTCCCTAAATCTGCTCACGTACTTGGGAAGATGGCGCCAGTGTGTGTGGCCGGCTGTCTGTCGCCTCCAATACTATGTGTGTTTGTTCTGTTTCTGTCCGTCCTTACTCAAAACGTTAACTCTCTATTGGTGTACGATCGCCAAGCACTGCTGGATTTACGGCTTTCTACCGAACAGCTGGTGAAACTGGATTATGCTGGACATAAAACCTTGCCCCCGTTTCTATCAGGGATCCCAGCTCACCTTTGCCGCATCCTAGTTCCACCTCTCCGGCGTAAGCGCCCCCGCTGCCGAGGTAAACGGAGCGGTCAACTGGTGAGGCTGAAAGCCTGCATGGTGCGCTTCTTTAGGGCTTCCTGGACCCTGTTTGGAGCGTTGCCTCGCAATTTTATTTCTCGGTGCCCGGTGGACCTTGTTGACTCCAGGCTGCACTCTGTCGACACCTGGCTGGTACCCGTTGTCGGCCCAGGTGAGATGTTCCAGGCCCGCGGTCCCTGCTCTCCCCGTCCCCGCCGGCGCGGGGTGAATCTGTGTAGCCTGCGGCCTCTAAGCCGGGCTCCCCGAACAGCTGACACCGCGGAGATGCCGGCTCCTGCCAGGATTGGCCTGGTAAATGCTAGATCGCTAGCAAATAAAACTTTTGTTCTTAAGGATTTCTTCACATCCTGAGGATTGGATTTCCTCTTTGTGACGGAGACCTGCCTGAATGTTGGTGAGTCCAGCGCTTTCACTGAACTTTTGCCTCTCAACTGCTGCTATTTTAACTCCCCGCGGACGTCGGGCCGAGGTGGAGGAATTGCCACTGTTTTTAAGAGTCACTATAAATGTAAGCAGCTGTCGTTGCCATTTCCGTTCACCAGCTTTGAACTGAGCCTGTTTGAACTTTGTTGCTCTCCCACTGTGCTGTGTGCAGTGGTCTATCGGCCTCCCAAATACAATAAGGACTTTTTAAATGACTTCTCTGATTTCCTGGCTGAAACCATACCTAAATATGATCGTGTCCTTATTGTCGGGGATTTTAATATTCATATGTGTTGTCCAGACAAGCCAATGGCAAAGGACTTTTTAAGCCTTATTGACTCTTTTAACCTTGTGCAGTCTGTGTCTGGTCCCACACAAGAACGCGGACACACACTTGATCTTGTTTTATCCATTGGTTTGCCTGTTTATAACCTAGAAGTTTGTGATGTAGCTCTTTCCGATCACATGCCTGTATTATTTGAGGTTGCTTTTACCTGTAACACAGTAAAACCTCGCGCTCCTGCCCGACGCTGTCGCATCATAAACCCTTCCACTGCTATTCAGTTCTCTGCCGTTTTCAGTGAGACACACAACCAGGCCACAGTTATGAGCAACGATACGGAGGAGCTTAGCTCTTGGTTTTATTCCACCTGCCAAGCCGTCATAGACACTGTGGCTCCGTTAAAAACCAGGCAGTCTAGGACTGAATCTGAGCCCTGGCTGAATGACACAACTCGTGCTGTCAGACGCGTTTGCCGTAGAGCTGAGCGAAAGTGGAAAAGGGACAAACTGCAGGTGTCTTTTCAAATTTTAAGGGACTCCTGGCGTCATTACCCGACAACTGTGAAAGATGCTAAAAGGAAATATTTTTCTGATATTATTCTTTCCAATTGTCATAAACCCCTTGTTCTGTTTAAGACCATTGACTCGGTCCTTAATGCCCCACAAACTGTCTGTATTGATTCTTCCCCTGCTGTGTGTGACAATTTTCTTCACTTCTTCATTGACAAGGTTGTCTCCACTAGGGCTTTAATCTCATCCTCTGCATATGACTCTTCAGTCTCTGTGCCCTGCTCCGCTGTCTTTGATAGGTTTGAGCCTGTGACTCTGTCGTTGTTACAAAAGACTGTTGGTCAGTTAAAGCCCTCAGGTTCCCCGGAGGATGTGGTCCCTCCTCGTCTATTTAAAGAGGTTCTCCCCACTATAGGGCCCTCCGTTTTGTCACTCATCAATAGCAGTTTGTCATCAGGTGTGGTCCCGGGAATTTTCAAACATGCAGTAGTGCAGCCTATGATTAAAAAACCAGGACTAGACACTGCTGTTCTTGCGAATTATAGGCCGATCTCTAAATTGCCTTTTATCTCAAAAATCCTTGAGAGGATAGTTTACAGACAATTAATGGTATTTCTGGAAGAGCACAAAATTCTCGAGGTCTTCCAATCTGGTTTTAAAACCTTGCACAGCACTGAATCAGCTCTTTTAAGAGTTTTTAATGATATCTTTTTAGCTACTGACTCCGGTGACTGTGTGATTCTTGTGCTTTTAGATTTGACCGCTGCATTTGACACAGTGGACCACAAACTTTTAATCTCTCGTTTAAAACAGTGGGTGGCTATCAGGGGCACAGCACTCGAGTGGTTCAGGTCATACTTGGCTGATCGAACTTTCTGTGTCAGCCTTGGTGACTCTGTATCCTCCTCTGCTCCTCTCATATGTGGGGTCCCACAGGGTTCAGTCTTAGGCCCTCTTCTTTTCTCACTGTACTTGCTTCCACTTGGCTCCATACTTAGGAAACATGGTATTTCTTTCCACTGTTATGCAGATGACAGTCAGATTTACGTCCCACTCAAAAAGAAGGATCAGTACTCTGTAGGGCCACTACTTAGATGTCTTGACGACATAAAGGCCTGGATGGCTATGAACTTTTTAAATTTTAATGAAAAAAAGACAGAGGTGTTGGTTTTTGGTGGCACCAGTCGGCCCCCCATTGTAAATCTGGGCTCCTTGTCCCAGTACATTAAGCCCACCGTCACAAACCTTGGTTTTAAAATGGACACGGATCTCAAGCTCGACTGTCAGATCAGCTCAGTGGTTAAGTCGAGCTTCTTCCAGTTGAGGCAGCTGGCAAAAATTAAACCAATTCTCTCGAGGCAGCACTTTGAGACAGTAATCCACGCCTTTGTAACCACTAGGCTGGATTACTGTAATGCACTGTACGTGGGGGTTAGTGGGTCCTCCGTCGCCCGTCTTCAGATGGTGCAAAATGCTGCTGCACGTCTTTTAACTGGCACACGCAAACATGAGCACATTTCCCCCATTTTAGCCTCACTACACTGGCTGCCAATACATTTTAGGATACATTTTTAAATTCTTTTATTTACTTTTAAATCCCTTAATGGTCTTGCCCCGTCTTACCTCTCTGAGCTGCTACAGCCTTACTCACCCCCCCGCTCTCTCAGGTCAGCTGATCAACTGCTCCTGAGTTTACCAAAAACTAAGCGCAAGCTCAGAGGTGACCGTGCCTTTGCTGTAGCAGCTCCTAAGCTATGGAATGATCTGCCTCTCCATATCAGACAGGCCTCCTCTCTGTCTGTTTTTAAATCCCATCTTAAAACCCATCTCTTCTCCTTGGCTTTTGACACCATATGAGATGTTGAATGTATTTATATTTTTCATGGTTTTCTTTCATTGTTTTTTTTATTTTAATCTTATTTGCTATATATTGTCTTATGTCTTTTAATTTATTATTGTGTTCCATTCTGTTTTTTTTTAAATTTTTTTCTGTACAGCACTTTGGTCCACTATGGTTGTTTTGAAGTGCTTTACAAATAAAGTTGGTTGGTTGGTTGGTTGCTCCCGTGTACTTGGCCTCAATAACAATCAAGCGATTTCTGTGGCCTAAAACGATTAAGATGTGACGGTGAAAAGCAGAAAAAACTAACTGGGCAACGGTGTTAGATTGAAAGAATGCCAGTTTGAATAATTAGAAAAAAACTTTGTCTTCCCCAAAAGCAAATGAAACGTGAATGTGAGATGTAAATGATCAGTTGCACGAAATCGCGTGGCAATGACAATCGCGTTCATGCAAATCTGCTGTTCTATGGCCATTTAAATTTCGAAATTCATCAATCGAACATGCTGTCTAAACAGCTTTACTCATTCAACTTAGAGAGTAAACGAATCCACCATTTGATTGCCAATCAATTAAAGTAAATGGGAACAGCTTTGTTTTTCTGACAGTTGCCCAATTGGTTAATATGAGGCGATTCTGTAGTCCTTTACTTGGCTCTGTGCCGCATGTAGCCGAAAAATACTGATGTCAGTCAATTTTTTTTTCCGGAAGCATTTTACATGCCCTTTGATGTTTCGCACTTTCGTTCAACCTGCGATGGGTTTGATGAAGGAAAAGGGAAAGCTCGGATCCTTGCCCCATAGCAGCAGGAGGTGGTGCTACACCTTAAAAAAATCGCGGTTCACGATTGGCACAACCCTAGTGTGCATAATTAATGAAAACTGACCACACCTGTTAATGTCCCTCCCCTATCGCCAATTCACCAGCCGCCAATATAGGCCCTATTTATTTATTTTATGGCAATTTAGAGGTTCTTTCTTTTGCCCCCCCAAAGAGGACAAATGACCACCCAAGCTTGGCATCCTGGTAACGCCTCTGATGGTCATGGAATTGATTTGCTCTCTGATTGCAAGCACTATTTTATCTCTGCTGTGGAAATAAAGCGTGAATCTGTTCGATCCATCTGACTAATTTTCGAAAGAAAGACCTAATAAAGACTGTTGTCTATCTTCAAAGGAAGAAAACAGACGAATAAAAAGACCAAGAAAAGTCGATAGCTCTTTGCATTGACTTTGACTGTAATCAGTCGTGTGAAAAATTTATTTCGCGTCCAGACTGCAAGTGGCTTTACCGAGCATAGAACGCAAGCATTATACACGCACTGCCTGATGCCGAGGCTGTTTGTGGTTGGCTGAGAAAGATGTGAAGTCCTTAATTTGCATCATTGATTCAGTTGCGTTGATTAAGTCAGGTGGAGTTTCCATCACGCGTGCCAACCGCCTTTGATCTGACATCAGGACAATCGATATACAAAACCCAAAACCAGGGAAGTTGGCACGTTGTGTAAATCGTAAATAAAAACAGAATACAATGATTTGCAAATCCTTTTCAACCTATATTCAATTGAATACACTGCAAAGACAAGTTACTTAATGTTCGAACAGGTAAACTTTGTAATTTTTTGCAAATATTAGCTCATTTGGAATTTGATGCCTGCAACATGTTTCAAACAAGCTGCTGACATTGTCGAGCAATATCCCCCGCAACTGGCATTGCATTTTTGAATAGAGAATGTTGATATGCATTTAGATTTCTAAAGAGCTGTACTAATCGCAAACCTGTTAATTTCCTTGCAAAAAAAAAAGGCCGGAGAGTATGCATCAGAAAACTCGGAATATTATACCAAATTGTTTTCATGACGCACCTTTTTGTCACCTCGATGCCAAATATGATCACGATCGGATGATTAGTTTCAAATTTATAGCCAAGACAGGACACATTACAGATTTCCCAGAAATCTGACACTTTTTGACCCAAAACGCAAACAATTGTAAAGATATTTTCAAAATTGTTTTTCATGACGCACCTTTCTGCGTTTTTACACCTTGATGCCAAATATGATCAGAATCAGATGATTATTTTCAAAGTTACAGCCCGGACACAACACATTACAGATTTCCCACAAATTTTTTGCTACTTGCCCCAAAACGTTGAAAATTACAAAATTATTTTCAAAATTGTTTTTCTTGACACACCTTTATGTAGTTTTACACCTCGATGCCAAATATGATCAGAATCGGATGATTAGATTCAAAGTTATAGCCCGGACACGACACATTACAGATTTCCCACAAATTTGTCGCTTTTTGCCCCAAAACGTGAAAAACTGCAGAATTATTTTCAAAATTGTTTTTCATGACACACCTTGATGTGGTTTTACAGCTCGATGCCAAATATGATCAGAATCGGATGATTGGTTTCAAAGTTATAGCCCGGACAACAAACGTGTCGGACGGACGGACGGACGGACCCCATTTGTATATCCCCGCAACAACGTTGTTGCGCAAATATTAGCTCATTTGGAATTTGATGCCTGCAACATGTTTCAAAAAAGCTGGCACAAGTGGCAAGAAAGACTGAGAGAGTTGAGGAATGCTCATCAAACACTTATTTGGAACATCCCACAGGTGAACGGGCTAATTGGGAACAGGTGGGTGCCATGATTGGGTATAAAAGCAGCTTCCCTAAAATGCTCAGTCATTCACAAACAAGGATGGGGCGAGGGTCACCACTTAGTGAACAAATGCGTGAGCTGATTGTCGAACAGTTTAAAAACAACATTCCTGAACGAGCCATTGCAAGAAATTTAGGGATTTCATCATCTACGGACCGTAATATCGTCAAAAGGTTCAGAGAATCTGGAGAAATCACTGCACGTAAGCGACAAGGCCGAAAACCAACATTGAATGCCCGTGACCTTCGATCCCTCAGGCGGTACTGCATCAAAAACCGACATCAGTGTGTAAAGGACATCACCACATGGGCTCAGGAACACTTCAGAAAACCACTGTCAGTAACTACAGTTCGTCGCTACATCTGCAAGTGCAAGTTAAAAGCCATGTATCAGCAACACCCAGAAACGCCGCCGGCTTCGCTGGACCCAAGCTCATCTAAGATAGACTGATGCAAAGTGGAAAAGTGTTCTGTGGTCTGACGAGTCCACATTTCAAATTGTTTTTGGAAACTGTGGACGTCGTGTCCTCCGGACCAAAGAGGAAAAGAACCATCCGGACTGTTATAGGCGCAAAGTTCAAAAGCCAGCATCTGTGATGGTATGAGGGTGTATTAGTGCCCAAGGCATGGGCAACTTACACATATGTGAAGGCACCATTAATGCTGAAAGGTACATACAGGTTTTGGAGCAACATCTGTTGCCATCCAAGCAACATCTTTTTCATGGATGCCCCTGCTTATTTCAGCAAGACAATGCCAAGCCACATTCTGCACATGTTACAACAGCATGGCTCCGTAGTATAAGAGTGCGGGTACTAGACTGGCCTGCCTGTAGTCCAGACCTGTCTCCCATTGAAAATGTGTGGCGCATTATGAAGCGTAAAATACGACAACGGAGACCCCGGACTGTTGAACAACTTAAGCTGTACATCAAGCAAGAATGGGAAAGAGTTCCACCTGAAAAGCTTCAAAAATTGGTCTCCTCAGTTCCCAAACGTTTACTCAGTGTCGTTAAAAGGAAAGGCGATGTAACAAAGTGGTAAAAAGACCCCTGTGCCAACTTTTTTGCAATGTGTTGCTGCCTTTAAATTCTATGTTAATGATTATTTGCAAAAAAAAACAAAGTTTCTCAGTTTGAACATTAAACATCTTGTCTTTGCAGTGTATTCAATTGAATATAAGTTGAAAAGGATTTGCAAATCATTGTATTCTGTTTTTATCTACGATTTATTTAATGTGCCAACTTCACTGGTTTTGGGTTTTGTAGATACTAAAATTTATGTGCTAATTCAAATAGTTACATTAAACAGTGGTTGCTGTAATTATTTACTGTATTGAAATGTGCCTTACATTCTCGAAACCTGCCTGTGAGGTTTTGGTGACGTGTGCGCACTGCGGGCCGGCCAGCCAAATTACCACTGCACCGAAAGTGAACCAGGTTGGAGCTGGCGAGCTTTCTGCGCAACTGCAGCAAAGAGTTTTTATACGAAATTGTCACTGCGTCTTGATGAATAAGTGACACCTCCCCCTACTACGCTGCCACACCCATCTCGGCGCACGTTCGTCTGCGCATGGTGCTGCACCTCACGAAATTACCACTGCGCGGGCTGCGCCGGACGAAATTACCACTGCGTGGGCTGCGCCACGCTTCGCCACCTGCGCTGCGCCAAGAAATTAGAGCCCTTAATATCTGTGTGCCGTAAAATTCAATAAATGCACTATTTTAAGCCTGCATGGTCTTTATAAACAAATGCATAGTGTGCCAACTGATTTGATGTGGCCTTTTGTCATTCAGGAAGGAACATGGATGTTGACTGATGGGAGTCCTGTGGACTACAAAAAGTGGATTCCTTGGCAACCGGACAACTTTGATGATGAAGAGCACTGCATTCACTCAGACTATGGATGTAAGCAGTGTCCCTGTCTTCTCATCATTACAGGAGAAATGTAAAAGTGCCAATTCCTGTTTTATTTCTTTTTTAAATTCACAGACCTGAGGAACTGGAATGATGTGACATGTGGTAGAGCTTATCCCTACATCTGTGCCATGCGACTCCTGAACTGATTTGGCCCTGTATGGAGCAAAACCAGCTCAATGAACAGAATGCTTTGTTATTCTCTTTCATTAAAATTCTGCAAGCATCAGAAACTCATGATCTGTATAGATGACTTCTGTTATGATGGATAACCTGCAGGTGGCCAGCAAAGAAAATGCACATCCCCAGATTTGAGTCACAAATTTTTTCATACTAATGGTAATTCTATACAAAGGACATTGAATATACTGCTTGATCCAGGGGGAAAAAAAGTCTTACTGAGAATGTCATAAATGACGCAAAACAATCTTATCAAATGTGACATGAGATCATGAAGAGGTCAGCAGATCTGGAGGTTATACTGCTAAATAGGGTAAAAAAAAAAAAAATCCTGCAAAGTTTTCTATTGCTATTCATTTCATTGGAAGGGAAGTTAATGTGTTTGTGAAGTTACTTGATAAGATTTGCAACATGCAGGGATCATTGAATGCATAAAATAAGGATTACAAATATGCTTCTTAAAACCAATGTTTACTGACAATCAACCGTAACTGATGTTTACTCTCAGGCTTCTTCTTAGTTCTTGGACGTGAGAAAATTTTAGGATCATGTTATATTGACTTGAATGACTTCACCATTGAAGTAAATTCCAAGTAAAATAAGCTGCAGCTGCATTGTAATTCAATCTCTGGATAAACATTGTGTGGCACAAAGCACATACAGGGAAAACTTATTTATCACATCATTATTCATCATATTTATTTACCTTTTCAACTGTCAAAGACGTATAAAGGAAAACAGCAGGGAACACAGGTACAAGATTCTTTAGAAGAATTTCAGGTTATCAGTTGTGTCTATTATCTTTTTCTGGTTGATAGCTATTGCTTGTCCAAACTATCTGTCCCCATATGTTTGTAAGCATGTACACTCTATTATACATAAAAGTACCGAGTATTCACCTCTATGTATGTATGTATATATCTAGCTATCAATTGAGCCAAGCGAATATTCACCAAAAAATTCCCTAGGGGGTAAAACATTACTTTTCTGGGATCCGAATCTCCATGACAAAATATTATACAATAAATACTATAAGATAAATCCATCAATTCAGCACACAGGACATGACTGAACTAGAGTGTGCTTGTATGAGAGGACTCATGTATATGTGTAGGTACCATAACTGACAATATTTGCAATATCTAGAACAAGAAATTTGCCATTTCAATGACCCCTAATGGAATTTCATCATTTATTTTGATAGCAACCATGCACTGTTGCATGAAAATCACACTCTAAAAACAACGGGTAAAGGTTCTATAGTTTATTACATATATGACACCCTCAAAAGGTTCTATATAGAACCATTTCAGAGGATTCAATTTAAAGAACCTTTGGGGTTCTTACATTTTTTATAGAAGGGTTCTACATAGCACCTTAAAAAGGTTCATTCATACCCTAGATCTTTTACCTTTATTTTTCAGTTGAAACTTAATCATTGGTATTTCAAAAGATGGTTAGTTATAAATTACAACACTTGGACCATCATAAAAAGAAGTGTCATGATACACAGTTATGATTTAAGTAATTTATTTCTGCTATGAAAAAAGAAAAGAGAGGATTTCTAAAATGTATTACTGTATTGTTAATTTGAAAAGTCAGTACATACATACACAATGAAAAACAATGAAATACAAAATAAATAAAAATTCAAAATACATTATCAATACTATGTTGGTTGAGATTAGATTTATTAAAATAGGACCATTACAAACATTAAAAAATCATTCGCTAATTTGACTGTACATTTTAAGAATGGGAAGGGGCAACCGTTTTTGATTTTCAATTTTAAACAAGTAGTGCTCAATAAAATGTTATGTGTTTTTCATCTGTTTGGGATATGCCACTCCAAACACAAAATAAACCTCTTTGTAGAGACTGGAGGATGTCCATTTCTCCACCTGTGATCGTTACTCCATCCATCGTATTGGAGGCTCTGCTGGGAAGGTGGGGATTTTCAGCACCATGAAGGACAATGGGCTAAATGCTTCCTGCAAATGAGAAATGTACAGTGTTAAGGGATCTGCTGATGGAGTTTATGTGACACAACACAGAAATGTAAATTGCAGTGATAAAAATACACACCTCCTCCAAACAATACAGATACTTGGGGTCCTCTTTGAACAGAGTTGGCAAGATCAGGATGGCTGCACACTTTTAAAGATCTGAAATTTCATAAGAAACAATGTTGTCATGAAGCCATAATTTAAAGTATAACTTAAGTTTAACCCATATCTTGTTCCTTTTCTTATAATTGATAGCTCTCAGTGACCTCACACAACAGGGCAATGGGCTGAATAACATCAGAGTTATGCTTCATGTGGACAGTTGCAGGGTGCAGGGGAAAACTAGATAGTGACTTTTTTTTATCACAAAAAGACATTATTGTATTGTACCATGGATTTGCGGTGGTCGCGCATTTGTGTCCTGGCCCAGAAATACCTCTGCATGAGCGAAACGATTGGAGATAAATTATACTGATCGAAGAAGAACAGTATGAATACCAAGTAAAATTTTTGCTTCAGAAAAAGGATTTTTCTGGACTACTAATTTGAATACCGCTGGCTCATATAGATAAAGTGGTTGCTACAGAGCACAATGAATTTTTCAGTCACAAGAGAGCATTTTTGGAATTGCTGGATGGATAGTAAGGGCAAGTATATTGAGCAGTTTGCCCAGGAGGCTTAGCTGAGGAGTTTCATATATGTAAGTCTTGAAAAACAGGGTTGGGACTGAACTCACCAATATTGTAAACTGTGTTCGAGGTCAGCTTGCTGGTGAATATTCAATAATTGGTCCAGGTGTGCCATCTTCTGAAAGAATAGTGTGACTGCGTGCATAAATAAAGCAGCTCCATGTCCGCTGGCATCATCATCTGCACAGACGGGTTATGGGTCGGACCAGAACGTACAGTATACTCACATTTACGAACTGAAGTCATGAAACCCGCCGTTGCAACCAGTGACCACAAAAATGGTCAAATGGTATTTCAAGCAGTACAAATGTTATTTCAATTGCACTGTATTTCATTGTGATTCCACCTTAATTCTTTGCAAATTTTCTTGATGCAAATGAAATTACTTCAGTTCATTTATTCATGCACTCATTATTCTTCGTAATTATGTACGACAGGCTGAGACATAAAGTTATGTACGCGAATATTCTTCAGAGGTTTAGCTTAACGGTAACACTGACAGACAGATGCTGATGATCTAGTGAGCCTGTATTGTAATTAGTGAAGACAAATGTTTGCTCATGAAACTTGCATTAGGCCAACACTAGCTTTAACATAACATTTTTATCGAATGCTTCTTTATGTTTGATTGTTTGACAAAGAAAGCAACATTTTAAAATAGTGTCGAATTAGCTTAGACCTGGCAGTGGAAATAAACAGCCTAGAAAATGAGATAGGTTACCTTTTAAACATTGGAAATTCGTAGCATCGGGCGAATTTCAGTAAGCGCAAAATCGCTGGCTAGTTTAACTTTGTTCTGATGACTACACATGGAATGCACACTTGTCCACTTGTTCACTCACTGTATTTATATTGTTTTCAATGTAGAACATTCACAACATAATGCCGTACATAGTGGGTGAGTGTACATTTCGAACGCACCCTATTCTTACCAAATCATTTCCATGGAAAATCAGCCGAGCTGTTAGATATCAAATCAGCCAATCACAGAGGGCCATGGCAGGACTGGTTCCCCAGGCACAGAGAATCGCTGAGTCACTGGGTAAAAGAAATCCTTGCTCACGCACACCTCAAACTCCTGCTTCTCACTAAAAAAACATTCATCCTGTCACCAATGTAACCACATCATTCAAGGCGCGAGACTTTGCTGAGTGTGTGGATGTCTTTTTTATTTCTCTGAGTGATATAATGTTGGAATTACAGCAATCTAAAAACTCTGTGTATTTGCTATTCTCCAAAAAATTTTTGGGTTATTTTTGAATGGGAAAGATAGAGAAATTAGATGAGCCTCATGTCCTTTGACTGCTCCCTGAGGCAAAGCAATGTACTTCTGTGCTACAAAAACTATAGTACTGTGACAACAACAAATTTTCCTAAATTTTTGGGAAATTTCATGGGGAGGGATTCAAATTTGTGGAAGTTATAGTGATATGAAAAGCATTTTTTGCAGCCTCTGAGCTCCCCGCTCCCATTCTAGGTGTGACATCATGAGCTCTAGCAATGAGAACCCAACTCCCATTCTTTCCAATGGAAAAATTTTTGTTGGTTTTTTGGAAATATTTCGGACACCGCATGACGAAACTCAACCAAAATCGATAGGCTTAACCCTCGAACCGCTATCAATATGCAGGTGAAACATCAAAAGGATTGAAGAAGAATTGCAGTCTGTAGAGCATTCACAAGAAACTCTACAGGCGCGGATGCGCAACGACCACAAATCCATAGTACGCCACAATAAGACATGTTAGCTATACTCTTCCAAAAAAGAAACTATACAAATATTGAATAATTGATTATGTTATGGCCCCAATTTGTTATTACATTTACAACATAACAGCAACAGCAACAGCAAGGGATGACACACAGTTTTTAAAACTTAAACACATTTAATTTCCAACAAAGACTAATAACAACTAACTAATTGACCAAGATTGATTTCAAAACAAAAAAGAAAATATTAACAGTCCCTTTTTGTAGGTTTGCTGGGTGATGTCCTGGATGAGGAAAAATTCTCAAACACAGGCAAAAAAAAATCCACAAAAGAAACTTCACAGGTCTTGAACAGAAATGACAGGTCTGGTCACATGTATCCTTCTTCTTGCAATTTCTCCTACTACTTTACTGTCTCAATTCTCCCCTTTTTTAATTTTTTTGCAGACCCCCACCCACATTTAGACCTCTTTTTTTTTCTCTCTGGGACTTGTTTCAGACATGCCCAGGACATGTCTCAACATAACTCCAGTCTGGCCTTAACAAAAAAAGGGGTAAATACTGCCATCTAGTGGCCTCTATTCTCATTACAATTACACTTTCTTTTCAATATGTTTTCCACATTTGTCAAAACATTTCATGTACTTTGTATGATAAATTGATGCGAACAACAATGTATAGTTTCTTTTTTGGAAGAGTATTTTAACATACCATCTGTATTGGCCATGTCACAGAGGCTTGACAGGAACTCCTTTTGACTGCCAGATTTAGCTGCCTTAATTATGTTAAGGGCAATCCCTGAGAGTGAGTTGTCAAGGCTCAGCTCCATGTCTTAGCCAAAACGCATTTTAATTTCATGATGGAGAGCAAGTGAGTGAGTGAGAGAGAGAGAGAGAGTGTGAGTGAGTGAGTGAGAGAGAGAGAGAGAAAGAGTGTGAGTGAGTGAGTGAGTGTTGTGGTTACCAATACATAGGATTGTATAACACTAACAGTACTGAAAACACAATTTAGCATATTACCTTGTACTACTTACCAGCTCTGGCACCTGAAAAAAGGGGAACGTTCCCATCACTTCCTCAGTTGGCTTGTCCATGAGCGCAACCCTTTTGTAAACTGTGTGCCTTATCCAGTCTTTTATGTTTGCGATGTCCGGCTTTCACCGGCGTATCTCATTATTGATGGTGTTAATATGTTCCCTAAAACTCAGGTCATCCTCCCCAACAGTCTCAATGTCCAATACATTCTGCAGGAAAATAATTAAAAGAAAGCATAGAGAGAAAGCAGAGTATATGAGCGATGATTACATAAATGTTGCAAGCCAGAAATACATAATTATTTTAATCATCAAAATATTGTAAACCTCTTTCGTAAGATCAAAGTTCACAGATTGATGCATTGTTTTTTCAATTCTCCATCTATTTGCTCTCTGAAATTACAAATAAGAAAGCATCTGCACTGCTAAACAGGGTAGCAGTGACAATACTGAGCAGACAGACATACAGACAGACACACTGATGGGCTTAAGACAAGCAAGAATCCCAAAAATGGTACCTGATGTCCGGGTGGATCTTCCAGGGGCTCATAGTCAACTCTTGGCCTTCTTGCACCAAATTTTCTTTCCATTTCCTGGACAGTTGTTAGGTGGACTAAAGGACACCTTTCCTTTTTGAATTTATTTCTTCAGCATTCCAGTAGGGATTCCTGTGGGTACTGACATACATTATGAGGCTCATGGAGTAAAGACACTAAGGAATAATGCTTTGTATACACACAGTGGAGAAATAGCATACATATCTGGAGGAACTGTCATCTTTCAAAAATGTATATTTTGTGATTAGACGCCCCAGAACATCTGAGCATTATTTATGAGTTGGGTACCTGAAAGATCATGTTAAGGATTAGAAGTGTACGACTCAATTTCATTTTGAGTCTTTTCACCACATTTAAAGGTGCTCCATGCACAGATAGGTCGTTTGTAAACAAATAACACTTTCTGTAACATTCAGCAAATACATTACGGAATACAGTTCAGAAGGTATGGATAAACTACCTCTCTCAGCTGGATTGATAAGTATGGAATAATACAAAACATCCTTTGCATTCTTATCATCTTATTATCATCAGTATTATTATCAAAACATCTTTTGTATTATTATCTTTTCCTGCTTAAAGCATCTTTTATGTCAATACCCCGAAGCTTATAATCCTATTTACCCAGAATTTGTCTGTGTGTGTGTGTGTGTGTGTGAGGAACTGCACAGAGGACTAAGGTCGACAGTGGCACAGGAATGCAAAGTTTCTGCCAAGAAAGAAAACGCCCTAAGCAGAGTCCAAAGTGGCATCAGGTATCCAGTAACCGCCTCTCAGTGACCTGTCCAAAGTAGACTGGACAATACTATGTAGAAAGGCGGGAGCTGATTAGACTACGGTTTTACAACGCCTTGACGACAATCGCCAGACACCTCACAGCCGGCCAAAGACAGAGGTAGGAAGAACCTTTTTAATAAAATTTGCATAGGATAGAATATGAAGTGTCTGACATTTGACGGAAAGGTATAAAATTATATTATTATATTTTTGCATGATTTCAGTAACAGACACAGGGTAATATTCTATACTGATTTCCTGTATGCACATTCCAATACCCAACTCTAAAGACTAGTCTGATAAAAAGTCCTAGGTGATAAGTGAAAAATGAAGTAAATACGGGGGCGTGACGATGGCATAAAAAAAAAAAAAAAAAAATCTGTCACAAGGCCAGGTAAATACCCAAGGGATATTTTAACTTAAAACGTGTGGGCGAGGGTGGACACGGTAGGAAGTAACGGACTTAATAGGTTAGGTGGGTACCCTTAGTACAGGTACCCTTGTCCTGGGTATGACAATAAACTACATCCGGCAACAAGGCCCTGGTATGGGAATACCGGGGTTCTGGGGAGAATGTCACTACCTCTTAATCATTGCTGTGCTGGGTCACCCTTGGGCAAGGTGTAGCACCCACAAGCCTCCCTCTTCTGGGTAACCGAAGCAGATGGTGGATTGGCATTCTGCTATCTGTACCTGCCAAAGCCTGGACAACGGTGTACTACGGTGGAAGAGGATGCAATTCCCAACGACTAGACAGCGGACGAGCCAGCACTCCAATGCCGGCGCAGTTAACAAAGAGTGTTGTAAAACCTGATTCAGGTCTACTTCAGCCATCGGATGCGGTTAGTTGCTCGTGAGCAGACTGTCTTGGTCCGTCCTTGCCTCTGTACTTTTGCTTCCAATGGAGAGGGTGCTAGCAGTACTGGGCAAGCTGCTTGCTCCAACATTTGCCCAAGGCAGGAGGGGAGTTGACAAGACGTCTTTGGCGATGGAGTGAAGGCGTACCGGCAGGTTTGATGAACAGGAAGCCGCAGCGTGATTTCTACACGTAGGCGGCCGGGGTATAATGGTCGTGCTCCTGCTGACGAACGACAGCGTTGCAAGGCAGCAGCTCCGATGACCAGGCAGCTCTTTTCAGAGATGCACTGCCTGCCCCAATCTGGGGAGGGTCCTAGAAAAGGTGGACTAAAAATTGCTCGTTCACACACTCCTGGCTGGCAAGCCGCGGCCAGCGGGAATCCATAACAGCGGTGGGAAAACAAAGAAATCAACTACTAATCTTATCCTGGCATCATGGAATGTCAGAACCCTGTCAGACCACAAGGAACGACCTGAAAGAAGAACAGCTCTCATCTCTCAAGAACTGGAACGTTACAAGATTGACATTGCAGCACTGCAAGAAACCCGCTTTTCTGACCAAGGACAACTCAAGGAAAAAACCCACACCTACTACTGGTCTGGCAAGCCATCTGGCGAGCGAAGAGAAGCGGGGGTTGCTTTTGCAATATCAAATCATCTTGTTAAAGATCTTGAGTCACTGCCAACAGGAAAGAGTGACCATCTGATATCACTACGAATTCACATTAGTCAACAAAGATACCTGACAATGATCTCAGCTAATGGCCCAACAATGACTAACAATGAGATTAAAGAGCTATTCTACCGATCACTGGGCAGCTTGCTCTCTGAGACTCCTGCAGCAGACAAGCTCATTCTACTAGGTGATTTCAATGCAAGAGTGGGATAAGATCGTGAAGCATGGCCACAAACACTGGGGAAGTTCGGAAGAGGGAGAATGAACTCAAACGGTGAAATGCTCTTAACAAAGTGCTCTGAATATCAACTGGCTATCACAAACACGTTCTTCAACTTCTCAGACAAGTGGTACCACTCATGGAAACATCTAAGATCTAAGCACCCTACTCTCCTGGACTACATCATTACTAGGAGATCTGATTTGAGGGATTTCTGCAGCACCAGAGATATGAGGGGAGCTGAGTGCTGTACTGATCACTTCATGATCCGTGCCAAATGTAACATCAAACCGAAACCTCCCCCTCTGAAGAAAAAAGGGTCAAAACCCCCCAAGAAATTAAACGCAGAGAAACTGAAGAACCAAACTGAGAAAGACAAACTTGTAATCGCGATCAATGAAAATCTCCCAACACTACCAACTGGTACTATTGAAGAACAGTGGGAAACCTTGAAAAATGTAGTCTATAGCGCTGCTTTAGAAGTTCTCGGCAAACCTACTAGGAAGCACGCAGATTGTTTGATGAATCCAATGACGAAACCATGGAACTCATCAATGAAAAGAATTTGCTGTTTCACAAGACACTAGATGGTAGATGTACTAGAGCAACAAAGAACAAATACAAAGGCGTAAAATCCCAAATACAAAATAAACTGCGAAACATGAAAAACAATTGGTGGACTAAGAAGGCAGCTAAAATCTAGAGTCTGGCAGACCGAAACGACTCCAAAGCGTTCTTTGCATCTCTGAAGGAAGTATATGGTCCACAGGGTGCCTGCTTGGACCCAGTGAAGAGCATTGATGACAGCGTGCTTCACACGGAGAAACACAAGATTATGGAGAGAGCACTTCAATCTTCTGCTAAACCCGGAGTCCAGTGCCGAAGATAGTGCTAGCAACATCCCACAGCTACCTCTCAGACACCACATGGACGAGCCACCAACCGCAGAAGAACTTGATTTGGCCATCAGAAGAACAAAATGCAGAAAAGCCGCGGGACCAGATGGTATACAACCTGAAATCTGGAAATACGGTGGAGCAGCGTTGAGAAACCTACTAGTGCAGCTTTTCCTGCAGCATCTGGTCAACAACAGCAGAAGTCCCCCAGGATTTTAAAGATGCAATCATCGTGACCATCTACAAAAGAAAAGGGGACCGTGCAGACTGCGGAAACCATAGAGGAATCTCACTTCTGTCAGTAGCAGGAAAGATACTGGCCAAAATTCTACAAAACCGACTGCAGCCCTTAGCTGAAGACATTCTTCCTGAGAGTCAGTGTGGATTCAGAGCCGGTAGATCCACGCAAGATATGATATTCACACTGCGGCAACTGCAAGAAAAGTCAGCTGAACAATGTCAACCTTTTATTGTCACCTTTGTGGATTTCAGCAAGGCCTTTGACACAGTCGACAGAGACACACTCTGAAAACTATTGAGCGGTTACGGTTGTCCGCCAATCTTCACCAGAGTGTTGCGCAGTTTCCATGATGGCATGACTGCCAGCATTAGCTGTGGTGACGGATGTTACATTTTAGTGTCGGATACGGTGTGAAACAAGGCTGTGTTCTTGCGCCAACCCAATTCACTATTTTCCTTGCTACTGTCCTAAAAAGCATGCCAGAAGAACTTGGTGACCTCTACATACGAACCAGAAGTGATGGTGATCTTTTCAATCTCAGGTGCCTGAAAGCAAAGAATAGGACGCAGGAACAATTGATCCAAGAGCTGCTCTTTGCGGATGATTCGGCGCTTGTGACCCACAGTCTTCAGGCAATGCAAGATCTACTGACCGCCTTTGCTGAAGCATCAAAGAGATTCGGGCTAACGATCAACATCAAGAAAACAGAAGTTCTAATCGAAGATACCCACAACATAAAGTTGAATCCTCGAGAAGTGCTCCTGAATGGTACCCCACTGGCAGAAGTAGACAAGTTCACCTACCTGGGCAGAACCATCTCAAACAACGGAACTATAGATGCAGAAATATCGAGAAGAATCCAATCTTCAGCGTTGGCCTTCGGAAAACTGAGAGGTCGTCTGTGGTACCAGAGAGGAATCCATCTGAAAACCAAGATGAAAGTTTACTTAGCAATTGTAATTCCAACGCTTCTGTACAGCTCGGAAACTTGGACTCTCTACAGATGCCACATAAAGAGACTCGATATGGTACAACAGAGACATCTCCGCCAACTAATGAACATCTCGTGGAAAGATCATGTATCAAATTTTCAAGTACTGGAAAGGGCAGGAATGCCCAGTGTGTCATGGTTTGTGAGCTTTGTTAGCTCCTTTTGTTACTCTCGTCCGGGACGATATAGTTTTGCTCGCCGTTGGATTCCTTAGCCAGCTGGCATTGATTGGGGGCATTGCCCGTACTCTATTTAAGCTCCTGTTCTTCCTCGTTCGTGTTGCTGGAGTGTCATTTTGTTCTTGACGCTTTAGCCGGTACGGTCTTTGAGAAGACAGAGTATTGGCAGGATCTTAGCTGCATAAGAGGAATAGTGTTAGTGAGTAAAGGATTCTTTCGGTTTATTTCCCTTTTCTTTTGTATTTTGTTGAGCTTGCCTGTTTGCTACCACGGACGGCATCAGGTCCATTGGTAGCGCGAGCCTCGGGATTTCCATTTGTTTTAGTCTCTCAGCACACTGCTGATTTTTACTTTCATTTCTGGCCACTGCTCATGGCGTCTTACCCTCAACGCCATCACAGTACACTCCAGCCACAATGGAGACTTCAGCGGTGGCTGAAATTAAGAGGGCTATTGCCAGCCAACAAGAGATGTTAGCTGGATTTGTTAAATCACTTTCAATTTTTTGTAATCAGCGTTCTGAACTTGCTGAGAGGTTACAGCTGCAGGAGACTGCTCTTCAGAATCAGTAGAGCGTACTGTTAGATTTATCTGAGAGTATTAAATCTCTAACGTTACAAACTCCACAAAGAGTTGCAGAAGCACCATCCACACATTCTTCCCGAGAACCCAAGTGACAACTGCCCCAAAGATACAGTGGCGAGGCCAGAAAGTGTAAAGATTTTATTGCCCAGTGTGAAATATTTTTTAAGGCTCAGCCGTCACGTTTTGTTAATGGGGATTCTCGGGTTGCGTTTATACTATCCCTGTTGGCTGGCACAGCGCTAAATTGGGTCGGCCCACTAATTAGAGCTAACTCACCGGTTGTAAATTCTGTAGAGGCCCTTGTTAGGGAGATGGTTTCTGTTTTTGATCAGGACATTTGTGGACAAGACGCAGCTATGCGTTTAATGCACTTAAAACAGGGCAAAGAAAGCGCAGCTGAGTTTTCTATTGCTTTTCGCTCTCTGGCCACAGAGACAGGCTGGCCAGAGGCTTCTCTGATGACAGTATTTAGCCATGCCCTGAAGGAGGAGATTAAGGATGTGCTACGTTAGAACCCTGTTCAACTTTAGATTCCTTAGTTCGTACTGCTGTGCAAATTGACAATCGCATATGCGAACGCAGCCGGGAGAGACTAAATAAATCTCTGCTGGCTGACAATGGGATTAAAATTGCTAGTGGCGAGTGTGCATCTCTACTATTTCACCCATTAAAGATTCTACTTCGGTTGAGCCCATGCAAGTTGACGGTTCGTTTGACCGTCAGTCTAAGAGACCCATTAGCAGAAGAGTAATCTGCTTTTATTGTAACCAGCCGGGTCATATCCGTCCACGTTGTCCTAAGCTTCGGGGAAACAGAAAACCCCTCTAGCGATTCAGGGGGTGCTAGAGGGGCAGACCCAATTTCCCTTCCGAACACTAATCCCCGTAGAACTTACTGTTGGGAGTAAAAGATTTACTATTGAAGCGTTCGTGGACTCGGGCGCTGTTGATTGTTTCATGGATTTTAAGTGGGCTAGGATGCACTCCGTCCCTACTGTTGCACTTTCACAATCACGTTCTGTCAGAACTTTGGATTGTCGCCCGCTGGGAACGGGAGTTATAACCAATGTTTCTGAACCATTAGAAATGTTAATCTCTTTTGGTAGCCACTCTGAAGAGGTTCGATTTTTCATTATCAGGTCCACCCCTCTATCAAACCCTGAGATTGAAACTGTGTTTATTGTAACCCTCTGCACACCAAACATGTTGACCCAGTCAGTCTGGCTGACGCCTTTGTAGACAGTGAAGCAAGGGCAACAGCCAAACCCACTCTTGTGGAGCAATTACACAAATCTGAGGACTCAATTTTATGTGACCTGTTGTGAGCAGAGCATGATGCTGCTCCCCCACAAGAAAAACGTCAATGAATATTACATGGAACACAACACACTGATGACGGGTGGGTAGGACCCAGTGGTAAACCTATATTGCCAAAATTCCTATTCCATATTGCTGCAGATTTGGTGGTGCATGGGCAGTGCTATGTACCAAGAGGAGGGACCAATGGGGTTAATAGAGCAACAGAGCAAAGTTACTATCGCTTATTCACTAAACATTTTTCCTAAGAAATACCCAACATGACAAAGATGGGTAGTAGTACAGAAGGGAGCAATCCCTACACCCCCTGGGCCATTCCACACGTACATCTAAGACCATGTGAGGGGAAGAGGTATGCGTTAGTATTAATATGACCTTTTTCTAAATCGTAGAAGCTATAGATGCAATCACAGTAGCAAAAATCATGAGTACAGAAATTATTCCTAGGTGGGGAATTCCAAAGACATTGTATAGTGACGATGGGTCAGAATTTAGGAATGAAGTGTTGACCCACCTGGGAGCAAAATTGTGAATAGGATTGGAAAAGCATTGTGCATATCATTCGCAATCAGCAGGATTAGTAGAGAGAACTGATGGAACCCTGAAAGCAAAACTGGCAAGTGCCATGTTCTCCACTAATTTGACCTGGGTTGAGGCCCTCCCACTGGCACTATACTGATATGGAATCAGTTAGACACCAAAAGCGGGGTGAAGGGAAATGAGGATTTATTAAACAAAAAACAAAACAGGCACGAGGGCCAACGAAAAACTTGGCCCAAAGGGTTGCAAAAGACAAACTAAAGTATGCTGCACAGAGCTATAAACAAAGAATGCAAAACGACAAAAAACAAAAGGCACTGGAAACTCCAGGCGAGAAGATCATAAACAGAAAAGAACAATGATGCTAAGAATACAAAACGCTATATACAAAACGACAAGAACTATGGTCATGAAAAGTAGACTGGGACATGGACTTGGCAAAGAAACTAGGAATGAAACTCGAGACACTGTCTGCCAGCCAACTTCCACCGCAACCAGATAAAGGCTTGATAATCATGACACAAGGGGTAACACCTGGAGAGAGAGAGAAACAAGAGGCATGGCAAGATCAAGACATGGACTGAGATTGGATGACATGACCTGCTCATTAAGAGAATGAGCGTGCTCAGCTTAAGTACCAATTAAGTATGCAGTTTGGAAGCAAGCATGAATGTTAAGAACAGAAAAGCACAGCAAGATCTTGAAATAGCAAAGCAGGAATCATGACAATAAACTCCCTGTCTAAATTAGTAATATTAGTAATGTGCCTATCTAAGAATTACACCACCCAGTGAGTGTTAGTAAATGTTAGTAACTTAAAAACAGTTAATTGTCAATTAAGCTTAGAGAGCCCCGAATCAGCACAGCACAGAAGGAAGAGGGAAATACCAAAGCCAACCCAGAGCTCTGAAATGTGCAACAACGAAGGCACGGGGCGGAACGCAGACAAGCGGTGGAGTGGCATGGCAGACCTGGCATGAACAAAAACATGGAAAAGTAAAAACATGGACATGGAATCTGAAATCCTGAAACAAGACTGTTAGAACTATGACTATGAACTTGAAACTATGAAACTATGAACTATGAAATCTTGAACATGAAACTGTTAAAACCATAAGCAATACTGTTCTGGCCAAAGGCCAGAACCCTGGAACACAACAGTACCCCCCCCTTACAAAAGCGGCACCTGACGCGGACAAAAAACACCAATAACTAAAATACATGAAGCCGCACACAACTAAATACAAACCCACAAGACAAATAACTAAGTAAATACTAAAGACAAAAACCCTATGACACAAAACACCTAACCAAGAAACAGTACAACAAGAAACACTAAACATAAGCAAGATCACTTGGGGTCTCCAGCAAGCTGGGGCTAAGGCTTGGGCTATGGGCTATGGGGTTGGGGCTGAGGCTATGGCTTGGCTTGGCTTGGCTTTGAGCTGTGGCTTGGAACTATGGCTTGGGGTGATGGCTATGTCTGTGGCTCTGGCTTGGCTTGGACTTGGGACTATGGCTATGGCTTGGGGTGTGACTGGTGGTAGTCACGGATGAGATTCTTATCTAGTATATGCCTGGCCGGGACCCAGGAACGCTCCTCTGGGCCGTACCCCTCCCAATCCACGAGGTACTGGAGGCCCCGGCCCCTCCGACGGCAATCCAACAGAGACTTGACTGTGTAGGCCTCCCCTCCGTCGATGAGCCGAGGAGGAGGCGGAGGCTCAGGTGGGGGCATGAGGGGGGAGGTGGCAACAGGCCTCAGGCGTGAAACGTGGAACACCGGGTGGAGCCGTCGCATGGTGGATGGGAGCTTGAGCCGGACAGCCGTGGGGCTGATGATCCTTTGGATGGGGAAAGGACCCAGGAAGCGAGGAGCCAGCTTGCGGCTTTCCACCCGGAGTGGGATGTCCTGCGCCGCTAACCAGACCTTCTGGCCGACCCGATAGTGAGGGGCTGGGCGCCGACGCTTGTCTGCCGTGGTCTTCATCGTCTTACCCGCCCGAACCAAGGCGCGGCGAGCAGACAGCCACACACGGCGACACCGCCGGATGAATGCCCCGGCCGAAGGCACCCCGACTTCCTCCTCCTGGCTGGGGAACAGTGGAGGCTGGTAGCCCATACAGCACTCGAAGGGGGAGAGGCCGGAGGCAGAGGCGGCGTGGGAGTTTACGGCGTACTCGACCCAGGGTAGCATGGTAGACCAGGATCTTGGGTTGGTCGAGCACACGCATCGGAGGACCGTCTCCAGGGTTTGGTTGGCCCGCTCAGTCTGTCCATTGGTCTGTGGGTGGTATCCGGAGCTGAGGCTGAAGGAGGTGCCAAGGGATGTGCAGAATGCTTTCCAGAACTGGGAGGTGAATTGGGGACCACGATCTGATACTATATCCACAGGAATGCCATGGGGACGGACAACATGCTGGATAAGTAGATCAGCTGTGGTTTTAGCAGAGGGGAGCTTGGGAAGGGGCACGAAGTGGGCAGACTTGGAGAACCGGTCAACAATGGTGAGGACAGTGGTGTTTCCATGGGAGACGGGCAGGCCAGTGACGAAGTCCAGAGCTATGTGGGACCAGGGACGGTGAGGAATGGGCAGTGGTTGGAGCAGACCAGAGGGAGGTGCGTGGGAGGACTTGGCGCGGGAACAGACTGAGCAGGCAGAAACGAACCCCCGGACCTCTGCTGCCATCTTGGGCCACCAGAAACGTCGCTGGATAAACCGCAGGGTCCGGCCGACCCCAGGATGGCATGACAGGTTGGAGGAGTGGCCCCACTGGAGAACGTCAGACCGGGCAGCTGCAGGGACGTACAGGCAGTTGGCAGGGCAGGCACTGGGCGTAGCTGCGCCGTTCTGGGCGTTGCGGACCAGCTCCTCAATCCGGAGGCACACGTTGTTGACAAAGCAGGTACTTGGCAGGATGGAGCTGGGCTCTCCCTTGGACGAGGAAGCGTCGAAACGCCTGGAGAGCGCGTCAGCCTTGGTATTCTTGGACCCCGGCCTGTAGGCCAGGGAGAAGTTGAACCGGTCGAAAAAGAGGGCCCATCTGGCTTGTCTGGGTGTCAACCTCTTGGCAGAACGGAGGTACTCTAGGTTTTTATGGTCCGTCCAGACCAGGAACGGAACCCTTGCCCCCTCAAGCCAGTGCCTCCATTCCTCCAGGGCCAGCTTCACCGCCAGCAGCTCCCGGTTCCCGACGTCGTAGTTGGACTCCGCAGGTGTCAGCCGGTGGGAGAAGAACGCGCATGGGTGTACCTTCTGATCATTGCTGGATCTTTGCGATAGGACCGCACCAACCCCGACATTGGAGGCATCCACCTCCACAATGAACTGCTTGGCGGGGTCGGGGGTGGTGAGGATGGGCGCGGTGGTGAAGCGCCTCTTCAGCTCACAGAAGGTCACCTCAGCTTGCGGAGTCCAACGGAACGGCACCTTGATGGAGGTAAGGGCCGTAAGGGGAGCTGCCACGGTACTATAATTCCTGACGAATCGCCGATAGAAATTGGCGAAGCCCAGGAAGCTCTGTAGGGCCTTGCGGTCCTTGGGTGCGGGCCAGTCCACCACAGCCTTGACCTTCTCCTCGTCCATTCCCAGGTGGTTTGGGGAGATGACGTGCCCCAGGAAGGAGGTAGTGGTGGTGCTGAACTCGCATTTCTCGGCCTTGACAAAGAGGCGGTTTTCGAGGAGGCGGCGGAGCACCTGGCGAACATGGTTCGTGTGCTCCGTCCTGTCCCGGGAGAAGATCAGGATGTCGTCAAGGTAGACGTAGACGAACCTCCCGATCATGTCTCCAAGCACATCGTTCACCAAGTTCTGGAACACTGCGGGTGCGTTGGTCAGGCCGAATGGAACCACCAGGTACTCCCAGTGGCCGCTGGGGGTGTTAAAAGCGGTCTTCCATTCGTCGCCTTCCCTGATGCGCAGGAGGTGGTAAGCATTCCGCAGGTCCAGCTTGGTGAAGATGGCCGCCCCTTGAATGAGGTCGAATGCCGAGGTCATCAGTGGGAGTGGGTAGCGGTTCCTAACTGTGATTTTATTCAGGCCTCGGTAATCGATGCAGGGGCGCAGGGAACCATCCTTCTTTTTGACAAAGAAGAAGCCTGCCCCCGCAGGCGAGGAGGATGGACGGATGATGCCTGCTGCCAAGGACTCCCGGATGTACTTGTCCATGGCCCCCCTCTCTGGCTCAGACAAGGCAAAGACTCGACCCCTAGGAGGTGCTGTGCCAGGCTGGAGGTCGATAGCACAGTCATACGGGCGGTGCGGGGGCAGGGACACCGCACGGGACTTGCTAAAGACTGTAGCCAGATCGTGGTATTCGGGGGGCACTCTGGAGATGTCTGGCCTCCCCTCGGGAGCTGGTCCACCCGCAGAGCAAGAAGGTCGGGAGTCGAGGAGGCAGCTGGCCGAACAGGAGGCACTCCACTCCCGCACCTCATGGCGGGCCCAGTCAATCACCGGCCCGTGTTGCGCCAACCAGGGATGACCCAGGACAATCGGAGAGCGAGGCGTCTCAGTCACAAACAGCTGGACCTGCTCGCGGTGGTTACCGGACGCCAGCAGCTGGATGGGAGCAGTCCGGAAGGACACCTTGGCAAGGGGTTGCCCACCCAGCCCTGAGATGGACAATGGGCTGGGAAGTTGGCATAGGGGAACCCCCCACTCGGCAGCAGCTCTGGCGTCAATAAAGCTCTCCTCAGCCCCCGAGTCAATGAGGGCGGTGGTCTTGCGGGAGCGGCCCTCCCAGGTCAGGGTCACAGGAACGCAGGTCCGGCGGTAGGAGGAGGTCTGCTTGGATGAGGAGCCCACCATTACTCCTCCAGACGCTAGTGGGCGCTGTCTTGACGGACAGCCTCGGACCGCATGTCCCTGCTGGCCGCAGTAAAAACACGCCCCCGACCTCCTTCTCCGTTGGCGCTCCTGCTGGGTGAGCCGGGACCTCCCGATCTCCAGGGGAGATGCCTCTCCAGGAGAGAGTGTGGTGGCGTCCCCCCTCGGCTGGTCCTGAGGCGACGCGCGATCAGGGCACGGGGGTTGGATCTGGCCAGAAGGGGCAGAACGTCGGCCAGGGCCAAGGGTGAGCGCCCTCTCCTCCAGGCGGCTGTCGATGCGCAGGGCCAGGTCTATGAGGGCCTCTGGAGACTCAGGGATCTCACAGAAGAGCAGTCGATCCTTGACTGGTTCGGACAGCCCCTGGAGGAACACGTCACAGAGCGCCTCCTTGCTCCAGCCAGAAGTAGCTGCCACCGTCTGGAAGTCGATGGCATAGTCCGCCACCGATCTCCTCCCCTGCCTCATCCTCAGTAACTCTCGCCCTGCAGCTCTCCCCTGCTTGGAGCGGTCGAAGATGCGCAGCAGTTCCTCCGCCAAGGCCTGGTAGGTGGTAGTACAGGGCAGCCGAGCCTGCCATGCGGCAGTTCCCCACAGGCGAGCCCGCCCCGTCAGCTGGGAAAAGACGAAAGCGACTCGGGCCGACTCCGAGGCGAAGGTGGAAGGCTGCAGAGCGAAGCACATCTCGCAGGAGGTGAGGAAGGCCCTGCAGAACCCTGGTTCTCCGCCGTACCGCTCAGGTGGTGGAAGGCAAGGCTCAGGACCTGGGTGCGTGACCGGCTGCAGCTGGGGTGCTTCTGCTCCGGGCTGGAGCACAGGTGCAGCGGTGGCAAGGGGCTGGGTAGCAGGCATGGTGGGAGCCTGACTGGAACCCGCCCAGGGGAGGCTGGCTTGCAGAGTGGTAAGTGCTGCCGTCAGCTCCCGGATCCGCTGCCGTTGACGCAGCAGCTCAGCCTCTTGCTGGGCGATCTTGCGCTCCATCCCGCTGGTGTCTAGGAGACAGTGTCTACTGATATGGAATCAGTTAGACACCAAAAGCGGGGTGAAGGGAAATGAGGATTTATTAAACAAAAAACAAAACAGGCACGAGGGCCAACGAAAAACTTGGCCCAAAGGGTTGCAAAAGACAAACTAAAGTATGCTGCACAGAGCTATAAACAAAGAATGCAAAACGACAAAAAACAAAAGGCACTGGAAACTCCAGGCGAGAAGATCATAAACAGAAAAGAACAATGATGCTAAGAATACAAAACGCTATATACAAAACGACAAGAACTATGGTCATGAAAAGTAGACTGGGACATGGACTTGGCAAAGAAACTAGGAATGAAACTCGAGACACTGTCTGCCAGCCAACTTCCACCGCAACCAGATAAAGGCTTGATAATCATGACACAAGGGGTAACACCTGGAGAGAGAGAGAAACAAGAGGCATGGCAAGATCAAGACATGGACTGAGATTGGATGACATGACCTGCTCATTAAGAGAATGAGCGTGCTCAGCTTAAGTACCAATTAAGTATGCAGTTTGGAAGCAAGCATGAATGTTAAGAACAGAAAAGCACAGCAAGATCTTGAAATAGCAAAGCAGGAATCATGACAATAAACTCCCTGTCTAAATTAGTAATATTAGTAATGTGCCTATCTAAGAATTACACCACCCAGTGAGTGTTAGTAAATGTTAGTAACTTAAAAACAGTTAATTGTCAATTAAGCTTAGAGAGCCCCGAATCAGCACAGCACAGAAGGAAGAGGGAAATACCAAAGCCAACCCAGAGCTCTGAAATGTGCAACAACGAAGGCACGGGGCGGAACGCAGACAAGCGGTGGAGTGGCATGGCAGACCTGGCATGAACAAAAACATGGAAAAGTAAAAACATGGACATGGAATCTGAAATCCTGAAACAAGACTGTTAGAACTATGACTATGAACTTGAAACTATGAAACTATGAACTATGAAATCTTGAACATGAAACTGTTAAAACCATAAGCAATACTGTTCTGGCCAAAGGCCAGAACCCTGGAACACAACACTATACTCTATGTGCCAGCAACCAGCAAAGGGCACATTTCTTTCACCACATAATCTACTAACTGTAAGGCCCGTGCCTGGGCCTCTGGGAGACCCTAACGTGGTCCCCACTGCAGCCTTGCTGCAAACAGATCTGTCAAACTATATGCGGATTTTGGGCAACATGACTAAGCTTCTCTCTCGCCCGGTGCAAGCAGTAAATTCCACATAAGACTAGGAAAACAGCACCCCGGCCCCAGGGGTGACCACTGGTGACTGGGTCTGTTTAAAGGCACCAGGCCGTCCACACTGGGACGAACCGATCTAGACGGGACCGTTGAAGATCACTGAGGTTTCTGACGGCGCGGTGCGGGTCAAAAAGGAGGGAGATAAGACCTGGCATCATTTTGCACACTGTGCAAAAGCAAGACCACCAGAGTGGTCACTGGAGCAGGTAAGAACTAACCTGTTGTCTTTGCAGGACGAGGAAGATGGAGAGGGAGAATCAAAGGAGGGTGAGGAAATGTAATGAAATGTGGCAAGGAATAGGAAAAGAGGGATTAGCTCTCCTAGTAGGATTTCCTTTATTTCTTGTAGGCGCTTTGCTGTACGCTGAACACACTCAGAATGATGCACACACGACACCTACACCACACCAAGAATTCATGGAAGACATGTTGATGGTAGCTGCAGTAGTAGGAGGACTAATAGCAGGAGGAGCATCTCCAGCCTGGTCTTGCAGTATATACATTGTTGGATTCTGTGGGCTTTCCTCTTTCATTTAAGGTATCGTTTTTATGCATAGCACAGATTCAGGAGAAATTCTCGCGATTCAGCTCTGACATGATTTGCTTGGTGCTTGAATTCTGTTCGGTTGAGGTAAAAAATGGTCTACATGAGATTTTTGTCTAGTTTCTTTGCGAAATGTGGATATGCCGCATGACAATGTTGCAATTTGGAAATATGCTGCATTTATTGTGCGTAACAACTGGCCCCGGTACCGGGCCGTAGGGCTTTTAATAGTTTAAACGTGGACCCGGACAGTGAGAACACATTTCAATTTGATTTATTTAACATAATTGACTGTGGTACTGACCCCTCCAAATGGAGGGGGTATGATGTGTATGGTTGCCAGTTCATTTGGGGTTTTCCCACTAACAACCTGATTGTATAATATGCTCAGGGGCCAGACCCACCTTATTAATATCCCCATCCGCATTTGACCTATATGACCGCACCATGAAAAACCCAGGAAAAGATATAAACTGCTTAATTTGGCTAATGTCCTCCGAAAACCCACCAGTGGATTGCAAAATAAGGGATACAGCCAGCCTATGGCCCCAGCGAATGTGACATCCCCAGTGTTTCAAAAAAGTAAGTAAGAAAGTAAGAAATGTGACCTGTATTAAGAATAACAATGCCAGTCCCCAGTCGCATAATCTAGGCACGCTGACGAGCTGTGAGGAAACCTTGGACTTGATGGGAAATGAAACTGCAAGCAGCCTCATCGAAGCCAGAGCAAACGTCTGGTGGTACTGTGGAGGTATGAGACTGCTGAATTGGCTCCCTTATAACTGGGGGTAAGTGTGCCCTTATGGCCCTGAATGCACCAAAATTGATTGTAAACCATGCGGAAGAACTACTGAAAAATATATCCCCAGAACAATTAATACACACACTAGAACGCCACAAAATATCATTTGGGTCTTTTGATTGGACAACCAATGAGCATGGTATGTGGGTGGATCCCATAGGGCAGGCCAGAAATATACCCGATGAATTTAAGCTTACAGATGAAATAGCGGCTGGGTTTGAAAGCTTCCCAATATTTTTGGCCATTTTTCCTGTAACCGTAAATAGAAATGTAAATCGAATAAATCTGATACATTATAATGTGCAGCAGCTGGGAAATGAAACTAGAGATGCAATGAAAGCGATACATGAACAGCTGTCTCAAACCTCCTTAATGATATTCCAGAGCATTAGACATGCTCTTGACAGAGAAAGGAGGGGTATGTTCAATGTTCAAAAACACATGCTGCACAGAGATAGCAAACAACACAGCCTTGGATGGGAAACTCACTAAGAGTCTGAAAAAACTGAAAGCACTGGTAAATGAAATGAAGGCGCAGTCAGGGGTAAGTAACCCTGTTAGCTCCTGGCTAAATGAGACCTTCGGTAGATGGGGAACACTATTTGGGCAGCTGCTCATAGGAATCACAGTAGCGGGGTCCCTATTTATAATTTGCGGACATTGTTGTATACCCTGTGTTATGACTTGGAAAAATCACAACAAAGAAAACTGGCAAGTACAACTAAAACAAATTTATTCTTAAAAAAAAAGTTGTACAAAAAAATTATCCACTACTTAATTCCTAATAACACTCTGCCACTATTTAACTGTTGCCAAAACAAAACTCTGGTCTGCTCTCTTCTGCTGTCTCTCTCTTTGTTGTCCGTTTCCTCGTGCTTAAAATCACAGCCTTTATATAGTCTAGCAACCTTCCAGAAAGATCCACAGGATTCTAGGGAAATCCCACCCCCTCCAAGCAGGAAAGTGCCAGAAGCTTCTAGAAATTACTAGACTTTTCTTAATGATTTTACAAATACACGCCACCAGAGGGTGCCAATGAACAAAATAAATATAGCTGACCAGCAAGGCAGCAAAAAAGGTTTGCTAAAAGCTTTCTTTTGTTAAAATTAACATAGTTTTATAATCAGAACAATCTTGAACTTTACACAAACGTTTCATTGATTATGATAACAGTCATATACTTTGTACATAACAACTAGTGCAAGTCTCACAATCAAATAGAAAAGTAAAATTACATTTTTCACAATCAAATAAAGAAATAAAATTACATGCGTGAAAGTGTATCTGGGATTACATTATCTTTTTCCCTGATGTGAGAAATATCCAAATCATACTCTTGCAATAGTAAATAGTAAATAGTAAATCTCAGTAATCTTTGATTCTTGTTTCTGATCTTATGCAAGAATGTGAGGGGATTGTGATCATTGAAGACCTTGATGGAAGTAGCTGAACAAGTCAAATAGACTTCAAAATGTTGTAAAGCCAAAACAAGTGCCAAACATTCTTTTTCAATTGTTGAGTAGTTTTTCTGATGTTGATCAAACTTTTTGGAAAAGTAACAAACAGGATGATCGACTCCATCAGTGTCTTCTTGCAGTAAAACTGCACCTGCACCAATGTCACTGGCATCAACTGCCAACTTGAACTCCTTTTTGAAATTGGGAGATAACAGAACTGGTGCATTTTTGAGAATAGCTTTCAGCTGGTCAAATGAATTTTGACATTTTTCATCCCAAACAAATTTTGTATTTTTCTTCAGTAAATTTGTCAAAGGTTCAGAGATGATAGAGAAATTTTTACAGAATTTTCTGTAGTAGCCAGCCATCCCTAGAAATCTCATGAGCTGTCTTTTAGTTGTTGGCTCAGGAAAATCAGTGATAACTTTGACTTTTGCATCAACTGGTTTGACTTGACCCTGTCCTACAACATGACCTGGTAAACAACTGTAGCTTTACAAAAGTCACTTTTAACAAGGTTGATAGTCAGCTTGGCATCACTCACTCTCTGAAAGAAGTTTCTGATGTAGGTGAGGTGCTCTTGGAAGCTGTCACTGGTGATGATAATGTCATCGATATAGGCCTCACATCCTGGTAGTCCAGCAATCACTCTGTTTACCAGACGTTGGAAGGTGGGCGGAGAATTTTTCATTCCAAATGGCATGACCTTGTATTGGTATTATCCATCTGGTGTGACGAAGGCCGAGGTTTCCTTTGCTCTATCTGTTAGAGGGATCTGCCAGAAGCCCTTGAGGAGATCAAATTTTGTGACATACTTTGACTGTCCAACTTTGTCAATGCAGTCATCAATCCTGGGGATAGGACATGAGTCCGTTTTTGATAGAGCGTTAGCTTTCCTGTAGTCTGTCACCATTCTATATGTTCCATTGGGTTTGGGAACTAGGATGCATGGAGAACTCCAGTCACTGTAACTTGGTTCAACAAAGTCATTTTCAAGCAGATATTTGACTTCTTGTTTAAGGTATTTCTGCTTCTCTGGATTCATTCTGTAGGGATGTTGTTTTACAGGCTTGGCATCATCTTGTAGGATGACATCATGGTAAACCAAATCAGTCCTTGATGGAACGTCAGGGAAAATGTGACTATATTCAAATATGAGCTGCTTTAGCTGCTGTTGTTGAAAAGGGTCCAGGTGGGACAACTTGCTGTCAATATTTTGAAGAATGTCTGAATTTTCAAGTTTGACTGGACCAGGTTCATTTTCTAAGGGGCAGTCACAATCTTCTTTCGAATTTTCCAGTTCAACTGTATTTACCACATTGACTGGCATTTGCTGAGTGTCTCTATCAATGTATTCTTTCAGCATGTTGATGTGACACATTTGTTTTTGTTTCCTCCTTCCAGGAGTTAAAATTATGTAATTTAGATCACTGACCTTTTTGAGGACAGTGTAAGGGCCGAAATATCAGGCTCTTAGAGGGTTTCCAGGAACTGGCAAAAATGCAAGAACTTTGTCACCAGTTTTGAAACTTCTATCTTTTGAATGAAGGTTATATCTGGCTTTCATTTTGCCCTGAGCTTCTTTGAGATTAGACTTAGCAAAGTCACAAGCCTTAGAGAGACGATTACGGAAGTCAGAGACATACTGAAGCAAGTTCATTAGGACATCATCTTCGGCCAGAAACTTTTCCTTCAGAAGCTTCAAAGGTCCACGGACTGTATGCCCAAAAACGAGCTCAAAAGGACTGAAGCCAAGAACAGCTTCACGGGCAGCAAACAGAAGAAGATGGACACCTTCATCCCAATCTTTCTCTGTGTCAAGGCAGTAGTTTCTTATCATGTTCTTCAGGGTTTGATGGAACCTCTCCAAAGCACCTTGACTCTCAGGATGGTAAGCTGATGACCTGTATTGTTTAATACCAAGCTCATGCATAACTTGTTGAAATATGCCAGACATGAAATTTGATCCTTGATCAGACTGAATAGACTTAGGAAGACCAACAAAGCAGAAAAACTTGGTAAGAGCCTTGATGATAGCCTTCGCCTTGATATTACGAAGTGGAATTGCCTCAGGAAACCGGGTGGAAGCACACATGATAGTCAGTAAGTACTCACAACCAGATCTAGTCTTCGGCAATGGTCCAACACAGTCAATGATGATCCGACTGAAAGGTTCTTCAAAAGCGGGAATGGGCTTAAGTCGAGCCTTTGGAATATTCTGGTTCGGCTTCCCAACCATTTGACAAGTATGACAGGATATGCAATACTCCTGTACATCAGACCTCATGGAAGGCCAGAAGACACGTTGAAGGGTCTTCTTGATACCCAAATGACCTGACATAGGATTGTCATGGGCCAGACTCAGTTTCTCTTGACGATAGGACTTTGGAAGAACAATTTGATGGGTGATCATCCACTCTTCATCTGCAGAAACATCAGGTCAGCATCATCTTGAATAGCCTTTTTGGCCATAGAACGAGTAACTGCACATGAAGGATAGAGATCTGGAATTTCCTCCTCTATAGAGTCAGATTCTTGATCAATCAAGGGAGTGTCAGTTACAGTAGGGTAGGGCACAACCTTATCCCCAGCAAGATCATTACTAAGAAGCAAATGAATGCCTTTGAAAGGAAGAGAAGACCTAACACCAACAGTAACAGGCCCAGAGACCAAGTCTGATTTGAGATGAACATTATGGAGAGGTACACTTGTAAAACCACATTCTACTCCTTGAATAAGGACATTAGCCTGAGTAGACAAATTGGTCCGAGAAAGGCAGAATATCTGCAAGAATAAGAGATTGGGAAGACCCAGTATCCCTTAGAATTCGAACAAGAGCAGATGAGGAAACATCATGTGAAAGTGAGATAGAACCATCGGTGATGAATGGCTCAAAACCCTCCATAACAGAATCAGACACAGAAGGTAGAAGATCAGGTGAACTGACCATTGATAAAAGAGATTCTCTCTTTGTCAAAGCAGTTGGCTTGGTTTCTTCTCGTTGTTGTTTTTTCTTGAGAGCATAACACTCAGAAATAAGGTGACCTTGCTTTTTACAGTATTGGCAAGACACAGAGGGTAAAGAATCAGAGGATTGCTTCTCACTGGAAGGTTTCCTCTCAGAAGTGGCCTTAGAATCATTAGAAGCGTTATTAGAACAAGTCTTGGACTGAAACCTGCTTTGAAATTTAGAAAAAGTGGATTTTTGCACAAAAGAAGACTTGTGAGTCAATGCATAACTATCAGCTAGGGTAGAAACATCTTGCAAAGTATTGGCTTGTTTTTCTTCAAGGAAAATCTTAATATCAGGCTGGACACACCTTTTGAATTCCTCAACCAGAATAAGTTGCCTCATTCTATCAAAATATTTTTCAACTTTCATTGAATTACACCACTGATCAAACAACTGTTCCTTTAACCTGCCAAATTCAACATGAGTTTGACTGGCTTCCTTGCGAGAATTCCTAAATTTTTGCCTGTAAGCCTCGGGGACCAATTCATAACCCTTCAGAATGGCAGATTTGGCAAAATCATAATCAGCACACTGTTGGACAGATAACTGGTTATAGATTTTCCTAGCTTTACCAGTAAGAACACTTTGTAACATCATTGTCCAATGCTCTTTTGGCCATTTCAAATTTTCAGCAATTTTTTCAAAATGGGTAAAATATTGGTCAACATCATTTTCTAAGAAAGGAGGAACAAGTCTGATATGTTTAACCACATCAAAATGATCAGAAAGTCCAAATGATTTTGGAACAGTACCTGCTTCTATTCTCTTCATTTCCAATTCGAACTGCATCCTTTTTTCTTCTATTTCTTTCTCCATCCTTCTTTCATCCAGTTCTCTCTCCCTTTCCAACCTTCTTTCTTCCATTTCTCTTTCCTTCTCCCTCTCCAACCTTCTCTCTTCCAGCTCTTTCAGGCGCAGCTGAAATTCAAGTCTTTGCAGCTCCGTTGCAGGCACTTCCACAGCTTTAATTAATTCTGCTGCTTCTTCCCCAAAGATATCTTCATCAATGAAATGTTGCACCAAAAGGTTGAATATTTCTTGTTTCTTCATTGATGACTTCACATCAGATAATCCAAGGGTTGAGGCTATTTGTAGCAAGTCCTTCTTCTTTGCCAGCACAATTAATTCCTGGGTTGGAGTTTTCAAAAAACTTTCCACATCAAAAGTCATGATTGCTGGTTTTTAAACTAGTCACAAGATTTAAAACAATAATCTTTGGTGAATCCAATCTCGGTGGAACCTTCAATTTGTTATGACTTGGAAAAATCACAACAAAGAAAACTGGCAAGTACAACTAAAACAAATTTATTCTTAAAAAAAAAAGTTGTACAAAAAAATTATCCACTACTTAATTCCTAATAACACTCTGCCACTATTTAACTGTTGCCAAAACAAAACTCTGGTCTGCTCTCTTCTGCTGTCTCTCTCTTTGTTGTCTGTTTCCTCGTGCTTAAAATCACAGCCTTTATATAGTCTAGCAACCTTCCAGAAAGATCCACAGGGTTCTAGGGAAATCCCGCCCCATCCAAGCAGGAAAGTGCCAGAAGCTTCTAGAAATTACTAGACTTTTCTTAATGATTTTACAAATACACGCCACTAGAGGGTGCCAATGAACAAAATAAATATAGCTGACCAGCAAGGCAGCAAAACAGCATGTAACAAATCTTCATTTACAAATGGAATATAATGCTGTACAAAAATTTATCATACATAACACCTGCATACGTACCTTGGTGACGAAAACAATTGAATAGGCCTTAACTAGAGAGGATCCGCCTAAATACCAAGCAGTTCAATTAGAGGAGGGCTGTTTAGACCCAGCCGATGACATGGAGGAAGATATTGAGTTTGAAGAGTACTGAGATGACCCCATAGGCCTGGAGGCTGGGGGACTTGCCCTAACCTCGCCCGACGAGGCGACTATGTTACTGTACCAACAGGTGACCAGAGATGTGACAGGAAGTGAGGAGTGGGTGTGTCCTCCAGAACCCTACACACCCAGCTGCCCCATTGGAAATCCCTACTGCAAACACGGACAAAGCGGAGGAGCAGGTTGGGCTTGCTGGAAGTGGGCGGAGAAGTATCGCCCAGACCTGCCTAACCTCAGAAAACTTGTGACTGATCCTGAGTTTCAGCGAGCCCACTGCCGAGAGATTCTGGGGTTGTCTGAGGAGGAGTGTGAATGAGATTTGAGTGGATGAAGGGTATTGGCTTAGTAAATTTATGACCGTAGAGTGTGCTCATTTGCTCATGCGCTAGATCCATATTCCGAGATAATAGCTGATGAGTGCACTTGCACATATGAAGTAAAATTAAAATGCCGGAATATGCAGATTTGCTGTAGGACCAAAGGGTTTCGCTTGGAGCGGACGCTGAGCTGGCAACTAGCCAAGCCGACCTCCACTGGCGTCATGGCCAAGCCATGGTCATGTGGATCCCTGAGTTGTCAAGGGGTGAAGGGGGGCGCCCAAGGAGGGGTCCCAGTGGTCAAGTAGAGCCCGGGGGTCAGGTTTTGCTTACGCTAGGATGCTAATGCAATCACCCCATTGATAGCGATGTGTACTGTTGGTGCTCACAGCACAAAAGGGTGAGAATGCAATCGCTTCAGCATTTAGTGTTGCCCCCATAAAATGGGGCCAAAGGAGGGCGTCGTGGATAATACAAAACATCCTTTGCATTCTTATCATCTTATTATCATCAGTATTATTATCAAAACATCTTTTGTATTATTATATTTTCCTGCTTAAAACATCTTTTATGTCAATACCCCAAAGCTTATAATCCTATTTACCCAGAATGTGACTGTGTGTGTGTGTGAGGAACTGTACAGAGGACCAAGGTCGACAGTGGCACAGGAATGCAAAGTTTCTGCCAAGAAAGAAAACGCCCTAAGCGCAGTCCAAAGTGGCATCAGGTATCCCGTAACAGCCTCTCAGTGACCTGTCCAAAGAAGACTGGACAATACAATGTAGAAAGGCGGGAGCTGATTAGACCACGGTTATTGACAGATCTACAGCCAATTGATGTACAGCTAAAGGACTGTAGACTATAAGAACTGATGTCCCGGCAACGCCTGGGCAGAGCGCTCTCCGAACTGTGATAGAACATCCCTCTGTTGCAGTTTGTACTCTTACTCTTTGTCTGTTATAAATTTACTATATCTTAATCACAATCTGGTCAAGTCTTTATATCAATTGTCTTCCACCCTTGACGAACATCACCAAGTAACATGAGGTAATTTTCCCCGCATAAGTCCCTGGGCAAAATATAAAATAGTTGTGTTGGGCAAAAGCATCAACTAAGAAATTTAAACATTTAAAAAAATCATATTAATGAACACAGTTTTCACCATCTGTACAGTAGAGCACCTTTAAGCCCACTTAAAATAACCCACACACCATTCTCAATAGTAAGCAATGAAGTATGAAAATACCATGTGTCAACTGAAATGTGGTCAAGTAGCACTTGTATCAGCAGGGCTCTCAGGTGGGATTTGTCCTTTTTTTTGAAAGAAGGATCTTTTCTATTCAAAGCTTCCTCTAGCTCTGGGGGGCAGAGTGGGAAGGCTGTGCAATTGTGGCCATGACCCCTAAGCTCCTTGACTATGTAAAAATGAAAAAGTAAAGAAAAAGTAAAACACACACAACAAATGTTGACACTTCCAACACCACATACACTTTGCCTGTTTGTCAGCCTTTGATGCATTTAAAAACCTGAGAGAGATAACTGAACTGTTCAACACTTACTGGCTACTTGGCTCAGCAGGTAATGAATTGCATGATGTGGGCACTGCTTGCCTGCAAGGATCAGAGGCAAGAGCCACATCAATGTACATCAGGAGTAACTTTGATAGCCTACAATATTGCAACATCTGTGGAAAACTTCAAAACACTTGATTCTATGACCTGTCTTATCACCTTGCTGACTTTGAGCGAGCTAGTTCTAGTTCTAGCTGTTAAGCTGGCATTACTTAGAATGAGCTGACTTATTAGGACAGGTTGAACGACACTGTTGACACTGACAACTAAAAAGCATTAATTTGATGCCTGTTACATGCCTACAATAACACGAAACGGTCAGACAACCTTCTGCAAATGTATTTTGCATTGCTGGCTGACGTTACCTGGCTATCTAAAATAATGACGACAATCCAAGCCAGAATTGGCAAGCGGCAGATATCTTTCCTAACATAGTTGGTTAGTGAGAATGACTCTGAAAAACTACAACTGATACACACTGAAAATAATGTTGGTGGCAGTTGATTACATTGTCAGCCTTGTATGGAAGTAGAAAACTTATATTAATGATGGAGATGCCTGGCAAGGAACTGTTAGCTAGCCGCGGTCGAACGTCATTCATAAACATAAAGCGAGTCTCAAATCTTCTGTGTCAGCTGATCTAAATTACTATCAGGAATGCGCACTCACGTTTACGGGACCACCCTCATAATTTTTTAAAGGAATATCTTCACATTGTGAATGGAAAAAGGAGAGGAAAGTTCAGTGTGCTTACCATTAAAGCAAGTGTAGGGTGAGTGTCTCATAGAAGGTTTCATAAATGATCGTTGTAGTTCAAACAATCCTCTCGTGAAGGAAATGGCACCTTTTTTGAGCTAAAGGTTCCATTTCTTTGAGAAAGGAACACCAATTGTTCTATATAGCACCCTTAAGAACCCCTTTTTTAAGAGTGTAAAGTCTTACTTATATTTTTTGCATAACAAACAAAAATGAAGTAGGGCCCCAACTACCACTGAGATATAATCTGGCTTCGCAATGCTGACTCCCTTCATGTGAAGGGAAATTTCGCATCCAGCATTGAAGAGGTTCCCTCTCACCAGCAGCACAGGTGTAGGAGCCTGAGTCATCCATGACTTCTGTCACTCTAAAAACAAACACAAACTGAAAACTGTAAAAAACTGAAAAAACTTTCTGAATTAAAGCAAAACAGCTTCAATCTATGCGGTTCACAACATCAACTTGACAACAAACATGAACCATGTTTGGAAATGCACAGGAAATTTCTTACTTATTGGACAATTTCCCAGAGTGGAATTCCATTTTTCTGTGGAAACAAGTAAAAAAAGACAAATCTAAATATGCAGTACAAATGACAGAGCTTTCTTAAGTATTATGGAGCAGGTCAAAGTCCTGTCACGAGGCAAGTCATAAATCAAGTCTTCGTTGCAAATTTATGCGACAAAACAAGAAACCTCTCCATCTGATACTAAAACCAGGAATTCACATGTAAAAAATGACTTTGTATGCTAGCGGTTGCAGGGCATGTTTAAATTTAAAAACTGACATTCAAGTCATGGAAATAAATGTAAGCTAGCCAACATTTTCATGTACATATAATGTTCTTATTCGTTATCTGAACTCAGTCACGATGGATGTGCAATATTATAAAATATAATACAAAAAAAAAAGCTTATCAAATTTATAAAGCATGGCCTAGACCTCTTCACATAAAAAAATTTGCTAACTTGGTCACAGAACTCACATTTCACTCGAAAAGAGGAATGATAAAAATTTCCCATCAATAAAGCGCATCTACCGGGCAACTTCGAAGCCTTTTCAACTGAAAACGAACTTGAGGAGCAAACTAACACTAACGGTTAACGTCTTAAGTTAGATAGCTAACATCAGCAAATCACTTCGTGATTTAGCCAACATTTCGTTGTTATTTGTAACCGAAGTGGGTTTTTATTTACGACTAGGCATGTGTAGGCTATTGAACTTGAACATCTTAGGCTAGCTAGCTAACTGTGACACTCACCTCTGTTACCGTCTCCCTGGAAAATGACACGAGAGCTCTGCTCCGCACATCAAATCCATCATCCGAGGGATCCGCGCGGCCAAACAGTCTGAAGCTGGATTGCACATTAATGAATCATCATCTCCGTAGTAGCAGGCAGCAGAGGCACTGGAAATTAACTAGATGTAAAATATCAGCTTCCCCTGCTTCTGTGCGAAAGCAGCTTCAGCTTCAGCTGCTACAGTGTCCAGCGGTACACATTTATTTATCTATTTTTTTATTTTTACATGTGCATGCATTGATTTATTTGATCGTGACCTTACCTTCACTTGTCCAAGTGAAGGCTTAACAATAAAACATAAAGGAGTACACAGTCCTCAATATTTATTTTTTAAAAATCTATAGGTGATCTGGCATACAAAGTATTTTAAAGAGTATTCTTTGGAGGACAGCATTCCCAGCCAGGGCCTCAAATATCCTGTCCAACTCTGCAAAAAATATAGTGCATGACCATGCAGTTGTAGACTGGTCTGCACATTGATGTTCAAAACATGGGAGAAGGAAGCGATTGCACAGCAGAGGTTTACTTCAGTGAGCTACAGTCAAGAAGTTCCTTCTATCCAAATACAGCAGTCTGAAGTTCGTCCAGGAATCTTAATTCAAATGGGTTCTTTGAGGAACTGGATTTCATGCTGAAGAATGCCAGTAAGTTCTTACAGGCGCCTCTAAGAACACTGAGGAGCGTCTGAGTTCTTTTTTTTATTTTTTTTATTTTTTTATTGGAGTCCAACATTTCACAGCATCAATACAAAGTATCCAGTTATTCCACAGCTGTTTTCCACTTTTTTTTTTTTTCTCCCTTTAACACTTGTGGAACAACAAACCAGAAAAAAGAGCAACCCCTCCCCAGAAAAGAAAAGGGGAAAAAGAAAAAAAAAAAGGGGGGGGGTGAGGTAAGGGAGGAATAATATCGATAAATAAGTACATACATACAGGATGCCTAATGTGCTCACTAAAAGTAAATAGGATACATCTAATTGATTTAATTGGGGTCCAGAGAGGTGAGGGTGTTTACATATGTAATGACAGGTTGCCATATTTTATAGAAATTGGCTGCTGAGCCTCTTAAGGAATATTTAACTTTTTCCAAAGACAGAAAAAGACATTAGGTCACTCAACCAAGACGTAGCAGGAGGGGCATTTGAGCTATTCCAATGAGTGAGGCAAAAGCAACAACATCAGAGTTCTTCTTAGTGAGATTAACTGAAATACGAGGTACCCCAAAGATGGATAATAACGGACAGGGTTCTAATGTGATGTTGAGGGCTTTGTTTAACGATTTAAAAAAGCATGACCAGAAGTTGACTAGTTTGGGGCAAGAAAAGAACATATGAACATGGTCTGCTGGAGAAAGGCCACACCTATCACAGATATCATTTGTGCCTGAAAATAACTTACTAAGTTTATGTTTTGTGAAATGAATTTTGTGGAGGACCTTAAATTGGATTAAACTAAGACGAGCACAAGAAGATGTAGAATTGAACCTGATCAGTGCTTTCCTCCACCACTCATCCGTCAGATCAAAGCCAAGCTCCTTTTCCCAGCTATCCCTGAGCTTTGCAAGGGTGGATGTATTTGAAGATGATATGAGGTCGAATAATACTGAAATCTTATTACGAGCCAGTGGTAGAGAGAGTACCTCAGTGATAAGAGATCCTGTTGGAGATTGAGGGAAAGGTGTAAAGTGTGTGCGGGCATAATTCCGTGCTTGGAAGTATCGAAACATATGAGACTGGGGTGTTATATTTAACACGGAGATAATTAAATGTGGAGAATATGCCCCCTGAATATAAATCTGAAAAATGAACCAGACCTCTCTCTCTCCACAGAGTGAAAGCTGTGTCTTCATTGGAGGAGGGAAAGAAATGATTGTTGCAAATAGGGCTTAAAGCGACGGGTGTTGTGAGTTTGAAATGTTGCCTGAATTGTTTCCAAATTTTTAAAGAGGAAAGAACAATTGGGTTTTTAATATAACTAGGATGACGAGAAGCTAGAGGGGCACAAGCCAGAGCTGCCAAAGATGAGGGATAACAAGAAGCATCTTCCATTATGCACCAGTCCAAGCTCGGAGAATTACACCAGGCATGAATTTTTTGAAGATTGGCAGCCCAATAGAAAATTAATAAGTTAGACAATGCAAGGCCCCCATCTGCTTTGCTTCTTTGGAGAGTTGTTTGACGTGCTCTTGGGTTCTTACCAGCCCAAATAAAACTCGATATCATTTTGTTTAACATTTGTATACATGATTTAGATAAGAAAATTGGAAGACACTGGAAAAGAAACAAAAATCTCGGGAGAATATTCATTTTAATAGAATTAATTCTGCCTATTAACGAGAGAGGGAGAGAGTCCCAGCGCGTCAAATCAGTCCTGAATTCTGTAACCAACTTTGTGAAATTTTTTTTATGTAGTAAGGGGAGGGAGTGAGAAATATTAATTCCTAAATAGCGAAAGCTGTTATGAGCCAAACGGAATGGTAGTGCATCTGATGGGATCTGTTTAGCTGCCATGTTTACTGGAAAACATTCGCTTTTACTGATATTTAGTTTATAACCCGAGAATGATCCAAAAGTTGTCAAAATTTGTAAAATGTCATCTACATAATTAACCGGGTCTGTGACATACAGCAACAGGTCATCAGCGTAGAGAGAGACTCGATGCTCCTGTCCAGCTCTAAAAATACCAGTGAAACATGAAAAAGATTTGAGAGCAATGGAAAGAGGCTCTATTGCTATGGCGAAAAGCAAAGGAGACAATGGGCACCCTTGCCGAGTCCCTCTTGATAAGGGGAAATATTCAGACCTTCTAAAGTTGGTTGTTACACAAGCAGAAGGGGCAGAGTATAAAAGTTGTATCCAAGAAATAAATTTAGACCCAAAGCCAAATTTCCTTAGTACAGAAAACAAATAATCCCATTCAACCCGGTCGAAGGCCTTCTCCGCGTCTAAAGATATAACCATTTCAGCGGCCAGGGACGTATTAGGCGATAGCACAATATTTAAAAGTCTCCTAATGTTAGATGATAGTTGACGGCCGCTAACAAAACCTGTTTGATCCTTGGAAATTATGTCTGGTAGACAAGGATCCAAACGACATGCTAGTACTTTGGCTAGAAGTTTTACATCTGAATTTAATAAACTTATTGGTCTCCAGCTGCTACATTCATCTAAGTTTTTGTCTTTTTTAGGTATGAGTGAGATTGAAGCCTGATTTAAAGTTGGAGGCAGAAGGCCTCGTTTCAGCGAATCATTAAACATGTCTAATAACAAAGGAGCAAGTTGAAAGGACAATTTTTTGTAAAAATCAATCGGAAATCCATCCGGCCCTGGAGCTTTGTTATTTTGCATTGATTTAAGACAAGAAATTAACTCTTTCAACTGTATTGGTTTTTCCAACTCATCTTTAATATGAGTATCTATGGTAGGTATATCTATGTTATCTAAGAAATTATCCATTGTGCTCTTATTTGTAGGACGTTCAGATTGATAAAGATTAGAGAAATAATCAGTAAAAGTAGAATTTATTTCAGCTGGGCTGGTAGTTAGAGAGTGAGAGGCGTCATAAATTTGCGATATGAAATTTAAGGCTGATTGGCGTTTAAGTTGAAGGGCGAGGAGACGGCTGGCTTTGTCACTGTATCCATAGCATGTCCCTTTGGTCCGCCTTAAAAGGTACTCTGCTTTATCTGTAGAGAGAAGGTCATATTCAGATTGTAAATTGACCCTTTTAACATATAGTTCTGGACTGGGAGAGCTTGAATATTCTCTATCTACGTTGAGGATTGCATCAATAAGCTTTTGCTGTTTCTCTTTGTTTTTCCTAGCTAGATGTGAGCTGTATGAGATGACATCTCCCCTAATTACTACCTTTAATGTTTCCCATAACAGAGAGGGTGATGTGGACTCAGTTTTATTATTTTCAAGGAAAACACTGATTTTTTTGGAGATACAATCACAGAACTCATCTCCAGCCAGGAGCCCTGTATTAAACCTCCATTGTTTTGTAGTACCAGGGGAGAGTACTAAATCTAAGATGTGAAGAGCGTGGCCAGATATGACAATAGCAGAATATTCGGTGGATTTCACAGCAGGTAAAAGAGCCCTTTCTATAAAAAATAATCTATGCGGGAATAAGTTTGGCGTACTGTGGAGAAATAAGAAAATTCTTTTGAGAATGGGTGGAGGAAGCGCCAAGCATCTATGCAGCCCAGATGACTTATAATAGATGATAATGTCATCGACATGGCAGAGGGTATGAGTACTTTCGGATGGGATCGGTCAAGTTTGGGGTCTATTACTAGATTTAGGTCTCCCCCTAAAATAAGACGATGAGTGTTTAGGTCGGGAATTTTTGAAAAAAGGGAAATCATGAAATTTGGATTGTCCCAATTTGGGGCATAAACGCTAACCAGTACAACTGAAGTTTGATATAATGTGCCACTGACAATAATATAGCGCCCATAGGGATCAGATATGATCTGGTCAGGGGAGAACTGGATACGTTTGCTAATAAGTATGGCAGCACCCCTGGATTTACTATTGAAGGCTGAGTGGAATATTTGCCCAACCCATGGCTTGCGCATTCTGCAATGATCATTTATACGTAGGTGGGTCTCCTGAAGAAAAACAATGTCTGTGTTCAGACCCTTGAGGTGAGAAAACACCTTGGATCGTTTTATTGGGCCCCCAAGACCGCGGACGTTCCAACTCACAAATCGAATATTAGACCCATTTAGTCCTCTCTGGGATATACTTGGATTAACCATCAATCACTTGCAAATTATAAAATTTACAGATATAAATAAGAATGGTCAGAGATAAATGAGCATCCTGGTTAATAACTGAATGAGAAATGCAACAGTATCCAGATGTAAGCAACTTGGAGAGAGAGACATAAAAAACCTCCCAGTAAATAAGAAGAAAAAGAAAACACACATTTCTCCAAAAACACATTGGCCAACGTTTGAACTGTAGACCATCCAACAAGTTGTTTCCCAGACTCGTCATAACAGAACAAGACGAGTTGCAGGACTGAAGTGCACACGACCGGTTTACCATGCAGTAGGTTTTGCCTCCTGATGAACCAGAATGCATACGCCATTAAAAAAAGGTTTGCAACAGTAATGTATGAAAATTATTTGAGGTAACACTGAAAAGCGAGAAAAGTGAGGGACCAGTATTTCTATTAGGCTGAACATGTAATTCTCCAGTTAATGTGCAGGCAAAAAAAAAAAAAAAAGGGTACCTCTTTGAAATAACTAAAAGAGTGAGTTTTAATACCCACATGTTAAAAAATTAGAGGGTATTTCTTTGCATTGATAAGACATTGTGGATATAAACAAAACAAAGAAACCACGAGCGGAATAAAACTAAACACAACACAGCTGATCATGTTACTTTAACACTGTCCACATTCACCTGGAGATGGGATCGGGTAATATGTAGCACTGTTCACAGTTTGTAATCCATTTCAATAATGTAGACGTGCCTTACCTCGAGAAAGTCCAGTAGAAAAATAGAAAAAAATAAAAAATAAGTAAAGATGAAGGTCCCAAGAGAATTGTTAAGTTGCAAATACCGGCAATCATTACGCTCACCCTCTGCTTCATGAGCCGTGGATGTGTTTCTCATAAAACAGCTCCGCTTGCTCCGGGAAGTCAAAAATGTGAGTCGCACCATTGAAAGTCACTCGCAGCCGTGCAGGGTAGATCATGCCAAATCTGATCTCTTTCCTAAACAGCAAGGATTTCACCTGGTAGAAAGCTGCTCTTCTTTTCGCCACTGCAGGACTGAAGTCTTCGTAAAACTTGATGTTATGACCCCGATAAGTCATATTGCGATGCTCCTTTGCCCATAGTAACACTCTCTCTTTATCAATGTATCGGTGGAAGCGCACTATCACAGGACAGGATCCTTGGCGAGGTTTGGGTCTAAGGCTACGATGGGCCCGGTCCAGCTCAGGTGTAGAGTCCGACAATGCCTCAGCAGCCACCTCCCTGAATAAATCTGCCATGAACTGTCTCGGGTTGTTACCTTCAATGTCTTCAGGAAGCCCAATCACTCGTAGATTTTGACGCTTTGAGCGAGACACCAAGTCCTCCATAGCAGCCTGGAGAGCACTGTGCTTTTCTGTTATCGAGGTTAGCTTGGAGCGTAGCTCCACCGCATCTTGCTCCAGGCTAGTGATATTATCCGAGTGAGTCGAAAGAGCCGTCTCCATCTCCAAAATAGTAGACGTATGTTTAGCCACGGTGGTGGTAATGGATTCAAGAGCTGAGTTGATCGGGGCGACGGCCGCATTGAGAGAAGCGGTGAGCTCTGTAGTGGTGCTTTTCCTCGATTTTTCCAGCTCGTTAATTAGCATTTCCAAAGTAAGGGGGGGAGGAGGCCCCGACGCCATGTTGCCAGTCTCCCGACCAGAGAAAGGAAGAGTTTGTTGTTGTGCCTGACTTTTCCGAGATTGCTTACTCATTCTTTCGCAGATTCAGTGCGACGTTAATTAAAGAAAGTGGTTATGCCGAAAAGATATCATTTAAAAGAATGGCGTATTCAACAAAATATCCTGAAATCGTACGGAGGTATGCCCCACACGTCCGTCCTCTACATTGTCAAACCGGAAGTCAGCGTCTGAGTTCTTGTAGGCTCTTGGAGTAACTGAGAGGTTCTTCAAGGAACTTGCCATTTTTTACAGTGTACAGTGCACTTTGGCCATTGCGATGCCATCCAAGTATCTTTAATGACAATCCTGGAAATTTATTTTACTCGTTGTTACCTATTTACGGTTCAAAAGCCAGCGTATGACATGCATGGCATGGAGGTTTGTTAGTGCCCAATGTTGGGGTAAGTTGAAACTGTGAAGCTGCCATTGATGCTGAAGGATATATATATGCAGTGGTGATGGCACCTTTTTAGGGACGCCCCTGCTTATTTGTTGCAAACCACATTGTGCTCATGTTACAATTGTTTGGTTTCCTAATGATAGAGCACTTTGAGAAGTGTAAAGACAAGAGGTCTGAACAGCTGAAAATGTATATTAATACTCCTCTCAAACGTCTCGCACCATTCAGACAAAAACTAAAGGAATCGCAAGCAGAGGCATTTCAGAGATCCCATCATCCCTCAGTCTGAACGTGGTCTTTGAGTGTTGCTGGCGCATGCGTCTGCTGCAGCTACTTACTGTCCACGGTGATGATCAGCGATTCTGTGATAGATCTCGGGGTTTATTTGAGGTAGCCGTGTCTGTGTACACAGCAGGATCAGCAGCACCGGGCTTCACTTAGCCTATTCTCCTACACCCGCTGTTGGCTTTGTGCAATCAATTAAGCCAGCGACACGCTGTTTGGGATATGGCAATCCTCACTTTGGCGTTGATCCGGGATCTCAGGATCTGACTTTAGTGCAATAGGCCCCTGCTCTTGTCAGAATGTTTTCCTTGTGCTGCGATCGTATATGCCTTGTACTCTTTGTGTAACACTTCTGACTGGACCGACCCTGTTTCTGATTTTGGCTTTGTCTTGGATTTTTCTGCACCTGTGTACCAAACCTGTTTTGCCTGACCCTGAGTTTTGTGTTTGCTGCCCGGTGCACGATTTGGATTACGGCCCTGGGATTCTGATTTCGGATTGTGGACTCTGTGCTGTTGCTTTCTGCCCTGCGGAGGTTCACCTCCCAGCTTTAATAAAATACAAGATTGTTGGATCTCTTGGTTCGCACTTAGTTCCTGAACGCAACCTCACACCTTTGGCCTTGATAAAAGCTTGCATTCTTGGTTTCAACCACTAAAACTAATTTTTACTCTCAGGAATGCAAGAAAATAACTTATTTGGCATGTTTATCAAAACAAAATGTGCTTAACTTACATTTTAGCTAAAGAGCTTGTGCATTCTGGTGGATTAACCATTACAGAAACAAACATTATTTGGTAATTACCAACACTGTTAATTTAGGGCAGCTGTGGCATAAACCTTTCATTGGGTAGTGGTCTAATTTGTGAAGAACTGTATTTCTTTGTAAAAAAAAAAAAAAAAAAAAGCCATGCAAAACAAAAGTAAAATCAGAGCCCTTAACCAACTTTTGGACTTTTCTTCCTTGTTTCCAGGTGCTCCCAGAGCTGCTGATTGCCTCTTTGAAAGTTGGGGCTCTTGGATCTTTCCTCTACAGCTTGGAGCACGTGAATTTCCTCAATTGTCTTTCAGGGCTAAGACTTTTTGCCTTGGTAAAATTAGGGATCATCCAAGGCAGTGTTGCCTTGCCCAAAAAACAAACAATGAAAAGCAAACCTGAAAGTCATTTACAGTAGATCTTTGAAGCATTATACAAATAAAGCTAACAATTACACCATTTCCTCAGAGGCTTTGCTGTGGAACAGAATATCTGCTTCCAAGGAAAGTGCATGCTCATATTACATTACATTAATTTTGCAGCTGTCCAGAACAAATTGCATTGAACAACAACATCAGAGGATTCAGCTGATTTGCTGCACATGGTGCCAAAACTAACAAACATTTCAAAAACACTGAGCAGTCACTATATACTGTGTAAGAAAAACCAGACAGCTAATAGTTAACCAAATAGAGGTTACATATATAATCTCATATGTAATATGAGATACAGTATAATGCAACAGATAATTTCTTACCATTGGCAAGATTTCAACAACATTGGTGTGAAGTCTTAGACTATCCTTCAGTCATTAGTCCAAATTCATTTGACAGGGAAACAAAAACTCTCATGCAGCATTTTATGATGTTTGAAAACATACTGGTATGATGTTAACAAGGTAATGAACACACAAAAAAAACATTGAGCGAGATATGTCCCACTTCTTATTCAAATGTTCTCAAAATTTCCCTCCCAACATGGAGGCCAGTTAAAATATTAGTATATATTTATTTACTTATCTAGTTTACATCTGCTATGGTACAAAAAGCAACCATGCTCTGCCAACCAAAATTATCATCATCAAAGGTCTATAATTATAATGCAACGTTGAATTCCAATTATAATTGGTCAAACTGGGTGACAGAAACAAAGATTATATCAACAGTGGCAACAGTATTTGGATAATGCAATTAAATGGAGCCATTTATGTATGTTCGATTCAGAAAAGAGTATATTAAGAAGTAAAGGGAAAAAACACAGGTAAAAAGCAGGTAATAATAAGCAGGCTGAGAAATGGTAGAAGCAACTTGAACAGTTCATTTTTCATAATAGAACAACATGCAACAGAGCGTTACAATCAACAACCACTGAAAAAATTGAGACTTTGGATCAAAGTAAAAAAATTGCGTCAACTTCTTACAGCTAATTTTTTAGTTTTTCTCAGCTGAAAAAAATTACCTTTGTAAAACAATTTCAATGGAGAAAAACTAAAAAATTAGCGGTAACATGTTGACGCAATTTTTTACTTTGATCCAAACTCTCAATTTTTTCAGTGCATAAGGCTAAGACAGTTGAGCATATCCTTGTATTGTGCAAAATATGTACACAGGAAAGACCAGAAATGGTGACAGAATTACAGAAAATAAAGCAGGGGAAAGACAATGTTAAATGTGCATTAGAAACCGAAGATAGTGTTCAAGGGAGGAGATGGATAGTGAGTTTTTTTAAGGAAGACTGGACAGGAAAGACAAATTTATAATGAATGAGCAATGACAGCATGTGAGAACTGCAGGTGGCAGTCATGTAACATTATGGATCTTTTTTGCTAAACTTCACAAACAATGATGTAGAGAAAACACAAGACTGTGCAAAGGACCTTTTCTTGTGGTTAAATTGGATTTGACATCTGGTCATGGCAAAACAAAGCATGAGGTGCTTTAACCAATTTGGATGCATTTGACTTGTGTGTCAAAATGGTTAGTTCCTGTTCTGCTGTTGGCTGTGAAAACCATGCAGACCATGTTTTTTAAAAAAAAATTCTTTCTAAACTGCAGTTTTGCTGATACTTATGGATAAATATTGGAGTTTTTGGTAACACGTTATAGTAAGGGGAGATGAATCATGTAATCATCATGCATTACTTCATGCATGATTCATTCATGAGTTCATCATGGTTCATGCATGATTTCATGCATGAATGCATCATGACACATCATGAGTTAACATTAATACATGCAATGACATCATATCAACTAAGGCATTACTTACTGTAATGAATTCATCATGAATCAAAAGTAATTAAATATGATCATGATGATTTCATGGTTCATTAAAGACAGTCGTTTCACTTTTGGCAGAATCGAAATAAGACATTTTCATCCATTTCATCCATTTTCATCCACTTCATGTATTAGCTACCCATGAATTTATCATGTTTGTGCCCCCTAAACTAAAGTAGTGGGTATATTAGCTTGTCATTTTTGTCATTGAATGCCATGAATTAAAGCTTAAGTATGAGTAAGTTATGTAGTACTTCATGCATTAGTACATACTGATTTAATCCATTGATTCATTCTTCATGCATTAGCTTCCCATGAGTTGATCATGATTGTGCCCCCTCAACTTAAGTGGTGGCTATGCATGCTTTTATCACAACAAATCTGAGAAATGCTATTGCAAAGGAATCACTGAATGTCATGAAAAAAAGCTTACTTTCTCATGAGTTCATCATATTTGTGCCCCCTCAACTAAAATGGTGGACAAACGGTAGTTTTTATAACAACAGATGAGTGAAGTGCTATTGCTAAGGAATCCTTGAATGGCATGAATTAAAGCTTACTTTCTCATGAGTTCATCATGTTTGTGCCCCCTAAACTTAAGTGGTGAACAAGCGGTAGTTTTCATTACAGCAGATGTTCGATTCTGCCGAAAGTGAAACGACTGTCTTTAATGAACCATGAACTCATCATGATCATGCTTAATTACTTTTAATTCATGATGAATTTATTACAGTAAGTAATGCCTTAGTTGATATGATGTCATTGCATGAATTCAGGCATGAGTAGGCATGAATTCATTTTAACTCATGATGATTCATGTATGAAAATCATGATGTCATGTTCAGAAATCATGATGAACTAATGAGTTAATAATGCATGAGGTAATGCATGATAACTACATGATTCATGTCCCCTTATTATAAAGTGTTACCAAGTTTTTTAATGATCAGTTTACCTGATTTTGGTTATATCCTGAAAACTTTCACCTATAAGTACGTCCTTATTTGAAAAAGTGGCCTATAGCAACCTTTTTTTTTCTGTTAGATTATAAATTTCTGAGCCGGTGTGTTCACTATGTTTATGGTGCATTTTGCCATGACCTGAAAGTGGAGCAATGCAACATGAAAGGTAACATGTTTAGCAACATAGAGAATGCCACCATATGGGAGGACTGTGGTCCAGGCATAATTTGTGCTCCCTGGTGAACTGATTGTAATTGTGGAAATGACAAATTGCCAAGAGAACAAGTGCCCATCATTGCATGAGTGTAAATCAAGCGCTTTTGGTGAAAACAGGGCAATTTTTCCAGAAATTGGTTGGTAACTCAGCAATCGTCATGGCTAACACAACTAGAGGGAAAGTTAGCGGCTAAATTCCACATAACCACAATCAACTACATCAACTAAGAATTCTTCAGTTGGAGGTTCCACCGAGATCGACGAAGATAACCAAGGCCCAAGATTTTCCCTGGCATCTGGAAAAACTTGAACTGTTCCGGCGGACTGTCACTCCAGCAATCAGAAGTTGCACGTACCGTTGAAGTTTTGAGCTTCTTGGGGCTAATTACCTTCGCTCGATAAAAAAAAAAAAAAAAACAAGGGATAGATACGCGGCTTGCGTGGTTGTAATTCAAGGGAAAGCCGCATGTTGTAGTGATCAGCGTGCTCGTTTGTGTTTTGTTTGTTAAGTGTATTGAGTCTGTGAAACATTGTACCAATACTTGCGGGAAGCAAGGGTGTGATCGCGCGTTAGTCAAATTTGTGAAATTAATATTATTTGCGGGAGGCAAGGGTGTTTGCTGGGGGCAAGCATGAAAATATTAATTCTCAAAGATGTTTTTCGTCAGGGATCCAAGTTGTATGGGCGAACAAGGCACGTTTCTTTAATTGAAAGAAGTAGATTAAAGGAATCCTCCACTGATCGGTCAACAGTTTTCAGTGGTTTTTTGACTGCAACAGGGTGTCTGTGGCAGTGTTCATGTTTTAACGCTGGTGCAATACTTGTCTAACCCAGGGATCTTACTGTAGTTCGGGAAGCAAGGCACGTTCCTTTAATTTAAAGAAGTGAATTATAGGAACCCTCCATTGAGCGGTCAAGTTTTCAGAGGACTTCTTACAGCAACAGGGTGTCTGTGGCGGCGTTAGGGATTGAAACACCGGTGCGCTACTTGCTTAACCCGTGACGCGTGGGGGACCTATTTGTGGTCCGTTTTAGCAGTGGTGCTGCTCGGTTTCTGTGAAAGTTTAATTGTTTGTCTTTTTTGTGTTTACCCTAAAAACCTAAGTAGGCTACTACAATCTGTAATAGATCCAGAGTGCGAAAATAAAATTGTGCCATTGGTGTAGGGTATAGGAACAGGACTGTGGTTTGTTTCATTTTAAATTAAAACAACTAATCGAACATTCTTAATGGAATTATTTTTTTCTACTTTCTTGAATAAACAAGGTTAATTACGTTGTCCTCCTGGTAAGTGACAAGAGCATAATTTCCAGAATTTTATAAGTTTACAGCGCAGAATTGGTTGATTGACTAATTTCGCAAGTGAAATCATGTTTGGGAGACGCGACAAAACCCAGGTCTCTAGTTCCGAAATGGGCGGTAGAGCTGTACCTGAAGTTGCTAATGATGTCATTATTAGAGAGATGAAAGGTTTCATTCAGTCCCATTTGAAGTTGGAAAACGTAGACGAGTACCTTTGAAAAAAATACGCTTTTGAAGTCAGTGAGAATAAGGTTTGGAGTTTGGAAAACATTAAGAAAGTTTTTAGCAAATTCCAACGCGTGAATGATACACGTAAGCTTCCCTTTGCCCTGCTCATTATATGTAATATGCGAAAACGAAACGAAATCCATGCCAAGACAGAAACCGACCACCTCCTTGACATTGAGAGGGAAAAAGTAAAGAATCTGGTGATAGAACTGAAAAGCGTCAAAACAAAGCTGGCTAGAAAAACTGCGGAAATAGCTGCTTTAAAGGATAAGATCAAATTCTTGCAAAACGGGCAGTTACCAGCGCATACTAGTGGGTTGAGCACAATGTCAGTTCCTCCAGCTGTACGAGGAGAGGGAGCCTGCCTCTGTGGCTCGTAATGACGAGTGAACTAGTAGTATTGACAGCGAGACATCTGACCATGATATGGCAGCGGTAACAAAACTCAGAGCGTTGACGTAAAGACCGGCCGAAGGCGAAATACAGTATAGTCATAAACCAACCAAACCTCAAGATATTGATAAATGGTCGCATGATTTAAAACACCCATGGGTTGCAGGCATGGACACCTGGACCCAAATAAATTGCCTAAAGACGATTTATTGTTTAAACCCATGTGACGGTGTGCAGTTGCTAGCCACCGTTATGAACCCCACGGAGGTCAATGAGCTCAATTCAGTAGTTAAAACCGCAATGGGAGGTGATGGACAAAATCTTGATAAGGGGTGGGAGTTTTAACTCCAAAACTCCAAAACAAAACTTAACATGTTTTATTGCTGATGTTTTATTGTTGTTGCTGGCACATGAGCAATGCACTTCTTAGATTGCAGGTTGTTTGTGTTGCATACACCTAGGCTGTGCAAGTTGTTGGAAGGCATATGTCCTCGATGCAATAACGGAAACAAAGCATTTCACTTGGAAAGTTGAATATTTTTGTTTTGTTTTTGAATTGAGAATCTGCTCTTATAACTAAGGATCGACCGATACATCGGCCAGCCAATATATTATGCCGATATTTGCATTTTTACTTGAATCGGCATCGGCTGATTTGCGCATGCGTTCGCCGATATATTTTTCCGCGGCATGATTTACAGACAGGCATCCAGGGGCAGCTTTGTGTTCCCGGAAGACCCTGCAGCACATGCAGACGCATTGCCCCTCCCCCACTAGAAGAGTGGTGAATGTAGTGGCTGCTTCAGAACAAGGTGTTTTAAAATTTCAATTAGCCTCTCACTGTTAAACTTAGTTGAAATATTGCCACCCACTTTGAAATGGGAAACATGAATGCCAAGTAATTGCCATGTAGTACATGTGCTTGCAAACAAAGTTAAGTTTGTGGGTCAAAAAACGGGAACGCTGCTGAATGCTTCGCCTTTAAAAGTGCTTACCATTGTATTTAGGGAGCTGTTGACATCGTTGTAGGCTAATATGTACAGATATAACGAACTCTGGTTCAAGGATTTAGTAATGTCACTGTTCTCAATTCAGTTCCATGGTGTTTGTAGGAGTTTAATTCAGCGAACACCGGGGTGAGGTTAAATGCGTTTCGTGTCATGTGTGTATGTGCAGGGCTCGAAATTGCGACCAAAATTAACACTGTGCGACCTTCGAATTAAAATAGTTGCACCAGTGCAACCGCCTTTCCCCCCAATTAATCGCCTCTTTTCAGGTACATTTGGTAGTCAGAAGGCATGCCAGCCGCTGCTGCAGCTTAAATAAAGATGGGCGTATGTCTCGGGGCAGTGCATAAATCTACTGGACAAACAGCATTCGGGTGCACCAGTTCAAGAATGGAGCGCACCCAGTGTGTTCCCTCGAGCTGACAGTAACCATTCTGACCAATCAAAGGGGAGGTTGACGTCCTAAACCTCATTACTGATTCTAGAATGGTTAATATTAGCCGTCAAACAATCCATTTCGCGGGACTGAGAGGTACTAGTGTAGCTATGCACAAGATTTGGACGGAAAATGAAACGAAGAGCATTGGAAGACTTATTATTTTTTGGTAATGTTAATGTTAAAAAAGTCGAGTCGGTATCAAAAGTTACTGAAACTGAAAATCTTGACGGTGAGTCGGATGAAGCGGCAGCGAAATCAGTTGATCATTTTCGCAAGGAGTTGCACCGAAATTTTGAATGGCTGAGGTTACAAGTAGGTGAAGTGCACCGTGTTCATTGTAAAGATAATGGCCCGAATCTCGCTGTTAACAGCACATTATCTACTGAGTCCAAACACATTAAACGTGAACGTCCTTCCAAACATGGAGAAAGAACGAAAAACAGAAAATACTGTGACAAATGTGCGAAAACGAGTAGATCCGTATTTCTGTTAATAGTTGCAACTTATCCAAATATGCTGCCTCGCGGCTCGGCGTTTGCGCAGCCCTAAAATCTCCGTCTCGGTTTCTTCGCTCATATCTTCAGTATCCTATCTGCAAAAATCATTAACATTTTTTATAGCGCGTCTTTAGACCAGTAAACATTTATATATTTGCAAGTACACACAACGTTTTCCTGAAAATGCAGAAATTAGAAGACAATTGCGTGTGCCGTGGCGTCTCTGGAAGTGATAAATGGTGAAGCCCCGACCATGCCTTTGCGTCAAGGATTGTTCCTGGCTTATACTCAGTTGTTTTCCGTTATTAACACGTTTTCCCATTTTGAACATAATCCTCTGGCAATCAAAGTTACGGTTTCTCTCTCCGTGAGATCTATTGACCACTAAACAATGGGAAAAATTCAGATCAGAGAATTTTTTTTGGCCGCTCAAAAATTGTTCAACGCTTTATGAATGACAAACTGCTATCAAACGTTAGCGCAACCTTTTTCACACATAAAGTGATCTAACTGGCGCTTCATGATCGTTTTGTTTAAATAAAATATAAGACCATTTTAAACATCTGTGCAATTCTGAATAACGCTGATTTAAATGCACAAATTTACGCTTCCAGATTAATGATTGTGGCCCTATCAAAATGTACCATTCCGTACCGGCGTGTTCTCGGAGTGAATCTATTGCTCAGTCCCTCAAGGAAGTTGCATGTCGCGATTGCAACTATTAAAGCAATTTCAACCAATCCACACAAATTTCTCGCGGACAAAAAAATTAATTGCCAAGACATTGCAACTTTCATTGCCACTTTTTGAAAAAGTTAACACAAAAAATAATAATAAAAAAAACAATAAAAAAGCCAGAAAAATCCTGGAAGGATTGTTTGTCAATTATGCAAATGATTGCATGCAAGTCAGGGTTCGTAATTAAGGGGAGCTCTGGGCCACCAATGTTTAGTCCTAGAGACGCGCCTGAGCGTGTGGCATAGGCAATCTTAAAACAAACATATCCAACTCATTATAAAGTCTGCTTATGTTATAATAAGCCAACAAATAGCAAAGTTACCGCTGTGGACTGATTCGTACTGCAATATTGAGGCGAAAAAAAAGGACTTTACGTCAGATCTGCATTTAACCCTAACACAATTGAAGATTTGATTCGCATCAGTGTGGAGGGTCCTCTGGACATATTTGATGCCTCACTCGCAGTGAGGAGATGTATAGAAGGGCAGAGCAAGGAGACCCAATTTTAAATCCTGGCCTCCAGCTATGGAATAAAGCCAATGTAGTGGAAACTTTTGTTAATCAAACCTTTGTTAATCAAACTAAAGACTCTCATATTGTATAATAATTGTCATTTGTTGGAGACAGTTGTATTGTTAATGTGGAGTGTTATATTGTAGTTTCTTTAAACACAAAAATATATATATATATTGGTCCTTCTTTGATTTCCGTGTGTGCGCTCCTAAATTTTTGCTCGCGCTCCTAAATTTTTGAACTTAGGAGCGCAGCGCTACCAAGCAAAAAAAGTTAATTTCGATGTGTGTGTATGTGTGTGTGTGTGTGTGTGTGTGTGCGTGTGTGGGGTGCGCGTCTCACTGGGGAGGAGCAGCCATCACATTGATGGCTGGTTCAAACTTTTCAATAAATGTTTGTCTAACTTGAGACCTGTGATATTTGTTATCATTGTGTCATTTTTTTAATGTAAATTGAGGGAGCAAAAGCAGTATCGGCCATAAATATCGGCCCAAGAAAATCGGCAGTCCATAATCGGTCATCGGCTAAGGGTGATGGGAAAAAAAAAAAAAAAAAATCGGTATCGGCATCGGCCCTAAAAAATCCATATCGGTCGAGTTATAACAGCTCATAAAACACTTCTGCTGTCGTTCATAGTGCACCAACATAGTAATGACTGCTTATTGTCAATCATCGCATGGTTGTTTGTTATATTTAGAGATTGCTGGTAGTCCAGTTTTCGGTTTGGTTTGTTTAAAATGTATGTTTCTTTTGTTTAAGGGAATCTTTGGGTCCGACGGCCCATTGCGAGGTTGGCCCAAAGATTTCCCTTAATCTGTTCTGTTTGGCTGGGATCTCCATTTTCCTTTTTGTTTCCATGCGTTGAACTCACTTATTCAATGAATTAGAGAAACTTCAAAATGCTGTACACCGGATGGTACTGCTGCACCTCTCTCCCCTTGATAATCTACAGATGAAGGAGGACCAATCCGGAAACAAGCACCCACCTGGAGCCGAAGCGTCACTGTTCGCAAAGAGAGACATTCAAAAACGTATAGAACCCATTACACATCCGTGGACACCAATAGACACTTGCCCCCATGGAACCGGAGACTGTACATTCATTCCACCGTGTTTATTTTAATCAGAGTTTTACGGGCAGTGTTTGTATCCCCATAGCTTACAACGTACTTATCACCCAGTATTCCGAACCTGCATGCTCATACCTCTCTGTAATTGAAGCACTGATTACTAAAACCCCATAAGTCAAGTCAAGTCAAGTGTGACTTATGGGTTTTAGTAATAGGTGCTTCAATTATGGTTTGATCATAGATGTGAGTGATCATATGATCAAAGGGGGAAACTGTTAGATTTTACTGTTCACAGCACATAGTTATATATTGCGTCCTGTTGGCAGTGATCTAGAATCTTTACAACCAGCTATTCTGTCTCACCCAACTACTTAATCAAGGCAGTTTCAGTCCACTGCTGGGTTGATGTAGTCAAGTAGGAACATCCTGATGGGTTATGTACTGTATTCACTGAGACAATGTCATCTGTGTTTAACCCAATGAGTTATTCAGGCACTATTGTTTCTGTACCATACCGAAACTCCTGGGCAAATATGTTTTGTTCACAATGAGTATTTAAACCCTGTTCCAATGAAGTCAGTCAGATCATAATTATACTGGACACTGCGCTGGTCGAGACGACGAATAAACTCTGTTACCTTTAAACTGGGTTTTCTAAACCGAATCTGACTCTGCCTCTTCTCTTGAAAAGCACCACGAAGTCGCGGCTGTTTTGTTTCACGAAGAAAACACAAGAATTCTTCGACAACATAAGCAAATAAATAATGTTACCCATAACCCAGTAAATGACAATGCTCCAGACAAAATAATGTATCATTGTGAATAACATTTTGCATTATTGATATTCATCTACAGTGCAATGTAATAATAATAAAAAGAGGCACAAGTTTTGAAAGTGCTAGAAGTTAGCCATGATGATGACATTCAGTGTCATCATGAATAAAAGTTTGGCCTGCACAGTGGGTTGCCCACAGTGGGCCTAAGTTCCTGCCCGCAGTGGCCCCACACGGGCCCAAAAGGGCATGTTTGCTGGGTTGGTACATTCCCAATTTATAAACAGCTCTGAAGAATCATAATACCGCTTTAAATTAACACCTGAACAAGTAGCATGTACCATTTCATAGAGGTAGTGCACGAGAGTGCCTTCTGATTTATTTTTATGCTTTTTCTGCAGAGAACACATGAAAACTGCTGTACTAGTTCTATATAGAGGGAAAAAAATAAATAAATGAATAAAATTGATCAAAATAAAATCAAAAGTTAACTTAAAGGTGTAACAGCGGATTTTTTCGAAAGGTTGACCCAAACGTCTGTCACTTTTTGAAAAATGCGCATGCGCAAAACCATAGTACCAGCTTTACTGCTCCTCCACAGGAAATGGCAAACGCGTAAATATCGGGACTGAGCGTGTGCGAGATCACGCCTGCGCACGATTCTGCTTACAGTCTCTGCAATCGGCCTTCATTTATAAAAGATTTACACTTTCACCATGTCAGACTCACCATCGTGAAGTAAAAAAAAAAAAAAAAAGCGCTACAGCCAAACAATTTGTCAAGATCGGAAACATTATATGAGCCTTTTCTGACTACATTCAGTTCATGTCCTGCTGCGACTCCCCTTCTTTCAAACTTAAATGTTACTTGGGGTTTAGGTACGTTTCTGTCCTAAATAAGCAGCGTCTGCTTGTCTACTCGCTCGCTGCGTGAGAGAGCTCCTGAGCCCAGAGGGAGAAGGGGCAGTGGGGCGGGTCAACTGCCGCTGGCTGGATCTTATCATATGATCCAGAATTCTCACAAAAATAAAACTAAGAAAAGTTCGCACAAAGTTTGAATGGGTAAATGTAAAATTCATGAAATTTCGAGGAAGACAATACTCGGCTTTGTTTTTGGGCCTACAAATTGGAAATGTACGGAAAAATGAGAACATCAGGTAACCCTGCCTAACCTACGATACAAATTAGAAATTAGAATAATAATTCCAAGCTCGGAGGTTACTCGGTAGACATAACTTTTACTAGCAGGGATTGGGAATTAATTTCTGTCTTCCGAGGCTTTTCTCTTCTCCTCAAACTCTTCAAAGACAGTTTTCCTCTGATGTCTCTCAGTCATTTTCGCGGTGTAGTATGCGGTGAGATCGGTGGAGCTACTATGAATGGTTGAAACGGAAGCTCACAGAACACATGGAACACTCGAAGTGCGCATGTGCAGCTAGTGGAAACGAGCTAGGAACGAGCATGCATGACGGCGTTACGTGAGTATTCCTCCAAAATGACTGACGTGTTAGAGGACGAATAGTTAAGATGATCCACTCGGAAGTCGCAGCCAAAAAACATCCTCTGTTACACCATTAAAACAGTAGAAATATCAACAAAATATAATCCATCAATTTGTGCAGTAATGTATCAATGTTAATCAGGTTAAAAACTTACTCATTCTATTTGATTCCACCTGAAAGCTACAAATGAATTCAGAAAACATATAGGCGTAAGAAGACAAATGACCCACTTACACGCTGGATGTAAACAATAAATGTCCATTATAATGTAAAGTCCATGTCGGCACGGCAACGCAATATGCAGATTATGAAGCTTTCAAAAGCTCCCCAATCGTTGTCGACGCAGAAAAGCATACATATAAACTATAGTCTGTAAAAAGACAATTGAGACTGAATACAGTCTGACAATATGGTTAGTGTGAAGCGATGACCATCGTTGGTTCCTACATAAATATGGCCATCTTGGGTCCATATACCCCATTGACCCGAATATAAGACGACCCTTAATATAAGACGACTCCTCTTTTCAAGACCCTTATTTGGAAAAGTACTTTGTATTTGAACAAAATTTCATTTGCATAAAAAACATTTCATTGTTTTCCTCGTACATTTCAACATATTTGGTGTTTATCATGGGGGAAAAAATCATAAAATCATCCATAGCCCCGCAAATAGGCAAAGCGCAGAACACACTTCACATTTATATGCCATGAAAACAGTGCAATAAAATGGGCATAGGCTGACTGGCCTAACTTGTGCAATAAACGGCGCGCATTTGCTTGACAAACACTGTCAGAAAAGTCTGCAAAATGTAAGAGCATTAACATCCAAAAACACCATGAACAGTTTTTTCCAAATTCATTTTGTTAAAGTTGATTTAAATACAGCAAATACGCGTCCAGATGAATGATTGTTGTCCTACAACAACAAGAACAAGGAACAGCTGTTAACTGTGGAGTGCTCTCGGAGGGAACCTTCTGTTAATTATGAAAATGACTGAGAACAGGTCAGGACTAATAATTGTTTTAAACGGAAGTTTTGTGCAACCAAACTCTCTGTTCTTGTTCCACAACTGTACTGAATTTAGCCCATGATTTAATCACTGTTAGGTCGCATATGGAGAGAAACCGGGTGTTCGGTTGCCAATTACGATAATTACGTTGCACTCTGTCACATCATATCTTTTTCCTGCCCTCACGTTGTTCGTTCTCTCAGCTTCGTTTACAACCGTAAGTTTAAAATTCACATCATAACCTCTCCTCTGATTTTTATTCACCTTACCGATTTTGGAAGCACTTTTTTCAAGTGGATCTTTGTGCCTTGGCTGCATCTTTCCGTCATTAAGTAGCTTATTCAAATGTAGGCTTACACACCCACTCCATTGTTTACAGGATCATGCTAGGGTCACACTGCTCTAAACACTGACAGAGAGAAAAGCGCTCATATGGTGCCACATATTGTTTTACATGGGTAACTCTTTAGACCCCAAATATGAGACGAGGCGTCATTTTCAGGCATTTTTCAAGGAAAAAAATATTGTCTTATATTCGGATCAATACGGTACTTTTACACTCACTTTTATACTTTCATTTGATGTCCCAAAAAAGATTTGAACGTGATCTACTCTGACTTTCTTGTATATAAATGGGTCTCCTTGTCGGTTTCTCAAAACTTTCATGACTTGGTAGATAAGATTTTGGACATCATCGATGGTAAATTGGACCATATTCCCACGTCCCTTGTCCTTTCTGGCACGAAGACGGTGCGTCCTGTCAATGTCGTCATTTTGTAGTTTAATGTTCAATTTCTCCTCACATATTTGTTTCACAAGATCCTTGGCGTTTTCCTTCTCACTCTATTTCATGCCGTAAAAAAAATTTAACAGTACCTCCTTAAATACTGCTCGTTATCCTCCTGCTGCTCTTTCACCATTTCGATTCTATTTTCCAATCGTTTTATCTTATCATCTCGTCGCCATTTCGAAATCTAAGCTCTCCCTCAAGTTGTCACCAACTTTTTGGGTAATGATTGCAGTTAATTCGTCAATGAGAGTATGTTTCATTTTACTTCCAAGTGCATTGAGGACTTCACTGTTAGTCTCCAAAGCTTTCTGAACTTCTTCACGTACATCCTGAGCGAGGTCCTCGGCATTCAGTTCCCACTCGCCATGTCAAAAAGTGTACAATCAATACGCAGGGTGAGGTTTCAGCTGGTTCATCCCCCTTCACCACACGTCTTTAGGAGAGATTCAGAGCCCACATGTGGATTCTGGGATGGAGGTGGGAGGATGAATAGCAGAAGACGAGTGCAGCACAGTAGCAGACAGAGGCGTGATGTGTCACGATGGCGAAACAGGCAACAGTTTATAAAGCTCATCTACTAGATTGGTGGAGAAGAGGGTGATACACATAGGAGTGTCTATGGGAGTGTCGGCATGTCTCAAGTTGACTGACAGAAATAACCCCACAAGCTGTTCCATGTTAAAAAAAACAAAAAAAAAAAAAACACACAAACATGCCTGCATAAAATGTCAGTGAATCTCTTGTATTATATTAAACCGATATCATAAATTAGTATTACCTGTGCTCACCGGTTCAATGGAAAATTGTGCTTCTTTGTGACATTACATGGAGAGGGTAATGCCCAGGGGAGAAAAAGAAACTGAAACTTCAGCAAACCAGTTAATCAGTTCCTACATTATTATGAGAGTTCACTATTCGTTGGGATGTCACTTCAGACAGTTTTAAAAATGTCTTGTAATGGGGAATTGGCTGTGCACCTGATGGGGGACCTTAAGTCTGCATCATACCATTTATTGCACAAAAAATTTGTCAGCTACGGAAACACTTTCTAAAATTGAAATGGTAAAACTCCTCTTTGAAGTGTTACCTCAGCATCAATCCAGGTCGTCTCTTCGGTGAAGTACTTGAAACAGAGCCAGTTGTTGTACACCCATCCGGCAGGGCAAGGACTCTGACAATATTCTGTCTCTGCTGTTGCAACTGTAAAGGGACATACGGTCCATTTAATGACAAGGTTTTACAGCTCTTTCAAATATCAACAGAATTTTGACTAGAGGAGCAGTTTCATTTTCAATTCAGCAAGGAAAGGTTTTGGAGTATTATACCATTTTTGTTAGACATTTTCTTGAATCAAAATAGCCATCTAGCCATGTCTCAAAGGGAACTTAAAAAAGTAAAAGACTCACCCCAAGAAATGCAGGAAAGAACAGCAACACTGAGCACTGTGGAAAATTTGTTGGAGGCCATGACTTCTTAACTATCAGGAGAAATGATCAAGCCAAGAATTATAATAAAATTACAAAACAAAAAATGTTCCCAAATCAGGGAAAATAAAGGGGCAGAAAGGCAAACAAAAAAACTACACAAAGAGCTGATAAAATAGGAGGGGATAACAAAGCTAATTATAAATGTAAAACCCCACAAAACAATACCAAGGAACGGACTTTGCAGAGGGCTGAAGGTTTCACGTGTTCTTCTTGGCTGGCATTAATTCAAGCAACTTCCTGGCTGGTGTGAATCACAATATTATGGATATTTTTCTCCGTGCAAAGACAGGGCATAAAAACACAACGGTTACAATTAATCTGACTCCATAATACATTTAGAATACCAAATTTAGTTACATATCTGGCCTTAAATATCTGGCTCCAAATTAGAATTAGAGTTGATGGTTTGGGGACAGCAATGCATGAATCTCGAGGCAGCTACAATCGGACTCGTCTGTGGAAACCATTGTCACTCAGCAAAATGCCCCCAGGGTTAATAAGCCTCGCTGCCGGATCTTAGTTCGGTGATAGTTCTAGAGGACGGAAGAAATTACCATGATCGCAGCATCTAGGCATAAACAAAGTAGCACTGAGCATAAACATATCACAAACCCAGGTCTATGTACCCCAAAGGGCCCCTTAAGGAGTCAATCAAATACCGGCTTCTCAGCCCAGGGGTATTCTTTATGATACAATCTCCAGGACCGGTAATACAAAAACCCTTTAGGGGTAGAACGTAAATTACAATCCAACTTAAAAGTAATCACGATCTACACATCAGCTAGCTAGTCTGGAATGGTAAGAAATCGCCCCCTAAGTACCCCTCGTAACAAGGCTAGAAAGAATGTACAAGTGTTAAGAGTCACGGAGACCACGCAAGCCGTAAGGAATAACAATAATTTAATCACCAGGTAGGCACAAACTTAGATCAAACAAATCAAGCAATTACAAGTTACACACAATTTAGAAAGAGAGAATAAATTCCAACCTGGAAAGATGGAAGCCGCACCACGTGCCTAAAGAGAACTCAGATGCCAAACCCAAGTACGCAGAGCCGAGGCAGCATGTGATCCTCCATAATTAAAAGACTACTCACCCTTCCGCACGTGAGATCTCGAAATACGGACAATCCTCCATTGGCTAGAATCTCTTGGTTCTAAGCCCGAAGCCCCACCTCTGATCGGGGGGGGGTCGAATTTGGGTTTTCCCCCATTTGGGGGTGTAATAAACTTCCTAACAGAGAGAGGAGACTACCCGCGTAAAATCGAACCAATTTTCAGGAGTTTCCCAAAGAGGATGAACCATAATTTCAAGGGAAATGAAACATGCTCCATTCAACTCCTTGGACTCCCCCAAGAATAACAAGACCAAACATGATGGGAATATGTACTAATATGATGCAGTTGTCACGGAAAAGCCTTAAAATGGAGTATTATATAGTTTAATAGGGCTATAAGTATATAAGTGATTTCTTCACTGGATATTGAACGTAAACATACTATGAATTTCCAAGAGATTTAGATTTTAAACAGATTAATGTAACTGGACTTTGGGGACAGTAACTTTCACAGGAGACTTGGGACCCGCAGGGCTTTGCGGCTCCCCCCCCCCCCCCCCAGAGATGCTACCCCCCACAGGCAGGCTGCAGGATCGTGATTAAAATTTTTACTGCTGGCTCTGGATTGAGCTAATCAATGTTCAGATTCTACAAGGGAATAAAAAAGCTAATAATAAAATGACGAGGACTAGACACAGAAACTAAGGCAAAGAACAAGCACTCAACAACACAATGGCGACACAGGACTGTGGTGAAACAAGGATTTGTCTGCCAGATTGGAGCTCAGACCTCAGAATACATGGGCTCAGGGCGGGATCAGGGAAACAATGAACATCTGGGCAAAATAAGAGGGGCAATGGACGGAAACATGAGACGTTTAATGGTGCGATCAGGAACCAGTCGCGAGAACCAGGCAATGCAGTAGAACTTGCTTTATTAATAAAGGGGGAGGACCCCCACAGGGCAGAAGGCAAAAGTACAAAGTCCACAATCCAAAAATCAAAATCCAGTTGGGCAAAAATAGAATCGAAAACCAGGGCAGCAGTCACAATAATCGTAGTCGGACAGAAATGGGTCTGGTTCACAGATACAGGAATGTCAAAGAAGCAAAACCAGAATCCAATGGGCGTAATCCGAATCGTAACCAGGGCAGCAAACATAGATCTCGTAGTCGGGCAGAAAAAAGTCAAAGCTCACAGATGCAACTATAATCCAAAATCACAAAGGCAGAAATTGAAAAGTCGGGCAGTCCAGTCAGAAAGATAAACACTGAGCAATCAAGGCGAAAAGAAACGTGGCATAAGAAGACTAGGAAAACGATCTGACGGAGAGTGGCGGTGAAAAGACACCTAGTATACACTTCTGGGAAGATCACATGGGGAGAATCACAGGTGCAGAGAGTAAGACTGATTACAAGGGGAAGGCACATGAGGAAAAGCCTAATCACATAAAATTAGTCAAAGCCAAAACGCGGAAAAGGCACACAAGACATTCCTATAAACAAACATACGGCTCCAGTCAGAGTTTCTAACTTGCATAGAAAATGAGAAACAGGACAGCGCGATCAGGTGTGAGCTTTCACAGATAATGCAGCAAAGGTTCTCAGAGAGAACAAAGAGGCGGAGACTAGAACAGGACGAGTGCTGAGAGCTTGTTTATCAATTAGTAAGTGCAACTATACAAATCCTTGGTGCTCGTTAGTAAGTTAGTATACAATACTAACATCTACTAATATATACAAGGTTAGTTGTTGTAAGTAATCTCAGGGGAAAATAAATAAACTGTTAGTATTGTTAGTAGATAGAAAAGAAGAGTGAAGGCAGCAAACGAGATCGGAAGGAAGATTGAAAACCAGAATCCAATAAATCACCCGAAGAGTGAAACACAAGACTGGGGCTGTGTGCAATGGCTAGACATGAGACCAGACGGGGGAGACAAAGTGCAAAGCAAAATGGTGTAAGAGGGAAGCTAGGAGACAACTTGGCCATGCGATCAAATGTGTCTGTTCTTAACATAGTGGGGTAATAAAGGCATAAAAACCTATACTCCCTCCACAGCTGGCCTCGTCTCCAGTCAGGCATGGCTGGGAACAGTGGGATAGTAAAGTCATCAGGGTCCAGACATCCTCTACAGCTGCACAGCCCAAATTCTACCACTGAGATAAGGGGGTCTGGAACTGGACACTTCAGCATGGATGACTGAGCGCATCAAAGATGGGGAAGGGAGCGCATGGCTTCGTTGCTGCAAGGAATTTCTCTCACAGCAGGGTGTGACCTGTGCTCCCTGCCCAATTAGTGCCATAGTGACCTCTTCTGGTTACACTGTCACCGCACCTTTTCATTTCATCACTGTGCCTGTTCTGAGTTCAAAGTTTTAATTTAACCCCTTTGCGCAGAAGCCAAATCTGGCTATTTCGGTGTTCCCTGATTTAAGACTTTATAATTTAAGATTGCTGCTTTACAGGCAGAAAAACTTTGGCTCAATTCAGTCTAGACGCTTGAAGCATTTAGACTCCCATCATATTTCAGTTTATTTTTAAGATTTTGATGGAGAAAAGGGGCTGCAAACACAAAAAATCTTCATGAAAATTCAACTTTGAATTAGCAAAAAAAAATAATACTGACAATTGAAAAACTGCTGGGGCTTAAAACTATACATTTCTGGAATCATAAACTTCTTGACCACAAGTACAATTCATCTTGAACATTACATTCTAGATTACCCGCTTGCTATGAGCCAAATTAGACAGCTATCCGGGTGTTCCCCCAAAATCTGAGATCCATCAAAATGGTTCACGGTCAAATCATGCATTAATCATACATTTAACACAAATTAACTTTTGGGGCATGAAATTCAGCATGAACTAATGATTTTCTGGTTGAGTCTAGCATGAATTTATCAATATCAGTGCAGTTGAACATCATTGGTCACCAGTAACCTCTCCAAACACAAAACATGCCTTTTCTCCATAATAAAGTTAACAATATTGTCCATTTTTCTTCGAAGTCCCCCAAGCATTAAATAAAGAGCTGATTAAACGGCTATAACATTCGCACAACTATGAAAAGCTAACCGCTCTCACATCCGAGCTCATAACCTTACACCTTATAAGGGTAAACACTCACTCAGTAATACTCAGTAATATCTGAATTCTGAAATATACCTTATTTTAACAGAACAGAAATTTCACTTTCAGGAAAAATCTAACGACATATGTTTCCATATTCAACAGAATGGTGTAATGAACGTACCGAGGTATCTACCTACGTGCGTGGGCTGAATGCATTTGGAGAAACGAAAACCTCGGCATTCGATGTCTTTAAACGCGGTATAAATTCTACAGCAAAAAGCCATATTAGAACAAAATGCAAACAGAGAAGAAGTATAACCTGTTTTCTTCATTGATGCCCTCCTCCAGAGACAGATGTATCGGGTAGAAGGAACCCTCCAGTACCGTTTCATTCGGAATAATTCCCATTGACCGCGTCCATACAACATTTATCTCGTAAATGAAACTGGACACTTCAGGCCGGTTTCGAGTGTCTTTGTTTCTTTGATATCGCATAATTTTCAGCTGCGCAACCGTGGCCAACATTCGAAGAATACAACCGACCTTACTTTTACGCTTAGCTTTGTATCCTATCCTTATTGTCCGATCAATGTATTTCAGTTATTGAGGAAAGTTTAAACACTCGGGAATTGGATAAGAAACGAGTCTATCAATACATCGTTACCGGGGAAGCTTCATGAGGGCGTGAACTATAGCTGTAGAGTTACGCAGATGAATCTGACCATATAATTGAGTGACAGGCTATCGACACCAGTGCTTGGGTGGATAGAAAGGAGCGCTGAATTTGTCAATGGAGGAATCGACGCGTTAATCCATGGGAGGGAACTACGCATATTTTGTGTGTGATGACTGTAATTGACAGTAGAATGTGAGAGAATCAATACAATGCCGTATTTTTTGCTTCACAAAACGTATCTTTTTAACCACTAATTGGAATACTGTTGGCTCACTGTAGCGAAAAAAAAGTTTTTTTATGTCGCAAATGATAATTTTTTGAAACTACTAGATCGATGCTATGGGCAAGGATATTGACCAGTTTGCACATCAGGCTTAGCTGAGGAGTTTAATTCATGCAACTCCTGAAAAACAGGGATTGGAGGGAAATTCTCCATAGTCTAAATCGCGTTTCAGCTATGCCTGCTTGGGAAAATTCAATAGCTGATCCGGGGGTGCTATCTCGTGGTCGAGTACTGTAACTAAGTGTTTAAATTTGCAGGTCTATAGACGTGAGCGTCTACATCTGATGATGATAATAATGAAGTTTATTTCGGTCTCAGTTACAATCCATTGGCATTTTCAAAAACAAGATAAATTTATTTTCCAGAGGCAGAAAAGGTGTAGGCTGAAGCCAAGGCTTATTGTGCCTACCCTTCTTACATACGTGTTAAGTTACAAATATACAATTACAATATCAGGATGTCATGACATATCAGAAAACAATAATTAATTCAGACGCACATAGAAAAGCAAAATCAAAGGATTAGTAAGTACATATTATTTTGATTATAATTATAATAAAGATCTATATTTATCTATTACCATGGATTTATACATTTTTTTAAATTGACTGATTGAGCTGCAGAGTTTTAATTCATTGTCCAATTTGTTCCATAAAGATATCCCTTTAATGGATACACATTTGCTTTTGATAGTAGTTCTTATTTTAGTGTTTTTAAACATGCATATACCCCTTAAATTATGATCACTCTTTCTTAACAAGAAAAGTTCCTGGATGCATCATGGGAGTAGATTATTGTTAGCCTTGTACATTATAATAAAATTGTTTAGATCAATTATGTCTTGTAGTTTAAAGGTGTATAAGTTAATGAACAGTCGGTTTGTTGGTTCATAATAGCCTTTTTGATTTACAATTCTTATGGCCTTTTTCTGTAAGAGGAAGATTGGATTTATTTTAGTTTTATGTGTGTTCCCCCACACCTCCACACAGTAGTTGATGTGTGGAAGCACGAGAGCGCAGTACAGAATATATAGTGAATGTTTGTTTAAGAAATATTTCATTTTATATATTATGGCAATTGCTTTGGATATTTTTGTTTGCAAGATATTTATGTGAGGTTTCCAGTTGAGTTTATGATCAACTGTAATACCCAAAAATGTATTTATATACACACGTTCAAGTTCCACATTATTGACCTGGAGTTTGACTGGTATGTTAATTCTTCTATTTTCAAATATGATGTATTTTGTTCTGCTTAAATTCAATGACAATTTATTCATGTCAAACCATTTTTTTAGTATTGCTAATTCCTGTTCAACTGTATTGAGAAGCAGTGCAAGATCTTTTCCCGAGCAGTGGAGGCCGGTGTCATCGGCAAACAGGACACATTTCAGATGCTTTGGCACATTACAGATGTCATTGATATACAGAATGAATAGTTTAGGGCCCAGCACAGAGCCTTGAGGGACTCCATATGTAACCCTATTCAGGTCAGAATTATTGTTTTCTATATGGACATATTGGTGTCTGTCGCTGAGGTAGCTTTGTAACCATGAAAGAGCGATTCCTCTGATTCCATATCTTTGTAATTTATTAACTAGTATTTGATGATCAATGGTGTCGAAAGCCTTTTTTAAGTCAATGAAGACTCCCACCATAAATTCTCTGTTATCTATTGCATTAGATATCTGTTCCACCAGCTCCATTACTGCCATCGAAGTGGACCTATTAGACCTGAACCCATAGTGTTGATTGCTGAGTAGATGGTGTTTGTCTATGAAGTTGTCTAGTCTTTCAGCAAAGAGTTTCTCAAGGACTTTGGAAAATTGAGAGAGAGTGAGAGCAGAGAGATAGGCCGGTAATTTATAAACAGGAATCTGTCTCCACTTTTAAAAATAGGAATTACTTTAGCCACTTTCATTTCCTGGGGAAAGATGCCTGCAAGAAAAGATTGGTTGCATATGTATGTAAATGGTGTTACTATGTATTCAGTTATATTTTTAATCAGCATCATATCAATGTTAGTGCTGTCAGTAGATTTTTTGTTCTTAAATTTTTTCACAATTTCAAGTATTTCATTTTCATGTACACTCTTAATAAAAATGGAGGAGGGGTTTTGATTGATTATCTTTTCACCTAGGCCTTCTCTATCTTTTAGCTGTACAATTTCCTTTACTAAACTTGGTCCAACATTTATAAAGAAGTAATTAAACTCATTTGCAATTTCTTTTGTTTTATTTATAATCATATTATCTTTTAAAAAACAACTAGGACACCCAACATTAACAGTACCCTTCTTAATTATGTTATTTAATATTCGCCATGTCCCTTGGACATTGCTTTGATGTTGTTGCAGTACCTTGTGGTAATAATCCTTTTTATTTGTTCTCATAATACTTATTAATTTATTTTTATACACTTTGTACGTAGTTTCGGCTTCTTTTGTTCAATGTTTTAAAAATAACTTGTACAATGCATTTTTCTTTTTGCATGCATTTACTATGCCTTTGGTCATCCAGGGCATATCCTGCCTATGTCGCTCGATAATTTGTGACTTCCTTAAAGGACAGTGTTTATCATACAGTTTAAGAAATGTGGTCAGAAAAGCCTCATAGCCCTGGTCTGGGTCAGTGGTAGCATAAACCTTGCTCCATGTCTGTGTATATAAGTCCGCTTTGAAGGCAGCAATGGTTTGTGGTGTTCTGCATCTAGTCAGTTCACGTGCATAATTCATACTTATGTTCACAATTTTGGGGTGTCTGAAAATAGTAAAAACTGGGAGATGATCACTTATATCATGAATTAAGAGCCCAGAAGTTACTTGGTTTTCAAGGGTGTTTATGAATATATTATCGATCAATGTGGCAGTGTCAGTTGTTTTTCTGCTTGGCTTGGTGATAACAGGGAAAAGGCTATTACTGTACATTGTATTGATAAAATCGGTTGTCTTAGTGTTTCCATGGGGGTTTAGTAAATCAATATTAAAGTCACCACATAGCATATACATCTTTTTATTATTTAGTTTGCTGAACATAGTATCTACTTGGTGATTGAATGTGTCTAGGCAAGATCCTGGCTTTCTATACAAACAGCTAATGATTATATTTTTGGATTTTTCAATGAAAATTTCAATGGTTAGACATTCAAGAACCTCATCTATGGTGGTTGTCATACTTTTAACTGTGTTACATCTCAGAGCTGTGTCCACATATAGTGCAACTCCTCCTCCTTTTTAATTATTCCTATTTAATGTAAACAGTTCATACCCCTCCATTTCCACGTTGTGACCTTTCTCCTCCTCAAGCCAAGTTTCAGACACTGCAATCACATTGAATTTGTTAAATTTATTCAGATATTCTTTGATTTTATTAAAGTTTTTATAAAGACTCCGACTGTTGAAGTGTATAATTGAAAAATTGCCTTCCATTTTAGCGCTACTGAAATGACCGTCCGTATTGTTATGGCCCCAATTTGTTATTACATTTATAACACAACAGCAACAGCAAGGGATGACAAACACAGTTTTAACAACTAAAACACATTTAATTTTTAAACAAAGACAAAGACTAATAACAACCTACAACTAAAGACCAAGATTGATAAATAAGAAAAAACAGAAATATTTACAGTCCCTTTTTGTGGGGTGGCTTGGTGATGTCCTGGATGAGGAAAAATGCTCAAAAGAAACTTAACAGGTCTTGAACAGATATGACAGGTCTGGTCACACGTATCCTTCTTCTTGCAAATTCTCCTACCACTTGACTGTCTCAATTCTTTGCCTTATATACTCTTTTGCAGACCCCACCCACATTTAGACCTCTTTTTTTTTAATTTTCTGAGACTTGCCCCAGACATGTCCAGGACATGTCTAAACATGACTCCCAGTCTGAGCTTAACAAAAAAAAGGTAAATACTGCCATCTAGTGGCCTATATTCACATTACACCTCCATTCCAAAAGGGAAAAATTTTGACTCATAAAGGCAAAATTTTTCTTTTCAATACAAAATGGTTAAGTGAACACTTGTCTATATATACATATCATACAATATTCAAACACATGATATATATATACACATTCAAACACGGGATAGGCAATCAATTACATTGTCTGTACCCTTCACATGCTTAATTTCCAAGTCAAACTCCTGTAAAATCAAACTCCAATTCAACAATCTCCGATTCTTGTTTTTCATCTTACTCAAAAACGTTAACGGATTGTGGTCAGTGTACACAATCATTGGCTTTTGTCCTGTACAAACATAAACCTCAAAGTGTTGTAAAGAAAGGACCAGAGCCAACAGTTCCTTCTCTATTGTGGAATAGTTCCTTTGGTGGCGATTGAACTTCCTGGAGAAGTATGCCACGGGATGCTCAATGTCATCAGAGTCACTTCTCTGTAGGAGCACAGATCCACAAGCTTGGTCGCTAGCATCGACCGCGATGGAGAACGGTTTGTTGAAGTCAGGAGATTTGAGCACGGGGAAGTGACACAGCAGAGACTTCAGGTGATCGAAGGCTCTCTGGCATGCATCATCCCAGGTGAACTTTACGCCTTTCTTCAGTTGGTTAGTTAGACTGAGAGCAATCTCAGCAAAGTTCTTGCAGAACTTGCGGTAGTACCCGATCATTCCAAGGAAGCAGCGCAAAGCTTTTTTGTTGTCAGGAACTGGAAAGTCCATGATGGCTTGGACTTTAGCATTTATGGGTGCCACCTTACCCTGGCCAATGACGTAGCCAAGATAGGTGACAGTAGCACAACCAAAGTCACTCTTGTTCAGGTTAACAGTCAGGTTAGCCTGAGTCAGGCGCTGGAGCAACATCTCTACATCTTTTAGATGTTCTTCCCAGGAGTCACTCCATGTGATCAGGTCATCGATGTATGCACCCGTGTGTGGCAATTCGGCGATTGTAGACTGTATCATCCTTTGGAACGTGGCTGGGGCATTTTTCATGCCAAAGGGTAGGACTTCATACTGGTACAATCCAGATGGTGTGGCAAAAGCAGAGATGCTCTTGGCCCTCTCAGTTAAAGGCACACACCAATAACCCTTCAATAAATCAATCTTGGTCAGAAACTTTGCTTGCCCTACCCTATCAATACAATCATCAATCCTAGGTATTGGAAACACATCAGTTCTAGTTACAGCATTGACTTTGCGATAATCTGTACAGAATCTAGTACTTCCTTCAGGTTTTGGAACTAGCACACAGGGTGAACTCCAATCTGAGTTGGAGGGTCTGATAATATCATGTTCTAACATGTACTCAACCTCTTTCTCAGCAATCTTTCTCTTTTCAGGATTCATCCAGTACGGATGCTGTTTTATTGGTTTGGCAATACCAACATCTACATCTACATCATGAGAGGCTATCGAAACTCTTTTTGGAACATCAGGAAACAGATCCTCATACTTCTTGATCAACCTCTTAAACTGATCTTTCTGTGAGGGTTTTAAGTGCTGGAGTTTTACATCAAGATTTTGACAATTTGCATGAAAGAACTTCAGCTTTAATTCTAGGTTCATCATCTTGAAACTCCCCCTCATCTTCACAAATCTCAGCCATAGGAGAATCTGAAGTGACAGCTGCAACCCTAGCATTTCTGTCATGATAAGGCTTCAGCATGTTAATGTGACACAACTGTTTTGGCTTTCTCCTATCTGGAGTCTTTACAATGTAATTGAGATCATTGAGTTTTGTCAGAATTTCATAAGGACCATGAAATCTAGCCTGCAATGGATTGGACTGCAAGGGAAACAACACAAGGGCCTTGTCTCCTGGTTTAAACTCACAGCTTCTAGCCTTATGATCATACCAAGTGTTCATTTTTCCCTGACTTGATTTCAAGTTCTCTTTGGCTAGGTCACAAGCTGCACGCAATCTTTCCTTGAACTTGCTAACATAGTCTAACAGACTGATGTGCGGCTCTTCCTCTTGCCATTGTTCACTCAATAATAGCAAAGGTCCTCTCACTTCATGACCAAACACTAGCTCAAATGGACTGAATCCAGTAGACTCCTGCACTGCTTCTCTAGCTGCAAACAACAGCAAATGAACACCTTCATCCCAGTCTTTCTCATGGTCATAACAAGTCCTCATCATTGTCTTGAGAGTGGAATGAAACCGCTCTAAGGCACCCTGACTTTCTAGATGATAGGCACTAGAAAGAATCTGCTTTGCACCTAGTTCATACACAACCTGCTGAAACGATCCTGAAGTGAAATTGCTACCTTGGTCTGACTGAATTTCCCTGGGAAGGCCAAACAACGTGAAGAACTTTATCAAAGCCTTCGAGATTGCAGTTGCCTTGATGTTACGTAGAGGTATGGCTTCGGGGAATCTGGTAGATGCACACATGATTGTCAACAAGTACTGATTTCCAGATCTAGTCTTGGGTAATGGACCAACACAATCAACAATGACCTTAGAGAATGGCTCCCCAAATGCTGGGATAGGCTGCAATGGAGCTACAGGTGGGTCTAACTGGTGTTTTCCAACTACCTGACAAGTGTGACAGGTTTTGCAAAAGTTGGAAACGTCTTTCCGAAGCCCAGGCCAAAAGAAGTGTTTCATGATTTTATCAACAGTCTTGTTAACACCAAGATGACCTCCTAAAGGTAAACTATGAGCCATTGTTAAGATCTCATTCCTGTAGACCTTAGGAACAACAATTTGCCTGACCACTGCCCAATCTGCATTGGCAAGGATATCAGGAGGGCGCCACTTCCGCATCAACACACCATCCTTGAGATAATACCCAACTGGAACTGCGTCTATTTCTTTATCAGGAAGGGCTCTCCTCCTTAGTACACAAATTTCAGGATCATTAGTTTGCTCCTCAATCAACCGCTTTCTGGACAGAGACAAGTCTCCAGACACATCAGAATCACCAGACCCATCCGGCTGGCTGAATAGAGAACTGATAAAAGTATCTGATAAGTCCTCAAACGGAGAAACCATAGAAGGCCAATCAGAGTCATGAGGCCAACCACCTGAGTCCTGACTATTCAATGTGCTGGACCGCACCACAACATCTTCTTCTTTAGCCTTCTTGGCCATAGCACGAGTCACTGCGCAAGAAGGATACAGAGATGGGTCCTCATCCCCATCTTCAGTGCTCGGCTGTGAAGTAAGATGTACAGGGGGAACTACTTTGCACCCAGCCAGGTCATTGCCTCGCAACGGAGAAACACCCTTTATAGGTAGACTTGACATAAGTCCCACCTTTACCTGTCCTGTAACTAAATCTGACTTCAAGAATATAGAGCGCAGGGGTACAGATACAGTCCTCCCTTCAATACCTTGTACAAGTATGAAATCCCCTGAAGCGGTCTCATCACGTAACTCCAAGGAGTCCATCAACAAAAGTGACTGAGAAGCTCCGGTATCCCTTTGGATATATATGGGGACAGGAGTAGTATGCTCATTCAGAGCCACAAATCCCTCTGACACAAATGGAAGAAATTCCTCCCTCACGAAGTCAGCTGTATCAGGCTTTTTAGCCCCACAAGAAGCAGGCAATTTAGCAGATTGGTTATCTACTACAGGGGTTTCTAACCTTGTTTTCACAAAGGCATTTGGTTTGGTATCCTTTCCTTTTTCTTTCTTAGCTTTAAGGAACCAACAGTTAGTTGTAACATGACCAGATTTCTTGCAATAACTGCAAACTAGACCACTTTTGTCACTGTCAGCTTTCACACTTTGATCAGACCTGTTACTGGATTTCTGAGCACCATCACCAGATTTGTCTTGGTCTTTGGGTGAGGAATCTTGGGTATCACCGTAACCCTTTTTCTGAAATTGGGACCATCTATTGTTACTGCTAGACTGAAATTTGGACTTATGTGTGAGAACATATTCATCTGCAAATTTGGCAGCTGATTGCAAATTCAGTGCTTGCTTCTCATTAAGGTAGGTCTTAATATCATCCTTAACACAGTTCTTGAATTCTTCAACTAACACCATCTCTTTTAGTGAGTTGAAATCATCCTTGACCTCCATAGAAGTACACCAGCGCTCAAAGCAAACCTGCTTTTCATTAGCAAATTCAACATAAGTCTGATTTTCAGATTTCTTCAGACCTCTGAATTTCTGTCGGTAAGCCTCTGGAACCAACTCATAAGCTCTCAAAATAACCTTTTTGACAACCTCATAATCAGAGGAATCATCTGCAGACAAAGCCGAATAGGCTTGTTGAGCTTTACCCTTGAGGACAGTTTGCAACATCAGAGGCCAGTGTTCCTTTGGCCACTGGCAACTCTTTGCTACCTTTTCAAAACACTGGAAATAGTTGTCAACATCCTTTTCCGAAAATGGAGGCACCAGTTTTACCTCCTGACTGGCACAAAATTTATTTTTAGTTTCAATTTTAATTTTTAGTTTCTCCATTTGGAGTCTTTCTTCTCTATCCAACTTCTCTAATTCAAAATCTCTCTGTCTCTGTCTCTCTTTTTCTGCTCTTTCCTCTTTCTCTCTCTCAAATTCTCTTTGTTTTTCTTTTTCTTCCCTCTCAATTTTCTCTTCTCTTGCTAATTTTTCCTACTCAAACTGCCTTTGTTTTTCTTTTTCTTCCCTTTCAATCTCTATCATTTTTAATTTAAGTTCCATTTCTATATTTGGATTTTCCACTGGAAACTGTTCCAGATCTCCTGGTGCAAACACATTTTCATCAATGTAATATTCAACTATCTCTCTAGCCAGTCTTGCTTTTCGCATGGCTGGTTTCACCTCTGTCAGCTCTAAATGTCTGCAAATTTCTAGCAGTTCTGTCTTTTTAAAAGACTTCAAAACCCCTACGGTTGGTGATGCCAAGAAATCATCCATTGCTGTTGACAATATATATGTTTTCAATTAAAAAAATTAATTTTACAATTTGAAATGTTAGATTTTTAATAAATGACTCACAAAATGGTCTATCCCGGACCTTGAGCCCCCAATTTGTTATGGCCCCAATTTGTTATTACATTTATAACACAACAGCAACAGCAAGGGATGACAAACACAGTTTTAACAACTAAAACACATTTAATTTTTAAACAAAGACAAAGACTAATAACAACCTACAACTAAAGACCAAGATTGATAAATAAGAAAAAACAGAAATATTTACAGTCCCTTTTTGTGGGGTGGCTTGGTGATGTCCTGGATGAGGAAAAATGCTCAAAAGAAACTTAACAGGTCTTGAACAGAAATGACAGGTCTGGTCACACGTATCCTTCTTCTTGCAAATTCTCCTACCACTTTACTGTCTCAATTCTTTGCCTTATATACTCTTTTGCAGACCCCACCCACATTTAGACCTTTTTTTTAATTTTCTGAGACTTGCCCCAGACATGTCCAGGACATGTCTAAACATGACTCCCAGTCTGAGCTTAACAAAAAAAAGGTAAATACTGCCATCTAGTGGCCTATATTCACATTACAGTATAGTGTTCACAATTTAGGTTTATGCTATTGTAAAAGTGATTATCAGGGTCGATTTCATGAATTCAATGCATTTTGTGTTCAGAGTAATCAAAATTATTTAAGTTAAGATCCTCATACTTTCTATACTGACTATGCACATAATCACCCCCTTCATAACTATTGCCAGTGTCATTAAACTCTACTGGATCAGCATCTCTAAATGGGAACAGAAAGTCCTCCTCAGAATCTGTCATTGTATTTTAGGCAAACTGACCCAAACACACACACACACACACACACACACACACACCAAGATAACCACAAACATTACAGTCCCATATATAAAGCGGCAAGTCCAATCCAATCGACATGTCCAATCGAGGGACAAAAAAAAAAAAGGAAAAAGAGAGAAAAAAAGTTAAAAAAAAAAACAAATACCTTAGGTCCATCCAGCAAGTCCAATGAGCAAAAGGAGCAAAAAAAAAAAAAAAAAGCAAGCACCACCATTGGTCCATCAGCATAAATGCCCGTACAATATCCATCCAAATAGGAGAAGCAAAATTGTCTTAATTCGAGGCGAGGTCATCATCCTTTGCAAAGACTTCCAAAAATAGAAATTGCTTGCAAAATCCATAAAGAACAAAAGTGCATGCAGATTCCCTCCCAAAAAATAGCCAATAGTGCATCCATCCAGAAGAAAAGAGCAAGCAGACATAAACCAAAAAAAAATGTAGCATGCTGCATAGAAAAAAAGTAAAGGATGGCAAGATCCCCCTTCCTTTAGCGCCCTCAAGAGACCACCAGGCCATGCTCTCATTTGGAGGAACAGCACATTTATCGGTATTTGTCAAGTTCACTCAGTTCTCTTACCGTGATTACTTTGGCTTCTTCGGGTGTAACACCGTTCAGCCTTATCAATACCTTGCAATTCCGGGTCCATGTTGCTTTGATTTTGTTATTTCTCCTCAGGTAGCGGGCCTCGCGGGCGATCTCAGCGTTCTTTTTAGTTAGATGTTCATTTAAAAAAACCTCTGATCCTGTCAGCTTCTTCCCCTGCATCAGTAGCTCAGTTTTGTGTTTACGATTTACAAAGCGAACTACACTGCCGGGCCAAAAAAAAAGCCGTACACTGAAATATTTAGTTGGAACCCCTGTAGCTTTGGTATAGTGCATATTCGTCTTGCCATTGTTACGACAACTATATGCAATGCCAGAACATTTATTTTAGATCAGAAATGCCAATAATTTTTGGCTGAGATCTTGTCTTCTCGACATAGTGGTTGAACCACTCGGTAGTCTTTCTTGTGCACATCCCAGTAACTTTTAATGCGTTTAAGGTCAGGATTTTGTGGTGGCAAGTTTGTTTTTGAAACTGATTCCTCATACTTATTTTTGTCTTTCATGGTTTTCTTTGCTAAATACAGGCCAATAACTTGCCCGTTCTGAAATTATGTAACATCTTTTCCACCATCAAAGGATGTGTCTTCCGACATGATTTTTTAAGAAATAACTAGCGACGTGCTTCATCATTCAGGGTTAAAATGATTATTGCCAGCTGAAACATATTAATAACCGCAATAATTATCCAATTATAGAATTTTTTCAATAATTTCCAAACAGTGACTTTTTTTTTGGCCGGGCAGTGTATAATGGCAGGCTTAGATTTGCGGTCCTTTCGAGGAAGTGTGTGACACGCCGATATGCTGTTGGTATTGATGTAGATATTTTTGCTCTCAAGAAAATTTACGACCTGCATTTCCAGACTCTGGAGGTCTCTAATCTCGGCATCTTCTCCAACGTTTCTGCCCTCAGCCGCCGCTTTAGCGTTTGATCGCGGTTTGACATCTAATCCAGTAATAATGACGTCTTCCATCCGTGAGTACTGCTCTAAGTCATGTATCCTTCGTTCAAGATCATTGATTGTTTTGTCCCTTTCTTTGATCATGCTTTTAAGTTGTTTGACTTCACTCACGAGTTCTGTCAACGCCGTCAGCTGGTCCGTCACTCCTGTCAGTTCGCCCGACATAAAGTTCAGCGACTTACGAATCTCCTCGATGTCATCCTCCATCTGGGGATTGGTTGGATATTTCTTTGTTGGCATAGTCGCTTACTTCTGGCTTTCGATGTCAAATATTATATTTAAAAGTTGTGTTTAAAAGTTTTGTTTTCTGTTACTGAGACAGCGGTCCGCAAGATGCCGCCATCTTCCCATAATCCCCCAATTCCCTGCAGAAAGGGGTTAAACAAAACCCACTATTACACCATTTTCACTGCCCTCATGTCATCACTGAATTACTGTATTATATCTGGGGTAATAGTGATGTGAATTTCATGGGGAACAGGTCTGTTGGGAAGTAAATTCATGACAATTACATCATCATGTAAGCGGAAAAGACAGAGAGGATTATCTGGCTGGATTATCGGGCGCCATAATCATTACTCCAACAGCTTGACCCTTGTTTGGATACATGCTCCAACATTTAGCAGATGACCCCAGGGTCATGGGAATGGACTCAACCAGACTCTCTGGCGCCAATCTTATCTTGCCACAGGGGTAATGATTAATGCAGATGCCTGGGAATCTACCAAAAAACTGCTGCCCGCAAACCTTTGGCCAGCGAGACTCATGCCGGACAACTCCACAGTGCTATCCAATGGACTAACATAACTGCACCCGTACAATTCAATACATTACAGTTTAGGTATATATTTCTAAAGACTTTTAATCTCCTGAGTAAAACACTAATCTCACTCACGATGTCACAGAATGTGTATCTTGCTATACCGAAGGTTAAGAGTGGAATAATAGCCTTAATGCAGATTATTCTTGTAATTCGGTGTTGTGTCGGACGTTTCATGACCAACTCTAACGCAAGTAGGTTGTGTTTGGTATCAATTTAATCCTCGTTATTTCTGATATCTCATAGGGAATATTTCGAAGGAATTGGACTTGTACCATACCCTCCTTTACTAACTTTAAGGGAAAAATATGCTTCGGTTTTCCTTGTGGTCATGTCTCCTCCCAAAGCCCCTCCGGAATTCTTGGCTCAAATGACCCAAAACGACCTATGACCCCGCCATAGGACCCAGTCTAGAGATTGGGCATAAACGAGGGGGAAACAGAGAAGTCGGGGAAGCTTGTATTCATCCTTCCCTCTTATACGTTGTGTATATGTGTAGTTTTGGCTGCGCCAGGTATGAATTGACTTCTTTTCTCTTTTCTGTAACGATGTAATTAGGTCTTGTGATTTAAGCTTGTGCCTGCCTGGCGAAATAAATTGATATTCGCATCTGTTGTGTGCTTTCTGACTTTAAACAAACGTATACCTACCGGGTCGGACTCCTGGATCCCAATTGAGTAACGTAGTCCGTAATCGCGTGCCTGATCAACACGCTTGGCATCTGTGTTATAAAGTGGATTTTCCATGCTGTGTATGACGCTATTAATATTGGTTTCGAGCAAGATTTTGCTTATATCTTTAGGTGGAAATCTTAAATGACGCAAGGCCTCCGAACGATGTCTTTCCGTTATGCCTTGTAGTTGCTCGCGGTGGGCCCCGGTAATCCCTAGTCATAGCGAGGCTATGTCAAATTACTGGCTTAATAGGCTGCCAGCCTCTGAGTTCTTTCACCGGATTGGATAGTTCAGATGGTTTTGTTCCGGCGGAGTAGGGTATAAACCTGTTATGAGCCCGACGCACAACGGAGCTCCAAATTAAGTGATAAATTGACAAATTAAAATCCGATCATATTTATGCAAACGCATGATAACCGCAAAAGATTTCAACCACAAATTTGTATCCTAAATTTGATATGGAGTCAGATAGATTGTAACCACTAAGATATTAGGGCTGCAGCATCCGCTCAGCACGTCTCAGGCCACTTAAAAGCAGAACGTGAAAGACGTCATCACGTGAGGCCTGGGGCAGGGGTCTAGAGCTGACGCTGTTTTTAGACCCCATTATTATAATGGAGAGCGGTAAATCTTTATTTCTCTCGCAGCATACGAAAACACGCTGAGACCTTCCGCCTCATCTAGGACCCTCCTTGGCCTACTTACACGGTGTTTACAATCATAATTCTCTATGTAACCGTGTTTGGTATGCATCTCTTCAGCTAAATTCAAGGAGTTGAATGAGATGCATTTCATATCAACTATATTTCAAGAAAACATAGTTTCTGTTCCCCAGCAATAATTTGTCTTGAACCAGAGTTATCTCTTGAGGTGTACTTAGAATCATCTCTCCCCCTTTTGTAGAAAGTGCACTGCGACCCCTCCGAGGTCTGTCTCCAAGGGTCCTGGCCAGGGCCGGCGCACGCACTTTTGCCGCTCTAGGCGAATATCAATGACTGCGTTTACAAGGTCTTTAGTATCCCGGTTTTGATTGGGTTTTTTAAGTATCTCGTTTTTGTGTTTGTCTATGTAAACACCATATCCCGAATTCAGAAACCGGGTTATGCTCTTATCCCGGTTTCAAAAAAACCGGTTTTGCCCCCTGGAGTACTCCTATAGAAGCCGGGATACTGGAGCATGTATACGCCTTATCCCGGTTTCTGACGGCTGCCCATCGTGTGCGAGGGCACCAGAGTGACTGCGTGGTGGCAGTGACAGCCAAATACCCAGAGATATAAAAAAAGAACTATAGTGGACAACGTCATTGGCTGGACCAAAGCGCACACGGCAGAATAGCTCCGCGGTATTCTGTATGTACATAAATGTCCAATGAGGCACATGTAAACAGTAAACGTGGGTGACAACAAATGTTAGGCTATTTTTTGGGTTGGGGGGGACTTGTTTTCCGTGTTCTTTTTTATCTTTTCATACATAACAAGGACACGAATACGGAATTGTAAATCAACAATATTTATGGTCCATTATTTGGCAAAGCTAAAGAATAAGCGCTACGATTGCCATACCCTTTATACTATCGCTCAGTGAACTACGTTTTCGTTCAGTTCAAAGAAAAAGCGTTCGCATTGAACTGTGCCTGCGAGTCTGACTCAGGTCTATACCTGGAAGAAACTAGTCGTTTTATGCATATATGAATTCATACATAGCCTATACTTTGAGTATTAATAGTCCCCCCAGGAATCCGCGATCGCGGAATTTACCGCAGATTTCAAAGCCCTCCGCGGAAATCAAAGCCCTCCGCGGAATATAGGGCGAGGTGCAGAATTTTATATTTTACATGTATTTTTCATCCTGGCTGCTAGATTTTGCGGTCAGATAATCGGGATCTAAGGCTCACAGCTGATGCTGCCGGTTACGGAAACTGATTTTTTTCTGCTGTATGCAGCATAAACTATATAAAAAGATGGACGCAGCACCCTGATTTGAAAGAAGAAGCCCATGTGGAAGTACCGTAGAATGGCATTCTATTTCATGGCCAGCAGATGGCGACGTCAGTGGTTGGAGAAAGAAGTTCAATGCAATAGAAGTCTATGAGAAAATGATCCTACTTTCCGACCTGATTTTTAATTTAAATAATGATTTTTCACATCATTTTATGTTAGCTATAGCAAGTTTCGGGTCTCCTTCGATATATTATGACATTCATTTTCGTGAATTATGGTCCCATATAAACTAGAATAAAGTATAAAGCCAGAATATGCTTCTGGGGCGTCGCTATCCTCTGGTCCTCGTCCGATACGGTCAGATCCAGAGCCACGTTCCTCCCGGATCTTCGATTCACTTCCTCATCTTCGAACCAGTGGGTGACATCACGGTAGCTTCATCCATCTTTTTATACAGTCTGTGATATGCATTAACGTTTACAATATCCTGAGGATACAGTGACTAGTGTACACTTTTTTTTTTAATCTTTACTTTGATCTTTGGCACTTGTTCAGTACTAAGCCTCGTTCACCCATAGTTTGGTGAAATGTTTTGCACTTTATAAGTTATGCAAATAAATCTGCTCAAGAGGGACAAAAAGAATATTGATGCTGCTTATTTTATAACCACAATGTTTTGGTAGTGTTTTGGTATTGCAAATAATTTCATAAGAGAATTTTTGCTTCATTATTACATAAATTTGCTTTATAACTGGTCATTTTAGGGTTTTTTTTAATGCCCGCGGAAAATCAACTTTCAAGCCGTGGAATCAAGAATTGCTCTCCGCAGAATTAGGAATGGTCTCCGCGGAATCAACACTTTTTCTCCGCAGATTCCTGGGGGGAGTATATTAAGATCGGAACAACTTAATTCTGAAGTGTTGCTGTCTTCAGTTAGTCCGTCTTTGCCCTGACGCAATGGATAACAGGATGGTAGCTACAGCGTGTTTCCCCAATTGGGATCAATGTAGTCTCAAAAAGTATGAAACCGCGCCAGTTCCAGTTTCCGCCAATACACTGTTAATAATAAACGAATAAACTGAAGCCTTTTGTGACAGGTAATTTAACTGGCACCTTTTTGCCAGTTATGTTAACTGTAATTTCACAATAAGTTTACCACAGAGTTCAGTGCATGTTCAGTGTAAACCACGGTAAAATGCGCGCAGGACTCCACTTACAGTAAAAATGACAAGGAGACAATGCGTTAATTTAACGGTTAAATTCAGTCAGTCTATAACAGCTTAGGAAAGCCGAACTTGATTTCGTTGCTTTGTTGCAACTGCTTATGTGCATGGTGCAAACCAGCTTGTCCGGTATACACGAGTGTATTTGAATGGAAATGCAATGTGACGGGACTGGAAATTTTGTTCCATGTAAGCGAAAATCCATTAAAAAAATCCGGTATATTCAATGTTTATTTAATCAAAAAAGCTACGTCACCACTCTAGTTCTTTATATCACTGTGCGGCCTGCGCAGATAGGATGTAGTGATCAGAAAACGGGTTATTGGTAGCTATTTATCATGTATACAGGGATATGAATAACCGGGCTACTCTGTGTTCCATGTAAACATCATATCCCGGTTATGCTCAAAGCCGGGATAAGCCTCAAAACCGGGATACTAAAGACCTTGTAAATGCAGTCAATGATGCCGCCCCTCTAGTTGCAGTGTACCAGGATAGCAACACCACACAAATACCAATACGTCATACAAATAAAGCAAAAACCAGCAACATATTAACGACAATAAGCCACACACACACACACACAACGGAAAGCCGATCCAGAAATAGTGTGCGCGAAGTGTCAACAATATACAAGATGCAGGCATTTTAGCGATCCATATGCAAATAAGGTAACTAAAAAGCCTGCCTACCCAGCTAGCAAAATTTGTCCGGCCCAGTATTGGGCCAATCCCTTGCATCACTGTTGGCCCAATTTTGGCTGGGTCCCCGGCTCAAAAATGGCCCACTCACTGAAAAATGACTCTCACTGTCTGTTGGCCCAGGTCTGGCCCATGCACTGTGGAACGACTCTCACTGTGTCTGTTGGCCCAGGTCTGGCCCATGCACTGTGGAATGACTCTCACTGTTTCTGTTGGCCCAGGTCTGGCCCATGCACTCTGGAAGGACTCATTGTTCCTGTTGGTCAAGGTCAGGCCCATGCACAGTGGAACGACTTTCTATTTATTGGCCCAATGCTGGCCCATGTTGGCAGGCTTGTACTGGCCCTCACACTGTGTACCTGATCTAACTGTGTGTCGGCTGAGTGTTGGCTGGGTCCCCGGGCCAGCACTGGCCCACACACTGCTCAACATAACAGATAGACTGAGATTCCATTTGAACAATAAGCATTTAATAAACAATAAAAGGAAACAACAACAACCCATAAAGAACAATACAACAACAATTTAATTTCAATCAAATATTAATGCAAGTACTGAATCAATTGAAAGCACCCACACACATAAACACAAACACACACAGAAACAGACAAAAAATCTAAAATTATTTCATTATTCACAAAATTAACAAAACAAGACCAAGGGTCCTGTAGCTTACCGGCAAGCAATGATACAACTAATGAAAATTTCATGTGAAGTTTGACATTTGAATCCCTGAAAATCAATGTCAAGGTCAATAAATAAAAGTTCACATACATTTCTAAGACCTTTTGGAATACATAATACATATGTCAATATGTCAATATGAACTTTAAAAGTTACAGAATGTCAAGTTGTGGTTGGCAAATGGACTTTGTATATGACTTTCTAAATGACTCTATACAAACTTTGGCTCAATCTGTGACTGTTTTGGTGGTACAAGTCATTGTAATTTCACTGTGGAGTTTGACCCTCAAAGGTCACTGACAGTCAAGTTGAATGTCACCAAATGAAAGTTCATATGTGACTTCCTAGATGTCAGTAACACAAACTTAGGCTCCATCTGTGACCGTTTTAGTGATACAAGTCATTGAATTTTCACTAGGTCACACTTGACCTTTGAAGGTCAATACGAAGGTCACCAAACAAAAGTTCATTTATGACTTCCAATATGTCTAATACAAACCTAGACTCCATGTGTGACCGTTTTGGCAAGACAAGTCATTGTAATTGTATTATGTCAAGTTTGACCTTCCAATGTCATCAACAGTCAAGCTGAATGTCACCAAATGAAAGTTCATATGTGACTTCCTATGTCAGTGACACAAACCTAGGCTCCATCTGTGACTTTTTCATGATAGAAGTCATTGAATTTTCTCCAGGTCAAGTTAGACCTTCGAAGGTCCATAAGAAGGTCACCAAATGAAAGTTTATACATGACTACCTATACGTCTCCAATACAAACGTACACTCAATCTGTAAGGATTTTGCTGATACAAGTCATTGAAATTTCACTGAATAGCTTGGCCGTTCAAGGTCACTGAAGGTCAAGTTCAAGGTCACCCAATGACTTCCTATGTGGCCACAATACAAACCTAAGCTCTATCTGTAATACGACCCCAATTCCGAAATAGTAGGGACGAAGTGTAAATTGTGAGTAAAATCAAAATGCAATGACTTTCAGATCACATGAGCCAATATGTTATTTACAATAGAACATACAGTATCTCACAAAAGTGAGTACACCTTTCACATTTCGACTATTAATTTAGTATATCTTTTTAAGGGACAACGTTACAGAAATGAAAACTGAATATATTCTAGAGTAGTCATTGCACAATAGGTGTAGCAGTGTAGATTTACTGCACTGTCCAAATAACTGAACAAACAATCACTATTTCCAAAATGGGTGGCAACAAAAGTGAGTACACCTCACCGTCAACATGCCAAATTGTGTCCATAGTGTCAATATTTAGTGTGACCGCCATTGTTGTCCAGCACTGCCTTGATTCTCCTCGGCATGGAATTCACCAGAGCTGCACAGGTTGTTGCTGGGATCCTCCACTCCTCCATGACAACATCACGGAGCTGGTGGATGTTGGACACCTGCTGCTCCTCCACCTTCCTCTTGAGGATGCCCCACCAGTGCTCAATGGGATTCAGGTCTGGAGACATACTTGGCCATACCATCACCTTCAGCTTCTTCAGGAAGGCAGTTGTCATCTCGGAGGTGTGTTTCGGGTCGTTATCATGTTGGAAAACAGCCGTGCGGCCCAGTTTCTGAAGGGAGGGCATCATGTTTTGCTTCAGAATCTCGTTGTACATGTTGGATCCATTATTCCATTAATGAAGTGCAGCTCCCCAGGACCAGAAGCACTCATGCAGCCCCAGACCATGATGCTGTCAGCACCATGTTTGACTGTAGGCAGTACACACTTGTTTTGATACTTCTCACCAGGGCGCCGCCACACATGCTGGACACCATCTGAGCCGAACTAGTTTATCTTGGTCTCGTCAGACCACAGAACATGGTTCTAGTAGTTCATGTTCTTGGACTGGTTGTCTTCAACAAACTGTTTTCGGGCTTTCTTGTGGGCTAGCTTCAGAAGAGGCTTCCATCTTAGCTGACGGCCATGCAGACCAACTTTGCGCAGAGCATGGCGTATGGTCTGAGCACTGACAGGCTGTTATCCCACTGCTACAACCTTGTTAGCAATGCTGCCAGCACTCCTGCGTCTGTTTTCTGAAGCCAACTTGTGCACCTGGCACAGAGCACAAGGACTCAACCTCTTCGGTCGACCCTGACGAGGCCTTTTCCGAGCAGAACTCGTCCTGGAAAACCGCTGGATAACCTTGGCCACCGTGCTGTAGCTCAGTTTCATGGTTTCACAGATCTTCTTGTAGCTTAGACCATCTTTGTGGAGAGCAACAATTCTCTTTTTCAGATCCTCAGAGAGTTCTTCCTTATGAGGTGCCATGTTGACCCTTCAGTGACCAGAATGAGAGCATTGCACCAAAAGCACTACAATTTAACCCTTCAACATGTTACACAACCTCATATGGCTCAGTCGAACAGACAAAAGCATGAACAAGTCGCGTTTCATTGCTTGATTGACCATTATCAATTGGGGTGTGTATTCACTTTTGTTGCCATCCATTTTAGAAATAGTGTCTGTTTGTTCAGGTATTTGGACAGTGCAGTGAATCTACACTGCTACACATATTGTATCATGACTATTCTAGAATATATAGAAGTTTCACTTCTGTTGCACTGTCCTTGAAAAGATATAATACATTCATTGTCAAAATGTGAGGGGTGTAGTCACTTTTGTGAGATACTGTAGATATTTCAAATGTTGAAACTGAGACATTTTACATTTTTATCCACAAAATGAGCTTTTTTCGAATTTTCTGGCAGCAACAGGTCACACTGTACATTGACAGTAACAAGGTAAGTAGATTGCCTGATTTAGAAAAAAATTGTCATGCAATTTTTGAGAAATAATTTTTTTAAACTTCTCAGTCCCACCTTTAACACTGGAGCCAAAATTTCAAGGGCCCATAAAACAGACAAAAATGATTCAATCAAAAATCTGAGAAAAACCTCTGCAGATATGGGCTAGTACACTCAAAAAAAATATAAACGCAACACTTTTGTTTTTGCTCCCATTTGACATGAGATGGACTCAAAGATCTAAAATTCATTCCAGATACACAATATTACCATTTCTCTCAAACATTGTTCACAAATTTGTCTAAATGTGTGATAGTGAGTCTAAGGTACACCTGTGCACTAATCATGGTGTCTGATGAGCATCTTGATGTGGCACACCTGTGAGGTGGGATGGATTGTCTCAGCAAAGCAAAAGTGCTCACTATCACACATTTAGACAGATTTGTGAACAATGTTTGAGAGAAATGGTAATATTGTGTATCTGGAATGAATTTTAGATCTTTGAGTCCATCTCATGACAAATGGGAGCAAAAACAAAAGTGCTGAGTGCAGTATGTTAGTGCAAATTTACATGAAAATTCATCAGGCCAAAAAAAAAAGATAAAAAATGTTCCGGAAGACGGACGCCACACCGCAACAATAGCTTATCGGCCCATAGGGCCGGTAAGGTAATTAGCTGAAACACACACACACACACACACACACCTAAGACAAGTTCTCCTTTGCAAGGAGCCTTCTTTTTCTCCCCCCCTCTCGGTCCACGGAGAGCTGAAGCCACCTCTTTATAACGGCCTCAATGTCAGCCTCTCCAGCAGTGGCCATCAATGGATTCTTGCGCACAGCAGCTAAGATACAAATAGACAAACGCAAATTCAAACAATTAACAAAAATGCACTGACACCAAGCAATGAATTACCTTTTATTTTGATATAGTCTACACTGTTGTAAGATGTGAATGCACTCTGACAATGTATACGCCAAATGAACTTCAAAGCCTTGACCTAAAAAGGCAATTGTTGACCTCCACGCAAGGGGTCTGGCCATCTAAATCTTACTAGCACACAGCTCATTCACACCTTGGAGAACAAAGACAACTTTAGCTTGTGTTTCAAGAATTATCTACGGATGTTTTGTATGACACTAACATATTCATGTTTGGTCTTGAATTGATCCTTGTAATGTGGGCAGCAGTCTTATCATGGTTTCATCTCAAGTGTCTGCACACAGTTGTACAATTCAAGTACAATATTAACTCTCATTCACGCCTAACCTCAACTGACCACTCAGAACAGCAGATAAGTTAAAGGAGTGGTCAGTGGCTTAAAGTATAAATGACCACTATTTTGGTGGATCAGTCTCTTCTATCTAATTTTTGGTTTGTTTATTTCTTTACATGATGCATCATGGGTTTATCTGGTTTACTTGGCTTGTAACTTCATTTGATTCATTAAGCTAAGCTGGTTACTGTTAAATAAATTGTTCAGTTAATTTCTCATTCATATATCTCTCCTCCTGTGCTTTGACTCTCCTTTGCAGCTGGCTGATAGGCCACTTGGTAATATTCAAGGTCAACCAATTAATTCCATGGAGTCAGATTAATTGTAGTCTCTTGCAATATTTAGAGTGGTGCACTGTTCTGTCCAATAAGCTTCAGCCAAAGACTGAGTTCTTTGGGCAACCTTCTTTCTCGCCTACACTGACTTACCAACTATCACCTCCCGCAGCCGCAGGGAAGCCAGGGAGGTTTTCCCATTGACCCCCCTCCAATTCAATCCCCTGGCCAGCTCATTGGAAATAGTCCTCCTCAGCACCCGCCACGTCGTGTCTCGGACGTCTATCCCTCCAATGCTGCCGAGATAGTTGACCTACGAGATTTTGAAAGAAAATTCCCTTTCTCATGCCTGTTTCAGTGAATAAGGCACTGGCAACAGCAACAAAAATCCCTGCGCACTGATCACTATTGATTGAGCTTTTTGGAGTGAGCAAAATAAAAACTCAATGAAAAGTGACCAGTGTGTAGGGTCCACTTTTTGATCCATACTGTTGGTAAACAGGATTTTTTGGGTATTTGCAATCTGATGTGAGCCAGACGGTTTGATCAATAGGTATTGCATGTGTATTGGGAGATAAAGAGAAGCCGTCTGGTCCGACAGGACATATCACCTATCTTTTACTTCCAGCTGGGATCTCCATTGTCTTCAGTTCCGACAGGACATGATATGCAGTAGCGCCTTTTAGCTGGCGGTTACGTTTGCCCACATATTGTGCTCACTTCCGGGGGTTGGGAGTCTATTGAACCAATAAAGTTGAGAGGCTCGGGAGAGGCCCAATTGCAAAATATTCCTTTTTATCAATGTGTTAACCCAAGGACCAATCAGCAACAACTTCTGATGACATTAAAGGAATCATATGCAAATATCTGTATTTTCAACATGTATAAAGTTTCTGACAAAATTAAGGAATTTTGAACTCTGCATCACGCTGTTGTTCCCACGGCCGGCTGTGTAATAAATTTTTACCTGCTTTTGACACGAATAATCGGAGTCGCTTCTTCATCGGGACAACGTTCTTGGTTTTTTATTAATTTACCAACAAATTTGGCGCTGCGGAGCAGGGTGGAAGTCGCTTTTTGGCCCTCTGCCAGGTTTCCCAACCCATACGAAGAGAGGTGAGTACATTTAATTTACCACCAGTTAGCTAGCGTTATGGGAAGATAAACCTGCAGAGGTCGGAAACGCTCCACCCAGTGGTACGAATCTTTATTATATTTGACGTTGAATTTCCCGTGAAAAGTGGATTCCGTAATCACGTTCAAAAGCTGTGTCATTTAGTCGGAAAGTCGTGCATCATATTGTATTTGTCTGTTGTACTGCTTAAAGTAGGCCTATCTGACGTTTTTGTCATGCTGTTTGTTTGATTGTTCATATTAATAGCTATACTGATGTGCATATACCAGAACTGAGGGAAGTCTGTTCCCAGGGTGACTGAGTAATTTAGGACCTGGGAATTAAAAGAGCGGGTTGCGGGGAACCGAGAAATTTGGGCTCGCCTCAGAGTGACGGAGTAATTCGGCTGCTGTGGCATTAGGTCTGTTGTCTGCTGTGGGACGCGGCCTGAGAAGCGCGCTCTTGTCTCGTTTATGTGTCCGGTGGCCGTGGGAAGCCCCGGGAATATGAAGTGCGTTTCGAATAACCTGAGTAATTTAGTATTTGGTCCAAGAACGACGGATTAGTTATTCTTGGGGTATTGGGGAGTTTCCTGTTAAAACACTAGACTACCTGAGAAGCGTACTTTTGTCTTTGTTTACGTGTTCGGGGTGACTGAGTAATTTAGGACCCGAGCCCAGAATTACGAAATTCGTTTCGTTACTGGTTTGTCTTTATTTGAGTGTCCAGTGACTGCTGAGTGAAGCACCTGGCTCCAGGTAGCAGAATTCTTTTCTGTACTTGGAAGTATAGAGCTACGTTCCGGGAACCTGAGTAATTTAGACCCCGGTCGACGACGGTCCACAGTAATTCCGTTTGTAGAGTATTAGGTGAAGTGATTAAATAACCACATTATCTAAGAAGCGTGCTCTTGTCCGACGTGATTTCAATTGACTGCACCGTCGAGTCTGGTGAATCGTTTGGCGATTGATGGGATTCTTAATGTGACGTTCATAACTTTTTGAGTTAGTCACTGGAGAATAAGTACGGGAGAATCGCGTCATCGTTCGTTATTGTCCAATGTTGTTTTTTTTGTTCGTTGTGGGTCTTTTGTTCAGTATAGCTAAAGTGTCTATCTTGAGTTTTTGTACTGATGCGGACTCTTTTAATGTTCGATGTTTTGTTGGCCAAGTAACACGCGTTTACGAGTAAAAACTGCATTCGCTCTGAGCTTATTGTCCCGCTTATCATAAATTTATTCGGCTTGTAATTGCAAATAGTTATTACAATAGTTCCATATTACCATCAAACTATATAGAGGTAAGTAGTTACATTTATAAGCGCTCCAAATAACACGCATTAATTACACCATATTTAAGTGTGTGGTTAGGTCGCCGGCCATCCGATATGCTAATTGCTAGCAGTGTTTCTGTCTGCATTACTGACCTACTGCTTGCATGTACTAGCCCTTTCATTGATCTTGTGGGCATTGGTGATAATTCGGTTTGCTTGACCGTTGATTACAGAACAGTTAATGCTGTAGCAGATAAACTTGCTCTAATTGTTTCTGACCCTAAGACTTTGCTGCTGATGTGAAGCTCACTCATAATGTGTTTTCTTTTATAGATATAACAAATAGCTTCTGGACCTAGCCTGTCGCTGGACTTCCGAGCATGGTCTGCTTTCACCAACAGTTTACGCGGTACACCTGGACATGCACACCTCAGAGTTTTCACAATAGCCATGCGCTTTTCTATTGTGCAATGGTGTCAGTCCTTGCTACAGTGCCATGTTCTCAGTATGGAGGGACACAGAGCCTCCGATATGTTGATAACCTGCTTTCCTTTACAGGCTTTATTGGAAACACTGAAAAGGAATGTCTTGCTCTGACCTACCATTCTTTCTTTGGTCAGTCTTTAAACAAGGGCATGCAACAGCTGTTCACATTCAGCTCCATGGAGATGTGCAGGGCCCTATTACCTATCATTCTTCTCACCTGGACGCTGCAGCCTCCAGTCTCTCCTTTTGCTTCTAGGAAGCGCAGGCTGCTGCCTTAGCCGTGACAGTCTCCGCCCCACTGGACTCAATGGGAAGCCATCTTATTGGCCCCAATTATCACACTCATTCATTCTTTTGTTGTGAACCTGGCCAGTTCACAACATGCTTAACTGGTCTTTTCGAGGTTTTCTGCCTTAGTCAGGCACCTCAATGGGGGATTGTTCAAACACTCAGCTGTTGTGAACGTGAACTCGAAAGGTAACTCTCAAGGAAATAACAAAAGTGTTGTCGCAAATTGGGGACTGGGTTCAGAGTCTCCCGGCTGCATTGACGGCAATGAGACCAACTCTGAATAACATCACCAAACTGTCTCCGTACGAGGTGGTCACTGGCAGAGCAATGCCCCTTGCCCCTGGCCTTTGTGGAGGATTAAAAGACCCTCTCACGCCAAGCGATGTGTTGTTCTTTCAGTATTTGAACCTGACTGAAATTTTGAAGAACTTAACCATGCTATATCATTACAGGTTCCAAGAGATGAACAGCAGGAGGGGGAACAGAATGCACAGATTTTTGAGTCTGGGCAATGGGTCATGGTAACAGTCCATTGCCTAAAGGCATTCCTGTTCTGGACAACGCTCGACCCTAGCTGCGCTGCGTTATACTCCAGTCACAGTTGTGCTTAACAGAAATGACCCTCGGCTGCGCAGCGCCGGCTTGGTGTTATTAATCCTTGAGTCTGTCCTCTGAGCTGCAGGTATTCCACCACCATTCTGTGCAGAACGGCGCCTGGTGCACTGAACATCGTCATCTGCGCTGACATCACCGCCTGAGTTGAACATCATCTGTGCTGAACAACACCTGACGACCTCCAGTACATCACCTCCTTCAGAAGATCATCTGAACACCACCCAACATTCCCGTTGTGGAGTACCACCCCTGTCAATGATGAACTTCAACATAAAGATCCCAGTCTTAGGACTCAGAGGGATCTGTGTCATGGACAATAATAACATTTACATGCGACCGGCACACATAACAGCCAAACATGCCATCAAATCAGAGCTGTTATGTCTGTGGACTTTTAAGTAGCAGTGCCTGTACTTGGTAATAGGCCATGTACATGACGTATTTTTTGAATGTTTCTTCGACTTTTCTTGCCTGTTCTTTTCTTTTATGCGCAGCCGATCACTAACAGTGGGTCCTCTACATCTCATACTCATGTCTATTTCATATAGCCTTCCAGTGCCGGTCATTGACAGATGACATTGGGCCTCGAGAGTCTGGGTCTGTCCAAGGTTTCTCCCACTTAACTGGGGAGTTTTTCCTTGCCACTGTCGCCTCTGGCTTGCTTTCTTGGTCTCTGGCCTGGTATCCGCATAATTTTCGTGAAGTATTTCACTCTGAAGTTGACCTCATCATTCGTAGTCTGTTGGGTCATACAGGAGGGACTGTTGGGAAACAGGATTTTTTGGGTATTTGCAATCTGATGTGAGCCAGACGGTTTGATCAATAGGTATTGCATGTGTATTGGGAGATAAAGAGAAGCCGTCTGGTCCGACAGGACATATCACCTATCTTTTACTTCCAGCTGGGATCTCCATTGTCTTCAGTTCCGACAGGACATGATATGCAGTAGCGCCTTTTAGCTGGCGGTTACGTTTGCCCACATACTGTGCTCACTTCCGGGGGTTGGGAGTCTATTGAACCAATAAAGTTGAGAGGCTCGGGAGAGGCCCAATTGTAAAATATTCCTTTTTATCAATGTGTTAACCCTAGGACCAATCAGCAACAACTTATGATGACATTAAAGGAATCATATGCAAATATCTGTATTTTCAACATGTATAAAGTTTCTGACAAAATTAAGGAATTTTGAACTCTGCATCACGCTGTTGTTCCCACGGCCGGCTGTGTAATAAATTTTTACCTGCTTTTGACACGAATAATCGGAGTCGCTTCTTCATCGGGACAACGTTCTTGGTTTTTTATTAATTTACCAACAATACATAGAATTTTTGAAATTATGTTGTGCAAGTAAAAATACTTAAAAAAGTAACGAAAAATACTAAAAATTTGATTTAAATTAATGGGACTGCAGCTTCAGCTCCATTTCTTTTAATTTATCAAGGTCCTGGAGGGGCAAGCCTTCAACAGAGGTCATTACAGGTCCCCTTTGGTGGTGCTGAAGGAGCTGCATGATTGCTGCCTGCTGGTCCATTACCATTTCAATTTTAGTGAGGACCTCCTTCAACATGTCTTTTATACCTGGGACATGTAAGAGAATATGTACATTGCATGCAAGCACGCAGAGAAAGCCCAGGTTTAGTGGTGTGGCTTAAAGCTTACTTGTCAATTAGCCATATTCATGATAGTCTTGGAACTTTTTGAACATTTCCTATTGTGCAACACAAAACAATAGTGTATCTCTTAAAATAAGTGTTTCATTAGGAAATACTATGATACAGTCAAGCTGGAAGAGTGCACAGACAAGGTACACAGCAAAGTGAAGTGGTGTGACTTCAGCCTTAATTGTCAAATAAAAATTAATGCAACTTATGGAACTTACCAGATTCGGGCCTCTGCTGCACCCGTCTGAATTCCTGGCTTCCAGGCAAGGCTAAGGGAGTATAGTATATACATTATGCTTTAATTATAGAATTAAGGACAGCATTATGTGAAATTAAATACAGATGTGACAGGTATTGACAGAAGTTATCACTATGGCTGTTTCATAGCTGAGGCAGTTTCAACAGTCTACAGCAAAGGGTTTTAGTGAGGCGACAAAAAAAATAAACTTACAAGGGACTTCATGTCCTGACTCCCATGTCTCCAGCATGTCTCTGAAGGACTGCTGGGAGAATGAGCTGGGGTTTGGGAGAAAGGGGTGGGACAGGGTGGATGGGCTGGGGCTGGGGTTGGGTGAAGGTGCTGGCATTGGAAGAATGGGTTGAGACCCGGAGGAGGAGAAAGAGGCTGTGGTGAATGTGGTGGGGGTCACTAAGGGAGTGAGTGGAGTGAAGGTTTTGGAGGCAGGGGTTGGGGAGGGATTGGAGTATAAGGGTAGGGTCACATGAATCTGTGGTGCAGGGGGTAGGCGCTTGGCTGGCGGAGGGCGTTCATTCTGATTCGATGGGATCCAGGGGTGAAAGGCGAACATTCTTACTGTTTTCAGAGACAAAAATACATTTGATAAATAGAAAATTGAAGTGGATGTACTGTACATAAAACAGACGTCCATGCATAGGTAATTATGGACCTATTGTATATCAAAAACAGAATATCGGATGATTTGCTCATGGAATGGGCACTTTAACACAGGACATATCAAAAGGGTAAAATGTAAAAGCCAACATATGTTTTTCTTCTCACAGGTCTGCCATTCACCTCTCTGTCAGACTCAAGGTCTGACCTTGCCTCGGCTTCCCTGGTTTTTTGCCGACCCTCCTCATAGTTGTCTGCGAAATATAGACATATCAGACATATCTGTACTACAGCCAAAACAATGGCACAAATAACTTTCTATGAATTTAAGATAACATCTCCTCATAACCTGCCAGCTCCCAGATCCCTTGGCATATCATGGTAAAGACCCCTGTTCTTCGTACACAGCCCAGGTTGTGAGAATCAAAAGCAAGTAATTTTCTCAGAGAGCACTGTGAGTAATGAATAAGCTACACTTCTGGATGGTTTAACATATCCCTAAATAAAATGTATGATACAGTTCTGTTACCTGTAATGAATGCAACTTTAAAATGGTGTGAACAAAAAAGATGATAATAAAAATTACTTGTTTCATAAAATATGCGCACTGCCCATTTGGTCCAGCTGGGGTCTGGTGCAATGCTGCAATCTTTTATTGCCTGGTGTAGCTCCATGCCTGTTAAGGGAGGCCAGTAACACTGGCCATCCTGAATCCAGAGGGCTGGCACCAACTCCACCTCATTCGTACGGGTAAATTCAACAACTTTGTACATCTTCAGGGAAGAATGTATGTAAGTTGATATGCAATGACAAATACAGTTGCCGCATAAAATAGCTTAAAATTGTATGTGTAACTTAGTAACTTTTAAGAACAAAGAACCTGTTTAGTTTAAAGCTCACTCACCACGTCAAGATACGGGTCATAAGTGAGATGTTAGTAAGACGCGACATGACAGTGGACAAAGTTAGTAAAACAAATAACTTTTTTTTTAATGTATTCATGCTTTTGTTGGACAAATAATTGACAAGGACCAACAAACATCACAAGGACACACACGTCGCTGTCGAATGAAAAACGTACGTCCAAACCATCACACTTCAGGGAATGGCAAAAATCCTGTCTTTCAATGATAGTCTATGGCATTGCCAAGGTAGTTTGAAAGTGTGACTTAGACTCATTGACTTCATTGTCTGATAGTTACACGAACGTTAGATGTAAGGGGTGACAAATAAAATCAGTTCTTGGGGAAAAATGGAATATGACTTTCACCCAACAGCAACAACAACCGTTAGTGAGACAGAACAGGGCCCTAGACCAGGGATCTCTCACAGTTATGATCTCAGAAATGCATCCTCTTCTACACCAAATCAGTGAGGAAGATTGAAAGCCATGGCCACAAGCAGTGCAAAGATGCAATTTTTTGAAAAAAAAAAAAAATTATGCCATTCTGGCAAGATTATCTGTTCACAGAGTATTAATTGTGGCCTTTTTTTAATCAGTAAAGTTGCCCATCCCTGGACTTGCCAATGCCATTGAAGAACTTCGTAGAACGTTACAAACTTTTTTTAAAGACATATGTGTCTTAAATAATTCTGTTACTTGCTGCGGCCGTTTATGATCCAATCAGCAAAATTACAACACACAAACAAACTGTTAAGATATTGACAGTGGCATAAACAAACAACAACAACCAATCCCCAAGCAAATGCTTATGCCCTGTTGATGCACAACAAAAAATACTTAATGCAATCATTGTTTTGTGTGTAGCAGAGGCACTACGACAAAGTTTTCATTAAGTGGCAGTCTTACGTATTTCTCAATATCACTCTATATCTCAACAACCTTCAGATGTGATGAAAGTTTTCCTACAACATAAATCCCCAATGCCTGAGAATTCAGAGGGTAATTAAAAAAGGGCTTCATTGGGGCTTCATATTCTCTAAAAACAATGTAAATCTTGCCCAAAGACCGAAGGATGTTTTCAAATAAGACAACACGGTCACCAATCTTCACACATCCGTCCCCCTCACTAGTTACTTTTACCACAGTACCACTAACGACAAGTTCTTTAAACTGAACAACTTCATTTATCATGGCAGATGGAACTGGTCCATCATTATGCTCGTTACTTAACTCTGTAGTCCCCTGTAAAACCACATTATCTACACGTTCCCTCTCAGAGATTCGCCGAATAGCCTGTGCCAGTGGATGATGAGGAGTTCTAAGCATCTTTTTCATCTTCCCCAAAAAGTCTTCAAATGGAAATCCAGATATTAAGTCCAGATGTCCATGGAGTCTAACATCCTCAGATAAATGGACTAGACCATGGACATTGTAAGTAACAAATTCGGGACCATACAACTCACTGAAATGTCCTACAAATGAAACAAGAAGTTTGTCTGCAAAGTCACAAAAAAACTGTAGACAATGATGGACTAGCAAGCATGAAAATTGCAACAGATAACAACATGAAGTTGTTATACACAGATGTACACAACTCATTGCGCAGTACCAAAGGTCCTGTGTACAGCAAGAACTGACGCAACTCTGTTGCTTTCCACCTTGCCCGCTCTGAAAGCCCCCTTGGTTTTCGAGCAAAATCCATCGGAATATATGGTATCAAACCAATGAGTTTACTTGAGACTGTGTCCATCTGATGAGATGACAAGCGGCAGGATAAGGGGCCTTTTTCAAACCACAAATCAAACAATCTACGTACTACCCCAAAACAAACTAGATGCATGTAGTCGTGAGGAAAACATGACACCATGCCAAAGCCTAAATCCTTTAACGGTGAGCTTGTTACATGATGGTCTTCATCTGACATCAGTACAGAAGACAAATCAGTGCGGCGCTGACTGTTGATCTCAGGGAAAGTCATCCGATGTCGAAGGTAAATGCCTGTTTGGATACACTTATCACAACCAGAGTAACCTGTATGACCTTTTATTCCTTTAATAAAACATCTGGCTGGAGCATCACAAATGACAGAGGTCACCTCCATGAAACACTGCTTTCCATGAAGAACAAACCCTTTCCTAAGCTCTTGTAATTCACTAACTATATCTCTTACATAGTCAGTGAGACTATTTGGCTTTGAGTTACCACAAAACAGAGCAATGACAACAGGCTTTCTAACAACATCTCGTATCAAGCCAAGAATGGGCCAAAACTGTACCAGAGAACTCCTGAACAAAGGCAAGCCATCTACATTCAACTGCAACCTGAATACATGTCTATCTGGAATGTGAGACCAAATCTTCTCAAAAGCATTCTCAAAAGCTTTCAAAATGCCAAAATAGTGGTATGTGCCACCCGCAAGGTTTTTAATGCAGTAGGAGGTTGTGGTTCTGAGGAGAGTTCTAGCATCCTTTGGAAGTGAAGAATGATGAACTCTCAAGATGAAAAGAAGGGTGGTCAAAGCAACCAAAGACACACTGAACTGAACTGCCCAATCACTCAGAGCCTCATTCAATGGCAAATCATCACCATTGTGACCATCATCACAGTCATCATCACTGTTCCATGTATGTTCCTGGTCCTGCTCGATGTCAACTGCCTCCTCATCACTTGCAGCAATACCAGGATCGCAACCATGGAAATCATCTCCCTCATTGTGAAGGGAGGCAAGTAGTGTGTCTACCCTTTTCACTGCTCTCTTTCTAAGTCTACGTCTATCCATCTTGTTATTAGTGTAACATACTGTACCTTAATCAGGCTATGTTCAGTTTTCTTCAACCTAGAAATCAACAGATGACAAAAAAAATGTTTAAAGTATCTTTCCAAATGTCATTAAGAATGAAATATATTATGATATTAATAATGATATTAATGATGAAATACCTTATAGGCCTAGCTTTCACATCTCTTATAGTCTATAAACTGAAGTAGGCCTAATAATTATGCATGGAATATAACCTGACATAATGACTACAGTAGAATTGGCTAATGGGTTCATCAGATTTGTTCTCAATAAAAATATTCGGACAACATTCTTATATCAAACAATCAGCAAGGAAAGAGCAATACTAAACACTGAAAGTAGGCTACAAAAAGCTATAAAGAGCACTTTCTTAACTTTTAATACCTCCGACACCAAAACTTTGGCAAAAAAAAAGTAACGAAACAAAGCATTTAAGTATGTCCAAACTGTTTTATAATACAAACTTACACATGTATTTATCCAATATAAATATATTTATCTAATGTCTTTTACATACCCCCATATAAATCCAATAGCCTACTTATTTGATTCGAATGCTGTTTCACATATTTCCCACTAGGAGCCAGTAGCCCACTTCATAAGGAAGATCATAACATAGACGTAACGTGACTCCGAAGAGTTCTACCAGATTAGCTGCGCCACTCCTCCCAAGCCGGGCACACATTTGCAATCTGTCGCTGATGCTGGTACAAGCTCACTCATTTGAAAGATATTAAAACACGTGTTGATTTCATAATATGTGCATAATCTTACTAACTAAAAGGAGTAGGTAAAGAATTAGAGAGTGAAAAATAATCACTCTGAGATAAGGCTAACTGAATAATAAGGTAGGCTATATTGGGCTACTGACACATGGAAAGTCAAGTCGAATAATGGCATTTTCATGACTGCGTGAAATTAACTTTTATGAACGTTATTGTTGTATGGCCGACTACAAACATTTCAGCCCAATTCCTTCGAACCACAAGTCCACAAAAGTGGACTTTTGTGCCATTTAGGCTAGCTCTCTTTGTGCAGAATCAACCTAGATAACGTCGGACCTGACCCAAGCCTTCAGCCCTTCCTTTACCGCTCTTGACCGGCATAGTGTAACGTTTTCGTGGCAGTTGTGATTTTGCCATTGTTTTATCAAGTACGCCTATATCTGATGAGAACTGTCAGAATAAATTTGCGTTTAAACAAGGAAATTTACACAGATATTTAAGCAAGTAAAATCAGTGTCACTTACCACCGAGGCGTCCGAAAAAGGGATGGATTTCGCGCCGCGCTGACGTTTCGTACGTGGCTGTTGACAGTCGGCTGGCAGTCACTTGGCAGATGTTGGGCTGAGAGTCGCTTGACGGGATCGGACCGCCTGCCATTTTCATACCTGTGTACTGTGCTTTTTGCCGCGAATAAATAGAGCCCACTTTGTCAAAGGGGACACGGACGGGAGAGGCGGCCTAACAGAGTGCTCGACGGTCGACATAGGCAATCGACCTAGGCCATATAGCTCGTTTCGATTGACTCAGTACCGGCTCCGTGCGAAACAAAATTTTCTCCAGGCGTTTGTATTCGCGTCTTTGCATGAACGTTGAATGCAATCTGTCTTTGTTTCGCGTTCGGTGTAAAAGCAGCCTTAGACAGGGCTAACTGACCCTGTGTGCTGAAAAATGTATCGTGTAGGTTTTCGTTTGGACTCTCAACGTGCTCGGCCCATCGTAGACAAATTTGCCGCATATACCCAGAACCGCTGGCTGTTTTGTGAAATTAAAATCGGGCCAGTCATGAACGAGTTTGATCAGCCCAACTACTGCGTGCCAGCATTCGCCCATTGTAGACACACAGTCACTTTGTCGCATCTACCCAGGACGCTGGCTTTATATTCTGTAACTGAACAATTGGGCCAGGTATGCAGTGTGTAATCAGCCCAATTACTTCGAGCCAGCATTGGCCCATTGTAGACACACAGTCCTTTTGCCGCATCTACTCAGGACAATGGCTGTATTCCGTAAAAGAACATTCGGGCCAGTTATGATAAAGTGTAATCAGCCCAATAACTGCGTGCCAGGATCGGTCCATTGTAGACGCACAGTTTTTTGCCGCATCTACCCAGGACACTGGCAGAATTCCGTAAAAGTACAATTGGGCCAGTTATGATGCAGTGTAATCAGCCCAATTACTGTGCGCCAGCATCGGCCCATTATAGATTGATAGTGCCTCAGCCGAGCCGGATCTCAGCCGACAGTGCCAGCACTCAGCCAGAATCGGGCCAACTGTGCTTGCTATCTGGGTATAACCAGACAAACACCGATAACCTCCTTTAAAAATATTTATAGCAGACTCCTGATAACATACCGGCTAGCCCGTTTCCAAATAAAAAAAAAATCTATACACCACTTTCTCCTGTGAGGCAAACACTGATGCTGACACGCATTGAATGTCAGCAGGCAGGTATCATCAACAACGTTATAGCCTATAGGCCTACATGAAGTGCAATGTAAATTCGGTGTCTCCAAGCCATTGCTTACCCACTGTAAAGAAACTGCCAGAGACCGAACTAGTGGCATTGCCGATGACCAATAGAAAGCACTGGATTCTAAGGAGCCACCGAATTTACATCGCATCTCATGTCTCCGTGAATGCTGGGGACGATTTGTCGAATATTGCTAGCTAGTGATGTTACCGCTGATACCAAGGCTCCGAAGCACGCTTCAAACTCGACGGCATATTTTTCTGAAGCACTGTGCCGGAGCTTGCTTCATATGTGAAAAACCACGTGACTGATGACGTTCGAACCACTTCACTGCTTCATTCAGACTGAATCAGCTGACTGGTTTGGTTCGATAGGCGGAGCTTTGAAACATTGCCGCAAATCAAATGTATTTAACATGGATGAAACAGCGCTCTGTTAGACACTTTTATTCATAAATAATAATGGCAAAGTCGCTCAAGCACACCCAGTATACACCAAGAACAATAAAAAAACAATACAATATGTTTTTTGGACAGACTAAATATTTACAGGATTCAATGAGCCTGTGGATGTAATTATTGTTATTTTAATATAATATGAATAATTAAGGTAAGGAAGAAAAACAACAGACACGTGTAAGACGAAGTTCGATTTCAGCTTTATTTAAGTATTTTTCACAATATAACATACTCGAAGTGCACACGCAAGGTGCGTCCGCGTCACCTTTGCAAGGCTGTACAACAATCTCTCTGCCAGCAGATGTCACCCACGTGCTCAATGAATGGAGCTTCGAGTAGTGAACCAATTTTCAATACAAAGGTCCGAAAGGGTCCGAAGCTTCATAAAGCCTCGTTAGGCCATCACTATTGCTAGCCAGCTATAAATGAACCTGGAGCGTTTAATATGGAACGACAGACCCATGTGCACACAATATGTAAATCCGTGTTGGCTCTGTATTTCTGCAGAGAGAATATTCCCGTACTCTCAACTGCGTATTTTCGTGCATGAGTGAATTTGCATGAGCGTGAGGTACCGCTCCAAACCTTTCTTGAACCAGTTTCAGCTGCAACGCCTACAGAATTAATAGCAGTCTATTCTCTTCGCCGGTATGTAATCATTTTGCGACTTCAAAAAAAAAAAAAAAAAATCCACTGCCTGTTTGATTTATGAGACAGGCATCCACAAAGATAGGATTTCACAACTTGAAAACCTTGAACTTTCATGTCTTGGACGATGTTTAGAGATGCCAAGGCTTACGTCCTATGCGTGTTTCTCCTCTTAGTGATATTCACGTCTTTGTGCCGTAGTCAGCAATTATTCAATCAAAGCGCACCGAGGAAATTCACTCGTAATTTAAGTCATCGTGCATCAAGTTAATCAGTTTCACGTGCATTACGGTGGATTTCCCCACTAATGACACGGAAATCGATTATAACACAGGAATTATCAGGCTTGTCTTTACTGAGGGATTAAAAGCAATGGAACTGCATAAAAACGTTTCAAATGGTCTTATTTCATTAAAACAATTTAAACGATCATGAAACACATGCGTTGTTTCTAATACCTGAGTAAAGAGAAGCACGGGAAGTCCGGAGTCATAATCGCTTTCCTATATTACTTGAGATGAGGCGGACTAGGTGAATAAGCCTAAACAATGCGTAAGACCTACGCCGAATGTACCAGTTCATTGAAATCACGTGGTTTGCATTTTAATGAGGTCCTTTTGAGCTCTGTGAACGAGTGCTTACGGCCGAGTCGATGTTCTTCAGGCCCATTCAGCTATAAAGCGACAGCGACGGCAATTTCTGGTTGCGCCACCTGGCGGTATGTAACGGCGTAGGTATGGAGACACACGAGTCTCCACGAGCATTTGTGAATCGCTACGCGCATTTGTGGATCTTCCGCGGCAGAAGTGTAGCAAACGTCACATGTAAGAACCCATCCAATCCCAGCACCTGATATTTACACAGAGTTTGTTTTACGCATTTGTGGATCTAGATACAGACACGGATACTTCTACACATTTGTGGATCGTAATACAAATTGTTCTTACGCATTTTTGCATCTGGTTACACATTTTTGGATTGATATACAAATTATTTTTACGCATTTGTGCATCCGGTTACACATTTGTGAATCTTGTTACAGGCACGGATTTTTTTTACACATTTGTGTATCGAAATACAAATTGGTTTACGTATTTGTACATCCGGTTACACATTTGTGAATCTAGTTACAGACACGGATATGTTTTACACGTTTGTAAATAGTTTTGCTACAATAATGCCCCCATAAGTGTCAAGCTTAACCGGCTTTTCTGCTGGCCATGTCTCCTATGGCCCACCGTGACCTTTTTGATCACCGGGTTGTTGTCACATTTTTCTTATGTGATGCGTAAAATGTGGCGTTTTATTCTTTATTATTCTTGTCGTGTCAAGTGGATTTCAGAGCATGATGGCTAAGCTATACTGTTTTTTTATACTCTCAATCCTTACCGAGACTGCATTTAGGTCCGCTGACATCAGCTGCACTATCAGCTGACAGCTGTAAGGTTTACAGTTGATAGCGCTGTAGCACGTTTGATATCAGTTTTTATATAAACCTTTGTAACCATGCGTTTTATATTTAGTTTATGTAATTCAGACGTTGCGCACGGGTTGTGCATTCATGTTGAGTGTGTTTTTGGATGTATGAATATTGGGCATCCTTGTGATTTGTTAATTTCAGTTGCGAGGCTGCCACATATGACATTGTTTACTCTAATGTTGGTGGAAGGGGTTTGCCTGTTTTTTTGTACAATAGTCCACGGCTATCTTGCAAATGCTTTTGTTGCCAATTAATTAAATATGAGTCAGAGAGAAGCATTGTCCACAAAACGGAACTTCATTAATACTGTCTGTGAAAGCAATGGCTAAAATGTTTTTGTTATATCTAGATCTTGTCATAATTGCCGTCTGATCGCTATGTGTTTAGCTTTCTGCTGTAATAAAGCTACGAGACGTTTACCAGCTTTGCATGGGCTTCCTCTAACTTATCACATACTACTGTGTGCCAGAGCCATGAGCACGCGCACAGCCCGAAGCGCGCATCCGCAGCTCTCCCTCGTGCTTTATCTCTCACACATGCAGTCCTCTTTTTTAACCTTTTTTTTCACTAAAATGAATGAGAAGTCGGTAGACTAAAGGTACTGTAACAGTAGGCTAATTTGTTTGCAGGAAAATAACACGTAAACACTGAATTAAATTCGTTGTTCATTCTGGCTTCCTCGGTAATTTTTGTCATGGGCCGCCACTGGTTTTGAACAGCTCTTTCTAGCTAATTATTTTGATTTTGACTGAATGCAAAGTTACATTTGAAGCCCACGAGCTTAGAAGTGTAGGCTCGCCAGCCAAATACATTCACACATACAGATTAGGAGAAAATGTGACAATTCTAACGAACGTTAGCATTACTGACTACGCCGAAGAAACGCTAGAAATTAGCGAACGTACTCACTGATGATCTGGGGCTAACTCAGGGTTAAGTGCTAAAGATTAATATGATGAGCTAAAACAAATAAACAGATGAGGAGCCGAAGTTTTGGTCAACGTTTATCGGTGTATTGTTAGGTGGGTTTAGAATTCGTTGAGGTGCATTTCAAGCAACCAATCAGAGACGCCAAATCGGGCCTTATGGATATAACGGGTAGAAAGAAACTTTGCGGCCGGGGAGGGGGCGTGTGCAGATGGTGTGTGTGTGTGTGTGTGTATGATTGACATATTCCTCAGGCTTTCAATATCTCCCAGAATGATTGAGCCTGCCGGTCTTTGTTTCTCCAAGATTTTACTCACTTGCCCCATTTTGCCGCTCCTGAGAAAGTGCCGCTCTAGGCAATTGCCTAGTTCGCCTATATGGCCGCGCCGGCCCTGGTCCTGGCACTGGTCTAAGAACTTTTATTATCTCCTTTGAATAATAAATGTTTTCTTATTTCCTCCGGAGGGGGGAGTCTAAATTCCGATTTGGGCCATCTGGGCGGCCTGATCAAAGGCGCCACTAACCTTAAATCTGAGAGGGACGACCTAGTCTGGGAAGTTCGCATTCGACTTCCCATACCTCCGTCCGTGCGTATCTCTTGCTTAGTGAAGCTTTGCAATTCGGACTTTGCACGACGACCTAGTGTGTAGCCTTTTCACCAGGTATGACCTTTCTCTCATTTTCTATGTGTGTAACTTATAATTGGTTTGACATTGATCTGTTTGACTTAAGCTTTTGCCTACCTGTTGAATAAATTATTGCTATTTCTTTAAGCTTGTGCGATCTCTGTGACTCTTAATCTTTTTATTCTTCCTAGCCTTGTTACAACCGGTACTCAAGGGGGCGATTTCTTACTATCCCAGACTAGCGGATGTGTAGGTAGCGGTTAGTTTTAAGATTGGATTGTAAATTACGTTCTACCCCTTAAGGGTTGATATATTACAGGTCCTGGGGATTTGACCCTCAAGGGTACCCATGGGCTTAAGCCGGTACCCGGGTGATCCCCTTAAGGGGCTCTTTGCTGTACATAAACCTGGGTTCGTGATGTGTTTATGCTCAGTGCTACTTTGTTTATGCCTAGATGCTGCGATCATGGTATTTTCCTCCATCCTCTGAAATTTCTACCGAACTAAAGATCCGGCAGTGACGCCTTTTTAACCCTAGGGGGCGTTTTGCTGAGTGACAATGGTTTTCACAGACAGAGTCTGGTTCCGTAAGAGCCCTGAGATCCACGCATGCTGTTCCAAAACAATAAATTCTAATTCTAATTTGAACAATAAATTCTAATTCTAATTTGGAGTCTGATGTTTAACGAGGATATAAATAAATTTGGTATTCTAAATGTATTATGGAGTCAGATTTGAAACGAGAGTAAATGTTGTAATCATTATGCTTAGTTTGCTTGAATCACTGATATATCTGACGTTTCCAGTGGTTGCGTGTATCCCACCGTGCACCTGGGATTATTCGCAGCACGACATTAAGTTAGATAATTTCGTGATTTCGGCATAGCCCCGTTTTCGAACGGAGAACTACTGAGAATACCTCAGGTAAGTCTCAGGCTGGGTCCAAGGCGGGACACAGGCATAAAAGATTTAATTGGCACGTTCCATTGCCTCATAACAGCTGGATTCTACACGCGTAAACCTTCGCTCCTGGCTCCTCCGCCGTTGGTCGAGCAGTGTGAGTTCTACAATGGAAAACATGAACCGGAATAATAAAATGGTAAAATGAAAAACATGGAAAGGTAAACTAAGATAAAACATGACAAATCAAAGTAACCAATACACAATACATGATACAAAGAATAGTCAGACAAGAGCAATAATTCAGAAACACAGGTCAGTCAGAAAATGCAAGGCATGAACATGGTCAATGCAGAACAGAAAATGAGCAAATAGAATCACAACAACATGGGACAAGCAGTAAGACTAAATGAGCCCATTAAGAGAATGGGCGTGTTCAGCTTGCAGTACTAATGTAAGATGCAGCAGAGAAGGAAGGGTGAGACTGTACAGAATAGCAAACGAGATCAAGAAAATAGCAAATGTGGGAAATCATGCCAATCGATACCCCTGTCTAAATTAATGAGGATTAGTGTGTGCCAGTCGAAAGAAACACCTCCCGTGTGAGTTAAAAAATGTTATCAATGAGTAAAAAAAGTCAAAAGGCAATCAAGCTTAGAATAGCTCTGGCAGCAACAGGTCTCAAAAAAGTTGGGACACAGGCAAAAGGGCTGAAAAAGCGATCAACACTAGAACCGCCGACATTCCAACCCACCTAGAACCGCCACGGGAGGTCATTTTTACCCCCCTTTTTTAATAGCGTCAGAGAGGCATGACGTCATTTCTAGAAGCAATAAAGTGGTTCATTTCCTTCTATTTTTGAAATAATAATGGAGACTTGACAAAATGAGTGTTTAAAATATATATTCTGTGGGTCTTTGCAAATAAATTATATAATTAATAAGGCCGCACAGGTAGCTAAAATACATTTTCATATTCAACAAACTCAAGATATTTAAATTAACAATATTTCACTAGAATTATTTCAGAAGAAAAATTAAAGAAACTGCACTCACTCTCTCTCGCTCTCTCCCTCTCGCACGCACACATGCACACATACCCATACAAATAAATGCAAAGAAACTGAAGGAACTGTAGTCTAAAACAAACAAGAAACAACAACAATAATGAAATAACAGAATATTTACAACAACAAAATAACAAATTTTAGCTCTTTGATTGTTTTAGAAGAACGGATAATGTAACGATGCATTTGCTCTCTCTCATTCTCTCTCTCGCACGCACTCATGCACACACACACACATACCCATACAAATAAATGCAAACAAACTGTAGGAACTGTAGGATAAAACAAACACGCGCTTGCTCTCTGTCACGCACTCACTCGCTCAGTTAGTCACACACACACACACACAGGCACACACACGCGCGCACACACACACACACACACACACACACACACACACACACACACTCACTCACAGTCAGCACACACGGTGTACACTCTGACCGTGCACTGTCCACAAACTGCACGGTGGCACTTCATGCACATTTTGGTAGTTTTGTTTTTTGCACACTTGTGCTTCACAGCGCATTCTTCTCCTCGGGGATGACCAGTGAGTTGGTTGGTGTTTGCTTTGGCCGTGAGACGTCCTCACTGCGCAGCAGCTTGCAGAGCTCCAGGATGAAATCCCGCCGGGCAATGTTTGTGTCCGTGCAGCTCCGGTACAGGATCCACGCGTTCAGTGCGGCTATGTCCAGTACATTGTAAAACACGGCAACTGGCCATCTCCTCAGACAGAGTATTGCCTCAGCATCTTGTCCAACACATTGTAATAATGGACCGGCTCTGGCCTCATCTTCGGATCGTTGCAGATCTCCACTGATTTGTGCATGGCCCTGCGGATGCACACATTCTTCTCCTTTCCCTGGGAGATGGTGATCGTGCTCTAGGCTACCGCTCTGCATCACTTTGATGTCATACAGGCTCGCTTTCAGGTGTGCAGAAGGAGGCAGTGACCTTTTGTTTTTGTTTGTGGTCCCCACCAGGCTTGTGTTTTTTGCCAGGAGTTTGTGGGCAAGGGGGAGAGAAGTAAAAAAGTTGTCTGTTGTGACATCTCTCCCAATCCCCAAAAAAGGCTCCATCAGTTTCAGAACCACACTCTCCCCCAGGCTCTGTGTTGCTGGACGACTCGGATCCCTCCCCAAATATGGATAACCGTTCAACATATATTTTGTGTCCACATCAGCAGCGTGCCAAAATTTTATGCTGAATTATTGGGTTTATTGGGCATGTATTGGGTAAAAGGGCAGCGCGACTTTGTTGGGAACAGCTGTTCATCCACCGTAATTTCTGCTCCTGGTTTATAGGATGCCAGGCTACTTTGGAATAGCCTGTCCCACACCTCACTCACCAGAGCAAACTTGTCTTGTGACAGTCAGGTGCGCCTGGTATCTTTTCGGTCGAACCGTACGTAGCGCATAATATCCCTGTAGTGGTTCCGGGACATAGTGGTGCTGAAGAATGGGAGCCCCCATTCTTTTGATTTGACCACAAGTCCTCCACGTCTATGTGCATCCCATTGTGCACTCCTCTGGCTAAGAGGAGCGCAATGGAGGGTTTTAGTTCAGCCAGGCTCAACCACCACGCCTCCTCTCTACACCGGCCACTGTGTACCACTGTACAGTCACAGATGTGCTGCAGTATTACACAATCCATTAGGCACACGAACGCCCTCAGAGGGTCATCGATGTTGTGGCGCGCATATGCAGTTGCGCCGCCTCTCTCTGTCAGGACGTTTTGGGACTGGGCTCTGCCGGTCTGACGTCCCGGCTGTATGGGTCTCCAAGTGGTTCCGTCTTTGCAGTCTCATAAAGTTCACACACAGGTTGAGCTGACTCTAAACAAAAAAGTATGTATGATTAGTTTAGCTAGCGCACTAGCCTAGCTAAAATACTACACTATAAGGAAACTATGAAACAAAAATGCTATTACCTGTCACAGTTGGTGCGCCAGCTCCTTCTGTGTCTGAGGGCTGAGTGTGTGTGCAGGGCAGCCCCTCACATGTCATCCGAAGCCGGCGCCTTTTGCGTGAGATCGGATCATCATCCTCACTTGACGACTCATCGCCTGGTAAAAATGACGGGTCATCGATCTCTCCCCCCACCGATTCCTCCTCACTCACATCCACTGCTATCTCTCCTCCTTCCGACTCTCCCTCACTCAAATCCTTGTAAAACAGCCAGGCTTCTTTGGCCGTCATATACCTCCTCTTCATGTCCAGGTTTCAAATTTCGTCGTAGATTGATTTCTGATTTAGGCTGATACTAATAACACTTCTAATCGCTATCAAAGTCGTTGCAAAGCAACCGGGAGTGGTGGGAGGGGTGTGGCGCGAAAACTGACAGCTGTATACAGTGATTGATATGCATGGCCGTTGTATAAGGGGGAAAGGTGATGACAATTATAAGGGTCCACAGCCCATTGGGGCCCACAAAACCCACAGTAACCGCCATGACTAAATTATTATGCAAAGTCCTAATTGCTATTCATACCAATGCACCAGAGGTAATCACAAAGCCACAAAGGCATGCAATATTGATTAAATAAATTTCAACAACCCCCTTCTTAAAAAATGGTTTGGTCCATGCTTCGTGCTCCTCTTTGAAAATTGTCTGTACGTTTTTGCTTGTGAGGTTCGCGAAGTACGGTAGTCAATAGTACGCACAGCCCACACACACGAATCTGGACACCAGAAAAGGATAGAAAGAGAGAGGGAGAGAGGCCAGCAGAGCAGGGGCCCAGAAAATTACAAAATTCTTTTCAAAGAAAGGTGAGGGTATTTAACTACCTTGCTATGTTAGCTGTTCAGGCTGGCTATTCAGCTGCTAACGTGACATTAATGTAACATGCGGTTAGCTGAGTAAATAATCGCCCGACAAAAATGACATTACTCCGTTATTAACGGTATCATCTACAGAAAAGATTGGTAAGGTTATCAGTCGCCACTCATCATAGTATACCGTCAAAAAATCCGGTAACAGCAGGGCTCCTTCCTCCATTCTTATGAGTGGTACTGCATAGACGGCTCTCGTGACTGTCCAGGCTAGGTTTGGATAGCGAACAACATGCAGTCTGTGTGGTGACCTTTGTTGTAACTGAAACAATTGCTTTACAAGGCTGACATTTTACCTTCTTACAAAAGTATTCATTAAAACTAAACTGATATTTTATTCTGTTGCTATAAGTCTTGTTAACGCGTGGGGGTAATTTTACAGAGCTTGCCCGCCTCATACAATATCAAAGTGAAGCTGTGTGCTTAGAGCTATGGTAGTGAGAGAGAAGCCCATCTAAATTTGGTTTATTCCAAGACCAGGTATGTTAGTTCTTCATTAGTTGGTCCATAAAATATAATTTTAAATGTTTACAAAAGCAATATGAAATGGAATAATTAAACCTTTATGTACTGCCACTCCACAATCAGTTGTGGTCACTTTATCTGAACCTGACCCAGCAGTAGATCCTCACCATCAGCACACTGAAGATGTTTTTGATGGTGAGTGTGGCAGAAATTGGTTGGCTGTTTAGACTTATTGGTGAACTGCTGTACCAATGGCAATGTACTTACATATTGGTCGATCTCTCAGCCATTTGAACTATATAATTAAATGGCAAAATAGGCTGGATTTATTTATAAATCTACTTAAGCTACTATACATCCTGTTGACAGAGCCAGGCCCATCTCCCTAAAGCAAGGCTACCTCAGATAGTGAAGGGAATAGTGAATCAGATCATAGCTGTAGCCGACAGCTACAACAATCCAGGAGAGGCTTAATAGCCTTGCCAGACTTTCAAATGAAAGTCAGTTAAGCAGATAGTTGGAATTCAAAGCCCTTAAGCTGTGAACAAACAAAATAACTTAAGTAGTCCATGGGCCAGACCAAATGTTGGTACCACCCAAGGTGGCAAAACTTCAGTGTTTTTTTCTCATTTCTTGAACCACCAAGAGTAAAATAATGTATGATAACCCTTCCAATACAGTAGCTTTTTTATTTTTCTTGCAGAATTCCTGTTTTTGGCGACTACGCATACTCGCCTCCTGTCAGCAATGAAAGATTATGACCCAGCTTCTATTAGTTAAGGCAATGAAAAGTTCGTTTGACCAGATGTTTGCTATCCAGTCATGTATTTTGTTCTTATTTTGCATCTTTTCACGCACATTCTTCATTTTCAGTGACTTTGTTATGTTAAAATTGGCTTAGTTTTGCGCTACTTGTACTTCACCTGTTTCCGGTACTTTACCTCGTGATGATCTTTGCTGGAAGGGAGACTGGATGCTACACTTTGCAAGTATACGAGCAATGATTCCTTGGTACTTTGCTTATGACAGGGTAAATTATGCCCGCTACCTCCCCTACTACTAGGTGCAGATGTCTCAGCTACCCATCACACATCCAGATGTGCATACAGAGTTCATGAAAGGGTGTTTCTCAGTTCAGTTGGGAACCACAAATCCCTTTGGCCGAATCCCTGTTGACCAAACGATAGAAGAAACTGTGAACAAGGACACTCAGACAGCTGGGGGTACAAAGGGATTCAGCCGTAAACCAGGAGCGGTGACAAAATATTACTTAACAGCTGAACACAGGAGCATGTACCTCAGGCAACTGAGAGACACGATAGGTCAAAGCAGGTCCAAATTTTTTCATCCAGATCTACAAAGTTCAAGGATCAGGAAAGATGAGGCAGACGTAGAATCTCTCATTGACCTTATGGATAATAACTGGATCAACCCGATGACCCTCTAAGAAACTGAATTGGTCAGCCTCTCCACCGGCAACTTAGCTCCACTTGATGTAACCAGAGATCTTCTGAGAGCCCATGAGATAGGTGAAGAAGCTTACCAGGTGTTTAAACAAGAAAGGCTAGACGAGGATCCACCACCTGTCAAGTTCCATGAGAAAATGACCAAGAAAGGTTTGAAGACATTCTCAAATGTCAGCAAGAAAACTGCTCATGGAAAGAAAGCACACAATGTGGTTTTGAAAGCAGATAGAAACCTGTTCAGTCACATAATATTGGTGGCTGAAACCAGGAAGGTGAACATGAAAGATGTCCTTGCCCACCCATTGGGTCCACTGCCATGGACACTGGCAAATGCTGATGGGTCCCTTCGGAAGACAAATAAAGCTACACTTGCGAGGGAGCTAGAAAAAATGTGTCCCCTGCAGAACAGATAGCAACCCCATCCGCTACCATCATTGATGGGATGACTGTGTTCCAAAAAATGAATGCCAACAACAAAAAGTTTGAACAGGTGGCAGAGTTGGGATTATCTCAGGTTCTCCGTGATGGGGCACAAAGCCAGGGAATTGATGTTGTGTTTGATGTCTACCGCCATACTTCAATCAAAGATGCTGAAAGATTGAATCGGGGTACAGATTCTTCTATTCAATACAAGAATCTCGCTGGGGGACATCACATTCAACAGTGGAGAATATTCCTCTCAAACCCCAGTAACAAGACCAGTCTTATCAAGTTCCTGGTAGAAGAGTGGAAGCTGCCACGATACAGAGTAATGTTGCATAACAAGGTGTTGTACGTCACTTGTGAGGAAAACTGATTCAAAGTAACAAAGGATGGATATGAAGAAGTAGCAGAACTTTTCTCTACACAGGAAGAGGCTGATACGCGACAGCTCTTGCATGCTTTCCATGCAGAAAATGAGGGTGCCAAGTCAGTTGTTATCACAGCTGAGGACACTGACGTCATGGTGCTTTGCCTGGCCTTCCAGAAGGCCATTCCCTGTCCTTTATACCAAAAATGTGGAACACAGCACCGGCTATGTTTTGTTGACATCAGCAAACTTGCAAGCTCACTCGGAGGCAACATCTGTGAGAGCCCAATTAGCTTACATTCTTTTACCGGCTGTGACAGTGTGAGTGCCTTTGCTGGTCGAGGGAAAATAAATGCATTGAAGACAATGAAAAAGGATGCTTCCTGCCAAGGTGCCTTTGGTCAGCTGGGACAGTCGCGGAATGTGAGTGATGAGCTGTTCTGGAAAATTGAACAGTTCACCTGCCGCATGTACGTTGCAAATAGCAGCATCACTAAGGTGAACGAATTGCGTTACCAGCTCTTCTGCACCAAGAGGGGAGAGGTAGAATCTAGTCAGCTGCCACCATGCAAAGACAGTCTGTTAATGCATGTTCTACGAGCCAACTGCCAGATTGCAATCTGGAGGTGCTCTCTTGATGCTATTCCTTCAATACTGTGTCCTACTCAGCATGGAAGGATGAATGATGATAGCAAGCTTGCCATTTGCTGGATGCGTTCTCCACCTGCACCAGAGATTGTTCTGGAACTGTTAGCATGTAAGTGTGTGCGCTCATGTAAAATGCCGACTTGCCCTTGCTTGAAAAATGGACTGGTATGCACAGATATGTGCAGATTACAGAGTTGCAGCAACCAGAAGCCTCAGGATGAGCCAGCGCTGCTCTTCGAACTCAGGGAGTCTGATGATGATAGTGATGGGCAGTGTGATGAGTGACTGATAGTACATGTACTATTGCATGATCTTTAATGGTACAGTTGTTACTGCCACAGCAGACATCGAACTTGATGGCAACATGAATAACAAGTTGTAAGGGTTTACAAGAGTGCCAGATATTTTTTTTTATGTGGTTTTATACTTCAGTTAATGCTTACTCTCAGTGTAATTTTCCTTGTTATATTGGATTTCATTTGTGTATTCAGACAACTATACATTCATAAAGGCCACTGTTATCACCTAATGACGTTGATCAAAGTAGGCTAATACTTGTTTAAAAAAACTAAAGACGCGCAATACCTCAAATGAGCGAGAACTTGGGGAGTTTGACGATGAGAATAGTTAAGAGTTGTACGAGTAGCTGACAGTTTTACTGTGGTAACATGCACATTTTTCCGAGCTGAAAATTTTATTTGACAATCATTGTTATATACCATATCAGTAGACAGAACTTGATTGCAACATCGTCTTTCATATCTTTATGTGAATGGGATCTTTCAGGATCACAGATTTTCTTTTTATGTGCTTTGGAAATTCAATTAAAATTCAACCATTTAATATGATTTGTCTTATTTTGTTTTCTTGCTTAGATGTTTTAAGTAATTAGGAAACTATACGTTCTTAATGGCCAGTTCTGTCACCTAATGACTTTGATTTATATCCTTAATTGGTACGTAATAACGCGAATTTCATCATTTTTTACCCTTGTACGGTAACGCTATAAATGTCATGAAAACTACCACTAAGCTACCATTCCAGCAAGGTTATCATATCAGGATATGTTCAATACATATCTAGGATTACAAAAATCATCACTAACCTTTGCCACCTCAGATGGTACCAATATGTGATTTTGGGGGCCTGGGCCCATGGACTAAAGCTCAAGTTGAGGTAAGGGAAGACTTAAAATTATAGTTTTTGATATTTATTTTACAAGAAAGTATTTCATTGTGTTGTAAATATTATTTGCAAGAAATTCAAATAGTTAAGTTACATAGCTACGTTTGTGATTTCACTATAGCAGCTCCACCTTGTGTTGTATCTTTAGCCCAGGGGTGTCAAACTGACCCGTAAAGGGCCAAGAGGCTGCAGGTTTTCACTCCAACAATGCAGAAGCGCTCCTGATACAACTAATCAGTTGTGCAGGCCTAGATCAGTTGATTAAATCTGTGCTTTCAGGTGAGCTTCTGTTTGGTAGGATTGCAGACCTGCAGGCTCTTGGCCCTTTTACGGGTCAGTTTGGCATCCCTGCTTTAGCCAGTATACTTTGAGTTATTGTCTGTTGCACATCAGTGCTCAATGTTTTACAATAGAATAACCAGTACCCATTTGCTGAGTGATTTATTGAACATTTATTTCTTTTTTTTTTTTTTTACATAAATTTAGAACATTTATTTCTGATCAGACTAGGTGTAATAACGTGGTTTCAGGTAGCCTCTTTTGTGAATACATGACACGTCTAATAATTCAGAATTTGCATAAAAATACTCTTGACTCTGTGTTGGTGGTTAATCTGTAGAAAAAAAAGAAGGAAAAATTGGGTGTATTGCATCTAGCACTGTCGAGAACACCAAAAAACAGAAAAATGAATAACAGCCATTGTCGTAAAAAATGTCAGGGGCCCACACTGATATTCTTTCAGGGGGCCCAGAATTCCTAGCAACTGCCCTGCCTCATACCATGACACACACTGGCTTTTGAACCTTAAATAGATAAAAACCAATCAAAAAAATTTATTGGATACTCATGAAAGATACTTGGATTACATAGCAATGGACTAAGTACAATGTATGTGACGGGGTGTTCAGGAATCACTCGCGAGAACAGAAATTGCAAAAATTGTAAGCCTTTATTGCAAAAAGGGGTCAGGACAATAAGACAGAGGGATTGCTTAGCCAAAATCAGTATCCAAAAAGCGAAGTCAAAATAACAGGCAGGGATCAGAACCAGAGTAGCAGATGTGTGATGGTGCATAAACAGTAATCCAAAATCTTAGTCAGAATCCAGAAGGGTGGGTCATACACGGGGCATCAAAAACAGGAATCCTGGTCAAACAGAAAATGGGTCAAAACCCAAACAGGCACAAAGAAGAACAGCAAGGGCAAGACAATCTCAAGGTTGCACAAAAATAGTCACTGGAGAAGCAATAATCAAAAGGCATACAAGGAGCTCAGCACAATGATCAACTGACGGGGAACAAACTACAGTGAAGACTTTAAATAGACGAGGGAAGTCACTTGCTATGCAGGAACAGGTGAATTGGATAAGAACTAATACAAAAGGGAAGCACACATTAGGAGGTCCTTAACCACAAATAATTGGCAATAGCCATGACATGGACAGGATTCACGCAGACAACTACGACAGATAAACAGCTCTGGTCAAGGACTTCCTTGTGCACAGATAAGGAGTGCAGGATAGCAGTTGAGCACGTGAGAGAGATCTCACAGAAACGCAGGAAGATGCAGAGAAAGTAAAGCAAGAGGCGGAGACTAGAACAGGGCGAGAGCTGAGATTGCATCAGAAGTAATTAGTAGCGGTGCTCGTAAGTTAGTTAGTTAGTTGGTTAGTCAGCAACATGTAGGCCTACATGGATTAGTTAGATTAGTAAACTATGATACAAAATATACATGTTAGTATTATAAGTAGGGCTGTCTCTATAATTAATCGAGATTAATTTAAGCGCAATAAAAGTAACTGCCACTATGAGGTAGACAGATGTGATTGCTTATTACCTTTTCTATGACACTCACCGAATGCGGGCATTTGAAATGTTTCCGGGAATAAAACTGTGATTTGAAGTTCGCTAATTACCAGCAAGGTTGGACAGCCTCCATCGCCTTGGCATAATTAGCTCACCTTAAATAATTTCCCGCGTACTTTGCCTAACTTGCAATCAAGCCATTTATTCAACCAACTGACTAATCACAATCAAAATGTGGCGTGTAATGATCAAGAAGTGATAATGAGAAGCAGACGGACCTAACCAGGTTGCCTTGTTAGATTGAAAAAATTTCAATAATCTGAATAAATAGCAGAGCTCTGAATTCCACCTTTCATCAAGGAATTTTGTATGTATTATTAAAGATATTTCTAAAAAAAATGAAGTTATTCAAAGATGGCCCTGGTTTTAAGAGCTTAAAAATATAGGCTACGTGAAGTGTAGAACATTTTGAGAAGCATACTGAACATGAATGTGAGAGAGAATATGGTTGCATTGCAGGCAATAGTCAAATGCACTGAAGATTAGGCAATTAACGTTCAGGCGAATCTTTGCCGCAAATTTGAGGCATTTTTCATTAGATAATTGAACGAGAGTAATTTAAAATAATGTAACCCATAGCACTTGATTTTATTTACTTTTGAGCATCTAAATAACCAACAGTGACGGTGAAAAACATTTTGTTTAAGGGTATACAACGTGACATGTAAATTGTTAACGAGTTTGAAAATCTTTTAATATAACGCGGCAGCCTGGTTAAGTCTGTCTGGTTCTCATTCTTCTTAATCATTATAGGCCACATTTTGGTTTTGATTTGTCAGTTGGCTGAATAAATGGCTTGATTGCAAGCAGAGGCGTTACCAGGATGCCAAGCTTGGGTGGGCATTTGTCCTCTTTGGGGGGGCAAAAAAGAACCTCTAAATCGCCATAAAATAAATAAATAGGGCCTATATATATATATATATATATATATATGGCGGCTGGTGAACTGGCAGTAGGGGAGGGACATTAACAGGTGTGGTTTGTTTTCATTAATTATGCACACTAGGGTTGAGCCAATCATGAACCGCAATTTTTTAAGGCGTAGCACCACCACCTGCTGCCATGGGGCGAACATCCGAGCTTTCCCTTTTCCTTCATTAAACCCATCGCAGGTTGAGCGAAAGTGTAAAATATCAAAGGGCATGTGAAATGCTTCCGGAAAGAAAACTTGGCTGTCATCAGTATTTTTCGGCTACTTGCTTCACAGAGCCAAATAAAGCAGTGGTTCACAAACTCGTTCCTGGGGGACCCCTGTGTAGGTTGGTTTTTGTTCCAACCACACTGGCAATCTCAGTACTTTAACAAGATGTTAATTATCCAAACTAGGCTCTTATACTGTTGGATTACTAATATTCTTCAATCACATCATGCCAGAATTGTCAATGTATGCAATGAAAAATTTATCTTCAATGGGCATGTAGTACTCACTGGATTAAATTTCAAAGAGTTGATTTCAATATACATAAAGAAAGGTAACTATAACCAATGCAATTAAAGTCTGAGGTCAATCAGCAGGCTCTTAATTGGTATGTACACCTGGCCTTCATTCCTAACCATCAAGAGGATAATGATGCATGCAATAGCAACGCCAATGATAATGAGGCCCACCAGTTTTGTGGTGAAGTATCAGGTGAAAATAGCCCATTATTGCGTAGGCAATTAACCAAGTTACGTGTTAAGTCATAAAGTTGGCAAGTTAATCTCATTGGTGTGTTACCTCCTTAATTTTTTGCTGATTGTACTCATTGCACTATGTAAAATTATTAATCTTTGGGGCATTTCAAAGCCATGTTTGGCATTCTGTAGATTAAGATGATAAATTACCTCTCTGAAGATCAACAGAACCTAATTAAGAAAAACTAATAAGCTTGTTAAAATCCTGGAATTGCTATTGTGGTTGCAATAAAAACCAGCATACACAGGGGTCCCCCAGGACTGAGTTTGAGAACAACGGAAGTAAAGGACTACAGAATCGCCTCCTATTAACCAATTAGGCAACTCTCAGAAAAAAACAAACCTGTTCCCAATTACTTTGCTTGATTGGCAATCAAATGGTGGATTCGTCTACTCTAATGTGGTGGCTGAGCCACAGTAAAACCACAAACGGATTACGCCACCCCCTGATGTTGGGCAGAGGGACCCATTAACTTTCCTCTGAATATAAAATGGCTACCTTATACTTTTCCCGCGAAGGGACAATTGACCAAGAGGCAAATATGTATACAAATGCAAATTTATTACAATACGAATGCAAAACAGTCAGTGCAAGAAATACTGCAATAAATACAGGAGATGCAATGTGTCAATAAAAAGGATAACTGGCTGAAACTCCCCAACCTAGGAAGGTCGAACCAGCACAGGCAAAACCCCCGTTTCTGCAGGAGACCCTGGAGAGACAGAAAATCACAGGCAGCAACCCAACACCAAACCAAGCATGCAACCCAGCAAGCACTACACACTTAAGATTTCAATACACCACTACACTCACACCGTGTTGTTGCTACAGATACACTAAACACCAATACAGTGCCTCACCCATCTGGTCACCCCCAAAAAGAGTAGTGCAGCAGTGCGGGTCCGGCCTTGCACAGAGATCGCCTAAACAGAGGAAAACATGTAAGAGAGGGAGAACAACCAGCATCCAAAGGCACCGGCATTTGCACTAGTCTACTTATAATGGAACAATTTAAAAGGCACCTACTGGTAGGCCCAGAGGTACCAACAAACCCAAGAAATGGACAAAATCCACAGAGAACGACAGTTCAATGATAACAGTGGCTGGCCTGGTCCCTTTTGAAAAAAATAAAAACCCATTAGTTGCCAGTCTTGTCAAACACAGTGACATTCTTAAACGAATCCACAAATGTAGTCCTACTTGGCAATACTCAATGCTCAATTGTCCCACATCGCAGTAACACATGGGCTGGACATTCCAAATGCTACAAACACACAAAAAGATAATAAGTACATGGTTAAACACCAATTTAAAACTTTCAATAAGAGTGAACATGGTCTTAAAATCATTTACCAGCATATCAATGTCCATATCTCTGTAGCTGGAGATTGGGTTGATCACATCAATGATTGAAATAAAGCCATGCAGTGGTCTCTGTGCTTTCTGCAAGGAGTAACACAGTATTTGAGCTTACCCTGGTAAAATAAAATAAGAATTAAAATCCAAGGCATATGTAACAAACACTCTTAAATAACCGTCCATACCTTCATAAAAATGGAGCCTGGCTCAGCTGAGCAGAATTGAGTGGCAGAACAAAGACTAATTGGCAGCCACCAAACATTTATCACTTCCTAATCAGTCATGTGATCATGAGACTTCCTTTGCTCATGTGACCTTAAGGTAAGGGAATGTTGCAAAAATATGCGTCAGACTCCCTATACAGGTCCCTACACTAAGTTGAATGAGTAGAGCTGTTTAGACAGCATGTGTGATTGATGCATTTCGAAATTTAAATGGCCATAGAACAGCAAATTTGCATGAACGCGATTTCGTGCAACTGATCATTTATATCTGACATTCACATTTCATGCTTTTGGGGAAGAGGAGAATTTTTTTCTAATTATTCAAACTGGCATTCTTTCAATCTAACACCGTAGCTCAGTTATGTTTTTCTGCTTTTCACCATCACATCTTAATCGCTATAGGCCACTGAAATTGTTTGATTGTTATTGAGACCAAGTACACGGGAGCAGATTTAGGGAAAGGCGGAGCACCTGCAATTTGCGAAATCTAAACTCGGGCTTCTTCCCGGCAGCATTTTAAATCGTTTAAAGCCGCTTCAGGTGTGTCTGTTTAAACGCGTTTACTTTTCTTAGAGTTGCCTTCTGAAGTCCTTTGCTTTGGCTCCGTTCAGCACGTCACCGAAAAATACTTACGCCAGTCAAGTTTTCTTCCCGAAGTGCTTATGATACAGAATTATTGTAGCAACAACCCCAGTGAGTGACTAGCAACTCCAGACTAGCTGCTGGCGAGCTGCCTGGGCTCACTCGGTAGCCAACTCCGGTTATAACCACACGAGTCAAAACAGATGACAAACTAGTACACAAATTACCTTAATGTCAAACAACAAGAGTAACAAAATAAGCGGTGGCAGAAGTAGCAACAAAAGAGATATGGGCGAAGTTTTAATACCCTGAGAGAAGCACAGAGCCGTTGACGTGACCTCAGACTGATGAGTGAAAACGGCAGTCGAAGAGTCTGGGCCGGTTCATACCCAACGCAAGGCACGCGAGTGTACGCGACGACAGGTCCGTTCCATTCAGTTCACAGAGAAGCCTGAACGCGCGTCCCTTGCTGCGCTGAGCCTTGTTAAAAAGCAGTACACTGCTCATGCAATAGGGCAGTGGTTCCCAAAGTGGGGGGCGCTGAGCAATTGCAGGGGGGGCGCGGGAGTTCCGGACACCAACAGAAAATCATTTGCATACAGTCCATTCGCTGCCCAGAATTCTGCGATTACATCGTAAATGCCTGCCTTACTCTCAACATAACTGTTCGCCAAATCATTCATCTAGCCAGCCATTTTCATAAATAATTTATGAATGTAGTTGTTCAAATATTTGAAGCCGGTAATGTAGTCTCGCGATACCCAACTCGCCGCTTTTTATCCTGCACTGATCTGGCATATTGATAATAAAATGGTAAGTGACACCGAACAAAATCCGATGAATACAAAGCAGAAATAACCGAGATCGCGTCATCTTATTCTCGATAATATGAATGCTCTGTATGCCAACAGATTATTTTTATCCAGCCCACCAACTGAAAGTTACAAACATATCGGCAGGTTCGGCAAGTGGTGTTCATGAATTTTTTTTCGTACTTCGCTGTCTTTCTGCATCATAGAAACATAATTTTAAGTAGACGGCTATACTCAGGCAGAGGAGTGTGATACAGCCTAATGATTTTATACTTTAAAAGAGATTTTGCATTATTAAATTTTCGTGTCCTTAATTGGAAAATAACTGTGGCCGTTTCCAAACGTGCCAATCATTTTTAATGTTCCCAGCTCGGCTAGACAAAAATCATCCGTTCAGAGCATTAATATTCTCTATAATAAGCTGACGCGATCTCGGTTAACGTATTTTAACTTAAAAGTGCGAGGCCAGTGAAGAGAGGAAAGTGTAACTGTCTCGAGACACTCCTTCAGCGGTCCGCACAAGGTCGCTGATTGGCTGTATGCAAGTAAGTTTCTGTTGGTGTCCGGAAAATGCATGAATAGCAATGTTGTTGTATATTTAAAAAAAAAAAAACCTGTTACACAGAACATAATTACACAGTTAAGGTGCTTGAAAACAGTTACACTTGTAGCCCACTTATCCCTATATTTATGAGGGAAGGGCCCTGAGTTCTTAAAATCCCTTCACTTAAACAAGTACTTAAATTTCCTCTTACCTAAATACAATTTCCCTGTCTTGAGTTTATTTAATCAATTATTCTGTATTCTGACCTCAGTTATTCAGTGTATCTGCTTTAAACCTTTATTATTTAAACATTATAATGCTCCTTTAATGCTGTAATATCACGAGTAAAAGGGAAAAAAAACAAGCATCACACGAAATGTAGTTTAAAAGTAAACTGCTTCTTATTTACTTTTGAAATATTCAAAATAAAAAAACGTTAGATTCAACTGTACTTCTTTGAAACATAACGGATTTTCTTCAATTGAATTAGATTACCAGAATGTTGCCTTTTCAATTATAAGATACCTTAAATCACGTTACCAATATTGTAAACCAATACCAATAAGTAAACGCATGTTACGAATTATTCAAATAAACACCAAATCAGTGGGCCCACACTCAAAAGCACAGCATACACACACAAGCCGGCAGGTACATTATTAAAATAACAAACCCCGTTGCAGGCCTGATGCGACGCTTGGGAGCGGAGAAGCCCAAATCTGATGGCTCTTTCACGCAAGAGCGCGACAAAAAAAAACTTATGCTACCTTACTTTTGAGTTCAGTCTGCAGCGTTACCAGTCTCTCGGCACTCCGATGAAAATAATACAGCAAGCAGGCATCCGGTGATGGCGTGGTCTCTCTCTTGCTTGAAATGGTAGCCAACCTCTCAGTCAGTCCCGCGAACATGCAGGTGGTGAACGTTTAAGAAGAGTGCGGCCTCTACCGCGAATTCAATGGAGCTTTGCGCTAGCTTGATGGCTCTAAACCCGTCTTAACAATCACGAAGTTTCCACGTCGAAAACAATGGACTGTAGCCTTCAGTGCAAGCTTGGTTAGCTATACAGGGGCTAATAGTCCATTCACTTTGTTAGTGAACGCTAGCGAAAATAAGCACATTTAGCTAATGAGCTATTGCATACGTATGAAGCTAATGCAAAAGCTGGAACAGCTATAGGAAAAACTTCGGTTAGAAATATCTCCCGCAGTTCACAGGAAATATGTAGTATCTTGATACAGACCGTCGAGTAGATAATCTGAAAACACCATCTACAAACTGATTTACAAAACTTTAAATTGACTTATTTTAATTAACACTCGCGACTTAGTCAGTCAAGCGACCAGAAAAAAATTAGTCTCTCCAGCTTCCCTCTGTTCTCCCGCCACGCATGCTGGGACTTAACACACCAATGAATGACCAGTATTACTCTTCATCTCAACATACTACTACTTCCTATTACTGCAGTGAACTCTTCAAAATAAACGCATTTATAATTATACGTTGACCATTAAAACTGATTTATTACTTGGTACCTTGTAATGTTTCTATGAGATCACTTAAACTTATTTATTGAAACACGTTTTAAACCATATGATGTACTATTTTCACCATGTTACACACTTAAAATAATTACACTGTGGTTGTTTGTTATTTTGCTATTTCCAATTCTAAAAGTAGCCTAGTTTTAGTTTATGACAATCTATAGTTTATGACCGTTTACTCACATTTTTTCCAAAAAGGTTGAGGTTTATATAAATTACAATGAGTGAAATAAACTGCAATGGTCTCTGAAAACAAAATGTGCGTATGTATTACCTATTTTTTTGGGGGGGGGCGCAAAAATTTTTTTATGTACCAAAGGGGGGCCCAGCAGAAAAAGTTTGGGAACCACTGCAATAGGGGGTAGCAAAGTTCTCTCCGTCTCCTACTCCTTATTTCTTCTTTTGGGTGTTGAAGACATATTATGGTGCATTATTTGCTTTATCTCCCCTATTGGAATCTCACGGAAATACACGCGTCGACGCGTCGCGTTACAAAAATTTGGACGACACACTTTGCTACGCAAGGACGCAAGATGGACACCTTGTGTTGCTCAATGCGTTGCCTTGAGTTCGCGCTCGCGTACCTTGCGTTGAGTATGAACCGGCCCTATGGGAGGGTCCCTAATTCGATAGTTTCACAGCAGAATAGACTGGCAAAGGAATCCACCAATCACACATAGTGATAGATAAATGAAACATCCTGAAAGGAACAGTCCACCGTACTTTCATAATGAAATATGTTTTTCTATGAAATGAGACGAGATGATGCGTACCTCTCCGAGCTTTGAGCAACCACCCAGTCAGCCAGACGGGCTGCCACTCCTGTTAGCATTTGTAGCTAGACTCATTGTGGTCAACGGTATTTTTCGGGGCTGTAGTTAGATGCGACCGAAGTCTTCCTCGTTTTTCCTGTTTACATAGGTTTATATGACCAGTGACAAGAGTTCGGGTTCGGGTGCGCAAATCCAAAAGTGGCTTTTTCTATGCAGTGGGAAGTGCGTACTATAATGACAGGCGTAGTAACACCTAGTGATGGAGAAACCGAAGCTTTCTGAACTACTGAATCAATTATGAAGCAATTCTGTTGAATGGTTCAGGGTTGCGAAGCATTTGATACAATTAAATATGGCGACATCTGCTGGCCAATCTTCAACATAGCATTTGCGTAGAACAATAAAGGACAAGGTGTCATGAAACAGGCACTGTTATGAACGTTTTACAATAAAGGATCTATGTCCATCTTATAGTTTTTGACTTTTTTTCAAGACAATAACATATTTGTGTTATAATGTGATTGTGCCGTGATAAAATACTGTATGTAATGGAGATATGCTTTTGCAAGATTGATAGAAATACAAAAAAAGATTTTTCAAAATTTGGGGCGAAAATGCAAATGTTTATGCAGCTCGGGACTGTTGTTGCAGTAGTCGAGTAAAATGCTGCATAAGTTGGATAGGGGATTTACAGGGTTCAAAGATTTTTATTTAAAAACAAGACAATTTCAGCTGAGCTGGGCTTTAGTCTGTTTCTCTTCTTTGATACTACCTCTCCAGCTTTGGAGAAGACCCTTTCACTTGGCACAGAAGTTGTTTGGCATATGAGAATATCAGTGGGCAAGCTTGTAAAGACTGGGATAAACTGCTGACCTTGAATACCAGTATTTCAATGGGTCTTCCCCAAAAATCCCGCCCTGGATTCAAAACCCGAGTAACACGTCGCCGATACGCGTGTGACGTAATGAAGCTTCATTTGGGGAGTCACGTGGTTTTTTACATGGTGAAGCAAGGCATCAAAACATATTGCCGAGATACTTCTGCTTCGAGAGATCGATACCGTCTCGAGCCGTCTGTTTCGAGCGTAACATCCCTAGTAACACCTTCTGCGCGCTTCGACAGCGCATTGATACCTTTACTTCTGATTTCTTTTCTCTCCCACGACCCCCCTTACTTCCGTAAATACAACCAACGTGACTGCACTGCTCTACTAGGTACACAGTCAGGAAGCCAGAGCTTGCAGAAAATTATAAGTAAGGGATAATTAACGAGAAGGTGTGCATTCCACGGTTTTAATGCACGACGCGGAGTTCGCGTCGGGTGGTTGCCTCCGCGAAGAGCATTAAAACCGTGGAATGCTCACCTTCGAGTTGATTATCCCGCTTATACCATGGTCATTTGCCAGCAATATCAAATCGCAGCATTAGTCTGAAACAGAGATTATGCATAACCCAACATTATGCGCGATTATGCGGACTGTAGCTTACTTGCTACCCACAATTACAATGAACTTATGACGGTTTCCGCAGTCAGCGAGCTGAAATCAGTCTGCTGGCATAGCACGTAGCTAGCGAACTGTCAGCAGTCGCTGATACATGAAGTGGACACGTTAGCTTCATTTGAAACCGTACTCAATTACAATCTTTTAATGGATAAAGCCTGATTTTTTCGCTGCTATAATATTTACGGTCGTTATCACTTGGGTACGAGTCAGCGAGGTGAAATCAGTCTGCTGGCATAGCACGTAGCTAGCGAACTGTCAGCAGTTGCTGATACATGAAGTGGACACGTTAGCTTCATTTGAAACCGTACTCAATTACAATCTTTTAATGGATAAAGCCTGATTTTTTCGCTGCTATAATATTTACGGTCGTTATCGCTTGGGTACGAGTCAGCGAGGTGAAATCAGTCTGCTGGCATAGCACGTAGCTAGCGAACTGTCAGCAGTTGCTGATACATGAAGTGGACACGTTAGCTTCATTTGTAACCATACACAGTTACAATCGTTTAATGGATAAAGCCTGATTACTTCACTGCTACAACAGAGGAGAGAAAAGAAATCAGAAGTGAAGGTATCAATGCGCTGTTGAAGCGCGCAGAAGGTGTTACTACGCCTGTCATTATAGTACGCACTTCCCACAGCATAGAAAAAGCCAGTTTTGGATTTGCGTACCTGAACCGAACTCATGTCACTGGTCATATAAACCTATGTAAACAGGAAAAACGTGGAAGACTATGGCTGCATCTAACTACAGCCCCGAAAAATACCGTTGACCACAATGAGTCTAGCTACAAATGCTAACAGGAGTGGCAGCCCATCTGGCTGACTGGGTGGTCGCTCAAAGCTCGAAGAGGTATGTATCGTCTCATTTCATAGAAAAACATATTTCATTATGAAAGTATGGAGGACTGTTCCTTTAAAGCTCACTACCTCTGGCTGTGAATCGGTTGGATATCGCGTGTTTGCTGACAAATAATAGTAAATCAGTTTTTTATCTTGAGTTTTCATTGGGGGGGGGGCAGAGCTTTTCTCAGGGTGGGCACTGCCCACCACCCCCCCTTGGCAACGCCCCTGATTGCAAGTCAGGCAAAGTACACGGGAATTGATTTAAGGTGAGCTAATTATGCCAAGGCGATGGAGGCCGTCCAACCTCGCTGGTAATTAGCGGACTTCAAATCACAGTTTTATTCCCGGAAGCATTTCAATTGCCCGCATTAGGTGAGTGTCATAGAAAAGGTAATAAGCAATCACGTCTGTCTACCTCATAGTGGCAGTTACTTTTATTGCTCTTAAATTAATCTCGATTCATTATTGCGACAGCCCTACTTATAAGTAATCAAGGAAAGCAAGGCGAAAGAAGTAAACGAGAATTGAAGTAATACTATGAAACACCAGAAACAAATTGAAATCACCCGAAGCATGTTGGCACACAGACTGGGAGAACGTACTGAACCAAAGTGATCACAAGACAGGGGTGACAAGTGCAATGAATACAGAAATGGCATGAACAGAAAATCTGGGATGTATAATAAGCAAAATGAATAAAGAAAAGACATGGCAAAAAACACAGAATCATGACAGCAAAACACAGAACCATAACATTGTAGCCCACGCACTCAAAGCTTTTTTCTGGAATATTCTGTACAGTGCAATTAATGGTATCCCACCGAGACACTGGTGATTAAACTTGACAGATTGTCTAGAATGCAATTTTGTTCCTTTTAACAGCATAGATCCCTTCTATAACTGTCTTTAAAATAACAAATAACAAAATAAATAAAATGCTTTATTGAAGTCCACAAAATAAAGACAAGTACCTTGACAAAAATGAAAAGTATATTGCGATGAATGGGACTGACTTTTGTTGATGAAGGGATCGCCTGGATTGTGTTACGAGATTAATTACTGGAGCCATTTGTATTAAAGTGAATCTTTGGCTTCATTGTCCGCACCCCACGGGAGGGTGTTGTCGCCAGAGCGGGCGAGTAGAGAATATTTGTAATATTTTAATGTTGTTCGTCTTGTTTTAGTGTATTTTGTATCGCGCAATTTTTAAATAGATCTTAATATGCGGATACTCTGCCGTGCGTGGGGTGTATTCTCTTGCCTCTGACACCGGACCGTACCGGGTTTACAAAGGTGGTGGCAGCTTAGGCTTTGTTTAATTAAAAACTAAAGTTTATTACACTGGTGGCAGCAGAGGGATCTGTAAACCAAACAAAAATGTCTGAGGTAGAGAATAATTTATCCCAGTTTGGATTGCAGGAAATTAATGCGAGTGAAATCGATCCTTTGGCCAACATGGCCGCTGCAGTAATAGTCCCCTCAGGTAGTTAAATTCCTCGTCCAGTGTTTATGCCAGAGGATTTCACTGGGGTGGGTCGGGAATGGTCGGATTGGCTTGTACAGTTTGAATTAGCCGCAGATGTAAATGGTTGGGACGATTCTGTTAAATTGAAATTTATGTCCTTGTTGTTATCTGGCCACGCCCGCGATATGTATAATGGTGTCTCTGTGGGAGCTAAAAGTAACTATGCCTTGTTGAAGGTAGCTATGACTAGATGTCTAGAGCCTTGTGGTAGTGATGAATGGAGTAGGGTTGCTTTTGTAGAAAGGAGGAGGCTGCCTAATGAAACTGCTCAGGAGTTTGGCAATGCTCTGCGTAGGCTAGTGGCCAAAGCTTATCCCTCTTTAGATGATCATGCTAGGGATATGTTGGCTAAAGATCAGTTTGTCACACATTTTACTTCTGGGGACTTCCGAATTAGTCTCCGGGCTGCAAAGCCCAAGACGTTAGAGTCTGCGATCCACTTGGCGGCTGAGATGGAGCTCCTTAGAAATTTAGAACCAGGTTATTCTGCCTCTGATGCAAGAGTTAGAGAGGTAAAAGAAAACACCAATGACGCAAATGATCATTTTGAAGCTTTGTTGGGTGCAGTAGAAGGGTTGTGTCAGGAGGTTAAGGCCATGCAGTCGGTAGTGCTGGGGTTCCAGCGGCCTTTTGGGAGTGTGTCCCCTGCTCCCCCCTCCTCTGGTCCTTCTGGCGGCACGGTGGCATAGTGGTTGGCACTTCTGCCTCACAGCAAGAAGGTCGTGGGTTCGAATCCGGCCTGGGGCCTTTCTGTGTGGAGTTTGCATGTTCTCCCTGTGTTTGCGTGGGTTTCCTCCGGGTACTCCGGTTTCCCCCACCCACAAAACATGCAATATAGGAACCCTCCCTCCTTTATGGCTGTGTGTGAATGTTTGGTGGTGGTCGGAGGGGCCGTAGGCGCATACTGGCAGCCACGCTTCCGTCAGTCTGCCCCAGGGCAGCTGTGGCTACAAAAACGTAGTTTACCACCATCAGAGCATGAATGTGTGAGTGAATGAATAATGCCTCCATTGTAAAGCGTCTTTGAGTGTCCAAAAAAGCGCTATATAAAATTGATGCATTATTATTATTATTATTCTATGAACTCCCCTGAAGTTGTCTCGGGGGCTGGTTCTAGTAATGGTTTCAGACGTGGAGTGCGCAATCGTGCTGGTGTGTGCTGGGAGTGTGGATGTGAAAGACACCTACGTCGTGGCTGCCCATATGTGCAGGGAAACTGAAGGTGGTGGGTATAGAGGGCCAACTGCCCGCCCCCTCATTTGTTACTCAGACGGTGGCCTCTACTAATGGGAAGGGTAGTCATGTAAGTGCTAAAGTGGGTGGGGTTGAATTATTTGTGTTGGTGGACAGTGGGGCTGATTGATCGGTCATTCCAGAAAAGTCATGGAGGACTATTACAAAGGGGGGGTGCGAGTTAATTAAGTATTCAGGCAATGTATCTGCTGCTAATGGAGGGGGTATGCCTATATTAGGGATTTGGCAGTCAGTTTGCCAGTTTGGCCCCCTAGCCCTTGTAGTAGAGTTTTTGGTTGCGGATGTTCCCTCAAGGGATATCCTGCTTGGTTTTGACTTTTTGTCAAAGTATGGGGCAGTGATAGACTATAAGGAGAGGGTTTTCCGGGTAATGGGGAAAGCCTTGCCCTTATTGTTTCAAGAAGACTCTTTGCAGCCCCATACAGTTATTATAAAGTCTGATACAGCTGTGCCACCCCAAAGTGAGGCTATACTCACTGGCATAGTCACAACCCCACTCGGCGCAAATATAGAAGGTATGTTGGAGCCTTCTACATCACTTTCTGATCATTGTCATGTTTTGGTGGCTCGAGTAGTTTGTCGGGTAGAACAAAATGTTGTCCCTGCTCTTGTGATAAATATTATGGATGAGGAGTTGGTGTTGAAGGAAGGTATGAAAGTTGGAGCCTTGTATACAGACATTGAGGTAGAGGGGGTTTCGGGGGAGTACGGAGGGGATAGTGGGAGCAGGGAACCCAATTCACTCTGGTCGGTGGACTCCTTGGTAAGTCATTTAAGCTTGGATCAAAAGGGGTAGGGGGTGGCAGAGAAGCACGCAATTTGTGATTTGTTGTATAAGTATTTGCCAGTTTTTAGTACAGGTGATGCGGATTTAGGTAGAACCCTCCTTGCAAGGCATAAAATAGATACTGGTGATGCCAAACCTGTTAAGTTGCATCCACGTCGTGTTCCTCTTCATTTACAAGAAGAGTGTGCTGCACACATTAAGCAGATGCAGGCAAGTGGAATCATTCAACCGTCGTGTAGCCCTTGGGGTGCCCCTGTGGTTTTAGTGAGGAAGCGGGATGGGGGGCTCCGGTTTTGTGTTGATTATCGGCGGCTGAATGATCTTACTAGGAAGGATGCTTATCCCCTTCCTCGAATTGATGACGCCCTGGATAGTTTGCATAAAGCTTGCTGGTTCTCTACTCTTGACCTTGCCAGTGGTTACTGGCAGGTTGAGATTGATCCCGAAGACAGACATAAGACAGCGTTTGTCACGCGCCAGGGGTTATTTGAATTTAATGTGTTAAGTTTTGGATTATGCAATGCGCCAAGCACCTTTCAGAGGCTTATGGATGTGGTTTTGGCAGACTTGCAGTGGACAACCTGTTTGGTCTATTTGGATGATATCATTGTTTTTGGCCGTACGTTCATGGAGCATTTGTCCCGTTTAGATGAAGTGTTGTCCAAGATTCGTCAAGCTAATCTTAAAATAAAACCTTCCAAGTGTAACCTTTTTTCTACCCAGGTGCAGTATCTTGGCCATATTATTTCAGCAGAAGGGGTTAGGGCAGATCCAGCTAAGGCGCAGGTTGTAAGGGAATAGCCAGTTCCGAAAAATCAAACCGAAGTGAGAAGCTTTATAGGGTTAGTGTCCTACTATCGACGTTTTATAAAGGGGTTTGCAGAAATAGCCTGCCCGCTTCATCAATTGACTGAAAAGGGAAAGCGATTTAAGTGGTCGGATGCTTGTCAGATAGCATTTGAACAGCTTAAATCTAAGTTGATTTCTTCCCCAGTGTTCGCCTATCCGGATCCTGCAAAGTGTTTCATTTTAGATACCGATGCCAGTGATGTGGGCATAGGTGCAGTTTTGTCACAGGAGAATAATGGAGTGGAATATGTTGTAGCTTATGCTAGTAGAGCTTTAACAAAGCAGGAGAGAAAGTATGCTACAACAAAGAAAGAGTTGCTGAGTATGGTGACTTTTACTTGGTACTTCAAGCATTATCTGTTAGGGAAAGAATTTATACTGCGTACGGATCATAACTCACTCGGGTGGTTACATAACTTTCAGGGCTTGGAGGGACAACTAGCTCGATGGGTAGAGCAGTTGGCCAGTTTCCAGTATAAGATCATTCATAGGCCAGGGAAAGCTCATGCCAATGCAGATGCTCTTTCTAGGTTACCGGCGTTTGTTACAGCAGCCCCGGTGGTACGCCATGTTGAAGCTGTGATTCCGGGTCGGCCTCCCCAAGGCTCCACCGTGCTTGCTATACAGGAGCAAGAGGTTGGGAAGCAGAAAGCTCTGGAGGGGGTGGAGGATGAGCTGGTAGAGGCCCAGAGGGGGGATGCGGAATTACAGCGGCTTATTTATCTTAAAGAGAGGGGACGGAGTCTTTCTGAAGATATAGCCTTGCAAAAGTATGCTCATGTGTGGTCACAGTTGTAGGTTAAACATTCTTGTTTGGTAAGAATACCGCCTACCAATTCTGATGCTGCATTTCAAGAGCAAGTTGTTCTTCCTAAGTCATTGGTTCCAAAAGTTTTGGCACAGTTGCATAATTCTCCTACGGGGGGTCATTTGAGGGTACAGAAGCTGCAGGGGAAGGTGAAAGATCGTTTTTTTTTGGCTAGGGTGGTTTGGTGATGTTAAGCAGTGGTGTAGGGAGTGTGTGGATTGTGCCTCCCGGAAGATGCAGGGTCGTTGCCCTTGTGCCCCACTTCAATCATCAGTTGTATCCCGGCCATATGAAAGGGTAGCACTTGATATTTTGGGCCCTCTGCCAGAGATGGGGGGGTAAAAATAAGTATGTGTTGATTATTGGGGATTATTTCTCTAAATGGGTGGAGGCATTTCCCCTGCCTGATCAGGAAGCCCACACTATTGCTAAGGTTTTAGTGGAAGAGTGGGTTTGTCGGTTTGGGGTTCCAAGGAGCCTTCATTCAGATCAGGGACGGTCTTTTGAGTCCACTTTGTTTCGAGAATTGTCAGCTTCTTAATATTTGTAACACAAGAACATCACCATATCCACAGTCAGACTGTCTCCTTGAGCGATTTCATCGCACTTTGTTGTCTGTTGTCGTTGTTTGTCGAAGAAAATCATTCTAACTGGGACACTTTTCTGCCACACGTGATGATGGCATATCGCAGTAGTGTACATGCCAGTACTGGGTTTACCCCCTATAAGGTGTTGTTTGGGCGGGAGATGGTCCTCCCAGTGGACATAATGTTAGATTTGGGAACTGGGAAGGAATTCCCCTCAGCTTGCTCATATGTGACCCAGTTAGTTGAGACATTGTCCACTGTGGTTGAGGCAGTGAAGAAGCATCAGACCAAAGCTTCCAGTCAACAAAAAATCAATTTTGACTTTAGGGCAAGCTTTCAGTATTTTTCTGAGGGGGAGCTTGTATGGGTTTTGAATAAGGCTAGGAAGAGAGGATTGTGCCCCAAGCTTCAGAGACTCTTTAAGGGCCCCTTTAAGGTTGTAGTGAGGGTTACTGAGGTGTTGTATCAGGTGGCACCAGTTGTGGGGGGTTTGGGGGTTGTTGTACATTTCAACCGTCTTAAACCTTATGTGTCTGCCTGCCTAGGCTCGTCACCAACCCAGGATGAGTGTGTGGCCCCAAGTCAGAGGGATGAGAGCTCTGCTGCTGACTTCCTGCAAAGCACGCCATCTTCATCTGGTTGTGCTATGCCTTGTCCCCAGGCTGTAATGAAGGCGGATGAGGAAGGAGCAGCAGGACTGTTGCGGGGCTCCAGTGGTATGACAAGGGAGGTCGAGACCCCCGAAGGGAATGAGTTTCAGCAGGCAGCAGATGACTGCAGTGAAACGGTGGACACTGGAGGGATCTCGCTGGGTCCACCCAGGAAGAGGAATACTCAGGGGGACTGAGTACAAGTTGGGCGCCCTGTGTGTGAGCGAAGAGCGCCAGGGTGGCTGGGAGACTAGGACTTGTCATGCTGTCTCGAGGACGAGTCCTCCATTAAGGGAGGGAGGAGTGTAGTGAGAGGGCGGATTGCCATCTCCCTGTGTCTACTTAGGGGGGAGGGGCATTTGATTGTTGATGACAGTCACCTGTGCTTGGCGCGCAGAGAGGGGCACGCTGGATGAAAAGTGGAGAGAAAAACAGCGTGTGCCATGTAAGACTGGTCTGGCTTTCTCCTGTGGCGGTGGCACTGGGACGGGAGGGTGCTGCTCGCAACTTTCAATGTTGCCGGCAGTGAAGATAGTTGAGTAGGGGAGTTGTTCCTGTAGTAGGAGTGGAGGCAAGATGCCTCCTTTAGGCAGAGAGGGACTGGGGTTTAGAGGGCCGCTGTCTGTTTGTAATTACGAACTGGGCGTGTGTTTTAAAATCTTCTGCTTCTGTATCTTTTCCGATGTTGGCTGTATAAAATGAATGGGACTGACTTTTGTCGATGAAGGGATCGCCTGGATTGTGTTAAGAGATGAATTACTGGAGCCATTTGTATTAAAGTGAATCTTTGGCTTCGTTGTCCGCACCCCACGGGAGGGTGTTGTCGCCAGAGCGGGCGAGTAGAGAATATTTGTAATATTTTAATGTTGTTCGTCTTGTTATGGTGAATTTTGTATTGCGAACAAGCAAAGGGAACTCGCACACCTATATGCCGATGCAATGCTGTTTTATTGCATAGAAGGGGAAAAAAAAAAAAAAGAAGAAGAAAAGTGCTACCCAAGTGAGGAATGCAAACGTTTCGGTCCCAGTCAGACCATCATCAGTGCAAACATTGAAAATGAAGAACACGCCCTTATATAGGTTAGGCCACGTATACGGTAGACAGGTAGTAGGTATATAACCAAGCTTGATTCCAGGCAAGGGTATGTGGCTGGAGACATCCTGTCAACAGTACCGCACCTGTCGTGGTTAAACCTATGATCTTGATGGTAAATACCATAAGGGACTAAATAATAATAAGAAGAAAAAATAATGAGGATAATAATAATGAAAGTAAGAATGATAAGAATGAGTACATAAAAATGAATCATAGCGAAAAACACCTGGGGGGGGTTATATATCAAAACAATAAATATCACCATCAGCAGACAATAGGCGCAAGATGCAAGTATAAAGGCTATTTATAGAAAAAAGTTAAATCAAAGTCATCGTTCAGTCCATTTGGTTGCAGTGTTTTTAAATAAAAAATCCATTTTGCCTCACATCTCAGTAGAGATTGGCTAGAGCAGCTACTCCTACGGTTGGGGAGAACTCTATCAATGCCAGCAAACTTCAAGTCCTTGGCCGAATGTTTGACATCATTGAAGTGCCTTGCAACCGGCGATTTTAGGTCCCCCCTGTTTATTGCGCTCCGGTGTTCGTTGAGACGAATTCTCAACTGTCTGCGAGTACATCCAACATATTGAAGACCACAGGGACAGCTAAGGAGATAAATCACATTCACAGAATTGCATGTTATGAATTGTCTGATGGTATAGCGTCTTCCTGTTGAAAAACTGGTGAAGTGGTCTGTTTTATGGATGTTGTTACAAGATGCGCAATTCCGGCAGGGGAAAAAACCTGTGATGTCATCCAATCGTTCACTCGGGCGTTTGGAGTGATCAGAAGTATCTGAATGCACAAGCCTGTCTTTTAGGTTCGAGGACCTGGAGTATGTAAAAAGGGGCAGGTGAGAAAAAAGTTCAGAGCAAAACGTATCAGTATGGAGGACATGCCAGTGTTTTTTAACAATGTTTTTTATCTGGTAGCTGAAGGGTGTGTACGTGGTGCAGCAGATGAGGGGAGGGTCCTTGCGCGGTGGTTTCGCACCTGGACGAGTGCGGCATGAGTTACCCTCAGATTTCGCCCGGTCCAAGGCAGAATCGAGGACATCGGTGGCATAACCACGCTGGACGAACTGTTCGTACAACTTGTCAGCCTCTTTATGAAAATCATCATCCCTTTGACAAATCCTCCATACACGTAGGAATTGACTAAAGGGTAACCCACGCTTGGTGGGCTCAGGGTGAAAACTGGAAGCATGCAAACAACTGTTTTTGTCTGTGGGTTTTCGGTACAATGTAGTGAAAAGTTTCCCATCTTTACGTATAACCCAAGTGTCGAGGAAATGTATTTGACTCTTGTCATATTCCAGACTGAATACAATGGTATCAACAAGGCTGTTCATATAACGATGGAAATCTTTTAGTTGTTCTTCTGTGCCTTTCCATACTACAAAAAGGCCGTCTATGGAACGCTTGAACATCACAATGTTGTCAATAAAAGGGTTATTTGTGTGTACGTGTTTGTGTTCCAAGAAACCCATGAACAGATTTGCATAGTCGGGAGCGAATGTTGCGCCCATCGCTGTCCCTCTGATCTGAAGGAAAAAGTCATTGTTAAACAAAAAATAATTCTTGGTTAGAACCAATTTTGCCATTTCAGTCAGAAAATTAGTTGGCGGAGAACGTTGGGGGCGCGTGTTAAGAAAAAACTGCAGCGCTGCAAGGCCGATGTCGTGGGGGATATTGGTGTAAAGGCTTGTGACGTCCATGGTGATTAAAAATGTGTCACTTTCCCCGATATCAACTTGTGCCAGTGTTTCAATGAAATCCCCTGTGTCCTTGAGGTAGGAGGGTAAGGCCTCCACAAGGGGTCTTAGGTGCGCATCAACGAACTTCGAGAGGGGTTCCGTTAGTGAGCCTACGCTCGACACGATAGGGCGACCAGTAGGGAATGTATTGTGAGCTTTATGAACTTTCGGTAGTATATAAATGACAGGAATGGTTGGGTTATCAGAGGAAAGGAATTTCCTCTCTTGTGTATTGACAAAACCCTTCTCAAATGCATCACTAAGAAAAATGTCAATTTCCCTCTTGTAGGCTGCTGTGGGGTTGTTTAGTAACTTTTTATAAGAGTCAGCATCTGACAGTTGCCTTAACACTTCGTGTTCGTAATCAGAACGATTCATGCTGACCAGACCCCCTCCTTAGTCGCCACTCTTGAAAATGACGTGATTGTTCTTACAGAGGGATGACAGAGAACTTAGTTGTTCTTTGGTGCAATTATGCCTCTTCGGTGTAGCAGATGCAGATGAATACATGGACTCAATATCCCTGTCAACTAATTTACAAAAGGTGTCTATGGCTGCATTGTTAACTGGTGCTGTGAAAGTGCTCTTAGGTCTAAAAGCAGTCACAGGCATTGCAGATGTCTCTGCGGTAACAGCAGTCAGTGGGGAAGCAACTCTGTCCTTATGAAAAAAGTATTTTAATTTAATGGCACGGTAGAATTTGAAAAGTTCAACTTTCGTTTGGAAAGGGTTTGTCACAGGGGTTGGAACAAAAGAGAGTCCTTTATTGAGAAGACTAATCTCTTCTTGGTCGAAGTTTACATCCAAGAGGTTGAATAGTAGTTCACATACCTCCGGTCTCTGTTGCTCCGTCTCGTTGGAGCATTGTAGGTCCTGGCTGGTCGAGATCTTGAATCCACTCTTGCTCCTCCTGCCCCTCCTGCCCCGCGCACGGACGGCGCGGTCAGCTGGCGCGGCTGTGCCTCTCCACGAACGTGTGGTAGGTCTAAAAAATCCACGTCGGAGTCGGAGGGCAGCTCTGCAGTGCTGGACTCAGATGTTAGTGCGTCTCTGGAACGGATGCGCCTCTGGGTCGAATCTTTGTTCTCTTTGAGCCAGGGATACACGTTGTCGTTTTTATAATCCAATGTGTCTCGTTTAAATTTACCTAGTTTTCTTTTCTTCAATTCCTTTTCATATCTTTCGGTAGAAGTCTGGATTTCATCCTTCAATTTGGAAAGGTCCTCTGGTGACATAGCTGCCTGAAGTTGTGTAGACAGGCTGTCCATCTCAGCGCTGATAAAGATCAGTTGCTTTTGTGTGTGTTCGATAATCAGCACTGTGAGGTCAAGGGAAGCCTTGTTGAGGATCCGGCACCACTGCTGGCAAAACTCTGGGTCTTGGCGGCCCAAAGTTGGTGGCTTCTGAATGCGTAACCCCCGAGGAATCCTCTTGGCACGCACGTATTCGCTCAGTGTTGTACCGTGTAGGACATAGCGAGATTGCTTGAGCGACAGTTGTTTAAACTTGCGATTTAAGTCCGCTGTTGTAGCAGCCATTGAGAGACTTTCAGTGAGAGCAGTCCGTGGAAAAAGCATACTCTCAATATCCGCTTCTGAAAAGGTGCGCGTTTGCGCGTAATTATCCGTGAGACTGTAAATTTCGGCAAAGTTGGCCATTGTAAACCATCCACTAAAGATGGTGGCAGCAGAATACCCAGACAACAGTAAATGTACTTTCCAATGGAGGTACCGCGCCTTAAAACTTGATGCCTGGTGGGTGCGTAGGTTCCAATAAATAAATTGAGAACAAGCAAAGGGAACTCGCACACCTATATGCCGATGCAATGCTGTTTTATTGCATAGAAGGGGGAAAAAAAAAATAAAAAGAAGAAGAAAAGTGCTACCCAAGTGAGGAGTGCAAACGTTTCGGTCCCAGTCAGACCATCATCAGTGCAAACATTGAAAATGAAGAACACGCCCTTATATAGGTTAGGCCACGTATACGGAAGACAGGTAGTAGGTATATAACCAAGCTTGATTCCAGGCTAGGGTATGTGGCTGGAGACATCCTATCAACAGTACCGCACCTGTCGTGGTTAAACCTATGATCGTGATGGTAAATACCATAAGGGACTAAATAATAATAATAAGAAAAAATAATGAGGATAATAATAATGAAAGTAAGAATGATAAGAATGAGTACATAAAAATGAATCATAGCGAAAGCCCTGACAGGCTTGTGCATTCAGATACTTCTGATCACTCCAAACGCCCGAGTGAACGATTGGATGACATCACAGGTTTTTTCCCCTGCCGAAATTGCGCATCTTGTAACAACATCCATAAAACAGACCACTTCACCAGTTTTTCAACAGGAAGACGCTATACCATCAGACAATTCATAACATGCAATTCTGTGAATGTGATTTATCTCCTTAGCTGTCCCTGTGGTCTTCAATATGTTGGATGTACTCGCAGACAGTTGAGAATTCGTCTCAACGAACACCGGAGCGCAATAAACAGGGGGGACCTAAAATCGCCGGTTGCAAGGCACTTCAATGATGTCAAACATTCGGCCAAGGACTTGAAGTTTGCTGGCATTGATAGAGTTCTCCCCAACCGTAGGAGTAGCTGCTCTAGCCAATCTCTACTGAGATGTGAGGCCAAATGGATTTTTTATTTAAAAACACTGCAACCAAATGGACTGAACGATGACTTTGATTTAACTTTTTTCTATAAATAGCCTTTATACTTGCATCTTGCGCCTATTGTCTGCTGATGATGATATTTATTGTTTTGATATATAACCCCCCCCCAGGTGTTTTTCGCTATGATTCATTTTTATGTACTCATTCTTATCATTCTTACTTTCATTATTATTATCCTCATTTTTTTTTCTTCTTATTATTATTTAGTCCCTTATGGTATTTCCCATCAAGATCATAGGTTTAACCCCGACAGGTGCGGTACTGTTGATAGGATGTCTCCAGCCACATACCCTAGCCTGGAATCAAGCTTGGTTATATACCTACTACCTGTCTTCCGTATACGTGGCCTAACCTATATAAGGGCGTGTTCTTCATTTTCAATGTTTGCACTGATGATGGTCTGACTGGGACCGAAACGTTTGCACTCCTCACTTGGGTAGCACTTTTCTTCTTCTTTTTTTTTTTTTTTTTCCCCTTCTATGCAATAAAACAGCATTGCATCGGCATATAGGTGTGCGAGTTCCCTTTGCTTGTTCTCAATTTATTTATTGGAACCTACGCACCCACCAGGCATCAAGCTTTAAGGCGCGGTACCTCCATTGGAAAGTACATGTATTTTGTATTGCGCAATTTTTAAATAGATCTTAATATGCGGATACTCTGCCGGGGGCTCTCTGGGGGGTAACGTTGTGGCCCTGAGGCCTCCTTTATCCCCTTAATGGTGGATGTGGTTTTGTTCTGCTTGTAGTCGGGCGGGCTTAATTGTGCGCTGTGCAATTTGATGCTGTGTATTCATACTGTGAGATGGGCGCTGTTTTTCAATGGTGTCCAATGCAGTAATTCGTGAGTGTGTGTGGTTGCAGTGGTAATATTAAGTGTGTGCAGTGTGCATCCTATGGTGTTTTATGGATGTATATTACGGGTTTGCTGTGCTGTGGTTGTAAGGGGGGAACACTTGTGGCCATTGCGAGAACTCTTCAGGAGTTACTGGTTTGAGTATCTGCTCTTAATGTAATGGTCAATAAAGTAACTGGGTTTTTATAACGAATACGTGCGTGGGGTGTATTCTCTTGCCTCTGACACCGGACCGTACCGGGTTTACAAAGGTGGTGGCAGCTTAGGCTTTGTTTAATTAAAAATTAACGTTTATTACAGTACATACATAATAGTTCAAGAACCCCTGTGCTTTTAAAAACAATAAAATTAGTAGCCACAATTTGTTGGATGTAATCCCTATTCCCTGGTATATTTTCTAGCCATGCTCATCAGCGCACAACATCAGAATCATAATGTTATATAGACAATGCACTGATCATTGTTCACTGATCGCCTTTGGGATTTTATTTTGTGCTAAAACAAACAAGCTTAATCGGCATTATAATTTTCACATTATCTTTCAACATGTTACCAATGAATTCAAACAAAGAAAAACGCGCAAGTGCTTGATTGCATGAATTGATTTTATTAAGCTTATTCACATAGCTCAGTTTTACTCGCTGCACTATCCCCATAACACGCCGTATTTCTCGCTAATTTTCAGGATTTTCATTGAAATTTCAATATGTCAACATTCAGAAAGTAATAAATGTACTCACCATTGAAGACTGCACTCCTAAAATAGAAGTAAGCACGGATAAAACCGTGTAAAACTTGTTACTTTTTCCGCTTCCGCTAAATTGTTTTGACTTACGAATAATCAGCTGATGCATTTTTTTTTATACAAAAATCTCATTAATGTGCAAGTTTTACACGCGGGAAACGTCCAAATTTTGATTCATCTGACCACAGTAGTTTTCTATTTTGCCTCAGTCCATTGTAAGTGAGCTTCGGCCCAGAGAAGACATCAGCATTTCCGGATCATGTTCACATATGGCTTCTTCTTTGCATGATACAGCTTTAGTTTGCATTTGTGGATTGCACGGCAACTGTTTACATAAAATGATTTCAGGAAGTGTTCTTGAGCCCTTGCTGTGAATTCCAGTGCAGAATTATGCCTGTTTTTAGAGCAGTGCTGCCTGAGGGCCCGAAGATCACAAGCATGCAATATTGACCTTCAGCCTTTTCCCTTGCGCGCAGAGAATTCTCCAGGTTCTCTGAATCTTTTGATGATATTATATACTGTATATGGTGGGATATTCAAAATCTTCGCAATGTTACATTGAGGAGCATTTTTTTCTGAAATTGTTCCAGAATTTTTAGACTCAGTTTTTTGCAGATTGGTGATCCTCTGCCTATTTTTACATGAAAGGGTAAAATGTCTCACTTTCACCATCAGATATGTTGTCTATGTTCTTTTGTGAATAAAGTCTGGGTTTATGAGAATTGCTAATCATTGCCTTTTGTTTTCATCCATGTTTTATACAATGTCCCAACTTCATTGGGGTTTGTATATAAAAACTTGAATATTTCCATTATTAAACGCTTTCTTGTAAATGTAAAATCTCCAAGTCAGTGTCAACTCTATCTTTGAGCAAAAACTGCATGTTAGCCAGGTACTCACATCCAATTGCCCACTGTCTTGCATTAGTGAAATGGTGGTGAGGGTTTCCTCAGGGTTTCCTTGCTGTCACGAAGCCCGCTCAGTTCTGGAAGTCTGGACAGTCTAACTAAAAGCGAGGATAAAGCTACATTAACTTGCGAGCCAGTTCTCAATCTTGTCCTTTTTGTGCTCTGTACTGTTCTTCAAATATCATTAGTCATGTGACTACAGCTGAGAAAAACACTTAAGGTTCTTCTATACAAAATAATTAATTAATAATAACACCTTTGCGGGATATCTAGACTGAAATTCACCTCATAATTTGATATATCCACCTATTGTATGTTTACTACTGCTAGCAAACTGACTACTTGCCAACGTGTGACTGAAACCAGGTTTCGTTTGCCAGATGAAACTAGCGAACATGATTAACGAACATTAGTTGACATTATTTTCAAGTAAAAAGTTACTTTTGGTAGCTAGCAAGTTTTCACTTTAAATAGCTAACTATTTCTGATGAGTAAGTCTGATCACGTACGCCCTGTATGATTAAAAAAAAAAGCTTCTTATGTCGCCTCTCTTTTTTTGGTGTCTACAAAATAGAAAATGAGTTGGCATGGACAAAATTACATGTGTGTTAAGCAGCGTGGGCCAAAGAGAAAAGGCAAGACAAAAATATTTGCCTGTGCTTAAAGTATGGAGTATTAACTGACAGCCATAAGCCTGCCCTCTCGTTTCCTCTTTGCCTGCATGCAATGACATTTACTCTTGACTTTTAGCCTTCAGGTTGCTCCTCCCTTTCAACCAATCAAATGTTAGAATGCATGAATTGATTGTCGTGGGGAAGTAGCCTCTACAACTGGGTCTAATATGGCTTATCTGGAAAGATGATAAGAATAAGTTCTCTGAAATGTTGGAAGGGAAAATCTGGTCTCCCAAAACGTCCATGTGCAAACCTACAGCCCCCTTCATAATTATTGGCACTCCTGGTTAAGATGTGTGAAAAGCCTTAAAATAAATTCAATTTTTATTGCAGAAGCATATTCTCACACTGAAAATTGTAGAAAAATGTGACCTTCAACCCAAGTGAATTTTAAGGGGAAAAAAAATCCCTGACTTAGAAATAATTCCCTTTCATAAAATCACCTGTTCCTCAATTATTGGAAGTAAATGTAATTAAAGTATCTCTGTCATTTCTACAGTAGTTTACAAAGTTGATCAAAGTATCTAGGAACATTTAATTACAAAACCCAAAACCAGTGAAGTTGGCACGTTGTGTAAATCGTAAATAAAAACAGAATACAATGATTTGAAAATCCTTTTCAACCTATATTCAATTGAATACACTGCAAAGACAAGTTACTTAATGTTCGAACAGGTAAACTTTGTAATTTTTTGCAAATATTAGCTCATTTGGAATTTGATGCCTGCAACATGTTCCAGAAAAGCTGGCACAAGTGGCAAAATGACTGAGAGAGTTGAGGAATGCTCATCAAACACTTATATGGAACATCCAACAGGTGAACGGGCTAATTGGGAACAGGTGGGTACCATGATTAGGTATAAAAGCAGCTTCCCTGAAATGCTCAGTCATTCACAAACAAGGATGGGGCAAGGGTCATCACTTAGTGAACAAATGCGTGAGCTAATTGTCGAACAGTTTAGAAACAACATTCCTCAAAGAGCTATTGCAAGAAATTTAGGGATTTCATCATCTACGGTATGTAATAACGTCAAAAGGTTCAGAAAATCTGGAGAAATCACTGCACGTAAGCGACAAGGCCGAAAACCAACATTGAATGCCCGTGACCTTCGATCCCTCAGGCGGTACTGCATCAAGAACCGACATCAGTGTGTAAAGGTATCAGTAACTACAGTTCGTCACTACATCTGCAAGTGCAAGTTAAAACTCTACAATGCAAAGCGAAAGCCATTTATAAATAGCACCCAGAAACGCCGCCGGCTTCGCTGGGCCCAAGCTCATCTAAGATGGAATGATGCAAAGTGGAAAAGTGTTCTGTGGTCTGACGAGTCCACATTTCAAATTTTTTTTGGAAACTGTGGACGTTGCGTCCTTCGGACCAAAGAGGAAAAGAACCATCCGGACTGTTATAGGCGCAAAGTTCAAAAGTCAGCATCTGTGATGGTATGGGGGTGTATTAATGCCCAAGGCATGGGCAACTTACACATATGTGAAGGCACCATTAATGCTGAAAGGCACATACAGGTTTTGGAGCAACATATGTTACCATCCAATGTCTTTTTCATGGACGCCCCTGCTTATTTCAGCAAGACAATGCCAAGCCACATTCTGCACGTGTTACAACAGCATGGCTCCGTAGTAAAAGAGTGCGGGTACTAGACTGGCCTGCCAGTAGTCCAGACCTGTCTCCCATTGAAAATGTGAGGCGCATTATGAAGCGTAAAATATGACAACGGAGACCCCGGACTCTTGAACAATTTAAGCTGTACATCAAGCAAGAATGGGAAAGAGTTCCACCTGAAAAGCTTCAAAAATTGGTCTCCTCAGTTCCTAAACGTTTACTGAGTGTCGTTAAAAGGAAAGGCGATGGAACACAGAGGTAAAAAGGCCCCTGTGCCAACTTTTTTGCAATGTGTTGCTGCCTTTAAATTCAACGTTAATGATTATTTGCAAAAAATAATAAAGTTTCTCAGTTTGAACATAAAATATATTGTCTTTGCAGTGTATTCAATTGAATATAAGTTGAAAAGGATTTGCAAATCATTGTATTCTGTTTTTATCTACGATTTACATAACGTGCCAACTTCACTGGTTTTGGGTTTTGTAGTACTTCATCACTTCCTGTTTCCCTGGGGTATAAATATGACATGACACAGAGGCCATTTCTCTTATCCACTCTTCAACATGGGAAAGACAAAGGAACACACCATTCAAGTAAGGCAGATGTGGTGTGACCTTCACGAGTCAGGCGATGGCTACAATAAAATAGCCACTCGCCTACACCTGCCCATATCTACTGTCAGAGGAATCATTAAGAAGTTTAAAACATCTGGAACAGTGGTACACAAGCCTGGACGAGGATGTAAGGTTATTTTGCCACCACTCACAGTGAGGAGGATGGTAAGAGAAATAAAAAGTTCTCCAAAGCTCACTGTTAAAGAATTGCAACAAATGGTAGCATCTTGGGGTCACAAAGTCTCCAAAGCAACCATCAGGCGCTATCTACATGCCAATAAGCTGTTTGGGAGGCATGCACGGAAAAAACCTCTTCTCAGTCACAATCATAAACGCAAACGTCTGGGGTTCACTAAGCGGTACTGGGACTTCAACTGGGACTGTGTGCTTTGGTCAGATGAGACCAAAATAGAGCTTATTGGCAACAAACACTCAAAGTGGGTCTGGCGGAACAAAAGATGAGTATGCAGAAAAGCACCTCATGCCCACTGTGAAGTATGGGTGAGGATCGGTGATGCTGTGGGCCTGTTTTACTTCCAGAGGACTGGGGATCTTGATAGGGTGGATGGCATCATGAATGCTTTGAAATACCAGGACATTTTAAATCAAAATCTGGTGGCCTCTGCCCAAAAACTGAAGATGGGTCGTCACTGGGTCTTTCAGCAAGATAATGACCCTAAACATGTGGCCAAATCTACACAGAAAAGGTTCACCAGACACAGAATCAAGCTCCTCCCATGGCCATCTCAGTCCCCAGACCTCAACCCCATTGAAAACCTGTGGAGTGAGCTGAAGAGGAGAGTGCAGAGGAGAGGACTCAGGTCGCTGGATTATTTAGAGAGATTGTTCAAAGAGGAATGGTTGAAGATCCCTCTTTCTGTAATCTCCCATCTTGTGAAACATTATAGGAGAAGATTAGGTGCTGTTTTGTTGGCAAAAGAGGGTTGTGCGAAGTATTAACATCAGGGGTGCTAATAATTGTGGCACACATGATTTGATTTAAAAGAATGATTTCTTAATGTGGGATTTCTTCCCACTGAATAAATGCACTTATTAAAGGTTGTATTTTCCTCTTTTTGTCACTGTGGTCCTATATTATTTAGAGAAAAAGTGAATTAATTAGAAGCTAAAGAACACATCTTAACCAGGGGTGCCAATAATTATTGAGGGCGCTGTATATTAAAACCTTTATGTTTATATAGGTTTTTTCCATGTGGGCATGCATAAACATCAGTTTAGACATGAAAAAGTTCTCTCTCTATTTTGGGTAGTGTGTAGATGACCCGGGACTGAAGTTACGCCTTTAGTGAAGCCAAAAATGAAAAGCCCAAAATACCCTAACAAAATCTTGCAAACGCAAAGTAAGAAAACCCGTAAGCATCTACAGCTCAGATGATGAATTTTATAGAATTTGCAAATGTTCGTTAAGAACAAAATACTGCAAAGACTTGGAAAACGAGGCTTTTTACCCGAAGCCAGTAGGCACCATGGCTAGAATATCTTTCAATAGCAATCGCTTGCTCCGCCTTCAATTGTTGGGCTCTTGCACACCTTGAAGATATTATTGCTATGGCTTTTTTCCAGTGATCTGTGACCAATAAATTCCGACGATACCATGTTTAATGGGCTCCATGCATACATCAATTCTGTGTTTGAGTTAAGGCCGTGCGCCTACTTTCAGTCCGCAAGATTGATAGCAGAAGAAATCGGCATAATGGCTGTCGTTGCTTTTCAAAGACATACCCATGTTCTTTTATATGATTCGGTCTAAGCAGTGAATCCCAGTTACCAGTACTCTCTGTGTTAAGTTGGATTCACACGCCGTGATGTTTCGTGTTGACCGCGCTTCATAGCAAACAGATGTTCATGCTCTCCCATCACACTCAGTTGTATGAGCTAGAGGGACTGTCAGAATACACTCCCCAAGGCACCCTTACATCCCTGTTCTGCTGTCTCTGGAACCAGTTACAATGCGTAACTTTCATCCCGCCCTGTCTCAGCAGTGAATGGAAAGACTGTGGATCTAATCTAATATAATGATGATGATGATGATGAAATACTTTATTAATCCCCGATGGGGAAACTGAATGTCACCGTTTGACATTGGAAAGACAACAGGCAAGGAGCATTTTCATCTCAGACAGTACGAGGTAAGTGCAGAGCACAGCTGCGCAATACAAGAAACGTCTCTGTAATGTTATGTAGATAAATAAATACATACAGTGCATACATACAGACATTAAAATTACCTATGCAATCACCTTCATCCACAGAAGTTTGAGCATCAGCTTCTGATTCATTATCAGATACAACCACCAACATGGTCTCTGAAAAACCCAACTGCAGCAGGCGCAAAGGATTTCCTGAACCTTTCTGTCGAGCACCTAGGCAGAAGTCTGTTACAAAATGAAATCCTCAGCTCATTAAAACTGTTGCACATGAGGCGGTCTTTGTGCTCCATCACACATCTGAGCTTCCTACATGTTATTTTTTCCAAGTGAGTCAGGGATTAAACCGATAATTGCTCCCGCATTCTTTATCAATTAATTAACTATGTTTCTGTCCTCTGATTTTAAACCCCACCCCTAATCTAATCATTACAATGAAGTAGGTTAGCCCAGTTGGATAATCGACCGTCTCTCACCCCTGGATTCCATTGGACGTGTATTTGCAGCATGACGTGAGCGACGCCGTTTTGCTGCGTCTTGTACGCAACTTCATGTTCCACTGAACGCAGAACGTCAGCGCAGCGTCCTGCCAGCTGATACAATCCACTTGCTCAGATTTCTCATATTTCGTCAGTTTTACCAGCATATTAGTGCAACGACCTTACATGCTTTCTGTTATTTTTTCTGCTTTAATTGCATTTATTGTCATTTCCATCTTTGTTGTGCTGTAGAACTTACTACAGTCCCGCCGTGAACACCACCGATAAAAAAAAACTGTGCCAGTGTTTTAGTTAAAACAAAATCACAACTTTGAAAAGTAAGTTATAAATGAATTTTATATTAAAAGATTTGTGGCTGGTTTATTTTAGTTAAAAGCGTATTCCCCCTGATAGTTACTTCCTGCCTGGCACGATCTGGTGTGCCATTCCCATTGGCACAAATACAGATGTAGTTGGATCCTATAAATGCATATGGTCAAACTATGGGTAACGTATCCGTGCTACATTCAGACTCACGCGACTGCGGCTCGCCAGCTACAGAAATAGACTCGGGACGTATTTTCGGTGGACCAGCGCGGGGAGCCGCTTCTGGGACGCTGCAGAGACATGCCACGGCGCGGCAGGTGGAATCACAACCGTTGCCGAGAATAGCCGCGGATCAACTCCGGTAACACGGCCAAGATGTTACCGGTGGAATCAAGCCTTCATTTAGTATGTGTGAATGCTTTAAAGCTGGTGTCACAGTGAGGCAGACACGTCCCTTGCTGACAACTGGTCCTGGCTAGTTCTGAATCTTTTTACTTTACTGATGCGTTTTCCATTTATCGAAATTGGCAACTGAAGCCACGGTTTCTCTCCATATGCGATGGAACAGCAACGAATCATGGGCTAAATTCTGTACAGTGGCGGAACCAGAACTGAGAATTGTGACAAAAAAGATCCGTTTAAAACAATTATTAGACCTGACCTGCTCTCAGTCATTTTCATGATTAACAAAAGGTTTACTCTGAGAGCTCTCCACAATTAACAGCTGCTGCTTGTTCTCCCCTATTACGTAAGAATACAATCATTCATCTGGACGCGTATTTGCTGTATTTAAACCAACTTTATTCAAATTTGCTTGCCTGTCGACTCTCATGCTATTAGCTTGAGCAGCACGTTGCCTATTTAGCTGCCAAGTGCCACTTTTTTTAACCAACCCACGCAATACCGAGAGTGAAAGGCGGTATTCCACTTGAATGCGGACCTGATCAATCAACGCAAAGCACTGGCCTATTAATAAGTAAATTATTTTTTCTGTACTGAATTTTGCCCATGAATTCATCCCTATTCGATCGCATATGGAGAGAAACCGTGTCTTCTGTTGCCAATTTAGATAATTGGAAAACGCGTCAGTAAAGGAAAATGATTTGAGAACTAGCCAGCACTAATTGTCATAAAGGGTCATGTCTGTACCCTGCCAATTCCCGGTTCTAGAACCGCCACTGTTCGTAGCTCCACCATCGTCAGCTAGAGAAAAAGCTGTTTGTTCGGGAGCCAAACTCAGACTGCGCAAATGTAATATACAGTGGATCAGGGGCGCATTTCCCAAAAGCGTTTACATAGTTCGTTCATTCACAGTTAATGGGCCCAACTATGTAAGTTAGCATCAGATTTCTGGAAATGCACCCCTGGTCTGTAGTCTGAAAATGTTGGCTGCAGACTCTGGTGGGATTCATGATGGTGAAATTGTTGTATTGTTTCTTAACCATCCACTTGTCTTTGGGAAATGTGAGAAAACTAAGTAAAGAATTGAACTTAGCTGAAGCTGTACACATTAACTTCCTGAACTTGCAGTTCTCACATCTTGGAAAAAACAGTTTCCAGGTCATGACATAAAGCAAACATCAATGTATGAATCGGAATACAATACACAAAGAGACAAAATAAAATGTATTGAAAATTAATGGAGTTTAGGCTGTTTTAAACTAAATTATGTGTACCGTTCCTTCACTAGCGCAGGATTAATGCTTGCTGTGCAAAGAGCCCATTGAATATACTGGACTGTTCCTTGTTTCATTGATCTATGCCAGTGGTTCTCAAGTTTGGTCCTGGCGCCCCCCTGTGTATGCTGGTTTTTGTTCCAACTACATTTGCAATCTTTAAATTTTAACAAGCTGATGATTTGTTTTAATTAGGTGCATTTATGCAAATATCCACATTGAGATATATTGTAAATATTGGCCGAGGGAAACAATTTAACCAAACATTTAATCAACATAAATAATCAAAAGGTTCCTCATTGGTGAAACTCTTGACACATGGTGGCAAAACCCGACAATTTACTTGGCAAACAATGGAGTCACACCTGTTGTGTTTCCTGTTGATTTTATTTGGTTCAGGCTGGTTATTTGGGAAAAACTCAAAACACCTGTAGTCAGAAACCTAATTTGGAGCTTATTGATTTTCTCAGAGTCTAATTTGATCTGTGTAAAAATGTTTTCACCTGAAAATCCTAGCAATATTGAAAATTAAGCACAATATGTTCAAGGGTTTTTATTTTTCAAAGCAGAATGGATATGTCCATCCAAATGTGACTTAAGATGGTAAATAACTGCTCAAAACATGGAATGCTGCTAATTTAGACAATGTGACAGCTTTTTAAAATCCTAGAATTGCAATTGTAGTTGGAACAAAAACCAGCATACACAGGGGGGCGCCAGGACCGAACTTGAGAACCACTGGTCTATGCATATCTTACGTCCGCATGTTCTAAATTGGCCAATCAGTATTTAACGTTCAGAACTGAACCTAGATACTCAGATCATCAAAGCATCATTTTCAGGCCCACTTTTGCCTCTCTCGTTGTGGGCCTGTTCGCAGGCTAAGTCATTAAAGGTTATACAATTCAGTTACTGTATTTCACCTGAAATTATGAAATCTCTCAGCAAAAGAGGCACTGCCTCTTCTCTGAGAAACTCTTAACGAGCTTTGGTGAAATTTAGGGAAACACAATACTGTGCAGAAGTCTTAGGCACCCTGTATTTTTAAAAATATAAATCTGCTTTATTGTTAACTAACCTACAGTACAATGAATTCTTAGAACAAACATATTATGGCAATGCTTTTAATTTTTTGTTCATTTTTGTTTAATTTTTCTTCCATAATTATTTTTAAAATAATTTTTGTAAAAGAGAAAAAAGTGAGGGATTGTGGAGGAAGGATACATTCATCCCCTCCCCCTTCCCCATCATTCTGTGTCTGTTTGAGGCAATTCCACCTATGCCCTCCCGTTGTTATCTTATGAATTTCCCTCTAAGACCTCCTGTTGTCCATTCTTTGGTTCTCTTCTCCATTGGTTTTTCTGTGTCCAATCAGTGTGAACTTTATGGAAAAGATCAGCCCACTTTACTCTGCTGGAAACTTCTAAGTAACAGGCTATGTAAACTAGAGGTGCTATGCTAACTGGTCCACCCGCAGTCCAGAACATTCACTAAAAGAAAACATTTGCCGCATCATAAACCAAAAAACCTGCAAAGAAGACGCAGGACTGTCAAGCAGCTAGAATCCTACATCTGATAAGAGTGGGACAATATTTCTCTACCAGAACTTCAGAAATGGGTCTCTTCACTTCCTTGTTAACAGACTGTTGTTAAAAGGAGAGGGGATACTAAACAAGGCTAAACATGGCCCTATCCCAATTTCATTAAGATGTGTTGCTGCCGTCAAATACTTTTGTTTGGTTTGTATTATTATCTGCGTTTGTACTGTGTCTGAGCTACTCTCTTTCTCTCTGGTTGTTGCACCTGGCCTCCGTACTCTACCGGCCATTACAGTACACTCTAGCCAGACATGGAGTCGCCGTCAGCGGCTACACTAGAGAGCTTTGTTGCTGATCAGCAGTCAGTCCTTACTGCGCATGGTCAGGGTCTTTCTAGCTTAGACAGTTGGGAGGCGGAGCTGACTGAGAGAATTGGCCTTGAGGAGAATGCAATGAAGAGACAGGAAAGTCTTTTAATAAGCCTCTCCAAAAGTATTAAAGCATTGTCTGCACAGATGACACAAAGTGTTTCACAAGCACAATCAGTACACATCCCCCAACAGTCAAAACTCCAGTTACCCCCAAGATATGGAGGCGAGGCAGGAAAATGTAAAGATTTCATTGCTCAATGTGAAACATTTTTTAAAGCGCAATCCTCACGTTTCTCGAATGAATAATCACAGATTTTATTTATTTTATCACTGTTGACTGGCACAGATCTCACTTGGGTGGGGCAACTTATTCGAGCTAGATCGCCAGTAGTAAATTCAGTGGAAACTCTTGTGAGAGAAATGATTAATGTTTTTGACCAGGATGTTTATGGTCAGGACGCAGCTACGCGTCTAATGCGTTTGAAGCAGGGCTCTGATAGTGTCGCTGATTTTTCTATCTCGTTTCGCTCCTTAGCCACAGAGAAAGGGTGGCCAGAAGCACCTCTTATGACAGTGTTTGTTCAGGCTTTGGCTCAGGAGGTTAAGGACGCTCTGGCTATATTAGAGCCTTGTGTTTATTTAGATTGGTTGGTTCGTACTGCGGTGCGAGTTGATAATCGCATCCGCGAATGAAACAAGGAGAAACGTACTGCATTGGCTCTTGATAGCGGGTTTAGTGTTCCTTACAACACGCATCCAGCCCCCACTGAAATGCCCAGTTCTAGTGAGTCCATGCAGGTTGATGGCTCATATGAGAGCCGAGCTCGTAAGCCTGTTCACAGACAAATAATGTCTCATCATTATAGTGAACTGGGACATATCCGACCGAGATGCCCCGAGCTTAATGGGAGACAGGAAGCCCCGCTGGCAGTAGGGGGGGAGCTAGAAGGACAGACCCAATCTCCTGTTCAAACTCTTATTTCGGTAAAGTTGACTATGGGGAAAAGGAGAATATGGGTTAAAGCCTTTTTGGATTCAGGGGCTGTTGATTGTTTTATGGATGCAGAGTGGGTGAGAAAACATTCCATTCCCATCTGCTCTCTCTCACATTCGCACTCGATCCAAGCTTTCGATGGTCCATTGTTGGGATATGGGATTATAACCAAGGTCTCAGATTTTTTGACTATGTTTATCCATTTTTGTGGTTATTCAGAGAAAATTAGTTTTTCCTCAATCTATTCCCTGGTTTTTCCTGTGGTTTTAGGTCGTTCGTGGTTGCTTAAGCATAGACCACAGATCTTTTGGGGCAGTCAAAATAACCCAATTGTCCAGTGGAGCTCTGACTGCAGGTCTCACTGTAGTGAAATTAACCCCCATAATCCAAAATGAAAGATACTATCTAAAACTTACTCACCTCGACTGAGCAAAACACTGCAGGTTTCCCAGTAAATAAATAAAAACAATGTAACATTGGTCAAACCACAGTCACATGGAAACAACACACGCAAACAGAACACAAGTGTAATGCAGAGAGTCACTGCTAAATAGAGTAGTGGTGCAAATGGCGGACCGACTTCAGTTTCAAAGGCCATATTTAGCTAGGTCTTCTTCTCTTCTAATTCTAACTGGGGGCTCCTCATCCCTCCACTCAATAAAGATATAAACGTCTGCCATGTAAAGATAACCACTGTCCTTTCCAGCTTTATGGACTGTCTTGTGAAACCTCTGGGTGTGCCATGTCAAATCCTCATTGATAAAAAAGCTTTTACCCTTGAGCTTTCACATTACACACATTTGTCATGGTTCTGGATGTTTGTGCACGTGTTTTGGACTTTTCTTTGTGGCTCTCGTCCTGGGATGATATCAAATTCCATTTCAACCAGATTCTTTACCAAGCTGGCTGATGGAACTGGGCGGCGCTTCCCTGGACTCTATAAAAGCTGGCTGTTCGCCTCGCCTCTTTGCGAGAGTGTCTGTTTGTAGCTAAGCACTGTAGCCGAAGATATCTGTAGTCAAGATTTGTCTGACTTTCAATAAGAAAGTCTATAAGAGAGTGTAGTGTTAGTTAAAAAGGTTATGTAGGATTAAACCAAGTAGTGCAATGGTCATATTGAAAAACTTTAATGGCCCCAAAGTCACATTCCTTTTTCACATTCATTCATGTAAATATAATATTGTTATCATTATTATTTCTAATAATAATAATAATAATAACTTCTTCTTTGTCATGGTGGTGCAGTTATTAGCACTGCCACCACACAGCAAGCAGGTTGTGGGTTCGATTCCGGCCAGGGGCCTTTCTGTATGGAGTTCCAGGGCATGTAGGCTACGACAGCTTAATTTACCTTCTGGTTACAGCAAAGTGTGCACGTATGGCGGGCTGTCATGTCATGATCAGGTTGGGCCGCCATGGCCGAAAATGGCGGGGCCATTTTTTTTTTTTTTTGTCCCAGTCTAGCCCTGGTTTTGTGCGTATTATTACTCAAATTTTTTTGTTTTCTGTGTGTAATGTTTGGTGCCTTAAGACTAATAACTTGAGCTATGAAAGGCACAAACCTTTCGGACTTGCTGGTGGATACCAACTTGCTGAGGCTTATTCACTGTTGATAGTTTCACAAATTGATGTCAATGTACAAAATGGTACGTAAATCATTTGGCACCAAATTATCTTTTATCTCTTCTACCTTGCATTGTTAGTCAGTTTTATTCTTATACTTTACGTAATAGGGCTGACTTAGCACTGTCTTTTGTGTGCACTGAAAAATCAAAAAATTATTTTCTCTTTAGTTGAGCTATGGAATTCGATACCTCATGTAGCATGGAATAATGCTTCCGCTGCGTGTTTCAATCGCAACTTGCAAGATATCCCTCTTTTCTATACTCCACCTCACAATATCTTGCTTTATGAAGGTGATCGCTATGTGTCTATTTTGCATACTAGGCTTAAGTTTGGTCAATGCGGCTTAAATCATTATTTGCACTTGATCAATTGTAGCCCATCTACTTTGTGTGCCTACGGACGCTGCTTCTAAAGAGGATGAGTTACAGTCTCTCTTAATGTGCCCTCAGCATTCTCAACTTACCTCTGTTATGTCAGTCACCGGCAATAAATGGTCTTCATTGACCTGATGTAAAAAATTTGAGCTTTGGCTTTTCCATGGCCGTGTTCTTAATTTTGAGAGAAACGCTGCAGATTTTTTGCTGTTAGACCATTTTTTGAGAAGACTTAGTGTCTTGCAGTCAATCGCTAATGTTTTACATGCCCTTTCCCTGTTGGTAAACATTTTTAACCCTTTTTCGTCCTCGTTTTGTTTTTTGTTTTTTTCGAGCAGAGTTTTATTATTTTTGCTTTTTCACAAACAGAAAATAAAGAAATCTTGCATAAATCTTATCATTATTTCACATTACACAATTGAGAAAACCTAAACTATCTTCATGAAAACAAAAATGCATATAAAGGGGGGAAAGAAAAGTAATACAATACATAATAAGGAAATAGAGAGAGAGAAAAAAAATGCCATCCATGAATCCAAAACAAGAAAATCTATCAGCCAGCTAACCCCCTTTCTGCACTGATCCTTTCGTGAGGAAGGACCCTAAATATCTCTCTATACCACAACATGACAGTCGGTGGCTTATCCTTGATCCAGTTAATCAAAATACATTTTCTGGCCAGTAACAACAATTTGTCACAGAGTTTGAAATGTAAATGAGTTAATGTTACTGTTATTGCAGGTAGGCCGAGAATGAAAAAACCTGGGTCTCTCCTAATGTTCACCCGAAAAATGCCACTCAGTTCTTGAGCAATCATGCCCCAGAACTATTAATCAGTTTACATGGCCAGAACTTGTTTTGTTTTCTGCCACGCCTTTGTGGTCAGTTTGAAACTGCATCTAGTGTTATAGAAAAGTATAAAAAAAGACAAGATAAGATTTGTAAATTCTACATGTGACGTAAGTCCTCTCAATGAGCCCAGCTCTCAGGACAAATGTAAAATTACTAAAATATGGTTTAAATTAAGATTAAGAAATCAGCGGAAAACCAAACATAACAGAAACATTTTGTTAATTAAAATTCCCCTGAGGACCTTGTTTTGTTCAGGAGATCAGTTAAAATTGGCAAGTAAAAATCACTATAAGGAAATATGCTGTAAAGTGCAGTCAGGAAAAATTATGTTAAATCCTTATTAGTCATACACTTCAATGGACATAAAATGGAATTTTCTGATTTGGTTATAAAATGTCAACCATGCACCTTCCGGAATAACTGCGCCGGATTCATAGTTTGTGTACATCTGCTTAATACTTGCGTTTTCACAACAGCAGCTACACCATGTAACTAAAAGTATGTGGATACTATTGAAACCTTGCAGGCATAGAAAGACAAAGGGCATTTTTAAAATGACAGTTTGAATTTGGAATGAATTGGTCAGTACTGGAGAGACTTACAACTTCTATTTGAATGTACTGTTATTCAAATCCATTTAACTTTTAAGATTTAGCTGCACTTTGGATACCCCATTCACCCCATTCACCCCATCCCCTACTGGAGGCTCCATTGCAACTGATTGGAGTTGAGAAAGAATTGTGGGGATCATGCTCAGATAGGGCAATAATTCATTAAACAAGGAGCAGAAATTTATAAAATAATATGAAAAAGTGGCTAAACTACTATGCACAACCTCCTCTTGTGGGCTATTTCTTGATCACCCCACGATTGCTGAGACACGCAAAGCGGACAAGCGCAAAGCAGGCAAATGCTTGAGATGATTTTCTGTCATATTGCACACACACTTGGCACATTGCATATTTACAAGACACAAATACAGAAAAAATGAACTACTTTTATTATCTTTCTGTCATTCAGGTTGGAAGGTCCCTCTATTGGTCAACCACCACTGCTTGACAGGTCTGAGTATATGCTCTGTCATTAGGGAGCACACAAATTAATGGTGCGAATGGACATTGCGTGGCACTTGCACATTTTTGCCCTGTGTATCAGCCAGCCAACACCTTTTAACAAGATATATCAGTCAGTCAATGAGAAACAATGGCTCTAATAGGCCAGATTTCTTCGTCGAAACAATGTATTAAACACTAGAGGGCAGTGTATGACTGAAACATTATTTAAAGATGATTTTTTTTTTACCCCCTCAGACTGAAGAAAGGTCATTTTGCCTCCTTTTCCCTGCTTTTCCAAAAAACCCCTGAGGCAGAAAATTGCCCTGAATAATTGGAAACTGGATGGTGCATGAATGTGACAGAATTTTCTTTAGGTCACTATGCATGCCATGGATATAACAACCATATTGTCACTTAATATGCTACTGCAAGTGGAACATTCTAGAAAATAGCATAGCCCATAAAATTATAAAGGAGAGATTTCAAAAGTCCATTCACTCTCTGCTACATAGAAAATACTTATACAATACATCATGTTATGCTTTAACCTGTTAATTATTTTTTTTTATCTGAAATATACTTTTAAAATCTGATGACTGCAACAAACTCCAAAAAGTTGGAATTTGAAGACTGACACTGTTATGACAGCTTGTAATAATAAGGGAATGCCAAGCAGGATAATTAAGTATCAATTGAGTATAACACTATTGAAATCAACATGATTCTTCTTCACAGTACTGCAGTGCCCATAACTGGACCTTCAAAGTTATGATTGTAAATGTATCATTGTTGAAGTAAATCACAACCCAGCCTGGTTGAGCAGTGACATCATCTGCTGCTTAACAAGCCTGAACACACTGTTCCAATCAAACCTCAACAAGGATATGATAGGTTGATGTCCTCATGAATTTAAAACGGTATATTTAGAAATGCAGGAGTATAATGTTCTTTTCTCTCTATGCTGCATTGTGTGTGTGCGTGCAATTCTGATCGCTAGAGAGGGACTGAAAGCTGCTAGTCAGTCAAGTGAATAGCTGACAGTTCACTGCCTCTTCAAACAAGGGGCTCATGAAATTTGATGCTCCCAAAATAGCTCTCAGGCATTTGATTACCAGTGGGTGTGGGGCAGTAGCGGCTCAAGACCCGGGAATGGCGAGGCGCAGATAAGTCCCTTTATGACAATTAGTCCTGGGTAGTTCGCAATCATTTTCCTTTACTGACGCGTTTTCCAATTATCGTACCTGGCAACTTAAGACACGGTCTCTCCATATGTGATCGAACAGCGATGAAATCATGGACGAAATTCGGTGCAGAAAACATGTACTTATTAATAGGCCAGTGCTTCGCGTCGATTGATCAGGTCCGTGTTCCAGTGAAATATCGCCTTTCACTCTCGGTATTGTGTGGTTTGATAAAAAAGTGCCACTTGGCAGTTAAATAGGCAGCGTGCTGCCCAAGCTGTTTGCGTAAGAGGTGACAGGTATGCAAGTTTGACTAACGTTGATTTAAATACAGCAAATAAGCGTCCAGATGAATGATTGTCTTCTTATGTAATTGGGGAGAACAAGCAGCAGCTGTTAACTGCGGAGTGCTCTCGGGGCGAACCTTCGGTTATCCATGAAAATGACTGAGAACAGGTCAGGACTAACGACTGTTTTAAACGGATGTTTTGTCACAATTCTCAGTTCAGGTTCCGCCACTGAGCTGAATTAAGCCCACGATTTAATCGCATATGGAGAGACCGTGTCTTAAGTTGCAAGGTACGGTAATTGGAAAACGCGTCAGTAAAGGAAAATGATTGCGAACTACCCAGGACTAATTGTCATAAAGGGATGTGTCTGCGCCCCGCCATTCCCGGGTCTAGAGCCGCTACTGGTGTGGGGAATATCATTCTCTCGTGTTTTTGTTATGGTTTTGCCTTGTGTGTGTATTTGTGTTTGTACGTTTTTCCATCTTTTCTGCCATCTTTTCCCACGTGTTGTGTTTAATAAACACTTCTGGATCCTGCATCTGGTGCGAGATGTGCGAGGTGAGAATTGAAATTACTTGGCCCTTCTGGCTCAGGCCCACCCAGGGCTGCACAACAAACATCTGAAAACCATATTTATAGCACCGGCCTTTTACAACTGGCTTTGATATGTGTTCACAGCATAATGTATGGCAATTCCTGTATCGGGGCTCAGTCCCATGACTCTAAACCCAAGAAAGAGGGATTGTTCTCTGATACTCCTAGATGGTCTTTTCTGCTTATTGCAAATCTGAGGTTGTTTTTAATGTGCTTTCTTAGAATAAAGGAAAAGTTATTCGGCAAAAATAAGAGCAAGAGGCACTATAAAAGAACTATCTTGACAGGCAGTTTTGCGACACCCCTTTTTTTTGTTTGTTTTGCTTGCAAGTGAGTGTATTTGTGTGCATTACATTCCTGTATGATGAATCCATCTCAGCTGAATTCATTTTGGGAATATGAAGGTCCTCCCTCCCTTTTCAGAATGCCCCAACATACCATTAATGTGCCCCTATGATGTGACTTCTCACTGGTCATTCTGACATTCTTCAACTCCACAAAAAAAAGGTTTAAATGGGTCATTATGAAATAAACACTTGAGTTTTGTCATGCTTGCCAATTCTGCATTACCTGCCTGTGAAACGCTCCATTGAAAGTCCGGCCCCCGCCCTCCTGAAAACCCTAGTGTGCTGTGATTGGTCAACTTGATCACTCACTTGTGATGGGGCTCGAACCATGGACCATTGTCACATCCCTTACCATAAATGGATTTCTGCTTTAGAAACAAATACTGGTTAAGCCTTGAGAGCGAAACCCACTTGATTTAAGGGCTTCCCAAACTATCTGCTTGGCACAAAAATTCAAATGGTGACATCACAAATTGATGGAAAAAAATGGTCAGAAGCGATTGGGGCATTTCAGTCAGCTCTGGTGCAGTGTGTTTTGTGGCAGAGCGCGCTTCTTCTGGAGGAGACTTTAAGTTGTTTTCCAACACAGACCTTTTAAATGCGGATAAAAATGATATGATTCACGCAACAACATTAAAATAATGAAAAACCATAGGTGCACTTTCAAACTATTTTCAACATGAGTATACCGTATGTGCGTGTATGTGTGTGTATGTGTGTGTCTGGGTGGGTGTGTGAGCATGATGTGCGCACCTGTGTGGGGGAAATGGTTGTGTGGGTGAATGTGTGTGCAGACAGAGTCGAGCACAAATGAATGTGTGTGAGAAAAAAAATTTCACTTTGGCATGATTTTTAGCAAAGAATAAAATTCAAGAGCAAAGCACTTTTCAAAATGTTTTATGTACAAGTAACACTGATATATTAATATGTCCAAATCGATGTCAAAGAACACTGATGCACTGGCTGATGGAGAAAGATAGTTCACTCACAACACTAAAAATGGAATGTAGCTCTGCTAAAGAACATTCAGGCTGTCAAATATACAATTAAGCTGAGGCTTAACAACTGAAAAAAGCCCATTTGTCCACATGCCAAATTAGATACAATAACATTCGAAGGAAAACCCCATCAAACCATGTAAGGAAATCCAGAAAGTCTAAATATGGTTTTCAAAACAGAACATATTTGTAAGAACATCCTATACAAGCACAGGTTTATGATACATATCTGAATGTGAGATAACTTAGGATTCTTCACAATGGCACTACAGTCTGGCTTATCATCTGGTCATGGTGTGATCATTAACATAATGCTGAGGAGCACTATTTCATGTCTGTGGTTGGTTCTAAGTGTCCAGTCATCATTATTTTATGAAGATTAGAAACACGTTGGGTTGGTCTTCCTTTCTCATCTTGTAATTTAAAACAAGCCATATGTTTCAAGGAGAGTCCTTGCAATGACAGTTTAGGACAGGACAGTTTACTCCAAAAGTAAGGCACAGTGACAAAGAATTTTTGAGACTTCTGAAATTATGTAAGGACTGTGTACTTGAAATATATGATGCAACACTTACAGACTGTTAAAAAAATGTATCCTCATGGTCCCAATCCAAAACAGACTATTTTATTTTGTTTACACTCACTTGGACCACATTTTAAACATAAATCAACTCAAAGCTACTTTATTATGTTACACAGATTCCAAGAATAGGATGATGTGAAACTCTGAAAGAGAAACAGGAGACAGCCCAGTTACCAAGTATTCTATGTGCTGCTTTACTGGAGAAGGACAGAAATACAATTCAAGAGGTGACAGAGGCCACCACTGCTTGAAAAGACACAGCCTCTGACAGAAGGTGACCTCCCTTCCACCCATAGTACTTTGACCACTGCTTCAGTCCATATAACTAAGCAGAGAGTCTGGACATCTCTGAGAAATGTTTGTGCTATGAAACCCATTATTTTGATGACTCTGCTGCAAAGCTAATGGGATGTGGGAGGCAGGAGTTGGGGTAGACATCTTGCGAAGAATTACGGAATTCCAGCGCGGAATCAGTGGGGTCGCCGGGGGTTGGCGAGTCAAAAACAGCATTTTCCTTTTCATTTGTGCATCCTTGCTGTTTTAACTAAAGCAAATGATATGCCTATATCATCGTGTATGGTCATCCCACGAGCGGATTAGAGGCGAGGAAGAGGACCACTGTGTTTGGACAGCCTGGGACGCGCCAAAAGAGGGGTGAGGGATTTCGGAGAAAGCCAACTGGGAGACAGGGGAAAGAAAGCCGTCAGTTGCATATCCTGTTCAAGGCTTCAGGCTCATGCCTGCCGCTGGAGTGGATTAGCCTTCACTGTCGTCCTCTGCCTCTCTCCCTTCCGACACCCTCTCTGGCAGTCTGAAACATTCCTCAAAAAAGTTCACCAGCGACTGGCTCAGGTGCTGCTTTGTGCTTGTTTTATGGAGGAAGTGTCCCTCATCTGGGTAAATCTGCGGAGAGTACACGTGTAACTGGTCAATAAATGCCGGCCTTGAATGAAAAATCAGGACATTCCTGAACAGTGATGTCTCTGTCGCCACTCCTGTAGCCCGTCACAAGCTATTTCAGTAAGTCTTTTAATATGTTATTGCCAAGTGAATAATAATTTTAAGGGCAGTATATTGATGGACACTGATAGCAAATGATGCTACGAAATGGAACTTTGTGATTCATAAAAAATGTTCTGACCTGTTAAAAAATTTGTGGAGGCTTTTGGAAGCAATACAAATGCTAACACCCGTCACTGGTTAAAACCTACAATGTATTACTGTGGTATAGCCTTGAACCATGGCTACATGAAAAAAGAACACAGCACTTCAACTGCAGTTTAATCGTAAAAATGCCTATTCAAACCTTGTAGCAATAATTGGCTCAATGGCCTCTGAGATAATTAAAATCTATTCACACATTACTCAACATGATCATACTCACCTGAAGAGAGTAATTTGCTTTCTCACTGATAAGCTGGTTAATAAACCTTGCTGAGTGCTGAAAATGAACTTTCTCTGGAAAAGAATAGCAGGAAAAATATGTTCCAGTAAAAAGAATTGCAATGACTTGAATACAAAACACCAAGAGAATAAAGTTGTTTTGAGAGGATTTACATACTGTAATGTGAATAGAGGCCACTAGATGACAGTATTTACCTTTTTTTTGTTAAGCCCAGACTGGAGATAGGTTTGGGCATGTTTTAGGCATGTCTGGGACAATTCCCAGAGAAAATAAAAAAAGCCTAAAAGGTGGGAGGGGTCTACAAAAGAGTATATAAGGAGTAAAATTGAGACAGTAAAGTAGTAGGAGAAATTGCAAGGAGAAGGATACATGTGACCAGACCTGTCATTCTGTTCAAGACCTGGGAAGCTTTTAGTGGATTTTTGCCTGTGTTAGAGCATTTTCCTCACCCAGGACATCACCAAGCAACCCAACCAAAGGGACTGTAAATATTTTTGTTCTTGTGTTTATCATTCTTGGTCAGTAGAGAAGATAGTAGATTAGTTAAAAGTGTTTGTTAAATTAAATGTGTTTAAGTTTTATAATTTTGTCTGTCATCCTTTGCTGTTGTAAATGTCATAACAAATTGGGGCCTCAAGTCCGGTATAGACCATTGTGTGAGTCATTTATTGAAAATCTAACATTTCAAATTGTAAAAGTGTTTTTGTGAATTTTCCTATATATATATATATATATATATATATATATATATATATATATATATATATATATTTTTTTTTTTTTTTTTTTTGACAGATAGACAGCAATGGATGATTTCTTGGCATCACCAACCGTAGAGGTTTTGAAGTCTTTTAAAAAGACAGGACTACTAGAAATATGCAGACATTTAGAGCTGACAGAGGTAAAACCAGCCATGCGAAAAGCAAGACTGGCTAAAGAGATTGTTGAATATTACATTGATGAAAATGTGTTTGCACCCGGAGATCTGGAACAGTTTCCAGTGGAAAATCCAAATATAGAAATGGAACTCAAATTAAAAATGCTAGTGATTGAAAGGGAGGAAAAAAAACACAGAGAATTTGAGAGGGAGAAAGAGGAAAGAGCAGAAAGAGAGAGACAGAGACAGAGAGATTTTGAATTAGAGAAGTTGGATAGAGAAGATAGACTCCAAATGGAGAAACTAAAAATTAAAATTGAAACTGAAAATAAATTTTGGGCAAGCCAGGAGGTAAAACTGGTGCCTCCATTTGCAGAAAAGGATGTTGACAACTATTTCCACTGTTTTGAAAAGGTAGCAAAGAGTTGCCAGTGGCCAAAGGAACACTGGCCTCTGATGTTGCAAACTGTCCTCAAGGGTAAAGCTCAACAAGCCTATTCAGCTTTGTCTGCAGATGATTCCTCTGATTATGAGGTTGTCAAAAAGGTTATTTTGAGAGCTTATGAGTTGGTTCCAGAGGCTTACCGACAGAAATTCAGAGGTCTGAAGAAATCTGAAAATCAGACTTATGTGGAATTTGCTAATGAGAAGAAGGTTTGCTTTGAGCGCTGGTGTACTTCTATGGAGGTCAAGGATGATTTCAACTCACGAAAAGAGATGGTGTTAGTTGAAGAATTCAAGAACTGTGTTAAGGATGATATTAAGACCTACCTTAATGAGAAGCAAGCACTGAATTTGCTGTCAGCTGCCAGATTTGCAGATGAATATGTTCTCACACAAGTCCAAATTTCAGTCTAGCAGTAACAATAGATGGTTCCAATTTCAGAAAAAGGGTTATGGTGATACCCAAGATTCTTCACCCAAAGGCAAAGACAAATCTGGTGATGGTGCTCAGAAATCCAGTAACAGGTCTGATCAAAGTGTGAAAGCTGACAGTGACAAAAGAGGTCTAGTTTGCAGTTATTGCAAGAAATCTGGTCATGTTACAACTAACTGTTGGTTCCTTAAAGCTAAGAAAGAAAAAGAAAAGGATACCAAACCAAATGCCTTTGTGAAAACAAGATTAGAAACCCCTGTAGTAGATAACCGATCTGCTAAATTGCCTGCTTCTTGTGGGGCTAAAAAGCATGAAACTGCTGACTTTGTGAGGGAGGAATTTCTTCCATTTGTGTCAGAGGGATTTGTGGCTCTGAATGAGCATACTACTCTTTTCCCCATATATATCCTAAGGGATACCGGAGCTTCTCAGTCACTTTTGTTGATGGGCTCCTTGGAGTTACGTGATGAGACCGCTTCTGGGGATTTCAATCTTGTACAAGGTATTGAAGGGAAGACTGTATCTGTACCCCTGCGCTCTATATTCTTGAAGTCAGATTTAGTTACAGGACAGGTAAAGGTGGGACTTATGTCAAGTCTACCGATCAAAGGTGTTTCTCTGTTGCTAGGCAATGACCTGGCTGGGGGCAAAGTAGTTCCCCCTGTACATCTTACTTCACAGCCGAGCACTGAAGATGGGGATGAGGACCCATCTCTGTATCCTTGCGCAGTGACTCGTGCTATGGCCAAGAAGGCTTAAGAAGTAGATGTGGTGCCGTCTTGCACATTGAATAGTCATGACTCAAGTGGTTCGCCTTATGACTCTGTTCGGCCTACTATGGTTTCTCCATTTGAGGACTTATCAGATACTTTTATCAGTTCTCTATTCAGCCAGCCGGATGGGTCTGGTGATTCTGATGCATCTGGAGACTTGTCTCAGTCCAGAAAGCAGTTGATTGAGGAGCAAACTAATGATCCTGAAATTTGTCTACTAAAGAGGAGAGCCCTTCCTGTTAAAGAAATAGACGCAGTTCCAGTTGGGTATTATCTCAAGGATGGTGTGTTGATGCGGAAGTGGCGCCCTCCTGATATCCCTGCCAATGCCGATTGGGCAGTCGTTAGGCAAATTGTTGTTCCGAAGCTCTACAGGAATGAGATCTTAACAATGGCTCATAGTTTACCTTTAGGAGGTCATCTTAGTGTTAACAAGACTGATGATACGATCATGAAACACTTCTGGCCCGGGCTTGGGAAAGACGTTTCCAACTTTCGCAAAACCTGTCACACTTGTCAGGTAGTTGGAAAAGACCAGTTAGACCCACCTGTAGCTCCATTGCAGCCTATTCCAGCATTTGGGGAGCCCTTCTCTAAGGTCATTGTTGATTGTGTTTGTCCATTACCCAAAACTAGACCTGGAAATCAGTTCTTGTTGACAATCGTGTGCATCTACCAGATTCCCTGAAGCCATACCTCTACGTAACATCAAGGCAACTGCAATCTCGAAGGCTTTGATAAAGTTCTTCACGTTGTTTGGCCTTCCCAGGGAAATTCAGTCTGACCAAGGTAGCAATTTCACTTCCGGTTTGTTTCAGCAGGTTGTGTATGAACTAGGTGTGAAGCAGATTCTTTCCAGTGCCTATGATCCAGAGAGTCAGGGTGCCTTAGAGCGGTTTCATTCCACTCTCAAGACAATGATGAGGACTTATTGTTTTGACCATGAGAAAGACTGGGATGAAGGTGTTCATTTGCTGTTGTTTGCAGCTAAAGAAGCAGTGCAGGAGTCTACTGGATTCAGTCCGTTTGACCTAGTGTTTGGCCATGAGGTGAGAGGACCTTTGCTATTGTTGGGTGAACAATGGCAAGAGAAAGAGCCACATACCAGTCTGTTAGACTACGTTAGCAAGTTCAAGGAAAGATTGCATGCAGCTTGTGACCAAGCCAAAGAGAACTTGAAATCATGTCAGGGAAAAATGAAAACTTGGTATGATCCTAAGGCTAGAAGCCGTGAGTTTAAACCAGGAGACAAGGACCTTATGTTGTTTCCCTTGCAATCCGATCCATTGCAGGCTAGATTTCATGGTCCTTATGAAATTCTGACAAAACTCAATGATCTCAATTACATTGTGAAGACTCCAGATAGGAGGAAGCCAAAACAGTTGTGTCACATTAACATGCTGAAGCCTTATCATGACAGAAATGCTAGGGTTGCAGCTGTCACTTCAGATTCTCCTATGGTCGAGACGTGTGAAGATGAGTTTCAAGATGATGAACCCAGAATTAAAGCTGAAGTTCTTTCATGTAAATTGTCAAATTCTGAAGTGTTGCAAAATCTTGATGTAAAACTCCAGCACTTAAAACCCTCACAGAAAGATCAGTTTGAGAGGTTGATCGAGAAATATAAAGATCTCTTTCCTGATGTTCCAAAGAGAGTTTCTCTCTTTGATGTAGATGTTGGTGAAGCCAAACCAATTAAACAGCATCCGTACCGGATGAATCCTGAAAAGAGAAAGATTGCTGAGAAAGAGGTTGAGTACGTGTTAGAACATGATATTATCAGACCCTCCAACTCAGATTGGAGTTCACCCTGTGTGCTAGTTCCAAAACCTGATGGAAATACTAGATTCTGTACAGATTATCGCAAAGCCCATGCTGTAACTAGAACTGATGTGTTTCCAATACCTGGGATCGATGATTGTATTGATAGAGTAGGGCAAGCTAAGTTTCTGACCAAGGTTGATTTATTGAAGGGTTATTGGTGTGTGCCTTTAACTGAGAGGGCCAAGAGTATCTCTGCTTTTGCCACACCATCTGGGTTGTACCAGTATGACGTCCTACCCTTTGGCATGAAAAATGCCCCAGCCACGTTTCAAAGGATGATACAGTCTACAATCGCCGGATTGCCACACACGGGTGCGTACATCGATGACCTGATCACATGGAGTGACTCCTGGGAAGAACATCTAAAAGATGTAGAGACGTTCCAGCGCCTGACCCAGGCTAACCTGACTGTTAACCTGAACAAGAGTGACTTTGGTTGTGCTTCTGTCACCTATCTTGGCTACGTCATAGGCCAGGGTAAGGTGGCACCCATAAATGCTAAAGTCCAAGCCATCATGGACTTTCCAGTTCCTGACAACAAAAAAGCTTTGCGCCGCTTCCTTGGAATGATCGGGTACTACCGTAAGTTCTGCAAGAACTTTGCTGAGATTGCTCTCAGTCTCACTAACCAACTTAAGAAAGGCGTAAAATTCACTTGGGATGATGCATGCCAGAGAGCCTTCGATCGCCTGAAGTCTCTGCTGTGTCACTTCCCTGTGCTCAAGGCTCCTGACTTCAACAAACCGTTCTCCATCGCGGTCAACGCTAGCGACCAAGCTTGTGGATCTGTGCTCCTACAGAGAAGTGACTCTGATGACATTGAGCATCCCGTGGCATACTTCTCCAGGAAGTTCAATCGCCACCAAAGGAACTATTCCACAATAGAGAAGGAGCTGTTGGCTCTGGTTCTATCTTTACAACACTTCGATGTTTATGTTTGTACAGGGCATGATTGTGTACACTGACCACAATCTGTTAATGTTTTTGAGTAAGATGAAAAACAAGAATCGGAGATTGTTGAATTGGAATGTGATTTTACAGGAGTTTGACTTCGAAATTAAGCATGTAAAGGGTACTGACAATGTAATTGCTGATTGCTTATCCCGTGGTTGAGTATGTATATATATATATCACGCGTTTATTCGAATCTTGTATTCCATGTATATATAGACAAGTGTCCACTTAACCATTTTGTATTGAAAAGAAAAATTTTGCCTTTGTGAGTCAAAACTTTTCCCATTTGGAATGGAGGTGTAATATGAATAGAGGCCACTAGATGGCAGTATTTACCTTTTTTTTTGTTAAGCCCAGACTGGAGGTTTGGGCATGTTTTAGTCATGTCTGGGACAAGTCCCAGAGAAAAATAAAAAAGAGCCTAAAAGGTGGGAGGGGTCTGCAAAAGAGTATATAAGGAGTAAAATTGAGACAGTAAAGAAGTAGGAGAAATTGCACGGAGAAGGATAGATGTCACCAGACTTGTCATTCTGTTCAAGACCTGTGAAGCTTTTAGTGGATTTTTGCCTGTGTTAGAGCATTTTCCTCACCCAGGACATCACCAAGCAACCCAACCAAAGGGACCGTAAATATTTTTGTCCTTGTGTTTATCATTCTTGGTCAGTAGAGTAGATAGTAGATTAGTTAAAAGTGTTTGTTAAATTAAATGTGTTTAAGTTTTATAATTTTGTCTGTCATCCTTTGCTGTCGTAAATGTCATAACAATTCTGTAAAGTAAACCATATGCCAATTATTCTCAAATAGCACAATAATTTGAGGCATCGGCCTTCTTTATTTTCACAGAAAAAATAGCCCTACTTTATCTCATATATACGGAATGAGTTTAAATTGATTTAAACAAAAAGAAAAAAATTACCATCAGCTGTTGGATGAATGATCAGGTACTTTTTATCATCCAGTTGAGATGCATAATGTGTTAGATTCGCCAGCTGTAGCAACAAAAACTGCCATTACTAACTGCCATTAATTAACAGAAATACAATTACTGACTTTATCAACTAGGATGCATGCAAAAAAAAGAACGTACCCGATATGCATTTGAATTTGTCTTTGGTGATCCCAAGTATCTCTCAGAAAATGCAGAGGCTATTAATGCAGCAAATAAAAAGATATAGAGATAATATTCAGTAATCAGAAACATTTAAGTATAAGCATTAGGCAGACATCCGAGTGATATTCCAATCATTATCTGTTGCAACAAATTGTGTATCATTAATTAATCTCACTTGTAAATGCTTCATCGTGACTATTTAATCACTTTATCAAGTCTGAAGACTTTTTAAGACTGAATTTCAGTAGGCATCGCTGATAATGAAAATTCATACACACATTGGCTGAGGTTCAGATACCGGTAAATGTGTCTTTATGTGATTGACAAGAGATTAAATGTTTAACTAGTTCCAGTTTCAAATTTGTTTTATCAGCACTGCCAAAAAAAAAACAAGCATGGACCAGCATCAAAACACAACATATGCTGGTATGCTGGTCGCACTCAGAAAAAGCAACGGGTGACCATTGTCGTCACCGTCTGTAATTAATCCAACTTTCTTCCATATATTTCACTTGACCTTCAATCATAGGACAAGTGGAAACTAGTTCTTGTCTCTCCTGTTGGATATTATTCATGAGGGTCAGGATGACCAGCACACCAGCATATGTTGTGCCTTGGTGGTTTTTGCAGCAGGGAGAATTTCATCCTTATGTCAATCCTGATACAAAGATTGTAATCATGGTCCTGAATTAGAACTCCACTCACCATATAATTCGAAGTCTGTGATTGGTGAAAGAGCCGCCCCGCATTTTAATAAAGAGTCTTGAGCATTTAGGAGACGGCTGGTCAAATAGCCTCCATAGACCTGCATGGAAAATGTACACAGAATTATTAACCCATAACAGATATTGCAACCACATGACTGACCCTTTCCCAACATTAATTTCCCATAATAAAACTTTTCAAATTTATACTACATGACTTTAGTTTAACATATATTATTATGGGGTGATTTCTGGCGCAATTATAGTTGAAAAACAAAATGAATTGATGAAACAAAAAGTTGGTTTTACTGCACGTTCAATCACAAGTGTTTGCTAAACAAGATCAACTATTTCATCATTATCAAAGGGCCGAAGTGCACTATTTTTGGGTGTGTGTATATATATATATGTGCAGAGCTAAAGTCCTTGATAAAGTTTAAGGGTTGAAAAGTGGATTCACTGATTATACTGGCACATACTGGCTCCTTTTAGCTCACTTATTTCCCTTGCGAATTAAAAAAACTATTGAAATAGAAGAGAACCTACTGGGTATGTTTTATAATCTCGAGCAGACTCAAATCAGGTCTTCAAATTCAACCTCTCAGAAGACCAAGGTGTTTCAATAACAAAATGGCATAATGATAGGAGCACTTGAAAATAGAGGCTTGCATTTTGACAGGAAAATGTTGGTGTGATTGCTCCACAGTAAGGCCGTGCCTGACATTTTAAGGCTTAAGGTCAAAAGAAGCAGTTCTAGATAAACTTCTCGGAAATAGCATCAATGACAATGTGAGAGCAACAATGCAAGTCCAAAACCCTTGAACATTCACACGCAAACATACACAAACAGTACATAGCACTCTGTTCTAAACTGGCTGAATTGAACAGTTAAATTAAATCATTGTCTCCTTGTTATTTTAACTGTAAGTAGAGTCCTGTGCGCATTTAACTGTGGTTTACAGTTAGCATACATGGGACCTCTGTTATAAACTGATTTCAGAACTACAGTTAAAATAGTTGGCAAAAAAGGTGCCAGTTTATAACAGTGTGGCCGTATTTCAAACTTGAGACGTATGGAGTCCCATTGGCATTTAGGAAGAGGAAAATGTTAATTCAAATGGGAGGAATAATAAGATAATACTGCTCACAAATGACAGAAGTGTACTCGCTCCAAAATCACACTCACTGGTAAGCAAGCTGCGGTGTTTGACTGAGTAAGAAAAGTGGTACTAAGACACTCACAGCTGCACTTCTCTCTGTTTACCCATTTGTCTCAATTGCTTGGCCTGAGTGAATAATTCATGCAGTCCGGACCACTCTTTGGGTACAATAAGTGGACTGCAACACACTCTAGCTTTCAATCCCTAATACAAGTGTGATGGTACGTTCAGGAACCAGTCGCAAGAACCAAGCAATGCAGTTGATCTGATTTTATTGATCAAGGGGTAAAACCCCCGCAGGGCAGAAGGCAAAAGTACAAATCCGTTATCCAAAAATCACAATCCAGTTGGGCAAAAACAGAGAAGAAAACCAGGGCAGGAATCACAGGACTCGTGGTGGGGCAAAAATGGGTTTGGTACACAGGCACAGGTATATCAGAGAAGCAAAGCCAAAATCCAGTGGGCGTAATCCAAACCGTAACCAGGGCAGCAATCATGGAACTCGTAGCCGGGCAGAAAAGGGTCAAAAAACACAGATGCAACAACAATCCAAAATCACAAAGCCAAAAATCGAAAAGAGGGACGGTCCAGTCAGAAAAGAATGACAGAGTACTAGGGGAAAGAAACGTGGCACAAGCAAACAGAGAAACGATCTGACAGGAAGTGCAGTGAAAAGACTCCTTTTATACACTCCAGGGGAATCACATACTACACAGAACACAGGTGCTGGAAATGAGACTAATTACAAAGGAGGGAACAAGAGGGAGAACCTAATCACATAAAATAGGCAAAAGCCAAAACGCGGACAGGGATCACGAGACAATCCTATAGACAGACATACGGCTCCGGTCAAGGAGTTCTAACGTGCATAGATAATGAGAGAAAGGACAGCGCGAGCAGGTGTGGAGAATCCACAGAAACACAGCAGAGAAGATTAGGGAAAGACAAGAGGCGAAGACTCGAACAGGGCGAGTGCTGAGAGCTAGTTAATTAGTAAGTGCAGCTGTACAATCCCTTAGTGCTTGTTAGTAAGTTAGTATTATATACAGTGTTCGTCTGGGTTAGTTACTCTAGCTAAAACAACAAACTGTTTGTTTGGGTTGGTAAAATAGAAAAGCAAAGAGAAGGAAGTAAACGAGATTGGAAGGAACGGTTAAAATCCAGAAACTGTTAAATCACCCGAAGAGTGGCATGCAATACCGGGGCTGTGAGCAATGACAAGACAAGAGACCAGACAGGGGGAGACAAAGTGCAATGCATGGTGAAAACGAAAACATGGACTGGAGTATAACTATGCTAAAAAGTAAAACATGGAAAAACAAAACTAAAACAATACATGAACTCTAAATTACCAAATCACAATACATAATCCAAGGCACAGTCAGACATAGCAAAGATCCAAATATAAACATGGTAAACAGGTCAGGAACATGGCAAGGCAGAACATGGACATAGCAAGGCAAGCTGAATCACAACAAGACCCAAGGAAACAGCCTCTTTGTCTCAACTGTGAGGTATTGTTCAGGAACCATTCGCGAGAGACAGCAATCCAAAAAAGTATGCCTTTATTGGAGTCCGAGTCAAAGCCAGAAAACACAGGAATTGCCAAGCCACAATACGAAATCCAAAAACAGTAACGACTAGACAGGCCGGGGTCAGAACCAGGAAGATATGGGCAGAAGTACAAAAACGATAGGCAAAAGGTCGTAGTCGATGGGCAAAGCCAATGGTCATACACAGGGCATCCAAACACAGAACTCGTGGTCATACAAAAATAGGTCAAAATCCAGAAAGGCAAAAACAGTACAAAAAGGGCTATGCCAAGAATCAAGGTCGGACTATCCAGTAGAAGAAAAACAATAATCAAAGGTGTACAAGGAGCTCAGCACAATGAAATATTGATCAATGTTCTGACAAGAGCTGTGAGTGAAAAGACTCCTAATATATACACAGGAAGGGTCACATGCTATACAATAGTGATGCGCGGGTCGGCCCGAACCCGTCTGGTTAATATTTTAATAACATTTAGCGGATGCGGGCGGGTTGGGCCAAACAGTGGCGACATCTAATTCCCAGGAAATTGCGAATAAAAAGTATAATAGGCTATCGGCCACTTTAGGGCTCTAGACATACAGCCTAGATAATATGCTCTAATCAAACGATGTAGCGCTACCTTAAGCAGGATAGAATGCCAAGTGTACCTCTCCCTCTTCCTACTCTCGATGTACACGCAGTCACTGGTGCGCGGCATAATCCTCCACGGTTAGACTAAGGATCTAAAGGTTGAATTAAAGCTCATCTTATAAATCATCCTGCAGTCAGCACCAAATTATTACATAGTAGTAGTAATTTTATTAACCAGTGGGTCCAAACAGCACATAGACAAAACATTTTTCGCCACTTTACAGTGAAAGGCATATCACGATTCTTATTCAAAAATAAAATCAACTTGTTGAGGTGCTTCCGTTTATCAGGCACGTGTTCTCTGACAGCAGAGCGTGTGCTGTGCTGCCATCGGCAGTAAAGACACTTCTTAGATACAGATTTCTATAACACCATTCTATACACATATCACCCAAACGAAGAGGTAACTTATCATTACTGGAGCATGGATGGTCATAAACTTAGTTTTGCTCTTATTAATTACCATACCATGAGGCAAAGAATAATCGTGTAAAACTCCATGGTGGCCAAAGCAGTTCTCTGCGTCCCAGCAACTAGCGCAACTAGCGAGCGAACCTTCAGTTCAGCTGGCCGTGTCCTGGAAGCGCGCCGTAATCGCTTAAAGGGATAGTTCGGGATTTTTCACATGAATCTGTATGGCATCACCGTCTTTAGTCTCGTGCACACACACTGACTTTCCCCCGACAGTGTCCTGTGAGCCGAGTTCTGTCCAGTTTTGGTCAAAGCGAAAGTAGTTCCGGCAGGTTTCCTGGGGTCTGCAAAGTAAAACGTTTTTCTTCTCAAAACAGTATGTGTTCGAACGAATGATTTATTTGCATAACAAAACCCTGGTATTCCAAAAAGTCACATCTTGTAATTGCTTGGGGCTACTTTCTCTCAATAGCGATCACTGCGCGCTGTCACTGCTAACAGCTGTGCGCACTAGCCAACTACTTTCATCAGTTGTTCGACAGTGTTTACATATTCCAGCCAGAGGAGGGTGTCTCCTTACGGTCAAAGACGGCAGACTCGAGAGAAACTACTACTTCTTAGCAAACTGACCCAGGGATAACCAGAGCACTCGGGAGTAACTTTCCAAAGGATTTTATTATTATTTCGGGAAGACGCTGGTGCGTCGACACCAAAATAAATATGTATGCTGGGTGCTGCGGTCATCCCTAGTTCTAGTAGCTGAGAAAGGTAGCCAAGTTTGTCTTGATTATGCTAGCCAACGCTGTGACCGGAGTCATGGACTTCTCATTCAAGCCTAGAAACCATCCACACCCGTCCACGTATTTTCTGACGAATGTAATAACAGTTCAGCAATAACAATACATATTATGTTTCATAAGCTTCACTGGTAATGTGACACCGATAGATGAATCTATGTTGCGCTTACATAGCCCTCGGTGCATCACCAGAAGGCTATGCACGGATGCTATAGAAAATCTTTAGTACAATTTTGTTTACCTGGGGTGTAGGGACAGCAAGCTCTTCAAAACCCGTCTCTTCCTCTGTCCTGAAGGAAAGTAGTCGTCCTCGCTGAAGTACACACTGCAAACGCGAAGCTTTTTCATTTTTAGTAGTTCGGTGTCCACTCGGAAGCTCAGAGCAAGTAGCCAAAGTTGCCTCAGAGCTACGTCCGTCACAGGGAAGCGATGGGTTGTGTGAGGAGCCTCACTCACCTCTTTGTTGGTACAGCCTGGATAATCGCAAGTGCGCACCATTTTTATCAAATAAACTATTTTCTGGAGAAGCTGATGAACTTTTCACTCTAGCTCTCGAACTAGCTCGTTAGCGTTGTAGGTCTGTAGTCGGTAAACACTGTCGAACAACTGAGCTCTGCTGTCCCTACACCCCAGGTAAAAAAAATTGTACTAAAGATTTTCTATAGCATCCGTGCATAGCCTTCTGGTGCTGCACCGAGGGCTATGTAAGCGCAACATAGATTCATCTATCGGTGTCACATTACCAATGAAGCTTATGAAACATAATATGTATTGTTATTGCTGAACTGTTATTACATTCGTCAGAAAATACGTGGACGGGTGTGGATGGTTTCTAGGCTTGAATGAGAAGTCCATGACTCCGGTCACAGCGTTGGCTGGCATAATCAAGACAAACTTGGCTACCTTTCTCAGCTACTAGAACTAGGGATGACCGCAGCACCCAGCATACATATTTATATTGGTGTCGACGCACCAGCGTCTTCCCGAAATAATAATAAAATCCTTTGGAAAGTTACTCCCGAGTGCTCCGGATATCCCTGGGTCTGTTCGCTAAGAAGTAGTAGTTTCTCTCGAGTCAGCCGTCCTCGACGGTAAGGAGACATCCTCCCCTGGCTGGAATATGTAAACACTGTCGAACAACTGATGAAAGTAGTTGGCTAATGCGCACAGCTGTTAGCAGTGACAGCGCGCAGTGATCGCTATTGAGAGAAAGTAGCCCCAAGCAATTACAAGATGTGACTTTTTGGAATACCAGGGTTTTGTTATGCAAATAAATCATTCGTCCGAACACATACTGTTTTGAGAAGAAAAACGTTTTACTTTGCAGACCCCAGGAAACCTGCCGGAACTACTTTCGCTTTGACCAAAACTGGACAGAACTCGGCTCACAGGACACTGCCGGGGGAAAGTCAGTGTGTGTGCACGAGACTAAAGACGGTGATGCCATACAGATTCATGTGAAAAATCCCGAACTATCCCTTTAAACCCTGGCACTGTTGATGCAATTTTGTTTTTGCATAGTTTGGGAAAAAATACGCCTAGGCCTACATTATAAGCTGTGTTGAAAAAATACCCTAAAAGCCCCCCCCCCAAATCAGTCTTGAAATAAATATACAAGGAAAATAAAATTTCCTCGTAGACAGGATATCGCAACACTGTATGGGAGAGTAGGCGATAGCGCCAGTGCGCCACTGTCATGTTAATTTTGTTCCAATAAAAAAACAGCCTGTTTACAATCTTCTGCCAGATATCACGGTAAATCACGGTAAGGTTCATTTAATAGACAGAGCCTAAACTTTGGATCAAGAATTCCAGCCAAAAGCCAAATGTATATTGTGCTCCACTCAAATCCATAGCGTGACAGAGGAATCGTTTTTTTTCCATTGCAAATCATGTCACACAGACCCACTGTATTCTTTTTCTCTTGCCTCCTTTTTGTGTCGGGTCGGGTTGGGTCCGGGTTGAAAATCAGTGCGAGTTTTAGCGGGGCGGGCGGGTCGGGTTAGCTGTCACGTCGGGTTGGGTTGGTGCGGGTGTTAAAAAACCTTGACCCGCGCATCACTACTATACAGCGATCAGCTGTGGGGAATGAGACTAATTACATCGGGAGAATCACATGAGGGAAACCCTAACCACGGAAATTGGCGAGACACGAAATACGGACAGGAATCACACAAACAGCCTATGACATTTAAACAGCTCCGGTCCAGGAGTTCTACGTGCACAGATAACAAGAGCAGGAAAGTAATTAAGCACGTGCGAGAGATTCTCGCTGAGCATAGGGAGAGGACGGCGGAAAGCAAAGGGGCGGAGAAATAGAACAGGGCGATTGCGAAGAGGGAATTAGTCTATTAGTAGCGGTGCGGTTTTACAACTTAAACTAGAGTGCTCATTAGTAATTAGTAGTCGAATATATACATGATTAGTTATGTTAGTAGACTATAATACAAAATACAAATGTTAGTCTTGTTAGTAATTAGAACAGAAGAGTGAAGGGAGAAAACGAGATACGAAGGAATGTTTTAAACACCAGACTTCCTTTAAATCACCCTAAGTCAGTGAGCACGCAGACGGGGAAGACGGACTGAACCAACTAGATCACAAGGCAGGGGAGACAAGTGCAATGGAACTGAAACATGGAATGAACCAAAAACCAGAATGTTACCAAAACCAAAAAGAATAAATAAAAGACAATAATCATGAACACAAAACCAGCACATAAAACATGATCAAAAACCAGAACCATGACAGTACCCCCCCCTCTAAGGAACGCCACCTGGCGTTTCAACTTAGCTTGGTCTAGGATGGTCCTTGTGAAAGTTTCTTATTTAAGATTTGTCCAGGATGTGGCGAGAAGGCACCCAACTGTGATGCTCCGGTCCCAGTCGACTAGGTACTGAAATCCTTTGCCTCGTCTACGACAGTCCAGGAGGGCTCGGACCGTGAATGCCTCGCCTCCGTCGATGATCCGGGCGGGTGGTGGGGGATCAGGTCCAGAGGACAGGGGGTGGGTTACTGCGGACTTAATCCGGGAAACGTGGAAGGTAGGGTGCACTCGGCGCACAGCAAGGGGTAATCTGAGCCTAACCGCTGTGGGACTAATAACACGTTCAACAGTATATGGCCCAATAAACTTAGGAAAAAGCTTACGTGTACCTCCCCGGAGGAGAATGTCCTTGGTGGAGAGCCACACTCTTTGACCCGCACGGTAGACGGGGGCCGGAGTACGCCTGCGTTTCGCCAGCTCCTTCATCCTGATTTTGGCCTTAAGTAGAGCCTAACGAGTAGTTCTCCAGGTGGGGGGGCAGTGTTGAATGAATGCGTGAGCTGACTGAACCACAACCTCCTCCTCCTGACTGGGGAACAGGGGTGGTTGGTACCCCATACAGCACTCAAAAGGAGACAGTTTAGTGGGAGAGGAGGTATGACAGTTAATGGCGTACTCCGCCCATGGCAACTGATGACTCCATGAAGCAGGGTTTCTAGCACAGATACAACATAACACAGTTTCAATACACTGATTAGCCCGCTCAGTCTGGCCGTTGGACTGTGGGTGAAAAGCTGATGATAGATTTACTGAGGCGCCTAGTGCATTACAAAAAGCTTTCCAAAATCGGGCAGTGAATTGGGGACCCCTATCGGTGACTATGTCTGTGGGAATACCATGTAGGCGGATGACATGTTGGATTAATAGTGTGGGAGTTTCAGAAGCGGAGGGCAACTTGGTTAGGGGAACAAAGTGAACAGCCTTAGAGAAACGATCAACAATGGTGAGGATGGTATTGTGGTGGTTGGAAGGGGGAAGACCGGTGATAAAATCTAGGGAAATGTGTGACCAGGGGCGGTGAGGTGTGGGTAGTGGTTGTAACAGACCTTGTGGGGGTTGATGAGAATCTTTGGCTTGGGCACAGACTGAGCAGGCAGAAACAAAATCATGAACATCTTTACGAATATCAGGCCACCAGAACCGTCTTAAAATAAAACTGTGGGTTCTGTGGATGCCGGGATGACAGGATAGATTAGACGCATGCCCCCACTCTAGAACATTAGATCTTTCTTGAGGGGGTACATATAAACAGTGAGTAGGACAATCACTAGGGCCAGAAGAATCACCGAGTGCTTCCTTAACTTGTTGTTCGATCTCCAATGTGATGGAGTTAATAAACAGTTTCATAGGCAGAATGTTGTCAGGAGAGGCCTCCTTGGAGGGTGACTCAGTTCTCCGGGACAGTGCATCAGGCTTAACGTTCTTGGATCCTGGGCGGTACGCAATGTGAAAATTGAATCTTGAGAAGAACAGGGCCCACCTGGCTTGACATGGGTTAAGTCGCTTCGCTGACTGGAGGTACTTGAGGTTCTTATGGTCAGTCCATACCACGAATGGGAGTTGAGCGCCCTCCAGCCAGTGTCTCCACTCCTCCAGGGCCATTTTAACTGCCAGCAGTTCCCGATTGCCGATGTCATAGTTCCGTTCTGCGGAATTGAGACGGTGTGAAAAAAAGGCACAAGGGTGAATTTTATTGACAGTGGCGAGTCTCTGGGATAATACTGCTCCCACCCCTATGTCGGAGGCGTCCTCTTCAACAATAAATTGAGAACTGGGGTCAGGATGAATGAGGATGGGAGCAGTGGTGAATCGTCTTTTAAGTTCATTGAACGCCTGGTCTAGTCGCTAATCCCAGTGGAACTTGACTTTGTTGGATGTCAGGGCTGTGAGAGGAGCTGCTATGGTACTGTAATTGCGAATTAATCGTCTGTAGAAATTAGCGAAGCCCAGGAATCGTTGGAGTGACTTACGGTCAGTTAGTTGGGGCCACTCCGTGACCGCGTTCACCTTAGCAGGGTCCATGCTGATGTTCCCAGTGTCGATGATGAAGCCCAGGAAGGTGGGGGTGGTCACGGAGAATTCGCATTTTTCTGCCTTGACAGACAGTCGGTTCTCCAGGAGACGCTTGAGGACTTGGCGAACATGGTTAGTGTGCTCCTCCTCACTTTTGGAAAAAATCAAAATGTCATCCAGATAAACAAAGACAAAACGGTTAAGCATGTCCCTGAGAACATCATTTACAAGGTTCTGGAGGACGGGCGGTGCGTTAGTCAGCCCGAAAGGCATGACCAAATACTCCCAGTACCCAGTGAGGGTGTTGAATACTGTTTTCCACTCGTCCCCCTCCCTAATCCGGACCAGATGGTGGGCGTTACGCAGGTCTAACCTAGTAAAAATCTTGGCTCCCTGAAGAAGCTCAAAGGCTGTAGACATGAGAGGGAGGGGGTAACGATTCTTGACAGTGATATCATTTAGGGCACTATAATCAATGCATGGGCGGAGTGACCCGTCCTTCTTACCGACGAAGAAGAAACTGCTCCTGCCGGTGACGATGAGGGTCGAATGATTCCAGCCGCTAAGGACGCCTCCAGATATTTTTCCATGGTTTGGGTCTCCGGACGTGAGAGTCAAAACGGAAGCCCCCTGCGGCGCATGGTGCCTGGCTTGAGATCAATAGCACAGTCAAAGGGTCTATGAGGGGGTAAACAGGTGGCACGAGATTTACTGAACACTTCTTTGAGATAATGGTATTCTGGTGGTACATGGTCAAGACAAGGAATTTCCTCAACAGGAAAAACAGGAAAATGAGCATAAGCTTTAGTTAGACAAGATTCGTGGCATGATGGGCTCCAGCCCCTAATCTCGTGCTTTCCCCAGTCAATTACAGGACAATGTTTAGCCATCCACAGATGGCTGAGAACAACAGGTGAATGAGGTGATTCTATGAGATTGAACTTAATGTTCTCCAGATGGTTACCTGATACTTGAAGCTTGAGTGAAGTGGTAGAATGGCTGATGTGGCCGATCTTCTGGCCGCTGAGGGAATTAGCCACACAAGGGCGTGTCACTTCCTCCAAAGGAACCCCCCATTCACGGGCGCATCTGACGTTGATGAAATTGGCCTCTGCTCCAGAATCCACCAGGGCCATGGTCTTTCTGGCCCCGCCCCTCCACTCCAATGAGACCGGCAGGCATGTACGTTGTTTCGAGGAGGGTTCGAGAGGAATAGCGCCCACAAGTGCTCCTCTCCTCATAAGAGGGCGTTGCCTTTTAATTGGGCATTCTGCAACAAAATTCCCTGCTTGACCACAGTAGAAGCAGGCGCATTCCCTCCTCCTCCAGTCCCTTTCCTCTGTGGAGAGGCGAGTGCGGCCCACCTGTATGTGTTCCCCCTCGGAGGTCGGTTTAGATGCTGTGGTTCTGGAACGGGAAAGTCGTCTCACAGGAAAAACGGTAGAATTAACAGGGGCAGACCGGGGTTGGCGAATGAAACGCCGCCGCTCCTCCAGACGCATGTCCACTCTTATGGCGAGGACAATCAGCCGGTCCAGGTCTTTGGGTAGGTCACGGGTCAGCAGCTCATCCTTGATGCGGTCGGAAAGACCTTTCAGGAAGGTGTCGTAGAGTGCTTGCCTCTGCCATCCGCTGTTGGTGGCCAAGGTCTGGAACTCAATGGCAAAATCAGAAACTGATCTGTTATCTTAGCGGATGCGCAGAATCTCCTGTCCTGCCTCTTGACCGTGCCTGGACCTGTCGAACACACGCCTCATCTCCTCCTCCAGTGATGAAGAAGATTGTACACATGGAAGCCCTGCCTCCCAGGCTGCCGTCGCCTACTGCTTGGCTTTGCCCGTGAGTTGCGTGATGATGTACGCCACCTTGGACTGCTCAGAGGGGAAGGTGTTAGGCTGGAGACTGAAGATAAGTCGGCACTGGGTGAGAAAGGCTCGACATGTACCTGGCTCTCCATCATATTTCTCCGGGGGTGGTAGATGAGGCTCGAGGTGGGTCACTGGAGGAGTCACTGGTGGTGCAGACGCAGAAGTAGCTGGTGGTTGGGGCACTGAGACGAGCTGTGAGGTCAGATCCGCCATCTGGTGGGACATGATCTGCAGATGCTGCATGACTGCCAGCAGTTGTTGTTGCTGACTCACCAGAACAGCTTCCCGACATTCCACGGCTGCTTGTAACAATGAATCTCTCGCTGGTTCCACAGTGGTCAGAACGTACTGAGAGGTATCGTTCAGGAACCATTCGCGAGAGACAGCAATCCAAAAAACGTATGCCTTTATTGGAGTCCGACTCAAGGCCAGAAAACACAGGAATTGCCAAGCCTCAATACGAAATCCAAAAACAGTAACAACTAGACAGGCCTGGGTCAGAACCAGTAAGACAGATGGGCAGAAGAACCAAAACGATAGGCAAAAGGTCGTAGTCGATGGGCAAAGCCAATGGTCATACACAGGGCATCCAAACACAGAACTCGTGGTCATACAAAAATAGGTCAAAATCCAGAAAGGCAAAAACAGTACAAAAAGCAGTGTTGGGAAGGTTACTTTTAAAATGTATTCCACTACAGATTACAGAATACATGCCCTAAAATGTAATCTGTAATGTATTCCGTTACATCACTCAATCTGAGTATTGTAATCCGAATACTTGGATTACTTCCACATTTTCTTCAATTTTATAAATGCATGAATTTACACCCTGCTTACGAAACAAAATTAGTTAAATAAGGTGCAGCACTATTAAGCTGCTTTTCCACCGGACGTAAAACTAATGTTTCGCACGAAAGATTACATTCAAAGTCAATGCAAAGACGCAAATACACGCGAAACGTAAGTACTCGCGTCTTTGCATTGACTTAGAACGTAATCTTTAGTACGAAAAATTCGTTTCACGTCCGGTAAGCGGCTTAATAGTGCTGCACCTGATTTAATTAATTAAGGTCTTTATTGAACCGCATGATTAGTTCATTAATTCGATGATTCAGGGGTTGTAGCGAGGCTAAAATGAAAAACTGCACCCCTAGCAGCCTTTTGCAGGTAAGATTGGACACCCCTGCAATACACTGAATCCATTTTGCTAGCCAAGTGGCACAAGTAGGCTACAGACTAGGCCCTAAATGCCAGCAAGAGCATGCAGACATTCACCTAAAAATCACATTGTGCACTTAAAGACATTACAAAAGCCTTAAGAGTAGCGCTATTCCCAAATACCCGAAGTTGGCAGGAAGCTTCGTTCCAAAACTATTTGCAGGCTAACGTGCGCTGATTTCAGATAACATTAGCTTAGCTAGAATGACAAATGGGCAACCAAAGCCCATGTTTAGCCATATTGATATTTTCAAGTTGCACGTCGACATAAGCGGGCTACCTTCATACATACCAATATAAAAAAGTAAGGTTAAGATAACAGATACAATGGCAGAGATGAGTCCAATAAATAACTTAATTCTAGATGCTAACTCAGATTGTGGAGGTGGAGTTCCTCAAGGCTGAAAGCATATTCGTGAAACAGGGCTCTCAAGTTTTGAATGCAGGCTACAGTGAGATTTTCTTCCGGGAGGGGGGGGGGGGGGGGGCAATTACATTTTTTGTCAAGCATCACATACGGAACCACCCATCTTGACATGCATCACAAACGTGACCTGTTGACCACTCTGTGGAACCTATGCCTAGTTTGCCTTTCATTACCTCATAACTTGGAAGTGTTAATAAGATATGAAGCTCTTTTGAATGCTGCTAACCCCTTTTTGAATAGAAAAATATATCTTGTCCTACCCTCCAGCCTGAACATTTTGACATACTTAAAATCGATTGGAATCTTTGAATTTCAAGTGTTGCCCAGCAGTTTTTGTTAAAAAAATGATTTTTGATGAAAAAATATCACATATGGGACCATAAGGATGTTTTCAACTTTTCATTGGAATTCCCCTTTTGCTGTAAATACAGCTATCTTTCATGATTTTGCCATGAAAGTACACAAACTAAGCTTCCATTATGTGTGTTCAGTTCTAACAAACTATAATTTGAAAATAATACTGGCAATGTCACACTTCCATGGCCTTTTTCTTGGACAGACCCTTAAGTTTTCCCTTATGTAGATTCAGCATTAAAAACCCCTTTTTATATTGTAGGATAATGTCACATACATAGTGTATCTGCTGGTTCACGTACTACATCACACTTAAATTCAGAAAAATAATTCAAACTCAGGACACCGTATTTTTACAGCTGAAGCAATACTTCATATTGAAAATATCTAGCTCTACTACGTGTAATTCAGCCAGACATACAGTATTTGGGATCTTTGGAAACCTTGGGATTGCCATTGGTATTTAAACCAGGATTTAAGTTCCAGAGGTTTGAATACAGCAGCTGCACTTGACTGGCCCATTTATAGGTCCCTAGTTTTTATGGGTTTAAAAAAGCAGTTTGCCCCAGAAAATCAGATGATTCAGGCTAAGACCAAAGAAAAAAGCAAACCAAAACAACAAAGCACAACACTGATAATACCCTTACAGAATTTCTCAATGGTAACTGAATGGTACCTCATGGTAAATGAATGGTATCAAATGGTATCCAATGGTAGTGGGAGATGGCCTATGGTAAGACTGTGGTAAGCCAATGGTATTTCTTATGGTAACCAATGGTATTTAAAAAAACAATGATAAGTGAATGGCTATAAACCATTATAACCATTATATGGCGAATTTGGTCATATTCCGTGGCACTGAATGATTATACGCAACTTATGTGTAGGACTGAATGCTACCCCTGAGTTGTAAAAGACTAAACCAATGGTATCTGCTATGATGCTGAATGTTAACATGCAAATTTGATCAAGGATTGAACGGTTGAACTGAATAATAATGGAACACAACAGTGGTATCTGCTATGGTACTGAAGGATTTGAAATATTGAATGGTAAATTTCATCATATGTTATAATACAAAAATACTAACCAGTACCATTCACTGGTAACGCACAGAGCCAATTGGTATGAGCTACCATTGCTTAAGGGTGTATCATTGTTCAGTTATTTGAAGACTGTAGGGTGGCTGGGTTGGAGAGTATAGGCACATTCATTTCAAGAGTATACACACATCAATGTTCACCCGAGCACTCCCCATGCCAAACATATGAGAAAATACTAGTCGACAATTTTTTTCTGAGAAATTACGGGTTTGTTTGCTGTGATAGGAAAGCTTAAACCATCTAGGTCTAGCCTAAAATAATCATGGGGTTTGGTGGACCACTGAAGTTCTATTCAGGTTAACATTGGGCATACCATTCAGGAAACCAGAGCGCTACGTTACCATACGGATCATACCATAGGAGGTAAATGGTAAGTTGCGCTATGCACCATAAAGCTGTACCATTTACATAACCATAAAAAAGTTTATCATTGGTTGCCATTGAAGTGTTCCATAACTCCATTCAAATGGTAACCAGTGGTACATTTTTAATTCTTAATGAATGGTATTTTTGGAAGGGTAAACAAAGAGCAAATTTGATTAATGCCTGTGATCCATTTATGCCTTTCAGGCTTCCGCACGCAAGCAATCGTGGCCAATTGGAAGCTTTTGGAAGCGCTGGGAACCATCTGAAAGTCACACAAACAATCGCAGGAAGTCAGAGTGATTGGGGAAAAAATTTTATCCCATGATCCACTAACGAGGGCATTTCCGATTAATTTTTGCCAACGTCAACAATAAAGATGGTGGTTGTTTTTGTAAAGGGTTTCTAATTGGCTAATTGCAGAGGAAATATTCGCCACCTAGTTTGCACTTGACCAACCGATACTACCGCGTCCTTCCGACAACTCATGCCTTCCGACAAAATCAAACTGGTTTGATTTTGTCAAAAGAGGGATTCGAGTGTCCTGATCCAGTCAGAACCTCTCTTATTCAAGCGGAAGGGTCGGTACAGGTCAGGAGTCATGATCCACCTACGTCTTGCGCGTAACAGAAATTTACACTCGTAATCGGTCGTAACTGGTCGGAAGGGGAGGATCGGGACAATCGGAGGCCTTAAAAGCGTAAGTGGATCACAGGCATAAGATATGCTTTTCTATTTTCTCTCTGGGGAGACTTTGAGCAAAATAAGCTATGTATCACAGAAAAAGTCACTTACTAAGATGGTGAACGATAAAATTACATTACCTTTCCATAAGCACCAATGCGTGTCTCGTCAATATATGGTTCCTTTGCTATAATGCTGCAATTTAGGAGCAAAACAAGAGTTTTGGTCTGAGAAAAAGTCATGGTTTTGCTGGTTCAAATTATCCTGGTAATGCTGTTTTGAACATCATCACGTGATAATCTCATGCCAGCATTTCATCAGCTCCCAACTTTTAACAAGAACTGCAAACAAGAGGGCCCATATACGTCATCATGTAAAATAGTGGTCATATTTCTGTCGTCAGAGAGACATGCAAATGTCTGAGTGAAAGCATTATGTCAATATTTTGCAACACTACAGTGTCACAGTGGAGGTGTTATCTAAAAGATTGTAATGCCACCAGTCACAGGAAAGCCTTGTTTTGTGCAATGCAGAGTGAAGAATTGCAGTAATGCATGTGACATCAGCCTCAGAATCAAAAGCATTGTTCAAATGTTAGCAATCCATTGGGTGAACGTTAGGGATCAAAGCCATACGTCAGCGCCTCTATTTGGTCTCTCTCTTCAAAAACGCCTAGTTTGCGCTTCACTTTGTGCAGGAAGTTGGTTCCCTGGAAGCCGCTCCCCCGGCCGTCGAAGCGGACCACGATGGCACCAAAGCTGCTGACCAGAACTGCGGGCCAGTCCAGCTGGAACTGCTCGCTAACCATCTGACCTCCTGGGGTACCATCCCTGAAACAGGAGTAGCGTCACACGGAGCCAACCAGACGAGCCCCTTGAAATAACTTTTCACTTCTATCCCCAAGCTAGCCTCCCTTATGGCCATTATTGTGGCAACAGCCTCAAAGTCAAGACTTCCCTCTCTGCAGGTTTTCATTTATATAAACACTAATTAGGAACAGGATCAAGTTTCCATGCATAAAACCTCTCTCAGATATGGGTGGGGTATGGAGACAGCAAGAAAAAAGTGAGAAGTTATCTTTCTCATTTGTTAGTTACGCTCTAAACAAATTGATAAATTGTCTTTTATTTGCGATCAAAAACATACAATATTAGTTGGGCATTCTTCTATTCAAAATGCAGGGCACTATACAGCCCTCTCAAGCCAGACAGCAGTATCTGCAAATTTCTCAAAATTGGGAAAACCCACCATTGACCCTCCACAACACCAGCTCCGTCTATTTTTAGTAGAGATTAGCCTGATCATCATTAGCCTGAGTTATTGCATGTGCAAGTTAGCAGTATCTACAAAAGTAGGGCAGGAGGTCAAGCCAAAGGGCAGTGTCTGCAGTATCTCTTCTCTGGGTCAAATTCTCAAAATATTTTGACTCACCAAAAATTCAGGGTCTAAAAGGAAATCAATGTCATTGATAGCAATGTGTGCATGTAATTGCCTTCCAGTACCAAGAGTGAAATTTTAAGGGCAATTTTCTCAGTTTCAGTATTTTGCAGATACTGTCGTCTGGTTTGACAGGCTATGCAAAGCTATACTCAAAGCTTGCACTCACAACGCACTCTCAGTTCAATGAAACAGGTGTGACAGGAGATTAAGATCGGCTTAATTCAGCGGGAAACAGACTCATTTTCATTTGCAGCGTAATTAGTTTGGCTGAATTATTAACAGCCTGCTGGCAGACCAGGAACAGGGAGCCAGTGATTTGATGAGTAATGAGACAACCGCTATGGCTCATCCTGATGAACGCAGTTGTTTTAATGAACCTATCATCAGAGTATTTTCTCAAAATAGAAACTGGGTGAAAAAAATAGAATCTACATATTTGTACATTTTTAAAAAATGACTACAGAGTATAGAGGATTGTGTGTGTGAGACATAAAGTATCTGTGTAGTTTGTGTTTTTGAGTATGTATCCACGTGCGTGTGTGTGTGTGTGTGTGTGTGTGAGAGAGAGAGAGAGAGAGAGAGAGAGAGAGTAGAGAGAGGTACTCACACAAGCAACAATAAGGGGTAATGTGCTGTATCCTGGAATCCAGCCGGTTTCATAATTTGCATCGTCAGAACTGTAAAAAGTAAAACATCAGACCATGTCCACCTCCATCTTTTTTCCACTTACGCTACTTTTACTAATGTTCTGTCACTCCCAGAATTCATAAAATTTAAATAACCCCCTCACAGATATCATCTGTTTGATTACTTCAGTTTCCAATCATTTGGCGTTGCTTTATGCCAATTATTAAAAACTTTTTTTAAAAACTTTTTTTGGACTGTATTCCGTTGTTAAGTTGTCTTGTGTTGCTTTATTACTTTGGGGTTTTCTAGTTATTTTGGCAAAATGAATTATTTCTGAGTGTTAATGTTTATCTCTGCATTTGTGTCATTCATATCATTGCTTTGTTAACTCTCGCCTTGTTTATGTTAATATTGTTGCCTGGTTTAGTTCCAAGTTCCTGGTTGATGAGTATTTCAAACTTGTGTTGTGAAATTAAACATCCTGCTCTGTGCACTAACTTCCTGCCTCACGTCCTCTTCCCTGAGTGTTCCCTGACACACGAGAGCTCCTATGTAGGGTTTGAGGACCTGTTTATATCCACATGAAATGAATTATATAGACTCCCTAATGTGTGTTTTCTATAAATATTTGGCAACCTGGATGTCATTCAAGTCTTCCGACATTTTTATTTTTTGATTTTTTTTTCATGAATCTCAAATATTAAGTAACTGTTGAAAAAGCAACAGCTGATCTAATGTTCATCAAATTCAAAGACAAGACCGAAGTCCCATACAACAGATAAATGTACAAAACTAAAATCACAAAAGTACCACAAGATTATTGTCTTTTTTTTTGTGTGACAGTTTCATTTGCCAAAAGTCGATACAAACAAAGATTTGAAACATATGTAGCTTCTTTTACAAATAGCTCCTCATAGCATAATTTTACAAATAGCTCCTAGGAAAAAGAGGGTGTTATCCTGAGCTTAAGAGAGTGAAAGCCACCTAAATGATGTACAATTGTTCAAATATTTTAATTTCTTCTTCATATTCCATTTCCAAGTAGAAAGTCATTACATTTGCATCATACATTAAAAATGTGGAATAAGATTGGCATTGGCAAGATACATTTTTTAGATATTGAAAATATGCTGAATAATTGTTAAATGTTAATGTTTGGGGAAAAGGGAGGAAAACTTTCTGCACTGTGCACAGAGAAAATGAGAAATCTGAGCTGCCATAATTACTACCTAGCAAGTGGCACATTGGAACATGGAGGAAACGTCAATCAATCATACAACAGTAATACAGCACTGTAATAATTCATAACACAAAATGCAAGACATTGAAAAATAAAAAATTCTCTCCTCTTTCTCAGGCATTTTCTTTTTCATATCAGAAAAAGACAGGATGAGAGAGACCTGCCTCTCTCGTTCTCTCTCTTTTTAGTCCCAGCTCGCCACACAGCTAGTGCAAACTGTGAATACTGCTACATACAGAGATCATGATTGATTGTGTGTGACATGCGAGCTACATGTACTCATTTTGACATTTTGGTCAAAATTTAGTAAACTATTGCGCATAATTAATTCATAGTTAATAACCTAGTGATTAATTATGGCTATTCAATTCATTTGTTAAATTGGGTTCAGATAAGAATTAAGAAGTTTCAGTTCCCTAAGTGTACACTGAATGGCCCAACTTTCCAAGCAAATTCCTGGAAACTTTGTAAATCTTAGTTAGAACCAGGGGCGCAGGAAATATTTAAGAGGTGGGGGAGTGGGGGGAGGGGGGGAGACCAAGTCATGCGCTAAAGCCCAGATAGCAAAATCAGATTTCCAGATATTGGACCACCACTTCTGGCCCACTGTCAGAACAACATGCACCATCATATTTTAACCTTGCCTGAATATTTAGAAAATAAGATTCAGTGTAATTAAAATAAATAAAGCAGAATTATTGATTGATTTAAAAGGTGTTTGGTTCAAAATTGGTGAAACTGTAGGTTTTTTGTTGGTAACATCCCTATGGACCACCCTCAAGTCGATGAGCAAAATGCCAGCAAAATGCCAGATCTGCCCCCAGTGGTCCACTGGCGTCTTGCTATGCCAGAGGTCTCAACTTTTAAAGTTAGAGAATTCTTTTTTTACTATGTTGATGAGTCATTCTTCATTGTTTGGGCTAACGGTTTAAAAAAAAAAATCGTTTAACACCCTAAAAATGCCTTGGGATGGTGACAGTTTATGAAATCAAGGATGAACAAGAGTTAACACTAATCAACATGTAGGCCTACACTTGTTTGTTGGGGTCACACAGAGGAAAGCCTTTCATATGTGTGGAAATTCAAAATGGAGCCCAGGATTTCCCTTTTCCCTTTTCCCTTTCCCTTGCTGCCTGTAAGCCCCTCCCGCCAGCAGGCCAGGCAGATAAAAGCTGTGGTCAACCATTTTATCTCTCTCTTCTTTTGTCTCTTGGCTCTTGGATTCTTGGCTCTGGACTCTCTCTCCCTTGGAAAGGTTCCTGGACCCCTGGGGACTGCTCAGGCTGGGGTACTCCTCCCCCACCTCTTAGGCCCAGCATAGACTGGCCATGCTGAAGAATCTCCCAGGTTACCAGGAGTAGAGCAAGCCTTGGAAGCAACAGTGGCCAGCCTCCCTCCTCTTCCCACAGCAAAGACACAGACTTTTGCAGCACCAGAACCGCTCTTTTCAGTCGGATCAGCATCGTCCACGATCGGATCCTCCAGCAACCTCCAAACCTCCTTCCTCTACTGAGGACTGGTAACGACTGGGCATTGAAACCTTGTTTTAAGACTAAAACTGACTGTGTGTATTTTTAAAATGATAGTTGCTGTGATTGTTTTTAGGATTGTGTTTTTGTCGGACAGGATGGTATTAATGTGTAGCAGACAAGCTCTTTCATGCAAATAACCTCCTGTAGACTAACATGGCGCCTTTCCTGTGCAAAACACACACAGATCTCTTCATTTTAATGTAATACACACATACAAACACAATACTGAGTGTTTTAAGTCATTTAACTGACTTAATAACTCTTGAAACTTTCCATTGCTACAAAGACTTAGTCTTTGTTAAAGTAGGGTTGCCTTCCCCCCACTTCCACATGATCAGCAAGGCCCCTCCACTCACACCTTAGATTATCCCTTTGTTCTCTCTCACCCACACCCGCACGCAAGCGCGCGCGCACACACACACACACACACACACACACACACACACACCTTTTTCATTGCGCATATAGGGCTCTAATTTCGTAGACCAGGCGCAGGCGCGGCGCATGGGGGGTGCGCCGCGCCAACGGGGTGTGTCCAGGCGTATGTGGCAATTTCGTGCCCGGCGTAGCCTGGCGCAAGTACTCCTCTGTCCCGCCTCTGCCCCTCCTTCCAGCGCAAGCTGGCAAAGAAGGCGTGTTTGGGTATAACACAGCCGAGTCAAATCTTCACCAGTCAAATGAGCTCCTCACCTCACCTTTAATGTGTTAGAATATAGAAGGCGATCAGCCGAGTCAAATCTTGCTCACTGGCAAGAGAAACGATGTATAGCGTGTTCCTATTATTACAAACTGTAGCTGCTTAAAATTTTGGGATTAACATGCATATACAACAAAGCAAGATACGTTACACATTTATTTCCAATATGTGATCTTAACTCAGTACGAGATCATAGCAATCAGGCTGCATTCCTTTCCTCTACTAAAGACGATAAAACATAAGTGACAATAATCGTAGCCTAGTATTAAGCCGCTTGCACACTGGACGCGAAACGAATTTTTCGCTCGACAGATTGCGTCTTGTGTCCAAAGGTCTGGCAGGGTTTTAATAAATCGTCGTGTCCGACAGTCTATTATTGTTTTTAATTTCTTCAAATCTACTGACTCTTTTAGATATTACACGTGAATGTTTGATAAGAAGGTTCAGTACTTCAAGATGAGTACCGAGAATTTCAATCAATGTGTCTGTTTAAGCTGCTCAATAAAGTGAGTCGACACTGGCGCGAGACAATGTACAATGCCTCCGTGTCTGACAGCCAAAAAAAGGACGATTAGAACAGATTGAAAACGAAATAAAGAATAAAAAGAAACATTTTAACAACAGAGCATGCAATGAACACTGCGATTTATTTATTGGCGTGTCATCTTTGTTTGATATCACGTTTGTTGCTGATATATTTTTATTCTTTATTTCGTTATAAATCTGATCTCATATCAATACTTTTACTTTTTGCTGGCGGCTGGACATGGAGTAATTTGCATTTCGTGTCGGACAGTCTTGATCGTGCATGCGATAATTTCTTCACTTTGTCAGTGGTCATGGAATTGATTTGCTCACGCACTATATTATCTTTGCTGTGGAAATAAAGCGTGAATCTGTTCGATCCATCTGACTAATTTTCAAAAGAAAGACCGAATAAATACTGATGTCTATCTTCAACGGAAGAAAACAGATGAATAGGCTAAAAAGACCAAGAAAAGTCGATAGCTATCAATTTGCATTTTGTGCAGGCCGAACACAAACATAGCCAAGTTTGCAGGTCTAATAATTCCTGGAATACTTGGAAAAATTAGAACTTTTATGACTCTCGGACACGGAGCAATATTAAAACCCTGTCCGACTATCGCGTCTTTGCATTGACTTTGTCTGTAATCAGTCGTGCGAAAAATTCGTTTTGCGTCCAGTGTGCAAGCGGCTTTAATGAGCATAGAACGCAAGCATTCGATTATACAGTTTGTGGTTGGCTGAGAAAGATGTGAAGTCGTTAGTTTGCATCACAGATTCAGTTGCGTTGATTAAGCCAGGTCAAGTTTCCATTACGCGTGGCAACCGCCTGACATCAGGACAATCGATATAGATACTATAATTTATGTCCTTATTCAGATAGTTACTATAAATAGTGCTTCCTGTAATTTTTTCTTGCATTGAAATGTGCCTGACATTCTGTAAACCTGCCTGTGAGATTTCGGTGACGTGTGCGCACTCTGCGCCGGTCAGCCAAATTACCACTGCACGGAAATTAAACCAGCTTGGAGCTGGCGAGTTTTCTGCGCAACTCCAGCGGAGACTTTTTCTACGAAATTGTCACTGCGTCTTGATGAAAATGTGACACCTCCCCCTACTACGCCGCCACACCCATCTCGGCGCACTTTCGTCTACCGAAGGCTGCGCCCCTCACGAAATTACCACTACGCGGGCTGCGCCGTACGAAATTACCACTGCGCGGGCTGCGCCTGGCTACGCCACCTGCGCTGCGCCAGGAAATTAGAGCCCATAGTGTTTAGTGTAGTCTAGATTGTGTGTTTCATTTGTTTCATTTAAATAAATATTCTTTAAAGACATATGCTGTGGTGATTAATGTTGTACAAGAGTGAACGAAACTACCAACATCTTCTATATAGAACTCCAAATCCTTCAATCTAACTATTGATTGGGTAAGTTGGTTACAACTGTTAATTTAATAATTAATCAATTTCCAAATTAATAGCTTAGTGGATATTGAGACTGAGGTTTTATTAATTGGCTATCGTTTTCCCTTCACTAAAGAAGGGCGGTGCCCCGAGGTATTCATATTAATATTTAATATTAATATTACAATATCATATTTTTTGATAGTCTGATTAATAATATTGATATCATTAGGCAAATTGCCTCAACACATGGTGTCCACCTGTGAGGTGTAACCCCAACAGCCGGCGCCCTTTTATGACGTGCCATTGCACTCACAACGACGTCGCCACTGCTTGGGCATTATCACCACAAAGGTGCCACCATTTGAGGCATTTCCCCAACATTGGTGTTCTGTGCTAGGCCATTACCCCAACATTTTCATATACATGATCAAATGATTAGGTCAACTTCATTGTCTGATATGAAATTGCCAAACAAACCACCAATACAACATTTATTCCCCAGAATATGTTTGAAGCTAACATTTATTGATTTTAGGCTGTAATGTAACAAATTAAGTGAGGAGACACTGGTTCTTAATTTATACTAACTGCAACCAGAAAACAATAATTTGCTGCTTAGTTTGCCCTTATAGTCTACAATAAAATTAACAGAGAAAATATCATTTGACAAAGCATGAATGAGAATAAATGAGGTTTTGAGAAATCGTTTAAAAAAGGCTTCATTGTAGAATAACTAGAATTCAATTATATTCATTAAAATGCAGGTGTGATGCCAATGTACAGACTCATTTGACGCACTATATATCTAAAATACGTCTATTGCTATCCCCTTGCTAACAGCGAAAACTAACCGACAAGCTACAATGCAAATTACTTAGCATATGCATCACCAATTTCACAAGGCAGATAACCTATATAAATACTACATTAATCACCTGAGAATTTCATGGCCACTCCCTGTTAGGTAAAATTAATCTGATGGTGAGTTATTTAAGATTCAAATTTAAGTTTTGAAAGAAACTGCATGTTTTGAGTAAAGAGTTGCCTGTGACTATGGATACAGTTCTTAAATCACCCATGTTGCTTGAGATAGGTGATGCAATGTAGTCCTTCTGATTTCTGCTCTATTGATCACAAAATCTGAAATATTACGTTGTAAAGAAACTGATAGTTACCGAGATCGACAGATAAGTACATGTTAAGTCATCCAACCATTTGACTACATTTTCTACTGCCGTTGTTTCGCCAATTCCTTCATTTGGCCGATTTGTGTGAAAAACCCATTTGTTTTCCTTTGGGGATTTTGCTAAAAATGCACACTTCCAGGCCGTAAGTGAAAATGAGTTGAGTATTAGCAGTAGCAGTGCAGTTCAGTGATAGCCCACAAATTATCTAACATTACAAAGAGGGCAAATGGGAGACGGTCTACAGAGGCTAGTAGTGTAGTTTGTGATGGTTGTCAAACCACGCAAAGAGTTACATATCTAAAATGTTTGATCAGTTACTAGCACAGTGAATGTGCGTTAATGTTATCTCTTTACATGGCTCTGGATGTTAGGGATGTGATCACTTTGTAATGGTTTTATTTAGCACAGCCTAAGTATTTTTTCCTTGTCCTAAGTGGGCGGGACAGATCGCCGTCTCCTCAAAACTGCATGGGACATGTCCCTTGAGTCTCCTGTGCCTCCTGCGCCCCTGACCCTGTAATTGCTAAGGTCTCAAACTGCAGCCCTCCCTCTCCAGTAACGCCATTGGTAAAGTGGCCCCTCAATTGTATATATCCACTGCTTGGAGCACAAAAGAGTGAAGTACATTTTATGCAGAAAAAATCTGATTTTATCAAATTATTGATGTTAAATCATACTGACCTAAAACAAGAAACTGACCTGCTAAGCAACTAGTAAGTTGGTTGCAAATCATATTTTTTCACTTTGTTTCCGAATTTTGCATTGCTTTTTTCTCAAAACTCAAAAAAATGCACTTAACCTTCATGTGCTCTAAGCAGTTGATATGAATATTGTACATGAGCATATGACAGAGCACATGACTAAACAGAAAAGCAGGCAATTAGCAAAGTGCACCACATAATGCCCCCTTCTCTAGTCCATGGTGAAGGATGAAATAGCTCAAGCCTTACTTCTAGATCCGAGAGATCAATTTACTAAATAGTCCCCCCAGGAATCTGCGGAGAAAAAGTGTTGATTCCGCGGAGACCATTCCTGATTCTGCGGAGAGCAATTCTTGATTCCGCGGCTTGAAAGTTGATTTTCCGCGGGCATTAAAAAAAAACCTAAAATGACCAGTTATAAAGCAAATTTATGTAATAATGAAGCAAAAATTCTCTTATGAAATTATTTGCAATACCAAAACACTGCAAAACATTGTGGTTATAAAATAAGCAGCATCAATATTCTTTTTGTCCCTCTTGAGCAGATTTATTTGCATAACTTATAAAGTGCAAAACATTTCACCAAACTATGGGTGAACGAGGCTTAGTAACTGAACGAGTGCCAAAGATCAGAGTAAAGATTTAAACAAAGTGTACACTATTCACTGTATCCTCAGGATATTGTAAACGTTATTGCATACCATAGACTGTATAAAAAGATGAATGAAGCTACCGTGATGTCACCCACTGGTTCGAAGATGAAGAAGTGAATCGAAGATCCGGGAGGAACGTGGCTCTGGATCTGACCGTATCCGACGAGGACCAGAGGATAGCGATGCCCCAGAAGCATATTCTGGCTTTCTTTATTTCTTTATCTTTATTCTAGTTTATATGGGACCATAATTCACGAAAATGATTGTCATAGTATATCAAAGGAGACCTGAAACTTGCTATAGCTAACATAAAATGTGAAAAATCATTATTTAAATTAAAAATCAGGTCGGAAAGTAGGATCATTTTCTCATAGACTTCTATTCCATTGAACTTCTTTCTCCAACCACTGACGTCGCCATCTGCTGGCCATTAAATAGAATGCCATTCTACGGTACTTCCACATGGGCTTCTTTTTTCAAATCAGGGTGCTGCGTCCATCTTTTTATATAGTTTATGCTGCATACAGCAGAAAAAAAAAAAAAAATCAGTTTCCGTAACCGGCAGCACCAGCTGTGAGTCTTAGATCCCGATTATCTGACCGCAAAATCTAGCGGCCAGGATGAAAAATACATGTAAAATATAAAATTCTGCACCTCGCCCTATATTCCGCGGACTGCTTTGATTTCCGCGGAGGGCTTTGAAATCTGCGGTAAATTCCGCGATCGCGGAATCGCAGATTCCTGGGGGGACTACTAAACACATCACCTCTACTCCCTCGCACCCAAAAAGTCAGAATACAATCAGAATGTATCCTTAACTCTCCTTAAATCATTTTTTCAATTATCCAAGGCCCTGTTTGACAAGTTCAGTATTCACAAAATTAATCTGCCCATGAATTTATAGCATGAATCAAATGAGCTGAATTGATGTTGATTAAATTGAGGGCAGTGATATTTTACAGCCCCTAAATCTGATGGTATTTGGATGGCTGACAATATAGTCCAGCTGGTCAGATCTAGATCTGCAGTGAAATTAAAATGGATAACGAAAGAATTCATTAATGGAAGGATGTGCAGTGATACTTACTGTAATCCTCTATGTTCATGTCCTTATACTCCACTATTGGCATCTGCATGGAGTTTAGTGTGGTGTTTACATCCTCATTGGTCTCAAGATCTACAACCTCTGAAATGACAGGAGAACATAAATGGCCCACTAAAATTAGGGAACTGCTTAAACTTGGAAACAATGGCAATGCGAAAAAGTTGCTTATTTAATAAACATGAATTCACAGTTGCTTGTCCTATTGTACTTTGTAAGGTATTACCTGACTGCCCGTCTGCATGCCTGCAGAAATGTTTATGAGTGTGAGTGCAAGTATCGCATTAGTGTCACTGGGTAAGGGGGTGCATGTACCTGTCTGCGCTGTGCAGCTTAATTTTAATGTGGCACAGAATAGGTCTTGTACCTTTGAGTGATAACTCCCTGAGTCAGGAAATTAAAGTGTAGCACAAGGGTAATAATTTAGAATGGCCGCTTGTGTTCTGAGAAAATGATCTTGTTTAATGGATGCGTTCAAGCATAATGGCAGGCTTCAGTTCTCTTGTGAAGCAGGCGATAAACAAACAAGGATTTCCTGCATGAATGTGAATTGAGATTTATAATGAGTTACATTGAATAATTAGTTCTGCAACAAAACTATCAACCTTACTCCTATATAATCGCATACATCACCAAAACACTAAGTAGAAGACGCATCTCCAAAAAATGCAAATCCAATTCAGTTATATTGTAATGTACCGATCAGGAACCAGTCGCGAGAACAAGGAAATGCAGTAGAGCCTGTTTTATTGGTAAAGGGGGAGGACCCCCGCAGGGCAGAAGGCAAGAGTACAGAGTCCACAATCCAAAAGTCAAAATCCAGTTGGGCAAAAATAGTATCAAAAACCAGGGCAGCAATCACAGTGATTGTAGTCGGACAGAAATGGGTCTGGTACACAGGAATAGTTCTATCAGAGAAGCAAGCCAGAATCCACAGGACGTAATCCAAATCGTTACCAGGGCAGCAAACAGATCTCGTAGTCAGACAGAAAAGTGGTCAAAACACACAGCTGCAACAATAATCCAAAATCACAAAGGCAAAAATCGAAAGTCGGGCAATCCAGTCAGAAAGATAAACACTGAGAAATCAAGGCGAGAAACGTGGCACGAGAAAACTAGGGAGAACGATCTGACACTGGAAGTGCTTGAACAGACATCTTAAATACACATCCGGGGTGAGCACATGACAAGGGAGAACTGGTGTGATCAATGAAACAATAATCAGGACTGACACATGAGGAATAACCTAATTACATGAATTTGGCAAATGCCAAGACGCAGACAGGGATCACAAGACAAACCGATGAACAGAACAGCTCCGGTCAAGGAATACTAAAGTGCATAGTAAAAAGAAGGGAAAGCGCAAAGTAAATGTGGAGATCCACAGAAAATAGCAGCAGAGATAATTAGGGATAGGCAAGGAGGCGAAGACTAGAATTGGGCGACTGCTGAGAGATCATTAGTCAATTAGTAAGTGCAGCTATACAATCCCGAGTGTTTGTAAGTAAGTTAGTCCAAATATACAAGGTTAGTGTGGGTTAGTAATTAGCAAAAACGATAAACTGTTAGTATGTGTTAGTAAGACAGGAAAAGAGAGGAAGGAAGAACACGAGATAATGAAAGAAGATTGAAACCCAGAAACCAATAAATCCCCTGAATGAGTGGCACGCAAGACAAGGGACCGTGAGCAAAGATACACACATGACAAGACAGGGGAGACAAAGTGCAAAGCATGGCAAAGAAAACATGGCATGATAACTAATAAACTAAAACATGAAAAATAATAAAACAAGGAAATCTAAAATACCAAAAACACAATAAATAATCCTAAGAATGGTCAGACAAAGGCATTGGTCACTAAAGACAAGAATCAATAATCATGGCAAGGCCAGGCACAGAACTTAAACTAGGCTAGTGATCATGGCATAGCAGAACTACCAAAACCAAAAGAGCAGGATCACAACATATATAGCACACACCAAGCTCATAAATTCGCATAGAAGGAGTGTTAACCATATACCGACGGACAACGGTTCTGTAGTCAAACAACACAAATCCCTGAAAAGAATTGAATGTGTTGTCTCTATTCAAAATGAAGAAAGAGAGCTTAAGTCAATCTGAGATTTTTTTTTTTTTTTTTACATTGCAACCATAACTATCTCTTGGTGAAAACCCATACTTCTTTAAGCAATGCTCAAATACATTACAATGGAAGCAGTTTAACTGTCAGCCACGCCTCCAGCCGTCCCGCTCACCAGTCCTCTAAGACCTAGACTGCATTCTTCAGGCCACTCACCATTGTTTGCAGCTGTGTGTAATTGCCACTGGGTGGTAGGAGTGCGTGTTTAAGACGTTCTCTCTTTGTGAAGTCTCATAACTGCATGCCTGTGTCGCATTCTTAGTCTTGTATAGACATATTTTCAATGTGTCAAATATCTATATTCTAAACTCTTTAAAAAAAAGCACTGTTAATGTTTATTCCAGCACCTTGTATTACGGAACCTCATTTCCACTTTGTTTTCCTATTTGTAATACATTTTTTCTGCAGCTTATGCCCAGAGTCTGCATCACTAATATTGTTAATTAAGTTTCCACTTTGCTTTGTATTGCTTCATTCATAAAAAATACAACTAAGTCCACCTTTGCATCTGGGTCCAGTCCTCAACGTCCTCTTCTTCGTGCACCTGAACTGTGTACGAAGCACAACCTTTAAATTAACTCAACTTCATTTTTATTCTGTGGTCTTTGATTCTACTGTGGTATGCCTTCCTGCTTCATATAAGGTCGCAGGAGGCATATACAGAAACCTGACATGGGGTAGGCTCAGAACTCATGCGCAGACAATCTTCTAGGTGAGAGATTTTATTAAGAATCTTAGTCAGACAATCTGGGTCAGTCACAGGAAGGTAGAATACAGTATACAGGGGCAAATCCAGAATAGTAAAAGCAGATAAGTCCAGAGTTCAAAACCAGGAAGTGGGTATGCCAAAACAGAGGACAAGTTGGTAGTCAGTAAGGTGAACAAGAAATCAAATACTGGTCGACAATTGCACACTGGGTACGAGACAGAGTTAAAAGAAGGGGAAAAAAAAAAAAAAAGTTGTGACCGAGGAATCTCGGAAATTGGGAAGTGCTTGTAATGTGTACACCGAGAAATCTGGACGGCAAACTCAAGATCTAAAACGCAGACATGGGGGAATATATAGGGGAGCTAAGTCATTGATTGTTATGGGCTGCAGCTGAGGTGCACTGTGAAGGTGCTGGGAGCTGTGGCTGCAAATGGGAAACAATCAAACAGAGAACAAGGGGCAGTGCTCGTGAGGAAGTGAAAACAGAAAACACATGGCAAGTGACAGAAGAATGGAATGGCTACACTAATATAATGAACAGATAAAGTAAACAATGTAATGTGAAAAATAATAAATACAATTACAAATGCATTTAAAACATGACTTGAGAGATTCAAACCCAGACAAAACCACACAGTATAAACACGTCTTCATGATCTCATCAGCTGCTCATTTCAAGGTGAAAACGAAGACCTGCGCAAAAACATGGCTCCAGGCTGTTCTCCATAAGATCAAAAAGTCAAATGAAATTTCACCGACAGATTCTGGATCTGCCGTCAGAAAAAGACTACATCTCTGGCGTTGTGGGTTTATGTAGCTGAGCCTTGGCCACATAGAGCAGGGAAATCTGCGGGAATACCATTAACTAAGCTGTCCCTCAGACCGATGGCAGTGTTTGCTTGCTCGGAGGCGGCTGCTAAATTATTTATGCTGTGACTGTTGGCTTCTGTATAGCTCCATGTACACAAACCACACCACTGCTGTTTCGCTCTCATGCAATACCATCCCACTCTCAGGCAATGGTGGACCAAGCCTTCCGGCCTTGATTTGTTCTTAAATCACTCTGATTCAATCAACCTATCAATTTAAATGGAAATCTGGACTCAACTCAGCAGTGCACCTCTATTCAAGGGATGGGAAATTTACAACATTTCCATAAAAAATGGGACTGCTCATTCACCCCTTCCGGATAATACAGTGGTGAGATATATTGAATATTTGATTTTTTTCTCTCTCTTTTGGTAACTCTATCTCACACTGTAGGGTTTTAGACACATTTATTAATGTATTTTCTTGCAGGTTATATGGCCAGCTGTATTTGTATACTGCATTTGCAGGCCTTGTGCTTAATAATGGACTTCAGCCACTCACTCAGATAGATGCTTACTTACTCATTTGTATTTGTGCAGTGATGCTCAAATATGCAAATGGAACCCATATTTTAATCCACTTAAGTTTTGAAAACTGATCTCAGTCATCTGTTCTTAAACCACTTGATTAATCCAGCTGCTTAATCCAGGTTTCTGTGTATATTTTCAAAGACAAGAAGAAGTGTGCTCTTGATTCCCACATGCTAAAAAATATGATGGTAGCATGCATTTATAGTGATATAACTGATAATTACTTTCTGCGGAGCATGACTTGTATATATTATTACCTACTCAGTACTCCATTGATTAATCATGAGTGACTGTGCCAAAATCAAACTACATATGACTGGCAGTAGAATTCAGTTTTTCATTCAGTTCCTAGAGAGAAATTGTGCTTTGTGTGTGCACGCACGCGTGTGTGGGCGAGTGTGTGCATGTGCCTTTGTGTGTAATCAGTTCTTGTGGATGAATTAGACCGGAATACATTGAACTGCTGTACTGATTGTTGCGAACCAGTACATTTATGCTGCCCCTAGTGGCAGGTGGACTTTTGAGTGTGTCTTAAGGGGGACTTATTTTGCTATATTTCCAAGGTTATATTTTGATCTTGGACTACCCAGGAGTGGTCCTGATCGTTCAAAGTCCAAAACAGAGTCCACATTTAGCTCATACTGTCATTCTCATAAAACCCCATTTGTAGTCCATTGTAGTCTCTGCCTGAAACACCTCATTGGGGTGGTTTTTCCGCCATGGCTCCCACTCCTAGTGTGCCCTCTTTCTTCTGACTGGCCAGCTCTGTGGAGGGAAGATCTAGGCGGGACGAGGAACCCAGTTTTCCGGGTCCACCTCCCCAGAGTGAAACTGAGATGCATCTGCCATCTGAGATGGAATTGACGGGCAAATTCCGCAATCAAACGCAGTAATGAATTGAACTTGTTCTAATAAAGGCAACGGCAAAAGTGGAAGATGCAGTGCGAAAGTCTGGCAGCTCAAGCTCGAATTTGCTGTCTATCTACGGCTACTATGGTGAGTACACCGGTGTTTCTACTCTATAGCTAGGATTGAGGGAAAGCTAGAATCCACCCCATACAGACACATTTGTAGAACCGCTCGACATACCCAAGTGTAGACCAGAGACCGTAGAAATCCAGTGGGTTTGAGTTTAGAGGGAAACATGGACAGTGAGGAGCAGCAAAAAGTGGACCAACAACTTATGGACTGTTTCAGTCTGTATTATAAGGACCTGCTGGTTTGTGTGCATAGCTGTGGTGTGTCATTAGCGTGGAGTAACGAACAGCTTCTGCGCTGGTAAATGACGAAGGGGCGAAAGCTCCAGGCTAAACGGCCTTTTTGAAAATTGCCCATGGAAATGGTTTAATTATTGCATCGGAATGACCATCATTTGTTTACGGAAAATGAGTGCGATAAGCCCCTTTCATACCGGATGCGAAATATAGTCTTTGGATTTACTTTGAATGTAATCTGTAGCGAAAAAATTTGTTTTGCGTTCGGTGTCAAAGCGGCTTGACATGCCCATAATGCGTGTATTTGTATCTTTGCATTTACTTTGAATTTAATCTGTCATGCGAAAAATTTGTTACTCGTCCGGTGTGAAAGCTGCTTAACGCGCCCAAAATGTGTGTATTAGCATCTTTGCATTGACTTTGAATGTACCTAATCTGTCGCGTGAAAAATTACTTTTGCGTCCGAAGTGAAAGCTGCTTAATGCGCCCTTAATCCATGTGTTCACGTCTTTGCATTAACTTTGAATGTAATCTGTCCCGCGAAAAATTTGTTTCATATCCGATGTGAAAGCAGCTTTATGGATGGTACACAACAGCTAGAGAGAGCTCGGTTATGCTATGAACAAAATACAGGTTTTACAGACCGTAAGTTCCGTTAGCGTGGACAAGTTGCTTATGTGAAGCTAGCAAATTGATCACTTCTACAGGGAAGAATTTCCAATTTAATCTCTGCCTTTTTCAGTTTTTTATTTGCAACAACAATTTTGAAAGGGGGATGAAGTTATATCATGGTACTGCAGAGGAATCGCTTGTTATACCAGACACGTTAGAGCTTCTGCGTTTCGCGATTGCTTTCACGGTAGAATCAGAGAGCTAGCCAAGATATTTATTAAGTATCCGGCTGATCCCAGTCATGGATAAATGAAGCAATCACCAGAAGCCGTAAACAAACCCAAGCAGGTATCCCAAGCTCTGCAAAACCTAGGTCTGGTCTCACTGCAGCCTTTTCAGCCCAACACCGTGGACAAATACAGCACCTCTCCAGTTAGCATCAACTGTATTGGCTACAATCGGGCAACATTAGGATGAAACTGCCACATTGATGCTTACCAAAGTAACACAAGCATACAGATCAGAATTACTGCATATAAGTTAACCAGGAATATTTTTAATTAGCACGACAGCGCACAAACTAACACGCAGTAGCTGGTATCCGAGCGGTCATAACAACCACAGAGACAAACCCTTGCAATACAGCTTTTACATCAGCAAGTTCCGTTACCATAGACAGTTGTATCAAGCATCCAAATTACAAAACAGTATTAAAAGTTAGCTTCAACTGAGGTGTATTTTCACACACCTTCTGTAGAATTTCCCCTGATATTACTCTTGCATATTTAGGACACAAACACAAGCAACAGTAATTTGGCTACGTTAGCCGCTGTGCTACAGCCACAATCAACAGGCTATCACTCCAGGTTAGCTTTTACAGTAAAAGCAACTTGCCTCTTCTGTGTCTGTGAGTCACGGACAGTCTCGACCAATATAGGCTTTATCTTCAGATATTTTACAAAGCCTGGGTTTTAGGCTAGTTGTTAGTGCTAACTATCGCTAGCGGTCCTGCTAGCCACCTGTAACACGTTAGCTTCACTTACATTACACTTCTGTTATTTGCTGTCATATTGTTACTTACAGCTTGTGGCTCCGAGCGCTTGATCGATACAACTGCTTCAGGTTTGAGAAGCAGCTGAAACGCTTATCCTGTGTCGAATTATCCTTTACTGACAAAGCTGTCTTTGGTGAAATGCTGAGCACAAACAGCAAATGTTCCCTTTGGCCGTGGCTGTTTGCTGCCAGCAAACAAAAAAGCTACCCACATACGATGACTATGCAATTTCTGGTGGCGTCCTCTCTTGGAAGAGAAATGGGTGCTTTTCTTCGTGTCCAAAAGTAAACGGACAAGCAGCTTTGGGAGAGATACTGACAAAACTGCACTTCAAATGGTCTGAGGTTCTTCTTTTGTATTTCCAAAAGTGTAGACGCCACTAAGGCATAGTATGATCTGCCGTTGTTAGTGCCTGCTAGAATAGTGTCTGGTGTGGGCAGGTCCAGCGCCGTGATTGGCTCTGGCTAGGTCTGTACTAAATGGACAGCACAACCTGACGTCAGGTTTTTCCCAGATCTCGCGAAGATCTCAGCGTGAGCTGTTCAGAGAGAAAATCACGTTCACGAAATCACGTTCTTGGATTACGGCAAAACCTCTGTTTCTTATGTTTAGAAACTTTTCAGAGGTTGAGTATGGACAACCAACAATATAGCATTACTCATATGTACTAAACGAAGGATCTCTATAATAGGTCCTCTTAAAGTGTTTAATTGCAGGATTGGAGGCAACTGGCAACACCCTATAAAAGAAGTTTGGTGTTGTGCAAAAAGGAGCCTCAACTGCCAGCCTGTTCTCCAGCAGGCCTGGCCAGCTCTTCTTGTCTTGGGCCAAATGTTTATTTGGATAATGTGCTTTTCAAAATTAAATCCTTCTTTTTCATAACCATGTTGTCGCCCCATTTCATGTTGCGATCAGTCAGTGGGCTGGTTGTAACACTTCTAGTTTATACATTCTTTCATTTTAACCACCAGAGAGTGAGAATATCAGTGATGCCACACATCAAAATAAGCGCCTAACACAAATGTGTGAAAACTCCTCAAGAAAGCCCTAGGGCTGACTTACATCCAAGCTGATGTGATTGGTCAGGCCGCAGAATACAGGTCATTTCCAGCCATTCATATCTGAGCAAAGACATCAGCCAGTCCTACCCTATTGTGACATCGTGGGTAGTGGATTGAGGATATCAGTGTACTCACTCAGACGGTCTCTCGTACTGTACACAGACACAGTCGGCACTCCAGGACCTGGGCGGAAATAAAGGCGGAAAATTAATTTTAAATTAATATTTAAAAGACAAAAGAATGTGAGGAGGTTTAACATCTGTATGGTGTCAATATACTGTCACATGCATTGTATTTTCATCCATCTAATGCCAGTGCATGGTCTCATTGTGCTGTATTACATATACATATTTCCTGAAAGCTCTTGCTCTTCCAAGGGAAAAGATTAAAGTAGGACAACAGGCAAGCTGACTCTCCTGAGACTGAAAACTAGGGCAAGTTACCTGAAACTGAGACAAAAAACTAACCTGCCGCTGCAAAGTTAGAGACAGTAAAATATAATTTTGTGCACATACAGTGCTTGTTCATCCAAAAATAAGATTTGAACAACGGAATCTTTAATTTTAATGAATACATCCTTGAGCACTGGTAATTTCAAATGATCATCTTACGTCACAGATTTATTTGCATTTTAATTACTGCAAATCGCGATCACCTCGGAAAGAATTTACCTTCAGCTATCTTCAGCAATGATATCAAGGGATGCATCTCGCCAGTGGCAGAGAATACACAGTCAATGTCATTGGACTCAGTGATTTGTAATTGTGTATTATTCCCATGGGAAAATGCCAAATATCTGCCTTGTTTATGGCTGCAACAGTCAGGCCGATGCAAGCAGAGACATCATCGTCCTTAAATTTCCAAAAAAACCGTACTATTCAAAATGCACGGGTGGACTTCATGAAGAGGAAACAGGCAGATTTCACGGAGCCTGGATCAGGATTGGTGATCTGCTCTAAACCTTCACTGAGGACTGCTTTTATCAGCCAGATTCCGAGTCACAGGAAAAGTCTGGATATTACTGTGGGTAAGTAATAACTGAAATCGCCACTTCTTAAGCCATCAGTTAAGAATCAGAGCCCAAACAGCCCCAGTCCTGAATTTTCCCCATCTATTCTGTTCTCAGAAAAGCTGGTGGATAAGCCCAGGGCCCCGCTTAATAATGAGCCCATCCTAAACTGAGTGTATAAACTCTTTTATGCAAAAAATGATACAAAATAACACTAAATTGATCTTCCACCTTGAGAAGTTGAGTGAAATCGAAACTACGGCCATGATAGCGTACGCAGAGCCAGACGAGGGGCTGCAATCAGAATGAAAAAGCGTAAGCTTATTTGCCAGCTTGCATGCTAATGCTTTTCGCCATTGAAAGAAAAAAATCAAGCCTCAACAACAACAGTCATTCCTTTAACTTAACCCTTTAAGAGCTAAATGATTTTTTTATAAAATACCAACACACCGCTCAAAATATTTCCCACATGGGACATTAGGATTAGATTAGAATTTCTCGCCCCTCATAGTCAAGAAATCAGCTTCGTTTTCGCTGTCACTTTCATCAAACGACATACAGCAGGGGCTGTAACATTTTGTGTACTGTACTGTCCTGTAACACGGACCACTGGTCCTTGGAGCACGGACCACTGCAGTAATTGTCCTGCTCCACTAGGGGACTGGTCCGGACCACTGATCTTTGGAGCACGGACCACTGCAGTAACTGTCCTGCTCCACTAGGGGACTGGTCTGGACCACTGGTCCGTGGTGTCTCGAGACAGCAAAATTTTTCTTTCAGTGGCCTTGTAGAGGCACGGTCTCGGAACCACTGTACAGTCCATGCTAGGAATATTGCAATTACATTGTAAATGGCTGCTTTACCCTCAGCATTACTGTTGGGCAAATCATTTATTTAGCCACTATTTGGATAATTAAATCGTTAGGATTGTAGGTCTAATTGTTCAAAATATTTGAAGCCAGTAAAATAAGCTAGTAACGATCAATGTGACCTGACAATATGCAGCTCAGCGCTTTTTAATGCGCTGTCAGCTGTCCGATTGGAACAGCTGTCTGATTAGAAAACATAAATGAAGGACACCACACTCTTCACCGAAATTATCTTTGTTTGTAGAACAATTCTGAAATGTCACTCTCGCTGGAGGAAAAAAAATCGTCCTTGAGTGACAGCTGCATAGACCTTATTATAATTAAATTATATATAGGCTACTGAATGTAGCCCATTATATTGTCGCAGGGGGTGAAATAATTCTGGCGCCGGTCGTGTGAAGAGGAAATTTCAACTGTTCAATTATTAGACTTTCATTTCTGATAGGTGTAGTCATGGCCTCCTGTCATAAATCATTTTTCTTTTGGGTAAAAAGAAGCGCCTACGAAGGTAATCTAAGCTGGAAAACGTGTGATTAGAATTCATTACCATTACTGATAATAACTTGCCGACTTTTCTTACCGGCTAAATAGCCTACATAAATAAATCTATTCAGAACATTATGATAAGCTAACACAATTTGAGTTATTGTTTTATATTCATTGGGTTTTACCAAAAGTCATTCTCGAAAGTAGGCTACGTTACTTTGATGGATTCTAGCAGTGGCGTCTCTGGAAATGATAACAGGAACCGGACCATGCCTTTGCGTGAATGATTGTTCCCGGCTTGTACTCAGTTATTTTTCGTTATTAACTCGTTCTCCAATTTTGACAGTAATCCTCTGGCAATCGAAGTTACGGTTTCTCTCTCCATGAGATCTATTGACGAATAAATAATAGGATAAATTCTGATCAGAAAAATTATTCTGGGCACTCAAAAATTGTTCAACGCTCTCAAACGTGTGCGCTACCTTTTCCACAAATCAAGTGATTTAACTGATGCTTCATGATCGTTTTGTTTAAATAAAATAAAAGACCATTTGAAACGTCTGTGTGCTATTCTGAATAACGCTGATTTAAATGCACGAAATTACGCGTCCAGATTAATGATTGTCCCGTACCGAAATGTACCGTACCCCACTGGCGTGTTCTCGGAGTGAATCTATTGCTCGGTCCTTTAAGGAAGTTGCATGTCGCGATTGTAACTATTAAAGCAAATTCAACCAATTCACGCAAATTTCTCGCGGACAAAAAATTAAAATATAAAAAATAAATCGCCAAGACATTAGAACTTTCATTGCCACTTTTTGAGAGAAAGTTACTGCAAAAAATAAATAAATAAATAAATAAATAATTTTAAAAAAAACATAAAAAAGCCAGGAAAATCCTGAGAGGATTGTTTGTCAATAATCCGAATGATTGGGTGCAAGTCAGAGTTAGAAGTTGTTTTAAAGGGGAGCTCTGGGCCCCACCAATCTTTAGTCCTAGAGATGCCCCTGGATTCTAGTAGCCTAACTCTTTTCAGTCGGCGATTATATCAGTAGGCTAGATCGTGGCGCTTTTATTCTGCAGATAGAGATACTAATTTTAGGTAGAAGGCGAGAAGGGTGAAATAGGCTATAGTCTGATCTAATCATTAAAATTAGTTTTGATTACAACTAGCTCATCTTGGCCGATGCTGCTACTGTACTAAGATCTGCTGTAAATCGGCTTTAACAATTAAAATAGGTTACAAGATATTACAGTCATGGGATGATTTCAGTCCCATTCCTGATGGACAGCAGCTCTAGCCCTCTGCATGTGTAAAACATTTACTCCCCTTGACAAACTAAACACTTTTATCCTTTGCTCAGATGGATTGAATGGTAAAACCATGAAGTCATTTTATAGTGTTTTCTGAAGCCAATTTACTTGTCAGAAATGGCCACCGCATTTTCAAATTAATTGCGCGGAGCTGTAATCAAAACCCCATTGCGCGTATTACATCATAGGCTGTATCATACCCCTCTGCCTGAGTAGCTTATAGCTATAACCTTCTATTTAAAATTTTGCTTTTATGGTGCAGAAAGAAAGCACAATATTCAACCGAGATTAACCGCAGAAAGCACTGTGTGATCTGGCTGCAATTTATTGACACAACTTTCCAAACTTGCCAATAATTTTTATCGTTCTCTTGCTAGACTAGATAGAAATAATCTATTCAGAGCATTTATATTTTCGAGAATAAACTGAGGCAATATTGGTTATTTTTTTTACTCTATATTCATTGAGTTTTGTTTGGTGTCTCTGGCTAGTTTATTGACTCGGGTCAGTGTTTATAGTGACTGTTGTCACAACAAAGTTTAAATAATATACAATTCAAATGAATTAACGAACACAAAGTTGTAATAAAAGCTCAATTTTAAAGTAAAATCATAATCACTTCTCCCTCAGTAAAATGTTTTCTGTGCTGCTGATTAGAATCACCACGATCTACTGAAATAAACACGTCAGAAAAGAGTTATTAGAATTCATTTACATAACCTACTTACGAGAATGGCTTATTAAAGCCAGATGAATATGAAATAAATGTTCAATTTGTACAAACTTATGAACTAAAATCATAATACTCCGAATAGATTTATTTATGTAGTATATTTATGAAAATAGTCGGCAAGCTATGACCAGTAGGTCTAACATTAATTGATTCTAATCACTCGTTTTCCAGCTTATCTTCCCTCAGTATAGGTGCTTCTTTTTGCAGCAAAGAAACATGTTATATTGCAGGAGGCTATTTCTGTCAGAAGCGTAAAATGTATCAAAGTCAAATGATTGTATAGCGTATAGTTACAATTGACTTTTAATTATAAAACTGTTTAAGCCTTGTTCATTTGAAAATGTGGTGGCCGTTTCCGAAGAGAAGGGGAAAATACATGAAAACAAAGCTCGGTGATAAATACAACAGCCTAAGCTTGGTCGTAGTCTAACAACAGTCTCACTATAATCACTGACCCGAGTTATTCAAGGCTAAATCTTGGTCGATGTATTACTGTAGCCTACTACCAGTTGCGGTAAATCGTTTTACGCAATTACTCTATGTTAAAAGATTACTCGTTTTTCGGAGGGATTAAATGGTAAGACCATTAAGTCATTTTCTCATGTTTTCTTAGAAGCCAAATTAGCCTACTTTTCGGAAAGGGGCCACTGCATTTTCAAATGAATTACACGGAGCTGTAATAGAAGCTCCATTTCAAGTAGGCTATAAAATGATAAGGCTGCACCACACCCCTCTGCCTGAGTATAGCCTTCTATTTAAAATTATATTTTTATGTTAGAGAAAAAAGCACAATAATCAACCGAAATTACCAGCCGACAGCAATGTATGAACAGGCTGCAATTTATTATTATAACTTTCCAAACCAGCCGATCATTTTTAATGCTCTCCAGCTAGGCTAGATAAAAATAATCTGTTCAGAGCATTCATATTTTCGAGAATAAGATGACGCAATATCGTCATATTCATCTAGTTCTGTTAGGTGTCACTAGATGCTTAATTAATTTGCCAGATTAGTGCAGTGTAGAAAAAGCGACGAGCTGCTTATTGTGAGACTACTGGCTTCAAACATTTTGAACAATCACATTCATTGCAATTTATTTATGAAAATGGCAGGATAGATAAATAGTTTGGCCAACAGTTATGCTGAGCTTAAGGCAGGCATGTACCATCTAATCACAGTATTTCGAGAGTGGACTGCTCAGTCAGTGGTTCCTAGACCTTACCTCGGTGGGAGGCCAGCAAAGACTGAAAATTTCACTGTTTCGAGACACCCAGGACCAGTAGTCCGGACCAGACCCCTAGTGGAGCAGGACAGTTACTGCAGTGGTCCGTGCTCCAAAGACCAGTGGTCCGGACCAGTCCCCTAGTGGAGCAGGACAGTTATTGCAGTGGTCCGTGCTCCAAAGACCAGTGGTCCGGACCAGTCCCCTAGTGGAGCAGGACAGTTATTGCAGTGGTCTGTGCTCCAAGGACCAGTGGTCCGGACCAGTCCCCTTGTGGAGCAGGACAGTTACTGCAGTGGTCCGTGCTCCAAGGACCAGTGGTCCGGACCAGTCCCCTCGTGGAGCAGGACAGTTACTGCAGTGGTCCGTGCTCCAAGGACCAGTCCCCTAGTGGAGCAGGACAGTTACTGCAGAGGTCCGTGCTCCAGGAACCAGTGGTCCGGACCAGTCCCCTAGTGGAGCAGGACAGTTACTGCAGAGGTCCGTGCTCCAGGAACCAGTGGTCCGGACCAGTCCCCTAGTGGAGCAGGACAGTAATTGCAGCGGTCCGTGTTACAGGACAGTACAGTACACAAAATGTTACAGCCCTCTCTCACGACATATCTAGATATTCAACATTTTCTTTGTTAAAGTCACGGCCACCACTCGACAAGTTCTCGAATGCCGGCATTTTGAAACAATGTGTGGTCAAAATCCATGAAACAAGAATATTGCAATGGTTCATTCATAGGATGAATATGCAGTTCAAAGAGACAAATACTAAAATCTGACTGGTACGGTGAAACACTCCCACCCCCCAAAACGTCTTTTGCCATAACCAGCAGTTGTGGCTGGAAGCTTTCTCGCAGCAATAACTGTGAAAATCAGCTGTTATGATCATGTTATCGTTGCAAAAGTTGCGGCTAGCACTTAAAGGGTTAATACTTAAATAGCAGAAAACTATGACTTCCCGTTTCGCTGGAGTTTAAATATGATGTGACACAGGTCAAATTTTCTTCATCATTCATCACGATGAAAAAGACCCAAGAAGACAGAGATAATGTACTCGGAAAGGTTGTTGAGCAGCGCAAAACAGAAAATTAATATGAGCAAATCTCTAAACATTTGAAAATGCCTATTTCAACTCTGAGAGAAATAGTTGAGAAATTCAAAGCAACAGTGAGATTCAAAGTATCAGCCTGGAAGAGGACGTGCATATAATTGATCCCATGCACCATGAAGAGGATGGTTTGGCGAGGAAAATAATCACTGTGGATCACCACATGAGAATTGCGGGTGATAGCTAGGTCTTGGGGTCAGAAAGTCAACAAAACTACTGTAAGACACCAACTGCATCACCAAAGGTTGCTGAGGAGGTTTGCTAGAAACATACTACAGCTGTCAATCAGTAACAAACTAAAGCACCCACTGTTTACCAAATGTTACTAGGACTTTCGATGGGACTGGCTTCTTTGACCAAAACATAGTTTTTTAGCACCAAAAATCAAAACGGGGATTGGCGTAGACAGAAAGATAATCATACAGGAAATTAACTCATATCCACAGTGACGTATGGAGGTAAATCTTTGATGTACTGGAGCTGTTTTTCTTCCAAGACAAGATAAGATAAGATAAGATAAGATAGGCCTTTATTGATTCCTAAGGTGGGTAATTCAGGGGTTGCGGCATTACATGAGTAAAACAGAATGCTTTAAGAGCAATAGAATAACATGTAATATAAAATATACTTCAATAAACTGTACAGTAGCAAAAGAACAAAATATAATAGACTAGAAAAGGTGAGGTATTTGCAATTATCAAATAAAAAAAAAACTAAGATCAAACTAAATTAAATAAAATAAAAAATTACGAAATTAAGAAATGAACGGAGTAATTGTCATACAGGACACCTAAGCCATTCTGTGCAGTAAAGTGAAGGTAAAATAACGGTGATCTTAAAGTAACTATGTGACAGGTAACACTAATATTATACACTGATACAAGATATTATAGATTCCATCAAGTGCCAACAGATCTTAAAAGAAAACCTAATGACCTCTGTCAAGAACCTTAAATTGGGCTATGGTTGGACCTTCAAGTGAAACAATGATCCAAAGCACACCTCAAAATTTTCACAAAAGTGGCTCATCGACTGCAGAATACAGGTTGGCCATCATAATCTCCTCAAAAAAAACCTACACAAAATCTGTGGGATGAGCTGAAGAGGGGACTCCACAAGTGTCGCAGGATCAAGAGAGATATTGTATGGAGGAATGGATTAAGATCCCATGCCATGCCACCACACACGTTACAGGAGAAGACTCAAAGCAGTTATCTTGGCAAAGGGAGGCTTCATGAAATATTAATTGATGGGGTGCTAAGAACCGCGGCACGCATATTTTTTGTGAAAAATATTTATTTTCTGATATGAATGAAATGTCTCTTTCGATTATGCTCCTTCAAATAACGGTTAGATATTTATCAGTATTTGACTAAAGATATTGGGCTCTAATTTGGCTGAACGGCGCACAGTGCGCACACGTCACCGAAATCTCACAGGCAGGTTTCCAGAATGTCGGGCACATTTCAATGCAGTAAATAATCGCAGGAAGCATTATTTGATGTAACTAACTGAATAAGGACATAAATTACAGTATCTACATCGATTGTCCTGATGTCAGATTAAAGCCGGTTGGCACGCGCAATGGAAACTTGACCTGGCTTATTCAACGCAGCTGAATCGGTGATGCAAACTAACGACTTCACATCTTTCTCAGCCAACCATAAACTGGATGCTTGCGTTCTATGCTCAGTAAAGCCGCTTGCACGCTGGACACGAAACAAATTTTTCGCAAGACTGATTACAGACAAAATCAATGCAAAGACGAGATAGTCGGACAGGGTTTTAAAATAGCTCCGCGTCCGAAAGTCATAGAAGTTCTCATTTTTCCGAGTATTCCAGGAATTATTAGACGTGCAAACTTGGCCATGTTTGTGTTCATGCTTTATTTCCACACCAGAGATAAAATAGTACTTGTCAGTCAGTGAGCAAATAAATTCCATGACCATTGACAGTGTGAATAAATTATCGTATGCACGATCAAGACTGTCCGACGCAAAATGCAAAATACTCCATGTTCAGCAGCAGGCAAAAAGTAAATGTATTGATATGAGAACACATTTATAACAAAATAAAGAATAAAATATATCACCAACAAATGGAACATCCAAAAAAGATGACCCGCAAATAAATAAATCGCAGTGTTCCTTGGTTGTTCTGTTATTAAAATGTTTCTTTTATTCTTTATTTCGTTATCAATCTGTTCTAATCGTCCTCTTTTTTTTTGTCAGACACGGTGGCATTGTACATTGTCCCGTGCCAATGTCGACTCACTATAATGAGCAGAGCTTAAACAGAAACATTGATTTAAATTCTCGGTACTCATCTTGAAGAACTGAGCCTTCTTATCAAAACATTCACGTTTAATATCTAAAAGAGTCAGTAGATTTGAAGAAATTAAAAACAGTAATCGACTGTTAGACACGGAGATATATTAAAACCCTGTCAGACTTTGGGACACGAAACACTGCGTTCAATGCTATCTGTCGTGCAAAAAAATCGTTTCGCGTCCAGTGTGCAAGCAGCTCAATACTCTATTATTGTCGCTTAGGTCTTTTTTAGTGGGGGACAGGAATACAGCCTGATTGCTATGATGTCGTACTGAATTAAGATCACATATTCAAAATAAATGTGTAACGTATCTTGCATTGTTGTCCATGCATGTTAATCTCAACATTTTAAGCAGCAACAGGGTGTAATAATAGGAACACGCTATTCATTGTTTCTCTCCCCAATGAGCAACCGTCGTATTTCATTCCAACTTCATAAGTTTGAACGATCTGATGTAGTTCGTTTTGAAATTTCATTCAAATACGCTAATGGTAATAATTTGCGAATGCCCTAGCTAGCCAGCTAACTCATATTCGTAATGCTTAATATAGATATAAGCATTGCAGAAAACATGCCTTAAGCAGCAAAGTAAAATGCAACATTAATGCATCATGCAGATATAGGACTGAGGCTTCTATATTCCAACTCATTAAAGGTGAGGAGAGGAGCTCATTTGACTGGTGAAGATTTGACTCTGCTGTGTTTTACCCAAACACGCCTTCTTTACCACTTGCGCAGGAAGGCGGGACAGAGGCGGAACAGAGGAGAACTTGCGCCAGGCTACGCCGGGCACGAAATTGCAACATACGCCTGGACACACCCTGTTGGCGCGGCGCACCCCCCATGCGCCGCGCCTACGCCGGGTCTACGAATTTAGAGCCCATTGAGAACAAACAATGAGGAATTTTTTCAAATCTTGTTTTGCAAATTTTTACCAAAGGGTGCCAATAATTCTGGAACTGACTGGTGATTCCAAACTTTTGAGGCACAGTTGTACATTCCTGTTTCTCATTGCGCTTTTTCAACCTTGCATGACGGTAATAAATGACATAAATCTCCATTAGAAATCAAAATGACCTCAAAACAAAACATATGGATAAATGAATACTCAGGTGAAATAGGAACAGTCACCTTTACAGTTGAGAAGAAAGTACTGCATGTCATGGCTGAAGGAGCCGCTGACATAGCCGCAGTCAATGAAATCACAGGAGATGCAGCGTCTGTTGAAGGGCCCTGTGGTGTCTGCACTATAACAATGAGACACACAAAGGAAAACTGAAAGAGTGGCAATGCAACCAGTCAAAAATGAGTTCATCTGAAACACTTTTAAAACCACACATGCATGCTCTGGCATTAGCCAGCAAATTAATCATGGGACACCAGCTTACACTTGCAGTGTACAATCTGGGAATAAAACAAAATCAGTTCTCTAAGTATTTTCTACACTGCCTCAGAATTGTACTGTATCTTTAGTGAGATCATCTTTAAGCCACTCTCAGCTATCTTCAGACAGTTTTTAGAAACTGGAGAAACATCAAATGATTGGAAGCAGGGCAATATAATACCAATATATTAGAACCGGGACTGTATTGTGGAAATTACAGGACAGTCAGTTTAACTTGCATTGCATGCAAAATACTGGAATATATCATAAAAGACGAGCTGGAATTATGTGTTGAACGTAATAATATCTTGAGGGATAACCAACGTGGTTTCTGTAAGGGAAGGTCATGCGTGAAAAACCCTCAGGAATTCTTTGAAGAGCCCACCGAGACTTAGGACCAGAGCAGGGCTTTTGACATCATATACTTGGATTTTAAGAAAGCATTTGATACAGTACCGCATAAGAGACTAATTTTTAAAATGAGCTCCATTGGAGTTACAGGAAGTATTCTGGATTGGATTCAAAACTGGTTACAGGACAGAACACAAAGAGAGGTGGTCAGTGGAATCTCATCTGAGCTAGGTATGGTGGGGAGTGGCGTCCCCCAGGGATCGGTGTTGAGACCCCTGCTGTTCCTCATCTACATTAATGACATTGATAGGAATATTGAGAGCAAATGAGTTAAATTTGAGGATGATACTACTAAATTGGGAGGTTTGGTAAATAGTTTAGAGTCCACTAAAGTGATTCAGGATGATTTGGATAGAATCCAGAATTGGGCAGAAATGTGGCAAATGAAATTTAATGTAGCGAAATGTAAATGTACATGTAGGTAATAAAAACATGAGACAGGATTACTTCATGGGAGGTTCAAAACTGGAATGTGCTCCACATGAAAAAGATCTGGGAGTGATTGTTGACCAAACTCTCACAGGTTCTATCCATCCTGCCGTAGCAGTTAAAAAAGCCATTTAGATGCTGCGATACATTGCCAAGAGTATTGAGTACAAATCTAAGGAGGTCATACTTGTCTTGTACAACACATTTGTCAGACCACATCTGGAGTATTGTGTACAGTTCAGGGGACCATACTTTAAGAAAGATATAGAGGCTCTAGAAAAAGTTCAGAGAAGAGCCACTAAGCTAATTCCGGGTGTAAAAGATGAAAGCTATGAGAAGAGGCTGAAGATCCTTAATGTCTTTAAAAGGAGACTTAGGGGTGATCTGATAGAGGTCTTTAAATATGTTAAAGGGATTAACAAAGTGAATTATAAAGGATTGCTTAGGCCAAGTTTTGTTAATAGAATTCGGCATCAAAAATGGAAGTTGACCAAGGGTAAATTTAGCACTGATATGAGGAAATATTATTTCACCCAAAGAGTAATTTCAACGTGAAATCGTTTGCCTGACCATATTGTTGAGGCAGACACCTTGGGAATTTTCAAGAGCTGGCTTCAAGCGAGATACCATTGAGTCATTGAGTTTCTGTACTAATATATTCACAATAGTAAAAAGAAACTGGCGAGCCTAGTTAGCCTTAACGGCCTGTTCTCACCCCCCATGTTATATTATGTTATGTTATGTTTTGTTTACAATCGTAAATATGTATATTTACCTGTAGAGATGTCTTCGTTTTGGGTCATCTTCCGTGCTCAAGAAGTATCTATAAAAATGAATTTTTATCATTACCTCAGAATTGAAAACACAACTCTGTATATGGCCACTGCCAAAAGCAGTTGCTCTGCCTTGCAGTCATAAATGCATTCATTATTTGATAAATCCAAAAGGGTTTTTTTAAACATTTTTTTAACATTGAAGATACTGAAAGCAGCTGAGCTATTCCTGAAAGAAACCGTGACTTCATACTGCCTGATATATTTAAATTGTGATTCTATTGGCTGAAAAGCTTGACTTAAAGCTAATCATGATCGGTGAATTAAAGAAGATCAGACATCCAGTTCTGGTTCTTCATTCATAGTGCAAAGAGGCAAATACATTTGTCTGATCTCCTTTAATTCACCTTTCATGATTAGCCTTAAGTCAAGTTTTTATGCCAACAGAATCTACAATTAAATATTACACGCAGTATGAAGTCATTGTTTCTTTCAGAAATAGCTTGGCTGCTCGCAGCTTAGTCACTCTCACTGGTCTCGCTGTGGCTGTACAGATGGATTGAGGGTCTTAATTACATCAGTTGGCTGTCCTCGTCGTAGGCCAGGATCTCTGTGACGTCCCAATCTCCAGATGTGAGGGACTGGAGGTTGTCGCTGCTTGTATTGGGCTTAAAAAAAGGGACAGAGATGAACAAGCATCAGTCCCACTTCCAGCACTTACATTTGACTGTGATACAATAATGAATTACCTTTGGACGGGCACAAAATCCATTACCTTCACTGAATTAAGTCCTTCTAAAAGAAAACCTGTAGCTCCATGAAGAAACCATATCCATTTCTTTCTATTTCTTTTTGTCTGGAGAAATGGTTAAATCTGGGAGCTTTCAAACTTAACGCCTGTGTCAGAGCATTCCATATGGTACAACAAGGGTTCCTATTTGGACACAAGTTACCCTTTTAAGCCCTGAGCCTTTGGCTTTAAATGATGTGTAAAAGGTTATAATCCCACAAAGTTGTTTATGTTACTGTAGGTGTAATATTATTGCAGTCAGGCCTCTGCAGATATATAATTCAAAACATCATTTATCAGTATGCCCTACATAAACTTTAACTAAGGTCTGTCCAAAAATCAAGCCAAAAATACCTGGCCTTAGCCAGCTATCTACAAACATCATCACCATCATGCAAATATTTTATGTAGTATCAAAGTTGTGTTCAGGAGCATCCTTCACTAGCCTGACAAAGCAGCAGAGTTTGAGAGAGACAGTGAGAGAGTCTGTGAGAAGAAGAGTCAGTGAGAAGAGATTTATGGATCATACTGGTGAGGACAGCATTGAGATATGGAAGAACTTCCCCCGTCCTCCCTGTGGAATTGCTCTGGTGAAGAAGAACTTGTTTCCGTCCTGAGAAAATAGGGGCTCTTCATTCTGTGTGAGCAAATACATCTGTCTTTTATTCTGTGCAGAAACATAGGGAAATCATAACCTTCTGTGCTCCACGCTATTTCCACTAATTACTAATCATCATAGAAGTAACACTGCATAACTATGAACGAAATTGCTGAGAAAAATGGTCCATGATTTCACTTGTTTTGAAAGCACTGCTTCATTATTCCATCAAGTAAGAAGGTCAACCAGTCAAAGTACTGCCAGATAGCCAATAAGATGCTTAGGCAGCTAGCTGCTTTTAGAACTGAGATACACAAACTAGTCACAGCTGGATCAGTAGTTCTAACAGCACTGGACTTGAGTATTTGCGAAGGTGACCCTCAGAGAAATGTACAAAACTATTACCTGTCTGTGTAGCCATCCCTCACTTTCATCTTCGTGTTTCTGAAAGAGATAAAATAATAAACCAAAGCATCAAACTACTGTGCATATTAACTTACAAAAACAGCTGAGCACCATATTGAAGGTTCACATATTTTCCAAATTGACACATAATCTAATAGACAGAAAAACAATAAAGTTACCTAAAAGTTGCCCATCGAAAGTAACAGTCCATTACTCAGCAGTCTCATTGCATTACAGCACATATCAGTCAGCACATTAGAGCCACTGACTGAGCTTCAGTTGGTGTAAATTACACTGTAATAACATTTAAGTGAGCTGATTTGACTGAAGTTATGTTAATGTTGTATGAAAAGTTTCTTTAAAGTTTCCATACAGTATTTAATTCCAAAGATTAAAAGAAGATTTCTGCTCATCAGAAATTCCTTAACAGGGACTGCTTTACTAGAATATCATAACCCTGAGCAGGTTTCACAGCAACATACTCGTAACGTAAAGGTGCTCTGTAAATTTCAGAAATTTAGTGTCATTACTGACACTGGCTGTTGCAGTCAGCATTATGTTCCTCAGGCTCACACACAAGACTCAACATGATAGAAAAGGCAGCTGGATAAATAAAGTCACATTGCTATTCTGCTTTGACTAATGTTATGTTTCTTTCTTTTAATTTGATTTGTAAAGTGTAATGTCATTAACAAGCATAATATAGGTAAGTTACGTTGAAGTAATGCACTCTCAGAACTGCTTACTGTAGCATGATACATTTACTGCATTTATATGACACTAATTTACAAAAATGAGTGGAATCAGACAATAGTAACTCATTTCTAAACAAGGCAATCAGAGATAGCAGACCTGGCCCCAGCCACGGGCTGACAGACAGGGCTGACAGACAGAGTGAGTGACAGACACACACACACACAGACACGATCATACATACATCACAAACGTTCACAGAAATTTTACCTAATGTTCATTTCGCAAAAATAATACAAAGACAACCTAAGCGGACATAGAAATCAATATAATACATGACAATCCAGGCTCCTCAGGCATCAAGCAAATAGGCCTACGAGCCGCAGCGGCCTCCATTTTAATACGAAGAGCGGTGAACTGTGCTGGTCCCCGAGGCATGGCATAGTTTATCCCGGGCAGCCAGCTAGCTAGCTAACTCTCCGTGTAATATAAGTGAAATTCATTCATACTGCACAAATGACCACAAAAATGCTTAGCTGAGTCCAGCTAGGTAAAACAAAATGCTAACTAGACACAGAAGACGATAGAACACGTTATACCATCTTTAAAAAAAAAAAAAAAAATCGGTGATTTCAGCAAGCCCAGCTGGCTGGAAAGCGGACCCCGTGTGCTTTGTGCAATTCCATGCAAGATCCGTGTCAACGCGATCACTTTGCCCGTCAACGAAAAACGTGCAGTATGCAGCGAAAGTATGCGGAATAATGCAACGCAAATAGAAATAAAAGCACAAATTCAATCGTAACATCACAACCGACAAATCTCATACAATTTGGAAACATAATTATTTAATGCAAACTAGAATACTGTTTTATGAAAATGCATCGCGATTATGGTTCGCAGGGGTTCGTGTCACAACACGGAGCTCCATGTAGCTAGCTAGCATGCTAGCTACACACTTATAACGAAATAATTACATACAGCACAAACATTCACAGAAATTCTACGTAATGTTCATTTCGCAAAAATAATACAAAAATTACCTAAGCAGACATAGAAAACAATATAATACACGACAATCCAGGCTCCTCAGGCATCAAGCAAATAGGCCTACGAGCCCTAGGGGGGGGGCCAGGTAATGGCCACGGGCTGACAGACAGAGTGACAGAAACACACACACACACACACACACACACACACAGACATGATCATTGCTTAACCTGGCTCCCCCCACCCTAGGGGGGGCCAGGTAATAAATGTCAGTTATAAACAGAATGGGATGTTTAACGTTAGACTTGACATAATGCACATAAAATGTAAAAAGTAATGAAACAGGTTTTAAAGACCAGGCATTTTTCACAGTATCCCAGAACACACTCTCTGTATTCATTATGTTACATATCATAGTTATTTATCTCATCATAGCTTACATTTGTTTATTTCTCAGTTACTGTCACAGTTATCGTATGGACTTCATTTCCAAGCTTACATTGTTAGGTAGTGCTGCACACTAGCTACTATATAGGCAGGCAAGGCAAGCAGTCAGTATTAATATCACTTTATTTGGATCTTTGCTAAAAATCTGTCCCATTTCCTCCACATATTAATCAGTCCATAGGCTGCTATAGGCAATCGAAAAAATTGGGGAAGGGTCAGATTTTTTTAGGTTAAGGAACAGTCCGTTCACACTTTGCCAAGGGAAAGTGATAAATACTTGTCACAAAAAGCATCACAAACAGCACCTATAACTGAACCTGAAAGAAAAATATGGTCCTAACTAAGTGGTGCCTGACAGTTTCGAATAGCAGTCCATGCTTGAAAATGAGCTTTCACAGACATGTTGTCTTGTCTCTGATACGACAAACAATTAGTACCTTAGTGCAGATCCCTGTGGTGACCTCGCAGAGGGTGAGTACAGAGATGTTCTGTGCCCTGTTCAGCCAGTTCACTGCCAGCTTTGTATTTGTAGCCCATTTCACCATTGTTATATAGTACTCCCTGTTGAGAGATAAGCAGCCATGTCAATCAATGTGAAATTCCTGTTGTGATGAACCAAAATGGCTTAAAATCCCGCCAATCATCAAACTCTCTGGCACAACAAGATGCCATCTAAGCATAAAATGTAAAAAAGAAAAAGACACTGGAAGTAGGAAACCTGAACTCCTTCTGTGATGGATTCAAGTAAATATTTTTAAAAAATAAAAATAGTGTTAACCACAATTAGCATTTTGGTGATTCCAAGGTATTTTAACAAAATGTCCTCTCCGTGACAAGACACTAAACCGGCCCCCAAACAAAACTCTGTGGATGTATTAATAACTATTTTTCACAATGTATGGATAAAGTAGTGCACAACTATATCTGGAAGGAAAAAGCTAAATTTTTCCCTCCATTTCCATTTGGGGGTCATTTTAGTGTCTGTCACGGAGGGGACACTTGGTTGACAATACCTCGGACTTTCCTATTTGATAAAATGGGCTAGAGCAGCGCGAGTCTCACCCTAGCCGCTGGTTCTCAGGACGCCGCATCTCCACGGTGTGAAGAGGTCCATTCAGGCTCACCACAAACAGCTGGATCATGGGGTTCTCCTCCCCTGCCTGTAGATGGCAGTGTGGAGCAAAAGAGTGAGAGAAAGTGAGAGACTGTGAGAGAGAGAGAGAGAGAGAAAATTCGACACATACGCTGCAAAAAACAATGAAAAAGCTTTTTTTGGAAGTTAAGAATGGTGATCGGAGTGCAGCAGTGGACCTCCTACATATCTCCATATCTCTCCAGAGAGAGAGGGAGAGAGAGAGATTTCATGCAGATTGCTATATCTTGATGCTAGCCAGAAATAATGAATCAGCAGTAATAATCTGTGAGGTACTAACTGTAGGGTAGTGTTGCTTACTTTGGTGTCCACGAACTTAATTTTGGATTGTGGTACTAACTTTGGAGAACAGTTTTCACTTTGAGTGCTGGCACTCAGTATGGAGCAGTGGTACTAACTTTGAGGTACTAGTACTTACTTTGGGATAGTGGTACTCTATCCCCACTGGATACGGAGAGCCAGTAAATATTGGGATCTCCATTTTAGGAACCAGGGTATCATCAATTGTAGTGTAAGCCAACCTGGCTCCATCTGGAGACCACCAATGGGCAATGTGGGTCTGGAAAATCTCCTCTGTGAAATAGGAACATAAATACTGTGTCAGTGAACACAGTACATGGCTGCGTCATCAAATGTAAGATACGCCTCTACAATGCAAAGAAGAATATATATATCAACATTATCCAGTAGCGCCGCTGACTTCTGTGGTGTTGAGCTCATCTAAAATGAAAAATACTGCTGAGGCTTGATTAATCCATGTTTCAGATTGTTTTTGGAAAGAATGGCTGCTATTTTCTCAGGGAGGAGGAGAACCATCATTGGACACAAAGGCCATTGTCTGTCATAGTCCGGGCAGCATTAGTGCTCTTGGAATAGCCAACTTGCTGTAAACAGCACATGCGTATTTTGTAACAAAATATGCTGCCTTCTGAATGTTATGTTTTCAGAAATGTCCCAGGTCATTCCAGCAGGATCGGTCTGAGACAAACACTACACACTTACAACAGCACTCGTCTGTAGTTGCAGGGTTTGGGTTCAAGTTTGGCCTGCCTGCAGCCCGAAACTGTCTCCTATTGAAAATTTGTGGCAGATTATGAACGGCAAAAATATGAAAAGAGAAACCTGGACTGTTGACCAACTGTAGTCCTATATCAAGCAAAAAAGGGGAGAAATTCCACTGTCAAAAACTCCAAGAATTTGGGCCCACAGTTCCAAATTGACTACTGAGTGTTATTAAAAGTAGAGGTGATGTTACAGCAATAAAAATACAGTACACCAGTCCTAACTTCATTGACGTGTTGCGGACATCTCATTTTGAAATGGCTATTATTTTGAGGGAAATAAAAACACAGCTTCAAAAGGGATTTGCAAATTACTGCAGGCTGTTTATTCACATTTTACATATTATTCCAGTTATTCTGGAATTGAGGTTGCAGAAAAAAGTGAACTTTTTCGCCACCATTAAAAATGATCCTGAAACATTTCCCAAACCCCTCCTGTCTGTAGCATCTCAGCAGGTTGGCCTGGATGAAAACACTCCATGCATCACCCTGCAGAAATTTGTGCAGCCATGAAGCACCACTGATTGGCATCCCCTGCTGTCAATTCCCGCTGCGATTGTTCACTTCTTGGTCCTTCATGACAATTTAGCCGCAAGCCTCCGTTTCATTGCCCTGAAATAAAAAATCCCACTGCAGGTGCCTGATGGGCATTGGGCCTGGCTGGTGCTCAGCGCAGCAGGTGTGTACCCATTTCAACGTGATGCTCAGAAAATGCGACTTAAGAGTGCAATTGAGTGTCGGGAATATGTGTTGTTTAATTATTAAATCTGAGGGAGAAATTCATGAACTAGTGCATGACCCAGGGTCGAACTCAGCAGCTGATTACAGCACTGGTGAGAGGAGTCGTTCCTAATTATGTCCCAAAGGCCCCCGGTGTCTCAGCTGGGCCTTTAGCCTCTATAATGTGATTATTTCGGGCACATATTTAATCACACACTGCTACCAAATGAGACTGTTGGCTTGGGATTACACCTTCCAGCAAGAAAGATGTTTTATCACTAGATAAATGAGTAATGGCATAGCTACTGTCATGTAAGGAGGAGTCATCAGAGATAGCATATTCTAGCCAATTAAATGGTCCGCTAACAGGCTTAAAAGGGAAGCTGACTATTGTCTTTGAAAAAGTCAGTCATTCAATGATTGGTAAGAAGGTACACGCACATGATGTTAAATGCTCAAGTGGATGTCAATGTTCAGAATCTGAATGACTGATATTTAACAGCTGTGAATGATTAACTGTTAATTCTATGTAATGTGTTCTTGCTCTACAAAATCATTCCACAGAAAATGTGGACAGAGACCCACTCAAAGGCAGAATCAATGTTCATCTGAGCTTGTACGCTGAAGCGAGTTGAATTCAAAATTAGCATTACCGGCTTGAATCGGTTTGTCTCCTCTCCTTCCATAAATAATGACAGCCTGACATTTTCATGCTTCCACGTCATGCTGTGGTTGCCTGTGAAATGGCTCAGGATATTAAGATACCAGGCCAATGTCTGCGGCTTTGAACTTTGCGCAGAGACATCCAGGATAGGAGTCCGACCTAAATTTACTCAATTGGACGACACAGCTTTAACAGTCCAACCTAATTGTGTAGCACATTCTGCGCTGCATTATCTCATCTTAAAAAAATTCTGTCTTATCTTTTACCCGGTGACAGAGTAATGCGACTGGCGAGTGGACATTACTTCAACAGCCGATGTGTACAAATAGATTGCTTTGAGAAAACCCTCTGCTGACTGTTGCACTGGATTAATGATATCCTCAAAGTTTGTATATGTATATATGTATGTATATACTGTATGAAACTCTCAGATAACGTAATTCATAATGTGAAAAGAGAACTTGTTACATGTTAGAAACGACAAGTTTTTAAAGCATCTCCATACTCATTATTCATTAGAAGCAACTGTGCAGGCAGTCATTCATGCGCCACAGGGATTGAGGAGACATGTGTTCATGTTTGCCAAATGAGGTAAGAACAGCCATATGCCCAAAAGTTAACTAGTCATGTATTAAGTCATTTCAAAGACAGGTTTTCAAAGCTACTAATTAACATACATTTGAAATCATGTCAGTTTATCTTGACCTACAATGTGCACATGAAAATGAAGGGGAGACTCACACTAATCCCAACTAAGTCAAGCAATGATTATCTTTAAACAGCCACAGGGTGGCAGTATAAACCCTTTGTGAAACAGGCCTTCTGTCTGCATCTGAAAGCGAGTGCACAAGAATTAGACCGGCATATTGACAATGCACCTTGACAGCCTGCCAGTTTTCACTTCCATCCATTCCTGGAAACAACTATGAGAAACAAATATGCAAAGAAGAGAAGGAGGGAGAGAAATCCCTAAAGACAGCTCAGCTGATCTTCAGATGGATTTTGTGTGTGAAGGACTGCTTCTATGTGGCCGTTTCACCTATGAAGTCTCTGAGGCACATCACCACATTGCATCTATTAACCCCGTCCTATACACCAAGCTAGATAGGCAGCCAAAAATCTGAAGCTCACTTCAAAATCAAAAGCAGCACTGGCTCAATAAATTCCATCAAACACAAAGTGTTACAAGATTTCTGAGGTACAATCTGACACAGAATCGCTTGTGAAATAATGTCTTGACAAGGAAAATCCGCCAACACTCATCAAATGCAATTATTATACCAAAATATTTTGTCAGAGTCACAGTCAATTCTTATCCAGGGAAGATTTCATGATTTTTCTTATCATTAAGCTTAACTGTGAAGCTGGTTAGTGAAATTGATATTGATTCCTCTGAATACCATTTTTAGAAAGTTACATGTAAAAACTAAATAAACTTTTTTTTCACAAAAAACAGTTAGTGATTGAAATATCACTAAAGCTAAAAACAAGATCTGGGACAAGTTCAACAATACAATATAGAAGTACCTTGGGACCTAAAAATGAGTAGAAGTAATAAAATCTGCATTAATTTTACCTTATATAAACTTGAGACCCTCCAGCATCATCTTCTGTGTTTCTGAACCCCCCCCAGTCCCCTGAGACACAACATTCCACAGCTCTGACCCACAGAAGCAGTCACCTACACTGTGGTGCTCATTTATAGTCACAGAGTGATATTAGAGGAAAATCAGACACGAGCAGCAACATCTGAGATACCTCTGCCTCTGAGGACTATCCCAGGGCTCACAGCTGATTGGCCAGCAGCATTGTACATTCAGATGCATCACTATAGCACACAGCCCTCACTCAAGAAAGATACACCACCTCCTGCTGGGATGCAGATGAGATTTCAACCAAACCCAAAAACCACAGACCACTCAATAACACCATAACAAGGAGCCAAACTCTATCAGATATTTTCATAATTCACAATGCTGGCAGAGTCAGTTTTATCATTTTTAATTAACAGCCCACCCAAAGTTATCCTGCTTGGCCTGAAGTGAAACCTGTCCAGATATCAAGTGGGATTTTATTTTTTAGGTTTGTTTATTATGGAACAACATCCCATTTTAGCGAGTTACATCAATCATGCTCATATTGCTGATTGTCTGAAATAAATGTCCACAAATGTGCTAACAATACTGTTACAGTCCCAATGTCTAATGTAGATTGTATAGATAGCAGACACTGATGATTGAAATTCCTGAGGGTATAGTGGAACATTCATAAATACTAATATCAATACAAAAAGCACTGGTGGGGAAGTAGCCAGCGGGAACACCCTCCAGAATCTGCAGCGCCGCACAGACACATTGTCAAAAGTCCAAAGTGCAGCTACATACTCACCCAAACACAATCAAGGTATCTTACTGAACAACTTAGGAGCATAAGTTCTCATTCAGTAGAGCGGAGTGCAATCTTCTCGATTATTTAAACCTCAATCTTGCTAGAGGTATGAGGGCTTCTTCAAAAAAAAGTGAATTCCATTGATACTGGTGCAACTGACTGCAATCATCCATTTCTAAACGGAACACTGTCGGCCTCAGCCACAAGTACCAGCATTGCTTACAAGTGCTACATATGGTTTTGATGATAATACAAGCCATAACAAAAGCCAAACTCCAGTACCGAATCCTCAGACTAGATCTTGGTCCTTTGGTACCACGTCACCACAAACACATCAGCGCGACTCGCTTTGATTCAGCGGCTTCCACTTAATTCCACAGAACAATAGGCTCTTTCTGATACAAGCAACCCCAGCCTGGCGCTCTCTCTCGGTCTAATCTGTGACTGGATGACTGATAGACGGGCATCATAAGATCAGAATCCCAGCAATCGCTGGACTATTATTCTCCACACCGCTGTGTATGAAGAGAGGCTGGGCAGTGCTGTTCAGACAGCTGCTCAATGGCAGCAAGATTCTACAGAGCCAGGCGCTGTGCTGATTATGATTGCTTCAACTCAATATTGTACCACCAGTTCTCACTTAGCAGGAGCCGGACTATGATTGGCAGACACAGAGAGCCATTGAAAACTACTTTGCTATCTCTGGCTCTAATATTGTAGATTTCGGTTCATTGCTTTCAAACAAGTAGTGTGACTTTGCTTTGATTTGTGGAACTGTTATGAATTCCAGCTTTAAGTGGCCTTATGAATGAGTAGCATGAAGCTAATGGAGCCAATTCCAGGGGAGGGGTGACAGCAGCAGCAATGAGCTGTTTTCATAGCCCCAATCGCAAATGTGCAGGTATAGCTATTATTTGAAAGATAGTGCTAGGATAAACCATGAATGCATCCCACCACAAGTTTTTTTTTTTTTTCCACAGAAAATACATCTTTCAGGTCCCATTTATGACCAAGAGCTGTCATTTCATCGCATGAAATTTAAAATTGAAGCAACAGAACATAAGAATGATAAACTTGGGAATTAGACGTTCAACAGTTTTATAAGGGATTCATCCAAAATTTATGCTTCTTCACCAGGCATTTGAAACTCTTAATCAATTGCCTTAAATGAAACTATGCTGCTGTGTCACATTATTTTGCATTATTCTTTGTAGTTATTGAAAGCACTGCAGCCACTCTTCGTGTGGATTGAAGATTTGCTGTACACTGCTCTTTGAATGAAATTCAGCTCTGATTTACAGAGTTTTATGAAATAATCTTGAATTTGCATTTTTGGTCCAGTATGCTCAAACGAAAAAATTAAATGTAATTTTTGGCAAGAAAATCATAGATATTGTTTTTCTCAATCCTTAAAGGTGCACTATGCAAGTTTGTTGACATTACTTCTGTTGACATTCAAATTCAAACAAAAAAGAGGTAGCTCGCCCCTCCCTCCCATAGTTCCCTCCTTTCCATGTTTCCGTAACTGTGAACTCTTGTCGGTGATTGGCCGGAACGGTTTGTTATGTTATGGGGCACAGCCTGTGCCTAGTGATGGCCTAACGAGGCTTTATGAAGCTTCGGACCCTTTCGGACCTTTGTATTAAAAATTGGGCCACTACTCGAAGCTCCATTCATTCAGCACGTGGGTGACATCTGCTGGCAGAGAGATTGTTGTACAGCCTTGCAAAGGTGACGCTGACGGACCTTGCGTGTGCACTTCGAGTATGTTGTATTGTGAAAAATACTTAAATAAAGCTGAAATCGAACTTCATCTAACATATGTCTGTTGTTTTTCTTCCTTACCTTAATAATTCATATTATATTATAATAACAATAATTACATCCACAGGCTCATTGAATCCTGTAAATATTTAGTCTGTGCAAAAAACATATTATATTGTTTTTTGATTGTTCTTGGTGTATACTGGGTGTGCTTGAGCGACTTTGGCATTATTATTTATGAATGAAAATGTCTAACAGAGCGCTGTTTCATCCATATTAAAAACATTTGAATTGCGGCAATGTTTCAAAGCTCCACCTATCGAACCAAACCAGTCAGCTGATTCAGTCTGAATGAAGCAGTGAAGTGGTTCGAACGTCATCAGTCACGTGGTTTTCCCTGATATGAAGCAAGCTCCGGCACAGTGCTTCGGAAAAATATGCCATCGAGTTTGAAGCTTTTTTCGGAGCCTTGGTATCAGCGGTAACATCACTACCTGTGCCACTTGTGTTTGTCTGCTGTTTGTGAAGCCTGTATGGTCTCCAGAGCCCAGATTTTATTTTACAGTGAATTCAGGGGCAAGCAGCTAGCGGATCATGGAGAGATGTCTTCGAATTGAGACAAAAATATGATCGCACAGAAAATAAATGAACTTGCATAGTGCACTTTTAACAACAGTATAAATAATGAGAGTCTTTTTGAATGAAATAGGCTCAGACAGAACAAGGATTTTTCATAGTATCACATACTAAGCCCTCTATGAGTATCAATAAATAATAAACTGTCTGAACTGTTGAAACTTCTTCCAAGTTGGGAAAAAACTGTGCAATAACCTCCATGAATTAAGTGAGAGATTGGAGAGCTAAAGATGTCTCTCTCCACACCAGATCTGCTTGCATGCGCACACAAAAAAGCACACACAGGCATGAATTTGCACGCAACCACACATAACCATGCACAGAAACATGCATACGGGCAAAGAATCCCACTCATCCATCCATCATAAATATGTGCACACATACACAAAGATGTGCAAACATGCACATATAGTGCGGTGAAAAATATTTGCATCCTTTCAGATTTATATTTTTGCTGATTTCTCATATTTAAATGTCTCATGTCATCCAACTAAATTCAATATAAAGAAAATATAGTGTGAGTAAACACACTGATATAAATCCTGGTTAAACTTAGAAAGGAAAGTTCATCAGCTGCCTTATGAAATTGAGTTGCCTCCACAAAATGTGGATTTACTGAACTTGAAGATATGTTTTGTCTCAACTCATAATTAGGGAGGACAATGAATAACCTTAAGTTTTACTTCTGAAAATATATGAACTTTTCTTCAAGATCTAAAACTTGTCATGACAAGTGGAGTGAATGAGAAGAAATAAGTTCACATCATGGAGCAATCATGTTTTACAGTGCACTAAATACAGCTTTTAATGATCATCTCATGTACTGAAGGCAAAGAATTATTCAAAACAAATATCACTCATGAGAAAAAAATAATTGCCCCGCTTTAACCTTATAACTGATTGTGCCACTCATGGAGGAAACAGCTGCAATCAAATGTTCATGCTAACTGGCAATAAGTCTTTTACATTGCTCTGGAATAATTTTGGCCTCCTCTCCTTTGCAAAATTGTTTGAATTCAGCCGCAATGGAAGGGTTTGAGCATGAACTGCCTGTTTAAGGTCATGCCACATCATCTTAACTGGATTAAGTCAGGACTTTGACTATGCCACTCTAAAACCATTATTTTGTTTCTTCTGAGCCATTCCAAGATGGACTAGCTTGTGGGATTTGGATCACTGTCCTGCTGAATAATCCCAAAGCACTTGGGCTTTAGGGCATGAACTAATAGCTGGATATTGCGTAAAAAAATGTGGAATACTTTAAAAACAATGTTCCTCAAAGTCAATTTGCAAAGGCTTTGAAGGTCTCATCATTGACTGTGCATAACATCATCAAAAGATTCAGAGAAACTGGAAAAATCTCTGTGCGTAAGGCACAAGGCCGAAAACCTTAACTGGATGCCCGTGATCTTCGGGCCATCAGACGCCACTGCATCACTCACTGGCATGATTCTGTCCTTGACATTACTAAATGGGCCCAGGAATATTTCAAGAAACTGCTGTCTATAAACACAGTCTGCCGTGCCATCCACAGATGCCACCTAAAACTCTTTCATGCAAAAAGGAAGCCATTGTTGAGCATGATCCAGAAGTACTGCCATGTTTTGTGGGCCAAGGTTCATTGTAAATGAACTGTAGCAAAGTGGCAAAGTGTGCTATGGTCAGACGAGTACAAATTTGACATTCTTTCGGAAATCATGGGCGCCGTGTCCTCCGGGCTAAAGAGGAGAAAGACCACCCCTCCTGTTATCAGCGTTCAGTTCAAAAGCCAGCATCTCTGATGGTATAGTTATGCATTCGTGCATATGGTGTGGGACACTTGAATATTTTAAAAAGCACCATGAATGCTGAAAGGTATATAAAGATTTCAGAGCAACATATGCTCTCCTCCAGACGACATCTATTCCCGGGAAGGCCTTGTGTACAAACGTATTTTAGCAGGACAATGCAAAACCCCATACTACAGCTATTACTAAGCTATGGCTTCATAGTAGAAGAGTCCGTGTGCTGAGCTGGCCTGCCTGCAGTCCTGATCTTTCATCGATTGAGAACATTTGGTGCATATTTAAACAAAAACTCTGCCAAAGGAGACCAAAAACTCTCCAGCAGCTGGAGGCCAGTATTAAACCAGATTGGGATCAAATTCCAATGGTTAAACTCAAGAAACTTGTCTCCTCAATGCCCAGACCCCTCCACTCTGTGTTAAAAAGAAGAGGGGATGCTACACCATGGTAAACAGGCCCCTGTCCCAACTTTTTTGAGACCTGTAGCAGCTATCAAATTTGAAATGAGTTCATTTTGTAGATAAAATTGTAAAATTTCTCAGTTTCAACATTTGCTATGTTATCTCTGTTCTATTGTGAATAAAATACTGACTGGTGTGATTTGAAATTCATTGCATTTTAATCACAGCAAATCACGATCATCTCGGTTCGAATTTATCTTCGGTCATCTTCAGCGATGACGTCATGGAACACATTGTAAATGGGATTTGATTCAATGATTTGTACTTATGGATTATTCTCTTTGGAAAATGTCAAATATCAGCCTTGTGTCTGTCAAGGGGGATAAATGTTTTACTCATGCAGAGGGCTAGTGCCGCGGTCCATCAGGAATGGGAATGATATCATCCCATGACTGTTATTTCCACTAGGCTAACCCATTTTAATTGTTAAAGCCGATTTACAGCAGATCGTAGTACAGTAGCAGCATCGGCCAAGATAAGCTAGATGTAATCAAAACTAAATTTTAATGATGAAATCAATCTAGGCCTATAGCCTATTTCACTCTTCTCACCTTCTACCTAAAATTAGTATCTTTATCTGTAGAATAAAAGCGCCTCGATTTATAATCGCCGACTGAAAAGAGTTGGGCTACTAGAATCCATCAAGGTAAGGTAGCCTACTTTCGAGAATGACTTTTGGTAAAACCCAATGAATATAAAAAAATAACTCAAATTGTGTTAGCTTATCATAATGTTCTGAATAGATTTATTTATGTAGGCTATTTAGCCTGTAAAAAAAGTCGGCAAGTTATTATAAGTAATGGTAATGAGTTCTAATCACACATTTTACAGCTTAGATTACCTCAGTGGGCACTTCTTTTTGCCCAAAAGAAAAAATGATTTATGAGGGGAGGCCATAACTACACCTATCAGAAATGAAATACAAATGTAATACAAAAATGTATTTAAGTCTATTAATTGTACAGTTGAAATTTCCTCTTTACACGGCCGGTAATCTGTCAAATTTTGCTCCGTTGTCAAAAAATGCTACCCTAATGCAAAGCGATCGTAAAGTCTTTGTTTTAGTCTTGATATTGCAATGTGAATCAGTTTACAGTAGTAACTTTGTTATTTGTTAGCTTTTTATAGCATACGCATATTTTATAATGAGTTGGATAAGTTGGTTTGAAGATATATGCCTATATATGCCATTATTATCTAATTTCTGCATTCACAGGAAAACCCAGCATGTCCGTGCAAATATATGTACACTTACAGGCCCAAATGCGCACTGAAAATAAATCTATTTTTATGATTTTTGAAGACACTTAACATATGAGCGAGGAAACAGCCCGAGATTTCAGGTTTGCACAAGCGCAGAACAGTGAGGTAGCATATTTTGATAGGTAGCGAAATTTGTCTGAACACCGGCGCCTAAATTATCTTACCCCCGTGCGATGTAACAGCGACAATATAATGGGCTACATTCAGTAGCCTACATAAATATAATTTAATTATAATAAGGTCCATGCACTGTCACTCAAGGACGATTTTTTTTTTCTCCAGCGAGAGCGACATTTCAGAATTCTTCTGCAAATGAAGATAATTTTGGTGACATGTGTGGTGTCCTTCATTTATGTTTTCTAATCAGACAGCTGTTCAATTGGACAGCTGACTGCGCAGCAAAAAGCGGTGAGCTGCATATTTTCTCGCCACATTGATTGTTACTAGCTTATTTTACTTGCTTCAAATATTTTGAATTAGACCTACAGTCATAACAATTTAATTATCCAAATAGCGGCCAAAAAAATGATTTGGTCAACAGTAATGCTGAGGGTAAAGCAGCCATTTATTCCTAGCATGGATTGTACTGTCAGTGGTTCCGAGACCGTACCTCGACAAGACCACTGAAAGCAAAATTTCACTGTCTCGAGACACCCGGACCAGTGGTCCGAACCAGTCCCCTAGTGGAGCAGGACAGTTACTGCAGTGATCCGTGCTCCAAAGACCAGTGGTCCGGACCAGTCCCCTAGTGGAGCAGGACAGTTACTGCAGTGGTGTGTGTTCCAAAGACCAGTGGTCCGGACTTGTCCCCGAGTGGAGCAGGACAGTTGCTGTAGTGGTCCGTGCTCCAAAGTCCAGTGGTCCGGACCAGTCCCCTAGTGGAGCAGGACAGTAATGACAGTGGTCCATGTTACAGAACAGTACAGTACACAAAATGTTACAGCCCCTGCAGGAGCTAAGTTAGCAGCAAACTTTTTAAAAGCCATGTTTTTGTTCATGTCACAAGACATATTTGCTGTCTCAGTGTTATTTTGTCATTATCCATGAATGAAATGGCTGTCTGAGACAGCCAAATGCTCAGAGCCAAGCGGTGTTGCCATAAAGTTGGATAGTGAGGTTGGTATGATGTTAGCGCAAGTATGGTCAACGGTTCAGTTTTCGTGTCAACACAGATTTCGTCCTGATGCAAATAATGCGTTATTCTCGCCAATTCTACCATTGGTTTGAGGTCTCTTACAGTTTTTTTTTTTTTTTAACAGCAGCAGTATCTGCTGGAAAAACGATTGCTCAACAGTTTGTTTATTGCGAGGAGAGCAGAAAGAGCACCTTTGGTTTTAAAGTGAATGAGCGAAGGCTAAAATTTGGTAGATGGGTATATATATGGTTACAGTATTAACTTTAATGTACTGATCAGTTTGTTTTCCCTGCATTCCTGGTATGAAGGATTGTAGAGCCAGCGCATAACATACGTCATCATCAAATGTTAGTGATTAGTTTACGGGTACAACAAAGATTTTAAACTTCTAACAAGTGCCCACCCAGCAGGAAGTAAACACTTGTCAATGACGACTGTCCAGACTCTGTGTACGAAGCAAAGCGAAGTAGCAGAGTCTGGTTTTACCCTGCTAAGGTCTGGGGCCTTATTTGTAAAAATTTGCGTGGATTTCATACCTAAATAATACGCATGCACAAAAAAAAAAAAAAAACACAACATTTTGTGGAAAATAACCTCATTTATAAACCTATGGTAAAATGAACTGCATGGAATTTTCATTTATTTAGTCAGGATGGACTTGATATTTATTGACATTAGGCATAATCTTAATAATTTCCCCTTTTTCATGTCAAGTTTGTTTTTATCTGCAAAGAAAGTGATGTATGTATATTTTTTGCGCCTTCGTACTGTTTATTATTTTTATATATTATTTATATTATTTATGAGGCCCCTGGACATTACCATGGGTTAGGAATTACTGTTACTGTACAATACTATATTACTGTAAGAATTAATAAGCCATCAATTAATAAGTCAGGCCCGTACTGCTCCGCTCCCCAGTTTTCCCCATCTATTCTGCATTCAAGAAAGCCCCCTTAACAAACCCATCCTAAAATGAGCGTAGAGACAATTTTATGCAAAAAATGACCTCAAAATGAAACTTTATCCATCCTGCATCACAAGACCTTGAGTAAAATTGAAACTTTGGCCATGATAGCGAAGCCGGAACGAGACCAGGAGCTACAATAGCAGAATGAAAGAAGTGTGAGTCTCAAGTCTACAAGTTAATGGGATGAACAATTTGGTGCACGCTAACACTTTTCGCCATGAAATTCATAAATTCAAGTTTCGATGACAACTGTAACAAGTGTAACTTAATACTTTAATAATGAAAAGCTTTAGCATACTTGCCAGCCAGGGATGCATTTCTCAAAAACATAGTTGCTATAGTTTATCCATTCAGTCAATAGGATCAACTATGTAAATTAGCATGCAGGAAAAGCACCACAGCTGTTTAAATAGGGTCTCATTTGACCTGCAAGGGCTGTGTTTTGGTCAAGTGTGAATCAGAATTCATTGACTCTGAAGGGCTCACGTTGTCATCATGTACATAGGCTACCTATTTTCAGACACCTTTCCACTTCATGGCCTAATAAAATTCTCAGTCGGTAGTTTTGGTGCACCTTGCCCTCATGCTGATTGTCACGTTGTTCCTTTCCCACTCTGATGTGAAATATATTTGTTTTCATCAATTTTTGGAAACAACATTCTTTGACTACATTTTGTTTTCCTATTGTTTTCGGCGCTACTTCCACTTTGGAACACCTTCCGTTACGGCACATTGGCTAATTGTCAAATTTGCGTCAACCCTCATTTTATTTTTCAAATTCTCCGCATAGACCTCAATAAAACGCAAATTTTCAAAATGAAGTGGCAAATTTAGGGCATTTAATTAGCAGGATACTGTTTCTGAACTGTTTGGTTAAATGTATACCTCATTAGTTCTTATTTGAGGAAAGTTTGCACTTTAAAAAGTCAATTGTATATGATCTTTTAGTTTTTGTATGGCATTAATATTAACATTTTATGATCTTATTACAGTCAAAAAATATCTTATTAAATGGTCTCTAAATCAAAATGTATTACATTAATTTAGAATCTCCTCGGGACCGACCGATAATCCTCCTCCATGGCCTCCCCGATCTTTTCCCATACTCAAGTTTTTGCTTCCGCCACCATCCGGGCTGCAGCACGCTCAGCCTGCCGGTCAGATGCCTCGGGAGTCCCATGAGCTAACCAAGCTCGAAAGGACTCCTTCTTCAGCTTGACGGCATCCCTTACTTCTGGTGTCCACCACCGGGTTCGGGGGTTGCCGCCGCGACAGGCACCGGAAACCTTACGGCCACAGCTCTGAACGGCCACATCAACAATGGAGGTGCAGAACATATTCCATTCAGACTCAATGTCTCCAGCCTCCCTTGGTATCTGGTCAAAGCTCTCCTGGAGGTGAGAGTTGAAAACCCCTCTGACAGAGGGTTCCGCCAGACGTTCCCAACAGACCCTCACAACACGTTTGGGCCTGCCAAGTCTGTCCACCGCCAGCGGATCCAACTCACCACCAGGTGGTGATCAGTGGACAGCTCAGCCCCTCTCTTCACCCGAGTGTCCAAGACATACGGCCGAAGGTCAGATGACATGACCACAAAGTCGATCATTGACCTCCGGCCTCCGGGGTCCTCGTGCCACGTGCACTGATGGACGCCCTTATGTTTGAAGATGATATTTGTTATGGACAAACTGTGACTAGCACAGAGGTCCAATAACAGACCACCACTCAGGTTCAGATCGGGGCGGCCGTTCCTCCCAATCATGCCCCTACAGGTGACACTGTCAGTGGCTGGGATGAGAATCAGCACCTCAAAGTCCGAGGCCACGGTTCTCGATCGGAAAAAGGTGGCTATCCCCCTCCGGGATGGAGGAGAGCTCCTGGCTCAAGAGGAGGAGTTTAAGTACCTTGAGGTCTTGTTTACGAGTGAGGGAAGGATGGAGCGTAACATTGACAGAGGGATCGGTGCAGCGGCAGCAGTGATGCGGTCATTGTACCGATCTGATATGGTGAAGAAGGAGCTGAGCCGAAAGGCGAAGCTCTCAATTTACCAGTCAATCTACATTCCTATCCCCACCTATGGTCAGGAACTTTGGGTCATGAGCGGAAGAACGAGATCTCGGATACAAGTGGCTGAAATGGGTTTCCTCCGCAAGGTGATGGGGCGCTCCCTTAGAGATAGGGTGAGAAGCCCTGTCACCCGGGAGGAGCTCAGAGTAGGGCCGCTGCTCCTCCATGTCAAGAGGAGCCAGTTGAGGTGGCTCGGGCATCTATGTCAGATGCCCCCTGGACGCCTTCCTGGGAAGGTGTTCCGGGCATGCCCCACCAGGAGGAGGCCCCAGGGAAGACCCAGGACACGCTGGAGGGACTATGTCGCTCGGCTGGCCTGGGAATGCCTCAGGATACCCCGGGAGAGCTGGAGGAAGTGTCTTGGGAGAGGGAGTCTGAGCATCTTTGCTTAGACTGCTACCCCTGCGACTCAGCCCCGAATAAGCGGAAGAGGATGGATGGATGGATGGATGGATGGACATTAATTTAATTAAATGAAACCTCATTGAATGGTCTCTAAACTGTCAACAAGTTTCTTATAATTGCTCATAATTGTCTTATAAGCCACCAAGAAATGTGTTTAACAATTTAGAAATGTTACTTTAATTAACACTTATACACAATTAAATCATTCATAAAACTTCATTTTGTGTTCATGTGAGTTATCTTTGTCTAATATTATATTAGAGTGTTCAGGTGAACACATGTATCGCCTGCGTGTGACTACCAACTGAAAGTGTGACTACCAGACAGACAGACAGACGGACAGACAGACGCTGGACAAAGTGATCCCTATGTGCCGCTATGCTTCGCAGGCGACACAATTACTTTCATGATCTGAAACATTTAAACTTGACTAATTTGCAAACATAAAAGAAATCCGGAAAAGGGCAAATTTTAACTGCACTGGATTCACCATATTCCATCCTCACCCTAAACAAATGAATAGTATGCTGACAATGAAATAGGAATTTTTATCAACAAGAAGCAATTTTCAATTTTTTTGGATGTCAATCAAAACATGCAAGTGCACTGTAGACATTGCTTTTGAAAATTTTGACTCCGTATTGACAAGTCAGTTTCACCGGAAAATATTTTAATACCATATTTTGACAAAAGATAGCTGTCTCCTTGCTCATGATTATGAAGAGTTGAAAAGGGTAAAACTGCAGCTGGACAGCAGCCTTAATGGGGCCTTACCTTCATACAGCCAGTCACTCAGTCCATTAAAGATGACCCGCTCCTTCCCTGAGGAAGCCAGGCGTATCGATCGGCCCTCCACTGTGGCTCTGTAATAGATGTTATTCTCGAATATGAAGATCTGAGAGAGTGAAAGGAAGGAAGACAAATTAATATTTTGGTTCATTCACAGTAGGCATAAAAGTTGTAACAGTGCAAAAGTCAGGATCCTGCTGATCCCAGGTCAAGAAATGGTTTAATTTAATTTAATTTAATAGTCTGTTAGGAGCTTCACTGTGGCAGTGTGCTATAATCAGACACTTTTTTAATGGATAGGTTTTAGTAAGTCACTTATCGGACTAATAATTCTCACAAACTGTGATCCAGCAAGATTTCAAATCCCCAGCCCTTTCCATAGCAACTAATTAGATGCTTTTTGTAATTACTAAGTACATACATTCATATTTACCTTTAAAAATATACTCCAGCTGAGAAAGGACTTACCCACTTGCAGCAGCTCACAGTGGAATAATATTAGATCACTGTGCCCACGAATAACATAAATGGGTTTTATCGTGTCATCACAATGTCACAGAAACGTGTTCCCAAAGTTAAAACATTCCCACCACATGCCAGCCATGTTTTTAGGATATTTTCTCATGAGCTGGGCAGAAAATGTTCAGCAGGGAGGACTCATGCTTCCTGTGCTGGTAATGTTGGCTCCCTAAAGAGCGGTGCCCTTTTGGTCTGGACTCCAACCTGTGATGACGAATACTGCGTACTAAAAGTCAAGGCCAGCACAGGAATCTCTTCATGCAGAGACCAATTTTCTATGCCCAGACTCTCAAGGTCAAGAGCACTCTACTTTAGAGGTAAAGAAAAGTGATGCAACAGGTGCACTGGAATGCAAAGAGCAGACTTTTTGCTCTCCAAAATGTATAAATTTAATTTTACATGGCCGTGTTATAGCTTTAGCCAGTCAGTAAAGCACTGTGCCATTTCTAGTACCGGTAGTACGTGAGTTGGGCTCTATGAGAGTGACAAATGGTGTGAATGCAATGCGATCTAGAAGTGGTATTTTATTTTCACTTAAGCAAACTTTCCAAGCAGACCTGAGTTGACACAACCACAATGCCACAATATGTGGCCTTTCGATTTGCAAATAGGACGTATGACTCAAATAGGGAAAGTCCATTGAACTTATGTTCACAGATTCCCCATGTCATGACCTGAAGAACATGGGTCGTGCTGGCTGCAACCCTTACCGTGGTTATGCTCAGAGCAATTTCTATTTTATTGTTTTGAGAAGACCAATATTTAAAATATAGCATCAGTGCAATGGCAAAATGCCTTTAACTCAGAGGCGTTACCAGGATGCCAAGCTTGGGTGGGCATTTGTCCTCTTTGGGGGGGCAAAAAAAAGAACCTCTAAATCGCCGAAAAATAAATAAATAGGGCCTATAGAAGTGGCGGCTGGTGAACTGGCAGTAGGGGAGGGACATTAACAGGTGTAGTCAGTTTTCATTAATTATGCACTAGGATTGATCTAATCATGAACCGCGATTTTTTAAGGCGTAGCACCACCACCTGCTGCCATGGGGCGAACATCCGAGCTTTCCCTTTTCCTTCATTAAACCCATCGCAGGTTGATCGAAAGTGTAAAATATCAGAGGGCATGTGAAATGCTTCCGGGAAAAAAAACTTTGCTGTCATCAGTATTTTTCGTCTACATGCTTCACAGAGCCAAATAAAGCAACGGTTCTCAAACTCGGACCTGGGTGACCCCTGTGTAGGCTGGTTTTTGTTCCAACCACACTGGCAATCTCAGTATTTTAACAAGAAGTTAATTATCCAAACTAGGCACTTATACTGTTGGATTACTTAGATTCTTAAATCACATCATGCCAGAATTGACAATGTATGCAATGTTAAATTTATCTTCTAAGGGCATGTAGTACTCACTGGATTAAATTTCAAACAGTTGATTTCAATATACATGAAGAAATGTAACTATAACCAATGCAATTAAAGTCTGAGGTCAATCAGCAGGCTCTTAATTGGTATGTACACCTGGCCTTCATTCCTAACCATCAAGAAGATAATGATGAATGCAATAACAACGCCAATGATGATAATGAGGCCCACCAGTTTTGTGGTGTAGTATCAGGTGAAAATAGCCAATTATTGCGTAAACAGCAATTAACCAAGTTACAAGTTAAGTCATTAAGTTGGCAAGTTAATCTTTTTGGTCTTTTACCTCTTTAATTTTTTGCGAATATTGCAATGAGTACAATGTAAAATTAGTCATCTTTGGGGCATTTCAAAGCCATGTTTGGCATTCTGTAGATTAAGATGATAAATTACCTCTCTGAAGATCAAAAGTACCTAATTAAGAAAAAGTAACAGCTTGTTAAAATCCTGGAATTGCTATTGTGGTTGCAATAAAAACCAGCATACACAGGTGTCCCCCAGGACTGAGTTTGAGAACAACGGAAGTAAAGGACTACAGAATCGCCTCCTATTAACCAATTAGGCAACTCTCAGAAAAAACAAACCTATTCCCATTTACTTTGCTTGATTGGCAATCAAATGGTGGATTCGTTTACTCTCGAAGTTGAATGAGTAAAGCTGTTCAGACAGCATGATTGATTGATGCATTTCTAAATTTAAACGGCCATAGAACTGCAGTTTTGCATAAACGCAATTGTCATTGCCACGCGATTTCGGGCGACTGATCATTTATATCTGACATTCACGTTTCATGGTTTTGGGGAAGAGGAAGATTTTTTTCCAATTATTCAATTATTCTAGCATTCTTTCAATCCAACACCGTTGCTCAGTTCTGTTTGTCTGCTTTACACCATCACATCTTAATCGTTATAGGCCACTGAAATTGTTTGATTGTTATTGAGGCCAAGTACACGGGAGCAGATATAGGGAAGGGCGGAGCACCTGCAATTAGCGAAATCTAAACTCGGGCTTCTTCCCGGCAGCATTTTAAATAATTTAAGCCGCTTCAGGTGTGCATCTTTAAACGCGTTCACTTTTCTTAGAGTTGCCTTCTGAAATCCTTTAACGTTACTTGGCTCCGTTCAGCATGTCGCCGAAAAAACACTTACGCCAGTCTAGTTTTCTCCCGGAAGTGCTTATGATACAGAATTATTGTAGCAACAACCCCAGTGAGTGACTAACGTTAGCAACTCCAGACTAGCTGCTGGCGAGCTGCCTGGGCTCACTCGGTAGCCAACTCGGATTATAACCGCACGAGTGAACACAGATGGCCAACTATAACACAAATTACCATAATATCAAACACAAAGACTTACAAAATAAGCGGTGGCGGAAATAGCTACAAAAGAGATATGGGCGAAGTTTTAATTCCCTGAGAGAAGCACAGAGCAGTGGTCGTGACCTCAGACAGATGAGTGAAGACGACAGTCTAAGAAAATGGGAGGGTCCCAGTAATTCGATAGTTTCACAGCAGAATAGACTGGCAAAGGAATCCACCAATCACACATAGTGATAGATAAATGAAGCATCCGTAAAGCTCACTCTAAATGGCTGTCTACCTCCAGCTGAGAATCAGATGGATTTCGCGTGTTTGCTGACAAATATAGTAGTAAATCAGTTTTTTATCTTGAGTTTTCATTGGAGGGGGGGGCAGAGCTTTTCTCAGGGTGGGCACTGCCCACCCCCTGCCCACCCCCTGCCCCCCCTTGGCAACGCCCCTGCTTTAACTAAAATCAGATGCAATCCCAACCGAGTTTGTCCATCATATAGAACGAGAACATGGCCAGTCATCAATGACTTGAAGTAAGAATAGAGAGCATGCCAAAGAAAAAAGAAAGGCTAGTATACATTGTGCTCTAGTGTGTATAAATTATATAATGTCATTTAGATGAGAACATACCGGAACCATACTGAATTAATATGTACTGATGATACATTTCTTTGCCCATTAACTGGTGGTTTACAATATCAGTGATCCGCAGAAAACTTTTATGATTCAGGTATGTTGCAACGATGAGTGCAAAAGCTGTTGCCTGTCTAGCTGCATGGTGAATAACGGAGAGCTCAGTTGCCTAAATAGAATATCCGGCTCTGCAATGTTGTGCTTAGAGCACTGGTGTTCACGGAGGACAGGATGACGAGGACTGGACTCAGGTGCGAAAATGGACATGGTTGTATTTATTCAGCCTTCCGCACAGCAAGAAGATGCATATGATGCAATGCAAAACAAAGACGGAATCAAGGTTCCTTACAAATAATCCTTAATAGATCTCCGTTTACCTCTTGGACAGGGGGAAGGTCTTCAGGAGGGTTGCCTCTGCCAGGGGTCCAGCTATCACCTGATACTAAGGCAACCCAGTTACCTCCTCATTGTCCATGGGATTGTGCTATTGAGCTCCAGTCCGGCACTTCACCCCGTAAGAGCCACGTATACCCCCTATCAGTGGCTGAAACTCAAGCAATGTAGCAGTATGTGCAAGAAGCTCTACAACATGGCTTCATTCATCCTTTTACATCACCTTCATCTGCAAATGTCTTTTTTCTCCAGAAGAATCATGGAAGTCTACGCCCCAGTATAGACTACAGAGGACTAAACGACATCAGGATGAAGTGCTGATATTTGGAAAACATCTAACATTGTCCCTCTCCTGAAGATTAATAACCCTAAAGTTCTAAATGACTTCCGCCCAGTTGCCCTAACATCAGTAGCCATGAAGTGTCTGGAGTGTATTGTTAAAAAGCTTCTAATGCGAGAGGTCGAAGACTATCTCGATCCACTTCAGTTTGCTTACCGACAGAAGAGAGATACAGACGACGCAACACTCACTATTCTCAATCTTATCTATAAACATCTAGAACAAACTGGATCTTATGTGAGAATTTTATTTGCCGATTTTTGCTCTGCATTCAATACCATTCAGCCACATTTACTATTGTCAAAGTTATCAAGCATGTGTGTAAACAGCAATCTAATTAGATGTATAGACTCTTTCATGATGAATAGACCACAATATGTCACTGTAAATGGAACTTGTTCTACTGTTGTAAATCTGTCTACTGGAGTCCCACAAGGTTGTGTTTCATCTCTTATATTGTTCATCATTTACACCAACGATTGTATCTGTAAAGCTGCAAATTGTTTTCTTGTTAAATTTGCCGATGACGCAGCCATTGTTTCACTTATCAATGACAGCTCTCATTGTTTATTTTATGAATTTTAATGTCTCCGTTCTGGACGTCGTCTGCGCATGCCGATAGTTAGAACAAACAGGTTCCGTAAATCTTTTGTCCCAGCCGGTATTCATTTTTTTAACATGAGTTAATTTATTATTTTATTAAACTATATATTACACCCATACAGTTATTTTAAACATTGTTACAATGTTTTTCCGGTTTAGTCCCATGTACATCACATGTCTCTGAGTGCTATATTTATTTTATACGTCATAGTGTTTGTTGTATATGTATTATTGTCATGTTTTGTTGTATTGTTATGTGCCATGAATGTCATTACGATGTAACCAAAATTTCCCTTGGGATAATAAAGTCTTATCTTATCTTATATCCACTCCCCTTGGTCCCCAGCGCTGTGGAGCAACTTTGAGGTGCGAAGAACCTCATAAAGCTCGACCTCCACAGAGTTTACAACTGCATCCATATCAGAAAAGGAGACAAGTGGAAGACAGCTTTTAGCACCACTTCCTGGTACTATCAGTACTACGTAATGCCGTATGGCCTTGTCAGTGCCCACTCTGTGTTCCAGTCCTTCCTTAATGATGTGCTACGAGAGATCTTAAGAAGATTGATCATTGCCTATCTCAACGACATCTTTATCTACTCAACCACTTATGTAGAACCTCTGGAACATGTGACAAGAGAACGCACACGCCTGATACAACTTCAAATTTATGTCAAAGCCAAAAAGTGTGTCTTCCATCAGCCCACCGTCTCCTTCCTTGGCTATGTCATTGGACCAGAGCGAGTGGCAGTGGAAGAGAAAATGGTGAAGACATTAGTAGCATGGCCAATCCCACGGACGATAAAGGAGCTCCGGTGTTTCATGGGGTTTGTAAACTTTTTTTGACGCTTCATTAAAAACTTCAACACAGCTGTCCACCCTCAGACACAGCTCTTCAAGGGAAAACCCAAAAACTTGGGATGGAATCCGGAAGCTCAGCACACCTTCAACACACTCAAAAGTATGTCCGCCATTGCTCCTATACTCAAGTGATCAGACCTTGAAAAGCCCTTTGTTGTGGAAGTCAATGCCTCCAGCATAGGAGTGGGAGCAATCCTGACCCAGAGGCACGGGGTGCCAGAGAAGCTGTACCCCTGTGCCTATTTTTCCCACAAACTGACACCTGCGGAGGCTAACTACGATGTGAGCAACCGGGATCAACTGGCCATGAAGTTGGTGCTTGAAGAATGGAGGCGTTGGTCGAGGGGGGCCCGTCATCCATTCCTTGAGCTGACTGACTAAAAAACCCAAAATATCTGCGAAAGGCACAACGGCTGAATCCATGTCAGGCCAGGTGGGCGCACTTCTTTATACATTTCAATTTTTGAATAACCTATTGCCCAGGCTCCAGAACATCAAAGCAAAAGCGCTATCCGGAAGATACGAGGTGGAGAGAGATCCAGTGGCAGAAGAGCCGATCCTTCCCTCCTCCTGCATCCTCGCCTCGATCAAGTGGCAGTTGAACTGGGAGATAGGGAAGGAGACCAGGAGGAATCCTCCTACCTCCTCGGTTCCAGCCGGTAAAACATTTGTTCCCCCTGTTCTTCGAGAGGGAGTGATTTTGTGGGTGAATTATTCTGTTATGGTTGTGCTCTGAGTGCCGGTGTGGTGCACAGTGGACAGGAAGATGAGGACTGGACTCAGGTGCGAAGATGAACTTGGTTGTATTTAATCAGCCTTCGGCACAGCAAGAAGGTGCATATGATGCAATACAAAACAAAGAAGGATTCAAGGTTCCTTAATAATACTATGAGGAATGGGACTGGCTTTAGTTGCAGTAACAATGTATAACTAAAATATGAAAAAGAAAAAGGAAGTGGGGTTCCTGATAAAAAAGTTAAAGTGCTGAAATTAACAACAAGCAGCACTAAGATTTACCCCTTTCTGCAGATATACACGCTTGCATCTATGGAACTGCAAATTTAAGCATGCAGTTACTGTACTCGATCACTAGATAGCACCCCCGAATCAGTTATTGAATATTCACAAGCAAGCAGAGTTTGAACGCGTTTTAGAATATGGGGAAGTTCACTCCATTCCCTGTTTTTCAAGAATTGCATGAATTAAATCCTCCATTGACAATTTCAACGCTACATTATACCCGCCCAAGTACTGCGGTTAATAGCAAATCACTCAATTATGCACTCAGGCTTTTCTGCGTAACTGCACAGTTATTGTACACGCCCTCGTGAAACTTCCCCGGTGACTATGTATTGATTTGCTCATTTCTTATCCAATTCCTGAGTGTTTAAACGTTCCATAGCAAGTGAGACACATTGATTGGACAAACGTAAGAGCATACAAGCCTCTGTGTATCAGCAAGCTCGGTTGTATTCTGTCTGTCTTACGCACATTGCACGGCTGAAATAGACGCGATTTAGAGAAAGAAAAGACTCGCAGAAATGGCCTTGAAGTGTTCAGTTACATTAACAGGATTTAAATGAGATAAGGACATGGTCAATGGGAATTATTTTGAATGAAACTGGACCGGAGGGTTCCTTCTACTGGACACATTGGTCTCTGGAGGAGGGATTCAATGAAAAAGGTTAGGCTGCTACTTTAGCTTTTTATTTTGGAATGTATACCGTATTCAACAAAGTCAAATGCCGGGGTTTTTTTCCTGTTTAAAATGTGAACTGCCCATGCATTTGGGTGGACCCCCTGGTACATTCATTGCACCGTTCTGTTGAATCTCGTGAGGCAAGTATTGTTTGATACTCCCTGAAAGTGGAATGTCTGTTCTGTTAAAATAAGGTATTTTTCGAAATTCTGATATTACTGAGTTTGTGAGTTGTACTTGTTCCTTATTAGTGTTGAAATGAGTTTATGAGCTCGGAAGTGGAAGCTGGTAGCTTTCATTGCAGGGTGAATGTTCTGACCGTTTAATCAGCAGTTTATTTCATGAGTATGTGTGCTGGCTTGGGGGACTTTGAAGAAAAATGGACAAAACTCTCAACTTTTTTTGGAGAGAAGGCATGTTTTGTGTTTGGAGAGGTTACTAGTGACCACTGATGTTCAGCTGCACTGATATTGATAAATTCATGCTAAACTCAAAAATAAAATCATTGGTTCATATTAAATTTCATGCCTCAAAGATTTATTTCTGTTAAATATATGACTATTTTCTGATTTGACAGTGCACCATTTTTAGGGATCTCAGACTTTTGGGAGCCACGTGGATAGCTGTATAATTTGGCTAATAGCATGTAGGTAATCTAGAATGTAATGTTGAATGAATTCTGCCTGTAATCAAGGAGTCTATGATTCCAGAAATATATAGATTTAAGCCCCAGCAGTTTTTCAATTCTCAGTATTATTATTATTTTTTTTTTTTTGCAATTTCAATGGTGAATTCTCATGGTGACTTCTTATGTTTGCAGCCCATTTTCTCAACCAAAATCATGAAAATAAACTGAAATACAATGAAATTCCAAATGATGTAAGCGTCTTTTCTGAATTGAGCCACTATTTTTCTCTTAATGAAGCTTAAATCTTGAATTATAAAGCATTAAATTGGGGAACCCATTAATAGCCAAATTTGGCTTCTGCGCCAAGGGGTTAAGAGTTAGAATATTTTCATGCAAAAACACAAGAGATAAGTCTAGGCAAGACTAGAGGTTAAACGCAGGCATGTGGTTTACGAGACTTTGCAAAGACTAAGTGTGAAGCTTGGTCCTAAATAGCACAACAATACCACACAGTGGAAATAAGCCACAGCTGCATACAGTGATTGCAGGGCTGAGAATGCCGTCCAGGTCGACCGCTGAGTTAGTTGAGTGGAGGCGGGACCTTACAGGCACCTGCGTAGGAGAGCAGTACGGCTAAATGGCGACACGAACAAAATAGCTTGTGATGGCTTTTATGATACTCACTAAGACAGTGGGGAAAGATGCCAGAAATTACTTGTAAGTCAATTTTGAAACTGAATGTCATCCTCAATCTGACAGAGTTTCAAATTTAGTTGCCTTTTCATGTAAGAATTTTAGGGAGGGAAAGGTGATTTTCATATGAAGGAAAAAGGAGTGAATCCATGAGTCACAGTATGTGCGGAGATTGATTCACAGAATTCCAAGGCTCAAAATTTAAAAAGAAATTTTCAGGTTCATTTTGCATATTCTTAAGAAATAAGGAATGCAGACATATTCAGGAGTTGCGTAGGCTCACGACACATGGCTCACGACTCGTATTTCTGGGGTTTGAATTGCAGTTATGTTTACACTTCAAATGCGAAAAAAATGAAACAGCACATGCAGTTACATGAATCGAGCCCACAGGAAGAGATGTGATGGCACCACTGAGCTGAAGAAGAAATATTTCTCTCACACCGCCTTAGTGTGGCATGACACCATTTGCTGGTGGTCTGGTCCCTGGGACATAAAGGGAGGGCTGAGAGAGAGAGTGAGAGGGAGGGAGGGTTAAGAGGAGGAACAAGACAGGAGAAAGCATTCAAAGCCAGGTGCCTGCAGTGCCTGCATTGGCTCAGGCTGGCTGTATGCTTGGTGATGGGAGTGAGTGTGTGTTCCTTGCCAAACCAGTATCTCTCCATATACTGTATATGTCCTGCCATTTCTGCCACCTGTTGTCATATTATTTTAAGGGCATTTGCCTGCTTCTCAGTGAGTCTGTCAGCAGTTTAGCGCAACAATACGTTCAATAAAATCACTCATAATTTTCAAAGGTGTACAATGTTCCAGTGTTCACCGAAATACTAATGTGCCATGTTATGGAGTGATGTGATGTCATTTGATTCATTAATGGTTAGGGTTGTATGTCAGTTGGGTCCCACGTTATTCAACACTAAAATCACGAAAAGGTCTCCCTTGGGCTGACTATGCTGTGCCAGGCATCACTTGATGAAAATTAATTTACGATAACAATGCTGACTGATAATGGTGTGCTCACAAAAAACACACCAACTCACGACATTAATTTTTTGGTCAGGAATGTTCCTGATGTACAACAGTTACAACCAAGCACTCAAAGACATGGGCATTTCTGTCTCCTGATTGATCATCCCAGTGAGCCAGTACAATATTACTGTAGAAAAGTTCTACACTTCTATTGACAAATTATGGCTCACTACAGATAAACATAAATACATAATTCACCGAGCAAATGACAGTTGAGGCATAACAGTTTGAAGATTTTATCACCATTTCAAAATTTAAAGAAAAAATAAAATTTCTCTGCTGTTCAGTTTTATTAGAGGCTCAGTGTCGAGCTGTATTATAAAAGCTAGGAAAGCAGTGAATTAGCAATATTGTCACAGGCAGTTCTGAATTTCTCAGTTCATCGTGGGTACATAACACCCCTTAAAAAGGAAATCCTCTTTTGTTTCAAAAAAGGTACGATGAGCCAATGAGAACACCAACTGATTTTCAGTCAGGTATCCGTGTTCTTTTCATGTACTTCATAAATAACAATGACACATGAAGGTTCACTCAGATTAATGGCTCTGTATCCACAAAGCTGCACTTACAAACGGCTTGTTGAAACTAAACCTACGATAATGATGAGTGAATGTTACAATGGGGCATGAGGAAACTAATTAATGCAGTGAATTAGAAATGATTTTACAATAATAGGATATTTATTTTCTGTTCTTTTGTGAAATTCCATTTATAAATTAATTCTTGGCATAGATTCTTGCTCCATCCATCCATTCATCCATCCATCCAGCCATCCATCCTTGCATTCATCCATGCATACGTTATATCCCCTTTTTACATGCAATCACGTAAAAATCATTTTCATCATGCCAGAATTTTCATCAGCTATCATGCTGAGGATTTTCAGTCAGCATGAGTTTAGTGAACAGTGCACTTTAGACCCTCAGTGGTGATTCCCCAGAGTCACTATTAGCTTAGGAGCTGCGCAGGGTCAGGGATTTGTTCTGTGGAGGGACAATGGAGGTGTCTGTGAGCCTGAAATCGCAGAAAACTTTTTTTTCTCCAGGCTCACTCAAACTTACAGGCTCTCAGCAGGTTCAGGAGCCACTCCAGCCAATCAAACTCCGCAGCAGAACTGGGCCATTATGACTGCTGTGGGCTCACACAGTCTGCCACTGACACACCAGCTGACTGTGTGTGTGTGTGTGTGTGTGTGTGTGTGTGAGTGCGTGTGTGTGTGCGCGCGTGAGAGAACGCGTGTGTGTGCGTGTGCGTGTGTGTGTATGTCCAAGCAAGTGCAGAGATTTCTATATCCATTTTATTTGCGCCGAACATTCTGAGGTGTGATTATTCACATGAGGTGAAAGGTAGACTGAGTAGAAATTTCCTAGTGAACAATGTATTGACTCGTACAAAAAAACTCAGTGTGCGACCCGCTGCAGTCTACCTTCCCCGGTAGACTGGAGAAACTGAATTGCCTTTTTTAGGACAAATAAATTTGTCTGATTCTGATTCTAGAAGTGTGAAGTGTGTGGCGGTGTGTGTATTAGCAGAGACCCTGTCGTCTGCCTATATTTGGTGGCCTAGCAGCGAAGCCAGCCATTGTGTTTCTACCTTTTCTTATTATTATGCCTCCACTTTCTTCTCCCATTGAAGTCTATGGCAGCTCCAAAAACCGTATCTGGGAAAATGTTAACAATTTGGCAAACTTGTTCAGGACAGTCCCCTGATCAGTCTTTCCAATTTTCATGCCCTTTGCTGAGAAACTGTAGTGATACCAACAGGTCAAAATTTTACATACATTTACCTTCATAACTTCTGATTCGTTCATCTGAGTTTCACAAATCAGGTATCGTTGGAATCCTTGGGTCACTCCGAGTTCAGTGAATCCAATGATGTCATTTTTTGCCTATTGATTTTTCCGCCATTTTGAATTATATCAAAAAACTTTCAAAAGTTTCACGGGTCATAAATTTTGTCTGATTTGAGCAGAACGTGGTTTATAGAATCTGCAGATTGAGCCGCACCAACAGTACTAAAAGTTGTTTCGATATTCAAAATCGTTTGCCCATAACAGCCAATGAAATTTGACAAAGAAGCCGCCAAATGGGATGTGAGGCCATATCTCAGCAACGCTTTGACATATCAAACCCAAACTTAGTACCTGGACTCAGTACCTGCCCTGACAAGGGACAAAAAATTTTGTGACGTTTGTCCTCTAGGGGGCGCTATAAATAGCAAAAACATGTTTTAGCTGATATCTCTTGATCTGCCTTAATTCCAGTGTCTCCTGTTGCTGTTGGTCATCCCTAGGCATATCCTAGAAGACTGTGTATGTAAGCATCAGAATTTGGTGACCATTTTGAATTTTGTCCAAAATTAGCATAAATTTACAGGAACCGTAAACACAACCGTACCTGGGTTAATGTTGAAATTTGTCATACTCATTCAGAGATGTACCATGGTCAAGCATATCAAATTTTATGCCCCAAGCTCAAAACCTCTAGCGCCACCAACAGGTCAAAGTTTAACCTACATTCATCTTCATCTGACCCTTTCATCCAATTTCCACAAATGAGGTATCGTTGGAATCCTTGGTTGACCCCGAGTTCAACAAATCCTGTGACGTCTTTGGTGCGCAATTGGATTTTCCGCAATTTTTAATTTTAGCTAAAGCTTTTCAAAAGTTTCACGGGTCACAAATTTTGTACAATTTGAGCGAAACATAGTTAATAGAATCTGCAGGTTGAGCCGCACAAACAATACTAAAAGCCATTTCGATTTTCTAAATCGTTTGCCTGAAATAGCCAATGAAATTTGGCGGCAAAGCCGCCAAACAGGATGTCAACCCATATCTCAGCAACCCTAAGGCATATTAACACCAAACTTAATCATTAGTCCTGACCCTGGCAAAGCCCAACAAAGACCGTGACCTTTGTCATCTGGGGGCACTATAAATGGCAAAAACATGTTTTGGCAGATATCTCTTGATCTGTTTGGATTAAAGCCTTAATTCCAGTGTCATCTGATGACGTTGGACATCCCAAAGCAATTCCTTGAAGTCTCTGTAAAAATGCACCAGAGTTTGGTGGCCATTTTGAATTTTGTCCAAAATTTGCTTAAATTTACAGAAATTACAAAGTTTGTTACGAAACTTGGCAAACATGATTTGCCATCCTAGCCTGAAAAGTCTCTGGAGCTTAGTATCTCTACGCCAAACCATTTCGCCATAACTGCGAATCAAAAGCGACAGCGTAGCCGCCAAACAGGATGTGAGGCCTTATCTCAGCAATGCTTAGAATCTACCCCAAACTTAGTACATAGTCTGAAGACCTGCCCCTAAGGAGGCATAAAAAATTCTGAGAGCTTTGACCTCTGGGGGGCACTATCAATTGCAAAAATATTTTTTACCTGATATTTCTTGATTTGTTTGGACTACAGCCTTAATTCCAGTGTCGGTTAATGCTGTTGGACATCCCTAGACTGATTCTAGAAGACTGTGTATGTAAGCATCAGAATTTGGCAGCCATTTTGAATATCGTCCAAAATGCGCTTAGATTTCCAGAAATGACAAGCTTTGTCCTATCATTACGAAGCTTGGCTCACATGATCTACAGATCAAGCCAGAGAAGTTCGTTGAGTTTTGTGCAAACCGTTTGGCCATAACAGCCAAGCAAATTCAACCGAGAAGCCGCCAAACAGGAAGTAGGCCCATATCTCAGCAATGATTTGGTGTATCAAGACGAAACTTGGTATAAGGACATACAACACAGTTTGGAAAAGACCTATATAATTTGATGACCTTGGACCCCTGGCAAACATTCAAGTCACAGGAAGTGAAGTCATATCTTAGCAACACTTTCAAATCACCAAACCAAACTCATCAGTTGAACTCAGGACCTCATCTCTAGATTGCCTCATAAAGTTGTTGGTCATTAATCCTCAAAACCAATCAAAATAGATGATGAACCTGTAAAACAGGAAACAGGCACATAACTCTGTTGATTAATGGTGATTTAATCCTAAATTTCTCAACTGTGCAAACAGTGATGTATCTGACAGTTCAACCATGTTATTGTGCTAACCCAGGCTGACCCTCTACGCTGCTAGGCCACCCCATTGCTGCTTGCAGCTATATTTTTGTACTAGACTTTTGTGAGCATCAGCCTTTGGGCAGTGAGTGTGTAGCACTCAGTCAGTAACAGCATGCAGAGTGTGAAAGCGGAATATGACACTGCACTAGGGTAGCGCTTCTGTTGTCACTGAGCCGGGTAGGAGGGGCAAATGTATTTCCAAAACCAAACCGAAAAAATCATATTCAGAGCACCTTCAAGTAGCAAATAAATGAAATTTTTCTGCTTGTTCTATGCACTACATAACATCATGAAATATTATTATTATGCACTATTATTGCGGTTTAAAGTGAGTTGCACTGTAGCATCATACTCAACAATAAACGCAGTCACAGTTATCATGACATAATTCCTAAGACATAACATATCATGTCAGATGAGTGATTGTTTTCAAATGTTTCTTTTTCCTAAATATCCAAATCAGTGGTCTAAAACTCCCATGCATTTTATCAACTGCATTAATTTTTACTTGACAAAGAGCGTATTCAGGTGAAGAATATACTGTGTTTATACAGCTTTAAAGGGCTGATGTAGTGGGCAGGGAATTTTGGATATGTTTGCAGAGAGGGATAAGCAAACAGACTCTGAATTCTGCTCCCACACCTGATCCATGAAGCAGGAGGCCACTCCAAACACCTATGTGAGAGGTTAGGACTTTCCTTTCGGAGAACCATTAGTTACGACCAAGAAATAGCACGGATCGCTCAATAATGTTTTTGAGGAGTACCTAGCACTGCTCGGGATTGCTAACATTATTATTATTGAACTGTTGGTTTGCAACTACAACAACTCCATGTGAGTGACAAGTATTAATGCAGAAGAAAATGTTTTCATAATTTCTTTTTTTTTTTATAGTTTAGCTCTTTTTCTTATGATGCTGCTGCAGGGTGATCCTGTTTAAAGGTCCGGCTTGTGGAAAAAACCCACTTTCAATGAAGTAAAATTTGAAGCAACAAATCTGTAACATTTACGACATTACTGACAATTTAGTAAATACTGGATAGATAAAGATTTGCTGCTCAGTGCATTAGAACGCATTAACGGATAGACATGCAGTATATGGGACACTGCTTGCAGAGCTAGTACTGGCGGATATTTCTAGACATGCCCACATTCCCATAGATGCTGCGGTAGGTGTGCTATATCAGCTGCTGCCCCGCATTTACGGCTTCATACCCCTTTGCTGGTTGCAGCACTGTGTCTCTCTTTGCTGCTGCAGCACACTCACCTGCTGCTAGTTAACATCCCACCTGCACTGCAGCATCCACCTGTGGGCTCTGAATTTCGCCTTATGTCTGGGGGTATATTTTGACACTTTCTCTTCCCTTCTTTTAAAGCTCAGTAGGCCGCAGGGCATGTCAGCATTACAGCCAAGATCCCAAGTAATCACTGAATCTACTTGTGAATCCCGACAGTTTGCACATGCTGGCTGACAGAATTGCGGTCAGGACAGGCCATTCAAATCCATCTTGAATGTATCAAGGCTGTAATTCAATGTTCTGAAGGTCATAGTGACATCATCACTCACCAGCTGTTGCCCATGTGGTCCCCAGCCGGCATACTGCAGCGGGACGTTCTGCACCTCCGGGGGGCTCAGATTCCAGGTCTCCCTGTGGATGCAGCAAAATGTGTGGGTCCATAACGGAGGAAATGCAGGCAGTGAGACACAGCGAATGAGACGTTAGCAGGCAGGATGCAAGGGGAGACAGAAATGGAGGCGACACAAAAGAACGAGACACAGCTCGACGCCTCATCTGGATCAGTGGCTGGAGAATAAAGGGAAGTGACAGGGATACAGAGCTCCAACCCCTCTGAGCCCGGCCCAAAACTGCCCTGCCCCTGTCAACTTGAATGGTTAAATACAGGAGTTCCTTTCACGCAAGCACCCTTAAACGCACTGCAGACTCACAGCTGATCACTCCAGGGGCGACGTTATGCCTGATCAAACAGCAGTCTATACTATCCACTTTCGGTACACAGCTGGCATAAAAACAACCCTGGGGCAAATCCTGTCTCTTCCTCTGTTTCTTATTTAAGTAGCTAAACTGTGCGGAGGGCATGCTAAAGGGGCAATTACCGTCATGTCTGCAGGTACATTTTTCTCTTTCCTCAGGGCAGTAAAAGAACATGGCTGACTCAATGTTTCTCTCAAAACTGCCTGATCCAAGGTCAGTGCTAGAGAGATGGCTACAATGTGAGCGAGCTCAGTGGACCATACTCCACATCTATCCACAAGATGTGCAATGGGAAGAATGTCATTTCAGGATATTTTAGTATAGAGTATAGAAAGGTTGTGTTGAGCTCTTGAGACAGCAAGAAATTCTAGCCAGGGTCAGTCACAACTGTGATCATCCGTTCTGCGTCATTTTGATGAATAACATATTTTGGTGACCGCAAGGTGGCAGCATACATAAATTGCGTTGAAAGGTTTGTTAAGTAGTATTCTGCAGTGGTTCTCGTCCTGACACCCCCCCCCCCCTCCCTCCGGGTTTGCTGGTTTTTCTTCTGACCACAATTGCAATCGTAGCATTTTCACAAGGTGTCAATTTGCCTTAATTAGCTGCATTCCATGTTTAGAGCAGGTATTTACCAGCTTTAACCACATTTTCATGGACATATCCACTGTGCCATGATGAATAAAAACTCTTAAACATTATGCTTATTTTTCCATATTGTGAGGATTTTCAGGTAAAAACATTTCTGAACGGATCAGATTAGACTCTGAGAAAATCAGTGAGCTCCCCATTGGATAGCTAAACTCAGGTGTTTCGAAGTCTTTCAAAATTATTTGCCTGAACTTAATAAAAATGAATATGCCACAAAACAGGTGTGACTTTATTGTTTGACTAAAAAAAATTATTGGTTTTTCAGCCATGTGTTGACATTTTCACCAATGAGGTACCTATTGATTGCTTATGTTGATTAAGGGTTCGGTCAAATCATTTATACTGGTTTCTAAGATATCTAACTGTGGAATGAAATTTTAATTCTTCATGGCATGTGCAGATTTGTCAAATGTGGCTTAAGAGGACAAATAACTGCTCTAAACATAAATGCACCTGATTCAGGCAAAACAACAGCTTGATAAAATCCTAAGATTGCAATTGTGGTCGGAACAAAAACAAGTTTACAGATTGTGGCGTCAGGATTGTGGTATACTGCATGTAGAGAATCATATAGGGGTCTATTATCCCATTTGCGCTAAGTCCTTTTTTACGCGATTCGAGTTAAGCGCTTTTGAGTTACGCGTATTCTCCCCTACGTACTTCGATCACACTCGCAGTGCTTGAGGTGTGACTAATGCAAAAGAGAGGCAGGGTCTGTGCTAAGCTCATTGATTATGGCTATCAGAAAAACATGGAACAAGGATTTTCTGATTAACCATGAAAATGCAGTTGTGGTCCATGGAAAAAACAAATCAGACTTTAAATTATGCTGCTGTAATAGTCGGCCTATGTATGTCTGTGCCAAAAACTCATGCAAACATTTTTTTTTTATTCTTACTCTAGTCACCATGACATTAAAGCTATGCAAACAAAGAAATTGCCGTGATAATGAAATAAAAAATAAAGAATTTAGCGCTTCTGAACCAGCGCAATCAGATCATTGAAAATGTGCCCCTCCTACACCAGCCTGTTTGTTCCATGGAAGACAGGGAAGATAACAAATGGGATCATTCTTGTGAGGATGCGATCAGGAACCAGTCGCGAGAACCAGGCAATGAAGTAGAACTTGCTTTATTAATTAAGGAGGAGCACCCCCGCAGGGCAGTAGGTAAAAGTACAAAGGCCACAATACAAAAGTCAAAATCCAGTTGGGCAAAAATAGGATCAAAAACCAGGGCAGCAATCACAGTAATCGTAATCGGACAGAAATGGGTCTGGTTCACAGGAAAAGGTATATCAGAGAAGCAAAGCCAGAATCCAAAGGGCGTAATCCGAATCGTTACCAGGGCAGCAAACATAGAATTCGTAGTCGGGCAGAAAATGGTGAAAACACACCGATGCAACAATAATCCAAAAATCACAAAGGCAAAAATCGAAAGTCGGGCAATCCCGTCAGAAAGATAAACACTGAGTAATCATGGCGAGAAACGTAGCACGAGAAGACTGAGGAAAACGATCTGACGAAGAGTGGCTGTGAAAAGACACCTAATATACACTTCTGGGAAGATCACATGGGGAGAATCACAGGTGCAGAGAGTCAGACTGATTACAAGGGGAAGGCACATGAGGAAAAGCCTAATCACATAAAATTGGTCAAAGCCAAAACGCGGACAGGGAACACGAGACATTCCTATGAACAAACATACGGCACCAGTCACGGAGTTTCTAACGTGCTTAGATTAATGAGGAACAGGACAGCGCAATCAAGTGTGAGCTTTCACAGAAAATGCAGCAAAGGTAATCAGGGAGAGCAAAGAGGCGGAGACTAGAACAGGGCGGGTGCTGAGAGATCGTTAGTCAATTAGTAAGTGCAACTATACAAATCCTTGGTGCTCGTTTGTAAGTTAGTATTATATACAAGGTTAGTTGTTGTTAGTAATCCTAGGGGAAAATAAAAAACTGTTAGTATTGATAGTAGATAGAAAAGAAGAGTGAAGCCAGCAAACAAGATCGGAAGGAGGTTTGAAAACCAGAATCCAATAAATCACCCGAAGAGTGACACACAAGACTGGGGCTGTGTGCAAGACATGAGACCAGACGGGGGAGACAAAGTGCAATGCAAAATGGAAAACATGAACCGGAATGAGATATGGCAAAATATAAAACATGGAAAAGTAAACTAAGACTAAACATGACAAAAAAAATTAACCAAATCACAATACATTTTACAAAGAATAGTCAGACAAAGCAGAAGTCACTAGATACCAGAATCAAACATCATGGCAAGGCCAGGCACAGAACTTAACTAGGCAAGGGCATGAACATGGCAATGCAGAACGGAACATGAGCAAATAACAGAATCACAACAGTACCCCCTTCCCTACGAAACGCCACCTGGCGTTTTAACCTGCAGGGCGAGGATGAGTCACATGAAAGTCCTTGATGAGGTCTTTGTCGAAAATGTGTCTGGATGGGACCCAACTACGATGCTCCAGGCCGTAGCCCTCCCAATCGATGAGGTACTGAGGTCCGTGACCCCGTCGACGACAGTCCAACAATGCCCGCACCGTGAAAGCCTCGCCTCTGTTGATTATGCGGGTCCAGATGACAGGGGGTGGGTAACTGCAGGTTTAATCTGAGAAACATGAAATGTAGGGTGAATTCTGTGCATGGATAGGGGTAGACGGAGGCGGACAGCAGAAGGGCTTAGGACTTTCTCAATAGTAAATGGACCCAAAAATTTGGGAAAAAGTTTCCCCCCGCTCCCCCTCAGGGAAATGTCCTTGTAAACACAGCCATACGCGCTGCCCAGGTCGGTACGATGGGGCGGCGACCCGTCTCTTGTCGGCCTGGGCCTTCATCCGGGCAACCGACCTGAGCAGCGCCTCACGGGTGGTCCTCCATGTACGTCTGCAGCGGCGCACAAACTCCCGGGCGGAAGGTACTACCACCTCCTCCTCCTGGCAAGGAAACAATGGGGGTTGGTAGCTACAGCACGCTTTGAAAGAGGAGAGACCAGAAGCTGATGAAGTGTGGCTGTTTATGGCATATTCTGCCCAGGGGAGTTGATAGCTCCAGGAGGAGGGGTTCTTTAAACAAAGGCACCTTGGTACGATTTCAATGCTTTGGTTGGCCCGCTCAGTCTGACTATTAGTCTGGGGGTGAAAACCGGAGGAAAGACTGACCGAAGTGCTTTACAAAAGGATTTCCAGAATTTTGCTGTGAATTGTGGGCCGCGATCTGAAGTGATGTCAGTGGGGATGCCGTGTTATCTGATAACATGTTGGATGATGAGGTTGACGGTTTCTTGTGCGGATGGTAGTTTAATGAGGGGAAAAAAATGAACAGCCTTAGAAAAACGATTAACGATGGTGAAGATGGTGGAGAAGTGATTGGAAGGGGGTAGGCCAGTGAAGTCGAGAGCTATGTGTGACCAGAGGTGGTGTGGAGTGGGTAGTGGTTGCAGTAGACCGTGAGGGGGTAGGTGTGATACCTTAGCTTTGGCGCAGACCGAGCAGGCGGAGATATACTTCTGGACATCATTTCTTATTTCAGGCCACCAGAACCGTTGAGTTATAAAGTCCAAAGTCCGCTTGATTCCGGGATAGCATGAGAGGCTGGAAGAGTGTCCCCAATCCAGGACTCGGGAGCGCAGGTGGGCAGGAACGAACAGACAATGGTCAGGACAGGCACTAGGAGCAGCAGCATCGCCAAGAGCACTCCTTACCTCAGATTCAATGTCCATAGTGACAGCATTAACAAACGTTTCCTTGGGGAGTATGGTATCTGGGTCTAGCAGGTCTCTCTCAGTCTCAAAGCAGCGGGAGAGTGCATCTGGTTTCACATTTTTGCTACCTGGGCGATAAACAAGATGGAAGTTGAAACAGGAGAAAAACAATGGCCACCTGGCTTGGCTGGGGTTTAAGCATTTAGCCGTTTGGAGGAACTCCAAGTTCTTATGGTCCGTCCAGACCAGAAATGGTAGTTCAGCACCCTCTAACCATTGTCTCCACTCTTCCAGGGCCAACTTGACAACTAACAACTCCTGGTTCCCTATGTCATAATTTCATTCAGCAGGGCTTAATCGTCGGGAAAAGTAGGCACAGGGATGGATCTTGCCGTCTTTAGGGAACCTCTTGGAGGGTACAGCTCCGACTCCCAGATTGAAGGCATCCACCTCCACCACGGACTGGAGTTTGGGGTCTGGAATGGTTAGTATAGGGGCAGAAGTAAACCGAGACTTGAGCATGCAAAAAGCCTCCTCTGCTTTCTTGGACCATTGGAGCTTAATTTTAGACGATGCGAGAGTAGTGAGGGGTGCGGTAACTGAACTATAGTTTCTGACGAAACGGCAATAGAAATTTGCAAAGCTCAGAAAACGTTGGAGAGCCTTACGATCGTGAGGAGTGGGCCAGCTGGTGACTGCCTCAACCTTGACAGGGTCCATCTGGATAGAATCAGGGGAGATAATGTAACCCAGGAGGGAGGTGGTTTGCACGGAGAACTCACATTTTTCTGCTTTGACAAACAGCCGATTCTCCAGTAGGCACCCGAGTACTCATCGCGCATGATGAGTATGCTCCTCCTGAGATTTGGAAAAAATCAAGATATCATCAAGGTACACGAATACAAACTTATTTATTATATCTCGTAATACATCGTTAACTAGATTTTGGAGAACAGCTGGAGCATTGGTAAGGCCGAAGGGAAGAATCAGGTACTCCCAGTACCCTGTAGGAGTATTAAAAGCTGTTTTCCACTCATCCCCCTCACGTATACACACAAGGTGGTAGGCATTGGGTAAGTTCAACTTGGTAAATACTTTGGACCCTTGCAGGAGATCAAAGGCAGTGTTCAAGAGGGGGAGAGGGTACCGGTTCTTGACAGTGATTTTATTGAGTCGGCGATAGTCAATGCAGGGACGAAGAGAGCCATCCTTTTTTCCCCACAAAGAAAAACCCCACTCCAGGGAGACAGAAAAGCAGGTTTGGTTTTTAGAGGAGTGATCCACAGGGATTACGCCCACTAACGCTCTTCTCCTCGTTAGTGGGCGTTACCTTTTACTGGGCACCGAGAAACGAAGTGACCTCCCTTGCCACTGTAAAAGCACACTCGTTCCCGATGTCTGCGCTCCCTTTCCTCAGTGGAAACTTTCCTCTGCCCCAATTGCATAGGCTCAGTCTCAGGAGGGAGTTTGCCAGGGTTGGACGGTGGCAGCGAAGGAGTCGCAGGTGGTCTGGAAGGACAGGACCGGAACGTAGATCGTCTTCGTTCCTCCAGCCGGGAGTTGATTCGAATAGCCACACTTATGACACGTTCCAGGCTTTAGGTAGGTCACAAGGGAGTAGCTCGTCCTTTATCCGTTCAGATTGGCCAGCAATGAACGCGTCATAGAGGGCCCTCTCATGCTGTTGGTCGCCAGAGTTTGGAAGTTAGTTGACACAGATATCCTCAATTAGAAAATCAATCTCGTCACTCGTGAGACAATCACAACTTTTTGTCGCATTTGTTAATAGAACATGAAGACAAATGATGGCGACGTCGAGCTAAAGCCGAAAACCAAATTTCACTGATGTTGGTGTTGTATGGCAAGCGGGCACTGAAGGCTGATCCGAGTAATTAAGCTGCGAATCGTTTCGGATGTGGCCTCGGTAGGGAGATATCGCAGCATCCCTGATTTAAAGCATAAATGGAGAGATCTGCGGGGCCCTGTAAAAGCCAGGCTCTCTGCACACCGCAACAGGTGTACATGCAACAGATGGTGGGCAACCATCATCCCCTGTGCATTTCACTGCACTGGAGGAGAGGATGGCATCCACTCTTTCTGCAGTGGAAGTGCATGGAGAAGAACTTGGAGCGTCAACGAACTGTGTCAGACACCTTGACACAGGTGCCTGTGATGTGTATGACATCACCAGCCACTCTCTGGAACGACCCAGATGCCAGGACCGACAGCGCAGTTCTGACGTTGATGACCACGGATATGTTTTGTGGATAATTGCTGCGGCTGGATAGCTGTTCATCCAGAAGTCGGCAAAGATAGATGATTGCCTCATGCACGGTCCAGACGAAAGCGCTGGATGCACTCGATGTTTATTAGTCCCAGGATGTCCAAACAAAGCCGATATATGCGTGGTCGCCTTCACGCTTGGCGCGCTCCTCTTACTCTTTCCCAATCACGCAAAAGTGCAAGCAAATACAGGACTGGCATTTTGGTTTTAGATTTTGAGGGTATGGTAGAATGATAGTCTTATGTATACTCGTATTAATCAATTGCTATGCGTTTGTAAATGAACTGATTGGAGAAGAGGCTGATGCAAAATATCATGTGATGATTTCGTTTGACAAACTATTATGGCTATGAGAAATGTAGTTTAGAAATAAGGAAGAACAATCAAATATTAAATGTCTCAACCTTTACCATGTTAAATAGAATAGAATTAATGTTAAAATTCGGCCTATAACCGACATCAAACACAATATTCTATTTTACCTTATGTTGGCGCTTGACCTTAATACAGCTCTCAAAAGCGCTTAACAGAAAAAGCGCGTAAGCCAGGGGGAGAATACGCGTAAGTGTTTCTTGCCCGAGAAACGGCCGGAAACGCCCCGATTTTGGCCTTGCTCCGGCCCAAGTGCGTAACTGCCTTCGGTGCGCGTAATGTACCGAAGTCGAGGGGAGAATATGCTTAGGCTGAAAAGCGTGCAGCTACGCGCTTTTTTCGACTTACGCGCACGGGAGAATAGACCCCATAGAGCGCGATGCATTAAGTATTTTGATGGTGATAATACAGACTCCCGCGGTAACAGGCTCTGGTTGGAATTACTCACTTAGCTAGAATAAACAGGCCATCAGTTCGATAGAACGCACCCTAATCGGAGCGGTGCCACAAATAGGATGGGGCACCATAAGCAAACTTTTACATGCCAATCAAAACTCACATTCGCAAATGATTAATCAGGTTTGATTACTTACGACGAATCCAGACTGCAGATGATGTAATGGGCATTGTAGGAGTGCTGGTACACCTGGGTAAATAAGCAGATATTTGAGTTTATGATGGTTTTTGTATTATTCCTCTGTGCTCTGAATGCAATAAGCACACATGGGCCCAATCAACATGTTATTGCTCTATTTGCCATTAAAAAAGGAACTGACGACCTAAAACCTCTTTGCTCTCAGCAGAATAACTAAACCAATTTAACAGCTCTTTAAAAAAAATCAGCTTTCATTACATTTTGGAAGCCTTTAATATTTACAGTCTTCAAGACAGCTTGTTTTTTTTTGGCAAGAGTACACATTTTATCATTTATACTCATTCATGATTAAACACTGATGAAAAAAAAAATGTTTCAACATGATATTTGTTTACATTGCTTAGTTTGTTGATCACTGAGAAGCATATCTTGGGACAGAACATCTCTAGTGTGTATCTGGAGGTGTCAGTCCATGGAATTACTCTAAATACACTGAATCTCTGCTGGTTTTGGATCAGGTGTATCACAGTGCATTGTGGGAGCGAAAATGACTGTTATGATGAGATAAGAGAATATGCGGGTCATAGAGTGTAAAATGACACATCTGCAGTTCACTCTCCCAAAACAGAGCAGGAAGATGGAGCAATGTCTCTGTCAGACATATACTTATGGCCAAAGTGGATATAGACCTCCCATTGTTGCACAGTACTTCCATTTTTACGGTCATTTTCTGATTCCCTTGTTTGATCACTGAGCATGTAGACACTGCGTCTGAATGTTACATTACCCCTGAGCAATTATCCGGAGCAGTTATCCGGAGCCGTTGAAAACCTATCATGTGGCTACTTGTTTAAAAGAGCTCCCCAGTGGGAGTGCTTTTATACAAGTTGCCACTCGATAGGTTTTCAACAGCATCTGATTTTGATATCCCACATCGAGGTATCAACCCTTTCAGCACCATAATCATAGGTAAAGTTTCACAAGTAAAAATAAGTTGCGCAAAAATGGAATTTTAAATGATCTATAATAATCAATATAAATTTGCTGCACATTTGTCATATGGAAACAAGTCCCCGGCCCTCCAACCACTCTTCTACGGCTCGGTGCCAAGCCACAGCCCATAGTTTGAGTAATGCGGCCGTAGATCATGCGACTCATTTGACTCTGCTGCTGCTTAAAATCAGGAGTATATGTTGGTGAATATTGGCTGAGGCTGTTGCCTCCATTGAGATTGTAAATGCTTCTTACCCAGTACATAACAACGTACCGTAAGAGAACACAATGAATAGAAAATCCAGGTGACTTTCAGTTTGCTTGCCATGTATGCTGGCACAGGAGTGTCGTGGCCTCAACACCTACACGTGTGCAGTAAAAATGGAATGCAGGGGGTTGTGGAGCATTGTACCCTATGGGTTATTGTACTCATTGGGAAGTCCAGCTATTGTTCTGCACAATGAACGTAGAATGTTTTTTTTTTTTATGAGCAGAAATATTTTTCAGTATTGTCATCAACATTGTACTGAGAAGTGAAAGGTTACCACTATTTTACAGGATCTAACATAAACATTTCACCTGAAATGATTATAATTACAATTAAATCAAACTGCTAAATTTGAATTGACCTGGCCTGTGCAGCATCATGGAATAGTGCATGCGTTCCTGCAGGTGAAGTTGTCCAGTATCAGATATGAAATCGATAATCAGCTAAAGATGCTTAATTTTAGTATTCATGTTTATTGGCAGTGAAAAATCAAGGATCATATTTAATTTACTGTAATATTTAATTTACTGTGAATATATTACAGTATTTTACTGTGGAATTTCCTATATATTGTATGTCTAAGCAGCACTTCACCTGAGTGTCAGTAGGCAAGCGGTGGTATCCACTAAGCGATTCTTGTGTTCTATTTAGTAAATTGATAATGCGTACCTTCAGTCTCGAAAATAAGGGCACAATTATTGTCCCTAAGAGCTAATTATTGGACGTCAAGGTAACTATTTGTCCCCTGTTAGGGGCTGAAAAGGTACAAAACCAGTGAAGTTGGCACATTGTGTAAATCGTAAATAAAAACAGAATACAATGATTTGCAAGTCCTTTTCAACCCATATTCAATTGAATACACTGCAAAGACAAGTTACTTAATGTTCGAACTGGTAAACCTTGTAATTTTTTGCAAATATTAGCTCATTTGGAATTTTATGCCTGCAACATGTTTCAAAACAGCTGGCACAAGTGGCAAAAAAGACTGAAAGAGTCGAGGAATGCTCATCAAACACTTATTTGGAACATCCCACAGGTGAACAGGCTAATTGGGTACAGGTGGGTACCATGATTGGGTATAAAAGCAGCTTCCCTGAAATGCTCAGTCATTCACAAACAAGGATGGGGCGAGGATCACCACTTAGTGAACACATGCATGAGCTGATTGTCGAACAGTTTAAAAACAACATTCCTCAACGAGCTATTGCAAGAAATTTAGGGATTTCTTCATCTACGGTCCGTAATATCGTCAAAAGGTTCAGAGAATCTGGAGAAATCACTGCACATAAGCGACAAGACCGAAAACCAACATTGAATGCCCGTGACCTTCGATCCCTCTGGCGGTACTGCATCAAAAACCGACATCAGTGTGTAAAGGATATCACCACATGGGCTCAGGAACACTTCAGAAAACCACCGTCAGTAACTACAGTTCGTTGCTACATCTGCAAGTGCAAGTTAAAACTCTACAATGCAAAGCGAAAGCCATTTATCAACAGCACCCAGAAACGCCGCCGGCTTCGCTGGGCCCAAGCTCATCTGAGATTGACTGATGCAAAGTGGAAAAGTGTTCTGTGGCCTGACGAGTCCACATTTCAAATTTTTTTTGGAAACTGTGGACGTCGTGTCCTCCGGACTAAAGAGGAAAAGAACCATCTGGACTGTTATAGGTGCAAAGTTCAAAAGCCAGCATCTGTGATGGTATGGGGGTGTATTAGTGCCCAAGGCATGGGCAACTTACACATATGTGAAGGCACCATTAATGCTGAAAGGTACATACAGGTTTTGGAGCAACATATGTTGCCATCCAAGCAACATCTTTTTCATGGATGCCCCTGCTTATTTCAGCAAGACAATGCCAAGCCGCATTCTGCACGTGTTACAACAGCATGGCTCCGTAGTAAAAGAGTGCGGGTACTAGACTGGCCTGCCTGTAGTCCAGACCTGTCTCCCATTGAAAATGTGTGGCGCATTATGAAGCGTAAAATACGACAACGGAGACCCCAGACTGTTTAACAACTTAAGCTGTACATCAAGCAAGAATGGGAAAGAGTTCCACCTGAAAAGCTTCAAAAATTGGTCTCCTCAGTTCCCAAACGTTTACTGAGTGTCGTTAAAAGGAAAGGTGATGTAACACAGTGGTAAAAAGGCCCCTGTGCCAACTTTTTTGCAATGTGTTGCTGCCTTTAAATTCTAAGTTAATGATTAATTGCAAAAAAAAAAAAAAGTTTCTCAGTTTGAACATTAAACATCTTGTCTTTGCAGTGTATTCAATTGAATATAAGTTGAAAATCATTTGCAAATCATTGTATTCTGTTTTTATCTACGAATTACATAACGTGCCAACTTCACTGGTTTTGGGTTTTGTACATTTGCATCTTCAAGTGTACAATATTTGTATGTTAGGATACTGCCCCATTGATAAGCCTGTGTACCCTTAAAAGTAACAATGATGCACTTTATTTTCTTAGGGTGTCGTGGTCAAGTGATTTCAGGCAACATTATCAGTGGCAGTGATTGGGACGCCCCCCCGGCCATGACACAGAAAATAGAAAAGAAACAAATGGGAAGGAAATGCATAAATTACTTACTGGGGCTACGTTGTAGGCCAGAAGCACACGTCTCATGTCAGGAGACACTTCGTACTTGGTGGCTTGATACATTTCCTAAAAGGAATGAGTGAAAGTGACCATTTTCCTAAATAAGCTCGCCCGACAGGTCTCCCCAAACACAGTGCTGAGACAGAAAAAGTAATCTTATCTCCTGCTGAAAGCTACATCTCCACATTACCCCACATCCAGACTTAGCATCACTGTTGTAAACATTGCTTGTAAACTGCTTGAATTACAAACATGCTGATATCATTTTTCCTGAAAGGTGCTGAATCATCTGAGTATTAAGACCCACACATTGCAGGACCTTTAAGTACAACAGCTGAAGAATTAAAGCAACAGAGATTTTTCCAGCACCTTACAGTCAAAAGCCTTCCAAATGTTATAAAAGTAGCGACAGTCTGATTGCTGAGATTAATGCTTTTCATGTTTTTTTTTATTTTTTTTTTTTTAGATTTTATGTCTCAATACTCACAAATTTCCTTCTTTCAACCAAAATGACTGTATCCTCTGTCTTGACATTGAAGCGGACCACATCTCCTTCACGTGTTCGGAGGAGTAACTCATCACCTGAATAAAAAATTAAAAGAAAAAAAAAACTAAATTAAACATAAAAATCTTAAAATTCCAATAACTGCAGTAGTACAGTGGACCCCATGTGATACACTCAGAGAGGTGTGGAGTGTGATATCAGGCGCTGAAATATTGCAAGTGAAGTTATGAAACTTTAAAGGACTAAAATGCTTTTTTGCCATAAATTGCTTTCAACATGTAAAAAGGACTTAAACTACTATAATTACTGCTTTTGTTTTCGTAGGAAATAATTTAGGTAATAGCTGGTACACAAAGTAATCAACAACTGATTTTTTTGTTTTTTTACATAGTTTATCTCTTCAGAGAACACCATTCTTACTATACATCCTCTGAAAACTTATTTTCATCCCGCCAATCATAAGGGAGCTTAACTCCTGTCCACACCGAGGCTTTGTCTTATTTGCAACGGTTAATATTCAAATACGCCAGACCGACAAAAGGCACGCGAGTGAGAGTAGAGAGAGCTGCAAAGCCATCAAGCTGTGTGTGCAAAAAACAATCAAATCAAATTTTACCCAGCTAGCTCGCTAGTCATGACATGGGTGAATGTGGGTTTATGCCCTATCGCTATATCTTCCAAAACAGCCCTATTGTGTCAACTATGGTAGCTCCTTTGAAGCCACAGTAGTTGTAGATAGCTAATGTTAGCTAGCAGCTCTTATTGATCGGTAATCTCATTGCGAAGCCCTACTTTGATATTTTCTGTTTGTATACGTTGCTTGTCTGCCTGAAGCTGTGAGCAGGGGGCAGAGCCAGTCTGTAACGCTAACACAGTCCTGAACAGCCAGAAAGGGTGGAACTTCCCTCTCATCTGTACTTCTTAATTGGAAATTTTCTCTGGTTAAATGTTGCATTTTCATGGATTCTGAATGTCACTTGAAATGTTGTGATCTACTTGTACATATAATTGCCATGTGGATGGAATGACATTGTCTCCAATCATGTGTGACTGATTGGAGACAACACCATTGCAATTGTATAATGCATTTGTTCATTCCATGATCTTTACATTTTTCTATGCTGGTGATGCAGTAGGTAGCACTGTTGCCTCAATGCGAGGCAGTTCTGAGTTTCAATTTCTGTTGGATAGCAGCGAGGTTAGGCAAAGCGAAATGCATCACCTCAGTCTGATGGAAACTAAATGTTACTGGGTCTAGGTGTGTGTCTATTCATTTACCCCTACTATGTGTCATAAGGTGCACAAATGTAGCGCAACAAATCAGATTTATGTTGGAATACCAGAAAACTATATTTCACAGCCCTGATTCCCTTTCTCAGGTCAGAAGCAGTCGAGGAGCTCCATTATATAACATTTGGCCTTTATCTGTTAATTACACTCAGCAACAAAAGTTTCTGTGACACCAATATTGTTAATTATTTTTCATAACGCAATTATGAAATTGTCATACATGGTGATATCAGACTGAAACAGTACACGTAAACACAACATTGAAATGGAAATCATGAAAATGCGAGAAAATGACTTTGCACGTGAAAATGTGCGTAAATCATGCTTGTGGATGGCAATAAAAGAGGAGAATTTTTGGAATGTTCACATTGTGCCTGATGAACGACGGAAGCATCACTTATCGAAAACACAGCCATTTCGGATCAGAAATTCTACCCTCTAAATGCCAAGACTGTCTGAAAATGATCGGTGGAGGGCCATTGGGATGATTGAATCCGGAACCTCGCAGAGGGAAGTTGCTCATCGCCTGAATGTCCACTGAAACACCATTTGGAACTTATGGCAGCGTCATCAGCAGACAAGACATGTCAGAGACCGTCCTCGCAGCGGCCGTCCACGAGTAGCCACTCCCAGACAGGACAACTGGATTCAAACAACCCATCTCCGAAATCGATTCCAACCTGCAACCATAACTGCAAGAATGATACCTGGTTTGAGGCGACTGTCTGCACAGACAATCCGTCGCCGTCTCCGTCATTTTGGCATTGTCCCACGTCGGCCAGCAAGACGTCCAATACTCACAGAACAACACCGACGACTGCGTCTACAGTGGGCACAACAACATCGACGGTGGATCCAACGTCAGTGGGATCTTGTACTCTTCACTGATGAATCAAGATTCATGCTTAACCGATGTGATGGTCGTTTATGTGTATACCGTCGACGTGGAGAACGTTATGCCAACAACGGTGTTCAGGAATTTGATCGTTTTGGAGGTGGTAGTGTCATGATTTGGGGAGGGATCACGGCTAGAAACAGAACAGATTTGCTTGTTATTGATGGAAATCTGACAGGTCAAAGATATCGCGATGAAGTGCTACGGCCATTGGTGGTACCGTTTTTGATGCAACATGGTCCCGGAATAACGCTGCAACATGATAACGCCAGACCACACGTTGCAAGGATTGTACAGCAGTATCTGATGCAACAACATGTCAATGTCCTGCCATGGCCAGCCAGATCCCCAGACATGTCCCCAATCGAGCATCTTTGGGACGAGATGGATCGACGTTTGCGGCGGTTGGATAACCCGCCAGCTACACTCCAGGAATTGCGACAACGTCTACGTCAGATTTGGAATGACATCCCACAGCAATTTCTGGCACATCTGATTCGGTCCATGCGCCGGAGATGCGTTGCTTGCATCATGGCACGAGGAAGTCACACCCGGTATTGAAGTGTGAAGGTCACAATTGGTTAGACGTCAGACAAGTGCTTCATGACGCATGAAAATGACATTTTTCGTTTTGAGTGACGTTGGCACTGAAAAGTCAGTGTTTCTCCTGTTAAATAAACATATTGATTGCATTGAGATCTTTGCGTGTCATTTATAACATACACATAAATGGTGTCACAGAAACTTTTGTTGCTGAGTATATAATAAAACACCAGAGAAACCAAGACCATCTCCTACGCATCTTTAAATATCTCTCTGCCCTGCTGAGTGCATTTCTTGAAATGGTGCCTTTTAATTGAGTGTCAAGACCTGCCGCAAACTTGTGCTAAAGCTAATGGCCAAGCCATGACCAGATGCCCTCTTTGCCAAAGATGGTGAATGGAGAGATTAAAGGCTCAAGGCTTAATATTGAAGCCTTTTAACACAAGAAGCTCAATAGCAAGCAACAGTGAAAACATTGCAGTGTCAATTACATCAAGTTTATTAAAGATAAATTTAAAAAGTCCGCTCTCACAAGCCAGCAACTCCCACTCAAGTGTTCAGATTTTTTTAGTGCATCTTGAAGGTAATCTTCACAATTTAATCCCAAAATGTTTTTTTCTCTTCCTCTGAAAGGACGTTTCCAGCCTATTCCTTCTGGCATTTGAGTAGATCCACCTGACCTTTCCCCTCATCCACTGTGAGGTATTTTCCTCCTTTTCCTTTCACACTTTCTACCAATGTACAGTCATTTTATCACATCATTAATCGTAGAAAAGGTCTCATCCCCAGCATCCTTTGCTTCTGTTTTTGTCAACCTAACTCTCTCCATAATAACCAGGTATTCACTGTTTCATTTGTGGGTACCCATTTTGCTGGCCAGTTCTGTATTTCTGTTGCGAAGTCTTCTTCATTAGTATCTTTACATTAAAGGAACTATCACCATTACTGCTCATGCTCAGAACTTACATCCCAAGAACATGAATCTGCTTGACTGCAAGTTATAATCTGATTCCATCATTGCAAATCCATCATCATTGTGCATTACTTTGATCTATTTAAGTTACAACAGCATGATGCTTTTTATATTAAGTGGCTTTCTATGGAAATTTGAGGATTTAGCCAAGGAATGCAAAGAATGTAAAGCTGCCATTACCAATTATCAAAAAAGAAGAAAAATACCTTTTAGATTTTGACTCGCAGTTGAACGGATTTACTTTGTTCAAAGTTGTGAGTGAGCACAGTCTTCGTGACACAGCTCTAATTTTACAGATTTTTCTTCTATACCCATCAGGTACATTCATGTTGGGCTACAACAAAAATCAACACCCACATTGGCCCTTTTGTAACAAGTCTGGATACCAGTAGCAGCTGGTGAACTGGAAACAGGGGAAGCTCAAACCCTTCCCTTAATGATTGGTAACGACCTGTTTTCAATCATTCATTTAAATTACCTTTACAGAAACTCCAAAAACTCTCAACATTATCAGGTGAGGTCAGTTTTCATGAATAACGCACACCTGTCAACTCTAACGCTTTTGACATGAGTTTTACCGGCATATTTACGTTCCCCTGTTGTAGTTGGCAATTTATCAATCAACGCAGGACTCCTGACTTCTCACTCTTTTCTTTGCTCAGGGGTTGGAAGCAATAAATCTGTTTCACTATTGTTTAAATTGTTTAAATGAAATAAGATCATTTGAAATGTTTCTATGCAATTGCATTGCCTCTAATAAGCTCATTTGATGAGCTGGGCAATGGGAGAAGTACTACAGAAACACGATAGAGAAAAATCTGGAACAAATGCCAAATCCCGGTTTTCTTTTGCGGGCAAGCCATTGAAAACACCATGTAAATGAAGTTGGCGATGCAGTAACACGTCTCAAACCTCGTTTGGGCAAAAATGAATATTCATGACCGGCATATTGAGTGCTCACTACTTACAGGTGATCACATTGGGGCACTGTTTCCAATGCCCAATATATATACATAGTTTTTTTTTTTTTTTTTAAATAAATAATTCACACAGACTGCCAGTGTTCAATGCCAGGACAAGTTTATTGAAAGAGGATTACAATAGCAACATATTCAGTGTGTTGCTTGACCGCAATATAAGCTCATATAGGCTCAGATCAATGACGCAATCTTTTGGCACAGATAAATGGGAGTGCACGGTTACATGGTAAATCATTCCAATCCTTCGTTTCTGTGAATAAAAATAGAAAGAAATCAGTTTATTTCCATGTCATGTTGAGTTATGTTTACCTTTAACACAAAAGTCGCTGAGGTTTCCCTCACTTACAGAGACAAAGGGGTTTCCAAAACAGAAAGAAATAAAAAAAAACGGTAAATTGACATGAAAATGTTACAGTATACAATAGAAAATAAGGTCAAAGCAAGTGAGTAACAGTCATATGCTGACACTATAAAAATAAATCACTTGCTCAGCAAAAACTATAATGTACGACATCACAGAAATCAGGGACCATATGTATGAAATCTGCCAGGGAAGGAAGGACCTTCCACTTAAGAGAGCATTGAAGAGTATTCCAACATTTATGAGCATCAAAATAAAAAACTGATTTCCCAAGTTTGGTATTTACATGAGAGACCTTAAGAATCATCCATTTATTTGATCTTGTCGAAGAGGAGCCAACATTTGCTTTATGAGGAGAGGGAGAAAATGCTTACTTCCATAGTTATACTCAACACAATGCTCATTGCCTCTATAGTTGTCAGGTTGTCCAGCGGCCCACTTTGTAAACGACACAGCACTACCATCAGTCCATATCCATTTTCCCTCCTGAATAAGAAACAAATTCGAAGGCATTGGCACAATATGCATTTCTCTGGTCCACAAACCATGTACAGGCGATATCAATTGTCACAGTGGCTGTTGTTCCTCTGAATAAAACAGGCACAGAAAAAAATACATTCGGTTGGGGTCAGCTCACCACATATAAAAACTAATTTATGAAGATCAATATTTCTGTCATTTCCCAACAAATCTCATTTACATTTTATGGGTGGATAACAATGGCCACTGGCTCACCAAATACTGATTTGAGTATAGCTGTGTCATGGCAATACAGTACTTTAGAGCAGTGGCGTGCACAGACATTTTGGGGGGCAGGTGCTCATTGAAAAATAAGGGCATGTGGAACTGCCGGCTGCCTTATTATAGCAGTGTGAGAGGTGTGTGCGGAGAAATATTATCACGTGCTGTCAATCGTCGAGAATTTATCGATGATAATGTCAACATGGGCCACATACAGTACACTCTAAAAAAACAAAAAATTCTCAAAGGGGCACTTGCTTGGTCCAGAGGGCAAAGGGCAGGTACTATAGCACCACCTACAGTCTGTGTGCTTTAGAGGCAATACCTCTGAAAAATTATAATGGAAAATTATCACTTTTTTGTGCAGAATTATCTCAATTTATATTCAGTAAAACCAAGCAGAAGATGTCTTTTGACATGTTTACATAGCTCACAGCTATGAATGATATCAATCAAATTTTCAGCTTATAACCCCCAGGTGATAGTAACAACAGTACATCATACAGCTGGTGGAGAGCAGAGCTGTGTTCTTGTTGGGGCTGATTAAATCAATTTCTTGTTGTTTGGGACAATCAGCAATTGAGGACATTTCACTTGAAATTTAGTTTAACTGATATACAGTATCAATATGATACATCAAAAGTTTAAGAACACCCCAATTTTTCCAGTTTTTTAAAAACTGAATTCAAGCAGTTCAAGTCCAATGAATAGCTTGAAATGGTGCAATGGTAAGTGGTGAACTGCCAGAGGTTAAAAAAAGGTAGTTACCCAAGAGTGAAAAATAATGTATATTTCAGAATTATACAAAAACTGCTTTTTCAGGGAACAAGCATTTCTGCAACAATGGAGGTTGATCAAGCCCTGAAAGTTGGTGCTACCAACTCCTACAGGTGTCCCAACTTTTCTTGATTACTTCTACCCCCTCTGTCTGAACCAAAATGGCTACCACAGCAGTCTGCAGCACCATGCAGTACCCTCTGGTATGCACCTAGTTGGTCAGGGTTTCATCTTACAGCAACATAATGATCGAAAACATAAGTCCAGGCTCTGCCAGAACTACCTTAGGAAAAAGAACAAGATGGTAAGCTTGAAAACATGGAGTGGCCAGCACAGTCTCCAGACTTAAACCCCATCTAGCTGGTTTTGGATGAACTGAACAGTAGAGTGAAAGCAAAACAACCTACAAGTACCACACATTTATGGGAACTTCTGCAACAGAGTTGGGAAGAACTTTCTGGAGAATATTTGGTTTCCACTGTAGAAAGAACTGTTATATCGACCAATGGTGGCTACTTTGATGAGTCAAAAGTTTAGAATACATTTTGGTTTATAAATTGATTCCATGATTTTTTAACTTCATTGTTTTATTTGTTCTATGCTTTTATTTCAATGAGACACAGAGTACAATGAGACATTAAACAACAAAATTTTCAATAAAAAAACTGGAAAAATTGGGGTGTTCTCAAACTTTTGACCAGGAGTGTATACTCAGCGCCATTAAAAACGCACAGGTGAGGTATGTACTGTATTTGCAGCAAAGAATCGATTGATTTTTGTTGCTGTTCCATGAGGCGTGAGAGAAAATAAAGAAAAGCGCGTGGAATTGTAATCCTGATGCACACCATGTGCACGCACCGAGCACTTCAGTAATAACAAACATGTTGTTATTAACATGTTATTAACAAACGGTACTTGCGCTCACCCTCAATAGTCTCGGACCCTTCATCTCATGATCAGTTATGGTTGCCATCTGAAATCTGTCACGTACAGGTTGTAACCAGATGTGGCGCTCTTAAGCTGCCATCATCACTCGTGGCTGGGGTCGGTCAGTAACTGTGCCTGTGTTCCATTCTTGGATGGACAGCCGACTGATTGTTGAACGATGACAGTGCAAATGACGCACTACCTCGCGGCGGCTGAGATCTGCTCGAAACATGCCAGAGCCTCTTTTTCTCTCTCCTGTGTCAAGCCTTTCCATTTTTTTGATGCAGTAGCATTTTGCGTTCTTTTTTTTTTTTTTGCTGGCTTTATGTAGGCTATTGACCACACCAAAAAGAACAAGTCAAATGTCATTGTACACATCACAAACAGCACAATGTTTGTTATTACTGAAGTGCTTGGTGCATCAGGATTACAATACCACGCGCTTTCTTTATTTCCTCTCGTGCCTCACTGGAAAAGCAATAAAAATCAATCAATTCTTCAATTTGCCGCAAATACAGTACATACCTCACCTGTGCGTTTTTAATGGCGCTGAGTGTATAGATATATATATATATATATGTTTTTTTTTTCAAACAGGATATCTGCAGATACATCTCCCAGAAGTACCTTGTGGCGGTCTGACAGTCCAATCCAGAATGTAATGTCTCTACGGTCATTGTGCCTTTGGAGTGCCTTAAGAAACCAATGATCCCGTACAGAGTGCACTGAGGCCAGATTTCCACCAAAATCCACACAGCATTTCTGACAGAGGGAGAGAGAGTTGGGGGGGGGGGGGGGGGGTATAAGATCAGTGGTCCGTTATTTCATCACCTCAGATGGTAGAGAGTTTACTTCATAACCCATAAAGTATATTTTACATGAACAAAAGACCTCAAACTTTTAATCAGATCAGGAGAATTACATTTCTATAATTGTATTTCTGCATAAATGCTGAAAAGTGTCCTTGTGCAGGCTCCTCTATAGTGACTTGTACAACCCCAATTACAAAAAGTAGGCTCATTATGAAAAATGCTAATAAAATTATTAAACACAGAGGGCTGATTTGAAAAGACCATGCCTTCTCGACTATATTTTAAAATAGTACAACTACACATTATTTGATGTTTTAACGTGTGAATTAAATTATCATATTGAGAATTTACAGTGTGATGACTGCAAAAAAAGTTGGCACAATACACTGTTTAGCCTTGCAAAACACTGTCTTCTAATCTAATGGGCAGTGGGGACACCAGTTAGTCAAGTCTGCCACTCCTCCATTATGCAAGTTTTCTGCTGCTTCATTGCCATATATCTGCTTTATAATGCACCATACATTTTCAATTGGAGATATTTCAGGACTTCAGACTGGTCTATATAGCACCCTCACTGTCTGCTTACGCAGCCTTACACTTGTAATCATTGCAGAATATAGTTTGGCGTTGTCTTGCTGCAAAAGTGAATGGCTGTGTCAGGAACAGAAACTAAGACGGCAGCATATTTTGCATCACAATTTTAACAGATCTTTTAGAATTAATGGTACCTTTGCAAAATCAGCAATTCCATGTACACTTACACACCCCCATCGCCAGACAGAAACTGGCTTTTGTACAAGATACTGACAACTTAGGTTGCCTTCTTGTTTTTGTTCAAGAGAACAGGGCATCTTTTTCTCACAAAGCACTTGAAATGTTGTTTCTCAAACCACAAAACAGGCTTCTTCTGTTCTACAGTCCATCACAGATGACACAGAGTCCAGAGAAGTTGGAATTTTTGGATAGTTGATGTATGGGTTCATTCTGATATCCAATAGAGTTGCATTAAAGTTTTTAAAGCAGTGCTGTCTGAAGGATCATGCTCATTCAAAAGTGGTTTTCAGTCGTGTCTTTTAAGTACCATGATTTAAAATATCATATTGTGAATTTACATATTGTTGAGGACGAAATACCCGAAATCCTTGATGTATTATAAGTTTATGCATGTTGAAAAAGTGGTTTGCATGGACCCATCTTCACTCTTGACAGACTCAATATTTTACCATGGTTAACTCCTTTTTTACTATGCCATGATTATCTCACCTCTTTAACATCACCTGTTTGGCATCACCTTATTATTGCAATTCGTCACATTATTTTTAGTCCAAAATTGCCCCTTCAACAACTCAACTTTTGGAATCTGTCGCAGTCAGCAGATTTTTAATAAGTATTTCCCATAAACAACTGAACATATAAGATAAAGCATCAACTAATGTGTTTTAGTGTTTTCAATATATCAGAGAGTGAATGTACAGAAAAATCGGTCATTTTTATTTTATTTGCATTATCCATAATGGGCCAACTTTTTTGAAATTGGGGTTGTGCTGTGATCCGTGGTTTGTCGTATTTAGGTTTGGTTCGTGTTCTGTTTTTGATATTATGTTTTATTGATAATTGAATTATTGTTATGTCTTTTTATTCTTTGATATATTTATTGTGATTTGGATTTGTTTAATTATGGTCTTAGTCTTATGTTTCCACATTTTGCATTTCTCCCATGGCTATTCCGGTCCACGTCTTTTCCATGTATGGTATTTCATTTTTCCCCTGTCGCGTCATTAATTTTGTCGTTGCTTTTTATTCCCAGTCGACCGTGTCACTATTTTGGGTGATTAAATGGGTTTCTGGATTCCAGCCTTCCTTCCGATCTCGTTTGCTTACTTCACCTTACTTTCCTATCTTACGAACCGTACTAAGAGTTTGTTGTTTTTTCTAGAATTTATTTACCAATATTAACATTGTATATAAGACTAACGTACTAACGAGCACTCGGGATTGTACAGCTACACTTACAAATTGACTGACGACTTTTCCGCATTCGCCCTTTTCTAGTCTCCGCCTCTCGCTTTCGCTTAATCTGCTTCGCTATGTTTCTTGCAGATTCTCTGCATTGGTCTCATCTCTGTCCTGCCTCTCACTCTGTGCACTTAGAAATCCTTACCCAGTTTATTTTATAGGAAAGTCTTGTAATCCTTGTCCGTGTGTTAGTGTTTTCCTATTTCATGTTATTAGGTTTCCCTAGTGTTCTACCCCCTGTAATTTATATTATTTTCAGCACCTGTGTTTGTGTTTGATGTGTTTCCCCCTCCCTTTATATTTCGGGAAGCAGGTGCAGAAGGCAGACGGGACTTCACTCACGCACACACACACACACACACACACACACACACACACACACACACACGCGTTCATTCTGGGGCCTGACGCTGCGAGGGCTGCGTCCAGTAGCTGCTGGGAGCCCGCTGAGCCTTCCGAGCCTTCTGTTCCAGCTGAGCCTTCCAAGCCTTCTGTTCCAGCTGTGCCTTCCGAGCCATCTGCGCCAGCTGGGCCTCCTGAGCCATCTGCGCCAGCTGTGCCTCCCGAGCCTTCTGCGCCAGCTGTGCCTCCCGAGTCATCCTAGTCAGCCATCTGAGTCATCTGATCCTTCTGAGGCGTCTGTGTTCCCCGTGCCTTCTGTGTCTTCAGAGTTGTCTGCGTCTTCCTAGCCATCAGCGCCTTCCTAGCCATCCGCGTCATCCGAGACATCTGAGTAGGCCGTTCCTGCTGTGCTTCCCTTCCAGTGTTCCAGAGTGCCCCAGTCTTTTGGTTTTGAAGCTTTTCGAGCTTCCTGAGTATTTCCCTTTTCAGTGCTTAGCACAGTGGTTTGTTTCGGCCAGCGTGCCATGTGTTCCTTCCCCGAGTTTGGTTTCTTCCCCAAGTCCCAAGTTCCTGAGTTCTCCCCGTTCAGTGCGTGGCACGGTGATTTGTTTTGGCCTGTGTGCCACGTTTTTGTTTTCCCTAGAGTTTATTACGTATTAAATCCTCTGTTGCTGCAATTTGCTGTGTGCCCCCCCCTTTCCATAGGTTGCATGTCGCTATTTCAGAACAAAAATTTACAGTGATATTCTATCACCTATTCTGCTGCTAGCAGATCTTCATAAGCCTCAAAAAGTATCCAACACACATTACCTGCACGCAAAAAATCTGTTGGGCTAAAGTAGTGGCTCCCAAGATTGGTGGCTGAGCACCTCTGTGTATGCTGGTTTGTGTACCAACCACAATGGCAATCAAAGATTTTGATTTCTTCAGTAGGTTCATTTGATTGTAAAAGGGATCACTTACCTATTAAGTTAGTGTTTGACCAGACATAACTTTCCAATAAGAAAGGGCAAGGCAATATGAAATTCCCAAGTTTTCAGTTTGCAGCATTATGGCAAATTACATTAAAAGAGGTGGCACAAAAATTTGGCTTCTAATTTGGTTGTCATTAATGATTTTTCTTTTTAAAGCTTCAGCACAATGCAGATTTTCCTCATTATCTTTTAATTTGTCTTTGAATTAATTGCTCATTATCTGACAAATGCTTATTATTGTTTGCTAGGCACCTGGACTTAAGTCGTGGTGGGTATGGTCTTGCAACTGTGCTAACTGCTAATGAGCAAAGCTACCTTTTTCGGTGGCGGATTGGTGTTACTGCTAAACTCAAAAACCGTTAGCGGACCAATTACCCTCAAAATTTACAACTCCAATTCAGAAATAGTTGGGACAAAGTGTAAATAAAATCAAAACACAGTGACTTTCAAATCACACCAGCTAGTATTTTATTCACAATTGAACAGTGATAAAATTGCATATGTTGAATCTGAGAAATTTTACAATTTTATCCACAAAATGAGCTCATTTCAAATTTGATGGCTGCTACAGGTCTCAATAAAGTTGGAACAGGGGACTGTTTACCATGGTGTTGCATCCCCTCTTCTCTATAACACAGAATGGAGGCGTCTGGGCATTGAGGAGACAAGTTTTCTTGAGTTTAGCCATTGGAATTTGATCCCACTCTTGTTTAATACAGGCTTCCAGCTGCTGGAGAGTTTTGGGTCTCATTTGACAAACTTTTATTTTAATTAGGCACCAAAACGGTGAAAGATCAGGACTGCAGGCAGGCCAGTTCAGCACACAGACTCTTCTACTACGAAGCCAATCTGTTGTAATAGCTGCAGTATGTGGTTTTGCATTGTCCTGCTGAAATACGCAAGGCTTTCCCTGGAATAGAGGCTAATCTGGAGGGGAGCATATGTTACTCCAAAACCTTTATATACCTTTCAGCATTCATGGTGCTTTTTTAAACATGTAAGCGTCCCCCACCATATGCACGAATGCATCCCCATACCATCAGAGCTGCTGGCTTTTGAACTGAACGCCGATAACAGGAGGGGTGGTCTTTCTCCTCTTTGGCCTAGAGGACATGACGCCCATGATTTCCAACAAACATGTCCAATTTGGGCTTGTCTGACCACAGGACACTTTGCCACTTTGCTACAGTCCAATTTAAATGAGGCTTGGCCCACGGAACATGGTGGCACTTCTGGATCATGCTCAACAATGACTTCCTTTATGTATGGTAGAGTTTTAGGGGGCATCTGTGGATGGCACGACAGGCTTTATTGACATCGGTTTCCTGGGCCCATTTAGTAATGTCAGGGGCAGAATCATGCCAGTGAGTGATCAGTGGTGTCTGAGGGCCCGAAGATAATAGGTATCCAGTAAAGGTCTTCGGCCTTGCCCCTTACTCACAGAGATTTTTCCAGTTTCTCTGAATGGTTTGATGATGTCATGCACTGTCGATGATGAGACCTTCAAAGCCTTTGCAATTTGACCTTGAGGACCATTGTTTTTAAAGTATTCCACAATATTTTTACACAAGCCTTAACAGGTTGGAGAGCCTCTGGCCATCTTTACCTCTGAGAGACTCAGCCTCTCTAAGACATCCCTTTTATAGCCAATCATGTTACACACCTGATTCCAGGTAACTGTTTATTTACTTGTGAAATGTTCTTTCAGCTGATTCTCTTGTATATTAATTGCTTTTCCAGCCCTTTTTTGCCTGCGTTTCAACTTTTTTGAGACCTGTTGCAGCCAGAAAATTTGAAATAAGCTAATTTTGTGGATAAAAATGTAAAATGTCTCAGTTTCAACATTTGCAATGTTATCTATGTTCTATTGTAAATAACATATTGGCTCATGTGATCTGAAAGTCATTGCACTTTGATTTTATTCACAATTTACACTTCATGCCAACTATTTTGGAATTGGGATTGTAGTTCAACTCACTTTCAGTCCACTTTACCACTGGTACAGTAAATTGAGGTAAAGGGGCACATTTAACTTTATCTCTATGTATCTGATGGAGGGATATGATTTAAAAAAAAATACATGCAGTTTTTGTATATCTCTGGAAATCAGCCTCAAAATCTGAAAACATTCTTTGCTTTTGTTAGTAACGTGTGCAGTGTGCAGCTCCATCTGCTGTGCAGAATAACGACAACTACTGAACTTGTAAATGGAGAAAATTTCCACTCTTCCTGTTTCATTAGGGGTGCTTGCGAGATAGGCCACCATTCATTCTGCACTATGGAGCTGTAGCCCCAAAATGTAATGCTCATGGGTAAAATTTTTTCTTCTGATAATCTTGTTTTTGATATTATGGGCCGAAAAAATAGATACAGTTCTATTTGACATTTTAACAGGTTTTCAATTGTAGCAAAATATGTTTATGATACCATGAGTGAAGTCATGCACCATTTATGGCTTTCTCCCAGCCGCAGTAAAAACCACAAAAGGATATGCAAGTGTTTTTTATTTTTTTTTGTTTAGTCATACTCAATTTTGTTGTTGTTATTGTTTGGAAAATACCTAAGGAATAAAAACGGCTGTAGGCCACTTCGTCCTCAGACTTTTAACCCCAATATTTTTATCCCCGGACTCTTTGTCCCCAAATTGTCCTCCCCTAGAAATTTTCATCCTCGGACTCTTTGTCCCCGTCGACTTTTCGAGGACTGAAAATCCAGGGACAAAAAGTCCTTGAGTCCAGGGAAGAAAGTCCTCAGGGACAAAGAGTCTATTGGAATGATGAGTCCGGGTACGAAAAGTCCAGGGACAAAAAATTCAGGGACAAAAAATCCTGGGGGGAAAGTCCTGTAACCGGAATACAACGCACCCAAAACTGAGACTAATTGCCGTGGTTGTGATCATTGAGTTGACATAAGAAAACTGCTAGGTACCTGACTCCCTTACCCACCTGCAACTCCGCAGTTGTCCTCTCCTCTCCCGTGGGGGTTTCAAAGGCGAAATTTAGTCATGATTGACATTAGTTGGTTGGGTCAGAAAATGAACGGAAAGGTTGCATCATTCAGAATTCCTTTAGTAGGTCAGCCCAGTAACTCCAATGGGAGATCCCTTTTGTAGTCCTCAAGAGGAAAATGTTTGCGGCAAACTCTTATCTTGTATGCTTATTTGTGAATTTATCTGCATTACATCTCATGTTTGTAATGGAATGTTGAAATTCTAAAGCCCATACTGTATTTGCAAGTGAAAAGTAAAAAATTATGTATTCAAGCTTTGGCATTTTTTTGTAGCCCGTTCACCAGTGCCTTTAAAATGGTGAGCGAGCACACTGCATTGCTTTAGTTTTTGTCTTTGCAGCAAATGCAAAATGAAGCCATAGGGGTTATAAATATCCAAATATCTTCAGCTGCTGATGTGTATGGTCTGTGTGTGACTTATTTATTCACAGTGTACATTTTAAAAATATATAAGGTTTTACTATCAGTGAATTAACAGTCAACAGTATTTCATTTTCTCCTTTCATATGCATTTTTATTTCTTGGTTTGTTTTTTAAGGGTTTCACAGCCAAATAACCAAACTGAGGCTAAATCTACATGAGAAAAGTTTGTGGTTATGATAAGCTTCCCCTAAATTTTTAGCAATTTATTGATTTATCATTATTCAAGTTAACTTTTTGAGTTAGCAGATTAGCAGCCATCAAGGTTAATCCTTCAGTTAGTGGTGTGTGCCCTCCACAGCCAATGAGCTGCTCATGGAATCAGCTTTTTGATCATTTAGAGATGCAGTGCTCTGTTTTTGTCTAAGTATGTTAGCAATATAGCTCACAAAGTACTAAATGTCCTCAAATACTCCATTTATGGCTATTTCTGACAAAAGAGTTTCATAATCCCTTATGATGAACACCTAGTTAAGGAGAATTAATTGCTTGTTCAATTATTTGATTGACATTGTGTTGGAATTTAAACGTGCATACCAGTGGCATAGCCAGTGGGGGTGCTAAGACACATCCCTTTTTGACTGCAATTAGTAGTTCTCAATCATTTTCATTTATTGACGCTTTCTCTAATTATCGTAATAGGCAATCGAAGACGCGGTTTCTCTCCATATGCGATCTAACAGCGATTTAATCATGGGCTAAATTCAGTATAGCTGCAGAACGAGAACAGAGAATTGGGTTGCACAAAACTTCTGAATTAGTCCTGACCTGTTCTCAGTCATTTTCATAATTAACAAAAGGTTCACTCTGAGAGCACTTCAGGTGCTGTTCGTTCTCCCTGATTAGGAAAGACGAGAATAAGATGAATGATTGTCGTCTTACCTAATTGGGGAGAACAAGCAGCACCTGTTAACTGTGGAGTGCTCTCAGAGTGAACCTTCTGTTAATTATGAAAATGACTGAGAACAGGTCAGGACTAATAATTGTTTTAAACAGAAGTTTTGTGCAACCATAATTCTCTGTTCTTGTTCCGCAACCATACTGAATTTAGCCCATGGTTTAATCGCTGTCAGATCGCATATGGAGAGACACCGCGTCTTCGGTTGCCAATTACGATAATTGGAAAACACGTCAATAAAGGGAAGTGATTGACAACTACTAATTGCAGTCAAAAAGGGACATGTCTTAGCACCCCTGCTGGCTACGCCACTGGCGCATACAAACTGGGACTCCAGGGAGGAGTTTGGAGCCACGGGGCAGAAGGAACATACACCCTGAAATTGAGAGGTAAACTTCAGAAAGTAAAATATCACTTTGAGATGTTACCTCAGCAGAAATCCAGGATAAATCTGTGGAAAAGTACTTAAAGCAGCGCCCGTTGTTATACTCCCAACCTGCAGGGCAAAGGCTCCATCCATATCCTGGCACCGCTGTTTAAGATACAAAGGGACACTGTCCATTCAATGGCCAAGTTTCAAATGGTCTCCCAAATATCAACTTATTTATAATTAGAAGAGCAAACCTAGGTCTAATTTCTTCATTTAATTTCAATTTGACAAAGAAAATAATTTTAAAGTACAACAACATTGTTTTCTGTAATTCTGACTTATTGTGAATTAAGACTTATCAGTTGCTCATGGTTGATTAAAGGCAAATAAAAATTTAAAAAAGACTCACCTGAAGATAAGCAGGAAAGAACAGCAATACAGATGAATGAAGAAAATGTGAAGGAGGCCATGGTGGCTTTTCTGCTGCCAGGAGAGACAGATGGTTATCCCAGTAATTGAAATGAAACAATAAAATTAAGATTATTCTTAAAAAACTTGCGAATATGCAGTTTTCTTTTACAGACTGATTCTTACAGCAAGGAGCATTTGACAGTGAAACTACTGACAATCATATCTTTTTATAAGCAAGTCAGAAATGTTTTTATTGAAGCTTTGTTTGCTAAAGTGTGAGGTATTGTGGGTAGAAAAAAATGATCATTGCTGTTTTACAAAAGGGTGTGTGTTCCTGAGACGGCTTCAGAGGAGTATACTTGATAATATTCCTAAAATTTATGATACTGATCCTGAAACTTGATGTGTAATAAACTAATAATCTAACTGAAATATACTTGAAACACTCCTGAGAAGGCTGCCTTCTAATTCCTAAAAAGTCTTTCTCCTCATGCAGACAAAACCTGTTAAGTATCAGAAGTTATACAGTCCTTTGAAAAAGTATATGCCCCTTCTAAGTTTATAATTTTGTTGTATATTCGTCACCATTAAATGATTCAGATCATCAAAATAATCTTAAAATTGGAAAATTATAACCCTTGAAAGCACCACATGCAATTCTTAAATTATGTTTTCATCTTTTGAAAACAGGAACCACAAGTTCTCCAAAACTCGTGCATGCATGCCAAACAATAGAACATCCATCTAAAATGTCATCATTTCCAGCTATGTCTCCAGTTTTATTATCTCCATGGCCCCACTGACAATTTACAATTTAAAATGAAGATAGAAATTCCTCCTCTAAAATAAATTAATTTCTATTGCTTCCATTGTTATTTTGCCCATGCAAAGCAACAATCTTGTGTATTGTGAATTCATTCAATTTATTCACACATTCTGTGCATTGTGGTCTGCCTAATGCAGTAGAGGGGTGACCACACTATAATAAAAATAAATATTCCATTTTTTCCTGAATATTCATCATTTCATTAAATTTAAAGACTGCAATAAACTGTTACTACTCAGAGCGCTACATGCCACCAATGACTCTTCACAAAACTATTAATCTGCAATAGGACAATCAAATCTAATGATAATAAATCTCACCGATGTAAGCTGCAGTGGAATGCAGATAGAACTGCATGTGGGACTCATGTAAATTCTCATGTACGCATGACTCTGGTAAAATTACCCCCACTATCTTAATGGCACCAGTGCCTGGGAGAGAAATTTCTGGTTCATGGGAGAATATTGATAAGGGTTTTTATGACCCAAAAGGCGCCAAAATTTATCAGGCCATGGCTGGAGGGGTCACAGACCTCTGAGCTAACGGTCAGTGCCAAGTGTCCTGCATTTAACCCCAGAACTGTTTACGAATACTGATCTGTGTCGGACAATGACAGAGTGCCATCAACTGGACTTTTCAGAGACTACACCAGCGAAATAATTTGCATCGCTTCCTATTCACAAATTTCCAAGGACTTTTTCCCCCCACTGATTTAGAGCGCCAATTTTACCCGTAATGTTGCAAATATAATGCATAATTCTGTCATATTATATGACAAGAGCTCATTTATAACATTAAAACAAAGTATCCTTGCAATTCTCTCCTGTACTGGACGTTTAATGGCAGACCGTAGTGGTAACATATTGGGCTCTAATTTCTTGGCACAGCGCAGGGTGGTGCAGCGTGGCGTAGCTCACGCAGTGGTATTTTCGTCCGATGCAGCCCGCGCAGTGGTAATTTTGTGCCGTGCCACACCGTGTGCAGCCACTTTGGCAATTTGGTTGTCGGATGTGCGCGGAGATGGGCGTGACGGCGTAGTAGGGGGAGGTGTCAAGTATTCATCAAGACGCAGTGGCAATTTCGTGGAAAAAGTCTCCGCTGAAGTTGCGTAGAAAACTCGCGAGCTCCAATCTGGTTTACTTTCTGTGCAGTGGTAATTTTTCTGACTGGCGCACAGTGCGCACACGTCACCGAACCTCACAGGCGGGTTTCCAGAATGTCAGGTACATTTCAATGCAAGAAATAATTACAGGAAGCACTATTTAATGTTACTATCTGAATCAGAACATATATTATAGTATCTTTATCAATTGTCCTGATGTCAGATTAAAGGCAGTTGGCACGCGTAATGGAAACTTGACCTGGCTTAATCAACGCAGCTAAATCTGTGATGCAAACTAACGACTTCACATCTTTCTCAGCCAACTACATATATAATGCTGGCATTCTATGCTCAGTAAAGCCTTTTGCATACTGGACACGGAATAAATTTTTCGCACAACTGATTACAGTTGTGAATACACGCGTCTGTTTATTCTTCTGTTTTCTTCCGTTGAAGATAGACAACAGTCTTTATTCGGTCTCTCTTTTGAAAATTATTCAGATGGATCAAACAGATTCATGCTTTATTTCCACGCCAAAGATAAAATAGCGCTTGTAGTCAGTGACCAAATCAATTCCATGACCATTGACATTGTGAATTAATTATCGCATACACAATCAAGACTGTCCGACGCGAAATGCTCCATGTCCGGCAGCCAGCAAAGTATTGATTTGAGAACAGATTTATATCACCAACAAACAGAACGTACTACAGAAGCTTATTGCTGCCAATGAAAAAAAAAAAAAAAAATCAATTTTTTTTTTCCCACAGCTTATTGCTGCCAATGGGGGGGGAGGGAATCCACAAAATATTCTCCTGACTTACTTAACATCCAAATTTGCAAACCCTCTTTGCACTGAATTCACTTCTTGAGCACCCAGTGACTGGAAAACAAAAGATCCAGTTGCCATCTCCTACAGCTGAAAGCCATCTCACTGGAACTGCATGTGCAAGGAAAAACCAGTAACCAGCTGGGATTAGTTTCAGTAATGGAAAACCTTTGTTTCTTCAGTAAAATAGAATGCATGCTACTTTTATTTCTTTTCTCATTGTTTGCTACACACCCAACATATTGGACGGTGTATGGTCAAACATAATGAACTAGAAAAGCACTCAGAGAACGCAGACCTCCGCCAGGGGGCAGCAAACTGAAAAGCATGGCGATCGGAACTCCGGCCCATTGGAAAGACTTGAAATCTTGAACTTTGGCGTATATCTCAGCAGCACTTTGGCCTAGATATGCCAAAATTTTATCAGCTGTTCCTTGACTTAATACCCACCACTTAATACCCTGAAAATTTCATCAAAATCCGGCCATAAGTTTTTGAGTTATGTTGTACACAAACAAACCAACAAACAAACGCCACCGAAAACATAACCTCCTTGGCGGAGGTAATAATGAGGATCAATCAACAGCACTGCTTTCTTATGGTAGAAAAGTACCGTAAAATGGGGTAATAAGTACGACGGAGTATTCGGGCCACATTTGAGATTTTTTTTTGATTTTACGATGAGAAAAAAGTCATTAACGAGAATAAGGTCATTATTAATGTGAAAAAAGTCATTATTACTGAGAAAAAAGTCATTAACGAGAATTAGGTCATTATTAACGAGAATAAAGTCATTATTAATGAGCAAAAAAAGTCATTACTAATGATAAAAAAGGCGTAGTAAATTCTCCCTTTGTTAAGGTGGAGGACAGTTGTGACCGTAAAATTAGGGCCGTGAAGCATTTTGTGGAATTGTATTCCAGTTTAGGTTTCGTGAATGGTCATCTGTACATTGTTTGTTATGATTTACGGAGGGATATCATAAACAGTAACAGCGCAACCACCGTAACAGACGAGCATTCACCAATCATGTGACCGCAGAGAGTTCTTCTCCCCTATTGGACACCCGATCTTCAAACACAGGTTAAACGGGAACATTTGAGGTGTAAAAAGTAAATCAGGGGATTTTATGTTCTGCAATGGTTCTGTGAATCCATGCATTGCCATGCAGTGTTTGTGTTTGTTAACATCAGACCAAATCACAGACGTCAAAGCCTACATAACACGTGCGGTTTGACTTAACTTCCGTCTGTTAAGACCACAACTACCGTTTTCATAATAATAATAATAATAATCATCGTCATCATAAATAAGTCGTTACCATCGCGAAAGAGGGCTTACAGGAGCCAGACGTCTGAAACAACATGCAGGACCATCTTTAACGTGGTATTTGATCAATCTTACCTGAACGGCCCTCCACTTCATTCCAGTTTTTAACAGCATTTAACTACGACTTTTTTCTCATTAATAATTACTTTTTTCTCGTTAATAATGACTTTATTCTCATTAATAATGACTTTTTTATCGTTAATAATGACTTCATTCTCGTTAATAATGACTTTTTTCTCGTAGAAAAACAAAAAAAAAAAAAAACTCAGATGTGGCCCTAATACTCCGTCGTACTTATTACCCCATTTTACGGTATGTCGCCAAATGTTCGTGGTGACTATTTGGTCAGGGTATCTTTTTTAGTAAGGCAAGACCTCTTAATTCTGCTGAAGGAAAATCTTAATGCTGTATCAATCAATCAATCACATACCAGATTATTATGCTTCAAGCTGTTTGGTGAAGGCCTTTTCTTGTCACAACATTGCTGCAGTGCTCAGAATGAGGTGCATATTTGGTTTGCTGCCATCCCTATGCAAACTCTTAAATGCTTTTGGGGACGGAATGGTTACAAATATCAAGCGATGCTTTAAAATCTAGTGGGAAAGACTTCCCACAAGAGTCTTTCGTAGCAGCAAATGGGGGACCAACTTTTTCTTAATGCCCAAAATTTTGGAATGAGATGTTGGATGAGCAGATTTGCCCATTCTTTCGTCAATTCAGTGTATTAATACACTGGTGGTTTAAAATTGCATGCCTCGGGCCAGAATGAGGTGCAGGTTTCTCTTCTTCCTCAGTGCTAACACACAAGATGCGCTGATCACCAAATGACAAAGCCCCTGATTATCAAAATCAGGCTGCTCTCAGATAGTCCAAAAGAAAATTATTCATTGCTTGGGTCCCAGCATTGAAAACTATGGTTCTAGATTTACTCCTCCTTTTCTAAGTACAAAAATCAATGTACAACAATAATCACTGAGATGTGCACTAAGACAGAGATGACTCAATGGCAACATGAATATCAAAAAATTCCTTTCTGAACATAAACTTTTCTTCAAGACATTATATTACAAATTATGTCATGTCTCTGTGACATGCCTACCAATATACCAACATACACCAGGATAAGTACCTGCAGATAGTGTGGCATGCGTAATAAGCCACCATATTTCGCCACCAGGTGAACCCCTTTTTTTTTAAAATCACGAATGTTGCTGCCAGGTGTAAAAAAAAAAAAAAAAATTCAACCATGAATGTTGCTGCCAGGAGGAAAAAAAAATTTTTTTTCAACCATGAATGTTGCTGCCAGGCGAAAAAAAAACATTAGCTTAGCAACCGAGCAAGCAAATTTTTTTTTTTCCACCTTCAGTGTTACTATATTTAGAAACAGGACCGTGGCCCTCTAGTGAGTCAGCTGAGTATGTATTCTTATGTCTGAAAGGCTACCATGTCTTATGCTTGTCTAGCAATAGCTGGTGATAACAGCAAGTTTTGAAAATGTTATGTGTTAAATGTGCAGCGCTTTCGTGCCTCTGAACTGTACTTTCAGGTTATCTGGGACGCTTTGCTAGTGAGGTTAGGGCAAAAACCAAATGATATTGCTCGGTTGCTGAGCTAATTTTTTTTTTTCGCCTGACAGCAACATTCATGGTTGGAAAAAAAAAATATATATATATGTAAATTTGCAAAGGTACCATTAATTCTAAAAGATTTGTTAAAATTGTGATGCAAAATATGCTGCAGTCTTAAAGTTTCTGGACCTGATACAGCCATTCACTTTTTCAGCAAGACAACGCCAAACTATATTCTGCTATGATTACAAGTGTATGGCTGCATAAGCAGGCAGTGAGGGTGCTATATTGACCAGTCCTAAGTCCTGAAATATCTCCAATTGAAAACTTCAGGTGCATTATCAAGCAAATATATGGCAATGTGTTACGCCCTTATCCAGGGGAATGCGGACGCAACACCAAAGACTATGACCATAATGTGAAAGCAAAAAGGGAGCGATTTTATTTTTACGTTTCTTTTTCTCACTCTATAACAATCGGGGAAGCTTAACTTCAGAGCGAGCCCAGGCCAAAATAATAAATAAAAAAAGAACTAACTTCCCGATTCGAATTCTTTTACGCAAGAACGAAAACAAAAGAAATATACATATATTCGGACTCCCTGATCTAGCCAATAAACAGGAGAAAAGATTTCAAATAAAATGGCAGCTCACTCCTACAGCTTCACTATAGTGAAATAACAGTGTAACCGACGGAGGTCTCACAGATTTATAGGTTAACAACAATACAGTGAGCAATTCGTGGTTTTGTCAATTAACAGAAATGCGGCTACCAGGTCTGGATCACAAGTTTACAAGTTAATAATGCAGTCAGCCATTCAAGATGATATAAAACAAATGAGGCTACTATGACTGGGTGTTAGAATACAAGTCTACAAGTTAACAACAATGCAGTTAGCAATCCGCAATAAGCTTTTCTCATTTTTCCGTCTAGATAGGCACTATACAGAATGAAACAACAATTATTACCGGACACAAGTTTTCGAGATCAAAACACATTTCATAGTTCGCACTCAATCACTAATGGTGTTAACCCAAAAGGTGAGCCCCAACGCCAAGCCGCCTGCGTTGAGTCTGCGGGTTTCCTGCGGATCCAGTGGTTATATAGCCAAGCTCCCAGAGACAGCCAATCCGTGACAACCACACCTCTGCAGCTCAGCCAATCTGCGCTGGATCCGTACCTGGCAATAAGCAGACTGTAAGCATTGAGACAAGAACTCCATTTTGTAACAATAAACTGGCAAATGAAAAAAAAAATTAAAATAAACCCAAAATACGACCAAGGTCGTAACACAATGAAGCAGCAGAAAACTTGCATAATGGAGGAGTGGCAGACTTGAGCAACTGGTGACCCCACTGCCCAAAGTGAGATTAAAAGCAGTGTTTTGCAGGGCTAAATAGTGAACTGTGCCAACTTTTTTTGCAGTCTTCACACTGTATATTCTCAATATGATAATTCAATACAAATGTTAAAACATCAAATAATGTGTAGTTGTACCATTTTAAAATATACAAAACCCAAAACCAGTGAAGTTGGCACGTTATGTAAATCGTAGATAAAAACAGAATACAATGATTTGCAAATCCATTTCAACTTATATTCAATTGAATACACTGCAAAAACAAGATGTTTAATTTTCGAACATTAATTGAGAAAGTTTTTTTTTTTTTTTTTTCGCAAATAATCATTAACTTAGAATTTAAAGGCAGCAACACATTGCAAAAAAGTTGGCAAAGGGGCCTTTTTACCACTGTGTTACATCGCCTTTCCTTTTAACGACACTCAGTAAACGTTTGGGAACTGAGGAGACCAATTTTTGAAGCTTTTCAGGTGGAACTCTTTCCCATTCTTGCTTGGTGTACAGCTTAAGTTGTTCAACAGCCCGGGGTCTCCGTTGTCGTATTATATGCTTCATGATGCGCCACACAATTTCAATGGGAGACAGGTCTGGACTACAGACAGGCCAGTCTAGTACCCGCACTCTTTTACTACGGAGCCATGCTGTTGTAACACGTGCAGAATGTGGCTTTGCATTGTCTTGCTGAAATAAGCAGGGGCATCCATGAAAAAGACGTTGCTTGGATGGCAACATATGTTGCTCCAAAACCTGTATGTACCTCTCAGCATTAATGGTGCCTTCACATATGTGTAAGTTGCCCATGCCTTAGGCACTAATACACCCCCATACCATCACAGATGCTGGCTTTTGAACTTTGCGCCTGTAACAGTCCAGATTGTTCTTTTCCTCTTTGGTCCGGAGGACATAACGTTCACAGTTTTCAAAAACAATTTGAAATGTGGACTCGTCAGACCACAGAACACTTTTCCACTTTGCATCAGTCCATCTTAGATGAGCTTGGGCCCAGCGACGCCGGCGGCGTTTCTGGGTGCTGTTGATAAATGGCTTTCGCTTTGCATTGTAGAGTTTTAACTTGCACTTGCAGATGTAGTGACGAACTGTAGGTACTGACAGTGGTTTTCTGAAGTGTTCCTGAGCCCATGTGGTGATGTCCTTTACACACTGATGGCGGTTTTTGATGCAGTACCGCCTGAGGGATCGAAGGTCACGGGCATTCAATGTTGGTTTTCGGCCTTGTTGCTTACGTGCAGTGATTTCTCCAGATTCTCTGAACCTTTTGACGATATTACGGACCGTAAATGATGAAATCCCTAAATTTCTTGCAATAGCTCGTTGAGGAATGTTATTTTTAAACTGTTCGACAATCAGCTCACGCATTTGTTCACTAAGTGGTGACCATCGCCCCATCCTTGTTTGTGAATGACTTAGCATTTCAGGGAAGCTGCTTTTATACCCAATCATGGCACCCACCCGTTCCCAATTAGCCCGTTCACCAGTGGCATGTTCTAAATAAGTTTTTGATGAGCATTCCTCAACTCTCTCAGTCTTTTTTGCCACTTGTGCCAGCTTTTTTGAAACATGTTGCAGGCATCAAATTCCAAATGAGCTAATATTTGCAAAAAATTACAAAGTTTACCTGTTCAAACATTAAGTAACTTGTCTTTGCAGTGTATTTAATTGAATATAGGTTGAAAAGGAGTTGCATATCTTTGTATTCTGTTTTTATTTATGATTTACACAACGTGCCAACTTCACTGGTTTTGGGTTTTGTACTTTTGCACCCAGGCTCATATTTATGATTGTTTTCAACACTCCTGACCAGTTCAATCAATCCTTGCTTCTGTTTGTTTCAGTCCAGTTTATTGGAGAATATGTAACCTGTATGATACAGTCGTTATTTAGCGCTCTTCACTGACTGACTGTCGCTATACCAACGCCTGTACGCGAAAGCTCTCAAAGTGCTTCGCGCGGCCTCGTTATGAGTGGGAGGCTTCTTCCTCTTTTTTTTGGTTTTATGGCGGTTGACAGACCTGTTGGTGTATTATTGCCAACTACTGGATTCATTCAACATAAATTTCCCTTTTCCTCTTATATCGAATTCCCACCAAAGCCTCGCCAAAGTGAAAGGTGCACTGTGTCTAACAATGCGTTTGCACTCTGCATGTGTTCAGTATGATTACACTTTCGATTTGTCTAATCTACGAGCCGAATGTAGACGCAATGCATTGGCTTTTGAAGAGGGAAATGACGTCAACACCAAAGCTGCCTGCTGATTGGTCCAGCCAAAAGATTTCAGGCGAAGCGCTGCGAGGTAGCTTTCCTTTAACGCCCTGATGGGAGCCTTCATCAAAGCCATCTAGGTGACACAAGGGCGTTAATCATTAACGTTAGAGAACATGAAGCGCATTCCGTATAGTGCACACACATTGATGTCCATACTTCCTATATCCTGGCGCCACTCTGGGCTGACACAGAAATACAGGAACGCATCTGGGAGTCCAGCAAAGATACTATATGCTTCAGTCAAGATGCAACAGCATCTCCGTAACACCGTTAGGTCCCTGTGCATGCACTTTGCTTGAAGTAACGTCAGACTCTTTTATTCTCTGTATCTCGGTGCAACATTTTGAGACGCCGTAGATTAACCGGCAGAAGTGGTCTCTATCCCTTGCGCATGCGCAGTCATCAGAGGCACCTTGTATATCTTTTATACCAGTTATATACCCCCTGTAGTCAATTACAGAGGTATAGGTATTAAAAGTGTCTGACGTTACATCGTATCTATTTTATTTAGATTTCTACTCATGTAACTGTACATATCCAATATATGTCACTCCTGTTGTGTTTTTCAGGTAAAGATACACATTCTTAAACATCCTGAGCTATATAGTGTTATGCCTTTGGGTCGGGGGACGAGGCATAATAATAGAAACGCTAGAAGCTCCTCTGTTTTGTAGTAAAATGTAGGTGTAGGTAACACACATTCAGTGGCATAGAGGCTGTGTACTGTGATTAGTGACTGGTTGGAGAAATCGGGACGATGCCTTGTGTCCTGATTGTGCAGTGGTTGGCCATGGGAGGAGTGTCCCTTTTAAATAGGCCAAAATCAAAGGTGGTTGGTGCGATGTGCCAGAGCCTTGAAGCGGAGGGTACTTTCCCTAAATGTTCGCTTCCAAACCATGCGTATGCGCCTTATCATTTTACTTTGTCACCTATTACTGGCGTGCTTGTAGTAAATACCTCACTGCACTTAACTCAAGAACCGAACGACTCGGAGCTATTCGCCGTTGGAGCGGAAGCTTGAGCTTGGTGCCATCGCGAGGGGAGGTATGTCCCGGCTTTCCTTCCAGATTCACCAGACCAGGCTAGCCTGCCTTCTATTAGAAGTGAAATCATATCCCTAGGCAAACGTGACCACAACAATAGGCATCATATCCTATTCCCTGGGGCTGTATTTTGGTTAAAATTATAAGTGTCTGATGTTACATGATCAGTTTTTCTATCAGAAATACCACTTAGCCTCGGAGTAGCCTCTAAATATTTTAACATAAGATGCCCCCACAGTACTTTCATCAAATGCAACAGCCATTTACTTAATACCACATACTTTTTATCAAAGAAATTTTCGATGATATAATTGCAGATCTAGTGTGCTAAACTGAAGTTAAAATAGTGTTCGCAAAAAAACTTGAAATATCGACAATCCCCAAATTTTAATTTTGCCATAGTTTCAAAACTTTTTATCTTGCTTTTTGGTGTGCAATCTCTTATCAATTGTCCCTGTTTAAAAGCGAAATTTGGAGCTGATACGAGCATTTTAACTTTAGATTTGTAACATTATAGTAATACAAGTGTCTGATGTTAGACAAAAATGGATGGTTATTGTTGCAGGGCTACCAAAACTGACATGTTAGGAGCACAGGGTGTGAATCAGGTTTTTCATGGAGCCAATATGTTGGTCTTCCACTGTAATAAAGCTTTTTTAATCAATTTTGACTTATGATTTGTCCGTCCCTAGGGGTAATTGTGCGGTAATTGTAAATTTCACTCATATGTGTGCGTTTTTGCTTCAGATAGTGTGTGTGTGTGTTTGTGTGTGTTAGGGAAGGCAAAAAAAGTTTTTTTACACAGCAATGCACAGTTCCACTGACACCCAGATTATTTGAGAAATACTGCTTTCACAATAATTAGGGCCCGAGCCGACTGAAAGTCGTCTGAGGACCCTATTGTAATCGTACTGTTTATTTTTATTATTATTATTATTATTATTATTATTATTATTATTCTTAACTTTCCACATATGTCCGGCCCCATCCGCAATTTGAAATTTTTGTGCGGTCGCACAGGTGCGACCCCAAATACCGAAATAGCGCCCCCTAAACACGTTTCAAAATTCCCATAGGGCAATTCAGTTACTTTGTCGTAGGCAGACAAAATTTGGTAATTATATGCTTTGTACCAAGGCATACAAAAAACTTCATAGAAGCCACGCCGTAAACCCAACAGGAAGTTGGCCATTTTGATTTGAATTTTTGAATTTTAAAACAAACGCCTCCTAGGGATTTTGCCGGATCGACTTCAAATTTGATACACATCTTCATGAGACCAAGATGATCACAAGTTGTGCTCTGAAGATCTGTAGGTCAAAGAGCGTGGCTGCTAGGGCGTGACAAATTTTAGTGACTTGACAAAAAAAATTCACAATGCTCTCACACCCAAATACTTGTTAGTAGTAGCTTCAAACTTGCGGAACATGATGACTGCTCCGTCCTGAACGTTTTGATATATTAACTTTCCACTTTGCTAATAGCGCCCCCCTGTGGTAACAGGAAGTGACCACACGTTACTTACACTTGTACTGATGACAGATTGTGGAACCCATCAACTTTATTCTACTTCTAAAACATGCAGAACAAGTTGATGAAGCTACAATATGAACGCTGTGTAGCTGCGAGTAATGGCGTCCGTGTGGTGAAGCGGTGACTTTGGATCCCTCGCCATGAAAATACGTTTGGGATTCCCAATGCTCTCACGCTCACATAATTGACTGTAGTAGCTTCAAACTTCCTGGTCATGTTCACTGCTCCGCCCTGAACGACCAGAAATATTAACTTTCCACTTTGATACGAGCGCCCCCCTCTGGTAACAGGAAGTGACCACTTATTACTTTCACTTGTACTGATGAAACATAGTGGAACACATCAACCTCATTCCACTTCTGTTTCATGCAGAACAAATTGGTGAAGCTACCTTATGAATGCTGTGAAGCTACGCATAATGGCGTTCGTGTAGTGACGTGTCGACTATCCATCCATCGCCATGAAAATACGTTTGGGTTTTTGATGACTTTAATAAACTTGCATCATCATAAAAATTTATAGACAGGTCAAGGCTGGCATGCTCTCACATCTGATTGGGGCGTTGCTCATGAGGGCTGCAACATGCCTCAATAGCGCCCCCTTGAAATTTTCAAAAACCCCACCCCATAGGGGTTTTTTGGAAGTAGGAAAATGAAAATTGGTACACTTGTATTTGGCCAAGACGACAAAAAAGTCTCTGGCATCATTTGTCTACTCCAAACAGGAAGTCGGCCATTTTGATTTTAACACGTCATTTTTGCCTGATTTCCACACATTGTATTTTAACGCACTCCTCCTAGAGATTTCAACCAATCAAAACCAGATTTGTCAGTAAACATCAAGAGACCATGCGGATCAAAAGTTGTGCTCTGCAGGTCTTTAAGTCAGTGGGCGTGGCCACTAACAGGAAGTGACCAGTTTTTACTTTCACTTGTACTGATGACATATAGTTAGCACACACGTGTATGTTGCCAATATGAACAAAAAAGTCTCTGGCACTTTTGGTCAACTCCAAACAGGAAGTCAGCCATTTTGATTTTAACGTGTCATTTTGGCCCGATTTCCACACATTGTATTTTAACGAACTCCACCTAGTGATTCCATCCAATCCACCTAATATTTATATCAGATCATCAAGAGACCATGCTGATCAAAAGTTTTGCTCTGCATATCTGTCGAAAATAGGCGTAGCCGCCAGGGTGTCCCCATTTCAGATGCCTCGCCAAACACATTCGAGCAGCTCTCTCTCCTTCATACTTCATCCAAATGGATTCAAAATTCCTGTACATGGTAAAAGCCCCACCCTTAACGCCTCGATGTGCTGCTAAGCAATCTAACTCATGGCGCCTCCTTGCGGAAACAGGAAATTCCACATTTTACGTTGAATTGGGCCGATTTGCTCAAAACTTCATATTTGTGCTTAGGGTCTGCCCCTGAATGTGCTTGCCCACATTTGGTTAACTCTGAGGGCCCCCAGGACCTGTCCAATGCTCATGAGTGCAGAGCTGCACCCGCCAGGATCTCACCACAGCTCCATTATGCGCAAGGGGGCGAGGGCCTGTTCAACGCTACTTGCAGTTTTAATTGAGGATATTTTTTCTTTTGTGGTTCTTACTCAAAATGCAGGTAAATATCAAAAATATTCAACACAGAAGAGTGATTCAAAATTCCTCCACTGCAATGTGGAAAAACTGATCTCTGTTTGTGAGAGGGGTTTGCAGTTGCAGGAGTGTTTGTAGTGCAGTTACAGCTGAATATGGCGTAACCTGACATTAGTATTGGGTGGTATAGCGATTTAGGTGCTGGGCAGTCTTTTTTATTCAATAAATGAAATTAACACTTGAATGTTTTTGTTTCATGGTCTCATTGTCTTTTACTACACTTTGCATGAAGTGTCATGGACCAGACTGCAGGAACCACACTCAGACCCAGGGATAGCGAGAACAATTTTTTTAACTTTTTTAACTGTTTTGTGATATGTGGAACAAATTCAGTATTTACCAAATGGGCCACTTTAGGCTCACATCTATTTTGTCTGGGCCAGAAGAATGCCAAAAATGCCGGATCGTTGCTTGATGTGGCCCACATCCATATGCTATCTGAGAATACTCCAAAAATATACATAGAGCTGAACTCTCTCCAAAATGTGTTGGAAAAAAGACAAGAGGAAGATAATTTCAAAAGAACTGTATGCACACACCATCGGATATTTATTTTTCAATATTTGCCCATAGTGCCCTTTATGATTACATTTGCTTTCTACAAGGTTTGATAAGAAAGTTTGAAAAGTCTATCTTTTGGCTACCTGTGCCCGCACAGCAGTGGCAAACACCAGTTTATCAGTGAGCAAACAATACAAATAGTGATCCACCCCATGAGCAGGAATTTTCCTCAAGTAACTTGTGTTAACTCAAGTAAACACAAAATGCAGTTTTTCAATGGCGATTTTATTTAAAAAAAAATTTATTTAACCTTTATTTAACCAGGAAAGTCCCGTTGAGATTGAAATCTCTTTTTCAAGGGAGCCCCTGGAGTTGAGCTGGAGAGGGAGAGGACAAGTTGCACAGCCAATTAGATCAGGAGACGATTAGGTGGTAGGTTGAAAGAGCCAGGTTGGGAATTTAGCCATGACACCGGGGAACCCCCAACTCTTATCGAAGAGTGTGATAGGATCTTTTATGACCACAGTGAGTCAGGACCTCAGTTTACGGTCTCATCCGAAAGACAGTGTCTCCTTCCGTACAGTGTCCCCAGCACTGCACTGGGGCATTGGAGATTATTCTGCCTGAGGGAAGATCACAACTTACTGACCCACTAACACCTCTTCAAACCGCTGCTTGGTTTTCCGAGATGGTGTCCCATCCAAGTACTAACCAAGCCCTCACCTGCTTAGCTTCAGCCATGCAGCTGGAGCAGATTGAGTAAAAAAAGCTGTCCAATTTTACCTGGCCATATGAGAAAAAAAATAATGGAAGAGTTTGTTTTCAAAAGGCAATAAATTCAATTTACTCATTTTGAGTAGTGCGTGACAAACCAAAATTCCTCCATGAGCACATTTCAACTCATCTAGGAGGTCACAAAAGACACCAGACTAACATTTAAAGAACTGCAGACGACACTTGCCTTAGTCAAGGTCAGTGCTCAGGATTCCACAATAAGAAAATTACTGGGCTAAAATGGCAATTTTTTTTTTCACATGGGTGATTATAGATTTTGAATAAACCCTTTACCTTCAATAAATGAAAGATTTTTGAAAAGCTGCATTTTGTATTGACTCAGATTGTCTTTGATTAAAATGAAGTGATTCTATTTTAGCTGCATATTACATCACCCATTTTGTTGTGATTTTGGTCTTGTCTTGTTTTCTGTGTTTTTGCCATGTCTTTTCTTTACTAATTTTGCTTATTATACATCCTGGTTTTTCTTTTCATGTCATTCTGTCATTCATTGCACTTTTGTCCCCCCTGTCTTGTGATCAGTATGGTACATTCCGTCTCCCCAGTCTGCGTGCCTACTTGCTTTATGTGATTTTATTATCCCCCGCCAACACGAAGTGGGAGGGGGATATAGGTTTGACCTCCGTCCGTCCGTCCGTCCGTCCATCCGTGCGTGCGTGCGTCCGTCCGTCCGAGATAAAGGGGACAGCTTTACTCAGAAAGTACTACAGATACAGTAACCAAATTTGGTGTGTAGCTTCAGACCATAAAGGCCTTGATCGAGTTCGAAAATGAGAAGTGCACGATTGGCAGGGGATGTTGTAGACCATGTCGACTTGTTGGTTTCTGGTTTTTCACATAATTACTTCAATTCTCGTCTACTTCCTTCACTTTGCTTTCCATGATTACTAATAATACTAATATTTATATTTTGTATTATACTTACTAACCAAAATAATGCTGTAGATACTTCTAACTGACTAACAAGCACTTGGGTAATTGTAAAGCTGCATTGCTACTAATTACTACTAACATGATCTCAGCACTCGCCCTGTTCTAGTCTCCGCCCCTTTACTGTCTCTGTATCTCCCTGTGATTCCACGGAATCTTCCACACGTGCTTAATTGCTGTCCTGCACTCCTTGTTCTGTGCACTAAGAACTCCCTGACTGGAAGCATTTCTTTGTCATTGTTTTTCAATGTGATTCCTTTCTGTGTTCTGGCTTTTGCCAATCATTGTATTTAGGACTTCCCCATGTACTCTCCCCTGTGTGATTGGCTCTCATCCCATTCTCCTGTTCCTTGATAGCATGTGACTTCCCTTTTGTCTACTTAAGGTCTTTCACTACAGTGCATTCTTGTCAGAATGTTGATCCTGTCTTTCAGTGTAAATATTCAAGTATAAATCATTCACAAGACCAGTCAATTTTTAATGCATGAATTACTTTAATAAAAGATGCAAGCGACAAGAGCTTCTTAGCTGGTGAGCCATTTAACCTCAAAACAGGCCCAAATTGCATGACGCAGATACAAGGAAATTTTTTCATCGCATAGGACGTCATTCCAATCCTTTTTGTCTGAGGCTAAAAAAGAGATGAATCAGTGTATTTCTGCAATATTTTTCATGGCATGAAGGTGAGAAGGCGGCACTGGGTACTTCCATTGCCTTTTACAGTTTGAGTGAGTAAAATATTCATTGTTAGCTCTGTTTGGTTCACCAGGATTCCACTATGTAAAATTCAGAGGATTACCGTCAGACCATAACCAAGTTCCCTCCTGCACAGGAGAGAAGCTCAAGAGCATTGGCACAAGATGCATTTCGACCAGCCAGCTCACGTTGACCATCAAAAGTAGCACAGAGTTAGTGGTATATGGTGATTTTTTTTTTCTCCTAGTCTTTATGCATGTTTTTGGGTGTTTTTTCAGGAAAGCAACTCATATAGCCCACCAACCAGAGGGGCGGAGAAGTATGTGATGTACGTAATAATGTTTTTGGACATGTGGGCAAATCACAAGTTCTCTGAGAGAACTAACTTCCCAAGCTGTACCATGTTTTTAAAAAAAGCCCACATAATAAAATAGGAAAATTTATTTCATTACATTTAGCAACTCACATAAAATAGCATTACCTGCACTCACTAGTTTAATGCTAGCTTTCATCTTAGAAAATTTGCAGAGCAACTGCATGCTGAGTGGTTTTTCCAACTACAAGTAACTTTGATTTCTGACAGCATATAATATCCGTTTTGATCTATCTAATGAGAACATCATTTCAGTTAAAGTACTGTGGTAAGTTCTGTGCACATTATGATCATCTCCCACAAATTGCTCAGAAAGCAGATTACTTGGAGGGAGTCATCACATCCATTCGCTAAGCTGCTCGAACCACTGAATCATGCAGTTGCATCAAATGCACTGAAAGCCCATTCCAGAATTTAATGTCTCTATGATCATTGTGCTTTAGTAGTGCCTTGAGACACTGATAACCCTCTTCAATGTGCCCCGAAACCAGATCTCCACCAAGAGTTCGACAGCGTGTCTGAGAGAGAGAGAGAGAGAGAGGAAGGGAGAGTCACATCTTGATCCCTTTTAAATGGTTTAATGTTTTTCTCTGGCTGTTCATGTGTCCTGTTTTTTTCTGTTGATCATTTTATTGTTAATTGAATTTTAATAAAATTTTTTAATTTTTTTTTATTTTAACTGTTAATTGTATGATTGCCCTGATATCTCCCCAATTCCTCACACCTGTTTCTCATTGGTGCTCATTGGACCCGTGAATTTCAGCCTTTCAGTTCCTCCCTGCCAGATTGTCTTGTACCTTTTCTGTGTTGTGCCAAGCTCTCTTGTGGTTTCTCAAACCTGGTTCCTGCATTCTTCTGCTCTCTGCACATTCCTGTTCCTTGTTTTTGCCTGCCTCCAAGCTCCAGCAACCTGCCACCTTAGTGTTCCTGTCTGCCCAGCTTCTGGTCTTTCCTTGCCCTCTCCTGCCCTCAGCTTCTCTAATTCATGAATTTGACCTCCATCTATCAAATGCCCACCGGCACGGAGATAAAGTGTCTTGTCAAATGCCGAACGTTTCTTATTCCCACTGGAAGTGTCAGTAGCATCAATAGTGACAGGTGACAACCCAACCAATAGGCAAATCATGGGTGCCACTCTTCAAATATTCAATATGACAACCTTTAATTTTGAAAACACCAGCTGATATAGCTTATTTTTAGTGATGGCTAAGTGCGACGTTTGGCTTATTGAGCATTATACGTTGTACAAAAAAAAAAAAAAAACTTGAGGAAGCATGTTGTGCTTGCATGTTCAAAGAGAATATTCACAAAATTATACTTCATCTTCACTCACCATAAAAGCTGTGGAAATAAGCTCACCAGCAATGCATTGCATTTAGAAGTGCTTTGCAAAGATGCAGTTGCAGTGCCTTCCAAAGACTGATTCTTGTAGCCAAGAACACTAGACTTTTAAATTACTATTGCGTCATTTTATGGCCTAGTTCAAGTAGGAAGTTTATTGGGTGGAAAAGTTTGGAGCATAATTTAACAAAAAGACATATTTTCATGAGAATATTTCAGTCAATGAGTCACAAGGACATCACACAGTGGCCCATACTTTTGTCCACAAGATAAATGACCTGCTTCTAATAAGGAAGATACAAAGACTCATTATGATCAGCATTAGTAGAGGATCGAGTTCTTTTGAAAAGTGGGGGAAAACTGAACACTTTCTCAGAAAGAACTGCTGAAAGCCTCAGATAGAGTCACTCCTCAATCTGAAAATCTCAGGCCCTTGATATATTGTAAATTTATAATTTTCTTAGCATTTAGATCACAGCCTAGGACCACAGAACTACAGCTAATGCATATTCAGCTGTTGGCCTCTAAGGCCCCCCCCGCAAAAAAACAAAAAAAATATTTGTTTATCATCCCTGGCCGCATCAGAATTCATGCTGCACCATTTTTTAAAAATGTATTATTTTTAGACTTGTAGAAAGGGCAGTCAGCAGAGTGGACTCAGCAAGCAGCACGAATGTACCCATCGAAACTTAAGCCGCTTACTTGAAAAAGTTATGTTCCTGTGATGTTCTGTCGGATACCGGAAAATAAACGGGTCGAGAGACCTAGAAAAACATGAGATGAATGAACAACTTTACTCAAGATAAAATTGTATTCACTCAAAAATAAAACATCGACCCTCCACATGTTTTTCAGATTAAAAGGATGATGAACTTAATATATTTCTTTTCAGGGGCCCATAATATGTGCAATATTCATAAGAGGTGGTGGTAAATGTTAGGAACAGGGGGATCTCACCATGGTCATGCGGGTATCACATGAACCTTGCCCCCATAACCAAGCCTCATCTGCCGCTAGCTTGACAAATTTGAAAAAAGATTTCATAAACATATTGTTCACAAAATATTCACATTTTCTCATAATAACAACAAGAAAAACAAGAATAGCCTATTGGCGTGCCAATCTAGTGGAGAAAAACGCTCTATAATAGCTTATGAACAAAAAAGCATGAGAAATGTCTGTATATTTATACCAGGTCATGATATTTTCCATTTCAACCATTAAATGTACAAGCTACTTCATGAAAAAGTTGGGATGGTATGGAAAATGCAAATAAAAAAGAAAACCGATTTGAAAATAATCCTCGACCTGTGTTGGCTTTAACCCCTCTGTGCAGATGTAGAACCGGCGGACATGCAGCTGCTCTATTTATGCACGCAGTTACACTATTCTATCACTAGATGGCTGGTTCAGTTATTGAATATTCACTAGCAAACTGAGCTCGAACACAATTTAGAATATAGACGAGTTCAGTCCCATGCCTGTTTCCCAGGAGTTGCATGAATTAAACTCCTCAGCTAAGCCTGATGCACAAACTGCTCAATATACTTGCCTGCAGTATCTATTCAGCAATCAAAAAAAAAAAGATCTCTTGCGATAAAAAAAAAATCGTTGTCTTTGGTAGCAACCACTTCAGCTGTAGTCAGCCAATATATATACTGCATGTGGTGGGATTTTGCTCAATGTGGCTCTGTGTTTTAGAATTTAAACCAAATTCAACTAAATCGAATGCCAAGGTTTGGCTTGTTTAAAATGCGAACAGCTCAAGCACTTAGGTAGACCCCCCTACTATATTATGTTGCACCATTCTGTTTGATCTTTGACAGCATATTGCCTGCTTTGCCCTGATAGTGAAATGTTAATTTTGTAAGAATAAGGTAAATTTAAGTTTTTACTGTGTTTATATAAGGTGGCAAGCTTGGAAGTAAGAGCTGCTCTCTACTCTTTGAAGGGTGAATATTCTGACCATTAAATAAGCAGTTCCTTTTATGAGGATGTGTGCTGGCTTGGGGGAATCAGAATAAAAATTGACAAAATTCTAAACTTTATCATGGAGAAAAGGCATGTTTTGGGTTTGGAGAGGTTACTGGTGACCATTGATGACCACCTACTCCTATATTAATAAACATGCGAAGTTCAACCAGAAAATCATTAGGTCACATTGAATTTCATGCCTCGAAAATTGATTTGTGTTAAATATATGATCATTTTATGATTTGACTGTGCATCATTTGGAGGGATCTGAGAGTTTGGGGAGCCACCTGGGGAGTTGTCTTATTTGGCTCTGAAGGAGCAGATAATTTAGAATTTCATGCTCAGATGAAGAATACTTGTGGACAAGGACTTTATGATCCCAGAAGTGTATAGTTTTAACCCCCAGACATTCTTCAATTTTCAGTATTTTATTTTTTACAATTTCAATGCTTAATTTTCATGAAGATTTTGGATGTTTGCAGCCCTTTTTCTCAACCAAAATCAATCAAAATAAACTGAAATATGACAAAATTCTAAATGCTACAAGTGTCTTGACTCAGTTGAGCCATTGCTTTCCTCTCTGTCAAGCTACAATCTTCTATTATAAAGCCTTAAATTAGGTAACACATAAATAGCCAGATTTGGCTTCTGTGCAGAAGGGCTAATATTTTATTTTATTTTTACTTTATTGTTTTTTTTTGGGGGGGGGGATAAAAATCAGTTTGATATTGTAAGCCTGCAAAGCCTACCCCTGGGATAGGATTGTGTCAGCTCTCCAAGAAATTATTTGGGAAACTGAGGACAAGAATTTATTTCCAGTTTTGAAGGATTTTTCCCCAAATGCATTTTCAGCTGACCTCCGTGTTTTGCACTTCTCAAAGTACTCTGTCATTAGGAAACCAAGCATTTGTAACATGCGCACAATGTAGTTTGCAACAAGTAAGCAGGGGTGTCCCTAAAAAGGTGCCATCACCACAATGCATATATATATCCTTCAGCATCAATGGCAGCTTCACAGTTTCAACTTACCCCTACATTGGGCACTAACAAACCTCCATGCCATGCATGGCATAACTTGGCTTTTGAACCTTAAATAGGTAACAACCAGTTGAATAAATTTCCAGGGTACTCATTAAAGATACTTGGATGACATTGCAATGGCCAAAGTGCACTGTAGCCTATGCACCCAGATCTTTTTTCTGGAGTACTGTTTTCTGTACAGTGCAATCAATGGTATCCCACCGAGACTCGTGGGTAAACTTCTCTAAATAACTTTAATACTTTGAATAACAGAATAAATAAAATGTTTAATTGAAGTCCACAAAATAAAGACAAGTACTAACACAAAAATAAACAATAAATAATTTGTGCACCTGTGAAGGGTGAAGGGAAGTTGGACGCCAAGAGCAGCAGGCAAAAATAAAAGGCAAAACCCGCAGCATGCTGAGAGACTAAAAAACAGATTGAAATTACGAGATTTGCGCTCCCAACGGACCTGACGCCGTCTGTGGTAGAAAAACAGGTGAGCTCGAGGAAACCAAAAGAAAAGGGAAATAAACCAAGGATTCCCCTGCTCACTAACACTAAACCTGTTATGCAGCTAAGTCCCCGACAATACTCTTTCAAGACACCTTACTGGCTAAAGCGCAATAGAAACACTGACACTCTAGCAACGAGAGCAAGGCAGAATAGCAGCTTAAATAGAGTCCGGGTAACGCCCCCAACTAATGCCAGCTGGCCCAGGAATCCGATATGGCGCAAAACGATATCGTCCCGGACGAGAGCAACAAAGCTCTCAATACCTCCAAACCTTGACAGCACCAGTCTATTTTGTGAATACCCAATAGGGTGGCAATATTGGTCCTAAAGTTTACCCAGCCTCCCAAGATGGATTGCTCTTCTTTCGATTACGCCTACCGTATGTGTGCCATGCATGTATTTAAATACACACAGAAAAACCACTCCCACTGAGGGACCCCTGAAGAGCAACACTAGTCCTCTTCACTAGTCCATTATTATGTGGTGTTCTGTCAGTTTTCTGACCTGAAATAAGGCTGAACAATTATTGTAGCCCCCAGACGAAGTTGGGCAGCTACTATAGATTCATGCTTGTCGTCCTTGTCTCCGCGTCCACAAACACTTCCTTGTGGATGCTGTACGGGCTGTAATTTTTGATCGATTACTTTAATATTTGGTATGGACATGTGTTATTCTTCAGTTATGGCACCTATCAACTTTGGTTGCCATGAACAGTACTAGGCAAAAAAAGGAGAAGCGGCTTTTGGGGGCTACACCACCCATACAGCTGCGGGCGACCAGACTGTCTACTTTAGTATGGTCTTACAGCATCTGTAAGAATAGGAATTTCAAAAGTCAACAAGAGTTAAACTGCAGAGCTATAAAAAAAAAAAAAAAAAAGAATTTGACATGAAATGGGAAAAGGTCAAAACACTGGCATGACTTGACGAGCAACTTTTATGACTGAATTGTTGGGTCACTGGATCACTACTCAGAAGAGCATGAATGGACTTCCAGAAACAAATCACTCGTATGGTGAACAAGGGTAGGTTTGTTTCTTCTGATGTCTGTCTCTGTCTGTCTGTCTGTCTCTCTCTCTCTCTCTGAAGTGCTGAAACCATGGCATTTTAGTGATGACATCCATCCCGTTTTTTTTAACGCTTTAAGTATCTATCCTCTTTATAGATTGATTGGTGCTATATTGCACTTGAAAATGATTCATTATCCATAAAAGTGAGCTCCATGAAACAAAACTGTTGATTTGTAGTAAATACTAAATTACTTCTTCGATTTTATATATCAGTTCAAAATGCAGCCATTTAGATAACTTTGGAGAGGTAAGCTGCTCTTATTTGGCTCCATAGACAATTAGTGGTTTGGGAATCACCTGCAGAAACAGCACACATATGGTCAGGGAGATTCGAATCCCAGAAAAGTAATGTTTTACCCCCTAGGGAATTTTTTGGCGAATTTTCACTTGGCTTAATTGGTAGGTAGGCATATACATAGAGGTAAATATACGGTACTTTAATGTATAATAGAGTGCACACGCTTACAAACATATGGGATAGATACTTTGGACAAGCGATAGCTATCAACCAGCAAAAGATAATAGACGCAACTGATAACCAGAAATTCTTCGGAATAATTGTGTAGCTGCGTTCCCTGCTGTTACTTTTCCATAAAAATGTCTTTGACAGTTGAAAAGGTAAATAAATGTGACTCATTCCTAAAAGTTTTCCCTGTATGTGCTTTGTGCCTCACAATGTTTATCCAGAGACTGAATTACAATGCAGCAGCAGCTTATTTTACTTGGAATTTACTTCAATGGTGAAGTCATTCAAGTCAATATGGCATGATCCTAAAATTTTCTCGCGTTCAAGAACTTAGAAATAAACATCAGTAACGTTTGATTGTCAGTAAACACAAAAGCATATTTGTATTCCTAATTTAAGGCATTCAGTGATCCCTGTATGTTGCAAATTTTATCAAGTAACTTCACAAACACTTTCACTTCCCTTCCAATGAAATAAATAGAAATAGGAAATTTTGCTGGATTTTTTTTTACCCTATTTGGCAGTATAAACTCCAAACCTGCTGTCCTCTTCACCATCTCACCTTTTTGCTAAGATTGTTTTGCATCGTATATGACATTCTCAGTGGGACTATTTTTTTTTCTCTGGATCAAGCAGGGCCGGACTATGGGGGGTCTGGGCCCCGGGGCCAGGAGTTTGCAAAGGCCCCAACCTACTGTACCTAAGGATTCTACAAAGGTTTCTTTCTGCTCTTCCTTCTTGCATTGTCGTCCACTAACTCATCAAAGTTGAGCTGTCGAACAAACTCTGATTCTTTTGCTAGAAGGGAGAGTGAATTCAACCGATTTTGGCACATTTTCATCCTGAGCTCATTTTTAATTCGAGCCAGTCTGGAGAATGACCGTTCCCCTTCACAGTTTGTTATTGGCAGGGTCAAAAACAGTCTGAGTGCTATGTAAACATTTGGGAAAGAGGACTGTAAATCCAAATTTACCATGGTCTTTAGCATTGTATTTGGGCAGTTTTGTTCTTCTGAAATGAATGATTTGTACTGAACAAGTTCATCTGCCAAGCTCTCGGTCAGATCAGTGGGATATGCTGCAGGAAGAGATTCCGCCCTTAAAGTGAGCTCACTGTTGGACATATTATCAGGCATGAAAAGAACATGAAAAAGATTGGTCAAGTGTGTGTTTGCAGTTAACTGATGGTTAAGACAGGACACAAGTTTGTCAATTAGAACATTGAATGTTTCAATCCAAAACTTTTCTTTTCCACTAAATTCAACACCTGGCTCTGCACTTTCATCAGCCATACATATGCGCTTCTTTGTGCGCTGGAGGTCATGACTGTAGTCTTGGGAGACTGAATCTGTAACATTTAAAGCTGATCCTTCAAAAAAGACAAAATTGTATCTCTGTGTTGCCACAAAGTCACAAAGTGATAGGAAAAGCTGTGTAGCTGTGTGTATGTCAATGTCATGTTTCTGCAACTGCAGGCTCGTGGCTTGGAACCGCTGCAGTATTGTATCCCAAACGTGAGCCATGAAAGCTATCTCTAGGTTGTCCAGTTTGCCACAGAGTGTAGAGGCCTCGCTTCTAGTTTCCCGTTACTCCTGTGAATCTTTGGAGATATTGTTCAATGCCTCTCTCAATTGTGCATAATATTTCCAAAGAGCCTTTGCTGATTCAGCTCTTGAACTCCAGTGAGTACCTGACAAAGATTTCAGTGTGAGTTTCACATCTGTATCACGAAACACCTTTCCCCACCTGTGTGTTGACGAGGCACAAAATGTGTGCATTGATTGCAGAGAGTGAAAGAAATGGCCAGCTTCTGGGCTACTGTCAACAGCAGTGACACCAACTAAATTCATTGAATGTGCTGCACAGGGGACATAACAAATCAATGGGTTTATTCGTTTCAGATGAGCTTGGACTCCATTGTAAAATACTGACATATTACTTGCATTGTCATAAGACTGGCCTCGACAGTTAGTTAAGTCTAGGCCCAGGTTATCCACCATTGCAACAACACACTCAGTCAAACTGTTCCCACTATGATTTTCAATAGGCTGCAATGCCAGAAAACGCTCAAGTACTTCTCCACCATTATATACAAACCTGAAAATAAAAGTGAGTTGGTCCACATGAGCAAGGTCTGGAGTGTAGTCAATGATAACAGAGAAGTATTTGGCCTCTTTAATCTCGCTGATAATTTCTTCCTTTGTTCTTTCTCCCATTAAGTGAATAAATTCCCCACAGATTGTGGATGAGAGGTAGGACACAGAGCCTTTGCCCCTGCCTCCAAACCTGATCAGCTAGAAAAGGGTCAAATTTGGCCAACAGTTCAACAATGCCCAATAAATGACCATTGTGAGGTGATTCCAACCGCTCATCATCTCCCCTGAAAGCAAGGCCCCTCTCCCCCAATAACTGAATTACAGCAACAACTCTTTTCAAAACTTCCCGCCAGTATTGCCTCTCTGCATCAATTTGTTTGACAAGATCAGAATCAACTCTTCCTGTGTTCTTGGAGCGACTGTGTAATGCTAACATGCAAGCCTTATGTTCCTCACTCCTCTCATGCGCACCGATACGCTCAGAATGTTTCCAATCAGAAAACCCATGGACAAACGCATTGTGCTCATTTGAAAACAGTTTGCAAGCAAAACAAAAGATGCAACCAAATGAAGGGGAGTAAAGTAGGCACTGCCTAGTCACAGACTGGCCATTAGGTAGAGAGCATTTGATTAAGGAATTTGTGAAACTCCTTGTGACGCCCCCCATGGTCCTGTCCCTACTTGAGGCAGGGTACTTTTCTCTTCGATTTTGAAAAGCAGCTGCCCCTCTACTAACCAGAAATGACTTGACCTGTTCAGTAATGACACTTGGCCATAAAGCAGGGTCATTAACCATTTCAAACCAGGAGTTTGAGCCCCTAGCTCCTAATGTGATACTGGTCTTAGTGTATCCCTCCTGATTTGACGAGACTTTCTCAGGCGATGCCTGGTCTGACAGTGAGTCTCCTGTCCTCAGAGTGCACAAGTCTTTAATGGTTGTGGTATTTGGCCATAAAGCAGGGTCAATAAGAGGTTCATGACCGGAGTTGGTGTCCCCAGCTTCTGGTGTGAAACTGGGCTCCATGCAATCCTCCTCACTTGGAAAGATTTTCTCATGTGATGCCTGGTCTGAGTGTGGGCCTGAGGCCTGAGCCTGACAGGCTGGGTCTACGCTTGTTTGGGTGTGTGAGAGCTCCGGTATGATCAAACCAGTGGTGATCTCTTCATTGCTGCAACTCGGGCTACTGATGACATTATCAATATTTGAATCTTGAGGCTTGTCGAAAAAGTTAGAAATCAGAGGCACATTAAAAAAATAAAAAATAAAAAATAAAAAAATCGGCCTGCTTTTCCTCCCTATATTTTTTGGCTTTCCGTTTTGAAGCCCCACTTTTTTGTTTGCAATCCATACTGATGCCAAGAGTGTAACATCAATTGGATTCTCACGGGGATTTTCACAACTGATTGTAATAATATAACAATAATATAATACAGTATAAACGAGTACCCACAATACAATACAAGGCAACAAGCCGAAAAAAAGGGAGCTGGAAATGCTTAAACCTTTTACAAAGGCTTTGAGCCTGTGAAGGTGCAGTGTTGTTTCTAATAATATAATATAATATAAATAGATATAAGCCTTTGAAAAGGCTGTTGAATGTTAAACTGCTGAACAAGTCAGGTTGCACAGGTTGAATACAAAGCAAGTTGTCAAGCTGAAAGGTCAGGTTGTGAGGAGTAGTGAAGCAGGGGGCTATATATAGAGGGAGCCCAAGTCTCCGCCCCTTCATTCAGTCCATTGGAAAATCGATATTGGAATTTCACTTAGACTTCCAAATTTGTTCACTGATAATACAGTAGCCCTTACAATGGCTTTAAGTCTTAAGGTACACTAATATAATGTACATGTCAATGAGCTTTTTAATAGGGCGTTGGATGCTAAATCTGATAGTCTAGGAAACGTTTTAATGTGAGAATGTTGTTAGGAGTTTCGATAAATGGATTTAATATTATTGGATTTTCACTTAAACTTCCTAAATTTCTGCCATGTGAGGAGTTTCGATAAAAGCAATGCCAAGGGTAATGTGGGAGTGTTTTATCGATATTGGATTTTGACTTGGACTTCACTTTGTAGGCATTGGTGTGTACAGTACGCCCCTTTACGGTGGAGACATATGGAAGCGAAATCTGCAAAGTGAAGCAGGGCGAAACTCAGTGTTTTGAAGGTGAATATCTACCAATCTACTACTCTCCTCGAAGATAGTGAAGTGAAGATAGTCGAAGACAGTGGTCCAGTCACAATACACAGCAGATTCAAGTGTCATTATAACCTACCTGAGTCTAGCTCAGCTATTGGACACTTGCTTCACGATATGGTCGCGACGCACGATAAATTTGCATGGAGTTAGAGATTTCTGAACTTTAGGACGTGTCGCAATGACAGTTTAGATGCACTCCAAGGACCATGTCGTATTGTGTACACACAATACTGTGCGGGAGCGAAATCACTTCTCATAGAAAATAGGTCCAGCTTCTACTAGCTGTCTACTGGGGCCAGCGATAGGCCCAGGATATGCTTGCCGTGTGCGCATTTTATGCCCGAATGCTTTGCCATGCGTATTTTATGTCGATGTTACGCGTGGTAGCATACCTGAACACAAGGTACGCAGACATGTGCGCATGTTGAAATATTGACACAACCGCGAGGGGCGATCTTCCGAACTTCCATGTTGAGCTCGTGGTAGAGTCAAACAATGGTGGAAAATATTAATGAGAGCCCGGTTGGCTATCTGCTCCCTACATGATACCGCCAGTATCCAGTGTTACCAATTTAGCGACTTTGTAGCTAGATTTAGCGACTTTTGGCCTTCTCTGGCGACTAAAACCTCATCTAGCGACTTAGCGGCTTTTTAGGTGAATCTGGCGACTTTAAAAAAAACACATCTCTTGAGTGTCAAAATCATTGTTTTTCAATACAACTTCAGCTCTGCACCGCCACCAGAAGCTTATTTCATGGTTAAGCAGCACTACACATTAGCCCAGATCTCGAAACTGTACCCTGCTATGTAGACACATTTTCTTGAGATTAGTGAATCATGCTTGACGTTATGACATCATAGTAACGTCATAACGTAATCTAGCGACTTTTCAGATAGCCAATAGCGACTTTTGGTGATTTGTTTTTGGCAACACTACCAGTATCGTGCGGAGTGCTCTGATCGTTCTGCTGCAAGTATGTGCGGTTGCGCACGTAAATTAAGTCACACAGCTAGCATATCCTGGGTCTTAGGGCTCACTGAAAGGACTTTCATTCAAAACCCTTGGTAAATCAGAGGCCCTTTGTAAGAACATTTCTAATCAGAGGGCTCTCTTAACAATATGCTCTCCCATTAGGGCTCTCCCTAAGTCCCCCACATAGCCAGAGGTCGCGACCCTTAGCAGGGGCTTTCATAATCATAGGGCCCTCGGAAACCATTCCCCCCTACTTCCTTGAACCCCTAGTTGGTAGTTAAGGAAAATGATTGCGAACAACCCAGGACTAATTGTCATAAGGGACGTGTCTGCCCCCCCCAACTCTCGGGTCTAGATCCGCTACTGTTAGTCCAGAACTAAGCTTAATCCATTGCTGTGAAACTGGCCCCACGAGTATCAATGAATCAATGAGTACCACAACATGACTTTACTTCGGGGGTAGACAAATCAGGTGATCCAAATGCTGATGGATACATTTTATACTCAGTTAACTGGCTTTTTAGGTAGGCCTGTGGCACTTCTGTTGAGTTTAAATATGGCAAATCATTTGCCACTAATTTATGAATTGGTATAAGAAAAAATATTTTTCTTTTCGTGTATCTGTCTTTCTCAGGCAACACTCCACTGCTTTCAACAACAGAAATGCGATTATAAATGAATTATTTTACAATCTTGAACAAATGAATTTATTTATGTACTTGAATGATTTGCACCATAACAATGACATGAGTGCAATAGAGTTTTCAACAACACAAATGCAATACAAAAGAAGATTACTCATTTTCCACCCGCCATGTTGTAAATGTTGTAAATGTGTTAAAAATACCATTTGGTCTGTTTTCATAGAAATATGTAGCTATTCTTTTTTTTATCAGAGAGGCTGAACTAATACATTTTCCTTAAATAAACTTTTGTGAAGTACAATCCAACTAATTTGATTGCAAAAATAATTAATGTATGAAATAAGTGAATTAACAACCCTCAACTGATAATACATTTGCTATGAATGAATCACAAAAAGTTTTGGTGACTTCATCACGGTGAGCAACAGGAATACATGATACAACTTGCATTAACTCATGCATTAAATCATAATGAGTCATGCATTAGTAATTATTAAAGCAGATGATTTCTCCTTTAACTGTAAACTGTTACCAATAAGAACAATAAAAAATAGGACTCACCCCCAGTCCCTCTAGAAAGAACCACAGCACAGAGTAACGCAAACACTTAGAAGGGGGCCATGATGTGTCTTCAGCTACCAGGAGAGAAAGATACAGTCAACTCAAAAATGATATATACCCTTCATGAAAATGAACAACAACCAATTGATCAAAAATAAATAAATAAATAAATAAATGATATATATATATTATGAATCAGATATTCAAATAAACCTTGTGGGAGAGTGTTATTGAGTACTTTTTCAGTATTAACATCACTAGATACATATGTAAAATAAACAAGCAAAAATAATGTTACCTTTAGACAGCACGTTGAGTTTGGAGAGCAGCTTTCTTCTTTTACTCTTCACTTAAAGGAAAGATTTTCTTCATTTGCAACAGAAAATGATTACTTGTTAAAAACAAGTTGAGAACATGGTTGTGGGCTGCAGTGCTGGTAGGAACTTGATAGTTGACATGAGCCTATTCTGCAAAATGTCTTGGTTTAGCTTCACTTACCACAGAATCTTCTGAAATTATTTATTCACTGATGATTGTTCTTTTTTTTATTTTTTTTTAGGAAAGTTCCTTGTGATACAGTTGGAGAGTATTTCACACTCGGAGTCTAGCAGCCAGGAGCATTTGGTGGAGGGACTAAAGACCATCTGATCATCTTAAAAGTAAGTAAATCAAAAGTACTAATTGAAGCACCTATTACTAAAACCCCATAAGTCACACTTGACTTGACTTGTGGGGTTTTAGTAATCAGTGCTTCAATTATAGCTTTGTTTGGAGTGGCAGGAGGTATGTTTGGATAGACACAAGATAGTGCTGTTAGACAAACACCCCCTAAGGTAAGAGCTGCAGGGGCATCCTGATTGTAGATCGTCTAAATGTGATGGAGCAGTGGCTCTACTGTGAGGTCTGCCCTGATGGTTATATCTCTAACAGTATCAAGGAGAGTTAGCTCTACCACGCTATGGGGGAACCCCATGTCTGCCATTTGTGTTTACAATCTCTCTGTTAATAGTTACCCTTAGCTCATGGCCACTGGTAAGGAAGAGAATGAAGATAAAATATTAAATTATCGCTGACATCCAGTCCAGAGCCTGCATCTGAGTCCGCAGCAGTCATAGCGGGATTGATCTCTCAATCCTTTTTTCTCTTACTTAAGAATAAGACCCCAAGGCTCCTCCATCCAGACTAGCAATTCCCCAACCCTTCCCCCTCTCACTCAAAGGGAATAATACAAAAATACATTTTGTCTTCTCTAAGATCACCGTGGTCACAGACTTGGGAATCCTGTCCCTTATGCCAAAAGCATCACACGCTTCTGCAGACCATTCTAGAGTAGCTCAAAAGCCATAGTCTCGAAAGGATGACAACATCTGAAAACAGATTTTTTTTTTCTGCAAGCACAGTCCTGCAGTATGAGGCCTTTGTTATTCCTATGCTAATGAGTAGAACAACCTGTGCACACTGAATTCAGAGTGACCGATGACGTCACAGCCAAACTGCCATGCTGAGGTAACTGATTTTTTTTCTCATGGACCCAAAAATGAACAAAGACAGCCTCAAAATTACAGTTGGTACTATATCTATGTAAGCATAAAATAACACCTACTGCACCACAAAGGACGCAAATTTGTAATATATCAGGCTAAAATATGGCCAGAAATTAAAATAAGGAAATTTTTAGAACACCGCTACGGGCTACTACTGAGAAATCGTGATGAAAAGCGGTTGCAATTTTGACCACAAATCGCAATATTTTTCTTTAGTGGCCAAATTTAGAGTAGTACTGCAGACAACATTGCTGGAATTCAGTGCTAAAAAAAGAACAATATGCATTCACACACAAGTTGTAATGAAACTGATTAGTATGAGAGCATTTAGAAAGTTAAACCGCGCTCCTTTTCATGGCCAAACAAAGTCAATCACAAAGTGACCATATTAAGTTATGGTTAAGTTATGAGTTATTAAGTGTCATCAATGAAGGCAAAATAGCTTTCACTGTGAAGGTTAAGAACTAGGATAAACTTCAGATCACGTTTAAACTGTATTACATTGGTATAAATCCCCTTAACACTCCGACGGCCCGTATACGGGCCCATCAGGAAAGTTAAAAACAAGAAAAGATTTCATTTTCCCTTGAGTACGCCCTTTATAGGCATTTTTAGAAAATTTTACCGGAGTGGTAAGGGGTTAACTCACCAAGCGGAATGAAACCACACTAAAATCCTCTCAGAAGTCTCAATGTGCTGGTAGACTTTTTCTTTCTGGCAGTCATGAAGGTCTTTCATCCCATCCTGCTAAATTTCACCTGAGGTCCTTCTTGTGAGGATGGTGAATGCCAGTTGTTGGCCATCTGCTGTTCCAGTGGAATGTGTGTGTGTGTGTGTGTGTGTGTGTGTGGAAGGGGGGGGGGGGGGGGGGGAGGGTTCATTAAGTGATTTCTCTTTGTATGCCATTTACTTAGTGTATTGGGCCAACAGCAAATCAGTTAAATTAACTCTTGCTTGAACCTGCAGGTGTGGAGTAATAGTATGTAAAAGCCCAGCAGAGAACCTTTCATTCAGTAACTGAGAGCTACACATTTATAAACTGATGGTTTAGCCCAAAGCATATTTAAAGCTGTGGATCGCTCACTCATTTTTTTCTTTCTTTTGGAGTGGTTGCAGGCCGGTGGCATTGGACTCATGCCGGTGTTTTTCCTCCTGCTGTTCATTTTAAAGAGCAAACGCGTTCAGTGCTTAACAAATTTATTAGACCAACTGTCATAAAAAAATGAGAAAACATGAATACTTAAGAAATCTGTCAAAATTTTATTTAAAACTAAAAATGATTTTGTTATTTCTTTGGCAAATAATGAACTGAAAACACTAAATAGTCCTTATTCACACATAAAAACCAAAAAACTATATTTTGTATGGCCTCCTTTGGCCTTGATAAAAGCTTGCACTCTTGCAATCAACCACTAAAACTTATTTTTATTTTCAGGAATGCAAGACTGTTATGTGGCATCTTAATCAAATCATAAATGTGCTTAACTATTCTGCTTTTTTGTAAAATGGTAAATTAGAAAATTTATGGATAACATTTTAGCATTAATAATATTATTTCAGTGAAAGAGCTTTGCATACTGGTGGATTAACTATTACAAAAACAAAAACATCATTTTAGTAATTAGCGACACAGTTAATATAGGGCAGCTGCGGCATAAACCTTAAATTGGGTGGTGGTCTCATAACATTTTTAAGCACTGTATTTCTTTGAAAAAAGCCATGCAAAACAAAAGTCAAATTTGAGCTCTTAACCAAGTTTTTGGACTTTTCTTTCTTGGTTCCAGGTGCTCTATACTTCCCAGAGCTGCTGATTACCTCTTTGAAAGTTGGGGCTCTTGGATCTTTCCCCTACAGCTTGGAGCACGTGAATTTCCTCAATTGTCTTTCAGGACTTTTTGCCTTGGTAAAATTTGTGATCATCCCAGGCAGTGTTACCTTGCCCAGAAAACAAACAATGAAAAGCAAACCTGAAAGTCAATTACAGTAGATCTTTGCTGCATTAGACAAATAAAGCTCGCGATAAAGCCATTTCTGCAGAAGGTTTACTTTGGAACAGAATACCTACTTCCAAGGAAAGTGCGTGCTCATATTAACAGCAAGAAAGTTGCAGAGTTGTAAGAGACATATGACATTTCATTAATTTTGCAGGTGCCCAGAACAAATTGCATTGAACAACACCATTGGAGGATTCAGCTAATTTGCTGCACATGATGCCAAAACTAAAAAACATTTCAAAACAAACTGAGCGGTAACTATATACTGCGTAAGAAAAAGCATACAGCTAATTGTTAACCTATATATGTAATCACATATGCAATATGAGATACAGTATAATGCAAAAGATCATTTCTTACCATTGGTAAGATTTCAACAATATTGGTGTCAAATCGTAGACCTTCCTTCAGTCATTAGTCCAAATTCATTTGACAGGGAAACAAAAACTCTCACGCAGCATTTTATGATGTTTGCAAACATACTGATATGATGTTAACAAGGTCATAAACACACACACAAAAAAAAACCTTGAGCGAGACATGTCCCACTTCTTATTCAGATATACTCAGAATTTCCCTCCCAACATGGAGGCCAGTTAAAATATTAGTATATATATATATATATTTACTTATGAAGTCTACATCGCTATGGTACAAAAAGCAACCATGCACTGCCAACAGAAATTGAAGCACTGATTACTAAAACCCCACAAGTCAAGTCAGTCAAGTGTGACTTATAGTCTATAATTATAATGCAACGTTGAATTCCAATTATAATTGGTCAAACTGGGAGACAGAAACAAAGATTACATCAACAGTGGCAACAGTATTTGGATAATGCAATGAAATGGAGTCATTTACGTACATTCGATTCAGAAAAGAGGATTTTAAGAAGTAAAGGAAAAAAACACAGGTAAAAAGCAGGTAATAATAAGCTGGCTGAGAATTGGGCAAAGCAACTTGAAAAGTTCATTTTTCATAATAGGAAAAACATGCAACAGAGCGTTACAATTTACACCATAAGGCAGGGGTGTCAAACGTACGGCCCGCAGGCCAAAACTGGCCCGCCAGAGGGTCCAATCCTGCCCGCAAGATGACTTTGCAATGTGTAAAAATTACAGAAAAAACATGAAGTACAATTTTTCAATTAAAATAACTGCTATTCCTAATTTGTCCACAGGGTGTCGCACTGTTTTTTTTTCACTGTCAAAAATACACTCTGTGGCACCCGCATTACTCAAAATGGCTTTGTCTAAAAGGAGAAAAGTGGACTCGAAGTGTAGAGTTTTCTAAGAAAAATGGAAAAAAGCGACAGGCTCTTGTCTGACGAGAAACACTGTGGCAGATAGGATTTCAGATCTTTCAATAGATTTGGTCAACCAAATGAAGCAGAAAGTCAAGTCATTTGTTGCATTTTCAGTCGCAATTGATGAGAGCACAGGCACTACAGATGTTGCACAACTAGCCATATTTGTTCGTGGTGTTGATGAGACTTTGACCGTCACTGAGGAATTCCTTGAGTTGGTGCCTATGATGGACACCACAACAGCGGTCGACATTTTCAACTCTCTCGTAGGAGCGCAGGACAGGGTCTGAGTGGACTGGGCCCGCGCTGTCAGCCTGGCTACAGATGGCACGCCATCAATGATCGGGGAAAAAAGCAGGTGTTGTGACAAAATTCTTAGAGAAAGTTCAGGCCGCAAATGGAGGACATAATTTTTGGACATTTCACTGTATCTTGCGCTAGGAGGCATTGTGTTGCAAGTCGTTAAAAATGGATCACGTCATGGAAGTGGTTGTCCGAACAGTTAATTACATTCAAGCCAGAGGTTTAAATCACCGTCAGTTTGACAGCCTTCTTAGTGATAAAGACATTACCTATGGACTGCCATACCACACTGAGGTAAGGTAGTAAAGTTTTTTTGATCTACGAGAGGAAATTGGACAGTTTATGGAGAAAAAGGGCAAACCATTGTTGATCTTGAAAAATTGTTTTATTCTTAAAGTAAAATACCATATTGTTCAGTTCCAGATATCTGTGACTAAATGTTTTTTTGCCATTGTACGTCTACTGTAATCTGTAAGTTCTAATGCACATTTGCAAATTGTAAACTGAGGAATAATATTGTTGAAATTGCACTTTTGTATTTCTTAAGAAATTTCAGGTTCATAGTATGTTTTGTAAAAAGATAGTTCATTGAATGTGAACATTTTCAGAATGTAGTTGTAGTTCTTCGTGCGAAAAAAGGGGAACATTTGGAGTTGTCAAAATTTATAGGTTATTACACTAGGATTTTACTGGTCCAGCCCACTTGAGATCAAATTGGGCCGTGTACGGCCCCTGAGCTAAAGTAAGTTTGACACCTCTGCCGTAAGGCTAGGACAATTGTGCATATCCTTGTATTGTGCAAAATATGTACACAGGAAAGACCAGAAATGGTGACAGAATTACAGAAAATAAAGCAGGGGAAAGACAATGTTATAAGTGCATTGGAAACCAAAGATAGTGTTCAACGGAGGAGATGGATAGTGAGTTTTTTAAGGAAGACTGGACAGGAAAGACAAATTTATAATGAATGAGCAATGACAGCATGTGAGAACTGAAGGTGGCAGTAATGTAACATTATTGATTTTTTTCTGCTAAACTTCACAAAGAATTATGTAGAGAAAACACGAGACTGTGCAAAGCCCCTTTACTTGTGCCTAAGTTGGCTTTGACATCCGGTCATGGCAAAACAAAGCATGAGGTGCTTTAACCAATTTGGATGTGTTTGACTTTGAATTTGGACAGTTCCTGTTGCACTCTTGGCTGTGAAAACCATAAAGACCATGCAGAAATGTTTTTATATCCCCGTGGCATCAAAATGCGGGGGGATATAGCCATCGCCTCATCCGGGCAGGCGGGCGTTCGTCTGTAATCATACCTTGTCTGGGCCATATCTTAGAAACTACACATTTAATCTTCACAAGACAGACATGTTCAGCATGATGTCTAGATGTGCCTTTGAGGGCCGGGGGGATATGCCATTGCCAGATGGCTCTTTTTTTTGGCTTTTGCCAGATGGCTTTTTTTTTTTAATTCTTTCTAAACCGTAGTTTCACTGATACTTATGGATAAATATTTGAGTTTTTTAATGATCAGTTCCCCTGATTTTGGTTACATCCTGACATCTTTCACTTACAAGTAGGTTCTTATTTTGGAAAAGTGCCCTATAGCAACCTTATTTTTCTTTTAGGTTATTTATTTCTGAACGGGGTGTTTACTATTTTTACGATGCATTTCGCCATGACCTGAAACTGGAGCAAAATAACATGAAAGGTAACATGTTTAGCAACATAGAGAATGCCACCATATGGGAGGACTGTGGTCCAGGCATAATTTGTGCTCCCTAGTGAACTGTCTGAAAATTGCCAGGAGAACAAGTGCCAGTCATTGCATGAGTGTAAATCTAGCGATTTTGGTGAAAACGGCGCAGTTTACCAGAAATTGGTTAGTAACTCAGCAATCGTCATGGCTAACACAACTAGAGGGAATTCCATATAACCACAACATAAGCAAAGAAATAATGTTACACATAACCCAGTAAAGATGCTGCAGACGATGGACGTATTAAAACAAGAGCCATCTGGCAATGGCGGATCCCCCCCGGCTGTAGGTTGTGTAACCTACAGGTCGTGTGGACAGACGGACGGACCGAAACCCCCAAAAGGCACAACTAGACCATAAGGAGAAGCTCCATACCAAATTTGGTGTTTGTAAGTGGTATAGTTTTCGAGTTCTGGTCCGGAAACAATTTTATTATAGACGGACGGACGGACACACTGATCGCTATATCCCCCCGAATTATATGCCGGGGGGATAATAATGTATCATTGTGAATAACATCTTGAATTATTGATACTCAGCTACAATACAATGTAAATAATAATAAAAGGTGGCACAAGTTTTGAAAGTGGTAGAAGTTAGCCATGTTACAGCCAGATGACATTCAGGGCTCTAATTTCATAGACCAGGCGCAGGCGCAGCGCAGGCGCGGTGAATGAGGGGTGCGCCGCGCCAACGGGGTGTGTCCAGGTGTATGTTGCAATTTCGTGCCCGGCGTAGCCTGGCACAAGTACTCCTCTGTCCCGCGTCTGTCCCTCCTTCCAGCGCTAGTTGGCAAAGAAAGCATGTTTGGGCATAACACAGCTGAGTCAAATATTGCTCATCGGCAAGAGAAACGATGGATAGCGTGGTCCTAGTATTACAGCCTGTTGCTGCTTAAAATTTTGGGATTAACATGCATGGACAATGGACACATTTATTTTCAATATGTGATCTTAACTCAGTACGACATCATAGCAATCAGGCAATATTCCTTTCCCCCACTAAAAACGATAAAACTTAAGTGACAATGATAGTAGCCTAGTACTATGCGGCTTGCACACTGGACGCGAAACGAATTTTTCGCTCGACAGATTGCGTTGAAAGCAGTGTCTTGAGTCCGAAAGTCTGACAGGGTTTTAATGCATCTCCGTGTCCGACAGTCTATTATTGTTTTAATTTCTTCAAAACTATTGACTCTTTTTGATATTAAATGTGAATGTTTTGATAAAAGGGCTCAGTTCTTCAAGATGAGTACCGAGAATTTCAATCAATATTTCCGTTTAAGCTCTGCTCAGAAAGGGGGGTGGACATTGGCGCGAGACAATGTACAATGCCTCCATGTCTGACAGCCAAAAAAAAAAAAAAAAGAGGACAATTAGAACAGATTGACAACGAAATAAAGAATGAAAAGAAACATCTTAACAACAGAACATCCAACGAACACTACAATTATTTTATTTGCGGGTCATCTTTTTTGGATGTTCTGTTGCTTGGTGATGTATGTGTATTTTTATTCTTTATTCCGCTATAAATCTGTTCTCATAACAATACTTTCATTTTTTGCTGGGTGACGGTGTTCTGCCAAATTTTGCTCCCTTGACAAAAAATGCTACCGTAATGCAAAGCGATCGTAAAGTCTTTGTTTTCGCCTTGATATTGCAATATGAATCAGGTTACAATAGTAACTTCGTTATTTGTTAGCTTATTATAATAAAAGCGGATGTTATAATGAGTTGGATAAGTAAGCCCATATGCGCCATTATCATCTAATTTCTGCATTTTCAGGAAAACCCAGCGTGTACATGCAAATATATGTACGCTTACAGGTCGAAATGCGCATTGAAAATAAATCTATTTTTATGATTTTTTAAGATACTTAAGATATGAGCAAAGAAACAGCCCAAGATTTCAGGTTTGCGCAAGCTATTCTTTGATAGGTAGAAAAATTTGTCACCGGACATGGAGTATTTTGCATTTCGCGTCGGACAGTCTTGATCGTGCATACGATAATTTATTCACACTGTCAATGGTCATGGAATTGATTTGCTCTCTGATTGCAAGCACTATTTTATCGCTGCTGTGGAAATAAAGCGTGAATCTGTTCGATCAATCAGACCAATTTTCAAAAGAAAGACCGAATAAAGACTGTTGTCTATCTTCAAAGGAAGAAAACAGACGAAGAAAAACACCAAGAAAAGTCGATAGCTCTTTGCATTGACTTTGACTGCAATCAGTCGTGTGAAAAATTTGTTTCGCGTCCAGTGTGCAAGCGGCTTTACCGGGCATAGAATGCAAGCATTATATACCCACTGCCTGATGCCGAGGCAGTTTGTGGTTGGCTGAGAAAGATGTGAAGTCGTTAATTTGCATCATTGATTCAGTTGCGTTGATTAAGTCAGGTCGAGTTTCTATCACGCGTGCCAACCGCCTTTGATCTGACATCAGGACAATCTTCAATCAATATAGATACTATAATTTTGTGCTGATTCAGATAGTTACATTAAACAGTGGTTGCTGTAATTATTTACTGTATTGAAATGTGCCTGACATTCTGGAAACCTGCCTGTGAGGTATTGGTGATGTGTGCGCACTGCGCGCCGGTCAGACAAATTACCACTGCACAGAAAGTGAACCAGGTTGGAGCTGGCGAGCTTTCTTCGCAACTGCAGCAAAGACTTTTTTTATGAAACTGTCACTGCGTCTTGATGAATAGGTGACACCTCCCCCTACTACGTCGCTACACCCATCCCCGCGCACATTCGTCTGCTCACGGGGTTACGGTGTTGCAGCTCACGAAATTACCACTGCGCGGGCTGCGCCGGACGAAATTACCACCGCGTTGGCTGCGCCACGCTTTGCCACCTGCGCTTCGCCAAGAAATTAGAGCCCTCAGTGTCATCATGAATAAAAGTTTGGCCTCCAGGGATATCCGAGTGTTTTCTTAGGCAGCCTCAGAAAAGAAAACTACCGTACGTTAAAAGCAGTGAGAAACTTGATACATAGAAATAAACTCTTAAAGTGCCAGTAAATACCTTGCATGTGTTTTTAAAAAAAAAATTCCATTAGTCAAGCTATCTGTAATATGGCCCAAAAAAAATTCAAAAAAATATTTGACCAAAAATAACCTTAGGAAATGCAATTTTTCAAAAAAGGGTTTCCCGGTCTAAAAATAGATCGGCTAGATTATTTACCGCGCAAAGCATTGTGGGTCGAAATCGCGCACTGTAAACAAAGATGGCGTCGCGCGGACAAAAAAGAAGACAGACCGGAACGTTTTTTTTGGAGAATGTGGAGGCAAACACGATAAGCAAAACATAATTCCCCCATTCGAGGCACACTACCATTTACGTTGTATACTTTTATGAACTCGAGTAGCGTGAGAAATGTTGCTAAGAAAAACCAACACGGTATTTCAACTTACCAATCCATCAAAGTTAGGGCCAACTTATCATTGTCAATGCCCAGTCGCTCTCTCAGACTCTTCCACCGATCAATAGCACTCCCAATATATACTAGGGATTGTCTACTTTTGGCATCAAGGGCAATTTTCCGGCGTTTTCTCTCCGAGGCTGTCAACTTGATTCTTTCCGTCATTGCTGTTGTGTGTGCTACGTCACACGTCATGTGGTACACAAGAAAGGGAACTTACTCTCATGACATCACATTTTTGCTTGCGCGACAGTTTGAGGGTTGAGTGAGTTTTTAACATCAAAATCCATATTTTTCGATGTTGTAAAAATTTGTATAACATATCGATGTGAAAATGAATGATTTCCCTACCTACTGATACCATTTTTATATGTTGTCACAATTGAGATATCATTGAAGACATGCAAGGTATTTACTGGCACTTTAAAAATATACATGCAGTTCAGTTGCACCTATCCTGCACAACTGAGAGATGAATGATTAATTGGCTAAATAGGCAAATATGATAAGTTAAGAAACTGGTAGCGATCCACTTCTGAACAACATGAAAATGAACAGAGATTGATAGTCTATGATAAACAAAGACAAAAATCTTTTTTTTCCTCTTAAATTCAATGTAAGAGATACCTGTAACAACATATCGTGAGTCTTATTCTTATTTACAGACCCATGCCAGCCACTAGTTTGCTGGTTATGATTCTTATGTTGACTCTGGTGTGTTCAGGGCAATGAGAGGGAGGGAGAGAGAAAGCATGCTGATGAGGGACCAGGGAGAGCATGTGATGTGGACCAGAGAAAAAGCAACAAATGTTGATGATTAAGACTGAAAACAATGACATCTAAGCAGTCTTATCCTAATTTAAAGACTCATGTTGGCCTCTGTATGTGTATCAAAATCCTTTCAGAATGTAATCTTGGAAAGTCTCACTTTTGGTCATACGTGTATATTTCAATGCGGGAAGAGTAGAATGGCGTTCACTGTGGCTACAAAATGAATAGTGCAGCATTGCAGGAAATGTAGAAAGCTTTCTGGGGGAGGATCCCTCGGGCCTCCTAACATAGATATTAACTTTACATGTAGTATTCCTCTACATATGTAATTTCAGATGGGGAGTACATGAAATGTTTTGCTCCTACAAAAGGGTATGAGTGCATGACATATGACAAACATAAAACATCGGCACTTTGTAGCCCAGGTACAGCACAAATGGGGGCTGGGACATCACTTCGGTTCTCACAGTGAGAGAAAGTCCAAAACTTGTTTTTGGGGGCCCCCTTCAGACAGGGACTTAGGAATTCTAAGTGCCCCCATCCTGACCACAGCACTTGTAAACAGCATTTTTACCTGCACCTCAGACACACAGTGGGGAGAAGTTGCTTGCATGTGCTGACAGTGAGCCCTGACTAAAGAAGAGACGGGAGGCATCATCCTGATTTATGGCTGTCAGGAGTACCTATCAAGGTCGTTGGGGAATCTCATCTTTCACCCTAGTATAAAGCTCCATGTATCTATACTTAACTGTAAATAATGCTGAAAATGGTAACATTAGGCCATAAATCTTGACTTTTTTTAAGATACTGCACTTGGGTACATTCTAGCATTTCTGATGTATGCTGTTTACAAATTATATGTATGCAACCATTGCTAGGAAGAAGCTATAAGATATGTAATAATAACAAGTCAAGATGGCCGTTTAATCCTAGGTCTAAAAAGCTTTATCAACATATAAATGTACTACGCAATTGTGCTAAAGTGAATTCTGACAGATTTTGATGCTATTGTCATGGTTTTGGTTTTGGTCATGTTTATGTGCTGATTTTGTGTTTATGATTATTGTCTTTTATTTATTCTTTTTGGTTATTGTAACTCTCTCAGGTTTTTGGTTCATTCCATTGCACTTGTCTCCCCTGTCTTGTGATCTAGTTGGTTCGGTCTATTTTCCCTGTCTGCGTGCTCACTGACTTTGGGTGGTTTAAATGAATTCCGGTGTTTAAAATATTCCTTCGAATCTCGTTTTCTTCCTTCACCCTTCTGTTCTGATTACTAACTAGACTAACATTTGTATTTTTGTATCATAGTCTATTAACACAACTAATCCATGTATATAAGATTACTAACTTACTAATGAGCACTCAGGTTTAATATGTAAAGTTGCACCGCCCTGTTCAATACTCCACCCCTTCAGCTCTGTCTTCTCCTGAGCTTCAGCGAGAATCTCTCACACGTGCTTAATCACTATCCTGCGCTTAATTATCTGTGCACGTAGAACTCCTGGACCGGAGCAGTTTAAATGTTATAGGCTGTTTGTGTGATTCCCGTTCGTGTTTTGTCTTTCTCCAATTTTTGTGGTTAGGGTTTCCCTCATGTGATTCTCCCAATGTAATTAGCTTTATTCCCTACAGCTGTCTCTGTATAGCATGTGACCTTCCCTGTGTGTATATTAGCAGTCTTTTCACTCACAGCTCGTCAGAATGTTGATCAATACTTCTTTGCGCAGAGCGCCTCGTATGCCATAGAATATTGTTTAGCTTCTACTGGATTGTCTGACCTTGATTTTTGCCATTGCCCTTTTGTATTGTTTTTGTCTTTTTGCATTTTGACCCATTTTTGTATGACCACGATTTCTGTGTTTGGATGCCCTGTGTATGACCCTTGGCTTTGCTCATCGACTACGACTTTTTGCTCATCGTTTTTGTACCTCTGCTCATCTGTCTTAGTGGTTCTGACCCCTGCCTGTCTAGTCGATACTGTTTTTGGATTCTGTATTGTGGCTTGGCAATTCCTATGTTTTCTGGCTTTGACTCGGACCCCATTAAAGGCATATGATTTTTGGATTTTGCTGTCTTGCGAGTGGTTCCTGAACAGTACCTCACAGTGCGTTCTGACCACTATGGAACCAGCGAGAAATCCTCGGCTACAAGCGGCAGTAGAGCATCAAGAAGCCATCCTGGTGTCCCAGCAACAACAACTGCTGGCGATCATGAGGCACATGCAGACTATGTCACACCAGATGGCGGACTTGACATCCACATTTACTGAAGCTCTGTCTGTAAATGAGTCAGTTATTTAGTGATTTTGTGATTTAGCGGTGCACTAACTGGTCCCTGAGTGGGACATCCATAGTGCTAGCTCCTCACTGTAAACTGAGTGCTAGCTACTCTTTTTGGAGGGTATTGGCCAAGTTTGATCTAGCCCCATTCATGTGCCTCCGAGGGCTTATTTTAACATTCTGACATTTACTGGCCCAGTGGAGTCACATAGGGTGCTATTGACAAAACCAAAAATGGAAATCGCCAGACACCACTTGTCTTCTACTGCTGCATGCGTCAAAACTTTCTTTTGTTTTACCTTGTGTCTGGTATTGGCATAACAACGACACATTAAGATTCATTCGGCACCAACCATTAATTGTAACTCTCTCTCATTCCAAAAAATAAGGCCGGAATAGGCAAAACTTCACCCCTGAAATCTAATTTCCAGCCCGGAATCATTCACGGCAAAAATCCACACAGCCATCAAATTCTGACACGTGCACTGATTGGCTGGCCCTTGAGCTCAAGGGCCAGCCAATCAGCGCACGGGTCACAATTTCATGGCTGTGCCGTGAACGATTCCGGGCTGGTATCCTCAAGTTAAGAGGAAAAAAAATACTATATTATTGTCACCAAATGATGAGAAAATTAGACGAGTGAACCACTAGAATGCATCACAGAGCTTCGAATTTTTAAAACTCTGCTGGGGGAATGCCCCCTAGTGGGCTTTGCACCCTCAACACTCGGATTCTCAGCACCACCACTACCAGTCATAGCAGCCTACTCTATTCAGCCTGCCGCCTACGCTAAAAGCTTTTCAAAGCTACATATGGGAGTACCGCATAAAAATCAATTAGACCCACCTTTCGATTGATGACATTCAAAAACTCAGCTCAGAGTTATGCATGTTCCTACCTTGGGATATCACAATTTTATAAAACTGTTGGCAAATTGAGGCAGCAAATATGTTATGCCATGTTTTCAATAGAATTAGTAAACCATTTACTGCTCGGTAATTTAGTTTTAAATTTGCAGTTTTTATCTGCAGGCAACCCTTCCTGGCAGACACAGTATGTAAGGCCAGCAGCATAAAACGTTAATTAAACAGGTATTGTTTGCTGAGAGAAGGATTGATGGAAGCAGCTTATTTTGGTTGTTCACTTGAACACCATGTGTCTGCAGTATCACTTCACTGGATCCAGGAAGGAAGAAGCCAATTGTTTTTTTTTCTTCCCCTGATAATATCAGCATGAATGCTCGTTCAAGATTTGCAGCCAATTACATCTGAAATAGTAAGTGTGAACTTTTCTTGAGAAAACAGGCCTCATTAAGGGATCTTTTCTAAAAAATTATTTGAATTTCCATTCACACACTTTCCCCAGTTTGTCCTGAAGCTACCCCTGCCACAGGCATGCTTTAATGAACATTGTGCTGTTACGTCACCAGCCAAAAGATCATTGCTATTTGCAGCGCCTTGTCACCACTCACCAAAAACATTTCTGGTGTTCATTGGCCGCAGCAGTGCTTGAGGCATAATTTCAATAGCTTAGGCTGTGAGGTGTTTGCTTGTGTTTGTCAAGCTCTGCAGATCCATTTTTCAATTTAGTAGTAAGCTGGGCTAGTGGCTGAAGCCGCGAGCATCAACCACTCCCCAGGGACTGCCGTAGAGCGTATCCATGCAGCTTTCCTTTCATTTCAGTGTTATCACATTTTACAGGGACATTGTCACAAAGAGAACAGAAATGGAGAAATGCATGATCAGTTGGGACAAAGGAACACTGACGTCACATTGTTATTTGGGTTAATAATTTCAAAATGGGCAGCAGCGGCTGGTGGTAGAAAAAGATGAAAAGAAAGGGAGGAACAGGATGGCAGGATTTGAATGCCATTAGGGATCAGCAGCTTTCTGTCCTCAGGGGGAGATATACAAAGCAGTTCCTGCATTTATATACACACCCACTCATGCATTAGTCAGTCGAAATTAAAATGTTAGTGTGTCACACCAAAACGTTGAGTCATGTTTCCACTGGAATGATAGAAGACACTAATTTGAAGCCATGATAATGCATTTTCAAAGACACTGGACTGAGCAGAGGCAAAACCCAGGATTGCTGAATGGCAGCCAACAATTATGCATCAGTATTAACAACAAAAAATATCTGCTATGATTTCGAGTCAAACTAACCCTAGTTCTACCCCCTTGCTGATATATGGAGGACCCACACTCATTTCCCTGTGTGCTGGTCGTCGATATATCATTCCCCAGTAGCTATTTCCCTGGGTGCCGGTCCTCAATAAACATTAGCCTACAGGCAGTACTAGGATTAAGAGGGTACTGTTTTAATTCCATTGCCAATGTTGAGTCCTGCACTACAAAATGTGTTATTGCCTGCTCTGAATAGGTCTTATATCTTTTCAAATGATTTGTCGTCTTCCCAAATGCTCAGTGACCTCAGATACAAATAAGAAAAATATTATCTGCGAGACCAAAAAATTAAAAATTAGAACAAAAGCAATTTTAGATTTGAGAATGAGAAACACTAATTCCTTAGCTGCACAGACTGCTAGATTTCCTCCATCATGGTGAATGTTTTCTAATTTAGATGCACTGCAGTGCTGCATATATTGTAGTAATAATAGTTCCAGATGGAAGCTCTAATAGTTTCTCTATATATTGTAGGAGGGGGCCACTACCTACATCAGTAAAATAATTAACACTCGAATTAACTGAAAACTGGTAATTAGTTGTGTGTACATGCAAGTGGCCACATATTGAGCAGACTTTGCTAAAGTCACTTCACCGTTTTTAGAGAAATTTAGAAGGCTTAACTTCTCTATATAATCTCAAAGCGAATCTTGTCAGAGGAAAATATTCAGAAGTTAAGAGAATCATTTTCTTGTTTGAATGGTGTCCAAAAATTTTGAATTCTCAAAGAAGCCATATTTTTCAAAGTAAACAAATAACAAGCGCCTTCCATTTTCCAACGGCCAAATTAAAATCAAGCTGTCAATGAAAATAAAATAACCACAAGTGCAGCATATCTTTGGGAACTTAGACGGCCACTCAGCTGCAAACTTACTATATCCACATAACTGCCCTTACAAAAGAAAAACAAATATGAATATGCTCAGAAATTATGACAAAAATGCTGGTTAGATTGATTTAAGAATTTGATTTTTTTTTATAGATGAAGGGCGCTTGTTTCTTTATTCAGCATATATTGTAAGAAAAATGTGTGTACGTCCAAACTTTTGACTGGTACTGTACATTTGTGCAAGTGTGTTTTGTTTCTTGTAGGATCCTCATTTGCATGCACAGAAAAATTACTGCTGTAGCTCTCCTTTTGGAATTTGTAGTTGTGTGGAAATGTATGACCCCTTCTGTTAAGCATCCAGAACTCTGTTTATTATCTCCATTAGATCCTGGCCCTTATGATTGTACATGTGAATCAAAGTCATTCAACAAGGTTATAATGGTTTCAGGTGATGCACAGCAGCTCAGTAAAATGCACATCCTGCTGTTTCTAATTGTTGCAATTAAAAGAGGTAGACATATCAGGTTAATTATAATTATGCTTATAATAAAAAAATCTGTGGGCAAGGACAAATGAGATGACCTGAGCTGTGTAGCAGGCTGTAATGCAGAGAGAAGCAGCTGCAGTGAAGATTGGGCTGATTTCAGCTTTAGCCTGCAGGTGGGGCTCTTCACCTTTAACAAGTGCATGTATTTAACACTGCTGAATTTTTACACTATGCCTTTCAACATTCATTCATTTACACATTCAAAGATGATAATATGACATTTATTACACCAATCATCTACTTGACTGCATTATATCTCCTCAAAAATCTCCAGGAGGCCTTGGAGTTTTAGCATTCAGCAACTGCGAAGCCACATTTGTAAAGGACATCAGCAGTCTCAAGCACAGAGTCAGCTAAGGCAGCCAGCTGTAGCATTATATTTGTGGAGTCTGCCTTGCCATTGATAATAAAACCTGCTTTCAGTCCAAAAGTCCTTGATTGTGGATTGGAAGCCTGACAAAGGCCTGAACAGACCAGAACATAAGGTACTTACATCTGATTCTCTTCACAAGGACTTTACAATGCCAGTTTACAACAATTCTCATGCTTTAGCTGACTCACAGCAGCTGCTGAAATGCCAGACATTTTTTTGTTACACTAAAATTATAGTTCAGTCTGGTCCACTTTGTCAAAACCCTGAATTATATTATCACTTGCAGCTAATTTATTTGCAATATTTGAATTTGGTGCCATGGCTCTGTTCTGGAGCCTTCCCACCCCACCACACGTATGCAAAGCCAGTTGGCAGGGAGATCCAAAAACCTGCCCTTCCATGCATACACGTGAAAGCTATGGTGGAGAGAGCAGCAGAAAGCCCCCAGGGGTTCAGGACAGAGCAACATCAATGACTTGCGTTGTCATTGAATGAGTCAGATAAACATGTAGAGGAAGAGCTGGGGATGGAGGTGGGTTGCAAAATGAGCAGAGAGCGGCAATAGAGGGCAGGCAAAGCATCTGTAAATATGGCACCTTGTATAAGATTTGCCAACTGAGTGCCTGAAAGGAATCAGCGGAGCTGTCAGCTGATGTGGGCTTGGCTTGTGATCTGTACCATCACTAACAGAGGCAGGCTTGTGAGCTTGGCGTGACTTCACAGCCTGCCTGGACTACCACTGCGCTCATGTTTGGGTAAAATGAATAGATAAAATGATGCACAACTTTTCCGAGAAGCAGAGACAAATGTATAAAACAATCACAAACGGTTATAGAGTTTGCTGACCAGCAGCCCTGACAATTAACAAAGTTTTCGCACATGACTGAAGCCCTGTTTTATAACGGTGATATTGTGAATTAGTTCATATGGCAAAAAAGTGTAACATACAGTCCGTCATATATGCAAATCAGGTCTCAAGATATCTGCAGTAGGTTTCCCAAAAGCCTCTTAAGGCTAAGAACCTCTTTAAATGACTCTTACAATCGTTCTTAAAGTTGCGTGGTTTCCCAAACACTTTCATAACGAAAGCGTCTCTTTCATTCGCTCTAAACTAACCAACATAATGAGAGAACAACCATTAAACTCGTTACACTCGACTAAAACTCGTTAGTCCTGAGATCCAACGTCATCGGGAAACCCACATTTGAACCAGAATTACATACAAAGGACCTTAATTACACAGAGACCTCATCAACCTGCAAAAGGGAATATGTCAGGTTACCCACTGCAATGCAAATGTGACTTCATTCATCCAAAATGAAGTACAAAGTAGATGTGATCGCATGTTGACAAAGTATAAGTGAAGTAAATTTCTTTTTTTGATTTTCTTTTCTCGTGTGGATATACAGCAGGGGGAGGCAGTTCCAGTCCGAAAAGGCTGGTGTCTTGGAAAATCTGGCTCCCCTGCATGATGTCAAAATGCCTTAAAAGGATTAAAATAGGCCCTACTCACTGCTGATCCATTTGGCACCCGGGTCATTGATTATGAAGTCTCTGCTGAAAAGGTCCTCAACAGTCACCTTGCCCTTCGATGCGAGACTGTCATCATCAGCTGCAGGAAGAGAACACTGTCAGTACCACAGCAAGTTAAGCCCAGACCCGACAAACAGGTCTGTACCATGCATTTATGAGGAGCTTTAGCACTGCAGCACATAATCACAGTTCAAGTCTTCTACAATATACATACACTGAATAAAAACATAAACGCCCCATGTCAAATTTTTGAGTTTTTATAATCTATAAACTGGAACCGGGATTCATCTGTGAATAGCACAGCGTGCCAAGGGCCATGGAACGTGTGCGTTTGCCCATGCGAGTCGGTTCCGATGCCGGACAGCGGTGAGATCCAGACTAAGGTGAGGACGCCGCTTCACACAGGCGGTTACAGGCTGTCTGTGGTTTGATGTGTCTGTTGTGAAGACCAACGGTCTCATCCATTGTGCGTGTCGCTGATCTGAGCTGATCCCGCAGGTGGACGAGCCAGATGTAGCGATCTTGTGCTGGTGTGGTCACACGTGGCCGATGTGGATAAAGTCGATTTGCAGTATTGCCTGTCTGTCGGAAACAAACTCTCAAATCGTCCGATAGTTAACATTCAGCTGCGCAGCGACTGCTCTGGTAGATATCCTTGCATCCAACATGTCAATGGCATGTTCCTGCATGACCTGAGACATCTGAGGCATGATGACTTTTCACAAAATTTGACAATTTGGCTGGCCTTTTATTGTCCCCAGTATAAAGAGTGTCTGGGTACTGCTCATTCTGTCTGAGAACCATCTGGAAATACCCCACCATGTACTGAGTGACATCACTGCATCACTGTGCAAATACTCACTGATAGAGAGATGGGTTAAAAAATGGAACACAAATCAAGACAAATATCCCTATTACACAAGTAAAAGTCAGCATAGGCTCACATAAAGTTGTTAACTCCACGTCAATATTGGACATGGGGGGTTTATATTTTTGTTCAGTGTACATCTGCTGCATTACAATGTATCACAACTCCTGAAATAAATATGTATATTTGTCCATCAACAGTCATGTGGTAGTAGCTTAAGAATATTTGAGAATTTCAGATTATTTCAGTATCTGCTATGTTGATATGTAGATATTTGAGAGAAACGACACATTTATGCATCGGTATGACATTACCACCACAGGGGGCCACTGTTTGAAATGCAGTAATGATGACTGCTGTCTGATATTTGTTATGATGAGCCTAATTATAGGCTCAGGCAATTGAAAAGTTGTTTGGGTTGTGGCCTATGAGTCAGAGGGCCAGTGATTTGTGCCTGAAAGCAGCTGCAAAAAGATCATTGCAGACGTTGGGTCCTTGAGCAATGCCTTCCAGTGCTTAAGCCCATCAAACCTACGGACCCATGCTGTATATGAGTCCATCAAATACAGCTGCTCTATTCAGACTAGTGGAACTTTAGACCCATTTTAAATTTTAGTGAAGATCCTAACATTCCTGGTGACCCAAATTATGTCCTGCTGAATTACAGGAAAAAGAGTATAAAATAATGTACAACATCTGGATCTTTTCTATTTGATGTAATGATGTGACCATAAAAACATGATGTGAATATTTCTTACAATATAAGCCTGATACAGCTTCAGTGAAGTACAGAACCAGCAGATACAGAATATGTATGTGACATTGTCCTATAATATTGAAAAAAGGAAGCTTTTTTTCTGAGGAAAATATAACCCCATAAACTTTGACTTTCACTTAAGAGGAGGTTGCTCCCTGCTCAGTCTCATCAACTGTGAATCAGCTTGGATAAAGGCATTGCTAAACTGCGTTAATTATGTTGTAAGTGATGAGCGAGTTGGTGTGAGGAGAGTAGAGATAAAGGGATGGAGCATTCACTTTTGCCCACGGAGTTATTCAGTCCCCACAGATGGAGCCTCTTGAACTGTGTTGTTGCAAAACATGTGAATTTGGATCCAGAAGTCAGCTTTTCAGATCCTACAAATTCAGCCTACAGTCTGAGCCTGAATGGGATGTGCCTGCATAGTCCTTTGACTGGTGGAAATAGCAGGACATTAGTCACTAGTCACATGAGTTTTTTTTTTTTATTTTGTACGGAGTCTGTACGGATGGTCAGACTTGACCGAAATCAGTATACATCTGTCACAACATTAATTCAGAATGCTGAACTGGTGTTCAGGTCTTAATTGTAAGATATACAATATGCATTTTTTTAATTAATTAAAAAAAACCTCATTTCAAAATTTTCATTTGTATGTATCATGTCTTTTCCAAGTTAAAAATGCAGGGGAGAGGCATACTCCCTTGTTGGAACAGTTTTTGCCATTCACAAATGTGGAAATTGAAGCAACAGATTTCTCTGGCTCTGGCATTTGTTTACATAATGACTCACAGAGGAACTCACACCTTTATGTGGCACACCACACCAATCTGCCATAACATGAAAGCAGACAGGTGAAGTGAATGACATTGATAATCATGTTACAATGGCACCTGTCAAGTGAACAGTCAGTCATTGAAGTTGATGTGTTGGAAGCAAGAAAAATAGGCAAGCGTACGGATCTAAGTGACTACAAGGACCAAACAGAGGTGGCTGGTTGACTGGGTTGGAACATCTCCAAAAGGGCAGGTCTTGTTGAGAGTTTCCAGTAAACAGTGGTTAATACTTTCCAAAAGTGGTCCAAAAAAAACACGGCCAGAGAACCAGGTTTATAGGTGCCTGTGGCACATGGAGAGGAAAGGCTTGCCCATCTGGTCTGATCCCGCACAAGAGCTACAGTGGCACAAATAGCCGAACAAGTTATTGCAGGCTATGACTGAAAGGCGTTAGAACAGACAGTACATCACAGCTTGCTCTATATGGGGCTTTATAGCCTCAGACAAGTCACAATTCCCATGCTGACCCATGACCACTGCCAAAAGTGCTTCCAGAAACCACAGGTACATCAGAAATAGACCACAGAGCAATGGAAGAAGGTGGCCTGGTCTGGTGAATCTTGTCTTTTATGGTACGTCATATGGGTGGTTGGGTGGACGTGTGTTATTCACCTGGGGAAAACATGGCACCAGGATGCACGATGGCCAAAGGACAAGCTGTTGGAGTCAGTATGAAGCATTGGGCAATGTTCCCAAGAAAATTTGGGAACTGGATTCTTGAGGATGTTACTTTGACACGTACTACCCCCTGACATCCTGTTGTAGACCAACTACACCCCTTCATGGAGACGGTATTCCCTGACGGCAGTAGCCTCCTTCAGCGGGATAATGTGCCCTTCCACATTGTTCAGGAATGATTTAATTAAAAATTAAAGATTTCAAGGTGTTAACTTGGCCTCCAAATTCCCCAGATATCAATGCAATTGAGCATCTGTGGGATGTGCAGAAAAAACAAGTCTTATCCATGGGGGCTCCACTTCATAACTTACAGGACTTAAAGAGTCTACTGCCAGCCTCTTTGTGCCAGATACCACAGCACACCTTCAATGGTCTGGTAGTGTCCATGCCTTGTCAGGTCAGTGCCGTTTTGCTGGCAGAAGAGGGGCCTCAACGATATTAGGCAGGTCGTTTTAACAGTGTGTCTGATTGGTGCATAGTAGAGGGTATGCGGGCTCAGCACACAAAATTATTTCCCTGGTTCATTCCAGACTTCTGAGACCTGCTGTGCCAACGAGGAAATACTGATTTTCAAGGTGGTCACAGTTGAGATGAAGCCGTTTCATGTGGTAATCAGATACACTTGATTTTTTTCAGATTAACTGTGATGTTTCCTGTTCACTGTGCTCCAGATGGCTAAATTAGCCCAGCTGGATTGGCCTTAGCTTCTCGCTGCGGAGTGATTCCGACAGCAGCCACGCCATTCTTAGTCCAGTTCTTGCCAAGGATTGAGAGCCTTCTCTGTAAACCACATTTGAAGTCTCCTCAAAGACTATGGTAGATTGCCACACGACCCATGAGGGAATTCTTTTAGTGGTGAGCACATTATGTAATGCATAATTGGATCTTGTCAGCCTGTCAACTTGGAGGCTAAACTGACTGTTCAAAATAATTGCAGGTCAAAGGAGTAAAGTAGGTGCCAAAACACAAGAATGCAAGCATTCAGTGAATGCTGTTAAAATAGGCCAGTGTGAATTTAGTGGCAGTATCCCTGTTTTATGGTCATACACTGGCTGTTTGCCACATTCAGGAACGTGTATTATCTACTGACACACTGGCTGTTATTGCTTTTCAAATATCTGACCGATTTAAGGTGAGAGAAAGAAGAGTCCAGCATAGGATCAATACAGAGCATACACACACGGCCGCACTCACAACAAAGAGTAATATCGATCCACTGTTCATCTGGAGAATGTACTCTCCTGTTCAGACAACAGGCCTTTTCTGTCAATGGGATTTTACTGTGCAGAGTGAGAGGCTCTTTTGAAGGCTTACAAGGCTTGTATTCCTCAGTGCACTTGCCAGAAGTGATAGCCTTGCTCCCTGAGAGGATTGTACTACCGTTCCTAAGGGTTAAATACTTTTAACACTGGTGCCCTCCCCTGTCTAGCAAAAAAGAGCAAGACAGAAAATTGAATCAGAGAACTAGTGTCCATTTTACTGTTAGCAGCAAGGTGATACAGACGTATTGACTCGGCTTTTTTAGCAAAGTAAAAAAAAAAAAAGAGCAGTGTCTTCTCGTTGAACACCATCGTTGCGATTCAAGAAAAATGAATGATACTTGACAAGCTTGTTGACTAAAGAAAAAATTAGAACTACGGTCCTACAGTCCTAGGGAACTTCATCAATCCAGACTTTTTAGCTGCAATATGACAAGTTTTGAGTCAGTTCAACTTGACACAACACATTTGCCTCAACTTATATTTTAGAAACACTCAAAGCGCCTGAAGTTGCACTTGAAAAACTGAACAGCAGCACCTCTTATCTTACCGTCGTGCTACTGGTTCTCAGGAACATCAAAAAACATTGCATTGTTCACAGGAGGACTATTTTCTTATGCAAAGCAAGTCAGCTGTGTTTATCCCAGCAAAGGCTCATGTAGGCGGACTAGTGAGAAGCCTAAGTGGTGGTGGTGACTTGACATTCAGGGAATATGCCTGTCAGTTGTAGTTCCTTTATAGCAACTAACTCTACTCTAACATATAACACAGTCAAAATTTTTGCTTTAAGATATTAGTAAGTGTTTTGTTGCGCAGAGGAAACTGCACCTGTTAAAATCACAACTCTGAATTCTGAAACTGCTATGTGGTTATATTTACATGGGTGTACTACTTCTTATTTATGCAGCTCTTGACTAATTCATAGGCCAGTGACACCTGTGCAGCTGCAAAAGTATTAGTATTATCATTATTATTATTATTGTTGTTGTTTTTGTTGTTATCATTATGATTATGAAATTATTGATACTTTTTTCATCACCACTACAGCAATTTTCATTTTCTCAAAGTGTATTGATAAGGAATTTAAAAAAGTTGCTGGTATTAATGGTACTCTGCCTTGAAAGTGTTTGCTCATCATGACAGTGGCTGGGGAAGGTCTACTAGCTTTGATAAACCTAAATCTCTTTTGAAACTCCAATGAACAGTGTAAACATTCAGCCTGACTATAGAAAATTCTTGGGGATAGAAGCAGTCTTGTGGCCCTAATTAATACATTCACGGTTGATTGGGTGAGACGTATGCGCACAAAAACTGCTACAGCCATTTCGGACAACCCTTGAAATATGATTATAGCACGGCAACTACAACGTACAGTAGTGTGCAGTGATAGTTATTCACTGCCAATTTCATCTAAAAGGGGACCTAATATATTGCTTGTCAATAATTCTTCAGTGAAAATGAATTGAAAATATAATTTTTGTTGCAAATATTATTTTTTGACTCTTTTATAATCTAAATGCATGTTTGAAGGCTCATGTTTTGATTATAATCAAGGCATGAGCCTTCAAACATGCATTAAGATAAAAAAAAAAAAAAAGTGAAAACTGGTTTGAGGCAACGTTATTCTGCAAAATTAGTTCTTCCATTATATAAAGAGTTATGACCTTTGAGCAATGTTAAAGACGATGACAAGATGGAAGAAGCTCTCTGAGATTGTTTGTTGCCGCATTATGGCCTTACATGATCCTGACATGAAATGCTGCCACAGCACTGTAAGAAATACCAGCAAGCTTTTCAAAAAGACCGGTTTGCTGAATACTATTGGCAATAGAGGTTCAAAAACGGAAGTTACGGAAAGTCCCTCTGATGTTCGTAATCAGTGTACGACAGGTAAAGAAAAAAAATTAACAATCAGGGGTTGACGGCACTACGTCTCTGTGATGATATTGATAATAATAGCACAAGAAGTGAAGAGATAAAAGTATGAAAATCTTCTATTTTTTGTGTGAAAATGGTTCGATTAGTCGTGTTGCTGCCAAAAGCTGGCAACATTGGGAAAAAAAAAATTGAGTTATCCAACAAATTCAAGGATTGAAAACCAGTGGACTAGGAACCTTTGGAGCGATGAATCAAAATTTTAAATATTTTCACCCAAACACGCCATAGAATTGGAGATCGATTCAAAAATGACAGTTTAACCCTTCATTTTGTTAAGTCTATATTCATCACTGCACACAACTATATGTCATGAGAAATATGACATCACTGCACCAGCACAAGACACTGAAAAAAATGTTTGACATTAGTATGAAATTGAAAAAGTGTACAAAATTCAGGAATAAGTCTGAGACATTAAGTTTTTAAAGCTTTATGATCTGAAAATTCTGCGAGTTATTTAGGTTTTTTTAAATTAATATTTTCCTGAATTAATATCCAAATGATTCAAACAATGTAAAAGAAAAAACCTCCCCAAAACGAGCGGAACAGAGTTAGCAAGTGAAGCTACCCAAGAGAATAAAGTGTGGGAAGAGCACAATAATGCAAGCTTACAGCTCGTCCACTAACAATGAGGATACTGTGCAGCCCAAAGCAGACAGGGCCTCAGCCACTTGCCTAATGGTCACTGGACTGGAGGGAGAAAAACCGCAAAACAGAGAGAGAGGTGAAATAAATATGCAAATCAGAGAACAATGCACAATGGAAAAAACTTTCAGGGAAAATGATATGAAACATTCTTTCTGAAGTTATAAAAATGTGTGGCGAAATGATTACATTCATTGAGAGGCCAATCTTGCTAGCAGTGCTCTGCCGGTTTTTGAAATTGGTTTGGATATTACTTGATAATGATCAACAATGAACCTTCAGGATGAGCGCAAACCTAGCAAATCTGCCAGTGAAACTGCACTAGGGTCCATAAAAAACACGACACCATTACTATTTGGAAATAAGCTCTCTTATGTTTGTAGGGTGTGCACATTTTTCTTTCAAGAAAATAAGTTGTGATATTATTTCCAGTCTCTCAAAGTTGTAGTCAAACTTGTGTTCATAAGAGCCTGCTTCAGAAAAAGTAAAAAACAAAAAAAAAAAAAACACGTGTCATCTTGCTTTCTACCTACTCGCTGTCATTATAACTCCAGCAGGCTGTGGTCAATAACAAGAGGAAACACCGTTCCATCCAGCCCATAACAGCCAGCTTTTCCCTGAGTATTCATTAGGCCTAAAATAAAGCACTTTCAGCTTTACAAGGGCAGGGACAGGATCTGCAAAATCACATACAATGAGCTGAAAATAACTCCTGAATAGAAAATACTGTGGTTGAGTTTGACCTTGATGTCCAAATTGCCACTTCCTTCAGCGGTTTTGTTGTGATAGCGTGCATTTCCTGTTATAGGGCCGAACTGAAGAGTTGGGATACAAAATGAGCAGGAGGGGAGCATATCAGTGTCGACCTTTTTTTTTTTTTAATCACTGCGTTGTTAAATTTGGGAGAGCCAAACGGTGCTTTGATGTGGGCACATCATCACGCCAACTGGGCTTTTCTCGCACTATTCAGTCAGGTGTTGCAGCTGAAGAGGATTGTGGGGAAAAAAAGGTGTAGGTGGAAAAAAATGATTCACTCTGGATATTTTCGTGCATTTGGGCCGAGTGCCATTCGGCTAAGTGGGAGAGTGTTAAAAGGTGCAGGCTCTTTATTATACAGTACCTGGAGTCAGGACAATGACAGAGGTGACGATCAGAGAACAGATGACCAGAATGACAAGCAGGGCGATTGCAATTCCTTTCCAGTTCCTCTGGGGAGGGTTGCTTCCCACCAGCTCCTACGAGAGGGCAGAAGAAAAGTATAATGAAGGGAGGCTTTGCGGCGAGTCTTTTCTCAAGGACAGCTGCCTCCACTAAGAAGGAGAAGGGCACTGTTAATCTGTGCCAGTCAACAGGCACGACAGCAGGACAGCTGAAAATGTGTTACTCCAATTTGTGATAGAGGCTGAGCATTTCGTTGAAAGTCAGAGTAAAATATGCCTTGCGTGAGGTCAGTAAATCGCAGTTGCCACATTTTTTATAACTCTGAATCGTTACTCTTTGAACCTGTAGTTTATATACAGGGGAAGCGCGCGTTTTGATTCACGAGCATGGACCATCAGAATCCATTTGAGAAGAAGCTCTCTTATCCTCGCTTTTATGTTATAAGCTGTCAGGAGGAATGAAAAATGTAATTAAAGTGACAGGTATGTTCTTGTATTCAAAGAAGAAAGGTAGCTCAAATGCAGCTTTGACAATATGCAAGCCACAAAGGAATGCTCTGAAGGTGATATTAACAGAATAAAAAACAGATGTATTTTCAGAAGCCAAACAATAGACATTGCATGAACACCACTGCCGAAATCTTCATTAGGACAAAATACATCTATATCATTTTATGATTTGTAAAACATGGGCGACCGCGGGTAGAAAGCTCTGTAATGAGCCCATTACGTCTTGGCTGAATGGAAATGCTAACATCATAAACAGTTTTGGGGCAGAAAGAAAGGTCTTCTTGCCCCTCATATCAAAGCTCATTAAACGGAACTTTATCTGTTTTGTATTTTATGAAAAACAAACAAAAAAATTTTTTGATTTCAAAGGTAATACAAAGGCTGGAGAATCATTTTACTCCGGTGTTTAGAATTTCTCTCTTGCTGTAAAAGTAAGAACCTTCCATGCATACATTTTGTTTCAACCCAGGTTGAAAGTGCTGCTCTTTATCTGAAACAAGAAAGCTGAAGTCGAAATCAAATACTGCCTAATTGCTTATGATTGCTTGCATAAATTAAGTTCACTGAATCATAAAATCTAACTGTTTGAGTAATATACTCTACATATCTTCATGGTCCTGCTGAGAGTGGCCATTTATAGTTATTTTGTCCTCAATATGCACTGCATACCATGCCGAGTGACATCTCCTCCATACTATTTTCCAGCATCTGGACAGATGTGCCATAAGGCATCCACCCTTGTGATAAGAAGCACTAGTCTCTTCTTCTTTGATCTAGCCAGCTGTGAATCGACCACTCTCTGTGGTAGCACATTAGAACTGTGGCTAACATAATGAAAAGTGCTTTCTCGAATGCACTAGCGAACATACAGAACTGACTGACCTCTAATAGGCTAAATCTAATTTATTGATGAAGACAAACATATTTGTTTCAATATCCTAGATAATTGAGAAAATTCCAGTTTTCTGTCATCTTTGCTTTGACGTTCAGATAGTTTTGACCCCATTTACACCTGGTATTAAAATGGGCTTTCTTTGGTCAGGTTGCAATCAGATAGCGCATGACCACATGAAAGTACAGGTGAAAGTAGGGATGCACCGACACTACTTTTTAAAAAACTGATACGAGTACGAGTATTTTATTTTGTGTACTTGCCAATACTGAGTACCGATACGGATACTTCTGAACAGTTTTCCAGGAAAATACAATGACAATTTCGGAGTACGGGTTTTATTTATTTATTTATTTTTTAAACAAGCCTAAAAGAGGCCAATATCAAGGGATTCACACATGGCTATTTCCAAAAAAAAAGAGTAGGCCTAACTGCTAAAAATCTTTCTGTATTGAGGTTCGACAAAAAGCCTTTGAACTAGCACTGCCATCAAATGAGGAAAAACATCACTGAAGCTGGACAAATGAAAAGTAAACCCGTTGCAGAGGCAAGGTAACACACCCAACTTCATAAAAAGTCAGTAGAACTTTTCATTGGCACAGGTAGTTTCCACACACATTCATAGGCATTCTCAATCCAACTAAAGTCAATAATAGCTTTCCAAGCAAACAAGGCATCAATTAAAGTGTGTGGTATCGCCATATTTCAATTACACAAATGACAAATGAAAAAGATTTAACTTAACCACTACTAAAATGTGTAAGGTAACCATATGTTACTAAAATATTTTTCGTAAAATAAGAAGATTCACAATTCTAAGGGCTCTAATTTCTTGGCGCAGTGCAGGGTGGCGCAGCGTGGCGTAACGTGGCGCAGCCCACGCAGTGGTAATTTAAACACCATGCGCAGCCACTTTGGCAATTTGGTAGACAGACGTGCGTCGAGATGGGTGTGGCGGCACAGTAGGGGGAGGTGTCACATGTTCATCAAGACGGAGTGACAATTTCATAGAAAAAGTCTACAGAACTATAGCTTTCTCAAAACGGTTGTCAAAATGATACATGGTATGAGAATATTCCACTCAATAGAATCATTTTATTTGTTGTGTATACTGCTTTTTACAGAAATCAGGCCATTCCAAGCAAGCCAATTTTAGGAAGTAAACCAATATGCATATAATTATGGACTGAGTGGACATTTAAATTACCTGGCAGAATGACACATGTAACATGGCAGGACAGATTTTTGTAAGTCCGATGTTAACTGACAGGCAAGCCTACACAGGCCAACAATGTAGAATAGAAACCAACTGAATAATGGGAAATACATCAGTGTTTCACGCAGGTTCATAGGTTACTTGTGGTGGTGGCTGTACAAACTAAGTGTATCAAAAGCAGTCATGAGTGGATAAAACCCCACTAGAAGCATTGATTGACGAGCCATTCATTGTTCTTACAGAAATAAATTCAGGTCGTTGTTCGGGGAAAATGCCAAGCCAACATCCTCGAAATCGTACTTTTTTCAGTTTTAAGTGACGACTGGCTAAATAAAGATTTTGGAATGCTCTGTATGTACGTAAATTTGCGGGATGTGGTAAAATGATGCATTTTGGGTAGACGTGTCTTTATAAAATAATATATAATTGGCTCGAATTTCACTTGCCATTCTTATGAACTACATAAGAACAACAACGGAAATGGGATTTTTAAAAATAAATAAAATTAAATTTCATAATTTAAAAGACGTAAGCGGTGCAGAAAACATGCCCGAAACAGCAAAGTAAAATGCAAGATTAACGCATCATGCAGATATAGGACGGAGGCTTCTATATCCCAACACATTAAAGGTGAGGAGAGGAGGTTATTTGATTGGTGTAGATTGACTCGGCTGAGTTATACCCAAACACGCCTTCTCTCCTACCTCTTTGCCACTTGCACCGGCAGGAGGGACCGAGGCGGGATAGAGGAGTACTTGCACCAGGCTACGCCTCGACACACCCCTTTGGCGCGGCGCACCCCCCAATCGCCGCGCCTGTGCCTGGTCTACGAATTTAGAGCCCTCTGTGTGTATGATTGTGGGTGTGTGCTTGTGCAAGCTTGGCTTGCTTGTAAATATTCAATAACTGATCCGGGTATGCCATCTAGTGATAGAATATTGTAATTGCGTGCATGAATCAGCAGCTCCATGTCCGCCAGCCTGGTGCCCGTGCCTCGTTGTGCTTGCCCTCCAAGTGAGGCCCTTGTATCAATGACTCAATGGCTACCTCCAGTGAAGTAAATCCAAGATGGCGGACCAGGTAAGTTTATCATTGAAATGTCTTCGTCTTGATATTTATAGGAGGTGTCATGAAACGTCTTGGCGCCATGAAACACACAGTTAAGGCGCTTGAAAACAGTTACACTCAAAATAATTACACCGTGGTGGTTTGTTATTTTGTTACTTATTCCTCATTCTAAAAGTTGCCAAGTTGTAGTTTATGACAACCTACAGTTTATGGCTGTTTACTTTTATATTTTCAAAAGAGGTTGAGGTGCATATTAATTACAATGTGTGAAATAAACTGCAATGGACTCTGAAAACAAAATGCGTAATACCTGTTTTTTTTTTGGGAGGGGGGGGGGGGGGGATTTTCTCATGTACCAAAGGGGGGCCCAGCAGAGAAAGTTTGGGAACCACTGCATTAAGTGGCATCGCAGTGCTGCCAACTCTCATGAATTTTCCAGGAGTTTTAGTTGCATATTTAGTTTCCTGTGGCTTACTCAGCAATTATTCAATTAACGTGTATTAAAGAGGTCCGCCTACAGAATTGACGTCCTTGTGCGAGGAGGTTTATCAGATTCACGTGTGTTAAGGTGGATTTCACCACGAGTTTTATGGAAATCGATTATGACTCCCGACTTCTCACTCTTTTCTTTACTCAGGGGATGGAAGCAATTAAAGATGTTTCACATGGTCTTGTATCATTTAAAAATGTAAACAATCATTAAACCCATGCTGTGCCTCTAACCCCTGAGAAAAAGAAAACAGCGAGAAGCCTGGGGTCATAATCAGTTTCCACATTACTAGCGGTGAAATCCACCGTAACACATGTGAAGCTGATAAACCTCCATGCGCAAGTACTTCAATTCCACGTGAGAATCTTTTAAATACGCATTGGTTGAATGATTGCTTACCATGGCATGGGAACATGAATATGCCACTAAAACTCCCGGAAAATACGGGAGAGTTGGCAACACTGGTATCGCAAATGTGGACGAGTACGAGTATATTAACGAGGTATCCGGCAGATACTCGATACTGGTGTCAGTATCGGTGCAACACTAGGTGTAAGTGCTCTCAAGACACATTGAGGATGGATTGTGACCCGATCTTTCAAACCACTTCTGAAGGTGGTTAGGAATGGATTCTGGCCGATTTGAAGTCAAATGTAAATGCAAATGAGTCTTCAATCCGCATACAACTCCGTGGGAGGAAACATGTAGTCTACAGTGAAACTCGTTAGATACGTAAGTTGAATTGGTATATAAGACGCAGTATATTTTGTGGAGTGTCCCGTCGGTTAAAAGGTTTCCATATTAGAGACTGTTATAGCAGATATAAATTTATAAAAATGCTTTAACAAGTTGTTCTAAACACAATTTCCATTTTGAATAGCAGAGTCCATGATGTGAAGTTTTTGCTCTTTCTAGAAGTTTTTGCCATGTTACGGTGGGCTACGCAGCTTCTAGCTCTAAAAAGACCAGAGAGACTGAATACCATAGACTTATATACCATACTCTATACTTCAGCATGAGGACACGCAAGCAAGGTCTAATTCACAGCGCCCTCTCTTGAAACATCTGCCTTTACCTCTCGCAGCATTTTACTGGTGTATAGGATGTACCACTTTATAAGATGCAATGCATTTTTAAGTGAAAAATATTGAATTAAAGGTGCGTCTAATTTATTAGTTTTTACAGTTAGGAAGGGGCGCCACTTTAGGAGAGGGGAGAGGAAGGATGTGATGTCAGCAGGACGGACTGTGATCAGATTGCACTGTGGACTCCGGAGGCGCATATCAGTGTAAATGTATGAGGTCGAACGTTATCCAATTGGAATCCGATCACAAAAAAAAAAAAAATGCATTTTAATACCAGGTGTACAGGGGGCCAATATGAATCTGTTGAATGGGCTTTCAAGCTTGGTGGTCATAAGCACCATGATGGCCAGAAACAGGAGAAAAAAAATCCATCACAGCATATATTTTTGTGAGGACCATCATGGACGACTGAGATTTAAGCCACCTTGGTTGCCTTGTCCAAATTGGGAGAGTGGAGGAGCAGCAGGGAGGACAATCTGTTTTTGGGGCATGGAGGAAACAGAGTGGTATTGATAATAGGACTGTGCCTTTTTCCAAGTCTCAGAACACCCCCATTGTGTAGCTTTCAGTGAATAAATTTTGACCGGCTTTACTCCTATTATCCCTGGTGAAGCTGCACCAGTCGTTGCTTCGCCCATTCGGACCTCCGACAGATGATAACGCGTGAACACAGGGGTCCCAGACGAAATTACTGAGCTACTTGAAGGCCCCTGCTGAAGCAGCTTTTCAGCTCAGTTCAATAAAATTGAAATCCTATGAAAATGTATGTAATTCACGACCCATATATGTGTATGAGGACAAGCAGAGACCACATAAGATCTTCATAAGACTTGATCGATATTTATTCCAGAAGCTTCGTTTCAAGAGACCTCTCAACCTGTGGTGTTCAGTGTAACTATGCCTCAATATGAATTGACGAATGTTTACATCACCTTTGAAAGAATGCCCATCTGAACAGGCGAATCGGTGTGTGCTTTTGATTCCAGAACTCTTAAATCAATGCACATCTGTGATAGTGACTTCATGCAATGCAGTACAGAGCATTGGGCTGTATCAATGGGCTCTCAGTGTGTCTAGAAGCCCTTTGAGCAGAGTTGACTTTTTTTTTAATCCCCTCAAGTTCATTGAGCTGCTAGATGAGGGCCTGTCGGAATTTGATCTTGCTTGACAAATGTAACCTTTGTTGTGAACTTTAGGGGATGGCTTTTTGTACAACGTACTGTATTGGCTGAGTGAAGTGTTTGATCTTTTCAATCAATCAATATTTCATCCTGTGACAGGACACAGTTTATAACGAGAAGGCGTGGTTCTCAGATCGGCTTGCTCCCTTGTTACAGCCTTGATAAACATCACCTTAATCAAACACTACAAGGTTACAGATACAAGCCCATGAGTTGAAGTTTCAATCCCAAAGTGGATACCCTAGAGATACTGTACATATTTCCTTATCAATATTTAATGCCTTTACACTTGCAGCGAAGTTGCACATCTATGTAACACAGGTAATAGTATTCATTTCTTGAACATTCACAAAAGACACTGAGGCAAAATAAAGACAATGGGCATATCTTTGTACAACTGCAAGGAAGTCCAATGTTAGAAATGCAGGATTGTTTGAAAGGGAAAGAGAAATTAATTTGCATTTAGTTTGTTCATTTGTTAGAGAGCCCAATTTGACCTGCAATGTATTGAACAGGGTATTCCATTAGCATTTTTATTTCACAAGGGATTTGCTGCTGATGAACAATCGCATGTTGAACAGAGATCAGCATTTCATTGAGTGCTCAATCAAATTTAATTAATTTCAACAAGTTGTGGTTAAATTTTTCATACACAATAACCATTGTAATTGACTATTAGCCTCATGTGTACATATACGTACATACACAAGCACTAACAAACACACACACACGAACATGTCCAAAAATTCACAAACACGCACACAATCACCATGGTGCCATAAGAGTGAACATATTGCCCCATCTGCAAGAAAGCCATAGAATCATTAAATCTAAAAAATAAGAGATTTTTTCTCCTCGGGGGGCTGTACCTGATACAGCTTCCTTTAAAAATAATCTAATGCCTAATATTAGGCCTCACTGACATTGAGACAACGAAATGAATGGCTGAGGCAACACATTGTACATTGTATCCATTGATTGCTGGTCAAATTTGCCTGTCATATCAACTGAATTCTTCTCCAATATCCTAGAAGCAGAACCACTGCCTATGGAGTGTTAACATAGATCGTAAAACAAATAAATATGTTACTGTTGCTAGTTATGAAACCTGTTATGGCTTTAGCTGGACATTTACAATGTAATTAAAACTTGGGTCTATATAGAAAGACTTACAAATATTGTTGAAGAGGAGCAGTTTACGACACACGGCGTTCATCTGCTGCAAGCAAAAAATGTTGGATGTCACAGATTTCCAAGCGTGGGATGTATTTGTAACATCCAACAGGGAAGAAAACACTGATAGAGATTTGATTTGGACAATGACCTCTTACTGGAAAGTGAGAAGTGGATGCATGAGCAATACCCTGCTTTGTTGGCACAGAAGAAAATGAAATGCAAGCTGGATGTGTAGTGCTTCTCTCAGAAAATGAGGCAATCACCAGTACAGTAGCTCTGGACAACATTTGGACCAGTCAGCCCCCAGTCACAGCATGCCTGAGGTTAAATGTTAGCAACGGCAGTTGCTTGAAATATAGTGCGTTCTATGAGCCTGGCAGTCGCATGGCTGCCATCTCTCACGCATTGAGCATGCTACTCAGGCCAATGAGCCTTTTCACACATTCTCATATGACATTAGAAAAAAAATATATAAATATAAATTCTCACTTATTGGAAATATAAAACAATAACTTGGGCCTAATCTGGCCCACTTTTCTACCAGTAATCAAATAATACACAAAAATATGAACTTCTAACATTTCACTGAGAATCCGAAGCAAGACAGGAAGGGTAAGCGTTGTACAACCCCAAATTCAAAAATTTGGCACATAATGGAAAATAGAAATAAAATCGAAAAGCCTTCAAATAAACTCTTTTCACCCTCTACTATATTAAAAACAGTTCAACACTATTTGATGATCTAATTTGTGGATTTAATTGCTTTTTGAAGAATTTGTGCACTGTGATGACTGCAACAGAGTCCATTGGCACTGTTGACTATTACCACTGTGATATATCACTGTCTACTTATCACACTCATTTAAGTGTTTGAGCAAAAGCATAAAAGACACCAGTTGCTCAAGTCTAGCAAGCGGAATTTCCCTCTTTCCTCCATTGTGCAGGTCAGCTGCTGCTGAAATGTATGGGACCATTGTTGCCATTTGTTTTGCTTTGTAATGCACTAGATATTCCAATCAGGACCGCAGGCAGGCCAATCTAGCGCCAACACTTTCTGTTTATACAGCTATGTACTCTGTATTACTCTGTACGTAATCTGGCCTGTGCTAGAAAATGCAAGGACATCCCTGGAACAGGCAACACCTTGTCGGCATATGCTGCCATCTAGATCCCCTACCCAACCCCAATGCCAGACCCCTTGACCTGACCCCAACGGAAAATCTCACTCCTGGCTATGTTCAAAAGTTGACAGCCCTGAAGAGGTCCAGGCCTAATTTTGGTTCCACTGCTGACTGTCAGCACCTCTATTGCCAGCATCATACAGGCAAATATTTAAATGCTCTATTTGGCTCTTCATAAATATTCAATTAACTAAAGCCCATAATGAAATAGACAGAAAACAAGTGAAAGAATGTTCACATGGGAAGTGAAAAAACCTATTTCTTCATTCATAAGGAAAGACAGAATCTGAAATCTTCTCACCATACTCACAAATCAAAAATTCTATGCCATTTAAAAATAACAGAAATGTTCATGGTGAAATATGCAACCACTGATTGATGCATACCTGCATATTATTTGTATACAGCTTGTGGGCACACACAGATCTGATGAAGGTCTCCATTTTGGATCAAAGAAAGAGGCTAAGAACAAAGCTAGTCTGCATTGGTTTATGAATAAAGTCTCAAGTTTCAGCATACTCTACTCAAGGGTGATTATTCATAGTTTCAGACAAAAGCAGGGAAAGAAAATTCAATCCATTTCTGACAGCATCATAAAAACCTTTGAGGGTCGATGGAAATAGAAGGGCAACAAAACCACTGCTGTGACCCAAATCAAAGGAATTCACCATTTTAGAGGAGAAAAAAATGTCAGTAAAATGGCAAGTTTTTGTTTCAAACAATTCAAAACCTAAAATTTCTTGCAAGCCTGGCAGCCTCTAGATCAGGAATAGGAGCTTATTTTTGACCTACTGTTTCTGCCTTCACCATGACAGGGAGTGAATGTCAGCAGGGGATGCTCGGGAGAAGAACCTCCTTCTTCTCACACAGTGATCTGCTTTGAAACCATTTCAGTCTGTCTCTACTACCTCAAATCGCCCTATTACCTTTCAGGCAGCTGACTGTTCTGCCAGCTTTGCCTTCCAGATGAAAGCCTAGAGCAGAAATCTGCAGCGCCGCTTCTTCCACACGCCTCTGCATTGAAAAGATTATCATATCAGGCAGGTAAGGGTTATCCTATAAAACCAGGCGCTCAAGACAGGCTAGCGCCTTAGTGATCAATAACTGTCTTGAAAATAGCATTGGAGCCTTTAGAGGGGTCATGTAGAATCCTTTTCATGTATGATGAAAATTATTCAACTTCTCCTCTCTGGAGGAGAGAGAAACGCATACAGATGGCAATTCACAGACAGCATTCAGGACAAATATCTGCATCCAGTTTGCATTCACGCAGCTACTCGGCAATAAGAGAACATGCTTCCTTGAAACCCACACGGTAATTTTCCTTTGCATTTGACCCATCTTAGCTACTTAAAGAGGCAGGCCACAGCAGAGTGACCATAGTGCAGCACCAGTTCTCAAACCAGAGACTTAGTGTGGGGAAATGGCAGTGCTCCTCTCGCTCATGTATTCCACAGTCAGAGGAAACCGATGTCAACACAAGGAGAACTTGCAAACAGTTCTTGCTTTCCGGGATCAAAACCTGCAATATCCTTACTTGCGAGGCAACTACGCTAACCACTGCTCTACCGTGCTGCCACCTGGGAAGGATAAAGACCAAATGTCTACTGATGGATTGATATTGGAGGATTTATGTTGTTTGAACAGACGGTCAGGCTGTTAGATTCAGAAGGCAGTGGAAAGATTCAGGAGTTGTTTTATGTCCATTTACTGGACTGAGTCCCTTCAATGTGGGTGGGTAGTGGGATGGATGATGAGGGCTGTGGAGGGTGATGGGGGTCAGAGAGAGCGGAATGCTTCGGATGGCCACTAGCGGCACTGCCAGCTGGTACCATACTTCATCCTCCCTGTGTCTGCTTGATTAAAATTTCTTTTGAGGACATTTTCCTCTGAGAATACACCACATCTCTTTGTCCTAGAGGTTGCAAACATATACATTTTTTTACCAACTGAGTATTGCATTGATTTATACAGACAGGTGCACACACAGCAAACAAGCACGCTTGCACAAATAAATGTTAGTTGGTCGAATCACTGTGATTAAACTGCAGCTTAATTAAGTTAGTGGACATGTTTTAGCACACACATCAGGGCAGAGGGCAGAAGGATTTGGAGGTTGACTGCGGATCAGAAGTGAGAGAGCTTCCATCGCAAAAGCCTGCTGCTGAGCCCCTGCAAGGTTGTACATACGGTTCAGTGCACTCAGCATGCAGCGACTGAGTCGTGTGCTAATCCTAGGGATTGTGTTGGAGACCACTGTGCTTTTTCCATATGGGAGTCTCCAGTATGCTTGAGCGCGCTATCAGGCAGCCGGGGGGACACTGTGGCTTGGCATTAAAGCTAATCCAGCTCCTGAAAACACTGGGGAGGATGCAGGCAGCTTGGATGAGGCTTGTGTTTGTATCAGCGATGACACGAGGGACCCTTGCTTGTGATTTCTCCCCAGGGACGAGCAAACCTTGTAGTCCGCTGAAAGCAGAGGCTTTGCAAGCGCGCGAGATGAGACAGGACTGATGCAGCTTCACTGTGTCAATAAGAACCTGGTGCTGAGTGTGCCTCTCTGCTTTCACCAGGTGTTAGAGTATTGCAAAATTAGTTTACCGCCTCGCTGGAAGACAGCCATTCTCTTTCACTGTTAGGCTCCCCACCAAACCCTCCGACTATATTCACTCCCAGAGGAGGTTCACTCCATGATAATGGCTGGGGAATTTGGAGCCTGTTCTCCAACAAAATACGCCCGGAAAGGTCGTTTGCCAAGCAGCTTATTACGACCTAAAGTTACGTTTAGAGTTAAGCAACCTCTAGCGGTCATTTAAATAACTACAGTCTGGTTTCCATCATCAGCGTCGCCGTCAGTAAATCCTTAACTAAAACTTAATCCTAATCCTAATCTAAATTCTAACCCTAACCCTAACCCTAACTCCAACCTTAATCCTTACCCAAACCGTTATTTTAAGTGTAAATATGACTGAAACTGTATCTGGAACTGAAACTGTAACTCTAACCGTACCTTCCTGCTACCAGTAAGGGCGCAATTCTAGGAAACGCTCCTATGGGTCGTACATCAGAGTAAATGAGACTAATCTACCTACTTTAGCGTATAATTGGAGGACAGGTTGGGAATTTAGTGCCCAAGTAGGTCAATGGTTCTTTGTACTACTCATAGTGTACCATTCAGAAAACAAGTTTGCATGCCAGCTTTGCCCTCCGCTCTGGTCAGTGACCAAACTGCCACAGGCATCGGTTTCAGTCCTAAAAGATGCCAGTGGCATGGCCTCATCTTCAAGGACAAGCAAAAAGCAAACACCTAGCTGGCCATTTCCCCCTGAATTCAGCTCGCGCCACTGATGGGGTTGATGCCTGAGGGCTGGCTTTATGTGTTAATAGGCCTTCCATGCACATTCGAATGGGTTAAATCTGGAGCAATGAGGCCACTTCAATGCCTGGATTAAACAGCAAAGAACAAATGCAGATCTAAACATTCTGTGAGCGCGGCTGGCTGAGGCAGGCCATCTGCCATGAGTTCGGTCACAGTGGAGATGCTATACATCTCATTACATACATAAATGATGCCCACTTTGGAGGCTGAAGAGCCTGGAGAATCTGAGAGATTGGCATAGACAAGGCTGTCGTCTGCCAGTGGGGTGCTGTTCAACGGACTGCTGCAGCGGCATTTGTAATTACTGCCCTTGATATAACCAGCTGCTGTGGAAGCTCTCTGGTTTCCCATTCAAGATCTAATGTTGCATCACATGACAGGGTAGAAAGGAATTAGTAAAAGTCTCCCTAAAGAGTTAATTTTATGACCAGCCCACACCAATCTCAAACCCAGCAAGATACCATGAGGACTGCTTGCTTGGTGAGAGCATGTTACATATTCAATATTAAAATGACATAATAGTACTTGCTTAATATGTCATAAAAAACTTAATATGTCAATAAAACCTTAGGGTATTATACATAAAATGAAAAGGTCAAGTTCACATACAATAATAAATCACTGCAAATAGGCAAAAGGTCTTTTCCACCTCGTGCATACTATGCATCTCCTTTTGAGACTTCTGAGTTTCAGTAAAATACCAAAATACACACAATACAGCATACATAGGAATTTCAGTGTTTATTCCATTTTAAAATCATTAATTGATGGACATCTGCTCGTTTTTTTTTAATTATCTTAAATCATTGGATTAGTCGTGCACTTATCCTGTGCTCTTTTTTTCTTCAAGTTGCAATCTGGCTCAACTCAGATTACACAAAAATTAGCAGCACAATAACGTTGACGACTGTAATCCATAATGTCAGCAGGCCCGCACATAATATAACTGTTCAGAAACAGAACAAGCTACTCACCGCCATATTATTTCAAATCTCTGTTTGCGCTATTTTCTCAAGATTTTGGAGCTGAACTAAGAGTCACAATGTGCTATGCAAATATTCCCAACACCACACATATAGGCAGAGGACAAAATATCAGAAGCATCCCTGGAAAAAAATGGCCGGAACACTGAAGTATCTTACCCAGAATTGCAAAAACATCTATGCAAGTGATTCCCATCAATTCGATAGCTCTAACCAGAGGTCAAAAATAGAGGGGCCAGAAGCTAAAAGTCCTGTCACATTTTTCCTCCACCCTTGAATTCTTTCTTTATCCAGTGCATGCCAGGAGAAAACTGCACGGGCACTATCGATCACTCATATTGTGCACGCAATGGTACTTGCTAGCGCTAAGCCACCTACTCCATTCTTCACCTGTTCAGGTGTCCTGTCCAGTCCTTGGCCTGTAAACTGCCTTTAAAATGTTGCAAAGAGTGTAGCCTATTGTCCATACATGTATTTTATTTTGATAACCTCAGAACTGTTTCAGTTACCTTGGTTACCGGTACAAGTACCAAGCTTAAAAAGGCAAATTTTTTTAAACTACTGCTTTCAAGCTGACATCCATCCATCCTCACCCAGACCCAAAATTCAGTAAGTTTAAAACAACCTTAATGTTAAGAGAGAAGGGGGAGAGAGATATTCCATTGTCAGGACTCTAGAAAACCATTTTCATTCAGATATATTGAGATATATTGAGGTGGAGAGACCCAATTTTTTTTTCTGAATGGTAATGAAACTTTGTACCAACTGAAAAACACATTAATAGCATTGTGAATTTGAAAAGTAGTCTTTCTCTTTAAGAGAGACATGATTTGATATCATTATATTGCCGGTCTTATACAAAACCCAAAACCAGTGAAGTTGGCACGTTGAGTAAATCGTAAATAAAAACAGAATACAATGATTTGCAAATCCTTTTCAACCTATATTCAATTGAATACACTGCAAAGACAAGTTACTTAATGTTCGAACAGGTAAACTTTATAATTTTTTGCAAATATTAGCTCATTTGGAATTTTATGCCTGCAACATGTTTCAAAAAAGCTGGCACAAGTGGCAGAAAAAGACTGAGGGAGTTGAGGAATGCTCATCAAGCACTTGTTTGGAACATCCCACAGCTAATTGGGAACAGGTGGGTGCCATGATTGGGTATAAAAGCAGCTTCCCTGAAATGCTCAGTCATTCACAAACAAGGATGGGGCGAAGGTCACCACTTAGTGAACAAATGCGTGAGCTGATTGTCGAACAGTTAAAAAACAACATTTCGAGCTATTGCAAGAAATTTAGGGATTTCATCATCTACGGTCCGTAATATCGTCAAAAGGTTCAGAGAATCTGGAGAAATCACTGCACGTAAGCGACAAGGCCGAAAACCAACATTGAATGCCCGTGACCTTCGATCCCTCAGGCGGTACTGCATCAAAAACCGACATCAGTGTGTAAAGGACATCACCACATGGGCTCAGGAACACTTCAGAAAACCACTGTCAGTAACTACAGTTCATCGCTACATCTGCAAGTGCAAGTTAAAACTCTACAATGCAAAGCGACAGCCATTTATCAACAGCACCCAGAAACGCTGCCGGCTACACTGGGCCCAAGCTCATCTAAGATGGACTGATGCAAAGTGGAAAAGTGTTCTGTGGTCTGACGAGTCCACATTTCAAATTGTTTTTGGAAACTGTGGACGTGGTGTCCTCCGGACCAAAGAGGAAAAGAACCATTCGGACTGTTATAGGCGCAAAGTCTGTGATGGTATGGGTGTGTATTAGTGCCCAAGGCATGGGCAACTTACACATATGTGAAGGCACCATTGTGCACGTGTTACAACAGCATGGCTCCGTAGTAAAAGGGTGCGGGTACTAGACTGGCCTGCCAGTAGTCCAGACCTGTCTCCCATTGAAAATGTGTGGCGCATTATGAAGCGTAAAATACGACAAAGGAGACCCCGGACAGTTGAACAACTTAAGCTGTACATCAAGCAAGAATGGGAAAGAACGTTTACTGAGTGTCGTTAAAAGGAAAGGCGATGTAACACAGTGGTAAAAAGGCCCCTGTGCCAACTTTTTTGCGATGTGTTGCTGCCTTTAAATTCAAAGTTAATGATTATTTGCAAAAAAAAAAAAAGTTTCTCAGTTTGAACATTAAATATCTTGTCTCTGCAGAGTATTCAATTGAATATAAGTTGAAAAAGGATTTGCAAATCATTGTATTCTGTTTTTATCTACGATTTACATAGCGTGCCAACTTCACTGGTTTTGGGTTTTGTAGTTCAGCATTGCGTTTCGTGAAATGAATAATAAGGCGAAGACCACTCCTCTCTTGCCAGCCAACAGATTTTTATACAGATTTTGACTCATTAATATCATTACAGCTTCTCAACTTCTCATGTCACGTTTCTACATCAACAGCTATCCACAGCAGAGCTTAATACAAGCTGAGTACTGCATATCACATTTTCCGGGTAACAGGGAGAAAACATAACCTCCTTTTACGTTAGATGGCGGAAGTAATGTTGAAATGGGGAGCTCACGTACCTGGGTGCAATGCATTAATGTCAGTACAGCAACTTCGCATGTCATGTTAAGCACACCTTTAAATTAGAGATGGAAGAAACTGTGAAACCGCACAAGAACCACCTAATGCTCTATTAGCCTTGACTTACGATAGGTAAATTAGCATGCTTCAGAAAAGTGCGTACACAATAAAATAAAAATGTATAAACAGTAAAGTAACCATCGAAGCAATAATGAGCAAAATCTTTGACCTCTACAAAGTAGTATATTCACCTCCGTTTAGCATTTTACTGCGTTTTTCAAAACCATCGAAAGGAGCACTTGTTTCATCTTACCTCTCCACAGCAGAGCTCATTACTGAAGAGAATACCGCAAGTTTGGAGAAAGTTACGTCGCAAAATCACAGATCAAACAGCATTAATATAAAATTCTACTGAACTAAAGAAAACTCCCCAAAACAATATATGCACAGATAAGAGGAAAAATAATAATAATAATAATAATGTGCAAACAGAAATGGATTTTTGGTGATATGTAACACTGAATGTTCACACGAGTTACACTTCAGATACCTAGAACAAAACCTGAATGATAAAGACGTAGAATTATTTTTTTCTCTATGAAAACCGAGGTCTGAGATTGCTAGTTTACGGCTATGATGATTGGTCGGATATGCCGAAGTGAATATGAGCATGCTACCTGACAGCTGGCACTGGTTGCCTCCATCTAACGGAATGTTGCGATTGCTAGTTTCGATTATCACATTGTCATCATCGTTATGTTCTACCGGGGTAGGTCTAATTGGCTAACGCTTGTATTAAATTGTTGCGCACCCCTGAAATGACTGACGGGCGCGCTAAATTGTGCCCTTAAGGAGGATGTCTCATGGCATGTACCGTTTATCACAATCTGCTGGCGGTTATGCTGCCTGCTATCCATTGTACTCAGATGACAAGAATCTCCATGTGGATTCTCTAAAACTGATCTAAATAGGTTCCACTGCTTCTTCCGGGCTAATACGTGGCTGTCCCCAGCAAACAGGTTTATTTGGAATATCTTTGCTTTCAAATTCTACTGAGTATCTTATTTGATGATTGTTGCACAGTTAGCAAGATGAAAAAGAAAGGTTTATTGTTTTGTTTCTTTTCCCCATAAAAATAACATTCAGCAGGTATGCAATATGTCAAACGAGTCGAAAGGGTGCCTCGAAAACCCAAATTGTATGATTGTGAGGCTCAAGAGTGTGTTTGAACCATGGAAGTAATATGATATAAAAGAACTGGAGAGAGTGAGGAAGTCCTTGCCCTATTTCTGTTAATGGGAGATGCTCGGCTAGCTACTTCAGCCCTGGAAGTAAGGAATAGACCGACGCCGTCTATAAAAATGGCGTTCCATAGGGGCTTATTTCCGGTCAATCTGATTACATGGCACAAATTGCCAAGAAAGTGTGTCGTCTGTGTGGATTGGCGAATGTTTTCAAGGGAAAATGATGAGCAATGCTGTTAATCCGGGCTGCGCATGCACTTTTCAGTCTTTTCGTTGACCTGCTGCAGTCAGAGCAACAGCTGGACAACTAAACTCGTGTATGAGCTGTCATAAAGCTCAAACTAGTATCAGTTCTAATTTTACAGGCCCTCTTGAAAACATCGAACAGTTGTGCCAGACAAAGAGCAAAATAATGAAGGATTACCGAATACATTTTCTTTTGTTTTTGCTTTATTTGGCAAGAAAAAAATGCACAATTTTCAATGGTGGCTATGGAGCTGCCGCATCTTTGGCCACAATATTGCCTCCAGTGGGATACGCAGAAGCAGGAAGCTAAAATGCTAACTGGCTGAAGCAAAGGTACTTCCTCGTTTCATTTTATATCTATATGGTTTGAACCTCGCAGTCATTGGCTTTTTAATGCGTAATATCAGCTCAGTTTCTTACACACAGAGAGCATATGTATCCTACCCAAATGTTTCTCGTATAGTTCACTGTGTGCCCCACCCTAATGTTTAGACTTGAAGTGTGTTCATGTACAGCAAGTTGGCTAATACTTCCTGAGTTTCCAACTTGGAATTCCAACTTGAATGGCTGTTTTATCGCATTTTTCTGTGCCAGAGGTCAGGTACGAAAGCTGAGGTTCCTTGAGGACCCCTGAGGGTCCCCCAGGGCCAAGTGGGTTCATAAAAATGGTTTTTGGCTGGGGCTAGCATTGGACAGGGCACCAATCTGATAGCTGGGCTGGACTGCAGGCTGGATAGTTGAGACTGACCTCAGAGTAGTAAGAATTGTGCAAATTTCCAAATCCAGGTGACAGGAACAAATCATAGCACAGGACATCTAATCTCTGACCCTGGGTTTTCCATCTCCGTCAAATTCACAGCTTATGTCTTTGTGAGGGGCTGAACAAGCAAGGTCAGTCTGTAAAGCAAGCTGAGACTACTTACTGAGTCCTACAGTAGCCAAATAATTGGAGTTCGATATACAGCAGCATTAGTCGCTAGAGTGGCAAAATCATTCATTGTGGAAAGCGGATCCGTGTCAAACCCTAAGAAACAGCAACAACAAAAAGGAACTGCGGCTGCAAGTGAAAGCTTTCCCATGGGGACAAGCAAATAGGGTGGCCGCAATTGACCATAAAACGATTGTTCATAATTGAAACAATCCGTATCTCCAGCAGTCTAAACAAAAGCAGTATTTTTGAGCTTTACAAGACTGGTATTTACTGCTGTGTTTCTGATTATTTGTTTTCCTTATCAATACCTCTCACAAGCTGACAGTTTTTACAAAACATAGTCATATTTACCTCAAAATGGATTTTTTAATTCATTTTTTTTTAATTTTACCAGTTAATTTGCCAACGTGTCCCTGGAACACTGAAAACCATAGACCACCTACAAAGAATTGTTTTGTGTCTGGTACTATTGAGTTGTTTGACTGGCTGACTCCCAGACCTTCAGAGAAAAAGTCTTGACTTCTAGAACCAAATGAATAAATACTGTAGCGTTGTTTTTGGAATGATTTCACAGTTCATATTACAAAAAACATTTAATGGAAAAACATGATTTTACAAAAACCAAATAAAACTCTTACCACATAAAACAAGAATGATCCAGCACTGAGGAAAAAAAAGGAATAATCATTCTTTTCAGTTGTCTGAGGAAAGGAAATGCCCACTCTTCTGGGAATGGCTACAGCAGAAATGGTCAGCCCACATGTATGCTTTTCTCCAGACATAAAATGAAAATCAACATTTACTGTGTCTAAGTGCACTTGTCCCAGTGCACCAGAACAAACATGCTTTGAAAAGGATCTTTGCTAACGTAAATAAAGGCAGCCCAATATCCAGACAATGCTATCAATCAAATAGATGAATACATTTACTTGCTCATCTTGCGCAACATTGATGAACTAGCACTTATGGTGGTCTTTTGAAGCACATGCTTTTAAATACATTGCAAGGTTGTGGGCTGTAAAGTTAACAAATGAAACATAAATGTGAGTACATTATTAAATAACATTACTTTCATGAAAGGATTGCCACTTCATCAAACATTACGCAACTGTTAATAGCAGCAAAAAGTAAATAATTGACATTGACTCTTAACAATGGCACTGATATTTGATGCATCAATGTAGGTCACTCTACCTTTACATGACTCTGAAGTCTGAGACTCACGGACTGGGGACACATCTCACAGTATCATGCATGACTCAATAAGCATGAAATCATGAAACTCACAAATTTCACAGAGAGAGAACACTTCTATCTCAATTACCCAACCGCAGAGTCCACGATTTTATGTTTGAAAAATCACATGCACATTTTTGCGTGATAATGAACTATGTTGAACCCACTGAAAATATTTGATTTGCTTGATTTTAGCTACAGTAATGATTTCTATATCATTCATACATAGCTTTATCTGTCAATAGAGAACTTATTCTGCTCCTCTCCAAACCATCCCATCACCCCTAGAGCACACGTCATCATCGGTCATAATGGACAGATGACAAAGCGATGAACGTAGGGCTAAATTTCCCAGTGTTTCCTGCTCCATGCTTTGAATTTTACTGTAGAATTGCTCGTAAACTTTTGACGGGCACTCCTCATTGGAAAAGGTTGTGTAAGGACCTTAAACAGGAACAATCTGGAAAAGGACCATGTGCCAAAAGAGACTGTAATAATCATGGGCTAAAAGTTGTTTTGGAAAATGAGCAGAAGAATGTAGGAAAGAAGCCCTGACCTGTAAGACTGGAAATAGACCATGAGCAGAAGAATTTTGGCTTCTCCAGTTTTCTCAGCTCAAGGTCAATGGCAGCCTGGTATTTATATCCTGCCATCCTCTAGTTCCTCCTCTCTACGTACTCAATTATCAGGGGGTGATTCCTGACACAAGAGGGGGAAAATAGGAGAAACCCACAGAATATTTTTTTAAAAAGTGAGAGAGAACTGATACAATTTAAAACGTCCTACTGGATAATTTACGCAAGTCCCACAGCTGTTGGGAGAAAATTAGGCCACGACACTTTAGGAAAGAGGAAACCATTGCTAATACCAGCTCATTGGTGGTGTCCAAACAGAATTGCTCTGTGTATTTTACGATTTCGCAAATAAATCCAAGCACCATTTTTTCACTTCACTAAATCATGTTTTCACCGAATAATGAACGTTTTACCATCTTGACCTGTGTCTGTGCATGAAATTTCAGATTCTCTAGAGTAGGACACGAAGTGCAGAGTGGTTTCAGCCAAGATGACAGCCGCAAAATGAAACTGATCTCATGTTAATTTTCTCAAAGCCTCATCGTGGGCATTTGCACTGCTCTCCGATTGGTGCGGCAGACCACAGATTCTTATAAGCGTACCCTTGAAACACAAGCCCACAGAGCAGACTGAGCACATACAGCCATAATGGAACCACAGCTGTTTATTTTCTCTGATGAATCTTTGTACCAGATGTAAACTAATTACTCTCAAGGCCATTACAGAACTGCACCGCAGTAAGTCCTGCAAAGTTGCATAGTCGCACAGTGCCTTAAGCATAACGATCCAAAAACAAACTGCAATTGTACTTCGGTCTGCTCTGACAGTATTGGTTTTTCTAACGTTTACAGAATTTGCACCACGGTTAGCTGACACACCATTTCACCTTTGGTGTACTTTTCATGCAACTCTGCCTATCATTATACTCCAGTAGACCTGGCATGACAGCTCACAATCTTACGTGCAAGGTTCTGTATAATTGATCGTCCATTAAAAGTGGTTATAAAATCAAATCCACAAAAAGCACTGGAACTAAAAAGCTGTTACTTATGCCAAGGGCTGGATCTTTTCCAATCCGAAACGGAGTATCATTGCTCATTAACAAGCCCTCCCTTCTGATTTTTATCCCTCACCATCCAGCACACAAATGAACATCTATCATGTTTACTATGCTTTAGCAAAAAAATAAAATAAATCTTTTTACTAAAGTATGATGGTGGGTTGCCGGACACACAAGCTCATGTTGCAAAAATGAGTACTGAGATGGCATTAGTTATACTGTATACCTCCCATTTACATGACATATTGTTCTAGGCATGGTCGAGCAGTAAAAAAAAAAAAAAATCTATTTCACTTAAATATTTGGGCTAATTTCCCTAGCTAGTCCATCTTTAAAATCAAATTTAATATTTCTGCTCAAGGTGGAGACATGAATTTCATTGCCAAACAGAGGGCCTGATATACCGGTTTACGCTTAATGACAGAGGAAAATTATACACCTTCAGCAGCAGCTGCAATTTGTACAATCACTACCATGGAACAGATGTATTTGTTGAAATTAGAAAAATCAAAAGAAAAAAAAAAAGGAAAAAGAAGACCTAGCTTGCATGGCAACTGTGCATGGTAACAAACCTTAGCTAAAGGTGAACCCAACCAACTGAGGAAGCCTGTTGTCCAACATATGTGCCTCCCACTCCTTTGTGTTCCAGTTTACCATCATGAGACAATTAACAATGGCGCTTTTTTCTCTTACAAATGTGTTTGTTTAAACAGCCAGCGGTTGCTATGGCAACCACACTGAGGCCAAAGCCGCATCAATACTTCTGTGCTTACCAGCTGCTGTTGTCAGACCCCTTTCACTCATCACCCCCTTCCCCAGCACCTCAATGTAAAGGCAACCGACCTATTACAAGCGGCGTGTTTTCTACGCGACTGAAGGCGCACAGAAAGAAACTGTCAGGAAAAAACAACGGGCTTTGATAATTTAATTAGCTTGTTGTTTTTCAACAGTCAAGCATGATGAGAACTTGCCTGCTTACCTTGGCCTCAGAAAGTGCTGTTTTATAGATGAGAATATAGCTACATTGTTTGAGCGCATTGTGCAGTACTTGAGTGGTTATGTTTGGTGTATATTCAACTTAGACTACAAAGGTCCGTTGTGAGTGCAGGCTTTTGTAGTGGCCATGCAGTTATACAGCTGATTCTACTGATCAACCCCTGGAAGTCTTTGCTAAAGACTTCAATGGATAAAAGCAGAAGAGTAAAAGACTGGTTGGAATGAAAGCCAGCACCCACACCAGCCCAATCTGGACAAATTTGAATACCCTTTTTTAAAAATAATCAACCAGGCAATTCACACGGAACATAGTCTACTGAAAATGTGACAATGATATCAGCTGAATTCATTGTTCCTACAGTCACAGTTTATGAGAATTTACAGAAAGCTAAATATACAATGAAATGAATGAAGGTTTTAAACTGCTGCTTGGAGTCACTGAGAAGAAAATGAGGAAAATGTGATAAAATAACAAAACTTTTTGCGACTTCAAACACATCTTCCTGCTCTTTACGAGTGGTATTGGGGAAATATTGTGCTGATAATTTCCATTAAATATTATCTACAAGCAGGGACCATTAGCTGTGTAGTCTGTTCAGGTACATCTGATTCATTTGCAATGCGTTTTAGTCCAATTAATCCGCTAACCTCAAACTTTCTATTGCCTCCAGCGAGAAGATACTGCTGTAGATACTGCAGATACTGTGAATAGATTCTGTTGTGCTTTTCCACATTGTCCTATGCACACAGCTTTATGGATTTGGTCTGTGGATTATACAATCTGTCACATAAATGGTTTCACAGTTGAAACCTTGCTTGAACTGCATTGCGGATGGAAGACTGCACTGCCTGATTTTAAAAGGCCTAATACCAAGATTTCCAACCCAACCCCTCCACTTATTATTTGTCATGACCCAATGCAGATTTCTATTCAGGGTATCTCCACTTGAATGCATTGACGGAAAATGTTCTGGACCCAACAAAAACACACGTAGTAACCAGCACTGTTAATGGATTGAATGGACTGTAAATTGAGCCCAAATTCACCGACCAAGAATTCTGAAAAGAATTATTTTCGAAGGGTTAATGTATTCAAGGTAAGGCTGATAATTAAACAAAAATGAATTATTTTGAAAAGATGTTGCACCCTGGTTCGTTGAGGTTGCCTGTTTGTAAAAAACAACAACGACCAAAAAAAAAATCTGTGTTAGGGCTTTTAATAACTAACATTATTTATAAATCATTGCAGCCAGGGATGGAAATAAACTGTTTAAAATGTAAACATCTACCACCCACTGACTGATACATAAATGTTTAGATTCACCAGCCTCTCAGTAGTGCATCATTATTTTAGTAACTAATATTTTACCAGCATTTGGCTGGTCCCAATTTCCCACCCTAGGTTGCAGCATTTCAATCCCGTGTTAAATAAAATGTTAGGTATTTAATTAAATTACATGTTAGCATTTGAGCCCATCTAAGCTACCACTTGCATGACTCAATAAGAGCTGATTTAAGGTTCAACATATTACTAAGTAACAATATATTTAATGATACAGAGAAAATCGGCCACTTCACATTTTTCAAGAACTTTGTGGGAAATAATGTGCTTGTTTAACAGTTTGGAAAAAGCTGTGCCACACCAGCTTGTAGTCAAGTGACGTCTACTTTTCTCTTCGATAAGAATCATCACAGGCTGGCGAGCGCACTACTGATCACCACAAAGACAAAGCTTGTACTACCGGAAGAAGAGGTTCCTAGAGTTTGAAACTCCCCAAGTCTAAATGTGTAATTTAGTGGCGGTCTTAATTTTTACCAATTCACTTGAGTCTGCAGTCTACAGACACCAGAAATGCATCCAAAGCAATGTTCTCACGGTTTTAACTCTGGATTCAAATGGTTTGTGGGAAATTGGTTTTGTATCTCAAGTTGTGGATTTCTTTTTATAAACCTTTCCTCTATCTCCCATGAAAGTGTAGGATGCAGGATGTCTCGAGCAGGCTTCCAAAATGCACTTTGCCAAGTTTTGTTGCTCAGTTATTTATTTTTTAATGCATGACTTCATTTCTTTTGTAAGAACATCCTCAATATTTTCTTTCATTGTGAAGAAATTTGGTATGGAACAAGTCTGTTGCCAATAAGCACCCCCTGAATGGCTGCTTGTAAGGTAATTATTCATGTAATTATCTGTATTTCAACAAATTTAATTTAACCCTGCCTTCCAATTGCATCTATTTTCAGAGCTTTGTGTACGCCTATTATTGCAGACAAGTTTCAATGCGGAAGATTATCTCTCTGAAATATTAGGCACTTTGCACTGTCAGATCAACATGTATTATGACATTAACAAAGTTATTGTTATTTTAGCTGTCAACAAAGACATAATTATTAGACTTTAAACAAAATACGAATGCGAGCACAATATTCAGGATTTCAGCATAAATTTGAGGGTATTTACATTCCAATTCAGAGAGCCATGTTTAAACCAAACTGCACTCAAGGGGCCCAATTTTGAGGATGTAAACACAGTCAGCTAACACTAACGCTAACAGCTTCAAATGTCAAGACCGGTAATTTTGTGACACAAAATTAGACAACAGCTCTGGCACTTTTGTCTAAAGGGTTGGACCTAGATGAATTAATTGCCTGTGCATATGCCTAGGGTTAGGCTCCATTGAGGCTAATCGAATCAGCCTCTTTCATTCCCTTTAAAATCTGCACGTTAATACTACTGGCAATCAGGAGATGTGTAAGCATTTAACGTGCATTACTTGCACCTTCTTTGATCTTCAGAGGACCTCGATTTTGTACAGGAATGCCTGGATGCGTTTAGGGGGACAGAGGTAGACTCAGAACGTAAGCTATCTGTGTGAAAAATGTGGTGAATTTAAATCATACACACAATGGCATTCCTGGCATTCAAACAAGAGCGAGACTGAAGTTAAATATTTGTACTTCCCTTCCGCAGAGAAAATATTCACATGTATAAAATCCCTAATAATTACAGCACTTAATTTGAGAGTATTTATATCCAGACTGAATAATAATAATACTCTTTGGGAGGGAGGTATTTCTGTTTTAATGTCAAAAATCACAATAATAATTTGCCAGAGCATATACATTGGGTTTACCACATGAAGTAAACAGTAAATAAGCTTCTGAATCTCAAAGTTTGCGCAAAAAAAACCAAACTAACAAACAAACAAACAAAAAACCACACACACACACAAAAAAAACCACATCTATAAATTACAACTCTGAAGCAGCATCCTATAGAGCAGGGGTCACCATCCCTGTTCCTGGAGATCTACCATCCTTTAGGTTTCTGCTCTATCTCCTATTCAGTACACCTGATTCAACTAATTAGCAGCTTAATTGCCCTGCTTGTGATCTTGTTAAGTAGCTAATTAATTCAGTCAGGTGTACTGAATAGGAGGTAGAGCAGAAACCTACGATGGTAGGTAGCTCTCCAGGAACAGGGTTGGTGACCCCTGCTATTAAGAGATGAGACAAAGATCATCAGCTGCAAAAAGAGGGGGAAAAGTACAGTGTATTGAGAGGGGAATTAATTGCTCATCATATTGAGGCTTACCACCTTATCTGTGCAGCATGTTTACATGTGGGAACGTATGGCTGCCAATGCAAATGTTTCCCTTCAATGCATTTAAGATATTACTGAACAATTGCAGCAGAATGAACCAATTTCTATAGGGCTGTATCATCTGCTCATATTCAGCCAAATACAAAAAAAAAATCTAATTAAAAAGTGAACCACAGTGCAGCTAGATAAAGACCAGTAGAATTTTCTTCAAGCAGATCAGACTTATTCATTTCAAATCAACTATGGTGGCATTCAAAGTCAATCAGTATACAAATATTTATGGACCTGTGTATCTCATTTATGGATGTTAATTTCACCCATAACATATTGAGTGGTTCATCAGAAAGAACACTGTCACACACTTAGGTGTCCCTGTTCTGAAGGGTTTGCAGTCTTTTAGGTGATTAAAAGTTATGTAGAATGTGTGCAAAAAGCTTGCATAAAAGGTCTCCTCCATCTGATGGAGAGAAAAGGAGGATGAGAATGGCAAAAGAGGTGGTAACAAGGGATGCACAGAAACAGATGAAGAGAGTGGGAGAGAGCGGGAGGGAATGAGGGGGTGAGGTGGGAGGCAAGACCTTATACTCGAAAAAGGCCCACTTAACGTCTCCTCCCATACTTCAGATGGGAGAAAAAGATGAGTGGAGGACAGGAGGACACACTTACAAATACTGTGATGAACCCAGAGAGGTTGGGCAGTCAAGTGCCAAGCACTTTAGAACTCACCATCTCTCAGCCTTTCCCCTGAAAACTGAATTACTCCACTTGCCTCAATTGTACCTTCTCAATCTTCACCTCCCTTCCTCCCTCCTACACAAATGTAAATAAATGAGTAGAGGCTACAAGCACCTCTGTTTCCACTATACATCAAGTGTTAGGAAGATACGCTCTTCGGTTGTGTCTCCTTGAGCCGCGGAGATGTCGGTACATTAAGTCATTCCCTCGAGTTAGCTGGCGTGAGAAATAAGCCTTGCCCCTGCGCTGTCTCTCGACGCCATCAATAAATGAATAAGAAGCTATTTCAGTCTGTTCTCCCCCAGCTGAGACTCTCCAAACAAATGGCATGAAGGGTTCGTGTAACATCACACGCAATCAGCGACGGCGAGCATCTCCAGTCCCGCCAACCGTGGGTCTCCAGCCTCTTCGCACAAAGCGGTCTTCCGCCCTTAAGCACGTAATTGATACTTCCTGATCCCCGCGAATCTGGTTTCCTCGGGAACCAGGGTGCGATGAGACTGTGGGGGATGTGGGGTGCGGTGCATGCGGGGTGGTGGCTGCCTGATTAAAGCCAGCAGTCGGTGATTTCAATTAGAGATCAACCTTAGCAAAAGGAAGTTTATTTTGACAAATGCCTGGCCAGCTTGTTGGTGATTTGGTACCTGCAGCATATTATCACTCTAGAGAAGAAAACGGAACCTGAAATTTGCTACGCTGTCAATATGTCAAAACTGAGTATTTTTTGCTCATACACTGTTCAGACATTTTTCCTCCACTTATCTCACTTTCAGCATTTTCAATTGAGGCTAGAATGCACCAGCTTATGTGCATTGTGATATCATGGCCATGATATCAAGGGCGTAGGTTTGTATATGGAAGGTAGGATCATGTCCTACCAATATTTTGGGAAGCCAGATTGTCCCTACCAATATTTGAACGGACTAGTTCTTTTCGTCTTTCCAGATAAGCCATATTAGACCCAGTTGTGGAGGCTATGTCTTCAAGACAAGATATCTACACATTCTAGCATTTGATTGGTTGAAAGGGCAGCTACCTGAAGGCTGAAAGTCCAGAGTAAACTGACCACGCTAATCAGGTAATGAATATTCATTTTTGTCCAAAGCGAGGCTTGAGACGCGCAAATGGATCGCCAGCTTTCATTACATATGTTTGCAATGGCTTACCCGTAAAAGAGAACTGTAATTTGGCATTTGTTCCAGATTTTTCTTCATCACGTAACTATTGAACTTTTCCCATGGCCTAACTCATTGATTGATATTACCTTAGGTACGTATCACTTTAGTGGAAATTTCATGGTCTGAGTGCGTGAGGGGAAAAAAAAAGTTGTTCCATGTTAAGCCATACTGCTATTATTTCGCCAAACTGAATGCCAAGTGTAATGTTGGTTGAATAAGTGATCTTACTAGGCAGAAACAGATAGTTACTTAAAGTGAAAACTTGCTAGCTTCCTTAAGTTAGTTTCTACCGGAAAATAATGTCAACGAATGTTAACTCAACGTGTTCGCTAGTTTCAACTAGCGAACTAAACCTGGATTCTGTCACATGTTGGTCAGTAATTGGGTTGCTAGAAGTAGTATATATAACCAGGTGTATATGCCCACACGGAAAGAATCAATATAAACATATAGGTTTTAATATAGGGCCACATATAGGTTTCGCATATATACGACATACATAAAATTGGCCGTTTTCATATATTATATATGTACCAAGAATATAAGAAAATGCAGCCCCCTGCTGACAGTTCAGTAGAGTGTACACAGCCCGCGGCCGTTAGCAATTGCATTTTATACATCTGTTGGGCAAAACTTTGCAACCTCAGAACGAGGTAGGAAGATAGTCAGCTGTTAATTTAGCCAGAATCTCATTTATGAGCGCCCGTCTAGCCAACAGGATGCGCCTAGACGAACTCAAATCTACATAACCCTTCCCAGCAGGCCTTTTGCAATTTTTATCCCTGTAGTGCATTGGCCAATTGCGCGCTGCTTCTGAAAAGAGCTGCCTACCACTGCTGGTTGATACAAGGCGGGGATTAAAACCTACTTCTTTTCCTGTGGGAATTTAAGAATCCTTGTTATTTCATCCCTGTAGGAAAAAGTCTGGGACCTTTAGTTGCTATACAAGCATCTCAGATAAAAGGCAAGTGTCTGTTCATTAAAACTGTGAACAGAAATGTAGACTTTTTCTTCAAATTCATTTACCACACTAAAATGCTCAAATAGGTGTGGTGATGAAAATGACTTTTGAAAGGCATGTTTACTTGAATGTATGTTCTGTGTACTTTTTTTGTTATTTTTGTTTTAGTTTGCTACATTTAGACTAAGGAGCCATACCTCTGAGCCATATTCATATAGAAACTGCATTACAGACAAGATCGAAAACATTGTATTTGGTGGATCTAACCGTGTAGTGTATAACCTTTCAGTTTATTTGTATGAGTTGTAATGATGTGAATCAAATTTAATCTAATGTGGTGAATCTGGCAGTGACTTAAACTTGAAAAAATGCTTAATTGATGAAATGAACATAATCAAAACATTTTGTTTTTATACATTTTTAATGTTTCAGGAAAAAAATGTAATAAATAGTATTACATATTTGTGTTGATATCACAGCTTTTTGTCTTCTCTCACTTGCCATAGTTTATAGTGACTGTTTTACACATTACATGCCGTTGTCACATGCCAACGTGTATTTTGGCTCAAATGTGATGCCAGTTTCACGTGTTCACATGTGATTAATAAGTTATTGTGTGAAATTCTTGCTATTTCTGTAAAGGTCTTTGGACTAATATGCAGATATTACCTTGAGAATAAAAATATAGCTAAGCATCATGTATGACAGTCGCAAAAGTGAGATATGAGCCATACAATCGGTATGACTAACAGAACCTGCCACTGGGTATATGAGCTATATAGGAGACTTATACCTTGTATGTACATATAGGGCCTATATGTGGAAGTAAAGAAGCAATATAGGAGACCTGTATGCCCTCTATATGCACAAATATGTACCTGAATTTGGTTTATATGCGGCATATATACTGCATACATGTGGCATATAGGTTGCATATATGCGCATATGTGTTCATATAGATTCTTTCCATGTGAATGTCAAATTATGAGGTGAATTTCACTGGAGAAATCCCGCTAAGGTGTCATTATTGATTAATTATTTTATATAAAGCAACCACAGCAGCAGGCTAGAGAGCAAGCTGTTGGGGATGCAGATGTATCAGGGCTTGAGGTGAGGTCATTATTATGACTTGTTCTGTGGAAATGTAGGAAAGCATTAACGTTAGTCTCATGATGTTAAGCAAATATAACCTTTGAAAGTCAAAATGTCCCAACCAACTTTGGCTCAGTGGGGGAAATGAAAGAAACACATGACTGTAAATCTGACATGATCCAGTCCGATTAAAGATCGGTTTGCGGCTTGTCCATTTCATAGTCAGTGGTCCATTTTGAGGCGTTTATCGCGGCTGCAATTGCGTAACCGCATATTAAGATGCTCAATAGAGAGGACTGCGAGCTGGCTTGCTAACGTACTTATATGACTCACTTGGTATCAATGTCCAGGTTACTAGATCTGAGCTGGTTTCATGAGTGCGCTGAGATGGTTTGCAGCTGTCAGTTAAGGTTGTGGTAAGTTTATGTATGTGGCGTCTTTGTATGAACATTTTGAAGGCACCTTGGGTAGCATAATTAAAAAAAATGGAGAAAAACTCATTTGGATAATCTCTATGTGTAGTAAAGGCAGTATCTGCACTCAGATTTACAAACATTTTCCCGCTCGTGCACTTAGTGTACTCGCATCACATATATGTCCCGACCAATTCCCACATTAAACCTACGCCCTTGCGTGATATCACCACTGGACATGTTTGCATTGTCTTCAGTACCTGATCGCCCATGATACATGCTGGCGTTATTTCATATCACTGTGTCCATTCTCTGTCAACAGTGAAGAGGCAGCAGTTTATTTTTCAAATGCAAGCAGCAATGACTGAGGCAACTAAGGGTCGATGAACACCCTACTCGGCCATTTTTATTCACTTTGCAGATTACCCGTATGATCTCAGCAAATGGCTCAAGTGCTTGTCAGTCATTGAGACCACTTTGGATGTCATAACTTTGGTGTGAGTGCACTTTACAACGGTATTATATATATATATATAATATACACACACACACACGTGTATATGTATATATATATATATATATATATATATATATATATATATATATATATATATATACATATATACATACACACACACACACACACACACACACACACACATATATATATATATATATTTAGTATACAGCGAGTGAAAACACATTAACCATAATGCCAGAAAAGCTGTGCTGTCATCTCTCAGGATATAAGATGCCAGAATGGTATTGAGCATTGGGTCGAGATGAAATGCATTTCAGAAAAGCTTAAAATTTAACAGGAAATCTCACAGAAACGGTGCATGCCGTGGTGATCCGCGGAAAGACATACAGTGTAATGTAAGGGCTTTTGAGCCTTTCCGACAAAGCAGATAACTTTCCCCTTCAACTCCTCAGCCATTAATACTTAATGACCATAACGCGGTTGAATTAAGAATGTATGCAGGAGAGAGATCAGGTTCAAGGATGGGAGTCCATAGGTCCACAGCTATTGTGTATGAAACTTCACTCTTGTCCAACTTTGAGGCACCGAGTATATTTCACCAAATTGAAAAGGCCCTCAGCACAGCCTTCCAAAGGGAGTTCATGTACAGACAAGTGAGTGAGTAATAAAAAAAAAAAATCGAAGGAGAAAACCAGTTTGGTTGCCTGTCATTAGGTGGCATAAGTAGTCGGCACTGTTGTCTAATGGACTATGCAGCAAGCCAGCAATTCATCAGGTTCAGTTCTAGGGTGGCTCACTGCCTTTGTTTACTTTAGTAGAGAGCTGAACCTGAATGCTTGACCAAATACCCAGCAGACACTGAAAATAAGCAAACAAATGAAAAAAGGGTTTGCAATAGCTCTTCCAAGGGGTGGTTTGTCCAGCATGCTTCTGTACTAACAAGAGTTCAGGCATCTGATTGAGCCCTGCCCCTGAGTCCAAACATCTGATCGAGTCCCGTCCCAGAGCCCAGACATCTGATCGAGTCCTGCCCCTGAGTCCTGGCATCTGATTGAGCCCTGTCTCTGAGTCCAGGCATCTGATTGAGTCCTGTCTCTGAGTCGAGGCATCTGATCGAGTCCTATCCCTGAGTCCAGGCATCTGATCGAGTCCTATCCTTGAGTCCAGGCATCTGATTGAGCCCTGTCCCAGAGTCCAGGCATCTGATCAAGTTTGTCTCTGATTCCAGGCATCTGACTGAATCCTGCCCCTGAGTCCAAACATCTGATTCAGTCCCGCCCCTGGGTTCAAATATCTGACTGAGCCCTGTCCCTGAGTCCAGGCATCTGATTGAGCCCTGTCCCAGAGTCCAGGCATCTGATCAAGTTTGTCTCTGATTCCAGGCATCTGACTGAATCCTGCCCCTGAGTCCAAACATCTGATTCAGTCCCGCCCCTGGGTTCAAATATCTGACTGAGCCCTGTCCCTGAGTCCAGGCATCTGATTTAGTCTCGTCCCTGAGTCCAGGCATCTGATTGAGCCCCCTTCCCTGAGTCCAAACATCTGATTGAATCTCGTCCCTGAGTCCAGGCATCTGATTGAGTCCTACTCCTGAGTCCAGGCATCTGATTGAGTCCTGTCTCTGAGTCCAGGCATCTGATCGAGTCCTATCCCTGAGTCCAGGCATCTGATCGAGTCCTATCCTTGAGTCCAGGCATCTGATTGAGCCCTGTCCCAGAGTCCAGGCATCTGATCAAGTTTGTCTCTGATTCCAGGCATCTGACTGAGTCCTGCCCCTGAGTCCAAACATCTGATTCAGTCCCGCCCCTGGGTTCAAATATCTGACTGAGACCTGTCCCTGAGTCCAGGCAACTGATTGAGTCTTGCCCCTGAATCTAGGGATCTGATTGAGTCATGGCCTTCTGATTGAGTGTTTGTCCCTGCATCTAGCCATCTAATTGGGTCCTGCCCCCAAGTCCAGGCTTCTGATTGAGTCCTGTCCCTGAGTCCAGCCTTCTGATTGACTGCTGCCTTTAACTCCAGGCATCTCATTAAGTTCTGCTTGTGATTCCAGGGATCACTCTGAGTTCTGCCACTGGTCCTGTCTGCCTGCTGGCAATAGTGAGCTGTTTATACACCATTAGGTCTTTCAGAAATGGCAGATTTCATGGGACTTCCTGCTGTGACTCACCCCATAATTAAGAGTGGATTAGTTTGTGGCCTCCTTGAGCGACAGACTTTTGGAATACTCTGCCTCACTGCCCCCAATCCTTCTGCTGATGGTACCACAGGCAGTATGATCGCAAAGTCTGCTTTGTGAGTGCAGATAAGATGAGTAAACTTGGAGTACACTTGATTGTTTTTCCCTGAGAAATGACATAACCTCAAAAGACAGAATGAAGAGTAATCCTGCATCTGTTACTGCAATAAGCTCTTCAGCCTGCCGCTGGTTATTTCAGTTATTTTTTCAGTTTGGTCTTAATTTTAGATAGTGAATTTGGGTTGCCATGGGCAGGAGTTGTCGCATAGCATAATACACACTGGTGTGACAACTCTGAATCAAAGTACAACAAAAGGAAGACTTATACAGTGTACATGTCTGTGGGTATAGATTAGGAGGGACGGCGGGTCAAGTTTGTCCGATTCTGTTCTTGTTAAGCAGAAAAAATTAGTTTGCAAATCAGGGTCAGATAAATCCCCATTCAACGTAGCTAGGCCAGCAAGTCAGGTTGTTTTTTCTTCATGTGCTGATGAAGCATGAACCTGTTTCCATGAACCAGTGAAGCAAGCGATGGCAGGATGAAGAAAAGTAGAATAGATACTCTTTAACCCCATAAACTCCAATTTTTATTAAAGTTTTCCCTGAAGTAAGTTCAATGTCAGACAAAGCATTTTTCTTTTTCATTTCACAGATCAACATCACATACTTATTCTGTAACTGCTGGTTGCAGCGCTTCACTGAAGCTACAACACATTTACTGTATATTGAGAGAAATACTCAAACCCAGGATGATGTGTTTTTATGGCTACAGCATTACATCGAAATGGAAATATCTAGATCTTGTACATCATTTTATACACATTTCCCAGTAATTCACCAGGACATATTTGGGGTTGTTGGAAACCATGATATCTCCACTAGAATTTAAATGTCCACAACTCTGAATACAGCTGCTGTATATTATGGACCCTTATACTGTATGGGTCTATAGGTTTTATGGGGTTAACTCACTAGCTGCTTTTCAGCTACTATGAAATGACGGCTTTAGAAGTCACAAATATGTCTACATGTACCCACACCCCTCAGTGATGGCATATTAATTATAGCATAGCTGACTGCAGTGATGACCCTGCTCTGACTTCAGGGAATTGCAAAGAGAATTCAATTGAGACTTACCATTTTAGTGACATGAGAATGAACATGACGTCTACCTTTCATCACATTCCTGTTATTGCTTTTAAGGCCAGTGCTCACACTTGCAGATGCAGATGCTTTGGGCTCTAGAGTCTAGAAACAATTAAAATGATGGTCATGCTACTCCTGCACTCGACAGAATTGCCATCATTGAACTCTGAGCTATTCAAATTTCCCAGAATCCCCAATATAGTATTTTAAAGTGATGCAGTATCTGCACAAAATGATCTAATGTGATTGGAAATGATTCAATGCAAGAACAAATGCCAGCATACCACTGCAAACTGGATGCAAAAATGCCATCATGGCTCCCTCAGGCAGACATTAGAAAAGACAGAAAACCACCGCAGAAGGGAAAAGGGGCTCTGTGATCTGCAGTGGATTTCCATAATAAGAGATTAAAGCTAATGATCTTCCCTGAAAATTGAGGACTGGATGGGGGCTGTGCTCCTGTAACTTTATAAGCCTTTGTGACCCTTTACATGTGCTAGTGGTCAGTAAAGTGATATCTGACCTTGAGGTTTGAAATAATCTTAGGATTTCAGTGCACTGACCATATAGTCAAGTGCCCCACGCAAGAAGGGCTTCCACTCAAATTACCGGTCAAGAAGACCCTGTTGCAACCCAATATCAGCCTTCTCTTTCACTGGTTCAGTTTTCTATGGGAGACCGTTTGACCTCTCTATTTTTATCCCTGTAAGTTGGAGTTTTGAACAGTAAATGGATTCGAACAAACTGCAGGCGAAAAGCTTTGACTGAATCTCAACAGTTAAAAGAAAGAAAAGAAAAGATGACATTATTTTCTGAACAGCAGAGTTTTGGTCGTGGCATCTGCAATGACAATTTGGTTGAGACAGAGTGGAGAGTGAAAAAATAAAATAAAAAATAGCAGGGTCAGATTTGCCTAAGTCCTCCCCCAAATCTCCTTAGCAAATCTGCTCCCTCTGAACTGAAGAGATGTCAAAACCAAGAGGGGAGGCGTCTGGGATTTCAATCTTCTGATCTGCCTTCTTAAACCGGCGCTGCCTGATACAAGCCACAGAAATATGGGCAGAATTGAAAGTCATTGATTTCTGAGATGACCTTAGGAATTAAATGCTGTATTAAAGGGCTGAAGCCAGCTGCGGCAGGAAATATTATTCACATCATCTGAGGATCACGGGCTGCTGCTGGAGCTATAAAATTCAGGAAGTTACGATTACATATCATTTAGGCTAAATTAATGTCATATTTAAAGAGAACCTTTCAGTTCCCCCTCCAATGTGCTGGTGGCCATCGCAGAGACATTATATGTATGCATATATATGTACGTATGTCGATTAATGTATGTATATTTATGTATGGGTGTATATGTATGTATGTGTTTATGCGTGCCTACATGCAAGTACATCCAGGCAGGCATGTTAGACGGGTAAGCAACTAGGCTATGAGTGCATGAGTTTAAGTGCATGACTGTGAGAGCCCATATTTCTGCATGTCTATACTGTTTGTTTGTGCCTTTTTTAATAGGATATTTAATGCTCAGATTTGTCCTCTACAATGCTATTCTGGTGTCAGGGGCTGTGTAAGGCTTACACTGAAACCAGTTCACCCACCCAACACCTGTCAAAACTGATGGCAGGGACAGCCAATAAAATTGAAGCTGGGAAATGTACGAATATCCTTTGCAATTAAGATTCTTTCCCTGTTTTTGGTATTTTTTGTGACTTACTGAATTACGTTCTTTCTACCACACTTTGTGATGCTGAGTTTCTGTGTAAAACGAACATCTCTCAGATTCAGACCTAAAAACACATTCCTCTGATTTAGACACTGGTATCTTGCGCTGACAAGCAGAAAAGCAACATCTGCTAACAAACCCATTTGACTTGCGAATCAAGCAGGTAATAAACGAGGATGGACCTAGGTGTAAAATGAAAGAGAGAATATGGCGTGATCCAGCATCGACATGAGGTAAACATGCATGAACTGACTCAACCCATTCTGCGTTTCCAAAACTGTCGGCAGCCTCACTCGTCGCAATTCCGTAAACTGGTCACAGTGGCTCACAATGTCATAGCAAGGCAAGCCCTCCTTAAACCCTCCTTAAAATATGGCTAACAGCCTGTTCGCTCCTAAGACATTGACAAAAGAATACTAGAGGGTCCCAATATATAAATCAATAGGGGATAGTCATGTTATGAAGGCCTCGCACCAACAGCCAGCTCATAATACTTATCATCGTGCCCCCAACAAGCTGTCGAAGTCCTGCTGCTGTCAATCTATGCGGCCTCGAACAGCACAATAATTCCCACTTCAGGCAATAAGATGTTAGCAGCACTCATTCTTCCTGCCTGCTGAGGGAATTGTATTAGCACAACACTGGTAAAGTGGCTGGTCCAGGGCCCGTCTCTCTGTCTTTCACATTATGTTCTGCTTACATGCTTCTTAATTTCAATGTCATGGATGTGGAAGGACATGGGCTGGTATCTGATGGAATCACAAGCAAGTAACTCATAAGGGAGAGGATCGGATCCAGTCATATCCCTTGAGGAAAAGTTGCCCCAAGGAAGCCAGCATTGAATGAATACGTCTCAGTTGCCAGGCGTCATTGTAATAGACAATGGGAAAAGCAGTGATATAGCACAAAAAATGGACTTTTTTTAAATAGATCCACATTATAGCAGCAGTTCTTCTTGGTAGTGATTTTTTTTCTTTCCACTGCATTGTTTCTGCAGGCAGATTGTTTGTTTTTTCTCCCTCTAAATATATGATAACATTTCACATCACGCATGATATTTCTCTCAAGCAGTTAACAAAAACACTCCAGATACAGTCCGTCAGCGTAATACAACCCCAATTCTGAAATAGTTGGGACAAAGTGTAAATTGTGAATAAAATCAAAATGCAATGACTTTCAAATCACACCAGCCAGTATTTTATTCAAAATAGATAACATAGCAAATGTTGAAACTGAGAAATTGATTTTATCCACAAAATGAGCTCATTTCAAATTTGATGGCTGCTACTGATCTCCAAAAAGGATAGGGGCCTGTTGACCATGGTGTAACATCCCTTTTTCTTTTTAACACAGAGTGGAGGCATCTGGGCATTGAGGAGACAAGTTTCTTGAGTTTTGCCATTGGAATTGGATCCTACTCTTGTTAAATACAGGCTTCCAGCAGCTGGAGAGTTTTGGGTCTCCTCTGACTGACTTTTTTGTTTAAATATGCACCAAATGTTCTCAATCTGTGAAAGATCAGAACTGCAGGCAGGCCAGTTCAGCACACGGACTCTTCTACTACGAAGCCATACTGTTGTAATACCTGCAATATGTGGTTTTGCATTGCCCTGCTGAAATACACAAGGCCTTCCTTGGAATAGATGTTGCCTGGAGGGAAGCATATGTTGCTCTAAAATCTTTATATACCTTTCAGCATTCATGGCGCTTTTTAAGAGCAATTCCATGAGAAAATGGCACTTTTTGAAGAAGTTCAGGAGTTGACCCCCCTGGAATTTAATGAAACTTAGCAGAAAAGGTAGATATGGTAGTCTCACAGAAAAAGCCAAATTTTTTGGTTCCTATCTCAAAAAATCTGCCAGTTTTGCTTTTGACCCCAAATTATCAGATATTATGTCTTAAAGGGGAACTCAATTTCAACATGTATCTTTGTTGTTTGTGGTGAAGGAGTTCTGCCAATAGCGAGACAAACGAAAAAATTTGGTTTTGCCTACACCGAGTTATGCTCCTGCTAGAATTCGCACCTAAGCGGCTCCAAGGGGGAAGGCTTTTAACGTGCTTTTAGCCTCTAAACACGATCTAGATGTCATTTCAAGTCCATAGCCATGTTAACTTAACCCTTCCAAGTGACCACAGTGAATTTGACTGCAGTAGCTTACCTAGAAATACATAAAAGGTGTGCTAATTCACTCAGTGCACCTACCTCTGCTTACTTCCTGTGTTCCGGTGAAGTCCACATTAATCAATTGTCGAACTCGCACGATCTAATATTCCAAAATGTAATTTTTCAAGATCAAAGCAGGCCAGTAACTTAAAAATTAGATTGCTATACTCCAAACTCGTCACACATCTCGCATGAAAAGCCCCATATGCATACATGAATATTCCGAGGCTACCAAGGGTAATCGTAAAAAGAAATCATAAATGTTACTTCCAATTTGTCTGCAGCTGGCCCTTTCGCGTTTGGAATGGCATTAACTTTCAGATGCTGGTGTTCTGCGACCTATCAAGATATGCGACCTCGCGGCTCTGCGTTTGCGCAAACCTAAAATCTCGGGCTGTTTCCTCACTCGTATCTTAATGGTGTATATGCGCATATATCTTTGAACAAACTTATCCAACCCGTTATAAAAATCTGCTTATGTCATAATAAGCAAACAAATAACAAAGTTACTACTGTAATCTGAGTCATATTGCAATATCAAGGAGAAAACAAAGACTTTACGATCGCTTTGCATTAAAGTAGCATTTTTTGACAAGGGAGAAAAATTTGACAGAACACCGGCACTTGCCGCTCTTTTCGGTGAAGTCGTCCTCTTCAAAATTTTCACTGCAAACACGGTAATCTCTCAGATGTAACGTTCGCGAAGGAGTTTGCACATCAAGTTGAAGTGCAACTAGCCACAACGGCATCGTCTCCCTGTTGCAGAGGGGTAAACGGTGAGAGCTCAAGCAGAAATACCTTATCATTTTGTTGCCGCAATTTGGAAAAGCACGAAGTCGAATCATTTCCTCTGATATTCCTCCTGATCTAACTCCAAGCTCTATCAGCTCTCTGATCTCTGTGGATGTTGCCGACACTCATCAGTAGTGATTTTTCCCAATGAGCCCGCGCGCGAGTATTCAAATATAGTTGAAGCTAATTGTGATGTTAGGCTGCGATGTAGCTATGTTGCTACATAGTCATGTAATGGACATAACCACAGCAAATCATAATTTCTTGGTGGAAAAATTACATTTTGGAATATTGGATTATACGAGTTCGACAGTTGAAAAGTGTGGACTTCACCGGAACACAGGAAGTAAACAGAGGTATGTGCATGGAGTGAATTAGCACACCTTTTATGTATTTCTAGGTAAGCTACAGCAGTCAAATTCACTGTGGTCACTTGGAAGGGTTAAGTAAACATGGCTGTGGACTTCAAATGACATCTCGATCGTGTTAAGAGGCTAAAAGCACATTAAAAGCCTGCCCCATTGGAGCCGCTTAGATGCGAACTTTAGCAGGAGCATAACTCGGTGTGGGAAAAACCAAATTTCTTCTTTTGTCTCGCTAGTGACAGTACTCCTTCACCACGAACAACAAAGATACATGTTGAAATTGACCGGAGTTCCCCTAAGGGTAAGGGTACACAGTACCAGATGTGTTGAACTTTTATCATGACCTGTCACACTTCAAGTCTGGATAGACATTAGCACCACATCAGCGCCAAGCTGGGTAACTATGTTATTGAGCCAGAATTATTCGAGAAATCATGGTAAAAATTGAAAATGGGAATAGGAATAAAATAATATCCCAGACATATACCAAACTAGAATGCTTTATTATGTGTTTACTCACAACAAAACTATAATTATCAGTTAATATTCCTTTGGTATCTTGTTGGGTTCATGCAATGGATGGGTGGAAATTGTTTTTGGTGCATGTTTGCGGTATATTTTCTCAGTAACCCAGATATGTTCCATGGTGATAAATGCTGTTTGTTGTGCTTTCGAAGCTCTGTTTTCAGGAATATTAAGAATTTCTTTGATAGCATCTACATTTTCAAGCTAGACGGAGCCAAAGTTGGAGGAAAACTCAAAATGGACCATTTCATAGCAGATTGTGCCTATGTCTTGGTGGCATTATTTTGTCTACCCAGCAAGATAGAGATCTGAAATTGTCTGGATACCTAGTCCTTTGGGGTGCATTATAGTACATATTAGTAAAATCTCAATGGTAGTATTTTCAGTGAAGATGATTTTCAACATCAAAACTCAGAAAAATTCGCATTCAGGGGGCACTGTTGGTTGGATGCAAGTGCTGGCCATCCCCAGCAATGTATCAAAGAAATTTTTTTGAATTGTGATACACACAGCTAGTTTTCTCAGAAAGTGAAGAGATTGGTTTGGTACTATGTTGAGTAGATAGCTTTCTGACTAAAGGTGGCGCTCTTAAGAGCTAATGTTCTACTCACCTAATATTCCATATTCCCAGACATATATCAAAGCTCTTTCTTTTGAAATATATGAAGCACATACACAGTAATTCATAAAATTTGTAATACCTTTGGTATAAAGCTTGGTTGGTTGTAAATTGGTGGTGACTGAGTATTACAAATGCACAATCCATGGGTTATTACCAAGTACGGGTACAGCGCAATCAGAAACGTACAGCATGTTGTAAAACATGGCCAGTCCAAAATTTTTAAATGCCAAAAAGAACTAATGTAAAAGGCTTGCCGTAAATATGTATGCAGACATGCGTCAACAGTATACATACACTTACAAAAAATTGGTCCATAATTTGAACTCTGAAAAAAAATCTTCATTACATAACCGTGGACATGATGATAGAATGTATAGTACAAAAGTTAAAACTTTTTTACCTTTCATGTTATCCAAAGCAATATTATGTCAACACAGCATGTGACTAGCATGTGATCTATCCATCACTGTTTTTGGAATTGGATTGTGAGTTGGTGGCACCTGGTGGTGCGCACCAGAGGTGCTCCTTGGCCTTGGCCTTGAGCAGCCATCCATGGCCTTCTTCATTGGATCCGGGTCTATGTTACCCACGGAGCCAGTCGAGCCTGAGGCAAGCCCTACTACACTGCATCCTGGGTCTCTACAGGGCTGCTTACAGGCCGTTGATAGTGAACTTCTCTGCCTCTGAATTAAATAGTGGATTGCAGCCTATATGGCAGAATAGTTGCATCAACATCCATGGCTTGGTACGCATGGAAATGGGAAGTCTGTGAAAGAAACCCCACCCTCCTACCCAGCGGGCATCCCATAAGCTAGACATCATGGGCAGGTGTTAGGAATGAAGTTACCATTACAAATAAACTGCCCTTTTCTTTTCCAGACCATAGGAAAATCCTAGAATTAACACTGAAGCCTGCTTTTTGTGTGACGTAATGTTCCAGAACCACATGCAAGAGATGGAAATCCAAAAAAAAGAAAAACGTATGCCCTTAATGAAGTCCAGGTCAATGCCAAAAAACACAATTGCCAAGCCACAATACGAATTCCAAAAACAGTCAACTAGACAGGCAGGGGTCAGTACCAGAAAAACGGATGAGCAAAGGTATATAGGCGGTAGGCAAAAAGTTGTAGTCGATGAACAAAGCCAAGGGTCATACACAAGGCATCCAAACACAGGAATCGTGGTCATACAAAAAAAGGTCGAAATCCAAAACGACAAAACAATACAAGAAGGGCTATGGCAAGAATCATAGTCGGACAAAATAGTCGAAGGAAAACAATACTCAATGGCATGCAAGGCGCTCTGCACAAAGAAATATTGATCAACTTTTCGACAAATTCAGAACAGCAGTGAGGACTCTTAAATAGACGGGAGGGAAGTCGAATGCTATGCAGGGAACAGGTGAGCTGGATCAAACTAATTATAAAGGGAGAACACATGAGGGAATTCCTAACCACCAAAATTGTTGAAAGCCAAAACATGGACGGGAAACACACAAACAGCCTATGACGTTTAAACAGCTCCAGTCAAGGAGTTCTAAGTGCACAGTTAATGAGAGCAGGAAAATAATTAAGCGCGTGCGAGAGATCACAAAGAAACGTAGGGGGAGACAGGTAAAGCTTAGCAAGAGGCGGAGACTAGAACAGGGCGATTGCTGAGAGGGAATTAGTACTAATTAGTAGCGGTGCAAACTTAACAGATTTAACTAGAGTGCTCGTTAGTAAGTTAGTAGTCTACATACATGGATTAGTTGGGTTAGTAGACTATGATACAAAATACAAACATTAGTTTTGTTAGTAATCAGAACAGTAAGGCGAAGGAAGTAAATGAGAATTGAAGGAATATATTAAAACACCAGAAATCATTTCACCGGAAGCATGTCAGCACACAGACCGAGTAGACGGACTGAACCAACTAGATCACAAGACAGGGGAGACAAGTGCAATGGAGCTGAATAATGGACTGAACTAAAACCTGAGAATAACAATAACCAAAAAGAATAAATAAAAGACAAAATCATTAACCATGAACTTGAACATAAACATGAACAAAAACCATAACCATGACATTTTGATGCTGATAGTAATGCAAAAATGCAGAGAATTTGTTATTTTCTGAAACTCTCCAACACTACAAAACTGTACACCGTACTGACTACTGGTAAAAGTCTTGTATGTCAACACAATGCTACAATCACTACCAATATTCTTTTCCAATATACAACCAACGCAGCTTTATACCAAAGAGATTACAAATTTTATGTTTCACTGTGCACATACTTTATATAAGTGGAAAGACAGAACTTTGGTATATGTCTGGGAGTATGGAATGCTAGGTTGGTAAAATATTAGGTCTTTAGAGCACCACTTTTGGTCAGATAGATCTCCACCCAGGGGTGCGTTTCCCAAAATCACAGATGCTAACTTACATAGTTGGATTTATTGACTGTGGATGGATGAACTATGTAAGTTCCTAACTTAGTTAGCAACTATACTCTTGGGAAATGCGCCCCAGAATAGTACCAAGCTAAACTTTTCATTTTCAGAGAAAACTAGCTGTGTGCATCACAACTCAAAAACAATTTCTTTGGTACTTTGCTGGGGATGGGCAGTACTTGCATCCAGCATACAGTGTCCCCAGGAGACAAATTTTTCAGACTTTTGATTTTAAAATCATCTATGCTGAAAATACTACCATTGAGATTTTACTAATGCTGTAATGTTTCCTAAAAGGACTATTTATCCAGAGAAATTCAGATCTCCATCTTGTTAGGTAAACAAAATAATGCCACCTAAACATAGGCACAATCTGCTATGAAATGGTCCATTTTGAGCTTTCCACCAACTTTGGCTCTGTCCAGCTTGAAAGCATAGATACTCCCAAAGAAATGCATGGTATTCCTGAAAATAGAGCACAACAAACAGCATTTACCCTCACAGTACAAATCTGGGTTACAGAGAAAACATACTGCAAAAATGCACCAAAAATGAATTCCAACCATCTTTCTGGCCGTCTATTGCACAAACACAGCAAGATGCAAAGGTGCTATTCCCTGAAAATGATAGTCTTGTTGTGTGTAAACACATAATAAAGCATTCTAGTTTGGTATATGTCTGGGATATTATTTTATTCCTATTCCCATTTTCAGTTTTTACCATGATTTCTCGAATAATTCCGGCTCAATAACATATTTACCAGCTTGGCGCTGATGTGGTGCTAATTTCTATCCAGACTTGAAGTGTGACAGGTCATGATAAAAGTACAACACATCTGGTACTGAGTACCCTTAAGTCATAATATCTGATAATTTGGGGTCAAAAGCAAAACTGGCAGATTTTTTGAGATACGAACCAAAAAATTTGGCTTTTTCTGTGAGACTACCATATCTACCTTTCTGCTAAGTTTCATAAAATTCCAGGGGGGTCAACTCCTAAACTTCTTCAAAAAGTTCCTTTTTCTCATGGAATTGCTCTTAAAAAGTGCCATGAATGCTGAAAGGTATATAAAGATTTTAGAGCGACATATGCTTCCCTCCAGGCAACATCTATTCCAAGGAAGGCCTTGTGTATTTCAGCAGGACAATGCAAAACCACATACTGCAGGTATTACAACAGTATGGCTTCGTAGTAGAAGAATCCGTGTGCTGAACTGGCCTGCCTGCAGTTCTGATCTTTCACTGATTGAGAACATTTGGTGCATATTTAAACAGGTGTTATTTTATTCCCATTCTCAATTTTTATTGTTATTTCTCAAATTCTGGCTTAATAATGTTGAAACCCAGCTTGGCACTGATGTGATGCTTAAGCCTAACCAGACTTTTCACAGGTCTTGATAAAAGTATAACGTATTTGGTACTGTGTACCCTTAAGTCATGAAACTTAATGTAAAATGTCAACAGCAAAACTGAGCCACTTAAGTGGATTCCAGATGGCGCTATCAGCAGGCACAGAGAAATACGGACCTAAAGATTTGTCTTTTTCTGTGAGACAGTCATACATACCTATGTGTTGAAGTTTCATTCAATTCCAGAGGGGTCAACTGCACAGCGAATGTCAATCTCTCATGGAATGGCTCTAAAAACATGCAAGTATCCCACACCACTTGCACTAATGCATCCCCATACCATCAGAGATGCTGGCTTTTGAACTGAACGCTGATAACAGGAGTGTTGGCCTTTCTCCTCTTTACCCGGAGGACACGACGCCCATGATTTCTAACAAGAATGTCAAATTTGGACTTGTCTGACCACAGGACCTCTTGTCTTGTCTGACCTCTTTACCACTTTGCTACAGTCAATTTTAAATGAGCCTTGGCCCACAGAACACGACGACACTTCCGGATCATGCTCAACAATGGCTTCCTTTTTGCATGATAGAGTTTTAGGTGGCATCTGTGGATGGCACGGCTGACTGTGTTTACAGATTGTGGTTTCTTGAAGTATCCCTGGGCCCATTTAGTAATGTGAATGACAGAATCATGCCGGTGAGTGATAGAGTGGCGTCTCAGGGCCTGAAGATCACGGGCATCCAGTAAAGGTTGTCGGCCTTGTCCCTTATGCAAAGAGATTTTTCCAGTTTCACTGAATCTTTTGATAATGTTATGCACTGTCGATGATGAGACCTTCAAAGCCTTTGCAATTTAATGTTGAGGAGCATTGTTCTTAAAGTATTCCACTATTTTTTTTTCCCGCAAGCCTTCACAGGTTGGAGAGCCTCTGGCCATCTTTACTTGAGACTCAGCCTCTCTAAGACATCCCTTTTATAGACAATCATGTTACACACCTGATGCCAGTTAATTTAATTACTTGCTAAATGTTCTTTCAGCTGATTCTCTTATATGTTAATTGCTTTTTCAGCTCTTTTTTGCCTGTGTCCCAACTTTTTTGAGACCTGTTGCAGCCAAAAAATTTGAAATAAGCTCATTTTGTGGATAAAAATGTAAAATGTCTCAGTTTCAACATTTTAAATGTTATCTATTTTCTATTGTAAATAACATGTTGGCTCATGTGATCTGAAAGTCATTGCATTTTGATTTTATTCACAATTTACACTTTGTCCCAACTATTTCGGAATTGGGGTTGTTTATTCAACAACCGAAGAATTCCATTGTTCTTTACATAGTTTAAAGGCTGGTTTTATCTGTGATGTGTTCATTTGTGTAGTACAGGGTTGTATTCTGTCTCCCTTCAGGTTTCCTTTAGCTCTGTAGATCTCAGAGAAATGACAGTTCTGCAGCCCTGGCTCTCAAAAACACTTTCCTTTCTCCCAACAGGAGGAGTCGCCTAACTGCCCAACCTAAACCTGTTTACTGGTCTGCATTAGTATCAGCCTGCTGTGATTTAAACTAACAATCTTTGCATAATTAACTTCACGAGACAGTCGCTCCCCGATAATGTCAACCGTCTGGTGCGCTTCATGTACGCTAAACAGCCAGATGCCATTGTGACCTACAAAGATGCCCACTGCGTCAGAACTGAACTTCACTTGTTTTTGCATTTGTCAATCAGATAAAGCTTAAAAAAAAAAAAAAAACTAATCAGATCAACTGTATCAACTTTTCATAAGCCAGTAAAAATTGGATGAGACTTGATCATTGTGCATGTGGACATTTTCTAATTTAACTGGGTAACTGAAAGCAAAAGGATAATATAAGTAAACATGGTTTAAAAAATCATATAAAGAATTAAATCATTGCCACCTCATCGCATGTTCATTGACAGCGAGATTATGTCTTCAATTGAGCTTGAACACGCAGAAGCCAATGTGAATGATTTTACAGACTCCCGGACTTCCAATCATCAATTTTGCAGAATGTTACTTTAATGTTACTTGTTACTGAAGGCTGAATGAATATGTCAGGCTGAACGTATGTGTTAAGACTGACTTTTGTTCCAAACCATTTCTCTTTTCTCTCTTGCAATGCTGAGGAGGTCAGAATTAAGCACATCTCACTGTGCCGGCATTAATTGCCGTCAAACTCACATTAAATGAGTTAACCTTGAGACAGTCTTTCGTTTAATATTACATTCGGTGAATAAAAATGACACAAAAGAAACAGATCCACGAGGTTTCAGCTCCAACACAGGGAGGGCATTCTTGCTCTGGGGTAATTGAATATCACCATAGAAACCGGAGTTTTGATCTTGACCAGGCAATGGCATTATGAAAGTCAGCGGTAGGAGAGGGTCTCGGTAACTCTCTAATCTCTAAATAAGGCCGCAGCTAATATTTCCCTGAGAAGAAATGAATCCATTTCAAAAAAATGTCGCAAGGGTGCTGGTCTGCTCCTTTAGAGCGAGCAGTATCTTGAATTTCAGTGAAGAACCAGTGCAAATATGCTTCTGAGCTTCATTGGCAGTGAAAACGACAGGTGAATCTGGCTTGCATTATCAGGGAGGACAGATGTCCAACAGATAACGGTTCTCTTATTATCATTATCATTAAATTATCCCTGAAAGATAATGTCGTCACAGTACGAGGCAATTAATATGGCACCATAATGAGAAATGATCATATTGAACAGTCATATTTCTGGTGGAAATGTTCTTTTTTTTTTTTTTGTTTTAATGGACCCTTGTATCACTGGGCACTGTATTGGATCTGTGAGATTCCTCATCTCAATTCTCTCTCCATAGGTGTGTCTTCATCATCAGCAGTCTGACCTTCTATACAGAGAAAAACAAGCTAATTTTGAGCCAAAATGGCAGTCAGCACAACATTCCAGCCAAATCATTAACATCACTTATGCCACTGTCAAGACATTTATACTTCCACTGGCCAATTTGAGTCCTGGCAGTAAGTGATCTGTGTTGACAAGAAGCCATGAGGACATAATCTTCCTGATGCAATGCCTGCTGGAGAGACTAATAACAAATTGATGACTTGGGAATAGGAAGGCCAAGCCAGGCAGTTATTCCAAAAATGGGAAATGCTCAGCCAAAATCCCCCCTTCGCTCCTCGCTTTGCTGCCGCTCAATCAACCATTCTGGTCTCTCACCTTAAAAAATGAGCTTTGAAATTCTGCCCAAGACGGGCACCAAGCAGAAAGCATGAAAAATCTAAGCTGCGCGGGCGCTGATTTCCAGGGCCGAAGCCTAAATGTGGAAATGAATGTGCATGACGAATGCGATTCTGTGAGCAATCACTCGCTCATTATTTGGATCGCTGCCCTGTTCTGAATCGATTTTTAATGCCTTGCTTGTGACCTTGACTGTGGGTTGTTTCTCCTCAGGCTTATTGGATGGCTCCCTTACCACTGAGAAATGCCAGGTAATGTGTCTTCTCCAAGGCCAGAATGCAAAGGAGGAAACATGAAGAAGTGTTGTATTAAGATGTGTGAAAGAATCAATAATGGCCAATGATGAGAGATGAGAACAGGATGTCATGGATGGAAATATACTTGGCCTTTCTCATCTTTTCAAACCTGAGCTGCATTCCTCTAGATATCAGCTAAAGCAAAAGAAAACAAACAGGATGTTGAGCCAAGGTCAACTAGGTGTTATTTGCCTATAATGCACGCCTTAATCAACTTCAGTTATTTTTGATGCATTGTTTTCCTGCCACATGAATTACGCACTTCAGGTTCAATCATGTCCAGTTTCTTCCATTAAGAAATACTTTATTAGCAGAGCCTGATCGAGAGCCTGATGTCTTTTATAATGGGGTTATTAAAAGAGGTTTTTGAGCATACCTTATGTTCCTTTTCAACAACAATAGTAGTAGTTTGCTGAATAAATTTGTTCACAGAAGGGCTGCCCAGGCCTGTTCTTGGAGATCTACTATCCAGAAAGCAGCCTATGGTTGAACGTATTTTAGAAATCTGAGGTACAACTTTTCCCAAAATGTTCAACTGAATTATAAAAAGTGAGGGCATTTAGCTGGAACCGCCAGGCACAATTAAGTATATAACAATTAAGTATATAAGGATTCTTCTAAATCTATTCTGCCATTATAAAAATCATACATAGATTTAACAATTCACTGAATAATTTAATAAAATGACTGCCAATGTACCCAGAAAATGCACAAAAATAGGCGCTTTAATTGCCTGAATCTGGTTTGTTTGACCATGAAATTTAATATTATAAAGGCCGACACCATCAAAAGCCAGGATAATTATCTTATAATACATTAACTTTTTACAGTTGTTCTTTCTTTCCAAATGAGTACTTTTTTTATTTCCACAATGCTCAATAACTTACTTCATGGACGAAAAGCCTCCAGAAATTAATTCGGAAATTGAGGCACGAAGCGTGCTACGAGTGCTTAAAAATGCTCAATCACAAGTCCAAGTGACATTATCAAGAAGTTTGTTCCTTATTAAATCTTCTATAAATAAATAAAACCTTCTTTCAGCAGTTCCATAACAAAGCCTGTATAGTGCACTCCAAACTATTCCCATCACATCAAAACTACAGGCTTCATGATGCAAAGCACTTCAATTGCTGATGCCAACCCGTGGTTTCAAAAGTATCCCTCAATGCAATGATGGGTAAAGGGCAGGGTGAGCTTCAGATCACTACCTGATTGGTCTTGTGTGATTTGACCTGACAAGAGCATTAATGGAGATCAACTGTTTCATAAGTGCAGAGTATCACTGCCCTTCTGGTTATACCATCAATTGAAAGGACACCGATGCTTCCCAAACTTGATTTTATCTCAGGTCACATACTGACACGAGGCTGTGAGGGTTTAATGAGAAATTACTATCTCAGAAAGCATAACATTGAAATACACTGTGCAGGGTAAGCATTCTGAAGATGCACCAAAGCTACACTTTGTACTTGATGGACACCAATCTATCACTTGAGTGTCCATCAAGTAGTTACTATAGCCTCTTAAGACCTGAGCTCTTGTTCGATATGCATTTTTTTTTTATTTTTCTTTGCTATTTGGGCTTATTGGAACCTGATAAGTATAAAAACTAAGTATCATCTTTTGACATGATGTAGTTGATTTTGACTAAATGAATGGTTTCTGTTGTGTGTTTTCCTCCTCTGACACCTCTAGATGGCAGTGTAAGCGTCCACACATTTGGTCATAAGGCCTCAGTTAAGCAGAATTAAATGCAATGACAATATAACCCAAAATGTGATGTCCTCGTATGAGGACACCAGGTCTTAAGAGGACAGTGTAGCTTTGGTGCATCTTCAGAATGGCAAAAAAAAAACTATATTCAAGCACAATGAAAATGGGTCCAGCTACTGCCATTGAAAAACGAACTAGAGGCTAAAGAGTTTTATTTGGAGAAGCATAGTGCATGCACCCCAAACTTTGGCATTAAGTCTGTATTTTTCATGTTTTAATGAACACCCTCCCATGCAATAATGATGAGCACAGCTCTTGCGATAACACTGGGGCATGTGAAAAAACTTTTTTCACTTTTGGATTTTCTCAACAGCTTCTCACCAGGGCAATAATTGCTACTTGCAGTTCAGAAGTAAAGTTGTGGTTTATTTATTTTGAAAAGCCTGCGCATATTTTGGCATAATTATTAATGGAAAAAAAAAAAAAATTATAATGCCGGAGGCAAAACATGGGTTACTTGGAAAACAACTTTTTTTGTTCAAATTCAGCAGGTAAAAATAATAATTATAAAAATAATGAAACATGATTGGATCCTGCTAGGGTGCTGGCTACATGTGAGCCTTTAGACTTACAAGCGGAGACTCAGGTGACTGGCAATAAAGTGATGCTTTTTTTCTGGGAAAATGTTTAACCACCGACAGCTTTATATGTGCCGTCAAATATACATACAGCTGTGCTCAAAAATTTGCTAACCTCAGCTGAATTTGTAAAATAGGAAACATTTAAAAAAAAACATGAATGGTCAGGCAAAACACATTTCTTTTATTTCTTATTGGATTCGTATCCAACTTTTGATCATGTAGAATGGCACAATCATCAAATAAAACATGGCAATAAGGGAAAGACTTGAAATGAACCCCGTTCAAAAGTGTGCATACCCTTTGTTCTTAATACTGTGTATTGTCCCCTTTAGCATCAATAACAGTGTGCAGTCTTATGTGATAATTGTCAATGAGGCCCCTAATTCTCCCAGGTGGAATAGTTGCCCACTCTTCCTTGCAAAATCCCTCCAGCTCCTGCAAATTCTTTGGTCCTCTTGCACGAACAGCACGTTCGAGATCTTCCCAAAGTGGCTCGATGACATAGAGGTTCTGGAGACTGTGATGGCCACTCCAGAACCTTCACCTTTCTTTTCTGTAACCAATGAAGCGCTAACTTGGCCTTGTGCTTTGGATCATAGTCTTGCTGAAAAGTTCAAGTGCGTCCCTTGCAAGAATGCAAATTGTCTGCCAGTATTTTCTGATTGCATGCTGCATTCATCTTGCCATTTCACCAGATTCCCTGTGCCTTTAGAGCTCACACACGCCCAAAACATCAGACAGCCACCACCATGCTTTACAGTAAGAATGGTGTTGACTGCACATTCCAGAAGTTGAAGTGTGTCAAGGTGTTGCCTGGCATCTTTGAGGCGGGCTTTTTTGTGGGATTAGTGCAATAATGGCTTCCCTCAAGCAACTCGACCATGCAGGTAATTGTTGTTTAAGTACCTCCTTATTATGCTCCTTGAAATGACCACACCATCTTTTTCCCGAGCATCCTGTATTTCTTGATGTAGCTTGTGGATTTTTCTTTGTGTCCTGAACAATTATCCTGGCAGTGTGGGCTGAAATCTTTCTTGGCCTACCTCACCTTGGCTTGGTATCAACATATCCCCTGATTTTCCTAGTCTTAATCACAGACTGAACAGTACTGACTGGCATTAATGAGTCTGTGGATAACTTTTTATATCCTTCCCCATCTTTAAGAAGTTGAACTGCCTTGTTGTGAAGGTCTGTAGACAATTATTTTTCCCTCCTCATGGCTCAGTGTCTAGCCAGATCAGTGCATCCACTCAGGAGAAAACATTCTCAATGACTATACACAGACACTAGTTACAAGTGAAAAAGCCACAGGTGTGGAATCCTTTAAAAGCCATTTAAACCTGAATGTGTCACCTTGTGTCAATATATGAAGGTCAAACTTTCAAGGGTATGTAAACTTATGATCAGAGCTGTTCTGCTGATTTCAGTTATGTTTTAAAACAGAGCCAAGCACTTATGTGAGGATAAATGATCTTTAAATAAAAGACAAGTTTTTTGCATGATGAGTCATATTTTCAAAATAAATGGCAATATTTCACAAATTCAGCTAGGGTATGCAAACTTTTGAGCACAAGTGTATTTGAGCCACAATAAAAAGCGAAAGGGCAAACAGTTGAATGCTGCATGCGTATGTGGGTTCATATATGTGTGTGTGTGTGTGTGCGTATGTGTGTGTGTGTCTGTGTGTTCTTGCACATGCAACAAAGTGAGAGTCAGAAAATGTTTTTCTTTTCTTTTTGCTGCATACTGGGGACATTATGGGGAGTAAAGACATTTTCAAATGTACTCACAACTACAAAGGCAAATTGTGACATATTGATTAAGGTTAGGGGTAAGATCAGAATTTGTGATAGGTTAGGGTAAGGGTTTGGGTTAGGAATTCATTGCTTACTGTTAAGAACAGGAAAGGTTGTATAGACAGAGAGAAAGAAAGAATTTACCTCAATGTAATGTCCTCACAAAGATAGAGGTACAAAGGTGTGTGCGTGCGTGTGTGTGTATATATATGTGTGTGTTCATATGTTTCTGTGTGTGTGTGCGTGTGTGTGTGAGTGTGTTGGGTTGGCTGTATAGTGGCTAAATATGATTCGCAACAAAAGAAACTGTTAATGTTTAAAAATAAGAAGCATTAAACGTGCTGTCAAGAAAATTATTTTGATGTCATTTGCCTGTAAATAATGGTGCCGTACCCTCTCAATCTTTGCTCGATCCATTCCCATAATTCCATAGATAATTTTTTCATCAAATTCCAGCATGCAATCACGAGCCCACGATGGAACACTGCATATCTTGATATGCTCAGAAAATAATCTTTCTAGGCTGTGTCTGGCTTACTTCTGACAAATGTGTTGATATTGATCGAGCCGGAACATCAGGTGGGTCAGTACAATGTAGTTTTTACCTGGTAATAAGACATGTTTGTTGTGCATAGCAGGGGCATCATTTCATATTTATACTCTTAGGGATATTGGGGTAGTGTGGTTATATTACGTTAAGGTTAACCCTCCCCTGCGACACACAGTAATTACCCTTCACACAGGTCACATGACTGAGGCAGCTAAAGCAGCAAGCATCAGGTAACAAAAAAAAAAAAAAAAAAACCAGAAGAAAAGAGCAACCGATGTGTCATACACGCCTCTGTGTACCAATGTACTGCATATTTGTGTATGTCATAATAAAAATTGAATTAGCCAAGTGCACAGCTATGAAAATTGCCTCTCACAAAATTTTCGGAAAAACTTCAATGAGAGTTTTTTAATAAGTTGAGAATATTGTCAAGAAGTCCTAAACAAGGATTCTGTTGCGATTCATGTTGTTCTTCGTCAAACTCAGTCGAGTACTTCGGTTTTCTCCAACATGCTGCCACAAGTGTAAGATATTAGCAATTCAATGCGTCTATATGGGAAGCGATTATATCCATTTAAAAATCCGTACATTACGGGCATAGAGCAATTGCGTTGAAGACGTTTGAATATGGACCCTATATTCTTAATAAAGTATTTATTTGCATTGTTACTTTCATCTTATTTTGTGAGTGCGCAAACTCGACGATGAAGCATGTTTGCATAACAAGTTTCTATTTTACATCTCTTTTCAAATGGACCATAAACACCATTACAAACCAACAATTCTCCATCTCAGACGAAATATAAGAAAACCAATTGATTACCAAATTGGCTATAGGCTACTACTCTCCCGAGAGATGAGAGAAATGGGCGCCATTGGTCAGTCAAAGCGATATTTTTATACCCCAGATGCACAGTAAAATACTCCTCGAGAAACAGCTGGGTTAAAATGAGTTGAAGTGCCGTCCGCTGCCGGAGAATGACTGCTTTCAAATCGTTGTGATGAAATTATTACATCCCCAAGTTTCAGATCAGAAAAAGGCAACTTATTTAAATTATGCAATTACTGCAAACACGAAATTGTGTAGGCTACTGACCACATTTTCGAAGCGTTTCCATGAAATGCTGTGTCGAACAATGCTGAAAAGGTGTTGCACCTTACCCAATGGAACACGCACATGAGACCCAGGGAAAACGCGTTAAAACAGAAAAAACTGTGGTACCTGATCTTGCTGTAGAGCTGGTTTCGCTGGTGCATTCGTCTCCTTGGCTGAAGTCATTATAACGTATCTCTGTGGTCACACACAGCTGTCAACCACAAAAAATGCAGACTGAAACCACACAGGACTTGGATTTCAATTTCAATAGGAAACGATTCTGGGACTGCAACAAGAGAACGAGGGACCCTGCAGGAAGAGGCAAGGACTGAATGATCTGAGAGTTGGTCAAATCAGCGAAGACGGACTGTGCGGGAGATACTGATGCTCTGCTTCTAAATCGCAGTGAAGTAGCGCGAGCCACAGTCACTGGAATCGTCACGAGCGCTCTTATGACTGCCTGGCAACCAACCACATCAGGAATCTGAGATGTGGATGCGCTTCCTCATTCACTCACACTGTATTTCCCAACCTTATGGCCAAGGGACTATTCCCACGTCGTTTTTAGCCATAAGCAATTAATCGTGAATCAAATGCTAACTGTCGTGTTGGAATTAAACGGCACTCTTAAGAGCTTATTGAATGGCGAGTGCATGCTCCAAAGAACGAACAGCAAGTTTGGAAAAATAGAGAGCGAATGCCAAACGTCCACAAAAAAGACGAATCCATTGCCAAAATCCAGTTTAGTTAATGAGCTATAGGCTGCAGCGGTGGCCAGCAGCTATTAGAATTTTTGGCGCTTGTTTTGCCTTGATTGGTGGCAGCTCAGCATCAGTCTATAATTCAGTTGGATTGTTATTAAAAAATAAATCAAAAACATTCAACAACTTCAAGGTGAGTAAAATCACAGTTTTTGTCTTTTTATGTCCGAATGGATCGATTCTTTGTCATTTCCAGGAATCAATTATAATTAAGATAATTCGTATAAAAACAATAAATAACTTTTAGTGTCAGTTAATTTGCAACTGCAGTCTGCGCCTGCTCGTGCGTAGAGTATCAGTTAATTATCACAGCCAATGAGCCAACGACCCACATAAATAAAATGACGGCCAATGACACGACGTGTAGGCCTATTCCACACTATTTTACATTCATATTAACGCAATTTGTATGATTGACATGATAGTTCTGCATGATATCATTTATCATTTATCTGAGACACGGACCAATTAATTGCATACATTGCTTCAAATTACCATGCATTCTAGATCTTTAAAATGTGTCATTACAAAAAACAATTATGTAGGGAACTCCATCTCACACAGTCAAATTATTTCTATCACAGAGACAGATAGTAAGTTGGTAATGAGTTTGAGTTTCGACAGAGGGTGATGGTCATTTGCAAAAGAGTGCAAATATAAGCAGGGCTACGCAAATAATCAATGACTCCATATATTAAATATGATGGATAAAATCCTGAGAAAAAAAATATTCTTTTTATAAACATTGTGCAATGGTACACGATAACGGTTTAAATTATGGCATGGCTTTATCCCTCAATATGTAAAATAACTAATCTAAATAGAGCCTTAGAGAACTATTTATTCAAACTATGATCCTTCCTATGACTGCTGATGATTGTTGAACATCCTTAAACCTGAGAAATTCACATTATCTTGGCACAATTTAAATTAAATTTCTGAACTCAGTAAGCATTTACATAATTTGTTGTGTTATGACATTTCATTTGTTGCCTCATGCGCAGGATAAAATGTACCATATAATTTTTGCTCAGAATATAAATGATTTTTACCAAACTATTTAAAAAGACATTTTCGATGTTTTCCCAGTGTTGCTGCTGCAGATGGCATTGGTTTTCACTGCAGCAGGGCATCAAATGGATATTATAGTGCTGATACTTGGTGCACGGCACATGCCCATGAATGGAGGTTTGTTGAAACACCAATTTGTGAATGTTTGGGACTGACGGACTGACGGACTGACAGACTGACTGTGTAAAAAATGATAGTTCCAGCAGGGAGCTTCTTCATTTCTTGTAAATGGTCCTTTGCATAAGTATGCTATACCAAACCAGTGCAGTGCTTGTTTGTCAACACTGCTGAGAATTCCAACACATTTCTCTGAGATTTGCAGTAATTTAAAATGTTTAAAGTGCAATGGCAAAAGGACATCTCTTATTCTCCTGCACAGAGTCCTTAGAGGGCAGAGCTTGCTAAAACAACACTGTCAGCTCGATTTTCAGGACAAGAACAGTCATTATTCCTGACTGTTAGCTTGAACTGCTCAAGGAAGGTAAAAACCCAAACAAAAGCCAAAGAAGTCAGCACTGTAAAACACGATAGCCCCGTTAAGTTTTGTGAATTAATTTGCTCTCCCTAATTCTACTTGTCATGACAAGTTTTAGATCTTGAACTCCAGTTGATATGCTTTTTAAAATTAAAGTTCTCCATCGGCCTCCTGAATTATGAGCTGAGATAAAGCTTATCTTCAACTTGAGTTTACTCAATTTCGTATGGCAGCTGATGAACTTCCCTTTCCAAGTTGAACCAGCGTGAAATTTATTACATTGTGTGTTGGGGTTTCTGGCATGCAATTTAGTTATAATTATGTAGTGCAATATATAGTATTCTGGTTGATTAACATCTGTGACATTATTTGAAAGCAAATTGCTGAATAGTAATTGTGGCAGTGGCAGCTGCATTGATTGAAGAAATGAACTGCAGTTATATTCACAAGGATACTGTTCCTTTGGGATCTGCATGTTTATACTTAGCTTTCACTTGAGAGTTAAGGCAAATATTGCACTATCTATCCACAGTCCTGAGTAGATGAGTATGTTTTCATGATTTCTCTACTGTCCACTCCAATACTGTCAAGGAGAACAAAATAGCTTCCAGTTAATTGTTGGCTGAAGTGGTGGATAAATGTTCATTGAATTCTAGCCTTGCCGTGGCTGCTGGTAAGTATCATTAAGTGTATTCTCCCATGTGTTAGAATGCATCATCAGTCACAGGATAGAGGTAACAACAACAAGAGGCAAAGAAGGGTCAGTTTTTCAAAGTAGAGCTGAATAGTGAACTTTTTAGCTCAAAAAGGAAACCAGTTTTGGCATCTATTTGGTCTCAGCACTGGAGTGAAGGGAAAGGATGGCATTGTCTTGCTTTATCTCTTTTTCTTTGAAGGGCTTGGTCCACAGGCAAAAAGTTGTTGCATTATGTACACGTGGACTGGATGACAGCTACACCAGCTTAATTGAGATTCAACTGAGCCATGTTTGAAAAATCCTCTCCAAACTCCCACAAGCAACCTGTGCGCCGAGCCTTTCTCTGGCGCGATGAATGAATTACACTCAGCCAAATGACTTCAGGCAAACTGCACTGAGCACAAATAAGTCCAAAAAGCCATTGAAACGGCATAAGAAATGTGTTGAGCCTGATGAGCTCTTTTTGAAGAAAGGTCCATTTTCTAGCAAATTGAAATTGTGCCCATTCAACCAGTATCAAATACATCAAGATTAAAGTAGGTTTGAATTTCAGAAGCGTTTTCAGTGACGGGTAATTCTTTTTGGTTTGAGCATGGCGCCGTTTGAACGACATAAGGTTTGTTTCTTTGTCTTTTGATTATTTCTCAAAGCACTTATTCTGTAGCTGATACACAGAAGTGAAGTTTCCAGAATATCAACATATAGAAACAACTGACAATTATACCATTTTCTAAGAGAGAATTGATCGGCAATGTACACATGTGCCCAGGGTGTGGGAGGACACAATATTGCATCTTCTCAACAGAAGAAAGCTGTACAAGGAAAGAAAATCCCATTGATACCACAGTTCCCACAGGATTTGCACTGAGCTTTAATTAAGCTTATTTGAAAAACAACTGTTTTCACACCATTGTCATTTTTCAAAGCCTCCACGCACTTAACTATCAGCACTTGGTAATGTGACCCCCTACACCAGGGATACTCATTCTTTTCCAGAATGAACCACAGTGGGTGCAGGCTTTCGCTCTATCCAACCTGTCCCACACCTGATTCTACTAATGAACCCTTCAAGCTTTTGCCATAGGCCCTTGATAAGTAGAATCAGGTGTGTAACTGCATGGTTATAATGAAAGCCTGCACCCACTGCGGCTCATTCTGGAAAAGAGTGAGTATCCCTGCCCTACACCTTCTACACTGACATGAATGACAGTGACCTTAGGTTTGCAGTGGAAATGGTAAAGAAATATCCCTGGGTTTGCCATTATCTTCACAATGCCCTACCCTGCTTTGATACCCACATAGAGAAAAGCCACCAAAATCTCCCAGAGATATGACAGCACATGCCTCCAAGAGCCTTCGCTGAGACAGGTGCTCAAACTATGAAATATCATCTTACAGGTGCGGAGGTGTACTGTCTGTGGTGACAGTGCATTCTGCTGCTAAACCTCGGTGACCAATAGGCATTAGCTGTTGAGAGTTTCCCTATTTCATCCATCAATGCCGAGTATAAAATACCTCTATTTAAAAACATTTTGTTCTCCAGGTATTGGGACCACAAGGTCATTTTTAGTTTTTACTAACATTATTCGTTTCAGTGGATCTACCCATTATTCAGGCATAGTGGAACATCTGCTGTGTAATTATATTTAATTGTTCTGGTTTGAATATATTTTTGCCACCAGCAAAGTTTGATATGATGAGCCAGCAGATATTATGAGACAGCAGAATTTGACAAGCGAACAAAAAATAAAATGAATACATGAAACCAAATTAGGGAATTAATTAATGTATTAATTATTTCCCTAGGTCACTCTCAGCCCAGTTGATCATGTGAGTTGTGTCTTCATAAACCTTTATGTTCAGAGGCTGAATGAAACCCACACTGAATAATACATTGAATTGTTGAATGGGAAAACAGAGAAATTACATTTTACATCCGAAGAGAGAATTAGCAGCAGCTCTGTGCTTTTACCATTCCACTCTAACTGATTGCTGCCAAACCTTGCTTACGAGCAAGTGCCATGCTTCATATGAGACGATTTCCTCAGCTCTGTGAATGGATTGCCACCATTTCGGCTCAGTAGTGGCCCCTTAAAAGGCTATGAGACCTCAAATAATTGAATGCATTTGAGTGCATTCAGCAATGATTTTGAAATGGTGGCTCTAAAGTGCTATCTGTTACAAAGAATTCGGCAATACGAGACACAATAGGAAGTAGACTGATCCTCTGATAAAATTAAGCACTCTCTTATTATCCGAAGCTGAGCTCACTTTCGCGATTTATGCACCAGCAGAGTTAGCCAGCTAATTGATAGCTCCCATGTTGCTTTTCAGCACGAAGACTGTGAGAAAGTCAATAAACAGCTCCCATGTTGCTTTTCAGCACCAGGCTTATATGTTGGTAGATGGACAGCTCCCATGTTGCTTTTCAGCACCAGGCTTACATGTTAGTATATGGACAGCTCCCATGTTGCTTTTCAGCACCAGGCTTATATGTTGGTAGATGGACAGCTCCCATGTTGCTTTTCAGCACCAGGCTTACATGTTGGTATATGGACAGCTCCCATGTTGCTTTTCAGCACCAGGCTTACATGATAGTATATGGACAGCTCCCATGTCCCTTTTCAGAACCAATGATGCGTGCAGCACTGCCACTTAAATAAAGCTGGTTAACCTCATGATAGTTCCCAGAATCAATAACACAAGTTCTGTTCACCAATCATTACGGGCGAAATTCAGCAGCTTCTTCCTGAGAAAAAAATTGGAGCATTTTTTAAACAGTATGTGGTTAATTCTACAATACCACTGCAGACAAATATCTTAAACAATGGAACATTTAAGCTCCTCCTCTAGAGTTCCAATATTGCTGACCTATCCTGAACTGCAGACATCTTTTACCACCATCTATTTCAACGGTTCATTAACCTTGACTCTCTCTCTCTCTCTCTCTCTCTCTGTCTCATGGCTATTTTATCCCACTATTGATAAAATTTAACATTCCTTCAAATCATTTTCATTATATGAATATCTGATCATTTGACACCGCAAAAGTCCAAGGCTTTGGCTTTAAAGGAAAGCGACCATTCCCTAAAGATAAGATATACTTGACTGAACCTCGTGGGGTAATTTGTCCTCTGCATTTAACGCATCCTATTCCATTGGGAAAAAAAGGATTGGTCCTTCAACTGATGCGGGTACACTGTGAGTAGAGTCATGGTCAGAGGTTAGGGCAAGGTGGGAGGGGTTATTTAGCGGTGGGGTGGAGTCATAGGTGGAGGCCAGGGCAAGGTGGAAGGGGTTATTGTAGGGTAGGGTAGATTCATAGGCAGGGGCCGGGGCAAGGTCGGAGGGGTTGTTTAACGATGGGGTAGAGTCATAGACAGGGGCCAGGTCAAGGTGGGAGGTGTTATTTTACGTTGGGGTGGAGTCATTGACAGGGGCCAGGGCAAGGTGGGTGAGGTTAGGTTGGGGTAAGTGGAATGAAATGATTTCAGTGACTCCAATGATTTTAAGTGATATCTAACGATCCTTCAGTGGTCAAGGGGTTTACTGGAGCATGAGAGATGGATGCAACAAGGATTCCCTCAACAAAACAATAATTTGTTGATAGTGCCATTCTGTTTGGGACGGATTCCTCTATTTTAAGCCTTTATAATAATTTCTGAAATCTTTAGATTGAGGGAGGCATGCAGTCCTAATGGACAGTTGTATTCCTCATGCATTGTTCTCAATGGAGGAGAGCATCCTCTCTCCCCCACATGACATATAGTCATGTCCTCTTCATTACAACCTCTCACAGACATAACTAAGTCCATTTACAACCTCAGAAAGCGAACGCAGGTAGGAAATTGACCAGCAGATGTCAGTCACGAGCAATGAGATGTTTATCAGTGCCTGAGACTGAATCTCACTCTCCCGTGGCAAATGCTGCACCCAATTAAGCATTACACTGGAGGGCTGCCGGCCCACTGGCCCCATTCACACACTGAACCAGTGCTTTAACATTATTAGCCACCCAGGAGCCTGCTAACAATGGGCTGGAGTTGCTCAACATGGTATTGCTGAATGGGGAGAAAGAGACATGCTGTACAAGACATATGGCATTTGTGTAACATACATGAAATGTGCATACTAACACAGGCCCTTTTCACTGAAATGAGAAGCCATACGATCAAAAGAGTGAATGATCTATTTCAGTCACATAACTCCAAGAGAGTAAAACTGGATGAACCTTTACTCACCACTCAATTCTTAAATCGGCCGCACGGTGGTGCAGCGGTTAGCACTGCTGCCTGTTCTCATGTTTTCCCCATATTTACGGAAGTCTCCCTCAGACACCCTGGTTTCCTCTCACAGTCCAAAGACATGCTTATCAGGCTAAGTGGAGACTGAATTGCCCGTAGATTAGAATAAGCGAGTGACTAGTGTTTAAGCCCTGTGATGGATTGGTGAGCTGTGCAGGGTGGGTCCCTGCCTTTCGCCCACAGTCAGCTGGGATAGGCTCCAGCTCCCCCATGACCCCAGTGAAGGATGGACAGATGGACAATACTAAAATATGCACTGTCAAATGGCATCTTGCTTCACACTTTAAAATTTTCCTTGAGCTGCCATCATTAGATTGCATCAGTCAAGCCATTTTATGGCAAGTTGGAATGTGGCAGAACTGCAGGATTGACCTGAGGATTAAAAACTAGAATTCAGACAAACGCCTTCGAGGGGGAGAGGGAGTTGAGATAAGACCTAAGCAAATGAAGGCAGAACAGCAAACAGGGCGATAGACGTGGGCATTGATTAGTGCTTTAAAGGTGCCTCCTGAAATCTATCAACACACCGCTGCAGGCTTCACGGCTCCGTTATTCAAATTTAACCCGGGCAGAGAAAACAGGTGGTGATGGATGGGTCAAAGCCTCCGGGACGTTCCCGACTGTTTGAGCGCTCTCCACACCGGCAGGCGCAGGTCAACCCACCCCGAGATCGATCCATCGGCTCAACGCCAAAGTCGACGAAGGTCAGAAGCACCATTATTGTAATATTAAGCAGGCAACATTTACAAAAAATAATGCCGGCAACAAAGGGAATTTTACATCAGGTCTTTGAGCTGCACAACAGTGATAACCCTTTGACTGCCTGCTTAACCTTTTGGTGGAGCAGGTTTTGCGTCACTGTCACTAATTGACAGAGGCGTCAAACACAACTGATTGGATTTTTTTTCAGCATAAAATACCTCAATGGAGTATTAGAGATGGCTCAGTTAGATTGATTTAAATGCAACACATCTTTCACTTAAAAACCGTAATGCTAAATGTGCTCTACAGAAAGGCAGAATGATGGTGCTGCTGTGGTTTCAGCAAAGACAGATACTACAGAGGACTGTGCAGAGGTGTTAAACCTTACATTCACTGTCATCTCTCTCTCTACCTTTTCTCATCCCACCCTCACAGTTTCATACAATTATGCACAGATACAGGCATAAACTCTCTCTCTCTCTCTCTCTCTCTCTCTCTCTCACGCACACACACACACACACACACATGTATGCACACACAGGCACACACAAACACACACAACATATGTACGCACACACACAGACACAGGCACACACAAACAAACACACACACACTCACACCCAAAAATGCACGTTCGAAATATTTATTTATGCCCACATAGAAAAGAGCACAAGGGTTCCTGTACAAGGGACATAAATACTGCCAGTGCAGTTGACAATAGGAATTGGTCAGTTACAAAGCGCCTCGGCGGTTGAACACTCTGACATATATGATGTCATACAGGTCAGGTAGAAAGCAGAGCTCATTCAAGGATACAGAAAACATTGTCTCCTCCAGATCAAGCGGCTTCCAATGATAGCCGATACTGAGCAGTACCTCGCTAACTGTTTAGCTCTTCTCTTAGGGAGGCCGACCATCTGAAGGCCCCTCACCATCAGCTTGTGCGCGTGCCCCAGACTACCAAATATAAGAACTAAAAGTTTACATTTGTAACCTAGCTGAGAGATGGTCTGCTTCAGCTGCTGATATTTTAGCGCTTTGGTTAGAAAGGCCTCCTCTAGGCTGTAATCAAAAGTACAGCTGACCGCCAAAATGAACACCTCTCTGTGATTTTCATTAACAACAACAACAACATCACAGGTGTTAGCTATAACGCTAGAGAACACTGAGACATCGCTACACAGACTGAACATGCTCGGCTTTACAGTAGAATGCTTATACAGCACGATAAAGGACCTGAAAATGGATGACATATCTGCTGATATCAAATCCACAAGTCTGTCATGCCTACATATGTAAAGCCCCCTGTAAACATGGCCACCATTTAAGATGTGAGACATGGTTTCAGCTATTTCTTCACTACCATGGTGTATACAGTAAGGAGCATGACTGCCTGGAAACCAGATGGAGAAGTTCAATTTAGTTGGTAAAAACCTGCAATCTCGCTTTTATAGCAAATGCAACGATGTTTTCATCCAGGGCAACATTTCTGAACACAGCATGTGAGACAGAGTGATCTGCAGCTCTGAGACACGCAGTCTTCCCTTTGAAGTCTCAACTCAGCCCATTGCTGCTGCTGCCTATGTTGTTGCGGCCCCAAGAGGTGACCTCGAGCGTTTCTCAGTGGAAGTAGAAGTTGTGTTCCACGAACATCCACAGTTGCTTTAACAGAGATGTTGGGGGTAGATATAACCTCCTCTGAGACCTGCACGGCCTCAGAGTCAGACCCTATCCACTCCAGGGTAGCATCAACCCAGTAACATAGATTGTTCAAATCGGGCCAGTCCGACGACACACCGAAGCCGGGAGAGTGGCTGTCCGGCTTTCCACTGTATTTCCTCTTAAAGCCCAGGAAATTATGATCGACCCATGCACGAGGGGGACCTCGGGTCATTTTAGGTCTAGAAACAGAGAAGTTCGAGCAAGCTCTCTGGCATACTGGTCATCATTGTTCAGCATATTTAACAGGTGGGAAAGCCTCGTAGCCATATATGTCCACTCAAGGTTAGGAACACACAAACCACCCCCGTGTTTACTGTGAAATATTATGTTACATGTTGTGTGCGTATTGAGGCCAGTCCATTGTCTCACAAAAGAGTTTTATCAATCAAATCACGTAGTGATTTTCATAGTACATGTACATTGGGGGCAAGATGTTGTACTTTGGGCAGTGCTGTTACTCTTACTGCCTCCAGTTTCATGATGAGCGACAGGGGTGATACATTTATCAACTCACGTCTGCTGGAATACTCAGATATAATTTTGTCGACCTGACCTTTCCACTCACCCGCCACATTGAATTTATGACCTAAATATGTATATGTTTCTTGACGTGAGTAAACTCTAAGTGGCTTATTGCAAATAGCTAAATGGCTTATTGCAAATAGTAAACGCAGATATTATATCTGTTTTAGATTTATACCAGCAGTTCCCTCCACTCCGCCTTTCATAGAAAACATTTTGAATCTTTAACCTCTAATCCTGACCACTCCATAAAGGAGCTGGTTCTGGAGAGCACTCACACACAAAAATGCACACACACACACACACACATGCTTACAGAGACACACACACACACACACACACACACTCATGCTTACAGAGACACACATGCACTCAATCTTGCACAAAGAAGGTGAGGTGGTGTGCTCCCTTCTCCCCACTAACTCATCTCACTGCGTGTTGCATCTGCAGAATCTGCTCTCACTGGTCACTGCGCTACAGAATGTTTGAGCCTCCAAGCAACACCCATCATAATTATACCAACCGGGGACTGCACCCCTCCTGCTTCTTCAACTATTCATTTGTTGAGCTGCAGCATCTCCAATCTCTATTTCTCTAGATTACTGCCAGCCTGACAGTGTTTCTCTTTGTGATGCCTCGACGACGTATCTATTTTTTCTTCAAATCAGAGCTTCGTTCTTTCTCCAGAGAAAAATATTAGTTTTTGTGTCTGTCAAGTCAATATTGATCTTTTCCCAGTGTGCAAAACTATTTATTTGTTTATTTATTTACTAATTTATTCATTCATTGCCAGGTTAAAATAAGATGAGCTCATCTGAGCAACCCACCAGGCTAATAAAAACAGCCAATGCCACATTTCACACTTACCCATGAGTATATTCTCACCCACGAGAGTGCTAGCACAGACTGCGTATGTATCACCGGACACCTTTAAATATCACAGGAGTGTCAGGCTCCTATCTGTCAGCTTTTCTGCTTAGGGAATTCACAGGAGTGTGGAATCGTCTTTATGGGATTATCTGAAAAGCAGCCTTGATGACGGGCCATGAAACTGAGGAGATTTAGCCACTGCGGCAAGGTATCTGAGGACAAGGGTATTAACAACACAAACACTACGAGCAATTATCTAACTGACTGCAGAAAAACAGCTGTGCGCCCTGAATTCAGTCTTTATTACTTTGATTCAGAACAAAGATTAGTTTTAAACCTGCTCTCACATGTTGAATTCAAATACAAGAGAGCTAATCTTTAGTACTCTTTAGTACAGTAAACTAAAATAAAGAGCGTTCACACATGAGATTGCACAACTCAGCCTTTATTGATACAGGGTTGACAATTGTTTATTATTTTATGTTATAATGACTGATTAGAGCAATTATAAATCAATAATGCCCTGTCTATACTGAATGCTGGTGACTGGATACTATGGATTACTGCACATTACTGCCACCTAGTGAACTCCAAGATGCATGCCACGCCCTTATAAATTCAATGTCTGCAAGTGCTACAAATACCGAAGTTATGTCTTTTGTGCAGATCATGAAGAGAACACGAAAATTCTATCCGTTTTTCAGAGTTCCATTAGGATGATGGATGCACAATGGAAAGTCACTAGAAAAAGATCCAATCGCATTTCTAAATCTGAGAACTACAAGCATTTTAAGTGTTTTAAAATAGCTAAAAATTCTATGGTACTTGACTGGGTGGATCTCAGTGTTAACATGCTATGCAACAATTTTCTAATATATATTGCACTGCTGTCTCCACAATAAACGAGCACTGCTTTTTCGTAGCCCAAAGTAATTAAATAATAGGCAAATAATTAAAGCAGGTGGCGTGGGATCTTTAGGAAAATTCTTGACAGTGGAACAATTTCAAATACAAGCAACAAAACAACTCATAAATCATTTATTTCCACTTAGTTGATCTGCAAACTGTGGAAAGCCTTGGCACGTACATTTAAAAACTTTAATTTCAACAATCAGTTGCATTGGTTTGCAACAGAAATACATTTTACCATCACATTTTAACAGACTGCATCAAAAAAAAAAAAAAAAAAAAGGCTTTTATCAGTTTTCAGAGTGCTGTAAGGTCACGAAAGTGTTTGTGCAAAAGCATTCAATGTTACAAAGTGCAACAACAAAAGACTCAACTTCAATTTGGCTGCCCATGAATGGCTTTGTTAAGAATGGGTCTGCTATAAATAATTCATTACGGACGGACAACCACTTCAGACAAAGCACAGAAAAGTGCACATAACCAGTCCTGGAGAAAACTCACAAATACCTTGGGTTGTTTTGTTTTTCTTTTGTTTTTTTTTTTTTCTTTTCGCAAACTGAGTTTTACAGCCAAAATAGAACAGAAATGCTTTATGGCTACTTGTCTAGGGAAAATTTCAGCAGTTTTCTGGTCACTCAGCAATATCGTCATATTTATAGAATGTCTTATAGAATGTTTTTTTTTATATGCATATATTGTATAAACATTGTATTTTATATTTGTATTTTCTGTATATGCTTTATATATAGTTTTTTTTTTTTTTTTAATTTGCACTGAAAGGCTTGAACTTTAAGTTTCATTGTACTGGTTTCATTGACAATAACGTCTCTGAATCTGAATCTGAATCTGAATGTGGCCTGACTGCTAGTAGCATCTTTTGTTCAATTTTCACATTCTCCAGGACACTGCTTTTACCTCTTTTTAGGCACAGTTAGCACTCGCAACACAAGAGCCATGGGTTTTGTGTTGTTGTACTGTTTCAGTTTTAGAGTCATTTTTGTTTTGCAGTGATACTAAGAGAAACGACGCGGATTAGATTTTTGAGCTCGACAGGCAAACACATTTTCTGCAGCAAAGACTGAGAGAGATGAGCAACAAGATTTGATATCCATGACAAAGAAGGAGTCCATGTTTTTTCAGGCATTCAAGCTATGGGCGAACATCATTTCTACTCTGTCAATGTACTCGTCCTCTCTGTCTGCGTGTGCAGATAGGTAACCTGAGAAGGCTTTGATCTGCAGTGCACCTGCCAGACTAATTGAATTAAAAGGAATTAGTGAGCAAATGGGACCCCGAACAAACATTTGCTCTGGCAGTCGTTACTTCTCAAAGTGAAGGTTAAATCTATTACAAGTGAAAAATATATAGTGGCAGCCACCCTGTCTGCATTGTAAGCGTCCTTTTCAAACATGCTACAATAAAGGCTAGCGCTAGCTTGCTTTTCAGCAGTTGAGTAGGATTAACGTGCTCCAGCAGCTAATGTTATCAGAGATAAAGCCCCTTCCTTTGCAAGCCCAACAAAGCCTCTGATTAAATCTTATCAGGCTCAAAGCCACAACATTAATTTCACTGCTAAACTTAAATGCGCAAGCATAAATAACGCTGGGGAACATAATGAAAAAAGTAATAGTTCAATTCATTTCTTTACTAATAAAATCACACCATATTTTGGTTATACCGATCGTGGCCGACTGACGGTGATACTGCTCTCGGGAAAGACAGGATGATTACTTAAGGCATTCACCATAACCCCAACCCACTCTGTCATTGGTGTAGAATAATGGCCAGAGAACTGGGAGGTTTATGGGCCTCATTTACAGGTGTGGATTGTAGTTACACTCTTGAGTGAGGTACTTAACCTGAATTGCTTCAGTAAAATAACCAGCGTTATAAAACCATTGAATGTAAAACAAATGTTAACTGCTGGCTGCTCTTGATATGAATTTCTGTTCAATGCCTAAAAAATAAAGAACTAAAATAAAATAAAGTATTTTCATTCCGCTGCACTAATAGAATGGTTACATGCAAGTTTAGTTGGGTTATTTGCTGGGGCAGTGGTTTCAGGAGGGACGCAACATAACAGACTAGTGGGTTCATGATGGGATGATGTCATGGGAATCAGACCATTGGTGGGCTTACAGTCATTAAGAGGCAAATTACATCACCCAGACTTCTGATGTCAACTTCATTGGTCATTGGCTACGCCACCTGAGAGTGCTTATTCTTCCTGTTCAAATGGCCGTACTTGAGGAAATAAGCCTTTGTATAATTGAACTTTGTGCCGAAACTTAGCAAAACTATCTAAAAATGGGCCATTTTCATTGCTTCAGTAAATAAGAGCCACTGATTGGTGGTAAATTAAATAAACATTGATCGTGTGCCTGTGTATTCTTGTCGGTTCTCATGCTTTCAAATCAGATGGAAAAGCGGAGCTGGTGAAAGTTCTCACGAGCAGACAGGAATCTTGTGTGCCCCCCCCAAAAGTAGAAAAGTAAGGATGCCTCATGATTCAGTGGGCAAGGGGGAGAAATAGGAAGCAGGGGTACACATCAGAGAGGGGGTCATTCAGAAAGAAGGAAAACAAGAAATTACCTTGATGCTTTATCCTAACTCTAGCTTATGGATAAAAATGGCTGGCTACGTTGCCATAAAGGACCCAGCCCCGATACTGAAATGTATGGGTTAAAATTTTAACAGCTGTCCAGAATAGCAGACCTAAAAATACTCTAAACTGAGCAGAACAGGGGGTAGAATTTTAATAGCTTTTCAGCAGGATCCACATCTGCCGTGCAGTTTCATCCAATTACAAAATGCAGAACGCTGACTCGAGGAGCCACTGTCACCTAGGGCGAGTCACGCAGTTCATACCTCTCATCCCGTCTATTTATACTGCTGTGGAAAAACAGCAGTGCCCCAAAGACAGATTTAAACGTATAAAAACTTTTCTTGTACTTGTGGAAAGACTGCTGTCAGTTTCACCTTTTGTTCTTACAGTAGGTTGACAGCAATAGAATAGAACCCTGCCACAAACCATCGCCTGTTACACTTCATATTCACCAAAAATACCTTCAGGATTCAAACTTATACCTCCTGGTTTCCGGTCCTTCAACCAATTTCTTCTCTGAGTAATACCGTCCATTAACAAACACGGCAAGGCATTAAACTGAATTTTCTGGAACTCTCTCAGCATTACCTCGGTTGTTCATGTCTGGCGAAGGTTGCTGACTGGACAGCAGATATAATGGGACTTCCTGTCGGTGGGAGCCTTTGCCTGATAAAGAGGCAGCGATAAAGAGGTAATGGAAATTCAAGAAAACAAGACATCATCACTGATGGTACAGATAGTGCTGCCACACAAGGACCAGTTTGTTAAGAATGATAATGCGATGTGCTTTCATCAGAGAGGCTCAGCCAGTTGTATGGGCCTCAGTAGATGCAAAAAGCACTGGTCTGTTCTTAACTGTCAAAGAAGAGCGATTGACCTAATGCACCGCAGAATCTGGAGCGTCAGGCAGCTAACTACTTTGGACAGGAACTTTGGTTCAGCACGGGACTCAGTTTAGAATGACCAAGTGGCTGTAAACAAACTGCTAGCTTGGTAGGTTAAACATAGATACTTTAAAACAAAAGATGATGGAGAGTTTAGCGTATGTTGGAAGAGGAAGTCTTTAGCAACCTGGCCACTAGCGATGGTGTCTTTGTCTTCTGAACCGGCTTTTTGTCAAAGCAGAAATTGAGATATAAAAACGTTCAATTGGCTTTGGAGGTGGGTAGGAAGGACAGAGCTGCATAAAATGAATGATGGAGAAAGATCTTACTTCATTCCCATTTTCCGCAATTGATGTTACAAGTTGCCCTGATGTTGTGATGTGTTTTAAATGACTTACATTTTCTTAAAATAATGAAATCCATACCATTCACTCAGAGAATGAGGACTGAATGAAACCAAGATTTACTGATCTGGGAAGTATTAGTGTTTGATATGTATTGATTTTTTCATTTCACAAGGAGGGCTAGGACTGCATCGGCCAATAAGGGAGACAGTGACCCTTGAGGACCAGAGATGATGCAAAAAAAAAAAAAAAGTACATATGAGATTAGACAGGTTCAATAACCACTTCTAACCACTGAAAATTATGTTTTTGAGTCAGTGGAGTGTATCATATCAAAATCTGGCTTTAACTACGAAGTTACTTAACCCTTGCATGCTTTCCTCAGGAATTTCATTCTGAGATTCAATTTTTGTGATTGTGAAACTCATCACTGTTTTAGTGGATAAACATGATTTGCTTTTAAGCCTGGATAAAAATGAAACACAAAATTTTACTCAATCCCCTTGCCTCTTGGCAATATACAGTATAAAAAAACAACAACTTAATCAAATCTGAGCTATTATATTATGTGCGCTCCACAGTACTGCAACTAGCAAGTTCTTGCTCAGTACAATCTCACGCCTATAGGCAGAGATCTGTGATGGATAGCTAATGGCTGCTAAGAAATTGGACACTTTATAGCAGAGGGAAGAATTATAATGGAAATGAGGAGCGAGATGAGGTCATCTAACAGCTACGTGATTCCATTGCTATTAGGCAAAACAGTTCTGAGCAAGTTCTGACTATTTTTATCAGTAAATTATTCTTTTTTCCAACTTTGAGTGTGAAGACTTTGCTCTGTGAATGCCGTTACCATGGAAAGCAACTGACAAGTAAAGATAAAGAACTGACTAGTTCACCCAGGGTTAAGATAGAAAACAAAATTAGCCAGGAATAATCATCCTTCATTTTAACCTCATCAATTATACGTCCAAACTCAAACTCACATCAAATCAGAACAGTCAGTGTGAATCAGAGGCCAGCATGATTTGAGTCCACAGGGACCTAATGTGCCCTGCAGAAAATGTGCTCAAATAGACTTATCCAAACTCTTTGCAACTGATATTTATACATCTGATTTTCTCTTGTCCGCAGATCCCAATGTGCAATTTATGATAACACTAGGAACATGAATTACCTTCAAGTAAGGCTATAAGTCATATGCTAATAGTAACGTCATAACACTGGCACATCACACATTTTTTCAAATGGATAACAGCATGTGTGATGGTTAATGAACAGAACACCTTAGCAGTGTATCTTTTAATAGATATAGGGATAAATAAACGCAAAATGGCCTGCGCATGCTCGATTTTGCTTGAATTATAATCAACTATTTTGTTTTTCTTGAGTGGAACTGAATTGCCATGCTCTCCAATCTGTAAATAATGGCTGAAAACTCAGTGAATGCAGATAATATTCAAAATATGAAACACATTTTGTTAAACTATTCATAGAGAAGGTTAAATGTATATTTAAACCGTCATTTTGTATTTCGTATGCATTAGTAATTAGGGGAGCGCAAATGCCAAACAGCCCATTTTCCCATTTAAAATAAAAATGCTGAAAACTGACTAAAGAGTTACAGGCTGAACACAATTTAATCCAAATACAAACGACCCCATTGTGGTATCATATGTTGTGCATCACCAAACATTCAGCGCTCGAACGACCACAAGCACAAATCTTAGGCAAAATAAAGTCTAACATATTCATAATGTAACCTTTATGGGGTTGTAAATTCATAATAATTAGGACATTGCACACATAAACACAGATATTCACACACATTATAATGCGAAAAGAGAGGATTTTTAGAGGAAAAGAACGCATCAATGTTTGGAAATATTTTGTACTTGAGTGCTGCTCTTGCTGTAAAAAGCTCGTCTCCTAGCTTTTTATTGGCAGAACCTATACAAAAAACTATATGAGATGGAGAAAATAGGTTTTAATTTCACCTGACCAGGCATTGCATTGTGCTTCTGTTGGGGTGGTACTGCTGGGACTGAAGGACATTTCCCCATCTTTTCAAGGGCTGACACTGGTGCGGGGTTCAGAGGGGCAATTTAAAGTGCAGCTATTACGGTTTTTCATTGCTTTAATGCTATTGTGTGAATCATAAGGGTTTTATGCGCATTTAAAGGGTCTGTGTCAAAAAACAACTCTAAGTCACCTCCAGAAGAAGCTCTCTCTGCCGCAAAACACAGTGCTCGAGAACTGACTGAAACGCGCAATAGCTTCTTGCCATTTTTTTTAAGGAATTGGTGAGGTCACCGTTTGTATTTTCGCACCACGCAGATAGCTTGGCACGCCCTTGATTCAAGCGGGTTACGCCCACATGGCTACAACAATTTGTTTCTAAACCTCATTTACACTCTGGAAATCCATTTATGGTAAGGGGCGTGACATTTCCAACACATGCACAAAGCAGTTGACCAATCAAAACTAAGTGATCGAGATGATCCATCACAGCATGCTGGGGTTTTCGGGAGGGTAGGGTCAAGACCTCAACAAATACACAGGTACTGCAGATATTGCCAGCATGAGAAAACTCATGTTCTATTTTTAACAATTATGCATTTACACCTTTTTTTAGCAGACCTCAGGAATTCAAGAATGACCAAAAACCATGACAAGAACCCAAAATACAGACCTGACAAAATGAACAAATAAATATATAAGAACAAACAAACATATAAAAAAATTATTTAGCTCTTCCAAGAGCCCTTGAATACAGTAAAAAATATATTTAAATGTCATTGAGGTATGTTTGATCACCTATGAACCAGCGCATTGCTAATGTGCTAATGTCTTTCATGCTCAACGCTAAAAATTAATAGCAAAGATACCAAGGAATAAAGCAGAGTATCCAAATCAGTGGAAATCGGACTGTTAATGACAAGTTATAAGTTGTCAGCTAAACGTAAGACTGTCTTTAAGGCACTTCTCGAGAGATTTTTATTTTTTGTAATATCGCTGGTCTTTTTCGTTCTAATTTGCTAAAATGCTATTTTCATATTTGAGGGGCTTTTATGATCTCAGAGTGGAGAAAAATTGCTGTTCTTGCTCCCGCTGTGCAATCAAGATTTTGCTCTCAGAATATTTTTGGTAACAGCTCTCATGACTGATCTGTTACCTTTATGAAACTATCCCCCCTGACATGTTAAAAACTGTCACCCCTGCAGGGAGTATTTTATGTGCGAAGATAAATGTGTCTGAGGGGCTATTTTTTAATCATATCTGTTAAGCAGGCCCCTCAGTCAGGTAAGAAAGATCTTTAGCAGCCATTTTGTATTGCGCACTGGTTCAAATTAAGCTCAACAGACTGATGAAAGCTTTCAGAAATCAAATGGATTCGCAGAACAACTATTTAGAGTCCTGTCCTCTTCTATATAATATAATTCAAAGTCAATAGTTATTTCAATAACGCAAAGCTCTCCTTTCTCGCCACAATTCAAACTCATGCATTCTTGACTAATTTGGCAGTTAAAGGAGGCCATGTTAATTTTCTGCTGAGTGAATGGCACTGGATTTGTGTCCTCGACAGGGACTGAGTCAGATAAACAATGTTTGGATTGATGAGCACTTTTTTTTATCAGCCCATTGTCCACTTCCATTTGCAAGTCATCTCTGGTGCAGACCATTGCTGAATGCTTCCTGCAGGGTTTCTCATTTTCTGCAGTGCAGTGGATGTTTGATGACAAATAAAACTGTGCTCCTGTTTCCATTTCAGCACTCCCATGTGTGGACGAAATATTTTCATGCAGCTGAGTAGACGTGAGTGAGGAGTGATGGTATTTTCCAAATATATACTGTGTATGCACATTTTTTTTACAAGCATTCGTGCAAACATTGTGCAGGTGAAATTCTTTACACTTTAAAGTAGCAAAATCAGGCTTCCAATTCAAATCAATATAATGTAGGTCTGTTAAAATATACACTTACACTCACCAAAAACCAGCTTGTTCATTCAGTAATCTACATCAGATGATCATGCAGATGCAAAACAGGACCTTCAGGTAATGTTCACATCAATTAGCAGAAACAGTGACAAATTTTACCTCAATGACATTGACTGTAGTATGGTTGTTAGGGCCAGATGGACAGGTTTGTGAATCTTTAAGACTGCTGGTGGAATTTTCAATCATGAATCATCGCCTTGAGAGCTTACACAAAATGGCTCAAAACATAAAAGCATCCAGTGAGCAGCAGTTCTGTGTAATAAAACACCTGTAAATGCAAGAGGTCAGTTGAGAATCGCCAGACCGGTGGGAGTAGACAGAATGTTTCAGTGACCAGGCTTTTACAACTGGGGGGAGCATAAGAGCATCTTTGATTGGGGCACACATTAAACTATGAGTTGGATCAGAAAACTATCACAGCAGAGGACCACATTCCAGTTCTTTCCTGTCAGCCAAGATCAAAACTCTGAAGCTACTGTGGACCCAAATATCCCTGGGGCCTGGTGTGGTGACAGCCTGGCCTAATGAGTCTTAATTTTTTCTGCACCACACAGATGGTTGGGTCAGAATTTGGCTTCAACAACATGAATCCATGGATCTAACCTTCCTTGCTTCAATGGTTCCGGCTGCTGGCGGTGCCATGGATTTCGGCCCACCGGCAAGAGACAAGGCCGGCGGGCGCTGGGACCGTGTTCCCAAAGAGGTAAGAGGGACCTAAACGCACAGGCTGAGTAAAAATACAAAAAATCTTTAATTAAAAATATAACGATTAAAATAGTCCCAGAGGGAAGCAGTAGCAAGACAAACCATGACAGGGCTCAGGAGACAAACAGTTTACTGCTGCACCAAGACAGGCGCAGCCCACTCCTAAATACTAAAGCTTCACCTCCACCTTAACGAGCAATAGGTGTGGCTTGGCAAAGAATGCAGCAGGGGGAAGGGCCTGCAGGCCAACATCATGACAAGTGGAGGCGTAATGGTATGGGGAATACTTTCTTGGCACGCTTTGGACCCATTAATCAAACCACATTCAAGCACTTCAGCCTTTCTGAGCACTGTAGCAAAACCATGGAAATCCCTCCACATCCACAGTTTACCCATCTCATCATAGCTACTTTCAGCATGATGCAACATATCACAAAGGAAAAGTAACCTCAAACTAGTTTCATGAATGTGACAATTTCATTGTACTTCAATGGCCCGCTGGGTCCACAAATCTGCAGAAATTAGGTCATGCAATCATGCTACCATGGACTAAAATCTTGACGGCACATTTCCAAAGTCATTTGGAATCCAAGTACCATGAAGAATTGAGGCTGTACTGAGACCAAAGGGAGGCCCCAGTCAGTATTGGTATGGGGTCCAAATAAAGTGATTAGTGAGTGTAAATTTCTGCCACTTTCCTGAATTTTATAATCATATGTATTATTCATACGCTCATATTGCATTATACATTTTTTATACTGCATTAAAAAAAATGCATTATGTTACATGTCATGCAAAAGCAATTGCTTGAGAGGAGTAATAGTCAGAATGTTTCCTTTTTAAAAAAAAATATATTAGTCAATGCCACAAGAGCCAGGGGCCTATATAATCAGAATCAAGATAGAGCTGATTGATGGGAAATGTTAAACCAGTGACAGATATCTCATTAAGTCACTTCAAATGTTATCAGAATTGAGAATTATTGTCAAAGCAAGACAAGAAGCAAGCACAAGGGTACTTGCTTTAGCCTGGCACTGACATCTAATTCTGTTGATCAAGTAATCATGGTCTTCAGTCTAGGCTTTGATAAATTAAATCAGGCTTTGTAGTCCAAGAACATGCAGCTGCATTAACCCTTTGCTGGCAATATTGGAGACCCTAGGAACAAATGCTGAAGTTTCACTCTGCCTTTACCAGCAATATTGGAGACGGTAGGAAAAAAAGCCAAAGTTTCACTCTGCAAATCTTAAAGTCTTAAAATTTTGAGCCACAGTATTAAATAAAACTCCTCTATAACAACAGACCTAATTAATGTGCAAGGCAGAACATTCAATGGGATGATATTTTGGTTTTAGGCAAGGTGTAAAGGTTGATTTACACCTAAATTTTCACAGTAAAATGAACTTAAGATGGATTTGTCAAACTAATTACTCTTTGTTAAAAAATGACCTTAACACATGGGACATGGCCTTTATCACCAGTATGCATTTTTCTGGGCAAAATTTCTCAAGCACTAAATCACATGTACAGAAATACTGTTGCTTTTTCTCCCCATTCCCCATTCCATACAATGGTATGCAGTATAAAAGAGGGAACAAAAAAATATACACACCAGGGCAAAAGTTAAGCACGGGAAAATTCAAAATGAAATTCTCCAAAAATTGGCAAGTCCTGAATACCAAACATTTGCAAGAAGGCTTTAGCGTAAATTCCACTCGCAAACTACATCAAAAAGGCTTTGTCATGGACTGTGCTTAATAGCACATGCTGAATGTTAGCATTCAAGTGGTATTTGTTCATTTTAGTCTCATATTGTTCCTATTTCTTATGTTAAAGTTGAGACTTCAGGGGACATATTTTTGGGAAACACAGGTCTCCTTGTCATTTTTAAGGAACAGTAAGCCCATAGCTTTAGCAGCTTTAAATCTGTTGCAAAAAGACACTTACTTGAAGTTAAAATCTTTTTTTTAATTTTTTTAAATGATTTCATATGCCCAGAAAGGTATGTTCAAACCATTTTTCCGAGCATTGGGCAATGTTTGTTGATTTTATTAATTTGGTAATGTAAAACTTGTTTGAAGAATTGGTTGTCGCTTAACTTTTGCCCATGTATATACAGAAAAAATAGCCAAAATAAACAGCAGCATATTCTAACAAGCCTCTCCAGTTCTCTCCCACAGTTCAGTTGACTAATAATTATTCAGTCACAGACCAGCGACTTATCCGTTCTCTCTCACTTCAAATCAGCATGTGTCATGAAGCCAGGAAGACCAAACACGGGCTGTTTGGAAAACGGACTTAAGAAAATGATCTTCAGACATGATCAATTCATCAGGTCTGAAGCGGTAAAAAAAAAAGCGGTTTAAAAAAAAAGCATCAGGCCAGCGCGGTAACATATTGATAATGATGAGTCGCAGACCAATTGCATCAGAATGTTACCCTGATGTTCACGACCCTCTTGTTGTGCGAAAGAAAAAATAAACATGTAAGCACAATAGCTTGGAATTTCCTTCTCCCAGTAATATTTTTATGCAACTATAACAAAATTCAATGATTGGCTTATTGGTAATCTGTTTATTGACCATGAGAACATACAGCGCAAATGCACTATAGACATATTATGATTAATGCTACCATTATCTTAAAAAATCGAAATGGCAAAGCTCGGGTGGATCAATACATTGCTGAACCAATTCAGGTAAGCGAATGTAATGAGTTATTCTGAGCAACAGGAAATGGCCCACTTCCTCTTCTCTAAAAATATGAGCAGCCTTCACTATCTTTAACACTTGGGTTCCATGAGAACGACGCATTATTAGGGGACTGGGAACGCTAATATATTGGTTTACATTTGACTGTTTGGAGAAGGATGAGTGACATAATTCAATGTGGAATCCAGCGCCCCTTTTAGGGGGCAGGGAGAGTAGTGTCCAGCCACTGCAGATGAATTCCTATGACTGGTGTGGACATTGTTGGCACAAATCAAATTATCCGATTTTACCATTAGACAGCCACACACAGAGCACAGAGCAAATACATGTGCCTTTTCATCCTGTTGTTTGGAAGACATGCTGAGTGGGATCTGTCCGCTGTCTTTATGATATATGTGCAGCTCTGTCTGCCCTCAGATCCACTGGAAAATAAAAGCCCGAATCCATAAAGGTTTTGCAGCAGTGTAGGATAACGGTTAAGACGAAAAATGCATGAGACTTGTAAAGACTGGTTTATACTCCATAGGGTGACCATTGGCACATAAGCCTAGTGTTTACAAGCCAGATCCCACACAACTATAACAAAAAAAAATGGAACTCTCTGCACAGGACCAGACTTGACACAAAAGCTGCGGGTTCCTGGTAAACTTGACCAGAGGACCTTACCAAATCACTCTCAGCTTCTTGAACAGATTGCATCCCAAAATATGAGTACCTACTGAACATTTATATTAATTATGTCAGCTAAATGCTAATATATAAAAATTACCTTTCACTACCCCTGATGTACAGCATACATCCATAACAGAAATAAAACAACCTTATTCGTGGGCTGCAAACATCCATTTATTGAGGGTAATGGAAGACCATTATTATCTAGGGACTATAGAATCAGGTACTGTGGGATGCGAAATGGTAAGGAAAAGGAATTTGTACGCCAACCTGCCTTTCATCTGTTGTGACAGCAAATGTATAATAGCTGATGTTAGCTCGCACGAGTCTTGTGAGCCAGCCAACTGCCCAACTATGGCAAAAGGAAGCAAGTTACATAGAAATGTATGATATTTGCTTCCTTTTGTCATGGTTGGGCAGAGCTGTTCTTACCTTTAACTCAACAAGCTAGTGTGGAATTTTAGTCCCTGTAACATTAAATACTAGCTGTAGTCAAGCATTTAGTAAAATTTTCAGTGGCAAGTTAATGTTGAGGGAACCAGACACTCTTCATCTATTTTGCCATCATTTTATTTTACAATTTCACGTTCCAGTCAGACTGCTCCCATTGCGTTCCCTTTCTGGCAAATTGGCCACCACTGAACAACACTGTAAACAACTAGCTACTGTATGTAGTTCAAATTCCTTCTCAATGGATAAATGTTGGGTTGGGTGCATATAACAATTATCTTTTTAAACACTGGTTAGGATTTCAAGATGGCCATGAATGCATTTAAACATTACTTAGAAAAAAAAAATCAAGAACAAATTTTCTATTTTGACAGATAAAATTACTACCATATTATTTCACACCCATAAGCTTGGGTATAAAACCGCCAGAAGCCAAATCGAATGAGCTGTTGGCATTTAAAATGTCATTTGTCATATTAAAGAGAAACATGCTGTAAAATTATTGCTCTTTCATCGAACAGAAAGTATCAGAAACTGAAATGTCATTATCCACTTAGAAATCTGCATTGACATATAATATGAAATACTCTAATGGTTATGAGGTCTATTCTGGTATGCCCTCACACAAACCATGAAGCCATAAATTATAGCATAATCACCAAATTCCCAGTAAGATAAAAATAACCTCATTCACAGTCCCATTCCACATGAGATTTCACAGAAATCTGTGTTATCGTGCCATAGATAAATAACATCGATGTCTTTGCATGCACACATGCACACGCGCGCACACACACACACACACACACACACGCATACACACAAATAAGAATGAAGACTCACCTTCCACAGAGCTCTCAGTGTTAACATTTTGGATAATTTGCGAGTGTTCATTGTTGGGCAGGCGGCTGAATGAGCGTGTGTGTGTGCGCGGATGTGTGTGTATGTGTGTGTATGTGTGTCAGTGCGCATGCTTCGTGTTGCTTAGCCGAGTCATGAGCCTTTGAAGCTTTAATGGAGTTGGCAAACACTGACCATTACTGCTGAATTCGCTTATAACCACCCAGTATCTCATAGCTCAGCATAAAGTATTCAGTCTGCCCAGCCATTAATAAACCTGCCCCCCTCCCCCCTATCTTTAGACATCCCTCCATCTTTAGACTCCTCATACAGTTTGCTCCCCACTGTGCACTTATGAGTATTATGCCTGCTAAATAAATTGCAACATTTGCTGACTTGCCATTCACCCTTAGCTATTCACCTCTAGCTTTGTTAACCTGTAACTTAACTAGTTCACATGAATATTTCAGTCTCTGTAACATTCAATTCTGGCCAAAGGCAAACCCTCCTCAGAATTTCTAGTGACTAGTTGAGTCATCCACTCTCTCTAATGGTTTTATTGGAGCACTTGGTCAGACGTTTGGGGTCAATATCACACACAGAGCAGCAAATCCAAATTGTTTTAAGTGAACTGTCCACATGTCAGAAGCCAAACTAGACATACGCCAAATACAGGGGTCATCCAAAATCATAATCCGGAAGGTCATCCAAAATCATAATCTGGGACGCCAGCAGTAACCATTGTGATAGCAGTAACCTACAGTGAATCTATCAAACACAAGGGACTGAGCAGAATTGTAACCATTGCAAAAACAAACCATAACTAAGAGGCTTGAAGGACATCAAAATGCTTGTGAATAGGGCAGCAAACATACTTGCAGAGCTACAAAGACAGAGAGGGGTATATAAAGATGAATAAACCTTGATTTATTGATTGAAAGGAAAAAGGAAGCTAATGGATAAGGGAAACAGGTGAGTGCACCAGAAAACAGCGTGAAGGGAGGTGTGGCTATAGACGAGGACCAAGGTGCATTAATAGAAAAACAGAAAGGGGAGGGTGAGTTAGTTAATGAAGGGAAGCAAACAAAAAGCATGTGGCAGGTGACGGGGGAAGAAAGCAAATACAACTAATACAAAGATCAACTAATGAATATGAGTACAACTATCTAAAGTAATATAGACACAGAAATCTACAATAAAACATGAAAAATAATAAACACCGATGCTCAGATACTGACATACTCAGTCATTAAGAAAACTTCACCCCCCCCCCGACATCTCTCCATCCTTAGACTCCCCCACCCGCCCTAATAACACTACTAAAGAAATCTAAGCTCCAGCATTTCTTCAGCACCCAGGCACTTTGAAACCAGGGCTCATGTACTTGAATTACTGCAATAGACGCTGTGCAGTTGTAGTTTCAAAAACACAATGCCTCAGCAATCAGTCCCTCAGCCACATTTGGCCTACAACTTCTACATGAGAGTGCCAGCACCCAAAGCAATCCATTGCCTGGTCAATGCCTCTGATGATACTACTATTCTCTGCCAACCAATGGCAAGTTGTGTCATCAGCAGATAGAAAGCAGCATTTGAAAGGTTTGTGGGTTGGTTTCATTGTCATTAGCACATCAATGTCGGCAAGACGAGGGGCATGGCGCTTCATTCCCAGGTCATCCCCAGTGTGTAATCCCATTTCAATTCATTGGCATTGCTCCATTAGGCAAGTCAACTCTTATTGTCACCCAGGGCTAAATATAGAGAGTAACTTTGGCTAGCGAAGCTACATTGATGATGTATGTGCCCAGGTCCATCGGTCTATTTGTTTTCTCCAGAAACTTAAAGTCCATGGTACTTCAAAAAAATTCAGGCCAATCTTCCAAAAGGATGCCGTAAAGCCCATCCTCAGGTGACATGACTCGTTGGATCAGTTGCCCACCCACTCCACACTCAAATGTTTACACTCTCTAGATGGAAGGGAAAATTATTGGCATCCCCAAAGCTTAGACATCTTGTGAGCAGCACATATCTCACATAGGTTGAAAGGATTATATCAGACCCTTTTCATGCATCATATCCTGAGATCCAGCTCACAAAATCTGGTGAGGTATAGGGAGCCCTTTTTTGCAAGTATGATCATTAACCCTAGAACACTAGTGCTAAAATTAGTGACACCATCACTAACGCCGGGTGATTTTTCCCGATATAGTAAAATACCCAATAAAAAGTACTTGTCCTCAAAATATGACAATACATGACAAATTAGAGTAGTGTTCTTTTATTTTCAACTGTGCCATGTCTAACAAAATGAAAAAAAGTACACTGAGGTAAACAAAACACCCATGCCTTCAAAGATGTCAAAGACAATGCTGAAGCTGCCTAGGGACCCATAACACCCAGACAAATGTAACATAATGAAAATCACGTAAACACGTTTGCTCGGGTGAAAATCACCCGGCGATAGTGTTCTAGGGTTAAGCTCATTTATTTATTGGTTATGTATGTTATTGCCCACATACAGTAAAAACGGCCTGCCAATATATCTTGTTTTGGTCGACCTGTATTGGCTGACCTGTATTGCACGAGTTCAGCAAGTGCACGAGTAACCATTGGCAACTGTGGCATTCGCTCCCTTCAGAGAAGCAGAAACAGTTGTGGACCTAGCATTTAGCTGTTTAATGACGCTTGAAGTCGTGCACTTCAGAAGTCATAGTCATAATATTATCATGATAGCACAACATACTAAACCAATTAATAAAAATATTATAAATTGCTTTTTTCCACATTGCCTTGGTATTGGCTTTTTGGTCATGGTAACTGTGGCATTCGTTGTCTTCAAAGAAGCAGACGACAGTCGCACACCTACCATTTAGCTCTTTAATGAGGCTTGAAGTCGTGTACTTCAGAAGTAATATTCATAATATTGTCATGATAGCAAAACATACTTAACCAATGAATAAAAATATTATAAATTGCTTAGTTTCGCGTTGCCTTGATATTGGCCTTTTGCAGTATCTGTGGCATTCGGTCTCTTCAAAGAAGCAGAAGACAGTCATAGACCTAGCATTTAGCTCTTTAATGAGTCTTGAAGTTGCATATTTCAGATGTCATAGGGATAATATTTTCATGATAGCACAACACACGTAACCAATGAATAAAAATATTATAAATTGCTTATTTTCGCATTGCCTTAGTATTGGCCTTTGGGTCGCGGCAACCCTCAGGCCAATACCAAGGCAATGCGGAAATAAGCAATTAAAAACATATAGTATTTCTCTTTCAATAACTCTCATTAAAAACTGGAGATGAATAGACAAATGGAAAGACAGACAGTTGGTAAACTGAGAGAAGGAATGAGGGATGCTTGCTGTATGAAGGGGGATTGTATGTGTTTTATTAATATGTAATGTATTTCATGAAAATGCATGCAATGTACTCATTGCAATGTACTCATTTTATTTTTAATGTAAGAATTGTGAATGCTAAGTGAGGCATCTTAGTTTTTATGCGAATAGGCTTTCTGTTTCAAGACTCCTTGGGGAAACAATAAAGATGACCTTCAGCAAAATCTTAAGTAGAGAGGCTGTACAGTATCATTGTGCTGTGAAACGGAAATCATTCAGTGTTTTGCCCTTAAGATCATTGGCAGTGTGCACTCACTTCAGGTTCAATGCTTCTTTTGATTGTGTCAGTGGAATCTCAAGGGGTCTTATTGATTTCAAATTGGGATGCGACATCATGAGGCAAATAGTCAAACAACAAATGTGAGCAAACTGAATTATATGGATTTCTTAGAAACAAGGAAGGTGATAGGCTGTCTAGAGTGTTCCTAGCCACCAACTAGAAGCTGAAATGAAAGCCAAGATGCTAATCTAAAGAGGCCCCTGTATAACTGAGGACTCGTCAGGCCCTTCTGCCGTATTGGTTGAGTTTACGTACACAACAGAACAGCCAACAGCCATTTCAGATATTTTAGCACTGTGGCTGAATCTCAGTTTAAAAGTTTAAAAGAAGTTTAAAAGCCAAACAAAAGCAGCCCCTCAGGGCAAATAGCCTCGTGAATCACAAAAAGAGCAGGCTGTAGACAGCTGAACACAACATCTTAAGTGAGTAAGGCCATCTGCCAATGCCCACGAGAAACAGCTTTCTCCATTCACTCTGAGCCATTAAATATGAACCTGAAGCTTGAGTCAGATGAGAAAAAATGATTATTTTGATACATAAAAGCAGTGTTCTGACTATGCAATGCATTCTTTCTCCTGGCAATGTTGAGTACAGTGCACAAAATGTTACAGCCCCCTTTCCAATGTTGTCTGTGTGTGCTTATCTCTATGTGTGAGTGACAGTCCACTTCAGTATAAAATGCGCAAGCTGTGTTATGTGGATGCTCTGAATTTACGGTACTCAGCTGATGAAGAAAAACGAGAATGATCTCCAATTAGATAAAATTACAAGGTTAAAATAAATTACCTGACAAACAAATCCCTCTTCAAATATAAGGACACTGAATTTAGGAGTAATTTGATTGAGGTCTTCAAATAAATGGGATTAACATAGTTAACTATGCAGCATTACTACAGCCAAGTTCTGTTTGCAGAACTTGAGGTCATAACTGGGCCCTTTCACCATTAAGACATCTGATAGAATAAGTCAAAATTAGCTTATATATCATGACATAACGTGAATGGTGAGAACAGGCCGTTCAGCCCAACTAGGCTCGCCAGTTTCTTTATACTATTGTGAATATATCACTTCTGACACTCAATGACTCAATGGTATCTAGCAGTGGCGTGCACAAATAGACGCTAGGTGGTGCGCTACAGCACTTGCCTCTTTGCCCTTTATCAATGAATGTGCCCTTTTGAAACTTCGATTTTTTTTTAAATGATGATTATTATTATTATTATTATTATTAACACTTTAGTGGGGCCAATGTTGAAATGATCTTTCAGAAAAGCTGTCTGATTAAAAACTACAGAAAAAAATGCCCCGAAATGGGCCACCTCCACTTCCGACCTCTCTTCCTTTGTCACGTGAACACGCACGCAGTGCATATAGATGCGCTGCAGGAGCATATCAGCTGAGCGACTGAAAGCCAGTCTTGTGCCCCGCCAGCCAGGTAACACACAGATCAAGTGAAATCGTACAGCCCAACCTGTAATCATTTTGTTGTGCAGTAGCATGTCTCATACACAGTGACAGTCAGTCGGCAGAAACACAGGGCCAGCAATAACCTCACCTTTCACTCCTTAATGACAGATACCTCTCGCAGTTTACCTCTCTGATTAGCAACCGTTGCTCAGACTGATTGGAGGAACCGACGAGAATCTAACTTGTTTTTGAAAGCCTTGTTATACATTGCAGTATGAAATTATACGGCGCTTAACTTACTTCCGCACACCAATGGCTACGGAAAAAATATCAATAGCCTACGTCTTTATAATTTTTGAATTTGCGTAAATTAATTTGCGACGTTCATTGAGCAATTAGCCATGAGAATCCATTCTATATACTCTGAATGTGACGGCCAAAGTGCGTTGTTAGGTAAGAAGCACAGCTGAGTGAAGACGAAAATAATTGCTGTGAAGTCTGCGAAAGTTTCGGATTTTTTGCTGATTGTCATCCTTGCGGATTCACATCAATTATATCAACATAGCCAACAGGCAATCACTTTGTAATTAGCATTTCTTAATCATACATGTCATGCATTGGTGGTAGCTATTCTGTTAATTAACTGTTTGATTGATAATCAATCAAACCTGATCACAAACAGTTTAAGAGCAATTATCCGGGAAAGGGTGATGTTACTGAAGGTCTTTCTGGCATCTGACGGTACGCCACTGCTCATACAGCACCAAAAAACTGAGCATTTTTTAGCCGACTGGTCACCTGATTAGCTAGTATAATGCTATAGCCCAAATCAATGATAGATAACGTGAGGACGACCACCACAAACAATGTCGGTCGACTTTGCAAATCTATCTGTTAAGCTGAACGTTTTCTTTTGTGTAGGTTTTGTTAGGCAACACACAGCAAACATCCCAATGTTAATGATTTCATATAATAAGTATTTGGATAGCACAGTGGTTAGCACTACTGCCTCACAGCAAGAAGGTTGTGGGTTCAAATCTCGCCTTTCTGTGTGGAGTTTGCATTCCCTGTGTTCGTGTGGGTTTCCACCGAGTAGTCCAGTTTCCCCCACCCACAAAACATGCAATATAGGAACACCTCTGTATGGCTGTGTGTGAATGCTTGATGGTCGGAGGGGCCATAGGTGCATACTGGCAGCTACACAGTCTACCCCAGACACTTTATGTTTATTCGGCATGTTTACATTAATTTCACTCAACAGAACTGTCTCTTGCTAAATGAGCGTAATATGATTGGGTGGAAATACTTTCCATAATTTTATTATGATCACCCAACAAATTATTTTTTTGAGTGTAACAATAAGCTGCATTGCATGTAAAGATTACAACATGTAGCCTTGTGTTAAAGAGAAAAGTCTACAATATGAGATTGCATTGATGGCAATTAGGCTAACTGAAATTTCTTGAAAATTTATCTTGAAGTAGAATTTAGTAAATGCTGCAGAATATGGCATTTATATTAAGATTAATATTTTGTTTCTAATGAATATGTTAGATAATTGCTTTCCATACAATCTCATATTGTAGCTTTCCTACAACTTTCTCACAAACTGGACATTTAAGACCTCATCAAAGATATGAACCATGAAACCATGAAAGTTGGAAAGCATGGCATGCATTTAGAGTTCAAACCTGAACATGTAAGCACCAGCTGAAGCAAAAGACAGTCAGGACATAGTTCTAATGACTTCTAATGGCTTCATGAATTTTATGACATGTTATGCTCGGCTACATTTGTTAATCACAATAAGATGCCTATTTTGCTAATACTACTGTGCACACAGTGTAAGTCTCTGGGCACAGCATATGTAACAGAACAAGTGTCTGTTTTACATATTTACATGAGAGACTAACTGAAAAAAGTGGTTGATTTATAGTAATTTCTCTAATGTAAGAGAATGTTTCTTGTGTCTTTATCAGGGGAATAGGGTGCCTGTGTGAGTTGAGGTGGGGCAAGACGTGGCGAAGGGGGGCCATCCAGGGTCGCCTTGTCCCGGGCACGGGCAAACCTGTCAGCTACCCTGGTCATGAATGAAAGTTAGCTCAGGTTATATTTAGCACTGATATTAGGAAATATTTTTTTTAATGCAGAGAGTGATCAAAGTGTTGAGTGACATGCCTGGCCATGTCTTAGAGGCAGCAACTGTGGGAGTTTACAATTACAGGCTTGATGTAGCGCTGGATACCATGTAGTCCTTCAGTATGTGAAGTATTAGCTTTTCTTTAGAAGTAGGAAAATGGTGAGCCTAGTTTCTGCCACTCGTGTTATGTAAAAAAAAAAAAAAAAAAACTGTTTATGGTTTCACCAAGGTAGTCAAATGAAATTAACGAAATAATTTATAAATAAATAAAGAATAAAATCTGCAATTCTAGGCCAACATATTGGCAAGTCTAAAGGGATTATTATACATGAACCAGTGAAAAGCCCTTAAATAGGGGACCGACCAATTAAGTCTTAAAACATTTCAAGAGCAACTCTTCAAAAGTGAATGAAAGCCAAAAATCTTTATGGAATCCTGGAAAAGGTCAGTATTTCTTGAAACGATGTTCCTCAGTCAAACCTACAATCACAACTGATAGTAAGACCAAAACTATCACTGGGTGTTAAAATCTATCACGGGGACAAGGTGAATCCACCATGAATGTTCTCAAATGCAAATAAAAAGTAAGTTCCCTCTCCTCAGAACACAGATGAGCCAAATGTCCATCCAATAACACAACCAAGCTTAAGACATTTCACAAATTGAAAATGAAAGAGAGGGAAAAGAATCATAATTAGCAGAAATTGAAAATGAGAGAACAGGAAATCACCAGCCGGCACCACAGACTGTGTGGCTGCTATACATTAACTCTTCGCCTTTACTCATTTATTGTCCTGATGGTTCTCAGTAGGCAAGATTACCGCATCCCGAGACTTGAACCATGAGCAATCTGTCGCATCATCTGCGCCGCCGTGTAAAATCATACAAATCAGAATCCTCACAGGCTATCGCAGCCTGCTCCCTCACTCAGCTAATCCCTCCCGACAAGCAGTAATCTCAAAGTGCCATTTCACTGTGATTCACTACGCAATAAAAATAAATGAATAAAAACAAAGCCGATTCGTGAAGCTCGAATCTGAGTGTATGTATTATTAAGATAATAGAATATACTTCATTGTGACTATGCAGTCAGAAAGTTTCATGAATACATTGGCAAAGTAATTTCAGTTTATTTGTATATGTGCTTCTGCTATTTTGTATTCCGGAGAAAGGTTTAATTTAGCTGAGCTGGAAGTAGGTTTGGCGGCTTGTGGCAGAATCAGTTGCTGGGACAAGCGGGAGGAGGAAAATCACAGTGTGGAGTTTCATGTCTCCCTGAAGACATGAAGAGTCATTATCTCACTCACCCTCCATCTCAGTCAGACATACTCACGCACTTCGCTCCATGTACCTCACACAGACACATGAAAGCAATCTCCTACACTGTCAAAAGAAAAGCGCATTTTAAATATTGGTTCACAGCACAAGCCGCTTTAGCGTGAAATATGAAACTGCGGAATCCATTACTGTTGTATAAAAGAAGGGGGAAACCGGGCCTATCACGGACAGGCCTCCAGTGACTGCATTCCATGATTGACAGCTCAAGGAATAATGGAGGCTAAGAATCTCAGTTGAGAGAGAACTGAAGAAAGAAATGAGAGCGTAAATGAAACTGAATTGCTGTACAAACATTTTGCAAATAAAACAGCAAGGGGAGAAAGTTCAATTGACTGCGAAAGTTTGCCGTAACTGCAATCCAAAGCATGCTAGTGTTACCAAGCACCATTTACCCATCAGCTATTTCCCTCAACATAACATTTCACAGGCACTCATTTATGTAAAATAAGTTGGTCAAATTCTTTACTGACTCACCAATTTATACCTGGTGAAAAATAGTTTTCAGAACTATTTTGATTATGTTTGTTTACTTGTCTGACTGTCGGTCTATTTGTGCTCGCTCTTCAACAATTCTTGAGGTTTACAAGGAAAAAGGATGCAGTTCTGGATGGTCAAAGTCAAACTTGTCAAAAAGGTCAAAAACACATTATGGTCAATTCCTTGCTTCAGAGAAATAACTGAGGCATGGGACCAGTGACAAAATGTCTTGTGTTTTAGAATTTTTGCAAGTGAGCTCCATGAGTGAATTAATTATCATATTTTAATCATATTACTCAATGTTATTAATTTATTTATCATATTAACAACAAAAATGGAGACTCCTATCTCTTAAGTGGCTTCCCCCTTTTTTATTTATTTATTTTCTTCTGATTTGGTGATTCTGCATGCAATTCACATAAATTGTTTTCATGATACACTCTACGAAGCTCAGTGAACTGCCCTCTTGAGTAAAATCTGCAGAAGTGGGAATGCAGATAGGAGTAACAATGAGTCTTAATATTGCTACAAACAAGGAGTCTTCAACAGATGTTAAAGTCCATCTCCTGAAACCAATCGTCACCAGCTTTTTACTCCAAGAAAACTACTTTACTTTTCCAGTTTAATTCTTTGAGCTTTGCAAAACAGCATAGTGATTAAGACCAACAAAAATCTGTTCATTCGCCTGCAGTCCAGTGTTTCAGAAGGGAGGCAGATGCCTAAATGAACTCAGTGAGGAGACACCTGGAAAGTTTACAATAGTCCTGCAAGCACAGTGCAGTCAACAAACTTCTGAAGCAACTTACTGCAGAGTTTTCCAAACAGCACCACTGAATCAGCACGCAACACTTGGCCACAGTGACCACACTGAGACCGAAGAAAAACAAAAGCTTGTGTACAATGTTCTGCTTCAACGACCTTAAAGCATTTCCCAGGACACGGGCTGAAACAAGCCGTCAGTGAGGTAAAGCACAAACCATGGAGAGAGAAGTGCAGATGTGTTCCACAGATACATCTATTAGCCGAGGGAGGGAGAGGCCATCGCTTTGTGCCAGGTGAGTAATAGGAAAGAGTTGGATTCAAGAGGCAGGTCAGATTCGGGCTCAGTACAGTAGAGCAGGGGTTTTGCATTTAATAAAAAAAATTTTGAAGCACCATTCAGAACTCTAAGTGCACTTAATTTACAGAGGCGAAGAGTATTTCAATGGGAGTAAACCATCTAATCCAGTTTTATATGTATGGCCATAATTCATGGATTTTTTAAAAAGAAATGCTTCAAAGCAGCATCTAAGCAGATTAATCCAAGTAGTGAGCCTCGGAAAATGTCTTTTTTTAATTTAGCAGATTTGCCTCAATTTTTCAATTTTTTATGTATCTACTTTGACAAATTAGCAGCATTAGTCTTATTTATGCTGACATGAGTAACAGTGGTTTCATGAAGCTCAAATTGGAGATGAGACTGCATCCTATCAACCATTTCCCTCTAGAGTCAACCGCTGTGATTGATTTAAATGAGAAAGTGACATGATTATGTAAATCAACTCTATTTTTGGAGTGCATGATGCCTGGTCCTCCCACCACCATTAGTGAAAATGTCAAAAAATTGTTGGCTTATCGCATAATGCAATGAACTGCATCTCTGCCTACATTCCACTCATTCTTCACCATCACAACTGGCACTGCCTGACTCTGTCCTTCAGCGTAAGTTTTGTGGACCCGCAACAGCTGTGAAACATCGCTGAGACAATTAAAGGGCTTTCAGTCACCACCTGTTATTTACCTGATATACATATTTCTCGGCAGACCCTGCTGTTCAGGGTGACTGCTCACATGTTACCAATTTACACAGCTGGAAATTTACTGACGCTGTTTAGGTTAAGCACCTCGCTACAATCCTAGGGCTTCACCTGGGATTTGCAGTTCTCTATTTCAGCCACTGCATGACACAGCCAGTGTCACTGCCTATTAAGATTATCTGTGGCATGAACTAAGGAGTGAACGCACCAGCTCGGCACTTATTTCACTCCACTGCTCGTTCCTCTTTGTCAGTCCCCCCATAGGCACAGAATACAGTATGTATTTAAAGCAGCCTAGTCTCCCTGGCTGCACTGCCAACTGCAATTACGTGGGCACTGCTCAAATTGCTTTCCTGACTTTAGTTACGCAAGCAATTGTGTGAGATGGTAACAGTAGTACATAAATACAGCGCATCATGGGGTATCTCAGAAACCCCTTTGAATTATTACATTAAACGTGCTCTGAATTCTGTATAACAACAAATAGTAGACATAAAGCATGCTTAAAGAGAGAGAGAGAGAGAGAGAGATTTTCACTGCACTTTTCAATGTCAGAATAATTTTAAAAAGTAATGTTACATTTTGAAATGATTTTTTTAAAAAGTAAGTTATTTTAAATCTAAATCAGGTCCAAATATTTAACCTAATTTTTGAAATTATAATCACTATAAAAAAGCATTAATGCTGCATGTTGTAATCTTGACTTGTTATACAGTGACACTACCTGACGAAGCGTCAATATATGACAAACAGGCTTTTGGCGTCCTTATTTGATGCTTAGGGGTAGGGCCCGGGTCAGGATTAGGGGTTAAGGGGTACAGTTAGTTTTAACTCCACTGTTAAATAAGGACCACAAAAGCCAGAATTTTCATTATATATCGATGCTTGGTCAGGTAGAGTCACATCGGGATGAGAATGGGCTCATTAGTGCGAAATGTCTGTCTTATGTGGACTGAAAATCAAGATTTAAACCGAATATTGAATTTGAAGAACCAGTATGCCAGTCCCAGTATCTATGCATACCTAAAATCATACATATCATATTCATTTAACTTTGGAAGCACTGCAGCCTATTTTTTTAAATATAGAGGAAATCACTTTTGAAAGAAGAGGCCTTTTTCAGCTTTTTCATTTATAGCTCTGATGTGTGATTCCCTCTCTGTAAAGTGAAATGTCAGTAGGCTCATCTGTATCCCTTTCAGATACGCTATTATGCTTTTCCCTCCTATTCTTCAGCGGAATAAAAAGAGAGAGAGGAGAAATTTATATTAAAGCCCTTACTCCAGTCACAGCTTTGATCATCTGGCTGATTTATGTAATTAAAAAATGTAACACCTGTCCAGGAAATCTTTCATAATCTTAAATCACGTACGCCGAGTAACAATGTTTTTCGCCACATTTTTGTGCGGTGGCAGTAAAAGGTGTGCTTGTAATTTGAATTTGGCTGAGGTGTGAAGCTGAGAATGTGTCACTTCCTCCAGACTGTGAATTGATTATATCTCCAGCTCATTTGCAGCACCACCACCGCACGCAAGGGAGAGTGGCTCAGGCTGGGCTTCTAGAAACTTCCATCGCCTGCGCAGGTGCACCTACCAGGCTGTGTAGCATAATGGTAAGGGACACTGGCCTGTAACTCTAAGACAGCTCGTTTAATTTCCAGTTGTAACAATGGAATTCTGTCATTGCTAGTCTTACTAAACATTATCAATGTGTCTTTACACGCAGCTGTTTAAGTAAAATTGCATGTTATAAATCATTGCACTGCAGCACAGGACTCTGTTTCAATGTTTTGTGGGTCCTTAGGCCATTTAGCGCAGAAAAAGGCTTAAACCTGCGATATCCAGTCCAGGTGAATAATATCACAATGCTGGCTGAGGCTTGTCTCCAAATACAGCTTTGTTAGTACCACAGTCTTTCATGGGTACAGGGAGTGTGTTCAATATATCTGCAAAGGAAGCATCCTCACTTTTGACTATGATTTTAAACTCCCCAAAATGAGGAGGCATTTCTGATTTTCAATAAGAATTTAATGAAGTCAAGGCAAAGGATAATCATGTGTTTTTTCATTGGAGCACATTTCCCCAGAAGGAGAAAAAGAGTGAGCTTGTACTGGAATTTGAAAGTACACAATGTGTTACAACAGCAAAGTTTCCCTCAGGCACTGTTTGACTTTGTTAGCTTTTGCTAATTCAGAGCATGTCTGTGGAAATAAAACAATTACGTATGAGCCTTAGAGCACTGCGGGTATGCGGCAGTTTATTTTAAATAAATCAACTCCCAACACATTATTATATTTTAATAGCAATATCCTGAATTGCTACATAATAACAAAAATAAAAGTCCTGCAGTTAAAATGTAAAAATTGCCATTTTTAACGACTCATTCTTCCATGCATTGAAAATGTTTATGCTGCAATGTATACGTTGCGAGATAATTGCCATTATTTTTTTCATAAGCGTAGTATTCTTTTTTTTTATTGAGTGATAAGTTGCACTATCCCTTTCCTTCAAGATGCACCAGTGGGAAAGAAAGTTCTAAAAGATTCCAGAAAATCCCGCGGCAGTTGTTTGTGTGAGATGCAGCTTTGCCTTGGTGCCGCTGGACGCTGGAGAGGAGATGCGCTCGCTGTGTGATATTTATGTGTAATGCATTGCTGGCATGCAGGGAATGAGAGGGGGGTCAGCTGAATGGACAGACTTGATGGAGGCGTCACTGTGTACTCCATTTTCTGTCCACAGCAGTGAGCATATCTGCAGGTCAGTATTTCACAGCCCCCAGTACTCTCTGGGAGAAATAAATACGTTGGAAATGAAAAGCCTACCAGAATGTGATGGAAAGAACAGGTGATAGTAATTTGTGATAGTAATTTGTTTTTTATTTTCTTTTTTTTTTTGGGGGGGGGGAGGGGGTGGTGGTTGCTGAGTTTTTCATAGTAAATAATATCTTCAGTAGTATTACACTGTGATAAACAGACTTCTTCACTGAAATCAGTGCAGGTGCGGTTTGTCTGCTGCCTGATTTCATCACCCAGTCAATAAAACAGAGACTGCAGCAGAATAACTCAGTCATGCATTTATTCATCAACACTGCTGTAGTGCAGAAAACCAGACATCCTGATACAGCTCCAAAAACCAATGGTGGAAACGATATTCCGACGCAGGGGTGATCCACGTTATTGAAGTCAGATAAAAGATCAAATGTTTCAGGTCAGTGTTTAATTATGACATTAACCTCAATTGCTACAGCTATACACATGCTTTAAATGTTCATTTTCTTTCATATGGACAGTGCAAAGCTACCATTAGAAAGGCTGCATAAATTATACCAATGACTTATGGTCATTGATTTCATAATAATCCTTCAAGTTTCGTTTTTTCCACTCACAGCAGATGTGAGAGCGTGGGCAGGGTAAACTGGCGATAGATCAGTGTTCCTCCTTTAAAGGGACTTCATAAAACGGGTCATTTTTTTTGCCCTGAATAATAGAGCTTAGAACCATATTGACTCTAAATCAGGGGTTTGTGGTCTCTTTATGAGAAACCAGTCTCCTCAGGGGTCCCAGAGAGAGATGTTTATCATTCCACTGAATCAGAGAAGGCAAGAATCAAATGAGAAAAGAAAAATTCTGAGATGTCAAATATAGGCAAGGCAGCCAATGAGAGAGCTTTGAATTCTGCTAGCACACCTGCCATTTTATCTGCTACCAGTAGGGGGTGTAAATGTTTTGTGAAACCCAGATCTGTCTCCTTAAGGAAAACAGAACAGGTTCAAAAGAATTTTGGACTTGGGCATTTCTGGAGTTTAATACAATTGCCTTAGGCAAAGATGCATTTTAAATCTAGAGAGCACTGAATAACATGGATGAGATGATGACTGCCACACATACAAAGTTATACCACCTCAGGTGAATAATAAAAAAATCAGTTTTTTCAGGACATTTAAAGACAGTGCAACGTTTAATTCCAAGACAATTAAAAGAATTATATAATATTGAGGACTTTATCACATCCTTCGAAACAAATTACATGAATGTAAAATTCCTCCATTAAATCAGTGTTGTGATCACTGTATCATTAATCTGGAGAGCCAAGGGTCAATAACTCTTCCATCTGACAAAGCTCAGATCAGCATAAGTGACAATTGTTATTTTCATTTAACTTGTCAGCATACCGTAGCTGGACCGTATGATCTATCAGGCCAGGACCCGGATCCATGCTTCCTCCCGACTGTTCAATTTGATTACCACACAGCCCCGCTCCTGTCGCGGCCAGAGGAGTCGTGTATAATGCGATCAGTCAGATCTCCTAACGCAGACTAGCACTCTGGGAGGTCTGAGGCAGGTGTGATGGTCTGTGTGCAGGTGTATCCACAGAGATCTGACATGATCAATCGCCTCTAGCCTGGTGCCTCAGGTGGTGATGGTGTTCCATTTTAATTTAGTCCCCCGGGTGATAAAATAGCCAGTACACACAAGCTCAATGTTTCATGGGATTCTGGGATGAACCATGGGTGATTTTATGACCTGGTGAGCCTCCATCTAGTCCGGGCTCTCTGATCCATTTACCCCAGCAGACTACAGCACCACGCAGACTGTGCACTGCTGCAACTCTCGCAACTTATGATGGAGCAAGATAACCTCTAGTGGCAGAAAACTGGGACTGCATCACAGAGCGAAGCTGCTTCAATCTCGGGGTGTCCAATCCAAAAAGGGTTGGTGTGGAGCTGTTTTTTGTTCCAACGAAACGCAAGCACGCAAGATTCTGCTCATCCTGGTTTTGACTGAACGCCCTTGTTATTTAATTTGTTAAATCAGGTGTCGTAGTTCACTGCTAACATAAAAAACCAGCATCAACACTGGCCCTTTTCCAATAAAATTTAACACCTCTAACCTAATCCCTGACACGCAAAGTCCTCCCAGAGTTTACCCTGATAACACAAACCTAAACTGTTCATGGCTGAAGAAAAGGGCCCAGGAGAATAATCTCTGTCAGAGTGAAATGAGCACATAACATTTACATTTGTAATGTATTAAGTATTGTTGTCATTGTATCAAGGAACTTTTAATCTAAGTTCTTTTCTGTGATTTTCGTTCGGCAAACAGAGCTCAAAGCTGAGTCTTAAAATTCAGCTGGGGAAGAAAAAACAAACAACTCTTTTGAAGAGAGCGAGGCTCTGGAAAACAAAATAAACAAACCTGCTTTCAGTCTTTGGAATTCTAGAGGCGGACGTTTTGCGACTTGAAAGGAAAAGGAGGACGTAAATAAAGGCAGCTATATTTAGGAGCAGTGATGCATCGAGAGCAAACTTGTAAAGCGACACAGAGATTTAATATGCTGCAGAAAGAGCACTGTGCTGTGCGAATTTCAGCCCAGGGGGATTGAATTTTAGGTTGTGAAGGAAGGGGGGTGGCTAGGAAAAATAAATAGGTTACTGCCTCAAAAGCAGAACCAAAAAAAGCCAGAACTGGGTAATAAGAGGACTTGAAAAGCTGTGCCTCCAAAAAGTGCTGAAACAATCTGGTCGTAGACATAAAACTGGTAAGTTTTGTACAAATATTTAAATGTGCTATTTTTGGACCAATTTTGACACAATATAATTTCAGGAAAAATCCGATTGGCTGTGCACTATACATAATTATGTTGAAAAAAAAAATCAATTCATTTGGGTCTGATGAGCCCATTCGAAATTTACCAAATGAATAAAGTGGTCCATGTTGAAAATCAAGCAGCGCGATACTTGATATGTGACAGTCCGTGCACGACTGCTCTCAGATATAGTTTGGTAGACACTCATAAACCTTGCCAACTTTCCTGCCAGTGATTAAAGGCTGTGCCTAAACATGGCCTCTGACTGTTTGCAGTGACAGAGCAACACATTCTCATCCCAACTCACTATATAGTGATGCTACCTGATCAAGCATCAATATACGAGGAAAATAGAGGCTTTCAGAGTCCTTATTTAACATTGAGGGTTAGGGTTCGGGTTAAGGGTTAGGGGTTAGGGGGTAGAGTCTGTTTTACCGCTGGTGTCAAATAAGGATGCCAAAAGCCTTTACTTCTGTTATATATTGATGCTCAGTCAGGTAGCTTCACTATAAGAGTCGGGATGAGAATGGGCTCGACAGAGCATGAGATCAATCCACAGGCCAGTGAATGAAGTTAGTGACCCAGTGAGCATGACTTTTGCCTGCTGGCCAGAGGATGAAGCCAGAGCCTGAACAGGGTCGCCACTCATTTCCCAGGTCTGCAGATGAGACACAGCCCTGCCTGATGCCTATTCACCCTGAGCTGATGTCTGCCCCTCTGAAAGACATAATGTGCTGTTATGTACTCTCATGTACTCTCTGCAACTCGGCAAAATGCTTATAACGGAAGCATGAAAAATGCACACCCAGCCAAATGAGAAGTGTGTATTAACATTCCCCACTCAGCGTTCTTCCGCAAAATTTGAATTTTCACACATTTGTAGCACTGAAAAGCCAGCTGGCGGTTTGAATGTCTTTCTGAAATCATGATAACTTGACAATAACACGCCATTTAACTCTGTAAGATTAATTTCATACTGAGCTGCATTTGCCATATTTTAATTTTGGAAATGACTAGTTTATTCCAAGGAGCCAGCTGGCTGCTGGTTTTTTTCATGTAAAGGAGTGTTTTTTTTTTTCAAGAAATATGCTGTTTTATATTAGCTGTGAAGCATTGCATTCTTGTGTCCATTTTCCGTTGATGACATCACAAAGACTGTTGCCTTATATCCACTAAGCTATTTGTCTGCGTTTTTTTTTTTTTTTTTTTGCAGCCACAAGGGGCAGATAATTTTCTTAAACGTTTAATCAGAATATATACATTTATAGTGGGTTTTCATTTAACACACAAATAACTGCATGGTAGTCAAGGGGAAGGTTGCTGGTTTGGAATCTTGCTGGTTCAAGCCCCCTGTGGGGTCGGGGGTTCAGACGTGCATCTGTCCGGATAAAACTACAAATTAACTTTGCATTTGCCCCCCTAAACCCCTGAACAAGACCTTTAAAGCAAGGGCAATGCTTTTAATCCTCCATTTCATGACTCTTTCTTTCTTTTTGCCCATTAAGGGTGGTGGGTCTGTTTGGTTACTCTAGCAACCACTATGGAACACCATAATGCCCCCAGAACACATGCAGATTCTTTTCTCATTCATTTTATCCCAGGTTTCCTTTGATAAAGAAAAACGTGCTTTCAATGGACTTTCCCAGGTTGAATAATATACAATTATTGACTTTAGTTGAGGTAAATCCAATGATTTATCTGCCTTAAATAGGTGATATTCACCAAGGCGCAGGTGGATAAAGCATTGGATTCCTCAATAACTGAAGTCAATAGCTGTTTTAGTCTATGACCCCAATTGAAATTATAAAATAAGAGAAGGGTGACAACTCAAATGTAGAGCTCCTCACAGGGACGAAGCAACACAAAATACAGACCCTGTCAGGAGCTCCGACAGGGTAGCCTAGCCTGTTTTTAGCATGAGGTTTTCAGATAGCTATATTCACCTCTTGCGCACTTTTGCGTGGTGAATATCACAGTTAACATTGACTGCCGGAGCTCGCCTCAACCAATCAGATGAGAGCAAATCCTTACGTCAAATAATAAATAATTTTAAAACGTTGAGGTGACTCAGACTCATCTCTGCCCTCTTACTGTCTGTTTCCGCTGTCCTGCTGGATCTGGCAACCACAGTCATGGCCGTGTCACTTCATGAGTGTATCCTGAGTGTTGAAGGTCAATGTGCCCAGCAGTGGAGCATCATGCCTTGTGCTGAAAGACACTTTGCCCGACAATTCTAAGGGTGGCTTTCAGACATGAGTCTACCTGGTTACTTTAAATGCATCTGGAGTTACTGTGAGGCATTCCTGGCAGTTAAGATTTAATTCACTCTACTGATTCGGCTTGATTTAATCTGTGGTTATTTGGAAAGAGGCAAAAGTGTGTGAAATGAGCTCCAGGGAGTATTTAGTCAGATGATCCTCGAAGGTAAGCGATCGATGGCCCTTTATAGAGGTGGTTTCTGGTTTCGTGGTTTTTTTTCCCCATGAACTTCAGTTGTTTGCCAAACACTGAGAATTAAGGAAAGGTTCATCCTAAACAAAAACTTAAGGGAATCAAGGAGTTTAATTTCAAATTAGAAACATTCTGGAAATGACCTGTAAGTGTTGTGATCCTTTAGTACTCGGGCTCAGTAGAACTGCAAATATCCAGATCCTCTAGTGCTGAGGTTGAGTAGCCCTGCAGATACTGTCACCCTCTAGTACTAGGATTGAGTGGCCCTGCAGATACTGTCACCATCTAGTACCAGGATTGAGTAGCCCTGTAGATACTGTGACCCTCTAGTACCACGGAATAGCCCAGCAGATACTGTGACCCTCTCATACCACGGTAGAGCCCAGCAGATATTGGGGTCTCACAGTACTGGAGTTGAGAAGCCCAGCAGATACAATGATCATTTAGTACCAGAGTTGAGTAGCACCGCGTATACTATGATCCTCCAGTACCAGCTAATGTCCTAGAAGCACCCATCATGCTTGTGTAATATTAAGAAGAATCAATGTTCTTCTCAAACGAAAAATCACCTGGGGGTCTCATTAAACAAATATGCACAGGGAAGAATACCAGTTTTTATTAGGAAAATGCAGTACAACCATTATAACCATTGCATCATCTTGGAAATTACATGGATAAAAATGAATCTTAAATTGCATATGTGTACCTGAACACAAATGTGTGCATATTGTTCCAGAATATTTTGGGTTGAGCCGAGGCTGATCTGCTTTGATTGTATCAAACTTGGACTCCTGATTATACTTTTGTATATTAAATAAATTTTACATGCATGAAATTACAAAACTGCAGTTAAAAATATTATTTTGTTGAAGCAGTTCTATGAGATGACAGTAAAATAACATGTTATTACAAAGTACTCCCTAGGAATGATTAAAATATGGATTGATTATGGTATAATTATTTTCATGATTGTGATTAAATAATTGGTCTACTGTGCATTTAGAATTTCTGTCTCTGAACAGGGCTGGCAGATTTTACAGCAGACCAAAAAAGTGCACAAAAGCTCAGTGAATTTTCATTGTTCAGTTCTGAAAAATAAACAGTAAACAGCTGCCATAGGAGAAACAAGCTTTCAAGATGAAGGAGGACCCAGCGTTAGCCTCTTCACCTGTGAAACCATGGCAACAAAGAGGCCTCCATTGAGATGACAGCTATAGTGAGAGCAGGCTTTCTTGGTCAGCCACTGGTGTCAATTTGTATTAGTCTGATCACATTTGGGCGATACCACTATGGTAAATCATGGAGGGGAAACTATTCTCATCAATAACTCAAATCTTTATTAACAGCGCATTCTGTTTCTGGATTTTTGATAATCCTCCCTCAAATTAGAGGAATAATAACAGATCTTGCCTTGGCCTGTTTCCTAAGACAGGTGCTTGGTTATTTTGATATCTAATTAATGCAGGAAGCTAAGTCGGACAGCTTTTAATAGAATCCAAATTAGAATGACATTTGAGAGTGCTCCTCCTGGTGTGATGTGTATTTGGCAGCATCTCAGCGTATCTGCACAAACTCTGTTGTCCCGTATGAGGGGAGCTCAGGTAGTATCTCTATGTGACTCTAGAGGGTGATGATTCATGAGAATGACTCATTCCTAAAACACACTCCTCTTACCCCTTCGTTATTCTTGTCTCTTTACCTGATGTTACGCCTTCCCCAATATCAATATCAACCATGTTTATGTGCCTCAGGCTATAAAAATTATGACAATAGTTGGCCGTATCTTAAGATTCATCTTAAGAAACGGCCAAACGGCTATCTTAAGATTCTTAGCACTGCACTGTGAATTTACGGTTGCTTTTCTGAAGGATAATATTCAGCAAGCTAGATGTTATCACAAAATAATCCCTGGCAAGGTGATGCATTTGTGTCGGGGTCTTGAATCTCGCTGAAGGGGTTTATTTTGCAATAAGCACCAGCTCATTGTACATTATCCTGCATATTTCACAGCTATTGACATAAAATATTGAAGAAAATTGTTTTTTGGATTTAAAATTGATTTTTTAAATTCTGCTAATAAAAAAATTATGTGTTAGATTCTATGGTTGGAACAGCATCACGCCTATTGCAACAGTCAGTTCTTCATAGCAGCAGTTTGCTCTTCAGAGATAACAAGACGTAGAATGCTACAATTGACCAAACAGAACTGAGTATTCACCAAAGCTGTGTAATGATGCATTGAAAAGGGTAAAGATACAATTGGGAGATTTGGTGGAAGCTAATCTGCACTTTCTACGTATTTAAGCTGCCTCTTTGGAAAGCCATCCAAAAGTTTGATATCCGCCAAAGATTTCCACGGTTGGTACGGTATTAAGCTAATCAATAACCCCAGCAAGCAACTAAACCATTAATGTTTGATATCAACAGAATGTTGCAATTTGTTTGGTAACTTGGTCCTGCAAGCAAGTTGGCTATTAACTGACCAATCAGATTAAGAACTACATAAGTTTGTGAGCACACAACCAAGTGGTGTTTGGATTAGTGGCTTCAGTGCCACTTGTGCTTATCCCAGATGACTGCAGGCTTCCCTGAAATGATTTTATGACCACTAATACACTCACTCTTCTCACTAAAAATTGCCATTCAATATTTCAATAATCACGACTAAACTCTATCAATTTGTTTTCTCCCTTGTTAATTCTTCCCACTATTTGATAAGTAATAATCTTTGTTTTCAAAATGAAGATAATTTTTTGCAGCACAGTTTTGCTCCCAAAATTCACCACATCCTAGAGAACTGTCTCGAAGTTATGTAATTGAAGACTGTAATCTACTGATATATATAAATACTGATTTACATACTTATACACACACAAACACACACACACACACACACACACACACACACACACACACATACATACATATATATAATATATATTATATATATATATATATATATTTGTGTGTGTGTGCTGGAGGGGCACAAAGATGGTGGATGGCAATTGTTCTCAAGGTCAATGTCACATGAGTGGAAACCAAGAATATGATGAGGCTCTCATTAATGATCAGAATTTACAGCTGGTTTTAGCTATTTATCAAGCAGAACATGTTTTTAGGAGGTAACACTAACAGAAAATTGAGTAATCTCATCCCTTTAATTGGAGTCTTTGGTATCATCTGGATTGGTTCCACTGTTTCTACTCAGTCTCTGAGGTAAACAAATGAGCCAATAAACAAGGGCTCCAAGCCAGAATGCAGGCATATGACAACTTATTTATTCCATTTAGACAGTCACAGTAAATGCAAACAAACAAGTAGGCCCTTTCAAGGCATTGCTGTTATTGTGTTAACACAACATTATCGGTGGCAGACGGTAGTTTAGTCAGTCAGAACCTAACCCCGCAGCGTAGTGTCTGGTATTCAAATGATTTTGTACATTGGGCTGGTCCTGGCTGAGGGAGAGCTTAATGCGTCAGCTCGATTATAAGCCCTCAATTTAGCTGATAAAAAATTTCACACTCCACCTCCCCTGCCAGAGGGTGCTTACTGTCATCTGAATTCTGTGACTCCATACTTAGGTAATGTGTGCCATACGTAAAAATTTTGAAGCTAAGGTGCATTGAGTCGAATCCTCACGGGAATGTTTTGTAGTTCTCCTTGCTGTAGCTCAAGTTTATTAGTATCCTATAAAATATGCAGAGGGATTAATCTATTTTTATCATCATGTGAGGATTTCAAAGACAAAAGGAAAAATGGCAGACTGTGTCACTTTTTAAGGCGTAACGTGAAAGTTTCCAGAGGAAATTCAAGTAAAATTAGAACAGCGCAGTGGACAGCCATTACAATCCATCCTGACACATTGATTTTCTATCTATCCCACGCATTACCTGATTTCTGAAACTGTATCTTCACAGAAGAAAACAGTCAGGGCTGTGTGTTGACAACTTTACAACACTATCTAAATTCCAATTTCTCTGAATTAAAGCCAAAGACAACACAAGTGTGCGTGTGTGTGTGTGTGTGTGTGTGTGTATGTGTTCCACAAGATGACAAAACTTATCATTTACAACCGCTAATAAAAAAACGGTGGAATGATGCGTTTAAATAAAATTCAAAGTGATTTGTGAATCATTTTCAACAAGCATTACATTGAAAACAATACAAAAGCATAATATTGATGTTTCACAGCATAAATTTATTTTTTTTTTCTCAAAATAAACAAATTTCAATTCTTTATCTAGAAACATAAGTATTTAAAAAAGAAAGTTGGGACCGTAACTTATTTTTCATCAACACTAAACAAATGTATAGGGACTGAAAACATCAAGTGACGAGTGTTTTGTGTTATTTTGTCCTATTTTTCCCGCCATCAAGTCTTAAAGTTTGCAAGACTTCAAGGTCTTTGTTGGCACATTTTGCATTCCAAAATACACCAGGTTTTTTTTTTTAAATTGGGACAACTGAGGGCACCGTATGTCACTCTAAAATCCCAGTGTTCCTTTCAGCATTAATGGTGCCTTCAGAGAAGTAGAAGTTTCCCATGCTGAGGCCACAAACAGAACCCCAGGCAATAATAGAGCAAGGATTTACAACACTGTTGCTGGTAACAATCTGAATGATCCTTTTCTCTTTTAGTCAGAGCACATGTTGGCAAATTATTTAAAGAAAAAAAAAGGACTGACATATTGATTAATCTAGCTACAATACATGTTTTTACTATGTGAGGGTCCATGACAACTGCCTCCTAGCCCACAGACGTCTATATTGCTTCTGGACTCTGCTAAACATAAAGCTTCCTTTTTGCACAGTGAAGCTTTAACTGGCATTCCTATATATGCTGTACTTGATAAAGGTTTGCCCAAGCTAATGTGGGTATATCACTCATAGATAAATGGCATTTCTTGATGCTGTGCCATCAGGGTCATCGGCAATTGAGAGTATTCTGCTAAGGATTGTGCCCTTGCCTTTCTCACATGGTAATTCCTCCAGACGCACCATAGAGGGTGAAATATCCAAATTTCATTCTATCTTCCTTTGAGGAGATTTTTTTATCCTTTCAAAGATTTTTCCATGCAGTTTTTGTGACGGGTGCGGGAAGTGGACACCAAGAGCAATGGCCAGAAATAAAAGGCAACACGCACAGCGTGCTGAGATACTAAAAACAGATAAAAATAACGAGACTCACGCTACCAACGGACCTGCCGCCGTCCGTGGTACAAAACAGGCGAGCTTGAGGAAAACAAAAGGAAAGGGAAATAAACCAAAGATTCCCCTGCTCACTAACACTATTCCTGTTAAGCAACTAATTCCCTGACAATATCTCTCGAGAGACCTTACCGGCTAAAGCACCAAAGAAGCACTGACACTCTAGCAACGGGAGCGAGGCAAAGTAGGGGCTTAAATTGAGTCCGGGCCACGCCCCCAATCAATGCCAGCTGGCCCAGGAATCCGATAGGGAGCAAACAATATCATCCTGGACAAAAGCAACAAAGAAAGCTTTCAATACCTCCAAACCATGACTGGACCCCGCCCCCTAAGGGACAGCTCCAGAAGTCCCCAAGGAACCTCATGCACAGAACTCAGAAATATCCTGCGAAGGGACCCAACAGCGCTCCTCATCACCATATCCCTCCCAGTCCACGAGAACTGGACTCCACACCCTTCACGCCTCTCAGCCAGAATGCGGCACACGGTGTAAACCAGCCCCCCTCAACCATTCGTGGTGGCGGCAGGGGTGTGGTGGCAGGTGCTAGGACATTAGTGCTAACCGGCTTAATCCGAGAGACGTGGAATGACGGATGTATGCGTAAAGATCTCAGGAGCTTCAATTGGACCATGACCGGGTTGATCTTCCGCACTATTTTGAATGGATCAATATAGCGGGGCGCAAGTTTCCGGGATTCTACTTTCAAGGGGAGGTCCCGGGTAGACAGGTAAACTCTTCGCCCCAACTCTATTGGATGGGGCCAAACGACGCCTTCTATCAGCGATAGATTTTTGTTTGCACCCCGATCGCAACAGAGGAGAGCAGACCTTATTCCAAACCAATCGACAGCGAATAAAATAGTTGACTGAGGTTGACTGATAGTTGAACCTCGGAATTGTTCCCAGTCTCAGGAAATAATGGGGGTTGGTAACCCACCTGAGCCTCAAATGATGTAAGAAGAAAAAGAAATTACTCAGCGAGTTATGGGAATATGCGGCCCAAGCTAAAAATTGACTCCACGACGAGGGATTATCCGCCGTCAAACATCGAAGAGGGTTTTCAAGATACTGATTAGTCCGTTCCGTCTGCCCGTTGGTCTCTGGGTGTAACCCAGAGGAAAGACTCACAGTGGCCCCCAACTGCCTACAAAATCCCCGCCAGAAACAGGCCGTAAACTGAGGGCCTCGGTCAGAGATGACATCCTGCGGAAGCCCATGCAACCGGAACACATTGTTCACCACAAGATGCGCTGTCTCCCGCGCCGAAGGCAACTTGGGCAGCCTGAAAAAATAAGCCGCTTAAGAAAAATGGTCAATCACGACCAAAATGACCGTGTTGCCGTCACATACAGGCAGCCCAGTAACAAAATCTAATGCGATATGCGTCCAAGGGCGTCTGGGAAAGGGCAAATGTCGCAGCAGACCAGAGGGAGGGAGGTGGGAAGTCATATTTCTGGAACATGTGCCACAAGCTGCAACAAACTCCCGAATGTCTTGGATCATTCCAGGCCACCAAAAACGTTGGGCCAGGAACTGCTTAGTCTGATGGACCCCCGGGTGCCCAGCCGATTGAGAGGAATGTCCCCACTGCAGGACCTGTGGCCTAACTGCAGACGGCACAAACAAACAGCCAGGAGGCTCCCCCCCGCCCCGGACCAGGGTCAGCCTTTAAGGCCTCTCGAGCGACTGCCAGAATCTCCCACTGAATAGATGCTACCACCTGAGAAGCCGGGATAACTGGCTCCAGAGTAGGATCGCGGTCTGAACGATCGTACATCCATGACAGGGCGTCAGGCTTAATGTTTTTAGAGCCTGGGCGGTAGGTCAGGGTAAAATCAAAACAGTTAAAGAATATTGACCACAGCGCCTGCCAGGAATTACGCCGCTTGGTCTGCTGAATATATTGCAGGTTTTCATAGTCGGTCGATACCACAAAAGGGTGTTCAGCTCCCTCCAACCAGTGGCGCCACTCCTCCAGCGCCAGCATGACCGCCAATAACTCCCGGTCATAATTGCGTTCCGCGGCGGACGAAGACCGGGAGAAATATGCGCATGGGTGAAGCTCATTATCCCAAGGAGGGCGCTGGGATAAAATAGCACCCACGCCGACCTCCGAAGAATCTACCTCCACAAGACATGGGAGGGAGGGATCGGGCAAAACCAAAATAGGCTCTGAGCTAAAACGTTTCTTTAATTCCTGAAAGGCAGCGTCAGCTGCAAGAGACCAAAATAACGCTGAGAAGGTATTCTTCTTAGTGAGCGCAATAATGGGGGCAGCAACCGCGCTAAAATTAGGAATAAACCTCCTGTAAAAATTTGCAAAGCCCAGAAAGTGTTGAACCTCTTTCACACTCTGCGGTGCAGGCTAATTCTTGACCGCAGCCACCTTGTCTGAGTCCATTCGCACCGACCCCTTAGAAACAATAAAGCCCAAGAACGAGACGGTTTGGGCGTTAAAAACACACTTTTCGGCTTTATCAAAAAGTTTGGCTTTGAGCAGGGCTTCAAGTACGCGTCTGACGTGTTGTTTGTGTTCAGAGAGTGTTGAAAAAAAAATCAAAATGTCGTCAAGATAAACAAAGACGAACTTCTCCGACATCTGCTAGGATATCCTTGCTAGGAGCAAACGATATCGTCCTGGACGGGAGCAACAAAGAAAGCTCTCAATACCTCCAGACCATGACAGTTTTGGCCAAATTTGCTATTTTCAGCTCTGGATACAAATTTTTATACAAATCATGATTAAAATCATCAGCTGACATCAGCTGGTTTATATCACATCACCACTCAAATTTTTAACCTCCTCATTAATACCAAAGTGACCCTATCCCGAATGTGTTTTGAGTGTGGTTTGGGTACATGGTCCCAGTGCCCGTCGGCTTATAGCCTTCTGCTGGCGGGACCAAACCATGGCACAAATGGTCTCAGGGGGATAAGTAAACACTGCCTATGTCAGGTCTCTTTTCATGATAGAGAGCAGTTTTTGCCAAATAAAGCATTTTATTTATTTTCTATTTATGATAGGCTTATCAAAGATAGTTATTGGAAGCATTTATTGTGTTCAGTTATAAAATGAAATCACATTCCATTCAGTCCACCAGGTTAAATCACAGCATCTCAAAGCCACATCACTGATTGTACTGTGTTTTAGAATACAATACACAGCAAAGAAAGCTCTGGCATTGTAGGCAACTGTGCAATTTAGGCAGTGCAGTAACCCATGTCTGTCTCTGACGTATTGGTAAATTTCATGGTTGCTGCATACTGTATAGCCTACAGGTGGCCATGATCACTTGCTAGCAAAACACAATTCTAGAATTAAAATGCAATAGAGAAGAAAACTCTTTTTTAAGTGTGTTGTGCTTCTTGAAAATTGTATGTAAAAAAATTAACGGCACACAGAGAGAGGATCGAAGGCACACTATTCCATGTACAAAAAAGTTTAAAAGCCTTTATTTGGACATAACTGGATATAAAAAATACAACCAAAGCGTATCAGCAATGGGCCTTCAACAGGTTGCAGAGAAGGCATGGCTAACCCCTGACATTATTTAATAAGTCAATAATAATAAAAAAACAAAGTGAATTATGTGACATGACATAGCACAAAATGACAAATAAATGACAGAATAAAACCAACCCATTGGAGAAAATAGGGGTTACTCAAAAGGGGCACAAGGATGAATCACTCACTAGTGGGACAAATATGTGTTTGTGTGCAAAACAAGCAAAATGCCATCTACACCACTTAGAGAGAATCACAAGAAGGACTTTACAGGACACCGCTGTTATGGCCCTAATTTGTTATGACATATCGTACAGCAAGGGATGACAGACAAAATTTTTAAACTTGAACAGATTTAATAAAACAACTTCATGGCCGAACACTTGCTAAAACGGACTGAATCCAGTAGACTCCTGCACTGCTTCTCTAGCTGCAAACAACAGCAAATGAACATCTTCATCCCAGTCTTTCTCGTCTGTCTTTGTCTTGAGAATGGAAAGAAAACACTCTAAGGCACTTTGACTCTCTGGATGATAGGCAGGGGTCTGACTTAGTCTGACTGAATTTCCATGGGAAGGCCAAACAATGTGAAGAACTTTATCAAAGCCTTTGAGATTGCAGTTGCCTTGATGTTACGTAGAGGTATGGCTTCAGGGAATCTGGTAGATGCACACGATTGTCAACAAGTACTGATTTCCAGATCTAGTGTTGGGTAATGAACAAACACAATCTACAATGACCTTCTAGAAGGACTCCCCAAATGCTGGGATATGGCTGCAATGGAGTTGCTAACTGGTGTTTTCCAACTACCTGACAAGCGCGACAGATTTTCCAAATGTTGGAAAAATCTTTCCAAAGTCCAGGCCAGAAAAAGTGTTTCATTATTTTGTTAACAGTCTTATTAACACCAAGATGACCTCCTAAAGGTAAACTATGAGCCGTTGTTAAGACCTTCGGAACAACAATTTGCTTGACCACTGCCCAATCTGCATTGGCAGGGATATCAGGAGGGCGCCACTTCCGCATCAACACTCCATACTTGAGATAATACCCAATTGGAACTGCGTCTATTTCTTTATCAGGAAGGGCTCTCTTCTTTAGTACACAAATTTCAGGATCATTAGTTGGCTCCTGAATCAACCGCTTTTTGGACAGAGACAAGTCTCCAGACACATCAGAATCACTAGACCCATCTAGCCGGCTGAACAGAGAACTGATAAACGTGTCTGATAAGTCCTCAAACGGAGAAACCATAGTAGGCTGAACAGAATCATGAGGCGAGCCACCTGAGTCATGACTATTCAATGTGCTGGACGGCACTACATCATTTTCTTCTTGAGCCTTCTTGGCCATAGCATGGGTCACTGCACAGGAAGGATACAGAGATGGGTCTTCATCGCCATCTTCAGTGCTCGGTTGTGAAGTAAGAACTACAGTTCCTACTAAGTAGGAACTACAATGCCCCCAGCCAGGTCATTTCCTAGCAACAGAGAAACATCCTTAATAGGCAGACTTGACATAAGTCCCACCTTTAACTGTCCTGCAACTAAATCTGACTTCAAGAATACAGAGTGCAGGGGTACAGATATAGTCCTCCCTTCAATACCTTGTACAAGTATGAAATCCCCAGAAGCGGTCTCATCACGTAACTCCAAGGAGTCCATCAACAAAAGTGACTGGAAAGCTCCGGTATCCCTTAGGATATATATGGGTACAGGAGGAGAATGCTCATTCAGAGCCACCCTCTGACACAAATGGAAGAAATTCCTCACAAAGTCAGCAGTATCAGGCTTCTTAGCCCCACAAGGAGCAGGCAATTTAGCAGATCGGTCATCTACTGCAGGGCTTTACCGCCCCTAGGTGGCCATCGTGAGCCATGTGAAGGACCCTGGCCCGCAGTGACTCAGGTATAATGGCTTGGCGCCCACGAGCTAGGCAAACTGTCCCCCAGCACGAAAGTTCATCATGGATCTGGTGGTATGGGAGGAGTGGGTTGTCCACCTTTGCTGGTCGGCCCTCCTGGATATACATGCGCAGCATGATGAAGGTTTCATCCTTAGCCGAAGCCTGCTGCAGCTCTGCCAAGGTGACCACGGCGCTGAATGGTTCATGCAGGACGTAGACCCAGTCTTCCTCCTCCTCCTCCGACCCCAGCCGAGCCCCTTCCCTCTGTTTGGTCACAGAGACGGCCCTCGAGAGGAGGTCGGCTACAGTGTTGGAGCGGCCAGGTACAAACTCTAGTTTGAAGTTGTATTAGTTTAGTCGCTCCACACACCGCAGCAGTCTCATGGGCTTGTGTTCTGAGCCCTGTGTGCTCAGTTAAGCTGTCAGTGCTTGATAGTCGGTGCGGATGGTGAAGGCTGTCCCGTACAGGTAGACGTGCCAGCGTTCACACGCCCAAAGGCAGGTGAGGGCCTCCCTCTCCCCCACTGAATATTTCTGCTCAGCCAGCGAGAGGGCTCTAGAGGCGAAGGCTACTGGGCGCTCCACCCCGCAATGGACCTGGGAGAGCACTGGACCCAGTGCCAACCCCGAAGTATCACAAGTGACCAGGGTATAGGCAGTCATGCTGAAGTGTGACAAGGTGGGCGGGGATGTGAGCTACTGCTTGACTGTGCGCACTGCCTCACTACAGGCTGGGGTCCAGATCAACTCTTCATCTTTCTTCAGCAGGCGGCGCAGTGATGCAGTGGAGTCGGAGAACTGTGGCAGGAACCTCAGGTAGTACGTGACCATCCCGAGGATAGAGTATAGCTGAGCCGAAGACTGGGGTTCAGGAAGGGACAGGATAGCCTCCATATGGGACACGATCGGAGCAATGCCATCTCTGGAGAGCCGAAATCCCAGAAATTCTACCTCTGCGGCTCCAAACATGCATTTTTTAGCATTCAGGGTAACCCTTTGCTGTCTGAAGCGAGAGAAAACCTGCTCCAGCCGTGTGTCGTGCAGCTTAGTGGAGGATGCATGCACCACTACGTCATCCAGATAGATGGAAACTCCTGGAATGCCTGCTAGAATCAGGGACATTATTTTTTGAAAGCAGCTTGGAGCCGACGATAGTCCAAACACCATGCGTTTATACCTAAATAGACCTACATGTGTCACGAAGGCAGTGAAGTTCATACTTTCTGGTGCCATTGGTACCTGCAGGTAGCCATTCCTTAGGTCCATTTTGCTGAAAACGGTTAAGCCATGAAAATGGCTTGTTAGCTCTTCTGCAGTAGGTAGGGGGTACCAGTCGAGAATAATGGTTTTGTTGACGTCTGTCAGGTCCACACACAAGCGCAGCCGCCTCCCCCTCCTGTTTTCTCGCGATCACCAAGTTTGACACCTAAAATGAGGTGTTGATGGGCTCAATGACATAGGCTTCCACCAGGTGGCGCAGTTTCACCTCCACTGCGTCACGGACTGCCAGGGGAATACACCGCAGCGGCTGGATAACAGGCTGGAAAGATGGATTCACTGTGGGCTGGTGCACGAAAGATGCACGGAGATGCGCCCCAGCCCTTCGAACAGCTGTGGATGGCAGCCAAGCCATGAGAGGTCCACCTGCAGGTCGCAGTGGCCCTGCGCGCCAGTCACGGAAAACCCCAGGGCGAGGAACAGAGGCAGGCCCATTATGTTAGCCCCTTTGTGTGTGACGTGGAACTCTGAGTCAGTCTGCTGGTTCCCAAAGCAAACCTGGCGGCGCACTACACCCAGGACGGAGATGGGGGAGTGGCTATATCCTGCTAGGGACTTGCTTGTTGTCTCTTGTGGCATGTGACTGAAACATCGGTCATAGGTATGATTGTTGAGAATGGACACCTTAGCACAGGAGTCCACCAATAGTTGAATGTGGTGACCTTGAACGATGCATGTGAGGTACTTGAGAGCCACTTGAGGGCCATGAACGGTGCTAATTGGGACAGCCGCAGCCCCTGAGTGGCCAGGGGCAGAGCGACACACCCGTGTAAAGTGGTTAAGCTTGTCACAGTTGCAACGTCGTTTTCCCCGAGCGGGGCACGATTGATTGCCAGAAGAATGGGCTGAGGAGCCGCAGTTCGTGCAATGTGTGGACCCCCTCCCCCTTCATTCCGGTCGCTGGACATCCTGTCTGTTTACCTCTCCCGTGGTTGGCTCTGCCGTCTCTTGGGCAACGTGATGGACCAGCGGTGGCGATGACGTCATCGGCTTGTGTGTTGCACGGCTGAAACTGCGTGCCTCAGTCAGTGCCGCCTCCAGATTTTCTATAAGTAGGTCAACAATGAGGCTCTCCTCTAATGTCCCAAAATCACAGTGCTTCGCGAGCTCCCACAACGCGGATATGAAATGTGACACGGACTCGCCCGTCCTCTGAGCTTGTTGACGAAATTCAAACCGAAACATACGACGACTCTTGCCCGCTGTGAAATGCGCCCTGAGTGCTGCGGTAATAGTATCATATTTATTAGCTTCCAATGTGAGGGTTGCTAGTATCCTCTGGCCCTCCTGGCCAAGGCAGTGACGAAGCAGCGCGCACTGTCTTGAGTCAGTCAGCTCTTCGTATCTCGAGGCTTCTAAAAAGTCCTCAAAAGAGTTCAACCACCGGTCCCAAGGCACTGCAGGATCCCCTAGTGAAGGCAGAAATGCCGTTGGCGGTGGCAAAACGAAAGCAGACATCCGCGTTCGCCAAATGTGCTGTTTGAGTTATAGAGGAATAACCACACGTTCAGACAGTTTCATAGACTTTACTTTCTCCCCTCACAAAACAGGGAAAACCCCTTACACACACTAGTGCAACCATTTACCGCAAACAATACAAGGTTGTCATGGAAACCTTAAAGGCACTGGAAATACTTATTAACTTCCTTCTCCGAGAATGGAGGCACCAGCTTTACCTCCTGGCTAGCATGAAACTTGTTTTCAGCTTCCATTTTAATTTTTAGCAGCTCCATTTGGAGCCTTTATTTTCTATCTAACTTCTGTAAATCAAAATCTCCCTGTCTCTCTCTTTCTGCTCTTTCCTCTTTCTCTCTCTTTAGCTAATTTTTCTAACTCAAAGTGCCTTTGTTTTTCTTTTTTCCTCCCTTTCTTTTCTCTCCTTCTCTCTCTCAAACTCTTGTTGTTTTTCTTTTTCCTCTATTTCAATCTTTAGCATTTTAATTTAAGTTCCATTTCTACATTTGGATTTTCCACTGGAAACTGTTCCAGATCTCCTGGTGCAAACACGTTTTCATCAATGTAATATTCAACAATCTCTCTAGCCAGTCTTGATTTTCGCATGACTGGTTTTACATCTGTCAGCTCTAATTGTCTGCATATTTCTAGCAGTTCTGTCTTTTCTTTTCTGACTTCAAAACCTCTCCCGTTGGTGATGCCAAGAAATCCTCCATTGCTGTTGATCTGTCAATATATATCAAGGAAAATTCAAAAAAACAATTTCACAATTTGAAATTATGGATTTTCAATAAATGTCTCACACAAGGGTCTAACCCAATTTGGTATGGCCCCAATTTGTTATGACCCCAATTTGTTTTGACATATCGGACAGCAAGGGATGACAGAAAAAATTTGTAAACTTGAACAAATTTAATAAAACAAAGGCTGACCAAGGTTGAAATAAATAAAATGAGATATTTACAGTCCCTTTGTAATTGAGATGGGGTTGGTTTGTTGCGATGTCCTGGGACAGGAAAATGCTCCAACACAGGCAAAAATCCACATGAAGAGCTTCACAGGTCTTGAAAAGAGTGACAGGCCTGGTCAAATGTATCCTTCCACTATTTCTCCTTGCAATTTCTCCTACTACTTTAATCTCTCAATTTTTCTTCTGATATACTCTTTTTCAGCCCCCTCCCACCTTCCAGACTTTTTTTTTCGTTTCTCTGGGACTTTCCCTTCTGAGGCATGCCCAGGACATGCCCAAAACCCTAGCTCCGAACTGGGCTTAACAAAAAACAGTCAATACTGCCATCTAGTGGCAGTCCCCCCCCCCCCACATTACACCGCTATTACATTCTAGATATCACACTTTAAAGAGATTTTTCTTCTCCATTGCCTTAACCCTTCCCCAAGAGCACCTGTTCCTTTTGGCTGGAGTACAATATTAATAAATGTAACAATCAGTCTGTGCACATCATCAAACAAAGCACATGCGCAAACATTGGGCCCCATTTATCTTGGCTTACACTCTCTGGAATGAAATACAATTCAAAGTGCATTTAGAAATGACTGCTTACAGATTTTATGATCATTGTTCATACCATCCTTACTTTTGAGTTGGACGTGTGCACGGCAAAGTCAGTCAAGCTCAAAAATCTGATAATTATAGCCTCACCCAATGGCAAGTGGCATGTGACCATCCAGCCTGATAGAATTAATTGATTGTCTATTTGCAAGATTGCTCAAGCGTCAATCAATACAAGACTACTTTGCAAACTGAGAATAAAAATTGCAACCAATTTCAAACAATACTATTTTAATAATTTTTGATCATTTGTAAGGCACTTTAGATGTATTCGTCTTAAATATGACTGAGCTGTACATTCAACTTGTACACTTGTTTGCCGCACTTGTACGATGAGCTGCCACATATCCAAACCAGTAAAACCACATGATGTATAGCACAGTCACGTTTCTGGCCTTCATATTTTTACTAATTATCATGCTGACATCAAGAGACAATCTATGTGACTCCTAGACGTGGTAATTGGAACATCTACATCTATATATAAAATTGGATGGTGATATTGTCTCACCACTAACCACCATCACGTGAACTACAATCTATTCTAACCCATCTGCCACAAGCACATGCAGGCACACACATACATACATACATACACACACAGACAATATCCAACCACTGTATATATTTACAGCCAATCAGTGATTTGAAACAACAGTAATCCAATAAAATTGTTGTGATTTTGGGGAGATAGTTCATTTTCTTTGTTCTGCGAGGGGTGCATTTCTGTTTTTACTCGTTTTTGGTGTTACCAACTGGTTTTTGCCACTCAGCTATCAAATTTCTTTATGGCGTCTGCCTGACCACAGCTGGTTAACTGATGATTCGGAGCACCTGAGGTCTGTCTATATGCTGAAGTGGCAACTACTGCCTGCTTGACTGTCATCTATTTATGAGAGCTGTTAACAGCTAGAGGGTATCAGCTCCAGGTTTGTTTGGGTTTATTTTGAGAAAGGATGTTTAGAAACTTTGCATTAGTAATTTTCCTTAGTGTCTTCCTTTTTGAGTACCTGATGTCGGTGACAGTTGGGAGGGTGATTTCCCATGGAAGCATTTCTGTCTTTTTTGTTTTTTTATTCCTCTGTCTCTATCGAGACCTTAGTGGCTGGTTGTTTCTTAGTGTCGGCTTTTAGATCAGTTTTGTAGTGGCATTTGGTTTCTGCAAATTTCTACCGCAACACAAATCTGTTTCATCCTTATTACCCCTTATGTTTTTGTCCTTTTGTCCATTTTTGTCAATTATCAACTTAAATTCAGCAAAATTCTGTTTTAATTTTTTTTTTTTGGGAAAGGGTATGGCCAAAGAAGCGATCCATTAGATTTTTTTTCTCCGGCAGAGGTGGACAACGAGGGCTCTATCAGTACCTCGTTTTTCACACCAACATTTTGTTGTGATTCTGATCTGTCATGCCCTGTTTTGCCATGGTTTTTGTGCTTACCGTGTCTAAATTTTTATGATTTTTCTACTAATTATACATTCTGGTTTTCGGTTCTTGCTATTGCTGTGTTCCATTGCACCATTGTCTCCCCTGTCTTGTGATCTAGTTGGTGCAGTCCATCTCCACAGTCTGTGTGCTTAACTGCTGCAGGTGATTTCAGTGGTTTCTGGGTTTCCGAACATTCCAAACATTCCTTCCAATCTCGTTTGCTTCCTTTGCCTTACTGTTTTATCTTTATTAACAGTTTATATTAGATACATTACTAACATTGTTAATAATACAAAGTTACTGACAAGCACTAGGGATTGTACAGCTGCATATTACTAATTGACGAACAAGCTCTCAGCACTCGCTCTGCTCTAGTCTCCGCCCCTTGCCTTCACTCAATTTACTTTGCTGTGCTATAGCAGATTCTCTGCACCTTGTTAATCACTGTTCTGCCTCTCACTCTGTGTACTTTAGAACTCCCTAACCAGAGCCGTTGGTTTGTCATAGGTTGTCTGTGTATCCCTGTCCGTGTTTTGGCTTTCGCTAATTTCATGTGGTTAGGTACTTCCTCTTGCTCATTCCTTTGTTAGTCTGATCCAGCTCACCTGTTCCCTGCATAGAATGTGACTTCCCTTCTGTCAATTTAGAGTCCTCACTGTGGTTCTGACTTGTCAGAATGTTGATCATTTCCTTTTGTGCAGAGAGCTATGCATGGCATTGTGATTTGTGTCTTCAACTCCCTTCCGTACGGCCACGAGATTACCTAGCCTTGTTTGTTTGATACTTTGAATTTTTGGACCCCAGCCTGTTTGACTACGATTCCTCCTACTGATGCCCTGAGTGTGACCATTGCATGTTTTTGGATTTAGCATTTTTGCCTTACGTTTATGTACCGTGAGAACTGTCCTTTGGTTTTGACCCCTGCCTGTCCCTCGACTACTGTTGTTGTTTATTCCTCCGGTACTGCAATCTCTTTGCTTTTTGTTCTCGACTTCAAACAAAAAGTTTTACAAAGATTGGCAGTTTTATTCTTGCGTGGTGTTCCTGAAACGTACCTCACACATTTGGACTTTAATTAGTTAATTATCTTAATTAGCCAAACAATTCAAGCAGCCTGATGTTTCTGCTGTTTTTCTTTTTTTTTTTTCATGAATGACCAACGACTGCTCTTGACTCCCTCAATGAACAATTCCTCTTTGACCTAATTTCTAAGATAATCCATGTTTGTGTTTACAACCAATTAGCTCAATTAGTCAGGGTCACTGGTAGAAATAAGGACAAGCAAACAAAGCAGCACCCCAAGACCAGAACTGGTCCACCCCTGTTCTACAGGAATAAGATGAGCATATACCACAGGCAGGCAAAAGTCATTTATTTGTCCTCAGTGAATTTATACAAACATTAAGCATGGATGTTTTAGTCTTTTTGTGCTCATAATTTGAACTTGGATTGAACACATCCATACACAAGCAAAACAGTCAGGAAAGTACTGGGGGAAAAAAAAACAAGCAAGGGAAATATTTTCTTCGAAAAGAAGGTATAGAATCAGGAGTGTTCATCAGACCTTATAACATCTTACATCACGCTGAGATTGAGTCTGCTCAGCATAGCCTCTGCCAATAATTGGCTTGTCACAAATGGCTGAAAAATAACAAGAACCTTGCTGGTTAAGAGCTCTCTGGCAGGCAATGTCATTTCAGGTCCATTGAACAACCCCTGCCTGTGAAAATGGAGATTAACTGTATGAACAAGGAGGCCCAAACTCTGCTCCGTACTTAACAGCCTGAATTTGCACATTCCCAGAAGGGTTTGTGGCACTGCAGCGCACAGTCACTTAACTACCTCCATTTGGACAAAGCTGCATATGGCAATCATTTACCAGGGCTTAGTGCAACCACAAAATAAAAAGGCTTGTAAACTCAAAAGCTTCAAAAAATTTTGAAACCAAACAGTTAAGGTTTCAACTCTTGAAGGTGTCCAAAAAGGGTCAAATGTTAACTATACAGTTTCCAAATAAATTAAACCTTTTTTGGAGCATTTATGTGAGTGCGCAAGCCATTTTTGTATAATTTTTAACTTACGCTCTGGACTCGGCACCTTCATGAAAACATTTTGGTGTGCATGCATTTCATCGCTAACTTGGTGCAAACACTGCTGTTCTTTAAAGTATGGTCTTAACAAAACAACAGGGATGAACAGTGACCACATTATCGAGCAAAATCAAAAGGAAATCAATTACTGTTAAAGCACTACAAAAACTGTTTTATCAAGAGATCCGCACAAGACAAAAACTGGAATGGTGTTTATCGCCAACAAATTCCAATGAGATTTATCCTGTAGGCAACTGGCAATTCATTAATGCCATTATGAGTAACCATCTGAAATTAATACAGATTGTAAACGCTGTTGTCACTGCTATCTTGCATTATTCATTAGCAACATTGCATTAAATTTCAGCAGAGTTTCATTGTTCAATAAAAAAAAAGATATACAAATATATTATCCACAGCATCAATGCAAATGCTATATAAAACCTTAGGCTTAATGCAAAGTTACAGAATCCAGTCTGCAAATTAGTTCAGATGTTGTTTGTAAAATCAAGAATGCAAAAAACATCGCCCATATTCACAGTCATACATTTGCAAAGCTAGCCAACTTGTGTAATGGGGGCCATAACCTTTCGTATTCAAGGCATCTTCCACATATTTTCAGGATGCTGCCTTCAATCAATGTCCCTCTTTCCTCTTGCACTCGTGAGGAGCCATTTTAACCCATAACCATGGTATGAAATCACCAGGTTCAGCTCAGAAGTCTCCGGCTCCATAAAGCTTTTGATGGAGGGGGAGGATCAGCACAGCAGGTCAAAATACATCATTCCTCAGCCCCCTGCTCTGCAGACTGCAGTTCATGATATCTCTGCGTCCTGTAACCTTTAAATGCCACACTCTTCTCAGCAGAAACCCTCACGTGTTTAAGTGAGGGTACTGGATTCACTCATCACATTAATGCTAGGTTCCCACTATACGATTCGCGGCACGATTGAAAATGTGGTCTTAATCGTGGAATAACTGCGGTGATCCTATCAGATCTGATCAGATCTTATGAGGTCAGTCGTGGCAATCGTGTTGATCGAAGAAAAGTTTCGGACAGTTCAAAGATTTCCTACGATCAACGCAATTAATTGTCAATCGTGATCATCGCATCACCTCATATCAAAAACCTGAAATTTTAAGCCGCTTTCACACTGGATGAATTTTTCACACGACAGATTACATTCAAAGTCAATGCAGAGATGCAAAACGTTGACTTCGAATGTAATCTGTCTTGCAAAAAATTAGTTTTGTGTCCGGCATGAAAGCAGCTTCAGAGAAGTTCCACGATCAGCCACGAATGGCCACTCGTGGCGTTCGTAACGGAGCGCACGACAGTGGGAACTAAGCATAAAGATTTCCCAAAGATTTCAGAGCTAAGTTTTAATTAGAGACATTATTGATTGCTGTCCTTGAAACCAAATGACGGTGCTGACTGTTCTAATGGTCTGCGAGACTGAGTTGTTCTAAGAACAGTGCATAATTATAATAACAGATTTTATGTGCTGGCAAATAAGCTTAATTGTAACATGTGCACCTATACAATATGATATTATCATGCAGGGAAGCAGTACTACTTAGGTTTCATATTGAGTGTTTTTACAATTTTACAATTACTATTTTAAACAAGAGCCATCTGGCAATGGCGGATCCCCCCGGCTGTAGGTTGTGTAACCTACAGGTTGTGTGGACAGACGGACAGACCGAAACCCCCAAAAGGCACAACTAGACCATAAGGAGAAGCTCCATACCAAATTTGGTGTTTGTAAGTGGTATAGTTTTCGAGTCCTGGTCCGGAAACAATTTTATTATAGACGGACGGACGGACGGACACACTGATCGCTATATCCCCCCGCATTATATGCCTGGGGGGAAAAAAATGGACTAGCAGGACAAAGATGGTCTTTCTTACATGGCAGAGGGGAGGCAGTGAAGGCGATATCAGTATAAAACCAATCTAAATGAGCGCGCGCACCTTTAACCTGCTATGCCTGAAACACGGCAACCTTCAACATGGTTCTCATGATGTGATGTACGTATTTAAAATACTGTCATCCAGATTCATTCAACTTATTCGATTTTCAACAATAAGGCAAAACCTTGGCCTTCATTCATTCATCCATTCACTGACTATGCATGTATTTGAACATTTTCATGAGAAGCATCTTTGCTACAGAGCACGTGAGAAAGGTTATAAATAAGCCTTTTGATCTAATAAGAGTAGGCTATATAAAAGTATCTATACACAGACACTGAAAGACAATAAGAAACATTGACAGGTTGTAATTTGCCAGTTCCCAACAGACCATTCTCAATGGTCTTGCTTGATGAACAGTCAGCTATTCGCAAAGTGCACATTATTAATTCAAAAGAATCCATGTTGCAGACAGCATGGGTGGTCATTGTAAAAATGCTGTGAACCAAGACCTTTTGCAGGTGCCAGCATATGACAATGAAACAGGTGTTAGGAATGGCACATGAGATGCTATACTATCCTACATTTTATTACTGCGTCTTCGATTTCTGGCTAAAAAGATCTACAAAAAGTTAAGTCCACATGATAGCAATGGTTACCAACAAGTCAGGCTCAGCTATTAAAGTCCCTAGGCTGGTGTGCAATGATGCAGAAGCGCTGAATTTTATTCCCCAACTGTCCCGTTTACTAAAACGCGCACTAACACATGCACGGCACGATACTTGTGAGGCTATTACTTTTATTTCAGGCTAATTCAAATCTGAACTTAAACATCTTTATGAACTACCAACTTAACAAAACAACAGGCAATAACATTAAATGGCAAAATCCCTCAACCCAGTGTAGGCTAGCCCAGATTTTAGGACTATGCCTTTACCAGTAACCCTTCTGCTTGAAAGATCTCATGAGTCATGACCCAAGCACCGGAAAGGTTCATCAACTTTATGGGCATTTATGGAATGAAAGTGGGTACTAAACGTACACTTCTGCATTCTGTTAGGTACAGTTACTGTGATCTTTTTCACCCTCTGCTTCTGTACGTATGATTTATAGGCATTGAATGTATATTTTGTTGTTGCTGTTATACTGTTTTCAGTATTATGACAGTATATCTGGATATCAATAACATTGGGTTTGATTTAAATAACTTAATTGTTTCACTAAGATTGGGTTTGGTTAATTGGAGATAAAACATGGGTATTATGATTTCTGTGACCTCATTTATAACAGTCGTATTATTAGATCAAAAGAGAGATCTCAGAATAGTTAGATGAAAATTAGATTTTGTTGGGATGTAATAATAGCCCCAACAAGTCCACTATCCCCATACAAACACACGCACACAAGCGCAGTTGCACACACACCACACACACACACACACACACACACACAAGCGCACATGCACCCACACCACACACATACACACACAAACATATACACACACATACATACACACACGCGCGCGCGCACACACACACACACACACACACATACACTCACTGGATCCGCCCATTACCAATGCAGACAAAGCAAGCATTGAGATCATCCGCATCACAAAATCCCTTTCGAAAATTCTGAATCTAATGATCCTCGCTGCGAGGAAGAGAAGGCAGGTTTGACTTATGGCTAGTATTCTCCTTGCAGGCCAGACATCACAAGGGAAATATCGATCGGATGCGGTTAAACTCTTTTTTCCCCTTTTACGGCGTGTGTGCGCCACTGGCGACGAGTCAGTGAGTCAGTCGTTACGCATGTGCTCAGGACTAATCAGCTACATGCACTGAGCTGACTTTATCGAATTTGAAGTATTATTCAAACCCACTTTCTGTTTAAGCATGCAATAATAACAATATTGATAATAACCTTATACTTCAAATATATTATGAGTCTTCATTCCAATTTCACGTACAATAACTTTCAGCGACGTCGTTCTGGATTAGAAAACGCGGCGAGCTTACCAACTGTCCCATGATGTCATTGCCGTGGATATCTATCAATATCAATGTATACTGTGCCTAAAGGCACAGCACAGATAATATCACATGAACCTGATGCCACCATGAAGGAAATAGCGCAGTGTAACAAGCCACTTTTTCCAAGGATTCAACAAGCTAAAAAGCCAGCGACTGGGTATGAATGTGTACAACTGATATCACATGAAAGAGTGAGAATTGAGATGAGAGTTGAAATTTTCCTTACGTCCTCGTCTTCGCTTCGTCTCTCGTTTCGTTGCTGGAAACGGGGTCTCTTTTCTGGCGCGGGGTGTTCGGTTTTCGCAGCATTTTCCTCTTCAGCACTCTGTCCACCTAGAAGGTGACTGGCCTCCGGTGGGATTGGGAAAGATTTATTGGTGTTAATCTTCCCGGTAAATCTTTGATAAAGCGAAGCCATAAGTGAAAGCCAAAAGTCTACCGCATGTCACGACTGAATATTAAAGTTGTTCATAAATCGACTGGAATTTACAGCTTGTTGTTAGATGTTTGTGTCAAACGGCTTCCCTGTAGGACTCGCTAGAATGAAGGAGCCACAAAAACCATTCGGCACAGAAATTCAGCGAATTCAAGTGAATTGTTCAATCAGGTCAATGGTTCTTAATGCTATATTTTCATCCAAAAAGGCGGGATGTCGGCTCAGTGTCTTGGAGGCAGCAGGAAAGCAGAGAGCGTTGAAAGCGGTGTCGATAAAGTCTGCTCTACATTCCAAGCACGTTGTATCTCCACCTCGGTCCTTAGGGGGCTATTAAGATCGTGCCGTCCGTCCGATGTAGCAGCGAAAGATTTTAACTCTGAGCCGAGTATCGCTTTCGTATTAAACTGAAGAAATATTTATAATGTAATGATGCGATGACACCGAGATTTAAGGCTAATTAAATGACGAGACGACGGAGGGAAACCAGCAGTCTTACTCTAGTGATAATTTCCACTGAAGTGACCCGATCGCAAGATGCTCAGAATCTGACATCCTCATCAATTTCGAATACCGTAAACAACATCATACGGCTCCTCCTATTATGCTTAACACCGCATTTTTAAGAATCGAGTATTACCACGGCACTTACGCGAGCCGGTCCACGAAATTTGTATTCCTACTTTACAATCTTTGCTTGTTTCTTCACTGAGTCATGTCTGTCATAAAGCGTCCTCCAGTGCCACTCTGTGGCTCTCCATAATACGACAGTAAACGAAGTCAGAACTGCGACGCGGTTAGGCTTTGCTTTTAGAGGCCTATAAACGAACACGTAATTTGGACTAAAACTAACATTGGTCAAAAATCCATCTGAAGAATCTCATGAGATGCGAAAACGCACTCAACTTCACGAACCAAAATTGACGCACAGAGAAATTAATGCTTGACAAATTAATTTTCCCTTCATAACGGTAAATACGAGTAATAATGCAATAAAGATAAAGGCTGTGGAAAAAAACATGAGGCGCTGTTTTTTGGGAATGCTGGATGCAGCGAGTAGAAATACATTTCAGCACCATGGAGAGCGCCACAATACCAGATAAAATTAACCTGTTGAATCGTGAAGATGTAACAAGCTCAGCCTGCTGATAACCATCAAAATATATTTTGTACATATTTAATATATTCAATATCATATGACCTAATATCCGAGGAACAGAGAAATCGATTTAATACATATGAATGTCAAGGTCACAGTCAGAGAGGGCAGTTTTTGTCGACAGTGAGCTGTCTTTTCTATGTGAAAGACTTGACTTATCAGCTGAGTCTGAGGTGAAATAGCAATAGTACTGCGGCACTACGCAAAGTGATCCGCCCGACTGAGTCGGTCACTCTACAATAATCCCCTTTATTTAAACTTTAACTATGAATCGACTTTGACCTTTCTCTTTAAGCAGCAGCAGTTATTTAATAAAGTGCCCCATGCAGAGCCAGTATAGCATATCAGCATGCATAATTAAATACTCGTCATAACAAGATTACAATAACATAACCACCCAAGAAGTGGGTCCCGCTGAATAGTGTCGTATACTCATCCATATGCCGCGGCTTGATATCATTAGCATAATTTATTATTTGCTGAGCTCCAAAGCACTCAGCTCTAAAGGATATTAACTGAGCTCCTCTTTTAGCTGCAGAACAGCCATTGGCCTTGATACGGTACCGACTTCAATCTGAGCAAAATGCAGGAGCCGGAACTCCTGTATAAATGAAATCCCTCTGTGTCCCTGACATGGGAAAGTGAGCTTTGTGTGCTTCCTAGAGCAAATTCTAGATGATCTACTGCTTCACTAAGCCCCAACATGTATGATCAATATGAAATATGGGGCACTCATACAGCAACATTCTCTTAGAATTCTCTTATATTTTGTCTAATTTGTGTTGCAAGAAAAAATGAGAGAAGTAAACTCCAGATGCACCAAACGTTCTTACCATCCAAATCTGCTCTTTTCATGTTTGCTGAATGATGAATGCCATTTGATTGTGAAGGTGCATGGCCAATTTTTTTGTTATTAGCATAGGTAATGCCCACTAAACACTATATAAGGGCAAGTGTTGTGCCGTGTACAAAGAGCCTACTCTGGCACCTTTAGATAGAGGCCACTGAAAAAAGGTTGTAAGAAGATCAACTTCAGTGGCAGCGAAATTGAAATACTGTTAAATCAACTTAAAAAGAGTAAATTTCATCTTTCAGAGTTTCATAGGCTTAATTGGGATCAATTCACCAACAGTATTGTTTAACCATAAATTAAACAATCCAATGATTACATTCTTTTAAAACACAAAAAAAAATACAAGTATCTAAATTTGATTCTATCTGTCATGCCCTGGCACCCAGTAAAGTGAAAATGGCACCAGGGCATGGAGTGGAGCTGAGGACCCTGGTGCAGGAATGAGAATTTTATTAAATAAAGAGTGCAAGATAACAAAAACAAATACAAAACTTAGAGGAGAACTGAATGGGAATGCACCAAAAAAAAAAAAAAACGGTAAGAGACTATGGCTACCTGCCTGTGAAGGGGGAAACTGAGGTTTAAATATGAAGAGGGAATGGGAATAATGGTAATATGTAATTACTCTATTACATATGTCAACTTATACAATTTGCCTATAATTATATCGTGAATGGCTTTCCTGGGATATTATGTTTTTGGTCCGACCGCCGCCGCCGCCGCACCGCCCTACGTGTTAACGCGATAGCTTCAGTAATATTTCAATTAGAAATTTCAAGTTTTGCATATAAGTAAGTATCATAAAGAGTAAGAACTGATTCGATTTTGGACAATTTACGATTTCTAGATTGGCCACCAGGGGCCAAAAACTGATTTACGTGTTAACGCGATAACTTCAGTAATATTTCAATTAGAAATTCCAAGTTTTGCATGTAAGTATATATCATAAAGAGGAAGAACTGACTCAATTTTGGACAATTTACGATTTCTAGATTGGCCACCAAGGGCCAAAAACTGATTTACGAGTTAACGCGATAACTTCAGTAATATTTCAATTAGAAATTCCAAGTTTTGCATATAAGTAAATATCATGAAGAGGAAAAACTGATTCGATTTTGGATAATTTACAATTTTTAGATGGCCACCAGGGGCCAAAAACTGAAAAAATAACTGTTTTTATCATATCTCTGGAAATATTTGTCCAAATGACCTCAAATCAAGTGCAAATGAAAGGTCGTGACCTGAGGGGCTTTATATTGTATTGGGTCTTTTCAGGGATTGGGGAATAGGAGGATTGGGGGCGTTCGGGGATATACCCCAAGCCATCGCCTCCGACGGCATAAGCCTAGTTTAATTTCTATTATTTTCCCCCAATTACGCATTTTATAGTCTGACAAATAAAGTTGAATTAGAAGGATTTCCCCGGTACGTCTTCTTCTGCTGTAGCCCATCTGCTTCATGCTTCAACATGTTGTGCATTCAGAGATGCTCTTCTACACACCTGGGTTATAATGAGTGAATACTTGCATTACTGGTGCCTCTCTATCAGCTCAAATCAGTTTGGCCATTCTCCTCTGACCTCTGGCGTCAACAGGGCATTTTGGCCCAGAGAACAGCCAAAACTGGATTTTTTCTCTTCTTCGAGCCGTTCTCTGTAAAACCTAAAGATGGCTGTGCGTGAAAATCAATGTAGGTCAGCTGTCACTGAAATACTCAGATCAGAATGTCTGGTATCAACAACCATGTCATGTTTAAAGTCACTTAAATCACCTTTCTTCCCCATTCTGATGCATTCTGATCTGAACCTCAGCAGATCTTCTTGACCATGTCATTTATACTCAACAAAACCAGGTCAGGATCACTGAATTTTTTCTTCAACATTTCCTCTTGTTCTGAGCTTCCTGTGGTGAGAGCACTTGGTGGTCACACAAGATATTGAAATGATCTTGGACATTGACTTTTCGTTTTAGAGGTCTGGACTAGGTGTGATTTTGGTCCTCTCTGTGAATACCCCATTTTGGGGTGATGAAATCATGTGATTAAACATTTTGATGCATTTTGTGTCTTGGATTAATACCAATGAGGTAAAAAACACCCAGAATTTGCGTTCAGTTTTTACATTTTGCATACTCGGGTAAAAATGGAGGGTTCCTTCACTTTTTTGTTGAGTATATATCATTATATATGTTATGTATTACTTCTCTATACTTTGACCAGTTATATGAACAGAACATTTCAATATGTAACTTCCCTATTCCAAAACACGCTGGGCCCAAGGCATTGTTCTTTGCCAATTTAATTTCCAAGGCTTCTTTGTATTTTGTGTGGTGCACCAAGGGTATTCAAATAAATGATTCAGTCACTGAAGCCCACACAGCAAACCGGCCTTGAAATCGAATGTTTTGGAGTGCAACGAGATAAATAGAGAGATGCTGATTAATCTCCTTGATAGGAAGGGGTTTAATATGTGCAATGCAGGAGTCATTATAAGACTGGTTTTCAACATAAGAGGAAGGATAACAGATGAAACTTGTGATGGCATGTGACACAATCCACCGACAAGTCAGGGGGGTCATTCCCACAGTCTGACCAAGGAAACTTCCTGGGCAGCTATGCTGTAGTGCCCTTAACCTTGTTAAATTTTATTGTTCATAACCAAGAGACAGAGCACTAAGTTATATAAAACAAGTGAACTCAAGATCTCCAAGCATTATTTAAGGACAAATTTCAAAAGTATGAGTTTGAGCAGCATCCTAATGAATCAGTAGTTCAATCAAAAAGACAATTATTCAATGTAACATTTTACCAGTGTAACACAGCGCTACATCACAGATCACAGCATCGATGAGCTTCCATAACTGGTGGAAAGTTCCTGTGTAACTTTCCAGAATAATTCCTCTGAATCCCTCTGAAGTACAGGCTCTATTTACTCAGCATACCATTAATTTTAGTCCTGTATGAGGTACACAGTCACCATTAAAACACCATTCACTGTTTCTCGAAGGTCATTGTCAAAATGCTTGCTGTTACTTTGAAGTCTGTAAACATTCTCGCTGTCACACAGTTCTGCATTTAAAAGACACTCACACATGCAATATTCACACAGACACACACACACACACACACACACACAAAAGAAAGAAACCATTCTACAATCCTCACTTAGAGAAGCAAAGAATCTTAAGGACTTATTGCTTTATTCTCAATTTCCTCAGGCATCTCCCACTGAGATAAAAACATGTTTATCAGAGGGGCCGTGTTCCACAAGTTAGCAACAAAATCCAATGTGCAACTAATGACTTATGAATGAGTCCCCAGCACTGCATCAGTCTGAGAAAATGTTCTTGATTCAGGATTAGCACAGAGGCTTTAGCATATCCCAGAAACTGTTGACAGAGTATGCTTTGGACAGTCCATCCAGAGCAGGGCATGGTTTATACAACATATTTTAAACTGCATAAAGGAGGTAAGCACTGAAAATAAACTTAATTTCCACACCAATTCATAACCCTGTGTAGAGTAGCAACTGAAAGCTGTCTCCTCCAATTCTGAGGACGTACATGGTGTGACAGAAATTAGCAGGTCAGTGGAGACAGGTGGTAGGTGCTTGTATTGAAGGTGAGCTGACAAGATAAGAAAGATTTTCTCCTATAAGAGTTCTGAACAAAAACAACTCAGGCCGAGAATGTGTTAAGACACCTGCTGTGCTGTCCATCCATGCATGTTTATCTAAAAAGCTTGGGAGACCTCATTTCTCCGCTCACAATAAAACCAGAGAAGAGATTTGCAAATCTAAGAAACTACAAGGTAGTTACAACCAGTGGCGACTGGTGAACTGACGATAGGGGAGGCTCAAAACAATCCTTTAAAAGCAATGATTGGTCATGACCTGTTGTCAATCATTCATTATAATTACCATTACAGAAACTTTGAAAACTCTCAACATTATCAGATGTGGCCAGTTTTCATTAATAATGCACACCGATTATGACTCCAGACTTCTTGTGCTTTTCTTTTCTACAGGGATTGGAAGCGATGCATGTGTTTCATGATTGTTTAAACGAAATAAGATAATTTGAAATGTATTTATGCAATTCAATTATTCCAACCCCTCCAGTGTAGAAGGACTTCAATTCCATGTGAGAATCTCTTACATACGCGTTTATTGAATAATTGCTGACTACAGCAGAGAAATGTAAATATGCCACTTAAACTCACACCGAATGCGTGAGAGTTGACAGGTATGCATTATAAATGAAAACTGGCCACAACTGATGATGTTGAGAGTTTTCAGAGTTTCTCTAATGGTAATTTAAATGAATGATTGAAAACAGGTTGTGACAAATTATTAATTTTAAGGGATTGTTGTGAGCCTCTCCTATCGCCTGTTCACTAGCTGCCACTGGTTACAACGTATCTGAAAGAACGAGTTCTAAGAGTGGTAGTAAGACAATGTTTATAAGCATAAATTTAGTATGCAGCCCAATTTTTTGCATTCTGTATGAGATGAACAAATTAACTATATATAGTGCAAAGTTCCCAGGTTACACATTTCATACAGGCATGAATAACGACTGTTTCAGCAAATGCCCTGAAACCTGTGTCAGTGCAGAGGGGAATGCAGTTTGTGTACTTACATCGTTATATTTGATGATCATCTCTTTTTGCTCATGCATGGAATGTAAGCTATGCAATATATACATATATATATGTGTGTGTGTGTGTGTGTGTGTGTGTGCTTTCTGTTGCCCTTTTCCCCAATCTGTGAAATGTCCTGTCACCTCGCCATCGACCCTCTCCAGTCTTTCTTCTTCTCCTCATTCCCGGGGTTCTCCCTCGCTAACATCAGGCAGCTGGGTTCCCCCTTTTTTCAAGCCTGGTTCTGTCCAAGGTTTTTTTTTTTTCGTACTATGGTCACCATTGGCGTGAACTTTGAAGGGTCACGGCTCTATCCGATGAAAAGCATGCTGAGTCAGTTATAGTTGTGAAAAGTGCCTCACAAACAAAATGGGATTTAATTGGAAAAAATTAAATAAGTCGATTTAATTTAATAATAATTAATAATAATAATGCGATAAAATTCTGTTTAATTTATATTGCTCTCTTCTGAAATAACCAATACTTTATGGCACCCTATGGACATTGACTAGGCTAATGGCATTGGAAGAAAAGAAAACCCTCCCCTGATGAAAACACCGGAGGCTGAGAGGGCCCTATACCCTGTAAACACTAAAAACCTTATGATTGGTCGCTATTCACGAGAGAAGAGAATTCTATTTAACCAAACCTAATGAAATTAGGTTTCATTGCTTCCCAAAAAATTACCTATAATGAATTGATGCAATATTTTCACTTTGATGCAAAAGTTCCTTTTTTTTTTTTCTTCAAAGCACAGGTATGATCTGTATGATTATCCAGTATCACGTCTTGGAGGTCAGAACTTTCATTCCTGCACACTCATACTGTATTTTTAGCAGCTAGCACACGAGTCTGATGAATTGTCAACAGTGCTGCTTTAATCATGCCACGCTGACTGGATGTCTCAAAGGTTCATTAGCTCTGGCTGGCACCCAGGTTCACTCATTGAGCCGGAAGAAGATTCATCCTGTTGATAGATTCTGGCTGAGTCCAGGCATCATTTACTTCTGTCTTCCCCGTGAGCAATAGGGTGACTGGGAGCGGCAGACATTTCTATTATGGCAAGCCTATGGCCTTTCACCACAATAAGTTTTTACTCTTTTCCTCAAAATTCTTTGTTTTTGCTTTTTGTTCAGGCAATAATCAATTTTGTCAGGGAATAACACTGCCAAGATACTTCACAGCTAAGTCTTCTTTGCGCATAGCTTTATTTTAAACCAGCAGTGTAATTTTGATTTTACTTTCATTATCTTTCGTCAGTCTTCAGATAACCTATTATACCTCTTCAAGGTGCAGCGACTACAACTCTGGCATCCGATCAATGAGGACCATAACAGCAGCCGTAATTACCTTACAATGGAACTATAGTGGCATCTAGTGGAAGTTATAATTACTACATGATTCGCCTGCATTGAACTTTGAGAGAAGAAGCTCCTGTTTGGAACTTCAACACGCTTGTCAGAGGCCCGACACCGTCCTCTCGTAAGCGGCTGAATATCATGCCTTCACGAATGAAATGAGTTTTTCAGGACGGTGTCTTTGTCCTTATTCATGTCTCGTCTGCCTAGGCTGTTTCCCAGCAACGCGCTTGACATGCATTTAGACTTCTTTTTTGTGATGAATGTCTTCGTCTTTCTGCTCGCGTTCGATCCAGACACCACGTACGGACTGCCGAAGCCTTCATCTCCCAGAGGATTACGTATTCACGGCAGTACTACATTAAAAATCACGTCTCCTCCGCAGCAACTGGAACGATGTGCTTCTCGCTTGGACAGCAACCACTGAAACCTGTCATGCGTGATATTGGCATTATACTGACCGATATATCATTCCCGTTGCACTTCGCAATTTCTCTGGACAGGAGCCAAGAATCGGAATTTTAGGAACAGTCCACTTCACTGGAACTTCTTCATACATGGACGTATGGGCATATGGGCGTCACTGCTTGGCGAAAAAAAAAGTCATTTCATGTCACTTTATGCCGCTGTCTCACGATTTGATGATATTGCGAAGCATTTATTTGCACCTGTGTCTGGCCAGAAGAATCTGTATAATGATCTAATGTAAAATTACGATCACCTTTCCCCTATCCAAATCTAATTAAGTAATCTGTAGCCTATATATTTGAAATAGGCTATCAGGATTCGCTTTCCCTAATTCCCATCTAATACTGCTGTAATTATTTCGGAACAGTGCACGATGTTCATTACGATACCTTTCCCCCATGCCGGTCTCGAATCAATCAAATTCATTAATTGAATCAGATTCGCTTTCCGCAATGCAGTTAACCACTGGCGTCAAATAACAACGCCGAAGCACTCCTCTTTGTCGTATGTCGACGGTCGGGCAAGAGTGTCACTCGGGCAGGTCGGGATGAGAACATATTGTATTACCAATGCTGGGACATAGGGTGTCACACACCATATTTTGAGACCCATAAGATTTAGTGACCTGCAGTGTTGGAAGAAGTATTCTGACTGTTTACTAAGTTAAACTGTACTACAACGCAAAAATACTTCAAATTTTGCCAAAAATCGGGCTGTGGCCGATATATTAAATACACATAACAGAGAGCAGTATCAATACTGATGAATCAATGCATTAACACCATTCTGTTGTTAATTTAATGCATATATCAGTCATGGCCCAATAAATAATTTGAGCTCTTCTTTCTCCGCTGAAGGTCATGGTATCTGATCCAGGCTGGGATTTTAACGTTTTTTCAAGTTTGAATCAACGTCATGGATTATAGTTGAATCACCGTTGAATCAGCCTCTGTTTTGATTTTGAAAGATAATTCAACGTTGATCACGCCGCATTTTTTCAACATTTTTTCAATGTTGTTTCAACGTTGAAACAAATCTTGCTCAAATTTCAGTGTTGATTTGAAATCATTTTGTTAACCTTTTTACAACCATCAGAGTTAAAAGTTGTTTCAATAGCGTTTCAATGTTGAAACAAGTCACATAGTTTCAACTATATTTCAATGTTGAAGGTCAGTTGTGTGCTGGCTGGGATTAGTCCCCACATGAGGTGTAAATGAAGGGTTGTAACAATCATTGTTCATCACTGACTTGGCCAAACCAATCAAAGAGAGTTGAACACAGAAAGACTCGTTGATAAAGGGCCAAACTCATTTAAAAAGGTAACAATGAAGCCTGGCTCCTGGCTCTCCCCTGACTCCTTTACCTTCGCCTGGTGGTGTGCACTCGCAAATCTTCCCTAGGGTTCAGTGAATCAATCTGATGAATTATTCACTGCATCATCACACCTCACATTTATCTGTCCACACCACTGGGACTGACTGTCCCTCCCTCTCTCCCTCTCCCTCTCTCTCTCTTTCGACACTTTCATTCCAAGGCGGCAAATTACTATGTCTGAGAAACACAGATCAATATTATGCACCACAAAATCTTGCATATAATTAAATTTTGAACCCTCACCATCTCAACACTGTTTGTGTCACAGTGATGGCTGATGCAAACAGAACACAAAATAATCAGCCAAGGACATCATGTCAAATATTGGACAGCAGGTGACTGTTGTTGTGCATCAATCAAAAAAACTGAGACCAGACTCAAAGTTCTGCCATTTAGGTTTTTTTGTGTCAGCAATACTGTGCCTCCATTAATTTTTCCTGGAGGGCAGCATTATAGCAGATGCCTACTCAGAATATGCATTGAGAATTAATTATACCCTGCCACTAAAGGCAAAATTTAATGGGATCCAAGTTCTGCAACGAAACATGTTGCTTACCATGCAGATTTTACAGAGAAAATCCTGCAGCAGCAAGCCATGCTCTTTGTCATATTTTTTCTTTTAACACTTAACACTTCTCCCACTTTTTCATTCAAATGCAAAATGCAGAGGCAGAGAATAATCTGCTAGTTGAGAGTTAAGTTTGACTTAAAAAACTAAGGCACCAGCTGCAAAGTATTTTTCAGTTTGCTCAACTTCAAGTCCTGGTGGTCACTCGGGCTCATTAAAAAAAAACGCTTAGAACTAGAACTTGAGCCAACTCCACAATGTTTTGTAGCTGGATGCTTTGTTTTATTTTTATTTTTTCAAATCCGGCAGAATTTGGACTTTTTTTAGCATAAATATAGACTGCCATTCACTCTCAAATTTCTAATATGACTGGTTAATTTAATTTACTCTTGTTGAATTTGTTTTTGGTAATTATTTTTCTTGGTTGGATTGTTTGAGGCCAAGGTGAAGATCACCCTAAATTGTACCACACAGTGCTGTGAAAAAGTATTTGCCCCCTTCCTGATTTCTTGCTTTTTTCCATATTTTTTACAGTTACATCTTTCCGATCATCAAACAAATTTTGATAAAAGACAAAGATAACCCAAGTAAATACAAAATGCATTATTCAAATGATGATTCTATTTATTGAGGGGAAACAGATATCCAAACCTTCCTGGCCCATTGTGAAAAAGTAATAGAAGCACTGATGACTAAAACCTCACAAGTCAAGTCAAGTCAAGTGTGACTTATGGGGTTTTAGTAATAGGTGCTTCAATTGCCCCCTAAATCCTAATAACTAGTTGTGCCACGCTCGGCGACAACAACTGCAATCAAACATTTGGGATAACTGGCAAGGAGTCTTTCACATCGCTGTGGAAGAATTTTAGCCATTCTTCTCTGCAGAATTGTTTTAATTTGGCCACATTGGAGGGTTTTTGAGCATGAACGGCCTGTTAAAGGTCTTGCCACATGCAAATTTGTCTAGGCCACTCCAAAATCTTCTTTTGGTTTTTTTTAAGCCACTCAGAGGTGGACTTGCTTGTGTGTTTCGGATCATTATTCTGCTGCATAACCCAAGTGCGCTTGAGCTTGAGATCACCAACTGATGGCTGGACATTCTCCTTCAGGATTTTCGAGTAAGGAACAGAATTCATAGTTCCATCAATTACTACTAGTCGTCCAGGTCCTGAAGCAGCAAAGCATCACACTACCACCACGTTTGACTTTTGGTATGATGCTCTTTTTACAAAATGCTGTGTTCGTTTTACGGCAGATGTAACAGGACTCGGACTTTCCATGAAGTTCAACTTTTGTCTCGTCAGTCCACAGAATATTTTTCCAAAAGTCTTTGGGATGTTTTTTGGCAAATGTGAGATGAGCCTTTGTGTTCTTTTTGGTCAGCACTGGTTTTCACCTAGGAACACTCCCATGGATGCCACTTTTGCCCAGTCTTTTTCTTATTGTTGAATCATGAAAACTTTAACTGAGACAAGTGAGGCCTGCAGTTCTTTAGATGTTCTTCTGGGTTCTTTTTAGACCTCCTGGATGAGTTGTGGATGCGCTCTTGGAGTAATTTTGGTAGGCTGGCCACTCCTGGGAAGGTTCACCACTGTTCCAAGTTTTCTCCATTTGTGGATAATGGCTGTCATCATGGTTCACTGGAGTCCCAAAGCCTTAGAAATGGCTTTGTAACTATTTCCAGACTGACAGATGGCAATTACTTTGTTTCTCATCTGTTCTTGAATTTCTTATGATTGCGGCATGATGTGTTGCTTTTTGAGATCTTTTAGCCTACTTCACTTTGTGAATTAGGTTCTATTGAAGTGATTTATTGATTTGGCAGGTCTGACAGTAATCAGGCCTGGGTGTGGCAAGTGAAATTGGACCCAAAAAATGTGGTTCATCACAATTAATTCATGGTTTAAGGGGGGGGATTACTTAAGGCCAGGAAGGTTTGAATAGCTTTTCCCCTTAATCAATAAAATCATCATTTAAAAACTGTATTTTGTATTTACTCGGGTTATCTTCGTCTTGTATTAAAATTTGTTGGATGATCGGAAACATTTTTAAGTGTAAAAACAAGTGTAAAAAAAAGTGTACTTTTTCACGGCTCTGTATTTATTCACTAAATAAATTAAAAAATAATTAATAATCAGAAAGCAGTGCTACTGCCTTGTAATTCATACACCTCCCCATCAGCTGCAACAGGAAGCAATGAAAATATTCTTACTTGCGCCAGTTATTAGCTCTAGTGATCAAATTTGAGGCCCTTCTCCCTTTTTTGTGTTATTTTTACCATGATAGCACCTGCTAACTGGAACCACTGACTCAATCTTAAATTGAACAATTTCTTTGTTGTGCTTCATAACAAGGTGGCAGAAGTATGATCCTGCTTTAATATTTTTTTCTAATCACTACTACACTTGTTTCATTCTCCATTCATTGCCTGTAATTAGACTGTCTACCTTGTCATGTAACTAAGTGCTTCATGTCCAGTCCTTTGACAGAATAAATTTTAATCTCTATTACACAAATCCTTGTTTAATAGAGGTTGAATAAAGATGAAATAAAATGACTGAATCACCGCAAGTGCAGGTAAAGTTGGTTAGCCTCGGTGTCAGTGGAGTGAGCCTGGAATGTCATTCGACAGCTCAGACTGGGAGTCAGCAGGGACAGAGAGTAGTGTTATTCGTCTTTCATGGGTTGGGTGTCTTGGGTTAGCGGGGGCTACAGCGTGACTTGGAACTCTGCAGTTTCCAGCCAGTTATCAGCATCATTGGTCAGGGATGTTCCCTGAGCTATAGTACAGCTTTATGTCTGGGTGCAGCCAATTCACAAATCACAATGAATGAAGCCGTTCCAAACTAAAGGCTGAGAGGGAACCCTCTCTTTGCCAGCCTCACTGCTCCACCCCAGGCTGCTTCAGACTATCAGGACACAAATTTCAACAAAACATCTTCCTGGCAACAGCTTAGGGCAGTAGCAGCGAATAGGATCTCTCCTTCTTAGATGCATCTGATAAACTATTTTGGAGAAATCAGCAGCAATAAAAGGATTCAGGTCACATTTACTTCACACCAAAGCCCCACCTATTTTCATTTCAGAAAAGTATCTACATTTAAATTCCATCTTACAGGCAGACTGACACAGGTGTCACAGTTTAAACCTGCTTTGGAGCAACTGATATATTCATTAGTCTAGACATTTCACATTACTGCCCTCTGACCAAGAGCAGACGAGCAGCATGATGTCTTTATTCCGACTTAATCTGATGCAGCGCTCTTCAATAAACCTGCTCATCTTTGAGACACAAATTCCAGCATGCAAATCATATTGCCTGAGCTTGCTGTGTGTGACTGGCAGGAAAATGTGTTCACTTGCATGTTAATGGGCAGCCATTACTGCATGAGCGGTCAACGACAGGAGAGCTTACGGGAATTTTGATCGTTAAACTCAACCCCAACTCATGGCCACCATCTTGGGTTCAGTAATCACAGCTGATTCCATTTTAAATTGGAAACTGCCTTTGGAATTCTTCAAAACAACATCAGAACTCCTACCTTAGGGCTGTAATAAAAAAAAGCCCAAGGCCAACAAGAGATATGATTTTTTTTTTTTTAAATCTGTCATTTTTCAATCATTCTTCAAACAAGCACAAAATTGCCACTGTTTTTTATACGTATATACAGGAGCCATAAAACTTTTTGTCTTATTTGCAATGCAGTATGTACACAAAATCTGTGATGGATTTTACATTTTGCAATGAAACAAACACACCATTTTATGTAACGGGAAAGCGGGTACATTCTCAAACTTATGCTTACACATGGTGTATATCAATATTTCAAATCAGCATTACTTGCATCCAGTACACATTTGGGTGCTGAAGTATAAATTTACTTCATAACTGCAAAGAGAGAAAAATATTTTGCTATTATGCGAGATGGAAGTCGACAAAATGCGCATTGCAATCTGTTTACTCATTCTCCCAGGAACCAGGCCAAATTACTCCTGAATCCAATTCAAAATGCACAAGATAAGGACGTGAGGAAATTGAGTTGGAGGACTTGGGAATACAGACTTGTGGCTCAGGACTAGAATCTTAGCAGCTGAGGTCACAGGCACAGGACTGCGAGTAGAATGGCCAGGGGTGAAGTTTCCTGTGCAAACCACTCAACACAAACCAGGGATATGAACACAGCAAAATATTCAGAGTAAAATCAACTCTTAAAGAGTCTATTTGGTCCCACTTTGGCAAGACTGGACTCAAATAGACTCTGTAAGAGTAAATTCCACTCCATAAAAGTCAAATTTACATAAATCATTTTACCGTGAAGAGAGGCCGGGATGCAATGGTGAAAAAAAAAAAACAGAAACTAGGAGTTTGAAAACTGAGGAAAATTGTGGATTGTGGGGAGAAGAGCATGTGAGCGATGTTTCAGTTTGATAGAGGCAATAAATTTGATAGCAATAATTAAGCTGCTGTGTTTAATTTCCATTGATAATTTTCCAACATTGGCTAAGTACTTCCTCAAATATTTGTTGGCAATCATGCAGATAAAGCACTATCTTATACTATGGAGCAGTCATGCAAATCAAGCATTATCTCGTTCCCTAGAGCAATCATGCAAATCAAGCATTATCTTTTTCTATAGAGTAGTCATATCATTATGACTGAGGGACAGTTATACAATCTACCAGAATAGAATTGGCATGATCTCTCAGAATATGATTGGATAAGCTGCAGGGCCGGATCAAATGAGTTTTGAGGAGGGGTTCCTGGCTGGGGTCTGGGGGCCAAGGGGCAGCGACCCTGTGGGAGCTTAGGGGGCAAAAAATACAGCATTTTAGCTATTTCTGAGGCAAAAATCGAGCTATTTCCAGGCATTCTACATCTGATTTCAACCAAAATAGATCACGTTAAAATGTCTCTAATAACCAACAGGAATACCCAGGTACCCATTCAGCTTATTAGTAAATCTACACCAAAAGCATGTCTTCACCCATGAAAATGAAAAAATATCCTAAACGTAAAAGTCTCATCAAAAATCAACAACAAAATTTCAAACCTTGAGTTTAAAGAGAATGTTTTTTATTAGATCATGCAAGAAAATGTGCACTGACCTCCTGTGTTTCAGCACAGAAATACAGCAAAGGTTCATTGTGCCTGTGGCTCTGGCAGGGGAGCGATGTCAAGTCTATACAAGTTTCTATTTAGTTCTATTTCTATTTATGTACATTCAAACGGCCCATGGACTCAATTGGACGCACCAGGAACGCAAGGCTCTCGCCAGCTTTGTGCGAAAGATTGGTTTAGGGCTCGTGGGAAATGTCAGAAGCCATTCAATCAAATGGCTACTGGCAAAGTCTTACTGACAGCATCACAAGCCGATCACAGAGAGGAATATACATTGCCAACAAGCTGAATGCTGACAAACTGAGATCTTTGAAGCAATGCTCGAGAAGAAAAACATGCGATGAGACTGGTAGATCTAGTTTTGTTATAACACGGACATATTGAGCCAACAATAGCAAGCGCAGATTTACCCTCAAACTGTTTTTTTATTGCAAAATATCAAAGGTAAGAAATTTCTTTGCATATCTCTTCAGGATATGAAGTGAATGCCTGCTGTTCTTTGAGTGTGGTGTTGGTTTAAAATGACAGGGCATATATTGTTGGATTCTGTGGACTTTCCTCTTTCATTTGAGGTATCGTTTGCATGCACAGCACAAATTTGGGTGAAATTCTAGCAATTCAGCGCAGATATAATTTGTTCCTATGTTTTGCTACATGCTTAGTCACTTGCTTGGTGCTTGAATTGTGTTCAGTTGAGGTAAAAATGGTCAACATGAGCTTTTCGCCCATTTTTTTCGCGGAAATCGGATCCGCTGCATGACAATGTTTTGATTTGGAAACATGCTGTATTTATTATGCATAACTCCAGGCTTAAGGGGTTAATAAGGTGGTAAATGCAAATTTTGACTCGCAAATTGCGATGTGAGCCCGCTAATTTCGAGCCTTGCAGTCACACAGGATCTCTCTGCCTGCAATCTCTCTCAACGAAGATTTCAGTCTTTCTTACCTTCATTTGCATCATGTGGTGCCTGAGAAGAAGGATGAAAGATTTTTTGTCCCAAGCGCATCAGCAGGTTTCAGTGGTTGCGGACTCACAACTTGAATTTGAAAACGTTGCGTAGGCTATGTTGTTTTTCCGGTGAAAAAGTGCGTGGTCGGAAGTGGTGAAACCAAGGGAAGTAACTTTTCAAGGCTGGCGTAGCACCAGTGATTTCCCCTGCGCCTGTGCCCCGTTGACTCAGCTGTGAGACTGCATCCACTATCGCATATGGATAACTTTTTTTTTCCCCGTGAGGCTGAGTAGGTAGTCCTGTGAGGAATTTTTTATTTATTTTTTGCTTATTTTGAAGGTACAAGCTCAGGGCAGGGGGGAGGGGGGTTTCCGGAACCCAGGAAACCTCCTCCAGATCCAGCCCTGATGCTGAATATGGGCAGTCAAGGTGACTCAAGAATTTCTCATGGATAACGCACAAATTTGTGAGTGAAATAAAAAGCTTTCCATAATCAAACAGTAAGCCAATTGCAAAGAGAAAAGATTAGCCCCAGTCATTGATCGTCTCTTTACAAGACTCAATTTCGCCCAGCAGGGCTAAGCTTAATCTATGTCTACTAAGCCGGCTTTGATTAAAATGCAAAAATAACAATATTTCAATCATACTAAATATTCAAATCATACATTTGTTGAAGCTGAACAGAACACAGTTCACAGAAATGCCACCAAAAAATAAAAAAAAATAATAATAAATTGGGTGGAGGTAACAGGTGGCCATCGATTTCGAGTGTTCAGAGCAGAATTTATAGTACGCAATTTGAGGCTGATTGGGAAGATTGCTTTTTGAGAGGGCTGCTGTTTTGCTCATGGCTCAAGGAGCGCCTGCTGGACTGAGCAGCCCTGCATGCTGAATGCAGAGGCAGTTCACTTATCGCTTATCGCTTCACAGCAGTACCACTGACTCACTTCTATTCCATTGCCATTGAATGAGGGTTTACCAGCGCAGTGACATGGCAAGAGTCAATTTTAACTCGAGTACATACCGGTGTTAGTGTACCTGCTCTGTAAAATGCCCAATGTGAAATCTAACTCTTAGTGAGCACATACTCTACCCGTGTCAGTGTGCCTACCCAGCAAAATGTCTGCTGTCAACCTAGCAACAGGTAACTCTACAAGAGTTCATATGAGTGTAATGGCACATTAAAATGACCAGTGTTAATCTAACTCTAAGAGAGTAAATTTGAGTCCAGTGCTGTAACAGGCACAGGCCATTTTAAAAATTACATGGAACACAGTTGACATCATATGACTACAGTGTGTAAGAGTAAAAAGTAATATTTTTTGATATCTTACTTTGTAGCTGGAGAACACGTAAGATTTAGCAAACGCTTAAATTAATAAAACTTATGGATCCATATACGTATGGGTCCATCCGATGCAACTGCTGTTGTCAAATCTGATGAAATTCAGGCCTATTTTAAATTTTAGTGGGCATCCCCAAGGTGTCCAATGGTCCTGTTGTATGTCTCATTAAATTACAGGGAAATTTGTACAAGATGATGTACAAAACCTAGTTATTTACCATTTGATGTAATTTCCATTTTGACACTCTGGCCATAAAATCATGGTTTCCTCGATTTTGAATATTTCCGTCAATATAAGTGTGATATACTGTTGCTTCAGTGAAGTACTGCAATCAGCAGATAAAGAATATTTATGTGACATTGCCTAAAAAATGAAAAAAAATACCTTTTCTGACTTTGAGCCTAAGGGAAAACTTTAGCAAGAACTTAGAGCTTAAGGAGTTAAGGTATCACTTGACTCGCTGTTTTAAAACTGCCTAGCAGGTTCCAGGATGAAATACATGACTTCTCCACTCTAACACGTGAAAACACTGAACTGCAGTGTACAATGATATGTCTACAGGGCATGAACTTTTCACCTTTGCCACTTTTGGTTTTCTGTTGTTTTAGAGAAGATACAACCAGCCACATGTTTGTGCTAAATCCGCAAACAAATCTAAGCCATATTAGAGGCCACCATTATCAGGGCTCCCACAGGGTAGGGCGTGATCAACCTCTGTAAAGCCCAGACAGTAAGAGGCCATTTTTGTTTCTGGGATGACCCCCGCATTTTCTTATAAGATACTCAACATCAAGGCTGCCAACCACCCTGTAGCTTTCCAATTCAACCCAAATTTGGCACTCCTGATTGCAGTGAATAGACGCTCAGTGAGATCTCCACCTGTTGAGCAGGTATGTTTTGATAGGCATGAAGTCAAAACCTACTGGACGGTGAACCTCCTGTTACCGGTTGTATCAGTTCAACTGCTATGGCTGCACAGTCCATGCAGTGGCTGCACAGCTCAGCCAGGTGGACTGCGCACGCAAACAAGCGGCACCTGGCTGTACACACTTCAGATAAGTGGCAAGTTTATAAAATAGTTGAGGATATTTTAGCTGAGAAAACTCAACTGAGGACAGAAAATTTGGTGGATAAAAGCACCAATATGTCTTCCAGGCTCAGACACTGACAGGAAGCCAAAGAAGAGTCATGTCCAATCACCAGTGTGAAGTTTGAAATCCGAAGCCATGTGGATTTATTCTGTTTCTTCCCAGACTGCTAGTTTTGCTCCAGACACTTTCAAAATGGTTCAGAAACACCCACACTGTGCACATTCCACCTGACCTCACGTCTCTTATACATAAATAGGATTCTTACTCAACCAAAATGGAGGAAAAATCAACCCTTCAAACACTTTTCCCTATTCAGCACATTCTGTTTTTCGGATATAATCTAGTGGAACTGCTTCATACCGTGAAGCGAAAAATTAAACTGATTTTTTGAATGTAGTTGTTCGTTCTGCTCAAGCTTTCAAAACTGACCTCTCATATTTCCAACTAATATAATCACATAATGAACTGAGGACTCCTCTGGCATGAAAATACTGTGAACTATTAAGACCTCACAAAAATCCCCAAGCAGAACCATTCCTTGTGTGAAACAAGATGACAAAAAATGCATAAACACCGAAGAGACGGTCTTGTCTAAGTTTGATAGATTTCCCAGCACAAAGCTTAAAAAGAGGAGTCATTGCAGACCCAGTGAATTCTCCTGAAATGAGAATGGGGTTTTCTTCAGCACGCAGAAAAATGTGCTGTAAACAAGATCACTACGCATGTTATCAGTAGAATTGCCCAGAATTTCAGCTTAGCACTCCGTTACTGACAAACCTAACATCATTCTTATCCATTTCAGTCACCAATACCTGCAAATGAAGCGATGGCTTTGCATGCCTGTCCTAATCGTTTTTAAGTGTCTACTTGTCATTATGAGAAAAAAAAAAAACATCTCAGCAACACCTGTTTGTTCCAGATGAAAATGCTCTCGAACACGTCCTGATACGAAAGACACCAACTGTGTTTTCAGGTAAACAGAAAGCTGTTGTTATCTGCAGTGTAAAAGAAGGGTTTTTCAGCTTCTTTCGCTGGCACTGCAGTGAAGTGAAAAAGCACTTTAATCGAGGACCAGGCTGGCTGCAGAAACCGCATCTAAATGAGAGGCTTACCGCTCTGGAGGAGGTGCTGGTGTCGATCTTCAGGTGACCGGCGATCAGAACTGACATGGTGAGCACGGTTCGGGCTCTGACACGCTTGCGCGTGGACTCTAGCCTCAAGTTGAGCAGGAAAAGTCTGGCAGAAGTCCGATGACGGGCGCAGTCGCTCGATTTGACAGTCCCGCCGCCGGTCTTCAGCCATACGCTCTTAACGGGAACGGATCGAACGGCCACATGTGTTCCCCTCTCAAGGATAATGGCGTGGGTCCGAGCAGGAGCCTTTAAACTGTGCTGCCTCCCCTCCCTCTTCCCCTCTCGCAGCCTCTCTCAAAGCTTTTTCCCAGAGGATGCCAGAGGCTGAACTCCTCCAGTAAACTGCAATAAGACTCAAGTGCAGCAGGACTCTCACCAGTGGGATGTACGCATGATGGCCAGCAAATGTCTCTCATGCTCATATGATTGAGCATATGTCCCTGCGTATGCGCGCAATTACATACATGTGGCACATGCATGGGTGACTGCAGGGAGCTGTGCTCAGATTCTTAAATCTATGCACACGCGCGGGTGTGTGTGTGTGTATGCACTCATGTATGAAACATGCATAAAAGCCAAGAATCCAGGGGTCTCACTCACAAATGGTGCTTAAGTGCAGAAATGATGCATATGTCAATTTCTCTGAGAATTCTGCATTCATGAAAACAAACTTGACACTAAAAAATACATAAAATGAATATGATTAAACAAATATAAAAAATTTAGTTAATCCTGATTACTTCAATAAAAATTGCCTGCAGTCCAGCTTGCCAATGGTTCCATAAATTCAGATGATTTCTAATGTGCTCAGTTTTTTTTCTTATGAGGATTGACACCATGTATGTTTGAAGTCCATGCGAATCGTAATGCACATCCCCAGCAATGAATAAAGGGAGAGATGCGTGTTAGTGTGAACCCTTATTTTCTCATGTCTGTTTGCTTCACTGTGATTGTATGTATATGCATGTGCGCAACCTCAAATAAAAAGAGAGGGGACTGCATGTTACACTAAAAAAAAAAATGTTAGACTTTTATTCAATTAAAACAATGAGTAATACATTTTAATGTTTGACTTCATGAAATTATTGATTTTTCAAAATAAAGATTATTTCAGTTTTGATTTTTGCAACATTCCAAAAAATGGTTGGGACAGTATTTACCAATTTCTAATGCCATTCCTTTTCACAACACACAAAGATTTTGGGACTGAAAACTCAAAGTGATATAATGTTTCAGGTATAATTGTGTCCCATTCTTCCTCCAAACAAGTTCTAAAACGTGCAACAGGGTCTTCATTGATGCATTTTGATCCTTTATTGAGAACAGGTCAGTACTACAGGCAGGCCAGTCTAGCAACAGCATCTTCTTCTTACACATCCATGCCTTTGTAATGCTTGCAGAATGCAGTTTTGCATTGTCTTGTTGAAATATGCTAGGGCTTCCCTAACAAAGATGTCATCAAGAAAGTATTACTCGAAAACCTTTGTAGTTTTAATTAATGGTGCCCTCAAAGACGTGCAAGTTATCCCTGCTAAGGGCACTGGCGTGACCCCATACCATGATAGAGCATGACTTCTTGCAAGTACACTTTCTGAAAGGTCAATTTGTCCTTCAGTTCTGAGCACACTCCTTCCATGTCTTCTAAAAAAAGACCAGAAATACTGATTCATCTAACGAAACACGTTTCCACTGTGTGGTAGTTCATTGCAGATGTCCCTGAGCTAAGAAGAGTCAACAATTCTTCTGTACACTGTCAACATAAGGCTTCCTTTTAACACTGTAAAGTTCTAAAGAGTATTTGTGGATAAGCTACAGTCAGATTGTGAAATTTCGTGACCTGACTAAAATTTTCGCGCCAGCCATTTCATATAATGATAGAAATTTTTTATTCATTCCATGTAATGACTGGTTTCACCATCTGACTGTAACAGATATAACTATGAATTGTGGTACTTCACAGAGGTTTACCAAATTAATCCTGAGCTCATGTGGCTATAGCACTTATATATAAAAGCCGACTCTTAATGCCGTGGTGTCTTGAGAGATCTGAGATCACAGGTATTCAGCTAAAGCTTGCACCCTTGCCCTGTAAGCACAGATAATACACCAAATTCCTTGAATCCTTTAATGATGCCATGCACTGTAGAGAGTGATACATCGAAATCCCTTCCCATCTCTCTTTGAGGAACATGATTTTTAAACCTTTCGATGATTTTTCTTTTGCATTTGGAGGAATATTGGCAATCCTCTGCACATTACTGCTCCTGAGGGACTTTGTCTTTCCTGGATGCTGGTTTTGTACCTAATCACAATTATGATGACCTCGTGACATCAGCCGTTTCATATCACCTCATCAGTCACTTTTTTTTTTTTTTTTTACCTCATTCCTAGTCCTAAATTGCCCCCATCCAAACCTTTTTGGAATGCGCTTCAGATCTGAATGGCAGGAATGGATAAATATTTGTTATTAAAATGAATTTTTGCCGGGTCAAACATTTAATACCTTGTCGTCATACTGTCTGCAATGAAATATAAGTCAAAGTAAATATATAAATCACTTCCTTTTTTATTTTTCATCCATTACCACCCTTATTCAGAGCTGGAGTTGAACATTTCAGAGTGTGTGAATGCATACTTTCATAGAGTACATGGATTTCACAGATGATCTTGCATGTGTGTGAGAGTGTGTGTGTGTGTATGTGTTTGCGTGCATTTCAGCGCACACATATGTGATTGAATGGATCAATTCAATCAGCTCCTCCGTTGGCAAGTGATTTAGCATGAACAATATTTATTCTGCATGCATGACGTATTGTAAATTATATCTGCTCCTGGGACAACAGCTCGTTGGCAAAATTTACAGTTGTGTGTTATTTATGTTTCAGCACATGCGTCCTCGGTCTGCCGCTCATTTCAAACAGCCAATCCATTGCACGAGATCTGTGGATTAACTGAACGGGAGTCAGCATTCAAGTGGAGAGGTGCTACAGCCCTGCAGAATAATGGCTTTTCAAAGATTAGGTTTCATTAAAAGATGAGCTGCTTTCAGTCAAAGCAACAGGTTTTTCCTATTACGTTCTTTCAAATTACACAGAGAATTATCTTGGAACTCCGTTCAGAGTGGGAGGATCTGGCGGAATGCAGTACTATCACACAATAAAAAGCACACAGTAGCCTTAGCCCTGGCAGAAATGGCCACAGAATGAATTATGGAGGCGTGACTAAGTTCCATAAATGAAACCTATTGCACTGTGTTAGAGTTTCCATTAATTGAATTATTCACCGAGTCATTCACCTTCTCCTGTGACTCCTCAAGTTTGAAGATGGCACACTATAATTCATGAACATGAGCACTGATCTTATAACTTCAGCTCCAGCTGTGGATATTGTAAAATTTACTTAATTATTTAATTAAATCAAATAAATGACAAGGGATATCATTCACTGGCAGCCCAAGACAGACGTAGACTGGAGAATCTTAATACAACAAAATGATGAAATTTTTCTCCTTAGACTGAGGAATTATTCACTGTATGGCATCAGAACTCATTAAACTTTAAAGCCAAATACAACACATTTGTACTCACAGAAATACAGCTAGGGAAATTAAGCCCCAACAGCACAACTGCATAGTCGGTTCAAATCAAAAACTGCATTAAACATCTCCATGCATGAATAACAGAAAAGGATGCCCCACTGCACCCTTTCTGGCATGATGATGATGGCAGCCACATTTATGGAAAGGTGCACTGGTTTGGAGTTTGATTGCATATTATATGATACAAGAATTTTAAGTTTTTGCACTGCTACAGATAAAATAGGGGGACCTGGTGGAGCAGTGGTTGAGCATGCTTGATTTGGAACTGGAAAGTTCTGAGTTTGAGTCGTTGCCACGGCTTTCACAGGGTGTTTTTGGGAAAAACTCTTTCACTACCACAGTACCTAACTCCACCCAGGTGCATAATTGAGTACCAGCAAGTTGTCAGGGAAACCTAATAAGCGCTGGGGGGTAAACTGCAATGGACAAGCGTACCATCCAGGGGAAGTACCAATACTACTAGTCACATCATGCCACACAAACTGGGGTTAACCCTCAGCCTGATGAGCCACTAAGCTCAGAACAGACTTACTCTACAGATAATAAAGCCAACAAATGTTCAGTGGAGATGATGAACTCTCATTTTGTTCCCACTCAGTGGAGTCTTCCTCGCATAAATTACGTTGAAGATATATTTTGTTTCATGTATCATATTAACAAGGATGGAGCATTTAATTTACAGCTCAATATATCGCAAACATTTGGCATAATACAAAACATTTAGTATGAACAGAGAAAGTACGAAATACACTTAGGGATCAGCTAAGTCAAACGTCTTGACTTGCTCGCTATTCTCAAAGAGAAAAAGTAAAAAAAAAAAGTATCAAAACATTCTTTTTACTGAGAAAAGCAAAATGTGCATTCAACTAAAATAAACTCATTTCACAAGGCTAAGTACTATCACCAGACTCAGTATACAGTTGTTAGAACTGAATTTTCTCTGACCCAGAAGCCAAATAATTATACAGTAAACTACAAAACTAGCATGGTTTGAAATTTCTAAAACAAACTCTGAATCACATTTTGCCAACTATTCTCTCACCCATTTCAAAAAAGAGCATGGTTTATGGAGTTGACTAAATTTCGCCTTGAGAATCTATATCAATCGAGCATAGCATTATCAGAAAAATTATAAAAACTGTATATCTGGCCGTTATTCATTTTCATCAGTCTGAATAGCTGTATAGCTATTCAGCATCCAGCCCAGGTTTTCAAATTCCTGCTCAAGCAATGATACAATTATCAAGCTCCACTTCATGAATTATAATAAATGAATTAGATATTTCTAATGAATAACAAGTAGTTTACTTATGTAACAGATACTGCAATTTTTGCCTTAAAGGTAATTTTGCTGAATTTAGATAGCTTTTTCTGGCGATGTGGTTTGCATAATTTAGTATCAAGTTTCAGGAGTTATGTCTTAAACAGAAAAATCAATGCTGTGTAAACATCCTTTCCTCTAATGAGCGATAATACACAGACCCCGACCCTGCATAGCGAGAGAAGCCCAAGTGACACATCTCTCTCTCTCTTCTAAAATGGACACGCTCCCACATTTTTTCAGGTGTGTTTTATCTTGCTGACCCTTATATTCAATGTGTATCACAGTCAATTAAACCGAGAAGGGGCCAATCAACCCTGTGGTAACGTGGTGTAATGAGCCCAGCTGAAAGCCTAGTCACTGTGCCCCTACACAAGAGGCTACACTAAAGCTTGAGCCAAAAATCTTGTGACCCAATGAAACGCCTTGGTCAATAGGCTAGAAGCCGCCCCCGCACTCTTTCATAGCCTCAGCCCACCACCATTAGTAGAAGTTCTCCTCTCCAGCACTAAACATTATACACTGCAAAAAAAATTTAAAAAAAAGAATTCTGCTACGATTTCGGTTTTTTCTGCATTGTAAAAAATAAAAAGTTGACTCCATTTAAAAAAGTAAGGCAACCAGCTGCAGAGTACTTTTGAGTTGACTCAACTTCAAGTTCTGCATTCTTTCAAAAATTAGTTTGCGCAAACTCAAAACCTTAAGTTGAGTAAACTCAACGATGCTGTGCAGCTGGTTGCCCTGCTACTTTATTTTTTACAGTGTACTCGATTATGCCCATCAAGTGCCATGGGCAAAACGTATCGCTAAAGCCCCACCAGCAGCACCAGCTGAAGCCTTTGTGGGGCCTTAGAGAAGAATTAACACTGTAAAAGTAAATTAATTAATTAAATGTTGACTTAACCTTAAAAAGTAAGACACCAGTTGCAAAGAATTTTTCAGTTTGTTAAATTTCAAGTTCCATGTTCTTTCAGAAATGAGTTTGTGGATCTAATGATACTTGAAGTTGAGCAAACTCCAAAATGCTTTGCAGCCGCTTGCCAACTTTTATAACTGACAAAATCTAGTGATAAAAAAGGAGAAGTCACTGCCTACCCTGACCGCACGTCCCTGGGTGCCAAGGTGCGTTATATTGTTCAGAAACTATTTCCCACGACACATCCGTGAGATAGATGCACAGGATACAAAGTGCAGAGACATATTCATTGTTTCTTTGAACAATATTAAAACCATCCCTTTCACCACATTGCGTCATTCTGTCAGCTCGACTATAAACATGAAAATAACTGCCGGCAGTACTCAGTTTTGGGCGGCTGACCATTTGCTATGGCTTGCTTGACTTATACTTTTGTACAAATTAATTTATGTGCTTAAATGTACTGTACCACTGTCAGTAACTGCTGTTTCCACCAAGATTTCCCCCATTGCTTCAGCACTGTTGAGCCTAATAATGAAAGACTAATTAAAGATAATGACTCTCAAACTCTGTTAATTTTATTGCCGTCCCGTGGTGTAGTCTGGCACCAGCTTAACTGTCAAGGTTATATAGTATGCATTTATACCCCATTTAGTGGGGACTCAGACAAAACCATAAAAGTCATCATGGACGACCCAATGACGAGCCTATGAGATGGATTTTAAAGGTGTTTTTACCCATCTTCGAAACAATAAAGTTGCTTTAAAAATGGTCCTGGCTTCATTTGTGTCCCTTTACAAACTACTCCGTAACTTGAATGTTTACTGTGCCAGGTTCAATCTATTGGGGAGAAATGCTATATGAGGCAAACATCAGAAAAGAAGATGGTGCCACTCATCCGATATCAGTAAGCCCCAGCCTGAAGAAGAAATGGCAGAAAAGCCCATTTCCACTGCAGTGTGGCAGGTGTAAAAATCACCCGGCAGTATTTTATTTTTTTTCCACAGAGTGTGTGGTCGTACACAGGGTGATATTGAATTGGGCGATTCATTATTTGACGCCGAAATTCAAATTCACCAGTAAAAACAGCACTGCTGTTATTTATCTTCATTATACTCCTTGCAAGCATCAGCATGATTTAGAATTATTCACCTTGAGACCATTAATATCGTCCATTATGTTCACAGGTTTTAGCTTTGTTCTCAGTCACTGTGTTACTGCCTTTATTACTATATTGGTTCCTGCTACTCCTGCTGTGAACGTCAAGTGCTTTTTACCCATGATGGCCCAGTAACTCAGTCAAGGTAAAAGCTTCTGCCAAATGAAGAAATAAATAAGAACAACTTTCAAGAATAGCCCTTGGTTTAATATATTCTAATGCATTCAAGTGTTCTGTGATTATGGGAGACATCTATCAAGACTTAAATAATTTGGACGTGGTAGATTTGCTGGCAATAAAACGTGGTGAAGTGCAACGCTACAACAGAAGTGGGTTGATGCTACAAGGATAAAGGGGCTGATATATGGAAATTGCACATTTATTTCTGTGCATGTTTGTGTAAAGCTTTAAACCTTTACATGAGATGGGGGGCAATCAATGACGAAGCATAGGCTTAATGAATGTGTCAAACTGCAAGCCTTCTACCAGCTGCAGTGAATAAAACATCATGAAAATGACCAAGTGTCTCATGAACGGCAGGCTCTGCCTTATAGATGGTGCATTCAGAACTCTGATCCCACCCTCTCCAAGACTGCCTAAGTTGGACAATTTTAATATAAAAACTGCACTCTGAACTTAAATTATACTGTGAACAACCCCAAGTTACAGTATTCAGAGCATTCTAAATATCTCCAGTCAGGTGCCTTGTTTTGATCATTTTGCAGGCAGATACAATACCTGATGGAAGGTATCTTAATCACTCATTCCTGTGCTTTCTTAGGGTCATTAGAGGGAAACAGAAGGTCCAAAACTGTCAGTATGCAGTGGATTTTCATCCCCTGCCAATAGTTCTCCAACTTCTTGAACAGGAACAGCGCTCTTGCTGCCTTATCGCTGCGACATATGCTCTGTCTCCTTTCAATTGAAGTATTTATTTCTCTAAGTCTGCGAGAAGCCCACAATTTTCCATATCACTGATATTATTAGGAGCAGGGATAATCCTATTTTATGACAAAGCTTCTTTATCTTCAACAATATTCGTGTTTGATCTCACTGGAAAGAGAATATAGCCATGAATCTTTAGATGAAATTACATAGTTCTTAACCCTATACTAATAACATACATGGCCAGTTTCCTGAGACATTTCTCACACTTCGCCCATCCAAATGACAACAAATCAGCACAAACTCCTCTTATTAAGATGGGGGATCCCCTCTCTTTCCACTTGGGTACCGCATAAAAATATGGTGCAGCAGAAAATGGCTTTTTAAAAAACAAGCTAACAAAGATGTGACCCAGGGACTTTGGAGAGGAACCAGGTGTTATGATCCTGATCTGCCTGATCATGTTTTTGTTTTGATCCTGTCCTTCCTGCCCATGTTTTGATTATGTATTCTGCCTTGTCTGACTATGCTCTGTATTTTGTATTGTTTTGGGATTCCATGCCATGTTTTGTTTTTGTCTTGTCTTTGTCTGTTTGCCATTTTCCACCATTGCAGTTATATTCTAGTCCTTGTTTTTTGTCATACCATGCATTGCACTTTGTGTCCCCTTGTCTGGTCTTTTGTAATGTGATCGCTCACTGCCCCAGTATTGTGTGCCACACTTTCGGGTGATTTCATGGTTTCTGGGATTTCAGCCATTCCTTCCGATCTCGTTTACTTCCTTCACCTTGCTTGTCTATATTACTAACAATACTAACAGTGTGATGTCTTAAGTAAACTTACTAATCCAGACTAACATTGTTTATAGTACTAACTTACTAACAAGCACTAGGGATTGTATATCTGCACATTACTAAGTGACTAACAAGCTCTCAGCACTCGCTCTCCTCTAGTCTCCGCCCCTTGTCTTCACTCAATTTACTTCAAGCAGATCTTCTGCACCTTGTTAATCGCTGTTCTGCCTCTCACTCTGTGCATGGTAGAACTCCATAAATGGAGCCATATATTTGTCAGTTGGCTGTCTCTGTGATCCCTGTCCGCGTTTTGGCTTTTGCCAATTTCTTGTAATTGTAAACTTCCTCATGTTCATTCCTTTGTAAATAGTCTGATCCATATCACCTGCCTCCCCTTTGTAGCATGTGACTTCCCCTATGTGTATTTAAGCAGTCATTTCATTCACAGCGCTAGTCAGAATGTTTCCCTGGTTTGCTTGTGCTTTGATTGTGTATGCTTTGTACTCCTAGTGTTATACTTCCGACTGGAACGTCACCGATTTTGATTTGGGCTTTACCTTCAATATTCCTGTGCCCGTGTACCATGCCTGTTTTCCCCAACCCCGTTTTGTGTTTGCTGCCCTGTTAACTAGTGATGGTCAAATGAAGCCTCATGAATCACTGAGGCTTTCCAGCCCATTGCTTCACCAAAAGGTTCAGTACTCGAGGCTTCAATGAAACATAGTATGCTGCCATCTGCTGGGCAAAACAACATATGACAGTCAATGAACAGTACCATGACCTGAGCGGAAATGTATGAAAAACTTGTGTGCAGTAGCAATAAACAATAGATATATTTCTATAGTATGTGAATATTGTTATGGCCCCAATTTGTTATTACATTTATAACACAACAGCAACAGCAAGGGATGACAGACACAATTTAAAACTTAAACACATTTAATTAACAGACAAAGACTAATAACAACTAACTATGCTAGAGACCAAGATTGATTATAACAAAAACAAAAAGAAATATTTACAGTCCCTTTTTGTGGGGCGGCTTGGTGATGTCCTGGGTGAGAAAAATCCACAAACACAGGCAAAAATCCACGAAAGAAACATCACAGGTCTTGAACAGAATGAAAGGTCTGGTCACATGTATCCTTCTTCTTGCAATTTCTCCTACTACTTTACTGTCTCAATTCTTTTCCTTATATACTCTTTTGCAGACCCCACCCACATTTAGACCTCTTTTTTTTAATTTTCTGAGACTTGCCCCAGACATGTCCAGGACATGTCTAAACATGACTCCAGTCTGAGCTTAACAAAAAAAAGGTAAATACTGCCATCTAGTGGCCTATATTCACATTACAATGTGTAAGAATTTGGACATAATTATGTCAGTATATTTGTTCATAATTAAAACAGCAATGAAAAAATCACGATACTTTGCTTTTTTAAAATCATTTTTATTAAAAAACAAACATAGTAGTGACATTATTTAAATAAGAGCAACGCAGAGCATGAGGGCATGTTGAGTAGGCTGCTGTGGCGGCCATATTAGATATCGCACGACGCTGGTTTTCGAAAGAAACCTTCCTCTAGCCACTCCCAATACGCCAATAAGAAATGGCATCAATCCGAGGAGGGATTCTATAGTTATCCAACGGAAACAAAAAGTTAACCGGCGATGGACGGACGACGGATGGACATGGTGTCGACATAATGCCCCCTTTCCTCTTTGGAGGGTGGGGGCATAAAAACGACATAACTGACACTCTCACGTCAATGTCCAACAATGGACAAAATAACAATATGTGATTCACTACAATTCTCCAACGTACTACACCTCTCTCCATCTTATACAAACGCCGACAACACCCACAGTTTGGCGCTAGATTCGCACCGTATTTATGAGGAAGCGATACGATGAACGAACCAATGACGTACTCTCCACAAACCGAGGCCTTGTTTGTCATCAGTTATGTGATTCTTTTGGAAACGACACAAGCCTCGAAGTAAGGCTTCACCTGACACGCCCACTTTTGCTCGAGACACGTGTCAAAGCCTCGTGTCCTATCACTACAGTTAACGGTTCAGATTACGCCCATTGGATTTTGGCTTTTGATTCTCTGACAAACCCGTACCTGTGTACCCGACTACGAGTACTGTGATTGGTACCCTGGTTATGACTCGAAATTTGCCCTCTGGATTTTGACTTTTGGATTGTGGACTCTGTACTGTTGCCTCCTGCTCTGCAGGGGTTCTCCCCCTTCGTTAATAAAATTCAGTTTTACTGCACTGCTTGGTTCTCGCGACGGGTTCCTGAACGATACATTACACCAGGGGCATATATCAACAAAAATACTTGTGTATTTTCATTAAAAGCAGCAAAAATCTTACACGTCGGGACAAATTTATTCAACAAGCAAATGTAAATGAGTCAAACCAGTTTTGTGTTATGTTAATCTAGTTAACATGACACTTAAAGGAACAGTCCATCGTATTTTCATAATGAAATATGTTTTTCTATGAAATGAGACGAGATGATACGTACCTCTCCAAGCTTTGAGCGATCACCCAGTCAGCCAGACGGGCTGCCACTCCTGTTAGCATTTGTAGCTAGACTCATTGTGGTCAACGGTATTTTTCGGGGCTGTAGTTTGATGCGACCAAAGTCTTCCACGTTTTTCCTGTTTACATAGGTTTATATGACCAGTGACATGAGTTCGGGTTCGGGTACGCAAATTCAAAGTGGCTTTTTCTATGCTGTGGGAAGTGCGTACTATAATGACAGACGTAGTAACACCTTCTGCGCGCTTCGACAGCGCATTGATACCTTCACTTCTGATTTCTTTTCTCTCCCACACCCCCCTACTTCCGTAAATACAACCAACGTGACTGCACTGCACTACTTGGTACACAGTCAGGAAGCCAGAGCTTGCATGATTAACGAGAAGGTGTGCATTCCACGGTTTTAATGCACGACGCGGAGTTCGCGTCGGGTGGTTGCCTCCGCGAAGAGCATTTAAACCGTGGAATGCTCACCTTCGAGTTGATTATCCCGCTTATACCATGGTCATTTGCCAGCAATATCAAATCGCAGCATTAATCTGAAACGGAAATTATGCATAACCCAACATTATGCGCGATTATGCGGACTGTAGCTTACTTGCTACCCACAATTACAATGAACTTATGACGGTTTCCGCAGTCAGCGAGCTGAAATCAGTCTGCTGGCATAGCACATAGCTAGCAAATTGTCAGCAGTTGCTGATACATGAAGTGGACACGCTAGCTTCATTTGTAACCGTACTCAATTACAATCTTTTAATGGATAAAGCCTGATTTTTTCGCTGCTATAATATTTACGGTCGTTATCGCTTGAGTACGAGTCAGCGAGGTGAAACCAGTCTGCTGGCAAAGCACGTAGCTTGCGAACCTTCACTTCACTTCTTCACATACGATTCATCTTCGTCCGTTTCTTCTTCCCTCTCACGGTCCATTTCGGCTAGCTCCTCCTCGGTATATTCCGGTTCTAATGGATATGGCTCCGGCTCCGCCACAAGCCAGTCGTCGGCATCTATGTCTTCCATTTGAAAATGTTCCATAGTAGCACACTTGATAATTTTCTTTTATACCATGGTCTGGGTGAATACCTTTTTCTAATTTTTTCTAATTGGCTGGCGGCTGGCAGGTATGCATTAACACCGTGGAACCTCACAGGTAGTTCGGCTACGGTCGTTTCACCATTCGAAATTCATCCACTAACGTTACCCAACTTGTAACCATAGCAATGTTAGAGCTGATATTTGACTGGGTACAACAGAAACCTAGCAGCTCATTTATTTCCACTAAATTTAGCGGCGTCATATAAGTGCGTCCTGTGGGGCGGTTAACAATGGGTACTCAAGCGATAATGACCATAAATATTGTAGCAGCGAAGTAATCAGGCTTTATCCATTGGTAACTGAGTGCGGTTACAAATGAAGCTAACGTGTCCACTTCATGTATCAGCAACTGCTGACAGTTCGCTAGCTACCTCCTATGCCAGCAGACTGATTTCACCTCGCTGACTCGTACTCAAGCGATAACGACCGTAAATATTATAGCAGCGAAAAAAATCAGGCTTTATCCATTAAAAGATTGTAATTGAGTGCGGTTACAAATGAAGCTAACGTGTCCACTTCATGTATCAGCGACTGCTGACAGTTCGCTAGCTAGTGCTATGCCAGCAGACTGATTCCAGCTCGCTGACTGCGGAAACCGTCATAAGTTCATTGTAATTGTAGGCAGCAAGTAAGCTACAGTCCGCATAATCGCGCATAATGTTGGGTTATGCATAATCTCCGTTTCAGATTAATGCTGCGATTTGATATTGCTGGCAAATGACCATGGTATAAGCGGGATAATCAACTCGAAGGTGAGCATTCCACGGTTTAAATGCTCTTCGCGGAGGCAACCACCCGACGCGAACTCCGCGTAGTGCATTAAAACCGTGGAATGCACACCTTCTCGTTAATCATGCAAGCTCTGGCTTCCTGACTGTGTACCAAGTAGTGCAGTGCAGTCACGTTGGTTGTATTTACGGAAGTAGGGGGGGTCCTTTTGAGCTATGTGAACGAGTGCTTACCGTCGTGGGAGAGAAAAGAAATCAGAAGTGAAGGTATCAATGCGCTGTCGAAGCGCGCAGAAGGTGTTACTACGTCTGTCATTATAGTACGCACTTCCCACAGCATAGAAAAAGCCACGTTTGAATTTGCGTACCCGAACCCGAACTCATGTCACTGGTCATATAAACCTATGTAAACAGGAAAAACGTGGAAGACTTTGGTCGCATCAAACTACAGCCCCGAAAAATACCGTTGACCACAATGAGTCTAGCTACAAATGCTAACAGGAGTGGCAGCCCGTCTGGCTGACTGGGTGATTGCTCAAAGCTCGGAGAGGTACGTATCATCTCGTCTCATTTCATAGAAAAACATATTTCATTATGAAAATACGGTGGACTGTTCCTTTAAATTTGGCATTCTGAGCGTCATAGGTTATGTGAGGGTGCTAACCATTAAAGCTGCTGCATTCAAAAATTGCAGCCATTTCAGTTAAACTTCACTTCCTTGACACTCCTTTCTGGACAACTTCAAGTTATTTATGGAATTGCACAGTATACTAGAGTTGGAAACAATTTTCATAATGAAATACTTAATTCAATAAATAAGGACGTACAACTATACTTCAGCAAAACAATATTCGTAAAATATTTATTGTACAAAAGTCATTTTGAAAAGAAAAAACAGCAAAACATAATAGCACAAAATACCTTTTAGCTTTGAGCCAATAATTTATCATTTAATCATATGATCTTCCTTCTTAACAAGGATGCTCAAGTTTTTGCAAAGGCACCAAAAGATTTGACCAGAATAAATAAGTACAACTGTTGAACTGGAAATCTCTGAGTGGTATGAGGATGGGGTAAAACTATGATGGGGAAAATCTTCAAATTTGCCAGCACATTACACTTGTATTACCCTAATCGGCAAAGTCTAAGCAGTTATTTCACGGATCACACTCCATAACCATATTTTCAGAAGCAGTTACCAGTTTAGAGAGGCTTCTCATAAAGACTTAGACATAAAGTTGACTTTTTTCCCCATTTCATAAAGATGATTTTGAACTGCTCATATAGTACTGTGAGAGAAAGAGCTCCTTCATGGGCAATTAAAAGGCACTAGTGTTTGTTCGCCGGCTTTTTTGAACCGCTGCTTGATAATATGGGGAGGTTTTACCATCTCTCTGGAGGAGAGCAGCCAGCCATGCTTCTATGATCATTCTTCGCTACACACAAGTGCCGAAGCCACTGGCTACCCACAATGACCTACTTCATATCTGGACAATCTTCACAAAAAAAATCTAAACAAAATCTTTTTAAATAAGCCTAACTTATTTACTTATTTGCTCTGCAAGCATTTTTGAATGTATGTTTTTTATTATTATAATCTCCCTCCCGCTGTGGTGAATTCTCACTTCATTAATGAGTTTTTCCTAAAGTAATCATTCAAATGAAGACAGCTAATTTGCATAAGAATACATTAGCATGCACCGACTGATTGCACCGCAACCACAAGAATTATGTACTGATGTGAACTTTGTGTTCTATACAATGATTTGTGAAACATTTACACATGCACTGTAAGGTCCAAAATTGGTAATGAAATAATTTTTCTAACTTACACCAGCTGGCAGACCTTGACCAATGCAAAAAATCATAAGAAGGCACCGAATCCCACTTGTTACCATGAAACGTTTGTGAGGAATTTTGAGTCATGTAAAGATACTGTGAATACAATACAGTTCCATTTAATCAGAATTTTCTCTGGCATCTGAATTGATTTTAAGCAGATATGATCAATAAGGTCCACAGTATAATCATGGAATCCACAGGTAATGGCAGACATTTTTATCTTAACCCCTTAACACTCGAAAAGCTCATATACAGGCCCATCAGGGAAGTTAAAACGAAAAGATTTCATTTTACCTTGAGTACGTCCTTTATAGGCATTATAAGAAAATGTTACCGGAATGGTGATCTTAAAAGCGTTTAAAGCAGATGACCTGTGCTGTAGGCTTCAAGGCATCTGACTCTGATGCTATATGAGAATCCTGCTCGACAGTTTGATGGTCGATCTCTCACCATCTCGCTCTCTCTACTTGTGGCCCCACTGCTCTCTACCTCCCTTTCTCTCTGAATAAAAATAAATAAATAAATCATTATGGATGGTTAGTATTCTGTTGAAGAGAAATATATTCAGGCTGCACTTCCCTAGTTTATTTAGTACAAACAGCCTACTACAGAATGAGATGCTATTCATTGTATATTTTTGCTGATGCCGGACACTTCAGGGGCTAAATTATTCCTTTAGCAACACTAAGCAGAGGTTTGAAAAACAGAAGTTGAGTGAAACGGAAACCTTGTGTATTAAACACTCACAGACAACCACAGCATGAGCCTAATTCACATCAATGAGCGACAACTCTCTTCCTTATGAATATACAGTATAATCAGGAGCAAAACTTAAAACTGCAAGAAATAAGATTCATCACTTCATTCCCAGTTTTTCCTGAATTTCAAGGGGCTCATGAAATTTTTATATATTAATCAATGCAAAGAAAAAGCTTGTTCAGTCTGCTGGGCCCAAACAATATTTATAATATCTTTACTTTAATGAAAACAATCCTCATACAAACCATGTTTCAAGTCTCTGCTCTCTGCACAACGAATATTTTTGTGGCCAGTGAGGCGCAGGTCCTATTCCTTACAGCAAGAGGAGAAAAATACTGTGCACTAGGGCTTCTTTTAAGAAAAGAATTTATTGCAAAAGATATGTGAAGGCAGTGTTATGACTAGTTGTTATGGTTTAAAAATCAAACATTATAGCTTCTTTCTCACTTTTTCAGGTGTGACGCAGTTGGGCTGCCAAAAGTTTTACCTTATAAAACCTACGGACTCACATGTGGGTTCTTAAAATGTAGCTGCTGCATTCTAACCTGTGGAACACCAGGCCCATTTTAAACTCTATTTGAGATCCCAAGGTTTTCAATGATCCCAAATACTGTATCCCCTGCTGAATTGCACGGAAATGTGTATAAAATGATGCACAAGGTCTAGATATTTTCTATTTTATATAATGCTGTGACCACAAAAACATTGTGTCCTGGGTTTGAATATTCCTATATGGAAGAGTGATGTGGCCACAACATAGCAGATAGAGAACCAGTATGTTACATTGTCCTACCTAATGGAAAAAAGAATGTTCCCTCTAACTGTGAACCTACACAACAGGAAACTTAAGTGAAAATTTATAGTTTAATTGCCTCACTTTTTTATGAGATTAAGGGGAAATGAGTTTTTACGAAAATATAGAGTCCAGTTGTTGCATTTGTTTAAATATTTTATTATAATACCTCAAGTTATCCTTTTAATTTGCTGTCAAGGTTCAATTTAGGAGATATTTGCAAATACAACCCCAATTTCGAAATAGTTGGGATGAAGTGTAAATTGTGAATAAAATCAAAATGCAATGACTTTCAGATCACAAGAGCCAATATGTTATTTACAATAGAACATAGGTAACATTTCTGAGACATTTTACATTTTTATCCACAAAATGAGCTTATTTCAAATTTTATGGCTGCAACAGGTCTTACAAAGGTTTGGATACAGGAAAAAAAGGGCTGAAAAAGAAATTATTATATAAGAGAATCAGCTGAAACAACATTTAGCAAGTAATTAAGTTATCTGGCATCAAGTGTGTAACATGATTGGCTCTTAAAGGGATGTCTTAGAGAGGCAGTCTCTCAGAAGCAGTGGCGGTCCTACACGAGGGGCAAAGACACGTCCCTTTTAGTCCTGGCTAGATCTCAATCATTTTCTTTTATTGACGTCTTTTCCAATTATCGTAATTGGCAACTAAAGACGTGGTGTTTCACCGTATGCGATCTAACAGCGATGAAATCATTGGCTAAATTCAGTGCAGGAAAATAATTTGCTTATTAATTGGCCAATGCTTCGCGTGATTGAACTGGTCCGCGTTCCAATGAAACGCGGACTCTCACTCTCGGTATTTCGTGGGTTGATTAAAAAACAAAAAACAGTGGCACTGGCACTAGGTTATAAAAAGCGTGCGGCTCAAGCAATTAGCCAGAGTCGACAGGTAGGCTATGCAGTTTTGAATAACGTAGATTTAAATACGGCAAATACACGTCCAGATGAATGATTGTCGTCTTACCTAATTGGGGAGAAATTGCAGCACCTGTTAAATGCGGAGCGCTGTCGGAATTAACCTTTAGTTAATCATGACGATGACTGAGAACAGGTCAGGATTTATAATTGTTTTCAACGGCTGTTTTGCGCAACCCAATTCTCTGTTCCGCCACTGTACTGAATTTAACCCGCGATTTGATCGCTGTTAGATCGCATGTGGAGAGAAACCGTGTCTTCAGTTGCCACTTACAATAATTGGAAAAGACATCAATAAAGGAAAATGATTGAGATCTATCCAGGACTAAAAGGGACATGTCTTCGCCCCTCCTGTAGGACCACCATTGCTCAGAAGTGAAGATGACCAGAGGCTCTGCCACCTGTGAAGGCTTGTGTAAAAAAAAAAAAAATTGTGGAATACTTTAAAAACATTGTTCTTCAGCGTCACATTGCAAAGGCTTTGAAGGTCTCATCATCGACAGTGCATAACATCATCAAAAGATTCAGAGAAACTGGAAAAATCTCTGTGCGTAAGGGACAAGGCAGAAGGCCTTTACTGGATATCCGTGATCTTCGGGAAATCATGGGGGGTTGTGTCCACCGGGCTAAAGAGGAGAAAGACCACCCCTCCTGTTATCAGCGTTCAGTTCAAAAGCCAGCATCTCTGATGATATGGGGATGCATTAGTGCATATGGTGTGGGGCACTTGCATGTTTTAAAAAGCACCATGAATGTTGAAAGGTATATAAAGGCTTTAGAGCAACATATGCTTCCCTTGAGATGACATCTATTCCAGGGAAGGCCTTGTGTATTTCAGCAGGACAATACAAAACCACAAACTGCAGCTATCACAGGAGCATGACTTTGTAGTAGAAGAGTCCGTGTGCTGAACTGGCCTGCCTGATCTTTCACTGATTGAGAACATTTGGCACATAATCAAGCAAAAAATCTGTCAAAGGAGACCCAAAACTCTCCAGCAGCTGGAAGTCTGTATTAAACAAGAGTGGGATCAAATTCCATCGGCTAAACTCAAGAAATTTGTCTCCACAATGCCCAGACGCCCCACCCTGAGTTAAAAAGAAGTGGGGATGCTACAACTTGGTAAACAGGCCCTGTCTCAACTTTTTTGAGACCTGTAGCAGCCATCAAATTTGAAATAAGCTCATTTTGTGGAAAATTGTAAAATTTCTCAGTTTCAACATTTGCTATGTGATCTCTGTTCTATTGTGAATAAAATATTGGAATTGGAGTTGTACATACACATTGACACTGAATTATAAATGAAAGCATACAAATACTAAATAAACACTGTGATATGGTAGTAATGTAACTATTTATCCAATGTGCTCTGGTTGCTCTAGATTTGTAAATTCCATGACTATGAGTCAAGTAGACAGGTATTCTGCACATCAAAATATCTGAATAATCCAACAAGAATTGCTGGTTCAATAATCAAGATGACACTACGCTAAGACTGAATGGACCCAAGTGCAGTGATTAACGTTAGGTAGCGGGTCACAAGTAATAGTGATTAATAATACAAAGCCCAAAGACTAAATTTAAATAAATTTTTTATATCTATAAAAAGACATGAGGAGCAACTCAAATATAAACACAGGGTCTATGAAATAAGGTACATCAGACAAGAGGATTCAACACTTACAATCCTACAAGACCTAAAAAACGAGACTACACCAGAAGATGACACTGGAGGAAATGAACCAGCCATAGAAAACTAGAGAACACAAGAGACAAGGTAACAATAGACACATGAGAGCAAGAGAGCAGAATAACGCCAGAAAACACAAGAAGTGGGCAAACCTAGGGAGCAATGCAAAAACTACTCACTGGATAATAAAAATTAATAAACTGGTAATGAGGTAGGAAGATATGAGTTCCAGCCGATGACTTTGCCTGGAATAAGCCACACAGGATCAGGAAACTACACCGCAGGGTCTAGATCCGACTAAGCAAAGTCTGTTTTTCTAATTTCAGTGACTATATTAAAAGTCTTTGATGTATGATGCAACTACCAGAGCAGATATGTGGTGGGGAACCAGTGAAATATTTGAGATAGAAAACTTTGCTCATTATCATTTCACTTATTTTCAGCAAAAGGTTTGGCTAATTTCATTGATGACAGCCAATAATCTTGAACGTGACCACTCATGAGTTGTGTATACTGTCTGTTAGAGTCAGATTATGAAACCAGTCATTTCACAAAATTTTTTTTTGTCATTTTGTGAAAAGACTGAAGTTTTGTGCTAACTACACTGAACAAAAATATAAATGCTCTATGTCAAATTTTCGAATTTTTATTAACATTAGGGTTAAGCAATATAGGAAGAGAATCAAAATTAATTTTTGTTAATGACTAATCATCAGATCATCGTCCATTATGTCTTGATATTGGCATCTGCAAAGGAGTGACAATCCTATGAACACGTTGGGGGTCAGGTTGAAGAAATTGAATGTTCAATATCTTGTGTGTCCACCATTTGCGTCTCTCAGAGCAACACAACACATCATCTTCGCATGGAGTTGATCAGGTTGTCTATCATGTCCTATGGAACGTTATTCCTTTCTCCCCGGAGGGCCACACAGAGCTGGCGCACATTATCTGGAACTGGAACTAGAACACGGTTGCGAACACGCCGATCCAGAACATCCCAAAGCTGCTCTATGGACGACATGTCCGGCGAATACGCAGGCCAGTCCAGAACTGGAATGTGCTCTGCTTCAAGGAACTGCATGCAAACCGCTCTGGTGGACATCCCTGCATCCAGCATGCCAATGGCACATTCCCACATGACCTGAGACATCTGAGGCATGATGACTTTTGACAAAATTTGACATTTTGGGGTGGCCTTTTATTGTCCCCAGTATAAGGAGTGTCGGGGTACTGCTCATTCTGTCTGATCACCGTCTGGAAATGCCACACCCATGTACTGAGTGAAATCACTGCATCACTGAGCAAATGCTCACTGACAGAGAGATGGATTAAAAATGGTACACAAATCAAGACAAATAACCCTCTTGTACAAGTAAAAGTCGGCATATGCTAACTTAGAGTTGCTAACTCCATGTGACATCAATATTTGACATGGGCGTTTATATTTTTGTTCAGTGTATTTCATGAAATGACAGAAATTTTTAGTAATTTCATGAAATGACTGGTTTCACAATCTGACTATAACATTTCCATCCTCTCAATTACCTGAATTAAACTTTTTGGAGACTTCTACAGCAATGCAGCCTTTTCTCAATAACCTACATAAGGAGTATAATTATACAGTAATATGCATAATGTGATATATTGTTAATTTCAGATCAAGAAATTATAGGATTGGCACATGTGTGAACAAAATATCTATTTTCTTGTGTATGCATGACAAGGCCTTATTGGCAAGCCTTCAAAAAAATATTATTTTTGTATTTTCTCATCATTGCTTTTCCTTAACGATAAATTGAAGGTTTTTATTGTTTCATTTTCCCCTGGATAAGTTCCTGATTACTTTGCTAACAGAACCATGCTAATTTCACCCTTTCTCATGCTGCACTGATGCTATCACATCCAATTCAAAACAAAGCAAGAGGATTAATGCAATCCATAAACACAAAAAATTAGTATGAATTATTTTGGGAGGATGGTGGAGTACATCTTTTTCCTGTTTCAACTCTTTGCAATATGGTCCGCATATTCCAGAAGGTTTATTCTTGGCACCTCTACGGAGAGGCAAATATTATTTACAGCCAGCAGGCTCGGCCATGCCTGGTTCCTCAGTCTACAACTGCAGTGAGTGACAGAATAACTGGCAGAGAACACTCTAGACTGAAGCCACACACCACCTTCCACAAGACATTGTATTTACATTGTGGGTCCTTATATATTCATACACACAACATCCAGACTGTGATTTATGAGCCATACTGAATAACTTCCATTTTTAGCTGTATCCATTTTAATCGTGGGATGTTCTAGCTGATATTAATTGTATATGGTAAACAGTTACATATGTAGCAAACTGTTTTTTTCAATTGCAATTGCAGGAAGCCATATATATATATATTGGATATGAATTGTCTTGGATGATTTAGGATTTCAAACTTACAAGCAGTATGGTTTAAAATAAGTAAAATTCACATTTCCACAGTAGCATAACCTTCACGATACCCAAGGTATGAAAGTATTTGTCACCAAAAGTGAATGCCAGGATAATTCCTTGCGGGAAATATCATTCTGGATTCAGCCACAGCCAGCCATTGAAGCTTTTTCTGGCCGCTTGATGATACAGATGTGTTCTGTATCTGTGCCATTTCAGCTCTGGACGAACATGCATTAGTGATCGAATACTATTTCACAGACTTGCACCTTTTAAAAGTGAATCTGCTTTAATTGCAGGAGCAGAGCACATTATGGAGTATGGAACAAGTGTGGCCTGCATACAGCATCTGAAAAAGGAATTTCGCCTCTGAGAAGTAAACTTCACCTCTTGACCCCTATCAATACTCACCCTCTTTCCCACAACAACCCCCGACCCCCACACTCTACCACCACCCAACCATCGCCTGTGACATCCTCAGCAGTTCTATCAAGCTAAAATTCCTCAACTTTGTTTTGTTCAATACTGACTGAACTCCACAGTTTTTCATTAGTAGGATGATTTCTGTCACACTTATTCACTCTTTCTCAACCTAATGTCTTCTCTCTCTCTCTCTATCTATCTCTCTCGCTGCTGAACTATTTGTACATGGAAATATACGAGTGTGCACTAGCCAATGGTTGGCTGACACAATCATAGCACACATTCTACTATTAACCAAAGTCATGCACTGGTATCCAAATGGTCCATCTGTTCATATACAGTGCCCTCCACAATTATTGACACCCGTGGCTAAGATGTGTTAAAAGCCTTAAAATAAATTCAATTTCTATTGCAGAAGCATACTCTCACAGTGAAAATTGAAGAAAAATGTAATCTTCAACTCAAGTGAATTTTAGTGGGAAAAAAAATCCCTGATTTTAATGAAATAATGATTTTTCATAAAATCGCCTGCTCCTCAATTATGGGCACCCCTAACAATTCACTTGCCTGCACCTGCCCATATCTACTGTCAGAGGAATCATTAAGAAGTTTAAAACAACTGGAACAGTGGTAAACAAGCCTAGACGAGGACGCAAGGTTATTTTGCCACCACACACAGTGAGGAAGATGGGAAGAGAAATAAAAAGTTCTCCAAAGCTCACTGTTAAAGAATTGCAACAAATGGTAGCATCTTGGGGTCACAAAGTCTCCAAAACAACCATCAGGCGCTACCTACATGCCAACAAGCTGTTTGGGAGGCATGCACAAAAAAAACCTTTTGTCACTCACAATCGTAAACGCAAATGTCTGGGGTTCGCTAAGTGGTACTAGTATGCAGAAAAGCACCTCATGCCCGCTGTGAAGGATGGGGGAGGATCGGTGATGCTGTGGGCCTCTTTCTCTTCCAGAGGCCCTGGAACCTTTTTAGGGTGCATGGCATCATAAACGCTTTGAAATACCACAACATTTTAAATCAAAATCTGGTGGCCTCGGCCCGAAAGCTGAAGATGACTCGTCACTGGGTCTTTCAGCAAGATAATGACCCTAAACATGTGGCCAAATCTACACAGAAATGGTTCATCAGACACAGAATCAAGCTCCTCCTATGGCCATCTCAGTCCTCAGACCTCAACCCCATTGAAAATCTGAGGAGTGAGCCGAAGAGGAGAGTGCAGAGGAGAGGACTCAGGTCGCTGGATGATTTAGAGAGATTGTGCAAAGAGGAATGGTCAAAGATCCCTCTTTCTTTATTCTCCCATCTTACGAAACATTATAGGAGAAGATTAGGTGCTGTTCTGTTGGCAAAAGGGGATTGTACAAAGTATTAACATCAGGGATGCTAATAATTGTGGCACACAAGATTTGATGTAAAAGAATTGTTTCTTAATGTGGAATTATTTTTCCCACTGAACAAATGCGCTTGCATTGAAGGTTGGATTTTCCTCTTTTTTTCATTGTGGTCCTATATTATGTAGAAAAAAAACTGAATTTATTAGAAGCTAAAGAACACATCTTAACCAAGGGTGCCAATAAGTATTGAGGGCAGTGTGGCATGGTGAGGTGAGTTTAACCTTTCATTAAACCTCCATTACAGTCCACATGAGGAACCCAGGACTACATTAAATAGAGAAAATTATGTTTTTCTTTTAATGATTATTCTTTTATTATTATTTTTTTAATTTTATTTTTACCGTCAAAGAACCATCCTGAAATCTGATGTAGGACTCAAGGGATGATTTTAAGTCTTGGCCAGGCATGTGACCTGCATTAATATAACCTGAGGCTGCCCTAAGAATCAAAAGTGTGCGGACACAGAAAAATGGCAAATGTAAAAGTTACAGAGGGGAAATATAAAGAGACCTTAGCTGTGTTCGAAATCGTTCACTCATTCACTCACTCCCTATCCCCTACATCGTGTATATGATATAGTGCACTACATAGGGAATAACCAAAGGAGATTTCGAACACTACACCGGAATTTTCTGAACATGGTCACGTCAGCAAATGCGCTGGATATTCCTGTGTTCTGATTCGACGTGCCGAGCATCATGTAAACAAACCAGACACTTTAAGCTGCTTTCACGCCGGACGCGAAAGAAATTTTTCGCATGACAGATTACATTCAAAGTCAATGCAAAGAGGCGAATACACATGAAATGCGTCCGGTGCAAAAGCAGCTTTACTATTGGACCCCGTGATGGTTTTCTGGAATGTGTTTTACTCGTAGCTATAATAGATGCTCTGGCTCTATCCCCTGGCTGTATAAGTTAGTTAGCAAGCCACCTAAAAATCTTGGTTACATATCAAGGACAATAATAAGCTGGTGAGCTAATAATTAGTCTTTGCATTGACTTTGAATGTAATCTGTCGTGTGAAAAATTCATTTCGCGTCCGATGTAAAAGCAGCTTTACAGGAACATTGGAGAATGAACTTCTGCAGGGCGGAGCCATCTCGCTCTTCACATTCTTCTTCTGTGGAAAACCAAACTCGCAGTGCATTGAGGTATACGGCACTACAATGTAGTGTACACCGCTTGCTCACTTGATTCCGCTGTGCATTATGGGTATTTTATAGTCCACAATATAATGCATGTTTTTTGAACAAATTTATGCTTCAGCTTATGTGGTTAGCATAGCTAGTGTTATTGTTTGATTAGTATGCATATGCAACACTGTAGGTTACTAAACACGATGATCTTGCTTGTTTAGCTATATAGCTGATCATTTGTTGTACTGTTCAATACAATTCTTTATTAAACATCAGGTATGTTTGGCTGCTGGGTGTCAGAACACTCACGGGAAAGCAGGCAATTATAGGATCTTCGATGAGAGCTTTTTTACCGTAAAAGAGCAGAAGAACATTTGACAAAGCTGTTTAAGGAAAAATGGCTGATTCCATGAGTGTGCCTGTCCCTATGTTTAAGTACTCATTATTTGCCTTACATTGACCAAAACATATTTTTTTTACAACTGAGAGGCAGTTATTTTGTTGGTCGTTCACTTCAGATGACGGTTGTCTTTCACTTCTATTTATAAATTACTGCATAATGCATTTTCCTGGCAAAATACAACCTCAACCAAGAAAAAGTTGGGATGGTAAAGAAAATGTTCAGAAAAACAGTAAATGAGATTTTAAAAAAAGTTGAACAATGGTTTAATTAGAAACCATTGTGGCCAGCAGGAGTCTGTAATCATAATTCGGTATGAAAGCGGCATCCAGGAAAGGCAGAGTCCTTCAGGAGCAAAGATGAGTAAAGGATCTTCAATACACCCACAAATGCGTGAGAAAATCATGGAATGGTTTAAAAGCAATGTTTCTCAAAGAAATATGGAAAAGGATGTGAACATTTCCCCCTCGATGGTGCAGAACATAATGAAAAGATTCAAGGAATCTGGTGGAAATTCTGTACATAAAGGGAAATGGGACCATCTTAAGCTGAATACCTGCGATCTGTGAATACTCAGACGGAAATGCATCAAGACAGTAATTTATTTACAAGGAATATGATCACATGGGCTCAGGATTACGATAACCATGCTTTGCCAAGTACTGCAGTACAGTTACATCCATAAATGCCAGTGAAGACTTAATTTTGCAAGAATAGTCTTATCCCAAAGTGTCAAATAGTGACGCTACCTGACCAAGCATCAATATGCAATGCGAAAGGAGGCATTTGTAGTCATTATTTGATACCAGTTTAAAGCAAACCCAACCCCTTAACCCCTAACCTAAACGCTAACCCTCAGTTTAAAATACAGATGCGATGCCAATATCCTTCTTTTGCATCATATATCGACACTTGATCAGGTAGTGTCACTATATGACGAGTTGGAATGAGGACACGTTGACAAAAAGGAATCCTTATTGTAATACTTTCCATAGTGTTTTTGACTCCTCTGAGCTTGAAAGTGTCATGATTTTAGAGAGAATTTTTATTGTCTTTGTTCTGTGAGGGTTGCAATTCTATTTTTACTCATTTTTGGGGATACCGATTAGTTTTTGCCTCTCGGCTATTGAATTCCTTTCCAGGTGTCTGCCTCACCAGAGCTGGTTAATTGACGATTCGGAGCATATGCGCTCTGTCTACATATACATATGTGGAAGTGGCAACCGCTCCCTTGATTGATCGCTGTGTGTACATGAGAGCCGATAACAGACAGAGGGTATCAGCTCTAGGTCTGTTTGCAAAGTATTCAAATGTATTTTGAGAAAGGATATTTAGAAACTTTGCATTAGTTATTCTGCTTGGTTTCTATAATTTTTGGTACCAAATTTTGGTGATGACTGGGAGGATTATTTCCCATGGGAGTATTTCGCTGTCTTTTTCTTTTTGCTTATTCCTCTGTCTCAATTGTAACCTTAGTGGCTGGTTGTTTTCCATGGCCAGCTTTTAGATCAGTTTCGTAATAGCATTCGGTGTCTTCCAACTTCCACCACATCATAGTATAATCAAGTCACTATGGATATTCCAGTGACAACGCTTCTTGATGAACCTGTAGCTACACAGCAAGCGATCTTTGATAGCCACAGTAGAGGAATATAGAATTTAAATAAATGGCAAGCTGAGTTAATTGAAAGTATGCGGGTACAAGGGGATGCCGTACGGCGTCTGAAAGCGCGTCTAAAGGTCTTCATATTCCACAAGTGCAACTGAATTTCACTCAAACAGTATCACAAGCTCGATGTCCATCCATGAACCAAAATTGCAACTCGCGCCTCACTATGAGGGTGAGGCTGGTAGATGCAGAGATTTTTTGGCTCAATGTCAGAGGTTTTCCAGTGATTAATCTTAGCAATTCTCTGATGAGGAGTCGCAAGTGTATCTCATTTTGTCGGTTTGTCAGGAATTGAACTGTCGTTGGTGGGGCCACTTTTTTGGTTTAAATCACCCATTATTAGCACTGCAGATAACCTTATGCAGGAAATGATCTTGGTGTTTGATCATGATATTAAGAGCCATGATGCCGATACACGTTTCATGAATATGTGCCAGGGAGAGAATAGCGTGACCAAGTTTTCAATATTATTCTGCTCTTTGGCAAGTGAGACAGGATGGCTAGAAGCTCCTCTTATGACTTTATTTATGATGCACCATTAGAACCTGCTAAAGACGTGTTAGCCACTTTAGAACCTCCTGCTTCTCTAGATGCTTGGTTAGAACAGCTGTCAGGATCCATAATCAGGTCTCTGAGCATAATAAAGATAAACAAGTTGTAATGGCTTCTTCTGGCAATTGTCTGGTTTCGTCTCAGAGTTTGCATGGGGCTCGGGTGCTCTCTTTAGGCATACCTCGTCATTATGGGCAGATGGATAATTTGTCTGTCATGTTCACAAACCGGGGCAAAGACAAAAAAATTTTTTTTAATGTAAGAAGCCCAGGAACATCCGACCACATAATCTGGAGCTGAAAGGAAGATGGAAAGTCTATAATGCAATACAGGTTAAAGATAATTTACAAATGGATGCGTTAGGTTTTAATTTCAATTAAAATATACTGTCACAACTTTTTCTAAACATTATCTTTGTTTAGAATTACAATGTATGGGCACTCATTAAACTTCAGAAGTTTTTTCTGTTCTTAAAAGCTGTAATTCCTTTTACCAGGAAATTCTAATCCCCTTGTATTTTTTGTTGCAATTCTGGTTTATGGAGGCTTTGAATCGTGATCCATGAAATGGAAAATATATGATACTGTAGCTCTTTTTATCATCATATGTATCATACAACAATGACCCCTGTATCAGCAGTCGTTTTATTGCGCCTTTATCAGAATATATATCACATTGCGTTAGACACCCCAATATCAAGACACATTCTGTTATACAATCATATTTGTATCGTAATGTCTATATCTTTTAAATTGAGATATGCATTATATCTTCTATATTCCCTATGTGATATTTATAGCATCTTTAATGTGCCCTATATGATAAGGGTATAGTGAATCTCTTAACAATACTGAACTTTCTTGCACTGAACGTGCTTATCGTGTGGGTTCCTCTTTCAATTCATGCCGCTCATATGACATTTCATAACTTTGGTGAATTTTTATGAAAAAAAAAATTAATTGAGAGGCACCACTCAAAATCTGTAGTCTCAGCATTCCCAAATTTTAGCAGAAAGATCTAAAACCCCACAAAGTTTTACAAAGTTATGTGTTTTTCACAGTTGCCACACTAACTGTCCCAAGAGAGCAGATGGGGTACTTGAAGTGAACATCTGCAGTGGAGTTTCAGTAAGTGACCTGGAGATGCGAGTGTGGCATTGCTTCTTGTTCTCTCTGCTCTTTGGCAAGCCAGCTGAAACCACAGCAAGCTCAATCACCAACAGATACTCCGAGCCACAGCAACACCAAATATCCCCCCCATCAAAATGGTTTGGTCAATCCCCACCAGTTACTAACATAAATATGAATCAACATAGAATAAAATTTGGCCTAGAGATGAAAGCAAACATTTGGAAATTTGAAAGGTAAAGTTATCAGTGTCACAGCCCTTGACAGGGGCAATTCCATAATTAATGAAATACTCTTTTACATGCAGCATTAAAGTGCAGGAACCACAGGTTTACCACAACCACAGACCCCACTGACCCCACCCCTCAGTATTACACATGTAGCTGGCCTAAATTTGACATGAACCTCATATTAAAAACACAACAAGCTTAATACCGCTCTGGTGAATTACCACTGCAATGCTGGGCCCAAATAAAGCTGTGAAACTGCTTAAGATACTTTTCTCAATTCTCACTTGGATACTTCACACAATTTAAAATAATTAGAAGATTAACAGCATAAACAGGATGAAAGCACTTTACGAGATCAGTATTTGTGAGGGTACAAGCCGAAGACCATCAGCAACTAACAAAATATAGTTTGTATAGACGTCTGTAATAGTGTAATCGCTAATGAAAACTGAATTCCTGAATTGGATCATTTGCAAGGACTTGCCTTAGGGAGACAAAAACAAACCCCATTCATTGGAATGAGTGATAAATTACTTTGACAAACTCTTGCAAAAGTATAACTTCTTATAGTAGAGGGGTGTCCAATCTTAGCCACAAAGGGCCGGTGTGGGTACTGGTTTTCATTACAGCCCAACACTTATACACCTGATTTCACTTATAAAGGTCTTGATTGAACAGCACAATCAGTTAATCAGATGTTTCAGATGTTGTGGTGCTGGGCTAAAATAAAAACCTGCGCCCACTTCAGTATGAATCATTTTGCTCCTGATAGTGGAGCATCATGGATATTTTTCTTAGTTAAAATTAAGATACATATGTTGTGATAATATTGGTAAAATGCCTATGTAGCGATATAAAAATCATAATGCAAAATTCAGTTGTGCAATCAGATAAGCTAAGAGAAAATCATCAGACAAGAATGGATTCTGAAAACTGTACGAAAAACAATAACAAGGAATGATACTGACTAAGGCTCTAATATACAAATTATTATTTTTGGATGTCACTGCATAGTTTACTGGTTGAAGGAGTTGATATTATTACCAGATGCCAAAACATTTTCTTGCCCGCTTTATGTCAAACATACTTGCACAGACAAATTGCTACATCTAGTCCTATTTTCCCTGGTTGCAGAGTTTCATTGGTAATTTCTTGCCAGTATATAGGGGATTTTCAAGTAAATTAGATGTCACCGCTGAAAGTGTCATTTAAATGCGGTTGCGCAAGGCAAAATTTGGTGTTTTTCTGAAAAATAAGGTCATCTGCATATGACTTGTCAGAACCACATCTCTAAAAATGTAAAATTATCCACTCAATTTACAATTTGAATTTTCCAAATAATGTGTTCATTCATGCTGTTGCTGAACAGAATATGGAATTCACTGGAGGCAGTGATATGATTATAGTCGGAGTGCACTTTCGTAGATGTTCATTTCTGAGCTTTTCGACAAAATCTACATTTATCTTTGTAGGTTGCTGCACTTCCGTGATCCAAGAAATCCAACTTCCCATCCGTTGCTGTCAAAGTAATAGTTTGCCTCCCTCATATGCCTTTGATTCACCCCAGAATCTTACTGTATTCCCGATAGGAATTCATATTTTAATTAATTCCATTATTAAAAGATATGCATATAGGGGTCTAATTTCCTGGCGCAGCGAAGGTGGCGTAGCGAGGCGCAGCCCGCGCAGTGGTAATTTCGTACGGCGCAGCCCGCGTAGTGCTAATTTCGTGAGGTGCGCAGCCTTCGGTAGACGAAGGTGCGCTGAGATGGGTGTGGCGGCGTAGTAGGGGGAGGGGTCACATATTCATCAAGGCGCAGTGACAATTTCGTAGAAAAAGTCTCCGCTGGAGTTGCGCAGAAAACTCGCCAGCTCCAACCTGGTTTAATTTCCGTGCATTAGTAATTTGGCTGACCGGCGCAGAGAGCGCACACGTCACCGAAATCTCACAGGCAGGTTTACAGAATGTCAGGCACATTTCAATGCAAGATATAATTACAGGAAGCACGATTTAATGTAACTATCTGAATAAGGACATAAATTATTGTATCTATATCGACTGTCCTGATGTCAGATTAAAGGCGGTTGCCACGCGTAATGGAAACTTGACCTGGCTTGATCAACGCAGCTGAATCTGTGATGCAAACTAACGACTTCACATCTTTCTCAGCCAACCACAAACTGTATATATATATATATATATATATATATATATATATATATATATATATATATCGAATGCTTGCGTTCTATGCTCATTAAAGCCGCTTGCACACTGGACGCGAAACGAATTTTTCGCACGACTGATTACAGACAAAGTCAATGCAAAGACGCGATAGTCGGACAGGGTTTTAATATAGCTCCGTGTCCGAGAGTCATAAAAGTTCTAATTTTTCCGAGTATTCCAGGAATTATTAGACGTGCAAACTGGGCTATGTTTGTGTTCGACCTTCACAGAATGCAAATTGATAGCTATCGACTTTTCTTGGTCTTTTTAGCCTATTCATTTGTTTTCTTCCATTGAAGATAGACATCAGTATTTATTCGGTCTTTCTTTTGAAAATTAGTCAGATGGACCGAACAGATTCACGCTTTATTTCCACAGCAGAGATAAAATAGTGCGTGAGCAAATCAATTCCATGACCATTGACAGAGTGAAGAAATCATCGCATGCACGATCAAGACTGTCCGACACGAAATGCAAATAACTCCATGTCCAGCAGCCAGAAAAAAAAGTAAAAGTATTGATATGAGAACAGATTTATAACGAAATAAAGAATAAAAATATATCAGCAACAAACGTGATATCAAACAAAGATGACCCGCCAATAAATAAATCGCAGTGTTCATTGGATGCTCTGTTGTTAAAATGTTTCTTTTTATTCTTTATTTCGTTATCAATTTCCTAATCGTCCTTTTTTTTTTGGCTGTCAGACAGGGAGGCCTTGTACATTGTCTCGCGCCAATGTCGACTCGCTTTACTGAGCAGAGCTTAAACAGAAACATTGATTGAAATTCTCGGTACTGATCTTGAAGAACTGAGCCCTCTTTTCAAACACTCTCGTTTAATATCTAAAAGAGTCAGTCGATTTGAAGAAATTTAAAACAATAATAGACTGTCGGACACTGAGATTTATTAAAACCCTGTCAGACTTTTAGACACATGACGCAATCTGTCGAGCGAAAAATTCGTTTCGCGTCCAGTGTGCAAGCGGCTTAATACTAGGCTACTATTATTGTCACTTAGGCTTTATCGTCTTTAGTGGGGGAAAGGAATACAGCCTGATTGCTATGATCTCGTAGAGATAAGATCGCATATTGAAAATAAATGTGTCACGTATCTTGCATTGTTGTCCATTCATGTTAATCCCAAAATTTTAAGCGGCAACAGTTTGTAAAAATAGGAACACGCTATCCATCTTTCTCTTGCCAATTCTATTTCAACTGCACAGTTAATAACAATTGCTATAAATGCCAAGAACCTTATTTTATCTATATTCAAAAACTGCTTGTCCGGTTTACTTTGCTCTTTCCCCTTCATTTCAACTGTATCCATCTCTTTCCCCACTGCTCTCTTTTCTATTCTCACTTTCTTTACAGCCTCAGAGTATGACATCTTATTCAGTGTCCATGTTCAATCTCTTGGCTGTGTTATACCCAAATACACCTTCTTTGCCAACTTGCGCGGGAAGGAGGGGCAGAGGCGGGACAGAGGAGTACTTGCGCCAGGCTACGCCGGGCACGAAATTGCAACATACGCCTGGACACACCCCGTTGGCGCGGCGCACCCTCCATTCGCCACGCCTGCGCCGCGCCTGCGCCTGGTCTACGAAATTAGAGCCCGTAGTGTTCTTAAATTCTATCTTGGTTTGCACAGGATATACTAAAGGAATAAGCCCCGAGAAAGCAGGGGTTTCAGTGATTTTATAAAGGCCTTAGTGTCCCTCCACCATTATAAAATCACTGTAACCCACTGCTTCAAGGGGCTTATAGCTTTTATAAAACAGTTACCCTGCATATAGCCCATTAAACAAACAGACAAGAAAAAAAAAATCAATGACTTATTGTTAATAATGCAACAATAAAATTGAGAACTATTCGTTCTTCCACCAAGCAAGATAGAGTGGACAGTATGCTTGGCAAGCAACACAGATGCTAAGATTGCTTTTTCATCTAGCGCCATTATCATGTTACATCAGGCTATTTGGACTCATTAATGTAGATATGCTAGGAAAGCAGGCTATTTGGAATGTGTCCTTCGGTCTTCATTTCAGTTTCGGTTTTCAAGTTTCCTTGTTCTCAACTTGCGCCGATCGGCCGTATCATTACAACCAGCAGCGAGAGTAGGGAACAAGATTGACTTCTGTCCTCCATACATGCCGGTGTCCAGGAAAATATGTTGAATTGTACAATAGTTTGCTAGCCAGCTTGTAAACTAGTTAGCGTTCACAACAATGGATGTGGCAGACCTGCACATAGCCCATAAAAATAAACACATAAGATGAAAAATCAACAATTTATTGCTAATACTGAAACAGCGAGCTAGTTAGCAACATAGCTAGCAAGCTAAAGTGATCTCAAACTCTATAATGCTATAGCTAGATAGTAGATAGCCAACTGGTTAGCAGGTTAAAAGGCGAAACTTCACTAACACTGAAACAGCGAGCAAAAAATCTTGAAACAAATGTAGCCTAATGAGTCAGTTGAGTGCAGAGTAGTTGGTTGCTAGGCCAGGCACACAGGGATATTTTATGCTGCGGTCTGCCTCAGATGCAGTGGGTTACACTGATTTTATACCGACATGGACGGCGGGTCAGCCAATCGAATTGAAGGATGGGAAGAACCCATTTTATAACAGACGGCAAGTAACTTGAGGAATGCATGCTTGACACACTGGAAAGGAAAGATAGATTGGCGGACAGATTGGCAGCATTGGAAATCTCCGGTACTTACAAATTAATTACTGCTCATGGCCACAGTAGAAAGTGGTGAACAGTATATGACCAACTTGAAATTTATAAGTGTGCCAAAGTTACTCCTAGGGCATAGTAGACTAGCCGAACAGTACGGAGCCAGAGGTGTCTTTGCAGTTCACTGTATTCCAGGGATTCCCCAACTTGGTCCTGGGGACCCACTGTGTCCGCTTCTCTTTTTTTTCCAGCCACAATTGCAATCCCAGAATTTTAATGAGCGGCTAATTTTTCTTAAATGTGCAACCCAAACTCAAACCCAAAGTGTAAATCCACATTATGTCAGAAATAGCAATTTGAGCTATTGCTGAAGAGCTGCATATTAAAATTGTATCATATTACAAATTAGTTGCCAATTACGATAATTGGAAAACACGCCAGGGACATGTCGGTGTCCCCCCAGTTCACAATTTTAGCTCCGCCACTGCCCTGCAGTACTCCAAAGTAAAATGCAATCAATGGTAACATCTTAAGACCGAGCGATCTAAACCTGACTAAATATATTTTATCACTGATGCACAAGAAAATTTCTTATTTAAGCTGATGTAGTGAAGCTTTTGTTTCAACCATGTACTGCTTAATTACAAGCAAACCAGAAACTAGGATGTTGCCCTTCAAGTGAAGCCTTGAGCATGCATTTTGCCCATTCAATTTGTCTGCTATAAGTTTTTAAATAAAAAAAAAATGGTGGGTTTTAAAGAATTAAGAATTCGATGATAGCATAACTATGTACTACACCACTTGGCTATTGTCACATGCTGGGTACTACACTATCGTATGCAGCTACTTAGAGTACCATGTAGTATCTAGTAAATAGTATGCAATATGTATTGAAAAAGTATACACTTTCAAACATGACTTTTGTGCCCTTGATGATCACCCAGCATGCACTTGCTTGTTTATAAACCACATTAATGCATCAACATCTTTCTTTAATTTAATAAATTATACAGTTTCTAAAATTACGTATCAATGTCTTTAAAATGTAAATACCGCATCTAAAACCAAATAGTCAATTACTGAATGCGTGTACCCTCCACTTGTGTTTATATGAGAGAACCAACTGAGGGTGGCAGCATTAGTACTGAAAATATCAGACAGACTCGTGTTATTTGATACACCTTATGGTGCCCCTGGACACATTGTCAGTGATGTAACCTGGGATCACAGGGGGTTTTGGGTCTTTCAAAAATCAGACCCCATATCCAAGGCGACCCAGCCGGGGTTGATCAGGCCCCAGCTTGTGTCCAGGTAGTGCTACCCTACTTGCCATGCCTCTCCTCTCCTGATCCACAGCCACCCCGATGCCACCTCTGCTGCGTCGATGGCCAACTTAATGGCCCTTCGCTGGCTGGCTCCTGTAACGCCCAGCATCTTATAGGCCCTGCAGAGGGATTAGCCCACAAACCCTCGGCATCGCACTTCGATGGGTTGGCATCTTGCCCACCAACCATTCCTCCGGCACTCCTCCACTAGCTCGAAGTACTTTTACCTCTTGGGCCTCCTCTATACAGTCCTCCCACAGTATACTGAGCTCCAAGAGAATTACCTGCTTGGAGGCTACCGATGTGAGACTGATGTTTGGCCTTGATGTTGTCTTGGCGACTGGTTCTGGGAACTTCAGTTGGTTCCCCTGATTAACTTTCAGTTCCCATTCACGCGCAGTTGCCAACAGGTCTGGGGAGGTGTTTTGAGCAGTTGCTGCAGACTTCTCCCCAGCTCCGATGAAAGTAATGGCATTCCTTACTGGGTGAAGACTCTCGCTGTCGCTGATCCCACTGCAGACAGCAACCGCTATGGTCTTCAGGACTCGGTCGTGTCGCCAGCAGTAGCGCCGTTTGCCCAGGGCTCTCGGACAGCAGCTGAGGATGTGCTCTAGGGTTCCTCTCTTCTGGTAGAGGGGGGAAGCTGGTGTCTCCACATTTCCTCAGGTAAAGAGGTTAGATGGGCTCTGCAGGACGTCATAGACCGCCTGGATCAAGAATTTTATTTATTTATTATTTTATTTAACCTTTATTTAGCTAGGAAGAAAAACACATTGAGATCGAAATCTCTTTTACATGGCTTGTAGATCTTTGTAAAATAGAAAATAAAAAAGAGGGGACTAAGCCGAGAAGAGCCTTGTAAATCAAAGTAAACCAATGATTATAGTGATGGACACTCAGAGAGCGGCAGTCAGCTTTGAGATAGAGCTCACAGTGATGAGTGAGACGTCTACCACCAGTGAGAAACCTAAGAGCACTATGATAAACAGAATTTAAAGATTGGAGACATTTGGCCGAGGCAGTCATGTACAGTATATCACCATAATCTAACACAGGGAGAAAAGTAGTTGATGCAAGATGCTTACGAGCTCCGAGTGAGAAGCAGGATTTATTTCGGTAGAGGAAGCCTAGTTTGATGTGAAGTTTAGATACCAATTTTTCTATATTGGTTTTGAAGGAAAGCTCACAATCGACAATAAAACCCAAGTACTTATAACTTGCAACCATCTCGATAGGCCTACCTTGCATGGTTGAAATAGTTGGGATGTTACCTGTTAATTTACTTCTGGTTGAGAATACCATAACTTTGGTTTTGTCTGCATTTAAGACCAATTTAAGTTTCTGCAGATGAGACTGGACCACATTGAAAGCAGGCTGTAAAAATTCAAGGGCCTGATCAATTCATGAACAATTTGTTAATGTAAATAGAAAACAAAGTAGGCCCTAAGACTGAACCCTGCGGCACACCCTTTGAGACCTCCATATAAGAAGATGTCGAGCCAGCCAGCTGGACACCCTGTGTTCTGCCTGATAAATAGTTGGAAAACCAAGCTACTGCATGGTTTGATAAACTAATGTGTTAGAGGACATTCAGCAACAAACGAATGCCTTTGATAAATCTATAAAAATTGCAACACAACATTTTTTGCAATCCAATGCCAAGAAAATATCATTTAAAACTTTAAGAGCGGCTGTCACAGTACTGTGTTATTTTCTAAAACCAGACTGTTATGATCATAAAATATTGTTTGTCTGAAGGAATTCTGTAAGTTAGTCACTGTCAATTCTTGCAAAGACTTTTGGCCACAATACTTAATTTGGAGATTGACCTGTAATTATTCACATCTGAATGTTCCCCACCTTTTAGCAGGGGGAGAACAAAAGCAGATTTCCAGACTTTAGGAACTATATTACAAGTGAGACTCAAATAGAAAATAACCAACAGAGGCTCTGCAATAAAGTCAGCAGCCAGTTTGAGAAAGAATGGCTCAATATTATCAGGACCAGCTGCCTTTCCAGAATCCAGCATTTTTGTAGCCTGATTAACATCAAAGGCCGACACAGTAGTGAAATGAAAAACACAATTATTGTGCCTATAGGTGCAACCAGTGTAACCTGAGTATCAGGAAATGAAACTGAATTAGACGACTCAGAATGTGAAAAATCAAATAAAAAGCCAGACGAACTAATATGTTCATTAAAACAATTCAGCATAGCAGCTTTTTCTGTTACAGTAAGAGAATCCGTTACAAGGACGTTTGGGAAATCACTGGCTGTTTCAGAGCCAGAGAGTGTTTTTGTGACTCTTCAAAATTTTTTAGGATAATTTAAACTTTTGTAAATTTCTGTACCAATCACTGCAAGCGAGGTCATGCATGAAAGCCTGCTCATGGAAATTTTTCAGGCCTCTTTTGCACAGAATACAAGGCTTAGTTTTGGGTAATTTAGTATTTCTGACAACTGCAATAGCACAATGGTCACTCACATCATTAGCAAAAACCCCTATATCCGTGTACTTATGTGGTGCATTTGTAAGGATGTTTTAAATTTGGACGATTATCAGTAAACTATCCGATGGCGTTCAGATTTCCACTGCTCGGTCCATGTGACTTTGCGTTCCACAGCTTGCTCCAATCTTGTCCAGGCTCCCTGCTGCTGCATTCCCACCATCTGGCCAGCTCGCTTCTCCTCTACTTCTCCTCACACCTCCTCAAGGATCAGCAACCTTCTCTCTTTCCCCTGTGCCTTGTTGTAGCGAAGTGTTCTGCTGCTACGTAAGCCCTGTACCACTCTGCCCACCGGCACCCTTTGCTGTAGCCTTGACTATGCAACATCCACAGCGACGGCAGCTCTCCATTTACCTCCCGTCCTGGCCTCGATCCCAGACTGGGCGACCTTTGGGTCACTGGAGTCCCGGTACTGAAGCAGCTCCCTGGACCGAGTTAGCATGAACTCCTCGCTCAGGCTGCTGATGGGGAGCTTCAGCTTTTTATTCTGCCCGTAGAGAGCGATGCTGCTCAGGCTTCGAGGCACTCCCAGCCACCTGCGGAGAAACCTACTGACCCTCATCTCAAAGCCTTCCACTGTTGAAATGGGGACTTTGCAGACAAAGAGGGGCCAGAGGATCCGAGGGAGAATACCATGCTGGTAAATTCAGGCCTTGAACTTGCCAGGGAGACCAGACTTGTCAACTGCAGCTAGCCAGGTCTCCAGCTCTTGGTTGGTTGCTTGTATGGAGGCTGCGTCTCTCAGGCTGCAATTGAATACCTTTCCCAGGCTTTTCACCAGTTCCGCAATGAGTGATGGTATCATGGTGGTGCCAAGTGAGAAGCAGAACTTGCCGGTCACCTTCCCTTTTTTGAGCATGAGAGACTTCGACTTAGCTGGTTGAAAATTCATGCGAGCCCAGGAGATTAACTCCTCAAGGCTGTTCAGGATCCACCTGCAGTCATGAACAGATGTAGTTGTCACCGTCAGGTCGTCCATGAAGGCTCGAATGGGTGGCTCTCGGACTCTGGACTTGGTGAGGGGCCCCCTACATTGAACTTCTGCAGACTTCACCAGCATGTTCATGGCGAGTGCAAAGAGGATGACTGAGATCGTACATCCGGTAATGACGAGGGCCCGTCTGGCCAGCAGGAGGCGCTGGAGCAACAAACAAAGCTAGTATTGTATTCCCAAATCCGGCAATCCCTTCCCAATTTGAAACCCTGTAGCGCGATGGCCAATTGTGCGCTACTCTGAATAAGCTGCCGACCCCTGCCGGTGGGTACGCCGGGGCTCGAACCCGCGACGTGATAGTCACATCTGCACTGCAGCGCAGCGCTTTAACCGAGTGAGCTATCCTGCAGCACGCATTCCATAGTCATTACCATATTTCCATTGCCATGTGTCGTCGTCCTTTGGTCCGTCCGGTGGGATTCTCTTCTGCCTCCCCCCCTCTTGGGAATCCCTGGGGGTATTACTCCTGTAGGTTGATCTGTAGCTTGTTGTGGGTTCTTTCCTCTCCGAAGATGCAGCTCGGGATGCTACCCCTCACTGCCCCATCTTTCCAAGCTGTCCACTGTCTCTCCAGCTGTCACCAATCTATGCTAGGTCATCAACCAGACTGTTCCTGATAATCACTGGTGGTTCTAGTAAAATTGTTATTAGATACACCTTATGGTGCCCCAGGACAGATCGTCAGTGTCAGTGTCCAATTACCATGCCCACATGCAGCTAACACAGAGCAACTATATGTGTAGACGATGAACCACACCCAGCGATGAAGCGCTGAGAGGTTGCAATAGCCCCTGTGTGTACTGCATATCACAGTGGAAATCAGGTCCGTTATGTTTGACGGAAAACGTTTTTTTGAGATGAGATTTAAACACGTTTACCCAAAAAAGATTGTATTCAGGCTTAAATACAGGTAAAATATGGTTGCACAAATGCAAGTGTGGGGAATACAGGATTGAATCTACAGTTTACAACAATAACCGGAAAAACAAATCATATCAATAAACATTAAGTCAATTATATTACTAAATGGCAGTTAAAGGTCAATTCTATCAACCAGAAAATGGCATACGATTACTGTACTCTTTATTTCGCCATTGCTTTACTATGGCATACAGAAGTGTACAGTATGTCTGAATCTTAAGCTTCCAGACTCCTAGAATATCCGATTGAAACAGTTGTTGGAGAATGCAGAAGATGCATTCTGAATAATAAGCCAGCTAACTCTGCACTGCAGAGGAGCCACTCTAAATCACAGAGAAAGATGAAAGGAAAATACATTAATCAAACATACGCAGATAGAGAACATTTTGCATCCAGTTTTGCATACGAGCATATTTTTCATGATTATTCATCTTTTCTGAATTTGTAATTTGCACTTTTTGTCAACCAAGACTTCCATCCAAGGTGACATTAAAGCTCTGATGAAACTGTCGCTGAAATAGACTGCGCAGGAATGTGTTTTTGCTATGCACTGGCACATACTGCAAGACTTGCGAATATTCTGCAAGTCACAAAGACTGAATGAGAAAGCATATTACTGCTGAGCGGCAGGGTTCAGTCACACTTGAACCTTTTTTCAAGCTCTAGTTTTCTTTTTTAAACTTTAAAATGTTGAGTTTTCCCCATGGCTCTAGACTGTAGACTGTTGTTCAGTGGATGAATTCACCTCCTGTAGAGTGAATAGTATTTACTGAATTTCCATTGTTCTCTCCTGATTTTACAAAGCAAAGGATGCTAAGTGGCTCATGCTTCTCATCTGCATTCCAGGCCAAAATGGTCCGTGTACCTTAGCTTGCCATGAAACTGCATTAATGCCCGTAAAGCTAATAAATACAAGCTCTCTTATTGCCACAGGTTGGAGAAAAGGAGTAAGCTGTGACTGTGCTACTCCAGGTCGATGAGCAGTGTTGATATGTGGCCCTCAGTTGACAAACTGTGTGAGTCCCTTCACGTCTTTAAAAAGTCATAGAGAAAGGGAGATTCCGAAATCCTCAACAGCTGTAATAGCCACGATTTAGTAGCAGTCTGTGGAGTCAAGGTCACAAGAACAGATTGCAGCAGCTGAGCTAATGCCTGGGTGTAACGTTATGTCCTTTAAAGAACTGAAATCAACATTTCGACCGATGTAAGGTTACGACTAATGCACCACTTAAGCTTGTACCCCATTACGTGTTGCACCAGGCTACAACTTTCATAGCTAATATGGAGCAAGTGCAATAATAGAAAAACTAACTATAATACAGACACGACCAGAAAAGAAAAACATGATTGCATTGCATCTTGTTTACAGAATAAACAACAGCAGGGAAATTAAACAAGAAAGAGTTGAACATGATTGTGCTAACCCACTGGACTTTTATTTAGTAAGCTGAGTGAGAGGTGTCATTTCTGCAGGCAAGGATTCATTATTGGTGCACTAGTGTTGTTTCTTTTCTAAGAGAGAATGTTTCCATGCTCTTCACCCTGCTGTAGAAGTTTTCTTATTAACCCAAGTAACATTTCAGAGAAACTGAATTTCCTTTGTTGTGCATTCCATATCAATAGCTTTTTTCAAGAAGTTTGAGTGCACTTTAGATATGTGTTGCTTGGTAACAATCATTGCTTCCTGAGTAGTTATGTGGACCAGTGTCATAAGACCAGGTGCATCTACGACTATGGTCAGCCTGCCTTGGTGCACTCAGAGTGAACTCTAATCACTAAGTAGGTCATAGCTAAGACCGGTCTAAACGTAAAGACCTACTTTTTTCAGCCCAGCAGCTGCACTCTGCTCTGGATCCTTAAATCATGATGCCATATTGAATTGGCCATTTAGTCAGATACTATCATTTTTTTATGTGTCTCACAACAGCAAAATTCCATCCAAGTTCTGCCTACATTCTTAAATGAGACAACAGAACATAAACCCCCGATTATAATTAAACAAAAAAAACGTTTATAGGTAAGATAATATACTTGAATTGGTTACTTTACAATGAATTAAATTTTCTTCTCTTTGTACAGGACTTTTTTTTACACAGAGCCATAAAGTAGGAGGGAATTGAGCAGTGGCGGCCGGTGGACAGAAAACCGAGGGGGCGGAAAACATCCCTTGAAACGGATGAGATTAGTGACCCGGTTTCAATCATTGTTCTTGGTCAACATGTTAGTTTCCCTTATAATGAAATGTTTAGGCGAGCGAATAATAAATTCTATAAAATGTTTAATTCACGTCTTAGCAGGCAACTCTTCACGAAAAACCCCTGAGGATTTTCTGCATTAAATTTTGTCACATCCTAAGCAAGTCGTCAAACCTGTCCGTAATGATTGTTTAATTGAAAAAGATTAACATGCGCTCTTTTTTGCGTTCAACTGGTGTATTTCATTTTTCGTCTTAACAAAGACAATTAGCTACACCTGAGAGGGGAGAGTTGAAGTGTCTTTTACCATTGGCTGAAAACAGATCAACACTAATAAGCAGTTTAACGACATGTTTATCCTCCCTCTTTGTTCCCTGTCCACAGCCCGCCACTGGAACTGAGTGAGATACAGCAGGGCAGCTAATAAGCAGATTATACTGGCATTGAGAGTTACTGAGCCTCTGTTTATTTCCTCCAGTGAGTTTAGTTGGCAAAAATGGTCAGGATATTCACGTAGAGAATCAGAGTTTTTTGAACATAACATTTTCACTTAAGTTACAGCTTCAGTAGCTCGGAAAGTGCATCAATTCCATGGCCTACCTTCATACTGACCAAAATCTCATTTTTGTTAGCCACAACTGGTGCGGTAGAGCAGGTCTAAAAAGATGTCACTGGAATGTCCCCAACAAAACTTGCACAGCACTATACCTGGGGACCAACCCCAAAATGCAGACTTCTACTTTTTGTTTGTTTTAGGTGACAACAACAAAAAATCCAGTCAGCCTTTTGAATCCACACTCAAAAAAATGAAACCCTATGAAATATTACCCTTACTGGTAACACTTTACTTGAGGGGTGCGTTCAAAACACATTCATAGCAGCTGTCATGAATTGTTCATAAGGCATTCATGAGGGTTTCATAAGACATTATTCAACCTTCATACCCATCCTTTCATAAACGTGGAACACAGAATGGCAATAACTTGTCAAAATAAAAGTCCAACAGTCTAAAGGCAGAATTGCCGTTTTTGTTGTAAACCTGTTAGGCCTACCTGATCATGTCAAATCTGTTTCAAAGGGTAAGTCCAGTGCCAAAGAGGCAGACGGTGGGCAAGTAGCCTATGTAATTTTTATTCCAAATCAATTCGAGGTCCACGCACAGCCTGGTCAGGTGAGCGAACCTAAGAGGACGCTAGAGGCGAAATGCTTTGTTCGCTCTGAATAATAAAAAGTTTAGTCAATGAGCAGTGTTGCGGTCATGTTCTTACGGATTAAATAGTGTTTATGTTCCGTAAAATGTTTAATGTTTTCAGCGGCGCCGGAACGAATTTGAAAGTGGGGTGCAAAAAAAAAAAGGACAGAAGAAGAACATGGTTTCGGGCTGGGTTCCTCTGAGATAATTTTGAAAATTCCAGAGGCCAATTAGCATTCACATGCATTTTCATGTGGGATATTATAAAACAATTAAAAAGTCATAAAAACTCATTATTTTATGTGCGCGTTGGTTGTTATAGTGATTTCGGGTTGGTTTCATTCAAGCTTCTGATTGGACTGCATGAAGCATCTTTTTGCGTACAGACTGATTTAGTCTACAAGTTCTGAATGAACAGCCTGGCAAAATAAACTGCGCCCGATATTGACAAAGTCATGCCATCATAACCTAAATTTCCTTTCAAGGGCTAGGTAGTCTATACAATAATAATGATAATAATAATAATAATAATAATAATAATAATAATAAAAGGCCTAATATAATAATAATAATCATCATCATCATCATCTTTGTTTTCTGTCCTGTGCAGCCAATGAGGTCATTCCCATTCTCAACGCAGTGCCAAGACGCACCCACATATTTTCGCCTGCGAATCACTGACAGATTATAATTTCATAGCATTTTAGAAGGGGCCCTATAACATTGAAACGATCAAAAACATCAAACAAATCTTGTGCTCCACCACGTTTTCAAACAGCAATAGAGATCTACTTCAAGGTTGCTCATAAATAGAGGAAGGTTTGGCGTATGGGCTCCGCTCATGAACTTGACTTCAACTTCGTGAACAATAAATTAAGGATTCAAATTCAATATGTACATAATGCAGCCCACCAGGCTCTGAAATTACGTCATACTGCTTGAATAATTTTTCTTGGAATGGAAATAAAAAATCACGAGGCGAGACAACAGTTGAGTTAGGCTAAGTGAACAGTTTAATTATTTTCATTTTAACAGTGGCACAGCGAGCAGGCTGGGGGGTATTCCACAAAGCTGGCTAACTGAGTAAGCCTGGCTTTTGCACAAAGTAAAACCTGGAGAGCTGCATTTATTTCAGTCCATGTTCCAGATTTGAATCGTTTCCAGGTTTTACGTTGTGAGATGACCTTCTTGTTCTTCTTTTGTCTTTTTTTTTTTTTTTGCACTCCACTTTCAAACTCGTTCCGGCGCCGCTGAAAACATTAAACATTTTACGGAACATAAACACTATTTAATCCATAAGAAGACGACCGCAACACTGCTCATTGACTAAACTTTTTATTATTCAGAGCGAACAAAGCGTTTCTCCTCTAGCGTCCTCTCAGGTTCGCTCACCTGACCAGGCTGTGCGTGGACCTCGAATTGATTTGGAATAAAAATTACAGAGGCTACTTGCCCACCGTCTGCCTCTTTGGCACTGGACTTACGCTTTGAAACAGATTTGACATGATCAGGTAGGCCGAACAGGTTTACAACAAAAACGGCAATTCTGCCTTTAGTCAAGTAAAAAGTGTTACCGCTTTGTTTAACCTTTATTTGACTTCTAACGTTTTTTGTCCGGTTTAATTAATTGCATTGAGTGGAATGTACTTAACTCAGTTTTGTGGCACCAGTTGACATAACATAATGAAGTTAATCTAACAATTCATAAGGTTTCATTTTTCTGCGAGCACAAGTCAAAATCCAGCCAATAAGGCTCCAGATGCCAATCCTGAAAACACAGGCAGAGTGGATCAAATGCGAATTTCCCTGTCTGAATTTCCTCCCTTGTCTGATGTTATTTTATGATCACATTTTACAAGCTTATTGTTTTTGTATTAAGTAGGCAATGATCATCCCCGCAGATAACTGTCTTATTGCAATAACAGTTGTTCTATTGCTGTGGCTTTGAGCTACTAATACAGCAGGTCTGTACAGTGCGAGCATTTCACTCGCATATGCACCTAAAAATAGAGTGTGCGAGTAAAAAAAATAAAAAGGGAGCACGCGTGCGAGTATGGATTTCAACCCTTTCATTCGCATTTTGCTCCTAAAATAAATCCTTACAAAGTGGATCAAACTAGAGGTTAGGGCAGCACGATAAATGTATCGCGGTAATTTTAAGCGCAATGAAAGTAACTTCCTCTATGGGGCAGACAGACCAGCTTAATTATTACCCTTTCTATGCGACACACCTTTAATTTAGAGGTGAACTGACATCAGAAGCCATTTGAAATGCTTCTGGAAAGAAAAGTGCGATTTGAAGTCTGCTAATTACCAGCGAGGTTGGACAGCTGCCTTCGCCTTGGCATAATTGGCTAACCTTAAATCAATTCCCGTGTACTTTACCGAACTTGCAGTCAAGCCATTTATTCAGCCAACTGATCGATCAAAACCAAAATCTGGCCAATAATGATTAAAGGAGACCTATTTTGCTATATTTCCAAATTTATATTTTGATCTCGGACTCCCCTAGAGTACTCCTCATTGTTCAAAGTCCAAAACAGGGTCCTTATTCAGCTTATACTGCCATCCTCAAAAAAACCCCATTTGTAGTCCATTGTAGTCTCTGCCTGAAACGCCTCGCTGGGGTGGCTCGTTTGCTATGGCCCCCACTCCCTGTGTGCCAACTTTCTTCTGACTGGCCAGCTCTGTGGAAGGCGGATCTAGGCGGGACGTGGCAGCAGAACGCAGTTTTCCAGGTCTGTCTCCTCAGAGTGAAACTGAGACGTGTCTCCTGAAGGAATCGACGGGCATATTCCGCAATCAAACGCAGTACATGTCTAAAGATCTAATGAAATGAACTTGTTCTAATAAATGCAATGGCGAAAGTGGAGGACGCTGTGCAAATGTCTGACTGCTCAAGCTCGAATTTGCAGTCTACCTACGACTACTATGGTGAGCACACCGGTGTTTCGACTCTGTAGCTAGGATTGAGGGAAAGCTATATTCTACTCCATATAGACACATTTATAGAACAGGTCGACAAACCCAAGTGTAGACCGGAGACCATAGAAATCCGGCGGGTCTGAGTTTTGAGGGAAACATGGACAATGTGGAGCAGCTAAAAGTGGACCAACAGCTTATTGTCTGCTTCGGTGTGTATTATAAGGACCTGCTGGTTCGTATGCATAGCTGTGGTGTGATGTTAGCGTGGAGTAACAAAAAGCTTCTGCGCTGGTGTATGAAGAAGGGACGAAAGCTCCAGGGTAAACGGCCTTTTCGGAAATTTCCCGTGGTAATGGTAACTAATTGCATCGGAATGACCAGCGTTTGCTCGCAGAAAATGGGCGCGATAAGCTGCTTTCACACTGGACGGGAAACAAATTTTTCGCGCGCCAGATTACATTCAAAGTCAATGCATTGTCTTTGCTGATATGGTTCTGTCTCATATGCTTATTTGTGCTTGTACATTTTTCCACCCGTGCCTCTCTTGATTTGTTTTTCAGCTCCATTCCCGCAGTCTGACCATCGATTCCCTCTTGCCCTGACTCCTGTGATGTCGTGTGACAGCCTTCAGCATGTCTGAGTTTCATTGTCCAATCGCGTTTCCTCTTTCGGTTTCGGCTTTGGTATTTCATTCATTGCTTCCACCTGTGCTTAATTCTGGGTCTCGCGAAACTCTGAGTGAATGCGTTCTCTGATAGGGTCATTACTAAGTTACTAACCCGTACTAAAGAGCACTTATTTAAGGGTGTTTGTATATATTTCGTCACATAGTATTAACCTAATTAACTCATTAGCGAGTGCAAGTGTTTCTAGCTTTTGTAAATTCTTTCCTAAAATTTCTAAGTTTTCCCTCATTAACTGCATTTAAAGCTGTGCTTTCCTTTGCTGTTCTCGTGGTGCTTCTTACTCGTCACATTTAGATTACCTCAATCTAACCTGTCTAGTTTGATTGATGGTCTCAGCATCTAGTCTCGAGTCATTATTGTTTACCCAATCCACGTGAATTTGTTAATTAAAGCTGGAGTTTGCAATTTAAAAAAAAAAAACACTTTTTGTCACATTTGTTAAAGCTTTCACTATGGCCTGACAGTGGGATGTGAGTCAGATGATCTTTGAGAAAATCAGAGTCATCAGGCTCCATCTAGCGCTTCTAATTCCTTCCGCAAGATTTCATCGCAATCCGGACAAAACAACCAATCAGGGCAAGGAGTGACTGATGATGTCAATCATTTCTCGTGCAAACGCAGCGGGCAACCCCCTCCCTTGCCCTTTTAATCTGTGTCTTCATCCGGCCTCCGGAGTTTTTCCGAAGCAATGGAGGAAAATTCACCTCCGGCAAAGAAAAAATTACCAATCTCTCCGTTGCCAGCAACTGCTTATACCAGCAAGAAAGGAAAACTAAAGCAGACTGAGAACAAAAAAAAAAGTTATAAAGAGAGAATCGAGCAGACTACAAGATAAAACAAGGGTCAATATCGGTATTGCTTTCCTGAGGGGTCATGGCTTTGGTCAGAATCTTGAGGGGGGGGGACGGTTTAGAGGTGAGGCTACATTCAAATCTTTCAAGCTGTTCCAAGATTGTCTACTCTATCTTTAATCCCATGTGTTTCTGTTTCAACCTGAGATTACCTTCCGTATCTCCGCCTCCTCCCATGCGTATATCAGTGGGGAAGAAGAAGAGACCGTCAGACGAGACTTTGTTTTGTTTCTGAATCTGCTCAGCGCTGCATTGCCAATTCACAGCACTTTGCTGTGTTTTTCCTCAGCCACGTCTGGCCTGCCCTTTGTGCAAGTCTCCCAGACATTCCATGAGTTTAGTTGGATCCAGTTTTTGTTTTTTGAGTCGAGCCACTCTAGGCGTGTGTACTTCTGTTTTCCCCCTGCCTTGGGCCGTGTACCTTAGTTCTCCCAGTGGTTCAGTGCATGTGCACGGTGTTTTGTTTCTGGCCTGTGTGCCATCTTTTCCCTCGAGTTTTCTGTTTAAATAAACACTTTGGATCCTGCATCTGGTGTCCACCTGACCTCTCCTTAACATTTGCATTTACTTTGAGTGTAATCTCTCGCGCAAAAAATTTGTTTCGCGTCCAGTGTGAAAGCTGCTTATCGTGCCCATGACTCATGTATTCGAGTCTTTGCATTGACTTTGAATGTAGCTAATCTGTTGCGTGAAAAATTCATTTCGCGTCCGGTGTGAAAGCTGCTTCACGTGCCCATGACGCGTGTATTCGAGTCTTTGCATTGACTTTGAATGTAATCTGTCGCACGAAAATTAGTTTCGTATCTGGTGTGAAACTGCTTAACGCACCCATAACGCGTGTATTCAAGTCTTTGCATTCACTTTGAATGTAATCTGTACCGCAAAAAATTTGTTTCTCGTCCGATGTGAAAGCAGCTTTATGGATGGCACATGACAGCTAGAGAGAGCTTGGTTACAGCACGACACAAACGACCTCAACGCAGAACTTCGAAAGGTCCACGACGGCCTCGATGCGACGGCGTGCTCTTTACATGGAGTCGACGCAGAAGCATAAATCCAGCTTCATTTTTAGATTCGTTCGAGGCTCCAAACTTAGTCACTGCGTTTGATGATGAACACCCTTCCGTTCATTTCTGATACGTTTATTTCCCGATGCGTTCATTCTCCATTGCCTGCCCAAGGCCTGATGCGTTCATCTTTGTGTCAAGTGAGCTTTTAGATTATGGGCGTGGATATTATTTTGTGAACGACGACGGATTATATAAACGCTTGCACAGGCCTATTTTAAATCGTCAATTACTTAAAGTGAAATAGTTCTCATGGTCATCCCAGAGATGCCAAGGCGTACGTCTTAGGCAAGAGTCACTGCTCTTAGTGGCATTCATGTTTCTGTGCCGTAGTCAGCAATTATTCAATCAAAGCGCACAGAAAAAATTCACTCACGGAATTCAAGTCATTGTGCATCAAGTTAATCAGTTTCATGTGCATTACGGTGGATTCCGCCACTAATGACACGGAAATCGATTATGACTCAGGAATTCTCAGGCTTGTCTTTACTGAGGGATTGAAAGCAATGGAATTGCATAAAATCATAAAAAGAGAAGCAGAGGAAGTCCGGAGTCATGACTCCGTGTCCGACAGTCGAATACTGTTTTTAATTTCTTCAAATCTACTGAATCTTTTAGATATTAAACGTGAATGTTTTGATAAGAGGGCTCAGTAAGTTCAAGATAAGTACCGAGAATTTCAATCAATGTTTCTGCTTAAGCTCTGCTCAATAAAGTGAGTCGACATTGGTGCAGGACTTTGTGCATGACGAATTTAGCGAATGTCGGACAAAGATCCTGAAATACTCCTTGTCCAAAAGTCATAAAAGTTCTAAATTTGAGTATTCCAGCAATTATTTGATATTAAAACTTGGCCATGTTTGTGTTTGACTTTCACAAAATGCAAGTTGATAGCTATTGACTTTTCTTGGTCTTTTTATTCGTCTGTTTTCCTCTGTTCAAGATAGACAACAGTCTTTATTCTGTCTCTCTTTTGAAAATTAGTTAGATGGATGTAACAGATTCACGCTTTATGTCCACACCAGAGATAAGATAGTACTTGTAGTCAGTGAGCAAATCAATTCCATGACCACCGACATTGTGAATTAAATATTGTATGTGCGATCAAGACATTCAGACGCGAAATGCAAAATAATGGCAAATAATGTAAGTGAAGCTAACATGTTATGGGTGGCTAGCAGGACCGCTAACGATAGTTGGCACTAACAACTGGCCTCAAACGCAGCTTGTGGCTCCGAGCGCTTGATCGATGCATCTGCTTCAGTTTTGAGAAGCAGCTGAAATACTTATCCAGTGTTGAATTATCCTTTATTGACAAAGCTGTCTGTGAAATACTGAACACAAACAGTTAACGTTCCCTTTGGCCGCGGCTGTTTGCTGCCAGCAAAAAAAGCTACCCACTGATTTCTGGTGGCATCCTCTTTTGGAAGAGAAAAAGGTGTTTTTCTTTGCGTCCAAAAGTAAACGGACAAGCAGCTTTGGCAGAGATACTGACAAAACTGCACCTCAAATGATCTGCTGTACTTCTTTTGTATTTCCAAGAGTGTAGACACTACTAAGGCAAAGTATGATCTGCCATTGTTAGTGCCTGCAAGAGTATTTTCCGGTGTGGGCAGGTCCAGCGCCATGATTGGCTCTGGCTAGGTCTGTACTAATTGGACGGCACAACCTGATGTCAGGTTTTGCCCATATCTCGCAAAGATCTTGGGAGGAGATGTTCAGAGAGGAAATCACGCTCACGAAATCACGTTCTTGGATTACGGCAAAACCCCTGTATCTTATGTTTAGAAACTTTTCAGAGGTTGAGTATGGACAACCAAAATTATAACATTACTAATATGTATTAAAAGAAGCATCAGCAAATTAGGTCCCCTTTAAGAAGAGATAACGAGTAGCAGACAAACCGAACCAGGCTACCATGTGAGATTGAGAGAATGTCAGTAATCTGAATAAATGGCAGACCTCTAAATTCAACATCTCATCATTGCATTATGACGTATTATTAAAAAGTTTTCTGAAAAATAAAATCATTATAAGATGGCCCTGGTTTTTAAGCATTTAAAGATATACGCAAAGTGGAAAACATTTTTTGAAGCATATCAAACGTGAATGTGAGAAATTATTTTCAAATTGCAAGCAACAGACAAATGCACCGAATCAATAATTGAATGGGACTAATTTGAAATAAAGTCATTCGTATCTCTTGACTTTGGTTACTTTTGAGCATCTGAATAGCTTACAGTGAAGGTGGAAAACATTCTGTTTCAGCGTATCGTACGTGACATGTAAATTGTTCACGCAATCGCACACAGAGGCCAAATGTGAAACTAGAACTGATGAAGCAAACACAATCAGGAAGCTCTGTCATGTTTCATGGCCATTTAAATTTCAAAATGTGACAAACAAAAATTATATCTAAATAAGTTAGACTACCAACCAATTTAAAATTGTTGATTGAGCGAATCAACTGTTTGATTGTAAATTGAGCAAAGTAAATGGGAAGGGGGTGAAAGCAATTGTCAAGAAGAGGAGGATGATTGAAGACCTTAACTTTGCTTTGTTCAGCACGCAATTTGCCTGAATGCGTTTGTTTGATTATTACATTTGGCCGTTGTGTGCGAATCTTGTTCAATTATTAAGTTAAAAAATGCTGAAAATTTGCGGCATAGATTTGCCTGAATGTGCTTGTAAGGCCTTCGGTGCATTTGTTCATTGCTTGCAATGCGAAAATAATTGGCAGTTGCCATGGGTACGACAGTTTTCCAATGCATTTCAATGAGGAGAGGTACAGCAGTCCCAATTTCAAACCCTGCCCTAACCTAACCCTGACCCGTAAACCTAACCTTAATCCTTCATCCTTATCCTAATCCCGTACCCATAGAACTGCCGTATCTCTAGACACTGTGAAAAATAATTTCTCTCTCACATTCACGTTTGATGCGCTTCACAGTTTTCTACTTCGCATATATTTTTAGACTCTAAAAAACCAGTGCCATCTTAACATGATTTTATTTTTAAGAAATCTTTTTTAATAATAAGTTTAAGTTTACCAACGAGAGGTGGAATTCAGAGGTCTGCTATTTATTATCTTACCGGCCCTATGGACCAATAAGCTATTGTCGTGGTGTGGCGTCCGTCGTCCGGAACATTTTTTTAATCTTTTTTTTTGGCCTTAAGAATTTTCATGTAAATTTGCAATAACTTACTACCAGCCCATATCTCCAGACATTTTCTCGGATTTTTGATTCAATTATTTTGTCCGTTTTATGGGCCCTTGAAGTTTTGGCTCCAATGTTAAAGATAGGACTGAGAAATTTTAAGAAACTTTTTGAGAAAGTTTCTCAAAAACTGCAAGATACATTTTTTTCAACATCAGGCAATCAACTTACCTTGGTACCATCAATGTACTGTGCGAGCGCCATTCTGATTGAACCGACAGAAGTGGGTCTATCTCTAGGAATATGTAAGATGGCCTGCGGAGGCCAAATGGTTGCAGATAGAGATTACGTTTGTATAACTGACATATAGGAAGTAATATATGACCTATATTTTGGCTGTGTTAAAGTTGACCTCAGATGACCTTAAAAGGTCAAACTTGACGTCAAGCAAAATGTTACAATTTTTAAAGGTTTCTAGGCTCGAAAATATTGAAAACTGGGAACATATGTCCATTGAACACATAAGGAAGTCATGTATGAACTTTCATTTGGTGGCCTTGAACTTGACCTGCGGCGACCTTCGAAGGTCAAACTTCACATTGTGAAATTTCAATGACGTCTATCACCAAAACTATTACTGATAGAGCTTAGGTTTGTATTGCGGGCATATAGGAAGTCATGTTTGAAGTTTCATTTGGTGTCATTCAACTTGACCTTCAGTGACCTTGAAGGCCCAAACTTCACAGTGAAATTTCAATGACCTCAACCACCAGAACTATTACAGATTGAACTTAGGTTTGTATTGTGGCCATATAGGAAGTCATGTATGAAGTTTCATTGAGTGACCTTGAACTTGACCTTCAGTAACCTCGAACGGCCAAACTATGCAGTTAAATTTCAATGAATTACATCAGCTAAATCGTTACAGATTGAGTGTAGGTTTGTGTTGGAGAAGTATAGGAAGTCATGTTTGAACTTTAATTTGGTGACCCTCATATTGACCTTCGAAGGTCTAACTTGACCTCGAGAAAATTCAATGACTTCTATCACCGATAAGGTCACAGATGGAGCCTAGGTTTATGTTACTGACATAGGAAGTTACATATGAACTTTTACTTGATGACATTCAGCTTGACTGTTGATGACATTCGAAGGTCAAGCTTCACATAATACAGTTACAATGACTTGTATTGCCAAAACAGTCACAGATGGAGCCCAAGTTTGTGTTACTGACATCTAGGAAGTTGCATATGTACTTTCATTTGGTGACATTCAACTTGACTGTATGTGACCTTTGAGGGTCAAACTCCACAGAGAAAATACGATGACTTGTATCTCCAAAATTGTCACAGATTGAGCCAAGGTTTCTCTAGAGACATTTTGAAAGTCATATATGAAGTCCATTTGCCAACCACCACTTGACATTCTGTGATCTTTAAAGTCCACAATTGACATATTAAATACATATTGACATATTTTAATGACTTGTATCACCAAAACTGCTTCAGAGCTTAGGATTTTATTATAAATCTTATAAATGTATAGGAAATTTTATTTAGAGACCTTGACATTGATTTTCATTGATTCAAATGTCAAACTTCGCATGAAATTTTAAATAAATAAATAATAAAATAACTTGTATCATCACTGTAAGACTGCTTGCCAGTAAGCTACAGGACCCTTGGTCCTATTTTTCATATTACTGACATTATTTCAATCTAAAACGGTAGCCTGGTTCGGTTTGTCTGGCTAGGTTTTGGTTTTGATTGGTCAGTTGGCTGAATGAATGGCTTGATTGCAAGTTAGGTAAAATGGGCTACACGGGAATTGATCCAAGTCCTGCTGTGGACCGCTGGATGAACTCAGCCAAGCGTGCCAGGCGACTTGACTACAAAGAGCTGTGAGACAGAGATGTTCTCTCTGTTTAAATAACTGAGCAGTAGGCCCAATGATGCATTACAATGCACGTGTGTGTGTGTTGTTTGAATGTTAATAATAAAATTGTGTTATTTAAGAAAATGTATAGTGCTCCTAAATTTTTTCTGTACTCCTAAATTTTTTCATTTAGGAGCACCAGTGCTACTCGTGAAAAATCTAAGTGTACAGCCTTGTAGAGTATTAAATTACTTTTATAATTTTAAAAAGCAATGCATTACATTTTTGTTCCATTCGAAAGGTTTCTGTGAACTCTTAGAAAGCTGTGGGTTCATTCAAGTACAGATTTTTTTGCTCATTCAGATCAGCATTAATGAAGAATGCAGTCCTGGAGAACTATAATAAACATAAACATATTTGTCTGGGACAAGTCTCAAATCAAGGCAGATTCTCTGCCTTCCAATTTAATGTCCGTCAGCCAACATAAGCTTGCAGCATCTCTGCCACTGTTTTAGCCAAAATTGCTGAATGGTTGATGCTTTTGGAAAGACCTGCGGGATTCTTGCTATTCCCAAAATAAGCGTTCCTCAGGGTGTTGGCTTTTACTATGCCCATGTAACTGTCATAGCCTACAGCTTCATTAGTGAATGTGCGATGTTGCATTGGCTTGATCTTTTGCTGACAGTGTGGAAGTATTGCTGGGTTGGGCTAAAGCATAATTTTATTCATAACCACGCTAAAGTGAAGGGTAATGCTACTTAAAAAGGGTAAGTGCATTGTACATTCAAATCTGGGGAAGCAACACAGAGGTGGAATGAGAGGTCAGTGGGTTTAACAGACTCTACAATAGTTAAGTGGGTCCAGTAAGAACATAGTGTGCTCAATTATAGTTTACTATAGTTTATTTTAGGCTTAGCACTTTGCTGTAAAATTTCTGGTGATTTGAATTCAGTTTGGCACCTTCTGAGGGAAAACTTCACATTTGTAAGAATTGATGAGAAGATTTTCAAGGAGATGTCAGGGACACCTGACAGGAAGAATTGAGCCTAAAAGAAAAACCAGTATTTTTCAACAAGAACATGCATGTTAAGTTAGCTGAACATTTGAGAAGATGCTACATGACTGCATGCATTTATTCAGATGACTGATACTAGACTGCAGGATTATGACTAGTTGCTTCACGTTATAAGTCTTTAGTGTAAGTAGGAACTTGTTACAGGACATCACTTCCTTGGCAATCCTTTCGCTCCTGTACTCGGAGTCTGTGGATATCGGTTTCCACCAATGCCTGGCCACATCTTGGAGCTACAGATACTACTGCTTGGATGACTTATCAGATTATCTATCAGACTTTAATGAAACCAGCAGTGCAATTAGCTGGCCAGTGGAGCATGGGCTCCCCCACAATTTTTTTTTTCATTTAAATAATTTAACCTTCATTTAACCAGGGAAGTCCTGCTGAGATTGAAATATCTTTTTCAAGGGAGCCCTGGAGGTTGAGGAGGGGAAGAGAGGACAAGTTGCACAGCCAATTGGATCAGGGGATGATTAGGTGGCAGGTCAAAAGGGCCTGGTTGGGAATTCAGCCGTGACACCGGGGAACCCCTTACTCTTATTGATGAGTATCATAAGATATTTAGTGACCACAGTGAGTCAGGACCTTGGTTTTACGTCTCCTCTGAAAAACGGCATCTCCTTCAGTACAGTGTCCCCGTCACTGCACTGAGGCATTGGGGATTATTCCACCAGTGGGAAGATCGCAACATGATGGCCCACTAACACCTCTTCCAGCAGCAACTTGGTTTTCTCTGGTGCTCTTCCATTCAAGTAATAACCAAGCCCACGCCTGATAAGCTTTAGCTACACGGCTGGAGCAGATCAAGTAGTGGTATGGCTGCTGGCCGGCTAAAACCAGGTTTTGACTGGGATTTCTTCACGCTGTGAAGTTTCCATTGTTTGTGGACTTTTCTCCTAACTGGGAGTTTTTTTTTTTTTCATTAGCTATTTTGAGGATTTAGACCAAGCATTGCCAGTTTTTACTCTGTTGCATGTTTTTGACATTCCTCCTGAGAAAATCATCAAAAAATTTAATTGATCATGATATGAAAAAGATTTCAATCCCCTCGCAGTAAAAGGCTCAGTAAAATAACTTTGCATGTCAACCAGAGGTCCTTGTTAGAATCATGTATGTGGACTATTTAATTTCAGTAGAATTAATGTAAGACATTTACTGTGCAAATACCTGAAGATGAGATATGCAATCAATATTCTGTTGTGAGACAACCAACGTCATTAGAGGAACATTATTCTTCCATACAAGGTCTGCATGTGTTGTTTGCAATTGGATAATAGCTCTAGAGTACTTACAGGCAAGTAATAAAACAGAGCAATAGTAGATTTCGAAAAATATGCAATAAATCCCACAAAGCAGATAAATAGTTGTACAGAAAGTAATGTTTTTAGAATCCATATCACCGCAAAAGCCACGTTGTTTCAAGAACTCCTGGGCCAAGGCTGTGACTGAATGCTGAAAAGGTGAAACATGGTTTGGGAACTGAAACAGGATTTACGTGACATCGATCAAATTTTACCTAAAGCCATCGCGCTTGCACATTCTTCATCTGTGATTTCTGATAATGTTATCAATAACACCCAAGATCCAACAACATAATCGCATCACACATAAATTATGTAGCCTACAATACAGCGCAACACCAACATTATGCACGCCGTGCGCAAATTTTATGTAAGAGCAAATGAATCAATTTTGCGCACGTGACCGAGTGCAACTGCTTTATACAGCGTTTCAGCAAAAACGGCATACGTTTCGATAAAAGTTTGAATACGGTGAAACAAAGACTCCGTCTTTCGTTAATAGAGAAACATTTATTTATTTATTTTATCCGTGTTCATTTATTGTTTGTTCCAATGAGTTTGCCCATCAACTTTTATTTAGACTATTTAATTTGCAATCAAATTCCTTGAGCAGCAATAAAAGCCAGCCCAAATACAACCTGACACTTGCCCATTGACTACTTTGGGCTACAACAGTAGACTAAAGACTTCAAGCATCAGTAATGTAGGCTACTACAATTAATCAATATCCGCTTAATTTATACAGCTAAAATAATTTTCCATGAGTTATGCATGCATTGAGACAAATAATTCACAAAGCAGTCCCCCCCTATCATCAAACATAAAAATCGAAACAACAGAGCACTCTGCCTCTGCTGCCTTCGAATTATGTCAGTAAATGTGTCGGAAGCAATTCTGTTCAATAGGTTATATTGCTATCTATCTCTTCTCTCGCTTTTTCACATCTCATGAAACGCGGGCGAAACTGTGAAACGTTCACTTTCACTTAAAGAATCGGTCTTTAGGACAGTCCAGGTGTCAGATGAAACGAAAACATAGCAGCCTTAACAAGAGACAATTTATTCTTACCATCACGTGCCCCTGCATTTTTGCCGTCTCGATTAATTTTTTTTCTTTCATTGTAAGATAATGTCTCCAAAAAATCCGCTGGCGGTAAATCTGTATGCTGATGACCGTCTCTCCATGCAAGTATAGCCTGCTGTCGAAGGTTTCGCTCAGTTCACCCTCTGGTCTTGGATATGCCTACACAGTCAAGCAACCAATTTACACCCCTGATTTTTTTTTTTTTTTTTTTTTTGCATTTCTCAGTACATCATGTGGATAATAGACGCTGTTAGTTGTCCTAAAGCGTCCGATAAAATCAGTCAGAAATATACGAAGTATAATTTAACACGAATTTACTGACCACTTAATTTCGGAGGCGTGTAAAGACGATAGATTGAGTAAATCCCATGCAATGCTCACGTATCCTTTGCCCCTCTAATTTATTGCGCTGACCACCCAAGATTCCGTCCACATGTACCGCGACTCAAATCTGGGGCATGGACTGTTTTCAGAATATAAATAATGTTTATACAATGCACGTGGCGTTTCCATGGATGCATTCATTTTCTCTCTGTCAGAAAACCTTGGGAGGAGGCTGTGTGCCTCAGTAGACATTTAAATTGACTTTTAGAGTGGGAGCAGCTAGGTTGTCAGAAAACTTAACCAATTATTTCGTCCTTGAGTGGTGGTGCGTTCGAACGGCGATTTCATGGTATGGAATTATATTTGTGCCACAATCCTGAGCGAGCAATTGGACATTTTGAGCGCGGAAAAATATAATTCGCAAGCACAAAAATCTTGTTTAGAGAAAAAAGAAATTTTGTGAGCAAACAAAACCTTCCGATTGAGCGAACAAAATAATTCTGTGCTCAACAAATATTTTTGCATGTTTGCTATGATCAATATAAACGTGCAATATTAACCCCTTCCCTCAGTTTCACTCTATACCCTCTCGAAAACTCATGTTCTGCACGCTGGCAGACCGCTGCATGCTCGCTCAAAGCATGTCACTCCCTCTCTCTCAGTCTGACCTCTCTGTGTGCGCTCAGCTTCACCTGCGCGCTCTCTCGAGCTGTGCAGAGTGTTACAAATGTGCCACAATTCTGATTGGCTGCCTCGGTCTCCAATTAGATGCATTATGCCCAACCACCAAAGAATAGGGGAAAAGGTAATGACGAAATTCGTCTGCGACTGGATAATAGTGCTGCCCTTGTTTGGGACGGGTTAAGGTTAATGTTATATCTCTATGTATCTTGAGACATCGACTGTTGTGTGACTCGTGTCCCTCTTTAGCAACACTGGCTGCTGCTAACTATAGCATTGCACAATGTCTTCTGAACATCAAAACCAAAATGCCACACCGCAGCCACGAGCACCACGTTTTATGGACCTTAATGAAATTTTGTTGGTTAGTCTGTACACATTCGGCTTGCGAACCAAGTTAGCCATCTAGTTAGGTTGCTAGCGTCAGGTCAGCCAACTAATGTCCGGAGAAAAGCAGAGGCTTACAGACATTAAACGTTACTTCCATGATAGCTGGCGAACTTGACAATCTTAAAAAAAGAATAGTTTTGGCACCTTTATCCCAGCTGATTTATTTCAACACCCCTGAAGAAGGAACTTTGCCGATATGTCTGTCGCCATAAACTGAAATAGGCTACACTTATAACCTGCATATCAAGTCTGATCATCTAATGTTACACATCCACAAGTGAAGTACACGATCATCCTTGATTAATTTTGTGAAAGCAAAGACACGTGTTTTATGCAGTGATTGACATCTCATTCTAATGCTTAAACACTATTAGCAATCAGTTTTACTTGAAATAGCAGAGCAAGTGCAGGTGTGATTAACGATATTAATTAGGGGTAATATTGCATTTTGGTGTAGCTAACAAAACCAGGGTGCTGCTGCCGTTCCCGGTGTTGGTGTTGCTGTGCTGGCTTAATACTGCAGCATGGATGTATATACAGAACGAAAGATAATGTGGTGTCAAATTACAGCAGTTGTGGTTGTTTAGTGATATTTGGGGTACTGCTTTAGACAAATAACCTGAAAGCATAATCTAAACCTATGTGGAATACATTTGGAAAAACCTGGAAGTTTATTCTCAAATGAACCAACCGGAAAAATAACCTCTAACGCGGCGAGTGCTTCGAACCACGGGAACGCCGGTGCCAGCGTCGGCTCAGCTCACCAGTATCATCTGGCACTAATGTTCGTGAAATATGCAGAAACAGATCACGGTAATAACACACGATGCGCGGCTGAAGAGGCCCATCAGTCCGGAGCCAGGGAGCCGGCGCCCGGTGGTGCAATGCCGGCCTTCATAGCTGCCAGCGGGGACACGCCCATCAAAGCCCCGCGTTGCGCCACCGAACGCACGCTTTCACGAATATTAGCGCCAGGTGATACTGGTGAGCTGAGCTGACGCTGGCACCAACGGTCCCGTAGTTCGAAGCACTCTCCACGGTAGAGGTCATTATTACGGTTGGTTCATTTGTGAATGAACGTCAAGGCAAACTTTTATGTCGATAGACTTATCTGTAAAGTGCCTTCTTCAGGCGTTATATGTTGAAATGAATCAGCCGGAGAATGGTGCCAAAGCTATTTTTTAAGACTGTCGAGTTTGCCAGCTATCATGGAAATAACATTAACGTCAGTAATCTTCTGCTTTTCTCCGGACATTAGTTGGCTGACCTGACGCTAGCAACCTAACTAGATAGCTAACTTGGTTCGCAAGCCGAAGGTGTACAGACTAACCAACAAAATTTCATAAAGGTCCATACAACATGGTGCTCGTGGCTGCGGTGTGGCATTTTGGTTTTGATTTTCAGAAGATATTGTGCAATGCTATAGTTAGCAGCAGCCAGTGTTGCTTAAGAGGTATATGAGTCAAGAGTCACTCAACAGTGGATGTCTCAAGATATTAGAGATTTAACATTGAACTTAACCTGTCCTAAACAAGGGCAGTACTGTTATCCAGTCACAGACGAATTTCGTCATTACCTTTCCCCCTTTTCTTTGGTGGTTGGGCATAATGCATCTAATTGGAGACCGAAGCAGCCAATCAGAATCGTGGCACATTTGTAACACTCAGCACAGCTCGAGCGAGCGCGCAGGTTAAGTTGAGCGCCCACAGAGAGGTCAGACTGAGAGAGAGGGAGAGACATGCTTTGAGCGAGCATGCTGCGGTCTGCCAGCGCGCAGAACATGAGTTTGCGAGAGGGTATAGAGTGAAACTGAAGGAAGGGGATTAATATTGCACGTTTATATTGATCATAGCAAACATGCAAAAATATTTGTTGAGCACAGAAAAGTTTTGTTCGCCCAATCAGAAGGTTTTGTTTGCTCACAACATTTCTTTTTTCTCTAAACAAGATTTGTGTGCTTGCGAAATATATTTTTCTGCGCTCAAAATGTCCAATTGCTCGCTCAGGATTGTGGCACAAATATAATTCCATAGTTCATCGCCTCATTGCATTTGTTTTATGGAAATAAACTACAACCCTAATTCAGAAATAGTTGGAACAAAGTGTAAATTATGAAACAAATCAAAACGTAATGACTTTCAAATCACACCAGCAAGTATTTCATTCACAATAGAACAGAGATAGCATAATAAATGTTGAAACTGAGAAATTTTACAGCTTTATCCACAAAATGAGATTGGACTCATCTGACCACAGGACACTTTGCCACTTTGCCACAGTCCAATTTAAATGAGACTTGGCCCACAGAACACGGCGGCACTTCTGAATCCTGCTCAACAATGGCCTTCTTGCATGATAGAGTTTTCGGTGGCATCTGTGGATGGCACGGCGGACTGTGTTTACTGACAGTGGTTTCTTGCAGTGTTCCTGGGCCCATTTAGTAATGTCAATGACAGAATCATGCCGGTGAGTGATGCAGTGGCGTCTGAGGGCCCGCAGATCACGGGCATCCAGTAAAGGTCTTCGGCCTTGTCACTTACGCAGATTTTTCCCGTTTCTCTGTTTTGATGATGTTATGCACTGTCGATGATGAAGTCTTCATCAATTGCAAGCCTTTGCAATTTGACATTGAGGAACATTGTTTTTAAAGTATTCCACAATTTTTTTTACGCAAGACTTCACGGGTTGGAGAGCCTGTGGCTATCTTTACTTCTGAGAGACTCAGCCTCTCTAAGACATCCCTTTTATAGCCAATCATGTTACACACCTAATGCCAATTAACGTAATTACTTGCTAAATGTTCTTTCAGCTGATTCTCTTATATATTAATTGCGTTTTCAGCCCTTGTGTCCCAATTCTTTTGAGACCTATTGCGGCCATAAAATTTGAAATGAGCTCATTTTGTGTGTAAAAATGAAAAATATCTCAGTTTCAACATTTGAAATGTTATCTATGTTATATTGTTAATAACATATTGGCTCGTGATCTGAAGGTCATTTCATTTTGATTTAATACACAATTTACACTTCGTCCCAACTATTTCGGAATTAGGGTTGTATACCCCTCAAGCCTGAAGTGATCCATTCTCGGCACAGTACTTCATCCAAGGTATTTACCCCCAAATCTAATTTCATTCTCCTGCCATGTAGTAATGAAATGGTTGAGAGATTGGGGTCAGGGGCATTAACATAAGTAGTGTGAGAGGGTCGAGTTTTAATTCAATCCGCCTTTCTGGGATGACCATCAATCATACCCGAGAGCATTCCTTTACAAAGATGTGCAGGAAACCTGGACCCACGATAAACGTGTGTATGATATATGACCTATAACATACCCTCCCTATTGCAAAGGAGATCCAGATTACAAGGATAGGAAGTGGCTACAGTTTTGATAGCAATATTTGGTTTGGATATCATCACCATCATTATCATCATCATCATCATCATTATTACCATCAACTCAAAGTATTGCAGTCATTACCAGTGATAACACTGTAGAAAATAATGTTTCCCTTGCCAAACACTGTGACTTGCATGCAAAATATAATTACAGAGAGGGAAACATTATAAAGTGCTACTTTTGGAAAATACTCAGGTTTAATACCGAGGTTGATATCACGCCAAAGCAGAGATTGAACAAAACTGCATAGTTAGAGTGCAGAACATTAAAACAGGTGATTAGGGTACAGTGCCGTGTTTGTACCTTCCCGACTTCTTCTATTTTTGCTTATTCTCAAATGTTTGATTACTACTGTGAGAATTTTTTTTCCCTGCATCGGTGATTCAGGTTTAGAATAACTCTTTAACTTCAATAATGAAAACAATTTAAAAGCTGCAATTTGTCTAGTATCAAAATAGTTGAATGATATGAAAGATTTAAATATGACAATAACTGGCACGAGTCTTTTACCTCACTCTGGAGGAATTCTGGGCCACTGCCCCTTGCAGAATGTTTTACTTCAGACAAACAAAAGGGTTTTCAAGCATGCATTGCCTGTTTAAGGATTTGCCACTGCGTCTCAACTAGATTCAAGTAAGAAAAATGATTAAGCCCCTCAAAAACCTTCATTTTGTTTCTTTTGAGTCATTCACAGGTGGTCTTGCTTTAGATCATTGTCCTGCTGCGTATCAAACCATGCTTGAGCCTTAGGTCACTAACTAATGGCTGGATATTTTCCCTCAGGATTTTCAGGGAGAAAGCGGAATTCATGGTTCCATCAATTTTGGCAAGGCACACGGGTCCTGAAGCAGCAAAACAACCCCAGACCATGACACTTCCACCACTGTTTTTAACTGTTGGTATGATGTTCTTATTGTGACATGATGTGTCAGTTTTACCCCAGATGTGACAGAACCCATGTCTTCCAAAAAGTTCCATTTTGCAGTCCGGAGAATATCATTCCAAAAGTCTTGGAGTGATCACGAGGGGTTTTTTTGGAAAATTTGAATTTTTATTATGTTTTTTTTTTAAAAAAAACTGCCCCTGATTTGAACAAATATTGATTCACTTGAAGATTTTTGAATGAAGAAATTTAATTTAGTTGGCCCCATGGACATATCTTGAGATCACTTCAAAAAAATTACTTCAAATCAGTGGCAAAATTTGTTTTTCTGTGAGAAAAAAGGTCAAAGAAATAAGTGTTTAAGTCTAAGTACAAGATTAAAATGCTTGGTAAGATTTTGTTTTTGCAGTGTTTAAAGGTTCACCACTGATCAATGTTTTCTCCATTTTTAGATGATTGCTCTCATCATTGTTTGCTGGAGCCACACAGCCTTAAAAGTGGCTTTGAAGCCCTTTCCTGACAGATAAATGTCAATGAACTTGCTTCTCATCTTTGTCTGAATTGTTTTGGATTGCCTCATCATGGGCTGCTTTTTGCCCTACTTTATATTGCTTGAAAGGTTCTACTTTAGTGATGTTTAGATTCAGCAGAGCTGGCAGTAATCTTGCCTGGGTGTAAATAGCGAATTCCAACCCAATTATCAATTAAATTTGTTTCATTGGTTGATTTAATGACTAAGGGGGCAATGACCTTTTCACATAAGACCAGGTAGGGTTGGACTGCTTTTCCCTTCAGAAAATGAAATCATCTTCTGAAAAGTGCATTTTATGTTTAGATATTTTTTTTTCTCAAATATTAAAATTAGTCTGATGATTTGAAGCATTAAACTGCAGCAATAAAGCAAAAATATCTGAAATAGGGAAGGGAAAGAATGCTCTTTCACTGCACTGTAACTGTGCAGCTGGTGTGCTGTATCTCACAACTAGCTTCACTCTACTCCAGGTTCATATGAGGACATGGTTGAAAGATATTCAATAGGACAAGTCAGTTTTTAAGTGAGACTCAAAAAATGATCTTTACTTGATTTTATTTACTCCACCCATTGACTTTGGAACAGAAATATTTGGTATGCAGACAGTATACTGTAGCCTAAACTTGGGTTGACTGACAGAGTGTAGAATAGGCCTATGTAGTTTAAGTGAGTTCTCAATTTAACTGAATTGGAGTGCCAGACACATCTTTCTCGGAAGGTTATGGACATCTGTGTTTCAAGCAATCTGAATTCCTCGTTGGTGTAGTCAAAATAACAATTGCAAAGAAATAAGCACCTTCATTTTCCAAAAAAGAAAAAAAATCAAATGCTTAAATCTATCAAACTAACCAGCATTTGTCATCATATTTCCTGAGCATACTCACTTTTTTTATCCAGGGCAGTTACATGGCAATAATGAGTTTGCAGCTGAGCGGCTAAGGTCCCAAAGATGTGCTGCACTTGTGGTTTCCTTCTCATTGACCATCTTGCCCAATAAGTTCCAAAACTGCATGACTTTAATTCAGCCGTTGAAAAATTGCAGGAGCTTGTTTGTCTGTTTACTTTGCAAAATAAGACTTTTTTTAATTATCCCCAAATTATGGACGCAATTTAAACAAGTAAATTATTCTATTTTAACTTCTGACTCTTCACCTCTTTTCAGATTCCATCTGAGATTGAATAGAGAAATTAAGCCTTTTACATTTCTCTTAAAACAGAGCGCTGTTGCAATATCAAACTGTGTACAAACATTTGACTGGTACTGTGTGTGTATATATATATATATATATTGTGGCGATTCTGCCCCAGTTCGTTAAGTTAAATTTAGAAAATAGCTAAGTCTCACTATTGGCTGCACCGGGTGGGGAGAAAGAGCCAATCAGGTCTGGGGCGAGGGGGTATAAGCCCAGCATGGTGAGTGCTGTTGTTACTGTTGAGTTGCTTATAAATGAGTTTGGCTGTTGTAGGAGAAGAAACGAAATAAACCGAAGCCCGCCCCAGGCGATGCGAGATCCACTAATACTGCCTCAGTCCCAGTCCCTCGTTAGCGAAACCGCTACTTTGGCGTCAGAAGTGGGATTTGAAGAAATCCGCCGCGAGATCGCACGCCTCGAGGGAGAACTGAAGACGGGGCTGCATGCGAAAGCAGACAGAAACGCGGGGAGTGGGAGCCAAACAAGAGGGCTGTGCGCACCGGAGGGAAGGTGCGAACTTCGTCCCGCACGAGCTCCTACAGCAGCAGCGCCAGCGGCAGCTGAGAGAGCGGGGGTGCCGGAACCACGGAAGGGAGTGTAGCAACCCCGGTTTAGCGGCGCAGCGCCCTGGGAGCCGTCAGAAGACGTCATGAGGGAAGTGACGGCAACCAGCCCCTGGGAGTCACGCCCACAAGTACGCGAAGTGGCTCCGGAAGAGGAAGAGGAGCAAGTGAGGCGGGCCCATACCCCCAGTCAGGCACAACAACATCGCTGCAACCGCCGAGACAAGCGGCGCTGTTTCCGGTGCGACGGAAGGGGCCATATTGCACGGGATTGCACAGCGCCAGCCTCAGTAGCCATCCTCCCCAGTTGTGTGCAGTCTGCCGGACCTGAACCAAGCCCGGCCCTACCCGCACCTCTAGCTGAACATCATACTGCCCTTGTAAGGGCGTACGAGCAAAAGGTCCCTTTCTGCCCTTTTTAGGGCGGATGAGCAAGGTGTGTTACCGCGGGAGGGCCAGCTAGGTGGGGCCGGTGGGCTGTACCTAGACTGCCGACTGGACGGCCAACCCTGCCGTGCGCTGGTTGACAGAGGAGCCACCATCAGTCTCGTCTGGCCGACGATGCTCCTCAACGCCACCTGGGGACCGACCGTGACCAGGCTGCAATCCGTGACCGGCCAGAGGATGAGCATGAAGGAGAGCTCGGTTTAGGCCAGCTATACATTGAGCGTTTTCCATTGAGCGTCTGCCCCGATATACACACACAAGATGGCGGCGGTGTGCTGCCACGGAAATGACGGGATTGTCCGCTCTGGTTTTCTTATAGCTCTGGTAGTCACACTGGCGAATGTGTTTACTTTTTGACAAATATAAATTCCACATGACTGAACGTCAGTAAAGCGAGACCGCACACCGCTGTATTTTTTTTATCTTTAACAGACAGAGGCGGGAAAGACCAACTAGAGACAGTTTATTAGTGGAAAATAAATCCAAATGCTGCCTCATTCAGTCTCTGTGGGTTTGAAATGTCAAATGCAGTTCGCACAGTCAGTTAGTGTGAGAAAATAATACGCAGATAACAGCAGAAGCAGGAGCTCAAACATCTTCTCTAGTTAAGACAGGAGAACAAGGTGTGTAAATGTCTAACAGCTATATCCTAAGCTACGTAAATGATATTTGTAGAGCTATACAGCTAACGTTCGGTGTGACTCCTTGGCTAGCGACACCAAACTAGCCTAGCCTCATGTTATATACTGTATAACATTTGGTAACGAAACTCACTTCCGATGTAACACGGATTTTTGCGCCTCATTTTAGTGCCCCATAACTCGGCTTTAAAATACCAGAGTTGCCAATTTTTGAAATAATTTCTCATTATTGCTGCGAAACGGGATGTTACGCTACTGGCAAAAGAAACTAGTTGGCGTGCTTTAGCAATTCAGCGTGGTCGTATTATTTTTGCGCTTTCTCATCCCAAGGAAAAAAAAACGCATGCATGAAGCTGAGCTCATGAGAATAAATTACTTGCTAATTGTATCGTTTGATCTTCTATCCTTTCTGTCTTTTTCTGTGCGCATGCGACCGAACTTCAGTGGCCACATGTTCACTTATCAACTGAGTCTGACACACCTAACAGCCTATCTTTAGAGGTCATTTATGAGGTTGATAAGTCTTCAAGATGAATACCGATCTTTCACTCGATGCGTAAAATCATCCCATTCGCAAGGCTACAGCAGTGACGGCAAATATAACAGATTAACAAAACAGAAAAACTGGAAATAAAGGCACGTAAAAACAGTGCATTTATTAGCAGTGCGACTCCCAAGATATGAAAATTAATAATTTCCAGAAAAACCAACCCAGGTGCAAGCATTGATTTCTCTGGGAGCTATCTGGCTGTGTATGAAAGTGATTACAAGAGCTGATACGGACGCACTTCCAAGCAACGATGCAACTAGACTGACACTTCTACTCCAGTGTGTATAGTGGAGTTGGCTAGAGTCGTGTGAGTCAGGCAAGCGCAGAAAATAAGTTATGGCTCTTCACGAACATCCCCAGTCACGTCCAGCGACCTTTCTAGCGTAAATCAGTGAATCTCTTGGTTGGGGTGAAGCGGATTTAAACAATGCAGAAAGTAGATGTAGTCTTCATTGTGACCTTGCGTTCCCTGATTGCCCTCGGAAAATTATACAGAAATAAACAGAGAATAAATAAAAACAAACAAACAGTTCTTGAAGCCCCATTGCTTAATAGCAAATGCTGATTGAGGACAGTCCAGTAACCTGTAATGCACTCCCATGTGAAAAAAGACTGGAGTGTATGAGGGTGCCACCACTGAGACTTGTACGTTGTCAGATTCAGAATTGGTGGAAATCTGAAATCTTTAAGGCATGAAACCTTAAATATTTGAGATTTCCATCTATTTTGATTCCAACAAATTTTTTGTGCACACGACTATGAGCTCATCCAAAGTTCAATTTCGAATCAGAGTTGATGGAAATCTCAGATTTTAATTAAAGCAAAAAATTTCTCACCCCAACTCTGTTAACAGTTTTTGACAGGCCTCTTCATTACACAGTTGATACCCTTAAAAGTGTGTCCCTTATTAATAATGGGTTGCCTCAAATGGTTATATTAATAAAACTGTGAAGAGAAAAATCAAGAAATAAAAGGTTTAAAGGAATTCTTAATTCCACTCTTTTGAATAAATTCCATGCTAAAAGCTCAAAAAGAATTTATCTTTTATAGAGCTCAGGGTGCCCACTATTTGAGGCTGGACAGGACTGGAGCTTAAATCATATCGACAATCAATCGTATAATGGAGAGGCCTATTTGTGCACAACTATTTGAGGTTTGACTTCTTCCTTGTACATTCTGTCGGCACTTAGTATGTTTTAAAGATTTTTTTGAAGTTATGTAAAGTCCATGAGTGACGAAGAAAAAATTAAGACTAAGGTAAAGTGAAGAATATTTTTTTGACTTTATCTTTCGAGGAAAAAAGTGAAGAATATTTTTCAAAACCCAGGGGGAACCCTGTCTATTATAAGGTCGGTCCAGTCCTTCACAAGTGACATTCCTGATGAAACCTGTTTTTCTGCAGTTCAGACACTTGCAGCCTTCTGTTATTCATGGAATGAGCTGTGACTGTGAGCCTCCTCCTGTGGCTGATGTATTTTTTGTGTGCGCTAATGCGTTTCTTTGCCTCCAGTTTCATGTCAAACCATTAACGCTTCACATCGGACATGGTTCTTTGGACTACAGAAACAATATTAACGGCATCTGTCTCCTCCCTCCAGGCCTTCGCTTTGCCTGTCCCTGTCACACCACTGCTAATAGATGAAAATAAAATGTTTTTATTGACTCCACCCAAAATTATTTCTATCACCGCTTCGAAATAATTCTTTTTTCTTTCTCTCTCTTACTTTGTTTGCTCCATGACTGACAAGTCAACTGGATGCATCTACACCTCCTTATATGGTGGTTATCGGCAAGTCATGGGCAGGGATTTATGCGAATAGTTGATTACCAGGAGTGCGCTGTCACTTTACGATGGATTGGCATGCATGATCATACACACAAGTTTACGATCAGATCTGAGTTTCCCGTGGCGTTCATGAATTCGGAGTAGGTTTTTACTAGCGTAGGCTTTTATGTGCAAATCTGTGCACAAATTTACTAACGTTTCATGAATGAGACTCAATGTTCCTCAACATCAAATTGCAAAGGCTTTGAAGGTCTCGACATCGACAGTGCATAACATCATCAAAAGATTCAGAGAAACTGGAAAAATCTCTGCATAAGGGAAAAGGCCGAAGACCTTTACTGGATGCCTGTGATCTTCGGGCCCTCAGACGCCACTGCATCACTCACTGGCATGATTCGGTCATTCACATTACTAACTGGGCCCAGAAATACTTCAAGAAACCACTGTCTGTAAGCACAGTCCATCTTGCCATCCACAGATGCCACCCAAAACTCTATCATGCAAAAAGGAAGCCATTTTTGAGCATGATCCAGAAGTGCCCCTCTGTTCTGTGGTCCAAGGCTCATTTAAAATGGACTCTAGCAAAGTGGCAAAGTGTCCCGTGGTCAGACGAGTCCAAATTTGACATTCTTGTTGGAAATCATGGGCGTTGTGTTCTTCAAGCCAAAGAGGAGAAAGACCACCCATCCTGTTATCAGCGTTCAGTTCAAAAGCCAGCATCTCTGATGGTATGGGGATGATTAGTGCATATGGTGTGGGACACTTGCATTTTTAAAAAGCACCATGAATGCTGAAAGGTATATAAAGGTTTTGGAGCAACATATGCTCCCCTCCTGATGACATCTATTCCAAGGAAGGCCTTGTGTATTTCAGCAGGACAATGCAAAACCACATCCTTAAGCTATGACAACAGCATAGCTTTGTAGTAGAAGAGCCAGTGTGCTGAACTGGCCTGCCTGCAGTCGTTATCTTTCACTGATTGAGAACATTTGGCGCATAATTAAATGAAAAGTCCGTCAAAGGAGACCCAAAACTCTCCAGCAGCTGGAAGCCTGTATTAAACAAGAGTGGGATCAATTTCCAATGGCTCAACTCATGAAACTTGTCTCTTCAATGCCCAGACACCTCCACTCTGCGTAAAAAGAGGAGGGGATGCAACACCATGGTAAACAGGCCCCTGTTCCTTTCTGTGACCTTTAGCAGCCATCAAATTTGAAATGAGCTCATTTTGTGGATAAAATTGTAAAAGTTCTCAGTTTCAACATTTGCTATGTCCTTTCTGTTCTATTGTGAATAAAATAGTGTTGGTGTGATTTGAAAGTCTTAACGTTTTGATTTTTTTCACAGTTTACACTTTATCCCAACTATTTCAGAATTGGGGTTGTATGTAGATAGACAGGCAGGTAGGCCATATAAATCATGGATGGGCCTATTACGGGCCTGATTTGTTTGTCAAAGTCTTACATTTATTATCCCCTCGGCATATAATGCGGGGGGATATCGCGATCAGTGTGTCCGTCCGTCCGTCTGTCCGTCCGTCTGTAATAAAATTGTTTCCTGACCAGAACTCGAAAATTATACCACTTACAAACAGCTAATTTGGTATGGAGCTTCTCCTTATGGTCTAGTTGTGCTTTTTTGGGGTTTCGGTCCGTCTGTCTGTCCACACAACCTGTAGGTTACACAACCTACAGCCGGGGGGATCTGCCATTGCCAGATGGCTCTTGTTGATTAGTGTTAGCCTACTCTGCCTGGAAGGATTGAACTTTTTTTGAAAAAGAGAATCTGTAATACATTCTTGGAAAACCTCAACTTAATTATGGGTACATAATCAGCACTTTGAAACATATGATTTTCGGTGAGTTCCCAGGAATGTGAGGTTTTTTGAAGTTGTGGTTGTACCACTTAAAACAAAATTGTCCAAAAACTCAAATCATTCATTTTGTGACTAGAGAAAAAAAAATAGATTGAATTCATCAAAATATTTTCAGTTGTTGCACATATAATACGGCTGCATAGACTGGAGGACCTCAACCCTCTGCAATAGCTTACCAGAGGGACATAGGCAAGAAATGTCACTGCCTACTTTTGAGTCAACTCTCAAAACTTATTTTTGCCATCTAAATTTTGCTTAATTATTTGTGCTGTAACTTATATTGCCTTTCATATTTGTATATTACTTTTGTCCTTTTTTGATTGTTCCCTGGTTTTCTTTATTGTCCTTCTTTGTGAAGTACAAAACCCAAAACCAGTGAAGTTGGCACGTTGTGTAAATCGTAAATAAAAACAGAATACAATGATTTGCAAATCCTTTTCAACCTATATTCAATTGAATACACTGCAAAGACAAGTTACTTAATGTTCGAGCAGGTAAACTTTGTAATTTTTGGCAAATATTAGCTCATTTGGAATTTGATGCCTGCAATATGTTTCAAAAAAGCTGGAACAAGTGGCAAAAAAGACTGAAAGAGTTGAGGAATGCTCATCAAACACTTATTTGGAACAGGTGGGTGCCATGATTGGGTATAAAAGCAGCTTCCCTGAAATGCTCAGTCATTCACAAACAAGGATGTGGCGAGGGTTACCACTTAGTGAACAAATGTGTGAGCTGATTGTCAAACATTTTTAAAACAACATTCCTTAACGAGCTATTGCAAGAAATTTAGGGATTTCATCATCTACGGTCCGTAATATCGTCAAAAGGTTCAGAGAATCTGGAGAAATCACTGCACGTAAGCAACAAGGCCGAAAACCAACATTGAATGCCCGTGAACTTCGATCCCTCAGGCGGTACTGCATCAAAAACCGACATCAGTGTGTAAAGGACATCAACACATGGGCTCAGGAACACTTCAGAAAACCACTGTCAGTAACTACAGTTCGTCGCTACATCTGCAAGTGCAAGTTAAAACTCAATGCAAAGCAAAAGCCATTTATCAACAGCACCCAGAAACGCTGCCGGCTTCGCTGGGCCCAAGCTCATCTAAGATCGACTGATGCAAAGTGGAAAAGTGTTCTGTGGTCTGACGAGTCCACATTTCAAATTGTTTTTGGAAAGTGTGGACGTCATGTCCTCCAGACCAAAGAGGAAAAAAACCATGCAGACTGTTATAGGCGCAAAGTTCAAAAGCAAGCATCTGTGATGGTATGGGGGTGTATTAGCGCCCAAGGTATGGGCAACTTACACATATGTGAAGGCACCATTAATGCTGAAAGGTACATACAGGTTTTGGAGCAACACATGTTGCCATCCAAGCAACGTCTTTTTCATGGACGCCCCTGCTTATTTCAGCAAGACAATGCCAAGCCACATTCTGCACGTGTTACAACAGCATGGCTCCGAAGTAAAAGAGTGCGGGTACTAGACTGGCCTGCCTGTAGTCCAGACCTGTCTCCCATTGAAAATGTGTGGCGCATTATGAAGCGTAAAATACGATAACGGAGACCCCGGACTGTTGAACAACTTAAGCTGTACATCAAGCAAGAATCGGAAAGAGTTCCACCTGAAAAGCTGCAAAAATTGGTCTCCTCAGTTCCCAAACGTTTACTGAGTGTCGTTAAAAGGAAAGGCGATGTAACACTGTGGTATAAGGCCCCTGAGCCAACTTTTTTGCAATGTGTTGCTGCCTTTAAATTCTAAGTTGATGATTATTTGCAAAAAAAAAATAAGTTTCTCAGTTTGAACATTAAGCATCTTGTCTTTGCAGTGTATTCAATTGAATATAAGTTGAAAAGGATTTGCAAATCATTGTATTCTGTTTTTATCTACAATTTACATAATGTGCCAACTTCACTGGTTTTGGGTTTTGCACTTTGTAATGGTTGTTTTTAAAGGTGCTATATAAATCCGTTTATTATTATCATTATTGTTACTATTATTAAAGTTTATGTATGAATAGCTTTGTCAAAATACAGTAAATAGAATAAAAACTGCTGCATTTACTAATGACAATTGAATGTTTTTTTTTTTTTTTCAGTTTGAATTTTACTGAACAAATTATCATCAGACAGCTTAGTGTTAGCCTACTCTGCCTGGAAGGATTGAACTTTTTTTGAAAAAGAGAATCTGTAATACATTCTTGGAAAACCTCAACTTAATTATGGGTACATAATCAGCACTTTGAAACATATGATTTTCGGTGAGTTCCCAGGAATGTGTGGTTTTTTGAAGTTGTGGTTGTACCACTTAAAACAAAATTGTCCAAAAACTCAAATCATTCATTTTGTGACTAGAGAAAAAAAAATAGATTGAATTCACCAAAATATTTTCAGTTGTTGCACATATAATACGGCTGCATAGACTGGAGGACCTCAACCCTCTGCAATAGCTTACCAGAGGGACATAGGCAAGAAATGTCACTGCCTACTTTCTCAGTTTCTCAGTTTGAACATTAAGCATCTTGTCTTTGCAGTGTATTCAATTGAATATAAGTTGAAAAGGATTTGCAAATCATTGTATTCTGTTTTTATCTACAATTTACATAATGTGCCAACTTCACTGGTTTTGTACTTTGTAATGGTTGTTTTTATAGGTGCTATATAAATACGTTTATTATTATCATTATTGTTACTATTATTAAAGTCTATGTATGAATAGCTTTGTCAAAATACAGTAAATAGAATAAAAACTGCTGCATTTACTAATGACAATTGAATGTTTTTTTTTTTTTTTCAGTTTGAATTTTACTGGACAAATTATCATCAGACAGCTTAGTGTTAGCCTACTCTGCCTGGAAGGATTGAACTTTTTTTGAAAAAGAGAATCTGTAATACATTCTTGGAAAACCTCAACTTAATTATGGGTACATAATCAGCACTTTGAAACATATGATTTTCGGTGAGTTCCCAGGAATGTATTCATACAACTTCACTGGTTTTGGGTTTTGTACTTTGTAATGGTTGTTTTTAAAGGTGCTATATAAATACGTTTATTATTATCATTATTGTTACTATTATTAAAGTCTATGTATGAATAGCTTTGTCAAAATACAGTAAATAGAATAAAAACTGCTGCATTTACTAATGACAATTGAATGTTTTTTTTTTTTCAGTTTGAATTTTACTGAACAAATTATCATCAGACAGCTTATGCTCTAGTTTGCACAAAAATTAGCTTGCTTATTAAAGCCTCACATAAAGGTTTTCACACAAAAAAATCATGTGAAGAGACTGAGATATTGCTTTTCCATATGCTAACTAAACAGTTACATTGGCAGCCAGAAAATGTCAATAGCTTGAATTTTCTTTGGTTCTTAAATGGAACCAAAGTACGTTGTAAAATTCACAGATTATAATGTTGTATCTCTGCAATTTTTGTGACCCTTTTCTGTTGAAAAGGCCCACTTAAACGGGTTCAAAAAATAAAACTTTTTTTCTTTTTTTGACAGGATATGGTGTCTCCATGGTAACAGACAAGTTGAGAAGGTGAACTATATTTTTCATGGTTCACTAACTGGGATCTCAAAAATATTTAGTTATTACCACTTTAAACATAGCCCATTAGTGTTCTGCTCACTCATTCACAACTCGGAAAATCTGATTTTAAATTGATCATGAAAACCTGTGTAAGGTCTCATATTCAGATCTAAAAACAGTGAAGCAACAACACATCATTGCCAACTGACACAGATCGATGGCATAAAGCGCATGGATGTCGGATCTTCAGGTCAAGTTGCATTAGCCCTTTAAATTGTTCCCATTCAAATTTCCATTGGAACTTACTCCCGCATCAGTTTGAGTTCTAATAAACAGTAAAATGAATTCATTATTGGATGAAATCTGAAGACTCCTGAAACTCAACCAGCATGATTTCTAAGATTGCACTTCTGATCACACGAGTACGACTAGAGCTCAGTCCTCTGCAGTGGCGGCTCGTGAATTGGCAACAGGGGAAGCCCAAACAATCCCTTAATGTTAATGATTGTTCATCACCTGTTTTCAATCATTCATTTAAACAGTGGAGGGTCGTCGGCCGTAACAAAGTTAAGCCAAAACCTCGCCCTTCAAAGCTTAATGACTTAAACCTTTCGCAGTTTACTTTTCTTGATCAGAAGTTGCTCATACGAATTGTTAGAAGAACAGTCAGTTGAGTCAAATTTATTTTCGATAGCATTGTTATACATTGCACCACGAAATTATGAGGGGTTTTTTTTCACACATAAATTACGACATAAATTACCATAGGCCTACGCTATAAATTCCGCGCTCAAGAAGCTCACGAAACGGCATAGATGCGCAAATTGATTAGTGAAGCTCATTAAGCAATAAGCTGTGCAACATCGCATTCTTTTCTTCTATATTAAGATTGTAGAAAATGGACTGTCGTGGCTTCTTGCGAAAGAAGCCTCGCAAACTAATTTATAAAGACGTGTTGATAATTTGCATCGTCATTTGCTATCGAAAATAAATTTGATTGTCCTTCAACCAATTCGTATGAGCAACTGCTGATAAAGAAAAGTGAACTATGAAATGTTGAAGTCATTAAGCTTTGAAGGGCGAGGTTCTGGCTTCCCTTTGTTACGGCCGACGAGCCGCCGCTGGTCCTCTGAGGCCAAAACTGAGGCTTTTCTGATTTACTGCTGAGTAACCTGAGCATTCAGGGCTATTTAAATATAATTTTACTTCCTTTAACTTATATATTTACAATGCATGTACATGTATGTAATATATTACTCTGAAACACACCTTAGTTGCTAAAACGATGCAATATCAATCCACCATCAGAAAATCTTTGTTCAAACTCCCTAGAAACTCTAGTATAATTCCATTAGGACTATTTTCTGTACATAGTACAAACAAAATGATGTTCATATTTGAATGTGGAGAAAGAGGGGCATTTATACACATCGCTAGTCAGGTATATGTTACTGTATATGGATCAAATCCTGTGGGGTCAGCATATGTTCAGAATTAATATTTCATGGTGGGAGTATCTGCCCAAGGTTATGTAGTGCATTTGCTCCACTGTTACAAGCCATGCACTCACTATGTTTTATCTGCTGGTTTCTTGGGCTAAGAGCATCTGCTATCTAAAATGAGCGGTGTAAAGTGTTGATAAAAATACTGCAGCATCCTTTCATGCATTGGCCCATATAAAGAAAAGGAGAACAGTACGGACTTTTATGCCACTGGGACTGATCCTACGACAGCAGAGCTTTTATTGCTTATTTTTTGTGTGAGTGTTTCTATATTCCGTAATACTGTCAGAAGCAATAGTTAATGTGCTGATATAATGAAAGTGAGGGACTTTCAGTTCATCAGTTGATTGTGGTAATGAGTGGAACAAATAAAAATATTATGTATTGCTCGTGGCTGGGAAATGCCATATCGTATTTTATCTACTTTTATATACACTCCTTTGGTGTTTCTAGGGCAACCAGAACATTATCAGCCTTTCCTCAAGCCCTTAAATAGAAAGGAAATGAAACCATAATATCTATTAATCCAAAATCGCTCACTTATACAACCACCCATGAATGGATGATCATGTACATACACCTTCATGAGGTCTCATTTGGGGTTTTGTTTATGATTGGCATTCTGTTGAGAAATGGTCATCCTCTTGCCTTAGCATCGTGGATGGAAAAAGATGTTGAAATTCCCTCCTTCATGAATGCAAATGTGTATGGGTATATACATACAGTATATTGAACATTTTTTTCTTCTTTTACTGATTTTTCTTTCCTATTTGGATCCTCTGTCAGATTGTGTTCCGATATGTGAGGTGAGGGAATGGTGAAAGACTGGTACCGTACTGCCAGGGTTGTTGGGGGTGGGAGAGTTGCTCTTCTGGGAAATAACTGTTAAGCATTACTGTGCAATGGTGTGATTAGTACAGGAGGCTAAAAATATGCCCCTCAAAAATAGTTGAAAATATCAAATAAGTGAAAGTAAAGTCATTTAAAAAAAGATTTTTTTGAGGTAAGGTACCTCATATTGCACTATGAGCACATGACTTGGATTCCCCAGGCTGAACTTAGCAAGAACACCAGCAACATTGGCTTTTGGTGAGAAGAACATGGGTGGAGAGGATAAATACATTGATTTTTATCTGTAGGGCACATTATTTATGCTTTACAACATACATCTATGAAACATGCCAACATCCTCAAACACATATTCAAACATGATAGACGGCACCCATAGACTCGTAGCACATATGCAGTCATAAAAGCACGGCAACTGACACGCATGTATGCACACACGTACGCACACACAAACACATGCACACAGTGGCTCAGCTTCAGAATCATGATCAAAAGCTAATATTACCTCAAAGCAGGGACCCCTGGCTAACAGAAAAACAAACCATGCAACAAACCAATTAATGGCTGACAGGAGATGACTTCATTCATCTGAAAACAATTACCGCTAAGTGGGTGCATCCCATCAAAGCTGGTACTGCCATTTGTAGATCACAATCAATATTAGCTGATTTCTCAATTACAAATGCTATAGTAAAGCAATCTAATTAGACAACCCCGGTAGCTAACAATCAATACAGGAAGTGTTTACAGAACAAATGTTCACTAATGATGAAATGATGGCTGGAAAATGAGACAAGGTACTTGCATTCATTTATGGGTTTTGTGACTGATCTCAGATTGATTTATTCTGTTCCATTCTTTAAATAGTATCAGTATAAGCAGAGATGGAAGTGTTTCATTTTCTGCTGAAATCAAACACAATTTTGTTATTTGCCAGCTCTTGAGATGAATCTACTAGTGATTTTATTTTCTGAAATCCACAAACAACCCATTCCTTAAGTATTGCCACCCATGTATCAGCCAGCAAACAGCTGTCCGATTGGAAGAAACAACCACAGCCCAGTTTAAGCTTTCTGACAGAGAGAGACCGTTTTTCATTCAATATCTGCTGTTACTTGATGGAATCCATGATGCCATGAATCCAAACAAGATGACCAGGGGCTTTGGAAGAAAAACACCCCGCAAAAACAAAGATCCACTGCCATTCTTTAAGAAATGGCTATTTTCGTTTTTACGTCAAACCCACCCCTGATGTATATTTTGTTGTGACTCTGCCTGTCTGCCATGTCTCAGCCCTGCCCTGCCATGTCTCAGCCCTGCCCTGCCATGTCTCAGCCCAGCCCTGCCATGTCTCAGCCCTGCCCTGCCATGTCTCAGCCCTGCCCTGCCATGTCCATGTTCTGCTTTGCCAGGTTTATATTTGGATTTTTGTTCTTTGTAATGTGTATTGTGATTTGGTAATTTAGAGTTCATGTATTGTTTTAGTTTATAGTTATACTCTGGTCCATGTTTTCGTTTTCACCATGCATTGCACTTTGTCTCCCTCTGTCTGGTCTCTTGTCTTGTCATTGCTCACAGCCCCGGAATTGCGTGCCACTCTTTGGGTGATTTAATGGTTTCTGGATTTCAACCATTCTTTCCAATCTCATTTACTTCCTTCACCTTGCTTTTCTATTTTACTAACCCATACTAACAGTTTGTTGTTTTCGCTAGAGTTTCTAAACCAACTAACATTGTATATAATACTAACTTAATAGCACTAGGGATTGTATAGTTGCACTTACTAATTGATGAACAAGCTCTCAGCACTCACCCTGTTCTAGTCTCCACCTCTTGTCCTTCCCTAATCTTCTCTGCTGTGTTTCTGTGGATTCTCCACACCTGCTCGCGCTGTCCTTTCTCTCATTATCTATGCACGTTAGATCTCCTTGACCGGAGCCGTATGTCTGTCTATAGGATTGTCTCGTGATCCCTGTCCGCGTTTTGGCTTTTGCCTATTTTATGTGATTAGGTTCTACCTCTTGTTCCTTCCTTTGTAATCTCATTTCCAGCTCCTGTGTTCTGTGTAGCATGTGATTCCCCTGGAGTGTATATTAGGAGTCTTTTCACGGTACTTTCTTGTCAGATCGTTTCTCTCAGTTTGCTTGTGCTACGTTTCTCTTGCCCAGTTCTCTCAGTGATTCCTTTCTGACTGGACCGTCCGACTTTTCGATTTTTGGCTTTGTGATTTGGGATTTATTGTTGCATCTGTGTTTTTTGACCCTTTTCTGCCCGACTACGAGTTCTATGATTGCTGCCCTGGTTATGATTTGGATTACACCCACTGGATTTTGGCACCTGTGCTTGTGTACCAAACCCATTTTTGTCCGACGACGAGTACTGTGATTGCTGCCCTGGTTTTTGTCTCTATGCTTTCCCAACTGGATTGTGATTTTTGGAGTGTGGACTTTGTACCTTTGCCTTCTGCCCTGCAGGGGTTTCCCCCCTTTATTAATAAAATCGGATCTACTGCATTGCTTGGTTCTCGCGACTGGTTCCTGATCGCATCATCACATATTGGCACAGGGCTATATATTTTGATCTCATCTGATCACAGAACCTGAACTCCTATGAAGTTCCAGTACCATTTGGAAAACTGTAGACATATGAATTTATTTAATGTTCACAATGGAGGCTTTTTTTGGCAACCTTCCCAAAAATCTTGAAGTTGTCTAGATGACATCTGATCGTAGCTTTGGAGACTCTCTGACCCCAAGACATAATTAATGTCAGTATTTTCCCAGCTGTAGCCCTTGGACTCCTTTAGCACTAAAACGATTCTTCACATATTGCTGGCATTCAAAATGGACACACTCTCTCTCCCAGGCAGATTTTTAAAATAGCCATATGGCTTACGCTTCTTAATTATTGACTCAGAAAACGAAATGGGTATTGCCAACTTTTTAGCTATTTTCTTTTTGCCATTTCCTTGTTTGCTGGCTCAGCAACTAACTCTCACACACCACTGCATTTTTTTTTTTGTGTCTTAACCATGGAGATGGATGAATATTGGGAATATACGGTAAATTAGTCTTTGTGTCACCTCATGTATGTACCCCAGAGGAACAGGAGGACACGAGTGACCATTTTCCAAGTCATCATGGTGAACTTACTCAAATTCAATGTGAATGGGAATATAAGTCAATCAGATTTTTCTCATAAAATTTTACAGGGATGCCAATTTTAAAAACGAAGAGATATATGAAATGTATTATCATATAAATGTAATATAAAACATTTTCTGTAAATTAAATTAGATTAGGTTATATTTTTGATAACATTTTGAATGAAGTTCGGGAGCGTGAGGAGAAACCACATTTTGTCATACAGCTGCTTTCACTGTTATTTACCAAGGGTGCCAATATTAGTGAAGGGAACGGCAGGTTTATTTTTATCTTTGTGGTAGGACTGTGCAGCACCTGTGATAATCGGCATCTGTTCTAATCAGTAAGCTAAATATTCTGTGCGTGCGTGAGTGAGTGTGTTGGGGTGGGGTGGGCCGTGTTTGTGAGAGAGAATTTATGATTAACAGTGTTTACACCCCACTGAACGGCGATATTCATCAAGCAAAATGACGGGTTGTTTGTAACTTACCGCAACCATGCAGTTCTTCTAAACAGCCAGTAAATCAACAAACTCCTACTTGAGAAAGCTGGAAACAATCCATAGGTATGGAGTATGTCTGCAAACCAGTCTGTTCATGAGAAGGTGCAAAACATGGAGCCATTCTCTGCATCCTGATCAATGTTCAGAAAATTGGAATCAATAACTGAAATCTCATTTGACCTGGACACTTCCATCTATTCATTATTAAGCCTGCTTTTTCCTGGTCACTCATGGAAAAATAAATGTCTTCCTGGTAAGGTTTGACCAATGAAACTCAGCTGCATCACATTTATTACGGTAATCTATCCCAAATGAATCCCAAAAATACACATTGTAAGTATATTTTGGAGAAAAGATAAAATCATTGCAACAAAATATGGGGCCAGAATATTGGATGGAGTGTTAGAGTAGGATTGTATTTCGATAAAAGAACATTTGCATTGTTTGTGTGAGATGCAATTCAATATTGTTTGAGTCTCTGTTTAGCTTGTCCGGAGATCATTCTGCTGACACTGCGTTTATCTGCAGACATCTGTGATGAGAGGATTTAATGTGTGTACACGGTGTGATAAATATTGCCTTTGTTACTGAAATGCACATATTGCTAAAGCACTAATTGAGCTGTGAAGACTTAGGTAGATCAAAATACTTCGACTCAAAATACTTGAGCTGGAAAATATATATGCTGACTGCCAATTTTTGCCCAATATCTCGTGCATCAGTGGAGTTATTTTCTGCTGGGGCTCATGGTGTAAAATAGCAGTGAATGATTGTTGAGAGCAGTATGCTGTGCTGAAGGGGCACCCCCTCAATCACCTGGTTCCTCCCAAGATTTCATCCCCCAGGGTGTTTTTTTTTTTTTTTGTATTGTTGTTTTTCATTTCTCTACAGAGATTATTTTTACACCACTTGTTGTTTTTTGGGAGGTTCAACCTGGTCTGTCCTATTTCTTCCTTTTCTGTTGAACATTTCTTATGATTGTGATTCTGTGAGAATCATAGCTACACACACGCAAAAGCTGTATAGCCCTAATGGACCACACATGATACCTCTGAATTTGCTCATTAGCAGTTTAAAGAGATCTTTTGCTGTTGAATGAGGTGTGCTATATTAGGATCCGGGTAAAAAGCCACAGGACCTTACATCTGGGAACAGTGTTGGGAACCACTGTTCTAGAACAATTTTTTTACCTTTTAGGAATTCCCTGCATGTATTAAACTCCGTCATTCATCATCCCAACACCATGGGAAAGATGCAGTACTCACATTTCATCATTTCTGATGATTAAATTTTGTGCAATTAGCTCATTTAATGCACTGCGAGAGAAGTAAATCTGTTGATTACTGGAATAGTGTGCTAACCAGACTGAGCAGTCACTGGAAAGCAGCCCTGCAGAAACTTGCACAGTTGCCATCTCTGATTAATCCCATGTCTCCCAGCAGGATGCTGCTGATTGTGCCCCTGTGCTGTGTCCTCATTGCCACAGCCCATTAAGCGGAGAAAGCCTGACTCATACCAGAGAAGTGTCGGCTACAGAGCCCAGCTTCAGCCTGAGAGAGTTTTCCCCTCTACCTAACACTGACATGCAGCTGCAGAGAAAAATTTGTCTTGTCCCTGCGTAATATATATATATATGGATACATGGGGAAAATAACAGCAGCAATATCCAGTGAGATATCCGGTGAGAGCTCTCTTCCAAATTATACCTGTCCTTTTTGTTTAGAGGGATACACACCAATTCAATCTCTTCTAAGGACAGACAATTCCATCCCTTTTTTTTTTTTTTTGCTTGACCGTGATATTCAGCCCAAAAGGCTCATCATGGTGCAACTGTCATTTCAAAAAGATTTGAGAAGAGGCCCGTTTGTTGTATGAGTGGGTACTCTTATCCCTGGTATTTTTCCTGTCAATGAAGGTGTCCAACAAGGCTCCATGTTTGGGCCAACTCTCCTTGTAGATTTATACTGTTACCTGGTGCTTGCCTTTTCACCTCTTTGCTTGCATTCCGCTTTTCTGCTTTCCAGAGCATGTCCAGTAATATTATTATCTAGTACCAGATATTTTCAATCAATAAAAAAGGAATACATCACAAGTGGCATTCAGAAGGCTCCAAACAATTAGCTCCTTCTGCTGACCTTTAACTGGCAATAATATTTTAACTATAAAGCCTTCATAACTCTGCAATCTGTCTCACATGCTCCCATCATACCTGTAGTTCTGACTGATTCACAATATTAGACTGTCTTTACCTAAATGCTGGCTGGCAATACAATGACAGAGCACATTTATAAATAAAACTCATGAGAGTGTAAACCAAAGTTCAATCACTACATGTAGGATGCCCAAGCAAATGCATTAATGCAATTGTAACCATCGCTTTTAAATAAAATGCCAATAACTAATTTCCATCTGCTGTTTTCAGGAATTTCCAAGAGCTCTGCCTCCTTCACCATCAAACCCATGACCCTTCCAAATGGGGTATGGCTTTGCCTCTGCCTGCATACGTACGCTGGTAGATCTGCACCCCACCTCGCTGAAGGGTCCTAAAGGAGTCATCACCGAAGATAATATTGGATTTAATACATTTTCAATAAATCTTTTCAACTTTAGTTCTGTAACTATTCTGTGTTACTACTTTCAGCTTCTGCAGTCATAATAAAACCTTATATATACTTCCTGTTCACCCCCTTCCACTACCAAGAGCCTGGTGACATGGCGTTCAGTAATTCACAGAATACAACAGACACTGCAGAGTCAGACACAGTCAGAAATCATATTGGCCCCTGTGCTATCTTAAAATCGTGGTTAAGTTCTTTTTGAATGGTCATTACGATTTAAATAAGTGTATATCGGTGTATTCTTTCCTTGATATTTCAAAAGGTTGTTGCTATTTTTACATTCCTTGTCATGTTGCTGTTCTTTAGCATGGTACTTTAGTTGATGATAATAGTTATTTACTACCACATTTCCTGAGAAGTTGGGTCAATGCAGAAAATACTAATTAAAGGAAGACAGTGATTTGGTAATCGCTCTTGACCTGCATTCAATAAAAAAACAGTGCAAAGACAAAAAAATTCAGGACCATTCCCACAGATTCAGATTAACTGTAGTCCTGTACTGACCACACAGCTGATGCGGACAGTAACAGTTTTGATAGGGCTATCAAAACACAATCTAACAAGACACTATCCACACCGATGAAACGGGTGCACAGAATGTGCTCTAAGCTACTGTTGTTTGTTGATAGATTGGGGAATCCTCCGCACATAGGTAGGCTACATGAGTGGCTGCCATGTGTGGGTATCTGCATTAGCTGTGAATGCAGGAATGGTATCCACAAAGGCTAAGAGAGCTCGCTCTCCAGATTGCTCTGAAGAAGAGATGTCAGTAGTTGGAAACAAAGTTGTGAAATGCAACAAAGTTTAGTCATTCGCAGTTTTGTCATCCAAACACGATAATGGAACCACACATAAACTGATAAACAAAATCTACAAATATATTTACAGCAGCTGGAGTGAACGTGATTGGAGTTGCCAGAAGGAGCCTGCAGAGTATTAAAGATAAGCGGCACATCTGCCTCAGCACACTGTGTGATGAACTTTAAAGGTGCAATGACTCGTGCTGGAATGACTGAACACTGAGTTTCATGTCCAAATTCAATGCTATCAATTCAACAAAGTAGCTCCGGGCCCCGTTACTGAGTTGATAAATCAGTGCTGATAGTGGACGACATTGATAGTCTATCAACGCTTCTGTGCAACCTTTAACTGATTCGCTATCACCAGTGATTAGGCTTCCACTATCAACACTTTTCTGTGCGGCCAAAATTTGCTATCAGTACTGATAGCAGAGCTGATAGCTCTATCAACACTTCAGTGTGGCCAGCACTGACGTAAACAAAGTTTTGTGTGGATAATTTCCGTTGAAAATTGATTTTAGTCCGGCATTAAACTCAATCTGTGTCTGAAAAACTGGCCCATAATGTTTTCTCTTCTGCGTGTCACTGCTCTTCACACTTTTCCACACTTTCTTTTCTCTTGTGAATGTAATGATAAATGCAGCTGTCTGCCAATGGTTTCTCAAAGCAGTCTAGACCCATGTGGTTATATCCGCATGTTGGTTTTCAGTTTAGTGCCATTTGAAAAATTGAAGATCAGGGACAATCATCATTCATTTTTTGCTTTATCCTTCCACCGAACTTTCTCCAGTAATGTTATGTTCCGCAGTCAGGGTGAAATCCCATAAGTCTTTACAACAGCACGCAGAGATGTGAGGTTTTTAAGTTAAAATCTTTTGTACGGTGATGAGCCTAAACCAGCCTTTGCCTCCAAACAATTTGGCCTCTTTTACCTTGTACAGTTTTTAAATTTAATACAGGTTAAAGAAGATTTTCCAAATCTCTGCTCTCTTTTTAACTTTCCATACCCTCCAAACTTTTTTTTTTTTTTTGGAATTGGGGATGTGCATTATACAATATTTAAACCAAAAATGAATGCATGTTGAAATATAGTTTTAAAAATGAAAGATTAAAAAATATTAATCATCATCAATTATTCTTACTTCTCTAAGTTTTTCTACAACTTTTCAGCATTAACAAGACAAGACAGTATTATCACACATTTTTGGTTCAGTTTTACATTAAGACTGATGCATTTATTGCCCCAGTTTCAAAACAGTTGGCATATTATGGAACACGCAAATAAAATCAAAAAAATGTTTTGATGGTGGCAACAGACACCAAAATGTTGGCAATGGAACAATTTAAGACTAAATAAGATGTAACAAGTTTCAATGAAACAGTTATGTGGAAAAGGTGATGTTAAACTGGTGAGATAATCATGTTACAGCTTCAAAGGAACCCTCAAAAATGTTTAGTGTCTGAAAAGCGTGGATGGAGTGAGGCTCAACAATTTGCCGGCAGATTTGTAAGCTTGTAATACAACATACATCACTTTGAGAATAAGTGAGTTTTACATTCTACAGCGCGTAATATGATTAAAAGATGGAGGCAGTCTGATTGAATCTTGGTGCGTAAAGAGCAAGGCCGGTGTTACGTACGACTGAGTCTGTGCACTCCTCTCTCTTCCAGTCTAAGAACTGACTGATTTCGGGTTGCACCAGCAGTGAACCAATTCTGTGCTCAGCCCTTTAGAAAACTGGATGTGAAAATGGAGAAGGTGGTTGTCTTTCCTTGGTCTCCCCCACCTTCAATACTCCACCAGCCTAGCTTTCCCTTTTTGTGCATTTTTAGCTGCTTGTTTTGTTTTTTCATTCTTACTGTTAAAGTGGATCTGCTGAGACATCAGGCACTTTATTTTATTTTCCGACCTTTAGATTTGTTTGCCTACACCAGAATAGGTTAGCAAGATTACTGGAAGAAGAAGTATAATTTTCATATGGCTTGAAAGTCAGGAAAGATTTTTCAAAGGAGGGTAGGTGTAGTCCCCATAGGGACTTGCTAACCCTGCCTCTGGGGTACATTTCCCAAAAGCAAAGTTGCTACCTACAGTGTTACAGTGTTTGACCGTATACAGTCGATTGGTTAGTAAGTTCTATAGTTAGTAAGCATCTATACTTTTGGGAAACGCACATCTGGGCTGCTGGCCTGTTTCACTTTTCAAGTCATCCCATCATTATTTTAAGTCTTGAACTCCATACACATTCTTTGGATTGTTTGTTTGTCCCCATTTTTATCATTAATAATAATAATAATAGTAATAATAATAATAATAAATGTGTGCTTGGTGGCAGCTTCAATTGAACAATGGTACTCGCTTATTACTTCGGGCCGTCTTCAGTCCCATTAAACATTACTTTGAACTTATCTCAGCCAGACTGACCAACAACCATGTTTGAACGTGTGATATCTCCAATCCCCCAGACATCACGGTCTTATGAACCATCATGCGACTGTGACGGATGTCACTACATGGGCTCAAATATATTGAGTAACCTTTGTCAGTCAACCTCAAAGCCAAAGATTCACTATGAAAGCAAAAGCTATTAATCAGCACTGTCCACATGTGCTGCCAACTACTCTGGGATTGTGCCATCTGAAATGGGCGGTAGCAGAATAGAAGCGTGTTCTCTCTCCGACCAATTAACTTTTCAGGCGGTTTTTGAAAAAAAAAAAAAAAAAGACAGCCTCTGGACTAAAGACAGCAAGGGTAATCCAAACTGTTATCAGTGTCAGGTCCAAAATCTAGCGTCTGTCATGGTATGAGGATGTGTCAGTGCACGCAGCATGGATGACTTGCACATTTGTGAGAGAGCACCATTAACCAAGAATGATATTGACAAATGGAGCTACACGTTGTAGACATTTTACCCCTGTATCGTGTATTATGACATGAAGCATTGGGCAACAGATACTCAATATAATTGTGCATTTGAGGTCCAGCATAATGAAGGAATAGCGAATGGATTTTGCATATCAGTTCTTTTGGATTTCTTGAGCATTTCCCATGGTGTGCAAACATTTTCAGAATCTGAGTTTGATGTGGCAGTTTCCTCACCAATCAGTGGTGAAGTAAAGCACCTTGCAGTAACTAGAGACTATTTGAGATTGTGTCAGCGGCTATAGGAAAGCAGGCAATGCCTGCAGTATATGCCTGGCTTTTTACCACTTTTCACCCGCAAAGTTTGAGGGCTGCATCTTAAAAGGTTGTGATGTTACCATTTTCACAATAATTGTCCACAAACAGGCAGAACTATAAACTTGCAAAAATGCTCAAAACAGCTTTCCTGATGTTTTAATAGTAGTTTCATTTTGCTGTGATTTGGTCCAATGACACACAAACACACAGATCAACTGAAAACAATTCCAGCACCATGATTATGGCTGGTAATAAGGGGGGGGGGGGTCGTCGTCTTCATCAACTACCATATGCATGGCTGCCATTTTACACTAGACCACTCACCAAACATTAGGTTAGGATGTGAGGGAGATATAGTAACAGTGTTTGTTCAGTTAATCCTGGGGATGAATCCCAGGTTAAAATGAATACTTATTTATTTTTTGGAATTTACTCAAACCCTGCCCCAACTCCATGATATTAGTATCATGACCCATGACAAAGACTGATAATAGTATTCCTGAATGATCTGTCTGTTATGTGATTGTGTCATGATCCCCCACGGCTGCTGACTCGACCAACGTTTCAGCCCTGTCCCACTTCCTGTGCACCTGTCCTTCATTATCTGCAATTTTTTACCTTTCATATCCTGCCTTTGTGTGTCCCTTCTTTCCCAGATCATCACAGTGCTGTTTCCCGCCTGTTCTGCCCACTTTTGTGTATTACCGTTTTGCTTCTGGATTCTCTATAGCTCTGTGTAGTTATATACAACCCCATTTCCCAAAAAGTTGGGACTCAAAATGTAAATAAAGACTGAATGCAATGGTTTGTAAATCACTAAAAACCCTGTACTTAATTGATAAATAGCAAATAGACAGAATATCAAATGTCGAAACAGATACCTTTTTTTTATTTGTTTATGAAAATTATCCGCTCATTTTGAATTTCATGTCAGCAACATGGTTTAAAGAAGTTGGGACAGGTTCAACAAATGACTGAAAAAGCTGAATCATGCTTTAAAAAATACACCTGGTGGAACACCTCACAGCTAATTAAGTTCATTGGCAAAAACCAATATTGAATGGTGCTCATCAGGCCCTCAAGCAGCACTGCATTGAAAGCAGACAGAATTCAGCAGTGGGAATCATTGCATGGGCTCAAGAACACTTCTGTAAACCATTGTCAGTGAGCACAGTGTGTTGTTGGATCCACAAATGCAAATTAAAACTCTGCCATGTAAAGATCAAACCATATTTAAACAAGATACAGAAACATTGGTCCCAAGCTCATTTTAGGTTGGCTGCTGCGAAGTAGAATACTGTCTTGTTGTCTGAGAAATCAAAAAATGAAGTTCTTCTGGGAAATTATGGACAACGTGTCCTCCAGGGCTGAAGAGGGGAGGGACCATCCAGCTTGTTATCAGCACACAGTTCAAAAGCCGGCATCCGTGATAGTATGGGGGTGCATTAGTGAAAATGGCATGGGTTAACTCACACATCTCTGTGCAGTGGCGGCTCGTGAATTGGCAACAGGGGAAGCTCAAACAATCCCTTAAAGTTAATGATTGTTCATGACCTGTTTTCAATCATTAATTTAAATTACAATAACAGATACTCCGAAAACTCAACATTATCTGATGCGGCCAGTTTTCATTAATAACGCACACCTGTTAACTCTCGCGCATTCGGCATGAGTTTAAGTGGCATTTTTACGTTCCTCTGCTGTAGACAGCAATTATTCTATCAACGCGCATGTAAGAGATTTTCGAGTAGAATTTAAGTACTTGTGCATGGAGGAGTTTGAAGCAATGGAATTGCATAAAGACGTTTCAAATTATCTTATTTCATTTAAACGATCATGAAACAAATGCAAAGCTTCCAACCCCAACCCCTGAGTAAATAAAAGCGTGAGAAGTCTGGCGACGTAATCAGTATACGCTATAAATGAAAACTGGCCACATCTGATAATGTAGAGAGTTTTCGGAGTTTCTGTTCTGGTAATTTAAGTGAATGATTGAAAACAGGTCATGACCAGTCATTAATTTTAAGAGATTGTTTGAGCTTCCCCTATCGCCAGTTCACGAGCAGCCGCTGTCTCTGTGGATTAAATTAATGCTGAACGGTATATACAGGTTTTGGAGAAAAATATGCTACCATCCAAAGGTCTTTTTCGGGCAAGGCCTTGTTTATTTCAACAAGACAATGCCAAACACAACATCATACATACACTACAATGACATGACTCAGCAGTAAAAAAAGTCTGGGTGTCAAACTGGCCTGTCTGCATTCGAGACGGGCCACCCATTTAAAATATTTGCCCTGTTATAAACAGAAAATCGGAAAAAAGAAGGCCACAAAGTATTGAGCAGCTGAGATCCAACATCATCCAAGAATGGGAGAACATTTTTTTGTCAAAACTGCAACAGTTAGTCTCCTCAGTTCCCCAAACCTTGTTAAAAGAGGAGATGATGCAACACAGTGGTAAACACGGCCCTGTTCCAATTTTTTTGAAACATGTTGCTGGCATCACATTCAGAATCAGCATATATTTTTCAAAAAAACAAAATTTCTCAGTTTCAACATATAATGTTTTGTCTTTGTACAATTTTCAAATAAATACAGAGTTTGAATGATTTGTAAATCATTGCACTCTGTTTTTATTTATATTTAATGCAATGTACCAACTTTTTTGGAAATGGGGTCATAATTTAGACTTGATTGTAATTTATATGTATTCTGTTTTACTTCAGCCCATTTTTGGATGCCCATTTGACGACAAACGTTCTCTGTGAATCTGTTTAGACCCTTTATATTCCATTTCAACTTGCTAACCCAGGTGAAAAAGTATTACACTTAATTATATTAAAAGTATATTTGTTGCATACAAAAGTTATTACAAATATACTTTTTATACACCATACTTAATACAGTCTGTAAAAGTATAATTCAAGTATAGTATTTTTTCACCGGGGAAGTCTTTGGATTTGTTTGATATGTCATCTACAGCTGTGGTTTTAACCACTGCTTGATTTTGAAAATCCTTGCACTTGACGTTTTCGACTGCACACTTCCAAAATCATAATTAAAGGACTTTATTTTTACATCTGACTTGGGACTGCTCTTCAGTCTCAGTTTCCAGTGCTTACAATGAGTGTCACACCACCTTTAATTCCCACAGACAGTGCAAACCTTGATTTAGCATCGCATCCAGAAGGCTGATTACAGTGCTCTTGGATGCAGCAGGATTATCTCAAGGTTTCTTGCTCCATAGTTTATGTTTCACTTTATCCAGCAGAGGGAGCTTCAACACAATTACAGGACGTTATGAGCCCCATGTACAACTGATTCCAGAACTTCCAGCACAAAAAGGTATACTAGTTTTCCAAATTTCACACTCAAATACCAAGCAAAGACTTGCCACATACATTTCTGCTCAAATTTGCTCTGCAAACTGAAGCCCTGCTGTATTATATCACTAATGCATTAATGGCTCCCTTTTCATTTATAACTGAAAAATTATTTATGGTCAATAATAGGAATTTGTAAATACCGTAAATGTTAAATGTTTTGATGAGTGAAAAGTGCCATTTGAGATAATCAAGCCTGAACTAATTCTGACAGACTCTCAGCATTTTTTTTTTGCATTTTTATTTATTTCTTTATTTGTTTGTTTGTTTGGTTATGTTTTACCAATCTTGTCTTTCTGATGTGAAGCTTAATTTATTTCTGGAGACATTTTCGATCTTACAGGAGTCTTTGGTTCTTTTCATGCTTGGCGGAGTGCTGTGCCCTTGGACTGCTGGAGGCAGACGGTTTCACTGAAAGAAGCAGAAGCACCTACACGACTCGTAGTTACACTTACATCCACTCCTTTTCCATGCCTGTCATCTGCCACCGATTCAGCACAAGACCCTCAATTATGGGTGTCTGTCACTCGTCTCTTACATTATTTCATTTTTATCTTTGCACTTGCTGTCTTTCTCTTTTCGGTCTTTTATTTTTTAATACTCTCATGCATATGTGTATGATGTGACCTCCACGAATACCATTCAATAGATAACAATACAATACATTATATAATATGCATTGATGTCACGTAATTCATCAGAGTTAGTCCTACATTCTGTGTATGGGACATTGTCCGTCTCAGGAGATAGGGCAAAAACGACACCATATTTTCAATAACAAATTGGGTCTCACCAATTCCATTGCTGCAGTAAGCATGTCAAGTGCTATCCACACGTCAAGTACTCTCTTTTTCCGTTCCATGCAATAAAGATCAATCCTTATATTCAGCATTCCATCAGCCTCTGCTTTTATAGTATTCATAGTGATATTGCTCTTTTAAAAAATCTGTTCTTTGATTAAATGCATTCCTGAATTAAACAATTTGCACATCGGTCACTGCATACCCATAATGAACAAGCACGGTACACAGATAATTCAAATTCTGTCGAGATTACATTACAATGCTACAACAGATACACTAGGAGGCTCTCGCTTAAAGAGAATCTACTTCTTCCTTGCACTTCCTGATTGGGGAAGAAAGAAATTAAATTAGAGGAATCAGTTGAATTGGTGTACTTGTATATAATGTAGCATAATATAAATTTGCGGGGACCTCCAGTGGAATGATTACAGCCTGAAGATTGATACCAATATTAATATACTCAACAAAAAAATTAAAGGACCACTGAGTTTTTTCTTGAACATTTTCTCTTTTTCTGAGCTTCCCAAGGTGCTGTCAAGCTGTGGTGAGAGCATGTGGTGGTCACACAAGTTACTCTAATGACTTTGGACATTGTTTAAGATTTCAATCTAATGTTCTGGATGTGGTGTAATATTGGACATCCCTGTAGATGCCCTGTTTTGGAGTATTGAAGTCATCCTATCAAATTTTTTGATGCTTTTTTGGTCTTGGATTAACACCAGTGATGTAACAAAACTGGGGATTTACTTTCAGTTATTATATTTCACATACTCAAGTCAAAATCGAGTGTTCCTTAACTTTTTTGTTGAGTATATTTCTGTTCTGCTGTGTCTCTGAACCATATGACCTAAACAAAAATAAATAAATCATAGAGGCTCCAAAATAAAATAGTATTATACAATGTACCAGTAAAGGCTTTCCTGCTGTTTATTTAATTTTGAGGTTTACATTTTTCCAACAAAAGAAGACTTAACGTAAATTCTAACTGAGCTTGACAACTACTGTATAATGTTCTTAAACAACTTGAATATCAAAAGTGCACAAGTTCAGCAAGCATTATAACTTAAAGGAAAATATGCTTTTGCTTAATGACACAATCTATTCCAGAGAAATGCTGCAATAGCGTGTTTGATTGGTTGTTTTTGAAAGAGTATGATTTTCGCAGGTAATTATCCAAAGAGCACAGCGTAACTGTGAAAATGGTAAGTCTGGCAAATCTCAAGAGAAGAGTGCTGCTGAAAAACATGCAATACAAAAGGAATATATATGAAATAAAAGATAAAGAGTGCACGCAACAATAGAGTACCAGACGAATGCATTTCATTTATGTTATCCCTGGGAAATCATTTCATAGCTTAATAAAACAAGTGTCGAAATGCAGCGAAGTTTTTTCCTAGTTTCTTGCAATCAAAAGGAGGCATCAAGTAATTGCCTCCAAGTCTGCTTTATTGAAATGAAACATCTGCAACTCTCTGAGACATCCTGCACTGGATGACAGATGGGCTCATTACTGGCAAAATCAGTGTCAGAAAACTGCTCTGACTCTCCCACTTTAATACAGCAGATATAAGTTCATCTGATAACATACTCTGTTTAAACTTCACTTGAAACGTGAACCTGAATTAGATAAACGAGCAACACACTTCTGAGAAACATGAGTGGCAGTCTTACAGTTAATGATCTGGACTGAAACTTACAGGATTAAAAATGTCACATATAGTATATGAAGTAATAACTGTGAGTTGCTTGTCGTTCTCTAGTAACACCGTAGTAAAGAATATATTTTTGGGTTCAACTGAAAAACATGCTCTTGAGATGAAAAGAGGGTATAAAAGTAAGCTTTGGTGACTTTTTCTAGTCAACCCATTTTTTACATCTTAAGAAGTAGTTCTGAGATGCCTGAAACTGAAAAATATTTCATTCCTCAATGACTTCAGTATGGGTCACTCCATACTAAACTGTACAAATGTGTTACAATGAAGATGAAAATTCAAATATACCTTTTCCAAAATTTTTCATTGCAGTGGTGAAACCCCATCCATGGGCATCACAAATAAGCAAGCAAGAAGATAAACTGAGTGATCCCTTCATTTCAGTGACCCCATAATGTGCTATGGTGGCAGGCATTGTGGGTGTAACGAGGACACAAAACAGATATTGAATTCCTGAAAAAACAGATATGCACTGTTCAAAAAGATAAAGGGAACACTTAAAAACACAATGTAACTCCAAGTCAATCACACTCCTGTGAAATCAAACTGTCCACTGAGGAAGCAACACTGATTGACAATCAAATTCACACGCTGTTGTGCAAATGGAATAGACAACAGGTGGAAATTATAGGCAATTAGCAAGACACCCCCAATAAAAGAGTGGTTCTGCAGTAGGTGACCACAGACCACTTCTCAGTTCCTATTCTTTCTGGCTGATGTTTTGGTCACTTTTGAATGCTGGCGGTGCTTTCACTCAAGTGGTAGCATGAGTCGGACTCTACAACCCACACAAGTGGCTCAGGTAGTGCAGCTCATTCAGGATGGCACATCAATGCGAGCTGTGGCAAGAAGGTTCGCTGTGTCTGTCAGCGTAGTGTCCAGAGCATGGAGGCGCTACCAGGAGACAGGCCAGTACATCAGGAGACGTGGAGGAGGCCGTATGAGGACAACAACCCAGCAGCAGGACCGCTACCTCCGCCTTTGTGCAAGGAGGAGCACTGCCAGAGCCCTGCAAAATGACCTCCAGCAGGCCACAAATGTGCATGTCACAGCCCACTGCCGTGTAGGACGTTGGGCATTTGCCAGAGAACACCAAAATTGGCAAATTTGCCACTGGCGCCCTGTGCTCTTCACAGATGAAAGCAGTTCACACTGAGAACATATGACAGACGTGACAGAGTCTGGAGACGCCGTGGAGAACGTTCTGCTGCCTGCAACATCCTCCAGCATGACTGGTTTGGCAGTGGGACAGTAATGCTGTGGGGTGACATTTCTTTGAGGGGCCGCACAGCCGTCCGTGTGCTTGCCAGAGGTAGTCTGACTGCCATTAGGTACCTAGATGAGATCCTCAGACCCCTTGTGAGACCATATGCTGTTGCGGTTGGCCCTGGGTTCCTCCTAATGCAAGACAATGCTAGACCTCATGTGGCTGGAGTGTGTCAGCAGTTCCTGCAAGTCTGTGTGCTTGCCAGAGGTAGTCTGACTGCCATTAGGTACCTAGATGACATCCTCAGACCCCTTGTGAGACCATATGCTGTTGCGGTTGGCCCTGGGTTCCTCCTAATGCAAGACAATGCTAGACCTCATGTGGCTGGAGTGTGTCAGCAGTTCCTGCAAGACAAAGGCATTGATGCTATGGGCTGGTCCGCCTGTTCCCCAGGCCTGAATCCAATTGAGCACATCTGGGACATCATGTCTCGCTCCATCCACCAACGCCACGTTGCACTACAGACCGTCCAGGAGTAGGCGGATGCTTTAGTCCAGGTCTGGGAGGAGATCCCTCAGAAGACCATCCGCCACCTCATCAGGAGCATGCCCAGGCATTGTAGGGAGGTCATACAGGCACATGGAGGCCACATACACTAATGAAGACTTGACGTAAGTTCTGATAGGCCATGGAGTCAAGCCTACTATCAGAGGAGCAGCTACCTGCTAGGGAGTCACCTGAGAAACGCATGACTGTCATCTGATCTAGCCGCCTGATGATTGCTTGGCCGGTAATATATTATTCTACTTAAGCTCGCCTTCAGGAAGCTGCTCCTCCGTGAGCTAGCTCAAGAAGGAGCGTGGTATTCACTATCGCTGCAGACTTCTGTAACAATGTTTATATTGGCTACCGCACTTCGGTGGAGTTAATGTTACTCTGGTGAACGATGTCATGTTTGCTCTAGCTTTTACTATGCTGGGAGAGCACGGTTATGAAGGCCAGCACGCGCAAGCTTATTTGTATTAAAATGTGGCTTGTTTGAAATATTTCCCTATGTGTTTGCGGAGTCTTGTGTAATTGGCGTCATTTGTCAAATCGTAAATTCAGAGCAGCGCTTGCTAATCCGGATGCGGCACGAGTGCTCGTTATTTTCAGTTCTCTCTTGGCAAGGCAACACTCATTGTTGGTAACTAAATAATTTCTCTACGGCAACAATTGCGATCTGCTCGCCTATTGCGAATTGCCACTGCTCGAAAGCGGTCTTTTCCGGATGTCGAAAGAATGTGGATGCTTTTAAAACGCTGCAAGTGTACTGCGGTATTGTCCCAATCGGCAACGTGGTAATTGAACCTGTATGTTTTGCAAACATTTCATGGAAATGGCGCAGAGCTTGCGCTTCAGTGCAGTAGTATCACATTTTGGAAGTTATCCAAGCTACTAGCTCTCAAGTGCCATGCACTAATCAGTTTGCTGTTAACACGACCACGGCCGGTAAGATAAATTTGTTCTTTGCACAGATGGCTGGTCCCTAATTCACGAAGGCTTGTCGAGGAGTTAACGGATGTCACTTTGATTTTCTTTATGTACAGGTTGCTCTCTAGTTTCTTCGCACGGTCAGTGTATACGAGTTGCAAGCCTAATAAACGCATCATGAACTTTATCTTATCGCGGCACTGAACCTGCTCATGGCTTCTATCGGAATGCTTATATAGAGTCGCGTACATGCCTGTTATTCCCATTTGAATATTCCTGGATGTATTGGATGTACTTTGTGCGTTGTTTTTTTATATATATTTTGCATGGCTTTGATTTACTTCATGCTTTTAAATATCAGCTACAGTATGTTTGGCACAGGAAATTGTTCATGTTGTATTATAAATAATTTGAATAGCCGTTGCTGAAATGGATTAAGAATTATTTCAGATGATGGTTGGCTTGCTGTTAAATGATTGGACCAATTGTGATCGCCATGAATGCCTAAATCGATTGCAGCTATGCAGCTTGAATTCTACTTGTTTCCAATAGCCATGCCGTAACTACACTTTTAGTTATTGTTAGTGCTGGTGAGATGAAGCTTCATAAAGCGATGAAGCTTTCCAGCCAGATGTGTTGAGGTGTGGTTTATTTCTTGATGTTTCGAATGCACTCTAGAGACCCCTATTGGTCAATAAAAACACATAGGCTACGAATTGCGCTTCGTAGGAAATGGTAATCAAGCATAAGTCTTTATCACGAAAGTGGCAGAATCAATAAATGCAAAATAAAATGAAGTATTTTGACCACATGTTATGTCATAACGAAACTAAAAGATACTTTGGGGACAGGACAGAGGGCATGTGAAACAAAGAGCCTTGTATTTTTGCTCACAAATAATAGGATTTTCCCCTAATAATAAAGTTAAAAACCATCAAATTAAGGGAATTTATGTATTGGAAATTATCTGAAAAGGTTTGAAAATAAGACGTCACAAAATAGTCGAACATTTTGGCCTAATAGCCTCACTAAGCGACCCTATTCGGTGAAATCAAATCAAAGTATTCCCGAACGGGAAACAATTTTCTCTTTCTCGCTGGCTCCATCGCACGCAATGAAAAACTGGCACACCGCACAAAATCACAAACCGCTCAGACAAACTTCAACCACTGACAACAACCCAACAACAGCTGCAGAAGAGAACTGGGACATTTTATAGTCGACTGACTGACTGACGTCATTTCGCCGAGACGATACAAGCCTCGACACGGAACTCCGTTTGGAAGTGCTTCACTTTTTTGATGCAGGCTCCGAAGCCTCGGTATCGCCGGTAACAGCACTAGTTATTGTCTATCCCTAGCACGTGTTGCCATTGGTACCGAGTTCAGTTAAAGTCACAGTTTGCAAACTGCATCGCATACACCGCGTGACGAACCAACAGCAAATGCTAGCAACTGAAGCGTTCAGCAATCGTAAAAATAAAAATAAATAAATAAATATAAATAAATAATGAAAAATAATTTTTTTTTATTTAAAGTGGATGTGGCCCAACCGAAAATTCCACCTAATGCTGTGGAATGATCAGGACTTGGACAATTTATTACAGTTGGCAGTGGAATTTGTTATCGAGCAGGTCATACTCTTTCTTGTTCGTAAATGAATTTCTATCATATTTGCATTACCTTTTCTATTGCCTTTGTATTTTCCCCATAACCTGGCAGTGATTCTTTTGCATTTTTGTACAGGCACTTGTACCCTAGTAGGTAGAATTGTTTGCTGAGCAAGGTAATCACTTGCTTGGGAAGTAAGCCTTCGGTTGCTTGACAGTATCAGCTCACTTCCTCAGATGTGGCTGATCTTGCGCACGCTCAGCAATTCCATGATGCAACAATATTTTGCTGATACCTCTCCAATATTTTTCCAATGTCTGCGAGCTAGCTTGCGCTTTGGTCATCTTGCCTATCATTACATTCGAAATGGCTTTGTTTCTGTCTGCTCAGAATGTACAGTACTGTGGCCTTTAAGTTTGCTCGTTTACCAAAAGTCATAAGGACCACACGGTCTCTGGCTGTAAAGGCATCCTGTTATTACAATCTGGTCTTTGGGTTATGCCCGTTATTAACTTCTGGTCTTTAGTTTATGCCGACGACATTGTTTTTGGGGGGAGTGGATTTTGGCATCTTTCATGAATGATCTTCATATTTTGCAATCATGGAGATTTATTTTCATATCAACTTTAAGTACACAACATTATTTCATGGTATATTCTTATCACTGCTTCCACCTCCTGCTCTCCACTAATTGCCTGGTTTTGTGTTCCCTCCATGTCTGCGGTGGGGCCCTGCCCTGAGCATGCTGCTGGTCTTCGCCATCATTGCCATCTGACCCTCTGCTAAGTGCTGCCCAGTCTCCACCTTCGGAACAGTCTGGTCCATGGAGTATATCCAGCAAACTACATCTGTTCCTCATGGAAGCTGAGAGACCCACCTTTCAGTCCTGGTTTGCTGCACGACTTCACCTAGTTTGCTAGCTGTGGCCTCTCCCCTCAACTCCACACTCTTCACTCCTTCCGTGTTGGAGCAGCACAACCGCCGTTTCCGTTGCGTCTGTCTCGACACTGAGCACATGAGCCGCAAAATTAATGAGCAAATGTTGTATGATATGTCTGGTAATTAGCTGTTGCAATGTTTTGCATGCCCTAAACACTACACACTAATCTCCACTCCTACACACATTTCTGCTCACGCGTCGTCTATCCTCTACCAGTCACATAGCCAGGGTATCAGCGTCACAACACTATACTACGCCATCTCATTCATCACCACTCTCACCTTCATTAATATATAAAAAGAGCTCATCTTGTTTTATCATACTTGTACCAGGATGCTGACACGCTAGATCTTATCGTAGCATATTTCTCTTGAAATGGTTTCAAGAGAAATTAAGGTGGCTGTCGGGCTATCTCTACACATAGTATACCTCATATAGAATATCTCTCTTGTATCGGCATCAAGAGAAATCGTGCTAGCCACCGAGCTGTCACGGCACATAATACACAGCATATAGAATTTCTCTTGTATCGGCATCAAGAGAATTGTGACAGCCGCCGGGCTGTCATGACACATAATACACTTCATATAGTATATTTCTCTTGTATCGGCATCAAGAGAAATCGTGCTAGCCGCCGGGCTGTCACGACACATAATACACTTCATATAGGATATTTCTCTTGTATCGGCATCAAGAGAAATTGTGCCAACTGCCGGGTTGTCACTACACATAATTCAATTCATATACTGCAGAATATTTCTCTTGTAACAGCATCAAGAGAAATGAGTACCAGCCGCTGGGCTGTTACTCTTAGAACATTCGTGTAGAATATTTCTCTTTTATCGGCATCAAGAGAGATTTTTCCAGCCGCTGGGCTGTCACGACACATCGTATTCTCATATAGTATGTTTCTCTTGTATCGGTATCAAGGGAAATCTTGGCAACCGCCGGGCTGTCACGACACATTGTACTCACATAGTATATTTCTCTTGTATCGGCATCAAGGGAAATTGTGGCATCCGTCGGGCTGTCACGACACATAACACACTCACAAAGAGTATTTCTCTTGTATTGGCTTCAAGAGAAATTGTCAGCCGCCGAGCTACTAACATGCATCTACTGCTTCTTAACTTTCTGCATTTCAGTCGGTGAGCAAAATGATGTAAGATTTGTGTGTTTTTAACTGTTATGATGTTTGCATGTCCAAACACAACATCCTAATATCTTTCCTAAACACACTCCAGCTCACGCCTCGTCTCGCATTCACGTAGTCAGGGTATCAGCGTCCCAACACAGTTCTACGCCATCTCAATCATCACTACTCACACTTTCATTTAATATATAAAAAAAGGGGCTTCCCGTTTCATCATACTTGTACTAGCTTACTATCACACCAGATTGTATTTTAGTATATTTCTCCTGAAATGGCTCAAGAGAAATTGAGGTAACCGCCGGGCTATCTCTACACATAGTATACCCATATAGTATTTCTCTTGTAACGGCATCAAAAGAATCGTGCTAGCCATCGGGCTGACACGACACATATTACACAGCATATAGAATTTCTCTTGTATCGGCATCAAGAGAATTGTGCCAGCCGCCAGGCTGTCACGACACATAATACACTTCATATAGAATATTTCTCTTGTATCGGCATCAAGAGAAATGAGTACCAGCCGCTGGGCTGAAACCTGTAGAATATTCGTTTAGTATATTTCTCTTGTTTCGGCATCAAGAGAAATTGTGCCAGCGGCCGGGTTGTCACGACATCGTACTCTCATATAGTATATTTCTCTTGTATCGGCATCAAGAGAAATTGTGCCAGCCGCCGGGCTGTCACGACACACAATACATTTCATATTTCTCCTGTATCGGCATCCGGAGAAATCGTTCCAGCCGCTGGGCTGTCACGTCACTCGTACTCTCACATAGAATATATCTCTTGTATTGGCATCAAGGGAAATCGTGGCAACCGCCGTGCTGTCACGACACCTAGCACACTCTTCTAGTGTATTTCTCTTGTATCGGCTTCAAGAAAATTTGTCAGCGCCGGGTAACTACTATGCCTCTACTGCTTCTAAACATTTCTGAATTTCAGCTGACTTGCTTGCATGGTTCTGTTGGGGGGTTACTAGCAGCTCCCTGCCTTCGGTTCCTCGTTTGGACGGGCAGGGATCTCTCATAACAGAGCCATGTCGCCAAACTTAATGTATGATCGTATGCCTGAATATTGTCAATAAATATTTGCTTTTTTTTGATAAAGTGGTCCTATCAGAAATGAAGACTTGACGTAAGTTCTGATAGGCCATGGAGTCAAGCTTACTATCAGAGGAGCAGCTACCTGCTAGGGAGTCACCTGAGAAACGCATGACTGTCATCTGATCTAGCCGCCTGATGATTTCTTGGCCGGTAATATACTATTCTACTTAAGCTCGCCTTCAGGAAGCTGCTCCTCCGTGCGCTAGCTCAACAACCCTCCTCCACCCCAGCTCCGCCGATCTCTTGCATTCATTAAACCCGGCCCTCTTTGTCTAAATTACGTTCTATAGCAATGTCTCTTTCGTGAGGTCATTGTTGCTTTGGCTCTGTTTCCTTGGAGGGGGGTTACTAGCAGCTCCCTGCCTTCGGTTCCTCGTTCGGACGGGCAGGGATCTCTCATAACAGAGCCATGTCGCCAAACTTAATGTATGATTGTATGCCTGAATATTTTCAATAAATATTTGCTTTTTTTTGACGAAGTGGTCCTATCAGAACTGAGCCTCATTTTGACTTGTTTTAAGGACATTACATCAAAGTTGGATCAACCTGTTAGTGTTTTTTCACTTTAATTTTAAGTGTGACTCCAAATCCAGACCTCCATGGGTCAATAAATTCGATTTCCATTGATAATTTTTGTTTGATTTTGTTGTCAGCACATTCAACTATGTAAAGAACAAAGTATTTAATAAGAATATTTCATTCATTCAGATCTAGGATGTGTTATTTTGTGTTCCCTTTATTTTTTTGAGCAGTGTATTTCTAAGTCAATTATTTTATCTTCCAGTAACAATTATGGACAATTACAGCCAGTCAAAGTTTTTTCGTGTCTATTGTCCTCAACGTTTGTATTCCGTTCACCTGGCTTCAGTGCAAAGCATTGTTAAAGCTTTGTAACTGGTGACCTGCTGCTCTAAATCACCAAAGGAATATATTTTTTTATTCACAAGAGGGCATTTCAAAGAATAAACGTGTAATAATAAATCAGGTGGCAAAGTAGGGTCATTTTCTCATAGATTTCAGTGGCATTGAACTTCTTTCTGCAACCACCAACGTCGCCATCTGCTGGCCATTAAATATAATGGTTTTTTTTCTTTTTGATTTCCGCATAGACCTCACTTTTTAGATCCGGGTGCTGCGTCCATCTTTTTATACAGTCTATGCACAGGACGCGATCTATGCATATTTCTTTATGTTGTTATGGTCGTAACACGATATTAGGACACCGAAAAAATTTCTTTTTTTAAATAATTTTTTTTTCAAACATGGTAGATTGTCTGATGCCTTGTGAAATTTTGATGCAGGAATTGAGCACCTTAGTTTGCCGAGGTCATCTTTACGCCATTTGCAAACATTATGCAAATTAACCCACAGGTCTGGACGTAACATGTAAGGGCGTGACTGGTTACGCCCACGACGGTCATTTCAAATTGCTTTTCTCATAAAACAAGTCCCGATAACTTAGTGCAGACAATTGAACCCATTATTATGGGTATTTCTCTGCAATATTTCATTTCACTGTCTTTCAAAGGATCAACAGACAGGTCATGAGCATTTCATGAAGTTGGCTGCCAAATTTTGTAACAAAATATGTCCTTCACAATGCCTTGGCTGATATTAGGACACCACTTTTTCTGCTGTGTTGTTGGAGCGATGACTGTTTTTTTCTAATGTATATCTTCAATCCAGGAGAGAATAAATATGAACAATGCAAATCAAGTAATTCTCTTAGAAAAAATTTTATTGACCATTCTTATACCACACAGTGAATTGTACAGTTTAGTATGAATTGACCCGTCAGTACAAATATTGTAGCTTAGATGAGGAACACAACAAATGGTAAAAAGCTGCCAGGCTTCCAGACAAAACAATAATGAAAGGGAATAGGGAATAACTCAACAGACCAAGTTTTGAAACCAGTTTACTTTTTTCCAGATTTTTCAGACTTACACACCAAGTAGCTGGGGGGAAAAGATTGCAAAGGTTAGTAATATGATTGTGCTTTACTCCGCAAACACAAATGGTCTTCTACACTGTTATAAATTGATTGAATTTAACAGTTAAATTTATGCATTGGCCCCCCTTGTTATTTGAACTGTAAGCAGTCCAGTGCCCATTTAACTGTGGTTTAGATAACACACAAGTTATGAACTGATTGTAAAATTACAGATAAAATAACAGGTGTCAGCAGGGCCAGCGCTAGACCTGAAAATTTGGGGGAAAATATCCATACCTTTATTGATGACAATTAGTCCTGATTGATTCTAGATTGTTTTCCTTTATTAACACATTTTCCAATTCAAGAATAATCAAGTGGTAACTGAAGACACGGCTTCTCTCCGCCATGCGATCTAACAGCAACAAAATAATGGGCTACTATCAGTACAAAAAATAATTTAATTATAAATAGGTCTATGCACTGGCATTCAGCAACTCATTTTTTTTCAGCGATAGTGGCATTTCAGAACTCTTTTGCGAATGAAGGAAATTTCTTCGACAAGTACACACACCTGTTTTTGCTGCACGGTCACGCAACTTGCTGTAAAAACAGACAGCTGTCTGATTGGAAAATGTAAACGGACGAAATATACTTGTCACTATAATTAACTTCATCCGCTGAAGAGTTCTGAAATGCTGCTCTTGCTGGAGAAAAGTTACATCGCTGAGTACAAGAGCATAGACCTAATTATAATTAATTATTATTCTGAACTGAATGTAGCCCATTATTTTGTTGCTTTTAGTTCGCATCGGGGAGAGAAACCTTGTCTTGAAAAGCCACTTCATTAATCTTAAATTGGAAAACGTGTTAATAAAGGAAAACCATTAAGAACAAGCAAGGACTAACTGTTGCCAATAAAGGAATGGATTTTTGCCTAGGCAATCGTCTAGGCGAGCACCGGCCCTGGGTGCCAGTTTATAACAGTGTAGAAGGAATTACTTTTGTAGTTATATGAAAGGAGCTCAGTTCTCCTCTGAAATTGCATGCTCATCTGATTCAATCAATGCCTTTGAACAGTGTTGAATCATTTTTGTTGTGATGTACTAGTCATAATGATGAACACCACAGAAGCTTAGACAATGTATCAGGGGTATAACCTTGCCATTGATATCACTGCCGTAATTCTAAACCTTGTTACCATGGGTATTAAATGCTTATTAATTGGAGACATTCACATTCTGTAGACAATTATCTTGGTTCTACTTCTATTATTTCAGTTTTTTCGCTTTTGTTTGTGCCTGTGCGCGCGCGCACGGAGCGCAGAGTGTTAACCCCGCGCTATATGCTAAAGCCTCACAAGCCTTCAGTACCCTGGACAGCAGCGGTCTCAGGGGTCTGTCCGTCTTTTACTATGAGATAAGAGGAGAAGAAAAAAAAACTTCCCGAATATACTTCATCACCTTGCATTAATCAGAGAGTACTTAGTACTGCTGATAACTATACTTGGCCTAATTTTCAAAATCTCACGCCACATTTGCCAGCCCACTTTTTAGGAAGGGCCACTCTACCTGGCCTACGCCTCTGTAAAGAGAAAACCTTAGTCATATGCCTATGCATAATTCAATCAATTGTGGTATTTACTTTGCCAAATACTCCCCAGAGAGACAAACACGCTAATATTGGTTGGTCCATCGCTGAAGTTGACAGATATTTTTTAGCTTGCCAACATTCGTAAGTCATACTGTGACCTGTTGGTAAATTGGAAGACTTTCCCTGCAAAGATTAAGGCTCCCCCTTAAACTACGCTCTTTTTCCAGTAACAGACGGCAACCAAGTCACAACAATGCAACGTATCAGTGTCTTTAATTAAGCTAAAGCCAGCAAACTGGAAACACACCACCAACGAGCGAAACCTGAGCCGACGAACACCTCACACTATCGGCTCGTTTATCTTCTCAGAAAAATGCTGATTACCAACATCCATTTCCGCGCTTGAGTTTCTTGTCCCAAATGGGAACGACTAATTGCAAAATATCCCCAGAAACATTATGAAGCAACAAGACGAATCAGAATGTTGTTCTTTCTTACATTATGGAGCTAGTTTGCCAGGCTCGTAATCTGAGTTACAAAATAACAGTGGAATTTATGAACGCACAGCCGTCCACCATAGCTGTCCACTGATTGAGGTTGTTTGCGGCTAAATGTATTAATGTACAATGACAAGAGAAAATCCATGACGGGGTCTAATAATGACTCCATAGTGTACCCTGTTGCACGACTACAGAACTGTCAGAACAACTTCAAAATATAACACGAGTGATAAAAGTGGCAACAGCAGGCAACCGTGCAGCTATGATTTCAAAAATGCTGACCGTTCACGAATCAACACGCGTTGTGAAATAATACCTCCCTTACCTTATCTCCTTTCGTAGATCCTCTGCGGTAGTTATTTCCAGCTCCCGCCGAAGAGTTCATGATTAGCAGCTCAGTACCTAAAAGCATGGAAAAGTCCCGCGAGTCCCATTTTGATTGGCGATGAATTTCAATACGTTGTGATTTTAAATTACGGTGCGATTTAATACATACCACAATATTTTCACCGGGTCTCCTGCGTGGACTCGCCGTTCTCTTGTATCTGAGGGTACTTGCCTGGTGCTTTATTCAGGGCAGTATTTAAAAAAGACAGGCAGGTAACTATTTTGCAACTTTCCCTCGCGTATTTACTGTCTTCAATTGCATTACATTTGACATCCTCTTGCATAATATTAAAAAAATAAAATAATGAAACTTTGGATGGAGCGGTTTTTTAATCGATTCCCTTTTCTACCGATCGGTTCTTTTGTTAAACATTCTTCGCCTGTATCAAGTTGGTAACATGCAACGCCATCGGTGGTCCGCCGTAGAGTACGACCGCGAATTGTCCCTTTATGCAAAAATAGCCCGTCTGAAAGCCAGGACTACAACTAGCTTTAGCCTAATGATTGGATAGAAACTTTCTCCAGTGAGACTAGCGCGTCCTCCATAACCAAGGTTAATCGATTTTCCCAAAACAAATCAAATCATCACGCCGCCCAGTCTATGTGTTCGCGCTTTGCTAATACATTTCCCAGTATCTTTTCCTTCTCTTTTGTTTTCCGAGAGCGCGAAATTAAGAACATGTATAGGACGTCTAAGCGTTTCATGTGTCGTTACCATAGTCTTGTGTGAAGTGTTTTGCTTTGACGCACTGAAGTTCATTCGTACCTTGAAGACTGGCTGCAGCGGTAAATGCAAATACTTTAAATAAGTAGATTTTGTAGATTCAGCAGTAATTGAATTTATGATGTGCACGTGGAGCCACAACAAAAACGAGGTACTTATTCATTCATTTTTAATAAGCAAAATGGGAAATATACTTAAAATTGACATATCTTTGAATTTTGTACTAATGGTAAGATGTGAACCAGGGGCAATATTGGTAGGATTTGGTGCCCTGCACCTTTAGTAATATTTATTTCCTGGTAACTTGACATACCCTCCTGTTATTATGCTTTTGTGGCCACTGTCTTTAGTTTTGTGGTCAGTTCTCCATGTTGATCCAAAACACCTATAGTTATTCAACTGGGTTAAGATCTGGTTTCGCTTTGGCCATAGCATATAATTCACATAATTTTCAGACGCATCATAAAATAACACATCCAGAAGATGGGGGCATTGTCACCTTTGATGAGACCACTTGTATCAGAATGGAAGGATATCATCCTAGGATAAATGTGATCACTCAAAATAACTTCAGATTGTTTGAAATACAGCTATTTTTATGCGTGGCCCCCAGTTTTAGGTGCTTAAAGGTAAAGAAATGGTGGACATGTTGAGGACTGAAAGCATGAAAGGCTTATTTCAAAAATAGTGGCAATTTGTGACAAACAAAGGGCATACCTAACGTTGCTACCCTTGGTCTCAGAACCTGTCTTCATCCCAGCACTTTTTCTCCATAGTATGCTACAATTAAAAAAAAAGTGTATATATATATATATATATATATATATATGAAGAGTTTGGTTCCAAAATGCAATATATCCATTTTAGTCATTTTGAGTAAATCAGCTTTTTTCATGTTGGCGCCTATTGCATTTTATAGAAAAACACAAACTTTGACCATGAGAAAATACACCATATAGTATGCATTTCTAATGATGGGTTTTTGCATCATGTGTAAGAAGCACAGGACTATCGCTCTGTGGTATTATCTCAATTTTTGTCATTTTGGCACTTATTGCGTTTTGGAACCAAACTCTTCATATATATATATATATATATATATATATACAGGTATATATATACATATATATATATATATATATATATTTGTGGCGGCTGGTGAACTGGCGATAGGGGAGGCTCAGAACAATCCCTTGAAATTAAAATTAATGATTGTTCACGACCTGTTTTCAATCATTCATTCAAATTACTATTACAGGAACTTCGATAACTCAACATCATCAGGTGTGGCCAGTTTTCATTTATAACGCATAGAGATTACAACTGGACTTCTGATGCTTTTATTTGTTTGGGGATTGGAAGCAATGTTTTTCATGATTGTTTAAATGAAGCTTAGCGAAAGTTCAGTCAGGAAGACTCTCTCTCTCTCTCTCTCTCTCTCTCTGTGAAGGGCACACTTCAGTCGCGTTGCTAGCCAATCACCGTCTTTTTAAATATGTTTTTTTCTCCGCCCTAGTTCACCATGCTTCCGCTCGCTGACCCTCCTCCGCCCCAACGCCACCCTACTCATCAGACCTCCCGTTCCGCCACTCCAGCTTCACCAGTCTTCAGCCTCCACCACCACCAGTGTCTGGACTCCTCGGGGGGATTTCCTGCAGCTGCTCCGGGCAGTGCTCCTGATCTTCGAGTCTTCCCAAAGAGTCCAAGCGCCAAAGACTTGATTCGATTAACCATGTTACCCCTTCATGCTCAAAGGATGATAAATATTTTCTTGATTTCACTTGAGTCTCTCCTGGTTGAAATGAAATAAGATCATTTGAAACGTCTTTACGCAATTTCATTGCTTTCAACTCCTCCAGTGCACAAGGACTTCAATTCCGTGTGAGAATCTCTTACATACGCGTTGATTGAATAATTGCTGTTTACAGCAGAGGAATGTAAATATGCCACTTAAACTCACACCGAATGCATGAGAGTTGACAGGTGTGCGTTATCAATGAAAACTGGCCACACCTGATAATGTTGAGAGTTTTCAGAGTTTCTGTAATGGTAATTTAAATGAATGACTGAAAACAGGTCTTGACCAATCATGAATTTTAAGGGATTGTTTTGAGCCTCCCCTATCGCCAGATCACCAGCTGATACATATATACAATTTTTTAATTAATTAATTTTTTGTAATTGTAGCATACTACTACTACTACACCATCACTATTTCCAGGGGCTATTGAGAGCTGACAAACCCATTTTTGTGGAAAAAATACCCATGTATTACAAAGTTAATAAGAAAATTTGTTTTGGACTTCAGTACATTTACCACAAAATGGCTGTACTTGAGTACTTTTAACAACTTTCGAGCATCCATGGTTGCCAGTTTCACAGCCAGTCACGTGACACATTCTGGGAGTTTGATTGGACAGTTATGAACTTCATTGACTTGGGTATTTCTTGTTTATTTTCCCTTATTACAGGGAAGTCCCACGGAGACCGATGTCTCTTTTTTAGGGGAGCCCTGAATACAATGAAACAATTACAAAGTGGGTAAACACACAGGGCATAGTAAAATTCACACAATTACATACAATGACTGCAGAAATAAAGGAAAACAAACTTTAAAATACAGTTAAAAACAAAAAGAAAATAAAAAATAAGTAAGACATTCAAGTGCAAAGGACAGAGAACAAGTTCAAAGTGAAAACTAAAGGTAAGTACATCTGACCTCCTCAAGTATCTCCCACAGTGGATTCTTGAAGGACTCATATGGAATGAGACAATCAAGCTTCAGAGAGTCTTGGCATCCATTCCAGACATAGGGTACAAATCAGCTAAAAGCAAAAGAGCCCAAATTTGTTCTAGTCCTGGGTGACTCCAACAAAATCCACCCTTGCGATCTGACATGCTGGCTTCTGATTTTGATGGACAAAAGCCTCGTAAGATAAGAAGGAAGTTTGCCAAGTAATGCTTTATGGACAAATAAAATACAATGGAGCTTCCCTCTAAAATGAAGGCGAAACCACCCTAATGAACTATATTACACACAGTGATGATTGTGGAAACCATCTCCGTGATAAAACGTAGAGTGCTATGATAAATTGCGTCCAAAGGTCTTAAAGTACTATCAGAGGCATGAATGTAAAGGAAACCCGCATAGTCAAATAAAGGTAAGATTGTTGCCTGGACAATCCTTTTTCTACTGTCTGAAGAAAAACAAGACCTGTTTTTGTAAAGAGACCGAATTAGCTCGAATTTTCTTGGACAAGTTAGACACATCACACATCTTGCAGGTGATGGCTCTCGAAGAATCCTGCAGACAATAGAACCCTCTAGATGGCTCCTAAAGATTCTATGGTGTTCACAGGCGAGTCACAATGTCCAGAAGCACTCATGAATATTCATTACCCCTATTGGCTGAGCAACATAATAGAATCAGGTCAACGTCATATGTGCTTTAAAGTCATTATCCAGCCAGATACCCAAATATTTGTAAGACTGAAAATGCTCAATTTTAGCACCAGTCACCAAGAAAATTGAGTCATTTGGCATTATTGCATTCCATGCAGAAACAAACATGAGCAAGTTTCAGATCAGCTAGAGCTTTTTGAATAAGATTAAAAGCAGACTGCAGGTAGATAAGAGCCTGGGCATATGTTGGCGCAGAGGAGTACAACACAGTGTCATCTGCATAAAAATGAGCCTTGCAATTTGAAATATTACGAGCAATATTTTTGATATAAATTGTTAATAAAATTGGTCCAAGTAAGGATCCTTGTGGTACTCCTTTCATCACTTTTAAAAATTGAGACTTTGCATCCCCAAGCATAATAGCTACCAATGGAGGACAAGTTTTTTTAATAAAATAAAATGGTCTTCTGAATCAAAAGCATTTACTAAATCAATAAATAGGGCTGCACATTTTTGTTTATTATCCACAGCTGATACCAAATCATTTATAACCACTGAGCCTGTTGTAATGGTGCAATGACCAGGCCTGAAGCCAGATTGTCGTGAAGTTAAAATGTTGTTGAAAGTTAAAAAGCTGCAAAGTTGTTGCTTTTAAAGAGGGATTCTAAAATCTTAGCCAGGCAAGGTAATTTTGAGATAGTAGCTGTTCACTGAACTGAGATCACCACTCTCAAATAATTGAAAAACATGAGCATCTTTCCATACACTGGGAATAGTCCCCATCGATAATAACAAGTTAAAAATATTAGTAATTGAATGCACAATCATTGAGGCTGCGAAACGCAAAAGACTCAGAACTAGATGATTCTCTCCAGTGAAATTATTCACATCAATTCGTTTTAATTCTTGTCAGACCTCATTCACTTGAAATTCCCTAAATCAAAACAAAACTCTTGGTGTTGGAGAATTTGTGAATGAACTAGAGCTTAGGTCAGACATATCCCCTGTAGAGGACTGATCAATAAAATTTTCAAAACGGTTTCCAGCTGCGATAAAACGTTGGTTAAAAAGATCGCAGATTTTGTGTTCATCAACTAAAATCAGTGTGGATAGAGTGTGGAATAGATGAATAAGGATTAAAATTCAGGGACTAGAGAATTTTCCAAAAGTTTGCAGGATTACCCTGACTTTTGGCCAGTGACAAGATAAAATAATCAGATTTTGCCTTTCTAATCAGAGAGCAGCATTTATTTCTTAGTTTTCTAAAAACTGCCAGTCAGAAAGTGCCTGAATTCCCCTAGCATTAACGCATACTTCATCCTTGATGCATTCAGTGGATAAGGCATTCGAAAACCATGGGTTTCTTCAATTCTTAACCCCAAGTCTTTTAACCGGAGCATGCTTATGCACAGCGTGATTTAAAATGGCAGTAAAGTGAGCCAATGCTCGGTCAGTGTCTGGAATAAAGCCTGCAGAGCTTAAATCACTCCATTAGATGTTGTGCATGAAAGCCTGTTCATTGAAATGATTAAAATTTCTTTTAGTAAAAAAAACATAGAGGAGCCTTTGTAACTTTCATGTCTCTAATACACGCTACTCGGCAGTGATCACTAAAATCCAAGGGAAAGATGCCGCTCAGAGTTTACTAGTGCGGTCTATTTGTTATAATCGGATCAATCAAAGTTGACCGGGATAAATCTCTAAAATTAGGTTGTGTAGGCTCTGAAATAAGTTGTGTGAGAGTCAGGCCATCACAGACCTCTTTAAAATGTACTGAACTTTAGTAAATTAGACAATGGAAACATACTAATACACAGGACTTGAGTACTTCTTCTGAGGAATCTTTGGAATGGCTCTGGCCATTGTGGCTTTTACTACTGATGCCAGCTCATATTCTGCAAAAACGTGACTTAAGTACTTTTTTGCACGCAGATCATCAGCTGATTCCTTAGCGGTCAATGTGTTAAGAGCAATAATGGATTAATTTAGTATAGTTCCAGTACTATACAATAGGTGGGGCATATGTTCTACATAACAAGAATGGATAAAGTACTCAGTGCAATAGTGGTCCAAAATACAAAATAAAAAAAAAAAAAATTGTCGAAATTCTCTTGATGCAAGGGGTTGGATTGGATTCAGGGTAGGTGACTGAGTTGGCCATTGTAGAGCAGTCTACTTTTTTGCCTTGAAAAATCTTGGATTGCTGCAGCAATAAATTTTCAAATTATTGTCTAAACTATGCAGTGCCTTCAAATACGTTTTGGAGCATTTGACTGAATCTGAGAAAATAAAATAGCACCAAACAATTCAGAATTCATCCTTAAGTCTTCAGTCACATCATCAAATGGTGTAAGGGCACCAGTGCCATTGGCAGCCATACATGCCCACAGCATGACACTGTCTCCACTAGCTTCACAGTTGAGGAGATTGAGTTGAGTTGAGCTTCAATCCATGGGCAGTTCCTCCCCTTCTCCACAGTTTCTCCACCCATTATTGTAATAAAAATAATACTAATAATAATACATTTTATTTACAGTGTACCTCTGATGAAACTGAAGGCTGCAGTCCATAAATGCGATATATAAGCAAACAGAAGAAGAAGACACAGACATACAAGACATAATTAAATTAACACAATGCATAACAATTCCACTTAAATAAGAAAAATTGGTGAAGGGAGGTGCAAGGGGATGGACTTTAAAGCGGAGGGGTGGCCGAATCAGTGATGGAGTAGATGGGAGGGGGATGGTGATGGGTCAGTGAGGGTTGTTTGACATGAGAAGGCAGAAAATTTCTAGAGGCAAAGGGCATAGTGACTGAAAGATCGTGCTCAAAAGAGAAGAGAAACCGGCATTGGGGTCACGAGGAGGCCAGCAGAGAAGGAGCTTAGTGAATGTCAGTGGGGTGTGTTGTGCTGGAGGAGCTCAGAAAGGAGGGAGGTGCAAGACCAAGGAATAACTTGAAGATGAGCAGGAGGATTTCATTCGGGAGCTAGTCGAGTTCATGGAGAATAGGAGTGATGTGGTCTTTGGAAGGCAAGCGCATGATGATGCAAGCAGCTGAATTCTGGATGAGCTGAAGCTCAATGAGGAGTTTTTCAAGGAGACCAGGAGAGAGAGCACTGCGGTAGACAAACGGAGAAGTGACCAGGACTTGGATGAGTGTTTCAGTGTTGGATGGAGTTGAGAGACGTAGCAAAGGCAGAAAGTAGGTGGTATAGGCAACAGACTGAATGTGCGGTTCAGGGAAGAGAGTATTGTCAAGGAGGAAACCAAGGCATTCAGGATGAGATGCAATAGGGAGAGTAGTGTTGCCCATGGCGACATCTGAAGACATTTAGATATTTTTGTGCCAATGAGTTGGACAAGTTTCTTATTACTAGTGAGTTGGAGGAGGTCATGAGACATCCAGTTCTTGGTGTCCTGAAGCTAGAGCGAGTAGGTGGAGTCATAAAGCTTAATGACCTCAGCATAAGAGTGAAAGTGCATTCAATGGTGTTTCATTATGCAGTCCTGGGGAGTAGGTAAATGAAAAAGAGGAAGGAACCCAGTACTGACCCCTGGGAATATCTTGGGCAATTGGTGATTTTCCATAAGCAAAAAAATGCTTATGATGGGATATATAGGAAGTAAGCCAGAGGTGTACCCGGTAAGAGGTGCCAATGGATGCAAATCGATCAAGAAGAACTTTATGGGAGATGAAGTCAAAGGCTGTGATGAGGTTGAAAAGTAAAAGAATAGACGGAGTCAAGAATCCACTGTGCGGAAGAAGACACTGCTGATTTTTATCAGTGCGGTTTTAGTGTTGTACGTGCTGCGGAAGCCAGATTGAAATGGTTCCAAAAGACTATTGTTTTCAAAACAATTATTTTGGTTTTGAGCTCAGTGGCAACAACATGTTCCAGCATTTTTGAAATTAAGGAGAGATTTGAGATGGGCCAGATGTTATTGAGGGTGTTGGGGTCAGCACCGGGTTTTTTGAGGAAAGGGGTGACAGCAGATGTTATGTAGCCAGAGGAAATGGATGCATTGATGATGTTAATAAGAGAGGAGAATAAGGGTTGGCAGCCTTTGGCAGGATAAGTAAGCAGAGGGTCAATTTGGCAGATGGAGAGTTTAAATTTGGAGATTAATATTCAATCGGGCAGAAAGCCCAGAGAGTATAGCTGATATTTTGTGGTGTGCTGAGTCAGTGTTTGGAGACAACTGTTCTGTTTTGGACAGAAGACAGCTGTTTTTTCGATGGTCTCAATTTTGGATTGAAAGAATCGAAGAAAACTATTGGTAACGGTGGTGATAGCCAGCAGTGGGAAGTTATCTAGTGGTCGTAGAATTTTTTTGACGACTGAGAAAGGCAGTTTTTGATCACCATTTTTGGTCATTACAAGGTGGATGAGCGAGCAGAGGACAGTGTATTTTTGAAAATGGTGCAGAGGTCAGCATAGACTTGGAAATAAACAGTAATACCATTTTTTTTTGAAAAGCATTCCAGGCAGCATCCAGCTGTTTTCATTAGGTGGAGTTCAGGGTTACAATTCATCCCAGCTATTTCGGAACTGGGATTGTATGTGATGGTAATGCTCGAACAACAGCTGTATAAAGCAATGTGCAGTAGATGGGCTTCCCTTCCCCAAGTACACAAGATATCAGAACTAAAAGTGGATTTGCACAACAGCCCAGGAAGGTTCTGTCACTTAAAAGCAAGCAGATCCGGCTACTGTGGGCATGTAGTCAAGAAAGATGCCCAATTTCTAATGGGAGAAAAGTCGGCTGGTCGGGGAAAAACTACATCCATCATGTGTTGTGACATTTTTGTCCGCAGCTGATGGTGGTAAAAAGTGTGTGGAATGTTTCATGGCTCAAACTATACACTTTAATTGCAGTAGAATAGTGTAAGTCTTCATAGCGGAACTAAATGGAGGGCCAGTAAACAAAAGCAAACTAAGTTTATTCAGACTCTGCCAGAAATCATAGGCAGGCTGCCCAGTGTTAAATATGGAGAGCATAGGCAGTTTAAATAGTCCAGTAATACAATCCCGCAAGCAAAAGTGCCAAGGCTGACCCACAAACAGTGGAAATACAAAAACAAGCCAAGCTTGGTTGAGCGAGCAGGCAAAAACAGACAGACAGCAGGCAGGAATAACAAGGCAAAAACCCTTGAAAACAAGGTGAAAAACAAAGGAATCGACCAGCAAAATATACATTGACAAAAAGTAACAAGTGTACAAGGGCAGGGACACAATCAACCATGACAATGCACAAAATGATGGGAATGAGGACAAAGGAACACATGGGAGAATAAATCAAAAAATAAAAGCACATGACAGCTAAGACGTCGGCTGAAAATGAAAACAAATCAATGACAAAACACAGGGGGGCAGCAGTAACATTGACTGTCACTCAGGGTGGGGACAGGGGAAATGACATAATTTGAATGTTGAAAAATACATTAAATTGCCGCAGATCAGCCACTCTCTTTTTACCACAGTCAACGCATTAAAAATTATTGTTCAAGTAGAATTAACTTAAAATACAGGTCAGAGTGTGTTATCACCACTGTAGAGGTCTTTGTTGCCTTTCTGATACTTGTTCTAATTTGCTGAATTAGAACTTTTACTCCAGAAAATGTAATTACTCATAGCCTGAATTTCCCTCTTTTGTTATTTCACAAAAGTTTCTCTGAGAATTAATCACTGGGGAGGCTAATTCTGACACTTTCAAGTGACTGAACTTGTTAGTTAAAGAATTTCCAATGAATGTAAATCAGAGCCATTCGACCGCTGAACTTTGTGTTTCACTGTTTGTGAGAAGCTAGCTTGTTAAAAGGCTCTTCTACTTTTATGGTAATGCCACTGAGAGATAATTACATGAATTACATAATCACAAATTTACATTTTGAGGTTGACTACAAACTCTAAACTTTAATTGGACACTGTATGACAAGTATGGATTTAATGTCAAGGCAGTCCTTTGAGAAATATATTCATTTCTAAAGTAGAAAATGAAGTTTCATTTTCTCCTTTCTTTTTTCACATTAGTTTCTTTTGCATAAATAAAGGCTATGCAGAAGATGAAAGTTTGCATGAAGGGGTTTTGGAAAAATGCACTTTACTTTATCAATTATCAACTGTAATACTACAGGCCACTATCTTGGCAGAAAATCTCAGCCATTAACAATGTTTTGATAGCATATGCCTAATCTACTTATTTCTGGAAGCTGCAATCATCTTGTTGATTTTCTGGCAGGTATCTCTTCAAATTCATATGCTGTACGAATGTGCTTTTTTCAAAATACTGGAAAAACTCCTGGATAACTTTGAGCTATCTAACCTACTATCACAGAAGCATCAACAAAGTGTAATTGCGGTGGAAGTAATGAGACCAAATGCAGTGACTGCCTCAGTACAGGGCTGAGTTAGGAGATAAACTGCTGCAGGAGAGAAAGAACACGAGAGCAGAACGAAGCCAGCGGCTTCACAAATAAATATCTCCAAATGGACGAGAAAACTCCAAAGGCACCAAATACCGGCGCAAATTAAGGAGAGGAAACGAGAAAGAAACTAAAGAAAGAACTTCCAAAGTATACTCAAAAAATAACTGCAAAATAGTTCGTTAAACACTAGAGTAAATCCTTCCTGGCTTGTGTGAACTCAGAAAATCAGACACTTGAGCAAAGAGGCGTGGGGAACTGCCGGTTTAAATAGAACCAGAAACAGATGCCATCCATCTTCAATCAACCAGTTGGTGTCAGGAATTCGATATCGTCCCAGATGAATGACTCAAAGAAAGCCCTACACCAAACACGGAGTACACAAACCATGACATAAAGATGATTACTATTAATTTCAATGCTAATTATCAGCTTTCCTGTGCTTAAAAAGAGGTCTAACCAGCAGCAATTCGCTTTGTAAATTTTCAAAGCAAGAGGACATAGTTGGTGCCCTAACTGTCCACAAACTGTCCACAAAATCGGCAAAATTATCTAAGGTGGTGAGTGGATGAAATAGTTATAAATAACCACTGAACTGAAGCACTAAGAAGACAAGGTCAAAACCTCATGCATGGCTGGACCATGAGGATGTATTTGAAGACTGCTAGCGCCTCACCGTAAACTGTAAAAGCCTCCTAATGACATAATCGCCCTACTGAAAAGTAATATAACTTTATCACTGACTCATTCCCTCACTCAGTCACAGATATTCAATTTAATAGGGCTGGCTCCCGCTTAGCTGCAATCCTGAAAAAAATCCCCTCATTATTAAATCATGTGGCCACAATTCAGAAACCCTTTGTATCCAAGGCTAATGCACAAAAATATCCAATATGATTTAAGGAATATAAAACCTTAACCACTGAGCAATGGGGGAAATTAATACGGCTCGCTGAGTCATCTATGATTCTTTTTAATTCAGCTGTATGGGATTCTGTTCAGAGGAAATCAAAGGTGGCATTCAACACACCCAGTCTGATGCCGGCGGTTTGTGGCAGTTCTGCAGTGGCATAGATAATCATTTCATGAGTCCACTTTCTGGGTCTGGCCATTGATGGTTGTTGTTCGACAATGTTAGACAATTTCAATAGATCAGGAGCACACTATGGTGCAAATATTGATTCCTCAAGATGTACCTATATTCCATCGTGTGAATGCGTTTACAACCCCAATTTCGAAATAGTTGGGACAAAGTGTAAATTGTGAATAAAATCAAAATGCAATGCCTTTGAGATCACGAGCCACTATGCTATTTATCATAGAACATAGATAACATTTCAAATGTTAAATTGAAACATTTTACATTTTTATCCACAAAAATGGATATTTCAAATTTTCTGGCTGCAACAGGTCTCAAAAAAGTTGGGACACAGGCAAAAAAGGGCAGAAAAAGCAATCTATATATAAGAGAATCTGTAAAGGCTGGTTAATGTGGAGTTTCAGTTGCCGTGGCAGGCGAAGGTGCACCAAGCACGGAGCCGGCACAGCTGAATGTGATAGAGAGAGAATGGAAGGGAGCTCGCGTTTCTGGATACACAAAAGACTCAAGTGCCAGACACAAGGCGAGCAACAACAGAGGAAAAGAAATCTCAATAAACAAGAAAATAACAAGGCACCTAACAATTGTGCCATGAAATACCTAAAGAAGCAGAGCTTCCCAGAAATAAAGAAAATATAATATGAAAGATAATATTCTGACAAACCCTGACTACAGATTTCTCAAGCCGAAGCGAGTAACTTGAAAGCAGACGCTCCAGCAAAGGAGGCGCGGCGACCTCCGGCTTATATAGACTCTGGGGAAGGACCGCCCAGGAATAATCAGCCAGCTGGGTGAAAAATCCGATGGAAAAAGAACACGATGTCGTCAGGGACGAGAGTAACAAAGAAAGCAGAAATTACATACACAAACCATGACAGAATCAGCTGAAAAAATCAATTAAAAATTTTGGAATACTTTCAAAACAATGTTTCTTAACGTCAAACTGCGAAGGCTTTGAAGGTCTCATTATTGACAGTGCGTAACATCATCAACAGATTCAGAGAAACTTGAAAAATCTCTGTGTGTAAAGAACAAGGCGGAAGAACTTTACTGGATGCCCGTGATCTTTGGGCCCTCAGACGCCACTGCATCACTCACCGGCATGATTCTGTCATGGACATTACTAAATGGGCCCAGGAATACTTCAAGAAACCTCTGTCTATAAACACAGTCCATCGTGTCATCCACAGATACCACCTAAAACTCTATCATGCAAAAAGGAAGCCATTGTTGAGCATGATCCAGAAGCGCCGCTGTGTTTTGTCGGCTAAGGTTCATTTAAAATGGACTGTAGTGTCCAAAGTGGCAAAGTGCCCTGTGGTCAGACAAATCCAAATTTGACATTTTTGTTGGAAATCGAGGGTGTCATGTCTTCCAGGCTAAAGAGGAGAAAGACCACTCCTCCTATAATCAGCGTTCAAAAGCCAGTATCACTCATGGTATAGGGGCGCATTAGCGCATATGGTGTGGGACACTTGCATGTTTTAAAAAGCAGCATGAATGCTGAAAGGTATATAAAGGTTTCAGAGCAACATATGTTCCCCTCCAGATGACATCTGTTCCAGGGAGGGCCTTGCGTATTTCAGCAGGACAAACCAAAACCACATTCAGCATAGCTTCGTAGTAGAAGAGTCCGTCTGCTGAACTGGCCTAACTACAGTCCTGATCTTTCACAGATTGAGAACATTTTGCGCATAATTAAATGAAAAGTCCATCAAAGGAGACCCAAAACTCTCCAGCAGCTGGAAGCCTGTATTGAACAAGACTGAGATCAAATTCCAATGGCTAAACTCAAGAAACTTGTCTCCTCAATGCCCTGACACCTCTTCTCTGTTTTAAATGTTTGGTAATGCTATACACCATGGTAAACAGGCCCCAGTCCCAACTTTATTGAGACCTGTAGCAGCCATCAAATTTTGAATGAGATCATTTTGTGGATAAAATTGTAAAATTTCTCTGTTTCAACATTTGCAATGTCATCTCTGTTCTATTGTGAATAAAATACTGGCTGGTGTGATTAGAAAGTCAGTGCGTTTTGATTTAATTCACAATTTACACTTTATCTCATCAGAATTGGGGTTGTACTAACATTGGGTCATTTATCAAACACACATTGGGGGCATAAGGTTTCCAATATCATGTCACACATATTTGAGTGAATTAGCTGAGTCGGACTTCATATAAATTACCCTTAGTGCTATAATAGTCTGGGCTTTGTCAATGACAGACAACTTTAAAAAGCTCATATGTTGTTGCTTTAATTCACTCCATGCCAACTGCATCTCCCTTTGAGAAGGATTCAAAGAGTCAGAGTGCAATACAGTTTCATGTCAGCAAGGAGATTCCTTTTCTAGTGCTATTCAGCAGATGGTGCAGGGAGACTTCACTGATAAACACCTCATGCTTTTAGCTGAGGGGCTGGAGGTAACAGACATTAAGCAAAGACGAGGAAACTGAGAGGAATTAGATCTGATTAGACTTGAAGCAGAAAGCTTGATTCCCACCCTTTGATTTTCTAGGAAGCTCTTCTGGATATTTCTTCTAAAGGACAGATTTACGACCTTGCTAAAAGTGGTCCTCACATTTTAAGGGTTTGAGTTATGAAATAGCAGTAATTTTGGAGAATCTTATGAGCCACAAAAGGATTCCTGGGGAGAAATAGGCACTCTATTTGTCCTATGACCACAAAAGTGAGTGAGCCTTGGCTAGAAGGCTGTGAATAGCTAAATAAAGACAAAGAGTTAAATATAGAACATCAATAATAAACTATCTTGTTATCTCCAATTGCAGTTCGTGTCAATCAGGAAGACAAATTATATCAAGTCACCAAATCTATGTGGATATTTTTGGTTGCAACAAAGATGGAAGACAGGAACTCTCTCAACACAGGCAGAATAAGAAAAATTCAGAACTCCTTCATTCTGGACACAAGACCATCCACCAGGTTTTCTGACCAAATGAATTCCTCCCTGACAGGCAAAGGTGGAAAATTAGGAGAAGGATAATGTAGATTTATGGAGTATTTGAACCAAGTTTGGAATTAATCACAGTCATGGTGTGGCTGTAGAAGTTATCAACTGTTACGACACTGAACAAAAACATAAACGCCCCATGTCAAATTTTTGAGTTTTTATTAACAAAAAACTGGAACCGGGATTCATCTGTGAATAGCACTCTTCTCCAGCGCGCTAAGGGCCATCGAACGTGTGCGTTTGCCCATGTGAGTCAGTTCTGACGCCGGACAGCGATGAGATTCAGACCATGGTGAGGACCCTGAGGGTGCAAGTTGGCTTCTTGCAAGCAGTTACGGACTGTCTGTGGTGTCATGCGTCTTTCGTGCAGACCAATTGTCTCATCCACTGTGCGTGTCGCTGATCTGAGACGATCCCGCAGGTGGACAAGCCGGATGTAGCGATCTTGTGCTGGTGTGGTCACACGTGGCCGATGTGGATGTGGTCGATTTGCAGTATTGCCTGTCTGTCGGGAACGAACTCTCAAACGGCCTATCGTCAGATAGTTAACATTCAACTGTACAGCAACTGCTCTGGTGGACATCCCTGCATCCAGCATGCCAATGGCACGTTCCCGCATGACCTGCGACATCTAAGGCATGATGACTTTTGACAAAATTTGACATTTTGGGGTGGCCTTTTATTGTCCCAAGTATAAGGAGTGTCTGGGTACTGCTCATTCTGTCTGATCACCGTCTGGAAATACCTCACCTATGTACTGAGTGACATCACTGAGCAAATGCTCACTGACAGAGAGATGGATTTAAAAGTCGTACACAAATCATGAGAAATATCGCTATTGTACAAGTAAAAGTCAGCATATGCTAACTTAGATTTGTTAACTCCATATGGCATCAATATTTGATATGAGGTGTTTATATTTTTGTTCAGTGTACAACCCCAATTCTGAAATAGTTGGGACGAAGTGTAAATTGTGAATAAAATCAAAATGCAATGACTTTCAGATCACATGAGTCAATATGTTATTTACAATAGAACATATATAACATTTCAAATGTTAAAACTGAGTCATTTCAGTTTTATCCAAAAAATGAGCTTATTTCAAATTTTCTGGCTGCAGCAGGTCTCAAAAAAGTTGGGACGCAGGCAAAAAAATGCCAAAAAAGCAATTCATATACAAGAGAATCAGCTGAAAGAACATTTTGCAAGTAATTAACTTAACAGGCATCAGGTGTGTAACATGATTGGCTATAAAAGGGATGTCTTAGAGAGGCTGAGTCTCTCAGAAGTAAAGATGGCCAGAGGCTCTCCAACCTGTGAAGGCTTGTGTAAAAAAATGTGGAATACTTTTAAAACAATGCTCCTCAAAGTCAAATTGCAAAGGCTTTGAAGGTTTCATCATCGACTGTGCATAACATCATCAAAAGATTCAGAGAAATTGGAAAAATCTCTGTGTGTAAGGGACAAGGCCGATGCCCTTTACTGGATGCCCGTGATCTTTGGGCCCTCAGACGCCACTGCATCACTCACCTGCATGAATTGTCATTGACGTTACTAAATGGGCCCAGGTATACCTCAAGGAACCATTGTCTTTAACCACAGTCCGTCGTGCCATCTACAGATGCCACCTAAAACTCTATCATACAAAAAGGAAGCCATTGGTGAGCATGATCCAGAAGCGCCGCCGTGTTCTGTGGTCCAAGGCTCATTTAAAATGGACTGTAGCAAAGTGGCAAAGTGTCCTGTGGTCAGACGAGTCCAAATTCAACTTTCTTGGTGGAAATCATGGGCATCGTGTCCTCCGGGTCAAAGAGGAGAAAGACCACCCCTCCTGTTATCAGCGTTCAGTTCAAAAGCCAGCATCTTTGATGGTATGGGGATGCATTAGTGCTTTTGATGTGGGACACTTGCATGTTTTAAAAAGCACCAACTATATGCAACTTATACAACTATTGACTTACCAAGAGACATGTCTGTGGGTCATTCAGCTAAGTGCAAAACAGCAGGAGGATGAAACCTGGAATGCGGGGGGGGTTCACTGTTGGGCTGTAGCTGATGAGTTTGCTGGCAGTGGACCTTTCTTTGACTGTTTCCATTTGCGGAGTCGTGACAATTATAACCTCTCCCAAGAGAGGCGAGCGTTATGTGATATTTCTGTTTGCATCAGGTCCCTGGAATAACTGGGCCTTCTCTCTCAGTTCACCTACGTATGCACACCACGTGTACGTGTCCGTTTTATTTATACCAGACATACAGGAATCGATTGAAGAGTTTTTAGAAAGTATCATGATTACATAGATGCTCCTGACAATGACCTGTGAGTGGTTTTCTGCTCTCGGCGGTCAGGAAGGGCAAATTCTTATGTATCACTGCCTCTGCTGTACAATTTAATTCTGACAAACTATGCTGAGGAGTTTGAACTGGACAGCTATTTTGATTGTCATTTCCAAAATTTTTGAAGCAATCTTAAAAAAGCCAGTCAGAGACCACTGACATCCCTGACAAAGATGGGACGGCACAAATGCACCAACAAATGGACATGGCTTCAATCAATAGTCCCCCGATTTACCCTCCATGTGGCAAAGGACTAGTTAGTGTTTAACTTAGCCAGTGGAGTTTGACCTTTACTTAGATGGATATCCTACATAGAGTTGATTTTCTTTTCCGGCAGTGGTCTCTGACAGACCTTTTCCAAAATTTGTATCATGCATATATGTCGCAATGCTCATGTCACAGAAATTGGTTCTTCCCCTGTTCTTGCTGTCCTCGCAAGTTTCGCGTTTTTTCTGCCTTGATTTACTGTCTTTGCTTTTCCCCCACTTTTCTATGTGATCATTTGTAACCATGGCCCGTTCTTGAAGTTTGCTGTGTCTAAATAATTTTCTTGTGGCATCTCAGTCTTCACTGGATTGTTAATGTTCATTCCCCGCATCACCATCTAGTCAGTGAATACCTTCTAGAATTGAGCATAATTCTCTTCTTCTGCGTGTTTGTTATTAGGTTAATTGCCCTCCAGTACTGAGTGAAGCACTCTTTGTCTCCCATGTGCTTGGTAGGTGTAAATAAGATAATCATTTGTTCCTCCTCTGAGTCTACTAAATAGGAACACCGAACATGCCTTCATCAGCCACCAGGATTGGGGCTGTATCCCTGTCAAACCCTCATTTCTGTTTGCAAGTAGTCCTGAATGGGCAAGTGGGATTCCTTGCCCAGCTTCTGCTCTGAGACAGTTTGTGGTTTTTGCGCGGACACGCCCCCGGTCTCTCCACTAATTCCACCAATGTTGCTAGGCAGCGATTCCTCTGGTCTGGGCTCTGGCTTAGCTTCCTCAGTTACCATAATCCTACTAATAAACACACTCTGGTGGCTTTTCCCTAATCTGTGTTTGGCTCCCTGTCAGGGATCATAAAACATTTTTAAATATGCTCATATTCCCTCTTCATATTATTAGGAAAATACATGGATTCAGAATGAATTAAGCAAGCATTTTTGGTGCAATATATGGTTTTTTTTTTTTTCGGTTTTTGCACATTAATGCATCGAACCATCATCATCACTTGAAATTCATATTATCATCGACACAGTGACTTAATTATCTTCTCACATCGTATGTTTGAGGTTTTGCATTCCTGAGTCAACATTTACATGTCGGTATCACCCATTGCCTTTGAGAATAGAACATTAGAGGCTCAGCACATTAGAAGATAATGCATATACTGTACATATTCCACTTAGCACGACAGCAAGCTCTGAATATCAAAACTTGCAATATTGTGAGCAGCAAGTTTCTACTGTAAGTGCCAAAATAAAAATCATCTATGCATATGCCCTACAATACACATCTATTCACAGAAACTCAAAATTGTCAGAAAGTGGTTTAGTATTAATGTGTTTGAAATATTAATACATGGCAGAAGAGCACAAAGGCATGAATTTCACTGGGAATGATGTGATGGGAATAACAAGCCTGGTACTTCATATTCCACAGTTTCTTGATGTGTCTGAGACATATTTTGTTCACCAATGTCCCATTTCTTTTGTTTGGAGAGACCAGCTCGTGTTTTACTGTTTTTACCAATTTTAGCAGCAGGTTATTTCAAACCTTGAATACACACATTGTTTCATGTAAATACTTTGTTTCTTTATGTGCATTAACAGTGAATGGGGAGATTCTGAATGTGATTGAAATTAGTAGCACAAGTCAGGATGCAAAGAATGCAGTGGAATATATATGCCTGCCATTAACTCAATGCAAGACAGACCCGCATCTACATACAGAATGTTTAGTCTCTCTCTCTTTCTCTCTCTCTCTCTCTCTCTGTCTCTCCCTCTTTTGTTTTCCTGACAATGTCACTCTGGTTACCAACCTTGGTCTTCACCCTGCACGTCCTCCTTGGTGCACATGACGTAGAAGACCTTCCATAGCTGCCACTTTGTGAACGAAGACGTACATCTACACCCATTGTTGGTCCATAGAGTTATGCTAAGCTCCCAAACACCACCCTCTATTGCTGCAGTACCCCCACCCCAAAGCATCCTCAAGCGTCCCCGCCTACTTTGCACTGCAGCCTTATAGAGCTCCGCCCATTAAAATCTACTTGATCTCCCCACAAGGCCAAAGATCACCATTAGCAGCTCAGAAATTAGCGAAGGCACCAAATCTGCGGTATACACATCAAGTAGACACAAATCCTTAAATTGTGGGTGAGCCTGTTGGTTAAGTATGAATATTTAGGAAGTTATTTCGCACTTACACTTTGATATTCGATATCTAGCCATATTTTCAATTGAATGACATTATAAATGTGGAAATATTCTTATGTAACATAATTTGATTATTTCTGGGAGCAAATACACATTCAAGAAACATGACAAGGTGTGCAGTATACTAAAAAACTTGGGCGGCAAAACACCAGGACCTGTTGATATCGACCAGCTGCAGGCAACAAATTTTTGGTGGTCTTCTATCACTCCAGGATCCTTTAATGTCACATTGTAGCGACTGCCTGTAAAACCGGCATCCACTTCCTGTTTTCCATAATCTACCATTGATAATCAGCTACAGCTCTCCTGGGACACAGACACTGAAACTGAGAGATTGTTTAACGGGAGGTGGAGCTGTCCTACTTTTGCCTGACCTCCTGTTCACACAGCGCACAAGAACTCCCCCATGTGACATAAACAAGATTGTTGTGAAATATCAAGGGTCGTGTTCTAGATTTCCTACATTGTTCTCTTCATTCTTAAATGAAAAAAAGTTGCATCACAGCTAACAGAGGCTAAATATGCAGTACTGCAAATACCGTACTAATAGATAAGTGCTGAAAATAAGAATAAATGAATATTTTAGACATGCCATTCAAACCATTGCATCAAAACAACTTGGTATTTTACACGGACGGCATTCAATCCATTGCATCAAAACCACTTGGCGTTATGTTCCCAATCTAAATAAAAATAACTGCATCAATGCTAAGATTGTGTGTGATGGTCAAACTTTCATATTCACCAAATCATATAGCAAAAATTCCTTGTTAATATTTACCAAACACCGACTCCTCCTTGACTCAGTGGTATCATGTACAGGCCTGATGGCAGCAGGTTACAGGGGGGAGTATCGGGTTCATCACCCTCGTGGCCTGGAGCCTTGAGATTTTTTTTCCCCATATATTAATGGAAAGAATGGTTTACTGGCTTCCTGTGATATCTTGTTCCACCGTCAGGCACAGGGAGACTGGACACTCTATTTCTCCAATTCCCGCTGACACTGTAGATTCCTCTAAAGTGCTCGGCACGCAATGGTTCTAATTGACATTTCTGGTCAGAAAAGACTGCTGAAAACTAATTAAGCCTTCCATACAAATGTCCCAGCCTTCAGTACTGCGGTTAGGTGGTCATGTAGTGATAAAGGTTTAACGAATATGCAGGTAATGTTTAAATTTGTGGGGTGGGACATGTATAAGCCAGTCAAAGGCTTGAAAAGGCAGTTATGAAAGCCTTCTGTGCTTCACACTCAAGAGCAAGCAATGTTTCAGAGAACTACTGGATGAATTTTCCCCGCAAAAAAATGTTAATTTTACTTTGCTAACTTCCAGTCAGACAAAACACCATTAGACTACACATTTGACTTGATCAGTAGGAGTAATCACAGTACTTTCTGAACAAACCAGCACACTGATTGAGAGATTGTGTCATTAATTCCATCCAAGATCAAATGGTTTTAACAACATTCACTTATGGTTAGAACAAGCTGCTTTGGCCAGATGAGACCAAATTGCATGTTTCAGTCAGATACAGCGTCAGCATGTTTGGCATTAAAATAGGGATTCATACAAGGAGAAGTAACTGATACCCACGGTGAAATATGGTGGGTCCATCATGTTTAGGGGCTGATTGAATGTAAGACGCCCAGGGGCACTGGTTAAGATTAATGGCATAATTAATTCCATCAAGAATCAGGATATTTTGGCAGACAATCTGGTTGCTTCTGCCAGAAGGCTGGGACTTAGCCATAGGTGGACTTTCCAACCAGACAGTGACCCAAAGCATACCTCAAGATCCACACAGAAAGGGTACTGTGCCAACCAAATCAACTTTCTGCAATGGCTATTTCAATTTACTAGACCTTAATCCAACTGAACTCTGCTGAGTTGCAGAGGTCACTTGAGAAGCGCAAACCCAAGAATGTGAAGGATCTTGAACGGATCTGCCCGGAGGAATGGTCCAAAATCCCCCCCCAAATGTGTGCCTTAACCTTTTCAAAAATTACAGGAAAAAAATCCATGCTGTTATCCAGAGGAGGTTGAATTAAGTATTAAATGAAGGGTGCCAATTACTATAAAACCTTGATTCTGTTGAAATTTATTTTGGTTGAAATTATTGTTATGATTTGGGTGGCTTCCATTGAAAAATGAATACAGTATTTCACACATTAGTATATTCCATTTCTCTATAATTATAATGTTTGTTTATTTATTTAATTTTATTTTTGTATTGTTTGTGCATTGCCAGTCAGGGGTAGCAGTAATTTTGGAGCCCATATATATATATAAATGCAGTTTTGGAGACACACAATATACTTTATTGTAATATGTGTATTGTTTCAATGTCTAGATTTTGTTGTTGCAGTTAGCCATCTTTGTGAGGCAGCTGGTTTCCTCTCATGTCATGTTTGAAGTGGGAGGCTCATGCGTTGTATCATAAAAATCGGCTTGCCATGTTTTTGGGTTATGAGTTGTTTTGGGGACAATTCTTCCAGTATTGACAGACTTGATATATACCCTTTCAAAAAAGAAGTATACTTCAAGTTTAAGAAGCGTAAACTTTAGTGCCCGTCTAGTTTACATCTAAGTTTTATTTTGTACTGCTAGTACCCTATAAGTGAACTTATACAGTGACTTAACTGGTTGTATTTCTCAAGCATACTTTTCAGTTTCAGAAAGCATACATTAAAGTATACTGCAAGAAAACTTAAATATACTGCTAGTTTATTAGCTATATACTTCCAGAAAACTTTTCAGTTCATGAAAGTATAATGTAAAGTACTGTATACTGCAAGTAAACTTAAAGATGAACTATTAGTGCACTAATTATATACTTCTAGCACAATGCCTAATGTATAAAAGGATATTTTAAAGTATACTAAAAGAAAATTCAGATGTACTACAACTTTACTTGTTATATACTTCAAGCCAACTTTTAAGTTTATGAAAGTACACTTTGAAATATACTGCAAGTAAAGTTATAGGTACACTACTAGTCTACTAGTTCTATACTTCAAGCCCTCTATAATTTTAATTTAGTTTTAAACTTTCAGGGAGCTAAAGTTTTTTGTTTTTAAACTGCAAGTATACTTAAAAGTGTTCTTTAAGCTAGCTTAACATCATACTCACAGCTTATGATTATTGTGCTCTAAAATGTATTACTGTTGCTATTCAGATATTATTTAACGTAAGTAGATGAGATATTACCTCATGTACTCTACTATTAGGCAATGCCTAAGTGCATTCTGCGTTAATTTATAGATGAAAGTAGTAATAAGAATTTGCAATGAAACACATACTCAGGATTGAGAACCAAATTGATTCCTTTATAAATTATATTTTAAAACACAATATTGAATTGGATGCCAAAGTATAGGAACACAGCAATGGCAACTCTTATTGAAATTCCAATTCAACAAAAAAAACCTCTTTCTCTCATATGAAACCATAAATATGCATTAAATATGAATTAGCAATGCCTTCAACCTGACCAGTAGGCTGAAGAACTCAAGCAAAGGCTGGCAAAATATTTGTTTTTTGGTAAATGGAGTTCTGTACCACAGTCAAAAATATTACCGACTAAAGAAATTATGCAACAGTGCTGTATAGTTAAAAGTACATTCTGTTTAATAAATGATTTAATCATGTGTGGACATCAAGCCCTGCATATTGTACCTGTACCGAACATTACTGTGTTTTTGTTGAGATATCAGTTCAATCTAGCTAGCCATTATGTGCAGATTCACAGATAAATGTACACAGTATTTTCAAAAATGAGGTGAAGAAGACTGGAACTTCAGTGCTATCTAGTCTGATGCGGTGACAATGAAATGTGTCTTCTAATTTTATAACTAGCACCCATACCAGTATTTGATATGCACCAGATGTGTGGCTGAAGCTAAGCAGCTGTGGGCTTGGTTAGTGCTTGGATGGTAGACCACCTGATAAAATAAGTTCCTGCTAGAGGTGGTGTTGGCGGGCCAGTAGGTTGGGATCTCCCCTCTGGTGGAATAATACTTAATACTCCAGTGCAGTGATGAGGATGTTGTCTTTTGGTAGAGATGTGAAACTGAAGTTGTGACTCACTGCAGAAATTAAACATCCAATGACATTCTTTAACTCATTCCCTGAGGCGAATTTTACCATTCCCTATGGTAAGCCGGCACCAGTGGTGTGGATGACCATTCACAGTCCGATAAAACATGAAATCAGTTGATGATCCCGGTCATGGGCCACCTGTACTTCAATTCTATAGCAGTATACCTCACAGTATACTTTCATGAACTGAAAAGTTTACTAGAAGAATACAACTACACTGAACAAAAATATAAATGCCCCATGGCAAATATTGATCCCACGTGGAGTTAATAACTCTAAATGAGCATATGTTGACTGATACTTGTACAATAGGGATATTTCTCTTGATTTGTGTACAATTTTTTAATCTGTCAGTGAGAATTTGCTCAGTGATGAAGTGATGTCACTCAGTACATGGGTGTGGCATTTCCAGACGGTGATCAGACAGAATGAGCAGTACCCCGACACTCCTTATACTGGGGACAATAAAAGGCCACCCCAAAATGTCAAATTTTGTGAAAAGTCATCATGCCTTAGATGTCGCAGGTCATGTGGGAACATGCCATTGAAATGCTGGATGCAGGGATGTCCACCAGAGCGGTCTGCATGCAGTTCCTTGAAGCAGAGCACATTCCAGTTCTGGACTGGCCTACGTATTCGCTGGACATGTCGCCCATAGAGCACCTTTGGGATGTTCTGGATCGACATGTCCGCGACCATGTTCAAACTTGAAATATACTTAAAAGTATTCAAAATGCATACTTTATAAATGTAAAGTGGGCCAATTTAGTTCCAAGTAGTATTTAATTAGTACACTTACAAGTATACTACTCGTACATTGACACTGGTACACTACAAAAAGTATCCTTAGAAAATATATTTTACCTTTACTTAAGTTTACTTGAAAATATGAACTTGAAGTATATTTCTTATTCGTAAGGGGTTGGTTATTAGTAATGCTACGGACTTGGCCGGACCGCCTCTGAGGTCGGTAAGGGGGATGTTGGCATTGAATTTCAAGTTTGTATGTAGTCCTAGAGTCCTAGAGTTGTTTACAGACGGTGGTTGGAGGCATGCACTGGGTGTTGTCTGACAGTGGCTGGTGGGTTGGTGGATCATTGGAAGCAATGGAATTGCATAAAGACATTTTCAAATGATCTTATTTTAATTAAACAATTTAAATGATAATGAAACACGTGCATTGCTTCCAACCCCTGAGTAAAGAACAGCGTGAGAGGTCCGGAGTCATAATCGATTTTCAATTATTACAGGTGAAATCCACCGTAATGCAAGTGTAACTGATAAATCTCCATGCACAAGGACTTCAATGCTGCGCAAGAATCTTACATAAGCGTTGATTGAATAATTTCTGACTACAGCAGGGGAATGTAAATATGCCACTAAATCCCATGGGGATTGCATGAGAGTCGTCCGCAGAGGTCGCATTAACCGAATATTTTCCGTCATTGACAAATTTTTTTTAACAATGATGGAATATTTTGAAGGCCATCCGTCATTTTGACAGAATGTAATTCACACCCCCGTCCAATTGGTGGTGGGTGTCATATTGCCTCGAGCATTGTCTTTGATCTATATGACAGATGCCAAGTCTCACGCATTTTGCGTAGGTCTCACGCATTTTTTAGGCTGATTGACCGCAGTCCATAATTATTCAATGAAAGCTTATTGATGAGTTTCTCACGCGGAATTCAAATCCTTGTGCATTGAAGTTTCAGTTTCACTTCCGGGAAGGTGGACCTCGCCATGGAAAGCGATTATGACTCCGGAATTGTCGTGCTTCTCTTTACTCAGGGAAAAGAAACAATGCATGTGTTTCATGATTGTTTAAATTGTTTTAATGAAACAAGACCATCTGAAACGTCTCTATGCAATTCCATTGCTTTCAATCTCTCAGTAAAGACAAGCGTGAGAATTCCTGAGTCATAATCAATTTCCGTGTCACCAGTGGGGAAATCCACCGTAATGCACTCAAAACTGATTAACTTAATGCACAATGACTTGAATTCCGCGAGTGAATTTCTTCAGTGCGCGTTGATTGAATAATTGCTGACTACGGTACAGGTACGTCAGTGCTACTAAGAGGCGAGAGACTCTACCGAATGCGTCAGACTTGGCATCTCTGGTATGATCTTGTATTCCTCATTTTTTGTAATATGATCATTTGCTCTTCATTTGTAAAATATGCTGCTCTGCTGCCGGTACATGATTGGTCATATACTACAGACACCGTCCCTGTTATGTGAACACACAGAAGCCCTGGTTGACATCACGAGTTGATTAGCAACTTCATAGGACCGCTTAACAAGACTGCGGTTGTTAGGCTTAGTAAAGCCCAGCAATAACTGAAACCATTGCTCATTTACGCACTGTTCCTGTGTTGGGGGAGAAATAATTTGTTATGTTTTATAAGGTTCATACAGCAGAAAGTTTGAAAATCCACGCAGTGCTGTATTTTACATAGTGCGCAATGTGTGTCCACATGAATCACTGTCGGCATGAGGTAATGCGTAATCTATAAATAATTCTGTGAATTGTATTAAAAAAAATAAACAATTATCATTTAAAAAAGTTAAATTACAATGACGGATAATAATTGATTATGATGGAGTTTTTATACCCCTGTCCGTCACAATGACGGACAATCAGAAAGTGTAACGTGACATCTGGTCGACAGGTATGCGTTATAAATGAAAACTGACCACACCTGAGAATGTTGAGAGTTTTCGGAGTTTCTGTAATGGTTATTTAAATGAATGATTGAAAACAGGTCATGACCAATCATTATATTTGAGCGATGGGTTTGAGCCATGGAGGTAATATAACAGAACTGGAGAGAGCGAGGAAGAACCCCCCCCATTACTTTCACTGGGAGATGCTAGGCTAGCTACTTCAGCTGAGGAAGTACAGAATTGACTGATGCCATCTACAAAATGGCGTTCCATGGTGCCCATTTCCCGCACTATTTGATAAGATGGCCAATGTGATTACACAACACAAATGGCTAAGAAATTGAGTCATCTGTGCGGATTGGTGAATGAGTTTGAGGGGAAATGACGACCAACGCTGTTAATCCGGAATGTGCACGCACTATACACTCATTGGCTGAACTGCTGCAGTCAGAGCAACAGCTGGACAACCAAACTCGTGCATGAGCTGTCATCAAACTGTAAGTAGCAGATCTTATTTTACAGGCTCTCTTGAAAGCATGGAACAGTTGCATCAGACAAAGAGCAAAATAATGAAGGATTACCAAATACATTTGCTTTTGTTTTCACTTTATTTGGCCAGAAAAAAATGCGCATTTTTCAATTGGTGTCTATGGAGCTTCAGCGTCTTTGGCCACAAAATTACATCCTTGGGAAATGCGGAAGCTGGAAGCTAACATGCTAACTGGCTAAAGCAGTGGTACTTCCTCATTCTCTCTGGTTCTATTATATATCTCTATGGTCTGAGCCTCCCCTATCGCCAGTTCACCAGCTGCCACTGATTTAAAATATGTCCACTGTATAATTGGACAGCATGCAGCAAAGGATTCATCTCTGATCTGTAAGGAAGGTTTCCTTTTTAGCTCGTTCCCTACCATGCTCTTATGGGAAACATCATTTGTTAGATAACTTCATAATTAGAAAATGTGCTGGCTTCAAAGCAAGGTAAACTACTTTCATGGTCTTTGAGTGAATCTCAGGCATAGATTTCTTTATCGTGCTGCTCATTATAAATCCCCAAAACAGCCTTACTGTAATTTTGCAAGTATACAGTGGCCCAGATTTCATCATAACAAACTGAAACACACTTTTTCCTTCACTTCAAGCAGCAAATTTTATGTTTTAAAATACATTTAAAAATATGTCAGTTTGATAATCTGAGTCAGTAGAAAGATAACACAAAAAATAGTTCCCAGATTTCATACTGAGATAGCTTTGTTCTGATTGTTTTCTTAGCAAACATAAATATATACGGTAATAATGAGACTATCTTTCAGACAGAAATGCTGGCACTGAACAATATGCTATCATTTTGTGCTGTGTCTGCAATGCTGATGTTTGATATGGCTGAGCTTGTACCTGCTGTTATTTGAGATATATACAGTTTAGGTCAGAAGTTTACATACACTTAGGTTGAATTGAGCAAAACTCATTTTTTAAGCACTCCTTAGATTTCATGCCAAAAAATATAGTTTTGGTAAGTCAGAGAGAACATCCTCTTTGTGCAAGACATTAGTAAGTTTTCCAACAATTGTTTACAGACAGATTACTTCGCTTATAATTTCCTAAATCACAATTCCAGTGCATCAGATATTTTCATACACTAAGTTGACTGTGCCTTTAAACAACTTGGAAAATTCCAGAAAATGATTCCAGGCTTTGAGAGTTTCTGATAAGCTAATTGACATCATTTGAGTCAATTGGAGGTATACCAGGGGAAGTATTCTAACACCTACCTTCAAAATCTGAATCATTTCTTTGCTGAACATCACAACAAAAGTAAAAAATAATCAGCCTAGACATCAGAACAAAAATAGCGGACCTCTACAAGTCTGGTTCAACCTTCCAAGCGATTACGCACGCTGAGTGGTACCTCGTTCATTTCTACAAGCAATGGAAATCAAGTATATAAACTTTGGGACAACACAGCCATCACACCAGTGGGGAGGGAGGCATATTCTATCAGATGAATGTCTTTGGTGCAAAAAGTGCAAATCAGTCCCAGAACAAGAGCAAGGGACCTGGCAAAGATGCTGGATGGAACTGGCACTAAACTATCTGTGTACATATGAAAACGAGTCCTGTATCAACATAAGCTGATGAGCTGCTCAGCATGGAAGAAGCCACTGCTCCAAAACCCATAAAAAAGACAAACTGGTGTGCTAGTGCAAATAGGGACAAAGATTTTAATCTCTGGAGAAATGATGAAACATAAATTTTAACTGTTTGCCCATAATGACCATTGTTATGTTTTGAGAAAAAAGGGGGATGCTTGCAAGCCGAAGAACACCATCCTAATTGTTAAACAGGGGGGTGGCAGCATCATACTGTAGGGTTGCTTTGCTGCAGGAGGGACTGGTGTACTTCACAAAATAGATGGCATCACGAGGAAAGATGTTTTTTCGGATGTAGGGGAGACCGGGGAGAAGTGGGCCACTTTTCTACTGATCATCATTACTATGCAGGATTGAACCATAGGAGATCCACAGTGTAGGCAACAATTAGCAATCCCTTACCCCAACAGTATAATACAGGCACAGTCCGAGAACGAATTACCACCACCTTCAGTCATTTTTTTTTTTTGATGAAAAAATGGTTCACCTCTCCCTGATGTTGAGAGAAGTGAGCCAGCTGTCTGGGAGAAGTCGGCTGGCCTTGCGGAATGCTCTGGGAGAAGTGGGCCACCCCTCCTGAAAGAAATAATATTATAAGCGTGGGTAGGTGACAGCTAATTGAACAAGACTAACGTATCCCTTAGATACCCCCCATCCCTACACACCCTCGTGGCAACATAATACTTCAGATCACCCTCTACCCGGTCCAATATTTCTTTAATGGAATTACATGTATTGAGAAAGAAAAAATGGGGGTAGGTGAGTTCTCCCGGCGCTATTCCATCATTCCGAATATTTTTACAGGGTTAATTTTGTCCATTTCAATCTTCCTAGTCCCCATACACAGTTCCTTGTTAAATGAATAAACATCTTCAAAACATCAGCCGGGTGGATTCTACTGACACATGATTGAACACCTCCCTCCCTGGTCAGTTAGCAAAGAATATGTGCCCCTAGTCACGATTGCCCAGGTGGTGGTGAAATGGTGTTTTCATGGTTTAGGCCTGTGCTATCAACATGATCAAGGCTAAATTGGGCCGGTAACATCCAGAGAAACGAGATGAGAGGTGAAAGATCTCGAACCTTGACACAACAAGGATCTGAATCCTGAAGTGAGCCGGGTGGGCGAAGTGAGCCACGTGGCTCACTTCTCCCCTGACACGTGTAGCCCACTTCTCCCTGATGTTCATTGTTCCATACTTTTGGCCACCAGTGTTTTCAGTGTCAAACCTCCAGGCTGGGTGTATGCGATAATAAACTAAACTCCTCGAGAACTTACATGAAACATTTATTCTGTTGTGATCTATGTCATGTTCAGACAAGAGGAAAAAAGAATTTGGATTCAAAACTTTACTTTTGATGTCATAAAATGACAATTTGTGACGTACCTTGCACTGTGCCTACTTCCCGCTCATACTCAGGATAGCTGTTTGGGAATACACGCGCTGCATCACGTGACCACAGAAATGTATTCTCCTCGCAGTAATTTTAGAACTTAGCTTAGGTGGCCCACTTCTCCCCCCGGCCCACTTCTCCCCAGTCTCCCCTACTTGTTATGCCCTCGGATCCCGGAACGAGGTATAATAACAGAAACACTAATGGCTCCTCTGTTTTGTAGCAAAATGTAGTGATCATCCCCAAATTGAGTGAACATCCCAAAGCCCTGACCTCAGTCCAATGGAAATTTTGCAAGCAGAACTGAAAAGACATGTGTGAGCATTAAGAGAGCCAACAAACCTGACTCAGTTACACCAATTCAGTTTGGAGTAATGAGTCAAAATCCTAGCAACTTTTTCTGAGAAGTTGCAAAGTTTTTGTGAAAGTTTAGCCAAAATGTTTGACTCAATTAAGTTAAACAATGTAAAGTCAATGCTACCAAATATCACATATATGCAAACTTTTGATCCGCTTGGAATGTAGTGAAAGGACTAAAAGCTGAAATCCATCACTCTCTCGACTATATGTCTGACATATCATATTCTTAAAGTCATGATCCATCCTGACTGGAGACAGGGAATGTTTTCATGGATTAAATTTCAGGAATTGTTAAAACCTAGTTTAAATATATGGCCGAGGTGTATAGTGAAGTCTACTTCTGCACCAGTAATACTGGGCAGCGAGCTAACATCTGGCATCTGCAGCATTGCTTATATCATGTTTATCAGTAGCAGAATTAAAAGAATGATGAACTGTGCATACAGTAGATTACAGTCGGTTGAAACAAGTACCAATGATGATCACAGAGCCGATGATGATCTTTTTTTCTAGCCACAATATCCAGTGGTGACCTTCGTTACTCAATACAGATGAGTAACAAAGGAAAAAAAACCTGAATAGATATTGGAACAAACCCACCACATGCAGATGCTTCTTTTCATTTTTCTGGCATGATTTCGGTCCACTTGTCCCCTTAAAGGCGAAAGGGTCACTGCAAATCAATCTAGAGTTATTCTGTGTGATCACCTTTATATCACTCAACCTATTTGATGTGAGTGATCTCTTCCAGGATGATGACTGCCCAAGCCTCACAGGACAAAAGTCGCTGAATGGTGTTGTGAGTATGAAAATGATCCAAAGCATATTTATGCAAGCAGTTATACTATCCTATCAAAAGGTCAGACACCCGAAACGGTTATTGAATATTCACGAGGAAGCAGTGCCTGTGTATGATTTAGAATGTGGATGAGTTAAGTCCTATCAATGTTCCCCTGCAATTGTATGATTTGCAAACTAACTAGCAGTATACTTGCCCATAGTATCAATTCAGCAGTCAATAAAAATGATCTCTTGTGACTGAAAAAAAACAAGCTGCTGACATTGTCAAGCAATTTCCCCCGCAACTGGCATTGCATTTTTGAATAGAGAATGTTTACATGCATTTAGATTTCTAAAGAACTGTACTAATCGCAAAGCTGTTAATTTCCTTGCAAAAAAAAGGCCAGAGAGTATGCATCAGAGAACTCGGAAAATTATACCAAATTGTTTTCATGACGCACCTTTATGTCACCTCGATGCGAAATATGATCACAATCGGATGATTACTTTCAAATTTATAGCCAAGGCAGGACACATTACAGATTTCCCAAAAATTTGTCGCTTTTTGCCCCAAAACGTGAAAAATTACAAAATTATTTTCAAAATTGTCTTTCATGACACACCTTCATGTGGTTTTACACCGCGATGCCAAATATGATCAGAATCAGATGATTAGTTTCAAAGTTATAGCCCGGACAACAGACGTGTCGGACTGACGGACGGACGGACCCCATTTTTATATCCCCCGCAACAACGTTGTTGTGAGGGATAAAAACATTTCTTTTTGTCGTAACCAGTTCCGCTATAATTGCCTAATGGTGGCCCAATTAAATAGTGAAAAAGATCAGCTTTCTGCATCAAACATTCAATGTGGTATCGGTACCATCCCCTTCTACTGCCAATTTTTATCATCAGAAATTCAAAATGCATGACACCCTACCATTGATTTTTTCATAGATTTGTCCCTTTGGGAATTCAGTGGTCACTGAAAGCCTCAAACGATCTGTCACTGAAATGCAGTCACATTTATCAGTAGTCAAGTTTATCTGCTAGGGCACAGTATAGAATTCACGCCCATGTGAAACTTTCCCAGTAATGATCTTGACAAGTTTTTTATAATGCGGACCTATTGTGCATGCTGGCTTTCGTTCCAACCACAGTTGCAATCATAGGATTTTAGCAAGCTGTTAATTTGTTTTAATTAAGTGTATTTAATATTTTGAGCAGTTATTTGCCCTCTTAACTCACAAGATGACAGAAGGCAAACATTTGCCAGCAGTCATACCACAATTTGATCTACTCCAGCTGTCTGGCTGAAGCTAAGCAGGTGTGGGCTTGGCCAGTACCTGGATGGGAGACCACTGCGGAAAACCAGGCTACTGCTGGAAGATATGATGATGGGCCAGTAGGTGGGGATGATCTGGCAGAATAATCCCCGTTGCAGTGATGGGGGCACTGTACTGGATGAGATGATACACTGAGGTCCTGACTCATAGTGGTCATGAAAGATCCTATGACACTCTTCGACAAGAATACAGGGTCACCCGGTGTCATAGCTAAAGTCCAATCCTGGCTCTTTTGGCCTGCCACCTAATCATCTCCTGATCTAATTGGCTGTGCAATTCCTCCTCTCCCTCTCCACCTCAACCCCCAGGGCTCCCTTGAAAAAGAGATATCAATCTCAACTGGACATCCCTGGTTAGGGATAAATGAATAATATTGAAAAAAAAATTTTTTAAAAATATTCCTCGCCCAGATTGCGATGCATTGGATATAACAGTATAAAATGAGAGAAAATAGTGTACCCAATCAAATTAAGGACGTAGTCGGCTCCTAATTGGTGAAAATGAATTGGCACATCATGACAAATTTTTTCAACATGCAAATGATAAAGAGTCAAACCAATTTTGTGTTATGTTGGTCTAATTAAGTTCACCAGAGGTTTTTTTATATAACTTGAAACAGTTGAGTCCAGCAGCCTAATTTGGGGCTCCTCAGTGTCCAATTAAATCTATTTGAAATGTTATTATGCTTGAAATTTCTTGCAGTATAGAAATGAAATCACTATCTTCAAGGGTATTTTATACTTCATAGCATGTATGGATGTTCCTACGTAACATTTGGCCAAAGACGGTAAGTAACAAGGCTAAACATGAAAAACAGCTAATTAAGACATTAACAGCTTGATAAAATCCTGCAATTACATTTCACTGCAAAGAGTGATTTTCAAGAAAAGGAAATTTACTTATTTTAAGACTCAAAACACTTATTTCTATCACCATTTCCTTAGTAAGACAAGAAATTTGTCCTTGATTTTAGGTCATTTTGACTACCTTGCCAATGGGGTAAGTAAATTTCACTTGTCAACCCCATTGGCAAGATAGTCAAAATAACACAAATCAAGTAAAAATTTCTTGTCTTACTGCGTCTTACAAACGCATAGCAATTCATTAATACGAGTATAAATAAGACCATTATTCGACCGTGCCCTAAAACTCTAAAGCCAAAATGCCAGTCCTGCATTTATTTGCACTCTTGCGTGAGTGGGAAAGAGTACAGACGCGTTAAGCTCGAAGACGACCACACATATATCGGCCTCGTTTGGACATCCGGGGACTAACAGACACCGAGTGCATCCAGCACTTTCATCTGGACCATGAAACAATCCTCTTTATTGCCAACTTCTGGATGAACAGCTATCCAGCAGCAGCAATCATCCACAAAACATGCCCGTGGTCATCAAGGTCACAACTGCGCTGTCGCTCCTGGCATCTGGATCGTTCCAGAGAGTGGCTGGTGATGTCATGCACATATATTACATGCGCCTGTGTCAAGGTGTCTGACACTGTTCGTTGACACTCTGCTGCTCAAAATCAGCCATTTCCCTGAAAAACCCGCTGAAAAACGGAGAGTTAAGGGGGGGTTCTACTGGGTCGCCGGGTTCCCCAGTGTTGTGGGAGCCATTGATTGCGGCTACTCATGTTACAATCAGAACCCCTTCCACTACTGACAATATGTACAGAGACCGTAGACGTCGGCACAGCATTAATGTTCAGGTTGTGTGCGATCATGATTCGCATATATTAGACATCTGCGCCAAATTCCCTGGCTCGGCCCATGACGCCTATGTACGCACAACTGCTTCAAAAGCCAAAAAAATGCAATAAATATTTGAAATCATATTTAGCTTGTTTCTAGTATTTATCACAGTGATACCTTGAGTATTCGCAATAAAAATGACCATTTTACGTAACCCTCCTTCATCCATTTCCACTCCAAGTTCTTCTCCATGCACTTCCACTGCAGAAAGAGTGGATGCCACCTCTTCCTCCAGTGCAGTGAAATGCAGCGGGGATTATGGTTGCCCACCACCTGTTGCGTGTACACTTCTCCAGAGAGCCTGGCTTTTACAGCGCTCCGCAGATCTCTCTATTTATGCTTTAAATCGAGGATACTGCGCGTACATCTCCCCACCGAAGCCACATCCAGAACGATTTGCTGCTTTCTTCCTCGGATAAGCCTTCAGTGCCCGCTGCCATACAACGCCTCGTGGTGCCTCTTCACTGATTTCACCAATACCTCTAACTCCTCATCTGTGAAACTTGGTTTTCGGCTTCGGCTCGACGTCGCCATCATTGTCTTCATGTTCTGTTAACAAATGTGACTGCCCTATATGTTCGTGATAATCTAAAAAGTTCTGATATTCTCACTAGGGAGGAGATTGATTTTCTAATTGAGGATATCTGTATTAACTAACCCTTGTCTAAGTAAATATTTCCTTTTTTTTAACCATTGATAATACCGTGTATTTTAATGTGTGAATAAAGATATTTTTAAATACTCTAGTCTAGATTGAGCCCTACCCTGGCCAATACTGAAGCACTACTCATTTGTTAATCGATTTTAGCCTATAAAGAAAAGCCGACATGGGAAGAATCATTTTCAGTAAATGGGATAATTAATTATAAGTAAGTAATGAGCACAAGTGAATGTGCCGCTCAAATCAAATGGGACATAATAGGCTATGGATATGGAATTGTGTGATTGTTGAGGTGGTTTCGGGGCAGGCGGATGATCGCGTGCGGGGTAAGAATCCTTGTTAAAGCATTTCCATGTCCTTTGGTTGCAAACCTGACATCGGAGTAGTTTGAGATTTCAAGTGCGCAATTTCTAAATGAGATCATATAAACTGTCTTTGGTTGTTATTGTTGTGTGACTAGAATGTTCCCTTTATTTGTCTTCTCCCCTGACTTCCACAGAACAAACAAGCAGGTGTAGGAGGGGCACATTTTCAATGCTCTGATTGCGCTGGCTGAGAAGCACTAAATTCTTTATTGTGGCCCCCGCAAAGCGTAGGGGGCCACTATGTTTTTGGTGCCAGTCCGTGTCCGCCGCCGGAGACCTTGCTTGTTACCGTGATAACTTGAAAACTTTTAGCTCCATCAACACCAAATCTTACTAACATGTTTAGGGACATCTTGTCACAAACTGATTAGATTTTGGGTTTCATCGCTTGGCAATTGCCATTTCCAGGGCCCCCTCAATGGTAGTACCTGCGCGGGGGCCACATACGCGGTCGCCCTCAACCGACTGTTGATATTTTGTTATTTCATTATCGCGGCAATTTGTTTGTTTGCGAATGTAGCAGGCCGAAGGAGGGCCCGGGCAGGGACTTAAACCTCCAGACTCCCGTATAATAGCCTAACACGCTGACCACATCGCCAAAGAGCCAGGCTCATTGGCAAGATAGCCAGGGCGCGAACTTATTAGGAGACATTTCCAGTGACACATAGCTTTAATGTCACGGTGGCTAGAATAAGAAATAAAAAAGCGATGTCTGCATTACTTCTTGTAATTGGCAGAGACTTACATAGGCCTACTATTACAGTGGAACATTCAAATTTAAAGTCTGGTTTGCGTTTTTCATAGACTACAACTGCATTTTCATTGTTAATCAGAAAATCCTTGTTCCATGTTTTCCTGACAGCCATATTCACTGAGTTCAGTGCAGAGTCTGCCTCTCTTTTGGATTAGTCACACCTCTTTCATGAGGCTGTCTACATTCTTCAGTGAAGCACTGTGGGCCTGATCGAAATGCATAGAGGAGAATACGCCTAACTCAAATGCACATAACTCAAATCACGTAAAAATAGGACTTATGCGCAAATTGGAGAATAGACCCCTTTTAAAAACTCCCGAAAATTGGTCAAAAAGTGTTGTAAAATATCCTCTCAGGTAATCATTTAGCTTTTCTCCGTCTCTGCTAAATTGTTTCATTACCTCCTGCAAATGGTTGAAACCCAAAATCCGGATTCGATCCCCATCCAGGTAATTTATGGCAATGCCACCTGAATCAAAGACATGATTTAGCTTAAGACCGAGAGAGACAATCCATTCCTGGAAGATCGCAAACGACTTCCCACACGTGCTTTTATATGCCGCATGTAGCTGCAAGGGGTTAGGAAGACTGTATTCAGCTTCCTGGGCGAACTCTGTATGCACATAGCTGAACCAGTTTGGGAAAGATGCAGTTAAGCTAAATTATTTTAGACAAATTCTAAATAATGCCACAGACTATTGAAATTTACGATGTGGACCTACCTACCTGTTCAATGATTTTTTTCCTTCGATTTAATAAATTGTATTAATTTCATTTACGTGGTTTTTCTGATTTTAGACTCATCTTGGTTCATTTTAGCCAAAATGGCGTCTAAAATACTCCGGGAAATGATGCACTGACTGAGACCCGCGGATCAGGGGCAAATTGCAGCTCAAGTTTTTAAGGAGCTCTAGTGAGTTAGAATGGGGGCCACGTTCTACCGCTATCAGAATTGGTGAGGTATTGGCTTTTTGAGGGTGGCCTAAGAGGACCCATGGGCGCTATATGCCGGTTCTTGTCAAATTCTTTTTAAGGAGCCCGATGGACACAACCAAATCCAGGTCTGTAACTGTCACGAGGGAAAGGTTCTTGTGTATTGTGGTGGTTGCTGTCTATCCAATGTAGGGCTCCCTGAACTGAGATTTTGCAATTATGCCGATCCGGAAACATAATTGTGTAAGGTTGATAAAAATCCAAGTTGGGTGTTATCATTCCAAGCTGCTCACATTTAAAGCAAATTTTATACTCAATTTTTTTATGGAGTCAAAAAGATCATGACCGCTATGCCATGTGCCCTGTTCCTATAAACAGAAAAGTTGAACTATATTTTATTTTGATTCACATCAGCCAAGAAGGACGCGCCAAGCCTTCACCTCCTGCTGTCTCCATCGTTGGTATAGTGGTGAGGGTTTTACACCACGGCATTGCTGAAGCTGATCTGGCAGCTTGCAAGGCAAAACAGCTTCCGAAGACTATTTGATTTTTACATTAATTTGCCCCCGTCTGTATTTTATTTGTATGAGTAATGAAGCAGATAGCATGGTGGCGCAGTGGGTAGCGCTGCCTCCGTTCAGCAAAATGGTTTGAACCTGGCCTGGAACCTCTCTGTGTGGAGTTTGCACGCTCTCCCGGTGTTCGCTTGTGTTTCCTCCGGCTACTCCAGTTTCCTCCTTCAATCCAAAAGCAGGCATGTTAGGCTAATTGAAGACTCCAAATTGCCAGTAGGTATGAATGTGTGAAGGAACAGTGTGAGTGGTGTGTGCTCTGCAGTGGTTTTGTGAGCCTTCAATGGTGGGTCCCTGCCTTTGCCCATAGTCAGCTGGAATAGGCTTCTGCTCCCCCTCGACCCTAATGAGGTATAGATGATGGATGGATGGATGGATGGATGCATGGATTTATGAAGCAGCTTTATGGAACTTAGAAATATTTTCATTTGATGACAGTGCTTCCTTGATGTGTTTCGTTAACGTTTTACGATCAAATTCAAATGTGCGTGTCATTGAGTGCATATTGAAAGAATAATTAATTTCCATGTTTAGAAAAGTTTGCATTTCTATTCTAGCTTATTCCCAAATAGTCTACTGGTTATCTGAAAGTCTTTCATAACTTTAGTAGCTTCTGGAGTTGCTGACTGTTATTTTAGGTTAACATTGCTGCTATCAGGGTATGGGTTTTTTTTTTGTGTGTAATCAAAGGTATGAAATGCAGAGCATACTACAATGCTATAATATGTCCTCCTGATAAAATAACTGACTTAAAGCACCAAGGAGAGCACATTTTGTTTTTGAAGATTTATTCATTTTACTTTTAAGACTGACTCCTTTAAACAACATGACACATTGAAATCAATAGCTGCTCTCTTATACTGGGGGACCATATGAAATAATTCAATATGTTCAAAATGTTTTCATTTGGAAAAAAAACTGAAGGTTATTCATTAAATGTGACATAAAATAGATTCCATTTCATCCTTGTGCTTTCCAATAATGCTGACTACTGAATGTATGATGTTTCATTCTAGAGGCAAACAATATTGCTTGCATTAATGGCCACATTCCAAATAAAATGAATCATCAATACAGATCTTAATGTTCGTTTTATATATTTACTGTGGTTGATGTCAACATCATTGTGCATGCTGTCAGTTTCTTTGCTTTTTGAAAGTAAAAAAAGAAGAGGAATAAGATTTGAACCCAGAGGACATTTGCTATGGATGATAAATGACCACATCACTAACAATCCTTCTGAATATGTCAGGATTTCAAAAGGAAGAAGCAACAGTTTAATTAATGTCCATCACAGAACTCTCCGTAGGAGATCAAGACGGCTCAATATTTGAGCAAGAACAGTTAGCTTGGTGAACCTTATTCATTGATATGTCTGTACCCTGCAAGATGGCAGCTTTTCATTCTAATTATCATTACAATGTAAAAAAAAAGCACTAAAGATCTATTGGATTTTTAAAAATAAATGTCTCATTGCAGAGCAGAAGTGACTATCGCAGCATGGGTTTGAGCCCCAGTCGTGCCAACTGGCAGTGGTCGGCAGCTTTTTCAGAGTAGCGCACAATTGACCATTGAGCTACAGGGATGCTAATTGGGAGGGGACTGCCAGGAAGGGAAATTTTTTTTAAAAGTTTGCTTTTTTTTTGTTGCTCAAGTGCCTCCTGTTGGCCAGCCGGGTGCTCGCCAGGAAGATTAAAAAATTCTTCATGTTTGGGTATCGTCTGCCCTCATTCTGAACTTGCGAGGATTCAACCAATGAGTGAAAAGAAGCAGTAGTTGATGGGCACGTGCTTCGGAGAGCCGTGAGCAGTCCCTCTCTCCTGAATTGGCAACAAGGGGTCGCATACAAGCAAGACTTGTACATCGTTCCCCAATTGGGCATTCCAGATTCGGGTGGGATTGGAGATCCAGAAAAAAAAAAAAATTAAAAAAAAAAAAAAAATATATATATATATATATATATATATATATACACACACACATAAATAATATTGAAAATGTAGCATGAATTATTTCTTTGAAGTTTTGAGGAAATATTTGAAGTTGTAATGATTTGCACTGTTACTGATGTTGATCCTTTTCAAAAGGTTACTGAGCTAACAAGCCAGCATCAAGCAACAGGGACAAAAGGTCAGCATTTTAGCAGTAAATTTGTCCATGGTGGCGTAAAATAACATCAACATTTCATGAATATTATTAGCTCATTTTGATGGCAACAACACATCTCTCAACACAGTAGGGGCAACAAAAGGTTGGAAAAGTGGTACTGATAAAAAAAAAAAACAACTGGAGGAGCATTTTGGAAATAATTATGTTAATTGGCAACAGGTCAGTAACATGACTGGATATAAAAAGAGTATTTTAGAGAGACATAGTCTCCCAGAGGTAAAGATGAGCAGAGGTTCACCAGCCTGTGAAAATCTGCATCTAAAAATTGGAGAATTTCTGAAAAATGTTCCTTTACAACGACTTTGAATATCCCACCATCTACAGTATATAATATCAAAAGATTTGGAGATTCAGGGGAAATCTCTGCGCTCAAGGGACAAGGTTGAAGATCAATATTGGATGCTTCTTATCTTCAGGTCCTCAGGCGGCAATACATAAAAACAGGCATGATTCTGCACTGGAATTCATTGCATGGGCTCAGGAACACTTCCAAAAATCATTGTCTGTGAATGCAGTTCACTGAGCAATCCACAAATCATGCAAAGAAGAAGCCATATGTGAACACGATCCAGAAATGCCGCCATCTTCTCTGGGCCAAAGCTCATTTAAAATGGACTGAGGCAAAATTGAAAACTGTTTTGTGGTCAGATGAATCAAAATGTGCAGTTCTTTTTGGAAACCACAGAGGCTGTGTTTTATGGACTAATGAGGAGAGGGACCATCCACCTTGTTATCCCCGCGCAGTTCAAAAGCCTGCGTCTCTGATGGCATGGGGTTGCATCAGTGCCTATGATGTGGGCAGCACATCTGGAAAGGCTCCATCAATGCTGAAAAGTATATAGAGGTTTTATAACAACATATGCTCCCATCCAGATAATGTCTCTTTCAGGGAGGGCCTTGTATAACTCAGCAAGACAATGCTAAATCACATACTGCATCCATCACAACAGCGGAGTCTGGGTGCTGAAATGGCCCGCCTGCAGTCCAGACCTTTCACCAATAGAAAAAACATTTGGCGCATCATAAAATGCAAAATCCAGCAAAGAAGACCCAGGACTGTTGAGTAGCTAGAATCCTACATCAGACAAGAGTGGGACAACATTTCTCTCCCAAAACTCCAGCAATTGGTCTCCTCACTTCCCAGACGTTCACAGACTGTTGTTAAAAGAAGGGGATGATACACAATGGTAAACAGGGCCCTGTCCCAACTTTTTTGAGATGTGTTGCTGCCATCAAATTCAAAATGAGCTAATATTTCCCATGAAATTATAAATGTCTCACGCTCAACATCTGTTATTTTGTCTATTTTCTATTGTTAATAAAATGTGGGTTTTTGAAATTTGCAAATCATTGCATTCTGTTTTTCTTTACATCTTGCTCTGCATCCCAACTTTTATGGAATTGGGGCTGTACTTCTCCAACTCTTCAAAGATGTATAGCTGAGCAGAATATTTACCTGACATCCCCCTTTCGCAAATTCCTCCATTTTCAAAAGCTGTTTAGTGACCTTGTCAGCATGGAGGACTTGCCATAAAGGATATTGGCAAATTTGATTGTATTACATCTCCACGGAGACTTATGTTTGATATGTACAATCCCAATTCCGAAATAGTTGGGACAAAGAGTAAATTGTGAATAATATCTTCTATTGTAAATAACACACTTTCAGCAGCTGTGATTTACAAAAGATCACCAAAGCATTGTGTGGCCTCACGGATCAGTAATGGGGTAATCAAAACTGCGTATTTCGCAATTTATATTAAATGGTGCCTGAAAAATTACAGCTCAAATAGCAACCTATGCAGGCCTAGATCTTCATCGACCTGGCCTAAAGTTGCTTGCTATTTGAGTGAACATCGATGAAAGTCAGGTTCATTTAGGTAGCAGGGGGTGGCTAATTTTATTGCATTTTGGTCCCTCAAATGTAATATGTTTAAAGATTGGTTGTGATCACTCTGCTCTATGTCAATTTTTGACTGTACACAGGAGTACATCACTTATTACTGAGAGCAAACCTCTAGTGCATTGGTTATGCCACTATTACTTGCAGACACCTCAAAGTCCAGGGCATTGGAATAACACTAATTCCAAATGTGAGGGGACACTTCTTTCTCGAGATTCTCCTCACGTCTTCTGCTTGCTGATTAGTTCTTGGGTGCTTGGGGGTACTTCACAAGGAAAAATGAAAAGTTTTCTGCCTAAAACCCAGAGCAGTAAGTTCTACTTTACTCTATTATCTGAAATTGGCAAGGCTCAAGGTTCTATCTGAGCTTCCCATTGTGCACCTCACACAGTAATTCTGGGTCGGAAAACAGGGCTCTGCTAAGGCACGAAAACTAATGGAAAATTCAGAAATTCGAACATTTTGAAGCTGTGCAGGTGTATCCCATGTTTTTTCACCTGAACAACTTTTCTCATCTTACGGTTGCTTGCGATTCCCGGCACGTTGTTACTTCTCACAAAAAACTAAACTGTGTGCTCTCACCTCTGTAGACTGTGTGAAAGCCAATTAGTGTCCTTAGTGGAGATGCGTTGTTCCACATGGTATTACTGCCATTTCCTCTGTGGCCTTAATGCATCAATTAGTTCCAAAATACAATGGGTCACATTCATGAAACTTTAGTAAATTTGTGCGTAAATGTGCACATAGGAGCCTACGCTACTAAAAACCTACTCCGAATTCATGAACACTGCGGGAAACTCAGATTTGATCCTAAACTCGTGTGTATGATCATGAATGCCAATCCATCGTAAAGTGACAGCGCGCTCCCGGTAATCAACTATTAGCATAAATCCCCGCCCATGAATTGCTAATGACCACCATATAAGGAGGTGTAGATGCATCCAGTAAACCTGTCATTCATGGCGCAAACAAAGAAAGAGAGAGAAATAAAAAAGAATTATTCTGAAGCGGTGATAGAAATAATTTTGGGTGAAGTGGAGTTAAGAAAAACATTTTATTTTCATCTGTTAGCAGTGGTGTGACAGGGACAGGCAAAGCGAAGGGCTGGAGGGAGGTAACAGATGTCGTTAATGTTGTCTCTGTAGTCCAAAGAACTATGTCCGAGGTGAAGCGTAAATGGTTTGACATGAAACAGGAGGCAAAGAAATGCAGAAGCACGCACAAAAAATACATCAGCCACAGAAGGTGGCTCACAGTCACAGCTCGTCCCATGAATTACTAAAGGTCGCAAGTGTCATTCCTGATGAAACCTGTTTTTCTACACCAAAGTACTTCAGTGGCTAATTCACAATCATGAACCTAATCTGGATCTTAAACCTGCTTATTGCCTACAAATTTCACAAAATGTGTTATATTTTTCATCGTTTGTCATCTTTAGGCTATATCGTGTTTCAAATACATCTGCAAAAAAAAATTGTAATTTCGAATTGTGGCAATCACTATTTATTTGCATTCTTAAATTTACACAAGCACTATGCGTGGTCAGCAGCATGTGTAGATTTTGTTAGTAGCTACGAAAAGATCGGAGCTACGAAAATATTGATGAATGTGGAAATGCACATAAATTTCCATCTGCAAACAGTTTACCAACAAATTCGTTCTGCTCATGTTTCATGAATGAGACCCAATGTTTCTGCAGCAAAGCAGAATTTTTTTTCTTAAAAGTTCTGCTCATAGTTCCTGCCCAAATGGACTTGTCTCCTTTGTCCCTGGTCCCTTTGACAGAAATTATGGCTGTTTGAAAAGTTGTCTAGTCATGTATTGTGGAACACATTGCCAGCCATGACACTTCCTCTCTGCGCAGTGCTGTTGTTAACTATGCGCTCTGTTACACAATCTGATGTCACCGTGTGAGTGCTGTTCCAGGATGAACAAAATAATGCTAATCCAGGAGTAACATTCTAGTCCATAACTAAAATGACTAGCAGTTCTGATATCTCAATGCCTCGCAAACAAATATAATGCATTTTAGTTGTCCAAAGTTAGGTCTGTAATATTAGCAAGAAAACCCAAAACAGTTTTTGCCACGTGAATTTTACTATTTTTGTATCACTTTCACCCTCAATTTTGCCAGTTCAAACCAATATCAGATGGGCCTTTCTAGCCGCATATGATGTACTGGAGTAAAGCCTTTACATAGTTTTGTGAAGTCATCCTAACAGATCTGCAATCGAAGCACCTATTACTAAAACCCCATATGTGACACTTGACTTGACTTGACTTGTGGGGTTTTAGTAATCAGTGCTTCAATTCATCGGTGGACTATAATGTTACCCCAACACAACCATGATTTTTTTGATCTTGAACAACAATTAGACAGCAATTTCAGATTGTGCGCCCCTGTTGGGGTCTCTGGCAAAAGACAGACCCGGTGTTGGTACCATGAGTTAGCAGTGTCAGGTCAGTTACACTACTGCGCTCCTCTTATAGCCTGCAAATATATGGAATGTCATGCTGCAGTCATTTGGGAGATAGTTTACTGTCAGTATATTTGCTTCATAGCCCAAAGTTATGCCCCTAAAACTTGATAAAGGGCTGGAATTGCGAGTCAGGCGGCTAACAACATCAGAGACTTAGGTCTGCAGCTGCCAATCATATTTTATGCATAGTTTATGTCACATAAGCATGTTTTGACCAAATCATTCTTTCCCCCTATTTAAAACAAGCTGCTGCAGTGGTAAGAACACAGGTTGAAATCAGCTTGGGCTCCCTTGATTACCAGTGCAAACACGACCCCTTAATATTGTAAGTCAGGGTATGGAACTTAAAATGCATCAGTATGACATTGGTGCAGTTTCAAAGATCAAAAGAAAAGGTGAGATAGCATTCCATTTCTTGCACTCAGTTTCAGTATACTTTTAGGCAAACAGCACGTTATGCAGAATATTTCCTGCGTCGTGAGTCTTCAATGTTTCAGATTTTCTTTCAGCTTTAGAATATATCTAATATCTTCACAAGCTCTGACATGCAAAATGATTGCAAATCCCAGCATGAATTGACAAAATTTGTTTACAACCCCAATTCCGAAATAGTTGGGACAAATCACACCAGCCAGTATTTTATTCACCATAGAAAAGAGATAATATAGCAAATGTTGAATCTGAGAAATTTTACAATTTTATCCACAAATGAGCTCATTTCGAATTTGATGGTTGCTACAGGTCTCAAAAAAGTTGGGACAGGGGCCTGTTTTCCATGGTGTAGCATCCCCTCTTCTTTATAACACAGAGTGGAGGCGTCTGGGCATTGAGGAGACAAGTTTCTTGAGTTTAGCCATTTGAATTTGATCCAGCTCTTGTTTAATGTAGGCTTCCAGCTGCTAGAGAGTGTTGGGTGTCCTTTGATGGACTTTTCATTTAATTATGCCCTTTTTTGAGTGGCGTCTGAGGGCCCGAAGATCATGGGCATCCAGTAAGGGTCTTCGGCCAGATTTTTCCCGTTTCTCTGAATCTTTTGATGATGTTATGCAATGTCGATGATAAGACCATCAAAGCCTTTGCAATTTGACGTTGAGGAACATTGTTTTTAAAGTATTCTGCAATTTTTTTACGCAAGCTTTCACGGGTTGGAGAGCCTCTGGGCATCTTTACTTCTAAGAGACTCAAATATTGTACTACGTTGTAGAACCCACAACCCTGAATTAAAACTTCTTTTCATTTACTTTCTGTGTTTTACGCACATGGTCAAATGCAACCCCTGGAATCATGGCATATGGAGACTTTTTTTACCAGAACATGATTTGAACAATTTTGGACAATATTTTAAAAATACATTCCTTATTAATATTTTTGGACATTATAGAGATCAGATTTCAGCAGAGGTTTGCACCTACACTTTGAACACAAGCAGACCCATCTCTACAGTGAGGTGTTTTTCCTGCTGTTTGGAAAATCCACCCTTAAGCTGCTTTAACACCAGACGCGAAACAAATTTTTCGCACGACAGATTACATTTAAAGTCAATGCAAAGACGCGCAAAACGCATGTATTTGCGTCTTTGCATTGACTTTGAATGTAATCTGCCATGCGAAAAATATGTTTCGCGTCCAGTGTGAAAGCGGCTTTATAATGGCAATTCGCCAAGTGCAAGAGGGCATCTGGCTTTTAAAGGGCATGAGAGATTACACTGATCGGTTTATTTCATGTTACACCCAAAAAACGCCAATGATTTATACAGAAATATATGAATTACGACCCCTTTGAACCATGCACCTTACTTTGCACCCGGAGAACCCACCATGAAACGAGAGAAAAAGGATTTAGACATGCCCTGAATGCACTTGCGGCACTCGCTTCAGACCCTAACATCCGGTACTAAGATCAGTAAAAATGGGCCCTAAGTGTATTAGCCTATCAGTCCTCATCCCAATGTAACAGGGAAATCTAAATCTTTGAGTTTACACAGACAGCCAGTTTGAAATGTTTAATAGATGGGTATGAATGGTAGCCAAGGGATTCATTTTTACAAGGAGGAATTGAAGCACTGATTACTAAAACCCCACAAGTCAAGTCAAGTCAAGTGTGACTTATGGCGTTTTAGTAATCGGTGCTTCAATTGTTTCAATGGTTTCTGACAAGGGGGCATTTTGTGAATGAAGCAAAGGATTTTGGGAGCATTTTTATTACACAAATGCGATGGGGCACCAGAGCAGGGAATTGGATGGGTATACTGGAGTGAAAATTTAGCTTCATGTGGAAAAATACCTAAAAGAAGGAAGTTGTAAAACTGCTGTAAAAACAAACGCTACCGTGACTGGGAACGCAGGGGAAATTTGGACTCTCAAACATTGTATGTTGAAACACACACAAACTTAACCAAGAAAAAAATCCATAAAATATTAATTCTTGCCAACAGAATCATATTTTAACCTGCAGATGTTTAGGCATCTGGCTGTGCCTGTATTATTTTTCTCAGCCGATGAGGCTTGGTCACAGTGCCACAAATGCAGAAGAAAATGTGGAATTTTTTTCTGTCAAACTAAAACTTATATTTCCTGTCTTGTTACTCAATTTCAGGTAATATTCTTAGCAATTTAGAGCAATGTACTGAGTGCCAACTTTCAAACAATACCGTGATTATGCCTGTAGTTAAAGCCGTTTAAGAACAGTAAGCATTTTAGTTTGGGAGGAAATTTGTTCAAAACAGGACTGCTATTTAAAAAAAACTGCTAAGATCATACTGTTCAAAAGAACCTTTTGTGCCATCATGGGACAGGCAATCTTGCCTTTGATGATTGGTTCGATTCTGAAGGGGACACACAGGTTGCCGTAAATTGGGAACGAGGCTATTCATTTTCAGTCACTGATTCTCCCTTGTCATCAAGATCCTTGGGACGAAACAAACGATCCACTTGGGCTTCCTCTGCTATGATAATAGGAACAGAGGTCTTTGAAGTGTGATGCACGCAACACACAATTACAGAAGGCAACAAGATGAAAATGGGACAGGGGGGGAGGGTGGCGTGGAGTGAAATCAAAAGCCAGAAGGGAAACAGTGACTTGAACACGACATAAACTTTGGAAAGCAGCCCACTGCTGCTGTTTGATGTGCAATAAAAGCTTTCACGGCAGAAGGATATGACAAACTCTTCAAACTAGTGGAGTGAAAGACTTCGAGCTCTGTGATGTTCATCTAACAAGACACTTCAGACACACTGTTATAGAAATGCTGCAATGTTGCCTTTGCTCATTTACTTGAGGATGGAGATGGCGCAACATCAAAAGCATCATTGTTCAACTTTAGAAAGATAAGTGACAACACACAAGTTCCTGTGTGAATTAATTTGCGCTTTAAGCACCGCAGGTGCTCGAGCCCTCTGAGTTTGTTAGGGCTCTCTTATTTTCCCAGATTGTCCTCATATAACTGGCTGATCAAAAAAAATTGCTTCTTTAAATGTCTGAACCTTATTATGGTGCAGATAGGACACCTGGTTTTGGTGTCGTGCAGGTCCCAAATTTTGACATTCACAATTCCAATTTTGACTGTGACAAACCCCATTTTCCCTGCAGTCAGTCCATAAATGTGCACTGGGCCCTTTCCTCATGAGGAATAAATTTGCTTCCGGGAGCCAATAGGGGTTTGGATTTTCTGCCATTTTGAAAACCCCTCCATTCTGGAAAAACCCGTAAGATTCTGTTTCCCTTCAGTGTAAAAATTGATTGATTCATACAAATGATTGTTCTGCCTCTTCACCCAAACCTTCAATATTGCATTAACATTACATCAAAATAAAAGCAAATGACAGTCAAATGTGTTGGTGCAGGTCTAAAGGCTGAAGTCAAAACATTCCAATACATGTCTTCATTCAATTAATCAGTGACAGATAGTAACACACAGAGGCTAAGCCGCATCTCTTCAAATGAAACAGCCTGGCAAGTTGCAGAACCTTACTTCACGCGGTAATTAATGGCCATCTTGAGAAAAGAAATCTAATGAGTTATGCGGTCTTGAGGAATGCAAGGTCATCAAGAAATGAGGCTGCATAGAATCTGAACAGCAGGATGCAAAATAAACATATTTCTGTTCATATCCACTCAAATGGCTTGGTGATTAACTATGTGGTGCACACCATATGTATGCTGAAATTATACAGTAAATCTGTGCTTTATTGAGATGAATAATGATCAATTATTTTATTTCAGCCAGCATCTTTTTAAGGTCTTTTCCTCTCTTAAGGTCACAAGAAAATTAAAAGCCCTTGGTAATTCAGCTTATGAAACAAGAACAAATTCATTTTAAAAAAGCAATTAGTTGTATTTTCTAATTGTAGATTAATTGTATTTTACTGCTGTACAATTTTCCTACCTAGTTTAAGATGCTAAGATTTGGTTTGCTGCTGTGCAGTATCTGTGATTGGTACATTTTCAACTTTCCAAACAAGGTATTTCAATGTAGCCTGCACATATATCAAGCCCAAGCAGTAATGGAGGGGTTCGGGTGCGGCAGCGAGAGTGTGTGGGAGAGGGTGGGCACGCTCTCTCTCAGAGGTGAAATCCTCATTTTCAGAACATATTGCAGAGATCAAAAATCTTGGCAAAAAGAGAAATAACCTTGGTTTTAATGAGCCCTCATGGGCATGATGTCAGGAGGGTTTGGGCCTTTTCAGGCTCCGTTCAGTGAAGGGAGAAGCTAAAAAGGCATTTTGCCTTCATAGTCTACCTGAGGTAGGACCTGTGCTGAAAGAGTTGCCATGCAGTCCTATGGAGGTCTACTATCCACAACATATTGAGCTTCCTCCACAAATAGCATCAGCATTTTAGTGGAAAATTGACCATATGGTTCTTTAAAGGCAGGATTTAAAAGTTAATCTCTCACAACTTTTTCCAAGCTGGTTTGGATTTGAATGAAAATTCCTCTTAGTATAATTCTTCAACAATAATTTATTCTGAATGAATTGAACGCAATTAAATAAAATTCCTGATGAACCATGTTTGTTATTCTTCAGAAGGCGTGATTTGGGCTTTGTTAATCCTTGTCAATTCTAGCCCTGTTATGGATGATTATTGTTTTAAACACGTCCCTTCAAATTTTGAAAGGGATGCTCAAGGCATGTTATTTTATTATAAATGTACTAATGAGATTGATCTGAAATATTTATCTGACATCACTGCTTCACAGCACTCTCCTTGCTAAAGTACAGTATCATTGAGCACATGCGGAAAAGATGGCAAATACAACATACTGTACATATAAGTTACGGTGCAAGTGTTTGTAGCGGATTGGAATTTCGGAATGAGTTGGGCTGCGGAGGGGGTCGAGTGCGGTAAACATCCCTCCGCGGCCCAATGAGTTCCGAAATGCCCCTGATGCTACAAACACAAGCATGGCAAACTATGTATTATTTGCGTCATTTTTTGTATTCATTTGTAAGACAAAATAAGTTCTAATTCAACATTTTATATAGATTTATTTGGTTCGTTAAAAAAAGGGAACTATTTGATGTAGTATGAGTGAACTGGTACTGTCAGCGAGGCGCGCATATAATTCTGAGGATTACAGCGATCACAACAGTCATTTTACAATTGCATGTACGATGAAAAATGGCTAGACTTGCAAAACATGTCTGACAAGAATTGTCTACATAGCTAGCAAGAACAATGCAAAACAGATCCATAATATCAGCATTTAATGATCTCTCACATTTCGCAGTGGTCGTATCCATAGCCACTGACTCTCCATTGCTCGCTATCAGCGCCACCGCACTGATACTGCATCATGTACTCTCTTTAAAATGAAGTAATATTAGCACTTGCCGCTGAAATGATATTTGGATCTTCCAAAATTGTCAAAGTCAATGTTCCTAGTTGAACAGCTAGAATCCAAGTCATCTCGAACGCAACGGAGGCCATATCTGATAGAAATGTTGACTGATAATCCTTCAAAAAAGCAACCGATCTGGAAAGAACTCGAAATGGGAAAACTAATCATCTGTATTATTTTGAAAATAACACTTGTTTCTACCGCCCGAGGTGCCACGGAAACATCCGACTTGAAAGTAGTACCGACTATTTCAGAGGCGAACATTATGGCACGGGTGTACTGGTACTATCATCCAGATGCGCATATATTACAATGTGTTATTTCCCTCTCCATAAGCTGGCAAAATGTCTAAATTGGATGGCTTGTCATCACACTTGCACAGATTATGGAATATTGATTTTAACACGTAATAAAACTTTGCTGACCATTTACAAGTCTGGATCAAATATACAGTGAGGATCATAATTCATTGGACTGTGTCTCGTTTGTTTATTTTGTTGAAAGCCATGATTCATTGGACAGTGTCACTTTTTCATTTTGTTTTTGCACTGTAGCGATTGAAGCACCTATTACTAAAACCCCATGAGTCACACTTGACTTGACTTGTGGGGTTTTAGTAATCAGTACTTCAATTAGAGGTTGAAGGGATGTTTTGCCATCAGTCTTCTCTTCAGCATGTAAGATGCATGTTCAATTCAGTTCAGATCTGGTGATTAATTCAGTTAAAGAAATCAAAATAACTGAACATTTGCTACTGTCCAGTGAATGATGGCACTCCCTGTATTACATATAATATTTCATGAATATGTAATTATTCAGGGTCGCTGGTGTTGAATTTCATATGATCAGTCACAACCCTCATGTGAATTCCCTTTATTCCTCCTCCCATGCAGCAGCTTGTGTGTCTTTTAGATATATTGTCTCTCAATTAGTTTGGCGTCCTGCTCGCCTTTTCCATTAGATGTGATGCATTTATGCTCCCCAGTCCATTACATATCTGTGGCATATATAACCCATTGCTTTGTTTGCACAAGCTGCTGGATTGGCTTGTCCTATGTGCCTTTAAGTAACCGGCCAGTATTTTCCTGGTCTTGAGTTTATCGTCTTTGAAAATTATTTGTGCCCTTTCATGATAGTTAAATATGGAAGTACTCTTCCCAGTCTTATTAATAGGAACAAGCTCCCAAGCCTTTCTCTCAGGACTGCGTTCCTTCTAACCAGTTCCTTCTAACTAGTCGTCTGTCTGCTTCTCCCCAATTGATCAGGAGTACCTCTCTAGCCTTCTGTGGTCATTGGGATCAGGGCCGCATTAAAGAACCATGGGCCCTTGGGCTTTCACTTTCTCAAGGACTGTACAACTGTATTTACATCAATGCAAATTATCCTCTATAACACGTGTTTTCACTCTGATCATTCAGTATATATTCTTTATTTACTAATGTAGAATAAAATTTGCAGGCAATCATTTTACTCATGAAATAATAGTAACGAAATAATTCAAGGATTCACTTTGTAAAATTACATCAAAGCAGCAATACACCAATTCAAACCCGGCATGTCACAAATTTTATATCGTAATTGCAGTGGTTGGCGATTCGGATTCTCAACTTATCCCTTCAAAGCCATTACACTAACACCCTTATTTTCTAAATAAATATTCTTCTTCCTTCTGAGAGCTGCCAAATTCCCTTTTTATGTTCGCATTTTTCATTCTAACTTAACTAAACTGGGCATGAATAACCCAAAGTCCTACATTGACGTGAATATTGCAGGACTTTACTAAGAAAGCATGATCAGCGCGTGAAATTGAACGTTTGGAGTTGGCTTAATTTGTTTTGCTCTAGTGATTATGAAAAGATGAGGAAACAAACATAGAGTAAGCATTGTAAAGTATTTATTGCCCACTTTAGTAGATACACATGATCGTGAAAAGATGTGAGAAATGGACATTCATCATATTCAACCACATTCACAAGTATCAGTTTCATGGTACAAGCTCTCAAGATGCTTTCTGAAGGTTTACAGATTCCAGTCTTTTTGCAGAAAAATGACGAAGCACCAGAATGTACCCGGGGCTTCAACTGCCCATCTCATAATTCTGTTCAGAACATTTGTGCAGTGAAACCACAAAACTGTGTGCAGTCTTTCGTATATACTCGGAAAATAGTGTTCTTTCACACTGCAGTCAAACTGAAGCGAATCAGTTTGGACATGCTCTTTTTTCCTATCATTCCATCCCACTTTCGTAAACTCGCCCAAAGTTCTTCCAATTTTGCATTGACTATGAAAGTAAACTGTCTCGCAAAAATTTCATTTCACATCCGGTGTGAAAGCAGCTTTACTCAGAAGTTTCACTTAAAGAAAAGCGCGTTTATGTTCCAAGGCCCTGAAGGAGACGGGCGAGCGGCTCTGGTGTGTTTTGTTTGTTTCAACTGTCAACAATGGTGACGTCATATCGCTGATACAGCCTTTAATAACTGTGTGGTAATCAAAGTATCCAGCTTAAAATCAAATCCTTGTCCAGAAAACACTGTGCCTACATATATGAGCACAAACCTCCATCATAAATCCCCCCCCCCCCCCCCCCCCTCCTCTCCAGAATATAGTTCCAACGTCAATGCCAGAGTGGCTTTCTCATCACTCTCTTCCCTGGTTATGCCCTTCAGGCTCAGTAAAGCCCTATTCAATTATGTCCACCAACACTTGGTTTCCCTGTTCATATATGTAATCTTAGACAACATTCTGGTGTTCACTCCAACCCCGGAGGACCATACCATAGCAACCTTGAGTACCTCTCGAATGCAGTCAAGTTGACTGCTTGTCAACTGGAATGCTATCCTGGAATCTCTCGCACCCTCTCCAGGTCATTGGCCCTGACGCTATTTTTAGAGTGTCGTCAGGCTCCTCCTCCCTCATTCCCCTGGTAATATTCACCCTGTGTTTCACGTCCTGGGAATTAAACCTATGTCCTTGTCTCCCAACAGTCATCTCTCCTGCTCTCGCTGCACCCCCCCACAGGCTCATTGATGGCCCTCCTACACCATGCATGGGATTCTGAACATCTGGTGCTGGGGACGCGGATGCCAGTTCCTACTGGAGGGGTATGGACCTGGGGAGCACTCCTGGGCCCAGAAAACCACATCTTAGACCTTGGTTTGCAATTTCCTTGTCTGGATCACAACAATAATTAGTCGTGCAAATAGTAATATGTCACACTACACTACCACATTTCAGTACTTTCAGTAGTTGTTGTAGCTTATATATGCCTCTTAAGCACTGTATAAGTCAATATGTTTAAATACGCAGTAGCAGTATGCACATTACTTTTTGCTTGTGTTTTAAATAAGCAATCTTAGCTCAACAGGACATGAATCTATTCTCTTTGATTCACTGCCTCAAAATATTCTCTTTGGCTAATATTTAATAAAAGAGAATAACATTACTGCCTAATTGTAGTTTGAAAGGATGTGTTCATCTTATGTTCAGGTAAATTTGATTGTTTGATCAGAGAACAAAATATGTGCAAAATTGGCAAAAAAAAAAAAAAAAAAAAAAAAATATATATATATATATATATATATATATATATATATATATATATATATATATATACATATATACAACCCCAATACCAAAATAGTTGGGACAAAGTGTGAATAAAATCAAAATGCAATGACTTTCAAATCACACCAGCCAGTATTTTATTCACAATAGAACAGAGATAACACCACAAATGTTGAAACTGAGAAATTTTACAATTTTATCCACAAAATGAGCTCTTTTCAAATTTGATGGCTGCTACAGGTCTCAAAAAAATTGGGACAGGGGACTGTTTAACATGGCGTAACATCCCCTCTTCTTTTTAACGCAGCATGGATGCGTCTGGGCATTGAGGAGACAAGTTTCTTGAGTTTAGCCATTGGAATTTAATCGCAATCTTGTTTAATACAGGCTTCCAGCTGCTGGAGAGTCCGTCTCCTTTGACGGACTTTTTGTTTAATTATGCGCCAAATGTTGTCAATTGGTGCAAGATCAGGACTGCAGGCAGGCCAGTTCCGCACATCACTCTACTATGAAGTCAAGTTGTTGTAATAGCTGCAGTGTGTGATTTTGCGTTGTCCTGCTGAAATACACAAGGCCTTCCCTGGAATAGATGTCATCTGGAGGGGAGCATATGTTGCTCTAAACCCTTCATATACAAAACCTTACAGCATTCATGGTGCTTTTTAAAACATACAAGTGTCCCACACCATATGCATTAATGCATCCCTATACCATCAGAGATGCTGGTTTTTGAACTGAATGCTAATAACAGGTGGGGTTATTTTTTTCCTCGGTAGTCCGGAGGACACGACACCTATTATTTCCAACAAGAATGTCAAATTTGGACTCGTCTGACTACAGGACACTTTCCCACTTTGCTACAGTCCATTTTAAATGAGCCTTGGCCCACAGAACACAACGGTGTTTCTGGATCATGCTCAACAATGGCTTCCTTTTTCCGTGATAGAGTTTAAGGTTGCATCTGTGGATGGCACTGCAGATGGTGTTCACAGACATTGGTTTCTTGAAGTATTCTTGGGCCCATTTAGTAATGTCAATGACAGAATCATGCCGATGAGTGATGCAGTGGCATCTGAGGGCACGGACATCCAGTAAAGGTCATTGACCTTGTCCCTTACGCTCAGAGATTTTTCCAGTTTCTCTGAATGTTTTGATGATGTGCACTGTCGATGATGAGACCTTCAAAGCCTTCGCACTTTGACGTTGAGGAGCATTGTTTTTAAAGTATTCCACAATTTTTTACGCAAGACTTCACAGGTTGGAGAGCCTCTGGCCATCTTTACTTCTGAGAGACTCAGCCTCTCTTAAGACATCCCTTTTATAGCCAATCATGTTACACACCTCATGCCAGTTAACTTCATTACTTGCTATATGTTCTTTCAGCTGATTATCTTGTATATCAATTGTTTTTCTCTCTTTTTTGCCTGTGTCCCAACTTTTTTGAGACCTGTAGCAGCCAGAAAATTTTAAATAAGCTCATAAAAATGTAAAATGTCTCAGTTTCAACATTTGAAATGTTATCTAGGTTCGACTGTAAATAACTTATTTGCTCGTGTGATGTGAAAGTCATTGCATTTTGATTTTATTTACAATTTACACTTCGTCCCATTTCAGAATTGAGGTTGTAAACAAACCGATGGGTATGAGCAGCCGTGTGTGAGTGTTTCTACAATTAATGCAAATATGCTTATATAATTCCATTGTATGATGCTGCTCTGTTTTCCAGCTTATAAACTGCCAGGGTAATTTATCACAGCGGCAGATGGGAGAACAGAATGGAGGGGGCCCCACGGAAGTGTGAGAATCCTTTCTGATTTGGCACAAAAGTGCCAAATCTGACACACGTAGAGGGAGGAAAAGAATATTTCAGAGAAGCCCCATTAGGCAGCTTCTGATACAACCAGTTTTAGGTCCTTCCCAAAATACAATATAATTCTTGTTTCATTCCAGGCAATGACTAGGGTTGAAGTCAGCAAGTCAAGTTAGCCTTGATCAGGGTTTCCTAAAGGGACCACCAGAATATCCAAAGAACCTGACAGCAGAAGTAACCGAGTAGCCCTTGCAGGGCTCAAGGGGCCAGTGCCTAATAACCCAGATAACATACCCAGGGGGCAAAAGGGGTTTTGCAGACATGGAGCGTTATAAAAGGTTGTGACCCAGAAATAGTATTTATACCCCCCTAGAATGAGAACCTAGGTCCACAACCTTGCCAACTAGCTACTGGAAAGATGTGAGCAGCATTTACTTAAATTTGCCCAAGGTGTAGAATGGTGGCTTTTTGGACGGGTATGTTTGTAAACCAGTCTGGCTGTAAATGGCTTAAAAAATGGTTTGAAATAAAGATTTTAACTTCTTCTAACTTATTTTGATTGCTGTTCTCTGTCACAATGGTGAAATGGTCTCTGTAGGAAAACTGGCCAGCATGGAAGATGTTTCAAACACAGAATTTTTATTCTTGTAATAACAAAACATAGTAGCATATTTTAAATGCTGATGCTTTACTTTGGCAAAACTGATAAAAAAGAAACATTTTTTTACTTTTTAAAACATAACTGAAAATACATGGAAAATCACAGTAGGCTACTAGTAGTATAGGCTACTTAGCACTCAATGAAACAAAATACTGATTGTTGCAACTTGGCACTGAAAACAATAATGTGAACATGGTGAATTGGCATTGTCTTTTCTGCATATTATGTCCATACCTTCAGAGAAGTAGAGCATACAAAATATACTGCTCATCATCAAGAAGAGCTGTGATGAGTGTCTAAATGTGTGTCCTAATCAGTATCTGACTCAGTACTGTCATCATCACTTTTCAGTGTTGTAGTGAACTGAACACGGCTGCATTTTGTTTCCAATCCCTGACACCGGCATCCAACATAGCATTACACTTCTTTCTTTGCACAAGAACAGTTTCTGTTGCATCCCTTTGTGCAGCCACAGGAAATTGCCTTCTTCATTGATGGAGGCCAGGGAGGCTGAGTGGATGGGACTGGAAGTAACTTATCACCATCCATCGTCCACCCAAATTCTGTACATGGTGGAATCAGCGGCTTGGCAACATGGGCGTTGTTGTCAATGATTGTAGCAAGAGCTGCCCGCTTCACATGCAGCGAGAAAGCATCTTCTGTCGGGGGAAGGAGTTTCAGCAAAGTTGATTTGTTGTTCAGGAACTTGTTTGTTCTGAGCGTCTCTAGATTAGACTCCTGAAAGTTATAAGCCTTGGTAGTGTCCGCAGCAATGGTAAGGTCCCGTGCCTGGTTAATTACATCAACTGGTATGCCTTCTGCTGGGTCTTCACCAAATGCTTCTAATGCAGGGATGTCTATGGTGTTGCTTGTCTTGACCCATGTCTTTTTCCCCATGAAATAGGCATAGCTGGTGGTATCCCGGCCACTAAGACTATGGATGAATGGCAGAGCCATGCACTGTGAAGGTCCCAGCACTGCAGCCATTTCATGGATAGGCAGGTAGTCTTCTTTGGCCGTTCTAACCCACAGCTCGGGGAGGTCTTTCAGAAGTGTTGCTGCATAGTACAAACACATGGTGATGATGTCTGTGTCATTGCCATAGATGATCACTCTGTCAGCATCTTCTTTCTGGACACTGTAGAGAAAATGGACAGCTGCTGGCAGCTGCAAAGGATATCTCAGTTGACGGCTTCTCACGAGTTTGACGTTTGCACTGCTTTGAGTCTGCCCGAAGAATCTTTTCAGCTTCATGTACAGTCCGTTGTCTCTCATCCAGGTGTAGCTGTGCTTCAAGTGTTGTTAACTTCTCAAGTGCATCACCTAGGGGTACAGAAGAGGCACAGATGAAACCAGCTCCACTGGTCTGGTTGATAATCGATATTCTGTTGCCAAATCTCTGTTGCAGCTTCCACTTGAGGGTGATGGATTGGTACGTATCAGCTGTTTTCACCCCCAGTTCTCTCAGAATGGCTCTGTACTGATCTCGTAGAGATTGACTGAAAAAGCCAGACATTTCATGGAAGAGTGTAGTCTCCAGCTGCTCGACTAGGCGAGTGAATGTGAGGTCATTCAGATTCTGATGCACGGACCTGCCAGTGGGAACCCTCTGAGCTCTGAAGTTATCCATACATAGTTTGTGGTAGCAGATGTCATTGGCAACCATGTCATGTCCTTTCCCAACCAGTCTCAACAAAATGTCATCTCTGTGGAGTCTCTTTGCCTTGTCCTTGATGAATGCCTCACTCTTTTTTGTGGATACCTTGCAGACTGGCTCCTTTGCCTTTAGCCACCGCTTGTTGCAAATGACACAGAACTCCTTGGCATTAAATGATTCAGTGTCCTGTCTGGTCAGCCTAGCTGGTTGCTCAGAGGAGGTGCTGCATCCTGGCTGAGCCAGGATTTCTCATGCCATTTTGGTGTCTTGTCTGTCAGCCAATTATCGCTAGTAGACTCAAGTTGCAGTCTTTGAAAAATGTCATCTTGGCGGGCACCCATAGCTTGAACAAGCTTAGCTTTTGTGGTGGGCTGAACTCTGTTTAGTCCTGTTGTAGACTGTCCTTGACATATGATGCATCTTGTGTAGTCTGTTTCTTGACACTTCCTCTTGGTAGGTTCATGCTTTAATGAGAGGGCAATATCTGCCACACGTTTCCCTTTTTGGCTTGTCATCTTTCATTCAGACACCTGCAACACACAGAACACAGGGCATGTGACTGACCCAACACCTATAACCACAAAACTATACCTATAGTCATAACTACTGCCACAGCAGTATCAATACTGGTGAGCTCTCTGCTTTCCCCCTGAAAGTGGATAGACAGAATTATTTTCATACAGCATGTATACTGTTCCCGCAGTCCTGTTGTCTCATGTGACAATACACAAGTGGGGGGATTCCCCACTGCATAAGGCAAAAAATAACAAATACTGACACTGTAGTTCAAAACAAGCCGTTTATTTTACAAAATGCATTATATTTCATTATCAGAATCACAATATGAATGGTTCTTTCTCTCAATTAGGCTTCCCTATGGATAAAATAACACTTTTAAGTATGCTGGAGTCATTCATATTGAATATGTCTTACTTAGCAATGAATGAACTAAGTCAAGGTGCGAAAGCGTCAAAAACAGCATTTGCGGATGGCATTTGTGTTTGCATGGTGCTCACAGATTTCCAGTGGCTACTTTGCAAGGTTGTGGACCTAGGTTGTGATCCTAGGATGGTATAGAAGTAATTTCTGGGTCACAACCTTTTATAACACTCCATGTCTGATTTCCCCCCAAAACGTGTGTTTGCCCCTGGGTAAACAGAAGGACAATTCTGCGTCACCTCTGTTTAATTGTGAGGAGGTCCTGCATCAGTGCAATAGAGTAAATGTTGGAATCAACAGACTCTGTCCATATTCTGTATTTTGGTAAAAAGCTTTAAACTACAGTGATATCCACTGGGCCATTTTATGATCAAGGCTATAACATCATAGTTCCTGGCCCATTAGATTTCTTATGGTTTTCTGGGTGAGCTTTAATCTAGCTATGCCGTATTATTTGTTGGTGCCTATTGACTAAAGCTATGTGTTTTGTTACCTCCATTAGCAATACGGCTTTCGTCAGGCCCTTTGTGCATTGCCGGGTACCCGATGTTAATTTATTTTAATTACTAGTTTAATTGACTGGGACCGAGCATATTGGTAGACATTTCTGTAAATAAGTCAGATTTAGCCAAAAGGCTAGTTTTCATCTGTTTTCCTTGGCCAAGTGTTTCAAGGCACCCTGAAGCGAAACAAGAAATTAGTTGCCAACCTGGGAAATTTTCAGACCAGGCAGAAGGCATGGTATTTTATTTTTATTGTGAGACTACCAATTATCTCTTTTCCACCAAGGCCGTGCTGGTGCTGGCGCCAGTGCCGGTGCCGGTGTTGACTGAGCCCAGGTGCGGTGCCTTTCAGCACCGGCCTGTGTTTCCACAGCTTGCGGCACCAAACTGAGTGCTATAGAATGTGCTGCATGTTACTATAGTTTCAATGTAAATTGTTCACGAGCAACCTTAATCAGGCAAATAACAATGGCTGGCATAAAGAAGTTACTGCTTTTCGTGCTCTTTATTGGTATTTACAAGTCTTTTTTTTACCTTTATGAATGAAAATGGCATTTTACAGAAAGACACAGACACACGCATAAACGTTTGCACAGGTGTTCAGTGAGTTACACCAGCATTGTGAGGATTTATAGGCAGGGAGAGGAAAAAAGAAATGAGGAAAAAGAAAAAGTCACAAGAGAGTTATTATTTTTTTTTACACAAAAGAGTCTTTCTTTTGGCTTTAGAATTGTTAAAATATTGTATTGACTCAAAGTAATTCTGGAGTTCAATTAGGAATGCTGGGAAGTAGGGTTTAATTGATTTCTCTTTAGTTTGAAGGCTGTCGTCTTATAATGAACATTAACAGCATACAGAACGTCAGAGATTAGGCACCAGACAAAGGGTGTGTATGTGAAGTCAGTCAATGATAGGCGAATGTCAGTTAACGATGGGATAATGTCAGCATTGCATTAGCTGTCTCTGGTAACATAATACAATCCTTATTTACATCGCGGCTGCCTGTCTGTTCTTCAAATAGTCTAAAAAGAGTTAAGCCAAATGCCCAGTGGTCGCGAAGCGGAGCGTTGCGTCCGATGCCAAACGTTTTTAAAAGCCCACTGGAAGCGTCAGTAGCATCAATATTGATGGATGACAACAGGACCAAGAAGCAAGCCATGGGTGTGACTCTCAAAAAATTCAACTCAGCAACGTTTAATTTTGAAAAAACCCATCCCAGATACAGACCTCCCAACATGTACGAATTTGCCGTATTTTTTACGAATTTCGGGCCCATTTACGAAAATACGCAATCAGTTCCAATTTTTACGAATTGGAAGATTTATTTTTTCAAAAATTGAAAAGCACCGTTTTCGCGCGCTTGAGAATAGCAGACAACAAGCGGGCCCAACCCCGTCTCCAGGGCACCCATCTGTGCTGTACTTGAGAGTACAGTGATTGTATCCTACAGTACAGTCGCCGTTAAAACCAAAGAGACGGCGTTAGTTCACGCCCTGTTATCTCGAACATTTCGCTCTTCTTACCCATTTCTAACCACGATCTGACCAATGAGCCGTATCACAGGACAATTTACTGCCAGTAATAACCACATGTGGAACTGAGTGTAGTACTGCGTGTAAGTTACAGAATCGAGGGCATTTTGACTGTTAGAATTACGTGTGTTTGCCGTCATGTAGGCCTATTTTAACATCTTCTTATTTTCTCTTGCAGTGAAAGTGCAAGTGAGAGCTTATGCAACCTCTAGAAAGCGCGTGGCTGGTCATCTGTTTAAAAAGCCTAGCACGAACAAGAAAAAAAATAGCCTATTACGATAAATTCGACAGCGAAATATAAGAAATTGTATTATTTAAGGACATTTTTATATTTTTAAATATGTCTTTTTATTGCAGAAACTGTGATTCTGAGAGTTTGATCTTCAGCGAAGTGTGCCGCAATTGATTTATTGGTTTTGAAAAGCCAGCCGCAATATAAATAAACAAATTGGCAATATACAACTTAATAGCCTGTGAGGTTATGCTCATGTTATTCTCCGAAATTATGCGTTTTCGGACCTGCAGAGGTGTGAGGTTGTCTCTCGCCAAGGTGTCGATCTTTGTCCTAAACAGTGGGGAAATGTGTCATATCGTGATAGGTTCCATAGTTGTGAATGTGATGTCAGTTTAACCATTTTATACAAAATTTCTTCCACGCGCTGACCAGGTCTTTAATTCTTTAATAGGCTACAATGAGCTTAAAGGGAATATTAGGGTGACAATGAGTGATAAATAGAGATGAAACGAACTGAGCTGTATTGAATCAGTGCCAAGTGTATCCGCTTTTAATTCCATGAATTCAGTTTATGAAAGAGCCATTCAGTTTTAAGTGACATTATCCTTTAGAGAAAAGATATTGAGCAGATCTTTTTGTTATTTGCGTTTCCTTATTGATAGATATGGAATAAGCTTACTAAAACATCCTGTGTAAGGTTCCGCAAATAGTTTATTTTGATTTTTTTAGTGCATTCGAGAGTCGTTATGGTCGAACTAAATTCATATTGTACGCAATTATTTTATAGTTGCAAGCTTTGCGAACATTATGTTTGAACATCTGTATGGTTATCTGAATGGTTGTGAGAAGTCATTTAAACAAATACAGACGATGCAAAATGTTTTGAAAAATTGGTTAAAAATTACCAATTAGCATTTTAAAACGAAACTATATAAATCGGAAAACATTCAAGTTATTTCCCTAAATGAATTTTACTGAGACGGGGTGCGAGTAATCTTCGATGTACAGTGGGTTGACCGGTTCCGCAATTTGCAGAAATCAAACTTTTTTTTTTGCGGGAAAACGACTTCGCTGTCAGCCTTGAGTTTGACACCGCTAGAACGGTAAATTATTGTGGATTTAACTCTTAACTCGTTTCGAGATATTCGGCTTCATAGAGAAATAAATGCCCGATAACTGTTGCTTGCCGTTGCAGCAGTAGGCTACCAAATCAACGCTTGTGATAAGGTGCACTGTGCAGTGTGTGGCCGTTAAACACGTGTATTCCTGGGATTCATCACATGTTATTAGTGTCATTATGATCGGAAATTATCGTATATTTGACCATATAAATCCCAATTTCGTACTCTTGATACTTTTTCATCAACACCCATTAGAGTGACTGCTTGTCATTTGACTAGTTCCGCAAACGCCATTTTGTAGGTTTTCAAACTTGTAATTTATGAGACATGTTTATTCTTGTTTATTTTTTCTGAAATAATTTTATGAAAGTTCATTGTAGTCAGTGTGAAATAAAACAAATAAAACATTTTCCCCCCACCATAGTCATTTAAAAACCTACATTCCAATGAATGGAAGGTCCAGTACCTGCACGTGTATTTCAAAGTTTCATGACTGACTGCAGATAACTGAAAGGTTCAGGATGTTCTTCACTTTCTTTCAATAACATGTTCCTGTGTAGATTCGGGGGATCCAGGACTTTCACTTTAAGTTTCCAAGTTTACTGAGGGATTCAGGATGTTACTATTTACTTTCTTTCAAAGACATGTTCCTGTGTAGACTGGGGGATCCAGGACTTTCACTTTAAGTTTCCAAGTTTACTGAGGGATTCAGGATGTTACTATTTACTTTCTTTCAAAGACATGTTCCTGTGTAGACTGGGGGATCCAGGACTTTTAAGTTTCCAAGTTTACTGTAGAAATGAATCTGTGATTGGAGGACAGTCACTAAGTAATTCTGTTGGATGACATTCCACATTGAACAAGGTCGACTGTCAGCTTCTTTGGATGTCACTTTGTTGGGTGAGTATTCTTCTATACTTTTTTTAACAGAGTTTTAACATGATTGTCCACTTTGGTGCTACACGGGTCGGGTTATTATGTCGGTGTAGTTATCCCGGTATAGTAATAGGATACTACGGCAAAAAATACTAATTGCCAAATCCAAATGTTGGCAGGTCTGCAGATAGCATACGGATGTGGGCCACTTCAGGCAACGATCCAGCACTGTAGGCATACTTCTGGCCCGGACAAAACAGATGTGAACCTAAACTGGCCCATGGAGTAAATGCTACATTTGGCCCATACTTCACAAAACAAATATGGCCCATCTTTGGCAAATATGTGGCAGAGTAGGGAATGGTTATTCTATGAGTGAACCAAGGCTGGGCCACATATGGTTCAGCACACATGGCCCACCTTTGTTGAAACATATTTGGGCCAGATCTGGCCAAAATATGGCAAATTACCATCGACTAATCTGAATGTGAGCCTCAAGGGGCCTACATATAAGAAAACGCACATGGCCCACCTTTGCTGAATCATATGTGGGCCAGTTTTGGCTGACATATGGCAAGTTGGCATCGACTAATCTGGATGTGAGCCAAAAGTGGTCCACATATACGAAAAGGCACGTGGCTCACCTTTGCTGAAACATATTTGGGCCAGTTTAGGCGGAAATATGGCAAATTAGCATTGACTAATCTGGATGTGAGCCTGCAGTGGCCCACTTATAAGAAAACGCACATGGCCCACCTTTGCTGAATCATATGTGGGCCAATTTTGGCTGAAATATGGCAAGTTGGCATCGACTAATCTGGATGTGAGCCTTAAGTGGCCCACAAATAAGAAAAGGCACGTGGCTCACCTTTGCTGAAACATATTTGAGCCAGTTTTGGCTGAAATATGGCAAGTTGGCATCAACTAATCTGGATGTGAGCCTTAAGTGGCCCACAAATAAGAAAAGGCACATGGCTTACCTTTGCTGAAACATATTTGAGCCAGTTTTGGCTGAAATATGGCAAGTTGGCATCGACTAATCTGGATGTGAGCCTTAAGTGGCCCACTAATAAGAAAAGGCACGTGGCTCACCTTTGCTGAAACATATTTGAGCAAGTTTTGGCTGAAATATGGCAAATTAGCGTTGACTAATCTGGATGTGAGCCGAAAGTGGCACACATACAAGAAAAGGCACGTGGCCCACCGTTGCTGAAACATATTTGAGCCAGTTTTGGCTGAAATATGGCAAGTTTGCATTGACTAATCAGGATGTGAGCTTAAAGTGGCCAACATATAAGAAGACGCAAATGGCCCACCTTTGCTGAATCATATGTGGGCCAGTTTTGGCTGACATATGGCAAGTTTGCATTGACTAATCAGGATGTGAGCTTAAAGTGGCACACATATGAGAAAAGGCACATGGCCCACCTTTGCTGAAACATATTTGGGCCAGGTTTGGCTGAAATATGGCAAGTTAGCATCGACTAAACTGGAGGTGAGCCTTAAGTGGCCCACATATAAAATTGTGGGGTCCATACTTCGTGAAGTTCAAACGTGCTAGGACAAGACAAGACAGGTAAAGTTGAGTTAAGTTTGCTTCTCTCATTGAACTGCTCTATCCACTATTCCTTGCTTCTAGTTGTATCTATGCACCTAAACTCCCGCTGCTATTATTATATCCCGAAACTCCGAACAGCGTTTCGGGGATATTATGTTTTTGGTCCGACCGCAGCCGCCGCTGCCGCGCTGCCCTACGTGTTAACACGATAACTTCAGTAATATTTCAATTAGAAATTTCATGTTTTGCATAGAAGTAAGTATCATCAAGAGGAAGAACAAATTCGATTTTGGACAATTTACAATTTTTGATAGGCCACCAGGGGCCAAAAACAGAAACAATCACTCTTGTTTCATATCTCTGGAAATATTTGTCCGATTGACCTCAGATCAAGTGCAAATGAAAGGTCATGACCCGAGGATGTGTCTTATTATGACATTATACCTGTTTGGTTAAAAATTTTGACACAAGGTGGAGCTTTGTCACATAAAATTCACCATTTTTGCCATATCTTTGGAACCACTTGTCCAATTGACTTGAAACTATGTGCAACTGCAAGGTCATGACCTCACAACGTGTAACATGATGACATCATACCTGTATGGTTCAATATTTTGCCACCAGGTGGCACTTTTTGATGGAAAATTACTATTTTGGCCATATCTTCAGAACCATTTGACCGATTGACCTGAAATTAAGTTCAAATGAAAGTCTTCTCAAGGTCTATTCAAGGATTGGGGAATTGGAGGATTGGGGGCGTTCTGGGATATACCCCAAGCCGTCGCCTCCGACAGCATAAGCCTAGTTTTTTTTTGTGCTTTTCTTTGGTCTAGATCATCTGTGGTTGCTTGCTTTGTCTTTCCTTGGTATTATTGATAGGGGTAGAACGTTGTACAAGTCCGTGAGGACATTGTTCCCTCCTTGCATTCTGTTTTAATGCATTTTTGTGCTAAATAAATAAACCTTAACCTAAACATAAGATAATAGATAAGATAATATAAGATAAGATGAGTAGATATTCCTTTTTTTGGTCCCGTGATGGCCAAATTGACAACGTTTTAGCAGGAATGACCTGCAATATTGCTCCTTCACTCATTCTGGGTGAAGAAGCTGGTCACTAATGGAGCCCCCGTCCAGCCAGGATGTCCCTCATGTAATGGGAGTGATTGTCATGTATGCTAATGTTAGGTAATGTCTATATATATATATATATATATATATATATATATATATATATACAGTAAAAATATATATCCATGATGTAATAATGCAGGTCATATGGTGCTTAAAGTATGCCCACCTGTTGAGACCATGTCCTCAAGTGTGCAAGGCACTGATGTGAATATGTAGTGGTAGCATATGCCACCTTCTTTGCTGGAGCTGGTTATGGAAGCAGTGAGAATGTCTATCATGAGCAACACATCCCCACGGTAAGCCATCTGTTGCACCCAAGATACAAAGAGAAACACAACTTTTCATATCTGAGAGAAAAAAAGATATTACAACACAATAAGTGGATGGTGAATTCTCAGAGTTGTTATAGAGTATCAGTCTGACACTCTTTAATGAATGAATTAATTAAATTTTATTATTGTGTCATGCATACATGTATGCCCAGCTCCTTTGCCTTGACTTTGAATGCAATCTGTAGTGCGAAAAATTCGTTTCACGTCCGGGGTGAAAGCATCTTTATTTCCCCAGAAAACAGTCACAAGTGTCTCAGCAATCAAACGAGCACGCCGTCTTCTACAAAACCCAAAACCAGTGAAGTTGGCACGTTGTGTAAATCGTAAATAAAAACAGAAAACAATGATTTGCAAATCCTTTCCAACCTATATTCAATTAAATACCCAGCAAAGACAAGTTACTTAATTTTCGAACAGGTAAACTTTGTAATTTTTTGCAAATATTAGCTCATTTGGAATTTGATGCCTGCAACATGTTTCAGAAAAGCTGGCACAAGTGGCAAAAAAGACTGAGAGAGTTGAGGAATGCTCATCAAACACTTATTTATATACATCCCACAGGTGAACGGGCTAATTGGGAACAGGTGGGTGCCATGATTGGGTATAAAAGCAGCTTCCCTGAAATGCACAGTCATTCACAAGCAAGGATGGGGCGAGGGTCACCACTTAGTGAACAAATGCGTGAGCTGATTGTCGAGCAGTTTAAAAACAACATTCCACAACGAGCTATTGCAAGAAATTTAGGGATGTCATCATCTATGGTCCGTGATATCGTCGAAAGGTTCAGAGAATCAGGAGAAATCACTGCACATAAGCGACAAGGCCGAAAACCAACATTGAATGCCCGTGACTTTCGATCCCTCAGGCGGTACTGCATCAAAAACCGACATCAGTGTGTAAAGGACATCACCACATGGGCTCAGGAACACTTCAGAAAACCACTGTCAGTAACTACAGTTCGTCACTACATCTGCAAGTGCAAGTTAAAACTCTACAATGCAAAGCGAAAGCCATTTATCAACAGCACCCAGAAACGCCGCCGGCTTCACTGGGCCCAAGCTCATCTAAGATGGACTGATGCAACGTGGAAAAGTGTTCTGTAGTCTGACGAGTCCACATTTCAAATTGTTTTTGGAAACTCTGGACGTCGTGTCCTCCGGACCAAAGAGGAAAAGAACCATCCGAACTGTTAAAGGCGCAAAGTTCAAAAGCCCGCATCTGTGATGGTATGGGGGTGTATTAGTGCCCAAGGCATGGGCAACTTACACATATGTGAAGGCACCAATAATGCTGAAAGGTACATACAGGTTTTGGAGCAACATATGTTGCCATTCAAGCAACGTCTTTTTCATGGACGCCCCTGCTTATTTCAGCAAGACAATGCCAAGCCACATTCTGCATGTGTTACAACAGCATGGCTCCGTAGTAAAAGAGTGCGGGTACTAGACTGGCCTGCCTGTAGTCCAGACCTGTCTCCTATTGAAAATGTGTGGCGCATTATGAAGCGTAAAATACGACAACGGAGACCCTGGACTGTTGAACAAATTAAGCTGTACATCAAGCAAGAATGGGAAAGTGTTCCACCTGAAAAGCTTCAAAAATTGGTCTCCTCAGTTCCCAAACGTTTACTGAGTGTCGTTAAAAGGAAAGGTGATGTAACACAGTGGTAAAAGGGCCCCTGTCCCAACTTTTTTGCAATGTGTTGCTGACTTTAAATTCTAAGTCAATGATTATTTTCCAAAAAAAATAAGTTTCTCAGTTTGAACATTAAACATCTTGTCTTTGCAGTGTATTCAATTGAATAAAAGTTGAAAAGGATTTGCAAATCATTGTATTCTGTTTTTATCTACGATTTACATCACGAGCCAACTTCACTAGTTTTGGGTTTTGTACTTGCCATAAAGATGCGATACGCTTCCGCGTGAACTGTAAAAGGTAAAACGTACAGGCAACTAACTCACTCGGCTCCATGGCAACGCAAATTTCCCATTGGCTTGTTGACAAATGTTGAAGTGCGGGAGAAACGCAGCGAGGGTTGTTCCAATCTGATTTCCCACAACCCTCCCCCTAAGTCCCTTCTATTGCCCTCCCTCGCTTGGGAAGGACTTACTCTCGCCTGCTACGTCATTCGGAGGGCTCACTCGAGTGGGGGGAAGAAATGAAGGGAGTCTCTTATTTCAGATTGGAACGTAGCCCAGAAGTCACGGTGAGGTGAGTCTATGAACGAAAAATACAATAAATAAACGAATTAATCCATGTGTGGAAAACATTTAGCTCTCATTGTTGAAACTTCACGTATTGTTTTGTCAGGTTGCCAGTCCTGCTAACAAATCGTATTAACCTGCTCTTCGTGCTTTGAAATGGCTTCAGTGGAACCAGAAGCGGAGTTAGAGGATTTAATGCCCAACTAAGTAAACAACACCTCGGTCATTTAGGAATATTTCGGGTTTGAAGCTGCAGACGTGCACCGGAAACAAGTACTGTGCAAAACCTGCCGCGCTAAAGTTGCAACATCCAGCGGAAACACTACCAACTTTACAACCCGCCCTTGAAAAATCACCACAGGCATTTGCATGCGTCAATCTATTTAGTCACTTCTCCAGTAGAGTCTCGTTACCTTCACTGTCTGCCGCATGAAACGGCTCCATCACCTCTGGCTGCAGATGCAGCTGCAGGACAGGTCGTCTGCTCAGAGCAGAATTGGCGAACAAAACGAGGTGCCATATGGTCATGATGTGTTCTCGATAAGCTCAGAAAAATCACTATTAGGCGATGGTAAATAAAAAAATTCATAATGGTGTGTTCAAAATTCTAGAAAATGCAGGAAAAGAAAATGCAGGCACGCAAAAATAATGTAGGCTAGCTGTTTATGTGCACACTAAAGCAAATACTTAAAGTAAGGCAAAAGTTTTTTTTCTTCAGTAATGATCACTTTTACATGCAGTAAATGATGAAGTTATTCAATGACTTCCTAGAGAAGTAAGTAGATTTCATGAATTTGTTGTATTTTAAAAATGTGAGTAATTACAGCCTAAAACTGTGAGTGATCAGATAAATTTTTTTCATTGATTGACAGCACTAGTTATGAGCAATTAAATAAAAATAGAATTTTTTTCAAATAAAATTTTTAATTTAATTCTAACAAACAGGCCCAGCCAATGGGAAAGAACATTTTATACAAAATGTGTCTAATATTTTCCCTGCTGAAAATTCTATCCTTGACCAGCCCAGGCTGGTCAGGCTGGTTTAAGCTGTGTTTTGGACACTTTTAGCTGGTCAACCAGCCCTTCACCAGCTGACTCCAGCTGAAAATACTAGCTTAACCAGCTTTAACCACCTTCATCAAGCTACAGAGACCAGCTACACCAGCTATGACCAGCTAAGAACACAGCTCAGACCATCTTAAACCAGCTTAGAATTCTAGCAGCTAGAATTCTAAGCTGGTTTAAGATGGTCTGAGCTGTGTTCTTAGCTGGTCATAGCTGGTCTAGCTGGTCTCTCCAGCTTGATGAAGGCGGTCAAAGCTGGTTAAGCTGGTATTTTCAGCTGGAGTCAGCTGGTGAAGGGCTGGTTGACCAGCTAAATGTGTTTTTTCCAAAATCGTTCAGCCCTAATAGTTAGCATACAAGGCAAGGCAAACAGTTTGTTATAGCCTTACATAGCATCAAAACAACATCCACTTAGGAAAAAACTCCCAAGAAATAACAGGAGAACCTCAGGGTGAGCAACAGAGAAGGAGTCCCTCACCCAGGACAGGCAGACGTGACATAGATGTTGTGTACAGACAAGAAAACAGCTTCCATGGAATACTGAAAAACATTGAAATGGTTAAAAGTTGCAATTATTCAGTTTATGTACTTTTATGCACTGTTTGAACTCACATGTTCCTCCAAAAGCATGCTGTGTTGTGAGCAGTTCAGTGGCCAGTGAAAACATATTTTGGCTGGTAATATTTCATTTCTTACCTGTCATAAAGTGAATTTCGTGTTTATATTTTATTACCGTAACTTTGATGAAGTATTTGATGAAGCTGCTTTACTCCAGTTCACTTTGCTTGTTATCAATACCATCTTTCATTGGTGTCTGAACAGAATGGGGTTGAGCAAACAGATATTGGGTCAGTGATAAGACATAAAAACTAGTGTCAGATTAATTGTAATTAAAAACAGACTATGGATTTAAGTATTGAAAGACATCAACACAATATTGTATAACTTTATATCATTTTACAGGGCCTTTTTTGTTTGGTCTTCTGATAAGATTTTGTGTTTTGCACTTCACTGCAACCATATACAGTAACCACAGTACTGCTTTACTCAGTCAACAAAGTATGTTCTTTTGTGCATTTCTTAAAGGGCCACAAGAAGACAAGCCATGATGTTGGGGCCAGGCAAGAGTTTTTTGGATTGAGCGTTGGAGATAGATCAACAACTGTGTTCCGCTGATTTGGCCTGAATTTTGTTTTGTTTTGCCTTTTGTTTTGGGGCACAGGTTTAAAAAAAAAAAAAAATCATCGTTCTCAACTGTTCACCAATTGTTTCTTGTGTCTGGTTATTTCTACTTCAGAAGGTTTCTTCATCTTAGACTCCGAGATGAGTCTCAACAAGACTGGACCACTGCATGCCACCATTCAACACAGTATCTGGAGGTACCATAATGGCATGAAGCCACAAATTCAGACCAGTTCTGGATTATTCTATTTGTTCATATTTCACATACAACTTTATCATGGTTTGGTTGTGACTCTTAAGTGCAGGCTAGACAAGATCATAGAGAGTAAGCCAGTTCTGGGTAAGTCTGAGAGCTATCTGTGGCTCCCATTTAAGTGAGTTTGATTGTATTCAGCTCTTGGTTGATATGTAGCATTATGACTAGGCTGTGGGTCATATGTGAGAAACAAGCTTGGACCACTGAAGTGTCATTATTCCATGTGGTAGGTGGGCCAGAATAAAAATGCACAGTGGCCCAAATTTGGGTGTGTGCTGGTTTATTTGGTCTCTTTTTGGCTGACATTTGGCACTGGGTTGGTTTGATTGTGGCCCACTTCTGGAAAACAGCTGTGGACCACCCTTGTGTCATCATTCCATGTGCTAAGTGAGCCAAAGTAAAACTGTGCAGTGGTGTCCCACATTAGGGTGAGTGCTGGTTTATTTGGTCTCTTCTTGGCTGACATTTGGCACTGTGTTGGTTTGGTTGTGGCCCACTTCTGGAAAACAGCTGTGGACCACCCTTGTGTCATCATTCCATGTGCTGAGTGAGCCAGAATAAAAATGTACAGTAGTGGCCCAAATTTGGTTAAGTGCTGATTTATTTGGTCTCGGCTGACATTTGGCACTGTGTTGGTTTTGGTCGTGGCCCACTTCTGGCAAACAACTGTGGACCACCCTTGTGCCATCATTCCATGCGGTATGTGGGCAAGAATAAAAGTGTACAGTGGCCCACATTTGGTTAAGTGCTGGTTTATTAGGTCTGTTTCTGGTTGACATCTGGCATTGTGATGGCTTGGTTGTGGCCCATTTTGGCAAACAGGGGCGGACCTCCCAAGTGCCATCATTCCATGCGGTATGTGGACTGGATGAACATGTCAGGTGTGGGCCAGATATGGGCCAAAAGAATTTTGTACAGTACCCCACATTTGGTTGAGTGCTGGTTTATTTGGTCTGTTTTTGGTTGACATCTGGCATTGTGATGGCTTGTTTGTGGCCCACTTTTGGCAAACAGGAGCGGACCTCCCAAGTGCCATTATTCCATGCGGTATGAGGGCCGGATGAACATGTCAGGTGTGGGCCAGATACCGACCAAAAGAATTTTGGTATCTGGGCCACATTTGGTTGAGTGCTGGTTTATTATCCCCACGCATTATATGCCAAAAGATGAGTATGCAGAAAAGCACCTCATGCCCACTGTGAAGTATGGGGGAGGATTGGTGATACTGTGGGCCTGTTTCTATTCTGGAGGCCCTGGGAACCTTGTTAGGGTGCATGGCATCATGAACACTTTGAAATACCAGTACATTTTAAATCAAAATCTGGTGGCCTCTGCCCGAAAGCTGAAGATGGGTCGTCACTGGGTCTTTCATCAAGATAATGACCCTAAACATATGGCCAAATCTACACAGAAATGGTTCACCAGACACAAAATCAAGCTCCTCCCATGGCCATCTCAGTCCCCAGACCTCAACCCTATTGAAAACCTGTGGAGTGAGCTGAAGAGGAGAGTGCAGAGGAGAGGACCCAGGTTGCTGGATGATTTAGAGAGATTGTGCAAAGAGGAATGGTCGAAGAGCCCTCTTACTGTATTCTCCCATCTTGTGAAAGATTATAGGAGAAGATCAGGTGCTGTTTTGTTGGCAAAAGGGGGTTGTACAAAGTATTAATAGCATGGGGTGCTAATAATTGTGGCTCACATGATTTGATGTAAAAGAATTATTTCTTAATGTGGGATTTGTTTCCCACTGAATAAATGCACTTGAAAAAGGTTGGATTTTCCTCTTTTTTTATTGCGGTCCTGTATTATTTGGAAGGAAACTGAATTTATTTGAAGCTAAAGAACAGATCTTAATCAGAGGTGCCAATAATTATGGAGGGCGCTGTACGTTATCTATAGGCATAATTTCCCTACTAAATTTAGCCGTTTAGTAAATTAAGATTATGATTCACATCACTTCACCCAGCAGCGAATTAGCTGGCGAGATAACTTAGCATTTAGTTCTTACGAGTGTACCTTGAGTTAGGTACTGTCTAAATAAAGATCGCTTGAAAACATAAATGCCCGCAAAATAACGGATTTCTTTTCAAAACTGCGACTTGGTTAGAAAGCAGTTATATCAGTTTCGACAACTGCATGTCATGTTGCCGCTAAATGTGTGCCACTAACCATGACAAGGCTAAATTGTTAAATCATCGAAAAGAAAAATGCTTTTTTATTGTGTTGACGCTGAAGAAATTGAGCAGTGGTGAAAAATAAAAATCTGACGCCGCCAGTGGGCGTTGCATAATTGAAATTAATTAAATTATTTTTTGACTTGGCTATCAAAAAAATGGCGGCCAAAACGTCTGTTGTTGATGATGTAGCCCCACCCATCCCCTTTATGACGCAGCGGTGCCCAGCTCTGGGCCCAGCAACTTCAGGGAGCCAGCTTGGTGCCTGTTTTGTGCCGACTTTTGGGCACCAGCACCAACAGAGCTCCTGTGGAAAAGCTCAGCAATTGTTCAAATTCGGACACCGGCACCATGTCAGTCGAAACGGCCTAAATGATAATCGAGCACAATCCACACAGCTGGCATTCATTTTGCAAATATTCAATTTACAGGGCCGGATGTTTTACCCAAGCAATTCAAATTGAGTGCTGTAGCGAATCACGATTATGGCTGTTGAGCCTCTCACCCAGCAGTTGATCCCTTGGCACCTTCTCATTCAAAGGATGGGCTGTATGCACGGCAGCTCATGACGTATTTTGCAGTCAAGTATTAGGCCGCTAGGTGACTTCCGCCAACCGCTGAATCCTGTGTGAGTGTAGGAATGCTAGTCATTGTCGCCTAAAATGGCTAAAACAAATGAATTTTCAAAACATTTTATTTTGTCTCTTTGTGTATTTTATTCTGATTTGTGTATCAATGTTTATGTCATGACCTCAAAACGAGCGAAACTGTCTTTTCAAGGATGCGAGGGCAGCACTTCAGGATACTACTGCTGTGTGCGGCAATGTACAGCTTTGGCTAAGTTTAAATATTTCCTTTGTTTCCTCACAATTCCCAAAGACAGGTGGATGGTTAAGATAGCACATCACAATTTCACCAATACGAATGACACCAGAATCTATTTCTATTTATTTTATTTACACTTCAAGATTTTTGAGCAAAGAATGCATGACTCAGACAGGGTTCTTCTTTTGAGACACTCAGCCTTTTGCAACCCTGTCTTCTGAGATAGCACGACACTGCCAACCATGTCCTTTCAGTCACTGGAATGAATTATATCCCCCATATGTGCTGCAAGTCAGAGCTTTACTTGAGCCCAGGATGGATCATTTGCTAGGCATAGACTAAAGGTAAAAAAGGCCTAGCAGAATATTCTGCTTTTCAACAAACCAGAACTCCAGTAAAATGATTCCTACTGCCAGCTTTACTCCAGGCTACTATATAAGCAATTTCACTGGAGTAGACAAATTTCTAAAGTAGATATAAAAGTATGAAACTTTTGTTCGAGTTGGAGCTCGCGCCCATCATCTTAATTGTTTGATGTAAGTTAGTCATAAAACTCTGATTCAGCAATCCTTTCATCTTCACATTTCAAATAAATAAAACGTTTAACATTAGAGGTCGGCACCTTATTGGATTAACATTATTATTATTAACATTAATCTTATTGGATTAACATTAAGTCTTTAGGCTCAAGCAAATAGCTAGGTTTAATGATGTGAACATAGTCAACAACCAATGGGTGCGGTCTGCCCGATCCTTAGTCTTTGCGAAGTCTTATAGTCCATGAGTAAAAACTTGGTGACTTCAGGACTCATCACCTTTAGTTGTGAGAGGGTGTCAGACATTCCAGACAAGTCTTGGGGCCCTATTTTCACGATCTAAGTGCATAATCTGAAGCGTGGGGCACAAGTGCATTTAGGGTGTGTTCAAATCTATTTTTGCTAGTTTAATGCAGGGTTATCAGGACACAAGGTTCAAAAGGGTTGTACTTATTCGCTTACTTAATCATAGGCATGTTTTGGGCATAGCATGAAATAAGCCAATCAGAATGTAATCTCCCATATCATTTAAAAGCCAGATGCCCTTGCACCTTGGCAAACTGCTATTAATAGGGCGTACTTGCCTAGTAGCGGGAAAAAGAAAAAAAAAAAGGTTACGTTGCAGATGAAATTGTGAGGAAGCGATCTGGAACCAAATGCGAGGACACGGGATTGCAAAAAATAGGTGCTTTATTGAATAAGGGGGTAACCCCCGCAGAGAGAAAGGCAACAGTACAGAGTCTGTAATCTAAAGCTTGAATTCCAATGGGGCAGAGCAGAGTTCGTTACCAGGGCACCAATCACAAAAATCGTAGTCAGGCAAAACAGATTCGGTACACAGGCGTAGGTTTGAGGGAGAAGCAAACTCATAAGCCAAAGGACAGTCCGAATCAAAACCAGGGCAGCAATACACAAAATCAAAGTCGGACAGAAAAAGGTCAAAAACACACAGATGCAACAATATCCAAAAAGGGCAAACCAAGAATCTGAAGTCGGGCAATCCAGTCAGAAAGATAAATCACAATGAGTCGAGGCGAGAAACGTGGCACAAGAAACAAGGAAGTTTTACGATCTGACATGGAAGTGAAAGTGGAGACACCTTAAATACACATCCGGGGTGAACACATGACAAGGGAGAACGGGTGCGATCATTGAAACAATAATCAGGATTGACACATGAGGGATAATCTAATTACATAAATTTGGCAAACGCCAAAACGCAGACAGGGATCACAAGACAATCCTATGAACAAACAACAGCTCCGATAAAGGAGTACTAAAGTGTATAGTCTAAAGAAAAGGGAAAGCCTGAGATATAAGTAGAAAACTGCAGTAGAGATAATTAGGGATAGGCAAGGAGGGCGGAGATAAGAATTGGGCGATTGCTGAGAGATCGTTAGTCAATTAGTATGTGCAGCTATACAATCCCGGGTGCAAGTTAGTAAGTTAGTAAAAATATACAATGTTAATAAGTGTTAGTAATTATCGAAAACAATAAACTGTTAGTACTGTTAGTAGAAAGCGAAAGAAGAGAGGAAGGAAGAACACGAGATATGAAGGAAGATTGAAATCCCAGAAACCAGTAAATCACCCGAATGCGTGGCATGGAAGACTAAACCAAGAGCAAAGACCTACACAAGACAAGACGGGGTAGACGTAGAGCAAAGCATGGCATGGCAGAAATAAACAAGACAAGCGAAATGAAAACATGGCATGATAACTATGGCAAAGACTAAGAATAAACCGGATATGAAAAATAATAAAACAGGATAATCTAAAATACCTAAGCACAATACACAATCCAAGAATGGTCAAAAGACAGGCAGTGGTCACAAAACACGAAAATCAATAACATTGCAAAGCCAGGCACAAAACTTAAACAAGGGCATGCAAACAGGATCCTAACAGAAATAGTTGTGCAAGTCAACCATTACTGAAAGTATGGAAACCAGAACACAGTAATCTCCAAAAATGTAAGAATTTTTTTTTAAATATTGTTCAAAATTATTTTTCTTAATAGCCTGATGTTAAAGTGCACCTATTATGGTTTTCTTTATTATTTCAATATTGTAGTGTGAATCATATAATTTTTTGCGCATTTAAAAGCTCTGTGTCGGGAAACAACTCTAAGTCACCTCCAGAAAAAGCACTCTCAGCTGCAAAACACAGTGCTGCAGAGCTGACTTAAATGCCCCAATAGCTTCTGGATATTTTTTTCATCAATTGGTGATGTCATCATTTGAATTTTCACGCCAAGCTGATAGTTTGGCATGCCCTTGAATGAAGTGAGTTCCGCCCACAAGGCTACACTGGTATTTGTTTCTGAAGCTCATTTACATTCCAGAGCAGAAATCCATTTATGGTGAGGGGTGTGATATTTTCTGATACGTGTGCAAATGGTGGACAAATCACAAGTTAGTGATCTAGTTGACCAATCGCAGCACACTGCGGTTTTCGGGAGAGTGTGGGCAGGACTTTCAACGCAACGTTTCACAGGCAGGCTCTGCAGAAATGGCCAGCATGAGAAAACAAAAAAAGTGCACTCAGTATAAAAATTTTTCTTTAGCAAGTATATGACAATGGTGATACAGAGAATCAAGGGGTTTCAAGGTCGTGCTGTTGGCTTGTGACCAGCACGAGATGCAATAGTAGAGATGAGACAAAATCATAACATTCAGAAAAGTTTTTGATCCGTCTAGAGTAAGTGAGTTTCTGATGCATCTAAAATTAGTAAGATTGTATTTCAGAGTGCAGTTAACCGTTTTATGTGCTTTTTAAAGCTGTGCATGGAATCTAATATAACACCCATGATACTTAAATTCTCTTACATTTTCTATATTTGCTCCATTGACAGTTCTGTTGGGATAGCTCGTGTGATTACGTTTGTTGGCCAAATACATGGTAGCCATTTTCTCCACATTTAGAGTGAGGCATGATTGATTAAGACATTTTGCTACTTTCACCAATGCAACTGATAGCCTGTCAGCCACTTGCCTTGCGTCTTTCCCATGCGTATAATCAGTGTTGTTTCCCAAACTTTTTTCTCTTGCGGCACACACTTTACCCTGAAAAAATCTCACGGCACACCGCTATGATATTATAGCCTTCCGCTCGCGCTACCAACCCTGCAGCGTGACCGAGTGACGAGACAACCACACAAGCTTTCCAACTAGGTTTCAGGCTTTTGTGCAATCATAAAATAAATGACTCAACGCAGTCTTTCCAGTTCAGCACCCACTTCTCCAGATACTCAGATGTCACTCGAAACACTACTTCACCTGTAGTTTTCTATGTAATTTTCTTTGTCTCCCCATTGACATATCTGACATTGGCCAGTAATTGTGCATGTCCTCTGACATCGGTTGTTTCATCCACCTGCAGCGCAAATTTCCCACTCCCTTTAATTTTCCCCAATATTACGTCTCTATATCTGCCGACATTTCTCTTACTTGTCTGCCAATTGTATTGTTTAAGAGAGGAACCTTCGATATTCCATTGGCAGCATTTTGATCCAACATGGTCCTGACAATAGCTGTGCATGCTGGCCGGATTAGAGATTTGGCAACTGTGTGAGAGGTCTTTGATTTTGCTTCTAGTTCTGCGACCAGATAGATAGCTTCTTATACTTTTTCTGACACTGTAGCGGTTTTCATCATGAAACTAGCTTGTTTGTTTGTCTGGCTTCTCAACTGCATTAAATATTCACTTTTTTTTTTTTTGGCGGAAGGGTGCTTGGTTGAAAGGTGTCTTTTTAATTTATTTATTCGCCAGCAAGACACAGTGGTATTGGAGTAGTGGGATCTCCGGTGAATGTAAACTCATTGAGCTATTCCTCACTGTAAAGTCTGCCCACCACTTTGATTTTCTTTTTCTGGCTAACGCAGCAAGAGTGTGGTGATTCAGGGGCTTAGTCAGGCGGTCTTTTCGAAGTTTTTCCAGGAGTTTATCCATTTTCGTTGTTTCGTTTCAACTAGCCTACACTGCTGTTTTAGCTGAGTTTTATCGGGGAACGTTTAATTTCTCGCGTTAGACGATGCGTGATTGGCCAATCACGAGAAGGAATTGTTCAGTAGAATACATGATGCGGAAATATCGAGAAGGAGTTATAAATAGGCATTTTAATAAACTGATTGAATGAATTGATAATGACATGAATTGTTATTTTCATATCCTGTAAGTTCAGCCATTTTATATTAGGCTATCAGGAAAAAAACAGTAAGTGGGTTTTCCTCCGGCACTCCTAGGAAGCTCTCACGGCACACAGTTTAGGAAACACTGGATGACGGTGACATCTGCATACATCTGAATTTGTTATGATTCTGTCATTCTGTTTCTCATGTTTGACCACTGCCTGTCTGACCGTTCTTAGTATTGTGTATTTGGTATTTAGATTTCTTGTTTTATTATTTTTCATGTTCAGATCATTTAGTTTGCCATGCCATATTTTCATTTCCATGCATTGCACTTCGTCTACCCTGTCTTGTCTTATGTAGGTCTTTGCCCACGGTCCCTAGTCTTGCATGCCACTCATTCGGGTGATTTATTGGTTTCTGGGTTTTCAATCTTCCTTCATTATCTCGTGTGCTTTCTTCCCCTCTCTTTTACTATCTACTAATCCATACTAACAGTTTGTTGTTTTCGATAATTACTAACCAATATTAACATTGTACATTTTTACTAACTTACCAACATGCACTCGGGATTGTATAGCTGCACATACGAATTGACTAACGGTCTCTCAGCAATCGCCCAATTCTAATCTCCGCCCTCATGCCTATCTCTGTTGCAGCTTCTGTGAATTTCCACTTATATCTCATGCTTTCCTTTTCTTTAGACTATGCACTTTTAGTACTCTTTAACAGGAGCTGTTGTTTGTTCATAGGATTGTCTTGCAATCCCTGTCTGCGTTTTGGCATTTGCCAAATTCATGTAATTAGATTATTCCTCATGTGTCCCTCCTGATTATTGTATTATTGATTGCACCTGTTCTCCCTGGTCATGTGTTTCACCCGGATGTGTATTTAAAAGAACAGTCCACCGTATTTTCATAATGAAATATGTTTTGCTATGAAATGAGACAAGAATATACGTACCTCTCGGAGCTTTGAGCGACCACCCAGTCAGCCAGACGCGCTGCCACTCCTGTTAGCATTTGTAGCGAGACTCATTGTGGTCAACGGTATTTTTCGGGGCTGTAGTTAGATGCGACCAAAGTCTTCCACGTTTTTCCTGTTTACATAGGTTTATATGACCAGTGACATGAGTTCGGGTTCGGGTATGCAAATCTAAACGTGGCTTTTTCTATGCTGTGGGAAGTGCGTACTATAATGACAGGCGTAGTAACACCTTCTGCGCACTTCGACAGCGCATTGATACCTTCACTTCTGATTTCTTTTCTCTCCCACGACCCCCCCTACTTCCGTAAATACAACCAACGTGACTGCACTGCACTGCTTGGTACATAGTCAGGAAGCCAGAGCTTGCAGAAAATTATAAGTAAGGGATAATTAACGAGAAGGTGTGCATTCCACGAGCTGATTATCCCGCTTATACCACGGTCATTTGCCAGCAATATCAAATCGCAGCATTAATCTGAAACGGAGATTATGCATAACCCAACATTATGCGCGATTATGCGGACTGTAGCTTACTTGCTACCTACAATTACAATGAACTTATGACGGTTTCCGCAGTCAGCGAGCTGAAATCAGTCTGCTGGCATAGCACGTAGCTAGCGAACTGTCAGCAGTCGCTGATACATGAAGTGGACACGTTAGCTTCATTTGTAACCGTACTCAATTACAATCTTTTAATGGATAAAGCCTGATTTTTTTCGCTGCTATAATATTTACGGTCGTTATCGCTTGAGTACGAGTCAGCGAGGTGAAATCAGTCTGCTGGCATAGCAGGTAGCTAGCGAACTGTCAGCAGTTGCTGATACATGAAGTGGACACGTTAGCTTCATTTGTAACCGCACTCAGTTACTAATGGATAAAGCCTGATTACTTCGCTGCTACAATATTTATGGTCATTATCGCTTGAGTACCCATTGTTAACCGCTCCACAGGACGCACTTATATGATGCCGCTAAATTTAGTGGAAATAAATGAGCTGCTAGGTTTCTGTTGTACCCAGTCAAATATCAGCTCTAACATTGCTATGGTTACAAGTTGGGTAGTGCATGAATTTCGAATGGTGAAACGACCGTAGCCGAACTACCTGTGCGGTTCCACGGTTTTAATGCATTCCTGCCAGCCAATTAGAAAAAAGTATTCACCCAGACCATGGTATAAAAGAAAATAATCAAGTGTGCTACTACGGAACATTTTCAAATGGAGGACATAGATGCCGACGACTGGCTTGTGGCGGAGCCGGAGCCATATCTATTTGAACCGTAATATACCGAGGAGGAGCCAGCCGAAATGGACTGTGAGAGGGAAGAAGAAACAGACGAAGATTAATCGTATGTGAAGAAGTGAAGTGAAGGTTCGCAAGCGAGGTGCTTTGCCAGCAGACTGATTTCACCTCGCTGACTCGTACTCAAGCGATAACAACCGTAAATATTATAGCAGCGAAAAAATCAGGCTTTATCCATTAAAAGATTGTAATTGAGTACGGTTACAAATGAAGCTAACGTGTCCACTTCATGTATCAGCGACTGCTGACAGTTCGCTAGCTACGTGCTATGCCAGCAGACTGATTTCAGCTCGCTGACTTCGGAAACCGTCATAAGTTCATTGTAATTGTGGGTAGCAAGTCAGCTACAGTCCGCATAATCGCGCATAATGTTGGGTTATGCATAATCTCCGTTTCAGATTAATGCTGCGATTTTATATTGCTGGCAAATGACCGTGGTATAAGCGGGATAATCAACTCGTGGAATGCACACCTTCTCGTTAATTATCCCTTACTTAGAATTTTCTGCAAGCTCTGGCTTCCTGACTGTGTACCAAGCAGTGCAGTGCAGTCACGTTGGTTGTATTTACGGAAGTAGGGGGGGTCGTGGGAGAGAAAAGAAATCAGAAGTGAAGGTATCAATGCGCTGTCGAAGTGCGCAGAAGGTGTTACTACGCCTGTGATTATAGTATGCACTTCCCACAGCATAGAAAAAGCCATGTTTGGATTTGCGTACCCGAACCCGAACTCATGTCACTGGTCATATAAACCTATGTAAACAGGAAAAACGTGGACTTTGGTCGCATCTAACTACAGCCCCGAAAAATACCGTTGACCACAATGAGTCTAGCTACAAATGCTAACAGGAGTGGCAGCGCGTCTGGCTGACTGGGTGGTCGCTCAAAGCTCGGAGAGGTACGTATCATCTCGTCTCATTTCATAGAAAAACATATTTCATTATGAAAATACGGTGGACTGTTCCCTTAAGATGTCTGTTTAGTCACTTCCAGTTGTCAGATCGTTCTTCCTAGCTTCCTGTGCCATGTTTGTTTCTCGCCTTGATTCTTAGTGATTTATCTTTCTGACTGGATTGCTCGACCTTCGATTTTTGCCTTTGTGATTTTGGATTATTGTTGCATCTGTGTGTTTTGACCATTTTTCTGCCCAACTACGAGATCTCTGTTTGCTGCCCTGGTAACGATTCGGATTACGTCCTGTGGATTCTGGCTTGTCTCTCTGATAGAACTATCCCTGTGTACCAGACCCAGTTCTGTCTGACTACGATTAATGTGATTATTGCCCTGGTTTTTGATACTATTTTTGCCCAACTGGATTTTGACTTTTGGATTGTGGACTTTGTACTGTTGCTTTTCTGCCCTGCGGGGGTTACCCCTCTTTACCAATAAAACAAGCTCTACAGCATTTCCTGGTTCTCGCGACTGGTTCCTGATCGGTACACAACCTTACGATCTGACCGCATGGAACCAGCGAGCTCCAAGCCTCTTCAGGCTGCAGTAGAGGAGCAGGGCACCCAGTTGTAGATGCAGCAACGGCAGCTACGGGCTTTGATGCAACACATGCAGGTTATGAGCAATCAGATGGCGATATCTGATATTGCTCACTCGCTGAGGAGTGCACCGAACATCCAGACACCCCAACCTCCGGTCGTCTCCATGCCTACATCCAGTCCAGCCCCTGTACCACCCGCTCCACTCCACGAACCATGCCTACCTCCCCTGGAGAAGTACGATGGCGATCCAGGGTCCAGCCGGTCATTCCTCACTCAGTGTAAGCTGATATTCAACCTTCAGCCCTCTACTTTTCCATCCGAAGAAGCCCGAGTGGCGTATGTGATTATGCAGTTGACCGGCAGAGCGAAGCAGTGGGCTACGGCTACCTGGGAAGCAGGATTACCCTGTGTACGGTCGTTCGACAGCTTCGAGGAGGAGATGAAGAGAGTGTTCGACCGCTCCAGACACGGGCACGAGGCGGGGAGGGAGATACTCCGAATTCGCCAGGGAGGTCGCACAGTGTCCGATTACGCCATCGACTTTCAGACCCTGGCTACCAATGGCGGATGGCATGAGAGGGCACTCTACGACACGTTCATTGCAGGCCTTTCTGAAAGGATTAACGAATAATTACTTCCGTGTGATCTACCTGAAAGCCTAAAGAGTGTCATTAATATGGTTATTCGTCTCGACTCCCGGTTGGAGGAGAAGAGGCGATCTACGTTCCGGTCCAGACCTCCTGTGACACCATTATCACCGCTCTCCAACCCTGTCAAGCCACCCCCTGAGACTGAACCCATGCAATTAGGGCGAGCAAAGGTTTCCACCGAGGAGAGGGAACGCAGACGTCGGGATGCTTCTACTGTGGCTAAGGGGGGCACTTCATCTCATGGTGTCCAGAGAAGAGGCGACGCCCACGAATGAGGAGAGGAGCGGTAGTGGGCGTTAGTCCTGTGGATCACTCCTCTAGGAACCGGACCTGCTTTCCTGTTTCCCTGGAGTGGGCTGGGGGTGGAAGGAAGACCACTGCCCTGATAGATTCCGGCGATGAAGAGAACTTCATTGACCTAGATCTAGCCCAAAAGTGGGGCATTCCTGTGGAAACGGTCTTTCCGGATCAAGCGGTCAATTCCCTCAGCGGCCAGAAGATCGGTGATATCTCTCAAGTTACCAGCCCAATCAAGCTTAGCATTTCCGGTAACCACTATGAATATATCAAGCTGTTCCTGATCAAGTCTTCCCATGCTCCAGTCGTCCTCAGCCATCCCTGGATGGCGAAACATGTGCCCGTGATAGACTGGGGTAAGCACGAGATCAAGAAGTGGAGTCCCAGCTGTGCCCAGACATGCCTCAGCGACGCCCAGAATTATGTCACGCCTGCTACCACAGATGAGATTCCAAACCTTGAGAAGGTTCCCATAAAATATCATGATCTCAAGCAAGTACTTTCCAAGTCTCGGGCTCCCAGTCTCCCTCCGCACCGACCTTATGACTGCGCCATCGAGCTCAGGCCAGGGACCATGCCGCCTAGAGGGCGCCTTTTCCCCCTGTCACGCCCCGAGACTCAAGCTATTGTAATGAGAATAGAGGCCACTGAATGGCAGTATTTACCTTTTTTTTGTTAAGCCCAGCCTGGAGTTATGTTTAGACATGTCCCGGGCATGTCTGGGGACCGTCCCCGAAAATTTAAAAAAAGAGGTCTAAATGTGGGTGGGGTCTGCAAAAGAGTATATAAGGAAAAGAATTGAGACAGTAGTAGTAGGAGAAATTGCAAGAAGAAGGATACATGTGACCAGACCTGTCATTCTGTTCAAGACCTGTGAAGTTTCTTTAGTGGATTTTTGCCTGTGTTTGAGCATTTTCCTTACCCAGGACATCACCAAGCCACCCCAACAAACAAGGGACTGTAAATATTTCTGTTGTTATGTTGTTAATCAATCTTGGTCCTTAGTTGTAGGTTAGTTGTTAGTTGTTTTTTTTTTTGTTAAAAATTAAATGTGTTCAAGTCTTAAAATTTTTGTGTCATCCTTGGCTGTTGTGTAAAGTAATAACAAATTGGGGCCATAACAAATTGGGGGCTCGTCCGGGGGAGACCATTGTGTGAGTAATTTATTGAAAATCTAATTTTTTTGTGAATTTTCCTAAATATATTGACAGATCAACAGCAATGGATGATTTCTTGGCATCACCAACCGTTGAGGTTTTGAAGTCTTTTAAAAAGACAGAACTGCTAGAAATTTGCAGACATTTGGAGCTGACAGAGGTAAAACCAGCCATGCGAAAAGCAAGACTGGCTAGAGAGATTGTTGAATATTACATCGATGAAAATGTGTTTGCACCAGGAGATCTGGAACAGTTTGCAGTGGAAAATCCAAATATAGAAATGGAACTTAAATTAAAAATGCTAGAGATTGAAAGGGAGGAAAGAGAAAAAGAAAGGGAGGAAAAAGAAAAACAAAGAGAATTTGAGTAGGAAAAATTTGCAAGACAGAGAGATTTTGAATTTGAGAAATTCGATAGAGAAGAAAGACTCCAAATGGAGCAACTAAAAATAAAAATAGCAACAGAAAATAAATTTCGGGCTAGCCAGGAGGTAAAACTGGTGCCTCCATTTTCGGAAAAGGATGTTGACAACTATTTCCAGTGTTTTGAAAAGGTAGCAAAGAGTTTCCTGTGGCCAAAGGAACACTGGCCTCTGATGTTTCAAACTGTCCTCAAGGGTAAAGCTCAACAAGCCTATTCGGCTTTGTCTGCAGATGATTCCTCTGATTATGAAGTTGTCAAAAAGGTTATTTTGAGAGCTTATGAGTTGGTTCCAGAGGCTTACCGACAGAAATTCAGAGGTCTGAAGAAATCTGAAAATCAGACTTATGTAGAATTTGCTAATGAGAAGAAGGTTTGCTTTGAGCGCTGGTGTGCTTCTATGGAGGTCAAGGATGATTTCAACTCACTAAAAGAGATGGTGTTAGTTGAAGAATTCAAGAACTGTGTTAAGGATGATGTTAAGACCTACCTTAATGAGAAGCAAGCACTGAATTTGCAATCAGCTGCCAAATTTGCAGATGAATATGTTCTCACACATAAGTCCAAATTTCAGTCTAGCAGTAACAATAGATGGTCCCTAGTTCAGAAAAAGGGTTACGGTGATACCCAAGATTCCTCACCCAAAGACAAAGACAAATCTGGTGATGGTGCTCAGAAATCCAGTCACAGGTCTGATCAAAGTATGAAAGCTGACAGTGACAAAAGTGATCTAGTTTGCAGTTATTGCAAGAAATCTGGTCATGTTACAACTAACTGTTGGTTCCTTAAAGCTAAGAAAGAAAAAAAAAAGGATACCAAACCAAATGCCTTTGTTAAAACAAGGTTAGAAACCCCTGTAGTAGATAACCGATCTGCTAAATTGCCTGCTTCTTGTGGGGCTAAAAAGCCTAATACAGCTGACCTCGTGAGGGAGGAATTTCTTCCATTTGTGTCAGAGGGATTTGTGGCTCTGAATGAGCATACTACTCCTGTCCCCATATATATCCTAAGGGATACCGGAGCTTCTCAGTCACTTTTGTTGATGGACTCCTTGGAGTTACATGATGAGACCGCTTCAGGGGATGTCATACTTGTACAAGGTATTGAAGGGAGGACTGTATCTGTACCCCTGCGCTCTATATTCTTGAAGTCAGATTTAGTTACAGGACAGGTAAAGGTGGGACTTATGTCAAGTCTACCTATAAAGGGTGTTTCTCTGTTGCTAGGCAATGACCTGGCTGGGGGCAAAGTAGTTCCCCCTGTACATCTTACTTCACAGCCGAGCACTGAAGATGGGGATGAGGACCCATCTCTCTATCCTTCTTGCGCAGTGACTCGTGCTATAGCCAAGAAGGCTAAAGAAGAAGATGTAGTGGTGCCGTCCATCACATTGAATAGTCAGGACTCAGGTGGTTCGCCTCATGACTCTGATTAGCCTACTATGGTTTCTCCGTTTGAGAACTTATCAGATACTTTTATCAGTTCATTGTTCAGCCAGCCAGAGGGGTTTGGTGATTCTGATGTGCCTGGAGACTTGTTTCTGTCCAGAAAGCGGTTGATTGAGGAGCGAACTAATGATCCTGAAATTTGTGTACTAAAGAGGAGAGCCCTTCCTGATAAAGAAATAGACGCAGTTCCAGTTGGGTATTATCTCAAGGATGGTGTGTTGATGCAGAAGTGGCGCCCTCCTGATATCCCTGCCAATGCAGATTGGGCAGTGGTCAGGCAAATTGTTGTTCCGAAGGTCTACAGGAATGAGATCTTAACAATGGCTCATAGTTTACCTTTAGGAGGTCATCTTAGTGTTAACAAGACTGTTGATAAGATCATGAAACACTTCTTTTGGCCTGGGCTTTGGAAAGACGTTTCCAACTTTTGCAAAACCTGTCACACTTGTCAAGTAGTTGGAAAACACCAGTTAGACCCACCTGTAGCTCCATTACAGCCTATCCCAGCATTTGGGGAGCCGTTCTCTAAGGACATTGTTGATTTTGTTGGTCCATTACCCAAGACTAGATCTGGAAATTAGTACTTGTTGACAATCATGTGTGCATCTACCAGATTCCCCGAAGCCATACCTCTACGTAACATCAAGGCAACTGCAATCTCGAAGGCTTTGATAAAGTTCTTCACGTTGTTTGACCTTCCCAGGGAAATTCAGTCAGACCAAGGTAGCAATTTCACTTCTGGTTTGTTTCAGCAGGTTGGGTATGAACTAGGTGCAAAGCAGATTCTTTCTAGTGCCTATCATCCAGAAAGTCAGGGTGCCTTAGAGCGGTTTCATTCCACTCTCAAGACAATGATGAGGACTTATTGTTATGACTATGAGAAAGACTGGGATGAAGGTGTTCATTTGCTGTTGTTTGCAGCTAGAGAAGCAGTGCAGGAGTCTACTGGATTCAGTCCATTTGAGCTAGTGTTTGGTCATGAAGTGAGAGGACCTTTGCTATTGTTGAGTGAACAATGGCGAGAGGAAGAGCCGCAAATCAGTCTGTTAGACTATGTTAGCAAGTTCAAGGAAAGATTGCGTGCAGCTTGTGACCTAGCCAAAGAGAACTTGAAATCAAGTCAGGGAAAAATGAAAACTTGGTATGATCATAAGGCTAGAAGCCGTGAGTTTAAACCAGGAGACAAGGTCCTTGTGTTGTTTCCCTTGCAGTCCAATCCATTGCAGGCTAGATTTCATGGTCCTTATGAAATTCTGACAAAATTCAATGATCCCAATTACATTGTGACTCCAGATAGGAGAAAACCAAAACAATTGTGTCACATTAACATGCTGAAGCCTTATCATGACAGAAATGCTAGGGTTGCAGCTGTCACTTCAGATTCTCCAATGGTCGAAACGTGTGAAGATGAGGGGGAGTTTCAAGATGATGAACCAAGAATTAAAGCTGAAGTTCTTTCATGTAAATTTTCGAATTCTGAAGTGTTGCAAAATCTTGATGTAAAACTCCAGCACTTAGAACCCTCACAGAGAGATCAGTTTGAGAGGTTAATCAAGAAATATGAGGATCTGTTTCCTGATGTTCCAAAGAGAGTTTCTATAACCTCTCATGATGTAGATGTTGGTGATGCCAAACCAATAAAACAGCATCCGTACCGGTTGAATCCTGAAAAGAGAAAGATTGCTGAGAAAGAGGTTGAGTACATGTTTAAACATGATATTATCAGACCCTCCAACTCAGATTGGAGTTCACCCTGTGTGCTAGTTCCAAAACCTGATGGAAGTACTAGATTCTGTACAGATTATGGCAAAGTCAATGCTGTAACTAGAACTGATGTGTTTCCAATACCTAGGATTGATGATTGTATCGATAGATTTGGGCAAGCAAAGTTTCTGATCAAGATTGAATCATTGAAGGGTTATTGGTGTGTGCCTTTAACTGAGAGGGCCAAGAGCATCTATGCTTTTGCCACACCATCTGGATTGTACCAGTATGAAGTCCTACCCTTTGGCATGAAAAATGCCCCAGCCACGTTCCAAAGGATGATACAGTCTACAATCGCCGGATTGCCACACACCGGTGCGTACATCGATGACCTGATCACATGGAGTGACTCCTGGGAAGAACATCTAAAAGATGTAGAGACGTTCCAGCGCCTGACCCAGGCTAACCTGACTGTTAACCTGAGCAAGAGTGACTTTGGTTGTGCTACTGTCACCTATCTTGGCTTGGTCATAGGCCAGGGTAAGGTGGCACCCATAAATGCTAAGGTCTAAGCCATCATGGACTTTCCAGTTCCTGACAACAAAAAAGCTTTGCGCCGCTTCCTTGGAATGATCGGGTACTACCGCAAGTTCTGCAAGAACTTTGCTGAGATTGCTCTCAGTCTAACTAACCAACTGAAGAAAGGCGTAAAGTTCACTTGGTTAGATGCATGCCAGAGAGCCTTCGATCGCCTGAAGTCTCTGCTGTGTCACTTCCCCGTGCTCAAATCTCCTGACTTCAATAAACCGTTCTCCATCGCGGTCGATGCTAGCGACCAAGCTTGTGGATCTGTGCTCCTACAGAGAAGTGACTCTGATGACATTGAGCATCCCGTGGCATACTTCTCCAGGAAGTTCAATCGCCACCAATGGAACTATTCCACAATAGAGAAGGAACTGTTGGCTCTGGTCCTTTCTTTCCAACATTTTGAGGTTTATGTTTGTACAGGACAAAAGCCAATGATTGTGTACACTGACCACAAACCGTTCATGTTTTTGAGTAAGATGAAAAACAAGAATCGGAGGTTGTTGAATTGGAGTGTGATTTTACAGGAGTTTGACTTGGAAATTAAGCATGTAAAGGGTACTGACAATGTGATTGCTGATTGCTTATCCCGTGTTTGAATAAGCGTATTTATCACGTTATGAGCATATTGTATTATATGTATATATGTATACACAAGTGTCTACTAACCATTTTTTTTTTTAATTTAAAAGAAAAATTTTGCCTTTGTAAGTCAATTTTTCCCTTTTGGAATGGAGGTGTAATGAGAATAGAGGCCACTAGATGGCAGTATTTGCCTTTTTTTTTGTTAAGCCCAGACTGGAGTTATGTTTAGACATGTCCTGGGCATGTCTGGGGACAGTCCCTGAAAATTAAAAAAAAGAGGTCTAAATGTGGGTGGGGTCTGCAAAAGAGTGTATAAGGAAAAGAATTGAGACAGTAGTAGTAGGAGAAATTGCAAGAAGAAGGATACATGTGACCAGACCTGTCATTCTGTTCAAGACCTGTGAAGTTTCTTTAGTGGATTTTTGCCTGTGTTTGAGCATTTTCCTTCCCCAGGACATCACCAAGCCACCCCAACAAACAAGGGACTGTAAATATTTCTGTTGTTATGTTGTTAATCAATCTTGGTCCTTAGTTGTAGGTTAGTTGTTAGTTGTTTTTTTTGTTAAAAATTAAATGTGTTCAAGTTCTAAAACTTTTGTGTCATCCTTCGCTGTTGTGTAAAGTAATAACAAATTGGGGCCATAACACTATGGAGAAATATCTCTCGGGATCACTCGCCTCTGGAATGATTCGCCCATCCTCATCGCCAGCTGGAGCAGGATTCTTCTTTGTGGGAAAAAAGGATGGCTCTCTCCGCCCCTGTATTGACTGTCGAGGCCTTAATGAGATCACGGTGAAGAACAGGTACCCTCTCCCCCTCATGAACTCTGCCCACCAAGCTGGATTTACGCAACGCTTACCATCTGGTGCGTATTTGTGAGGGAGATGAATGGAAGACGGCTTTTAACTCGCCCACAGGACACTGGGAGTACCTGGTTCTTCCGTTCTGGCTCACTAACGCTCCAGCTGTGTTTCAGAACCTAGTAAATGATGCCCTACGTGATATGATAAACAAGTTTGTATTCATTTACCTTGACGACATATTGCTGTCCACCTCCGTCTTCCCCTATCCATGCACCGTATTCATCCAACGTTTCATGTATCACAGATTAAACCTGCTATTACCCACCCCCTGTCATCTGGACCTGATCCCCCACCTCCCGCCCGCATAATTGACGGAGACGAGGCATTTACGATGCATGCTTTGTTGGACTGTCGTCAACGAGGTAGCGGACTCCAGTACCTCGTCGGCTGGGAGGGCTACGACCCTGAACACCGCAGTTGGTGCCTTCCCGGCACATTCTGGACAAAGAACTGATTAAGGACTATCACGCTTCACATCCACGTCCATCAGGTTCTTGGGGGGGGGGGGGGGGGTATTGTTATGAATCTGTGATTCTGTTTCTCATGTTTAAGCTCTGTGCCTGGCTCTGCCATGTTTAGGATTCTGTGTTAAGTGACCACTGCCTGTCTGACCATTCTTAGTATTGTGTATTGTGTTTTTGGTATTTAGATTTCTTGTTTTATTATTTTTCATGTTTAGATCATTTAGTTTTCCATGCCATATTTTCATTTCCATGCATTGCACTTCGTCTACCCTACCTTGTCTTATGTAGGTCTTTGCCCACGGTCCCTAGTCTTGCATGCCACTCATTCGGGTGATTTATTGGTTTCTGGGTTTTCAATCTTCTTTCATTATCTCGTGTGCTTCCTTCCCCTCTCTTTTACGATCTATTAATCCATACTAAAAGTTTTTACTTTTCGATAATTACTAACCAATATTAACATTGTATATTTTTACTAACTTACCAACGTGCACTCGGGATTGTATAGCTGCTCATATCAATTGACTAACGATCTCTCAGCAATCGCCCAATTCTAATCTCCGCCCTCTTGCCTATCTCTGTTGCAGCTTCTGTGAATTTTCACTTATATCTCATGCTTTCCTTTTCTTTAGACTATGCACTTTTAGTACTCCTTAACCGGAGCTGTTGTTTGTCCATAGGATTGTCTTGTGATCCCTGTCTGCGTTTTGGCATTTGCCAAATTCATGTAATTAGATTATTCCTCATGTGTCACTCCTGATTATTGTATCATTGATTGCACCTGTTCTCTCTGGTCATGTGTTTCACCTGGATGTGTATTTAAGATGTCTATTTAGTCACTTCCAGTTGTCAGATCGTTCTTCCTAGCTTCCTGTGCCACGTTTGTTTCTCGCCTTGATTCTTAGTGATTTATCTTTCTGACTGGATTGCCCAACCTTCGATTTTTACCTTTGTGATTTTGGAATATTGTTGCATCTGTGTGTTTTGACCATTTTTCTGCCCGACTACGAGATCTCTGTTTTCTGTCCTGGTAACGATTCGGATTACGTTGCCAATCCATCGCAGGGCGCACACACCATTCACAGACCATTCACTTTCACACTCATACCTATGGCCAATTTAGTGTCTCCAATTAACCTGATATGCATGTCTTTAAACTGTGGGAGGAAACCGGAGTACCTGGAGAAAACCAACGCGAACACGGGGAGAACATGCAAACTCCACAGAGAAAGGCCCCAGGCCGGATTTGAACCCACGACCTTCTTACTGTGAGGCAGCAATGCTAACCATTGTGGAGTTGTATGACTCTGGATGCTCGGACACACAGAATAAATTTTTCCTTTACTGTTGATTGTTGCTAGGACACTTCTGCAAATGTACTCATGCAAATTCTGCAATGTCACTAGACGCACTTTAGAGAGGTCGGCGCAATTTGAGGTCAAGGTTCAATGCAGTTGACCTTTGGATGCAGAAAATCAAGCTGCTGTGCGTCGTTAAAATTGCGTCATCGCTCATCCGTGCAGTGTCGCCTCTGCTGGATAAGCCTCTGCTGCATCGGCGACCGAAAGGACTGAGTTAATGTTAACATCCAGCTGCTGGGCTTTGGGTTATCGGCACAGCTTCGCTTCATACGCCAGATTTGCTAAGTCAGCCACTGCCATACCGGTATCCAGAGTTTGCCAGTTTAGCTGAAGTTGTTGAGCTAGCTGCTGTTGTTGAGCTAGCTGCGATTGTCAGGGTAGCCAGTTTAGCTGCTGTTGTTTAGCTAGCTGCGGTTGCCAGGCTAGCCAGCCAAGCCACGATTGCTGAGCCAGCCGCGGTTGCCGTCCACCAGGGGTGCGTTTCACTAAAGGATAGTTGCTAACTAACTTAGCAACTTAGATATTGCGTCTATTCACATCAGTGGGTCCAACTATGTAAGTTAGCATCTTTGATTTTGGGAAACATACCCCAGTTTAGCTGCAGTTGTTGAGGCAGAAGCAGCTGCCAGGTTATCCAGTTTAGCCGCGGCAAACATGCTCACTGCGATTACCAGGCTAGTCATTTTACTTCCTGTTGTTGAGCTAGCTACAATTGCCAGGTTAGCCATTTTAGCTGCTTTTGTTGAGTTTGCTGCGGTCGCCAGGCTAGCCAGCCTAGCTGCGTTTACTGAGTCAGCCGTGATTGCTGAGTCCGCCAGTTTAGCTGTGGTTGCAGAGCCAGCCACGGCCGCGGGGTTAGCCAGTTTAGCTGCGGTTGTTAGGCTGGCTGCAGTCGCAGGCCAGCCAGTTTGGCCGGGGCCATTGAGCTAGCTGCAGCCGCCGGGCCAGCCAGTCTAGCTGTGGTTACTGAGCTAGCTGTAGCCGCAAGATTAGCCAGCCTAGCTACGGTTGTTGAGCTTGCTGTGGTAGCCCTCCAGGGCTGCCATTGTCCAAAAGCTGTGGGCCTAGGTTCGTCTCCACATCGGCTGCTAGTAATATTATAATTGTCAGATGGATAAGCCCCGATACTCTACTTCCAGAGCTTACCGGTACCTGTTTCGAGGGGGGCGCCCAGACACGACCATTGTCCAGGAATGTGGAGCACAGGAGATGTTAGTTTTCAGTGATAGTAGCATTGAAATTCTCAATTGTGAGATGCCGCCGCATTGATAATAAACGTAGACAAACAGTTAGAACAGCACCAACTATCTTGTGTTCAAGTGATAATTGGGTCCATTTTGAAGATAGCGTTGGTTTTAAAAAGATGCATGAAGGTTTAAAAGACATACGTGCAGAGCCTTCCAGCCTGCCAGCGACCATATCCAACTGAGACACGTCCAGGGCGTCGTTCCAATCCGAAATAAGATACTCCCTTCACTTCTTCCCTCCACTCAAGCGAGCCCTCTGAATGACGTAGCAGGCGAGTAAGCCCTTTTTGAGCGAGGGAGGGCAATAGAGAGAACTTAGGGGGAGGGTTGTTGGACAGCGGATTGGAACGACCTTCGCAGCGTTTCTTCCACACTTCGACATTTGTTGACTAGTCAACGGGAAGTTAATGTTGCCATGGACCCGACTGAGTTAGCTGCTTGTACGTTTCACCTTTTACAGCTCAGCGGACTCTGTATCGCAAATTTATGGCAAGAAGAAGAAGATGGCTTGCTCTTTGATTGCTGCGGCACTTGCGACTGTTTTATAGGAAAATAAAGCTGCTTTCACACCGGACACAAAACAAATTTTTTGCACGACAGATTACATTCAAAGTCAATGCAAAGACTTTGCATTGACTTTGAATGTAATCTGTCGTGCAAAAAATTTGTTTCCCATCCAATGTGAAAGCAGTTTAAAGCTCCGCAACAGTCCTCGCGGATGCTATGGGCTAGCTACAGTAAAAATGAACGTAATGTTACATGCTTAAAGATAATGCGAAACCAATGCTCCTCACCCCCAAACCTTGCTATTTGCATATAACTCCGTCATAAATTACACTCTATTCGAGCACAATTCTTGCATTTGTATGGTATTTTTCCTGCCGTGATTCCTCCTTTTGCCAGCAGAAAAAAATGGCGGACGTGAAATCTTTACCGAGGGAGAATGAGCAAAGCATTCTGGGCAATTTCAAAGCTTGGAGGGATGTTCGTTGTTGGCTTCATTTGAGGGAGGATAATCGAGGGCTTGAGCAAATGAAAATGCGCCCTTCCCTCCGCAAAACTGGATTGAAAGGACCCTATAAGTGGCAGCCATCTTACATCAGGGATTTTTTGGGATTCCCCCCTCGATTGGAGAGCGAGTGAACACCACGAAGCAAGCATTTTTTCAGTTTGGAACGCAGCCCAGGACTACAGAATAAGCCATTACCTTCTTTCCAGTATGTGGTGAAACAGAATCACAGGCTCACATACAGGAGGCTAATTGTGTAATTATCCAGACTGAACATCCTTTTTGGGTGGAAGAAAAATGTATTCATGCGCTGCTAAGTGTACCAGGTTTGAATAATCCTACAGTGTGATTTTTTCTGAGGAGTTACTGATTGTATTATCTCAATTACCTGTGGACATAGCACATGTGCAAGTGTGCAAATATACTTGAACACACATGCTTGGTTCTAACTTTTCTGCTGTTACCCCATTACCTGAATGCCAAGCTCACAAACAGAATGAAAAATAGTAAATTTGCATGTTCCAAAGATATGGTTTTCTCTTTTCACATATCTCCCAGAATTTTAGTCTGTATGCTATATTGCAACAAATTAAAATATTCAATTAGCTCTGAGGTTAAAATTATATGTTTGCTGCCAATATCAAGCATGAGAATGTACACCCAAAAAAAGTCACCGTTTGGATGTAAATAAACAATGATTGGATGATTATTGCAGCAGTTTGTATGTTTCAGCTGGCAATAATTATTTTAACCCTGACTGAGCCGAAGCTTCTCATTTCTTAAAAAATTATGTTGGATGGTGTTACTCTTGATGGCTGAAAAGATATTACAATATTTCAGAAGGGGCAAGTTATTGGCCTGCATCAAGCAAAGAAAACGGTGTATATGGAAAACAAGCATGAGGAATCATTTAAGCTCACTATTGACAACCACAAAGTCCTGACCTTAACACATTGAATGTTAATTGGACATGCTTGAGAGGACGACAGAGTAATCCATCTTGTCGCAAAGACAAGATATCAAGCCAAAAATTGAGACAACTCGGATTGAAAATAAATTTTCTGATATTGCATCTGGTTATCGGAACAATAACACAAATTTGCACGATCAAAGATGGGGTTCCGACTACATATTTAAGTGTTCAACTTTTATTTTCTTTTTTTTTTTTTGGATGGAGAGTCTGCTCTCCTCTGTGTGGAAATTGATTCTTAAGGTTTTCATTCAAGCCTTTCTGAGTATTGTTTATTGCATTATTCAATGGCTTAACAAACATTAATGTCCACTGCTGCTTGCACAGATTGCATCATTCTTACCAGGGCAGAATTATTGCCAATCTTGATTAAAAAATGACAATAAAAGGATGCTGCCTCGCATCTGTTTCTGTACCAGGATATAAACTGAAGCACATACTAGTTTTCTCTCTCTCTCTCTCTCTCTCTCTCTCGGGCTTTGCCCCAGTATGGAATCAAACCTTCCATAGAACACCCTGTAACTGAGTGTGTTTATTAGAGACATTAATGCCTGAGTGCAATGATCTTTTCCCTCACTGGGATAATATCATCCCTGCTCATTAAGCCTGCTGTGAAAGACCTGGTTTGCAATCTGTAGCAAGGTAGAGGGGCCTCAGGCAAACAGGATTAATCTGGAATCCACTGAAAAGACACATGGATAAAATTAAACTCAACGACAGCAGGGGCGAAAATAGCGCTTGTAGTCCTTAACCAGTAATATATTTCTTTGTTCTGATCTGATTGTATTGTAATCATGAACCGCTACATTTATTGGTGATCCTTATCATTTTGGAATGCCACATTACAAAAGTCATGAACAAATGTTCAGGCAAAGTTTAATCTCATTGGGTAGCCTATGATTTCACAGGCATTTAAGATTTAACATAAATCACAAGTTATTCCAGAGATTCTATTCACAAAGCACAACAAAAGACATATGGCATGGCACTTCTTTACATAGTAATTTTTTATGTTTGGAACAATACTGTGAATAAAAGATATATTGATATGATTTTATATTAACAGTCCCTGGCAGTTATATTTAAGCTCAATATCACACTGCTGGTTGGAGCTATCAGCACAGAAGCTCTTCAAGGTGGCATTGCTCCAGGTGCTACTTGAGGCTAAATAATGATGAGATGCAGAAACAGATGGTGTGAATGCCCAGAAGCAGCACAATGCAGAGGGCTATCTCATTATTTTCATCAAAGAAGAGACTCTCTGATCCACTGTTTGGTATCTTTTAGAGGTTTCCTGGTCTTTATGATCAAGGTTTTAAGACAAACTGTTCATTTCCAAACAATGTTTTTAAAAGAGTGAAACATACATCAACATGCAAACCATCACTTCTCCCTCACCAGTTTTGGACCGCACTTTGGCTCAAGTGCTGTGTGGTGGTCGCGTCATGGTTGGAGTATCACATCCAAACAGTGACACTGCTTATCGTGCTGTCAAGCCTGCTACTCAATCAAGAGGATTTTCCCTCTTCGTGATTCATTCAATGACATACAAATGAAGATAATCACTGCAAAGGGCAGTTAAGGGTGTGACCAACAGATAAACAAACAGAAAATCATTCACTGAAGGATGACTTGCCAAAATTCCACTCGCTAATCTCAGTGACATCCTCGTGACCCATAACTGCTAGGACTGTGTTGACTTAATGAACAGAATGACATTAGATTGATGAGTCTAGCTTGAATAGAACCAGCGTTATTGACGGAAATGAATTTTTGACCTGTTTGATGACCTCAACCTTTGCTTTGATGATAGAATAATAGATAGAAAAGTATAGGCATCTAGCCGAGGCACTTTCGGACTCAATGACATAAAAATGAAGACAATCGCTTCAAAATAAATGGCAGGTAAGGGTTGACTAACAGATTTACAAACAGACATTCTAACTGAACTGAGTAATTTTTATCTTTTTATGTTTGACATTCACTTGGGCACTGTGCATATGAGTTGGATTGGGAGTAATTTCATTTGGCAAAGTCATGTCTTAATATTTTGTGACAAGAATATTTTGTCTTACTTTTCAGTTGACAGGCGTCACACGATAAAACAAATAGCTCCTTTCCTGGACTGAGCTCAATTTTTTTTGGCTGTTTTTACTTGATTACATGGTCAAATATTATACTGTGATCAGACTACAAATTTAAATGTCAAATCATACCAAAGAGCAGTCAGCTTAGCAAAGCACGATGTAATTGGACCAATTTCTAGCTAGCATTTTACATCAAGAAGGTGAGTAAAGGGTATTAGTCACTATTCAATTCAAATTCTATTTGTTTAGCGCTGTTCAGGACTGAGATTGACCCACAGCGTTTTGCACAGGACAGGGCCTGAAACCCCCAAGGAGCAGCCAAGGACAGCAGTGGCAAGAACAAACTCAAGAAACCTTTCACAGAATCTGGCTCCAAAAGATTGAACCCAGCCGCTAGACGAAAACTCCAGAGAAACGAGGAGGGGACGGAGAAGACTGGAGAATGGAGAGGACAAATGGGGGAGACAAGACAAGACACAGGAGCAGCATTTCAGATGGAGGGCAGAAAGTGACAAGAGCAGAATTGTCTGTTGCATTGCAGAACATAAATATATGCAAGCTTCACACAGCTTACAAAACCAACAAATACAAAATGAAGTTAATGCTGGGTTGGGCGAAGGTTTGGGTTCAACTGAGACACAAGTGGTGGCCGCAGTCGAGCTGACGAGAGCATAAAGTAATGGCAACTGAACTCATAATTCAAAGATTATGTCGAAAGTTAAATTTTCATCTAGGTAATGCTGTTAAACTTTGAGGTTAAGGGCATTTAACCTTATCCAGAAAGGTCTGATGTAGGTACAGGGGTTCTTTCCAAACAATCAGTTATCTGATTTCTATTCATTAGGGCTTTAGCAAAGACTCTTGGGTTTGATTAGTAGAATCAGCTGTCTAAGTGTTTGGCTGGAATAGAAACCTGCACCCACACCTGCCCTCTCAGGATAAGGTTGATTGCCCCTGTGGTAGGTTCTTCCCCTGAAATACTTCAGTGATATCCAATAGATTACATATGAAGAATTCAAGTTGTACATTGTAATAGTGGCTCGGCATAAGAGTATGCTAAAATCTTAAAATGTAAAATATACTGACACAGGCAGACAATCCAAAATAAATTATGATTTTTTTCACTAATTGAATCTGTCCTCTTTTTATTAAAATCGATCCTGAAGTGAATCGAGACAAAGAAGCATGACACCTTCCTTTTATAACCTAGAGCTGTGTCACTTTGAGCACTTGAAGGTTGCCGTCAGCTTTGGTAATAATGAGTGATCATGATCCAAACATAGCGAAGGTGCAGCGCTGTATTTCATGCAATCAGAGGAGATACCATAATGGAAACCATGAATTAGATGAGGGGTCCCCAAACTCGGTCCTGGTGACCCACTGCATACGTTGGTTTAGTTCCAATCACTCTTACAATCCCAGAATTGACAAACTTAAAATTTTCTTAATTAATTGCTTTACAGGCCAGAGAGATATTTCACCTTCTTAAACCACTTTGACAAAATGGTGATACATTCCATAATGTTTAGAAGTTCAACATTTATATTGTGCTCATTTTGTTACATTCCTTGTAAGGAAGACTTGCCAAGGTGGCAGTAAGTTTTAAATGATCAAAATCAAGACTGTGGTGAATCAATTGGCTGCTAATTAGGCTTTATATTTTTCCTAACGGTTTTCCTAAAACAAATCACAAAAATAACGCCAAACAGGTTTGACTCATGATCAAATGCTTTGCTTTTGAAATCTCAAAGGGAGTTCCCAATAACTTAGGTTAGTGAACTGGGCCACTCTCAATGTGCCTTCCTATTTGTCCTTACGCCTATATATACCTCCTACATTCCCACAATCCCCACTTGTCTCGTTTCTATGTCCCTCTCACCCTTCACCTCCCCAAGAAGGAAGCAAGAAACAGCCACCACCTGGGACCCCAGGGGGCTTGGGAGTCACACGGTCTCCAACAAGAGATGCGAGCCCCACCCTGACTCTCGCCACCCAGGAGGCACCCTACGTCCGCACAATCACAGACCAAGTCCAACACCGCACCCGCCCCGATCCCCTATTCGCCCGATCTCCGATCCGCAATGCCACCCAATACTCTCTTCTACTTTGGGAGTGGTCAAGAATTCATTCATTCCCTTTTAAATGATTAGTTTTAGTGACCACATGTCCACAGTTTCAAGAATTAAAAGTCAGTTGATTTTACAATTTCAAGAGTCAAAATTTCCTTCTATGTTTACCTTCGCCAGCGACTTTGCTGACGAAGGTAATGTTTTGATCCCCGTGTATTTATTTGTTTGTCTGTCTGTCTGTCTGTCTGTCTGTCTGTGTGTTTGTGTATCGAATAACTCAAAAAGTACCGAACGGAATTCCATAAAATTTGGTGGGTTGATTTGGCATGACCTGAGGATCAATCGATTAGATTTTGGGAGTGATCGGGTCAAAGGTCAAGGCCACGAAAAGGTCAAAACCGACTTTTGGCCATATCTCGGTCAATTTTTATCCGATCGGCATGAAACCAACGCCAGTGGCGAGGGATTCAGTGGCGTCGGCGAAGGTATGCGCTCTACCGAGTGCCCGTTCTAGTTATGTAATGTTTTACAGTTTTAATTTGCAGCTCTCCATGTGCAAAAATTGCTATTTCTAACACAATGTGGCCTAAAACGGTAAATAATCCCTATGATGATATCCATATGAGCATGGGAAGCGAGCGCATTTCAGAAAAATTTGCAGTTCATTAAAATTCTGGGATTGCAATTGAGGCTAGAACAAAAACCAGCAGACACAGTGGGTCCTAGGACTGAGTTTAGGAACCTCTGTTATAGAGCACATCTTACAGTGCATCATTCATTTTTCAGACTCAGAGGACACTTAAAGTCATCTCACTCTGAAAAAGTGTCATTTCTGAATAGCCTTATGGTTTGTTTTGATGTTTTGACAGCCAAAAAGAATCTTTTTTTTTCATATTCCCTGAACCTTAATGTAAAATTGATCCCATTCTATTTTTTCACTCATACTGCCAGCTTTTCTGTCACTGTTTATCATTTGTGTGTGTGTGTGTGTGTGTTTGCGTGTGTGTGTGTGTGTGTGTGTGTGTGTGTGTGCGTGTGTGTGTGCATACCCATCCCATTCAAACACACATGCTCACACACACACACACACATACACTCATAATTCATTGAAAAAAATTCATCTGATCACATAAATTGTAAATAGTCTCAAAAACATACATAAAATCCAGGGACACACATGTACCGATACATATGTATTAACTCTTCTTCAGGCACAGGAAGACAAAAGGCTGTCTCCACCCTAAACCATACTGATTGAAAATCTAATCTCCTTAATCTCGCAGCCATGAGTCAGTAGGTCCCATTACCCACAATCCCTCTTGGGCTGAAGCACAGACAGGCCAATAATGGCTAGATTAGCAAACAATATATATATTTTTTTTTTTTCCACTTGTATTTATTTCCCTTTTAACCATTCCTTGAAGATGGTTCCCACTCTTTTTTTTTTGCTTGCCTCCAGTTATGACAAATCATATCAAAGAGCAGTCCGGCTTAGTGAACCACAAAGCGATTGGAAGGATCTCCAGCCGGCATTAGGGTGAGCCTTCTGACATTCAATAGGTGGATTTAGAATCCTTTGTGTTCCTCCCTCAATTTGTCCACTCGGCGTCACCGTTTCAATGGAATAAAGCACGGTGTGACTTTCATCCTAACAAGGTATTGATCCCCCTCTTCCTCTCTTACCCTCTTGCCATTTTCAGTGCCATTGGGGTAATTGCTGTCATGTAAGTTACTGAAGTGAGAAAAAGACATTGGGGGTATTTTGTTGTTTAACCCGATAAACTCCAACTTTCCACTTCAGTTTTCCCTTAAGTAGGTTTTAAGTCAGAAAAGGCACTTTTTTCATATTGTAGGACAATGTCACACACATATTCTGTACTTGCTGGTTGCAGCCACGTCACACTTGTATTGACAGAAATATTCAATCCCAGGCTGCCATGTTTTGATGGCCACAGCATTACATCAAATGGAAAATATTTAGAACTTGTCCATCATTTTATGCACATTGTAATTCAGATGGACATATTTGGGATCATAGGAAACCTCGGGATCTCCTCTAGAATTTAAATTGGTCCCACAGGTTTGAATACAGCTGCTGTATTTGACAGACTCATATGGGGGTCCGTAGGTTTTATGGGGTCAAGAGAGAGAAGTAGGTTGCGCCTTTTAGCTGTAGGTTTTCGTTATGGTAAAATGGAACATCTCAGAAAGCCTGAGCAGGAAAGATACAATACGGCCGACATTGGGTGGAACATATGAGCCTTTTCCATGTCCTGTGTCTATGTTATCACAGCAATGGTCTTATCTGTTGTGATTCTGGTCTACCTTGCCATGTTTGTTTTGACTGCCTCATGTGTATTTTGATCTTTGCTTTGTCTGACCTTTCTTGAGATATGTGTATTGTAATTTGGTTGCTTTTCATTCATGTATTGTCTTAGTTTTGATTTTCCATGTTTTGCTTATAGCCATAGTTTTATTCCAGTCCATGTTTTGATTTTTCCATGCATTGCACTTTGTCTCCCCCTGTCTGGTCCTTGGTCTTGACTTTGCTCACAGCCCCAGTAATGCGTGCCACTCCTTCGAGTGATTTAATGGTTCCTGGGTTTCAATCTTCCTTCCCCATCTCGTTTACTTCCTTCCCCTTGCTTTTTCTATATTACTAACACATACTAACAGTTTGTTGTTTTTGCTAATTTACTAACCGAGATGAACATTGTATATAAGACTAACTTACTGACGAGCACTCGGGATTGTATAGCTCCACTTACTAATTGATTAACAAGCTCTCAGCACTCGCCCTATTCTAATCTCCGCCCTTTGTCTCTCCCTAATCTTCGCTGCTGCATTTCAGTGGAGTCTCCACACCTTATGCTATCCTTTCTCTTAGTATCTGTGCACGGTAGAACACCTTGACCGGAGCTGTGTCTTTGTCTATAGGTTTGTCCCGTGATCCTTGTCTGCGTTTTGGCTTCTGCCAATTTCATGTGATCAGGTTCTTCCTAATGTGTTGCTCCCTTGTAATCAGTCTCACTGTTTCCACTTGTGTTCTGTTCTCATGTGACCCACCTGAAATGTATAATAGATGTCTCTTCACAGCACTGCTTTGTCAGATCGTTCTCTCATGCTTACCTGTGCCACGTTCACTTCGCCTTGTACCCATCGTGATTATCTTTCTGACTGGACCGTCCTTGACATTCGATTTTTGCCCACTCCCTGTACTTTGCCGCCTTCTAGTGTTTTGAACCTTTTTTGTCTGACCTTGATTTTTGCAATTGGTGCCCTGGTTATGATTCTGGATTTCGCCCATTGGATTCTGATTTTGGATTGTGGACTCTGTACTGTTGCCTGCTCTGTTGGGGGGTTTCCCCCTTCAGAAACAAAGCCTCCTTTTTGCATTTTACTGGTTCTCGCGTGTGGTCCATTTCGTAAAACCTCACATTATCAAGTGTTTTAGTATTGCTCTGATCATGAAAATGTTATGTCTCTGAATTAGAGAGCCAGTTTTCAGTTACCATTTGCTTGAAGAGTGAAGTGTGTGTGTTTTTTTTTTATTTTTTTAACACTCCTATCATGTTCAGATTAATAAGCCTTATTTGGGTGAGGTCAGTTCGATCCCCGCAGTTAAAAACTACATACAGTTTAAACTGAAAGTTCTACCCAATCTCCTCTCAGCTCATTCATGCTTTTCTACTGACCATTTCAACAGCCAAGTGAATAAAACACGACTCCCCCATCCTCCCTTTATACATCAATCATCGATTTTACGTGATTATAGCAAAATCAATGGGACCAAATGTGAAATGAATGAGAAATTAATTTGACCATGCCCTCACTCTCAGGCAACGCTACAAAAACCAGATCAATATTATGGTTTTATGTAATAATTGATCCTGAGGTCAAAATGAACCAAACAATAGCAATGCTTACAAAATGTATTCAGGATGTGAATTTTTTTTTTTCAGTGAAATTCATGGTCTACTCATAAAGTTAGGGGGAACAAAACTAGCAGAAAAAAAAATGTTAACCATGTTTTTAGAGACGTTGAACATTAAGTCAGGTCAAATTGACCCAGAACATAATAGGAGGGTTAACTCTATTGGAAAATCTTGATGTGAGTCAAGATATTTCACATCACTGGCAATATTTTGCAGAAAATTAGCCGGAAAAAAATAGAAATAGGACTTTTTGTTGAAATGCAGGAGACTGACTTTTCTTTCATTTTGGAGGTAAATGCTTCTGCTGTTCCCCACCCCTCTTCCCCGAGGGCCCTCTTCCCTACAGTCTGACCCTCACACCCAGTCTGCCCAGCAGGAGGAGCCGCGTGACCTGTGAAAACTCGTTCCCCGCTCGGATCAGGTTCCCCTGGGCGGTCTTTGGGTTTTAATTAGGATGCAAAAGTTGGGTCTCCCCTGGCTCACCATTACTGATCTGGGTTCACTTGTGCCTGTGGGCCTGCAAAACAAACAGGCAGACAGATCGTTACAGAGAAGCTTTGGGGAGAAGGCAGATCACTGAGGACCAGTGTTGGGTGTGGAGTATAACAGGCTTGAAACAAACTGAATAAAAATTACCACCATACATGTTATGGATGTGGCTTTATCTTTTTTCCTCTATCAGAGGTACAACTGGCTGTATATGTAATTGTGTCTGCATACGTTCAACCAGCAGAACTATCTGCTGTAAATCTCTACCTGTATTGAAATTGAAAACCATATGTAATGCTGTTTTGAAAACTTTAAATGGATGTACATTCCTTGCAGTACATTCTATGTACACTTCCAAGCTTTTGTCAATATACAGGCACACATCTTTTAAATGACACAATTTTATTAGCTGAACTGGTTCAGATACGGATAATGATTGAGAAATTTTACACCCTCACTTTCCCTGTCACTACGATCAGACAGAATGTCCCAGATTGCTGGAAGACATTGTAAGGCAGGGGTTCTTTAACCCCATCCTCAATGGGCTTTCATACCAAACGATCAGTAACATATCTGATTCTACAATGTTGTACTGATCAAGCATGGCTGGGATCAAAATCTGCACCAACATTGGCCCTTTCTAGATATAGTTGAATACTCCTGGTCAAAGGAGTGAGGAGAGAATCAGCTTTGCTTTTACCCTATATTATACATAACCATGTAACACCAAGGCTTAGTTTCAAATTTCACAAGTTACCAGCTTATCACTATTTTAGGCAAGATGAGGATAACAGTATTCTAAGAATAATCGACCATAATTTTCTGGAAACAGAAAAACAGGTCACACTTTGGTCTCGAAAAGTAACCGCTGCTGTCTGTCAGGACAGTACATGTTCATTTGTTCTGAGCTCAGTCCAATAGTGCACTCCGCACAGATCAGGAGGTTCTCTCTAGGGATACATGGTGGTAGTGAAGTGGTTAGCGTGCTGCTCCTGGGATTGAATGGTGCTGAATTCGGGTCCTGGCCGCAGCTTTTTTCATTGTGTTTTTGGGCTGAACTCTACACTCAAAATGTCGGGGAAATCTTACTAAATGCCAGCAGGGTAAAATAGGATGGACAAGAATCCCATCCAGGGGGAGCAGCAGTACTCCTAGTTGCTTCATGCTACAGACAATGGAGACAAGCACTGGCCTGATAAGCCACTTGGCATGGGACTGACTTCACCTTTACCTCTCTGAATCTGAACCTAATGTGGTCTCAGGTTTACTCTTGATAAATCAGAATAGAAACTAGTTTTCCTTCCAAATTATAGTATTTTTGATCAACAGAATGATGACAGTCTTTGTCTTTGAGAGAAAAAAAAACAAATAACTTTTTCATATTTCAAATACTTTAATATATTCCCAATCATTCCTCAGTATGTTAAGTCATCAGATTTTTAAGAGGAAGGAAAGATTATGTAGATGTTGGTGCTTTGTACTTTTACTTTCTGCCGGTATCTTATTGGCTGCCTATTGTAAAAAAAATGTCCCTAAGTGGAATAATGACGTTGTTTCTATTTGATTTTTAAAGGATAATAATCGAACATCTTACTGTACTTGTTAAATTCAATCAAAGTGATGTGTTGTGTGCCCAAGGGTACTCATTTATAACACCCATAACTTAGTCCTTTTGCGCACTTGGAATGAACATGAGGTAATTTAGGAGAAAAAACTTGGAAAAAGTTTCAAACACTTAAAAGGTTTTTCAAAAAGAGTATCCTGAAGGGCTCTTAAACTGTGTATCTAGGGAAAACATTGGATTTAATTCACTGATGACACAGAACTGAGTCCACGCCAGGAGGGTCTCAAACGCCAGGATATTTTTGCCTCACAGCACAATAAAAGAAATGAGGCAGAATGAGAAACTTTAAACAAGAATGAGGTCTTTGCTTTCTGAAGTCCCAGTCCACTATATTATCCTGCAGTCTTTTCAGTGCCTGTTTAAAATGCAGAATAGAGGGTATTTAATTAGCCCATCTGAGGGTACATCTGACATGCGTTCTTTTCAACAAAATTTTCATCAGGGTTTTGCTTGCCCTTGTCTACACCATACATATTAATATTAAATTGCCATTTGGTTCTTTATTAAAATACAGTGAACAGTATCACAGCATTATTCATCTATCCTCCTCTGATATACTGTATATGCAATCCTATAGGGCCTTTTGCAAATCAGAAATTAACCAAGCAGGCAAATTGGTATGGCCATACTGCCAAATTGACTGAATCATTTGAAATGTAATTAAGATGTCATATATTTAGAATTTAAAAGATGTCATTTTTCTTTGTATGTCAATGACATTTCAGTGTGTGCACCAGTGGCAATTGATGAGACGGAAAACAAAGGAGGCAGAACATACCTTTAAATTGACCTTTTTTTCAATCTTTTTTGTGTTATCTTTAAACGAATTCCTAAAACTATTAACACTATCAGGAGTTGCCAGCTCTCCTTGTGAAGATAAGAATGAAACTGAACATTTCATTTTGAAGCGAAATTGCATTTCAAACATTTGAATATAGTACTTGTTGCTAATCTTCATTTTTATCATTTTAATTTAAGTCTGCATTCTCATCAAATCAGATTTTGCAGTGGAAACGCAGGTCTTCATTGTGCAGTTGATGGTGGGGACTACTTGGGATACCAAGAAAAAAATTATGGTGCGGCTCTCCTGTAAACAGCTGAGACTCTCGGCTATCTGGTTCTGTTTGGACCTTTTTGTTCATTTCAGTTAGTATTATTATTTTTAGGCTTCATTTATTATTCTGCCATTTCATTTATATTATCCTTTCTTCATTTTCCATTGTATCCCTTGGGGTGGCAAAGTGGCACAGTGGTTAGCATTACTGCCTCACAGCAAAAAGGGTTCGAATTTTCTACGTGGAGTCTGCTTGTTCTCCCCGTGTTCGCGTGGGTTTCCTCCAGGTACTCTGGTTTCCCCCACCAACAAAAACATGCGTCACAGGAACACTCCTACCAGTGCTCCTGACCAAGGAACTGGCCTTAGAACTGGAGTTGGTCCCCGGGCACTGCTCTGTGGCTGCCCACTGCTCCTAACTATAGGATGGGTCAAATGCAGAGGACAAATTACCCCACGGGGTTCAATAATGTATATCATATCTTATCTTTTCTTATCTAATGCTCTCTTTTTCACTCCCGGCTTGATCGTTTCTCCTCATTACGCCCTCTCCCTGCTTCTCTCCCTGCTCACCTGCTATGTTTTGATTACTTGGGTTAGTTTTTTTCCTTGTGCCTCCTGGGTATTGTGTCTACTCACGTCCTGTCTCCCCTCTGCGTTATTCCATTTTGTTATTCTATAATGGTCTCGCTCTGTGCCCCTCCTCCTTCTCACATCTCACTGTCACCCCCCACCTCTTGTGCATTTTCCCAGTATATTCACGTTCAGTTTTTGTGATTCATTTTTGCGGTCTTGTCTGATGTTTTTTGTATGTATCTACATGCGATTTGTGAGTATTCACTATTTGTTCAGTTCATTGTTCTTTTTAAATAAAACTTCCTGCAGGTTTTTTCATTAGTATCTGGGCCTGGCTCCTCTCCCGAGTCCTAGTCAGAAACAGAGTCAACTTTTGGAGAAGCACAACCTAACGTCATGCTGCAATGGCCAATCATGCACTGGCAATCAGTCTGGAAGACATCTACGTCCCCTTCTGAATTTGCGGTTTAAAGTTCACAAGATGACATCACCTAAATGGGCTATGAAGTGATACTGCCATCCCGCCGCACACCCTGTGGGAATAGCCACCACGCCTGATTGGGTGTGAATGCAGCCTAACATTTTTGAAGCACAAGTATGAAAGCCAGCATTGCAGGATGTGCTAAAAGCAAACGTAGAAGTTGACAGAGTAGTTTATCCAGTGGCATACCGTTGGTGGTAAGAAAGCTTAGCAAAACAATTTTAATATTTTTTATTCACAAAAATGGCTGCATATATAATATTAGTTTTCACTTTGGGCTCCTGGCACATAAAGGTCCTTTCAGTCAGTACCTTTCATTTGACTCACTTAATCAAAAATGGATTTAGAAATCGCAAGCAATGTAATATGTGATCGCGTTACTAGTTGACTTTTGAATTTAGTCTTGTGTTACTACTTCAGATTGTATTTCCCCAAATCTATTTTAGAAGGTAAACTTTTAAGCTAAAACATATCCAGCTGGCCAGCTTTATCACTTTTACCCAAGGTTATTTTCATTTCTTCTCTTCAGCAGTGCTCTCTGTGGAAAAGTTCCAAGAGGAGTTAGAGACAAATAATAATGAACAATTTTGTTTTAATTCAACTCGTTCGGACACTTCCCTGTAAAAGTTAAATAAACATATTAAGGTTATCAGTCCACTCAGTTCCTTTGCCATGGAGACACTCGTTGACAATTCCTGTTCAAAATGGAGAAAAGATTTTTAATTGCATTTCTTTGGTCAGGGAAACTTTCAGTCACATTTGTTCCACTTAGTGCTTCCACTTCTAAAGATTCATGATTCTCTAATCCCACAATACTTCATTAGATTTTTTTTTTTAATATGTAGCATTAAATTTCATATGATATTTTTTATTTACTGGGACTTCTCTGATCATTTTACCTTATTTCTTTCCTTCAGATAGCAATTGCAATTTGATTTTTAATGCTTGATGGAAAAACCTCTAAATTGAATTTGTCACACAGTCTCTTATTGTATACAGTGTTACGCAGTACTTTGGCAAATTTTGAACACACTGTGTTATTCTTGTTCACTTTCACTTCATTTTTATTTCAGAGATGTGCTTCTAGCACACCAATCTCACACAGCCTGATTATCGGCAGAAAAGTGCTTTGATTTTCTAGCTCTTTAAAATATTTTACAAATTCAAATAGTGTAATCACATCATGCTCATAGAGGATATCATTGGTAGTTTTCTCTGCAATGTATTACTACCGCCAAATATTAGAGCATTTAAATATTCACTTTGTCCTGCATCTTAAAGAAATTCAGTTAGCCACAACATTAGAAACACTTGTCCATGTTTGTATAATTTACATTCAATTGTTACTTCATCTAAACTTCCCTCTGTTTATAAGTAGCGATCATTTAAGAATGGTTAGCATTTACTCTATCAAGAAATGGCGACTTTTGCTCGGTTTCATAAGGAAAATTTATTCTGCTTACTTCTGCAACTTTGTCCTTTTACAAATACACAGTCATTAAAAATGGCTTAACTCCTACAAATTTGCTCTGCTAATATACACTTTTTTTTCAGAATTTCCCTTTTTACCAATCCTGTAATTACAGTAAGGAGTCCATAAAATACTGTAAATATTAGCTAATCAACTGGCACCTTAACTTATTCTCAAATCAATGCCAATTTTATTGAAAACATCTATATGCACTTCATGGAATAGATTCAATCTAACAAAGACAGAACTAACAAATATGCCAGCAATGCAGTTGTTTACAGACACTAAGTTAGGTTCATTCACATTGATTTCCACATACGCACACGCAGTCTGAGCTCAGGACACACACATACCTTAGTGCACTTTCCTCTCTCACATTCATTCACATTGGAAAAGATCCAAGGCTTAAATTTTCTTATGATCTGACACCATTGTTGCTTCGATAACATACACAAACAATGCTCTATTTCAACTGAACCCAAATTCCTTTGCTCACAATGATTCCCAGAATCATTATGTCAGTGTTCTACACACTCCTCAGTCTCAGACCCACAATGATTCCCTGAACCATTATGTCAACTTTCAACAAATGCCCAGTCTCAGTCACACTTCGTCATCATCAGTCCCAGAACAGCAGTCCTTACAACAACCACAGCAACCTCTTTACTGTTCATCAGTCCCATAATTGGCAATATTACTTTCTCTGCCTCACAAAAACTAGGCCGAATTCAGTAAAAATTCCATCACTCACCTGCACCTCCACTCATTGTTTGGAGAACCCCCCGTTTCTGACCTCCTACACACCCCAAAAGGGCCATCTCAAGCGGCCTGGGCTGAGGTCTTACCACAACGTCCCCTGGACGACCGTGCGCACGGTTTTTAGTCGGCGCTGATTCTCCAGGGAGTGCATGTGAGATATTGGAATCCCGGACGAGCCCCCAATGTTAAAGGAATTTTGATTTTACATTCCAAGTATTACCTTCAGGAGAGAAAACTCAAGACGACTCAGGACAAAATCAGTCGGAGGCAAGGAAGTTAATATCCAAGCCAAAGTCCGTTTACTTTTTTGCAAAAAAGGATCCCCACATACAGAAGTTCAGGTCAAAGTGGAGGATACACAATTAGAAAGTTCTCTGGTATTTGTAGGAATACTCCGTGGCGTTCTCCTCCCCCCGTGCTGATTTACACATCACGCGAGCCTTGCGTCACACGCAACTGAGTCAAGTTGGTACGTAACCACGTCAAGTTGTCTAGGGATACACACACATCTTGCCAGGGAGGAGAGCACCTGCCTTCTCTCTCAGCTCTGGCTCCAGCTTATCTTGTTATGGATTCCGGAGCTTTCTATGAACACATAAACTTAGAGAAAGAGAAAAACATCTTGCCCTTGGTACAGACATTCAAGTTGTCATGACTTTAGATAGGCTACATGTCATGACTCACTTGTAGAGTTATGCAGGCCCCTGCTAAATCAGAAATATGCAAGCACACACACACTCTAGGCCTATGAAGTTGTGAACTAAAACAGAATATGAGCAAGCAAGGATAAGCAATTAATAATAATTAAATTAATCAATAAAAAATGTTTCCACAGATAGCCTCACTTTTCAGTGCTTAATTATTCTAAACTGGGGTGTATTTCCCAAAATCACCGTAGCTAACTTTCATAGTGAGGTCCATTGACTGTGAATGGACAAAATATGTTAGTTACTAACTACGCTTTTGGGAAATGCGCCCCTGGTGCCTGTTTGATTAACCTGACAAGCAAGCGCTAAGACTGATTGGAAGAATTTCAAATTGGAAGAGACTTGTCTATGCACCTAAATTCCAATGTAAATTGTCATAATTTGTCAATATGTTTTTTTAAAAGTCCTTAACTCATGTAACTCACAAAATGCCACAGATTCCCAAGGTCTATTGGAACTAAGACCTTTTGCCTGAAAGTTTGGTATAATTTGTTACACTGAAGATTCGTTACACAGAACGTCTCTTCAGATGTTTTTTTTCTTTTTTTTTTGGTAATGCCTGTAACATTCTGATGAAAAAAAACACAATCTAATGATTAATTACTCTGCTGAATAAATTGCTAAACTACAGGTGGAAGTCAGAGAAATTTGGGGGCTTTTTGCATTTAGTCAGATTAGAATAGTTACTATATCACAACTATTATATAAATATAGCTAATTGGCAATCAATTCATCATTGCCATTTCTTAATCCTTAAAGGCTTCATATTGGTTTTGATTACTCAGCACCTACAAGTAAATGATTGTTAATCAGGCAAACAAATTTGGGTATAATCAAACATTGAGACGTGAGGTGATTGCAGGCCTTTCATAACACACCACTGAATTTAAAGGGTATATCCCGGCTGATTTAAAATGTAAAATGCACCAAATTTTGAGATACTATGTAGGATTTTTAGTCACTTCACGCATTTTAACCAATATAACACATCAGTCAGTGCCAGATATACCTGGTTTAATAACAGCATTTTAGTCAGAATTTGCCTGGCGCGAAAAAAGCTGGATCTGGATCGCCCAGGGAAAATGACTTTCACTGATGTCACGTGCGGTTCCCGCAGCCCATAGGCAGCGCTGGTCTGATAGTGTAAGATAGTGTTGATAGTGTTAGATGGGTGATCAAACTGGGATGCAGCAAATGGCTGGGAAACTGGAGGAGCCTGGGAACTGAGGCTCATCCTGTACTTCAAAGAACTCAGGAGTCCTGCGATATAACAATAAGTTGTTGGGACGTCCTCAGGATGAGTGGGCCATTGACTCCCCTGAATGTTTGTTTAGTTGAAGTAAAGGGAAGCAAAATGTGTTTACGGTTGAGTGTCTGAGGGACTGGGGGCTTCATGAGGGAAGAGAACGATAAGCAGGTCTCTGGTGAAGCGTGAGGGGTAACCATCACAGATCTCCCCTTGTGAACATCTCTGCCCTGGTCATTATGCTATTGTATGCTGTTGTAAAATGACTTATTCACAAATCACCTTCTTCTTCTTCTTTTTGGGTTTTTATGGAAGTTTACAGACCATGTGGTGTATTACCGCCACCTACTGGATTTATATTATCACTTATATTATCTTTAAAATCAACCAAGGGAAGAAAAAAAAATCTGCAGTTCTCTATTATCTATAACTAAACTAAATGCAACCAGTCAGTATCTGGCTTCCTCTCCCAACCAACCCCTTTTCCAAAATCTATTGGATATTTTACGTTGACGTTCTTATTTTTCAAACAGAAAAGGTTTTATCCTACACAGTAAAAAATGGAGTGTCAATATTCCAGAGTAAACCCATTTTCCTCTGGATAGAGTAGTTATAGCACTATGCAGAGTGAAATCGTCTAAATGGAAATGTCAAAAGTGAGAGTCAATTCCCACTTCCACACAAGGACGAAATCTACTCTGCAGGGTGATGATTCCCTATTGTGTCAAATATTTTTACACACCTCATTGTTAATTTTGACACAAAATAGAGTAAAATTAACTATAAAAATCTTACACTGGCTGTAGAGTAAAATTTACACTGATTTTGAGTGGGACCAAATGTTATCTGACAGAGAGTTAAATTCAACTCTTAAAGAGTAAAATTGACACTATGATTTTTACTGTGTACCTTGACATGTTTCGACGGGATACTCCCGTCTTCTTCAGAAGAGTCACCGATGTTGCGAGTGACGCGTCTTATCAGCTGATGTTAGCGAGGCGTGGCCGCCCTGTCAGATTTGACAGGGCGGCCACACCTCGTGCTGTCCGGCCGCTCCTCCAAGATGGCACTCCAGGTGTGGGAGAGCGTGTATGCCCCCTCATCCCGGTTCATGGTCCTGTGGGCCCGCTTCCTGATTTCAATTGCCTCCATGATCCAGTGTTCATGTCGATTGTTCTGAGTGCGGATGACTTTGGCCTTGTCCCAGTCCATAATATGATTTTCCCTCTTGCAATGGTCTGTGATTGCTGATTTAAGGTTTACCTGTAGTGCTTGTTCCTTAACTGAGCGTGTCTGTCTTACTGTTGTCTCTTTCTCGCATTCTTTTTGGTGTTCTTTTTTACCCGAAAGACCAAATTGACTACTGTAACAAATGTGACGTCATTTACGGAATCCCATGCCGGTCTTGCCATAAAACATACATTGGGGAAACAGGCAGACCTTTTCATACACGTAAAAAAAGAACACCAAAAAGAATCTTTCCTCAACCCTTTAATCCAACAAATCACCAGATTTGCGTGTAAAATAATTCAGCAAAAGAGCTTTTCATGACAACTGCATCATATTAATACATTCTCTTGGCATGTTTCGTATGTTTCTGACCAGAATAATTCAAGGAGTTGGATGGAACATAATTCATACCAAATAAAATTATGGTTCATTCCATTTCAGAAACTCCAGAAAAAAAACTATCAAAGTAAAATATCCTCTCTGGTAATCATCTTGTTTTCCTTGCTCTCTGCTGAATCGTTTTATTACATCCTCCAAATGGTGGGGGCCTAAATTCCAGATTCTAACACCCATCCAGGGATGCATTTCCTGAAATCACAGATGCTAACTTACATAGTTGGAGCCATTGACTGTGAATAGACAAACTACTGTTGTGTTCTGGGGTCCTGGCCTTTGGTCAGGACAGCATTTATGGTTTTAACAGTTCAATATTCCATAGTCATAGTTCATGTTCATAGTCATAGTTTTAACAGTTTCTTGTATCTAGTCATTGCATTTCATTGTTTCACATTTATAGTCCATGTTTTTACTTTTCCATGTTTTTGTTTTTGCCAGGTCTGCCAAGCCACTCCACCGCTTGTCTGCGTTCCGCCCTGTGCCTTCGTTGTTGCACATTTCAGAGCTCTGGTTGGCTTTGGTATTTCCCCTTCCTTCTGTGCTGTGCTGATTCGGGGCTTTCTAAGCTTAATTGACATTTAACTGTTTTTAAGTTACTAACATTTACTAACATTCACTGGGTGGTGTAAATTCTTAGATAGGCACATTACTAATATTACTAATTTAGACAGGGAGTTTATTGTCATGATTCCTGCTTTACTATTTCAAGATCTTGCTGTGCTTCTCTGTTCTGAACATTCATGCTGCTTTCAAACTGCATACTCAATTAGAACTTAAGCTGAGCACGCTCATTCTCTTAATGAGCAAGTCTTGTCATCCAATCTTAGTCCATGTCTTGATCTTGCCATGCCTCTTGTTTCTCCTCCTCCAGGTGTTGCCCCTCATGTGTCCTTGATTTCTTACCCTTTATCTGGATGCGGTGGAGGTTGGCTGGCAGACAGTGTCTCAAGTCTCGTTTCATGTACAAGTCTTCGCTCATGTTCACGCTTCAAAGTCCTTGTTTCCAAGTCTTGTTCATAGCCCTTGTAAATATAGCCATAGTCTTGTTATTTATTTTTCTTGGATTTCTGCCTGGAGTTTCCAGTGTTTTTTGTTCTTGCCGTTTTTGCTATTTAGTTTCCCAGCTCTGTGTAGCTTACCTTAGTTTGTATTTTGCAACCCTTTGGGCTGAGTTTTTTTGTTGGCCCTCGTGCCTGTTTTCTTTTGTTTAATAAATCCTCATTTTCCCTTCACCCTGCTTCTGGTGTCTTACTGATTCCATATCAACTACGTATGTAAGTTGCTAACTTAGTTAGCAACTACGCTTTTGGGAAACGCACCCCAGGTAATTTATGGTAATGCCGCCTGGATCAAAGATGTGATTTGGCTTAAAGCAAAGAGAGACAATCCATTCAGGGAAGATCGCAAACGACTTCCCACACGTGGATCTATGTGCCCTGTGTAGCCAAATTAGTTTAGGAAGCTTTGTAATTAGAACTTCCCGCACACTTGTTCCTTGTGAAGCCTTTTTGCCAGGTATGACTCTACTCTCACTGTCTAAATTGATTGTAACTTTTCGTTGATTTGATTTAACTTTTGGTTTGTTTGATTTAAGCTCTTTTAAACATTCTAATGGAACAAAATTTGTTCCAACAGAAATTGAATTGAATTTTGGGGTTTGAATTGAATTTAATTGGCTTTGAATTGTATTGGTTTTGAAATTGAACAAGTAATCTGACAATCCAATTATTTGTATTGAATTTAAGAGAACTTGAAGCATTTCATTCAGTTCTCACATTCAAATTCAGTTCATAAAATTCATATTAAGATCTCTAAATTCAAGTTGAGTAACATCACATGAACGTACATTGCGAGCAGCAGCCCCGCCTCCATCCCTCGTGGACTGCCTTATTTGGAATAAGGTGACCTGGAAGCACACCTCAGAACGATGCAAAAACGTTTACCAAAACGGTTCTTTATCACTTCCTCGGAATTCACTACTTTATACTGGTCATCGGCAATGTGACTGGTTCGGTCTCTGGCAGGTTAAAACCCTGTAGGAATATGCTGTAGTAAAAACTCGGACATCGCTCCCTCACTGCAAAGAAGCTGCCAGAGACTGAACTAGTGACATTGCCGATGACCAGTAGAAAAGTACTGAATTACGAGGAGCCACCAAAATTCCATTGCATTTCATATGTCCGTGAATGTTGTATATGATTTGTCGGTTTAGCTAGCCAGCTACAAATGAACCTGGAGCGTTTAAAATGCTACTACAGAACAATGTGCACACAATACGTAACTCCGTGTTCGCACCGTATTTCAGCAGAGAGCATAGCCCCGTACTCTTAACTGCATATTTTAGTGCACAACTGAATTTGCTTGGCCGTGAAATACCGGTCCAAAAACAGAATATTTCTTGGACCAGTTTCAGCTGCAACCCCTACTGGATTAATTGATGTCTCTTCTCCTCGCGCGTATGTCATCATTTTGTGATTCCAGGTATTCTGAACCATTAAGGCATATGGAGTTGAAGTTTAAGTTCTGAACAGCTCTATCTAATTATTTTGATTTTGACTGAATATAACGTTACACTTGAAGCCCGCAAGCTTAAACGTGTAGGCTCGCCAGCTAAATACATTCACACACATCGACTGGGAGAAAAAGTGACTCGATTGTAACTAACGTTAGCATTTTTACTACACCGAAGACACGCTAGAAATTTGTGAGTGCATTTACTGATGATCTTGGGCTAACTCAGGGTTAACTGTTGAAGATTAATATGATGAGCTAAAACAAATCAACTGATAAAGAGCCAAATTTTTTGTAAATGTTTCTCGGTGTATAGTTGGGTGGATTTGGAATACTGAAGGTGCGCTTCCCGGACATTATATAGGTCACCTTATTCCAAATGAGGCAAGCCACGAGGGACGGAGGCGGGGCTGCAGCTCGCGATGCGCATTCATGTGATGTTACTCAACTTGAATTTGAATTTTATGAACTGAATTTGAATGTGTGAACTGAATAAAATGCTTCAAGTTTTCTCTTAAAATCAATACAAATAATTTGATTCAGTTTCAGATTACTTGTTCATTCAATTTCAAAACTGAAAAATTCAATTCAAAGCCAATTTAATTCAAACCCAAAATTCAATTCAAAACCTGATAAAATTCAATTCAAAACAAATTCAATTCAAAACCAAAATTCAATTCAATTTCTGTTGGAACAAATTTCGTCCCATACATTCTTTTCAGAGCCACATGACAATGAATACTTAGGGGGTGTAATCCTAACCAAGAGACCGACTGATCAGAGGCTTTGGGATGGGAATTGATTTTATGAAGTTGGAGACACAATCATGGTCTACTCACATAAAGGGTCTATGTATTACGGTTCTGGGATTTTAACCATAATAAAACCAATAGACGAAAAGTCGGTTATCTGTTAAAATCGCCTATAGGAAGCCATGGGTGTGCATAGTTCTGGGTCCGCATTATTAATGCCAAAAGATTCTATTGCTGTAGTGATTGACTTTCATCCCCTGGTGTTACCAGCAAACTAATGGCCTGGTCCCACTGCACTTACGGATGCAAAGAGGATGTAAAACGTAAAAAAATCTTGCCATCCGTTGGAAAACGCTATGCATCCGTTGTGTACTCATTGTATACGTGTTTCATACGCTCTATCCATCGAGCATCCATCCAATGTGATTTCATCCGCGCAAAAAGTTTTGAGCTGCACAAAACTTTTAGAACGGATGAACTTTCCGCCGTGTACGATGTAAAACCGCAACATATACGAGCAACAAACGTTATATGTCCGTTATCATCCGTTAAACGTCTGCTGTATCCTCTCTGCATCCTCTGGGCATCCTCACAACTCACATCCGCTGCAGCTGAAAACGGAAAGAGGGAGGAAAGATAAGGTACATGGAACGTCTATACATCGTTAGTTGCACGGAAATAGAAAGGATGTAAGCGTATGCATCTCGTATACAAAGTATTCAAAACGGACAAAGCGCCTCATCCACTATGTATCCGCTCCTTCCACTATGCGTCTGCATCGCAGTTATCCCCGGTAACTCCTTCGGAGCTGTAATCCACTTCCATCCACTAGGCTTCCTATGAACATGCATTTAACATCCCCGCTACGTACTACCCACGTCCGTTCTTTTCCGTTCTGTTTTCGCCTATTAAGTCCATTTCTGAAGCAGATGAAAATAGATGGAGCCACCCCCGAAATTTTACTCGTCCGCTGTATCCTTTTTCCATAGGTTTTGTGTCCATCGGCCAGTGGGACCGGGCCTTTAGATTTGGCAATAATGCTAATACCCGGGGGCATATATTGGGTAATGCAGGTCTTCACCTAAGAGTCCGAGGTGTAATCACCCCAAGATTCACACAGGTTTACATCAAATTATGAATTCTAAATCTCATGGAATCAAATTTTAAACGAGAAATTAACAGTAAATTGTTATGCTTGTTTTTGCTGTCGTCACTGATATATCTGATGTCCCGCTTCATTCCTGTGAAATATTCTAATGCACACATTGGGTTATTCACAGCAAGGCGGCAGATTAAATATATCAGTGATTACAGCTTAGCCCCGTTTACGAACGGAGAAGTTTAATAATGTTATCCTATTTGCCACACAACAGCCAGAGTACATGCATAGACTTTCGCTCCCAGCTCTTCCGTAATTGGTTTAGCTGTGTGAGGTTTACAATAGTGGATATACTTAGAGATTATGTTATTGTTTATGGTGTTTATTTTTATGATTTTGGGCACTATTTGAAGTATTTGAAGTATTCCAAGACAATATCATGGACAGATGGTGATTCCATATCAGATACTCTGCAAGCAGTAAATGTCGGTGACCGTGCACTGATCCATACAGGCACTGGGTCTCTCAGCACCCTGGATATGGGGGAACAGCAGGTGATGTCACAAATCTGGATTAATATGGCTAAGGACTCCCTGGGGATTCTTCCAGACGCCACTGGCAATTTTCAAATATTGTTCTATACACAGACCACCCTTGGCAAAATAACCCTGAGGATTTGGTGTATAAAGGCACAATCTTTTAGACAAAAAAAGACAAATTTGGTCCAGGATATGCACTTTAAATTTATTTTTTCTGAATTGAATTTCATATTTAATTGCCGCAACATTACATTGGAAGGGAAGCTGTGTTTAACTGTAATGGATATACTAATCATTGGAAAACTTGCACTTCGTAAATAAAGAAAAATAATTGAAGAAAAAAACAGATCAAGCTTACGAATTTGTTTAAAGGAACCTATCAAGGGGTGGAATACATTGTACAGCAAGTAAACAGTTGGTTCCTGAAGATGGATGTGTATAAAGCAAGAAAAATGGACAGGCATACATATCTGAGCAAATGGCTATAACTGGAAGGTGTTAGAACACTCAGTTCATTTCAGTTTGCTTTGTGTGGAGCTGTGTAGGCAGGGACTGGCCACAATGCCCTTACTGACCCCTGTCCATTGCCGAAAGCACCTACAATGGGTATGCGCGTGTCAGAACTGGTCCATGGACTCATGAAAGAAAGTGACCTGGTCTGATGAACCACTTTGTTTTTTAACATCATGTGCCTGGCCAGGTGCGTGTGCATCATTTACCTGGATAAGAGATGGCACCAGGATGCACTATGGGAAAAAGACAAGCTAGTGGAGGCAGTGTGATGCTTAAGGCAATATTCTGCCGAGAAACCTTGGGTCCTGCCATTCATGTGTATGTTAATTTGCCACGTATCACCAACATAAACACTGTTACAGACCAAGTATACCCTTTCATGGCAACAGTATTCCCTAATGATAGTGGCCTCTTTTGGTATAATGTATCCTGCCACAAAGTGAAAATTGCTCTTGAATGCACTAAGGAACATTACAGATTTCAGGGTGTTGACTCGGCCTCTAAATTCCCCGGATCTAAATCCAATCAAGCTTCTGTGGGATGCGCTCTAAGAAAAAGAACATTACATGGAGGTCTCGTCTTGCAATTTACAAGACATAAAGCATCTGCTGCTAATGTCTTGGTTCCAAATACCGCAGGACACCTTCAGGGCTTGTGGAGTCTATACCTCAATGAGTCAGAACTTTTTTGGTGCCACAAGTAGGACCAAAAGTCCATTCATCCTCTAGTATATTGTGAACAGTTCAAAAATATACTGGGAGGCATTAAAATGCATTTTAAAAATTACTGTTTTAAGTAGTGGTAAAATGGTTTCTTTTGTAGTTGCTGAACATGGTCTCAGCAAACTGTGCTTTTGGTGGTGAGACTTGCCCTCACTGTTATCATTACATTGGCTGTCAATTCAGCAGTTCTTATACAGACTGTCCATCATTCAACATTCAAAATATTTCATTCAGTTGAGATTCATTTGTTTGTGGCATTTGAAGTGGGAATGATGTGACTTTGTTTACGTGTTTTTTTAATGGCCCTGATCATCAACTTTTCATTTGCAAAATGATTTCTCCCAATGTGACGCATGACCATGATCCAGGGAACTCTGCTGCATTTAGATATTCATAATGAGGTGTTAAAGCAAGAAAGGATTTGAACCCAGACACTCAACATTTTTCAATTCTTTCCATACCTGATGGTCATCATGTCAATCAGCAAAAGGAAAAACAATCAGTTTTCAAATTAGACGATAAGAACCACTTTGCATTTTTAGTGCCTCTCAGTATACATTATTTGATGCTCTAATATATGAATTTAATTGGTTGTTAAAATGTGCAATGTGATGACTTCAAGACATTCCAAAAAAGTTGGCACAGTCAAATGTTTACCACTGTGTAACGTCACCATGTATTTTAATTGCAGTCAACAAGCTTTTTAGGGAGTGATGACACCAGTCAGTCAAGTCTTGGGAATGGAATTTTCCCCCATTCCTCCATTATGCAGGTTTTCAGCAGAACAATTGTATGAGGGGTTCATTGCAATTGTATTTTTTCTCCTAATGTGAAATACAACCTCAAGTGGAGAAAGATCCGAGGTCTCAGTATTGCTTGTATACTAAAATGTTGCACGTGTGTGAAATAAGAATTGTTGTATTGTCAAAATCTTAGAAACATGGCCAAGTTTAATATAAATATTTTTAATCAATTTTATTTGTTTCCAAATCTGCTGGTGAAAGTGGCTTTTATTATTATTATTATTATTATTGTTGTTATTATTATTATTTTATGATTGTATGCATGGTTTTTGCGGCCTCTGGACTGCAGGCAGGCCAATTTAGCACCCACATTCAGATATGCACTTGTAATCCATGTAAAGAGTGGTTAAGCTTTGTTTTGCAGGAAACTGCGAGAATATCCAAAGACAGACCGTGTGTTGATAGATGCAAATGTACACCAAACTGGCACATTACTTTCTGCATTAGTGGTGCTGCTGCACATGTGCAAATGACTCACAGACACACCCTTATTTCATGACAGACAGACAGGCTTCTGGACCTGACCCTGACAGTATCTTGGGTTGTCCTTGTTGCCTGAATAACACATTGACATTGGCTGTTTTTTCCAAAAAACACATGAAATGTTGAATCATCGGCCCACAAAACTCACAATCACCAGTCTATTCTCCATCACAGAAAACACCACGTCTGAAGAAGTCAGAGACACATTCGGACGGTGATGATGTACGGCAACAGCAAATGAGTTGTGTGACAGAGGTTTACCAAAAGTATTTCTGAGCCTGTGTAGAGTCAAGTACAGTCACACGACAGCTCTTAAAACGGTGACATCTGAAGGATTGGTGGTCATACGTGTTCAGAAGTGGTTGGTGGCCTAGTCCTTCGGGCAATGAGATTCAAGCAGGTTCCTTCCATTTTTAATTACCGTATATAACTCACTGTAAAGGGCGATATTCCAAAAATCCAACCAATTTATCTTTAAGGCGTTGCTCTGAATGTGATGGATAATGAGCTTATCCATGGATTACGAGCTTAAACTTGCAAATTGGTCAGCTAAGATCCATTCTTGTTAGGAGGCTCCGACTATACTGCACCATTTTTAATTCAGGGGCAGCATGGTGGCGCAGAGGGCAGCACTGCCACCTCACAGCAGGAGTGTTGAAGGTTTGAATCTGGCCAGGGGCCTTTCTATGTCAAGTTTGCGTGTCCTCAGTGTCCAGGGGGTTCCCTCAGGCTTCCTGCCACTGTCCAAAAACATGCATGTTGGGCTAATTGGAGGCTCTAAATTGCCTGCAGGTTTGAGTGAGAAAATGAACGGTGCGCAAATGGCGTGTGCATTCAGCAATGGATGGTTGAGTTGTCCAGGATGTGCGTCTGTCTTTTGCCCATAGTCAGCAGTTCCTGCTCCCGTGCTGCCCTAGTGAGGACAAAGTGGTACAGATAATGGATGGATTTTTGGCTCACCTGTTTAACATCACTTGTTTTGAATCACTTTACTATTGCAACTCATTACACTATTATCAGAAGCACCTTTCACCAATTTTTTTCAGAGTCTGTTGCAGTCCATTTGTAATAAGCATATATTATCAATGAACAACTGCATTTTTCATTCATACTGCCCCTCCAAAGCAAATCCTCATTTTGATTTATATAAGCAAATACTAAAGAATTGATTGAATCATGATTGAATCATTATTAAAGGCTTGTTTGATGGTGATTCAATAGAGATTCAACAGAGATAGATAACCTGACCTTTCTGGTAATGCAAAGGAGACTGGACCTCAATTAAACAGACCTGGTGATGCCCACTGAAGGATGCAAAGGACTTACATTGCTTAACATTATGTGGCACAGAGGTTTTATTTACATTAAACATTGTGTGAGCATTGAGGTCTCTCTGAAATCAGTGTGACCACTTTTAGTTATCAGAGTCATACTGCCACCTAGTGGGTTTAATTCACAACACACGGATAACTCTGACTAGAGAAGGTACAAGGACATTTGCTAAATGCTGCGTTCATTCTGGTGTGATAATGTTGCTGTGACACGCTGAGGGCAAAATCAATTTCATCCATAATGTTAACTGATTCTTCTGCAGTAGGGTTACAGGGGAGCTGCAGCGTATCCCAGCTATGGACAAAAGGCAGGGACCCACCCTGAACAGCTCATCAGTTCATCGCATGACGCACACACCATTCACTCTTACACTCATGTATAGGCAATTTCAGGTTCTTCAATTAGCCTGACATGCATATCTTTTGGACTGTGGGAAGAAACCAGAGTATTTGGAGGAAACCAATGTGAACATGAGGAGAAGTTGCAAGCCTTGCAAAAAAAGGCCCCAGGCCACCAACAGTGCCACGACACCATCCCACTAAATCACTTGTTGGTCATAATTTTTGTTGTGATTTTGTGCTCTAGTTAAGCAGCCTGTTTTTTGATGCTACATTTCTTTACATTACATTACACTACATAACAGGTTCTTCTTTCTGCTTTCGGTTCTGCTTTTTTGCAGTTTGAGGACTTCCCAGCCGGTTTGCAGCATATTGTCGATTCCTACAGTCTTTTAAGACTTGCCATGTTTAGTTTTTTATTTTTTAAGTTTTGTGCTATCAATAATTTGACACCAGATAAACACTAGACTTTGATAATGCCGTTGATATTTAGGTGTTACAATGTGCCTCTGTTCTTTTCATTTAAAGGTGTGTTTTCTTCTGCCAGAAATGTGGGGGTGAATAATGCAGTTTGAATATTGCTGAGCAAATGTTTGAAACATGAGACTCAAACATTAAACTAAGTTCCAGGATCATTTACAGCAGTTGTCTTATTTTTAGCCTTGCTGCCACTTTCAAAATGAGTTTTCAGAAACCAGCAGCCATTTCAGGGCTGCTGGTTCGAGTAACCACTGTACCATGCCATTCGTATCACATAAACTCTCTTAATTAGCACAATGGGACTCGGGCAGTGATATCTATATCACTTGCCCCCTCTACTGGTGTGGATCAGTAAGATACCTTATCTGTGTATCCTCCTTGCCTCAATTACCCATATTGTGTCACGTTTTCCCTTGGCTGCATGCACTGTGCAGCTGATGGGTTTAATCTGCTTGGGAGCCACACCTGATTTATGACCAAATAAAGGATAAGTGCAACTTATCTAATACAGTGACAACAACCAACCAAATCATTAAAACAACTCGCAGATGCAGTGTGTAATGTTGATAATCTCATAACAGCAGCACCTGTCAAGGTCTGCAGAGAGATCTTAGATGGTAAGCAAACAGTCGGTTCACATATTTAACGTGTTGGATGTGGGAGAAATGGGAACTCAACAACTTTGATAAGGGCCAAATAATGATGGCCTGATGAGTGGGCCAGAGCATCACTGAAATGGCAGGACTTCTGCGATCCTCTCTGTCAGCAGTTGTGAGAACCTACTGACAGTGGTCCAAGGAGGTATGGTCCAGACTGACAGACAGGCGACTGTGGCATAAGCAGCTGAGAATTTCAACAATAGTCACATAAGGAATGCGTCACAACACACAGTGCATTACACCTTTTCATGGCTGACGATATGATTAGATTGCTATCCGTCTGCATGTTGCTGTTCCGTGCTTTTTGTACTGGCTATCATGTTTTGTTATGATGTCCTGTAAATATTGTAATGATTGATTTTAACTTCTGTTATTACTGTTTTAGGTTTGTGGTTTTTTAACATCTTGCCGAAGGACTGCAGTTGCGAATTAGCCAACTGGCTAAAACTGGCACATTTACAGTAATGTTAATTAATGTGTATTGTCCTTTTACAAATAAAATAAACCAAACCAAACCAAACCCTGCCGTATATTGCACTTTTTTAGCTGGCAGTCTGGTCGAAGTGCACCCTCAAACCCCATCCCACCTTTGAAAGCACCCCAAATGGACACCTGAGCTTCAGAACTGGACCTTGGAGCAGTCGAGGACGGAGTCTTGTTTTCTTTTACATCATGTATTTCAGCTGGGTCCGTGTGCACCATTTATCTGGGAAGAGATGGCATCAGGATGCACTGTGGGAAGAGGACTAGCAGGTGTAGGGAGTGTGATACTCTGGGAAATGTTCAGCTGGGAAACCCTGAGTCTGAGGATGCAAAGGACATCAGTTTGACAGAGCAGTTTTGGCAGCACAAGGGGAGAACCTTCACTGTATTACAGACAGGCGGTTTTAATATTATGGCTAATGAGTGTGTATTTTCTCATGGCATTAAAAAAACGCAGGGACCTCTTCTTATTGCCATGTATTTGCAAGCTGTTTTTGTAATGATTTTAATTCACTCCTCATGACTTACTATATGTGCATCCTATACACGCATGACTCAGTACATATTAAATACTTTTTGGAAAATAAAATGAAATTTAAAAAGCATAAATTGGCTGATGCTCTTACAGTGGTTATAGGGTATGTTCATGCTGGCTGAGTTTACGGTAACTTACAGAAGCATCCTGTTTTAGCTAAGAAAAAAATAAAATAAAATTCACAGGGAAATTGTGCCAGTTCAGATTAGATTCATGTTTTGCCATATAATAACCAGCTAAGTACCTCTTACTGAGACAGAACCAAGTAACCTTGCGGTATTTTCCTACCAGGACCTGCACAACTCATGTATTTTTACATGACATTAAATCCATACCTCAGACCAGCGCTGAATCCTCTCCTGTGTGAGTAGTAAAAAGTGAAATATAAGCATATATGCACACTTCAAAATACATTAAGTGATATATTTCCTATGTTTGAACTGCTGAGGCTTCAGTCTCCGATTCTATGCCAAGGTCATCAACCTCAAATCCCACTCATTACCAGAGAGGCTTTCTTTAATGGCAGCACATAGTCAAGCATATTATTCTGTCAAATGAATAAAGATATCCTAAATGTAAATCATTGTTAAATATATTATTCGTGCATTGCAGCATTTCAATCGTTTGTAGTAAAATTTCACAAATAATAGGATGTATTCGTCAAATCAAAAGGAATCTCTTAGACAATATGTTAATCATGTTATACAATGGATTAATTTTACCACACATTGATTACGCTCTTGGTGTATGGGGTAAATGTTCTGAAAATAATATACTTAGGCTGCAAAGATTACAAAATAAATATGCGCGAATTGTACAGCAGGCTGATGTTAGAACGCCCCGTAAGATTCTTTTAGCTCGGTAAGACTGGCAGTCAATTACTCAAAGATGGCAATATCAGCTTTACCTCGTCATTTTTAAAATAATGAATGGACTAGCTCCAGGATACTTAACGGCAATATTCATTTCTCTTGAAATCAAATTTTTAACAAGGTATGCATTATCTTTCCCCCTTAAAATAAATACACCCCACACTGACTATCACAAAAGATCTCTCCATTATTAAGGGTCAAAAATGTGGAACAATCTACCTCAATATATTCGATCCATAACTTCTCTACTGTCATTCAAGAAATATTGTAGGCTTTTATCTATAGCCTGAATTAAGTTTAACTTATTTTAACCACTGATTAACCTCGGTATTTGTCTAATATGTTGTTTCAATATATAATTGTACAACTGCCCCTACTTTTGGTTGTGCTCTTTTGGAAATGTTTATGTGAAATCGTTGATGTGTGTATGTAGGTATATAAGTGTATGTATATATGTGTGTGTGTGTGTGTGTGTGTGTATATATATATATTAATATATATATATATATATATATATATATATATATATATATATATATATAGGTATAGGTATATATATATATATATATACACATATATGTAGGTATGTACACATGTGTATGTACCCCCCCCCCCCCCACCCCCTTTTTCTCATAAGTATGTATCTCGGTGTATTTCACACTTTGTCACTCATTGGTTTGGTTAATGTTTTTGTTTATTTTAATGTGCAAGGCCTGAGAAAGAGCAGTTTCCTAACTGAAAGGGCTACCCTGTTGAAATAAAATGGAAATAAATAAATCACTATATATTTCATTAGGAGGAATTACTTCATGGGTCTACCATTCTCTAACCAAGAAGGTCAACATGTTTTAAATTGGTTTGGTGTATGGAGATATCAATGCATCATTTGGTCTTTACACTCAGGCTGTCAGCTGTTAAAATCCCACGGCGTAGCACCCAAAATATTTAATTCCAATGAATGTAAACAGCCAATTACCTTGACCACTGTTTTTTTTTGGGACTAAACTGGTAAAACTAAAGCACTATTTCTGATCATCTCCTCATAGATTTTAAACCAACAATCTTTTTTTTCACTAGCTGTTATAACTACTTCTGCTGTTGTTTCATGTCATCTGCAGTTGTGATCATCAAGTCCTACACTTGATTTGTTTGATTTGGGGGGAGCTTGCAAAGTTAGGCCTCAGGCAGTCTCTGCCCCGTGGCAATCGATCCAGTTGACCCGGCTCTAATTCCATCCCCAGACATTACAAGAAAACAAATCGAGGAAGTGATCCAGTATCTTAGCCTGAGGGTAAGATCTATCCATACCCACAGTGGACAGTAAGTCAGGCTGAGCCATGTCTTAGGAAGAGATAGAGAGGGTAAATCAGGGAATGCAAAGGAATCCAAATGATTCAATTACACTCAACTTATCCGTGCATAGCTGGTATTGAATGAAGATGAAATAGTATTTGTATTTTAGGTACTGCAGCAACAAATCAAAGAATCCAAGAAATGTATGGTTACATAAAATTCAATGCTTCTTTCATATCTCGTGTAGCAAGTGTAAGGCCACGCCTCCAGCCCTCCAACTCATCGGTCTATGATCCCAGACCACATTCTTCACCTCTGCAATCATTGCATGCATCTGTTGTTGTTTTCCTCTGTGCGGTAGTGTTGTACTATTTAAGACCAAGCTTCGGACTTAGTCTTTGTGAAGTCTCATAAGCCTGAGAAGCTTGTATGTCTCTCTAGTCTTGTATAGACTCATCTCCCGCATATTGCCTGTATATATATTATGACTCTTGAACTTAGTACTGTTTTTTGTTTATTTCAGCACGTTCATATTATTATCCAGGAACCTCGATTCCTTGCTCTTTTTTCCGTTTGTAATACACTGTAACTGTAGCTAAAGCTCAGAGTCTGTATTACTAATAGTGTTATCCAGGAACCTCGATTCCTTGTTCTTTTGTATTGTATTCTATGTGCCTTCTCGCTGTGCTGAAGCCATTATATGCACAACAACTCTATCTTCGCACCTGAGTCAAGTCCTCAACTTCTGAGATAGTGTGATGGTGTGCTGCATGGTTACTGAACTGTCTGCAATTTCTATGGTTCAGAGTAGTGAATATGTGTGCGTGGTACAGTATGGGGCAGTATAGGGCAGCAGTTGTGAAGCCTCTAGGCTTGTGCTCTCAAGACTGCAGCAGGAGTGATTTCTGCATGGAGCTCACAGAATGCTGACACCTCCTGACCTGGCTGTTACCGATAATCATCATTATATCCTCGAACGGCGAATATTATGTTTTCGGTCCAACCGCCGCCGCGCCGCCCTACGTGTTAACGCGATAACTTCAGTAATATTTCAATTAGAAATTTCATGTTTTGCATATAAGTAAGTATCATATAGAGGAAGAACTGATTCGATTTTGGACCATTTTAAATTTCTAGATTGGCCACCAGCGGCCAAAAACTGAACAAATCACTGTTTTTATATCTGGAAATATTTGTCCAATTGACCTCAAATCAAGTGCAAATGAAAGGTCATGACCTGAGGATGTGTCCCACAATGACATTATACCTGTTTGGTTCAAAATTTTGACACAAGGTGGAGCTTTGTCACATAAAATTCACCATTTTTGCCATATCTTTGGAACCTGTGGTCCAGTTGACATGAAACTATGTGCAACTGCAAGGTCATGACCTCACAACGTGTCACATGATGACATCATACCAGTATGGTTCAATATTTTGCCGCCACGTGGCGCTTTGCGATGGAAAATTACCATTTTGGCCATATCTTCAGAACCATTTGTCCAACTGACCTGAAATTAAGTTCAAATGAAAGTCTATTCAAGGTCTATTCAAGGATTGGGGAATTGGAGGATTGGGGGCGTTTGGGGATATACCCCAAGCTGTCGCCTCCGATGGCATAAGCCTAGTTTGCCTTGTTTATTTTTAAAACTGTACGCCAGCCTTAAAAAAGAATACGTGTCAAGTGGCTGGGCAGAGTTTAAATAAATTGGGCCATCCATGGAGGACAGATCTACTGAGGAAAAACTTATTCCATACAGGCCTTCAGTCTTGCCCCAGGATGAAAAGAAGTACAGTACTGCAGATTTTCTGTCGACACTTATTCCCCTCCCTGTTTGACCATACTTGCATATACGTATATTCACAGAGCTCTTGATTATGAACACCTGTTCACCAGACATTCATGCTTTTATCCAATCAACCAATCATATGGCAGCAGTGCAGTGCATAATCATCATGGAGTAACAGGTCAGGTGCTTCAGGATAGGTTCACATCAAACAGCAAGATGGGGAAAAATATGACTGACCATGCATGATCGTTAGTGCCAGATGGGCTGGGTTGACTATATCTGAAAGTGCCCATCTCCTGGGATTTTAAACATATAACAATCTTTAAACAAATGTTACCAAAATAGAGTGAAAAAGAAAATACATCTAGCAAACGGCAGTTCTGTGGGCAGGAGGGTTTATTAGAAGAGAGAGCTCAGCAGAGAATGGCCAGACTGGCTCAAGTTGACAGAAAGGCCACAGTACAAATAAACACTCTTAACACCCGCAGAGATGAGAAAAGAATCTCTTATTTTTATTTATTTATCTATTTATTTATTAATTTATGTATTTCCACGCATTGAGGTGGATAGCCCTTTCATCAGCTGCTGATTTTCAAAGGGGTCCACTTGTACGATAAGGTCAAATAGACATAAAACAAATAAATATCAATACAATCAAATACTAATTAATTTAGCAGAAATGAATAAGATCACTGACAATCAATATCATTCAGAGAATAAGAGGATAGAGAGTGTTTGTATCTGAGAGAGAGAGAGGGAGAGAGAGAGAGAGAGTGTAAGAGTGAGAAGACAATATAACCCATTAAAGTTGATGAGCAGGACTATAAAACATACCAAACATTTTTTGAGAGAGACAGCCTAAGCAAGAACTCTGTTGTCACTCCACAAAGTTCGTAACCCTGCATCAGGCTGCTCGCACCAGTAGCCTCTGAACTCTAACAGAAAACCAAATCTGCCTTATCTTAATAGAATGACCTTGAAACCACAAAATTACTTGCTTTATCAAATTCGTATATACAATGAACAATTGTGAAATATCACTTCCATGAGGCTGATCTTAGCCAAAAGATTATATGCAATAAACTTGGCATCAAATGTTCCTTGCAGCAATAGCGAAGTTCAAGCTGCATCATGTTTATATTTTGTTCATTCTAATGTTGGTTAGCAAACCTAAGTGATGTCCTTTTGCCTCAATAATTATGGATACTGCAAAATAAAACGTTAATACAAGTGGTCCGGTAGGGAACTTATAACTTGTGGTTATAATCTGTCTTCAAAACAAGTACAGACCTTGGGATTCCCTGAATAGTCTGCATCTGTTCAAAGATAGAAAATGTCTCATTTTTGAGAAAAATATCAGCCCCTTGTCCAGGTGGCATCCTAACCAGATGCCCAAACTAACTTAACCGACTCCTCTTAACACAAAGGCTCAGCAGCTGAGCTCATGCAGAGAAAAGTCAGTTCTGCGTCTTGTACCGGTGATCTTGTCCTTTCAATTACCGCCTAAAGCTTGTGGCCATAGGTGAGGGCTGGAATGTACATCTTCAGGTAAATCGAGAGCTTTGCATTTAAGGTCAGCTCTTTCTTTACCATAATGAGAAATGACCCAGGTGAGGAGTCAAACTACATGTGATTTGGAAGACCTCTTGCGATGTGGGGTATTGGAGAAACTCACCAGTAAAGGAACATGGAGGCAGGGCTGGTAGGGGAGCTCACTAGTAGCCGAGAAAGTGCAGCTTTTTCTGAGAAATTCCGACAAAATCTTAGAACATGCCGACGTTTACTGAAGATTTGAGACCAACTCAGTTAACCTCGGGAAAATTTTACAGAGGTAGACCGAAATATTTTCAGATGTATGAAAAAACTTGAATATTCACCAAATTTTGTGGGAACTTTGGAATGCTTAGTACTGTAGTTCAGCCTGCTGTGACTGTGCAACATACAGGAACTGGCAAAGGGCAGAGCACCACCATTATGTGGTGAACAACAAACACGCATTCAGTATTCAGAATGTATTCAATCTGCAAAAGCACCAGTTTACAACAAATCAGATACACAATGTAATTTTTACAAGAGGGCACCTTGAGAGAAAGTCAACATCGAGGTGTTGTCCAAACTTAAGTAAACTGGACAGACTTCAGGATACCTCAGTAAAACTTTTCCGAGGTTAACCGAGTTGGCCTCAAATCTTCATTAAACCTCGGTGTATTCTAAGTTTTCATAGGAATTTCTCGGGAAAAGGTGCACTTTCTTGGGTTTTAGGTGATAGTAGTAGCTCAGATGCAAATTCCTGTTGGCCAGTTTTTCCTCGGCCCAAAGTGGCAACCTGTACGCACCTCCCCATGGGTAAAGAGGAAGGATCGGGTACAACATAGACCGAGTGGTAGACTTGGTTGTGGAAACAGGCTCTCAGCTAAAATGTATATCAATGCACGGCTAATGAATCTCCAGAAATTAATGTGATGCAGTCATGTCAAAATGAATCTCAAGTGTTTGTTACCAATATCCTTTGGAATCAATACCGCAGGCTGTTCCCAAGGCAAGAGGAAGCCCAAACAAGTGCGAGTATAGTATTCCAAAAAATGTGTTTGGTGAGTGTATTGCACAGCTTTTCTATAGGAAATCATTTTTCTGTCAAAAACAAGACACTTGAATTTTAATGCAGTTTCAGGCCCACAAGTTCATGGAACTTGTATAAAGTGTATTTGTTTTTATAACACTTTGAAGCAACTTTTAATAGTATTGCCTTTTATTGCCTGAAGTGCTGGAGCATGTCATTCTCAAAATGTGTGTTGTTTTGTCAAATGGATAGAGAGTTTGGTGCAGATGAAAAGCGTCAGTGATGCATTGTTGAAATCTGGTAAATTTTAATGGGGCTCACTGAAGGAAGTGTCTTGTCAGTTCTCAGATGACTTAGTAGCATCCAGAATTTCTCTGCATTCTGCTTAGTAAACATTTGCCTTTAATGTCAGGAGTGATGCTGAAGCAAACAAAAAACCTCTGGGATTATATTTAAAAAGTCTATTTAATTTAACTGGGAAAGTTCTATTGCGAAATGCCACAGAGAACAGTGAGGAACGATAGAGAGAAACAAAGGTGAAGCCTCTAAAGCTATTTTGAAGTTGAGGGCCTGGCTCAAGTCCTGCCCAACTTCATCTGTCCAGAATTCAAAGCCCCACCAGAGGCTTGAACCAGCAACTGTTCAATTACCAGTCAAGCAGCCTACCTGGAGGTCTCCCTGTGTGTGTGTGTGTGCGCGTGTGTGCGCGCGCGCGCGCATCTGTCTGTCTGTGTGTGTGTCTGTGCGTGTGCGTGTGACAAGGTTTCCACTTAACAGGTAAGGACAGAGTTTTTCAACAAGCAACACCATAAAAACACTGGTCTGCGAAGAATATTGAAACTTGCAAGTCTGATATGTACTATAAACCTTGCGCGTGTTAAACTTTCACAAGAAATGTGAGCATGTTTGCTTGAACTCTGCAAAGAGGCACTTTCAAACATTTCAGCCTTGGCCATATGACACTGTTAAAAAAGAACATTTCCATGATGTACAGCAACAGCAATAATATTGTTAAAAAGAGCTTGCCAATTTATTGTAAACTGAAACACACTGGCTTTGCTGAAATATAATCTAAATCAATTATTCATTTGCAAATCTGCAAATACAATAGAGCAAAAGTGTAAGCTACTTTCAGCTCCCAAAAAAATAATGGACAACTTAATTACTTTCAAGTTTATGCAGGTGGTGTCAGTCTTTTGAAACATAACCATTAGAATAGTTAAAATATTGCTCATCCTCCCAGGGTAAAGCGAAGTGGAGTTCAGTGAATGGAGAAACAATGGGCGAAAGTCTGGCAGCTGGCAACCAGCAAAGCAGGAGACATTTTTAACGTCATTTAAATGATCATAGAGAGCTTTTTTTTTTTTCACCATAGTTATCGTTGACTTCTGTCACCTCATGACTGCAATAATGTTCCTGACAAACTCTACATCAACACTCAATCATTGGGAATTTTCATGAGAGACGGCTCATACCTCTGTTGTGGAAACCTGCTCAGCTTTCCTCGATAACGGCTGATGATGACCAGCAACATTTTTTCTCCATTTGAAAGCTTCTGATTTTAATTTGTAAGGATAGACAAAATCTGAAAGTAAAATCGCAGAAACATTAAAATATATGGGGCAGCATTCATTCACAGATATTTTTGACCAAGTCACGAAGTATTAGTGACCAAGTATTAGCTTTAATATTGATCTAATAGATTAAATCAGTGGTTCATGACCACATTTCCCTACTAATGTGTACTCAGTCGTATTAGCCATCCTTTTGATGAATGTCGTGATATTAGATCTCACAGAATCAGGGAAGGTTCTTTTTTACTGATTCAATACAAGAGCGGTGGGACAAACATGTGATCCATTGTTCTTAACATTAATTAGGTTTTGAAAACATTGAGGAACTATTGATACATTTTTACACAACCACTTACAACCATTTTAAAATGAAGTACTGCAAAGAATTAATGCATTCTTTTTCCTTTTTTTTTGCTTAAATCATAGTGAATGTTAATTGAAACACACCGCGTGCTTCTGTGTAGGTCATCTAGTTAAGGCACTAGTAGAATCAGGCACTACATACAGTGACCAGCTATGGCCTGCTGCCTTGCAAAGTATTCCATAAATGGCATCAGCCCAGGGGGTCCACAGGCCTTTTTTCATTTAATATACTGCAGAGGAAAAAATACAAGCTTTAAAGTGTTCAAAATTCCAGGGCCAACATTTTTCAAGCTATTTAGACTCATGGGATGTCTTGAGGCAATAACACATGACCACGATGGGGCATTCTGCAAAAAGTGAAAACTGCAAATTTAATTATTACATCCCTGAAACTAAGTATTTTTGCCTCGGCCGTCATCTTTTATGGGAATCGAAGCTTTTTGAGGACATCCCTGGCGCACAGATCATGGACGGAGTCATTTTGCATGACCCCACAACCTGTCCTGCAGTACCACTCCCAGGTCAAACTTTATACTTCCAAATGCAATAACTCAGGCAGTTTTAATTGGAAGTCATGTCATGCTTCCTGTGATTGTTTCTGGAGCAGAGAGAAGGCACTTTAATTGATGTTGGTCACCCTATGACCTCTGCTATAGCTCCACTACCAGGCCAAACTTTTCATTTTTTCAATGACTTTGAGTTTTTAGGGAATTGCATGAAACTTCCTGTTTTCATTCCTGGTCCACATAGGATGAACTCAATTGTTTTGTGTGACCCCACAACCTTTCCTGTCACACCGCTACCAGGTCAAACTTAGCATTTCCAAATGCAACAACTTTAACAGTTTTGCTGGGGATCAAGTCAAACATCTGAATTGTTGTAGCAAGGTGGTCTGGTGGTTAGTCCTGTTGCCTCGCAATAGGCAGGTTTTGGGTTTGAGTCCTAGCTGGCAAGGACCTTTCCATATGGAGATTTCAAGTTCTCCCTTATAGGCTAAGATTTTCTCCGGGTAGGTTCTCATTTACCCCACCCTGAGGCATACCTGTGGGAAGTAGGGGTGCTGGAGGTGCCGCAGCACCCAAAAATGTATTGATCCAAAATTAAATAAAATTCATGAAAATGGATAAATATTCATTAGGAACAGTATGATTTTAAGATTGAGCCATAAATGACAGCAAATGTTTTGTCATACTGTCACTTAAATCATTGGTGTCTTTTTTCCACAGCAGCGACAAAATTTTTATTTTTATTCAGGCTACGTGAACACCAAGGGGAACTCGTCTGTAAACGCATTTTTGTAGCAAAGCTCTGGATGTGAGCACCTAAGTGTAGAGCACAGGGGTCTCCAACCCTGTTCCTGGAGAGCTACCATCCTGTAGGTTTCTGTTCTATCTCCTATTCTGCACACCAGATTCAACAAATTAGCTACTTAATTGCCCAGCTTGTGATCTTGGTATGTAGCTAACTAGTTGAATCAGGCGTGCTAAATTTGGAGGTAGAGCAGAAACCTACAGGATGGTAGCTCTCCAGGAACAGGGTTGGTGACCCCTGGTGTAGAGCATTGGAGTCTTTGGTGATTCTGTGCTGTCAAAGGTAATTGCCAAGTTGGTAAAGTGTGCAGGCGTAACAATATGAATGTTTTCATTTATTGTATTTGCTGAATGGCTTTGTTATGTAGTGGCTCGATTACTACACCTAGCCTTTATGTAACGCTACAGAATAAACAGTAAACTAGCAAAGGCTGTCGTTGGTTAACTAACGTGAATAACGGGCGTGTATTTGGTAACTATTGAAGGTGACATCCTGTAATCGTGCATGGAGCTTACACTTGCTTTGCTTTTTTGCATTAAAAAGTTCAAGATGTACCAGACCTGAGTTGCATATTTCCATTACTTTGAATATTTTACACAGATTCTTGGTACTGTGTTGCTCCTTCATGCTGGCTACGTAACCAGCTAAGCAGCATTGACTCCGTACATGTGCGCACTTTCAGCACAATATACATTCAGCCCAAAAAACTGCAGAGCTATTCATTTATTTACCATTGCATGCACATTTTTAATTATTAAAACAATATCAGAGGTGCATACTTGATGTCGTAACTTTTCAGCAACCTTTAAGATAAGATACAAAATATAAAGTATTTTATTTTATGCATGCGCCAAACTTGCATGACAGCAGTGCACAAACAGACACAGTATTTGTAGTTGAGCCTTTATTAACTTCAAGTTCTGAGTGGGTCGGAAACGCTGGACAAGACGAAATGTGAACTACACACTGCTAGTGAGCAGCATCAGTACACAGGAGTGATGCTACAGAGCTTTGATGATGCGGCTGAACTCCATCTGCGCCAAGAAAATATGAGAGTCCCAGAGGAATGAAATAGATGCGAGAAAAACGAAGATCGACTTTATGTACTTTTTATAGCTAGGCTGCTGATTATGAGATGAATTACGAATTTCCTGTATAAAGGGAAGGTATAGAATTCCGTATTCAGACTCCACCAAATGAAATCAGCACTTTTAAGGCTTAGCTTAATGTTTGAGTAGACAGAGAAACATTCGGGTGTGCAAAAACGACAAGTGTGCATCCAGTAAAGAAAATTTAGCGTTAACTTTCTGGTGCTGATAAATGTGGTAATGGTATATGACGATATATCAATGTTGTGATATATTGTTGACTGTTGCCATTGTGTTAAGCACCACGGATAGCGAACAAGCACTCCATAGTAAAGTCGCGCCTGCCAGTAGACCATATTTCATGGATTGATAGTTAAGTGTTTATACTGTATGCGCACTGATAACGTCATTTTGGCCAGTAACAAACACACACCTGTTTCCTCAGCACCCCCTGTTCAAAATACATTCCCACGGTTATGCCCTATGGAACACTACAGGAACCCTAACAGAAGCTCTGGCTTAAGAACTGGAGTTGGTGCCTGGGCACTGCACTGTGTTTGCCTATTGTTCCTAAGTAACTTGGATGGGTCAAATGTCGAAGATGAATTACCCAATGGGGTTCAAGAGAGTATGTCTCCTATATCTTAACACCAGGCCAAATTATTAATTTATAAAAATTGCAATGACTCAAACAGCAACCAATAACTCAACAACTCAAACAATAACTCTCCTGTGATCTGGAAAAACCTAGTGCGTATGTCACTTTTGGTGGAAACTGAGTTTGACCCTCATTTGCTGTAATCTAGAGCAGTGAAAATCTTAAAACACTTGCTATTTGTGTTATTTGACCTGTCAAAAATCAAGTTTCTATCATTAATTTTCTTTAAGGAAAAGCCCAAAATGTAAAGGTTATGGTTCAATTATGAGACCCTTGCCACTGATAAACTCAATAGGTTTTTCCAGCTCACAGGAGAACTCTGGTAAACATTACTGGAGCCCAGTGTAGTGTTCCTGCTGTATTTTTTGGACCCTCTACCCTTTCCTGTTGGTCATACCCTGCTGTTGTTCATCAACAGCCCAACATTATTTAATCAGTTCATAAAATGGCAAACAGAGTAACAGACAGCAAAGGAGTAAATTTGCACTTTCATATTTTGTCTTTCTTCATTCTTTTGAATGGATTGGACCAAAAATTTTGTAGTAGTTTTTTTTTTTTGTCACTTAGACTTTTTGATCACTAACAGAAAGATGCTCTTGCCATTAAGATTTAATATACAGTTCAATCACATGAGGATGTCACAGACATCTTATTTCGTCAGATATTCATCAAATCCTAATATATGTGAAAATTTCGTGAACATACATGCATCCCACATGGAACAGACTTGAATGGAAACACCAAAAAACTGACTTGGTTGGGTTAATTCAATATATCATAGGGTTTCACTTAAATCAAGAAACAGCAAATATATTTAAATACAATGAAAAAAAGCTTGCTGACATATATGTCAGCCATGTTTGAACTGCCCGTGCCACTTGCTTTATCAGCTGCTGTGCGAGTTGTTGCCTAGCAACTATAGGCCTATTGACAGCTTTTCGTGGCTTAGGTGAAGGCCTATTTTGCACCGAATATACCCCAGATGTAGCCCCTAAATGATAAGCACGTGGCTCTTTAGAGTGCACCATTAAAAAAGTGATCTTACCATTAATATTTTCAGAAACTCATATGGCTGTTTGGCAGGCCTCTGCTCGCTTGGGGCCCATTTCACTCATAATCATTAGAACATTCACTGCACAAATTTGCACTGCAAGAAACATTAAAAACCACTACGGTCATAATATTGACAATTTCTTGTATTTTGAAATTACTATGTTAGAAATAGAGTTATCAGTTTTAACAAATGCTTGACACATGCTGAGTTCCCGCATACAAACAAATTCTTTCCACTCACAAACTCTGCAATTATTGCAAGTTCGAACTGCCAACTCAAAAACAACACAAACAATCCTCCTTTTCTCCTCGTCTTTTCCCATCAGTCTCCAACCATCCCATAAGACATAGCACTCATTTCCAGGAGAGAAACTGAAATTGATGAGCTCCTTAAGCCCCCTGTCACGCTTAAACATCATTCTACCCCAGGCAGCCCTTTCCTGCCCTGTCTGCTCTCTTACCTGAACTTTTATCCTGCCCTCTCAGTCTTTTACCCCACCATAACTCTCCTCTTCTCTGGTCAACCTTACTCTCTAGGTTTTTAAGTCACCTTTCCTATTGAGAATAGAGGAGCAATAAAATACAGCAAAATAGACTCAGAGTTAAGCTAATAGAAAAGTGTACCCAACATAGTTGGCAAGCAATAAATTCAGTCAAGCCCATAAATATTTGGAGATTAAATTCAATCACAAAAATGAATTTCATTTTCAACTTGTAATCAAACTGCAGACGCTCAGCTTTTAATTTAAGGGTACTTACTTCCAAATCAGGTGAACATCATAGAAAAAAAACACCACTTTTTATATTAGTTCCCCAAAAGATCAAAAGCAGTTGAAGAGCCGAGTGCTAAAAGTACTTATGTCACATTTTCACACACCATGAGGATGGGAATATGTCTTTTCTAGTTAAGTCCATAACCCCAGTTTTCTCAGAATGAACATTTTGTGACTTAAGTGATTTAAGAGGTCATAAATTGGGTAATTTTCTGTGCAGTTGCTGCATGGCAAAGTGTTTGAAGTTCCTCTGCATTTCATTTGCAAGTAAGTTAATAAATGGGGTTAAGTTGAATTCAAGTGTTGCAATTGGATTTGCAATCTATCCATGTTAATTGTCAACGTTAAGTCCAAAGAGTTATTTGGCTTAAAATCCAAGACACCAATCACATAATTAACAAAAACATTAGGTATGGCCATATTAACTATTTAGTACATTATTAAAAAAGAAGGAATGCACCAGTGAGCTCAGGAACACCAAAAGGCCCAGAAAACCATGAATAAAATTGATATGGATGACAGAAAAATTCTTCATCTTGTAAAGAAAACCCCTTTCACAACAGCTGGACAGATCAAGAACCCGCTTCATGAAGTTGGTGAATCTATTTGAAAGTCAAAAATCAAGAGAAGACTTCAAAAGAGAAAAAGATAATGGTTAACGACAAAATGTGTCAAATCTTGTGTCTCTTTTATTCAGGCCTGCTGAATTTCTGGCTATTTGTGTTTATTTCAGTTTTGTTTCTTTGATTGATTCCAATCATTCAGATTTAGCCTTGTTACCTCCCTAATCCTCCTGGGCATTCTTCACATCTTTTCCGCCCCTGGGGAAAAAGTGTGATTATCAGTCACCAAGTCGCCGTATTTGAGTTAATATTTATTTTGGGGACTAGAAATTGTGCCAATAGTCGCATATGACTCGTAGGTGTCATAGCCAAAGTTGCTGATGTAATCCACTCGGGCTCCTGGGCAAGCAGTATTGAACTCTCCAGGGTGCAAATTTACAGCGGAAGTTTGGCTCACTTTCAAGGCGATCACATCCACACAACCTCCAACCTTAATTAACAGCCTCTTGTTAACTGAATACAGCAAGCATCCCGTTTGGTCAAATATGTGTCCTATCATACGTAGTCCACATTCGCCACGTTACACCATTGTGCATGAGATCGTACATCATGTCATTTTTTAGATTATATAGCCATCTAGCTAGCTAGTTTGCTAACGTTAGTGAAGGAAAATCTGTACAAAACAGTTGTCATATTTACGCAATATGATTTGGTTTTTGCTCTAACTTCACAAGCTAGCTGTAACAGCGATTGCTCTTGAGCTAGCAAGCATGCTATCAAACGTCCCAAAAGTCTAAAAGTACAATTGGGGTGCACAAAATCACTACAAAACACATCTTAACCAAATCTGTCCACTTATTATACTCCGATGGATCGTACATAGTGGGACAGAGTGAGTAAAATGGATTAGTGGCAAGCAAACAGAGAATGTAAAATTAGTATTGTTAGCTTGCCATCAGTGAAATCTTACTTTGAAGGGTGAAGTGCATGCACTATCACCTATGAGTTGAAATGAGTAAGGGCCGGTTCATACTCTATGCAAGGTACATGAGTGCGAACGCAAGGCAACGCATTAAGCAACGCAAGGGAGCCATCTTGCCTCCTTGCGTAGCAAAGTGTATTGTCCAAAATTTTGTAACACGACGCATCGACACTTGTATTTCCGTGACATTCCAATAGGGGAGATAAAGCAAATAATGCGCCATACACTGTGTTCAACACACCAGAAAGACAAAGGAGGAGGAGAAGGAGAGGACTTTGCTACCCCCTACTGCATGAGCAGTGTACTGCTTTTTAACGAGAAACATCGCAGCAAGGGACGCGCGTTCAGGCTTCTCTGTGAACGGAATGGAACGGACCTGTGCTCGCGTTCGCTTGCATACCTTGCGTGGAGTATGAACCGGCCCTTAGTCTAGTCTTGTCCAGTCTTGCTATATAACTTTTTTTCTTGAACCAAATTTAGGTAATGATTTAATTGAGCAAGTTTTTGAGGCAAATAGATTTGTTGTACAACGTATTATCAAATGCAGTTCAATTTTATAGTGAAATATGAACTTATTTGCAATGTGTCAGTGTTTAAAAGTCTGAAATTAGGCAGCATTTGTGACAAAAACACTTTAAATTTACAATTAATTAGTCACCAATGACCTCGGACAGAATAAGTAAAATGAGTTTGTGATGATCAATAAATGCATGACAACATGGACTGTATTAATATTTAGAATCTTTGGTTGTACGTTGCCACCAGAGAATTGAAATGAGTCCCCATTTTGAAGTATGAAGTACATGCACTGTCCCCTGTAAGTCGAAATGAGTATATTATGAATGAGTATATGAGTATAGAAGTGAATGGCGTACTCGAAACAGGAACTGGAGAATTCATCGGTGGTCATGAGTAACGTTCTCAGATAAGTCCCGGTACATTTTAGATTTCCTTGATAGGCGTGGTCACATCTGGTGACATCGTAACGAGAGCCATACGAATGTTAACCTGAGGCAACAAAACAGGCAACAAAACGGGTCTGGTATGGTGTGGGGTGGGATCACTATGACTAACCAAACCCCACTCCATATCATGCAAGAAAGAGTCACTGGCCAGTACTATTGGGACAACATACTGATACCCTGTGTTGTCCTGTTTGCACGACGTGAGGGGCGGCGTTTTGCCTTTCAGGATGACAAAACCTGTGCTCACTGTGCAAGGATAGTCAATAACCACCGTCAATGGCACAATATCCATGGGATGCCCTGGCCAGAATGTGCCCTGACCTTTACTCCATTGAAAATGACTGGGACATCTTGGGCCGACGTGTGCGTCAACGTGAAAGGCCACCAGCCATGCTAGACGAACTTGGCCAGGCGTTGGTAGAAGAATGGGGTAGACTGCTTCAAATCACCTTAGGTAAATTCGTATGCACAGTGCCTCAATGAATCAATGAGTGTTTGGCCAATAACATGGATATTACTCACAATTGACGTAAAAATGTCAACTTTCAATTTCTGTTTCTAACCCATTCCTTTGTTTATGGGCCATGACAACAAGAGAAACTGTTTAGGTAATGAAATATGCCGAGGGGCATTTTTCAACCAGTGCCCCCCCACCCCCACCCCCCACCCCCCCGGAGCATGTGGAAGGGCATCAAAACCATCACGAATGAATACAAAATAGACGCTGAGTGCCCCAGGGACATGTCTCCTCCTGATGCCCTCAACACCTTCTACGCTTGCTTTGAGGCTTCCAACTCTTCCTCTTGCACCAGGCTCACGCTTCCACGTGATGAGCTGCCCCTCAGTGTGGCTGCTGAGGATGTGAGGAGGTCCCTGCAGAAGATCAATCCCCATAAGGCTGCAGGCCCAGACAACATCCCCGGCCGAGTTCTGAGGGACTGTGTACATCAGCTCTTTGACGGACATCTTCAACACTTCACTGTCCCAGGCATCAATGCCAATGTGTCTCAAGATGGCTACCATCATCCCTGTCCCAAAGACCTCTACTGTGTCATGCCTGACCGGCTATTGACCTGTTGCTCTGACTCCAATCGTCATGAAGTGTTTTGAACGGCTGGTCATGGCACACAGAAAGGACAGCATTGATGACAGAGTGGACCCTCATCTGTATGCATACAGGAAAAACCACTCCACTGATGATGCAATCCCTTCTGTGTTTCACGTGGCCCTGACTCACCTGGAGTCCAGAGACTCTTATGCCAGACTGCTTTTACTTGATTTTAGCTCTGCTTTTAATACCATCATTCCACAAACACTCGTGACAAACTGGCAACATTGGGTGTAAGCCTATCACTGTGCAACGGGGTCCTGGACTTTTTAACCAACAGGCCACAGACTGAAAATCCACAACATCTCCTCCTCTCCCATTACCCTCAACACCAGCTCCCCTCAAGGATGTTTTCTGAGCCCTCTGCTGTACACCCTGCTCACCTGTAACTGCACAGCTAAGTGCCCAAGCAGTCATATTGTCAAATTTGCAGATGACACAGCAGTGGTGGGGAAAATCCTCAACAACGATGGAGTACAGGCATGGGGGGGGGTGGCATCTGGAGGCTTGGTGCAGGGCAAACAACCTCTGGATCAAAGTAAAGAAGGAGATGATTGTGGATTTCAGGAAAGAAGGCCACGTACCCTCTCCTCACTTCTACATCGAAGGAGCAGCTGTTGAGGTGGTCCAGAGCATCAAATACCTGGGTGTGAACATTGCCAGCAACCTGACCTGGAGGAACAACACAGCTGCCTTAGTAAAGGCCCACCAACACCTTTACTTTCTGAGGAGGCTGAAGTGAGCGGGTATGGGCTCCCCTGTCCTGGCTTCCTTATATAGGTGTGCGGTGGATAGTGTACTTACTTCCAGCATCACAGTGTGATATGGCAACTGCTCCGCTGCAGATAGGAAGGCCCTGCAGCAGGTGGTAAAATCTGGCCAGAAGATCTTAGACAGCAGCCTACCCACCATTAGTGGCATGTACAGCAGCACATGCAGGAAAAAGGTAACCTGTATTATGAGGGACCCCAGCCACCCTGCACATGGACTGTTTGCCCCCTTCCCATCAGGAAGGAGGTTGCGCAGCATCAGAGCCAGAACAACTGGGTTCAATAACAGTTTCTTCCCAAATGCTGTGAGACTCATGAACACTGACTCACTCAGCAGTAGGCTGACTGCTGCCAAAGACTTTTTTTTTTATTATTACATGCTGCTATTGGAGTGTGTGTTACGCTGCTACTGAATGTGTGCAATATCATACTTAGATCTGCACATACAGCACCCTCCATAATTATTGGCAGCCCTGGTTAAGATGTGTTCTTTAGCTTCTAATAAATTCAGTTTTTTTCTGAATAATATAGGACCACAGTGAAAAAAGGAAAATCCAACCTTTAATTCAAGTGCATTTATTCAGTGGGAAAAAAATCTCACATTAAGAAATAATTATTTTACATCAAATCATGTGTGCCACAATTATTAGCACCCCTGATGTTAATACTTTGTACAACCCCCTTTTGCCAACAAAACAGCACCTAATCCTCTCCTATAATGTTTCACAAGAATGCAGAAAGAGGGATCTCCGACCATTCCTCTTTGCATAATCTCTCAAAATCATCCAGCAACCTGGGTCCTCTTCTCTGCACTTTCCTCTTCAGCTCACTCCACAGGTTTTCAATGGGTTTGAGGTCTGGGGACTGAGATGGCCATGGGAGGAGCTTGATTCTGTGTCTGGTGAATCATTTTTGTGTAGATTTGGCCACATGTTTAGGGTCATCATCTTGCTGAAAGAGCCAGTGACGACCCATCTTCAGCTTTCGGGCAGAGGCCACCAGATTTTGATTGAAAATGTCTTGGTATTTCAACGCGTTCATGATGCCATGCACCCTAACAAGATTGGGACAAATTGCTACCCATATGTTCCAAGCTTTTGCAGAGAAGAAGAGGATGGTGTTTGATTGAACTTAGATGGGCATTCTGCAGCAAGCCATCTTCTCTGACTTCGCGAGGGAAACTTTGAAGTCTTGAAAACTGTCCCGCAGACAGGCCGTTTGTCCTTACAGGGGTTAGAATGGAGGTCTTTACCTGGGCTCTGGGCTCCCTGAGTCATATGGGAAGACAGTGGTTCTTTCGGTCAGTGCTAATTTTCCGAGGTTGTGCACTTTGTCCCACTGCCTACAGCAAATTGCCCATCGCCAAGGTGATGGTGGACCTTTTGGTTGCACAGATCTTCTCCCTGCATGACCAGCCTTCGGGGATTTTCTCTGAGCGGGGTACCTATTTTGCCAGCAGTTCCTCTCTGTTAATTACTCTCACATACTGATCTATTTTGTATAAGAACTGGATAGCTCATGATGTCATAATTTTGAAGTAACCGCGCCATGCCTAACTATAATCTCTCAGAACATTACTCACATTTAACATGTTGCAGCCAACGATATATTTAATTGAGAAGATATGTTTTCACAGACAGGGAAAAGGCAGTATTTTATGCATCCTCCTCGACCTGACTGTATGAAAAATGCCTCAAGGACCGCAGATTTAACTACAGTAGGCAGCAGTTGTACGTAGCTTTAACATTTTCAATGGACAATATCAGCATTTGACAGTACGACCAATGAGTGCGTTCCATAGGAAATCCATATGAATTTTTCTACATCTCGCCTGAGTGGGGCAGTGGAACAACAAAATTTAAGTCCATGGTCTTTGAGACTGAAGAAGACTGTCTGTTATTCATTGTCGAGTGTGAATCACATTATCTATTTACGTAGCTCTAATGTAACATCCTATTTGATAACCAGTATCAACACCAGTATTTAGGAAGATATAAGAGAGCGCTGAATTTCCCAATGGAGGAATCTACATGTAAATCCACAGTTGGGGACTATGCATTTTTTTTTTTGTGATGACCATGAGCACTTTCACACCAGAGCTGTTTGATCCACTTTAAATGGACCAGAGTTTGTTTCCTCGGATAGTCCGCTTCATTTGGGCCGGTGTGTAATCTCATCCAAACTCTGGTGCGTACCAAACAAGCGAACTCTGGTCCGCCAGAAAACGTGGATCTCGGTTCCCTTGCAAGTGAGCCCTGGTGCGGTTCGCTTACAGTGGGAAATGCCAACGGACTATCCAGCGAACCAAAGGGAGGAAGTGAACCAAAGATAGCTCGCTGACTCGTCTGCTGTCCATATTGGATGGTTTCTTGTGAAAACACAATGAGGTTTGAACACCAAAGTAAAAGCAGAAACTCCAAGACTGCATAAATTTGGTGTTGCTCTGTTGTTTTTTTGTTTTTTGTTTTTGTTGAGGACAAGCTGTCAGAAGGGGATGGATTTCTGTGTTCGGTCCTTGCTAATTAATGAGACGAGTTTTCTTCTTCCTCATGCTTTTTACGTTTTTTTCTTTCTGATAAGTGCTCGTTTCTGGCAATACCACCCCAAACAAGCAGCTGTTGTAACTGCATGACTTTGTCCAGGCTATTTGGTCCGCTTTCAAAAGTTCAGTGTAAAAGTGAACCAAACCAAATGGAGGCGTGACATTTTTTGGCATTCCCCACCCAATCGAATCGAGTCCACCGGACTATCCTGGTGTGAACGCGCTATATAATTATATAAATATATTAGAATGACATAGTACCAATACCATGTTGAATTTTCCTTCAGAAAACTGTTTTTTCGTAACTACTCATTAGAATACCATTGGCTCACTGTAGCTGAAGTGGTTGCTACAAAGGACAATGATTTTGTTCTTTTGCAAGATATCTTTTTTTAACTGCTGGATAGATACTACGGGCAAGTATACTGAGCAGTTTGCACATCAGACTTAGTTGAGGAGTTTAATTCATTCAACTCCTGAAAAACAGGGATGAGAGTGAACTCTTGCATATTCTAAACCGTGTTTGAGCTCTGGTTGCTAGAGAATATTCAATAACTGATCAGGGTGTGCCATCTACTAATAAAATAGTGTAACTGCGTGCATAAATAGTGCAGCTCCATGTCCGCAGGTGGACACGTCTGCACAAAGGGGTTAAACATCAATAGCTCATAGCAGCGACTTGTTTAAGATTTTAATTAACAAAATGTGCAGAGACAATTTGGTCATGGATCTTTTTTCTAATTCGTAATTTTTTTCCCCCAGGGGTTCACGAATGAGAGAAATTTTTTTTTTTAAAGGGACCTTGCAAAAAAATAGCTCCTGTAACATTTTGTATTTACATTAATATTAAATGAGAGATTTTGATAGTTAACTGACAACTTTGGAATTTATTGTGTTTTTTTTTTATTCCTGAAGCAGCATTTCACTGCTGCATTCACGTTCATTTGAGTATGTATGGCTTTATGTTGTTGCTGGGAGGTTAGACAAATTTTTCATAATCACTATATATAATGAAATAATGAAACATGATTAATACAGCATTTATTTCAGACAAAAGACCTTCCGTCTTTTGAATAATTTGAGGGCAGCTTCAGCTCATGAATATTTAATCTACAACGGTGTACAATTACATGTTCCATGTAAGCAGTTACTGGCGTACAATGACATCATCATTGAGTTGCCGTCATCTATGGTTCTGCGCAAAAAGGTAACAGCTTGCTTGCTGATTACGTCATCGTGGCTAGAGAACGATATGCTACAATGTATGCTATCACGTAACCTATTCCTAAGGGTCAGCCCAGCCACCCTACAGAGAAAGCTAATTTCAGCCGCTTGTATTTGCAATCTTATTCTTTCGGTCACTACCCAAAGCTTGTGACTGTTGTGATTCTGATCTGTCATGCCCTGTTTTGCCATGTTTTTGTGCTTATTTTTATGATTTTCCATTTATTGTACATTCTGGTTTTTGGTTTTTGCCATTGCTGTATTCCACTGCACCATTATCTCCCCTGTCTTGTGATCGAGTTGGTTCAGTCCCTCTCCCCAGTCTTGTGTGCCACAGGTGATTTCATGGTTTCTAGGTTTCCAAACATTCCTTCCAATCTCGTTTGCTTGCCACGCCATTTCGTGCGACTGATCATTTATATCCCACATTCACGTTTCATCTGCTTTTGGGGAAGACGAAGATTTTTTTTCTAATTATTCAAACGAGCATTCTTTCAATCTAACACCGTAGCCCAGTTAGGTTTGTCTGCTTTTCACCATCACATCTTAATCTTTATAGGCCACTGAAATTGTTTGATTGTTATTGAGGCCAAATACACGGGAGCAGATTTAGGGAAGGGCGGAGCACCAGCAATTTGCGAAATCTAAACTCGGGCTTCTTCCCGGCAGCATTTTAAATCGTTTTAAGCCGCTTCAGGTGTGCATGTTTAAACGCGTTTACTTTTCTTAGAGTTGCCTTCTGAAGTCCTTTACTTGGCTCCGTTCAGCATGTCGTCGAAAAATACTTACGCCAGTCAAGTTTCCTTCCCGAAGTGCTTATGATACAGAATTATTGTTCCAACAACCCCCGTGAGTGACTAGCAACTCCAGACTAGCTGCTAGCTAGCAGCCTGGTCTCACTCGGTAGCCAACTCCGGTTATAACCACACGAGTCAACACAGATGACAAACTAGTTCACAAATTACCATAATATCAAACACAAAGACTGACAAAATAAGCAGTGGCAGAAATGGCAACAAAAGAGAAATGGGCAAAGTTTTAATTCCCTGAGAGAAGCACAGAGCAGTAGACGTAGACCTCGGTCACACTAAGCACCACGAATACGATGTTTAACCACTGAGCACCCTAGCGAGACTGCTGCTTAGGCAGTGCCCCATTAGTGTTCACATAGCATGCATAAAAACAACTTTTTGTCGCACTTGAGGTGTACGGTACTAACGATTTAAATGTGAAATCTTCACGCGTTGTTAATAAATTATGTGTAGTTGTAAAATTTGTTCACGGATTTAACCGAGCCCCGCTTCTGGGTGTAGGCTATTATGGTTTCGCGGGCATTGGTACTGTCTTTCCATTCTCAAAATATTTTGGGCTGTCTGCACTTCCAGACAAATTCAAACAAGAACATCATATATTGGGCTTATATTGGGTCCTACAAGGTGGACGGGCCGTTTAATGTAACACTCAGAAAAAGACGGACCACTTGCTCCAGTCTGTCGTGTTGATTTAAACAGCCCCCTGTTAAGTCAAAGGGTCATGCCCACTCCATCTTTCTGACCAATCACACAACAGTTCTCGGACCCCTTACGAGAAAAAAGTTCTGCCCAGATGAGGTGTTGAGAACAAGCTGCAAGAACTACGAAACCCGGGCTGCGAGAACAAAATGATGATGATTTTGTTCTCGCAGCCCCGAGAACAAGAACAAATTTCTCTGTTCTTTTTGAGTATATATCAGCCTTTAAGAGAATGGGAGGGTCCCTAGTAATTCGATAGTTTCACAGCAGAGTAGACTGGCAAAGGAATCCACCAATCACACAGTGATAGATAAATGAAGCATACGTAAAGCTCACTCTAAATGGCTGTCTATCTCTGACTGTGAATCAGTTGGATATCGCGTGTTTGCTGATAAATAGTAGTAAATCAGTTTTTTATCTTGAGTTTTCATTGGGGGGGCAGAGCTTTTCTCAGGGTGGGCACTGCCCACCCCCTGCCCTCCCTTGGCAACGCCCCTGGCCTCCACTCAATTTACTTTGCTGTGCTTCAGCAGATTCTCTGCACCTTGTTTATCACTGTTCTGCCTCTCACTCTGTGCACTTTAAAACTCCCTAACCGGAGCCGTTGGTTTGTCATAGGCTGTCTGTGAAATCCCTGTCTGTGTTTTGGCTTTCGCCAATTTCATGTGGTGAGGTACTTCCTCTTGTTCATTCCTTTGTTAATTAGTCTGATCCAGCTCACCTGTTCCCTGCATAGCATGTGACTTCCCTTCTGTCTATGTAGAGTCCGAACTGCGGTTCTGACTTGTCAGAACTTAGATCATTTCCTTTCGTGCAGAGAGCCGTGTATGCCAATTGTGATTTCCCTTGTGATCTCCCTTCCGTACGACCACGAGATTGCCTAGCCTTGTTTGTTTGATGCTTTGGATTTTTTTGACCCCTGCCTGTTTGACTATGATTCCTTCTACTGACGCCCTGTGTATGACCATTGCCTGTTTTTGGATTTCGAATTTATGCCTTATGTACCGTGAGAACTCTGCTCCTTTGGTTTTGACCCCTGCCTGTTCCTCGACTACTGTTGTTGATTATTCCTCCAGTACTGCAATCTCTGTGCTTTTTGGTCTCGACTTGGAATGAATGAAGTTTTACGAAGACTGGTATTTCGATTCTCGCTTGTGATTCCTGAATCGTACCTCACAGTGACCATATGTGAAGGCTGAAACGTGGATTGACTAAATCGAGAGCTTCTCTGTTTTGCTACAGCGTTCCTTCTGTAAATCTTATGCTCCATCCTACCATCACTCGTGAATAAGACCTCAAGATACTTGAACTCCTCCATTTGGGGTAAAAACTCATACCCCACTTGAAGGGGACAATCCACCTTTTGCCAGGAGAGAACAATAGCCTCAGATTTTGAGGGGCTGATCCTCATTTGGTCCACCTCACACTCAGCTGTGAACTGCTCCAGTGTGCATTGGAGGTCACAGCGTGATGAAGCCAGCAGGACCATATCATCTGCAAAACGATGCAATCCTGGGGCCATCAAACTGGACACCCTCCAAACCACGGCTGCGCCTTGATATCCTGTCCATGAAAATCATGATCAAAATAGGTGACGAGGCATACCCTGGTCTGAATCTTACGCCATCTGGAAACGAGTCTGACTTAATGCTGAGAATGTGGATACCCCTCTAGCTTTGGTTGTACGGGGATTGAATGGCTCAAATCAATGGCCCTGGAGTCCCTGGAGTCCCTATACTCCCGCGGCACCCCCCACGAGATACCGTGTGGGACACAGTCATAAGCCTTCTACAAGTCCACAAAACACGTTGTGGGGTGAGGACTAACTGGGCCTATCTCCACTTTTCATCAAAAATTATGTTCTACTATAGAAATAATCTCAGTATTAACAGGTACCATATCCTGGTGTAATTTTTTCAATGATGGATGGCAGCTAGGAGAAACATCCAGAAAGTGCATATTACTTTGTATGAATTTTCAGTCCACTTCAGTTTAAAAAGTTATATGTCCACATGTCCAATCAGGGAGCAAGATGTAGGGTCACCTGATCAGGATGACAAGATTACTGAGTAAAGGTTCTATCCACTCTACCATTTCAAAGCAAAATCCCTCTAATAAACCAAATTGAAGGTTGCAAGATGATGAAATCTGGGATATTTTAGATAGGTAGGTACTATAGCACTTGAATGAAGCGCCTATGTCTTAAAAATCCTTTATTTGTCTTATTCCAGGGGGCCATTTAAGATAGTACTACTTGATTTTCAATCACATATATACATGTCTGCATTAAATGTACTCAGATGAACTTGTACTGGCTATAGAGATAGGAGCAGTTGACACTGAACACCCTCAAGACTCCACAGCTCATTTCAATGTTGCAAGGTTTGTTTCCCATTTATTTTCAGACAGGATGCGGCTGACCATTTTCTATGATTATTATGGTCAGATAATCTGTTTTTCTTTCAAATTGTGTATTACCTTTTACTATGAACATGTAATTTGCAGATTAGGGTGGAGTCATGTTGTTGTGTTCTTTTAAAAAAAAAAAAAAAAAAACACAAGGCAAGACTGAACTTTGTGGCTAAACATTTCTCGAAATACAAGGTGCTATCTAGGAGATAGAACGATACACCTGCAAAATTTATGACATTTTGAAAATTCCAAAAGTCTATCTCCATTTACATTTTCATGATCCCCTGTGTAAAATCATTCTACTAAAGGTATAACTGCATGATATTATACCTTAACTCCCCTGAATGTAAATATCTAAAAAGTATACTTGGAGTGATAAATTTTGATGCAGCAAAATTTCACATCCCATTTTCTTCATTTAGTAAAAAGGGAGAGTGAGGTCCAGTTAATTCTCAGCCCACAACATGAAGACTGGATGGGCAAACTCCCATAACCCCTCCAGTATCCATGTGAGGGTAAAAAGTTAGTCCACTTTTCCATGGCCAGAACAGAACATGCATTGCTCCTCCTGAATCCAAGGTTTGACTATTGAGTAGAGTCTCCTTTCCAGCACCCTGGCATAGACATTCCCTGGGAGGCTGAGCAGTGTGATCCCCTATAGTTGGAACACACCCTTAAAAATGGGATTCATTCCCCCAGTTTGCCAGTCCATGGGTACTGTACTCGACATCCACATGATGTTGAACAGGCATGTGAACCGTGACAGCCCAACATTATTCAGGGCCTTCAGCATCTCAGAGCGAATCTCGTCCATTCCCAGTGACTTGCCACTATGGAGCTTTTTGACTACCTCAGTGACTTCCACCAAGGAAATGGGCAATGACTCGCTCGAGTCCTGCATCCCTGCCTCCTCAATGGAGGGTGTGTCTGCTAGATTCAGGAGTTCCTCAAAGTGCTCCTTCTACCGCCAGACAATCTCCCCAGTCGAGGTCAGCAGTTCCCCACCCCTGCTGAAAACAGCCGGGCAAAGCCCTGTTTCCCCTTCCTGAGTCGTCTTACGATTTACCAGAACCTCTTTGAGGCCACCCGAAAGTCCTTCTCCATAGCCTCACTAAACTCTTCCCAAACCCAAGTGCTTGCTTCAGTGACTACCACGGCAACTGTCTTTCTAGCCTGCCAGTACCGGTCTGCCAAGTTGGGGGTCCTTTGAGCTAACTCAGCCCGAAAAGCCACCTTCTTCAGCTCGACAGCCTCCCTCACAGCTGCAGTTCACCAATTAGTCCTTGGGTTGCCACCATGACTGCCACTGACAACCTTCAGGCCACAGCTCTCGACTGCTGCTTCCACAGTGGAGACTTTGAATTGAGTCCACTCAGATTCCATGTCCCCTGCCTCCCTCGGGATATGGGAAAACCTCTTCTGGAGGAGTGAGTTGAAAATCGTCTGGACAGTGTTCTCTCCCAAACATTCCCAGTCAACCAGGTGGTGATCAGTTGATGGCCCTGCCCATTTCTTTTCCTGAGCGTTTAAAACATACGGCCACAGAGTACACATGATTACAAAATCAATCATTGACCTTTAGCTAAGGGTATTCTAGCACTAAGTACAAAACCCAAAACCAGTGAAGTTGGCACGTTATGTAAATCGTTGATAAAAACAGAATACAATGATTTGCAAATCCTTTTCAACTTATATTCAATTGAATACACTGCAAAGACAAGATGTTTAATGTTCAAACTGAGAAACTTTTTTTTTTTTGCAAATAATCATCAACTTAGAATTTAAAGGCAGCAACACATTGCAAAAAACTTGGCACAGGGGCCTTTTTACCACTGTGTTAAATCGCCTTTCCTTTTAACAACACTCAGTAAACGTTTGGGAGCTGAGGAGACCAATTTTTGAAGCTTTTCAGGTGGAACTCTTCCCCATTCTTGCTTGATGTACAGCTTAAGTTGTTCAACAGTCCGGGGTCTCCGTTGTCGTATTTTACGCTTCCTAATGCGCCACACATTTTCAATGGGAGACAGGTCTAGACTACAGGCAGGCCAGTCTAGTACCCGCACTCTTTTACTACGGAGCCATGCTGTTGTAACACATGCAGAATGTGGCTTGGCATTGTCTTGCTGAAATAAGCAGGGGCGTCCATGAAAAAGACGTTGCTTGGATGGCAACATATGTTGCTCCAAAACCTGTATGTACCTTTCAGCATTAATGGTGCCTTCACATATGTGTAAGTTGCCCATGCCTTGGGCACTAATACACCCCCATACCATCACAGATGCTGGCTTTTGAACTTTGCGCCTATAACAGTCTAGATGGTTCTTTTCCTCTTTGGTCCGGAGGACACGACGTCCGCAGTTTCCAAAAACAATTTGAAATGTGGACTCTTCAGACCACAGAACACTTTTCCACTCTGCATCAGTCCATCTTAGATGAGCTTGGGCCCAGCGAAGCAGGCGACTTTTCTGGGTGCTGTTGATAAATGGCTTTCGCTTTGCATTGTTGAGTTTTAACTTGCACTTGCAGATGTAGCGACGAACTGTAGTTGCTGACAGTGGTTTTCTGAAGTGCTCCTGAGCCCATGTGGTGATGTTCTTTACACACTGATGTCGGTTTTTGATGCAGTACCGCCTGAGGGATCGAAGGTCGCGGGCATTCAATGTTGGTTTTCGGCCTTGTCGCTTACGTGCAGTGATTTCTCCAGATTCTCTGAACCTTTTGGCGATATTACGGACCGTAGATGATGAAATCCCTAAATTTCTTGCAATAGCTTGTTGAAGAATGTTGTTTTTAAACTGTTCGACAATCAGCTCACGCATTTGTTCACTAAGTGGTGACCCTCGCCCCATCCTTGTTTGTGAATGACTGAGCATTTCAGGGAAGCTGCTTTTATACCCAATCATGGCACCCACCTGTTCCCAATTAGCACGTTCACCAGTGGGATGTTCCAAATAAGTGTTTGATGAGCATTCCTCAACTCTCTCAGTCTTTTTTGCCACTTGTGCCAGCTTTTTTGAAACATGTTGCAGGCATCAAATTACAAATGATCTAATATTTGCAAAAAATTACAAAGTTTACCTGTTCGAACATTAAGTAACTTGTCTTTGCAGTGTATTCAATTGAATATAGGTTGAAAAGGATTTGCAAATCATTGTATTCTGTTTTTATTTATGATCTACACAACGTGCCAACTTCACTGGTTTTGGGTTTTGTATTTATTTAGGTTAAATTTTGCATACATTTTGTATACAGACAAACAGTGTAGTAGTGTTAGATAGGCTTGGTGTGCAATACATTTTGAAAATGATAGTAGTGATGGTAGCGCATCAAATTTCATGAGCCAATAATTCAAATACGATCAGTTTTTGAAATGAGTACAGACAGCCCACATTTATATACTGCAATTTCTTATCATGTTGGCAGGCAGAAATAGGCTGACCAGCTATAACTCTGTTTCAGCTTAAAGGAGAATTCCAGTGTGAAATTGACCTGGGATGTATTGAAACGTGATAACAAGTACTAACCTTTGTCAAATACCCCACCTCAGTACGCACGCAACTTTTCGAAATACATGGCTTTTTAGCCGAAGCTCCCAACAGGCTTACAATAGTAGTGAATCGGGCATAGCGTTGCCATTCAAAGAAATCACTTGCTGTGATTCTGGTTCTGCCTTGTCATGCCACTGCTCTGACTGCCTTTTGTGTATTATGATTCCCTGCCATGTCTGACTTTCCCTTAGGATTATGTACTGTGTATTTGGTCGCTTTTCATTTCATGCATTATCTTAGTTTTGATTCTCCATGTTTTACTTATAGCCATAGTTTTATTCCAGTCCATGTTTTGATTTCTCCATGCATTGCACTTTGTCTCCTCTAGTCTTGTCTATGGTCTTGACTTTGCTCACAGCCCCAGTAATGCGTGCCACTCCTTCAGGTGATTTATTGGTTTCTGGTTTCAATCTTCCTTCCCCATCTCATTTTCTTCCTTCCCCCTGCTTTTTCTATATTACTAACACATACTAACAGTTTGTTGTTTTTGTTAATTTACTAACCAAGACTAACATTGTATATAACACTAACTTACTAACGAGCACTCGGGATTGTATAGCTGCACTTACTAATTGATTAACAAGCTCTCAGCACTCGCCCTATTCTAGTCTCCGCCTCTTGTCTCTTCCTAATCTTCGCTGCTGCATTTCAGTGGAATCTCCACACCTTATGCTTTCCTTTCTCTTAGTATCTGTGCACGGTAGAACACCTTGACCGGCGCTGTGTCATTGTCTATAGGTTTGTCCCGTGATCCTTGTCTGCGTTTTGGCTTCTGCTAATTTCATGTGATCAGGTTCTTCCTAATGTGTTGCTCCCTTGTAATCAGTCTCACTGTTTCCACTTGTGTTCTGTTCTCATGTGACCCACCTGAAATGTATAATAGATGTCTCTTCACAGCACTGCTTTGTCAGATCGTTCTCTCATGCTTACTTGTGCCATGTTCACTTTGCCTTGTTCCCATCGTGATTATCTCTCTGACTGGACCGTCCTTGACATTCGATTTTTGCCCACTCCCTGTACTTCGCCGCCTTCTTGTGTTTTGAACCTTTTTTTGTCTGACCTTGATTTTTGTGATTGGTGCCCTGGTTACGATTCTGGATTTTGCCCATTGGATTCTGATTTTGGATAGTGGACTCTGTCCTGTTGCCTGCTCTGTTGGGGGGTTTCCCCCTTCAGAAATAAAGCCTCCTTTTTGCATTTTACTGGTTCTCGCGTGTGGACCATTAAATCCTCACATCACTATTTTTTTTTCATCATTAACAAGGCTCAAAGTGGCGGCACACTTCATCGGTAGAATTCCGAGGGCCATGACGTGAGAAAATGCAAAATGCACAGGTACTTTATTAAAAAAGACTATTTATGCAAACAGTACCTTGAGGTAGTTTCCAGTCGCCTCCATCTTGAAGGTCACAATAAATCGATTGAAAAGCACGAACGAATAGGAAGGATAGGGGAACAGATTGCAATCTATTTGTTCGTGCTCGTCAATCGACTTATCGTGAGTTTTAAGATGGAGGCAACTGGAAACTACCTCAAGGTGCGATTTGCATAAACAGTCTTTTTTAATAAATTACCTGTGCATTTTCAAAGTTTTTAGTGCCTTGTTTTAAATGTCAGGGCCCTCGGAATTCTACTGATGAAGTGTGGAGCAATACTTAGTGCAATACAACTTCAGCATTTAACTTTTATGAAGTTTCTTTGTGTTTGTGGCATTTTTTTGGCCCAAAATAAAAAAATAAAAATACATGGATAAATTTTATTTCGAAATGAAACAGGTGTCCTGCTTCTTTGAAATCATTTTCAAAGTTCTCAGTGCCTCGTTTTAAATGTCAGGGCCCTTGGGATTTTACTGATGAAGTGTGCAGCCACTTTGAGCCCTGTTAATGATGAAAAAAATAGTGAAATCTTTGAATGGCAATGTTATGCCCAATTCAGTACTATTGTAAGCCTGTTGGGAGCTTCGGCTAAAAAGCCATGTATTTCGAAATGTTGTGTGCGTACGGAGGTGGAGTATTCAACAAAGGTTAGTACTCGTTATGTTTCAATACACCCCAAGTCAATATCACACCGGAATTCTCCTTTAATGGTGAAGCCACCTTTGCTGCAATACGTGAATTTCATCAATGTAAATGAACACGTCGGGATGCACTAAAATCATGTTAGATAAGTTTGTGCCTATTACAGATAGGGCGTAGCTCATAATATTTGGGAAAAAGCAAACTCTTATCACTTAAATATTACAATTGTTTGTGAGGTTTTCCATGAGTAATGTAAGCTAGCGAGCTAGATTGTGGTAATATCTAGAAAATAATATGCGATTGCTGACATACCACCAGTTTAGCCACCATGACATAATCTGCAAGCAAGCCGTTGAGTTAGTCCACCTTCATTAACAGTTGTCTTATAACCTCATGAGTCTTCATCGCCCAACTTGTTGCTAAAACTCAGTTGTAAATACCTATAGAATTACATTTTGGGTCTTTCTACGTGTTTTCCGTGAACAGAAGCAGCTAATGGGGGTCGAAGGAGATTGCACGAGTTTAATTGCGTTGAAAGTGACAAATCATAAGAGGTGCCTCCCTTGGCTTCCACCCCAAATCGTGTCAGGTTTTTTAGCGCCAGCAGAAATCAATTTTGAACTAGGAGGTCACCCTCGCAAGCGTATATGCCCTCCCGTGCAAGCATGTATGCCCCTCAGCGTGAGCAGGAGAGAACTTTGCGAGAGAAAACTGAATCTGCCTGAGTGTGCATGCCCTCCAGCGCTGCATGTGCGATGTAAAAACACTTTTGCTCTTGTTTGCTGGTTTGTGCGCTTCCAGCTTATTGCTGCACGCGCAGGTGCCATTCTGCGCGTGTGAGCTAGTATAATGTGGGCATGTTTCAGCGCACTGGCGACTTTACACACAAATCTGACGCATTAGGCTGTTCTGATTCTGCCTTTTGTCAGTTATCATGTTGCCAGGTCCATCTCACCTTCTAATTGTCTCTCTCAAGATCCACCTTGGCTGGTGCATCTGTTTGGCCGTCAGCCTGCTCATTTTAGCTTGCTTCATTTGTCAGAATTGGTAGTGATAAATGCATCTGAGACATCCCAAACTATTGCTGTCAAAGGCTCCCCTCAAATTACCTTGCTTTTTGCATTAAAGTTCCTATTTTCAATTTATCATTCAATAATAACAAGGCTAGTAATAATAAGCAGAATCAGTTTCAACATTAGAGAAACAATTTGCAGTCATTATGAAGGATAGAGAAAAAGAGATAAGTGTCCACGTACTCGGAAATTAAAACTCCTTGTATATATTTCAACATTGCAATTAATAATCTTTCACTGAAATTTTCCTCTCTTCGTATCTCACTTTTTTTTCTGGACCGAGCCAATTGATGCACTGATGCTCAAATAATCATCATGCCCATCATGTTATTTACTTATTTATTTAAATACGAATAGCAATACTTTCGTTAGGGTAGTGACACTACGTCGCAGAACTGTTTCTTGTTATGAGCCATCACTTTCAATGTTGCGTCATCCCATGTAGAACTTTTAACGTTCCTCTTGACCGTACAGTATATTGTGCGTAAAAAACTGTGAAGGACGAGAGTTCGTTCCACGTTCCTTGTTGGGTTTTTACTGTCTCCTTTTGGCTGGAGATTGAAAAAAGTCTCCTTACCTGGTGCTCTCTAATGTATCCCTACGCAGGGTCAGAGAGTCTTTTTATAAAATCTGTTTTCTCTCCGAATTTCTGGACGATCAAGTCAGCTCTGTCTCGTGAAATTTTGCTTTTGATTTATATTTTGCCATGTTTCAATGAAAAATTACACAGCAACGTTTTTAGTTTAGCGTGATGTATCATACGGAACTACTTATATGAGAGCCGCTGACAGGCCGTTCTTTGGTCGCTCTCAAATATGGCCACCATGATGGAGTGAATGCAATAACTTTAATTTTCTGATTTTTAAGGGGAAAAACTCGCCCTTTTCGCTTTGTGAGAACAATATTCAATCGGAAATTTACTTAAAATATATTTTCTTTCGTTGGGAAGCATTGGATAAAACATCGGTTGGATTTCTGTTCATTTAAATTGTATGGAGCTTGAAAGAAAATAGAATTGTGATCCATTTCGTAAGCATTCTCCTTTTTCACTCGAATGTTTTTTAAACATGTTTACGTTTTTGGAAGGTTCGCTACAGCAGGCGAATGTGGATTTCTTTTTTATTTGCTGAGAAGATTAAAAGATGATCGCCAACAGTAGGATGCAACATCTTTTTGTATTTTTCGGTGTCTGATCTGTTGTTTGAAGGGAGCTGTGTTCAGTTTTGGATCGTTTTTCTACCACCATTCATAACTGGATTAATTGATTTCGGAATATAAATATTTTGAATCGCGTCAACTACATTGGCTATTTTCACCGTATTTTGAACTGCCGAGTGGTCTACCCCCATACCCAAGACCCTCCACAATACTATACAAAGTATTACATTTCGCATATGACATTATTGGTCATGAAGGAAATGATTCTAAATCTCTAGGGAAAAAGGTAAGTTTTATTTCGGTTTTGATACATTATCATCATTTTCTGTCTCTTGTGCGTTTTAGGGTTGCTGATGACCGTTTCCGTGCGGAGAACCGACGTCAGCGAACAGTTTCGATTTATTCTATTGCATGATGTTTTTGTGTATTATGGCTGGATGCTTGTTGTGTGGATCCATATTAGGTTTCAGATTGGTTTGTAAAACGCGCTATCATGTGATTCGGTTATGTATTTTGCGGTTAATGTGTTGTAATGGTTTCGAAATTGGAATGAGTTTTGGATGGCTGATATCGCTGTTACAACACTTCAGACTAATAATGTTTGTGTAGCACAACATTTAAGAATACGCTTTGTCTTCATGTGGCTTGGTCTTGTATCATCAGATTAATTTTGATCTCTTTTTTCAGAGAATTGGACGACAGGCCAAAATGGGTCACTTGCTTTTGTTTTCCTAAGAGAACACTGGTTGGGCTTTTGAAAAGAAAAGGGTAGCTCCTAGATGCTTAGTGAGTACGATCAATAAAGGATCAAAGTTAAAGCCATTGTTTTTTTGTTTTTTTTTAATCGGTCGTTCAAAGTTTATGAATGGATTGTCGCAATAAATGCATATTACTACCTTTCGTTGCTGGTACTTGATCAAACAATGAAAGGTAAGGCTGGACGTATTGTATTGGCTCCCGGCAAACCTGAGACAAGAGGTGCGTTAGGCTGGAAATTATTTGAAGTGATGTAGCAGGGCACTTAGACGTTTCAAGAATCCCCTTTTACCGGAATAGCCTATTACAGACCGTACCGGACTTGACACATTTGCACACAGCGAAGCACCTTTTCCTCATACCCCGTTGTTACATTTTACCCATTTCTATGGGGTTGTTTTGTTCCTGGCGTCTTCTGTGTGGTTAGGCTCAATATCCACCCCGTCGTCCGAAAATGACGTCTGTTTCACGGGCTAGTTAAACTTCAATGTTGTCTGATGGCATCATATTTCAACGATCATTTGTAATGTCTATTCTTTGCTTGGCTAGGACTTAGAAGGAAGAAGAACGGTTTCTCCTTGCTGGATCATGACTAAGAGGTTCCTTTAAAAAGAGATGGTAACACCCTGGTTTACCACTACGCATTGTGGAGTAGGGTGGGGGGTATCCACCAACGTAGCAGTGGCCCCCCACAAAGATTTTTCTCTGGTTTTCCCGTCATATTTGGTTTAATGCTTCCCTTTTCAGTCCAGTGTCCCCCCAAGTGTCGGGAGCTGATAAGGCCATCTAAGTATTAATTGGTCGGATTCTTTGCTGGCAACAGGTGAACAGAAACTGCACGCCATGGAACTTGGCTTTAAGTATTTAGACCCTTTTCCCATCTACGTGCTCAGGTTTAACTTAAATACAGTATGGATTGAAAGGAAGAACAGAAGACCAAATGTTGCTGTGACTCCCCAAATGCTGCACAGCTTTTCTGCTCTGTTTAAAATAAAGGAAAAATACAATTGTTATTCCAAAACCTCAAATAAAAAAAAGTTGGGTTAGTATGTTAAATTAAAGCACAAAGCAGTAATTCTTTGACCTTTATTATCCTGAAAAAACTAGAACAACCCATTTTTTGATGTTTCGCCCTCATGAATTTTATTGATTTCTCAAAATAAAGACAATTTTTAAAAATCTGTCTTGATTCTTGCACCACTTTTTAAAAAAAGATTGGCAATAAAGTATTTACTCCTTTGTAATGCTGCCATTCTTTTTACAACAAATAACTGTTCATGGATTCAAAACATCAAGTAAAAATTTTGCGTATAATTTTGTCCCACTCCTGATAAGTTATGGTGTTAGGCGATATAGTCTCGTTGTGGAATTTTGCATTTGCATTTGGAATTGGAGACAAGTTGAGACTGCAGGTAGGCCAGTTCAGCACCCACACCCTCCTCTTGCGCTGCCATGCTTTTGTAATCCATGTAGAACGCAATCTTGCATTGTCTTGTTGAAATCTGCATGGGCGTCACTGGAAAAGATGTCTTGAAGGTAACATAATGTTCCAAATTCTCAGTGAACTTTTTAGCATTACTGATCCAGAGCACGCTGAATCTATTTTTTCCTTTAAAAAGCCTGAAATGCTGATTCTCTTGACCACAGTGGACATTGATGAGTACTGGTTTCCTTTGTTGGTTAGGTTCTGGCAGGAGGAGTGGGATTGGTTAGTGTGAGAATATTATGGTGACCAATTCCGAGGCAGAGTAGGGCCGATCTTGTTTTCACCATCCCTGGGGGGTGGATACTTTCTAATAGTGATTTACGTCGTGGTGTGTTGTTTGAGCCTGCGCAGTCATTATCCACAATCGAAGCCAAGTTTCGCTGATGCCAGTAGCTTGTAAAGTGTTCTATTAGCTCTAATTAATTGGCCATACCAATTTATTAACCTCAAACTCTTACCTTGGTTTCCTTAAATACAGCTGGAATGATTGAGATACTTGAGGATACTTTTCTTAAAATTTATGAATAACTGAACAATACAATGGCTGATGACTGAAGACTGTGACATCAAGTGTTAACCTGCCAACTTCGTTCAGTGGAGGTATTTGAGTTTGTGAACAAGATAACTCAAGAAGTAACGAACAGATATCTCAGAAATTTTGTGGGTGGGTCTATATTACATCAGGGATGGACCGTATTGATTTGGACCGCGATCAGTCAAACAATATGACCGCCACGGCAGCCATATTGAAATTGTAAGACAGGCGATAACTTAACTTTGCTCCCACGCACCTAGATTTGGACTGTGCGGACTTGGCAGAGGTTTGCACTCTAGGAGGGCATCTAATTGAATTGTGTAATTACACTAAGAGATCTGTGCATGGTGTCTCATACTTGTGGAATGAAATTAAGAAAATGGTTCACAGCAGAACTGGACTATGAACTGGAACTGGACTAGGCTGCCTGAGAGATTTAATTCAAATTTGGTGTTAGATATGTGACCCCTAAAAACACTGAGTTTTACATTTTGCATTTTGACTGACTTGAGCTCCTTATGCTCTCGTGCCTTCATTGTCCCACTTCAATTTCAAGTGGAATAGTATTGGGTTTGCATGTGGAATCATGTTGTATTACGTATTATTGACTGCCCAGTTACATTACAAAATATAGCTAGGCAGTCATTGTTGCAGTAAGATACTTACACTTCAAAAGCAATTTTTTAATTTTTTTTTTACAAAATCCAATTTTGGCCTACGAGAAACTGACCATTCAAGAGACACTGGGGGGGCGGCGATAACGGCCAAAAATAAGTTTGGTTCAGTGACTTAGGAAGGAGTGGTTGCATTAATACCCTATTTTGGCCTATGTGGATTACATTAAGAATCAGAAAAATTTCTTGTGTATAAACCCCCTGATTCCTGTCCAGTATAAGGCACGTATACTGCAAACACTTCCATAAGTTTTCATCCGATAGTTTTTACCACCCCGGCATAGAATGCGGGGGGATATAGGCATCGCCTCATCCGTCTGTCCATCCGTAATCATTTTGTTTCCGGAGCAGAACTCGGAAACTATGCAAGATATCAGCACCAAACTCGGTACATGTATTCCATGTATAGTCTAGATGTGCCTTTTGCTACTTTGGAAATTTTGGGATTCCTATTTTTGTTGTTTCCATGGACACAAATCTGGACTTGGTGCACATCAGGCCTAGTTTGTTTCCAGAGCAGAACTCAAAACTGTTCAATTTATTATACTGAAACTTTGCATGTGTATTACTCACATACTGAAGTGGTGCCTTTTGATATTTTCAGATTTCTGAAAATCAAAATTTTTTTTTTTTTGGTTTGTTTCCATGGAAACCAGTTGCATTTGGACTCTGTATAGAGATAGGATTGTTTCCGGAGCACAACTCAAAAACCGTTTATTATATCTTTCTGAAACTTTGTATGTGCATTACCCAAGTACTGAAGTGGTGCCTTTTCAAATTTTCTAGTTTCTGAAAAATGTTATTTTTATTTTTTCCTTTCCATGGAAGCGGCATGGATTTGGACTCAGTCAGGGCTGGGTTTGTTTCCGGAGCAGAACTAAAACACTGTTCATTAATAACCCTTGTTCTTTTATTGCCTTTCCCAATGTGTGCTTCATAGTCTTTGCTAGATGTTGCCAGTACATACTTCTAGATCATTCCAGTGGAAAATAACCTCAACATTCTTGTTTAAATTTCTTTGAAGGTGTAGGATTGACATGACTTCAGCAAATAATCAGGGGCCGGGGGGATGTGTCATCTTCTGATGACTCTTGTCTTAGTTTTGCCATGACTTGTGCTTGAACTGATAGACATGAGTGATGAAATGTAAAATGTGCCTATTCAAATGTAAATCTACACATGAAGGATCATGATGACCGGACAAATCTTCAACACCAAGTGTCCCTGTTAACATGGCATTATGGATAAAGTACCAGACAGCAGGTGTTTCCCTGCATGCAGATTATGGGTTTGCTCTCAGAAATACTCGGTAGTGTATTTTAACCCTTTTGCACGGAAGCCAAATCAAGCCCATCCTTGCCAATTGTGCATGACCCCTCTTTAAGGCTTTATAACTCAGGATTTGAGCATCACAGAGACTGGAAAAATGATTTCAAAGAAGCAGGACACCTGTTTCATTTGGAAATAAAATTTATCCATGTATTTTAATTTTTTTATTTTGGGCCAAAAAAATGCCACAGACACAAAGAAACTTCATGAAAATTCAATGCTGAAGTCGTATTGCTCTAAATATTGCTCCACACTTCATCAGTAGAATTCCGAGGGCCCTGACATTTAAAACAAGGCACTGAAAACTTTGAAAATTCACAGGTAGTTTATTAAAAAAGACTATTTATGCAAACAGTACCTCAAGGTAGTTTCCAGTTTCCTACATCTTGAAAGTCACGATAAGTCAATTGACGAGCACGAACGAATAGATTGCAATCTGTTCCCCTATCCTTCCTATTCGTTCGTGCTCGTCAATTGACTTATCGTGACTTTCAAGATGTAGGCGACTGGAAACTACATCGAGGTACTGTTCGCATAAATAATATTTTTTAATAAACTACCGGTGCATTTTCAAAGTTCTCAGTGCCTCGTTTTGAAATGTCAGGGCCCTCGGAATTCTACCGTTGAAGTGTAGAGCTACTTTGAGCCTTGTTAATTATGGAAAAAAATTGTGATTTCTTTGCATGGCAAAGCAATGCCCAATTCACAGCCATTGTAAGCCTGTTGGGAGCTTCGGCTAAAAATCCATTTATTTCGAAAAGTTGCGTGCGTATGGAGGTGGGGTATTCGACAAAAGTTAGTTCTCATTATCATGTTTCAATACACCCCAAGTCAATTTCGCACTGGAATTCTCCTTTAAGGGGTCAAGACTAGGTTCAGACTTGAAAAAATTTTTTTCCATTTTGTAAAAAATCTTTCAAAACATTTAGAAAAAGTTTTTTGGTCCTAAAATCACCATCTTTTAAGTGGATTTTTATCTTGTGAACACCTCCAGTGCATTTGTTTTGCGACAAAAACGCGATTTTCTCGCTTAGCAAAATTTTATAGTTTATCAGGCTTGTGGCGGGCATAAAATCCACATTTGTCAAGGTATTGCTCTGAAATTTTCACCATAGCATCAGTTTATGTTCTATACAATGACATAGCCATTTTTGGGTAGGTAGATACATGGTGTATTTATGATCCATCTGCCAGGCAGGTTCTGCCACCCATTTCAGGTCCGAAGAGTTTTTCAAAATATTTTCCCATGAAAATACCCAGAATGAGTACGTCATTGTATAACTGGTGATATTAGCTTCAAAACAAAAGGAATTACTGGAAAATATGGTATAGTTTCTGAGATATGTGAAATCCTGTGGCAACAATTTTTCGTCAATAATGTACGGTTTTCACAGAAACAAACTTATTAAATTTGATTAAAATCAAATTCCATTCTGAGCTTTTTTCAGTTGACACGATTTTTATGTGTTTTTAGTGTAGACGTACTTAAATTGAGTGAACCCAGGCTTGACCGCTTAAGCAGTTACATGCTAACAGCGATTTCATCATTGAGTCACCGGCATCTACAGTTCTGAGCAGAATGGTTTAACTGTTATTTTCCATTCATAAGGCCTATTTCTGCAAATACTGATATGAATGGTCTTCAGTTTACATTTTATTACACATAAAATATGAATAACTTAGACCTATAAGTGGATTCTAGTTTTATGAATAAAAGTTTCCCTCATTAATTAATTTCACATAGAATTCAAGTTCAAAATCCACATATAGACATTATATTCAGTTGCAACACATGATAAGTTTGGACTGGCCTGAAAGACTGACCATTGTTGCTATGATGTATAGTTTTATTATGCTGTTGCATGTCGTGTTCATTTCACTCCTCAAGTTCAAGTGCTCGCAAATTGTGAGTGATCAGGGTGCCTTCCTTTAGGATCTTTCTGTCTGTCCAAAGACCATCAAAATATACAAACAGAATAATTCAGGCAAATCTCTTTTTTTAAAAATGAAATTAATAAATAAAATTGCCCCCTGATGTGCACTCAAGTCAGAGGAAATAAACCCATTAACTGGTAACAACAAAGCATCCTACAAATGTGCCATGTTGTACTTTTAGATGTGAGCAAAGCTTTTTGGACAGTATATCCTGCCTCCTGCCCCCTCCCCCTACAGCAGTCTGGCATTTATAGTTGTTTGTGTTCTTAAGGCTAAATGTCATTGACTGCCTTGCACATGTCTCGCTCTTCGCCTCAGACCTGTTCCTGCCCCATCTGCACTGTCGCCAATTTGCGACAAGTCGAGTTGGGTAATTGCTTGTATGTTTCAATCGGGGATTGCCAATCAGTGATGATCTTATCTGTCATCCGGGGATCATTAGGTGTCCGTGTTAGGGCGCGTGGAGACCTATTATTGTTAGTAGTATTATTATCCCCCGCCAACACGAAGTGGGAGGGGGATATAGGTTTGACCTCCGTCCGTCCGTCCGTCCGTGCGTCCGTCCGTGTGTGCGTCCGTCCGTCCGTCCGTCCGAGATAAAGGGGACAGCTTTACTCAGAAACTACTACAGATACAGTAACCAAATTTGGTGTGTAGCTTCAGACCATAAAGGCCTTGATTGAGTTCGAAAATGAGAAGCGCACGATTGGCGGGGGATGTTGTAGACCATGTCGACTTGTTATTAGTTTTAATAATAATAATAATAATAATAATATCAATAATATTTTTCGTCATCCAGATTTTGGATCACCTCTACAAGTCAAATGGCAAAATGGGGGTTATTGCCTTTTGTTCACATGATAGCATGTTACTATTTGTTGATTTACTGTGACAAGGGTTATTTGTATGCGTAGTTTACATTCATAGACGTGATGCAGTATGGGTGCACTTTAATTGCCTGATGTGAGCTAGACTACTGCCAACACTGCTTTCAGGCACTCAACACTGTTTTCTGCTTTGTGGTTATTTCTGGAACTGGGTGCGCTGAGGTGCAGTGAAACCTGAAAAAGTCTTTGCAGTTTCAACAGAAGTGGCTGTACCTTGGTCATTTGAAGTCATAGAGGGGTATTATTGATTCTTGAAAGAAAGCTGAGGGAGAAGGGAACAAAATTGCATCGCTTTTGGTAATGTCATCAATACTGGGAGTGCTCTTATCTTAGTTACTTAAAAGGCCAACTAGGATGAGACTATTGGCATGCGAGAGCACATGATACAAAGAAATTGATGATGCCATCAACTTGATAGAAATTACATCATCAGGCTAGTAGAAGCTGTATCTTGCTGATTTGATGGGCAGAGAGTGGTAATCTTGATTCCTATATGAAAGCTCATAGAAAAAGTAACAAAATGATGTCAAATCTTGAGACATGATCAAAACCAGTACAGTGCTCTTATAATAATTTTCCTTGAAAAATAAGATTAAGATAAGTCGATTAGGTCATGACATTAAAATAAATTGTCGTTTAGCTTGGGGACTGACGTTGCTGCTTGCAGCTGCTATTATTGTTATTAATATTATTTCGGATATCATTACATTGAGTTTGATGTTTTTTGTCATATGGCTGTCTGGATGATATAGGCTTGAGCTTTTTAATTTGATTGCTTTTTGGCCATTTTGCTGCACGGTGTCAGTTGTCTTCTTTAACTCATGGGATCTAGATGGTCTGCATGCTATGTTGTGAAGCAAGCATGGAGGACTTTGGTCTCAGAAAAATCTGGTTTCATTTGGCAATGTTTTTGGTTTTAAGCCAGTAAAGCCTGTATCTCACTGAGCTGCGAATGTTGGCGACAAATTGCGAACTGCATTCGCAGGGGAGTTTCCAAAATGTCTCGAAACGTTCACGGGGATTCTCAATTTCCTCGCGCGAGTCGCAGTGCCTCACTCTTGTGTCGCTAGAATTTTTAACATGTTCAAAAAATTTGCACGACAAAGTTTCTCTCAAAGTAGTCACAAAGTTGTCGTGGGTGTCTCGAACCAGTCTCAAACCCGTCTCGAACCATTCTCACTTTAGTTTCCGTAAGTCAGAAAATGTGAGAAATGTGAGACAGCTTTGTGAGGGGTTAGTGACCTATGAAACTAAATTGTGACTGATTGGAGACAACATTAAGAAGCTGACATTCCGGGCGCGAGACAGGCGAGAACTGCCGTGGGACCAGGGCCGGCACCAGAACTGAAAATTCAGGGGCAAAGGTTCATTATGACAAATTACCACCCCAATTCCAAAATAGTTGGGACAAAGTGTAAATTGTCAATAAAATCAAAATGCACTGACTTTCAGATCACATGAGCAAACGTGTTCTTTAAAATAGAACATTGTTTCAACATTTTAAATATTATCTGAGGCATTTTACATTTTTATCTACAAAATGAGCTAATTTCAAATTTTCTGGCTGCAACAGGTCTCAAAGTTGGGTCACAGGCAAAAAAGCGCTGAAAAAGCCATTGATATATATTTGAGAACTGGCTGAAAGCACATTAAACAACTAATTGCATTAACTGGCATCAGGTGTGTAACATGATTGGCTATAAAAGGGATGTCTTGGAGAGGCTGAATCTCTCTCCAACCTGTAAAGGCTTCCATAAAAAATTGTGGAATACTTTCAAAACAATGTTCCTCAATGTCAAATTGCAAAGGCTTTGAAGGTCTGATCATCAACAGTGCATAACATCATCAAAAGATTCAGAAAAACTGGAAAAATCTCTGTGCGTAAGGGACAAGGCCGAAGACCTTTACTGGATGCCCGTGATCTTCGGGCCCTCAGATGCCACTTCATCACTCACCGGCACGATTCTGTCAATGACATTACTCAACTGGCCCAGAAATACTGCAAGAAACCACTGTCTGTAACTGCAGTCCTCCGTGCCATCCACAGATGCCACCTAAAACCCTATCATGCAAAAAGGGAGCCATTGTTGAGCATGATCCAGAAGCGCCACCGTGTTCTGTGAGCCAAGGCTCATTTAAAAAAGTCTGTAGAAAAGTGTCCTGTGGTCAGATAAGTCCAAATTTGACATTCTTGTTGGAAATCATGGGTGTTCTGTCCTCCAGGCTAAAGAGGAGAAAGACCACCCCTCCTGTTATCAGCGTTCAGTTCAAAAGCCAGCATCTCTGATGGTATGGGGATGCATATGGTGTGGGACACTTGCATGTTTTAAAAAGCACCTTGGATGCTGACAGGTATATAAAGGTTTTAGAGCAACAAATGCTCCCCTCCAGATGACATCTAGTCCAAGGAAGGCCTTGTATATTTCAGCAGAACAATGCAAAACCACATACCGCAACTATTACAACAGCATGGCTTTGTCGTAGAACAGTCCTTGTGCTGAACTGGCCTGCCTGCAGTCCTGATCTTTCACCGATTGAAAATACACTGCCCGGCCAAAAAAAAAGTCACCGTTTGGAAATTAATGAACAAATTCTAGAATTGGATCATTATTGCGGTTACTAATGTTTCAGCTGGCAATAATCATTTTTCCCCTGACTGATGAAGCGCATCGCTACTCATTTCTCAAAAAATCATGTCGGAAGACACATCCCTTGCTGGTGGAAAAGATGTTACAGTATTTCAGAACAGGCAACTTATTGGCCTGTATTTAGCCTGCAAAGAAACTCATGAATGCAAAAACAAGTATGAGGAATCATTTTCACAAACATATTTGCCACCACAAAGTCCTGATCTTAGACACAGTAAAAGTTATTGGGATGTGCTCAAGAAAGACCACCGAGTGGTTCAACCATTATGTCGAGAAGACAAGATCTCGGCCAAAAATTATGGCATGTATGATCGAAAATAAATGTTCTGGCATTGCATAAAGTTGTCAAAACAATGACCAAAATGAATTTGCACTGTAATCAAAGCTACAGGGGTTCCAACTAAATATTTGAGTGTGCGACTTTTTTTTTTTTTTTGGCCGGGCAATGTATTTGGGGCATAATTAAACGAAAAGTCCGTCAAAGGAGACCCAAAACTCTCCCGCAGCTGGTAGCCTGTATCAAACAAGAGTGGGATCAAATTCCAATGGCTAAACTCAAGAGACCTGTCTCCTCAATGCCCAGATGCCTCCACTCTGTGTTCAAAAGAGATGGGGATGCTACACTATGGTAAACAGACCCCTGTCCCAACTTTTTTGAGACCTGTAGAAGCCATCAAATTTGAAATTGGCTAATTTTGTAGTTAAAATTGTAAAATTCTCAGTTTCAACATTTGCTATGTTATGTCTGGTCTACAGTGAATAAAACACTAGCTGGTGTGATTTGAAAATCATTGTGTTTTGATTTTATTTACAATTTACACTTTCTCACAACTATTATGCAATTGGGGGGGTTGTCCTTGCTAGATCTTTGTCGTTAAACAGTCGTTTTTGTTTATCAACACATTTTCCAGTTTGTGATAATCATGCGGCTTCTCTCCCCCATGTGCTCTAACAGCGACAAAATTATGGGCTACATTCAGTACAGAAAAATAATTTAATTGTAAATGGGTCTATGCACTGGCACTCAGCGACTGTAATTTTTTTTTTTTTTTTTTCCCCAACGAGAGTGGCATTTCAGAAATCTTCAGCGAATGAAGGTAATTTTGATGACAAGTACGTACACCTGTTTTTGCAGCACGGTCACTGCAACTTGCTGTTTAAAAAAAAAAGAAAAGAAAAAAAGACTGCTGTCTGATTGCAAACGTTGACGGATGACATCACGTCTCGTGAGAACCAATTCAGTGTGACTCCAAGTGAAAATTGTTGCTAATTTCCGTATTTTCTTGCAATTTTGTGTCTCCAACTAGTCACAAACTGTTGCAACCCAAAGAGATACTACCTTACCTCAAGGGAACCCAGTAGATGCAACTCGTGCTATATGCAGACGGCAGTAGATTTGTATCAGTGTCGCCATTACAGACGACTAGTCTCTGATCACATTTGGCCATTTGCAATACTGCAGAGGTTGTAAAGCTAGTTCCTCATGATGAATATCATATCGGGTTTGTTCCTTTTCTGATCCTGGTCTGTTTATTTGGCATTACTTTAACGTGCCAAGTTTTCTTTTAGTTCAAAATATGTTTAGGCGTGGAAGCATTCAATTTAAAAACTAGATTCTAAAAATATATTTCTTTCATTCCATTTTGTGTTTGTTCAATTACATTGATGATTGATACACACTTTCAGATAAATGATATTTTGTGAACAGGGATTCCAATTTTTGTTATTAATGGTCTACCAGTATATCGGCAGATTGATGCATCTGGCTGATATTTCCATTTTGACCATCTGCATCGGGAGTCTGGGTTAAAATGCAAAATGTAGCTGATAAGTTGGGCATATGTGTTTTGTGAAATGAAATTAAAGTTTGCGGAGTCATTCTGATTCCAGCGGCTAATTTATACAAAATTTGGTGGGATTTTCCTTGTTTTGCCCCCATTTAATGTGTAGGGGGAATGACAAAACTAAAGTATGCCTATATCACCAAGCTTAACTGTAGTCGGGGAAGATCTTAAGCTACAATTACAAAGCACATTTGCGTGCCTATACAAGAAGGATATAATGTTGGAATGAAGGGACCCATGTTAATTTTACATAGTAAAATATATGTCCCTTGTATTAGTTGAGATTAAATATTCACAAAATTAACATTGCCTTAAAGGAGCCATATGTAAGTTTGTGGCCAAAACTGGTGCTGTAATCGCATTCAAAATACTGCAGAGCGCAGTTTCCCCTCCCCCTCTCCTCCAGACGAGAGGTCGCCAGCTAGGTTGCCGGATCCAGCAAGAACCTTTACGACAAGGAGCTGCCATGGCTACGTTTCAATATCACCAATGATTTGCTCTCACAGGGTTGTGTTCAGTTCAGAAAAGATGGAGAATAATTACTCACTAACTTTAGCAATGGTGGTATTGGTCAACTTGCTTGTCAGTCTTTTGTGTGGATAACCCTCTAAAGTCCATACTATATTATGCGTAGGGATGGGCATTTTCAGTGATTTCAATATTCGAGTACTCTCATTACATCATGAACGAGTAATCGATTACTCGCTAACTAAATAGTCCATATTTTATCATAAAAATAAATACGGTAGGTTTGTAACATTGGTTCCACAACCGTTTTCAGTTGGACATGGACCTCCCCAACTTGGCCTATTGCTTACTAAATAGCAGGCTTACCAAGAACATCCCTAAAGTTACTTCATACTTAACCATTTATGTGAATAAATAGCCAACTGCAAACCAAGTGCAATTCCAAATGCATTTATTGAAGAACCGTAACAGGTCCGTCAATTACCCGAACATTCAAACGTCACAGGTAACGGGACAGTACAGCGATGGACTGTTCTGTAATGTGAATAGAAGCCACGAGATGGCAGTATTGACCTTTTCTTTTGTTAAGCCCAGAATGGAGCGAGGTTTGGACATGTCCTGGGCATGTCTGAGATGGAAAGTCCCAGAGAATTAAAAAAAAGTCTAAAAGGTGGGAGGGGTCTACAAAAGAGTATATAAGGAGGAAAATTGAGAGAGTAAAGTAATAGGAGAAATTGCAAGGAGAAGGATACATTTGACCAGACCTGTCTTTTTTTTTTTTCATGACCTGTGACTTTTTGTGGATTTTTGCCTGTGTTGGAGCATTTTTCTCACCCAGGACATCACCAAGCAACCCCACCAAAGGGACTGTAAATATTTTTGTCCTTGTATTTATCAATCTTGGTCAGTTGAGTGGATAGTAAATTAGTTCAAAGTTTTTGTTTAATTAAACCTGTTTAAGTTTTGAAGTTTTGTCTGTCATCCCTTGCTGTCATATATGTTATAACAAATTGGGGTCATAACAGTTCTGTGTCACTTAACACTTAGTTAGCTCTCAATAAACGGCCTAAATCATAATCACAAAATTCAAATTTGTTTTTGTTAAAACAAATAATAAACAAATTACGGTATTTAAGCCTACAGTTTCCATTGGCGAAAAAAAAAGAAAATCACTCTTTGAGTTGTGAATGATAGTTTAGTTTAGTTTAGGCTATGACAATAATAAAAACAGGCCAAATTAACCAAGTATTGACAACAACAACATCAAATAACCGTCCATACCTTTACCTTAGGCGTTTTAATACATATGAAATTGATTCATTTACTTATGCTTATCTTTTTAAACAAGAATATCTACATGCTCAGGCGATAGCCGAGTGCGGAGGCGATTTAGAATTAGTCCTGCTGTTGAGAATACTCTTTCTGCAGGTAGTAGCAGGAATTATCAGGTACTGCTTCGCCAGCAGACTGAGTTTCCCGTACCTGCTCTCGCTGAGCTAGTATTTCTGTGATGTGCAAGTTCAACGCCACATATCTTGCACTGCACTTTATTGCCGTCCCTTTTGTCGAAGTATTTCCAGACATTACTCTTCCCGGTTGCGACTGACATGGTGCATGTATCGCCCATGAACATAGCAAGTTGGCTTCAGCTTCCGCAGCGCAAAAGAAAGCATGTGGTGTAAAAACCAATTTGGATACGTATGATTTGTGTGTGAAAATAGTTAGTTCCTGTTGCGCTGTAGGCTGTAAAAACCGCGCAGAAACGGTTTTTTTTTTTAAAAATTCTGTCTAAAACCGCAGTTTTACTGATATTTATGCATAAATACCCCCCTATTTATTTATTTATTTTTAATTGCCACTTTACCTGATTTTGATCATATTGCTCATACTTAAAATTGAAATCTTTCAGAGTATGTCCTTATTTGAAAGAGTGTCCGATGGTAACCTTGGCAAGGATGGATACTTGGAAATCAATACAGGTTATTTACCATTTTGCCTGAACGGACATGGACTGCCTGATGCCTTCTTTAGAATAGAATCTGCCTATTGCCATAATGGCTGTGCTTCATTTCAAGGTCACAAATCATAAATTTGAATATCTTAAGAACCATTGACTAGATTCTTCTCGCATTTGGAACCTAGGTTCATCCGAGTGAGGAAAAGGTACCATGCTGTTTTGGTGACCTTCACTTTTTACTTCAAGGTCGCAAAGCATAAATTCCAATATCTTAAGAAGTGTTGACTGGATTCTTTTCATGCTGGATACCTGTGACGACCCCAAAATTCTGATGTTTCCTGGAGTTGGAAGTGACAGCTTGTCAAAATAAACATTGCCATGTCGATACTTCATCAACTTTTCAATTGGAAAATTAAATATTGTTATTTCTGCAATTAGAATATGCAATGAAAAAGATCCGCAAAAGTCATAATAAAGCATTTTAAATGTTGTTGACCCAATGTGTTGACTTTCTGAGTTTATGAAATGTCTCTGTGATCAAGTGGCAGTCAGCCATTACAAATGCATACGGTGATCAAGTCAAAGTTAATTGTGGCCCCCGCAAAGCGTAGGGGGCCACTATGTTTTTGGTGGCGGTCCGCGTCCGCCGCCGGAGACCTTGCTTGTTACCGCGATAACTTGAAAACTTTTAGCTCCATCAACACCAAATCTTACTAACATGTTTAGGGACATCTTCACACAAACTGATTAGATTTTGGGTTTCATCGCTCGCCAATTGCGATTTCCAGGGCCCCCTCAAAGGTAGCACCTGCGCGGGGGCCACTTACGCGGTCGCCCTCGACCGACTGTTTCTAGTTACTGAACAGTGATACATTTTTAGATTATTATCCCCCGCCGCACGATTAGTGCAAAGCGGGCGATATAGTATTGGGCTCCATCCGTACATATGTCCGTCCATACGGACAGATAAAATTTAGGCGGCAGGGGATATTGCCATGTTAGTGGCAGACACTTGTTTTGTTTCTGACTTTGTCACGACATATTGCAGAATCATAACGGGGCCTTTTAGGTTTAGTAACATCAGACATTTGTGCTCCGAAATGCTGGTAGCTGCAGCTCAGTGGTAACTGGCAATCTGGATGCCGAGATGCGACTGATTTCATGATTGGGAGATGGGTGGAGGGTGGCCCAACTTGCCAAAACACAACATCAATATTAGTTGTGGACTGCAACTTGCTGTTGTAATGAGAATATTCTGGCTGGACTACTGTTGTCAGTGATATAAGTATTTGAAATTAACATCATTCCTTCATTTCACGATTAATCAACATACATTTCTTGCATACTGCTCCTTTACCTTTCTATGGTAGGCGCGATTGGGCACCAATAATGGCATTTAAGTGGTGTTTAAAAAAAAAAAAAAAAACAAAACGCCCCTAGGGCTAAAAAATTAAGAGCCCTGGCTCCCTTGAAAAAAGAGATTTTGCTATCAATTGGACTTCCCTGGTGATATAAGGCATAAATAAATAACAGGGTTTCTGCTACATGTAATTGATCGTGGCACACCGCCACGGCAAAATAAAAGCCTCCACGCCTGTGTTAAATGACTTGACATAAATTCCAAAAATCCTAAGGACAATCTGGTGTCGCCAGTTCTCCTTGTTAAGTTAAAATGAGCTCTAATAATTCTCGACCAGTTGTCGATAATTTTGCTTGATGATCACGTTGTGCAATGAATAAAAATTAGCCATCGGTAGTAAAACCACTGCTTTCTTCTTGATGCAATGTGTAAAAATGATAATAATAATAAAGCAGGGTCATTCCATATGAAATCACCCAAAATGGGGGGGTGCTCCCAGCTTGATGGTTTCAGAATTGCTTCATTTGGTGATATTTTGTTGCATGTGATGAGCAAATCAAATCACAGGTGGTTTCAAGTTGATATCTCGTTCCGTTCTCATTTTATGGGCCGCCGAAAAAGGGGGCGTGGCCCACGTTAACCCCCTGGTCACAGTTTTTGACCATTTTCAAAGGGTTATAACAGATGATCTAATAATGATACAAATTTCATTCTTTCAGTATATGTTTATTCTGTCTAACAGTCTGCAAAAAATCTTTTTACATATGTGGTTAACCCTTTGAGTGTTTTGCAATTAAGCCCTAAACATTGAAATTTGGTGCCAAGCATGTTGATTTCTCATGAAATATTATGCAAGTATCCTTTGAATGTCCCCTTTGCCATTTACATTGTTGATAGTATACCTGATGCAGCTTCCAAGGAAGGTAAAAACATCTTTCCATCTTCGTCCAATTTGGATAAACATTAACCCCTTTTCAGCTAATTACTGAAACGGTGCACTTTTTGACCCTCATTTTGACACTGTGAACCTGTTTTGATTTTCAGAAGGTTGGCCTCAAATGAAAGCTTATTCAAAGAACTTCAAAATGCAGCACAATCAAACTTGGAACAACTACTCCAACTTGGAAAAATAAGACTCTCCTTAAGGGCTATTTGCACATCAGCACAACTACTGTCAAATGTGCAATAATTTACAGGAAATGTACACTGAACTCCACTCATTTATTGCTACTTTCAGTTGCATGTTCTTTGATCATTTGCAGCCTGTGTCATTTTCTTGTATTTGTTTTCCCAGTAATTTCAAGGTAATTTGATAGACAAGGTGGAATTTTTACTAATGTGGATGAAACCCTTCAAACCGTTCCTGCTCCTTCATGCCCTTTATTTGCGAAAACGATCCTGTGGAGCTTAAATATTGTACCCCTGGTCAATTTGTTGCCTGCTTGTATGATGGCCAGTGGTGGTTGGCCAATATCTTGGAGCAATCCCTTGAAAACGAGGATGTTAAAGTATCTTTTATGCACCCAAATGGCCCTGCACCACAATTCTCTTGGCCACGAAGGCAGGATCTTCGTTGGGTACCACTGAAGCATATCATGTTGGTTGATGCTCCTAGCACGAGTGGCAAGGGCAGGAATGATATAATCGCCACAAAAGAGTTGGACCGAATCTCAGTGTGGTTTGAAAAATTGGATTTAGCAGAATAATATGCATTAAAATTTGTATCATGTTTGCCATATCTGCCTTTCTTCTCTACATTTCCCTGTCCATTTATGAACATTTACCTGTACACTGAGTCGTTGTGCCGATGTGCAAATAGCCCTTAAAAGGGGCCTTATTTTCCAAGTAAGAGTATTTGTTCGAAGTTTGATTTCTTTGCATTTTGTAGTACTTTGTATAAGCTTTCATTTGAGGCCAACTTTTTGAAAATCAAAACAGGCCCACATGGTCAAAATGAGGGTCAAAAAGTGCACCGTAATTAGCTGAAATTAGCTGAAAAGGGGTTAATGTTTCTCCAAATTGGATGAAGATAGAAAGATGTTTCACCTTCATTTGAAACTCCATCAGGTATACCATCAACAATGTAAATGGCAAAGGGGTCATTCTAAGGATACTTGCATAATATTTCATTAAAATCGACATGCTTTGCACTAAATTTCAATGTGGAGGGGTTAATTGCTAAACGCTCAAAGGGTTAACCACTATGTAAAAAGGTTTGTTGCAGACTATTAGACCGAATAAACATATCCTGAAAGAATAAAATTAGTATCCTTATTAGTTCATCGGTTATAACCCTTTGAAAAGGGTTAACGTGGGCCACGCTCCCTTTTTCGGGGACACATATAATGAGAACGGAATGAGATATCAACTTGAAACCAGCTGCGATTTAATTTGGTCATTACAGGCAACAAAATATCACCAATTGAAGCATTTCTGAGACCATCAAGCTGGGAGCTTGGGTGATTTCATATGGAATGGCCCAACATTTTATTTATAAGTGCCTTTCAGAGCACTCAAGGACACTGTACAGAGATAAAATAAGAACAATACAACAACCGATAAGTTGCACAATGAAACGGGACAATGCAATTACACTGAGACTGCCATCTTGAACCGGTGAGTTTTGAGTCTGGATTTAAACTGAGGAAGAGAGTTGATTATTTTGGTGGGAGTGAATTCCAGAGTTGGGGAGCACAGCGGCTGAAAGCCAGTGCTGAGGTGGATGGAGGAGGGCACAGTGAGGTGGATGGAGGAGGTGGCATTGTGGAGGAGATCTGACGAATAAGGAGGGGTGAGGTTGTGAATGGCCTTGAATATTTACAGAAGGATTTTGAATTATATTCTGAATTTAACCGGGAGCCAGTGGAGTTGCTGTAAAATGGGGGTAATTTGGTGAAATTGGGGGGGGGGGGGTTTGGTAATGATGCAAGCAGCTGAATTCTGGACCATTTGAAGCTTATGGAGGAATTCGCAAGGGAGGAGAAGAGGAGAGAGTTACAGTAGTCAATGCAGGAGGCTGTTAACAAGGATAGAAGTAGTGTGGGGGCTGAGGGAAGGGTGGAGACTACTAATGGTGTGCAGATGGAAATATGCAGACCGGGTAATATTATTGATGTGGGAATGAAATGATAATGAGCTATCGAGGATGACACCCGGACTCTTAACCTGAGGGGAGGGGGACACTGAGGAACTGTCCGTTTTGAGGGAAAAACTGTCAACTTTGGTACTGATGAGGAGGATTTCAGTTTTGTCACAGTTTAGTTTTAGGAAGTTTGAGGTGAGCCAGGATTTTATTTCAGATAAGCAGGTGGTGAGGGAGGAGGGTGGAATTTGGTTTGCTGGATAGCTAGAGCTGGGTGTCATCTGCAAAGCAGTGGAAATGAATGCTGAATTTGCGGAAAATATTTCCGGGGGAAGGAGGTAAGTGAGGAAGAGAAGGGGCCCCAGGACAGAGCCCTGAGGCACACCTGAGGTGACTTGGGAGGGCTGGGAACTGAAGGACTTGAGTCAGATGAACTGAGAGTGGCCTGAGAGATATGAGTGAAACCAGTCTAGGGGGGTGTGAGTGATGCCAATGGAAAATAATCTATTGAGGAGGATGGTATGAGAGATTGTATCAAAGGCCGCTCTGAGATCTAGAAGAATGAGAATAGTGTGTAAACCGGAGTCACCTGCCATGAGGAGATCGTTGGTGATTTTTTAAAATTTTTTTATTTTTATTTTTTTATAAATTTGGCATCTCCAATCCCACCCGAATCTGGAATGCCCAATTGGTGAACTATGTACAAAGCTTGCTCGTATGCGACCCCTTGCTGCCAACTGAGGATAGTGAGGACAGTTCACGGCTCTCCTCCGAAACAAGTGCCCGTCAGCCACTGATTCTTATACACTCATTGGTCGAATCCTCGTAAGTTCAGAACGAGGGCGGAGGACACCCGGACATGAACAAACCCAGAGACTTCTGGCCAACAGGAGGCGCTGGAGCAACGAACAAAGCTGATTATGTATCCCGAATCTGGCAGTCCCTTCCCAATTTGACACCCTGTAGCGAGAGAGCCAATTGTGCGCTACTCTGAAAAAGCTGCTGGGTATGCTGGGGCTCGAACCCGCATCGTGATAGTCACCTCTGCACTGCAGCGCAGTGCCTTAACCGAGTGAGCTATCCGGCAGCTCGTTGGTGATTTTGATGAGAGCAGTTTCTGTACTATGGCGGGGGCGGAAACCAGACTGGAATTGTTCATAAAGGTAAGGTTGTTGCCACGTTTCAGTCAAACCGAGAAAATCAAACTTTTGATCAGTGAGGAGATCCTGGATGAAATGTCCCTGTTCAGCAGACCAAAGTTGACAGCAGTGTTTTCTTGTTTGAGGGTGGCGTTAGCCGACCTAGCTAGGCTGTGTTTCTGGTGTTTCTGGGGGGGCAACGAGTGGCGGACCAAAAGGATTTTATTGGTTTGGAGTTGTCGAGATGGAAGTTCTGGCGAGACCCACGATGGATGTAGCTCCGGTGAGGCAGGCGAACGACGTCTGGGTGGAGGTGCTGCGTTGCCGGCGGAGGCTCGGACAGATGACAGCGGAGCCGGAGAAGTTCAGCAGCCGTATACTGGACTAGACCAGACATTGGTTGATGGTGGAATGACTAGAGAATCCAGGCTAGTGCAGACCAGATATAAATCTTGCTAATCCACATTGTGATCCACGTCAGCCTGATGGGGTTGTGAAGCCGGGTGGTGTGTCAAAAGGTAGCGTTAGGCTGATGTTACTGCTTCCACACACGCAAAAGTCACAACTGAAGCGTTGATTATCCGAGGATAAAGATGGGTATAACTCATGTTTTGAGTGCAATTACACAATTTGTTTGGCCATAAAAACACTTCTTAAAAGTTATCGGTGAGTAGCAGAAGCAAGGCGCGCCAGCGTCCACTAGACCGGAAGTTAACCTCGCTAGAAGGGTGGGCGACGTGCAACGATTGTGAGAAAAATGCTTTGTTCAGTTTGCAAAATGACAAACTATGATGCTAAGTTCTGTGTTTGCTGTGAGCACATCCTGCTCTACCTAACTGCTGGGCTCACAACTCGCCCACATTCGGCCTGGCACTTCGTGGCATATTCATGTTCCCGTGCCGTAGTCAGCAATTATTCAGTCAACGCAATGCATGTGTTTCATGATCGTTCAAATTGTTTAAATGAAATAAACCATTTGAAACGTTTTATGCAATTCCGTTGCTTCAACCCCGGTGTAAAGAACAGCGTGAGAAGTACAGAGTCATGATTTCCATGTTACTACTAGTGAAATCCACCGTGACGCATGTGAAACTGATAAACGTCCGTGCACATCAACTTCAGTTATTACATCGCCTATATGCTGATTCATGAAAACCGGCCACACCTGATGATGCTGAGTTTTGACTTGATGCTGAAGCCCTCTGCCACAGATTAAAAAAAAACTTGGAAACCCTGAATGATGTGTTTTGCTAGAATCCTTGAGGATCACCAAGGATTTGGGCAGGATTTTTTGACAATCCTTGAGGATTTTGCTGGGGTCCTGAAGGATCCTGTTGCAGATACTCCAGGATCCTTAAAAATTCCCAAGGATTTCGTCAGGATCCTGAAGGATCCCTGAGGATTTTGCTGGGTGGGATCCCCGTGGATTTTTCCAGGATCTTTGCAAGCATCCTGTCAGAAACCCTCACAAGATCCTTGCTGGATCTTTTCAAGGTTTCACACCAGGGTGTGCACAAACTAATTGCAGCATTTCATAAATTTAGTCCATGAACTATGTAATCTGGATTGGTAGGTGGATCAGTGACATCAGTCTGATATGCGATCAGTAAATTTTCGGGATGGACACCTGATGGCAATCCTAGTTTGGATTGGTCTCATCTCTATCAATGATAATTTATCAGTAATTATAAAGTTGTAATTCATTACTTGTGGTCCTAATGAATGTTTGCAAACTTCTGATGAACACTAACTAAGGATAACATTGCTATCTGGCAACTGGCTAACTAATTAACAGCCTGCAGAATGAGATTCATTCAGCTTCAGGCCTTGTTTTGCTCTCTAGGCAAATGCAGTGAGCTGCAGCACCATCAGCTAACTCATAATTTGTGAGTGTTGACTTCGATATTAAATTTATGCGCAGGACAGTGTATATTTACGTTACTCATTTTGGCTGACTAAAGCAGAGGAATTTCATTTCATATGGAATAAATTCATGGAATTTGCAATGGAGATTTGAGGTGTTCATTTTGATAGCGAGCTAGTGAATGTTAATGACCGTGTGTGTGTGTGTGTGTGTGTGTGTGTGTGTGTGTGTGCGCGCAAATTTGCATGTTTAAGTGTGTGCTTCTTCATTTGCAGTGCGCGCATGTGCATGCATGTAAATGCATAGCTGCCAGATGATAGTCCTAGCACAGTATTTTATTAGTTGAATAAATAAAATGGATTGACTAAAAAATATAAACTTAACTCCATACCTGAACCCAATGAAAGAAATAATCGTATGTGGTAAAACATTGCTGATAAACTGCAGAAATTACTGAAAGTTTGACATTTCTGTACTGAAATGGGGGTCCTGTAGGTCCAGGATCACACAAAAGCTGTACAGCTGATTTCAGTGGTTACATTTTCTTTGGGAAATTGTTGCTGCTAACACTCAATATGAAATCTAAAAAACTGTTATTTCCAGTGAAGCAAACCCTTATTTGGCTGAAAAATCAAAACAAACCCACCAGAGAAATACCAGTATGTGTGGTTTTGGTATGTTCTTGAAAGGGAGGAACTAGGCACTGTTGAGCTCAGGAATGCAAACAGGCCAGGAAGACCACAGATCCACATCCACAGTGGTGGATGACAGAATTCTCTCCCTGGTTCAGAACAGCCCTGTCACAGCTGTTGGCCAGATCATGAACATTCTCTACGAGGTTTGTGTATCAGTGCCAAAATCAGCAGTCGAGAAGACTTTAAAATAAATGCAGAGGGTTGATTTTTTTTAACATGTAAACTGCTGGTGAGGCTCAGAAAAATGAAAATTGTCCAAAAAAATCTATAAATGCCTTTATAATTCCGGAACAATGTCTTATAACAAATGGGACCAAGATAAACCAGAAAGAAATAAAGTATATGAAGAAGGGAAGAAAATGCTAATCTGATGCATACCACCTCATCTGTGAAGAGTGGCTATGTGCTGTATGAGCATGTATGGCTGGGAATTTAACTAATTCCCATCGGTCTACTGGTGATGAGACTGACAAGCTGGAGGATGAATTCTGAATTGTTTAAGGCCACATTATATTCTATGATCAAACTCACTACTGGAACTACTTGTTTCTCCAAATGACAGTACTCCAGAGGTTGTAAGGTGTGTAAAGGTGCTCTTTGGCATATTTCAGGTGGGCTTTATTTGTGGGGCAATAATGGCTTCCTTCTAGCAACTCGACCATGCAGCTCATTGTAACTTTAGTCCCCCCTTATTGTGCTCCATGAAATGACCACATGTTCTTTTTCTAGAGCATTTTGTATTTCTCTTGATGTAGCCTGTGAATTTTTCTTTCTGTCCTGAACCATTCTCCTGGCAGTTTGGGCTGAAATCTTTCTTAGCTGACCAGACCTTAGCTTGGTATGAACATATTCCCTAATGTTCCATTTCTTGATCACAGACTGAACAGTACTTGACATTTTCAAGTAATTGCATATTTTTTTATATCCTTCCCCATCTTAAATAAAAAAAAAAAAAAACTTGAACTACTTTGTTGTGAAGGTCCTTAGACAGTTCTTTTCTGTGCCCATGGCTCAGTGTCTAGCCAGACAAGCGCATCTACTCGGAAGTTAACAAAGTCTATGATGAGGCCTTTACCCTCACACAAGTTACAATATAAAAAGCTTCAAGTGTGGAACCCTTAATAGCCATTTAAACCTGAGTGCGTCGTTTTGTGTCTTTATAACAAGGTCAAACATTCAAGGGTATGTAAACTTTTATTATCCCCTGCCACAAAGTGGATCGGGGGATATTGGAATGGCGCTCGTCCGTCCGGGTTCAATGGGGACAAGTTTTCTTGGAAACTATTGCACCTATGTGAATGAAATTTTGTGTGTGGCCAGTACTGAATGAGTTCGACAATTGATTCTGAGAAATTCATTTTTACAGAGTTATGGCCCTTGACTCGTTCGTGGACTTAAGTGTATGGGTGTTGCAATGGGAACAAGTTCTCCTGGCAATCATTGCACCTACGTTGATGAAATTCTGTGGGTGACCAGTACTAATGATCCTATTGAATGAGTTCGACAGATTATTTTGAGAATTTTTTTTACCGAGTTATGGTGCTTCTTTTTGTTCGTCCATTTGGTGTATGGGATTTGCTATGGGGGCTAGTTTTCTCAGCAACTATTGCACCCTCATGGGTGAAATTTTGTGTGTGGCCAGTACTAATGACCCTATTGCTCGAGTTGGACAATTGATTACGAGAAATTGTTCTTTACGGAGTTATGCCCCTTGACTCTGAACTTGGTGTATGGTTGTTTAGTGGGGACAAGTTTTCCCCATTCCCCCGTGACCATTCTTACCGTGGTGGGGGATATTAATTACAATGTTGCCTTGTTTGGGCTGTTTGGGTGATTTCAGGTATCTCATATCGCTATGATTTGAAATGGAGCCAAACACTTTTGACTTCACATGATCACTATCCTTCAATAAAAGACAAGTCTTATTGCATGATGAGACATATTTTCAAAATAAATGGTAACATTTTACAAATTCAGCGAGGGAATGCAAACTTTTGAGCACAACTGTATTACTTCTCTATTATTTTTAGTGAAATTGATTGAAAATACTATGGTAGGCAAAGAGAACAAAAAAATAAATAAATAATTCTCATGAGTGTACTGGGGTAAAAATATGGGTAACCAGAAAAGCACTCAGAGAGCGCAGACCCCTGCCAGGGGGCAGCAAAACCCAGAAGCACGGCGATTGGAACTCCGGCCCATTGGAAAGACTTGAAATCTTGAACTTTGGTGTACATCTCAGCAGTACTTTGGCCTAGATATGCCAGAATTTAATCACCTGTCCCTTGACGTAATACCCACCTTCTCTGAAAATTTCATCAAAATCTGTCCATTACTTTTTGAGTTATGTTGTACACAAACAAACCAACAAACAAACAAACCAACCAACAAACAAACGCCACCAAAAACATAACCTCCTTGGCGGAGGTAATAAACAGAAACACTGAAGACATCAGTTTTTTATAACAATTGAGAGATGTCAGATATTTCATTTTTTGACTCTTTAATAGCCAAAATGTGTGTTTGATTGCTAATTCTATAATTATTGCCACTAAAAAACTTTTTTCAACTAGATTTAGGCAACATTATTCTGCAGAATAAGCTGATGGTCCGTTATTGCAGTATGTAAGGCGACATGAACTTTGAGCAGTGTCGCAGTGTGAAACCCAATGGCGCGAGGGAAGAGCTCTGAGATTGTTCATAGCCGCATCGTGGCTTTACATGATGCTGAAGACATTAAATGCTGCCATGGCGCTGTAAGAAACACCATCAAGCATTTCAAAGAGACTGGTTCGCTGAAAATTGAGATGCAAAACGGAAGTTAAGTGCCTATGATGTTCGTTATCTGTGAATGACAAAATTGGTGGTTGACAGCATGACGACTCCATGATGACATTAATATTGCCAGAAGTGAAACTATCAATATCTATTTCCAGAGGCCCTTGTGAAAAGGTCTGATTGGTCATGTTGCTGCCAAGAGCTGGAAACATAAAAAAAACAGACTTGAGTTTGCCAAGAAATTCAACAAATGGGAACAAGTCATTTGGACCAATGAATCAAAATTCAAAGTTTTCTCACCCAAAAACAGAATTTGTTTGCGCTGTGGAATTGGAGAACATTTCAAAAATGACTGTTAAATCCCTTCAATTAAACATGGAGCTGGTAATATGGTTTGGGATTCAGTCTGCTCAAAAGGGCTTAAAAATAGATGGAAACCATGGATCAGAAGAAGCATCACAGCATCCTTGTGAGGCAGGCATTACCACCTGGAAAGAGACTGATCGGTCGGCGATTTTATTTTCGACAAGATAATGACCCTAAACACACTTCTCGGTTGTGCAAGAATTATCTCCGTTGGAAAGAAACATCTAGTGTCCTGAAGATGATGACTTGGCCTGCTTGAATTCCAGACCTATATCTGATTGAGCAAATCTGCTGCAACATTGAAATAATCTCATTGGAATGAACTTCAAACCATATTGGAATGGTAGCAAGTGAGGATGGAAAAAATGTGAAAACTATGCCTGAGATTTTAAATGCTATTATCAAAGCAAAGGATGGCCATGCTAGATACTGACTTTTTTTTTTTAAATCTCAAATAGACATTTTTAATTTTGGCTTTAGTATGTATTCTTGGTGATGTTAAAAACGCAACAGTGAGGTATGTGCTGTATTTGCGACAATCCTTTTTTATTACCCCTCAGCCCTAAAGGCTGACGGGGTATTGCTATCCTTCGTGCGTGTGGGTGGCGGGGGGCGTCTCCAAAAACTTCGACATCGGGCTGAGGGGTATTCAGTGCATTGCACGCTTATTTTTATTGCTTTTCCAGTGAGATACGGATGGAAAAAAGCGTGTGGTATTGTAATCATGACATGTATTACGTGAATGCGGCGAGCACTTCAGTGATAACAAATATTGAGCTGTTCGTGATCTGCACAGTGGTGCTTGACGTGTTCTTTTGGGTGTGGTCACTAGCCTACATAAAGCCAACAAAAAAAAAAAAAAATGCTACTGCATCAAGAAAATGGAACGGCTTACAACACCGGAGAGGAAAAGGAGCCATTGGCATGTTACAGGCAGGTCTCCCGCTGCCGAGTGTTGGCGCCTCATCTGCGCTGTCACCAGTCAACAATCAGCATTACAATACCTCACGCTTTTCTTTATTCCTACCTGTACCTCACCGGAAAAGGGATAGAAATCGATTCTTCAATTTGCCGCTAATACAGTACATGCCTCAATTCTGTGTTTCATGGTGCTAAGTATATTATTATCCGGTTACTTAATTTATGCTATTCTGAAGGACTTAAGGTCTGCATTCACAATTCACAATGTGATTTCAGACTGAACGATAGTTTAAGAACAAAATTAATTGATTTATCAAAAAGTAATTTATTGCACATTCTTCTATTTCACATTTCTTCCAGGTATAGACCTGGGTCAGACACAGGCACAGCAGAATGCGAGCGCTTTTTCTTTGAATGACACAAAAATGTTGTTAACTGAGCAATTATGTTAGGCATTCATAGAGCTTATTCTTTAGCTGTGCCAAATAATGGAGCATAAATATTGTTGTTCAATTCCAATTCCTTATTCATGTCCTTTTAAAGTATGAAAAGATTAAAAAAAAACACTGAAGACAAGTCTCTCCCCAGAAAAAAATAAATAAAATTTTTCAACGCCCATGTTTAGCCTACTGTTTACATGTGCCTCATTAGACATTTATACATACACAAGATGGCGGAGCTTTCCTGCCGTGTGTGCTTTCGGTCCAGCCAGTGACGTTGTCCACTCTATTGTTTTTATATCTCTGTGTGTCTTCCCTAGTACTTCAAACAGCAAATTAGCTAATTATGTTTATTTTTTTATTTTGGGTGAAAATGGAAAAGAAACTGGTTTCTGCCTACAATTGGCAAAATACTATTCAACTGACTGCTGGCTAATTATTGGAACCCTGAAGAAAACAGACAATCTATACTCTAATGAAAATAAAACATCTTGCACCCACATAGCCAGCCGATGCTAAGGATCAACCGGTCACCGATTTTAATACATGCTGCGTTAATAATCATCTACATACATGCGGGACTTGAGTGGAAGAGAGCAGCCAGTGTTATCCATCAGGATAGAGGGTAAGGGATTGATGTCGACTATCATTATTACTATTATTATTTTCGTAAGCCTTAAAATTTACCCAGTTTACTGGTTATTAGTTGCACATTGAATTACGTAGTGTTGGGTATTACTAACCTGTAGTCGTGTATTTTGGCCATTCCATCTCAAATGGACCCATAGCCTGGGCAACTGTGACCACCATCTCTCAGATGGTCCTGATTTTTCCACCAGCAGTTGCTTTATGGACATGAACAAAAATCCCAAAATTTTGGCTGCCAACTGCTCAAAAAATTAAATGCACTTCAAGACAAATTAACAGCTTGTTAAAAATCTGCAATTACAATTGCGGTTGAAACAAAAACCAGCATACACAGTGGTTCCCCAGGAACGATGTTGAAGACCACTGGCTTAATGAATGAGAAAGCCCACTTCAGCTGGTGCCATGTTTTTGTTTCAAGGCAGTAAACTAGTGCTATTTATGTGACCTCTTACAGAGTCAGCAAGGTACCTGGGTACAGATTGTTGCTGATCAAATCCATGCTAGATTACTAGCCTACAGACTGCTGACCTTTTGCCGTAGTTTTGCATTATCCCTATAAAAACTACCATGTACTCTGTGCATGTGTGTATACATCTATTATACTTTTTGGAGGATTACATCAAAACAAAGCAGAACACCTGTCTAATTTTTTGATATTATAGAGTTGAAGTGATGGTGATGAGCATAAGACAAGTTCCATAATGATATCAGGCAGCAGAATTGGGAAACCAAAAGGTTAGACAGCAATGTCACGTCTCTACCTCTGTTTTGTTTACTTACTGGATATACTTGAAATCATTCAGCTTTGTTTCTTTGCAGTTGAATTGCACAAACATAATTTTCTTGTGAACATGTTTCAGCCAGTGTGTTGTTCTCACCTATAGACTACCTTTTGTACAGCATATGCATTGAGCTCCGGAACACTCTTAATTTTATGTTTAATCGTTATGAAAAAATTGCAAAGAGAGAGCTATAAGGGGATATTGTGTATGCCATTCTTGTCATTAGCCTTCAGAAATGATGATTATGGGTCACAGACTTGGCTATGCAATGATGGCCGAGTGAATACATTAAAAGGTTTGTTGCATAATTGGCACTGGAACTGAAATGGGTTTTAACGCGACGCGAAAGTAATCTCTAAGTAATCTAATGCATTGCCTTTCTCAGCAGGTAATCCAGTAATGTAACTAATTCGTTTTTAAAGGCATAAACTTTATAACTTAACAAATTACTTTCAAAAGTAACTTTACCCAACACTGATGACTACATATTAGGCCTATATATGGGGGGAGTCAATGGGGAACAGGGTTAAATGCACCTCAAGGAGACGTGGATCGAGGAGAGTGGAAGCTTCTGGAGGAGTTTAAAGCAAGGAAACTGGTGTTTCCTACGCAGACGCCTTTTATCATGCGTCATGATGTTTAAATGCCACACCTCCACGTGACGTTGCGTAATGGAACTGATGATTTCTCATTTGGCAGCTTTTGCTCTGTCTTCCTTGTGGTGCTTCCTCTAGTCTCTCACAGATCTTCGCTGGGAGGAGCGAAGATGCAAAGAAAAGAGGCATGTGAGGGAAGCGAGAAGACGTTTGCATAGTGAAAGGCAACCCCAGTGTCTGATAATATCTATGCATTCCAGACTTCAGTCATTGACTGAAAACCGTTTGCCACAGAGAATTAAAAATTACTATTTACAGCGCCCTCTATAATTATTGGCACCCCTGGTTAAGATGTTTTCTTTAGCGTCTAATAAATTAATTTTTTTTCTAAATAATATAGGACCACAAAATGGGGGGGAAAAAAGAGGAAAATCCAACCTTTAATTCAAGTGCATTTATTCAGTGGGAAAAAAATCCAACATTAAGAAATAATTCTTTTACATTAAATCATGTGTGCCACAATTATTAGCACCCCTGATGTTAATACTTTGTACAACCCCCTTGTGCCAAAAAAACAGCACCTAATCTTCTATGATGTTTCACAAGATTGGAGAATACAGAAAGAGGGATCTTCGACCTTTTTTATTTTCACAATCTCTCTAAATCATCCAGCGACCTGGGCCCTCTCCTTGTGCACTCTCCTCTTCAGCTCACTCCACAGGTTTTCAATGGGGTTGAGGTCTGGGGACTGAGATGGCCATGGGAGGAGCTTGATTCTGTGCCTGGTGAACCATTTCTGTGTAGATTTGGCCACATGTTTAGGGTCATTATCTTGCTGAAAGACCCAGTGACGACCCATCTTCAGCTTTCGGGCAGAGGCCACCAGATTTTGATTTAAAATGTCCTGGTATTTCAAAGTGTTCATGATACCATGCACCTTAACAAGGTACCCAGGGCCTCTGGAAGAGAAACAGGCCCACATCATCACCGATCCTCCCCCATACTTCACAGTGGGCATGAGGTGCTTTTCTGCACACTCATCTTATGTGTTCCGCCGGACCCACTTAGTGTTTGTTGCCAAAAAGCTCAATATTGGTCTCATCTGACCAAAGCACACAGTCCGAGTAGAAGTCCCAGTACAGCTTGGCGAACTCCAGACGTTTGCGTTTATGAGTGAGAAAAGGTTTTTTCCATGCATGCCTCCCAAACAGCTGGTTGGCATGTAGATGGCGCCTGATGGTTGTTTTGGAGACTTTATCACCCCAAGATGCTACCATTTGTTGCAATTCTTTAACCGAGAGCTTTGGAGAACTTTTGATTTCTCTTACCATCCTCCTCACTGTGCGTGGTGGCAAAATAACCTTGCGTCCTTGTCCAGGCTTGTTTACCACTGTTCCAGTTGTTTTAAACCTCTTAATGATTCCTCTGACAGTAGATATGGGCAGGTGCAGGCGAGTGGCTATTTTCTTGTAGCCATTGCCTGACTTGTGAAGGTCGACACGCATCTGCATTACTTGAATGGTGTGTTCCTTTGTCTTTCCCATGTTGAAGAGTGGATAAGAGAAATGGTCGGCGTGTCACGCCATATTTATACCCCAGGGAAACCGGAAGTGATGATTCACTAATTAAATGTCTCTAGATACTCTGATCAACTTTGTAAACTACTGTAGAAATGACAGAAATATTTCAATCACATTTTTTCCCTAGGAATTGTTAGGGGTGCCAATAATTGTGGAACAGGTGATTTTTAAGAAAAATAATTATTTCTTGGTCAGGGATTTTTTTTCCCCTTAAAATTCACTCGAGTTTAAGGTAACACTTTTCTACAATTTTCAGTGTGAGAGTATGCTTCTGCAATAAAAATTGAATTTACTTTAAGGCTTTTAACACATCTTAACCAGGGGTGCTTATAATTATGGAGGGCGCTGTATGTCAGTTGGTTCAATCACTTTTGATCCCCTAAAACTGGGGAGGACACGTCATAAAAATGGTGTTTTTCTTACATGGCTCAGATTATATTAAAAAAAAAAAAAAAAACCAACTCTTGAAATGAAGCTTGAAAATCTGCACTTCTAGCTCATCTTGATTGTTTCCTTTAAAAATCTATTATGGTTGCATACAATACTAAAACAATTAAAATGGTCCCTCTCAAAGCATCTATGGATCAAATTGTATGTTTATTTTGTTCTGACAAAAATTATTTGATCACAAAAAGAATACCATCTAAGCTCCGCATATGAAGAATGCCCAGCTTAAGCAATATTATATCTAAAATCTGACTCCCCCGGCCCACTCTGTCCCAAGAGCGAAAGTTATTCGTACAGGAGGGAACATTTATGATGATAGGAGCTCCCAGCCAGGTGCAAACGAGAAGAGCTATGCGCCTCAGTTTATCAACTGCCCCTACATGAGTGGTAGCATTGAAATGTTCATTATTAGAATTACTCAATGTACAATACTGAGGTGTGTTTTGCCATTTATTTATTTATTAATGATCAAAATCTTCAGTACTTCACTGTAGTTAAGCATATAATAGTTAGTTAAGCATATAATTTCATTTATTTATTTTTTTTGTCAATCAATGTTTATTTCTAGTATTAACTGGTTGTCAACTGGTCATGTCTTGGTTCCGGGGCCAAGCCATGTTGGTACTAAATTGGAGCACAAACCTGAAATGAAAGGCCCATTTTCATTCTAGGACAGAAATGGAGGATCACTTGCCTTATCAGCTACTGGTGCATTCCTCCCACCCTAACATCAGTATTTGTTTTGGTCTCACAAAAAATATTGGTCAGGTACTTTTAATGTCTTTATTACTGTTATTAATCGGCCTATTTAATATTTTGACCAATTATATTATGAAAGAGAGGTTTTTCTTTGTGTTAGATACTGTATGCTATTCTGCGTTGAAGAAAAAAAAAGTCCACTGCTTTCTGGTTAGTGGTGCCAGCTCTCACTCTTTCACTTCAGTGTCGTCACTGTAAGTCCTCCAGGCTATTCTTTGTTTGGAAGTTGCATCTTAATGATATGCTTTGAAAAAAATTTTTGGGTAAAGAGTGGAAAGATTGAGGCAAACCTGTCCCCCCCCCCCCCCCCCTTCCTTTTTTTTCATGAACTTGGCACAAGAGCATTTCATTTCATTTAGGCATATGGTCTAATTTTAAGCAAGCCGACAGCCAGCCCAGTGGCTATTCCTTTTTGTACTTAGAAAGACATTATGGATTGAATTTCAGCTGTAGGAAAGTACTTGTAGAGAGATTGGCTTGAAATGGAGAAAACTCGTTGACAGGAGCATACTTTCTGAAAATGGAATTAAATTATTAAATTTGCCAAAATCACTACCTTGTGTTCAGATCGTTGACACCTCATGATGAAACGTGAGCTATGATTGCATCATTGATTGGTATTACCCTATGGTAAAGCAATGTAAAAGTGATGTTCGTCATTGTCGTGGTTCAGAACATGGCAACCCCTTGTACAAAATCAAGGCCCTTCTCAGGGGTGTGATCATGGATAATGTTGGGGAAATGAGATTTCCATCATTGCAAACACAAAGAATGGTGGCAGTCTCTATGCGTTTTTATGGAGTTGGGCTAAATTGTTCTTCAGAACATCCCTAGTGATGTGTCCCGTCATCATTAGTTAGATACTTTTTTTTAAGAATGAAATTTTCTTTAAAGCAGCCATGGATGACAGCATAACTTTCCCCACTAGTGGAATTATTATTTGTGGCACTGTTGCAAAGTTAACTTGATCGCTATCAGTTTTCCTCAGCCTTGCTCTGAAGAGCTATTGTAATGACGTGTATTGCATAGCAATGTGAGTTTGAGTAACTGTATTGCATTTGCTTCACACAAACTTGTAACCACGTTGGGGTCCAGGAAGGAGTAATATAAGGAAAACGATGGGTGAAAAAACTGGAGTTTGTTCATTTATTCTCTAATGGACATGAAAGAAGATTGGAACTTTGGAAATGAGAGGGAAGGAGGCATGTTCAGTGAAGAGGTCAATTGAAATGGGTTTTCGTCAGCTGCATGTGCGTGTTACCAGTGACATCATACAGGCACCATTTTTAAGGGGTATCTATAGTGAGCAGTCCAGTAAACGATACAAGATTTGAATTTATCCAAACCATTAAATCATCGAACTAGAGCACCAGAAGCAAACTGAAAATATCGTAGAGACAAACATGAATTCCCGGGACTGTCGTTTGGCAAAATGTAATCTATTACCAAAAGCGATCCATTTGACGTGACGACATGAAGTTTGAGCATTGAGCTCCTATCACTTCCTCCAAACACATACTTGGATAATACAAACTATCTATCTTATTTCCGGTTTAAGTGAGTATACCGCTGAACAGTTTAGCAACTATAAATCCCTTGAAGCCCATGGGCATTTCACTGATGGCTGGATGCTGAATGTTGGATTGGTTTACATTTTGACCTATGGACTGTGTCAGCACAGTCATAACAGCAAAAGTAATAAAAGTTGGCCGTAAGGAAAACTTGTGTTGAGCGTAGCAGCCCTCACTTGCATTCAATTTTCTTCCTATTTAAGCAACATGTTAGCAATGTATTCTGTGGTTGGCCTATGTGAGCAAATGGCAGGTCCTAGCTTCCTTGTAGCTCTTGGTTCGTTTTCTAGTCATTTCTAATTCTATAGCTTGCAGCCTGGCTGCTTTTCAATGCAAGGAACAACCATAATGATCCTAATTTGATCTCGAAACTCTGATCTCAGTGCTGCGATTGGCAGAGTAAAACATATGGGTACATTAGTTAGTCAGAAAGGTGTGTTTCTGATTCAATAAAAAAATGCTAACTGGATGTTGATTTGGGGTCTGTAGAATTCCTGCATTTCAGTAGAGTGAAGGCCTGCCTTAGGTTCACTTTTTACTCTATCGCTCTCTTTGTCACCTTGGCATCCTTGTCCGCAGATATATGCATTTTTCTCTTTTCCCAGCTGGGCCAGTTCTAGCAGGGGGCAGGTGTGGGCATTGAAAACTCAGCTCAAATTTTAGCTCAGCTCACCCAGTTGTTTTGCTGTGTTGTACATGTTTTAAGTCCAACAATCCCCTTTATTTAGTCCGTCCGTCTAGTGTCTTCTGCGCCTTATAAGGGCAACAATGATTCTGATTTCTTGGTTGGACAGTATAGAAGTTGGAGACGAGGAGTGTCCGCTCTTTCGCAGCACATTGGTCATGGCTTACACCACCCAGCTTAAGAGATTAACTGGTAAAGAAAATCTTAGATACTATGACATTCAGCTTAAATTGTTAGCAAGTTAAACTCATGAATCTGGGCGGTTTAGTTATTGCGAGTTAGTTGTAACAATCATAGTAGTGAACTGGATACAGGAGAATTTAACCCAGAAAGCTATCAGTTAAAAGCCTCGAGAATGTGGTTAACACTGATAGGGTCTAGTTTAACCCAAACCTGCAGCCTAAACCTAACCAAAATATTTTTTTTGCCTTAAGTTAACCAAGATGCAACTTAGCCACTTCGCGCTCGGAGCCATGTTTACTTGCGAACAATCACTAGGCTTGAGTCCCGGATCCGTTTGTGAAAGATGGCTCATGTGAGTCGTGTTTAAGTGAATGCTGCTCTGTGCGCTGGCCCGAATTATTTTCACTTATGGTCGTTGGCATAATGGGTGATAAGTATGCAAGCATGTAGTTATTGAAATGAAAATGCAATGTCAAAAATTCATTTTCAAGATACAAGTGCATTATTTGTATCATAATGAAAATGCAAATGTAATCCGACCCTTTTCATTTTCAAGTCCATGTATGCAATTTTCATAACAAAGGGAAAATTGAAATACATTCCTCATTTACATTGCATTTTTGAGATGTGCCCTGCAATATCACTAAAAAAACAAAATTGAAAACGCTAATCTCATAAAGCCAAATACATTCTCAGAATGAGAATTCTCTTTTTCAAGAAGCAGACGCGATATCGGTCTCATAATTAAATCACTGACGCAGTTCGCCACTTTTTCATTTTCGTGACGGACTGCCCTGCCTGGCTTTGCATTTTTGATTTCGCAGTCTTGCACGCTTTACCAAACAAAATCAAAAAGAAAATTCCCTCCCTAGTTGAGTGTGGCCTGTCGGTGAGAAGGCGGGACTTCCCTCATAATTTGGTATCGATTGGATATTAACAAATGAGAATGCTTGTATTAGTTATCATCAGAGTGAAATTCCTGCTGCACGAACTTGTATGTCAAAGCACAAATGCCAACTTAGATAGTTGGAGCCACTGACAGTGTGGAAAGTTTGGAAGCACATTTCAATGCATATATTTTTGTTCAGAGTAAGTAATAAGCTAACATATGGTTTCACATAAGATTTGAATTTTGTATATCTCCAAGAAAAACCTATGCCTACCCATTCATCCACTGCGACTTACTTGCTCTGTGGACTGAGTGGATTTTCTTGCTATTTTGTCTACCTTCCTAAAGCATTTTGGATAGTACATCTTTCTGACAGAAAGCCTTCAGAGCCAACTTCTATTTCCTGCCCCAGAGCTGTTGGGAGAAGTTCTGCGATTTAGTGAATTTATATTGTCTAGATAGCTGATGTTGGCTAGCAGGCACAGCAGGCCATGAGGGGCAGTCAGATAGGTCATTTAATTTTCTCTTTCAGGATGGGTAGTAAGCTAACTTATTGTAATGCGTAGATAATGTTATACGTTTATTAGACTGAATAATCATTATGCAGTAATTTGTGATTCCTTAATGTAGCCTAGTGACACCATGCGATTACGACTGCTGTTGGCTCTCATATGGGGCCTCTGCAACTGGCTTTTTTGCATCAAGTACCCTGATCAGAGGGAGCACTTAACCTGGCCACTTCACACTGACAATGGGCATTTTTTAAATCTGACTTTCAATTGAAGTAATTGCACAAATACCAGAATGAATGATAGATACGATTGCTACAAAGCCTAGGAAGTGACTGCATTGGTGATTGGGGTACCTCAGTTCTTTATTGACTTTGTCACATCATAACCCCTTCCTTTCGCACCATATATTATACAACGAAAATGATTTCAGTCATTTTTGCTCAAAACCAATGAATGCCAAAGGGCACAGAAAACCCAGAAAACATTTTGCTGTTGGGAAAAACTTGAAATGACTTGAACCCAAGTCCAGTAATAATGTCAGCGTCATCTCAACTTGCAGTCTTCAAGGTCTCCGCAATGTCCGACCACAATGTAGACATCATCTCGCCATGGAGCCTTCAACTTCAAAAGATATTAAATTTCTGTATAGGCTGGGGTAAAAAAAAATTAAGCCTTTTTGTGACATTTCCAAACATGGATTTTTGACATTAGTTTTGTTTTGTATGATAACCAACATGCCATGTATATCCAGAAAAGACATATCAATAAGTACATACAAACAGTACTCTGTCAAATTACATTGTACCTCCCCGTTGAATTAAACATCAATTTTAACAAAAAATGTGTTACACTCCTGCTAGGTTTTATTTATTTATTATGTACAATTTACTGTGGTATATTTAACGGAGTTGTACAAAATTTTACCTTTATGCTATTAATATTTTGAGGTACAGGACCTCAAAGTACACAGGTGTGGGTTGAAATGTCACTCTTTTTAACTTGTGCTATTTTTCCAGCATTTTTGAGCCATCATAACTTCATAAGTTCAGGAGATGACCATTCAGAGTTTTCCGGGGCGTAAATACTTTTTAGCTCTGTCGAATAATGGGGCCAAATCAGTTTTCTATCCACCCTATTTGTCACAGCACAAGGCCAATATCTCATATTTTTTCAGAATAATGTTTTATATTACAAGCTTTGAAGATCAATATCATGATACAGATCATAAGTAAAACTTTACCAACTTAATAGCTATAATCTAGAGTAACCGGGACCAGCTTTGGTACTCTGGATGTGTTATTTGTTGCACTAGCACTCTGCCCGTGGGGATCCACAGATTCTATACTCAGCAACAAAAGTTTCTGTGACACCATTTATGTGTATGTTATAAATGACACGCAAAGATCTCAATGCAATCAATATGTTTATTTAACAGGAGAAACACTGACTTTTCAGTGCCAGCGTCACTCAAAACGAAAAATGTCATTTTCATGCGTCATGAAGCACTTGTCTGACGTCTAACCAATTGTGACCTTCACACTTCAATACCGGGTGTGACTTCCTCGTGCCATGATGCAAGCAACGCATCTCCGGCGCATGGACCGAATCAGATGTGCCAGAAATTGCTGTGGGATGTCATTCCAAATCTGACGTAGACGTTGTCGCAATTCCTGGAGTGTAGCTGGCGGGTTATCCAACCGCCGCAAACGTCGATCCATCTCGTCCCAAAGATGCTCGATTGGGGACATGTCTGGGGATCTGGCTGGCCATGGCAGGACATTGACATGTTGTTGCATCAGATACTGCTGTACAATCCTTGCAACGTGTGGTCTGGCGTTATCATGTTGCAGCGTTATTCCGGGACCATGTTGCATCAAAAACGGTACCACCAATGGCCGTAGCACTTCATCGCGATATCTTTGACCTGTCAGATTTCCATCAATAACAAGCAAATCTGTTCTGTTTCTAGCCGTGATCCCTCCCCAAATCATGACACTACCACCTCCAAAACGATCAAATTCCTGAACACAGTTGTTGGCATAACGTTCTCCACGTCGACGGTATACACGTAAACGACCATCACATCGGTTAAGCATGAATCTTGATTCATCAGTGAAGAGTACAAGATCCCACTGACGTTGGATCCACCGTCGATGTTGTTGTGCCCACTGTAGACGCAGTCGTCGGTGTTGTACTGTGAGTATTGGACGTCTTGCTGGCCGACGTGGGACAATGCCAAAATGACGGAGACGGCGACGGATTGTCTGTGCAGACAGTCGCCTCAAACCAGGTATCGTTCTTGCAGTTATGGTTGCAGGTTGGAATCGATTTCGGAGATGGGTTGTTCGAATCCAGTTGTCCTGTCTGGGAGTGGTTACTCGTGGACGGCCGCTGCGAGGACGGTCTCTGACATGTCTTGTCTGCTGATGACGCTGCCATAAGTTCCAAATGGTGTTTCGGTGGACATTCAGGCGATGAGCAACTTCCCTCTGCGAGGTTCCGGATTCAATCATCCCAATGGCCCTCCACCGATCATTTTCAGACAGTCTTGGCATTTAGAGGGTAGAGTTCCTGATCCGAAATGGCTGTGTTTTCGATAAGTGATGGTTCCGTTGTTCATCAGGCACAATGTGAACATTCCAAAAATTCTCCTCTTTTATTGCCATCCACAAGCATGATTTACGCACATTTTCACGTGCAAAGTCATTTTCTCGCATTTTCATGATTTCCATTTCAATGTTGTGTTTACGTGTACTGTTTCAGTCTGATATCACCATGTATGACAATTTCATAATTGCGTTATGAAAAATAATTAACAATATTGGTGTCACAGAAACTTTTGTTGCTGAGTATATTTTATGGAACTTCGTCTTTATATTGTAGTGAACAATGCACCATTATAATGTCATCACATGCACCTCTATGATGTCATCACGTTGCTATGGTGTTTCCATAAATGCCAAGGTGGCTGTCACGCTACCGATGTTTTTGTAGTAACTAAAACTAAGTAACCATTAAGGGGAATACGCTGCGCTGACATGTCACACTCAGTGGAACAAGAAGTCACCTGCAAGATGGAGCGAAATGGCATCGCTCACATTATGCTGCAGATTACGCGTTACTTTCTCTTGCGGCCTGGCATCTGTTTTTTGGGATTCGGGACTCCTGTGGATGAATTGGCTTGGGTTCAAAAGGGGAATCCCCAGGAGAGGACATACAGGGGGAATCCTGAGGAGAGAACAAAGGGAAAATCCCCCCTGTATGTCTATATTATAATGCTGTTGCTCACGTTATGCTGCAGATACGCGCCCGGCGGAGTCTAGCACTGATCGGCCGGACATAGTCGCCTGCAAGACAGTGCAAAATAGTTTCGCTCACGTTATGCTGCAGATATGCGCCTGGTGGAATCTAGCACTGAGTGGCCGGACACGCGCACGCACACGCACACGCACACACACACACAGACAGAGAGTCCACTCGGCTATTATAATCTGGATGGTAATTTGCCAGAGAGAACTTTCATTTTGCCTACTTTGTCAAGGGTCATATATCGACGTGGGATAGGGCATACCGAGGTATGGCATATGAAAGGTCTCATTTTTACCTATATTTTCATACCAAGCTCCTCTTTCATCCCTGATTCTTTCTGAGGGAGTCCGGTGGGAGGCACTGACTGAATTTTCATGGAATGACCTAAATAAATAATTTGCCCACCTATAATCTCTGATTGCCCTTTCAAACAGAGAAGTCTTGACCCGGGCCGCCTTTCTGGGTTGAGTTTCTGCTGTTGCTTCGATTGTTCCACCATCTCCCATTTCCTCTACTGAGGATGGCTTTAATTGGCTACCAGAGATGACAGACGTGCTGCCTCTTCCTCCTCTTTTGGTTGTTCAACAGCTGATTCACTTATTTGTGCCAAAAACTCAGCACTCATTTGCCCAGGAGTTTGTACCTGATGGCAGGCATAATTGCATAATGAAAGTGAGGCTTGTAGGGAACCAGTTTAAATGCCAACAGTGTCATTTTTGTGCTCCCATGACAGTGCAATCAGCTTTTAGTTCATAATGATAAATGGTAATGGTACACGAGACTTCTTCAGGGGTCATGCCATTTTCAATATGATTCCCTCTAGATGTGAATAATTCAAACGGTAACAGACAAGAGGATTAATACACTAAGGCTTTTGCTTCAGCTGACAATTTTTGTTACGTCTATGCGCCTCCGTGTCACCTCCATAGTTTATGTTTCTTCCCACACAATCTGCCTTGGCTTTGATTGTGGCTTTTGATTTGTCACATTTCATTTCTTTGTCATCATTTCCTGTATGTCAAAGGCTGTAATCAATCCATGACCCCAAATGCCAGCTCATGTCCTATAGTTGAAGCAATCATAAAATAATCACCTCCAACCTTGGACTTTGTGCAGAAGCAATAAATGAGCTAAGAGATTTAATGGTAATGCTGAATAAAATCACTTCCGTTCGAAGAAAGTTGTTGTGCAGTTTATTTTTGATTTCTTTGTCTTGTGTTTAAAGAGAACATGGAAAGACAAGAATTCATTCTTATACTGTTTGCATACTGGGCCTTTCGCATTGGTTGCCTTGTGTTTTTTTTTTTTTTTTTCTCTCTCCTGTGGAAGAAGATCTTCAGGAACTTTCCTTTGAAACTTGAACCAGCTGGACTTCCTATTTCCGTATTGGGAATGTTGATGGCTTTTTTTTTTTTTAATTCCCCCTAATGGATGCTTATGGAATAAAATATTTTTTATTCATGAGCCCAAAGTCAACAGGCAGGCAGACATGAGCACACATGGGCTAATGAGTAAAATTTCTGTCTAGTTTTGACTTGGAACCTAAAGGTATGGATAAGAATAAAAAAAGGTGCATGTTTCAAACTGACAAGCATTGTGTGGGATTCCTTTTCCAATCTCCTTGTCTACAAGTTCTTGCTGTGTATTTTAATGTGGTTTTGGATAGCTTAAAAAAAAAAGGAAGGTGGAATCCTCTGGAAATGTTTTATCACAAAGTCATAGTAAATGGTCTCCACTTTACTGACTGAGAATGGCCACCGGCATATGATGTGGGAAAAGTAATAATAATTCATTGCACACTTGGTACTTAAGTGAAAAAGATGCCTTTGGTGTGGATGGGGGCGACTGCAAACGTGGCTTAAATAAGCAATTTGGCCTGTCTTCTGCTCTCTCAACATAAGAGCTTATTCATCTTCAAAAATAAAAATAGTCTACACAGTGCCATTGCTCAGCCAGCAGTATATTGACGTGGAGGCCATGTGCACAACATACCAATGGCTTTGTGTTAAAGCCATGTTAGATTTACTGGTTGCAGTCCCATCATGATCACTTTGGGACACAGGCCTAAACTTAGCTGCAGGAAAAGCCCAGCTGGCAAAATGGGTCTATACATGCAATTGTGTCTTTGGATAAATGATTTGCTTCAATACAATCATGCTTAAGTAACCTAAATTCATGAAAGGTTTTCTTCAGGCTTAAAATAAGGATGGTCCTGGCCATATTGGCAAGCCAGAAAATTGGGCCTTTGCCTGTGTCTTGACCCCACTGAGAGTTTCCTCATCCACATCAGAAGAGGTGGGATGGGTTATGCACTACTTTGGATCCAAACTGGCATCCATCCAGCTCTAAGGAGTAATCTCTTATGCCTCGAAAACCAGAATGTTCCATCACTGGCTTTCCAAGACCAGGGTTGCCTGCTCTTGGGTTTGGGCTAGTTGAAACTAGCCTAGGATTGCATAATGGCTATTCTGAGCAGTATTTTCAAATAATTTTGTATTGATGCGAGACGGACCTCTCCCTGATTGATTGCCATGTGTTTATCTCATGGTGGGCAGTGTAGTAGTAAGCACTGAAGTAAAAAATGACTCCCTCCCATACTTTCGCATGGCACTATGTACCTACCAGTCATGCTATAAAGTATGCTCATTGTTAATTTTCAGGAATTTATGTACCCATAATAATGCATGTTCTGCTCCGCTTGATGGCTCGTTCAGTAAGTCACCACACTATGGCGCAAGGATAAGCCTCTGTGCCTTGAATCCAATCTCAAAATTGATTGCTTCAACTCTAACTGTGGGCACTAGTTTCCAAGGCTGATCTTCTGCTGCCAATTTCATCGCCCTTTGGTCAGTAAGAGGTTTGCCATGGAAAGATGTTGCAAGTAAAATTCAAGTGAGTAATTTGGAATACATTTATACCTAATCTGTTATGACCTATCAATACGAATTACATGGTTGGTGATCATACCTTATTGATCACAGAATGATTACAGAATAATGGGTCTGTCCACATGAAAAATACTTAATTGATATGGACTACCTTTTTTGTAATTACTTTCGATGTGCTTGAAGCATTTTCATTGCTGATTGTGTGCTGGGCCCTTATGTGGCCTGAATATTTAGCTGTTCTTGAACACGTTGGCAGGAAATATTACAGCTTTTCAATTAAAAAAAAAAATCCTCCATGTCATCCTTCATTTTGCAGCCCGATTACATGAAAGAAGAGTCAGGGCTGGATTTTTGTATTTGCTTTCATTCTTTTGTAAACAAAGATGGGTTAAAGTTACTCGTCTCTCAAGTTATCTTGGTCCTTCTATTTAGCAGCTAATGATGTCTCGCTCTTTTTTGGAGCAAAGTCGATGCCTACTAGTCGCCACTACTTAATAAAACTGAGGTTCCTCACATATGCCGTGAAACATTGACCGTTTTCTTCTTGACTGACAGGACTGTTTCATAGCACTCATAGAAAAAACCCATCTGGCATTCAGCAGCCCACAAAAAGTGACTGGGTTGTTTTATTTCAGTTTGTGGGTTGGAAGGCACTTCTGATACTGAAATGCATGTACATGTATAATAAGTTTTTCAAAATGTTTCCCCCTGACGGTTGATTGAGGTGCAAAGATTCCCTGAGGGCCGAGTTGTGTTATTTTTGAGAGTTTTGCAGCAAATGGCTGATTTAAACCTAGAGCACTACTGCAGAGGAAGTGCCCATCTTGGTACATCCAAAAGTGAGATGCAGTCCCGTTATTTGTCTGACTGGTTAAAATGTGGTAAGGAGTTGCTCTGCTGGTTGGACCTCATCAGACAAGCATTGTCTGATGACAGTCCAATGACAGTCACTTTTCAGTCTTCAGATAATGCAAAAAGTCAGTCAAAGAAGACTCAATACTCTCCAGCAACTTTTTTGAGAGCTGAAGCAGCCATCAAATTTGATAAGAGCTCATTTGTGTAATCTCTGTTCTATTGTGAATAAAATACTGGCTGGTGTTATTTGAAAGTCATTATGTTTTGATTTTATTCACAATTTAAATTTTGTCCCAACTATTTTGGAATTGGGGTTGTACATATATGTACCTATAATATATTACAACGGCCAATTAAAACTTCAACGTTTTTTTTTTTTTCTCTCCCTTAATTTGGCATTTCCAAACCCACCTGAATCTGGGATATCCAATTGGGGAACTACGTACAAGTTCATAGGCTTATTTGCATATGCAAACTCCTGTTGACAGTTCAGTAGTGTGTACACAGCCCGCGATCTTAGCAACTGCTTTTTATATATTAGCCAGGCGAAACTTCGCAAGCTCAGAACGAGGGCGGAGGATAGCCAATTATTGCTTTTGGGTCTTTCCACGCCAAACGTCCGAACGCCCCCGCTTGACTATCTCAGATTGGACTGAAAAAATTCCAGGAGGTTCACACACTTCCCAATAGGAAAAGCCCCAAATTTTAGCTCCCAACTCCTTATAGTTTTGTCATAAAAAAAAAAACATTTTGTGAACTACCCCCTGACCTGTTTTGAGGAGAATTTTCTGGGGAGCCACTTTGTTGTGGCAAAACTATGGAAGGTAGGTCCTTCATATTTTCAAGGCTTGAAATCTGGCAAAAGTACTTGCAGAATATGGATTTTTACACATGTGCTTTTCGTTTATCACAGAATTCTGGGGGCTTGAATTTGAATCGAAAATTCTCTTTAAATATGCCTGCATATTTGAAGGACTGTGGAAAGTGCAATTTCAAAGATAGAGGTTTGATATTGAACATACACCATCTCACACATGTTGTGTACTTCATGTTTTAAAACTGGCCCTTAAAACTGGTTTAAAAATGGAAAAAATAAATTTGGTGCCATCTTTGCCATGTTATACCAAAAAAATGACAGCACCCAACAACATAAAATTGACTGTTGTAGAAAGAATAGATGTCTGTTTTTAACATATCCAAAATTCGTGATGGCGTTTTGCCTTATTTTTGCAAAATCAAGTTTTATGCCCCCGTAGACGAAGTTTCGGGGGCATATGGTTTTTCACCTGTCCGTCCGTCCATCTGTCTGTCTGTCCGCACTTTGCCATGGCTATAACTTTTGATCGGCTCATGATAGGACTTTGATACTTGGCACATGCATTGCTTGTGAGAAGGCATTTCAGATGGGGTCATGACTTTTCACCTTGACTTTGGAGCATGACGTTTTGTGACAAAAACTTTAACATGGGCCATAACTTTTCATTAGCTTGTAATAGGCATTTGATACCTGGCATATGTATTCCTTAGGATAAGGCCTTTCTTATGAGGTAATGAATGTTGACCTTATGAACCTTTGATTGACTCATGATAGGCCTTTAATGGTTAGCTTGTGCATGTTATGCACGGGGGCATCAGTGTTTCACAAACACATCTTGCTGAAAATGTGGTGTTTGCATACACGCATAGCATTCATGGCCTATGAAGGCACTTTCAGAAGCTAAGAAAACACTCTAAATTTCTAACAAACAGCTTAAACTCAACAAAATGCTTTATTTGATTCATCATAAACTATGCTTAAAGGGTCGCCTATACGTAATTTTTAGATATTGAAATAATGGAGTTCCAATATGGGTGAAAATGGAACAAACCATTACATTTCTGTTATACCACGATGAACCAAAAATAACCTGTATGCCTCAGTAATTGTCCATGATAAAAAGTAATTGACAGTCTAGAAGAAACTATTATGAATACTTATGGACTTATGGAACTTATTAAATGAATTATAAAGTTGGTAACTTTCAGAAAACTATTGTAAATTATCTGAACTCTTTCAGGAAACTTTGATGCTTTGACGTCACATTCCTTAACTGTATATATACGTCCAGCTGTAGTGCCAGGAGAAAAGAATAAAAATCCAGGTTTATTTTCCTATGGTACAAACATACAGTTGCATCATGTGGTACATCATCCTCCAAACCACACCTCTGCTTCAGGAGCTTTTGGTCATCATTTGACAGTGAGGTGATAGAGGTCAGCTGACTTGTTCTGAAACAATAGACACATAAGATTTCATAGATGCTTATTAAATTGACTCGTATTACATTCGCAGTTATCAGGAAAGTTTAAATGGTAAGTTAAAAATACTGGTGTTCACCTCATAAGTCAGTCAATAACATCTAGATCCTGAGGTGAAGCTGAAAAATGTACTTCCAAGAAAAATATTAATGCAAAGTAGCGAGACTTACATTGCATAACTTGGTGTAATCCAAAGTGTGGCAGTCTTCAGCAAATCCCAACGCAGCTCCAATAAGACATGGAACCAATGATGCCATCTTGAAGACTTGGTGCCTGTTCACTCTAGTCATATATACGGTAGATCTGACTACTAATGGCTTGTTCTAAATACAAGTGTGAACAATTCCAAAGTGCGTTGGAATCTGATTGTTAAAACCACATGTGGAGGTGGTTTGACGCGTATATCCACATTAAGTTCTGTAGAGTGAATGCTCAATTTGACACATTTGTATCTCTATATCTAAAGACTGCATATGGGTTATCCTTCAAGTATAGTTTATTATGAATCAAATGAAGCATTTTGTTGAGCTTAAGCTGTGTGTCATGAATTCAGGGTGTTTTCTTAGCTTCTGAAAGTGCCTTCATGGGCCATGAATGCTATGAATACAAAAAATGATTTTGCAAATTTTGGATATGTTAAATATAGACTTCTAATCTTTCTAAAACGGTCAATTTTATGTTGTTGGGAGCTGTCATTTTTTTGGAATAACTTCGCAAAAATGGCACCAAATTTATTTTTTCCATTTTTAAACCTTAATATCTTCTAGACCGTTCATCACAGAGGGCCAGTTTTAAAATACAAAGTACACAGCATGTGTGAGATTGTGTATGTTCAATATCAAACCTCTGTCTTTGAAATTGCACTTTCCACAGTCCTTCAAATATGCAGTCATATTTGAAGAGTAGAATTTTCGATCAAATTCAAGCCCCCAGAATTCGGTGATAAACGAAAAGCACATGAGTAAAAGTACATATTCTGCAAGTACTTCTGCCAGATTTTAAGCCTTGAAAATTTGAAGGACCTACCTTAAATAGTTCTGTAGATACAACAATCTGAAAGTGGCTCCCCAGAAAACTCTGCTCAAAACAGGTCAGGGGGTAGTTGACAAAATGTTTTTTTTTATGACAAAACTCTAAGGAGTTGGGAGCTAAAATTTGGGATTTTTCCTATTGGGAAGTGTGTGAATCTCCTGGAATTTTTTCAGTCAAATCTGAGATGGTCAAGCGGGGGCATTCGGACTTTTGGCGTGGAATGACCCTTTGATCATGACCCTTATTTATGAGCACCCGTCTAGCCAACAGGATGTGCCTACTGGAACTCTAATCTAGATAACCCTTCCCAGCAGGCCCTTGTAGCGCATCCCTGTAGCGCATTGGCAAATTGCGTGCTACTTCTGAAAAGACCTGCGGACCACCCCTGGTTGATACAAGGCGGGGGTTAAAACCTTTATGTTTATATAGGTTCTTTCCATGTGGGGTTAAATTGATGATATGGAGCATTCTTTTTCCTGATTGTTCCTCCTTTCAGTTGATGTTCTGTCACTGGTTTATTGATGATTTTGCTTGGTTTCTATGGTTGTTTCAAGTTTAAAACACAATTGTGTCATGACACATCAGTGAGCCATGATGTGAATTGGTATCCAATACGTATCCATGAGATGTGGGGACTTGAGCTTCCATATCTCTGTTGTCCTCTAGATGGGCATTGGATTGAAATGCTGGGTTGTGGAAAATTTTAAGCTTAATTCTGAAAAAGAGCCTCTCTTTGGACCAAAAAAAAAAATGTATTTATAAATGATAAAAATATCCCTCACACACACATGCACAACAACCCTGATTAGTGAAATGATATTGTCTGATCGGCTTCATTTTTTTTTTTTGTAAACACATTCTTTCCTGCCATTCAGGTCTGAAACACTTTCTGAAAAGCGTTGGGACGGGCAATTTAGGACAAGTAATGAATAAAAAAATGTAAATAATTATGAGATTTGAAACGAGTGATGTCAGCGGGTGATTGTAATAAAGCAACATCCAGGAAAAGCCTAATTCTTCACGAGCAAAAATGAACCAAAGATTGCCGATTTCTCCTAAATCGTAAAAGAAATTCATTTGAAAGGATAAAAAATGATTTTCTGCCAAGAAATTCAAGATGAAATTTAAGATCTTTCACCTTCTGCAGCACATGATAAAAAAAGATTTGAGGAATCTGGAGGAATTTCTTTGTATAAGGGTGAGGGTGTGAGTTCAAGGTCAATACCTGTGATCTCCAATCCTTCCATGGAACTGCATCAAGAACCGTTCGTCATCTATAGCGATTATTTATCCATGATATAACCATTTGGTCTGAGGATTGCATTGGCGAACCGGTGTCAGGCACTACTATACGTATTTACATCCACAAATGCATATGAAAATTTTACTACTCAAAAAGGAAGCCTCACTTTACTTGTGCAGAAGTACTGTCAACTTCTCTGGGCTCAAAGGGTTCTGTGATGGACCATCAGACAATACATGGGTGTATTGTGGCAAGACTAATCAGGATTTGGGGCATTTTTGAAAGAAATTGATTCTGTGTGCCCCAGATCAAAGAAAAAAAGGGCCATCCAAACTTCTCCCAGCAACGTCCAAAAGCCATGCTTCGTCATGCTCTTGACTTTTTTTGGACTAAGTAGGCTAACTTTTGAAACCCTGAATCACTTTGATGTCTTTAGTGCCATTACATTTATGAAATGTTGTGTAATGGAACGGTACCATTTCTAAGCGGTAAATACTGAACTGTCCCAACTTTTTAAAAATTTTTTAGCAGGAATCAATATTTAATTATTATTATTATTCCTTTTTTTAAATCAATAAAATGGGGTGAAATATGAAAAATGTGCACTTGTATTGTTTTCAATGCATAACAAAGAGAATTTACAAATCACTGCTCTCAGTTTTGATTTTAAAGTAACGTTCCATCCCACTTTCTGTTCTGGGTTTGTTGGATTGGACGCGAGGTGGAGGAAAATCGCATCAAATAAAATCTTGTGAAAAGAGGTTCATGTCAACTGAATTCTAATCCAGCAATTTAGTCATGATCTTCACTACTACTGTTATGTGTTTTGATGCTCTGTGCCATTGCCTGGTGTGTTAATTTTGTGAAGTTAACAGCTGGTGCAGTGGATAATTTTTTTCCTCCAACATATGTCTGCAAAAGCTAGTCTCATGTGGCTCGTAAACTAATAATAGTGGGCCAAAATGAACTTATGCTGACTCGGGTAATGGTTGATTTCAAGAGCAGAAATGTTCTCCTAAGGAAATGAAGTTTTTGTTCATTCATGATTCAAAAAGAAATTGCTTTGCGTCTAATGGCTTATGTAACTACAGTGAACTCCACGAGCACCCTTGGTAAATATGAATGCAACTGATTATCAATTGATGTCTTTGGATTATCCTTTTAACATTTAATTACAAATTTCAACAAAAAATAAAACCTGTTATTGAAAGAAAACATTAATTATTGTGAAACAATTGATTCAAAAACATGAACAGTATGTCATGATTAATGGATCCCCATCAATTAAAACACTGCAGCTTCCCTTTGCGAAGATGAAGGCTATCCTCTCCAATATTATGTAAAGAGCTGGATTTGCACATCTCCATGCAGAATCTCACATCATTCAAATTCCTGGGGTCGCGTTTCTGGACATTCCACTTCAGCTCATACTAAAGGTTTTCTCTTGGATTTTGGTCAGACTTCTTGAGCAGAGGGAAGGCATTAGTTCAGTGGTTGGTGAGCATTTTTTGGCCCACCTGGACTCATGGTCCGGTGGGCTTATGTCATGGCCTGGGTGTCCGTCAGCCATCACTCATGAACATCCTCTTTTCCAAAACCTAGGGATCAATGAAGCTGAAACTTTGCAGACATTTACCAGGCAATGACAATGCCGAAGTGTTTGCAAATTGTTGTGGTTTGAGTTCAAATATGGCTGTCGTGGCAGCCATATTGAACATGCCATGTTGCCTTATTTGTCAGTAGCATCTGCTGAGATTCTGCCGAAATCTGGAACATGGGTACAAAGCAGAATGACTGAACTCATATGGGTTTTGCTGTATGTGAGTCTGGCCTTGATTTCACTTAATGTCAGACCACGCACCTAAATTTTATAAGACCCTTTAAAAATCTTCCTCGCTGAAACTTTTACCTATGAAGCTGACACTCCGGACATCAGCAGACCAGTGTGGACACCGACTTTTTTTTATGAACCTTTACAATTGGTTTTCAAATGGGGCAGCCTATGGTGGCCATTTTGAATATGTTATTTTGACTTATGTTTATAATTTTTTGCTATAATTCCGCTAAAATTTTGTATATAGGCGCAAAGCAGTTTGATGCAGTAGAGGCATCCAGATATTTCTGTAATTCTCATTTTGACCATTGATATCAGACCACAGACCTAAATTTCATTAATGGCTTCAAAGGTCTTTCTGAAACTGTTAGACTGATGAAGCTGAATCTTCCAATTTAAATAGGAAACAAAGTTTATATAAATCAAAGCAGTCTGTTTTCCAATATTGTCACCTGGGCAGCCATCTTGAAACTTCTATTTTCATCCATATATCAACTTCTGCAGCTATTCGGCTGAAATGTGGGGTGTTGGTACTAAGCAGCATGACTCATGATTTGCGCTGTGACATCAGAATGTGCTCCTAAATTTCATGCCTTTAAACATCCTCTCAGAAACTTTGTGTCCAAGGAAGCGGACACTGTGTGGACAGCCTACTACCAATGAGGACATTTGTGAGAAAGTAATTAAAATTGGTCAGCAGATAACCTATCATTATTTCCATAAGTTTCTGCCCAAAAAAAAAAACTTAAATCCCATGTTGACAAATTGCAAATTCTATGTCCGCTTCAACTGATAATATAATAACACTGCTCTCGGCTCCAACAAATGATATTAATTCAAAGAATATATGCATAGATAATGAGTCATTCCCAGAATATTGCATGGTTTTCATGTTTTACGTAAATTCATATTTTAGATCATAGTCATGTCGGAAGGTCCAACAATGGACTAATTTTACCTATTATAGGAGGCAGTCAGATTTTCATATTATGTGCTGATATAGGATGGAATCCATGATGTCTTGTGTCCTAACACGTTGTTCAGGGCTTTTGGAAGGAAAACGGCACCACAACATGAACAAACCATGACCATGCTACACAGCTGGGTTGGAGTTCTTAACAGAATTGATATTTTTGGTTTTATGCCAAATCCATCCCCCATGTTTATTGCCAGAGAGCTCTGGTCTTTTCTGACTGAGGAACCCACTTCCATTGGAAGTCCGAGTCCTGTAATCCTTTTTGGCTAACTTGGTGTGAGACGCCCCCCCCCCCCATAACAATAGAGGCTTTTTCTGGCGATCATCTTGCTGCTTTTGTGCAGGTGGTTTCTGATGATACTTTTGAAGATTTCTGAGCCTTGCACATTGTTTTATATCTACAATTGACCAATGGCTAAGCCCCGCACTCAAATGCGATGAGCCAATCACAGTGGGTATTCAGTGCGACATTCTAAGCCTAAACTTTCATTGAAATGCACTACGGAAACTCTGTATCGTACGCTTTTATGGGTTTCTAAGTCAATAACGGTCAAACACTGTGCTTGGGGTAAATCTAACTCCGATACGAAGTATCCCGAGAGGCTGAGCGATGGAGTGTATTTTATACCCTTCCCAAAGCCACATCAAAACCGAGAAAAGTGTCTCCTCTGAAGCTTTGTGAAAGAGCACACTGTTAGCTTAATGTAACAAAGATTACTTAAATTCGGTAGCAACGGTACATGAATGAAATTTCTTATCCTGCAGTGCATGAACCATGCTGATCCTCTATCTTGTGTGAGAGGGTGACGGAAACGAGATGCGATTGATCGCGTTTGCACTGAGACATGAAAATTTTAGCTTCTAATTATATTCCCGAACGCCGAATGGCGTTCCGGGGATATTATGTTTTTGGTCCGACCGCCGGCACCGCCCTATGTGTTAACGCGATAACTTCAGTAATATTTCAATTTTTGCATATAAGTAAGTATCATAAAGAGGAAAAACTGATTTGATTTTGGACAATTTACGATTTCTAGCTTGGCCACCTGGGGCCAAAAACTGATTTATGTGTTAAACGCAATAACTTCAGTAATATTTCAATTAGAAATTCCAAGTTTTGCATATAAGTAAGTATCATAAAGAGGAAGAACTGTTTCGATTTTGGACCATTTACAATCTCTAGATTGGCCACCAGGGGCCAAAAACTTAAAAAATCACTGTTTTTATCATATCTCTGGAAATATTTGTCCGATTGACCTCAAATCAAGTGCAAATGAAAGGCATGACCTGAGGATGTGTCCCATGATGACATTATACCGGTTTGGTTCAAAATTTTGACACAAGTAAAGCTTTGTCACATAAAATTCACCATTTTTGCCATATCTTTGGAACCATTTGTCCAATTGACATGAAACTATGTGCAACTGCACGGTCATGACCTCACAACGTGTCATATGATGACATCATACCTGCATGGTTCAATATATTGCCACCAGGTGGCGTTTTGTGATGGAAAATGACCATTTTGGCAATACCTTCAGAACCATTTGTCCGATTGACCTGAAATTAAGTTCAAATGAAAGGTCATGACCTGCGGGGCTTCATATTGTATTTGGTCTATTCAAGGATTGGGTAAATTGGAGGATTGGGGGCGTTCGGGGATATACCCCATGCCGTCGCCTCCGACGGCATAAGCCTAGTTTAAACTTTTTGTTGACCTTCTCCACTCTAAATTCATTAATTTATCCCTCCAATGCATAGTGCATCCCTTTTTGCTGACTTGATATGATGTTTGAGCCTTCTGTTGCCAAAAATCATCAATAGCATCCTGAAAAATATCTCCAACTGTAATACTCTCCATTAGCGCCTGTACAAAAAAGTTGATTGTCCAAGTCTGTGGAGAGGGCGGCGCTTAGCCATCGGTCAATTCTTAAGCTGTGGCTCTTGGAGATGCCTTTTCATCCAATGCATTCAAAATAGGTGCATTTCCTCTTCCAGGTGGACATTGAACTTTACGGACGGTCTTAAACTTGATTGTTGCCCTGGCTGTCAAAATGGGTATTTGCTTTTTTAATGGTCATTTCATGAAGCACAACTCCCTGACGCATCACTGCTTTAATCTTTTGTGCCAACTGTGGCGATGGATGAATGCGCTACTGTATGCTGACATTAAGACTAATCCTATTTATTGGGGGACGCAGATCTGGATTATTTATAACAACATCATAAAAGAGTATTTTGTGGGAAGTGGTGTTCTTTAGACTCCTGCCTCTGACCCCAAATGGTTGCTGGAGGCATGTTGATGAAATAAAAACCATCTGCATTTCAGTTGCGGTCAGTAAGCAGCTGCACTACTCCTTCTGGTTTGTGTATATTTTGATGTGACTAAGAATCAATGAGGTTTTCTTGTTTGAGACACTTGCATATTAAATTTATTCAGAGATCTTGTGCCCATTTTTTGCCTTTCTTGTATTGTTTTGACTGCTACAAACTGTAGTCTATTAAACATGCGTTGCTGAAGTATTCAAATATCATCTTTTAAGTTTTAGGCCATCTTTACAAGTTTGTTATGAGGGCTGAAACGTGAACTAAATATTTTAAATGTGTGTAATTGTTACTTTTTCTACCAGAGAGCATGGGGGCTCTGAAGCTTTTTCGTGCAGTAATGGAGAAAGAGACCACAGACATGGGTATATTCATTTAAGCATCATTATGGCTCTAGACAAGTCACAGTCTTAAAGAAATTATAAGTTTTATGAAATCCTGGCTGAGCGGCATTGTAGCCTGAGTCTGACACTGCACATTTGGGTTTATTTGTGCCCGGTCTGGACCTTCACAGAAACGTAGCTCAGGCTTGGCCAGTTTGGACTGGAGCAGAAATGGCATGACTCCTTGGGGGATGAGGCCCAAGTCTTTGTAAATCTGTGGAGGTCAGCCAGACCTTTTACAGTCTTTTATTTATGAATTTTATTCAGTGTATTTTTTTTTTTTTTTTTTTAAAGATATAGGCCTACATCAGGGACATTTGATTCCATTTGCACTAACGGCCTAGTAGAGAGCCCAGAACAGTAATACAATAAATGCAGACTGACAGTGCAAGCGCCATCTTTATGAAGTATAGTGCTGCTGTGTACTTTCAAATGGCAGGATGTGATTGCGTTGACCCAGAGGAATTGTGCATCAGTGCAAGTTCCACACAGGCGTGTGGGTGTAGGCAGGCTGCGAAGAGTGTTAGCTTGGTGGGTAAAATTCAAATGGTTCAGAATTGTCCCAGACCACTACAATCTGTGACTGAAACTCTATTGTGATGTAATTGCATTTTCATTGGTGTGATAAGCCAGAGTAATTATATCCATGGTGCATTTTACTATTTGTGTACCTTTCAGGCTGACCTTGAATTGACCCAGTAGTGTGATGTTCATTTGTACATCACAACGCATTGATAGCGTTATTTTTGTTCCGCTTCCAATGGTCTGTGAAAAATATACTCAGCTCCATTAAAAACGCACCAGTGAGGTATGTACTGTATTTGCGGCAAATTGAAGAATCGATTGATTTTTTTTTATTGCTTTTCCAGTGAGGCACAAAAAATTTTCAAGGTGTATTTTCATGCTTCTCTAGTACCTTACGGCTGTGCTATGTTACATATTTATATACATAAATGACAGATTCCACACAAAATGTGACCAACAGGTCCCACTGTACTTAACAGGATGAAATTTTAAAGTTTAAAAACTCAAAACGGTGCCAAGACTGTCTGAGCCTATGCCAATAATGGCACAATGAGCAGAGAAAAGGGAAGGCACACCAGTGACCAATCTGCTAATCCACAATAAGCAGGGCTTTCTTAAAACCTGAATATCTACACTTGAACAGTGACCGGAAATGCACAGTTTTTACCTGGGATTATTTTGTGGCGATAAAATTCATACACTGGATAATTAGTCAAACCTGCCCACTCATTTCCATGTTCCTCATTCACCTTGGAGTACTGAGAGGAAGGTGGTACACTTTTTGGGCCAACCACTTTAAGTCAAACCAAGGTTGGCTTGATCCATCCAGGGATTGGAGTGAACTCGTCCATTTAATAAACCGTGTTCGAACTCTGCTTGCTAGTGAAATTCGATAACTGATCCGGGTGGGCCATCTAGTGATAGAACGTTGTAACTGCGTGCATAAATCTGCAGCTTCGTGTCCACTGGCGGACATCTGCACAAAAGGGTTTAAAATACCCTGCCAGCAGCCGCCAAATCTCATTCAAAGCAGTGCTGTACTAAGATTACAGGTTGTTGCTAACGTTATCTCTGTGGACGGAAATTTTTACCTTTTTAAAGAGGCCTTTTTCTAGAAGGCCAGGAAGTAAACATCCGCTCGCGCATGCATACATAGATGGAACATTTTACATTGGCTCAAAAATAAAAGTTGTTAGTTGGTCACACTTTCTGTGGAACCTGCCAAATTGGAACAATAAACAGGGAAAGCATTAAACAGCACTGCTAACGCCACATCCAGCTAGCCAACTCAATTTGTCGTAACAAGTCCGACGGAAGCCCTCGGTATAAGCTTGTCCACGATCACTTGCCTGCTGCTGAATCTTTAAATCGGGACAGTCCTGGCCAAGCTCCCTCACTTTCCTTTGTTCCTCCAGTGAACGCCTTGAGAAAGGCTGGTTGTGTGAGGAAAGAACCGAATTATGTTCAGTTTCCGCGCTTCTACTTGAACTTGCCATCTCGCTCAGCTACCTTGTTGAAAGGGCCGTGAGTGATTTGTCAGTCGAGACGAAGCGTTGCGGTGGGTGTGAACATGATTGACAGCCACGAGAATTGTCCAATCACATTAGATCAAAAAACATTAAAACAATACCAATTCGCTGCCAATAAACGTGGGAGTGGCGCCCCGTAAGAAAATCTGAAGAAACCAATGAAACCGCAGCCTGGGGTCACGTGCTCACCAAAACTATGAGAGCTTACATTAGATGGGTACTAGTGATGCGTGGGTCCCGCGGGTTTTATCCGCAGGTCGGGTCAATATTTTAATAACATTTAGCGGGTGCGGGCGGGTTGGGCAAACAGTGGCAACATCTAATTCCCACGAAATTGCGAATAAAAAGTATAATAGGCTATCGGCCACTTGAGGGCTCTAGACATACAGCCTAGATCAGGGGTGTCCAAACTTGTCCATAAAGGGCCGGTGTGGGTGCTGGTTTTTGTTCTAGCCAGCAGTGCTACAGCACCTGAATCCACTAATTAACTAATCAGGCGGTTCAATCAGGACCCTGCTGGGTAGAATCAAGTGTGTTAGTGCTGGGCTCTAACAAAAACCAGCACCCACACCGGCCCTTTCTTGATCAGATTGGACACCCCTGGCCTAGATAATATGCTCTTGTCAAACGATGTAACGCTACCTTAAGCAGGGTAGAATGCCAATTGTACCTCTCCCTCTTCCTACTCTCTACTCTCGATGTACCCGCACTCACTGGTGCCCGGCTTAATCCTCCACGGTTAGACTAAGGATCTAAAGATTGAATGATGGTTCATCTTATTAATCGTTCTGCAGTCAACACCGAATTATTATATAGTAGTAGTAATTTTATTGACCCGTGGGTCCAAACAACACATAGACAAAACATTTTTTCGCCACTTAACAGTGAAAGGCATATCACGATTCTTATTCAAAAATAAAATCAACTTGTTGAGGTGCCTCGGTTTATCAGCTACGTGTTCTCTAACTGCAGAGCGTGTGCTGCCATCGGGAGTAAAGGCACTTCTTAGATATACATTTCTATAACACCATATACACATATCACCCAAATGAATAGGTAACTTATCATTACTGGAGTATGTATGGACATAAACTTAGTCTTGCTCTCATTAATTACCATACCATGAGACAAATAATAATTGTGTAAAACTCCATGCCGCCCCCCCCCCCCCCCAAAAAAAAAAAACAATCTTGAAACAAATATATGAGCAAAAAAGAATTTCCTCGTAGACAGGATATCGCAACACTGTATGGGAGAGTAGCCGAGAGTGCGCCACTGTCATGTTAATTTTGTTCCAATAAAACAGTCTGTTTGCAATATTTTGCCTGATGGCATTTCGTTTGTTTGCAAAGATCAGAAATCACGGTAAGGTTTAATTAATAGACAGCGCCTAAACTTTGTATTAAGAATTCCAGCCAAAAGCCAAATGTATGTTGTGCTCCATTCAAATCCATAGCGTAACAGAGGAATCGGTTTTTTCTTTCCATTGCAAATCATGTCACACAGACCCACTGTATTCTTTTTCTCTTGCCTCCTTTTGTGTCGGGTCGGGTTGGGTTGGGTTCGGGTTGAAAATCAGTGCGAGTTTTAGCGGGGCGGGTTAGCTGTCATGTCGGGTCGGGTTCGTGCGGGTGTTAAACCTCGACCCGCGCATCACTATTAAGTACCGTTTGGCCGGCGCCCCTCACCCAGGAAGTATATGCATACAGAGAAAGCAACCAAATACCATTTGGAACCGATATTTAGGGTCTATTGACAGGCGCTCACAGACTGAAAAACACGTTTATTTAATAATTACTTGTATTATACGACTAAATTATATTTAACATGTTTAAATAAAATTTCATGTCTTGATATTTGAAGGAGGCGGCACCCCAGCGCCCTCTACTGGCCAGCCGCCACTGGTTCAATTGCTGCACATGATGGCATAAAGTTGGCAAAATTTGCAATTTATGGACACGGAGTGTATGGAAATGTGTGCGGGTAATTTTATGTCATATCACCCAGGCTTGACACCGACCATCTCATTCATTTTATTCATGTTTAAAAATGTTTTCTGGTTTCATAAATAATAGTTAATTTATTTGGGCCAAGTCAGCCATTTTGACTGTAGATGTTGTTCATAACTCTCAATGACTTGAATTATGTTTTTGATTTTGTCCAGTTTTGCTGTTAAAGAGAGAAGAATCTAAAATGACTATCAAGCACCCTTCGTTAAGCCACTAAACGTCACCATTTCAGTATGCTACTAGACTGTAGTGGAATGATATGGGACAAGACATTTGATGCTGAAGCTGAAATTAATTTCGCTACCCTAAATGGATTGTTCTCTGAAAATATGACTATTTTTTTCTGTAGGGAGAAACGATGTTTATTCGGGTGACTTAACGTAGGGCATCCCGTATGTCACCTTGTTAAATAAAACGTACACCATCTCTGGCAACAGGTCTCAGGACCTCGCCGTTTTTCGAAAACCTCAATCATTTTTCTGCATAGACAATGGAGCGATCGAACTGATAGGAGAAAAAATGCTGATGAAGCCGCATACAAAATGAGAACAGGGCTGAGACCATCTTACTTTGCTTGTCATCATTTTTTTTTTTTTTTTTTTTTTTAGAAGAAAGCCCTGTAAAACTGAGATGAGATGGCCTCGATCAAAGTCACCCAAGAAATACCACACTTCCTCACATCAGTTTTTAAGGGGCCATATCATGCTCATTTCCGAGAAGAAAGTTTACAAATGTGTATGGTTTTATGATCAGAAAACGCCCAGTTGTGGCCTTTCAGCCCATGCGATCAGCAGCTCGGGCGCACTTTCAAGCACGCTTGTTTGACCAAGCAGCAACGTCTGGAGCCTATCTCGCGAAGCTGGATTAACATGCCTGGGGTTTCCCTCAGTTACCCAGCTGAACTCAACCAGACATCCGAGTTCTTGATTATTGGGCTCACGAAGCCGAATATCAACTCCTTAAGTGAACCCAGGAGTTTCCAATCTAGATCTGTGCGCCCTCACTTAAAAAGGGCGGTGTTTGCTGCATACGACCAATCGCAGACATGGAAAAATCCTCCTGAGCTGCATATTTCACGACGGAGGAGCAGACAATAATCTTAAATAAATATGAGGAATATAAATCCATCATCCAGGCAAAAAGCATCATAGTTGCAGCTGCCAAAAGCTGCAAGGAATGCTGGCAAAAAAATCAATGACTGTGTCAATGCGTAAATTAGTGGGATTATAATATTACTTCCCTCACCATGACAGCACAAGTAGATCTGACTATAGTAACATTTGTGTGTTCCATAAATGTGCGTTTGTGAAATTTTTCGTTACGGCATGTGATTTTGGCCTTATCATTTCAGATGCGACCCCAGTGGAGCAAAAAGAACATGCGAGCCAAAAAAAAAAGTATAAAAGCATACCGCAAAGTGGTCAGTACGCTTACTGTATCTTATACGTGTAGCATATGACTTTACTTCCTCACACTGTCTCTGTTGTAGGATGATCACAATGGAATTCTGGAATTGGTGATGAACGCCTCCAGCAGCTGACAGATATACTGTAGTCCTTCTGCGGAAAACCTGTACCTTTCGTAAAGACATTGTTCAGGCAAATCAAAAAGGATTACAGTGATCGCGAAACACTTTCACGCCTGAGCGCCCTTCGCACAAGTTGTGCACCTAGACCCACTGGGTTCTCATAAAATGGACAGGCCATTTTCCTAGATAATTGATTTTTCAGTAGGTGGGGCTTTTATACCTGCTGAGCTCTTATCCTGAACTTAACCTACTCCGGAGCAGTTTAGATTTTCAGCATATGTTGCCACGGCAACGTACTCCGATTTAAAAAGCAAACCACCTTCGTGATTCGGAAAACCCAGGGTTAATCCAGAAGTTACCTGGTTAAGCCGAAATCCAGCTTCGTGAGACAGGCCCCTGGAGCTGAGAAGTGAAGCCAAAATCCACTTCATTCTATATTTGGTGAAATTTTCGATAGAGTATAATTGTAATTGGACAGGCTTGCCGGCTGAACAGTTAAACCTATATCATGTTATCTAGCTAGTCATTAAATATGTTTCTGCATGAAGTCAATCTTCCACAAACCTAAATAGTTTAAAATGGAAAGAAAAGAAAAAAATGTTGTTTGCTAGTTACATTAGAATATATTAAGTATCCAGTGATATTATGTTAAAACAAAGGCAAAAAAAAAAGGCAAGAGGAAAGTCTCCTTGTTGAGGTACAGAATTATCGTGAATTCTAGAACCTGGTAGAAGTTGTAGAACTGGGTTACGCAAGTTGCATGGGTTACATTCGGTAATGCCAGAGCCATAAAGATTAGCCCGCGAATTAATTCACCATGGTATAGACTTGGAGCAAGATGTCCAGCTGTGCTAGAGATGCTAACGGGAGCATATGTTCGCCGCAGTAGTTAAACCAGCATTCACCCAAGTCAAAACATAATCGAGAAGTGTTCAAATAAGTGATAATACTGTTGAATAAAATGTGCCTGAGTGTGGTAGGAAAATAAAGGTCAACCGCATAAGTTTGCTAATATTATGCAATGTTAATGTTAAAATGGCTATTCTACCATCCAATGTGATTTTAATGTGGCTGAGTTGCATTTAAAGGCTTAGCCGAGCTCCTGCTCGCTCTCTCGGGGGAATAACATTACTCAGTGAGCTAACCGCCTCCGCTTCCTGGCTATGTAAAGCTTTTTTCTCACTAGCGCTTTCCGGCTATTATGGCGTTCAACCCACCACCACGTTATTAGCAAGCTCCATCCCTTTGCAGCTATTCTGGGGCAGATATGACTTAGCTTCTTGGCTATGGCTTACTCGGTAGCTTCGAGCTCGGTTAGCGTGTTTCACAACCGAGCATCATTCGGCTTGCCTCAGCTCCATCAACACTCCACCACTTGGCCCATTCTTAGATTAGCAATGAGCTAGGCAGAGTCAGGCACCGCCAAGATAGCGGTGGCTTGGAGCACCAACCGAGCATCCTTTTGGCTTTTCAGCACTCTATGGGTGACGTCATGGAGAGAACATCCATTGTTTAAGACAACATCCATTGTTTAATAGAGACAACGGTATTGGCTCGTGTTACATTATGGTTCCCTTTCTCGAAGCCCACTCTGTTATGATTGGCCAACCACTTAGCCCATTGTTACCTCTGCCAACGAAGTTGTGGCGGAGTTTATGCTTTTGCCCCGGTTTGTTTGTTTGTTTATCTGTTTATGAACAACATAACTCAAGAAGTAATGCACAGATTTGTCTGAAATTTTGTGGGTGGATTGCTATAACATCAAGCATGGACCCTATTGATTTTGACCGCGATCACTGAAACAATATGGCTGCCATTGCAGCCATGTTGAAATCCTATCACACGGGATAACTCAAAAAGTGATTCACGGATTTGTCTGAAATTTTGTGGCTGTGTTGCTATTACATCAAGGATGTACCCTATTGATTTTGACCACGATAAGTGAAATAATATGGCCGCCATCTTGAAATCTTATGACATGCGATAACTCAACTTTGCACCTACTCATGCACCTTTGGATTTTGCTGCCTTGGCAGAGGTTTGCCCTCTACGAGTGCCTCTTATAGTTTTAAATGTTATGCCTCTTACCATTCGACTGTTCCACTGAACACATCGCTGTTTTGCCAGCATACCAAACTAGTTGCTAGGCGGGCATTATGCAAATTTGTTTAATTGTTACTTCGACAAGTTATGGAAGAAAATGTTAAACTACAAGCAAGACATTTTAGGCTATGCAGGAGCTGTTTTTTGTGGAACAGAATTGCCCCTTTACAGAAGAAATTCGGGCATTGTAACTTGGCAGACATTTTGCATGCAAAAAAAGCTTTAGAATGCTCTATAGGAAAGGGAAGAACCCAAAAAGCATAACATGCTGAGTTAAATCCTGCATTGCCTGTTGATGGTAGGCTGCCCAACCATGTTCTTTGAGATCTTCTGTCCCATACGTTTTAATTTCTGCCATAATTTAACATGTCACAGTCCTCTAATTTGTGACTAAATATGATGTGTCTGGCCATAGAGTGATTTTTTTCAGGAGTTAGAATTTGAACCACTTGGATAGTTGATCTCCAGGAGCTGGGATGGGCAGCTCTATTGAATTGTTTCACTTTTTCTACCTCCCATTCCACACATTATTTGTTGTGCTCCTCATTGGTTTTTTGGCTCTGATGGAAATTCTGGCCACACGTATGCCACCATAACACCAGGCCCATCAGTGAGCAAAACATGAGCGGCCTGCTTAATAGGGCCAAAAAGACTGTTCTTCACCAGCCTGACTTCAGGGATTGGCTTCTCACCCATGCCATTACTCTGTAAATGAGCCATGTCCAGTATATGACCCAGGAACTGATAAGCACTGCCCATTTGTACACTGTATGCAGTTCATTTGTACAGATGGCCAGTGCACTGTAGGTGATACACAATTGCCCGCATTGACTGGGGTACCCTTGATATTTTTCTGGCTGACATTTAAAATTCCACTTCTAATTAATTTGTTCGGTCGTAAGCTTTGTCGCAGGATGTTGGACAATCATTTTGTGCCGTTGATTGCCAGCTGAGCCTGTCGTGGAGTGAACGGGATCTCTCTCTAAACGCTCATCTCCAGATGGCAATTGTGAGATTAGGACCCAGGCTGCCATCTTACTCCGATTGAATTTCCTAAGAAAAACATGGCAGAATTTAAAACTTTTGGCAAATCGCAGAATGCAATACTAATGAAATGGCGGTATTAAAATGTAACCCTGGTGATGAAAATGGACCCAGGCTGTGCTAGCTTTCTGCACCCTAAATGTTGAGCTGCAAACAAGATGGATTTTTTTTTTTGTCTTTCAAGAATGGAGGCTCTGCTTGAGTTTTATCAGTTTTTATTTTTTGGGTGTGGTGTGTTTTGCTTATATATTATCACCTGTGGGTAAGTATTGCATGGACTCCATGTCCTGATGTGATGAATTTCAGAAGAAAGACACAAAGCATGAAAATACTTTCGGTTTTGCAATTGTATATTATTAACGGTGTGTACTTCCTGCTTGCACATTATGTTGACACTGATGGATTTGTACCTTTCTTGGTGGGACAGGGTGATTCAATGAGTCTTATGGATGGGAGGTGTGATAGCACCTTTCCCCGTGTTTGTTATAACCGAGCCTACCGAGTCTGCACTGTGAACCTAGAAAGGGTGGCTGCTGCTGTATTGATTCTGACCAACGTTTCTCTTTTCTGATTGGCTTGGAATCTACAAATGGCAGCAGAGGGAGGCATGGATCACTCAACTCGCAGCCTAAACTGGAAACTGGCTGCGATATTGAACATTTGCAACAAATGGGTCTGTGGCAGTTTGATGATTTCTTTCGGGGGGTGGAGGGGGGGCGGCTGTAATTGGACTTGGATTGCATTAACATTTTTTAATAGATTTCACCCAAGTTTTTTTTCTTTTTTCAAATTACCGAAACCAGAATTACTTCTAAGTTACTCTTTCTTCAGCGACTACATTGACATGAGTTGAAGGGGAAGGTGCTGGGCCTCATTTCACTGTGTTTCAAAGGCAGTCCAGGCCAGTTGTTGCATATTGTGTGGGGAGCGATGAACTGGGCTGTGCACGCAGTGAGGATGGGGAGACCCTGAGCAAATGCCTCAGAGTGAATCGATCTCCTCGCTGAACGGCAGAGCAGGGCCGCTGCAGGACGTCTCTTTTCACAGCGGGACCCAGACGAATTAGACTAAAATATCCAAACTCGTTTAAGCAGCTGGTCTGCGGGGAGAGCTGCCAGCATGCTGCATGACCCCCCCCCCCCCACCCCTTCTCTCCCTTAATGCCGGTCTGAGCAGCTGAACTTGGACAGAGATGCACAGTGTGAACGCTGGTTTGTCTGCAGTGGGCTCCATCTTAGGAAATTTAAGCGCTGCTTACAATGATGCCATTTCAGCTTAGTCCTGGACTAAACTGTTTTTTTACTGCTCACCTTTTTATTGGGGAAAAATCTCTTGGAGAATTGAAATTGGATCAAGACTTGGCACAATCTCCATCTGTGAAACAGGCCCTTAGAAGAGCTGCATAGTGTACTGCCCTGGTGCATAGTTCAAGATGGTGGTATACCCCATCTTGGGGAATTTAAAGGTCCACCAAGTCATTTTTCCCCCAAATCTCTTATTTGAGTGAAGAATCACCACGCTCTTGATCCCTATAGGAAGATTAGTGCGTAAGCTACCAACATGTATTGAAAAATGGCACGATTGCGCCTCAACTGTTGCACCTGAGAGCTCCTGGAGGGCACATTGCACTCATTTTTTGGAGAAAATTTGAAATAATTTAATTGCCTTTATCTCCCACAAGTGATGTCAGAATTAGATGTAAGCTTTTTTTATTCCTAAATTGTTGTACGTGCTGCAGTCTCCTTGAAAACAACCAGCATGGATGCTGTCATCCAGAGCCGGCCCTAAGCAAGATTTGGGACCCTCTATTTCTGCCAATAATATTGATTATTAATCATTAATGCACCTATTATTAACTCATTGCAACAGTGTTACACTGCTGCAACTTTGCAGCTCTGGCAGTGTTGTTTACATTATCCTATTGTCAGCCTGAGATGTCTTTACCCATGTATGGTTTTTAATCTCAAAAAGGGAGCACATTCAGCTACAAGAGCAGACTGGTTTTGATTTACACAACATTGCAAGTGATGGAGCATTACGTGGGATACTGAATGTCATCTAGGCCTACTAAAAGTAACAAAAATAAACCAGTAGACAATTCATTTACTCTAAAAGTGCCTTCTGATTTATGATTTTTGGTTTCAAAAAACTGCGACAGCAATGTGCAAAAATAATTTGTAGTGCAAGAGCAACAAAGTGCAACAACAAATAAAATCACAAAGTTTTATAAAAATAACTTCAAATGTACAAAAAAAGTATTAAATAAGCTCGGCTTTCTTTTGTATATTCAATAACTGATCCGGGGGTGCCCTCTAGTGCTAGTACATTGTAACTGCGTGCATAAATTTGCAGCTCCATGTCCGCTGGCGGACACATCTGCATTAAGAGACCCTGCTGAGCACCGTTTTTCTTCTCGAACCTGCCAAATCCAGATAATCATTAAATGATGAATTACAGTCATATTTTAATTTGTAGCGAGTATCAAAGTGGCCAGTGTCAAAGTAATTAAGTAAAAGTATACTTTAAATCTTTTGAATGTAGTAATGTAAAAGTCCCGGTTTAAAAAAAAAAAAAAATTTTTATAAAGTACAAATCCTCAAAATAAAAAAATGACTTAAGTAAGGTATATTTTATATATACTATATATACTGTATACTATACACCTCTGCCTGCCAGTTGGAGAAATGTCTAGTTTTTAACTAGCTAGCTAATTTACTATTAACGGCTACACGCAACCAGCTAGATCAAAATGTTCATGATATTTAGGGATTTTCCTAAGACGCGGGATCGTAAGGTCCTGAGTTTAAGCCCCGGCCACGGCCTTCGCGGTGTGTTCTTGGGCAAAACACTTCACTCCCACACTCCATGCCTCACTCCACCCAGGTGTATAAATGGACTGGCATCCCATCCAGGAGGAGTAGTAATACTCCTAGTCTCTTCATGCCACAGAAACCGGGTCTAAGCACTGGGCCAATGGGCTAGAGGCTCGAAACAGGCTTACTTACTACTACTTCTTCCTAACTTGAGGAAACTTATATTACCAAGGCATGCAAACATTTGTTTATTATGAAGTTTTTTTCTCCTCTTCCTCTATCTTTTCTCAGCTCCTGAAGGATATGAATTTTTTGTGATATTGTTTAGCTTTCACCCAGCTGCTCCTTGGATGCGCAGTGCTCACTGCACGGCAGGATGCACAAATTACCGGTGCACCGGAACTTTGGCATTTAAAGCGAGAGGCAGTAGGAATCACAAGGCCTACATCAGCAGTACTCTGTTAACATAAAATTTTGTTTTTGTGCAACAAAATACCTTTGGCCATAAAGGAATCGTCACTAACACATGCAAAAAAAATAAATAAATAAATAAATAAATAAATTAAAACATTTTTTTTAATTGCTCTTTTGGGGCCCCCTTGTGGTCGCGGGCCCCTAGACAGTCACTTAGTTCTCTGCTGTCATCATTTTGATACCTTTACTCACACCTCTTGGTTTGCTTGATGACATCGGTAGACATTGATTATCTAACCTTATGCGTAACAGAACCTTGTTCAATATTTTGCTTCAGTGCATTGTTTTTCTTTTTTTATTTCTCTAATCATCAAAACAAATGGCTGAGATAATGAGCAATACAGTTGGTGCTAATGTGCCAAAGGAAATGTCGCAACTGAAGGTGGTGAAACAGAAACCATTCTATAAAGCCCTATTCAAATTGAATAAGTTTTCAGGATTGTTGCAGGACTCAGATACTGCATTTGCAGGTCAAGTGACTCCATTCTCAGCAAGGATTTGAATTGCACGCATTTCTTCTTATCTGGGATTATTTTTACAGAGAGTGTTATGACTAGAAAATCACAACAAAGAAAACCAGCAATGACAATTTAAACAAATTTATTCTTCACTGATTTGGTCCAAAAATTTCTATAAATAATCCATTGTGTAATCTTTTAATAACACTCTAATGCCACTATGTAACTCTGATGTCAAACAAAAACTCAAAAAAACCCCTTCCACTGACCAAAATCACAGCATTTATATAGACTAGGAACATTCTGGAAAGATCTACAGGAGTCTTGGGTGATGCAGCCCCCTCCAGGCAAGAAGATGCCAGAAGCATCTAGAAAGCACTAGTCTATTTCATCACAAACAAGTGGTATTGCATCAGATCATGTTTTGCTACAGACAAACCACCAGAGGGTGCTAAATGATGAACAAAATAAATATATAGCTACCCAGTAAGGCTGAACAAATGGTATGTAACAAATCTCCATTTAAAAATACTCATGCATAACAAGAGTTTCACAGCAGGTAAAAGACACTGGAATTTTTACTGTAAATGTGCAATCTGAATAAGTTTTCTGGCTAGATGGTGAATTTACACGATACCAAAATTGCAGAGATGCCCCAGTAAATATTACGTTTACCCCCCAGTAAAACGAATCCCATCTGAATAGGGCAGAGGATATAAAAATGATCAAGCATGTTAGTTACCAATTCAGCGGAAAGCAAGTGACTGAAGGCTTTTGTTTTGCATAAGACTTCTTTAGCTTTTTGGACAAAGGCTTTAGACCCTGCGACATTATGATGACGTATCATTTATTTTGTTGAGGCAAATGAAAATATAGGGCTTGGGCCTATAGAGCAAGTTTAGTTGGATTACGATTTTCGTAACACATTGGCTGTGTTAAACATGGTGTCCTCCATGTAGAGTCATCTGTGCCTTGGAGAATGTAATTGCACATTATCATGACATCATGAGGCATATTGACTCCCCATCTCATGTGAGTTTTCATATTTTTAAACCTGTTTAAGCAACAGTTTAAGCAAAGCTGTTCATTTTCATTGTTTTTTACAAATTGATGGATCTTTGAGAGGAGCTACACAGTCTGAATGCTAGTTTGTGACGCTTTTACTGGTGAGAGACACCATCACAGTGAGTATAGCATACTTATCTCGACACTGCAGCCAATTGTTTGCGAGGAACTAATGACTTACCTGCTACTGGTGGGAAGGAGAGAACAAAGAGGTATACTGCCTGAACAGAGTTGGCATCCCAGCCTCTAAAGACGCTTGAAATTGCATGCAATTAACCTTAGCTCTGTTAAAGGTGCAGCAGGTGACTCATATAAAAATGACTTCTCATACTTGCTGAAACTGCCAATTAACTGACAGCAGTACATAACGGGAAATCTGTTTAAAAAAAATAAAATAAAACGTAAATGGTAAAATCAGGTAGATTTCGCCTTTGATTTGGAAAAACCTAGTAAGTTTATCAGTGGCAAAGATCTCTCAATTGAACAAAAATTTTAGGTGTTGGGCTTTTCCTAACAGAAAAAAAAAATTTGATTGAAACTTGATTTTGAAAGTTCAAATGACACTAATAGCTAGTGTTTTAAGATTTTCACCTCTCAATTACTGCAAACGAAGGTTAAACTCTTTCTACCAGAAGTGACACATCGATACGTTTCCATCCACACGCTCTTATGCGAATGAAGTCATATCGAATTAAAAATGCCTTATGGAAACGGTGAAATTCGACTTGACTTCAAGAATACTGACACAAAGTTTATATGGTTCATCTGATCGGATTTTCTCTTGATCAGTAAAAGGATTAAGCGAGCTGGCACATAAGCACGTACAACTTGTGCAATTATCATTATTTGTTGGAAGACGCGATCCATTTTGGCTGTCTAGCTAAATTAGTCGGTTAACACATTACTTTTGTTCACTTGAATTTCCTGCGATTCGGTGCAAAAATGAATGGAAACAGCTTAAAATTTCAGAAATCTATTCGATACACCAATTTGATCGCATAACCGCATGTGACGTCACTACGCAATACTTTTTATTCGCTTTAATGCCGTTAGATGGAAACGCATTTTCACCTGCTTTTTTCGCATGAATATTTTTGGCGAACTTCAGATAGTTCGATTGACAAGTGGATGGAAACAGCTAGTGACTAGGTTTTTCCACATCGCAGGAAATTTGGCTCCTCCCAGTGCTTCTGATGGCATTGGCGAGAATTTGCTGTGCCCAGGTGAAATTAGCCAGTCAGAGCCAGGAGAAAATTTTTATACAGCGTCAATCACTCGTGCAAATGCTGTTCAGCGCCGGTCCTCTGTGCATGCGCTGTTCCTTGGTCTACATTGTGGACCAACATCATCTATGCCTGGTTCCTGGTGGAGCTAAAAGCTTCAGTTTGATAACTTCATGTTTTATTTGGTAAAAATGTGAAAATGCCCTTTCTGCTGTCAGTAATTGACGTTGCCTAACAGTGAATTTGGATCTCGTGTATGGTGGACCCGGACAATGTCAATTCTGAAACTTGTTGGGCTGATTTCACAGAAGCATTTTAGCATGCTTATAAGTAACGGGTTTAAATTTTAAATGCATATTAAAATACTGTTGTATGCGGACAGCTAAACGAACGTTTAAACACTATTTCACAAGATGGGATCATTGCACGTTTAGCTGCACACAGATAACCTTGTGGTAAGCCCAGTGGCGGTTCTAGACAAATTTTAGTGGGGGGGCCCAGGTGGGGCCAGTGTTTAATCAGGGGGGCACATTAAAAACAATAATGATGGCCCTAGACATGGGCCTGCAGCTGGGATGTGCTGCAACACCACTCACTCCCTGGCTCTCTAAACTTTCCTGTGTGAATAAAGGCAAAAAGCCCAAAAATACTTTTAAAGAGCAACAACAATGATATTAAAGCATTAAAAACTTCTATTTTGCTTTAGCCTATAAAATCATGCTGAAACATGAAGAAAAAATTCATTGACTGATGGCCATCAAAAATGGAAAATAAAATGCAACATAATAAAGTGTGAAGTATCAGATAAATCAAATGGCTTATGGCCTTAAGAATGGGCGACTCGTTCTTAGAAAACAAAACTCCTAATTAGTTATTGGGCCTATCAGAACCACAGCACACAAGTAAAATTTGTGCAAACTCATCTGTATTCATGGCCAGTTTTCACACTTATTTACAAAATATGCTGCCAGTGCCTGAATACATAGCAGCTCAGGCAGGTGTGCATGTCATGCTGACTTTAATTAGTGACAGACAGAGCTACAGTACTTAGAGGGATCTGGTAATTGAGGAGTGATGGTTCTTCAAACATAAATCAAAATAACAAATATACAGTATATAGTAGGCTATCTGTGGATTGAAGCTAGTTTTGAAAAGGTGTTTCATTCATACAAATGTAACAAAATAGTACTAACAAAACAACTGGTTCTGGTTACTGTAATCACAATGAAATAAGTAATCAACATAATCATAAAACATACATATATACGTATACCCTCCACTCTCTCAGACACAATGTGCCATTTCCATTTATGGAAGCCAATATTACTGTGGAGTGATTGATTGAAAATATGAATTGGAAAAATGATGCGGTCAACTGAAATACAATCATAGGTTTGTGAATTGTACTAATACTAGGCAAATATCGCCTTAAATACGATTTATTTGGTTTCCTGTGATTCAATTATTATTATTTTTTTTTATCTCGGGCAAAAAAGGATATCCCTGCCTCGTTTCAGAACAGTCTTAGAAGAAGAAGAAGAAAATGTAAAGCGATGCATACATCTCATCTCACAAATAATCATCACTACTTAGCACGGGCAGATAGGCTGCCGTTGATAACTTTACTTTGTAGCCTATTATTTTTCAAAATGGAACAGCTTAGTCTGATGAGGTTAGTGGTTAATCGCACCATCGTGTGGAACTTTAAGTTCTTTGCCGAGTGTGATTCGTAATGTAATTCTAAGAGACATTTACAAACTTGTCATCAAGCTTTAGTTGCCGGAATGGGGAACAACAGAAACATGGTATAAATTACTTTATAAGGCGCAGTCGTTTAGCTAACCTTCGTCTCTCGCAACAGGTTGTTCTTGCTGGCTGCTGCGCTCATATTCAGATCCCAGACAACACACTGAGATCAGTGAAAGCAAACGCAGGTAGCCAACACACTTCGGTGCGTCGCTCTAATCAGTCCGTGCAGAATCTTGAGTGACTTTAGGTCCGGTGTTGCTAGCGCATATCATCGTAAAAAATACAGTATTATTTCATTATTCAGTCAGCACAGGGGCACAGGAAATCGGCAGGGGAGCACAGGCTCCTGTAGGTCCCGTGTAAAACCGACACTGGTTTAGCCCTCAGACTAAACGGGTGCAGTGAAATTATGACAACCTGCCATTGCATAATGGGCATTTCCAATTGTAATTACCGGTTATGTATGGGTAGTTGCCTTGTAGACTCGCATTTTGCACAGAGAAAGCATGGGAGGAATGGCACTTCTTCAGTGGCCACATCCTGGGCAAACTCAAGTATAGCCAGAGCATCCATACGGGGCCTACTGCTTGCTAACACGCCCACTCGCTTTAGGTGCAAATCAGTCTGTGGTAGTAGTTTCTGCGAGTTAAACATACCCTCACGAGCGTATCCGTGTTCTTTTGTTTTTCGACCGCAAGCGTTTAAAATATTTAGACGCACGCGGACAGTTGCGCCTCGTGAAACGGTGATTAGAATTAAACGCATGTCAAACACGCGATTAAGAAAGTTATCCGCGTGTAAACCTTATAACGCATCTGTGAAATCGACCCGTTATCTCTCAGTCTACACCTTCAATTCCTCCATTGTCACCAAATCCAGATCTGTCATACAGTAGCTATTGTTCTTTGCAGAAAAAAGAGCAAAGATACTCACAGAAAAGAAGCCAACCAAGAAAGAGATGGAGTTTGGTTGTAATAATTGCTACCCGCATAAACCGGGCATAAGTGCTGACTTTGTCCTAGAGCACGCTTGTGGGTAACGTTATGCTTCTACGTTAGCGCTGTGGTCTGCACATTTATTAACAATTCCTGGGCTCTAGTTGTAATAATGTTAATGTCTGTGACAGAATAGTCAAAGATATGTCGTCAATGCTTAGAAAAAGCTGTAATAACTGGTGCCTATATGTGACTGATAGCCTCGCATCAAAACTTTGCGTTGCTTAGTCCAGTGAGGCACTGAAAATAATAAAAATCAACATAATCCCAGACGAATAGTAAGCAGCTGGGAAGTGGACTTCACTCTAGTGTACAGGAATGTGAATTAGATTGTTGTCTTCTCATCTATCTGCTTCTCTTGTCTTATGGTTTGACCTTGAGAGTAAGTTGGAGATCACTAGAATCAAGGTTCATCCAGCACAGTCTGATTTTTATATATATATATATATATATATATTTAAAAAAAAAAAAAAAAAATATATATATATATATATATATATATATATATATATATATATATATATATATATATATATATAAAGTTTCAGGTCATTCATTGTTGGGTAGCTTTTGTAATATGACTAGTTACTGGGTTCAGTGGCAAATGCTAACATCATGTAGATAGCATTAGTTTGCTCACTCGCTTGGCCGATATACTGCCTCATTTCTTTCAGTTTGGTAGCTAATGCTAACATTGTAAGCAACGTTATGTCGGTCACGTGCTTCGCTGATATACAGCTTTGGTAGCTAATGCTAATGTTGTGTTGTGATCATTAGTTTACTCACTTGCTTGGCTGATATACAGCCTTGTTTCTCTCAGTTTGGTACCTAATGTTAACGTGAAGTAGATAATGTATGTTCTCTTACTTGCTTGGCTGATATACAGCCTCTTAACTGTTACCTTTTGATTACCAAGCATAATTACAATGACTTTGAGATGATGTGGTGTGAGTAATATCTGAATGCTAAATGTCTACATCTTATTTCTGGTGCTTCTGGCTTTGCAATGAGACATACTGGACATCCTTATGTATATCTGTTGGCTGTGGCTGAATTTAAATGAGCTTGGGGGTGAGGGAGACTGAGACGAGGAGCAGAGAGGGATGGGCACTGGTGGTTATGAACAAAATCTCTTTCTTGCACTTCCTTAAAGTTACTGACTGAAGCTTGAAGGGAATTCTGCTTTGCTGATGCAGCATAAAGTACGTCTGTGTGACTGAAATGGGCTTCTGCATCAACATAAAGCTCTGCTCCAATCGAATGTCCTTTGAAATTTGATTGTAATTGGTTGGTATGATCTGAGCTAACAGACGCGGAGGGTTTTATCCATTTGCATTGATGGTGAGTTTCCTGTCATGAACAGTGAAGTTAAAGAGAGCCATCATGCCTTTGGTGAAATATGGTGATGGATTTTGTTGTCATGAGGATATTATGGTGAACCAAAAAACCTTGGCAGGCAGCTCGATCTTGACCACAGACTGATCATCCATCAAGCCAATGATCCCAGGCATATCTGAAAAATCTGCCACAAATGACTGGTATTGCAGAGTTCTTCTCAGTCTTCAGATTTGAACCAGATGGAACGTTTGGTTTGAATTGAAATTGAGTGAGTGCTGATCTTGAAAGATTCTGTTTGAGGAGATTCTCAAGCATGCTCCAAGTAGTTTCCCCAATTTCATTAATTACTGTTGTAGATTAATGCATTATATCTACTTGAAGGTGGTGGCTTAGACCTCAAAGTACTTTAAATTGTAATGAGAAAATGATGGTTCACCTGGAGTGGGGTCTATTACTTGTTTGAGAAGTATTCATCTTTATTTTCTAATCATCTTTGTGAATCAGCTGTACATGAGATCGAGCGTTCTGCAACCGAATATTCTTTACTTCCCTGGCTTTTTTTTGTTTGCCTTCGCTGAGCTGGAAGGTTATTGAGCTCATTCTTATGAAGCTACGCCATGATGCTTGCAGAAGCCATGCGCTGTTGTCAAAGAATTCATTAAACCTTAAATATGGAAGCTTCGCAGCGCTGTGGAAAGTGGACTTCAACACATTTTGAGCTCAAGGAAGTTGAATGTAATGTGCCTAATAGTCTGGCACTGAGAAATGGGAGTTTGTCTAGGAATTTCTGTAGAACTGTGAATTAAATGAAACTGATTGTGCCATATTTCATCATACTGGCATTTGCAACAGTTCCCAAAACTTAAGTCCATTCTATTGTGTTTGGTTGAGCCTTAAATGAGTCCCGCTGGCTACAGTGTGTAGTGTGTTGGTAATTGTACAGCTGTGCCACCTTCTGGATGCTGGTTTTACATTGCTGATGGGATATCCCTGTTGTTCGTGCTCTTCAGTGAGCATGGGCATATGGAATCTGGGAGTCTGTCTCACTGTCTCCCTTGTTGTTTCTCATGCGCTCTCTCTTTCTCGCGCTCAGAATTCTCGCTTTTACTGGCTCATCCTCCTCCCCCTACCCCCTCATTCATTCATTCTCTTGTTGTCCCGCGCTTTACAGAATGTCATCAGAGGATAAGAGTTTGGAGGCCTCTGACCAAGGACCATCGCCGCCACCTCAAGGCAGTGCTGGGGCCACCCCCACAGGCAGTCCGACCTCGCCCACAGCCAGCCCGGCCACGCCCACAGACAGCCCGGCTGCCACTGATAAGCGTCCTCGGGGCCGGCCGCGCAAGGATGCCGCCCCACCCTCGACCACACCCCAACCCACAACCAGGCCCAATAAGAAGTAAGTTCAAGCCTGCCCAATGTCACAATTTTTTTTATTAGTTTGTGGTTGGGTCATGTCCTGTGCAGCTGGGACTTCCTTTGTTTCATGGTTGGCTTAAGCTTAATTTGGGACATGGAGATATAGTTAGCTCTGCTGAATCCCGTGGAAGAGGCTATTGGTTGTACATGGAGTTAACCCCTTTTCTCCATGCCTGCCTGGGCTTCCTTTGGATTCTCTGGTTTCTTCTCATAACCCAACCTCATGTTTCTCATTGTCTACAAAGGCAAATTTACTTCATTAGCTTACTCAAGAGCATTTACAAGAATTTTGCTCACTGTGCTTTGACCTTGTCATGTAAATGAATCTGTTGAATGCGAGTTTGAGCCCTGGTTTGAGAGTCTGGAGTGCGCAGCTCAGGTCGCTACTCTTCTGTGGTGAGCAGGGGTGATTCACCGGGACGTCTGTCTGCAGGGCCATTCCAGTCTGTTGAAGGGAACCTCATTTATTAAACGGCATCAATTATTTAATATCCGAGCATTTAATTTTCTGCATGGCATCGGCATGAACGCTGGGATAGGAAGTGAGGATGTGCGGAGTCTCCTGGATGTTCAGCTTCTTGTCCTCCTCTAAGGGAGAAAACCGTCCTTTGACCTGCAGTTTCTGCTTCCCATTGCTTCGGTTGTGGGTGGGGTCAGATGTGCTGTGAATTCGCCCTCATTACTGATAGGAGGGCGGCTTCTGTCATTGTGTGGGGGATAGGGGGAGGCAATTTTCTCTTCCGCTACCCACCCACTGTTCAAGTAGGTCGGAGGGGTGCAATCAGGGGAAAGTCACTGGGGGGGAGGGGGGGGAGGATGGCAGCGGCTAGGGATAATTCAGTGTGTGGGTTTTTTTCCAGAGTCATTTAGGAATACCAGAGTACTGTACTTGTATTGAAGAAAAGGAGCTGAATCAATGCTGGGAAATTGAAAATTCTGTCAGAAGAAAAGCATTTGGGGGCCGCCATGCCAATGTTGACATGGAGATTAAAAAAAAAATTGAAGTATGTATTATGATTGGTCATTATAAGTGGAAAACTCATTGTGATATATTGCTAAACTGTAAAAATGTAAATAATTATGTATATATGTATAATATATTTAAATAAATACATTGAAACTAATTAATACTATTGTTGCCATTCCGTGACAATTTGCCTGTTGTAATTCCGTGACATTGACTTTTTGAATTTTCTTGGCCATAAAGCAGGGTTAAAGTCAATATTTCTTTCTCTAACTTATAGTATTAACAAAAAACACCTTAAATATGAACATATTGAAGTTTCATAACTTAACTATGATAGGAACATCACTTTCTGGATAGTTAAACACAACATAAAAAAACCACGTCAATTTTGTGTAATTCCGTGACGTAGTAGTTGATGCTTGTTTCTTCTATGAAAATTTCTCAAAAATATATTTTCACTTAAGGATATTAAAGAACAAGTTAATACCTTCAATATGACATATCATACTTGATTTTATCTTATTTAGTTGTAGAGTTACAACCCAAAATGTAATGGGACTGTAATTCCGTGACAGCTTGGCGGCCCCCTCAAGTGTTTGTCTTTAGGACTTTTACCTTGTGTTTTAGCAGCCTGTGCAAACACGAATACAGCGTTTTCAACTGTTTGCCCACAGGCCTGTGGCAGTGTCCTGCTTTCTGGTTTTTCCCACCCTTCACCGATCAGTGGATCCATTAACATGAATGGTTGATCAACTTATTTTTTAATTGGTAACTCTTTCCGCTATATTACTTAATTCTGGAAGGCCTGCTGCAGACCTTTGATCTCACCAGCCTTTCAGACGAGATGGTCAGTGACTCACTTTTTGAATGATAATGCTCTTAATTACACCTGGAATTTCGATCCGTTATTATGGCGGGTACATCAGAGGGGCTTGCTGTTAAGCCAAATGGTGCTGAATTTAGCTGTGTCTGCTGAGAGGAGAATGGGGAGGAGGATGAGAGAAGGGTTCCCGGAGAGCGACCGCTCGCTGCATAAATATAGCTGCTTATTACTTCCCTTTCAAAACACTGCTGCTTGTTATCACAAATTACGCCAGTGTGTGCTAATCACAATCAGGCCATCAGAAATGTTCGGCTGGTAGTTTTGATTGCAGCTGCTACATTCTCTGAAAACCCCCAGACTTATTCTTTTTTTTTTTTGCTCTGTAGTATTGTGTTTCTGTCCCAGGGTTATATGCTCTCTCGGCATCGAGCACTTTTCTCATTGTACTTTACAGCACGATCTCTCTCCTGGTAATGGCTCATCATGTCTGAGCGTATGGAATTTATATGTGGCGAATTCGGCCAAAGAATATCAGAAGCTTTCTGCTGTGCTGAAAACAAGCAGCTTGCAGTGCATGCTGGGAGCACAGCCGCTGTTATGAGAGGAGGAGGGTGCCTTGCCTCAGTGAGGTAATCCACTCCAGGTTTTGGTGCTCGCCCTTGTAGCTGGGACTACTTACCACAACAGCTTTTTTTTCTCTTTCTCCCCCCCTCTGTAGCCGGATCATGAGGATAAGTTATGGTGTTTAGGGCTGGGGGTTGGGTGTTCTAGAGCCAGTTAGGCTTCGCTTCGTAAAGAAAACCCTGCAATTCTCTGGTTGTAGAAGCCATGGGAACAAGGTTTGGCCTTTGAATCTGGGTGGAAAAAAATGAAGAAATGAAGAGTGCAGAATAATGCATACAGCAGAGTTTCGAAACGGGCGCATAACTAACTTGCTGCCGCTCGCTTTTTCTGTTGATACAATGTGCTCGTGGAAGAAATTGCTTTGATGCATTGTAGGTGAGATCTATCACATTCTCATGGCTTTTCCTGGAAATGGCTTCATGGCTTCGGGATTTTTGCATTTTTTGCTGGGATCCTTTGTTTGGTTCATTCTGCTGGATGGATTATAGTGGCTGTTCCCTGAGAATGCCTCTCGAGATGCTGATTTTATGATGACTTTGTGAGTAATTATTTGTTTTTCAACTGCATGTGCTTCTTACGAACAGGAAAAAAGTGCTTGTGACTTTTGTAGAAGTATTGGTCGTTCATGGTGTATGTCTTTAGGTTTCTGTGTATTTCTGTGTGTTTTTTATGTGTGTGTTTCTGGGAGTGTGTGTCCTCCTGCTGCTTGTGCAAGTGCTCTTCTGTGTTGCCTTTGTGTTAATCTTTGCGTGTTTATGTCTTGAGTGAATGTGCATCCATACGCGATCGAGATTGCTTGGAACTTAATTTTAGTTCTATTATTGCGAAATACAAGAATACTTTCTAGCGTTTTTTCATTTACACTTCATCTTGTGGTAAGCGCTCAATGGCTTTAACTGCTGCTACTTGTCCGATTTGGTTGTCATTTTTAGATTAATTTCAACTGGAATCCGTTGTTGGCAAGATAAATTGCCCTGACCTTATTCATTCCTGAGTCAGTATTTGAATCAGTATGCAGTTTTTCTCTTAAAGATGTCTTTGTACGATCAATGGGCTAATTTGGATTGAGTAGGCATTGTGTCAAGTGCGCTGAGGGGGCTTTAAATGGCCAGAGCAACAGTGGAACTAGGAGGAGTTCAGTGCTCTTATAGTTTGATCCAGTTTAAGAAGGAAGTCTGATAAGTGAATATAGAACTGTACAAGGGTCATGCATAGGTCATGGTTTTGGGCTCATCCATTTAGTTATGCAGTGACCTTTCTCAAACTCTGTAATGAAACCATCAAACTTTTTGCACTAATTCCTTGTATAGCATATTTTATGCCAGTTAAATGGCCTAAAATATCTGGACTCTACTTGGTGCTGTTTTTCGTGGTTCAGGTTTCTAGATCCTCTGAAGGACGATCGTGAAATCAAGCCATAGAATTACCAGCTGGAGCAAGGCCCTATCCTTTTTCAGCACAGCCAATGCACGGAGCAGGGTCCAAACATGATTTGTTAAGATTTGCGTGGTAGAACTTGGCTGGCCTGTTGTAGATGTCTAGAGAAAGTCCTTTCCAGATAATTGGAGACTGTTGTAGCAGCCAAGGGGATGATCAACCAAGTGATTTCCAGATGAGATGTTGGATTAGCTGGTGTACTTTCCACAGACTTTTGGCCATGCGTTAAATTAATTACTATTTGGCTGCACACTTCCTTTGCCTTGTAAGTGATCGAAATTACACCGAGGTTTTCTGAATGCCAGAGAAACTTGAATTCAGCTGCTGTAAAGAACGTATGGGAAAATAATGCAATGGCAGAAAATTAAATATTTCCAATATACCGTACTCAGTTGGGAAGTCACCACAGATTCTGTATGTAAAAAGTGTCATTTTTGGCACACCGATGACTGATGTCACTTCATAATTTGGGCTGTTTTCATTTCCCATCCCTCCATTTGGAATTGAACACAAAGCAGCCCTCAGTACCATCAGAAGCAATATGACAATCGTTTCTCTTTAGGAAGAAAAATTGCAAATTGAAGTGTAGGCTTTAAAGCCCTTTTTACATGATGTGCGAGAACTCTAGGGTCTAGGTTCTGCTTTCTGGTGGAGATGAAGCTGTTGTACACTGTCCTCCCTGAAGTGCAAAAGTCAACAGAAAATGGCCAAAATAAAAACTAGAACTTGGAGAACATGTTTGTTTGGCCTGGAGGAGATTTGCACAGATGCCCTTTTGATGTTGGCCTTTTGAAGTGGCCAGTGCAGTTCAGATACTGGATGTGAATAAGCGCTGCGCATATCCCTTTGTTGAAAAAGTTATTGAGAGTTATTGTGGTTGTCATATTCATTAATGAATTGCTGATGTGTGATGTATTAATTAATCCGATGCTCATATCATTAGTAAAATGTAGGGAACTCCCAGGTAATGTCATACTCTGTGATCCTTATTTAAAAAATTCACCCTGAAATGAATGCTGTTTTCTCTTAAGTGGCCGGAGCCTGTATATAAAATGAGGTGCTGCATTGAACCATTGATGGGGCCAGGGAGTGATGCCCATTGATTCAACTGTAGTGTCCTGTTTTCATTACTGGAGTGGTAATAGCTTCCAGTGATTTGGGAGATGTCCTTTCGTGTGGCTGATGAAAATGCAGTGGCTGTAATTGTGCCCAGTGCCCAGTACACGGTCATGTGGCCCTTGACGCTGCTCCGCGGCGGACTCAAATTGCTGTGTAATCATACCCCTGACGCGCGGTGTCACAATGTAGTGTTGCAACGCGGCGTTTACGGGAATGGCTTACGAGGAGCAGCAGATATCTGCTTGCTGTTGCCTTGTCTAGAATGGCTACTTATTGTCCGGCTTTTTTGTTCTTGTTTTGCGTGGATTTCGGTTGTTTTCAGTCATCGTGCTGTGGATTTGCTCAAGGCCACAATTGAGGCCTGGCTGCTTTGTCTCAGTGTCCGGCTAAACTGCTGAAATGTCACTGCATTTTGGAAATGTGTAAGCTTTCCTTTGCATTTCGCTCACAATGCAATGTGGACGTTCAGCATAGAGCATTTGTCTCTGTTTTTGTTTTTGTTTTTTAGTGGCTCTGTTCATTTGCTGAAAAAATGTAATCATTCACTGAGTAGCAGTGCTGTCACTGTTAACTGGTAGCTTTCAAAATGGAGGTCTTCATTTTGCCATTGAATGATCAAGTAAATAAGACTGATACTGTGTGTGTGATGTCCGCAGGTACACCACAGGATATTAACTGTTTTCCTTACCCTTTTGATAGTGGCTAATTGACATGTCTGTGATTTATGTTCATCTAACATGTTGTGTTGGTTGATTTAACCGAACTTGCTACTTTTGAGAGATTACTTTAATAGGTCTCCGCTGTCGTGTTGTCTCTCTCTTAAGGTTTAATATTTATCAAGATGTTTGGTTTCAAAAAAAAAATCTATGATACCAATGAATCAAGTTTTTCTCAGTCCTTTGAAAAAAATGTAGGCTAGGCTTTTTAATGTTGGGAGAATTGTGTGGATTTATAGAGTGAAAAGTTTGGATAAAAGTTGCTAGTGTAAAGTAGACCATCCAAGCTTTTCTCCCTTGGAAACCTGGAAAATGTTTGAATTTGGGCAAAGCAATAGGTACTAGAGAATGTGCACATGGTTAACTATAATTCACTCCATGGCTTAGATTTCAGAGCCTGGCCGACTTAAGAGGATATGAAACAACCCCAGTCTGACTAATTTGAAGCAGAATTAAGGGTTACGTTTTAATATAAATACCACAATGATTAAATTTTTTTTTTTTTATTGCAAAGGGATTCTTCATAAATTACGAGAGGATTATTTACATGCATGCGGACCATTTTGTTTGAGCTACGTCCCCAGGTTACTTGATTGTTGGATAGGTGATGCCGCATGAAGTGACGAGTAGATGGCAAAATTGAGAGCTAAGCGTAACATTTACAAGAAAAAATTGGATTGTTAAGCAATCACATACTGTGAGTGAAGAACAAAACAAGACGAGCTGAATTGAGACTAACAATAAGCATTCTATAGCATCCCCCTGTATTGGCAGACTGCATGGAAACAAACTTGATTTTTAACCGGGGAATTGATGATTGGTGTTAAAAACGTGATGACATGTGAGGTAGCTCCTTCAGAAATCATACTGCTGCAATATTGACGATTTTTCTTTTGTTGATGGTTTTAAACTGGATTTAACACAAAAATGGTACAATAAAATCGATCATCATAGGGAAGTGACCTCTCTTTTTTTGACGGCACATTCAATGTGACGGACATTCTCTTTTTCTCTTTGATTATCCCAGCAATGCTAACAGCTGTCTAAATATAATGTTTTATCAACAATAATCGATCTGTGGATCCTATACGTGGAAAAACCTAACACAGATAAAGCAGCTGAAGGCCTAAACTGTATTGTTTGAGTCAGCTGCACGCCTGAGACAAAACCCTTCTCAGGGCAGCCCACCTCTATCCTAGCTACCGGCTGATGGGGATTCTGGAATTTCTGAGCTGGTAGGCAGCAGTGAAGCACCAAATGCCGCTTTGGTTGCAAAAATGAAAATGTAGCTTAATTCTGTGGTTTTCATCTGTTGAATTGTTGTTAATGCCTGGAACAATACCAGGAATGGTAAAAAAAAAAAAAGAAATAAAAACATGGAATGCCCCTTGCATCTTTTATTTTTTTTTTGTGGATCCATTTTGTCACTGTTACAGAAAGACTGCCAAGCCAACCAGTCTCGTGACGCCGCTTATTACACCCTGACAATATGACTGCATCTTAGTTTCGCTGAGTAGAATTTGAGTTTGCTTCTTTTCTTGCTGTTTATTTTCAGTGTCAGTCACAGGCTTTATGTTTTCTGTGGAAAATCCTCAATTATTTTTTGTAAGCTTCATTAAGTTTGTCCTGTCCTTTAAAATTTGGTTAATTCTTTTGTTTGGGTGTACCACGCATTGTGTGCCGTTTTGGCTGGCTGTATGGCTGTATGGTTGCATGGGCATTGACAAAGGTGGCGTCAGTGTCCTCCGATGGTCTAAATGAGCGACACAATGTTGGGCTATTTGCCTGTCCCTGTTGCCTTGTGCAATTCTTGGTCCCTAAGGACTCGTTAGCAAGACCTCGTTTACGGTCCATCACTTGGGACCAATGCTCCCCATTGGGGGGGCAGGCAAACTGCTTAGTGGGGTGGGCAGTAATGATGACTAGCTGCCATATTGGGGCTGTGGAGTTGGGACCGACATGATGTTAATGCCAGCAGGGGGCGATGGACTCTCCTTCAGGAATACCAGTCTGTGGGCTCATACGAAAAGGACTACAGGATTTTTATGCCCCCCTTAGTCAATGTGCTGTTCCTTCGGAGTTGGTTTGGTCTCCAAGGTTTGTTTTATGATCCGCCCATCAGGAGATTGTTGTCGGTGGGTAGCCTCTCATTCATTTTGGTTCAGTCCAAGCATAATCTAGTTTGACATTCCCTTTCATTGTGTGACACATTTTTCTACATGAACTCATTCACCCAAAGTGAAAAGAGAACGAAAATCAGAAATGTTACTTCCTCTTTACTCTCAAGCGTGCTTTTCCAGGGCTAGCGATGGTTGCTATGGAAACGAGCTGCCGAGCGCTAGCTGCGGGCGATTGGTGAGTCCCATTGGCTGGCAGTGTTGGTGAGAGACGAGGCGTGGGCCTGGGGGCTGGAAGGCTTGCTGGGAGGTGGGGGCGGGGGCTGGGAGGAGCGGAGGGGGGGCTGGCTGTGGTGGAGCTGCTTTACTCCACTCCAGACTAAATCTCATCTGATGGAAAATGGCAGAGGAGAGGATAGCGGAGTTTAAAGGAGGTGAGGAAAATGAGAAAAGACAACAGATGGAGAGAGTAAGTTTAAAGGAGCGATATGTAGTAGTACGTATATTTACTGGTCTAAATCATGAAATGACGATGATATATCATGAGAAATTGAGGAAACATGCCAAGTTGAATTACTATCTTCTTCGACAGCAGTGATACGAGTGTGCTCCTTTGAACTTTCCATGCCAGGAAGAAAAATGCATTTGTTTTGACTCTTGTGGTCCCTCCCACTGCCCCTTTCCACACCCTGAGTTGCCAGACATGACACTAATCGGCAGGGAAACTCGGTGTGTTGCAGCTATGAAAGCAAGATGGCAACCTGGATCGACAGAGCTAAATCAATGTTGGATTTTACCTCCCCTGAAAAGCCATGGTTCCATGCTAAAAAATTCTATGACGAGAGATGCAAGAAAATGTGGGAAATATTGGAGTTTCATTTGAACGATTGAGACTGTCCGGAATGATTTAAAGACCGACGAGTTTGTTAGCCAGCTAGTGGTCTCCTAAATGGTAATGTACTGAGCTTTAGTTAATGTTGGCTTACAGTTAATAATTTATCACGGCTACACCTAGCCATTTATCTAGCTTATCTGACTGAAACCATATACATAATGCCAATTTTAGAAGGGTCCATTCAATTTTAAGACTGAATCAATGAATGTGTTAAAATTTCACGAAAATTTCAGCCGGATGCTTACAGGAAACGGTACAAGAGGTGAAGCTTTTTGCTGATCAGTCTGCGTAACTTGCGTAGCCAGCTACCTACATTGGTCAGGTTAGGTGATAATCTCAGACAAGCAAATGTTGATTACTGTAAAATAAATGATGCTTCTGCTTATTTGTGTTGGGTCAGTGTCCTCAACCTGGCAACTGCATGAGGTCGGAGTCTTGGGACGAGGGGGGCAGGGTGAACGGCACTCTCCAATCTGTAGAATTCGGACTGCAGTTCCCATTTTCAACGCTTGCTGTCAGTTTCACATGCTGCTCCTTTAAAGGTGGAGAGGGAAGATGGTGGAAGCAGCGGTTGGAGTGAGAGAGTGAGTTTAAAGGTAAAGGTGAAAGTTAGGAGAAGCAGAAGGTGGAGTGTGGTGAGTTTGAAGCGGCAGAAGAGAGGGCAGCTGATGGCACGGAAGTGGCTGGGCATCTGAACCACCAGTCAAGCGCTTTCAGATGAAATAAACAAGAGCCCTGTCCTTTTCTACCTCCAGGCACATGAATACTAACCTCTGAGGGGTCTTACATGTGTGTGCGTACCCGAGAGTGCGTGTGGCAGGGTAGGTGTGATCTTGCAGTGTGTACACACTCTTCTTTAATATTCGAATGCAAACCAATTAGTCAGCAACACTGGTCTGAACCAAATGTTGTGTGAGAAAGGCTAATGATTTAAGCTGTTTTTAAGTATGACCATAAGACCTGGTTAAACGCTTTTTAGGTTCAGGGTTTGGGTTCATATGAGGGTTAGACTCACTCATCAGTATAATGTGTAATTACACAGACCACAGACTTGCTCATTATTTATGTTATAACATCTGCATGAATTTTAATTGCATTGCAATTACATCTGCCCGCTTGATGTGGTTTGCTGTAAAGCAGCATATCTGATGAACTCTGTGTGAAACCAGGAGGCCGACTGGAAATGTAGTCTAATTATGCAACCTACGCTCCTGAAACCTGCCTGTTTGCCATTGCCTGAATGCGATGTCTGCGGGCTACTTGACAGCTGCTGTCAAGGTACTCTTTGTGATGGACAGCTGATCTGTCCATCCAGTCTGCTCTGTTCATTATCTCTGACGGAGAATGGGGCGTCCATATGGCCACACACTAATTTGACACGCCGGCTTTTGGAAACCCTAATTACACAGCAGCACTTCAAGGTCAGATGCTGTTAACTACTCATTAACAATTGCATCATCTGATGCCAGTTAAATGCATCACTCAAATGTTCAAAAGGATTTTACTCCATTTTTTTCTTCCATAGTTGTTCAACCCCGTAAACTCAGACTTTTCTTTAAAATTTTCCCTTAAGTAGGTTCAATGTCAGAAAAAGCTTTTTTTATCATATTGTAGGACAATATCACATTCATATTCTGTATCTGCTGGTTGCAGCACTCCACAGAAGCTATATCACGCTTGCATTCAGAGAACTATTCAAAATCTTGACGCCATTTTTTTTAATGGCATTGCATCAAATGGAAAATGTCAAGATCCTAAACATTTGTTTTCCCAAATTTCCCTGTAATTCAATGGGAATATGAGTTGGAAACCTTGATTTCCACTAGAATCGAAAATAAGCCTGAAGTTCCACAAGTTTGAATACAGCAACTGCATTGGATGGACCCTTTATATGGGCCTTCTGGTTTTGTGGTGCTTACACCGAATAATCTGACGGAGACCAGTAATGTGACATTATTTGGATTTTTTGTATTTATTCATTTTTATTTTTTTGCAAAAGCATTGAGATCCTAAAGACTATCAATCTCTCAGAATTGCTTCACTAGCATATAGGAAGTAATCAAATCAAACTTTATTTATATTGCTTTTTTCCTACAAATTAATCCAACACACAGTGCTGACATAATAAAAACAACAGACAACAATCATCACCCCCCCCCCCCCAACCCACCGTTTAACCCCTCCCAACTTCTGCCGTACCCTGTCATTTATTAAAAAATACTATTTATGCAAACAATACCTCGATGTAGTTTCCAGTCGCCTCCATCTTGAAAGTCACAATAAGTCGACTGACGAGCACGAAGAAATAGGAAGGATAGGGGAACAGATTGCAATCTATTCATTCGTGCTCGTCAATCGACTAATTGTGAGTTTCAAGATGGAGCGACTGGAAACTACATCGAGGTATTGTTTGCATAAATAGTCTTTTTTAATAAACTACCTGTGCATTTTCAAAGTTCTAAGTACCTCATTTAAAATGTCAGGGCCCTCGGAATTCTACCGATGAAGTGTGGAGCTACTTTGAGCCTTGTTAATGATGGAAAAAAATAGCACGCACTTTGCATGGCAACGTGATGCCCAATTCACAACCATTGTAAGCCTGTTGGGAGCTTCGGCTAAAAATCCATTTATTTCGAGAAGTCATGTGCACACGAAGGTGGGGTATTTGACAAAAGTTAGTACTCATCATGTTTCAATACACCCCAAGTCAATTTCGCACCGGAATTCTCCTTTAAGTCTTTGTTTGATGTTGCCTGCTCTCTGCAGCAACTGGACCAATCAGACCATTTTCACACTGGCGTCTGGAAATGATAGATCTTGATGCTTCCATCTCTACACTTACAGTATTAATATCATCACACAATTGTCATCCTGTCGCTAAATTAATTATTTTTTAAAAACTTGTTACACACAGATAATGAACATCAGAGGCACTTATCCTCTGTTTTGCATGTCTTTTGCCTCTAGTTTTCAGCGAACTGGTCCCTGTGAAATGCTTGATGGTGTTTCTTAAAGTGCCATGGCAGCATTTAACGTGTTCACAATTTTTTCAACGACCAATCAGCGTCTTGTAAGGCCACTGTGCGGCTACAAACGATCTCAGAGAGGTCCTTCTATCGTGCCCCCGTCTTTAATGCTGTGACACTGCTCAAAGTTCATGTCACCTTATACTGTGTGTTCCAAAATTACTGGCACCCCTGCCTGGCAATACACAAACAAGACAATCCGAGATGGCAGACTTCACCCCATTCTCGCAAATATTGGCAAGTGCGGAAACGCAAACGGACAGACAAACAAACACACGGAGCTGCTAAAAACAATACTTCATGCCCACTCTGTGGGGTGAAGTAACAATACGAAAAAAATATAAACAATATAATGATGGAGAAATGTAGTATTCCAACACATGCAAAATACTTTTTTCATTTTTCGATGGAGACAACCAAAATGATGGTAGTCATTCAATATAAAATAAAAAATCAAGGTTTCATAATTATTAGATAAAGAAATGCACTCGTCTCCACGTGAAAATTTGTGACTGATGTATGTTCAGTCCCAAAATTGGATGTTCTTGGGCAGCCTTGATTTTTTTTTTTTTTTTTTTAAAGAACGTAATATCTTGAGGCATAGCCAATATGGTTTCCCTAAGGGAAGGTCATGCCTGACAAACCTTCTGGAATTTGAAGAGGCCACCAAGACTTTTGGTCAGAGCAGGGCTTATGACATAATATACTTGGATTTTCAGAAAGCATTTGATAAAGTACCGCATACGAGACTAATTTTGAAAATGAGCTCCATTGGAGTTACAGGAGAGATTCTGGAGTGGATTCAAACTGGTTACAGGACAAAACACAAGGAGTGGTGGTCAATGGAACCTCATCTGAGCTAGGAATGGTGGGGAATGGTGTCCCTCAGGGATCAGTGTTGGGACCCCTGCTATTCCTCCTCTGTATTAATGACCTTGATAGGAATATTGAGAGCAAATTGGTTAAATCTGCAGATGATACTACATTGGGAGGTTTGGCAAATAGTTTAGAGTCCACTAAAGTGATTCAGGATGATTTGGATAGAATCCAGAATTGGGAAGAAATGTGGAAAATTAAATTTGATAAGCAAAATGTAAAGTTGTGCATGCAGGTAATAAAAACATTAGGCAGGATTACTTCATGGGAGGTTTAAAACTGGAATGTTTTCCACATTTCCAGATCTGGGAGTGATTGTTGACCAAACCCTCACAGGTTCTAGCCATTGTGCCGTAGCTGTTAAAAAAGCCAATCGGATGCTGGGATACATTGCCAAAAGTATTGAATATAAATCCAAGGAAGTCCTACTTCTCTTTACAATACATTCGTCAGACCACATCTGGAGTATTGTTTATAGTTCTAGAGTCCATACTTGGAGATATAGAGGCTCCTGAAAAGGTTCAGAGAAGAGCCACTAAGATAATTCCATAAAAGATGAAAGCTTTGAGAAGAGGCTGAAGATCCTTAATCTTTTTAGTTTTGGGGAAAAGGAGACTAAGGGGTGATCTGATTGAGTTCTTTAAATATTGTCACCCTAAGATATTTTTTTGTCACAAATTAGATTTTGGCCTAAATCATCTCTTGGTAATGCTTTGGTAACGTTTTTTGTGTTTTCCTAAAAACTTGAAAAAATGACTTGGGCCACTATTTTAATAGCGTGACGAGTGAATTATGTTGGATTCCTTCGGCCAAGTTATGTTCATAGAACTCAGAGATGGAAATTGACCAAGGGCAAATTTAGCTCTGATATTTGGAAATATTTTTTGACCCCACGAGTAATTTCAATGTGGAATTGCTTGCCTGACCATATTGTTGAGGCAGAAACCTTGGGAATTTTCATGAGGAGGCTTGACTTTAAGCCAGATACCATTGAGTCTTCGAGTATCTGAAGTGATATATTCACTGGGGGGGGGACTGCCGAGCTTACTTGGGCTGAATGGCCTGTCCTCGCCACTCATGTTATACTATGTAATGTTATTTAAAGGGGATATATAATGCTATATTTGGGTTTTTTCCTTTCCTTAAGTGTTTGGAGTTATTTTATGTATGTAAAATATTTGGAAACTTACCAAGCCCAAAATACACACCAAAAGGATTATTCTTCAATTAAAATGAAGACCTGAGCAGCCTGAAACACCGTGTTTGCAGCCCAGCCTTGTCTTTCATAACATACCATCGCCACAATGTAACGCATTTGCAGAATGCCAGACTACTAACTGGTTTGGCACGCCCTTGAACAAAGTTAGGTAGAGCGGAGGCTGGAAAGAGTCCAACATTTCATTGTGTTGCCAATTTTACCAAGCACAGCTTCCTGAACAACGGTAGCCAGCCACTGCACAGTCAGCTGTAAGAGAGAGAGCCTTAAATGGATAGGAGCCAAAACTGCTCGTTTCAGGCTGAGTGAGCTTGAGGTGCTGCACACACAGCCTCTACAGCTGTAATTATGTGCTTTATCACGTGAGAGCATGCTAATGTTTGTAAAAAGACTGTGAAAATGAAAATGTTATACTGGGAAATGGGCATAAATGACCCCTTTCATTTTGATATTTGGATTTTCTGAGGTCATTTTTCTCACACTGGTTTGCAGTAAGCTCTTCTTGACTACCATTTATATAACCTCCATACAAAATGTTGGTGTGAGAGTGGCTCCTGTGAAGGCTGGGGCACTTACATTTTTCTTTTTGTCATATGCAGGTCTCGTAGCCGGGGAAGAGCCGCGGCGGATGATGAGGACAGCCTGGATGGGGTGGAGATTGGGGGATCTCAGAGTGCTCAGGAAATGGGTGAGTCTTCCTCTTGCTTTCTTCCTTGCTGGCGCTCCTATTTGAGACACCTTTGCCTCAATGTAGAACTGATGATACTCTGGATGTCCCAGAGTCGTGTCCCTGGCTTGCAGGTGGGAATGGGCTTGAGCATTGTTTTGCGTGGCTTGAATAAAAAAGATTTGGTGATTTTGTTTGCTTGTTTTCACAGTTACTTTTTGCTCCCTTGAGATATGGGTGAATGGGAAGAGGAGGGAGCTGATTTGTGTTTAGTTTCTTCAGTTTGTTTTCACTGTAGAGTGTGGTATTGCTGACTGAAACCTCCAGCCATTTCTTGGGGTTAGAATGGATAAGGGCTAAAAGTTTGGGACGGTTTTAGCTGCAGCCGTATTCCTTTTTTCAATGATCCTCCTGGCACACCTGGGTATTTTTGGAAAATGAAGTGGCATTTCGACTGACAAGTGAGGTTTTGAAGCCATCGGATTGAGGCCATAGAGTTTCTCAGGAGGCTTCGAGCAGTATAAGCCCTCCCTTCCAACCTTCAAAGGGTTCCTGAGCCTTTCACTGGGAATTTTGGCAATCTTCTTTGAATTTGGTTTGAGAACTAGAGCTTCTCTCGGTTTTTTTTTTTTTTAAATAGCTTCTCATGTCTTGGGTTGAGATGTAGATACAGACTGACGGGGCCAGTGACTCATGCCATCTGAGAGCTTTTAAAATCCCATCCTGCTTTATTCCTTCACTCTTCCCCACTCTCTTGCAGTCACATGACCCACATTAAGCTGAGCTCAGGCTGATGGGCCTTGTGCTAATGTGGGCAGCACTGCAACTGAGCCTTTTTCTGAGAGACATTTTCACCTTGTATGCTTTTAATGGCCTGAAGCTGGGGCCTCTGACAGATGTGTTGAGTCTCGAAATGGATCGCTGCTGTTCACAGGTAGGTATCTACACTAGCTTAAAACTCAGGGCTGTCAACCTATGTGCTTTACCCCTTTCAATTTTTTGAGGCAGTGATTCGATATTTGGCAAAATCAAATTTCCCTAACATATCATCTAAAGCAATCTTGATTCTGACACAATTCATGTTATAAAGTGCACATTCAACTCACAGTAGGTTGAGACTGCAGACACCTTTGACGTCATATAAAAGGCACTACTCTAAGTGAGGAGGTCAAGGTCAAGTCAGAAACCAAAATGATGGCGTTCAGTGTTACCCAAGAGTGCATACCTCTGTACAGCTATGGATGAAGAAACGGGCATTTTTTTTGGTGATTTTACATATGACAGATTTGACAGATGACAGATTTCTTGCAAATTGTACCTTTTCTATCGGATGGGTTCGTGACAATCGACGCCAGGCTGGCCATATCTTTTGGTCAGATATCTACAATTCCGGGATGATCGCAGTGCAGTGCTCGCTGAAATTTGCTGTCTTTTTGACTGTCTTTGGTGTCCTGGATGCACTGTTGAAAGTGTGTACTTATACTGATGTTGTATTTCACAATCATCGCATTTGCCTCGTCTCTGAATTTTCTCAATCGGATTAATAGTATTGTAATTTTCAGTCACGTCTTCAATGTTTTTAACCTGTCAAAACTGCCTGCCTGATTTGCTAAAGGGTCAGTAAATACTCTTTTTAAACTTGTATAGACTTTTAGTGTATGTTGTCTTCTACATTTCTGATGATTTAAGAGGATCATATGCTGAGCCAGGGAGTTGTAGCTCCAGCAGGATCTGGTGTCCAAGTGTCAAAAATAATTAAGTAACTAAGTAAATAGTCTGTTAAATAACTAATTGGTGATTTTTTTTTTATTTATATATGATCAACCATCACTTGCATTGTAGGTGGAGGGTAATGAGTTTCTTTTTTCCCTTTGATACAACACAAGGATGGTTTGGCATTTTGAAACACATTTTAGAAAATGGTCACCAGAGTTTTTACTGTTTAGACGTGAAACGATAGACAAAAACTACCCTAAATTGGCTGACTTCAAAATGCCATAGCCCCCTGATATTTTTCCTATTTCAAAAATTCAGAGACCATTTTGAAGGTCTTTTCAAGCTCTTTTTAATGGTATCAAATGCAATCCCCTGGATCTGAAATTTTTTCTCACATACCTGTATTGGGTATTTTCCCTTTCAGTTAATGCTTGAACGAAGCGCAAGAAGTGAATTAAATGCTATGTCTAAAACTGTATGATCTCTGTGAATACTCAATTCTGCTTAGGCCAGGCATGACTGGTCATACTTCCAGGCGCAGGCATTGTTCAAGGGAAGCATATGCACCTGAGACAGTTGGAGCATCATGCCTGTATTGTCTTTGCTCCATGTAGAAATGACTCATCTATGCGGTACACTGCTAATGTGTGAGGCCACCAGCCACCTGCTACCCTGTCACCATAGGATCGCGTGGGTATTGGTTGGTGCACTAGAAAAAAAAATGAGTTGTTAGATTTACTTTAGTATGTCAGCTAGTTCCACATAATTGTTTCAAGTTGCATCTAATTATATTCTTACATTTTTGGCCACTTTCATGCTTTCATGCAACACATTTTTATAAATCTACGCTTTTTTTTGTTTTATGTCTCCTCGCTGATGAAAGCTGTGGCCAGAAGGATTATGTTTTTGGATTTTATACTTTCTGTCCATCCCTCCCACCCAAACTTGTGATGCGATATCTCTGGAATGCATGGAGAGAATTTCTTCAAATTTGGCACTTATGTCCACTTGAAATGAAGGATGAACTGATCAGATTTTGGTGGTGGAAGGTCAAGGCTGACCTCACGTCTGTTGTGTTCTCGATCCGCCATGAGTGTATTATGGGCCATTTTACAAAACCGTTCATATTTATACCCATACATTGTCATTGATTGAAACTTCACACCTGCTGCAAATGTTCATGTTGGGTCATATTTATCATTTTTCAAGTTTTACTGATTATCCCCCCCCCCCCCCCCCTTCCCAGTTCCTTCCCCAATTTTCCATGTCCTCTCAGTTTGATAGTCTATCATTTATTTCAAAGGCCCCCATACACCCAAAATTCGTAGCTGTACAGCTTCAGACTGGGAAGGATGAATGTTTTGTAACCGTTGATCCTCTTTTTTCATTTTTTCTTCATCACTCTATCCTTCATGAAACTCAATTTATAAGTTATTTATTACAACTACAGCCGAATAGTCAGAAAAGTTCCTCTGTGTAATTCCTAATTAATTTACCTTGACCTTAATGGAAAGCATCATGAGGTTCAGGAACAATGTAATGAATGATTGATAAGTACTAAGGAAAAGACAGCCGTGATGCCAAGCGAGCCCTGCCGCTCTAACTCTGGGCAAAATGTCCTTTGCCTCTTATGTTTGTTAATGTTTTTGTGAGCGGCCAGATGGATGGTGTGTTGCTTTAAATATTGCTGTGGCAGGGAATTGTGAAATTACCATATCTCCTTTACTTTTGTAAAGGATGGTCCAGTGTACCTGTAATATTTCACTTTTTTTGGAGTGCAGTCATGGGGTTTGTGTTTCTCATGTATTTCTCTCATGTTTGCCTCACTCCTCTTGTATCGTCAGGTAAGGTTGGCTCCTTTGTGAATGTCCTCAGCGAATTGCCCTCTTGTTTAAATGAGCTGTGTGTGGCAAAAGATGGTTAATGTAAATCCACTGCGTGAACGAAGCTATTGTAGAAAATTAACACAAAGTGGTGGCTATTCACATTCATTTGGAGTGTTTCACCTTTATCCTCCTGAGCCTGATCGCTTGTTGCTAGCATCAATAGCATGTCGGGGCAAAACCGCAGAGCTAGTCCGCCCGTTCCCTTAAACGCTTCCACTGGTGAGTGACGCTAACTGCCTGCCGTCCCCCAGCCGGGGTTTTAAGTGATTGATGAATGGCTGTACTGCCAGGACACAGACTGGAGGCTCGCGACAAAAGCCGCTCTGTGACCTCTCTCCCAAGGAGTGCTACCGGAGGAAGAGGCCCTTAATGAAGATGAGTGTTTGGAAAAGTGAGGGCTTCCAAAACAAACCCCACCCTCTTGGGAAGTATGCTCAGATTGGATAAGCCCAAACTTCCTGTAGAACTTCTCACGATGGCTGGCGCTGGCCACTATTAGTTCTGTTTTTGTGTTTGCATGTTTGTTTCTATAATGAGAACTAGAACACCCATGTATGCACTTGTGCTTCGACAAGATATGGGCAGGAGCCGAGAGAGATGGAGAAAAATGTATTGGGGTTTTGACCAATTTGTGAGCAAGGAAGAACAAGGGATGCTAGGGTTTTTTCTGGCATGAGGCAGAGTTATTTTGCACATTAGGTTGGCCTGTTCAAAACACAGGATTTCGTTTTGCCGTGTAATGGTGCCTCAAGGAGACAAATTATTTTTAAGAGCGTTTCTTCAACCCAACCAGAGCTGTTGCCATGCAGTTTATAAGAATGTTTGGGCGTATGGTGGGTAATTTATCACATTTGACTGACTGGGGTTATTGTCCCGGTGGGGTCTGAGTGCTCATTGAGGCTAAAGGACTGAGGGGGGCATTGCAGAGGTGCTGCTAGCCTAGCCCTTTAGTTTGGACATAACACTGCACTCAGTTGTCCAAAAAAGCAAATGCACTCCCAGCTTTCAATTGCGCAGTGTCCAATATATCCTGTTGCGTTTTGAAATAAAGCCATTTCAGTCTTCTAAAGGTGGATTTGCTTCTACTGGGGGCTTTGTGCTCAGAATTTAATGTGTTTACGTCATGGGGCTGGTCGAAATGGCCTAAAAAATTTTACATTTTTGGTTGATTACAATGTATCCCACAAAATATGCTTTTTCTGTTAATTTCAACTGTGTTTGTTCTTGAAGTTCTGTTTCCAAGTAGAATTGGGATACTAGTTTGAATAGGCAAGCGACAAATCGATCACCTGACCTGAGCTATCATCATGGCAGCCTTTCAAAGCCCAGCAATGTTTTCTTAGTGAGATTCGTTTGCACTGATGCTGCCGTATAAACATGATGTCTTTGATTTGCTCATATGGATGGTATAACCAAATTGTATCATGGCAAATCTTTCATTGTCTAATCATTACCATTTTATGTGTGATATCTGTTGGCACATACGCAGGAGGGTTTTAAAAAAATCAAAATTTCAAGTGCCTTTTTAAATATGGGTACTGTGTTTACCCATTTTTATTTTTTTTTTTTCTGTGGCCTTGCAGTTTGCCGTTGTGTGCACGAATCACTTAAGCAAGAATTTGAACGTGTTGACCAATTGCAGTTTACATTTAGAAAGCTGGTTTAAACGCAATGTACTACATTGAGTCCAAACCATCCCTGATTTAATTTCTCCACACTGTATGTGCAAAAATTTGCAAAATAGGCCCCTAGATTTCATTTGTTTCCCCATGAAATTTACTGAGCCTTGCAGGCTGTGTCAAAACTGTCAAACACTAATTGTCCCTCGCCACGTGGAATGTGCTAAGCGGCGGGACATAGTATTCACGACCGTCCGTCCGTCCGTCCGTCCGTCCATACGTCCCGAATCCTTGTCAGCGAGATATCTCAAGAACGAATTGACGGATTTTCTTCAAATTTGATGTCAACATGTATTAGGGTGATACCCCGGCGCCAGTCGATTTTGGCAACCTTCGCGTCACTCTCAAGGTCACACTGAGAGACTGCTCATTTTGACGCGATTTCACATTTTGTGGCGGGGGACAAAGACACGTTAGTGGCAAATACTTGTTATCTCTGTTTCCCGAGTAAAACTTTGGGTAGGTTAAAAACTCTAGGTTACGCCACTCTTCTTACTCTATCATGTTGAATATGGCATCTGTCCCGCACGGCCGATGAGGCCTTGTGCATAAATGGTTCAGTGGGAAGGATACCTCTTGACTCTCTACTTGACGAGCTGACTCCAGGCGCCTCTTCGCCAAAAAACACCAACGCTGACAAACGGTGTGTTTCGCGCCTGCCTTACCTTGCCGTTCCAAGGGCCAGCTCGTCCGGAAATTGCACATTTCCTTCGGAGCCTGCGGTTAGCGGCAGCTGTCGTTCCGCAGGGCACAGTTTGTTAATTGGTTGCTGGTACAGTCGGTGGGTAAGGGCCTGTTGCCTCGGAGCAATAAGACGGAATGCGGATTGCATATGTTTCAGCCGGCTGCATTTCCCCATGCCATTAATGAGCGGTGCTGCGCCGGTGCGGGGCCTGCAGCCATCTCCCTAACAAGCACTGTAACCTGATGGCGCTTCATCTAATTGTCTTCCGCCCGCCGATGCCTCCCTGGCTTCCTTTAGGACCCCATTTGTTGTACCAGCAGGGCAGTTTGGTGGGAAATAAATTTGCTCTGAATGACTGTGCAGTTTGATACTGGCATTTGAAATTTTCTACAGCGATATCATTACTGAGTGTCTGTTTGGTGTAGTTGGCAGTGTTTTCATGAGCAACTTTTTGTAAATGTTTTATTGGGGAATTGGCTTGATAAGTTGATGTTATTGTTCCTAAAGGTCTTCGGACTTGTCATGCTCAGAATCGCATTACTGCTGTGTAAAGTAACGACTGTTCATAGCGTGAAAATGGCTTCAGAAGGAGCTTTTTAGTAATGGAGGAGTCGTGTGGCCTTGGGAGTGTGTGAGAAAGCTAACGCTGTGGGGCTTGTCCTTTATTATAGCGGTGACATGAGTGTGAATCCATCTATGCCGTGTTCTGCAGAAACGGACAGACACCAGGAGACTGAGGGCGAGAGGGAGCCGGCAGGGGCCCAAGCGGAACAGCTGGGGGCCGCAGAGGAGCAGCTGGGGGCCACAGAGGAGCCAGCTGAGGACAAGAGCTCGGGGCCCTCGCCCGGGGGGCACCAGCACCACGAACCAGCGGACCGTCCTGCCATTGCCCCCACACAAACCAACAGCAGGTCAGAGCTGTGTGCCCTGCTTCCTAATGCAGTCACAGTGTTCTGTGTGTGTGTGTGTGTGTGTGTTTCCATGGAGTGTGTTTTGTGGTGAGTATGTGTGTAGGCGTGAGTAGCAGAGAGAAAGAGTGTATATGTGTTGGGGGTGGTGATGTGGTTGGAGGGTTGGAGTGTGCGTGGGAGGCGGAGAGATGGGGAGAGAGAGAGAGAGAGAGAGAGAGAGAGGGAGTGTTTGTTTGTGAGAGGGACTAGCGTGGGTGGGACCAGTGAAAGCAACTGTGTGTGTGTGTGTGTGTGTGTGTGTGTGTTTGTGTGTGTGTGTGTGTGTGTGTGTGTGTGTTTGTGTACGTGCGCGGGGGCATTTGTTTTTCACAGGAACTGTGCGGCGGAGTGAGCTGATGAGTTGGGGAGGGTGGGGGGGGGGGGGGAGGAAGAGAGAGAGAGGGAGTGAGAGAGACAGAGAGAGGCAGAGAGTTTAGTGAGGGAGACCGCAGAAGCAGGCCAGGCTGCGCATGTGCGAGTCAGCCAGCTCCTCTCAGGCTGAGCCGGGAGTGGGGTGTAGGGGGGGGATGGGGAGATGGGTGAGCAGTGGGAATAATGGAGCCAGGGATTCTGGGAAAGGGAGCCTGCGCTTGCCAGGCCCTGCGCTGTCCTGGCAGCCTGCAGACCGCGGGGCTGGTGCTGTAATTAGCCGAGGCAGAGGAAAAGAGGCTTTGCTGCGTACGTCTGTCAATTAGCGCAAACTGTGAGCGTGCTAACGTAGCCCTGCTGGAGTAACAGGTGTGCGGGTGGTGCCCTGTCGTTTTCCTGCCCGGCGGTTTGCGTCCACCTGGCGCTCGCTCACTTGCCTGTCTGAACGTTTGGGTTAGCGGTTGGTTCCTGGAAATACTGCTGTGTGTGTTTGTGTAGGTTGCGCTCAATGGCTGCTCTCCTGGTCTTAGCTAGCTTTAGTTTAGAGGAACTGGCAGACAAATGGGTTTTTTTTTATTTTTTATTTTTTTTTTGTTTCTCCCTCATCAATTTATTGCAGTAAAGTGGCTTGTTTGAGTTTGGTGCTTAAATATGAAACAATTTATGTGTTTGTGTGTAGACTTATGATTGTTTGCACACAGAAACACACCGGCTCATAAGTATCAGCTGTTTTCTATTCTGTTTGTTTGTGCAAAGAGAGTGCATGCCTGCAGATGTGCGGGGGCGCGCGACTCTGTGCGTGTGCCTTCGTGTGTGTGTACGCGCGCGGGAGCGCATGGGTGTATGTGTGCGCACATGTGAACATGTGTGCTTGCCTATGAGTGTCATGTGTCTGCATGCTGGTAAATGAGGAGGAATAATCATCAGGTTGTTAATGCAGGCTGGGAATCGTTTCCTCCGAGGTGCCACCTTTTAAAAGGTTGTAATCAATCTCAGGCAGACCGGCCGCTCTGTCGATGCTTATCACAGGACAGAGGGAGGGGGGTATCGCTCCGGGGGCTCATTAGCATCACACTTTCTCCTGGCCATCATGGGGCAGGTATTTACTGAGCAGTTTCGCCTCATCCTGGTGCCATTCACGAAAATGCACAGATAGGACTGCTGGAGAACGCATTGTGCCTGAAAAGTGAAATTGGCTGAAGGATTAGTGCGGATGGCCAAATGGTCGTGTTCCAGACCTTATGAAAAACAAACCGTCCTTATTCAGCTGCTGGGGCTGTCATCTTTCAGGCCTTGTCAACTGAAAGTGTTCAGTTTTTACAGCTTGAGGCCTCTAATAGTGCTGTGAACAGAGGAGGCAAGTCTCTGTTCAGAATGTCAATGTTAACCCAGTGTTTCACTGTGGTCACCTCAGTTTGGGGACGGGCTCAATTCATTACTCTGAAGGTGCATTTGATATGTGGAAGTTCTTGCTTGGCCTTGCAGTTGAAAGTCAGATGACATTGTGTTTTGGCCACACGTTTGCTCTCGTCCCATGGATTGGTTGTTCAGATTGGTGAAAACTGGCGTGGCTCCCGCTGCCTTCTCGCCTGACTTTTATCTGAGCCTTAGGTTTGTCCCGTGGGATAATGGCCTCTGACGCAGGCTGTGTTGAATAAATAGCCACATTCGGTGCAACTTTATGCTCTGGAGACGGCAGCTGTCCCCTCCAGAGTCACACGTCTTGCGATGAGCTCGGCGGAATTCTCTGGTGCCTCATGCGTTTCGCCATCTCGAAGCGTAAAAACCACATTGCGTCTCAGTTGAGAAACGTCTCATCGTGAGCATGGTGTGCGCGTGCTGTCAAGGCGAATATGTGTTCACATACGTGCGTGTAGGCACAGTATCGCAAGCACCTCTGCAACACGGCTTTAACCATTTAACTGCCCCCTCAACCTTTCCGTAGAGCACATTTTGAGTCAATGTTTTGAACTGTTTGTACTTTTACAACATAACATTACTCAAGGCCATATTCAGCTTTTTAATTTGGGGGGCCGTTAAATTGGTCCGTAATTAGCTTTTTTTTTTTTTTGTAGATTCTTCAAAATACGTTATTATGGGTTTTACGTTTTACCCCTGTATATAGGACTACTTGTGTATATGTATAAATCACTCATGGTAACCATCATTAAGTGAATAATCATAATTAAATTAAAAATATAAAAATGGTGTCTTGTTGTGATAATTTGCTTGGCGGCCCTAATAACAGTGCTTTCACAACGGAAGGATCAACAATTGTTATGGTTCATGGTACGTGCCGCTGGCCGGGGGTGACTTTCTGGTAACCAGGGTCTGTAAATGGCAAAGCCCTAATTTCTACGTATGAAATAAAGACTACATCATTCTGCCTTCCATTGATGAGACTTTTGGGCTAGTCGTAGTAGTCAGTAGTTTGGTACCGAGACGGAGATAAATCATGGCGAGGTTTGCAATGTAGCTCGATCGCCCGAATCAGTGCTTTGCATGGTGTTCGACAACTGAACAGTGGTTCACACGCCTTGCCTGCATGTGTGAATAGTCGCAGAGAAGTGCCATGGAGATGTTGGGTTTTCCATATAGCGTTATTACTTCATCCGATTCTCCAGCCCAACTTCAGGTCATTATCACAATGACAGACCATATCGTCTTCCAATACCCCTGGTCCAAAGACCGGTTGCGCACACGCCACTCCATTCCAACTTTTTCAATTCAGCCTCGCTGGTGAGCCTGCGATGGTGCCCGCGGCAAGTCATCTCTGCGGGTTATTGGATTTTCCAGTCGAGCGAGGCCGTCCACAAGGCACGGTCAATTGTCGTCTGCTCGGATGGGAAAACTGGCGCGTAAAACTGGCAGAGCCACAACGAGGCAGGAAAAATCGGACGTGCGCATTTGGCCGTACGCATTGCGGTCTCCGCTCGTTGGGCACAAAAGAACAAAGGTTGAAGGGCAAGATTGGGTGATATATTTTGTCAATGCGATGTCCGGAAAGGACACGTACCGGTAGTGTAGATATTTACTCCCGGCCAGCGAATAAAACGATACTTCGATACGCTTATTGCGTCTGTATTTTGGGGTTTTTATCAGAGCTTCTAATTTGAGGCCCGTTTAACCGTCTTTAACAGTGCTGTATATGACTCTGTACCTCAACAGAGTTAGAAATGCCTTAATCATGTTAAGTTCAATTCATCTTCCATTTAGATTCTGTTTAATCTGCATGCAGCATTTAAGTACTATATGTCTGATTGAAATGGATCTAACAAGCTGCGCTTTTTGAGATGTCTCTCACAAGATCAGAATAGTGACATTTTTCAAAAGTCCTTGTGGTTTGCCCTGAATTGCGGGTATGTTGTTGATAGCAAAAAAAAAAAAAAAAAAAAACTGTGGCTGTGAGTCAAAGCTAACTGAAAGGGACAGACTGATTTTGGGTCAGGTTGTCAGTAACCGTCACTGATCTACAGCTTTGAAAAGTGTTGTCAGAATTATCAATACTGAACCAGGGACAACATAAGCAGAACCTTGAACTTCACAAAGCTGGAAGTTATAGCATTGCCTCCGCTAATTTTTGTGTGTGCCTACTTGTGTCTTCTGGGATTATCAAAAAAAAAAAAATCTCTCAGAACGTTGATGTTATGAGCAATGGTCATGGTTATTCTCGCTTTTGGACTTGGTCTTCCTGTAATTGGGCCAGATATTGCTCTGAGTGAGGTACTTTTGGCAGGGAGGCGATGTTGAGTATGTTTTAAAGAGGTCTTTGGTGATTTGTGTGCCCTTGCAGTGAGCTGCTCTGTGCCTTCTGCTACTGTGGAGGGCGGAGCCTGTTGGGGCAGGGGGAACTGAAAACATTTGACCCCACCCCTGGATACGCCCCCCCACGCCGCCCTGATGGGACAGGAAGTTCAGACGACTGCGGCAAGGAAAACTCGGCGCAGAATTCCAGCCGTCTTGGGACGGGTGCCTCGAGAACGTAAGTTCCTTTGGGAGCCTGTCTGTGTTGATTGCTATTTGCTGCTTTACCTGATTTCATTTCACTGGCAATATACATGGGGCAGTGGAAAGGATAGGCTGTGAACAGTGGGGCTTGATGAGCGCCGGCCACTCAGCTGTTTGTCTTCTGCATTTTGATCTCCACTGTACTGTGCACTAACTTTTTGGATGTGATTAGGCTCTGGTGTTTAACGCTAAACACTTTTTTTTTTTTTTCCTTGAACAAGATGTCATTTCTTGACAGGTGTGTTGGATGGAAATTTTATTTTTGCTTGCACCAAGCTGGAATACCCCAATTCCAAGTTGATAAAGTGTGGGTCCTGTCCTGGGTCCCATTGTTTTTCTAATTATTTACTAAATGCCCACTGTAATCGGTCATCTTGCTTTTTTTTTTTAACGAGTGACCAAATGACCTTCCTTTATTATCACTGAAAAAGCAGTTCCCCATTGTCCATTATTCTCGTGCCCTACAAGTGCAACCTGACCCAAATAAAGAGACGCATGCTAATGAATTGAGAGCTAGAATTCAATTTGGGTAAATTAATCTTGTATAGGAAAAAGACCGTGCGATTAGTCATTTGATTAAAGGAGTGTGAGGAGCCGGGGTGGGGGGGGAGAAATAATACTCCATACTTTTCCGGTCCACCTGCGGGGCTTTCCAGCTTTCTCCCCAGCTGTATCTGTCACGTAAACGACATGTGAGCTCCGCTGTCGCCATGGCTCCCGTCCAAAGACGCTCCCAGGGCGCTTTGGATCTTCGCCTAATTTGCCTTGGCTCTTTGGAGCCAATCAAGCCTCCCTCCCCCTGGGTCAGGTGACGTAATGTTCCCCGGAGCGCGAGCCCTGGCAGGCTGCCAAAGAGCGGAGCAGTGTCGCGTTGGAGGCGCGCGATTGGTCAGCGGAATTGGAGCCGTACCACTAATAAGAAAGGAGGCCGAGAATGAAAACAACAACAACGCAGGGGAAAAAAGGAGCCGCCTGGCGCAGGGTTTTTTAAGGTGGCTCCGATTTAAGGTGGAATGGAGCTGAGATACTGCCGTGACATTTTTTTGTTTTGTTTTGTTTTAATCCTGCTCCTTGTTTATTGGGCTGAATAATGACGTCATGTACCAGAGCCTTTTCAGTATTGGCATTTGGAACAATTTTTCGGTACGGTTCCCCTCTTCCAAACAAAATCCTTGCCAGCCTGAAAGAACTTAAAGAAAATTGCTGGCACTCTCTTTCAAATTAGCGGCTTGGTGAATATAATCTCTGCTTTTACTTGGAAGGCATTCCAAGTTAAGCGAAAGTGGAGAGCCTGTTGCAGTCATCCAGGGACGCTGGCCATGAATCAGTGGGGTGATACAGCGGTTAAGTTCTCAGCATTTTATTTACTCAGCGCTACGCAGTCAGTGTTTGCGTTTCTTGCTTGGTTAACTCGCAAAACAGTCATATGACCGCTGTGGAAATTATGCATGCCACAAGTAATATTTTTTCCTCAAGCGTATGGGATGGATTTTAGAATATCGATACCTATACTGTTTCTCACTGAATCCAGAGTTGAGAATGCATGATCAGCCATTTTCAGGTCTCAATGTTTATTTAAATATTTTGCTTGTCATATTAATGCATTGCAATTTTAGATTTTTTTTCTGCCAGTTACCGTGAGGTCGAAAATGAAGTTGATGAGTAATTTTTATTTTTCTGCGCTGTTCAGCCCGATAAAGGAAACAATCCACTGCTCGTGTAGTGTGTAGTCGGACTTCATCCCTACCTAGAATTCCTGCATCTGCTTTCCTGTGCCATGTGACAGAGTTTGGTGTGTAATGAATGACTCAACAACCATTTCTTCTACGTCAGTCAACTGTGACAAAATCTCTCTCACCCCCCCAACCCCATCCCCACCCCCCTTCGGTCTCCCCTCCCACCTCGTCTTCTCCTGCCAGGCGCTCGTCTTTGACTCCTGGACCGGGGGAGGACCCCGCCAGTAAACTGTGGGACGAGTTGGGGCAGGTCGGCCTCCCAGACGATATCGATGTCTGCTCCCTCTTTGACCTTTCAGGTAAGCTACCAGGTACTGATGCAGCTAGGAATAAGTATTGATCGCGATTGATGCGGTTGATCGCTTTATTATAGGAGGGCTCTGCTGAGTTTTAAGTGTCTTACTGAGCCTTATTAGTATTCTTATAAACATGGTGTTTTTGCGGATGCACTGCATAGTTAAATCAGTGTATATTTATACGTATCATATGACTTACACAATGTGTTTTTTGGTCGTCAGATATCCAATTTATGACTGTATTTGATTGACAATTAGTTATCTGTGGTTTGAATGGACCGATTGATTAGTGAGCTCATTCAGGGTAAACGGCTGTTTTCAAAATTTGGCCATTTCCATTCAGTCCTCTGAGATGGTCCCATGTTAAGTGAGAAAGCAATCTCGAGTTGATTTGAATCAGCCTCGCAAGAACTGATCTCTCGGCGGGCTGTCGTGACCGGAGTTGTGGAAAAAAAGTGAGTAGTAAAATTGAATGGCAAGAAATCCTAGTTGCAGGTCTTTTAAAGTGGATTAGAATTTCAGCTGGCTTCAAACCCCCCCCGTACCCTATATTTGGTCCACTGGTAACCGGTGGAAGTGGAGGAAATTTACCCATGAAACCTGGGACTATAAGGGAGCCTCAGTTTACTCTCAGCCTTGGGCGAGGATGGGGATGCTGGGTAATATGACTTACCTTGTGCAGCCTGAGTATTTCTGCCTGAATCCATCTCTGTTGAAATATACATGTAGTTATTCGGTTTTATAACCAATCTAAGAAAAGCACACACGCATTGGGATTTTTATGTCGCTACTATGAACCCTGTTGAGAGTTGCCATCTGAGCCTTGCTTGTCCAGTGTTCTCTGGCCTGATCACATGACATGTTTTTGTTCTTGCAGGCAGGTGCTGTGCCCATCTGCACTGTGCTGAGTGGTCAGAGGGCGTGTACCAAGGGGAAAGCCAATCGTTGTGCAACGTGGACAGAGCTGTCAACTCAGGGAGCACAGAGGTGAGGAGTGTGTGTGGGCGTGTGCTCTAATGGATGAAACGGCTTTCAATTGAAAGGATGCAAGTTTAATTTTCAGGTCGAGCTCTAGTATTGCCCCCCTCACCCCATGTCATTAACTTGAATTGCTTCAGTGTATATCTGCCGGATCAATGGGTACAATGGGAAAAATTGCTGCAGTTCTGCTCATTGCTTTAGATTGGAGCACCCAGTTATCTTTGCCGAAAAATGGAGGTGGTGTGTGGGCAGTAGTGTAAAATGTTTATTACAGAACTGGGCTTGCACATAAAAGTTGTTGGTTCCAGAGGTTGTGCTGCCAGTTTGGCTTTAAGTATAGTGCCGAATCTGAATTGCAATCGGGAAAATATCCAGCTGTTTAAGTGGGTTATATGTAAAGATTGTAAGCTGTGTAAATCGCTCAGGGGTGTTAGCATCTGCTAAATGGGTAAGATGGAACAATGCGATTAGCATTTCTGGCATAATTTTGTCTGAACTGAAAGTGAGCCAGGTCTCCATGTACTGGCTGTTAGTGCTGAGCACTGAAATGCTTCTGCCTCAGATTTTCACCTCTGTTTAAACTTTACCAGGTGAAATTTTGGATTTCCATTTTAAATATAATGACATTGAAAGCCTTATTCCTCTCAACATTGACCTGCATTTGTTCATTTTATATGGGGAGTCCTGATGTTTGTATGATAATTACTCAATAAGTCGAAAACTTGGAAAGTTCTAGGTAAATTTTGGTTTGTTTTACTTGACTAATTTAATATACTGTTCATCCTGATCATCCTGATCCTAAATGTTTCCATAATTTTTGAAATAAACATTTTGTTCATTTATGTTTTTGAAAGGCATTAGTTCTTAAATGAGACTGAATTGCCGAAAAAGTGGATGCAATTCTATGACTCTTCTGGTGAGCAAATGAAATTGGTCTCTGTCTATTTCTTTGGAGAGAAGACTGATGAAAACCATTGAACAGCTGTCATGCCAATCAAGCAATTTAAAAGGCAAATTATGTACGTTAGGAGGTACCGTGAACACTTGCTTGTGAATTTGTGTGTCTTTGTTGGAAGGATTACACAAATCTATTGAACAGATTTTCTCAATTTTATGGGAGTTCGACTATGTATGGAAAAGGTGATTAAACGTCCAGATTAATCCGGGTACAGATCTGGATTCTGCTGCTGATTATCAGTGCTATTGGATCAAAATCACTGACTGTATATAAAGATGCTGCAGTGCAGGTTATAAGCCGACCCCCTCCATGTTGGTGCAAGGGGCACTCATTTTAAGAGCAATTAAACAGCACAGCTCTGGGTCTGGTCCATGCTTGCTCCGCGGCTAGCGTTTCCTCGCTTTAACTGTGAGAGAAATGGTCGCCTGCTGATTTGTTTTTAGCTTACCAGTCCTATGGGCCGATAAGCTATTGTCATGGTGTTGCGTCCGTCTTCTGGAACATTTTTAATCTTTTTTTTGGCCTGATGAATTTTTGTGTAAATTCACCATAACATACTGCTAGACCATATCTCCAGACTTTTTCTTGGATTTTTGATTGAATCATTTTTGTTCGTTTTTTCGGCCCTTGAAATTTTGGCCCCAATGTTAAAGATAGGACTGAAAAATTTTTTTAAAAATTTATTTCTCAAAAACTGCATGATAATTTTTTTTTCTAAATCAGGCAATCAACTTGCCTTGGTACCGTCAATGTACAGTGCGAGCGCCATTTTGATTGAATCGACGGAAGTCTATTTGATGAGCTGTACTTTATGAATATTCAAGATGGCCTGTGGAGGCTAAGTGGTTGTAGATGGAGATTAACTTTGTATTATAGGAAGTCATATGTAGCCTATATTTTGCAAAATTAAATTTGACCACAGATGACTTTGAAAGGTCAAACTCGAGGTCAGGGAATATATTAACAATGTTAAAAGATATGACTTGAAATTTCAAAAAATTATTTCTCAAAAACTGTTTGATAACATTTTTTCTAAATCTGGCAATCAACTCACCTTGATGCACTTTATTTACAGTGCGAGTGCCATTTTGATTGAATCGACGGAAGTCGGTCTAGTGGGGGCGCTGTATTTTAACATTGGAGAATGGGCCAAATTGCCTATAAGCTAATTGGTTGCAGATTGAGATTAAATTTGTATTGGAAGTTATATATGAACTATATTTTGGCTGTGTTGAAGTTGACCTCAGATTACCTTGAAAGGTCAAACTTTAGGTCAAGCAAAATGTTACAATTTTCAAAGGCTTCGAGGCTTGAACATATTGAAAAATGGGAACATATGTGCATTGAACACTTATCGGAAGTCATGTATGAACTTTCATTTGGTGGCCTTGAACTTGACCTTCAGTGTACTTCGATGGTCAAACTTCACATAGTGAAATTTAAATGACTTCTTTCACCAAAACTATTAGAGATGAGTTAGGTTTGTATTGTGGGCATATCGGAAGCCATGTATGATATAATTTCATTGGGTGGCCTTGAATTTGTTATATCAGCAGTATCGTTACTGATTGAGAGGAGGTTTATATTGGAGACTTATAGGAAGTCATGTATGAACTTTTGTTTGGTGACCTTCATATTGACCTGTATAGCTCAAATTTGACCAAGGGAAAATTCAATGACTTCTGTCGCTGAAAAGGTCACACATGGCGCCTAGGTTTGTGTTACTGACATAGGAAGTCACATAAAAACTTTCATTTGGTGACATTCAACTTGACTGTTGGTGACATTTGAAGGTCAAACTTGACATAATACAATTACAGTGACTTTTATTGCCAAAACGGTCTCAGATGGAGTCTAGGTTTGTATTCGGACATATAGGAAGTCATGTATGAACTTTCATTTGGTGACCTTCATTTGACCTTTGAAGGTCAATACGTGACCTAGTGAAAATTCAATGACTTGTATCACTAAAATGGTCACAGATGGAGCCTAAGTTTGTGTTACTGATTTTTAGGAAGACACATGAACTTTCATTTGATGACATTCAGCTTTACTGTCAGCTACCTTTCAGGGTCAAACTCAGCAGTGAAATTACAATGACTTGTATCACCAAAATGGTCACAGATTGAGCCAAGGTTTGAATTGAGACATTTACCTTGTAGAAAGTCATATATGAAGTCCATTTGCTGACCACAACTTGACATTCTGTGACCTTTAAAGTTCACAATTGACATTGAATTCATATTGACATATTCAATGACTTGTATCATCAAAACTGCTTCAAGAGCTTAGGATTGTATTGCAGAAGGTCTTATAAATGTATAAGAACTTTTATTTAGTGACCTTGACATTGATTTTCATTCAATCAAATGTCAAACTTCACATGAAATTTTCATAATATGTATCATCGTTGTAGGACTGCTTGCCGGTAAGCAACAGAACCCTTGGTCCTATTTTTGGGAATTGCATGGAGCTAAAGTGTTGCTGTCCAAAAGAGCTGCATGCATTAATTGCTTAGTCCCTGTAAAACTTTTGGAAGTCCAATGACAATTGACTGGAGAAAAGTCTTTGCTGTGAACGTAGCTTTTTTGCACTGTTGGCAGCGGTGCCACTGCTGAAAAATAGAACTAGTTTGCCAGCTAGCAAACTAGCCAGTTTAGCAAGATTATATTACAGGTCACCATAGATGGCAACAGAAACCAATGGTGCAAATCTCTTTTCGCTGAACATGGCGTACTATACTGTTCATGGCTATGATCAAAGCAAAAGGTTTTACCATTAATTTTTGCTGCCAACTAAAGTCTTCTATTACTGAACCTTGGTAGCCAGCTTACTAGTGTTATTACATCCTGTTTAAGCAGTGGGGCTCTTGCTTGCTAAGTAGTTAGAACAAATAGTGAAACGTATGATGGGGAGGGGCGTCTATTTACCCACAGACTATATTTAGCTACCTTATTTTGAAGGGCTGGGTCAGATTTTTTTGAAGTGGGGTGGCACAAGGTTCTTGTTCAATGTATATTAGCTACTGACCTATCAGATAGCAGTCGACACAAGTTTGTTGAGGCGGGCAGGAGCAATAGATATTGGCATGGGGGCAAAGCAATATACTGCTCAGGACGAGGAAAGCAGAAAACGTTTTGGCCTCAGACAACTGTACTTGTAAAAGATCTGAACTAACAAACTCTCTATCAAGCTTTACATCATAGTAGAGCCAGTCTTTAGTCTGTGTACAACAACATGGCTGAAGCAGCCAGTTAGGCTATATAAAAAGATGTGATTATGGCTGAGAAGGGCGGGTGTATGGGTGGGGCTTTGATACTGCAGCTGAACCCCAGAGTAACTTTTGCCCAAACTCGAGCTCCAAATGTGCAAGATGGCAGCATTGATATGATTGATATTTATGCATAGCATTGCGTAGTGGAAGTAAGTCGTCCCTCTTTATATACAGTCTATGGTCAAATCCTGATGGTGGAGGTATGCGCTCTCTGAGTGCCCTCTGGTTTAAGCTTCTTTTAAATGAAACTGGCTTCCTGACCTTGTATATTTCTGCTTTTCCTCTAATCCTGCGGAAACCGAGAGGGTAAAATATGAAGATGGGATCACAGCTACTAAATAGTTGCAGGGGAATTAAAATCTCGCCCTCTTTATGGGACCCAAGGATGCATCAAGAATTGATATCCAAACTCACCATACGCCTTTAACTGCAACAATCATGCAGTCATAGCATTCGATTGCAGGGAAGATTCACCAAACGTGTGAGTAGTTGTCATGTCTGCATTGCGATTGGCCTCAGCGAGAGGCTGGCGTTCTCTCCCCGCGGCTCTGTGGCCACCTGTGTGTGTTTGATGGGTCTGATAGATGGGGCTCCTGCTAAAGGTCGGCCTGGCAGCCTGGATCAGTGGGCTGTGAAATGGAAAGGTCACGGCGCTCAGGAGGGCCGCTCTGCCTAGACCTCCAATCGTGTTCCCTTAATTGCATTTGCACCTCTGATCCGCTAAACTGCCCTGCAAATCACTCATTTACTCTTCAGCTAAATGCCAGGTGTGCGTGTGTGCGTGCGTCTGTCCGTGCACATGTTACTGGAGCCTTTCTCCTCTTTCATTTGCTGCAATGTCGACCCTATTTTGTATTGAATAGGCTCGTGAAGTGGTTTGTCATCTCTGGAGCAGTACTTGTGCAAAATGGAGAAGCATTTCTCGGCATAAGGAAGTAGTCCTAATGATTTTTTTTTTTCAGATTGAGGACATTGGTGTAAAATATCACGAATCAATTTTGTGAACATCTGCAGTCTATCGGGGTCAGCAGATTCACGTTAAAGACTGAACTGTGGAGGGGAAGTCAATTCGAGTGCACGGGTCTGGATTAATTCATATTATAAATTCCCCTCTGATCGCCATAATTGAAAGCTCTCTTCACCTCAGCCGAATGCTGTTAGCTCCGCTGTACCGAAGTGCTCCAAATCACCTCCATAATGCAAACTGTGTGAAGGCTCTGTCAGCAAGGCTGGCCAATGGCAATTACGGTTCTCGCAATGAGTAATTGTCAACATAATTGTCAACATTTTAATAATGGTTTTCCATAATGTTACCTCTCATTTAGATTACAACAAAACTCAATGCTTGTGGAATTTAGGGCTGATTTTGATCATAAATGCACAGAATACTCATGGCGGATTTCCCGTGAATCATTTTCTTCCCTTGTATTTAATAATGCTACTGACCCTGTGGGCGACCTGAATTTAATTAGTGTGAAATTGTATCAGTGTCGTGAACAAAGGGAATTTGAGAGTGCAGTTACAGGCAGTGGTTATGTGGGGTCAGCGCTCTCTCACTCTCAAGAATCTCTGGTCCAGGAAACGTCTCCTTGTCAACCTCTGAATCATGAATGAATGAGACTAATTGCAGCGCAGCAGGTTTTTTTTTTTTTTCTTGACTGTACTGGAGCGGAGAGTAAATAGATGGAGCTCCAGCCGTCCTCTGGAGTCCGAATGCAAGCGATAATTACTTGATGCTCCTTGTTAAAAGTATTTGCAGATTGTTGCATTTGGGCTGTACGCCAGATCTCCAGAAGACTTGGGGATCAGCGACTGAAAGCCATTAACTTAACCATTTCTTTCCCTTTTTTAATATCCCCACACCAAACCATGTTCTGGGATGTTTTGTGTTGTGTGACTATATTTAACGACAAGAGCGTGAACAGAAGTTTGCGCAATTTTTGTTTTGGCCTCACATGCACAGAATAACATTAATCAGTACTTAATTCACCTAAGTTTTGGTTGCAAGCCATTTTAACATATGGAAAATGAAACCTTGTCATAACTTTTTAGCTCGCTGGGACGAATGTCCTGAGAGCTATTGTCGTACCCCCGGCGTCCGCATCTGCATCCGTCCGCGTGCAGAAAAACTTTAACCTTGCCCCCCGGCGAGCTTTAATGTCTTTCTGACAACTCTTGTTATGGAAAAGCTAGTTACTACTTCTCACACAGCCAGTGGCCTCCTGGTCAGGTCTATTTGCTTGCCAGAGAAGCTTGCAAACATCATCTTCTGCTACTGAAGGGGTATAAAATTATGACTGCTGACATATATGGCCGCATTAACATACATCATATCAACCTGGGAGAACTTAAAAAAGGGTGATTGCTCGTGACTTTCAGTTTGTGATAATGGAAACTATCATTTATTAAGTATGTTTACTCAGTTGTGTTTATTTATTTATCTTGCGAGTGAGAGAGAAATTTACGTGAATGGACGTTTTTTGGAAAAACAAGCTGTGGTAATCTAGTTTTAGTTATAGCCTGTGCTTTGATTGGGTCGGTACGCACCGGTACGGAGTACCGGCACTTCTAGATTTTAGCCCCCTGCGTACCGGGACTTTTCAGGGCGTACTGGGTCTTCACACGAGCTCGTAGTACCCTGTCCTGCTCTATTTCTCTCTTGGCGATTCATGATCCGATGGCTATACTACATTACCCACTGTGCAGCGCTGCACGTCTGTCCCTTTACTCGCGAGACGTTCACTCGCAAGGAGATCTCAAGGAGGAGTGGCATGTCTTTCAAACATTATTTGAGCGAGCCGCATGATGCTTTGGCAGTCTCGCGAATGATCAATGGCAAGTAGTAAGCGATGTTGGCCACAGATTGGACTCATTGTGGAATGGGTGTTGCTGCGGAGAGACGGGTTTTAGCTGTCCTGATTAGCTACCAAGCTAATTTGGTCGGGGTGTTTGTAATCATGCTAGCTAGCTACTTGCCAACAGGTAGAATTTGATCATCTCTGAAATTATAACTGCTTCAAATGTTTACCGGCGCTTTCGCCACGCGATATCAAGCATAGCTGAATTCAGTGACTTGCATGCCAGCTGATGTTTCAAACTATTAACTTAAATGGAATCAATATTAATCCTCAAAATACCCACAACCAAATACATAAGTTAACCCAATGCCAGCTGGCTTGATAACAGAAAAGACGAGTTTACTGTTCGCCCGTCGACATTACGTTATGTCACGTCCTTTCGACAAATAACTAATTCATGATGGTGTTTGAAGACCATTCATCAGCAATTCGTCGTCATTACTCAATACACCCAATCGGCCGCTCTAACGTTGAGTGTGATGAGTAAAACAACACTCCCAATAACTTTATCATCGAACGATGTCATGCAAAATAACCCATTGATTCTTATTCTTATATGCATTCCAGTTATATACTCAGCAACAAAAGTTTCTGTGACACCAATATTGTTAATTATTTTTCATAACGCAATTATGAAACTGTCATACATGGTGATATCAGACTGAAACAGTACACGTAAACACAACATTGAAATGGAAATCATGAAAATGCGAGAAAATGACTTTGCACGTGAAAATGTGCGTAAATCATGCTTGTGGATGGCAATAAAAGAGGAGAATTTTTGGAATGTTCACATTGTGCCTGATGAACGACGGAAGCATCACTTATCGAAAACACAGCCATTTCGGATCAGGAACTCTACCCTCTAAATGCCAAGACTGTCTGAAAATGATCGGTGGAGGGCCATTGGGATGATTGAATCCAGAACCTCGCAGAGGGAAGTTGCTCATCGCCTGAATGTCCACCGAAACACCATTTGGAACTTATGGCAGCGTCATCAGCAGACAAGACATGTCAGAGATCGTCCTCGCAGCCGCCGTCCACGAGTAACCGCTCCCAGACAGGACAACTGGATTCGAACAACCCATCTCCGAAATCGATTCCAACCTGCAACCATAACTGCAAGAACGATACCTGGTTTGAGGCGACTGTCTGCACAGACAATCCGTCGCCGTCTCCGTCATTTTGGCATTGTCCCACGTCGGCCAGCAAGACGTCCAATACTCACAGTACAACACCGACGACTGCGTCTACAGTGGGCACAACAACATCGACGGTGGATCCAACGTCAGTGGGATCTTGTACTCTTCACTGATGAATCAAGATTCATGCTTAACCGATGTGATGGTCGTTTACGTGTATACCGTCGACGTGGAGAACGTTATGCCAACAACTGTGTTCAGGAATTTGATCGTTTTGGAGGTGGTAGTGTCATGATTTGGGGAGGGATCACGGCTAGAAACAGAACAGATTTGCTTGTTATTGATGGAAATCTGACAGGTCAAAGATATCACGATGAAGTGCTACGGCCATTGGTGGTACCGTTTTTGATGCAACATGGTCCCGGAATAACGCTGCAACATGATAACGCCAGACCACACGTTGCAAGGATTGTACAGCAGTATCTGATGCAACAACATGTCAATGTCCTGCCATGGCCAGCCAGATCCCCAGACATGTCCCCAATCGAGCATCTTTGGGACGAAATGGATTGACGTTTGCGGCGGTTGGATAACCCGCCAGCTACACTCCAGGAATTGCGACAATGTTTACGTCAGATTTAGAATGACATCCCACAGCAATTTCTGGCACATCTGATTCGGTCCATGCGCCGGAGATGCGTTGCTTGCATCATGGCACGAGGAAGTCACACCCGGTATTGAAGTGTGAAGGTCACGATTGGTTAGACGTCAGACAAGTGCTTCATGACGCATGAAAATGACATTTTTCGTTTTGAGTGACGTTGGCACTGAAAAGTCAGTGTTTCTCCTGTTAAATAAACATATTGATTGCATTTAGATCTTTGCGTGTCATTTATAACATACACATAAATGGTGTCACAGAAACTTTTGTTGCTGGGTATATATATGTTGAAAATACGCCACTAGACCCTTTAATTTAAAAGAAAATGGCTCAGATTTCTCCATTACATTCATTGGAGTGACACACTCCCAAATGAAATGAAACATTTGCTGGTGAGTTTGTCAAAAGATAGATTTTTGTTCTGGAGCCGACACTTTGTTTAAATAAAACCGTTAATATTGTAAACGATAAAGACCGTTAATTGTTCGATAAAGATGAGCTGAGTCGTTGTCACGGCACCTGTTAGCCTAAAAATGACTGATGTCGGCTGAAGTATAACCATCAATCCATGAAAAAAAAAAAAAAAATTTCCAGCGGATATTCTAGTTGGAACATGATTGAGCTAGCAGAGCAGTTTTGTGTTGCTATGTGTGGTATTTATTCAGTTTTGGGAAATCACGATGTCTAGAAAACATAAGCCCAAATTGGCTGGCTCACAAGGACTAGTTGACGTCAGAATTCATGTATTTCCACGGATACGGAGAGAATACTTGCAAAAAAAATGTTATTAATACCCATAGTATAAATAAATTTTGATTATTCATTTTATTTTACTGGTAATAGTTGTATAATCACATTATTACACTGGAGGGTGTGCCGGACCGTCATTCTTGTCACTTCAGTGATAACGGAACGAGGTGCTAGCCGCATCACTGTCCTTACAAGAATGATGGTCATGCACATCCTCGCGAGTAATAATGCTTAATTAATGTTAACTCTGATTAATGTGGCCAAAGCAGCAAAAGTAACCAGCAAAATTAAGGCTGAACAGAGTTAAATATTTCAGCCCCACCTTTCGGGGGCATTCGCTAATCACCTTTTCAGACTATTATCAAATTACCTCCGACATAGGCAGTTTTCACAAATCTGTTGATTTATTAAATGTTCATTTCAAAGTATACAAATGCAAACAAATTAATTAAATAAATGGCCTAGGCACCAGAGATAGGCAGAGTAATATTTTCAGTGATGAGGTTCACTTGTACTCATGCTACCCGTACTGTCTTGCTCATTTGAGAACATTCTAAACGTCTAATTGATCAATCAGATTTCTCGGTTGGATCTACATGTTGTATAATATGGAAAACTGGAGAGAGTGGTCCACTGAATGCCATATTGGATTCTTCAACTATTAGCTAGCTAGCATGATTACAAAAAAAGTGGCTGATGACATAGTCAAAAACAGACGAAAATTGTGTGCATTGATTGATTGAATCCACCACAATCAGTGGAAAGTCTGTGTTGGTGGTGTGTTAGTGGTCAGCTATTGCCATTGCACAGCCAGACACAATATTCTTGACCTGCTTGAGTTGGGACCACAGTATGTCTTCATAAAATGGCTTTGATGACTACTTCTTGCATGAGTGTTTCGTGGCATTTGTATGTGATGGAGCATCAGTAATGCCGAACAAAAGAGGTGCTGCACAACTTTGTACCAGATTTCCAGACCTGTTTGTGTGGCACTGCTCAAATCATCGTCTGGAATTGGCAGTTAGCGATGTTCTCAAGGAGATTGGTGGACTTAACCATTGTAAGATTTTCTTTGACAAGCTCTACACTCTAGGCTATATCATGCCTCACCCAAAAACCAAGGAGAACTGTGTCATTGTGCACAGTGTTGGGCAACATCTCCTTTCAATTGGACGTGTTTTGTCGGCAGATAATTCGTAGATGGATTTTAACAAGAAAATACTTGTTAAAACTCTTAGTGGAGTTTTAAAACAATTTTTCTTAATCAGCATCATGTTCTAGCATTTTAATGTATCACTTAATGATCTGCTAGTACCGACCACCCACTGCCTAATTTACCTGCCCACAGTTGAAAAGGGGGAGTACCGGCACTTCTTTTTTTCCACTCAAAGCACTGGTTATAACCGCTCTTTTGACATTGACTTGGAATAAAGTATCAAGCCTAAAACAGTATTGAGTCTTATGTCAGACAATTGCCCAAGCTACTCACAAACTGAACACTGACGCCTATTCCGACATGGTAAAGTTCCAGAACTTTCCTGATGAAGGTTTCATGAGTGACAATTGCCAGTGTCACTACAAGAGCAGTCAAAACTCATGATGTTTTTCAAGACACATAGCTGTTGGACAGGAAGGCTGTAATTGAGCAAATGTTTTTGCCTTTTGCGTACAGTTAGATGGCCCTCTGTATCTACATTTAAGACTGCCCGAGGTGTGAATATTTAAATGGCGCCCTGGCGGTTGTGAGAGGAAACTGGGTCCGCTGTGTCATAGCGATTGGGGAATTGAGCTGTACTTCGCTCCTCTTGGAAGAACTGCAAGCTCAAATCCCAGGCGTCTGTCTCTATACTGTACTCCCTGTCAAGTAAATATTGACACATTTGCGGATACACATATATAAATTTGCAAATGTTCATTTTGAAATCTTGAGTTTTATGTGTGCAAGTATAAGTTTGGGAAAAGAGATCGTCTTAAGATGAGATTAGCGGAACAAGGGAGTTAAACAGCTGCAGGTGGTGTAGTCTCTGCACTCTCCTTGTATGTTATGCATCTCCCTCATCTCTCGTAAGCACTAATTAAGCCTTTTCAGGTGAAGCATCGGTGGGAGATGAGCACTGTAAAAGACGGTTGTGCTGCCAGCCCCTCCCCCCCAGTGACCGGTCACGGGCCTCCTTTCCATAGTTCTAATCAAACTCCCCTCCCTCCCGTGTCTCGCCCAGCACTGTGCGTACTGCAAGCGCCTTGGAGCGTCTATCAAGTGCAGCCAAGACACCTGCGGTCTCCTGTACCACTACCCCTGTGCCGCGGCTGCCGGAGCCTTCCAGAACGTCAGAGGCCACATCCTGCTCTGCCCGGAGCATATCCAGCTGGCTGTGGACCGATGTAAGTCCCAATGCTTTGGTTTCATGCATGGCTTCTGTGCCGGGCGCTTTTATTGAATGGTTCTCGATGCTGTAGGTGGCTGCAAATGTTTGTTTTAATACTTGAGCTTTGTAGATTGGAAAATGGGCATATGGTGGTTTTGGTAATATTCCCTACATTGCCAGGGCCTGTCTCACAAAGTGCGGTGAGAAGGTGGGTGGTTTATGTTCTGATGATCGAGCCAATTCGTTCATGCTTTTAAACACAGATGATCTTTTACATTTTAATTTGAGAAAAAGGCTTGCACCTGTTTCTTTGTTAATGCTTTATGCATTTTTTGGCGGCAGACTACACGCTGCTCTTCTTTTATCTTTGCTTTTGTTGTCTGCTGAGGATTTGAAGCTTTTAATTTGCTCATCCAGCCCCATGATTGGTTGATGGTTGTGGCTATGCTCACCCACAGTACATTTAGATGGAGTCGGGGGTTGGAGGCTGGGGTTGTGTGTTTGAATGCAACTGTTAAATGCCCTCTCTCATGCTACCCCCCCCCCTGACAGGCCAGGAGGATGCCAGCTGTGTCCTTTGTGACAGCCCTGGAGACCTTCACGACCAGCTCTTCTGCACCAGCTGTGGACAGCACTACCACGGAATGTGCCTGGACATCGTGACCACCCCAGTAAAGAGGGCTGGCTGGCAGTGCCCGGAGTGCAAGGTCTGCCAAAACTGCAAGTGAGTCTCTCTTCGGCCCCTATGCCGCTCTGAACGACACCGAGATTCTCATCGTGGCCAACTGGAGGAATCCACGTAATGAAGCATGGTTTTTCAATGCCCATTTCTCATTGTGAACAGCCATTGGAGGCCGTGTAATGTAGCCTGGTTTCCTGTTGATTTTTCTGTTTTGTTCAACTGAGTGTGAATGGCTCTCTCTCACCGGTGTATCAGTACTTTTCATGCTCAATAGAATATAAAGCCGTTTCTCGGTATGTAGTTTCATTGATCCTGTGCACGCCTTCCACCATGCTGGTTCCTGGTAATTTCCATATACTGTGTTTGTGGCCTGTTGTGAATGGTTTTTTATCAGCATGGAATTTATTTTGCCGCAATGCATTGCAGGCTGGTTTTTGAGTGGCTGTTCCTCAGTATTGAGGCCTTTTGGTTTTAGTGAACTTTTGGCCTCTTTCTCAGTGTGGGAAACATGTTTATTCTGTGAAAACTGGTGGCTGGTTTTGAATGACTGTTTCATTGTGTAAGGTGGGGCCCATTCCATGTCCATGCCTTCAGGGCTGGATTCTGTGGACCATGGCATGATGTGCATACTGATGTAACCTTAAGTCGGGGACTGTGCTCAAATATACTCTGATTTTCAGCCATTTTATTATGGGGTGTTAATAAGATGGAGAAGGTATGCAAATATGTTTTTTTTTTTTGATTCAAGTGAGTGTTGTATTTGGGTCTGATGGAAAGAGTTTCTTCACAGAATTAATTTCTTATTCGGTTTTAGGCTTTTGATTCCCTCCGATGTTTTGAGCCAGGGAGAAAAAAGCAAAGACGCGGGGGATTTAAGTTTCGAGGCTTTTATGTATGTGTGTTTTTCTCAAGTAAGCTCAAGGGTAAAAAGATCAGAAACAAATTATGGGATGGCTGCAGGAAATCTGTAAGGGATTGGCTTTCGAGTGCTTGAGTATTTTAGAGATTGGTGCGCGGTGAGTCTGGAGCTCTAGCACAGCCGCTATCTGGTATGCAGTGCGCAGGCTAAGGTCTCCACAGGGCAGAGGCTAATTGGGTGCATTTGAAGCATGTCTTTGTAATGTTTGAGACTGACTACACCCCTGTGGTGTTTTGGGAAGTAAGCGAAAGCCAGACAGAGTTGACATCACCCTGTGATTTGCCCCTTCCCAGCTGCGGGTCTGAAGACTGTGGAATAACGGGCAGAAATGATTTGGCCTGAACCCCCTAATAGGGGATTGGGTGGCTGTCTCATTTTGGGATGGCTGCATATTTTCTCCTTGTTTTTGTTTTTCCCCCAATCAAATCAATTTCCTCGGCTCCGTTAATCCCAACAAATTGATTTGTTCAGTTGAATCAATCGGTGCTCAGCTGCGGTTTAATTATTATCAGTTTTTGTTGTTGTTGAGAAATGATGAAAAGGAAAAGGCTCCCCTGTAATTGATCAGGCTCACAGCTGACGACGTGCTGACTTAACCTGACTTCAGCATCGCATTAACCGTTGCTCTTATATGGATGAGGAGACCTTGACTGATTGGTTCCCCTCGGGGGGAAGGACAGTCAGATGTCATCGTTATAGTTCATTTGGGTCCCATCTCTGGTCCGTCTCTCTCTGGTGAGCCCAGCCAGTCATTTGAATGCTTGTGATCTGCTCTAATGAAGGAGTCAGTGTCCCTGTCAGGCACTGTGTGAGCTGGATTTGTGTGCTGTTGTGTAGCTGTATGCAAATCTTAAGTCTAAAATTAGGTTGCAGTTAAGTGTTTTGAAGGAATGATTCTTTTTTTTTTTTTGGAAGAAAATATATTTGCAAAAACCCAGTTGTTGGTGAATTTGTTCACACAAAGCTTAACTTTTCTTTGCCAACACATGCAACACACGGTTTTTTTGTTTTGTGGAATTGGTACCAAAATTTGGATTTTTTTTTATTTTATTATAATGGAGAGACCGGCTTGGGCCCGGTATGGACTACAGCCAAGTGCCTTCCGCTGTTTTGGCAGGCCTGAGGTGTGCAGTGTCTGCTGGCTTAGCTTCATGGAATTGTGCTTCCACTTCAAAAATCCTCGTCCTTGTTTTGTACGAATCTGCTCTGGCCAGAAATTCAGCACGGGACATGATTGATGGTTTGCTTACTGCCCTGGTAGACAACTACAGACTTCATTTATCTACTGGAGGAGAGATGCGAGTTGCAGTGAAAGTTTTTAGAACTATACTACTGGGCCACAGTGTATAGAGTATTTTCACATTTTTGTCCTCCTAGCTTACAGCTCAGAGAGACGCATCCTTCACTCCATCAGTTTGCTGTCTGTCCATCTGTTCTTAGACTTTCTTGCAGAGCAAAAATTGAAAACTGCTCAACATTTTTCTGTAAATCTTGGCACACACAACAACCATGGGCTGGAGTAGCACCTTTTGCTGATTTCGTGTTTTTACATTTGCATTAGCTGGCGCTACGACCGATTTAGATTTATGACAGATTTTTCATTTTGGCCAATACTTGACCTGTAGGTCCCCAAAACCAGATTTTTTTTCTGGACTGGTTCCATATGAGCCACGCACATTTGCTTACAGGTAAATTTTCTGCCATTTTGAATTTAAAAAAAAGACAAAAACAAACAAACCTTCCTAACATAGCAATTCTCATGAAATTTGGCGCACATCATCCCCAGGATAGGACTTTTTAGATGTTATATGATCACAGTTACTATATTAAAAGGAATGGCCACATTAAGCCAGTGAACTTTGTGGGCGTGGCCTCTATTGCTGAAATGAGCTCTTGACTCCTGAACACAGTGTCCAGTCATCAACAAACTTGAGGTCCCTCATTAGACTCAAGCCCAATTCAAGCCCACCAACTTGTAAAATAGAGACGCCACTTTTGCTAATAAATAGTTATAACTCTGAAACCAAGGGCCCTATCATCATTAAATTTTGTATGCTTCACGTTGATTCAGGTTTATGGATGTATAAAAGTACAAGGTAACTGCTCAAGCAGGAGCAATCATGATTCAGCATCCCTTCTACTCACTGAGCTATCATTTATTGTCATGAAATTTTCCAAGATTATTTGGGATGTGAGAAATTCCAGTCAGCCATATGGTAGAGTACTGCCTTTTGCTATTTCGATATTTTTCACATTCCAAATTTTATGGGGGCCTGCGGTATTTGCCATCTTTTGCTCTTGTTCACTCTTGTAAATCCTATTCTCAGTGGAAGGTAAATTGTATTCAACATTTTGCTGTCGTTATGCGTAGGTGGTGCCACCCTAGATTGAGGGCCTCTATGTCGCACTTTCAGTTTGGCAAGAATTGGTGCCCCTCTGATTTCAATTGGCACTGTTTTGTTATTTCGAGTTGGTCTTTGAAAATACTTATTTTTCCCTGAATGCTTTAGGAACCCCGGAGAAGACAGCAAGATGTTGGTGTGTGACACCTGTGACAAAGGCTACCACACCTTCTGCCTACAGCCTGCTATTGACTCCCTTCCCACCAACGGCTGGCGGTGTCAGGTGAGTGATGTGGCTGTGAAGGGTGTTTCTTACACACTGACTGTGGAGGTCTGGCCTCTCCTGCTTCACACTGTCCGCTGCTCTTTCGGTCGCTCTCACTGGAGAAGGCTTTGGGGACTGCACTCAAGGGCGACTGTGCCTCGCTCATGCTGCGCCTCAGCGGAAGGGACTGAATCCATTTCTTTTCCTGCTCATGAGGATGCTCTGTGTGTGTGTGTGTGTGTGTGTGTGTGTGTGTGTGTGTGTGTGTGTGTGTGCGTGTGTGTGCGTGTGTGTGCGTGCGTGTGTGCGTGTGCGTGCGTGCGTGTGTGTGCGTGTGTGTGCGTGCGTGTGTGTGCGTGTGTGTGTGTGTGCGCGCGTGTGTGTGTGTGTGCGTGTGTGCACGTGGGTGTTTGGGTGTGTTTGCTTGGTGTTGGTTAAGTAGCTTGTGCGAGGGGCGGTCAAGGAAAGGTTTCAAGTGGGTTGTTGGTGCAAATAGGGTCATGTTCGACCGGTGTACCGTCAAACTGTACCCAATGTGCGATTAGATCAAAATGTACCTCAGTTTCGCGTGTTTTTCGATGGAACTGGAGTAGGTTTGAACAGACATGCCTGAAACTGAGGTACGTTTTGTTAATTCCAATCGTACCCTGGGTACATGTCAATGGTAAATTAGTTGAACGTGACCCTATAAGTGTTATTGGCTTGCGGCTGCCGACAGCTTGAGGTACTATTATAAATCGCATGTGTAAGGCAAAAACAAATGGCTTTTTTTTTTTTGTTGTTGCTGTGTCGCTCTGCTGATAGACAGTAAATATACTGGAGAAGGAGGCCCTGCTTTGATGGTGACTTGAGTCATTTCAGGCCTCTATGAAATGGCCATACGTTGCTCTAATCTTTCTGCCCATGTTAGGGCTTCCCTGCTCAGTCAGAGGATGTCAGAAGCAAGATATTTATCTTCTGAGCTGTGGTATAGTTTATTGTCTTGATGATGCAGATGGGCAATAGGTATGTTTAGTGGCCGTGCAAACATGAGTCTCAGTGTTTGTAGTGGTAACCCAAAAGTGAGTTTTGGTGTCTTGTCTTAGCATAAATCAGTGTCAGTAGTGTGCACATAAAAGGGGTGAAAATGCATCTCAGTGCCTCTACTTTGTTAATGAGAGAGAGAGTCCCGGTGGCTCTACGGTGCAAAGGGATTAAAATGAGTTTTAATGCCTTCAAAGCAAATGGATGAAATGAGTCTGTGTCTTTGTGAAGCTAATGGATGAAAGTGAGTCTGTGCCTATTCCCAATATGCACTGGAGTCCGTCTCTATGGAGCTAATGCATTGAAGTGCACTAGAGTATGAGTCTGCAGTGTGATGCACCGAAGTGAGTCTCAGAGTCTCTGCACTGCTAATGGCCTGAAGATTTTTACTGTGCTTTCAGTTCTGTAGCCAGCAGGCTAAGCTTTATAAGAGAGAAATACAAGGCTGGCTGTCAGTTGAGAGATCCTTTCTTAGTGGGGGCGCGGAGCCTGTTCCTGGGGTCAGTCTTTGGACCTGTTAGAAATGATGGCCAGTCCTGACGACTGTTTGAAGGCTCCGTATCACAGATTGAGAGGGAGATGGTGTCTCTAGCGCACCACTGCTGATGTGATCAGCAATAAGTTAGTCTGAGTGAGCACCTGCACGTATGTATGTATATATGTATGTGTGTGTGTGTGTGTGTGTGTGTGTGTGTGTGTGTGTGTGTGTGTGTGTTTGTGTGTGTGTATATATACCGAACAGCCAGTACATTAAGACCACTGTGAGGGGAAGTGAATAACATTGATTATCTTGTTTCAGTGGCACCTTATCTCTGATCATGGTTGATAAATTAACTGGATAAATGGAGCCATTGATTTAACTGTAATTTGTGTCTCAACCCATGGTATGCCATGGTACTTGTGGATGGTACCCAACTCAGCCTTGACATAGTTGACATAGATCTGCCCCTGGTCACAATTTAGCTTCTTGCAGACCCATGTTGTGCACTCGGGCCGATTCAAAACTCTGACTTCCTTAGAATTAGCTGCACTCTGCTCCTGGTTATTTGGTTTGTTATGCAGGGTGTTTAATTAATACAATTTTTACCATTCACACCTTCCTTACTTCTGTTCTTTCATTCAAGAGAATGGCCAGCATGTCACATTATGCTGTCATATTCATTTTTGGACTATTTTTGAAGGTACTTTGCATTTTATATGTGAAATTTAATGGAAGCCTGTTGGACAGCTGCCTCTTTCCTGTAAGTGCTGTCAGGCGCTGACACCTTCTGTCCTGTTTTGTGTGATTCGTGACTGCAGTCTGCGTCGCTAGGCAGCTGTCGTTGCTGTGGTTGCGCTACCCTTCACAAACCTTCGCCTGGCTGTTAGTCAGGCCTGCGCTGCCTTTTTGCGGTTTGGATGCTAACTCAGCAGCTCAGAAAGCCACACCACCACCACCCCCCCCCCCCCCCCCCTCCCCCAGCCAGCTGCTCTGACGAGGCCTCTTCGCCTCCACCACAGAGGAAGAGCTCCGACTCCTCCATCAACCCCCCCCCCACCCACCTTCCCCTTGCGTGTGGCTTGTACGCCGCGGTTTCGTTTTGAGTGGAGCGCTAGCTTCGTTCGATCTGCTGAAGAGAGGCAGAGGGGGCTAGCAAACGAACCGCTTTGTGTTCGACGGGCTCGTAGCGTAGCCGAGATTGGGCAGCCCCCACGGACCTCTCGTGTCCGTCTAGTGCTGGAGCAGAGATTTCGCCTGGATAACAGAGAAAGGGCATCGGCTGTGAATCTGCGCGAAGTGGGCCCTGTCTGTCAAGCTCCAGCCTCAGGGCTCCACCTGGCACAAGCACAGATAAGCGTGACCTGGGAATGAACACTGCAGCCGTGTCAGTGCGGCGTAACAAAGCGGCGCGACACGGCTCGGCCTCCGGAGAAAGTCTTTCTAAAGGTGTTTCATACCTGCAGGGCTGTATTAGCTGCCTCCTGCAGCAATACCCACGGGCTTCCCTGAACCACTTTTTAAGTATCTGCAGCGCGGCCGATCGCTACAACAGGCTTCAAAATCTGCTTTACGGAATATGTGGAGGTTTAACAAAGGACATTACGGTGGACTAGGGGCGAGGAAAAGAACCGTGGAGAGATTTTGGATGTCGGTGCGGCTGGCCCATAATGCATTTTGAGGCCTCATTTCACAGAATGATGTGCCCATCTTTGGGATGGAGACACAGGAAAACCTATTCAGCCAGTCGCAGTCATGGAAACCCATTGGTCTGAGTAAATAGCCAATCCTACAGGGGCTAATTGGGTCATCTCTGATGGCCTCCACTGTGGGCTTCCATCGGACTGCCCCTCCCTCCCCTTCCCTTTGCTTCTTCCTCCAAATGGATCTTTGCATGTAGCGCTTCACCACAAGCCAATTGTCTGCTGGGGCCCTGGCCTGCTGCTATTGGTGGCTGCTTTACCTGTCGGAGTGACGGGCGGATGATGGCCGAGCCAGATTTATGTGCGCGTTTGCACCGCATGGCCAGGCCTGTCACGAGCGCACGCTCACCTTGTGTTGCTGAAGGCACGTGACGGAGATGCTCTCGTGAAATGGTATTGATTTGTTATTTTCTCCTCTCCCTGGTGATTCTCAGCTCAGACTGCATCGCTTTCATCGCAAGTGGAGAGTCCCAAATTGAGTCGCTCAGAGCCTGCAAAGCGGCGTGATGTGCCGTCGCTTTGTCCTTCCAGTTATTTCCTCCTTTAGTGATTCTGAGAGCTGCAGATTTCACAGTTGGGATGCAGCCCATGAAAATGGCTCTGATAGGATTTTTAGAGCTTTTTAGTGGGTTTGAAAGATGGTTTAGTAGTTGTAACTGGACTGCAGTGGTGTGTACTGCGTGTGTTTTAGGCAATGACTGTCTTGTGCTGCAGAGCTCTGTGTGTGTGTGTGTGTGTGTGTGTGTGTGTGTGCGGGTGCGCATGCGTGCATGTGTGTGTGTGTGCGTGCGTGTCTGTGTGTGTGTGTGTGTGTGTGTGTGCGTGCGGGTGCGCATGCGTGCATGTGTGTGTGTCTGTGTTATGCTTGGACTCCTGAAAATCTGTCCATCTGTGCATTTGTAACAATGTGACATGCCTTTTATGTTCTACTGCAGTCTGTGTGTGTGTGTGTGTGTGCGCGCAAGTGTGTGTATGCGTGTGTGTCTAGAGTGCTCAAACTCCTTTGTCCTGCAAAACTGCAGAGTGTGTGTAGTGTTTATGAAATGCCATGACTCCTCTCTCCCGCAGAACTGCAGAGCATGTGTGCAGTGTGTATATAAAGGTTGTGACTCCTCTCTTCTGCGGAACTGCAGAGAATGTGCTGCGTGTCTATAACACTGACTCCTTTCTCCTGAAGAACCACTCAGTGTGTGCAGTGTTTATGAACAGCTGTGACTCCTCTCTCCCGTGCAGAGCTGCATTGTGTGTGCGCATTGTGTCTGTAATACTCTGACTCCTCTCTCCGATAGAAGTGCTGAGTTTAGGTAGTGTTTATGTAATCCTGTGACTCCTTTCCCTGCAGAACTGCAGAGTGTGTGTGCAGTGCGGCTCCAGGACGAGCGGACAGTGGCACCACAACTGCCTGCTGTGTGATTGGTGCTTTCAGCAGCAGGAGGCGGCTCCCACCTGTGCCCTCTGCCGGGTCCCTCTCAACCCCGAGACCCAGCGAGATGTCCTGTCTTGCCAGACCTGCAAGAGGTTAGTCCCACCCACCCTTTGCTGAGAGGTTAGTCCCGCCCACCCTTGTACTGAGAGGTTAGTCCCGCCCACCCTTGTGCTGAGAGGTTAGTCCCGCCCCCCCTTGTGCTGAGAGGTTAGTCCCGCCCACCCTTGTGCTGAGAGGTTAGTCCCGCCCACCCTTGTGCTGAGAGGTCCTGATAATTAACCTTTACATCTACATCCGCTCCTCAGTTTCAGCTTACCAGCCTGTCAGTTCATTTCCTGCTTGCATTTCTGCAAGTAACCTTTAATGTTGTTTACTTACTTACCAAGAAATTGTTTCATAATAGTGAAAACCACCTTGTATATACTAAACATCACTAATCTGGGGACCTTAGTGTGAATTTGTTCACTTGGGGAGTTGGCAAGCTGTCAGTCAAGTCTTCTATTCTTGTCCTTGCTGACTTTACTGGGGTTACACCTTCCTCCGCATTGAAATTACCCCACCTCTGTCGCTGAAGTTTGTATTCATAGCTTTCATGTGACGTCACGCTCCCTAAGTAACGCCCCCTTGGAGGGCAAAACATTACGCTTGCCCGCAACCCACAGCCTAGAACCGCTATAGGACACTCAAGAAAAGGCGCACTACATCACAATGCCGGACAGCTGTTGTGCGGTCGGATGTTCGAACCGTCGAGAAAACTTTGGATCAGCACTATCAAGCTGCAAGCAGGGCATACAGAATGGCTCCTACGTGTGAACACACCTCTCCTAGACCTGCCATACAGGTGCAGTGACCAAAACGCACCAATCCCTCCTTCTCCACAGCAACCCAAGCTGTTAGTGGGGGGTCATTTAAGCTGTAGGAATGGTTTACCTGCCATCAGAAAATAATGTTTGATCAAATTTATCTTGTATTGACTGTTATGGCATAACGTGACAAAATAATCGCTACGCACTGACTGACTACAGTGTCCCTAAAACTGACTCGTGATCGTTTCGAAAATGACAATGAATTGGATGGCTAATGTCAGCTAAATTAGTACTCACCTTTGCTCGTAGAATGAAGAAGGACTTGTCCTTCACCTCCCAAACAGCAGCATTATTTACCCATCCAGACATAAAATAACAGTAACTGTCGGTGCTTTTATATGCCTTCATTCTGGCAACGGTGTAAGGTGACGGGTTCTCAACCAAATAAATGTAAACATCCCCAAATTCCAATTTCGGCAAGGACCTGGCGGTGTGTAATTGCTCAAATAACGAATCCGGTGCTGTATATGGGTCACAAGTGCCCAACACTTCTAGCTTGTTTCGGTATCTCTCCTTCTCGGCCGCTGACAGGTGAAATAAATGAGTATTTTGTTTTTTGTCTGCAGAGGTTGCATTTCGCGCTGTCATTTTTGAACGTTGTTTTGCCCTCCAGGGCTCCCGGCGAGTCACGTGACTGAAAGCTATGAATTGAGTTGGCATTGGCATCTCTCGAAAAAGTGCCTCCGTAAAATTCCAGGGAAGTAAACTGGTGTAATTAATTCAACTTCCAGGAATGTATTCATTTTCCGGATGAGGGCTTCTACACTAAAGAATGAGGCATTATCTGAGTGTACCTGAATGATATTTAGATAAATTAGTTGCATGCAAAGTTGTGGCAGCTTCATGCGTGCTGTATGCATGTATAAAACATGAAGCCACCATTGTCTGTCCAGAGAACAGTGTTGGGTGTATTCGTTTCATTGGCCTTGAGGTCCACTTCAGGCTGGCTGCATTTATACCTGTTGGAATTGCCAGCACTCAATTTTGATTCTGAGCTTAGCATGCTGTGGTTTTTTTGGATGGCTCAGCAGAAATTGATTTTGTCGAAGAAATCATGATTTGCGTGAAATTCTGCAATGTAAGCACGTGGGGAGTATTTTAGCTTCTGTCTTGCTTGCAGTTCCCATGGCAACCTGACCTTATTATCTTCCGAAAGCCATTAATTTGAGGCCAAATATTGCGAGAAAATGGCAGTAAATGGATTTAAGCTTTTATTATTTTGTTTTGTGTGTGTTTATGTGTTTCCTCACAACAAGACGCAATGAAAGTTTGGTTTTGCTAATTGTCCTCTGTTTCAGACATGGCGATTGTTGTATTGTACGAGCTGTTGGTGTAAATTGGCTCTTCTTTGTATGCACTGTATTGCATCACATTTAAAAACAGAAGTGAACACAATAGTTAGGGGTTGAGTCATTTCATTAGCGCCAAGCGCCGTTCTGCATTCCCTTGGCACCTGGCAGCCTCCTTGCAGGGCCCGCGCATTTCAGCGCTAACGTCGCGTCCTGGGTGTGCGGTTGCCCTTACTGTTAATGAGCAAATTCAGTGCCTATGTGTGGAGGTGAGGGCTCTCCTGATGGTGTGTGCGGAGTGCCCAGCGCACTCTGGAGGATCCGCTTTAAATAAACTACCCAGCTGTGTGGTTTAAATAAGGTCTCTATGGTCAGGGTGAAGAGGAAGTCAGAGTATGCTGCCTCTTCTAGAACCTTCTCCCACATTCGAGCGGTTCAGTTGACTAATTGCCCTCATGCTTGTCATGTAGGCAGAGTAATTGGCCCCCTGTTCCAAACATGCAGATTTAGCTTGAAAAGCATCCAATAGCAGCGTCGCGCTCTGTCATTTCCTGCTATTAGCAAAGCTGCGAAAAAACGACATGTCTTTCAAACGCAAATTTACTCGTCACTTCAGAGCTGGGCTGTGCCGCCGGGTCCAAATGGCCGCTTGATGACTTCCTGTGGCCTTCTCTCCTCTCAGGTGGCTGCATTTGGAGTGTGAGCGACAGGTGAAGGGAGACGCTGAGCTCCAAGTGAGGGAGGACTACGTCTGCACCGACTGCAGGCTGGTCGAGGAGGCGGAGGATAGAGGAGTCGCAGGCGAGGAGGTCATGGTGCAGCCTGCGTCAGGTGAGTCTTGGCTTCGCCCCCCATAGGTTCCCGCTATCCTCAGTCTCGCCGCTGCAGCCCCTCCGGCCTGCCAATGAGCGAGGTTCAGTGAGAGAGTAGTGTGTTTGCTCAGCCAGTTAAAGCCAGACAAAGGGCCACTGCTGGCCATGGTAGTGGAGATAAGCTCCTGGGTAGGAGGCTGAAGTGGTGCGGCGGGTCTCCGCTGTCGCTGTGTCCTCGAGCGGATTAAGCGGTTAAGGGTGGGGGTGGGGATGAGGGCTCCCGGCAGAACTGCTTGAGCTCTCAGCGTTGGGGGACATTTGCATTCACCTGTCGGCGTCACTTCCCCCATCATTATTTTCTCCTGAAGTCGTTACTTATTAACGCGCGTCTGCTTCCCTCTGTTATCGCAGCTTATCGGTTGCTCATGTACTGCATGTTATTGTGTTAGTGACATGGGAAATGGGGCTCTGCTGTGAAATGAAATTAGAGCAGCCGCGCTTATAACGGAGCGAAGGAGAGGCTCTTCTGCACGACTGTGGCGTTTTCCGTTCGCCTTTTGCAGCTTGCTGGCAGAGGACGATTTTACACTGCTGGCATTTTCCCTGCATCTGGATAATGGATGTTGAAAATTACTGTACCCTGACTTAATCTGCTGAAGAGGCTCTGGTTGAGCTTCTGAGATGCCACCTCTGATTTGAACTCACAGCACTTGGCCTGTGCCGGGCGCACACCTGCAGAGCTGCTCTTGTCTGCTGCCCCCTGAAGTTGGTCAGTTCCTGTGGCTTTACTGAGTTCTGTAGAATTTGTGGCTAATGAGGGATGGGGGTTAACCTTCACTGTGGAGTCTGTACAGCTGTGCTCTTAATGCGGCCACTGCCATGGCGCTGAGCTCAGCCCTGCCTGTGAGCTGTTACAAGGCCTCAGATATTACTTCAGGGCCTTTAACCCTTGAACTCTTAACGTCTCCCTTAAATTTTCCCTTAAGTAGGTTCAAAGCCAAACAAAGCATTTTTTTTTTTCAAATTGGAAGACAATGTCACATACATATTCTGTCTCTCCTGGGTTCAGCACTACACTGAAGCTACATCATGCTTAGATTTCAGAGAGAGATGCATTCAAACCCAGGACAAATGGAAAACATCCAGGTCTTGTACATCATTAGGCCCGAGTCTGGCCGAAGCCGACAAGGGACTATTAAAACCGCATGGTTCCGTCATTGTTATCCCTTGCCGTGCAAATCGCGCGAAGCGGGTCATATAGCATTGGGCTCCGTCCGTACAAACACATAAAATTGAGGCGGTGGGGGATATTGCCATGTTGGTGGCAAACACATTATTATCCCATCCCCGCTTTGAATACAAATTTGACCACATGAACATTAACGAAAAGTCAATTTTATTCGACCAAAAGTTGAAGACCGGCGAAAATTTTTTTATTTGAAGTCCCCAAGAAAAAATATTGTAAAATGACTTGGCCACGCCCTGTCAAAAATCAAAATACATTACGCAAATGGAAGCCCACCCCAAACTTTTTTCTACGTAAAGAAATGAAACTTGGTCGTAGCCTATGTTGGAACAAGTTAAAAATTACGTTATGGCCCCACCCTAAACCCAACAGGAAGTTGGCCATATTGGGCATAAGCGTGGACATAAGAAATCACCCCCTGCATACTTTCCACATCTCCTCCTAGGGTTTTCATCCAGTTTGCACTAAACTTGGAGAAAATCACCTTACACACCTGTGGTCAAAAGTTATTAATTTCATTTTTGATATTGGCTGTGTTTACCTTACAACGAAGCGGCCATTTTCAGAAGTATAAAAGTGTGTCTATCTCACACACAGACTGTTGGATTGAGTTGGACCCAATGTAAAAACTGTGCGGAATGATAATCTGAACATAATGATATGTAACTCGTATAGCTGTATGGCAAAATGGCTCTTTGACGCCCCCTACATTTTTTGAATGGGAGAAAAAAAAATATTTTGACATAGTTAAAAGAAACGGTACAATTAGTTGTGGTTGAAGAAAATCTTTTCTTCCAGCCTAGGGCAAATACAAATCAACATTGGAAATTGTGCACTAAAAGACAAGTATGCTTTCTTCCCATTGTCGAGTGGCCCCACCAGCCAGAAGGGAGGTGATCGGGCGGGAGGGTGAGGGCCATAACACTGCTTGCTGTTTTAATTGTATTTGAAATTCCCCTGTGATTCATCTTTGGGATCGCTGTAGACCTCTGAATCCGCACAAGAATTTATAACAGGCCCGACATTCAACAAGTTTGCATACAGCAACTGCATTTGTAGGGCCTTATGGGGTTAAAGTTTGCTATTACCGGTCGCGCCCAGGCCTATCGTTATTTAGGTGTTTTCAAATGGCGAGACGGAGGCTTTCGTGAGCAGGTGGGTTCCTCTTCCCTGCTGTTTCCCAGTGGGATCCTGTTTTCATCTTCACTTTATTTTTGTTTTTATGTTTTTTTCTGCAATGTCCTTTCTTTTTTTGTGCTGCTTGTTTTGGGGAGATGAAGAGACACTCTTCACTGTTTGGCCGGGGACTAGAGGGTCCTCAAGATCTCATCCATCCCTCTCCGAAAAAATGAAATTAAAGAGGGAAACTACAGTGCGCTCTACACACAGTCAGATGGTAGCCTGTCGCGAAAAATCCAGAGCAAATTGATTTTCTTTGTGGTCTTACAAATGAGAGCGGGCAGCGGTCTGGCTCATAAGGCTGGGGACCGTTTTTGTTGGGGGAAGCCTTTGTTTGTGGCACATTAGAGATGCACAGGTGGGGAGTTGAACCAGTCCCGGCCTGTCAGGAGCAGTGTGTTTGGATGGAGGACAGACTCACTCTTACCCCCCCCCCCCCCCCTCCGAGAGAAGGTGCGCTAATCCCGGCATAGTATGCCACCCTTTGCCAATGCGGACTCCTCTTTACTCGCATGTACTCACACACACATACGCAAGGAGACTATGCACACGCACGCACGCACGCACGCACGCACGCACACACACACACACACACACGTGCAGAGATCATGTGTAGTGTATTTCAACTAAACAATTAAGCCCCTTTAAATGACCAGACATAACACACCTGCTTCATGGCTGAACATTGTGATAGAGCTCGTCTTCTACTTTTTTAAATGAATTTTACACCCCGGGGTTGTTAAATTTTGGATTTTTTTGCTGAAGTAATCCTATCCCCACATGTTGATTGTTACACATCCTTTCAAACGAGGTAACACTTCCATTTTCATGTCTATACCCAAACCGTGTTGTCTGCTTGCAAGCTGTTACCTGACAATTTTTAAAATTTCAATGTTTCTGTCTTCAAATATGAAGCAGAAATTCACTTGGCAAGACTCCACTGTAAATAGGCTGGCTGGGTTGCTTGCCGTGTCAGGCGGGCTAATTGTGTTAAATGGCCTCAGCATCCACCGTTCCTGAGTGAACAAACGGACGAATCGATGAATTAAAGAGCTTTTCCTTGCTCGATCCGTGTGAAGCTGCGTTACCCGGCGCTTCGCCGGAGAGCAGCAGTGTTAGCGGTGTGACTGACGAGTAGGCGCGAATGAAAATTCCCACCTTGTCCTTTGAGGCCAGACTGACTAACGAGGGAGCGTGGGCCTCTAAACGAGCCAAGCGGCATGCTGGGAGTAATCCGCACGCCTGCCTGGCTCTCCCACCCCCAACAGGTCAGACAAATGGGCCTGTATCGATCGGCAGAGTCGCGGGTCCAATGATTGGGTTTGCTGCCCACCTCTCACCTGATGACTGGGGCCTGACTGCAGATAATGGGCGCTTAGAGCACTTCCTTTCCTAGCCACTGTGTGACGGTTCCCCCGTCCCTCATCTATCTAGAGATGGATGCCCTGCTTTGAAGTGACGTTTCTGCTCATGGCGTTTCGTCGCTACGCTGCTTACTGGTCCCATTCCCTCTTGTTGCTCGGTACTCAGTCTCGAGGAGGACCCTTTGACGGGTACTTAACCACCTGTCCACTTCGTAGCGTTGAATTCCATTAGGATAATCTTCCGGATCAGGGATGCAATTGCCAGAGCACCTATCGGAATTTGTGCCGGAAACCACTGATTATTGAACTGATTCAGCATTTGCAGCCTTGCCATTATTTATCTGTTACACTCGTCAGCCACTTATCTCTGGAAGGTGCAAGTTTGAAGTGCCCACGAGAAGATTCTGTGGAACGATATCCTTAAAACCTCCTTGTTGGTGACCAATTGCATACAAATTATCTATACAATAATGGTATCTTGAATTTCTTTATAATGGCAGGAGATAGACTCCAAATGTAAAAATCTAGTGAAATGTAAGATCTGCATTTTCAAGCGTTGTCACACAGTGGAAGAGTTTGCCCTTTTACAGGAAATGAATGGGTCTGAATGTACACTGCAAAAAACGATGCATTAGCTGTCACCTCGATTGAGTGTGAGGAGTAGAGAAACAAACACACTTTTGAGAGCACCTTTGTGGAAGGATTAACAGTGCACTACAGCGCCAGTGTTTTTAGCAGAGCAAGAACACACACACACACACACACACACACACACCCTTTCTGCTCTTGCGTCAGATCTGACCCGCGCGGCAGTCTGTCTGCTCCCACAGCTCTCCTCTCTGCCGCGTTTGGTGCAGTTTCACTTCGCCCTGGAAACCATCACGGCTCTCCGTGCTCTTCGGGGAGTGCTATGAAAAAGCACGTTGTCATGGTAACTTCCCCAACCCCCCCCCCTCCTCATCCGCCAAGTGCCGGGGGGGTGCCTCATTGCTCTATGCACACGAGCGCATTGAGAGATCCACGAACGGGGAGGGTGGTGAGACTTGTGAAGCAATGCATTGTGGGATTGAGACCTGGGCTGTGAAATGAGCATGCGTGACCTCTGCCCTCCCCGCCTTTACAGTTCTAGATGAGGTGTGAGCTCCTGCGTTTCAGTTTGTTTGTTTACCAGCCTCCTGTCAGCCTCCTGTCAAAGTCTCCTGAAAGAAAGGGTAGCAGTTTGTTTGTTTTCCAGCCTCCTGTCAGACGGTGCCTTGTACTTAAGTTTGCTCATTTTCTTTTAATGCCCAGATGCTGTGCAGTAGCTAAAACTTCTGTGGGTGAATAAAATGGAGGTGATTGCATGCCATCTTAAAATAAGAAAAAAAATTCAAATCTTATTTTTTTTCATATTTTGGTATTGCTTATTATACAACCTAGCAAATGAAATGTATTCCCACTGTGCCTTTTTAATATTTTTATTGATTTATTGGCATTTCTGCTACTTGGCTGCAACGTTGTTGCAACGTTTTTGGTTAACTGGTTTATTAGATGGTTGTTTCAGCATAGCGACAGGTCTGGCAGAATGGGTCTTGGTGAGGGCTGTGCAATATTGAATCACAGTGTTTTTTGACCGTAATAAGTCACTGTAAAGTGTATAGGCGATCTTGGGTTTTTCTTAACCATACTTCCATGCCTGATGCCTTTTGAACTAATTGCATTCATGCATCAGAGGCCATGTGAAATGCTGGGAAAAAATGTGCTTAAATTAATCAGTGAGATTATTCACCTTCTATCACCTTTTAATGCATGATTATTCGCAGCCTGCCTCTGAGTCGGCTACTTTGACTTTATAACAGTCAAGCTATCCACCAGTGAGCAGTGATGATGAAAAGTTTTCAGGAATAGCCTGCCTACCATGTGAGGTTGTAAGTGTGGCAATAATCTGAATAATTAGTAAAAAAAAAAAAAAAAATCTAGACAATCCTTCTCTCGCTGGAGCATTTTTTTCAGATGGGATTATGAAAGATTAATTCAAATACATTTATTTAAGGATGGCACTTAATTTAGTTTGAGTCTTTAAAAATATATAGTATCCTGGAAATCGTATTTAAGCTAATTGAATTGTTTTGCTGAACTTGCTTATAGGAAAAATAATTTTCTGGTTATGAAATGGTCGAACAGATACTAAACCTAAGCATGATGGTATGGTTCACTAAAAATAAAATGTGCAGGGTCATCGTAATGCCCCCTGGCATCTAATAGTTTTATTACGATGAAAGAAATTATCGCATTTTAATATTACGCGTCCCAAGTCTTTTTTTTTTTTTTTTTTTTCTCTCCAGCCTTTGCCACTATTTTTATGATTAATTTGACTTTGACTATGATTGTTTCCAAGGTTGTACAGAGAGACATTCATCGAGAAACGCAGACGTGGAGCTGCCCAAACAGAACAGGGAGCTAATGGCTTAGATGCGTATTATTGTTTAGAGTGACCTCTTTCTCAGAGAGTAGTTCACTTGTAGGTCTGATGACACCACTTAGCCAAATGAAATCCTTTAGTGCTAAACTGACCCTCAGGAACTGGGTTGATCACGGAGTCGTATAAAGAGTCACATAAAATGGAATTATTTTGTATGGCGTGGAAGCCCTTCTGCAAATGGCCTGGAGGACGAGCTCATTGTGCTGCCAGGATACTTCACAGTAAGTTTTTGTCAAGACCGCAAGCACCAGGTCAGCATCGCGCTCGCGTGACGACAGCGTTCACGCCGCACAGAAGCGACTGTCTGTACTGGCTCTGTCTTCCTCACATATGATTCAAAGCGTAGAGCAGCAAATGAGCAGCCAAACCTTCCAAATAATAAAAGTAGGCGTGCAATGCACAGAATACCCCTCAGCCCGATGTCGAAGTTTTTGGAGACGCCCGCCTGCCCGCCCACCCAACCACACGAAGGATGGCAATACCCCGTCAGCCTTGAGGGCTGAGGGGTAATAAAACTAACACACAGGATTACACAATACTGAATCAATAAATAAACAGCAATACTGCAGAAAACATGCCATCAGAATCAATAAAATCAAAGACCAAGGCCAGATAATAAAATATAAAGATAGTATGACTAAAGTTGAATGATAAAATAAATCTAAAATGCTAAAGTACATTGTAGTAAACTCATGGAATTTAAAATTGCAAAAAGCCTATAGATTGCAAAATGTGGATAGATACATTAATTCAATGCATTTTTATTTGGCATCCCGTCGCGTTTGCGCGCGTATTTGTCGGAAAAATGGACTCGAAGAGTAAATAAAAGCTTCAGGTCACATTTACGCCCGAGAGGCAGTTGAGACCCGAGCCGCACGGAGCCGGTGCAGACAGCTGTGTAGATTAAAACGAGAGCGTATCTGCTGCATCAGACGCTCGAGTAAAAAATGCATCTAAAACGCTTGCGGTTCGAGACGAGGAGTAACACTGAATGAGAGCGCTGACTTACTGAGGGTATAGTGAATTAGCGGCTACTCTTACATAGATGGGTAGCACTGACTACAACGACCTCTCCATGGCATCAAAACTTCAGTGAGAAACTTGGTTTCCGATTAATGGCAAGTTGCCTATTTGGAACGGTAGCATTGGCATCTGCCTGAAGAAGCCAACCTATTTGCTGCAGAGCTGCCTCCAATGCTATTCAACTGACTTCCTTGAATCCCCTGCTATGCGGTTATTAGTACTGCCTTCTTGCAGTCCATTTCTAAAACTTAGCTGAGTGCCCTTTTTTGAAGAGCACTCTGAATTAAGTCTTCTGAACGAAACTCATGCACTGCATCTGCTCGCTTTGAGTGCTAGGTTTTTGGTTCAAGTTCAGTATTAAGTAAAAATGAATGAGGTAGTCGGCATGCAATTACATTTTGTTGCAAGACTGGAATGTTTACTGTGTTGGTGCATATTTGAAGGAGATGTTTGAAGGATATTAGGATTATTGCTGATATCCGGAGGACATTTTGGCTTGATCTTATGCCATTGCAGGGTTTTAATCAAGTTGGACTGGAAATATTGTGGGGACTGTAATTCATGTCTGTTGTTGGGACATTGCTTTGGATGCTGGGTGTCATGGGCACAGGAACAATGACTTTTTTATACAGTCATTTGGCAAAGCAATAGCTTTCTGAAGATAAAATTCCAGAGTGAGATATTAATGCACATCTTGATGAAATGTTTGAATTAATATTTCCCCATCTCCCCCATTTCTGTCAATATTGAATATTGAAAAAGACCGGAACGATGTTGACCATTGATTCCTGCCATTTTCTACATACCCACAGGCGAATACAGTATTAGCGGTCATCTCAAGCCTGTACTCATGATGGCCTAGCACTCGAACACTTGTCACATGACTATATCTGCTTAATATCCTGAACCCCAACCTCTCCCTCGCGGCAACGCAAGCATTACAGGATTTTCAGTTGTGTGGTGGGCCTCTGACCCTTTAACTCATTATTGCTTTCAAGCTGTTCCTGTTTAAAATTGCTAGATTGATAATTACACAATGTATTTACTGAATAATCAAAACCAATATATTAGCCTGTAAACAAAAAAAAAAAAAGAAAGAAATGACCGAGGTCAATAATGGGCTGACAGTGTTCTCAATTGTGATGATGTAGAGATTAGGGCAAAAAGACAAATCATTAATTAATCCAGTATTTTCTCTGAATTCAGTCTACCTTATTAGCTGTTTTTTTTTTTTTTTTAATTATTTTTTAAGGAGTTTTTCAGCAACATTTAAGATTTCATTAGTCGAATTGTTTTCAGCTTTCTAAAGAATGCGCTATATTTGTGGGAAATCACAGCTGTACACTCATTGCTGCTTTGCGGTAAATATGAATTTATTGATGTACCAGTGCTTCTTGGATCGAACCATTGATTGGTTGATAAGGTCTTTATAGTCCGGCTTCTGTGAAATTTGTAGGAAGGCTACAATATGTGACTGTATGAGCGGAAATTATTTTATTTATTAGTTATTCATGAGATTTAAACCTTGTTTAAATACCATCTTCAGCAACATTTACTCCATAACATTCTATTTTGAGAAGGAATTATTAGAAATGTCCGTCAATTGCAGTGTATGCAATCTCATATTATAGCCTTCCTCTTTGACGCAAGGCTATACGTCTTCATCATTAATGGCAATGCAGCTTATTGGTAACCTATTTGCTCAGTAAATGAATTCAATTAACTGTCCGATTCTTAATCGGAAGCGGGTTGAGAGTTAACCGGCATGATGGTAACGTCACTGGTTGTAGACAGTTTTATTTTTACTTAAAAAAAACTTATCCAGAGTCGTCAAAACTGAAATGTTTTTTTTAAACGAGTTCTTTGGGCTATTGAGCTAATGGAACGCTGATGCAAAAAATATACATTTACCATTTTGTGAGCTACAGGAATTCAATAGCTTCTAAAGACATTGAGGTTTTCTGTCACCATTAATGTGGTTTGAAAAATGCTTGCTAAATATTGCAGTGAACAATAATGCAAGCTAACGGGAAATGGACAATTCTACCGATTGATCCTCACAACTGAACGAATTAACACTTAGTTGCTAATTAGGAAATATAAATGAGTACAGGTTTGGAGAAGTAATGCGCTTTAAGGCAAGGTTAGAGCAGGGATATAATCCCTCCGATGGCAAGTCCTGGGTGGAAGAAGTTGAAGTCGTTCCAGTGAGCTGTTGCATACATGTGTAATTTCAGAGTACATTGATGTGCAGTGTTACCCTCGTTTTCTCACCCTGGTTTTCTCTTCCCCCTCAGGAAATGATGTGTTAGAGGAAATGTTCCTGACCGAGCCTGTGGCTCATGAGGTCGCCATCAGTGACATACAGAAATGCTTCACATCAGGTACCTTGTGGCCAAATCTTTTAGCCCCATCACAAATGATGTTTTCCACTGCTAGAGCATTGTTTTGTTGGAGCAGTGGCCCCTGAAATTAATTGCGCAAAAAACTATCGCGAAGTGAACTGATTTGTTATGTCTGACAAATGAGATTAGATTGGATAAATTATGATCCCCCGCCACAAAGTGCGACAGAGGACATTAGATTGGGGACTGTCGGTCTGTGTGTGCTTCCGTCCTTCCAGGCCACAATGAGGATTTCTCTGAAACTATTATACCTAGATGTCTGAAGTTTTCTATGCTTTCTTAAGCTACTCATGATTTACGTTAACTTCAAAAATGAATGTTGAAGCATATATATATATTTTTTACTGAGTTATGTCCCTTGGTTGTGGCAGGGGATAGTGATGAGACTGTTGTCCTGTTTAACATGCTCTGAGCAACTTCCTTGCGAAATTTTTGCCTGGTAGGTGTTTAGAAGCAGGCTGGATTGATATCATCTTCTGCATTTTCGTGGTGCAACCTTTGAAAGTTTCCTTGATCAAAACAGTTTCCATTGGTGAGAGTTTTTGAAAAGAATGTTGTGTGATCACCGCTTTACTTATCATGTCTTTTCTCTTTTCAGCTGTGGGACCCGGGCGTGAGATTCAGGTGACAGTGACGGTGATGGAGAGTCCAGAGTCTCCACCCCAAACGGTGGAAGAGCCTGATCCACCCTCGCTAGTCACCGCCTACCGGAAGGCCGACGTGGTGCTAGACACCCCCACAGATACCATCGAGTCAGAGGAAATGACACCAGAGCCTCCTCCTGAAGAGATGGAAGAGGAGGAATCTCCATTGAGGGCTTCTCCCTCACCAACCAAAGAGATGGCTGCTGAGCCCGTGGCTGTGGAAGGAGAGGAGCCGATGGAAGTCTTGCCTTCTGAGCCAGCTTGGCCAGACAAGTCAGGCAAAGTGGCTCACCTGAAGCCGCTAGGGTCACCAGCACAGAAGACCGAGCCTGTGAGTGTGGGAGAAGAGGAGAAGGAAAAGGTGGTGGTGAAAGATCCACTCCCGGTGACGGTAGAGCCGGAGTCTGAGGATACTCCCCTGGCAGCAAAGGCCAGTTCCACTGTTGAGGTAGACTCCTCCCCCACTGCGATCGACACCACCCCCACTGCGGAGATCGACACCACCCCTACTGCGGAGATCGGCCCCTCTCCTACTGCGGAGATCGGCCCCTCTCCTACTGCGGAGATCAACACCATCCATACTGCGGAGATCAACACCATCCCTACTGCAGAGAGCGACACCATCCCTACTGCAGAGAGCGACACCACCGCTACTGCGGAGATCAACACCACCCCTACTGTAGAGAGCGACACCACCCCTACTGCGGAGATCAACACCACGCCTACTGCAGAGATGGACTGCATCCCTCCAGCAGAGATGGACTCCACCCCTACTGCACAGATTGACCCCACCCCTATTGCTGAGATGGCGACGACCTCCGCCACTGAGATGGAAACCTCCCCTACCACACACATGGACGCCATCCCCACCACACCGATGGACACTGCCTCCACCATACAGATGAAAAGCACCACCACCGCAGAGATGGACACCGCCACCATTGCACAAATGGAAACAACCACCACCATTTCCATCGCAGAGATGGACACCAGCGGCACTACCACAGAGATGGACACCACCGAAAGTGTAGAAATGGTCACTGCCTCCACTGCAAAGAATGACTCCACCTCCGCGAACGAGCTCGGCACCTCTCGCCTCAGCCCCCTGGTTCAGGAGCAGGTCCTCAAAAGCTCACCCCGTGAGGAGGAGCCTACGGACGTACTAGCTAAATCTTCTCCCTCGCCCAGACCTGCCTGGACCTCCCCCAAGGAGCCGTCCCCTCTCCCTGCCACCATCGCCGCCCCCAGCCCCACCCCAGTGACTGGCGAGCACGGCGGAAATGTGCCTTCCACCACCTTCATCCCTGTCACTCCCAAAATTGGCATGGGGAAGCCAGCCATTTCAAAGAGGAAGTTCTCTCCAGGGAGGCCTCGGGCCAAACAGGTAGGCCAATGGACTTTTAGTTGGTATTTGGGTCTTTTTGACAGGAAATGCCTCTGCTCAGTGGCTGATTATGGCAGTGCCCCCAAGCGTGACGGCCACCGTTGTTAATTTTTTAACTCTGTCACATTGATTAGTCAAGGGCAGCGGCGTGTGCTTATTCGTTTGGGAAGGTTCTAGCAGGGCCTACCACGTGTCTGGGAGTGTCGTAAACACTCAGGGACTGTGGAGCTGGGCCGATTTGCCAAGCGGCTGCTGCTCAGGGAGGTGCAATAACACTTTAAGGGGGTGTGTAGTTTGAGACGGCATTCCTCTGACAGTACGATGCTGGGAGGCCCAGACCTAATTTTCACCGCTGGATTATGTGGAAGCCTCCTTCTTCTCCCTTGTGTGCCTTTGCTTGTGATTTCTAAGCCCCTGAATGCAACAGCATTATAGGTGGGCTGATGGTTTCATTTATTTATTTATTTATTTTTGGACAAGCTGTCAGAAATTGAAATCAGACTTGACATCTGGCCAGTTTTCTCAAGGATTAAGTACGAATACATGAAATGTAATCTGAGCTGCAGTTTTCATCTTTCTCTCTCTCTCTCCTTCTTTCTCTCATTCTCTCTCTCTCTGTAAGGCTGTGTTGGCAGGGATTTCACTTTGGAATTATGTACATTCACGTGGATAGAGTACAGATGAGATGAAAGCATTGTCATTTTGAGTAGTTGTTCAAATCATCTTGAGACAAACTTCCTTTTGATCTAGTCATCGTGGCTCTCGGCCGCCCAGTACCAAGCTCTCTCTGGAGATCTATGTATTAGTTTGTGTTCCTGAATGCAGTTATTAAGTTAAGTAGACGCTCTCTTTCGTGTTTTCATTCTCTGCATATGACTTCCAAGAGAATTTACACTTTCGGTGCACGCTTCTAGGTGAGTAGAGTAGGACTGGTACCTCTGTTTTTAGATTTAACTTCTTATTACTTACATTTACACTGTCAGCCTGCTTGAGGAAGGCCCAGTGGAATCCTAAAATGGAAGCACAGGAGCACTACTGTGGTGACGGGCATTAATAGCAATATCCAGGGAAATGTAATTCTGCTTACGATTTAGAAGACTGCATTCAAGTGGATGCATTGTCACCAATTATCTTATCGATGGAATTCAGGTAGGTATGTCTGTGTGTATTGTCTGCAAAGGAATGGCGATCATGCAAAGCAATGTCTTTCTGTAATTCAATCAAAGGTCAAGTAGAGTTTTGAAACTAGTCAAACTACATTGCAACATGACAAGTAATTTCATTAGTGCCCAACCATTCAGCTGTTTATTTTTAAAGTTTGTATTTGAAAGGTGCATTTGGCCTGAAGCGGGGCATATCGACTTCCCCAGCAGTGCATATTCATTTTAGAGGCTAGCCGAACGTATACGCCTCCTCCGTTGATATTGTGAAGGACATATGAATGAATGAGCTGAAATATTCAAGCCCTGTTGGACTGCTTTTTACTTGATGACATGGCATAGCCTGTAGATTTCTTTTTATTGCATAAATATTTATAAATGCTAATGTGGTTCTTGGGATGGCCTTACAGAGGGAGCTTAAATAAGTTATTTGAGAACTTCCATACTACTTTTATTAATTAATTGGACTAGCCTACATTTTGTGTTATTGGTGAGCCGAGCTGGAGCAAATTGTCAGGATGACGTGTTGACTGTTGGGTGGCAGGGTCAATGGCCAGCCGTAGTAACCGAACCGAGGGCACTAGTTTCGACAGACCTCTTTCGTAGTATCGATGTAGGATGGCGCGGGGAGGTTTGTTCCATTTCTATCTTCCGTTGCTGAGAAACCATTTGGTCCTGACTCATTTCGGTGCATTTCGTGGTTTTTCTGCGCATTTTCCTACCGAGAGCTCTGTGTTTAGATGGGTGTTGGGAGAGCTTTACCAAATCGTGGGGCGTAGTTCTGACACTGCGGTGTGGAGATCCCTCCCATTCATTCTCACCCACTTTCTGTTGACAACACCCTTTGCATCTGTACCCTCATGCTGTAGTTTTTTGTGTCCGTGTGTTCATACTGACACCATTTACCCTGTCCCTGTTCTGCCGCTGACAGCATTCACAACTGCATGAATCTACTGTTAGTCTCAAGTGCTCGTAATGATGTTGTTTTCATCTCTATCTTCTCCTTACGGGTTAGTTTTGTTCACTTCAGTGGTTTATATTAAGTGCTTTAAATATATACGTTTGGGGCGCATTTTATTTGTTACAAGAGAATGGAGAGTACCCTCAGCTGTTATACATAATTCAGCATAAATTGGCTTGAATAAATAGTGTTTTTCCTTCCTTTGCCCACGGTAATTGTTTTACTGTCACTGATTAAAGGCTTAAGCTGGGAAAAGTGTGTTAAGAGACCCTGTGGGATGTGTCTCTCCACGTTCCCATCAGGTCCCCCGCGGTTTAGTTCATTCCCACGCAGGCGCCCTCCGCGGCGCGCGCCGTCGCGTGCGATCGGCAAACCAGCCGACAAGCATCGCCGTAGCCGCGCCCTCGCCCTCCGTGCCCCGGTCGAATTTGCTCGGCTCAATAAACGAGCGCGGCAATTCATGAAGACTGGCCTGCCGTTAGCCCCTGCCTGTTTTGTTCGTGTAAATACGGCATCCTCCTCTGCAAGTATGCATGCGCGTGACATGGCAGTGCTGTCGTTGACCTAGAATTAGCCAGGACGAGCTCTCAGCAGTTTTTCTTGTAATCGCCGCCGCCACCACCTGCGTTCGTCCGGGCGGCCGACCCTGCCTGGCTGTCGCTCAAAATTTAACGCAAATCAATCTCAGCTGCGCATCCATCGTTTGTTTGTTTTTTTTGTTTGTTTGTATATGTGTATTTTCTCTTTGTCTAACACTAAGTGAACGGTCTCTGATAACCCGTGTCATCCGGCTCATTATTTGCATGTGTTTGCATGTCTGCTCAGTTTTTCTCCTCATGTTTTGTTTATTTCTTTGTTTTTCCGCCGGTGGCTGCCACTTTATGTTGCTGCATTTTGTCCCTCTTCTCCATCACCCGCTCTGCCGCAGGGAGTGCGGATCGCCCACGGCACACACTCCCCGTCATGGTCCCTGGACCAATCGGAGGGGTGGGACTCCCCAAAGGCCGGACAGTCCCCGACCACACCCATCTGGAGCATCAAAGTGGTAATAAATGCCTGAAATTAATGAATGCCAGTGACTCATCATGGCGAGCTGACCTTAGAGCACTGCAGTAGTCTTATAATTGAGTTGGATGGTAGCCAAGAATGGCAGTCTAACCCTATGGTGAACAGTGGTGAAGGTTATGACAATGTGCTTGTGTTGATACAGTATCACGCACACGACCTTAGTGTTCTCTTGATTGTTTCATTGCTTTGTGTTAAGAAGGTATGTTATCATGTGCTGGAATTGGCTCATTGTCCAGTGATTTTGGGGTGCAGCGGTGTGTTGCGGAGTTAGCCTGAGTAGCTGTGTGCTACATGCTGATGAGGCGGCCCTTGACCGGATGACGGGCGGTTTTGTGCGCGCACGTGGCCGCCCAGGGACCGAGGCCAGGTGTTCGAGGGGGAGGGCGGTCTTGTTGCGACACGGGGCGCCGTCTGTTGCCCGCCAACAGGCCTATGTTTTTTCCCCAAAGCCACAGGGGCGCTAATCTCCTGCTTTTGGCAGAGCGCCAGGGCAGGTCAGAGACCCATCCTGCTGCTGTAAACCCCCCACTTCCTTATGCAGTGTGCTGCCTCTACCACTCTCTCACTCTCCCACTCTCTCTCACACACACACACACACACGAGCTCATACATGCGCGTGCACACACTCACGCACGCACTTACACACAGGCCCCTGCATGTGCACACACACACATGCGCGCGCTCACTCACACAAGCATACGCACACACATACGCGCACACTCGCACTCAACACTCACACATTCACGTGCGTGTGCACACATTCAAATATACACCCACAAATCTATTTGCATACGCATTCACAGTCACAAGTGCACTCTCACACATGCCAGCATGCACGCGTACACACACACACACACACACACACACACACACACACACACACACACACACACGCACTGCAAGGAAAGGCAGTTCTTGGAATTCGACCTCAGTGTGACTGGTGCGATGAGCCTTTGTAGGAAGGGTTGACAGGATAATGAATCTCAAATGGCCTGGGACATCAAAGGGACCCTGTCAACAGTCCAGTGCCCTTAAACTACAGCGTCCGGAGCGATGACTGTCTCCCTAAATGCGCCGCGGTGTTTGGAAAATTACAATTATTATCGAAAACATCGGCCTCTTTTGATCGAAAAGCACTTCCTCTGTGGCCACATTCCAATTTGGGGGGGCTGCACGTGTCCAAGATGGAGGAGATCTGTGGGAAGATCAAAAGCCACACGGGTTCGCATTTGTCCTCGTTTCTCCTGGGCTCATAATGGCCGTTTATGGGCCTGCCTTTGCGTGGTGGAGTGCTATGACATTTTACCAGGCTAATGAGAAAGGCATTTCTGCTGTTCTAGCCTGCTGCGCGTTTCCAAGCGCGCTTCTGAGCTAGTCAGCTTTGAATGAGACTGGTATGATACAGGTCCCAGCGTTTTTGCACACACTATTTCCCGCTAACTGATGACAATTCTTACCTGGATGTCTAGGCTGTTGGGCGATGGGGCGGGGGGATGTGCTGTAAGCTTATGAGACCAGGCTTTCTTGTTGCGGTTCCAGTTTAGTGACGCATCAAGCAAATCAAACGTAAGCTTCAGGCTAGTGCCTCCGGCTAATGCTTGTATGAGGCTGACGTGGACGCTTGTCGTAACAGGCCGGCCCACGTGGGGCATGGTGGTGCTGGGCCGGGCGTACCCGTTTGGGTGTGGGGGGGGGTGGGGAGAAGGGGGGGGGGCGGGTGGGTGTGTGTGGATGTGGGGAGGGAAGGTGAGGGCGTTTGGGTGTGCGGGGGCGTGGGGAGAGGAGGTGGGGGCGTTTGGGTGTGCGGGGGCGTGGGGAGAGGAGGTGGGGGCGTTTTGGGTGTGCGGGGGCGTGGGGAGAGGAGGTGGGGGCGTTTGGGTGTGCGGGGGCGTGGGAAGAGGAGGTGGGGGCTTTTGGGTGTGCGGGGGCGTGGGGAGAGGAGGTGGGGGCGTTTGGGTGTGCGGGGGCGTGGGGAGACGAGGTGGGGGCGTTTCCCTGCCACGCAGTCAGCCGCAGCCTCAGGTGAACCCATCGAAGCCTTAGGCTGACAGCCGAGCTAAATAAAGAAGATTGTGCCAAACACCGCGCTCCTCGCTGTGAACCTGTTTGACATCTCGCTCACGAGGAACCCACCCCCACCCCAACTCACTTATTATTGCTCACAATTAACACCCACACCCGCTCGGTGTTCAAACAAACTTGAGAGGGTCCGCTCTTTCTGAAATTTTTTGAAGGTCATCTTCTGTTCAGCATTAGGTTTGAATTACAATATGAAATTTTGAGAAATGCTTTTTTTTGTGGGCCTTAAAGGCATTATTCCAGGCTTGTTGTGTCCAACCAAAATTTTTTTTAGTTTTATTTCCTAAGAGATGGTAATACCCTGGAATTAGCTGTGGGGTTAACGGAAAATGCTCTTTTCGATGTCCCACTCCACACTGCTCCCGACTTAAACGCACAGCTGCACTGTTTGTTAGGAGTGAGTGCAGTGGCCTTTGTTTACTGGTTATGCGCTGATGATGGTCCCATACCGTTAATCCACACCTGTGAGTGTGACAGACTGTGGAGTAGCAGGTCTCTTTACACCAGGCCTTCAGTGTAGTGAGGTGTGATTGATGGAGGGGTCTTGCTGAAGTCCCTGCAGGAATGAAAGCAGGGCTGTCAAATGGATCTCTACAAAAGAGGGGGATTCTTTGTTGTATGAAGTAACTCCCACAATGACCTAAACTACTTCCTTAAGATGTCCTCACGGGGGTCATTTGTAGCCGTTAAGTACCAAGTAGAATAATTTTTTTTCGTATTTCATTTTTAATAAATTTGTTTTCTTCGCTTTTGAGAGGGTTTGCTTTTGAAATTTTGTAAATAAATGAATAAATAAATAAATAAATAAATAATAATAATAAATAAATAAAAATAGTCCTTGCCTCATGATCTTCCTCCCAGTCTTGAGTGTATCTCAGGTCTTATTTCCCGGTGTTGGTGCCGTGTTACAGGACTGCACTAATAATTTTGCGAGTTGTAAGAGATGTGAGTAAAGAGCTCCTTGTTCAGCCTTCGTTAATTACCAGGCAAGTTCCTTGGGACATCATTACATCAGCTGAAAAAGCCCTGGAACTTTGTCATGACTAATTGATTCCTTAAATGCGCTTTCCTCTCACGCGAGAAAAAGAGGGGGGGAAAGAGGAATGTGCGAGCTTATCAAGCAGATGAATCATATTTCATTAAAGAGCTAAATATGGATTAGCAGTTCATAACGAGTGTTTGCATTGATGTGGTTATGATTTGCCGTCGTAAATGTCGCTGGGTGACTCTCAGTGGTTGAGGGGCTCTGGAAAATTGGGGGGCGGGGTATAGGACAAGGTCAACAAATGACGTCCCTTGGAGTCAAATATGCAATTGTGACGACATTTGCCACTCTCTACGGGCCTAGTTGGAGGCCCTTATGTCTTGGGTTGGATTCCATGACCCCCAGCTGACCTGTATTTTCACTCCTTGCAGGGTCGCGGTTCAGGTTTCCCTGGCAAGCGAAGGCCCAGGGGAGCCGGGCTCTCCGGACGAGGGGGACGCGGCCGCTCCAAGCCGAAGAACGGGATCAGCCCCATTGCCGCTCCGGGAGTACGTTTTGCACATGACACCGCGCATTACGCAATCCCATCTGTGACAGCCCCCTGGAGTTCTGGCAGCTCAGTGTATCGGCCAGAATGCTTCTTTACAAGTCGCCACATGCTAGCGCATAACTGCCCACTCTACGTCTGTGGGCGTCCAGCCCACGCAGTCATGTGACCACTCATTATAGCCCTGTCACCTGCAAACAATAATCAAAATCTACTTTGCGACAGCTCTAAAAATATTTGTATCTGTTGATACCCTTCGGCCTTAATGCGTTTGGCCTTCAGGTTAGCAGTGGTAAGCAGCTGTTTGTTCAGTAATAGCAGTGGCGGGGCTTTGGTCTTTGAATTTCCTAAAAGGACATGATGGGGTCTGACCTGTTTTGGGATGTGCACCTACCTCTGCGCTTTACTGTTTATTTAGCTCTCTTGAATCTTGGTCTCCCATTTGTATAAGCCCCAGATATAGCTGCAGGCTTCAAATGTGATTTTAAAGATTTTATCATCCTTTACCAATGTTTATTGAGCTGGCAGAGGAGTAAATCTCGGGTAGCTTGTTGGAACAAATGTTTGCATGCGGACTAACCCTCTGGGACTGCAGTTGCGCTGCCTAATCTGTCCTGTCAGGGTGAGCCACAGCCTGTCGATTCAGGAAGTGCCAACATTTGGCTCCTAGTCCCAGTTTAGACTCCAGTCACTGACCACACTTGTTTCTGTCCTAATGCACAGTTGCAGCTGGGTGCCATGGAGACGGTGTTCCCAGCGAAAGAGGAGGAGGAGAACGCCATGCACAACACTGTCGTCATGTTCTCCAGCTCCGACACGTTCACTCTCAAGCAGGTGTGTGTGTGTCTGTATCTCTATATCTGTGTGCTTTTGAATTTATATTCCTATTTACAGTGTACTGTGTGTGTTTGGGTGTGTTTGCGGTGAGTGTGCTTGTGTGGATGCTTGTCTGTCTGTGCGCACATGTTGTGTGTGCCTGTACCTCTGCTTGTGTACGTGTGTTCACGTGCACTGGTGCGCCATGCCTGTTTTGTATTATGGCCTTGACTGTTCTATCTCAACCCTTCAGGACATGTGTGTGGTGTGTGGGAGTTTCGGACTGGGCGCCGAAGGCAGACTGCTGGCGTGCGCCCAGTGTGGCCAGTGCTATCACCCTTTCTGCGTCAACATTAAGGTAAAGGAAAACTCCGGAAGGTCACTCGCAGCGCAGGGACAATGATGCCGCCCTCCTTCCCCCTGCGCTATTACAGCAGAGCCCCCTGTCAGTGATGAGTCATCGCCCAGTCAGTCTGTGCCAGGGGCAAGCACGACTGCGGCGTCACTTACCGCTATACAGGATGATACCGCGCCGATAGCGGACGAGCAGCCGCTCGCCGCAATCGCTCGATTCGCCCGGGACGGTGCGGAACGGCGATGAAGCTGGAATCCTGAGGTGGCGCTGAACTCCTGTGTTAAGAGCGCGGATTACAGTGGATTAAAAAGCGCACACACCCATTGTGCGCGGTTAAATCGAATGAGGCTTAGCCAGAGTGCCCTGATCCTTATCGCAGAACGCCCGCAATTACAGCAAACAAACTCTGGAAGCCAAATTCGCTAAGCCTTCAGGTGGCTGGGTTTTTATTGTTGCTGAAGATTATGCTCCCCATCCTCCCTGCTTGATATAGATGGCTGTTCTTACAGAGAGATTTGAGGGCTCTCTTAAACAATCTGTGTAACACAAGACAAAGAAGCTGGATAGCAGACGTATATATTTTCTCTGTTTTGTAATTATAGTATTATTTGAATTTGTCTAGGCATTACTATTGTAATTTAATATCATGTTTGAGAACGATTGTTCATTGAAAAGTGTGGTTTTATTTCTTAATGCAATGGAAGATTGAATCCAGTGAGACTTGTGTTTACACGACCTGTGAAATTTCATGAGGTCTCTGTAGATTTGGCTCAGTGAATTTGGATTGCTGTTTGCCTGGCTTCTGGAATGTCTTTCTCAAACAGATTGCTTTTTTTTAAAAAATAATTTCTATACCATCCTGCTCAGAGTTTGGAATCAATGACAATTTTCTCATCTTTTGGAAGAGTTAAATGATTTCTCCCATGAAGACCTGAATTGATTGATTTGTAGAGATACGATAAATAATAATTACGTAAATTTGCTTTTGATTACACTTTGAAACTGTTTCAAATTGCGTGTTTACATATGAGAGGTTTTTTTTTTTAACACAATGGAAAAGTTTCACAAATAAAACCGCTGTTGTCACTGAGGTCATCCACAAAATTAGATTCAAGCCCTAAATTACCGGGCTTGTGACCGCTAGATGAGTTTGACCTTCTGCTGTCACAAAGGAGGGGAGAGACGCTTGATGGTGGAAAATGAAGTTTAAGCTCCGTGTTTAGCCAGTTTTTCACCAGTGGCTACAAGCCAGCGCCTGTATTCACCTGCCTGTAGTCTCCCATCAGATGTGCCATTACAGCAGTTTGATCAACATACCCTGATTATCCTTATTGTTCTATGTATTTTATTATACTTGGAGGTTCTGCTTTGAGATCTGAGGAGTTTGAAGAAGTGTCTGTTTCCTGGGCTTCGACCTTACTGTTCAACTCCATTTTTTTTTTCATGACAGAATTTAACCTTTGGAAATGCAGCAATATTGTGTCTTCCTAAATGGTCATTATGGCCTGAAAGAACATTGGCTGATTTTATTATTCTTAGAAAAACATATATTGCCAGTTTTGTACTATTGTACCATTGATGGGTCATATTTGGTTATTGTAACTGAGCCCCCTAATCCTACCTTGCTGCTCAGCTCTTGACCCTTGACCTGACCTGTGCGCTCTGTCTCCAGATCACTCGGGTGGTGCTGAATAAAGGCTGGCGGTGTCTGGAGTGCACGGTGTGTGAGGAGTGCGGCAAGGCAACAGACCCTGGCCGACTGCTGCTGTGCGACGACTGCGACATCAGCTACCACACGTATTGCCTGAACCCGCCCCTGCAGACGGTCCCCAACGGCAGCTGGAAGTGCAGATGGTGAGAACTGCGCTTAGCTGCTTCTAGATCAGTTTTTGTATCCTATGTAACACGACAGATTTGGATTAGCCTCAATTAAACTGATCCCAGATCAGCTGCTGACCTGAATCACTGTAAAGCTCTGGCCTGCTCGCATTTGCCTCAGTTTTCATTTTTTATTGTTGTTGATTTGTGGTAGTTGTGTAATATTCAATGGGTGAGCGTGACTAACATTTTATTGGAACACATTGTGTTCGTTCAGTGATTTCACACGCCTCATTATTTTTGTTTTGGCTGTTAATTCTGAATCACTAAGTGTAATTGCTGTGCGCCAGATGAGATGCCTAGTGACTCAGTTTGTGCAAATACCCATAGAGGGTCGCTTGCATTTCAGCACGTGTTTGTATGTGAAGCGAAATGGAAAAATGTTCAGAAAATAGTGTTAAATAAGATGATTTTGTACTAATTAAATTAAATTAAATTTCCGGTAAATGACTTTGAGGTGGGTTGCAGGGACTTGACTGATTGAAATGGACTGTTTAAAAAATGTCTATTTAAGAAGCCCCTGAAAAGGACTCCCGACTCACAATAACACACTACCTCCTTTATTTGTACAGGTGTGTATCCTGTACCCAGTGTGGGGCCACCTCCCCGGGTCCTCGCTGCGAGTGGCAGAACAATTACACCCAGTGCGCTCCCTGCGCCAGCCTGGCCTCCTGTCCAGTGTGCCTGAGCAGCTACTGCGAGGAGGAGCTCATCGTGCAGTGCCGACGGTGCGACAGGTGGGCGCCGCGCCAACCGGCCCGACTGCCAACGCCGCTCCTCTCCCCTCCGTAACGTCTTCATCTCAGCGGCCGTTACGGCGGTCGGTGGAGCGGTCTCACTTTAGAGTGCATTATTCCTCCCAGAATCCCTCTGTGCTGTTCTGCTCTTCCTGCTTTACCTTCAGGTTTTGTACCTTGTGGTTACATTAGACGCCCAGGGTGGGATTCTGGTTTGACAGCTTCATCAGTCGAGACACGGATCCGAGCCACAGGGTTGAGCTGCAGGGTTTTTTTTTGTCCATCTGTTGCCGTTATTATACATTTTTCGTTGCTACGTCTGAGGACTCATTCCATTTCTCCCCCTCCTCCTCCTCGCAGGTGGATGCACGCCACCTGTCAGAATCTGAATTCCGAGGAGGAGGTGGAGAGCGTGGCCGACGACAGCTTCGACTGCACCATGTGCCGCGCCCACATGCCGCCCTCGCAGGGTGAGGTTTGGAAGTCTGCCAGTGCGGAAAACGGAACCGTCCTGGTTACCAGCCGCGTCCTACCCCCCCACCCTTTCTTTCTACAGACCTATTTCCAGCTAATCTAATTCATTATTTAGTCGCCATACTGGAGGACACAAATGCATGGTTGCAGTCCAGTTGCAATGTTATATTTTGAGAGTTGAATGAGAGTTGTACTGGGGTTTACGTTTGGCGGGAACATGGCGATGGTTTAATGTTCGAGGTGGTTTTTGACATTGAGCCGTTGTTTTAAAGAGAATGGAAAGCATTCTCCTTAAAAGCCCTCTTCGCTGTAATCAATGTTGCTTTGATTCTCCACCATTTGCGCTAACGCTCTTGCTTTGACCTGCCTGTTTTGTACAGTTACCACGGTAGCGGTCGCCATGGAACCTGCTGAGCAGCTGGTCACGGCGCAAATCGTGACGAAAGTCAGAGATCTGGGTAATTGATCACGTTTCCTTGAGACAAACGTAGCTGTCACTACTAGCACCTAAAAACCGAGGAAGTGTACCTTTTTCCGAGAAATTCCTACAAAAACTAAGAATACGCCGAGGTTTACTGACGAGTTGAGGCAAACTCTGTTAACCTCGTAAAAATTTTTCTGGGGTAGACCGAAAAATTTTCAGACGTATGAAAAAACATGAATATTCGTTGAATTTCGTAGGAAGTTTTGAATGGTCAGTACTGTAGTTCAGCCTCCTGTGTCTGTGCTGCATACAGGAACTGGCAAAGGGAAGACCACCACCATTATATTAAGAGCAACAAACACAGAATATATTCAATCTGCAAAAGCACCAGTTTACAAACAAATCAGATACACAATGTAATTTGTTAAAAGAGGGCACCTTGAGAGAAGGTGAACATCGAGGTGTTGTCCAAATTTAAGTGAACCGGACAGACTTCGGCATACCCCGGTAAAATTTTTCCGAGGTTTACCGAGTTGGCCTCAAACCTCGGTGTAAGTTTTTGTAGGAATTTCTCGGAAAAAGCTGCACTTTCTCAGGTTTAAGGTGCTACTAGTGTGTGATCATTGGGTTTTTGAGGCTTAACGTTGCGGCTTGGAGATTGACCCCTCCCCCTTTTTGTGCTCTCCCTCAGACCCGGCGAAGACCTACACCCAAGACGGGGTGTGCCTGACAGAGTCGGGCCTGTCCCAGCTGCAGAGCCTGGCTGCCGCCGCGTCCCGCCGCAAGCGGCCTAAACCCAAACTCAAGCTGAAGATCATAAACCAGAACAGCGTGGCAGTGCTGCAGACGCCACCGGACCCCCAGTCCGAGCACTCCCGCGACGGAGACCTCGACGATAGCCGAGGTACCAACCCGCCCTCCAACGCTTGCTGGAGCCAATTTGATCTGCTCTATATTTTGACCCCCTGGTGAAGAAAACCAACAATTCTGTGGCTCATAAGTGTCCCTCAGACAGGGTACTGCAAGGATGTGTGACATTATTTTTTTGCCATGACAGCTGAGAGTCATCGGCTGAGAGTATGTGATGGAAATGATTGTCAAAAGCTCCTGGCGACGCTGCTTGTTAACCTTGTTTAGTCGTCTCACTTTATTTAACTGAAGTGTCTTAACACTGTTGACAAGGCTTTTTACTTCTTCGCCATTCCTTTCAGTAGCTGTTGCCTTGAGCTCCCCATCTGTTCTTTTGACTCTGAAAAATTCCGTTTTTTTTTTTTGCGTTGATTAATAAGTGAATGAACTTTTCTGCTCGTTCGTGCGTGAAATTCTCACCCGAATGCAATTTTTGCACAGCAGACTGCAATTTTTACCTTGTTCACGTCCTTGTACTTTCTTTTAAAAATCACCTCCTTAGTGCATACACATCACAGGCTTCAGACACCCATGGTGCTAATTAATGTTTGGATTTTTCTGTCACTGGAGATGTTACTTAGGTGTTTATTCCAGTGTGATTATTCCAGGTGTGCCCTCCTTCAGAAAATAGAATCTGTCATGTCATGTAGAGAATTGTTAGAAGAAGAATTTCCCATGTCTTTAGTTTTTCAAAACAGTTCACCTCCCACAGAAAACTTTTGAATTGACCTGGAAGTGAAGAGTCATGGTTCAGGAAGTAAATGAACTAACGGCTTAAATAGCAGGAATTTACTTTATAGGCTGGCGAGAATAAGTAGATTGGAATTTGTGTGAAGTAAATGCACCATTATTGGGCATTAAAAATGAAGTTATTGTTCAAACTTACCTCCTCTTGATCACTCGGTGCAGTGATATTTTGCGTAATCTCAGCCGGATGGGATTCTCTGTCATACTTGCAGAGGTGGACCACTTGGACTGTGAGGGGAAGTCAGACTCGAGCCCGGAGCGCGAGGCCGCCGATGAAGACTGCAAAGGGGCGGAGGGCCCTGATGCCGCCAAGAAGAGGAAGAGGAAGCCGTACCGGCCTGGTAGGGGACTTTATTGGAGATGACATGTCCGCCGAACCGTGAAATGGCGCAGTGCGCACGGCAAATCTTAAACAAGGCCCACAATGCACCACTGCTGCTGAAACTCGGCCTGCAGAAAGTCTGTAAAGGCTTTTCCTTTTTGTTATGGCTTTTTCGCTCTCTGACTCTTGCTGTCACTCCTTTATTTCTCTCTCTCTATTTATTTCTCTGCTTCGGCATTTCTTTCTTTTCTCCTCAGTTGTCTTGTGGGTGTTTCGTGCCTAAATATAGCATCCTGGTGCTCTTTAATGTCTTTTTCCATGCAGCAGAGCACCGCCTGCAAAGTAGGTATGACCTTTAACAGCTTGGTGAATTTAGTACCGCTCTGGCGTGAGGTTTATTTTTTTTATTTGATCGATCGATTGATTGGTTGATTGATTGTGCCAGTAAAGAGTTTACCAAAGCAATCTTTGACAATCCCTCTCTTTCCTGGTGATACAAAGCCAGTATTCTGCTGCTGCTATTGGCTCCTGTGCATATTTTTGGATAATGTAATCGGGGCTTCAGTGTATTGGCTATAGGACTTGCCTTAATTTATAATTCCTCTGATTTATTACCACAAAGAGAGGCAGATGAGTACAGATTATGGACAGATTTGCCTTTTCTCAAAAGCGTGTGTCATCCGTGTTTGCAGTCTGTGTGATGTCATCTCTGCACTAAATAATGTGTTGTCAGTCCATGTAATTTGCACTGGTGATGGATGATGTATGGATTTATAGATGGGTGGGTGGACAGATGGAAAGATGATGGACTGCTTTAAATATATATGAAAAAGTATAGCGGAGTGATTTATATTTGAATGAGGGCCAGTTCTTTCTTTAGCTGGCTTTGTTCGGCGTGTACATCACTGAAACACAAAAAGTCCTAATGATGTGATTTTCCTTTTTGTTGCATGGTTTTTCTTTCTGTTCTCAAACTCTTTATTTCGCCAAAGGTTCTGCCCGTTTTGTATCCTTTGATCTCTTTGGCAATTAAGGAAAGAAAGGACCAGGGAGAATGAGAGTGGGAGAGAGACGTCATTCTTTTGTGACCTCGGCTTTTCAGAGATAGGAGTGTTTATTTTTCCCTTGGGACAAAACAAAAACATGTCTCCTATCCTGCCACGTTTCTTCTAACCAACCAATGGTGTGCATTTGTTTGTGCAGTGTAAAATAATGGTTCTGTAACTCAGAGAGTGGGAGGGGTGGGTTAGATTGGCTGATAATACCTTGCATTGTTGGTGGGAGGATTACCTTTATCCACGTGCAGGTGATGTTGCTTTATTTATGACATGAAAGCAAAAAGCATGGTTTCAAAATCTATTCCTTAATTTAGTCATAGGTATACTGAATAGGATTTTCCGAAGAAAAATGGTTGGTATATTCCTTTCCATTTTTCTACCATTAAAAAAATAAACAAATAAATAAATAAATAAAAAAAATTATATATATATATATATATATATATATATATATATATATATATATATATATATATATATATATATATATTTTTATATATATATTTATATATATATATTTTTTTAAATTAATTAATTAATTTTTTTATGGTAGAAAAATGGAAAGGAATATACCAACATGTGTGTAATACTTTCATAATACCTCTTTTGAACTGAAAGTCGTTGATTTGTTTTCTCTATGGTGTTGTATTACAGAGAGATATTGCATGTGTGTTGCCTCATTTTTATACCCGAGTGAAACAGGAAGTGATGCAATGGCTTTCCTTAACTTTCCTTAGCCCTATTTCCAGAAAAGTTGGGATGCGGCGTTAAATGTAAATAAAATAAAATGCAATGATTTGCAAATAATTTAAACCCTATATTTAATTGAAAATGGTGCAAAGACAACATATCAAATGTTGAAATTGAGAAAATTTTTTGTTTTTGAAAAATCTTTGCTCATTTTAAATTTCATGACAGCAAAATGTTTCTACAAAGTTTGGACAGGAGCAATATCTACCACTGAGTTGCATCACCTTTTCTTCTAACAATTCTCACAAAGCTTTTGGGAACTGAGGTGACCAACTACTACAGTTTTAGAAGCAAAATGTTTTCCTATTTTTGCTTGACAGAGGTGTTCAGCTTATGGACACTTTGCAGACTCCTTTGTCAATGTTTTTTTCATAATGTGCCAAATGTTTTCGGTGGGTGACATTTAGTACCCAGCCTCTTTGATGATAGAGCCAGGTTGTTGTAATACATGCAGAATGTTGTGTTTGGCATTGTTTTGCTCAAATGAGCAAGGCCTGTCTGAATGGCAGTATATGAAATTCTCAAATGTTTATATATTGTTTAGCATTAATGGCAAGTTACCCATGCCATATGCAAAAATGCACCCCCATACTATAATGGATGCTGACTTTTGAACTGAGTACTCATAACAAGCTGGATGGTCCCTCTGCTCTTTAGCCCAGAGGACACAGCATCTATCTATTCCTAAAATAATTTCACATTTTTGATTAGTTAGACCACAGGACATTTTCCCATGAGCTGCTCATTTTAAATGAGCTCGGGCCCAGCGAAGGCCTATTGGTGTAATATTTGCATGGCAGAGTTTTAACTGGCATTTGTGGAGATAACAATAAATGGAGTTCACTAACAGTGGTTTACAGAAGTGTTACTGAGCCAATGCAGTGATTTTCACTTCAGAATCCCATCTGTTTTTAAGGCAGTGCTGCCTGAGGGCCTGAAGAACATGGTCATTCAGTGCTGGCTTTCGGTCTTGTCCCTTGTGTACAGAGGTTTCTCTGGATGCTCTGAATCTTTTGATAATATTATGCACTGTAAAGGATGAAATATTCCAATTCTTTGCAATTTTACAACAAGAAACATCATTTTAAATTGTTGAACAATTTGCATATGCAGTCTTTCCCTGAGTGATGAAGTCATTGTCATCTTTCTGAAAAATTTTTTAAGCCCAATCGTGTTACTGACCTGTTGCCAATTAACCTCATTTGCAGTGGTGTTCCACCAGATGTATTTTTTTTTTGCATCATTTAACTTTTCCAGTCTTATGTGGCACCTGCCTCAACGTTTTTGAAATGTGTTGCTGGCGTCTGATTTCAACTGAGCAGGTGTTTTTCAAATAACAGTAATATGTCTTTGTGTCAATCGCTGTCTTTCCAGTGTTTTCACTTAAATATTGGGTTTAAATGATTTGCTAATCATTGCATTCTGTTTTTATTCACATTTTACGCTCTGTCCCAACTTTATTGGAAATCGGTTTGTAGATAAAACTTAAATAAATGAAATGTAATACCTGGTTTAATTTTTGCTTATCATAACATAAACATGAATGGCAAGAACAAGCCTTTCAACCAAACTACGTTCGCCAGTTTCTTTATACTTCTGTGAATATATCCCTTCAGATACTCAATGACTTAATGGTATCTAGCTTGAAGTCAAGCCTGCTCTTGAACACCCCCAAGGTCTCTGCCTCAACAATATGGTCAGGCAAGCTATTACACATTGAAATTACTCTTTGGGTTAAGAAATATTTCCGAATGTCAGTGCTAAATTTACTTTTGGTCAACTTCCATTTGTGACCCCGAGTTCTACTCTTGGTCGAAGGAATCCTACTTTGTTAATCCATTAACATTAAAGACCTCAATCAAATCACCCCTGAGTCTCCTTTTCCTTAGACTAAAGAGATTAAGGATCTTCAGCCTCTTCTCATAGCTTTCATTTTTATACCTGGAATAAGCTTAGTGGCTCTTCTCTGAACTTTCTCTAGAGCCTCTATATCTTTCTTAAAGTAAGGTCCCCTGAACTGTACACAATACTCCAGATGTGGTCTGAGGAATGTGTTGTACAAAAGAAGCATCACCTCCTTCGATTTGAACTCAATACTTTTGGCAATGTATTCCAGCATCCAAATGGCTTTTTTAACTGCACAATGGCTAGATCCTGTGAGGGTTTGGTCAACAATCACTCCCAGATCTTTCTCGTGTGCAGCACATTCCAGTTTTAAACCTCCCATGAAGTAATCCCGTCTAATGTTTATTTCATTTAGCTACATTAAATTTAATTTGCCACATTTCTGCCCAATTCTGGATTCTATACAAATCATCCTGAATCACTTTAGTGGACCCTAAACTATTTCCCAAACCCCCCAATTTAGTATCATCTGCAAATTTAACCAATTTGCTCTCAATATTACTATCAAGGTCATTAATGTAGATGAGGAACAGCAGGGGCCCCAACACCGATCCCTGGAGGACGCGACTCCCCACCATACCTAGCTCAGATGAGATACCACTGACCACCACTCTTTGTGTTCTGTCCTGTAACCAGTTTTGAATCCACTCCAGAACACCTCCTGTAACTCCAATGGAGCTCATTTTAAAAATTTGTCTCTTATGCGGTACTGTATCGAGTGCTTTCTGAAAATCCAAGTATATGATGTCATAAGCCCCTGCTCTGGTCATAAGTCTTGGTGGCATCTCCCAAAAATTCCAGAAGGTTTGTCAGGCATGACCTTCCCTTACGAAAACCACGTTGGCTATCCCTCAAGATACTGTTACGTTCAAGAAATAAGTCCAGCTCATCTTTTATGATAGATTCCAATATTTTGCACGCAATGCAAGTTAAACTGACTAGCCTGTAATTTCCTGGCTCGGTACGGTCCCCTTTTTTATATGTTGGTATTATATTGCCCTGTTTCCAATCATTTGGTATTTCTCCAGTTTCTAAAGACCGCCTGAAGTTGGTGGATAGCAGCTTAAAGATGATCTCACCAACTTCCCTGAACACTCTAGGATATAAGCCATCAGGACCCGCCGCCTTATCTGCCTTTAGTTTATGCAACTTGTCTAATATTTTGTTATCCCGAACCTCAATTTCTGCTAAATAATCTTGAGCATTTAACATGCCCTCTGGCCAAATAAAGACCCCCTCTGAGGTAAAATTCCCAACAAAGTAACTATTCAAGGCATCCGCAATATCCTTGTTATCATATAGCAGCGATCCGTTTTTATTATCCCCCGCTAACACGAAGTGGGAGGGGGATATAGGTTAGACCTTCGTCCGTCCGTCCTTCCGTGCGTCCGTGTGTGCGTCCATCCGTCCGTCCGAGATAAAGGGGACAGCTTATCTCAGAAACTACTACAGATACAGTAACCAAATTTGGTGTGTAGCTTCAGACCATAAAGGCCTTGATGGAGTTCGAAAATAAGAAGCACACGATTGGCGGGGCATGTTGTAGACCATTTCGACTTGTTTTTTATGCACTTAACCTGCTCTTTAACTTTCCTTTTTCTGCTACAGTACTGAAAGAAGCGCTTAGGGATAGTTTTTGCCCCCTCTGCAATTTGTCTTTCATACAGTCTTCTGGCATTCCTCAGCTCTTTTTTGACCACAGCCCGCATTTTACAGTATTCAGCCTTAGTGTTCTCATTGTTATCCTTTATGTACATCTTATAAAGATTACTCTTTTCCCTCAAAATCCTACGAACACTTTTAGTCGTTCACTGAGGATTTTGCTTCAGCTTACTTTTGGACATCTTTGGAATGAATCTGCATTGTGTTTCAAGTAAAACCCCCTTCAAGCTTTCCCACATCTTCCATTTTATTTCACTTAGATATGAGCGCATCCTGTCAAAGTTTGCTCGCCTAAAATTGAAAATTTTTGTTTTTGAATACACCTTTTTAACTTCCCATGAAACATCAAAATTAACAGCAGAGTGATCACTTGTCCCAAGTGGCTTCAGTACCTCAACATTGCTAATTCTATCTGGGTCATTACAGAGCACCAAGTCTAAAATTGCCTTCTCTCTAGTAGGTTTATTAACATACTGCACCAAGAAATTATCATTTATAACATCTAGAAATTCTTCCACCCCCCTACCCTGTCCTTTCACCATTTCCCAATTGATACCAGTATAATTTAAGTCGCCCATACAGTGGGGGAAATAAGTATTTGACCCCTCGCTGATTTTGCAGTTTTGCCCACTTGCAAAGAAAGCATCTATAATTTGAATCGTATATACATTCTAACAGTGAGAGACAGAATCACAAAGAAAATTCCAGAAAATCACATCATATGAATTTATAAAAATTGATAACCATCTGAGGAGGAAAAATAAGTATTTGACCCCCTACCAAACAGCAAGTATTCTGGGTCCCACAAGCCAGTTAGTCATTCTTTAAGACACAACCCCAATCCCAGCTAATTATTTACATCAAATACACCTGCCTCACCTCATTACCTGTATAAAAGACACCTGTCCACTCCCAAACAACCAGATTCCTACATCTCCACCATGGGCAAGACCAAAGAGCTGTCAAAGGACATCAGGGACAAGATTGTTGACCTACACAAGGCTGGGATGGGCTACAAGTGAATCGGAAAGCAACTTTGAGAGAAAAAATCAACTGTCGGTGCAGTTATCAGGAAATGGAAGAAGTACCACACTGCCGCCAACCTCCCTCGGTCTGGGCCTCCATGCAAGGTCTCGCCTCGTGAGATGTCCCTGATCATGCGAATGGTGAGGAATCACAAGGGGGGAACTGGTTAATGAACTGAAGGCAGCTGGGACCACAGTTACAAAAGAAACAGTTGGTAACATACTACGCAGTCATGGATTGAAATCCTGCAGCGCACGCAAGGTCCCCCTGCTCAAGAAGGCACATGTACAGGCCCGCCTGAAGTTTGCCATTGACCACCTAGATGACTCAGAAGAGGCCTGGAAGAGGGTGATGTGGTCAGATGAGACCAAAATAGGGCTCAACTCAACTCGCCGTGTTTGGAGGGCAAAGAACACAGAGTACAACCCAAAGAACACCATCCCCACCGTCAAGCACAGTGGTGCTTTTCAGCCAAGGGGATGGCACAACTCCATTGCATTGAGGGGAGGATGGACGGGGCCATATACCGTGGAATTCTGGACCAACAGCTCCTTCCCTCAGTGAGAGAGCTGAACATGGGTCGAGGATGGGTGTTTCAGCACGACAACTACCCTAAGCACACCGCCAAAGCAACAAAAGAGTGGCTGAAGAAGAAGTACATCAAGGGTCTGGAGTGGCTTAGCCAGTCTCCAGACCTGAATGCAATTGAAAATCTTTGGAGGGAGCTTAAAATTCGGGTTGCAAGGCGACAGCCTCGGGACCTGAATGATTTGGAGGCTGTCTGCAGGGAGGAGTGGGCCAACATCCCTGCCAAAATGTGCACAAACCTTGTCAACAACTATAAAAATTTTTTGACATCTGTGCTGGCCAATAATGGGTTTTCTACAAAATATGAACATGCTGTTTGTCCAGGGGGGTCAAATACTTATTTTTGACCAGAAATATGCAAATAAATTCCTAAAATGCATACAATGTCTTATTCCACTTTTTTGGTGATATTCTGTCTCTCACTGTTAAAATAAACGTATCATTAAAATTATAGACTGTTGCACTCTTTGTTAGTGGGCAAACCTGCAAAATCAGCAAGGGGTCAAATACTTATTTCCCCCACTGTAATAATAGTCCCTCCACCTCAACAAGCTTGCGTAATCCTCCAAAAAAGCATTTCATTGACTGTACTGTCCAAAGCTGCCAGTCAGTAGCATACTCCTATGTTTAAACCTGTCTCGTGTTTGCCAGTGAGACTGACCCAGATATCTTCACAGGGCAAGGAATGTTCAATTTCAGGAATTTCCTGTTCATTAATGTTTTCGTTCACATAGATTGCTACGCCCCCTCCTCGCCTATTGCATCTATCCTTCCTAAAGAGCTTATAAACTTCTATATTATATTCATCTCCATCCTCTTCACTTAGCCATGTCTCTGTTATCCCAACTATGTTAAAGCCCTCACTAATCATAATGGCCTCAAGCTCTGGATATTTATTTTTTATGCTTCTTGCATTTAAGTAAAAACATTTCAGGTTATTACTAATGCTCTTCCCCCTTGATTTCCCATGTGGCTGCTGCTTCAAGCCCCCCACTACGCTTTGTTGCTTTAAAAGTATATCATCAATAGTGCATGTAACGCCGTCAGCTTCCATCGGGGCAGTCTGCATTTCCCTATGTGTAACACTCACTAACCTCCCTGCCCCCCAAGTCCCTAGTTTAAATAATCCTGTGCTACCCTCAACATATGCTGACCCAGTGCAAAGGTACCCTTCAGTTCAGGTGCAGCCCGTCAGGCTTGAACAGGTCACCCCTGTCCCAGAAAAAGTTCCAGTGCCCCATAAACCTATACCCTTCTTTCCTACACCAGGTTCGTAGCCACGTGTTAAACCTCCAGATAAAATTCTGCTTTCCTCTGCTTGCACTTGGTACCGGTAGAATCCTGGAAAACACTACTGTTGAGGATCTGCTCCTAAGCTTCTCAGCTAATTCCACAAATTTGCCTTGCAGAACCTCAAACCTACCCTTACCTATGTCATTTGTCCTAACATGGACCATGACAACTGGATCCCTCCCCGCCGTAGCCAGGAGCTTGTCCGCACGCTCCAGGAGGTCTCCTACCTGGGCACCAGGCAGGCAACACACCGTACGAGACTCCTTGTCGCGCGAACAGACTAAGCTATCTATTCCTCTAAGTATTGAGTCCCCCACTATCACAAACTCTCTTTTCTGAGGGGTAGAGGCCAACAGGGTGTGCTGCTGCTCATCAGTCTCCTCACTCTCAGGGTCAGGGCCAAGTCGAGTTCCTGCAAGGGCCGGAATCGGTTGGACACCTCAACCACTGGAGGAGTTGTCGCTGTATGGCGTGCACGCCCTTTCCTGCGCTGTTGACCTACAGTCACCCAACTTTCTCTCCCTGCCTGCTCTGGGATCCCAGTACCACCCTGCTTCGGCGTACACACCATTTCTCTAAACGACATACTACTTAGTTCGCAATCAGTAGAGTTCCTAGAGGAACTATGTCGTGCCGCCAACTGGCCCTGAAGATCAAGGATCTCGTTCTCCAGATGCTCAATTAGCTGGCACCGGTGGCAGACAAACCCACCCTGGAAATCTCTTTCCAAAAGTGCAATCATCCTGCAACCATCACATAGTTTTGGCCACATTTTGAACCCCCTACCTAAATGACCTCGCTCACTGTAGATAAAACAAAATTACTAATGCCGAGACAGAAGCTGAGGAACCACAATTTATTAATTTATTAACCTAAGAAGCCCTAAGCAGCGGTCTCAATAGAAACAGTGGGGAAACTATGTAAATGTATTATAAGCCTCTTTTTAACGGGGGCTTAGTTTCAGTTAACAGAAATGAAATACCAAATTGAGCCAAACTCTATATTTAATAAGCACTCCTAATAAGCTGGCTTGAGTTTATCTAGTCCCAGTACTATTAATATACTAAACTAAAAATATCACAGGGCTTAGCTGAGAACCCAGAAATCAAACTGCCTCCAACGCCTAGGAGAAACTAGAGGAGGCGGAGCACTCTAGGAAAAACTTACCTTTTAAATTTCAACCTAAACGAACGGACGAGTCAAGTGACTGCTGCCCTACTAACTAAATACTAAATCTCAGATCCCCAGCCAAAAATGCAAACAGTACTTATCTAGCTAGCTATCCGTAAACACAACCAAGGGTAACCGAGAAAAGCGTAAAGCCCCGGTTCCCTTTAATCAAAACGGACTGAATAAACAAGTCTTTTACTGTGTGAGCGAATTAAACACGATATCTCCCCCAACAAGCTGTCCTAAGCACTCGAACAAGCAGTTATAAACTTTAATCAGCTGATCAAGGCACAGTAACTGGAGAAAAATACAAAGAGGGTATTTACACTGAACAAAAATATAAACGCTCCACCAGATGTTTTGTGAATTTTATTACATATGGGATAATGTGAACCTCAGCAAATTTTACGACATGATAAAGACATCTATACTGATCACATTGATGTCCGTTACACCTTGATACACGCACAATCAAAAGTTTGGCAACAGTTTCAACAGGGCAGGGGTGGATACCGTAAATTTTGTTTAGTATCGCTTATGTCCGCCACGCGCATCTCTCAACGCGACACATCTCCTACGCATGGAGTTTACCAGAGTGTCTATGGTGGCCTGTGGAATGTTGATCCACTCCTCCTGGAGCGCTATCCGGAGTTGCCGTACATTACCTGGGACTGGAACACGGTCCCGGTTACGCCGATCCAGAGCATCCCAAACGTGTTCTATGGGCGACATGTCAGGCGAATTTGCGGGCCAGTCCAGCACCTGAACGTTCTGAGCTGTGAGGAACTGGGTGCAGACTCTAGCGACATGAAGACTGGCGTTATCATGCTGGAACGTGACATTATGCTGTTGGACAAACGGCACTACAGTTGGTGCGAGGATCTCATCACGGTACCTTTGGGCGTTCAAGTTGCCATCGATGAAATGCAATGGAGTTCTCTGTCTGTGTGCAATCCCTGCCCACACCATGACACCGCCTCTGCCATGGGCAACTCTCCGGGCGACATTTGTGTCAGCAAACCGTTCACCGACACGGCGCCACACACGACGTCTCCCATCCGCGTGATACAAGTTGAATCTTGATTCATCTGTGAACGGCACATTTCTCCATCGTGCCAAGGGCCACCGGAAGTGTGAGTTAGCCCATGCGAGACGATTCCGGCGGCGTACGTCTGTGAGGTCCAGCCCACGGTGAGGGCGTCGAGCATGCAATTCTGCTTCTCGGAGGCGGTTGCGAACTGTTTGATCAGAGATTCGTCTAGTGTTCAGACCGACTGTCTCATCTGCCGTGCGTGTCGCTGGTCTGAAACGTTCACGCAAGTGCACCAGCCGGATGTGACGATCCTGAGCAGGGGTGGTCACACATGGACAACGCCGATGAGGCCTGTTGGCAGTGCTTTCAGTCTGTCGGGAAACGCTGTCGTAGACGAACTATGGTACTGTAGTGAACATTAAGCTGTGCAGCGACCCCTCTGATGTACATTCCAGCATTCAGCATGCCAATGGCACGCTCCCGCATAATTTGAGACATCTGAGGCATGGCTGCGTCTGACAAAATCCAACATTTTGGTGTGGCCTATTATAGTCCCCGGCCCAAGGTTTGTCTGAGTATTGCTCATTCTGTCTGAGCAGTGTCTGGGTACACCGCACTCGTTTACTCATGCCAATCATTACACCGGTGAAAAAAATACTCAATGTCTGAGCTGAACTCAAATTTTAGACATCAATCAATGGAAACATTCCTTTTGCTCATGAAAACAAATATATTTGGTATTTCATATCGGCATACTTGAAATGGTGCCAATATTTCAAGTGGTGCGTTTATATTTTTGTTCAGTGTACAATGTGTTTAATCAGAAGAGCCCTCTAGGTAATGATAAAATGCGAGAAAAAGAAAAATCCCGGTTCGCGTTAATATTCGAGCTTGGCAATGCATTTATGCAGCAATGCGGTCAGGATAGAGAACAAAGGGAGCTAAAAAAAACCCTGGTGAACATCAGTATTAATTGGCTAGAAGACTGTATGAAAGGCAACACACCAAGTATGAACCCAAGTCGGGTTATAGTTAGATATCCAGGTAATTTGATTATATTCTTGGCGTTGAGAGCTTGCAAGGGTTCGTTTGCTAAGTCAGCTAACAGTTTCTGAAAAACCAGGTGACAGTACCAGTCCTTGAAAACTGTTTTACTTTGTATATCACACAATTCACTCACTTGGTAGATGTTATTAAGATGACATTAAATGTGAAACTTGGATTTGGAGGAAAATCATTTTTAATTAAATCAGTAAATGATTTTGTTTGGCTCCACTGGAACCTTAATATTGTATTATATTTTTCACATGCTATTATTTAGTGTTTTTTTCTGTGTGTGTGTGTGTGTGTGTGTGTGTGTGTGTGTGTATATATATATATATATATATATATATATATATATATCCTGTGTTACAAGCCGTTCCATTTTCTTGATGCAGTAGCATTTCATTTTTTTTTTTTTGTTGACTTTATGTAGGCTATTGACCACACCAAAAAGAACAAGTCAAATGTCACTGCACACATCACAAACAGCTCAATGTTTGTTACTACTGAAGTGCTTGGCGCATGCACGTGGTGCACGTCAGGATTACAATGCCACACACTTTTCTTTATTTCTTCTCGTGCCTCACTGGAAAAGCAATAAAAATCAATCGTTTCTTCAATTTGCTGCAAATACAGTACATATCTCATTGGTGCGCTTTCAATGGCGCTGAGTGTATATATATGATTTACACATCAGGACAGAATCAAAAATCAGCTGGTCCTAATCAGGTCTTAAAATAATGTAAATCTATCCTCAGGTGTAAAACAACACGCAACTGATCATTTTGAGCTTTCTAGTTAAAATCACATTTGTTCTAGCTGCCGAAGGTTTGTAGAGGATGATTGTGTGCATCTATGGAGCGCACCTCAAATTACAGTCAGAAGGCGGTGCTTCTGGTCTAGTTGAGCCTCGGAGGAGGGGCCAAAACTTGGTGTTTAAAAGTGTTAAAAGACTATTCCTATTCTGTATATCTCTAAAGTCTTGCATATAGTTTTTCACCTGTCCATCGGTCTGTCTGTCTGTCTGCACTTTGCCATGGCTATAACTTTTGATCGGCTCATGATAGGACTTTGATACAAGGCATTTCAGATGGGGTCATGACTTTTGACCTTGTGACCTTGACCTTGGAGCATGATGTTTGGTGACAAAAACTTTAACATAACTTCTCATTAGCTAGTAATAGGCATTTGATACCTGGCATATATATTCCTTAGGATAGGCTTTTCTGCTGAGGTAATGAATGTTGACCTTGTGACCTTGACCTTTAACTTTTCATTGGCTCATGATAGGCCTTTAATGGTTAGCATGTGCATGTTATGTACGGGGGCATCTGTGTTTCACAAACGCATCTTTTTTTAAGTAAAAGTTTTGACCTGGCGGTTTTTTTCCTGAACTTAAAATGAGCGATAAAGCTTGGCTATATGAATTGTGGCTATAGCTTGGTCTTATTGTCCCTAAAATGTTTCCCAAAGGAAATGTGCGGTAGTTGCTGAAACTTACTTCTGGGATCGGGGCCTTGCGTGTCGCTGTAAATGATAACTTCTGTCAGTACTTACGGTCTTGACTCCATGTGGTGCACTTAATACCTTTGCTTGCTCTTCTGACTTTGTTCCATTTTTCCCTGTTTAGGAATTGGTGGCTTTATGGTGCGTCAGAGGAGCAGGGCAGGTCAAGGGAAGGCCAAACGCTCCCTCTCCAGGAAGGACTCCTCAGGATCCGTCTCCGAGAACCCGCTAGGTAAAGAGGAAGGTAGGTTCTCAGGAATTGATCGTCTTTTGTGTTCAACTGTTTGGAATCGAGACTGACAATCAGAAACTGCCTTACAGACTATATATGCACTAAACAGGCTGATGTCCTTCCCGTGCTCATATATTGACATGTATTGCGGCACACAGAAAATTAATATAAATCAACAAAAAAATAAACAAATTCTTAAGGGATATAGTGGTATAGAACATGCTAAAGAGCACATAAATTGGACTGGGACAATACTCTGTATGAACATGCGTCCAAACAGGAACATACTGGCATTAACGGTTTATAAGAGCGATGGGGCCTGCCCTGAGGTGGTGATAAAAATAAACTACTCTTTGCCTAGTAGCTTTGGCGCTCAGCGGTTTGTTGCACCAGCCGGAGGCGGAAAGTTGAAAGAGTTTATTGTTCAGATGCGTATGGCCTGTAATGATTTTTAATGAATCTAGATCGTGGATGGTAAATAAGAGCCTTATTTTGGTTATGGCTGCAGCGGGGTGGAGTGAGGCGATGCCAGACACGCCCGTAGAGGAGGGCGTGCCGGGGTCGGAGTGTCTGGAGAAGGCCAAGAAACGCTACCGCAAGAAGAAAACAAAACTGGAGGAGGCCTTTCCATCCTACCTTCAGGTGAGCCTTCACAGACAAACACTGATCTCTCCATTCATCAGCCCTCTTTATTTTTACATCCATATCATGATTAATACGCCGTTCTAGAAGTTCATCCTGCCGCAGTAAACAGCTTTGAACTTCACATTAATTGAAAAATGTGGTCCTTTATAGACTCCCCTCTGTATTATTTAAGAAGGTTAATTATAGTCAGCTTTTTATGACTTTGGTTGCTTGGCTTTTCCTGGCCTGAATTTAATACATACATTTAGTACATTCATTAACAGCATGACTGTAAAAACAAATGCCTTATTTGTTTACTATCTCTTAGCCTCTCCGTGCTAATATGAGAGGCTAAGGGGTTTTTTTTTCTGTTTTGTTTTTGTTATTTTGAAAATCATTTCTGCCTCGTGGTTTGCGGTCCAAGGAGGGCTGACGTGGCTTTCTCGAAAGGCTGTCTCTCGGTGTATAAGTTGGCTGCAGATGAAGTGCGGATGGATGTAGGGACCGTCTCTAATACGCTCGTCATTGAAGAGTCCTCATTCGCACTGAGCAGACATTCACAATGCCTTCTCGAAAGCCTTTCTGCTTGCTTGTGAATACATAGATTAAAGCTAAATCAGAGATTAGAGGCTGCACTTTTGTATTCTTTTCATGTCCCTTGATTTTTGTGGACGCTGTCGCGGCTGCATTTGAAGCTAATTGTGCCCGCGCCTGCCTGAACGGGGCCTTCGGTACACATTGCCTGTGTTTGACAAGCGGAGGGTGAGGGGCATGTTAAAACGGTCCTGTCTCGTGCACTCTCACGCCACCAGCTACAGAATTAAGCTAAAAGGTCCTCAGTGGTGGGAGTACTTTAATCTGTAGCTTTAAACGAGGATACGTTAGGATTGAGCACATTTGGAAGCGGGGACAGATTCTGAACAGCCAGTCAATAATGTTCACAATAATAAAAGTAACTCGTATTATTATTATGGAATACCGTGGGATATAGTCATTGCCCTGTCAGTCTGTCCGTCTGTACGTAATCATTCTCATTTCCGGAGCAGAACTCAAAAACTACACCACGCACAAACTTCAAATTTGCTATGGAACTTACTCTTATGGTGTAGTTGTGCCTTTTTGGGGTTTCAGTTCCATGCTGCCCATAACTTTGGAAATTTTCACCAAAAACAGCCCTAATATTGCACTTTGTTTCGTTTCCGGGACAGAACTCAAAAACTGTGCCACTTAAAGACTTCAAATTCGGTATGGAACTTACTCTTATGCAGTAGTTGTACCTTTTGGGGGTTTCAGTTCCATTCTGCCCAAAATTTTTAATTTCTTTACCAAAAATAGCGCAAAAATTGGACTTTGTCCCTTTTCTACAGCAGAATTCAAAAACACTGCCACAAATCACGAATTATGTGGAACCGGTGGGATATGTCATCTTCTGACTCTTGTAATTATTATTATTATTATTATTATTAGTATTAGTATTTTTATTGTTATAAATGGCAATAATAATGGCAATTATGAGTCATTTTTCTGTTCCTCTTCCTGTTGGCGGGACTGATGGTGTAGGATTGTGGGTTTTTAATGTTGAGGAACTGATTGGTGCGCTGAGCTCATAGGCGCTGATGTAATTAGATCTGATGTACTGCGATTGGTCGTCGCAGGAGGCCTTCTTTGGGAAGGAGCTGCTGGACCGTAGCAGGCAGAGCAAGCAGGCCCTGGAGACGGGTCTCTCCGATGACGACCGTGGCCACGGCCCCTCCCTCTCCGAGGGCAAACCCCCAAACGCGAGCTTCCTGGACCCCTCCTCCGACCCGATGCTCAGCGCCGCGGCGGCATCCGTCTCCACCAAACCTGGGGCTCCCGGTAGGTTCCAGCCGCCCAGACACACAAACACACGGGTACCGGCGCGCCCTCGCGCACACGCTTGACCTGCCTATCTCACAAATCTTGGCAGACATGCCCCCCCTGTCCCCTACGGTGCCCTGTCAGGACCAATATACCTGCTGAGTGCACAAAGAGAGCTGCCAGGGTGTGTAATGAACTTTTCCTCTCCTACCGTCTCTCTCCCTTCCCCCTCAATCTCTATTTCACACTCTTCCCGTCTCTCCTGTGCTCTCTCGCTCGGTCTTGCTCATCTGACATCTCTTACACTCTCTGCAAGCTCTCTCCCTCCTCTTTTCCTCTCTCCTAATTCTTTCTCTGTATCTCCAGTTTGCATTTTTTCTTCATTCTCTCCTGCTGTCTCCACTTTCACTCTTCCTCTCTCTCCATTTAGCACTTCCTCCCTCTCTTCTCATTTCTGCCTTTATTTTTCAGTTTCTTCTCAAATTAAAAAACCGGGTTTAAGCACCGGGCCGATGGGCCATGAGGTTTGAATAGGCTTACTTCTTCTCAAATTATATTGCACTTTCTCCCTCCCTCTCTTCTTATCACTATTTTCATTATTTACCTTCCTTCTCTTCATTTTGCGCTGCCCCCCTCCCTCTCTTCTGCTTATCACCATCTTCATTTTTCACTCTTTCCATTTCTCTCCATTCTGCATACCTTTCCCTGTGCACTCCTTTTCTCTCTCTCTCTCTCTCTCTCTCTCTCATGTCTCCATTTGCCTCTCCCCCTCTTCCTTCTCCTCATTTCTACATTAATGTTGCACTGCCCTTCTCTCCATCTCCATTTTGTACTCCCTCCCCATCTCCTCCATCTCTATATCCATTTTGCACTCTCCCTTCTCCCTCTGTCCCCTCTGCCCCCCTCTCACCTCCCTGCTTTTCCCTCTGTTGCTGTCATTCTCCATCTCCCACTCTCCCCATCTGCTTTTCTTTTTTCCAAACCCTCTTTATCTCCATCTCTCCTCCTCTCTCCTTCCTTCCTCTCCTTGTTTTCTTTCTCCCCCTCTCTCTTATTCAGTCTCTCCATTTTCAGCTTGTGAGCCTGGATAAAAGACAGACGTTGGGCTTTATGTGCCTGCACCCCTCCCTCGTTTGAATCTCTGGGTGACGCACCACCATAATTGCTTTCGCTGGCTGGCTTCATCCATTTTTGCACCACTGTGAATGCTGGGGAGAGCTGCCTGGCCTTTAACCACCTTCATTACGCCACAAAATTCCACTTAATATCTCCTCGTCAGCTGGTTGATAACATAATCTGGTTTCATTCTTACTGTACTTACAGGGCAATTTTGCAGATCCACACTACCAGGTCTGAACTAGATTATGTGATTGAAAAATTTGTTTCCCCAGACTTGTTCTATTCCTTGCGAACGACTGCTAATCTTGGCGCCACAGCATTGTCTGCCAGCTTTTGAGCCGGTAGATTAGCATTTAGGCTACATTCTCAGAAGTATATACAGCTAGCTGCCAGTTGCCTTTCTTCATAAGAATCCACACGGTGATCTACCCAGACCTTTGATGCTGGATTGACACAGGGCTAATTGTGTATGGGCCTCTACCCGTCTACAGTTGTCACTGGCCCATTCATGGTTCAGGTATTGAATATGGAGTGTTTTGAAGCATCAAGGGAATGCAATGGGCCTCCACCACAGGAAAAAAATGGCTATTTTCTCATTTCAGTCTAATAACCTCATTGTGCCAGTTTGCATCCTCTAAACATGGCAGGGAACACGCCAAATGTTGGCTGTTTGCTTCCATATTTTACCTGATAGTGCTCACTTTTGAAGATGAGGCCAGTACCAACGGTCATCAGGAGAATTTTGGCCTGTTTATTTTTATTTTTTTGAAGGAATTGGAATGGTGGGAAGTGGAGGGCCGTTGGCTTGAGACAAATTGGCAGCTTGGAAAATGGCTCTGATTCAACACACTGTCACTGGTTACAATGTTTGCAGTGTTTTCTGGGAGAGCAGAATTCTCCGAAGTATTCTCTGAAAGAGTACCGCCCGCAGAAAATCACATGAACACATTTGTTTGCCTATGTTCCTAGCCAACCCCGAGGATGCGCTGGAAGACCTGTCGGAAGTGTTGAACACCGATGCAGACATCCTGGGAATGCTGTCAGGTGACCTAGGGAAGCCGACAGATGATTCTGGTACGGCGAATACGGCATCGCACAGTGCGTTCAGTTGCTCTCACAGGGTGTTCAAAAATAAATAGATAAATAAAAATCCCTGCTGCTGTCTCGCCCTCCTGTGGAGTTAAGCTTTCGCCTACTATTTTGTTTACACCCTTCTGTTCGTCTGAAGCTGAACACGTGATTTTATTTTTCTCATGGTTTTGCATCTTTTTCAACTCACTTTAGTTTTGTAACCACAAAATATTGTTTCTTCACTGTACCTGTGCTCTTCATCTGTATGCTCTCAGATTGGCATTTTCACTGGGTGTATTTGCATGAGTTTTCTGTTTTATTTCTCATTTCATGGTTTTATTCACCCTTTTTTTTTATCTGGTTTGGGTTCCTGTAGGTCTTGATTTATGCCCTTTCCAGGTCGAGAACCCTCCCTCTCCATTTGGTAAGATATGAGTCCATGGCCTATCCATGGCTTGCTGTAGTCCCTCTGCACCAGCTTTTCAGTTGCTTGCATGCCTTCCCAACCTTCTCCCCATCCCATTTGCAGTGCTTTGCTGTGCTGCTGTACAGTTCACCAGCTTTGATTAACCGCATGCTTCGCTAACCTTTACGTTTGAATTACGGCTCTTGTGCTGGAAGTGTTCCTGTTTACCTAAGGCCGGGAGGCATTTCATTAAAAGAATAAAGTCAATTTTGATTTTTTTTTTTTTCTTTTTTTGGGTATGAGGTTTAATCTCCGTCGAAATGGATTAATGAAGACGGGAGTGTAGGAAGAAGAATGTGTATCACCCGTCTGAAATCTGTTTTTCTTATTATACTTTTGAGACCACCTTAAACTGTGTTGTGCCAATGGACAAATAAGAGGAAAATTCTGAACTTTGACTTCAATTTTCAGTGCAGTGCCCTTACAGTTACTGTAAAACGCACATCTCACAGAAATCATGATGCACTCAAGCACAACCAGTGCTTCTCTCTCAGAAGAATAACGGCCAAGAATGCAATTTGTCCTAAGTGCCCAGCCAAGGCCTCCGTCCTATTCAGAGTCAGGAATGAGCGTACTGGTGACTGGTAATTTACGGAATACAAAACATCAATACTTTTCCTCCATTTTGTCATCACGGCCAAGGTTCTGTGACATGCCAACGTGCGCGCAACAGATGTAGAAATAAGCATTCAATTTGCCCAAGTCCGCGAAGGCCTTGGTCCACAACAAGCAACCAGTTTGAATAGCTCAATTCCCACCATGTACCAAAACGGCCTTCGCCGCTAATGACTGCTGAATTTCCATGCTGCTGAAAGACGCTTTTTAAAACCTTTTTTTCTTCATAAATATTCTATATGAACACATCAAGATGTACCAGCTTTCACTGTGGCAGCAGAAGTGCCGTAGCAGACACTATGCCTTCATTCTGTGTTACTGATAGTCACTGCCAATTATCTACTCTTCTCTTTCTGTGAATCGATCAAATTTTTTTTTTTAATGACTGAGTCTGATGGCAGATGGAGATAAGGCCGTCTCCGAAACTGCACAATGGGAAGTTAACCTGTGAAAGCTAAAGGCTAATCTGAGGTCATTAATGCTCAATTTCTGAGTGGAATGGGGATAGAGCAGGTATATCTGAGGATTCTGAAATAAATATCTTGAGTTGCTGAAAAGAGATTCAGATGAAGTGAAGGGATTGATTGGACTTTCAGATGCATGTTGTCTTCCATATCTGTAGTTAGTTAGCTATAATTGGCAAGCTTTCCAGTCTCAGAGAAAAGATGTACTTTTTTTGAACATCATTCTCATCTTTCGTAGGCCGAGCCAGCAGCCCTCATAGTAGTCCTCCCCATTTGAAGCTTAATCATGATAGAAGGGCTTACGATGTGCTATGATGAGGTGGGCAATCCAGGATTAAAAAGTCGAAGCCCTCCTCACCATTTTGTTTTAGCGATCTGGATTAGCGCAACTGAACAGCCCTGTAGCCCAGAAGTTGATCTAATTGGCAAGTCAGCTGACTTCGGTCATGAGTGGAACTAAAGCATTGCTTGACAATTACAATCTGCTCCCTGGATTGTTCACATCAGTTAGCATAATCTTGTGGACAGTGTTCCCTAAATCAGTCACGTGAGGGACCTAGAACCAGACTCGGGTTTAACTGTTGAGTTGTGAGTTTAAATGAAAACCGAGATTGCCATAGCTTGGTTTGGATATTTGCCACACGTCCCTGCATCATGGGTAGGCATGGGTGATGGATAAAAAAAGAAGCCATTGTTGTGCTCATCTACAGGAGAAATCTCGAGGCTCTGGAAGTCTGTCAGAAGCAGTAATTTGATGTTTTCTTATGCCTTATCAAGCAGTAAAAGTGGGTCTTGGTGAAGTGCTGTTCTAGATCTAGAGTTGAAATGTATGCAGTCTGAAACTCATTTCTTTGTGGCTAGCTCCAGATTTTGACTGGCACATTTTTTTGTCAGTCTTCGGATGTGCACGTTTCATGACCCCTCGAAGTCTTGGCTTAGTGCCTATCACCATTATCACCGTAACAGCCAAGAAGTAATAGGCATTTGGTCGCATGTGATTAACCAGTGTCATGAAACCAAAATAAGTATTATGATGGTCTTATTTTCCATAGAATATCTATCTTGCTTCCAGTCCCCATTTCTGCTCGGATCCTTGCAGTAAATTTGATGCAATATGTACAAGATACACTTAATCAAATGCTTTTCCAAGCTGTCAGTTTCAAAGTCCCTGATTGTTTTTAAATGTAAATCTTTAAATAGATGCATGTACATGATTTATGGGCATAATGTGTTTATATTTTGAAGCGATAAGATCCCTGGGTGCCCTTGAAAACTTCAGTTACTTTGAGTCATGTTCTTTGGATCAGTAAATTTAGCAGTATGGCACAGCACCATAAGCACCCTCTGTACCATACATCCAGGATTTATGATTAATGCAACCATTGCTTTTAATCAAAGCAGATTATTGCGTCCTTTTACTGTCGTCTCTTTGCGTCCGGTGGTGTCTTCGGCGTCTGTGTCGTCCGTTTAAAGCCGTATGTCAAAAACGGTCTAATGAATTTTTTATTTTTTTTTTTTTAATTTGGGGGATGTGATCAAATCAGACATCAAGTTAATGCCTGAGCAAAAGAAATTTTTGATTTAATCGTTCGTTTAGACTTGGCAGCCATTTTTATGGTGAAAATGGCAATTTTTGGCACTTAGGTGCAATTTTCTCAGAAACTGTCAGATGAATTTTTTTTTTTTAATGGCAGCAACGGAATCAGTATCATGACCTGCTTCAACAGTGTCAATAGCGTTTTGATTGAATCGCTCCTTCATGGCGCCACCTGGGCAACGTGTCTGGACTGCATTTTTCGGGGTGTTTTGTGCTATAACTCTCTTAATATAGCATTTAGAGCTTAGGTATGTATGAGGCACCTACAGGGAATCGGGTATGCCAAACATTATGAGTCAGTCACATTTGACCTTGGGCCTCCAGGTCCAGGTCAAATGGCAAAAATGTGCTATAACTTTCTTATTATACCATGAGCGCAGGTATGTATGAGGCTTCTGTTGGGAATCAGGTATGCCGAACATAGTGAGTCAGTCACATTTGACTTTGGGCCTCCAGGTCAAGGTCAAATGGCAATAATGTGCTATAACTCTCTTAACATAGCATTTAGAGCTTAGGTATGTATGAGGCATCTGTAGGGAATCAGGTATGTCGAACATTGTGAGTCAGTCACATTTGACCTTGGGCCTCCAGGTCAAGGTCAAATGTCAAAAATGTGCTATAACTTGCTTATTATGACATTTCGAGCTTAGATATGTATGAGGCGCCTAAAGGGAGTCATATATGCCAAACATTCTCAGTTGTTCGAATTTCACCTGAGCCTCAAGGTGAAGGTCAAATGGCAAAAATGTGTTATAACAGTTTCATGTGGCATTTAGAGCTGAGGTGTGTGTGAGGTATCCATAGGGAATCATGTAAGCCAAACATTCTCGGCAAGTTGAATATGGCATTGGGCGTCAAGATCAAACTGAATATGCCAATTAGAGCTCAGGTATTTTTCGGGCATCTATAGGAAAGCATGTATGCTGAACATTCGTTGGCAGTCAGTCAAATTTGATGTTGGGCCTCAAGGTTATATGACAAACTTGGCCCATATTTGTTTGATATTGTTTGTAGAGCTTAGGTATGTATTGGGCACGAATACCAAATCATGTATGCTACTTGTTTTCGACATATTGGATTTGACCTTGGGCAACAAGGTCCAGGTAATGACAAAATGGCCTAAAAGTCCTGTAATTTTGTCTTTAGATCTTCGGTATGTTTTGGATACTAATGACAAATCATGTATGCTGATCAAACACGCCATATTGGATTTGACTGTGGTCTTCAAAGTCATGTGACAAAATCAATCTATTTATTTCCTCGTTTAGTAATGTCTTTAGATATTAGTATGTATTAGGCACTAACCTATATATAATTAGAATTTTTACGGGCATTGTAACCGGAATTTTCAACCTTTTTTCACAATCAATTGCGGCAATAAAAACTGTTCAAAACCCATTTTTGGATGTTTATTCCTATTAGCATCATGGAATAGAAAGAATAATACTAATTAGACCCACTCGGTGGCAGTGTTGTGTTAAAAAAAAAAAAAAAAGCGGAAAGCAGAGCAAGAACCAGAAGTGAATTGAGAAGATGGCGCCCTTCACAAATTGACAGCAGACGGCAGTGAAAGTTCAGGTTAGGAATTCATGATGAAGACTTCTTAAAGATTATATTTTTGCTGAATGGCAGAAATGTTGCTGTCTGTCACTCATGAAAAGTAGTGCCTGCTCAGTTGAGTTGCCCGATGATGGTAACTAAAACCCCTTTCTCACTGAGCTGCGTTGGCCCGCAGAAGTGTGCGGAAGAAACATTTCTTTTTTTGTGGATGTCCGAGCTGGAACTGTTTAACGCTAATATCGTGTAGACAACGTGTTGCTTTTGCAAGAATTCATGTTTGCTTGCTGTTGAATCCGCGGACTGATGCTAGTTACTTTTCTCCTGTTGGAGCTGTAACTGCCTGCAACCTTCAGGGCCCTTGGCATTCTAGTTTCATTGATTGAATCAGTGATGCATTATGCATGGTATGTACTGATGAAATGGTGCCAGTTAATGAGGGTTTCAGTGTACATGCTCAGATGGATGGACTTTGAACTGCGTTCCGTAACGTTGCCCAGGAAAAATATTAAAAACAAACTGAAGTGCTTGTTTAGCCAGTCGAGTTGAGAGTTCTTCTCCATGGGCCTTCATGTGCCTCAGAAGGCTTATTAGTTCATCTCTTTGGAAATACACTGCCCGTCCAAAAAAAAAAGTCACAGTTTGGAATTAACTGAACAAATTCAATAATTGGATCATCATTGTGGTTATTAAGATGTTTCAGCTGGCAATAATCATTTTAACCCTGACTGATGAAGCACGTTGCTACTCATTTCTTAAAAAATCACGTTGGAAGACGCATCCATTGATGGTGGAAAAGATGTTACAGTATTTCAGAACAGGCAAGTTATTGGCCTATATCTAGCAAAGAAAACCATTAATGAGGAAAAACAAGTGTGAGGAGTCATTTCCACAAACAAATTTGTCACCACAAAGTCCTGACCTTAAACACATTAACAGTTTTTGGGATGTGCTCAAGAAAGACCACCTTCTGGTTCAACCATTTTGTTGAGAAGACAAGATCTTGGCCAAAAATGATGGCATTTCTGATCAAAAATAAATGTTCTGGCATTGCATATGGTTATCGAAACAATGACAAGATGAATTTGCACTGTAATCAAAGCTATAGGGGTTCCAACTAAATATTTGAGTGTGCAACTTTTTTTTTGGACGGGCAGTGTATATTTCAAGTATACTCTTGTTTGTAGTTGTCCATGACTGTGTTATTACTTTGTTGGGTTTGACCGGAAGAGTTACCTCTGTGTGTTCGTGTGTCTGCTGCAGGCCTGGATATTGGCCCCATTACGGATGACTCTGAAGGCACACCCCAGGCCCTTCCCGCCCGCGGTCCACGCACCCTCCCAGAGGAGCCCCTGGACCATATCCTCAGCCCAGAACTGGACAAGATGGTCACTGATGGTCAGCAGGAGAGAGCCTCCTTATTTTATACGGCTGCTTCCCTTTGTAGATAGAAATCAATCGAAATCAGTCTAACTCAACCCTGAGTATACATGATTATATCTACCCTCATATCAAGACAGCACAGCGCAGTATTATTTTTTGGTTTTAGAAACCAGCAATAAAACTAACCAAATAAAACCAAATGCCAGCCAAGATGCTATTTTGAGATATGCAATCCTGAAGCGTTGGCAAAGTGTTTAATTTGTGAATGTGCAGAAGAGGGCGCATCCAATTATTGTCCTCAGGATCTGAGAACTGCTGGTTTTTCACCCTTCCTTTACCTTGGAGTCAGGTATAAAGACCATCAGGCCAATCCAGAACAAGGACTAGATTTGGATTTGAAGTATGAATTTTGGAGATGTTGTAGAATGTTTCACAGAAATCTCATTTTGTCCTCTCGTCTCAGGTGCCATTCTCAGCAAACTCTACAAAATTCCAGGTGTGTGTCCCTGTTGTGACTGCAGCATATTTATAAACTACGTGAGATGCTTTGAAGGCTAGTAGCTAAATGATTAAACTTTATCCCCACCGCAGAACTGGAGGGCAAGGATGTGGAGGAGATCTTTACAGCCGTGCTGAGTCCTAACACCAGCCAGCCGCCTCCGTTAGTTCAGCCTCCGCCCTCAGCAGCTGTACCTCCTCCACCAGGCCCCGCCGTACCGCTGTCCAATCCAGGTACACAACTGCTACCTAACTGCACCTAATAACCCAGCTGCTGGGCGGAACGTCTACAGAGTAACGGCATGGACACTCTCTAGAATGGTGTGATGTCACAACAGCTGGCGATGAGTCTTTCGCTGGAGTATTTGTCGAAGTCTTTAACTGTTAGGCTGTGTTTAAAATGTACACGTGTCCATTTGCTCACTCTATATTATTTTCAATATAAAGCTTTAATTACATAGTGCCCTATATAGCGAGTGAGTGTACATTTCGAACGCAGCCTCAGCGTACGCTTGTTCTGTAATCTTTCAGAACTTTAATTTTGCACATTTATATAAATCATGGTTCATGAGTGCATAATTTGTTAATATCTGTGGGTAAATGGTTTATTAGTTCAGACTGTTGTACGTTGATTCACATTAGTATTGAGGGGGTTGAAAAAGAGATCAGAAATGGAATGTACTGCATTTGAATTCTGCATTTTTTTTTCGCTGTTTTCTCCTCACCAAGGTAATGGCATGTTTCCCCGGATGCCGATGATGAATGGCATGATGGGACGTGGACCCCATTTTCCCGGGACCCCTCTGAGCCCTGCCGCTGGACCCTGTGTCCCCACTTCCTTCTCTCCCCTTCATAGGCTGCCTTTCCCTGATAATGCCAGGTACTCCCATCTCTGTCCCATCATTTTGGTCATCCCTCTCAGAACAGAAACTTTGCTCTATATTGTGTGCTTTGCATTTAAGAAGCGCAACATACTACAGCTCTGCCTGAAACATCCTGTTTTAAGAAGCGCAACACACTACAGTTCTGCCTGAAACATCCTGTTTTCTGTAGTGTAAAAATGTTTATTTAAGCTTTATGAAGTCTTTGGCAGTGCCTCTAAATCACTGGTGCAGATTTCTCAGCACTGTACACGCAAAGCTTGTTGCCAAATGCTACCACGCATTATGTGCATGCCGGTGCCACACAACTTCCTCATTACTGTCTTAGATATTACTCAGAATTGGTGTAATGTACATTGTCAAATGCCCCTCTGATGTCATGTCATCTAGTATCATGGTAGCCTGGTGTTTAGCTCTGATGCCACACAATAGGGAGATTTCAAATTCGATTCCTGGCCAACCAGGACCTCCCTGCGTGGAGTTTGCATGTCCTGCCTGTGCAGGAGTGTTTTCTCTCCGGCTCGTCCAGTTTCCTCTGCTCTGAAAGGCATCCTCCATTGCCCCTGACTGAGGCTCTAGCTTTTGAACTGGAGCTGGTCCTTGCGCTGTGGGTGATCACTGCTCCGAAGTCACTTGGATGGGTCAAATGCCGAGGATTAATTACCCCACCGGGTTCAATGGGGCATTTCTCTCTTTAGGGCCAGATGGGAGCTCCCATATTTTCCTCTGAATTCCAACCCCTGCTCCCAAATGACAGCTGATCATAACATCCATGTACAATGTCAATAATGAGGACTTAGTCATGCAGAAAAGTCTAGATCCACTTCATATATTGAGGTGTACCCTAAGTGTTCAGTAACAACAATGTTTTAGGTCGTTTTGGCAGATAATCCACAGCAAAAAAATAAAAAATAAATAAATAAAAACAGGCGGTGCCAAGAACAACATACCCTGCCTGTTATATCACGTATAGTAGCACATATTTATATATATATTATATATCTATACATATTTTAGCTGTTTGAGTTGCTCCACTTTGTTTGTACACATGCGCTTCGGTTTGACCTATCAAGGTCACTCAAGGTCGAAGATCATGATGTAATTTTACTCGCCACATATGAATTCCTTTATGAGATTAATTAATGCTGTAGTGCCTAAGCACCACAAACAAACAGCTGCAAAACAGATGAAACCTTGAAACAGAGCTGTAGGAAATATATACCTTTATTTAATCAGATAGATAAATTCTTGATTACATAAAAACAAGCGGCAATCTACAGTAGTTTCTGAGATACAGCCTTCTGAAATTGTCACCTTTGGTTTTACCTTTCAAGGTCAATGTCCTTTTAATCTCCGTGTATGATTTCTAATGTGCGTTTAATAGTAACCAGGTGGCTAGCTGCAGTAGTGTTTGCGATGGCATAATTTAGGCAGTTGAGATCAAAGACCTCGAATCCCCTGAGCTTTTACCTCAAAGGATTTTTTAAATTATGCACTTTTTACCTTTGCAATGGATAATATTATGTTGTGGGCATTAAAAAAGAAATTTTTACTGTTAGATTGATGTAAATCGGACTATTTTTGACAGATTTGTGACCAAAAAATGATTTTTGACCCATTCAATGACCTTTGACCCAGACATTGACCCAATTCATTCCAAAATTTCATAGGATCTCTTCTGGGTCACCGTCAAACTTTCGGCCAAATCTAGTAAAAATTGAGCCTGTGGTTTTCTTGTAATCCCGCAAACGAACAAATAAATGAGTAAGTAAATAAATCTACACATAAACCATGGCGATCACAATGCCCTAGCCCTGTCCCTTCAGGGGGGCGGGGTAATGAAAACTAAAGTTAACTGCAGTGACTTTGTTTTGTCTGCCAAGAACAGTTTGCCTCTTGTTTGGAGGTCTGGAGTTGTGGGTAATGTGGCATTAAATTAATTCCAGACAAACTGAGTTCAGAGGAAATGATAAACTTGAATCAGATTATTGTGGAGAACTGGAGCATGAGGGTGAAAATGGCTGTGTGTTCGCAGTATTCAAGAGATTGTATGAAAGAGTAATGGCATTCAGTGTTCAATTGGTGGGTTTAATATTTAAAAATTGCTGCTGTTGTCTTTCTCTTAAATCATTGACCAAATTGATGAAATTTGGGGACAATTTTGTTTTCCAGGGACAAGAAGTTTAGTCCTATGGGGAGAGACGGAGCAGGCCCCTGGAGCACGCCTGGCCCCGCGCCACCAATGGAGGGGGAGGCGGACACGATGTCCAATGCACAGAGGAGCACCCTGAAGTGGGAGAAGGAGGAGACGCTGGGGGAGATGGCCACTGTGGCCCCGGTCCTCTACACCAATGTCAACTTCCCCAACCTCCGGGACGAGTTCCCCGGTGAGTCCCTGGGCCCCTGCTCACTGTCAAAACTACTCCAAAATTACTCCATAGAATTCCAATCAAGTTTGTTTTTTTACCCCTTGTGTTGTGTATTCCAAACCATTGAGACAGTCCTGTATTCTAAACTATTCTGATGGTTCTTTTTTTTTTTTTTAATTTCCGCCTCAGATTGGTCTACAAGAGTGAAACAAATTGCGAAGCTGTGGAGAAAAGCCAGTTCCCAGGAAAGGGCTCCGTATGTGGTGAGTCATCTTCAGATTTAGTCGTCATGAAGGTAGTGTTATTAAAGGGAAAATTACGAGAAGCTGAATTAGAATGGTTTGACTTGGCTTCAAGTGAAGCATTAGACTGATAATGGGCAGGTGTAGAGTATTGGACTGAGGCAGCCACCATTGATTTATGGATTTATGGTCCTCGCGTAAGAAGGTGCTTCACACCCTAGACACTGTTGCTCTCCATTTTACTTGGATTCTTTGAAAGTCAAATTCAAGTAAGTCGATGAAAAATGAGAAATTGATTTCTCTTCAAAATGTCACTTGCGGGTGTGGAGGGGTATTGCTAATAGAAGAGTTTTCCCATTTTTTCCCCCCTGCATTTCACATTTCTGAAGTCTCTCGAGTGTTTTATGTCTTGCCTTTTGAAAAGTCCTGGGGGCTCTGTTCTTAAAATGCAGAACCTCTGGCAGTGTGTGGAAGGGAAAAGCTTCTTTCAGTAGTCTGGAAAATGGGCTTAAACACAATCTCTTTCTCCCCGTTTTCTCCCTCTCTAATAACTTCTGCTTTAAATGCCCCATTGGGCTTTAGGCTCATTTATGAGCAGCCTCAGTAGACTGATTCTGCTCACGTTGCGAGAAATTCTGCAATTCAGTGATTAACAAAGGAATCACACTTATCATCACTGCCGCTCACAGTGCCTCAAATAATTAACTTAAATAATAATGAAATGAATTTATCTAGCTGGTGAAAAATTTTGGGGCCTCTACTCAGGGGATTCAAAGTGCTATTTGGAAAAGCTCAGCAGTGCTGCTGTCGTTTTGTGATGGTGCAAAGGTTTCTCTTTTCGCCTTGTGCTCTCTCTAACTCTGTGTGTGTGTGTGTGTGTGTGTGTGTGTGTGTGTGTGTGTGTGTGTGTGTGTGTGTGTACTTCAGCAAAAGGCCAGGGATAACAGGGCTGCCCTTCGCATAAATAAAGTTCAGCTGTCAAACGAGTCTATCAAACGACAGCAGCAGCTCCCACAACAACCGGCGGACGCCTTTGACCCAGTCGTTCCCATGGAGACGGACTCTCTCTTCAAGGACCCACTGAAGCACAAGGAGTCTGAGCATGAACAGGAGTGGAAGTTTCGACAGGTGGGGAGAATGGCTTGGCCTGTGCTTTACTGCCCGAGGGGAGCACCTCCGAGCAGTGCCTCAGGTTTCCCACGCTGTAATTTGGGTGCAGCATTTGAGGTTGGTTCAGAATAGTATTCCTCCTGCGTAAAATGGCGGCTGAATGTTGCTGTGTTGTGAAGTGCTGCCTTTACCGTTCTAGTTATTATGGCTCATAACAATGTCGGCGCTGTGCTTGGAGTTGATACAACATGCATGCACAAACTGTGTTTGAGCAGAAATATTCTGTAGAAACCCAGTTTTCAGTGATCAATAAAAGTTTAATATAAAGAGGGGGCTTATTAAGAGGCAATCATAAAGTTAATCGTATAAATTAAGCAAAAAATTCTGATGTCAGTATATTCTGAGCTTTGCCACCAGGCAGTTGCAGTGATTGAAATAGCCCAAAAAACGTCCCTTGCAAAGCACTGCTGTGCAGTCTGCTTGGCTGGAAGTAACAAGACCTGGTGAATGAATCAGTTGAATTGCAAACTTTAGCTGATTAACAGTGTTCAATTTTCACCTCCTTTTTGCAAGTGTTCATGGCCCTTAAGAGTTGTCAGCCGGAGCATTAGCCAGTACTGACTTCTAGTTCAGCCAACATAAATAAAATGATAATTATCCAATGTGTTTGTCTTTGGCTGACAGCAAATGAGGCAGAAAAGTAAGCAACAAGCCAAGATCGAAGCCACGCAAAAGCTGGAGCAGATGAAGAGTGAACAGCAGCAACTGCAACAGCAGCAACAGCAACAACAACTCGGCAGTCAACCTGATGGGGATACTTCAGGCAGCGGAAACCAGAGCCCCGCGACCCCTCAGGCCAGCAATGGGAATGTGTCCCCCATGCAGCAGGCTGCATCCAAAGACGGGTTTGCCAGGCCGCAGCTACCAGGGCCAGCGGTGCCAGGCTCCACCGATGACGTCTTCTTACGGCCACCTCCCCCTCCCCCGGCTGGTTCTCGTACTCCAGCCCATGACTCCAGCCTGCAGGGCCAGTCATCTCAGCCACCATCCCCACAGGTCTTCTCTCCTGGTTCATCGGGCTCCAGACCGTCTTCACCGTGGGATCCTTATGGCAAAATGGTGGGAACGCCGAGGCCACCGCCCTTGGGGTCAAGCACTCCTCGGAGAAATTCTGAATCTGGCAAGTCCCCACGATCTCTTGCAGAGCCACAGGAAAGGGGGCGTCCCTCGCCTGCTCATGAGTCCTTTGGCTCACCAACATCTATGAGCAATGATCCGTATGCTAAGCCACCCGACACACCCAGACCTGTGGTCGGGTCAGACCCATTTTTAAAGCCCATTGGACCTCCAAGGCAAAGTCCCAGCTCTGAACTCCACGGGAGGCAGGCGATGAGCTCCATGGCCAGTGATACTTTCGTCAGGCCGGCTCTTCGAAATGAGGTCTACCAACGAATGTCTCAGAACAAAATGATCTTATCAGATCCCTACTCCAGGCCCCTTTTGACTCCTATCCCTGGAAGCAATGAGTCTGGGTCTGTACCTGTGTTCAAAATGCCTATGCCACCTTCGCAATCACAGGACTCGTATGGCTCCATGATTTCAGGGGCACGGCGTGGAGCTGTTGACACGTATGAGAGACCTGTGCATACCTCCAGATCCCTGGATGGCGTATCTCAGAATCAGCCTGGTGATCCGTATGCACATCCTCCCCTGACTCCCCGTCCATCAGTAAATGACTGCTTCCCAAACCCTCCTAGGATGATGCGCCATCCTCAGGGCAACCCCTTCACCCTGCCTGGAGCCCGCGAACCTCAAAGAGATTCATATGCTCATGCTCCTCCCACCCCAAGACCTGATTACTCTCAGTCCATGCCTGACCCCTATGCTCAACCACCAGGTACTCCACGCCCCTCCGCTGACCCCTTTACCCAACCACCTACTACCTTGCGACCTTCATCGGACCCCTACGGCCAGCCGCCGGGCACACCGCAACCCTTGTCTGACCCCTATGCTCAGCCACCAGGTACCCCGCGACCATCGTCTGATCCTTATTCCCAAACATCAGGTACCCCACGAACCCAGCCTGATCCTTATGCTCAACCTGTTGGCACTCCAAGACCCTCATCCGGTCCTTATCCTCCACCTTCCTCAGCTAATTCCCGTCCAGTTGCTGTAGAGCAGTATCTGCAGCAGCCTCCGAAGCTTTCCAATGAGAAGCCGTCCCCCTCGCAGTCAGCGGACCCTTATGCCCAGCCTCCTGGCACGCCGAGGCCCTCAGCAGGTGAGAAGTTCTCCAAATCGCCCAGCAGTCAGAGAACAGCTGACTCCTATGCCCAGCCTCCAGGGACCCCAAGGCCTTTGAGTAATGACCCATATGCGCAGCCGTCTGGAACTCCCCGACCAGTGCTGAATGACCCCTATTCGCAACCTCCTGGAACTCCAAGACCTGGAGCTGGTCCTGATGGGTTCAACAGGCCAATGTCAAGAACTGGACCCACAGCTACTCAGGATCCTTTTTCACCACCTCAGGCAAGAATACAGGAGACCTTTGTACGGCCTGCTCTCCCTGGTTCTCAAACACCAAAGCATTCTGGGATGTCAGACAATGGATTTTCTCCATCTCATCTGCCTAACCAGACTCCTGTTCATGACCCCTTTGAGCAGTGTCCCATGACCCCACAGCCACAATCTGGGGAAAGGCTTCCTCATGACATGAATAATCAAGGGATGTCACAGGAGGGAAGCTCCCAGGATTTGAGCCAGTTCTCAAACCCTCCGCAAAGTTCTGGTGCTCCCTCTGAAGCCCATAATATCAGCCCAGCAGACTCAGAAGAGAAATTCAGACAGGTTCAGGTGAGAGCTATATGCTGATATGACAAATAACATGCATTCTCATCCATTTCATCTGCGGGTTTTTAGTAGTAATTTTTGACAAATACAAAATCACGTCTTAATAAGCCATTTTAAATTGTGCCTACGTCTTTTTTTCATTCCTCTGTTTAGCGTCAGAGAATACGAGAACTCATCCTGAAGCAGCAGCAGCAGAAACAGAATGCAGTTCGCCAAGAAAAGGATTTGCTGGAGCCCAGCATATCTGCTGCTCCTGGAACCCCCCGCCACTGGTCACAAGAAAACCCAAGCCAGCACAACGACCTGTTCAACAGGCCGCCACCCCCTTACCCAGGGCCAATGAGGAGTCCCCTGAGGTACCCTGGGCCTTTCCCTGGGGAGCGACGGGCATCTTTCCCTAATGAAGGCCATTTCATCAGGCCTCAGTACCCTGGAGATGTTGCCAACATGGGCATGAGGCCACATGGGCAAAGGTTAGTTTCAGTACATGCTCCCTGATGCAATCTTGCATGGTTATCTGTCAGTTGGCATTGTTAAGTTGTTTTTCAAATATAAATTAGGAGAAAGCAGGAACTCAAAACATAAAATCAAATTTAGAATGTCACTTTGTTATTATTAGATTTGTTGTTGTATGTGCAAGCCTTTTGTCTTTTAGAGTGAAGATATTTTTTGGTTCTTACTGTATGTGTTTGTTCCCCCCCTCAAAGGTTTGCATATCCCCCTGGCGGGCCTGGTCCTCATGGAGGACAGGAACGCTTTCTGAACCCACCTCATCAAATGCAAGGCCCCATGATGGACCTCCCCCCACAGATGCGAAGGTCCGCGTCTGTCGACCTTGCCAGATCCATGAGTAGCAATGTGGCAGGACTTCCCCAACACTTTCCCCCACGAGGCATGCCTATGCCACAGCACAACATCATGGGGCAGCCTTTCATTGAGCTTCGCCACAGGGCACCTGAAAACAGGATGAGGCTTCCTTTTGGACCCCCAGTTATGGCTGGAAATGTCATGGACCCTTCTCAGAAGCAACCAGTTATGATGGGGGGCCCAGATGCTGCGTTTACTGTGGGCCAGGGACCTAGGCTGTTGGATCCTGGGATGAATCAGGCTTTGGGAATGGGTGACCATATGCAGATGTCATCCAGTATGGAGAACCTGCACCAGCAGCCCACGCAGATGAACCCTGGGCCTCAACATCCTCCATTAATGCGTTCTCAGAGCCATCCTAACCCCAGCGAATCCTTGTCAGCGGCACCAGCAATGCTTCTCCCCCCAGCACCAGCCGAACAACCTGAAGAAATGCCCATCGCTTCTGCCGATACGATCGAGGAGAAATTGGATGCTGATGACTCGGCTGTGAAAGACCTGGAAGATGTAGAGGTGAAAGATTTAGTTGATGCAGACCTTGAGAACCTCAACCTTGATCCTGATGATGGCAAAGACTTGGACCTTGAGACAAACGACTTGCATCTGGATGACTTTTTGAGATCAGGGAAGTTTGACATTATTGCTTACACAGATCCCGAGCTGGACCTGGAGGACAAGAAGGACATGTTCAACGAAGAGCTGGACCTAAGTGATCCCATTGATGACCATGGTGAGACATCAGATATCCAAAAGGCTTTGTCAGAGAAAAGGAATGCTTGTGCTGGTGGCTCTGGGGGATCTTCTCAGGTGTCCGCAGAGTCAGTTGAGCACAAATCTGGTGATGCTGCGAAGTCGCTCGGCCAGATCAAACAAGAGGGCAGTTTTCTGAGTGTCAGTGAGCCATGCTCTACACAGACAATCAAGACAGAAGGCAAAGACTGCTTTTTGCAGGGGCAGGAGTCCTCCATTGGTAATGATCAAACCAACAAGGGGGCCGCACTACCCCAGGAGGGCAATGGAAATAGCTTAAGCCTCTCTGGGGGGCCCATTCAGCAAGCTGTTCAGCCATGCCCCACCACCCTCTCCGACTCGACCCCTGTCCTCTCTAGCTTGCTTGTCAAGGAAAAGACGGAGGACACCCAAATTGGCCCCATTTGTCCTGATCAAAGCAAACCAACAGCTCAGTCCAGTCAGGTGTCAGTAATGCCTCAGAATTCTGGCGCCATGATGCCGGCTTTACCAATCCCAGAACATACGATGAACTCTGGCCATAACATGGGCCACATGATTGACCCCTCCCAGGCCGCTCCACTGGCAAATCCTAACATTTTGCCAGGACAGCCTTCTTGCCAAAACTTTGGAGCCCCCCAACCAGTGGATCAGATGATTCCTGTTGGGAACCAGCCATTGGCTAATAGCAACATGAGTCAGGCTCAACAGGCCATGTTCTCTCAGAATATGGGGCAGCAGAACAGACCCCTCCTGTTAGATGAGCAGCCGCTCCTGCTGCAAGACCTCCTGGACCAGGAGCGGCAGGAGCAGCAGCAGCAAAGGCAGATGCAGGCTATGATTCGCCAGCGGTCCAGTGACTCCTTCTTTCCCAATATTGGTAAGACACTCTGGCAATTTTGAGTAGGTCCTAGATGACCAGGGAATACATTTGCCTTCATTTGAAGGACCAAATTGAAATATTGTATTTTAAAAATGTTATCTTCAGGTTTTCTCAGAAATAATCCGTAAAATGATTGTTGAGAGGGTCAAGAGGATTGCACTGCAACCATTTTGTTAATGTTGCAGACATTGATGCCATCACTGATCCTATCATGAAAGCAAAGATGGTTGCCTTGAAGGGAATCAACAAAGTGATGGTGCAGAACAATATGGGAATGGCACCCATGGTCATGAACAGGTATAGTTTTAATGAATCATCAGTTCATAATACTTAAAATATGAAACCAATACTCAAGTTTTTACATTTTTTACAACACTCTGCACTACAAATGATCTGTTTGAATTCTCTTTGGGTCCAGCTTACATAGTCTTATGATGGACATCTTGGTAAACCCAGGAACTTATGAAAGTATATGAATAATTTTTATCTGACTCTTTGTACCAATTATGGCATTGCAAAGCATTATTATGATGTATAATCACGTTATCTATTGCTTGTGTTCAATAAATGTGTATTTGAAGGTTTTTGTTTATAAACATGTGTTCTGCGGCACAACAGGTTTCCGCTGGGTCCTCATCAAACTCCTGCCTCAGAGTGCCAAGACAACATGCCTGTTCACCAGCAGGCTGTTGGAATGGTAGGTTAACAACCTTTCATAAAGCTGTGATGTGGAAAGGTAAGGTTGTATTATCTCCAAAGTTTCTGAACTGCAGTTTGATTGAGTTTATGGGGAGAGACATCTTAAGTTTTATTGATTTATCGTGACTCACTCCGCTCACTCATTTCGAGGCTACAAAAAGTCTACTTCCTATTTTGTGGGTCAGTTTCACAAAAAATGTCTCTAAATTTTTCTTAATATTTTCCTTTCTAGGATGGTAAGTTGTTACCCCACATGGCAAGACCAAATCCTCCAAATTTTGGCCCAGGGTTTGTCAGTGAGTATATCCCTTGATTAATTCATGCTCATTTTATTTCTGAGTATTTATTCAGCTCATGGGTGGATACTGTATGAAATTCCATGATGCGCTTTCATGATATTTTCTGGCATTATAACAATTTACATAAATTGCGTAGCTGACTAATTCTGTACGCTAAGGCAAAAATCAATTATTAAGTTTATGAATATAAATGGAGCTCTGTGCTGTGAAGTAATCCCCAACTTCACTCTTCCAGATGATGCTCAGAAGAAGCAGTATGAGGACTGGCTCAAGGAGACCCAGCAGTTGCTGCAGATGCAGCAGAAGTTTCTAGAAGAGCAGATTGGGGCCCACAGGAAATCTAAAAAGGCCCTCTCCGCCAAGCAGCGGACAGCCAAGAAAGCTGGGAGGGAGTTCCCGGAAGAAGATGCAGAGCAGCTGAAGCATGTGACGGAGCAGCAAGGCATGGTGCAGAAGCAGCTTGAGCAGGTAACGCGAGGAGAAGAGCTCAAACCCACTGATAACTGTATACTGCTTGCATTTTTACAGCCTGTATTTATGCACACAGACCCTTTGTTTGGCAATGGGAGCTGTTACACTGACCTCCCAAAATGTTCCATCTAAAGTAACGTATTTGTCATTCCTGTAAACATAGTTGCTATATCTGCTGTGCCAAAAGCTGTCAGCACATTTAATTATCTAAGCAGCACTGTCATTATGTTTTACTTTGTAATCACCTGGTTAAAGGTCAAGGTAATGTGGCGCCACCTCAAATCTTACTTTGCATTTTGACACGACAACCGTGATCGAGTTTTGCCCTTGAGCGATGTGTTTGCCAGAGTAATACATAGGTAGGCCAGGAACTGTTCCTGCCAACGCGTTACAGTGGGTAGCACTGTCGCTTTACAGCAAGAAGGTTGTGGGCCTATCTGCGTGGAGATGGCATGTTATCCCCGTGTTTGCCTGGGTTGACTGAGGGTACTGTGGTTTCCTCCCACATGAATGTTGGTGTGATTGGAGACTCTAGATTGCCCATAGATGGAGGATTGGAATAGTCTGTGATCCAATTCCTTCACGACTTTTGAAGAGTATGATGACTGACATAGCCATTGTATAATGCACTGTCTGGAAGTGGCATTAAACAGTAGCTAAAAAAATAAGAGAGCTAAATGTACGAGTGAAAGGTAAGGAGTGAAGGAACGATGGAGCTATCCTTTTATTTCCTCTACTAAGCATATCTTCCAATACAATTTATTGCTAGTTCTCGTCTCCATTTGTGTCATTACACTGCAGTAGATTTGTTTCAGACCCAGGGCATTTTCGATCATTGTTCACTGTTCCTAGTATACGTCTCTGTGTTCGAGATGAGTGCTTGAGATCTGCCATGAGTTTTGTAAATTGAGAATACCTCCTGTGCCCTTTCTGCTGCCCTCATCTCTGAAGTCATAAATTGGTTTATTGCACACATCCCCGTTCCTCTGTCTTGTTGTAAAAGATTGCTCCCTCAGGTGCCCTTGAGATGGTGTATTAAAGGGTATCCTTATTCCTGGCCAATTTTTGTGGACTCTTTCTAGTAGCTTCTGCAGCTGGGTTACCCAACCCTGACCCTGGAAGATGGGCTTACCCGTGGGTTTCTGCTCCAACCCTACCAGTTGGACGTAGCTTTGAACGGCTGATAAGTAGAATTCTATATACTAAATTGCTGCCAAAATAAAAATCTACAGGTCAATCAAACCAGAACCGAATAGGGCAGCGCTGTTGTTGAGAATGTTCTGGTGTGTTGCGGTCACTTCTCACGCTCTCACTGATGTGTTGACCCTGCTATTTTTTGTTGCCTTGCGGACAGATTCGAAAGCAGCAGAAGGAGCACGCAGAGCTGATCGAGGAGTACCGTGTGAAACAGCAGCAGTGTGCCTTGCAGCAGTCAGGGTTGCCTGGCGTCCCGGCCCAGCCGGGGCTCATGCCAGGGGCGGCTCCCATGAACCAGCCCGTCATGAACCCCATGATGCAGATGCAGCCCCTTCCGGGACAGCCTAATCACGCCCGCATGCCCACTGCACCAGGCTGGCATCCTGGAGCCCCCCTCCCCATGGGTGGGCCCAGGATGCCTGGCCTCGCCCCGCCTCAGGCGGCCCCACCCAACAATCAAGTGCAGGGCCCCCCGCAGCCATCTTCCATGGCCGGCGGAGGGTCTGCTCAGCCCACTGGCGACTCCCCACACGTGAAGTTTGATGACAATAACCCGTTCAGTGAGGGTTTCCAGGAGAGGGAGCGGAAGGAGCGCCTGCGGGAGCAGCAGGAGCGGCAGCGGGTCCAGCTCATGCAGGAGGTGGAGCGGCAGCGAGCTCTGCAGCAGCGCCTAGAGCTGGAACAGCAGGGCATGCTGGGAGCCGAAGGCAATCGCACGCCCCTCTCGCAGATGCCCTTCTTCAATTCGGATTTGCCACAAGACTTCATGCAGCCTCAGAGGCCCCCAATTCCACAGCAGCAGCAGCAAATGGGCCAGATGTTCCCTCAGCAGCAGGGATTCATGGGCCCACACACTGGTGCCCCCTACATGCAGGGAGGGGAGCGCAGGCCCATGGTGGGCAATGGAGTCTTTGGGCCTGAGATGGGTCCCAACTACCAGCCTGGCAACCCTGCACTACAAGGAAATAATTTTGTGCCTGGGCAGCCCAGACCAAGGTTCATGGGACCAGGCATGATGATTCAAAGTGAAGGCCATCCGTTTGGTATGGAACCTTCCACTCCCCTGCCCCCTAACTATCCAGGGTCGGGGCAATCACTGATCCAGCTGTATTCCAACATCATCCCGGAGGAGAAGGGGAAGAAGAAGAGGAACCGTAAGAAGAAGAAGGAGGATGATGCAGAGTCGGTGAAGACACCCTCCACGCCACACTCCGACCTGACCGCCCCGCTAACCCCTTGTGTCTCGGACACCTCCTCCACTCCCACCCGAGCAGCCCCTCACCCAGGGGAGTCCGACCCCTCCGAGCACCTGCCGGGCTGCTCCACGCCAGGCTCCCTGAGCAGCCTGCCCCCCTCCGAGCTGGAGCGCCAGCTGTCGGGGGGCAGCGGAGGGGGCCTTAGTCGCCCTGTCGGCCCAGACTCACAAACAGACCGGATCCTCAGCAAAATCAAGCTGGAAAGGGTGGAAGCCAGCGAATGTCATGGCCCGCGAGACGCTAAGTTAGAGCAAACTGCTGGAGCGGTCAAGGTGGAGGAGGGGAAGGATGGTGGCTCGCCCCACCCCACAGGACTCAGCCCTGCCCACGCCGCCAAGGGGGAGTCTGGGAACGAGCTGCTGAAACACCTTCTGAAGCACAAGGGCACGCCACCGCCGTTCCCACACCAGAGGTCTGATGAGAGTCTACGTTCGGAGGATGAGGAGACAAAAGAGTGCAAGACCCACCCCAAGCATGGCTCCACAGACACTGCGGAGGTGAGTGAGCACTTCAACTCCGAGGTGTAATTCCGCTCAAATGATCGCGGCCAGTGCAGGGCTGTTCTTATTTCTTATGACTCACCCAGTAAATGCACTTAGAATCAGCCTGGGAAATTACAGCTGAGGATTTCTTCCCTGAAAAGCAATTTTAAAGGAACTGTTAGTTGTGAAAGGTGGGATAAAGTATGTTGCAGGAAGGAAGATGTCACTTTGATGATCAATTTCCTGCTCAAGCTCTCAAGTTTAACTGACGCTATTTCAGGGCTCTAGACCGTGACCAAAATGGTTGCATACGACCATTTATTGAGAGTGTGCCAGTTAAAATTTTATGTGGTCGCATTCGTACCAGCGGCCCAATCTGGGAGAAACATCACTTTGCTGAGCTGTTGAGCCGTCCACAGTTCTAGACACAGCAGTTCCAGATCCACAATTTTAGATGTAATGTTACTTGTGTGCAAGTTGAACTGACTGATGAAAATGGCTTATGCCAACGCTGGAATTTACTGTGAAACTGCATCAGGTCTTTGCAATACATACAGGCATTTTCATTCCAGAATATCTGAAGATGGATCATACTGAGAAAATATCTTGTATCAATAGGAAATTGCTCATGCCACAGATATAACAATCAGTTACTTATTGAAAGCTAATCAGTGGTGAGTAACGTATGCCAAGGTAATGCTCTGTGACATGGACTTGCATGTTATGTAATCTGATCGCATTCTATCAATAACTTCAACTTGCCAAAAATGATACAAGTGTAATTTGGTTAGTTGACTCTAAAATATTTGAATCTGACTGGCTGCAGTGGCTAGGCTAACAGTAGCCATTTTAGCTAAGGCAAGCTGTAATATTCGCTTTGGGAACAAGAGATATGAACTTACTGTGATTTTTAACAACAGAGACAAGAGGAACTCATGCATTCCATTATTTATGGCAATATGTTGCGCTGTACTGTCGATGAAGAACAAAAAATAAATAAAAATGGTGAGCCTCGCTTTATTACATCAGTCACTGCTTGTGGCAGATAAACTTAATATTCAGATTCAAATATTTAGCCAATATCAACTGGAGTAAGGTATGCATATTAACAAAGCTATTCATCGGCATGTAAGGTCATTGATTAATACCATGCTGTACCCAAAAAAAATGGGGCGCAATAAAATTATGTGCATATGCAACCAAATGAGAAATTTTGTAGCACTGATGCTCCCAGTGGTAACGTTCATCTGGACTCCTGCACTATAAGGAAAGTCCTGATGGAAAACAGAAATGGATCAGATCTTAAAAACGTTACTGGAAAAATATTCGGGATTATGAACAAATCTGATTTATTGATATCATTGTGTATTATTACTGTTGACACATTTCATCCTGTCTGGAAACCAAGGTAAGAAACTACCCACTATTTTGATACCCACTACTAATTTATATCCTGAGCCAGGTTTTCCCGAAAGATATACAAAAACATGGTGTACTTTTCAAATCCTGAAGGTGCTGTGGTGCAACCTGCAGAAGCTGGCATGGAATGGTCCATGCCTGAAATTAAAAGATAATTTTTCAGACATTCAAACTGATGTGTTATAAACAAAATGATTTTTAGCATTTTGCAATGATTTTTAGCAATTATATTTGGTTAGCCTCAGGAGCTGAAGCTAGTGTAAAGCTAGCTAGCCATTTCAAAAGCGGAGTAAAACTACAGTCTGCATCTTAACGGTCCCTGGGATTTGTTTCCCAGCAGGCGGTCTCCGATATTTCGGGTCACCCTCAGCCCCTGCAAGACAAGAAGAAGCAGCGCAACAAAAGGGCCCCCAAAAATGGGGAGAAGCCCGCCTCCCGCTACAAGAAGCGGAAGAAGGACGAGGATGAGCGACAGGCGGTGTACTCCAGCACAGATACGCTGATGACGCAGCTCAAACAGGTACGGTGTTCTCTAAATCCTTAGTGCTCATGCGATACAATGTGCCTGGCCCAGAAGATCTCATGTGAACTTTAAAGTCCCATTGTGCCAGAAGTGGCTTTTTTTCTCTTTTTTCAAAACTTGCACCCCCGTAAAAAAAGTGATATTACAGGAGTTTACACAACTGTAAATTTGTTGGTAATCATTTTTGATGTCTCTGTAAATATAATTATGCAGACAGTGAATGCGCAGTGTGTGTTATGTAAAATAAAACATTGCTGGCAACAGCGTTTAGGCTTCATTGCACATAAGACGCGTCGTGTAATTTATTGCAAACTAGGAGGTTTGCAAGGAGGCAAACTTTCAAGGCTTGCTTGGCATGAGATAACCAATGACTGGCCATACTTTTTGAATACATTTATTTGCATGCTAGCCTTAGGCAGAATTAATGTTGAATAGCTTTTGTTATCTAGAAAAATTACGAAACTGTGAGAATGGGATGACACCGACAAAGTTCCAGTCTACGTCATAATCTTTCATAAATAACACTGGCGGGGATATAGCTTTAGGTACACTCACTTGTTGGATTGTCTATGTTTTTCAGTTAACTGTGAGGCCAATAATTATGCTGCAAATACCAGGATTTAACAAAAAGGAATGCTGAGTGATGCCAATTGACACAGAACAGCAGTCAGCCAAATTAAACTTTGCTATAAAATTTAGATTGCCTTGGAAAAAGTGATGTTAACTTTGGTGCATGCAAGCCAATATAGCTAGCTTGACAGGAACAGGTATAAGAGCACTGATTACCATTACCTATTGAAAGGGGCTGAATTGGATTATGATGGAGAAACTAGTGATTCGACAACTTTGCTAACAGCCAAAAATCAAGCAAATGCAAGAAATGGCATGCTAGCTAATATGACACTAGTGAAACCGACAGCAAAAAGGCAGCTCTGCACCTTTCATACAGCTTTTTATTTCACAAAGCACCGACTAAAATCCATCCAAGATTTACTCTTGTCCCACCTGTTGCTTGGTCACTCAGTCTCATTCTCTCGTCGTCTTCCTCTGTAGACGTTCTCTTTTATGGCCCTCTGCTGCAGTGTCCATCCTGAGAATAACAAGTGTTTGCCACTAACATGGCAATATCCCCCGCCGCCTCAATTGTATGTGTCCATACGTACGAACGGACGGACAGAGCCCAATGCATATCCTCCGCTTCGCACTAATCGCGCGGCGGGGGATAATATGCTAGCTTCATCTTACAGCTCAGGACTCATAGTTGGTGGTATGATTCTGCTAGTGCCATTAAAGCCTTACAAAAGATTTTCTACATGAAAGGAAAAGGCACTCTCCCATGCCATCTTTGAAACACTTTCGGGCAGCTGGATCGCGGCTGACTAAACCTGAGCCCTGCCTCTTTTAATGGGGAGATTCTTATATCTCGTTCTCTGTGTAATGCATTGCCATTTGATTTCCATATTTATGGACACTGTCGAACTGCAAAGAGCATAAAGTCAGAAAATTTGATCTGAAAGACATTAATGCCAGTGAAAAACAGCATTTTTCACTCAGAGGTTTGTCCGCGATCACTATCCACAGCTCGGATCGCAATTTGCGATAAGGCAACTTAAAACTTTGTCGTAGCCAAAGTGATTGTTAACTTCCCATATCGACCAGATGAGCCATTAATATTATCTATTATTTTCTGTTGAAAACAAATGCTTCTTAGCAGGCCAAGTCTTCATGCAACTTGTATATCTGACATAAAAAAAATTCTTGAATGTTTTTAACAATCACAGAATCAGCAAGCCTACGCAGCGTGAATTAACGTTAACCTTAGTCTGTGGTGATTATGCGTAACTACGAAAGTAAGTAGCCTTAAAATTAGAGCTGTAACGCGTGTTTGTCCAATCTGAGCATTTTACCAAACATGCTGCGTGATTGATCAGTTGGATATTAGCGTGGCAATTGGTAAATCGACAAAACACATTTTGCTATGCGAAAATAATTTCACAATGCACACTACACTGAGACCGCTGAAATGAGAGAACTTCCTTTTGTAGAGGCTGTTAAATTTGTCTTATGACCTGAAAATTATATCGTCGTTCTGTGCATGAATGGATGAACGCTTAGGGACATGTTTCACAAAAGCATAGTAGTATGGCCCCAATTTGTTATGACATATCGGACAGCAAGGGATGACAGACAAATTTATAAAACTTTTAACAGATTTAATAAAACAAAGACTGACCAAGATTGAAATAATAAAGAAAATGAAATATTTACAGTCCCTTGAGATGGGGTTGCTTTGTTGTGATGTCCTGGGACAGGAAAATGCTCCAACACGGGCAAAAAACTAGTTAGCATCTGTGATTTCGGGAAAGGCCCCTTGGAGCGATTGACCATTCGCGCAGATTGGATAAAAGCGTGTGACAAGAGCATCCACTACTCACCAATGGCTGGCTGTACACTAGGGATCAATGTCATTGATGTTAAAAAGGACAAAGACGCTAAAATCTCTTATTTATATGCATTAATTCCTCCATTATCTTTGGCAGTGCACCAAAATACTCCAATGACTGAGATGTGATGTAGCATTTTTGAGCTCTCAATCAGTACAGTCTGTCATCAATCTCTTAAGGTGTGATTGGTCTGAGGCATGCACCACGTTTACATTGCGCCATCTTTAGCGTTTCAATTGTCCAATTTTAAATAATGCATTGCGCCATCTCCTTATATTTAGAAACTCCCTGGCCTTACACACTTATCATGGGTGATTGCAGCCTGCGTTCTTACATAGCGCACAGAGTAGGATTTAAAGATGCACCGTTACAAGTTGGAGTGCCAAATAAATGTTTTGAAGCAGGTATTTTAAGGTGGAAAAGTTGCATAATGCTAATGTAGCTTTAGCTTTTTTTTTTTTTTTTTTAAACGAGTTGCAAGTTTATTACTCTGTCAACCCTTGAAAGTTACTGAATTTAATAACATGCATTGCAAAGCAAAGCCTAAAAGTGGGGAGTGGGCATAATTATTAAAAGAACACATTTGTGTGAATTGGAGCACAATTAGTTTTACCATATAAAATGTAACAAGATGACCTGTGTCATCACTATCCCCCGCCAAAATTAAGGGCCAGAACTCCATAAATAAATATGCTTTACATCTATTTTCAAACTGAATGTAGATCATGAATAGCTTATAAAGCATACAGAATTTGATCCATTTAATGGTCATTGTTTTCAACGTAACTCGTCTCCATTGAAAGTGTGACGGGCAGACAGACGGATAAAGCTCAATCCTTGATCACCCGCACCAGTTTGCGGTGGGGTACAAAAATACATTAGGAAACAAAGCATACCTTACTGTCATATGGGAATCACATTAAAAATGATTTACCACTCTGCACAGCTCCAGTATTTGATGGTTAAAAAAAAAAAAATCTAAAATCATTTGAAATGTGTGACTGCATCATCCAAAGTGAGGTGACTCATGCTGAGATCAGAATGTTCAGTTCTGAGGTTTTGTCGCTTTTCGGGGAAAGGCAAGACTTGTGGTGAAAATTGAACTGTCGGGGGGGAGAATTGATCATGATGGCGATTACTGACTTATGCTGTAGTCATCTGTCGTCCTGTCCTATATGTCATCCCGTCCTGCCAAACCCCCCTCTTGCGTCACCGTTATACAGTTCCTACTGCAGTGCAACTGAAGCCATTATGTCATCATTCTCAAAGGAAGTTATCTTTGGATGCTGCTGGTTGTCAGGCATCAAATTCGGCACGATATTGGGAATCATAATGTGCTTGCGCTTTTTGATATGAACAAGGATATTTTTTTTGTGGCATTTATAAAAATGAGGACGTATACATTTGGAATATTGAGAATTAAAAAAAAAGAAAAATTTATGTGTGTGGCGCACTCACTAATGAAATTGAGTTGGTAATGTTCTTTTTTTTTTCTTTCTTTTTTGGGCATCGGCACTAATAGTGATGTCATGCAGGTTTGTTTCAGCCAACATCAGACTTTGCACAAAATTTTACTCCGTTAATTCACCTACTTAATTACAACTGTCTGAAAAAGCAATTGTTTTCATTATATTTTAATTGCAGGGTAGTGAAAATAATTATGGAAAATGCAGTTAATGGAGTTTCTTGATTAAACTAAATATTCGGCAAATATTAAAAAAAGGATAAACAAGGAAAAATGTATTTTTAAACTCTGCAGTAACTTTGAGATTACTATTTGATTATACTTAAGAAAAAGAGAGTCAATGTGATTTATAGACCTTTTACATGCTAATAAATGTACATGTTCCTGGCGGAGGTCTCCATGGAAACAAGCCTGCCGTGACTTCAAATTGCACATTTGGGAAACCGTCCTGCTATTGCAACCGTAAATGTCTGCAGTCACCGGGCTATTAGCGTGCTTGCATGTGGATCCAAAGGTGTCAAATGCATGTCTTAAGATGCGGTTTCTCTAACACACTAAATGTTCAAAATCAGTGGCTGGTGGTATTGTACTTTTTCTTTTGGCAGCTATGATAGTTCTTGGCACTGAACTGTTCAAAGAAACTCTAAACCAGCAGTAACTGAGGGCCTCCAGAACAGGACATGCCTGGTTTCAAGAGAATCATATTCTCAGGAGGCGAGGTGATGATGGAGGATAAGGAATGGCTTTAAAAAGGGAAACCTTGAAATGGAAGTTGAAAATGATGTTTTTCCCCAACAGCAACTCTCCCTGCTGCCCCTGATGGAGCCTCTCATTGGGGTAAATTTTGCTCACTTCCCCCCTTACGGGAGTGGGCAACTGAACGGGGAGAGCCGGCTCTCTGGGGCCTTTGGTAGCGCCTCGCTGGACGGTGTGTCGGATTACTACTCCCAGCTCATCTACAAGGTGAGGGTCGACCCCCCCCCCCAATGATGTCATCAGTGTGTCTCTCCCAATGTGGCAAAACTTTAATAATAATAATAATAATATTTAAGGGTAGTGCCATTCATTTACTGTCCTGTGTGTATTTGCTACTTGGTGTTCAATGGGATGAAGAATTAAAGTTGTCAACCTTGCAAATCTTGAAGTGGCCCTAATTCAGGAATTACATATGCCCATCAGCTTGGCAGGGCACTGACTGCATGGATAATTCATGAATTTGGAAGTAATGCGCGGAAGTAATTAATTAATTAAAAATTAATTCTAATAATGAATTAGTCATTTTTGGCCTTTCAGTTTCTGCTGACAGCAAGCCGGTCCATCACTTTAGTTGGTCAATAATATGCAATGCCTTTTGAAAAGTTGAAATTGAGGAGACGTTTGTGGTTTTTTTTTTTTTTTTTGGTTAAGGAAATTCTTATTTTTATCCACAGGGATGGCTACAAATATTGATTTTAAAAATGCAGCGAAGGCTTTGAAAAAGTTGCAAATTCTTGCCATGCTTTCAAATATTTGTTTGTAGTGCAGTCTTAAAGTGAGATTTTTAAGCTCCCTTAGCAGCTGCAATTACCTCAGAGTTCAAACATTATGCCGTGATATTCTGTACTCCATCCCTATGTAATTCTGGTATTTTTTAGGTCACCTGCCGAAGGCGTGACCTATTGCAATCCCCTTTTGTCCATCGTCATGCGTCGTCCGTCGTGCGTCATCTGTAAACTTTTCCTTGTGAACAAAATAACTTAAGTATTTATGAATCAATTTTGATGAGACTTTGTATGCAGGCTTATATCCATAAGATCTTGGACGAGTTCGAAAACCAGATTGATTCGATCATATTTGATGGAGTTATTGCCCTTTGTTGTATTATTATCATAAGCAACCTTGTGAACACAATAATTTTAGTAAATATTGGTCAATTTTCATGAAACTTTGCATGCTGGCTTATATCTATAAGATCTCAAAGAAGTTCGAAAATCAGACCGATTCAATAAAATTTGGTGGAGTTATCGCCCTTTGTTATATTGTTATCATAAGCCACATTGTGAACACAAAAACTTAAGTAAGGGTCATTTAAGGATGTGTCATGTTTAGGTTTTGGAGGAAACTGGAGTATACCTGGAGAAAACCAACAACCTGTGGCTAGTACTTGGCAACTGCCTGCACGGTTTGAGGGGAAAATGCCCCGCGGGATGCGGTTTTACCTCAGAAGTAGAAATGTAACTTGACATATGTTAATGAAGGTATTATTCCTTCCTTTCACTGAAGCGTTTTTTGTTTAAACGCAAAATGAAGTTTTTATGAGCATATTCACAGACCGCAGCGACCAAACCTATGTATTGTCAACTCTGTTAGTGCAAGACTATTGTCTTGCATTTACTTTTTTATACCTAGATATGCTGGAAACCAGTCATCTTTATAGATGGAAGTGTCTTGAGGTGCTTTATAAAAATTGTGAATTTCATGACCCCCAGGCTCCATGTTTGCCCCTGGGGAGGGGGTCAAGTTTACTATAGTTTATATAGGAAAATGATACTTTTGGGTATAGTCAGTTTAATTTCTACTGGAAGTCATTCACACTTGATTGAAATTACAACAATGAGATGATATTATGATATTTTTGACAGTTTCCCTTACCCAGGGGCTAAGGGGCAGGGCCCAAGGGTCAAAATGGCTTGAGAAATCTTCTTTGCTTAAAGAAAATAGCCACAAGTTATATACATGCAATTTAGAATACTCTATTGCTTATGATACTGGTTTCCATTAATCTGATCCCTGGGGTCAAAATTAGGGCCACGCCTAATGGCCAAGGTTTAACATTGGATATACTATACTCAGGTGACCGTTAAGACCCATTGCCTCTTGTTGTATTTGCTGTCTGAGCACCAATTCTGATGTTTGATGAAATCTTCGATCACACAGCAGTCAGGGGTGTTATAGCTTTCGTACCTCAAAGCAAGAATTGACTCGCAAGTTTCTTGATGAAGCCATTTCGTTTTAGCCTTTTTTTAAACCAAAACTGATCTTTGGTAAATGCCAGTGCACTAGACCGTGTAGCGACTAACAGAAATTAAATGCAGTAGAGGATAAAATTACATATGATTAGCATGGCACATTATTAACATTACACGAGTAACGTCTCTAAAGGATGATTTGGGATGCTTGAAGGACTTTGCAATTGGACACAAAGACTGAATTTAACACAGTGACTTCATTTATATAGCAATGTATCGGCTTAAGTTTTTATCAATGTAGTAATACTGGAGTGTGTTGAGGTATCAATTTCTCAAAGAAAACGCGAAAATCTTTGATCTCAAACTTTTTAATGGTGCTTTACATTTGCAATTACAGTTAGAACCTGTGGAGATTGACCGTGACTGTGACTGGTTATCCACATGCTTCCACGTTATGGTCCACGCATCGTGGCCGTAACCACCATTGAGGACACCGAGGTCCAGACCTCTTTTAATTTTTCCCCTCACTGTGCCCGTTTATTCAGCGAATCGTTTGTGTGTGTGTGTGTGTGTGTGTGTGTGTGTGTGTGTGTGTGTGTGTGTGTGTGTGTGTGTGTGTGAGAGAGGGAGAGAGAGTGAGAGAGATCCCGCATCCTCATAGTGCTAGTGTAGGATATCACGTCACCGTGCGTTTGAAATCCCACGGCTTTCACAGCGAATGCGCAGCAGCGCAAATTGAAGTAAACGGATAAACTCATTCGCGAGTCTTGCGAGAGAGAGTTCAATTGTGTCATTGTTATGAAGGGAGACCATTTGCTAGCCTGAGACTGACCCGAAATGCGCATAACCCTGAGGCAGACGAAATTGTTATTTTCGAAGCCAACCGAAGAGCCGGCAGAGGAGGCAGGGCTGTTTTTAATGCCGGTTAGAGTAAGATTTTCTCCCGGGGGGTGCATGATGGGCTACTCCCGTTTTCAAAGGTGCATAGTACTTCGTAGAAAGTGCGTGCACTTCGTTACAGTACTTCAGTTGGCTAGTTTTTTTTTTTTTGTTTGTTTGTTTTTTTTTGAGGATTTTTACTTTACTTACGATTTTTTTTAAACATGGACTTTTACTCTACTAGGCTACATTTAAAAGATAAAAAAAGTATACTTTCACTTCGTTAGTTTGACACTGGCAACTTAGTTACTCGTTTCACATTAACCTCTTAAGCCCCAGCCTCTTTTTTTAGGTTTCTGTTTGAAAATGACATACCCAAAATGAATAGAGTATATCTCTGTTTGTGTAGCATGAAGTATCAGAGAGGGAGACATGGAAATGTGGAGAGAGGGTTAATTTTCTGACGCTACTCGGATTTTGATATTTGAACATTAATATGCTTGGCGTTGGAGTTGTGCTTGGTGTATGTAAAAATGACTTAAATGTGCTTGTAGCAGAGGCTCTCTTGTTTCATTTGATGTGTAATATGACTATATTGCTACTTATTTAGCGCGGCGTTGTAGGTATTTTGCTGCGGTGAGTTTAAGAGGTTAAATATGAATTTAGTTAATCATTTACGGATTATCTAGATTTGGCGTGTTCGAGAAGAAGAGCGGTGCTCGGCAGGGTATCATTAGCGCTTTGCGTACATGTGTCTGCCAACGGACATGGAGCTGCAAATTTATGCACGCAGTTACAATAGTATATCACTAGATGGCACCTCCGGATCAGTTAGTGATACTGATGCTACTAATCAACCCCTGGGCTCTGCTAATTAGCTTGATTAGTAGTATCAGGTGTGTAGCTGCTTGGTTGCAATGAAAGCCTGCACCCACACCGGCCCTTTCTGGGAAAGATTGTTGACCCATGTCGTAGGGTATGATTTGAGGGCCAGGGGTACTTCAATTCACTCCAATCCCTGTTTTTCAGCAGTTGCCTGAATAAAACTCCTCAGCTAAGCATGATGTGCAGACTGTTCAATATGCCCATAGTATCTATCCAGCAGTTTAAAAAAAAAAAAATCTCTTGCTACAGAAATAATCGTTATTTTTATTTTATTTTTTTTTCTGAGGCATTCAGTGTGGACGGCAAAGTAAGATTTTCATTGTACAGGGAAACCTGCTTTCTTTGCTGTGCATATGACAATAAACGCTTTGAACTTGAACTTTGAACTTATCCTCTGCAGCAGGTACTTCAGCTACACTGAGCCAATGGTGTCCCAATCAGTAGTTATGAAAAATCAGTTTACTGAAGCAAAAATTAGACATGTCATTGACACTATGTAATTCTACTATTAATTATAGTGGTTTTTAAACTGCCAGTAAACAAACACACATAACAAGCAGACTGCCTAAGTGTTTTTTGAATACTGTATCTTAAATTCACCTGCAAATTGATTAAAGAGCACAAGGAGAGAACAAACAGTGGTTGCTTTTCTCCTTACTATGCGTACTATGAAGAATACTTTGTCCTTGTAATTGCACTTTTTTTAGTAAATTTTTTCACAAAATACTTTTGGTACCTCAGTACATTAAATGTGAGCTACTTTAGGCCATTTGCTGAAGTAATTTTCTTATGGGTGACTTCATCTTTTACCAAAGCAACTTTCAGTTATGGTACTTCTACTTTTACTTAGTTATTTTTTTCCCCAGTATTTTATACACTTCTGCCCATTTTCCACTGTTAGTGAATGAATAATGCAGCTTTCAGAACGTTCTTGTAGCAGGATCACGTAAATAATTCCAGGATAACTGTATTTTTTTTTTTTCATTGGTTGTTTCCCCAAATATCACCCAGATACAATAGTGCTATTGTCTGATTGGCTATTATGTAGCCCCTTTCTTTTTTTTGTTTGGCTGGCAAGTGGCAAGCTGGCACCGAGAGCTCCAGGTGAGACATGTTTGATTCCAGCCGGTTTCCACAGTTATAGTGGTGCGGCTGCACATATAAACCAATTGTTGGAAATTGTTTGTTTTCTTTTTTGCATGAGAAATACTATGTGTGGCGTCAGTGCATGACATCTGACTGAAATGAGTGACAGTCACGCTCATTGCGTGAGACTTCAGAGCCCTGAGGAGATTAAAAAAATAAAATAAAAAAGTTATGCAACACACAAGTCCGTTGCTACAGTCCAACTGTTACCACTCAATGTGTTCCTGAAGAGGTTATTGGAAATAAATGTCTTATTAGCAACAAAACAATATAGTGGTTACAGTTTGGGGGAAGTGGGGGGGGAAGGGGGCGGGGGGGCGGGGACCTTGGACCTTGGCATTATTGGACCTTGGTATTTCAAAAATCCTGGTTACTGCCATGCCACACATTGATGGATTTTTGAAGCCATTTTTCTTCTGTTTTGACCGTTTCATTCTTTTGCAGCAGAACAACATGAGTAACCCTCCGACGCCCCCGGCCTCCCTGCCCCCCACACCCCCTCCTGTGGCTCGGCAGAAGATGGTCAACGGCTTCGCCACCAGTGAGGAGTTGGCAAACAAAGCTGCCATCATGGGCGGGCATGACGGTACAAACCACATGCAGATCTGTTGGGATTTTCTTCCTCAAAGACCATTATTATTTGTCTGTGTGTGAAATTCATTTTAGCAGCTGCTTGGCATAATCACTGTTTTTTTTTTTAATCATTTTAATATCACTCATCATATGCCATTACTGGAACCTTGATTTGTCAGCCTGTTCAGTGGTAGAGCAGTCCTTTAAGAGGTGAACAAGCAGAGTCCGGTCTTTCCGTTGAAGTTCTGTCCGTGTAATTGAATGCAGTATTAATGAAATATTTATTGAGAAATATGTGCTTAGCAGGTCCCCTGTCTCCCACAGTGACTAAGGGCCTGGCTCCCAAGCAGATTCAGGCTGCGTTTAGACCGGAGGAGGACCTGCTGGCCCGGGCCATTGCACATGGCCCCAAAACTGTGGATGTTCCTGCCTCCCTCCCCACGCCCCCGCACAACAACCAGGAGGAACTCAGGTGGGTCATGAACAGAACTGGAGACTCACATCTTTGTCATCATGACCTCAAAAGTGTCATCTGTGAACCCCAGTCTGTGTTCTCATAACCTCAGGCTGTAGACCACAGTTTGTTTTCAGTCTTTGCTAGATCCCTCCAGCTTGTGTTGTTATTGTTTAACCAGGCTGTAGAGCATGTTTATATTTAAGCCCTCTTTATCTCTGGCTAGGAATGGTACGCTCTGGTGTGGCTGTAACATCTAGAAAGACAAGTTAGTTTCTGACAGAACGACCACCACTATCATTATCCTTCTCTCCTAAGCCTTCTGAGTCCAGAAGGGGTGTTCAGGAGGTAGTATTGGTTGGCTTAACGACAGGACTTCTTAGATTTGGCTTCGAATCTTAGTTCTGTCAGAACTTCCGTCAAACTTTTTTGGATAGGTTCTTGTCATTATTTTTTATCATCATGTCTGAATAGCACACCTAAAAAACTGGAATGCCATATGGATAAACAAGTACGGCAGGCTTACCTTTGATGGGGTCTTGCTCATACTGATGCAGCTTAGGTCACTGTTTGAAGCTGCCTTTAATGGGATGTGTCCTTCCGTGAGCTAAATTAGAAGAAATCCTCTGTGAACAGGGTACAGGAGCACTGCGATGAGCGAGGCACGCCTGACAGCTTCGTCCCGTCCTCTTCCCCGGAGAGTGTAGTAGGCATGGAGATCAGTCGCTACCCGGACCTGTCCTTGGTGAAGGCAGAGCCCCCTTCACCGGCCCCATCTCCAGTCATTCCAATGCTGCCCAGCTCCACTGGTAAAGGTGAGCTGTGCTAATATCTCCCAAACTACCGTTTGTAATGGTGGCTGCACATCACTGTAAAATCTGGAGCGACATTAGAGAGGTGACGGGTAAATGTTTGAAAGCCACTGTGTTTAATGTCAGTTCAGCCATTTCAAGGTGATTGATTTGCTGTCTTGAGAAGGATTACTGTGGATTGAAGGACTTACCCAAGCAACTGAATTGCGAATCATTTAGAGTCGGGTTCTGCGGAGGATTGACAAGAGATTACCAAGCCAGTCTTTCTTTGTGAGCGATTTACGCCTGTTTCGCGTCAGTTTGAGAGTTTCTTTGTTGAATTGTTTAGGATCTGAGGTTCGGCAGAGGGATGTAAAGATGGAGCCTCACAACGCCTTCTTTGGATCACAGTTTGGACACGCCCCCAATGGCTCAAAGACGGGGCTGGTCTCCATAGCGATCACCCTGAACCCGGCTGCTGCAGAGGTAAGTTATGACTCCAACCTTTAATGGGCTGTGTTGCCACCAGCTTCAGTTCACTTCGGTCACAGAAGCTCACTTGCTTGGAGCGTGGGAAACGATCATTATCCTTCTCCCCGAAGCCTTTGGGTCTATCCATATGAAATCATCCAAAATCACCAGAGCTCCCCTGGTGATGGTGTCATATTTGCTTGATTTTTATGTACTTTGTAGCCTGTGGTGTGATAGAAGTAAAATGCAATTTGTTTCAGGTCAAAATCTTAATCAGTTTTGATTTCCGAGGGGTTTGAAAAAGGGGGCGTGTCCGTGTTAACCCTCTGTGTGCCATTTGTAGCCATCCTTAGATGGCTAGCAATCAAAAACTAAGATAGGTAGCTGCTTTATTTTTTCAGGACTTGTTTTTTTCTGTCTTAGAGTTTATGAAAAATGTATAATTGAGCAGATTAATCCCCTGGTGGCCATGCAATAATTGACCAAAATCCAGAAATCTGCCGAACCGTTCCTAAAATAAGCCAAATTCATGCTGAATTTAAATCAACATGCCTCATGATTTGCCAAATGAAATTTGGCAGTGTGATGTCTTCCCTAGTAAGCCCTTTGTTGGTGCCAAGAGTTGCTCCATATCTTGATTGGGAGTGGCCCAGTATTAACCCCTTTCCGGTCAATTTCGCCGGACACGCCCATTCGGCGCCCTCTTTTGAGCATTAGTTATTTGATTTGTTGAGCATTTTTTATTTGATTTCTTAGTCTTAAATGAAAGGACTTGAGTTCTTCAAATTAAAATCAATGCCAACTTCAAACTAGATGGCCTGATGGGAAAACAAGGGCCCTCTTTATGGGTAATTTTCAGTTACCGAACCTTGTCAAAGTATAAATGACAATGTATATAAATGTGCAGAAGGTATAGGATATTCTTTGTTATATCAATGGCAAAACATCACACAAGTGATATATATATATATGATGAAGTAACTTCTGTACACCAACCATAAGAAAATAGCGGTAGCCTTAGTTGAAAGCCAGTGCAGGCCCCCTGAACCACTCTTCGATATTTCCTCTTTGGCCCGGTTGAATGGTGTAACTCCTACCAATGCCAGTAAACAGAGGGGCATCAATTCCTAACAAAATACGATGAAGTGGTACCCAGCAAACATCTTACCCAGCAGGCCAATGAGAGTTGGAGGATGGGCATTCGGATGCAAAAAAGAGACTTTAACATCTTGGTTTTCATACGACACGTCTAAGATGTTCGCCAGCCACTGGCCATCATATAGGCAGGCCACATAGTGACCTGGGATGCAAAAAACATTTCAAAACATCTCTGTAAGTGATATTAAATGATATTTGGTAAGTTCTGAGAGTTGATATACTATTGATATACCAAAGAATATCCTATACCTTCTGTACATTTACATACATTTTCATGTACATTTTGACACGGTTCGGTAACTGAAAATTACCCATAAAGAGGGCCCTTGTTTTCCCATCAGGCCACCTAGTCAGAAGTTGGCATTGGGTTTAATTTGAAGTACTCATCAAGTCCTTTCATTTAAGACTAAGAAATCAAATGCCAAAGTGTACCTACATTCTCAAAAGAGGGCACCAAATGGGCGTGTCCGGCGAAACTGACTGGAAAGGGGTTAATACTGGGCCACTCCTAATTAAGATATGGAGCAACTCTTGGCTTCCCTACGAAGCCCTTTGTGGGTGCCATCACACTGCCAAATTTAATTTGGCAAATCATGAGGCATGTTGGTTAAAATGCAGCATGACTTTGGCCTATTTTAGGAATGGTTTGGCAGATCTTTGGTTTTTGGTCAATTATTGCATGGCCACCAGGGGGTTAGTCTGCTCAATTATACATTTTTCATAAACTTCAAGACAGGATAAACAAGTTCTGAAAAAAAAATGAAGCAGCTACCTATCTTTGTTTTTGATTGATTTCATCTAAAGATGGCTACAAATGGCACACAGAGGGTAAACGCAGACATGCCCCCCTTTTCAAACCCCTCTGAAATCAAAACAGATTAAGATTTTGACCTGAAACCAATTGCATTTTACTTCTATCACCACAGGCTGCAAAGTATATCAAAATCAAGCAAATATGACACTATCATCAGGGGAGCTCTGGTGGTTTCAAATAGATTGACCCCTTCTGAGTCTTGAAGGGGTGTTCAGGAGAAAGTATTGATTGGCTTAACGACAGGACTTCTCAGATTCGGCTTCGTCTGTGTCATATTTTGAAGTGTGAATTGCGTAACTGAGGAAAAAGGTCCATGAAAAGTAATTAAAAGTAGCCAAGTTTTATAACTGTTAGAGAAGTTTCCCTGTATGGCAAGGTAAAAGGCCGAGACTGCTTAGATTACTTCACATCTCCTTCCAATTGATGGTGGTGATAGTTTTCTGCGGCACACGCCAAAGTAAGTGTTTGTGACTGTGCAGCGCATACCCAGCTCGTGGCACAGCCCCTTTAAGACTCGTCATTGTATTTCATTTTGAGGTTGATGGTCTTTGAATGAAGTGGTCAATATCCAAGACCTTCTCGAGGACTATTGTTACCATTGCTATGTTATTTCTCCCACTTTCCCTGAGTTGTATTTACTGACAGAGCCTCCAGGGTGCCCTCTGACATTTGGGTTTACCTTTCAGAACATCAGTGGGGTAATGGCTGCTGTGGCTGACCTTCTGTGCATGAAGGCCCCCTGCAACTACGAGGTCACCAATGCCCCAGACCGTGGCCCACCGGCCCCCATGTTCCGGGGCCCTGGTGCTGGCCCTCAGGGCATGGTGAGGTTCATGAGACCTCCTGGGCCCCCAGGGGTCCTCCACTTCCCTCCTGTGAGCACAGGTAAGCTAAACTCAGTCAAGTTACTGCCGTAATTCTAAATGCCCACGCGCACATCCTGGCTTGATTCTGATCACTGGATATATTCTCAACTTGAGGTATCTTTTGTATGTGCCATGTCTCAAATTAAATGCAAATGTTATTTTTCAAAAACCCAATTGAAATTTAAATCCAATGTATCCATACCATCACTCATAATGCTTGTGTAATGCAATTTCGTCGGGGTGGCTGAATTTTTTGATGACTATTGCTGAAAAATAGGATGCTTGGAAATTTGAATGTCTTTGAAGGGACGTCATTGTCTGTGAAGGACTTGTTTCATCGAGACTGAAGGAGAAGAATAATAGAAACCGCAAAAATTATTTGATTGCTATGACTGACTGTTTGAGACTGTGATTTAGCAGTCTCTTACTTTGCCTCAAATCTTTCTTGCACTTCCTGTTTGAGGTTGAAAATGAGGTTGAAGACTGATGTGTTCAGGGAGCAATCTATTGTTGTGTTCTGGTGAATTCATTATACTTTTTTTGTGTAAATGTTGCCATCCTGCCTGTCGCTGAAGCCACCATCAGGTCACCTTCAGCCAAACGTGCCTTTGTGTTTCAGGTCCAGCCATGGTCAGGGGAGAACACCCAACTGGACCCAGACCACAGTGGTGTTGTCACTGCAAAGTGGTGGTTCTGGGAAATGGAGTTCGGAAACCTGCAAAAGACATGAACTGCAACAAAATGGTATGGGCAGCTCATTTTTTCAATCAAAGAACATTGCTTGCGCCTTTGCTGTATTATAACACTTGAGAAGAAGATATTGAGTCTTATCTATGATAAATTCCATTAATGTATGTATCTATATACTTTATTTATTCAGATTAAAGGGCTGATATGCTAAGAGGGAAGGTTTCCCCAGATGAAATGACTCACAAGCAGACAAGTCCAAAGTGGACTTCAAAGTGTATATTTCTCAAGATCCTGCTTAAAGGCGTACAGATCAGGCTCTGTAATTATGCTAATCCTCCCCCATTGGGTAAAATCTGTAGTCTCAGAGCAATTAGGGGGTTAACTGATACCCTCTGCATGAAGGGGGAAAAAGTGGTGCAAGGCGTCCCAGTTTCATGCACAGAACAGCTACACTGCAAAAAATGAAAGATGGAAATACTAAGTAAGATGAATTCACTCAGTTTAAAACTTTAAACACTTATTTCTATCACCATATTTTTTACAAAAAAATTGTCCTTGATTTGAGGTAATTTTGACTAGCTTGCCAATGGAATAAGTCAAATTTCACTTGTCAAGCAAATAGTAGCTTATTTTAAGTTACTAATTGCTGAACAAGTGAAAATATTCTCATTCCATAGGCAAGCTAGTCAAAATTACCTCAAATCGGGGACATTTTTAATTTGTCTCACTACGAAAAATGGTGATAGAAATAAGTGCTTTAAGTCTTAAAATAAGTAAATTCATCTTACCTTGTATTTTCATCCTTCATTTTTAGATTTTTAGTACAGAGATGCAGGTAATTCAAATAGAAGATCTGTTCGATGTCGCGCTAATACTAATGTATGGATATGCGCACAAAATCCTTTTGGCATCGACAAGAGTTTACATGAGCGCTGTCTTCCATCTCTCCCTGCCTCTTCCCATGACTTCATTTGAATTTTGAATGATGGTACATTAAGGAATGGTAGGTGGGGGTTGATTTGTCACATTCTCAGTGTCTATTGTCTCCCCATCCAGCAGTCGTCAACAGTCCCAGGGAGGGCGGAGGGTGACATGGTCTTCTGCAGTCACAACTGCCTTGTCCTTCACTCATCCACCACACAGTCAAAGACTCCAGACTCGAAGGTACTTCACTACCATATCACTGCTGATCTAGGATGAGGGAAACATGGTTGGAGGGATGGGGATGTATTCATAAATCTGCCTGACAATAGCTGTTTACTCTGCGTGTTTTTGTAACACACATACATTTTCAGGTTTACAGATTTTTATCTCTGCCATAAATACTTTGTATGTCTCAGGTCTATGGTATTGCCTGTTTTTTTCTTATAGGATAGCAAACATCTATAAACTCATATATTGTTGTCATTTTTTTCAGTTTCACATGCCAGTATTAAATGGTTCAAATAATTTTGGTGCCAGTCTGTCACTCACTTGGGGCCGGGGGGGAAAAAAAACACATTTTTTTGTATGGAGCTGTTATGAAGTGACACAGAGTTTTATGAATTGATATTTCAAATTAATTCAACATGCTGTCTTTCCAAGCCCTCAAAAACATCTGTCTCTGCCAGCCTACACTGAATTTCATGTGTCGATGATTGATGTTCCTTTTTGGCTGACATGATTTCTGATGTGCCTTGAATCCCACAGGAAACAGTCGCCCTTCTCCCCTCAGCCGGCTTCAAAGAGAGTCCGTCTAAAGCCCTGCACCAGTACAGCAACAACATGTCCGCCCTGGACGTGCACTCGCTCTCCCAGCTCCAGCCGAAACACTCTCCTCCATCCACCCCGCCTATAGCCTTCCCCTCGGCCGCCTTCGAGGCTGCTAAGGCAGAAGCCAAGCCCGACGCGCTCAAGGTGACGGTCAAACTGAAGCCCCGCCCTCGAGCGGTGCCTAATGGGGACGAGGGCCGCCCCCACGGGAAGAAGTGGAAGGGGCTTCGCTGGAGGAAGTGGACCGTCCAGATCGTGGTGCCCAAGGGTGACTGCCGGCTTCCGGAGGAGGACGAGATCGACGAGCTGCTGAATAAGCTGGGGGCGTCGCTACGGCCCGAGCCCCTCCCCCGCGACCGGCGCAAGTGCTGCTTCTGCCACGAGGAGGGGGATGGACTCACCGACGGCCCCGCCCGCCTGCTCAACCTCGACCTGGACTTGTGGGTGCACCTGAACTGTGCCCTGTGGTCCTCTGAGGTCTACGAAACGCAGGCAGGTGCGCTCATCAACGTGGAGCTGGCGCTGAGACGGGGCCTGACGGTGCGCTGCACCTACTGCCAGCGCACGGGCGCCACCAGCGGCTGCCACCGCCTGCGCTGCACCAACGTCTACCACTTCACCTGCGCCCTCCGCGCCCACTGCACCTTCTTCAAGGACAAGACCATGCTGTGTCACCAGCACCGGCCACGAGGGGGCGCCACGCAAGGCCAGGAGCTGCGATATTTCGCCGTCTTTCGCCGCGTCTACGTGCAGAGGGACGAGGTGAGGCAGCTGGCCACCGTGGTGCGCCGGCCTGAGCGGGACCACACCTTCCGTGTGGGCAGCCTCATCTTCCATGCCGTGGGGCAGCTACTGCCACAGCAGATGGCGGTCTTCCACGGGCCGACCGCCATCTTCCCCGCGGGATACGAGGCCACCCGCATCTACTGGAGCATGCGCCACGGGAACCGCCGCTGCCGCTACTTGTGCTCCATCGAAGAGAAGGACAGCTTGCCCGAGTTCTCCATCCGCGTGCTGGAGCAAGGATACGAGGACCTGCTCCTCACAGACTCCACACCCAAAGGTACCGCAGCTCCGTGTTTCCCTGGCCCAGGGTCGCTAAACTTGGCTCCTCTCCAGTGCAGGTCGTGTCACATACTTCTCTATTTGCTTATCTCGGGCTGAGTGATTTACCTTTTCAATAATCAGTGCAGGCATAAATAGTCATTGTCACTATGTGGCACATTGCAATTTTGAACATCCAAACGTTAATGTGAAAAGCTCCCAGGGGAAAAAAAAAAACAAACAACCCCTCTTGTCAGCTGTGACCATCTGATACATTTTTGATAGATCTCCTGGAAGTTTTTGCTGCAAATTGGCCATTTGGTACGACATAACAATGAACAACAGTAGTGGTAATGGTATTTCGTGGAATCCTCTCGCATAGCCACTGAGGTTTGGGTGTAAAGTGTAATTAAAAAGAGAATGACAAAAAAAAAGATGTTGGTTATGACTGGTATTACATGCAGCACTGTAGCGGTTCATCTCCCATTCGTTGTAACAGCGACAGAGCTAGGAAAGGTTAGCGAGAACTAACAGCCCCGGTGCTTCTGGATGAGGGTTAAGTAGCCTCGCTGCACTTAGCAGAAGTCTTCTCTAGTGTGCCTAATTAAAGCTGACTGAAACCTGCCCCAAGCTTAATTTGCCTCATTGAATGTCTTCCAGTCCTCCCAACAGGTAATTAAGTTCACCAGGAACTGCACTGCTGAGCAAGTTTTTTTTTTTTTTTTTTTTCCTCTGTTTCCATTTGCAAATATTTTGAAAGCCTGCAGCCCAAGGATAGACCTTAAGTGTTGAAAGCTGAAATATGAAGGTGTTAGGAATGCCTTTAATGAGGTCGGTCTTCAGTTTGTGCATTTTTCCCTTCGTGCAGGGGTGTGGGATAAGGTTCTGGGGCCCGTGGCTGACCGAAGGAGCGAGTCAGGAACTCTGAAGCTTTTCCCGGTCTACCTGAAAGGAGAAGATCTGTTCGGCCTCACGGTCTCTGCGGTCACCAGGATAATGGAGTCGGTAAGGAATGGTCCGGGATGTTCTGAATTTTATTCATTTCATGATGGGATGTTCTCTTTTCTGTGTTTTTCTCATCATTGAGAGCAGTAAACCATTGACCACAGTAAATGGAAATTTATTGGCTTTAATTTGCCACTGGTTAGTGCTGGTGTTGTATCCTTTCACCTCAGTAGCCCACTCAGTTAAATGTTAAACAATGGGGAACATTTGTGTTTAACATGCAATGACCTTGATGTCATATCCACACACATTTACCCCAGTCCACTGCAATGTCAGTGCAGTTTTATAGCTTTTATGTTTATGCTATGATGCAGGCTAGCAGTTGATCTCAACTCTCATCAGTATTAATTTTGTGCTTTGCAGTTTTAAACATGTGCCCTGAAATTGGTTATTTCCAGTATAAATGCTCATGCTTAAAAGCAAAGGCTTCAGTATTCAATTTCTAATTTCCTCGAGACAACGTTTGCAAATAGTGAACGTGCTCAGCCAAACATTGAATTTACGTTACAGCATTTAGAAAATGCTCTTTTCAGAGCGATTTGCATAGATTTAATTCCTTCGCATGCAGTCCAGTTACACCTCAAGACGCAGTTAGGGATGCAGGTCAAGTGTCTTGTTCATTGGTGTAATAACGGCCAGCCAGCTGGGAACGGCACGTCACAGCCTTTCAGTTGCCAGTCCAGTTTCTCCCTCTGTGGATTTAAGCCTCCCGTACTGTACGCAGCTCTTACACACTGCTTCTCACACAGCTTCCAGGGGTGGAGGCCTGCCAGAACTACACCTTCCGCTACGGCCGCAACCCTCTGATGGAGCTGCCGCTCGTGTTCAACCCCAGCGGCTCCGCCCGGTCCCAGTCCAAGAGCGGCCCTGACGCTAAAAGGTTTGCGTTGAGCCACTCCTTGCTTTTCACCTCCCTAATCTTTATTGTAGATGTGAAGTGTTTGGCCTGCCTTCTCACAGCCCCCTGCTAGACTCTTCTGGAGGCCATTTTGTGTTTCTCGCAGACGTCTGATGTGTAGCCGCTTCTGTGTTGGATGTATTGTGTCGGAAAGTGGATGCATTAGTATATTGGTGCTGCTGGTAAAATGTTAAAAGCCCTTGTCTGCGATTGAGTAATACCACCTGTATGGTAAATGTCTGGGAACAGGATCAGGAGGCCATGAGGAGTTAGGCCATCCTCAGTGCTTTCCTCCATTGAATTAGCTCTTCATGAGGCTCGTCCAGGTCTCACGTGTGTATATTCCTAATGTTCCACTAGCTCTGCGATTCACAGTAGCAAGAGAGCTTGACTATCACTCCATTCCTCTCTCCCAGGCCTCGAACCCTGACCAGCTCGGGCTCTACCAGGCCCCTGCAGAGTGCGTCCAGCGGGGAGCTGGGAACCCCCTACAGCAAGCAGTTCGTCCATTCCAAGTCTTCCCAGTATCGAAGACTGAAAAGCGAGTGGAAGAGTAATGTGTTCCTGGCCCGGTCGGGAATCCAGGTGCGCAGGATTCCAGCCCCGCGCCGCCACTGGAGAGAAAGAGCGATCAATGACACAAAATAAACCACAAAATCAATATGTGGCCAAAGCACTGTTTCCTGAACTGCCCGTCTCGTAAATTATTCAATAGCCTGTGAATATCTAACCAGAATTCCACAAAACATAAGCTATGCTGAAGATTTAACCCAAATTTTCATGAGTAAGCAAGCAGGATACTGCCATGAAATGTGTATATTGGTAGTTGATCTGGTAGCTTGCAGTAATAGTATAGCAGTAAAAGAGGTAATATTCTTGTCTTGTGGGATTTAATATATATATATATATATATTGGTTTTTTTTTCATTTTAAATCTCACTAAGTAGAAGCACCGATTCGTACTACATATGGAAAATGACAGTGGTAAAATGGTTACAAGCAATCCAGTGAATGCTTGTCTGGCAGGCAGTGTGCCAAGCTGTGGAAAGCGAATTGGCAAGATCTTGTCACTCAACACTGTTTAATAACCCACTATTCCTCCCTCTAGTTATGTCACAAGTCTTGGGTTTGTCAGTCCGTATGTCTGTCAGCCTGTTGATCTTTGTTACCCTCAGGTGAATCTGAGTGTGGTATTGAGAATCCATTGAACTTCAATGCCGAACAAACATAAAATACTGAAGACATGCCATGTCTCTACTGTTTGTCTTTGTAGGGTCTGGGGCTTTTTGCTGCCAGAGACATTGAGAAGTACACCATGGTGATTGAGTACATTGGGACAGTCATGCGCAATGAACTTGCTGACAGGAAACAGAAGCTGTATGAATCTAAGGTACTGTATGAGAGAGAAGCTCAGTTGAAAGATGAAACACCAGCATTCGGTCAGTCAAGCACAGCTTCAGCCGGTCTTTTGATTAATTGTATAGAAATCATCTTGGCAAGGAGTGTTTCAAAATCTGTGCATAGAATCTGCGGCTCTGACATTTATTTTTCTGTGCCTTTTGTGATTGGTTTTCATTTCCACCTTCAGAATCGCATCGCGTACATGTTCCGTCTGGACAGCGATCACGTCATTGATGCAACCCTCACAGGAGGACCAGCGAGGTAAGCGCCATAGCGTCCGGTAGAAACAGAAACATAGGCCTCCAACTCTGCGCCTCTTCCGGTGCATCTCCTCTTCCAGGAACCGCTGGCAAATGCACCAGTTCAGTCTCTTTGCTCAATTGTGTTGTTAGAGACGAGTATCATTTTTTGAAATGGCTTGGCTCAGGAGGTAGAGCAGGTGGTCTAGGAATCAGAGGGTTCCTGGTTCGATCCCTGGCTCCTACACAGAAAAGGTTGAAGAGTCTTTGAGCAAGACAGAACCCCACACTGCTCCTGATGTGCAGGTTGGTGCTGTGCGTGGCAGCCTCTGCTATCAGGGTGGATGTGAGGCATAATTGTAAAGCAATTTGTGTCCGATGACTTGAAAAGCGCTGTATAAATGCAATCCATTTACCATTACCATTTTGAAACTGGTCATTTTGATATTTGACAGAGTTTTATTCAGATTGACTTGGCTCAAATGCAGTAATACAATTGAAGGTTTCTCCTTAAGGGGACTTAAACTCGTTCCTTTTGAGATGCATGAACCAGGAAGCTCGTGACTCCTTGCCATCTTGGATTTCAACATTGCCAAATTGATATGCCACTGTCTCTGCCATATCTTATGTATTCGGCAGTCCCCTACATATGCAATCCCTGCTGTCCTGCTCTTGTCATGTGGAAGAACCTTGATCCCTTTTTTCTCTAAGCCGTAACCTTGACCTTGGGATCATTTTGCTGTGAACCTGACACTTCTGCCTTTAATCTGGAAGTTCGACTACAAGCTTGGAGTTTGAGAGAAACTGCTGTTCTGCACATGCTACGAGGACCAAATAATCCACAGTGTCTTTGTGAGGCATGCTCAAGCATCAGTTTGGATAAATAACCAAAGCTTCTGGGAAATTGGGGGGGGAAAAGCTGTTGAATTTGCATAGTTCTGTACTTTGTACAACTTTATTCTCACATATTTCAGATTTCTGTTGATTTAGTATTGTCAGTTTCAAAATCATTTCCTTAGAGGTCATCTGTGTTCTAGTTTTGGCTGGTGAACTTTTTTCAAAGTGCTAACAAAATGCGCAAAATGGTTCTTTGGTAGATTTTACAGTCGTCTGGATGTTTTACTAAAAACTTCATTATCTTCCCAGGTATATCAACCATTCTTGTGCCCCAAATTGTGTAGCTGAGGTCGTGACATTTGAACGAGGCCACAGAATCATCATCACTTCAGTTCGCAAAATTCAGAAGGGAGAGGAGGTAGGAAGTTTTTTCTTTATCTGTTCTGTTTTCAAATTGTGCACAGGTCTTCAACATTGATTGGATGAGATTCCAGCTATCTCTCTCGCAAAAAGAATCTCACATCTTAACAAATATTGGGCACACTATCCTTTCGTTTTCTGCATTCATTCTTAGATGATGGATTTTAAAACATTGCTTTTGATGTTTTTTTTTTTCCACTTTTCAGCTGTGCTACGACTACAAGTTTGACCTTGAAGATGAACAGCAGAAGATCCCATGCCACTGTGGAGCAGTCAACTGCCGGAAATGGATGTATTAAAAAGGCGAAATCATATTGGAAATTGCATGCATTCCTTGACATCCGTATTACAGGAGAAGCTTATATCCTGAGGGAAAAGCTGAGCTCCGCAGAACAGGAGGAATGCTGGTTTGCTGTAATGGGGCTCGAGTTTTACTCGGCGCCCAGCTGGGTTACGGTGACAGCACCGAACAGCCGATGCGGGCAAAGGCGGAAATGCCGCTGAACTATCATCGCCATTCTTTTTACAGGAGGAGAATGACGTTTTTTTACCTGAACTCGGGAACGGAAAAGGCCATTAGATAGCCATGTGATGCGTGTGAGCGAATGAAAGGAGGGGGGCCCGAATACACCAGCGAATGAGGGGGAGAGTGGACCGTGCTGGTCACCGCCTTATTAGATAATTACGGGGCAGGCCCTCATATCAAAGGTAAATGTGTACATCCACAGTATAAATTGAATAAACGTAGACATCACTGAACGGGGAATGTATGGAAACAACTTCCTTAGGGATGCCGCTAAGGGAAAAATTAACTTGCACTAAAAAACAAAAACAACAAAAAACAAAAAAAAACTTTAAACAAAAAGGCTAAAAAAAAAAAAAAAACTTGATTCCATGAGTCAGTTTATTGTAGTTTTATTTTTTCCCTGTTTTGATTTCTGTAAAATAAGAGGAACATTTTTGTATTTATTATTGAATTATTGAATGAAGCTATTTTTAAGATGATGTGGAAAAGAAGGCTGAATTGCTGCTGTTGCCTGCGGATTGGACAGATCCAGTCACATGTATAAAGTGTAAATATCCAAAGCCACCATCGAAATGAAATGGTAATAATTGACCAAATGCTACCTTAACTTCACAGCCGTTTGGGTGATTTTTTTTTTTTTTTTTTTTTTTTCCAACAAAAAATATTTAATGAGGATGTCATGATATCATTCTGAGAGTATATACTGTATAAATATTATGTACAGAATGTGTAAGATAATTACAATAATTCGCAAAAGTATTTTTGTTGTATTGAGAATATAGTATGGTTTTTGTGATTTTAAAAAAAATGTATTCTGACCACTTGAAAAAAATGTTATTTCTCATTTTCTTGACTTTCCTTTATAATCTGTTTTAGTTTGCTAATGAACTCAGTGGTGGGATGCAGGTGATGGAGATTTTGACATCCTTACTGGTAATCAGGTTTGACTTTAGAGTGAGTGATGACTGTGAACTTAGGTTTTAAAGCACCCAAACTGAACTAGTTTGCTTCTTTCTAACTTGATATAGGCACAACTAGACCCTTCTTTAATATTAATTTTGTGCAGACTTTGTACTGTGACTTTGATAAGCCACAGTCATTAAAAGAAAACTTGCCTTTTACAAGTTACCAGAGTACTTTGGATTTGAAGTAATTATTGAAAATAAAAGAAAAAACTGATGGTTTTGTTTACATTTTCTTGCAAAGAAACAACTTTGGACAGCATTGGATGATGGAGAAACATTTTGGAACCAGGATCATGTTTTTGTACTGAAATTAATCTGGTACTGACACTTTACAAACCACAGTTTGAAATGAAGTTTTCATTTTTTTTTGTGCACAAATTCAGTCGACTGTAAAACTTTTGATTTATTCAAGCAGTCTTGTATATGGCATGATGTATTTTTTAAACTTCTAAAAGAATCAGATTGTGTATATTTTTTTTCTTGATAAGATCGCTGTAATGAAATTGTTCCTTGGATATTTTTCTTGTACAATATTCCAACATCTTACCCTATGGTATTTCCCTGCATTTTTCTTTGTCCTGTATAGTACAGTAGTATCTAATGTTTTAAAGAAATGAGCCTTTTTCAAGTATCCAGAGTGCTATGGGTTTGAGTTTGTGGAACCAGAATTAGGAGCATTTGCAGAAAAATAAAAATATTTTACATCTTTACATTTGTGTAATTTATTTTCGTTTTATTACTCCAGTATCAGTCGAGTCAAAATATCACCGCAGATCACCATGAGCTCTGTCTTTTTTGCCCGTTTCATCTTGCTTTTCTAGTGTTTTGTGATGTAACAGTTATCCATGTTGACCACGTCTTTGGGTACTCATATATTGCTGATTGGTGTCATTTGGCTCAACTAGTGCCACAATGGCGACTCAAAACATACAATATGCTGTCTTCATAAGTATGATTATCTGCGAACAATACATCTTATATCCTGAGCAATTCTGAAATTCCTCTTCATACAGGCCAATAAAACAACAATGAAGACATTTTGAAGGTATAAATGTAGTGTTTGTTATTCAAACAGTATTATAATTTTTAGCATTTGGCTGAGCATTTTTAAATGACATTTCATTGTGATTATTTTATATCAGGAGTAATAACTGTAACGGCGACAGAGCTGAAGCCGAACCTCATCGTCTCCCTCTTGTTGAGCAGATCGTTCCCATGTATCCACTTCTGAAGTAGCAAGTCGATAGTCCTGTGGCCCATCCTTTATGCAAAGTGCAGCTTTTTGAATGATGTTCAGGAGTGGCACTTAAGAGGAGTCTTTTTCCAGGGATGGGTGACACGTGCAACGGTGTATGAATTATGTGGATCCCGTTCTCACTTTGCATGCAGTTTTTTTTTGGGTTTTTTTTCTCGCTTTTCCATGCATCATCACGACAATTTTATTTGCAATGATGCATCACCAGTTCTATGGATTGACCTTTGCCCATTGCCCTACTCTGACTAAAGGCTGGGGAGTGCGCTTGCCTGAGGAGTGAGCTGTATACAGATGTGAGGAGGTTTTACACAGGAGTCTCCAATAAGAGGCACCTTTTCCTGCCAGCGACAGCCTAAACCTAGTCAGCCTACGAAGGAAGATATTGTGGCCTGAACAGGTATCTTTGGACGTTAGACCTAAAGGCATTCCTCCTGCTTTCCGGCGGTTCTGTATATTACAAAGCAATCTCCGTTCAAGGATAATTTTCTTGGACCAGATTTTGTTGGTAACCCAAAGGTTTTCTTTCGATCTGAGAGGTTTTGCAGAATATGGGATTCCCATAATCAATGCATAGTTTTATTTTGAACTCCAAACACAATGTTGATAGGCTTATGGAAAGTGATACCGATTTGATTGTGTCACAAAGTTGCTCTTTTTGGCGCAAGATCATGCACAATGGACAGAAACAGAGCAGGTGACCGTCCCAGTCCTCTGACAGCATCATGAATCAGCCTCTTGGGCCCTCATTTATCAGCTGTGAATGTGCACTTGTGCTTGAATCATGCATACAATTGTTTTAAAGCATTGTACAGTAATTATCAAGTGGTACTTATTCTTGAGAGTGTACACAAACTTAAACACTGCTCTGACCATGCTTGCGCACTGCACTTCGTGGAAGAAACAGAACCGCTAATGAAATGCCAACCGCAACTGGGCGTGTACCTGGACCAGCTTAGAACATTGTAAGGATAAATCCACTAACTGGGAAAGGGATAATATACCAGTGAAGCTAACTGGGGAAAAAAAGAAGATAATTGTGCTTTTGTAGCCTGAAGTTGGTCTGAGATGTATACATTAGGTTACTAATTGTTATGAATAGTCATTCTTCTCATTCTATATGTGCAAGAATCACTGGTCATCAGCAAACTAAATGGAGTGCTAATTTAAAACTACAACCCCAATTCCTAAATAGTCTGGACAAAGTGTAAACTGTGAATAAAATCAAAACGTAATGACTTTCAAATCACACCAGCCAGTATTTTATTCACAATAGAACAGAGATAACATGGCAAATGCTGAAACTGAGAGATTTTACAATTTTATCCAGAAAATGAGCTCTTTTCAAATTTGATGGCTGCTACCGGTCTCAAAAAAGTTTAACACTTTTTAACACAGAGTGGAGGCGTCGGGGCATTGAGGAGACAAGTTGCTTGAGTTTAGCCATTGAAATTTGATCCCACTCTTGTTTAATCGTTTACTCCCTGATACTGCCTACAGTCGTGATAATTTAGGTCGCTGTGCAGGCGAGTCCCGACTACAGGCGTGATAAAACACGTCGCTTCGGCCGGCGAATCCCGACTACAGTCGTGGTATTTAACTGTTGTGAAAGGATGCATGATTGGCCGAGTTGTGACATTCCAGAGGAAAACCTCGAATACCAGCCAATCAGAAAGGGTCTAATAAAGCTTTATACAACTTCCGAAATCGATATGCCGTTCTTTCATTGGTCATTTTACAGTATAAAGGTCGAAGTCTCACGCAATTTATGAATGTGATTTTCTTATAAACGAACATGGATTCTAGCGATGGTAGTGGGTCAGAATTTGATGGTTTCACTGCAAACGATTAAGAGTTAGCTCAGGATAGACTAGATAGGTTATTAGAGGAAGCTTCAGACATCGATCTGAGTGATTTCGAAGACGACCTAGACGACAGTAACGATGATGTACCCCTAGCGAGACAAAACAGTGCCGATAAAAGCGGCGTTTACGAAGCCCAGGAACCAGACGCAGATATGTGGAAACATCGGCTCACTGCTAAAGATATTGACGATTTTGTTCGGAATCCCGGACCAGTAACAATTCTTGACAAAACTATGACAGAAATTGCCGATTTCATCGCCAAACATTTGCCGATGAAATGAACAGATAGCACAAGGTTATGTAAAACACTGAATAGAAACAAACTGGAAAATAGTTTATGTGATGAACTGGACAAAATACAATTTAGATTAATTTAATTTTAATTAATTTTTGGTGTGAATAAGGATTAAACTATTTGGAACACGTTCTTAAAATTTGGTAAATGAATATTAAGTATTAAGAAAGCTACACCAGCCATATTTTCTTAGGGCACCAGGGGTCAGTGGCTGCTAGGGCAGCAGTCTAAGATAGCCACTAGGGAGTAAAGAGTTAATACAGGCTTCCAGCTGCTGGAGAGTTTTGTGTCTCCTTTGACGGACTTCTCATTTAATTATGTTCTCAATCGGTGAGAGATCAGGACTGCAGGCAGGCCAGTTCAGCACACGGGACTCTTCTACTTTGAAGCCATGCTCTTGTAATAGCTGGAGTATGTGGTTTTGCATTGTCCTGCTGAAATACAAGGCCTTCCCTGGAATGGTTGACATCTGGAGGGGAGCACATGTTGCTCTAAAAACTTAATCCACCTTTCGGCATTCATGGTGCTTTTTAAAACATGCAAGTGTCCCACACCATATGCACTAATGCATCCCCATACCATCAGAGATGCTGGCTTTTCAAGTGAACAGTCCATTTTAAATGAGCATAGGCCCACAAAACACTGCGGCACTTCTGGATCATGATCAACAATGGCTTCCTTTTTGCATGATAGAGCTTTAGGTGGCATTTGTGGATGGCACAGCGGACTGTGTTTTCAGACAGTGGTCTCCTGAAGTATTCCTGGGCCCATTTAGTAATGTCAATGACAGAATCATGTCGGTGAGTGATGCAGTGGCGTCTGAGGGCCCAAAGATCACGGGTGTCCAGTAAAGGTCTTAGGCCTTGTCCCATACGCACAGAGATTTTTCCAGTTTCTCTGAAGCTTTTGATGATGTTATGCACCGTCAATGATGAGACCTTCAAGGCCTTTGCAATTTCACGTTGAGGAACATTGTTTTGAAAGTATTCCACAATTTTTTTTTACGCGAGCCTTCACAGGTTGGAGAGCCTCTGGCCATCTTTACTTGTGAGAGACTCAGCCTCTCTAACACATCCCTTTTATAGCCAATCATGTTACACACCTGATGCCAGTTAACTTAATTACCTGCTAAAAGCTCTCAGCTGATTTTCTTATATATTAATAGCTTTTTCAGCCCTTTTTTTTGCCTGTGTTCCAACATTTTTGAGACCTTTTGCAGCCAGAAAATTTGAAGTAAGCTCATTTTGTGGATAAAAATGTGAAATGACTCAGATAACATTTCAAATGTTATCTATGTGCTATTGTAAATAACATATTGGCTCGTGATCTGAAAGTCATTGCATTTTCATTTTATTCACAATTTACACCTTGTTCCAACTATTTTGGAATTGGGGTTGTATTTATGAAGAAATCCTTAATTCATATTTGCTTAAGTAGCTTTGCTATATTAAAACTAAAGTGGCAAACAAATGAATCATAATAAAGGAAATAGATAATGTTGAAGGTGATCCTAATAAATGTTCAAATATGATTGTGGAATGGTCCAGAAGGAAATATCCATTGAGACCCAACAATTTTTTTGTGTCCATTGATGTAGTTGAGAAGGAAAATTGTACGGCCGATGATTTTGAGTAAGAAACACAGGCTTGACTGAATCAAAGCTGAATAAATGTTGCATTGTGTCCAAGAACGGCTAAATGTCCAATTAAGTGCCTCACAGCCTTCGTGATCTCTGTCTTGCTTGAGAACCTACAATATCTACATAATCACCTCTTGTCTTGTGGTGCCAGTATAATTGTGTTGTAACTTGGGCTGCAATGGTACAGTATGCATTTTTTTTCCGTGGTGAAAAGGCAACCACTTCTATATGTTAGGCGGTCCACCGCAAATGCTGAAACCCTCCACCCCACCCCCACCACCACAAAAAAAAAATCTATTTAGTTTTTTTTTTTTTTAATCAGAATTTGCAATCAATTTATGCTATTTAAAAGTAAGTATAAACAGCATTGGATCATTTTTGAACAAAGCTTTCAATTACCTTTAAAACTAAACAAACGCTCTGAGCCAATGCAGCTTGAGGGGACATTGACTGGTAGCAAACCAAGACATGTAGTCCGGGGAAAAGACGACTTCACCAGAATTGTCACAATTCTGAGGTAATGAGGTTACTGCAGGAGCAGCCATACCACTATTCGATCTGCTCCAGCCACGTGACTGAAGTTAAGCGGGTGTGGACTTGGATGGTACTTGGATGGCAGACCACCTGGGAAACATGAGTGGTTCCTGTCGGTGGGCCAGTAGGTTGTGATCTTTCCTCTGGTGGAATAATCCCCAGTGCAGTGATGGGGACACTGTGCTGAAGGAAACCCTGTCTTTCGGATGAGACATTAAACTGAGGTCATTACAGATCTTATGATGCTTAACAACAAGAGTAGGGGGTTCCCCAGTGTTATGGCTAAATAAATAAAATCAGACTCATTTGATTTGCCACTTAATCAGCCCCTGATCCAATTCACTGTGCAACTTGTCCTCAACCCCCAGGGCTCCCTTGAAAAAGAGATTTCAATCTCAACGGGAGTCAACGGGACTTCACTGGTTAAATAAAATTAAATATGAGGTTGTATTAACAGATATAAATGACTTTTTCTATATATAAATTAATGCTAATTAAGCATTAATTGCAGAGTCATCAAACTGATTACTCTCCAGCAAAGAGAATTGTGCCTTACATATTGCCTTCCGACTGTACGTCTCTGTGGTAGCCTAAAATATTGTCTTAAATAAATAATGGTTATTCTTCTACCAGCGATTGGGTATAGGCAAAATAACGGCAATGAAAATTATAATTATTATAATAATAATAACAATATTCAGCTTCATCCTGATACAGCTTAATAAAATGGTGTAATAAAGTGCAAAATAAAAAGGGAAAATGTTGCCTACCAAATAGCCCTAAACCTCTGGAACACTGCTTGCGAGAGACTGAGGGCTCTCATAAATGAAGGACGAAACGAAAGGCATTTATTCAAAATTTTAAACTCATTTAACCTGTATGAGCCGAAGCTTTAGTTAGTTTCCAAACTGATTTCTTTTCTTTTTTTTTCCCCTCACAGCTGGTTCAATTCATGCAAATTCATGGAGCCAATAAAACAAGCCAGCCAATAAAATAAAGGCTTTTGCTCCTGGGATCAATAGATTTTTATTCCTCATTGTTGTCATGCCAGAATCTAACCGTGAATCTTTAATTATTGGCAGAATGCATGGAAACCGCATTTTCCTTTAGTTCTTTCGCTCCTCCTTGATGTGAAAAAGCTTTAATGTGACTTAGTGTTAAAATTATGTCCTGGCGCAGTGCTTCTCAAATTTTTTGTGCCCAGAGCACACCAAAGGGCAAGCCAAAACCTCAAGGCACACCTGTATTCATATCTGTGCAAAATAGCCTCTAAGTGTTTTCACTCCTTTCATTCTGTAAATATTTACAACCCCAATTCCGAAATAGTTGGGACAAAGTAAATTGTGAATAAAATCAAAACGCAATGACTTTCAAATCACATCAGCCAGTATTTTATTCACAATTGAACAGAGATAACATGGAAAATGTTGAAACTGAGAAATTTCACAATTTCATCTACAAAATGAGCTCATTTCAAATTTGATGGCTGCTACATGTCTCAAGAAAGTTGGGACAGGGCCCTGTTTACCATGGTGTAGCATCCCCTCTTCTTTTAAACACAGAGTGGAGGCGTCTGGGCATTGAGGAGACAAGTTTCTTGACTTTAGCCATTGGAATCTGATCCCACTCTTGGTTGATACAGGCTTCCAGCTGCTGGAGAGTTTTGGGACTCCTTTGAAGGACTTTTCATTTTGCAATTGCCAAGACATGCCATGGCTGCTTGCTAGCAATAGGCTGTGATTCAACGTTGCAAGTTCTTTTGTTGGGCTCTGTGTGACATTTGAAATTTGACTCAAGCCAAAGGTTATCTGAACTTACAAATATTCCATATAGCATTAATATAAGTTAATTGTGCAAAGCTTCAGTCTACAGCTGGTTGATAAAACATGTACTAATTAGGCATGATCCTGTCTGTGTATGAGAGTGCGCACGCCCGTGTAGGACAGGCCCCATGGGTCCTTGTAAAGAGGTAAGGGGCCCAACTATCAGCCAAATTCAGTTTAAAATTAATTAAAGTCGGACTATCAATCAATAATGCTACTTTTTAATCATCAATAATGCTACTTTTCAGTCATGCCAGCAGCTGCTTGCGGTCCTATAACAGCTGGAAATATTCTGGTCTGCGCAACATAATTGCATAGACCAGTGAAAATGATCCCTAACTTGAACTTCTTTTTTTTTTAGATATACATTATTGAACCCCTTGGGGTAATTTGTCCGCTGCATTTGACCCATCCTATAGTTAGAGCAGAGGGCAGCCACAGAGCAGTGCCCGGGGACCAACTCCAGTTCTAAAGCCAGTTCCTTGGTCAGGGGTACTGGTCGGAGTTGTTCCTATGATGCATGTTTTTGTGGGTGGGGAAACCCACGCGAACACAGGCAGAACATGCAAACTCCACACAGAAAGGCCCCAGGCCGAATTCAAACCCATGACCTTCTTGCTGTGAGGCAGCAGTGCTAACCACCATACTGCCCACTCATGAACACCTTCATTCATTCAAGCATGGCATTTAATACAGCGGACACCCAAGACTATCAGAGCTTGTGGTTTGAGAGAAATAATATGAATCTCAATCTGCGCCTGTACATTCATTTTCTCCACAGAAGAAACACCCCACTCGTCTAGAGAGGTACACACAGCTTTCTTCATCAGCCATCAAAAGGAAGTCACCCATTGAAAATTCTTTAGACCCAGCCTCTTAACAAACCAAGCAAGTTTGGATAAAGTAGTCCTCAAATTCGTTGTCCAAGGCCTACGCCCACCACACATTTTTCAGGAACAGGGCTTCATTGATCTTGTGCAACATCTTCAGCCAAATACAAATGTCATGACGCGTAATACTGTTGTAAACCAAGTCACAAAGGCCTTCGTTGAAATGAAAAGAAAACTGAAAGCTGCCCTTAGTGAAATTGAGTTCATAACAACAACAACAGACTGCTGGACGGTGCAACATCATGGTTTTATAGGTGTCACTGTGCACTGGTTTAACCCCCAGACCATGCAGATATCCTGTGCTGCCCTGGCATGCAAGCAACTTAAAGGGTCACATACCTTTTCTGCCCTGACTGGTGCCCTAAATGATATTCACACAGAATTTAATATCAGAGAGAGGACTTCACATTACAACTCACAACGGATCAAACTTCCTGAAAGCCTTCAGAGTTAATGGACAGACTGACAAGAACAATGATCCTGACCCTGTAGGAGAGGGTGATGGAGAAGAGGATGATGGTGGCCAAAATGATGATTACGATGAGGATGAGGAAAGCGATGAGGATGCTGAATTTGTTGATGCCGTAGCCCTGTTGGACGAACATGACTATTTGGAATACCAGCTACCCTAGCACCATCGCTGTGCCTGCCACCTCCTCAATTTAGTGTCCACAGTTGATGCTTCAAAAGCAGAGGTCAACCCATTGTACAAGCGTGTGGCAAGGTCCACATTAGCCAAATGCTTGAGTCTGTGGGACAAAAGTTCAAGATCATCCACTGCATCTGAAGTAATTGAAGACCACTGCAAACTCCAACTCATAAGGCCTGTTGCTACAAGGTGGAATTCACTCTTTTCAGCCGTAGAAAGAATAGTGAGAATAACAAGAGAACAAGGCGAGGGTGCCCTTGCAGCTGTCTGCAGTGAACTAGATACACCTAAGTAAATGTTTGTTTTTCTGCCTTTCAGTTAATGAAGTGATTAACAGTAGATTAAGTTACAGTTTTATTCTTTGAGTACTGTAGGACACATGTATGCACTATGCCAATATACAGTCCCCATATTTACTATAGATGTGATTCGTAGCAACGCAACAACATTTCTAAAAGTCTCGGATGACAATAGGTTTCCTTTTTAACTATCCAGTTGTAGGTGCGACATCACAGTGGCGGATCCGTGCCTCTGTGCCCCCCCCCCCTTTTCGTAAAGAAGTGAAAGAATTCAGCACGTATTCTTATTGGAACTTGCTCACGTTAGGCTCATATATTCGCATAAATGTGTCACTTCTCACCTCTGATAATATCCTCGTCCTGGAAATTCACCTTTTGCAGTCCTCACAGTTTATAAACCACTTATTATGGTTCAACTTCACCATTCCAGTTGTCTTGCATCATAGCAAATTTATTTGGATCCAACTGAGTATATTTGCTATTCGCGATAGGAATGGCTGAGAAACTCTTTTCTTGCAAATAAAAAATGAAACATGGACTTAAGCTTGTACAATTTATTTAATTTTGTTGTTTTCGTCCTAAAGTTTAAGAAGGCAGGCTTGCTGGGAAATTTGTTCAACCAAAGACCTTTTTGTCCCCTGTTGCAGTAAAACGCATTTCAACTAGAACTACTTCAGATGAAAAAGTCAGAGAGCAATGGAAAGGCAGAAAAGCTTAGAGAATAAAGTAGACAGACTCAGCCTTTGAAATGCAAAAAAAATATATATATATATGACCGGCTGTTTGGCCATGATGATCCTCGTAGCAAGCAGTTTTCATTTGCTGGGGGACTTTGAAGCGGTAAGACTGACGTTAAATTAATTGGCTATCGCAAGTATGCGTTTGATGAAAATTTGCTTGAGCTTACACAGGGCCGGCTCTAGCTCTCTGGTTGCCCTAGGCGAGATTGAGTTTCGCCCCCGAAAATTGAAGAAGCGTTGCCCTGAAATTTGACATTTCAATACTTAACATCACTGAAGACACACAATAACTGCTTTACTTTGGATAGCAGTTTTTTCATCCACTTATAGTTCTAGTATACTACATTGCAATTAGACAATGTGTCATGCATGGACAATAAACAACAGAAAAGTTTCAGAACATTTTCTTTTTATGTTATTAAAGTTATTTAAAATAATTCAGTTTTAAGGTGCTCATAGGAGGAATCTTAAGAAAGCTAAGGTCTACCTCCATAAATTAAGAATATTTAACAAATATAGAAATTAACAGATACAGAAATGAAGTCTATTAACTGCGGAAATAAAAGCACTTTTATCGACACTATAAAAATAAGCAAAAGGGTCACTTCTAATGAATTATATACAAAAATAATATGAAGGATTCTCAAGAATATTTAACAAATTATGACATGTCATTCCAAAACTCCAACAAGCAAATTATGACTTGAAGAATCAACTCTAATAAATTGCACGTACGGAAATGCTTCAAAGAATGCTGATGGATATTTAATAAATTATGACAATTGATGAATTCCAGAATTACATAGTATCAATGACGTCGAATTTTTGCTTCAGAAAACTTATTTTTCTTAACTATTGATTCGGATACCATTGGCTCACTGTAGCTGAAGTGCCTGCTGGAGAGGACGATTATTATTACATTTTTTTTTTTTTTTTGAACTGCTGGACAGATACTATTGGCAAGTATATTGAGCAGTTTGCACATCAGATTTTAGCTGAGGAGTTTTACTATGGCAACTCCTGAAAAACAGGGATTGGAGTGAACTCGTCCATATTCAACCTGTGTTCCAGCCTGGCTTGCTTGTTAATATTCAACTGATCCGGGGGTGCCATCTAGTGAAGGAATATTGTAACTGCGTGCAGAAATTTGCAGCTCCATGTCTGCTGGCAGACACATCTGCACAAGCAGATGCCCTGCCGAGCACTAGGCCTACTGTTCTTCTTGAACACGCCAAATCCAGATAATCCGTAAATTATTAATTAAATTCATATTTTAATTTGAAACTAGTACCTAAGTTGCCAGTGTCAAAATAATGAAGTGAAAGTATACTTTTTCCATCTCTTCTCTCTGTCCCTCCCTCTCTCTCTCTCTCTCTTTCTCACATACACACACATGCGCGCGCGCGATTTGCTGAATAAACGGGCACAGAGAGGGGAAATATAGGTGGGGGAAAAATGCATATTCCGGGACAATTAACCGAGGTCCGGAACCTCGGTGTCCTCAGCGGTGGTTACGGACATGATTTTAGTAAAGTTATATAGTTATCAGTGAAGTTACGTTAGCTAGCAATGCATACTAGCAAGCTAGCAAAGTAACAGCTGCTAGCTAACAATAGCTGAGTGGCAGCAATGAAACGTCCAATATTAAGTAATGCACAATACTATTTCATATGACACTATAATGGCTGAGAGGAGACTTACCTCTATACAGGGCTTTCTTTTCCTCTTCTTCTTTTCTCTGTTTTCTTCCCTGCGCACCAGAGGGTTTAGACCTCTTCATTTTGCGAATCAACATCCAGCTGATCAATGCAATGCAGCGGCTGAACACTTGCCTAAGGTAACGCAAATCCCCCTTCCACAAAATGATTGTCACAAACATCTGCTTGAGGATCTGGTTGTGGCAGAGGGGGCGCCCTAGGATGATCATGTTTAATAAATAAACATGTTTTATTTCGTTTGATGTTCTAATTATATGATTAGTTAATAGTCAGTAACTATTTTTCAAGATAGAACACACGAAAGGAAGGGCGCCAATGGGCATCGAAAATTATTAGTTTCTCTCTCTCTCTCTCTCTCTCTCTCTCGAGGCTAAGGGTGACTGGCGGCGTCCCCCCACCCCCACCCAGTAGATGGCGCTGTAGGCGACCGCCTATATCGCCTATGCCAATCGCCGGCCCTGAGCTTACAAAAGGACTCCACTGATGGACTAGTTGTTCAGGGCCTACTGTTCGATGCTGGCACAGCTGAATGTGATAGAGAGAGAATGGAAGAGAGCTCGCGTTACTGGATACACAGAAGACTCAAGTGCCAGAAACAAGGCGAGCAACAACAGAGGAAAAGAAATCTCAATAAACAAGAAAAGAACAAGGCACCTAACAATTGTGCCATGAAATACCTAAAGAGTCAGAGCTTCCCAGAAATAAAGATAATATAATATGAAAGATAATATTCTGACAAACCCTGACTACAGATTTCTCAAGCCGAAGCGAGTAACTAGAAAGCAGACGCTCCAGCAAAGGAGGCGTGGCGGACCTCCGGCTTATATAGACTCTGGGGAAGGACCACCCAGGAATAATCAGCCAGCTGGGTGAAAAATCCGATGGGGAAAGAATACGATGTCGTCAGGGACGAGAGTAACAAAGAGAGCAAAAAGCACATACACAAACCATGACAGGACCTCCACCTAACGGACGGCCCCAGACGTTCCCAAAGAACCCCTTGTACGGCACTCAGAAATAAGGGCAGGGTCCAGGATATCCTGAGCAGGAACCCAACAACGCTCCTCGGGACCGCATCCCTCTAAGTCCACCAAAATCCCCGACCCACACGCCTCTCGGCCACAATAGGACATACAGTGTACGCCGGGCTTCCCTCAATCATCCGCGGCAGGGGCGGGGATTTGTCGGCAGGTGCCAGGACGCTGGTGCTAACCAGTTTAAGCCGTGAACGGTGGGATGGATCCTCCAGCAAAGGAGGCGTGGAGGACCTTCGGCTTATATAGACTCCAGGGAAGGACCGCCCAGGAATAATCAGCCAGCTGGGTGAAAAATCCGATGGGGACAGAATAAGATGTTGTCAGGGACGAGAGTAACAAAGAAAGCAGAAAGCACATACACAAACCATGACAGTATATTGATTCATTGTTTTACGGTGCCAAATAAAAATTGTCCTGGACTACCGGAAGACTTTACAAATTATTAAAGAATTCTAAATGGCCCTAAAGTCACATTTCTTTTTCACATTAATTCATGTAAATATATTATTATTATTATTATTATTATTATTATTATACTACCATAAAAGTAGTTTATATGTTGACAATGTTATGTTTTAATATAGGACAGCATCACTGTATTGAATTTATATGAGGACATCTTTAGGATAAATAGGATCTTTAATATAACTAAAATACGGTGCTGTGGAAAAGTATTTGCCCCCTTCCTGATTTTTTCTTTTTTTTTTTTTTGCATATTTGTCACACTTAAATATTTCAGATCATCAAACAAATTTTAACATTAGACAAAGATAACCCGAGTAAATACAAAATGCAGTTTTTAAATGATGAGTTCATTTATTAAGAGAAAAAGCTGTCCAAACCTTCCTGGCCCTATGTTACAAAGTAATTGCCCCTTAAATCCTAATAACTGGTTGTGCCACCCTCAACGAAAACAACTGCAATCAAACATTTGCAATAACTGGCAATGAGTCTTTCACATCACTGTGGAAGAATTTTAGCCCACTCTTCTTTGCAGAATTATTTTGATTCAGCCACATTGGAGGGGTTTTGAGCATGAACTGCCTGTTTCAGGTCATGCCACTGCATCTCAATAAGATTTAATCCTGAACTTTGACAAGTTACTCCAAAATCTTCTTTTTGTTTTTTTTTTTAAGCCATTCAGAGGTGGACTTGCTTGTGTGTTTCAGATCATTGTGCTGCTGCATAACCCAAGTGTGCTTGAGCTTGAGATCACAATCTGAGGGTTGGATATTCTCCTGCAGGATTTTCCGGTAGAGAGCAGAATTCATAGTTCCATCAATTAGGACAAGTCGTCCAGGTCCTGAAGCAGCAAAGCAGCCCCAAACCATCACACAACCACCACCATGTCCGACTTTTGGTATGCTGTAATGGGACGCACGCCATCAAAAAAGTTCAACTTATGTCTCGTCATTCCACAGAATATTTTCCCGAAAGTCTTGGGGATCATCAAGATGTATTTTGGCAAATGTGAGACGAGGCTTCTTGTTCTTTTCAGTCAGCAGTGGTTTTTGCCTTGGAACTCTCCCATGGATGTCATTTTTTGCCCAGTCTCTATCTTATTGTTGAAGCATGAACACTGACTTTAACTGCGGCAAGTGAGGCCTGCAGTCCCTCAGATGCTGTTTTGGGTTCTTTTGTTCATTGATGCGCTCTTGGAGTAATTTTGGTAGGCTGCCCACTCCTGGGAAGGTTCAACACACTTCCAAGGTTTCTCCATTTGTGGATAATGGCTCTCACCGTGATTCGCCGGAGTCCCAAAGCCTTCGAAATGGCTTTGCAACTCTTTCCAGACTGATAGATTTCAATTTCTTTTTGTTTCTCATCTGTTCTTGAATTTCTTTATTTTGCGACATGACATGTCGCTTTTTGAGATCTTTTAGCCTACTACACTTTGTCAGACAGGTTCTATTGAAGTGATTTCTTGGTTCAACAGGTATGGCAGTATTCAGGCCTGGGTGGAGCTAGTGAAACTGGATTCAAAAAATGTGGACAATCACAGTTAATTCATGATTTAACAAGGGGGGGCAATTACTTTTTCACATAGGGCCAGATAGGTTTGGATAGCTTTTTCCCCCTAATAAATGAAATCGTCATTTAAAAACTGCATTTTGTATTTACTCGGGTTATCTATTTCTTATATTAAAATTTGTTTGATGATCTGAACTTTAAATCTGAAAAATACACAAAAAAGTAAGAAATCAGGAAGGGGCAAATACTTTTTCACGGCACTGTAGTTTGTTTTTGGACATTGGACATTTGGTGACCTGTTAACATCTGCTAAAATCACAGATGCACATAGCCAATGGGTTTGCATGTTAAATATACACTACTATTATTTCTTGGAAGCTTTTTGGTGTTATATAAACTCAAAAACTAATAATATCAATGTTTTGTGAGAAATATGGTCAAACCCTTTCACTGCTAGTGGTGATTTTGCCAACATTTCTGACACATCAAAACCTATGAAAATCGCTTGATTAATAGCACATTGGTATTCACTGGAAAGCTCTCATCAAGCACATTCCAATGAATACCAACACTAGGGTTTGGACAATTTTGAAAGATAAAGATTTTCTCCTGTTTGAAATTTTGACCAAGTCACCAACAGCAGTGAAAGGGTTAAGGTCACGAACTTTGACAGTAAAGTGAAAGTCTTGGGTAAAGGTAAAAGTTGTCAGTTAATGTAAAACTGCGTTATAACAGTGCTTTGAAAGTTTTTTTAGCTTAACTTTTTGGAACCTTGGGAGGAAAATCATTGAATAGATAGGCCAGATTTTTCTCCCAAGATACCAGGAAAATGTGTTTTCAGCACAATCATTTTTCACATTTTTCTGGGGGAGGGTCCCCAGATCCCCTCCTTGCTGCGCCCCCCCGTTTCAGCAATTCCTGGATCCGCCCCTGCATCAAGTAGGCCGTTTTTCTTTTCTTCTTTGTACAGGTTTACTCCAGTGGAACTTGCATTTCTTGCAGAATATGCAAAGACAATGAGCCCAGTTGCCAAGGCACTTGGCGTCCTTCGGGGCGAAACCAGTGTGCAGATGGGATGGTTGGTCCCCACCATAACTCTACTATGGACCAAGCTCCAGCACCTTGACGTCACCTCCAAGCTCTGTGAGCCTTTGATTGCTGCACTTCTTTCGGGCCTTGAAAAACACTCGAAGAGATGCTTGGAGATCCAGAGCTGATAGCCGCAGCCATTCTAGTTCCAAAAGACCTGCTGGACAAGTGACGAAAATATCCTCAAACTTGGTAAGTGTCTCACTTCTCAACTTCCCCTCAATATGTGTAATTTCTATGGAGTCAGTGAAATGAGTGTGAAATTACATTTAATCACACACACACACACACACGATCCGATACACAATTACAGTATTGTCATATGGTCTAAATTATCCTGATTTTGTTAGTTTATTCCACAGGCCTTGACTCTATCAGAAGCTACTTGGACTGTCAGGCTAAGAATCACTTCAATGAGGGCTCCCAATCATCTGAGGAAGAGGACTTCTTTTCATTCTTGAAAAATACCGGCCCTCTTAAAACAACCCAGCAGTTGGATGCATACCTGGGGCGCCCAGGAGACATGGTAGAGGTACTGAAGTCCTCCCCAGCTGTGTACCAGGTATCACTTAAGCTTAATACGGCACTTCCTGCCTCAGCAGCCTGTAAAAGACTATTTAATTTTGCAAGGCTCATCTTCAGGTCAAGAAGAGCATGCATAGGCTCAAAGAACTTTGAGAACCAGCTGCTTCTGCGGCTGAACAAAGCCTATTGCTAACTCTTTGTTGCATTTTCTGTGCTTAACTGATTTAGATCCTGATGTAGATTACCCTGTTGTACATACAGGATTGAGTCCAAAGTGTGATACGTGAAGGTATCAATTAGGAAGGTATCTATCAGGATTATGACTTGGACTCAGTCGCCCTGATGGGGGCACTATATTTATTTATTTATTTATTTATTTTTATTTATTTATTAATTATACTGTACATTGGCCCACATAGAGCTATTGACAGTTTAACAACTAAAAAAATGTAAATTAAAACAGTGACTGACAAGCAAAATTAAGCAAACTGATAATTATGTAAAGTAAATTATAGGTTTTGATATTGACAATTTTACTACAGAGTACACGCAAAATATGTATATGTATATCCAGAGTACACAAATAGTGCAAGATATAAAAACAACAATTGGAACATTACAAGTTTAATTATACAGACATTGCTTTCTTTTCTGCCAAGCAGAGTCAAGGAACTTAGCAACCTCATATTGGTGGTTCTTATTCAATACAACAAACTTATCCCATGTTGGTAGCTCAATGAAATTTTCTACAGATTCCTGCACAGCATAAAATAACATTATTCTTTCGTGACTATAGCCTGAACATACCATGAGAAAATGAAACTCATCTTCGACTGAATCAGACATGCATAAATGACATTTCCTATCTTCAAGTGATATACCTCTGAACCTTCCTGTCTCTACTTCAAGAGGCAGTATACCTAATCTGAACTGGGCAAGCAAAGATCTTACACTTTTTAGTAACTGCCACTATGAGGCAGACAGACGTGATTGCTCATTACCTTTTCTATGACACATACCTAATGCGGTCATTTGAAATGCTTCCGGGAAGAAAACTGTAATTTGAAGTCCACTTATTAGCAGCGAAGTTGGACAGCCTCCATCGCCTTGGCATAATTAGCTCACCTTAAATAATTTCCCACGTACTTTGCCTAACTAGCAATCAGGTCATTTATTCAGCTAACTGACAAATCACAATCAAAATGTGGCCAATAATGATTAAGAAGTGATAAAGAGGACCAGACAGACCGAACCAGGTTGCCGTGTTAGATTGAAAAAATTTCAATAATCTGAATAAATAGCAGACCTCTGAATTCCACCTTTCTTCAAGGAATTTTGTAAGCATTATTAAAGATATTTCGAAAAAAAAAAAAAAGAAGTTTAAGAGCTTAAAAATATCGGCTACGTGAAGTGTAAAACATTTTGTGAAGCATACCGAACATGAATGTGAGAGAGAATACGTTTGCATTGCAGGCAATAGTCAAATGCACCGAAGATTTGGCAATTAACGTTCAGGCGAATCTTTGCCGCAAATTTGAGGCATTTTTTATTAGATAATTGAACGAGAGTAATTTAAAATAATGTAGCCTAACTCATAGCACTTGATTTTATTTACTTTTGAGCATCTAAATAACCAACAGTGAAGGTGGAAAACATTTTGTTTAAGGGTATAGAATGTGACATGTAAATTGTTAACGAGTTTGAAAATCTTTTAATATAACGCGGCAGCCTGGTCAGATCCGTCTGCTTCTCATCATCTCTTCTTAATCATTATGGGCCACATTTTGGTTTTGATTTGTTAGTTGGCTGAATAAATGGCTTGATTGTAAGTCAGGCAAAGTACACGGGAATTGATTTAAGGTGAGCTAATTATGCCAAGGCGATGGAGGCTGTCCAACCTCACTAGTAATTAGCGGACTTCAAATCACAGTTTTATTCCCGGAAGCATTTCAAATGACCGCATTAGGTGAGTGTCATAGAAAAGGTAATACGCAAGCTCGTCTGTCTGCCTCATAGTGGCAGTCACTTTTATTGCGCTTAAATTAATCGCAATTAATTATAGCGACAGCCCAAACGTATTTACATAACATTCAGTTTCATGTTTATCTTTAAAACTCATGGAACTTCTCAACTTTGGTGTCATTGATACAGCACCGATCCACTCTCTCCCTTGCAATAACAATAATTGTTTTCTAAGGTCATAAAGATTAATTATAAGCAGCTGATCAGCAACTTCCAACATGTTAACACTTTTCAGAACACAAGTAAAATCTGAGAACCAGTTATTATTTCTATGCACAATTACTGAATCTCATACAATAACAGTCTCTTGTTTAAGTGATCATTATCTGTCCTCATCAATCGATTCCAGAATCTAGCTACATCTATCCATCTCCTGTATCTGCTGCTTAGCCAACCAACCTCACCCTCCGGTCTAGCGATTGGAGCCTTATTGTGAACACCCAGAATTATAATTCAAGAAAAACTGTTTTTCACTTTAAAGGTCGTAACTCCTATGCTGTAAGTCCGATTTACACAAAACTTGGAACAGTTTTGTCCAAACTCTACAACTTTCCTATAAGGACCCCTGAGGTCTGCCATATTGGATTTTCTGCTATTTTGAATTTTTTGAAAAATACATTTTTGACATTTTCTCTTAGGCCATAGGTTCAATTCCTACAAAATTTGCCATGGATCATCATTGAACCGAGCTTATCTAAAGTTGCATAAGGCTCGTTGAAATCTCATTTTGTTTCCATGATATTGACTAATGAACTTCAGCAGAGTCTTGGCTTAGCACATAAATGGACAAAAGTCAACAACCATCAGACCAATCACCACGGAACTTGCAGAATATGTCCATATAAGTACCAGGAACATCCCTTGATAGTTTTATGCAACTATCATGGCGTGATGCGTCTATTGTGCAGACCAAAAATCTCATCCACAGCTGATCTGAGCCGATCCCGCAGGTGGATGAGCCGGACGTAGCGATCTTGTGCTGGTGTGGTCACACGTGGCCAACGCGGATGAGGTCTGCACAGCTGCACAACGACCACTCTGGTGGACCTCCCTGCATCCAGCATGCCAATGGCACGTTCCCGCATGACCTGAGACATCTGAGGCATGATTACTTTTGACAAAGTTTGACATTTTGGGGTGAGATTTTTAATTTCCCTAGTATAAGGAGTGTCTGGGTACTGCTCATTCTGTCTGAGAACCATCTGGAAATACCCCACCATGTACTGAGTGAAATCACTGCATCACAGAGCAAATGCTCACTGACAGAGAGATGGATTAAAAAAATGGTACACAAATCAAGAGAAATATCCCTATTGTACAAGTAAAAGTCAGCATATGCTCATTTAGAGTTGTTAACTCCATGTGGCATCAATATTTGACATGGGGCGTTTATATCTTTGTTCAGTGTACTTTAAGTAGTCTTGAAACCAATACTTTTACTTGAGTAAAAATCTTGGGTTGATACTTCAACTTCCACAGAAGTCTTTTTAAATCCCAGTTGTGATGTGAATAGAGGCCACTAGATGGCAGTATTTACCTTTCTTTTATTAGGCCCAGACTGGAGCTAGGTTTAGACATGTCCTGGGCATGTCTGGGGCAAGTCCCCGAAAATAAAAAAAAGAGGTCTAAATGTGGGTGGGGTCTGCAAAAGAGTATATAAGGAAAAGAATTGAGACAGTAAAGTGGTAGGAGAAATTGCAAGAAGAAGGATACATGTGACCAGACCTGTCATTTCTGTTCAAGACCTGTGAAGTTTCTTTTGTGGATTTTTGCCTGTGTTAGAGCATTTTTTTTCCTTACCCAGGACATCACCAAGCCACCCCAACAAAAAGGGACTGTAAATATTTCTGTATTTCTTGTAAATCAATCTTGGTTATTAGTTGTAGGTTAGTATTAGTCTTTGTCTGTTAATTAAATGTGATCAAGTTTTTAAAACTGTTTCTGTCATCCCTTGCTGTTGCTGTAGCTGTTGTGTTGTAAATTGTAATAGCAAATTGGGGCCATAACACAGTATCTATACTTCTACTTGAGTAATCTACTACGAAGCCATGCTGTTGTAACAGCTGCAGTATGTGGTTTTGCATTGTCCTGCCGAAATACACCAGGCCTTCCTTGGAATAGATGTCATCTGGGGGGGAACATATGTTGCTCTGAAGCCTTTATATACCTTTCAGCATTCATGGTGCTTTTTAAAACATGAAAGTGTCCCACACCATATGCATTAATGCCTCCCCATACCATCAGAAATGCTGGCTTTTGAACTGAACACTGATAAAAGGAGGGGTAGTCTTTCTCCTCTTTAGCCCGGAGGATACGGCGCTCATGATTTCCAACAAGACTGTCAAATTTGGACTCCTCTGACCACAGGACACTTTGCCACTTTGCTACAGTACATTTTAAATGCGCCTTGGCTCTCAGAACATGACGGCGCTTCTGAATCCTGCTCAACAATGGCTTCCTTTTTGCATGATAGAGTTTTAGGTGGCATCTGAGGATGGCCCAGCAGATTACCAGATGGCAAGCTCCTCCGCTCCGGATCTGCCCCAGATCTACCCCGGCTCTAGCTGACCCGGGGCAGATCCGCCGCAGATCCGAAGCAGAGGAGCTTGCTACCTGGGTTGTGTTTACAGACAGTGGTTTCTTGAAGTATTCCTGGGCCCATTTAGTAATGTAAATTACAGAATCATGCCGGTGAGTGATGCAGTGGCGTGTGAGGGCCTCAAGATTTCAGGCATCCAGTGAAGGTCTTCGTTCTGTCCCTTACGCCTAGAGATTTTTCCAGTTTCTCTGAATCTTTTGCTAATGTTATGAACTGTCAATGATGAGACCTTCAAAGCCTTTGCAATTTGACATTGAGCAACATTGTTTTAAAAGTATTTAAAAGCCTCTGGCCATCTTTACTTCTGCGAGACTTAGCCTCTCTAAGACATCCCTTTTATAGCCAATCATGTTGCACACCTGATGCTAGCTGACTTAATTACTTGCTAAATGTTCTTTCAGCTGATTCTCTTATATATTAATTGCTTTTTCAGCCCTCTTTTACCTATGTCCCAACTTTTCTGAGACCTGTGGCAGCCATAAAATTTGAAATAAGCTCATTTTGTGGATAAAAATATAAAATGTCTCAGTTTCAAAATTTGAGATGTTATGTATGTTCTATTGTAAATAACATATTGGCTCATGTGATCTGAAAGTCATTGCATTTTGATTTTATCCACAATTTACACCTCACCCCAACTATTTTGGATTTGGGATTTTAGTTAAATAGCGAAAAGCCTAAGCATGCTAACCAACCAGGTGTGAATTTCCCAGGAGTATAGTTGCAAAGTTAGCAAATTACAGGGTTCATCCATTCAGTCAATCTGTGATTTGGGGAAATGCACCCCAGCTGTGCAAACAGGGCCTCATTTGACCTGCAAGGGCCATGTTGTTTGCCAAGTGTGCACTATAGAGTCAGAGATGATAGACTCTGAAGGTCTGTTGTTGCCATCATATGCGTAGGCTACCAATTATTGGACACGTCCTCGTCATAAAACTCTCAGTAAGTAGTTTCAGTGCACCAAGCCAACAGGCTGATTGTCACATTGTTCCTTTTCCCCCACTGATATGAAAAATATTTGTTTTCATCTATTTATTCTTTGACAACATCTTGTTTTCCTGCTGTTTTCAGCTAGACTTCTGCATTTGGAGCACCTCTTGTTACGCCACATCCGCTAATTGGCAAATTTGGGTCAGCCTTCATTTTGTTTTCGGAAATGTCTGCTGGGACCTCAATAATGGATCATTGTCAAGAAAAAGCGGCAAATTTGGGACAAATGAATTAGCAGGATATTGTTCATGAGCTGTTTGGTTAAACATGTAGTATACCAGACTAGGTTTTTCTTTTTTCATCACATCTGTACTTGCCTCGATGTGGCACACCATTTGGGAGCTGCTGTCCTGGCGGGATGGGCAGCTCTCTTACAAATGCAGCTTATTGCCTTGTCCAAATTAGCTGCTGTTCTTCAACCTCCTGGAAGATAACTGATTTAGCTTAGGAACTAGATTTGTGGTATGCACTGTTGAGTTGAATAATGACGACCGGCCAGCAGCAACTGTATGGGCATTACCGCATAAGAGAAGTGCATTCGCTATTAGCACTTTAAATTAAAATATAATTTCAATGTTTTCTCAATAATTTAGTCTTTGATGTTTGCGTTTTATATATTTACTTGGATGTTATATGCCATATATATATTGCAAGTACTGAAACAAATAAAAAAATGTATAATGATTGGACATATAACTAAAGAAATCCCCAATATATTTAAATGATTGTCTACCCCCCTGGCGAAGCTGAAGTATTGAGCAACAGAAAAGTTTTTTTTCATCCATAAGCTCTTACAGAGGATGAACAATTGTGTATGATGACTAAACAATGATTAATCTATTCATTAAATTAGATATTACACACTATATGCACTTCTACAACTTTTACTGCTAAAAAAATGAACGTAAAATAAAAATTGCAGTGATGATGGTAATTAGCTGAGCCTCGTGATTGGCACCACATGACCGTGGTATTGCATCCAGTCGTTATCATCACAGCCCAAGTTGTAACTAAAACTTTCCAAAATAGTTGAGAAATACATAGAATGTTCAATACTGTTCAACATAACTCTCGTCTATTCTGCATTCATATACATATATATAACACCCCCCCCCCCCGTAAGAAAGTGTACAGGAACAAGAAAACTTTCCTGAACAACCATGAAATAAAACACTGTTACGATATTGACAAAATATACAATGAAATTTCAGGCATCTTGTTTACCTGACAAGTGCAAAAACATAAACAAATACTGACTTACTGAGTCAGTGGTGGTATACGTTTAGTCTGTTTACATTCAAACAATTTACAGTCCATGCGCAAACATTATCCTTGTCCCTGTTATGCAAGACTGCAAGATTAAATTTCTCCAAACACATACTTCGCCTCATGAAACTCGGGTTTTTGATTCTTCATTATCTAAATAAAAGTGAGTGGTTTATGGTCAGTGAATATTTCAATGGGGAAGGTTGTTGTTCCCAATTTCACTTAAAAATGCTGTCTAGCAAGTGAAAGAGCCAAAGTCTCTTTCTCAATCGGAGAATAATTTTTTGATGTTTATCAAATTTCTTTGGGAAATAATGAACTGGATGATCAGCACCATGGTCTTCTTCTTGAATCAGAACTCCACCAATTCCAACATCACTAGCATCAATTTGCAGTTTGAATGCTTTTCAGAAATTTGGTGCTTGAAACACAGGAAAATTCATCAGAATGGCCTTGACTTTTTGAAATGCAGTCTGACACTCACTGCTCCAAATTACATTTTTCTTTCGCAAGTTGGTAAGTGGAGACAACACATCAGAAAAATTGTGACAAAATCTTCTGTAGTAGCCAGCCATCCACCAAGAATCGCATCAGTTCTCTTTTACAATTAGGAACCGGAAAATTGTTTGTACAGGTCATGCTTAGCCCTGTCCTGTAACATGTCCTAAGAACGTAACATGAGCCTTTGCGAATTCACACTTGGCAAGGTTCACAGTCAGTTTGGCCTCTGTCAGTCTTTCAAAGGAAGCATGACTTCAAATGGGCATACCATGCCATAGCATGATTGATAACATTGCAATGTATGCCTCCACACCACACAAGCCAGTTGTCACATTGTTGATGAGTCTTTGAATGGTTGATGGGGCATTTTTGAAATTGGTAAAGTCCATCAGTTCTCGCAAATGCAGAGACTTTATTTGCCCAATTGGTTCGTGGAAACTGCCAGTACCCTTTCAAGAGGTCAAACTTACGAAGATAAGTCGCTTGAACAATTCGATCAATACAGTCGTCAATGCATGGGATGGGATATGAATCAGCCTTGTTCAGCACATTGACTTTCTTCGAATCTGTACAACAGCACCAGCGTCCATTTGGTTTTGGCACAAGCACAGAAGGTGAACTCCATGGGCTGTCATTTGGCTCAATAATATAGGTATATATATATATATATATATATATATATATATATATATATATATATATATAATATAATAATATCATCAAGGATATTGAACTTTCTTTTCTTCACATTTCACAGGATTCATATGATATGGATGTTTTTTCAAAGGCCTTGCATCCCGTGCATCGACATCATGACTAACCAAATCTGTACGACCAGGTACATCAGGAAACAAATGTGAATACTCATGTACAAACCCCATTTCCAATGAAATTGGGACTTTTTGTAAACATGAATAAAAACAGAATACAATGATCTGCAAATCCTTTTTGATGTTCAACTGAGTACACTACAAAGACAAGATATTTAATGTTCAAACTGATAAACGTCATTGTTTTTGGAAATAATCACTGCTTTTGAATTTGATGACTGCAACACTTTCCAAAAAAGCTGGGACAGGGGCATGTTTACCACTGTGTTTCATCAGCTTTCCTTCTTACAACACTCAGACAGCGTTTGGCAACTGAGCACACTAATTGTAGAAGGTTTGTAGGTGGAATTCTTTCCCATTCTTGCTTGATGTACGCCTTCATTTGCTCAACAGTCTCGGTTCTCCATCTTCGTATTTTGTGCTGCATAATGCCCCGCACATTCTCAATAGGAGACAAGTCTGGACTGCAGGCAGGCCAGTCTATTACCCGCACTCTGTTACAATGAAGCCACACTGTTGTTACACTTGCTGTTATGTCTAGGGAAGATGTTGCCCAAAAAAAAAAGTTTTCATGAACAGGGCTGCACCGGACTGGCTGACAGAGAATCAGGTGACAGAGGAGGAATAAGTGATGCAAATGATGGATGGCTTGATGGACGAAGAATGGTATAGGCGGAGAGGAATCTGGCAACAAACAAACAGCAGCAGAAATGCACACACAATAAACCCAAAAGGGAAAACAATTTACAAAAGGAAAAAAAAAGTTTCCTGTAACACTTGCACAATGTGGCTTGGTATTGTCTAGCTGAAATAAGCAGGGACGTCCTTAAAAAAAATGTCAATTGGATGGTAGCATATGTTGCCCCAAAACTGTATGTACTTTTCAGCATGAATGGTGCCTTCACAGATGTGCCCTGGGCACTAAGGCATCCCCATACCATCACAGTTGCTGGCTTTTGAACTTTGCACTTGTAAGGAGAGGCCAGGGGAACACCAGTTGCAGGATCCAGATGTGTTTATTGAACACCAAACACTAAAAGAAACTTGGCAGACACGCCAGAAATAAAACACCGTGCACGTGCACTGAACCAATGGGAGAACTGAAGTACACTGCCAAAGGCAGGGGGAAACAGAAATACTCCAAGAGTGGATAAACTAAGAAAATAAAAACTGAACCTAACTAAACTGATAGACACACCGGAAGACTTAAACATGGGGCAGACAAGACAAGGCGCAGCAAACTATAAGTCTCGGGAATCATACAAGGAGAAACTCTGAAGGCACGAGGAGCAGAGATCTCACCAAGTAGAACAGAGTCAATATAAGGATCCGTCTGACGTCCTCTCCCAATACAGCCACATATAATAGCTACGAGAGGAGGTGGGGACTCGGAATGCAATCTCGCCTGAAACAGAAACACATGGGATTAATAAACAATTACACGAGAACCGGGTTAACAATAATGACTCGAGACAAGACGCTGAGACCATCAATCAAGCTAGACAGTTTAGATTAAGGTAATCTAAACGTGACGAGTAAAAAGCACCACAAGAGAAGCAAAGGAAAGCACAGCTTTAAATGCAGTTAATCAGAGACAGCTTAGGCAGAACGCACGAAAGCTAGGAAACACGGGCACTCGCTAATGAGTTAATTAAGGTTAATATTACGCGACTATATATTTACAATCACCCTCAAATAAGTGCTGGTTAGTACGGGTTAGTAATATCCTATCAGAGAACGCATTCACTCAGAGTTTTGCGAGACCCAGAATTAAACACAGCTGGAAGCAATGAATGAAATACCAGAGCCGAAAGCGAAAGAGAAAACGTGATTGGACGATGAGACGCAGGCATGCAGAAGGCAGTCACGCGACATCACTGGAGAATGCAGATTGGGAGTGGATCGTCAGACGGCAGAAATGAAAGCAGAGATATAAAACGAAAGTAAAGTACAAGCACAAATAAGCACAAGACAACTCACAAAAGGCAGAATCATAACAGCGCTGATAACAATCTGAACGACCCTTTTCCTCCTTAGCACAGAGGACACGATGTCCATGATTTCCAAAAACAATTTGAAATGTGGACTCCTCAGACCACCGCACACTTTTCAACTTTGCATCAGTCCATCTCAGATGAGCTCGGGCCCAGAGAAGCTGACAGCAATTCTGGTTGTTGTTGAAATATGGCTTTCGCTTTGCATGGTAGAGATTAAACTTGCACTTGCAGATGTAGCGGAGAACTGTGTTAACTGATCAAGGTTTTCTGAATTTTTCCTCTGCCCACATGGTGATATCCTTCACAGAATTATGTCAGTTTTTAATGCAGTGCTGTTTGAGGGACCAACAGCCACGGGCATTCAATGTTGGTTTTCGGCCTTGCCGCTTACGTGTAGAGATTTCTCCGGATTTTCAGACTGTTTTGATGGTATTATGGACTGCAGATGATTAAAACCCAAAATTCCTTGCAATTGCATGTTCAGAAATGGTATTCTTCAACTGTTGGACTATTTACTCACACAGTTGTTTACAAAGTGGTGAACCTCACCCCATCCTTGCTTGTGAAGGACTGAGCCTTTCAGGGATGCTCCTTCTTTTATACCTGATCATGACCTGTTTCCAATTAACCTGTTCACTTGTGGAATGTTCCAAACAGGTATTTTTTGAGCATTCCTCAACTTTCACAATCTTTTTTTGCTCCTGTCCCAGCTTTTTTGGAACATGTTGCAGGCATCAAATTCAAAATGAGTGAATATTTCCAAAAATATTTCCAGTTTGAACATGAAATATCTTGTCTTTGTTCTGTACTCAATTGAATATAAGTGGAAAAGGATTTGCAGGGCATTATATTCTGCATTTATTCACATTTTGCATAATGTCCCAACTTCATTGGAATTGGGCTTTGTATTAAATCTGATAAATGATCTCTTTACTCAGGTGGTAAGTGAAACAATTTCTCATCTAAATTGGCTAACTCCTCACAATGCCAAAACTTAGGTGAGGTATGGTCATCAAGATCATCAAATTTCACATGATCAACACAACTTTCTTCACATTCAATAGCACAGTCACTATAATCAACATTAGAGGTGGCCTTCATCACTATTCGTCTGCACCAGCCTGGATGGAGCTAAGCAGGCGTGGGCTTGGTTAGTACTTGGATGGGACACCATCTCAGAAAACTTGGTTGCTGCAGGAAGAGGTGTTCGTGGGCCAGTAGGTTGTGATCTTCCATCTAGTGGATTAATCTCCAATGCCCCAGTGCAGTGATGGGGAATCTGTAATGAAGGAGATGCCGTCTTTCAGTGGAGATGTTAAACATGGTTATTAAAGATTCTACGACACTCTTCGACAAGAGTAGGGGGTCACCCTGTGCCAAGGCTAAATTCCCAACCTGGCTCTTTTGACCTGCCACCGAATCATCCCCAGATCTAATTGGCGATGCAACTTGTCCTCTATCTCTCCACTTCAACCCCAGAGCTCCCTGGAAAAAGAGATTTCAATCTCAGTGGGACTTCCCTGGTTAAATAAATAAATGAATAAAAATAAAGTAGCCACTCGTTGCATCTGTTCACTGGAAACTCTTTCATGACATGGATTAATCATATTAACATGGCACAACCTTTTTTGCTTTCAGTGGCTAAGACTCTGAATGATATTATCTGTCATTAATCCTTTTCTCAATTTGGAAAGGACTTTGATATCTAGCTCTCAATGGTTGACCTGGAAATGACAGCAAGACCAAGACTTCACCTCTTTGTTGAAATTTTCTTTCTTTTGACTTCCTGTGGTAGAATGTCTTCATTTTGTCTTGAGAGCTCTTCAGATTTTGTCTGGCTAATTCACAGTCTTTTTCATAAGGTTGAAATATATTTCAACAAATTGATTTCAGATTTTTCATTCATCAATTGCTCCTTTAAATGTTTTAGTGGTCAACACACTGAATTACCAAAAACAAGTTTGAAGGGACTAAAGCTTAGAGATTCCTGAACTGATTCCCTCACAGCAAATAGCAAGAAATATATCTCTTCATCCCACAATTTTTCAGTTTCAGGGCAATAAATGCTGATTCAGTTCTTCAAAGTTTGGTGAAATCTCTCTAAAACTTTTTGAGATTCAGGATAGTCAGCGCTGGATTTCATTTGTTGAATGCCTAGCTCACTCATGGCCTGTTGAAATAAACCTGACATAAAGTTTGACTCTTGATTTGACTGAGCCGCTTGAGGCAAACCAACCAAAGTGAAAAATTTTGTCAGTGCTTTCACTATAACTGGAGCTGTAATCTTTCAAAGAGGAGTAACTTCAGGAAATATTGTAGATGCACACATTATTGTCAGGAGATACTGATTGTCAGACTTCATTTTTGGTAATGTTCCTACACAATCCATGGTGACTCTGCCATGGGCAGGGCAGGGATGAGACAAGAGGATGTGCTGGTTTGGAGACAAGAGGGCAGAGTGAGTCAACTGACTGGGAGAGAGATGAATTAAACCCAGAGGTAGCAGTGTCAACAGACAGGTCGGCAAATGTGGCAGGAGGAGGAAGTGTAGAGAGCACTAGACAGGTTAGGGAGGAATGAGAAAGGGAACTTAAATTTCTCCTAAAAATAACAGGGGGTGGGGAGCAGGAGGTGATGTGAGAGGCTGGGGACAGTAGAGAAAAGGAAACAAAGAACTGGTCAGAAACATGGAGAGGAGTCACCGCAAGTTTAGATTCAAAGCAGGTCCGGGTGAAAACAAGGTCCAGTTGGTTGCCAGCCTTGTGGGTTGCAGGGGTTGAGGACTGGGTTAAGGCAAAGAAGAGGAGTAGTGACGTTGTGCTGGAGAGTTGATCCTTGCAGGTGGGAGGTTGAAGTTGCCCAGGACCAGTAGAGCAGAGCGGTCCTCCGGGAGAGCACTCAGGAGAGAGTAAAGCTCATCCAAGAAGCACCCAAAAGGACCTAGAGGGTGATAAACAACAACAATGCACAGCTTAGTTGGGTGAGACATAGTAACAGCCTGAAATTTAAAGGAGGTGGCAAGCAGTGAATTCCAGGGGGAGATACAGAATCTCCATGAGGGGGCAAATTGAAGGCCAGTGCCTCCACCACGCCCACATGCTCTGAGAGTGTGGGAGAAGGAGAAGGCTATAGACAAAGCAGAAGGAGTGGCAGAGTTCTCTGGAGAGATCCAGGTCTCCGTGAGGGCAAGGAAATTAAGGGCCCTCCAGTATGCCTTGTGTCTACCTCAGGGCCTCCACCTAGTTGGACATGCCTGGAGCACTGCTAAAGGGAGGCGTCCAGGAGGCATCTGGTCCGACCGAACCACCTCAACTGACTCCTCTCAACGCGGCGGAGCAGCGGCTCTACTCTGAGTCTCTCCCGGATGTCTGAGCCCCTAACCCTATCCCTTAGGGTCAGCCAACCTGTTCCGTAGATCACTACCTAAAACACCTGACCATACATAAGAGTTGGAACATAGATTGACTGGTAAATCAAGAGCTTTGCCTTAAAACTCAGCTCCCTCTTCACCACAACATACTGATAGAACACCCTCTTCACTGCAGATGCTGCTCCGATTCACCCGTTACAAACTAATGAATTCAATTTCAAATGATACTATTCAGATTCAGTTTTTCAAAGCAATGATTCAAATAAAAAAAAAATACAATTTCAAATCAAGTGATTCAAATTCAGTTTCTGGTGGCACAGATTTCTGCCCATAGTGCTGATCCTCATTCCGATTGCTTCACACTCAGCTCTGAATTGCTCCAGTGCACGTTTGAGGTCACACCACAATGAAGCCAACAGGACCAAATCATCTTCAAACAGCAAAGATATAATCCTGGGGCCAAAAACTGGATAGCCTCCAACTCGGTGTGGAAGATTTTCAACTCACACCTCCGGAGAAGCCTTTTCCACATCACGGGGGAAACTGGGAAATTGGAGTCTGTGTGGACCCTGTTCAAAGTCCCTATTGTGGAAGCGGTAGCCGTAGGCTGTGGCCTGTAGGTTTGTTGGTGCCAGTCATGGTGACAACTCAAGGATCTGTTGGTGGACACCAGTGGTGAGGGAGCCCGTCAAGCTGAAGAAGATGGCTTTTCAGGCTTGGTTGGCCCAGAAGACTCCCAACTTGGCAGACTGGTATTGACAGGTTAGAAGGGCTGCAGCATTAGTGGTCACAGAAAGCAAAAACTAGGGCTTGTGGCAAGTCACCGAGGATAAAGGAGATTCACTCTGAGATGCAGAAGTCTCTGGACATTGTTGGGCTGTCATGACACATTTATTCCACATTGTGTGGATGTCTGGCACAGTAGCCTTGGATTGGCAGACCGGTGTGGTGGTTCCCATTTTAAAAAAAGGGAACTGGAGGGTGTGCTCCAACTATAGGGGGATCACACTGCTCAGCCTCCCAGGGAATGGCTAAGCCAGGGTCCTGGAAAGCAGAGTCCATCCAATTGTCAAACCACGAATTCGGGAGGAGCAATGTAGGTTCTGTTCTGGCCGTAGAAAAGTGGACCAACTTTTTACCCCTGATGAAAATGAGAGGGCAAATTGTGCGGCTGACGATGTTGAATAAAAAACACAGGCTTGACTTAATAGAAGATTTGCTGAATCAATGTATTGTGTCCACAAAATCCTATATGCCTCACAAGTCCTCAAGTATTTATACACTCAAAGGAAATAACCAGAGGTTTCCACAGTCTTCTTGATCTCTGTGTCTTGCTTGTGAAACTTCCATACATATGTAATCACTTCTAGTCTTGTGCCGGTACAAGCCAGTTACAAATAGAACTTTCAAGAACACTTGAAATATTTTTGCAGTGAGGACAGGAACCAATATCATTCAGTGTTTTAATTGTCTGCTGAGCAATATCACTGGTCACGAACCCTGTTCCTGGAGATCTGCCATCCTATTGGTTTTTCACTCCAACTCCAACAAAGCAAACCTCATTCAACAGCTATTAATTTGGTTTGAGCTGTTAATTAGTATAATCAAGAGTGCCAAATTATGGTTGGCGCAAAAACCAACACAATAATAGATCTCCAGAAACAAGGTTGGTCACTGTTATTCCATGTTTTTTTATTTGTTTTTTTTTTTGGATATGAAAAACATTTGTGATACAGTATCATTTATTTTGTCACAAATTTGACTTACTTTATAGTATCTTTCAGTAATTACTTTCTCTCAGTGCATTGCAAATATTGCCAAGCTCCTGCTTGATTCCAGGAGCCAGCACAATTAGCGCCTCTTGTCATTAAAGGCCTGCTTTAGTTAAAAAAACCGACGTTTCTTAATGTCCATAAGACAACCGCAGTCTCGGCCTGGGGATGGCAGGAGTGCTGGGCAGATCAATTGCTGCCTGTTGAATGTTTACTGAAGAGCTGGAGATCTCTCCAGTATTATTGGAATCAAATTCTCCTCTAAAAAAAAAAAAAAAGATAAAATAACATCACACGAGTCTGTTACAGCCAAAATAGAGCTCAACTTGCCTTCAAAGAGTGAATTTTGGTGTCTGTCAGAGTTTGTTTCGCCATCAGGCATTACACTTGGTATTGAGATTCTTCCAGTAATACTGTCAATACATTAGTCACAATCAGTCAGGGAGGTCTCACCTGGCCCTCTGCCTGCTGCAGTGTTTGTTTTCTTACGATTTTTGTGTGTGTGTATGTGTGTGTGTGGTAATCAAACCATTTATTTTTTATTTCTTGAATTTTAGGCCTCTCACAAGGCAGAATTTACTGCTGTGCAGACTTATTCCCTTGCAATTTTTTTTTTCTTTTGTGCGTCAACCCACCGCTAAGGCCCCCAAAAGTGCTGCATGCTTCAGGCAGAGGCCACCAGATTTTGATTTAAAATGTCCTGGTATTTCAAAGCATTCATGATGCCATGCACCCTTACAAGGTTCCCAGGGCCACTGGAAGAGAAACAGGCCCACAGCATCACCGATCCTCCCCCATACTTCACAGTGAGCACGAGGTGCTTTTTTGCATACTCATCTTTTGTGTTCCGCCAGACCCACTTTGAGTGTTTGTTGCCAAAAATCTCTATCTTGCTCTCATCTGACCAAAGCACACGGTCCCAGTTGAAGTCCCAGAACCACTTAGCGAACTCCAGACGTTTGCGTTTATGATTGAGAGTGAGAAAAGGTTTTTTCCTTGCATGCCTCCCAAACAGCTTGTAGGCATGTAGATAGCGCCTGATGGCTGTTTTGGAGACTTTGTGGCCCCAACATGCTACCATTTGTAGAAATTCTTTAACCATGAGCTTTGGAGAACTTTTCATTTCTCTTACCATCTACCTCACTGTGTGTGGTGGCAAAATAACCTTGCGTCCTCGTCCAGGCTTGTTTCCCACTGTTCCAGTTGTTTTAAACTTCTTAATGATTCCTCTGACAGTAGATATGGGCAGGTGCAGGCGAGTGGCTATTTTCTTGTAGCCATTGCCTGAATTGTGAAGGTCGACACCCATCTGTCTTACTTGAATGGTGTGTTCTTTTGTCTTTCCCATGTTGAAGAGTGGATAAGAGAAATGACCTCTGTGTCACGCCATATTTATACCCCAGGGAAACAGGAAGTGAGGATTTACTAATTAAATGTTCCTAGATACTCTGATCAACTTTGTAAACTACTGTAGAAATGACAGAAATACTTCAATTACATTTAATTCCTAGGAATTGTTAGGGGTGCCATTAATTGTGGAACAGGAGATTTTACGAAAAATAATTATTTCTTAGTCAGGGATTTTTTTTCCCTTAAAATTCACTTGAGTTGAAGGTTACATTTTTCTACAATTTTCAGTGTGAGAGTATGCTTCTGCAATAAAAATTGGATTTATTTTAAGGCTTTTAACACATCTTAACCAGGGGTGCCAATAATTATGGAGGGCGCTGTAATTATGTCTGTGGCAATGAATTTAGAACCTGTTCTAGGCACTGATGATAAATGAGAACTGAGGACCTGCCATATTTTTATTCCTAAACTGCTTGATGCACTGCCTCTCAGAAAACTGAGGGGTGGGGGAAAGGTTTTACCTCTGGGGTCTTCTGCTGAGAATCTTCATCCTTCCTCACCTCTCCGAGCTGTGATGCTTCTGGATGCTGAGAGAATTGAGAGGAGTGGAGTGGAGAGAAGAGCCATTTTTCACGTGACAGAATCTTATATAACAGGAGGAGCACACCGCTCACCAAGCCTGTTCAGTTGGATTTCATCCACACCGTGACTCATTCTTAGCCACTTGACTCAATGTGAGTGGTGCAGTTATAATCATGGGGATGTGTTTATTATAGTATATGCATTCTTACAAATGCTAGCCCACTGATTCTTCATATGAGTTCATCACATGAAATAAACCCCACTGCTGCAATGAAAAGGCTGGTCATTAATCTTTATTTTCTCTGGAATGTTGTCTAGTTTAATAGAGCGGTGAGATGAATGAGTGAATGAATGAACTTATCTAAAACAATCAGGAAAAATCAGGTAATGCATTTCAACATCATGACAGGTTCTTTCCCCACTTTTCTCCTTGAAATAGCCACCTGCAATAAATTAAAAATACTTCTAAAAGAATTTCCTTCCTTTTTGGGGGCAATCAGTTCAATTTTTAATGTTTTTTTTCCCCATGTTGTTTTGGCACTGGAGACGTGGGTAAAGGGTAGACCACGTTCTTATTCTAAAGGTTGGAAAAGCTCGTATTAATGAGGAAATTCCTGCACATAAGAGTCACATGGCTTTTTTGTTTTTAACTGAAATAATGCTTTCTTCATTCAAGGCTGACACTTTGCAGAAATGGTCCTTTTAGTGTTCTATGCTTTGCTAGTTTTAATTCATGGTACTTTAGGTCATCCAGAGAATACGCTATCTGTCCTCAAGTCTGCATGTGGATGTTTTTCATTGCCACAGTGCCCCCTGCTGTTTGATGAATGCTGAAATTTATGTTGCATCAGTTAGTACTGGCCTACTTCTGATATACTGGATGGATCCACCTGCAACGTTTTGATGTTCCAGCATGCACTTTTATTCACATTCATCTCTGCAAATCTATAAAATTCTTTTTCAGGGGGGTCTCAATTAAAACAGCAAATTAAAAAAAAAATGTTTTTATAGCGATGCTATATGGTAGAGACCTGAAATTTTGCTTACTGGTTGGAAGTTGTGTGCAAATGCTGCCCAAACCACTTTTAACTCAGTCGGCCTGATTGGGGCGCTATAATTCAAGAAAAGCAGTTTTTCCCTTTAAAGGCCATAACTCCTACGCTGTAAGTTTGATTTACAAAAAGCTTGGTACAGACGTTCCTTGGTCAGAACTCTACAACTTTTCAATGAGGACCCCTTATGTCCACCATATTGAATTTTTCGCCATTTTGAATTTTTTGAAAAACATGTTTTTGACATTTTCTCCGAAGCCGTAAGTTCGATTCCTTCGAAGTTCCCAGTCAATCATCATTGGACCAAGCTTATCAAACATTGCCTAAGGCTTGCCGAAGTCTCATTTCATTTCCAAGATATTGACCAATGAACTTCAGCAGGGGCGTGGCTTAGCACATAAATGGACAAAAGTCAACAACTATGAAGCCAATCATCACAGAACTGGCAGAATATGTCCATATAAGTACCAGAAATATACCTTGACAGCTTCATGGAAATCGGCCCATAGGGGGCGCTATAAATGCAAAAAATGAGCATGGCATGACACAAATCAGCCTATAAATCAGCAATTCTTTGTCCTATAGCCATAAAACTCACAGGATATATACCTATAAGTACCTGAAGCATACACTGAAAATTTCATTTAAATTGACCAATAAGGGGCGCTATAAATACAAAACAAAGCAGTGTGGTATAACATAAATCAGACTATAATTCATAAATTGTTTCCCCAATCATTACAAAACTCACTGGATATGTCCACAAAAGAACCTGAAACATAGCCTGAAAGTTTCAATCAAATCAACCACTAGGGGGCACCACAAATGCAAAAAAGGGGTGTGGTATTACACAAATCAGATTATAAATCAAAATTGTTTGTCCTATCGCCAAAAAACTGGCAGGATATGTCCAAATAAATATCTGAAACATACCTGAACAGTTTCAGAGCAATCAACCACAAGGAAGAGCTACAAATGCACCAAGTAGCCAGTCATAACACAAATCAGACTATACATAGTACGTTGTTGGTCCAATCATTACACTGGAAAAATAGGTCCACATAAATACCTGCAACATACTCTTAAAGTGGTTTTTGATTATGCTGTTAAAGCTTTCAACAACTAATGGTCTTTCTTGGCTTGAACCCTGGAATTGCCGCTTGTGGCTATATTTATTATTATTATTATTGGTAGTTGTAATAGTAGTAGTAGTAGTAGTACCATTACTGTTATTTTTTATCACTGAAATTAATTTAGATGCACAGTCTTCATTATTTTCAGGATCTGGGTTTCACCCTTACAAAAAAAGTTGCGCGCACACACGGTGCTTGTTTTGCACCCCAGATCAGTCCAACCTTCATCAATGGCATTCCACTGTAAATTCCATTAAGAATGTATATTTACTACCAGGTAAAATGTTTGGAGTGCCAGAAAATGTGATCACATCTAAACTATCAACCACTCTTCAAGGATTCAAATGATTGATTCAATGCATCAAGCTATCAATGTCCAAATGCAAGTGCCACATACATGGACCCACGAGTTAGCAGGACAAATAGCCTATAGCCTTAATACAGCTTGACGGCATGCAGAAAAGACTGAGGCAATGAATTTCTATGAATCTTTCATTGATTTCAGCATTCATTCCTCAATAAGCTGCCGTGGCTGATATTTATTGAGTATTAGGAGACTACACCTAATTTACAGTGCTGTGAAAAGTATTTGCCCTCATGATGTTATCTTGTTTTGCATATGTTGCACGTCATTGTTTCAGATCTTCAAACAAAACTTACTTTGATACAATCTGAGTAAACACAAAATGCAGTATTTAAAAGAGTTTTGTTTTGTGAAAAAAAAACGTTATCTGACACATACTGGTCTTGAGAGAAACAGTATTTGCTTCAAAATCTTTTAAAAATGACAGCCTTTTGTTGTTGCTGCTAATGGTGGCAACACGTTATTTAGTTAACGAGAGGCAATTACATTTTCACAAGGGTTTCACAAGAACCTTGAATAAATTTAATGATCTTTTAAAACCCTGTGTCTCCTCAATTAGTTCCTCCCCCTTTCTAGCAGCCCGCATTTACCTTGTGGTTTTGTCTCCTTTAATTAATGTACTGTCTCGTTAAATGATCCCAGGTGTTGTCATTTGTATGCCTGGCTCCTTTTATGTGAATATCTGCTCTATATAAGCTTATTTTGTATCTAGTATGGTAGCTGGATTGAAACGCTTCATACTGTGCATAGCCTACCAGTCAGTTTGTGTCTTCTAGATTTGAGTTTAGCTCTCCTTCCGTGTTTTTTAATAAATTAATAATGAAGATTACGCAAATACAAACAAATCCCCAAGCCTTTATTTCAGTTTCCAGGATTGGGACTATAATCTTCTTAATCCTCTGTTCCTGTCAGTTCCTTTGAATCAGTTTAAGAACACCTCTCCAGTGGCGTCTCTAGAACTGATAATTCGTGGGGCCCTGACCACGACTTTACATCAGTGATTATTCCTGGCTTCTACTCAGTTATTTTCCGTTATTAACTGTTTCCCAATTATGACAATAATCCTCTGGCAATCGAATTACGGTTTCTCTCTCCATGCCATCTATCGATGACTGAATAATTGGCTAAATTCAGATCAGAAAAATTATTTAGGCTACTCAAAATTAGGCCAATGCTTTATGAAAGATAAACTGCTCTGAAACGTCTGCGCTACCTTTTCCACACATCAAGTGAATGCGCGCTTCATGATAGTTTTGTTTAAATAAAAGACCATTTGAAATGCCTGTGCAATTCTGAATAACGCTAATTTAAATGCACGAAATTGCGCGCCTACATTAATGATTGTCGCCGTACCGAAATGTACCATACCGTACCGGCGTGTTCTCGGAGTGAATCTATTGCTCAGTCCCTCAACGCGGAAGTTGCACATCGCGATTGCAACTATTAACGCAAATTCAACCAATCCACGCAAATTTTTCGCGAACAAAAAATAAATAGCCAAGACATCGCAAGTTTCATTGCCACTTTTTGAAAAATCTACTGCAAAATCGGGCAAAAAAAAATCAATAAAACAATAAAAAAGCCGGGAAAATCCTGGAAGGAGTGTTTGTCAATTATGAGAATGATTGGGTGCAAGTCAGGGTTAATAATTGTTTTAAAGGGAAGCTTTGGGCCCAACCAATCTTCAGTCCTAGAGACGCCCCTGCACGACCCAAGCCTTCATCGGTCTCCAGGATTAGGATGGCGTTACTGCCAAACCTTTCTGTTCAACTATTAAGGACAGGACAGCCACTGGCTTGGGCACGAACATGCCCCTGCCCTCTCCTGTCATTACTAGATTGCCCCCCTTCTCAGATCTGAACACCGGCCTTTCCCTCTTCTATTACCATGCTCCTATTAGGAAATACTCCTTTGTGGATAGTACCCTGAATCTGTATCTGGTTTCTTGCGTGGCTCATAACATTAAAAACTGTAATCTTTTGTTTCACCATGTCCCCCTGGCATTTTAATTTGTATGATGATTTCAGACTAGGTTTCAAACATTTATTGTGAAAAATATGCAAAAATTGAGAAGAAATCAGGAGTGAGAAAATACTTTTTTCACAGCACTGTTATCATCCGACCACAGGTAACTGATGGCAAGGATGCCCCAAAGTTGGAAACAGTGTTAAGTCACAGTCCCTCAAAGTGCCCCAAAATCATTACTTTTATTCATGAAGTGCAATTCCTACAAAATGAGGGGGGAGTGTGACTGAGAGAGGGATAAAGAGAGCAGAAAACAATGTGAAACCAAATTGAATGAAAGCAGTGCTCATAAAATAAAGTTGCTATTTTCATACTGTATATTCATTATGACACAGAGTGAATGCAAATATAAAAGATAATGCATTTGGATGGCTGGGGGAAAAAAGACTGTTCAAAAACATGAATTTTTTGAAGATCTCAAGTGTCAACACAGTGCATAGCTGTTCCTAGGCCTGAAAATTAAATTGAAAATGTATGACCCTGAGATTTTTTTTTCCATTTTAAGATGAGTCACAGGACAGGGAAAAAAAAATAACTTTCATTTCATTGCCTTGGAATCTGTTTTTTTCATCGAATCAGTAATTCAAGAGACCAGACTGAGGTCTGGAGGAAACAAATAAATTCAAAAAGAAACTAAGACTTTCTCAGTCATTCTTTCACTCCACAAGTATCAGGCCCCCTATAAACTCCCATTCCTTCACCAATTTACAAAAGCTCAAAAACAAAAAAATCATCTCTATAACGAGATCAGATAACATTAACCCCATGAAACCTATGGACCCATATATGGTTGCATCAAATGCAGCTGGTGTATTCAAACCTGAGAAACTTCAGGCCTATTTAAAATTTTAGTAGAGATCCCAAGGTCTACAAAAATCAAAAAATGTTCCATTGAAATACGTATCTTGATATTGTCTATTTGTTGTAATGCTGTGGCCAGGAAAACATGGTGTCCTGATGTTTGAATATTTCTCTCAATATAGGTGTGATGTAGCTTCAGTAAAGCACTGCAGCCAGCAGATAAAGACTGTGTATGTGACTATGTGTGTGTGATTATTCAACAATATGAAAAAAAATGCTTTTCTGACATTAAACCCTCTTAAGGAAAAACTGCAGTGAAAAATTAAGAGTTTAAGGGGTTAAGACAAAGTACATTTGGCAGCCAGCACCTACGATAGAGATGAGAAGTAGAGGGTTAATTCAGGGAGACAAGTGTGCTGCCCCATTTGGGCCCACAAATACAGAAAATCACTCAAGACAGCTGGAATACGGGCTCTGGATACCTCACAAGAGTTAAAGAAGGGGCTAATAAAATCTTCTGATCAACTGAACTCCAGACAGAGCTGAAACACTGACGAATTTGAAGACCTGGATACTAAGACATGCATACAAACTAACCCTTCTGTTTTGCCACGCTGGATTAGTCCAGTTCATTCCCTGCTTCACTGAACAAAAGGTTTCCTGAGCTTTGTTGACGCTTAAAAATAAGCATGCTGAGCAATTCAGAATTCTACCAACAAACCATGAACACAAACAGCTCCGTCAGTGACCTTTGTCTGAAATGTATGTCCATCCATGTGACTGGGGACTGTGGGTGCACAATGTATGAATGATTTGAAAGGGAGACAATGACCAGTATGAGAAGCTTGAAGATAAAAAGAATGAGGCAAATGTTCTTTCAAAAAGTCAGTAATAATGACGGTAATCTAGCAACGCCTGAAAAAAGTCCAGGTTCCAATTTAACTGTCAGACACTAAGCAGCACGGATCGAAGCGATCTAAAGCACCTTAAAAAATATCCGGCCAGCTAGTTACTCTGACACAATAATCACATCTAGCCAATAAGAATCTTGTGCTGATTTTGTATTAAAAAGCATGCAAATGTTGGATGCAGTTCAAGTACACTGCATTTGCATCAAACAGCTGCTAACAAGACAAGCCTGCTCCTCATTACAAACTCCTCACAGCTGAGCTCTGCTCACAGTAGTCAATTCAAAAACACCTCTCCGTCATGAAATCTTTCATTGCTCTTATCACATCTACACTAGCCTATTACTTGCCTGATAGTGTGGGAAGTAACACGTTACTGCTGTTTGGATTTAAGCAGAGTGTAGTTCTCCCTTAACTTGCAGGCCTCCATTCCAGTAAGTTCCAATCTTATTGTGCTTTTTAATTTTAATAATGGAATTATTCTTTTAATTGAAAGAAAAATAACAATAATTTTAACCCCTTGCTAAACTAACCAAACCCACCAACCGCCGTTAATAGGCAAAGAGGAAAGAATCACACCACAAATGGCAAAAGAAAAAAAAAAAAAAATACCAATAACAATTCAATTAACCCCATAAAACTTACGGACCAATATATGACTCCAACAAATGCAGCTGCTGTATTCAAACCTGTGGAAATTCAGCCCTACAAGGTTTCCAACAATCCAAATATAACCTGCTGAATAAAAAGTAAATGTGTATAAAGGGCTGTACGAGATCTAGATATTTGCCATTTGATGTGTAGATGTGGCCATTGTTATGGCCCCAATTTGTTATGACATGTCGGACAGCAAGGGATGACAGACAATATTTTCAGACTTCAACAGATTTAATTAACCAAAGCACTGACCAAGATTGAAATAAAAAAAAGAGATAGTTACTGCCCCTTGGTGCTTGAGATGGGGTTGCTATGTTGTGATGTCCTGGGACAGGAAAATGTTCCAACACGGGCAAAAATCAACAAAAAGCGCTTCACAGGTCTTGAAAAGAGTGACAGGTATGGTCAAATGTATCCTTCCACTATTTCTCCTTGCAGTTTCTCCTACTACTTTACTCTCTCAATTTTTCTCCTTATATACACTTTTCCAGCCCCTTCCCACCTTCCAGACTTTTTTTCAATTCTCCGGGACTTTCCCCTCTGAGTCATGCCCAGGACATGCCCAAAAACCTAGCTCCAAACTGGGCTTAACAAAAAATGTCAATACTGTCATCAAATGGCTTTTTTTCACACTACATCATGAAGACATGACATCCTGTGCTTGAATTTTTCTCTCAATATAAGTGTGATGCAGCTTCAATGAAGCGCGGCAGCTTACAGATACAGAATATGAATGTGACATTGTCCAAAAATATTTTTAAAAATGCTTTCTTGCATTGTCTTCTTCAGGGAAAACTTAAGTGAAAAACTCAGAGTTTAAATGGTAAATAGTTTCCTCATTCTATTCAGCACTCCTATGATGGTTTTGATCATTTGATCATGAACTTTGATCAATAACAACAAATTCCAAGGATAAATGCGCTCCATAAAAAAATTGTGCCCTGTCACAATTTTATCAACTGAAAGAGGAAACAGAACTCAAATCTTGTTAAAGTCCAGTGCAGGTGATGATCCAAATGTGTCCTCTCAAACAAGTGGGCAGTGAGGAAGACTGCTAGAGTGCTGGAAGATGCAGAATATCACAAGCCCAGCTCTTGTATGCATATAATTAGATGACTCATGGTATTTGCATCATCTGGTAGGGGCAGATGGACAGAGCAGGTTGGGGGAGAGGGTGATCTGGGAGGTCTGAGCACTTGCCACCCATCTCAAGGAAGCAAGTCTGATAAGAGGCGACTCATTTCTGTGGTGACTTTCTAACTTTCAGATGACACAGATCCAAGCAAGAAGTCACATAGCACAAACGTAATTTATAAAAGCTTTGTGAAATGTTGCATAACATTGCTAACAATAATAATAATAATAATAATATAACAAGATAAAATTCCCCTACGGCCTTTTTCTGGGTTTATTTACAGCCAAAGCAGATTTGCACAAGGGCTAGGCCATAATCAGACACACTTTTTTGGTCTTGTTAGGTTTGGAGGTTTTTTTTTTTTCTAATGTCTATGGTTCTGTTGTTCTGCTGTGGATTTGGATTGAGCATTTGACATTGAGACCAGTGCTACTTATTTTGTATCAAACAGCAAATAAGTAAAAATAGAGGAAACTGGGAGAAGGCAGCTACCTTTTCACGGCACTGTAGGAGCTTATTGATTCACCTCAATCTTCTATTTGAACGGTCATCGATGATTCACCTCTTTATATGCAATTGTATACACAGTGAAATGTATGCACTGCTTGCTTTATAGATCAATATGCACTACTTTCCCTCAAAAAAGTTGTATTCTTCACGGCATGGATGGCTTTTTCCATGGGTGAGTCACTCTCCAGCTTTCCAATATGATAGTCTTTGATTTTGAAAACACCAACCAATTAAGCTTTTTTTTGTGATGGCAAAATTTGATGGTAGGCTTGTTATGTATTGTACATCATACTGTACATGGACATGATCTTACTTCAGAAATATTGCAGTCAGGTAAGATAAAACTGGGTAATATTATTTATTTATTCATTTATTTATGAAAGGAGGGATAGTGAATATGAATGAATATCTTCATGTAAATATGCCAGATTGAAGCCTACAATTGAAGCACCTATTACTTAAACCCCATAAGTCACACTTGACTTGACTTGACTTGTGGGGTTTTAGTAATCAGTGCTTCAATTGTTCCAACAAGTGCATGTCACACTTGAGCTTATTCCATTCTACAAACCATGACAAAGTCCTTCGTCTTGAGTGAAATTATTAAATAACCTGAAAGACAGATGCTTTTCTATTGATTGATGCTCAAGTAATAGAACAGTGGCAGAAAATAAAAATTTGAGGGCATCATCGTCTGTTACATGCCACCAGTGGGCGTTACTCCATTAAAATGAACAAAACCTATTTTCTGACATGTGTCACATGCCGCTAGTTGAAAGCTAACCCCTGATTTACTCTTGTTTTGGAGCAGGCTTTACCTGCATGGGGTTCCGGCTTGCCACTATTCTGTCTTTTCTGAGCTGTCCTTTATGTTTGTAGCTCCCTCTTGGAAACTTGGATCACCAAGCTTTCAGAGTCCTGGGGCATGTTCAAGATCAAAGGGGCTCATGCCCCGAGTAATCTTCACGCCACAGTTAGAAGACATATAGGGCTGCCCGACAGAAAAGGTCTCATCAAATTTAGATGAGGGCGCATGGAGAATTTTGACCCCCCCCAAAATACCAAATTTCACTTTTTCCTTGATTGCACCTCCAATACTTTTGCATCCTCAACATACCATGCTTAATTTGTTTTGATTATGTAAAGGACTTCCCATGGTATTTATATTATGAATAAGCCATCTTGGGCTGTCGAGGGCAGTCAGGGAATGCCCTTCATATTACTGCTCAAATGGCCAAAAGTTGCATCTTTCAGCGCCCTCTACAAGACGCGCCCTTGACAGCCCAGAAAAATTTTCAGATTATTGCGAGTCTTACACACAGTATATTGACATATGTGAAAATGAATGCGGGTTGTTGTCGGCGCAATGATATAATTGCATTTCAAAACTGATTTTTTTTCAACGCTCATTTCTCATCTTGGAATCTTTGGCCATTCTGGTACCCCTGAAAAAGAAACCGAAGGGTATTGGACCTAAATATTTGCAGTTTTTCTATTGAACCAACCATCTTTCACCAACAAAAATTCTAGGAAACTCTGACGCCATAAACAGTATATCACCCCCTAATGGTTAATTGCCCGATTCATAGAAAAAATTTCTCTTTTTCGAGGATGGATGCCATTGCCAACAATATGAGCTTACTTGGAATGAAATGTGGCCAGATGTTTTTGCTATAAATAGCAAACTAACAAACAGACAAACCGAACCAGGGGTATACTGCGAAGCTGGCTTTGTGATTAAACCTGACTTTAAGCTTAAATTAAGCCCGGAAAACCACTTTTTACTGTAGTCCATGTTCCAGATTTGAAGAGTTTCCTGGTTTTATCAAGTGCTTGAGTCAGGTTTAATCACAAAGCCAGCTTTGTAGTATACCCCCCTGATCAATAGGCATGCCGAAATAAACAAACGAGCAAACACGTCCTCCTTGGCGGAGGTAACAATCCTACTCTGTATACCTTTAAGAATCAAAGCTCTCTGTAACACCCTGTAACATCTTCAAGCCCTTTTGGAGAGCAAGCGGCAAATTGCTTAGCCTTCAAAGATAACCAGTCTCTTCTTTCACATGCGCGAGATAATCAGGCACTCATGCCTCACTCAGATTATTACGTAGGCTGCTATCGTTTATTATTCACCACAATGTGTAATTATCCATAAAAGCCACACGGGGGCAAAAGATTCAGCATGACAAGCCTGAAACTATTTGGGAGTAGCTGTTTTCGGGGAGGACGACGAAAAAGCTTGCTTTTACACAAATTGGGCAATTTTAATATTATGTTCATTATGTTTTGTAAATGTATCTTCCTCGCTGGCAATATTACTGCGCGTGCTGTCTATTTGACAGCAAGTGCTGATTCGCCCAGTGCTACCTGTTCCTTTAACTTTTCCTGTTTTTCATTGCCCTGAAAGGTTGTGAAAAAGCAGAAGGGCGTCTGCTTCCGACTAAGCTGAAGTGTACGGTTCCGCGTGTCCGCATCTGCTATATGTGCTTTTCATTGAATAGGCTTTGGAAAGATCGCTTCAGGCGATGCGCTCATAAACATTACCGCTGTGTCCAATGTTCAGTGCATAAACACGGCCATGTGACGGAGCTGTACCACAAGAGTCTGCCCCTAAACGCTCCCTGAATTACGCGTGCCGAACATGTTAGGAACGCTGTTCTAACCCAACATGAACGCGCACATTCCCTTCCGCAGTGAATTTTCTGAACCTGCTTGTTGACCTCAGTGAGGACTTACATCGCTCCGATCGCGTTTTCTTTTGAAGCCTCCTCTTGCACTAAATGTTGCGAGTTCGTTTTTCTGAGTGGTGAGCTAGATGCTAATATGAGAGGGGAAAAACCCTAACTTCGCTAACAGTGTGGAGAGCCCTATTCGCCTGGTAAAGTCATTCGACTCTGCAGACGCAAATTCGTCCACTGGCCGAAATCAAGCTCGCGGGATCAGAAGAATGTGGCAGTTGCAAGAGTTGGTTCAAAACTGATCACACCGTTAACACGTCATTCTGTGTTCCAGGTGCTTGAGAGAGTTGTGAATTCTTTTCAGATCGCAGTGGCCAGTGCAGTTAAAGGGACACGGAAATAACGCACAACATGGGCAGCACAGTGATGGACACCAAAAAGAAGGATTTTACAAAGAAGAACTCTAAGAAGAGAAGATCGCTTCGTTTAAACATGCCGGTAAGATGATAAATAAAAATGAATATTTAAGAGAGCTTTTGGTGTTACTTAGCTCACGGTTCCTCGTTACAACTGCGCGTAGGCGGGGGCTTGGAAACGTACACAATGTTTGCATGTGTCTCTTATTTGTTTTTGGCAAACGTTAATATAATGGACTCCAGAGTTATTTGAACCCCTGAATGGAACTGCTCGACAAATACTATAACAATTATCATAGCATCGAAAGAGAAACTCCAAATGTCTATAGGTGGGCTAAATAATTGAACTTGCTTAATGCTGCGACGGACTTGCAAAAATCATACACATTTAATTGATTAATAAATAAAATTAGTGGCACCTCTTTTTTTAGCAGGCCTACTTGGTGTATCAGCCCAGGTAAGGATAACCGCATGGAGTATTTTCCTGCACCATTGGTAAAGATTTAAGCACATATTCGGAGGCATTTTGCTAGGTAGATCTTTTCAGTCACATTGAGTTTGCGTTCATCAACTGTTCTGTTCCGTACAGGGTACAGGTTTTTGATGAGAATGAGGTCTGGTGAGCACGATGGCCTTTGCAAAACATTGATTTCGCTGTCCCAGAACCGCTCATGCTGATTCTGAGGTGTTTTTTGGTTCTCGTCGGAAAGTCCACCCACGGCCAATACTGCCACAGAATTCCCTTATAGTTGGTGGCCGCTGGTCCACCACCACGCATCACCGTGGGTATGAGGTGCATTTGTTTTCATTTGTCTGTTTCAATGCTAAAAGGGCCTTTAATGCATATCGAGGGCTTCCTGCAATAAACAGTCGTGTCCAGATGTTTTACATTGGACCTCACTGTTTATTGCAGTCAGACCTCGATGTGATCGTAACATTAAGTATTCCTCTTATCTGACCGCTGTACCATTGTCCGGTTATAATTTTTAATGGTCTTTGGCAAATTGTGAGTGCCTGCTTCATTGCCTCGGGCGTAGAGAAGGCTGACTTGTGGCTCATCCCAGTGCTGCCATTGAGGGAGCAACACACGGTGCTTTTAGAGACTTGCTGACCTCTAGAGGCCACCGTGGCCTGCAGTCATTTTTTTTTGTCAGAGACTCTTTGAGATTATTTCCTCCTGGCCATCCTTTGTCTCACCTGAGGGGCAACATATGTTTGCGTTTTCTACTTGTCATGTTTTCAACTGTTAAACCGTTTTTTCCCCTCCAGTAATTGCCCGGTCAGTGCTTAGAGCAGTGTTTCTCAAACCTCTCCTGGAGGACCACCTGTCCTGCATGTTTTAGATCTCTCCCTGCTCCTGCACAGGTGATTCAAATGATCAGCTCATTTATCACCCTCTAAAGCTGATTGATGACAACCTTATCATTTAAATCACCTGTGCTAGAGCAGGGAGAGATCTAAAACAAGCAGGACAGGTGGTCCTCCAGGAGAGGTTTGAGAAGCACTGGCTTAGCGGTATAGTTAATCCTCTGTGGGTCATCTTGTGGCCATGACTGCATTTATGAAGGTCTTTGGCCATTAGTCATTTTTGAATGATATTGCTGGATGACTGAGGGATTTTGCAGGCATGTTGCCTCATTTTTAGTAAAACAGGAATAGGCAAGATCAGGGGTGTCCAATCTTATCCAGAAAGGGCCGGTATGGGTGCTGGTTTTTGTTGGAGACTAACACGCCTGATTCTACCCACCAAGGTCCTGATTTAAACCCCTGATTAGTTAATTAGTGGAATCAGCTGCAGTAGCACTGCTGGATAGAATATAAACCTGCACCCACATTGGCCCTTTACGGATAAGATTGGACACCCTGGGCTAGATGCAGTGACACTATTTTTTTATTTTTGTTGTTGTTGTTGTTTTAACTCTAATCAACTTTTATTAGTCCAACTTTGGTGGATTTTATTTTCAATAATCTTCAGTATTGACATTAATTGTGAAACCTAGATTTGTCAGAAATTGAATTTTAATTAAATTGATGGATCCATTTAAGTATCAATAAAATCTGGAATTTCTCATATGTTAGCTTTATGAGTTGATCTCCACAATGGCATTTATTTTCTCACAGTATTTTTGGTGCGTGTCCTATCGGGGTTCCTATAATTCTGGGCCCCGCAGTATTTTACCCCCTTTTCCGCCACCCTCAACACAGCCAAACTGTAGAGTTCACCGCAGCTGACCCTCTCCCATCCACTCAGGTGGAGGATGGCGAGGCATGTGATTCTTCTAACTCTCGTGATGACTAGCCCTCTCTTCGGTCCCACAGTCAATCAGACTCTGTCTATACTGTCAGGATAACGGCATCGCCGTACAGTTGGCTTGTTGAGCTACATTAGCCTGGCCAACCAGGAGTGGCCACTAGAGAACATGAGACTAGGAATTTAAACCGGCCCGACCCCTGTTATCCCTGGTGAGGTTCACCTAGTTATTGCTTTGTCATGTAGACCTCCGACCACAGCTGGTGTTGGTTTGGCTGGGATTTGAGCTCCCATCTGCACGTGAGCCACTTGGAGGTCCCGCCTGTATCTTAACCGGGTGGAAAACTTAGGTAAGGGGTTTAGTGATTCTGAACAGCCACCATGGCAATGACAGTTGATACGAATTGCAGTGGTTAATCAGTTGGCAATTATAATCTATTCCATTTCATACATCATTTCAGTTCGACTCATTTCAATTTCCATATTCCTCTGGAACATGGACTTTTGGGTCATACACAGTGTGCATGATGCTGGTTAGTGCGGGAGGCTCTGATGCTCATGAGCTGATTTGAGGTTATCTGGATTTCTGTTTCTGAGCAGAAGTTTGAGGTGTGACTGCTACTATTCAGGTGGGAAGCATTACTCATTGGAAGATGTAACAGACCTGTGTTTTGAAATAAATACAGTGTTAATAAAGGCTGCGGGTGAAAATTCAAATGATTCTTAAATTTGAAAAGAAAAGGGTTTTTTTATGTAAAAACACTCCTGGAATTACATTGTAAAGCTCAAGCTGACTGAAATTGTCAAAGGCATTTAAATTTGTCCTTGATTTTTAACTGCCCCCAATGGTCAGTTAACACACCATTACTCCAATGTCCTCAAGGGCTTCTTTTGATATTGAATGCCTGACTTACCATCGCAAAAGGCTTCATTTCTATCAATTAATTTTGAGGCAACTTGTAGAAAACTTAGTAACTTTGTAGCTAACCTGAATTATGATGAGCATTGTCCATCCATCCATCCATTCTCTATACCCGCTTAAATCTCACTTGGGTCACAGGGCGAGCTGGAGCTTATCCCAGCTGACTACAGGTGAAAGGCAGGGACCCACCCAGGACAGCTCACCAATCCATCACAGGGCGCACACACCATTCACACACTATTCACTCTCACACTCATACCTATAGGCAATTTAGCTTCTCCAATTAACCCGATATGCATGTCTTTGGACTGCCTGAGGAAACCGGAGTACCCGGAGAAAACCCACGCGAACACGAGGAGAACATGCAAACTCTACACAGAAAGCCCCCAGGCTAGATTCGAACCCATGACCTTCTTGCTGTGAGGCGGCACTGCTGTTTGATGCAGGAGGCTCTGATGCTCAAGAGCTGATTCGAGGTTATCTGGAGTTTTGTTTCTGAGCAGAATTTTGAGGTGTGACTGCAACATTCAGGCAGAAAGCATTACTCCTATCGGACTGCTCCACCATTCCGCCCCCTGATGAGCAAAAGGGATGATGGTATATCTGATGACAGTGTGTAGTTGGTGTCCTCAGTCTCTTGGTGGACAAACGTGGCCTCTGATGGTCAAGGATGGTCTCACTGTGGATGAAGGTTGATTGTGCTCTGAAATGGCTCACTCTGGACTGAGACAGGCTGTGGCAGTCTGTGATGGCAGTCGGTGTTGTCTGTGGAAGTGTGATGTGATGGATGCACACCATATAATTGCATCTTCTCAAAAAAAGCTCTCCACCCATCGTGGCAGTCTCCAAAACGGGAATCCATAAAAGTTTTCAACCAATGTTGTTCAGAGCAGCTCACTGTAGTGTGCAGTGATGATTATACACTTAACAAAATTTAAGATAATTCTTAACATAATATTGGATTGTATAGACAGAAAATAAGTAAACGGATAACAATACATCGCAAAAACAAATATAATGTATTTTTTGAGGGGGAATAAGTCAGTATCTAGTGTGGCTTATATATATATATATATATATATATATATATATATATATATATATATATATATTTGCTGACGCACTAAACCATTCCATATTGTTTTAAATCCATTCCAAAGAGATTATTTTGATGTTACAACAGATTTCCTCAATCAGATTATGGTCTGGATTTTGAACAGCCAAAGTCATACCTTCTCAGTCAAGTCAAGTCATTTTGTTTGTATAGAAAAGAAAAAAAGAGGCATTAAACAGGAAGAGTATCTCCTCCATGTCATTGCCGAAAGAGAGGACGGAACAAATGTGCAGAGATTGAGACCATGAAAGTGTTGGAGAATTCAACAAAAAAGTCAACAGATATTTCTTTCCAACAGAGAAAATTCTTTCACAACATAGTTGTGTGTTTGGGGTCATTATCTTATTGAAAATAAAATCTCCAACCAATCAGTCTATTTCCAGATGGAAATTCGAGCCTCACTAGGATGCTGTGATACCTCTTTTGGTCCAAGATTCCATCAATTTTCTATGAGATCACCAGCTCCTTTTGAGCAGACTGAACCCCAAACCATAATATTACCACTTCCATGTTTTACTGAAGGGGTTAAACAGTCATTTTTGAAAGGTTCTCCAACTCTACGGCGCATGCAAATTCTGTATTTGAGTGAAAAAATTTTGATTCAGGAGTCCAAAGTACCTGTTTCTAGTCCATTGGTATCTGGTCCTTAAATTTCTTGGCAAACTCAAGTCTTTCCTGATGTTGCTAGCATTTGGCAGCAACACGACCAATCAGACCATTTTCACCCAGGCATCTGGAAATGGCCATCTTGATACTTCAATCTCTTTGCTTCTGGCCTTATGAATGTCATTAGAGTTGTCATCCTGTCAACTGCTGATTTTTATTTATTTTTTTTTAAACTTGTAATATATTGATAACGAGCATCAGCAGCACTTGCATTTTGCACCTCTATTGCCACTAGTTTACAGCAAACTGGTCTCATTGTTACATTTGGTGTTTCTTACAGTGCCATGGCAGCATTTAACATATTCAGCATCACGTAGGGCCGAAATGCAGTTATGAACAATCTCGGAGAGCCATTGTGTTTACCACTGTGACACTGCGCAAAGTTCATGTCACCTTATATACAGGAACAGCTGACCATCAAAGGTAATTTTGCAGAATAATGTTGCCTCAAACCAGATTAAACAATTTTTTTAGTTTGAATAATCATGGAATGAGCCTTCAGACATGCTTTCAGGCTATGCTGAAGTCAAAGAAATAAAATTTCCATTTTAATTCAACTCTCAATTGTTTAAAAAAAGTTTTCAGTGTTTTTGTTTATTGCCCAAATTTTTACCTCCGTCTTCTCGTGGGAATGATTTTAGTTCTCATTAAGTACAGTAGTATTTTTCAATAAATTTTCACCAAAAAAGTATGAAGAAGTAATATATTAGGACTCCTTTTAGATGAACATGGAGGCATATAATCATCTCTGCACACTGCTGTATTTGGATAATATTTTATGTACCATTGTTTAACTTAAGAAATGCAGTACAAGGACCTTGCTCGAGAGTACAGCTGCAGTGTTCCAAATGAGAATCAAACCTTCAACAATTGTGTTAGCAGTGCAGTTGTGTGCAGTAAGCATTGCTCTACTTCACCACCCATGCGAGATTGATCGTATGACATTTCGGAGTATAAACTGTGGGAAACATGTTCTCTAATGAGCTGTGATTGTGTAAGTGTTTGCTTATCTGCATGCAAATGACATGTATTGGAAAGGAAGTCGATGCCACCGGGCATTTTGTGATAAGCAGAGTACATTACGTCACCACATGCCCCCAAGTCCCATCTCTGTGGCAGCCTGGGATGTGAATCTGGTGTGGCCATAATGCAAAATCAAGTTCTGTCTGTCACACTGCAAGGTCATGCTGTTGCATGAGTCTCGGAAACACAGTCATTGGCATTATTGCCAAGGCACCTTGTCGCTTGACAGTTCAGGTGTGGAAATGCGAGTAAACTGCTTACTCTTCTTTCAAGGCCAAGAGCATATCTGAGTGACTCATTAGTTTGATGAAAACTGAAACCAGTCTTTCACATTGATTCAGGTTGATGATTTTTATTCATTTATTTTTTGGACACTGAAAAGTTGGGCTTTTTAAATTAAGTGCCAGAGTCACATTTCATTTCAGCTTAGACCCTGGCCACCAATGATAATCTTGGTGCCGAATATCTTGGCTTCCTTCGAATGTTAGACATCACTGAACTATTAAATTACTGCTCAATATTTTTTTAAAGCAGCTTAGGTGACCAGCAGTACTATGGTTGTGATGCTATTCTACCTGTCAGGTGTAAAAACCACAACCTTCTGATTACAAGCTTAAGATTCTGAACCATCATGCCTTACGCATAATACAATTCAATTTTACAATCAGAGAATTGTTTTATTTATGAAATTTGGTGGAAATAAGACTTCAGAGAATAAGTAATCTGAATAAATCATGTTAGAGAAGTTATTTAAGGAGCTTTGCTACTTCTGAATATCAATAAGCACGACGCTGGTCTGTTTGTGCTTCTTCTGCCGTCCTTATAATGTGCAAGTGTCCGCACCCTGAAAGCATGGCCTTAAGGCCATTCGGGAAGCTGTGTAATAGTGGCCCGGAAATTTAACCTGTTGGAACAAGGTTTGTTTAGAAGCTAACATTTTAATGCTAATGCTAATCTATATCTGCTGCTGACGGTAGTTTCGCCCATCAGCAAGGATATCTGAAAATCTGGCGCAGCAAGAATACCACAGCTCGACTTCCTGTTTCCTGCTTCCAGCTGAAAAAAGCCAGTACTGATCTCTGTCCTAGTTTTTTATTTATTTATTTTTTTTGCAGTTTTATTGATTTCATTTCCTTACAATGAAATACATTTACTTTGTGATATGCAAATGTTGACTGATTCTCTGAATATTGTCTGGTGCTTGTTAAGTTTATGAGATTAAGGCCCTATTTGGTATGTATTAAGTTTTTTTCACATGGTTTGTGGTTCTCATTTCTCAATACTGAAATGAAAACTTTGCTTGATTGTAACTTCTGTTTGGGTGTCCAATGTGTACATTCAAGGCTTTGTCTACAACCTCCATTCCAGAAGAACTGTAGAATTTTAATAAATATATCAAGCTATAATTTACAAATCCCTCTTTTCATATAAAGTACAAAGAAACAGAAGTCGTGTTTCATTCCATCTTCTTAAAGAATACATCATTTGAAATGAGGTCTCAGCTACACATTTCAGTGAAGTTGCAACAGGTGTACGTTCACCACTGCGTCACGTCACTTCTTCTAACAACACTCAGTAGTCCTTTTGGAGCTGAGGACACTAATTGTTGGAGTATCGAAAGCAGAAATTGTTCCCATTCCTCCCATTCTTACCTAATGTATTACTTCTCTCAGTCTACAGTTGGGAGTGCCCACTGTTGGGCTTTGCACTTCTTTATCCGTGAAACGTTTTTAATGGGAGGCGAGTCCAGGAGGCCCATACAGTCTGCAGGCAGTGCCAACGCCCTGTTACTACGAAGCCTTGATTTTGTAATAAGTGCAGAGTGAGGCGTGGCATTATCCTGCTTGAGCAAACGGGCGCGTCCCTGAAAAAGACAATATCTGGAAGGCACATACACTGCTCCTCGGTACATGTGTACCCCTCTGCATCTGTTGTGCCCTCACAGATTTGCGAGTTGCTGATATTGAATGTACGAATGAGGTCCCTGACCATGACAGATGCTGGCTTTTGAACATGATAATACCCATGGATGGATCATCTCCTCTTTGGACCTGAAACCATAACAACCATTATATCCTTGTCAGTCCATTTCTGATGAATTTGAGACCAGAGAAGTCAGTGGTATATCTGGATGGTGTTGACATATGGCTTTTTGTTAAGACTTTACTTGAAATCGATGATGCCACAATGAACTGTGTTCACTGACACAGGTGCTCTGAAACAATTGTGAGCCCATGTGGATAATTGTATCCATTACTGATTCATGTTTTTTCTTAATGCAGTACAGTGGTGTAATGGGAATATATCCATCTCTTTTTTTGGTTATTTACAGTATAATCACCCCTCAGCCAAAAAGCCTTTGAAATATATAGGAGAGACTACATACTTTCTCCTTAGTGATCTACCCATCTACCCATGGAGTATACTCACTCTGCCAGGGACCTCTACACCACTGATGCAGCGTCTTTTGAGGGCTTGATGGTCACGAACGTTCAGTATTACTATTTGGCCTTATCTTTGAAGCAAAGAGTTTTCTCCAGTTCTTGGAACCTTTTCTGTATATTATGGACTGTCAATGGTGAGATCCATAAATTCTATGCAATGGCATGATGAGAAACGTTCTTAAACTGTTTAACTATTTACTCACGTATCTTATTGCAAAGTGGGGGACCTCAAACCATCTGGCTGGTAAATGACCCGTGCCTTTTGACTGCTCATTTTATACCCAACACTAGTAGCACCCAAAAACCGAGAAAGTGCGCCTTTTTCCGAGAAATTCCGATAAAAACTTGAAATACACAGAGGTTTACTGAAGATTTGAAGCGAACAATTTTAACATCGGAAAAATTATACCAAGGTTTCCCAAAGTCTGTCTGATTTACTTAAGTTTGGACAACACCTCCAGTAAATCTCAGTTAAATTTTCCCGAGACACTGCGAGGATTGTCTGGCCCACTGAAGTTCAGAAACCACATCGGTATTCCTCGGGAAAATTTCACCAAGGTAGACCGAAGTTTGTCTGCTAGGCCTATGCTCACACCAGAACAAAGGGGATCAATTATGTTGATTTCTCTTTGTGCTGTTTTGCTCTGTATGCGGGTCAAGGAGAATTTGTGAAACACGTAATATGTTTTTACTTGCATGTTAAACACTGGCCCAATTCATGTGGAAATGTTAGACCTGACACAGTGGATCAGTTACTTTTTACCACCGACTTGAAACTTATTTTGTAACTGAAGGGACGGCATTTCCCTTGTAAGCTCACTCTCAGACTGATTTGATGGGCTTACAAATTATTTATTCTCCTCATTTGAAAGCTTATCGCAAAAACGGCAAACGTACAGTGTTCGTAAGCAACCTGTTTACAAGAATATCGCTCATGGCGATATTTCTGACTGTCAGCTCCTGAGTTGAGTCACAAAGCCCTTGTGGAAAAACTTCACTAATTTTGCCGTCTGATTGGACTCGGAGCTGAGCAGAAAAAGGAAGCTGAGGAAACATCTGCAGAGGAACACGCCGATGTGAACTGTTGAGTCATGATTCATTGTTCGCTCGGCGATGGCAGCGGCTCCTGTTTTTCTGTTTCATCTCTCTCACTGTTCTTCATGTTGTATCCCCTCTTTTGAAAATCTAGAGACTGCAAGCATTTTATTAGAGATTAAATGAATATATTGTAGGATTTTAATCAGTTGTTTTGTATAATTTCTCATCCATTCTGTAATTATTGGAAGAACTAGTCAGTGGGTAAGTGCGGTAAAATATTGGCTGTAAATTGGGATGTTGTCCATGTGTCTCATTCCAAAAATTAGAATTCATCTTAGCTGAATTCAGGAATTACCAGACGTGGCTGCTAGGGTGCGAGTCACTTAAGATAATATCATCAAACTCTGAACAATGATTACATTTTCTGTTCATATCTCAATGTTCTTAACTCTGTATTACAGTACAATAATGAAAATAATCAATATACCAGACGGTGTGGCAGTTTTTTTGTTTTTCTGTGCATAGCAGTTACCAAGGGCTTGCAGGGAGGGCAGTCGATCATCTGAAGTACCAAATGGACAGCTGAGAAAATGGAAATCAGCCGAGAGAGAGAGAGAGCGAGAACAGCATAGGTTCTGATACACAGGTCCTTTTTCAAGACCCAAATCACCTTCGTTGTCTCAAGAAAAACAACTAAATCTGAAAGTAGTGGGACAGAAATGCCGTTAAATACATTTTGTCACTGTTTGCAAGCACATTAGTTCTGACCTAGAAGCCTGGATCTTTTTCACAATAGAACAGAGATAACATGGCAAATGTTGAAACTGATAAATTTTACAATTTTATCAACAAAATGAGCTCATTTTAAATTTGATGGCTGCTACAAGTCTCAAAAAGTTGGGACAGGGGCCTGTTCACCATAGTGTAGTATCACCTCTTCTTTTTAATAGAGTGGAGGTGTCTGGGCATTAAGGAGACAGGTTTCTTGAGTTTAAACATTGGACCTTGATCCCGCTCTAGTTAATACAGGCTTCCAGCTGCTGGAGAGTTTTGGGTCTCCTTTGACGGACTTTTCGTTTAATTATACGGCAAATGTTCTCAATCGGTGAAAGATCAGGACTGCAGGCAGGCCAGTTCAGCACTTGGACTTTTCTACTACGAAGCCATGCTGTTGTAACAGCTGCAGTATGTGGTTTTGCATTGCCCTGCTGAAATACACAAGGCCTTCACTGAAATAAATGTTGTCTGGAGGGGAGCATATGTTGCTCTAAAACCTTTATATAGCTTTCAGCATTCATGGTGCTTTTTAAAACATGCAAGTGTCTCACACCATACGCATTAATGCATCCCCATACCATCAGAGATGCTGGCTTTTGAACTGAATGCTGATAACAGGAGGGGTGGTCTTTCTCCTCTTTAGCCCGGAGGACACGACGCCCATGATTTCCAACAAGAATGTCAAATTTGGACTTGTCTGACCACACGTTACTCTGCCACTTTGCTGCACTCCATTTTAAATGAGCCTTGGCCCACAAAACACAGCAACAATACACTTGAACATTTTTAGGCTCATAATTTAATTAATAACATCAATATTGCAAAATGCTTTGCCTGTCCAGTGTAATAAACTGAAGTGTGCCGCAGCTTCCTGTGGAAGTACTTCTATAGTCCTGAAACCCACCCTGACAGTTTAAAGTTATAAAGTCATAATCCACACAAATCGGCCTCGAAGGTTTTGTGTCAACTAATAATACTCAAAGCTATTGGCTATCAGAATTAGGTGTATGCCTGCTACATTCTAAAACGGCTTATCAGCCTTAGATGCTTTGTGTGGGACTGTATTAGCATTACTTGATTGCAAAAATGGAAAAGGAAATACTCAAAAAGAAATGCTTCCATTTCAGAACTAGACTTGGTTTGGTCTATGTTGGCACATTTCCCTGGATAATGTACAGACAGAACCGGCATTTTTTTGTGGTCTCTTACCACAGCTGAGGTATTGCCATTATTCCCTTGCCTATGTTACTTACTTTGAATAATCAGTTAAAATATCTTTGAGCTGATGGGAAGGCTCAATCAGAAATGGCGCCACTTGCGTTGCTTGGGTAACCCCCATGGCCTCGAATCGAATCCAGTCGTGCCTCTGCCGTCTGTGGCCGGCGGTCTCATGAGAGCAGGGATACGGGAGGGTTCAGTTCATCTGTGTTCATAACTTTAGTGCCTCCTACTGGCCCCCCAAGGAGCTGTCAGCGCAACACGACTGAAAAGAAAGTGGCTGACCGGCATTCGTTTAGGAGGAGCACCGCAAACTTTTTGCACTGTCTCGAGATGGCAGTGTGAGACACGCATGAGCGGCCGTTTGTCAGTCAGACATTCCAAATTCGAGAGAGTTGGCTTTGAAGATGAATTTCATTTAAGGATGAAATTATAGTGAAGTTGGAGCAACTGTTTGAGGAGTATATGGACGGTTCCTCCAAGAATAGCTTTTAGTTCGTCCTTCACTTACATAAGTGCTCATGCGAGGCGAGTTCAGACAAGGTGAGCCAGTTGTTTGCATATTTGTTAAATTGGATCATGATCTGAAACATGGTAAAGATCCTCAGTTATGACGCACAACAGCTGGTCGGCTTCAATTACTGATTGTATGTTTTTTATTCCATGTTAGCAATCCATATTAGAAGACAACTTGCAGATTAACCAGTCAAGTACCCATTTTTAAATTTCTGACACTGTTGCCTCACGCACAACCATGTTTTGGTGACACTACTCAAGGACCTCTGTAAGGTACTGCTGAAGATGGAGCAGTATTGGGTTGTCTGTTCTATTACAAACCTGAATAAACAGCCAGACATTATTGCATTGTGAATGCAGGCCTCCATGTTCTCAAACGAAGTAGCATTTGTTTGCGTAGGGAAGCCCATGGGAGACATAGGTATGGACCTGCAGTGTCACCCTGGTACCTTAAGCAGTGAAAATATTCCAGCATCTGTCTCCAATCAGAAAAGCATGTGTGTTGCATTCCTTGTTGCCCTGGTGGTTTATTCATTCATTCTTTATTCTACATTTGGATCCCCATTAAGTGCTGGCAGGGCAGCAGTTACTCTTCCTGGGGTCCTTGTACAACATTCAATTAAATACAGGTTGTAAAATATATGAAACATTAAGGTCTCATATTGCTTTTTAAGTCAAGTTAGATTGTATGAATGATGGGCACTGACTGCTGTATAGCTGACGCATATTGATGATAATCTCAGCTGGCTCAGGCTCTACATTCCAGTCATTGAGTGAGGGATGTTGGGTGAGTGCGTGAGGGAGTGAGGAAGGGGGAAGGAGAGGTTGAGCGGGAGGGAGAGAAGGATGTAGGAAGAGGTAGGGAGGGAGAGGGTTGGAGAGAGGATAGAGGGAGCGAGAGAGAGAAAGGTGCTGAAACACAGTAATCTAAAACTCCAACTTGCCATGCAAAAACACTTTAACCCGGTGTTAGCAACTGGATATTACCCCAATGTCTGGAATAAAGGTCTCATTTCTCCTCTATTTAAAAATGGAGATAAGTCCAACCCCAGTAATTACAGAGGCATCTGTGTTAACAGCAAACTGAGTAAACTCTTCTGCAGCATCCTTAACTCCAGATTAATTACATATTTCACTGATCATCATATTGTCAAGAAGCCAAAATGGCTTTTTACCCCACCATCAAACATCTGACCACATCTACACTCTCCATACACTCATCCAGAACCATGTTCATAACAAACGCAAAGGGAAGATATTTGCATATTTTGTAGATCTAAAAAGGCTTTCGACACAACTTGGCACAGCGGGTTATTTTTACAACTCTTACAGTGTGGAATTGGTGGTAAAATATGACCTAATCAAATCCAAATATTCTGACAACTAGTGCTGTGTTAAAATTAGAATAAAAAAATAACAGAGTTCTTCAAACAAGGAAAAGGAGTGCATCAGGGGTACTCAGGGTACCTCTCTCCTCCCCTGTTCAACATTTATATCAATAAATTGGCCACCCTTCTTGAAGAATCCCCAAGGATTAGATCTACAAGGCAAAAAAATTAAATTCCTCATGTATGCAGATGACCTGGTTCTTTCGTCCCCAACAGAACATGGCCTACAGCAGGACCTCTCTCTGCTGGAGACCTTCTGTCGTAACTGGACAAAACTAAAGTCATGGTATTCCAGAAAAAGGCCAGGTCCAAGCATGTTTTCACTGTAAGAGGGACCACACTTCAGCATATAATTGAATACAATTACCTAGGCTTCATCATCAGTGCATCTGGCAGCTTTAACAAAGCAATAAACTCCCTCACAGATGAGGCATGCAGGGCTTACTATAGCATAAAAAGTTCACTACATAAATTCAAACCTCCAGTTAAACTTTGGCAAAAACTATTTAACAGTGTAATTCATCCCATCCTTATGTATGGAAGTGAAGTGTGGGGCCCTCAAATTACCCAGAGACACACCTCATGGGACACAACACCCACAGAAAAGTGTAATCTTCAATTCTGCAAGGAAATCCTCAAAGTCCACTGAAACTGTCTAAACCCTGAGCAGAGCTGGGACGCTTCCCTCTCTCTACACATGCAAAAAGTCCGTTAAGTTCCAGGTTCTCTTGGCACAAGCTGATCCTGATTCCTATCACCACAGTGCCTTTCTGAGTAACGGCCTCCGTCCAGAGACAGACCGTCTGAGAAACATCAGAGAAACCTGCCACTTCACAATCCAAGACCTTCATAATCTCTCCAAAACTCACCTGGCATCTATTATAAGAGAACAGAGCTACTTGCATTGACAATCGGAAAAATGAAATTAAATCCATCTATAAATTCGAATGCTATCGCTTTTTGAATAGAGAATATTCTCCTGCACAGTGTCTGGTCAGCATAGAAAACCCCAAACGGAGATGCACATTAACAGTGCACAGACTCAATGACCATCAACCACAGGTTGAAAAAGGTCAGTTTAGAAGAGATTGGAAGCCCAGAGAACTGAGTATGTAAACACTGTTCTTCAGGACAAATATAAACTGAGCTCCATTTTCTCCTCTCCTGTCCCCTGTACCAAACTGTGAGAGAGACTCTCCTACTGCAGGTTACAGCGGCAGACTCAACATATCAGAGAAAAACACCTGCTGAACTGTTGAAACTCTGTTTAGGAGAAGATTCACCATTTACACATTTAGCTGCACAATCTGTAACACTCTGCCATGACCTTAGAGAAAAACATGAATGTTGAATCTGAACTCCCAGACTACATTATGTAGTCAGATTTCACATGCATGACCATTATCACTATAATATGATATTGTTGATTTTACTTCATATGAGCTGTATATAAATATGTCTTTTTCATTGTATCTCGAGTACCCAATTTATGTTTCTTTATTACTCCTTGGCAATAGTGCTTATTCCATTGATGCCAATAAAGCGTCTTTGAATTGAATTGAATTGAATTGACAGAGAGAATGAGGGAGAAAACATTGATCAGCCAGCCCCATTGGCCGTTGCTTATTCTAACAGATTTGGCACAATCAGTTTCTATGACATCATTGAGGCATTGACAGTGGATCCACTGATCCAAACAGTTTTCAACCATGTCCACAGTGGCTTTTATAGTGCTGGAATTAACATTCCAGACCATATCAGTGACTTTCCCTGTAACAAATTGCCCACAATTTTGCACATAGACCGTAAACAGTTCAGAAGCGCTAGCTTTTAACTATGTCTTGTGTTCTAAAATCAGGTAAAGTTGTGTCCTGGGAGCATGCCAGCTGTTTGGTTGCCTTGGAATGGGCGTGTATGTTGGGTATTTTGAGAGGAAACAAAAAGCAAGGCTGCACAAAGCAGGTTTTTGCTGTCGAGTTTCAGAAAAACAGCCACATTTTTGGCCCATGACTGAGTCATTAAGGCTAATGGGATCTCTGTATGTGTAGCAGATGAAATTTCAGTAAGAACTGTCAATATCCTTAGGCTGGGGGAGTGATCTTTCCACGATGCCTTGAATGTGTTCTAATAATTGCTTAATTATACCAATGAGTGATCTATGGTTTACGAATGTAGTGGAGGTAAAGCCAGCTTGACTGTAAGAATAATTAATGTTTTTATCATCAAGGGGAGAATATAATTAGACCCCAACCTCCTAAGATCATTATGAGGCCCATGTTCCTCAGCATCAAGGTGTATTAACTTTGGGTATAAAATTTTACTCTCGTTCATGTCACTGCCAGTGATCACTACATGGCCTCAAAAAGTGCTGCTTGTTTACCCTGCAAAATTGTACTGCCAGTTTTTTTTTTTTTTCCTGTGTCAGCTGTGGACCATAATGTTTGGTTTTGAATGTTTTACTTGTCTCGTATGGCCACTAATCATTTTGAGGATGTAAAAGGTGATCTAATCAATGTTTTGCCACACTGCAAATCCTTTCACACAGTTGCATGACAGTGAGCATAGGCTTAAGGCCTGTCAATGCACACAGCAGTGTGCCTTAAGAATTCTTAGTGTATTTGGACTGAAGGTATAATGTTTTTTTCCATCTCTTTATCCACCATCTGATGTTGAGATGAGTTGAGTTTTTGCAGAAACCTGCTCTCCCGATGGCAGAGCAGGCCTGTGAGAACTTGTAACTTTGGTTCGATTGAGGCAGGTTTGAATTTTGCAATGTGCTGTTTGAAATGCTTTCATGTGGGCATAACCAAACCTGTGACTGTGCTATTCAAACAGTCTTGTTCCTTTTAGACAGTATTTTCGCCTTGCCTTGCCTTGCCTTGCCATAGAGCTTACGTTGTTTGCTTCAGCATCTGTTTAAATTAAGATTAGGTAAATTGAGATTTATGGTAATTTTGGAAAAAATAAAGTTCTCTTGTCTGAAAATACCCACCGGCCACTTGCATCTTTCTTCAATTTGCTCCTTATCAGTTTTATCTATATTGGAAGTATTCTGCAGATTCTCAGGAGATACTGTATACAATTAGAATTGATTTAAAAAAAAAAAAAAAAACTCGAAATCACAAGATCAATTTAAGAGTCGTTTATTCCGTGAATATAACTTTTCCATTTTATGAAATGGTGCTAAATAAACGAACAATAAAGTTCTTTCACCTATGCATTTTGGGTAGATTATAAGAATTTGTTTAAAACATGTTGCCCAGTCTTGACAACTCATGCCTGTGATATAGAAGACTGCTCTGAATAAAGGAATTTAAGTGTGCACTATGGCCATTGGCTTTGTGTCACTCTGGCTGGATCTTTATAGGGTTCTGAATGAGCTGTGTAGTAATTGTACCAACTTGTCTGATAACATGCTTTTGCCATTTTCAAACAATGGAGCAGGCTTAAGCTGTGACAGGGCTGGGCACACCCCTGCTTGCTAGGTCATGCTTGGTGCTACATTGCATAGTCTTGGCTTGTGTGTGTCTGCTCGAGTACCGCTCTCTGAACAAAAATTTTTTCAGAATCTTGTTTTAGTGCTGGACTGTAATGAATGTGTTTTCAGATGTTCTGTTCCACAAGAGCTTCTCAGTTGAGTTCCTCGAGAAAATGAAAGCCAGTGTTTGGCACTCATGCCGGCTGTTTACAGGTTATGCCGATCTGGCTCAGCTGCTTTCAATAACGTTTGGAACTCTCGGCGTCTTTTCAGCACTCAAATCATTTCAGATTTCATGTTGGATAATCACGACCAGTACTCAAGGTCCTTAAAAAGTAAACATAACTGCTGATCTGAAGGGCCCTAAAGACCAATTTCCATTAATTAATTAACTTAAATCATTTTGTAATAAATAAATAGATACATTTCACAAGGATTTTATCATCAGTAGTTTCTCTCGACAGTGTAAGTTTGTACACAAGGAAGTTGGTTGTTGTTTTCAATCTGCCTGTAGCTGTGGACTGGGCATCATGAATGCAAGGCCATAGATTCAGAGGCATTTCATTTCTTGTTGTAATGTGCTGGCAGGAAAAGGCTTGATACCATGCTTAGAATTGTCTACTGTAGTTCTTAAAGCGTTATTTTCATGATTTTGAATGTAGGGCTTAACATGCTGTTACCAATGTGGACTTTACATTTTGCAAGTGACTCACATGGATTCCATGCCTTTGATGCCTCCCCATTCACTTCCATTGCACCTACAAATATCGCTGAATATCCAATTTGCCCTCTTTGAAGAACCTATTCAATGCTAGATGTGTGTTATATGACTTTTCTAGTCAAAACGGTCTGTTAACACCAAAACACTGGAAAGTATTTATTAGTTTGGTCCTAGTTTTATTTTGCTGTGCTGCATGAACAAACTGTTATTGCATCATCTCACCATGGAACTGATGAATTAGTTCACCCCAAAACAGAAAGCTAGTTGGTCGAACCAATGGCAGAATGTCTTGTGGCGCATTGAGGTCATAATTGCGGTCATAGGACCTGTCCGAAAGACTGAATCTACTGGAGTTTAAGTACGGTTTAGGAACGATGATTGCAAAAATCAAGCACCAAAATGACAAATAAACAAATAAAAAAAAAAAAACAAAGCCTTTTATTATTGAGTGAATAAATGTCATGGTATGTTGTAAACCTCTGATTTGAAATGTGTTGTTTATGTATACACAAGAGTCTGTAGCTTTTTTAATGCAAGTGATTTCAGACACCTTATCTTCATCACTGAGGCAAGGAATCTTGGTGCACCAATAGCAAAAAGTATATTGTAAACATCGGTGACTACTCATTAGGCCCTATATTCAAATTAGTAAAAAATTAGCTTTAAGTAATCTCATGTCTTGCAGGTACACTTTACTTTTCCCCACCTCAAAGTGGTGCTGGGGATATAGGATTGGGATGGGTCTGTCTGTCCTTCCCTCCGTCTGTCTGTCCGTCACACTCTTGATGGAGACAGGTTACCCCGGAAACTATAACAGTTACATGGGTCAAATTTTGTATGCTTAATAAGCTAATCTTGATCTTCGTTTGCTTTGAAAATGGATGTTGAAGCATATTTATTTATGGAGTTATGGCCCTTAATCATAGCGGGGTATAGTGATGATCATGTTGGCTTGTTAGAAAATGACTTGCTTTGTTGAGAATAATAGGCTGTTCTTGCCACTCATGTTATGGTTTGTTAAAACACCTTCCTGACGTGCATTTCAAAAGCATCAGCATTTCTCATGGTAGCCTATGGTCCTCTCCAAATGGTTCTCTGTAATAGGCATCTTCACCTTCTCTCTTCAGAAGACATATTGAGTAGACATCTTTCGTTCATTTTCTTTCCTGAAGCCCTGAAAATTATAGCTTATAACTGAGGGTAAAAGTGCTATTCGAACTGCAGGTATAGTCTGGGGTATATGTCTAATCCCTCCTTCTACATCAGGACACAGGTGCTGGAGCTTTTAGTTGTCAGATTTTAGTCTCTGGATGGTTATAACTGTCATTGCCTTGACACAGAAAAATAAATTAAATCATTTTATGAACTCTTCTCTGTCAAACGTATTGTATTGTTTTGTCTTCATTGGAGAAGTATGCATTCGGTTTAGAAAGGTATGCTAATTAATTAGTAATTTACTAGATACATCACTGAAGGTCAAGGAACGCAGATTTTTTTCCTAAATCAAGCTTTAATGGAAGCTTGCCATTTAAACTGAAAAAGGATTTTTGTTTTTATTATACTTGGTAAAATCCTCCTGTTTGGTGTATGGAGCACAGCAAAAGTAAAACCACGGGATTGGGACAAATGCGACTAAATAACTGTTTTCTCCCAGAACGCTTGCAATTCCCCATATATTGAACGTGAAAATAGTTTTTCTGACCCACAAAAACTCCCCGCACCATTTGAAATGCCTCATTAGTAGTCACCAGTATGCAAAAATGATGTCACGCGAAAGCGGATGTGCAAGTTGGACGCAGAAATGAAGAGAAGTTTGCCAATGTCGAGGCCAAAGAAATATCTGACTGATTCGGCCTGTAAAAGTGCTAGAAACGGCCAGGAAGAAGATCGATTGAACACCAGGATAAATGTAAAAGGCCAAAGTGATCGCTGGCAAACCTTTTAAGCCAGGTTTGGAGATATTTCTGATGAAAATGTGGCCAAACTTTTGCTGGACACATGAGTAAACTTAATGCCTGGTGCAAAATGCTCGATTTCCCTGTTTCCTAGTACTTTCAGATTGTTAATGTACTTGAAATTGCCCCATATTTGTAACCAGACATATTTATAGTAATGAATTTCTAATGCATAAATGTAATTTATTTACTTGTGGTTGAAACTGATGACTGATCTGACGTGACTTTTCATGCAAATCGCTTGCATATTAAGTAGTAGGCACGTCGAAATGGCCACGGTCCAGCAGCCACAATGGCTGATTGTAACAGTTGAGGGATTGCTTTCCTTCAGAGTTTATCCTTGTTAGGGGTCGAAGACGACATTAAAACTTACATGCTAATTTTTTAATTGAAACAGCCTTGCAAATTAAGCGAAAAAAAGTTGTGGATAAGGAAAGAATTGGTTACCTTTAAATAGAACCTATTTGACAAAGTGAAGTAGGCTAAAAGATCTCAAAATGCAACACATCTTGCTGCCATCTAATGAAATTCAAGAATGGATGAAAAACAAAGTCATTAACATCTATCAGTCTGGAACAAAGGGTAACAAAGCCATTTCTACGGCTTTAGGACTCCAGCAAACCACGGTGAGAGCCATTATCCACAGACAGAGAAAACTTGGAACAGTGGTACGCCTTCCCAGGAGTGGCCGGCCTACCAAAATTACTCGCATCGACAACTAATCCAGGAGGTCACAAAAGAACCCAGAACAACACCTAAAGAACTGCAGGTCTCGCTTGCCTCCGTTAAAGTCAGTGTTCATGATTCAACAATAAGAAAGAGACTGGGCAAAAATGGCATCTATGGGAGAGTTCCATTACATAACATTACATTTATTTAGCAGATGCTTTTATCCAAAGCGACTTACATCAAGTGCATACAGTGAGCTCAGTGACACTGTAGTCCAAGAAGTGGCTACAATTCATATCAAGCATTAGTCTTCTGAAGTCATGAACATGTAGAGCAAGATCTATACAGAAGGCAGTAGCACACAAAAAAAAAAGAAACAAAGTGAATGAGTGCAAACATTAGGGGTGGGAAGATTTTTATTTTTTATTTTTTTAAATAAAGCAGGGGGGAATCAGGTCAGAAACTGTCTATACAAGTGAGTCTTAAGGTTACGGTGGAAGAGTGGCAGGGATGGAGCAGTTCGTAGGGAGGTGGGAAAGTTCCAAGGAGAAAAGAACACACAGGCTTGTCTCACATTTTCCAAAAAACATCTTGATGATCCCCGAGACTTTTGGGAAAATGTTCTGTGGACTGACGAGACAAAAGTTGAACTTTTTGCAAGGTGTGAGTCCTGTTACATCTGGTGTAAAACTAACACAGCATTTCATAAAAAGAACACCACACCAACAGTCAAACATGGTGGTGGTATTATGATGATTTGGGGCTGCTTTGCTGCTTCAGGACCTGGACAACTTGCCGTAATTGATGGAATCGTGAATTCTGCTCTCTACCAGAAAATCCCCATGGAGAATAACTGACCATCGGTTTGTGACCTCAACCTCAAGCGCACTTGGGTTATGCAGCAGGACAATGATCCAAAGCACACCAGCAAGTCCATCTTTGAATGGATTGTAAAAGACAAAATGAAGGTTTTGGAGTGGTCTAGTCAAAGTTCGGACTTAAATCCGACTGAGATGTTGTGGCATGACCCTAAAAAGTTTGTTCATGCCCGAAAACCCTCCAATGTGGCGGAATTAAAATAATTCTGCAAAGAAGAGTGCGCCTAATTCCTCCACAGCGATGTGAAGCTCATTGCCAATTATCCAAACGCTTGATTGCAGTTGTTGTCGCCGAGGTTGGCACAACCAGTTATTAGGTTTTGGGGGCAGGAACTTTTTCACATAGGGCCAGGTAGGTTTGGATAGCTTTTTCCCTCAATAAATGAAATAATCATTTAAAAACTGCAGTTTGCCTTTACTCAGGCTATCTTTGTCTAATATTAAAATGTGTTTGATCTGAAACATTTAAGTGTGACAAATATACAAAAAAAAAAAAAAAAGAAATCAGGAAGGGGGCAAATACTTTTTTCACAGCATTGTCGTTTAGTCATGCAGTGTAGCCCTTGGTTCCCAAATTCATTATTAAATATGTAAGGAGGTTTTGCCTTAATCCGGGGAGGGAAAATTGAATCATGAGCTTCAAGATTTCACACATTACATGGGGATTTAAGGGATGTTGCAACCTGAAGCAAAATATTGAACTTAACATGCCCCAGTTCTTCACCGGAAATGTTAAGGCTGTCAAACCAGAATAAATGAAAGGCCTTTATTGTCTCAATTCTCTTTTAATCCTTCGTCTTCCTGTTTGTAGAAGTTTTTACAGCTTTGCAAAACCGTGTGAATGCATGCAAGTTTGACAGGCTCCTTGGCAATGGCTATAAATTTTCACAAAGCATGCGTGGGCACAAGAGCACACCCAAATGAACAAGCCAAACTATCTGTGTGTCGGGTCCTCCTCTCAGATTTTCAATCATTTAAACTTCGGCGACCGCATGTATGTCTAGACCCTCACAACCTATCAACGTGTCCATTCAGGACATCCTGATGCCAGAGCTCTTTTCTGGGTTATGGGGGCCCACACTGGGTGATCTCTTTGAATGATGGCTACTCTTTGACCCCTCTGGGCCCCGTGGATCAGTTTGGAAAGCTGGCAGGGGCTCTTGGCGTGATGAGGCTCAGAAAATGTGGAGGCTCTTGGTGCTGCTGTATGCCCTTGCAGGACGCAGCCAATCCCCTTTCACAGTCTGTAATACTGACCGCCTCTGGGGAAAACCTGCTCGGGAACAGCTAGTCTTTCCTCAGGACAGGCCAGGTTCCATCATCAATTTGCTGTGCTTCGCGTTTGCTATTCCTGGCGTTGCAGAGGATGACGTTATCGCTCAAGACCGGGTCAGCAATTACTACATAACTGCAACTTACTAGGGAACTTTATTGTCAATCAAGTACTTGGCAACATTTTAAATTATTGTGTAAATTGGCATGCAAATGTGTTAGTACATGGTATTTCATCATTTCATTTGCTGCTGTTCACAAATGGCTGGAATAGCTTCGATGCCACTGTTCTTTGGAGGTTAGTCTTGACTGTTAATGTTTATCATGATCTAGTCGTCATTTGCCGGCTGATTCTTTTCATCAAAAATGCAATATTATGCTATTTTTAATCAATTTATGACCATTCTCTGATCTCTGAAAAAGAATATGCAGGCTTTAGCTAAAATAAAATAAAATAAAAAACAGTGCTGCTAGTCTCCAGTCTTCCATTTCCCCCTCAGTATTACCTGTGTGCTGTTTCTAGTGGCTGAGTGTCAGTGAAAATGAGGCAGTACTCTGATTGGCTTTCTCAGTGCAGCACAAAGTGAACAATGGCAGCCAGACTGAAACTGTCTGTCATGGGCTTTACCAGGCAAATGATTCCCCTTGTGATGTTGAAAGGGCCGCGCAATCAAAATAGTTGTTCATGCGCAAGATTTCTCTGGAAGGAGACTATAGCAACAGTGCTGAGATATACAGACTCTCTGTGGCTCATTAAATGAATGAGCCATGTGGAGTAATGCAGGCAGGATCTTCTGTGCATCTTCTCTGGGCTTCATAGACTTTTATTGATTAAACCACTGACCATAGCTCAAGATAAGCTATGTATTGCACAGAAAATGTGTGAAGATTCTTGTTGCGTTGGTCCCATAAAGCAGTCGTGTGTACGGTGGCAGTCTCCTGCACTGTCTCGTAATCAATATTGAGATTGTTGACCTGAATTCACCCGTGTGTGCTGTGCCCTCACTACTGTTGGGACACCTTTCTCCTTGTGGCAATGATTGCTGCTGTAGACGTGTGACAGAAAATCTCCTCTAGGCTTTTGGGTGAAGGAAAAAGAAATGGTAATGGAGAGATTTGTGGGATGATTAAATTGTACGCATTGTCATAATTTTTTTGAAATTGAGTTAGTTATTACTGCTGAATTCCTCAAAAATATTTTTAACCTTTTAAATGTGGCATATTTGTGAAATGAGTGGATGCCGGTGAAAGCCAGTCTGTCTTGTTCTTATTTTCATCTCATTTCCTGTACCTTGTTTGTGTAAAAGCAGCATTCTGTGGCTGAAGAAAGGCTACCTGCTGCTTTGATCCTGGACTGTCTTATTATATTATCTGAAGAACATTCCACAAGACTACCATTTCTGTATCAACAAGCCAAGAGGATGGTCCTAACCGCCTTGTGTCTGCTCTGCCTACTGGGACGTCCTTGTTTTGCTCAAATTTCAGTTTCCATGGAAATCTATTCAAATCCAGTGGTAATTTATAGACGAAGGCTGTGATCATATACATTGAAGCCATTACACAAATCAAATGGTCGTACTAGCAAGGTGAGAAATAGTGTACAAAGTTTTTAAATTATTCAAACTAATTTCTCATTCAGGTATTCTACTGAAAAAAACTAGAAAAGCACTCGGAGAGCGCAGACCTCCGCCAAGCACAACATTTCCCTCCATATTGCGACTTCCACCATAGATATTAGTCTTACATTTATTTTATCTTCATTTTTAGATTCCTTGACCATGAAAACATGGCAATTTGATTCATAATGCTATGTCAAGATTAGTTCCACAGCGTCTTGGCTGTTTAAAGATGTCTGTTGCATGTTTCTAGCTTCATTTGTTTTTTTTTTCTTATGATGCAACATTTCCCCTCATGTTGTGATTTACACATAAATATTAGTCCTACATTTATTTCATCTATTTTTTCAGATTCCCTGACCAAGAAAACATACCATTAGCAACTGAATTCATCATGATATCATTATTAGTTCAGTAGTTATTCATGAAAATCTAATCTAATTTCCGTAATGGTGGTTTTCTTCTGGATCAAGTTCCCTGGCTTTTGAAGATACAATAAATCCGGTGACACCTCTCTAATTCTGCAATATCTTGGCTATATAATGGTGTTTGTCGCATGTTTGTAGCTTCATTTGTTCTCTTCCTATAATGAAAGTTCCAAAGATCCCCTACTTTCGTATTCTGGATCATAGTATCCGGAATTATTCCATTTTCAGGACCAGTCTTTGATGTATTGTAGAACATGTTCGAAACTTGTCCTGTATTTTTTTTTCCAAGTGCCCTGACAATTTTTGGTGGAGTTATATGCTTAAATGTCGAAAGTGGCCCTTTCTCCCAATGTTGAAGAATCCTTTAAAAAATTCCTGGATCCAGACGGAGATCCGGATCACTTCCAAAATCTAATCATTTCTTCCTTATACCAATCTGTACAATCCCTGAAAATTTCATCAAAATTTGTCCATAGCTTTTTGAGTTATTCTGGACACCAACAGACAAACAAACAAACAAACCAACCCTGGCAAAAACATAACCTCCTTGGCGGAGGTAATTAAGGGTGACAATAAACATATACTTTCAGGTACATAGGTATTTGCATGGAAACACAATTGTCATCATTTTGGCCTTGTGCGCTACCACAGCGGATCTGAAATTGAATGGTCAAGTTTTGTTTGAAAGTCAGACTTCAAGGGTTTTGCTAAAAATATTGTAGGAACTGTGTTGGAATTACAAACATTTTTACTCATGCCACAATTTTTGGGGCTCAGAAGGATTTGGTAAAATAATCATTTTCAAAGGGCTGGTTTGCAATCAAGTAACTCGGGAATTTTAGATGAAGGCCAGGAGGTGATGAACTCTGAATTACGATGGCCAAACCAAATAGAATAAGCTATGTTACTGATTTAGATGAACCTGCATGCAGTAGGTAGCCTATCATTTAAAAGTAGATGAGCATGTTGGATCTGATCCATATTTGATGAAGGAAAGTAAATTTTAATTTCCCAAACACTGATTATTATAACTTGATCAAAAAACACTTGCGCTAGCATAGCAATCCCAGCAAACTTGATATAGTAGGTTTCAGCTAATTGCTTGCTGAATTACTCTTATATAAAATGAATTTGAACCAGTGGCTAAAAACCCGCACAACAGTCCAGTTACCTCAAAGGTGAAGCTTTGCCAAATTCCTGAAAAACTCTGATAACCTGCTGGGTTGTCTCACTCAGTTAAGGCACCACTTTGCAGAGCAGAAGTGACCACTGCGGCCGGAGCTTGAATCTAAGGCGTGCTAATACCGGCTGTGGCTGTGGCCTTTTCAGAGCAGTGCATCTGTGGCCTTTTCAGAGCAGCGCATAATTGTCATAGCGCTGCTGGGATATGGGAAGGGATACTGTGCCTAAACTAGCGTGCTTTCGACTGCCAATCTCTGATATAAAACTGGTAGGTGTCCGTTTTAATCGACTGCACCCAAACGATACGTAACTACAAGTGAGTTTACGGCTGGTGGAATCGACATATGTCATTCAAATATATGTATTCTTACATATATTTAAAAAGCTGGACCGCCACAGGTACCCTTTAACATACACTGCATGATTGGCTGGATTGCTGTATGTAGCATTCACATTGATTTCTGGCTTGTTTCCATTTGTGGCATCCACTTAGTGCACATTTTTGATTTGGAGAGTTTCTTACTTTCAGCTAACTCTTGCGGAGGTGGGAAGAGCCCAGAATAATAATAATAAATTATTATTATTATTATTATCATGAAGTTGCAAGCTGCTAGAGGGTGTGTGTGAGTATGCATTATGAATATTTGAATATTTCTGTACGACAAGATGTTTGCTGAAACACTGAAGTGTGTAATGTCATTCTCTCATTGATGGTTGTGCATGCAGCCTTTTGACTGTTCTATGGCAGCGTTCTGCTGTTGTAGACAAATTAGTGGTGTCAATATCAGCTTGGCGTATATAACGTACATAAGATCATGGTCAACATAAACCCTCACTGGATGAATAATGGACCATTTTTCACAAACATCTGCCCTTTACACAGTACTGCTTCTGTACAGGGCCGTAATGCTCGATTAACTACTCTTGATTACGCTTCTGTATCAATATCAACATTAAAGGCTACGAATTGGTTTCAGATCAGTATCTGTTGCTCGGCTACACATTTACAAAGGATGGGCGTACACAATTTTGTACTAAATTGATACCTTGTAGTTCAGACATCATATCAGGTGATATTGCCCCTCCCCTATTCACCCACAGTACTGTTTTGTATTAGGCCTCTGTGACTTCTGATATCCTTACATGTTCTCTTAAATAAGCCAGTTCCATACTGCCTGTTATAATTTTTTATTGTGTCACTAACTTCTCGGTTTGAAGCTATTGGTGGAATTTTTTTGCACCTTAGCACTCTCTTTGCAATCCCATTTGTCTGGCAATCTGATATACAGTTGCAATCAAAATTATTCAACGCCCGTTGCAAATCGGCTTTAATAGCAAAATTTACAAACTTTGAGCTGTTTGTGATAAACAGATTAAACAAGAACAATTTGAATGGCTCAACACAACTAATATTATAAGTAGGTTTTCCAAATTTAACAAAAAATTCCATTTTTAATGACTACTGCAGTTTCAGAATTATTCAACCCCCTGAATAGGATCCATCATAAGAGCATATTTGCAAAACAGGTGTTGTCACAAGAACCCCTAATGCAGCTAATCAAGAGCATAATTAGTTGCATCAGGTTTGCTTGAGATAGAACTCATCAAATACTTGCACTCGCTTGGGGTTTGTTGACAGTGACATATGATTGCATATCGTTAGCCTCATAGCATAATTGCCTAAGTAATTTTTTGGCTTACTATTGCAATATAAAAAAAAAAAACACCAATGTACTTGCTAAAAATAGTGTTTTTTTTCTTGTTTTCCAAAAACGTTCAAAAATGACTAAGGCAACTATGCTATTGGGCTAACGATATTAGAAATATGGCTGTCAAAAGAATTGTCCAACAAGCTAATAGAGGAGATCGTTGCCTGGCACAAACAAGGAAAAGGATACAAAAAGGCAGCACAGGCACTGAATGTTCGTAGAGCTAAAGTTGGAACCAGAGTTCGCAAGTTCATAGTTAAAGGAAGAGCGGCCGCAGTACCAGGGTGTCGAAAGAGGAAGCTGTCAATGGCTGTCACCAGATTACTGAGGAGAAGGGTGGTCAAAAACCCTCGAGTGACTGCAGGAGACCCGCAGCAACACTTTGAGACATGAGGCATTTAAGTTTCAGTTTGCACAGCAGGGCACATACTAAACGTTGACGGTCACCATGCCCGAACTCCAAGGCATACATCACAACTGATCCATAAGCTTCATTATGCTCAAAACCATATATATAAGCCACAGAAGTTTGAGGACATTGTTCTGTAGAGTGATGGAATAAAACTGGAATATTTTGGGCTTATGAATCTGTGGTATGTCTGCAGGAGGAATAAAAAAGCATATGCTGAAAGTACACCCTGTCTACAGTGAAGAATTGTGGAGGCTTTTTGATGCGCTGCGGCTGCCTTGCTTCCTCTGACACTGGAAATCTGCGAAGTGTGAAGGGCGAGATGGATTCAGTCAAGTACCAGGATATCCAAGGAGAAAATGTCATGCTGTCTGTAGGGAAGCTGACGCTTGGGCATCATTGAACCTTACAATAGGACAATGATCCTAAGCATAACTCAATATCCACCAAGGCTTGGGTTCAGAAGAAATCTGGGAAGATTCTAGGTTGCCCATCATGGTCGCCTCACTTGAACCTCATAAAAAAATCTGGTCGGATATGAAGAAGACAGTTGCAGCATGCAAACCTTGGAATATTAGTGAACTGGAGGTGTTGAGCCATTTAAATTGTTCTAGTTTGATTTCTTCATTGCAAACAACTGAAAGTTTGTAAATTTAGCCTGTAAACCTAATTTGCAATGGGGGTTAAATAATTTTGATTGCAACTGTAGTTCTGCGGGTTGTGGCTATTTGCCGACATTTTTTTGGATAGAAAGTTTAGGAATGTCGCAAACATGCACTGCGTAGACTCGTGCCTTTGTATTTACTCCTTGTGGACATACTGTAGTTGGGGTTTTGGGAAAACGTTATATTGGATCATCTTTGGAGAATATACAGTGAACTTATCAGCAACAGTGCATGTGTGTGCACAGGTGTGCATGCATGAGAGAGCAGTTGAGACAGTGAATGGATGATGAAACGCAAGCTTTTATATTCAGAGAGTAGTTTGGGTGTGCGTTTGCCCGTGTGTTATCGTGAGGACGGGGCTTGCCCTGGCCCTGCTGATTGGGATCAGTTGCGCTCACAACTCCGCAAGACAGGAGGGAATTTGAATTGGAATGAGCACTTACCCCAGCCACAGGTTAACCACGCTTGGGTTCTGTCATTTTTCTGGCCTGTTCACAGAAATGAGGAAGTTGATGCTGAAATTGAGCAGGAAGTGAACATTGTGCTTGGTTCCTCCCCTCCGTTTTGGCACCTGAAATGCTCTGCAGTGAATTGCTGAGATTGAGGGGGCCCTGCGTAGTTCCAGATTTCATATTTTTATTCAGCATATGAGAATGAGAGAGCGAGAATATAACGAAGCATAGATTCTCATTCTGCCTGTCTTTATGCATGTGTGCCTGATTATGTGCAGGAGAGCAATTGATGATATTGCGTACCTTAAACAGTCATTCTGCACTAAGAGCTAGGCTACACTTCATGCAGCCTCACTGTACACCGAAAACATTGCTGGCGAGAATCTGGGTTGTTGGTGTTTGCTGTAGAAATGTAGCTTTACTCTATTAGTGTCCCTGCTGAGTAGATCCCTGGTGCAGTCGTGTTGAGGGATGGTGGCATTGTGCTATTCTGTGGGTGTAATATAAGCCTGTGTCTGTGTTTCCGCAGGACCTGAGCTCTACTGCCTTACCCATCCTAGATGGAGAGTGTGAGATGGCTGACAAAGACTGCGCACGAAGGGTAAGATTCAATCAGTCACTGACCAGAGATCATATCACTCTAATCACAAATTTAATGCATGTGTAGATACAGTACGTGTTTATACCTTGGACTGGATGTAGCCTTGATTCTGATAGCCTTGCCTGCGCAGATTATAAGCCTTAATTGCACAAGTTGATTTGGTCAAGTTTAATTACAGTTCTTGTTAGACAAAGCTGTCTGACCATCTCATCAATGTAACTGACCTTGGCAAAACATTAGAAGTGTAGCAACCATAAAAAGAACTCAGCAGTTACTGCCAGCAATTTAACTTGTTCACAACCCCCCCACACCATCTACGTTAATCTCAAGAAAATATCCATTGAGCAAAATGTAGAATCCATTCAATCTGTTGTGTGCATTACAGTGTTAAAACTGACGGTGCACATTCCAGAGGTCAGAAAGTAAAACTTATGCTGAGCTCAGCCTGCTGGATATACTAATTAGTCCAGCCTTTTGTTTTGAAAATCCAGGCAGTTGGAACAAAGAAATGAGTGGACTTTTATGGACTTTTATTCTCTGAACCTTGATTTGTCACCTCTGGTTTTAACTCCCTCCTCTCCATTGGGTTTACAGGCTGTTCTCCTCCTCGCCCGGCATTGAACCATCTAAACTATGCCTAGCATGGATGACGCTTAACTTGCATGCTTCACATGTAGTCTGTGTCTGCAGGAGAGTTTCTGTTCTCTGCTCGTACACACACAAGGTGTGCGTATTGCTGGTTTAGTGATATTGCTCTATGTTGGATGTGTAATGTGATTTTTCATGTTGTATTAAAATAACATCCATAGGCCTTTAACATGACATGTTTGTCAATGATATAGTGTAAGAATGAGCTGTGGGCGTGGCCTGGAGACACCACTGGCTTGCTGTAATCAGATCTGGGTTACATGGGGCCAGCGCAGTGTGTTTGGCGTGAGTACGCCATATATGGCCACTAACTTATTTTTGTCTTTGTCCTTTTAGGACAGACAAACCACTTTTTTGTCAACTATCATACATGTGCTTATTCATATGAACCAAAAATTTGTATCTAAGGTAAGGGTTATTATATGGGGATTTCATTCAGTTCTTTAATCCAAGTCAGATGATTTGTTTATCAAAGTTGTCTGACTCACCCTTGTAATAATTTGTATTGCATATGACTGTCATTAAATGTCTTTCTGGAGAGGATCTAGATCCACAGTGAATGCATTTCTGGCCAGGAACACGGTGTACTGCAAATCTAATATCTAAGGTCTGAACTGCAGCATTTAATGTACACATATAAAGTTACGCGATTGATTTGGTTTCATGGCCCATGAAGGGAGAGGGGGAAATGTTCATTAGTGAGCTTGCAATGCCAGAGATGATTCTACTCAGACTCTTGTTGCCATTGCTGCTTGAATTTAATCTGATGCACTTTTTCCTGACTCCGTTTAATTCTGTTAATTGGATTTATTTATTATTTTATTTTGAAAGGTTCCCTTTTTTCTCTTCTGTCATGCACATGATAAAATCCTCAACACAACATTAGTTGTGGACATTCGAGAGTGCACGCAGGGACGAGTTAACCTTTGAAAGCATGTGATGTTTGGTTACTGCTCATCACAGCACATTGCATGTTGGGCTTATGCAAAGTCAGGTGTGAGGTTTGGTGAAGTAAGGCATGACTGGTGAACTGTTATTCCTGTGGCTGGCAGGCATCCATTTGATTTCCAGGTGATTCTTAGGCATGATGAAATGTTGCCCATCAGGTCATCTGAAACCTAGCCATGCATAAACAACATGGGGCCTATTGTTTCCACCCTACCTGGCCAATTTTTGCCATTCATTACACAACTGGCACCTCCCGGATCCAATTGCCGAACCATGAGACTCATCTGGGTGCTGGAGCAGTGCACGCAGAGGATGACCTATCCTGCTGCTCACTGATCGCTGTTCACTTCATGTAGCCGTAGTGTGGCCCCAATTGGGCAAAGAAAGCATTTTTTTCTCCTAACTTTGTCGAGGAACCATTATAATAATAATGCATCAGTTTTATATCGCGCATTTCTGGGCACTCAAAGACGCTTCACAATGGATACACTATTCATTCACGCTCTGATGGTGGTAAACCATCATAAACCGTTTTTGTAGCCACAAAGCGTCACTGCCAGTATGAGCCTACGGCCCCTCCGACCACCACCAAACATTCACATTCACAGAAGTTCCCGGAGGAAACCCACGCAAACCACACAGAAGGGCCCCAGGCCGGATTCGAACCCACAACCTTCTTGCAGTGAGGCAGCAGTGCTAAGCACTGTGCCACCATGCCGCCCATTATGCCATTTGGCTTAAGAAAAACTCCTGCACGCATATTTAACTGCATAGTACAATTTTTATTTAGTGAATCATTTAATCCTGTGTGCTTTTGGTCTATTTCTGTGTTTGCCAGTAAGAACTTACTCTTCAGATCATACGCCCCATTCAAAAAAAGAGAAAAAATAAGCAATTGGCTGGCTGATCAATTCAAAGGCTCTGAGAAAGTTGCATTACAAAGCTGTTCTTTGAGCTTTCAAGCAGTTGTTATGATCTATTAACTGAGGGTGTAGAACATTTTCAAGGCCGACAGTGGTATTGCATCACGCTAACTTTATGCAGGTTTAATTTAATGCTGAATGTTGCATTTTAGTCGTTGTGTGTTGGTTGATTACAACTTTGTTGAATAGACGTGACACAAAACTGATGATAATACCAATATGAATAGAAATGATCATTTCTATTAATTTTAATTAATAATAATAAAAAGGATCGCATTAAACTGGGATCCAATCCTAGCTTTCGCACACGCAAACACACACACACACACACACTCAATGCTTTTGTTGTCTAATCATCCCTATGTTTCAGTGGTTGTGTAAATCACTACCCCTCTGCTGATGGGAGTGTACTGTGCCCTAGTGGGGGATGTGCTAGGGCTGATATATCAGTGAGTCAGCTACCTTTGACATAAAACACTCTGACCCTTTTAAATGAATTAAAGGTGATGGAGGCACATCTCCTCCCCCCCCCTCCCCTTTTTCCCTTGTACTTTTATTCCTTCTCTACTTTTCTTCCTACTTTTTCAGTCTTTCCATTTCTCTCTTGCCGTCTCCCTTGAAAAAGGCTTTTACTGACTGGAGTGAAAGGTCATATTTGCCTCTGTGAAGTCAAATTGAAAGTTTCTTGAGTTATTTTGAGCCCTTTTATCCAGAAGCCTCTTTGCTGGATTGTTTTGGCCAGGGCTGTTTGCTTGTGAAAACAGGCTGGCTTTGATTCTGACGGTGATTCCAGGTTGCGTAACAATGTGTGTGTTTGTTCTGCAGCTTGTCCCCATGTGACGGATGGGGTCGAATGTGAAGCTTTTAAAATCTGATAAAGGTACAGGAGTGCGCTCCCCCAGCATTCACAGGTTGCCGATAATCTTTTTTTTTCATGATCTTCATAATGGCAGTATCTATAAAAGGGAATGTGTTGTGTCTTTTTACGCAATGGAAATGATTGTACATTCCCTGTCAAATGGTTGGAAATGGATTGGCCTGCTTGCTGAAGTATAGTTTCATGGTGTAGGCGTTAAACTAAGACCCAGTCGGTGCGTGGGGTGTGGTGTAGCTGTCTATCAGACAGATTATACATCAGTCAGCCAGAACATTAAATCCACCTGCCTCACGTTGTATAGGTGTCCCTCGCGAATCAAAACCAGCTCCATCAAAAAGATGTCACTTGAATTCCCAGACCCAGGGTTTCCCAGTAGAGCATTTCCGAGAGCATCACTTTCCCTCCATCACCTTGTCTTCTTCCAACTGCATTCTGGTGCCACCACTTCCGCAGGTAAATGGTCCTCACCCATTTGGCTGATGCTCATGATTTAAAAGAAAACTTCCTGGACCAGGCGAAGGCTTTTGACTGCAGCTAGGTCTAATTCTGACATTCATCGACTACAAGGGCCAACTGTTCACTTACCTTTAAGGGTCTCTCTACAGACCTGGACATGCAGTGTTGTTTTAAGATGATCAATGTCATTTGCTTCATCATGGTTTTAATATTTTGGCTCAACTTTTGGAGAGCACCGTCGGTGTGATAATGGACTGTCTGCGGTGCTTTTCAAGCTCAAGACCCGCAGTTGAATGTTTTATTATGAGCTCTTTGCCCCTGTTGTTTCAGTAGAATCCTGCAGTATCAGCTGTTTGTGGCTGTATAAAGTTGTCATTATTTCTGGATTAAGGGTGTGTATTAGCTAGTGTTGTGGTCATGTCTGTCTAGGGATATGATTTCGCTTAAAACGAAGGCAGGCTGGCCTGGACTGATGAATCTGGAAGGAAAGCCGGGACTTGCGTCCCCTCAGGACCGGACCGTAGCGTTCCAGGGCTAGCTCAAGCTGCCGCGCCACTGGTGAATAGCTCAGCGTCGGTTACGTTCACTAGTTCAGTTTTGTGGGTTTTTCCTGAAAAATGGCAGTGTCATGGATGAAGGTAAAAATAAATCAAACCCACGTGGTCTAAAATGAGACTGGAAAAGGTGTCCTGCACTTCAGGGTTCTGACATATATCAAGATCCAACTTCCATCCTCAGTTTAAAAGGGACACCCTCTCCCAAGACCAACTGACGCCCAATCAGGACACGAGCGTCGTCCCAGTTTGCCTCAACCAGTCACCAATCACAGTGCACAGCCACCACTAAATGTGTGTTACCCAATATCTACATTTTACTACAAACCGAGGAGGCATTAGTAGTTGTGTTATTATGCCTCGTTCGCGGATCTGAGGGCATTAGACTAAGCTAAAGGCAGGAGAGATAACAATGTGCCCTATAAAAAAAGAAAAAAATGTTTGATTTCATCCGTCATATAAAATATCTGTATTCGTCAAACTATTTGTGGTCTGAATTAATGTATATCTACAGTTTGTAATTTAAGCGTCAACATGCATAGCCTGTTGTATCTGCAGTGGCAAGAACTTTCAATCAACAGCTGATTTTTTTTTTTTAATTTTTTTTTTTTAATTTGATTTATTTATTTATTTTATTTTTTTTTTTTAGTGGGAAATGCCTGCCTGACATGCTTGTTCAAACGTGCTTTGAGAAGCTGCACAGCCAAGCCTCTAAAAAACACTTCCTAGGAAAAAATGCCAGTGTATGGGCTCCTGTTTCGCAATAGAATTGGCTCGAAGACTGGAAACGTGCCAACGTAAAGCAAACTTCTTATCCTCATAGAGTGCACTGGGCTAAATTTAAGGGTGTCTTAGGTCACTCTTTGGTTATTCTCGGGGTTTCATATTGGACCTGATTTAACTTTTGAGTCCTCTTGAGGCCATGAGACGGAGAAGTTTCCAAAAAATTCCCTTTGGTGATATTGCCCCCTGCTACAGTTAACTAATAATCTGCACTGAAGTTAAAATTTTGGTTGGTATGGCAGCTTGTGTGCACATTTGTCCAGGGACAAATCTGATACCAACTGCCCCTTCATCGCACTTCACAGTCCATCTGTGAGCGCATCGCTGTCATCTGGGGTTTAACCGTTCTGCCAAAATTTCAAGAGGGACGGGCATGTGCAATGCACTGCACCTTGTACATCGATGTCTCTACATTCCATCATTTGATTTGACATGTTTTTGCAGACCCCAACACATTTGGCAGATTACATCAGCCTGTCTAATCGCTCAAAAAACCCCAGCAGTTGCACAAAAGCAGGCAATCAATCATCTGCTTTCCAGTTCGCAGTTTTTAGTGTTACTGTGGAATCATTTTTTTATTGATTGATTTAATTATTATTAATTGTTTATCCTTGCTTGCTCCTACTTTACTTTCTTTCATAACCTTTTAGGCCTAGAGTGTGTGTGTGCTTGCATATTTCTGATTTAGCAGGGGCCTGCATAACTGTTCCAGTGCGTCATGACATATAGCCTATCTAAAGTCATGCAAAGCTGAATGTCTGTACCAAGGACAAGATGTTTTTCTCTTTCTCTAAGTTTGCGTTTATAGAAAGCTCCGGAATGCATAACAAGATAAACTGGAGCCGGGGCTGATAGAGAAGACAGGTGCTCTCCTCCCCAACGAGATGTATGTGTGCAGCCTTACGACAGCGTGACGTAGGTGGCATAAGACAGCGAGGGGTCTCCAGATTACATCATGATGTGTAAATCAGCGCGGGGGGAGGAGAACGTCATGGAGTACCCCTACAAAAACCAGAGAGAGACTAACTGTATCATCCTCCATCTTGACTTGACTTGTATGGGGATCCTTTGCTGCAGAAAAGTAAACGGACTTTGGCTTGAATATTAACTTCTCTGCCTCTGACTGATTTTTTTCCCTGAGTAGTCTGGGTTTCTTATGTGATGGTGATACGAGGAATATAATGTTGAAATTCCTTTAACATTGGGGGCATCGTCCGGGGTTCCAATATCTCACCTGCACTCCCTGGAGAATCGGCGCCGACTGAAATTCCGTGCACGGTCGTCTTGAGAGACGTTAAAGAAGGGAAAGTCCTCAACCCGGAGCGACTGGCAAGGCTCCTTGGGTGTGTAGTGAGGCCAGGAGGGAGGTTCTCCAAGGTGTGTGGTGGAGGTGCGGGTGAGTGACGGAATTCTTACTGAATTCGGCTTAGTTGCTGTGTGAGACAGAGGAGTTAATATTGCCAATTATGGGACAGACGAACAGTAAGTGTGGTGTTGTCGTTCTTGTAGTAAGGACTGCTGTTCTGGGACAAATGTTGACGTGACTTTGACTGAAACTGGGCAATTTGTTGAAAGTTGACATAATGGTTCTGGGAATCATTGTGGGTAAAGGAGTTTGGGTTTAGTTGAAATAGAGCATTGTCTGCGTATGTTATCAAAGCAACAATGGGGTTAGATCGTAAGAAAATTTAAGCCTTGGATATTTTCCAATGTGAATGAATGTGAGAGAGGAAAGTGCACTGAGGTGTGTGTGTGCGCGCATGTGTGTGTGTTTATGTGTGTGTGTCCTGAGCTCAGATTGCGTTTCTGTGTGGAAATCAATGTGAATGAACCTAACTCTGTGAGTGTCTCTAAACAACTGCATTGCTGGCATATTTGTTAGTTCTGTCTTTGTTAGATTGAATGCAATTGTCATTATATTCCATGAAGTGCTCATATAAATGTCTACAATGAAATTTGCTTTTCAAAATAATTTAAGGTGCCTGTTGAGTAGCCAATATTTACAGTACTTTATGGAATCCTCACTGTAACTACAGCATTAGTAAAAAGTGAAATTTCTAAGAAAGAAGTGTAAATAAGCAGTGCAAATTTGTTGGAGTTAAGCCATTTTACTGACTATGGAGTAGTTAAAGGACAAGGTTGCTGAAGTACACAGAATAATTATTCCTTATGAAACCGAGCAAAAGTCACTATTTCTTGATAAAATAAATGCTAACTCCTCTTAAATGATCGGTTACTATAAACAGTGGGAAGTTTAGATGAAGTAACAATTGAATGTAAATTATACAAACATGGACAAGTGTTTCTAATGTTGTGGCTAACTGAATTTCTTTAAGATGCAAGACAAAGTGAATATTTAAATGCTCTAATATTTGGCAGTAGTAATACATTGCAGAGAAAACTACCAGTGATATCCTCTATGAGCATGAATTAATTACACTATTTACACTTAATTTGTGAAATATTTTTAAAGAGCTAGAAAATCTAAGCACTTTTCTATAAATAATTAGGCTGTGTGAGATTGGTGTGCTAGAAGCATATCTCTGAAAAGGAAATTAAGCGAAAGTGGAAACAAAAATAACGGTGTGTTCAAAAGTTGCCAAAGTACTGTTTAACAATAAGAGACTGTGCGCAAATTCATTTGATGCAGAACAGAAGTGTTTTCTATCAAGTATTGAAAAATTGCAATTGCTATCTGAGGGTGATGAACAAATGTAACTGAAAGTTTCCCTGACCAAAGAAATGCAATTAAAAATCTTTCCTCCATTTTGAACAGGAATTGTCAACGAGTGTCTTCATGGCAAAGGAACTGAGAAGTGAACCTTAATCTGTTTGTTTAATTTTTACAGGGAATGATCCGAACGAGTTGAATTAAAACGAAATTGTACATTATTGTTTGTCTCTAACTCCTCTTGGAACTTTTCCACAGAGAGCACTGCTGAAGAGAAGTGAATTGCTGGCCAGCTGGGAATGCTTTAGCTCAAGAGTTTACCTTCTAAAATAGATCTGGGGAAATACAATTTGAAGTATTAACACAAGACTAAATTCAAAAGTCCTCTAGTAACGTGATCACATAATACCTTGCTTGCGATTTCTAAATTTATTTTTGAATAAGTACCGTTCTATACTAGGAGGTGAATAAAATATAAACTTTTTTTTTTTTTTTTGGAAATTGTAACATAGTCTAAAGTGACTCCACCCGGTTCTGCTGATGATGTAGGAAAATGTAAGAATGTTTGGGGCTAATAAGCCCTGACTGTGCATTTCCTCCATGCTGTTAGCGGAACCCTAGCCTGAGGTGGATTGCTTAATCACAATTCATTGAGAGGAAAAAATAAAAATGTATTCTCCATTGTGTAAAAGAAGTCCTATCTAATAATACCCTTCCCAATGGAAAGCCTATATTACCAAAATCCCTCTTCCATATTGCTGTAGGTTTGGTGCATGGGCAATGCCATGTACCAAGAGGGGGGGACCAAAGGGTTAATAGATGAGAGTACTATCACTTCTTTACTAAAATTTTTTTTATATATACACTTAACACCATGTAAAGTGAAGAAGTGATGTGGTAGTATTGATATGATCTTTATCTAAATGAAGTGAGAAGCTATAGATGCCATCACAAGTGGAAAATTTTGAGTAGGGAAATTGTTCCTAGATAAGTGATTCCAAAAGCATTCTATAGTGATAATGGGCCAGAATTTAGAAATGAAGAACTGGCTCGTTTGGGAGTAAAAATTGAGAATAGAATCGAAAAAACTTGCAGATCATCCACAATTAGCAGGATTAGTGGAGAGGACTAATAGAACCCTGAAAGCAAAACTGTGCAAAGCCATGGCAGAAACTAAATGGAATTAAGTAGCATGTCTGCCATTATATTAACTAGCATGAGGATAACCCCACAAGCAGGGATTGGGGTTGTCACATTATGATGCAGTATGTGGGGTAACCTTTTGAGTTGCCACATTTATTTATTATTATTATTATTATTATTATTATTATTATTATTATTATTATTAAAATTAATATTATTATTATTTATTAAATAGAAGAAGCGACTCTGGCAGAGTATATGAATAGAATGTTGACTAACAAAAGTGAGATGCGAAATATGCTTCCTCCTAGATCAGTAGCGGAATTGCCGCCCGGTGAGATAAAGCCTGGAGATTGGATCCTGGTGCGGAGTGTCGGAAAAAAGCGGAAGTGGAGTGAACCGGTGTGGAAGGGTCCATATCAAGTGCTCCTGACCACACCGACTGCAGTAAAAATCCAGGAGAGGGAGGCGTGGATATATCAGTCACATTGTAAAGGTGGTGTCTCCTCCTCCAGCGGGTGTGTAGGTACATCTGGGTGAGTCAGGATAGACTTGGAGGGAGTCCGGCTACAAAGGGGGGCGTGGCATATAGAGCCCGCCCGTCTCAAACCCGGTGAAGAGTTTATTTACGCTCCAAGTCAGTAGAGACTCCGCGACTTATTCATTTAAGAAAAAAAAAAAAGTGGTTTAATGAAATGACTTATCTCTCCCTGTGTCTGTTCATTTTTAAACATATGTTGCACCTACAATGAATGTGAACAGTATAGTTAAATGCGCCATGGCAGTGTCTACTGCATGTAATGGATTAGTTTCAATAGACCCCAGTTTACCCCCACTTTATACAGTCGATGTGTCGAAGAAAATGGCACAGGCTTTGTGGGGGTAACCTAGGGGTGCCAGGGGAAATTATTGATTTTGTGTGGGTATCCACAAATAAACGACAGGAACAATTCGGAATGACTAACCGCCCTGGGGGAAGGGTTAGCATCTGGGGAGCCATTTCCCTATGATGTAATGAAATTGTTTGCATTAAAGGCTGCACCGACGAGTGCTTGGAAAACCCTGATTGTAAATGATACACCAATTTCTTTTCTATGTGACACGGGGGCATGTTGAACTGTTATCAGAAAAGTAAGTGCAATTTTTTCCACATCGGCTCAGCACTAATATGACACAAACTTGTGCTGCAAATGGGGCAATGGGACAGCGTAGCAACAGAGGAACTCAAATTTGAGGATCCTGAGGGGATTGCTACACTCTGCTCTGTAATAGTGTCCACACAGTGCCCAGTGAACCTCCTGGGGAGGGACATAATGTATAAACTGGGGCTTGGGGTGGTTCCTACAGGTCCTACTACGTGGGAGACAATGCGTGTGTTCAAGGAAAACGAACACAGTGAGGTTGCAGGGGATCAGATGGTGGTTCTGGGAACCGGACCCCAGCAATCTACTAAGCGTTGCAATTTGCAGATTCGCCCCCTCGTAAGCCGATTACAGGAATGTTGCAAATAGTGCTGCGGAGAGGACTGAAGACCCCCGTGTCTGGTGAAGTAGTGTCTGGTGAAGTATGAATTGACATATTTCCATGGTACAATCTAGTCGGCGTGTTTGTCGCATGTAAGGTGGTGGACAACACGTGGTACGTGGGTGACAGCCCACACCTAGCAGAGGGGTGATGGAGACGACCTCTGTGAACAGGCGAAGTGGGTGAAACTGTCAAAGCGAATGCGTCAGTAGGCGAGTGGTGCTTCTGTGATCGGTGGGCCCTGAAAAGGAGACACCAGGAAGTAGAAAGCAGAGTTCTCAACCTGGGGGAGCCTGGGTGGAGATCTCTGTGAAAAGGGATCAAGTCGGGGACTGCGCCCTAGATGGGAGTTTTCAAAGGATCTAAGTGCAAAAATTATGTATCCAAGTTGGAATTGCAGGATGCTACTTCTGCTTATTGTATCTGTTGACAGCAGCACAGGGGGGATCTGTCAGCTTATTGGGCCAGAATGTGTACCTATATACCCGCTAATGATGAGGCAGGAGGGGTGATTGATCAAGCCTTGCAACGTTTGAAAGACATATCTGATGCACAACAGCGAGACCTTGCACCAGTAGTGACAAATTCTAAGTGACTGGCTTCTGTCTGGGGGTTGGGAAACGGGAATTACATCTGCAATAAGTCTTATAGCTGGGGGATTCGCAGTACTGCTCTTTTGCAGTTGCTGTGGAATTCCGATAATTAAAGGAATGATATCAAGAATGTTGAGTACTAATCCACAGTATCAGAGGTTTCTATTACAGGACAAAAATGAGATGTATACTCTGCCCGAGGAGCTGAAGGATTGTTTGAACAAAAGAATAGAGAGTAGTGGTGATATGTTGACACATCTTCCCCGTGAATGAAGCACATGCTGAAAAATGAGAGAAGTGGCATGCTGGCGGATAATCAATTATAAACAGGGGGGAAATGTGGAATCATTTTTTTATTGATTGATTTAATTATTATTAATTGTTTATCCTTGCTTGCTCCTACTTTACTTTCTTTCATAACCTTTTAGGCCTAGAGTGTGTGTGTGCTTGCATATTTCTGATTTAGCAGGGGCCTGCATAACTGTTCCAGTGCGTCATGACATATAGCCTATCTAAAGTCATGCAAAGCTGAATGTCTGTACCAAGGACAAGATGTTTTTCTCTTTCTCTAAGTTTGCGTTTATAGAAAGCTCCGGAATGCATAACAAGATAAACTGGAGCCGGGGCTGATAGAGAAGACAGGTGCTCTCCTCCCCAACGAGATGTATGTGTGCAGCCTTACGACAGCGTGACGTAGGTGGCATAAGACAGCGAGGGGTCTCCAGATTACATCATGATGTGTAAATCAGCGCGGGGGGAGGAGAACGTCATGGAGTACCCCTACAAAAACCAGAGAGAGACTAACTGTATCATCCTCCATCTTGACTTGACTTGTATGGGGATCCTTTGCTGCAGAAAAGTAAACGGACTTTGGCTTGAATATTAACTTCTCTGCCTCTGACTGATTTTTTTCCCTGAGTAGTCTGGGTTTCTTATGTGATGGTGATACGAGGAATATAATGTTGAAATTCCTTTAACAGTTACTGCCTTCTATAAATTCAACCCTGTCATGCAAACACTGGTAGCATTTATGAGTGGATGATACCTGTTGTTTTACTCTTAGTACAATAGTGATTTCTGATGATACAGTCTGTTTGCACTGAATGTTCTAGCATAAGCATTGACTGCTGGTTAGTTTATCAAAGTGGTGAAACCAGGATTAGTGACTTCAGAAAGTGGGATGATTATATCTGCTTTCTGGTTGCACTTGCTGATTTAATTTGCATCCCTCTGGAATAACAATATCAGGAACTAACTTTTTTGACTAGGCTTATCATTCTGATGATCTGATAAAATCACAGTGTACCTGAATACAGGTGTGTGCACCATAACCTTAAAAACCCATTCACTTATCGTTCTGGGAGTTTTTTTATACTTGAATTTTGTTAGTTGTGTTTACAAAAATAATGCCTTTTTTTGCAAAAACTTTGGCTGGTTTTTTTATTATTCATCTTGGGAAGTGAATAAGTAGGTTGGAGTATGTGTGGTTTCTGCTTTTCAGTTGGCTCTGAATCTACTTATATTTTATTGTCATTATCTCCTTAGAAGGCGCTTTGTCAGGCTTTCAACCGCAAGTGTTTCTGCAGCAAAAAAATAGAGAGGAAACCTTTTGCTTCCTCAATCAGTTGTTTGGTGGAGCTTATTAAGTTCAGTTTAAAAAAAAAAAAAAGCTACCCTTGTCACTGCACTTTCACTTCCTGTCTCTGTGTGGGTGGGTTTGTGTGTGTGGGTGTGTGTCTTGTCTCTTTGTGTTTCTGTCTGTGTGTGGGTGGTGGAAATGTGTGAAGTTGTATGCTAACAAAACGGCAGAGGCAGAAATGTTCTGTTATGCAGTTTCCGGAACAGAGTACTTTGTGAAGTACTTGCTTTGATGTGGCATTGCAAGCGTGTCAGATTTCAAACAGGACATCTCCATCACAATGAACTGATGACTTTTCATTTGATGCACTGGTAGTTCACCATAGATTTGTCACTTGTTTGATGCTTTAATTCTTTTATTCCATCAGAGAGAAGAAGGCTGCTACTCGGCCAGCCCGAGCAGGGGCTTCTTCTCGAAGGGTCCTTCTGCGCTGCCACCCAGCCCTCGCTCCGCCCCCATCAGGCCAAAGGGCAGCCCCTGCTCCTCCCCCAAAACCATCTTCCCTTACCCACCCCAGCAAGGGTCCCCGCCCAAATCCCCCCACCGCATGAGCTTCAGTGGTATCTTCCGCTCCTCCTCCAAAGACTCCAGCTCCTCCTCCAGCACCTCCTCCTCCTCCTCCCCCATCACCATCAAGCTCTTCTCCCGCACCCGAAAAGGTAAGGCCCCAGCGACGCAGCAGGGTATGTCCGGCGCCCCCGTGTGCACCCAGATAGGATATTCAGAAGGACATTGCTCGCGAATTTTGAATGGGCAAGACTGTATAACATGGCGGCATTGTATTACAGGAAATCCCGCCGTTTGCTAAACGAGCTCATGCCCTTTTAATGAAGGCTTTCACAGGGAGAAGCCACGCAAATCGTATTCTTTCTCAGACACAAGTTAAGGGTGTAGCCTTCTTTTCAGCAGCAGTAGAAATTGTTCGACTATGTTGCTAGTTGCTGTGGGAAGGATGCCTGCTCACAAATATCTTCTGAAAATGCAGTTTTTCTGACAGAATGAAATATGGAACAGGTTCAGCATGGTATGCTCCAAATAATATATTTTTATTCAAATGTGTGGTAAAATTGTGCTCTTCTTGCAAAGAGTATCACTAGCTAGCTAACTGTTCAAGCCTACTATACCCTACAACACCTCTGAAGACAAATATCTGACACCTTACATCTAAAGACAAAGAAGCAACATTCTCTTAAATTTTTTCCTCATATTTTCTCTTACTTTTTTGCTAAGAGAAAAAATAAGAGAAATAAAATCCTGATGCACCAAACTCTATTACCTTCCAAATCTGCTCCTACCCATGTGTGCTGAATATTGAATCCCACCTGATTGTAAATCGGAAGCCCGCGGCCAGTTGTTGTAAATTGGCGCACATGACACCCACCGCCATGAAAGGGCAGGTGACGTGCTGTGTGCAGAGCCGACTGCTCCCTGGAATCTAGGGCGCTTTTACACTAGGTACAGTTGTTCCATACCCTGCCACAGCACAGTTATCCCCCCTCCCCTCTTCCCCCCGCTGGTCAGCTTTCACACTAGTAATATAGTACACTTGCTTACATGTCAAAATTCCAATGCAGCGGTTGCAGTCTGCATCTAGGTGGTTTTAAATGGGGAACGCTTTTTAAAGGAGGCGCCAATATATTTCGGGGGGTTTTATTTTTGAGAAGATGGTTTAGAATATTAATATCGCAAATGCATATGCTGCGCATGCCCTAGCAACCCGGTGTGTCATCTGTAACATGGATTATCACGGAAAGCAGCATGAAAATTTAACTCAAAATTTTCTTGACTGAATGCTTGATGTTTTTACTCATCCGAATCCTTCTCTGGGTTCCCAAACATCAAGGTAAGCTGAAAATGTATTGATTACATTGGATACAGGTGGATGTTGCATGCGGAATTCTTTTGCCCTTGTGTTTTTGGCTGATTTTGCTGTCCACTGCCTCATTTCACGAAAATCTATCTGTTTCATAACTTGAGCTGCCAGATTTTAGCACCGCGTCCCCAACGTTGAAATATCGTCGCCGCATTTTTCTTTACTTTGTCACAGCACTGTTCTCTTGATCTGTGATAACCACACGAATGTAACTACTCACAAATTATTCCATTAATCTCAGAATTTTTGCGTGTAGTATCCAGTTGCGATTGTATGTTTTCGTCCGCCTACATTTCGAGCAAGCATTAAATTTCTTCGTTTGAATGAAGATATCTTTTCGCCGCTGCATTTGTTGGAACAAGAGTGCCTTACCACACAACAGTAATCTTCCGTGCTCAAGTACGGTTGCTGTCTCAGCAAACAGATCTCTAAAAACGCCCTCTCTGCACAAGGCCAGGATGGCCAAAGTGTCCAACAGCAATAGGTAAGCCATTCAAAAGCAGAACGCACGCAAATATTTTATAGCTTAGTCCTAATTAGCATCAACTGCCCAAACTCTTTAGCCCAAGAATTGAATAATAAAATCATTATAATTTCTCAAAAACATAACACAATCAAAATTTGATTATATGATGCATTTTTAATGTGTGGGTTTTGAAACGTGTGTTTCCATGCATTGGACAAGCAATTAGAGGACAGAGATAACCATTTTTCTGTTTTCTCTTATCTCTGCTCTCGACCACTCGTAAAATTTTTTCGTACCGAAGAGAAGAGCAAAAATAAGAAAACATTGGTGCATCCCAGAAATCAATGGGTAAGAACAAAATAAGAAAAAATCAGGGATATGAAAAATCTGTTCTTATATTGCTCCTTGCATGAGGCCCAATGCGTCATAAAATAACGTTCTTACAGACTATGAGATTTTGCAAAGACTGAGGATTTTGCAGAGCGCATGTATTGGTTGCTGACAATGCAAACATCACTGAGCTTTCACTATATCTGTGAGACAAGACTGAAGACTTCCAATAATATTAAATGCTTTTGATTTTATTGAAATGTTCAGACAAAAAAGTTCTGTGACCACGTTACACCCAACGATCAAGATGGCAAGAGCGTACCCCAACTTGAGTAAAACTCCCTTGAGTGAAAATCCCCTCAAAAGTCATTTGGTGTAAGGCTGCCATACGTTGTATCTTTTGCCTTGCTAACTAGTTGAATAATGTTTTGCATACTTTTGGCTCACTGAACAATAAAAATGAACAATTTTATCCAGCTTATTAAATAAATGACCTGTCCACCTTCTCTTGCTTTGTAATTATTTCACAAACCATGTTAAAATAGTTACCACATTGTCTTGCTGAACTCCCTGCCAAGAAGGTTTGGGCTGATGTCATAGAAACAGTAGATTGGCATCTAAATTTGATTGGCATCATCAGTTCTTTATGGATGCATAGTAGCCAACAAAGAAAGAAAACGTAGCCTGAAAATTACAGAGTTTTGGACTGGTTTGAGATCATAGCGATACAATTATTCTGGCATCTTGGTCAGACCTCCCCAGTGTTTTCAATACTGAATGTATTTGAAATATGTACATTAATTTGGCGGCCAGGTAATTTTCCCACATTTTGACATATTTTCGCTGCAAAGGATCAGCCCCAGTATAACTGCCCTGATGTGTTTGCTAGATGGCGCCAACTGGGTACATTTACCCTCAATGACTAGCTTTGCATCACGGTGTAGGCCTACTCAGCTTTGCATGCTGTTAGCTTTAGCGACTCACACAGCTTACATTCTTCATATGCTCTTGGTTTATGCAGCTGGATATTTTCGTGAAATAACCTGGGTTCACCTCTCTTGACTGAGGCTATGACAACAGTGTTGCAGCTGGAGATTTGATGCTCACCCTTTGGGTGACAGGCCCAGCATAGAGCCTGTTATTATGCACTTTAGCCCACATCTGCATTGGGAAAATAGCCCTCGCCGAAGGGCTTCAGATAGAGCTCCAGACTGACCCCGGTGTCCAGCCGCGTTTCTCCACAGGCCACTGGCTGGAATGTGATCAGTTCAGCCTCACTTATAATTACTATCATCTTGAGCATTAGACAGCACGCAGTGTTCTGCTTGCGGTTCTCACTAGTTAACAACATGCGTCTACTGCAGTTGTTTGTGGTTTTCTTCATTGAATCTTGTGGTAAAGGTCATTGATGGCACTGAGCAGCCCATGCAGTTCAGTGGGAAAACAGGTCAGTGCAAGCAGTGAAATGGCTGCACCACAATGGTATAGCTTTGTTCCCTATAAATGACTGCAATTGACTGGACCATGAGAACATCTTTATCTTCAGAGACCGAGATGAACAGAAACACATCCAGGCCCACTTTCATTCTTCCATGACTCATACTGGCTTGATTAATGGACTGCAGTGATTTGGACTGTTAGTGGTGTGTGATTTCACAGCTATTTGCACAGCTATTTTTGCGCTGTTGGCTGCCTTGATAGAACCAGTATGTATTCCACTTCAGGATACTATCACTCCTTCTCTTACACTTTTTATCATAATTATCAGTCTCGTGTAGAAGCTCTCTCCCACTGCAGCATTGCCCAACACTTGTGAAGAGTGTAGGCTCGTGCGAGCATTTGCCCTAAATACAGATTCACTGAAATTAGTGGTAATGATGAAAGAATTAGAGGGTAATGATGCGCCATTATAGGGTGGCTCTGTGGCACAGTGGAGAGCGCAGTCACCTCACAGCGAGGAGGTCATGGGCCTAAATCTGGCCTGGGGCCTTAATGTGTGGAGTTGGCGTGTTGTCCCCATGTTTACATGGGTTTCCTCTAGGTTCTTCAGTTTACTCCCACAGTCCAAAAGCAGGTGTGTGAGGTTAATTGGAGACTCTAAATTGCCCATAGATTGGAGTGTGTGTGAATGAATGGTTTGTGAGGCTTGTTCTGAATTGGCAAGCTGCCCAGGATGTGTCCCTGCTTTTAGCCCTTCAGCTGCCTTCAGATGACCCTGATGGAGGAAGAAGTGGTTTCGATAGCGGATGGACGCCTGTGCCATTGTGTCTTGGCTATATATGAGTTATCTGCGAAGCCGGCTCATTTAGTCTGCGCTGACCGTGATTCTCCGGCATAATAGTCTCACGGCTAAGTAAACAGTCTGGATAGCATTAACACTGAGAAGCCGGAATTAATGCTGGGCCAAGGAAAGTGGTCTGAGTCACAGTAAAAACAGATCACGACAACCTCAAAACTGATTTACCCACGAAGATTGTGGGTGTTTGTTTTCATGTCCTGCGGAAGAGAAATTGCAGCGCGTCTGCCAGACCTCCTTCCTTCTGCCTTACAGGCTCAGCAACTTCTTCCCTGTGAAATACCTGGGACTTCATTTCTCCTCAGCCTCAAATCTTTCTATTTGGAATAGAAATATTGTTGCATTACGATATCAACTGCCAGTGGACATCTAAGCCCGTATGCCGTGTTTGGGGCCTTTGTTTCTGTGAATTCACAACACTGAGTGATGTAATTTAAGGGGGCGGCCATGTTTTTCTGTCTGCTGAATCCACGCGGCCGAACCTTCAGGCGCTTACGCTGGGCTTTTTGTCCTTACACTGGAGCAGCACAGAGGATTACTCCCATCAGCTGATGGAGTGAGAGTGATTCTCTGCCGAGTGGAGGCAGAGGGTGTCGTTTGGTTGCGCCAGGCGCAGCCGATGCGCTGGCTGCAGCCCAGCTCGGACTTGGGTCAGCTCTGATACCGGGGAGAGAGAATGACACCTCTCCTCTTGAGCATTTCCGACTGACCTATGACTGCAGGGAGACTCTCGTGCTGCTCGACCACCAGTCTTCCACCCAACCCCCCACCCCCTTCCAAATATAAGAACACCATTAAAGAAAGGCCTGGTTTTTGCTGGGTCTTTGCCCTTCACCTCTAACACCTGGAGATGAATTGGCTCGTCCTGCCGGTGGTAGGTGTGTTGGGTTTGCTCTATGGGTGGAGAGTTTTGCACCAGAAGCTCCCCCACCCACCCATACATACACACAAACACACACACACACAGCTGAAGTCTCCAGATGGGGTGCGAACGGTCCCTTACGAATCTGAAATGAGCAGCGATGAAAGGAGAGGGCGAGATCTATGCGCGGCGTGGCAGATCTCCACGCGAGGATGAGTCAGAGACATCGACGATTCCCCAAACATCTCTAACTCAAACACCTGTCAGAAAACGGGCCCCCGCTGAAACATTTCTCCTAATAAGCCTCTTTCTTAATGTCAGAATTGGTAAATGCCTCCTCATGAAGTTATAAACTATACTTATTTTTAAATTTGGCCCTTAGGAAGGCCTTTTTTGGCACTGAAAGACTTCAAGAGACATGGCTACTCTTTGTTTACCATTTCATGGCGATGTGTACAGTTCATCTCAAGGCTGTTGCAAATTTCAGTCTGTTTCTGTGTTCTGCTGGTCTGCCTGCTTCTGCGTGCTTTGGCTGTTGCATTAGAGCCCCTCCTCTCCATCCGTCTCCCCTCTCATTCTCCCACAGTCTTTCTGCTGTTATTTTTCAGGAATTGGCACTTAAAATGGTGTCCATGGGGGGAGGGGGGTGTTATTAAATAAATTTTCCAGTGAACATTTTTTTTCCCTCCTGCCATATCCTCAATTTCTGTCGTAAAAGAAGTGGGTAGGACGGCAATGTGCGCTCCGACCTTGGTTTCCATGGTTACAGTCCCCTCACTTTACGCCATTACTGGAATATTCCGTGCCATCAGTGTTGCCAGGAATTGGCCGTGTCCATTTCCTCTGAGGACTGGCGTGTGTGGATGGGCCAAACAAGTGCGGTTCAGGGGCTATGGAGTTCCGCCACATTTCCTGGGGTTTCAGTGATTCATCCCTCTCTTTGCGAAAGAAAACGATAGCCGTCATCCCTCTCTTTGATTGTAATTCTTTGTGTCTAAGCCTCCTAGAGGATGACAGGAAGTATAACAGATTTTTTTTAAATTTTTATTTAATTTTTTTTTTTTTTTGAGTGTATGCGTTCCTTACTCGCCAACAATTTTCAAGCAATCAGAGGAAAGATATTTTTATTGCAAAAAATTGTGGCAAAGCCACGGCGCCTACTTGGCCAAAATTAAACTTGGCCCAGATTTTCATTCCGTACACGCGCATATAAAATGTGAAATGGATTCGCGAAAAACTGATGTCACTAGAGCGCCGACGAGGCAAAAAGTTTACGGAGCACGAATGGATGCACGACAGACCACCATGCAGGCATCTAACCACAGCACCATGAAGGCATCTTAACTGTCTAAATGTAAGAGTGATCAAACTGACCACCTTTAGCTGTAATTAAAGATGTTTTTTTTTTTTTTTTTCAAAATGCCGGTCATATGGTTGTGGAGGTTTACACCTATCATTACTATGGAAGCTCTCAAGGACCACGCTGCCCCTAGTGGTTTGCTTCTTTTTGATATTCCAGTCCTGTTTACTGTGCAGTCTGGGTCCTATCTAGCTTAATTTTACATACTTAATTAGGAAATGGAAATAGTTTACCTGTTGTGCCAAGTATAAATTTCTTCATGAACTCCAAAATTTAGTTTACCATCCTAGCAAATATTTTCGGCTTCTCATTATCTACATCTTGCATTGTGCTATTTACATCACTTAAAGCTAAATGTAGAACAAATACACAAAGTATCCAAATATTTTTATAGGGTAGACTGTGTTCCAAACCACCTCTGGTTTATGGGTAATATTTGCACAGAACCCAAGAATGGCGGAGAGTGTGTACGTATGTAAGCGGGATTAAAGGAGCGGTGTCATGATTACTGTGCATGCTCAGAACTTTGAAAACTTTGTAAATCAAACGAAGTGAATCCACTCAATTGCAAGTCAATATCTGATTCCATTATTGCAAATCTTTGTTTTGCATTGTATTTACATATTTTAGCAACTTGGGCATTCTGCCTTTTATATTAAGTTTTTTTTTTAATGGAAATTCTAGGGTTCAACGTGCTATTTTGGCACTTTAGCTGAAGGATATTTTTCACCCCTAATAAACATCTTCATCGAAGAAGAAACTACCAGCTTACATTCTTCATATCCATTGGCTAAAGCGCTAAAATAGCACATTGAATTCTCAAATTTCCAAAGAAAACTCTTTAATATAAAAAGCATAATGCCTGAGTAACTAAAATATATAAATAAATTACAAAACTATGACGGAATAGCAACGATGGAAAGGGATTTTGATTTGCAGTCGAGCTTATTCGCTTTGTTTGATTTTTTTTTGTTCGGCTGAACAGTTTTCAAAGTTCTGAGCATGTGCAGTAATCATGGAACAGGTCCTTTGAGAGGGTTGTGGTGATAAGGCTGACCTTAAAGTAATGGTGCGATAAGAACGGAATGCGTCTGTATTTTCATATTTGTAAAAGAAGTGGGTGTGTGTTTGCTTTTGTGTTTTTCTGTACAAAAGTTTGAAAGGGTGAGAAGTGTTTGTTTTTTTCTGATTTCCTCTGTGAGTGTGCACGTGTGTGTATGCGTCTTTTGTTTTTTGTGTGTGTGTCTGTTTTTCTGCAGGCTTATGGGTGCATATTTGTGTTTCTTGCGTGCGTGCGTGCGTGCGTGCGTTCGTTCGTCACATGCGACAGCTAGACTTGCGCACTCTGCTCTCCTTACGTCGAGGTTGCTCCACTGCCTGGCTGTAAGGGCTCCCTCCAGCACATCTCTCCAGCTCTAATGGGTCGCCAGAGATGTCTCATCTCATTCCGCTCCTCACGCAGTGTGAAACCCTCGTTAGAGCAGGAAAGAGCTGCACTCTCATCCTGTTATTGCACGTCTTGTGTCGTGTTACTAATGGCTTTTTATATTCAATGGCTCCCAGTCCCACTTCAGATTCATTATCCTGCTGCGGCTGCAGAAGGTGGTCAGTCTATTTTTCCCAGTGACTCAGCTCACATTATTCCTGACTACAGCTCACACAATGGTGCGAATGTTGCTTTAGCTCATGGTTAAGCCGAGGACATCTTTTATGGATGTGTCAATGCTGCGCGTGTGCATATTATATGGTCTTTTTTTTTTTTTTAATCTCTCACTCCTGGGACGGTTCACTCGAGTGGATTTTTAATATGTCCTGAATGTTAAAATGCTGTGAATGTCACTTGAAATCATCACATCACATCTTGCCTTGGCTTCCATTCCATGTCTGCATTATGACTGATTGCATCGCGGCTGTTTTGGTGCGAATGACAGCCCAAGGTTCGGCTCGATTGCCTTCCTTACTGCCTCAGATTCTGCAGCATCGCTCAAGGTTGCCGCAGTTTACTGGCAGAGAGGGAAAACTGAGAATATTCTGTTTTGGTCTACACAGCGCTTAAATCTTGGAATCAACACACTTTTAGAGTGGTACTTTTAGTGTTGTATGCAGTGCTAACTGTATCACTATCTACCACATAATCACTAACTGCTTTTAATAGCTGTTTGGATCTAGGCATTGGAATTCTGCTTGCAAACAATGTGAAAGAAGCAGTCTTGTCAACATTGTGAAAGTAGACATTTTGTGTATTATTGCCACACTGCTGGAAGTTTGTATTTCCAATACAACCTTTTATATTTACAACAGGGCGGTTGGTTGATTGGATTTCGGAGGGCCAGAGAATTTTATTTGGGTGCAAGTATCAGGTATGCAGTTCAGCAACAACAGGGGGTGTTGTGTGTCAACTCTTCAGTTTAGTCTTCCTGGGGCCACACTGCCACCTTGTGGTTATAATAAAAAATGCTGTTTTTATGGCGGCATCCTTAGAGAGTAGCAAGTTGCAAATACTGTATTGTAGACTGTCTGAAGTAAGGCTGTTTGTTTTGCATGGCTTGCTAATTGCTCCGTTTTTTTTAATTTTGTATTTGACTGCTTTTCATGTTTCACAAAGCAAATTAGGCTCATGATCACGTGTTTGCAGGCATGTGCTGTAATCCTTTAATCAACAAGCGTGTCTGTATGTATTGTGTGTGTGTGTGTGTGTGAGAGAGAGAGAGAGAGAGAGAGAGAGAGAGGGGGAAAGAGAAATGTAAACTAGAAGATATTTGAGTGGTAAGAACTATTTCTAAATGAGACTGTTGTGAAATAAAGTGCTTGTTTGTGAGCATGTGAAAGACACGGTCCAGTATTCAGTCAACATTTGTCTTTAATGTTGTGTTATTTGTAAACATCAGTTGTTTTTCCGGACATACTCACTTTGGCACGTTAGGTTTTTAGTTACTGCTGGGGTTGCCAAACTGGGTTTAGGAAGATAAATACTTCTTGCTTTTGACAATGTTGAGGTTTAGATGATACCAGTCATTACCAGAGACATGCAGTGCTCTTGTGTTTTTCCTATTGATGATCGCGTTGTACATGATTGTCACCCTACAGTGTGCATGACACACATGTGGTTGTTTAACTGAAAGACTGAATTAGTTAATAAAGTTTTGGGTGCCTTATTAATCCATATTATCCATGGGTTTATCCTGTCAGTATGAACCCCTTTTTTGAGCAAATTTTCCTCTGAAACTAAAATTCCTACTGCTCTTGAACCGTTTAACTACTGGCATATTAAATCATGGTCTCTCTTGATAGGTGACACTCAGGGTGAGTGAGAATAGTGAGCACAGCTGAGAATATTACTGAAATTGAGGAAGTATGAGTATGAGGTTTTGAACGGCAGAAAAAGGTTGCTTTCTTCTGGCACTGTGGCCAAGCCTCATCAGCCTAGAAAAGCAATAATGCCACAGCCAAAAGCAGGACTCAAATATAATGTTACTGCTGCCAAAAGTGAACATTTGATGGATATTTTGGTGGTAATAACCTTGCATTTTTCAACGTGAAACTTTTGTGATTTTCAAATTTATTTGTCTTTCTCATTGCAGTGACATTCGAATTTACAGCGTCCTGCTTTTGGGTCGTTTTCTCAATCTGTTTTCGCTCTGATATCCCCTCACAATTCCCAGCACTAGTGTGCACCGGTAAGAACATAATGTGGTCACTTAAGGTTCTTTTGCTGTGTTGAGAAAACTCAAAGCCCCCTGCAGAAACCCTTCAGATCCTTAACGGCTGTTGAAATTTCGCTCCTGGCTGCCAAACTCATCTGTATTTTGGAAGTTCCGACCATTGGCTGGTCGTGTATTGTGAGAGGATTATTTGTATGATATATATATGAGTGGAGACTGATTGGCTAAAATACTCGGTGTTCAATGAGAATAGGCAGTAATAGTTTGGGGAGCGCGCACTTTGTTCTTTGAAGGGCTCCTTGGCAATCTGTGGACTAACCTTCATAAAAGGTTGGTCATACTGAAATTCACGAAGACACACAGCTATTGTCTCTGTGTCAGAGTAGTTGAAGTGATACTTGCCCAAACTTTTTTGTGGTCTGGATTGAAAACTATCATGAGTTTTGATCACTGGACACCCATCCAGGTAAGAACATTGATAACAACACATTTCTACAGATCTGTATAATGTTATACTATTAAACCTATGAGTCATTTTTGAATGATACTTAGTTTTCCCATGCAACAAAATATTTGACTTTAGAGAAAACATGATTATGCCTAGCAGCAGGTGTATGATGAAGGGTGAACGCATTTTCAGTGCTGTTTTCACACTCCTGCGGTCTCATTTTTATCACTTCTGGGTGCCTCTCTGTTTTCATGTGCGAGTGGAGGTTGTGGCTGGGGTGGGAGGAGCTTTAATGTCATGTGCCACTTCCTCAGGGAGATTACTCCTCACGGGGAGAGCTGCTGATGTGACCCTTTCACTCAGGTCAGAGATGGGTCTCCAAGGAATCATTGATATAAGTGGAGGACCAGTGTGGGCATCAACACGGTGATATTTCACATCAGCTGAGCTGTGACATTTATGGCAGGCCAGATTTTATTCAAGCTTTTGGTGTGTGCGCGTGTGTGTGTGCGTGTGTGTGTGTGTGTGTGTCTGTGTCTGTGTGCGCGCATGTCTGAGTACGTGTGTGGGTGAGTGTGCGTGCGCGCGTGTGTGTTTGGAAAAACCTGCTTCCTGTAGCATCATTTAAATTACATTGTACATTTCAGCAACAGCAGACCAATTTTACACATTTTTAGTCATTTAATTTTATGCCTTGATTTCGGACATCAGTTCAGTTTATTAAATACCTGCCCAACCATTATCTTCGGTTGACAGAAAAGGAACTTCTATAGAACCTATGCAGTTTGTTTTGCAGCTGTTCAAGCAGGTTCAATAGCAGGAAATACTTAGGCAAATCAGGCAGTAATGGATACAGTATATTTACTGTACCTCTTAGTGCTCCCCATGCGTGTCATAAAACTCGTATAGACCTGTTCTGATTGGTGCAGTGTGAGGGTGCAATACTAAGCACACAATTTCAATAATGAGTGATATCTTGGAAAACCCCAGAAGCCCTTTATGAAACCTGACTTGCCTTGTGTTCCCCAGTTGATGTGGAAATATAAGGTTGCTGAAGGTATCCAGGTCTGAAGGTATCCAGGTCTGACTGTCTTGGTTTTGCTACTGGAAGAGGTGGGTGGTGGCAAAACTAAAGCTGTTCAATCAAAACATCAAATTATCTGAAATATCAAACCAGAATCTCCACATAAGGTGCCCTCTGTAGTGAACTTCTTTCAGGTGATATTGCCAGTTAGCAAAATAATTGGATTTTGATTCAGTTATGCTGATGAATATTTCCTGAAGCCATATGGGTTATGGCTTCTAATGGAGGCCATAGCGGCTGGGTTTCCTTGGGGAGATCTGGCTACTGTGATCAATTTCTCAAGATTGTGGAAGTGCGGCCAAATCATGCTTGATTGACATCTGCCGGTCCAGTCACGTCAATGAGACACTCTCTAGTCCCCTTGACTCAGAAGCAGCATTAGACAGAATGAGAGGCGAGGAATCGAGTCACAGGTTCGGCTTTATTAGTGGTATGCCTTAATATTAAAAGCGCCGTACCACGGGGCACATACGATGTTAACGAAACATAGAAGCCAGGCAAACAGTCACTCTAGCAAACTAGAAAGCTGGACTTCAAATTAATTTGATTTTGAAATGGGCTAAAGTTTGCAACTGTGCTGACATGTTCTTCAGGCCTTGGGTTCAGACCAACAGGCTTCTCATGTTGAGAGTGGGGAGATGTTGAACTGGAACAAAAAAGCGATTCAATGATCTCATTGATAGTGGGAAGCAGCCAGGGAATGTTCTGTCTTGACTCTGATTGGTTGAATACTTGCTGGAGATTGCCGACATCAGCAATCTCTTTGGACAGTCCTGCCCACTCAACACCTGTTGCTGCAAAATACAAAATGCACTACTTGGTATTCATAAAGAATGCTGTAAAATTAATTCTTCCACATAAGTTATACGTGCACACCGAACCAGATGTTACATATTTACACGGAAATCACGGCATTTCCTGTCCGAGGGGTTTGAAACAAAACTCCATTCGATGTGAAGCAGTTGTTCACTTTCTTAAATGTTGTGATTTCTTTATTGTTCATTTTTATTGTGATTCATTTGGCTGTTATATCTTGTAAATGGATATACTTACAGAAAATTCTGAGCACCAGCAGTCCTCACAATGGCTGGTATAGAGGGTTTGTGAACTAAAACTATAGAATGAACTAATTCAGTTGCAGCTCAGGACATGTGGTATGTTGTACAGGCCCTGGAGATCCTCATTCCAGCCACACTCATGATCTGGCATATCAAACAAAGCTTTTATCACCCCTCCCTCAGTCTAAGCATGTGGGGGCTAATCATCAAGCTGGATTTTATAGTCCATACCCTCATTTCCAGCTCAGTTGTTCTAAGAAGTCTGCAATCAGTGCTCTTATTAATGCTATTATTAGCACATGGCTAGGCGCTGGTGTGGTTTTATAGCATGCATTATAATGCTTTCGATTTTAATTTTGAGGACACCTGCAGTACATTACATAACATCTCATTATATTACATAATACCTCATCGCATTTATTTTGCAGCTGCTCCTACCCTGAGTAACTCGCAATGACAAGGCACAAATCCTGGCCATGTCAGTGTCTCACCAAGTGATTTAACTCTAAACATCTTGCCGCATAGAAGAACTGCTTTAACTTTAGCCTTAATTACACCTGTACGATGCTGTGGCAATGTGTGAAGTCCTTCAGTTTCAAAAATTCATGGCAGTTTGACCTCAGATGAATACCCAGGACCAGAGTGAGCATCTCCTTGTAAAACATGCTTATGCGTGCGGCTTACTGGGCTGCAGGTTCCCTCACTCGGTAAAGGCCCTGCATGCTGTGCAAGAGTGACTGCTGCAGCATTGGATGAAATCCAGCCATGCCTAAGCTGACTGTGGCCTGTAGCCTCGTGAAAACAGTGCATGACCGTAATTGACTTTGCTCAGGGATATGGGCGAGATACAGTCAGTTTGGGTCAGTATTGTTCGTGACTGACATGCCTCCTACTGGCTATCCGAGCACCGGTCAGTCACAATCTATGCAAGCACATTTCTAGGTTTTCGCCGCCTTCCCTCTGTATATGTGAGGTGGTGGAGACTGCAAGTGAGAAGAAACAGCGATTGATAGGCATGTTTCGGAAGAGGGCGGTGGACTGTCTGTGCTTTTCCAAGATGGCAGCATGAGTTGCACAGGAGCATGCTTGTACATAGCTTGCTGATTGGACATTCTAGAATCATGTGGGATTGGAGATGCCAAATTAAAAAAAAAAAAAAATGTTTATAGCCGACCCTGGAGTCGTATTTTCAAGTTTGTTAGGTGTGTGTGTCGGACACGCGTGACTTTCCATAAAGGCTCTATTATTGACCATAAAAGCTCTCATTTTTCTCTTCTATGACAATAGAGCCTAGAATTGCTGGGCTAGAGGAGTTTTTTGCATTATCCTGGTCTGTCTAGCACCATAACAGTCTTCCTGTGCTATGTAGGCCTGGCTCGTGAATTTAGTACATAGAAAAACTGGAAATCCTCACGCCACACTGTTTTGCATTGCATTTGCGTTGCAGTATTGATTTTGTGTGTGTGTATGTGCGTGTGTGTGCCTGTACGTGGGCCTTTTGCTCTCTTTAGTTGCCTTTGAATGTCTCCTAGACAATCTGAAGACTGTCTAAAGGCAGAGAACGAAGGGGGAGGTGGGGAAGCTTGTAGGGTAAGTAGGAGGGCTGCACCGAGCCAATTGCCACAAGAGTTTGTCCAGACGCTGTTCCTTTTACAGACTCTTGCCATGCGAGCTATTTTAGAGGCGTTATGTACAGCTGCCCTAGGCAGTGGACTGCAGGAGTGTACGTGATTGCATGAGCCCCGCGGCGGCCCTGTAGGGTTCTGTGCGAGTGTGAGGAAGAGCTGCTGTCCCGGGGAGTGTGACATTTACACCCTCACCTACCACTGGTCCGTCGAGTGCTCGAGGGCGGGGGGGCGTCTGTAGCTGCTCGACCGACCATCACCACCGGGTCACTTCTAAAATTGTCTTCCAGGAGGTCTTAGAGTCTCTTCAAAGATTTTTATTTTATTTTTTTTTCCTGACTGAGGGAGCTGAGAATCTCCGGAGGGTCAGCTCTCTGCTCGAGGCCGTGCGGTGGCTCCTCACGGGAGCACAGCTCTGGTCGCTTGGTCGAATGTTCGTTTGGACTGACGCAACTTACAGGATCTGTGCTCGGTTTGTTTGGACTGCCCTTCTGCGATGGGTCTCTGCTCTGCTCATTTTGCCTAACTGACTGCACCAGATCCCTTTGCCGTAAATTTGGACTGACCTACTCTCCAGCATTTGTGATCTGCTAGTGGATTATCACGCGATTCGGCACCCCTGCCTTACCCTGAACTCGCTCTCGCATTCAGGATTCGCTTGATGACCTCTGTGCATTGCCTCATGTAAGGTGGGACTCGGCTGAAGTGCTAGGCTCCCTGCCCCCAGCCCCCCGCCCCCTTCCATGTTAACCCTCAACATGCTTCGCTACTGTGGCGCTCCCGAGGCCCGCTGTTCCCCATGAAGCGATTCGGTAGCCTGCGAAGGACCAAGAAGCACAAGGAGCAGGACAGACTGTTTGACAGACCGCACACTGCTCCCCACAGCCTGCTCGGTACAGTATGAGTGATGTCATCAACCCGCGACCCCCAAATTCTGCAATGGGTTAAAATGCCTACGTCCTGATTTCAGTAATCCACAGGATTGTTTTCCAATTGAATCCGCTGCAGTGGCAGATAGTGCTGTGTTGCATCAGTGCTGTCGTAAAGAGTCTTGTGTAACTGTCTCGATGCAATCTACCGTGGAAGGCTGGAGGGCAGCCAGCCAAATGAGCAGCTCCTTGACCTTTAATTGCTAAAGTGCCCGTGGGCAAGTTTAAAGGCTGCAGAATCTTTCAAGAAATTTTGTGTGCTGACGAGGATCCCACATGTTGGTCACTGGACATACAGGCCCAGCCAGCAATGAGCTCAGTCCTACTGGCTACTCAGTGAATACGCTTTTCTGCTGCTAATATAAATACCAGCGGTGTAAATAATTCTGATTTAGGGTACATACGTATTTTCCCAAATTTTTGTGCAATTTACAGTGCTTCAACTATAGTTTTTCTTGTTGTTGCATTTAACAGGGAATATAATGGTAACGTTAAGCTTGTCCAAAAGAACCAAGACCACTGCACTTCATTCTTGTCCAGAGGAAGTAGTTGCATCTCCTCACTCAAGTAACTTTGCCATTATTTTGTAGGATGTTAAAGAAAACCTTTATTTTCAGAGCAGAGTGCCAGAACACTAATGTAAAGATGCTGGTAACATCTCCTTTTCCCCAAATTAACTTCTGCTCTATGTTTGATTGGCAAACTTACGTGACCTTGGATGATTTCTGGATAGAAACAGCAAATGCTGTACCGTGAGAGCAGCGTGCCGAATAGTCTGGGCCCAGTTTGCTGCACAGCTGGGCTATGACCCCAAAACCCGCCTTTTTGCATTTTCCATTTTATGTAATGGTTCTGCTGTGAGATTTTCGCTGCAGTTGTTGCCACTGGTTCAGTGTCCAAAATCGCCAGTCTGAAGCTGCTTTCACACCGGACGCGAAACAAATTTTTTGCACGACAGATTACATTCAATTTCACGTCTTTGCATTGACTTTGAATGTAATCTGTCGTGCGAAAAATTCGTTTCGCGTCCGGTGTGAAAGCAGCTTTAATGAGAATTTGAATGGAGAGTGCGCACATTAGGGAAAGCTGACAGTGGCTCTAAAAGCTCTCTGTGTCGGAACAGTGTGAATTTAAAATGCATGGACTCTAGTTTCCCCAGGGAAGGTCTTTGAATGTATTTGTAAGAACATATGAAAAAAGTATGCATTCAAATTACAGAAGAGGTCAGATGAACTTTGAATACTCATAAGGTATTTTCCCAGTAATTTAAATGGCCACAGCTGTGAGCAGGGAATTCTGTCTAGTATGTTCATCAAGACGTGTGCCGTATAAATCCGTTCGACATTAATGGGCGCATACTAATCAAGATACGTGTTTATACGGAAGAATGCAAAATCCAAGCAGCTATTCTCTACCTCGTTTTCCCTGTGGAGGGTGCAGTCCTTCAAAAGCAGTTAATACCAGGCTCTTGGAGATTGAGATAAACATCTTGATCGCACATCGTCTCCTCGCTCACACACTCTCAATCATTCGTGAATCATCGCCTAACAGAGTTTTATATCGCTTCATTAGCATGTTGCCTGATTTTTGTACATGTAAAATGGATTTATATTTGGCATTTATTTAAACCCAGTGCTAGCTCTTCTGTGATTACTCTCTGTACTAAGTGAATATTTATTCATTTATGTCACAGATAAATAAATCTTCACTTATGCTGTTCCATCCGGTCTTGGATTCTATGGTTGTTGATTAGGTGCAGAAATTGTCGATTTGCATCGGCAAGGACAACTTTGCATGCAGTGTTAGTGTCGATGTGTGGGTTCTCTTTTGTCGCAAGAATATCAATCCCATATGACTTTGTGGCCTTGGCCTGTCTTCAAACATTAGGCCCTAAAACTCCCTTTCCTAAAGCTAGTTTAAAGGGCCATTTTTGTGGTGGAAAATTAGAAATTTTGCTGGGCTTGCAGTCTGCAGTATCTCTGTTTTATCAGAGCTCAAGTGTCTGAATGTGTCACCTTTATACTAAACTCCTGCTGCCATGATTGAAAAGAGTGACCATGAGATTATGAGCCCAAATGTCAAGCACTAATGAGCGTGTTGCTGCCGGCTGGGAAATGTCATTACGGAAACATGCGATTCTTCTTCTCGCCACCTATATTTCCCGAATGCCTCGAGTACTCATGTTTTAAAAGGGAGGTGTTGGAGCAAGCAGCCTGGTGTGTTGAGCTGGTGCCAGATGAGCAGGGCGAGTGGGACAAAAAGGAGAAAACATATCCTATTTCTGGCTGAAATGCAGAATAACCCTGTGATTCTGTCAGCAACCCTGGGCATTGCTACTGTTGCTTGCAGCTTTCTTACTCAGGGATCTGTCGGTTTTATTGAAAATTTATGATTGGGCCCATCGTTTGCCAGGAAATGTGCTGCATTAGTGGAACTGGGCCAAGGGCGTTGAGTGCGGTGCTTTTTATGCAGCTTGAGGTGATGTACAGTTGTCCTTAAAGGACAGAATGAGATGGAAAAAAGATCAATTAGTTGGCTAGTGTTACGGCTCAGTTTAGGTTGAGCCACACACACACAAAAAAAGGAGTCCCCTTTTCCCGTCCCCAGAGACGCAGGAACTCACGGGATGTTCAAAGATCAATGGATTTATTGTCTGGTAACCGCAGTTTCATTTTTTTACCCCCCGTCGTGGGCCGACAGGCATCTGTACATCCATCCGTCCAAACATTTTGCACTATATCTCGGAAGCTCCTGGGCCGAATCCAACCAAACTTGGTACCATAATACTTTGGGGTGGGGGAAGGGTAACCATGGTGACCTTGACCTAATTTGCATAATAATTAGGTCATGGGGTTAATAAGTGCAAAAATCACATTTATGGCCATTGTTAGCTGACTGATGAAGTTAGGTGGCCGAAATCTTTACAGCAGCTAGTCCTTCTCCTTCGACATCATCTGGATGCCAAAAGATCTTGAAGATGACCTTTACCCCAATCGCCAGCCGATAGGCGCTGAAAGGGGGTCTAGTGGAGACATACGTCCGTCCAAACATTTTGCACTATATCTCCAAAGCTTCTGGGCTGATTCCAACCAAACTTGGTACCATAATACACTAGGGTGCGTGAAGTGCCACTTTTACTGCCTTTTCGCATATTTGTCATACTGGCTGATAGGGGGCATGCATGAAGTATTCAATTGCAATTCTACTGAATCAGTGGAGTATGCAGGTGCATGTGACTTTAAAGTTCATAAAGATGCGACGGGGGGTTCACCGCAGCAACGGCTTTCTTGTCTTTTAAGGGCTTCGGACTCCAGAGAGGGCAAGACCAAAATAACAGACACAAAGAAGTCTAAGTAAACAAAATTACTAATCTGCCCAAAACAGGAGACAATCAATTTTCGTTCCTAACAAAACCAGGAGAAAACTAAGTAAAACAAAATGGCACCCACTCCTTCCGGCCCCGCACAGTTTCATCAGTTATGCAAAATACGATTCTGTGGACAACCTCACTAAAACCACGAAGCACTCAGGCCTTGACACAGTTTCACCAAATATACTTTGTAGCTCACGACAGACACAAGGCGCACAGGGCTCGACAAGTTCACCAAATATACATTGTATACCAAGAGTACCATAAAGTTGTCAAAAATAGAATGAATTATAAGAAGCTATAGAACCGATAGCTGCGTGCTCTGGGGGTGAGAGGAGATCTATCTTCCGACAGGTTGCGAGGATCTTTATGACGTCTAGGTTACAGCCGGTCCAATCACGTGAAGCCTCATCAGCTGGATCACCTGAGATAAGAGACCACGCAAGCACCAAAAAACGGCAAACTACTTCAAATATACGTCCCCGGATGTAACACTGGCATAAGATAATGTTATGGCGGGGTGTCTGTGGGTGTTTGGCTTGTAAAATTTGGGGCAGTTTCCCCGATCTGGCTGCTTTAACAACAACATGGAGAATTCGATGAACTCTCTTTCTCTCTCTATCATGGATCTTGCGGGCCGCACCTACTTTGAAAGTACGTACATTTAGGCTAACGTACAAATCATGCCGGCATGTTGGATTGTTCTCCATGTTGGAACAGCAAGGCTAATTCCTTTGTTATTGCGATGCACTGAATACATTTGGGTTTTGGATCAAAAGACGAATACAAGACAAGAGTTCTGAATTTCAGATTTTATTTTCTGGTATTTACACCTAAATTTTTTTTTTAACTGCAAGGCACAGGAACACAGCTCCTTTGGAGTCATACCATCAAATGTTTGTTAAGCAGAAGTATTGGAACTGTGTTTGAGGAAATGTAAGGAAATCAGGCTTAATATTCAGATGCGTGTCCCATGCTTGCATTAAAAACATTAAGCTTGCAACCCAGTTACATCACCAAACTCTTTCATTCTTCTTTGGTTATGGTTTACCAGGCTTTTACTGCAGACTTGCTCAGTTGCAATTTTTTTTGGGGGGGGGGGGGTTACCCTTCAGTCTCCTCATATACTGAGTACAAATGAAAACGCACCACTTGAAAAAAGTCAGAATTTAAGTTCAAATGAACTTCAATATAATTTTTATACAACAACAACACTACAGTTTCGTCACCCGACATACCAGGTGCAAGAAATGCGAGAATTTCAAGTTAACTGTAACGCTAGGCAATTTTTTGCAAAAACGCAACATCTTGCACGCACACCAAGGGAAAAATGAATTTCTCTCTGCATTTGTGCACACATTGCCTTTAAAAGCATGTGAATCCGAATAAAATTTCACTTCTTCACTGACACTTGTGAAACGTCGACACTATGCCGCGACTTACAGCCCCTGAACAGGAACGTGCCATAGACATGCTTCAAATTGGCGCCAGCACCAGGGAAATTGCCAGACGACTACACTGCGCGCATACAACGATCGCAAGACTCCATCAAAGGTTTCTGCAAATGGGGAGCACTCAGGACCGTCCTCGACCGGGTCAACAACGTGTGACAACGGCACGTCAGGACCGTCAGATCGTACGGGATCATGTCGGAGACCGAACACTATCAGTGACAAGAACGGCTGCTTAAGTCCAAGGACGACGTGTATTCATTCACCCCAACGCCGTACGGAACCGTCTGCGAGCTGCAGGCCTGCGTGCACGACGTCCTTATTTTGGCCCCATATTGACGGATCGTCACCGAAACCAGCGTCTACAGTGGGCAAACAGGCACCAGAATTGGCGACTACGACAATAGCACGGTGTCATCTTTTCTGACGAGTCACAATTTCACTTAAGGAACGCAGATGGCTGTATATGTGTTTGGCGGAGACGTGGTGAAAGTTATAACGCCGATTGTGTTGTTCAAACGGACCGTTGGGGTGGTGGCAGCGTTATGGTGTGGGATGGAATGAGCTACCATCACAGAACCCCTCTCCATATCTGCAGAGGAAGGGTGAATGGCGTCTACTATTGGGACCAAGTGCTGCAGAACTATGTTGTGCCGTTCTTCAACCAACACCACGATGTCCACACGTTCCAACAGGACAACGCTAGGGCACACACTGCAAGGGTGTCCATGCAATACATTGCACAGCAGAACATCCCCGTGCTTCAGTGGCCAGCTCTGTCACCCGACCTCTCCCCTATCGAGCACTTATGGGATGAAATTGGACGACGTCTTTCACGTCGACGCCAGATGGACAACATCCGAGAACTTGAGGTTGCTCTTGTTCAGGAGTGGAATGCTATCCCTCAGAACACTATCCAGAGACTGATCAACTCCATGCGACGACGATGCACCGCATGTGTCAATGCAAATGGCGGTCACACCCGGTATTGACTTTCCTGTTTGACCCCTACACCAGTTAAACCTCTCTCGTGAATTAACATTATCGTGAATGAAATTGAATGATGTTTACATGTCTTCTTAAATCATTCATTATCTCAAATGCATCATACGTATATACTTCACATATCAATCTGTGGAGCTATTCCAGATTTCGCGAGTGGTGCGTTTTCATTTGTAGTCAGTATAGGAGGTGCAATGTGTGCGCAGTTGGGTTAAAGCCTGGTGATCGACTCAGCCAGCTTCTTCAACTTTTCTCCCCAATGAAGTCCTAATGTATTGTAGGCAGTGTGTTTTGGGTCATTGTCTTGCTGCACAATGAAGTTCCTCCCACTTTGTTTGGATGCATTTATCTGTAAGTTGGCTGACAAGACGTTGTGGTAGACTCCTGAATTAACTCTGCTGCTACCATGAATTAAATCATCAATAGCATTTAGTTTGCCCACAGAGGCAGCCATGCTACTGAAAGCGATGACACTGCTTCTGCTCAACTTCATGCAGCGGATCCCTTCTTTCTCCGCACTGGCCTTTCCATCACTTTGTAGAGGTAATACTTCATCTCATCAGTGAGTAAAACTTTGTTCTGGAAATTTTGTGGCTCTTCTCTGGGCTTCTTTGCAAATTGTAATCTCACCTCCCAATTCTTACTTCTGATGAGTGCTTTGCATCTTGTGGTGTAGCCTCTGTGCTGCTGCTCTCCAAGTCTTCTTCCAGCGTTCAATTGACCTTCCTTCACTCCTGCCCTGTGTGATGTCACTGACTGATGTTTATGGGTAATTCTTCTCCGCTTTCTTAAATCAACTGCTGTTAAGTCTGTTTCTCAGTGCACCAGGGGTTTCTTTCTTTTTGAGAGTATTAGAAGTTTTTTTATGGGCTACCTCTAATGATTGTGCAATGGCCCGGATTGATTTCTCCCTTTAAGTTTCAAAATGGCTTGCTTTTCTCCCAAAGACAGCTCTCTGTACCCCATGTTGATTTATTGCTTGTAATAGTCTTCATGAGCAAATCTGAGGCAAAAACCAAGAGCAGATCTTCAGAACTATTTACTGTTTAACAAATCAATCTAACAAGACACCTCTGAGCAATAAGAAATCCCTGTCAGTTACATATTCCAATACTTTTACTCACTGAAATATGGGTGCTTTGATACCAATGGTTGTGTGTTTAAAGTAGAACAAACCAAAGGCAAAGAAAACACTCAGCACAGCGAAACCAAATAAAAGCACACCGCCTCTGCTATTCATAGATGTTTTTGGGTCATTTTTTAAAAACATTTTTTAATGACTAAATCAGCTCGAGAAGATCAGACATCTACGTTTTTGGCCGTGGGCCATGTCTGATGGGATTGGATTAGTCACCCGGACACCAGAACTCCTGTGTGTTCGGGGGTTAAAAATACTGTGATAGTGGTTGTATCAGGATGCATTATGTTTAGTAAATATTGTTTTTAACACTGCTGAGTGTTGTACCAGTACTGGTTTCTACATTCTGGCAGGAATGGCTTGTATGATAGTTCTCAGTATAACAACAATGACAAAATGAAAGATTGACATAAGATTTGGAGAGCCTACCTGTTCTGTTTATAACTGATACTGTCGTTTCTCCAGTCTCGCTTAAGTTGACAGGCGCTTGGGTTTTGGGGCCTGCTTTTGACTGAACTTTGTTGGCATGGCATCATCTTTCAAAATCTTCTGATATTTACCAGACGATTCAATTCCATATTTTGCCTAAACGTGCTCCTTGAAACAACTGGTTAAAAAGAGTGTAGAATATAACTGGTGACTCTTCGCAAGTAGGTCCAAGTTTGCTTTTTTGTTGGAGCAACCAACCGCCGCATACAGTGGCATCATTGCAAATTTTGTCGCTCAGATTCAAATAATGATCAGTAATATCGCAGCGTGATCATTTGGCGTAAAATTAAGCTGCAACACAAGTGACAATGAAGCCTAATTTGTATACACGTTGTACTGATCAACTGGTTTCTTGGTGTCGATTGGCATCATAACATCCAGGACATTGCAGCAAGAAGTAGTGTTTGATTGCGTAAAATATTCGGAATGGCATCACTTACAGACTTTTACAAAGGCCAAATAAAATAAAAGGTGCGCTTGCTATTACACTGATTTGAAAAGTAGGTAGGTAGGCAGGCATTTTCTTTTTCATTTTTTTTGCTGAAAGTTTTTTTTTCTGTGTGAAAGTTTTGTAGTTGGGTGATCTTTCTTTTTTTTTTATTTTTCTCCGTCACCGCAATATGTAAGGCATAAGCCAAACCTGAGAGAGACATGCTACCAGTAAATGATTTTGGTGTATGCTAAATTCAACATATAGATATACAACATCTGACAAACGTTTACAAAAAGTTTAATAAACTGAAAAAATCTTCAAGATACTGCACAAGCACAGTGCATTTGAATGACACTGAGCGAGGCTGAGGCAATTGCTCTAAAGACTCATGAAATTTTTACAGTTTGCATTAATAAGTGGAAGGCTACAGGAATCTGTCACCACGAAGTGTCCAAACGTGTTTCATTGCAAATACAACAGTTACAACCGCAGGTTGATCCAGCTAAACTAGCAAAAAAAAAAAAAACACCCATTTAAAACAGCAATCCATAACTCAAACTGAACTTCAACTTTTGACTGGAAGAACTAAACCACCAAGTGGTAATTTTTTTATTGTATCATATAGACAAATGACTTGACTTGCTATTTTCCATATGGTCTCTGGACAACGCTGTTTTTGCCGGCAATTTTGTAGTCCGTCATATTGGTAAACCTGTTTTGAACCGCTTTTTCTATTCAGTATCAATCTTGCGAACACTCACCTCGATAACTACCGATGAATCGGAAAGACGCTCACAAACATTTAGTGGGTTCCTACACGGAGCTTTGCACAAGGGCTCTGCCAGAGATGATAGACCACAAAACGGCTAAACCAGCGAACAAGAAAATGACGATATGAGCAATCAATGGCGTCGCACCAGACATCAGGGGTGGGCTTTGTAGCTTTTTATTTTAAATTGAAAACATGGAAAAATGTTTAAAGTCAGCTGCCCTAATGACGTTGGAAGGGTCGGGAAACCGGAAACACACCTATTTTTATTTGGCCTAATGAGTTGTATTTATATATTGGACGTTTGATCACTCAGTGCAAAAAAAATTGCAAAAAAATATTTATAGAACGAGAAGAACATATACTTTCATTGGATAAGAGCTGAAACAAATGTTGCCTTTGCCTTTAACTGAGTTGTCTTCAGTGTACGGCAAAAATGAAGGAATTGACCCCATTTTCCCAATATTTTTGGAGGGGACTTGAATATTTTTTCCAGCATTTTGAAGTGAGTCAAAAATCTTTGGGTCTTGGTGCTCTTGACATGGAATGACCCTCCAGCAAAGACACCATAATTTAGCTGACAATGATGGAGCTTGTGAGGTTGTGGCGTGTGAGTTTATTGTTCCCAACATGCAATCAGCTAAAGGTTTTGACATTGAAGGTTCAGTAGTTTCAATGATTGATCTGTTTTGTCTCTTTTTCTTAATCATTGTATGTCCTACCGGACCAGCGATCTGATGGTACACTTTGATTGGTTGAGTTAGCCGATAACAGGCTGGCAGACTGCACCGATAAGGAGTTGGTGTGTTGATGTAATGGAACTCACTCACGCAGAGCTGAAAGGATTGATTTGGGATTGTTTACTCTCCGTAATTCAGAACTTGAGACATGGGCCACTTAGCAGTTTCATGCTGTACAATGCCTGTGGTGCCGTAGTTGAGCCACAGACTCATGGTGGTATTGAGAGACTGGAGTGTGTCTATGTGCATCAGCTATAGACTGGGATTCTGATAGTAATTATTATTCTGTAATTATTATTTACCTCCAAGGGTATGAAATGCGTTGTTTTTTTTTTTTTGGAATGTCAAGCCCACATTTAAATAGTGTTAAGTGTAGAATTAACCCCAATTTATAATGGAGAAAACTGGGTGTAAACCTTGGTGAAAATAGTGAAGTAATTCTGCAGACTGAATTAAACATCTGAAGGAGTCATGGAAATGATTGAACATCATACAGTAGTCATGGGACCATAGACTGATTGCACTGATCAAAGTTCATTTAAATTAAACTAAATAACTGAATTATTTGTGTATTTTACATTTTTGCCAATGAATTTTGCTGGATAAGTTAATTTGTGGACCTTTTTATCATTCAGAGTCAATTCGCTTCATCCTTATTTCATATAATATAAGATTTACTCTCTTGGATTTGGGCAGGGGAGGAGTGTTGTTGCCTCAAAGCAAGGAGGTCATGGGTCGCGTCAGGTCTGAGGCCTTTTTGAGCGGATTTTGCATGTTGTCTCTGAATTTCTGCTGTCCGAAGACATGCATGTCTGGCTAATTGGACATGTTAATTTGCCAGTCGGTGTAAGTGTGTGAGGAAATGGTGTGCGATTCCTGCAATGGGTTGGCCTGCTGTCCAGGGTGTGTTTCTGCCTCTAATCAATTGCATGCTGGGATGCCTCCAGCCTCTCGGTGATTCTCAATAGGAATAAGTGGAGTAAGATGATGGATGGATGGATATCTTGGGTCATCATGTTTATTGCTTGATTGCTGAGTATTTTGACTTGATGAAACTGCACAGTTCTAGAACCTGGAGAAGAACCCTACCAGCCACTACCCAACTCAACACTCGGTTTCATAACGTCATTTAAGCTGCATCCTTCAATTGCGCCCATTTACGTAGTTTTAAATTGGTTGTGATTAGTTGTGACCTTCGCGGGCTGAATTAATTTTGATTAACTGTAAGTGCCTCAAAGCCCAGCTTGCCTTGTTTGTGTTCCCTCGATAAAAGCTTAGTCTCCGTTTGGCTTGCACATTTATAGGCACTCCCTGAGTAATGGCACACCTCTCGCTCGTGTAGCTGTCTTCTTTCCTCTACAGATCGCTTACAGTTTACTTTCAGCGCGGTTTCCCAGTTTCCACTGACACCAGCAGCTCATGCTTGGCCTGAAGCTGGCATCTAATTAGTGTATTTTAAACCCTTGCTGCTGTATTGACATCTGTGTTCTATTGAACGAACAGATAGCATATGGCTCTGCTAACAGGCTTTGGTTGAAATACTAGCACCTTGAATATGTGCAGCGCTACATTTTCTCCCTTGCAAATGTACAACTAATCCCCAAATCTGGTCCCCTGATAAGGTATCTGTTATGTTTCATGTAAGCAATCAGCAGACACTCCTGTTCCATGTTGTTTACGTGGTGTACATTCTTTTACATGGCTTTATATTTCCTGAAGCAGGCGTCTCACTCAAGGCGACAACACATATACCCCACATGGGAATCAAAGTAACTAGCAACTTTGAGCAGAACCAACGCGTCATCAGCGGAGGGCGTTCCGCGAGGCCGCACACATAGAGGAAAACTGTCAGTAAGACGGCAGGTCCCATTGATTATCTCCAAGCTTTCATTCTGTGATTACAGATAAGTGTGTTTATCCAAAAAACAAACACGGACAAATATTGACGTTGACTTGTCCACCCTCTCCGCCTCTATTGCCATCTTCTCTATCCTTCTCCATCATGTCTGTAATTACCACACCCGCTGATATCATCACGGTTCGGAATAAAAACGTACTAGTTTTTGGTCTCCATTCCAAACCAAATTTTCAGGTTCCCATTTATTTTTGGTTTGAATGCTCCCAAAAGTTTAAAATTAGGTTTGCAGACGGGAACCATCGCAAGAGGCCTATGTGTGTCCCCTGTAAAACTACATTTATGATGTCACCATTGTAATTGTATGGGCTTTATGCCCTCTAAAGCAGTGTATGCATTTTTTTTTTTTTTTGAAAGTTGAATTTAAAACACATTTTTTTTTGCCTTTGTGTTTTCAATGGTATCCATATTTGTCAGAGTTTTCTTCTTTAAAGAGGGAACTTGAGGATTTAGCATCTTTGGTTCTTTTATAATAATTTTTCATTGGCGTAAATATTGAGCGGATGTTAAAAGAATTGATGACCTTCTTGGCCTTAAGCATGTGTGTCGCCTGTTCTGAGAAACTGAAACCAAGTCAGCAGCTGTTGCATTCTGGGACAAACTTGACATCAAACATGGCAGCAGGCAATAAATTAACACTGCATTAAAGCAGAACATATGGTTTGTAAGTCCTTATGTGACCGCATATGTTTATAAAAAAAAAAATCTTTGCAATATTATTCATTGTGAAGACCATTCATTATACAGTCCTGTGATCATATAATTGCCCCTTCCTAATTTCTTCTATTTTTGCTTTTTTTTCACCCTTAAATGTTTAAGATCATCCAGCTAATTTTAATATTAGGCAAACATAACCCAAGTAAATGTAAAGTGCAGTTGAAGAGCCTAGTGCTAAAAGTACTTAAGTCACATTTTCATGCACCAGAAGATGAGGCTTGGAAAAGGTCTTCTATACTAATTACGTAAACCCACCACTTTTTCAAGATGGCTGCCGTAGCGGCCATATTGTTTCACTGATTGCAGTGAAAATCAATGGTGTCCTTCCTTGATGTAATTGCAATGCACCCACAAAATTTCAGACAAATCCGTTGCATTTCTTTTTGAGTTATGTTGTTCACAAACAGACAGACGGACAGAGACAGACAGAGAGACAGGCGAAAACATAACCTCCGTCCCAACTTTGTTGGCGGAGTTAATGATGTTTGCAACTAGTGAAGGAAAAAAGCTTTCTAAACCTATTAGGCCCTATGTGGAAAAGTAATTGCCCCCTTTGTTAATAAATCAAACAGTTGAACAAATTTACGTGATGGATTAGTTCAATTTCACCACACTCACTTTGGCATGATTTCTGATCTCCCTGTTGAATCGAAATAATCACTTATATAAAACCTGTCTGGCAATGTGAAGTAGGCAAAAAGCAGCAAATGATGCCACAATCAAAGAAAAAACAGCAGATGAGAAACAGTTTCCAACATCTGTCAGTCTGGAAAGGAATAAAAAGCCATTTCTGAGGCTTTTCTTTTGACTCCAGTGAACCACGGTGGGAGCCATTACCTACGAGTCAAAGAACTTGGAGCAGTAGTGAAGCTTCACTGGAGGTGCCAATCTACCAAAGTTCCTTCAAGGACACATTGATGGCTTATCCAAGAGCTCGCAAAAGACCCCAGTCAGACATCCAGAGAGCTGCAGGCCTCACTTGCCCCCATGAAGATCTGCATACTCAATCCCACAATAATAAAGTGAGTGGGGGGAAAAAATAGCATCCATGGGAGAGAGAGTTACAAGGTGCAAACACTGCTGACCAAAAATAACACAAAGGCTTATCTCAGATTTGCCAAAAACATCTTGATGGAATAATATTCTGTGGATTGATGACTTGCATAATGCTAAGACAGCGTTCCGTGATTAAACCATACCAACCATCAAACACTGTGGTGGTATTGTGACGGTCTGAGGCTGCTTTGCTGTTTCAGGACCTGGGCGACTCACCATAATTGCTGGAACCATGAATTCTGCCCCCCTGAAGGTAAATGTCTGGCCATCAGTGTGTTATGCCACAGGAGAATTGTCCTATTTGCACAAGCCAGTCCACCTCTGAATGACTCAGAAGAAACAAAAGTATGTTTTCAGAGTTTTCCAGTCAGTGTCCTGACTTGACTCTAATTGAGATGATTTGGCATGACCTGAAACAGGCCATTCATGCTCAAAAACTCTCCAATGTGGCCAAATTAAAATGATTTTGCAAGGAGTGGACCAAAGTTTCCCTACAATGATATAAAAGACTCATTTGCCAGTTATCGCTAAAGTCTACAGTTGTTGCCATCAAGGTTTTGAGAGGCAATTTTTTTCCACATTGGTGATATAAGTTTTAAATAAATGAAATGATCATTTAAATTCCAAATTTTGCACTTTGTCATTTTGTTTATCATATCAAAATTATTTGAATGATCTGAAACATTTAATATAAGGTGCCTTACCTTGTTCCCCCACAGACATATAATATATATTATACATATATATTATAACACTACAGTTAATTAGTTCAGCACAAAAATGTACTATTCCATTGGTCGCATTGTTACCATGGAATTGGCGTTAATAAGCAAAATTGTGGCAAGCCTTCCTCCCTAACCACCCAACCAAATCACATAATTCTTGTTTTCCCTGTTAGATAGATGTTATATTTAAGGAATCACATAAGTTTTTTTCTACCTATTGTGTATTAATTTTTTTTCTAGTGTTTTTTTTATTTTTTTTATTTTTTTAATTCCTCAAATGAGTCAGTTGGATGACGCATACACTCCCATGGAATTGATGCCTTTGCTCCCATCAGAAAAAGCAAATGTGATTGAAAAATAAAAGTTATCAGCGCTGCACTGTTGAAAACCACCAGATTTTAGCTGAATTATTTGAGGTGAGAGAGCTTCAAAAATAAATTTTTTGACAAAATTGATTAATTCTATTTTTTTTTTTAAATTTTCTTAAAGTGAACATCTTGGCGAACCTTAAAGGGAAAAAAGAAGAAAAACTGAAAAAAAAAAAAAAATCATTTGGAGGGAAGGCCCCTTAAATATAACAAATAAGCTACAAATAGAAGAAATTGGGAAGGGGCAAATAATTTTTTCATGGCAAGGTCTGAAGATTTGAGGAAGGCTTCTGTTCCATGAGTGGATTGAGAGCTTCAAGCTGTTCCTTGGTTCGTTTGATCAGCACTGACGCAATTCACTTTGCTAAATTGGTTCACCAGCTTTTACAAGGAAGACTGCTTCATAGGAAACTGGATTTAACTGGAAATGAGAATTGATATGAGTTTCAAAAGGGTTTGATCCTTGCCAGCGGGAGGTTCAGCGTGTAATAGGACAAGTGCAGCAGGTGGGGGTGGGGGGTGGTGAATTGGTGTAGGGGGAAGTGCAGAGTGTCGTCCCAGAAGCTACTTGAGTCACAGAAACACAATCTTGGGGGTAAAGGTCATCACCCCCCGCCCCTATGAAAGCTCAACGCTCCAAATACAGCCAGAGAGGGGAGAGGGGTGGGGTTTGAGATGAGAGGCGGCACATTTTACTGTGCCGGGGGGGAGTGGTTTTGTGTCGTCACCTCCCCGGCGGTGAACGCGATGTCAGTGTTTCCGTTTGACTGCTGCTCTTTCCCAGCTGTTTGGCAGTGGCGGCAGTCACCCCTCCTTGAGCCTGTCACCTGTCAGCCATGACAAGTCTGTGGGTGCCATTGCCTGGTAGGTATTTGTGGGTCATAATGTATAATCCCATCCACATTCGGGGGTTACCAGAGGTCCTGAGAATACGCTGGAGGGGCTGTAGAACCTCAGTACAAAGAATTGCAATCCGATTTTCATTTGTGGTGCTCTGCAGACATCTCAGGAGCACAAATTATTTTACTTTCGAAAGTCGTGGCATGTCAGATTCGCATCTCCCCAATTGAAATTAAGTCATCCTGATCTGAAGGCAATGTAGGTTTGAAAAGTGTAAACCCATTTCATGCTCCTTGTTAAGTCTTTTTGTTGATACTAAAGATGAACCATGTCAAAGGTAACATTGTTTTACTCTTCAGTTTTTAATTTGAATGTTTCGAAGGAGAGGCTACTTGCATTGTGAAGGCCTTGAAGTCAAAACACTCGAGAGAAATGCTTCACTGGCACGAATGTACTGCAGAATTAGATTGTGAATGCAAGTGCTATCCTATAGTTACCATGAAGCAACTTTTCACGACTTTGAATATAGGGCTTAAAATGCAGTCACAAATGTGAACAATACATTTTGTAATTGACTCAAGATTCCATGACGCTGTGATGAAAAGGAGGTGATTGAAATTCACTTGCATTGAGTATACAGCCTATAGATAAACAAAATGTTTCCAACATACCATGATAATTATATTCTAAATAAACACTATATATAGACTATAGACTGTTGTACACTAACAGTCTGTTTCTGTTTGTCATGTATTGCTCGATTTTTGGATAATTATGTTTATAACATTTTAAACGCAGGTATATCTGGTCTTTGGGACAGGAACTGCTTTAACCTTAATAATGACCTCAATCTGCCACTAGATATTCTCGCATTAGTGCAAGCACCTAGTGGGACATGGAAAAAGCTCAGCAGATCCTCGGTGAGATTAGCTACTGTTTGTTAGCACAACTTTAAGCTGAATGGCAAAACATGAATAGGACCAAACTAATAACACTTCTTGGTAAAAATTTAGCCAACCATTTTGTGTTAAAAATCATATAACAAACGCCTAATATTGAATGGGCTCTTTGAAGTCGACAAATTGTGTACTTTGTGATGTTCATTAGTGCAATGCGTGTAAATGGTGAAATAAATTTCAAACACCTCTTTGTCACAGAGGCAGGAAATCTTGGTGAGTCCATTGCGAAATGTATTGAACATATTGTCAACTGCTTAATAAGTCTTATATTCAAAGTCGTGAAAATATTGCTTCAAGGGGACCAATTGTGCTGATCCTTCTTTTAATACATATTAGTGATGTTATAATGTTGGTTGTCCATACTCAACCACTAAAAAGTTTCTAAACATAAGATACAGAGGTTTTACAGTAATCCAAGAATGTGATAACCTCTCTGACCAGCTCGTCCCAAGATCTTCGCGAGATCTGGGGGTTGTGCCGTCTAATTAGTATAGACCTACCTAAAGCCAATCACAGAGCTGGACCTGCCCACACCGGAAACTATTCTAGCAGACATAAACAACCGTAGATCATACTATGCCTTAGTAGCATCTACACTTCCAGAAATACAAAAGAAGAATCGCTGGTCATGTGAGATCAGCATCGCTCCCAAAGCTGCTCATCTGCTTACTTTTGGACGCAAAGAAAAGCACCCATTTCTCTTCCAAAAGACAATGCCACCAGAAATCAGTGGGTAGCTTTTTTGCTTGCTGGAAGCAAACAGCCGCGGCCAAAGGGAACGTTAGCTGTTTGTGCTCAGCATTTCACCAAAGGCAGCTTTGTCAATAAAGGATAATTCGACACAGGATAAGCGTTTCATCTGCTTCTCAAACCTGAAGCAGCTGCATCGATCAAGCGCTCAGAGCCGCAAGCTGTAAGTAACGATATAATAGCAAATAATGTAAGTAAAGCTAACGTGTTACGGGAGGCTAACAGGACTGCTAACGATAGTTAGCACTAACAACTGGCCTCAAACGCAGGCTTTGTAAAATATTTCAAGATAAAGCCTGTATCGGTCGCAACTGTTCGCAACTCACAAGCTTTGTTTCCATCCACTTGTCAATCAAGTTATCTGAAGTTAGCCAAATTTATTCATGAGAATAAAGCTGATGAAAATACGTGTCCATTTAAGGGCATTAAAGTGAATAAGAAGTAGTGCGTAATGACGCCACATGCTATTATGCTATCGTATTGCTGTATCGAATACATTTCTGACATTTTAAGCTGTTTCCATTCATTTTTGCCCTGAATTGCAGAACCTTCAAATGAAGAAAAAAAAATGTGTGTTAGCCGACTTTAGCTGGTTAGCCAAAATGGATTTACCATTTTGTTTACCAACAAATGATGATAATTGCACAAGTTGTAATAGTGCTTAGGTGCCAGCTATTAGCAGCATAGCAGACCATTATCAGAAGGCAACGACTGCATCAAAACACCGTCAAGATGCACTTGCAGATTTATTCGGCAAGTGACATTTCCATCAGCATTTATCGCATGAGCCTTTTATCGATCAAGATAAAATCCGATGAGATGGACCATACAAACTTTGAGTCTATAGTCTTGACATCAGGTCGAATTTCACCATCTCCGTAAGGTATTTTTAATTCGATATCACTTAATTCATGTAAGAACGTGTGGATGGAAACATGGCTACAGCTGCAGAAGCAGTTGCTTCACTGCATAAGCCCACCCAACTGATGGCCAGTTGAATGTGACTGTAGCACGGCGGCAAACGTAGCCAAGTTAGTTGCTAATTTAGCTGGTTAGCCAAAATGGATCGCGTTTACCAACAAATGATGATAATTGCACAAGTTGTAATAGTGCTTAGGTGCCAGCTATTAGCAGCACAGCACACCATTATCAGAAGGCAACGACGGCATCAAAACACCGTCACGATGCACTAGCAGATTTATTCGGCAAGTAACATTTCCATCAGCATTTATCGCATAAGCCTTTTACCGATCAAGATAAAATCCTGGAAGAGTAATATCAGGAGACATTCAACAGAGGATGTGTGAACATAAACCTCATTTGAAGCAAACTTTTTATACTTGTTTGTAATTTGGGTGCTTGTGAAACGGTCGCTTTACTTATCCATGACCGGGGTCAGCCTTATACTTGGGCTAACTCTCTGATACTACCGGTGAAAGCAATAGGGAAACGTACAGGTTATAACATGTCTGGTATAGCAAACAATTTCTCTGCATTGCCGTCCATTGAATATTAAATCGGCGATTCAATATTAAATTCTTTCCTGTAAAAGTGATTGATTCACTAGCTCCACATTAGCAACTCTTCAAGCAAACGGAATTTACGGTTTGTAAAACCCGTATTATGTTCATGACATAACCAGAGTTCTATCTGGCTCTTGCGCACTATCCATAACGCGCTCATTTTCCGCGAGCAAACACTGATCATTCTGACACAATAAGTCAACCATTACCACGGGCAATTTCCGAAAAGGCCATTTAGCCTGGACCACTACATCATAAAGCAGTGCAGAAGCTGTTCGTTACTCCATGCTCCAACAACAGACCACAGTTATTCACACAAACCAGCGGGTCCTTATACACAACAAAGCAGTCCATAAGCTGTTGGTCCACTTTTAGCTGCTCCTCACTGTCCACGTTTCCCTCTAAATGCAGACCCACCGGATTTCTTTGGTGTCCGGTCTACACTTAGGTATGTCGACCCGTTCTACAAATATGTCTGTCTGGGGTGGATTCTAGCTTTCCCTAAATCCTAGCTCTAGAGTAGAAAAACTGCTGTACTCGCCATAGTAGCCATAGGTTTATAGCAAATTCAAGCTTGAGCAACTGCATCCTCCACCTTCGCCGCTGCTTTTATTAGAACAAGTTCAGTTCATTAGATCTACACATGTGCAGCGTTAGACTGCGGAATTTCCCTGCCGATTCCTTATCAGATGGCAGACGCGTCTCACATTTCACTCTGGGGAGGTGGACCCGGAAAAATGCGTTCTGCAGCCTTGTCCCACTCAACTCCGCCCTCCAGAGAGCTAGCCATTCAGAAGAAAGTGGGCAGACGTGGAGTGGGGGCCAAAGTTGAAGAGCCACCCCAACGAGGCGCTTCAGGCAGAGACTACAATGGACTACCAATGGGGTTTTTTGAGGATGGCAGTAAGAGCTAAATAAGGACCCTGTTTTTGACTTTGAACGATCAGGAGTACTCTAGGGGAGTCCAAGGTCAAAATATAACCTTGGAAATGTAGCAAAATAGGTCCCCTTTAAGGATTTAATGTACAATCTGATACTGGACTCATCTTGGGGAATATCAGTAATTCAAGAATGTATCCTTGCATCTATATATACTGTAGATTCCTTTTTCTACCTGCCTAAAGTGTACTTGCATTGAGTGGCTAATTAATTTCTCCCTTCATGGTTAACTGGACTCAGTGCAGGGCCTGTGACGACTCTAATAATGTGGGATAGTTGAGAATCTGTTGGTTTGCATGGAGATGGATGGAGTGAGAGACACTGAAACAGATTTTTCAGTCTCGTTCTTTGGTTTTATGTTGTTTGTGCTCAGCTGTCTGTAATAGAAGCGTAACTGATTGATTGAAAAAACTTTTTTGTTGATAATGAGGCTATGGAGCTGGCATTAGGACCTGGAGTAATATTTCCTTGGCAGTGATTCAAAGCCTGGAGTGTTTTCTGCAGCACTGAAATCCTCCGTGTTTCTATGCATTGCTTAAAGTTGAACTCACGATTGGGTGTGTCTTCCTGAGGCATTGTAAATGGACAGTGGTACCTCCGATGGCACTGGAAGTGATTTTTAGTAAAATATCTACTTGAGAAAGTGCATTTAAATCTTTGAATCAAAAATAGTTTAGCATTTTTATGAACCAAAATTTTCTATTGCCTCGGTTTCTGTGAAGAATTAACAATGACAGCAGATGATATTTTGCATTGCTGGGGAGTGTAGACATGTTTGGTATCCTTTTTTAATTGCCAAGTTCTCTTGAGAGTTAGTGCACTCTCTTATCTTTTATCTTATTTTTATCTGGGAGTGTGCTGGCTGGAATGCTGCTGCTGAAGTAATCCTGACCTGCCGAGCCAGGCGTGATATTCAAGCTCATTCTCCGTGTGCATATTGTGCTGTGACATGGCATGTCAAAAGTTGAGGACCGGCACTGAAAATTCAGGTCATGTTTGCCTTCTATGCAGAGAAAAAAAATTCTAATCAGTCATGGTCATTATTATCGATGTTGGCATGAATGCACAAAAATGCATTTTAGCTAGTCATGTTCAATAGTGCATTGATATACTGTTTATCTCAAAACAACAAGCTACAAATCAAAATAAGTCAATCTGTTCAATCACTAGTCAATAGTTGAGACATTATTATAAATATTTTCTGTTCATATTATTTATATAGCAGATGAGTTGGTAGCTATGGTTTAAAAATCTAGCTGTTTGTTTCTCCTGGCCTGAGGATGACCAGACTGCTGACGTGTTAATGACTGAATGAAAGCAGTAATCCTTCGGCTGCACCAGGGTAAAACTGAACGGTACTGCCTTGGTGCCAGTGTCTCAAAATAGGATCTAATCAATGGTCTGATTCAGCACTATGGGTCTGTTGTTTTTCCCCCTTTTTAAAATTCTGAATTTTTTTGTTAACTCTGCAGCTTCAGGGCTTTCCACGCCACCTTCAACTCCAACCCAAACGCCCAAGCAGCCCCTTTTCGCGCCGGATACGCCAAGAAATGAGTCGGAAGGGCAGGAGGCGCGCTCGCGAACTTCATCTCTGCTCCTGGACACTGGTCAGCGGCCGGTGCTCCCCTCTGCCAAGCCTCCCATCCCCTCCGCCGTCCCCATCTCTACCTCACGACCTGTGGCAGTCGTGTCCAGATCACAGGTGTGTATCTCCCGTGTCTGTTATCCATCGGTATATTACTGCAGGTCTTTATCCGCTAGAGGTTAAAAATTCAGGGTCATGGAGGTCAAGTCCACCCAAGTATTTTGTTCCATTTCCCTGAATTTGCCAACTGCTACTGTTCTGCAGCCAGGGCGCACAACTAGTGAAAGATTAGGTGGGTAGTATAGACACAGGGCAGGATTTCTGCAGTCCATACCTCAGGATTTCCACATCTGGTATCCTGTGTCTGTGAATTGGCCCTGATTCCGCAGTCATTGGTGTTTAACTTGAATTACTTCTCTAAAATTTTGCCTGATTGAGGGCTCACCACAATTAACAAGGCAAAATGTGCTTGAGGGGGAAAAAATGAATAGTTTCAAGGTAAAATATTGAATTAATCCATGGCTAATGTCTAGACTTTGAACTTTATCAAGAATCAATTGAAACACTGAAGAAGTGTCATTCTTATGTTTCTGGGCACTTGCTATTTTTTTTTCATTGTGAATTTTGTACCCTTGGTTAGGCTGTTGTCTGTGTTCTGAAATGGCTGTGTATCATGCAGAACAGGTTTAATGGCAGTTTAAACTTTTTTCCCTTCGCTGTGCAAATTGTGTTGTGGAAGTCAATGGGAAACGGTGGATGTGGCAAATTTACAACATCTAAACACGTTTTTGCTGATATTTATGCACATAACCGCAAAAATACACACTCAGCAATAGCACAATAATGGCCGCTTGAGTTTTTAAAATGTGTCCGATTTTCCGTCCTTTCATGGATTTTACTGGTTGTTAAGTTAAATGTCCCACATTATTTCAACAAGGCTGACTGAACAAATTTTCACTACAAGGGCTACTGAACATTGTAAAATAATTTTGCACGAAAAGTGATTCCCTCAAAGGAATTTTTTCTTTTGATTGGCGGAGTGTGTCATTTCTGGAATACAGAGTTGAATTTTTAGCATCGGTAATTTTCTGCAGAATGAGGAAATCATTCACAGCCTCGAGATAAAGCTTTCACTCTCGGTCTCAGCTTCAGAGGTGTAGTTCCACAGATCACAGCCTTTTACTTCTAGCACCGCGGAGTGAACCGGGCCTGGAGATAGTGAAGTCGTCTCAGTCAGCCTTTCTGCTGATAGCTGCACTGATAGAGCTGTGTTGAGCGTTCTGTTTCATCAAAAGCTTGGCTGGGGCTGTGTAAGCCAAATGCAGATTTTAATACACTTCCTATCACAAAGTTCACACACTGCCCCCCCCCGGCTTTGAAAAGGCTTTATTTCAATGACTCTTCCCTTTCATCTGACAGTATAGAGCCCGCATCATAACAGCATTACATGACATTGCGCTGCCACTTTTTTTTTAAAACTTGGTTTTCTCGTGACAGGTAGAAGTGTCATGTGGTATTTATTTGGGGATTTGGAGCATGATGTTGAGGGATGTTGGGCACAAGCAGGCATACGCATACACGTTGGCTACACATACACAAAACGGCTCGTGCATACATTGTGCAGGCACCAGGCATACTGCAAGTATGGTGATGATTATTATTGTTTGTAATTGTAGCAATGGAATAAGCCACAGCTGGAGCAGTGGTATGTTGTTCATAAGGTCAAGGTGAAGGTCACATTTATTTCTATCGCACATTTAAACAACCAAGGTTTCCCAAAGTGCTGTACAAAAACTAATAAAATACTAACACGCACAAAAAAGAAACTTCAATAAAAATACCATACAGAAAAACTACAATTCATGGTGCTGCTCTTGTAGCAGCTGGTTGCAGCTGGAATCTCAGACTTTCAGGTGCCAGGGGCCTCTGTTTCACTGGCTGAATTTAACAGTGGAGATCACTGTCTCTCCAGCATCATCTCAGAGCCATGCTTAGGCAAACCACATCTCCAATCTCTCTAGTTCCAGGACAAATGAGGAATTTACAGCACTGTGCCCCTGTGGTTAGCACTGTTGCCTCGTAAGAAGGAGGTTTCGGGTTCGAGCCCTGGCCGGCCAGTACCGCTCTGCGTGGAGGTAGCATGTTCTCCCTTTTTATGCAGAAGATTCCCCCACCCAGAAAGACATGCTTTATAGAAACACTTCTACCAGTGCCCTTGACCAAAGCTCTGGCAGTGGACAATTATCCTATTTAGTTCAATGAAGTACAACCCCAATTCTGAAATAGTTGGGACAAAGTGTAAATTGGGAATAAAATCAAAACGCAATGACTTTTAATTCACACCAGCCAGTATTTTATTCATAATACAACAGAGATAACATAGCAATTGTTGAAATTGAGAAATTTAACAATTTTATCCACAAAATGAGCTCATTTCAAATTTGATGGCTGCTACAGGTCGCCTAAAAGGTTGGGTCAGGGGCCTGTTTACCATGGTGTAGCATCTCCTCTTTTTTTTAACACAGAGTGGAGGCGTCTGGGCATTGAGGAGACAAGTTTCTTGAGTTTCGCCATTGGAATTTAATACAGGCCTCCAGCTGCTGGAGAGTTTTGGGTCTCCTTTGACAGACTTTTCATTTAATTTTGCGCCAAATATTCTCAATCAGTGAAAGATCAGGACTGCAGGCAGGCCAGTTCAGCACACGGACTCTACTGCTATGAAGCCATGCTTTTGTAATAGCTGCAGTATGTTGTTTTGCATTGTCCTGCTGAAATACAAAAGGCCTTCCCTGAAATAGATGTCATCTGATTGATTGATTGATTGATTGATTGACTGACTTTATTGTCCACCAAAGTGGAAATTTGTCTTTGGCTTCTCACAAATATGTACAAATGACAACACACCATTAAAACAAACAGATATACAACATAGGATAAAAAGTGACAGTACAGAATACAACAGAATCAGTGGCCTGACCAGCCGCAGTAGGCTGATGACATGTAACATACTGCATAACCCCTAACATCAAGAGCAATAAGATGATACACATGTGCTTATCAGTAAAAACTATAAAATGAAAACCACACAGGTCCAACCAGACGCTGTCAGTTGACATTCAGTGCCAGAACAGCATGAAATCTGGAGGGGAGCATATGTTGCTCTAAAACTTTATGTACCTTTCAGCATTCATGGTGAAATCAGTCTATGGTCTGATAAGCCATTGTGGTTTTGTCTGTCGTCCGGCGTCCAGCGTTTGTCATCTGGAGCATTTTTTATCTTTTTTTTTGGCCTGATGAATTTTTGTGTATATTTGCCATAACATACTACTAAACTATATCTCCAGAAATTTTTTTTCCCCAGATTTTTGATTGAATCATTTTTGTCCGTTTTATGGGCCCTTGAAATTTTGGCCCCAACGTTAAAGATAGGACTAATAAATTTTTTTAAATTATTTCTCAAAGACTGCGTGACAACTTTTTTTTTTCTAAATCAGGCAATCAACTTCCCTTGGTATGGTCAATGTACAGTGCGAGCTCCATTTTGATTGAATTGACAGTGGGGCTAGTGGGGGTGCTGTACTTTATGAATATGCAAGATGGCCTGTGGAGGCCATATGGTTGCAGATAGAGATTAAGTTCGTATTTTCGACATATAAGAAGTCATATGAGCTATACATTGGCTTTGTTAAAGTTGACCTAAGATGGCTTTGAAAGGTCAAGGAAACTTGAGGTCAAGGAAAATATTAACAATGTTCAAAGATGGGACTTGAAATTTCAAAAAAAATATTTCTCCAAAGCTGTCCGATAACTTTTTTTTCTCTAAATCTGGCAATCAACTCATCTTGGTACTCTTCATGCACAGTGCAAGTGCCATTTTGATGGAATCGACAGAAGTGAGTTTAGTTGGGGTGCTGTACTTTAAGATTGGGCCTTAAGGAGCAAAATCATTACAGATAGAGCGTACAGTACCAGCGTGGATAAAGGTTTCACTTTCGCTCACACGCCGGTGGCCGTTTGTCAGCCGAAAGCCAAGTGGACGTGCCCTGCTCACTGAACCCAGAAGTACAGTGAGTAAGAAGGCATATTGGTCGGCTGTTTCATACATGTCTTAGTGTAAATCCCCGTCCAAATAAGTTCAGCGTTGAAATTCTTTTGTCGGACAACATGACGTCCATTGTATTTGTAGTCTAGTGTAAACGCCTGAAGTAATTTTTGCTACAAATTTTCTTTTGCGCAGTTGGCAATATATTTATTTCCAGGAAAGGTAATGTCTGCAAATTCATGTATTTTTGCCGTAATATTTACCAATAAGAATTAAGAAATGAAACCTTTAGTCCTAAAGCATCGTTATCGGGGAAAGCAAAACAACAACAACAACATGTTTTGCCACCACTTTAATATTAGTTAAATTATGAACAAAACCCGCACTTCTGAAAACAGAGATAAAATACGCAAATATCTATATAGTTGTAACTTACAATAATGGTGTCACTTTTTCCTAAATCCGCAAGAAATGTTTCAGCCTTTGGAAATCCGGAGTTTTTAGTCCTCGTTGTGCATAAGCCAAACAACTCTCAGTCAAAAAAGTGGTGACTTGTTCAGTCGGATCAAAGGTTGAACGTAAAATGTGCTAACTTTTGTCGCCTTTCACTCATAATTTGAGAGCTAATCTCAAGAATAAACTTTGGCTGCTACCGACAAATTAACGCGATAAAGCCCTTCTCAGTTGCAAGTTTCATAGGGTAGCACGGATTAAAAACTGTTCTCACAGCGGGACTGATTATGTTTTCACATTTGTGTTCTGTGTAAAATATTTATATTCAGATTTGATGGTGTAGTTATCAATTTGCAAACTGTCTGCAAGCCAATGTCTTACATTATTAAGACCAATATTTTGCCACGGCAAATTATTGACATTTACAGTGACATGAGCAATATTTAAAATTTTGGGCATCTTAACAAGAAATGATAGTAAATGTATTAATAAATATTTTGTGACAATAAATGCGTAAGTTGTCATCCATAAGGAAAGCGTTTCTACTTCATGTCTACTACTACTAACTGCCTCTTATAGAATTACGTATTGTAAAACTCTTATTACAAAAACATTGTTTGATTTGTAAATAAGTCGTATCCAAAACCATTGTGGTAGTTTATTCTTGCCAAAATTCAAGGCCTGCAATAACATCTTGTACACACCAGTCATACCCAAAAACCACTTCTCCCTATCGACAGTCCCTCCAAGTTCCGCCTGCCGGGACGACACAGTCACCTGTTGTAATCCTACCCCACCCGCCAGGCCGATCAGAGAAAGGCGGACGAAAACGTGCAGCCAACTTCTCTTTAACTTTAGCGGTACCTTTATCCACGCTGGTACTGTAGGTTTGTATTGGAGACATATAGGAAGTCAAATATGAACTTTCATGTGGTGACCTTCATATTGACCTTTGAAGGTCAAACTTGACGTAATACAACTACAATGACTTGTATTGCCAAAACGGTCACAGATGGAGCCTAGGTTTGTATTAGAGACGTATAGGAAGTCATATATGAGCTTCCATTTGGTGACCTTCATATAAACCTTAGAAGGTCAAATGTGACCTATAGAAGATTCAGTGACTTGTATCACTAAAATGGTCACAGATGGAGCCTAGGTTTGTGCTAGTGACATCTAGGAAGTCACATATGAACTTTCATTTGGTGACATTCAACTCGACTGTCAGTGACCTTTGATGGTCAAACGCGACAGTGAAATTACAATGATTTCCATCATGAGAATGGTCACAGATTGAGCCGAGGTTTGTGTAGAGGCATTTTGAAAGTTGTACATGAAGTCCATTTACTGACTTTGTCTTCTGTGACCTTTAAAGTTCACAATTGACATTGAATTTTCAATGACTTGTATCACCAAAACTGATTCGGAGCTTAGGATTATCTAACAGGAGGTCTTATTAATGTATGAGAACTTTTATTTAGTGACCTTGGTATTGACTTTCAATGATTCAAATGTCAAAAATCACATCGAATTTTCATAACTTGTATCATCACTATAAGATTACTTGCTGGTAAGCCACAGGACCCTTGGTTCTATTTTTAAAACATGCAAGTGTCCCACACCATATGCACTAATGCATCCCCATACCATCAGAGATGCTGGCTTTTGAACTGAATGCTGATAACAGGAGAGGTGGTCTTTCTCCTCTTTAGCCTGGAGGACACAACACCCATGATTTCCAACAAGAATGTCAAATTAGGACTCGTCTGACCATGGGACACTTTACCACTTTGGTACAGTCCATTTTAAATGAGCCTTAGCCCACAGAACATGGCAGGATTTCTGGATCATGCTCAACAATGGCTTCCTTTTTGCATGATTAGGTGGCATCCGTGGATGGCACCTTGGACTGTGTTTACAGACAGTGGCTTCTTGAAGTATTCCTGGGCCCATTTAGTGATATCAATGACAGAATCATGCCGGTGAGTGATGCAGTGGCGTCTGAGGGCCCGGAAATCATGGGCGTCCAGTAAAGGTCTTCGGCCTTGTCCCTTAAGCACAGAGATTTTTCCAGTTTCTCTGAATCTTTTGATGATGTTATGCACTGTCAATGATGAAACCTTCAAAGTCTTTGCCATTTGACATTGAGGAACATTGTTTTTAAAGTATTCCACAATTATTTTACACAAGCCTTCACAGGTTGGAGAGCCTGTGGCCATCTTTACTTCTGAGAGACTCAGCCTCTCTAAGACATCCCTTTTATAGCCAATCATGTGACACACCTGATGCCAGTTGACTTAATTACTTGCTAAATGTTCTTTCAGTTGATTCTCCTATATATTAATTGCTTTTTCAGCCTTTTCTTGCCTGTGTCCCAACTTTTTTGAGAGCTGTTACAGCCAGAAAATTTGAAATAAGCTCATTTTGCGGATAAAAATGTCTGTTTCAACACTTGAAATGTTATTGGGCTTGTATGTCACACAGTATATCCGGAGATAAGATGGCATTCCCACAGTATAATGGGTGCAGTGATGTTTCACTCTCCTTGAAAACTGTGTCTCTCCCTCCTCAGTAAACTTTGGCATGGGAAGTATATCAATCATATTTTGACATGTGGTTGTGTTTTCAAGGCATGCAAATTTTTTACAGCGGAGTAAGATATTGTCCCTTGGCCACACCTGTGCATGCAAATTGAACATGATGACATAAGCCAGATATTATGCAAACTAAGGCATTTCATCATAGATCTATATAAATTAGGTGTTCACCTGGTAAATGTTGGAAGTAAGTCATAACGATACGGAAATGGGTGATAAGTGAGAGTAGCCCAGTCCATCTTGGCGATGCGCTCTGTCAGCCTGAAGGATATGGCACTGTGCAGCTTCACACAGCCCTGCACTTTTGGCAGCATTTATCGGTTCCTGTATAAAAACCTTAAACTATGATTAACGTGCAAGTCAGGCGGCAGTACATGTGTTTGTTCATGAGCATTACAATGCTGTCGGGCCCTGAGGTCGAGCAGGGCGAGGTGTTTGTTCATGAGCATTACACTGCTGTAGGGCACTGAGGTCGAGCAGGGCGAGGTGTTTGTTCATGAGCATTACACTGCTGTAGGGCCCTGAGGTCGAGCAGGGCGAGGTGTTTGTTCATGAGCATTACACTGCTGTAGGGCCCTGAGGTCGAGCAGGGCGAGGTGTTTGTTCATGAGCATTACACTGCTGTAGGGCCCTGAGGTCGAGCAGGGCGAGGTGTTTGTTCATGAGCATTACACTGCTGTAGGGCCCTGAGGTGGAGCAGGGCGAGGTGTTTGTTCATGAGCATTACACTGCTGTAGGGCCCTGAGGTGGAGCAGGGCGAGGTGTTTGTTCATGAGCATTACACTGCTGTAGGGCCCTGAGGTGGTGCAGGGCGAGGTGTTTGTTCATGAGCATTACACTGCTGTAGGGCCCTGAGGTGGTGCAGGGCGAGGTGTTTGTTCATGAACATTACACTGCTGTAGGTCCCTAAGGTGGAGCAGGGCGAGGTGTTTGTTCATGAGCATTACACTGCTGTAGGGCCCTGAGGTGGAGCAGGGCGAGGTGTTTGGTCATGAGCATTACACTGCTGTAGGGCCCTGAGGTGGAGCAGGGCGAGGTGTTTGTTCATGAGCTTTACACTGCTGTAGGGCCCTGAGGTGGAGCAGGGTGAGGTGTTTGGTCATGAGCTTTACACTGCTGTAGGGCCCTGAGGTGGAGCAGGGTGAGGTGTTTGGTCATGAGCATTTCACTGCTGTAGGGCCCTGAGGTGGAGCAGGGTGAGGTGTTTGGTCATGAGCATTACACTGCTGTAGGACCCTGAGGTAAAGAGTAGTAAAACAAGATGGTCACGTCTACAAAAGCTATTCTTACATTTGCCTTGTTTGAATATAAGCAACTTCCGGACGAATATGCAGTCCTTCTTCAACCTCCAAACACAGTGGATTTCCAAATATATACGTCGAACAATGTATAAAGCTAATTTAATGCGACCAACAAGAGTCAGAAGCAATAAACAGAATATTACAGGAGCTTCTTATTACTGTTTACACTTGGGGCAGCCATCTTTAAATGTTAACTCGGGGATAGTGCAGATTTACTGACTTTCCAAGTCGGAAATCCGACCTCAGAGGGCGTTCCAGTTGAAACCTCCAACTCAGAAATTCCAACTTCCGAGTACCAATGGAACGCTGCATGAATCTCAGGAAGAACCAGCTATAGTGGGGGGTGGCCGTCCTCCATTGGAAAGCTACTCAAAGTTTTGTTGCAACATTTACTGCCATCCAGATGCCTTTTTTAAGGGAAGGCCTCACTCATTTCAGCAACACCATGCCAAACACCATACTCTGCACGTATTACAACATGGCTCTATAGTAGAAGAATCTGGGTGCTGAAGTGGTCTGCCTGGAGTCCAGATCTGTCATCTACTGACAATATTTGGTGCATTATGAAATGAAAAATATGACAAAGGAGGCTGCAAAGTATTGAGCATTGCATTCTGTTTTTATTTACATTTTACACAGTGTCCCAACTTTTTTGGAAATGGGGTTCTATTACTCCTGGTGAAACTTTGCACTGTCTGTGGATTGGCTGGCTCTTGACCTAGTGCATTGTTCCTCCTATCCGTTTTTATGGCTAAGGTCCCCTCTGAGTGGCTTCCGATCTTTCAGAAAAAGCAAAAACAAAAAAAATGTCATATAGGTATAAGGAACAATCTCAATTCCACAAGAATTGGGACATAATGTAAAATGCAAATAAAACATGTTTTTTTTTTTTTAATTCTATAAACAGGACTTAAAAATGTTTTGATATTTGTAAATATTTATGAATGTATTTGTTACGTGCAACATGTTCCAAATCATTTGGGACAGGGGAATGGAAAGGCTGAAAAGGAGAAACACCTGTCTGGAACATTCTGCAGTTTAATGGGTACAAAGGTCATCTGTGATTCATTTATGATTGGATATAAAACGAACGGTCTCAAAAGGCTCAGTCATTTACCAGCAAGATTGTTTGAAATTTGCCAGCTTTTCAAAAGCTGCATGATGAAATAATCAAACTACTTGAGAACTAGGGGTGTAATGAATCGATTCTGTATAGATGTTTTTTAAGGCATAGGACCCCCATGGGGTGAACATCTGAGTTTAATCGTTTCTTTTATTAAACCTGACGCAGTCTTGAACGAAAGTGCCAAACATCAAAGGGCATGAGAAATGCTTCTGGAAAAAAAATTTGACCGTTTCAGCGACATGCTGCACGGAACCAAGTAAAGGACTACAGAATTGTCTCCTTTTAAGCAATTAGGTTACTCTAATCTTGTCCCTGTTTACTTTGCTCAATTAGCAATCAAACCGGCGATTCTCTTTTTTACTTTGCTGAATGAGTTGAGCTGTTTATTTAGACAGCATGTTTGATTGCCGCATTCTGAAAGTTAAATGGGCATAGATCTGCAAGAACGCGTATTTGGCCATTTCGTGTGATTGTGATCATTTATAGCTCACATTCACGTTTCATCTGCTTTAATGTTTTCCACCTTGTGTATATTTTAGACACTTGAAATCCAGGGCAATCTGAAAATAAATCTCTTCATTTTTATTTTATCATTATAGATCTCCTAAAGATACCACAATGACAGATGAAATGCTTACTTGGGATGTGGCGATGTTGAACAAGGATTTTTTAAATTGTGATGAGACAACTTGCCGTCATGGGGCGTGTAAGCAGTCGCGTGTAATTTCTTGAAACATACACATCTGAAGCGTCTTAAAATGATTTAAAATGCTGCCGGGAAGAAGCCTGAGTTTAGATTTCGCTAATTGCAGGTGATCCGCCCTTCCTTAAATCTGCTCTCATGTACTTGACTGAATAACAATCAAGAAATTTAGCCAGTAGCCTATAATGATTAAGATGTGATTGTGAAAAGCAGACAAACCTAAGTGGGCTACAGTATTAGATTGAAAGAATGCCAATTTGAATAATTAAAAAAATCCTCCTCTGAATTACATCTCTCATTGTAGCATTTTAGGACATCATTTAAGATAAACTTAAAACAGATCGACCAGGAGTTTAAGCATCAAAAAAATACACAAGGTGGAAAACATTCTGAAAAGCGGATGAAACGTGAATGTGAGATAAAAATTATCACAGTCGCATAAAATGCTGTGGCAATGGCAATCGTGTTCAAGCAGTGCTGTTCTATGCCAATTTCAATTTCAAAATGCAGCAATCAAACACCTTGTCTTCATAAACAGCACAATTCATTCAACTTAAAGAGTAAACGAATCCACTCTTTGCAAATCAAGCAAAGTAAACGGGAACAGGTATACGTTTTTTTAGAGTTGCCTCATTTTTTAATAGGATGACGATTTTGTTTTCATTTGCTTGGCTCCTCTCAGCACGTAGCCGAAAAATACTGATGTCAGTCAAGTTTTTTCCGGAAGCATTTCCCATGCCCTTTGATGTTAAGCACTTTCATTCAGGACATCACTGGGGTTAATAAAGGAAAAGGTAAAGCTCAGATATTCACCCCATGGTAGCAGGTGGTGTTACTACGCTTTAAAAAAAAACATCGATTCAGAATCGTTACACCCCTATTGAGAATGTTTCTCAATGGCCAATAGCACAGGATTTCGCTGTCAACAGTCTGCAATTTTGTGAAAGATTTCTGACAATCCAGAAGAATCCGGACTAATCTCCATCCAAGACGAGGCCGAATGCCATGATTGGAAGTGTGTGATCTTCGAATCCTCAGACAGCACTGCATTAAGAGTGAACATGCTTCCGTAATGAACATAACCACATAGCCAATAGGTTTGTGAAAACTCCTAAAGACCTTTGACAGTGAACACAGTTTGTTGTGGCATCATCAAATGCATGTTAAGCTTCCCCTGTGCAGAATGGAATCCTTGTATGAACACTGTCCAGAAACACCGCCGACTTCTCTGAGCTCGATTACATCTCCAATTGACTGACACTAAGTGGAATAGAGTGATGTGGAGTGAAAAATCTACCTTTCACATTGTTTTTGGAAATAATGGATGTTGTGCTTTCGGGGCCAAGGAGAAGGACAATCCTGACTGTTATCAGCAACCTGTTCAAAAGCAAATGTCTGTCGTGGTCTGGGGGTGCATTATTGCTCTCAATGTGGGCAGCTTGCACATCCATACTGGCACAATTGAAGCTGAAGGGTACATGCTCATTTTAGAAAGAAATCTGCCGCCTTCCTGATTTTGCATTTTCCAAGGAATTCCCTACTTTTTCCAGCATGATAACGCCAAGCTACACTCTGCATATGTGGATTCACAGAGTGCAGGTACTAGACTGCCTGTCTGCAGCCCAAACTTGTCTCTAATTGAAAATGTAGATTGGGAACAAGTTCTGCTTTTAAAACTCCAACAAATATTTTCTTCAGTTGTAAATTGACGTCTGAGCGTAATTAAAAGAAGTGATGTTACACATTGGTGAACATGCACCTGTCCTAATACTTGGAATGTGTTGACTTCACATGTGAAATGGCCATTATTTTCACACAAAAAAAAACAAAGTTAATGAGTTAAAACATGATTTATTTTTCAAAAAATGGAAAAAAGTTGCACTCCAACTGGTGGAATTCCACAGGGAGTTCCAATCACAAAAAGAGCTAGAGGCACTCCTAGAGCGCAAACCGCCACCAAGGCAGCACAGTCCAAATCTTGGTGAGTGGGAGCAAAGTTGAGTTATCGCGTGTCATACAATTTCCAAATGGCTGCCGTGGCAGCCATATTGTTTGATTAATCGCTGTGAAAATCAATGGTGTCCATCCCTGATGTAATGGCAACCAACCCACAAAATTTCAGAGATATCTGGTCATTACTTTTAGAGTTATCTTGTTCAAAAACTCAAAAACAAATGGCACCGATTACATAACCTCCTGCCAACTTCGTTTGGAGGAGGTAAATATATTGTGAGTAATCTCAACTAAGAAAATGGTCCCAAATCCAAATAGATATACAAATCCGATAGAATACAGATTTACCTTTAATTATCTGGCAAACACTTAACAAAACGCTAAGATGACCCAAGTTGATGCTCTGCGACGAATTCAGATCATCTAATGCTCAGTGTTGTTGATCTGAACCTGCAGTAATTCCATCTCTGACATTGGTTTGCACGCCGAATCCACAAGCACATAGACAAGGCTCTGTGCTCACAACAGCTGTGTGTATTCATTGTAAATAAATGATATGCAAATATTTGCCTGCTCACTAAAGATATGCAAGAACTTGAGTCAGACTTGAAAGTGGGACAACAGTTTTAATGAATTCTTAGATTTTTTCAAATTCTGGTTAAACAGTACATGTGCAGGAAAGCGTTTTGTAACATCCGTGCATGTATATGCATTGCAGTATTTATTGTGGAAGGAGGCCTGATCTCAATATTGGTAGGAGCACCGTGTGTGGCTAGAGGGTGAGCATCATCAGATTGCATACATGGAACTTGCAAAACCCATTCTCTCTTTCTTGGTTAATAAATTGCAGTTGGGACTAAAACAAAAGCTACCATTAGTAAGTTCATTCTTTTTCCTGATTTCTTCATTTTGGGTTTTGGTTTTGCAGAAAAGTAAAAAAAAAAAAAAATTCCTAGACTACTGTCATTTGATTGGATCATTTTTTATGGTGTAGTTCTGTGTAATCAGAATTTAATTAAGTGATGACTATGGATGGCAAAACTGGTGTGAAATATTCAAAGGGGACCCATTATGCTACATTTCCAAATTTATATTTTGATCTTGGACTCCCCTAGAGTACTCCTGATTGTTCGAAGTCCAAAAAAAGCTCCCTTATTTAGCTCATACTGCCATCCTCAAAAAACCCCATTTGTAGTCCATTGTAGTCTCTGCCTGAACCGCCTCATTGGGGCGGCTCTTCCGCTATGGCCCCAACTCCCCATGTGGCTTCTTTCTTCTGACTGGCCAGCTCTGTGGAGGGCGGATCTAGGCGGAACAAGGCAGCAGAACGCAGTTTTCCAGGTCTGTCTCCTCAGAGTGAAACTGAGACACGTCTGCCATCTGAAAAGGAATTGATGGGCAAATTCTGCAATCAAACACAGTAAATGTGTATAGATCTAATGACATGAACTTGTTCTAATAAACGCAACGGCGAAAGTGGGGGACGCAGTGGAAAGTCTCGCAGCTTAAGCTCGAATTTGCTGTCTGCCTATGGCTACTATGGTGAGTACACCGCTGCTTCTACTCTATAGCTAGGATTGAGGGAAGCTAGAATCCACCCCATGCAGACAAATTCGTAGAATGGGTCGACATGCCCAAGTATAGACTGAAGACTGTAGAAATCCAGTGGGTCTGAGATTAGAGGGAAATATGGACAGTGAGGAGCAGCTAAAAGTGGAGCAACAACTTATGGACTGTTTCTGTGTGTATAAGGACCTGCTGGTTCGTGTGCATAACTGTGGTATGGTATATGAAGGAGGAGCGAAAGCTCCAGGCTAAACGGCCCTTTCGGAAATTGCCCGAGGTAATGGTTTACTTATTGCATCAGAATGAACAGCATTTGCTCGCAGAAAATGGGCACGATAAGCCACTTTCACGCCGGACATGAAACTAATTTTTTGTGCGACAGATTACATTCAAAGTCAATGTATTGTCTTTGCATTGACTTTGAATGTAATCTGTTGCTCGAAAAATTCATTTCACGTCCAGTGTGAAAGCGGCTTAATTCACCCATAACATGTGTATTTGCGTCTTTGCATTGACTTTGAATGTAATCTGTCCAGCGAAAAATTTGTTTTGTGAAAGCTGCTTTATGGATAATACGCCACAGCTAGAGAGAGCTCAGTTATGTTATGAACATAATACAGGTTTTATAGACCGTAAGTTCCATTGGCGTGGGCAGTTGCTTATGGGGATCAAGCGAACAATCACTTCTACAGGAAAGAATTTCCTATTCAATCTACGCCTTTTTCAGCATTTTATTAGCCACAACAATTTCTAAAGGGGGATGAAATTATGTCACGGTAGTGCAGAGAAATTGATTATAATACCAGACATGTTAGAGCTTCTGCGTTTAGTGATTGCTTTCAGTAGTATCAGAGAGCTAGGCCAGATATTTGTGAAGTATCCGGCTGATCCCAGTCATGGATAAGTGAAGTTATCACAAGCAGCCGTAAACAAACCCAATCCGGTATCCCAAGCTCTGCAAAACCAATGTCTGGTTTAACTACAGCCTTTTCAGCCCAACTTTGTGGACACATACAGCACCTCTCCGGTTTGCTTCAACTGCAGTGGCGACAATCAGCTAACGTTATAATGAAACTGCCACATTGATGCTTACTGAAGTAACACTAGCATACTGATCAGAAGTACTGCATATAAGTTAAACAGGAGCATTTTCAATTCGCACGGCATGCAAACTAATATGCAGTAGCTGGTAACCGAGCAGTCATAACAACCACAGAGACAAACCCTTGCAATGCAGGTCTCGCAGACGGCAAGTTTCGTTACCGTGGACAGTTGTACTAAGCATCCAAATTACAACCAAGTATTAAAAGTTAGCTTCAAATCACGTTTATGTTCACACACCTTCTGTAGAATTTCCCCTGATATTACTCTTGCATATATAGGACACAAACATTAGCAACAGTAATTTTGCTATGTTAGCCACTGTGCTACAGCCACAATCAACTGGCTATCATGTCAAGTTGGCTTATGCAGGAAAAGCAACTTACAGCTTCTGGGTCTGTGGGTCATGGAGTCACAACCAATCCAGGCTATATCTTCAAATATCTTACAAAGCCTGCGTTTGAGGCCAGTTGTTAGTGCTAACTATCGTTAGCGGTCCTGCTAGCCACCTGTAACAGGTTAGCTTCACTTACATTATTTGCTGTTATATTATTACTTACAACTTGTGGCCCCGATTGCTTGATCGATGCAACTGCTTCAGGTTTGAGAAGCAGCTGAGACGCATATCTTGCGTCAAAATATCTTTTATTGACAAAGCAGTCTGGTGAAATGCTGAGCACAAACAGCTAACGGCCCCTTTGACCATTGCTGTTTGCTGCCAGCACACAAAAAATAGCTACCATCTGGTTTCTGGTGGCATCGGCTTTTGGAAGAGGAATAGGTGCTTTTCTTCGCGTCCAAACCTAAATGGACAAGCAGCTTTAGGAGAGATACTAACAAAACTGCACCTCAAATTATTTGTGGTTCTTCTTTTGTATTTCCAAAAGTGTAGACGCAACTAAAGCATAGTATGATCTGCGGTTGTTAGTTCCTGCTAGGATAGTTCCCGGTGTGGGCAGGTCCAGCGCCGTGATTGGCTCTGGCTAGATCCTTATTAAATGGACGGCACAACCTGATGTCAGGTTTTGCCCTGATCTCGTGAAGATCTCGGGACGAGCTGTTCAGAGAGGAAATCACGTTCATGAAATCACTTTCTTGGAGTACGGCAAAACCCTTGTATCTTACGTTTAGAAACTTTTCAGGGGTTGAGTATGGACATCCAACATGATAACATTACCTGTATGTATTAAAAGAAGGATCCGCATAATTGGTCCCCTTTAAGTGACCACAATCTGTTTTTCTCCTCGGTCCTCTTGTTAACCCAAAAGACCTGCAGCAGTGAGCAGCTACTCTGTGCAGCAGCTTATTCCTAATTGCAATACCTGTCGTGGATTCCTCGAGCCATAAACCTGCGCGGCCCATGTCTGATAGAAACGAGGCTGCGCTTATATTAACCACCGTTCGTATTGTTTGAACTCCTGGACCTGTTTCGTTTTTGGTCGTAGATGGTACTCGTCCATAGAAAGAAAACATGTTTACCTTGCTGAGAAAATGAATATACCTTCAGGTTTTTTTCCCCAGGTTATAAATAAGTCAATTGATTATTTGGTAATGAAATGTAGCTGTAATATTCACTCGTTTATGCTGCGATTAATACTCCAGTCAGAGAGATCGTGTTGAATGAATGACCTCAAGTAGACACTAAGGTCGGAAAAGCCTTCGCTTTTCGCTGCTAAGCAACGAAGGGGATTTCCTAATAAGGTAAATAACTTGCTGGCCGTTCACCACTAGAATGGGGGTGGAACTTGATTCTTTTGCTTACTAACGAGAAAATCCCAGCGGTGAAGTCTTGTTGCATTTTAAATTATTTCACGCCGACGAGTTGTATGTGTTTTGCATAATCCCATTGAATTACATCGCCTTATTTGGGAAATTTGCTCCGCCGTTTTTCGCAGTGCTTCATTTTATCCGGAGCAGGGTTTCCCTTCCATGACGAGGCTCATATGGTACTGAACTGCATCTGGCTGTTAGAGGAATGTTCCACTTTCACTGTGGTGGGGGGTGAACATATGTTAATATTTCCATTTGGAGTTCGAGGTTTAATGTCTCAGGGACAGCACTGACTATAGCGCAGACATGCGGAAGTTCTTGCGCGAAATCATCTTTATTTGATTGCCGCTTGTCATTGAAGCGGCGTGCTTTACTGTTTTAGCCCGCATCGCATTGATTGGAATTTCAGGAGTGCTTTTCATACATCTTGTCGGAGCATGCCAAGCTCCCGTTCATGAAAAGTCCCTGCTTTCGTTTTATCTGTTTTGACGTGACTGCAACAGACGAGTCCTAGTGGTTGCAGTGTCACTTCTGGGAAAGCTACATGCAAGTCCTGCAAGTTTCATGCGTGGGGCGCAACTGGCAGTCGAACAATCCGTAGATTCTGTTTGATTTTCGGATTTCCATCTGCTTGTCGACACCACCGTACAGCCCTGCTTTTGCATGAAGGAGACGTGGAAGAGCGGAGGATCCAGCAGTTCACTCTGTGCCTCTGCATCTCATTCACAGGTCTACGGTTTAGCTGAAGGCATGCTTGAGAAACTTGAACTAGACACCGAAGGTAAGTCCTTTCCATTCATATTCTGTACTTGATGATGCTACTTGAGTTTACAGCCCATCTGAGCACTTGTGTTGGCTACTACTAATGAAGAATTTTAAGAATTTGGGCGTGCTGTATTGATAGACTAAATTGGCATTTATTATTTGATACGAAGCATGTGCCGCATTTTTCCCCTGACAACACTCGTGGGAGTTGAATCACTTATTTCCAGATATCATTTTGCTGCTGTCTGCACCTATTACTCAGTTGTGATTTGTGAACGTAACTTAATCGATGTAACGGTCCATCACGAAAGTCGTATTCGGTTGCTTGTGCAATCACTTTTATGTCCATGAAACGTTTTATGAAACTACGTTTGATCTTTCTCAGTGGCACTTACGCATGCGAACGGAGTTTCTTACTCCGACAGAAGCCCAAAAGCGCCTCGTACACGCAATTTCTGACCCGGATTCCACTCAGGGCGGCGCTGCGAATAGGGGATTCCTGCCGTGCACTGGGAATGCGGTATTCGTCATCTCGGATATATTTTTTCTTTTTCTTTTTTATGTCTCAGCCCTTGTGGTGTGCATCATACGAGTTTACTGCGAAGCTGTTGTTGGTTTCATCCGGTTCAACGCGGATGTCGGAAACGTGGAGGTTAGACATCTTTATTCAGTTACGCAGCCCTGGACATTTAGGTTTAACTTAACGCGCATTTCCTGTAACTACAGTCGTGAATGAGCGCCAAGCGCCGCGTTTGTCTGCTTGCCTTGGGGAAGGAACTGCGTAATGGCCAAATCCTCTACAGCATCCTCACTGACGTGCTGCATGTCCTTTTCTTGAACATTCTCAAAGGGTAAAAAATAGATATCACGATGCCCTCATGATATTGCCTTCGTGTTTTGCGAAGTGGTGAGGCGGCGTAGTCTACTGGACAACCGTTTATAGTGATGTTTATTGCATGAGCCCTCAGTCACTACCTCTGTTCTGGTTTTTCTGTCGGACTGCCAAGTTGTAGATTGCATATCAGCTGGAATTGGTTTGTCAAAATTAATGGCAAATTCAGTTGGAATTGTTGTCAGACTTTGAAGTGTATCAAAAACTATGGTATATGACACCAGTTAACCTACTTCTATGCATTAAAATTATGTCTACTGAAAAGAAAAGAAAAATAAATAAAAACAGACCATTACCCATTTTAATCAGCCGTAGAGCCTGTGAGACGCTTGCTTTTAGTGCAGTAATGGCCCCTGAATGTTCGTGTTCTACATGCCTTGTAATAACAGTTTTGTGTTTGTCTTTATTCATAAGGAAAAACGAAATGAATGTTCATGTTTGCCATTCTTTCTAACGACAACTTCATGTTTGTCTTGTTTTCTTTATTAGGGAGGAAAAGCTAAATTAATATTTGTTCTGCGTGTTTGTCTTGGTTACAGTATCTTTATTAAGGAGGTACTGCTAATTGTTTCATAGTAGATGAAGAATACTATACACCATATAACTTCAATCAGTGTTTGAGTGGATTCAGTTTTTGGTTTCAGGCCATAAAAATTGGCTTGTGGTTGGCTGTGGCAAGTGAAATGATTGCAGTGAACTGATACAGAGCCCTTAGTATTAACCCCTTTCTGCAGATGTAGACGCCGGCGTCCGTAAATTCCAAAATTTAATTCCTAAACAATTCTGTAATTGAATTTCCAAATGTCTAGCTTCATTTGAATAATTTTCAAAAATCTCTGTGTCACAAATCCTGAGTTCTAAAGCTTAAATAGGCTCATGCACAACAGGAAAAATTGGCAAAATTTTGTATTCCGCGCAAAGGGTTAAGTGCAGTGAGAGCTCTGAAGAGATGGTGTCTAAAATGTAGCTAATATGTATGCAGCGTGAAGGAGACATTGGTCTGTTCAAAAAGGTTATTGCTGCACATTTCAACATTTCAAGGGTCTGTTTATTTGTTGGTGAATCGTGGAAGCATTTACAATGTTACCCTTTGGTTTTGAAACACTTGATATCTCCCCCCCCTATTTGATGATAGCACCACTGTTTCAATGGTTGTTATGGGCATAGTATCTATAAATGCATGAATTTGAAGCGAGGTGGTAAAACTCCAAAGATGATTGAGGTTAGGCAAGGTAGGAAATACTGAAATTTCCAATTAAAAACAAAATAGTAGGCCTATGAGATATAGTACAGATAGCAGGAGGATTCTGTGGTAGCCAAATGTGTCTAATCTGGGCTTTATTGCGACTAAAGCCCCGTTCAGCTGTAATTGAATTCCCAGAATGATGCTTATGGAAGATTGCCAAAGCATTATGCCTGCATATTGTGGGAGATTTTAATTCTCAAGCTTAGTTTTTGCCTGAGAATCATTTTCCCATTTCTACTGGGGATGGAGTAAAGCTTTGCAGCATTGCAAAGGATTGGGAGACTTTTGCATGGTTTTACACTTAGAGGCATCTCAGTTTATTGTGCAGTGACTCTGCCAAACCTTTTTCAATTCAATTTCGCTTCAGTTTTGTTAAGATGGGACTTTTTGAACTTCCACTGCACTGGATCGATGTATATCGTGATCACCCCAACCGTCCGTTTTTCCTTTTGTCGTTCCTCCACTATTTATTGTTTCCACTCTACAGACTACAATTTTTGTTGGATTCTTTTTATTTTTGTTTTGTTTGTTTTCGTGGGGCAATAGGGATGTGAAGAGGATCCCTGTTGATTTTGATGTTTGGCAAATTCTTAAACTGAAGATTTTCCGTCGACGAGGCTGCCATATGGGTGTATTACCACGCATTGCGTGACCATGTTCTTCAAACAAATCCTGTGTCACAGTGTGCTTTTACTGACATCAGCTCCTGTATCTTGACGTCAACTCTTCACGGGCTACCATTGTCACACAGCACAACAGGGGCAAGTAAAAGCTCCCTGGCTAGTGACTGATTATACATTTTAAGTGCAAGTAGGCTCAGGGGGCAGCCAATCTGCTACTAGCTGGCACCATTCAATGGTAAAGTGCCAATTACATCATACTGGGAAACGTCTGAGAAATTACTCATGAATAATAGGTGTACCCCCTTCAATCAAACCACTGCAGTCCTGACATGCTTTATTATGCTATTAAATCATTACTTGGCTTTTTATTCTGCAAAAAAATTCTTTTTGTGAGATAGCAGGCTAGACCTAAGTTTAATTTCAGACCTTTAAAAATCTAATTATGAGCTTTAATGCCATTGAATCCTTGTTCCTTAATGGCAGGATTACATGGACATTACATGGAAATATTGGTCACAGTGATGGTAGCTAGTTAAGTTGCCAACCTGTTATCAGAGACCTGTGGGTTTTTGGGTAATTTTCAGGTCTTAAAATCCTCTGGAGATAGTAAGATATTTTTAATTGATGGAGGAAATTTGCACTTTGCGTTCAATAAGATTCCAAAGCATCATTGGGCTGTCATTTATTTAGTCCTGGGGTCCGCCAGACACAGCTGGCTCCACATTACCCTCAGCTAACCTCTCAACAAGGCTTTTATCTCGTTGCACTTTACAGCCCAGCCATAAAACAATCCAGTCACAAACGGGTGGCACAAATAAGGGCCTGTACAGAAATGGAGGGGGAGGGAGGTGTGCCTGTGGTTTGGTGCACTTGTACATGACTGGTTTTACTGGCTGTGCATCATTGTGTCCAGCCATACTTTTTGTCTCACAGGTTTTTTTTTTCCTCCAAATTTATAATTATTATGGCTTCTAAATGTGTTTGTGCACATTCATCACTCTGAACCAATATTGGCAGGAGAAATATTTACATGAAAGAGGCTGTTTTTCTTGTTGGTTTAGCCATTACGTGTGCTTGTTGGTTTGCAGATCTTGAATCCTTGGTGACAAGTGACGCTTCACTACACAGTCTGGAAAATTCAACCCCAATTTGAGACAAATTGTAGCCAAAATTGTGAATAAAATAAAAATGCAATGACTTTCAAATCACACCAGCCAGTATTTTATTCACAGTAGAAGAGAGATATCATAGCAGATTTTGACAGAAATAGACAGAAATTTTTACAATTTTATCCACAAAATGAGGTCATTTCTAATTTGATGGCTGCTATGGGTCTCAAAAAAGTTGGGACAGGGGCCTGTTTACCATGGTGTAGCATCCACTCTTCTTCTTAACATAGAGTGGAGGCGTCTGGGCATTGAGGAGTTTCTTGAGTTTAGCCATTGGAATTTGATCCTACTCTTGTTTAATACAGGCTTCCAGCTGCTGGAGAGTTTTGGGTCTCCTTTGATGGACTTTTCGCTTAATTATGCGCCAAATGTTCTCAATCGGTGAAAGATCAGGACAGCAGGCAGGCCAGTTCAGCACACGGACTCTTCTGCTACGAAGCCATGCTGTTGTAATAGCTGCAGTATGTGGTTTTGCATTGTCGTGCTGAAATACACAAGGCCTTCCTTGGAATAGATGTTATCTGGAGGGGAGCATATGTTGCTCTTAAACCTTTAAATACCTGTCAGCATTCATGATGCTTTTTAAAACATGCAAATGTCCCACACCATATGCACTAATGCATCCCCATACCATCAGAGATGCTGGCTTTTGAACTGAACGCTGATAACAGGAGGGGTGATCTTTCTCCTCATTAGCTCGGAGGACACAACGCCCATGATTTCCGACAAGAATGTCAAATTTGGACTCGTCTTACCACAGGACACTCTTCCGCTTTGCTACAGGCCATTTTAAATGAGCCTTGGCCCGCAGAACACGGCGGGGCTTCTGGATCATGCTGAACAATGGCTTCCTTTTTGCATGATAGAGTTTAAGGTAGCATCTGTGGATGGCATGGCGAACTGTGTTTACAGACAGTGGTTTCTTGAAGTATTCCTGGGCCCATTTAGTAATGTGAATGACCGAATCATGCTGGTGAGTGGTGCAGTGGCGTCTGAGGGCTCGAAGATCATGGGCATCCAGTGAAGGTCTTCGACCTTGTCCCTTACGCACAGCGATTTTTCCAGTTTCTCTGAATCTTTTGATAATGTTATGCACTGTCAATGATGAGACCTTCTAAACATTTGCAATTTGATGTTGAGGAACAATGTTTTTAAAGTATTCCACAATTTTTTTTTTTTATGCTAGGCTTCAGGTCGGAGAGCCTCTGGCCATCTTTACTTCTGAGAGACTCGGCCTCTCTAAGACATCCCTTTTATAGCCAATCATGTTACACACCTGATGCCTGTTAGCGTAATTACTTGCTAAATGTTTGTTCAGCTGTTTCTCTGATATATTAATTGCTTTTTCATCCCTTTTTTTTGCCTGTATCCCAACTTTTTTGAGACCTGCTGCAGCCAGAAAATTTGAAATGAGCTCATTTTGTGGATAAAAATGTAAAATGTCTCCGTTTCAACATTTGAAATGTTATTTATGTTCTATTGTAAATAAAATATTGACTCATGTGATCTGAAAGTCATTGCATTTTGATTTTATGCACAATTTACCCTTTGTCCCATTTCGGAATTGGTGTTGTAATTCAGTATTTTATGTACGACAGTAATGGACAATGTGAATATTTGCAGTGCACTGTTCTAAGAAGTCCTGCAGTGATTTGAATACAGTAGAATTTTTTTAAAACACGTCTATCAATTTTCTATTTGGTGCTCCAAAGGATGTACATACACTTCAAATTTGAAAGTAGGCTATTTATCAAAGGAAATAACCAATGTATGAGATGTTTTTATGATCAGTGTGACTGGGTTGCCCATGTAGTATGGAGGAGGGTACTTACAGAAACAGGGCTGTGGCTCATTGTTGCTGGTTTATGAGCTGGTGCTTCTCCCTCACAACAGGAGTTATAATGGGCCAAATTCAGAAATGATCAGATGTGACAGAGAGAATGAATAGAAATGCACTGTACCTTGGGCATGTTTTTCTCTGTTGCCTGTGGGATTTTTGAATTTATTGGGATAATTAATGCTATTCATCAAAAATATAGGCTCAAAAAAAGCTGAAAGTGGCCTCAGTTCTCCCCCCCCATGAAAAGGTTCATCAGGGCAGCATCATCAGTAAGTGTGAGGGGCCTGTTGCCAGTATCAGAACTCAATTACATTGAATTGATTGCTGGTTGTCTTCTCTCCTAGAAGTACAGTCCCTTTCCCCTGCCTCCTTAGATCTTAAATTAGATGAAATACACCAAATCAGATTTGTTCTTGTGTCCTCGCAGCTGCTGAAGAACCTGAGAGTGATATATACATGCGGTTTATGAAGTCCCACAAATGCTACGACATAGTTCCTACCAGCTCCAAGCTAGTCGTCTTCGACACTGCATTGCAAGTAAGTACCATTTAGTGCCTTCATTTTGAATATGGCTGGCGAATGATTCTATTTAATCTTTAGTGCTGTTAAAGTGGCTCCTCAAAGCTATTTTCAGCTTGCTGTTGGGGGCTGAAGTGTTGGGTAATGGCAAGGGAATTTGTAACATTTATGCCTCTGGATGGAAGTACTTGTTGAAGTCAGTAATGAAATGCAGCTCCCTGTCCTCCCACATACTTGCAGTATACAGGTCAGCCTTTTATATGGCCATATTGCCGATCTCATCACATCGGCAAAGCAAAATAGCTGTCAACATTCATAGCTGATGTGTGGTCGGATATGTTGGGCTAAGCGAACAGTGATGTGATCAATTCATGAAACTATTTGTGTGCAGCCATTATGAGAACCTGAATCTGCTTTGTTGGGGTAAATATGCATCCCCTCTTTCCGCTGCAGTTCTGACAAACCATTGCAGCGTCCATTTAGTGTTGCCTTTTATGTCGTAAGTAATTTGGAGTAGACTTGAGGGTTGTTTCCATGAGTGTTATGTATTTCAATGCAAGGTTCCTTTTTGTATGCTAGTTTTCTTTTATCATGTCTATTTTTAGCATTTTGTTTCAAAAATTTCTGTGAATGCATCTCCTATTTCAAAAAAGTGGTTTTAGTGAACAAAGAGTTCATTTCTCCCCTGACAAGCATGAGGAATTTTCCCTGCTTTTATTGTCCTCCGTTTGTGTTTGGCTGTAGTGCCATCAGTGCTGTTGAATATTTTATTGAGGCGCAGTAAACCTTCCTGCAGGCTTTTATCTTCTGGTCTTTCTGTCCTCAGCTGATTTTAGTGGATGCAAACATTTGCATTTTGTGGCGTTAGCAGATACTGAAAGGCTGTCTTTCGTTAGAGTATGATGCTGCTGGAAAACGAAGCCAACGCTCCTCGCTGTTGAGCGACCCTATTTACAGAGCAAACATTTAAGATCCTCTTTCTCTCTTGGCCACGTGGACATAGTAGTGAGAGAAATGTAAATAGCCTGTGTGTGTGTGTGTGTGTGTGTGTGTGGTGGGTGAACTACCAACTGTAAGGCATACACAATGGATGGGAGTTTGTCTGCAGTTTAGTTTTGCATTAAAATGAGCATTTATGTTTTTTCAAAAAAAAAAAATAAAAAATACAAGGAGAGCATAACTAACAATGCCACTTCTGTTCACAAATAACACAGGCTTTATTTATGTCTGTCTATAATTTAGACTTCTTGAGAACATGTGTGCAAATGTTATTTACTTCTGTGGCAAAGTAGATTTCCGAGACAATTTTTCGAAAATATGTTTAATGTAATGAATTACATCAGATGAGATAAAATTTCCAGGGAGCTGTTAAGGTCATTAACTGTATTCTTTGAAGTGGGGAAAAAAAATAATCTGTGTTTCTAGTAACCTTACCCATCATACACATCGAACCCAAAGTTTTTTGACTACTGTTCTAAAATAAAATCAACAAGTACCGGTCCTACCCTATTCCACCCTGTGCAGCATCTGGTTTTTAAGGTTTTCCTATTGTACCTGCACCATATGCATGGAGTGATTGAAACGAAACTGAATGTGCCACGTTCCATCCCTGCTTCTGATGAAACTGAATTTAATAGATGCATTTCTTGTTCATTATAGGTGTAGCCCTCTTAGACTGGTGATATCAGAAAGACGTTAAAGATTGTCCCAAAAAAAATTATGAAATGCATGCAATTAGGCTGTCCTTGACTAAAACAAATCTACCGTCAACCAATGGTTGGCCTTTTTTCCAATGGGCCAAAAATTTTAAACTCCGTTCAGAGCCTCCGATTCATGCTGCCCTTGCAGATTCTGCCCTTGCACTTGTGGATTTGATGTGTGACCACACAACAGGATGATGCTTTTATTTGACCCAACCATAATGAATTCTAATGCATGGGCTATGTTTTCTTTTGTAAACCTGGTTAGTCTCATTAATATTTCAAATCTTTTTTCGCAAAAAATATATTTTATTGTTGAGTATAACAGTCTAGAAGTTTGAAATTCACATGGACTCTGCTCTGATAGTGTCTCTTTAATAGACGCAAAATGGAAATGACATTCAATAAAGAATAGGATTGATTCAAAAAGTTTTAATTTTCATTTAGGCTATTGATTTTTAAAGGTTGAACTCCTTGTGTTTTTGTCATGCTTCAATAAAACTGTAGATGTTACAGACCATTCCAACAAGCTGCCGTGACAGATGCTTTGTTTTTCGACATTAATTGAAACAACAATACCAATTGAACCAAAAGAAGTATCCTTGAAGTCCAACAAAATTTAGCAGAAATTATTAATAACCAAATTACCAATCAAGGAAATTACAAAAAAAATGTGATTAGGATAAAATCGCAAGTTTTAAATTGTAGTGCTGAGTGAAATGGCTCTTTATCGTTAAGGAAGTGGCTATTCGCCCCGCAGCCAGGTAAATTGGGGAAAGAGATCGGCAATCTGCCCCGCAGTGGGTCCGACGAGAAGTAGTTCTACTATTCGCACCGTGGCGGGAAGGACAAGCGAAGCACTTCTGCTATTTGCTATTGGCTATTTGTTGGGCGAATAAGAGATTTAATTTTATGATCCGTCCCACTCTTTGAACTTTCATGCCAAAGGCCTGCAGGGTGAATAGCCTCTTCCTAGCATTAAATGCAAAAAAATATACCCTCTCTGACTCAAAGGCTGCTTATAGTTTCAGTACTGTCAATAATAAAAAATAAATAAATAAATTCCACTAAAATTGCCACACGTATGTCTGGTTAATGTTCTCCGAATTGTAGTTTAGTATTATAATCACATTCTGCAAATAAATTAAACATACGAAAAATAGCCATTTTATATGGTTAGTTGGCTATAAAGTTCTCTTATGGCTTCGGCAAGTCAGACTGGCTATGGTGGCAAGAGCATCAGAAATCTTTTTCTTTAAACTGAATAGCAGGTGCTGCAGCTCTTAGTTTGGGTTAAGCCGGAAGTTGCAGCGGGACTGCTCGAGATGCAACGGGATGCACCTTTAAATAATTTCCTATTACGTAGCTTATTAATAACTTAGAGTCGTTACATCTATTAGTAATGAGAACAATCTTTAATTTTCTACCATAAAGCAAATAAAACATGTTTATGTGCTGAAAAAATCCTAACTTGCTCGGTTTACCATTTAAGTGGTAGGTCATGTTTGTTGTTGAACTAAGCGTAAGGAAAACGTTGCTTACAAAGTATTTGAAAGGGTAATTCTCACTTGTAAGGAAACGGACCTTGGGGTCAAGTTTGAAATCCTCCAGCAGACGGTTTGAATTCTGGCTAAGGCTCAAAGCTAGTTCAGGAGCAAGCTAGCATTCTATGTTTGCTACAGCTTTAAAGTTTGGATTCAATAATGCAAATAACTCCGTACTCATTACAAATGGATATAACTACTCTATCTTTAATATTCTTCCATAAAGCAAATAAAACATGTTTATGCACAGAAAAAATACACAGTTGCCTGGTTTACTGTTTAATTGGTTGGTCAAGTTTGTTGTTGAACTGAGCATAAGCAAACCGTTGCTTGCAAAGTATTTGAAATGGCTATTTTCACTGGTTATAAATCCTCCAGCCGACAGTTAGAATTCAAGCTAAGGCTCAAAGCCAGTCCAGGAACAAGCTAGCATTCTATGTTACTTACAGGTTTAAAATTGGGAATCAGGAATGCATAATAGCCATTAACTTGCTACCTAGGGGTACATTCTCAAAAGCTTAGCTTAGCTGTTAACCATGTCGGCAACTTGCGTAGTTCGAATCATTCACTGTAAATGGTTCCAGCTATGTAAATTAGCAATAGTGCTTTTTGGCAATATACTCCAAAGTATGGCTGCACTTAATTGGCGAAGTCAGTTTGTTTTGGCTTCATTCACTTGTTCAAAGCTTGCATGAGAGAAAAGCTAGCCAATAAGCGAATGTACTCTGACATTAACGTTTGCTCAGGAAAATAACCAGCTACCAAATGGCATAAACTAGTCAACATTAGCATTTGCTGAACTCCAAGACAGTAACGTTGGTCGGTAGCAATGTGCCTCCCTGATAGGAGCATGTAATATTTCAAACTAACCTTCCAGAAAAAGGTTAGTCAACACGACAGTGACAACAGCCTGGAAGCGAAAATAACCGAGTGAGAAACTACCAGTGAGTTTGATAGACAGCTAGCTTTTGGTGAATGGTATGCTATGAGGTAGCTCCAGATAGCCTAAACTATATATTTGGGTCAGCAAATGGCTACATCACAAGGGAATACAGTATAAAAGTTTTGAATGAGAATTACACATCACAAGGGGCAACTATTTGTGATATTTTGTTTGCAGTTATCTTTAGACATAGATTTTATGTTGATAAGACTAACCTCGCTCGCACTTTTGTCCATACTTTTTTACCTGTGCCCTTGTAGGCTTTGGTGCGAAAAGTGAAATTTTGTACTTCAGTGCATGCAGATATCTAAAATATGATTTTACTTTTGCTTTAGACAGAATGAATTAAAATGTATCTACTGTCATCACCAATGATTTAGTCACAAGTGAGAAGCATGAAAAATCTACAAGACACGGAATGGGTTACAGGAAATTATAATTGGTAATATAAAATGACTTCTCTTGGTGCATGCAAATCATGAGAAAAGCTTAACTCAGACTCAGGCGAATAGTTGTTGACTTGCAAACGATATGGTGCAAATGAAAAACTCAAAATTGCTGATAACATCAAAAGATTACTGAAAAGTGAAAACAGGGAAGTTAGGTCTAAGGTGACGTGCAAACAAGTGCAATCCTGAGTCAAAAAAAATGTAACCTAAAATTGCTGATCAAAGTGGAGCATTAAGCAACTTCGGCGGGCATTCTCGGGGCTGCCTTTGGCAGCCAATATGTAATGTGCTCGCCAAAATCTGGGCCAATTAATTTTTTCTTTTTTTGGGCCAGTGCCTTCTTTAATTTATTAATTTTTTTCTTAATTTCAAGCCCTGGTATGTTTTCAAAAATAAATTGAACCTGATGCTCTTGTACTGTTTTTGTAAGGCTATCTTGGATAGATCATGCTGGTCAGAATGATTCAAACGGTAGAGAGATCGATATTTCCTCTTTGGAGCGGGTTAGCAACCTTTGCTAACTCTCGGTTGGCGAGCTAGTGAGTTTGCCAATTCTGTCTGATCAAACCAGAGTTTGTGTTCCTGTAATAAAATTTTTTCTTCTCTGGTTAGTACTCAGAGTTGAAATTTGTCGATGAATGTATAATCACGTGATAAGTTTAGCTAAAAGTGGTGACCTATGTGACGTCAATTCTCATTTTGTAATGCCGAGCTAAGATACTTGTCAGATACCTTGTGGTACACGTTTGGCCTGTATTCTTTGCTTTGACTGTAAATGTTATCTGTTGCGCAAAAAATTCATTTCGCGTCTGTTGTGAAAGCAGCTTTACTCAGAAGTTTCACTTTAAGAAAAGTGCGACCATGTTCCAGGCTTCTCAATGGGAGGGGCGAGCGAGGTGAAAAATTTATTCTAGAGGCATAGCTGTAAAGCAGTCTTAACTTTTCACTGATTACTTCTGCATTTTGGCTGAATTTTGACTTAATAAATAATGGCACTCTGGAATCAATGTGGAATTTTGTGTGTTGTTTTCTACCTGAGGTTAGATTTACATAATTTTAGGACCTGATAAAGACCAGCTGATTTTTTTTCTGAAAATGTCCTGATTTGTGAAACTATAGAGGGAAGGTGTACTTTCTTTTTCTCATGACTGTATCTGGGCTAGGATCAAGCACAGGGCAAGAAAAATGTCCAAGAAACAAAAATAAACAAAAAAGCATCCAACCCACCTACCTTACCCAAATTCTTGACATTACCGGAAACACAAGATTTCTTTCTTTTTTTTTTTTTATTTCTTTTTTTTTTCCTGGCCTGACCATTGCTGTTGGGAGGGAAAATAGGATGGCCTGACACTGCATTACAGCTTTGCTTTGGTATTATGCTCTGTATGTTAACAAGTCTCGAAGTTATGCAAACTATTAACACAGGGCTTCAGCTTCAGGTCAAAGCTCTGCATCATCAGGTGTGGCCAGTTTTCATTAATCAGCACGTAGGCGATGTAAAAATTGAAGTCCATGCACGATGGTTCATCAGTTTCGCGTGCTTGACGGTGGATTTTAATTATAATATGAAAACCGATTATGACTCCGGACTTGGAATTAAATAATCATGAAGATGCAATTAGGTAGAGCAAGATGTGCTCACAGCAAACACAGAACATCTTAACATCTTTGTTTATCGTTTTGCAAAGTGATCAAAATTTTTTTTTCTCTAATCGTTACACAGATTGCATTAAGAAGAAAGCAGCGCGTTTTACTGCCGATGCCTAATTTTTATTCACTGGAAAACGTGTTCATCGAGCAAAATGATTGACTACAGGTCAAGAATTATGAGCACTCATTTTAACTTAACAAGGAGAAATGGCGACACCTGATTGTCCTTAGGATTTTTGGAGTTTATGTTAAGTCATTTTATATAGGCGTGGCGGCGCGCCACGATCAATTCCATGTAGCGGAAACCCTGCATCATATCTACTGGAAAAAAAAATACTGAGAGTAGACATGACCGTCAGTACAACTCAGTACAGCCTCTTGTCAGTGGCATCATGTACACGTTAGCTGTCGGTCCTTTAGGTTGCTTTCTGAGGAGGTCATGAGGGCATGCAGAATCATTCCTTTAACTTTTGCGAGCTGGCTAAATTTTTATTTTAAAAGAATTGATGTAAGTGCAGTGTATGTTGGATTACTGAAGAAAGTCATGTTCTCATAGCAGCATTATGTTCTGCGCCCTTTTATATGATATAGTTAGAATGAATAGATATTTGATGTCAATTTTTGGCATTAAACTCTCTTCCCCGTAGACTCCCCCCTCCCTTACCCCTTAAAGACTACAAATGACGATCCTGGCCATATCAATGAAGACATTTGACGCCATGGGGATACCCCCGTTTCCAATCAGAAAACCCTGTGTATAACTTGTCTGTTGTAGTCAACCAGTCAGTGTCACTGTCATACCCAAACATGGAAACAAACCGATTCATGCAAATAAACCGATTCAACACGCGATTGAGAGAACGCAACAGGAAGCACATTCCATTTGTTCTCGAAAGATGGTAATGGTGGATTGTGGGTCGGAAAATCAGTGTTTTCGGATGTTTATTGATAATGACAAACTTTTATCCAATGGGTCTATTCTATAGAAAGTGGGCACAGGTAGTCCCATTCCCCTGCACTCAAGTAAATTAAAAATGAATGTCAAACAAATGTGGCATATGAATCTTTGTTGAACAAGAAACCTTCGCCAAAAATATGGGAGCAGCCCATGCCAAAATTTCTGAAATATGGGGTTATGTAATTTTGACTATGTTGTGAATATTATAGGATGGAGTAATTTAAAATAGAGGACGGAAAATATTTACAAATCGCATGTCTGCTATCCCTAGGATATAATAATTAATCCAAAATAAATGCAGTTTTGTATTTAAGATGGTAAGTACCTGCAAGAGCTTGTTACTTATTACTGTTCTGTGTCATTCATGAAAATAATATTGTTGCTTTTGTTACGTTGGGTGGAATTTAATTTAACAGTATTATTTGTCCAGTCGTAACATTCGCGCACCAAAAACGAGCCGCTGTTCTGACAAATTTTGCTACCTTGTCAAAATATGCTACCTCGCGGTTCTGCGCTTGCGCTAACCTAAAATCACAAGCTGTTTCCTCACTCATATCCTAAGAACCAATTTTTTTAGGATAGGGCAATATCAGACACATTGGATTGTTGACCCCCCTGGATTTGGCTGAAATTTTTTTTATGGGATGGTTATGGTGCTCAAACTTCAAAACCCAAACCGTTCCATGGTGGACCTCTTATCACCAAAGTTACATTTTGGACCCCCTAGGGCAATAACAAAATAGTTACAAGTTCCTACCCCTCTAATTCATAACTTTGAGGGTGTCCCAGTTCTTAGTTTCTTGATATGGAAGCTACATTTAGGGTACAATACAATAATACTGTTATTTTACTGGGACACCTTCAAAGTGTCAATAGGGGGCGCTCAAAACACTCCAGGCTGAAAATGGGTAAAATTAGGCCTCCCATTATTTTGAAATTTTGAGGGTATCCCACAATTTTATTGCTAGTATAGTTCATTTGGGAGGTGTCTGATAGGTTTGTACTGTTATTTCAGTGGGACACCCTCAAAGTTGGGGAAAAAAGGGGTCCAGAAAGGGTCCCGCCTCAAAAAAAGGGTAAAAAGAGGTCTTTTCAGGACCCCATTTCTCAAAACTTTGAGGGTGAATTCATAAACAAGTTACAGCATTTGAAAGGCATAGACCTAAATGTTAAAACAAAACAAGAAAATTACTGGGATCTCCTGTTTCTTAACGTTCGCAACTGCAATAAACCATAAGCTTTGAAAAGTAGGACTATTTCCGTCTTCTTAATTGCTGAAATTTTGAAATTAATTTACAATTACACAAAAACTATGAAGATTACAATAAAGTTTCTGCTCACAGATACTTTACAGCCATAATAAGGTAATTGGGAAAATCTTCATGTTAAGCTTGCATAATTTGTTGGTTTTCATTCAGAGTAGTACTAAGACCGGTGGAAATGTGGTCACAATGTGCTCTTTCTGGCACTTTAAGCGCCTGCGGTCACACTGCAAATTTTTCCCCCGCATTTTTCATTATTTTTCCATTTATTCATAAATTAATCAGGAATATCTTGCCAAAAAGTCTTTGGAGAACCATGTTTAATTTCCTTCGAGCAACATGATGAGGTCAAGAGATTGTGTAGCTCTGCATCAGTTCGAAGACGATGCGCCATTTTTACTGACAGATCTCACTTTGAGTCTTGCTTGGGTTTATTTTCACACCAGCAAGGCCTTTTCACAGGGCTCCAGTATTTTTTCACCACATGACCTTTATCCCAGTTATACAGTTACCTTGTTTGACATCATATGCAAGTGATGTCCTCGTTTGGCTCGACAGGACTTTCACCCTTTTATACTGTCGCTCACTACAACTGGAATTCCACTTTAAACAGCAAAACAAAATCTGCTTAATTTTAGAAAATGTTAGAAATCTATTTGTGGTTATTATGAATTAATCCATAAACTTTGGTTTGTACTGCCACATAAGTAAAATGTGCCCAGGGATGCTGTCGATATCACTGACCACAGACTGGCACGGACACTTTTCACATAGTGGTTGGATCTTCATGAGTGGAAGTTGTTCCAGTATCTGTTAGTTGTGGATGGAGATGTTTGCCATTATAATTTAAACTTAGCCCAAAGGTGACAGAAGCAGCTGTGATGTTCTGCAGCCATCAAATGAGGTGGTGCCCACATAAAAGAGTTTTGAATTCTGCCCAGGCTTCATTGGTTTCTATGATGCTATTTTTAGTTTTTCCAGTCACACGGTATGTGGCAAACGATATTAACATTTAATTGCTAAACAGGGTGCGTTTTACTTGTATTTGCATCTCAAATCTGTCTGGTCAAAAGGCACATTCTTACTTTTCCCTTTGTCATTTCAGGTATTCATGATGTCATTCTTCCTGGGACAAATGACATCACTTTTGACCTTTATGTGTATTGGACTTTGAATTACAGATATCCGCAATTACGTTTTTGATATCTAGTATGAACATTCTGTATATCTGCACTGGAATTTTTGCTTGGAAAAACTCCAATTTCAGATATTTGGCTACAATCTGGCTGAAAAGTTACCTAGCTATAATTAAATGACTATTTTAGAGCCACATCGTTTGCCCCTGTCAGCAGATATTCACAATACCTTTGTGGATATCTAATGAATTGTTTCTCGTCATAATTCTAATTGCGGATACCTGAAATTGCATTTTTACTAGTCATAATGCCAATTGTTGTTATCCGTAATGACAGTTTTACTCATCACAATGTATTTTTGGATGGTCAAAATTGCATTATAGATATCAGGAATGGTTTTAATTTTGGGTATCTGAAATTTAAACCGCAACTTGTTAACTGTTGGATTGTAGATAGCAGAAATGGGTGTTTTTCTTTATAAGAATTCTATTGCAGCTGTCACGAATGAATGTTCATTCTGGATATTAAAAGTGCAATTGGAGATCTGAAATTGAGATCCAACTACACATGATAGGCTAAAGTCATTTGTCCTTGGAATGGTGATGTTGTGGGTATCTGAAATGACTATTGCAGATAGGCAGAATGTCATTGTAGATATCTTCAGAAATGTTCTTTTTGACTTTGAAGAATTTAATTAGAGATACATTTTCAATATATTTCCAGTCTATCCATTAAATGTTAAAATGGCCGCTTTTAACTTTTAAGGATTTTTACATGGTTAAATTCAGCTTTTAAATTAGTATAATCAAAGTTTTAGATCTCTTAAAATAAACCACAATTTTTATTGGTCACAATGGAATTGTGGATATCGTAAATTACCATTCTGGCAGGTGAGGATACAATTTTTACTACTTGAGATGACATTATAGTCATCTAAAATGTAATTACTGATCGGAGTATAGTTAATTGTCAAAATGATTTGCCATATGTTGTGTGACGCGGAGATGTTCTAACTCACATCTCTATCTCTGTGTAGCAGTCATTGTGTCAGGAATTCCTGACTTTGTAACTTTTTTTCCTTTTTTTTTTTCAACCAAACTCTGAATGACAAATCTGTACCTTATTGTGTCTTGCAATGAAATGCATTTGCATTCAAGTTGGTGTTCTTGTCACAGTTATAAAAAGTTGATGGGGTTAAAAGGGGTTGGAAAAAAAACAAGGAGCTTCTGTTTTGTTTCGAGGTGCTTATATCACTAATACGAAGGTCTTCCTTCTTAATTCCTGATTTTACCTGTCAGAATCAACTACAATTGTGACTTGTATTTTCAGGTATTGTGTTCAATAAAGGGCGACAGATGAAAGAAGAGCAATGTAGAGCAAAAATATTGAAGCTGAAAAATACAAGTTGGGATGTACTTATAATGGTTTTCTTTGTCTTTATCGCTCTGCTCATTTGTATGTAAACATTTCTTTGTCCAGTGCATAACTTGAAAACTGGTGCTCTACTTGGCAGACATATCTACCATGTGCTAGAACAATGCCTTTTGCCATTTTGGAATTTGTATATAAATCGACCACAAGGTGGCGCTGTAATAACAAACTTTACAGTTTGGCCTGTAACTTTTGAGACATAGGTCTCTAAAAACAATTCTTTTTCTGGATTCTGTGGGTGCTGACAAATCTAAGCCATTCCCATTTGTATATGGATTGATTTACTGCCATTTTGATTGTTTGTATAATTTGTAACCTCTGTCTCATCCTACATGGTGTGGCTGCAGTAAGCCAAGGACTTTTCGGGGCGTGGCCTTTTTATCATGAATTTTAACTCCTGAATGCTCTGTTCAATCATCACCAAACTTGGGATCCCTCATTTACTGGCCATTAGACTTAGACCTGCCAAATTTGGCATAAATGCTTGTGGAATATATGCATCTAAGTAATAGTCTTTACTCCAAAAGCAATTGCCCGGTCTTCAAAAATTTTGCACGATTCATGTTGGTCCAGACCCCTTTAGATTTCTTGAAATAAAAGGTTATTGGCCGATGGCAACCATCTTGTTTGAGCAGTTCAGCGTTCCTTCTACTCTGTCAGGTATTGCCTATCATCATGAAACTTTGCTAAATTATATGCGATACAAAATGCTGTACACAGGTTCTGGTTTACTGCCTTATGCTGTTTTGGTATTTTTCACATTTTGCAGCGGCAGGGGGAATATGCCGTCTCCTGATGGCTCTTGTGTGTAATCCCCACAGGTTAAAAAGGCCTTCTTTGCCCTGGTGGCCAATGGAGTCCGAGCAGCTCCACTGTGGGAGACAAAGAAGCAGAGCTTTGTGGGTAAGTGAAGTCTTCTCTCTCTCAGATGAGGGCCAAACCACTTTCTAGTGGGGAGGGGGGAGCATTGCCTTACAGGTTTGGCTGCGCTCTATATCAACATTATATTGATATTATGATTTATCATACACTTCCTTATAGATATGGGGAATGTGCCCATCCGATACGAGCGCGAGGCACGAGGATGTATCAGCCCGCCGGGCAGGAATCCTGTATCACTCGTATCTGCCCACCGGACAAAATCCCATAACAGTGGCAGCAATTATTGCCTTAGCAACAGTCACGAGAGTCGTTGGCAACACATCGCATCAGATGCTGATTAGACGCTATTATGGCGGAGAGACTCCTGAATTTCCTCAGCGGCTGAAATTTCTGAACTGGACTAGGTTATAGAAAAGAACTTGAAACAGAACTAGATGATGCGCACTCTATAGAGATGCTAACCCATACCTCTTGTTGACCTTGACCTTTGACCTTTCAACCTCAAAATGCAAATTTGGACAGGGTACCCTAGGATCATCTACCCCACAAAGTTTGGTCACCCTAGCTTCAGTGGTGGCCGAGCTGTCGCGCACACGCGCGCGCGCAGACACACACACACACACACACACACACGCACGCACACACACACACACACACACACACACACACACACACACACAGTGCTAAACTGTATACCCACCGCCTCGTCGGGCGTGGGTAATTATTTGTAAACCGCATGTGTAATGCCGCGTTTTGCAGCAATATTCATGCGGAGGGTTGTGGTAGAAAGTTTCATGTGTAAGCTGTTGTAGAAATGCAAATTTATTACCTTTATGGAGAAAATTGCATTTACAGGCTAGCTAATTTGCCATTTCATTGACTGAAAACACCGCTGACGAAAAGCAAATGCTGGCCTGTAATGATGACAAATATAACTTGAAATAAATGCTTTGGATGAACTGCATTGTTAATTATGATCAAAATCAGTGTATGATAAATACTAGAACATCATATGCTCATTTTCATATCACACTGTGTATCAATCCTTGACCAGTATCAGCCCTTGAACTAAAGCGCTCAAGCTGATTCCAGGGTCTCTGGTTGATACAGCATGTGATATAAAAATGCCCATATGATATTCTTTATGTATCGTCTGGGTTTTTTGATATTGTAGTATTGTTATATGACATACATGTTGTCTTTGCCGGTTTTAAGGGCCACATTACAGTGATGGGAGGCAGTTTTCTCCACTTCTCACGCTATTCTTGCTATTGCCTGTACCTGCCTGGTCATAATATCCACCTTAGGACTATTTACCAATAATGACATTGTATAAATATGTTGTGAAAGCACCAATAGTTATGCTTAAAGTACAGTCAGAATATTGATATCGAGGCATTCGGTCAGAAATATTTTGATATTTGATATCATATTCCACAGCCCTAATTATAGGCATAATGTGTCTGAGGAAAGGTGCATTAAATTGCAAATGTGCATCCCAGTATTGTGGAGAAAAATACACTGAGCCTCCTGGGATCGTGTGGCTCATTCCACAGCTGTGGCTCTTTGCGCTGCAGAGGGGCGTTTGCCTTAACAGCAGCTGTCCAGACACATTTTCTTTTCCAGCGACTTTGGAAATTGTCATTCCTCTCTGTACATTTCAATAATGAAACCCTTCGCTGCAATAACATGCAGGAGGCAAGGCCTCTCTACTGTGGAAATCAGTCCACCACAGTTTGAAAACAGTAAATGTGTAAGGAAAGAAAAAAAGGCAGTCGGTTTTGCGATGCAGGAGCCCAGCTTGTCTTTTTCATTAGCGTGCTACGCGCTGATAAGCTCCCTGACGACGGCAGTGCCTATGCTTTATGACAGCGTTTACCGCATAAATAAAGCTCTATCTGTCAGCGCCGTGGCCCAGGTAATTATACAGGCTCTCGAAGTCCCTCAGGTGCCGGGATTACCTAATGAATCTTCAGTGGCAGTGGCTTGCATACGGTCATGTGCTCCACGCTGCATTCTGCAGATGGATCTGTGCAGTGTGCATGGAAGACGGGCTGCTGGTGCTCACTGCAGGGAACCTTCTGAAATGGAGATGAAGATTATAATTTTGAACGCCTTTTCATCTTCACGGAAGACATGGAACATAACGCCACTTCCACTGTTGTGTTTCTTAATCAAATTGTTTTGATGAATGATAAAACTGAAAATTATACCCGATCAGCTACAAGATGACAACCACCTGCCTAATATAGTGAAGGTCCCCCCTCATGCTGCCAAAACAGCTCTGTCAAACTGACGTCTCTTGAATTATCACACTCAGGCTTTCCCAGCAGAACATTTTGCAGAGTATCGCTCTCCCTCTACTTGCTTGTCTTGTTCCACCGAGTATCCTGGTGCCGTCTCTTCCCAGGTAAATGGTGTACGTGTAACCACCTGAAGCACATGATGTAAAAGAACATGAGGCTCACTGAACCAGGTGACCTTCTTCAGCTGCTCCAAGGTCCAGTTCTAAAGCTCAGGTGCCCATTGAGGGCACTTTTAAGAGGTGGATCGAGGTTAGAGTGGGGACTTTGACTGGTTTGCAAGCTAAAGTGCAATACACAGCGGTGTATAACACAGTGTCTGTTGTGACGCATTTCTTATGTAAATATCGCTGAAGTTCTGAGAGTTTGTTCCATCGTCGCCTTTCTGTTAGTGTGGACAAGAGAGGATAACCTTCATAATCCTCATGCATCGATGAGCCTTCTGGAACCTTGTTGCCAGCTCATGTTTGGTCTGTCTGTGGACCACTATCAGTAGGTTCTCACATCTGCTGATAGGAAGCACCCAGCCTCTTCAGAGAAGCTCTAAAGCAGGATTTATGGTTCTGTGTCGACTCCGCAAAGGGCACGCCGTCGCCTCGACGCCATCGCGGACCTTTCGAAGTTCTGCGTTGAGGTTGTTTGCATCGTGCTGTGCCGCGAAGCAATTCACCGCCAAACTGCTTGGTGACGGCAGGTTTCCGAAGGAAACACGTGGAATTTCACGTGGAATCATTTGAGACTCGTTGATAGAGTGTTTACGTTGGGTTATGGGCTGCATTTCATTCCGTGGGGTAATAGTCCCTACATCCTACACCCTGCGAAATCACTTCCCTTCGTAGTGAAAACTCTGAAGGGCAGCAGGGATTAGGGTTTTAAATTAACGGTCGTTTGGAATGTCCTTTGACATATTTCACGGCTGCTGCTTTCTGCTTAAGCAACTGTAAACAAACGCAGCCGGTTCACGGGAGAACTGTTTTCACTGGCCATTTATCGGTTTCGTGGTAGCTTCATAAGCAACCACATTGCTTTCATTAGGGGACAAATAGCCACGGATAAAACTCAAAAATGACATAACTAGCGATAGCCAGTTGACTGTAGTAAACCATCAAGCTAGGTTCGTCAGCTTTCTGTGTGTTAGGTGGCTACTAGCCACTGTTGTCATTTTCTTGAATGACATTGAATCACATATCACTTGGCTCGGGTTGGACCAATCAGTGCCCTTGTGGTCTGCGTCGCTTTGACGTGCAGTTAGAAAATTTTCAAGGTGCACGGCAGGCGATGCAGAGGCTCTGCGGTGGGGGTTCTCGTCGCCGCTCTGCGTAGCGACGGCATCGGTCTCAGGCCATAATGATTTGGCCCTTGTCAAAGTAATTTCCTTCCCATTTCTACCACGTCTAACAAGTTGTATATGAGAACCGACTGGTTGCTTTCTGTCTGAGATCTGTCTGCAGACCTTCACATGTGCTATAGTTTCAAGATCAGCAAAAACACAAAAAATTACAATCAGCATTATTCCGTCATCTGCGAGTGGTTTTTACCCACGGCCTGACGTCAGGCCGAAGGGTATTGTCATCAGTTCGTCGTCTGTCTGTCTGTCTGTCCGTGTGTGCACCTCTAAAGTCAGCATCAATAAACCCATGCCAAAACATTTGCGCTAATGTAGGGAATCCAGGCCAGGAAAGACTTTTTCAGATCGGACCATTTTTGGGGGGGAAAATGGCATTTTTGGCGTTTTTGAAAAAAACTTTGTTGTGGACTGATTTTGATGAAGCATTTGAGCTCGGGGGTTTATACCTGGGGGAACGATCATATATATATGCGGGGCTCTAGATTAGTGAAAAAAATTTGAATTTTCCAAAAAAATTTTGGGACTTTGGGAATTTTTGTATTTGTAAATGTATGTTCTGTGGAATTCTACTTTGGTTATCGTGTAATTGTTTTTGGACACTTCATAAGTCAGGCCGAGGGTGTTCAAACGCGGGCGTTTCTTGTAATGTTTTGGCTCATCGGTGTAAGATATGTATATTGATCACAGACAGATAAGGCAATGTCTATATGTGGGACAGACTGCATTCTAAACAGGATACAGCCATTCACAAAGTGCGGGCTTTCTAATGGCACGTAAAAGCATTTAACCGGTGATCATGAGCTCCTCATTGGCCTGCAGTGGTAAATGGAGGATATGGCGGATGCTCTTTTGGCTGGGCCCAATATAACTGAGGTTGAATGTCTGTAAGAACCCCACCACAGCAAGCTGCAGTGGGAGCTGTTGTCTCTGCATTTAGATGGAGGTTAATTGCATTTTTCCATTTTCATTGGATAGCTTGAGTTTGTGCCATGTAGGCAAGTATTTTAAGAGATATTGATTGCTACCCTGGAAATGTTCAGATTGAAATCAGAAAGCAGACTTAATGGATTAAGTATGTTTATGCATGTTTATTTCATAAGTTCTTATGTACTGTCTGGAAAAGAATGCATGTCTTGCTGACTTAATAATTCAAATTAAAACCACAAGCTGACAAGACTTTTGCTTCATATTGAGTGGTGTGCAACACCTAACTTTCCTCTGTTGTATTTTATACATTTTTTGATGCATTTTTGGGGCGTGCCCTCGGGATATGTGTTTGCATGTGGAAAATGCAAGACATGACAATACAAGGAGTCAGGAATGGAGTTGAAATGTTGCCATGAGAGCTTGTCAGCTCTGCTGACTAGTTCTGCATCTAATATTGTGACATTTTTACTGTAATTGTTTATGAAAGTGGACCAGCAGAATCACAAATTCTGCCAATTTGTTACAATTGGGTTGCTTGCTCTGAAACAGACATTGACAAGCAGCGCATCTCCACAGTGGGGTAAAACTGTCTGTTTTCTGCTGGCTGTTCTGACACCGTTCAGCCGCAGACTGCGGCAGTTTAATGAAGAATTGCATCTACTAACACAGCAAATCCTCTGCTATACAACCAAACAAAATTGTAGGGTTAAACACCTTTGCACATGCAATGCCAGCTTGGCTAACCACATAAGATGGAACATAAATTAGTTTGTTACACATGCTGGCAGTGTGTTTTGATCTAATCTGCAGTGAACTTCCCAGGTCCCAGAACTGCAAAAGGAGCAACATACTGCGAGTGATGGTAAAACCTGCACTAATGTAAATATCTCCCCAGTATAATGAATAAAAGACAACTTTCACTTATGCATACTTTGTAGAAAAGGAACTAATGGGGAGATTTTAAAAAATGGATAAACAAATCTCCTGTTGCTAGACAACCAACACAGAAAGGGAGGGGGAGCATTAGCTTGTGCTTTAGCCAATTTTAGCTGACAAAATGGATCAAAATTACATTGACTTTGGTACAAAGTGAATTATGCCTATACAGGCATTAATCTGTGGTCAGTAGATGTCATGGTCATGTGATTTTTAAACCATTCCTCAGCCTCTCGTTGGCTAAAACTTTTCGACGGATGGAAAGACGGTGACCTCCAGTTTTTTTTTATTTATTGTTTGGTCACATTTGCATTATTTGAAGCATTGTACAACTTCACAGGAAAATCCCCCCAAAAAAATCCAAGTCATGATATCTTGACTCCATATGGGTAATTCTTCTATTTAACGTTGCCCATGTGCAAAAGTTGGCTTTGCTCTATCATGTTGTTGAAACTGCCATTATTGGCTACCTGAGCTGGCCAGCTCAGCTGGCTTTGGCCGCTTTCTTTGATTGGTCAGTATTTGTGCGTATATTAGCACACTGTTGTGAAAAATACAGTCAGGCCTTGAGAGAGCCTGCAAACCCAGCAAAGCAATGTGAGGGGCTGTATCTGTACATAGGGCCTGGGGTTACAACCAGAGGGAGCCCTTCTGGGCACGTTCAGAGCTGATGGCGACCCGGTAGCAGTACATTTAAACGCTACGCAAACTTATATTGTATAATCCTTTGAGGCGTCCATGTCATGCAGCTGATTAAGGCGAGATGTGCCAGTGGGTTTTGATTTTTATTGTAGGTGCTGAGGCCTAGTGGCAGGCGCAGTCTGTGTAATAACCGTCGGTCCTCATCACTGCTTTGTTCATTTGGAGCACGTCCAATGGTCTACATCTGCTCCGGGAGCGAATGTGATCTTAAACGGGAGGTTACGACTGTGCGGCAAGGGATGAGTCATTTGGCAAATCCCATTGCACTGCGCATTTCATCTCGCATTTTAAAATTCGGCGGATGGTTATATGCACGTTACGTCCATGAGTAATGTATGCTGGTATGCTTTTATGGTGATTCTCTTGACCGTTTTGTCGCAGGGGAGGCAAAATTGAATCGGACGTTATTGATTATGTCATCATGGGCTAGTCTGCGAGAGGGGCGCAACATCGCTCATCGGCAGTGACCTTTTTATCGCCGCCTGAGGCCCAAGACGCTTTATCAGTCTGGGCGTCCCTCAGGGCTTTAATTTACGATGCACATTCTCATCCCTCGCCTCGAGCCCGCAATCACATCTCGAGTCTGCCTCGTTTGGTTGCCACTTGTCATGTACAGCACTAAAGGTTGGCTAATCGCTGAGGTCAAAGGCGATGCACAACACATTTCTCTGATTAAAATTATTTTACAGAAGTGACAATCACGTTTTATATTTAGGCCAATACGGTTTGGTCAGTCATGACAGGCCTCTATTCTGGGCAAAGTAGGGAAGGCGTTCAGCACCAAATTTCACAATTAATGACAGAATCCTTCAGTGCTGTCGGATGTGGGGACGATTAGTTGCATGGTTTTTTTTTTTCCCCCCCCCTCCTGAGCATGGACAGCGAAGGGGCTGATGGATACTAGATGCGAAAGAGAATGTATGGTACTTGTGTTGTGATTATCTAAATCGGTGGTATGTGATTATGGTATGATTGCATGATTATGGTACCTGGCTGTGGAGTGTGGAGATGGCGGAATTAAATCTATGTCTTGGAAACTCTGCCTTTAAGGCAGAAGGTTGTGATTCACTGGAGGAGTTTGTCACTCCAATTAGCTGTTTATATATCTTTATTCCCTACATTTTTTTATATCTGCTAGCTTACCATCCTCTCCCTCAGTCTATTTTAGAAACTTACTACCTCATCTGCTGAGCCAGTTGGCCTACTGAGGAATGGGGGGGGGGGGGTTGTTGTGTGGACCAAAGGTGAATCCAAGCATCTGCGCCCTTGTTGAAATGCATCTGCTGCCCCCTAGTGGTTGTCAATGGTAAGCACGGAGTTATGTCTCCCGATCTAGTGCTGCCCTTGCTCCCGTTCAGCTTCCCAAGTTATGCTTGACTGAACGGTTATGAGGAGATACCATACATAAGATGGAATTGTCCAGAGTAATTTACTTCAAATTTTTTGACCCCCTTGTATCTGCCTTGTTTCCTCCATTTTAATGTCATGTGACACACAACCTTAAGTACACCTCAGTTCCCATTCCCTCTAGCCCTCATCTCCCTGTGGCCAACCCCGTCCTGAACTGTCTGCTCACCAGACCGTCATAATAGGCACAGACACAGTCTCTCTGGAGTCTATACCTTCCCTCTTCGACTGCATTACGGAGCGCTGATCTCTGTGCTTCACAAGAGTGTCAGCTGAATGCGGCGAGAGTGTATTGAACCGTGTGTGTTTCGGGCGAGGTGTTTAAGGACAAGGAGAGAGCGCGGTTCAGAGGAGAGGAAGAGAGGGGCCTGCAGATGAAAGCTCTGTACATAATCCCGCACCTGAGCTTGCCTTCCCGGCCCGCCGACACTCCGGGGTTGGTGCACTCGTGAATTTCCCCGCCTCTGCGATAAGAGTGGAAGCAGGCTCGGGACTGGATGAGGCACTATCTCGTGCGCGCAGCCGCCAAGCCCCGTCCAAAAAATAAACCCACTGCTGGGCAGCTCTGTCAGAACTAAAGCCCATTTAGGCTGGATTTTTCACTTATTCACACTGGAGGGGGATTCTCATTCCTTTAAAGCCAGACAGAGCAAATGCATGGATGGCAGAGGCTCCGGAATCAAGTCCCCATCTGCTTCTAACTAGGACAGCTACTTTGGCCTTACTCTGTAACATAATGCCACAAAATGTTAAATGTTTACACTTAACATGCATGTGCCCATGTATGTATATCCGCACATCTGTAAGTAGTGTTTTTTACCCATGCCCGACGTGGCGGCGTGGGTGTACAGTTTAGCACCGTGTGTGGGTCCGCGCAACTGCTCGGCCACCACTGAAGCTAGGGTGACCAAACTTTGTGGGGTAGATGATCCTAGGGTACCCTGTCAAAATTTGCATTTTGAGGTCGACAGGTCAAAGGTTAAGGTCAACAAGAGGCGTGACTAAAAAAAAAAAAAAAAAGCAATGAACTGGTGGAATTAAAATTACTAATATTATTCTGAGAATTCTGCCCATGTAGACATTATTGGCTTTTTTAATGGTCCAGTCTCTCGGTCCTGTAGCACCCTTTAACCAATTATTGCTCGTTTTAGAGCTGTTACTGTATCTCCTTTGAAACTTTGCCCTTGAGGTCAGCATGCTGGAGTGCTCTCATCACTTGTTCTGATATTATAAGTGTATTGTATAATGAATGTGCCTATGAACTTGTGAAGCATCCATTTCTTAAGCTTGCACACCGGACGCGAAACAAATTTTTCGCTCGACAGATTACTTTCAAAGTCAATGTAAAGACGTGAATATACGCGAGAAATGCGTGTATTCGCGGCTTTGCATTCACATTGACTTTGAAAGTAATCTGCCGTGTAAAAAATTAGTTTCGTGTCTGGCGTGCAAGCGGCTTTAAGCTGGGGACTCTGAACTTGTGCTCTTGGACAGCTGTGTGTCCAGGCTTTTTACTTGTCCTTCTGTCCCATAAAGACAGGTTTTGCGGTCTCCTGTACACTAATGTCTGCATCTTTGTATGGAGTCTATATTGTTTTGGCAGTTTCTCACTCGGAAATTCCTGCATCTGTCAAAAAACGATGGACTAAGTTCATATCGGCAGCAGTTTCTTTTTGTTCATTTTAAGATTAAATTTGGCTCAATGCCAGTGCACTAGATTATTTACCACCGAAAGGAAAACATTTTCGCTAATTTGTTTTTGCTGCTCTGAATACAGTGGGCTCATACTCTGGTTTGCAGTGTAAGTCATCGGTAACTATCTGTGTTGTGCATGTCCATTGCCTGCCATCTTTTTCAGGTTTTTTAATCTATCATTTGCAAATTGGTAGTCAATGCAGTGTATTTATCTTGGTTCAACTTTTTTGGGAAAATAGTTACTTTTTTGTTTTCCTTCATGAAATGCGCATCTGTTTTCCCCAAAAAATATTTTCTGTAATTGCTCGTGAACTTCATTATGTGTTTCCAGGAATGTTGACAATCACAGACTTCATCATCATACTGCAAAGATACTACAAATCACCGCTGGTATGTGCATAAATTGTCTCAATTAAAATGTGTGGAAGATAAATTTGTGAAGTATCATCTGTTCATTAGGCAAAAACTTGTATATTGCAGCTGAGAACAGGGGGAACTATGAGAATACTTGCTTGAAGACACTAAATGACACGAGCCCCCAAAAAGCGCTGCTCTAAAATGGTGCCGTACTGCCACAGATATCCAAGCATGTCCAGTAGAATTTAACATAACACGAGTTTCATTTGAATGGGTAATCCTCATGTTCTGTAGGAATCCTGCAGGCATGTGTACTTACTCTCTCGTATGTCTGTGTGTGTGTGTGTGTGTGTGTGTGTGTGTGTGTGTGTGCGCGCGCAAGCGCGTGCCCATTTGTGTGTGTGTGTGTGTGTGGGTGTGTCTATGTGCACACGTACATGTGTGAATCAGATAGTTTAGTTCCTGAGGTTTTGTGTTGAAGCATGATAAATGTAAGGTGTCTGTCATGCATCAGACACTGGGCAAAAAAACTACTGTTTTCTTCAAGTTACCCATCATTAGTCTTATATTCCTTACTCTGTAAATTAATTTTGGATATTTGAAGCAAGTGAAGTCCCCCTGTGCGGTATGCAGCGTTGGCCACATCACTTTCAAAAGCATATTTAACCATGATTAAATGCAAGCGTACATTTCTTGCTTTAGTTAAGCCACAATTTGGAGACATTTTTCAGTCACTGTTGTTACCGTTTCTTTTATAGGTGCAAATATATGAGTTGGAAGAGCATAAGATTGAGACATGGAGAGGTATGTGTTACGTTGTGATGTGTACCACTATTGGGTCAATGACTGCTTTCCAACTGCTTTCCAAAAATTGTATTTATTTGCCATTAATATTTCTTCTTTCCGAGGACTGTGGCAATTTCTATGTACGGAGGGGTATTCTGAGCAGCTGGGCATTATGTTTAGAGCCATTCCATGAGAAAATGACACTTTTTGAGGAAGTTGAGGAGTTGGAATTGAATGAAACTTAGCAGATAGGTAGATATGATAGACTCACAGAAAAAGCCAAATTTTTATCTCAAGAAGTCTGCCGGTGGCGCCATCTGGAAGCCACTAAAGTGGCTCAGTTTTGCTTTTGACTCCAAATTTTACATCAATTATTATGACTTAAGGGTACACAGTACCAGATGTGTTGTACTTTTATCATGATCTATGACACTTCAAGTCTGGATAGACATTAGCACCACATCAGCGCCAAACTGGGTAACTATGTTATTGAGCCGGAATTATTTGAGAAATCATGGTAAAAAGTGAAAATGGGAATAAAATAATATCCCGGACATATACCAATCAAGAATGTTGATTAAGTGTTTACTGACAACAAAATTATAATTTTCTGTTAATATTCCCTTGGTATCTTGCTGGTTTAGTGCAATGGATGGCCAGAAAGATGGTCAAAATTAATTTTGTTGCATCTTTGCTGTATATTTTCTCAGTAACCCAGATATGTTCCATGGTGGTAAGTGCTGTTTGTTGTGGTTTCGGAGCTCTGTTTTCAGGAATATTAAGAATTTCTTTGGTAGTATCTACACTTTCAAGCTAGACGGAGCCAAAGTTGGAGGAAAACTCAAAATGTACCATTTCATAGCAGATTGTGCCTATGTTTAAAGATCTGAAATTCTCTGGATACATAGTCCCTTTGGTGTACATTACAGCATTAGTAATATCTCAATGGTAATATTTTCAGTGTGGATGATTGTAAACATCAAAAGTCAGAAAAAAATGCCTTCGGGGGGCACTGTATGCTGGATGCAAGTACTGACCATCCCCAGCAATGAACCAAAGTTTTTTTTTTTTTTTTTGAACTGTGATATACAAAGCTAGTTTTCTCAAAAAGTAAAGAGCTTGGTTTTGTACTGTGCTGGGTAGATAGCTTTCTGACTAAAGGTGGCACTCGAAAGGGCTAATGTTCCACCGACCTAATATTCGATATTCCCAGACATAAACCAAAGTTCTGTCTTTTGAAATATACAAAGCACATATACAGTTATACATAAAATTTGTAATCCCTTTGGTATGAAGCTTGTTTGTTTGTAAACTGTTGGTGACTCTGAGCATTATCAAACGCACAATACATGGGCTATTACCAAGTACGGGTACAGCGCAGTCAGAAACATACAGCGCTTAATAAAACATGACCAGTCCAAAATTTTTAAATGCCAAAAAAAGAACTAATGTAAAAGGCGTACCACCGAAAGTACGTAGACATGCGTCACCAGTATAAGGACACTTACATAAAATAAAAGTCCATAATTTGAACTCTAAAAAAAATCTGTCACACAACCGTATACATGAAGAAAGAATGTTTAGTACAAAAGTTCAAACTTTTTTGTACTTTTCATGTGATCCAAAGTGAAATTATGTCAACACAGCATGTGACTAGCTCTATCCGTCAGTCTGTTTTCAGAATTAAATTGTGGGTTGGCGGCACCAGAGGTGCTCCTTGGCCTTGAGCAGCCATCCATGGCCCTCATTGTTGGATGTGGGTCGATGTTACTCCCGGAGCCAGCTGAGCTGAAGGGAAGGCCTACTACACTGCATCCTGGGTCTCTACAGGGCTGCTTACAGGCCATTGATAGTGAGCTTGTCTGTCTCTGAATTAAATAGCAGGCTGCAGCCTATATGGCGCAATAGTTGCGTCAACACCCATGGCTTGGTATTCAGAGAAATGGGAAGTTTTTAAAAGAAACCCCTCCCTCCCAACCAACGGGCATCCTGTAGGCTAGGCATCATGGGCAGGTGTTAGGAATTTCTGTGCCCTTTATCAGGACAACCGCTTGCTAGACGCGCCTGCTTTGCCCTTTTTCATACCCAAGAACCATACCTTAGGGAAATCCTTGAATTAACACTGAAGTCTGCTCTCCGATACTGATATTAATGCAAAAATGCAGAGAATTTCTTATTTTCTGAAACTCACCAACACGACAAAACTGTACTCTGTACTGACTACTGGTAAAAGTCTTGCATGTTGACACAATGCTGCAATCACCACCAACATTCTATTCCAATTTACTACCAACCCAGCATTATACCAAAGAGATTACACATTTTATGTATAACTGTGCCTGTACTTTATACAGTATCTCACAAAAGTGAGTACACCCCTCACATTTTGACAATTAATTTATTATATCTTTTCAAGGGACAATGTTACAGAAGTGAAACTTCTATATATTCTAGAGTAGTCATGGTACAATATGTGTAGCAGTGTAGATTTACTGCACTGTCCAAATACCTGAACAAACAGTCACTATTTCTAGAATGGATGGCAACAAAAGTGAGTACACACCCCAATTGATAATGATCAACCAAGCAATGAAACGCGACTTGTTCATCATGTTCATGCTTTTGTCTGTTCGACTGGGCCATATGAGGTTGTGTAACATGTTGAAGGGTTAAACTGTAGTGCTTTAGGTGCAATGCTCTCATTCTGGTCACTGTAGGGTCAACATGGCGCCTCATGGGAAAGAACTCTCTGAGGATCTGAAAAAGAGAATTGTTGCTCTCCACAAAGGTGGTCTAAGCTGCAAGAAGAACTGTGAAACCATGGCCAAGGTTATCCAGCGGTTTTCCAAGACGAGTTCTGCTCGGAAAAGGTCTCGTCAGGATCGACCGAAGAGGTTGAGTCCTCGTGCTCTGTGCCAGGTGCACAAGTTTGCTTCAGAAAACAGACGCAGGAGTGCTGGCAGCATTGCTAACAAGGTTGTAGCAGTGGCATAACAGCCTGTCGGAGCTGAGACCATACGCCATGCTCTGCGCAAAGTTGGTCTGCATGGCCGTCAGCCAAGATGGAAGCCTCTTCTGAAGCTAGCCCACAAGAAAGCCGAAAACAGTTTGTTGAAGACAACCAGTCCAAGAACATGAACTACTAGAACCATGTTCTGTGGTCTGACGAGACAAAGATAAACTTGTTCGGCTCAGATGGTGTCCAGCATGTGTGGCGGCGCCCTGGTGAGAAGTATCAAAACAAGTGTGTAGTGCCTACAGTCAAACATGGTGCTGACAGCATCATGGTCTGGGGCTGCATGAGTGCTTCTGGTCCTGGGGAGCTGCACTTCATTAATGGAATAATGGATCCAACATGTACTATGAGATTCTGAAGCAGAACATGACGCCCTCCCTTTAGAAACTGAGCCGCACGGCTGTTTTCCAACATGATAACGACCCGAAACACACCTCGAAGATGACAACTGCCTTCCTGAAGAAGCTGAAGGTGATGGTATGGCCAAGTATGTCTCCAGACCAGAATCCCATTGAGCACCGGTGGGGCATCCTCAAGAGGAAGGTGGAGGAGCAGCAGGAGTCCAACATCCACCAGCTACATCATGTTGTCATGGAGGAGGGGAGGATCCCAGCAACAACCTGTGCAGCTCTGGTGAATTCCATGCCTCGGAGAATCAAGGCAGTGCTGGACGACAATGGCTGTCACACTAAATATTGACGCTATGGACACAATTTGGCCTGTTGACGGTGAGGTGTACTCACTTTTGTTGCCACCCATTTTGGAAATAGTGACTGTTTGTTCAGTTATTTGGACAGTGCAGTAAATCTACACTGCTACACCTATTGTGCAATGACTACTCTAGAATATATTCAGTTTTCATTTCTGTAACGTTGTCCCTTAAAAAGATATACTAAATTAATAGTCGAAATGTGAAGGGTGTACTCACTTTTGTGAGATACTGTATATGTCAAAAGACAGAACTTTGTTCTATGTCTGGGAATATGGAATGTAAGGTCGGAAGAACATTAGTTCTTTAGAGCACCACCTTTGGTCAGATCCACCCAGCATAGTACCAAGCCAAACTCTTCATTTTCAGAGAAAACTAGCTGTGTGCATCATGTTATATACGAGTGTTTTATGTAAAGTACTGTATATCATTTGTAAATGGAGATTTGTTACATACTATTTGTGCTGCCTTACTGATCAGCTATTTGTTTATTTTGTTCATCATTTAGCACCCTCTGGTGGTATATCTGTAGAAAAACATGATCTGATGCAATACCACTTGTTTGTGATGAAATAGACAAGTGCTTTTTAGAGGTTTCTGGCATCTTCTTGAATGGAGGGGGCTAGATCACCCAGGACTCATGTAGATCTTTCCAGAATAATCCTAGTCTCGATGAATGCTGTGATTTTGCTCAGTTGGGAAGAGTTTTTGTTTTGGCATCAGAGTTACATAGTGGCATTTGAGTGTCATTATAAGATTGCACAGTGGATTATTTGTAGAAATTTTTGGACCTAATCAGTGAAGAATTAATTTGTTGTTGTAAGTTGTCATTGCTGGTTTTCTTTGCTGTGATTTTCAATTCATAACAATCACTATGCAAAAACAATTTCTTTGGTACTTTGCTGGGGATGGCCAGTACTTGCATCCAACATACAGTGCCCCCTGAGGCAATTTTTTCCGACATTTTATGTTTAAAATCATAAACACTGAAAAGACTACCATTAAGATTTTACTAATGCTGTAATGTACCCCAAAGGTACTATGTATCCAGAGAATTTCCGATCTCCATCCTGCTGGGTAAACAAAATAATGCCACCTAAACACAGGCACAATCTGCTATGAAATGGTCCATTTTGAGTTATCCTCCAACTTTGGCTCCATCTAGCTTGAAAGTGTGGATACTACCCAAGAAATGCTTGGCATTCCTGAAAATAGTGCCTAAAGCACAACAAACAGCACACCACACCATTCAAGTAAGGCAGATGCGTGTCGACCTTCACAAGTCTGGCAGTGGCTACAAGAAAATAGCCACTCGCCTGCACCTGCCCATATCTACTGTCAGAGGAATCATTAAGAAGTTTAAAACAACTGGAACAGTGGTAAACAAGCTTGGACAAGGACGTCACCACGCACAGTGAGGAGGATGGTAAGAGAAATAAGAAGTTCTTCAAAGCTCACTGTTAAAGAATTGCAACAAATGGTAGCATCTTGGGGTCACAATGTCTCCAAAAAAACTATCAGGCGCTATCTACATGGCAACAAGCTGTTTGGGAGGCATGCATGGAAAAAACCTTTTCTCACTCACAATCATAAATGCAAACGTCTGGAGTTCGCTGAGTGGTACTGGGACTTCAACTAGGACCGTGTGCTTTGGTCAGATGAGACCAAGATAGAGCTCTTTGGCAACAAACACTCCAAGTGGGTCTGGCGGAACACAAAAGATGAGTATGCAGAAAAGCACCTCATGCCCACTGTGAAGTATGGGGGAGGATCGGTGAAACTGTGGGCCTGTTTCTCTTGGGTGCATGGCATCATGAATGCTTTGAAACACCAGGACATTTTAAATCAAAATCTGGTGGCCCCTGCCCAAAAGCTGGAGATGGGTCGTCACTGGGTCTTTCAGCAAGATACTGACCTTAAACATGTGGCCAAATCTACACAGAAATGGTTCACCAGGCACAGAATCAAGCTCCTCCCATGGCCATCTCAGTCCCCAGACCTCAACCCCATTAAAATCCTGTGGAGTGAGCTGAAGAGGGGAGTGCAGAGGAGAGGACATAGGTCGCTGGATGATTTAGAGAGATTGTGAAAAGAGAAATGGTCGAAGATCCCTCTTTCTGTATTCTCCCATCTTGTGAAACATTATAGGGAAGATTAGGTACAAAGTATTAATATCATGGATGCTATTAATTGTGGCACACATGATTTGTTGTAAAATAATTATTTCCTAATGTGGGATTTTTTTCCCACTGAATAAATGCACTTGAATTAAAGGTTGAATTTTCCTCTTTTCATATGCCCGTCTTAAGACGGGACGTATTATGTTATCACCCCCGTCCGTCCATCTGTCTGTTGTCTGTTAGCAATTTCTTGTCTGGGGCATAACTCCTGAGCCGCTTCAGCTACACTCGTGATACTTCACATACACGTGCACCATCACTAGGCGCTGTGTCGCGCACCATTATTTCGTTCACCTGGTCAAGGTCAAGGTCACTGGCAAAGGTCAAAGGTCACATGGGGGTCCAGATGGGGCTTGTCCGGAGCATAACTTCTCAACCGCTTCAGATACATCCACGATATTTCACACACACGTGTACCATTACTGAGCGGAGTGTCGCGTACCATGTTTACGGCCCTCCCTCCAAGGTCAAGGTCATGGACAAAGGTCAAAGTTCACATGGGGCTGTTGTCTGTTGGATATTGGTATCATGTTGTCTGTCCACTTCCTGATCCATGTTCATGACGGGCGTATAATGGTGGTGGTCTTCTTGTTTTCATTGTGGTCCTATATTATTTAGTAAAAAAAATGAATTTATAGAACACATCTTAACCAGCGGTACCAATAATTATGGAGGGCAATGTATTTGGTACTGTGTACCCTAAAGTGATGATAGTTGATGTAAAATGTGGTGTCAACAGCAAAACTGAGCCACTTAAGTGGCTTCGAGATGGCGCTATCAGCAGGCGAAGTGAAATACGGACCCAAAAAGTCAGATTTTTTGTGAGGCGCCCATATCTGCATGTGCCAAGTTTCATTCAATTCCAGGGGGGTCAACTGCAAGCTGAATGTCAGTCTCTCTTGGAATGGCTCTTAGTACTGGAAATATTATGTGTAATGCTTACAAATTTTTTGCGTTTTGTGTTGTTTAACAACTCATTGAAAAAGTACTCTCATCACACATTTGATCAGTCAATTTGTGCGTCTATAATATTCCCCATGTGTGTTATTTTGTGTAATATGAAAAGCATTGGTCCTTGTTTGAGTAGCTCATTTTCTTCCCCTCTTGTGTAGAGCTCTACCTTCAAGAAACATTTAAGCCATTAGTAAATATATCACCTGATGCAAGGTAAGACCTTGTTTTTTGTAAAAACTGCTTTTAATAGGAATTTATTGTTTATAAGTGTTCTGTCCTCACGAATAATGTTCTTGCTCAAGCCTCTGTCCTGCCAAATACTTCATATGTAATGTCACATAATGTATGGAACCTTTCAATGTTCTGCAGTCATCTGTGTAGATGGTGAATGAGCTTGAAACTACATGAAACAAGACGACATGGTCATCACTATCCCCCGCCATGATCAAGGGCCACAACTCCGTAGATAACTATGCTTCAACATCCATTTTTGAACTGAACAGATTATGACTAGCTTGTTAAGAATACAGAATTTGACCCAAGTAACTGTCATAGTTTTTGAGGCAACTTGTCTTCATTGAAAGTGTGAGGGACAGACAGACAGACAGAAGGAAGGGTGGATGGACAAACAAACAAAACTCAATCTGATATCCCCTGTACTAGTTTGTGGCGGGCGATATTAAAACGACTGTCACAGTTTGTACTTACTAAATTCAGGGCCTCAGCATTCATTGACATGTGTCTGCTAGCATCTACACGTTGGCACATATGTTTGTGCACAGGTTTGTTTGTGTGTCCTTGCTCATGTATGTATGCGTAAACACGCGGGTCCATGGATGCGTATATTTTTTGTCCCCGCGTGCCCATGCATGTGACCGTATGCATGTCTTTGTGCGTATGTGCACGTGAGTGTGTTCATATTTTGGTGTATCTGATCTAGGCTCAACGCATCTCAAAGTGAATGATTTGTACTCTGCTTGGACCATCTGTTCGCAGTGCCTAATTACTCCACAGTGGTTGGGCATTATTCTGGAGATTATTTAGAAAGCCGGGCTCAGTGTTTCAGCTGAGTGTGTGATTACACCTTGGACATCATCTTGGATATTCATAGCCTCTATTCACTTGAGGCCTGCTGCCATTTATAGCTGGTAGTTCTCTGTAAATATTTGTGCTGTCAGTCTGGAAAGAACTCACTCATGGTAGAAAAACAAGCCCGGCGAAGGCAAACTGAGCCCAGCGATTCGAGCAGCTGGGGATGCTATTGACTTTCTTTGTCTCCCGTTGCAGTGTTTTTGATGCGGTGTACTCGCTGATCAAAAACAAAATTCACCGGCTGCCTGTCATTGACCCGGTCACAGGAAATGCACTTTACATCCTCACGCACAAGAGGATACTGAAGTTCCTCCAGCTCTTCGTAAGTGAAAACTTTATCCACAGCCTGCATCGACGTCCGTTCAGTGCCTGAGGCATAGCAGGAGTCTCTTGAGAAGGTTATCTCCAGCATGATTAGATATGAGGGCAGTACATGATGAGATCGGACCTGATGTAGATTCAATAAGTATCAATCCTTATGCTCTACTGCCCCCTGTTGGGTTTAATAGAATTATAAATGTCATTTAAAATGGCCTTGAAGACCATATTGTTCATTGTCTCTGGATGATAAAATTATAAAATGTATTCGTATATATATGGTTTTGCATTATTATTTTTGTATCCAGCGGTGAGCCAAAACTTTAAAACCACTCACAGATGCAGCAAATTATGTTTATTATCTCATAACAACCGCACATGTCACGGTCTGCAGACAGATCTTATATGGTAAGCAAAAAGTTGGTTCTCATATTCAACATGTTTGACGTGGTAGAAATGGGAACTGAAAGACTTTGAAAAGGGCCGAATCAAAATGGCCTAATGAGTGGGTTGTACCATCTCTGAAGTGGCAAGGACTTCTGGGACATTCCCTGTCAACAGATGTGAGAACCTACTGACAGTGGCCCACAAAGGGACAAACCATGAACCAGCGACAGGGTTATGGGGGCCCAAGGCTCTTCCAGGATGCCATCTCTACCCAGGTTAATGATGCACTCTAACCCAGCTGAAGCACATCATGTAAAAGGAAATGAGACTCACTGGACCAGGAGACCGCCTTCAGCTGCTCCAAGGTCCAGTTCTGAATCTCAGGTGCCCATTGGGGGCACTTTTAAGAGTTTAGAGTGGGGACTTTGACTGTTCTGCAAGCTAAAAAGTTCAAAACATAGTCAGTCTGTTGTGGCACATTTCTTATGTACATATTGTTTAAATTCTCAGTGACTTGTGCCACAGTCACCCCTCTGTTGGTTTGGACAAGATGATACAGCTTTCACAGCCCTCATGCATCAGTGAGCCTTGGGCGCCCAAAACCCTCTCGCCAGTCCATGGTTTGTCCCTGTTTGGACCACTGTCAGTAGTCACTCACCACTGCTGACGCGGAGCACCCTAGAGGTCTTGCCACTTCAGAGATGCACTTACCCATTGGGCAGGCCAAAATCTGATTCACACCCCAGGTGTCTGAATAGCTGAAGACACATATCTTAGCAGAAGTCCTTCAAAACTGGAACAACTGCTGTTGTCACGGCCCCAAACTATTTGTAGATGGTACTTTGACACATATCACCTACCTAAATGCATTGCAGTCCTCTGTCAGCCGCATAATGTGCCCGGTTCAGGAATGACCTGAAAACGAGCGTCTGTAGGACATCCTGGAAAAATGAGTGTGATCCATGGAGGTCCCTCCTCCAGGACTAAAATGTCTGGAAGAATTTGCTGTATCGGTGTTCAGTGCCTATAGTGTATGAATAATATAGAATTTACTTAACAGTTATTTAAATTGAACTGTATAGGGGGCAGTATAATACTTGTCATACCCAGAAAGTCCATAATACCAAGCTTAATGCAGGATTAAAACTGTAGAATATAAGTGTGATCGTCAAGCTTCAGCCAAATATGGGGCTTAGAAAGCTTCTGGCATTTTTTCAGATTGTTCCTTCAGTGTTTTGGTGAGCGCTGTTAATGAAGCATTTACACTGCAGACGCACAGCAGGCAGTCTGAGTCCTGAGAGATTCTGTCTTACAGCTACTGCATCCCACGCTGTGTGTTTGTCTTTTTGTCTGTTTCTCAAGTATCTGCGTATTTTTTGTGTATCTGTGTTTGTTTCTGTGTGTCTCTCTCCTTGTCCATATGTGCGTTGGTCTGTCTAATACCTATGGTGTGTCTTAGTCTCTCTCCCATTGTGTGAGTGTGTGCGCACGAGCGGGCGCGTGTGTATGTGTGTCTGTGTCCGCGCGCACTTGTTCAGGTCTGTATTGAGGCAGACCCGTGCTGCTGTTTCTCCAGGTGCGCGAGATGCCAAAGCCAGCCTTCATGAAGCAGACACTGGAGGAGTTGGGCATCGGGACGTACAGTGACATCGCCTTCATACACCCCAACACGCCCATCATCAGGGCGCTCAACACCTTCGTGGAGAGGAGGGTGTCCGCATTGCCTGTCGTGGATGAGTCTGGTGTGAACATTTGATCTATTTCTGTCCCATAAAAGCAGACTGAAAACTTCAACATCTTGTTTTTGGGTTTTCAGTAGTTCTTAAATACTCTTTTTTTTTTTCTTTCAGGAAAGGTCGTTGACATTTATTCCAAATTTGATGTCATAGTAAGTACTATTCAGATTTTATCAAATATTTGACTTGAAACTTTTAAATACGTTTTGTTCTGCCTTTCTTTTGTCTGTCTTGCAGTGTCTAACCGTTAACGATATCCCTGATAGTTCTGGATAGTGTGTGTCAGAATTTACCCTCGGGGTTGAGTTACTGTTACTGAGTCCCTGTTGATCATTTGCAGAACCTTGCAGCGGAGAAAACGTACAATAACCTGGACATCACAGTAACTCAGGCACTCAGGCACCGCTCGCAGTACTTTGAGGGAGTGATGAAGTGCAACAGGCTGGAGACCCTGGAGACAATCGTAGACAGGATAGTGGAAGCAGAGGTGAGTGTCACACACACACACACACACACACACACACACACACACACACACACACACACACACACACACGTGTGTCTGCTCCACTGGTCCATCCATTTTCCCATCAGACTTTTATTTGACTTTTTATGCAACTTGCTGCTGCATCTAGTTCACGGTCAAAAACCTGCAGGCTGTTTTGCACTTGTATGTAAGCTGTGTAAAAACGGGTATGAGCAGGAGATTTGCAGCACGAGCAAAGGTTGCCAACCTCATATCAGAGGGTTTAGCTTACCTCCTCAAAAATATAGAACCCTGTGGTCTCGCACTCTGCACAGGAAATGACTAATAGTCTTGGAGTTTTCATATGAGATGGTTAGTTATTTAAGATGGTCACTCATGATGCAAATTCTCAACAGAAATCAGGCGCCAGTCATGGAGATCGGTGATACTGACATAATTTGTGAATAAATGATAGTCATCAAAGATGTGATAAACTTAATGCCAGAAATCTGGTTTCATGATCTTTGCTATCTGTTTCAAATGCCCACAAGTATAAATGCTCTGCATGTACAGAAATTCTAAGCATTCAAACTATGCCGACGGCGTATAATCATAAAACGGCCTTAAGAGCGGTTGCTCAGCCTCTTTTGTGGAAATGTAAGTGGACATTACCTATTTTTGCTCTGTGGCTCTTTGGCTCAATTAGCTCGCTAAACTCTGTGTTGCTCCTCCATGCCCCTCTCGCAGGTCCATCGGTTGGTGGTGGTGGATGAGAGCGGCAGCATCGAGGGCATCATCTCGCTGTCGGACATTCTGCAGGCGCTGGTGCTCAGCCCAGCAGGTATAGATGCGCAACATTCCTAACCCCACCCCCCCCTCCCTTCTTCTGGGACCCTGACCTCTGACCTCCCCTCAGGCCCGCAGGTAGGGCAGGTTTGACCCCCTGCGCGGCTGCTTGCGGGCCATGCTGTTTCGGAGTGTGGCTTTGGCCTGAACTGCGTGTGATCATCAGGTCCAGACTAACTGCTTTACTTTGAAAGCAGCCTCAGGCTGATGACGGTTTCCTGTTAGCAGTTTGCTGAAGAGATGGAGCACCTTCTTTAATTATTAATTCAGTATCAACTTCACAGCAGTTACTCACTCGATTTATTTAGCTGCTGGTGACAAGCTGTGAAAGAGAAAAGCATAACATTATTTGACAGGTTTGTTTTGTCTTTTCACAATATTGTTTTTCTAGGCAGCCCTTTGGGTTATGAATCTAGACGTACTATTAGTTGGCCCTGAAGCATTCTCATTGGCTGTCCCTCCCTACATATGACACATGCATGTGCATACCTTTCATAATCACGCATGTATGTATTTTTTCAGTGTACCTGTACGAACTTGCATATAAGCTTCAGCTAGAGACCTAGAGCTACACTATTTGGAAATAATTCATACAAAAATCACCTGCTCTGCCTTAAATCGACTCCGTCTTCCTGTCTGCCAACAAGACCAGTCCAAACTACAGCATTCTCATTAATGCCCAGCTGTCCTGCCTATCCCGAGCAGGCTCAAAGATATTCAATGTTTCGGCCTGATATTCAGCTCTGTCAACAGATCCTCGATCCTTTTGTGTTTTCCTGCGTTCCAATCTCAAGATGAGAAAACATGGTTCTAAACTTTTCTGCTCTTTGGGTCCAGCAGAACCTTTGGGTTATTGCTCTAATGAGAATGTCTGTCAAACATACTAGAAGCTTCAGTACTGGCAAATCGAAACTGTTCAGTGATGATCGTTTTGAGCATCTGGTCTGTCTTGGCACCGTGTGTGGCATTTGCGCTTCACCTCTGCCTGACACTGAAGATCTCTTCAGTCGGAGTGTCGCTACGGCGCCTCTTTGTACTTATTCAGCTGCTCTCCTCAGTGTGCTTGCAGCTGCTCGCTGAGTGCGCCTAGTTTTACCATGTTTACCATTTTTCTTTAATAACATCATATTGCGCAAAATAGTTTGTCGTGCCTGTTCAGATTTTCGTGATTTTGGCACCTGCGTTTGATGGGCTGTATTTTTCTTCGGCACCGTGTGACTGGCTGTTTTGTAAACGTGGGCACCCCTGCTGTGATGTGTATGCCGAGGCGCGAAGTGCACGTGGCGTTCTTGCGAGCCTCACGGGAACAGGGTCGACGGGAAGCTGGAATCCGTCCTGGGAATCATCCCAGCTTTCCACAGATGTACAGAGAGACACATCAAAAGAGCTCCATATCCTTAGCACCGGGGTGAAAATAACCACATGCAAACATCTTGTTTAATTTACAAGCGACTGTTTTTCAGAGAAAAATTTTGATCTGAAATCTCCTGTCAAAATGTATAAGTTTTTCATAGATAGGAAACGCATGTTATTAATAACAGAACAAACCATGGAGAACCTCATGGGAGCAGACAGATGTAAGAAAATGTCTGATTCTAATTTTCAGGTAATGTGTTAAAACAATAAGGGAAGGGATATGGGAACTGATGTGGGAGTGGTTTCTTCTCTCAGTCACACAGATTGACATCTGTGCCTCTCATTTCCCTGCCCCCCTGCAGGCTACAGCGTAAAGAACAGCGAGGCGGAGTGACTCCTGACGGACTCCTGAATGTGGACCGAGAGCCGGGCTGTGCGGGCGCCCCACAAGGCCACCGTCCCAAATCCATCCCCTCTGGGAGATGAAGACTGTGGGGGTCACTGGACTAAAGGGGCAGTGCACATTTCTCTTCACTGTGGGAGGGAGGCAGTTATCATGGCCACACCCCTCTGTGCCTGTGATGTCACTTCCTGGACTCGATTGGACGCTGAATGCAAAGGGATACAGACTGGGCCTTTTTTTTTTTTTTTTGGTTGTATCCTCGTTTATTTATACTTAAGTGTGTCTTCACACATGCGAATGACTGGACACCCAAGCTTGTACACATTCTGCGCTGAAGGCTTTTTTGTGAATAAAAAGTCTTACGGTAGCTGTGCTTTCACAGGATGTACACCAAAACCCTTTAGACGCTCTCTATTGATTTTTCCATCACAATCAGTGAGATTTCAGCCCACATGTCGTTAGTGCCATGTTTGTACTGGTGACATGAATGATGCTGTTTTCACTCACACTAAATCTCACACACGAGTCTTTGAAAACCAAAATAACTGCAGCGAGCTACTTGCTGTCATGAAGCAAAGCGATTTTGTTTCAAATTATTTTTTTTTTCTTTTATCGGAAAAGAACTTCAAGTAATGTATGGAGGACTGCTGTGAACAAAGATTGTTTAAAACTTTTTCTTGTAGAAATGTCTTAAATATATATCTGTTTTATTGGGGGATAGGTGCAGTGAGCGTGAGCATCTCCCTGTGCATGAGAGCAGTAGCGAGTTACTGTTTATATCCATGACAACGCAAAAATGAGAGAGAAGCTGCTTTCAAGATGGCCGCCTAATGTCCTTTCATGGACTCTGCTGCATGCTTGGCTCCTATTTTGTTTGTGTCGTTCTGTATATAAGAAGTATGCTTCATGCTGAGAAGACTTCAAGCGCCAGAGAAAGATTTATTTTTCTGCTAATTGTATTGTAAGAACAATTATGCTGTTTGTATGACTGCTTGTGTAAGTTTTTTTAATATGAATTCAATTTGTGGTATGTATTGTTCATTTGGTTTCACGGACGGAAAGGTTTTATCCAACGAAAAGTGTGCGTTAATAGCATGCTGATTACACTATGACAATACATGTTTTTTATTTGCTGATTTGAGGAATGAAATAAATAGTGCAACTGAATCTTTTACAGCTGTGGTTGTGTATCTGTGTTTTCTTTTGAAGTAATGTTACTCCATGCGCTTTAATGAAAGAGCTCAAGGAATGACAGTTGGTGAGATTGTAATGCAAGTGCATTGAAGTCATTTGCCTACTCAGTAGTATGGTGTGTGTTTGTTTGTGTGTGTGAGAGTGTGTGTGTACGAGGGCATGTGTGCCTAATACTCGCTGAGACAATAAAAGGCCTTTTGAGAACTAGAAGTCCCAACAAGGGTTGTTAAGTCTGGGGGAAAAAAAAAAAAAAAAAAACATTTTTGAGTCCCCTTGAGGAAAATGCCAACTTCTGGGCCATAGGCTCTGCTTAGGTTGACGGTTACTACAGTGCCTTCCATAATTATTGGCACCCCTGGTTAAGATGTGTTCTTTAACTTCTAATAAATTCAGTTTTTTTTTTCTAAATAATATTGGACCACAATGAAAAAAAGAGGAAAATCCAACCTTTAATTCAAGTGCATTTATTTAGTGGGGAAAAAATCTCACATTAAGAAGTAATTCTTTTACATCAAATCATGTGTGCCACAATTATTAGCACCCCTGATGTTAATACTTTGTACAACCCCCTTTTGCCAACAAAACAGCACCTAATCTTCCCTATAATGTTTCACAAGATAGGAGAATACAGACAGAGGGATCTTCGACCATTTCTCTTTTCACAATCTCTCTAAATCATCCAGCGACCTGGGTCCTCTCCTCTGCACTCTCCTCTTCAGCTCACTCCACAGGTTTTCAATGGGGTTGAGGTCTGGGGACTGAGATGGCCATGGGAGGAGCTTGATTCTGTGCCTGGTGAACCATTTCTGTGTTGATTTGGCCACATGTTTAGGGTCATTATCTTGCTGAAAGACCCAGTGACGACCCATCTTCAGCTTTCGGGCAGAGGCCACCAGATTTTGATGTAAAATGTCCTGGTATTTCAAAGTGTTCATGATGCCATGCACCCTTACAAGGTTTCCAGGGCCTCTTGAAGAGAAACAGGCCCACAGTATCACCAATCCTCCCCCATACTTCACAGTGGGCATGAGGTGCTTTTCTACATACTCATCTTTTGTGTTCCGCCAGACTCAATAAGAGTGTTTGTTTCCAAAAAGCTCAATCATGGTCTCATCTGACCAAAGCACACGGTCCCAGTTGAAGTCCCTGTACCGCTGAGCGAACTTCTGGCGTTTGTGTTTCTGATTGTGAGTGAGAAAAGGTTTTTTCCGTGCATGACTCCCAAACAGCTTGTTGGCATATAGATGGTTGTTTTGGAGAATTTGTGACCCCAAGATGCTACCATTTGTTGCAATTCTTTAACAGTGAGCTTTGAAGAACTTTTTATTTCACTTATTATCCTCCTCACTGTGCGTAGTGGCAAAACAACCTTGCGTCCTCGTCCAGGCTTGTTTACCACTGTTCTAGTTGTTTTAAACTTCTTAATGATTCTTCGGACAGTAGATATGGGCAGGTGCAGGCGAGTGGCTATTTTCTTGTAGCCATTGCCTGACTTGTGAAGGTCGACACACATCTGCCTTACTTGAACGGTGTGTTCTTTTGTCTTTCCCATGTTGAAGAGTGGATAAGAGAAATGGCCTCTGTGTCACGTCATATTTATACCCCAGGGAAACAGGAAGTGATGATTTACCAATTAAATATTCCTAGATACTCTGATCAACTTTGTAAACTACTGTAGAAATGACAGAAATACTTCAATTACATTTAATTCCTAGGATTTGTCGGGGATGCCAATAATTGTTGAATAGATGATGTTATGAAAAATAATTATTCCTTAGTCAGGGATTTTTTTCCCTTAAAGATTACATTTTTCTACAATTTTCAGTGTGAGAGTATGCCTCTGCAATAAAAATTGAATTTATTTTAAGGCTTTTAACACATCTTAACCAGGGGTGCCAATAACTATGTAGGGTGCTGTATTTGGCTTACAGTGAGCACTAGGTATGGTCATCAAATTGGGTCTCCAAATTAGGCTCTAGGGTATGGTTATGTGTTAAGATTTAAAGTTGGACTACTTTGGTCGAGGGGGTTTATAGGTTAAGGTTAGAAAAGGGAATTTTAGGGTTTGGGGGCATGGACAGGTTCTGGGCAAGCCTGTGGAAAAAAACCTGTTTTTATCATATACCATGTAAAAAAAAATTAAGATCCCTGCAGGTATCGATAAACCAAAACAGTGGTTACCTAAGATACAGGAAGTAGTTTATTATTAGTGTAGTGACATGCATAGAGAACAGTAGTGATCTTGATGCACAGACACTGCTTTTGTTACCCATGGGGCTATGCATAACAGGTTGAGTTGAGTGAAAAACATTATTATAATTAGTGTGGTTTCCTACAGCGTCTTTTAAAATGCTTGGACAAGATGACAGCAGAGGCCAAGAAACTGAAGAAGGTATTAGTAAAGATGCTTTCAAAACTTCACAGAGAATTATGTACATTCAGTCGAAAAAAAAGATGCTGTTCAAAAATATCTGGAAAGAAAGAAACCATTCTTGAGCTTGTCATTTATGCTTCTCTTTAAATATGAGCTTTTTTAAAATGCAAACTTACTGTATATAATACAAGTCTTTTAGCTATTTATTAGCTCGCCGGGACGAGTAACGTCCGGAGAGCTATTGTCGTACCCCCGGCGTCCGCGTCCACGTCCGCGTCTGCGTGCAGAAAAACTTTAACCTTGCCCCGGCGAGCTTTGTTGTCTTTCTGACAACTCTTGTTTACGTATGCCCTGACGCTGTAGTCAGTTGCGGTGTTCATTATAGCAGTGAGATCATTAATCCTTGAGATGCTTCAAGTTGCCTGTACAAGCTGGATGCGTATTTCAGTGGAGGGCAGGCATGAGGAAAAAATATCCTGTTTTTATCATCTACTATGTAAGGAACAAAGAAGATGCAGCAGTGCATCACATACATCATGTAACACATGTTAAAAATGTATTCAGGGCTTGGATATTGGGTCTTGACTAGTTCAACGCATAAAAATGAATGAGAGAGATGATGAGAGAGAATTAGTGTTTGTCATTATTCCTGAATGCCTTCTGCGACGTTATATTGTCTGTCTGCACGTGTTCTGGAATGATGGAACCTTCTAGTTACTTATTGTTTAGTTGTCTTGTGTTCAGTCAACGCTCATACAGCAATCCATACTCTGCTTTTTTGTATTTTTTACTTCTTTTTTTTTTTTTTACAACATATCTTTTATTTTTATATAGGAGCAACTTTGAAATAGGACCACATGGTGGCACTATATCTTAAAAAAAAATAATGTTGAAAGTCTGATTTAGGCTTTTGCCACATAAAAAAAATGTTTGATTTTGTGTATGCTGTTATGCTCAAAACAGAGGATTCTCCCTCCTTTAGTGTTTTAAGAGCATAGAGGTCTTAAGCTTGGAAAGAACAAGAACTCTGTCCTTGGGCTATACAGGAGCATTTAGGCCTATTATTATTATTATTATTATTATTAATAATAATAATTCATAATATGTTTTTGTGTAATATTTTCTCCCCTGTATTAATGTGTGGAATATATTTCCCACCACTTGGTTTATAGTTGTGCCTCTTTTCTATTTTTTTTTTTTTTTTTTAACTGCAATGACTCCGAGGTTGAAAGGTTTTTCATGAATTTCTTGATAAGGACCGCACAAGCACGTTCCACGCGACAGTCGCAAAAGAGAATTCTGCACCTCGCTGCCCGGAGTGTGAAATCATCTCAAGGCAACCTCAGCATGAGCTCCTGTGGAGCTTAAATAATTGGAAGTTTTACTCCTCTCAGAGGCAGTGATCTAAAAAAGAGCGATGTTCCAGGAGTCCTCTGCGGTTAAGCAGATTCATATAAGAGCCTCGGCTCGTCTGCAGCAGGAGATAGATGGTACATGCTGTCAGATGTCAGAATATTTATTTGCTTCACCATCGGGCCTTTGCAGCGGGTTGCACTCCTTTCGGTAGCCTTGCTCCAGTCTGATTCTACAAGTTTGGGTGAGTACCATTAAATATGGAAGCTGAAAGATTCAGAGGGATACTGGCTCCTATATTAGTTCTGTTTCATAGATTGAGGCCCATTTTGCAAGAATTTCAAACAGGAGCGTCTCACAGTCCTTTGGCAAAAAGATGAATGAACAACATCCAGTTATGAGAAAAACAGGTGGAGCCCTACCGGGTTGCCAGTGATACAATTACAGATATATTTAGCAAATTGTTTGAAAAATTTTTTACAGTCATTAATTATTTTCATTGTCTATGATGTCAGTGGCAAATGGTTATTTGTGTGAATAACATTGTGGCGCAGCTGTTAAAACGGTTTTGTAATGCGATTTCTCTGCATACATCCTTCGTAAGCCTGTTCCCGGAGGATCTGCTTAGAATATGGTTTTATAATGCTTTGATTACGCTGCATGCATCCCTCATAAGCCTTTGCCTAAGAGTTCTGCTTAGAATACAATCTGGCTGAAGTGCCTTCACGTGTTTTGCCATGAACTGAGATGCCTCTGCAAGCATGCCTCATCTCTCACGTCTAAAATAATTTTATTTCTTCATGAATAATTCAAGATGCCATCCTGTTGCAAGGATTCATTGTATATGCACTGATTTTTCCAGTGGAATATGTCCAAACACGACCAATTATCTCAAACCATTGCTGGAGCATTTGGGGTAATTTTTTTGATATAGTGTTGGAGATGTCATCTTGAGAATAAAAATGTAAACTACTGGTTTGAAATCAGACCATCACGCTATTGGCTGCAGTAATTCCTTCATTTCTGATGTCATATTAAAATTCAATAAAAACCGTTTTCTCCCATTGTCCTGATTACAATTTAAGATGAGCAGTGTCAGAACAGAAGAGGCCTCCCTTTTAAGGGTTCCATCGAAAGTATGGCGCACTTGTCTATTCAAGGTAGTGTTTTAGAAAACACAGAGTAACAAAAAGTGGGGAATAAAGCATAAAAATGTGAGTTTCTGCCACTGAAGTTGATTAATAATTAGGTGCTATTGCTAAAATTGTGGGAACTTATTTAGTTGAAATTAAACGTAGTGTGTTCTGAGATTTATGATGACAACAACCTTTACTTGGGGGAAAAACCAACTATAGTACAAGACACTTCCTTTGTCATTTTACAACAAGGATGGATGGTTTTTTTAATGACTACCTCATCTGAAGAAAATCATGGGCTGATATTTGTTAGCGATGGATGTACGCCAGCGCTTCAGCAGCAGAAAGCTGGTTCGCTGGAGAGTGAAAATAACTGGCAACATCCCCCCCAAATCCTTGGTGTCTTTTTGGAAGAATCACATGATCATAATGAATCACAAGATAATTTACATGATCACACTTCCCAATATTTCAAGTCACTGTAGCACATAACCATATAAATAGATTTTTTAAATTGTAAATGCACAACTACAGACAACCAGCGGTCTGTTCCTGGCGTCTGACTATGCTAGCAGTATAATTGCGTTGTGTAAACTTAAATCTATGCTCCATTTTTTTCCAGGGTTTACTCCATGCAGTTATCCGGATAATCCAGGAATCCTGCTTTGTGAAAGGTTTCAGTGATTCAAACTCAGAACATTAAGAGGAACAGCCAGGGAAAGTAGTGCAAAGAAAAGCGGAGCAGTTGCTAATAAAAGTTGTTTTGGGGGCCCGTGAAGACTATCTCCACATAGTCTTGTAATTGTTGGGCCAGGTTAGGGAATAGTTCAACAAACTGAGGCAAATCATGAAAATAAACTGTTGGTAGGATAGAGAAATTGAATGTTTCTTTACAGTGTAAAAAATTCTGCAGTCCCAATGCAAGGAGAATTAGGACTGCATCTTTCACAGATTACTCTAAATAATTAGTGTGTTGGTGTTCACATAGGCACAGCCATTGCTTGTACCATCTCGCTGTATTCTGTGTTTACCGTGACTACTCAATCTTACAGCAAATGATGCAAGAAAATATAAACAGGTTAACCATGTAAATGTCAATTTATTTATGATTTCTATATTCAGATTAGAATATAACTCTACATAGAGAAGGAACAAGATGAATGAACAACAAATAGCAATGAATTTACATTAAACGGAGAAAGTCACATTGAATACATAGTACATTTACTTGTATCATTGGACGGGAGAGCACTGACCAAGCTAGAAAGATTGGATTGTTTTATTTTCACGTTTAGACAAATATTTAATATCAACATGGCGAAATATTTTTCTATTCAGGTGAATGAATCACCAGCAATCTCTATTCCTTTAGTGGCTGCCTGAAAGCTCGGCTTCACTCATTTAGCTGCCTTCAATAATGGTAAAGCTTTATAATGATACTGATTTGTCAACAGTAGCATCATATTGGTGTGAATTTAATTCTAACTACCACAAGTTAGACCACTTGCAGCAGTAATTTTAATAATTACACCATCAAATGCTGAATAACGATCAATTTGAAACAATTTATATCTATTTTCTTAAATACTTTAAATAAAAAATAATCTCTTTATAAACTGAAGACATAATAAGATAAACAACAGATTCTTCAATACAAATGTTTAAAAAGTATGTATATATTACATAAGCAAGTCAGAGAGATAGACTATACAAATTCTGTCGGGTTATGCATTCACAAGTATTCTGAGCACTGTAAATTACATCAACTCACAGATGCAGATGTACCTCTGTAACATCGCTGGTACTCATATTACAGAGCAATGAACTAATGAGTATGTAAAATATCTGTAACTACAAGTACTACTTCAATCATTTTCTTAGAATTTATGCAAATTCAACTGAAAGTGTATGTAGAAACTACATTCATTGAAGTCCCACACGTTACAGACATCCACAAACAAATCTGTCGCACTTCACTTTTGAGATATCCTTAGTTAGTCAGTATTTTTAGACAGGTGCCATTAAATATAGGAGTAATAGACTGTTGTGCCTCAATGTAATACAGTATTGCTAGCCATAAACATGCCTCTTCATGCTCTCTCTGATTGTATATATTTACACCCTCAAAACAAGACACAAACAGACCTCCACTCTTCCTCAACTATTCCCCTCAGCGAAATGTGATTCCATTCGAAAAGCAGGGAAAAACTTTCACAAGGGGTAGTTCATTATAAATAAAAATTTATAAATCAATAATTTCATCTCCACATGCACTGAGGTGCTAATAACTCTTGTGAAAACAGCACATGGTAATTAGTGACACGGGTCCTTAAATGGTTTATTTAGATGAAGATATTACCATCATATTGACGGGTAAAGTGTCCCTGTCTTTCATGAATAGCAGGATACAATGACTCTACACTTTTAAAAGTCCAAGACGGAGCCTCACAACAATGCCGTCCAGTCTGTAACTTTCTAAGAATGTCCATGCTGAGATTTCCCGTCACATTGATTACCAAATCCGGTGGATCTTTCTGGCGAAATCCAAAAACCAATCTTTTTCACCTTCTCTATTGCCCCATTTATTTTGCATCACAAACTCCTTTCAGTTTTTTTTTTCTTTTTTTGTTGTAGTCTCCTTCAGTTATGAATCCCCATGATCATACAGCATGACCTTGCTAGTATAACGTTCAACTTTCAAGAGAAGTAAAACCAAAGACTCACATGAAAACATTTACATCACACTGGATCTGTACACAGGGAAAATGCAAATAGCAGCATTTGCTGTTATTCCACATAAGCAGGTTGGCTGTTCAGTAAAAACCTTTTTTTTTTTTTCGGTGCGGCAAATTAATTGTGGACATCCATGATAAGGGATATCTGCTTCCGTCTGAACTCCTGTGCTCTTGCAGGGCATATTTTTAACAGAATAGTCTTCGTTAATTATCGCCCAAAAGCATGAAGCTGTAACAGTGTGACGGTGAGAATGAGAAATTAGTTTAGCAAAGATGATGAACTTCGAGCAACTGATTCATACAACAGCACACCGCTCAAAAGCTCACACTAACTACTTTACCGTCGCAGTGAGCAGCTGCATATATTCAGTACCTCACAATAAATACATTAGATTTAACCTTTCATATCATGTTTGTACAGGAGAAGTAAACAGAGGACAAAAAGTGTCTGGGCAGACATAACAAGGCTGTAGCAATGATAACAAAAATGTTATTTCAACCAAAATCAAATATCATCAGCTATTCCCTCATTATAAAAATGGTGTCTTGAAAGCCATGGATTTAGATGACGTAGGCCTCTGCCTGAAGGTGTTACAGAGGCTGAAAAAAACACATTTGAGAGCACTCCCTCAGTCTCCCATTCATTTAATGAGAAAATGGCAGCAGTAAATCCAAAGTATGAGATTACAGTATGCAGTCAGCTTCTAACATCTCAAACTCAGTATTAAGAGATACTGGTAGCAACTGCAGTATTTCTCAAGTTGGACATTCGATAGCTATCCACTTGAAGTAAGTGTTGAGGCAGTGGACAGCCAAACACCAGGGGGCACTGTTTCCCCTGGCGTCCAGATGCGTTGCACGAAGCTCTCATTAGCGAGTCCATCTGGAACTCCCTCGGCTTGCTCTGCCAGAGGCCTGCCAGGGTGGGCTTGCATTTCCCTGCAACGTGAGCCAACCCAGCTGCTGAGCATTATGGCGATGCCATTTAAGACCCAGAAAAGGTAAGAATAAAGGCTTCTGGAAGGGTTTCAGTGGGAATTTTCCTGTTTTAGATGAAACCAGGAGTAGCACCGCTGTGACCTGTGAACTTTGGAGATGTTTTGACTTATGCTTCTGTACTCCCCCCACCGACCTCCTCCTAACACCATCTTAAAATTCTTCGTGATGAGAGAAAGTTTAAAATGTCTCAAGCAGCATTATGTTCTACTCAAACCTATTATTTGCCTCCTTTCCATGAAAGTTGCCTCTCAATGATGTGGATTCAGACTCCAGCTTTATACTCATCTGATTTCTCATTAAATGAAGGGAAGCAGATTTTTTATGGTTTTTTAAGACATCCTCTCCAAAGAAGCTGGGACCCATAATGAGCTGGACAGAGGGAAGGCCTTCATTGGGAGCAGGGCTTGGGGTACAGCTCGTTAAATTTACGGCATAGAGATCAGTGTATGAGATGCATGGAAGAAGGTATAGGGATCATCAACAATTTTTCTATATTCCCCGCCACATTCACAATATAAGATGTAATTATCCTGATCTAATTCACAACCCAAGAGACATTAATGTTTAAAGGCCGGGAGAAGCAAAGTAATGTACAACAAAGCCAAAGCCTGGGGTGACTACAATTCGAAAATGGCATGAGTTGAAGAATTCCTACCGCCCTCAGTCATGTTCCAAATATGCCACTTTTGTGAAGGCCATTCTGATTTTGTGGGCCAGATATCCCAAAGTTATCTGACCTTTAAAAATTGAACATACTTGGGAAATATGCCCAAGTAACAAAACAAAACTCAGTGCTACACCTCTCCTCTCGCGTTTCGGTAGTTCCCCAGTTTTGCCCTCCAGAGGAGGTATTAAATGGAATGAAGCCATAATGCATTTTTCACATTATCCATGTCTTGCCTGACCTCGAATGAAAACAAGCAAAGGGCCTCTGACATGGAAAGATGATAATCATGAAAGAGGAGGGTGTCACAAGGTTCTCATCTTTTCTTAAAAGCCAGAGGATATACAAATACCAGAGGCCACACTGTGCTTCTCAGTAGCAGTAAGTAAAACAAACCTAAAAGGGAACATCAGGGTAGAGGAGTTGTCCGTGTGTGTGTGTGTGTATTTGTATGTGTTATATATGTATTAGGGGAGTCATCAGAAGCTAAATTGTAGTCTTCCAGGGTTTTTTTTCCACCCATAAAGCTGAAGAGGCTTGCATTCTCATTCACATAGGTACGGCTATTTTGTCCACAATACAAACTACATGTTCATGCTGAAGTACTGAATTAAAGTGTTTTCCAGGCTTCTACATTCAAATGAAATAAGAAAAATAAAATCATAATAATGTTTCTACACATATATGTGTGTGTGTGTGTGTGTGTGTGTGTATTTGTGTGTGTTTGTGGGTTACAGTCGTATTGTGAAACCAGTCATTTTCGTTAACTGACAAAATTTTTTGTCATTTTGTGAGATGACTGAAGTTTGGCAGTAGCCATTTCATGAAATTAATGACTGAAATTTTTCATCATTTCCTGAAATGACTGGTTTCACAATCTGACAGGAATACACGCACACACACACATACACAGATACACACACACACACATATATATATATATATATATATATATATATATATATATATATATATATTCACACACATATCATTGGCGGCTGGTGAACTGGCAACAAGGGAGGCTCAAACAATCCCTTAAAATTAATAATTGGTCACGACCTGTTTTCAAACATTCATTTAAATTACCATTACAGAAACTCTGAAAACTCTCAATATTATCAGGTGTGGCCAGTTTTCATTTATAACGCTTACCTGTCAACTCTCATGCATTCGGTGTGAGTTTAAGTGGCATAGTTACATTTCTCTGCTGTAGTCAGCAATAATTCAGTCAACAGGTATGTAAGAGATTCTCACGCGGAATTGAAGTCCTTTTGTACTGGAGGGGTTGGAATAATGGAATTGCATAAATACATTTCAAATGATCTTATTTCATTTAAACAATCATGAAAAACATGCATTGCTTCCATCCCCTGAGTAAAGAAAAGCGTGAGAAGTCCAGAGTCGTGATCGGTATGCGTTATAAATGAAAACTGGCCACACGTGATAATGCTGAGAGTTTCAGACTTTCTGTAATAGTCATTTAAATGAATGATTGAAGACAGTTTGTGAAAAATCATTAATTTCAAGTGATTGTTTGAGCTTCCCCTGTTGCCAGTTCACAAGCTCCCACTGATACACACACACACAAACACACACACTATATATATTTATATATATATATATATATATATATATATTGTGTGTGTGTGTGAATATATATATATATATATAGAGAGAGAGAGAAATGGCCGGGGAGAAAAATCCAGACTTCTTTACTTCTTTGTGAAATAGGCGCCGATGGTGACGCCAGCAGCACCCAGGGCAGCCAGACCAAAGACCGTCTTTATGTACGGCCATGAGCAGAGGAACATGGACTCCTGCTGATGCCCATACAGCTCCACAAATGCTTCCTGAAAGAGATAGAGAGAGGGGTTTAAAATACGCTTGTTCGAAAACAGACATTACAGAGATTCAAAAAGGACAAGAATCAAAAAATGAAGGCCAAACAAAAAGACACAAACAAAAGATAGACCGTAAGGGAGAGATAGACAGTGAAAGAAAAGCGCAGGAAGAAAGAACTGAGAGAGCAAGAGAGGGGAGAGAAAAAGACAGTTTGATGAGTTCAAATCACGTCAGAGAAAAAAAAAATACTTGTTCGGTGATGCACCCCAGACTATTTCCACAGACAGACTGGGAGAAGGTGCATCTCTCTGGACCACAGACTAAAAATCATTGTTTGGATGGTTTTGAATACACATCACAAAAGGCTCCTTGATTTCATAAAAAAAGAACAAATTTTACGAGACAGCTGCCGCAGCCCCCCGAGCACCACCCCCCTACACGTCAGTATTGCTTTAGCATCCTGCTTCATTGTCTAGAGCTGTCAGTGTGAAGCTAACATATGGAGCAGACTACAGCAACAAAATACTTCTGAAGAGCACAGATCTAGGAAGCTGTGGAAACAGGAGTCACTGCCACGGACTCTGATACAGGTGGCTATGGACATGCTTCCCACAGACTTTGAGAACAGCCTCTATGGAAATGGGTGAGCACATTCAAGCTTCTACAGTTTCTTTAAGACACAATTTGGACCGTGGTAACACGCAACTCTTTGTCATAATGAGCATCTATCCAAAAAGTCAACAGCCAAAATACAACCAGACAGCTAAGCAATTGTAACAATGTTCACAGGCTACAATGCGATTTCTAAGCTGTCGTACTGAGGTGTATTCACAACTATCTCACACTAGTCTTGAAGGGCCAAAGCATTGTGGCTGCCAATAAATGTAACTCAGAAATGGCTGTAATCTTATAATGCAACATTCAAGGATTTCTCAACAGACTTGTAGGGAGGGTATTCATAGTTAGAGCAGTGGGACTCAACTACACAGGGTACAGTGTTTCATAAAATAGTCTCCTGAATTCGCATGACCTAATCTACAGCTCAACGAGCAAAGTGCCCAGTTCTACATAAACATCTCGTTGGGTGGTAGTGCAGACAAACTCGAACAAACATCGTCTTACGAGTTTCAAGTAAAAAAAGGGCAAAAATTTCAAGGAAAGTTTTCAAGTGGCTCTTTTATTTCTTCACAAGTTCATTATAACTTATGCATAACCACAGACCTCATTTTTCAGGGCTATTCTCCTGCAGAGACAAACTTGTCCATGCTCTTCTGGAAGGCATTCAAATATCCTCAATTCAAGTATTCATCAGCAGCATGATGGTGTCAAATGTTTCGCAATATCAGTGTCCCACACTTGCATTTCGAAATTAATGGTCTTCGTTTGACCAACAGAGAAAATGCCAAGTCAGTGGTGAGAAGTTAACCACAAGGATTATTCCAAAACTGTCATTCTATGGCCGAGGCTTTACCTCTAAAATAGGCCAGACTTCTGAAAGAAGTAAACAGAAAGCTTTGTTTTTTATTTATTTTTTATTACTAGTGCTGCAAAAGGGATTTTGGGAGTTTGGGCCTGCTATTGTGAAAGAAGGGCCAGAAAATTGAAGCCAGTGGATGTTTGGCTTGTATTATTCAGGAGCATGTATGAAGGGAGAGAAGATGAAAAGGATTAGATGACAGGTGGAGAGATTTTGTGAAAATGTTTGGATGTGTTGGGAAGAGAGAGAGTAGGAAAGAAAACATGAGAGGTAGAGAGGGAGAGAGAGCGAGGGAACAAGGGAGAGGGATGGAGCCAGAGGAAAATCTCCTCTAACATGACGAAAATCTGTTTCGCGAGACATTCGCACTGACTTCACAGGCATACACTTGATAAATATCGCAAAACTCTCGGTGCATTCAACACTGCCCTTTTCATAGAAGGCTGAACAGAATCTGAGAAACAAAGTCCTTGTACACATCATGGAAATAATGAACACTGTATACATCGCTATCAAGCAAACCTTCTGTCTGGATCAAGTTCACTTCCGTATGACATAGGATACTCCCTGCCCTTACGAGAAAGATGAAAAAGATGCAAAGGGAAACTCTGTGACATAGTTGACAGACCATATGACACAGGAGACTCAATTTTAGCCTCCTGTTTGTGATGCTAATATTACCTGTGCTTTTCCTTGCTGGCTTATCTGCAGTGTCAGCTGGACAGGAGCCGACAAGACAACGGAGACAAAGCAAACAACAGCCTTTACCCCGGAGACCAGCCCACCGTCTTTTCCAGGTAGCCATGGAAGTGACAGGGCTGGTTAGCATGTTGATAAGTTGGTATCTAATCCATATTTACTCTGCAAAGGTGGCAAACATCCGGATTAGCGTCGCTTCCGCACCATGTGTAGAAAGGCCAGGTTGTGTTTGCACTCTCCTGCGATAATGGCCTCCAGAGATGAGCCAGATTCTCTCCTGGATGGAGGCTGGTTGCGGAAGGGGGGCGTGTATCAGGAAGAGGACTGAGGTTGTGCCATCGCCAAATGCGGTTGAATATTTTCAGTCGCGCCCCACATCGCAGCATTCATAACATTTTCAAAAGCCTTGGTAGTTAGCGGAAGAGCTGTGTGACAGGCGTCGTTTGATGAGGCTATTATAAGAAACCAGCAAATGACAGGACATCCTCATAAGACCACACTCACGCCTGCCAACGGGTTCGGCACCGACTGCGAAACAGTTCCCTGTGGAGCTGATCATCAATGTCGGAGCTGCAAGCAGAGCCATGAGCACAAGCACCACCAGTCCACATCATTGTCCGCAGTAATTCTGCATAGCGTTGGGCAACAACTGCAAAATGCAGTTCTCAATATTCTTGAGTCAGCTCTTAATTCAATTGCTGAAGGACAGTCAGTTCCAAGGAAGGCCCCACTTTTAAACCGCAAAGGCCGGAGGGGAATGACGTAGTCTTTCTCAAGAAATGATTCAGTGCATTTGTTGGGTCTAATAATAGCGTGCCAAATCTGCATTTGTTCAACCCCAGCTGCAATTGGCTGAGAGGCATTCCTCTGAATGGCCATCCTGGTTTCAGAGATACACGGAAATAAACCGCATCTCCTCTTTGAGGAAGCACGATAGCATGCACATTTTCCCATTTTTGAGGCATATATTCTGTCTTTCCCTGAGCAGGGGGCTCAGGCAGGGGGTGATGAGAAGAGAACAGGCTCGGCTGAGAGCCGTTTTGTTCCGCTTTCGTTTGCATCCCTCAAAATAATTCGGCACAATAGCCCTGGGAAGAAGAGGACATCCATTTATGGAGTGTAAAAGATCTAATTAGACCTGTAAAAGCAGAAAGTACCTCACTGTTTGCTTCAGCTCCTTCCAATTCATACTATTTTTCTATTAAATTCCCTTTAATAAACTTGAATTGAATCATAGGGCACAAAATTGGGTTGCACTTAAGATGCAATAAGCTGGCCCAGGGCCCTTGCTGGCGCAGCTTTAAAGGGCAATGCATGTATACTATTTCTTTCAATATTCGTGGAGTTTAATCATGGATACACCATTCTACACGGTCCACTATCATCACAGTTACATGTGTGCATATAACATTGCTTATATTGTCGTTTATTGCACGTTCAGGGAGGGAACGCTGTATTAAATCAAATTTCTAAGATAAACAATGTTGAATTACCTAATAAATCATTTTGGCAGACTAACAATTCTGTACTTGAACTCTGATTGGTTGAGATGCTACTTAGTGATGATGATGCCAACAATTACAAAAACAGCCCTTCAGATAAAGATACTACAGGGTCTTTATCACTGCTTCTAGAATTGTAGTTACACATTGTACATGAAATATTTTGTAGAAAGCTAATCTGTGAATGTATAAAAATGGCTGCGACAGAATGGCAGAATATAGGATGGCAGCACAAAAATTTGAGCCAAGTGCAAAAAACAAAACAAACAAAAAAGTAATGCAGATTCTCACCATTCTGACAGGACCACACCAGCAGTGAGCAAGGCATCATGTCCTTAATTGGAGACTGAAAATGAAATCTAGCAAGAGGCTGAAAACCAGCCATTGCCAAACAGTCATTCTCATCCCCAAAAGGACAACATGCTTTAGTGAGGCTAGAACTCTATATGGCTTGTAGCGTGTCCTCCTTTTATGGACGGGGTGTGGTAAAAGTCAACTGTGCACAAATGCACACTATTAAAGGACTTACGATACAGATCACACCCGAGCCATAAAAAGGTCCTTGTTTTTGGAAATACAAATACTTCATTCCTTTCAAAAGTATATTTATACACATCGTTGCATTTCCTAAAGTGTCACACGCGGCTAAAACTACAACGTAATCTTTGCTTATTAGCTCTAGTGTTCACATAAGCACAATTTAAGGTCAAGGCGCAGAATTGTGGAATAACCTGGCAGATTTTTTGGGACTCTCTGAGGACGCTCATAAGATATAAAATGGATGCTTAAAGAGCAATATCCACAAACAAGTCTTTCTGAGGTCTGTGAGAGGGAAAGTAGCCTGCACTGAGTAGTGTATCCAGTGTTATCCTGCTGAGCAGCACCAGCACAGAAGGTGCTCGACAGCTGGGAGGGTATCATTGTTAACGCAAACACTAAAATACTGAAAGCCTATTGGCTGAGAGGTCAGTTCTATTGTGCATTCTTCAATGCCAAAATTTTATTGGCTGAGAGTTCTGCCATTGTTAACTCAGCACAAGTGCAGAGTGCCCTGCTGGCTCCAGTCCAGGTTATGTGTAGAGCATCTGTTGGGCTTTCCCAAAGAACGGGGCCAAAGAAAATTGTTCAGCGGGGAGGAAGACTCCATTTTTTTGGGTGCATAGAAACTTCAGAAAATTACAGAGCTTATGACAAATTAGAATAAAAATTTTGGTTGAACAAACTGGATAGGTATTAACCATGGAAATCAGCACTGTCTGTGAAATTGCATAAAACTCCCATGATGTTCATACCTGTAAAAAATAAATAAATAAATAAATAAATAAATATTGGCACTTGAAGAGCGCAGACCTCCTCTGAGGTCAATGGTCCACTCTTCTGTGATCCGCAAATCTGCAAGCACAACCATCAAGCTTCAACAATTGGCTGAGTTTTTTGTCACCATTTAGCTATACTACTGTGAACTGCATTTAAAGATGTGTACCATTTAAAATGCCCAAATGCCCTGCCTTGCAAAGTCAATGAAAGTGAAAATAATTTGTGTTTCCACCTTGGCCAATATATCATTATTTTCCCTTGGCCAATGCTATATCCTTCCAGCAATTCTCATGAAAATCTGGGCTACAATTTTTCACTATCTTGTGGACCAACTGACAAACAAAGAAACCAAAAACATAACCTCCTTGGCGGAGGTAATAAACCTGCTAAATATTCTCGATAACCAACACAAATTTTTATGAAAATTTAATTGCGAATACTTTCCAAAACATTCACGGGAATGGCCCTTCTAATCATCTCCAGAACACTTTTGCTCATCAAAAGATTTTTTGCCTGGTTGTGTTCCCCCACCTCATGCAGTGTTACAGTGGGACCCAAAGGAGCTGATATTAGGCCCTCAGGTTCCTAAGAAAGCAGATACGAGACAGACCTTTAATATACCCTAGGATGTGTACAATGTAATGCACCTTGTGGAATGACCGACGCCAACAGGAGGCCCTGAAATGCAGACAGATTATGTATATGGGTGGTCATCTCACCTGAGCGGACCAATCGGGATTTTGCCACCGTTTCCTGGTGATCGTTCCTCCCTTTATAGAAAATTTAATCAAGTGCTAATTAGTAACGACATCACTCTTGACAACATCCAGCAGAGGTTACTTATTAAAATGCTGTTTTAGCAGCAGGAGCTCTTGGTTGTAAACCCCAAGACTTCTTCATTGCACACAATCCAAGTTTTTATACCATTCACCACCTACCCAATTCGAGGGAAAAGTAGTAATATTAATGCTAACAAGGCACAGAAAATGTAGAATAAATTCTCATCATTCCCCTAGTGAAATTTACAAACAGTAACCTCCGTGCACATATTCATATTTCATCCCATCATTAAGTATTCCAACAATATTTCTATTTTTATTGCTTTTTAATGCAGGTATTTATTAATTATTATTATCCATCCATCCATTTTCTATACCCGCTTATTCCTCACTAGGGTCACGGGGCGAGCTGGAGCCTATCCCAGCTGACTACGGGCAAAGGCAAGGACCCACCCTGAACAGCTTGCCAATCCATCGCAGGGCTAATTATTATTATTTCTTTTCTTTTTTATTTTAAGTAAAGCCAGCCAACTAGATTCCTTAAAACAGGTTGACCGATCCTGATTCTGGGTACAATTTACATGAACAGCCATAATAAAATTAAAAAAAAAAAAAATCCCATGAAAATGCTTTTGAAATTTCTCCATGAAGCTTCCAGGGAACTTCAAATGAAATCATACTTGGTTATATTTTCTTTACATAATGAACCACAAAAAAACTGCATTCCTTAAAGTCAGGGAGACACTGCCTTGCCAGGGTTTTTTACTACAAACCGCAGAGTGTCAGCCCAAAATGGTGGTGGTGGTGTGGTTGCGGCCTAGGTGGGGGCCTGCTGGGGGTATCAGCACACCACGGTGGTTAAACTTAACTCAAAACTCATGAGCTTTGGGTTCACATCCCAAGAGGGAAACTTGAATAGCTTCAGAAACACTTCAAGACATGGAAAAGATAGTATGCTAAAGGTCTAAATGTTATCTAATGGGCACATGCAGAAAACCTGTCAGCCCAAGCTACGTACTATCAGCCACTGAGAAAAATGCTACCAAAAATCTTGGTATTTGACCATGCTAGGCAATTTATGAACTGCTGCTGGCTTACTCGCCTAGGTGCAATATACTATTGTAACTCTGTCCGCATATTCTGATTTATTTATATTAAAGGACAACACCATTTGATATACTAAATTATGTTTGGCTGACATCTGTGGGTAATCCAAATAGAGAGTTTGCTGATTGTAAATCAAATAACTGACAAAATACAGAGCTAACAAAAACAAAATAAATTTTTAAATGTGCCAATCACCGTCTTCTGGTATTGGTATTGACTGGCAGAGAAAATTCAGGTGCGGGTTTTTCCAACATTTCTGGAGCCATCTAACCTCAATCCACGAGCAGCAGATGATTATTAAAGCCCATATTATGCTATGTTAATATTATATTCACAAAATTAATAAGCACAACAAGGTCAACTTAATCAAAATTAGCCTTTGATGGCGCCTCAGAATATCACTCTTCAAACAGCACTTATAATACGAAATTCTGGAGTTTTAGCAAGCTAGTGAATTCAAAGAAAACAGGAGATATTTCCTATATCCTCCATCCTGCTTGGCATGAAATAATATTAGCAATGAGGACAATTAATTTTGTTTTGTTTATTTGTCCAATTTATCACTGCAGTTCATTGGTTTTTGAACTCTGGGCATAGTTCCAACATTTACACTACAAACTAGAGCATTGAAACTTTTCATTTTCCAGTTGGTGACAACAGAAACCTGAGTCAGTAGACCAGAGATCAGTAAACACCCATGTGTGGAGTGCATACCATGGGACCCAGCAGTTATGCAACGTACAGTGAACTGCTTGTGCCACGCCCATCTCTTTGGGATGTTTCTCTTGGTCTTGAGAGACCATAACCATAAGCTTTGTGTCTTTCAGGCCACAACCCTGCCTTAGGGTACTGACGGTAATGTCTTCTTTTTCCATAGAGGAATACTGTCCTCTGTGATGCATGTTGATACAGCACAGAGGGATAAATTCTATTCCCGACTTTTGCTGCAAAGGTAATGTGGAGTCATAAGACATACTGATTCCAGTCATGTGTTCCGTCATCATGAAAGGCTCGGCACTGAGGAGGAGTGGAAGACTGGAAATTGTCTTGATGTTCTCCAGTGTAGTTAATTTAAGAGGTCAGCTGCAATCACAAGGAAGTCACCAGTCACTAGGTCTTAAGATCTCAACTCATTCCATTATTACAACACGCCAACAAAACTCACCCACTCCGCCCATCTGCGGCTGGAGAAAGTGTCTTACACTTACAATTTCAGCATAATTGATGCACTAAGGACATTTTCTAGTTTTCTCGATTAAGCTGGACCATTTGATACCACCTAAAACCAGCATCAAACAACAGCCAAGGCCCTCCGGTTTGCTTGACGTAAAACACATTAAATCAGGGTTCACTAATGCATATAAGTAATGTGAAGAACAATACACACCGAACAGCAACAACACTAAAACCACCTACCAAATATTGCGTGAGCCCCTCATGCCGTAAAGACTGCTCTGAACAGTTGATGCACGGACTCCACAAGACCTCTGCACATGTATCTGACATGAAGACAGCAGCAGCTGCGCCTTTAAGTTGAGAAGTGGGGCCCGTATGGATCAGACTTGTTTTTCCAGCACATCCCACAGATGCTCGATTGGATTAAGATCTGAGAAATTTGGAGGCTGACTCAACACCTTTAACAACACCTTGTCAACACCTTGTTGTGCTCCTCAGTCAGTTCCTGAACCATTTTTGCAATGTGGCGGGGCGCACTATCCTGCTGAAAGAGTCCACTGTCATTGGGAAATATCATTTCCATGAAAGGGTGTGGATGTGTGGATTTTCTGTTATAATGCTTAGGTAGACATTACGTGCTGAAGTAACATCCACATGAATGCCAGAATCCAAGGTTTCCCACCAGAACATTGCCCAAAGCATCACACTGCCTCCATCGACCTGCTTTCTTCCAAAAGTGCACCCTGGTGCCATCTCCTCCCCGAGTAAATGACACCATTCACATGATGTAAAAGAAAATGTAATTCATCAGACCAGACCACGGTCTTCCATTGATCCACAGTCCAGTTCTGACGCACTCGTACCCACTGTAGATGATGTGGGGGTGGACAGGGGGCATGATGCACACCACTGTGACCAAGCTGGGGCGACGTAGCTCCATACACAGCATCCTGTAACGCATCATGGCCAGCATTAACCTTTTCAGCAATTTGTGCTACTGTAGCTCTTCCCTGGGAGTCCATCAGTCAGAAAAGCCTTCGCTCTCCATCAGCATACTTGAGTCACAGACTCCTGTGACCTTGTTGCTTTTTCAACGGTCGTCCCTCCTTGGATCACTAACCATTGCTTACCAGGAACATCCCACTAGACCTGCCATTTTGGAGATGCTCTGACCCAGACGTCTAGCCATCGCAATTTGGCTCACATCAAAATCACTCAGATCCTTACACTTGTCCATTTTTTCCTGCCTCCAATGCACTCATTTCAAGAACTGACCATTTGCATGCTGCCTATATCCCACTGACAGGAGCCATTGTCATGCGATAATCAACGTTACTCACTTCACCTTTCAGTGGTTTGTGGCTGATTAGTGTATAATACTAATGTAACCATGACTGCGCATTCAAGGAAAACTAAAGTGATGAAAAGAAATAAAGACATAACATCCAACCCCTTTTCCCACATTTGTAATAAAATGCTTCAAATAAGACACTCTGGGGGTAAACATGTGGTTAACTGCTAATTACAGGTAGCTAATGGGTAAAAATAAACACAACCACACACACACACACACACACACACACACACACACGCACACACACACACACACACACACACACACACACACACGCAACTGCAAAAAAAATTGATTCTTTTATTTACCCATCAACCCCTGAAATGAAAACTCAGTCTCTGCAGTAGCAATACTCAGCAGACTGATTGGCTCAGAGGTCCTCACTACTTTCAAAAGGTTTTCCTGAACTTGCACAGCAACAAAACATCTTTATGGTAGATTCTACCATTGGATAATAAGTATAGAAGACAGGGAATTGGGACTGCAGGCATATTCCCATTTTAATAAACCAAAGCGATATTTACAGAACACTCCATTCAAAAGGAAGTACAATTTTCCGGCACATTTCAGCAGTAGCTGGGCTTTACTGGATATTTGCATGAGAACATTTTAAAAAGTACTCTCTGTTCATATGAATCATCCCTTTCACATCAAAATCAACAGTCAATTCATTTTTACTCATAAACACGGTGATAATAAAAATCTGAATTTTTGGCGTGCTGGATCAGTATCAAAGAATTTATGATGGATCACGTGACAATTTATAAAGACTAATTTAGGTTTCGCTTGAAGTCACTCAGCACTTAAAACAAGGTAGCGCTCACTATCAAACCATCCGCACTACGCACGTTACCTTTATCTCACAATCCTTTGTATAAATACGCCTCCCTATCCCACTTGAGGGAAAGAGCTCTCAAGACAGGGGATTTCATGATGTCGGTTAAATAAAGAGAAATGGGCCATTAATCAAGCCCTCTGGTTATGGAAAAAAAAGAGCAGAGACAGACACTGACCTGCTTCTGAACTTAGGAAATACCCTCAGTAGGCCTCTTCTCACAGACTGAAGGTAAGATCACTCTCACTGTGATAACAAAGGCCTCTAGATACATGGCTCACCTCCCTCAATTAAAAACTGAGCTGAGAGCCGTTAGCAGTGGCACCTCAATCACGCAACAGGTTATAGTCTGGTTAACAGCCAGCCACATTCACTGAATGTTGACATCATATAGCACCACTAAGCTCCCAGCTGTTATGTCAGAATCATGTTCTTGTTTTATGCCTTATTTGAAGATTTGTTTCTGCTGATGGATCAGTGAAAGTTCTAGCAAGCTGTCATGATTTCAGTGCATACTCTATCCCAAGCGTGATGCATGGTTTTGTTTTGGTTTCTCGATGGATGTAGACAGGAGTGCAATACAAAGGCCAGGCAGCGGTTTGAAGTTTTATCTTCACTGAAGCCCCGGAGTCTGGGACACAGTCCTTGCCCCTACGTCCGATTTCTGCCCCGATCAGATTTCTGGATCGGACCTTGTCAGTTGAAGCGGTTCGGGCCTGTTATCAGTGACATCACTATAGTTAAGTCAGCTCAGTGGCTTGCATCAGAGAAGATGCTACTGACTGCAATACTGATGAGAATGATGGCTGGACAGTAGCACTCTGACATCACAGAGGCCACTGTTGAAGCAAAAGATATTCACAGACATTGAGCATGTCAATTATGGACAGAAACAATGGCCCGCATGAAGCCAGAATTTATCCTAAACTTTGACAAATTAAACAAAATGCTTCATTTTTTCCCTCTTTATAAACAAAGGCAGAAATGTACCAAACAGCCAACATCAGATATCCATTATTGACCTTTACTCTTAATTCTAGTTCAGGTCAGATTGACTGCAGAGATTAGCCTATAGATTTGCTTTTTTAAAAACTGATTACTAAAGCCCTTTCTGTGCAGATCGATGTGTTGTAAAATGTGCCGTCAGCAGACCTTGTGGACGTCCTTGAAAAGCATCACCTCCTCATCCTTGGCTTTGATTTCATTAGATAACCAAGCAAAGACAAACAGAGGGAAGAAAAATATTTATGGAGAGGCCCTCCTGACGAACAGACAGCCACCCCTCTTGTGATTACATGACCGTGAATCTGTTCTTTCATCAAAACCCTCAACCAGCCGTTTCAGCATAGAAAGTATGGCACTTAAGGCCAAAATTGCACCCTTTAAACTGATGCAGCTATAAGATTTCTCAACATCAAATGAATTCAAGCGCTTTCACATTGACCTCTTGCCAGTGCATGGAAGTGCTTTACATTATTTTTGTAGAAGCACAATTAGGTGCACGTTTGGAAGATATCCTTGGTGAAAGCTGCATTTCTCACTTTAGCATAACAGTTGCCAGTTCGCAGGTTGTTTTAATGCTTGGCAGAGAACTGAGACAACTGTAAAGCATCTTCATGCCTACGAAAATATACTGATCAATGAGAATACACAAATTGAATGCATAAAAATGTAGAATTTCTTTTTATAGACAATTTTATAGAAAGGTTGCGCGACTGCCAAGTCCAGTTCAAGCACTGCTGGGCCCAATGCTTTTGTCACTGCGTGTGTCTTGCTGTCAGCACAAGATACCCAGCAGTACATCTGCAGTAAAGATGTCGTTCTGCGAGCCAGCATCATGTTGACGGTCTGCTTACGGTTAAATCTTACCTCCCAATGGTGTTTCTGTCTGTTTGCGAAGCGGGATGGAACATCTTGTGTGGATGCAGGCAGTAGATATGTCTATGCTGTGTGGTTGTCACACGAGGTGGTCCGATTCTGGCTCCATCTCGAATTCTGCCGCTGGCGAAGCGGATGCATTGTTCAAATGGCCACCTCAAATTTACTTGCAGTGACACTTGGACAGCACCCAGCTGGCTGCTATCCAATGAGTCTTTCACAGTCTATTGCATTTAATCTTGGCATTCAGTCAGAGTACTATCAGAGAGCACATGAATACCCACCTTTAGTCCTGGTCAACGCTGAATTCCACTAATAACAAATGCTCTGATCTGACTGCTTTTGTCTTCCCTAAAGAATTGAAAGTCTCAATTTTTAGGTTTGAGCAAGCATTCTTCCAGAGAGAGGAATTTTCACAAGTAGCTTTATAGACAATATGCAGATTCAAACGCTTCAAAATTCTGCCGTTACCCCATCCGGAGAGCGCAAAATTTGACAAAATACTACTGAACCGTTAATGTGCTCTTTTGTTTGTGAGAATATTGAAGTGATCTGTGCCCTGGGTTTGCAAAGCAACATCAAAAGAGTGGATCGCCTTGTATGAAGGTTCCCAAGTCACCAGGAGGAACAAGAACAGAACAGAACCAGGTCGCTTACATGGGCCCCTCACCTTCTTGCGCATGTCAGCCGTCCCACACACCAAACGGGATGTACCCAAGGGTTACTATTGAATGTGCCTGCGTCCCAATATCAGTTAAATCATCAGTGCCTGCCATGGACATTGTTATCGATATCTTTATTGATGGAACTTTTCCGAATGGAAAAAAAAAAATCTAAGGAGGACCCTACGTCCCGTTCCCGGAGATCTGGGGTTGGGTCCCTGGGAAGTCTTTGTTTCACGTATTTATTTATTTTACCGACCCCTGTGAACAGCGAGCTGTGCCAGGGCAGTCGTTACGCCTTGGCTCTTGCATCAAGGCCCTCTTTGAAATACAATGCCTGTTCACCCTTTAAACTGCCACCCCTTTTGTGACTTGAGCGAACCATTCAATTATTCAGCACCCTGCTTTATGTACTGATTTTATAAACTTCCATCATCTCACAGCACACAAAAGGCTTCACTATCTGGGGGGGTGGGGGGGGGGGGGTGTTGGTTATACACTGGTAGAAGGGGTAGAGGGGTTTTGGGGTAATTGGTTGACTGAGAGTGGCCAGCTCCCTTTCTAAACCCGAGACTAAGCAAATTTAATTTACCTTTTATTTGGTGGAGGTGGGGGGGTATGAGTGATAAGCATCACATATGAAAGAGAAGGACATTTACTGATCGTCAGAGCTAACCGTGAATGATTACTTAAAAATATTGAGAGCATTCGTTTCTCAAAAAATACTGCTCTCTTTGCCTTAAAAGTCACATTTGGATTCCTGTAGTCCCTGCTAGTACAATCTTACACATTACACTCCACTTTCACCAGCAGCCCAAGGCTAACATAGGGCTACCACTGTCGCCTCTATAATGTAAGTGTGCAGAACCAAGACCCAAAGAGAAACATTTATATTCATGAGAGATCGTCGCAGCATTAATCTTTCAGCATCTGAGAACTGATGCAGCACTTCCATGAATTAAAAAGAGCTCCCTTGAGACATTTTATCCATGATTTGAATCCTAAGAATTCTGTCAATGACATTTATAAATAATTAAACAATGTGAAACATTTGAGATACATCCATCCTTATTACAAAAATCTCTGCATGAAATAAAAGTCAATTCTGCAATTAAGTAAGACAGGGTTGCACTTGATAACTATTTCCTGCAATTTTTTTTTTCTTTGTGAAGTAGAGTGCATAAATAATCAAATAATCTTGAAGCCTGAAACGTGACGCCGCTTTGAAACCGCAGGTCACGTGCATCCTGATGCTCGAAAGTCTGATTTGACAGACTGACAAGGGCCCGTCAAAGTCATCCGAAACGGCTGACCTGCACCAGCTCAAGCTTGTACTGGTTTTTGGAAGTAATACGTGAAATTGACTGGCACAGAGCCACGTTACCAGTCATCGTGAAAGGTCAGAGGCACTGCGTGCCACTCGCCAGCTCCCAGAGGAAGTAGGCGGGGAAGAAAGCTCGCAGCTATAAATAACAGCAGAATCCAATAAATGGGCTTCATCCCATGGGAAGAGTCCATTAAGGCGGGGGTGACGTGAAATGCCAGGACATAACCAGTGTATTTCTTGGAAGGGTGTTACGCAGCGGGCAGCCAGGCAGGAAGTGCACATCATTCCTCTTTACCGTGGAACAATCGTGCTTAGGGACCACCGCCTCTCTGGTCCGTGGCACCGGTATGACGCTGGGTGATGGAAAGGTTGAGCTCTGGGCAGGATGTGGCTCCTGATTCTGCTGTCCTATTATTAGCTGGCAGTAATAAGACAATCTAATCGGCCAGTATCAGCCCCATTTATCATGTCCCAGTGGGGAAAACAATCCTCATAAGTCACTGCACATTGTAGCCGCAGTCAACCATGCCTAGTTCTAAGGAAGACAAATGAAATTGGGTAGGGAGTGCAATTAGGTGGTACCAGACGTGTGACAGGGCTAAATTCACATGAAGTCTCCTCAAACTCCACTCAATGCTAAACCCGCTCCCCTACGATAAACCTATGGACGACGTATCAGCCAATAACCTAGATGTAGCTCCATGCTAAAATTATAGCATTTTGCTTAACACGATGCTACACCTGCAGTTCAGTATTAAACCTGTAAGACAATGCTAAACTCATGGCCCTGTACGAAAGATGATTCGAAGCCTGCTGCACAATGGTAAACCTGTAGCTCCATGCTAAACTAGTGGCCCTTTGCAAAACACAATGCTAAACCTGCATCCCTGCCCATTGCTTACAATTTCCAATCTTGAGGCCGGCAGCGGTCTGAGTTGCATCCTGTGCCGGTGAACACAGCCGTCTGTGTTCCATGCCGAATCATCCAAAAAATATCCGCAGGAATGGCTTTCAGTTGAAGCTCAACCAAGAGCATTCCAGATCCCACCATGTGTGTTAGCCACCCCCTCTTACTCCACCCCGGCTCAAAAGAACCATCATCTCAGACAAATGGAATACCACTGCAAAACCCCAGTGTCTTTGTGGTTTGGGTCAGATCCGCATCAGTGTGGTAAAGGCAACAGATCCAGAGTCAGTCTCTGAATGAGGGAAGATGGGTTTCTAGCCACATGGCACAAACGTTGGGGGAAAAATGTGATCAGCATCACAATCTGCAAACTACTACAAAAATATGCAGCAAATTGAAACAGTGGATACTTATTTTTTAACTTCAAAGGAACGGTTCCTGTGTAAGCTGTAATGAAAGAAAGTCTGAATTGCAGCACTTACAATTTGACACAGACTCTCGAGCAGAGCTTCAGAGCTCTCTTTTCATTCAACATTAAAACTGGGAGGGGAATTACAGGCAGCCCCTCGCATTTTTGAAATGAGAAAATATTAAAATTTGTGAACCAAGCAGGTCTGCCTGGAAATGCAAACATCGACATATTGTGGAGCCACTAATCATCCTGATATTCCAAGGGTACATTTTACTCTCAGGACTGGCATAACTCCAATACATCCCGAAATTTACCCCCACAGTATATTTTATCTTTTTTGTTTGACTTGCACCTCGCTGACGTACAGCTGGGGGGCCTGACCGAGTTTGACATGCACACATTTGAAAGACATTCTGTTCTGCCCATTTGCATTTACACTGAAATAACTCTAAAGTGAATTATTTTGAGAAAAGTAAAACTAAAGACCAGATCACCTCAACGCAAGTTGTTTGAAACTGGGATAAATTTCCTTTTGTGATCAAACTGAAATTGAACTTTTATTGAATAGAAAAGAAGTATGTGAAGACCACAAAGGAAAAACGATCAGAGCTAAAATGTTGCATTTATGTATATTTTATATATTATTATAATATTATATATTATTATAATGCTTTATATATATTCTGCACCTTTTTTCAATGCTTTGTTTCTAAGATTATTTTGAATTTTTAATTCACAATTTCCCCACAACATGAAAATGTGACTGATCATTTTCCCATTGTGGTCTATATATATATTATATTATATATATATTCTTTTCTGTCTGGGCCACACAGCTTAAGAAATTGTGTGCGCGTGTGGGTGCTGCAGAGGGGTGGAAGGTGGCCCGTTTTATAAAGGTTTCTACCTCATTTACCAGCTGTTGCACCTACAGTATTGTCATGAAGTTCAAACAGGATCCAAGCACAGATCACAGAAAAAGCCCTCAGGCACTTTTAATGAAGATTCTTCGCCGCAATTGGCTCACACAGAAACTGGAGAACAGAGGACAGCGAGGGCAGACAGAAGGTTTGGGGCGGTCCAGGTCAGGCGATCAGCACACTGGATATCGAGGAGTAGTGGTCAGTGGTCAGAGACAGACACAAATGTCTGGACGGGGAAAGCAGACTGAGGGCACAGAGCAGGGTCCTGCCTGGAACATAGAGTGGGGAGAGATCGGCCAACTCGCCGAGCAGGAGCAGACAGGAACGGGGAGATATCTCTAATAATGAATATCATTAATCTGAGAGTGGAGAGTAAGGACTTCTTAAAGGTATCAAGCTAAGGAGACTGTGAGGAAGAACAATCCAGCAGGGAATTAATTTAGACCATGAACTTAAATCTACTGCGCAAACAATTAACAAGAAACAGGCGGGGGAGAGCCCACATGGAAAGAACATATATAAACATATAGGTTTCACATATATGCGACATACATAAAATTGGCCGTTTTCATATATTATAGGTATATATATGTACCTATATGTACCTATAATATATGAAAACGGCCAATTTTATGTATGTTGCATATATGCGAAACCTATATGTGGCCCTATATTAAAACTTACATGTTTTTTTTGGCATTTCCAATCCCACCCGAATGCGGGATATTCAATTAGGGCACTATGTACAAGTGCTTATGCTTTTTCGCATATGCGGCCCCCCGTTAACAATTACACATCTGAGAGTGTACACAGCTCTCCTCCAACTACACAGTTCTCCTCCAAAGCCCTTGCCTCTTAGCAATTGCTTTCTATACAACCACTGAGCAAAACTTCGCAAGTTCAGAACGAGGGTGGAGGATACTCAAGTGTTGGTGAGGTCAAAATCTTCTTTATGAGCGCCCATCTGGCCAATGGGGCTCGCCTCGGGGAACTCTAATCTACATAACCCTTCCCAGCACGCCCTTCACAATTTGCATCCCTGTAGGGCATTGCCCAATTGCGCGCTACTTCTGAAAATAGCTGCCGAACACTGCTGGTTGATACGAGGCGGGGATTAAAACCTATATGTTTATATAAGTTCTATCCGTGTGGGAATTTAAGAATACTTGTTATACTGTTATACTTGTTACTGTCTGGGACCTTTAGTTGCTACAAAAGCATCTCAGATAAAAGACTAGTCCCTGAACAGAAATGTAGACTTTGTCTTCAAATTCATTAGCCACAGTGAAATGCTCAAATAGAGGTGGGGATGGAAATGACTTTTGAAAGGCATGTTTACTTCAATATATGTTCTTCTGTGTACTTTTGTTTTGTTATTTTTGTTTCATTTTGCTACATTTAGACTAAGAACCTTTGAGCCATATTCATCTAAAAACTGCATTTCAGACAAGATAGAAAACATTGCATTTGGTGGATGTAACAGTGTAGTGTATAACCTTTCAGTGGATGCGTATGAGCTGTAATGATGTGAATCCAATTTTATCTAATGTGGTGAATCTGGCAGTGACTTGAAAAAATGCTTAATTGATGAAATAAACATAATCAAACCATTTTGTTTTTATACATTTCCTTCTCTTCCACGATACAAAACTCAATCTTCATAGAATGGAAATAAGTATGGTCAAGAAAGAATTGATGACCTTGTTATTGTTAATATTTCAGGAAAAAAAATGTAACAAACAGTATTAGATATTTGTGTTGATATCATAGCCTTTTGTCTCCTCTCACTTGCCAGAGTTAATAATGACTGGTTTACAGATAACATGCCGCTGTCACATGTCAACATGTATTTGGGATCAAATGTGATGCCAATTTCATGTGTTCCCATGCGATTAATAAGTTATTGCGTGAAATTCTTGTTATTTCTGTGAGGGACTTTGGACTAATATGCAGATATTACCTATATAATAAAAATATAGCTAGGCATCATGTATGACAGTGGCAAAAGTGAGATATGAGCTGTACAATAGGTATGACAAACAGAACCTGACACTGGATGTATAAGCTATATAGGAGACTTATACCTTGTATGTACATATAGGGCCTATACGTGGAAATAAAGAAGCGATATAGGAGACCTATATGCCCTCTATAGACACATATATGTACTTTAATTTGGCATATATGCGGCATAATGTGCATATATGTTCATATAGATTCTTTCCATGTGGGAGAGTGTTAAGGGAGGGAGAGCAGAAAACATTAATTGACTAAAGGAAACCGATAAGGGGAACAGATGGGGGGGAAAAGGACAGCTGGATAGCGGGAAAACGATAAAAAAAAATAATCAGGACGAGACAAATACCATTCAGTGCTCCCTGCAGGGAATTGTACTATTTTTTTTTTTCCTGCAGCTAGCAGCCTGACTAAATAACATTCAAGTATTTTGCGTTCAACGACCAGCACTGAGTCAGTTTTTGGTGCAGAGAAGATTGACGTACAGAAAGCTAACCCAGTTCACAATAATAGTGTATGTACAAGGCTCCTTTAAGTCCAAGGCTGTCGGTGTCTGTCCTGTCATTTCTTTTTGACATGGTTTCCAGTTATTGCCAGTCTCTCCAGCACGCACTGAGAAGAGCCTCACCAGACACTTAACAGTCAAACAATGTCATGGACTCATAAATCCAAGTGACATGAGGTCTGCGGCATGTGTTCCAGCAGTGAATGACAGAAATGGCGTTCCAGGAAAGTGAGAACTGTAACACTGATACTCCCCATTGTATGCCTTCTCCCTTTGATCTCTCCGTGGTTCCTGATGTCATACACTCATCTCAATCTGAATGACACCCAGCAGAAAAAGACACTCTGCAGGGATAGAGATACACAACCTGGCAGCTCCTTCCTGTGACAAAATGCGGATCCTCCACCCTGCAGGACAGTTCACTGTGCCTGAGGTGTTTTTCTGCGCAGAGCAAATACCCACAGCTTTTAAAGTCAAATCGGAGCTTCTTCAGAAGAGGTACTGGGGTGCCAGGCAGTTTTTCCCCACGCATAAATCACATAAATCACATAAATCGTATGCTTAAGCTGTTAAAATACAACCTGCAGTTTTAAGCCTAAAACATACACTACCAGTCAAAAATTTTTGCACACCCTAAGCTTTTGCCAAGTCTGTATCTTACATGTACGTTTACAATAAAGAAATCACTGGAACCAAATACTTGCTTAGTAAAAATAATAAATTTACAAGAAAAATCTAAAATTGAAAATTGAAATGATCAGCTCACTATCCCACTCTGAAGCTGCTTGATAAAAGGTAGATCATTTGAATCACCTGCGCTGGAGCTGCGCGCGTGTCTGTGTGTGTATGATTAAGCAAGCAACGTGAAAAAACTGTTTATAACTAATGCTGTAACATCAGTAACATTTCAAATGAGCCGCATGGAAGTAAAGAGAAAACACAGGAAGACTTGTGAAGAAATTCTGAATAAGTTTCTCCCAGCAGCTAATTTTTTTATACAGGTTTGTATGCTCTGTGGGAGGTAAACGTCAGTGGTAAACTGAAAATGTAAACATTGTCTTTATTACCAGATGGGCAGACGTGGTGTAATGCAAAGAAACTGGGCTCATAACTCAAAGGTTGTCTTTGAGCTGCCCAGGTAATAAGCCTGCATGGCTGTTCAACCCATCTGCTAATTCAGAATTATTTCATAGAAACATTAATCCTCGATGGTATTTTAAAAATGTCCAAGTCATAAAGAATATGTGATGAAGGCTGGATTGTGGTTTAATGTGATATGCGATAGCAGCAAAAAGCAGCACAATCTCTATCAATCAGCACGGTGACCCGCAGGAGAGGTGAATAACATATCAAAAGGGATTATATGCAGCTAATTGGTTCCCAAGGATCATTATTCCAACAAAAAATTTTATTACCAGAGTCAGAGGTGGCAAATCCATGAAGACAAAGAGAGGACGTGCATTGCATTCCCAATTTCAAGTACAGGAAATACTCTTGATTATAAATATATTACTTGAACATCCTACATTGTTTGGGTTCTTTAAGATTACTGAATAGTGATATTAAGCAGGGTTTTCATGGCAGCCTTTACTTCATTTGAAATTTAAAAAAAAAAATTTTCATGGCTCAGCCATATACTTCTCTATTTATAATTATAATTAAATAATCTTCAAAAAGATTTGAAATGAAGGGAATTAGTTTCTTTGTCTGAGTATAATTTAATGTTAGTACAATGGCGAATAAATCGGTTGGTACCTGTTTATGCCCATAGTTATTTAATGTAAATCCACGGTTAAATGAATATCTTTTATGACCATAAGTGTATTAAACTGTCTACTTCTTAGTGTGTATATTGTAAGTTTTTCTGTTATTGTCATGTTGTCTGCAACACCTTATGCTGCCATTTTGGCCAGGTCTCCCTTGAAAAAGAGATCATTAATCTCAATGGGACTACCTGGCAAAATATGGGTTAAATAAATAAAATTATACAATGACCCATACCTTGAGTCTGCTCAGAGTTCCTCATAAAGCAATAATATTGTAGGTTTAGGTTTTTTTCGCTATGAAAATGAACAGTTGCCTATTCAGGCATTTACTGGAATGTGCGCATATTAAAAGGGGCAGAGTCAAATGAAGAGGTGTAAACGCAAAAAAAAAAAAAAAAACACCAGTTGGCCAAGCCATGGCCATTAATGACAAGGATGACAGTGACCTGATTGATGGGGCTGCGCTGCCACTGTTTGAAGTGTTTATTAGAGGCACCTTTGAAATATGGCTTTTACACCAATAATAGCAGGTGCAGTAAACACTGGCTCAAATATGGAGTCCTGTAAACATTGCCATCTGAACAGAGTATCCAAGTCATCTCATGCCAAATCTCCTGTTTAACCCATAACACACAGGCTTATTAAAACTGACAGCGAGTGCATGCAAGCACATACTGTGCGAGCACGTGACTATGCAGTTATGTCCCGCGCTTCAGTTCAAGCTTATTAGCGCAGTGTTTACCACAGCCCCGAGAAATGGTGAATGAAGGACACTGCTAAGACATTTCAATTTCACGTTCAGGCGCTCGCCATCGGCTATAAAACTACCATGACCTGATCAATTAAACACAGCGTCTCAGAGGCAGAAGTGAACTGCCTTCCAGCACATTAGCAGGGAATTATGGGACAGCCGACCCAGTCCATCCAGCGCCATGTTCATCAGAGTAAACACACGCATTCACTCTCCTGCTCGTGCTCACATAACGCAGGAATTGTTGAAACCTCAAAGCAACTCTTTACTTGGGATGGATACGTTCAATTATTCAGAGATTTACATAACGGGACCAATCTGAACTGTTGTATATTCCTATCTGTCGCTGGGCAGAAAATATTACATAACGTGGGACGGGTTATGCCTCCAGAGAGCCAAGCATGACTCTGGAATTTCTAATCTCATGCAGAGTATTATATTCTCATAGTGAGGGCAGGTCATTTAATAAATTCAGCATCGCACTGTAGAGCACACAGTGATAAGGTCCACAAGGATATTCTTTGTGTGCTCAAACATGGTTCTAGTTCACTGATGTGGAAGAGGTTAAGTGAGCAGCCCCGCATTCAAAACAAATGCTGAGAATTTCATGGAGATTAAGAAAGCTGTTGAAAGCAAGAAATCCAGAAACACGGAACATCTTTAACATCTTGCCAAAAATACTGTTTTCCTGCAGTATTCAGTCTAGTCTGGACGTTGCACAATCATAAGCAGTTCCGCGAAGGACTGAATGACACGAACGAAGGGTTGGAAATATCTACTCGCTGCTTGGAAAATAACAGTTTCTTTCCTACTGTTGAAGAGTTGGCGGTGTTTTGGCCATGTGAGGGTGACTAAGATTTCCTTGAAAAGGGAAAATCTTTCTGGCCCAGACCCCCCCCTAACCCCCCCCCCCACTCCGACAACATCCCACACGCTTCAGGAACAGGAAGCTGGAGAGCCAGTTAAGGGTTACATTCTTTCACAGTTGTGGAATTGCACTTCCTTTCTGTCACGCCAATTGAACCAGCTTAACTGCTCTCACCCCTCTCCCCTCTCTCCTTTACAGCAACTGCATCTTCTGCGGGGCCTCGTACAGCCCGCTGTCTGGAACGAGATGAACAGCACGCAGGGCTGAGCGCGAAGGCGGATACATGCCAATTGGTTCCAGGTACTTAAAGGCGTATAAGAACATTTCTCCCTTTAAGGTAGGGATACGGACGTCATACTCCAGTCCAGGAGAGCCTCACTATCTGTGGGTGTGGTGCTCGTTGTCTCCCTCCAGTCAGCGGGCCATTAATGTCCTCCGCAGGAAGTGAGTGGACTCCTTAACCAGTCGGTGACTTAAATGAATCACTTGTGCAGAAGCACGCCAAAAACATGTAGATGCTGAGGCCTCCCCTTCTTTAAGGGTTAGACTGTGCAGCAACAGGTCTAGAATGTGTTTTGAAGACCTCACCGCGGTAATGTTATGCCACTTGTTTAACCCCATTGCCCCCCCCCCATCAGGGCTCTTGGAGGAGAAACAAGGGAGTTCAATGGCCTCTCTCAGCGACATGGCCCAGGGGACAGCATGAGAGGAATGCATTGATGTGGGCACATAACAATCCCACTTTGTAGCAGCCTGCTCCAATCTTAATAATGGGAACCACTTCTACTTCTCTCCCCATGTATCCCCCCCCCCCCCCCCCCATCCCCCCCATCCCAAAACGCTGCCCAGAACACGGGCCCTTCAGGAAGTGCCAGCGCTCACTTCACAACAACACTAACCCACACGAACGTCAAAAAACATTCAATTTTGGTATCAGATTACGAATGGAATAATAATCCCTCATTTCATTTTTCACACAGAATTTGAAAGGGCGGCTCACTATAAACACTCTCTGGGCACCGAATCTGCATTGAATCTCAGCCCAAACGCTCAGGGAGCTAAAACGCTTAAGTAGCTACACTGGACATGGGCCAGCAGCCTTCTCTCTGTCTCCAGTGTACAATCAGAGGGCTTGTGCACATTGGCAAGAACGTGGGGCCCACCGCTACCCCTATAGCATAGCATTCCCTCTAACAGAATGTTTTTGTGCTATTCATGCGCAGGCTGAAGGAGAAATTTCAGCACAGCGAGACTGACATGGAAATGTACTGGGAAGTGTGAACGGTGTTGTGCGCATAGCCAAGTCTGTTCTGGGGCTATCTGCTGAGGCTGAATCCTGTTCCAGTGCACTGTTCCATGAGAGGGTATAAAAAATAGACCTTCTGTCAAAAGGCATTCAATCAGTCCATCAATCAAATGTGTCGGCTGCACAACACTCATGCTGCCAAAAAGTTGTATCTGAGGCGTGTACCCCAGAGGGAACCAGTGAACCTGAAAGAAGAGCCAATTTGCGAAAAACTGGAAATCGACTGATCCTGGCAACATGCAGTCCTCGAAATGAATGGAAAAGTAAAAGATTACACCTCCACTTAAGAAATACTCTGAGTATTTACTCTATAGTATCTGAGAAGCGAGTGTTTGTTTTTTATATACAAATCAAAAGATGGTAGCTTCAGCCTGCCAGTTTTATTTTTGCTATGGCTTACTAATAGCTTTTTTTACGCAAAATGTAAAGCGATCCCCATTATTCATTGGAAAGTGGCACTTTTAAAAAAATTTTTTTCGTTCTGTTCACCATAACTTTGAGTTTGAAAGCATGCGATGACAATAAGGCACAGATAGTCACCTTTAATTTTAAAGGGTGTTTTCATTCTTGTCAGTTGAATAGTTTAGAAATGACAGCACATTTTGAACATAATCACCCACTTTTGAGTGTATCAAAAATTATTGGATACTTGAACATGATGTAAAATAAAGTGATCACTTTGGTGATCATATTTGGGTGCATATACTATATATTAAATGAAAACTTGAAGTCTGTGATGAATAAAGATCACAACATGCTGGGTGTCTTCCCAAGTGATGCCCTGTGCTGCAGTCCTCTTCAGTTCTTGCTCGTTTCAGGGACTTTTAGCCGTCAATCTCTTCAGCATGAAAAATTCATGTTGGATTCGGCGACTGACTATGACAACACAATCAAAATAACCAAAAAAAAAAAAAAAAACAGTTGCTCTGTCTAATGAATTATGGTGCTCACACTAATTGTACCACAGCATGGGTTAAAGCCAGCGAATTAGTTTTCCTGTTACAAGATGAGCTCTAGCAGGTTTTTAAACTGTCATTTTATTTTATTTCTGAAAAAGGACAGTGCACATTAATGAACATGAGCTCTTAGACTAGATTAGATTAGAAAACTTTATTGTCCATTACATTACATGAAATGGAGATTTGCTTTCAGCATTCTGGCAACACAATATAAACAGTAAAGAGCAGCTAAACTGCATTAAATACAGGACCATCATGTAAATGAGCCAGATTTAGCCATACAGGCAAATTGTTATCGGTTTGCTAGTTTGGCTAGTTCTCCTTTTGTAGGGTTGGGGAATACCAAGTATTCAGGAGGGGATTTTCGCGCGTCTGTTTCACTGATAAAGTAGAGGTAAAGCTTTTATCAAAGGGGGATTTTACATCTTAGAAATTTGCATCAGTGTCACAATATTACTTTTTTTCCAACTGAAATCTAATTTCGAATTGAAGATATAGGAAAGAAGATCAGTTTGAATCATCTTCATTTTCATAATGAGTCTTTGTACATTTGGTTCTCAATATGACTTTCAGAACATCATCTTCAGGCGTTTACAACCGTTTTGCCATCAGTGGGAAAAGCACCTGAGTCGAAGTGATACGTAGGCTTGACCGTGGGGCCCATCACTTCAGCAGGTGTTTCTGTCGATCGTTATCGCGGGCATTTCTGAAAAGCTTTCATGCTGACATTTGTGGGATGGCTGCGGGCAGGTTTGGGAAGGACAACTGATTATGAGCAGTAAAAGTGACACTCTGACGAGGGGAAATCCCAGACATGTCAGGGGCTTTCTGTGGTTCCGTGTCCTCTTTGAAGGAAGCCGTTTCTATGATGAATGAATATACAATGGCAGGCTGTTACATTTGGCTCTCCCATTACTCAAGGCTCTTTTCTGTCACCAGAAAGCCAAAGACTCTCCATAATAAACTGTAGTGTATAACATACAGGATGTTGAGTTAAGACTATAGGCAACAAAAAGTTGAAAATAGAGCGGATAATATAGAAAGCAGATGGTAAAACAGCCCTTATGTGGGTATCTAATGACAGTAAATACCACTCCCGTTCTCCACACTTGCCTTCTGACGGGTAATAACTCAAATTGCCTATGAATAGTTTGAACGAACACTCATTATAACTTGTGCCGCAACTGAAAATTAATGTGCACCGAGAAGCCCTTGCAGAATGGGTTGCTATGGGCTGCAAGCTCCCCTTCTGTTGATTCCTCTCTAGGCTGAGGTTTACCGAGTGCCCTCTGGGCTCAGGGGACACTAAATCACCCATCTGGTGTTGTAATCCTCAGTTACGACATGCGCTCCACATCGCCCCCCCACTGGCCACATGAGGAAACAACGGCCTGGGTGGGTGGTGGCGGGGGGGGGGCATGGCACACACTCCCCACAAGAGCACCTCTGTCCTCATTTCTGGAAGATTGTGTTCCCCTGAGCTGAGTGTGTCATGTGGCCGGGGTTTCATCTATCCCATCATGCACTGCCCCCCCCCCTTCCTCACCCGCTGCTTTTCCCTGCTAACTATTCGCGAGATCAAAGGAATCTAGTTACCGCCACCAAAATCCTCATCTCCGTTAACACCTGTCGGGAGCTCTGCTGCTAAGGCATGGGTGCTTTATTCCAGTCCCATTTCTTACCTTGATGGCGCTGGTAATGAAGTACTCATCTGAAACGGAATGGCGTTTGACAGTCTCATTGCTAACTATTTGCTACACGCTGAACAGTTTACTTCTGGAGAAATATGTTCAGCGGGGTTGAAAAAACGGGAAATAAATCTCTGAAGCGCAGCCTCGACTGAGAACTACAAAATTAAGCCCATATATTAGCAAAATTCTTTTTGTTTGGTGCAAAACAGAGTGGCCTTAAAAAGCCAACATAACTGCCTTGAGGAAATATTTTTCATTTCGTGCAGCTGGGAATGCTGCAGTAATATTCCCAGTGTTACTGAACTGTCTTCAGTTATTGTAATGTAAAGCCAAACCCACATCAGTACTGAGACAGATGCCCCCCTGCTCCACCCCCCAAGGTCATTTGTATCATAGCTATTCCAAATTCAATGCTCCAAGTCCTATTTCCAGATATAACCAAATTACTCCCTCTTTGTGATTCCATTCCTGGGTGTATGATTATTGTTAAACAATAATCCTTTCACAGGAACTACCATGAACTACCGATACTGCGTTTGCTACAAACTGGTTTGATCCAATCAAGAAAAAAACAAAAATAAACATTTAGAATTTTTTACTGAAGTCCATCAGTTGGAAGCAATCATTGTTCTGAATTTCATTTTTTCTTTTTAAATGATATAAAAGCAACTTTATCTTCAAAATCATTGCATGGAATAAAATTTTGAAACTAGGGCATTACTGTAGCGCTGAAGTAATTCTTCGCTCTCTTTATTATAAATGCTTCTGACAACTACATGCTATTAGACCACATTCAATTTCATATAAAATGTCTTTTTATGGCATTTATTCAAGCTGCTTAATGGGATCAACACGGAGATGTGCCATTTATAACCGCTGAGCCAGTCTAGACGTCTGTCATCAGTAAATGAAAAGGGAAAAATGAAGAGTTGGTTTAGGAACTGAAATTATAAAACAAATATTTGATTACAGCGTTCAAAACTCTCCAGAGGAGACACAAAAGTTTTTGAGATGTTTGGTATGAATCCCGCCCCCACAAAAACGCCAAACCTAATAACAGAAAGTCACTCTGAGCCCCTCAACGCACTGTGCGGATTCAAAGCTACCTAACCGGATAAGTGAGCGTACCCTTAGCTAACTGGAATGTACACAGAGATTCCCTCATAGGTTTTCACAAAGAAAAGGGTGTAGTTTTCCCACACTCCAGGACCTATGAGCTCTCATCAAAGTTGGCTGCTGAATGTGAGGGGAGCAGGGGGAGGAATTTGAGCTGCTACTATCGCAGTACAAACTGAAAAATGCTGATGCTTATCGATTAACATGCTTTTCACCATGATATGGCCTCTTGTTTCTCTCGCGACAGTGTGCCTTTCTGCCCACAAAATGCCAGTTGAGGAGTCTCTAACCCTGCGGTGAACGACGAGTGAATTCGTTGTGTTAACATTTAAATGAGCGCCGCATTACAAAACACTTTCAAGTCCGAATGCTCCAATACCCTTTTCCTTGCACTTTTGTAATGAGGCCATTCTTCTGCAATGCAAAACCGCATATTGCTATGCCTTACAGTCAGGTCCATAAATATTTGGACACAGACAAAGTTGTTATTTTAGCCATGCACCACAGTATTTTGGAGATGAAAAGAAATAGTGATAGAAATAGAAATAGGCCAAATCACCTCCTTTCAGCTTTAATTTGAGGGTAGCAACATCCCAATTTTGTGAACGGACTAGTAATTACAGCAATATTTATAAATGCCACCCACCCACAAAAGTAATTGGACAACTGGCTGCACATGTTTCAGGTTCCATTGCTAGGTTTGTTATTCCCTCATTATTTTATTTACAAGAAGCAACTGGGTGGGTGGGAGGTGGGATCTAAGCACTGTATATAAAAGGTTTTAATTGTTTAAACCTTTTTAAAGATTGTTTAAACTATGGGTTTGTATTTCAGCAGCCTTTCTGACTTGAAGCAACCTTTACTAATAACGAATAATAATCACAATAAAATACAGATTCTAAGTGGTTTTCTTCCAAACATCAAGCCCGGGGACAGGATCACCATTGCAACATGTTTCCGGGTCACATGATGAAGCCATTGCATCGCACACATAAAGACTTCCTGTTCCAGTTGTCCACAGCAAAACACCGACACCTCCAGATCCAGGTTCCAGCAGTTGGAATAGCACCCACAGTGCCCTGCAATGGTCATCAGCACTTAGTGGGAGGGGTTTGTGGAGCTGGCCCCAGCGGAGCTTTCCACCCGGTTCGCATCTCGCATTCTGGCACCAGTGTGACATTGGTTTCACACCTAAATGCCTGTGCCAGGATGGACATGGTTTTATGCACAGTCAGCTGCATAGCAGGGCTCGTGCTCCGGTGCGAATACTGGGGTGCGAGACCCGCGCCGTCGTGCCAGTTCTCTCTCCTCCCATGCCGTCCATCAACAGTCACGACAAAAATATGGGCCTTGGCAAGCAGTCATGGGAGATTAATCAAAAATAGACAACAATAAACATCCCATTTTCCCAAGAGACTACACTACAGTGGCCATTTTGGTTTGTGTTCCCAGACGTGCAAATGTGCAAACCACACAGCTCAAGTACTCATGAAGAAACAATTACTCACTGCCCAAAACATTCCCAAGATACCCTACTGCGACCAAGGCCATTCAACCGAATACCACAGGTCTTGAAAGTGACATCATAATCTGTGATGAAGAAGATGAAAAGCTGAACGCAGCGAGTGAGTAATACAGAAGAATGCATTCACCTTCATATAAATACCATAAATGGTCTGGTGCCTCTTGAGACATGACATCACGCAGAATAAAAGGAAGCAGAGAAGAAGAAGTCGTAACACTGCTTTCAAGCTGTGCCAGTCACGGCCCACAGTCTGTGTGACTGCTGAGCCAAACACCGCAAGCCTGCAGGAACCATTGTGAGCTGTGTCACGATCGGCAGCATCCATAAAGACTTTAATGTGTCACACCACTGCAACTGCAATGCTATTCATTAAAAATGAGAAAATGAGAGCAGACAGTCCGCCCTCCGTTCGCATTATTTTTATTTGGTTTTTTTTTTTTCTCCTGTATTCAGACACAGAGAGAGCAGATAGCTATAATTAGAGCAGGGTAGATATAAATTCACCAATTGGAAAAAGCCATGGATCAGACCCTCCCCGAGCGGTTGCGAGTTAGACGTCCTACGGCGCCAGATGCTAGGTAGCGACACTGTAACTTAACACTGGCTGGACACCTCATCCTGGTCAAACGGCATTTGACAGCTGGCAAAGCCCAGTGAGACACAGAGGGCAGGATTCCATGTTGCATTAACACCTGAACCTGAACGCCTTCTGAACCACGAATTTTCAAAATACGTTGTATTTTCTTAAGGTTGACATTAGCGTTTTAGATCTTCTTTGCTTTCAATAGCCAATGTCAGAAAATTCTAATCATTACATCTACATTATTAAGTTCAGTTAAGAACACTATAATAACATATTTGAGATTTTGTTGCTTTCAATGGTAATTCAGATTAGCACACCTTTGAGGAGAGGGGTTTTGGTCTTTGTAAAACTTGGACTGTCACACACTCGAACCGATATATACACGATGTACATTTGGGCGACCTATCTTTAGAAGAGCCTCACACGTGCAGGCTGCCTGCTGTCATTGTGCACCGTTTCTGGGGAAGAGTGTGGGCTTACACGCCGGTCACCTCATTGGCTGCCGCGGAGCAGGGGGAGGTCGAGGAGCTCTGTGCAGCTTCAAGGGAGGCTTCTATACTAAACCATTGAGCTCCGCCTTCCAGTTATTCCTTTATGCTTGCTTTTTCACCTGAGCCCATCTGTATTTTAACCCCCAAAACAATACATTTTCACTGAAGTTTTCCCATCGGTAGGTTCAAGGTCAGGAAAAGCATTTTTTTCATACTGTGGGACAAAGTCACATGCAAATTTTATACTTGCTGGTCGCAGAGCTTCATCGTCACTTTTATATCGAGAGAAATACTCAAACCCAGGATGCCATGTTTGTATGGCCACACCATTACATCTAATGTAAAATATCTAGATCTTCCACATCATTTTAAATACATTTCCCTGAAATTCAGCAGAACATATTGGGGGCTTTAGGAAACCTTGGGATCTCCCATTTGAATTTAAAATAGGCCTTTTATCCCTTTTTATTTAAAGCATCTTCGCTCGCCAATGACAGACAGGCTGGCAATGGTTGGAAGAGCCAAAATGGCTCCGTATGTACATGCACTGATCTCGAGTAGCAGTCATTTAGTGAGTATTGCTGTACTCCCTGGCCATTCTTGCATGAACTATGCTGACCTGACCGATGATTTTCCACCCAGAATAAACCATCCACACCCCAGAATGACCACTCAGGAAAACAACACCCAAATCTTTTCCATTTATTTATTTACAGTCCACAGCCCAGGACTGACATTCCTGAAACCATCAGGGATTGCAGTAAATCATTCCGAAATAAGCGGTCAGGGTGTGGAATGGCAAAAAAAATAAATAAATAAATGAACTTTGCCTGAACAAAAATTGATACCTAGCTCTTAACACTCATGGTAGGAGTAAGCAAATCAGGTCTCACGTATTATGGAACTGTCAGCTTATATTTCGCACAAGGTGTACAAAATGGTCATTTTCCTTTACTAATAGGTCACTGATCCCATTGTCATGTGTCCCAAGTGCAGGGTGGCAATTTTACGGTTTCTAAAACAATGGGAGGCCAACTCCTCTAACTGAAACTATTTGAAGTGCTGTCTGAAGATCTAATTCTGCCAGTGAACAATGACATCATTATTCAAAAACAAAGGGCATGCTGATAGACTCGCACTGCCTGGCCCTTATGGAATCTATGAGAGATCACACAGTTCTCCAAGGGGAAAAGCACTATCTTTTGTTAGAGTTTCATATTTCTTCACTGATTCTACTCAACATTCTGCCAGTTTGGTAGTATGGCATGGTATGGAAATCCATTTTCAGTGTCATCTACCAAATGGTTCCCAGTCTGCATAGGCTTCCAAGACACTACTAACCGTAACAAACAAGCAATAACATAATGAGAGCTAAAGAACATAACTGTCAAACACCGTTAAGTCAAATATAAACAGAAGCCAGCTCCTTAGACATCACACAATGAAACATGACTTCGGCACCTCTGTACATGCTGGATCCAAGTATGACTTTGGGAGGAAGAGTAGTTCAAGGCAGAGAGACCACAGTTGAGAAAATTAGATTAAAAAAATTAATAAAAATGATAAATATCATTATATGCAAAATGTTCATTACTGAATAGAATTCTGCTTCAGTGAGTACTGAGACCAGAAATCACTGGACACCAATTTCTGCAAAAACCACAAATGTTTTGAATAATTTTGGACAGAAATGGAAAATAACTTGTGGACAAACTTAATAATATGGTTTCTCTGAGCCCCTGAGCTCCTAATGCCAAGTGCATATTTCAAACTGTAAAAAATTCCAGTCCTAACAAACCAACAAAGTGGTGAATAGAATCTATTCTATCCAAACATAGAGGGCACTGCTCAAATTGTCATAACATGTCTTTGAATCTTCCTTTTAAAAAATATCACTAGTTTTTGACAAGATTTCCAGGCACTGTCACAGGAGACCACTTAAACTTCATAGTAAAAAGTAAAAAAAAAAAAAAAAAAGCAATGTTTTTGTTTATAGAAAAAGACTGCATGTCTCTCAGTTCTCAATGGCATCCTTGCAGCCAAACTAAGCCATTGATTACAGCTGACAGTAGCCAACCTGGAGGTGAAGATGAAAAGTCTTGGAATATATATTTTTCCGTGGAACTCATACTTAAAATTCATCCTTAGCAGTTCATTTTCCTTGATATGGATCAAACAGGTCAGCAGTAAATTTAGACAGCCTGTAATAGGACTGCATTTCAAGACAACTTACAGGCCTCTTACCCCGGTGAAGATCTCACCCTTCCTTTCTTCAGTGAAAAAGCCAGTTCAGATTTGAACAAAGGAGTTTTGTGCCAATTTACGAGATATATTGCTGCGTAATTTGATTAAGTGTATAACAGAGCAGAACGCAACTGAGTAACATAAGAAAAAAAAAACCTGTTGGGCTGTATAAGATAAATACGTGTGAAGTCCATGCAAGATGCACCGTTAAGAAAACTTTTCTCCACACCGTAAATCCTCATTGTAAATCTGTGTAAAGTGAAAAGTTGTCGGTGAACTAGGCTCCAGACTGGGCCGGCAGCTAATGTTGTCCTTTAATCAGGCTGCTTAAACTTAGCCACTTGAGTTACATTAGCGGCTCAAAGACGGTGAAAATCAGGCTGAATATCTTGAGCAGCAGGTGATAATGAGTTTGCACCTGAGGAAAAACAAGTGTCAGCTTACATCACTCTCAGCCGAGTCAAGCCCTCCGAGGAGGGGCACGGTTCGAGAGACAGGGGTTCGGGAGAGCTGGGGGAGGAAGGACCCGCCTTCTGAAAGCTGCCAAAACCCCAGCCACCTGGACAGGGGCAACAAGCAGGCCTCATTTTTGGGGCCTCAGTGAGGGAAGTCATTTTTCGGGGGCGGTCCTGGCTCTTTGTGCTGGGCCACATTTCAGAGATGACAGGGCTGGCTTTGTGGAGGGTAAACAGAGCAGCAGATGGTGCTGGCAGGAGCTGGACCTGACCTGGAGGTACCAAAGAGGGGGCAGCTCCCGCAGAGCATCTGGCAGAAGGGCGTTTCTTCATCTGGGGACGCGGCCTTTTGCGCGCCCCGCCTCGCGCACGCCCACCCCGCACTCGGACCATGTCATGATCGTCCACCGTAGGCCAAAAACTTCTCCCCTCCAGGCACAGGGATTGTGATGTAGTCTGGAGACTATTCCGATATTTTGAAGTTTCCATGACAAACGCGAGCAACAGGCCGTGTGAAACGGGGAAGAGTGCTGCCCTAAAGCCAGATTCACAAACTAGGCTGTATCATCCTTTACGTTCAAGATGAACTGCGTATAGGAAATTATGTCTGTCTGTGTACCTAAATTCTGCAGTGAGCATGGTATAAATTTGTCTTCACGGTATGGAGTGTGATTGTGCGTGTTTATTCTTCTACAAGTAAGCATATGGGTTTGGTTGACAGTGCATGTGTGTTGTGTGTGTGTGTGTCTGTGTTTGTGTGTCCGTGTCTCTCTGCACTCATTTAATAAGAGAGAGTAGATTTACAGTAAATGGCTCTAGGACCCTGAGACCGGCGCTCTGTATGCGGCTGGTGAAATCAGTCTTTTCTGAGGGGGCCCCGCTCCGTTCCAAAGTTTTTTTTTTTGTTGAAAGAGAAAGAAAAGAGTAAAGCAAAAGACAAAGAGACAGACAGGTTTCCTTTTGTGAGGAGAGAGGAGAGGTAGAGTCTGAGAAGGGAGCGCGGCTGGCAGGATTCCAGTTCACATGGGAAACGAGTAAGAATGTCTCCTCAGAAGAGGGGAAAAAGACTCCCGAAAAGAGCGAAGAGAGGGAAGAAGAGAGGGAGCAGCTGAAAGACTGAACGCTCAGTAGACTGGAGCAGAACCTGGAGCATTGTTTTCTGTCCCACAAGTAAACACGAAGTGTCTGTGGTGGGGTTACGCTCCTTGCCACTGTGTTACCCTGTCAGTTACACGGCTGCGGTATTTACAGAGCTGCCGCAGCCGAACAATGGCAAAGAGATGGAAAAAATCTGCAAGAGCAAGAACCCCAAAACTTTCTCAGACCGCATTTCCAGTCAACAGAAAACTGACTCGACTCAAAGGGACAAACGCACGCGTGAGAAACGTTCAGACAGGGAAATCTTCTGATATTTTATGAGTAATAAAAACATACATTTTCAAACAGCACCATCCTGTCAATCAGAAGTTCTGTTCCGTCTCACTGCTTAGCATTCCCCAATGATCCAGTCAAATATTTGATGATTCCTCACCCCATATTTCTGATATTGCACACTTCGGGACACACACACACACACACGCACAGGCACACGCATACAGGGTGAATAAAAACAGCCGTTCCACAGGTAAAGGACTGTCTGCTGCTGTCAGGCACTGCTCAGATTGCTCTTTAATCCTCAAAAACATGTCACATTCCTCAGGGTATGTAGGCTTCTCCCTGTCCCAACTTCTTTCAAATCTCTTCAGTAGAGGGAGCGCACTGATTATAACATGCCCCTGAGTGTCAGACACTTTTTATATTTGAGGCCCCGAGCACCGAGCCCCCACCCCACACACACGCACACGCCCACCCAACACGCACCCACACCTTTCGCCCCCTATTCCTCTCCACCACGTAACACAGCTCTTCCATCTCCACTGGAAACGAACACCTCGCAACACCAGCCCTCTGAAGCAGTGAAATCTGCGGGCCCGCGCAGTCACAGAGCAGCTCGCAGTGGTAATCCGGTGTGTAGGAGGGTGCTCCCCCACCCCCCACACTTACCCCAACACCCTCACCGTTTTCCAGGTGTGTTCAGCGTGGCCGCCAAACCGCCCGCACTCAAACCAGACAAAACAGCGCCTGATTAAAGGCCCGACTGTTTACAGGTGCAACGCACCCTAAATTGTCCCAGCGTCTACCTCCGCCACCCCTGCCTTCTCCGTCCTCACCCCCACAAATGAGCCTGCAGGCTTCTGACCACATCAAGGAGCGGCAATCAGCACCGGCTGCCTTCCGCACACCTCCGCACCTGCCCTTCTGCACACCCCCACAGCTCTCGTGTGAGGAGAAAGTACATCAAGCCACGATCTGAGAGCAACCCAGCGCCTGATTATGCTGACGGGCAATGTAACATCCAAGGGACCCCACCAAGCAACCCAGCAACTGATAGCCCAGTCTGGCAGCCTGACATTCAAGAAACCAGCCAAGCAACCTGGCTTCAGAGGGGCTTGGCAGGCAACTTCTCATCCGAAGAGACTGCAGGTGACCCTGCATTTTCAGGTCCACTAAAATATGGGGAAGTTTGCCCCAAAACTTCTGGAAAAGATACAACTATCAGCCACTTATTTCCTTTTGCAAGAACAGTAAGTTCCTAGTTAGCCTTAGTGACCTAAAAGTAATAACATATCAGAAGTCCATCAAAACTGCAGTCATACTCAAACATTATTAACCCCTTTGAGCAGATATAGACGCCAGCATCCGTAAATTCAAATATTTAATTCCAAAATACAAAACCCAAAACCAGGCAAGGTGAGGGCCATACCAAAGACCTTCCAATGGCAAGAGGTGAAAAATTTGGTTTTGCCAACTCAGGTCTGCGTGTTAAGTTTTCCTATGTAAAAATAAAACCGTCTACAACCAGAGACATTACCATAATGCGGGTGAACTCTCAACCTGTTTCCGGGTAAAACTCAAATGAATTAATTTACTGAGCAAATAGGCCACCAATAAGCCATGTTGCCATCAATGATTAAGACATATAACTTTGTGTCAAGGAGGAAGACAACAATACGGGATTGCATGGACAGCAATGAACTGAGTTTTCTCAAAATTCTATCTTGAAGTGGAATGTTATGTACAAAACCCAAAACCAGTGAAGTTGGCACGTTGTGTAGATCGTAAATAAAAACAGAATACAATGATTTGCAAATCCTTTTCAACCTATATTCAATTGAATACACTGCAAAGACAAGTTACTTAATGTTCGAAAAGGTAAACTTTGTTATTTTTTGCAAATATTAGCTCATTTGGAATTTGATGCCTGCAACATGTTTCAAAAAAGCTGGCACAAGTGGCAAAAAAGACTGAAAGAGTTGAAGAATGCTCATCAAACAACTTCCCTGAAATGCTCAGTCATTCACAAACAAGGATGGGGCGAGGGTCACCACTTAGTGAACAAATGCGTGAGCTGATTATCGAACAGTTTCAAAACAACATTCCTCAACGGATTTCATCATTTACGGTCCTTGTAATATCGTGAAAAGGTTCAGAGAATCTGGAGAAATCACTGCATGTAAGCGACAAGGCCGAAAACAAACATTGTAAGCCCGTGACCTTCGATCCCTCAGGCGGTACTGCATCAAAAACCGACATCAGTGTGTAAAGGACATCACCACATGGGCTCAGAAACTCTTCAGAAAACCACTGTCAGTAACTACAGTTCGTCGCTACATCTGCAAGTGCAAGTTAAAACAATACAAGGCAAAGTGAAAGCCATTTATCAACAGCACCCAGAAACGCCACCGGCTTCGCTGGGCCCAAGCTCATGTAAGATGGACTGATGCAAAGTGGAAAAGTGTTCTGTGGTATGACGAGTCCACATTTCAAATTGTTTTTGGAAACTGTGGACGTCGTGTCCTCCGGACCAAAGAGGAAAAGAACCATACTGACTGTTATAGGCGCAAAGTTCAAAAGCCAGCATCTGTGATGGTATGGGGGTGTATTAGTGCCAAAGGCATGGGCAACTTACACATATGTGAAGGCACCATTAATGCTGAAAGGTATGTACAGGTTTTGGAGCAACATATGTTGCCATCCAAGCAACCTCTTTTTCATGGATACCCCTGCTTATTTCAGCAAGACAATGCCAAGCCACATTTTGCACGTGTTACAACAGCATGGCTCCGTAGTAAAAGAGTGCGGGTACTAGACTGGCCTGCCTGTAGTCCAGACCTGTCTCCCATTGAAAATGTGTGGCGCATTATGAAGCGTAAAATACGACAACTAAGACCCCAGACTGTTGAACAACTTAAGCTGTACATCTAGCAAGAATGGGAAAGAGTTCCACCTGAAAAGCGTCAAAAATGGGTCTCCTCAGTTCCCAAACGTTTACTGAGTGTCGTTAAAAGGAAAGGCGATGTAACACAGTGGTAAAAAGGCCCATGTGCCATCTTTTTTGCAATGTGCTGCTGCCTTTAAATTCTAAGTAAATGATTATTTGCAAAAAAATAAATAAAGTTTCTAAGTTTGAACATTAAACATCTTGTCTTTGCAGTGTATTCAATTGAATATAAGTTGAAAAGGATTTGCAAATCATTGTATTCTGTTTTTATCTACGATTTACATAACGTGCCCACTTCACTGGTTTTGGGTTTTGTAATTCTGTAATTGAATTTCCAAAGGTCTAGCTTCACTGGAATAATTTTCCAGCGTCTCTGTGACACAGATACTGAGTTAAGATGCCTCAATAGGCTCATGCATTCAGGAACAAATTGCCATTATTTGTATTCTGCGCAAAGGGGTAAATTTCCGCAAAATTAGATTAAGTTGAAATTTAAAAAATGTGAAAATTAATAACATAATGAATGGTTAAAAAAGATAGTTGAAAGTTCAAATAACTACTAACACTGAAATAGTTTTCTGAACAAGTGTCTTGCACTTAAATAGTGGGCAATTCCACCAATTAGTAAACCTAATTCAAAATAGTGCTACACATCTCTGTAATACATCATTTTAAAGGTTTATAGCCGTATTTTTCAAAACCAATGAGTAAACCTGAGTGGAAGATGCATATTTATATAAATATCAGTGTTTTTGTAAGATGGAATAAAGGAGCCTGGATATCCCTGATTGATGCATGTTTAAACAATTGTATTTTTTTTCTATCTAAGATTATTATTGTTGCAAATTTTTGTTGGAGTGATTTTTACATAAGGCCATAGTATTTATTGCATTGATAAAAAATCAGTTTGATTTAAAATAAAAAATAAATTTGCATACTAAGTATACACACTTTTCACATGTACGTCCAACACCAAAAATTATTCTTTATAACTGTCCCATCAATATGCACAGTCAAACTAACTTGATATCCTGGATTAAATGTGTATAGAATTTCTTTTTTATAATGGACTAGTTTATGGTCATCAGGTATTTGCAACCTGCTGGGAATACTGGTGTCAAATTTTGCATGTCCGACACCGTGTACATCAGACACCACAGTTTCTGACAGTTTAAAGCTCATGGACACTGTAATTGGTAACAAGAATGGTTATTACTTTCATACCACCAGTTCTGGAATTGGAGGAAAGCATTTCATAGGGATAGGAAGACGAATAGGAACTGATCAGCTGCCATCTGAAAGCTGGAATAGGAACTACGTTGTGCGATTGTATCTTCTTTTTGCCATCAACTTAGTACTGGAGGGAAATTTGGTTTCGAAGTTTGATTTTGAAATTCCACAGATTTTAAGACACTAGACTTGAGAATAGGATGAGTACAAGAAAGTGAATGTGTCCAAATTGTTGGTTATAAATCATGGCATATGAATATATGGTAACTATATGGAACTCAAGGTCATTTGAGGCTTTGCGGCACGTCCTCTGATCGCGTATCACAACTCAGCTGGATTGCGTTACGGTAGTCAAAATGGGTGCATTGCTTTTTCTGGTACACATGGTTTGGTCACGTCCCTGTTGGGAAGTCTTATGTTGATGACGTAAGATCACACATAGGCACAAAAGTGCTATTTTGAATTTTCCGATTTGATAAGCAGGAACCAACTGAATTTTTCATGCATTTTGTTTGAGTTTGTGCTCCCAAAAGCAACGATCGTTTTATTGAATGCAAGTAAAATAATCATCGAAACTTGTAATATATTCATTTTTATATATTTCCCCATCAGTGTGCCGAACGTGAGCGATTGATAGATCAAGTAGTGAGGAATATTCACGTCTCATCAGAGCTCTCCGTTCTAAGCTTCTCTTTTCCAGAAGTGAAAATGCGGTTTTGCTGACTTAGGGTGCGCATGTTAAGGCTGCTCATGGAAAAATGAAACTGTCGACTACCAGTGGCATTACCAAAATGCAGGTTAACATTCAACCATTTCCAAATGAGAATCGGGAAATTTCTTGAATTAATTTAGCAAAGTGAGCAAAGTGTTACGTATTCAATAGGGCAAAACTGAATGTTTGATGCCAGTGGTGTTTAATTCCTGCACTGTTATTAATTTGCGGAGTTACCTTACTTATCAGTCAACTTGCCACAGTTTGAAGTTTTGTTTTGTTCATTATATGGGGATCGAGTTGGCTTAAAATTACATTTAGACCCCGTACGTCCGACACCAAAAAAGGTTTTTATAGATGTAATTTTTTAGTCACCTACTCAGAAACCCACTTGCAGAGATTTGAATGTGGTATTTTGTTCATTAAGGTATGATAAAGTTTAAAATATGTTTGTTTGGGATGAGGATCCAGGTGATGTAAAATTACCTTCTGATCTTGTACGTCCGACACCAAAAATGGTTTGATACGTTACTTTTTTAGTAACCTTACTCATAAATGTACTTGTGGAAGTTTTAAGTTGTGGTATTTTTTTCATTTTATATGATAAAGTTTAAAATGCATTTGTTAGAGATGAAGATCCAGTTGGATTTTAAATTACAGTCAGACGCCGCACGCCCAACACCAAAAAATATACATCTGACACTGTGTTTAGTGGTACGTTACATGCCCATAATAAAAAGTATGGATTCCTTTATGTAATCCTGATTTATTGTACTGTCTTAGGGAATCAGTCATGGATCAATAATTGGAAAAAGTTGAAACATTTCAACAGAGATCCTAAAACAAATAATGTACACGTCATTACAGCCATTTGTCTGAGTGCGTCTGACACCAAGTTATTTTGGAGCATCTCCTACACTGTGATGAGGAGCTTTACCCTTGCAGACCAGATGATCGCCATAACCAGGAGGTGCAATCTGCCCAAATGACAGCTATCTCCTCACTCCACTGTGCTCTTAATTGAACTATGAAGTGTCTGAAATGTACGTCCGACACCACAGAACTGCCCTAGTGTGGGGTTTGGTACCATTAAGTCTTATCAGATCAGCTGCTATAACTCCCTTTAAAATCAGTGCGTTAACACCATGGAAAACAGTACAATTCAGTGGTCTGTGCCCAATAGTGGACCGCAGATATGTTGGATTGTTTGGGGTTATTGACTTTTGAATGACACATTTGTCAATTTTGACGGTTTGTTTTGTTTACAAGCAATTTGTTAATAAATGAATTTCCAGGCTAAACACTTTCGCCGTTCAATGCTGTAAATCTGAGGATGTTACGTGTGCTGACATAAACAATGACATTAAATCAAAGGCTTTTCCATCACTGATTGGTTCTTCCCATGGGTGCCGGTACTGAGCTCCACAAAATCAGTGTTGATCACAGATAGAGGTCAGTCCACCATGTGATGTCTTCTGTATGAACAGACGTGGTTCATTTAAGTTTTATATGAAAAGGCACTCGTGCTTTTAAAACAAGTGCAGGGCTTAAGTTATTTTTTTATTTTGTGTGTAAAAGTAACTCTTCACCCTCCCCTTCTTATTAGATCTCACCACAATTTTGTGCGCATTATTTACAGGATAGGCCAACATAATGAAAGGGAAGTTTAAGGAGGAAAAGAAAACAATATGAATTATATAATTTACTTGCTAACAGCTTCGCTGGCTGGGAGTTATTCCCACAAAACTACCATGGAGAGACAGCGGCTGCGTCAAAACATGGTACAGACGACCCAAAACACAAGCGAGTTTTGTACACAGAAATTGCACAGCACCAGAACTGACATACCCTCTACTGCGCAGGACAACCAACTGTGTCGCAAGCACTTCCATGTCGGGGAACCAAGCTACCAAAGTGGGCGAAGGCAATAGACATGCCAGTTTGCGAGGGACGAAACTGTGCGCAACGTTACCGCCACGTGTGTTTCCATTTGCAATGGCACAAAAAAAGAGCCTTGAGTGTCATTTCCTTCAGATAAAATCTCTCTTGAGTCAGATACACTGAATTGCAGTGTGTTACATTGAAACTCATCTTGACCGGTGCCCATTTACCCCTGGGAGCACTAATACACAGTGAAGCCCGCACTGCAATAGAAGAACATTTAAAAAAAAAAAGAAAAAGGGATTACTATGTTGTGACTCCCAGCTCCCCCAGTGCTGAGTTCACTTTCCCAAATGAGATGTATGCGCCATTTTAATTCCCTTCCCACACGGTGTTTTGAACAGCGTCTCTCAGTGCCAGACTACACAACGAGGGGTCAAACGTGCAATTCGGGAGGCCGGGGAACCAATCAGCTTTGCTTACCAAAACAACAGTGGGCCGGAAAAATGCAGCACGGATAAACACAGGTGTGCAGAGCGTGGGCGCGACGGCGGCCTCGAAGCCATCTGTGCGGAGAGGATGGTGACATCCCACACAGCCCGACACACGAGCTCATTATCTCTCAGACTGCAGGAAAGGCGCAGCGCACCCAACTCACTTACTGTGCTGTGACAGGACGAGGAGAGGACATTTTTTTGAGGCGAAGGCAAAAAAAAAAAAAGAAAGACAGCCATGAGGCTAGACAGGAGATACGGTTTTAAATAATGGGAGGTGCACTGACAGGATCTGCTCACAGGCCCTATATAACAAAGAAGGCACACCTAAGTGGAGATAGACTGAGTTACAATAACAGGAAAGCAGAGGTGGAAAGCTTTCCATACTTGCTTGCTTTTTCAGTTTCTGTCTTCCATTCCAAATGCTACCAGTGGGCTAATTAGCATCCCACACTATTCTATTTTCAATGAGGACAAATGAACGTCAAAAAATTGTTTTATTTTTCCCAGTCCCGAAAAAGGTTAGCACTGTTCTCGCCACCTCTGCTGACTGGAAACCTCAGGCTCACTAAACTTTATCCGATTTTTGCAAAACAGCAACACTGCGACCTCTGTATCCAATGTGACAGTGCCAGTCTGTTGCAACACAGCTCAGCTAGCCAGAGCAGATGGTCCAAGGAGAAACACGCAGGGCTCAAATAACTATCACTCCTCTCGGTTTGAACCCACCTCACTCATAAAACGATTATAGGTTTAAAAAGAAAACAAACAGCGACTAGTCCCAGCCTTAGAAATCTGAGGTAACGTCAGCCTATTTATATACTTTTGTCAAGAAAAACTTTCACAGCATAGTTCTCTCCTTTTCCACAGTAATTAGCTTTTTTTTTACTATTTAGCAGGTACAGCCAGAAATGTGTGATTCCACTGCTATGTGACAAACAGCAGGGTTGTGAACCTGATGGATCGCTAAGCAATGAGGGCTAAAATAGCATTCATTTCATAAAAATGCTCATGTTAGCACAAGCTGCCTGGTAGGAGGTTAAACATGATTTTAATAATATTATGCACTGAGACGGTCAACAATTAATTTGCAGATTAAGGAAGAGTAACTAAGAGGCTAACGAAAGCATGTAGTCAATGAAAGAGATTCTTGGAAAAATGCTGGTCAACTGACCAGTCTTTGTCACTCTGGCAGATGGTATAAATCTCACTGCCCGCTTCAAGTCCTCCGTTTCATTTCTGTGATGCTTCTCATCTGTAAAATTGTGAATAGTTTAATGTTATGTGACTGCATTTGTTCAATGGTGTTTCCTACTTTGGCCAAAGCAGATTTAGCAACTGAAGATAGTTTGAATTGACAAAAAAAAAAAAAGCAGGTGACATAATACCATCATATGAATGATGCTGCACTGAATTAGAAGCTTTTTTCATGCCAACAGTGGCAATCACATTTGTCCAAGGGCCCAATTTCATGCATACTGGAAGATGGCTGGCCTGGAATGGTGAAACAGGATCTTACCTCCACCAGGTTGCTTCAGCAGTTCACCCAGTTAGCCCAAGCCACAACTCCGCTAGCAAAGAGCGCAGTCTCCCCTCCCCGCCCAGAGCTCCCAGAGTTCATTGAGGTAAGTTTTTCTTAAAGCACAATGGTAGTATACGGAAAGCCGAACAAATTAATAAAAACAGTCTGGACAAAGACTGTTGCTTGGCTTTCCAGATAGGAACTTAAGCTCCAGAGGCCGTCAACCATGCAGTCTACTCTTTCCACCATTATGCATTTTTGAAGGAAAACCTCCCCATCAACAACTGATCCCCAATCAGGAGACAAGGTTACGTCCCAACTTCCGTGCGAGCTGCCATTCCTAGCGCACAGCTGCCATGCCACAAAGTGAGTGTTATGACTAAATATTTACTGGTATAACCTGAATATTTTAGGATTTATGCCCTGCTTGCTAACAGACAGCTTATAGACTTACAGACAGCTTTCTATACCAATGATAAACTAGTGATGTGCCCATTCAAAATTTGTCAGTTCGGAATGGGCAAATTCCTTGGCCTCCGGCATTGCTGCATGCACCTTTCTCAACAACCTCAGAGCCAAACAACTTCACACTTTACACACTTCTTTGATTCCTCAGCAATACATCCGCTCATTCATCAGATGAATTAATGCAGAGAAAATGACAGGACAAATATGCATACATAGAAAGAGACCGACGCTCCTTTCATTTTAGATGAGATGGCCCATTTTATGGCCTTGGGAATTCAGGATGAAAAGATAGGTCCAGGAAATGAATGGTTGAAAAAGCCAGGTCTATGGACTTATGTGGATAATTTTTATAATGTTTTATTATATCGTGTTTTATTTTCCAAAGGCCTATAGGTCAAATTAATTATAGGACTAATAAAATGACATTAAACTAAAGGTCAAAAATAATCATTCATATTTCACAGAAATACTAAGTAAAATATGCTGTCCTGTTCTCATTGGGGAGCATTCAATTACTTTACCTGAGATTTGGTCCAAGCTCATGATTAACCTTCAAAAAAATTAATGAGGTGAATTTTTTTTCTGTTGAATAATTACAGCAACAGAAGGAAGCACATGAAACAGACTAAATACAAAGGTGTATTCATGTCGCAGCTTTAACATGGAACAAGTCAGTCGTTTTTTACAACCCCTATTCTGAGGAAGTTGGCACATCATGAAAAATGCAAATAAAATCAAAAAGAATGGTTTTGAAAAGTCCATTCACCATCTACTATACTGAAAACACTACAACAATTCAATTGTTTTTTGAAAATGTACACTTATTTCAAATATGATGAGTTAAGTGGACTGATGAGAATAGTTGGCAAAGGAGTAATTTAGGACCAATAATGATGTGAAGTTGTAATAATATGATGATGTGAAACAATTGATGTTAAACAGGCGAGCTTTGTTGTGCGATTGTGTTACCTTAACTCTGAAAATGTTGGAATGGTATGGAAATATACATAAGAACAGAAAACAGATTTCTTTTGACTTGTATTTCATTGCAGACCAAATGAAGACAAGAAATGTAATGCTTTGTATATTCAACTTCATTTTATTTGTAAATCTATATCTATTCCTGCCATTCAGGCCTGCAACGCGTTCCAAAAAAAAAAAAAAGTTGGTTAGGGGGCAATCTAGGACTAGTGCTGAGGTACAAAATTTGAATAATGATGTGGTTTGAAACAGCTGATGTCAGCAGGTGATTGTACTCATGATTTGGTAGAAAAGTAGCTTCCTGGAGAGGCCAAGTCTTATGAAGCAAAAATGAGCTGAGGGTGTCCACTTTGCTCACAATTGCATAAGAAAAACCTCAAAGGTTTAAAAACAATGTTCCTCAAAGAAAAATGCAAAGAATTTTAAATATTTCACAATCCACAGTGCATAACACATTAAAATATTCAAGGAATCTGAAAGAATTTCTATGCGTAAAGGGCAAGGGGGCAAACCTAAACTCTTTGATCGCTCAGACAGCAGCGCATCAAGAACCGTCACTTCTCTATGAGCTATATCACCAAACACACTCAGAAAACTACTGTCAACTACTGAAATATGCACTTACATCCAAAAACACCAGTTAAAACTTTTGTTTGGGAAAAGGAAGCCATATATTTACAGTGTCCAGAGGCATGGTTGACATCTTCGTCCTCGAAAGCATCAGTTATGAACAATGAAACAGTAGAAATGTGTACTGTGGTCAAACGAATTAGCATCTCAGGTATTTTTGGGAAGAAATGGATGCCATTTGCCCGAAGAAAAGATCCATCCTAATAGTTTCCAACAATAAGTCCAAAACCCATGGATTGGGGCGTTGTCAGTGACACTGACAAGGGTCACTGGCACTTCTGTTAAAGCATGATTCATGCTGAAACTACAGTGTGATTCTTGAACAATGTATTCACCCTTCACATTGGCATCTTTTCCAGGGATGATTTTAAGAGGACAATGTAAAACTGCATTCTGCATGCATCACAAAGCCATGGCTGCATAAGAAGGGGTTGTGAGTGTGGGACTAGCCTGTCTGCAGTCCAAACTTGTCCCCAACAGACAATGCATAATGCATTCTGAAATGCCAAATGTGACAACAGAGACTCATACTATTATGCATCTTATAATCTGTTTGAATAAATGAATAGGGCAAAATACACCTGAGATATTTTATAACTTGGTGTCATCAGAAACTAAATGTTTAATAAATTTTGGGAAAAGGAATGGCAACATTAAAAAGTGGAAAATACTTCACAGTGCCAACTTTTTTCTGCAAAAATCAAAATTGAAATACGGGTTTATTTTGAAAGATGAATAAAATTCCGATGGTGAAACATCAAATACTGTGCTGTTGTATTGCATTCAACATATTGCAGGTAGGTCAAAGATAACCTAAAAGAATATTGTTTTGAGTTTTAATTTTAATTTATCATTCCATTCCAACTTTTTCTGATTTGGGGTTGCATAAAAGATGCCTCTAATTAAAGTCTAGTCCCTCAAGAGCAAAGATGCTTTCAGGCTCAGCAATTTACCAACAGATGCACAAGCTTATAATCCATCACTTTGAGAACAACATTCCCCAAAGAAAATTCAGTTGAAATTTCAGCACTTCACCCCATGAAGTGTGCAAGATGTTTAAAAGAAGGAAAGAATCTTGTCAAATCGAGGAGCATAAAGGGCAACGCCAAAGACCACTTCTGAATGCACGTGATCTCTGATTCCTCAGATGTCATTATTTTAAGCACCGTCATGTGACTAATGAGTAGCATGACATGGGCTCAGACATACTGCGGTAAACCTTGGTCAATCAACATTTGTGGCAGCATTCACAGGAGCAAGTTAAAGCTTGACTTCGCAAACCCAAAACCATACATTAACAATGTTCAAAAGAGCCACCGACTTCTCTGGGCTTGCTGTCATCTAAGATAGACAGTAGCACAGTAGAAACGTCTTTGCAAGGGTATCATTAATGCAGTAAGATATGTATGACTTTTGGAGCAACTTAGCTTCCATTAGGGCAGTACGGTGGTGCAATGGGTAGCACTGCAGCCTCATAGCAAGAAAGTCGTGGGCCTTTAATGAGCAGTCTGAATGGTATGTGCACCGGCAATGGATTGGCAAACTGTCCAGATTGTGTCGCTGCCTTTCGCCAATAATCCTCCCAGATTGGCTCCAGCTGCCCCCCGACCGTAGTGAGGGAGTTGTGATATAGAGTAGACATCATCTGTTCATGGGATTGCAATAATTCCCAGCAAGTCTATAAACAATGCAAAATCACATTCTGCTCAGATCACGAGTGTATAGCTGCATAAGTAGTGAGTGTGAGAGCCAGACTGACCCACCTGCAGTCCTGATTTGTCTCAAATTGAGAATGTATGATGCAATCATGAAATGAAATATACTGCAACAAAGGCCTCAAACAATTGCGGAGCTGAAGATCTCCATAATAGAGGAAGGAAGGGAAATTCCACTTGCTAGACATGACCAACTGGTGTCTTCAGTGCCGAAAAGCACAATGAGTGTGATTTAAAAAAGATGGCGACAACACACAGTGGAAAAGAGTTTGACTGCGCCAACAGTTTTGGATGACGATCTTGCCGTCAAGATTGCATATTTTCAATAAGCGATTAAATTCACCTGTTATAACATTATAATGTGCAGTGCTGTTTTCAATACTGTGGAGGTTGAATAGACTTTTTAATTTTATTTATTTGCATGTTCCACAATGTGTGAACTTTTGCAGAACTTATTTGCAGACAGTTAGCTTTATGAGTTGTAATAAGGTTTTGTTCGTACTCAACCATTTGCCATTTTGATTGACTACAATCACCTACGTGGAGAATGGATAATTTATGAAAAGTTTAATGTCAATTTCTGCCCATTTAATTATATAAATAAATTTGTTCATGCAAACGCTCAATTCTTAATGACAGCAAATCATGAAGTTGCAACAAAATATATAAAAATTGCAGACATGATGAAGGTTTCTTTTTTTGTTTTCCCACGATTATTATGAGCAAGCTTCATGTTTTAAGTGACTTTGACCGTGTTTCTAGACATGGCAATTCCAATCACCAAAACTGCCAACATCCTTGGACTTGTACATACAGTCTGTTTTACAGAATTTATATTGAGCTACACAATAAGAAATCATATGGTGAATGGCATTTTAAAACAGTCTACCTGCCAGAGGTCAGAAGAGAGTGGACACTTTTGTTCAAGCAAACCCCCAAAAATACTCTAGTAAAGGTTTCTCACAATAATAATGAGCTGGAAGACATATCCAAATGCGCAAAAGATCTGTTCTTGCAATGAATTCCCCAAAGAAAAAAAAAAAAGCCATGTCAGGTTACATTCTTGTTAGCTACGAACAGAGAGATGAGGATAGAATGCCGACCCACATTAGCCAAACTAGATGATGGGAATAATGTCACCTGATATGAAGAATTTAGATATATGGTATGATACACATATGATAGCGTCAGAATTTATTGTCAAAACGGCATTAATCTACGGAGGGAGCTATATATCAATGGTGCGGGCTGCTGCTGGTAGTGCCATGGTGAGCGGGATATTTTCTTGCTGTAAATTGAGCCCCATTGCACCAAATGATCATCATTTCAATACCATAACATGTCAAAGCATTGTTGCTCATCGTGTTCATATCTCTATTAACAGCCACAGTAACTGTACTTCAAAAAGAACAAGGTGTGCCATAGTGTGCCACTGAGCACCGATAGTGGACACAAATCATCTCAAGCTGGTTGCACCAATGACAGTGACTTGAGTTTACTCCAATTGCCTACATAGCACCCATAATTCAATCCAATACAGTATCATTAAAATGAGGTGTGTCTGCAGGATCTGTGCAATGCTCTAAAGTCAGACTGGACCAGAATGTTGCCAAGGAATGTTTCCAGCACATCACTGATTCCATGCAATGAAGTTCAGGCTCCTTTGGAGGCAAGAAGGAATCTTAGTTATAATTAGATGGTGTACCTAATATAAAGGGCGGTCAGTGTATGTCAGGGAAAAATTCCATATCCGTTTCGTGCACACAATGTGATAGAAATTGCGAAAGAGCGCGCAGCTTTAAAAAAAAAAAAAAAAAACATTCCAGCAAAACAAGGCACAGAATGGTCGTATCTTGCAGTCAGACATCGTCCTGTAGTAAACCAACAGTAGAAAAATGACAGCAGCGCGCGATATCAAGCGCATGAACGGTGTAGGCTAAAAGAGACCAGATAGTACTACCTCTGAATGATTTGTTCAGGTAAGTCATTCTATTTCTGCAGCCAAGCCGACAGCGCCTGTCCAAACAAACTGCACTTAAGCATACGAACCTTGCGCTCTCGATGACAGAGCGCCATTAGGTCACTACGGAAGGCGTGTGGGAGGTGTGACTGAGAGAGAACATCCGATTGGTGGGAAACACTATATGCAAAACCTCCTAACCTTATCCTTATATCGGGAAGTTTGTCCTCCTGTATCATTGACATGAAAGCTTCCTCGCCATACGAGAGACGACGGACCGTTGACGATAATATCAAGACATAAACAAAACATACCCAACCGCCATTCTCCTGGATCCAGTTCTGCAGCGGCCCATTCAGGTACTCCGTCATCCAGCTTGCGATATTGTCCACTTGGGCCGTCATCTCTCGGTTCATACTTTCAACGCACATCGTCCCTCCGAACTCGAAGAATGCAACGATTCGACCCCAATTGACCCCATCTCGGAACAACTCTTCCACAACGGACGCAAATCTCCTTTCAGCCGTGCTAGGTGTAAAATACAACTGTTGTGACATTTCTGCAAAGTCCCGTTGATACACCCTTTCGATTTCATCGCCTGCTTCACGCAAAACCCTGTGAAGCGCAGCATGCGGGTCCGGTTGGGGAATCCTGTTTAAGACAGGAGAAGAGGGTGTCTGTGCCCGCCTTGCCAAAACAGGCGAGGAGTCGGAGGAATCCACTAAACTATCATTTGGAGAATCCGTTTCTTCGCGCAAATGGAATTCCCACGCATACCCATTTTTCAAGAGCTTGTGACTGATATACTTTTCCACTATACTCCGATTATGATTACCACTCTCATTTGCCATTACTGCTTTGAAAGGACTCGGCAAAATCAGGTTTTCCAATCACTGTTAAGCCAAATGCTTTCTCCAACTGCAATATGTTGCAGTCAAAGAGTGAGATCTGCAATAGACGGAGAAAGATTTCAGCAAGTGAAACATATGTGGCCGTGCCATGCTTAAATGTCATTCAAAATCTAACGAATGATCACATGTTTGTTTAGTGGCGTAAAACCACAATATTAATGCAAATATATTCATTTATAAAAGCTGATATTAATAAAACATAATGTACTTATTTTTCTGCACAAGCAACATCGAGTACCAAACATAAGCAATTAACATAAGCATTAAATTACGCAAAATCTGGATAGAGAGGGGGGAAAAAAGATACATTTTGCAACATGTCGCAGAAAAAAAGCTGATCTTATGCGCATTCGACTACTTACTTCATGGTGCAGACGAAACGTGCACCACAGCCGTCAAGATACTGTAGCAACCAGGATAGCTTGTTCTTGCAACGCCCCTTTCGCAGTGAGAGATCCTTGGGAAAGTGGTAAGTTCAGTGTATCCGCATTAAACCAGAACTCGCAACATGTAGCAAAAAATGAAAATGTATTCTACTTCAATTCCATCGACGACTCTCTTCCAATAATTTAATAAAAATAGGAACACCGATTCCCCTTGCTTCTATAGCCTATGATTCCACACTGACATTTGTAGCCTAGCTTCCCCAAAGACGGAAGAGAAAGCTTGAGACCTCGTAATGCAGTTATCGCACAAATGTCATGCACTGAACATATAAGGCAAACAGAACCCCGCTACATTGCAGCGTTCAGACTGTACCACAAATCGAGTCCAGAGCACCGAGTTCACGCTTGACAGCGAATACACTGCAGCGCTTTGCGTAGGAAACACTACATTGACTGAAGCAAAGACCTGCTCTTTCCCACTATAGCTACACCCTCTGCTTCTCGATTTACGAAGTTGCTTTCTCGTGAGGCAGTTCCTCTACGTCACACCATTCACAGTTTTAATCAGCGAGAAAGAAATGGATAACTGACTTCATGAATGATGAATAAGTCGTATACCCCTCAGCATGTGTGGTTTAATCAGTTTTGAAGATGATTTCATGATATCACAATATTTTATAAATTCAGGTGGTTCTTCTAGGGTGGACTATGAGTCAAATGACCTCAGAATTTCATGTTATGGAGTATATAATGCAGAAGTCTACAGCAATAGCATTTCCCCCGCAGTTTTCGAAGAGATGCGAGTGGTACAACTGCATTGACAAGTCCAATGACACAAAACAGTATCGACCTCCATACTCCATACAGTATAGACATATGAATTTAATAATAATAATAATAATAATAATAATAATAAACCTTTGTCATAGTAATCCAGCGGGGGAAAATCGTTTAAAAACGACACTGTATCAAACCGAGGTAGTTTTGAAAATTCACAGAAACGGGTCTTTGGACCAAAACAATGACCGAGAACATTTTCATCAAGAAAATTTTTCAATTTCCTTCAGAGCACCGTTTACAAATGAACTGTAATTGTTACACGACTTTCATCAGAAGGAGATCTCTTTGATCTCAGACCAATTGCAGTTGTCCTACTTGCATGCTATGAAAACCAGCGGCAGTTTATAAATTATTGCAGTATTCATCCTTAACTGAGGAGTGTCTGGCCCTGAATAAAAACGTTATGACGAGGGCTCTCCCTAGTGGCTAGATAATGGGGTGTGCTGCTCGGGACCTCTGCTCTTGCCGCAGCCCTAACCATACAGAGGAACGTGACCCCTTCCCTCATGTCAAAGTCTCGCCCCTAAGGGATCCACCTCTTAATTCAACAAATTTTTCTCTCATTTGCCTTCAAATAATTTATACAGTTGGAAATGTACTGGGGCAATTCAGGCTCGGTTACTTTGCTCAAGGACACAATTGCAGTGCCCCACCTAGTAATTGAATCTACATTCTCAGATACAAGCCCAGCTTTCCAACCTTGCTACTCTCTCATACCAGGCAACCACTGAAACAGGAATAATTCAGTAATCATTGCACAAGAAACCCAGTGTTACACAGATCACAATCATACCTTAGCATGCAAACAGACCCATGCACATCTTGAGAAACACATATCCACATATTTGTGCACGCAAGCACATGCTTACACATGCACATTTATGTGCTCTGAACTGCTTATGCACAAAAAATGGCAAAAAGCCTAGTGCAACCACATTCAAACAAAGCACAAACAATGAAAAGTGTATAGAAACGCCTTGAACTGGAATGATATAGTAGGTTACCCACAGATACATTTCTCCTTAAAGTAAAAGTGCACCTGTGTGTGAGACAATGGCCGCTTTGTCCAAGCAGAGCAATTTATTTGGAAAGAGATTCATCTGGAGTGCAAGACAAGAGCATGGGTCTCCTTAAAATAAATAAGCCATGTTTACTGCTAAATCCGCAAGGATAGATAGAACACATTGGCAAACCCACAGCTCTGTGATCACCTTTAAGACAGTTACTCGTCAGTCAAAGGATTTTGGCTTTAATTTCTTGTACAGCTCAAGGGAAACATGCTACATCACATATGACTTAACCCCATTGCACTAATATAGACACCGGCATCCCTAAATTCTGAAATTCAATCGCTGAATAATTCTGTAATTGAATTTCCAAATGCCTTGCTTCACTGGAATAATTTCTCTCAGTCTCTGTGACATAAGTACTGAGTCTTAAAGCCTTAAATAGGCTCATGCATAACAGGCAAAAATTGGCAGTATTTGTATTATGCATAAAAGTATTTAAATAAATTAAAATTAAAAATATAAAATAAAATAAATTTTAAAACAGTAAAAGTCAAAATGAAATGTTACAGGTACACGATAGAATAGCTGGTCCTTACATACTAGTCAAAATATTAAGGTTTTTTGATTATGAAATTAAAATCTCTGAATATCTTTATTCCTCATTACAAGTTGATTCTCATTAAAGGATTATTTTGCTGCCATTTTCCCCCCTTGTCCATATATTATCACTGATACAACCACATATATACGGTGTATACATACTGTACAATATATGAATTATTCAAAGGAGAACAAATAGAAAGTAATTTCTCCATTGGGTCCTGTTCACCTAACTAAAAGTATAACCACTTGCTAAAGGCAATGCAGATAGTGTCTAATTTACAGATAGCTTACAATGTACTTAATTAGACACTAAAAAAATTGATCACTTATTTCTTCTCAATATCTGTAAGGACAGACCTTACGCCCTTCTCAATATCTGCAATGATAGAACTTATGCCCTTCTCAATATCTGCAACCACAGAACCTATGCCCTTCTCAATTTCTGCAATGATAGAACTTACGCCCTTCTCAATATCTGCAATGACACAACCTATGCCTTTCTCAATATCTGCAACGATAGAATTTATGCCCCTCACAATATCTGCAACAACAGAATTTACGCCCTTCTCAAAATTTGCAACAACAGAACTTACGCCCTTCTCAAAACATGCAATGACAGAACTTACGCCCTTCTCAATATCTGCAACCACAGAACTTACGCCCTTCTCAATACCTGCAACAACAGAACTTACACCCTTCTCAATATCTGCAACGATAGAACTTGCGCCCGTCACAATATCTGCAACGACACAACCTATGCCCTTCTCAATATCTGCAACGATAGAACTTACGCCCTTCACAATAGCTGCAATGATAGAACTTACGTCCTTCTCAATATTTGCAACAACAGAACTTACGCCCTTCTCAATATCTGCAATGATAGAACTTATGCCCTTCTCAATATCTGCAACCACAGAACTTACGCCCTTCTCAATATCTGCAATGATAGAACTTACGCCCTTCTCAATATCTGCAACCACAGAACTTACGCCCTTCTCAATACCTGCAACAACAGAACTTACACCCTTCTCAATATCTGCAACGATAGAACTTGCGCCCTTCTCAATATCTGCAACGATAGAACTTACTCCCTTCTCAATAGCTGCAATGATAGAACTTACGTCCTTCTCAATATTTGCAACAACAGAACTTACGCCCTTCTCAATACATGCAACGACAGAACTTATGCCCTTCTCAATATCTGCAATGATAGAACTTACGCCCTTCTCAATATCTGTAACAACAGAACTTACACCCTTCGTAATATCTGCAACAAAAGAACTTACACCTTTCTCAATATCTACAATAATAGAACTTACACCCTTCTCAATATCTGTAACAACAGAACTTACACCCTTCGCAATATCTGCAACAAAAGAACTTACACCTTTCTCAATATCTACAATAATAGAACTTACACCCTTCTCAATATCAGCAACGATAGAACTTACGCCCTTCTCAATATCTGCGACCACAGAGCTTACGCCCTTCTCAATATCTACAACAACAGAGCTTACACCCTTCTCAATATCTGCAATGATAGAACTTACGCCCTTCTCAATACCTGCAATGATAGAACTTATGCCCTTCTCAATATCTGCAACAACAGAGCTTACACCCTTCTCAATATCTGCAACAAAAGAACTTACACCTTTCTCAATATGTGCAATGAATAGAACTTACGCCCTTCTCAATATCAGCAACCACAGAACTTATGCCCTTCTCAATATCTGCAACAACAGAACATACACCCTTCTCAACATCTGCAACAACAGAACATACACCCTTCTCAACATCTGCAATGATAGAACTTATGCCCTTCTCAATATCTGCAACAACAGAACTTACGCCCTTCTCAATATCTGCAACAACAGAGCTTACACCCTTCTCAATATCTGCAATGATAGAACTTACGCCCTTCTCAATATCTGCAACAACAGAACATACACCCTTCTCAATATCTGCAATGATAGAACTTACGCCCTTCTCAATATCTGCAACAAAAGAACTTACACCTTTCTCAATATGTGCAATGAATAGAACTTACACCCTTCTCAATATCAGCAACGATAGAACTTACGCCCTTCTCAATATCAGCAACCACAGAACTTATGCCCTTCTCAATATCTGCAACAACAGAACATACACCCTTCTCAACATCTGCAATGATAGAACTTATGCCCTTCTCAATATCTGCAACAACAGAGCTTACACCCTTCTCAATATCTGCAACAAAAGAACTTACACCTTTCTCAATATCTGCAATGATAGAACTTACGCCCTTCTCAATATCTGCAACAACAGAACATACACCCTTCTCAATATCTGCAATGATAGAACTTACGCCCTTCTCAATATCTGCAACAACAGAACTTACACCCTTCTCCATATCTGCAATGATAGAACTTACGCCCTTCTCAATATCTGCAACAACAGAACTTACACCCTTCTCAATATCTGCAATGATAGAACTCACCCCCTTCTCAATAACTGCAACAACAGAACTTACACCCTTTGCAATATCTGCAACAAAAGAACTTACACCTTTCTCACTATCAGCAATGAATAGAACTTACACCCTTCTCAATATCAGCAACGATAGAACTTACGGCCTTCTCAATATCAGCAACCACAGAACTTATGCCCTTCTCAATATCTGCAACAACAGAACATACACCCTTCTCAATATCTGCAACAACAGAACTTACACCCTTTGCAATATCTGCAACAAAAGAACTTACACCTTTCTCAATATCTGCAATGAATGGAACTTACACCCTTCTCAATATCAGCAACCACAGAACTTATGCCCTTCTCAATATCTGCAACAACAGAACTTACACCCTTCTCAATATCTGCAACAACAGAACTCACACCCTTCTCAATATCTGCAATGATAGAACTTATGCCCTTCTCAATATCCGCAACAACAGAACTTACGCCCTTCTCAATATCTGCAACAACAGAGCTTACACCCTTCTCAATATCTGCAATGATAGAACTTACGCCCTTCTCAATATCTGCAGCTACAGAACTTACACCCTTCTCAATATTTGCAACCACAGAACTTACGCCTTTCTCAATATCTGCAATGATACAACGTACGCCCTTATCAATATCTGCAATGATAGACCTTCCACCCTTCTCAATATCTGCAATTATGGAACTTACACCCTTCTTAATACCTGCAACAACAGAGCTTACACCCTTCTCAATATCTGCAACAACAGAACTTACACCCTTCTCAATATCTGCAACAACAGAACTTACACCCTTCTCAATATCTGCAATGATAGAACTTACACCTTTCTCAATATCTGCAATGATAGAACTTACGCCCTTCTCAATATCTGCAACAACAGAATTTATGCCCTTCTCAATATCTGCAACACAACATACGCCCTTCTCAATATCTGCAATGACAGAAAAAACACGACCTGTTTCTGTGAAGAAACCCAATGTTTTTCTGATTTTCTTGGACAAGTTAGACACATGAGTTTTAAAGGAAAAGTCATGTTCCAGCCAGATACTCAAATAGTTTTAAGACTGAACCTGCTCAATTTTACCACCAGTCACTGAGAAAATTGAGTCATTTGGCATAATTGCATGCCGAGCAGAAAAAAACATCAACTTAGTTTTATCCATATTTAAAACAAGTTTCAGATCTGCCAGAGCATGTTGAATATGATTAAAAGCGGATTGCAGGTAGATAAGGGCCTGGGCACAAGTTGGCGCAGAGAAGTACAACACAGTGTCATCTGCATAAAAATGAGCCTTGCAATTTATCACAATATCACAAGCAATATTATTAATGTAAATTGTGAATAAAATCAGTCCAAGTATGGATCCTTGGGGTACTCCTTTCTTCACTTTTACAAATTAAGACTTCACATCCCCAAGCATAATAGCTTGTTTTCTATTAGAGAGGTAATCCTGGAACCGCAAGCAGGCATCACAATCAAGATCAATGGAGGACAACTTTAATAAAATATAATGGTCTACTGTATCAAAAGCATTTACTAAATCAATAAATAGGGCTGCACATTTCTGTTTATTATCCACAGCTGATACCAAATCATTTATAACCACTGAGGCTGCTGTAATGGTGCTATGACCAGGCCTGAAGCCAGATTGTCGTGAAGTTAAAATGTTGTTCAAAGTTAAAAAGCTGCACAGTTGTTGTTTAACGAGAGATTCTAAAATTTTAGCCAGGCAAGGTAATTTTGAGATAGTAGCTGTTCACTGATCTGGCATCACCACCCTTCAAAAATGGAAAAACATGAGCAGCTTTCCATACACTGGGAATAGTCCCCATCGATACTGACAAGTTAAAAATATTAGCGATTGAATGTGCAATCATTGAGATGCGAAACGCAAAAGACTCGGATCTAGATGATCCTCTCCAGTGGAATTATTCACATCAAATCGTTTCAATTCTTGTAAGACCTCATTCACTTGAAATTCCCTAAATAAAAACAATACTCTGGGTTTTGGAGAATTTGTGAATGAACTAGAGCAGAGGTCAGACAGATCCCCTGTAGAGGACTGATCAATAAAATTTTCAAAAAGGTTTCCAGCCGCTATGAAATGTTGGTTAGAAGGATTACAGATTTTATGTTTATCAGTTATAAGACCAGAATCAGTGTGGATAAAGTGTGGTATAGATTATAGATTTGGTAAAAATTCAGGGACTTCACAATTTTCCAAAAAAATTTGCAGGATTACCCTGACTTTTGGCCAATGATGAGATAAAATAATCAGATTTCACCTTTTTAATCAGTGAGAAGCATTTATGTCTTAATTTTCTAAAAATCTGCCTGTCAGAGTGTGCCTGGGTTTCCCTAGCTTTACCCCAGGCTTCATCCCTAATGTGTAGTTCTGTGACTCAGGCATCCAAAAACCAAGGGTTTCTTCTATTCTTAACCCCAAGTCTCTTAACCTGAGCATGCTTATCCACAGCACGACTAAACACGGTAATAAAGAGTACCAATGCTAGGTCAGGGTCTGGAATAAAACCCGCAGAGCTTAAATGACTCCAGAAAATATTGGGCAGAAAGGTCTGTTCACAGAAATGTTTAAAATTTCTTATAGTAATAAAACATGGAGGAGCCTTTGCAACTTTCAGGTCTCTAATACATGCTACTGGGCAGTGATTACTAAAATCCAAAGGAAAGGCACCACTCAGGGCGTACTCGTGCGGCCTATTCATTAAAATCAGATCAATCAAAGTTGACCAGGATAAATCTTTAAAATTAGGTCGTGTAGGCTCTGATATAAGTTGCGTGAGAATCATGCATCGCAGACCTCTTTAAATGTTTTGTGGACGGTGATAACCTGTCTATATTGAGATCAAGACTAAAAATAAAAACAACAAAACAATACTCTCTACAGTTAACAATATTTTAAAAAGATCCAAGGAATCTGGATTCATCTCCTCCTGAATATTAAGATTAAAAGTCAATACTTTAGAGTCCATTTACCCTCCATCATTCAAATGGTGCATTGAAAATCAATATAGGTCTGTCAGACATAATCAAAAAAGCTGGGTCTACTTCGGAAAACCTTTACCTAAACATATTATTCATCATTGCGTCCCTAAGTGCGAGTGAACACTGTATTATGCACCAAGCAATGCCCATGGCATGGGGAACTTGAAAATGTGTGAATGTACAATTGATGCTGAGGGACATGTATGCATATTGGACAACCGTATTTTGACTTTGAGATGTTTTTTTTTTTTTTCCCCGAAACATCCTGGCTCATTTCAACAAGTCCACATTCTGCACGTTACGACAACATGGTTTGCTAAACTGTGTGTGGCTGCTAGACTGACCTACCTACAATCCAGATCAGTCTCCCCTTGAAAATATGCAGTGCTTCCTCAACTGCAAAATCTGATATGACCCCAGATGTCTGAGTAGCTGAAGACATATGTATATCATGGCAGAAGTCCTTCAAAACTGGAACAATTGCTCTTGTCTCTACCCCCAAACTATTTCTTGGGTAGCTGTTAAAAGAATAGGTGATACTACAGAGTTAATTACACCCCTAACTCAACTTTTCTCTTAGCCCAGCTTTTCTGGGATGTGTCGCGGGCATTAAATTTGGGATGAATAATTTCCATAGAAACAAAGTAGAGAAGAAAAAACCCTTAAACATCTCGTCTTGGCACAATTTTAAATTTAATACAGGTCAATAATAATTTAGATATCTGAAGTTTTTATTTGCATTTCCCATCTTGCCCTGACATTTCAAAAAGGGGTAGTCCAGTTAAACAGAATATTGGCAATATATGAAAATACTGATGAAACATGACACTAGTCACCTCTTAATTTTTCTCGTAGAGATGGATTACTTATGCAAAGGTCAACCTGGGGTACAAGTGAAAAAGGCACATGGGTTCTCAAGGTCTTTACATGCTAGGATAAAGAAGTGTCAAAGAAATAGCAACAGCTTCCACAGAACTTGGCTCCGAGTGTTTTTCCTAGTACAACCGTACATTCCTTCACCAACAGCAGAGGAACATGTCACACCATGCTCACGTGTGGCTATTTAAGAGTGACATTGCTTAAATTAGTTAGGGTAATCATAAAAATCCCATTGAGTTCAGATGCTTAGAATTTTTTAGCTTTGAAAATGGAGGCAATGTAATGAGATTGTTAACTGTTTGTCTTGCCTTACTTCACCCTGTCCGTTTTGCCTCCATGTTCACCCTCTTACATCATTTGGCTTCTGTGCAACGGTCTTCCTCTTCGCAGTGCTGGTTAAGTGACGGTACAGACTCTCAGCTTCATAGGCAGTAAAAATGCTAATGGTTTGGCTGTCAAGAAACAACATTTTTGTCAGCTTAACACTCAGTGATGTATGTTTATAATGATCACAGTTTGTCCAGTAGAGCCATACTAGTGTTAACTACTGCAATTTCTCTTATTGGTCATTTCCGCTTACGCATCATGATCTAAGTGACTCTGCAATCAAAATATATGCCTATGGGATTTTATTTTATTATTTTTTCCCCCCGTTATCGTGTTATTGTTACCTGCTGTCTTGGGTCACTCTTTAATCCCTACAACTATCCAACTACAATTACAGAGTCCATGTACTTTCTCATGTCCAACACCAGGGCAACAACCAGTGTTTAAGCACTTGGAGGTCACTTTCCATCCTCTCATTTTGGAAAAAAAAGTAAAATATACAACATTAAATGTCTCACTTTATGTCACCCTGGCAAAATGGCCAAATCATGAGAGAGAATCAATGGGATTTGCTGACAGTGGAACACAATATAAGCAGTCCATCCATGTCGTTTTAGAATAATTAAGAATGGACAAGAGTGGCCGAAATATGATCCAGCCTATCACAGGCAAAGCCAGTAAGTAGAGATTGGCAGGTTCAAACTCAGTACCACATTGCTCTTCCATCCTCAACATTTACACCAAATATCTTCCGGGACTACCAGACTGGATAAACAGATATGAGCAGATAATGTATAGATACAGATGCTAGGTGCTCAGTTCACCCCAAGCACACATGCTTGAGGATAGTGACGCACACTACACAGGGGGGAGCACAGCCCCAGGGAATAAGAGGCAGGAATTGTCAATGAAACACTGGTTATGAGGAGGAGCCCGTTCTCCTGGTAGCTGAATAGGAAAAGGTAAACATGCAGCACTTCGCTCGTCAGGCAGGAACTGCTCCTTATGATCCATGGTGCAACCACACCCTCTGCACAATTCGCTAGTCAAACACCCTCTGAGAAAACTGGATTACTGCTGCAGAGACGCACAGTAGTTGACTGTTTGAATTCAAACAAGGTCACCTTGTTTGCATGAACCTGTAAATGAATATCATTGAACAGAATTAATTTTTTCGGCATAATTTACTTCCATGAGGCAGCAGATCGCTATCTTTTAATGTGATCGCGTTCTCCAGTCGAACGTGCACTTGAGCTTAGAAGCCCAACACTGCCCCCTACTGGCTTCATGTACTTGAGGTTCTATATTACTGGGGAACCCTCGTCTTATCCCATGTTAATCACTTTTTTATTCAGAATTTTACTCCGCCGACGGAGAAATAAAATACTAATAAGTATAGAAAGAAAAATGCGACAAATGTAAAATGAGGCGTTTTGTTCGATCTGTTATCTTTGTTTACGTGCAATGTCTCAAGATAGGTGGATCGAGTTTTGTCAAGCACTTAATATAATTACAAATACACAACCACCGAATATGTAATTTTCCCCCCCCAAATTTTCCAAGAAACATTTCAATTTCACGAGTAGAAGTCATGATACATGCAATTTCTCTAAAACGAGGTGCTCCAAAATTTTGCAGCAATTTCACTGTTTAAAATTTGTTCACAGATATGATGGGGAGTTACAATAATATTAAATCCCAGGGTATTACTACTGATATTCTTCATTATACTGGTAACAGCAAAACCTATCAGGTGGCAGGTGCTATTATAAAGGTATATTTAAAATAAATGTCACCACAAGATACATTTACAATATTGTCCTTTGTAATGTAGCCACAATAAAGAAAGCAAACAGAGGAAATCCTGCAGTCTTCCAGTTTATTTTGTTCTGCTTTAATTTCATGTAAGAAAAATAAGACAGTAACATCATTCCACTTTTCACTTCCCTCTTTAAAATGGCACACAAGGTGAAATTCTTACAAGATCAGGAAAACAAAAACAAAAAAAAAGAGGAAAAAACAAGAATGGAACCAATTCTGGTCACGTTCAACAAATACAAATTATAGGCCTTTTTAATACATCTCCAAACAGAACATCAATAACTTTTGGAACTAGTGCTCAGCATTAAAGTTTAAATGTAATTTAGTTTCAATAAAACAGAACTTAGGCTTGAATTGCATAGCTCAAAACTGTTAAAACTAAAGACAAATTGCTTTTCAATAAGCTACATATCAAATTGCTATGAACTACCAGTTGCTACAGTTAAACCTAAATAGAGAAAGAACTAAAAATAGAGTTGAAATATATATGTATATATAGGAAACAATAATCTGTGCTCTGTCAACCTTGTTCTGGACAGAACCTACAACTTAAGTCAGATGAGAGCATCATCTCTCGAGTCATCTGGTCTCACCATCATTCCACTGGTTGACGCAAGGCCATGTGCAACAAGACAAATTAAAACACAACTGTCACAGGCATTTGTTGAAACAAAGTGACAAACCATAAGCAACTACGCCAAGGTTGTGAATGGATCCATTCTTTTAGCGTTGTCTTTTACCAAAGGTATCTCTTAAGGCTTAGAATGGGCCCTGCTTTAGTGCCTGGCTTAATTACAAACTATTTCTGAAATGAGACAAAGCAGCAAAATTCAAACACCGTTGCATTGCATTTATGAGATTTTTTAAAAGTATATTTTGGCATTCAGACTCTGGTGCGTTGGCTTCCTTTCTGAATGACGAGGTTTGTACTTTAGTACATTCTTACCAAAAGGTGACACCGAAAAGGAAGACTTGAATGGACCGACATCATTTAGCTTTCTCTACAAACAATCGTTTGCATGTGGGGTCACGCAAGGTGGAGGGCGGGGAGCGTGGGTAAGAGAATGGATTTGGACAGACAACCTGGAACAAGACACGCTCACGTATAAACCATTCCACCAGCGCCCCCACCAGGTCGGCACAGTCAGTACTCGATCCAGCGAGTCCGAAATCATGCCACTTATCATGCCCTTATGAACGCGTGACCGCAACGACGTATACACACACACACCGCTCCGCCCCAATAAACAAGTGCATGCAAGTTACACAAGTACAAAAAGAGCAATCTGTCAAAGAGGCTCAACCCCAGACCAGACCAGTCATTAAGAGACTTCCAGAACAGAGACGGTACTCTCGAAATAGGCTTAGCGTTCAGAATTGGTCAGCATGCCATGTCACTAGCAACGGACACATTCCCACTGACCTGAGAGATTCATTCTGCCTCAAAAGTGACACAAAATACCAAATTAACACCAAGTACATAAATTATTCTTTGCCTGCAAAGAACTGCAACGACCAACCAATTCTTGAAATTAACAACACAGAGGCAACCAGTAATTGCAAGGACTCAAATTTTCTGTTTGCTGACTCACCCCATTTTTTTCCATGGAGGCAGGGAATACACCTAAACACACTTTACTGTCCCCTGTCCACACTCAGACTGACCGAGGGAAGCACAACATGCTTCTTTACGTCTTTCTAAAACTTAGCCTTGTCTTACACTTACACAAATTGCACTTTATATCAAATTCTTAATCAGACAAAACATAATGCAGGTTCCACACAGGGCTGAATGGATTTACTGCAGTGGCGGGTTCAGTGCTCTCTTGGCATGATAGGCATGTAGAATCAAGCGGTATTTTCTAGTTCTTTAAAATCTGTGATATTGTTGATAAAAGAGGCACATTCACACAGCATTAAGCTACATTTTCATAGCAGGACACTGGTTAGGCCCATGGAAACACACACAAATATCTGAGCTTAGCACTGCATTTATGATAGCGCACCTGACAACACCGCACTGGTCCTTGACAAACACAAACACAGACACAGACACACAAGCAGGAAACGCGCTGCAGAAACAAGCTGGCGCTTATTTGTGACTGGAAATCCTCAGAATTTCTGTGCACAAGAAATGCAAAAAAGAGGAGATTATAGGTTTATATCAGAGCAAAACGAAGAGCCTGAAAGGAATTACTTAACAGCGAGTGAGGATAAGGAACACTGAATCCTAAATTTTCCAGGATCCGACTGCGGAAGGCTTAAAACTGAAGAGAGAAGTGAAGAAAATGACAAAAATCCATTGTATAAGGAACAAGTTTGCACATTTGCACTCGCGCAAACACACTTACACACCTACACACACACACACACACACACACACACACACACACTTGGTCCATGTCAGGTGGACTCAGTGGCACACTGGAAGTCATTCACCAAAGGCCAGCCCTGCGATGACATCATACCATATCCTCCAATGCCATCTCACCCTGCGGCCCCTCTGTGACATCGCGGCTAAGCGGGCGGGGTTTGTGTGGTGGGCGGGGCTGTACTGCGGTGTTGGTACTACAGTGGGGGGATTTCAGGAAAACATATTGTGTGTGGGGTGGGGGAGGTTCAGGGCGAATGGGAGGCGCGGTGCTACTCGCTCTTGTCTACAGCCTTCGACTGCTCCCTCTGGATCATGCAACGACGCACGATGCTGTCGAAGCTTCCCAAGTAGAAGAGGGCGATGGTGCGGAACAGACCCATCGTCACAATCTGCGGAAGGGAGAGAGAGTCAGAAAAAGAGGCACATTCCCGTCCCAGAGTCTGACCCAAATTCAGCCGCCCTTTTTATGTTCCGGCACACACTGAAAGCGGAGTGTAGTACTGCGCCCTCTATAGCCCTTTGCACAACCAAAACACGCTTCACACTCCTACGGCTCGCAACTCACAATCTCCAATTAGCATTTTGCCGTGATGTTTGCACGGAAGGTGCGTTCACGCAGTTTTTGCACTTCGAACAGTCAAGCGAGAGGTCAAGAGAGGACAGCCTCGCGTCTGTCGAGAAGTTGAGAGGCAGTCAGTTTAAAGAGGAACTTGCATTATGTGAACTTCTCAACTTTGGCTCACCCTTTTCCTCCTTGTAATAAACTACTGAACATTGTACAGCTCCAGCCAAAGGCTGGTGCGTGTGAGTGTGTGTGTGTGTGTGTGTGTGTGTGTGTGACATACCTGCTGGAGGCCCTCTGTGATAGAGGTGACGGGTGACATTCCACAGGTGAGCGCTGAGAGCATGTAGCCATCAGGGCCCACAGAACTGGTGAAGTTCCCCTGCTATAAAAGACAAAGCAGAACGTTGACCAACAAAAAAATAAAAAATAAAAAAAACCTGATGGGGAGAGGGGTATTATCTAAACACTGAAAGAGCCTTTTGGTTTGTGTATAATAAACCAGACACTGCTCATACATCATTTTCTATACTGCAATGAGTGGCTACATATACTCAACAAAAAAAAGTTAAGGATCGCTGAATTTTTTGTCTATTATTTTCTCTTTTTCTGAGCTTCCCGCAACGCTGTCGAGTTGTGGTGAGCAAGTGGTGGTTACGCGTGATATTGAAATTACTTTGGACATTGTTTGATGTTTTGATTTAATAAATCTGGACCTGGTGTGAGCGTGGTCTTCCCCGTAAATACCCCGTTTTGGGATAATAAAGTTCGCCTTATCAAATTTTGATTTGCATTTCGTGCCTTGGATTAACACCGATGACGTAAACAACACTTGGGATTTACATTCAGTTTTTACATGTCACATACTCGAGTCAAAATCGAGCTTTTTGTGAGTATGATTTAGTCAGCGAACCATTCAGACAGGATTAGGGTTAATCAGTCACCTAGCAGACTGGTACACATCTACAGAGCAGCATGGCTGTTACGGGGAAGGAGACTATGGACATCACTTTACACGTTTGATGTTATCCGTGTCCTGTATTGTCTGGGGTTGAGAAAAGGGAAGTGTTACGCATTTCTGGGCGTAAAATGGATTTTACAGTGTCCAATCCAAAAGCACAAGCAAATGTTGTTCTTACCACTGCGTCCTTGACAACGATTTTAGCTACTTGCTCTGGCTGGCAGATTCCTGACGTCTCCGAGATCATCTTCGTCTCTAATGGCTACAGGGACAATAAAAACAAAGCTTTCAACTTGTTAGTTGTTTAAAATGAACAACAATCACTGCTTCACGCAGCTTGAATTAGTAGCACTTCAACAATGGCCCATTATCACACGCAGCCATCAGCAAAGAAAACGTGCAAGTAATGTGACAGATTGACTGGACTGGACTGACCAGATAGGACAGGATGGACGAATAAATAACCGGCGCATGCATGTTTTTATGGAGACAGGCACATCAGTCCGTCACAGCGACAATGGCCCACCTTTGATTTGTTCTCCTCGGCAAAGCCAGGAGTGTCTGTGTCTGGCGGATAGGCCACAGTCACATAGATGTTATACGGCTTCATCTGCACAGAGACAAATCCTCAGTCATGACACTAATCATCATCATCATCATCATTCTCATTTGCTATATTCAGCATTACCAGTCTCACTCCTCATTTAACCATTATCAGTCTCAGTAATTAAATCAATGATGATCATTCTCAGTCGTTAGCTACATACACCCTAGTTCACTCTCAGCTACTGCATTTCGCATAAACGCTTTCAGTCATTACGAGTCACCAGAATCTTCATCTTTCATAACATTCACTGTTAAGATTAGCATTGGATGTCCTGACATTCACCATCATCATCTTAAAAAAACCAGATTCATCGGCATCAGTCTCATTTCATTTTCCGTCATGACATTCACCATTATCATTCTCACTCATTATATTCACAACTACCAAGAACAATAAATAAACGACATTTCGAACACACTGTCAGGGCTGAATTTTTTAAGCAGCAATAGAAGTGACCCTGCAACCAAGGGCAGAAGCTCTCGAGCAGTAGGCAGCCCACAACAGCAAAATGAGTCAAGCGGGCGTATGGCTCATTCTTTATAGCATACAATCCATTAATACATCTGAATAATCCTGTATGTAATTTGAGCTCAAGCAGAGGAGTTCAACAGCTTAAGCCCCACTAGAAATAAACCTGATGCCCCCAGCTGAGTGTCCTAGCAATAGCATCACATAGCGGAGTCACAGAATTAATAAATACTACAGGGGTGAGTTTTATAATACTATAGGGGTGAGTGAATTACAGATGCTAACTTACATAGTTGGGCCCATTGACTGGAAATGGAAGAGCTGTGCAAGTTGCTAACTTAGTAACTTAGTTAGCAACTGCGCTTTTGGGAAACGCTCCCCCGAATAGTACTGCAGGACTCGCTGGGGCATGACCCTACGATAAGCATCAGTGCTGAACCGCGGTGATCGGAGCAAGCCTAACACTGAGTACAGGAACACTCTCCTCTCCCCACCTCCATCTGCAGGGACTCAGCCAAGCCTCGCAGGGCAAACTTGGATGGGGAGTAGGCCGTGTAGCCGAACAGGCCAATCTGCCCCGCCTGGGACGACACGAACATGATCCGCCCCATCCTGCGCTCCTTCATGGTGGTGATGACCGCTCGTGTAGGGTATACACTGCCCAGGAAGTTCACCTCCATCATCCTCTGTCACACACACACACACACACGCGCGCGAGTATGAATATGATTTCGAAGGCAAACATGGCTATAGAGGCTGCCAGAGAAGTGTTTGCACATGGACACTAGTGTGGCTTATTTTAGTAACATTCATGCTTGCATAATTGCATTCCTCTGGTATAACTTCATACTCTTCAAAAAGGCTTGTGACATGAGGAATGTGAATAACAGCGGCATGCTTCAGTGAATGAAATTAAGCTAACTGACCAGTTAGAGGAAAATGAAGTACTGCAAATCACTAGATCCTCACCAAGAACATCAATGCTAAATTACAGTCTTAACAAATGTCCTTAAGCCAGTCAACTGAAAGCCTCCCTTCACTGTATTTTGGCATTTTTGCAATATTTCATATATTCTGAGTCATTTGTTGACAAGGCTGATTAGCCACACCTTTGGCCAAATATTTTCAGACAATTTTATTTTGTGCTCAAGGGTGAAAAACTGAATCCGCTGCTAAAATGTAAAATGGGATGATGACATGTGACTGTATTAGAAGCTGCAAGTCATAGGTCATCCTCTGAGCTTGCACAGGTGCACTGTCATGCCTCGTTGCATCTGAGTAACAAACCGAAAAACATCTTTGTGACCTAGCTACCTAGCTAGTCAATTAGTATTGTTAACATCTCTTTGCGTCTGTGTGTCCGTTTACCTTTCAAGTTAATTATTAGCTTGCCAACTTAGTTCTGGTGCAGCCGGCGAGTCTTACTTATTGCGTTAGTCTTCAATTCTTCACTATGGTCTTCATTTTATTTTATAGTTTCTGTAACCTTAATTTTAGTGTTGCTCATTTTCACAATGGTATCTCTGATAGCAAGTTTACAGATTGTCGAGCAAGCTCTCACAAAGAAACCCTGGCTAATATAACACTAGCTTTGCAGCAGACTAGCTAGCTCATAACAATGTCTACAAGATTAGCACAGAGGGCGAAAGAGGTATGCTTTAGACACCTGCTAGAACAGCAATCTGGTTGCCATGGTAATAGATTGTGTCCAGCTATAAACCACACCTCCATTCACGGTCTGAGAAAGAACATCAACTGAACAACGGGATGTAATACTGGCTTGAGTGGGGCTTTAAAAAGAAATAGCAGAATCATTTTGAAAATCAAATGAAGGGAAAAAAATACTTCACTGGACAAATTAAGCATTCTAGGTTTTACAGGCCCCCAGTCAAATGAAGAGAAATGCCACCTGCAGCATCTTCCCAACAAATACATGTGCGTTTCCAAACGAACAATCAGTAAATATGAAGAGAGAGGTAAACTATGTATTATGAACACATTAATTTCCATTAAAAAAAAAATCATTAAATTGAGGAGATCATGGTGATGAGATATGGACACACTGAGGATCAGCTCTCACCTTGAAGCGTTCCACCTCCATCTCCTCAAACCTGGCGGAGACGGACGTCCCAGCACAGTTCACCAGCATGTCCACTGGCCCCAGCTTCTCCTGGGCCTACAGGGAGCCCCAAAACAAACTGGGTCTGAGCTCACAGTATTCACCACTTCCTACCATCACAAACACAAGCTGTGGAGATTAACCCATCTAATCCAAAACATAATTTAAATGTTGCAGGAATATCTAACACAACATTGCCACAGTGTTGTAATAACATTGTGAGAATATGTTGTTCTATCTGAAAAGGGGCCTCAATGATGCAGGCCTGACTAAATCAAGAGATGATTCTAATTTCGGTCCTGATCACATCAGCTTATAGGAATTCAGCAGACGAACACAGACCACAAGTGAATTTCCAAATAGAATCCACCTTGTATAGCTGGTTAAATACAGAAACAAATCAGGCCGAGCATAGCCTGGGAACCAAGCCTGCAACCTTAAAAAATGCAAGTCAAAAACTATTGTACTATGTTAATTATATTGGACTTACTTGCTTTATGACGCTCTCCACTTGGCTGTAGTCCTTAGACACGTCTACAGAAATGCAGAGCACCACCTACAAAAGAGGGCCGGTCACATGATTTGGGCCTTAAGAACCAACTTGGCCGAATTCACAAAACCTTGCAAAGATGAGGGAAAAGAGATTCTCTGGAAAACTATATTTAGAAAACTCGTACAAATGCGGCTACAGTCATTAATACACATCAAGACACGCACCAAAAAGCAGGACAGAGTGGAGGTCTTCTCTCGCATAAGCCGATTGTACTGAGGAAACCATTATACAAGCTACTATCTGGGTTACAACTGAACAGATTCATCATCACCAACCTGCTTGTCATTTATGGCACACTTTTCAACATCCTTCTTGGCTTGAACCAGTTTACTCTGGAGGAGAAAAAAAAAAAAAACAGTCACACACTCATATCAACTCGATTAGAGATCTCAACAGAACAGAGGCTAGGGACCACAATTAAAAAGTAATTGCTCAGAGCCTTTTCAAATGATGTTGCTCCATTTAAATTGAAAGAATAGTTATTAAAATGGCACTGTGTGCAAGTGATGAGAAATTATAACCAAACCATAAGAAATGAAAATTATAGCAGCAAACACAGTGAATGCTAAATGAGCTTTCTGTCACGAGTAGCAGTGGTGTCACACAGTAACAATTCAGTCCTACACAAAATATGCAATCATGCTAGGATATCAAGAATTGTTTCTCAGATTGAAATGGATTGCTGGGTTAATATCTACATTTCACTGATACTATGCCACCATTAGTGAAGACCTGGAATGAGAATGTAAATAGTAAACAAAAATCTAAGCCATATGAATGCTCCAGGAGCACATCGAATTGGTCAACAATGTAAAATTATCATTTAATGGATGCAATCAGAATATGGGAGATTGCACACTGAATTACACACCTTTAGAATAGGGACCCATTCTGCCTTTCCCAATATTTAAATATGAAGCACACAAGCTACTCCGTTACATTTCCTGAAGGAGCCATGCTGCACAGAATAAAATTCATTGAAGGTAATGATTGCAGCACATTCAAATGCTCAGAGTCCAACAGTACTCACAAAAGACTGATGTGATTAGGTATCCAACAAACTGATAAATCCTAAAGTAATTTATGAGGCATCAAATATAACCAAATGTACACTATCCTGTTCTGGGATTAGCAACCTGAAACATATTTCAAAGTTTGTGTTCCCTTCTTTAGGTTCCCAAAGGATGACATTAAGCGGGCGCTCATCGCGCACCATCAGGACCAGGCTACATAAGAACCAGGCTAAGCATCGCTCACCTCATCTCGCGCTACCAGTGTGATAAAGGCTCCTTGCCTGTAGCACTCCATGGCGATGCACTTTCCTATTCCGCTCGAGCCCCCGGTTACCTGCAGGTGGTGGGGAACAGAGTAAGAGTGATAGTTTTTTTTTTTCCTTCTTAACTTCCTCTCATGTCTTCCTTTTAAGGTCAAAATTAGCTTTCTAGGACAGGCTACACAACACTGACTGGTGCATGTGTGTACAGACCAGATTTAGCTCCACTTTCAGTGGCTAATGCCTCAAGGAGGCCACTTCATACTACTTCAATCCATTATGACATCGCCATTTCAAAATACAGGTCGTGTCCAAATGTACATGCATGAAAAGGCCAGCTGTCAAAAAGTCTAATAAATTATATAATGTATTATACAGTAACCATAAATTCCGTGGAAGGGATGTTCAACTATTTCAGAAATGGGCCACTCCAGTCCTAGAGGGCCAGAGTCTGCAGGTTTTTGGAGTGCTTCTATAGCAGGGGTAAATTTAAGTCAGTAACTGCCCAATGACTCCAAATTCCTCCATTTCCAGGCATTAACTGCCCGTTGATTGAAAGAACACCACAAAAGTAGCAGACTCTGCCGCCCTCCAGAAGTGAAGTTTTCCATCCCAATCTATACATATAATACAGCAAGAACAGTCTCATCTGGACTATAAATGTAAATATGGCCCTGGTTTTCCTCCCTCCCAGGTGTTAACCTGAATAATTAGTGCTGCTGATTGGCCTGACCATCATCACATGACATCCAGTCAAAGTAGCTGCTTTTTGATAACAACTCAATCTCACAACCTTGAGCGAAGTAAATCCGCTCAACTCCAAGTCAAAATCTAGAAGGTGATGGCAACCAGCTTGCATTCTTTGTATCCCTTGGCTACAGCTTAAAATAGCGCTCTGAATGCTCAAATTTCCACAGAAAGCTCCTCAATATGAAAAGCATAATGCCGGAGTAACTAAAATATATAAATACAATTCAGAAAGAAGACGGATTGGCGAGAATGGAATCAGATTATGACTTGCAGTCAAGCAGATTCACTTTCTTAGGATGCAAGTTCTGAGCAGGTGCAGCGATTGAGACAACTTCTTTAAGAGAAGGCAGAACACCAGACAGACTGGGATTTGAGGAGTGGGGTGTGGAGGACTCCCCTCTACAGGATAAAAAATATTTTACATTGTAGAGGAGGAGCAAAGAGGACAGAGCCCTTTTTACACCTGGATAAGTGAAGCTTAGGAAGGAGTGTTGTGATGAGACTCAAGCAACAATCACTTATAAACTAATTAATCAATTTGCCGTTACCACGACCACGGGCGGTAAGATAAATATGATCTTGGCATGGATGAACAGTCCCAAATACACAAACAACTTATCCAGGAGTTAACGATAGTGTCACTTTGAAGTATCTTCCCAATTCAGAATAAAACCTTGACATTCACTTTTTAAAAAAAAATAATTGTTCAAAATTGAGGATACCAATGGCCTACTTTTTTTTTTTTTTTTTTTTGAAAAGTTAAATGAAAGAGGGTTTTTTTTTATTATTCAGATGGATCGGATAAATTTTGTATTTCCCATCAGCCACAAGTGGTGTTTTAAAGTTAGCAACGAAATAAGGATTCTGATACCATTAAGTATTGAAAGATTGCCATCTTAGTTCAAAATCCTCCTTCTCGTCTTCAAGGCCCAGCACAACCTAGCACCCCCCCTACCTCACATATATCCACTCCCCTTACCAACCCACCCGCACTCTACGCTCCACTGATACACATCTTCGCTCTATGGGTGACAAGGCATTTAGTGTAGCCGGCCCTAAACTCTGGAACTCTCTCCCACTCTCACTACGACAGTGCACTTCTCTCTCTACCTTTAAAACAAGGCTCAAAACTCATCTTTTCACTCTGGCTTTTCAGGCATAATTCTTTTTTGGGGTTTTTATTGTTGTTCATTACCTTACCGTGTTATTGTCATGCCTTGTATTGTCTTTGTTGTTTTGTCATTATTGTTTAGGCTCTTTTTTATTGCTTGTTTGCCCTCCCACTTTATTGTACAGTGTCCTTGGGTATCTTGAAAGGCGCTTTAAATAAAATGTATTATTATTATTATCTTATTATAACTAATGCTTCTTAAAGGCTTCAGAGCACTTTCCAGTGATAGCTCGCAGTGCACTCGATGAACCCAGCTCTCCAGTTTTTAGAACAACTTTATGCAAAATTGGTCTCAGTGTCAGGTCTAATATTCATGCACACAGGGGACAAAGACACGTGTGAGTGTTAATCATAATACTAACAATAGGAGCCACAGATCTATGCGCTGGTGGCACATACAGACGTCCGACGAAAGCGCAAGAGCTTGAGACGGCGAAGTACAGCGGCTGAAAACCCACATGCAGGAAGCAGTGACATATGAGTTCGTGTTAAACCTCTTCACCAGGCGTGCGAACATTCATGCTGGTTCAGCATGCGAGTAACGGATTTATATGGCTGGGTGAACAACCACATCTGGTCACTGAAAACAACAGAGCCCCAGAACAAGGGAAAAAGAAATATTCCTAAATTGCTCTACAACGACCTTTATCCAGAGACCCAGCGTATGCCAGGGTAAAGGTCATATCTGAACAGCCCTCGCTACGCTTCATTTGACAATAAAACAGAACAGAAAACCCGAATATAAATATTGCTGGTGTTTGTCATTGATGGAGAAAACAAGGCGTAGGACCGCGATTTATTTTTATTATTAATCTACAAGTGGTCCAATTTCCCAGGGAGGCAATAAACAATCAGCGAACTGGGGCTGTCATGTCTTCGAGGTAAGGTTAGCTATAATTAGGTAACTGTTAGCAACAGCATATAACGTTACCAACAATAGCACAATACGTACCTAGCTAGCAATTTAATTTCTTAAACATCATCATTCAAACGACCAATCAAGAAAGCTGCCATGCCTGTTAGCTAGCTGGTTAGTCATCTGGGATGTGACAATTACAAATGAAGATGCGTCAAATACCCACTTTCTCCTCACCACTGAATGAAAAAAGGTCATGATTAGCAAGCTAACATTAGCCACTTAGGTGCTGAACATGCGTGGAAACGCCAGCTTTACTATGCAAGAATTGCAACATGATCGTTCACCGCAACAAGCGACATCGCGTTCATATTCGGTCCGTAAAGTGACGAACAAAGTAGAGGCAGAGCTATGGCGAACTAACCAGGCAGGCAGGGAGTTCCCTACGTGAAAGTCATTAACATTAGCTAGAGCTGCCAAAACAACCGTTTCTTCTGCACTGTTATTTCGCACTTACCACGACGTGGGCCCCGTTTAATTTGAGAGGTTTGGGGCTTATCAGCGGGGATATCATATACAGCAGCAACACGAAGGCAACAATGAATGCAGCGACAACCAGTATCATGATGAAAGGCAGAAGAAGCCACCAGGAGTTGAACAGGAGCCAGTCTGAAATGGATGAACTCAAGCCCTCTTCGGCGGACATGGATGGATCCGGATCCCTGCTAACGATATCGTTAGCGATTGAATGCGGGAGGAGCGTATCTAGTTAGAGGGGCAGGCGCTCCTCAACCAGGGGAGGAGATCGCTAGCGACAAGGCTAGTTGAGAGGAGGAGTTTTGAGAGCCTTTGGCAACTTGACAGTAAACGCGTAGGCAAGACCAATTCTGACTGCGAACCTTCCTTTTTCTACAGAGAACACCACATCCAGATGCAACACTGACCAAAACAAAGCGAAACGTAACCTACATCACGACGTCTGTCCCGTCGGAAGCTGTCAAAACAAGGGTGGGATTAGGGAATCGTAGTCATTGCTCATCACGCGTGCCGTTTTGAACCGAGGGCGCACTGAGGCAGATACTACAGTTCCCAAAATGCAATATTCTGTTTCCAGAGTTAATCTCACGATCCTCAACTGTTCAAAAAATGAACGCCGCATTAAAAAATCTCCAGTTGAGCAGCATTTCAAATGTAACCTACCTAAAATGTTTTCCCTCATATCTTTCATAAGAAATATGAATATGCAAATCTAATGCAAAACATACCGCAGCGCACATTCGCCAGAGATCCCTGTTGAATAATGACCTATTGTAAAAATGCTAGGAAAAATCAAACTGCTTTTGATAATTACTACATTCATAAAAATCCTTTCCCGTTGCACTTGTCATTCTCCAGTTCATTTCAGATCAACACTTTTCTATGACAGAAACATTTTCATGAGTAATAATTAGGACAAACTGAATTGATGCATTTTTCATGATTTATTTACAGATACAAGAAATAAATGGAACAAGGCAAATCCAGATAATTATCTATTGTGTCGAAATCCCTCAGAACATACATCCCCCATGGACCCCTATCAGCTATGCATAGATTTCTAGCAGATTGAATAAAATCCAACACTCAATCCTACCACAAGCAGGTTCGTCCTCAACATTGGGGGTGAAGAAAAAGAAAAAAAAAAAAGTTATTCATACAATAAAGGCAAATTCGGAGACAATTGGGCGTAGTTTGATGTTTTAAAAAAAAAAAAAAAAAACAAAACAAATCTTACTGACTTGTTCAATGTCAAAGCCAAGAGCCAAATAAGCAGAACTGAACAAAGCCAAGATGCTAATGGTCCATTATCTTTCATTCTCCGAGAATGGATTATTAGGTTTTATTATTCCAAGGAAAATCACTGTGAAGTGCATAGAAGTAGTCATATACAGTGGATATAGAGTAATATGAAATAATTAAATGCGCATATACCAAACATTTCCCATTCTTAAGAGTACTGAATGCACATGATGAACAAGTTTTTTCTACATTTGAACTTCCCATGTGAAGACCAAAACATGAATATAGACATTTATATTGAAAGGCACGCGTGTATGTCTTTGACAGAAAAGGGCGCCATCACAAATGGTGCGGACAGTCTGTTTAATATGCCATGTCACCCTGAATTTCATGATTCCATCAGCTTGAAGGCCATCTCCATTTAAAGCCCTTCTTATGGCTTACTGTACAATTGTGGATACCTGCAAAAAAAAACTTTAAATGTTTTTCGAAAGCCTTCTGGGCTAACATTAGTAGATATGCAAATAAGGCATTACTGCATCTTGTCCACGACATGGGGAGGGAGGGGGATAGGAAAGGACGAACAATGCATGCTGTAGTGAATACACGTATGGCATAGAGTCTTTCACAATTACTTCTGGTCCTGTGACATGATGTGATCCTGCTGCACCAAGAAAAAAACCAATATGTACTGATCCAGGTAGCCTTCTGCAGACACACAATACATATGGTTGGGTTAAATAAGCTGCAGCACCTTACTTTTTTTCAGCTGCAGCCAACTGATCTAGTAAAGACCAAAGCACCAATGTGCATCAATACATTGGGCTGAGGAAACTAGTTATAACTGCACAGCAGCTGGCATTGCTGCTTCGACTCCATCTAGAATGAATGACCTTTATATCTCTCAATTTATCCATTAAAACCATTTTTTTGCAAGTAACTTAAGGCATAAAAAAAGATATAATAATTTTTCCATTGGAAACTAAGGACAATCAAATTGTACACTGACAGACTGGTTGAGCCCCTATGTTCAGTAATAGTCACCACCTGTTTCTTGTGAAAAGAGGCAGGGAGAGAGTTGAAGTAAAACCAAAAAATATGATCCCAAGGGTAGGGTGAGACAGGAGAGAAACTGCTCCGCAAACAGCATCCGTTTGATTGGTTTCACAATGCCGCATCTTAGCCCTCCTGTCCAAAATCCTCTGTGAACTTCTTCAGTTTTTCCAGGTCCTGATCATTCACGGTAGGCTTGGTACTTGACAGAGACCTCAGCATGTCCGGCTGTGAACATCACACAAATTAAATGCATTATGTTAAGCAGAGCCACCAGCATAGCCCACATTCAGAAATGTTGTTAAGTAAAATGTGCTGGTAATGATGCTTCAGGGTATTTCCTCAAGCGATTCAGGAAAAGCACCTTGTTTAGTGGTTTAATGGCAGAGGCCCAACAAAAAATTAATCCGTGATCAAGTCCAGGGGGCCTTACTTATAAAAATCTGCAAGGATTTCAAACCTAAATATTGCGTATGCTCAAAAACAGAGAAATGACAAAATTTATAGAACAGTGGGAAAGCCATACTGCGAGCAATTTTTATTTAATTAATCAGGATTAACTTAGAATTTTTTATACGTCCATAATCAAACTGACCTCATGTTTTCTAATGTCAAGTTTGTCTGCATAAATCCCGAATCCATCAAGAAATTGGCATACGTGTCATTTCTGTGCCCACACACCAAGTATAAATGAGACCCCAGGATACTGACTGTTATGCAACCTCATTGCCCTGCCATGACATGCATTAAGCAAGGCTGGGGTTCTCCGACTTCACATGGTCACACAATCAGCAACCCTAATCTCACCATGCAGACCACTGGCTCCAGAAGCTTCTCTCCAGGCACCTCCATCCAAGTCATCTCCAGGGCTTGAGGGTCACCAGGGGAACAGGGAGTCAAAAGGTCATCCACTACAACATTGGGGTCATCCCTCGATGGCCCTCGTACCTACACATAAAGAAGACAATCCGTGTACTAAGACAACAGTGCAGTGCAGGAGGGGTCACACGTACACAGTCTGCATCAGCCAGAGATGGCTGCGATAGTCACGTACCCGCTTGAAATGCGTGGCAGACTGAACCTTCCTGACGGGCTGCATCAGGGCATCCCGGACAATGATGCTGATGTCAGCCCCCGAGTAGCCGTCTGTTTTCTTGCCCAGGGTCATGAAGTCAGACTCGGTCAGGCTGTTGGGCGTTGTGCCCAAGTGCAGCTTGAACATGAAGGAGCGGGCATGCTCCTCGGGCAGAGGGATGTAGATACGCTTCTCAAACCTGAAAGGAGGCAGCCTCATCAACTTCCTACTGGCTGGTAACCACCTCAACTTAGAACATGGGCTGGCACCCAACCATGGAGAGCTGCAGTCGGCCATGTGCTAAGGCTGAAAATATGCCTAGAAAATGGTTTTCGTTCCAACGACTGGGTAATACTTTATTTTTGCATAATTATAACCAGAAAAACATGCTATCAAAGTATCAAAAGTTCTCCGCTGAAAAGTTTGCAGTTTTTGCAGAAACAACTACCATTTCAGGGGCAAAGGGAAATATAGTAGGGGTCAAAAATCTGATGTCATCAGATTGCAGCAAGTTTGGTATCAAACTGTAGGTCTATGAATGTGCTTCAAGGAAATGTGTGTCCCAATCTGCTGGCCAGCCCCTGTGCCTCTGTAGAGGGGGTTGAAATCTGAGAAAATGAGATTTTGGCCCCTTACCATGGGGCCCAGGGGCAAGTGAGCAAGCTCAAACATGTTGTATTCAAATATGTTTAGTTAGACCTTTCAAATGACACCCATGTCAATGGGGTCCACAAACCCATTCACTCAGGGGAAATGTTCATGCATTTTGGCCCCATTTTAGGGGGTTCCCTGCCCCTGGACAGCAATGAGTTTGTGGACTCCAGCGACATGGGTGTCATTTGAAAGGTCTAACTAAACATACTTGAATACAACATATTTGATCCTCCTAACTTGCCCCATTCTCATTCAAAGTATTCCCCAGATGGTGGAACGAAACCTAATATTTTGAGCCTTAGCACGTGGCCTACAGGGATTGCTTGCAGGTTTGGGTTTCAACATTCCACTTCAGACTCAACTAGAAATGTTTTTACACGTAAAAACAGATGTCTCTCCCCCTTCCCCCATTTCACATTTTAGAGTTAGGGTCCGGAAACAAGTCCCACCCTTCAATATGCCTATGTCCAAATTGTTGCCATGGAAACAGAAAAAATATTAAAGCTGCAACTAGCGTTGGACGGGTCCTCGCCCTCCCGCGCATGTGGAAACGGGGGCGAGACGCGTTCAAGCACCGTCGAGCATTGTCATTCGTTGGACAGCACGAGACTGAGGAAAATGCTTTATGTTGAGTTGGTTCCATCTCTCTGACTTTGCTACCGGTCGTGGTGGCCGTCTAAGTGCAAATGTGTCTTGGTGGCGCTAGAGAGCCATTTAAATTCAAAAGCACTTCAAACCTTCAAAAAGTCACATCTTCATGTTATGGAGAGACACGGTCTGAAATTTGGTGAGAATCGGTCATACTGTTTCAGAGTTATGCTCCAGAAACAAATGGGAACGCCGATGCCGACGGGAATTCAGGCAAAAACAATGTATCCAGCTGATCCCGGTCATGGATAAGTGAAGCGCTCACTAAGTGTAGTGGCTACAATCGGGCAAAGATATGATGAAACTGCCACACTGATGCTTACCGAAGTAACAAGCATACCGATCAGAATTACTGCATATAGTTAACCAGGATCATTTTCAATTAGTATGGCACACTAACATGCAGTAGCTGGTAACCGAGCGGTCATAACCACAGAAACAAACCCTTTCAATACAGTTTTTACAGACAAGTTTCGTTACCGTGGACTTGTACCAAGCATCCAAATTACAAACAAGCATGAAAAGTTGGCTTCAAATGAGGTTTGTTTATACAGCTCCCGTAGGATTTCCCCTGATATTACTCTTGCATATTTAGGACACAAACATTAGCAACATTAACTGGCTACATTAGCCGCAATGCTACAGCCATAATCAACTGGCTATCACATGAGGTTGGTTTATGCAGTAAAAGAAACTTATAGCTTCGTGTCTGAGAGTCACGAACAGTCGCGACTAATATAGGCTTTATCTTCAGATATTTTACAAAGCCTGCGTTTGAGGCCAGTTGTTAGTGCTAAGTATCGCTAGCGGTCCTGCTAGCCAGCATAACACTTTAGCTTCACATAGATTATTTGCTGCTATATCGTTACTTACAGCTTGTGGCTCCGAGCGCTTGATCGATGTAACTGCTTCAGGTTTGAGAAGCAGCTGAAACGCTTATCCTGTGCCGAATTATCCTTTATTGACAAAGCTGTCTTTGCTGAAATGCTGAGCACTAGCAGCTAATGTTCCCTTTGGCAGTGGCTGTTTGCTGTGAGCAAACAAAAAAGCCACCCACTGATTTCTGGTGGCATCCTCTTTAGGAAGAGAAATAAGTGCTTTTCTTTGCGTCCAAAAGTAAACAGACAAGCAGCTTTGGAAGAGATGCTGACAAAACTGCTCCTCAAATGATCTGCGGTTCTTCTTTTGCATTTCCAAAAGTGTGGACACAACTAAGGCATAGTATGATCTGCTGTTGTTCGTGCCTGCTAGAATAGTTTCCGGTGTGGGCAGGTCCAGAGCCGTGACAGGCTCTGGCTAGGTCTGGACCAATTAGACAGCACAACCTGATGTCAGGTTCTGCCCAGATCTCGCAAAGATCTCGGGACAGGCTGTTCAGAGAGGAAATCACGTTCACGAAATCACGTTCTTGGATTACGGCAAAACCTCTGTATCTTATGCTTAGAAACTTTTCAGAGGTTGAGTATGGACAACCAAGAATATTACATTACTAAAATGTATTAAAAGAAGGATCAGCATAATAGGACCCCTTTAAACCCAATTCAGCAAAGACGGCATCCATAATGTTCATTTTTCTGTCTTTCACTACCTTCTTCTGATGGCAGAGTCCAAAGTCCAGGGAATGTTCGTGGCACCAAGAACCAGGATTCCCTCATTGTCATTTCCAACACCTGAGACAATATCAAACCATCAACATAACGTTCTCTCAATGACCAACCATCACTCACAATACACGGTCATTTGCCTTCAGTTCAAGTTAAATACTCTTCACATTTGAAATACAGCTGAACCAAACCAAATCGTCTGTGACCCCAAACTAAATGTGTATGGTTTCCACATTATAAGATGATGTTTAAAATTACAGCTTGGATTTCCAACTTAATTGCTCTGAAGCAGGGCTTCCAGCAGGTTGTTCTTATAGAAATGGCTTGTCACAGGATTGAGAAGCCGAGCGTTTCTCGACAGCACACTCACCCTGCATCTGAACCAGAAACTCAGTCTTGATGCGCCTGGCCGCCTCGCTCTCATTCTCGCTTCGGGAGCCGCACAACGAGTCGATCTCATCAATGAAGATGATGGAGGGCTTGTGTTCTCGAGCAAGGCTGAAGAGGTTCTTCACCAGTCTAACAGAAAGTGGAGGGGAGGCCGGGTACGAGGATGAGAAAAATACAAAAACGCCGCAAAATTTCAGGATATCCTTCCGATTTTATAAGAATGCCATCTGCACGTTTGAAAAAGTCCAATAAAAGCTTGGTTTTCAATTAAATGCATTTTTCTTCATAATTGTCACTTCAACATAACTTTCTAAATTGGGATATCAATCAATGTGAGGATATGACATTTTGGCATTGAGACAGTCAAGAAAGGCATCACTCATCTTCAACAGAAAAATAAAAAGTCCAGTGTTAAAGCCACCGTCTAAGCAACAAACAACCAGTACTTATCATTAACATTCTCTGTCATGACATCTTAATAAATGCCACATAGCAGACTAAAGCAGCAAAAAACCTAACCTCAGTATAGTATAAACAGTATATTGATAAAGGTTATTTAAACACTATTGAAGCTTCCACTGGCAGTCTACAGACCCATGAAGCTTCCCCATCCCCAGATATAAACGCTCTCTTACTTCTCACTTTCCCCAAGCCATTTGGACACCAGGTCTGATGAGGAGATGGAGAAAAAGGTGGAGTTGTTGGCCTCTGTGGCGACAGCCTTGGCCAGGTAGGACTTCCCAGTGCCTGGAGGCCCAAAAAGCAGAATTCCTCTCCAGGGAGTCCTCTTTCCTGAGAACCACAGGGACATCAGGTTAGGAAAGCACATAGCTTAGTCTACTGGTTCAGACACAGTATGCCATTAGAATTTATGGATCCAGTGAGGAGGCTGACAAAGGGTAATTCTTGTTTAACTGAAAAAAAATGGGAAAAGAAATTGAGATTTTTAGAAAGCATTAACTGTACAGGACAAATTACATTTTTTAAATCCATCTCGCATGGAGGAACTGATAAACATATTTCATGGCTCTCGGTCATCTTCAAAAGAGGAAACAGTCACACATACAACCAAAATAACAGGATATGGTTAATGGCCTGAAATGTGCTAAACTCCCCATACCATCAACAGAAAAGGCACTCATGACACTACAGTATCGGCTTTGGGTTCAACAGAAAGGAGGTAAAAACGGAAAGTAAAAATTGATCGCCATTTCGACTTCCAATAAAATGGCTCCAAGTGCTTGTATCAAGATCAGTTTCCAACGCGATGTCATTTCAAACATCTCATCTGAGCACATCGTTTTTCAGTGCAAAATATCCTGCCAGTTGATGGGTAGCAATAGACCACAGAAAGACTACATCCACATACTCATGATTTGTGTCTTTGTTAAAAGATGGCTTTTGCCTTTCATACCTGTGAACAAGTGAGGGAATTTGATTGGCAGGATGACGGCCTCTTTCAAAGCTTCCTTTGCCCCCTCCAAACCAGCTACATCGTTCCACTTAATATTTGGCTTTTCCATTACAATGGCACCTGAGACGAAGAGAACGAAAAATTTCTATAATTGAGATAACAACATTATTTCCACCTTCCAGACAAAATACAGAGCACCCAACAATATAGAAAAAAATCAAGTTTATTTGCGCTAAAGATAAAAGTGCTTGTAACACAAGACAAAGACCGTAAGAAAAAAATAATTTTTTAAGATATGTAGCCCACACTGGTCATTCAGCTAGTTCTGGCAATGCTTTTAAGCCATGTATACCACTGTAGACTGCTAAAGCAACTTTGAGCATGGTCGAGCAATCACCTCTTACTTAGGAGAACACGTTTGGGAATTCATAATAACCGCTGATGAATCCTCCATGTCGAGAAGACAACAAAATACAACTGTTTATCAATACTGATGTAGAACACTTTTATTCCCCTTTCCACTGTCCATAAAGATCAGTTAATTTGTTACTGTCCAGCATCTACAAATTGCATCAGGTGTAGGAAAAAACACTGACAGGTTTTGCGATTATCAGACAAGACTTTTACAAGCGCGCAGTCTGAGGAAGACCGCCCTCTCTCTCCACTACAACCAAAAAATATGCCATAGCATAAGCATCCCTCATATTGTATGATATGCACTGCAACATTCAGAAGACTCCAAAAACAAAATAAAATGAACTCCCATTTTATTTTACTCACCAGGGCGGCAGCACAGGATTTAGATTTTTAGATTTGCATAGTGTCTTAAATTCCATGCAATCTGGCTTTAGATCCAAGCACACTACGGTTACGGCTAGCTTGAAAGTCCTAGATGATATTAAAGTAGCTGTCGATGATAAATTCTTGTGTGTTGATTTATTGATTTAACCAAGGCATTTGATACAGTGGATCACCAGATATTAACATTCTTTCAAAGGTCAGTTTTGGCCATAGTACTATTGGCTGGTTTTAGATTCATTTATCAAACCGCTCTCAACGTGTTGAGCTTGGTGATACGGATTCAGACTGTGTGAGGATAGATAAGGGTGTTCCATAAGGTTCCATTTTGGGGCCATTGTTTTTTTTTTAACTATAGGTAAATGACATGTGTGACTATTTGAAGTATTCATTGCATCATATGCATGCTGATGGCAAGATTTTGTATTCAAGTGCTCCTTCTCTCAACGCTGCAATCTCATATCTTCCGTTAGATTTTATCTCCCTGCAGCATGCCCTCATTGATTCTAAACTTCTGTTAAATGGTGGCAAAGCTAAGGCTATGCTGTTTGCACCACATAGGTCTGTAGTTTCTTCCCCTTCTATTATTACCCTAGAAGGAACTTCAATTGAGTTTGGAGACAAATACAAGTATCTAGGATTATGGCCGGACAAGAATTTAAGTTTTAAATACCATATTGACATGTTGACTAAGAAACTCAAGTTTCATTGGGTTTCTTATATGGATTAAAATGTTTCTTTTCTTCTTTTTCTCACCAATGGCTAGTAAACAAATCTTTTTCTGAACTTGATTGTGATGACACAGTTTACCGATTTGCGTGTCCCACTTCCCTGGCTAAACACGAGCTGCTCTATCATTCTGCACTGAGATACATTTCTAACTCACCCTGTAGGACGCGTCATTGATTGTACACTGTACACTTTACTCGGCTGGCCTTAACTAGCTATGCGCAAGCTGCACCACTAGTATGTTTTAATATACCAGGCTATTTTAGGCAAACTACCCCAGTACATTTGCTCAAAATCTGTTTTAATTCAGGACTCTTACAACCTCAGATCCAACGCCTGGTTGCGTTTCATGATGCCGACTGTGCAAACTGAGGCTGGTAAGAGGAGTCTGTTTTACTTTGGCCCTGAGTCATGGAATCACCTTCCACTTCACCTTAATTGCTGCTTCCGTCTCCATACCAAGTTTCAGACAAAAGATTTTAGGCCTTTTCCATTAGCTGCTCCTGTCAAACTGTTTAGATATATTTTTTTCTAATGTTTTTTATATTGAGCCATTTTATAACTTAAAATCCAAGTTTTTTTTTTTTTTTTAAATTGTAAATTTATTTTTGTCCTGTCAGATGGTAGTCTCTACTCTGTCCCATGTTTTTGTATTGTACTTTGTCTTGAACGGTGTTGTGTTTATGTAACACTAATGTGTGACTTGTTGCTTTCTTGCCAGATCACCATTGAAAAAGAGACTTTGATCTCACTTGGTGTTATCAGGTTAAATAAAGGACTGAATGTTTGAAAGAATAAATGAACAGCCTCCCATTCACAATCCAAAGGGATAATCTACACATCAGGGAATACACTTTGCAGAACAACTGCAAACCTCAGACCGAATCAATGTCAGAGGTTTAAAAAAAAAAAAAAAAAAAATGCGATGCAGTCGGTGAGCCATTTACCCTGGAGTTGATTTTGGAACTTCTTTTTCTCTGGGTCCTCGCCGTCATCGCTTTCGTTCCTGCGGAAGAGTCAATACCACCATTCCATTAAAAAGGAACTATGCTACACACAGAGAAATACATCGGACTCAGAAACATGTCAGGAGATCCAGCCATTATTAACGAGAAAGGGGAGACGGCCACTGGCTTTCATAAAGCTAGGCATGTAACAGTACGCTGCAAGTGAATGTAAAATGTTTGCAGGCCCATTTCACACACCCCTTGTCATCTGATTGGTTCTCCTTCACTGGTTTGGAAGGGGGCGCCTTCTCCTTCTTCTTCAGGTACTCCTTTAATTTCTCTGCGCGGTCCAGGTACTCAGCACACTTCGCTCGGATACTCTGCTTTGCCCTTTCTCCTTGAGCCTCATCTAGAGAGACAAGAGAAGATGGATTGAACTTCAGTCACCAACACAATACTCAGCTCCTGCTTATTGGCAACAATTTAGGACCACCCCAACAGCAAAAAGAACATTCATTCATCAGATGAACTCTACGTATACTTATTAATTATTTGCATCTGATCAGACAATTAAAGATCAGTATTAGACCAGGGAGTGGTGTTTTTAAGCCTGGAGCTCTGTGGAAATACTCCCAAGTTTGAAGTAAATAATGCCACATGAAACTAATGCAAGTGGCAGAGATGGTAGCAGATTTAAGCAGCTAAGGATATTACAAAATGGGTTCTGCTAACTCCCACCATGCACAGTGCCCTTTATGTTGAGAAGCACAGAATTAAATTATGATCACAGCAAAGCCATTGTTATAACAGCTGCTGTGAGGGCCCAATTAAAACCTGTACAGATTCATGAAGTACTGACAGTAGGGTTAAAACACATCAATAAGTGAAAGAATTGAGGATTGGCGATTCTTTCCCTTCAATGGTAACAAAATGAGACTTCATTACACAGGAGCACCGAAATACTACTTAATATAATGTGCAAATTTTTGTGTCAATGAATAAGAGTACAATAAGTCGTTGGTTTTGTTAAGCAAGGCAACCGCAATCACAAGACTGAGTAAGTGAGCCACTCCCATTGATCCTTAATGAAAAGGTACATCTGGGTTTGAGTCCCTTACTGAACAAGCACATAAAAGATCTGTGCAATTTTAGAATTATTAACTCAAGAGAGCAGAGATATCTTTGATCAGAAGATATTGTGCAAGAACTACTGTTGTCTAAAGGGAAGAATGTGAACACCGTAACTTAACTGCCTTTGGTTTCTTACATTTGACGACATGTATGAAATACTGCACAGCGGACTGGTATAAGTGCAGGGCTTCTTCAAAATTCTGTGCTTTGTCCTCTTGCGCTGCCTTGGTAGCCAGATCTATGGCTTTCTGAGACAAAAAAGCAAGAAGTTAGTTAATTTTTTGGAACAGCAACAATGACTAGGATAAGAACATCACATTTAAATGACCAATATCAGCTAATAACTGACAACTATTGCAGAAGAAGACTAGAAGGCAGATGAGTCAAATGACAATATGTCGAGAGGTAACTGCATACAAACGCTCTTGCCTAAAAGCCCACTCACCTCAATTTGACTTGAGCTAACAAGACATGCAAAAGCTGAGCAGTGTTCTTTTTTTGTTAAGGCAAAAAAAAAAAAAAAGGTATTACATTATGGAGGACTAAATGTGCCAAAATTAAATAAATTCACCATTAAATAATTAAATAATTAAATTATTATTAATTAAAATTGCAATTAAATACATGCATGTGTATTAAATGTGTTATAAATTAATTAAAATATCAATTCATTAAATGTAAAAAATCATTATTTAACTATTTAATTATTTAATGGTCCTGGGTTGCAGTGCTTCAAGAATTAATTCAATCTGTCAACCTTGGCCATCAAAGTTGGTGGGCGGATACCAACACCTGATTGGTTACCCTGTGCATCAAGTCAAGGTGAATAGGCCTCTCACACAATATGGCGCTCATAACCAGATGTGGGCTCCTTGCTTGGCTTAGCTACATGGCTAAGTTACTAGCTAGCTTTGCTCACAATTAATTTAAAGGAAAATTAGCTAAAGCAAAGTTCTACGAATTTTGTTTTGGTTGTATTTACAGCAAGTTGTTTGTTTGCCGTGACATGTGATACTGTGAAACTTTCGTTGCTGGCTGTCCGTTAGCATGTAGGCTACCTTCCTACTTTTGTAAATGGCACTAATTCCCTTAGTTGGTAGGATTTCAGGTCCAGCGGGACCTACGAGCTGAAATCTTACTGACAAGTAAAATTATGGCAATTGACAAAATTAGGAAGGTACAGGCTAAACCTGCATTCGCCATCACCTGGTAGCTACGCCCGTCTGACTTGATACATGCAACAGAGCATGCTGGCTTGGCCAACTAACCATAACTTAAGACAACAAGCGTAGCGAGCTGTAAGTTTGAAGTACACAAATTTTATTTGGCTAGGTCACACAGCGAACATTTTCCCCGTTTCATCTTCAAATCGTGAAACCTTGCTTTATTTATTGCCAATAAAACTTACATTTTCTGTGAAATGTGTCTGTGTCTCTGCCATCATATACGTGCTTAGTCTAAACATTGTTGCTGGAGAAAGCAAATATACCATGCCGTTTTTTTTTCTTTTTGCGGGATTGGGGGTCGAATCAGAGTAAAATCAAAGACTTCTCATGCGTCATATTGCTAGACACATTGGAGTAGAATTGTTCTCGTTTTAAGTCTGTTTGAAACATGCCAGGAACTGCTAGCAAAATGATGACTCCATTTGAAAGATGACTGCTGTCCTGCATGAATTCTTACTTTACAACAGATTTCATTGTCCAAGCTTTATGACAATTCTCTGATGCCATAATTTGTTAATAACGCACCGGTTCCGGCTTCTCACTTGAGTAATTTCCTGAATTGATGAATTTTTATTCAAACTGTCGTTATAGCCTCGTAAAATGATTGCCTCTCTCTTAAGGTTTCATGAAAAAAAAAAAAAAAAGAGGAAAACGTATTTTTTAGGTTGCAATAAAGAACCGGCAGCCGATATCGGAATTTGGCAAAAAATAAATAGACTGTATAAAAAGATGGACGCAGCACCTGGGTCTGAAAAATGAGGCCAATGCGGAAATCTCTAAAAATTACATTCCATGTAATGGCCAGTAAATGACGATGTCGGTGGTTGCAGAAAGTTGTTCAATACTATAGAAGTCCATGAAAAAAATGGCCTTACTCTCCCAACTGACTTATGTGAATAATGATTTTCAGCATTATTTTAATGGTACCCATCGCAAGTTTCAAGTCACCTTTGATATATCATGATGTTAATTTTTGTAAATTATGGTCCCAAATAGACTAGAATAAAGGATAAAACAAGAATATGCTTTAGGGGCATGGCTATCCTCTGGTCCGTGTCAGATACGGTCAGATTCACCCATAGATGCACTCCTCTGCTCCTGCCTGGATCTTCCAATTCACGCTCTTGTCCAATAGAAATCACTCCGGTTTCAAAATGACAAAATGGCACTGTTCAAATTGCCAAAATCGAGGCTTCCTAAATGGTATGTTGAAACCAGTGGGTGACGTCACGTTTGCTTCGTCCACCTTCTTATACAGTCAATGGTCATAAGTGAAGTGATGAAGTTACACCAGGAGGAGGACTAATGCACTAATTATAATAAGTGGAACAGTGGGCAGGGCTTTAATTAAGGGAGAGACTCACAGTCCAGAGTGGACACCAATTCAGAGCAATTTACACCACACTAATGGCCACAGAGGTTGTCAGTGAATTGCAGTAAAGCATTTGGACAATTCCAGCATGATACATGCCCATCCACCTATCCATCTTCTATACCTCCTCTTCCTCACTGAGGTTGCAGGGGAGCCTATCCCTGCCGACCATGGGTGAAAGGCGGGGACCCACCCTGAACAGCCTGTCAATCCAACACAGGGCTTTAACACCATTTACTCAAACACTCATATCTATGGGCAATTTAGAGTCTCCAATCAGCCTGACATGCATGTCTCTGGGCTGTGGGAGGAAACCGGAGTACCCAGACGAAACCAGCGTAATTACGAGGGTCATGCAAACAGCATTATGAATGTAATATTTCGAAATGACGTTAAAATAAAGTCTGAGAAAAATAACTCTAATTAAAAATAATCCACCGCATGTCTTCATTGCACCCACTTAGATAAGTGGAGAGTAAATTACAAAACCAATAAGCCAGAAAAAATTTGCAAATACCTTGAATAATTGATAAAACATAATATAATTATATATTATGTTATATTATATGTTAATATTTGATAACATGGAATTTTTTGAGACACAAAAACTTCCTAAGACTTCTGAGGACTTTGACGTTAACTGCAGGCAGTATGTCGATATCAAAATGTCGCTGAACATAAAATGGCAATTTTGAAAATATTTGTATTTTTATTTTTAAATTTTTGTGTAAATTGACAGCCAGGCCGAGAACCTCCTAAAAGCAGTGTCATAGATGCAATTATAGAATCGCCCATCTACACCCTTTCTGATAACGGTCATTTCAGTTAAATACACCGCCCTTCCATAATTATTGGCACCTCTGGTTAAGACATGTTCTTTTACTTCTAATTAATTCAATTTTTTTCTAAATAATATAGGATCACAATGAAAAAGGAGGAGGAAAATCCAACCTTTAATTCAAGTGCATTTATTCAGTGGGAAAAAAAATCCAACATTAAGAAATAATTCTTTTACATCAAATCATGTGTGCTATAATTATTAGCACCCCTGATATTAATACTTTGTACAACCCCCTTTTGCCAACAAAACAGCACCTAATCTTCTCCTATAATGTTTCACAAGATGGGAGAATACAGAAAGAGGGATCTTTGACCATTCCTCTTTGCACAATCTCTCTAAATCATCCAGCGCACTGGGTCCTCTCCTCTGCACTCTCCTCTTCAGCTCAATCCACAGGTTTTCAATGGGGTTGAGGTCTGGGGACTGAGATGGCCATGGGAGGAGCTTGATTCTGTGCCTGGTGAACCATTTCTGTGTAGATTTGGCCACATGTTTAGGGTCATTATCTTGCTGAAAGATCCAGTGACGACCCATCTTCAGCTTTCGGCCAGAGGCCACCAGATTTTGATTTAAAATGTCCTGGTATTTCAAAGTGTTCATGAAGCCATGCACCCTTACGAGGTTCCCAGGGCCTCTGGAAGAGAAACAGGCCCACAGCATCACCAATCCCCCCCATACTTCACAGTGGGCATGAGGTGCTTTTCTGCATACTCATCTTTTGTGTTCCGCCAGACCCACTTAGAGCATTTGCTGCCAAAAGGCTCTATCTTGGTCTCATCTGACCAAAGCACACAGTCCCAGTTGAAGTCCCAGTACCACTTAAACTCCAAAAATTTGCGTTTATGATTGAGAGAGAGAAAAGGTTTTTTCCATGCATGCCTCTCAAACAGCCTGTTGGCATGTAGAAGGCGCCTGATGGTTGTTTTGGAGACTTTGTGACCCCAAGATGCTACCATCTGTTGCAATTCTTTGACAATGAGCTTTGGAGAACTTTTTATTTCTCTTACTATCCTCCTCACTGTGCGTGGGGGCAAAATAACCTTGCGTCCTGGTCCAGGCTTGTTTACCACTGTTCCAGTTGTTTTAAACTTCTTGATGATTCCTCTGACAGTAGATATGGGCAGGTGCAGGCAAGTGGCTATTTTCTTGTAGCCACTGCCTGAATTGTGAAGGTCGACACATATCTGCCTTACTTGAATGGTGTGTTCCTTTGTCTTTCCCATGTTGAAGAGTGGATAAGAGAAATGGCCTCTGGGTCGCGTCATATTTATACCCCCGGGAAACAAGAAGTGATAATTACTAATTAAATGTTCCTAGATACTCTGAACAACCTTGTAAACTACTGTAGAAATGACAAATACTTCAATTACATTTATTTCCAAGGAATTGTTAGGGGTGCCAATAATTGTGGAACAGGTGTTTATATGAGAATTATTTCTTAGGGATTTTTTTTTTCCCCACTTAAAATTCACTTAAGTTGAAGGTTACATTTTCTAAAATTTTCAATGTGAGAGTATGCTTCTGCAATAAAAAAAATTGAATTTATTTTAAGGCTTTTAAACATCTTCACCAGGGGTGCCAATAATTATTGAGGGCACTGTAGGTCGAATATCAGTGTTTCCCACAGAATGTTTGGAGACTGATGTCTGGAGGGGGTCATTCTCATTTTGTTCAGCGGGGGGGAATTGCGCAAAAAACGCGTTTTCCGGTACCTTCCCTATTTTTCAGTTTTTTTTTTTATGTGCGCAATTTATCTCAACACGCGGCAACTGCCCATACTGAGACTCTCGTCAATGTATGGGAAACACTGAATATGCTTCCCCACTTCCCCAAATGCGGACGGTTTTTGCAAACTCACTGAGCAGAGGAGGATTTATAAGATACCAAACAAATTTAAGTTAAAAGCGTATTTAGTGATACGCCTGATTCGAGTATTTATTTGCTCCTGTTGGAAGCATGTTCTTCCATCTGATGGAGCTCGTCTTCATGCGCAGGAGGCTACCCTGACTAACTGAGTTAATTGGTTGCATAGACAAATATAGATTTGGGCAAAGCTTAGATCGCAGAAAAATGTTTTAAGAAGGGAGACAAGAACAGTCTTTGGTGGTCATTCATGATAATTAAAAGAAAAGCTCCAGAAATGTCAGGTTTCGTGAATAGTTTGGCTAATTTAGATTATCAACTAATTAAAGGCCAGAAGTTGGTGCGAAAACCAGTAACAAATACTGCCCTCGTCGCCCACCTCTGTGTTGACTTAACGGTAATGTGCGGTTAGCTGGAAAATGCACACTTGGTTAGCCATTTTCTCGAAACAAACGGGTATTTACACGTATAGCTGGCGAACGATCAGTTTGTTATGCTTCGTAAAGGGCAAGCATGAAAGGTTACGGGGCCAAGTTTGATGAAATATTAGCAGTGAACGATTCAGTTGATCTACATTTTGTACCATTTGTTTCGAAGACGATTTAAACGTGGGTTGCGGTTTAGCCATTTTCGGTAGTCTTATTACCTTACTAACTAGCTACATAACTAGTTACGTTGGCTCAACAGAACAGTTAGATTATGCTATGTTTTACCTTGCCAAACAAATGTTAACTGTTGACTTCCGAATGACAGAAGTAGCCTGGCTGCTTCGCTAGCTTCAAAGTTGACTAGCTAGCTAACGTTAGCCTTACTAGAACTGGCTGACTGTTATATCACCTAGCGTATACCACTGATAGACAGAAGACCTCAAACACAATCAACTTTTGACGTTATTTACCTGCAAGCGGGAAATCGATCAAGATTAAAGTTATTCCATTATGTCATTTTGTTGGCTACAGCCATTGAGGCCGGCAGTGAAGGGTGTGCGAACGTTATTGTTTCTGCTTACCTGCAAATTGTTGTTGGCCATCGAGCTGTTTGGCTAGAAAAGCTGGTATGCCGTCCGATTCGCCAAAATGCTACGATATTTGAATTTAATGTGTCTTTCAATACTAAGTTAATAAAAAAACTAACAACGATACGTTAAATAAATCGTAAAAGCTCGTTATTTTAAACACCTTTTGAGCGTTTAATAACTGCTCGGGCTAATGGAGAAAAAAAACTTCCGTATCAAAATGTCGAATGTCACTTCCGCCTGAAGCACACACGTGACTGAAACTAAGTTCTGACGTAACAGCGTCGACGCACCCTTATTCTCATTGAAAAAGCTGCATCTGGGGCGTGTATTTGCCATGGACCTATACATCCTTGGTATTTGCGGCCATAGCCAGAAACGTGCCGGTCTTTTCGTTATTGGTTTTACGTTTTGGCGACTTCGGGTCCGCCTGAGTGACGTCATTTGTTTCATGCAAAGGAGAATCTTGGGTTGAGGTGGATTCACCACCAGTTAAAGAATGTGGAAAGGCAATACCACAGACATACTGTATATATAGGTAGACTGGACGCGTTACGGTGGAATCCCAGTGGACTGACGTCCGGCGGCGGCGGCCATCTTGCCGCGGTCGACCCCGCGATCAACTGTGCATTATTGTATAACCAGTACAAGCTTTCGGAAATAAATATCTATTCTCCTTGAATATTATGAAGTAGTAGTGGTATAGTTGTTATTACACAAGACTATTATTTATAGACCCGGGTTAAATTCTCGTTAGAAGCATGTTTTTTCCTCTCTGATGCCCCTCAGAAAGCATAATTTATCATTAGACATGGCGAATTTTAAGATGCCTGTCAGTCCATTTGTTATCAATTTTGGTTTCTCATGGCCATATATTAAAAGATTAGGCCTATGGAAGAAATTAAATTAAATTAAACTAAACGTGTCTTACCTGTGAAAGGTAATTCCCTGTTGTCTGGATTGTGCTGTATGCCGGTTTTTACAGCCGTAGGCTGCACAATGTTGAGGCATTTTGCAACGACAGTGATTTACTATTGTCACCGAGTCCCACTCTGCGTTTGGGCGGTCGACCGCTTTAAGATGGCCGCCAAGTCTGCTGTTAAAAAAGGGGGAGGGGCCAATCTGGCCTCTCTTAATGTCTATGGGCAATACACCCATATTCTGAAGCTTAACATGACTGCGCCGTGTAGGTCTGCATTGGATAACACAGGGTAAAGTGGAAAGTAGGGCCGAATGATCAGCACTTTCCAACCTCTGAAGGTGTCGGGAATCCCAAATGCATTGCTTATGCCACCTGTGTTCATTTCTGAAATAAACACTGCATTTGAGAATAATGTCACTTCAACTATGAAAAAATGCAAACCATTCATATGTACTTCACCCGAGGAAACCTAATGCTGACCAACAACCACATCCATGATCAATTTTTGCCCTTCAGTTCCCACACGCACATGTAAAGATGTTTCTGGTCATCCACTTGACGTCACAAACATGTATCTGGTTCTGGGTGCGAAAACGCCCCTGAATTCAGTTAAATTGGTGACCTTTTTCCTTTACTCTAAACTTTTCCATGACATCACCGTAAAATGTCTCTTGGGTCAAGGGGAACTTGTTGGGAGGTTTCAAAGGTACCATAAAACATGGTTGAGAAAGACTGGTAGTCCTGTCCGTCAATAAGTCACGTTCGATGGCGCAGATGGCCTAAGCAATTTATCAGCAAACTTCAGGACACATGATTTAGCCCATCCAATCCAGCAGCAAACAATTGTGGTCTATATTCGATCTTTCCTTTCTTCGAAGGTTGTTCCTATGTTTCCTTGCCGGAAGGAAGCAACAAAGGAGCCAGTTGCCTCCTTTGAATCAGATTAACTGCACACCCAGCAGAGCATCCCAGTCTTTCCCTCAGCATGTCTCAGATGCCACAATGCAAAAGCTGATGGCAAACCATTGCAAGACTGTCTCCGCCCATGTCCACAACGATTAAAAGCCTTTCCAATACCAATGGAATGAAGTTAGTCTCATTGATGTGTAACAGAAACCATTCATTACTTCACTGAGTTAAATAGCTGCCTATGCAATAAAATAGAGCCATTTCAATTTTTACCAAATTACTTGCTTAGGAAACAATAATAAGTTTGCAGCAACCTTAAACAGGTGCAAATAAGCACTTGATTTATGTGAATAAAGTTTAGTGGTTTTACTTTACCTTAGATAATACAAGTGTAATCACCCACGGGATGAAAATGACAGAAACTGTGCTAGCCTATTCAAATACTGGGCGCCACTATATTATTGTTTTTGTTTGTTTTTTTTTTGTTGTTGTTTTTTTTTCCCCCCATTTTTACAATGGCAGTTAATTTTTTCGAAAGCTGCACTACATAATTCAGTTGGTGGTGTGGTGCAAGTACCACCAGGGAAAAAAGTCTACAGTCCCAGAAGATAGGAGACTCCTGGGAAAAAAATTAGACCCAGCCAAAAATGGCAACATATTAAATGTAAAAGTAGCAACAAATTATCAGTCAGAAACAAACGCACTCCTGAGATCCTCGTACCGCCATTTGCTTGTTCATCTTTGCTGCAGCACTGTTTGGAAAACAGAATCAGCTTCACTGCAAAGCTGTGCCGCTTCACAGTGAAAAGTCATTTAATGCTTTGGAGTACAGGAGAATGCTGCAGGAATGTTTGCTTCCTACAATTGAGAAGTTGCCTCATAAATATGAATGATCACATTTTATTTTTCAACTCTTCATTATGTAAACCATTTATTTACTTTTCACTAATTTCCTGATCAATGGTTTGTTTTTAAAGCCTTTAAAAGCTTCATATTTCTTCTTTTTTGGGCTTGGTCCTTTTTTTGCTCAGGAGTACAGGCCTAATCTGTCAAACTAGAACAACTGAAGCACCTATTACCAAAACCCCATAAGTCACACTTGACTTGACTTGACTTGTGGAGTTTTAGTAATCAGTGCTTCAATTTGTGAAACCAGATCGGCTTTGTTCAAACGAAGACAGACAAATTTGGCTATGGTTGACATAATTGAAGCACGGATTTCTAAAACCCCACAAGTCAAGTCAAGTGTGACTTATGGGGTTTTAGTAATAGGTGCTTCAATTCTTATAGTCATAATTTTCACATTAACCCCAATTTAGCTGACCCACAAGGTCAGGATAAACAATGTGTCAGCTGGTTTATTTATGATTGGATTGCCAAAAGAATAACTACATAGATCTAGAACATAGGATGTGACAAATAGATGATCGGTATGATGACTTACCCAACTCACAGTTGGCACAAATAGTTTTTAAACCACTGAAATTAATTATGCCTGCTAATCATTGCTTAAATAACAGTACAGTAATCTTTTTTTTTTTTTTTGCTCAGATGGTTGATTCGCGGAAATAAGCAGTTCTTCCTGTGTCAAATCACTCAAACAGCGCAACCTCCCCCCCAAAAAAATTCACCTCTTACAGAGTGTGATAGCTGTAGCTAGCAGACATAAATGATATCAATTCTTCCAAATCTGTGAGATTATTAAATGGCAAAGGAGTTGTTTCCTCCTCACAATCAATGATGCAAGCAATAAGCAAAGATGAAGATGGCTGAACACGTTCTGCTTCTTCAATTTACACGAGAGCCACATTATCTCACGGACTCCATTTTAATGGGATGCACTAATACTGATGCCTGAATGTTTTTCTTTTTTTAATCAGTGCTTGAGATTTTTGCTCAATATCTATATGTCCAATAAACACAACATTCTTTCATACGTTCCTCTCTCTATATCTCGATGATGGACGAGAAACTCTGATCTGACACAGACATATAAAACGAATAGAGCAGCACAGCGCAGCAAGAAAGTCAGAGGGATTGAAAGGTTATTTAGGCAAGCATCAGTGTTAGAGTGCAGAGAGACCTCTTTTTTTTCTAAGTAGTCCCTCAATTCGTCCACTCGGTCCAGGTACTCTTTGCACTTATCTCTGATTTTCTGATTTCCGTCTTTACCCTGTGGTTCACCTTTATAAAAAAAGAAACAGTATTAGTCATCACATATTTACTCTAGAATTAAGAATCAAATTGTTAGCAGTTTTCACATATTATTCCAGAAAAATCTCCCACAGAAAACTAAATATAAAATACTGTTGGAGCAATGTGTACAAGTAAAAACTCGTTCATTAGTTTTACAGTTCGGTGCTAAAATGCCAACTTGTTTTATCAGAGACATACATGAATGATGGAAGATGAACATCATTCATGTACGTCTCTGATGAAACACAGTATTTTTTGAAAGAAGTCAGTTCAAATTTATTATGTGTATTTGATTGATGCGCAGGCCAGTATATTGTAGTTACAGCAACACTGTTTCACCTAATCAATCTAATTTGGCAGCACATATTTTTAGGTTAATCAACTTGCTCAAGGGAACAACTTTAGTGCTTCAGCTCAGAATCAAACACACAACCTCCAGGTTAAAAACCTATGAGCACAATGCCCAATCCATTTCGATATACTGCTGCCACACAGTTGAGACTATAGTTTTGGGCACAGCAGCACATGGATGAGAGAAAACTGGGGTCCCGTTTCACAAAGCAGGTTTGCTGAATCAAGTGGACAACTGCACAGAGTAAAATCTATTACTCTCTCAACTCTGGAACGTGGTCTGAAGTAAAAAGAGTGTTCCAGGTTTCACTCAGTGCAGTTATCCGACTAACTCAACACTCTTAACTCAATGAAATATCCCAGAGGTTTCAGTGGGAGGTGGTGCCACAGGGCTGATAATTGAATGTTCCTCCATTACTCAATGCAAACTGTCATACCCTTGTGTAGGGACAATGAGAACACAGTGCCAAACTTTATTTATTGTAATACATCAAAATGAGGAACTGACACCATCCAGTGGTGTTCAAAAGAGGGTGTTAGTCAGTGCCATCCTTCCCCCACCCCACTGCAAAAAAAAGATAGAAATCGATCTCTCCATATCAGACCAGCTATTCAAGTTCTTTGACTTTAACATAATTTACTGCACTTCCAACCTCTGAGGAGTCTGAGGGGTGATCCGCATAATTTACTTCAAAGTGAACTCAGTTTTTCATGGGTAAAATATAGCAGCTCAGGAGTGCAGGGGAGGCCATGGGATCAAACAGCAAGAGAAAATATGGATATTCATCTCAATACATTTTTGAGCAAACATACTGCTATTTAGTAGACAACACTTCACAGAGAACCCATTATGCAGTCGGATACATTGCCTTCAAATAATTGGCATCATCAGTAAAGATAATAATGGTTATGAATTAATCCCTTTATCATTTATCCTCTCGACATTTAATTCAAAATATAAGCAAAAGTAATACTTCAAAAGGAAGGACAATTATTGAAAGACAAAAAACAATTATCATCATGGAACAAATATTTTTTTCTCAAAAACGCTTGCTTCAATTATTGTATCCCCTTAATTTAATACTTTGAGTAGCATCCCTTTTCCAAGATAAAAGCTTTGAGTCATCTCCTACAATGTAATGAGGCTGGATGCGTCAGGAGAGATCTGAGACCATTCCATGCAAAATCTCTCCAGATCTTTCAAATTCCGATGTCAACGTTTATGGACTCTTCACTCATCCTACAGAATTTGGGTCAGAGGACTGGGAACACCAGAGAAAAGCCTTAATTCTGTTGTCGGTGAACCATTTTTGTTTTGATTTCTTGCTGAAAATCCAAAAATTCCTGTTTAAGCTTCCTGGCATAGGCAATTTCAATTTCAGTTAACTTCCTAAAGCACAATGTCCACCTAGCAATAACAGCTGGACTACGGGAATTTCAATGGCGTGCCATAAGCTTCTGACTCTTAACAGCATAAATGTTTTCAAGCTGTTCCTGTTTAAGATCTTTTGATTAATAAACACTATTTATTTACTAAATAATCAAGACCAATATATTACTCTTTAATTATTAAGAAATTGTAAAGAAATGAAAGTATTGAAGGTGCTGATGCCTCGGTGCTAACAGCAGTGACAAGTATGTCCCTTAATGAAGCTATAAAATTCTGTGTAGACATCTCAGAGTGCCCTAGCTGTGCATCTATGCTTGACATAAGCTATCTTTCCATCCACATGTCAATCGAATTATCTGAAGTTCGCCAAAATTTTCATGCGAATCAAGGCGGTGAAAATGCATTTCTGCCTAACAGCATTAAAGCGAATAAAAACGAGTGCGTAATGACGTCACTTGCTGCTATGCGATCAAATTGGTGTATCGAATAGATTTCTGACATCTTAAGCTGTTTCCATTCATTTTCACACTAAATCGCAGGACCTTTGAGTGAACAGAAGTACAGGTGCTGGTCAAAGAATTAGAATAATTTGAAATAGTGCAATCGTTACATTTTTCAATGCATTTTTTGTGCAGAAAGCAAATCAGGTGTTTACCGCGCCTGTCCTTCTTCTTAGAGTAATCACAGAACTCGCTACCTGTAAAAAATTAGCTCAGCGGAGCTTTCCAAAAGGCCCATTTAGGCCATTTAACTGTGACACTGTTGTTTTATTGAATTAGAATAATGGAGAAACCGTTTCACTGAATTAGAATAATTTTTATTATAATTAGAATCATCACTTTCTCAGAATTTTGTGGCTGCCCCCTTGGCTTGTATGACTGCCTGAAGTCTCCGCGGCATCGATTTGACCAGCTTGTCGCAAGTTTCCGCACTCACAGCTTCCCAGGCAGTAGCGATGTTCTGCTTCAGTTGGTCCAGCGTAGTCGGCTTTCTGTTGTGAATTTTCCGCTTAACAATGGTCCAAAGGTTTTCAATGACATTGAGGTCAGGCGAGTTCGCCGGCCATGCCAAAACTTCAAGCTGTTTTTTGGCGAACCAATCTTTGGTCGACTTTGCCGCATGATCCGGTGCAAGACCCTGTTGAAATATGCGGTCGTCTTTGCCGAACTGTTCCTTAACAGTCGGAATCAGGAACGTTTCCAGAACATGTTGGTATGCGGCAGCATTGACAGTCTTCTTGAGGAAGCAGAGTTTCCCTACACCCCGAGCGGACACGCATCCCAAGACCATAACGCTCTGGGGAAACTTGACAGATCTTTTCACGCACTCGTGGTTGTAGGTTTCGCCACCACGATGCCAGACATGAGGACCTTGATCACCGAAGAAGATGTTATTTGAACTTATTATACCATAAGCAGATTTTATAACGAGTTGGATAAGTTTTTTCGAAGACATATGCCCGTATACGCCATTTTCACATTATTTTTGACCAGCGTATTGGCTATCCTGGTAACAGACAGAATGATGATTGAATGAATGAATGACAGACAAACAAACTACCGTATGCCCCGCTTGCACTTGCACACTGAGGCATAATGATGACATACATTAACTAGGAAATAAAGGAACCCCTTGCGCTTCAGCCCCTCTCTTGCCAGAGGTCGGTGCTCACAGAAACAGCCAAACAACTTATTAAAAATATTCCCATTGGACAATTTTTGCGTTTGAAAAGAAACTGCAGCAGAAATGAGGAGTCTGAGCGCAAGGCAGTAGAGATGTCTGAGCGCTTCAGTGAAAGAGGTTACGTGGAAAAGGATGTCACGTCAGCCCACCAGAGGGCGATGCGCACCCCTTGGGCCCGCCTTCTAAACAAGACTAGGCGCTCGTCATCAACACGGGTTTGTTTCTCCACTGAGTATTCCCCCATAGCGGGTGAAATCAAATATATTATTAAGAAACATTGGCACGTTTTACAGAGTGACCCAGCCTTCAAACAAATATGCGCTGAGCCTCCCTTAATCTCCTTCAGAAGATCTCGTTCGCTTCAGGACAGATTGGTACATTCTGTAATGCCTTCCGCCTCCCCTAAATCAACATGGCTGCCTCCCCCACCGTTAGGTTTCTATAGATGTGGGCATTGCATTCACTACTCTAATTCCTTGGACTCGAAATATTTTTCTCATCCTCATACAGGCATGAAATACAAAATTAATTCATTTATAAACTGTAACACAACACATGTCATTTACATTCTCAATTGTTCGTGTGGGTTGGTCCCTCCCAGAGGGGTGAGAATATTATTAATAGACTGCTCAAAAGAGAAGCATATTGGATTTACACATTGAATACTGTGGAATCACATGGATTGAATGAAGACTTAAATCTTTCCTGTTTTCTGTAAATGTATATATGTGTAATTTATGTGCTGTATATACATGTTGGCTGGAATTGTGTTCATTGAAGAAATTATGGTATTTAAGATTACACCCACTCACTGAGCGCTATCATAGTATTGGTTCATTATGGATACCTCCAAATTTAACTCTTTTCCAATAGGAAGTCATTCTCTGTGTGGAGGAAGTAATTTAACTGTCCCAACTTCGCCAATACTAGTTTGACTCTGAGGAAAACGCTGTGCGTTGAAACGTTAGTCTTGGCATCTCAATAAACTAATGCAAGTGATTTGAGTGCTCCAGTCTGTTCCTTCATACATTAACTAGGCTTATGCAGTCGTAGGCAACGGCTTGGGGTATATCCCCGAACACCCCCAATCCTCCAATTCCCCAATCCTTGAATAGACCTTGAATAGACTTTCATTTGAACTTAATTTCAGGTCAATCAGACAATTGGTTCTGAAGATATGGGCAAAATGGTAATTTTCCATCACAAAGCACCACCTGGTGGCAAAATATTGAACCATGCAGGTATGATGTCATCATGTGACACATTGTGAGGTCATGACCTTGCAGCTGCAGTTGATAAACACAGTGATTTTTCCGTTTTTGGCCCTTGCTGGCCAATCTAGAAATTGTAAACTGTCCAAAATCGAATCAGTTCTTCCTCATTATGATGCTTACTTATACGCAAAACATGACATTTCTAATTGAAATATTACTGAAGTTATCGCGTTAACACGTAGGGCGGCGCGGCGGGGAATTGGAGGATAGGGGCGTTCGGGGATATACCCTAAGCCGTCGCCTCCAAAGGCAAAAGCCTAGTTTATTAATTAGAAACAAAATCTAAACCTTACCTAAATACCATCTTCAGCAGCATTTAGGACAATACCTAAAAAAAATATTCAATTGAATACACTGCAAAGACAAGATGTTTAATGTTCAAACTGAGAAACTTTTTTTTTTTTTTTGCAAATAATCATTAACTTAGAATTTAAAGGCAGCAACACATTGCAAAAAAGTTGGCACAGGGGCCGTTTGGGAACTGAGGAGACCCATTTTTGAAGCTTTTCAGGTGGAACTCTTTCCCATTCTTGCTTGATGTACAGCTTAAGTTGTTCAACAGTCCGGTGTCTCCGTTGTCGTATTTTAGGCTTCATAATGCGGCACACATTTTCAATGGGAGACAGGTCTGGACTACAGGCAGGGCAGTCTAGTACCCGCACTCTTATACTATGGAGCCATGCTGTTGTAACACGTGCAGAATGTGGCTTGGCATTGTCTTGCTGAAATAGGCAGGGGCGTCCATGAAAAAGACGTTGCTTGGATGGCAACATATGTTGCTCCAAAACCTGTATGTACCTTTCAGCATTAATGGTGCCTTCACATATGTGTAAGTTGCCCATGCCTCGGGCACTAATACACCCCCATACCATCACAGATGCTGGCTTTTGAATTTTGCGCCTATAAAACAGTCCGGATGGTTCTTTTCCTCTTTGGTCCGGAGGCCACGACGTCCAGTTTCCAAAAACAATTTGAAATGTGGACTCGTCAGACCACAGAACACTTTTCCACTTTGAATCAGTCCATCTTAGATGAGCTTGGTCCCAGCGAAGCTGGCGGCGTTTCTGGGTGCTGTTGATAAAACTCTACAATGCAAAGCAAAAGCCATTTAACTTGCACTTACAGATGTAGCGGCAAACTGTAGTTACTGACAGTGGTTTTCTGAAGTGTTCCTGAGCCCATGAGGTGATGTCCTTTACACACTGATGTCGGTTTTTGATGCAGTACCACTTGAGGGATCGAAGGTCACGGGCATTTATTGTTGGTTTTCGGCCTTGTCGCTTACGTGCAGTGATTTCTCCAGATTCTCTGAATGTTTTGACGATATTACGGACCGCAGATGATGAAATCCCTAAATTTCTTGCAATAGCTCGTTGAGGAATGTTGTTTTTAAACTGTTCGACAATCAGCTCACGAATTTGTTCACTAAGTGGTGACCCTCGCCCCATCCTTGTTTGTGAATGACTGAGCATTTCAGGGAAGCTGCTTTTATACCCAATCATGGCACCCACCTGTTCCCAATTAGCCCGTTCACATGTGGGATGTTCCAAATAAGTGTTTGATGAGCATTCCTTAACTCTCTCAGTCTTTTTTGCCACTTGTGCCAGCTTTTTTGAAACATGTTGCAGGCATCAAATTCCAAATGAGCTAATATTTGCAAAAAATAACAAAGTTTACCTTTTCGAACATTAAGTAACTTGTCTTTGCAGTGTATTCAATTGAATATAGGTTGAAAAGGATTTGCAAATCATTGTATTCTGTTTTTATTTACAATTTACACAACATACCAACTTCACTGGTTTTGGGTTTTGTACATAACATTCCATTTCAAGATAGAATTTTGAGAAAACTCAGTTAATTGCTGTCCATGCAATCCCATATTGTTGTCTTCCTCCTTGACACAAAGTTATATGTCTTAATCATTGATGGCAACATTGCTAATTGGTGGCCTATTTGCTCAGTAAATTAATTCATTTGAGTTTTACCCGGAAACAGGTTGAGAGTTCACCCGCATTATGGTAATGTCTCTGATTGTAGATGGTTTTATTTTTACATAGGAAAACTTAAAACGCAGACCTAAGTTGGCAAAACCAAATTTTTCACCTCTTGCCATTGGAAGGTCTTTGGTATGGCCCTCACCTTGCCTAAGAATGCATTACATCTCTATACCCGTTCCCCTTACGATTTCTTGATAAACAGCTGAGTGTTCATTTGTTCAGTTGCAAGGATCAATCTATATCCATTTCCACTCAGCTTGCATTATTGTTCCTTGCAATAATTTTAGAGCATTTTCCTATCCACATTAACGGTAAAATAAAACTTCAATGTCTTACGAAGCTTCTGAATTCCTCCAGCTCACAAAACTGTATATTTTTTTCAGCGTCTGCATCCCATCGGCTTGATACACCTAAGCAAATGTTTCAAAAAATATGGTTTTGCAACTCTCGTCTGTGTGTTAATTTTGCTTATGTAGAAAAAATCAGTAACATTACCATAATGCAGGTACCACTCAACCTGTTTCAGAGTAAGAATCAGACAATTAATTGAATTAGATTACTGAGCAAATTCAACCTTCAATAGCCTGAGCTGCGTTGCCATTAATGATCAAGACATACAGCTTTGAATTAAAACAGGAAGGCTACAATATGCGATTGCATGAACGGAAATTAACTGAAATCTCTTGAAATTCCACCCTGAAGTAGAATAATATGCAGTAAATGTTGCTGAAGATGGTATTTAGATAAGGTTAAGATTTCATTTTTAAATGATTAATTAGATAATTACCGTTCATACAATCTCATATTATGGCCTTCCTAGAGCTTTTCCATAAGCTGGTGTATTAAGACCTCGTAAATGACTTTGCTACCTAGAATGTTCAATACATGGCAAACTAGGGGAAATGGACAGTAATTCTACTGATTGCTCCTTGCAAATGAATGAATTGACTCTTAGTTGCCCATTAGAAAACATAAATGGGAATGGGTTAGGAGAAGTAATGTGCTTTAAGACGAGTAGGATTTTAATCCCTCCGATGGCGAGTCCAGGGTGGAAGAGGGAATCCATTATATCATGAACACCAGCAAGTTCTCCAGGGCTTCCAGAGGAAACCAATGTCAAAGATCCATCACCATACCTTACATAGGGGATTGGGTTTTTCACAAGATGGCTATTTTTGTTTTAACATCAAATAAACCTCTGGCGTTCATTTGCCAAAGACCTTTAATCTCATCAGACGATGGCAGCCAGTTCTATTGAAAGTTTCAGTACTCTTTGCCAAATTGATTGAACATGAATTTGCATTTTGATGGTAATCCTCCCAAATATCTTGTAGCCAAGAAGATGGCTCATGATTGTAGTTTCAGAGACTTTCTGACTGAAAAAACATACAACCCCAATTCTGAAATATTTGGGACAAATGTAAATTGTAAATAAAACCAAAACGCAATGACTTTCAAGTCACACCAGCCAGTATATTATTTAAAATAGAACAGAGATATCATAGCAAATGTTGAAACTGAGAAAATTCATAATTTAATTCACAAAATGAGCTCATTTCCAATTTGATAGCGGCTACTGATCTCAAAAATGTTGGGACAGGGGCCCGTTTACCATAGTGTAGCATCCCATCTTCTTTTACACATAGAGTGGAGGTGTCTGGGCTTTGAGGAGACAAGTTTCTCGAGTTTAGCCACTGGAATTTGATCCCACTCTTGTTTAATGCAGACGTCCAGCTGCTGGAGAGTTTTGGGTCTCCTTTGATGGGCATCATTTAATTATGCGCCAAATTTTCTCAATCGGTGAAAGATCAGGGCTGCAGGCAAGCCAGTTCAGCACACGGACTCTTCCACTATGAAGCCATGCCGTTGTAATAGCTGCAGTATGTGGTTTTGCATTGTCCTGCTGAAATACCCCAGGCCTTCCTTGGAATAGATGTCATCAGGAGGGGAGCATATGTTGCTCTAAAGCCTTTATATACCTTGCAGCATTCATGGTGCTTTTTAAAACATGCAAGTGTCTCACACCATATGCACTAATGCATCCCTATACCATCAGAGATGCTGGCTTTTGAACTGAACGCTGATAACAGGAGGGGTGATCTTTCTCCTCTTTAGCCCGGAGGACATGACGCCCATGATTTCCAACAAGAATGTCAAATTTGGACTCGTCTGACCACAGGCCACTTTGCTTCAGTCCATTTTAAATGAGGCTTGGCCCCCAGAATACAGTGGCGCTTCTGGATCATGCTCAACAATGGCTTCCTTTTTGCGTGATAGAGTTTTAGGTGGCATCTGTGGATGGCACAGCAGACTGTGTTTATAGATAGTGGTTCCTTGAAGTATTCCTGGGCCAATTTGGTAATGTCAATGACAGAATCATGCCAGTGAGTGATGCAGTGGCGTCTGAGGGCCGAAGTAAAGGTCTTCGGCCTTGTCCCTTACGCACGAAGATTTTTCCAGTGTCTCTGAATCTTTTGATGAAGTTATGCACTGTCAATGATGAGACCTTCAAAGCCTTTGCAATTTGACGCTGAAGAACAATGTTTATAAAGTATTCCACAATTTTTTTTGTGAAAGTCTTCATGGGTTGGAGAACCTCTGGCCATCTTTACTTCTGAGAGACTCAGCCTCTCTAAGACATCCATTTTATAGCCAAACATGTTAGACACCTGATGTCAGGTAACTTAATTACTTGCTAAATGTTCTTTCAGCTGATTCTCTTAATTGATTAATTGCTCCTTCAGCCCTTTTTTGTCTGTGTCTTAACTTTTTTGAGACCTGTTGCAGCCAGAAAATTTGAAATAAGCTCATTATGTGGATAAAAATGTAAAATGTCTCAGTTTCAACATTTGAAATGTTATCTATGTTCTATTGTAAATAACATATTGGCTCATGTGATCTGAAAGTCATTGCATTTTGATTTTATTCACAATTTACACTTTGTCCCAACTGTTTTGAAAATTGGGGTTGCAATTATTATCAGCAGTTCTCCAACTATGATCCTTGGAGTTTACTTTAACATTTGAACCATCCATCTAACAGTGCATCAGAATAGGCACATACTCGATTCTGGGCAGATCTTCAACTTTGCCATGTGCCATAAACCTTTCATTTCCCTGACTTCAAGATTGGTCCAGTATTTTCAACTTTTAGCAATTATCTTATAGCCTTTTCCATATTTGTAAGTCTCAATAAATGTCTGTGACACATCACTGCTTAATTATTTTTTCTTAACCATGGAAATGAGAATATAAGGAAAATTTATCTGCTCAAACTTAGACCCCAGGAACCAGGGAAACATGGGGGGCCATTTAGGTTTTTGAAATCATTATGGCGAACACAATAGAGTAAAATATGAATGGGAATGTACTTCAATTAGATATTTTTAAAAGATATTTGAAGGATGCCAATAATTGTGGCAAACGCATTTTTGGAAAAAATATTCCAAATATTTAAAATGGGATGCCCCCCCCCCCCTTTCAATCATTGTTATTTTTAAATTCAAGGTCAAATTTCTGTTAATATTTTGAATAAAAGTTTGGGAGGATTTACTGCAGGGGTCCCCAATCTTTCCCAGAAAGGGGCGGTTTAGGTCCAGGTTTTCATTGCAACCAAGCAGGTACACACCTGATGCTACTTATCAAGCTTATTAGCAAAGAGTCCAGGGGTTGATTAGTAGTATCAGGTGTGTAATTGCTTGGTTGCAATGAAATCCTGCTGCCACACTGGGCCTTTCTGGGAAAGACTTGGGACCCCTCATTTAGAACGACCACATTTTTTCATAGTCTTAGCTATTAGGTACTATAGGTGCCCATTTTAGCGCAAGGCACTTTATATCCTCAAGCAATTTAGGCTAAGCAGCTTGTTCAATGGTTCAGCAGCAAAGTGGGAACTAAGCCTCCCAACAATAACAACTAACAACCAACTCCTAACAACTGCTCCTAATAATAGTATGGATCAAATGCAGGGGACAAGCTCCCCACAGGGTTCAGTAAAGTGTATCTTATTAAAAAAAAAAAAAGCCGGCAACAGTTCCATTACCACCCCAGAACGAGGCGAAATTTCACAGCCACTCACGTTTCAGTATGTGTAGGAAAATCTTAACAGCATGCTGGTACAAACTGATGGCTTCCTGATAATTTTCGGCACGGTCCTCTTGAGAAGCCTTGCTTGCAATTTGTATAGCTTTCTGAAATAAGGGACCACACAAAAGAATGTCTCAGATGCAATCCAGTAAGTCCACTTGCCACCAACTTACACTGACCAGAGCAAATCAATCCATCCCCATCCTTTGCGTAAACTATGATAAATGTTTTTTTTTTTACTAGGATATAGAAAAATATACACATTTGGAATGTTCCACGTACCACCCTGCTGAATCATTTTTTCGTAGAGCCAGACTGTCCCAAAACGGTCTTAGGTCTACTCAGCAGCCTCTTAAATCAATCAAGTGTGTGCCTTCAGCTTAGGGCAATCAATGGGTCAAGTCAATTGACGAATTCAGACATTAGGCACATTCATAAATGGAATGATCATCATCATCATCATCGTATTATTATTATTATCATTCATCAACAACAGATAACAATATTATAATATCAGAAGGAAATCAAGACATTTTTGAATAGCGCACGAACATGAGTAGTGCGGCAACTCACATTGCGCTATACTGTATCAATTCTACGAGCACGTTTTCTTTGTTGCATTTTCAGCTGTTGTTCTCTTGGAATATATGGCGTTAATATAGTCATGCTTAGTTCATTCCTAGAAGACAGCCAAACCGGCCAATCAGAGGCCTGTGCGTAAAGGGTACTTTCAGTAAATACTCGACCAAATAGGAAGCAATAGTCTATCTTGCGATGGTGGTGTTTGTGTTTATCACGACAGTTAACATAAACGAAGTGCGCAACATTTACACTCGCGATATCTCGGGCGTTTTTCAGTTCTGTAGAAGTTTCCTCCACAGGCTATAACAACCTCGCTCCCTTCTCTTGCTTAAGGAAACTTTCATGAAATTGGAACAGCATGGAGCGAGTAAAGCGATATTCTCGATAGTTCAGTACAAAACCAGGCAATAAGGTTTACACTGAATGTGCCACGATACTTCTCAAAATCCCTTTTGTGGACACCATCAACGCTGGTCAAGAGTAAATGTCCATGTCCGGAACAGAAAGTCTTTCCGCAATTTTACCTGTAAATTCGTGGGCTCCATGATGTAAGAGGATCCAAGACGCTGACGAATGCTCCCGATGTCCGGGCTTTGGTTTCGTTTACAGCCGTGCTAGTTTCTTCACTCAACCTGAACTCCGCGCATGTGACTAAATAAGAATGAGAACAATGTTCCGAGTTTGTCCACGCCCTTACGGCAAGTCACTTTGGCTTTTGCATTGTTCTGCTCCGTTTCTGCATGACATCCCCAGAAAAATTCTGTGGCGCTGACGTGATTTTGATAATAGTAAGTAAAACAATACAGGTAGTGTAGCCTGTTGAATTAATTCATTGAATAGTTCTGTCCTGTAGATGGTAGTGGTGAGCAGCAGCAGCCACTAGCGTCACTGTTTAACCGTTGGCATGAGTTTGGCCTCGTGAACGCGTCAGCAACATTCTGAGAGATAAAAAAAGCGATTTATTTATTTATTGTCCTTGACAGCTGAGATAGGAAGAGTAATTTCCACCAGAAGAAAAAGCTGTGTAGTTTATATAGTTCGTTTTGTAAGGCAGCCTAGTTCCTTCGCTTAGACAGAAGAATAAAAAAGAAAATGTTCTTAAAGGTGCACTATGCAAGTTTGTTTACTTTCACTTCTGTTGACCTTCGAACTCAAACAAAACAAAGGTAGCCTCCCCCTCCCAGTTCCCGCCTTCCCATGCTTCCAAAACTTTCAACTGTTGTCAGTGATTGGCCGGGACGGTTTGTTGTGTTACTTGTGTTTATTTGCAGTTTGTGACGCCTATGCGGTCGCCAGAGCCCGGGTTTTTTTTTTTTTTTTTTACCCACGCCCGACGAGGGGGTGTGGGTATATAGTTTAGCACCGTCTGTCTGTGTGTGTCTGTCTGTCTGTCCGGGCGACAGCTCGGCCATCACTGAAGCTAGGGTGACCAAACTTTGTGGGGTAGATGATCCTAGGGTACCCTGTCGAAATTTGCATTTTGAGGTCGAAAGGTCAAAGGTCAAGGTCAATAAGAGGCGTGGGTTAGCATCTCTCTAGAGTGCGCATCATCTAGTTTTACAGTGAATTTAGGGGCAGGCTGCTAGCAGATCGTGGAAAGATGTCGACGAATTGAGATAACAATATAATCGCACAGAAAGTAAACAAACTTGCATAGTGCACCTTTAAAAGTGTGCTATAAGTGGGCCCCATAGATGAAAACAAAATGGATGGATAGGAGAGGTTAGGGGCCTTTGTAACATGGGTAAATTATAACCTCTAAGATGTAAGATTCCAGACCAGGAATCAAGTGTGGAGGCAGAGTACAGCCTGTAGGTAGCTTTATTGACAGCTTATATGGTAATTTGGGGGTGGAAACCCAGAAAAAAAGGTGGGGATGAAACCCTAAAGACGTGTCGAACAGTTTAGTACAGATGTTGTGGGGGAAGCTGAGTTGTCAGTCGCTGGTCATTGTTCTGATATAACGGCCCGGTGGAGTGCGCACTTCACCAGCACCAAACAGTCCCAATGGAGGATGAAAAGGCTTGAAAGGGAACTTGGTTCCAATCCTAATGACCGCAGAAGGATTGGGAGCTTGTTCCTAACAAACTGAACAGATGAACATATTTGGAAGGGTTAATTAGAGTGCCATCCATATTCTGGGCCCTGGTAAGGCTTGGGACCATGTTCCTATTATATCGGGCAAAGGAGCTGATTGGAACTTGAACTTACTCCCGATCCTGGACCCTGAATAGTCTTTGAAGCTTGTTGGAGATAACTTGGGTAATATCTGTCATTAAATATTTGGTTACACTTAATAATGACAAAGAGCTTCAACAATTGACTATAACATCCCACTTAATGAAAAAGTAGAGTTTCTACTATGAATTTGGACTGGATCTACATACAAAAGGCAAATTTACAATCCAGAGAATTGCAATTCCAAGCAAGGGCTGAATTGCATATTCATTACGAACTAACCATGAAACGAGACTCAGCCAAGGAGGATGAAATATGTAAGTCGTAAACCAATCAGAGGTGGCATACTTCTATTAGACTCGCAAGTAGCTGAATCAGAAGGGAAATGAAAGGTACAGTGCTGTGAAAAAGTATTTGCCCCCTACCAGATTTCTTTTTATTCTGCATATTTGTCACACTTAAATGTTTCAGATCATCAAACAAATTTTTATATGAGACAAAGATAACCCGAGAAAATACAAATTGCAGTTCTTAAATGATGATTTCATTTTAGGGAAAAAAACCTATCCAAACCTACCTGGCCCTATGTGAAAAAAGTTATTTCCAAAATTCCACTTTTTGGAAGGTGTGCGTCCCGTTACATCAGGTGTAAAACTAACACAGCATTTCATAAAAAGCACATCATACCGACAGTCAAACATGGTGTTGGCAGTGTGATTGTCTGGGGCTGCTTTGCTACTACAGGACCTGCACATCTTACCGTAATTAATGGAACCATGAATTCTGCTCTCTATCTAAAAATCCTGAAGTAAAATGTCCGACCATTAGTTTGTGACCTCAACCTCCAGCGCACTTGGGTGATGCAGCTGGACGATGATCCAAAATGCACCAGCAGGCCCACCTCTGAATGGCTTAAAAAGGATAAAATGAGACTTTTTGAGTGGCCTACTCAAACTCCAGACTTAAATCCTATTGATATGCTGTGGCATGACTTTAAACAGGCTGTGAATGCTTGAAAACCTGCCAATGTGGCTGAATTAAAACAATTCTTCAAAGAAGAATGGGCCAAAATTCCTCCACAGCAATGTGAAAGACCTTATTGCCAGTTTTCGCAAATCTTTTATTGCAGTTGTTCTTGCCGAGGGTGGCACAACCACTTTTTCACATGGGTTTGGATAGCTTTTTCCCTCAATAAGTGAAATCATCGTTTAAAAACTGCATTTTGTATTTACTCAGGTTATCTTTGTCTTATATTAAAATTGGTCTGATAATCTGAAACATTTCAGTGTGACAAACATGAACAAAATAACAAATCAGAAAGGGGGCAAATACTTTTTCACAGCACTGTATGTACACAAGGGTTGTTACAATGACAGACACACAGAGGGGACTGAAAATATGCAAAGTAAAACCTCAAGAAAAACGAGAAACTGAAAACGGAACAACTGAACCCTGACAGGCTAAATCTTGTCATGAGTGCCAGAAAAGGGAGAGTCATGCATGAACACAGGAACATCCCAGAGGACATGTGTACATACAGGGAAGGCTAATCAGAAGAGTTCAGGCAGATGCTCGTCACAGGATGGACTGAGGTCAGGCTGCGGCATGTTTTGTTCCGGGGAGCACGGATATGCACGGCTGAGTCAGGCTGGAGGCAGCGGCAGATACTGGGGAGAGGCAGAAAAGACTCAGACGAACAGACGAGGAACAGGAAAATGGCAGCAAGAAGCAAGAGGCTGGGAACTGAAAATCACATCCATCTTCTTCTTCTTCATCACCTGCTTATTCCTCACTAGGGTCGCGGGGCGAGCTGGAGCCTATCCCAGCTGACTACGGGCAAAGGCAGGGACCCACCCTGAACAGCTTGCCAATCCATCGCAGGGCACACACACCATTCACTGTCACACTCATATCTATGGGCAATTTAGTGTCTCCAATTAACCCGATATGCATGTCTTTGGACTGTGGGAAGAAACCGGAGTACCCGGAGAAAACCCACGCGAACACGAGGAGAACATGCAAACTCCACTCAGAAAGGCCCCAGGCCGGATTCGAACCCACAACCTTTTTGCTGTGAGGCAGCAATGCTAACCACTGTGTAGTTACAGTGCACAAGCAGAGGTTAACTGTCTGGCAAAAGGAAGATGAAGAACAGGAACTTCAATACAGGAGACGACCATTAACAGTGAGGACCTGGTGTGACAGAAAGCAAGAGAATGAACAAGGGGAGGAGCGAAGCCCCGAGACAATATTTAAATGACAGGAACCATTTAAGGAAAAAATGGTGTGAATAACCAAACCGAGAAGAAAACTCATACCTAACATTCAGGCTTTATTCAGAAGTTCATGGGGACGTTTGAACACATAGCATTTTCTATGCCTTTCGACCTTTCATCCACATTCAAACTGCATTTTCGGTTTGTGAAAATGGACCCTCTTACTAGAAGCTCTATTTTCACTTTTTACACGTAGGCAAAATAACTGAGTTATTTAGATTGTGACATCAGAGTGTATGCACTGTTTAGCAAGTACATAAGGCTTGTGATTTGCCTCATAGTCTTGCATTAAATTATATCATTGCCGCTTGTTGGATTTGTAGGCTCTTGACAGGGCTTTAATTGCGTTTTTTTCGTCTTCGTGTGGACAAAGTGATGTGGTCCAGACCAGGAATCAAGTGCAGAGACAGACTTGCAATACAAATGGTGATTTATTGGCAACAGTAGGGTGATGACGGGGACTGAACCCCGGAGAGGATAGATGGGGACGGAACCTCTGAGGAATCAGGAACAGCTCAGCGCAGGTGTAATAGGCTGTGCTTGGCTGCTGTTGCTGGCCAATGATTTCCAGTGAGCTGCCAGATGTGAAGTACTTGTCAGCACCGGACAGCCCACAAAGGGGAGGGTTGATGCTTGAGAGTAATTCAATCCGAGTCCTCGTCCCAGCTCAGGGTTGGAAGCTTGATCCTAACAAACTTAATAAAGAGAGTAGACTTGCAAGGATAACAAGAACGCACTCCCAGTCCTGGACCAGCTGTTCACCCAGGCTGTTTTTGACAGGGGTGGGGACCTGCTGACCTCGATTCGGGTCATTGTCCAGTGGTGGAAGGAGAACTTTGAGGGACTTCTGAATCTAACAGACACACCCTCCATTGAGGAGGCGGGGACTGAGGACTCGGGTCAGCCATTGCCTATCTCCCTGGTGGGCTCCGCAGTGGCATGTCACCGGGAAGGGACAATATTTATTCTAAGATGCTGAAGGCCCTGGATGTTGTGGGGCTGTTATGGTTGACATGCATGTTCAACATCGCATGGATGTCAGGCACAGAACCCTTGGACTGGCAAACAAGGCCGATAGTTCCCATTTTTTAATCAAAGTGACACTGTCTTTTACTCCTGGATAAGCTGTTGGTGAATTAGGAATGGGTCATCCATGCCATGTCAAGGGCAAATTGATTTATTGATTGATTGATTGATTGATTAGTGAATGATTCTCGAGTCTCATCACAGCATTCCTTCCTAAGTTTCACTTATCCAAGAGTGAAAAAGGGAACTAGAGGGTGTGCTCCAACTATAGGGGGATCACGCTGCTCAGCCTGCCAGGGAATGCCTATGCCAGGGTCCTAGAGAGGAGACTCCACCCAGTTCTCGAACCTTGGATTCAGGAGGAGCAATGCGGGTTCCTATCTGGCTGGAGACTAATTTTTTACCCTCGCACAGATACAGGAGGGATCATGGGAGATTACCCATCCAGATTACATGTGTAAAAGACTCTGTGGCCCCCTAACTGGACTGATGTAACTTATCTCAGCCATGGACGGATATTTCATAGGTTCCTCATGAGGCAGAATGATTCTCTGTCTTTCACACTTCGCTAAGATGATATAGGGTTACATATAGTACCAAAACAGGGTTCCTATATAGAAATGAAAAAAGAGGCATTCAAGTCCTGAGATAACGTGCATGTATTACTCTTCTTAAATAGCTTAAGTTAACTGATATAATTTTAGTAAGGAATTCAAGAAGCAATGCGAGAAGTATCTCATTGTTTTTAAATATTGTTTAATTGTATTGGATATCATTGTTTTCTGTGGCATCTTGCATTATATTCATATCCATTCACAAGCTGTCCTGGAAAATTCATTCTGAATCTTAGCAGAATTTTATGCTTAAACATATGTAAAATTATATTCAAATTCTGTGCATGAATCAAATTCTTCCCCTTCTTGCTTTCCATCTAATTGATCTCCATCTAATTATTATTATTATTATTATTATTATTGTTTGTGGTATGCCCCTCTAGATCTGTCAAGTTCCGCAAAACTAGGGTTGCCATGGAGAGACACAAAGGATGATCTTCGTCATGTAATAGGCTAGGTGGTGAGGCCACTCTGGTATATTGGCCATATCTTATGTTTCGCATGACGCTTGATATGGGGAGACTCATTGATTGTATACGAAAATGGACAACCCAATGGACAACAAAACATCTTTATTGCCATCTTGGCTGCAGTACAAGTTATAAACATGCCCCCTCTAGGTTAGTGGATGCGACATGGGCCACACTAAAAAATTAAACAAACAGCTTTTTTTCCCAGAAGGTGGTTTAAGTCATTTTAAGTAGTTCTTACCATGCTGATGTAAGTACAAGTGTTCATTTTTTTCCTCTTCAATTTGGCTTTTTTTACAACACTTGATACTATAAAAAGAGGTTGTAAAGTCATGATTGACAGATATGATTGACAGTGATTCCTGAGAGAAGTATTCACCTGCTGGCTTATTTCCAGGAATTCTTTGGCGCTAGAGTGCGACCATCAAGAAGATATATAATATTAACATTACACATGTTTACATTCCCAGGTCCCTGTCCAACTGAATATTGCCCATTGTAATTTTGAAAGTCCACCAAAAATTAACAGTGGAATTGTCTTTGCTCTGAATATAGCATAATGTTCTGCTGGCAGTGATGCTTTGGCTGATAAGTAAAGCCAGATTGACTGTGAGCTAGCAAGCTAGTTTAGCAAGGTTCTATTACAGGTCACTGTAAGTTAGGCAGCAATGGAAATCACTGGGAAAAATCTCTTCACTTTTTTCCGGCCCTTTTTCTTTGGCAATTGCTACAGGTACGGCAGTTTTTCAATGCATTTCAATGTGGAGAGGTACGGCAGACCCCATTTCAAACCCTGTCCTAACCTTACCCCAACTTTTAACCCTTCCCCTAACCATAATCCCGTACCCTTACCTTGATCTCATGAAATCGAGTGCCGTACCAATACAAACGGCTGTGCTTCTAGACACTGCATTATTCACCGGTGTGTGAAGAGTATGAATTTGATTTATGGCTGTCCATTACACAGGGCACCTTTAAAAGTTTAATTACCTGAAATTGCTTGCCACACAGAAAAAAAATAAACAAACAAACAAAAACTTTATATGCAAGGGTCTTTTATTCAGTGTTTTATTCTTCATGGCACTTATGGATATTTCTATTAAAATTTGGCTTAAAACAGAAAATAAAATTTTTAAACACAAAATGCACCCAATTTGGACAAATTAACAGCTTGTTAAAGTCCTATGATGGCAATTATGGTTGGGACAAAAACCAGCATACACAGGGATGCCCCAGGACCGGGTTTGGGAACCTCTGGTCTAAAAGAAAGTAAATGAAGGATTTGGAGTGGCCTGGCGAAGTCCTGACCGGAATTCAATGGAGATACTGTGGCATGACCTTAAACAGGCCGTTCAAGCTTGAAAACCCTCTGATGTGGCTGGTGACGAAACAATTCTGCAAAGAAGAGAGGGCCAAAATTGCTACATCGATATGTAAAAGACTCATTGCCAGTTATCGCCAGTGTTTGATTGCTGCTGTTGCTGTCGAGGGTGGCACAACCAGTCATTAGGTTTGGGGGAGGGGCATTATTTTTCACATGGGTGATTTTTCAGAACTGTTTACCTTGAATGAATTAATTGATCATTTAAAAGCTGCATTTTGTGTTCACTCACGACATATTTGCAGTATATTAAAGTTAACCGGATTATCTTAACATAGGGCCTATGACAAATTGGGAAAAAGAAGAAGAAGAAAAAAACTAGAGGGGGGCAAATACTTGTCCGCAGCTCCTTATTCGAACAGGTAGGATCGAAGTAAAATTACGTGACTGTGACCTCAAACCCCGTTGTTATTTTATAACCAACTCTAATTGATTGATTGAAGCTATAAATTCTATCGTTCGAAAATGTACCCATGTACGAAGGAACCCATTTCAGATGCAGACGACATCTGAGTATTGAATATACAGCTTGGTTTCCCAGACCATCGTAGACGTTGAACATTTTCTCCTAAATCAACCATTTCTCCCTCTGACGCAGTTCCCGCGGTTCGAACTCCAGGACAGAAGCTGCGGTTTCTGTCCGCGTCGCATGAGCGAGTTTACCGTCTGCCCTTGCGGCGCAATTTGTTTCGACCTGGAGAGACGCTGAGAGCAACTCCTATCGGTCAGAACCACCTAACCGAACAGCGCCCGCTTTTTCCAGTACACATGAACGTGTTCTGTATTTTTACCTGAGAAGCATCAAGAAAAAGAAATTTCCGATGGCATCAACTGGTTTTTGGTCTCATGGAGGTGAAAACGGGCGCGACGACAGCGACCAAAGCCACAACGCATGTAAGTATTTAAAACTAGGATGGAAACTCAAGAGAGTAGAAGATTTTACTATGATTGGCAGACTATTAAGAAATGCAGACAGCAGTGATAATGCACATTACGAGTTGTATACTCATCGAGCTCATGCTTTTTAAATCCACTGTATGTATATTTTATGCACACTGGTCTCGGATATATGAAACTGACGAAATATTAATTAGCGAGTTTATCATCCTGTACTGTTATAGCGAGAGCTTGGTGCCAGGCTGCCCAAAAAATTACCGGTGATCTTGGATCGAAATTATATGGTACGTTTTACTATTTTACGACGCTCTTATTTATGTGTCATCATTGATAATTTGTTAAACCCATAGTAACACTGGCATTTTTTCAGCTGAGTTGTTTATATTGTTGTAGCCCTGCTAAACATTGTAGAGGGGAAAAAAGCGGATCGTTCTTCTTCAAAAGAAGTCCTAGATACGGCAGAAAATTGTGACTGCAAAAAACCGTGCAATTGTTCTAAAGGAATTGATCTATCTAAACTGTACTCAACAGGTATGGATCTTGCGTCAATTTAATTCTTACATTTTTGTTTTAAATTGGCAGTATGATTTCATATTAATACATGACAGTCATAGCCTACTCGAGCAGTTGTCCACACGGCTGACTATTTCAAGGTCAGTCACGGCAGTATCTATTTGCATTTGAACTTTCACTCATCTTTCTTCCAGATTTATTGCCTGCATCAGACGGAGATCAGGCAACGATTTGTTTCCTGCGGGAAGTTGTGGACGTAATGCTGTCATATATTGTGAAATCGTTTGATCGGTCTACGAAAGTGATAGATTTTCATTATCCCAACGAACTGCTTGAAGCAAACAACTGGGAACTCTCAGACGATCCAGAAACACTGGATGACGTATTATTAAACTGTGAAGCAACACTGAAATACTCAGTCAAAACAGGTGAGAAATATTTTTTCCTCCCCTATGTTGCTGCCTTTGACGGCCATTTTCACAGAACAAGTCATATTTAACGCTCGGAAAACACATTATTATAATGCAATTATTATTATTGGACACCTGTTCAATTTCACCTTACAATCTGATTGATGGTAAGCCATTGCGTCGTCATATTTTGAATGAAATCTGGTCAAGATTAGAAAACTTTCCATAATATAGCATTTTCACCATGTGTATGTCGGGAGAATTTTAATCGTGATTTCCTGAAATCAGTGGCATATGCATGTTACTTGATTTTTTTATACATTCATGTGTTTCGTGGCACCAAATAAAATGTGTCTAAAGTTTTAGGTTAAGACTAAGATGTAAGGTATTTTGGACACTGTTAAAGTATCATCTTGTGCTTGTCTTAAACCTTGGAATTTATATCTGAGCAAACTTGCTTCAAGAACCTGATGAGGCTGTAGCCTATTCAAGCACAAGCAAGTAGCAACATGTGTACCAATATTATTGAACAATTCTGGGTGTTCTCTCTGCTTTGTCCATTTATAGGACACCCCCGCTACTTCAATCAGCTTTCCACTGGATTAGATATGATTGGTTTGGCAGCGGAGTGGCTTACATCTACAGCTAACACTAACATGTGAGTAATGCTTGTCTGTTATTCACCAGCTATGAAGGCTTATTTTCTCTCCCATTTTTCAACTGTTATGCACCTGACAGCTCTGATAGCTCTCATGAAGATTAAGGCCTCTCCACCACCAAAATTATTTAAGAAGCAATCATTTACATTCATAATTTAGAAAACACACACCCACATGCACACACACGTGCACACACGCACACGTACACAAACACAGAAGGGGGGATGTGATGCACTAAAAGCTATGAATGACACCTTATTTTGAGGTTTTCCTTTTTTAATATGCACCATCAGTCACAAAATTAAAACCACCTGCCTTATATACTGAAGGTTATTATTTGCGGATTTATTTGCTCTGAGTGGTTTTAATGTTTTGGCTCATTGGTGTATTTATCAATTATTTGGAGCCTGTCATTTGAATCCTATGGGCTGCTCTATGACGGTGTCTGTTCTAGATCATTTTTTGTTCCTTGTGGGGGGAAAAAAACCTGGTAAACAGAAATTATTCTGGCCATTTGAAAGGTAAAAAAAGAAAAATTAAATATGCAACATATACGAAACCTAGACCCATATTAAAACAATGATGTCTTCCTTAAATTTGTCTTTGGTGTTGTTGTTTTCTTTGTTAAAAAACTGAAGTTGTATAGATACATATTTTCCATGATTGTTTATGTTTGTGTTTGGAACCTGGCCATGTGATCAGGTTCACTTATGAGGTTGCTCCAGTGTTCGTGCTGCTGGAGTATGTCACTCTGAGGAAGATGCGAGAGATCATTGGTTGGCCAGATGGGCAGGGGGATGGAATATTCTCACCAGGTTTGTGTCAATTGGAGTGGGTAGGTATCCATCTGAAGCTGAGAAGTGTGTGGGTCAATGCAAAGCTGTCCATTATTGTGCCAGGTACTCTCGCAACTTACTTTTTGTGACTTTGAATAGCAATTTAATATGGTTCAAAGCAGGGAGACAGAGTAGACATTCTATTATCATAATAAATTCAATACTTAATGGGAGAGGTATGACAAATTTTCCCAATATACACAGGTGGACTGTAGTAGAGTCTATCAATAAATTGTCATTTTATAACTCCTTAAGCATTGCAAACTGCAGTCCAATCTTTGCATTTTATCACAGATTAGGTCCATTTAATTGCAAAAATGATTAGAACTAGACAAATGTGGTTGAAGAATGAGGGAAGGGTATACCACTGAAACTTAACTCCTTTGCGCAGAATCCAAATATGGCTGTTTGTGCATTACTCCAGTTAAGGCTTTATCATTCATTCAAGATCTGTGCTTAACCGAGCGGGGGGAAATGGCTGAAATGATTCAAGTTGCTTGAAGCATTTAGAATTATATTGTATTTTACTCTCTTTTCATAATTTTAGTTCAGAGTGAGGGCCACAAACACAAAACATTTTCATGAAAATTCAGCAATGAAATTATCAAAAAAAAAAAAAAACGAGAGTTGAAAAATGGCTGGGAGTAAAAATAATACATTTCTGGGATCATAAACTTCTTGACCACAAGTCTTCTTCATATGACAGTGCTTTTCAAAATTATCTACTCTCTATGAGTCAAATATGCTCTCCAAGTGGCTCTCCATGCTTTCAGAGCCCTCAAAATAGTGCACTGTCAAATTCTAAAATAATCATATGTTTAACATTAATCAACATTCTGCTCTTGAAGTTCAATATGAATAAATGATTTTCCTTCGGAATTTTGCATGAATTTATCAATACGGGTGTGGATGGACATCAATCGTCACCAATAACCTCTCCACATCAAAAACATGCCTTTTCTCCATGATGAATTTCAGAGTTTTGTCTATTTTTCTACAAAGCAGCATTAGCAAGCATGCGCACTCATTAAAGGAACTGTTTATTTTACAGTCAGAATGTTCATGCTGAGACAGAAAGCTCGCTGTTTGCAATATTGATCATCAAAGTGAAACACATGCTGGAATAATCACCTCTCGCACCCTATAAGGCACAAGTATAACTCACTAACACAATAATATCTGAAATATACCTTAACTAAACAGAAATTCCACCATTGAGTAAAAGCAGGCCATATGCTAGCTTAAATTGACCAGAGTCGTGGGTGCAATGAATGAAGCAGGGATTTACTGAAGTTTTCGAGCTGTTCGCATTTTAAATGAGCGAAAATCCAAGGCATTCTATTTCGTTGACTGCAGTATGAATTCTAAAATGGATCGTCACATTAAGCAAAATGCCAGCACATGCAGAATTATTAGCAAAGGTTAATGGCTACTCTTGTTAACCAATGTGGCAAACTAGCTTGGTGATCTCGGTGGTAAATAGTTTGCTAGCTGGCTAGAATTAAGATAGTGCTACTCCAAACAAAGTCAGTTCAGTCAGATTTAACCATATATTGTAATATGACCTCCATTTGAGTTTGGCGCAGACTCTGCTTGAGTGATGCTCTGGAAAAATTGGAGCAAGCATTACACAGACAGTCCCAGAGATCGCAACCCCCCCGGCAGAGCCTGAGATTCTTTTGAATCTCGTAAAACTTTAAGTTATTGAACATGATATGAACATGTTCTGCTTAAAATTAATCACGATAATTACAAAGGAGCAGGCTGGGGAGGTGGTGGGAGAAGAGAAACATTTCTTAATTACCCAAGTATGAGCGATGTAGAGGGCACGGCGCCAGAGAAATGAAGGAACGCTGCCTGATAAAAACTTGTCATTTAGGTGAGAGGAGCTAATGTTAAGACTACTGTACAGAGACAGGCTTATGACCAGCTTGACTACTCTGCCTGACTGAACTAATGTCCAAGGCTCCATTTCTACTCACCCTGTGAGAGGAAAAACTCTCCATCATTAAATTTCTCTTCCAAAGAATCAATGTTGTCAGCCATCCAGTCTGTTCCATTCAGAATAAGTGCCATTTTCCATCTCCGAATCACATTTACATCCCGCAAGCATAACCTCAGCACTTGAAGGTTGTTTCTGGAGGTCTTTTTTTTTTCATGCAATCACATTTTTTTTTGGCTGCATAACATTGAGAGCATACAGCCTAATTGCTGTTGTGCAAGTGTTTAAATACTTTTTTGAGGGTCCAATTAATGTCTTTTAATCGCTGAGGAAATTTTACGCTGTTTGGATTAAACAAATTGGATAAAAAAACATGTCAATCAATAGTTAATTGCTAGAAAAGTTTCACGTGGGCGTGGACTATAAGGTTGCATTATGCAGATAAGCCCGAGCAAAGCATTAAAGTGAGCACATTTCCATGAGGTTTTGTTTGAGGTTCTAAACGTCAGCTGAATTCCTTGAGAGATGAGTCTAAGCATAAATCAATGGTAGGGAATCACATGTTTTTGATAACTGACAACTATAATTGGTTGTAGAATGAAATTGTATCAATACCATGTAGAATTTTTCTTCCGAAAACTGATTTTTTTGTGTTACTTAATTAGGATACCGTTGGCTCACTATAGCTGAAGTGGTTACTACAAAGGACAAAGATTTTTTTCTGTCACAAGAGATTTTTTTAGAACTGCTGGATAGATACTATGGGCAAGTATATTGAGCAGGTTGGACATCAGACTTAGCTGAGGAATTTAATTCATGCAACTCCTGGAATACAGGAATGGGATTGAACTCATCCATTTTCTAAACTATGTTCAAGCTCAGCTTGCAAGTGAATATTCAATAACTGATCCAGGTGTCCCATCCAGTGATAGAATATTATAACCGCGTGCATAAATAGAGCAGCTCCATGTCTGCTGGTGTCTACATCTGCGTAGAGGGGTTAAGCTTTCTCCTTGTAGGCAAAATTGACAGTTTGGCCTATGATTAGTGATGGCACTACAGGAAAGGGTATAGGCTCCATACTATCCACAGGGGAACTACTCCTGTCTCAAGGAATAACAGCAAATTTTGTCTGATTCCCCTAAGAACTGTTTGACTTATTTTATTTTTGAAAAAGTTTTTTGGCATAAAAGTGGTGTCACTGGAATGGTCATAGTGTCACCAGAAAAAAAAAGGATTTTTTATGCACCACAACTTTCACTCGAAAATCGATTTGATTCCCATTGAATACGTTTAGCACTACTGCAAAAGTAATAAGTAATAGAGCCATCAAAATCAATAAAGTCCCACCTCTATGGCACCAGGAATGTTGACTGCAGATTTGACAAGATTCCCAGTTTACTGCATTTTAAAAAAAGAAAAGTTTGTCCTCGTGATGATCATAAAGGGGAGGTTATAGTGTCGCCAACATTACCTCGATACAGTAGGAACAATCACAGAAGGCTTGACACGATTCCCACTAAAGCTGTCTGACTCATTACAAATAAAATTTTTTGCATTTTAACGCATTACAGGGCTACCACTCTGTAGCTTCCTCCTCTATGTCATCAGAAATGTTGAAAGCAGATTTAACGATTTCCATTAAAGCCGTTTGAGTTATTATAATTCGTAAAAAAAATTCAAGTTCGGCCTTTGGGCGGTGCGACAGCAATGGTGACCTCAGTAATAGACCTGCTATATACACCAGCAAGGATCGCAAGAGGTGTGACCAAATTCCCACTGAAATTGTTTGAGTCATTGCATTTGGCGATGGTGAAGTTGGTGAAACTTCATTTGTTGAAATTTTAACTGGTGGTTGCCCTACAGGAAAGGTTGTAGGGTCACACAAAGTGATAGGGTCTGTCCTCTGAGCACAAGGAATTAAGTCGAGGAGTTTCATGTGGTTCCCATGAAAACTGTTTCAGTAGTTATGTTAACAATAAGGACAGTGGCAATAGCAGCGGCATCCAAAATGAATCCAGTGATATATTTATACATTGCCAACTCATAAATGTCTCCATAACACTCATTAATTTTGAGGCTTGCAAGACAAAGCCATCAGATTCTTTTGACAACCAGCCAACTATTGTCACTTTTGGAAGTTGGATGATGATAATATACAGAGATGCATTAAAAACGCAAAATGGTTTTTATCATCTAATTTGAAAACTGATCATTTTTCCTATTGCTGCTTGACATGATGACATTCAGGTATGGTAAGTATTGCAAAATGTCAAGTGTCTCGGTTCGAATCCTTTCTTGGTTTAACACCTCATTATGATTATCTAAATGCAGCACAGTTCCCTGGATTATGGTTGTGAATCACATTGGGAGAAATCATTTTGCACATGAAAAGTTGAAGATCTGGGCCAATAAAAACACACATAAACAAAGTCACATCATTCCCATTTCAAATGCCACAAACAAATGAATCTCAGAAGAATCAAACATTTTGAATGTTGAATGATGGCCAGTCTCAAAGAAAAGATTCTAGGTGCATTAATGTCCATTAAATGACTGTATCCAGCTGTAAATGACTGTGTCAGCTGTCGTCCCCGACAAAGTGCGTCATCTGTGACTCCACAAAACCACATTCCATAAAACGTCTTCTGCTATGGGACACCGTTTGCAAAATAGGGTGTTTTGTTTTATACCGTACAGTTTTTGCACATTTAGCATCAAAAACCGGGACAAAGATTGTTGCCATTTTAAACGGTCTGTTTTTCACATTTACGCACAAATATGTGTAAATTGGTGTAGAAAAGCTGATATTGTTTTTTGTATAACTTTCGAGCTGGTTTGCTATCTAGCTTGCAAACTAAAGTGATGTCGAACTGTATAGTGTTATAGCTAACGCGCCAATGTATTTAGCTACATAGCCAACTGGCTAGCGAGCTAAGAAGGCTTCAGTTCCCTTTATCATTTAACCTTTAGATTTAGTATTTAATGTCCACTTTTTCCTTCTACAAAAAGTTATACTACAAAAAACAATATCACCTTTTCTACACCAATTTACACATATTTGTGCGTAAATGTGTGAAAAAGAGACAGTTTAAAATGGCAACAATCTTTTATCCCGGTTTTTGATGCTAAATGTGCAAAAGCTGTACAGTATAAAATAACACTCCCTATTTTACAAACGGCGCCCCATATTCTGCCATGTCAGATAATGCATAAGAACTACTGAATTGACCGCCAATGTAACGATAAAAATGAGGGCGAGTCTCACTACCAAAAGCACAGTTTCTTGAGACTGCGTTTTGCTACTATGAAAGAAACCATTTACCACTACTTCAAACAATATATTTTATTATGCATTTTTAAGGCCTCTCAGTATATTAATAATTACACTTCTAATTCTGGGGGCCCGATTTGACTGCATGCACTGTGTCTGACAATATTTGCAGAAACTGATCGGCATGTAAATTCCTGCTGCAAGGACTAACGGCTGGTTTTCTGCCAGCACTACATGCTATTGGTTATAGAGATGAATGAGGAGGGGGAAGGGTGGTTTCCTTGCAAATTACAAGGCACCAGCAGCAGTGTCATTTAAATCAGTGGTTCCCAAAGTGGTCCTGGGGGACCCCTTTATATGCTGGATTTTGCTCCAGCCGCATTTGCAATAAAAGAACCTTAACGAGCTGCTAATTTTTCTTGAGAAGGTGCTTTTGATGTTTAGATGGATTACTTATCTTGCATGTCAACATCATTCCAGAAAAATACAAAACCAAAAGGTATGTATGTTCATATCATGCTTCTTGCAAAATGGCAAACGACGACATTAAAAAAGAGTTAGCATGAACCACTGAGGTAATAGGCTCCTAACTTAATTTGACATCAATTATTATTCTGTCTTAAACATCGATGCAAAGAGGTCTTTGTCTTTGAATTGTCTTTATCTATCAGATGGCTACGATTGGTGGCCTGGTAGCCACTTCCACTAATTAGTAGCCTATTGATTCAGATCTGTTTCAGTTTGATCGGCGTATGTACACCTCCTTAAGATTTTAAATATTCTTACCTAAAGTGCCTGTTTGAAAAATGAATAGCTTAAAATAATTTAATTGCAAATGAGGTGGAACAAAAAATGGAACAAAAACCAGCGTAAGCAGGGGGCCTCAAGGACTGAGTTCAGAAACCACTGATTTAAATGAGGTTCTGGAAGTCAATATTTGGTAGCTTTCTAAAACATAAGGTGGTCCACATTCGACTAGCTGAAACCATGTCTCAATTGCAGCACCGCCTACCTTTAATTTTACCAGAAGGTGCTGACTAACAGAATAATGTCTCCATAATCAATGGTGATAATGTGACTCATGCCTCTTGATTGTATTGTGTTCTATTGTATCAATGTTTTTTACTTGCAGACATACATTTGGCATTGACGATGTAACTTAGCTGTGGAGCCTTTGTGCTCTTTCTCACAGTCAGTTTCACTCTACTGCAGATGTATATCCTGGCCTGGTCGAGGAGTACTCAAAACATGTCTGTCACAACTTAAAGTGAGACTCAAAAATGTTTTGGTCGCTGGATTTTATTTGATTCCACCTACTTAGTTTGACACAGTACTTTTTGACGTACGGAATTAGCACTGTAGGCTACATATGCATTGATTGACGGAGTGTGGAATACTTATAGGGCTTTTCCATTAGCACCTACTTGGCTCTACGCGATTTGACTTGACTCTACAGGGTTTATAGGGGTTTCCATTAGGTGATGTTACCTGGTACCAGGTACTTTTTAATCCCCCGCAACAACGTTGTTTCGGTGGTTATAAAAATGGAGTCCGTCCGTCCGTCCGTCCGTCCGTCCGACACGTTCGTCAGTCCGTCCTACACGTTTGTTGTCCGGGCTATAACTTTGAAACTAATCATCCGATTCTGTTTGTAAAAATTTTGTAATTTTTCACGTTTTGGTGAAAAAGCGACACATTTGTGGAAAATCTGTAATGTGTCGTGTCCGGGCTATAACTTTCAAAATAATCATCCAATTGTGATAATGTTTGGCATCAAGGTGTACAAACACTTAAAGGTGTGTCATGAAAAACAATTTTGAAAATATCTTTACAGTTATTTGCGTTTTGGGTCAAAAAGCGACAGATTTGTGGGAAATCTGTAATGTGTCCTGTCTTGGCTATAAATTTGAAACTAATTATTCGATCGTGATTATATTTCGCATCGAGGTGACATAAAGGTGCGTCATGAAAACAATTTGGTATAATTTTCAGAGTTTTCTGATGCATACTTTCCGGCCTATTTTTTTTGCAAGGAAATTAACAGCCTTGCGATTAGTTCAGTTCTTTAGAAATCTAAATGCATATAAACATTCTCTATTCAAAAATGCAATGCCAGTTGCGGGGGATATTGCTTGACAATGTCAGCAGCTTGTTAGTACCTACTCAGCCAGGGTTCCAAGCGAGTTGAGTCGGGCTGAAATTGTGACATCGAACGGACTGCAGGCCACTGATTGGCCAGGGAGTGATGCTTACTATGATGACCCACCCACTGGCGCCCCGCTTTATCGGCCCATTCAAGATTGTACGGAAGATCAATCCGGTTACGGTCCAGTTGAAGCTCCCGTGATCTCTGCGCATACATCCGGCGTTCCATGTCTCGCGGATTAAGCCAGTTAGCACTAGCGTCCTGGCGCCCGCGGTGGCGGCGGAGGCGTGGTTGAGGGCGGGCCGGTTTATACTGTGCGCCGCATTCTGGCTGAGAGGCGCGTAGGTCGCGGGGTCTAGTTCTTGGTTGATTGGGATGGATATGGTCCCGAGGAGCAGTGCTGGGTCCCTTTGCTGGATATTCTGGATCCCTTGCTTATTTCAGATTTTCGTGCGCGGGGTTCCTTGGGGACTTCTGGAGCTGTCCCTTAGAGGGGGGGTCCTGTCATGGTTTGGGAGCTTTGTTAGCTCCTTTTTGTTACTCTCGTCCGGGACGATATCATTTTGCTCACCGTCGGATTCCTTAGCCAGCTGGCATTGATTGGGGCATTGCCCGGACTCTATTTAAGCTCCCGTCCTTCCTCGTTCGTGTTGCTGGAGTGTCATTTTGCTCTTGACGCTTTAGCCAGTAAGGTATTTGAGAAGTTAGAGGATTGGCAGGATCTTAGCTGCATTTAAGGAGAAGTGTTAGTGAGTAAGGGTTTGATTTGGTTTTTATTTCCCTTGCTTTGATTTTTGGTTCAAGCTCGCCTGTCTGCTACCACGGACTGAGTCTGGTCCGTTGGTGGTGCGAGGCTCGTGATTTCTATCTGATTTTATCTCTCAGCACGTTGCTGATTTTCTCTTTTATTTCGGGCCACTGCACATGGCGTCCTACAACCTACGCCATCAAAGATTCCTGTTAGGTCAAACAGTGTCACAAACTTAACTCAGGTGGCATGACAGAGACTTCTTATTCTGAAGTGTCTGTGATCGAGGCAATCCAAATGCCCTCATTTCTGCAGTCAAAATAACAATTGCCCTGTTTTTTATGCCAAAGTTTAAATCATTCTGTCATTAAAAGTAATTTTTTTTTTTAAATTCTGGAATTGAGTTATGCAGGACAAAATATTATGAGATGTAATAAAATTATTAAATTTACCAGTATGTCACAGATACACACGTGGCATATTACAATGACAAAATCTCATGGTAGGTTTCGGGAGTCGCTTGCTGTTCTCCCCAACGCAACACAATCAAAAAAACACCTCACTATGACGGAAGTGATTTTGATAATTTAATGTTTCTGTGTTTCTCATCGTAATTGTCATGTACCAGAAAGTACACTGTATTCTACAACAAGATGTGGCTTGAGGTATCCTGTATCGACTGGTGCAGTTTGTAGCGTGTAAAAAAGCGTTGTATTTGGAACACATCCGTTGTTCCCTTATTGAACATCCTGCATGCTTTTTATGTATTTTTTTTTAACTAAGTAAATGCTCCAAAAACTTCCTCATGATATTAAATCTTGTTTATTACTGAAGTGCAGTTAATAAAGTTGTTTATTAATGGCCACAAAATATAGGCAGGCACCTAAATGGAATAAAGAAAATTTGGCGTATACATTCTTTTTGTGCATACACCAGAGGTCTGTGGTTTTACTTGTATCGAAGTTGAATGGGCCATTTTCGATGGAACGCTGCTCACATTATCACCACTACTTCAAGCTATTGTTTAATGCCGATGTACACTACAGGCCAAATGTTTGGAAGCAAGATCAAATTTGGACAAAAAAAGATCATAGTTTCACCGGCATACTTTGCAAAATTAACATGGTTATTATATAAAGAGTCTCTTATCAGAATACATTTTTACTCAAATTATCAGGCCCTGTATTACTAGACTCATGGTCCTAGTGCCTGCCGGATTGCTGTTGGCATCTGGTGGGCTGTAAACCATGACATAAAGTGAATAATGGAAACTGTGATTTGTTTTTTTACGTTTTCACTGAAGTTGTGACTCTTGCGAATCTTCTCAACCCAAAAACTAAGCCCCTCTTTTCTTTTGTTAACATTTTTTCAGCAATGGTCTGGTAACATCAGGTAAAAAGAGGAAAATGGTGCTTATCAATGAAGGAATATTTTAATCATGCAGTAAATACATCCCAAAATCTACAGATTTCATATCAGTTTTTAAGAATGGCATTGTGAACAGGAGCTTGAAGTTGCTTCCAATTTTTTGACTTGTATTGGCCTTACTTCCAAATTTCTGGCCTGTCCTGTTTGTTGAAATATAAACAGGAGCACTTCTCCCACTGAATGAATGTAGAAACGGTCGTTTTGCGTGTATCGCACGTTTGAGAAAGTCATGCCCTGGGGCTAAATGTTAAATGACTTCAGCAAGATGTATCAAGCACCTGTTTTCTATCCACTAGGTGGTGCCATCTCAAATATGTATGCTATGCTGGTGGCGAGGTTCAAGATGTTTCCTGAGGTGAAGGAGAAGGGTGTTTCTTCGATTCCCAGCTTGGCTGCCTTCACATCTGAGCACGTAAGAACTAATTGCTATATTTACAGACCCTAATTTGGCTTGCTACACTGCCGAATGCCAATACGTCCCTATAATACAAAAGTTTACATACAGCCATTGGCATTTACAATCGAAGTGGGTCACCATAAATGTCAACTTCGAGAGGAAAAATGGAAAAAAACTTCATTTTTTTTTTGACAAAATATTCTGAGATGCTGGCTCTATTAAAAAGAGAGCGTGAGCCCAGTAAGTAACTGTGTTTGTTTTTTTGTGTGTGTGTTAGGTTGGTAACATTTGTGCTGTTATACTTGAGCAAGACTTGTCTGTTTATTTGCATCCAGTATAATTGAAGTAATTAAATCACGTGTCAATCTTGTGAATTTTGCTTGACGAACCAATCTGACACATATTCAGAGTACTCCACCTCAGAACCAGCGACTGAGGTAGAACCTTAAGGAAAAAAAGGGACAGAATTTTTTTTAACCAAGAAGATCTTCATGTTGTAATTGTCATTGTCTTTTCCTCATGGCATTTCTAATAATCTGAAAGCTGTTATGGTTGGTAACGACATTTTCATTTCCATTTTTGTGTTAACTTCAACGATTTCCCAGAGTCATTTTTCAATCAAGAAAGGAGCTGCAGCTCTTGGGATCGGAACAGACAGCGTTATCTGCATCAAGGCAGACGAAAGGTAGAACTGTTAATTCAGAAATCCCTCAAACACTGTGGCAATGCTCCAAGTGCTGACAGCAAAAATGCACATGAAATGAAATTCTGTTTTCTTTCCTCAGGGGCAAAATGATGCCATCAGACCTTGAGAGGAGAATCGTCGAAGCCAAACGGAAGGTAATTTATCTGAGAAAAAAAAAGGCATTACCTCTTTGGGTGCTTGCAATTCACGAAGGTAATATAGCAGAAATTCTGAGCAATGTGTTTATTTTGTCTTATGGGAGATTTGACTTGGATTGTGTGTGTGTGTGTGTGTCAGTGTATATGTGTGTGTGCATTGGTGTGTAAGTGTGTGTGTGTGTGAGTGTGTGTGTGCGTGTCTGCACGTATGTTGGCATATGTGTATGCATGTGTGTGTATGCGTGCGTGCATCGGTGTGTGCGTGTGTGTGTGTGTGCGTGTGTGTGTGTGTTTGCACATAATGGCAGTTCACTCTGCGGCTCCGTCAGTTTGCAGTGGGAGTTGGCCGGTGAAACATGAAACCTCTCCAAAACATCATGAGTAATACATGACATTGAGACATTTACTATCTATTGAGTCAATTCCCACTGTTATTACAGTAAATAATAGCTTTTCAGGAAATACTTTGAGTCAACATGCTCCTTTCTACGTCCCCAATGTAAGTCCCTCCAAAAGAATGCCTTTCTTTTATCTTGATTTTTAAATCTCATTATGATGCCTGATTGACTGTGTCATTGTTAATGCTCCAGGGCCTGGTTCCATTTTTTGTGAGCGCAACAGCGGGCACCACAGTGTATGGCGCTTTTGACCCGCTCCACAGCATCGCTGACATCTGCAGGAGGCATGGCGTCTGGATGCATGTGGACGTGAGTGAGACTGAGAGGACTTGTGCCAGTGTCACTGGGGTGTTCAAGAGGAGACTGTATCCTCAGTGCTTTTCCAACCCTGGAGCATCAACTGTCTGTATACAGCAGCTTCTAGTACAATACACAACCTACATAGAGGGAGAGCAGAAATCCGTTTATCTTGACTTCTTTATCATTATTATTATTATTATGCATTATTGTGCATTTTATTTGTTTGCTTTACACATCACATTACAATGAAGTAAAGCAACACAGAAACACATATATACAACAGAAAAAGAAAACACACACACACGCAAAAAACCCTTAGTCAAAATAGAATTGCTACTACCCATATACAAGGAAAGTGGACAAAAATGGGCATAAGAGCGTACAACTAATGATATAAAAAGTTTAGGGCAGCATTATTTCAGAAATGAGTGGGTGTTTGTCATAATAGCCAATCCAGTACACAGATAATCCAAGATGACTTTAATGTTTTCCTTATCCTCCGGATTCTCACAATCGTCCCTTAACAGAAGAAAGGCCCTAATGGCCTCAGCAGTCTGGTTTTCACCTCTAACAGCAAAATATGATGAAAAGTTTACAGATTGTAATTTCCATCTTGGTAACCTTAGGTTATTTGATAAAACAGTGATTGAATTTGACACAGGGCTTCTGCTGCCTTGTAAAGCCAGTCTAATAACTAGTGAGACATTTGAATTGGTACTATGCAGACACTTTTGGAGAAAATTCATAAAACTCTTCTGTAAGAGTACATCAAAAGTATAACTATCCATGATATAGGGCAGCACATTACGGTGTGTCATCGGATGAAGGCCTAGTAATTTACGAACAGCCTTCCTCCAGGCCGTATGAATCAAATGCACCTCGTTACTACTAACATCCCACAACTGGGAGCCTTAAAAATATGTACAGAAAGACTGAAACAGTTTACATGATGTCATGCACTCTCCTGCATACTGTGAACTCATGAGAACATAAACATCGCAAAGTCTTGTTTACCTCCTGTCAATGTTTGACTGCAGTGCTCTTTTTTCACAATTAGGAATAAGAATGCAGCATTTACTAAGAGGTTATGTGACATCGATGTGTGTGGCTGTCTCTTTTCAGGGGGCCTGGGGTGGTAGCCTGCTCATGTCCCGCAAGCACAGGTGGAAACTGAATGGAGTTGAAAGGTTAAGTTAAATCCTTATTCCAGCTCATTGTGCACCACCAGTGAAGACAGAAGCAAGAATAACTGTGTTGGAGGGTGTTCTCGTGTTGGCCATCTTTGATTTTCAGTGCCCTTTCCACTGTCTGCTGCTCATGCATGCTGATTGCAAATGAAATCACGATGCTTTCGACAGAATTCATAAATATTAAAGGTATCCTGAAGGAATAAATAAAAAAACTTTATTTTTAAGGCACCGTTTCATTTTCTAGTTTATCGGTTATTTATTTAGAATTTTTAGTCTCAAAAGAGTTAGTGACTTTAAACTTGTGAAACAAATGTATTGATTAATTCTGAATCAACCACAAATTTTATTTGGTGTAGGCATTAGTCAGCTCAAAATATTTGGGAACACTATATATGGTTTCCCTTGTTCACTTTTCAGGGCAAATTCCGTCACGTGGAACCCCCATAAAATGATGTCTGTCCCATTACAGTCCTCTGCCCTCCTAGTCAGAGAAGAGGTAAGACTTATCTTAAATCTAGTCATAACCAATAACTCAACATCCTAAAGAATCCAAATTTGAAATCCAAAATCCAAATCCAAACTCAGATTGTGTATTGCACAGACTGAATGTGCAATAAATTTGTGCATATCTGTCCATTATACTACAGTATACGTACCATAACATGACAGAGTGACAAGAACATGGCTTTCAGCCCATTGAAGGTCACCTTTTTCCTAATTATAAAGTATTTCTAATGTTTTTCATACTTTCAGGCGCAATGTGTGATACATTTATTGTACTAAATCATAAAATGAACATGCCACATCATCAGATAGAGAACATGCTAAGTTGAAATGGCGTTTTCAAAAACAATGCTACAAACTGTATATTCTCCTTTTAAATTTCCATTTCAAGTAAAAAGGTTTGTTTATGTTTTCACCTCTGTGATCCCGCCCACTGCCCATTTTGACACTCCAGGGTGCCAGATTGGGCACAATTTACCACACAAAAACAGCATCCTGCAGCTGGGTTAGCAAGCAAGTGATCTGAATCAACAGAGCTCATGTTTCTACTGGATCTTAAAAGTCTCACTTTCCCAATTAAAAACAGATATGTGGCCAGAGACATAATAAAATGTGGGTAAATAGTTGGGAGGCACTTGTTAGACGGAGATAGCTCAGTCCTCATAATGATTTTAAGACCGTTGTAAAGTTTGGTAGCAAATTTTCTACTTAACAGGAAATAATTGAGCTTCAGCTAATCATAAATTGTTTACCACAGCTACTCCTAGCTATTCTATCAAATCTATTAGAAACCATACAGTCACTTTAGAACTATGTCATCAATTTTTTGACAGAATTAATTAATTCATTTAAATTTTGCTTGCAATAAATAGCTTGGTAGATATTTTCGTGAAACAATTAACAGTGCCGTGAAAAAGTATTCGCCTCCTTCCCAATTTCTTCTGTTTTTGCTTACTGGTCATTTGTAAATGTTTCAGATCATTCAAATAATTTTAATATGAGACTAAGACAATGTGAGTAAACACTAAATGCAGCTTTTAAATGATAATGTTATTTATTGAAGGTAAAGTGTTCTTAAAAACATATATCACCTGTTTGAAAAAAAAATTGTCTCCCTAACTACGTATAATAATAATAATTGTTTTAATTCAGCCATATAGGAGAGTTTTGGAACATGAACTGCCTGTTCGGGCTGTGCCACAGCATCTCAACAGAAATCAAGTCAAGACATTGAGTGGACCACTACAAAACTTTTATTTTTGTTTCTTTAGAGCAATTCAGCGGTGGACTTGTTTGTCTGCTTTCAATCATTGTTCTGCTGCATTACCCAATTGTGCTTGAGCTTTAGGTCACAAACAGATTGAGACTGTAATGGTTTTTATGCAGTCCCTCCCCCTCCAGCTGTCTTCGCCTCCAATGAGTCACACCTGCTGCTCGTTGAAGTGGAGGTGTAGTTGAAGTATTTAAGAATCTGCATTGCCAATCGGCATTGCAGCTGCATTCTGGTTTATCCCTGCCGTGTAGTGCTGCTGCTCCCCTGTTTTTTGTTTTTTTTGGTTGCTTTAAACTATGTTTATGAAATCTCTGCTATTTTGATATCAGCCTGTGCTAGTGGGTCGCTTTTTCTCCTTTTGGGTACATGGTCCCAGTGCCGGATTGCAGGTTGCATCCGGCGAGACCGAACCATGACACAGACGCTCTCCCTCAGGATTTTATGGTGGAGAGTAGAATTTATGGTTCCATCAATTATGGCAAGTCACTCTAGTCCTGAAGCAGCAAAACAGCCCCGGACCATCAGACTAACTCTATTGAGTTTGACTGTTGATATGATGTCACTGTGGAATGCTGTGCAAGCTTTACACCGGACATTATGGGACCTACTGTATGTCTTTCAAAAGGTTCCACATTTGACTCAACAACCCCCAGAATATTATCCTAAAAGTCTTGGGGCTCAATAAGTTGCATTTTAGCGTGTGGGAGATGCGTAAATTACGCATGATTCATATTTTGTCTTTGCATCTGTGTTATGTACAGAAGGCAATATTACCATTTTGTTGGTTTTCTTTCTTCTTGATGATGCCATGAAATGAGTTTTCATTACCTGTTATTTCACCATCGCATGCGCACCTTCTATTTGGTATGATGTAATTAAGGGAGGGGAATTTAAAACCCACCGGCGCGTCATCTTTCATACATCATCTGACTCTGAGGAAGACGTCAGTGGACGTCGAAACGTCAGTGTTTTCAATAAAGAGATTGTGTTCTGAGCTCTGTGTGCGCCAGCTTTTGCCTTCTGCCGGAATAGTCCTCGGTGATTTTTTCGGTAAGGTGCGCTTTTCTGTGCTTTTCTGCATACTCACCTTTTGTGTTCTGCCAGACCCACTTTGAGTGTTTGTTGCCAAAAAGCTCTATATTGGGCTCATCTGACCAAAGCACATGGTCCCAGTTGAAGTCCCAGTACCGCTTAGCGAACTCCAGACGTTTGCGTTTATGACTGTGAGTGAGAAAAGGTTTTTTCCCTGCATGCCTCCCAAACAGCTTGTTGGCATGTAGATATCGCCTGATGGTTGTTTTGGAGACTTTGTGACCCCAAGATGCTACCATTTGTTGCAACTGTTTAACAGTGAGCATTGGAGAACTTTTTGTTTCTCTTACCATCCTCCTCACTGTCCATGGTGGCAAAATAACCTTGCGTTCTCGTCCAGGCTTGTTTACCACTGTTCCAGTTGATTTAAACTTCTCAATGATTCCTCTGACAGTAAATATGGGCAGGTGCAGGCGAGTGGCTATTTTCTTGTGGCCATTGCCTGACTTGTGAAGGTCGACACACATCTGCCTTACTTGAATGGTGCGTTCCTTTGTCTTTCCCATGTTGAAGAGTGGATAAGAGAAATGGCCTCTGTGTCACATCATTTTTATACCCCAGGGAAACAGGAAGCAATGAATTACTAATTAAAATGTCCCTAGATACTCTGATCAACTTTGTAAACTACTGTAGAAATGACAGAAATACCTCAATTACATTTAATTCCTAGGAATTGTTAGGGGTGCCAATACTTGTGTAACAGGTGATTTTATGAAAAATAATTATTTCTTAGTCTGGGATTTTTTTTCCCCTTTAAAATTCACTTGAGTTGAAGGTTAGATTTTTCTACAATTTTCAGTGTGAGAGTATGCTTCTCACACTTGGTAGCGTGGTAGTAGCCTTAAGCCTCTCTTACAACCGGTTGTACGGGGTATCTGGCCGCACGGGCTCTGCGATTTGGGGGAAATTTATTGGCCGTAGCCATCTTGTAGAGGACGTAGGGTTTCTGTGGTGTTGCAAGTGTGTCATACTTATGGAGCAAGTGGCTCGTGCAACCCACTTGTGCGCTACTTGCCCACCGTACGAAAATTTGTCGTTTTTGATCGTGCATGCAGCGTGCAGCTCATTCGTGCTAAGTGCGATACTAGTATGGTTGTTGTTTGTTTCACTCACTCGGCACGTACGTGTTGGGAATCGTACGCTGCCCGTGCGCCTCACTCACTTCCATTGCAAGATGGGCGCACTGGCTCCCTACGGCAACTATGTCTACCCCAACGTTTTTCCAGGAGTAATAAAGACAGGGCATCTTGGTCTCATCTTCAGTATCATCTTCAGCATCATCATGGCTACAACATTGGACCAGATTAAATATCAGAGGATGCTCGTGGAGGAAGAAGACCGCTAAGCTGTTGTCTTACCTTGGCAGTTCCCTTGCTTGCTTTCTTGGGAGCCAGTCCGTTTTCTTCTCCTTCTTCTTTTGATCCTTCGCTTCAAAACCCAAAATACAAACTGAAGAAGTGCACTGCCCGTGTGACTTAACAGGCAATTACTAACCACCTTCGTGTGGAGTAGAGCACGTGCTTGCCCCGTAAGTCCTTCATGCGACCTAGGTGGCACAGGCACTTGAGAAGCACAAGATGTATGCACTTACCACTTACTTGACACGTGAGGCTTCAGTACTTATGGCAACGTACGGGGAATGCAAGTGGGAAGTGAGGCAAAAGTGTAGCGCACCTTCCCCTTGCAACCCCCTTGCGTGCTGGCTGCGATTCCGAAATCGCAGGGTGCACGCAGAAAATAATGTGCGTGCCAATTTTCTTCAACAGGCCTTTGCGTGCGGTCTGCGGAGTAGAAAATCCGTACGGGTGTCGTGCGTGTCTCGTGATTTGGCCCATTTTTTCCCGTAGACAGCACGCAGAAGCACACGTGGCGGGTTGTAAGAGAGGCTTTACTGCAAGCCAGTATACTTGAACATTAGGCATGGATATTTAATACTTTGAGATATACTCAAGAAAAGTATAATAATCGAAAGTTTCGAGACAAGTATTCGCCAAATATACTTTGACTTTTCTGTGTACTTTTCAGTATAAGCTAAGTATACTTCAGTATTACTTTGCTAAGTATATCTCTGGTAAGTATCAAAAGTAAACTGAAAGCATACTCTTATTTTTAGTTTAGAAGAAGAATACTAATAGCACACTTGAATAAACTTCTTTTTCGGAAGGGTATTGACACAGGGCTCTTAACTTTCATATATTCGTCTTGAGCTTAAATGACATATTCACGTTCCCATGCTGTAATCAGAAATTATTCTATCGGACCGTTTGTGGAGATTCTCAGGTGGAATTGAAGTCCTTTTGCATTGAAGTTTATTAGTTTCACATGTGTCACGGTGGATTCACCACTAGTAATATGAGAACAGTTATGATTCCGGAATTCTCACGCTTTTCTTCACTCAGGGGTTGGAAGCAGTGGAATTGCATAAAAATGTTTCTAATGGTCTTATTTCATTTAAACAGTTTGAACGATCGCAAAACATACACATTTCGTTGATTGACAGGAACGTGAATGAAGCACAAATTCTCACGGCAAATGCATGAGAGTTGGCAGCCCTTTAAGTTAATCGATTTATCATAATAGCCTAACATGTTACTGAAATGAGATGACGCTAATGGATGACTAACGTCACATAATTTTTACGTTTATTGAGTTCAACTGCTGTGTCAAAGCATAGAGGTAATATAACAGAACTGGAGAGATGAGGAAGTACCACCCCTATTACTTTCAATGGGAGATGCTAGGTAGCTACTTCAGCCCAGGAAGTGCAGAATTGACCGATGTCATCTATAAAAATGGCGTTCCGTGGGTGCTTATTTCCGGCACCATTTCATAAGATTTCATCTCATTACACGGCACAGAAAATGTGTTGTCTGTGCGGATTGGCGAATGTGTTCAAGGGGAAATGACAAGCAACGCTGTTAATCCAGAATACGCGCCCACTATACACTCAATAGGCTTGTTCGGTTTGAACTGCCGGCTGGCTGTGGCTGACTGCGTAGCCAACGAGAACTGCCGTCGACTTCAGGGGAGGAGTATAAAAGGTCTGCCGTCAAGTCGAGCACATTCCCATAGCGTCGGAAACATGGCCAATCTCGCGGCTTTTGCTTTGTTTGTGATGGATGAAATTTAAGCCATTGTTGACCCAGTTTTTGAAAAACAGTGATTTATTTTTGGAGAGAATATCTTTGTTATTCCAAATAAAATATCTATGGGATGAAGTAAAGTAAGTACAGTAGAATTCATGTTCATCAAATATAACTAACAGACGTCAAAAGCGTCATCCAAAACTGAAACCAATTACGATCCATTTCCGTCATCACAGAGGCGTATCCATTTTGCTGCGGCCAGAGGAGAACAACTGTACTATTTGGCTGCAGACGCCTTGATCCCGCGAGGTCTTGTGGTCATATGACAGGGGGATATTACGTAGAAGGTCTGCAGTGCCGACGGAAGTCCAACAAGATTTCTAACCGGCATGCATCACTTCCAGCTGGGTCTGCGCGGCTCCGTGCAGCGCCGCATAAAGTCAAACAAGCCTATTGGCTGAACTGCTGCAGTTAGAGCAACAGCTGGACAGCCAAACTCATGCATGAGCTGTCATCAAGCTCCAAGCAGCAGTTCTTATCTTACTGGCCCTCTTGAAAACATTGAACTGTTGCGTCAGGCAAAGAATAAAATAATGAAGTATTACTGAATACTTTTTCTTTTGTTTTCGCTTTATTTGGCTAGAAAAAATGCGCACTTTTCAATTTGTGTCGATGGCCCTTCAGTGTCTTTGGCCACAAAATTGCATCCATTGAAAACGCGGAAGAAGGAAGCTAACATGCTATCTGGCTGAAGCAAAGGTAGTTCCTCATTCTCTCTGGTTCTATTATATATCTATATGTGTCAAAGAGCATCTTACCTGTCCGCATGAGAGTTGGGGAGTCGTGGAACTGGTAATAGCCCTCAATTTACTGACATCATACAGGCGACACTGTTGGGTCTCGACAAGCGTTATGGGAAATGAGGTCCAGAAGCGCACCTGCAATTACAGCTTACTGCCAAAGATGTCAATATAAACAAACCAATTCAAATCTTACGGATTACCACTTTAAGCACCAGCCTGATGAGCCACTTCGCTTGGGTCTGACTTTGCCTTTTTGATATGTCATGGATACGCTGACAAAAACAATTGAAGCACTGATTACTAAAACCCTACAAGTCAAGTCAAGTGTGACTTATGGGGTTTTAGTAATAGGTGCTTCCATTGAAATATGATCTGAGCAAACAGGTTATTGACTCCACTGTCTTTGCTGTCCCTCTGCAGGGTTTACTCCAGAACTGCAACCAACTGCACGCCTGCTACTTGTTCCAAAAAGACAAGCAGTACGACCTGTCTTACGACACGGGCGACAAAGCACTGCAGTGCGGTCGGCACGTCGACATCTTTAAGCTGTGGCTCATGTGGAGAGCAAAGGTTTGTTGGGGGGAGGTGCAAGCTCATCAACAGAGGCTGAATTCTGGCATGGGGAAATAGTATTATAAAACACTAATGAGATTCATTGAACTGTCTGAGCTCAATGTGATGACATTAGTTTTCCCTCTTTTTATTAGACTTCTCTGCACATTTTTGTGTTACAGTCTTTCATATTCACAGGCGTATTATGTGCTTTTATTCTCTGAAATACATGCAGTATGTTACTTTCGATACCTTGCAATATTCTGAGATAGGTGCATCTTAATATTAGTACTTTGGGCTCTAATTTCCTGGCGCAGCCCGCGCAGTGGTAATTTCGTACGGCGCAGCCCGCGTAGTGGTAATTTCGTGAGGTGCGCAGCCTTCGGTAGACGAAGGTGCGCTGAGATGGGTGTTGCGGCGTAGTGGGGGGAGGTGTCACATATTCATCAAGACGCAGTGACAATTTCGTAGAAAAAGTCTCCGCTGGAGTTGCGCAGAAAACTCGCCAGCTCCAACCTGGTTTAATTTCCGTGCAGTGGTAATTTGGCTGACCGGCGCAGAGTGCGCACACGTCACCGAAATCTCACAGGCAGGTTTACAGAATGTCAGGCACATTTCAATGCAAGAAAAAATTACAGGAAGCACTATTTAATGTAACTATCTGAATAAGGACATAAATTATAGTATCTATATCGATTGTCCTGATGTCCGGCGGTTGCCACGCGTAATGGAAACTTGACCTGGCTTAATCAACGCAACTGAACCTGTGATGCAAACTAACGACTTCACATCTTTCTCAGCCAACCACAAACTGTATAATATATACGGTATATATCGAATGCTTGCGTTCTATGCTCATTAAAGCCGCTTGCACACTGGACGCAAAACGAATTTTTCGCACGACTGATTACAGACAAAGTCAATGCAAAGACGCGATAGTCGGACAGGGTTTTAATACAGCTCCGTGTCCGAGAGTCATAAAAGTTCTAGTTTTTCCGAGTATTCCAGGAATTATTAGACGTGCAAACTTGGCTATGTTTGCGTTCGGCCTTCACAAAATGCAAATTGATAGCTATCGACTTTTCTTGGTCTTTTTAGCCTATTCATCTGTTTTCTTCCGTTGAAGATAGACATCAGTATTTATTTGGTCTTTCTTTTGAAAATTAGTCAGATGGATCGAACAGATTCACGCTTTATTTCCACAGCAGAGATAATAAAGTGCGTGAGCAAATCAATTCCATGACCACTGACAGAGTGAAGAAATCATCGCATGCACGATCAAGACTGTCCGACACGAAATGCAAATTACTCCATGTCCAGCAGCCAGCAAAAAGTAAAAGTATTGATATGAGAACAGATTTATAACGAAATAAAGAATAAAAATATATCAGCAACAAACGTGATATCAAACAAAGATGACCCGCCAATAAATAAATCGCAGTGTTCATTGGATGCTCTGTTGTTAAAATGTTTCTTTTTATTCTTTATTTCATTATCATTCTGTTCTAATCATCCTTTTTTTTTGGCTGTCAGACACGGAGGCATTGTACATTGTCTCGCGCCAGTGTCGACTCACTTTATTGAGCAGAGCTTAAACAGAAACATTGATTGAAATTCTCGGTACTCATCTTGAAGAACTGAACCCTCTTATCAAACATTCACGTTTAATGTCTGAAAGAGTCAGTAGATTTGAAGAAATTAAAAACAATAATTGACTGTCGGACACGACGATTTATTAAAACCCTGTCAGACCTTTGGACACAAGACGCAATCTGTCGAGCGAAAAATTCGTTTCGCGTCCAGTGTGCAAGCGGCTTAATACTAGGCTACTATTATTGTCACTTATGCTTTATCGTCTTTAGTGGGGAATGCAGCCTGATTGCTATGATCTCGTACTGAGTTAAGATCACATATTGGAAATAAATGTGTAACGTATCTTGCTTTGTTGTATATGCATGTTAATCCCAAAATTTTAAGCAGCTACAGTTTGTAATAATAGGAACACGCTATCCATCGTTTCTCTTGCCAGTGAGCAATATTTGACTCGGCTGGGTCGCCTTCTATATTCTAACACATGAAAGGTGAGGTGAGGAGCTCATTAGACTGGTGAAGATTTGACTCGGCTGTGTTATACCCAAACACGCCTTCTTTGCCAACTTGTGCTGGAAGGAGGGGCAGAGGCGGGACAGAGGAGTACTTGCGCCAGGCTACGCCGGGCACGAAATTGCCACATACGCCTGGACACACCCCGTTGGCGCGGCGCACCCCCCATGCGCCGCGCCTGCGCCTGGTCTACGAAATTAGAGCCCTTTATCTTTTATATTGATTCTCAATAATTGAAAAACCATAGGTAGTGCTGATGAGCTGCTGTGGTGTGGAGCAGATTGCTATCGTCTGGACAATGGACCTCTGCCTCGTCTGATTCTGCAGTTTAATGGGCAATCATTCCTGATTATCAGCCCTCAGGGAATGCTCCTGTTGCTTTGCCAAGAAATCGCAATGTACGCGCTGGTATTTTAATGATAGGCGATGATGCTAAGGTGTTTGGCCCAACATAACTGAACACTTGAGAAAACAGGGAAAAAAAAACACTTTGCATGTCTACATGAAACAACTAAGGTGTTATCAAGTTGCAGTTTTTAATGTTTACGATCCTGCATTTTCAGGGCACATTTGGATTTGAGGCTCAGATTGACAAATGCCTAGAACTCTCTGAATACCTGTACAACAAAATCAAGGAGAAAGACGGTTTCGAACTGGTGTTTGAAGGGAAAGTAAGTGATCTTCATTTGCTGGTCCTCTCAAGACACCAAGGACACAAAATCCACAGAATGAGTTACAGCATTTTCAGTCACAATTGCTTAACAAGAATTAAAAGTAGAATCAAGTGCAGATGAAATTCCACTCTATTCAATTTTATTTTATTCTATTGTATTCTACTCAGGTCCACCGCAATTTTCTTGGATCTGGGCAGAATAAAATAAAGTACTTATTTATGTCTGTTCCATGGGCAATGAAGATAAGGAATGAAGATGCTCCTCTAGGGTGCATTTAATGAGAGTAAAAAGACTTCCATTAGTCTAGTCATTAAATGAGCCATTGAAACCCTGCCTGGAGGGTGCATTAGCATTACCTATTCAGAAGCATTTGCCTTTTGGTAGCCTCAATATATCTGTAGGATATCCAAGCTGTGTTTTTATAACAACAGCTGCTATTCTGAGATAGTACTGGTGTTTAGTGTATAAGGAATAGCCAGAGGGAGTGAGGTGGGGAGGGAGAGGGAAAGGTTCTCCGCTTGATAGCAGTTCCATTCGGTTGGACAGCTGGATAATTGATTATGATGCAGTCGACTACATATCATGCAATCCTCCCCTCCATCTCCCATCCACAGCCAGAGCATACCAATGTGTGTTTCTGGTTCCTTCCGCCGGGGGTTCGTTACTTGGAGGACAAAGAGGAGAAGAGGCGTCGCCTACATGAGGTACAACTTCACTTTGTTCGGCCCCATTTTTATTTTAGGACATCTGTGCTCATAGTGACACTAAACCCATCCCTTGTGTCGGCAGGTAGCTCCCACGATCAAAGCCCGGATGATGGAGCAAGGAACCACGATGGTCAGCTACCAACCGCAGGGTAACAAAGTCAACTTCTTCCGCATGGTCATCTCCAACCCTGCCGCCACATTTGAGGATATCAACTTCCTCATCGAAGAAATTGAGCGTCTCGGACAAGACCTGTAGCTTACCATTCAAAGAATGAGCATCTCAAAGAGACCAGCTGTTTTGTGATTAATGTGCTTTGAGTGAAACTGTCCAGTGACCTCTGTTAGTGCTTCTGTCTATGTTTGTCTTGACTTGAATTGCCGGTATTTCCCTCATTAGAACTGATAGTGGCATACTATAGACAGAATGACAAATGTACTCCGCAGTAAGCTTGGGATTAAACCTTAAACTCTATAAAGAAAAGGCTCACACACGCACACACACACACGCGCGCGTGCACACACACATACACACACACACACACACACACACACACACACATACACACACACACACGCACACATATGCACAGAAGCACACATACATCGCACACATCCATGCAAGAGCTCATGTGGAAAGAGCCCAAGCCCAACTTGGGCATTAATAGATGCATGTAAAATACCTTACATATAGATCTGTCAGAAGGTATTTCAGATAATTTTAGATGACAAGAATTGGGCAGTTTTCTGCAACAAATGTGTACATATATCAAAGTGGTTGGCTCTGGAAAAATGAATCGTACAGGAGCCGTTTCAGTTTGCTCAGCATCGCTCAGGATACTGACCTGTTTATCTCCCGTCCAGGTGTCTGAGGCAGATCAGGCCAGTGGGGCCTGTTTAGTTCTGCAGCAGCAGACACAGAAACTAATGAGGACCATTCTTGTCCTGCGCAGGCAAACTCTGCCTACTCTGAATGGTTTTTTCAGGAGCACGAGCTACAAAAATGGCAAGATATGCGGGATTATTTTCCGGTTGTTACCAACTGAATGGTAACAGAATTAAGCAGTTTAAGACCATTAGAAAATCTGAAATCTGAAAGTTGTGATCTAGACGAGGAATCAAGCGCAGAGGCAGATGAATACAGTTATCAGGTGTACTGATTGTAATATGGTAACAGTAGGATGGAGCCCAGAAGAAGAAGGCACAGTTCAGTTCAGATGGTGTGAGCAAAGCAGGGCGTTGCCACTCTCCAGCCAGTGCGCTCTGGGATAACCTCTGCTGGAGGGCACACTTCGCAAGAGCCAAACTCTCCAAAGGCAGGATGGAGCAGCTTAGGAAGAACTTGGTTCCAATCCTGATATTGTAGGAGGTTTGGGAGCTTGTTCCTAATATACTGGACAAAGGAACAGACTTGGACAGTATTTACATGAACGCAGTCCCAATCCTGGATTCTGAATTAGGTCTGCGAGCTTGTTCTCATTAAACTGGACTAAAGAGCGGACTTGACCGGGGTTAAGTAGAAAGCCATCCCAAGCCTGGACCCTGAATGAAGCTTGGGAGTTTGTTCCAAGTAACCAGGCAAGGAAGAGGGTTTCTGCAAATCGCTATCATTAAAGGTTACATTTAACTTTCTAAAGACAGAGTTTTCTCCAGGGAACACTGACTGACTCTAAGTGCGAGTAGCAAATTACAATCCAGCAACTTGCCACTCAAAGCAGGGGGTTTCAATACACATCTCAAGTATAAAAAGACTCAACAATAAAATCAGACACAGTTGGAGAGGAACACGTGAGACGTAAACCAATCAGAGAAGACATACTTTTAATGGGCTCTCATGTTGTTTTATGGGAGGAGGCACAGAGGGCAGGCAGATAAGAGTTGTGATGCAACCTCCACTCTGCACCATTTAGCTTATAATAAGGCTTTCTTCAAGACCACTTTACACATTATTCATAAATCATGAAAATGGGTTGAATGAGAAACGGATATAAAACATTTTGTGTTAAAAATTGTTCGTTGCAGCAAAGTAAATTGACAGAAAGCTACTTTGAAAAGCCATGATTATTGAATTTTTGACTCCACTGGACCACCCTCCAGTCGAACTCATGATGGATACTTCAAGCAGGATGAGTCATGTCACAGAGCACAAAATATCCCTAGTGGATTCCACATATATGACAATAACTTCAGTTCACTTCAAAGGCCTGCCCAGACCCTTATCTCAATCCAAATGAGCACCTTTGGGAGTAGGTGAAAAGGGAGGTTTGCTGACAAAAATGCAGAAACTGTGATGCTCTTGAGTTGTCAAAAACTAAAATCCCAAAATAATGTCTCCAGCACCATCCATGCAGTGAGTAATTTTGGCTGTTCTGTAGGCAAAGCAGCTCTTAGGCAGCACTGGATCATATGTTTAAGAGGGCAGGGCAATATGTATCCATTGTAGTTATATTGATGTCTGCTAACTATACTCAAATAATGGAAAACCAACCATCAAGTACTCAGTTGACTTAGTGTAGAATGAAGGGTTCCACACATATTGCATGTTTGCTGTCTTAAGGAGCAATTCACACGTCGAGGTGATAGTTTAATAGATAAATTGAGTACTGTGTTATCTGTCCAGTACATGAGTTGACATTTGTGCAAAAAAAAAAAGAAAAGAAATATGTTATGTTTACGTTTGTATAGCTTTTGTACAAAATATCAAAGCTAAACTTCATCTACAGAACTGTATTCTCCTAATTGGATTATGCATTTTTGTCCATTTTTAAAATGACTGCGCTTTATAAAAATGCACTATATTTGCGTGACTGTATTTTGAGGTGAAAACAGTGATTAAAAAAGAGCATTTGTGGTCATATAAATTTGACATGCTGGTTGTTCATTTTCTTGTAATGTCTGTCTTTTTGCTTTGTCTCATCATAGCAATTTGTTCAAACCAAAATTCTTGACCTCTTATTTTACAGTTATTTAGTGTGGCATCGGATCTATTGTCATTTACAACTGAATTGGAAATATCTCAACATGAGATTTCTCTGTTCCAGGAAACAAGTCATGGCATGGCAAAAAGACTGATATTTCTATTTTTAACCTATATACTAGTCTGGTATTTATGGTTTTGATTTAATAAATGTGATAAATTCCATATGTTTAATATACACTGCCTCTGTATACTAAACCACGTTATAAGCTGAGCTGGAAGTACTTGATGTGTATTTTTTTTCATAGCTTCAACCATAAATTGTCCTCACGAAAACTTTCAAGACAAATGGTTCTTTAAAAGGGAAACATATAAAATGTCCTTTTAACTTTTCTTTGCTTGAATGAGCCCAGAACTGGGGAAAAATAATGAGATGTACTGCTTTCACAAGGATAATTGGTTGTTGGTTTTGGTATCACTATGAGAAACATCAGCAGGGGTCAAAATGATGCCAGTAGGGGGCACTAGAAGCATTTTCAATTGTGCAGTGCTTTTTTAGAAGCTACCATATGACACTGAATTGTTGGCAGGACGACCAAAAAATGTAAACAACAATCAGTTGAAGATTGTATTGATGCTGAAATGCCACACTTTAAAGTAACTAGGTCATGACATTTGTTCTGATGAACGGAATGGTTTGTAACGGACTCAGCTCGACTTCATGGTTTTAATTTTATTTTCTTGATTTTTTTTAAAACATTTTTTTTTTGTGTGTGAATCTGTAACTACCTACTCACCGTCATGATATTGGTTTTTCATGCTCATTGAACTTGAACTGGTTTGATATATAGACAGGAAATAGGTTAGCACAGAGTATTACTTCCTTTAACGATACACTAAATGATTGTCACAGGCACTTTGTTTTTGTTCCTCCTTTTTTGAAAATACTTTCTGCAGTCTTTGCTACATAGTATTTATGGATGTATGCTTTCAGCACAAACGAAAGCTGCAACAGATCTTTTTTCTAAAGCAGCTGAAATTCTAAAGTTATTTCAAATGGCCAGTGTTTCACAACAGATTACACAAGTGAACTTTTGGAAGTAAGCAAAAGCATATAACAAAATACAAGAAAAAAAAACAGGTCGGGGTACATAATCATATTTTGGTGGAACTTAACTATGTGGAACTATGTACAAATAATATACCCGTATATATATATTCTAAAAACAACACATTTCATGTAGGGTCTGTAAGACGATGTAAGTGAATAGAATTTAGATTGATATTAGGCGAGGTTTAATCCATGTGGCGATTTTGGTGAGGTAGATACTGACATAGATATTCTTCTAAGCGGTAATCCGCGAGTTTACCCTTTTCTCAAAAGGCGTCTGGTGAAACTCAACCAAAATCAGGTTGTGGTCCCTCCCTTTACTGCTGTGCAATATCATTGTAAGGCTGTGAAAACTGACTGTTACTTCATTCTGAAAGAAAACACTACCCTGATGTGAATGTAATATGTGAAACTACATTTATTCAGAATATGTTAACACTAGAACGGCCGTGAGGTCATTTTGACCTGTTTCACCTTTTTAACTGCACATAACTCTGTTTGAATAGCAATCCAATGTCTCCCAGCCAGTGACTTTTCCTAAAATGGTGTCATTCATTAATTCTGGAATAAAAAAGACAAAAAAAATCACTGATTATACCTAGAACAGCCATCATTTTGACCTCCATTACTCCTAATGCAAAAAACTGCAAATGGACCATATAGCCCAGCTGTATAGATAGGCTACGTAGTCAGCCTGGCTAGGCTGACTATATAGGTAGTCAGACATACAGCTCAAAGCACTTGACACTAGATAATACCTTGCATATGCCCATTTATACAACACATTCATACGCTGACAGCTATGCAAGGCAATCAACTGCATCTTGTTTGCCTAGCAACACCTTTTGTTACTTTTTGAATAGTGTGCAGGTGTATATATATAATCCAGTTGCTGTCATGACGTGAGAATCAGTTTGTTCTCCCATTTATCCAGGTAGAAACTGTGATTGTTACAAGGCTTTTTTTTAGTGATTTCGTTTATTTAGTTAGTCGGGCAGGCTACCAGAAAAGGAAATGGATCAGAGGAAACGGTATGGCAAAGCATCAGGACATGAGCTCTGCCGGGTCGGATAGAAAAGAAATATCAGGGCTCAGTGATATGTCTTGGTCCAGTGAATCCACCTCTGATTTTGAACCTGAATGACATCATGAGCCTCAGATGCCAGGGAGGTCGCCTAAACTTGATATTTATTCACCTCATAATGCTCTGGTTTCACAGCATAATTTCCAGTCCAAAGGTTATGAAACATTTCAAATAGCCGTAATAGCCAACAGAGCAAAGCTCTAAAGCTCTAACTTCTATAATGATCCATCAATATAAACAGAGCAAGCAATGAATTTACATTGTTATATTATTAAAATAAAATAAAGCCCAATGTGATAAAATCAATCAATTAAGATGTTTTATCGTTTATTTTTACATGCTATTTTAAAATAATTAACAACCATTCCACTACCAGACTTCTAGTTTGCAATCATAAAGCCCGTAGCGGTGGGAGGTCAAAATGACCTCACTGCTGTTCTAGGAGGAACAGCATCGTTGGTCGTTTTAGTGTTAAAAATACTTCGTCAACATGTGCACCTGGTCCACTGGTCTTGGATGCATGTTTTCAATGCCTTTATTTAGCCTCTATTATACCGCGGACCTATAGCTCAGTGGGGATGACAAGGTTTGGCAGTTTATAGTTGGCAACAAGAAGGTAATGAAGTGCTATGCAGCAAGCAGAATTTGAGAGAGAGGGGAAATGTGGCCAAAAGTGCTCGGAAAAATGCTTTGTCGGGCTAAAAGTAGTTGTTAGTTCCTGTAATCAACTGGGCCTCAAAATGACGAAAATAAAGTGCTGAAGAAACGCACTTCCCCTCTGGTCTAATTCCTGTCCTAACAACTTTTGTACACTACCCACACTGTGAAAATACTCATACGTCCTCATACTTAACCTAGAAGGGTCAGGAAACTACAATATTATTCAGCCACTGTTGACATCATACACAGTACAATTTAAAAGTATTTAATCAATGGCACATTTTTTGTTGCTTTAATATGACCTTACTTTATGGGTTTTGAAATGAGGCAATGAATATGATGTTACCTTAAAGGCTCTCAGCTTCAATTTGTGGGAATTTACCTCCATATGCAGTGATTCACGTATAAGCAAGCCAACAAAATGGACACTTGACTGAGTTACAGGGGGGAACTCTCATGAACTTCTGCAAAAGACAGGAAACTAAGACTACTGGTAAAAATATGCTGCCAGCACACAGACTGCACGATTACTCGCTGAAGCAGTAGGTGTTTCCTCATAGTGCAAGGGAATCACACCAAAGGTAAGTTTGCGTTCCCAACTTTTTGTATGGTACCATATTATCATCACTGTGGCTGAACTGCAAAACACCAAGCTTTTTTGGTTTTTGTTTTTAAACATCTGTTGGTCAATCTACCATGACTGTGTTTAGGACTTTTGTGAGTTAGCCTGGGCTTGTATAGCTGAATTTGTAGGAACCAATTCTTGGGAAACCAAAGATGTCGTTAGGACATTTGTGGTAGTGAGGACATTTTGGGTGGTCCTCCCTGGGGATTACAGCTAACTGTTAGGGTTACGGTTACTGTTATGTTTAGGTTAACGTTAGGGTAAGGCGTAATTTGATTATGTTATGGCTCGGAAATGGTGTTATAGAATAAACAGAATTAATGTATTACCCATATTACTGCAATTCCATTTGTTTGGCATTACAGTTACGAATGAACAATTTATATCTAATTTGACCCCTGCTGTCAATCTGTTACTTGTGGTATAATTAAACAAATTAATTAAAAAGATACAAAAAAAGCCAAAAAAAAGTCGCAGACTCAAATATTTAGTTGGAACCTCTGTAGCTTTGATTACAGTGCATATTCATCTTGTCATTGTTTTTACAACTATATTCAATGCCAGAACATTTATTTTCGACCAGTAATGCCATAATTTTTGGCTAAGATCTTATCCTCTCGACATAATGGTTGAACCACTCGGTGGTCTTTCTTGAGCACATCCCAATAACTTTTAATGTGTTTAAGGTCAGGACTTTGTGGTGGCAAATTTGTTTGAGAAAATGATTCCTCATACTTGTTTTTGTCATTCAAGGTTTTCTTTGCTAAATACTGGCCAATAACTTGCCCGTTCTGAAATATTGTACCATCTTTTCCACCATCAAGGGATGTGTCCTCCGATATGATTTTTTAAGAAATGAGTAGCGACGTCGGGATTAAAATGATTATTGCCAGCTGAAACATATTAATAACTGCCATAATGATCCACTTATAGAATTCATTTATTAATTTCCGAACAGTGACTTTTTTTTTGCCGGGCAGTGTGTATGAAGCATCGACAGTATTAATGAGCTGTGGCATGCTAATCCTGGCTCCATGAACTTTGTTTAATATAAGCTTAATGTTGCCTATTAAGTGAACCTCTATATACTTCCAGCAGCAAACATGACATTGGTAAACTTCAGTGCCATGATATCTGCTGATGCTACAGATTATCTGAAAATTATTAGAATCTCGCCCAGACAGTTAAGCTTAGTTAGTGATTCAATATCAATTCTCATCTTGATTGTACATCAACTCTTACAAGCTTGGTATAGCTTTCATTGTAATACTGGGCACATGTCCTGAAACTGAATTGCTATCTCAACACTTTGCTTCTCGTAGGGGCTATATTGGTTATGAAAAATTACCTCACTGGAGTCTACAACCTATGAGCTCTCATTAAAAGTCATTTTTTCCTGGTATGTTTAATTCATGATAAGAATTCTAATACCTATCCTGCAAACAGTTCACCACTTTTCTGTCGAGTCAATGTTGTCCTGTATCTATATCCTATAGACAACAAAGGAATAGTAAAACTCCAGAAATGGTCAGTCCAGAAGACATTTCAATTGACATTTCTCCAGACTTCAAAATGAGGAACTTCTTCAGTTATGGTGGGAGCATGAGTGTCATATTTGACCCATCATTAAGCATATTTTAAATTAGATTTGGCACGCGGAGATGTGTCCGGTTCAAGAAACATCATCGTAGTGGGAAAATCGTTCTGGAAATGTTTGCTAAGTTAGGAGGAAGTGATGCATTTACTGACCATCTGATTTATTTCAAAATTGCTATGAACTATGCAACATCAACTGTAATGTCAGCAGCTCTAGTGAAGCCCAGCATGTTAGGGAAAGTTCTCAGGCAATATACTTAATCCATCCAATGAATAACTGAAATACATCATATTATATAACACTATAACACTAACATTATAACACGGCAAGTATCACACTGTGTGCTATTACATGCAAATTCTGAAATAAATATTTACATGAGCCTGAGTGCCTGGATGGTGCCCATGAATGTTGCCAGAAAGAATAAATAATATATCTGGCCTTCACTTGAATGAGGAAAACTTATAGTGCTTCACTAAATGCTACACTGGCTTGCATTTTTTAACCCCACAAAACCTTCAAGCTCAAAAAATAGGTTTGTCAATTGCAGCTGCTGGAACCAACCCCATGGACCTTCAGGCTTCCTTTGAATTTTATTGGCAATCCCAAGGTTTTTAATGATCCCAAATATTTCCTGCTGAATTACATGAAAATGTGTATAAAATGAAGAACAAGATCTGGATATTTTCCATTTGATGTAGTGCTGTGAATGTAAAAATATGGCATTGTGGGTTTGAATATTTCTTTCATTGTAAGTGTGATGTAGCTTCAGTGTAGCGCTGCACCCAGCAGATACAGAAAATGTATGTGACTGTCCTACAATGTGAGAAAAAAATGGTTTATTTATTTATTTATTATTATTCTGAGCCTACTTATGGGGAAATGTGAGTGAAAAGTCTGAGTTTAAAGGGTAAAAAGTTCAGGGTAATGTTCTCCAGCAAGTAGGTCAAACCTCAGCGTATTTATACTCCAAATTTATATCAAGTAACACTTATAGTGTCAAATCAGGCTTGCTAAGAAAAAATACATAAATACATATACAGTTTATAAGCACACACTCACAGATGAGCGACTCAAGGCATCAAAGCAGGATTGGTGAACCAAAAAAGACTTGCTTTCAAAAGTAAGCAGACAGTCCAAGCATAATTTGGAAACCAACAGATCAACATGGTCGAGATTTTGCGTCCAATGCTCTTTTCTCCCAAAAAAGAGGTCATTCTAGGTCCTTTAATTCCTTGTGTTTTGCTATTGTCAGAAATTTATGCATGAAGGTACGTCCCTTTCTTCTGTGCCTTTTAAAATTAATGATACCACCAAAATGATTTGTAATATCTGAGACAAACTATTTGTTCCTTCATATAGGCCTAGCTGGAATAAAAGTCACTAAAGGGGGTGTTCTGTTTCTCAAGAGGCACCTTCATGACAGACAGATTTAAAGACAAAGAAGATTAAAATAGCTGTAACATATAGGGGGACAGATATAAAAAAGAGATGCATTATTCTCAGCGACTGAGGTTAATTATTTTTGAGCTGAAGGATAATGAATTCCATCACCACCAAATGACTCAATTCAAGTCATTATAATCTGACTGGTACAATTTTTTAAAATAAAATCCCAGTGCAGGGTTATCTGATTTGCCGCACTTATTGCAGACCAGCTGCAATTGTTTGTGGACGCTGTCTGAACAAAGATATAACGTTTAAAAAGGTGCAATTCAGATTTCTCAATTCAAATCCCTTTCTATCAAGAAATCTGGATTTGTAAAATAAAATCTGCATTACCCTCGCTCCTCATTTGGAATCTGAAATTATAAATTAAATTCCCTGTTTCCTTTTTTCAATTTCTCCTTTTTTTTTGGTAAAATATTCCTGGCTAAATTGAAATCCAAAATGAATTCTTATTTCTAAGTGGTTTTCACCACTGTCAGCGCTGGAAGATTCTGCAAAATGAAAGACACCCAGATTTCACCTTTTTTACGACAATAAAGTCCTCATAAATGCATAAAAAACACTGATTTGGTGTTGAAATCCAGTGATGGTTCATTCTCTTCTCAGTCATCAATTTCGCCGATTGTGTATCCTCTATGTTTGATTGTGAGAATTTTTAGCCGCAAATTTACGTAATGCCCAAGATATGCCTTTTTCGCACAGAAAAGTGCATGGGAGAAGTGTAAATGAGGAAATGTAGACGAAAAGGCTGTGAAATGTCATGTTCTTCGATTTGGTACACCCTCCTCAGGTATGTTTAGAGTACAATATCACTCTGTCCACAGTCATTAAGATGTACCTCACTGGGTCTTCATCAAGGAAATAGGGTATGGGAAACTTCTATGTTGCTTGGGGAAGATTTTGTTTTATGAAGGCCAATGCCATAGAAAAACATCTTAATGTGTACATTTTCCTATTTTTTTTTTTCTTTTACTGGTTACTGGAAATACTTTTTTCCAAAATACTTGCTGCAAGGTAAATCCCATATTCTACTGATTGACTAAAGCTCTTACATACCTACTAGTTTTTAAAAAGAAAGGCAGAGAGTACAAACTCTGTCAAAGTCGAAGAATATGCACAATTTTCATGGAGGAATCCTCAATTATATCCTTGATTTCACTACAGTAAATGTAAAATTAAAAGTTTGTTTTACGTATATATACATATATTTACTGCTCACAAAAATATAGGGATATTATGGTTATGTTGCATATGTTGTAACGTTTGTACTTTGTGCAGAGTGTAGATACACGGAGGACAGGAAGTTGAGGAATGGACTCAGGCCCATAGATGGACTTGGTTATGATTTAATTGACCAACTGCATGGCACAAGGCACAAACGTAAAATAATGAACTTCAAGGAACTGAGGTTCCTATATATGCACACTAAAAGTAATACAAGTCTTGGTTATGCCACCATTGTTTTAAAAATAGGAACGCAAATAGGAAATGAGCTTCCTTAAACGTGCTGGTAAAGCAATAAAAGGCACAGATTCTAGGGGCTACAAAAAGTTCACAAATTCAGAGAATTAGCCTATATAAGACAACAATGTCAAACAGGCATGGGGTTACACGGACTTCACAGAGACTGAGGGAGGCTCAGTCTTAAATACACACTGCTACCACTCAGTGAAAATGAGAAACAGGTGTTGATGATAATTCGTTAATGACTGAAGTGCGCTCCGAGATTGTGTGGACCGGTGAGCTGGACGGCCAGAGGCGTGGCCTTACACATATAAACAGTAGCGGCTCTAGACCCGGGAATGGCGAGGCGCAGACACGTCCCTTTATGACAATTAGTCCTGGGTAGTTCACAATCATTTTCCTTTTCTGACGCGTTTTCCAATTATCGTACTTGGCAACTTAAGACACGGTCTCTCCATATGTGATCGAACAGCGATGAAATCATGGGCGAAATTCAGTACAGAAAAAAAATGTACTTATTAATAGGCCAGTGCTTCGCGTTGATTGATCAGGTCCGTGTTCCAGTGAAATATTGCCTTTCACTCTCGGTATTGTGTGGGTTGATAAAAAAGTGGCACTTGGCAGTTAAATAGGCAGCGTGCTGCTCAAGCTGTTTGCGTGAGATGCGACAGCTATGCAAGTTTGACTAACGTTGATTTAAATACCGCAAATAAGCGTCCAGATGAATGATTGTCTTCTTACGTAATCAGGGAGAACAAGCAATAGCTGTTAACTGTGGAGTGCTCTCAGAGCGAACCTTCGGTTACTCATGAAAATGACTGAGAACAGGTCAGGACTAACGGCTGTTTTAAACGGATGTTTTGTCACAATTCTCAGTTCAGGTTCCGCCACTGAGCTGAATTAAGCCCATGATTTCATCGCTGTCTCATCGCATATGGAGAGACCGTGTCTTAAGTTGCCAAGTACGATAATTGGAAAACGCGTCAGTAAAGGAAAATGATTGCGAACTACCCAGGACTAATTGTCATAAAGGGACGTGTCTGCGCCCCGCCATTCCCAGGTCTAGAGCTGCTACTGCATATAAAATAAACTATCAAAGAATTTAAATTAAATGTACCATTTATTCTTCTTCCTAAACATTTCATTGAGCCAACTGAAAAAAAAAAAAAAAAACAGAGGTGAGTGATAGGGGTCATTATCGAGGGTGACCAACTCTAGCATCAGTCATCGCCTGATGACCTCTCATACTGTTCGCAAGTCTTTTCACTTCCTGAGGGAATATTAATGATATTTGAACATTAATATGCTTGGCGTTTGAGTTGTGCTTGGTGTATGTAAAAATGACTTATATGTGCTTGTAGCAGAGGCTCTCCTGTTTCATTTGATGTGTAATATGACTATATTGCTACTTAATGAGCGCGGCTTTGTAGGTATTTTGCTGCGGTGAGTCTCAGGGTCGGGGGACCCTGGAGTTTAAGAGGTTAATTGATTCCAGAGGTGCTTGATGGCATTAAAGTCTGGAGAAAGTGCAGGCAACTCTAAATGAGGAACTCCAGCCCTCCGGATATGCTCATTGACAACTCATGCATGGTGTTCTGACATTATCATTCATGAACAGGAAATTAGGGCGGTGATGGTGAGTTGAGGCACAATAATTGGGTTAATTATTGTGCTCAGATAATATTGATCAGTAATTTTCCCATTCCTGATCATTAAATCAGTTTTAAAGTCACTAGACATGCCTACCCACACCGTAACACCACCACCTCCATGCCATTGATGTTCAACAGCATTGACATCAGCATAACGCTCGCCCCTCTGTCTCAAAACATGCCTCTGACCATCTGATCTGAACAACTTTACCTTGCTTTCATCAGTAAAGAGCACTGATGGCCACTGCCGACGTGTCCAGTTGACGTGTTGCCCTGCCCACTGCAACCGTTCCCTGCAATGTCGGTTGGGGTTCAGCCAGCAACGGACATCAGGCATTCAACCCATGCTGATAAAGGCGGTTCTGAATAGTTTGTCTGGACACCCTGAGTCGCCTGACTTCTCTGAGACGCAGCTGCAGTTGTGGGGCATTTACAGTTCGGTGACGTTAGGCATGTGTACGAATGTAACGGTCATCTTGGCGGGTTGTTACACAACAACGCCCTCTGCCCTGTTTTTCCTGATCACTGCCAGTCTGTCTAAAGTGTGTAAGGAGTCAAGAGATGACACTCTGACTCACATCAAACTCTGTGGCAACCTAAACTTGGAAACTTCCTGTTTGGAGTCTAGCCAATGCTAGGTGGTGCAGCTCCACAGCGAGATGTCTCCGGTTCGGAATTTCAAGACAAATCATTTTATCATCACAGCAGCTGACTGTCTCTGACTGAGAAAAATCGCCATGCCCAATTTTATAGGAAAACCGTATCCCTGAGTTTTACTGTACTAACCCCTGTACACAACATTTAGTACTGTTGAAAAAGTAAATTATGTTGTGCATTCACGGTTTGTAAATTCTGAGAGCAATATGAATAAGGTATCTCTCATAGAGAGCTTTAAGGACTGCCACAAACAATCTTTCAAAATTTTGGGTAACTTTAATATAATCCTATATTTTTGCGAGCAGTTTATTTATGAACAGGGTGACTGCAGTTTCTCATACTCCCTATTTTATTCCTGGCAGATGGACGACATAGATGAGATGTTCAGCAATTTGCTGGGAGAGATAGATCTCCTAACTCAGGTGAGTCCATTGGTCACCCCACAGCTCTGTGTAAAATGGGTATGTAGACTAGTTTCAAAGCAGAACACATTTGCCAAATACAGATCTCAGAAAAAACCCTGTAGGGAGTCTTAAGTAAACATAAAAAGAAAGAAAAAAGTTTTAATGCACAGGCAAAGACAGTAATCAGAAGATGGCTAAAGGTCTGGCAGCAGCAAACAGGAGCACTGAGGGGTCAGGTTTTGGCGTAGTTGGAGGGCAGGTTGCTGTGGTGTCAAGCCGCATGGATCGAGTCTTTCTGGGAAGAGGCACACACTCAGACTATAAAGATAAAGATACTGGGGGGAAGAGGGTTTCACTGGGGTCGCTCATAATGGGGAATAAAATCCTTAATAAAATATTTAAGAGTAAGAGTTAAACACCAGAGACAGGAGATAACAGTATAGCAAATAAAAGGAAAGACGAAGACCAGGAACTCAAATACACAAAGAAAACAATTAACAAAATGGAAAAGGGTGTGCAAATCACAAGAGGAAAACAAAGAGGAGGGGCAGCAAACGAAACAAAGATTAAATTATAAGAAACAATTAGAATGAAGCCAAAAAAGATGGCAAGACTGCAGGGAACAGTAATGAACAAAACATTTAGGACTTGACAGTTTAACCTCATGAATGGCACCACATTAAATTGTAATTCTGTTGATCTTAGACTTGAGACATAACATATAGCTAAATGTATAGAATAAGCTTAACACAGTGAACAATCTCAGTAGAAAATACAAAGTAAAGTTGACAATCTTGTTTTTAGTTTTGAACAACTATACATTTTACTTTCATCTCTACATTCCAGCCCAAACATTTTAATTTCATGTTGGTTAATGCCTTTTACAGAAAATTTCTGGAAAAAAGGGCAAATGGTATTTTTGTTATTTTTACAAATAGTGATTCTATTATTCACTCTACAGAGTTTAGGGGTGGAAACAGAACCTCCCGAAGGTCTGTCTGGCTCACAGAATGACCTCAGTTTCTCCGTTGGTTTTACAGATTTGAATGGTAAGCAGCGAACACATTGCAGATGTCTCAATTTTGGTTTAGCTGCAGGGCAAAGACCCTGCTGCAGCTGGGGGGAGGGGGGGATAATATATGAGTCATTCCATGAAAATTTGAGTCCCTCTCACCCCTTTAGGTGTATTTCATCTATTGGGTCACCAAAACTTAAACAGCTTTACATATACATTGAAATGTCTCCTTTAATACAGTGTAAAAAACACGAGTTAAATTTTTTTTATGAGAATTAATATAGATTTTTAAGTTGACACCACCTATTTTGTCATGTCCCTCGTGGCCTCGATGAAAGTATACTATATCATTTATATACCAAATAAAACTGTAAAAAAAAAAAGTCAATAAATTTTGATGTCAACCTAAAAATCTATTTTTTCTGGTGTTGTTTTTTTTTTTTTTCAAAATTACTCTATAATTATTCATTAAAATCACATTATTTAGTTCTGTGCCTGAGTAACCCCTCAACCCCGTTACACAAATGATTCTCCCCCCATAAAAACAATGGTATGATCCATACTAGCATGTACATCAGGAAGTGACATCACTGAAGTGGACATCAGGACATGAGAAACGGGGGAGTTGCTCCCTTCTTTTCCTTTATTTTGGTCAGTTATCCTGTGGTCTTGTGGTCGTCAAACTCAATGACTCAACACTGTAACATGAAAAAAAGATAGAAAACTATTACTTATGAAAAAGGTTTTTGTTATTTCATGAATATATGCTAATTCTCATGCATGCCATGTGCTCTCTCTCTCCCTGGTATTGACTACATGGAGCAGTGGCCATTTCGAGTAAAAATCACAACCCCGTCACAGTCAACCCTGTTACGTGTTTGATTGTAACGGGGTTGTGAGATTATGACGGGGTTGTGATCTTAATATTTTGGTTGTTAAGCCCAATTATTTAAATGAGTTTTTATGATATTAAATCAACATTCTTATACCACATGCATGCTGAATGTAATCTACACAGAACAAAAATATAAACAGATGAACCAAAAATGCTGAGGTAATTTGACCTATAATGAAATATACCCACAAATAGTGTTTATTAGTGTGCTGAATGATTTGTTTTGATCAATTCTGGTGACCCACTTCTCATTGATTACTCCCTGTGAGATTACTCTCTCAGTTGTTCCACCCCTGAGCTGCATAGAGCATAACATTGAGTTTGTCCGTCAGCATGACCAATTCACAGGCACTCCTTGCACCAGGGTCAATAAAAGGCCACCCCAAAACGTGCACTTTTGTCACAAGTCATTATGCCACAGATGTCACAAGCGTCCCATTGGCATGTTGAATGCTGGGATATCTGTGACAGCTGTGTCAACACACTTGAATGTGCATCATTCCACCGGTTGAGAAGTCGATTCCGAGAGACTGGCAGCACTGTGAATCGTCCACATGCCCCATGACCACGTGTGACCACGCCCACACAGGATCGGCATATGTGGCTCCAGTACCTCCATGATGGGCTCCGACCAGCCACCAGGACAGCTGACAAGACCAGCTGACCAGGTGGATATCAGCTCAGACTGTCCGAAACCGTCTGAGGGAGGCAGACCTCCGAGTCCGCCAACCACACCGTGGTCTCGACCTGACCGCCGTCCGTCGCTGGTACAGACTCGAGTGGGACAACAGTCACCTTCGCTGAACACTTGTACGGTGGAGGACGGTGTTATTCAGTGATGAATCGCGATCCCAACTTTACCGTGCTGATGGCAGAAAACATGCATGGCAACGTGTGGCCGAGCGTTACGCTGACACCAATGTCGTCCATCGGGTGGCACATGGTGGTGCAAGAGTAATGTTATGGGCAGGCATATGCCATGGATAGCATTTCTGTCTGCATTTCATTGAGGGTAACTTGAACAGGCACCGGTACCGCGACGAGATCCTGAGGCCCATAGTCGTGCCGTTCGTGCGACTCCATCATGTGACATTCCAGCACAATAATTCCCGGCCACACACTGCCCAGATCAGCTCAGAGTTTCTTGATGAGGAGGATGCCCCTGTTTTTAATTGAACAGCATATACACCCGATATGTCGCCAGTTGAACACCTTTGGGATGTTCTGGACCAGAGGGTCAGAAACGTGTTCCGGTTCCAGAAAACGTGCGCCAGCTCCGAGCTGCGCTGCAGGACAAATGGAACAGCATTCCACAGGCCACTATTGACAATCTCGTGAACTCCATGCGTCGCAGAAGTACCACTTTACATGATGCTGATGGTGGACACACTCATTACTGAGTGCGATGAACTCTGCCCGCTGACCCCTGTTGGGTTCAGGCTGTGATAACTCATGAATTGTGTACAGTAAATTGCTAGTCATGTTTCTGTTGCTTGAATATTAAAGCAAGAATAAAATAATAATTGTTTTGTTGAAATCTTTCCTGATCGATAAAAAATAATAAAAAAAACTACTTTGTACGTTTATATTTTTGTTCAACGTATGTTTCATGTTTAAGCTGTGAGCAAGATGGCACCAACAACAGAAAGACAGAGGAAGTATCGGGCGCCTTAAAGCTGATCCTGAAAGAAGGGAGAGATACCTGCAGCATAAAAGTATATTTTCCAGATGAGGGTTGGCTCTTATGCTTGAACACACACACACACACACACACACACACACACACACTCCGCATTATGTTCCATTTGAGCAATTCATTTTACAATGTTTTTTTTTTTTTTAATATAAATTTGGCATCTCCAATCCCACCCAAATCTGGAATCCCCAATTGGTGAACTATGTACAAGGCTTGCTCGTATGCGACCCCTTGCTGCCAACTCAGGATAGTGAGGACAGTTCACATCTCTCACCTGAAGCACATGCCCATCAGCCACTGCTTCTTATTCACTCATTGGTTGAATCTTCGCAAGTTCAGAACGAGGGCGGAGGATACCCGGACATGAACAGACTTTGAATCTTCCTGACAAGCGCTCGTCTGGCCAACAGAAGGCGCTTGAGTAACAAACAATGCTGTTTATTTATTTCCCTTTCCAGCAGTCCCTTCCCAATTTTGTAACCCTGTAGCGCGATGGCCAATTGTGCGGTACTTTGAAAAAGCTGCCGATCACTGCCAGTTGGTACAACCAGGGCTCGAACCCGCAGCATGACAGTCACTTTCTACACTGCCGAGTGAGCTATTCGGCAGCTCTGCTTTAAAATGTCTGTCATTTTTCATTTTTCAACTGCAATTTATATCTGTTGCCCTTCTTATGGTTACATAATGAAATACTATGCTCATAGAAATTCCTATCCAGTGAATTTGAGAGTAAAAAGACAACCATTAATATGTAAAGTTGTATTTGTCCCTTCAACCCCGTTACCATCTTCAACCCCGTCACCCTCGTCTCAACCCCGTCACACCTACATGTTCATAGATTAATTTTTTTACATGTATAAATAAAAATGTAATGTTTGTTGACTTCTGTCTAAAATTTTGAGAGCTATCATAAGATCATTGATTTTGATGAAAATTCTTCAGTTAAACTACATTTTTGATGAAAAATGAAACACATAGGTACATTTCAGGCTTTAGTACAGCAAAAATGTGAGATTTTATGTCATTTTTGTACAAAACCCAAAACCAGTGAAGTTGGCACGTTATGTAAATCGTCGTTAAAAACAGAATACAATGATTTGCAAATCCTTTTCAACTTATATTCAATTGAATACACTGTTCAAACTGAGAAACTTTTTTTTTTTTTTTTTACAAATAATCATTAACAAAGAATTTAAAGGCAGCAATACATTGCAAAAAAGTTGGCACATGGGGCCTTTTTACCACTGTGTTACATCACCTTTCCTTTTAACGACACTCAGTAAACGTTTGGGAACTGAGGAGACCAATTTTTGAAGCTTTTCAGGTGGAATTCTTTCCCATTCTTGCTTGATGTACAGCTTAAGTTGTTCAACAGTCCGGGGTCTCCATTGTCGTATTTTACACTTCATAATGCGCCACACATTTTCAATGGGAGACAGGTCTGGACTACAGGCAGGCCAGTCTAGTACCCACTCTCTTTTACTACGGAGCCATGCTGTTGTAACACGTGCAGAATGTGGCTTGGCATTGTCTTGCTGAAATAAGCAGGGGCGTCCATGAAAAAGACGTCGCTTGGATGGCAATATACGTTGCTCCAAAACCTGTATGTACCTTTAAGCATTAATAGTGCCTTCACATATGTGTAAGTTCCCCATGCCTTGGGCACTAATACACCCCCATACCATCACAGATGCTGACTTGTGAACTTTGCGCCTAAAACAGTCCGGATGGTTCTTTTCCTCTTTGGTCCGGAGGACACGACATCCACAGTTTCCAAAAACAATTTGAAATGTGGACTCGTCAGACCACTTTGCATCAGTCCATCTTAGATGAGCTTGGACCCAGCGAAGCCGGCGGCGTTTCTGGGTGCTGTTGATAAATGGCTTTTGCTTTGCATTGTAGAGTTTTAACTTGCACTTGCAGATGTAGTGACGAACTGTAGTTACTGACAATGGTTTTCTGAAGTGTTCCTGAGCCCATGTGGTGATGACATTTACACACTGATGTCGGTTTTTGATGCAGTACCGCCTGAGGGATCAAAGGTCACGGGCATTCAATGTTGGTTTTCGGCCTTGTGGCTTACGTGCAGTGATTTCTCCAGATTCTCTGAACCTTTTGACGATATTACGGACCGTAGATGATGAAATCCCTAAATTTCTTGCAATAGCTTGTTGAGGAATGCTGTTTTTAAATTGTTCGACAATCAGCTCACGCCTTCGTTCACTAAGTGGTGACCCTCACCCCATCCTTGTTTGTGAATGACTGAGCATTTCAGGGAAGCTGCTTTTATACCCAATCATGGCACCCACCTGTTCCCAATTAGCCCGTTCACCTGTGGGATGTTCCAAATAAGTGTTTGATGAGCATTTGATGAGCATTCCTCAACTCTTTTTTGCCACTTGTGCCAGCTTTTTTGAAACATGTTGCAGGCATCAAATTCCAAATGAGCTAATATTTGCATAAAATTACAAAGTTTACCTGTTCGAACATTAAGTAACTTGTCTTTGCAGTGTATTCAATTGAATATAGGTTGAAAAGGATTTGCAAATCATTGTATTCTGTTTTTATTTACGATTTACACAACGTGCCAACTTCACTGGTTTTGGGTTTTGTATTTGCAATTATTGAATTAGTGTGGGGGACATCAGATTAATATAAAAATATTGCTTTCTTTAGAAATACATTTTATGATCATATTCAATAAGCTTCCATAGTGTACATAACAGGGTTGAAGAATAACAGTGCCTACATCTTGAAATAATGACCAATAATAATGGAGAGCTAATGTCTGAGATGGGAAAATATGTTTTTTCTGATAGTTGAATATGTCTTTAATGTTGTGGGATATACATACATATAATACATTTTGGTAGAAAATTTGAAAAAGTCGAAGTCCAATTTCAACCATTCTCATGGACTGACTCATATAAGTTTCTAACACGTATGGGGCCAGTTAGTGTTAGGATGAATGTTAAGCAAGATATGTATTATACAAGAAGCTAAACTCGCATTATTGGCCGATGTCAGTGGAATTACTCCAAGGCTACTTACATCACTTTTAGAAATGTAGTTCTCTTTGGCCATGGTGGAAATCCACCGAGAGGTTCGCTTGCGGAGTAACGTGGGCTCATTTTAAGTCACTTGCATGTTTGTGGGCCTGTGTTAGAGTCTCTGAATGAGCTGGAGGAGCAGGATTTGGATGCGTTGATGGCAGATCTGGCAGCGGGGCTGAGTGTGACAGAGCAGAACATAACTACAGAGAAAAGGGCTCCCTCTCAGTCCAGACTTGACCTCGCCGGCCTGGCTCCTCCTCCGCAAGACCTCAGCCCCTGTGCCCTCACTGGTCACCAAAACACCACCAGCGCTCCATCACTGTCTCCTCACCTGCCTCCCTCACATCCACCACCCCAGCACCCAGTGCCAGGGCTACCAGTAACTATACCCGACATCAGGGCCTCACAACCCAGGACCTAGAGAAATACAGGGCCTACTGTCTACTGCCATTTTGCAGTGAAGTGTGTATTGTAAACTCACTTTGACAATCCACTGTGCGGATTTATAAATCCAGGGTTGAGTTGATAGACTTGGGATTAGTCCTTTTTCCCTGGTCCTGGAGAGTGGCCAGGTTTGTGAGAGGTCAATTAAAGCAGGCAGTCTCACAAAGCTTGCCACACCACCTCGTCGAACCAGATGATGATTTTGTGATGCAAACAAAAGCGGTGGACCCTGTGGACTCGAGGAACTGAGAATGAAATTTCAGTTCAAATTTCAACTGATCCTAGCACAAAGAACATAGCATAGCATATTGGTGCGCACATCTTTGTCTATACATTTAGTTATCGCTAGTATATACTGCATAAAACGTGTATAAATGACTACCAGTCTGTTAGTTTTCATTGAGTAATCATTTAATTGACTTGAAGTTCATATCATGACCTCATTAATGATTATTCTTTTGCAGAAAGAGACCAAAGATCAAGCCAAAGAAGACAAAATAAAACTTGCCTTAGAAAAATTGAAACAGGCCAAAATTAAAAAGGTGACTTCAACTTGCCAATTTAAAAAAAAATCACCAATAGGAAGAAAAGATAGCATGGGCTAAAAAATGAATACGGTACGGCTTAATGGTGAGAAGATACTTTCTTTCACCACAGATGGTAATTAAAGTGCTTTTGAATGACGGAAGCTCGAAGACCCTGATGGTGGATGAAAGCCAAACAGTGCGAGACATTTTGGACAGTCTGTTTGAGAAAACACACTGCGACCGTGGAGTGGACTGGACTCTGTGTGAAACCAACTCCGAGCTTCAGATTGGTGAGAAACATATAAACATATTCACCACCAAACATTTTCAGTACCATTAGGCTACAGTGAATCCAGAGGAGCTCACATCATTTGTGTGCTCTCTTACAGAGAGAGGAGTTGAAGACCATGAGCATGTAGTGGATATTTTGTCTGCATGGACACGGGATAGCGAAAACAAAATACTTTTTCTGGAGAAAAAGGATAAGTATGCAATTTTCAAGAACCCCCAGGTAAGTAGTATATTCAAAAAATAATTCAAAGAGGGAAAACCAGTCAGGGAGAATTTTTAAAAATGTGGGTTTGCTGTATTGCATTTGAAGGGCACACAGGAGACAGGGATATAAACTGCATTCCCATGCAAAGGATCATTTATCACGTGTAGCTCTTCAGCATGTTTTAATTTTCCAGAAAGTAAAACATTTGAGAATTGTGAAGAAATCTATGAAACGGGAAACATGATAATTGGCTTATTGCCATGAATCAAAAACATTGCTTGAGGAACAGAAAGGTTAATATGCAGCATATTGAAGTCTGCGGAGAACTTCAGCCTAGATATGCATTAATATTGCCCATTTATACCTTTAGAATTACTATCTTTGGAAGAAAGATAAAAAATTTCTGAAAGAGATGAAGGCAAAAGAAAAGGAACATATCTTAGAGGTGAGTCTATTCCACCATTTTATTCACACCTTGCATGCAGTTGATTTTTCCAGAGGTGACATGTTTAATACATACGATGGTCAACTAGCTTTCGTTTTTTAAGTCCTTTGTAATACCTTTTGCGGCATTAGTCACAAGAACAGTGCAGGTCTATATTACCACACAATCAATGGAGGACCCTAAAGCAGATTTATACGGCAGGAACCCAAAGTAGTTCCCCTGACATACGGCTATTCTTTGATGAAAAATTGAATTATTTCGGTGGCATACTACAAGGACTCACAGCAGACAGCATCGCTTAAGCTGAATAAGGGCCTGTCCAATGGCATGTTCTGTAAAAGACCTGTGGATTTATGAACAACTAAATAAATTAGACATATGAATCATCTGTACAAGGCAAGTAAAATTTCAGGAATTCTGCCATGTCAGCCCTGCAGAAGAGTTACCGCTAACATGCTCTCCCATTTTCTCCTTCCCCCTTCTAACTTCCTGGGGGTTTGGACTCAACCACAGGAGAATTTCAGCAGGGGCTCCATCATTGTGCCAGACATGGAGGGGGTCCTTTATCTGAAAGAAGATGGGAAAAGATCCTGGAAACAGAAGTACTTCCTGCTACGGGCCTCTGGAATCTATTTTGTGCCTAAAGGAAAGACTAAGGTCAGAGGGAAAGGGTGTGGGGTCATTTCAGACAGTTCATACATTGAGCGCCACACTTCACAATCAGATAAATTACTCATATTGTCCCTTTGAAGAAATTTCCACAAAAATATAAAACTAACTCATATCAGAGAAATAACTAATATTATTTATGGCAACCTCTTATGCTAACTAGCTCACTCATGGCAAGCAGTTCATCTGGAATCTCAGCAGGCAAACACTGGCCCGTTACGTTAAGGCTTGAAATTCGAGTCTGCATACGATCAAGTGAACTGGGAACAGCTTTGGGCGGTCCAGGGTTCGACTCCACATCGCCGCATGATGCTAATAAAGCCAGAGACAATAGTGTGTCTCGTAGCGGTGGACGTACACTAACCGGCAGCGGCATAATGGGGAATGACATAACATGCTTAAATTGGGTGGGGAGAAAAGTTCCAGTAGCCAATCTTCATGCTTCTGTACACACACCCATCATCCAGAATTGCAGTCCTGATATCTTCTCACACGAATATAACAAGTGTACACTTATAATTGCCATAAATCAGCTTTTTTCACGAGCTCACCTTAGCTTGTTGTCACTCGATCTTCCTGGTGTAGATTATACCTGTTCTGTATGCACTTACGGTAACACTGGCACATATGAATATGAATTCCATGAACTTTTTGTGTCGATGTATATGCTAACTTTAGAAAGAAATATCTTCCTGAATTAGAAAATGATTACATATCAAATACCAAAATGATGACATTGTTATCAAGTCATGATGAAAATCCTATCAAGCCAGCTGCCATGTTTATGAAATGTACATATATTTAATAAGCGTTCAAAGTAGTTATACATAATGTAATAGTCACATGATATGTATTATATTGTAAAGTAAATTGTACTCTGGGCCACAAGGCTGTAATATTGAGTAAATCTGTCTGTCTGCAACCTCTTGTGCCACAGTGATCACCATTTCAGGTGGTGAACATGAGACACAAAACATTGGCAAGTTCTACCAGCTTTTCGTATATACTCCTTAACAAAACAAAACATGCACACGTTACCCCTTTATATGGGCTAATAATCAGATCATGGGTAGCAGCTTCCATGGTTAGCAGTGATCCTCAGGTGCTTTTGTCCCTCTGAGAGGTGCACGTGAAGTCCATAGTTTTGTAGTTTCCCTGGGTGTTTGAAACACCAGAGTTTGCACAGGTGTAGCTTCCTCTTCTCCAGTGCCACCCCTGGCCCTCACCTCCAGAATTAGCATAGTTTTTATTCAGGTATGTATTCTCTGTTCTGACCTACTAGCCAACAGCCAATGGTACCAAATCTTGCAATTTTAGCTTCAGGAGACCAATGATAAGGACATCCATGACTGCTGGTATGAGTTGGAAACATAACATATTCTATGCATACGTACAATGGCAACCAGAGACGCTGGCAAATTTTCACTGGTTTGTTTTCTATTGGCAGACATCGAGTGACCTGGTATGCTTCATACAGTTTGAGAATGTGAATGTGTACTATGCCACCAGTGCCGAGTACAAGAATAAACACAAGGTCCCCACGGATTTCTGTTTCATCCTCAAGGTAAGTTGACCAATGATCAATGGGGTCAATATCAGGACAAACTGCATTTCCGGTTTGGCTCATGTGGCGTGCATGATAAAAATAAAATCACATCATTTCACTTTGTTAGTGCAGAAAAGCACCATTTATTCACATTGGGGTCTATTCTCCCATTAGCGCGTAAGTCTTTTTTTACGCGCTTCGAGTTAAGCGCGTTTGAGTTACGCGTATTCTCCCCTACTCGCTTCGATCACGCCCACAGCGCTTAACTTCAGAATGTAGGCGGCCTTATGAAAGAGGTGTGACTGATCCAAAAGAGAGGCAGACTCTGTACAAAGCTCATTGATTATGGCTATCAGGAAAACATGGAAAAAGGATTTTCTGATTAACCATGAAAACGCATTTGTGGTCCATGGAAAACGCAATCCAGACTTTAAATTTGAATATCGTGGGCCTGCCGATAAAACCTCGTATCTCCAAACTGATAAGAAACGAAAACTCGTATGTCCACTATTCTTACATGCAAAATTAAACATTTTTATTTAAAACTATATTTATCCATTTATATTATTATAATTATTATTATTATTATTTTATTTTACATTTATTTTTTATTTTCCTGTGAAGTTTGTCATTGTGAAGATACGAGGTTTTATATGCCGCTGTAATAGGCCTAGTAGGCCGTACCAATTACAAGACGTAATTCAGACATCTCTTTATTTATCCCCCGCCGCGCGTTATTTCTTACTCTAGCCACCATGGCATTAAAGCTATGCATACAAACAAATTGCCGCGATAATGAAATAATTAAGAAAGAAATTAGCGCTTCTCAATCAGCGCAATCAGATCATTGAAAATGTGCCCCTCCTACACCAGCCTGTTTGTTCCGTGGAAGACAGGGAAGGGAAGGGAACATTCTAGTCACACAAAGACAATCAAAGGCAGTTTATATGATCACATTTTGAAATTGCGCACTTGAAAACTTCTCCGATGTCAGGTTTGCAACTAAAGGACATGGAAACGCTTTAACAAGGATTCTTGCCCCGCACGCGGTCATCTCCCCGCCCCGAAACCGCCTCAGTAATGACGGAATTCATATCCATAGCCTATCATCCTATTTGATTTGAGCGACACATTCACTTGAACTTGTGTCTAATACTTTATTCTAATCAATTATCCCATTTACTGATAATGATTCTTCCCATGTCGGCTCTTCTTTAAACGCTAAAATTGATTAAAAAATGGATAGTGCTTTGGTATTTGCCAGGGTAGGGCTCAATCTAGAGTAGCCTGTTTAATAATATCTTTATTCACACATTAAATTACACAGTATTACCAATGGTAAAAAATTACTAGGACTCGAGTTAGTTTATACAGATATCCTCAATTAGAAAATCAATCCCCTCACTCATGAGAATATCACAACTTTTTAGATTATCACGAACATACAGGGCAGTCGCATTTGTTAATAGAACATGGAAGACAATGATGGCGACGTCGAGCCAAAGCCGAAAACCAAATTTCACAGATGTTGCTGTTGTATGGCAAGCAAGCAATGAAGGCTGCTTCGAGGAATTAAGCCGCGAATCGTTCTGGATGTGGCGTCGGTGGGGAGATGAAGCGCTAACGAACTGCGTCAGACACCTTGACGCAGACGCCTGTGATGTGAATGACATCACCAGCCACCCTCTGAAATGACCCAGATGCCAGGAGCGACAGCGCAGTTCTGACGTCGATGACCACGGGTATGTTTTGTGGATAATTGCTGCGGCTGGATAGTTGTTCATCCAGAAGTCGGCAAAGATAGATGATTGCCTCATGCACGGTCCAGGCGAAAGCGCTGGATGCACTCGATGTTTGTTTGTCCCAGGATGTCCAAACGAAGCCGATATATGCGTGTTCGTCTTCGAGCTCGGCGCGCTCCTCTACTCTTTCCCAATCACGCAAGAGTGCAAGCAAATGCAGGACTGGCATTTTGGCATTAGATTTTGAGGGCATGGTAGAATTAAGGTCTTATGTATACTCGTATTAATTAATTGTTTTGCGTTTCTAATTTAACTGATTGGAGAAGAGGCTGATGCGTAATATCATGTGATGATTTCGTATGATAAATTATCATGGCTTTGAGAAATGTAGTTTAGAAATAAGGAAGAACAATCGAATATTAAATGTCTCAACCTTTACCATGTTAAATAAAATAAAAGTCATGTGAAAATTCGGCCTATAACCGACATCAAACGCAATATTCAATTTCGCCTAATGTTGGCGCTTGACCTTAATACAGCCCTCAAAAGCGCTTAACAGAAAAAGCGCGTAAGCCAGGGGGAGAATACGCGTAAGTGTTATTTGCATGAGAAACGCCCGGAAACGCCCCGATTTTGCCCTTGCTCCGCCCCAGGCGCGTAACTGCCTTTAAGGCGCGTAATGCACAGACTTAAGTCGAGGGGAGAATACGCGTAGGCTGAAAAGCGCGTAGCTACGCGCTTTTTTCGACTTAAGCGCATGGGAGAATAGACCCCATTGGGAATAAAAAAAAGCCTCTAATGACTCAATGACATTAGTATTGAGAAAAGATTCACATCATTTAAGTAACAGTAGATACTGCGAAGTGGACTGTCCCCGTAGTGACAGCCATCATAAAAGGGGCTTTGGGCCCGTAGTGACAGCCATCATAAAAGGGGCTTTGGGCCTCAAAAGCGCTTGCACTCTCCACATCACTCAGAAGCGTCTCGTGAAATCTGTGCCGAAGAGGTACAAATGTTATAGGACTTTGGTCAGGAGTCTGACTTGGATTATGCTAATTCAGCACCCACAGATCCAGAAGGATTCGCAGTACATCAAACACCTGTGCTGTGATGACAAATGGACCTTGAACCTCTGGGTGACTGGAATACGAATTGCCAAGGTGAGTTCTGATCCCTCTCGTCAAGTAAGTAGAGGCAAAGAACATTTCAATCCCTCCCTCCATTGATGGTGTTCAGACTTGATGTAGTATTATTGGATAATGTCAAATCTGTCGGTGGATGATGAACCTCAATAAGATTAATTTCTTGTTTTTTTCTTGATGTTTCCCTCCATGGTCACCTTTGTGCATGACATTCACACTTTTATTTAGAGGGTCGCAATTTTTTGGTGTGTGTTGAGGTATCCTGACAAGCTCCTGTACTGAAAATTCTGTCCTCTAATGACAAGAGTTGTTTTTGCCCAATAGTATGGCGAGAAACTATATGAAAACTACAAGACTGCAGCAAGGAAAGCCTGTACAAACTCGGCTTGGACAAACCGTAATGTGTCAACTCCCTCAGCACCCTCCCCGACTCCGAAAGGTCAGCCTCTTTTAGTTTGATACCAACAACAGACTCTGCTGTTATACTCCAAACATGCTGACATGTAAAGGATATAATTGCCTGATGGTCAGTCCCTCTCAAGGTGCAACACCCATGGTTATACTCAACCAAACATAACACACATCAAATACCATGTACTACCTAAGGCAACGAACTACAAAAAATATAAAGGCTCTGATCAGTGGCAACTGACTAGCTACTAAGCCATCTGCTTCACTCGCTGCTTCTGAACTAAAACTTGGCCTACAGAAAATGACCAACTGTGCCTTTCCATCCTTTTCCAGCTAAAGCCGCTAACGGGAGCGTTCCCCAGGCTTCCCATCAGCCCAAACAGCTACCCACTGTCTTTCCTGAGGCTAAGGTAGGAGGACTGTTTCTATAGTAACATAGCAGACAAGTGTCAAGCATTCAGTGTGAGGCTTACCAGCTGGGGCCAAATCACAGTCCCACATTTTGCAGTGAGCGAACAGCACTCGTCAAACATTATCAAAGGGAACCTTTTGACAGAACTGTGAAAAGTGCTAACCAAAGCCAGTCACCAAGTGCCCTTAAAACCATAGGGGACATGTAGCTTGAAGAAAGCTGAGGGAGACCATTTTGCAAAACTTGCACTGTAGCAGCCTATTCAGCTCTCAGCTTAGCTAAGTTTGTGACTGAGCTTGTGAAAGTATCACAGAAAGCCACTAGATAGAGAGATTAGCCATTAGGGATGGATTAATGCTGCCTCTAATGTAAGAAATGTCAATAGAGGTCTGTCATGGACTGGAAGTTGGGTTGGGAAACAACCACTTTTTTTTTTCACTCTTTGACTCATACCCAAGACAGGGATATTTCCAGTCTGTGTGGCAGACAGCAATCCCATCTCAGAATAGCAGGGCATTCATGAGCAGATCATTGTTCTCTCCAGACAACTCAGCAGCGGCATTGGGCGTGGCTCACTGCACTGGAAATTCAAGTTGACCACAATTGTGGGAGCGAGAGCAGCGGTTGTGAAATCGTCGCATAGAAAAAGTGGATGTGAAAGGGAAACCATCATATGTGAACATCTAAGTTAGGGGTTTCATATTCATTGACTAAATGCATTACATTGAATTTGGTATTAATAATCACTGAAACAAGTTCAGGCTAACAAACACTGAATACTGAAGAATGGTCTCAGAAGTGTTATTGTGATTTGTGTTGAAAGGATTATGGTGGTGGTCAGGCAGAAGTCTCCGTTCCGCCACCTCCGCCTCAAGCAGACAGGATCCAGTCCCCGGCCCCACCGGACCTGTCTGTGCTGCCGCCTCCACCTCCGCCACCACAATCAGCCAACCTGCCCCCCAAGCCTCCACCAGCCTTACCCCAACACCAACGAGCTGCCCCCCCTTTGCCAGTACTGGAGGATCTCCCACCCCCTCCACCGGATTTCTTCCCAGAGCTGCCCCCAGACTTCTTGCCCCCTCCTCCTCCTGTTCCTCCTCCTGTTCATAGGCTGAGCCCAAGCCCAGATGGGGTTGCCCCTCCCCCTAAACCACCTTCCCTGCAGACATCAGCAAGTCCTACCCCACCCAGGAGGAAAATACCTCCAGCTCCCCCTAAGAGGACTACGCCAGTTGCAACAGCGCCATCTGGTGTCAACATGATGTCAGAACTTGCAGGTGCAATGCAGAAAAGGCAAAGTACATTTCAGAACTAGGAATGTTGCTCAACTGTGATAAATACTTTCTGCTACTGTTTCCTTGCAAGTCACCCCGGTCCGTGGAAAACTGTGCAATTTATTGGTCGGTTGCAGCAGGAAATGGCAACATCTGAATTTATGCACAAAAAATTAGAGAACAAAATCTTGCCACTGTTGTTTTTTGTTTCCCATCATATAGTGTCGATATTATTGTATTCTGTGATAGGGAATATGCACACATCAGGATTATGAGACAGCTTTGTTGTAAAATTAATGTCCATACTTCAAGCACTAGGCAAGGCAAAGCAATAACCTTCTCGTTTTGAAGATCGTAGTTTAGTGCAGCTCGGTCGTTAGCATTTGTTGAATGACAAACCATTGGCATCCGATGAAAATCACGTGATGCATGGGTGATTTTTAATGACGAAACATGCCTTTGTGTTCTATTGTACATTCCTCAGATGTAAACATTTTATTGGCATGTCATGAAGCAATAAAAGTGAAACACAAAACACATACTGCCTTGGTCATATTTTACTCAGTGGTGTGTGACATGGTTAACTCTCTACTGTCTATCGCTATCACAGTTAGCGACAGTTTGCTGATGATCTTGATAACAAGTAGAGTCACAAGCATCATTCAGGGAGCGGTCATGGTGAAACGGTCAGTCACAGGGATTGTTCATTGAGGGAATTAAAATAACATACAGGCGTAGTATAAAATCCTGCAGATTTCATTTTAGATAAGGGTCAGGGTATCTCAGATTACTTGAGCGCAAGGCCAGTGATCTTTCATTTTTGTTCAAGTAAAATGTCGCCACCTGTTGGCACTGTACTGTTCTTGTAACTTAGATATACAATGACTTTGTTGAGCGGTTGTAATCTATTGGTTTGTTCTATATTTTATTAAACAAAACTAATTATGAAATATTAACATCTCTTTATGGCAGAGGCAAGCAATGGGGGCTGCTTCAGTACTTGGCTTTCATGCCAACATCTGGCCTTTAATAACTTGGTCAAAGCATAGGAAATAAGACATTCTAACTGCCTTTCTTGAAAAACTCTTGAATGACCACCACAGACAGTTCTTATGTCCTTAAAAGAAACCTTTCATGATAATCTGATCAAAAAGTAAATTGATATTTTGATCAATGTTTGATCTATTTGCTCAATTGATCAGGTTAATTGGTGGAAACAAAAACTCCCAATCACAGACCCTTGACAACTGCAATTGCCCACCCAAGCCCTATGGGGTCATTCCATGCCAAGTGGTCAAATGGCTCCCAGGAAACCATTACAGATTTTGCCTAAAGTCTTTCAAAATGAATCTTAGAGTGTACAGTAAACACCTGAAAATTTTCAAGATCCCACTCCCATCAGTTTGGATTTTATGGCCCTTCAAATTTTGGGTGCCATGCCCACTTTTTGTTATAACACCTCCGCCTGAAGTGGTTTTGGGTGGTCAATGTCTCCACAATGGAGAGTCCCAGAAGGCTGAAAATCAATAGTCTAGCCAATTCTGGTCCAGTCTTTCAGAACCTGGGCTTAGTTTCACATTATCTTGCACCATTTACAGTTGTGCGGTCCCAAAGAAGGAACTTTCGCAAAACGGACCTTAGGACCCTGGGGGTTTGGAGGAACCTGGAGACCACATATTGGGAATTAACATATATTTCTTTACAGGGATATCTAATATTCGTCCAGATCTATGAGGAACTCACTGGACGAAGGACACGTTGGCCGAAACGTTGCGGAATAAAGTAACCTGGGAGCAGCTTAAACAGTGTGCAAACGTTTATTCTTTTCTTTAAAGCCACCCATATAGCATACTCCCTCCAAATCCAAATCCAGAAAACATTTAATATTCGCTGATAATAGAACCCCACTAATAACCCTCTTCACAAGAATTTTGTCCATTATTAAAGACAGAAGCAATCATTCACGAGTCCAGTCCTTTTTATCCTAACTCCCATAACCTCCATTATCTCAGATTCAACATATTTCCCAATGCCATGAGCATCAGTAAATGCCATGGAAAATATACGGTTGGCATCATATTCTATACTGTTAACATCCACCCTCATTTCTGCCATATAATTTCTGTCTACATCATTTTCAATTCCCTTTTGCCTCTTTTCATTTCCTCCCTATGCCACATCGTGATCTATTGGACATGATATGCATCCACATTCCAAAATCCTAATCCAGAGACAAATATAGCTGCAAGCAGCAATGAAGGGGCCAAGCACAACAGGGTCACCATGTAGACAAACAATCAGAACAACCCCTGAACAAGACAACAGTTCGTCATCAGTGTTTCAGTTAGCATGCTAACTCATGGTCCAAATTAACTTAAGTTCATTTTCATGGTCTTACCAGCCGATCACTTTAGGTCCGACAACAACTGCATGTTATCTATGCTGGCTCAGGTAATGCCACCCAACACCCAGTGAAATCTATACTGACCCACACGTGTCTTTTACCCCAAATTTTTGTTGACATATTTGTTTTTTTCCTGGCGTAATGGGTATTTGAATAAATTTTTGTTTTTTTCTGGTGTAGCATCCCCATGCGGCCAAATGTTGTGAAACTTAGTGGGTATCCAATATTCAATCTGACAATGAAGTTTACAAAGTTTGGCATCAATCCAATGAAGCTTTGCTGAGATATGGCCCACTTTCTCTTTCGTGTCTTCACCATTCAGTTCCATTGGATGACTGCGGCCATTTACTTCGCCCAAGCAAAATTCTTTGAGTAACTTTTTGTCAGGCCCCTCTCCAGATGATGCCAATTTTGGTGGCGAGAGGTTCAACAGTCTAGGACTGGTTAGCAAAAGTGGGTTTTTTTTTTTTGTTCAAAAAAGGTGGAAAATCCTATATAATGACTTTTCTTCAAATGGGTCCATTTCACTCATTATGGCCCAAGGATTCAACATTAGGAAAGATCACATCTCAAAGGCAAACGGTTCAAAATGTATAAATAAAAATAGAATCTGAAATTTGGCCTGTTGCTGGTGCTACAGGGAATGATGGATTGACCCCAAATTTGGTGCCTAGATGCCTTGCATTGTGCTCTATGACGGTGCCAGATTTCACCATGATGTACAAAGGGCTTCTATGGTCTGCCATAGAAAACCATTGAAAAAAAATGGTAATACCAAGATGGCCGGCAAGTAAAATGGCTGACACCTAGGGTTCATAATACCCCAGTTAGGGTTCTTTACTGTGATGATGCACAAGAAGTAGGGTTGACATATCTGTTTTCGTTCTGGAGTAATGGGTATTTTAATACTTTTTTTGTGTGTTTTTCTGGTGTAGTGCCCCCATGTGGTCAAATTTCATGCAACTTGGTGGGTACCCAGTACTCTGCCTGGCAATGAAGGGTACCAAGTTTGGCATCATCCAATGAAGCATTGCTGAGTTATGGCTCACTTCCTGTTTGGAGTTTTCACCTAGCAAATTCATTGGATGACTGTGGCCATATACTTTGCAAAAATAAGTTTTTCAAAAAATTCTAAATGGCAAAAAATCCAATGTGGCAGACTTTTAGAACGATGTGTGCATTTGGTTCAAAAAGTTATACGCAGAAATGTATCTTGAAATTTGGCCTACTGGTGGCTCTACAGTGATGCATGGATTGACCCCAAATTTGGTGCCAGGATACCTTGCACATGTGCCAAACTTCATCAAAATCCACCAAGGAATTCTATGGGCTGCTATAGACTTCCATGGCAGAAAGTATAATAATAATAATAATGAATAAAATAATAAAAATTCTTACTATGACAATAGGTGCATTAGCACATTCGGTGCTTGGCCCCAAAATACATACAATTTTCAAGACCAAACAATCGAGAAGAAATTCATATTTTCGCACCTTTCCCGACAAGCACCCTGCTCTCGCTGCGGAACTTTTCCGGCGTCCTGGACCAACGACCCGCCCCACACACTCTGTGATGCACCGTTCATTCATTACGCTCTTCCGTTTCCTGGCGTGCGAAACATGGCGCTGCCGTGGAGGCAATGCTGCAGGTGGACTGCGAGGAGTAAAGGGGTATTTTCTTTAGTAAACGGGGTTTCTTGCTCTGTTACGGCTGCAGGACGGAGAGAGGGGAGCATACCATGTGTGGGAGTCCGCGGCATTTCGGGAACAAAGGTATTTCATTCATTTTAAGGGTTGTTAAAACTTGGGAAGGTCACGGGGTTCATTCCGTTGCCTTTGCTTCCATGAAACGATGGACACGTAACGTTTTCTGATTAATTGCACAGCGATCACGCATTTTACATATTACTGAATATAATTGCCAGTTATAAATCTCTACCCAGAGAATGATATTCCGTTTGTTCGTATACCGGTAGCACACCTCTTGGTTACGGGTAAGCAGAAGACCAGACATTCTTCTTGGCTAAGGTCAGCTGTCAAATCGTTATGACCACCGCCCACGGCAACATTGTTTAGTGGCAGGTCCATACGAGAGGTGGAGGTCTAACGATTCCTCCGTTTTCAATAAAACTTAGGAGTATAGTTTAGTATAGTGAGTAAGATTTGTCGTTGTAAAGACACTTGGTTGTGTTAAAGCAACGCTGACCCATCGGCTTACTTCCACCTTTTAATGCGGAAATAAAGAGACCTTCTTACACATGCAAAATATACAAATGATTGAATGATGATTTGCAGTTTTTGTACAGCTGTGTGTCCCGAGCTTAGATAAATGGATCACTGCATCACTGCCCTTCTGTTTTGCAAGTATAAAGTTATGGTTAAGTGTGTGATTAATACTATTGAGTACCTTGATTCAGAGGAATGCTGTATGAATGTCATTTTTTGATAATTATCCTGTCGTGTTTGTTTAAACGTCTTTATGAGCATATACAGTATGGCCTGAATTCATTTGAAGTTCTGGTGTTTTTGGTGTTTTTGGGCAACCGAAAATACAACTTGATTTTTAAGTGTTTTTTATTACCGAATGATTAATTCATCTCTGTCATAAAGTAATTTTGTATTAGGCCTACTTCCTGATATCGACCATTGCATATTTTCCTTGGGGCATTTTAGTGGAATTAAATCATTCCTGCATAAAACACCAGAGTCAATTAAAGTTAACCCATTTTTTATGTTTCACAGATTGATTTTTTTTTTTCTGACTGAAATTTGTGTATTTTAGGCAGCCTCTGCCAACAGACTTGTGAATATTCCAGCAGTCATGACATCTAGCGCACTACTGAGGTACAGTTGTCTTTGCTTTAGAATTTTTGGTTGCTGGTAATTCTTCTTACTTTTTGACCAAACCACTTTTTCTGCAGTCATAATTACAGGTACCAGAACACTACAAAGAACACCTGTTGCTTTAGAAAAGTTCACAGTGATGCCAAAGCAAAGGACCCATTCTCATTGGCTCAAAAAGACTTGTATAACCTATATGATGATATCAAAAGGGTGAGTGTCTGAAATATGTGAATGGTAGGGATTATGGCTATAGACCAGACTTAACATAATGCCAAAGGAAGTACCTTTCATCACATGTAATCCTTGGCCACAGTAAATTGACATTCTTGGTCACTGAATGGTCTCCTAGTCTAAATTGCTTTTTGTTTGTGATTTGTTCCCAAACCTCTCTTTGTGTACCCCTGGTGGCAGGCTCAGTTTAGGTATTCCTTTTTAACTGCACCAAACTAAACATATCAAGCCCAGGTCTGTGGGATGTAACACATCATGTGCCTAGATCAGGAGGTACTAAGAGAGGATCTGAAATCGCTGTTTGAGTCAATATGTTTAGTTTATTACTGGCTTTTATGGAATGAAACTGTTGTAACTGGGCCTTTATCTTTGTGCCAGGAGATGCTTGTGTCTAAAAAGGAGCTGCAGTCTTTATGTGAATATTACTTTGACGGGAAGGGCAAAGCAATACGGCCCATGATAGTGGTGTTGATGGCCAGGGCGTGTAATCTGCACTCCAATCGTGATGGGTAAGATCAGTGTAATAAAATTTGTTGTTTCGAATATTGCATGCTTGTTGAGTCATTCTACTGGGTATTTTACAGTCATTACCGGTTGACGGAGAATGGCTGTAGGGTCATTCCATGTCAACTCATCAAGTGGTCCTGTGCTGAATATCTCAGATTCTTTAAATATTTTTTTCTCTAAAAATACCTCCTGAAGACATGCCAAGTATTAGTTGCTAAGTCCATAGTTTTTAAGTTATCAGCCAAAAAAAAAGAGGTGGCACACCCCTTTTTTCCACTTGCGAAGGAAGTTGGATATTTTAGGAGCAATAACTCAAAAACTGTGAAGTCATTGCAACAAAAACTTGGCATGTCTTCCTGATATACCTAAAGAATTTTTAGAGAAAAAAAAGAGAAAAATCAGAGATGGTCACCCAGGGAGCATTCTGAAAACTAGGTGATTCACCCTGGAATGACCCTGTGGCTTCAGTGTCTAAAAAGCAAATATTCTGAATTTTATGGATTTTTTTATCTTGCACTGCAGATATTAGATCCCACAATAAATGCTCTATAACACATTTCACTCCCTTTGTACATTGTTCTTAACGATACTGACTCATAAAATGAAGAAGTAACAAAGTAAAACCCAAAGTAAACAGAATACTCCATACCAGGGTTGGGCGATTGGATGAATATACTGGCTATCTGCAATTGGCTGAGTGTGGTGGTTGGCTTATTGGGGGCGAATTTTGTCATTTGATTTCGCTAATTTAATGGTCAGCCTCTGTGAGAATTTAGCTCAGTAAATAATGAACCTGTAAATCCCAATTCAAATCCAAATGCTTGCACAATTAGGAACTGGAAGTTGGATTTGGGCCATATTATACATGTTCTTGTTGACCTGATTTCCAACGAGTGGTTTACTAAACGGTGCAGTGACTAGTTGAAAATTAAATTGCCTTTACTAGTTGCCATCTGATTGATTGATTGGTGTTAAAATGCAATGTCAATTCATGAATCATATTTGAGAACAGAATCAATAACTATGCATTTGTGCACCTCGATCATTTAATAGCTTGATTAGGTTATTTTCACCCGTTATTTCGGAGACGGGCTCTTTTTAACAACCCCATTCCGAAATAGTTGGGACGAAGTTGTAAATTGTGAATAAAATCAAAACGCAATGACTTTCAAATCTCACCAGCCAGTATTTTATTCACAATAGAACAGAGATAACATAGCAAATGTTGAAACTGAAAAAATGTACAGTTTTATCCACAAAATGCACTCATTTCAAATTTGATGGCTGCTACGGGTCTCAAAAAAGTTGGGACAGGGGCCTGTTTACCATGGTGTAGTATCCCCTCTTCTTAACACAGAGTGGAGGTGTCTGGGCATTGAGGAGAAAAGTTTCTTGAGTTTAGCCATTGAAATTTGATCCCACTCTTGTTTAATACAGACTTCCAGGTGCTGGAGAGATTTGGGTCTCCTTTGACGGACGGTTTGTTTAATTATGCGCCAAATGTTCTCAGTCGGTGAAAGATCAGGACTGCAAGCAAGCCAGTTCAGCACATGAATACCTTTCAGCATTCGTGGTGCTTTTTAAAACATGCAAGTGTCCCACACCATATGCACTAATGCATCCGCATACCATCAGAGATGCTGGCTTTTGAGCCGAACGCTGATAACAGGAGTGGTGGTCTTTCTCCTCTTTAGCCCGGAAGACACGACACCCATGATTTCCAACAAGAATGTCAAATTTGGACTCATCTGACCACAGGACACTTTGCTACAGTCCATTTTAAATGAGCCTTGGTCCACAGAACACGGCGGCGCTTCTGGATCATGCTTAACAATGGCTTCCTTTTTGCATGATAGAGTTTTAGGTGGCATCTGTGGATGGCACGGCGGACTGTGTTTGCTGACAGTGGTTTTTTGAAGTATTCCTGGGCCCATTTAGTAATGTCAATGACAGAGTCATGCCGGTGAGTGATGCAGTGGCGTCTGAGGGCCCGAAGATCACAGGCATCTAGTAAAGGTCTTCAGCCTTGTCCCTTACGCACAGAGATTTTTCCAGTTTCTCTGAAGCTTTTGATGATATTATGCACAGTCGATGATGAGACTTTCAAAGCCTTTGCAATTTGATGTTGAGGAACATTGTTTTTAAAGTATTCCACAATTTTTTACGCAAGGGTCATTCCATATGAACTCAACCAAAGTCTTGAAATCTCCCATAGTGACCGACTCGGATTTGGCTAAAAAAATTTGATTTTTTGACCAGATGATTGACATATATGTACAATTGTATAGAAAAAAATTTGTTCTCCTCGGTAAATGACTACGCTATGATTTTGACTGTTAAAAAATGGTCTTAAATTGCATTTTTTCAGTCAGAGCCATTTTTGGAGCTCTCCTACTCCTAATTTATGATTTCAATACCGTCCAAAAACGTCCTACAGATAGTCATGTGCCTAAATAGAAGGAATGTAGCCCCAATAAACGCTTGTGATTTATTGTAGCATGACAGTTGCCCCCTGAAAATGGAAATTTTCATTTTCGTACATAACAGAACCACTACTTTGGAGGCCAATACCTCAAAAACTAGAGGCAACAGGACTTTTCTGATGACAGATCCTGAAAGCCTGGGTGCTAATTACATATTATTCCACTTTTCAAGCTCACAACTCATTTCCTTCGCAAGATATTGGCATCCAAATATGGCTGTTCTTAAACATGCGAGATTGGCAAGGGTCAAAAATGAGATATACCACCCTATTTTGAAGAGCCACAGCACAAAAACCCTTTAGAAATTTGACAAAATATTTTGCACATGTTCATCATATATGTTAAGGTACCAGTACAAATTTTTTTAGCCAAATCCTAGACGGGCATTATGGCAGTTGAGTTCATATGGAATAACCCGCAAGCCTTCCCAGGTTGGAGAGCCCCTGGCCATCTTTACTTCTGAGAGACTCAGCCTCTCTAAGACATCCCTTTTATAGCCAATCATGTTACACACCTGATACCAGTTAACTTAATTATTTGCTAAATGTTCCCTCAGCTGATTCTCTGAATAGATAAATTGCTTTTTCAGCCCCTTTTTATTTATTTTTTTTTTTGCCTGTGTCCCAACTTTTTTGAGACCTTTTGCAGCCAGAAAATTTTAAATAACATCATTATGTGGATAAAAATGTGAAATGTCTCTGTTTCAACGTTTGACATGTTATGTATGTTCTATTGTAAATAATATATTGACTCATCTGGAAGTCATTGCATTTTGATTTTATTCACAATTTACACTTCTTCCCAACTATTTCGGAATTGGGGTTATATTTTCAGATGGTGCCCAATAGCTTTTCCGTTGGTCTTTACACTTTATAGCTTAGTTAAGATCTGAAGGTGATTCACTTTGTTTCATTGTGAAGGAGGAGCCGATAGACCATAATGTTTTAGTGAAATTAGATTTTCACATTCAAAACTGCTGATGTCAGAGGATAAAGTAAAGGAAAATTATTCAAACAGAATAATTATTTGGTCCACAAAAATCACACAACAACCATGCATAAAATAATAATAATAATAATAATAAGCTAGTAGGGTCCATCCTAGCTTAGCCATGCCTATTGCTTAAAGAAATTGTTGTCTATCCCAGTGCAAAAAAGTTGTCACATTGTGTCACTGTAAAGTCTCACAGATTCCTTGAAAGGAAAACAGTATGTAAATCCTTATCTGGCCTAAGCAATATATACAGGTGCGTAACAATAATGCCAGCCATGCTATACCGCGTTCCTGACGGTGTGCTCATGGCTGGCATTCACAAATATTCAGTTCCATGTTCAACATGAAAGGAAAATGCTCTTTGTGCGCTTTCCACTGAGTCAGAGGTTTGTCGTCACCAGCAGTGACTTTTTATTGAAAAAACTGTCCATGTCCGTGTTGGCCTTCTAATTCCAGGATGCGGGTGCAAATATGACAAATTGCTTAATTTAGGTCCTTCAGCTTGCCGACTGTGTCCGGTTTAAAACAAAAATGATCCTGAATAGAGGATTTTGTGTTCTTTTTGCAACAAGCTCTTACATGACTGACAATGGCGTTGGAGAACGAGGACCCCCCAATCCACTTCCCCGCCTCCTGTGCATGCCAAACATGGAAAATTTGTAGAGATTGCCCACCCGTATACTATGTGTAATGTGTAATATATTGCTGTTATATGAGCCAGATATTCTGCTTTTTCTGAACTTACACATGCATGACACGGCTTCCTTGCATTTGACGAAAGTTTTTTTTTTTTTTTTTTAATCTTTTCTCCGAAGAGAATTGCTTCCAGGCCAGAGGACGATAGCCATGATTTCAGAGATGATCCACACTGCGAGCCTGGTGCATGATGATGTCATTGATGGGTCTGACAAGCGCAGAGGGAAAAACACTATTAATGACATCTGGGGCGACAAAAAGGTCGGCTCATATTTAGCGTCAATTATGAACTGGCCTCCGCCGGAGGTTTTACGGCATAGCTGTCAATACCAATTTGTGCTAAAGCACTGATTTAATTTCTTTGTCGTTCTTAACTCATCATTATTTTCTTCTGAAGAGGTGTCTAAAAACTCAATAGGCTTGATGGACCATATTATAGGTGAAAGTGATGTTGTTCTCACTGGGAACTTTTCCTGATAATAGAATTGGAATTATTCATTTCTTGGCTCAAACTGCTTTACACTGACACTGCCCTCTCTGCCTGGGCTATAAGCTTAGCCAGTATTCAGTGTCACTGCATCTGCGGATGGGAACTGTTAATTTTTAACCCCACGTTCCCCTTTACTCCAGGCCATCCTGGCTGGTGATTTTATCCTGTCTGTAGCTACCACAGCACTGGCCCGTATCGGCAATACCACAGTGGTGTCAGTGCTGTCCCAAGTCATTGAGGACCTGGTGCGAGGTAATTGAAGAACAGTGCTCGAAAAGTGACTCAGCAAAAATCCCCACCAAACGCAATTATGAGCATGTGATTTGAACGGACACTGGGTTGCATTTACTCATGGCTGGCATGCATTGACTTTCAGGTGAGTTCATGCAACTTGGATCGAAGGAAAACGAAAACGAGAGATTTAAGCACTACCTCGAGAAAACGTTCAAGAAGACGGCGAGTCTCATTGCTAACAGTTGTAAAGCAGTATGTACGTTCTATCTCGACATCCATAGTGGTGCCAAGCAATTCAATTTTGGACTAATGAAATATGGAGAAAATAATTTCATGTGCTGACCCCAGCTGTGGTCTATTCAAGGTGTCAATTCTGGTGAGCCCTGATCCTGAAGTTCATGAGATTTGCTTCCAGTATGGGAGAAACGTTGGTATCGCTTTTCAGGTAACTTAGTGCTCATTTAATTTACTCCTTATTATTGAAAATGAATAAATAAACCAATTTTAACAAACCTCCAAAGTACAGTCAACTATGTTGATCACCTTGATTTGTTGTATTCATGTGCCACCTCCACAGGGCGAACTATGGTATATTTATTCCAAATTTAATTCTATTTAAGCTCACATTTCATGTAGCGAGTACAATGAATCAATGCATAAAAACGTGTTGAAAGCTATTCATGAGCATCCCCTCTCAGACGGGAGGTTGTTATTTTTCGTTTCCACACCAGTTTTGTTTGTTTTCTTTTTTGTACTTGCATCATAATCACATGCCAAAATGATAAAGCCGTACTGACTTGTACAGTTTCCTTGCCGCCTTACCTCAGCTCGTAGATGATGTTCTAGACTTCACATCGTGCGCCAATCAGCTGGGGAAGCCCTCTGCTGCTGATCTTCGGCTGGGATTGGCCACCGGTCCTGTGCTGTTTGCCTGCCAGAAGGTCTCCGCCCCTTCACTGCCTGTTTATTTGTACCCAGGTGGCAGCTGCCTGGGGTTTTAAACGGTCTTCTCATTTATTTTCCTTCCCCATTACCTCGTCCTTCATTGACGAAACTGAATCTCTTCCTGATAAAATGCCCCCAGAGGTAATGCATTATGGGATTTTTTGTGCTGTGCCGTCCGAGTTCTTTGGTCACCTCACCAGAATGCCCTGAAGTTGACGAATGACGTGAAGTTATGTCACTTAAGCTGAGCTCACAAATATTTGCCATTTTGTGAGCAACATGAATAGAGAATCTTCGAAAGACATTTGAGGTTTTATGTCATCATTAATGTGGATAGTCAAATTCCTAATAACTTTGGGATGCAATGAACTGGAACCTCAGCTGAAAATAAATTGGCTGGTCATTCTGATAAGTCTTTGAAACTGAGCAAAGTAATCTTTCTTTGCTGATGGAAGTAAATGGGAACCAGTTCGCAGTCATCATCCATTATAATGCTAGGATACTGAGGGGCTTTTATACCTCAGACTGCATGTCACTGAAAATTCCATAGCACTCGGGTTGAAGAGATTAATTTTATAATTAGCTCAATCTTTGGCACGTATGAAAACTTTCCTCTGCTGAACTCTGTCTGTAACTCTGTTTTAATAATTCTTTTTTGGGTGAGAACACAGTAGGCTCATAGTTACATTTCACATTCACTTTTTTTTTTACACTTCACAAGACACATCTGAGGTGTTCTGAAAACTTAAATGTCAGTGTCAGGGAGGATTTACTATGAGCTGAGGTGACTATTCTTGGCAGTCGTCAATGTTATTTTGTGGAAGAAAGCTTTTGTCTCAAGGCTGAGCAGAAAAACTCTGATGCTGCTGTAAAACCTGTTATTTAATTATTTTACTATCTTTCTCAAAGTTTCCTGAGTTGCATTCAATGATTATGAGGAGATTCAGCGTCAGTGGGGACGTGGAGCAGGCATGGCAGTACGTCATGGAGGTATGGTATTTTAGCCTACTGATATTTTTGATTCACAAGATATTCTCTGATACTGAATGTTTGCCTGACAGATACTCTGGTGCCACAGATATTTATCCCCGCCGCGCGATTAGCGCAAAGTGGGGGATATAGTATTGGGCTCTGTCCGTTCGTCCGTACGAACATATAAATGTGGATATTTTAAGAACCGTTGACTAGATTCTTTTTATATTTGATATCTAGGTTTATCTCAGTGGGGGAAAGGTGCCATGCAGTTTTGGTGACCTTGGCCTTCATTTCAAGGTCACAAATCATAAATTTGAATTTCATAAGAACTATTGACTAGATTCTTCTCATATTTGGTACCTTAGGTTCATCCCAGTGTGGGAAAGGTACCATGCTGTTTTGGTGACCTTCATCTTTATCTCAAGGTCACAAAGCATAAATTCCAATATCTTAAGAACTGTTGACTGGATTCTTTTCATGTTGGATACCTGTGACGACCCCCAAAATTCAGATGCTTCCTGGAGGTGATGGAGGTGACAGCTTGTCAAAATAAACATCACCATGTCGATACTTCATCAACTTTTCAATTGGAAAATTAAACCATGCATATTCTAATTGCAGAAATGGCAATGAAAAATATCGCAAAAGTCATAATAAAGCATATTAAATGTTGTTGACCTAATGTGTTGACTTTCTGAGTTTATTTTTATGAAATGTCTCTGTGATCGAGTGGCAGTCAGCCATTACAAATACATACGGTGGTCATGTCAAGGATAATTACTGAACAGAGATACATTTTTAGATTATTATCCCCCGCCACGCGATTAGGGCAAAGCGGGGGGTATAGTATTGGGCTCTGTCCATACGTACGTCCGTACTGACATGTAAAATTGAGGCGGCGCGGGATATTGCCATGTTAGTGGCAGAGACTTGTTTATACTATTGTTGTACACGCTGATACTGCAGATATTTTGGCCCCACCAAACGTACACGAACACCAATTTGTCTAAACTTCTAGAGTAACCAGATATTGCTTACTGCTAATCATACTTAGTTCATAAGCAGGCACCTGAAAAACTGTGTGAGGAAAATAAATGTAATGAACTTTATTATGAAAAGTGCAATGAACCTTAACACAGCACTGAAAATTTGTCTTTACTTCTTGTGATTTAGGAGCAGAGTATCCATTGAGTTTTATGTGTCCGTGTATTCGATTGGTATATCAGTGAGTGATCGTTTGATACTGAATTCCAGAAACACTCATTCACGAAATTCCATCTTTTATTCCTCCCTTCAGAGCGACGGCATCGAACAGACCAACTACCTCGCCCACCGTTACTGCCAGGAGGCCGTGAGGCAGATCAGCAAGCTCCGACCCTCTGCTGAGCGACAGGCACTGATTCGGCTCACTGAACTGCTCCTGTCCCGGGACAAGTGAACCCCACCTCCTGAACAAAATGTCACTTCAGGCAGCTATTCCTCGGGAGCGGCTCCCACCGAAGGGGCGTTAGTGGCAGGCCTCCCACTTAATGACCAACTGTGCTCAGCTAACCAACACACCAGGTTTCCAAATGTGCCTATGCTCTTAGTTACCAACATGCATGTTTACATGAATAATATTTCTGGTTGTGGACAATTTCTTAAATGATCTGTCAGAACACGGCAACACAGTGCTTGTTCACTTGCTGTATTTTATGAGGACCCAACAGCAAATTTTACAGGAACCCCTTTGCACAAGCCCTCTAGTAAACCATGATGTCAGCATCACAAGCTTGTTTGACTGGTAACTGAAAGCAAGTGCCTCACTTCTTGCGCAGTTGATCCATTGAATTAGCAAACCTCTGCCTAAGTTCATCTGCAACTAGCCCTATGCATGGGACAACAACTTCTATCTGCGAGTTCAAAAAAATTATCTAAAGGCCGATACGTAGCGTTCAGTCAAAGCAACAAGGTAAAACCAAGATCAGATGGAAGGTACGTCAATACAGAGGTGAAAACAATGATGTTGAAGTGCAGAACAAAAATGAGATATTCTTTTTTTGTTATGCAACTATGAAAATCTGTTTAATACAAGGATAAATATGCAGTTTTACCATTTATGTATAGAGATGTCCTTTTTGTCCATCATTGTAAATTTACCATCTTGACCGACCTGTAGGGTAATGGAACTTGCAAGAAGGAAGGATTAGATTTGTTTTCATTCAGTAATTTGTTTCATTTCAGTCTGGGTTGATTGTAACCCATTTTATTCTGTTTAGGAATGAAGCGAAAATGGGTTGGCTGACTGTACTGATGTCTTTGTGTAGTTTTGCTATTGCAGTCACTCAAAGTGTAATAATTGTGTTGCAGTAGTTTTAGAGGCTAATGGTGAAATGATAGTTCGGCCCGTTCGTCATGGACAGTGCACGTGAAATGAAGACCCTAATGGAGGCCAAGATTAGGGATATATATGAACAAGGCAAAGAAGTTTTGCTGCTCATGACAATCATGTTACAATAGAAAGAAATTGCATTCGCTTATGATCCTCGGCATAACATCGCCCTCATTTGTCTCATTGTTTTCAGATTTTCGTTTCTGTATTGGCCCACCTTGTTTGGATTCATGCCACTCACATTGAAACTTAGTATTTTAAGAATTTTGTGTAAAGCAGCTAGTGTGTCAAAATGTACTATTAACTCGCACTGATTACATTCTGAACTATGTACTGTACATTATAGTGTGGTTCTTATGCATTCTCTTATGCAACAGCAGTCTTAAAATAGGGGTAAATTTCATGTGATTTTTAATTGACAAAAAGCAGCTTATGCATTTTCTGTGTTTTTATGTACATTTTTTTTGACTGAATGTATTGGGGTTCTATGATGGGGGGGAAAAAAATGCATCTGAAAATCCATCAAAACAGTTGATTCCAGTAAATGATTTTATGATTTACTGCAAAGCACAATTTGCCATCTGGGATAGATCTGGATAGACGGGTCGTCATTGGGCTTCATGCCCTTGGAGTTGCTCTGAAACACTTTGCATTTCACCCGGATTTCAAAATCATTTTTGCAATTTCAACCAGATTCTTATTGTTTGTAGCTCTTCATATCTAACTTTAATGTAAGTAATAAATGTACAAGCGTGATGCATAATTTATTTAGTGTGGGACTCTCATTTGGAGTCATAAAGGCTTAAGTATTAAGAGCTGTGAATTGCCAAGTATTGGCCAGATTTGGCATCTGTGCAAAGGGGTTTTAGAAGCTATTGTGTTCCTAGCTTTTATTTCACGGTAGGAAAACTGGTTGCCAAGTGTATCCTGTTAATATACAGTTTCCAAATGTATCTGGTGCAAATTTTTCCTTTTCTCAGGTCGAGCTTCAGTAACTGGAAATGTGATTTATGTAGACGTGGGATATGATGAATCGGGCACTGGACACATTTGGTACCGTGGGCATTTTTAGTTGTTTGACCAGTTAGATGAGTGGGAGGGGCTGGCTGACCTGCATTTAAACTCATGTGGTCAAACCAGTTTTACCCAAAAAAAAAACTGATCAAAGGCAGACTTACTGTGACGCATCACATGCAAACAAGTCAGACAAATCGGGGTAAAATCAATAGTAAATCTTAAGTGTAACCATCAGTGTGACAAACATGGCTATGCCCCGCCCCTTCCATTTGTGTGTCATAGAGGTGCTTGAGTAGGAAGCAGAGGTATTGTTGCGTAACGGTTTGTCCTGGTTACACACTGTACAGTGAGACATAGTTTCATCTCTGCCCGTGTACCAGTCCTGAAGGTGTCTGGGGCAGGAACGTGGACTGAGGAAGGACTTTTGTGGTTCAATGGAATTCTGTATGTTACCTTTACATGGACTGTTTACAGGCTTCCTTATGGATCCGTCCACACTGCTAGGCCGTGTGTGGATGCACACTCAGGCAGTTATAAACAGTGTCCCATACGCATTGTATGAACAAAGAACAAAGCCTTATTCCATGTGAACTGTGTGCTTCATGACTCCATATAAAAGCCATTTTTTTTCTAAACCCAGCGTTGCATTGTCACCTTATTTCACCTCAGCCAGAGACAAAATGACCACATTTTCCCATAGCAGAATGATTTATTATAAAAGACTGTACATAAAATTTCAATCAGCAGATTATATATACAAATCAAGGGTGAAGAGACAGGGTTCAGAATTTGCTCCCGAAAAAAAAAAAAAAAAAAATTTAAGTCCCAGAACACTTAACGATTAAGATTACAAATGGACAATGTATCAAACTTGAGCGGCGATACCCTGAAATGTTACAGAATAGTGGTCAAGAAACAGTTAGTTCATTGTGAATGACAGTTGAGTGAAGAGCGCGGCAAATCTCTTCCACAAACAGAATACTGACAAATGCGAGTCATAAATTTGAATGAATGAAATTTCTTCCACTCAAAAATGCTAAATGAGGACTATGTGAGCTCTACTGCAATCAATTTGTCATGACATATAACTCAACACAGCTGGAAGGCGCCCATACATTTTTTTAAATAAAAAATTGCGATTTTTTTTATAAAAATTAATGACAAATGGTCACTCTTATAAAGATTAACACACCTGAGTTATGAATCTAAACACTCAAAATGTATAAAAGTGGAAAACGTTAGTTTTCCTGCGAGTTCAGCCTACGAAAGGCCTCATCTTCAGCCAATGCTACAGCGATGAATGGAATGGCATCACATGATCCACAGTCTTAATTTTTAATAGCACAACTCAGTATGGCAGTATTTTCAACCAGTGGCAAATTTTCAGCAGCACACTGTAACTGTAAGGTAAACTGGACCCAACTGGGCCTCTATACAAACTGCGGTTTGCATTTATGATTACTGATAATGGGACCAGTCCACAAAAAGCCAACAAGCTTTCTGCTTACAAGGTACTTTTCTGTAAACCGCATTCAGAGCAATGTAAAACCATAGTGAGGTTCTTTGGGAAATGGGAAAATGGTCTGAAGATGGAAACTAGTGGAATTGAGTTTGAAGAGCAGGGGTTGATAAATTGACGGAGGTAGCAGGGAGATCTGGGCCTTTCCTTTAAAGGCGCTGTGTCGCGATTACTGCACATGCTCACAACTTTGAACGAAGAGAATCCGCTCAACTGCTACTCAATAACTACTTCCATCCTTGCCAATCTGTCTTCATTATGACTTCCCCTTCCTGGGGGGGCATTATGTTTTTGCCTGAATTCCCGTTGGCGTTGGCGTTCCCATTTGTTTCCGCAGCATAACTCTGAAACTGTTCGACCGATTCTCACCAAATTTGATATAGTGTCTCTCCATTACATGTAGATGTGACTTTTGAGGGTTTGAACTGCTTTTGAATTTTATTTTTTCTGTTTCCATGGCAACAATTTGGACTTAGGCATATTGAAGGGTGGGACTCGTTTCCGGACCATAACTCTAAAATGTGAAATGGGGAAGGGGGAGACATCTGTATTTACGTGTGAAAACCATTCTAGTTTTGCACTGTATCTATGTACTCAAGTTACTTAGGCATTATACTTTTTATATTAAGGAGTTTTTTGCGGAAATCCGAGGATTGCCAGAGCTATTTTAGTGCCTTAGCCAAAGGATATGAAAAATTTCTGCCAACCACCAATAACCATACAAGAAGAAGGTATATTTCTTCTTGTATGATTAGTGGGAGTTAGCAAAGCAGTTTACATTCCTCATATCCTTTGGCTAAGGAGCTAAAATTGCACTTGGAATGCTCAAATTTCCACAGAAATCTCCTTAATATAAAAATAATAATGCCTAAGTAACTTAAGTATATAAATACAGTGCTAAATGAAGACAGATTGGCAAGGATGGAATCCGATTATGACTTGAAGTCAAGAAGATTCACTTTGATTGGATGCAAGTTCTGAGCACGTGCAGTTATCGTGACACAGATCCTTTAAAGCAATTCTTACCTTTCTGGCATTTTTACACTTTTCTTTTGTAATCTTAAAATGCTCCTAATAAGCGTATGGCACACTAAAATGTAAAAGAAATCCACCAGGTGTTGAAACTCAATGTTCAATTCTCATATATTTCTGATAAAAGTCTGACCAGTCATTTTCTTCGGTCCGAATAAAATGATTTGCCGAGCTTCCGGTCTGCCATCCGTCACCACGTCCCTTCCAGTTGCCTACCACCGTCACCGCTTGCGAGTCACACGCCTCTCTGGCAGAGCAGCAGAGCGGTAGAGACAAAACAGGTACTCAACAAAGTTAGCCTGCAAACAAAGCAGCTGCAACTGCTCTTGATTTAATGACTAATGTTACCGGGACAATTCTGGCGAGGTAAGACGTTATGACAGCAGTTTTGCAAGAAAATATGTATTAATTCTGCCGAAAAACGACGCATCTGACTCTAAACAAACGGGCGCTGAAATGCTATAATTACTATAATAATGTTCATGGTAGTTCGTCAGACGTTACGAGGGCATTTTATTTTACACCACTTATAGAATTGAATATTATGTAATTACTGTTGGTTAATTTTCACTAACCGGTGCCTCTGAATCTGACAGATTACATTGAAAGTCAATGCAAAGACGCAAATACGCGCGAGATCCGTCTCTTTCCATTGACTTTGAATGCAACTTGTAACGCAAAAAATTTGTTTTGCGTCCGGTGTGAGAGCAGCTTCATTTGCGCTGCTCACTTTCTCACCGCACGCGTCAGGGGAGGAGGGGAGCCTCAGAGGTCAGGCAGGAGGAAGAGGGTGGGACTTTGGAAGGAGGCGGAGTTGATCATGTTCAAACTTTTACTCAGTGCTGTGCCACATGCCAGAAAAATAAGAATTGCTTTAAGGGAGGACAAACCACCATGTCTACAACCACCGTTCTCATTTCACTTGTACAGCATGGGCCCAACATCACAATTCAGTTCTCATATCTGGGGTTTAATTACAAATCATAGGATGTAGAAAATGAGATTAACAGCTCCACAAATGCACCAGATACATTCCATAAAAAAGAGCACTCACTGTAAATACCACACAATGGAAGCGTAATGCATGAACAAGTACATATATTATACATTTCTTTTTTTAGTTTGTATGCATGCTTTAGGCAATATTTAATTACATTTCAGGAATGTCTGACGGCCTAAGAAACTGAAAATGAATCCGCCTGTATTCAGGGCTAAAAGAGTTAAGAAAAATTAATGCTCTTTCCTTTTGTCACTGGAGAGAGGAGCAAGCAGAAAATGATTAATTAAACTAGATGCGGTCAAGTGTGCCATCGGCCGGTCAAAACACCAACTCACAGGAATACGCTAATGACCGCCTACTAGCAGCTGCTCACATTATATACAAAGTAGTAACAGGGCACAGAATCATACCGGAAGTTAGGATATCATCTTGTATTGTGGGTAGCACTTATAGCTCCAATCACAGTTCAGTTCAGTGCAACTATGCCTTTGCTCTTAGTTTCAGTCAAAACAATCAAAGCAGTAAAGCACATCCATTGTATTGTATATTAGTATACTTTAATCTCCACCCCCCTACCTGCAACTCACCTCAAATAAAAAATTTAAACAAAAAAATAATAATCCATAGATTGTTTTCTTCTCATTTGTAGCTCTGAAAGGGAAAAAAATTGTCATATTTGAAAACACTCGCCTGTGCTTTTCCAGCTCTGGCCAGGAAAACTATTGTTTGACAGTAGGAGTGACTAAGTGACCAGGCCCCCCTCAGTCCGCGTAGTGCATGATCGACTCCACGTAGTTTCCTGGGAAGAGGCCAGTCACGCCGTTGCAGACGCCCTCGAACCAGCCATCATCGTTCTTCTTGATGATGTAGATGATGGCCCCCTCCACGAAGGACAGCTCGTCATCCTTGTCCTTGGCGTAGTCATAAATCGCCACCACTGGAAGAGAGGAGGCAAAAACTCATGAGGCAAGTAGAAGTGTGGGAACCCAGCACTCCAGTCTGTTCAAAGGCTGCCCAACCCCCTCTAACTAACAAGGCATGGCACACTCCAGCATTAAACAGTCACATGTCCACTCGCTTATACACATTGGAGCAATGATATGAATATGCTATCACCGCCATGCTGATTGATGAGGTTACTAGACAGTGACACGTGAATTAAGAGCCCGGGATGCGTTTCCCAGAATCACAGATGCTAACTTACATAGTTGGGCCCATTGACTGTGAATGGACAAACTATGCAAGTTGCTAACTTAGTTAGCAACTATGCTTTTGGGAAAAGTGCCCAAGAGTAGTTACAGTGTAGATACCATGTAGGGGTCATAGCAGTAACGGAGTACCAGCCAGAGCAGTAACAGAGCATCTACCATAGTAAGAGAGAAGCTAACATAGCAGTAACAGAGTAGTTCACATGGCAGTTACAGCATAGGTGCCAAAGGAGCAACAGTGTAGCTCTCAGTGCAACAACAATGTAATTATCAAAACAGTAACAGGGCATCTACCATAGCAGCAACAGAGGACCTGCCAGGGCAGTAACAGTGTAGATACCAAAGCACTTAGAGTACCTCCCAGAATAGTGACAGCAGAGCTAACATAGCAATAACAGATTAATTGCCAGAGTAGTAACCGCATTGCTAACCTAGCAGAAACAGAGTGGCTGCCAGAGCAGTAACATGATAGCTAACATGGCAGTTACAGAGCACCTGCCACAGCAGTAACAATGTGGCTAACATAGCATTAACAGAGTACCAGCCATAGTAGTCGCAGTGTAGCTAACATAGCAGTAATGCAGTACCTGCCAGAGCAGTAACTGTGGCTAACATAGTAGTAACAAAGTACCTGCCAGAGCAGTAATAACGCAGCTAACAGCAGAAACAGAGTACCTGCCAGAGCGGTAACATAGTAACACAGCAGTAAGTCCCCACCACAGCAGTAACAGTACCTGTGAGAGCAGTAATAGTGCAGGTGCCATAGCAGAAATAGTGTAACCAACATAGCATGAACAGAATACCAGTAAGTGCAGTAACACAGCAGCTAACGTACATCTATAGCAGGTCTGCCAGAGCAGTAACTGAGAAGCTAATGTTGCAGTGACAGAGTACCTGCCATAGTATGAAGAGTCGCGCCCAGAGTAGTACCAGAATGGCTGTGAGCATCAACAGAACTGGCCATCAGAATCAGGCCATGTTGTGGAGCTCACCTTTCTCAATGTAAGCCTTAGGGGCCCAATGCGGATCTCCGTCCGCGTATGGGTCGCTGTAGTGCACCACGGCGGCCTCTTCGTCCTCATAGTCGACAGGCGGGGGCGGAGGGGGTGGCGGCGAGTCGTCGAACATCGGCACGTCGTCAGGGGGAGGCGGGGGCGGCGGAGTAGGCGTGTCTGCTACTGGTGGGAGGAAGGAGCAAGGAGTTCAAAAGCCACGCCTTATTTGGCCCCACCCCCTGGGCTGCTGCATAGCAGAGCGTCACTAGCTGGGCTTAAATCATGACTCCCTGACTCATGCAAGTCCACACAAAATAATTATAAAGTTGTGCATTCCAGCTGGAGTGGTAAGAGAATATTGCGCTCCTGATAAGGGTGCTACTCGTCAAGGCTCCCCTATTTGCCACAAGCAAACAAGGGGCATTACATGTGTACATCCTCTCAGCCCTGCAGCAGTACAAAGGAAATCAATAAAATAGTGTGGGATGAGCTCATATCCTTCAGTTCACACAATCCCTTGGGTCACTCATATTCTATTCATATCGAGTCGTTCAGTACAGTTCTGCTATCTGATCTCATGCTTCATGGTGTGGTTAACAAGACCTCCAGCAGGTGGCACCATACAGAGTCTGATTGGGTTGCTTTCTGTTACAGGATTAATACAAAGTCAAACATGCTTCATGTAAACAGACATAAAACCAGTGACAAGGCAATGGATGGCATGTTATTGAAGAACAGATAATTAAGGGATTACTCATTTTAATATGCGATATTGCCATTGATGTTCTGTGAGCTGCTTTGTATGCGGAGTGTTTGAAAAAGCTCAGAGAATGCAGAAAAGAACCTGAGATTTCTAAAGTCTTGTTTTATACTAAATGGACTCTAGCATCTACACGGCAGCCATTATGTCCTCAAAAGCTGGGTAATTCAGCTTCTGCACGGCCAATATTGATTGAGGGAAAATGACTGCCTAGCAGTACACAGCACCTGCTTTAGACACTGTAGACCTCCTTCTACTGAGAAATCGATGCGCTGCGGGCAAAATAAAAAATAAAAAAAACCTTGGCATTTAAAAGTGTAACTAATTGCTGCTGGATATGGGGGCCTTGTAGACGAAAACACGAGGGCATGTCTGGTTGTTTTGCACATGAAAACATTTTCCCTGCGAGTATCTGAGGCTTGGCTGCCAGATTCCCATCCTCAGCCAACAGTGAACAGACATCCAGATTTTAAAAGTGGGACTCATTCGGCCGTCTGTTTCCATGCCGACAGCTGGCAGCGTCAGGTTTGGGTAGATGCAGTCCAGCAGCAGCACAGCTAGCTTTGCGGCAATGGCAATATGCATAAGAGGGGGTGGGACGGGGATAATGCAGGCGAGGAACATGGAGGGGTAAACTGAGGCAAAGGCTACTTCAAAAGGGAGCAGGCGATCGCATGCAGCTAGGGGGCGCTGCTGCACACTTACTGTTCTCCTGCACCCTGGCCACAAAGCCCGTGAGTGGTATCTGTGGAGTCAACTGGGGCATGGGGGGAGGGGGTGGGGCAATATTCACTAGAGGGGGAACAAGAGGGAGGGGAAAGGGAGAGGAAAAGAGGGATGATGGAGAGGGAGAGGGAGAGAGAGAAAGAGAAGGAGGGAAGGGGCCCGGGCACAAGAGGAGAAAAACATCAGCAGATGTCAGTGCCAGGAAACAAAAGAGTGAAACAAAAAGAGTGGGAGGGAGACAGAGAGACCAACCACAAACCGAGCCCCGCCCCCCCCACCCCGGGCACTGCCCGCCCTTCAGATAGGATACACCTGCCCCGCACCACCCATGGGGACGGTTGGGTGGTGGTACAGGGGTAGCAGGTGTTTGACTGTGGCGAGAGGAAAGCAGAATTAAAAGAGCATGTAGACTGCGACTGATCACCCTGGCCTCAGTGTGCTAATAAGTCCAAAAGAGCCAGATTCCTTATTTAAACTGTCCTTTCTTGTGTCGGGTAAAACAAAGTGAGTGAACACAACAGTCTACACAACTGTCCTCACTTTCTCTCCCTCCTGGTCTTGTAGTCAAGACTCTCACTCTCTCTCTCTCTCTCTCTCTCTCTCTCTCTGGAGCACCAAATAATCTAGGCTTTTTCAGAAACCAAAGTTTGAGAATATCATCACAGAAATAGAATTTTACAATAATATTCTCTGCACTGGTGATGCAGCTCCACTAAGTCAAGGTTCCCTTTTCTGGAAGTTTCTAAAGGACTGCAGACTTCCCCAGGGTCCAACTCCAACCTTAACCAGAGTTCTACCTTGACTGGCACATTTCTGTCAATCTAGGGCAAAAGGAAATCAGCTTCAAGAGTGAGAGGAGGAATACACACACACACACTTCTTCTCCTGAAAATGTGTCTTGGTGCAAAAATGTCTACACAGGGCATTGAAGAAATAAACTGTGCCTCTCAAATAAAACCGCTGCCATTTTCCCCTGGAAGAGCTCATAAGGGACTCTTTCATCTTCGACTTCCAGCAGAAAACATAAATGGAAACAACAGGAGCCTGATTCAGCTCAGAGATAACAGCAAGCAGCAGTTAGAGGAGGATCTGAGCATCTCTTTAACAGAGCGGGGAACTGAGGTCAGGGGTCTGCACGGTGTCAGAAAATTTCCACTCCACATCTTCTACAAAAGTTTACAGTGTAGTGTAGTGTTTTCAGATTCAGAAATCTGCAATCATGTATGGATTATGTGACCTGGTATGACCTGTCAAGAAAAAAAAAATCATAATATTATCAATCATTGAAATGGTGGAAGATTTCTGAAGCTAATCTTCACCAATATGTAGCGTCGGTATTTAATCAAGAAATTTTATGACCAAGTTAAATCGGTTGCAGGAACCACGGTTGAAAATATTGCTGTTTGTTATTACCTTGGGGCGGAGGCTATGTTTTAGTCTATTTGTTTATTTGTCTGTCTGTCTGCCTGTCTGCTTGTGAACAACATGACTCAAAATGGAATACATGGGTTTGCCTGAAATTTTGTGGGTGCATTGCTATTACATCAAGGACGCACCCTATTGATTTTCGCCGCGATCAGTGAAACAATATGGCCACCGCGGCTGCAATCTTGAAATCGTATGACACGCGATCACTGAACTTTGCTCCCACTCATGATGATTTGGATTGTGCTGCCTTGGCAGAGGTTTGCACTCTACGAGTGCCTCTAGTTATAGGTCTGTGAACACTTTTAAGAAGACATTCTATTACAACTTATGCTGAAATGTGTCTTCATTGCACTATATGACCTGAAATTCACCTTGTGAGTAAACATTTACCAACCAAAGAATCTTATGAACTGAAAACAAGGATACTGCCTGAAATGCAGAATAACTAGGACATGGAAACCTGACTAATCCAACAGCAGAACTCAATTTTCTGATATTGACACTATCTCAGTGGCAACCCAAGAGTATCCGGGGAGACCCAAATATTACAGCACAAAGTCATCATGCTGAGGTTTAGCAGAAATGTGTGTCCATCGGGGGATTCAATCTTCAGAACCTCTCTGCTACAGAGGAACTAAATGAATCCCCTTGCAGTGAGAGGGGAGTCAATGTGATCACATTTCATACAGACAAAGAATAGGGATTATTTGTACCCCCCACCCTCCCAAGGTAAGATTCACAGCATACAAAGGGTGACGTTGTTTTGCATACTTATGAGCACAATCAATCATGAAACACGCAGCACTGGTCCCTCAGTACCAGCTGGTTAATAAAACGGGGGCAGCAGATCTGGCCCAAGGGAGAGAGGAAGGCTTACTTGAGTTTTGGGGGTACACAGGCCCGCCGTTGACGTGTGGCTGCTGCACTGAAAACTGAGAGGTAACAGAGGGGGCGCGCCGGTACGTCCCAGTGGCTGAGACAGTGGACACCGAGGAAGTGGTGGAATTATGTCGAGAGATCTGCCGGGATATCGTTCCGAACTGGGACATCGGGATTGGACCCAGGCCTGGCCCTTGGGGAACTGCCGCTGTTAGTGCCCAATAAGCAGAGACAGACAGAGAAAGGGAGACAGACGCCCAAAGAAAGAAAGTGAGCCATACCCCCCCAACAGACAGGATCCATTCCCAGCAGTCTATACAACAAACCACAAACCACCAAGCAAGATGGGAAAGTGAAAGATGCACCTAATAAGTAAAAACAGGCATTCAACCATTCATGAGACTAGTGGGGAGAGTTGGTCAGGAGTCAGATTACAGTACCACGGCACTGGAGATGCAGGCAGCAACACCATTAACATGAGATAATAAGTAAGGTCCAGATATCAGGTCACATTACAATATAAATGGCAATGAATGCGGTGAAGGATGAAAACCTCACATATTATTACCCATTAGTTAGGAAGAAGAATAGCAATGAGATGTTAGCTGTGAAATAGCTGGGATGAAAAAATTACGGACCTTAAGGTGTGTCCTGTGGCATGAAAAACAAACCCCTGTGTATTTTCATACACCTAGAGTTGTATATGCAATGTTCTTGGGTGTAAATTGGCCTTGTAGGTATTATTTGAAATGGGTAACTGAAAATGCAACAAAAAATACAGCAGTTGAACAGACACACGTAGCCCCATAATAGGTGGGAAAACAAATTCACCCTCAGCACAGAAGCAAGTACAAGAAAATTCTAAATGCCGGTCAAAGCACCAAAAAAAACAAACAAACAAAAAAAAAAAACTATAGCTTATGGCAGTCTGGAATCATTAAAATTATTGAAATTCCTGCAGTTTGCACAGCCCAGTCACAGCCCCCTGCCTGAAAAAGCGGATATGCCCTTAAAGGAGTCAGAGGATCATTCTCGAGGAGTATCACGACCAAAACTGAGAGCTCTTCTGAAAAAGACTACGCTTTTGAACTGAGGAAATGCTAGACCATTTAGCTGAAAAAAGCTAATTTTTAAGACATTCACAAATGCCTTCCTGCTTTACTGACACAGAATGAATGAGAGAAGTTTGCTGGATAATGAAAGACATCACTGAATGGCCAATACTTAAACAGCACGTTATCATCCAGCCCTAAGCACCAACTGTGTGTATAGCACAAACGGATTTCAATGCAGAGGACATCATCCCAGCTGGTTTTCTGCATTTGAACCAGTTTTTTTTCTCTGCACTAACAAAATTAGGTTTTCCTTTTAAATAATGGAACAAACCGTACACAAACTTGAGTAAATTAATTGACCTTATGCAAATTCACCATTTTTTGCATAAAGGCAATCACCAATTTAATTTGGAATTGCATGCATACCCAACTAATGTAAAAGCTTGGGACAGTTTGTTTTCTTAGTAAAGCCTTAAAAATAACTATATTCATCCCAGTTTGGATTTTTTACTGCGACACTATAGCAGGGAAGTATGTATGTGTGTGTGTGTGTGTGTGTGTGTGTGTGTGTGTGTTCGTTCACTTGACACTTGTACAGAAGTCAGCAATTTCTCTGCACACAAATGGATGCAATATCACCTGAGAAGTACCACATGGCAGACCAGAAAATATCTCCCTGGCAACAGCTGGTAGCCCCGGCAACCTGCGCTAGTCTGGTCTGTCACAATCTATGGAAGGGCAAATCAGCTGTAACCCTGGCTGGCAACCCTGAACTAAGCTCACCCCATCTGCATATATGAAGGAATGAGCAGCCAAATTAAATATCATAAAGAATAAATCTTAAATTTACCTTCCACAACATGACATTGCAGGAAATACACCAGCACCATCATGTCCTATTTTCCTTTCACATAGAGGAACGCCATATAAAAAATTAGCTGGTTAGCATCCTTCACATTTAAATTTTCAGGGGCGGGCAGGATGTTTTTTTTTTAACTATAATAAGTGTTTGAGATGCAAATAGCACAAAAAATCCAAATCACAAGGATATGTGTTAGCAGTAAGACATGCGTAACCCATTAGTGACTCAGTGATTGAAAGCCAAACAGATAGTCCGCAGCATGGACGGGGATCCTACGCCTTTTTGTCCCCCACCGCACGGAACGCGCAAAGTGGCGGGACGCAATATTCACGACCGTCCGTCCGTACGTCCCGAATCCTTGTCAGCCAGATATCTCAAGAACGAATTGACGGATTTCCTTCAAATTTCACGTCATCATGTATTAGGGTGATACCCCGGCGCCAGTCGATTTAGGCGACCTTCGCGTCACTCTCAAGGTCACACCGAGAGATTGCTCATTTTGACACGATTTCACATCTTGTGGCGGGGAAAAAGACACGTTAGTGGCAAATACTTGTTCTCACTTTCTTTTTGGCGCGATTTCAATCGTTTTTTTTTTTTTTTTCAAAATGAACATTTGAGAAAAAAAAAAATCTCGTCAGGAGGGTTTTTCTGGGGCGAGTGGGGATGTTTACCCAGTAATTTTTTGTCCCCCAACAGCCCAATGGCTCGCTTCAGGGACAGGGGCCAAAAAACTAAATCTGCATCAATAGAGCCAAATAGAGGACCATGATACTTTACAGCTGCCAAACAACAAACTGAATGGAAAACCCTAAAATACCCGCTGAGAAACCGCATGAGGAAGCACTCCTGCAACTTGCACCTCAAACCTCATTAAGAGACGAGGCCCACACCATTCATCAAACCTTTTATCACTGTACTGTAAAACACAGGCTTTTATTACGTTACCTTAAATTACAATCATTTACCAGACGTTAATCCCCAGACCTACTAGTGGCGCAAGAACAGCAACTGCATTTGTGCAATTTATACGAGCAATAACAGCGGACCTGAATACCGACAGTCCCAAACCTGCAATTACACATGCAACAACCCAGCAAGGCGCTAATGCAAATCTACTAGGCCAAGCAAGACGCATTAACCCATTTCTCTTCTAATAAAAGTTCACACTATTCAAAATAAATGCTAAATTAATCTTCAGCCTTCACACAGTGGGCCAACAATTAGTACAGTTCAAAAATGTAACATCAAAACCACAGTGGAAAAACAGAACATGCCGGAAGGACGCAAGAAGGCTTCAGCCTTGCTGCAATGTTATTTTTATTTTATTTTTTTTATTTTTGAAGCCTTCTGCAAAGATGAGACCTATCGACACACTCTAGAGATGTGAGGCATTGAATATAGGCAGCTATTTTGCTCGAAACCTGATTTTAGAAAGCCTGGACCAGTGAGACAAATTTATACTCTTAAAAGCAGAAAATAGGTGGCAAGATGCAGACTCATGAATGACAAACCATTCAGACTGCGAACCTGCATAAATATGCTCTCCTGGTCTCTGACACTCATCAGAGACCATCTCCGCCCCTTATCAGGATGTACCCTTTTTATGGCACTGTCAGAGGCAAGGGGCGCACATTCAAAACACAGCCCTATAGGTCACAGGTCAGGGCCTAATATCTATGCACCAATCAGACGGGCTCCTTCAGGGGAGAGACTTGCATCTGTATTGACCTGCCAATCACCATGAACCAAGAGCCAGAGTTTCCTGAATGAAACCACAGGTTGATATGGCAACCCCTACCCTTTGACACACACGCAGAGCAGAACGTCAGTCTGTTCGCGGTGAGACTTTGATACCAGCAGAGTAGTCCCAAAATAACCATCCTTATCAAGCCTTAAAAATAAAGCCACATTGATGACAAAAATAATCCGCAAGATCTATACAGGTGTATGAAGTGTAAAGCATGATGTATGTCATCATGTCTGAAATATCAGCAAAAATATTGTGCAGATAGTGATACAATGGTTGAAATCAGGGCTGCCCAAGAATGTTCCAGGAGATGGCCATGCTGCAGGTTCACTCTTATCATAACAAAGCACACCACATTCAACAGAGATCTTCAAGATGAAAATTTGGGTTAGATATTCCTCCAAATCACAACTTGACAGCACTTGTTTGATCCGTTGCCAAAGCAGCAACTTAATCAGCTAAGAGAGCCATTCTGGCCTGGACTGGTGGCATTCGTTTAGGTTGGTGGGGGGTGGGGGGTGGGGGGGGGCGAGGGGGTGTTGCCATGGTGACCAAAAATGCCAGCTGCTGACATAATAATCAGACCCACCACCCACCAGATTTTGCCCCTCCTTTTTCCTTCATTCTCAGTAAAAGCTTATATTTCGCTTCAGCTGGATGTGTGACATCATTTCCGATGTGATTTTGGTGCTTGGGGTGGGATTAGCTACTTACCCGGGGCACCCAGGCTGGGTGGGGATGGTGTCGGCACAGCGATGGGAATACCGATGCTGCTGCTGCCGCTGTTCTCGCGACTGCCACTGCCCCCACTGCTGCCGCTGTCAGACACACACACACACACACACACACACACACACATATGCAGAGCGTTACAACGTGATCACTACACACTACACACAGCGAAAAAAGTCCATCCTACCAATTACACAACACATACTACACACAGTCATATCAAAAGCTATGTCAACCACAGTGCTAAGCACTAGATTAAAGATTGACACTGTACTGAAGGAGACGCCGTCTTTTGGATGAGACGTTAAACCGAGGTCCTGACTCACAGTGGTCATTAAAGATCTTATGGCACTCTTCGATAAGAGTAGGGGGTTCCCCGGTCTCATGGCTAAAGTCCCAACCTGGCTCTTTCAATCTGCCACCTAATCATCCCCTGATCTAATTGGCTGTGTAATTCCTCTGTCCCTCCCCACCTCTTCCCCCAGGGCTCCCTTGAAAAAGAGATTTCAATCTCAACGGGACTTCCCTGGTTAAATAAGGGTTAAATAAAGCCCTAAACTCACTGCGCCTCTCGTTACATTGCATAGCATCTCCTACACAAAACAGCATGCACACAAACCCCGAATCACACATTCAACACCGCTATTGCACAAAAACACCATTTATCAGATGCAGCCTGCAACCAAGGAAACTGCGGCTGTTAACCTTGAGCTGCCGCATAGCTAATGTTTCTTTCAAACAGATCTCTGGTGCTCGCTCTTCACCGCCTTACCTCTATTCCCTCCTATCGAACAGGATCGCATTACGCATGGACAGGCAGCCAGGCAAAATTCACAAAATACTGTATGTCTCAGCAAACAGCATCGATAAATGAGGTGCGAAACAGAGTGAGAAAATAATAATGTTAAGCAGGTACAGCAGCTGCATCGCCCAATCCTGACACAAACGATTCAGTTTTCCATGATTAACTCCCAGAGTAGACTGTATTAGCTGTTGTCCGTAGATAGAGGCTTCACTCCAAGAAACTCATCCATTTCACCAAGGGGCACCAACTTGAGCTACCAGTTGGATTATAAAATATTAATATCCATCCTTGTGCCAAGCTAGTTTAACCCTTTATCGAACTTCTGGCCCGAGGGCGGGCCGCATGGCATAATTAGGTTTCCATACTGTCAATATTGTGCCACCTTGGAGAACTATATATCCTCCGAGAGTGTGAGGACTCAGCATTCTAAAGGGACAAGCCATTTTATGATGCAAAGACTACAGCTAAAATACCATTTCAAACTGTGTCATGACGACCCTCAGCCTGACAATGCAGTCCCATAGGTTTGATAGTATACCATTGTTCAGATCTGTCAATATACAACCCCAATTCCAAAATAGTTGAGACAAAGTGTAAATTGTGAGTAAAATCAAAACGCAATGACTTTCCAATCACACCAGTCAGTATTTTATTCACTATGGAACAGAGATAGCAAATGTTGAAACAGAAATGTTGTGTTATTTTTTGTCACAAAATGAGCTCAATTAAAATTTGATGGCTGCTAGAGGTTTCAAAAAAGTTGGGACAGGGGCCTGTATACCATGGTGCAGTATCCCTTCTTCTTTTTAACACCGAGTGGGGGCGTCTGGGCATTGAGGAGACAAGTTTTTTGAGTTTAGCCATTGGAATTTGATGAAAGTCTAGCAAAACACACATTGACTGAGGGTGCCAGTCGAATATAGAACATCATCCACAGTAGATAAAACCCGCACCGCACACAGTCTCATCTTGAGACTTCTTTATTTAACAAACAAACAAACAAACAAACATACAACGTTTTGATCACAATGATCTTCGTCAGGTTCGAAAAGTTGTTTGTTTGTAAAATAAATAAATTAATTATTAACTTGATTAAGTTAAATTAACAAGAAGTCTCAAGATGAGACGGTGTGCAGGTTTTATCTACTGTGCATGCCATTGGAATTTCATCGCACTCTTGTTGTCCCCTGCCGCTGCAGTAGCGAGCGGAGCGGGGGACATAGTATTCAGCTCTGTCCGTCATGTCCTGTTTGTTGAGAACGCGATCTCTCAATGGTTTGACCGATAATAATAATAATAAATAAGCAGACCTGGCTGGCTATTACGTGCTGATCTAATGGAAGAGTGAGTGTTTTAGCCTATCTACCCCAACTCCAATATATCAGGAAAATCAGCTTTGTTAAGTTCACATGGACAGCCAGTCAACAGGAACTTCCAAAAGACAGTTGTGTATGGTAGCCGAGGGATTAATTTTCTTACGACTAAGAACAGTTTCAATGGTTTCTGACAAAGGCGGGTTTCGTAAATGAAGCAAAGGAGTTTTGGAAGCGAATATTTTGCATATACAATCACACACCAGAGCATCAGAAGGGTGTATTGGAGTGAAAATTCAGCAGCAGATGGGGGGGGGGGAACGACCAGAAAGAAGGAGGTTGTAAACCTACTGAAAATGCAAAATCGACCGTGAATAGAAAAACAGGAAAATTGGGAGCCCAAAATTGTTTGTTGGAACATGCACGGACATTAACAAAAAAAAAAAATCTGTAAAATATCCATGTTTGATTACAGCATCATAGTGCTTGAACCTGCAGTCGCTCAGGCATTGAGCTCTGGGTGCATCATTTTTCTCGGCTGATGGGGTTTGGTCAGTGCCACAGGGCCAGAGGAAAACAGAATCATTTTCTGCCAGACAAAAACTTATATTTCCAGTGTTGTTACAGAATCTAGGCAAAATTCAGTTATTCTGCCAATCTGAGAGCAACCTACCGAGTGTCACCTTTCAGAAGAGACCATGACTACGCCTGTGGTCAAAGAAGTTCAAGAACAGCAAGTATTTAGGGTAGAAATTTGCTCAAACAAAAGAACTGAAAGTTATACACCAGGGCACAGTATAACAACAATGTACGATAAATGACAGAGTTCACTTTGGCTGAACAAACTTTACATATACGCTTGAAGTCAGGCACCATAAATTGTTCGCTGAGCTGAATCAAATGCTTGGCTCCACTGTACTTTCTCCTAATTGACTAAAAAGATAAGCTGGTACTCCAAGGCCAGCCGTTCAAATTTTACGACCAACACAAATTCTCCATTTCACTGCAAGCACACACACACACAAACACACACACAGACACACACACACACACCTCTGAATTTCAGTAACTTCAGAAATGCAATCAAAGAGCCACGATAGCCCGAGGGAAAAATCAGTCCCATCACCATTACTGCTGCTCAGCACCTTTCTGCAGGAGAGTCATCTACTCTGCTGGCTGTGAATACGGGATGAGCTTTCACTAAATGAAAAACAGGGAAGGAGAGATGCTCTGTACGAGGGAGCAGACTATCTGTGCTGAAGGTATGCAGCTCGAACCACAACACCAGCCAGAAATCTTACTGGTTATCCATCAAAGCTCTCACCCTTTAAGAACCTCAAGACATTTTTCACAATGTTTCCAAACACAACTTAGCTAACTATGTAAGCAACTTACATGGTTTGAACTATGCAGTTGCGATATAAGCGTTTCCCAAATCCATAGATCAAACCATCAAGTCAACCATGTGAGTAACTGGCGGAGTATGTATGAACCACTGTTAAGTGACACCAGTGTCTCACAAAACCATAGTTCGGCTTCGAACTATGGTGGACACAGGGAGGTACGGTCAGGGATGCACCAGGGAACTAAGGTTAAAGGAAAATCATTGGTGGTTACGGTGTCGATGATGCCTCAGATTTTCTGCTTGGGATCACAATTTCCACGGGCTGTTGACACTAATGTGATGCAGCTGTTTTTAAATTGACTCAAAACCATGGAGCAGATGCGCAACCATGTCTCTGGGAGCGGGGGATGGGGGGTGGGGGGTGGGGGGGGGGGGGGGGGAGTCTCTGAAGTCTTGTGAGAACGATGTACTCAATGGTAATGGACTGCAGTCCAATGGTAAGTTGTACCGCATTCAGGAGAACTACCAAACAAACCGGAGGAAGTGGATTGTGGGTGAAGTCCTTGTTTCGGTAAATTGTACGTGGCCTTCACTTACAGCAGATACAGCATTGGACAAAATAGAAGGCACAATGGCCACCACCTGCAGACTTCATGAAATTACTTGTAAAAATAGCCCCGCCAAGCGAGCGTTACCCCTCAGCCCCTGGATTGTCTGAAATGAATATAAATTGACAAAGGGGTTTTCAAGTTACCCTGCGGAATACAAAATTCAAGATGGCGGCTGTGGCGGCCATACTGGACATCTGAGTGCCATCAAATTTGATAGGCTTCTGCAAGTACACAAGACCAAGCAACACAGCAAAAAAGGCGTTGATTGACGAAGGCATTGTCAAATTATCGTGCGGAATACAAAAAGTTTACAGGACAGATGGACGGACATCACACGTGATGAAAATACTCCTCGGCCCCGACTAGGGGGCAAAAAGCTGTGTTGCGGGATCTTCCGCTCACTTCTACCACCATCAGGCCTTCCAGAAGAGACAAGTTCATCGAGAGTATGCACGCACACAGACAATAACAAGTTTTTCCCAGCTCAATCTCTGCCTTGCGACCAACAAAACCAAAGATCATACATCTACATTTCATATCATCTGGCATTGTCCTCAGGCAAATCCCTCAAACACAAACACAGATTAGAGCCTGAGAATAAAGCTGCTCACAGGGTGCACTAGCATACAAATACACATAGAAATACAAGGACTACAATGACTGACCAACAGAAGGACTACTTCTGCACGCAGAGGCACACATGACAATTTCCTGGGGGGGGGGCCGGGTTAGGTGAGGTGGGAGAAGGGGATTGGGTGGGAAGAGGGGGTAGGAGCTGGAATAACTGAGGTAAGGGGAGGTTTTTGGGCAAAGTGACTCGGGAGGAGGTTACCTGTGAGTTCGGGGCCTCTGGTTGAGGGAGGCCGTGCGGCCGGGGCTGTGCTGGCTGCCCAGACGGGCGGGGCTGGTCATGTAGTCGTTGGGGAGCGTGGGGGGCTTGACCGGCTCCAGGGTTTTGTAGGGGGTGTTTCGGCTGGTGAACGCAAACAGGGAGCACCACATGAACAAAGGGAAGAGCGGCATGCAGGGAAGCAGCACACATACGCACTACACATACAGTATACACATCTGGGATGCGTGCTGAAGATCGAGTGGGTGCTGGGAGAGATGCTACATGCTACGCATGCAACAACCTACAGCCAATTCATCTTTAAAATAAAATTAAAAAAAGAAATTAGATGCAAACCCACTGATACATTCACACAGTTATAATCATGTATTCATCACAGACAGGAACAGACAGACAAAGAGATACTAGGCATAGACAAACAGACACAGACAAACGGACAGAAACAGAAATCAGACACATCCAACGGTACAGACATATGGACACTAAACACAAATGCAGACAACCACACGCGCGCGTGCTCGTTCGAGCGCGGGCACAAACACACACACAGACACAGACACACACACACGCACACACACACTAACAGCTGGCCAGCGAAGGCTGCCCTACCCCAGGGTGCCCCGCCCAGCCATGGGTGGGCTGGGTGGCTTCTGCGTGGGTGGGTTGGTCCTGGACAATGTTCCGCCCCTGGCTGGCTGGTTGTTCCCATGCTGTCGAGGAAAGGAGGGGGTGATAGAGAGGGACGGGGGGGGGTTACTGAACCATGTAAACACACAGAACCGTGTCTGTGCAGCGCAGCGCTACGACTGAAGCGGGGGCTAAAGGCAGCTGGGGGTTCCCAGATAAGCAGAGATTGTATTATTGTGTTATCTATCCTCATCAGGCTGTATTTAACTGAGCAGTCAAGCTGTGCACTGGTTCCTCTGAAACGCTCTGCACCTGGAGAGTTTGGCAGCCAATCAACAACAGCCTAGCTGATTAGGGGGCCAGATTGAGAGCGACAGTTAGAGAACTGGACTGGAACTTTAGAGACCTAACTTCTGATAACACCACATTAGAGCTGACCATAGCTTGGCAGGATATTGATTCAGGTTCTAATACAAAAGCAGAGTTATTTAAGGAGGAATTTGTCTTATTAGCCAATTACATACAGCCCAACAACCTCAAATAAGTGAGAAGTGTGAATTGTGAGGTCTTCTTTCTTTAATCTTTGCATCTGGGAAAGTAACAAGATGAAGCACTATGAGCAAATTCTGGACAGTTAAAGGCAAACAAACACTGACAATGCACAATATACAAGTAAAAAACACTACCGCTCTACAGTGACACACATAAAGCAGGTGTAGGGATGGGGGCAGGTCAGGGCACACTATACTACAGAGGTATGAGAGGAGGGTCATGTTTTAAAGCGACTCTTACCTTGGCTTTAAGCCACTAAACGTGAGCAGGAGAGGAGAGAGAGAGGAAAAAAGCACAATGTCAAGAAGGACATATCTGAGGGGACTTCAGATGGACTCAAACTAGGTCTCAAAAACAGGCTGGTCCTGTTCCTACTGAGGCACATCACTCCTGCCTGGTTAAGTTCACTAGGAGCATACTGTAGCCAAGCGGTGGTTGGTGGTTCTCAAGTCATTGTTGACTCAATAAGATGAGTGTAGCTCATAAGTCCTTGAGCAACACCTTAAGGTCCACATAGCTCTGGGGAAATAGGCCCCAGCTTAGCCTAATTGACAGCAAGAGATCTAGGAAAATGCAGCAGCTAATTAATGGTAATATAATGCAAGAGGGAGCATTTCATCTGGTTTGATGGCTCAGTAATGGCTGGTTGTAGCAGGACTTGCCAGTATGAAAAGACAGAGAACACACACACACACACACACACACACACACACACACACACACATACATACATACATGCAAACAAACAGGGGAAAAAAAAAATTTTCCTTCAGTTCTGATTAACTGGGAAGGGAAATATTTCACTCCAGCACTGACAGCTCCTTCTCTGCAACTCCTCATTAGACAAATTCCCTCCTTTAGAATTCAGCACAAAACATGCAGGCAATTAGCCCAGATGCATCACGTGACCCAGCTGGACCAATCAGCCGAAAGCATTCTCGGTGTTCGAAATCAAAAGATACAGACCCCAACTCTTCCAGTCTGCCAAGTGTGTACTGTAGTTTTCTAATTTCAATATCCCAGCTGCAGGCTGCAAGACTGGCGGTTTGTACCGCCAACAGCTGCTGCAGTGTCGCGCCAGGAATAGGAACTGGTTTCAGTAGAACCCAAACACATAATAACCAACACGACTTCTGCTGTGCTTGATCAACACAGTAGCTGTAATGCACATTCATACAGTCCACAAAGCAAAAATAATGAAAACAGCCTCCATTTAAAGAGAAAGCAGAATGATCCAGGCTGCCCTCTTTCATTAGTATGAACAAAGCAGTGGGTGGTGAAAAGTACCACTTTGAGATAATGGCTAATTTAGACTTCCTTTTTTTTTGGAATCTGGCCAAATGAACATAAACTCTGCAGATGGGAATTAAATTAGAGAACAGTTTACGCCAAGAGAACACCGAGGCTGTCGAAAAGAATGTCAGGAGCCGGATGTTGTAAGCAGTAAATCAGGCGCCATGAGCACAACATCCAAATTAGCGTACAAGGGCCAGACTTCCTGAAGTTTAATTAAGCTGGGAGAGAAGTGCAGCTCTGAACATGTAACCACAGTACAGCAAGTCTTTATTAATAAATGAGCTAATAATAAGCGATAAAGTCTTCCTTTAATGAAAGTAGTTTGACACCCTGTTCTAAATTAAAAATGAAAAATTGTTTAGTCTGCAGGAGGGTGAGAGAGATGATGACAGAAAGAGGGTGTGGGTGGAGGTACGGATGGAGACTGGGGTAGCGCCCATTCCCAATACGCTTGTTAGGATGGGATCCAATTTCTCAAGTGATGTAACGTTTTTTTCCCATAGGTCAGATGGGCTATCAGTGGGCGTGGCAGGATTTGGCCTAGTTCCCGTTGCGCCGAAGTGTTCAAGTGAGCAGCCGGCCGGGCGACTTCTTACGCAATCACACACGGTTTTATTTTCCAGGTCACAAACATAAACGTTAAAATTCCTAACAGTAGTGTGGGTTGAATCTCCAGGGTGTATAGCGGAACACTGAAATGCTTACACTAGCCGTTTGTAAAATGTGTGAAAGATTAGCTTTGGGCTCTAAGTGGGCAGCTAACGCGCTATGCTGGACATTTGGCCTCCAGCCCTATTCAAACACTGGCGACCTCTGAGACGGTGCTCGACGCCTCCCGCCCCTCTCCAATGTCCTCCATCATGCTCAACAAACACTCCTCATATCTCTATCAATCTTCTTTATACCTGCGTTTCCCATACATGGGGTATGAAGATTAGCTGGACTGTTCTCCACTGTTTTCATGAACTTGTCGATGTGCACTGCTGCACGGGAAATCAATCTCGCCATTTTCAAAAATCCAATAGCAAATATGACACAGCCGTTGCTGCCCTAGATAACCCTTTCCTCACCAACCCAATCCGGGCACTCGGTCTTTATTTCTCACCACGCACGGAGGGAGAAGGGAGTAAAGAAGAGGTGCTAATGCGACTAAACTGCAAAAAACAAAACCAACTGCCACAGCCTTGAAAAGACGCATCTGGGATCACTTCTGCAAAGCAAAAACACTTGACTGGATGTACATTGATTTGTGCATGAAACTCCTTTTTTTTGGTTATTCTCCCCATTTCCCCACACAGAACACAGCCAAATAGTTTAATCCACTGCAGCTATCTGCTCCAATCAACTCAAGAGGAAGATGCTGTAGCATGCAATTCCTCCGACTCACGTGACAACTAGACCTCCCTTCTATCACACTATGCAGAAGCACTGCTTGTCACACACTGCTTATGCTGTCGGTTGATGGCGCACTTAGCGTGCAATTAGCTTGTGCAGCTATATTCACCTGGCCGACCAGGAGTGGACGCTACAGAGTGATGAGACTAATTTTCACTGGCTTAACCCCCCATTATCCTTGGCAAGGCTGGGCCTATTGTAACCTCGCCCACGCAGAGCCCTGGCTACAGCTGGTGACAGTGAGGCTAGGATTTGCACACCTAACCACAGGCCTGCCAGATGAACGGCTTAGCTTTGAGCCAATCCAAGGCCCCAAGGAAATCTTTTTACGAAACCACAGGATGCTTGAACCGTTCCACCCATGCTTCCAAATCCAGCAGATGGGTGGCAGTGAGGTCATACTGTTCAAAGAACAGAGCCTCCTGAGGGCTGCTAGTATCTCCATCCAGCCAATTTTTGGCTCTCTACCCAGTGGCAACAGAACTGACGTGAATAATATTAAGCCAACGTCTTATTTGATTGCACTGGTATAGGATAATAAAAGAGGGCATGTTTCAGGAGCACCTCCAAGGATCATTAAAATTATAATTGTTTCTCCGAAAGCAGTGAATGGAAAGAGATAGCGTGTCTTTGTGCAGATGAATTACTCCTAACTCACACTCCCACCACTGCGATTAAAAATAAAGAAGGGAAATAATAGAAGACTTAGCGAAGCGTCAACGCTCATTAAGTTAACGGCCGCTGCTCAGCTCGGAAGAAACATGGGCGCCGCTCAGCAGAGCAGTCCAGACGGCTGTCGTTTTTTGCTCCTGTTGGGCATCTTCAAAACAGACGGGCACAAAGTGGCACCTTGCAATTTATATACATGCATTAGCGGTGCATCAATGAGCAACTAAATGAACCGATACATGCGAATGGTGAGCCAACAAGACTGAAGTATGCTGATAGAAAATGAGATTACATCACCCAAAAATATGTATTGTCAAAACACTAAGGCATTACCTGCAAAGCCCTCGAGTTCAACAGTTTTGGAATCCCAAGATCAAAGAAAATTCTTCACAAAAGTACTCAACTTTCTTGAAGGAAGGCTGAGCCTCCACTCCAGGCTGATTCACTGGTGACCATTATTAGAGCAGATCTAAGAAACTGGCAGTCGCATCTCATCGGCATAGAGAGCAATAGTCAATAATTTCATAATATTCCTGTTTACTTTAAGCCTGTAATAATGAAGATCACTGTTAAGAGTGCGTACTAAAATTATTTAAATTTACAAGGAAAAAAAAAAAACATCATTTACAGTAAGCATTTGAATCAAGATATTAGCACATGAATCTGACCAATTTTTTTAACCAAATCTAATACAGCATGATGGCTTTTATTTGGCTGCAAGTAATCCTTCAGGATGACAACACAGAGCTATAAACTGCTGCTTAATTTAATATGCGTGACCAAACAAATGGGCCCCTTGGTTATTGGATCAGAGGGCGGGTTCAATCAGTCGCTGGGCCGGGATTGTGATGTCATGACATTTCCCAGCCAACCAACACGTGATGGACAGGCAGTGACACTCCTCCTGCACTCTCCAAAACGTGTGACACTGCAGCATGAGCCTGACAGACTGGCTGAAATCTGAATGAAATGAGTGGGAGGGGAAAAAAATGTTCATGAAGGAGATTCTCACGCCACATTTCTGACTGGGCTCAAGTCCTGTTTCAGAGCAAGAGTGGCAATAATGGTGACAGGGAACACAGAACAGCCTTTTGAACATTTAATGCTATAGAATTGGCTGTCGAGCCACAGGGTGGGATGTGGAAGGCTGTCTTAGCCAATAAAAAAAAGTGATGCGGTCAGAACCCCAGCCAACAAAAAAAGTTCTCATTTCATTAAACATTGAGTTTGAACAGAGCAGTCCGTCGCTGGGACACCGAACCCTCACCTTCACTCCGTGTCCCACATCATCCAGCACGGTATAGTCTATGGGCTTCCGGATATACCTCACAGGCCTCTCCATGTTGGCTGGCGCTATGATCTTGTGGGTTCTGGAAGTGTTCTTGTTGGTCGTCAAAATTCCGATCTCTCGCCTCGCGACTTTCTCCTTGTGGATATCCACAGTCTGAGAGAGACGGAAAAGACAAAGGTCATGAGGATGAGAGAGAATTCTGTGAGGGCAAAATAGCGATAGTGTGCGAGAGGAGAAGGCCGCTTCATTAAATTGTACGACAAAGCTCGTCAATGTAATTGAATTGTAAAACTGGCCTACGCAGCATTTAACGGTGTTGCATCGATAATACGCTCCCAATAAAGTCAGTTAACAGGACTTTAAATGGGAAGACACTGAAAGTCATTCATCAGTCTGTCAAAGCGATCATTTCAAGCATAATAATTCTGTGATCAGTATTGACAAACACATTGCCACCAGGAAAAAAATACGAATGGAGAAATAGGCCGCACTAGTTAGCATCAAAGAGCTTTGTTGTTCTAAAGACTCATTCATTTACTGAACATATTCTCATTTACTATATTTTGCCATCCATGGCTAGATGAAAAAATGTACGAGTCAATTGCTCCATCAGAGCACAGTGGCTAACAAAGCCTGGTGATAATGTAAACTGATAACTAATTCCATAAATTAAGTCAATCACAGCTTAAGTAACTGCCTAACTCTTGCATACACAATCTGTGGCATAGACAGCCCCTCCTTATTAATTCCTGAAAATGGCTGATAAGAAAATATGTAGACCATGCAAGTCACCCAATGACAGGGCACTCGATAAACAAATGAATTATGTAAAAGTGCGGGCAGTGCATATAAATGTTATGCAGCATGACTACACAGCTTGCACAAGCTCGATATTCAGATCCACAAACCTCAAAGGACAGGACAGAAAGATGAAGGGCAAAGCCATATTAAATATTAAAATTTTACACAGTCAAAAGGAAAGAATTGGCATAGAGTCCTGACATCGGAGATTGATACTGACTTCTCCCCAGTATCAGAGAATTAAAGAATGGTTCTTTCAACCCCTTAAACTCCAACTTTTCCCTTAAGTTTTCCCTCAAGTAGGATAAAAGACATAAAAGCATTTTTTCATATTGTCAGATACATAAACTATATCTGCCGGTTGCAGCACTTCACTGAACGTACATCGCACTTCTGTTGACAGAGATACTCAAACTCAGACCGCCATGTTATCATGGCCACAGTATTACATCAAATGGAAAACATCTAAATCCTGAACATTTCATTCTATACATATTGTCCTGAAATTCGGTCGGAAGTGTTTGGAATTGTTGGCAACCCAGGGATCTCTACTGGGATGTAAAGTAGACCTGAAGTACCACAGGTTTGATCACAGCACCTGCATTTGTTTTTGTCGGGTTAACGGAGGATACAGGATTAAGCCTCATTTGCACCTGCTTATGAACCTGATGTTACTCCTTCTTACTGAGTATCTGAAATTGAAACAGGTTCCTTCCAAAGTATTGTAGAATGAGACTGGCTGAGTACAAAGGACAGAGACTTGCGACTAAATATCATAAGAAAAACCCTTGAGACTGAAATTACTGGCCACTCTATCAAGCCTCCCATAAGTGAAATAAAGGGTTTCAAAAACTGCGCTGAGTCTCAAATGGCTATCAGGTCCAATAAAGAGGCTGAAATAGAAGATGACAAATAATGAATAGAAGCTTCTTCATAAATGCAGTTCTTAGAAACCAAGGGCAAAAGGCCAGTGCACTGCCCTGACTGCACAGCTGCATGTCAGCAGGAGCTGGAAACGGCTCAAACATCATTTATATTCTCCACACTAAATATCACGGCTCCACTGAGTGAGTGTGTACAGAGGGAGAAAGAGGTGAGGACGCAGTGCGATTGAAAGGATTATTCGCCCTGAACGCTACTAGACTTTGTAACACACTTGGCATTCCTCTGTTGGCTCTGTCGCCATGGAAACTCAAAAGTATTTCCCCAGAAGTGGCTCGCAGTGATGTGACAAAAGTATGCGTCTGGTGAAGGAGAATTTTAATTTCTGCCTGACCCAAGTTGCTCGTTACAAAGCAGCGGAGGCTTGCCTAGAAAGAAGAACTTAACATTCGTTATATTATAATCCACATTTTAAAAAACCACCAGAAATACCAGATCTCCAAGCTCTTAACCGTTAATCCTGATATCGAAATTAACCATTTTTATGTTCTTACCATTTCTATCCACTGATTAGTATTCTTTTTATTTTCATCCCCAAGCAATTATGACCTCCTAAGTCAATTACATATTTGTCACCAAGGATTATTTGTCATAAAAATGATTCAGGTGACCTGTAACACATTTATGCTCAGTTCTTCAGTATATTCTCTCTGCAAAGTCAGTTAAGGTCCCTTGAGACATGATTCTCGCATTACCGTAGCAATGGAGAGAGCATTTATTACCTCAGCTTCTAGGACCTCCATGAGGGAATCCATAATTTTCAGGGCAAGCCAGAGGAATGAAGCCTCGCTAGACGCCTGCATTTATTAAAGGTGCAACTGGCAGAAGAATGAGGGATTCTCCCAGCCACCCGGTATAGAGGGATTCGCAGTAAATAATAGATGGAAACCGCACAGAGCTCCAGGCTACTGCCACAGAACGATAGAGTTGGGTGTCATTTTTCCCCTTTATTGGTTTTTAATTCAGTTTTTCTCCGCTGTAAACTGGGACGTGCTTCGGAGACTGCGCCGCCTCCTATAGGCCTGAACTCTCGACTACCTCCGGGGAGCTCCGACTTCGCTCATCTCACGGCCGCTTTGATGTAACTGAACCCCTCAAGAGGGAAGAGAAAGGGGGGGGGGGACGACAGGCATGGGAGTCGAGTCAAATACGCCATCCTCACATCTGCCTGCCTTTTTAGCCACTAAGTTCTTCTCCAGGCCTCTATTCTCTGCCAGTGTAGAGGCCCTGGCATAAATGCAGGTGCACTTATGGAGCTACGGCTGCGCACTCAAATCCAGACTGAGACGATGATTGAAAATGACAGCCCCACGAAATATGCTGCGGAACAACAGTGATAAATAATGTACGACCGAATGAAGAGTCAGAGGGGCAGGGGATTGAAACGCTATTCCCAGGGCACAGCGCACTCGGGTAGATCAGCCAAGCCCCTCAACTGCAGCAGAGAAACGCTGGATTGGAAAACAGATCAGACCGGGTTGGACATCACCAGATACAGACCGCGTTTACTTCTCAATGCTCTCCAGGAGCTGGCCAACGCAGCCAGGCTTCAGGTGCGGTGACAGAGACAGTGGCATGTGAGAGGACAGGGTGATTTGTGCCCGTTACTCATGAAGAAGTCCCCATGGGCCTGCTGTGACCTCACACCCCACACACACCAGGCCTCAGTGACCTCACACCCCACACACACCAGGCCTTAGTGACCTCACACCCCACGCACACCAGGCCTCAGTGACCTCACACCCCACACACACCAGGCCTCAGTGACCTCACACCCCACGCACACCAGGCCTCAGTGACCTCACACCCCACGCACACCAGGCCTCAGTGACCTCACACCCCACGCACACCAGGCCTCAGTGACCTCACACCCCACACACACCAGGCCTCAGTGACCTCACACCCCACACACACCAGGCCTCAGTGACCTCACACCCCACACACACCAGGCCTCAGTGACCTCACACCCCACACACACCAGGCCTCAGTGGCCTCACACCCCACACACACCAGGCCTCAGTGACCTCACACCCCACGCACACCAGGCCTCAGTGATCTCACACTCTACACACACCAGGCCTCGTCACACACCAGGCCTCAGTGACCTCACACCGCACACACACACACCAGGCCTCAGTGACCTCACACCGCACACACACCAGGCCTCAGTGACCTCACACCCCACACGCACCAGGCCTCAGTGACCTCACACCCCACACGCACCAGGCCTCAGTGACCTCACACCCCACGCACACCAGGCCTCAGTGACCTCACACACCAGGCCTCCGTGACCTCACACCCCACACACACCAGGGCTTCCTGGTCCTCTCCCTGCTCCCTCACACACACAGCGCGACTGAAGCAGCGTGCGGAAGCACAGAAACACAAAGGCAGGAGGAGAGGCCACAGAAACCACAAGCCAAGGGCTCCGCACGCCCCCCCCCCCGGCCTTAATTTGATTATGGAGGTGGAGACGCAACGCAGAGCTATGGCGCGTGAGAAAGTGGGGGGGGCGGTTCTTCTCGGAAACCTCCTAGTCCTTCTGTGACCCCCACCCTTCCTGTCCTCACCAAACTTCACCACCCTTTCATCCGTTCCACATGCATCGAGAACGCCAAATTTATTCATTTACACACACTCACGAAACTACACAACACTCGCCTTCAGCCCACCACCAAATATGGAGGGCAAAAAACATTCACTGAAAAACCAGCAGATGTTTCATTCTGTCAGGCGTACATCTTCATGCGGATGCCTTCTTCTGAACCATGTCCAGGGCAGACTGTAGTGCCCAATTTCATGGTGGCCTTTCAGGCATAGGCTAGGTCTTCGCCCAAAGACCATGCAGTCACAAAGCGACCTGCCATTTTTCTCTTAATTTTCCATATTCCATCCCTCCTTCCAGACAGAAAAGCTTCATCATGTGAGCAACGGAAACAAATTCAGTCCTCCCTCCGAAAAGCGATATTTTCTTTGTTTCGTTCTGTGAAATATTGACGCCAAGGGCGGAAAGTAATAAAATTAAGCTGGCGCAGTCGAATTCAGCGTGTCAAACGCTTAACGCTCGATCGGACCGCTTGTAGCGGGTGGCACTGCTCGCTTGGCAGAGCAGCAGCTGGGGGAGGGGCGATGGCGGGGTGGGGCAGATTTACAGTCGCAGGGGTAAGCGCTTGCATGGCAGTCATCAGCGCGGACGCGCTTAAGCCCCCAGCCTGGCTGATGTGTGTCAGCGGATGACGACGGCTTTCCTATGAATCACACACACACGCCGCGCGCCGGTTCCATACTCACAGCCGTCGGACAGCTCACAAACAAAACACTGAGCCAATGTTCCTGCACTGGAGGCAGGACAGTGATCCACCACAACGCATTGAAACATGCTTCAGATCATCCTGATGTTGCAGTAAAGTCAGAACAAATATCCTGGGGGGGGGGGAACTCTCTTACAAAGATGGACTTAAAAGTAGCCGAATTGAATATATTGTCTTAATGCAGCCCCAAACTAGATCTTACCAAGAAGCTCTCAATTAATTTGCTGATACCATCTGTTTTAAGGCTGATTGGCTCTAAATGGAGAGCAGATGTTGATCACGTGACTCAGATTACACACTGCAGCTCTAGGAAGTGTCTGCTCAGGACTGTAGAATGTAATAAAAGTGACTAAACCCGCCTACAGGCTCACTATTCATCATCCCGATGTCGGCTGCTGGAGGGAACGCGCTCCCCGGAGCAGCCTGTGTAAGCAGAGCAAACGAGACAGATTACACACTCTGGATATTAATGGGGATTGGGGGGGGGTGTACTCAGAGGTGTGTGGGCGGAAGTGTTGGGGCACTGCACCCTGCGAGCTCTCACTCCCCTGCAGAGTATGACATAATGCCCCCCCCTCCCTCCTCTTCCTCCTCCACCCAAAGCTACCCATTCTGCTCTTCACACAAACACATACAGGAAGTAGGTGGGGGCAGCTCCATGTTTGACTCATTTGTTCTGACGCTCGGTGTCGTCCCTGTTTGGCAACTTTGAAAGAGGCCCCAGCAGAAACAGCAGGACCATGTTCACAGTTCTCTGTGGAGTTTGTTTGTAAGAGTTCTGATTTTCCTTCTGCTGCTGCTGAAGTCACTTTTTTAGTTGTCGCAGAGGGCCTGGGACACACACACACACACACACACACACACACACACACACACACACATAAAACTACACTATCAGGCCTGACACAATCACTCAGTTAGCTCATATACATACATGTTAATAGACAGCAAGTACTGCAGGACAAATGGAGCGGGTGGAAATCGGTCATCTCTGCCTCGCGCTCTCTCTCTCGCTCGCCCTCAGTCACTCTCTGTCTCTCTCCGTCGCTCTCTCTGCTAGTTCTGTGGAAACAGCTGTGGGCCTTTTGCTGCAGGGGCTTCTGAGCTAACCATGTGGGGAGAAAGAGCTTGTTCAGGGTCGGGGGGGGGGGGGGGGTCCCGTTCGAATAAGCAGCCAGAAATGTAGCTTGTTCTCAGCACACGGTCTCTCTTTTCTCAGCTAACAGACAGGAAATGGGCCCAAGCTCTGTTCATTCAAGATAGTTACCAAAACAAGACTCTGTCTCCTCCTGACCCCAAATCTAAAAATATTAGCATATAGCGTGTTCTACATCACTTCTATACCAAAGCCAAAGTAACCGGAAGGCGCAAGCCAAACACTACTGCGAAATTTTGCAGAGATCGAGCAGGCACTCCCATCAAAGTTTTCCATCTCCTGCAAATTGCAGAAATATCGTTCAAAGAGACAAGGAAGCAGTCCTAGTTCTGCTGCCCTAACAAAAAATACGATGGAAATTCACCCCACAGGTCAGCGCAGACAGTGAATTGAATCCTGTAGAAGGGCTACAGATTCCAAGGGGCCAACTGTAGGGCACTGGATACTGGCCTAGACAGGTGTCCCCGTCATTCAAAGAGACAATCTAGATACATGCTTATCAAGCTTGAACTAAAAGGGCCACTAAATGGACTATTTTCATGGAAGGATGGTGGCATAACCACTGTACACAGACATAGACAAGACACATTTTGGGAATATTGCAACATTTAAGAAGCTGCTGCATACTGAATTCAACCTAACTAGAAAATGACCAATCACTGTGAGGTCAGAGAAATTAAACAAAGTTTAAAACCAAATAAGCTTTTTCCAAAAAGCAGCTTGAACTCCAGTTGCCCAGTAACAACCCAGTGGGATCACCATGGGAAAACCCGCAAAGAGCTTTACTCGCCTTTGGCACTCACCCAAACTATGACGGGAGAAACGGCAGCAGCCTGCACTCTGACCTCACACACATTCCACAAATGCTTGAGGTGGGACAGAATTTTTGCTGACCAACCTAAATCAAACGCTTGACTCAACTCTAATTTTCTCACTAGAGCTAGAAGGGTCATTTGTATATGGCATTTCACGACCACGCTGACCTCTCTATTCCAGTGCCTACACAGCAATTCAAAGAGAGAGAGAGACGCACACAACACACACACGCAACGCACACGAACACACACACACTGTGAACCCAGGTCCATCGCAAAGGACAGAGGGCATTTGAGTATGTGGCTCGAATAGAGGATGGAGCCACACGACCAATCCTGTATGTGCGAGTACTGCCTGCTGACCAGCCAACACAAAGCATTCTCAAAATGTCTCTGCCATGCACCGGCAGTGCGAGAACAATGGCAGAACATTCCGGTAACACTGTTAGAATGTGTAGAATCAGCTGGGTTAGCCGTTCTGCACAATGAAACAACACATGACTGCCCAGCACTACTGAATACATGCTTCAAACTGTCCCATTACATTTTGAAGTAACCGCTAGCAGTAAATTTCATTTGCTAAATATATATTATTACATACAAGCATGTGAAAAGGTCTGGTTTGTGAACATTAGCACAGAATGCTCATGGCTTCCTGTCCAGAGGGCAGTACGTGCTGGAGGCTCAAAAGGGCCACTCCTCTGTCTGCAGACTGACACCGTGATACGTCAGGAATGCTAACAGGACTGTTTCCGGTGAGCGCAGCTCATTTTTTTGTTTGGGTGAAACAAGGTCACCGAGTCCGTTTGGAAAGGAGCCAGCCATGCAGAGCTAGGAAACTAATCGTCATGCATAGATGCCCACATGCTCCCACCACACAGAAACAACACACAGATAAATCAAACTATACCCACAGTCCCCCACTTGGGCGCACATACAGGTATTGACACTCTCTAACACGCACACACACATATAGAGGCAGATACACCCCATGCATCCACCACAGGGACGGACATCCCAACATCAACAAGCACACGCATGCGCTCACGAGAGCATAGACACATACACAAATACACATACAAGGATACAACCACCACATGGACACACATACAAACTACACACAATGCACACAGGCACATATACAAGCGCACACCACATGGACACACAACACATCAGGACAAACAGGCATGGGTCAATGACATGACACCGTCCGAGCGCACTACTTTGGTTTAAAATCATTTTAAATGATTCATAATGAGCATAATTTTATTCTATAAAACCTGTTTAATTTGAAAATATTTCCAGTTGATCATAAAATTTATATACATTTTATATTTTGCCATCTCAAACCCTCAAAATGTCTGGTGGCGCAACTGTCCGAGCAAGTTAACACTATGTGAAATGTATTAAATATGTAATTCAAAATATGAATTAATATAACATTAAAATGGGGGCATTTTATATTGAAAACTTTTCAAATAAACAAAGTTTAATAGTTTCATTGTTCTTAAATTATTCTGAAAACCAAAATACCTGCCCCCTACAAAAAAGAATCCATAAGTTACTTTTAATACCCAGCTCAATTACAAAATAGAAATGTTTTCAGCAGAGTAGACACTCTCAGGTATACTTACTAAAAAAAATCACTTAGAAAAAAAGAGGGAAGTGTGTTCTTTTTCCAAGAAACTTTTGGTTGCGCCACCTGACATTTTTAGGCAGATGAAATTGCAAATACAGTCTAAAACTGTACTAAAACCCTGTAAATGTTGTGCAACCACTAAAACTTGTTTAAAACACATACTTCCAATTTCAAACAAATGTATTCTGCACGTTTTTAAAGATTTATTTAAAACATTTTTTAAAAGGCTTATGTGTCATTGACCCGCATACACAAACACACGCATCCCCATACACACGCAGCACTATGAGAGGTAAGCAGAAGGATGAGGCAGAGGATGCAGACTGCCACTGAACACACTCCTATGGCCCAGCACAGCTGAGGGGTCCCAGTAACATGGGCTCTGGGGAGCTTTACCTAATGTGCCAAACCCAGCTCAAACACTGTGCTGTAGTCAGGCCCCGGTGAGCTGAATTAACACTGAACCAGCCGTGGCTCGGTTGTATGGGGTCAGCAACGCGGGCAATAAGACTGGCATCGACAAGCGCTTCAGTGAGGGCTGAAACCAGCGCCAGCCCCGCCACTCTTCCTCGTTTCATTAACTCTCATGTCACCCGCAGGCATTTTTAACAGCTTGCTTGATTTCACAGAATTTAAAGAGGCTTTTGAAAGAGAGAGAGAGAGAGAGAGAAAGAGAGAGAGAGAGAGAGAGAGAAAACGTACAGCCCAATGGGAGGAAAAAAAAAACACCCATAATCCTCCACATTGTAAGCACCTTGTGTCATATATTGATACTTTGAACATCAAGTTTTCTGAGTAAGTAAACTTACTAACTTAGCAATTAGATTAACATTTCCCGAATCAAATCAAGTGATGCCACAGAGGGCGAACTGTGACTAGCTGACAGAGCCGTTGTGTGCACATGAAGTACAGCAGTTGTTGTCTTTTCATCCTCCGTGCCAAGGCCCTCTCAAACTAAAACCTAAAGAATTGTTTATAACAGAAAGACGGGCGTCAAAACCCAGCAGGAAGTACTCCGCATTCACAGATGTGACAAGGGGGGTTAATTCCTCAGGAAAACAAGGTGTGATAACCCACTTCCCCCGAGTCCAGGAGGACAGATAAGACAGAGGTGACAAAGTACACACAGAAGACAAGTGGGGTGGTAAAACAGCAAGACTGAAAAGCCTTCTACACACAGGCATGCGAAGCCTTCACTCAAGAGGGCCACGGTACAGGCACTATTCAGCTGGAATTCCGCCATCTTATTCCGGCATGTTTGACATTATGATGCCGAAGAATAAAGTTTGCTGAAAGAGAGGCTCCTCATTTTGCATATTAAAATCGGTTTTCAGTCGATACTCTAACGAGCTGAAGAAAGAAGCGGTTTGAGAAATGAGGCTGCTTCCTCAGCACTTTGTCTCTGCCGCATGAAAGGGGTCCTCAAGGCCTTTCAGGAGACTTCAGCAGCAAACAGCATTTCTTTCATCTCTGTGAGCCAGGCTTTTCTCTCAGGATGAAAGCCGCTCACTGTCTTTCCCGCACTGAGCCGCAGCCTCTCCAACGGACCGCGCGAGCAGTGGGCCGAACAGCGGAAACCAACCTGAAAAGTTCCCTGCATTCAAAGGTGTCCCAGCAAGCTCCCAGCGAAAGCCAAACTCAGAGAATGCGGGGTGTCATTCATGCAGTCCTGCGTGGGTCATTTACTTTGTCCATCCTTGGAAGTTGGCGCTCAATACGCAATGCCAATAGCCAAATTTTTCCCGCCTGAACAAGGACACCATTTTGGTCATCTGTATGTGTGGTGTCTAAACAGAGTGTTTCTTCACTCATACACAGGTAAAAATAGACGTCCCTTTCCGTCCCTCAAGGTTCAATTTTCACCACTGTGCTCAAAAGGGCTAATTATTGGCTGCCGGGTTAGCTAACTTGGTTAAGGCAATGCAATTGCGATGCAGTAGTGACTACTACGGCACAGGTTCGATCCTTGGTCGTACCAATCAGTAGTGGTCGGCAGCTTTTTCAGAACAGCGCACAATTGGCTAAAGTGCTGTGGGAATACAAATTGGGAAGGGACTGCTGAGAAGGGAAATTAAAATAATTGCCTTGTTCACAGCTCAAGTGCCTCCTGTTGGTCTACCAGGTGCTCATTAGTGAGATTCTGAGCTTGTTCATGTTCGGGTATTCTCCGCCCTCGTTCTGAACGCGCGATAGTTTCGACCAATGAGTGTAAAGATGCAGGGGCTGACAGGCGCGTGCTTCGGAGGAAATAGGGGGTTGCATACGAACAAGCCTTGTAGTTCTCAGATTGGGCATTCCAAATTCGGGTAGGATTGGAGACGCCAAATTTTTGGAAAAAAATGTTTTTAATTATTCATTATTGGACATCCAGAGTGCAGGTGACCTCTTAGTCTTCACTTGAAAGTTCTTGTCATATTTGGACCTGGAATTGATCCTTCAGAACTCAGACTGAAGAATACACTCACAAAAAATAAAGTATATCGATGTCCCTGTAGAAGTACGACGGCTTCTCCCAGGGGTGGCACCCTCTAAGACAGGGTATACAACCTAATCTAGACAGGGCCAGTGCTAGGTGCAGACTTTCGTTCCAGCCATGCAATCACACGTCCGTTCCTACTTGTTCAAGGTCTTGAGCAGAGAGTAGTCTAGGGTTGATTAACAGAATCGGGTATGTAACTGCAGGGCTGGAACAAAATCATGCACCCAGAGAGGCGCTTTGTGGATAAAGATGAATACTTTTGCCTTATTGGATACCATTTTAATGAGAAGCCATTGTATGGATGATGGCGCTTCATTTTCTGCAAAGGTATTCTCCTATATCTGTCTTTAAGGATTGATCCCGGGTTCAAATATGATAAGAACGTTATGATAAGAACTCTCTGCATGCACTCCCAAGGGCTCAGATGAATGAACTAAGACAGCAGGCTCGTTCTTGAGGAACATCAATGGCTCGCTGAAGCCGAAATGCACTTTGCTTGATCGATTTTCACGGGGCCCAGAGAGTAATCTCACTTGAGAAACTAGAGAACTTCCTGGAAATCCCCCTGTGCATGAAGACAAAGGAAGCTTTAAGATTTCCACCCGATCTTATTTTTCAACAGCTCAAGAGAACTCCACTTTGACCCTCTCAAGAAGTACCCCCTCGGGCCCCAAATAATTAACACCCTCCATTTTCTCTAAGAGAGTCCCCATTTACAGACCATCAGATATCATTGAATCAAGAGGCAGCCGGATATGCCTCACTCTCACATAGTGACTACAGGTTAGTGACTACAGGGGCAGCGTGGAGAGACTGACCTGTGAGATGTGGTTGATGGAGGACTCCATCCTGCGGAGCTGGGAGGCCTGGATGTCCAGCAGCTGCAGCACATTGTTGGCCAGGGCATTGATCTGATAGGCCACACTGGCCAGGGACTGGGTGGTGTACGCTTTGGTCTCCTCAAGCGCTTTACGTTTGTCCTGGGCCTAGAGAACATGACGGAGAGAAAGACACAGAGAGGGGTCTAAATATGGAAGCAAAAAATGTATACTCAATATACACCAACATCCATCATGCCACGACGGTGCTTTGAACAAAAGATACATTTTATTACACAGCACAACAATCACTTCTACTGAGATCACGAAAGTGCGTACAAAATGTAAGTGTCTGACTATCGCTGGGGAATACAGGACAGTATGATTAACTGGTCTGAATACCAACTGTACTGACCACGACCAACAGAAGCAAAAATCAGGAACCTAGTGCTAAAGAGTTCCCCACACACTGTCAGAACTGGTCAGTCATGGACTTTGGGCTCCGAGAATAAACCCTTTGACCCTACAAAAAAAGCACAGAGGAAAGCACAAATCTACTGTGGGTACAAGCAGAAGCAGAAGAGAAACTTTGTCACAAGCTGCAAGGCCATAGCTTCCCGGCGGCCGGAACATCCTGAGGGCCGAGCCCCGCTCCTCAAAAGTGGAAGTTGTACAGAGGTTTCCAGATCCAGCCATTGTTACCCCACCCTCACATGATGAGCGCTGGTCTAAGCCGGCCATAGGGTAGAGGGCAGGGGCAGTTTCCCCATGAAGGGTCCAGGCCATTGTCAAACCAGCCAAGGGAAAGCGCAACAAGAGGCTCAATTGAACCCGAAACTCAGCTGGTCTGCCACCCTGCCATGCCCATTTGGGAGTGGGGTAAGCAGCCGAAGTGAAATGCCAAACTAGTTAATGTCCTCAGGATGTTGTACACAAAGTTTCATCATATTTGACCAATATTTTTGACCGCTGGAGGTTATGGGTCATTCAAATAGGTGTCTACGGGCAAAGACATGTCAGAGGTAACAAAATTGCCATTTTTGGAACTTGTCAATATTCACAATGCACATGTTGAAATATGTAGTGTACAACTGACAAACCAAGTTTCAGCTTTTTAAAAAGGTATTAAAAAGGTCCAAAATGTTTTTCCGATATAGGGCAGCATGAAGCCGCAGGTGGGTAGCACTGCCACCTCACAGCAAGAAGGTAATGGATTGAATCCGGCGTGGGTCCTTTTCGTATGGTGTTCGCCTGGGTTTCCTCTAGGTTTGATATCCTCCCGAAGTCCAAAGACATGCATGTCAGGGTATGGAGCCTCTAAATTGCCCACAGGTATGAGTGCGAGAGTGAATGGTGTGTGTCCCGAGCGACGGTCTGGCGAGCTGTCCAGAATGTGTCCCCGTTTTTCGCCCACAGTCAGCTCCCCGTCAACCCCGGTGTGGAAGAAGCAGCTTATAGATGGATGAATATTTTTCAATAAGACAGCCCTGCCATGCCCCCATTTTGGGGGTGCAGGGCTGAAATGTAATCGCCAAGTTGTCTAAGTGTAAAAGATGTCGCGTACCAGGTTATGTCAAATTTCTATTGACATTTGTGACCGCTGGAGAACACAAGTCAAATTGGTCAGAAATAAGAGAGGACACCATCTTAGCAACTCAGCTAGCCACTTGAGTAAATTAAAAAAAAAAAAATGGCTCAGCCAATTAAAATAATAATCACAGGTAATGACCATATAGCAGCAAAATGTATGCCAAAGATTACTCACTTAATTTAGGAGACCAGTCTTTCAACACACAGAAGACTGCAAAAGAATTCACAACTTCTGCTTTTTGACCGAAGAAATTGATCCTCATCCATTACAGAGATAAAATTTGGGCAGTATATGCTAGAAAAAGAGCAACAATCACAATCAAAATGGACAGGTTTTACATTGATATTTTCTGGTCGCATAAAGTTTACAAAATTAGACATATCTTTACTTCAGTTATGATGGAAGCAAGCACTTTGAACACATCACCAAAGCAAAACCCAAAAAATGCATTCTGAAAGAGTTTTTGCAGCAAAGTGTAGAAACTCAGTCCAAACCAAACCAATACACATCACCTGGCTAATTTCAGTTCAGTGCCAGACACAGAAGATGAGTAGAAACGTAATGAGAGGAGGCCTTATTTAGCAGCCCTTGATAATTTGAGCCAATAGGCAGCCCATCTTCATGTGGGCAAAACATGAGCTGCAGCCCATCCTCAGTGTGAGGATGTCAAGTTGGTCAGCTTGGCTTTCATCTTCATTTTGTACTTGAAACATGCAAAAACATCTGGGTGTGTGACAGTACTTCTGGGCACCGGTGTGGTTAACCAGCAGCTCATACTGCTATTTACTTTCTCTTGTAGCGAGATGTGATTCCCACGAGATCAGGCGAGAATAGCAACACGTATGCCGCAAGCTAAACCAAAGGGGGAACCACAGTGCTGCCAAAAATAGCGCAGCTACAGACGACGTCCTTATGATTCTGCACGCGAATGAGGACAGGGGTGTTGAGAAAAGTAACCAGTTCTTGAATGAGATGCTACAGCAGATGCCGAGGATGGTACCGGGCCTTTGGGAAGATTTCGGCAGAGTCATCCTGCTGCGGCAACCATCTGCTCCCAAGGTCAGGCGCCTCGCCATTCCCTGCCTATCTGCCGCTCACGTCACACGTGAGGGATCCACCAGGCTGTCCCCAGGCGAACAAAAGCCCCACGCCACGCTGTCCCAAAGCCCCCAGACGCACGCAACTACATTCACACTCAACATTATTTACACTAATATGACTGGCAGCCTGGGAATAATAGCACCGTTATGCTAACTTCCCAGAACATTCTGACTCTAGCCTCTAGCAGAGACTTCTGCATAGTGAATAACCAACATCCCTCTGATGGTTATGCCAATTTTTACGGTACCTTCATATACATACCTGCTGAATTCTGTGCTTTACATGCATTGTTAGTCATCAGACCCTCAATCTTCGGATCGCAAGCAAAACTAATCGTGAATGGGGCACTCTATTGAGACATTGTCAAAGTTTTGACCCCAAGTCATTCTGCTCGCTTTACAGTATTAGGATCACTTGGCATCAAGTCAGAATATTCTCACCTAAAAAATGCTTTTCATGTATGGTTAATCTCACCCAGAAAGAGGTATTTGAAGAGAACTATAACAGCAATGCTGAGTATAAGGTGGCCTGATCCTCCAACATCAAATCAAATGAAACCACAGAACAGGCTGTGCGCATGAGCATTCGACTTAAAACGTAGAGACGTTACTTGGAATGACTTCACTTGCATGTTCTTACTCTTCTGAGTATTCGCATGTAGATATTCAGCTGACTCTGAAGCCTATAGAGCCAGTAAATAATTTAGGGCACAGCTGACATGCACAGAGTCCTTCAGAATGAAAGTAGAAAGAGCCGAGCCAGTCTTATTCCCTGAACTGAGCAAAATGTGTCCAAGAAGACTGCACGCTTTGCCTGTTCAATGTCAGCGCAGAACTCAACAGCATTATGAATGAAAATGTGGCAGAGCCACGTTTCCATACGAATTTTACATTTTAACATCACAGATATAATATATGTTAATCATGGTGAACAAAACAAGCTCAAAATTAAGAGGGGAAAAAAATTGCTGCACATGAAGCAAGGCATATCCATATCCACGAGACAAATTTGATCAAAATCCATGCATGTAACTCAGAATATACACAATGCTGTGATTTTATCACGGAGACATGAAGTGTCACATACATTTGTGTACATGTGCGACTGGCTTTGACTAGAGCAATCATGAGATGGAAAATCTATAACGGCCTTACCAAATTTAAAATGTGAAAAACTCTTAAATGGCAAGGGACAGTACTCTAGCACATGATTAGTTAGTCTTTAACACATCCTAAATAATCCTTAAGCAAAATGATGATGCATAATAGCTGATGTTGAATGAGATTGGCTGACTGCAGCCATCCATTTATAGTGAAATAACCATATGCTCATACATATCAATATGACCTTTGACCAACATACATGCAAAATTTGTAACTGTTAGGGCAATTGCTTTTTGATTTAAGATCATTTGCCTAAAATAGCGCCACCTATGGACAGATTTACACCAAACTTGGTACGCTTGAATCTAATGGTCTGTAGATGAGGGATTACAAGTTTGGTGATGATTGGATATTGCATTTAGAAGTTAGCTGTCATTTTAGGAATAGCGGCCACACCCACAAAATGAATTGCCTTCCTGCAGCCACATCTTTGAATAAAGCAATTTTATGTCTGTAACATTAAAAGATAAATAATCAACATGGTGGAAAATGTACAAACAGAAGTGAATGTGGACTGATTTGTGTGGACCCACCGATTGAAGCAAGAAAAGAATTCGGAGACCTACTGTTCAACAGTTATAGGCCAAAGCAGAAAGTTTGTAGTTATACCAAAATCTTGCAGCCAATCAACATAAAAAATCCAAAATGGCATAAGGCATCATTCCAGCACTTGTAGAAAGTTTAATTTAAAAAATATAGAACAGTTCTCGAGTTAGGGCAAGGGCATTCTGTGGTATTTGCGACATGGCTCCAGAAATTTCTTTTTCAGAATTTTCATGGAATACCCGGTGAAAATGTTTGTTGACATCCAAAAGTTTCTGAAAAATGTATTTTGGCTTCATGGATCATTGTACTCACGGCAATTATGTACCGTTGTCGATTTCAAGACAGTGACAGGCATCAACATATGGAATTTTGTTTAAATTTACATTTTTCAAGTTAGTCATGCCAGGCATTGGACTTAGATGCTTGCATTTACGTTCTACAACAATTTTGTGCTTGTAGATATGAGGCTGCAAGTCTTGATATTTGAAATTAAAATGACATATTTCTTATTTAAAGGTATGCAGCCGTCTCTCACAAAGCAAATGTATCCATTATATTGATCAATACAAATTTTAGTGATAATGAATTGATATTTATATGAAGTGACAACAATGTCCTGTCTGTAACATTTTGCCCTATACTGTCCATAACACACATTGACACCCCAGTCAAATTCATTCAGATTGTCTTTTGAAAATTCCTGAGTGATATTCCTATAATATAAGCAATGGATGAATTTGAAAAATATCACCTAAATGAAGAAAACGTTTGATTTAACCACAAAAAAACCCATGCCAGAATCGGTCCTGTTCGTAACAGTTTTTTTTTTTTTTTTTTAATTACCGTGGATGAAATTCATCTTTATATCACCTGAAGTACTCCCAGTACTTCAAATTCAGCCATTCAAACAGTTCAGTGGACCAACATATTAGTAGCTGCAATGGAATTACTTCTCTAAATGTCCCGTCCAAAACAAAATGCAGACAACGGAATTTGTGATTTCAGACGGATGGATGGACTGACAGAGAAGCTCACAGCCATATCCCGCCCGTATCAGATACCACAGAAATAAAAGAGATGAAACGGGGTGACAAGAGTGGTGCTTTACCCATTAAAGGCCACTTTCTTTTCGTCATAATGTTCTCAAATGAAAAACTGAAAACAGAAAAACTGTATAGACAAAACACATGTATAAGGCTTCACTTCCTTTAGTTTCCTTTAGTTTCAGGAAGTGTGCATTTATAATATATTGCTAAAACACAAGTTACGCTACAACAGCTCAGGCGCAATCCAGTGGGTTCTCTCACGTTAAGTGGGTATAGGGAGAGAACAGGACAATAAGCCCAGTGGCAACAACAGTAAGGCAGAGCAAGCCTATGATAATGGCTATAATGTCATGCAATGCGATAACAGTTATTGTAGCAACAGGAAAAGAAGTCCAGTCTTTTAGCTAGTACAGGGACGGAGCAGCCCTATCAGCACTGGGGATTCGAAGTTTAAAACAGCAGTCGGAAGGGGAGTCCCAAAGGTCCAACCCACAAAGGAAGTACCCAAGGTCAGGGCGAAGGGCACCGCCCCAACTCTTCCTCTTCCTCTAGCCACTTTAGTTTCACTATGAGGCAGGACCTTGCAAGAGCTGGACAGAGAGAGTAAGGGGGCCAAACATCTGTCAGCCTTCAAGATAGTATGACCATTAATATGATAAGATAATATTCCAGTCCGACACAGCGGCCAACTCCCCCTGATAACACAGAAATAAAAACAAAATACAGTAGACTATTTCTGCTCCATCCTTGGCCTTTCCACACCATTTCCCTGCTCTGTATCTAAATAGAAACTGTGAAACCTGTAAAACATTAGAAAACAGAATTCCAGGCTGTTTCCTCACTGGGCATTATTAATGCCACTTGCGAGCATTTATGTAGACAACGACAGGCGAATACAAACCTGCAGCCCCCAGGTAGGAGGTTCCCCGCCATCCATAACACATGAAGCCTGGAGACAAATAAATGTGTGTGGCTGTTCATAAAAAGCTAGTCTCTGCGGTAGCGCAACTCCAGTGCTAATTGCTTTGGCCGACACTTCATTCATGCTGTGAATTCAATTTGGCAGTGTTTCCCCCCCATTTTCGGAGGGACCCGATTGAAAATGCGCTACGCGACCACCCTCAGAACGCTGTATCTTGTTTACCGGCAGCCATATATGGCCTTGTGTCAGCAGGGTCTAAATGAAAGTTCCAGAGGGTTCCGCAGAGAGAGGTGAAAAAGAGCAGTGATGAGCCCATCTTCATGAGGGGGGGCTCATAGCCAACCACTCTAGCGCACTACAGCCCAATGCAACAAGTTCCCGAAACAAAAATATACATGAAATAGAAGCTTTAATGTGGGCAAAGGGTATTAGAAAGTGCTGGTATAATCCAGTCTGATATAACAGGATTTATAATGCACACCATCACCAGATACAGAATCAATATCTCATGAGAAGCCGTCCGCTCTGGAGAAATGAAAGGCGGGTTTTAGGTAGGGGAGCAGAAAGGCAAGCCACTGAGTGCAGATAAGTTGCTCTCATACTCAGACAAATATGAAATGGAGACACTGCAGTGGGCGACTTTGGTCAAAAACCCATTTTTAGGAAGCCAGGAGTAAAAATCTCAGGCACTATTTATTGAATATGAAGCCAAAATTTGAAAATCTTGGAACAAATTAATATATTTTGGCAGGCTCAAGCTCTAGACAGCTCTAGGATAGATTCATAGGCTCCTAAACTAGGCAGAAATGCAAATTTGCAATCACAACTGCAAGAAGGTCTGAGACCCAATATTTTAATGTCTCTTATCTGCAGAACTATTAGGAATTGGAAGCTACATTTTGGCGTGTCTGTTATTCTTAAAGAGATGAACATATATGCATTTTTTTTCCCCCCGACTCTGCAGGGGTCGCCTCAGGGCATCTATGTGATTCATTGACTGACAATCCAAATAAACACGATCAAGCCCGACTTTCTTTAAAACTCCTGACAATAACCTTTTAACAAAACTTTGTCATCAATATCCCCTGCCACCATGGAGCGTTGTTTTCGAACCCAGTTAAAGTCACAAGTAGTAACATACACACAAAATTCCATTCAATTTGATAAAGTAGTTTCAGAAAGGAAAAAAAAAAAAAAAAAAACGTGTCCCTACTTATGGAGACAGATGAACAGAAGAACAGACGGACAAGCTCCACAGCTATATCCACCGTGTGGCGTGAGGGATTAATAACGACTTTCTACAGTAAGATATTCAGTCCCACGATCTTTAGGATTGAGAGTGTTGAAGACATCGGTCTCTTTATTGGTTGTGCCAGTCAGCAAACCATATGGCAAAAAAAGAATTAAAAATTCCCTTCATGTTTTCCTTGACAACAAAGTGATTTTTTTCATCAACTGGAGAAATGTTTGAATCATGGAAACACTTGGTCTCATCACCCCACCCAATATGATTATAAAGAGTCATTCCTGGCTGCCAGGGGTCGAGACACTGCTTCACGTTTCTCCAGCACAGTGCTAAGGAGTCCTATACATCAGTGCCACCTGGATATCATTAGCCTCATAGCATAATTGCCCAAGTAATTTTTTTGCCAAATTGAGATATTGGCTGCCTGTACTTTCATGTTGGTGAAAGAAATTAGTTTTATCCTTTTTTCTCAAAACCTTAAAAAAAAATAAATAAATAAAAATCTACTCTCTTCAATAATGAAAAAATGAAAATGAACAAAAAAATTTTTAATTATGCTATGAGGCTAACAATATTGAGAGGAGATGCACATTCAGGGTCAAGTGGAGTGCAAGGCCAAACCACACTGCATTGTGGGATATGCCACGGCAGCCCGAAATCCTGCCGACTTCCAGGACTGCAGCAGGGGCGAAGCCTGCCGCGGATTACGACCCATCTCTCGCTCTAATCTGGGCCCTGTAGGACTTGTGCAAACAATGCAGGCCCAGCATATGTCCGTCAGAGCAGAGCCGCCCCACTTCCGTACGACAAATTGGTTTCCTGACCTGGATTCAGTGTAGCTGGTGACCCACAACATCTGGCAAACTCCAGGCCCACAGCAGCATAACATTATTCATCTGGTTGCTTATACATGAAACTCTGCCCGTTAAACTGGAATTGATTTTTTTTTTTGTTATCTGCAAAGGCCACTGTACGGAGAGAAGTTCACAAACCTGCTGTGCAGGAACACAGGCATGAGGGTGGAACAGGGAAGAGCAGCCAAAGAATCAGCTGTATTTGGAAACTGATGCCTTAAAAGCAGATGCACACAGTCAGTTCAATCAACCTTTTCTAGTTCCAGCTTTGATTACAGGTTTTATTTTATTTTTCTAAATAAAATGTAGAAAAAAATGTCAATGATCTAATCCCCTGGACCAGTTGGCAGGGTACGCCCCAGGTCTTCGGGAGGAGATTCCGAACTTCTAAAAAAAAACATACAAAGCACATTCCTTCAATCCTAAATGTTGCGTTTTGTCCATTGATACATTACAAAAGTTTCAAAGCTGACCGTATGATGCAGCCTTTGCCATGTTCCAACAGTTAACAATCCACAGTTCATTGAAACAATTAGCCTGACAGTTAGTTGCAATTCCTCGCTCACTCACAGTATTGCACGTTCCTTCCGAGTAGACAAAAAACTGCATGCAAGAGGACCAGGCGACAAATGTAGTAACTGAACTTTGCAACAGTCAGGTTTTTTTATTGCAATTCTGCTCAGGCACATTATTTCACAATGGGTCACTGCACCTACCCACTGAGCCACACGAGGTTCACAACTCATACTGGTTCAGTTAGCATTCTGAGAGTAAATGTGGAAATATAAGCCAAAGGCAGGAAACTGTGCGGCAGAGTGAAGAATGAGGGTGAAATGACTCGGTTGATGGAGGGGCAAAAGCATGACTGTGAAAAGGTGGGGGGCCAAATGACTGGTTGAAACACCACAGCTGTGGAGCTTCTGGCGACGGCACCTCATAGTGAGACTGAGTGCGGACCAGGGGATTGGCGGGGAAACTAACATGAGTCACTTCCTGTGCCAGCTCCCCTGGCTTGCTTCTGAAGGCAGGACAGGGGGAAAATCACTGTCCAAGAACACAGTGCACAGGGAATGAGCAGAGCCTCACTGCTCGGTCACATGACCAGGTAGGAAGCAGTGGGAACATTCCGGAAAATCTAATGACAGGACAATGGTGCACCCCTCCTAGCAAAACCACCAGAGCTTTTCCCACAACACATTTCAATGCAGTCAGTTTGTACCCACAGCCAGGTGGAACATTATTGTCCTCTAGTGAAGTAGTCTTATTTCAAATGCACATCTCTGACAATGCTCAGTGGCCTTGGGTCAAAATTAGTTTTCAAGGGTTGTTTTGTGTTCATTGCCCTTTTAAATTATTCTGCGGTTAAGCACCTAACAAGACTAGGACAGGAAATTAAACTGCACCACAGTAAGCCAAAAGTCATTACTTCTCATCAATCTGCAGTGCTGGTCAAATTTATTGATGCAAGTTTAAGTAGAGTGAACAGTATTGGCAGGATTGTCAATAGGCACATTCACCAACACCTATCCATATTATCACCATTTGATGCATTGTGTTGGTAACTGGTTCGTTCAGATAAATGAAAAGGTTCTTAGTTTCACACTGGAAAGATATCATCTACAGAGTTATATAATCAATAAAAATCTATTTTAAAAGCTAAAAAGTAGCATTTCCAGTGTCAAAGTGTATGTGCCTATAGAAGACAGAAGATGACAGAATTTCTGCTCAGAATGAGTTTGCAAATGCAGCATAAATTTCTGTATAAAGGCTACAATTCCAGCGTCTAAAAGAGAACCAAACCATCGTCAAACATTTCCAGGATGAAGTGTATGTGGCTATGTAGAAGACTGCGGATGACAGTATTCGTGCTCAGAATCAGTTTGCAAATGCAGGCTAAATTTCTGTATATAGACTAGAATTTGAGGGTCTCAGAGAGATCCAAGCGTTCTTGTTCCGAGCACAAACGGAGAGCAGCGTCAGTGAATCTGGGAGAGCCATTTGCATACACAAAATTCCTGCCTGTCGCAGGAATAAAGGAAATGCAGTTATCCACTGAAAAAAAATGGCTTCTCTCAGTCCGTCTTTTAAAATCCTTTTATTTAGCCCAGACAGTAAGACTGATGGAATGGCTAACCACCTGCACAGTGAATTAAGGACACGTCCAAACTGTGCACTAAGCTTGTTCAGTTTCCATCCATAGGTTCCTTTACAGTGCTCGCTTGCCCCAGATGCCCCAGCCGTAGTCACACAACCTGGCGAGCGAATACACACTGGGGCAATTCAGCATCTCCCCTCAGCTTCGCCTCGACCAATCACTCGACTCAGAGGAGACCACTGAAACCAGGCACAGACGAGACAGGAGACACAGACAGAAAAATAAGGGAGGGACAAGGAAGAGAGGGAGAGAACAGAGAAAGAAGGGGAAGAAAGCACAAAGGAAGAAGGGAGTAAGAGAGGAAAGGAGAGCCTGTATAATGTAGGGCAGGCATCAATGCAGCAAACACATCGAGAGATCCCGGATCTGGGACACACATCAAATAAAGCATGACGCAACGGGGAGAGGGCATCTCGATATGCTCATCTTCGAGGCTGAACCCTGTTAATGCCCAGATAAAACCCCCCACTCCTCAAAGTTTACTTCAGTACACCGACACCAGAACATCTCCCTCTCCGTCAGGGCCTCCAATTAAGTTTGAAGTTTGTCCATCATATAGGCTAAACTACTGCAGTGAATCTGGGTTTGACGACGGATTATTCAAAATGCTTCGCTGAGCACGGCTATTCGTTTTGATCAGGATTTCCTGGGCCTCCGAACATCAGACAGCACGGAGAGCAATGCACTTTGATCGAGAGAATAAATCAGGTTTTAGTCCCGAATGCGTTTCCAATCTGCTTAGCCTATAAAGAGCAGATTTGAATGACTCATCTTGTTCAGTTACAGCAATCTCAAGCATTTGCATGCCTTTCCCAACTTAGACCATAATTTTAGTAACAATGTAATGATTGCAGTGCAAACGTGAACTGAAACTAAACAGAGCTCATTTGCTGCGACACTGGTACTGAATACAGACAGCATTCCTCTTTTCTGCTCAATGAATTCCATGAGTCAGCTGTTGTCCCCCAGAGCCAACTGAAACAGAGCAGCCACAATTAGGCCAACACAAACACTGAAATTGCAGTGCGGCAGCAGGTCTAAAACAGTTATTAATTAGACCACTTCTCACACTTAGTTACAATCAGTTCAACATATGTTCATGGGCAAAAGAAACAAACAAATCCTCTCCGTTTACGTTGTAGAAGAAATCACTCACTGTATCTAATCCCTGCGGTACAAATATAACACAGACACAGCTACCATCTTCACGGCCTACAGTATTACAAGTATACAACAGATAGGTGTTGAAATGTAGGACATGACTAAGTCAGCAAGGTCAAAAAGACTCAGTTCCTCGTGCCTTTTAAGAATCATAAAGCCATTAATTGAACATGGCAAAATGTATCCACCATTGTCATTTTTTTTAAAAACCTTCCCCATAAGTTCCAAATCTTGGCAGTTTTTCCACTGCAGTCCAAGCCAACCTTCCCTGCATGAGAAAAATGCTTCCCTGCCGGGCAGCCAAGACCAAACGGGCCACTGTAATGCTCGGACTCGGAGGCGAGTTAAACACTCGCTAAACAGATTTAAAGGAGCTGTGTCATGATTACTGCACATGTTCAGAACGTACATCCTAAGAAAGTGAATCTGCTTGACTACAAATCAAAATCTGATTCCAACCTCGTCTATCCATCCCCTTTTTGTATTGTCTTCAGCTACTCCACACAGTATTATGTTTTTTATATTAAGGAGCTTTCTATAGAAATTTGAATATTCAAAGTGCTATTTTAGGCTTTAGCCAAAGGGATACGCAGAATGTGCACTGGTTGCAATCGCCAATAATCATAGGATAAAAATACCTTCTAGATTCTGACTATCAGTTGAGCGGATTTACTTCTTTCAAAATTTCGAGCGTGCGCAGTGATTGTGACGCAGCTCCTTTGACTCTGATGTAACAAAACTGTAAACAGGCTTAGCAACTCCTGCATACAGAACCAAACTCACAAGGGAGGGGTGAGCTTGAGAAATCGCACCAACACCCCAAGTAAGTGGTGCCCAATCATATGCCAGGGAGGGCTGCCTGAGAGAATGGATATTTCCAACCCAACCAACCTGCTCAAAGCATTGATTGGTTCTATTCTCTCTGGTTAAAAAGGTGTTTTTAAGCAAAATAAGGTTAAACTGGAAACATAAATCCAGTCCTCCAAGGCACTTGATTGGGTGATAGAGCTTCAAGTCACAGGTCATTTCGATAGCGTAAATTTTAGTCAGAAATGAGTAACAGATCGCGAGTCACTAACCCCAGAGAGGTCAGACTTGGCACAAGAGCATTCATCCCCGGCACAATTAAAACACCTGATGTGATTAGTCACACAGCTAAACATTTCCCCAGGTCCAAGTGCTAAACAAGGTCCACATACATCCAATAAAACCAGCTCAAGGAGCCATTCAGCAGCTGGGGACTTTAAAACACCCGAGGAAAAAAAAAATCAGCCCTTTTTCAAATTGAGAATAGCATACTTATTGTCAGTTGCCAATGCTCCAGTTAAACTATTTGAAATTGGTTTTAACAAATTAGTAAGAGAACCGCAGAACAACAGAAACCTTACCGAAGAGAAAGGTTATTTGTCAGCTACCCACTTGTCACTCATAATAGAGACAAAAAAGACGACAAAAAAAAAAAAAAAACAGCAGCACTTTCACATAGCCCCATTACCAACCCAGTGTGGCTGTAACATCCAGTCTAAAATATTCATTTTCTTCGCTCTTCAACTAAAACTTTGACTGGTGTGACCTGACCGAAAGGGCATTAGAGTTCCTGGACTCACCAAAAGTCAGTGCGCGTCTGGACCAGTAAGCACGAGCATAATCTGCACGGTCTGGAAACTTAATCCCAACCATTTTCCTCCCTTTTTTGCACAGGCTTCAGAAGAAATTTTAAGTTACAGTGATATGAACAGGCGCATTGGAACAGTAGTAGTAGCAGCAGCAATGCTGCTCAAATGCAAAGAACAAATGTAGGCAATTTGTTATTATCTATCAGAATCCAAAGATGAATCAATTTTAAACAGATCGCTCAAGTTGATAATACACACAATAATCTTATTCTCTTGCTGTAGATACTTAGGCCGCATAACAACAATAAAAGGTACAACAACAAACCTGGCATATGCTCATGGATGGGCAGGCATGTAGGTAACACACACACACACACACACACACACACACGCACACACAATCATCAGTTGTTTCACACTTCATTCACACACTCAGTCGTACTTTCATGACCAAGCTTAGGCCTATTTGCTCCATTCTTAAACATTGAGATACACAAAATTGCTGAATGGCTACAGGGGAACTGCACTGTCAGACATTCTGGCAACACAATCTAAGAAAGGCAAGGCAAGTGCACAAATAACTCCTCAAATTCACGCAGCAATGTTAAGTACGATTCAAAAAGAGTAATTTCCCATTTTAAGCATGCCAGCGGTAACCCCAAAACAGCAGGGAAAATTGAAAACTCTTGTTTGTAACCAATGAGAAAGAATTGTGGAATATCCTTTTCTTGAGTACATTCATTTAATCATTTAAATTAATTAAAGCCTCTTCTGTCAGGATAAAAGTAGGCTACTTCTCTGCCCTTATGGGTGTCATGGAATAGTGAAATTAATCATCAGTAGTAAGGGAAGAGAAAAAATTACAGAAAAAGAGGGATCATCGTGACAGGAAAAGAGCATGTGAGTGTGTGTGTGTGTGTGTGTGTGTGTGTGTGTGTTGTCAAGTGGGATTCAAACCTGAGAAACTGATGTGAAAATATAAATCCTAAAAGCGCAATGCTCAATAGCCCACAACTTAAAGAATGACGGCTTTTCAAGTTCAGCTGACACGATGTGATGAACCAGGCCGTCAGCAGCTGTACTGCAGACAACTTGAGCGAGGGAGCCCGCTCCGCCTAAATCAGAATATCTTTTGGCTGCAAAAGTAAGAAAATATTGAGGGGATGGAAATCGGAACAGACTGTTAATTTCCCTTGCATTTCAGGGAAACACATTCATGGCTCAATTACCAAGAACAAATGCCTCGCCACCATCGTTGTAATTGATACTAATAAATCCAAAGACGCGGTTTAGCTGTAACTAATTGTGTGAACTGTATCACTCCGTGTAAGAGCTATGGTCATCATTAGCCGACTCAGCGACAGGTTTTTTTATGTCAGAAAGAAAAAAAAAATGTTGAAAGAAAGCCATTTTCAAACCTAGTCAATAAATACATTTTGCACATAATCTGAATATCAGGCTTCGATTTCCCCAGGAGATGTTCTAATGATGCAGTTCAAGCGATGTTTCAGCAGTGACCATTTTAACAGACGATTCATGTTTGGTGATAAAAACGACTGTATCGTTAATAGACAAATAATTCAATAGAACTGCGAGAGGACTTAATAATAAAGACACACCCTCTGGTTACACCAGCCAAACTAGTCATGATCCCATCGCAATGAATGAGGACAACAAATCTGTTCGATATCACAAAGAGAAGAGTTCGGCCAGAATATTCTCTAGCGCACATCGTGGCAAGGTAAAATTCAATGTCTTTCAACAATGTGATCAGTGATCATTATTTATATGTTCAGTTCCATTGTTTCAATTGACAACATTCTACATTTCCTGTGCTCCATTTACACTAGCAAGGCAGACACACTATTTAGTCAGCAACGTCGTGAAAAATATTACCATGCATAAACACATGATTTTATCTTACCTGAACATAATTGTTTTCGCAGTAATCCGCTACCCTAGTCAGATTTTGATAGCTCTCTACAAGGGCTCTTTTGCCGGCTGGAATTTCTTCCTCTAATAACATTTGCAGCTCTGCCATCTTGCATCTCCCTGCATTTCTTTTTTTCTTCCTTTGATTGAAACCACAAGCTCTGCCCCGATCCCGAAACGAAGCTTCCTCGCCTGGTATTGTGGGATTCCTGGCCTCGCTTTCATTACAACCTTTCAGCGATGGCGTTTTTACAATGCATCGATTTTGGTAGCGCATTCGTGGCTCATTGGTTAGTAGACATACTTCCGAATATTTAACCAATAACAAAGAAGAGCGGCCTTATGTGCGAGGAAAAACACAACTCAACCGGCACTACAGAATGAGGAAAATGCATAATGGGAAGTGTAGTTTTCACTCAGACACATGCCTTCGCGCAGGCCTGAAGGCATTTTTATTTGCCGAAATCATACGATTTCAAGAAGTATGTCAGTCGATTGCAGACAGTCTGTCTGTCTGTCTGTCAGATTGTCAATTAAGCTCCGTTTTGCCATTTATCTTGCACCAATCTTAACAAAACTTGGAGACATGTTAGAATAGGTTACATGCCACAGACCTATACTTTTAAGTTCCGTAAATGTCACAGGTCAAGGTCAAGGTCACATAAAAGGTGGAAAACACATTTTGATCCAAAGCTTCATTTTTAACTAAGATAGAGAATTGAGACTACTGCCACTTTTTTTCGTCAACACAATGCAGTTCTTGTGGGTAGGGGTTGCAATGACATCACTGTGACGTAAGTATGGGCAAATGACGTCATAACATAACATAATTTTTTCGATTTTTGCTAGAATTAATTTTTTTTTTATTCTGTTCTTTAGACAATCTGACAAATTTTTTCACTTTTTTAAATTTTGATTTCGGCAAGTCTTCGTTTAAAGAACGACCTCTCATTTCTGTTTGTCTGTCTGTTCCACTATTGTGATCACAATATTCCCAAAATTCATTAAGGGATTTTTTTTTTCAAATATGAAATAAATGTCCATTTGTACTCAGGGATGAACGTATTAGATTTTGGTGGTCAAAGGCCAAGGTTGCTGTGACCTCAAATACTTTCTGTTGCAAACTCAATAGCTCCAGAATGCACATAGAGATTTTTTTTCCCCAAATTTGGCACATACGTCCACTTCGACACAAGGATGAAGTGATTGGATTTGGGTGGACAAAGGTCATGGTGACCTCATGACCAGCTCATTTTTGGCCCCATAAACATATGATGGGCTATTTATTGAAATTACTGAACTATTTTTGCTGCTAAAAACATCAAACTTGCTGTGCAGTTACACGTTTGGTCAGATTTGTCATTTTTTAAGTTTCCTTGATGATCCCCCCACCTTCCATCCCTTTTTTCATTTCTTCTTTTTCATCTCGATCGACTCCCTTTCATTTTCAAAAGTCTTCATACTCCCACAATTTGGAGGCTAAAGATTCCAGACTGTCTGTACAGTCCCAAACTGTCCCAAAGGATGGATGTTGATGTTTCTGTATCCACCCCTCTTTCTTCTCTGTTTTCATCACTCTATCCACCATTAAACTCCATTTATTCACCAAGTCTTGCAACTTTCTATTTAGAGCCTTCAAACTTGCCTCACTTGCAAGACTTTCCCAAAGGATGGACATTGATGTCTCTGCCCTCCGGACTACACACATATGCACAAACACATGGAGCATTCTTCTATTTTTTTCATTGCAAATCCCTTATATTACTGGAATCTTTGATATATTTCTTTCTTTTGCAAATTTTTCCAATAGCAAAGAGTCATTAAAACAATGTTAAATCAACATTGTTTTGTCAACGTTAAGACATTGAAACAACTTTGAATGTTGCACCCTCAATTAACATTGAATCAAAGTTGATTTTCTATTTAAAACAATTTCAACCTAACCATAGATCAATGTGCTTTCAATGACTTTTCAACATTAGTATCATCACCCTGTCAACCAGGAATTGATGGTCAATCAATTATAATCATAACTTTAAATCAATATTATTTCAGTGTCGCTGCATCAACGTCGGGTTTCATCGCTATTGTAATGGTGATTCAACATTGATTTAGCATTGATATTTAAATGTCAACCATTCTGATGATTCAGATGGAAAATCAACATTGTTTCAATGTAGTCATGCTATCTGGCTGCATTTCTGAGTGTAGTGTCTAGTGTGTTATGTATGAGTATTTTATGTGCAGCATTGTATATCATCTGTAAATGGAGATTTGTTACATGCTGTTTTTTCTGCCTTGCTGGTCAGCTATTTATTTTGTTCATTTGGCACCCTCTGGTGGTGTGTCTGTGGCAAAACATAATCTGATGTAATATCTCTGAAAAAGACTAGTGCTTTCTAGAAGCTTCTGGCACCATCTTGTCTGGAGGGGGTGGGATTACCCAGGAATCCTGTAGATCAGAGCTGCCCAACCCTGTTCCTGGAGGGCTACCATCCTGAGGGTTATCACTCCATCCAAAGCAAACCATACTAGCTTTCCTAGTTACACATCTTGACGGGCTGCCAATGAGCTGAATCAGGTTTGTTGAATTAGGGTTGGAGCAGAAACCTACAGGATGGTAGCTCTCCAGGAACAGGGTTGGGCAGCCCTGCTGTAGATCTTTCCAGAATGTGTCCTTTGAAGGCTGCATTTTTAGGGGTCGTCACATAGGTCCATTCACTAAACTGACATTTAAGGTAAGAGACAAGGTTACATTTAAATTTAGGGTTGGTTTAGGTTCAGGGGCTTGAATTATGGTTACAGTTAAGGAAACCAGTGACGACTCGCTTAAAACAAAGCTGTTTAACAGACATAACATGAGGTTCCGTTAATTTGGCGGATGGAATTAAGCGACGAACCCTCAAAATGCAGCCTTCACAGGACGCAGCCTAAGCAATAGGTGCATCTCAAAGCCGAGGCTGCATCCTACATAGGCTGCATTTTTAGGGGTTGTCACATAATTCCATCCACCAAACTTACCTAACATAATTTCATCTTCGTTAAACAGCGTTGGTTTAAGCGAGTTGTAACTGGTTTTCCTCACCTTAACTTTAACTCTAACGGCAAACCTAGCCACCTAACCCTAACCTTGTCTTTTACCCTAAATGTTAGTTTGGCAGATGGAAGTAAGCGATGACCCCTAAAAATGCAGCCTTTGGGTGCATCTCAAAGCCTAGGCTGTATCTTTCGAAGGCTGCATTATTAGGGGTCGTCACGTACTTCCATCCACCAAATTAACATTTAGGGTTAGTAATAAGAGTAAATTTAGGATTAGGGTTAGGTTTGGGGTCAGTTTTAGGATTAGAGGTTAGAGTTAAGTTTAGGCTTCGGTAAACCAAAGATGATTCGCTTAAATCAAACCTGTTTAACGGAGATGAAATAACGTCATGTCAGTTTGGCGGATGAAATTTGGTGACGACCCCTAAAAATGCTGCCTTCAAAGGCTGCAGCCTTCGCTTTGAGATGCACCCTTTGAAGACTGCAGCCGAAGCTTTGAGATTCAGGGTATGGCTCGAACGCACCCGTAGTACTACGAGTCCCACAAGTGACCACGTTGCGAGGCGCATTTTGGTTGATGTAGGAACTATCACAATAGCCCGCTCTTAGCAATATGAAGAACTAGTCAATTAAAAACTACATTCCCATAGAAATACCTGACGTTGTAAGAATCATATGGTTCCTGTTTGGAATGCTTTTGCAGAGGTCGTCGTATTTCCAACAAATATATCATAAATGGTGAGATTCTGCGAACTTATTATTAAATGTCGATTATTTTACAATGACACTTGAAAGGGGGAATTACAAGTATTGTGTTTCTGTACATTTGTTTCAATTCGTTATTCATTCTTTGGTTAAAGTAGCAGCGGTTTATGACTGGTTTGTTAAGCCTCATGGATAGCTTTTCTGACGTTACATGCTAACCACTATTTTTGTCCGTCTGCAAGGTTAATATTTAATGGCATATCGGAGCCTTCATAGAGATTTTACTTAATTGACCGGTGGTGTTGTAACGTCGAGTGTCTGTTTGCTACAATGACTGTTGTTTTCTTCTGCCTGATCAGATGTTGAACTTCTCTAACTTGATTGCCTGCGTTTGCTGTAACATTTTGTTGCTGCACGTCATGCAACTGGCTGAAATAATTATTGTTTTCATGTTTAGGTCAAAACTTCTGTAGCCGACACTTAACATTGTGTGTCACTATGGCGGAAGAGAAAACAATCGACGAGATTAGATTTGACGCGGCAGTAAAAGTCATCCAGAGTTTGCCCCGTAATGGTAAGGATATTTTTGTTTGGGATATGCGGTTCTATCCTTTACAGTATCGTACAACTTTAGTTAAGATAATTGTTTCTTGCCTTGGTCATTTAGACTGGTGGTGGTAGATCCCCCCCGAGTCTGAACTATTTCATATGCATGTGATAATCTCGCATGAAAGAGATCAAGTTCTTAAGTTTAGGTAACATGTTTTTCGGTGCAGTTTCCCAGACACCGATTAATCCTAAAGAGTGCGTTGATATCCTGCTCTAATGGAGAAATCAGTTTGGCGCACTTTGTCATCCTTGAACAAACAAGCAAGTTAAATGCACTTTATATACTTTCATGCTTTTGTGTCTTGCACCTTACTTGCATTCCTAATTTGTTTGTGTGCCATTGCAGGTCCCTTCCAGCCATCGAATGACATGATGCTAAAATTCTACAGTTATTATAAGCAGGCTACCCAAGGACCCTGCAAAATTCCAAGGCCTGGCTTCTGGGACCCTGTGGGCAAAGTGAAATGGTAACGTATGAAAAGGCTTTTATGGAGCAAAATTAGAGGTAGTTGCTAGACATCTTCCGTCAATGCCCTCAGACGAATTGTTCCGCCAAAGGTAAATGTGAACTCAAGTGGTCATTGACCAGCTGAGTAATTAAGATGGCGTTAACTCCTTTGTCATATTCTGTTGTTCGTCATCTGTACACAGTGCAACCCAAAACCGCAAACGGTCATAAATGTTGATCAAATTTGACAAAACTTTTGTATGCAAAATCTTTAGCACTTAAACTACTTTGGGATTGCATTTCCCCCTTGCACCCCCAAAAGTGAGCATGCTGGGATGGTCATATTGAGAAGCTGAATTTGTCCATTTTAGACCTTTTCAGCATAGACACTATGCTGAAATTTGATATTGCAAGATAGTATACAAAATGACTCAAAATATAAATAATCGGTGATGACAATTTCTGAAAAGGGCTATTTTGTGACCTTGATTTAAGTTTGCATACATCTTAAAGACCTAAACTAGATTGGTACTTCATTATTGCACTGTACCGCACTCCCGAATGTGCGTGGCAGGATGGCGGACCAGTTAAATTTCAGGATTACTTGATCCAATGTGTCAGCTTTATGTTACTTCTCGTGTATCTCCATTGAGACCAATTTGAGTGGAACACTCTGGTGCACTGGCGTATGACTGAGGCTCAAATGTGGCCCTCATCTTTAGTACTGCTACTATTTGCACTTCAGCCTGATAGTCCATCAGATTACTGATCGGCCCGAGATTTCACTCTCCCGTGGCCTGAGATTGCACATTCTTGAGGAACGTTTATATTTGTCTTTCAATGTAGGCAATTAATGAAAACTAACAGTACTATCAGTTCCAACTGCCAGGTTTGAATGTCTGTTGAACAATGTGAATAGTGCCCGCTCACAACCCCTTCGGTTATAAGACCTCCTCATAAACTGTTTCTTATCTGTTATCACAATTTGGCATTGACATAGTTCAGAGAATTGAAATTAATTTCAGCATATCTAAAGATGCATAGCTCATGGGAAGGTTCCCCTAGTGCTGCCTTCTCTCTCAAATAATCACAATCTAAGTTTTTGTTTATCAATTTGCTGGATGTTCAATTCTGCACGTTTCTTGTTATGACTGCTACTGTTAAGCTATGATTCTTATGGTGACATGCTTCTTCTATGAAATTTACAGTACTGAGGCAGTGTGTCTCATCCTGGTTTTGATCTGTGTTTTAAAATAAGTAGTTTTTTCACTGTCTGTTTGGTTTGAAAAAATCATTGTTGGTCACAGGTGCAAACATCATGCTGTTTAATAGGAGTATGATACATATTGAGCTTTGATGTCTTTTATAGAATGTCATGTTTGAGCGCCCTCATAAGTTGTGAAATGTTGGTATACTGAATTCAGTGGAGGAAATGATGTATAGGTCAACCACTTAAAAGGCACAACATGTATGCAACAGGACATTCATTGCTTAGTGTAAGCACTTCATCTGTGAAGGTTTTGACGAGCGGGTCATTAAGTACCCTGATTTGTGACTAGCTGTGGGAGAAAGTGCAAATTTCAAGTGAAGGCAAAGTGTGCGACTCTTGTTTTTCTCTGTGAAGGGATGCATGGAATGCCCTGGGAGCCATGCCAAAAGAGAAGGCGATGATTGCTTATGTTGATGAAATGAAGACGGTAAGCTGTACATTGATTTTGATTAACTAAAGGAGCACTTGCAACAATAGCATCGTAATCAGTTTTGGGGCAACTTACCCACCCACCCCCCTCTCATTTCTGCATCTTAGATTTTGGAAACGATCCCAATGACAGAACAAGTAATGGAATTGCTTGATGTCCTGGGACCATTTTATGATGTCGTGGAGAACAGAGTCGAGGAGAGCAACGGGGTCAGTGAGAAGGCTGACGCAGCCAGGGGTGCGTGTTCCCAAATTACTTCATCTAATGGGCCTTGTTAACCCCAAAGCTTTGTTATCAAGCAAAACAGTTGTGGAGACTTAGGTTGATTGAGCGAGTCGACGATTGTGGGTGAGGCTACAGCATATTGGAGGGCAGTGATTGCCTAAGGTGGGGAAAAGCACCTCAGGGCAGCTGTTCTGTGTTCATCTCTTGGGACTTTACTTGAGGCTGGGAAAGCTTTGCAAAGCCTTATAATAGAAGGAAGGTTCGTTATCTGTATAATATGAAAAGGAGAGGACCCAGGCTATCGTTTACAATCCTCTCTCATGTCCTTCAGCAACTGCATTTGTTCAGTGTCAGTACAGTCACCTGAAAAATAATGCCCCCTTCCTGATTTCGTCTATATTTGCATATTTGGCGTGCTTAATTATTTCACACCTTTAAAAATATAATGACTGAAGGGAAACCTGAGAAAGCATGATTGGCCCCTGAGTTGGTCTGATCAACTAGTCGGTTTGGACGAACATGTCAGCCAAATAAATTTAATTTTGACAGATGGTTACTTGCGTTCAGACAAATACAATATATCACTATGGTTCATGTAGCGAAGGTTTGTTGCCACTGTGTGCATGGTTGTGATTGTTGGTCTGCAGTGCTTTAGTTTGATAAATGGATCTGGGCATTGTCCTATCTATCCATCACATACAATTGATGTTTATACAGCATATACTGCTTGGAAGATTGCAAGCTCTGTTATAGTATGGGATCAACATCTGTAGGCAAATGGGCAAATGTGGCTATTTTCTTGGTATTCAGGCCTTGAAAGTTCCACCCTACCACCCCAAAAGAATGGTCCCAGAGAGATTGAAAATGCTCTAAAGGTGAACGACAGCATAGACGCCAGCGATGGAAGTGTCGATTCCATTGGCAGCGGGATAGTGGACGAGGATGATGGGGATAAGGAAATGGACGAAGGTACAGTCTTGGAAACAGAAACAAAAACACAATGGGTGGGAGTGAAGGTGACTGTGCAGAACTCCAGGACTAGTGTGTTGTTTTTGGGTTACATCATGGGCCAGTTCTGGGCAACATGAAAGTCTTCTCTGCCTCCTACAGAAAGCGAGGTTTTGTTGGTGAGAAGAGAGGTGGAGGGCTCGACAGGGAAGCCCCCGGTCTCGCTCCCAAACGGCAACGTGGAGCACAGTGTGTCGTCGCTGACGAACGGCACGCACAGCTCTCTGAACAGCGACTGCATGGAGGACGAGCTGGCCTGCACCCTGGAGCCCCCAGAACAGCCGTGCGACGCTAACGGCCCCCTCAGTGGTAATCTCCAGGCTGCTGCGCTACAGTGCATCTGCTCATAATGCTGCTGCGCTACAGTGCATCTGCTCATAATGCTGCTGAACCCAGTGTGGTGTCTGCATGCTGCCCATCAGCAAGTGCTGTCAGAATAATAACACATTTTCAGGAAGTCGCCGCAGCCATGGTCTTTGTATCACAGCATTGTCATGATGAATTTTAGTATGCAGTTCAGTTACTATTAATTATCATATCAGGCTTTATTAGTTTTGATATTTTATATCATATTATTGTCATTAGAGTCTCTCATTTTAACACTTTTTTTCTGAAACTGGAACATTTTCAGCCATTCAGTGTATTGTTTCCCTCTGTACAAAGAGCAAGTGAACGATCTTCCTGATTTAGATGAGGCCTTCAGAGCATTACTGGAAAAAAATGTCTCGCATGGGGTTTTCTTCAGCGCTTAGACTTGGTAAGCTGCTAGGCAGGGATTTCACGCAGTGACATTGGAAAAGAATGGCTCTCTGTAACCTGCTGTCAGTGAGGCCGGCTTCTGACCTAATAGGCCTTGGAGGAAAACATCCTGTTGGCCTCCGCCAGCGCTTAATGCACATTGCCTATTGGCCTACTGTCTTCTTTGCTTTATGCACAGATCATGTTGAAGAGGTGACCGGATTGCTGCCGCTAGCCAGTGACTCGGATGGGGAGGTGTACTGTGACTCCATGGAGCAGTTTGGGCAGGAAGAGGTAAGAGGTCAGCTTGGTGTTCTGCATTGGCTTTTAAAAGCACTTCACTTGGAAAGAAGCAGGGTAAGTTATCTCTGCCCCTCTGCTCGTGCACTGACTCCGCCCCTTGCTTTTGTTTGGCCTGCTGCTCAGAGGCGGGCGAGGCCTCACTGCTGAGATCGGTATGGGCTTGTCAGGTGACCTCTTGGTTCAGGCTGACCATTGATCCTGGGTAAAATGGCACCCATGAGACCTCATCGTGCCAAAAGAGGATTAAACCGTTTATATAAACAAGTGCAGCTGCCAGTTTGTCCCCCCCCCCCCCCCCCCCGTGAGTGTAAATGTTTCACAGAATGTTCCATTACACAATCGTCTCTGTAAAGGTGCTCAAGCTGGGACCCTGACCTGTTGCATAGGTCATGGGCATTTCTGAGGTATGTTGACCTGTCTAGTAACATGCAGCGCATCATCTCTTATTACAGGCTGGGAGGACATATGTGATGGGCTTCTTGCTGATAGCACTGTGTGTAAAGAAGAAACCGTTAAGGTTCTCTGTCCAGTCTGTGTCCGCTCACAGTGCCTACATGGTATAATCTCTCTACGGAGGCCTGTATGGGTCAGCTCTGCTTTGTATGTATGGTAACTGCTATGTGTCCCTAATAGGGCTCTGCAGTACTCATCAACCACTCTCTGGGGTCAGGCGAGCTTAGCTGCACGTCCCGAGTGGGTGCGGGGATTTCGCCGGAGGTGTGCAGGAGGCACGATCGCAAGGGAGGAGACGGTAGTGTGCGGCATGGGGGTGAGGATGGGGCCTCCAGTGGACCTCCGACCCAAAGAATGAGACCGGGCACCAGTCAGCACAGCGCTTCCCTGGTCAGGAGAGGAAGAGGTACAGCTCTAATTCTTAGGAGCCATTGTCTGTAAGGTTCAGGCAGGTGGTGATGGTCAGCTTCTTCAATTTTACTGAAACTTTGGTGGTTTTATGTCCCTACCCTAACTTGAAAATTCCCCGAAATTTGGCCCTACCTGCATCGGTTTGGGTTTTAGGGGTCAATGAAATGCAAGCCAAAATAGGACCTAAAATGCCAAATCACCAAATTTGATTTTTGGTTGCTCTTATTCACTGCACAAACTTTATCCCAAAGTAAATGTTGGAAAATTAAATTATTGGGGGGAATGGTCAGTGGAAAGAGCGATTTTCGGCCCGGGATCTTTGCGCAACATACAGGGCGCTCCAATATGGCCGTAATCCATTTTCGTCACTAGTTTGCACCCCTTATACTCTGTGCGCAGTCAGTGCCCCTGAATTTTTACAGGAGCTCCACACTGGTATGTAGTTACGCTATCTATTAGAGGAAAAAAATTTGGGATAGGGTATGCGCACACCAATAGGTGGCGCTGAACATTGCAAAAATGATGAAATTTGGCGTATTTCAGCGCCACCTGGTGGCGTGCGCGGTTGATTGACAGGGCAAAGGTTTGTTGTATAATGAAGTATGTAGATCACCCATTTAGTTTATGAAGGCCATTTCTTGGGATAAGGACTACTGTCCATAATAGATGGCACTTTACTAACAGATATACTGATACACGAGTAAAGCAATATCCACTCAAAATTGCTCTTGATTGGTCCAGCTGAAATGCACAGTGAAAATGTCAAGGAAATCCTTTTATATGAGATGTCCTTCACCCTTAAACTTGCAGTTATTGCAGCGGGAACAATGGGATCATGACTGCGCAAGCCGTGTTTGACAGTTAGGCGCAATGTAGTTTGGGAAATATAGTTTTTATTTTTATTTTAATTTTTTTTTAGCGGCAGCATTAAAATGGTGTGTAGATACTTTCAAATGCATTTCCCTTGATGAAGCGCTCCTTCATATCAAAGGCCGTATATGCACACCCACTCGTCTTAAGCAGGAAACAAAGTTGGGGCAGATCAACTGCGATTATGCAACCTATTGCATATGTGCAAATGTTTAACATTTATCTTTGCATATAATTAATTTTTAGCTGCAAATTTGAGCAAAACTGTTATTTTACAGCCCAGAGCATATCAACCTCATAGCCATTTTTCATTCATAGGCAAAGGCTACGCATTATTAACCAACAATCATCTATTTGGGCAAGACAATATCGAGATTTAATTTTGGATACCGCCCAAGCCTAGTCTGCATGCAAGTCTATCCACCCGTATAAAATGGGCCTGTAACTATACAAGAAGTTGTTTTGTGAAAGAAAAAAAAATGCAAGTTTTATTTACATTGAGAATGTTTGTATATTCATCCAAGCCAGTCCTGGCACTTTTTTGGGCATTCACATATGTGGATGACTCTGGATAAAACCTCAGATTGAAAAAGTAGCTTTTCAATAGTCTGAAACAATGTAGTAAACAGGAAGTACTAGAGGTGCCCTCAATCAATTATTGATTTAACTAATGAAATCACACATATGCCAGAAATGTCTGAAAAATCAATAATCATTACCTGAAATAAGGTGAAGTCCATCTCCGGTCCTGTTCTACTGGGACACGCCATCGAAATGTACCTATAGCAGCTCATATTGACATGCACAAAGAATATCCCATGATTTTTGTAATTGGAATTTCAATGATAAAGGCTAAAGACATAATCAATGGAAACATATCTTTGGGATAGTGGCTGTGCATTTCATAACTTGATCAATCATGAGCAATTTTGAGCGGATATTGCTTTACACATGTACCAGGACATCTGTTAGTAAAGTGCCATCTATTATGGACAGTAGTCCTTATCCCAAGAAATGGCTTTCATAAACTAAAAGGGTGATCTCCATACTTCATTATGGAACAAACCTTTGCCCTGTCAGTTGACTGCACACACCACCAGGTGGCGCTGAAATACGTCAAATTTTATCATTTTGCCATGCTTGGCACGACCTGTTGGTGTGCGCATACACTATTACAACTTTTTCTCACCTCTAATAGATAGTGTAAGTACATACCAGTGTGGTGCAGTTGTAAAGGTTCTAGGGCACTGATCCCGCACAGAGTATAAGGGATGCAAGCTAGTGACAAAAATGGATTGCGGCCATAATGGAGCGCCCCCCATATGTTGCGCGAGGATCCCCGGCCGAAAATCGCTCTTTCCACTGACCATCCCCCGATATTTCAATTTTCCAACTTTTACTTTGGGATAAAGTTCGCGCAGTGAAGAGCAACCCAAAAATCAAATTTTGATAATTTGGCAGTTTAGGCCCTATTTTAGCTTGCACTTGATTGACCCCTAAAACCCAAACCGGTGCAGGTCGGGCCAAAAAATTTGAAGAATTTTCCAGTTAGGGTGGGGACATAAAACCACTAAAGTTTCAGCAAAATTGAAGAAGGTGACTATCGCCACCTGCCTGAACTTCACAGATATTGGCTCTTAATATCCTGTTTTTGTTCTCTTAACGCACATTAGCACGTGTAGCGTGTGAGGCGCAATGCGAAGTGCTGGCTTCAGCCATTCTGAGGAAACCGTGTGGTCCAGCTAAAAAAAACTATTTGATGTATAATATTTGGCCACTAATTTCAAATTTTAAACTTGGGCAACCGTAAAAATGTGTGCGCTGGCATAGCCTAGTGGACAACTGACAATTTTGTGCCCTGTCATTTTGGCTAGCATGACATTGGAAAAGAGATTGCGTTCATTGGAGGGCTGCATCAGTTCCTAGCTCATTCTCTCGGCTCACATCAGTCTATTTTATGGAAAACTGTCCAGGAACACCCCCTTGTACACCTTTTCTTCTAGTGACTCTCTGGAAGGTGCACTTTGTTGGAGCTGTTGCTGACCTCTCACTGCGATGCTTCAGGTTCTAGGGCATCTGAGTCAGCCACGGGGACCCTGGGCAGCGTGCCAGGCGGTGGGGGCGATGGAGACCGCCGGGGCTCAAAGGGTGGGGTTGAGGGGACGCTGAACGAGCAGATCGCCACGGCACTGGCACGGTTGCAGGAGGATATGCAGAGCGTGCTGCAGAGACTGCAAACACTGGAGGCTCTGACTGCATCGCAGGTCTGCGCAGCCAAGGGCCCTGTATGTGTGCTACTGCTCATGAGATGTTAACCATTGGGCAGAATGGATGGATTTTGCCCATTTTACCTAAATTTGACAAACCTAATTTTTATAGAAAAATTTTTATAAAGGGTGGCATTCATTTCATGGTTTGTCTTTCTTTAGACAAGGACGTTATCTTTGCAGCAGAATTTTGGAGCTATTCCAGCTTCTAAGGTAAGGGGTTTCAGTTTGTTTTTAGCTCCATTCACAGGTGGCTGTATTGATGTCTACAGAAGGGGGTTCCCATTTTGGGTTTTAACCATACTTCGGTCCCTCTGGTGTATGTATCGTACTCGCTAGCTAAACATGTAGTCTTTTTATACAAAAAAGTAAACATGCCTGAAATCTCAGTGTCTAAGGGCACTTAAGGTCATTTATACATGGACTTGGCACAAAGAAATGGTGCAGTACTGGAATGACTAGTCTTACAAAGTTAAAAGAATATTAAAATATTCTGTTCAGCTGTTAGCACATTAATGATTGACGTGTGCATGAATTTATTTCTGAGCATAGTGTTGCCTTACTGAGGATTAGTTTCAGCTGCTTATGTCAACGATGTAAAACTGTCCGATTCCCTGGCAACGCTTTGCTGTTATGCTGAAGTACTGTCCTTACAAACTACTTCAGTGAGCTTCCACCATAAAAATGTCATGACTGTATAAGTCAAGGTATTGGAAGCCTAGTATACAGTATTGCATAACCTGTGCTAATGTGCAGAGCATCATTTGCTTTTTGAACTGGGCTTGGATCTCTGTTTTGGAGCCAAGGGCATGTTGATAAGATCAGTTGCACTCATATACCAGGCGTCACACTGTTCTGCACGTCTGTTGCAGAAACCGCCCTGGTGGCCTTTCGATATACCCCCTGGGGCAGTGGCCTTTGCTGTGGTTTGGCCATTTGTGGTGCACTGGCTGGTATGGCTTTACTTTCAGCGACGGAGAAGGTACTTGCCCCACACTGATTAAAGACGTGCTAGCAAAAGACTAAACAACTGGGTAATTTGAGTACTGCTTGAGAAGAGCTCTGACCTTGACATTTTTCCTACAAACATTCACTAACACACGCAAACGTAACATGTCAGTACTCATTTAATGCTGCCCTGCTCATCTCTACACATTCATCAATGCTGTTACTGTGTAACCTGTCCTCTGTTTTACTAACATGCAAATTCATGTGTTTTTTTTTATCTGTTGAAGATGTGCTGGATTTACTGGTAATGTTGACATTATTCTATGATGCGCTAATCTGCGTCGTTGTCATTATAGGAAGATGAACTGAAACCAAATGCCCGCAGAGCCACCAGTCGAATGCAAAGATTCAACATCTCCTGTTCAAACATGGGCATTACCATGCTGCACCTCTTTTGCATTTCTCTACTCTATGCTTTTGCACTACAATGATGGCACTTGACTACTAGTAAGTTATACCTTTTTCAGCCTATACCAATACCCAGTGGGGTATACAAGAAAAATTGTGAATGCAAGGTAAACTTATAATAGTACAAGCTTGGTAACAAATTGACTGGTCGTAATCACTTGGAAAAATGGATAGCAATTTACCTGCATAAGCCAGATGTAGCACAGTACGAATGTAGAGTGTGGTTTAATTGTTGTAAACCTTCAATCAGCTCTCTAGATTTAGATCCTACCTTTGTTTGCTTTGAAGCATGCTATTACAAGTTTGGACCCTATACTGTAAATCTTTTTTTTTCTTCTTTTTTTTCCCCTTTCTACTGTATTTCCAACCATGCACAACAATGTGTTTAACATTATGTATCTCCCGAGCATAATTTTTTTTTTTTTTTTTTTTACCTCTTCTAAGTTGCATTATTTAATTGATGTATGAATATATTGCTGCTAACTATCATAGAAAAAGAGTTACTGCAAAGTGCACTAAAGCTTAAATTTGTAAACTGCTAGGTCTTTGTTGAACAGGGTGTCCTTGGATTCTGAGGATTGCTTGAATGTGGATCTCTGTGGTACTTCAAGGATGATGGGAACATGAGTGCTTGAGGTTAGATGTTAAGATTGCAGCAGAATTTCAGCATCAAAATGAATACTTGCTCTGATAAATATTCTCCATTCTCAGTGCTTCCCTTTGCTCTGAATAGCAAACAGCTTCTGAGGCTTAAAAACAACTTGGAAGTAAATTACAGTGAGGTTAAATTTTGGCATCAGAAAACAAGCAAAAAAAAAAAATGTTGTAGTGAATAGCAGCCATGTGCTTTCCTTGGAAAACATGCATATCTAGGCCTTGTTACTTGCAGTCACACTCCATACGAACTGCATTGAGTCTAACTGGAAAAATTCTAATAAGTTCTCCCTGAGAGAAGGTTAATTAATTTCTTTTGTGAAAGTATTGGCATGTCAGGATTTTTCCTTTTGCGAGAACAGCTAATTAATTCATTTTTTAGTGTCCAACTAAGGCAAGAGGAGAAATGACTGAATTAAAAATCCAATTTTAACGGTCAAGAAGCCCACACAATGCATTACATCCTATTTTCTGGTTAAGATGCTCCCACATATAATTTACCCCGCCCAGTGATTGCTGGAGCGAATGGAATGAAATTGGAGTATTTCTCCCTTGTGCCTTGTTCTAGTACAGTTAGGAGAGAGCAAGAGACATGTTTGGAGTTCTGCCTCGGGCTGCTAATTTGTTTTGTAAAGAGGCATGTGCTATATGGTGGCTTGTGATGTAAGTCTGGAAAATTCATGGAAGGCCCAAAAGCATCTTATAACTAAACTGCATCTGAAGGTCTACCCAAAGCCCCTTTTCCTTCTGTGATCTTGGAAGTCTCATAAATTTCATGGAGAGCAGCCATTACTAGGCATGAAGTGAAACGTACCACCTCTCTTAAACCCCCCATATCAAGCCCTGGAACTAACAAACTCAAGGTGTTAGTTGAAAAGAACTTGTCCCTAAACTATGTGAACAATAAGTAGCTTATTCTTTGGTCAGCGATAAAGGAAATGGATGGACTGAAGAAATCAACCAAGCTTACGGGATCAAACCAAAAATAAAAGGCTTGTCAGTGGTGTATAGTAGAGCCAATGCACTCTGGCCCAAAACACCGAGAATGGCATTGATTATGGAATTTTTACAACCATTTATCCTAACTTTTTAGTCATATGACTGCTTTTTAACTATCAACGCTAATCAACTGTAGTTGGCAATCTACTCTTGCTTTGAGCCATTACAGATGGAAAATACCCATAAATGTAGGTTGATTTTATTCAGCATTATATCTGTTATTAGATATATCTTTAACAAATGATACATATTGCATTTTGATTCCATATTTTAAAATGGCAGGATTAGAGACACTATTTAATACGGAATTTGTGTGGTAAGACTGTCAAATGTGTGAATTCTCTTTGTTGTTCTATTTAAACTGATTTTAAGATTTATGGTTGCTATATTTCTTAAATATTTTGTTCCTAATTCTCTTTAGGTTGTAAATTATGTTGAATAATGTTAATAGCTGTACAGATCTGATTATTTAAAAAGGAGGATCAATGTGCAATATTTTAATTGCATTATACCTTACTGACATAGAGCAGGGAAAAGCGACTCAGGTCTTGGAAGGGCACAGTGTCTGTTGGTTTTGGTGTGTTTATGCACTTGTGATCCATTTAGGTCACTGTTATGGTGTGATTATGCACTAGTGATTCATTTAAGTCATTGATGGGCTAATGAATCCACACAACTTGTTCTGATTCTTTGAGTGATTCAAAGGAGACTTCAAAAGCCTGCAGATGTTGCGACTCTCCAGAGCCAAAGTTGCCCATCCCTGATATGAATGTGGAGACCTATATGCATTCAAGCTGTAACAAGGCTGTATCGGCAGTAGAACTAATTGTGAGTTCTAGTCGCCTCTGACACAATGCATTCTATGTTTCTATGTAAATGAAACTAACCTAGTTCTCACTTCCTCTGTCTTCGGAAGGCAGATGTTTAGCATGACGATTGATACTGTCAAGGCATGAATAAAATTTTCATAAAACGTCTTGGCTCTTTCCTTTTTTTTTGTAACATTTATAATTAATCATAATTGGAACTGTACAATGAAAGAGGTTTTTCCCCTCGAGGAACTGAATCATATGTATTCGATCAATATTTACGATTCAATTGATAAAACGCTCAAATCGATTTTATGTGACCATTTAAGGCATCACTGCTTCTATGCCTTCTGAAATGAGAACTGAGTAATGCATACACACATTTGGAATATATTGGTTAGTTACTCATGAAACTACCATTCACTTGATTTTGATGTTATTAACTGAAGGGGGGCATACACTTTTTCTTTACCAAACAGACTGAACTACCATTGTTGGAAGTCTTTTTTTTTTTCCTCTCCCCTTTCTTCACTTCTCTGTTTTTCCCCTGAAGCAGTTTCGGCTTTTCAAGCTCTCTTCTTTGTGGCAGACCTGCAACATTCCTGGCTCCTGCCTTGATTCCACTGTGATTCGACAGGAAGTTCCTGTTCTCTGAGACCAAGTTTTTTTTCTCCCCGCCCCCGCCCCCCCGGGTCATTGTGTACTCTCTTTCTTTGCAGACAGTGATTCAAAAATTGACCCTAGAACCTTTACTCTCTTGAGCCATGGAATTTTAGCCAATTTAATTTTTTGATGGCGACTTTAGTGTCTAACTGTAATAATATGAAACGAGCCAATTACTATAGTTTGCCATTTGCTATGCCCTCCCTTTCTTGATCCAGAAAAATGTACTCGATAATGAAGCAAAACTGTATCATGAAAATGCAAACTTCTTCGGTTGAAGTGTGACGCAAAAAATAGATTCTGCTGAACACACAGCATACTTGCACAGTACTGCTGATTGGTTTCATACAAGGTGGAGCTGATGTATGTGATATATGGCATTTGATGGTGACCTGAGAGCTTTTGGTTTGCATGGTTTGAAGTAGTGGGATGGTAACAGGTGATGCAGGAGATAAAACTACAAGTTTCTTGGTATACCCCCATATTGCCTTCAGGGACATTATAGATTCACCCTGTTCACCACAGCTACAGTCTTCCATGTCAATGATGTTACTATAACAGTTTTTGAATCTTTCAAAACTTTATTATGGATTTTTATAGCCACTAGAAATACCCAATCAAATTAATGTAAATGCTACCAATTAACTAATTCATGTTAAGCCAGTTTTGACCAAAATCTCAGTACTTGTGCTTCAACTCTTTTCCCCATAGACTAACCCCCCCCCTTTTTTTTTCCCCCATAATGACCACAAATGAGTTTCCTTGCCAATATCAACGAAGAGGGCATTTGACCTCCTGGGGATACCCCCATTTTCAATCAATGCGGAGGCTTGAGAAAAGGTCCATTGAAATACAAATTGGTGTTATATGTTGTCATAATGGGTTGAGCTATATGGTCACATTTGATTTAATGGAGCATTGAGAATTGGGGAATTTGAGGATATGTTCATGCTGTTGGAGTCTTCTGCCTCAGTATTTTTTTTCCCCCCATGTTTTCTTGGGTTATCCCCTCATGATAACAGAACAGTTAATATACGCAAAAGCGTCTATTAGAGGGGCTCCCAAGCTGTCCAGGGGGACCACTATGCTGGTTGTCCTTCCAACCACAATTGCAGTCCCACAATTTTAAGTTATTTTTTTTGTTGTTGCACTATTCATCATGTCTTTTTGGCTGCATCATGTCATAGTCATACATGACCAGGAGAGTTATAAATTCATACTGCACTTCATTACAAATGGTTTTTTATCGGCAAAAACAGAGAAACAGGCTGATGAAATTGAAGAATCAATTGGTCTCTGATTGAGGAAGCAGTGTATTTTTCTCTATTTATTTTTCTTACTTTTTGGTGCCAATACCCTCTGTGCCGCCAATATTTTACATGGCAATCATTAGGGAAAGGAAAGAGATAACCAGAGTGAAGTGATTGGAATAAGGGTTTTTTTTTTAAGTAATACTAAATATGGCTCTCTGGAATCACTAGGGCACTACTCCTTGCGCAAGGACTACTGTCCGGGGTTTGGACTATTGTAACAATGAAGGCCGGAATAAAGTTTAATTATCTCTGAGGATGTTGTCTCCCTCCAATTGTTTGAGGATCAGGAGACATCGCAAACGTCTGATTGAGAAGCCACAACGCATTTGGATATTTGCAATTACGCATAATATGTATATTGTATTTTGAATAGTCAGATGAACGGCTAATGAAGTAAATTAGCCGGCTAAAATACCTCTAAACATGAAAGACAACCAATTAAAAAAAAAAAAAAAACGTTCTTTGAAATTCTGGGATAGCATACATGTTCTGGAGAAGAAAAATAAAAACATGAAAGTTACCACGATTTTGATAATTTCTCAGAGCTTCAGCAATTTAATGTTTGCCAGTCGAGATCATGGGTTGCTTGAATCTTCATGGGTTGCTTGAATCCGCCAAAGCAAAAACACGCTTTTTTATTTTTATAGATATTTTATTTTTAAATCACCTCCCTGTATTCAGCCATCGCTGTTTAGACAACGAAGGCAAGCTGCGGTTCAGTAACCGGTGACGCACAAATCCCGCTCCACGGACCTCCCTAGAAGAAACCACTTCAGTGTCAGTAGTGGAAGACCAACCGACATCGAAGCAACAGTAAGGCTAACTTGGCTAGCAGGCTAAGTTGGCTATCTAGGTCGAGACCATCCATCTGTCTCAGTTGTGGACATGTTTTCCCTCTCTACAACAGTCCAGCCGCAGGTAACCGAAGTGACTTTGGCTCGCTAACTTACTTGCCAGCAGGGCCCCGTGAAAGCCAGCGACGTAACTCTGCAGCTAGCAAGCTAACGTTAACTTAGCAGGCAGTCAACATATGGCATTAGTCCCATGTCAGCGCGTAAGATCTTGTAAATCTGAGGTGATCCCACTGAACTGTGTGCACAGGGAGCCGAACCGCAGTAAATGTGGCTTATGTCCGTCGCTAAAACCAGGTGAAGACCTCCGATGAGCTCGGCATAGGTTGCACAGTTCTGCTATGCGGTCATTCGGAGAAATCCTAATCTTCACCTAACTTGGCTAAAGCCGCTTTCGCACTGGACGCGAAACATTATTTCGCACGACAGATTATGTTACAGTCAAAGTCACGCGTGTCGCGGGTCTTTGCATTGGCTTTGAATTTAATCTGACGAGCGAAAATTTAGTTTCGCGTCCTATGTGAAAGCCGCTTGAATGCTAGCCATTCTGCACAACTGCACATAGCCTCGGCAGTGTGTGGTTTTCAAGGTGACAGTAGTGGACCCCCACCTTACTGACAGCGTCACTAACGTTACCTGACAAGCGAACGATCTACCTGTCCGAGTTGGTTTTAGCGTGTCAAGCGGATGCGCTGTTGACCATTTTCAGCTTCCCACACTCAATGAACCAGTGGCGGGCGGAAAACAACCCTTGAAACTAAAGAGATTAGTGACCCGGTTTCAATCATTATTCTTGGTCAACATTAGTTTCGCTTGTAATGAAATGTTTAATTCACATGCTTTAATAGGCAACTCTTCACTTAAAAAAAACGACTAAGCAAGTCGTCAAACCTGTGCCTAACTTAATGATTGTTTAATTGAAAAAGATTGAAATGCGCTCTTTATTGCGTTCATCTTATTTCTTATCTTAACGAAGTCAATTAGCTACATCCGATAGGGGATAGTTAAGGTGTCTTTTACCAGGAAATTGACTGAAAACAGATCAAGAAGACATGTTTAAAGACATGTTCTCCTTGTTCTCTGTCCACCACCCGCCACTAGAATGAACTACCTGACCGCTCAACAACTTAGCTTGCCAAGTTGACTCATTTTCTGTCCAGACTAGCTGGATGCAAAATGATATAATAAATTTCACTGGCTGTTAATTGCCTTCAGTGACGGAAAATTATTAAAGCTGAGGTTTTAAAATGTCTGCCATGGACCGCAATTGTTTTGACAAATATTAAACCCTTTCAGTCCCGTGATGGTAGGTCGCTTAATATGCTGTTGAGAAGTGTTATCGTTTTTGGGATATGCGGCTAACCAGGACTAAATGGTTTACTGAAGCAAAACTTTAGATTTTACAGCAATCCTCTGGTAAGAAATGTGAATTTAACATACATTACTGTCACTTATGTAATGACTTGATCCAAAGTGACGTGCAGTGGATGCGACATTGCATGGGCCAATGCTCCCCCGCGGCAATGTGGGCCTATGTCAGGGGTGTCAAACTGACCCATAAAAGGGCCAAGAGGCTGAAGGTTTTCAATCTTACCAAGCAGAATCACACCTAGAACCACTGATTTAATCAACTGATCTAGGCCTGCACAACTGATTAGTTGTATCAGGTGCGCTTCTGCATTGTTGGAGTGAAAATCTGCAGCCTCTTGGCCCTTCTATGGGTCAGTTTGACACCCCTGGCCTATGTTAAAGACTTAGCTCATGGGCCCCAACTGCTAATGGTGCCATTTTGGTTAACTTGGCATTGGAAATCTTTCATATCCCCATTAAGCACCAAATATGAAGCCTTTTAGTAACGTGCTGGTTACATGATTCTTGCATTACATTTTTGGTGCTTATGTGTAATGCAGGTCTGCTGTTAATGGTAGACCATGCTTTTAGCATTGCCATGGCAGTTAATGCTGTTAATTTTAAGCAGGGCTTTGAACCAGAATTTTTTTCCCATTTGGTTCATTCTGAATAGAAACAGTATTTTAATGTTTCCGGTTTTGTGTTCCACCCCAGAATTTACGTTCTCGAACCGGTCAGAACCAAAAAATTTAGTTCCTGAACCGGTTAATATCGTTCCATGTCTGCCATAGGACTTTTAATTGGTAAGTTTAACATTAGCACTTTCAAGTTGGCTATTATTTTTTTTATCCTGCAACAAACACTACTATTCACTAGCCCTACGCTTTATACAAGCTGCATCACTAAGTAATTATATTGCCACATTTGTTACGTTATTGTAGATGAATTAAGACAAGAATGACTTCTGCTACGTCATTTATTGCCAAACAACAGAACAGATCCCATTTCGCTTCCCACATTGCTCAATATATGCAAATGACAGAAACAGGACAGGCTACAGCTGCCATTGAGATCATTTAACAAACGGCCAGACCTTGTCAAGACTCAATCAGTGCATTTCTCATGCTCTTCTGGTCATTGTGTACATTTTCTATTCATGCAGTAAAATATTGAAGTAGGATGACTGAGCCCAAACACCGCCACGACAAAAGCTCAAGAGATGCAGAAGTCACGGGAATCAGATTCAGTCTTGTTCCTTGTTTAAGCAAAGTAAAATCACTGAAAAACTGGCGAACACAATGGTTACCTTTTATATAATTGATTTAGCATTGTAAGGATGGCAAATTGGCAATATTAATGCCAAAAAAAAAAAAAAACTTTCTGTGATGTGCAGCAATTGTTTTCGAAACTTTTGCGATTCTCACAATTGCCACTCTGTACATCCCTGTACATCATGCCTAACAACGCTCTTTAGCTGTGACTACATTCAGAATATAAAATGGATTCTCCTGGCTTATTGCTTAATGAGCCTCACAAAATAATTAATGCAAATATCTGGTGTAGTAGAGCTGCAGCGCTACATGTCTGCAGAATTTATAAGGTCGTATTGATATTTTAAGTCTTCCTTTATGTGCGGATGAAAACGCCTCATAATTTTGTGGTGCATTGTATCACAGTGCAATCGAGAACAAATTTGACTTCTCCCATTGACTTCGATCAAATAATCTGAGCAGCTGTTGCTAATCAGGTAAAGTAAACTGCGAGAAGTTTCTGTTATTAAGAACTGAAAGGTGAGGTTTCAGGGGCCTTTGAGACTGTGACTGACTGCTGCTGTGTTACACGTTTGTACTCCTGGATTGTGCTAATAGTTGAGAACTATTGCGTTTTAGTGAAGAAAATTGACAGGCTACGCACAGCATTAGGCTTAGCTGTTTAAAGCATAGCTTTAACATGTTCAACACAGCCCACAACCACAAAATTTCATGTTAGGCAAGTAAATAGGTTACAAACATTTAAGGTTAGCCTGTTAGTCTATAATATTTAGCCTACCTCTTATAGTTATGTTTGAGTTTGGGAGACTGCATTTGCTTATTTCTTCTTGATTACCTCTCGCCTGCTGGCAATAGGTGGCTGAATTCTCTATACTCTGCCCGGGCATGCCAGGGAACAACATGCAGGAAGTGAACATCTGTTGGTCATTGTAGCCCAAACACAAAACATTACAAGAACGAAAAAAAATAACGTTACTAACCGATTAACATTTTTTTTTTTTTATAAATGATTCTGCTCTGGAACATAAAAATTGTCAAGTTTCTTGTTTTGTTTTTCTTCCTAGCAAAATAGCAAAAGTTTTGCCCTGATCTTAAGTGATGTCTTTGTTAGGTTACGGTCCATCTCATCAATGCCTTCCACTCTCTGAAGAGTCCAGTGGCAACCAGCCCAAACCAGAATCACAAACCAGTCTCCAGTCCAGAGCGTGAGCCACAAAGCAAGGAGGTGATCAGTTTTCACATCAGACATTCCTGTTGCCTCAGTGTTGTGTGCCACTGTCCTCTCTGGGACAAAAGTGCCCACAAAATGCCGTTGATACGGAGCAGATGAAAGCACTGTTTTCTTTTAAAATATTCCAGGCAATTTGCACACATTCTGATGTAGAGCACTTCCCACTGCTAATGGGTCATTCCACATCAAATCATCCAGGAGGTGCCAGGTCACCTCCTCAAAATTCTTTGAAAAAATCACGAGTAAATATTTACACAAAATGAAAAATTGCCTAATATTAGGCCAGTATCTCAAATAGCTGTCAAGTTATAGCGCCTTGAAATTTGAATAATATTTTCAATTTTTTAGCAAACCCATTTCAGCCAACTTTGGCAACTTATTGCTCCAAATTCATGGCTTATACAAGGCTGAAATTGGGTATACTAACCATATTCATCCCCTGGAATCTGAAAATGGCCTCAGCTTCTGTGCATCTTGATCTACTTTTGTATGGTAAAGCCTCAAAATCAGCTGAAAACACAAAATGGCCAAAAACAAGACCACATTTTATGACTGATAATTCAGGAACTAAGTAAGTTAAATGGCTAGAATTCATTTTTTTTTTTTTCATTTTCTGTCAATATTTACTCGTGAATTTTGAGGTGACCTGGAAAATTTTATGGCTGTATTATTTTTAGTGTAGCCAATGCCAGTATTGGGTGAAACTGCATTTATAAATGCAATAAGCTAAATTTTTGATGGGAATCAGATCCACTTTGCTTTGCATGTTGACAGGATCATTCACCTGTTTCTCTAATTATTGAAAAGGTTTGGAGTATTCAACCACTTTATGACAATAAACCAAAGGGTAATGCACTCCACACATTCATTAAATTATCAACCTTATTTTTTGCCAACTTTCAAAAATCCCATTCAGTTCTCGTATAGATACCTGACTTATAGATCACAAAATAAAATGGCTAATAAAGCCGCATACAAATTTACATCACACTGCGACTATTGCTCAAAGGTATAAAGGTCCTGTTAGCGGTTATGGTACACAGTAAGAGTGATGAGCTGTGTGTGCCCCTACAGCCCACACTCACTCTGAGGGATCTGGGTCTGGCTGATCTGAGATCAGAGCAGCTGGATGCACTGTTGGGCCGGCTGCTTCCATGCCTCAGTCCCGCCCACAGCTCCCATAGGCCCCGCCCTCGGCCAAGCAGGTGGAGAACATCTCACATCTCATCCAGCTCCTTCTTCCTCAACAAACATGGTCAGTGGCAGTACATCCTAGCCACTCACTGCTCTGAGGAATTTTCTCTGAGGCTTTCCTAGCTCTGTACAGTGAGGGCGAGGGAGCCACTCACCCGGGGTAATTACATGCATCACTAAATTTGGCAGGAGATTATTATGCGTATTTGAAATGGGGGGGAAAAAATCATGCGTGTGATTGATTATTCACTGTACGCTATTGTTGAGTGGTAATTTTATGTGCCCATGTCCCAGGGTTCCTGGATAGAGCACCAGGCGTTCTGGGAACCCCAGTGTTCTGCAGACAGAGCCCCTCTCCTCTACAGACAGTTTGCTCTGACCTCCAGTACCTGCCAGGTGAGAAACGGACCCCAGTGAGCATTACTTTCCCTCGGAAATGCAATGGCTACACCACCTGGACCTGGTATTGGGGAAGGACTTTGCAAATTCTTTCCAGGTTGAAATGTTTTCTCGAATTTCAGTTGCACAGCCTTTGTAGTCTGCAGGTTGCATTACATTTGCTTTCAAGGAACATGTAAATATTCCGTTGGAAATGCATATGTGTATCTTACGCTCCTTTCATTTGTAGTGTGGGTTCAAGCCAGAGGATTTAAAACTTTGAAATCCAAGACCAGACGTCTGCAGTCTAGCGTTGAGCGCCCCGTGGAAGCCGAGGGCTACACACCATCCTTCATGAAGGTTTGCCAGCTCGTTTACTCTGTCGTTACATTAGCCTCCTGGAGTTTCTCAAGGGCCCTTGGGTACACTCCGTACGGAAATGCCAGGAACATCTGCCCTTACCTGCTGCTCGCCCCGTGGGGAATCGGTCGCTCAGTGCAATATTTCCCTCCCTTAATATCTTTGAATTATGCTGAGGACACCTCCATTTTGCATTATGAGAGCAGCATGATGGATGGTTTTTTCAAGTCTCGCCTGTCTTATCTGCACCGAAGCGCTGTTTTAATTTTACCAAGCCTAATTGCAGCTTGCAAAAGGAACCCATTTACGATGTTATGAGTCCTCTGTGTGATGCAGGTTGCTTGAAAATGGCCAGAAATTCTCAATATATAAGGATAGCTGAATGTAAAAAAAAAAAAAAAACCTATAGTTTGAACGGTAACATAAGGGACTGCAAGGTACCTGGCCTCAGCCTCCGACTTCTGCTCACTTCTTGCTCTCTATTAGTCTTGAGATGCAATGGCCAGTTTTCTGGTTACACTCTCTGGGAGCTTCCAGAGTTAGTCTGATTTACTAAATTTCAATGCATTTCTGGTTGCTGTGCTGTTCAGGTTTTGAGGCAGCCAGACAGTGACAGATGCTGGGCAATGGGCATCCAGCTCAGTGAACAACTTCAATCGCAAAAATTAATATTCTGAACGATCCAGAGGATTCAAAAATTGTGTGTGTGTGTGTGTGTGTACATGTACATGTACATAAAATTGTATCATTAAAGGACGCACAAGAGTTTGTTTGACTCAGTTACGTAGATAATGAAAAGAGCGGTATCTTGCTTGTTTATCAGTGGGGTACGGTGAAAATGGAGTATTTCAAGCATGGCCGACCCAATTTTATTCAATTTTTCGCTTCTCAATTTTCACTCACAAAGTTTACAACCATCGTGTACAGTTTTCTGTGGCGTCGTCTTTTCCGGTGAGCGATGTGCCATCATACACAATTTATTTTTCGAGTTGCCCGGTTCTTAGCATTTCAACAAAAATATGCCTTGTGATTGGACCATTGGACCGTGTACATGCCCATCATTTCCGCTCTCACAGATATAGCTAGTAGGCCTTAACCACTTCTCAGTGACATACGTTCCAGACTTTTTGACGTTAGTCTGGAATCCGGCTCTGCCAGACTACGAAGACAAAAACTTTCTTATTGTGCAGATTTCAGCTGTAATATGGTTTTGTTGCACAGTTTATTTGAGTTCGGCAGAAATAAATGTGACCCCATCAGAATTTTTTTGACTTGGTGTCATACATGCCATGCTCTTGGGTCTCCTGCCATATCAGCTATCCTGTATGGTGGCTTTACTGGAAACCTTCAGCTTTCGGGCAGGGCGTGCAACATGAGGATGTCTGATTGGTTCGGAATCTTGGGGCTCATTTTCAACTGCTTTCTCTGACAGGGCCTCCTCAATCGAGATAAGATGCCGGACGTGGAGACCTTGGACAAGCTGCTGAAGAGCAAGAACATTCCGGAGGCCCAGCACGACTCTTTCAAGACCGGCTTCGCAGAGGGTTTCCTCAAAGCGCAGGCCCTCACTCAACGCACTCAAGGCAAATATTTTCTGTCCTATTTCTCCCCCTCCTGGGCCCACAGTTCACTGCGTGATTCAAAGCCATGCTTAATGTTACAGTCACTATGTATGGAGGGAAGTCTGTCGGTATCGCTCCCAAATAAGCAAAGTTTGTATTACAGGTTCTCTTCTAGAGCCACTTATCTCTTGAGACTGTATATGTTCTGTTGTTGTCTTCATCAAAACTCTTGTCCAGTGTAACTTGATGTTGATGTCCCAGTTTTCATAATGCGTCAGTCAGTTCTTAAACAAATTTTAGTAGTTTTGGCAATCTCCTTATTTGTTTTTTTTCTTTGTTTGATGCAGGCCAATAATTTGACCCCTCTGAAACAGAGTAACATCTTTTTCATATCTGCAGGATATGTCTGCCGACACTTGTTTTTCAGAAATGAGAGTGTACTCCCGGTATCAATAACTTGTTGCCAGCTGAAACTAATTAATCGCGGCAGTAATTATCCAATGGAAGGTATAACCTGTTTGCTTAGTTAAATCCAGATGGTGAACTTTTTCCCAGGTAATAATCACTTGCAAAAATACTCAGAATAGCTTTTCTGGTAGTTTTATGGTAGTTTCAGAGTATTTTGCTGTGGTTTGGCTTTACAGCACACAGAGACACCGATCAACTGAAAGCAATACCAGCTTCACTATTGCAGATGCTGAAAATAACAGATGCTTAACTCAGCTGGTAAAGCAGCAGTCACACCTTGTCGGGTAGCGTTAACGGACTCTCGAATCGTGAACATACTGTACTTCTTCTGTGTGACTCGGTGCATGCGTTTTGTAATGTCACCACTAGGTGGGGACACCATACAGTGATGTTCTTAAGATAGATGAGACTGAAGTACTTCTTTTTGTGCAGATTCTTTGAGGAGAACTCGACTGATCTTGTTGGTCCTCTTACTCCTGGGGATATACGGCCTCTCAAAAACCCCCTTTTTATCGGGTAAACGCGCCTTTTCTGATTCTGCTGCAGTTTACATTCGTGGATTTTCAGTCCTGTGAACTACCAGACACTAACTTCAGGAACCCCAATAAACCAATCTGCTAATACGGGCTTTTCTTTCCATAGACATACTTCAGTTCCTTTACCTATCTAGAATATTTTTTAAGAACATAATAAAGTTCACCGTGGAAACCAGTTTAAACCAGCTTAGAGCATCAATTTACTATATTTTGTATTCCGTGAATGTATTTTAAAGTTCATACAATTGATGCACACCCCCTGGGTCAATATTGATCCCAGCATTTGTGAAAAGATAAATGTATCATTTATATAGTTGATGTTTGGAATTTATGAGAATAGTGTAGATGTATGTGAACTTTGAGATAGGCCTATGTTTAGTGGCTTTATGGAACAAATTTTTATTTATGATGTTTACATTAATGCCTCATGTTGAATGACTGTGCGACTTAAGAATTCAGCTGTTTGTGTCCATCAATAAATTTCAGGCTACGCACAAACATTTATTTATAGATCTGTACTAAAAGTAATTTATTAACAGGCTTCCCTGGAAACAGTTGTTGATTTTGGCAGCTTGGTTCCTTATAGCTTGTGTAATTAAATAATAAATTAATAACGATGTTGAATCAGAACACGCCATGCCTTGTGGTGTGAGGAACCCAGCTTTGCATGCGGTGTATGTGCGGTCCTGTTGGAGTGTGAGCTTAGATCTGACCGCTCTGGGCAGTGCGGTTCCGGACTACCTCAGGCCTGGACGCTGCAGTCGACCCGGTCCAGATGAAGAGCGTGACCTTCGAGCATGTGAAGGGCGTGGAGGAGGCCAAGAATGAGCTGCAGGAGGTGGTGGAGTTCCTGAGGAGCCCTCAGAAGTTCACCGTTCTGGGAGGGAAGCTCCCCAAAGGCAAGAGAGAGGCAGCGTCCCGCTAAACACCAGTGGCTTATAATGTCGTTTCATGGTACACTTCATCTTCAGCGGTCCAGCTTCTAGTACGGCAGTCCCACTGATCATAGTACCAAACTTCTTAATAACCCAAATGAGGCATCTCCCTGCTGGAAAGTCTAGCTTTTAATAGCTGGAATTTGAAGCTGGTTTAGAATGATTCATGGAGTTTTTTTTATACTCTTCTTGCCAGTCAATGGTTGGTAAATGCTGGTCAAGGCTAGTAGAGTAAACTGATGGCCAATCAAGCTGACAACATGGGATTCAGAACAACAGGGTGATTTAGGTAAAAGTGTCAAAACATCTTAAATTATTTCAGGGTGTGACTTTTGTAGGGCTTTCTCATTCTCAGCTTACTTTACCTCTCAGTAACTGTCTTCTGATATCTGTCCATCACAGTCCATTTCCCTCTCACTCTCCCCGGTAGGCGTCCTGCTGGTGGGCCCACCAGGCACTGGTAAAACCCTGCTGGCGCGGGCGGTGGCTGGAGAGGCAGACGTGCCCTTTTACTACGCCTCTGGGTCGGAGTTTGACGAGATGTTCGTGGGCGTGGGAGCGAGCCGTATCAGGAACCTCTTCAGTAAGTCTTTGGAGGCGGTGCGGGTGAGGTTACGACGAGCGCGTGCCCGTGTCACCTGACCTCTCCACGCACTGTGCTGTTTTACCTCGCCAGGGGAGGCCAAAGCCAACGCTCCGTGCGTGGTGTTCATCGATGAGCTGGACAGCGTGGGAGGGAAGAGGATTGAGTCTCCGATGCACCCCTACTCCAGGCAGACTATCAACCAGCTGCTGGCCGAGATGGACGGGTGAGAGTGTCGGTGCTCTTCGGTTCTGCACCAAACAACCCTTCTGTTCCCTTAGCGATGACCTCCGCTCTCGGAGGCTGAGCCTGAGCGGCCTCTGGGAGCGCTAGTCTGGGTCATTGTACTGAGCAATGTCTGTTCTCTCTTTGTCCTCAGATTTAAACCAAATGAAGGAGTCATCGTCATCGGGGCCACAAACTTCCCAGAGGCTTTGGATAAGTATGCTTCACTTTTTCTCTTTGTCCCTTTTTTTTTTTTAGAGCTTTGATGCCTCACTAAAGCTTTGATCTGCACTCATGACTGATGTTTGATTCTGCTTCTCAAAATGTGTTCACCACTGAAGTCAAAATTTCTCAGACTCAATCCCATGAAAGAATTTTAATTCCCCTTAACCTCTTGTGATTTGTTGGGTTTAGCCAGATTCAGGTTTAAGGTTCAACTTTATACCACAAAACTAATTTTACCAAACATTTTAATCTTGCATTTAGACGTAAAAAACTTAGCTTGTTTCCTTTTTCCCATTAAATTAAAAATTCTGCCGCTGATGTGAGAATGTTGACTCATTTCTGGCCTTGTCTATCCATTAATAAAATTTCTCATGTCAGACACAAGTTAACTTAAAATAAACCAAAATTTTCTGTTGTGAGAGAAAAAATTAGAAGTTGGGTCTCATAGCGAGATTGAAAATGCTTGTTCAGAATGACATTTTTGCAAGGTAAGAGGAAATTAACAAATTAGTTAGGGGTTAGGTTAGGGGCTCTGTATAGTCAGTTTTGGCCTCCACTTGCCAGCACTCCGGAAAGTGAGACTCTGGACAGCAGAGTTTTTTCCGAGATTCTTGAGGTCTTCGACAGTATTTGAGACTCTCATTGTTTCTGTTTAGCGCTCTGATCCGACCCGGGCGCTTCGACACGCAGGTGACGGTTCCGCGGCCCGATGTGAAGGGACGCACCGAGATCCTGAAATGGTACCTCAAGAAAATCAAAGTAGACCCTGGTGAGCTGCCAACCTCTTGTACTTTGTTTAGATAGAGTTATGCAATGCTGTATATGACATTTCTTATGCCTTGACTGCAAATACACCTTTGCAGATATTGAGGCGGAGGTCATCGCTCGGGGAACAGTTGGATTCTCGGGTGCAGAGCTGGAGAACCTGGTAAACCAGGCAGCCCTGAAGGCCGCGGTGGACGGCAAAGACCTCGTCTCCATGAAGGAGCTGGAGTTCGCCAAGGACAAGATGCTCATGGGTGAGCTGTAGGGCCAGACACTTTAATGGGGGGTTGGGTTCTGCGCCACAACAGGCAACATCACTAAAGATTCAATCCTCATTATCAACACTGTTTGATGGTCCACTGTGCTAGAAAATAATGATGTTGAATGTTGATGCCAATTTCATGAACTTTATTAGTATGAATCTTGCGCTGCTGTTAATCTCTGACACAAATGAGTATAAATCAGTCACATAATGGCTTGTAATTTCACCTCCTATTCAAGAACTGGCCATGGCCGAGCCTCTTCCTGTTTTGTGTCTCGAAAGTTGTAGTCTTTGAGGTTTTTGACATTTCCCTTTGTTCACAGGTCCAGAGCGTAGGAGTGTGGAGATAGATGCGAAGAACAAGAAAATAACGGCGTACCACGAGTCAGGCCATGCCATTGTTGCATTCTACACCAAAGACGCCATGCCCATCAACAAAGCCACGATCATGCCACGGGGCGCTACTCTGGGTCACGTGAGTTTCACTTCAGCTGTGGTGGAGCGAGTGGCTTTCAGTATCAGTCTCTTTGATAGATGACTGATGCTTCACCTGGATTTTATTGCTGCTGTAAATGGAAATTTGCGGGGAGAAAATGAAAGGTCAGTGAGTGAGATACATTGAAAGGTGAGAAAGGGGAACTTAAGGTTTCTAAACAAATACGCCCATCAGTTTCACTATGTTCAGTGTGTAAATAGAGATACCGTTTTCTGCCAGAGAAGGTACAATATAACTGCTAATGCTAATCTATCGGTAGAGAAGATAAAACTGGGAAATTGCCTTATAATTCTGATATACCAGCAGCTGTACCTCTTCTCAGACTGCTCCAGCTGCATGGCTGAAGCTAAGCAGGTGTTGGCTTGGTTAGTATTTGGATGGGGACACCACTTGGGAAAACCAAGTTGTTCTGGTTTTCCCCGGTGCCCCAGAGCAGTGATGGGGACTCTGAACTGAAGGAGATGTCCTCTTTCGGACGAGACGTTAAAACTGAGGTCCTGACTCATTGTGGACTCTATATATTCTTTGATACTCATCGATAAGTGTCGGGCTAAATTGCCAGCCTGGCTCTTTCAACCTGCCACCTAATCATCTCCTGATCTAATTGGCTGTGCAGTTCATCCTCTCCCTCTCCACCTCAACTCCCCAGGGCTCCCTTGAAAAGGAGATTTCAATCTCAACGGGACTTTTCTGGTTAGAGAAAGGTTAAATAAAGTAAATAAATAAATTTAACTGCAGTGGTTTCTATTCTCTGGTGGGTTGCTGATTGTATCCTTGAGCTACATGGGGTACCTCAAGTGCTTCAGTGTAACTATCTTGCTCTAAGGGCTGAATATACGGAAAGAAAGGACACTGGGTATGATTAATTTCCATCCTTGATTGGTTAAAAAGTTAACCTCTCTAAATCTCAAGGACATAATTGGCAGTTGGTTGGCTGGAAACCACGAGTACCTACTGAAACTGTGACTCTCCAGGACTGGAGTTGGACATGTATGGTATAAACTGCGTTATAAAGTTTACAAAATGTGCAGAATGTAAAATGTATGCATAATCTATTTGGATTTGCCATAGACATGAATGTACAGTCGTGCAGGGATAGGAGCCCAGTTGAGTGCGATTGGCTCTTGATTATTCATTGATTATCTGTCTGTGCATGTGTGCAGGTGTCCATGCTGCCGGAGAATGACCGCTGGAGTGAGACCCGGTCGCAGCTGCTGGCTCAGATGGACGTTAGCATGGGTGGGCGAGTCGCCGAAGAGCTCATGTTCGGGTCCGAGAACATCACCACCGGTGAGCTCCCACTTCCTCCTTAAGCCTGGCAGAGACAGGCGGCTCCCATTTAGAGTGATGGGTACCGGCATCATGGGTCCCCGTTAGAAACCTGGTCATATTCTCTATGTTTCCTCCTATTGGCTGTATTCATTGCTAGGCAGCTAGCTGCACAATTCAATGCTCATGTCTGCAGCTGATTAGCCACTAGCTTGCTGAAATAAAAATGGTGTGTGTTACCGAGGTGTAACGACACGGTGGGGTCACGATACAATACGTATCCAGACACAGGGGTCGTGATATGATGCGTATCCCAATACACTGCAAATTATTTCACTGCTGATTTTCTTTCTACTTACAAGTACGCAGCAACACTGAAAGATTTCCCAAGACAAGGCTTTTGAAGTTTATTTAAACAAAGGAATACAGTTAGTTTACCTTTAGGTACCACTGTGTGTTTACTGTTCAAGTCAATGTCTTCAACTTAAAAAATGTATAAAAGTTGAATAGGTCCACTACTATTCACTAGAAGAAACAGACATATTGCAATTATTATTAGTAGCCTACTTGAACACTGGAGACTTACCCTCAAACAAGTTGAAACAACACTTCAACAAATTGCGCTTGGAGCGATGCAACCACGAGGAATATGAGGCAGGTCACTACGTTTTCCTTTAAAGCGATAGAAAATGTTGCAACTTCTGGGTTTAAGAAAATTTGTGGATTATTTTAAATAGCCTCGTGTATCCCGACACGTCCTCCGAATCAGTGTATCGTATCAGAGGCTTTGCTTCGTGATACGATACTCTATTGGCGAATCGTTTCACCACTGATGTGTTAACTGCCAGAGGTGAATCACAAAGGCAGCCCCCAGGCTTGGTTTCTGGCGAGGGGTGGGCCTGATTTCCCCACTGCACTGGACTGACCCTTTACTCCCTCCCCACTGTCTTACAGGTGCATCAAGTGACTTTGACAATGCAACAAAAATAGCAAAGATGATGGTAACTAGGTGCGGCATGAGTGACAAGGTATGAATGAGTCATTTCACATATTTTACCATATTCTTGAATATTATACTTTTGCTGCAGCACAAGTGCGTGTTATACTTACACAACGGCACAAGTATGTCTGCATGTACATTATGTTTTGGCTGAGAGTGGAAATAGTCATTTTTGTGCAGTGCACAGGTTTCCAAATAATAATTATAATTGTGCAATGTATGATGTTGGTGTTCAGATGAATTAGAATAGCAAGGTATAATCATGTGTGTCCTCGGCAGATTGTTTTGCTCGAATTGCCCAGGTAACATTACCTGACTCCTTATGTTTTAGCTCGGGGTCATGACATATAATGACCTCTCAAAGCAAAGCCCAGAAACGCAAGCTGCCATTGAACAGGAAGTGAGGATACTTTTGAGGGTAAGTTCCAACCACCAAGCCTGCTCTCGAGCCAGTGTTTCCTTCAACTGCCCAATCTTATTTCCCTGAAGTCTGTTAAATTTGGATTTTTTACACTAAGTTGAAGGCGGGGTTGGTAAAATAACGAAATATACAGTTTTCGTTTATTTTTGAAATGGTTTATGCACCCCGACAGCAATAAATAACTTAGGAATTTTTAAAAAGCACCAGAAAAGATCCGTCATAATAGCTGTTGTAATCTTGCATAAATGTCATCCAATCACTCCCTCGCAGTCTGGTTGGAAAAAACCGATGACAAGCCTCCTCCCCTCCCTGCGCGTGCTCTTGCCTTGCCGTGTTCGAGCTTGAACTCAAAGTGTGTAATTGCTGCCAGAGGAGAGTTGTTCTGCGATAAAATCAAAAAAGAAGAGGTTGATGGAAGTCTACCAGAGAATGGAAGGGACAACTCTGCCAAAAATACCACTGCCACAGTTACTTGTGACCGCTTGCCAAAAAGACAGAGAAAAGAGAGTCCAAAGCAGAAAAAGCTTAGACTTAAAACGCGGCAGATATAGCAAGAGGACAAATACGAGTCTATCAGTGTAGCTTTCTAGCAGTGGAGGTGACAAAGGGAGTTATAAGGCCTGAAAAGTGAAGCAGTGGTTGTCGTCTTTCTGTTGTACATGTGAGTTGGATTGTTTTTGGAGGAGGATTAGTTGTTTTCATTAACCGTTGAGCCAACATAAATATTTGCGTTACATTAATCGTACTATCCCAATGCTAACGTGAGCTTCCCTGTCTATCCTGGCTAGTAAGTGACATTAGCTAATGTATGTTGCCATATACCTTTGTAACAAAACACTAACTTTTGTTATGTTATATGTTGCTGGTGTTACGACATGTCGTTCACATGTTAGCTTTTCGCAAATATGCTGATAGGGGGTCTATTTTTTTATTAGCATTATTTTTTAGTTTTGTAGTTATGAGATGGATCACTCAACTCCCACACTGTTGAAACACGGATTGATTACACACACACCCCCCACCCCCCCTCCGTGTCAACTGTTGTTTCTGAGTGCTCGCACCGGACTGTGTATGGGACGTGGCTTTGGAAGGAGCCCCGAGGGCCGGGGGTGGGCTTAGGTGGAGCCCTGAGGAGATGCTACTTTCAAATTCTGCTAGCTTTTAGATTCTCACCGACCCTGCCTTTAATATTCAATCATGGGTACACATGCAGGGGTATAACTTTGGGCCATCCCTCCCAAGGTACTGACTTGTTTTAGAATGACTTTTTTTGTGCCATTCTGGTGATATGGTACTTCAGTTAATATGTGTTCTGCGTGCTTGATTGCTGTTTTGTGACGTTCGCCAACAGGACTCCTACGAACGTGCTAAGAACATCTTGAAGACGCATAACAAAGAACACAAGAACCTGGCAGACGCATTGCTCACTTATGAGACTCTAGATGCCAAGGAAATCCAGATGGTCCTTGAGGGAAAGACGCTAGACTGCAGATGATGCGTTCCCCACCACGCTGGATTGTAAATGAGCGGAATCGTAAAGGAAGCCGTTGTTGTTCTTATTGCGTGCCCATATACAAAGCACTTTCTTGAGTTAATCCTTTTTTTGTAGCTTGAAGAAGGTTTTCCTCCTCGTCTTCCGAAGCTTTCCCTTTGTATCTCAGGGCTGTGGCCAGTTATGTCAGGAATATTATATCAGTTTCCTCCTCCACATTTCATTATTTCTTATGATGTTGGTCTCATCTGCTTGAACAGTCTCAGTGGGACCCATTCCTTTTATAGCCTCCTTTTTTTGCCGGTTTAGCTGCGCAGATGTTCTCTTTTCAGATTATTCAGCGCAAGGTTGACCACACACTCTAGCCAGTGCACTGTTAGCACCGTGACACACGCTGGAGGATCTGCACTTTCCTATGTCTGCATGCTGAGCTGCTCTCATATAATCTGGGGTTTGTGTTTTAAGGGGTCAAGTGTTATTCCACTTTGCTTGTTAGACTCTTGGCTTTCTGTACATACATGAAATTTGACCAGTGAGCTTGAATGTAGATTTCAAATTCGCACTTGCCCTGAATGTATTGCGTGTGATTTATGAAACGGAGGAAAAGGCTTGCAGGGTGTCACGCTGAGATGAGAGTGGTAATATGCCATTAAACCTGCTTTGTCCTGTAATTTTGCCTCATTTGATAGATATTTAATTTGGAAAATATTCAGATATCTCTGAATTATTGATCCCCTTTTATAAGTTATGGACTGTAACATCTCAGGGGTTTACAGCATTCTGTTAGTTGCTTTTGTAACGTGTGATAAAGGCTTTTTGAATGTTAGAAGAGGATAGACACCATTTTGTTTAAGGGTCAAATATCATTGAAAATGCTACCATGGAAGAACAGATGTATGTAATCCCCACCCGCATGGCTTGTATATAATTTTTACAGGATGCAGTTTGTGAAGTAAATGGCTTTAAACATTATTTATGAATATCTGTTTTACATTTACAGGTTTGGGTCTTGGTTTATTTTCTGGAGTAAAAGAAACTTTTATTTCAACTTATTTAGCCACAACAGCTTGCGTATTGCAATATTTTTCTGTGTAACTTATTTATGGATGTTATGAAGTACCTTAAGTATATTACTGTTCAACAGATTTAAGCCATCATTTCCTTTATTTGGTTGTGTTAAATTGCTGTAGAAAGAAAGTGTGGGATTACTCTACATTGGTGAAGAAAGGATTTGCCCATGTATACAATACTGGTTTTTAAATGGAGTCTATGCTTTGAAATCTATATGCAAGATGGATAAGCGTTTGTGAACCTGAATAAAATATGATCTTGTGTATTTGTTCTAGTATCATACTATAATTTGAGGAACGTTTGTCTGTCTGTCTGTTTGTCTGTCTGTTTGTTCCCCTACTCCTCCGAGGTCCTCTGACGGATCTTCACCAAACTTGGTAGGTCTATGTAGGTTGTCCCTGGATTAGTCCTTGAGGGGTTAGTTTTTTGAAAGGTCGAGGTCACTGGGGTCAAATGTCAATTTTCCACGTCGAAATTATTCTCGCCACGGGTAATTCACTAGTTTCCTTTAATTTTGGAACATTTTTTTTTGCATGTCTGCTGTTAGTTTTTGTGTCGCCTGCGAAGCATAGCGGCACATAGGGATCACTTTGTCCGGCGTCTGTCTGTCCGTCTGTCTCTGTCCGATAGTCACACTTTCAGTTGGTAGTCACAAGCAGGCGACACGTGTTCACCTGAACACTCAAGTCTAATATGCAGTACATGGACAGAAAACAGATGTTTGTGCGCATACAGGTCCTGGTGCATGATGCACCAGTCTACTTACTGTCCTATTTATTGCACTGTTTCTACTGTTCCGTAAGTCTGCCATATCCTAAGGACTACATGAGGACCAGCACCAGTGATAAAAAGGATTGGGTCACTGATCATATTTAATGGTTCCTTTATTTGGAAAGATATGCATGGGAAGTTAAATACTTTCTCTGTTACGCTTGTTCAAATCTTTTTCCTGTTAATTTTGGTCATTCTATTATTTTTGAGGTGTGTTTTGTTGTTTGGTTTTTATCCTTGAATTGGTAAATACATTTGAATCAATGATCTGGCGGCAAAAAACAAGAAATTCCGCCAATTTTTGTTTTTACGTTCTTCTAGTAATACTTAATGGTGCACATAATTTGAAATCATAACCATTTCTAATGCTATCTTACCCACAGCAGCTAAATCAACTCTCCTCCTAGAGGGAACATATTGAAAGAATATGTAAAGCAAGTATATATTTTGTAAAATATTTATATTTTTCTGGCTTCATTCTCTTTCCCGATTTTGCCCCTATCCACTCAAACATTGCAACAGAAAATTCCCAAAGACATTAACAATTTTTTATTTCTATTAACTGTTCTACTGAAAATATTCCACTTGTGACTTCTTCAAACCTACTATATATTTGAATATATACAATACATATTTCTTTGTGGATCATAAATCACTCTGGACAAAGTTTTGAATTTTTTGAACAACAGAGATCTGGAAGTTCGATCATCACTTACAGGTCGTGTTTTGGAGGAACTTAAAAGCAAAAGTACAAGTTCACTGAGCTGTGGATCAACATTGCACAGAGGGCCTTTCTATTACGAAGAATAATTTTAATCAGAATAAATGTGTTCACTGCCATGTAACCAGTGTTGTGGTGGAGTACAGCGCACCCCTCCCCCACCCCCCCCACCCCCCCCAAAAAGCACACAAAACCCTAAACTCTTTCATCTTCAATTGTGAAATTAGACCTATAGTTTTATAGTTTGTTAGGTGTTTTATTATTCAAAATAAATGACAATATATTTTAAAATATTGAATTATTTTGTGATACAAAAGCAGAACAATACTTACTGCCTTTTCATATCTTTAATGTCATGGCTTTTAAGTGGACAAAGCAAATCTGGACGAATGGTTGAAAATATATCTATGACTGTGACCTATCTGTATAGTGGTACTTTGAAAGGTTGCCATATAGCACAGTAGTTAATTAAATATATTAAAGAAGAATAAAAAATAAAAAAAAACCATGCAGTAACTGGCTACCAAGAGCAAATTTAAATGTGCAGTAATCAATAATTGACAATGATGCATCCGTAAACTGGTACTTTGAAAGCATACAGTTGCACAATAGAATTTTGGAGGATAATGCCACAAAGGCCTGTTCTGTAGAATCAGTTACATTACTTTGTGCATTTTAGGTGCATGTCTACAGTCAAACTTTATTCATCCTACTCCTGTCAGGTTTATAACTGACGAGTTTTGGATTGAGTTATCATTCTGAACCGACTGCCTGACTCATTTAGTCCGGGAGCCATGGAGTCGAACCTTGAATTTTTGGATTAAGTTTTTTTCTTTGCAGGTTCGTGTAGCCTTGGGGCAGATCATTAATGAGATTTAAGAGGGTGCCCAGCGAGCAATTAGAGATATTAACCCCTTCATTGCCAAAGCACCATAATAATGAAAAAAAAATGAAAACTGGTAACTTCATGGTAAATACTCACATCAAAAGCATTCAGTTTGTTGAATTTTATATTTTTTCACAAAGTACTTAATGTACAATCAAATTTGATTCAAATTTTAAAGAATTAATGCTTTCCCGGCTGTTCTAAAATAGTGATTTTTTTTTTTCCACATTTCGCATTTACATGCTTTTCGACCTTAGGTAGACTCGATGACGTGACTGGAGAATCCTATAGAATAATGTAACGCACTTATCCCTCCGAGCAGGTCCAACCAACAAGAAATACGGCTCAAACCCACAGGTCAGGGTACCCATTGTGCTTGCTTGCCCAAGTTCCAATGCAACATGGCTATATTCAGTGGCCAACTGGCAGAATGCGTTATAGTCTCACATCATGTGGGCATGTGCACTACAGGGTAGATTAAGTCAGACTGCAGTCCCTTGTGATGATATTATCAGCCTCTTCATGATGAGTCTCTAGATCATGCCGATTCCTCCTTTTTTCATGCTTGATTTCGATGGGACAAGGATCCTCACCAGTTACCACCAACTTTTTCCATTGATGGAAAAGCTTGTCTTGAGTTACAACCCCAATTCCAAAATAGTTGGGACAAAGTGTAAATTCTGAATAAAATCAAAATGCAATGACTTTCACATCACATAAGCCAATATGTTATTTACAATAGAGCATAGATAACGTTTTAAATGTTGAAACTAAGACATTCTGTGTTTTTTATCAACAAAATTAACTCATTTCAAATTTTCTGGCTGCAAAAGGTTTCAAAAAATTTGGGACACAGGCAAAAAAGGGCTGAAAAAGCAATTGATATATAAGCTGAACATATAAGCTGAATCAGCTGAAAGTACATTTAGCAAGTGAATAAGTTAACTGGCATCAGGTATCTAACATGATTGGCTATAAAAGGGATGTCTTAGAGAGGCTGAGTCTCTCAGAAGTAAAGATGGCCAGAGGCTCTCCATCCTGTGAAGGCTTGCATAAAAAAAATTGTGGAATACTTTAAAAAACAATGTTCCTCAACGTCAAATTGCGAAAGCTTTGAAGGTTGCATCATCGACAGTGCATAACATCATCAAAACATTCAGAGAAACTGGAAAAATCTCTCAGACGCCACTGCATCACTCACCTGCATGATTCTGTCATTGACTTTACTAAATGGGCGCAGGAATACTTCAAAAAACCACTGTCTGTAAACACAGTCCGCCACGCTATCCACAGATGCCACCTAAAACTCTTATCACGCAAAAAGGAAGCCATTGTTGAGCATGATCTTGAAGGGTTGCCGTATTCTGTGGGCCAAGGCTCATTTAAAATGAGCTGTAGCTAAGTGTGCTGTGGTCAGACGAGTCCAAATTTGACATTCTTGTTGGAAATCAAGGGCGTCGTGTCCACCGGGCTAAAGAGGAGAAAGACCAACCCTCCTGGCTGTAATCAGCCTTCAGTTCAAAAGCCAGCATCTCTGATAGTATGGGGATGCATTAGCATATATGGTGTGGGACACTTGAATGTTTTAAAAAGCACCATGAATGCTGCAAGGTATATAAAGGCTTTAGAGCAACATATGCTCCCCTCCAGATGACATCTATTCCAAGGAAGGCCTGGTGTATTTCAGCAGGACAATGCAAAACCACGCACTGCAGCTATTACAACAGAATGGCTTCATAGTAGAAGAGTCCATTTGCTGAACTGGCCTGCCTGCAGTCTTGATCTTTCACCGATCTTTCACCATTTGGTGTATAATTAAACGAAAAGTCCATTAAAGGAGATCCAAAACTCTCCAGCAGCTGGACGTCTGCATTAAACAAGAGTGGGATCAAATTCCAATGGCTAAACTCAAGAAACGTGTCTCCTCAATGGCCAGATGCCTCCACTCTGTGATAAAAAGAAGAGGGGATGCTACACCGTGGAAAACAGGCCCCGTCCCAACTTTTTTGAGACCTATAGCAGCCATCAAATTTGAAATGAGCTCATTTTGTGGATAAAATTTTAAAATTTCTCAGTTTCAAAATTTGCTATGTTATCTTTGTTCTATTGTGAATAAAATACTGGTTGGTGTGATTTGAAAGTCATTGCATTTTGATTTTATTCACATTTTACACTTTGTCCCAACTATTTCAGAATTGGGGTTGTAGTTCATCACATAATGTCCCCACAAATAGTTTCTTGTTTTCGACAGATGACAAAACAGAGTTTGGTGGCCGAGTGGCTACCGTTGTTGCAGAGCTGAGGAAGGTTACTTTAGCAAGTGTGGTTATGGATACTGGGCCGTATGATACCGAGCACAGAAGCCATATCAAGAACCTTTCAGCTGGGGAACAGTCATTTTCTTGAAGTTTTAAGAAGGGCCTTCCATGAAGTTATTCAGGCTATTGATATCATTTCTCTTATAATTTTTAACATTGCCATCAACAATCACAGACGATGTAGATCAGTGCTTCTCAAACCTCTCCTGGAATACCAACTCTATCACACGTTTTAGATCTCTCCCCGCTAGCACGGGTGATTCTGATGATTCGGTGATTATCAAACATCTCCACGGATAACGGCCTCATCATTTGACTCACCTGTGCTGGAGCAGGCAGAGCTCTAAAACATGCAGAAGTGATACTCCATGAGAGGTTTGAAAAGCGCTGATGTAAATTATAAGATTGCTATCGTTCAATGTTATTATGAACATGCAATGGACCTAAGCACTAGCAAGCTGTGAACCGGAGGTTTGGTAGTCTCGAAAGTGTAAGAAATTTATGAGCGAAAAAGCAAAATCAGGCTTTTTTTTTTTTTGGATTGAGGATTGCTCAAAATCCTTGTCTACTCCTTACATCAGCCTTGCTTCCTGTCCATTAATTGGCAGAAAAAGGGCTAATTAATACAATTATTTGTTTAGAAGATTCTTACATGGCCCACTGCGTGATTAATCATAAAAACAAATATTAAAAGGGCATTTAGTGAGGCTGTTTAGTGAATAAATGAAGGAAACTCCCCACATTTCATAATTATGGCGTATCAGACATTGAGGGGTTAATATCTCGAATTGCTCAGGGGATCTCGCCGGGCACCCTCTTGAATGTCATTGAACTACCCCCAGGCTACAAGAAACAGCAAAGAAAAAAACTTAATCCAACAAAACAAGGTTCACCCAAAATTGGGCCTTTGGCTCCCGGGCTACTATGTGAACAACAGAATGCTGACCTTAGTTCACCTAACGGTTCCCACCGGGGTCAGTAACAACTATTTTTTACTTCAGTTTAGTATCCACGGACAATTTACATGTCTTTAGAATGTCCGAGAAATTTAATGGCATTATTATGCGAAGAGCAGTGTAATTAGAATCACTAGCACCACGTGTGTTGCCTATTTTATTTACAGCAAATACCAAAAAAGGTCAAGAACACTGGGATAAAAACAATGCCATGAATCAGCCCATATAAAATAACCAGGAACATGATCTTGAAGAAGGTCCTAAAGATGTAGCTCTCAGCCGCAGAAAGCACTACCACCCCTAATATAGTAGAAATGGCCCCCTGCACTATGGGATAGCCTAAGCAGTGCAGCGCATCTATGGCCTTCTCGTTAACAGTGGACTTACTGCTTGAAACGAAGGCATAAGAGATGTGAGCTGAGAAGTCCACGGAGAAGCCAATACAGATGACAAGGTTTATCATTGATACCGAGTCAAGGTTTACCTGCCAGAAGGCCATGAAACCAGCCACCCCCACGATGACCGAGGCAATCGCGAACGTCACCCACAGTGAGCAGAGTGGGTTGGGTATCAACAAGAGGGCGATGACCAGCATAACAGCCGTGGCAACCAATATATTCTGAATCGTATTTGTCACAATGACCGCATACTGATCATAGAAGATAAATGCGGGGTGATACACTAGCAGAGGTACTTGGCATTTTCCTGCAATTGCCCTCAACTCGCTCAACATGTTCTTTTCCTGAACTGCGCTGGTGATATTCACAGTTTGAATGAAGAACCGAGAGGCATATATCTCCTGGTCAGAGAAATTCAAATCCTGCGCAAATTCAGGAGCCTTGCTAAGAAATGGCGGCAGTTTTTCCATAAATATAGTCTTGTTGTGTAAGTCTAAGGAAATTCCTTTCAAATATGCACTGTATGCATCAAGCCAGGACATGAAAATGTCTCGATCAACATAGGTTAGCATTTTAAAATCTGTCAAACAGTCATTGAGGATGGAGAACTGGCTTTCTTCCCAGTAAGACACTGTGCTTTTTACCACTACCATGACATTTGGGCCATACTCTGAAAAGTACTCATCTTCGTGAGTATAATAATCAACAACATATGAATTATCGGAAGCTAAATTTTTAAGCTCTATCCCCTCCTGAATTTTGATGCATCCAAAAATGCTGACACACAAGTAAAGAGTGTAGAGGAGAACCACAAACATTTTGGTGCACTTTTTCATCAGGAAAGGCCCATAGTATTTTTGAAAGAAATGGTTCATTGGCTGCGCTTCCTCTGTGTTAGTCTTTTTGTCATAGGCCCCACCCACACAACACATGCTGTACCCTCTAGAATGTTCCGGGCGACGCTCCTCTGGAATTTTCATGCAGGTCAGCCAGTGCCTGTTGCTTTCCTCCCTCTGACCATTCAGAGCCAAGATGGCACCAAAGAATGTGATGTTAAAAATGTAGCAGAACACCACAGCAGTACCAGTGTAGAGACAGAAAGACTGCACGGAACGGAAAGGGGTCATGACCCCAACATAGAAAGCCAGGACATCGGTGAGGGTGGTGATGGTGATGGAGATGGCCGCCTCTTTGTAAGTATCAGCCAGACGGTCCTCTACCTGGTCATGCACATTGGTCTGCTGCCAGCTTGCTATCATGACGAACATGTCATCCACACCAATCCCTGCAACAACAATGTTGCATCAACCAGAGATACTGAAGACAGTGCTCATATCAAGGTTATAATAGTAATAATGATAATAATAAAAATAAGAATAATAAGGCAGATACTAAAAATTAAGCTGCCTGCAGGTGCAATGATATATTTACCAAGAATCAGGAAAGGGGAGGTGGCCACCGTCATTACAAAGGGTACGCCAGCATACAGCAGCAAGCCAAAGCTGGAGAGCACAGCCAGGCCGGCTGAAATCACTCCAAAAGTGGCAACCCAGACTTTGTTTCTCACATTGTCCAACCTGAAAATGAAAAATGTACATTAAAACTGGTTTATTTGGTACCATGAAACTCTGCTTCTCATTCATCTCTAGGATCTAGGGGTTCTTTTAGATTTTTCTTCTTCAATTTAGAGCTTTTTCTTGTAAACATCTTATTTTTCCACAGTTACACAAGCAACAATTTGTATGCAAATGTTTTAGAGTTTTTAACAGATCAAATTATTGTAGGCCCATTACCCTTCATAATAAATTAGGTTGAGCTGTAACAGTATAACGAACCATAATTGGGCCAACTCAAGTACAAGTTGTGTTCACTGTATTAAACAAACCTTAAACAGGACACGATGGAAAAAGAAATAGCCAGAGCATATGTGGCTGAAAACAGAGGAATCACAGTCTTTGAATTTGCTTCAAACTCTTGCTGGCGTGAGATCGAAGTAAAATATGACACCGTGACCTAAAATGAAAATAATTACAATCACACAGTCATTCATCATAAAGTATCGCATGGAATAAATTTGTTCCAGCTGCTCTACTCTCAACATACAGTAGAACCCAATAGAATTGTATAAAACACCAGCGTTATAAAAACGAAATACATTGCCTTTCATCAACAATGATATTAACTAAGGGCAAACGGCAATCAAAGTCGTATTGACGGAGAAAAATAATTGCTCTACACAATCAGAAAAAATAATGGCCAATTATTATTATTATTATTATTATTATTATTATTATTATATTGCAGGCCTGCTGTGCATTTTTTACAATCTAAATGATTTATTGTTTCACGTTTGTACGTACCTCTTTCAATTTTAACATATTTTTTTCAGAAAATAATTTTATGAATTCATTCAGCCACAGATATGCGACAGGTCCCCTGTCTTCTCGTAAGTAGAAAAAAAGTCGTATTGCCCGCGCTTGTTCAATAATGACGGAGCCCTTTACGCCTCCAACAGCAGAGCCGAGGAAAACAAATCCAGAGCTGGATTTGTACATTGGGAATGTTAGATTGACGCTTTCAATATTACTTGCATTATAATCAATTATGTCCAAAATTGCGTTGGAGTAACACTTCTGGTGCGCAGTGGCACAAATGTTATGATATTTAAGCCGGTCCTCTCCAGCACTGATCTGCATAACTTTGTGGTACAGAAACAGTATATCTTCAAATGCCGCTCGTTTTAAAATATTCGATTCCGAAACTGCTATGATGGACGCATATATTCCCTCAGTTGAAAGTCTTTGAGCAGAAAACCTTGAATCATTTTCTGGAAAGTTTTCTTGAACGAAAATCCTCTCTTTCTTTGCAGGACCGTTCACTGGCGTAAATTGCTGCTCGATATCGTTTGCCTCTCTGTTCTTCAAAAAATAAAATCCTCCTCCGAGGGCAATAGAGACCAGCACGGGAACAATCAAAAACGACCAGGGGTACCTTCCAATAAAGTGTCCAAGAATTTTAAAACCCAGGCGCACTGGCCGTTCAATACAGTTGGTGTTACATCTGGCCATGGTTTTCTGCACTTACTGCTAGAACTTACTCGGGGATCAGCCGAAATCGCTCATGAGACCGCAAAGTTGTCCACCTTCAATGAGAGTGAATCGGACGGAATGAGAGATGTTGCTATGGATGCCTTTGATTGTTGGATCAATATATTTGCATAGCCATAATAATACAGCCTCTAATAATTCAGTCTCTGGACAGATTTTGTTGCTGAACGAGGAAGAAGTTGTCCATGATACTCATGCTCATTATTATGGGACGTCATCGCGTATCACATGCACGTTTGGCCAACTTTTGTACCTTGTGGTCATGTATTGAGATATTCGCACCCGCTGCGCGATTAAATGAACTATGCAGTAGGCCACCTTTCTGTCATGATTGTTGACATACTGTGCCTTTATCATACATATTGTGAATTATTGGCATTTGGCATAAGGGTTTAATTCATTGCTAATTAGTCAATGTCTGTTTATTTCAATGCATTATTATTATTTCATTATTATTTTTCCCCCATGCCAACTCACCTCGCGCCTCCCTGTTAGCCTTCTTACTAGCGTTCGGGCTATGCAAATGCAAAAAAATCGCAACATCTTTCAATTGCTATAAAAATGGATGTTTTCCGTGTTTTTGTTCATTTTTCCCGGAATTTAATTATTAATCTTTTTTTGCTGTTGTTGTTGTTGTTGTTGTTCTCATTGCCTACAATAGTATTTTTCAATACATTTTCACCAAAAAAGATAAATAATATATCAGGAACCCTTTTTGATGAAAGTGGTGGTGTATAATAATCACTGCACACCACTGTATCTCTTTAAATTATGAGCCTTATCAAGTACAGGCATTTAATTGGAAGAATTTTTTTTTTACTGAAAGTAGAAATCACCCAGAGAAAGGTTTTTGATTGGTATTTGGCATATTCAATATTTCATTGAGTTAACATTTTTTTTTCACCTCAGCTGTTGGAGTGTTACAGTTTTACCTCAGGTCTACCAGGACCACAAGCTATTTTCGATGGCTGCGCAATTGCTTGAATATGTCCTCAGAACTGAAAAATGTTGCTTGGGGTGAATTTGAAGCTTTAATGCTCGAGGAGGACAGGTGGTACAAACTTGATATTTTTTCCCCTCACTTAATGCAATAACATATCAAAATTTCAGAGATGTGCACTTGCTGAGGGTCATAATGGTAAAAAAATGTAAGTGGGGGAAAATGAGCGTTTTTAGTCAAAATTTAAAAATTCATCATTCAAAAACTATTTAAAGTACAGCTTTAAGATTTTACATGGATTAATTTATCAAAAGAAAGTATGAGCATGAATTTTCAAAAGAAAAGACTTAAGCTGGGAAGAATTCTGAAATTGGCGTGAGTTGGCATGGAATAACCCCATTATTATTATTATTGTCGCTGTTGTTGTTGTTAGTAGTAGTAGTAGTAGTAGTATGTGCCATTATTTAATCCCATTGTGTATGTGTGTCACAGAAAAATAAACCTTACGGCCAGTCAGCAGCCACACACACTTAAACACGGCGAATCACAATGAGGGGGTGACTATCCCGGGGGACTATCGCGTCACTGGTTCTCAGTAGCTATTTCTTTTCTTTACTGTCTAAATGGTATCTGATCGTCTACAATTGATTGGACCTATAATTATTTACGCCAAGGAACATCATTTGCCCCCTTTCTCTATAAACTAACCTTTTGTTTCTCTGTGAACAAAGATACCATTCAATGTAGCCTAAGCCTATGCTCTTTTCGGATGAGGGATCTGTCATTAAGATATCGAATTTAGTTTATGTTAAATTTACCTTCGGAAGGAGTGCATCAGTGACAAGTTCCTCGCTCATAAATGCTCTCATCCGGAGAAAGCACCGCAAATCATTTCCTAGAAATTTAGGCTACAGGAGTAGTGCCTAAAGCGTAATTTTTCGTTGTAAAATAGAGTTTTTTCATACACATGAGCCGTCACCAATAAGAATGTTAATGCTAGAAATCTGTCAGAGATATACTGAAAGAAGTCAGCGACTCCAAGATATTACGTGCGCTGAGAAAAATGGGTGTGTCAGAACGTTCGGTCACGTTTCGAGGGTTTCCATTGGATCGCACCTACACGGTCTTGCTGACGTTTCCCACGGTCAAACATCAGTAACAATCATTGAACGGAGTTCTGTCGCCTTGCCGGTTTAGCTGCAAGGAAGGCTAAAAGCGACGGCGGATGGTCCGTCTCCTCTCCGTGAAGAAGATAGCTAAGTTAGCTAAATAAATAAGTTAACGTAAGTAGCTTTGTAGAACTACGTGAATATGGACGACGTCGCTCTGACGACTCTGAAACTGTTGATAATCGGGGAGAGTGACGTCGGAAAATCCAGGTACTGTTTTGTTTTCCTATGCTAGCAAGCTAACTAGCTGTATAAGGTCAACAGCCGCAGAAACCGCAACCAACATTCTTCTCTGTCTCAAGTGTGATGTTGTTTTTGTGGACGAGCGCTGGCTTAGTTGGGCTGCTTTCGAAACGCGTGTGTTCGCGTCTTTGCATTGACTTTAAATGTAACCTGTCGCGCGAAAATTCGTTTCGCGTCCGGTGTGAAAGCGGCTTTTGTTGTTGCGACCGAGCTGGCGGTCTAGCAAAGCTAATAAATAAGTTTGCTGGCTATCGATGCCATGGTTGATTTTTTTTTGTTTGTTTTTTTTCTGGCGACATCTGGGAAATGCGCATGCGTCAGCAGTAACGCTGTATTCAAGCTTTAGTTTCATCTCAATAATGTGAGCAGAAAGTTCGCTTGAACTCGGTGACTTTGACTTCAGCCAGGAAGGCTTGTTAAATGTAAACAAACTTGACGTTAGCCATCATCCAAGTTCGCTTCTTTGTTTATATTTTGTATTTGTAAGTTTATCATGAGGTATGTTTGGTGATTTACTTGCCCGTGGCTTAGTGCAAGTTCACTACTTAGTTGTTGTTGTTGTTGTTTTCATTCGTTTGAATTACTCCATCTTTTATTTCGTTTTGTCGTATTGACAGTGTATGTAGGCCTACTGCGTCGGTGACAGATCAGATAATTGTCGCTGGGCCCTCAAGGGATCATACATGGTGTGTAATGTTTTCTAAAGCTTCTTATTAAAGTGATGAAGGCGTGGAAAGATCAACTACACCCGCGTTAATTTGACGTGCATGGGACTGTTAAGAAATAACGACCACAGATAGCTGAGGCACTGGGATGTTGTGCTCTTGGTTGGGCTACTTTATCTGGGTGGCGCTGTGTTTCACTAAGTGGAGAAAACTGACACCGCCATGACATTTGCCGAATGATACTGCAAAGGCGTCAAACTCGCGCTGTTCCCCACAGCCCAGGTGACATTACATTTTCAGCCGCCTGAATTCCTCATCTAAATTGCTTCATTCTAGTCAGGGTGATCGTAAAGATGGAGGTGTCTTGGCAGACGCTGGGAGGAGAAGGCCAACACTGGTGTGTTCCACATTTGTGACTCCTCACATGCAAGAGCTCTATAATTACAGATGGTAGCAAACAAGGAAAGAATTCGGTATCCAACCTTGCCTTTTTTCGGCTTTTTATTTGCTGGAACGATTTTAAAACGGGGCACCAGTATATTTTGGGCGGTTTTATATGTGGGACGGGGTTTTAGAATGTATGATACGAAACCTTTTCTGAGACCATTCTCCTTTGATCTTCTTTCCCCACTGCAGTCTTCTATTGAGATTCACGGATGATAAATTTGATCCCGAGCTTTCTGCGACCATTGGTAAGTTAGTGTTATACAAAAATGCTCATACAAAACAAAGATATAGAGCGCACTTGTATTGCTTCACTAAGAATTGGCCCGCACATTTGGTAAAAACTGCATCTTGGAGTGAACTTTCATGTTCACAGTTGGGTAAGCCTGCACCTATGCACAAAGATTTCACATTCCTACACATTCTATTCTGCTCATCTTATCTCTTCCTTCCTTAATTGAAGGACACTTGTGTGATCAGGACAGGGAGATGTGACTGCGGGTCCCCGCAATGCAGGGAATAGGAGAGTCTGTGTTTACCTTTGTGTGACATTTAAAGGTGCACTATGCAAGTCTGTTTACTTTCACTTCTGTTGACATTCAAGTTAAAACAAAACAGAGGTAGCCCACCCCTCCCTCCCATGCTTCCATAACTGTCAACTCTTGTTAGTGATTGGCTGGGACGGTCAATCTTCTTTCTTATGTAATGGGGCCCAGCCTGTTCCTCATGTGTTTATTCGCAGTTTGTGATGCCTGTGTGGTCTCCAGAGCCTTTTTTGCTGTGAATTTAGGGGCAGGCAGCTAGCAGATCGTGGAGAGATGTCGGTGCATTGAGACAAAAATTTATTGCGCAGAAAGTAAACAAACTTGCATAGTGCACCTTTAATGCTCATTTGATCTAAACCGACAGCAGTCAGAGCAGAACACTTTTGTGGATTATTTTATTAGACCATCGGCAGAACAACTCCCTTCCTATGTAAAAGACACAGGTCACATGATTTTTTTATTTTGGAGTCTTCTGATCCTTTGCCTTCTGATTGTTTTTTGGTTACTATTGATGTCGAAACGTTGTACAGAAATGTGCCACATGAGGGTGGTCTCCAGGCGCTTGAGTATATGTGACAGTTTCGTGCGCAGTCCTGCCCATCAGATCAGTGTACTGTTACTTTTGCTGAGTTTGTTCCTCCACACGACTTCTCCATGTCTCAGGATGACTTCTCCCTGCAGTGTAAGGGTGCTGCAGTGGGTTTGAACGTCTTGTAATTTTGCAGGCCTCTATGTTGGGGTTCTGGAAAAAACAAAAATTCTTAACGGTGGGTTCAATCCCTTTTCGCCAAATATTTTGGTTTATAAAAGGTATGTGGACGACATATTTTGCCTTTTTAGCGGCACAAGGACTGCATTGGAGTCTTTCTGTTGTTTTTTTAAATTCAATCTCGGAAACATCTTAAATTTACGTTCAGCTTTGATCCGCAAAAAATGTGTTTTTTTTAGATACTTGGATCATTCGTAGAACTGATGGTTTACATACTGATTTATACGTTAAACCTGCTGATCGTAACTGCGTACTTAGAGCTGACAGCTGTCATTCCCTTCCTTTAAAAAACAGCTTACCCTTAAGTCAGTGTTGTTGACTTAAGCGTATCTTTAAAGATCCTTCTGATTTCGATAGAAACCTACAGGTAATATGGGAGAGATTAAAAGAACGCGGCTCTCGCGAGGCCCTGCTAGGAATAAAAGTGATCATTTAAAGGAAGCTCCTTTGTTCATTACAAAATGCGTTGTGCTGAAAAGATCAAACCCATTTTACATCGCCATTGGCACATACTAAAATCAGACCCTAATAAGAAGAATGTTTTCAGTGACCCTCCTCGGGTTGTGTTGTCATGAGGTAGACACCTCAGACATTACTTTCCATTCAGACCTTCCCCCTCAGGTTGATAAACCATGTCTTTTAACCCCTATTCCAGACGGTTACTATAAGTGTGGAGCATGTGTGCAGTGCAGTAGTACCCTTAGATGTACCTGTTTTACTCACCCTCATTCAGGAAAAATAATCCCTATTAAAGGTGTTATTTCTTCTGCCACAAAGGGTGTGATTTACATCTTGTCTTGCCCTTGTGGGAAATATTACGTGGGCAAAACCAGACGTTGTCTCAAAATACGCATTGCGGAACATCCCTGTTCAATCAGCTGTAAAGATTTAACTTCTCCCATCGCCACTCATTTTATTGAGGCGAGTCACTCTGTCTGCTCTACGATACAGAGGTATTGAGAAGGTGGTGTGTCCCTAGAAGAGGGGGGGGTATCGACAACTTATTATTAAAGAGAGAAGTTTTTTGGATTTTTTTCTTTAAACACCTTTGTTCCAAATGGTCTAAATGTTGAGTTTGATTTTAAAACCTTTTTTATGATTTTGTTGGAGGTTCCTTCATATTTGTTTTTTTTTTCATTTTGTTTCTCCAGAATTTGATTGTTTTGGTATGCATTTTGTGTTTGAGTTGCTTGTGTTTTGCACCTATCAAAACCTCTTTATTTTTTTCTGATTTGTCTTCAGGTGCATTTCTTTGGCTGTGTGTAATTTAGATTAATTCCCAGACAAGGGACACTGGTTTAGAATTTCTCCGAGTCGCTTAAAAGACAGATCTCAAGTGTATTTGTTTATTGTTAGATTATTTAAAAAAATTTAAAAATTGCACGATCTTCCTTTGTCTTTTGATATGCTGAAGGTACCCAATTAGCCTTTGCTACACTTCAATTTCAAAAGTAATTGGGGAAACCTGATTGAATATTCCTGTCTTCCATTATTGCTCAAGAGCCTATTCTCATTTTAATTTGCCAAACCCATTTCCAATTGTGTTAAAATTATTTCCCTATGCCAAAATGTTTATTTTGGGACATAATTTGAAAAAAAAATGTCGACACATTTGGCCCACCTTGCCAAATTGTAGCAAATCTGCTACATTGGGTAATAATGCAAATTAAAAAAATTAATGTGACATACCATTCAAGTTATTCTCAAATGTTTATTTGGCAATAAGAAACAAAACCAACAGGGTGTCCAGGCTGTTAACCCTTTTACTTCATGTAGCAGATATGCTGTGCTGGTTAATAGAGGGTTAATTGAGTAAACCTGTTGTCTCATTACAGAAAAGTGTGTAAATTGGTGGTTGAATCACTTTTTCCTTAAACCCTGAGGAAGGCTGTGGTTGAAACGTTAGTTATATATTAAACTTACTGCATCGTGGCCATGAGTGTGCGACCGCTTCTTTGTATAGATCATGCAAAGAAGAAGCCATATGTTAACACGATCCAGAAATGCCAGCATCTTCTCTGGGCTAAAGCTCATTTGAAACGGACTGAGGCAAAATGGAAAACTGTACTGTGGTCAGATTAATCAAAATTTGACATTCTTTTTTGAAACCGCCGTGTCGTGCGGGCTAAAGAGGAGAGGGACCATCCAAATTGTTATTGGCGTACAGTTCAAAATCCCACATCTCTGATTGTATGGGGTTACTTTAATGCCTATGGCGTGGGCAGCTTACACATCTGGAAAGGCACAGTCAACGCTGAAAAGTATTTTGAAGCTTTTCAACAACATTTTCTTCCATCCAGACATCATTTCTTTCAGGGAAGGCCTTGTATATTTCAGCAAGACAGTGCTAAACCACATAATGCATCATCACAACAGCATGGCTTCACAATAGAAGAGTCTGGGTGCTGAACAGACCTGCCTGCAGTTCAGACCTTTCACTGACAGAAAACATTCACCGCGTCATAAAAAGTAAATCCGACAAAGAAAACCCAGGACTGTTGAGCAGGTAGAATCCTACATCAGACAACAGTGGGTCATTTTTCTCTCAAAACTCTAGCAGTTGGTCTCCTCACTTCCCAGATGTTTACAGGCTGTTGTTCTTTACACTGTTCTTTACACAGCGTCCCAACTTCACTGGAATTGGGGTTTGTAGGATAAGTGAAGCTCAATGTGTGAATCATGTATATAACAAATTTAGAAGAACTAGGATTTGTCATTTTGTCAATATTTAAGCAGATCTGCAGTGATGGTCTAATCCAGTGTTATCCACACCTCTCCTGGAGTACTGCCTGTCCTGCGTGTGTTAGATCTCTCCCTGCTCCAGCACAGGTGATTCAAATGATCTACTCATTATCAAGCAGCTTCAGGGGGTTGACAATGATCTGATCATTTCAATCACCTGTGCAGGATTCTTTGAGGATTTTTCTTGTAAATTTGTTATTTGCAACAAAAAAGTACAAATGTTTGGTTCCAGTGATTTCTTTGTTGCTAACATGAGTGTAAGATTAAGACTTGACGAGAGATTGGGGTTTACAAAAACTCATGACCGGTAGTGTATGTAAACGGCTAGCATTTTTATTTTTATTTTTTATTTTTTTAAATCCTGGTTTGGTATGGCTGCCATTTTCAGAAGTGAAAATCTAAAATGTTTGGGCCCCAGCTGCGATTGTACGGTTACTTAATAATGCTGGAGTAATGGGTCTGTTTCACCAATTCTGTGCATTAATGTTGCTTCTTTTGGTTCTAAAGAAATCAGAATCTGGGTTTGTGTTCATGTCTGTATTGTGGGGAGCACAGGTAGATAAATTTTCGCTTTCTGTTCTTGCGCATCCAGGTGTCGACTTCAAAGTGAAAACTGTGGCTGTGGACGGGATCACAACAAAGCTTGCGATATGGGTAACTGTTGCCTTTGCTCTCTTGAGGGGCTTATGCAGTTAGAGATAGTCATTTGGATCTCTGGAAATTACTATGCTCACAGAGGGCATGTGTCAAGTCTGAATCTTCTGATGTCTTTTTCATTATCTCAAGGAATAGATGTCAGACAGAAAGGTGTTACTGCCATTTTTGTCATAGAGCCAGGTTCATAACCTCACCTAATAAATTTGATGTACTTTGAAAGATTCTCTGCCACATGGTACCATCTGAAGACATTTGTTACTATATTTGGGCGTCAGCTTTGCATCCCCAAATGAACAGTTACTTGTGCAACGTCCATCTGCTGCCTGCTGATTTGCAAGGATAATATATTGTTGATGCTGCTTTGCTTGCCAACTGCCCGCAGTACTTATGCAAAAACAAAAAAAAAAAGGACACATTTCTTCCCGGGCTGTAATCTCAGAAGAGTCTGCGGAGGTCTTGGCTTCACAGAATTGTGAGAAAGTTGTACACGTCATTTCCAAATGGTCTAGTAGTTGGCGCTAAATCTCTGTACCCCATACATCAGAAAAGTGTTATTAGATAAAAGTCCTGGATTGCATGTGCGCTTTCTGCTTGTCTGTGGTTCTAGTGAGCCGTGTGCTCCTGCCTTTGTTTGATTGGCTGCCTGTTTGTTAGGACACTGCTGGCCAGGAGCGTTTTCGAACCCTGACTCCCAGCTACTACAGAGGAGCTCAGGGTGTGATCTTGGGTAAGCAAATACTGTAATGTCTACAGAGGTATTTCAGGCTGTAATTAGGCCATTGTTATTGTCTTTGTGTTCACCATTAACCATTTCCTGGTCTCCGAGGCAGCCGTTGGTAATGATGCATGTTGAGTACAATCCTTTATATTTTGTTGTTTCTCAAGAAGGTCACATGCTCTAAACTGATAATGCATTTGATATTTTTGTCAGAAAACCAAGAGGAGAATGTAAGGCTGCTGTCCAAAAGTTGATTTTAAGTTGTGTACAGCGTCCATTTATGCGTGTATTATAAATCCAGTTTTAAAATTTTGTTGTTGAAAAGTTGTTTGCTTTACGGCTGTAATTGTACCTGGTACTTGGAGTAATTGGGCTACTCATACATGTGATGAGAGGAAATTGGGGATTTGGCTGGATAAAGGAGTCATATTTGTTACTTTTTTCAGTGTATGATGTTACAAAGCGAGAAACTTTCACGAAGTTGGCTGACTGGCTCAGTGAGCTGGAGATGTACTGCACAAGAAATAACATGGTGAAAATGCTGGTCGGGAACAAGATCGATAAGGTGAGCTGTTTCATTGGTCTTAATGAAGGTCCTCATCTGAGGAAATAGAAATCTAAAAAAAAAAACATTGAGCACTTGAGTTTTCCTCAGTGACACTTTGTAAATTAAATATCTGAAACCATTTCATACCATTTCTATCTGCTTTATTTCCATTTACTTAGGCCACAGGAAAAAAATAGTTGGTTGGCATCTTGCCACCCCAGAAACTCCCTCCTTTCTCCAATTTTTTATTTTGAAAAAAATCAATTGAACTCACGCCAATAAGAAAGTGAGAAAAATGCTCAGAATCCCTGTCCATGCAACAGCCGATCGGTTCAGCTTTCAATCACTCTGCAGCCTGTGGGTTTGGCAGATTTGATTTTTTTATGTCAATACATGCAGTTTTGATTTGGATTTAAAGTGCTATTCGGATCTCAAACTTTTTATTATAATAAAGGGAGACCAAATGAATTTTTTAAAGTGTGTACCTGACCAACCCGATTTCACGTGAAATAAAAGTAAAATAAAAATAGACAGGTGTCTGTACGGGAAAAATATTAAATTTTACTAACTTTCAAAGCCTTTTGTTCTCAAAATTTCCTTAGATTGAAACGGCCGTTTATTAAAATACATATTTTCTAATGCTCAGCTGGCCTAAAATAAAAAAGACCTCCATCTTACCCCTGAAAATTAAAATGTGAAGGATGCTAATTGTCTATTTTTTTTACGGCCTTACTAATGCATCCCCTTAAAGACGTAATGAGCAGGATTTGTCGGTTGCAGTTTGTAAACACACCATTCAAAGCTGGCCGCTCCCCGCCGGCTCAGCAACACGAGAAGCACTACCCTGCAGTGCAGCGCTATGTCCCGCCCTGGCACCCTGCGCACTATTATTGGCTGGGGGCTACGCACCAACTGCCCAAAACCTGATGGCCAGAAAAGTCCTGTTCAAAGAAAAATAAGGAGATGCTGGCAGTGGGCAGGGCCCAAAATAAATGTAGATCTAGACACTGCCGCACACTTCTAGTGATACTTAGAAGTACTGATTGGGTGGGATTCACTTGACCTTGCCCTTGCCCTTTTGTTATTGGTTTAGATCTGTAACAATGTATAACAATGGAACGTGTTCGGTCACTTACTGTTAGCACTTGTACTTGTCTCCTAGGAGCTCTGCTCTTTTGTACTGTTCTTGTGCACTTTTGTACGTTGCTCTAGATAAGAGCGTCTGCTAAGAGCCTGTAATGTAATGGGATTAGTTTTGTATGAGGCTAAAAAGTCTGTTTTTATTTTTGTTTTTGTTTGTTTGTTTTAGGAAAATTGTACTCTTTATAACTTTTAAAGTTTGCATTTATCTTTACTTTTGTTTCAGTGCAGGTAATTCTTTTATTCCTTTTGCTATAAAAGTGACCCGTTTGTTTGGATTTCCATTAAATTGAAATGTTGTCTTTATTTTAGGAGAACCGCGAAATAGACAGAAATGAAGGTTCGAAGTTTGCGAGGAAACATTCCATGCTTTTCATCGGTAGGTTGACATGTAACGCCCTCACTGTTGAGGACTAGCAGGAGTCGTGCGGCAGGCGCTGTATTCGCCATCGATCGCACACCTCCAACCTCAGCACCTGTGTCAGCTCACTACTGACGTGTCTTTCACTGCGAGATCTCACCTCCCACTGTCAACCGCTTCCATCTCTGAATTTAGTAGTTATTAAAAATCACTTTTAGTTACAGCCTGAGACACTTTTTAGAAGGATGAGACCTTTTAGTTTGTTGCTGTCTCTGAGTACAGCAATTGCCAAGGATTGTGTGAAAACGTAATGTGTTAAGGCCACTAATGTCGTAATATGTAACTTTGGATATTGTTTCAACTCTCTATACCAGGGCTGGCCAACCCTGGTCCTGGAGAGCTGCAGTATCTGCTGATTTTTGGTGTTACTCAGCACTCGATTGATGGATTAAAGTAGTTGATCTCACCTGGTGTCTCAGGTTTAATTTGGTAATCATGAGCCAATCAAACAATTAGCAGGAACAACCCACAAGACTCCTAGGTTGTCAGGTTGTCACAGCGATCTACGTGTTCTGTTAACTAAGATTTGTCAATGTGGTTGCATATTTAGTCTAGTTGTAATGCACACAAAGTAGAAGTTCAGAGTACAGATAAAAGTTTATAGAGCAGTGGTGGATAACGCTGGTCCAGTAGAGCCAAGAGGATGTGCTGAGTTTGGTTTTAATCGGGTGGAGAAGACACCAGGTGTGATAAGTGAAGTGTGTAATCAACTGCTTTAATTCATCGATCAAGTGCTGAGTAACACTAAAAACCAGCAGACACTGCAGGTCTCCAGGACCAGGGTTGGCCACCCCTACTCTATACCATGGACTATTATACCAAGTTTATTGCTTGTCTTGTCAGTAGATAAATGGTGAAAATTGTCCCCATTTAATTTGTAAATCAACTGAGGCTGGAGTTAGTCATTCATTTTGAGTTGATTCACTTCAAGCGTAACATTGCTTGCATTACTTTGGTCATCTTCAAATTTGTGTACGCTCAAGTCGTGTTCTCCCCCCACCCTTCAACTGGACTTGTCTTTCTCAATGACTGCGGTATTTTTCTGCTAGTGAGGTGCTGAGTTTTGTGTAATTCTCTCCCCCCCCTCCCATCCACTAGAGGCCAGCGCAAAGACTCGGGACGGTGTGCAGTGCGCCTTTGACGAGTTGGTATGGACCATCATCCAGACGCCAGGGCTGTGGGAGAATGACGCACAAGGCCAGGGGATGCAGCTGTCTCGCCCAGGCCAGGGGGCGGCTGGGTCATGCGGAGGATACTGCTCCTTAATTTAACTCTGTGGTGGGGGGAAAAAACTACAAATAAAAGAACTACAGACCGATGACACTGCACATTGCACATTTTAAGGACAGGATGTCAGACACTTTAAACAGCCGCTGAACCATACACTTTTGGCCGTCTGCGGCTGCATTGAAAAGGAGACTGTTATTAGCATACTGCCTGCGTAAGGCAGCAATCTCAGTTCCACAGATAAAACCAAGCCACCCTAATGCCTCCCGTGAATGGGGCTTTGGTTTGGACTCATCGTGAAACTGCCCTCGCCATTGCAACGGGCAGCCAACCTTTTGTGGGGCCTGTTTACATGTATGGCATGTTTCTCCCTGCAGCCTTTTACAGTAATATATTTTTAAGTCTTTTGTATGTAGTCTGTGATTCATTTCTTTTGACACTGAATGTAAAATGTTGTATACATTTTCTTGACTTTTCTTACTGTTTGAAATTCAAATGTGACTTAAAGTGGGATATTGAAGAATGACAAGTGCAATATCTTTCTTTTTTACCTTCTGTCTAGTAAAGCATGATTTTATTCCAAACACTGGGTCTTCTCTTCTGAAATGAGTTTTTTATTTTATTTTTTTTATTTCTCCATTTGATGTTTTTCTACAATATCATTTAACCAAATGAACCTATATTCTAATTCTGCAGTTATACATCTTTGAACCGCTATCTTGAAATTATGATTAACAGTGTGAAGTCTAATGATATGTAACTTTTCAATATCTTAGGCTGTCTGAGAAGATTGCTCTTGCTCATTCAAGTTCGTCATTTGGAGACACTAAATGCAACCGCTTGATGTATGAAGTATTGTAGCACGTTTTGATGCTGTCTACCCTATCGGCGCACACTTTCTCCCTGTTCATTTCTGTCATTTAGCAGCTTAACTGTGTTATGCATCATGAGCTGATATCAGTCAGTGATGGAGCTCTCTGCATCCTGATTGGGTAGACCGAAGACTGCTTCTGGGATGCCTCAGATGCAGTAAATGACAGGTACAATGACTCCTGCTGCATAGATGAAAATATCCTCTTAAGAAATTTTACTTAAACTGCGCATTTCACGAAGAGTTGTCACAATGTGTTTTGCATAGAACCTGGTGTAACCCCTCCAGCAGAGCATGCCTGAGGCAACACGATTTAGTATGTAAATTGTACATGGTACTTACCTGTGTCGGCTCAGAGGATGAAATGGTACGGTCATACAGGCATATTGAGCACCAAATTTCATAGTACATTTTTTGCTCCACTGTGATGATAGTCAGCGGAGCTTTTCTAATGCAGTCGTCCGGTGTCTGTCTGTCCATCCAGCGTCAACTTTTCTTTTCAAATTTGAATATCTCAAAAACTGTCAACTTTTTTTGTAATTTGGTGTGAGCCTCCCTTATGATGTTCTGAATATTCACTGTGAAAACTGGAAAATTCCACATCCCGGTATTTGAGAAATTCAGCATTTTGTACTTAGAAAATCAGTGGTTGTGCTCATTTTTTCAGTCTTTAATGAATATCTCAAAAAATGTTCCATAACTTTTTTGTCTAAGTTGTTGTGAGCCTTCCTTGTGAAGTTCTGAATATCCCCTGCAAAAATTTGAAAATTCTGCATCTTAGTTTTTAGCCGCGACCAAGCAGCTCTATGAACGCTTCTGTCTGTCTGTCCGTCTGTGCCACCTTTTTCACCATGTTCCTGTTATCGTATGATCATGAAATTTTCAGGAGTTATTGACCTTCACCAAAGTGATGTCCATGCAACAAGGTCGAGGTCAAAGGTCAAGTTCACAGAGGTCACAACCTTGTTTGCGGGTTTTTGCGCTGTAACTCCAGTTAGAATTCATGGATCGCTATGAAATTTTGGAAATAGCTTCTAGGCATACAGGAGGTGTTCCATATTGTTTCTCAAGGTCATCCGTCAAATCCCAAGGTCACAAAGGCAAAAATAGTGTCAATTTTTCCCATTTTGACGGTTTTCACACCGTAACTCAAGTTTAATTCAATGAATGGCTATGAAATCTTAGAACAAGCTTCTTGGCATAGAGGAGGGGTTCCCTATTGATTTTCAAGGTCATCTGTCGAATCCCAAGGTCACACCGGTCAAGAAAGTGTCGATTTTGCTCCGATTTCACAGTTTTCGCACCATAACTCCACTTTAACTTGATGGATGGCTATTACATCTTAGAACAAGCTTCTTGGCACAGAGGAAGGGTCCTTTGTTGATTTAAAGGTCATTTGCCAATTTCAAGATCACACTTGTACAAGAAACCACCAGTCATGGACACTAGGCCACGTGACGGATGCTAGGCGAGGTCGCAGCTATTAGATCCTTCTGATCTACTTGTTTTTGAGAAATTCAGCATTTTGTGCTCAGAAAATGTGTTTGTGCTCATTTTTTTTCCAGTCTTTCATTAATTTCTCAACAAGAGGCCTGTCGGCCTGGAGAGCTCCGGTCATAGACGTTTCACTCATCCTCAGCGGAGCTCTCTAGGCCGACAGGCCTCTTGTTTTTTTAAACTTATGGTTCCCTTTTTTTTTTTTCATTTTTCAACTGTTAAATGACTTTTATTGTGGTGGCAACTGGTGGGGCCAGTTCATTGGACAAGTCACTGATGGGCAGTTCTTCATTGCTACACCCACTGAAAGCAATGGAAATGATCATGTGAAAGTGCAATATGGGCTGGCTGTATCATTTGCAGTAGATTTAAATCATTGCTTCTCCCATTGAAGGAAAAAATCTGAAAATTTTTATGAATATATGTGGGGCCAATGCTGTGATAATGGCACAAACAAATTTATTCTTCATCGATCGCACAGAGGGAGATGCTAGTCGGCCGCTAATTCAGTTTCAGGGTCTCCATCATACCTGGCAAATATGATGGCAGTCCGTGATGGTCACTGAAGTGTCAAGGTGTAATTTAGCCACAATGAAAATGAATTCTGTGAAATAATTCTATGGTTCCAAAAATTCAAATGGAATATATTTTAGACCCAATGAATTAAATTACACCCCAAAAGTCAAGCCAATCCACTTTGATGGAATTATGCCTTTGGCCTAAATAGAAAATGATCATGGGAACTGGAATGCTTTGTTGTATTTCCTCTAAACTGTAAAGGAGTGCTGTCAGACATTTTGGTTTTGTCATTTAACGAAAAGTAATGTGCTACATTCTTACACGTAGCACGCCATCAGTATTATTATGTCAAAGATCTTGGGAATGTTAAAGAGTAGTTTGATTTATATATATATATATAAACATAAGCATCTCCGCTATATATTCATAGCCAAAATGTAGAGATTGATCTGAAAGAGTTCAACAACTCATCACCTTCCATCAGAGCTTCATAAACTGCGCTTTGGAACTTATCATACACTTAACACTAGGATTAATAGGCTGAATACTGAGCTAGTCTGGCAATTTCATGGCTCCAGAAACACATTTTCTGAATGTCTTTGGGAATAGGTGGTTGCCACTGCCAGTTCCCAGAAACCCCACTCAAAATGAAGCTGTGCTCACGCTGATACCGAACTCGCACAATATTCGGTTTCATTTCACTCTTACCTCGTAAGGTTGTCCAGCAGATGGCAGCTTTGTTCACTGTGAGAATCTTAAGAATTGGACGACCGCCGGTCTATGAAGTCAAATTGAATTAAATGTTTATTTATTAATTGTTTTTGCCTCACACTTCTTTCACCTGGCAAGAATTTAGTAAACATACAGCAAGTGAGTGTATCCATGTTGTATCCATATTGTGAAACACGTCAGGTGTTCAGGCACAGCCACCTGCTCTGCAGCTCTACAACGTGGGTGCGATGTCCGTATGAGGTAAACATGCAGCATGCAAGAACATCGGCTAAAAGCACTGGCCAAAGTGTCTTGAAAACCGTGAGATGGGATCTCTAATTGAATTCACCTAATGGGTATTTTGTATGAGCGGCCAGATGTGTGGATCTGAAGCTTAATGTAAATATGAGAACCCGAACAGGAGAGGGAGGAAAAACCTCAGATTACTTGTGTTTGTTCAGTTTGAAGATGGCTTTGCCCCAATTACACCACTGTGTACAATGGTAATTTTCTCTTCTGAATTTACTGGTAATGTACTCTGCTTGCATTGTTACGCATCTGAGTGTGGTTTTCTCAGTCAATTTAATCTATATTACACTTTGGCAGTCAGTAGAGACTTCAGTCTGACGTTCATTCATTTACATACCCTCATATCTACTTAAGCTATGCTGTGCTTATACAGCTGGTAGGATGGCAGCACCCCAGCCAGCAGTTTTCTAAACATCATACCACAAGATCACTACAAGAGAATTCATAATTACAATACTGATTAAGATGCATGTCTTATACGTGTGATTTCAGTTTTGGACGGTTCATTTGCGCTGTGTCAGTCACTGAAAGCAATATGGAAGCAGTATGTCGTGCTTATGGTGTTTATATGAGTCTCTGAGATGAATATTCTGTTTGCGCAGTTTTGATTCACACTTTTCTGTCCTTGGCTGCTTTGTTGAAAACACCCCTCCCACCTTCCCCCCAACAGCAGTGTGACTGGATGGCCAGGTTTTATTAGAACAACAATAACCTCAGCCGGGCAGTGCTATCCATCACAGCAAGGCTTTCAGTGCGCCGAGAAACTGCTGCCAGCGAGGCGTCTGCCTCAGGGCTTCATCTGTCATTCCACTGTTTGCCACTAGATGACGTCTCGCGATCGTCTTCTCATCCCGTAACGCAATTTATTTTTATTTACGGAGTAGAGTCGCAGTTTCATCTACTTTTTTGAAAACCTGGCTGGTTCTTACCCTACGGACGGATTGGCATTGACATTTGTAATAACCCTCGAGATTCTATCTTTATCCATTTTCAATCGTTGCTCCACTACTGAATGTATATGTGCAGTTAAAAAAAAAAGATATATTGGGGAGCCCTCTGAGGGCAATATAAAACAGAGTCAATGAACAAGTCTCAAATTTAGATTCTGAATCATATCACTACATGTTTGTTGATGGAGTTAATTTTAGGGTGATGCCCATGGTGATGGTGAATGTGGTTTAATACCTGTGATCACAATGAGTGGCACAAAGTGAGTGTGTAGTCAAGAGTTTAGGTGTATGTGGTGACCATGCATGCTGACAGCATTGCATTAGGCTTGAGTAGTCATTTGACGACTATCTGCAGGTTTAGCACTTCCTCTTCCATTGATGACCAAATGACTCACTCCCATCGCAAGGGCCTGACTGAGGTTTATTGTCCTATTCTCCACCTACATGAACAGCATTCATGCCTGCTTTATTGAGTGACTAACCTTTTGGCCGCTACCCCTCTTTACACACCAATGAGCAACTGCTACATGCCCCCCCACCCTCCTGACACATTCTTTGGTTATGCATGAACCTCATGGAGGGGGGTTAAACAGGCTCACACAACATGTGACCACACCACGCTTTAGAGTGATAAAATTGAAATGTTGCGCACATTTTGAAATGTCCGCCTCATTTTTGCCTGCGCTGACTCTCCTTAGATCGTTTCCTTATGTTCATCGGCAAAATGGTGCACGCACATCGGTCCTGTCAAGCAGGCATTTATCGAACTGGCTGACACGGCTCACATGATATTGTCACGGTTTGTTCGCTTAGCCGTACCCAGGTCGGTTGGGGGTAAGGGAGTGAGACAGAGAGAAGGTGATGGCAGGAGAAGCGGATTGAACACTGACGAAACGAAACAAACCCATCACATCTGTCATTTTAACTCCACTCAGCCTTTCGGAAGCGAAAAAAGGAAAATGCCACAGAGAGGTAGGCTTTCCATCAGGGTGCAGAATATTGCAGACATTTTTCATCTTTAGAGTTACCATTAGGATACAGTTTTGTGTAGATATTAAGGCTGAGGGACATCAGATACCTTTAAGTCAAATAAAACAAAATTAGGTTCTTCAATGTTGAAAACCATAAGTCACAGTTAGGACCCTTCATTTTTGGCAACCAGGTTACTTTGGCCAGTAATGCAGATTGAAATCCCATGTGAGTCTTTATTGTCAGTGTGGTTGACCAATTAACATTGTAATTGTCTCTGATTGAATGGTGATTAACTTAATCGAAAGCAATAATGAGTTTGGTGCCCCCAAACTGAATGATTACGTGACAGAATTATCTCAACTGAATGAACATCTTAAAATGACATCTAATTTTGTTACTTGTTTTTGATTTTGTTCCTTTAAGATATTTATGTTAAATATAATGTTCTCTTTTTGAGGCCATTTGTTCAGAGTTAAAGGCAGTCCAGAACAGACACTGTCATGTACATCCAAATATAATGCACTCTAAATATCTATTAACCCATGAGTTCTCCAAGGCTGGACCATTTTGAGTTTTAATTGTTCAGTCTAAATTGTACAACACAATTAACAGGACTGAAAATGCACAAAAAAATTGATATATGAGTGGAAGTATCAGACAGTAGGAAGTTTAAGCAATTATTGAAAGGCATAAAGACGGAAACGTCTTCCATACAGCTGAATTACTTGCTACCATTATACGTTTTCTACATTTTTCCTGGAAATAATGAACTATTTAGACATTAGATGTAATTATGCTGGATGAACAGGCCCATATGAAAAGGCAGGAGTTATCCTAATTTAGTGATTTAGTAACAATTTAAAGTCTAAAAAATGATTCAAGGGCCATTATCATTACGTTTATGATTTCCCTAATTTATAAGTCTTGTATATTGGCCACTTTCCTCTGGAGGAACAAACATTAGTCTTCCGTCCTGGAACACTCAAGCTGTAGTCATTTGTATCCTATTATAAAACAAGGACAACTCTGTCAGTCTATCTGCCTGAATCCCTTTTTCTTCTGTCAGTTTGCCAGTCAATCTGAAACTGCACATGGGCTTTGACCATTGGCATAGGCAGGGACTGACAGAGCTGATTTTACTATTTTTCCTAATGTAAGTTGTTTATGAGCAAATTTGCCGTAAAATCCAGAGGTATTATCGTGGGTATCACTAAAATGGTTGGGATAAACTGATTATATTGGTGGTGATTACATTTCTTGTTTGCTGATACAACAGGGGAGGGCGAGTCAGGTCCTGGAGGGCCAATGCGTACAAATGTCTCTGTTAACACTAATTTTCCGTGCCAAATAAGTTAATTGGCTGCGCACACCAACAGTGGTTCACACCCACTGTTATGAACTTGCACCTTTTTTACCCGTTATTTTAACTGGCACTTTTTTTGCGTGTTTTTTCCATTGTAATTTTACAATCAGCTTATAACAGCGGTTATGTGTACGTTAACTGTAAACCACAGTTAAATGCGGGCAGGACTCAACTTACAGATAAAATAGCAAGGAGACGTTGCGTTTATTTAACTGTTAAATTCAGTCCGTTTATATCAGTGCTTAGATGAAATCAAAGCACTTTCTTTGGGGTTGAAGAAACATGAAATGTTTTTGATTGCCATTCATGTGGTTAGTGAGCGATGTCTGTAAAATTTCAGATGGCGTAAATCTTGGTCATGAGGCGAATGCAATAATTAAGGCTTGAACCAGATCTGATATCTCCCTGTTGCCGGCCTGGAGAACAGATCCCTGAAGGCTGTGCAGTGCATTGATAAAATGAGGAAATATATTGTCGAGTAATTTAGTCTTTGCACAGCAATGCTTTACTAGACTGTTTTAAGAGGGGGGCTGGGGAGGTGATCAAAATGGCGGTAAAATTTATTCTGAATACAATTTGTTAAAGAAACACCCGCTATACAGCCCCTTTCATTCTGAAGCCTCCTTTTAATTAATGAGCAGAAAATCAGCTCACAGCCAATTAAAATCGTTAGAGGTGGGGAACTACAGACAGTATGGACAGCCGATGGTGAGAAAGACTCGAGTGGCGATCAGCGTTGTCTTGTATTGAAGTGTATTGAAAACTGTAACCATGACACTGTATAAATCAGTCTGAAAGGTATTTCAGAAGATGCCTCTCTCCTCCTCTGAAGGGCCAGCATAGTTCCTTCTGTGTTTATTTTCCTTTGTTCGCACTCCTCCATATAGGAGTCAGACATAAGAGGCCAGACTGCTCATCTATCATTAGTTTATGGGCCGGTCATTCGTGCATAAACATGCTTGTTAAGTCTGCATGTACCATATGCAAGGTTGTGTTGACCACTTCAAGCAACATTGCCCCCATTTTAACGGTCTGTGCTTGAAACTAGTCCGTCTCAAAAACGCTGGTCCAAATGGCTTCTACTGCAGTGCTAGTGGTGTGCTCCAGGATAGCGATCATGGCAAAAAAAATTTATCCCGCTGATGTTCAAGAAGTAAGACTGCTGCGGATACAACTGAGAAAATGGTCAGTTGGTTGCCATGGTAACAGCATGAAGCTTGTCAAAACTTGCTTGCACTTCTTAGTGAGCAAATCCTTCTCAGAAACAGTCCACGTTATCCCAAAATACATGTAAAAAATATCCTAAATGTGAAAACAAATAATTGACATGATAATATAAGATGACACATCTCTCTTATTTTTTTATTGCCTGCAAGATTGGCCTTTTGTCATTGATTTATATATCATTTAATCATTCAAAAAACCATTGATTTTTTATTTCAGTGATTCACAGCAAAGATGATATTACCTAAAATTAGGATGGATGGTAGTTGCTGAGAGGCATGCATCTCAAGTGCCCAGAGTATTAATTTGCAACAGGCTTCCTGGTAAAATCTTTAATCTGGGCACTTTAATGAAAAACTTCCCCACTCCTGATTTCATTTCACTGGCACAACTAATGTCGAAGGAATTAATTATTACATTTATAAATTAATTCGGGTGAGGAAAGGGCATAAATGAATAATGAAAGTGTGTGACACACATTGTGCCACCTTCCCCTTGTCCAATTTCCCAGCTCAAGGTGACAAATACTCTCCATTTCCATACAAAGGGAACAGTGTTGAGCTTAAGCAGAGATAAAAAAAAAACCCTGCCGTCATTAGAAACCTGGAATGGTGAAGTGGAATTGCGAGAATGCAGAGGAAGATTGATAATGCAGGAGAGGTCAAAAAGCTCCTCTATAGCCGCGTAAACTTAAAACGTTGAGGGGAGGAGTGTAGTGTGGGGTGGTCAGTAATTGTTTGATGGAGAGGGGGCTGAATGAAGCCATCAGGAAGATCTCTAGAGGTGAGCTGTTATCAGTGCGAATCCGCGGTCAATGGCAGGGTTCGTGAACAGCTTTCGATTTTTGAAAGCAAACACAATTTCAATGGACAGATTAAAGAGAGCTCTTGGTATTTGCTTGCTTATCAGATCAGACTTGTCACGCTGTGTATTCAGAAGGAGGGATCAGGGACAGGCTGCCCACTTCCTCTTTTTGTCTCCCCTCATTAATCCACTCTCCACGTACCCCCTTATCCCAAACTCCTGACATCTGTCTCCATGATATCAAACAGAGATGTTCCAGAAAGCTGAATAGACAACTCTGTTATGAAACCATGGAACACCATTGGACTGGAGTTGAATAAAATGGAGAAATCATGGGAATATTATGAATCTGCGCGTACGTGTGTGTGTGTGCGTGTGTGTGTGTGTGTGTATGTGTACGTTGCATGAGAGCAAAGGAGAGAGAATCATCAGGAAAACGGTAAGGAGTTTTAGAATTATCCAGAGAAAAAGAGAAAGAAGAGATGGATCTTTCATTCCTCTGCGCAGTTATGTACATACAAATACAAGCACAGAATGAAATTATCAGTATCTGAATGAGAAAAAAGACAGAGGGCACATTTATTTCAGTTTGGCAGGGAAAGCAATATAGATAAAACGGGGTAAATAACCAAGACCTGGAGAAACGTCATGCACAAAACAAAAGCAAAAAGAAGCTTGTATTGTCTTCCAAGAAATTAAGGCCATGGAAAATAGAAGGAAGGTAGGAGGCAAGGATGGATACAAGGAAGCAAGGAAGAAAGGAAGGAAGCATGTGGGCATGTGTGTCTGCGTGTATACATGTACGTATGTGTATATATGTATGTGTGTACCAGTGGCAGCTGATGAACTGGTGATAGGGGAGGCTCAAACCCATCCCTTGAAAATAATGATTGGTCATTACCTGTTTTCAATGATTCATTTACAGCGCCCTCCAAATTTATTGGCACCCCTGGTTAAGATGTGTTCTTTAGCTTCTAATAAATTCAGTTTTTTTCTAAATAATATAGTGAATAATTTTTATTTCATTTAAACAGTTTAAACGATCATGAAACACACGCATTTCTTCCAACCCCTGAGTAAAGAAAAGCGTCAGAAGTCCAGAGTCGTAACGCAGGTGAAACTGATAAACCTCCATGCACAAGGACTTCAGTTCTGCGTGAGAATCACTTACACACGCGTTGATTGAATAATTGCTGACTACTGCAGGGGAACGTAAATATACCACTTAAACTCACACCAAATGCATGAGAGTTGACAGATGTGCGTTATTAATGAAAACTGGCCATACCTGATAATGTTGAGGGTTTTTCAGAGTTTCTGTAATGGTAATTTAAATGAATGATCGACAACAGGTAATGACCAATCATTATTTTCAAGGGATGAGTTTGACCCTCCCCTATCGCCAGTTCACCAGCCGCCACTGATATGTACAGCGCCCTCCGTAATTGTTGGCACCCCTGGTTAAGATGTGTTCTTTAGCTTCTAATAAATTCAGTTTTTTTCTAAATAATATAGGATCACAATATAAAAAAAGAGGAAAATCCAACTTTTAATTCAAGTGCATTTATTCAGTGGGAAAAAAATCCCACATTAAGAAATAATTATTTTACATCAAATCATGTGTGCCACGATTATTAGCACCCCTCATGTTAATACTTTGTACAACCCCCTTTTGCCAACAAAACAGCACGCAATCTTCCCCTATAATGTTTCACAAGATTGGAGAATACAGAGAGAGGGATCTTTGACCATTCCTCTTTGCACAATTTCTCTAAATCATCCACTGACCTGGGTCCTCTCCTCTGCACTCTCCTCTTCAGCTCACTCCACAGGTTTTCAATAGGGTTGAGGTCTGGGGACTGAGATGACCATGGGAGGAGCTTGATTCTGTGTCTGGTGAACCATTTCTGTGTAGATTTGGCCACATATTTACGGTCATTATCTTGCTGAAAGACCCAGTGATGACTCATCTTCAGCTTTCAGGGCAGAGGCCACCAGATTTTGATTTAAAATATCCTGGTATTTCAAAGCGTTCATGATGCCATGCACCCTAACAAGGTTCCCAGGGCCTCTGGAAGAGAAACAGGCCCACAGCATCACCAATCCCCCCCATACTTCACAGTGGGCATGAGGCGCTTTTCTGCATACTCATCTTTTGTGTTCTGCAAAACCCACTTAGAGTGTTTGTTGCCAAAAAGCTCTATCTTGGTCTCATCTGACCAAAGCACATGCTCCTGGTTGAAATCCCAGTACCGCTTAGAGGACTCCAGACGTTTGCGTTTATGATTGTGAGTGAGAAAAGGTTTTTTCCATGCATACCTCCCAAACAGCTTGTTAGCATGTAGATAGTGCCTGATGGTTGTTTTGGAGACTTTGTGACCCCAAGATGCTACCATTTGTTGCAATTCTTCAACAGTCAGCAAAATAACCTTGCATCCTCGTCCAGGCTTGTTTACCACTGTTCCAGTAGTTTTACACTTCTTAATGATTCCTCTGACAGTAGATATGGGCAGGTGCAGGCGAGTGGCTATTTTCTTGAGGCCATTGCCTGACTTGTTAAGGTCAACACACATCTGCCTTACTTGAATGGTCTGTTCCTTTGTCTTTCGCAATAGTGGATAAGAGAAATGGCCTCTGTGTCACAATACATTTATACCCCAGGGAAACTTTGTAAACTACTGTAGAAATGACAGAAATACTTCAATTACATTTATTTCCTAGGAATCGTTAGGGGTGCCAGTAATTGTGGAACAGGGGATTTTATGAAAATTAATTATTTCTTAGTCAGGGATTTTTTTCCCCTTTAAAATTCACTAGAGTTGAAGGTTACATTTTTCTACAATTTTCAGTGTGAGAGTGTGCTTCTGTAATAAAAATTGAATTTATTTTAAGGCTTTTAACACATCTTAACCAGGGGTGCCAATAATTATTGAGGGTGCTGTATGTATATATGTATGCATATAAGTAGTATGTATGCACGTGTGTATGTGCATGTGTCTGTGTGTGTGTATGTGTGTATGTATCTATGGCCAACATTTACAGTTGCAATCAAAATTATTCAACCCCCATTGGAAATTAGGTTTACTGGCAAAATGTACAAATTTTCAGCTGTTTGCAATGAACAAATCAAACAAGAACAATTTATATAGCTCAACACAACAAATATAACAACTGGCATCTCCAAATTCAACACAAACTGCCACTTTTAACGACTACTGCAGGCTCTAAATGATTCAACTCCTTCATGACAAGCATCTTTAATACCTAGTAAAGAACTCTTTTGCCGCTATGACCTGCTGGAAATGTGATGCATAGCCACACACTAACTTTTGGCAGTATTCCCAAGGAATCTTAGTCCAGTCCTCATGGACAAAGGCCTCCAGTTCACTAATACTCTAGGGTTTGCATGCTGAAATTGTCTTTTTCAAATCCCACCAGAGATTTTTTATGGGTTTCAAGTCAGGCGACTGTGATGGGCAATCTAGAATCTTCCAAGACTTCTTCTGAACCCAAGCCTTGGTAGATGTTGAGTTATGCTTAGGATCATTGTCCTATTGTATGGTTCAATGATGCCCAAGCGTCAGCTTCCCTACAAACAGCATGACATTTTCTCCTTGGATATCCTGGTACTAGACTGAATCCATCTTGCCCTTCACACTTCACAGATTTCCAGTGCCAGAGGAAGCTAGGCAGCCGCAGCGCATCAAAAAGCCTCCACAATTCTTCTCAGTAGGTGGGGTGTACTTTTCAGGATATGCTTCTTTATTCTTCCTGCAGACATACCACTGATTCATAAGCCCAAAATATTCCAGTTTTATTTCATCACTCTACAGAACAGTATCCCAAAACTTCTGTGTCTTATTACCTGGCCCCTCCCCTAGGGGGCCAGGTAAAGCAATGATCATGTCTGTGTGTGTGTGTGTCTGTCACTCTGTCTGTCAGCCCGTGGCTGGGGCCAGGTCTGCTATCTCTGATTGCCTTGTTTATATGGTTTTGAGCATATTGGAACTTGTACTTTTAGATCAGTTGTGGTGTATGTCTTGTAGACCTTCAACGTCTAGCATGCGCCCTACTGTTGACCTGAAACCTCAGCACCTCCTGCCTCCAAGCCTAGCTGTGGGTCTCCTGCAGTCACTCTAGGGTTTTTGACCACGCATCTCCTCAGGAATCTGGTGACAGCCATTGATAGCGTCCTCTTTCTGCCACACCCTGGTACTGCTGCCACTCTTCCTTTAACTCTGAACTTGCGAACTCTGGTTCCAACTTTAGCTCTACGAACATTCAGTGCCTGTGCTGCCTTTTTGTATCCTTTTCCTTGTTTGTGCCAGGCAATGATCTCCTCTATTAGCTTTTTGAACAATTCTTTTCACAGCCATATTTCTAATATGCAATCAAATGTCATTGTCAACAAACCCCTAGCGCAGGAGTGGGCAATTCTGGTCCTGGAGGGTCGGTGTGTATGCAGGTTTTTATTTTTATCAATTACCCTGACTAATTGGCCTAATTGGTTGCTTACACAAATATAGATTGGTCCAATGATTAGATCAAAGAAAAAGGTTTTGATGGGAGACAAGAACAGTCTTTGGTGGTCATTCATGATAATTTAAAGAAATGCTCCTGAAATGTCAGATTTCATTAATGGTTTAGCTAATTTAGACCGTGAACTAATTAAAGGCCAGAAGTTAGTGTGAAAACCAGGGACAGATATGGCCCTCGTTGCCCACCTCTGCACTAGCGAGTGCAAGTATTTGTTATTTTCTATCTCAAGCAAACTTGATGCAACTAATTAAGCTCTTGATTAGCTGCATTAGGTGTGCTTTCGACAACACCTGATTTGCTAATATGCTCTTCTGACGGATTCTAATTGGGGGGGTTGAATAATTTTGAGACAGCAGTGGTCATTAAAAGTGGCATTTTGTGTTAAATTTGGAGAAACTACTTGTAATATTAGTTGTGTTGAGCTATTTAAAATATTATTGTTTAATCTCTTTATCACAAACAGCTTAAAGTTCATAAATTTTGCCAGTAAGCCTAATTTGCAATGGTTGTTGAGTAATTTTGATTGCAACTCTATCGCTCTAAGAACACAGTGCAAACATTATGAGGACTTTTAATTAATGTCTTCACAAGATCATCAGACAATTTTATAAAACTTTGTAGATTCTCCACTTTAATCATTATTTGATTGGGTGAATTATATCTCATTTTATTACGTATCGACAGCTATCGTGTCGCTACACATACATTTATAGGAAGGTGCTTGGATGTCAAAATTGCATGCAAGCTCGCCCTGTTGTACAGACCTGACTTATTTGAGTAAAATATGGCAAACATAATCTATTCAGGTGATGGCACCATATAGCGACAGTAACAACAAGTATTAAGTTTTCACAACTTTTATTGGCCTTATTTATCATAAAATCTCAGCTATTGTTTGAAGAAGCCGCTCAGAAATGATGTGAGGATAGCTGCCTTTATCATTAAAATAGATGGCCCTCTGGAGAGGTACTGCATGCAACCACAATACAATATATCTAATACCAATACAATATAAATCATCATGACAGAAAACCAAAGAGTCAGGCAAAAAGAAGTAGAAGCATTGATATTTTAATTTACTGAGAGTGATGTAGCAACAAAGCACTTGTTATAACCATACCATCCACAGAGAGATCACAGCAAAGTGCCCAAAAAAATGGTGACCATCATGCTGTTAAAGATTAATCTCATTGGAGTGGAAGAGGAGTTATGATTGCCAGTCACATGGTACGTGGTAACAATGCCTGTTACATCGCAGGTGATTTTATGGTTGATTTTATTGTTCTGAAAATCGTGAAAACAAGTGACTTCTTTCTTTTTTTAAGAAAAGGGAAAACATTTAGTAATTACAGACATAAGCTTTTTATGAAACAAAGACTTTGAGGCAGGGATCATTCATGTGTGTTGTGATTATGTGATTTCATAGTCGTTTTGGATATCACTCTTCCAGTGCGCTAGGTGGCAATCATGTTCGCAGATAAGGCAGTGTGTTCATGTATTGAATTGTCAGGTGTGAGAATTAATGCTGCTTTCTTACTGCTCATGCTTGTGCACATAACAGGGAAAAGAAGAAAACTTGTCAGAGTGGCAATCACTACAGCTGTGTGAAACCACTGATTTCCTCTCTCATCCCATAGCAAGTAAAGCCCAGGCTGGTATCGCCAATGCCGATAACGATACAGTTACAGATACTTTACGCAATAATAATACAACTGAGGAATATGTCATTTATTTGGTGTGAGGTCATCCTAGGGCCACAAATCTCACTCCAGCTCTGATCTTTAAATAGTTATTTATCATGACATATTTACAACCCCGTTTCCCAACTAATCGGGACACTGAATGAAATTTAAATAGATACAAAATGCATTGATTTGCAAACCATTTGTACTCTATATTCAATCGAATGTACTACAATGACAACATGTCAGATGATGAAATTGAGAAATTCTCATGTTTTTTGAAAAATGCATGATCATTGTTATTCCTCAAGGGGACCCATCACCTTTTCCTGGTCTTGAAGCTCCTTCAGTTTGAAGGTCTAAGAATAGGCAATAATTTTAAGCATAAACATTATAAGGGTCGTAGTTAATAACTATGTTACTGAAAAAACTTAAACTAGAAGAATTAAGCGAGAGCCATACTCACACAATCCATTATGTAACAACCCACCTCATTTCGGGTTTACAACGGTCGGTTGATGCAAGTGTTTGGATTAAGATGTTAACGGTGTCGACACATCCTGGTTGTTTCCTTGAATGTTGGCCATACCCTTGGGCAAATTTAAGCAAATTCCCTTAGTGTATCATGGCCGGGAACTTTCTCAAATGTACCGTCGTTTACACAAGGCGGTGAGAAATCTCCATTTCAGAACATATTTTTTGAACAAATATCTTCCTATCTCTGCAGTATGACATCAATTTCAACAAATTCTTTTTCCATTCATTAGGAAAATATATCAGCTACAACATTCATTGATAAGCAAATGATTATAATCATTGGTGACGCTTTGTGGGGCCCCAGAATGGGTGGCTCCTCCCAAAAACAAAAAATTTGAAAAATTACAACATTATAACATTTTTTGTCATAAAGAAAATTGATATCGCAGGTTTCTCAGGTGGATTTATGAGCCCCATGGGGTGGCGTATCAATGCTGAAAATTATTTTGAAATCAGTGGTTTGGGCCAGAAACGCCCATAAATGGACTCCACCTTAGGAATATAACATATAACTTACTTTTTGGATGGTTATAGACAAAGGAAAAGGCAAAGATATATGTTAGATAACCGAAGAAGATGTGTTATGAAGGATATAGTCCTGCTGCAGTTACTCATGTTTAGTGCTCGCTCCTGTCAGGTGCCTGCTCGGGTGCACGCATGCACACGCCACCAATGGAGAAGTCCACCTAACGGATTTTGGACTTTATTACACATAGTGCAGTGACTAATCCTGACTGCGTATGCTTAGCCAGTCAGACAGATGACAGCTTTAGGGTGACTTTGGCTTTTAATGTATGGATATGAAAGAAAGGAGTGGAGTAAGATCAAGTGAGGGAGTATGAAGTGTGATTCCTTAACCCCACACAAAATTCCCAATGTAAGTCCCCTAGATTTATTGCGCCACTGCTAAACCCAAGTCTCAAGCTAGTTTGCGGTGAGGGATGAGCTGGTGACAGTTATGGGAGCTCTGGGACTGGGTGAAGTTGGCTGATTGGACCGTGTCTCGAACCAGTTTGAAGGTTAGACGATGTCTTTGTCATTAAGAGAGTGTCCCGTTGTCAGGAGCTATCTCCTGCGGGCTTCCCTCCGGATTAGGGTGGCAGAAAAGAAAGGAAAGGAAAGAGGAAAACCCTTTCATTTAGACAGAAAGGGAATAAAAACCCTTTATGTCCCTGCTCAGTTCAGTTCAGCTTCCCTGCAGTTATTTGGATCTGTCTTTGTGCAGGCAAAGGTGTGCGCATTGTCATAAACTGGATGCACACCATCATGTAACTTATTTAAACTCAAAATTCTCTCTGTGAGATTATGTTAAACAATTTCATGCTTATTAGTTTATGTTTATTCTATTCTATAGTTTTACCAAAATCATCACACATGAGTATTGTGGCTGGTCAAAATAATTCCCGGTGTTATGTGATATGAAGTTTCTCTGAGTTTAACTTTGCTGCAAATGAATTTGTTTCTCTCATGCAACAATCCTCTTGTTTTGGCTGTGTAGGGTATCTGAATGTCGTTTGCACGTTGTAAATAACCTCGAATTAAATCTGACTCTGATTGAAAATTAGATTCATGAGCTAGACAGTGATATTTACTTACTAGCAAAGTCCCACATTTTCTGAATCCTCATTTGCCCAACTTCCCCTTTCCAGCACTCGACACTGCTCCCGTTTGATTTCACAAAAGCAGGCACAAGCTGGTGCAACAGATGATTGCATGATTAATGCTGCTAGAAATCCCTGTCTTGCTGCAAATAACACTGCTACCCATGTCCACACAAAATCTGCACGACCTCGCCTGTGGTTTTGCGTTCAGGCTAGGGTAAGCCTTGTCCTTATAATTACTCATATGAATCCAAAGGCTATTACCTATTACAGAGCTATGGGAAATCGGTATAGCACCTTGAATTAAATTTGCTGTAATTACTTAGTGGCTTTAATGGTGTAGTCAAAACATATATACAGTATCATTATAAGCGACTGATCCACTCATTCATTCAAAATGTTATGGATCTAAACTACTGTTGGAGCACCCTTTCCATCAGAAGAAACTTCATGTGTTAGTCATGCCTACACTCCAAGACCTGCTGCAGGACAGCGTTAATATCTTGTCACGTCATTCGTGTCAACATGACAAAAACGATCAGACTCCTCCTCCAACCCCCCCACCCCCCCTTACTGCACAAATCAGAGCTCAGTCTGATAATCAAGATGTCTACAGCGACGCCTCTCACTGTCCCATGGAGATGTGAAGACTCCTCCCCTGAGAGAGGATTCTGTCCACATCATGCTTCTTACATGCCTGGAAAACTCCAGCTGACTGGTCCCTGTGGTCCTGTTTGGCATAAAGGGCAGTAGACACTGCGAGGATCTGCTTATCAATATTTTACTGAGCGGAATAACCAGAATGGCAAACATAATCCCTGATTTTGTTTCATATTTTCTCAGTTCGGTCTCCCACTCTTCTCATTTCTTTATTAAATCATGTAAAATATGAAAATAAAAAATTCCCTTGATTTTATTTTTTCGTGGGTTCCTCTTCATGACTGTCAGGCGTTTGTGAAAGCGTAAGCCTATGGGACGATGCTGCTATTTTAGATAAATCTCCAGTGCTACACAGCATTCTGGGCAATGCAATCCATCATTAGTGTGCATTACCCATTCTTCATCCAGCTCTGACACTCCTTAACAGAGTTAATGATGCCATTGATGGAAATTAAGGGGGAAAAAATCTCTCCACAAAGGATAAAGACAGGAATTCAGTCACAGATGGGGGTACTGAGAGTATGAGCGGGGGGCCCCTTTCCCCACATTTGCTCTCTTTTACACCTCTCGCCTTGTGACTGAACAAACATAAACTAGTGAACACAGTGAGAAAGCAGTGCTAGCCCCGCAGCAGCAGAAAGTTGTCCCTAAAAGAAAGGCAAAATATCCTTAATCTGGAACAGGAAGAAGTAGAATATTGAAAACAAAGAGGTAAAAGGCTGCTGTGGAGCACAAAGGGAGGTGAGGTCAGCAAAACACGCCGGCACAGTCACAGAAAAACAGAAAAAAGCATACAGCGGCATTTTCGCTTGTGTGTGATGCCCTGCGTGCTATACACACAATTCAGTCAAAAAGCATGATCAAATATGTCCACAGTCTTTTCGGACGCTCTGTTCTTTCAGATATTGCTCTCTCTGTTCTGCGACGAAAAATGTGGTTGCACTGCGCAATAAAGGAGATTTCAAATTCCCTCTCTCTGCTTCCAGGTGTGGGGCTACAATGGCCTGACGTCACAGGGCCTCACCTCACTGACACCCCTTGACATCATTATTGTGTGTGAGATGTGTTATTTCCCAGCTTGCCTGAGGAAGCCCGGACTGTGATGGGGGTCAGGGTGTGTGTATAGTGTGGAGAACAAGGGCGTAAATAGGGCCCTGACCCTTTGATGGAGATGCGTCTCTCCGCAAAACCAGCTGCTCTCATCCATCACCGCTCCCACTAGTTCCTATAATGCACTTTTCTAATGGCATATATGGATAATTCGGTCCTCTGTGTGACGAAAAATAGAAGTTTATAAACCATTTCCTGGTTTCTTCCTTCAGTTGCATGAATTAGCATTAAGAGGCAGCATGTATTGTATCTTATACACTGCCCGCCCAAAAAAAAAAAGTTGCTCTTTGGATTTAAATATGCAAATATTCAAGAGACTATGACTGAATCAGAGCTCAGAGATTTTTTTATTGCAGAGATGAATATGTTTCAGCTGGCAATAATTCTTTTAATCCTGACTGATTCAGTGCGATACTTCTCATTTCTTCAAAAAACCATGTCAGAAGATGTATATCACAGTCGTGGAAAAGACTGTGTTTCAAGCGGGGCAAAATATTGGCCCACATCAAGCAAAGAAAACAGCAAAGGAAATTATTGAAATCACTGGAACTGGGTCAGGAATTGTCCAATGATTTACTAAAACCTGGAAGGATAGTGGTGAACTGCAGCGGCGGCTTGTCGGCCGTAACAAAGGGAAGCCAGAACCTCGCCCTTCAAAGCTTAATGACTTCAACATTTCGTAGTTCACTTTTCTTTATCAGCAGTTGCTCATACGAATTGGTTGAAGGACAATCAAATTTATTTTCGACAGCAAATGACGACGCAAATTATCAACACGTCTTTAAAAATTAGTTTGCGAGGCTTCTTTCACAAGAAGCCACGACAGTCCATTTTCAACAATCTTAATATAGAAGAAAAGAATATGATGTTGCACAGCTTATTGCTTAATGAGCTTCACTAATCAATTTGCGCATCTATGCCGTTTCGTGAGCTTCTTGAGCGCGGAATTTATAGCGTAGGCTTACGGTAATTTATGTCGTAATTTATGTGTGAAAGAAAACCCCTCAATTTCATGGTGCAATGTATAACAATGCTATCGAAAATAAATTTGACTCAACTGACTGTTCTTCTAACAATTCGTACGAGCAACTTCTGATCAAGAAAAGTAAACTGCGAAAGGTTTAAGTCATTAATCTTTGAAGGGCGAGTTTTTGGCTTAACTTTGTTACGGCCGACGACCCTCCACTGTTTAAATGAATGATTGAAAACAGGTGATGAACAATCATTAACATTAAGGGATTGTTTGGGCTTCCCCTGTTGCCAATTCACGAGCCGCCACTGGTGAACTGTCAACTTTGCAGATCAGATGGGTTGGCGAAAAATCATGACTGATTCTGATCTGAGATCACTAAAATGCTTGGTGAAGTCTCATCTTTAGAAAATGAAAGAAAGAACTCATGGTTAGAAAGAACTAAACTCATGGTTAAGAAAGAACTCATGGTTTTGTTTAATTATGAAGGTAAGAGCATTTCTACCTTCACGATGCAACAAGAACTTGGAAGATTGGGATTTAACAGCTGCGTGACCTCAGGAAAGACTCTTGTTAGTGAGGCTTATAGGGAAAAAACAATTTCACTTTGCCAGAGAGCAAAAGGATTGGACTGAGGAACAATGGAAAAAGGTCATGTGCTCTAATGAGTCCAGATTAACCCTATTCCTGAGAGATGGACATATCAAAATAAGAATGGAAGCCCATGAAGCGATGCATCTGTCATGCATAGTGCACACTGCACAAGCCTCTGGTGGCAGTGTTATGATCTGGGGTTGCTTCAATTGGTCAAGTATAGGCTCAGCACTGATCCGCAGCAATAAAATGAATTCAGCAGACTACCTGAATATACTGAATGATCAGAAACTCATCAATGGACTTTTTAATCCCTGACGGCACAGGCATATTCCAGGATGACAATAGCAAGATTCATCGGACTCAAATTATGGAAGGGTGTTCATTGAGCATGAGGAATCATTTTCGCATGTGAATTGGCCACCTCAGAGTCCCGACCTAAACCATTTGAAAGTCTTTGGGACGCACTGGAGGCTTAATGAAGTGATTTGACCAACTCATTAACAGTACAATATCTCGGCCAAAAATGAATCAAAATTTAATGATCAAAATCGCATCAAATTGAAGACTTTGGTGCTAGCCTTCTAGGGAGTCAACGGACCAGCTCCAGCACACATCCAGAGACTGTTCGTACCATACAGCCTGGCAGAGCACTCCGCTCTGCTACGTCTGGACCTCTGGCTCCACCCCCTCTCCGCTTCTCCCCTTCCCGCTCAAGGCTGCTGTCTGTCCTGATTCCTCGTTGGTGGAATGATCTACCTATCGAGGTCCGAACGTCAGTCTTTGAGCACCTTCAAGTGCAGCCTGAAAACCCACCTCTTCAGGCTCCACCTTTCCCCTCCTCCACTGCCCTGAATCCTCTGTCATTATATCCCACACTGCTTTGTTGCTTGATATTATTTGATTTTGTTGCCCTTTTTCCTCTATTCTGTTGCACTTGTTTTTGTCGCCCTTTCACTTGATTTTGTTGCACTTGTTTTTGTTGCCCTTTGCTTGATTTTGTTGCACTTGTTTTTGTTGCCCTTTGCTTGATTTTGTTGCTCTAAATTTTGTTGGCCTTTACTTGATTTTGTTGCGCTTGACTTTGTTGCACTTGTTTTTCTTGCCCTTTACTCGGTCCTTTGATCACTATATTTGGTGATTACCTTTTGGTTTAGGCCTGTAACAACTGAATGTGTTCTCTGTCACTTTTACTGTTAGCACTTCTACTTGTCTCCCAGGAGCTCTGCACTTTTGTCCAGATCTTTTGAACTTTCGTACGTCGCTCCGGCTGAGCGTGTGCCACGATGGAAGCTAAAGGTGACTGAAGAAAACATTATGGTGTTCCACTTTTTTATACGGGCAGTGTATAATGTAAGGGGAATATATAGTCTGGATTTGCATACCCGATACCTCTAAAAATTAGCACACAAAAATGAATAACATGAGCATATGTATCTCCTGGATGAAAGTGAGGTTTTTGTTTAGAATTTATTTTAAACTTTGAACAAATCCTTGTGAAACCATCCAAAAACAATTAATGGGTCATGAAAAATTAATAGAGGAAATATAATTTTTAAAACCCCTCATACAGGGTCGGCTAGACTTTTCATTTTCTTTTTTTCTTCTCATTTACTGCACATGGACCTTTCCAGCTGTGTATTACTATGAACTGGCTGTGGGCACTGAGGTCTGTTTGGTACATAAGTGCTGAGATGCTAATTTCATGTTTAAATGAACACAATAAGGAGAAACAGAAAAGCTCTTTTAATTCATCTCATTTATAGTGGCTTTCATCCTCAACCGCGGTTCATTTCTGTGTAAAAGCCTTCTCCGAATAAAAACGCCTCCACTGACCTTCCGGTGCTTTATTTGGAGCACTTATAATTACATTAATCGGCAGTGGTCTCTGGTTTATGCCTGCGTGAGGTAACAGTGACCAAAACAAGAAGTTCTAAATCTGTGACCTCTATTAGACCAAACTTTCCATCTCTCATTTTCTCTTACAACGCCTGTTAGACTCCTTCAGTCTTTTATTGCTAGCAGGGCAGACAACATATACTTTGTAAGGCCCGCCTGAACTTCGTTCATTGTTCTCTGCTGTGTATTTTAAGTCAATACAACATTGATTTATGGTTGTTAGAACACTTATGCTGAACGGACACAGTGTTGTGCAAAGGTTTTGACTTCACCTCCTGAGGGGAAGTGCATTTAAATCCCAAGTGGGGCACTTAGCCTCCTGAACAAATCCTCTGAAGGTAGAAATGACCGGAGTAGACACAAACTAAAGCCCAAAGATGGAGCCCAGACTCTGCCTGCATCGTTAACTTCTCTGACCGCAGGCTCTGAGGAACGAGTGAGGACGTAGAGAGAATAAAAACGCTGGGACCACTGGGGCCAAAGTGGCGGTACAGACCACCCTCCACGCTGCGAAACTGCACCATCCATCTTTAGCCCTGAACTAGCCCTGTTAATGAGCAGTAAAAGACTCCATCGCACCCTATTAAAGGATGAAATCTAATTGTACTCCCAAATTAGAGTGCTTAACGAAACTAGTCAGTGGAGCCATTCATCAGCCTAATGCAAGCGCTGCCATCGCTTGTAGAAAGCCTTTTCGTTTGTTTAAAGCAGAAATAAAAAGTACATCTGCTGGGAATTGCTTTGTCTGCCTGATTAATGGGCATGCTGGCTTCTTGTAAGTGGTGACCATTAGTAATGCAAGTGTTGACTCATATTTAGCATTTATTTACCAAAATAAAGAAAGATTATTTTTGGAAAGTAAAGGCCGGCACTGAGTGTGCTTCTTCTGCTCTCCCCAGGCCAGGTTGCATTTGTGTTTGATGGCTTCTCAGGCACTGCCATGACATTCACACCCATGCTAGTAATACCACAGATGGAGTGAGTGAGCTTCTCCAAGGAAGAGCTGCTTCACAAGCCTGTTTTTCACACTGGATGACCTGCGCATGTATACACGCACTCATAGAAACACACTCAAGCTGCACATATACACTTGCACGTGCGCACGCACACACACACACACACAGACACACACACACACACACACACATACACACACATCACATACAATCATCCACACATGCAATAGTGACCACACAAACACATACCTTCCCAATGGAAAGCCCACATCGATTGACGATGCCGTTTAATGTGTCCCCATACGCTTGTACATAAGAATAATGACTGAATTTAATATGAGTCCAAAGTTCCAAAATATAGTAAGGATGGCATAAAATCACTATTCTTTATCTTTCATCATCTAATTTAGCTTCAGTTGAGGACTGTCACTCACGGTGACAAAAAAAATGAAAAACAAATAAACAGAACGGTTATTAAAACCCACGCATTAACCTCTGCCTGGATACCGCCACTTCCCACATGATTGTAACTGCATCTTTTCCCAGCCATTTCCCATAAGATTTTCTGACTTTGTAAATGGCCAGCTTTGCTTGGACAGCCGTAAAATGAATAAGCTAGCAGCGATATCTCCCTCTTTTGAGAAAGAGAGAGAATGAGTGAGAGAGATTATTGGATTGTGAGAAGTCGCATGTGGCAATGCTAATATCGAGATGTCTGTAGGGTGACAGGAGCACTCCATATCGTCTGGATTAGATGAACATGAAAGCAAACATTCCTTACAGTTTAATAAGCGGTCTTTAATCAAATAGGGCTCGATCCAGTGAAGACCTGATTAGGCCGCTTGGGGGAACAATGCTACATGACATTTGATATGACATGCGCAGGAGAGTCTTGGATGATGTATCAAGTTGAAGCACTAATTCCTGGCGAATCAATGTAACTTACTATCAGGAAACAAATTTGAAACCTATCTGAGCCACGACCCACTGCACCAAAACTCTCATGGGGAAACAGAAAGAAAAACTGACCACAGCCTTGTCCGTAGCAGAAGGGTTTTAAGGTTCCCTTGACTGGCTAAATAAGCTGTTGTGCCCCCTGTTGTAAGCCTGCAGTCTGATTAACGAATACTGACAGGTGTGAGTGCAATGTGAGAGGTTTAAATTTCAAGCCCAGAGTCTTTAACTAGTAATACAGAGCACAGGATTTGTACATAATGAGAAAAATGCTTGCTTCCTGTGAGAAAGACCTGCCGTTGAATTCACACGCATGGACATGCTCATTTATTCACTGTGAATGCAATATTACATTCCATCCTCGAAATCGGTCCTAGATATCATAGAATATCTGTGCGGTGCATGACTATCTGTGAAAAACTAATTGAGCCGGGAAGCAAATTCATTAGATAGATGTGTTTATAGGTTGAAGCCAATAGTACAGTAAATACTATGTGCAGTAATGAGCTGCCGATACTATTCTTACAGTTCTGCGTTCATACTCTGCCATAGAATGTGTAGGTGGAGGTTACATGGGTATGGTTAACTCATCGAGCTCATTCTTTTGTCCTGGTCGGCAGAGCTTGTTTTCCCCAATTTATTAAGCAGTTTCGTTATCAAAGCAAAGAAAGGGGAGTTTGTCCCGGGATACAAAAGGAGGCCTTTATCTCAAATGCAGTTCCACAATCCTGTTATCAAATTTTATTGATGTTGCAGATTCCTCAAAGAATTTTCTCCATACGTACCCCTGAAATCCCACCGAAACACGCCGGAGGCTACAGTGGCAAAACAAACCAGGAAATCACAACTCCACAGCTCCCATCTGTGGGTTCCCAGCCTGACCGCCAACCGGGGTTAAGAGTTAGTAGGTTTTGGGGACCCAATTATGTGGGTGCCATCAGCAAGGCAGGGAACTGACAGCGAGGACTGATGGCTGTACCTGTCCCGTCCAGGAGAAAGCGCATGGGGAATGAATGAGCCGGCGTCCGAGCCCCCCATAATGGCCGCTCTTAATCCAGTTAGACTTTATTGCCTGTATGAAGCGCAGCCCCTAATCTGGTTTCCTCAGGCCTAAAGGGCTTCTGGCGCTGGGGGTACCTGACTCAGAGGGAGAGAGGCTACGCTAATCCTACTGGGGAGGCCGTTTTTCAGAGGCACATCAAAAATAAAAAAAAAAACGCGAAACCGTCCACCTATGAGCCCATCTATTCTCCGCCGGCACAAACGACCCTCCTCCTGAAACTCCATTTCTTCTTCTTTTTTAATCATCTCGCAGTCCTCACAAAGCCTGGCTGCCGATGACAAATTCGGGAGCCCTTCCGAGACTGCCACAGTCACAGATCAGTATGTGCATATTAAATGCCACCCAAGGGTTCTGTTTCTTCTTCTACCCCTGCCCTCGGTGCCCTCCACCATAACTTACGAGCTCTAATCAGTTGCCGTGTCTGAAATTATATCTTTGTAATCTTGTATAATAAGGAAAATTGGCTTATTCCTATTTCTGGGAGATATATTCAAGGGAATTGTCATCCAAATGAGGGTCTACAGATGTCAGTCATTTAAAGGTTGACCACTGGATCACACAATTTCCCTTGAGCAAACAGCAGTGACTATGACCCAAAAATTTTGCTGTTCTTTGAACTTCATCTGTTCAGTTTGCAATCAAGGGTCATAAGCCCTCCACTGCCAGGGAATAAATCTTAGCATAAAAATGAATTATTCAAAAAATGTTTTAACTTATGTAACATTAAGTGTTTTTTATCAAACACAGGTCAAAGACCAATTAACAGGACAAATATAATGAGATAAGAGAACTGTGGCATCAGTGATATGCTGAGTGAATGTATCATGTATTGGTATGTTTTGTTCTTTTTTTTTTTCAGAATTAGCAGTGAGATGTCCAACAGCTGTTAATCATCTATCAATGCAATCAGACGGCTCCATTTTCAGTTCAATGTCACAGGAGTATGGGGTGATGAAGCAGCCTCATCTCCATCTGTGCCAGGATGCTCAGGAGCAGAGAGAATGATTATAACCTCACTATGAGGCATAGAGGCTTCGGCACTGACAGAATGACTGCGGAGGTGACTCCATGCCACATTATTCACCTTTTTTTTTGAAATCATGGGACTGTATTACATACGAAACTCTTCTTCAGGCATATTTGCTGATTCTGCTAGGGCAGGACCTTGTTTCCTGATTAACTGACTTTTTTTTAGAAGGGGTTGATTTCACAATGAGATTGCAATGTTCGATGAATACACAAATACACAGGAGAATAGCTTGATGGAGGTTTTTTTTTTTTTTTTTTTTTTGGCAGGTCTTAATAATTCAGAGTGAAACTTCGATGCAGAAATATAAAGGTGTTTGCGAAGCTGCAAATCAGAGCTGGAGGCAGTTTGTGGCTATTTAGAAGCTGCATTCTAGCAAAGAATTGAAAGTATTTAAAGTATTATACAGGAGACGTGTCAGAGGACCCATCTGGCAATGTGAAGAAATTATTTGAGCGGCACGTCAGTGTGGTTTGAGAGATTACACTGATTATTTGATTTCAAGTTTTGTTTGCAGTAATGATATTTCAGTTTAAAATTACCACTGCGTAAGATTATGAGAACAAAAAAGGATGATTGAGCTAAATAGTTTCCGTATTTTGATTGCAGCTGCCTTCCAGCTTCAGAAATAGCTGACTTGGGTTGAGAATCCACATGTGGACAGCAGTTGGTTTACTATTTTACACCACTAGGGGGAGAAAGAAAATAGTGTGAGACTTCCAGCACTTGCGTCACTCAAAACAGTAAGCATTGCGATAACAGGGAAATCTACCTGATGTTTGAAAGGTTCAAAATTCTGCGCAAGTATGCTTTACACTCATGTATGTGGAACTTCAGTCCCACTGTTCATGAAAGGTATAGCAATTTCAAACTTTTTGCCTCACATTCATTGTTACCCTTCCGCCAGCTGTAGTAGTCCCCCTTGCAGTGTGGTTCTTACCCTTTAAGGCAGTGGTTCTCAAAGTGGGGGGCGCGCCCCCTACAGGGGGCGCAGAGCAATTGCAGGGGGGGGGCGCGGGAGGCAAATTTCCCCCCCCCCACGAGAGTTCCGGACACCAACAGAAAATTATTTGCATACAGTCCATTCGCTGCCCAGAATTCTGCGATTACATCGTAAATGCCTGCCTTACTCTCAACATAACTGTTCGCCAAATCATTCATATAGCCTGCTATTTTCATTAATAATTTGTTATGAATATAGTTGTTCAAATATATGAAGCTGGTAAAATGAGCTGGTTACAATCAATGTAGTCTCGCGATACCCAACTGGCCGCTTTTTATCCTGCACTGATCTAGCATATTGATAATAAAATGGTAAGTGACACCGAACAGAATCTGATGAATACAAAGCAGAAATAACCGAGATAGCGTCATCTTATTCTCGGTATGAATGCTCTGTAGGCCCACAGATTATTTTTATCTAGCCTAGCAACTGGGGGCGCAAAAATTTTCTTATGTACCAAAGGGGGGCCCAGCAGAAAAAGTTTGAGAACCACTGCGAAGGAAATCGGTGTTCTTTTCCCTCATCTTTGCAGCACAGCTCTGCTCGCTCTCAACTCAGACCTTTACTTGGTTCTTTGCAGCCATAATCTTTCTCATTAGCACAATTTCTTAACTCGCAAACTAAACAAATTTTGCAATACTTTGTGAAATGAGACCGTTTGTAAGAAGATCTACTGTTGAATCATACATAACTGCAACTCCCCTTGCCTGATGAGTGTAAATAAAATTCCTCAGAGTTAGAGCGAAGCAATTCAAATAGCAATTGACATGCTGCGCTATAAACAAATACAAAGCCATACACCCACGCTGTCATGCTGACCGAAATCTGTCTCTGCCACTCATCCAAGGACTGGATTTAGCTGAATGTGGAGGCATTTTGTGCGTTTGATGCAGGTTCTGACCAAACCTGATATTTCAGCATGTGAACAACAACATCTGAGTCAGAGGAACCAAACCAGAAAATGCATTTGCATTTGCTTGCGCTAGAGTAAGTTTACTGGCCTTGCGATGCCTCAGGGAAGGGAGTCTAACAGAGCTAAAGGGGCCTTACAACCTGGACCAGCCTCTGACCTGTTTTTGATTCAGTAGAAGAAAAAGTATGAAGGGAGCTGTGGGGGCTTCATGTGAAAAGCTAAAGGAGAGATGGAGGGAGGACAACATGGGGGGGGGGGGATTGAAAGTTAAAGGGAGGAAACAGAGGAAGACAGATGGAAGGAGGCGGGAGAAGTGAAAGGTAGAGAATAAAGGGGGATAGGGCTCCAGAACTGTCCCACTGTGTGCAGCTGTGATCCTGCTTTTCACAGCTATGGTAATTAGCATAAAAATTAAGTGCAAACTGGAAAAAAAAACCCCTTTGCACATTAACTGTGTCAGTCTGCAGGCACAGTCTGATGGGGGGAGGGGAGGCGGGACTGATAGAGTCAGATTTCTGCCCAGGTCACTGTCCCTCGCCACCGGAGCCATCTTGGATTTGTTCTACACACTGCACAGACAGGAGGAATGATTAACTGTTCGAAGATTGAGGAGGTCATTCACAGAATATAATCCTGAAAGAAGCATCAGCCCAGGGTAGCTAAGATGCCATGGAAACCCTCTTGCAATGGGGAAAGATATCAGAGTGTAAGGGTTATCTATATTAATGTAAAGAATTGGGCGACAGTATTGTCGGACGAATATTGGGCATGCCGTTTCTGGAAGTGGTGGATTCGACTATTACAAGGGCAGTTGCTTCTACTGTGTCATTCCCAAGGCAGTTAATCTGAACTGTGTAGTCATGTTTTAACTGTTCGTACAGAATAAAGCAGGGGCATGTTTGCCTTTTTTGTTTCGATAATAATGTGAATTATCGCATTTTCATACCTCGTTGAACTAACACAGCCACAACGTTCACAGGACGACTAGCCCCAAGTATCAAATCGAGGCTCAGCTGTCTCTGCTTATGGGACGTTCTACAGTGTGACAGTAAATTAGAGCCAAAATGGATGACTGTAATGACAGCTCTGGCTTTCACCAGATGGTTTTGTGTGGCACTGAGTAATGAAACAGTGACTATGTAAAGTCACCTTACAGGCCTAGTGTACGAATACCGCCCATCTGTGAGGAGTTCACACATCCTCATGCCATCTGGGCTATGCTCTCTTATTGCAGTCCAAAGTCCAGGTTGAACGGGCTCCCTGACACACCCCTCTGTGAGTGTGCTTTTCAGAAATAAGTCTCCTCTCCTCTTATGCTCCCGCCCATTATTGGCCTTTAAAAAGAAAGTATTAATGTGCAGGAGTTCAACCTCAGTCCAGGGGTCTCAGTGTGTAAACTGGCTTCCATACTAATCATTATTGCCATGTCTGAATTTTATCTATATATATATATATATATATATATATAAATATATATATATATGTATATTTACACACACAGCACCCTCAATAATTACTGGCACCCCTGGTTAAGATATGTTAAAAGCCTCAAAATAAATTTAATTTTTATTGCAGAAGCATACTCTCACACTGAAAATTGTTGAAAAATGTAACCTTCAACTCAAGTGAATTTTAAGGGAAAGAAATCCCTGACTAAGATATAATTATTTTTCATAAAATCACCTGTTCCACTATTACTGGCACCCCTTACGATTCCTTGGAATTAAATAAAATTGAAGTAGTTGATCAGAGTATCTAGGAACATTTAATTAGTACATCATCACTTCCTGTTTCCCTGGGGTATAAATATGGCGTGACACAGAGGCCATTTCTCTTATCCACTCTTCCACATGGAAAAGACGAAGGAACACACCATTCAAGTAAGGCAGATGTGTGTCGACCTTCACAAGTCAGGCAATGGCTACAAGAAAATAGCCACTCGCCTGCACTTGCCCATATCTACTGTCAGAGGAATCATTAAGAAGTTTAAAACAACTGGAACAGTGGTAAACAAGCCTGGATGAGGACACAAGGTTATTTTGCCACGACTCACAGTGAGGAGGATGGTAAGAGAAATAAAAAGTTCTCCAAAGCTCACTGTCAAAGAATTGCAACAAATGGTAGCATCTTGGGGGTCACAAAGTCTGCAAAACAACCATACGGCACTATCTAAATGCCAACAACCTGTTTGGGAGGCATGCATGGAAAAAACCTTTTCTCATTCATAAACGCAAACGTCTGGAGTTCACTAAGCGGTACTGGGACTTCAACTGGGACAGTGTACTTTGGTCAGATGAGACCAAGATAGAGCTTTTTGGCAACAAAGACCAGTGGGTCTGGCGGAACACAAAAGATGAGTATGCAGAAGAGCACCTCATGCCCACTGTGAAGTATGGGGGAGGATCGGTGATGCTGTAGGCCTGTCAAAAATCAAAATCTGGTAGCCTCTGCCCGAAAGCTGAAGATGGGTCGTCACTGGGTCTTTCCGCAAGATAATGACCCTAAGCATGTGGCCAAATCTACACAGAAATGGTTCACCAGACCCAGAATCAAGCTCCTCCCATGGCCATCTCAGTCCCCAGACCTCAACCCCATTGAAAACCTGTAGAGTGAGCTGAAGAGGAGAGTGCACAGGAGAGGACCCAGGTCGCTGGATGATTTAAAGAGATTGTGCAAAGAGGAATGATCCAAGATCCCTCTTTCTGTATTCTCCCATCTTGTGAAACATTATAGGAGAAGATTAGATTTTTGCCATTTTGTTGGCAAAAAGGGGTTGTACAAAGTATTAGCATCAGGGGTGCTAATAATTGTGGCACACATGATTTGATATAAAAGAATTATTTCTTAATGTAGGATTTTTTCCCACTGAGTAAATGCACGTGAATTAAATTTTGGATTTTCTTCTTTTTTTTCATTTTGGTCCTATATTACTAAGAAAAAAACTGAATTTATTAGAAGCTAAAGAACGCATCTTAACCAGGGGTGCCAATACTTATAGAAGGCACTGTAATGAATAATAATAACAAAAACAACAATGACAATAATAATAATCATTATTCTTATATTAATTATTATCATTATTATTAATGGTGAATAATTTGACATATTTAACGTCTATTGCACATTATAATACTCTCTTCAGACCAAATTATCTCAAAAACTGTCAGCATTCTGGGAAGAAAAAAAAATATTCCACGCTAGAATTTGAAATCAATCAGATTAAATAATGCTGTAATGTTTCATGTGCAATAATTTAATTTTGTTAAAGGTAACATTTATTAAAGTGCAAAAGTTTCCGCCGATAGGTGTAGTCAGTGGTTTCACACTTCTTGTGAAAAGTGTGAACTACATTATCAAAGGAGAGAAAAAAATGATTCTAAGCCGGTGCAAGCCGAGTCAAGCCCTCATTGTTCAAGATACCGTCGCGGAAAACCTTTATTAATCAAGAATTGGATTCGGAGACTGAAAATGTGAGGTAGTGCATCCATATAGCCTACACCCCCCATTCGCCAAACCTCTATTAGGTCTTGCATTACAACAAAAAAAATTACAAACACTGGAAAATGTGTATCACAAACAAAATGAAATCCAGCCTCTCAATGTGACAAATGTATTAATTTAAACTCAAGGTAGAAATAAAAAAGAAAAGATTTCTCATATACTCCATCTCATCTTGCCGCTTTGTGACTTTTTTCCCAAGTTGTCTGGCTCTGTGACAGATTTATGTCTGAGATCTGCAATGCTTGTCAGGTTGAATCTAAGACCAACCGATTCGTCCAGTTTTGATAACAATTTCTGTCAGACTGATTTCATTATGTCACTCACATTTTATGAGCTCTTCCTGCGCGATTGTCCATCAGGGACAGTGACTGTTACATTCCAGCACTAACACTCATTTTTAGCTTAAACAGGGCAAGGGGGAGTGGTCTCCAATTTAACACACTAAAATGATGAAAATTACTCTGATTGATGTATTCCATTATGATTATTTTTATAATAATTATTATTATTTTTATTATTCAAAGACAACAAAGAGAGGAGGTAATTTACCATACCAGATTGAAGATCATGGTCTGGTAATATATAAACTGTAATCAGTAATGGACGGAGTACAGGCAATGTTGCAGTCAGGCAGTCCATGTCTTTATAACTGAAAGAGAGGTTAACGTTCTGAGAAACGTTTCTTTTGGCTGGATGTCAGAGCTCGCCATGGGCGCGTCTCTATCAGCTGTTTAGGGCCCTTCCCGCAGTTAGCGTTTTTGATTGAAAGAACATGACAGCTATCCGGGGTGGAAAGGCCCCATCCTGCTTTCACCTTGACAGCAGCTGTCTCCTCTGCGAGGAGGAACGTTCATTTGTAGGCGCCGGGCGCCGGCAGCGGCTCACTTTGGGGAAGTGGCACCTTATTAATTACGTGGGGTCTGGAAGCCCCACTCCTGCCAGCAAGACCCGTGCTCTCAGTGTGGAATGAGAGGGTGAAGTGAGGGAGGGAGGGAGAGAATGAGAATGAGAGGGATTCAAAGCGAGAAAAAAGAGAGATTGTGAGCAGGATACAGAGAAAAGAAAGGACTGATTGGATGGAAGAAAGAGGGAAAGTGACAGAGTGAGACGTGGGGGTGGGGGAGAGAGACGAAGTTGAACGAGAGAGAATTAAGAGACATAAAGAAGAGAAGGTTAAATCTGATGGAAGGGAAGGAGAGGGAAGGAGGGATAAGACTTAAATTTAAAGTAAGGTAGAACAAAGGCAGATTGTTAAGGACGAGGAGACAGAGAAATAGTTTCGATTTGTGGGCAAAACATTCTCAGAGGCATTTGTCCGCAAACATTGTCAGCAGATGCACAACAGTCTAGATGTTGGCAGCACCGACATTTCTACAAATCCGTTTTCAGCTGAGTAACTGTTTTAAGCCAAGCTTTCCTACTATCGCCATGATATACAAACCATTCACAATCTCTGTTCCGAAGGCACAGTTGCAGAGAAAAGTACCTTTATACCTTTGTTAGTAAAATACACGGTGACTGATGCTGGCGCAATGCAGAAGAGCACCACGCGGCTTCATAAATATGCTATTTTATCAAGAGTACTATTGCTAGACCCCATTTGTAGAGATCTACTGTACACTCCAATAGTTTTTTGTGCTAATCTGAATGAAGCATTCAGTATTTTGCAAATTAGCCGCTCAATAAGATCTCAAGGTGATCAATGAGCTGTGTTTTCTTATGGTTGGTGTGAACACCTGCAGGACGGTATGACTCAAATAGCAGGATTGGGCTGGTTGACTTACAATTAGTTCCGTAATATTTTTCTGTTAAACATCCCACATCTTTGCCTTAAAAAAGCATGGTTTACTTTCTCAGTATGCTTTTAGTCACTATCCATCTGCACTATGAAGTGCCATCCAATGAGTTTTGAAGCATTTCGCCAAATCTGCTATGATTATTTGCCCAAAATAATTCAGAATCTTCCTGATGCTTTCGTCAGCTCTCACATCGTCAATAAATATAAGACAAGCAGTTCCATTGGTAGCCAAACATTCCTACGCATGACCACTATTCACGGATGAATTGGTATGCTTTGGATCATGAGCAATTCTCTACTCTGTTCTTTTCCCATCATTCTCATCTGCTCCTAGGATAGTGTTCCAGAACTGTACAGACTTTCTTTCAATATTTTTGGCTGAAATCTTCAAACTCCCTGATTTTGAAGATTACTAATGGTAGGTGTAGTACTGTTGTACATTGTAGGTTTAAAAGGCCTGTGGTAGCCTCACATTTCTGCGCTTCATTACACCCATTTTTGTTAATGTGAATAACCTCATAAGGCTCAACACCCCCTTGCGGTAACAAGGGCGCCATTAGCATAAGTCAGTAATTTCAATAAGTTTCAAATATATAATAAGACAAAAGATCAATATTGTTATGCAGAAGATGTAAGGGGTGATTTGATTGACGTCTTTTAATATGCAAGAGGGATTAACAAAGTTAACGATGCAGGATTTCTGAAGCTAAGTTTTCTGAGCTTAGGGTCACAAATGGAAGTTAGCTGAGGGTAAATCTAGCGCTGATATTAGGAAATATCTTTTCATGCAGAGAGTGATCACATTGTGGATTTGCTTGCCTGGCCATATTTTAGAGGCGGAAACTCAGGAAGTTTTAAACTCCAGTTTTGATTTACTGTTGAATAACATATAATCCTTGAGTATCTGAAGAGTCCTTGTCTCCTTAGTGATGGGAAAATGGTGACCCTAGTTGGGCTGAATGGCCTGTTCCCGCGACTCTTGTTATGCTTTATGTTAGAATCCTTTCGAGACATCCATTCTTGATAACATAGTTGTTGTTCTGGTTAAAACTGATAGCCTTAATTAAAACATTTGAACCACGGTGCTCACTCACCTATATTTATTGCAGGTCGCTGCCTTTCCCTAATACATGCCTAATACATGGTTATGAGCTCCAGGATCATAATAATCCACAAAACATGGTTTTGAAAAATCATTTAACAATTAGGCTTCAAGAAAAACTGCTTGAATATTTTATTCATTTTCTATTTTTTATATGTTTTTCAGATGGTAATCAGTGGATGCCAAGTAAATTGCACGGAAGATTAGGAATCATCTTCCTGAATTGTATAAACACACTTTTCCTCATCCTTGAGCTTTTTTTGGTTACACTTTGTCATGTAAAAGGTCGCTGAACATAACTGTTGATTTTCAAGAAGAGCTATGCCTTATTTGCTGGGCTTGCTTGACTCATAGAGACTCTAGCCAATTCCAATATACAAAGTATCAACGGTGGTGGAAGTGTTTTCCCATTTGTGTTGTCGCGTGGTAACGCATCCATGTCAGTCTTTTTAATCACTTGTCACACAACCAGATTGCACTAAGTTGCTCCCAGAGTAATCATTGTTCAATTTGAGTTTGTTTTCCGGGGAAGCATGGTACATTTGTATGTTTGGATTGGCACACAGAGGAATTTATTGATTTTATGCGTAGTTGTGTTAGCCTGCTCTATTTGCCTTTGCTTTTGTATGGATATCGTTGTGTTACAACCATTGTCTCGCGGGCTTTTGAACGATGAGTTGGTAAAACTTAAGGAAATACAATGAGAAGCATTCCTGTCTTAGCTGTAAGAGAAGACTGTAATATTTGTGTTTTGAAAAAGCATGCTTTATTCCATATATCCACTTTATTTACACATCTCGGTAATCACATTCATGTTTCGTCTTCTCAATTTCAAATGCCCCAGCTTATGCCCTTATGTTTCAGTGGTGTTTTAACATTGACCTCTGGATGTGATTAAAAATGGTTATTACCACCTAGAGGTTATTGATACGTTATTGATGCCTAATTCATTGTGCATGAGCTTGCGGTGTCATTTGCAATCTAGCGCAGTGCTGGATATAACTAGTACATTTAAAAATGGTGAGGAGAGGCTTTGACTGTGAATATTAGACATCTGTTTATTTACCATCAGTAAATTCATATATCATCTGCCATACTTTCACTTCACTGGAGCACAAAGATAAAGGATGTTTTTAAAATAATAATTATCATTCATTATAAAGACACCGTGATTACCTGTCCAATAGTGGCTCGCCTGAAGAAAAATAATGCCGAGTCTCTCAGGTTAGAAATCTAGATTTTTGTGACCACAAGTAGTCAGCATATACAGGAACCACAACGAAGCGAAATTTTATCCATAATTACTGTACCGCATCAGGTAAAAATTCTACATTTTTTATTTATTTATTTATCACTTTATGGACATGCATTGTTGAAATTAAATATCAGATACAGGAATTTGTTTAATACTAACTGTTTCGTGGTAAAGTTGTACTTCCCTTGTTAAAAAAATCATATTCTAAGTGTTTAAGATAATGGGCTTTATATGATATATGATTTTATAATAAATAATAAACAAGAAAAAATGATTCTTTTCTATGCTTTTTATGAACAGCTCCAAAATGTTAATAGTTCTACCTACCTTTTCTCTAAAATATTTTGAGGACATGCATGTGCTTCACATTAGTGTCATCTCCTCTATATCTGCTCTTACTCATCAACAAAATATCAACAAAATCAGTATTTAGATTTAGATATTTGATTTTTAGACTCGCTATACATGAGTGGGTGAAAATAAGTATGTGAATCTGGGCTGTCTCATGAGCTTCATGCTTTCAGAATCTTCAGAGGTCTTACAAGGGTTGTGCTTTGCACACTGGTGATGTGCACGGAGGACAGGAAGTTGAGGACTGGACTCAGGTGCAAGGATGGACTTGGTTGTATTTAATATGCCTTTAGCACAGCAGAAAGGCACATACGATGCAAAACAAAACAATAAAGGAATCAAAGTTCCTGAATAATATTGTTAGTAATTAAAACAATGGGCTTGAGCAACAGTAACAATGAATTTCAAAAATAGAAAAGAAAAAGGAAACGAGGTTCCTGATAATAAATGAAAAGTGTTGACATTAACAATAAACAGCACTAAGTACAAGAATTAGAGGACATATACACGAAAATGTGGGAGAGGTTAAACGCAGGCATGTGGCTTGCAAGACTTCGCAAAGTCTTAGGCCCGTATTCAGAAACGACACACACACTAATTGAGTGTGAGCGCGTACTAAAACTTAGTTAGTGTCAGGTCATACTAAATGAGTCAGAGGTTGTCCTAACACTCATTTGCTTTCAGAGACCTCACTCACACTGAAATTAGCGTCTCTTTCAGAGTGAAGGTTGAGTGCAGGGAACACCTCCCTTGAGCCGCGCTAACTTGTGCCGGTATTTAGTTGTCATGGCTTTCAGGTGGTTACTAACATTAGAAACTCTGGATCATTTACAGCCACGAGCTCGACGCAATCGCAAATACGCAAATTTGAACTATAATGATGATAACGATGCCGGTAGCTTACTAACTGACTACCTGGTTTCAGTGTTTACCAACTGCACTGTGGTGAACTCAAGGTTAGCATTTGTGTATCCACCAGTGGCTACTGGTAAACTGGCAATAGGGGAAGCTCAAAACCATCCTTTAAAAATAATGATTGGACATGATCTGTTTTCAATTCATTTAAATTACCATTGTAGAAACTCCAAAAACTCTCACATTATCAGGTGTGGCCAGTTTTCATGAATGACGCATACCTGTCAACTCTCACGCATTCGGATTTCTCGTGCTTTTCTTCACTGATGGGTTGGAAAATTCTGCGCTCAGCTGGCTCGTGGGGCGCGTGTGGATTGGTCTGCGAGGCTCATGTAGCTGTATGTCATGAGAATCCATTCTTTTCTACATTCTTAACCGCTGAATGTAGAAGGAAATGTCCGGCAGGTTTCACAGCTTGTAGCTTAGTGAGCCTCGCGGGCTGTCCTGCGCCTTTCGCAATCCACTCGACCGCAGAAATTATGAAGACATGCTGATATTTACGTCGTCATTTATGTGCGAAAGAAACGCCTCAATTTTGCGAAGCAATTTATAATAACGCTATTAAAAATAAATTTGATTGTCGTTTTACCAATTTGTCTGAGAAACTTTCTAATCAAGAAAAGTAAACTGCGACAGGTTTAGGTCATTCAGCACTGAAGGCTGAGGATTGAGCGTCCCTTTGCAGCTGCCAACGCGCCGCCTGTGTTACCCAGTTCCCACTACTGTTAGTTATGCTCGAGTGGCGATTATGAATAGCAACTGGCGAGGAGTGGGACCCCTCTCTCGGTTAGTGGTCGGTCGATCTCTTTCTCATACTCCAGTTACATTTCAATCGTACTCACTATATGGTGAGTGGAGGATGAGTGTGAGTGTCGTTTCTGAATACGGGCCTAAGTGTGAAGCTCGGCCTTAAATAGGCCAACACTACCACTCAATGGAAATAAACAGCCGCTGCATGTAATAGTTGCCGGTCTGAGAATGCGGTCCAGGTCTTTATAGACTAATGAGTTTGAGGTCTGTGGAGGTGTGGCCTTGCACTTACCAACATTTTAAATTGTCATTTATGTCCATGGGAAAATACCCCATTTTCACTGTGGTGCAATTTATTTTAATTCTATCAAAAACAATTGGCAACTCATTCTACTAATTCGTTTTGGCACTTACTAGCCAGGCAAAGTAAACTGTGACAATAAGAGTTGACACTGAGGTTACCACAGATTTTTCATGCCAACAACAGCCTGCCCCTGCCAATGGTCTACAGCAGGGCTATTCAACATTATTCTGCAAGGGCCAGTGTGGGTGCAGGCTTTCATTCCAACCAAGCACTTACGCACCTGATACTACTAATCAAGGTCATGAACAAAGAGTCTTGGGGCTGATTAGTGGTATCAGGTGTGTAAGTGCTTGGTTGGAATGAAAGCCTGCACCCGCACTGGCCCTTTCCGGACACGGTTGAATAGCCCTGGTCTACGCCTTGTGGAAAACCTTTTGTATGTACTCAACTGTAGTCCTCTCAATTATTTTATAGTGACACAGATATGCCTGCCTCGTGGAGAGTGTTCTTGATCTGGCTAACAGTTATGAAGGACTTTTTCTACAATGGGGAGAGAATTCTTCTGTCATCTGCAGTCTTCCTGGCCTCTTGAGGTTCCTGTGCTCCTGTGTTCACCTCACATTCCATTTTTAAGCTGCTTTCACACCAGACGCGAAACGAATTTTTCGCATGACAGATTACATTCAAAGTCAATGCAAAGAAGCGAATACACGCAAAACGCATGTATTCGCTTCTTTGCATTGACTTTGAATGTAATCTGTCGTGCGAAAAATTCATTTTGCGTCCGGTGTGAAAGCAGCTTGAAGAATGCATCAAACAGTTGATTGGGCTACACCTTTTTTTGCCATTTCTGTGATGAGTCACTTGTGTAGTTTTTTTTTCTCAGCCAAATGATGGCTTATTTCACTAGCACTGACAGCTCTTCATATTGGCAGTTAACAATAAAAATGAAAAATGCAAATGCCATAGTTTAAAATTACTCTACACCTTTATTTACTTACTTCTAAATTAAATAAAGAGGGGACAACACACTCTACACTGTGGAGCAGCTGTGCAGTTAATTTTCTAATTACCTTTGGTCCCATAAAAAGAGAGGTCACACAGATAACAAGTTCTGTAATTCCTGCTGTTATGTTGATTTGGATGTAAATACCCTCAGAGTAAAGCTGTGAGTTTGCACTTTGACCTCACATTCATTACTGAATTTAATCACCAATATACTGTCGCAGACAACTATAATAACACTGACATTTTTGGACCTGACTTTATCTGATTACATAGATGGTGAGACAAGTGACATCTTTCACAATGTAATCTTTAACATCATTTGAAAGCAGATGATTTTGTGTGTGTGTGTGTGTGTGTGTGTGTGTGTTATGAAGTAGCTGCCAATTGCTTACATTTGCTGAATTTAAGTCTTCCAACCTCTTTCATGTTTTCATATTCCAACATATGAAACATATATTATGATATTTGTATATACTGTATGTGTAGGATTTACATACAACCTCAATTCTGAAATTCTGGCTCATTTCAGATCACATGAGCCAATATGTTATTTATAATAGAACATAGATAACATTGAAACTGAGACATTTTACATTTTTATCTTCAAAATTAGATTATTTCAAATTTTCTGGCAGCAATAGGCCTCAGAAAAGTTGGGACACAGGCAAAAAAGGGCTGAAAAAGCAATTAATATATAAGAGAATCAGCTGAAAGAACATTTAGCAAGTAATAAAGTTAACTGGTGTCAGGTGTGTAACATGATTGGCTATAAAAGGGATTTCTGGGAGAGACTGAGTCTCTCAGAAGATGGCCAGAGGCTCTTCATCCTGTGGCTCGCGCAAAAAAAATTGTGGAATACTTTAAAACCAATGTTCCTCAAAATCAAATTGCAAAGGCTTTGAAGGTCTTATCATTGACAGTGCATAACATCAACAAAAGATTCAGAGGAATTGGAAAAATCTCTATGCGTAAGGGACAAGGCTGAAGACCTTCACTGGATAACCGTGATCTTCGGGCCCTCAGACGCCACTGCATCACTCACCGGCATGATTCTGTCATTGACATTACTAAATGAGCCCTGGAATACTTCAAAAAACTATCCATCCATCCATCCATCCATCCATCCATCTTCTTCAGCTTATTCGGGGCCGGGTCGCGGGGTCAGCGGTCTAAGCAAGGATGCCCAGACTTCCCTCTCCCTGGACATTTCCTCCAGTTCTTCCAGGAGTATCCTGAGGCGTTCCCAGGCCAGCCGAGTGACATAGTCCCTCCAGCGTGTCCTGGGTCTTCCCCAGGGCCTCCTCTCGGTGGGGCATGCCCGGAACACCTTCCCAGGAAGGGCTCCTGTGGGCATCCGATGTAGATGCCCGAGCCACCCCAGCTGGCTCCTCTTGACATGGCTCTACTCTGAGCTCCTCCCGGCTGACAGAGCTCCTCGCCCCATCTCTAAGGGAGCGCCTCGGTACCCTGCGGAGGAAACCCATTTCAGCCGCTTGTATCCGAGATCTCACCCTTTCGGTCATGACCCAAAGTTCCTGACTATAGGTGAGGGTAGGAAAGTAGATTGACTGGTAAATTGAGAGCTTCGCCTTTCGGCTCAGCTCCTTCTTCACCATATCAGATCGGTGCAATGACCGCATTACTGCTGCCGCTGCACCGATCTGTCGGTCAATCTCACACTCCATCCTTCCCTCACTCGTGAACAAGACCCCAAGATACTTAAACTCCTCCACATGAGGCAAGAGCTCTCTTCCAACCCGGCGGGGGCTAGCCACCTTTTTCCGGTCAAGGACTTGGAGGTGCTGATTCTCATCCCAGCCGCTTCGCAATTGGCTGCAAACCGCCCTAGTACATGCTGAAGCTCCTGGTTCGGAGGAGCCAACAGGACAACATCATCCACAAAAAGCAGAGATGAGATCCTCTGGTCCCCAAACCAGACTCCCTCTGGCTCCTAGCTGCGCCTAGAAATTCCATAAAATTAATGAACAGAACCAGTGACAAAGGGCAGCACTGCCCAACATGCACCGGAAAAAGGTCTGACTTACTGCCGGCAATGCGAACTACGCTCCTGCTCCGGTTGTACAGAGACCGCACGATCCTTAGTAGAGGGCCCCGGACTCCATACTCCCGAAGCACCTCCCACAGAATGCCACGAGGGACACGGTCGAATGCCTTCTCCAAGTCCACAAAACACATGTGAACTGATTGGGCAAACTCCCATGAACCCTAAAGCACCTTGCGGAGGGTATAAAGCTGTTCCAGTGTTCCACGACCAGGACGAAAACCACATTGTTCCTCCTGAATCCGAGGTTCGACTATCGGCCGAATTCTCCTCTTCAGCACCCTGGAATAGATTTTACCCGGGAGGCTGCGGAGTGTGATCCCCTATAGTTGGAGCACACCCTCCAATCCCCCTTCTTAAAAAGAGGGACCACCAAATCTGTGTGCAAGTCCAGAGACACTGTCCTTGCCACGCGATGCTGCAGAGGCGTGACAACCAAGACAGCCCTATAACATCCAGAGACTTGAGGTACTCAGGGCGGATCTCATCCACCCCCGGTGCCTTGCCACCGAGGAGCCTCCGAACTACCTCAGTGACTTCAGTTCGGGTGATGGATGAATCGGCCTCTGAGTCCCCAGCCTCTGCTTCCTCTATGGAAGGCATCAGTCAGATTGAGGAGATCCTCGAAGTATTCCTTCCATCAGTCGACAATATCCCCAGTTGAAGTCAACAGCTCCCCGCCTCCACAGTAAACAGTTTTGGCAGGGCACTGCTTGCCCCTTCTGAGGCGCCGGACGGTTTGCCAGAATCTCTTCGGGGCCGACCGATAATCCTCCTCCATGGCCTCCCCAGACTTTTCCCATACCCAAGTTTTGGCTTCCGCCACTGCCTGGGCTGCAGCACGCTTAGTCTGCTGGTCCCTGTCAGCTGCCTCAGGAGTCCCATGAGCCAACCAAGCTTGATAGGACTCCTTCTTCAGCTTGACGGCATCCCTTACTTCCGGTGTCCAACACCGGGTTCGGGGGTTGCCACCGCGACAGGTGCTGGAAACCTTACGGCCACAGCTCTGAACGGCCACATCAACAATGGAGGTGGAGAACACGGTCCATTCAGACTCAATGTCTCCAGCCTCCCTTGGGATCTGGTCAAAGCTCTCCTGGAGGTGAGAGTTGAAAACCCCTCTGACAGAGGGTTCTGCCTGACATTCCCAACAGACCCTCAGAACACGTTTGGGCCTGCTAAGTCTGTCCAGCTTCCTCCTCCGCCAGTGGAACCAACTCATCACCAGGTTGTGATCAGTGGACAGCTCAGCCCCTCTCTTAACCCAAGTGTTCAAGACATACGGCCGATGGTCAGATGACAGGACCATAAAGTCGATCATTGACCTCCGGCCTTGGGCATCCTTGTGCCATGTGCACTGATGGACGCCCTTATGTTTGGACATGGTGATTGTTATGGACAAGCCGTCACTAGCACAGAAGTCCAATAAAAGAATACAACTAGGGTTCAGATCAGGGAGGCCGTTCCTCCTAATCACACCCCTCCAGGTAACAATGGAGTCCCCAGTTGGAGCACTTTCCAGTACCCCTCCCAGGGACTCCAAGAAGGCCGGGTACTCTGCACTGCCATTTAGCCCATGAGCCGAAACGACAGAGAGGCACCTGTCCCAGACCCGAAGGCGCAGAGCAGCGACCCTCTCGTTCAACGGGGAAAACTTCAACACATGGCGGCTAAGCTGGGGGGCTATAAGCAAACCCACACCAGCCTGCCGCCTCTCACCGTGAGCAACTCCAGAATAGAAGAGAGTCCAGCCTCTCTCTAGGACTTGGGTTCCAGAGCCCAGACTGTGCTTGGAGGTGAGCCCGACTATCTCTAGCCGGTACCGCTCGACCTCCCGCACAAGCTCAGGCTCCTTTCCCCCCAGTGAGGTGACATTCCATGTCCCGATAACCAGATTCAGTGTCCAGGGATTGGGTCGTAGGGGCCCCCGCCCATGACTGCCACCCAAAACACAAGGCATCAGCCCCTTCTGAACCCTCCTGCGGGTGATGGGCCTACGGGAAGGTGGCCCCTCATCGCTCGTTCGGGCTGTGCCCGACTGGGCCCTGTGGGTGGAGACCCAACCACCAGGTGCTCGCCTGCCTGCCCCAACCCTAGACCTGGCTCCAGGGTGGGGTCCCGGTGATGCCAATCCGAGCGATGTGAACGTCCTTGATTTTCATTCATTTATTAGGGGTGGTGGAACCGCTCTCAGTCTGACCTGTCACCTAGGACCTGTTTGCCCTGGGAGACCCTACCAGGGGCAATAAGCCCCAGACAACATAGCTCCTAGGATCATCCAGGTGCTCAAACCCCTCCACCACAATAAGGTCGCGATTTAAGGAGGGGACTTCAAGGAACCACTGTCTGTAAACACAGTTTGCCATGACATCCACAGATGCCACCAAAAACGCCATCATGCAAATAGGAAGCTATTGTTGAGCACGATCCAGAAGCACCGCCGTGTTCTGTGGGCCAAGGCTCATTTAAAATGTACTGTGGCAAAGAGGCAAAGTATCCTGTGGTCAGACGAGTCCAATTTTGACGTTCTTGTTGGAAATCATGGGCATTGTGTCCTCCGGGCTGAAGAGGAGAAAGACCACCCCTCTTGTTATCAGCGTTCAGTTCAAAACCCAGCACGTCTGATGGTATGGGGATGCATTAGTCTATATGGTGTGGGACACTTGCATGTTTTGAAAAGCACCATGAATGCTGAAAGGTATATAAAGGTTTTAGAGCAACATATGCTCCCCTCCAGACAATATTTATTCCAGGGAAGGCCTTGTGTATTTCAGCAGGACAATACAAAACCACACACTGCAGCTATTACAACAGCATGGCTCCTCAGTAGAAGAGTCTGTGTGCTCAACTGGCCTTCCTGCAGTCCTGATCTTTCACCGATTGAGAACATTTGGTGCATAATTAAACGAAAAGTCCACCAAAGGAGACCCAAAACTCTCCAGCAGCTGGAAGCCTGTATTAACCGAGAGTGGGAACAAATTTCAATGGCTAAACTCAATGAACTTGTCTCCTCAATGACCAGACGCCTCCACTCTGTGTTAAAAAGAAGAGGGGATGCTACACCATGGTAAACAGGCCCCTGTCCAACTTTTTGGAGACCCGTAGCAGCCATAAAATTTAAAATGAGCTCATTTTGTGGATAAAATTGAAAATTTCTCAGTTTCAACATTTGCTGTATTATTGTGAATAATATACTGGCTGGTGTGATTTCAAAGTCATTGCATTTTGATTTTATTCACAATTTACACTTTGTCCCAACTATTTTGGAATTGTGGTTGTATATTATATACATACTGTATGTAAAGATACTATCAGCAGACAACAGCAATATACCAAGGCAATAATATGATAATTAATAAATTATATGCACTTACAAAATTAAGCTCACATAGAGTTCATCTCGATCCGTATCTCTCTGTGAGTCATTCTGGATAAAGGTCTCTGTCACATTAATAAGAATTAATAAAGATAACTGCTTCTCATGGCAGGGACTTGTACACTTATCTCCATTCCCCTATATCTCAGTCAGAGCGTCAGCATGCCCATGCCCGGCTGTGTCAGCCTATTTCTACGCCAAACTACTTAGCGCATACATTCAGGTATTTTTTTTTTAAATTTTTCTAACGTGAGTACGCTCGCTGAAAACACCTGATTGACTCCTTCCCTTTTGTTTTTTTTTTTTTTGTGTGTGTGTCACATTTGACATCACGAATGCACTAGAAAACAGGGTTAGTAAACTCTAGAAAGCAGAATGAAGGCCACTGAAAACATTACAATGGTAACTTTTTGTATATTTTATTTCAGTCTGTTTTTCAAACTCAAACTCAATCATTATTGCATCTTGTTTGATACAAACAACAAAATCGCATTTGCAAGGAGTTCCCACAGGCTGCAAAAAAATAAAATCAAAACAAGTGGTGCCAGGCGCATCAAACCCCGCCTCTCGCACATACTTTCACCTGCTTGTACGAAATTCAATAGGGATCTATTCTGGCAATCCCTATACTGAATTTGGGGTGAATCTGGCCACTAGTTTTGCTGCTAGAGTATTAACAAACAAACATACAAACAAACACAGAAAGAAACCAAACCGAAAACAATACCCCTTCCCTCACCCTTCAGGTGGGACGGGGCAATAAATATATAAATAAATACTTTTCTTGGCCATTTACAAGGGAATATCCAGAACTTCCACATGCGGCATAGCATATTCGTACATCCACTCGGGTGTGATTTCTCCATCACAGGAGATCAGAGCTGGAGCCAACAAATACCTGAGAATTCCGTAGTATCATTTGACCTGGGAATGAATGCTGATTGTTCCCTCTCACACTGACAATAGCCAGATGACACTGGGTGTTGGTGTATTTTTGTCCAGTGTGAATGGGGCTTGAGGTTATTGTTGATGATCCAATCTGATTTGAGTAGCAGGAGTCTGGATAAACATTATTCAATGAAATTATTGCCACTCCCCCCATGCATTGCAGCATTTCATAGGCTGCAATAGCCAAAGCAGCATTCACAGCACAACGGCATATTCTTAAATAACATTCATGACGCTTATTCAGCCGCACTTGTGCCCATACATGCAATTTTAAATGTTGCATTCTATGCAGAATTTTATGTCCTGGCTAGGGATTGTCCGCATTCTTCCTGCAACACTGCGGCTCAAAGCCCAGCTTTATAAGTATTATGCTACTGAGCCACCTGCTATTCACTCACTGCCAAGATGAGGAGTCCCGAGGCTGAACTGTACACGCTCTTCAAACACACTAACCCACACTGCAGGGCAATCAGGGCACTAACAGTACAGCTCACAATAACCTGACCAGAGGCACTGAGCATTCCTTCCAGAGATGGCTGCTAACCTGTTTGCCTCGTGCCAGAAGGATGGGGGAGATTTGCATAGCTGTGAAGTGAGGGAATGAGGGCTAACATAAGCTCCTACCCTGGAGAGATGAGGCAAACTACGCCTCAAGCAATGGAGCCCAGCCTGCCCTCACTGCACCTCTGGTGCCTGATCCAACAGAAGTGCAAGTTTTGTAATGTCAGGGGATAACACCAGGCTATTCCCAGTCACCAACTGTTTTTGGCCCCTCCACACAAGACTGGCACATTCTAATCAGGCTCAGTCCAATTTAGCACTCTAAAACTCTGCCTCAGTCAGCAAAAGTCGCTCTGTGATAAATAAGTTTGTGCTGAGGCTTTATTCAGTAACTGGTTCAGTATGCTATGTATGAAATCCCCCTGTGTTTAGTCCCCCTTGTGATTAGTCTTGTAAGCATAATCATGGCTATTAAATGGTATCTTGCAAGTCACACCTTTTCACAAGAGAGATAAACTTTCAAGTCAGAACAACAAGACCATTCAATGGGCAAGATCTCTCGGGGCTCCAATTTCTTGGCGCAGCGCAGGGTGGCGAGCCCACGCAATGGCAACTTCGTCCGGTGCAGCCCGCGCAGTGGTAATTTCTTGCAGCGCAACACCGTGCGCACTGTGTCCAGTGTGCTAGCGGCTTAATAATGTTATTGTCACTTAGGTTTTATCATTTTTAGTGGGGGAAAGGAATACAGTCTGATTGCTATAATCTCATTCAGAGATAAGGCCACATATTGCAAATAAATGAGTAACGTATCTTGCTTTGTTGTCCATGCATGTTAATCCCAAAATTTTAAGCAGCAACAGGGTGTAATAATAGGAACACGCTATCCATTGTTTCTCTTCCCAATGATGCAGGCAGAAGAAATAATTGAGCAACCGTTATATTTCATTCCAACTACATAACGAAATTGCAAAATACGCCTGGATACACCCTGTTGACGCGGCGCTCCACCATTCGCTGCGCCTGCACTGCGCCTGCAACCGGTCAACGAATTTAGAGCCCTAGATCTCTAATTTAACGTACGTAATTGTTTAAATCTCTGATCCTAAAATCACGGTCCTCGAGGTCTGAGGACTGCTGGTTTTCCATACATCCTTTACCTGGGTGTCAGGTGACAGACAGCCTGGCCATTCAGAGGCATTTACTTACCTGGGATTTAAAAGGGACCTACCATGCTGATCCTTCTTTTAATACATATTAGTAATGTTAAAATGTTGGTTGTCCATGCTCAACCTCTAAAAGTTTCTAAACATAAGATACAGGAATTTTGCTGTAATCCAAGAACGTGATTTTGTGAGCTGATTTCCTCTCTGAACAGCTCCTCCCAAGATCTGATGTCAAGTTGTGCCGTCCAATTAATACAGACCAAGCCAGATCCAACCACTGCGCGGGACCTGCCCACACCGGAAACTATTCTAGCAGGCTCTAACAACGGCAGATCATACTTGTCCGTTTAGTTTTGGACACGAAGAAAAACAAATATTCCTCTTCCAAAAGACTATGCTATCAGAAATCAGTGGGTAGCTTTTTTTTGCTTGCTGGCAACAAACAGCCACGGCCAAAGGGAACGTTAGCTGTTTGAGCTCAGCATTTCACCAAAGACAGCTTTGTCAATAAAGGATAATTCGACACAGGATAAGCGTTTCAGCTGCTTCTCAAACCTGAAGCAGTTGCATCCATCAAGTGATCGGAGCCACAAGCCATAAGTAATGATATAACGGCAAATAATGTAAGTGAAGCTAACGTGTTACGGGTGGCTAGCAGGACCGCTAGCGATAGTTAGCACTAACAACTGGCCTCAAACGCAGGCTTTGTAAAATATCTGAAAATAAAACCTGTATCGGATGAGACTGTCCCTGACTCACAGACACAGAAGCTGTAAGTTGCTTTTACTGCATAAGCCAACTTGACGTGATAGCCAGTTGATGGTGGCTGTAACACACCCGCTAACGTAGCCAAGTTACTGTTGCTAATGTTTGTGTCCTAAATATGCAAGAGTGATATAAGGGAAAATTTTTCAGAAGATGTGTGAACATAAACCTCATTTGAAGCTAACTTTTAATACTAGTTTGTAATTTGGATGCTTAGTATAACTGTTCACAGTAACAGAACTTGCTGTCTGTAAAACCTGTATTGCAAGGGTTTGTCTCTGTAGTTATGACCGCTCGGTTACCAGCTACTGAATATTAGTTTGCGTGTCGTGAAATGCTCCTGGTTAACTTATATGCAGTAATTCTCACCAGTATGCTTGTGTTGCTTCGGTAAGCATCATTGTGGCAGTTTCATCATAACGTTGCCCAATTGTAGCCACTACAGTTAGTGATCGCTTCACTTATCCATGACCGGGATCAGCCAGATACTTCACAAATGTCTGAGCAAGCTCTCTGGTGCTACCATGAAAGGAAAGAGAAACGCAGAAGCTCTGCCAGTTTACAAATGATTTCTCTGCACTACCTTGACATAATTTCATCTCCCTTTAGAAATTGTTGTGGTTAATAAAAAGGCGGAGATTAAATAGGCAATTCTTTCCTGCAGAAGTGATCAATTCGCTAGCTCCACATTAGCAACTTGTCTGCGCTAACGGATCTTGTGGTCTGCAAAACCTGTATTATGTTCATAACATAACTGAGCTCTCTCTAGCTGTCGCGTATTATCCATAAAGCTGCTTTCACATCAGACATCAAACAAAATTTTCACAGGACAGATTATCTACATTCAAAGTCAATGCAAAGACGCAAATAAAGGCGTTATGGGCACATTCAGCAGCATTCACACCGGACACGAAACCAATTTTTCGCGGGACAGATTACATTCAAAGTCATAACCGCTTATCAGATACTGCATGTTAGTTTGTGTGCTCTGCAAATGAAAAATGCTTCTGGTTAACTTATATGCAGCAATTATGATCGGTATGCTTGTGTGACTTCGGTAAGCATCAATGTGACAGTTTCATCATAACGTTGCCTGATTGTAGCCACTACAGTTGAAGCTAAACGCAGACGTGCTGTATGTGTCTGACGAGTTGGGCTGCAGTTAGACCAGACGTAGATTTTGCAGAGCTTGGGGTGCGTTTTTGGGTGCTTATGAAACGATCACTTTACTTATCCATGACCAGGGTCAGCCTGATAACGTTACATCTCCAATGTCTGGGCAAGCTCTCTGATACTACCGGTGAAAGCAATAGGGAAGCGCACAGGCTATAACATGTTCGGTATAACAAACAATGTCTCTGCATTGCCACCGATTGAATATTAAATTCTTTCCTGTAAAAGTGATCGACTCACTAGCTCCACATGAGCAATGGTTCACGCAGACGGAACTTAGGGTCTGTTAAACCTGTATTATGTTCATGACATAACCAGAGCTCTATCTAGCTCTCTCATGCTATCGATAATCCGCCTATTTTCCGCGAGGAAAAGCTGGTCATTCCGGCGCAATAAGTAAACCATTACCACGGGCAATTTCCGAAAAGGCTGTTTAGCTTGGAGCTTTCGGCCCTCTTCATATACCAGCGTGGAAGCAGTTTGTTTCTCCACGCTAACAACACACCACAGCTATGCACACGAACCAGCACTGAAGCAGTCCATAAAGTGTTGGTCCACTTATAGCTGCTCCTTACTGTCCATGTTTCCCTCTAAACTCAGACCTGCATCCAAGCTATGGAGTAGAAAAACCGCTGTACTCACCAACTGTTGCCATAGCAAACTGTAGCCTATAGCAAATTCATGCTTGAGCTGCCAGACTTTCGCACTGCATCCTCCACTTTCGCCGTTGCGTTTATTAGAACAAGTTAATTTCATTAGATCTATACACAGGTACTGCGTTAGATTGCAGTATATGCCATTTTGTTTTTTTAGAATAGGGAAAGATTCCAAACATTGCAATCCAATATGGCCTCAGAATGAATGGTGTCTCTGTGTGGCTTCAGTATGTCTCCTAAATTTTAGTGTTTTTAGAATTAAAAAAAGACATTGGATTTGATTTTTTACAGGAAATAGATTGCGACATGGCATACAAATATTCCTTTATGTCTTACTTAACAAAACAAACTTTTAAATTAAAAAATTTTAAAACAGTAGTAAACTTGTCAACCTGGAGATATCTGGTTTGTGCACGGACATGTGCATTATGTTTAGTACTTATTGTGCTTTATCCTGGCTCTGCCGGGAAAGGAGGAACTTGGGTGAGTGATTCGACGTTGCACCTCCTGTTGACATTGTCCAGTTATACACTGGAAACAAGCTGGTATCCCTTGATTAAACCTCTCCCGTCCCTCCCCAGTTTGCATACGAAAGATCTTCTGAGTGTACTATTTGTATGTAGGCCTACTAGATGACTGTTTTATTTCCTCCGACGCACTTCGCTCACAATCTGTGCGTAATAATGTTTCAAAACGAAGAGTGCCCAAGGTTTATGTATTGCGATGTATTATCATGATTTTATTGTTAAAATCTGGAAACGTTCAGCCAAATCCAGGCCCCGTGGAAATGAATGTGTTGCAAACTCCTGCAGAATTTCTGCAGAAATCAGGGTTGGGCGTTCTTCATATGAATGTCAGGAGTTTATTACCGAAAATGGATTCTGCTAGAATCTGGGCAAAATCAATGAATGCAGACATTATGGTTGCCTCTGAAACATGGTTATCTTAATTGTTGTCGGATGCGGATATACAAATGACTTTAGTGTATTTCGTTGTGATCGCCCCATGAAGGGTGGTGGTGTTGCCATATATTGCAAACCCCATTTCTTACCATTGGTTGTTATATCCAAATCTGTACACAAACAGTTTGAATTGTTGGCACAAAATGTGCGGTTTTCCTCATCCAGTGCATACAGTTGGTTGTGATCATCCTCCGACAGCTTCAAAAGAAGCTCTTACTTCCCTATCAGAGTTGCTTTTGAGTTTAAATTATGCCGAGATTCTTCTGGTCGGTGATTTAAACTGGGACTGGCTGTCCATATGTTCTGATCCTTTTAGAGTTCTCTGCAATTCATTGAATCTTCTCAGTTGATTGATTCTCCTACAAGGCCTAATGTAAAACATCCTGAGAAATCTGCCCTACTTGATGTAATGTTAACTAATATGCCACAAAAATACTCGGCCACCGCAGTGTTTTCAAATGACATCAGTGATAATTGCATTATCACCACAGAAAGGAATACTAAAATCCCGAAGTTAAAACCCCGCATCATTTATAAACGGAATTTTGTAGCGTTTGCTGCTCAAGCCTTTTTAAGAGATTTGTGTGAATGTGACTGGGACGATTTTTATGCCCCCACCCTCCAAAGAGGAAAGGGGGCATTATGTCGACACCACGTCCGTCCGTTGTACGTTAACTTTTCATTTCCGTGGGATAACTATAGAATCCCTCGTCGGATTGATGCCATTTCTTAATGGTGTATTGGGAGTGGCTAGAGGAAGGTTCCTTTCGAAAACCAGCGTTGTGCGATATCTAATATGGCCGCCACAGCAGCCATCTCCATATGCCCTTGATCAACATACAGGTGGGGGAAACTGCCACGCTCTTCGTTGCCCTTGTTTAAATTCCTGATGTGTAAAATGCTTGGTCTTACTTCCAGTCACTCTTTTTACAAGTGTCTGACAAACATGCTCCTTTCCGCAAGTACGGAATAAAATCTAGAGATAATCCATGGTTTTCTGATGATATCGTTGAATTGCTTTATTGGAGAAATTCGGCCTGGGCTTTGGCGAGGAGATCTCAGAGTAAAGTAGACTGGGGCAATTTTAGGTGCCTCAGAAATAAATGCACAAATTTAATTTGAAAGGCCAAATCAGATTTTTATTTAAAAAATACAACAGATAATTTAAATAATCCAGCTAAGTTTTGGAAAACCATTAAGTCGATCTTTTCCTGAATAGGAGGTATTAGATGCTATTAGTCAGGTAAATTCCTTAAAATCAGCTGGCCCTGATGGTCTAAATCTGAATTTGGTGAAAATTGCTGCGGCAGTCATAGCTAGGTCAGTGAAATATATTTTTAATTTATCCTTAGCGAGATGCAACATTCCCAAAATTTGGAAAACAGCATTTGTTTTACTGCTTTTAAAAGGTGGTGATCCTACACAAGTAAACAACTATAGACCAATCTCCAAACTTTCCAACCTAGCTAAAGTACTTGAAGGTCTTGTATGTAAACAGTTAAAAGCATTTTTATCTGAAAATATGATTTTAAATGAATTCCATTCTGGTTTCAGGAAAAAACATAGTACAATCACCGCAGTTTTAAAGGTTTAAATGATATAACTCAAGCCTTGGATAAGAAAAAGGACTGCTTAGCTTTATTTTTAGACTTATCCAAGGCTTTTGATATGGTGGACTATGCGGTATTGAAGGATGGACTGATCAATATTAGTCTACCATCACAACTAGTCAGTTAGTTCGAAAATTATCTGTCTGATAGAAGCCAATGTGTAAAAATTGATAATTACAGATCTGATTTTATGGCCACATGCAATGGAGTTCCACAGGGGTCTATCCTCGGGCCTATTCTTTTTTCTATTCATGTAAATGAATTGAGCAAGAGAGTGTCAAATACACACAATTTCTATGCTGTTGATACCATTTTATTTACTTGTGCAGCCTCCATAGATCAAGCCGTAGATGAGCTTCAAACTGCTTTTAATATCATTCAGGATGATTTGAGCAATTTAAAACTAGTTCTGAATGCCAACAAGACCAAGCTATTGATTTTTAATAGAGTCAAAATGGAGGTATTGAAGCAAAACATTGTTACTCAGCAAAATAAGCCAATAGAACAATATAAGCCAAGACACTTATAAGTACTTGGGATTTATTTTGGATGGTACATTGTCCTTTACAGGTCATGTTGAAAAGCTTGTTCAAAAACTGAAAATGAAATTAGGTTTCTTTTTTCTTCTCTTTCATCGCATGCCAGAAAACAGCTTGTAATGGCTACATTTCCCTCTGTTATTGATTATGAAGATACAATTTATATGCATGCAAGTAAGTCCTGCTTGCACATGTTGGACAGTGTTTACCATGCAGCTCTGAGGTTTATGACGGACTCTAATTATCAGACACATTACTGTACCCTGTACCAGAAAGCTGGACTGCCCTTCTTGTTAGCCTGCCTACAATTTCATTGGTGGACAATGATCTACAAACCTGTAGTGCACGGGTGTCAAACTGACCCGTAAACGGGCCAAGAGGCTGCAGGTCTTCAATCCTACCAAGCAGAAGCTCACCTGAAAGCACTGATTTAATCAACTGATCTAGGTCTGCACAACTGATTAGTTGTATCAGGTGCGCTTCTGCATTGTTGGAATGAAGACCTGCAGCCTCTTGGCCCGTTTACGGGTGAGTTTGACACCCCTGCTGTAGTGGGTCACCTTCCATCTTATTTAGGTTCCATGTTTGAGCGGACCACCACAAATGCTTATGCACTGAGATCACATGAACTTATTTTATTTCATGTTTCTATAACGCTTTTGGTGAAAAGGCTTTTAGCTATGCTGCTCCTTAAGCTTGGAAGAAGCTACAAGAGAAAATCCAGCTTAAAACTCTGGTTTCTTTGGAAAGGTTTAAATTTCTTATTGCGGACACATTGGACATTTTATGCATTTGTTTTTCATCCTAAATGGTCTGTATCTTTGTCTGTCTGAATGATACACTTACAATCCTTGTTTTTACTCTTTTGGAGCCATTTTTGGCCAGGACTCCCTTGCAAAAGAGATGTAAATCTCAATGGGACCATTTCCTGGTAAAATTAAGGTTAAATAAAATTATTTTTTTTAAAAAATGCCCGTCGATTCCTTCGGGAGACGCTTCAGTTTCACTCTGGAGCCGGACCAGGAAAACTGCATTCTGCTGCCTCGTCCCTCCTAGATCCGCCCTCCACAGAGCTGGCCAGTCAAAAGAAAGTGGGCACATGGGGAGTGGGGGCCAAAGCGGAAGAGCCACCCTAATGAGGCGTTTCAGGCAGAGACTACTATGGACTACAAATGGCATTTTCTGAGGATGGCAGTAGGAGCGAAATAAGTTCCCTTTTTTAACTTTGTGCGATCAGGAGTACTCTAGGAGAGTCAAAGACCAAAATATAAACTTGGAAAAATAGCATATTAGGTCACCTTTAAGAAAACCTGGGTTGGATTTAGATTCAAGGTCCAGATTTGAGGACTCCTGTATGGAACGAAATTTGTTCCAACAGAATTTGAATTGAATTTTGGTTTTGAATTGAATTTCACCTGCTTTGAATTGAATTTTTTGGTTTTGAAATTGAATGAACAAGTAATCTGAAACTGAATCCAATTATTCGTATTGAATTTAAGAGAAAACTTGAAGCATTTCATTCAGCTCGCACATTCAAATTCAGTTCATAAAATTCAAATTCAGAATTCAAATTCAAAATTCAAATTCAAGTTGAGTAACATCACATGAACGCGCATGGCGAGCTGCAGTCACGCCTCTGTCCCTCGTGGCTTGCCTTATTTTGAATAAGGTAACTATGTCATTTCCGGGAAGCGCACCTCAGAATTCTGAACCCACCCGACTATACACCGAAAACGTTTACCAAAACTTCGGCTCTTGATCAGTTTATTTGTTTTAGCTCATCATATTAATCTTCAACAGTTGACCCTGAGTTAGCCTAAGATCATCAGTAAATGCACTCGTTAATTATCCCCCGCCGCGCGATATAGAATTGGGCTCCATCCCTCCATACTGACACATAAAATTGAGGTGGCGGGGGATATCGCCATGTTAGTGGCAAACACTTGTTTCTATGGTTTCTTCGGCTAAGTAAATAATGCTAACGTTAGTTACGAATGAGTGTCTTTTCTCCGTCGGTATGTGTAAATGTATTTCGATGGAGAGCCTAACGTTACATTTTAAAGCTCCTGTGCTTCAAGTGTAACGTTATATTCAGTCAAAATCAAAATAATTAGACCTGTTCAGGACTTAAACTTCAAATTCCTCGGAATTCTGTACTTTCTACCTGTCATCGGCAATGTCACTGGTTCGGTCTCTGGCAGGTTAAAACCCTGAGGAAATATGCTGAAGTAAAAACTCGGACATCGCTCACTCACTGTAGAGACGCTGCCATAGACCGAACTAGTGACTTTGCCGATGACCAGTAGAAAAGTACTGAATTCCGAGGAGCCACCGAATTTACATTGCATTTCATATTTCCGTGAATGCTGTAGATGATTTGTCGGATATAGCTAGCCAGCTATAAATGGAGCGTTTAAAATGCTACTACAGAACTAAGTGCATACAATACGTAAATCCGTGTTGGCACCGTATTTCCGCAGAGAGCATATCCCCGTACTCTTATCAGCATATTTTCGTGCATGAGTGAATTTGCATGTGCGTGAAGTACCGCTCCAAATGAGGAATATTTCTTTGACTTGATTCAGCAGCAACCCCTACTGGATTAATAGCAGTCTCTTCTCTTCGCGGGTATGTCATCACTTAGTGACTCTTGGGATTCTGAACCATTAAGCCATATGAAGTTTAAGTCCTAAACAGCTCTATCAAATTATTTTGATTTTGATTGAATGTAACGTTACACTTGAAGCCCCAGAGCTTGAACGCGTAGGCTCGCCAGCTAAATATATTCTCACATACCGATTGGGAGAAAAAGTGACCCAATTGTAACTAATGTTAGCATTTTTTTACTACGCCGAAGAAACAAATAAACTGATAAAGAGCCGAAGTTTTGGTAAGCGTCTTCGGTGTATAGTTGGGTGGGTTTTGGCTCTTTATCAGTTTATTTGTTTTAGCTCATCATATTAGGCCTAATCTTCAACAGTTAACCCTGAGTCAGCCCAAGATCATTAGTAAATGCACTCGATAATCTATCGTTTCTTCGGCGTAGTAAAAAAAATGCTAACATTACTTACAATTGGGTCACCTTTTCACCCAATCGGTATGTGAGAATATATTTAAGCCTGATTCATGCTTCTTGCGGTCGGCGCGGTTTCAGCGGTGCAGACGGCGCGCACGGTCCCCACGAACGTCGAGTTGTTTCATGCTTGATGCGGTCAAAGCGGTTCCAAGAATGGACCTGCTGTACAGTTGAGCAACTGAATCTTATTTCTGTGATAAATACGTTCAAAATGTAATAAATACGGAAAACCTTAGGTTAAACAGAGCGCAACATAGACTTTTGATTTTTTGTCTCCCGAAGTTTTATAAACAGCATGAGCCAGGGCAATGATGCAACTGAAATAGTGCCGATACACTGGTTCCCTCAGCCTCTCTCCTCCCCATATTTTTTTTCGTGCTTTCACAAACCGGTTGCGAAAGGTTTTCCATTTTATCTGATACACGTCTGATGAAAATTTCTGATCTCCTTCCATGTGTTGGAAGTCACATGTTCAGCTGTTTGTATGTTCAGCTGGCCTTTCTTTAAAGTTTTCCATTTTTAATTTAAATCGGTATTCGTACTTCGGGCTCCTGAAGCTGGCCAATCATTGCAACGCGGTCTGTGCGACCCCGGCCGCGTTGTTACAAAATCCTCCAGATGCGCGGCTAGGCGTTCAGAGCCTCCGCGGACCCTACGCGCTCTGTCTCCCAGGCCGCAATTGCGTCATTTCACCGTGTGGGCCGTGCTGACCGCGTCGACCGCAAGAAGCATGAATCAGGCTTTAGCTGGCGAGCCTACGCGTTCAAGCTCGAGGGCTTCAAGTGAAACGTTACATTCAAACTAAATCAAAATTTGATAGAGCTGTTCAGAACTTCAACTTCATATGGCTTAATGGTTCAGAATGCCCAGAGTCACAAAGTGATGACATTCCCGCGAAGAGAAGAGACTGCTATTAATCCAGTAGGGGTTGCTGCTGAATCAAGTCAAAGAAATATTCCTCATTTGGAGCGGTACTTCACGCACATGCAAATTCACTCATGCACGAAAATATGCTGATAAGAGTACGGGGATATGCTCTCTGCGGAAATACGGTGCCAACACGGATTTACGTATTGTATGCACTTAGTTCTGTAGTAGCATTTTAAACGCTCCATTTATAGCTGGCTAGCTATATCCGACAAATCATCTACAGCATTCACGGAAATATGAAATGCAATGTAAATTCGGTGGCTCCTCGGAATTCAGTACTTTTCTACTGGTCATCGGCAAAGTCACTAGTTCGGTCTATGGCAGCGTCTCTACAGTGAGTGAGCGATGTCCGAGTTTTTACTTCAGCATATTCCCTCAGGGTTTTAACCTGCCAGAGAGCGAACCAGTGACATTGCCGATGACAGGTAGAAAGTACAGAATTCCGAGGAATTTGAAGTTTAAGTCCTGAACAGGTCTAATTATTTTGATTTTGACTGAATATAACGTTACACTTGAAGCACAGGAGCTTTAACATGTAGGCTCTCCATCGAAATACATTTACACATACCGACGGAGAAAAGACACTCATTCGTAACTAACGTTAGCATTATTTACTTAGCCGAAGAAACCGTAGAAACAAGTGTTTGCCACTAACATGGCGATATCCCCCGCCACCTCAATTTTATGTGTCAGTATGGAGGGATGGAGCCCAATTCTATATCGCGCGGCGGGGGATAATTAACGAGTGCATTTACTGATGATCTTAGGCTAACTCAGGGTTAACTGTTGAAGATTAATATGATGAGCTAAAACAAATAAACTGATAAAGAGCCGAAGTTTTGGTAAACGTTTTCGGTGTATAGTCGGGTGGGTTCAGAATTCTGAGGTGCGCTTCCGGAAATGACATAGTTACCTTATTCCAAATAAGGCAAGCCACGAGGGACAGAGGCGTGACTGCAGCTCGCCATGCGCGTTCATGTGATGTTACTCAACTTGAATTTGAATTTTGAATTTGAATTCTGAATTTGAATTTTTAATTTGAATTTTATGAACTGAATTTGAATGTGAGAGCTGAATGAAATGCTTCAAGTTTTCTCTTAAATTCAAAACAAATAATTGGATTCAGTTTCAGATTACTTGTTAATTCAATTTCAAAACCAAAAAATTCAATTCAAAGCAGGTTTAATTCAATCAAAACCAAAATTCAATTCAAGTTCTGTTGGAACAAATTTCGTTCCATACTTCTGGTTTAAATGGAGAATATGTCATTATCAAAAAAAAAAAAAAATCATAAATAGATTCCATGTAACTATCATATTCAGAATTTTAAACAAGCTTGGCTTCATATGTTTTTTTTTAATTAAGTTGATAATCTTTGTTTCTAAAGTTTAAATTTCAATTTCATGTGTGACTAGCTTCATCCAAGTATACAGTGACCTGAAAAAGTATTTTCCCCCTTCCTGATTTCTTATTTTTTTCATATCTGTCACACTTAAATGTTTCAAATCATCAAAAAAATTTAACATTAGACAAAGACAACCTGAGTGAATACAAAGTGCAATTTTTAAATGATGATTTCATTTATTAAGGGGAAAAAGCTATCCAAACCTACATGTGAAAAAGTAATTGCCCCCTAAATCCTAATAACTGGTTGTACCACCCTCGGCGACAACAACAGCCTATTTTGAGCTTGAACAGCCTATTTAAGGTCATGCCACTGCATCTCAAGTGGATTTAAGTCCAAACTTAGACTAGGCCACTCCAAAATCTTAATTTTGTTTTTTTTTTTTAAGCCATTCAATGGTGGACTTAACTAGTGTGTTTCGGATCATTGTCCTGCTACATAACCCAAGTGCGCTTGAGCTTGAGTTCATGAACTGATGGTTGGACATTCTCCTTCAGGACTTTCCGGTTGAGAGCAGAATTAAGAGTTCCATCAATTATGACAAGTCGTCCTGGTCCTGAAGCACCAAAGCAACCCCAAACCATCACACTACCACCACCATGTTTCACTTTTGGTATGATGTTCTTCTTATGAAACGCTGTGTTAATTTATGCCTGATGTAACGGGACGCACACCTTGCAGGAAGTTCAGCTTTTGTCTTTTCAGTCCACAGAATATTTTCCCAAAAGTCTTAGGGGATCATCAAGATGTATTTTGGCAAATGTGAGATGAGCCTTTGTGTTCTTTTTGGCCAGCAGTGGTTTTCACCTTGGAACTCTTCCATGGATGCCATTTTTGCCCAGTCTCTTTCTTATTGTTGAATCACGAACACTGACTTTAACTGAGGCAAGCGAGGCCTGCAGTTCTTCAGATGTTATTCTGGGTTCTTTTGTGACCTCCTGGATGAGTTATCAGTGCGCTCTTGGAGTAATTTTGGTAGGCCGGCCACTCCTGGGAAGGTTCACCTCTGTTCCAAGTTTTCTCCATTTGTGGATAATGGCTCTCACCGTGGTTCGCTGGAGTCCCAAAGCCTTAGGAATGGCTTTACAACCCTTTCCAGACTGATAGATGTCAATTTCTTTGCTTCTCATCTGTTCTTGAATTTCTTTAGTTCGCGACATGACGTGTTGCTTTTTGAGATCTCTTAGCCTACTTCACTTTGTCAAACAGGTTCTATTGAAGTGATTTCTTGATTCAACAGGTCTGTATGCAGTAATCAAGTCAGGGTGTGGCTTGTAAAATTGAACTTAAAAATGTAGTTAATCACAGTTAATTAATCATTTAAAAGGGCAATTACTTTTTCACATAGATCCAAGTTTTGATAGCTTTTTGATAAATGATGAATGAAATCATCATTTAAAAACTACATTTTGTGTTTACTAGGGTTATCTCTTTCTTATATTCAAATTTGTTTGATGATCTGAAACATGAAACGTGAAAAATATGCAAAAAAGTAAGAAATCAGGAAGGGGGGAATACATCTTCACAGCACTTTGGGTCGTTTGGACCCCGTACCAGTTGGACCCTAACTGAATGGGCCCAGTGCTGGTTGGACTCCAGATTATTTGGACCTAAATCAGTTGGACCCCTGACCACTTGGTCCCCGGTCCAGTTGGACCTCAGAACCTACACAGTTGGACCCCATGCTGGTTAGACCCCAGACCCTAACCCTAACCCAACTAGTCAGGGGTCTAACTGGTCTAGGGTTCAACTTGCCTGGGGTCCACATGGTATGGGGTCCAAATGCTTAGGGTCAGGGTCAAACGCTTAGGGTCAGTCCAACCAGTCAGGGTCCAACTTGTATGGGTACCACAGGTACAGGGTCCAAATCACCCATACCCGCTTCATCCACAAATTTGCCTGCCTTACTCAATCATATGTCATGGTTTCATACAATGAAAGCTCACTGCAATATTAGCATACCCCACATACTTTTACAGGTCCCTCAACATTTGTAATTCCTTGAGCAAAGCAAGCATTCACTACAAGACATGAAACCAGTAGTTCGCTAATTCAGTTTCATTCAAATGAGAATGAGAACTGGAATTTGGATGTCATTTAATTTCCTTTGAGCTCCTGGTTAAGTCCACATTTCTGAAGGCATATTTTATACATGTTAATCCACAGTATCTCAGTACCAAAAATAGTTGTGGTGGCACAAACATTCCTGTAGAAGCATCAGTATGGTGGGTGGCTCAGTAGGATTGGAGAGGAGTCCTGGAGTGCGAACGAACTGCACGACTTGATGTCTGAAACAGATGTATTGTGCATCACACCTACTGAAGTCACACAGCACGTACCCAGCTCTACCAAGGTTCCGCTTCCTGTGATCTGTAGCCTTCGTGAGAAGATCCAATGAATGTACTTTATAATTGAAATAACTTCCAGCACTTACAGAAATGTCCTTCAGGTACTTTTATTAAGGCACGGGCAACTCAAGATGTGTGCGGTTCAGCACTAAGCCCTCATCTTGTGCTGCCCGTGCGTTAATAAAAAGTCCCTGAAGGACATTTTGCGAGTGCCGAAGTTGTTTTGATTATAAAGAACTTTTGTTGAGGCCGTACCCAGTTAAAAGTGGTGCTTGCGCCATTTTTAATTGAAAAGATCCAAAATATGCCCCGTCTCCTGACCACAGGCTCACTGGTTACCCATCTTCCATCACCTTCCAAAATGTGATTTTTCTTCGGTGTTCATGTCTCATCACCAGCATGTCCTCCTTTGGTCAGACTGCCATTTCCTTTTTCTCAGGGTCCCAAAGCAGCATATGACACTGTTGAACGACTGTTAGGAACCTGCCTGATAAGCTTCACACCTGAAACCCAATACTGACTGCTCTATATATTAATTCAGAAGAAAGGTGAGAGGTCAGATCTTGGGGGCTCAAAGTCTTCTCAGTCTTCATTCAGTCTTCTCTTTTTTAAAGCGTACATCTCAGTTGCCATCAAAAAAACTGATGGAAAAGGTGAATATTTTACTTATAAAAATAGCCAGAAGAATCTCGATATGTCATGTCATCTGTGATACAACGTGTATGTTCCTGATTCATTCCATTTCATTGATTGCTTCGCTGTTGCTTTTGTTGTGGGTTTTAATGCACTTCAACAAATGTTCATATTTATTGTGTCTGAATGAAAAGACTGCCACAGAAATGAAGAGGAAGCACATTATCTGGAAACAAAATTAATTCCCCATTCTTTTCCTTTGATAGAAACAACCAAGTTGCTTATCCTGAGTGATCACATGATCAAATTATAGAGACATCATTATATTTCAGCGTCCCTTTATAGACTAATCTGTGGCACACTGCCACATTCAGCACGGCCACCACAAAATGAAGGTGGTCAATAATTGGATTTATTTATGAGAGGCGTGTTTTGAGGCACACAGTCATCACTGATAAACGAGTGCAGAAATCCATGACATCGACAAGGCAGTGAAAGGTCATTTTTTTCCTTTATCTGCAGGGACAAAAAAGTGTATCAATTGGGGTTTTTATGACACATCTGTGATTGCAGTTTACATCACGCCACCAAAGAAGTGCTATGACTCTGCCTGCAGGGTCTGATGCTATATTAAGACCATCATGCTGCCAAGATTACTGCCAAACTTTGGGGTCATCTTATGTGCACGTGTGTGTGAGCATGTGCGTACATGTCCGGACTTGAAAATAGTTGCAATACTAACACACAGCTCGCGGGTCATTTTTCCCCCCCAATTTCACTGACTTAGTTGATGGGAAGGCATCTGGCATTTCTGTAGTAAATTCCATCAAGCACACACTCCGGATAACAGGATTTTGTGTGGATTTAGTTTAATTCTGAAAAGCCCGTCCGCCTGATAGGGGGCAAGTGCAAGGTGGAGAAGAATGTTCTAATTGTTACCTGCAGTATTTTACGAACAGGGAGAGGCACAGTTTCTATGGAAACCAAGACAGATAGCAGACATCTTTATTCATCAAATTCACACCGCAAATTCGAAACCGGTGACAGAAAATAGCAAGTGTGATGCATGAGAGTGACAACAGGAACGGTGCTTAATAAACCCCCCCCCCCTCCCCCCTCCAGGCCAGATCGATAGGGTGCAACTCATTTTTTATTGGACAGCTGGTACATGCTCCCCAACGGGGCCCTGGAAGACGTGGTCTGGTGCATGCAAACCCCTTACGGAAGGTCACGACAGCTGAATCGGAGACGTTACTCTCCCAGTGGAGCTAGGCAGAGCATCGCAGGTCCCGCTAGGTAAGGTGGCCCCTCAAGTCATATGCCTACTTCTGGTAGGAATGTGTGTTCATGCCTGTGCACGAGTCGGCCTGTACAGTGCATGCCTCGATTTGTGCATGTGCATGACCATGACGGAAAGGAGAAACAACCAAGAGAAAGAGTAGGGGCACACGAAGAACGTCTGCAAATGTGCAGCAGTGCTTTTAAGAGGTTTACCTCATCTTCCCTTTGCTGTGTTTTAGGGGTGACCTACCACCAGAGGTGTATAATCCTGGTTCAGAAAGTAAAAGTCCATCCCAGGATATTGTTCCAGCCACAAAAGCCCTGTCAGTTGGCTCTATTCTTCAGCTGGGAGGTAAAACTAACAAGTGAAATCTGCTGATAGGAGTTTACGGGTGGAATGACAACATGGTAGGATTTATACTTTCTGACCCCTGGATTATACACCTCTGCCTACCACACTTCTGAATATCAATGAACATTTCCTGACATTCATTAACATCATCATCACAATGTAGGACTGGATCGCTACCTTCAATATGAGTTTGTTTCTCTCTGAGAAGGTAAATTTTTCTTTCTTTCGGAGGTAGCGTAGCACAAATTGCACCAGAGTTCTTAGCTTGGGAAATGTTCATAGGGCTAACATGATGCAAAGTTTATCCCATGTCAAAAAGGATTCCACAGTTCAGAAAATCCATATTGATAGACACCACGCAATTACCCTTCAATGGGAGCACGGTGTCATACCACTGCTCGCATGCTGCTCCCAGGTTCTGCAGGCAAGTTCCATCGAGAGGCTCTGCCCCCAATTCACGGCAGTTTGTGACCCTTTAATACTCCCCATACAGCTGCAAAAATCCGGCTCAATCGGCTCCCTCTCCCTCTCCTCTTTATGTTCTATTAATAGCAGTCTAAATAACCACAGCGGGAATGCCAATTTGTACGGACGCTTATTTCCACATCATGTCCAAACTGACGGCTTGCATTCAATTTCTGCGGCGCTTGTTAACTGAGGCGGGGCTTCCCACCCTCTGCGCTGGCTGCATTCATGGACAAGAGCATAAAACCGGCCTTGTGTTGAGGGTTTGTCCTCTGCAATGGAGCACCATTCCCTCCCCTCACCTTATCATGGCTTTGAGGCCCCAGGGCTCCTTTATTATACAGCGTGAGTGTGGTGATGTGTGGGGGGCTAGTGCTTTGGTGCTTTGTGTATTTCAGTATGTTAGCGATTTGAAATCTGATCTAATTTGCAGGTGTTCAATTGATGTTTTGTCATTTTCTTAGCGTAGAATGGCGCAGGTAATTCCAAATGTAGTGGGCTTGGTTGTAGGGATTATTCACGCCTGGCCACTAGCGTCCTGGGGCAGAAGCTAGTTGGAGATCACCCTCGCCAGAGCAGAACTGGCAAATGGGAGGTTCAAAGAGTTTAGCAGAAACCCAGTCCAAATCTCAATGGGCGCAGAAGGCTTGAGAGGTGTTCTTAATAAACTGGGCAGAGGAACAGACTGAAGACTGGCAAACAGGAACACGATCCGAATCCTGGAGACCGAGCGAAAGGCTTGGGAGCTTGTACTTATTAATTGGACTAAGAAGAATCGTTCCGTATTTAACTATCATTAAAGGTTACAATGATGTCAGAAAACGATAATCTCATGACTAGGAAGATACTGACTGGTTGCTTTTAGGGAATATGGCAAGTGACAATCCGGCAACTTGTAAAACTGAAAGCAATAGGTTATATACGCCATGGAAACATTATGGGATTTGGGGATCATGTATGCATAACACTTGGCAGGGGAGGCGGGTGAGACATCAAACCGATCCAAAGAGAGAAAACATCAGGGACTCACTCGACGGAAGGAGAGACAAGGGTTGTGACAATTGATAGTAATGCTTTTAGTTCTATTTGAAGTGAATTCCAGAATGGTAATAGATGTCACTGTAATTACAAGCTTTTTTTTAAATAGTCAGGCAGTCTGGCAGGATAAGATGGTTCAGTTTGGCATTGTTTCATGGATTTGCTGATATTTCTGTAGCTCGTAGAGCTTAAGAGTGCTTCATCAGTCCTTACAGGGACATTTCGACCTGGAAAAGAAAGCTATTTATCCAGTTCCACACCTTCACAATTATTTCTGACCATGGAATGGCAGTTCCATCTGAAGTGGTTTGCAGGATCCAATTGCCAAGAGGAACAAAACCTTACAAATAAGAAAGATTCAGCTATAGTATTATTTATATTGTTTTTAAAATGTTTATAGTATGTAAAATGCCTTGATTAATAAATAAATAAATACTTTAAATACATAATAATAATAATAATAATGATGATGATGATGATGATGATGATTGTTGTTGTTGTTGTTGTTATTATTGCTGTTTTTGTTGTTGCTATTGTTATTATTATTAATATTAATGAATCCATAGTTTATGAGAATTAATTACTCTGAAGTGGTCAGACAACTATAATAGTCACAAATATGTCTTAAATTATCTTGTCTTCGTGATGAACTGGTTTAAGCAGAAAAACAGTCTCAACTTGCTTACATTGTACAACTCTATCTAAACACCCACCCGGATCAAGTACTTTGCCTGAGGTTAGAGTCTAAAATCCTAATTGTTTAAACCAACCAACGAAAGCATAGAGTCCTTCTCAAGAGTTTCAGTTCTAACCACTCAAAGAGAACACTCTCTGCCATCGTGGGTCACATTTCACCATTTTACCTGTATTTTCTGTCCACTGTTCCGTGTGTGTGTGTGTGTGTGTGTGTGTGTGTGTTTGTGGGGCGGTTCTAGTGAAGAAGAAACACAATGTCTTTTGAAATACTGGAGCCAATCCTTTTTTCCTCCGCAGTCGTGCAGCTAAACTCTCAGAAATATTGAGCTGGAGGAGGACACTTCCTGTGCAGCATGCACAGGCAGACTGCAGGTGCCCAATTAACTAGAGCGATTGCCATTGAGCCATGAGACTCATTTGTCCTTGTGACTGAAACCCCTCCTCCTCTGGGTGATGCTACACCAATCACACATCTGCTGGCCACAGTGAGCACTGGCAGGGCTTGGATTCCACACTGAACAGTAAAAGGCACACACTGGATTCCTATTACTGCAAAATGAAGCAGTTGGCAGCCCTGATAATTGTGTACTTTCCAGAGCAAGTTGCATTCTTAAGCAGGTTCAGAGGTCAAAAAGGCCGAGTCCCCAATGGTTCCAGAAAGCAAAACTAAGATACTCCATGTGCAAACCAGAGATCAGCGTCAACACAAGGATCTGGTCAATATGCAGACCAGCTGAGATTATAGCCGTAGCTTTCAATATATTCAGTTGGCCACCCGCTCATGCAGGTACATCTGCCACCATCAGAAATACTCTCCGAATTCAAGCAATTGTGGTCCATTTGCCTGAAATCAATTTTCCAAATTGACGAAGTTAGCACTGACATAATTTTTTATACATCCAGTCAATCAAAAAATTACAAGCCGTGTAGAGGATAAGCACAAAAGTGAGTTTGTGACATATGTGAACTGCTGGGATGCAATGCAATTACACTGTCACATAAGCAGAAAAGTAAACCAAATTAGATTTTGTGACATACGGTACACTTTAGGTCAGCCTCATTATAAATGAAGCGGAACCATTTTGCACCTGTAACCCCTTTGCTGCTTTTTGTCATGTAAGCTTGCAAGCGACGCCGGGGGTGTGGTGGTCGGGGGTTCCTTGTGTTCACTCATTTGACTCTTTGAACAGTTGGTGTTTTGGAATTTCATATATTTCAATAATAATTCTGTTTACTTTTTTTCCATCAGGCACATTGTAAATTTAGGCTACAATAAAACTTTGGGGTTGACATCATAATAACATTTGGGAAAGTGCCAATATTATTATTTCCATGACAGCAGTGTTTACCTCCTGTAAGTAGATTACCTGAGTGAAAAGCAGTTTTCCCCTTGAAGGCACATGGCATATTGAATCGAGGGCAGCTCTGCCGGACCAGTCCTCCGGATATCGATATAAGGAGCTAAATTTTCAGCCCCCCCATCAGTAAGCGAGCACATGGCCAGTGGGGTGTACAGTACAAAAGTAGTGAGATCCACAGACCGCTGCGTGGACCTACTTGACCGTGCTGCTGCAATAAGATAAGCTCTTTTAACATTCAGTTTCTTTCGCATTCAGAATTGGGAGAAGTTAAGGTTTGAGACCTGACAAGGTCAAAATTTCTTAAACATGCCAGATTGCCCAGAATTCCGGGCCCCATTCCTGGAAGTACTTCACACTAGACAGCATCACCCCAACAAAGAGATGTTTTTGTGATAAGCTCATTAGTATGCAACAGTTTCCTATATGAGCATAACTGTATCATGGAGCCCCTTACACTCCTGTCACATTACAGTTAAACTTGTGAATCAGACAAATTTTTTGTCCAAAAATTTCGTTTCAGTAATCCAGTTGGGATAAAGCTCCATGACATTGTCGACACAAGACATCTGAATGCACAAAATTCATTTTGGTGATTTTAGTTATTTTCTTCAACATTTTAAAGGAATCTGTGACTAAAAGCTGGAGAAAGTGAGATAAATTGAGAGCTCAAAAAAAGACTATATCTCCCACACCCCCAACTACACATCTGCCAGTGTGCATTCACACAAACACACACACACACACAAAACATATCATATCTTTGATTATGACACTGGTAAGGAGGATAGAGTCTAGGATAAAACTGAGGGTGAAGATGAAGATCAGGCTGCATTATGAGTTGATGGCATAAAATCCTCCGTCAAACTTTTTCTGACAGAGGCAATTCAATCTATAGTCATAAACATTACCAAAGCAGTCAAAGACGTGTGAACAAAGACAAGTGGAAGGAGGTGGACTGGTACCTTATTCAAGCATTCAGGGCTCTGTTGATTCTGCGCAGTGTACAGGTCCAGAAACAAATCCACCACTAGTCTAAGGCCTGCAGAGTTGGGCTGAGTGATTTAACCTTCGCCCCCGCCGCTGAGACACTGGTTGACACTTCTGCGGTCTTCAATTATTTGGTCAGGTATATATGTGGATAGTTTTAGGCATATACAGTGTATCGTGTTTTAGTCAAAGGCGTAAGGGTTACTTTTAAGCGGGAACACTACCCAGTTTTGTTTTGTGCCACGTTTTATTTGATTTGATTTGATTTTGTGCCACTTACAAAAACTGTAAAGGGTATCGAGGCTTTGTCTAGGTTAAACCTTGACACTTAGTAGTCTGGCAAATTATACAGCTTGTTTTCTCTGATATCTAGTGTGGTGAAATCAGTGATGTGCCGTTGGAGGTCAGTTAGGGAAAGTAAAATCCTCACCGTTGAACAAACGATAACTCTATTACTTAGCTTGACTAGCAATCTGAGGATTGATTAACTAATTTACCATACTAAACGGCAGAATGGTGTGACGGTTCCACCCACGACATTATTGCTCAGTGCATCAAACTTAAAATGCTGACGAGACAGCAAGTTTGTTCATATTTGCTCAGAGGAAGTTAACGCAATGCCATTAACAAATATTAAAACCTTTCTTATGCGGCGTTCAATGTGTGCTCATTATGTTTACGATAATATTTCCCCCCTAAAAATATACTTTTTAATGCCATTTTTAAAAAATAGGGAGTTTATTTTCAGTCTTCTTTCATGATCCGATAAACAAAAGATCAAAACAATATACGGAATTACCGAGAGAGTTGAGATTTTTACCTAATTAATTATTAAGATTCACTTCCTTGCAGTCTCGAATCAAAGCATAAAGGTAAATTAATCTTTTTGTCACTATCGCCTCTTAATCATTACAGGCTTAATTGACCAGAAAAAAGGTCAAATTGATTGATTGACAATCAGACATAGTATGCAGAAACGGGTTGACAAAATCTAGCGATAAAAAAGGAGAAGTCATTGCCTACCCTGACCGCGCATCCCTGGGTAAAATTATTCATGCAAACTGCCTTAAATGTTTTACTCAAAAATGAGATGCATAAGCTCAGGTCAATGAGGCCTACAAGCCATAAACTTCAGAAATAGGGTGAACCTGTGATAATTACCAGAAAAAAGGTTGATTAAAAAGATACGTCCCCAGCAGAAAGTACAGGTACATGCACAATAATAGATTAACAAATGAAGACCACAATGGAAAAATGATCAGAGACACATTTTGACATTGTGGAGAAATTATGAATTCAAAATTCGAAACGACCCTACAAACAAAGCACTGAAAAAATATACAAAGAAAATGAAATGTGTAAAAATTATGATAATGTTTAATATTATTATATCTTATAATAATATAAAAAATATACAAAAATGCCAAATTTGGACTCGGATCGTTGTTCCTTTGTGGTTTTCAAATATTTGTAATGGTGTGTCGATAAAACTAAAGAGTGGGGAACATGAAACCAAAAGAACACAAGAGTTAAGTCAAGTCATCACTCAAAATAAACGAGTGCTATCAAAATTAATGACACCACTGTGATTTAGAACAAGAAATAAAAAGACTGTTCATGTTATTATGAGGCTGGAAAGTAATTCTTACAGTGTAGGGTCCAAGAAATCTATTCTTAATGTTTGTATATTTGGATACAATACAACTATTCAGCAAAAATGTGCATTATCCCGTGGACGAGGTCCGTTCCCAACAGTGTCTACGGCCTTAGCTGGTATGACTCCATTCTATTAAACATAACCGTTGCTTCATCAATAACTCAGAGACAGATTGAGGTAATGGCTTTTAGAATGGCCTGGAATCCTACCACATGACTGCTCCTTTCCCTGCAACTGCAAACCCCATGAGAATTACTCACTCATCCATTGTATTTCTTACTCTGCAATCCTGGGCAAATACCCAGCTGGATGGTTCTTCCCTATTCGGCAGTTTAATTACTCCCTGAGTTATTTGGCTCACGAAAGCGTCTTTACCACTGTTGATATGTGGAAATACTGCTGCAATATCCCACTTTACTGGGGCTGGCTAGCTCACGCTGAGGGCAGAGATTAACCCACACAAAGTTCACTGTAATTGATTTTCATACCCCTCTTACATCCAGGAATTACGGTGTGTTCATTAAGTTGTGACTGATATCATGAGCTGCAGCTACATACAGTATATGCTCTGACTTCATCTCTGGGTTTGCGTAACAGCTCCACAAAATCCATGATACAAAACACCAGACATGATGGCGGATCCTGCAGCTTGTGTGTCTCTTTTGACTGGTTTGACGTTCTGCGTGCCTCTCCTACCAGGTGATATGCATTCATGTTTTCCATTGCCTTACTTGTGTGCTGACATTTATATACCCCTTATGTTGAAAGTGCAAGTTGCTGGATTTTTGCTTGCTTTATCCCCTTTAGCAACCAGTCAGTATCCTCCTAATAAAAGTTTATCATGTTCTGAAATTATCTCTTATCTTTAAAGATAGTTGAATACAGAAATCCTCTTCCTAGCTATAAGAACAAGCTCCCAAGGTTTGCTCCGGCTCACCAGGGTGGGGACAGTGATCCTTTTGCATCATTCTTCAGTCGGTTCCTCTTCACAGTTTTTTTTGGAACACCTCCCAAGCCTCCAGTGGTCCTCAGGATTGGGACAGCATTCCTGCTAAACTCTCTGGTCCAGCTATCTGACAGTTCTGCTCTGGCAAGTGTGCACTCGATCTGTCTGGTGTCCTGGGTCACCTATGGTCAGGCGCAGACGCGCCCCGGCACTCAGTCTGTACCATCTGAACTGTGTCATTCTGCTCTGGGCTTTGTCCATCTGTCAGTACTGTATAACTATCAATAAATCCTTCTATTGAATTGTACTCTGACTCTGCATTTGGTCCTTGGTCTGGATCAGAAGAGCAGGTCACCATAGGTTGATACTTGTGTGCCCAATGCATTGGGTTTGCCCCAACAACATGGTTTGGGGGAAAACAATTGACACTCCAAATTATATACGCGTATGTCAGGTGCCAATTTATTGGGGTTTTTTTTGGGGGAGGGTTTTGAGAATAAGATCCACAGATCAGTCAAGGATACCTGTTATTAGCCAGAGACAGCTCTGACTTGTATTCAGAATATCAACATTGGTAAATACATAAAAGCCTGGGTCAAAAATAGTCCTATAGATCAAAGTGCCTAAGATACTGTTATAATTAGAAATGCACACCTGAATTGTGTACACCTTTTTCAGTTTTTTGCTTCTCAAAGACTTGAAAATAAAACCCCAATTCCAAAAAAGTTGGGATGCTGTGTAATTGGTAAATAAAAACAATGCGATGATTTGCACTTTTCATAAACTCACATTTTATTCACAATAGAACATTGACAACATATCAGATGTTGAAAGTGAGACATTTTACCATTTCATGAAAAATATTTGCTCATTTGGAATTCAAAACGTTGGGAGAGGGGCAACAAAAGGCTGGAAAAGTAAGTTACAAACAACAAAACAGCTGGAGGAGCATTTTGCAACTAATTAGGTTAATTGGGAACAGATCCGAAACATGACGGGGTATTAAAAGAGTATTTTAGATGAGTCACTCAGAGGTAAAGATGGACAGAGATTCACCAATCTGTCTAAAACTGTCTAAAACTTGTGGAACAATTTCAGAAAAATGTTCCTCAGTTTAAAATTGCGAAGAATTTGAATCTGCAGTGCATAATATCATCAAAAGATTGAGAGAATCTAGAAAGATCTAGAAAAGCTACCGTCTTCTCTGGGCCAAAGTTTATTTAAAATGGACTGAGGCAGAATGAAAAACTGTTCTTTGGTCAGTTGAAACTAAATTTGAAATTCTTTCTGGAAACCACAGATGCCGTGTCATTTGGTCTAAAAAGGAGAGGGACCACCCAGCTTGTTTTCAGCGCACAGTTCAAAAGCCTAAATTTCTGATAGTATCAGGTTGTATTAGTGCCTATGGCATGGGGAGCTCATACATCTGGGAAGGCTTTATCAATGCTGAAAAGCATAGAGGTTTTACAACAACAGATGCTCCCATCCAGAAAACATCTCATGCTTATTTCTGCAAAACACTACTAAACCACAAACCGCATCCATCACAACAGCATGGCTTCACAGTAGAAGAGTTTGAGTGCTGATCTGAACAGCCTGCAGCCCAGACCATTCACTAATAGAAAACATTTGGCACATCATAAAATGAAAAATCCAGAAGACCCAGAACTGTTGAGCATCTAGAATCCTACATCAGACAAGAGAGGGAAAACATTCCTCTCCCAGAAATTCAGCAATTGGCTAACCACTTACCAGATGTTTATAGACTGTAGTTAAAAGAAGAGGGGATACTTAACAATGGTAAACATGGCCCTATCCAAACTTTTTTGAGATGTGTTGCTGCCATCAAATTCAAAACTATGCCTATGCCGTCGAAGGCGACGACTTGGGGTATATCCCCAAACGCCCCCAATCCTCCAATGCCCCAATCCTTGAATAGACTTTTATTTGAACTTAATTTCAGGTCAATCGGACAAATGGTTCTGAAGATATGGCCAAAATGGTAATTTTCCATCACAAAGCGCCACCTAGTGGCAAAATATTGAACCATAAAGGTATTATGACATCATGTGACACGTTGTGAGGTCACGACCTTGCAGTTGCACATACTTTCATATCAATTGAACAATTGTTTCCAAATATATGGCTAGAATGGTGAATTTTATGTGACAAAGCTCCACCTTGTGTCAAAATTTTGACCCAAACAGATATAATGTCATCGTTGATCACATCCCCAGGCCATTACCTTTCATTTGCACTTCATTTGAGGTGAATGGGACAAATATTTCCAGAGATATGATAAAAACAGTGATATTTCAGTTTTTGGCCCCTGGTGGCCAATATAGGAATTATGAATTGTCCAAAATCGAATCAGGCCTTCCTCTCTGTGATACTTACGTATATGCAAAACATGAAATTTCTAATTGAAATATTACTGAAGTTATCGCGTTAACACGTAGGGCAGCGCGGTGGCGGCAGTCGGACCAAAAACATAATATCCCCGAAACGCCAATCGGCATTTGGGGATATAATGAGCTAATATTTTTCATGAAATGGTAAAATTTCTCACTTTCAACACTGGTGGGTTGTTCATGTTCTATTGTGAATAAAATATCAGTTTATGAGATTTGCAAATCATTGCATTCTTTTTTATTTACATTTTACACAGCATCACAACTTTTTTGGAACTGGGGTTGTAATTCCAATAAATATATTTCCAAATACATCAAATAAACTGGCACTTTTTTTTATAAAGTTTATATCAAATGACCATTTCAAAGGCCAAGCAGTACTTCTATTTAAAATACATTTGACACAGGTCTGAATTTGGACCAGATGTATTCATTTCTAAGGCATATATACAAACCCCAAAACCAGTGAAGTTGGCACGTTGTGTAAATCGTAAATAAAAACAGAATACAATGATTTGCAAATCCTTTTCAACCTATATTCAATTGAATGCACTGCAAAGACAAGTTGCTTAATGTTCGAACAGGTAAACTTTGTAATTTTTTGCAAATATTAGCTCATTTGGAATTTGATGCCTGCAACATGCTTCAAAAAAGCTGGCACAAGTGGCAAAAAAGACTGAGAGAGTTGAGGAATGCTCATCAAACACTTATTTGGAACATCCCACAGGTGAACGGGCTAATTGGGAACAGGTGGGTGCCATGATTGGGTATAAAAGCAGCTTCCCTGAAATGCTCAGTCATTCACAAACAAGGATGGGGCGAGGGTCACCACTTAGTGAACAATTGTGTGAGCTGATTGTCGAACAGTTTAAAAACAACATTCCTCAACGAGCTATTGCAAGAAATGTAGGTATTTCATCATCTACGGTCCGTAATATCGTCCAAAGGTTCAGAGAATCTGGAGAAATCACTGCACGTAAGCGACAAGGTCGAAAACCAACATTGAATGCCCGTGACCTTCGATCCCTCAGGCGGTACTGCATCAAAATCCGACATCAGTGTGTAAAGAACATCACCACATGGGCTCAGGAACACTTCAGAAAACCACTGTCAGTGACTACAGTTCGTCGCTACATCTGCAAGTGCAAGTTAAAACTCTACAATGCAAAGCGAAAGCCATTTATCAACAGTACCCAGAAACGCCGCCGGCTTCGCTGGGCCCAAGCTCATCTAAGATGGACTGATACAAAGTGGAAAAGTGTTCTGTGGTCTGACGAGTCCACATTTCAAATTGTTTTTGGAAACTGTGGACGTCGTGTCCTCCGGACCAAAGAGGAAAAGAACCATCGGACTGTTATCGGCGCAAAGTTCAAAAGCCAGCATCTGTGATGGTATGGGGGTGTATTAGTGCCCAAGGCATGGGCAGCTTACACATATGTGAAGGCACCGTTAATGCTGAAAGGTACATACAGGTTTTGGAGCAACATATGTTGCCATCCAAGCAACGTCTTTTTCATGGACGCCCCTGCTTATTTCAGCAAGAGAATGCCAAGCCACATTCTGCACGTGTTACAACAGCATGGCTCCGTAGTAAAAGAGTGCGGGTACTAGACTGGCCTGCCTGTAGTCCAGACCTGTCTCCCATTGAAAATGTGTGGCGCATTATGAAGCGTAAAATACCACAACGGAGACCCAGGACTGTTTAACAACTTAAGCTGTACATCAAGCAAGAATGGGAAAGAGTTCCACCTGAAAAGCTTCAAAAATTGGTCTCCTCAGTTCCCAAACGTTTACTGAGTGTCGTTAAAAGGAAAGGCGATGTAACACAGTGGTAAAAAGGCCCCTGTGCCAACTTTTTTGCAATGTGTTGCTGCCTTTAAATTCTAAGTTAATGATTATTTGCAAAAAAAAAAATTAAGTTTCTCAGTTTGAACATTAAACATCTTGTCTTTGCAGTGTATTCAATTGAATATAAGTTGAAAAGGATTTGCAAATCATTCTATTCTGTTTTTATCTACAGAATACATTATTTACATAACGTGCCAACTTCACTGGTTTTGGGTTTGTACAAGAATTCCGAAATATTTGAGACGAAGAGTAAATTGTGAATAAAATCAAAATGCAATGACTCTCAGATCACATGAGCCAATATGTTATTTACAATAGAACATAGGTAATAGGGCTGGGGCGATTCTGAATCGATTCTTTTTTAAGGCGTAGTTCCACTGCCTGCTGCCATGGGGCGAACATCCGAGCTTTCCCTTTTCCTTTATTAAACCCACGCAGGTAGAGCCAAAGTGCCTAATATCAAAGGGGAAATGCTTCCAGAAATATACTTGACTGACATCAGTATTTTTCGGCGACATGCTGCACGGAGCCAAGTAAAGGACTACAGAATCGTCTCCTATTAACCAATTAGGCTACTCTAATAAAAGTAAGCTGTTCCAGTTTACTTGCTTGATTAGCAATCAAATGGTGGATGCGTTTACTCTCTAAGTTGAATGAGATGAGCTGTTTATTAAGGCAGCGTGTTTAATCCCTGAATTTTCAAATTTAAATGACCATAGAACAGCACAGCATGAACACGATTTCCATTGCCAAGCATTTCGTGCGACTGTGATAATTTACATTCACGTTTCATCCGCTTTTCAGAATGTTTTCCACCTTGTGTATTTTTTAGATGCTTGAAATCCAGAGCGATCTGAAAAGAAATCTCTTTATGTTTAGTTTATTATTATAGATCTCCTTAAAATACTACAATGAGAGATGAAATGCAGAGTTGGGATATGATGATGTTGAATGACAATTTTTTTAAAAAGTGTGATAAGACCACTTACCGTCATGGGGTTGCGTGTAATTTCTTGAAACATACACACCTGAAGCGGCTTAAACAATTTGAAATGCCATCAGGAAGAAGCATGAGTTTAGATTTCGCTAATTGCAGGAAGATTTAAAAAGGTCTTCCTCTGAATTGCATCTCTCATTGTAGCATTTTAGGACATTATTAAAGATAAATTTAAAACAGATTTTTTATTAGATCGCCCTGGATTTTAAGCGTCTAAAAAATACACAAGGTGGAAAACATTCTGAAAAGCGGATGAAACGTGAATGTGAATTATCACAGTCGCACGAAATGCTTGGCAATGGAAATCGTGTTCATGCTGTGCTGTTCTATGGTCATTTAAATTTGAAAATTCAGGGATTAAACACGCTGTCTTAATAAACAGCTCATCTCATTCAACTGAGAGAGTAGACGCATCCACCATTTGATTGGTAATCAAGCAAAGTAAACTGGAACAGGTTACTTTTCTTAGAGTAGCCTAATTGGTTAATAGGAGACAATTCTGTAGTCCTTTATTTGGCTCCGTGCGGCATGTCGCCAAAAAATACTGATGTCAGTCGAGTTTTATTTTTTTCCCGGAAGCATTTCACATGCCCTTTGATGTTTGGCGCTTTCATTCAACCTGCATCGGGTTTAATAAAGGAAAAGGGAAAGCTCGGATGTTCGCCCCATGGCGGCATGTAGTGGTAGTACACCTTAAAAAAAAAATCGATTCAGAATTGCCCCAGCCCTAATAGATAACATTTCAAGTGTTGAAACTGCAACATTTTACACTTTTTTCCACAAAATGAGCTTATTTCAAATCTTCTAGCTGCAACAAGTCTTAGAAAACACAGGCAAAAAAGGACTGAAGAAGCTATTAATATATAAGAGATTCAGCTGAAAGAACATTTAGCAAGTAATTACGTTAACTGGCATCAGGTGTGTAACATAATTGGCTATAAAAGGGATGTCTCGGAGAGGCTGAGTCTCTCAGAAATAAAGATGGCCAGAGGCTCTCCAACCTGTGAAGGCTTGCGTAAAAAAATTGTGGAATACTTTAAAAACAATGTTCCTCAGCATCAAATTGCTAAGGCGTTGAAGGTCTCATCATCGGCAGTGCATAACATCATCAAAACACTCAGAGAAAGTGGAAAAATCTCTGTGCGTGAGGGACAAGGCCGAAGACCTTTACTGGATGCCCGTGATCTTCGGGCCCCCAGACACCACTGCATCACTCACCGGCATGATTCTGTCATTCACATTACGAAATGGGCCCTGAAATATTTCAAGAAACCACTGTCTGTGAACACAGTAGGCCGTGCCATCCACAGATGCCACCTAAAACTCTATCATGCAAAAAGGAAGCCATTGTTGAGCATGATCCAGAAGCGCCGCCATGTTCTGTGGGCCAAGTCTCATTTAAAATTTGTCAAATCCAAATTTGACATTCTTGTTGGAAATCATGGGCGTCGTGACCTCCGCTAAAGAGGAGAAAGACCACCCCTCCTGTTATCAGCGTTCAGTTCAAAAGCCAGCATCTCTGATGGTATGGGGATGCATTAGTGCATATGGTGTGGGACACTTGCATGTTTTAAAAACCACCATGAATGCTGAAAGGTATATCATGGTTTTAGAGGAACATATGCTCCCATCCAGACAACATCTATTCCAGGAAAGCCCTTGCGAATTTCAGCGAGACAATGCAAAACCACTTACTGCAGCAATTACAGCTGCATCGCTTTGTTGTAGAAGAGCTGAACTGGCCTGCCTGCAGTCCTGATCTTTCACCAATTTCAGAACAGTTGACGCATAATTAAATGAAATGTCTGTCAAAGGAGACCCAAAACTCTCCAGCAGCTGGAAGCCTGTATTAAGCAAGAGTGGGATCAAATTCCAATGGCTAAACTCAAGAAACTTGTCTCCTCAATGCCCAGACACCTCCACTCTGTGTAAAAAAGAAGAGGGGATGCTACACCATGGTAAACAGGCCCCTGTACCAACTTTTTTGAGACCTGTAGCAGCAATCAAATTTGAAATGAGCTCATTTTGTGGATGAAATTGTTTCAACATTTGCTATGTTATCTCTGTTCTATTGTGAATAAAATATGGGCTGGTGTGATTTGAAAGTCATTGCGGTTTGATTTTATTCTCAATTTACACTTTGTCCCTACTATTTTTTAATTGGGGTTGTACAACTCCTTTCATATTTTGGTCAAGATTAGCATTGTCAACATGCAATGTCAACAGGTTATAAGGCTTTGCTCCAGAATGACAGGGTTTCTAAATGCACTGCATTAGTGATAGTGTGGCTCACCGGGTTGTTTGCTATGCAGGGCCCATCAGCTCATTTCTGCCTCTCTATTATGTATCATACTCATTATATATGAGACAATGCTTTGGTTAGGCCTTTCCATTTGTCAGATACAGATTCAATTAACATAAAATATATTAGAATATTACATCATAATCATGAAAGCACTCTGCGGGTGAAAACCTTGAAAATGGGGAAAAAAATAAAAGCTGATGTTAAACTATAGTTAATTTGCTGGACTGAGTCCAGGCAAACAACTGTGGGTCATGTAACAACAGAAAGCTCAGGACAGAAGAAATATGGCTCAAGCTTAGTGCATGTCTGTGCGAGTCAGCAGTGAGAAAGGCCCAGATTTATCAAAGTCACCCAGCACAATTAGCAGCAATTTTATGTCAGGGAGCAACAATGTCCGCGCTGAAAAATTGGGGGAAAGTGCCAACTAAATGGACAAGTCTCCTGTTATCCCAGCGCTCTACATCTCCGCAGACTGTCCTATTCCCCTGTCCAAGCCATCAGCGCCTGTCACTGATTTATCGGGTAATTCAGTCTTCGTCGATGTGTCTTGTGCTAATTAAATGCATCGTGCTCCATCCAGAAATGTCACAATTGATTTGTCTTCCGCTGGCCCAGACTTTATTTCAATCTTCGGGGGAAAGAGAGAAAGGGGCAGAGAGGAAAAAAAGCAAAGAGAGAATGAGACGGAGAAGAAATAACATTCTTTTTTAATAAGAAAGGAGAGCAGGAGAGTTACCCCAGGCCTTGTTTCTCCCAGAGGGGAAACTGCCCACACAGACAATCACACAGCCAACAGTGCGAAGTGTGCACTCCCACTGTTGATGTAGAACAACAACCGACACCATCTTTTGATCCAGGTCCAGCAGATGCCATGATCAATATTGAGATGTACTGCCAACACTTATTGTCAGACTGAGGGTGATTATTTTTGAGATACACCGATGGGAAATGATTGGCCATCAGAACCAGGCTAAACACGAACAACCAATCACAATTCAGGGCTTGCGTTAGCAAGCATGAATCCAGCCATGTTTAGTGAAGAAGCCATATTAGGCCTCCCTTATGTTCATTTCAAATGCAACCCAAACTGAATCCTTCCTTTACCATCCAATGAATGAATTAGCCACATAAAATCTATGGAATGTGTGTACACGCTAATGTGCATGAGAAGAAAATGATGAAATTCATTATTTTCACCTTGTGCATATGTATAGCTGCAAACATCATCATAGTGACATAATTTGAAGAATAGATGGTAAAACCATATATGGACTTGTAAAAACTTGCATTAACTGCTTAGCCAATGAAGATTGATAAGGAAGAGAGAGAGAGAGAAAATGATAGAGAGATAGAGAGAGAGAATGACAAATATGCTTTTCCTATCAAATCCCTGTTAATAGGACTCAGCAGCCTCTTTCACACCCCACAACAAATGGAGACATCAGTGGTATTAGAACAGACAGGGGGCCTTTAAGCTACTTGGCACAATTTGCTGTGAGTTAATAGTCTCTTTCTCCAGCAGATTTGATAAGCGCAGAAGTGAATCACATCCCTGGCCAGATAGTTCCACGGTACTTGTCACATTTGATCAAATCAGTGTTTTTCTAGCGAGGGGCTTCGGTGTAATGGGCTCTCTGGGGCAGCAGTGCACAGGGGAGAAGGGGGCCATGTTAAATTCTCATTACCAAGATTAAAACATTTGTTTACTGGTGGAGATCATGAGATTGAAATCCCAGAGCTTTTCCTGCAGCAAAAAATATGCTGGATTTCAAAGTAATGCTGTGTCCACCTTTAGAATGTGGACAAACTACCACTGGGATCTATTCTATATAAGTACAATGCACTTTTAGTTTTTTTTCCCAAGGTGTTCTCTCTCTCTCTCTCTCTCTCTCTAATTTTACAAACAACTGAATGCAAGATGTCTGTTACATTTCATTTAAATGGAAATTACTGTATACTCACCCTGACATTGCACAAGAAGCAGCCAGGTGTTTACCAGCCAGCTAGTAAATCAAATCACTGGAAAACTCGTTAATAGAGGAGAATTATCAAAAACAGGCCAAGACTAATCTTCAGTGTAACATTCCTTCTTCACCCCGCTCAAAAAAGTTTGGCAGCCTCTACAGATTGGCTGGGGGGATATTGACCACAGTAATGTTCAATAAAAGATCTGCCTGAATGGCAAAAGGGCCCGTCTGTATCAGAATGACTGTAATGAGGAGCATAGATACTGAATCACAGAACCAGACTCCTTGTGCATGAAATCCTGTGTACATTCATATTGCCCTGGTCTTTGTCCTCCCTTTGTACTTTGTTTTATGAGCTCTGCTGCACAGCGCTGGTAAAATTGTGATCTGAGTGACAGCAATATTTTCCCAAAGGACACTGGAAGTATCTTATTAACAACTTACTCTTGCTAAAATCCAACCACTTTGCTTTCTTATAACCATTTCATGAGAAAAGAGCAAACTCCAGAGCTAAGTGTCTTCCTGACTCACTTGGAATGAAGTGACTTTGAATGGATCCTCACTTTTCTTCATGTTTGACCTGAATACATCAAGCAAGAATTTCACAAGCTACTGCTTCCAGATTGAATAGCATCTCCTGCAACTACATCTCCAGACTCCTTTTGTGCTAATTTCCCTGTTGATTGCATTGCATTATAAGAGCTAAATTTCATCTACAAATAGTCAAACGTGCCATTGAGTTAGGCCTAATCTTATTTTGTATAAATACTGACTCGAAGTTTAGTATTAGTATTAGTATAGTACAGTATTACCCACCACTAGATATAAAACAGTCCAAGGTTGGCAGAATGAACATAAGCATTGTCACCCTAACATTAAATGTAATCATATGCTAACACATATTGTCATTACAATAGAAGTGCTGGCAAAGGGGCCCCTTTACTGATGGCTGTGGTTCTTGCAGCATAATGTTGGTCATTTATTGCGCACCAAAAGTTTGTCAAAAAATATCCAGAAATTAGACATTTAGGCTAATTTGGCAAAAAAAAAAAAAAAAACCATACTAATTGAGAATGTAATGATTTTATATAATCAATTATGTTTTGAGGGCTTGAGGGGAATTTTCATCTAAACTTTTCCCCTTCCAGTTTAGTTTCAAATGTAGAGACTTACAGCCCTGGGCCAGAAATATCCATTTATACCCAAAAGCATTAAAGCTCCAATGGATCATATTTCGTGAAACTTGACACTTGGCTAAACATTGAATGAAAACTATGGAAAACTATTTTGTATGCGTATTTATCATCGTTGACCGAATTCTCAAAGTATTTTTTTCCTTTCAAAAGCATTCTTTGGGCTTTTTAATACGATTAATTTACATTCACACAATTCAAAGCTTATTGAACGGAGAAAGTTCAACTTCTAGCCTAATGAAATTCGACGCGCTGGCCACAAATGGAATGTCATGAGGTTTATAGCTGGTTTCGTGAGATTAAGCTTGTTCTCGCGATAGTATCGTATAAGTCCCGCTGGTCTTATTCCTCATTTGCAGACATTCTTCACGTCAAGGACGCTCCGCTTCAGGTCTCCCACCTTTTCTAACCATTAGTAGAAGTAGACGAAATTTGCACTTCTCTTTTTCGATTATGATTAAATTGAATGGTGTTGCTTAATGCTCAAAGACCATATATAGTCCAGTCTTCCGTATGGTAACGTTACTCTAGTTCATTAATCCGCCTCAGAATGGAAGTGAAACGGTCACTAGTTAAAAGACAGTTTGAACTTGTCTGGTGTATGTGCATGCATATACTTTCTAACTAATAATAAACAATTACAACTGCATAACGTGGGGCTTCGTGAGTGTTATGTTTTCTTATGGCTTAGCGTTAGTTTCTGTAATAACGAGTTTACTAACAAAGAAGCCTATGTCAGTGCGAATTGAAATTTAGTTGTCTCTTAGCGCGATACTGTAGGTTCTCTGTAATTCGCGCAAACAACGATATATAATTCTGCAAGCTAGAATAAACCTAAAGAAATATAAATATATTTGTGATAGCCCACAGGAAAAGGGTGTATAAGAGCTATTTTGGTCAAACTGACTTAAGTACATCTGATGATCCCTCATCATGTATTAAACATAGAAAATCAGTTTTCTCTAAAACGTAAGAAAATCCCATATAACGTACACCCTTTTCCTGTGGGCTGTCACATATATGTTTTTATTGAATTATTTTGCCTCGAAGCTACACTCAGCGTGGCATAGCTATGTAAGGGGGCTGGTCACCATTGCTGGTACGATGCAGTAGGCTACTGAAATATGAAAGTTCAAAGTTCATTTCTCAACGCGTTTGTGCACGCGCTTACGGTTCAGTTATTCAACCCCTGTGTTAAAATCAAGGCTGAGAAAATGTTTGGGAAAGTGACCAAATTCGGACCCTTTACCGACATATTTAAATATGTGTCTTAATCCCTGGTCTAGTTTCAGCCATCTTCATCTCTATTTCGCATTTCAACTGTGGATCAACAGAGGGGTGCTCTGCGACTAAATTTCAACATTAGCCACGATTTCTATGTGAGGGCTGGCGCGACAAGCGCTACAGGGCCAGTGTTCCCTAACCCTCTCCTGGAGGCCAACCTGTCCTGCTTGTATTAGATCTCTCCCTGCTCCAGCACATGTGATTCAAATGATCAGGCTGTCATCCATAGATATATATATATTTAGAACAGAATATATATATTTAGTGTTCTATATATATCTATGCTGTCATCAATCAGCTTTCGGGGTGATTAACGAGCTGATCATTTGAATCACCTGTGCTGGAGCAGGGAGAGATCTAAAGCATGCAGGACCGGCGGGCCTCTAGGAGAGGGTTGGGGAACACTGCTATAGGGGAAAGTGGTACAAAACAGCCCCCGCGGGTCATGTGACCCACCCTTGAAATATGTACTTTGCAGTTGCTGCTATCTATCGGTTTCTTTGTAGGAATGAACAAGTGCGCATGAGAAGCAAATAAGGGTCTGTCCCAATGCCCACACTTCTACTCACAATTGACCCCAGCTTTAATATTTGCGTGTTCCCGTGAAGGGCAAGGGTGTCCCAAACTGTAAGACAGGGGTCCCCAATCTTTCCCAGAAAGGGCTGGTGTGGGTGCAGGCTTTCATTACAACCAAGCAGCTACACTCCTGATGCTACTAATCAAGCTTATTAGCAAAGAGTCCAGGGATTGACTAGTAGTATCAGGTTTGTAATTGTTTGGTTGCAATGAAAGCCTGCACCCACACTGGCCCTTTCTGGGAAAGATTGGGGACCCCTGCTGTAAGATGATTAAGGGAAGAGCTTTTTCGCCCTTAAAATTCCCACTTAATTCTAAGGGCTGGGCGATGCTCACTACCAACTGAGGGGAAGAATGAATTTCGCAGGATGCACTGCCAGACTATCGAACTGGACGAGTTTTCCATGTTGAGGGCAGCTGCCGTGAAAAAAGCATTGCACAATTGTATGCACGATTTCCGTAAGCATGCATGCAAAAAATTCAAAACCTATTGGAATGTGTTAGGCTATGTTTGTGGATATACAACTTTATCGGTAAGTGTTGATTTACAGTATGAATGCTTGAAAATCGCTAATTCACGTTGTAGCCAGCATGATATCCACCGCGTTCTCTGTATAGCAGTAATGCTGCATGCATTTGGCTAATGTAGGTATGTGACAAAGAGAGATTGCATTTGGCTGTAACTGGTCCCTCTGCGACTAATGAAAATCATTCATGCTTTCTTTCCTGATTTTTTTTTTTTTTTTTCTTTTCTTTTGAAACATTTATTATTTTGTTCTTTGGACTGTCTACCGTATTTGAGGTAAAATTAACCTTAATTGAAAGGATTCGCAAAGCACTTTATTTGATCCGCAGCGACTGAAATGGGTCACCAAACAATTCATTGTTTGGGGTACTATAACTTTTTTTTTATTTTTTGGCCAATTTTCATGATCTTGGGGTCAACTAGTAGTTCTTTTCAAGAGCTTTAAATAGGTAATAAATTCATCAAAATTGATTGAATTTGAATTTTTTTTTTTTGTCACATACCTAGCTAATGTTATCGTTATGCGTGACGAGCAGGCCTGCGTTTTACACGTGTTATATTCCAATTTATTTGAAATTTGTGTCGTGACATGACCTGGTTTGTGATAGTGAATGCGAACATGCCACGACAGCTACCCGGTTGTAGCTGCGTATGTAAATTTCCAAATTTGCAATGATCGCTCTGGCAAGCCATGGAATGAGTCGATAACTGTATAACCGAGGTCACCAATAGGCGTACCGCGGTCCAAGTCCGGACCCAGACGCCGTCCCATCCGGACCCATAGCTGTAACCAAATATCAGTTTCGTTGTGTTTTACTTAATTTTAGCAGATTTAAATTTAAGTAGCCGCCTCTTTTCCAGACTTTACGGTAACTACGCATCCGCGCATTTGTGTGGGCGGTGTATGCCCTCACGCTTCTGCAGTGTACCAGCGGCCGTGTCAGAAAGTTATGAGAAAGAAATACACTGGAGAGACACAAGGCGAAAGAGAGAACAGCGGGGAGAGAAAGACTGAGCCTGTAATAGTGAAGGAACGTGACATGGCTTGTTCTAAACGGCGCAAAGTGGACCATGAAAACAGCTTTCAAAGCGGAATGGACAGAATCTTATGTTTATCCTCCCCGCTGGAAGCTCAAAGCCGCTGTGTCATATGCTCCGAGACGATGGCGCTAGTGAAAAGTGCAAACGTAAAACGCGACTGTGAAATTAAAGAGATGGTGAGCTGGCGATGGGAGGCGGGTCGGCTGAAACCCGTCCCTTAAAAATAACGATTAGTCATGACCTGTTTTAAATCAAATTGGAAGCAATGCATGTGTTTCATGATTGTTTAAATGCAACAAGATCATTTGAAACGTCTTTATGCAATTCCATTGCTTCCAACCCCCGAGTGAAGAAGTCATCATCACCGTAACGCATGTGAAACTGATCAGCCTCCATGCACAAGGACTTCACTTCTGCGCGAGAATCTCTTACATACGCGTTGATTGAATAGTTATTGGCAACAGCAGAGGAACGTAAATATGCCACTTAATTCACAGCAAATGCATGAAATGCAATAGCTGGCAGATATGCGTTATTAATGAAAACTGACCACACCTGATAATGTTGAGAGTTTTCGGAGTTTCCCGAATCGTAATTTAAATGATTGAAAACGTCATGACCAATCATTATTTTTAAGGGATGATTTTATCCTCCCTTATCGCCAGTTCAGCAGCTGCCACTGAACACAATTCTGCATTTCAGAATATTTAAAATTCAGGCAGACAAAACCACAGCTCACTTCTCTCACTAAACAGGAGAAAGTAGGCAGTGGGAGGGAAAGAAATTAATTTTTATTATTAAAGTCCTTAATATTATAATCCCCAGTTGAATGTGAAAAAAATGTAAACTATACAGTTCACGAGACTGTGGAGGGAAGAAAGGAAACTCAAGCTACACTTTTTTTCTAAAATGTAAGCACTTGAAGATGCACAGTCATGTCTCAAAGCTTTGATTTGCTTGTATGCTATTTGAATTGGAGATCTTATTTGACTTGGAGTACATTTACATTCCTTTTACTTTTATTATTATTTATTATGGTATGTAGCCTGTGTGATTATATGTTACTGTATTATGATGCAACTTAGGTAATAGACATGATGATGCTGCGGACCTTTACATGCTGAAATTTTTACTATCTGGACCTCTTTGATTTGTAATTGAATACCCCTGCTGTATAATGTAGGCTGTTCAGTGTACAAAACCGATACAGATTACATGATAGAACGTAAACGCCTCGTAATAAGTGCAAGAAGCGTACGTCAGCCTATACGCGTGACGTACGTGGACACACGTGTTCATGCAAATTTGCATGAAGTGGCGTCCCAATTCTTAGGTGAAATTCCCTTCCCCTCAAAACAACCCCTTCCTCGTTAAGGGAAATCTTCGTATTTAGTGTACTTGAAACCAGGGTTAAGATTCAGGGAAGAGAATTGGGATTGGGCCTAACACTAGGGCGACCATGAGAAGTGCCGTTGCGCTTCTAGATCTAAGCCGATAAAATTTTCTGCACCAGATAATCTTGCGGTCAGCCTGTCCGAAAATAAGCGTCAGTATTGACAGCGCGTGGCAATTGTTTTACTCCTATGGTATATCGCATGGTCTGTTCCAAGGGTCAGTGGAGGACAGATCAAAAAGTCCACTGCAGTAACGTCATTGACTAATAAGGTTAAGATATTTTGTACTCGGTTGTGGGGCAAAATGACCCCTGGTCTGTTTTACCCCAACCTTGGGCCGTTTTACCCCACATTCAAATTTAGTCACCACATGCTTAAAGTTACCTTCAGTGATCTGAATGAATCTGTCTATATATATATATATATATATTACTCTTCCAAAAAAGAAACTATACATTGTTGTTAGCATCAATTTATTATACATGAAATGTTTTGACAAATGTGGAAAACATATTGAAAAGAAAGTGTAATCAATAATTCAATATTGAATAAAATAAATTCAATAAATAAATTCAAATTTATGGGAAAAAAATCTCGTTCGCCACACATAGTGGTAGTAATGGGCCATTTTGCCCCATAAGCGGGGGCCATTTTGCCCATACCCTTGTACAAAATGGCCCTCCTCAAGTTATTTTTTAACTGAGACTTCCTCCAGCAGATATCCGTTTTGGGCCATTTTGATTATGTGCGTTCTCATGGGGGTTAAATAAAGATTCGTTAAGTCTATGAGTCGCATTGAATTTCTGCCGCAGCTTTGATCAGGAGAGGCCTAAACGTTAAGGAGCCCGTTTTGCCCCACCTTCCCCTACTTCGCGTTTGCGTTCCCACATCGTTTCCGGGGCTTAACTTCAAAACCTTTAGCATGATCTTAACAAAACTTTGCTTACTACTCAGGTCCTGCAGTGGTGCCTTTCCATATGTGCTTGTCTGTCCATCTGTCTGTCCATCCAGTGGGTTAGGCAGGGAGGGGGCCAGGGTGGGACGTATGTTTTTACGAGTAAAAACACATTCTAGTTAGATGTTTCAGTTTTTCAAATCCCAATTGTTTAGCCAATTGTTGTCCATATGAAGATTGCAAATGATTTCTGTAAAATTCATGTTTTTTAATCACCTACCTTGGGGTGGTGAGTGGGAAGTTACATCATACCTGATAGCAAAAATTGATAATTAGGTATGAAAATGTTGTATTCCAACCATTGAAATTGGATTTTATTCATTTACATCAATCCTGACAGAACTTAGGCCGCAACATCTGATTCTTGGTATTTCTCTTTGATTTTCACTTTGATCTGTCCATCCAGTGGACTGCGCAAGTGCAGAAATGATAATGGTCGTAATCTTGCTGTGAATTTGGAGATTTGATTCTTTTGAAGAAACAATAAGCATCACAAATTCAATGGGAACAATCTACCAAGTCTACAGAAATTAATTTGAGAAGTTCAGCTCCATATGTCCCACCTGACAGTGCAATTGTATGCAGTCCAGTCATATATTTAAATAGTGGCGTTCAGAGGCTTAATACAGGCTGTTTTGTTATTGTTTTGGATTCCTTGTCCTTTTATTGTGAAGTTCTACCAAAGCTGGTCCTGGCTGACATTGCTTATATAAATAGTTTTATTTATGAAACCAATAAACATTTTGACTAAATAATGGTTTGAATAAAGCCATTTTCATCAGTGTACAGAATTTGATAGAGTTTCAGCAACATCTTTGAAGATGGGTGTCATAACCTTGTTTCTCAGAGTGACTTGGCACAGAATACACCAAATATTTATTTTGTCTTGGACCAGGCTTATTTCCATTGTGTTTACATCCCATGGATATATCTATGCAAGTTTGCTAAGCGGTAATGTTAAGGGTGTATTCAAGGGGTCCAAATTGCAAATTGAAGTCCCAAATTCGTAAAGAATTTAAACATATTAAAGAATTTTTAGCTTTATTCTGCCATCTGTTATTATTCTGCGATTAATTCTGCATTGTTCAAATTATGAAAAGTATTTTATGCCTGTTTAGCTTTCTGTGCCAATATGGTCAGAAGAAAGACCAATTTCATCAACTAACCCAGTGTCTTTCTACATCACCCTCCAGGTATTTTCTGCAGTCATTAGTAGGCAATGTCCGCACTCAGTGGCAAGGTGCAGACTGTGCTGGGCCCATTGGACCCAAGCCAGCTGGGCCGTACTATGACTCATGAGCACCTGACCATGACCTTTGAGTGTAGCTACTACCCTCCAGCTCCAGGGGACAAGGCTGTTTCTGAGGCTCCAATCGAGATGAAGAACCTGTACTGGCTGAAGCAGAACCCCTACTCCAGCCCGGAGAACCTGCTGCTCAACCAGGAAACTGAGGCAGTGAAGGAGGAGCTGCTGTATTACCAGCGGGCAGGAGGGGGCACTATAGTGGAGAACACCACCACTGGCATTACCCGAGACATGCAAACCCTCAAGAGGCTGGCTAAGGAGACGGGCGTCCACATTGTGGCCGGGGCTGGCTTCTACGTGGACGTCACGCACTCTAGTGAGACACGGAAGATGAGTGTGGAGAAGGTAGGCTGAGTGGATAAATGCTGCCTTTTTCTGCATGTTTGTTCTCCTTTTGCACAGATGCTTCTGTCAGCCAGTTGGATCTGGTCTTGGGACAAGGGTTCGCAAAACCAATTATTCTTTATCCTCGCACTTTTCAGAGAGGACCTCTGGAGATTGTCTTAGCACAGTCGTCTTTGAGTACTGGAACAAACTACAAACTTTCTAGATTTTTTTTTCTTCATAGTGTTCTTTGTTCTCTCTTCATTTAGACTTTACTTTCTGTATAATTACGACCTGAAAGATTGTGAATGTCAGCCTCATTGCTCTGTGTGAAGGGTTAATTAGTCTGTGATTTTAACTAAGGCCGCAGATATTTCTCAACTGCAGACTCATTTTATAACAAGAGCTCTCTGATCATAAATGTAAGTAATGTAGACTGATTGGTACGTTAACCTGTGACCTTCACCACTACATATGGTCATAAGTCCAGCGCCTATGACTGTCTGAGCGGCAATCCCAGCGGAGCGGATGCTTTTTGAATACCCCTTACCATCTCATCGGCACCTTCACTCTGACCTGCTTTCTTTCCATAGCTCACTGACATCATTGTAAACGAGGTTCTCCATGGAGCTGATGGTACGAACATCAAATGCGGCGTGATTGGGGAGATCGGCACAACCTGGCCAATAACGGACAGCGAAAAGAAGGTCCTGAAAGCCACAGCCCACGCCCAGGCCCAGCTCGGCTGCCCCGTCATAATCCATCCGGGTCGGGATCCCACTGCTCCTGCCGCTGTGGTCCGGATCCTGCAGGAGGCCGGAGGTGACATCAGCAAAACCGTCATGTCTCACCTCGACAGGTCAGAGTCCTGTAATGGGAATGGGGGTGGGAGGCGATGAGGCTTGGGCCATCTTCAGCTATAAAATAGTGTTCTCTCTTCCTGAGGTGGATAGAAGTTTAAAAAAAAAGTCTGCTGATTGGTTATCCGCAGACCCAGTTAACATGCCCTTACCGCTGAAAGGTTACTCTTACAAAGAATTTATGGTGGAAATTCATTTGTGAGAAATCATATCTACCCACCCCTTTTTGCTGGAGATCTAACATCCTGTTGGTCTTCCTTCTAAACCACAGAGATCATAGCTCATTCAACTGCTTAGGACCTCATTGAGCTGCAAATGAGTGCAACCAGCTGTGCCAAATAATGCTGAAATTAAAGCCCACAACGTGGTGAAGTGGCAGGAGTGGGGTTTGGCAGCACTGCCGTAAATATTTACGGTTACATTGCTCTCCCATTCTAAAGGACAGCAGCTCTGTGGGAATTTATTGATTTTATTTGTCTTTGCAATAACTCTGTTTTTTTTTCACAATTTAACAATCCAACCATTCCTGATTGTATTAGGAATACCAGGCACATTTATTACCCGTCTGTTGTGGGTACCCCTTTATAGGAGCTCAGGTTCAGTTTTTGATTTGCTTTTCTTTCTTTCGACTGGCTTTCTCAATGAGAAGGCTCTCTTAGAACTACTCTGTGCAATAAAAATGTTTCCATTTTAGCGAGTGCGATCTCGAGACCTTGAATTTCTTGGACGCAGTTGTGGGCGGAGACTTGTGAATCGTCTCCTCCCAGACCATTGTCTGTTTGGCTAGTGTGTTATTTACACACCTTGCATTCTTTGATGGGAGGACCTTGGCAATAACAGAAAAGGGGGTTTTGGGAGAGCTTAATGTTGGCTTGTTGCTCTGTGCTTTGGTACAGCTCTGGCACTTTGATGAGCCACTAATAGTCCTCTCACCCTGCATAGCCTACAACCTGTAATTGAACAGTCTCTTTAATCGCTCTCCTCCGCCTGCTCTCCTCGTGTTTAGCTCCTGTCCACTGCCTGGCAGTGTTGTTTTAATACTCATGTGACACTCCTCTGTTACAGTTACACAATTGTCTTGTTTAGGGTGGGGTAAATGATCTTATCATGTAGCTTTGGCACAGTGAGGTGAGTACGAACACTAAATTAGTTGTTGGCAAACTTTATCCTAAGGAGAAATCAATTCCTGTTTTTGCTCCTCGTCCTCAGGACCATATTTGATGAAGGGGAGCTCCTAGAGTTTGCAAAGATGGGGAGCTATCTGGAGTATGACTTGTTTGGGGTTGAGATGATAAACTATTGCTTTAACCTGAAGGTGGACATGCCCAGCGACAGCCAGAGAGTCAAGACGTGAGTAACCACCCTCTCTCAATTTAAGGTCATCATTAGCATTAGGTCTATTTAGCTGGAGTCAAGGGGTAAAATACAGCTGGCACAGCCATGTTGTCGGCCCTGTTTATACCTTGACTATTTACTTGTCTTAGCGTAGCCTTCATCAGTGCTAGAGTAGTAAAAATTTCCAATGAATGTTTTAGAAGGGCATCTACTTTATTTACAGTTTTATAGTTAAACTTAACTTAATTTAAACTTAAATATCCCACATTTTTATTGGTTTGGACAGAACCATGGACAAGGCTGTGTTGCCCATTGCTTCCCTCAGTTAACTGTTAAACACTAACTGAATGAGGTAGCAAGCTTGCCACCATGGCGATTATTAGCTGGATATTATAATGCTAGTTTCTGGCTCTATTCATGTTCTGGTGATGTATCGCTGGTGTACAGCATGACTCAAAAGGATTTGCTGCTCATGCACTCTTCAATATAAAATTATCTGAGCATAATTAACCTCTCTTGCCCTGAGTCTCTGGCTCGAAAATTAAATTCCCGAAATGAAATAAGTATATCTCCACAACAACTTGGTCCATTTGAATAATCTTGTATCATCATGAGGGTAACACCCAGGGGATTTCTGTCGTGTTGTAAAAATAAGTATATATGTCACTGAGTCAGAGTAACTGAAGATGGAACACTGCATGAATGAAAGACCTCATTTCCTCCTCACAAAATTTTACTACAGCACAGAATCTCTACATTATAGGTGCCAAAGTTTATTCTAATCAAGTAAAACAGTGTAGAATTAGAGAGGTTTAGTTTAGGAATGTCTTGGTGGCATCTGCAGATTGGCAGTTTGGTCACCTTTTCAGACACTGCTTGCCATTTCAGATTTTTTAGTTACCAAACCGTAAAACTCATTTAATTTCGCTTACATGTCACTTCAGCATACATTCCATCTAAATGCAGCCATTTTTTATTTGTGTTTATTTTTTTATTATTATTTTTTTATTTCTGCCAGTCCTGTATACATTTTCCCTTTCAAAGAAAATGCGTACAAAGGAAATGAAGTTTGACTCCGCTGGAGGATATTTATTTTTTAAAAAAAAAAGCAAATAAAAAAATAATAAATACAAAGATAAGTTAAGAAATGGTACAAAGTAAAAAGAGCAAACTCCCCAGCAATTATTTATAAAAAAACATCGCTCGAAAGGGTCACAACTATGACAGAGATTTGTACCCGGGTCTCCCAGGTTCTAGCGCTCCGCCTTAGCCAGTACTTTGGCTCAGTGGACTGATCTCTACATATCTCATCGCTAATATGAAGACTGAGTCAACAAAGCATGTCATGCACCCTGATTTAGCGCCTTTATAGCTGCGCTCTCTGAGTAGTAGTGCATAATGGCAGAAAATGACTTTGAGACTGACTTTTGAATATTTAGTGTTTAATTGTGGTGAAAATGCTAAAAAAAAAAAAAAAAACATTTAAGCGATTATATTGTTGAACCCTTTGAATGCATTTGCGTAATGGCGCATGGACTCTGTTAGATGCACCGGGAACGCGATTTGTGCGATTAAGGTGGTTGAGTGCTCGTTAAAGGGGCAATAAGCGAAATGGTTTCACCGCTAGGCTTACTGTTGTGCACTGCCTGTAGACCAAAAGAAAGTGTCATGAGCCACACCTGCCTCTTCCTCTGCTATTCGGCAGAATGACGGGCCAGTTTAAGTTTCTGCGGCATTATTACTCAGTACATCGAACCTGAAATGCTCACGAAACTGCAGATTTCAGCTAATTGCAACTGTTAGCTGGCGGCCGGGCTGCTCAACTAACACAACCGTAACGCCTGGCCCAGTGCTGGGACTGAGCCGCTAACAACTCAAGCTCCGGACACTAACCCATGCTACGATTGTTACGATAAATTTAATTCAATTGACATAGCGACATGTGCCTAACAATACTGTAACACGAATTAAAGCAGGCATTTGACTTTATGTTGTTACTTACCTGAGAAGAAGAGCTAGCTCCGAGTCGAATTGTAGCCCCTTTAGCTCTCGCAGTGCTCTCCACCTTGGAAGTGCAAGGCCAGTATTAATACGGGTTCTGTCCCTTTCTTTATCCGACAACTTCTTTGCCAACGACCGTTGTTTCATCAGAAGTAATTTCGGATCCTGCTCGTCTTCAGGTGCTATCCGCCATTTCGCTTTTTAAAAAAATACGCGCTGCCACTGTTGACAGGCTGTATGAATCGCAAAGTCGAACTGACAGCATCGCAAGGCAATCACAGAGAAGAAAATACCTTGCATGCAAATATAATGTTCTGGGCCTGATCTCATTGGAAGCAGTGCCCTGGAAAAAACATGCATGGAGACTGGCAGATCTAGTTTCAATATAACACGGACACATTGGGCTAACAGTAGCCAGTGCAGATTTACCCTTGAACACAGTTTTTTTTTTTTTTTTTTTTATTATTACAAAATATCAAAGGTAAGAAAAAAAATTTGCTCATTGCTGTAGAATGTAACGTGTATGCCTGCTGTTCTTTGAGTGTGGTGTTGGTATAAAATGGTAAGGGTTATATCGTTGGAATCTGTGGACTTTCCTCTTTGGTTTGAACTATCATTTGTATGCTTGGCACAAATTCAGTAGAAACTCTAGCAATCAAGCACTGATATTATTTTATCCTACGTTCAGCTACATGCTTATTTACTTGCTTGGTGCTTGAATTGTGTTTGGTTGAGGTAAAAATGGTCATTGTGTGCTTTTCACTGAGTTTCTACCTTTTAAGTGGATATGCCGCGTGACGATGTTGCTATTAGGAAACATGGTGTATTTATGACGCTTACGGATTGCCCCCAGTTTGGGTTTAGGTGGTTAGTTTGAGTGAGATTGGCTAGGCAACATTTGGTCATGTTGTAAACACACTGTTGTGTGCAGTTGTTGCGCCTGCGCAGTGATCCCAGTTTCCATAGTTCATAAACAGTATGTTAATGCTAGAGTCAGTTTGTTACTTTGTTACAGAATTAAAAATGTTCCAAAAGTTCAACAGAGAACATAATTCCTCACCCTACATACAGTTGTTAACGGCCATTGAAAGCAAGTGCCCATTGGCCCAATGAGAGCATCCTTGGACTTTTAGCTGACAACTGTAACAAGGCTGGTCTGCAGTGGGATTTGAGCAGAAGCTCTTACTGTTCACATTGCATAGGAAGGCGTGCAATATGCTAGTTTTGCTGAAGACCTGGGTCCCCACTGCGGACCAGCACTCTTAATAATGCCCTAAGAGGGGCGAGAATGTGAGCAGGAATGCTCACTCAAGCTTGCCATTTTCACCAGTTCACACAGCCTACTGGTGTTAAAGAGTAATTACTGCTACAGCCTGCCTTGGCCTGCTGCGTCATTTTGAACATTGCATTCCGGAGCGGGTGGGGTAGGAGTGATCATTTGTGTGAAATATTCTCTAACACAGTGGTTTTCAGTGTCGGCCGGGGACCTCGTTTGTATGGTGGGTTTCTTTCCGCCCGCAACTTCAATCACTATTTTGAACAGCTGTTAATTTTTCTAAAAGAGGTCCTTTTCATGTTAAAAGGGCTTGTTTACCTTCTTTAGCCATGTTGTCCGAAGTAACTATATCTGTGTAACATGAATGATGCTAACTGGGCCTTCTTTCAAACATTTACAAAAAAAAAAGGTACACCTTTTTAACTGACTGAAATCAAGAAATTTTTGGATCAAAAGAATTCTAATTGCGTGCAACTTTTCTGTCTTTAGAACCCAGTCTCATCCCAACTCGTTATATAGTGACACTACCTGACCAAGCGTAGATGTACGACGTAGAAGGAGGCTTTTGGCGTCCTTACTTCATGCCAGTTTAACCCTGCCCTTTAAAATCTAACCCTTCACCCAAACCCGAACCCTAAACATCAAATAGATGCCAAAAGTCTCCTTTTTCGTCGCATGTCTACACTTGGTCAGGTAGCGTTATTATATGACGAGTCAGGATGAGAATTTTTCACAATGCAGGTTTGGCTTGTTATCTTATCTACTAAATGGCTTTTTTCTGAGCATATGCCTGCATTTTAACTCATTAGATGCTGCTTAATTCTTTAATTTTGTCAGTCATAGTTTCCCCTCTTCCCCTCTGGAAAAAAAAGAAACATTTGCAGTAGGGCCATTTCACAATATTCAAATTGTTGCATATGGGACAATAACATACTTTTCAATATTGATGTGGAAGCAACAGGTAAGAGAACCAAAGTTTTCTTTGGGTAGGCCTATGAGAGCTTTATCCAGTAGGTAACAGCATTTTTAACCATTGCTCATTTGGACTAATTAGCAGAAAGTGTTAGCATTGCATATGGGACACCCTGCGACATGGATTTCTAGAGCTTCTGGGAATTTGAAGAGCCCTGCTCAGTGTGCGTGTCAAACAGACACTCTCCTAGATATTAGCCAGATAGCTGCTCAACATTTTAACCAAACAGGATTTTCATCTAGGTCCCTTATTAGGGAGTGAACTCATCTAGACTGCTTTGTGTGCAGGACGTACCAAAACACTGCATACAAGACCAGATTTGTCACACTGGAATCTAGCCGCTCAAAAAGCATTACTGCTGAAATGTAGTTCATGTAAAATAACTTAACAAATGTTATGTGGTCATCAAGAATGCATATTTATGCTAATCAGTGATCAATACCCTGTAAAATTGATAAATGTAAATAATCAATAAAAGCACCCTTAGAACAATCTTGCCCATTACCTACACTATGATGTAGCCCATGATGATGCCTAAAACTGAGTTAAACATATGAATGATGTATGACAGTGATAAGTGTAAAATTACTGATTACTACATGATGATAACAAAAAGAGTGAAAATATGACCGACATGATCTTGTTCAATGACATAAATGATAGAAAATGATTTAAGGTATGTAAAATGCTACTTCGAACTACAGACCATACAAAAAGCCATACACGTCTTGCAGCTGAATGAAAACATATATAATTATTGATTCTGATTATTGGCTTTTAAAGCACCAAATTAATGCTGCCTAATCTCCAAATTTGTTATTGGTCTGAGTGAGTGATTCTAGACAGTTGGATGCTGATTTCTTGCTCATGGGCTGAGTGTTTCTTAATTAGTTACTGTATAATTAATAAAACAATTAGCTTCCAAAGCAGTGCAACTTAGCAAATGCAAGTGTGACAAATTCTTGAACTTGAATCATTCTTTGCAGATTAATCATCGGTTATCAGGGTACCTGTTGCCTTTCATTTCTTAATGACTTTCATTATGAACAAACCTCTGGAACCTATTGCATTACCTGTGTAGAATTCAAATACTGTATCTTAAGATATCAGTTCAGTTTCAGTTCATAATGTATTGTGAAACTGTTGCGTACAGAACAAAATTGAAGCACTGATTACTAAAACCCCACAAGTCAAGTCCAGTCAAGTGTGACTTATGGGGTTTTAGTAATAGGTGCTTCAATTATTTTTTTACTTGCTAACTTTTTTCTTGAAAAGTCAGTTTCCTCCTATCTATCTTGATCTCTAATAAGACCAAATTGCATATAAAACCTACATTCTTTTTGGTTTTTAAGAAATATATCCTTTTTGATGTCGTTTTTGTGAAATTTTGTAAAATTAATTTTTTAGCCCAATATATTTTTTTAAGGACATGTCAATAAAGAATCAGATTTTGATTATGTGAAATTATTAGATTTTTAATAATCTATAACTCACCCAAGTTTGAAGTCAATAGATCAGAAATTGACGGAACTTCAACAAAACAATGAATGTCCAGTACGCAATGGTAATCAGGCAAAATTTCATATTCATGACCAAATTAACATATGAAAACATGATGTATGAGCTAAAAATAAAAATGACATTTTTAGAAGGTTAAGGTATCCAAGAAAAGAAAATGTTTCCACAGCTTTCACGCAGCACAAATAAATATATAATTTTTTTTTTCTTTCCCAAAATCCATGACGTGATTGCTGTAAAATTCCCCATATATTACAGTTTGAATATGGAGCCTTAGGGTATGCGTAGCTATTTCTGACTTATGGCTCGAAAGGGTAAATAATCCTTAGAGCGAATCTGATGAAGCTGATGCGAAATGCGTTAATCAATCCCCTTTTTTAATGTAATTTTTGGATAAAAGTGCTGCCTTGAGTATCCTGGTGTGCGCTGGTATTTTGTCTTATATGCCTTCGGATCTCGTACTGCCTTCGGATCTCGTACTTCCATCATAGAAGACACATACAGTATGACAATGACCAGATATTAGCAATAGATCGCTAGCATGTCAGTATTGGCATTCAAATATTAATATCACTGTTTTTGCATACATACACGAAGGGTTTAGCTTATATGCCTTCGGATCTCGTATTCCCATAATAAAGGTCACGCACAGTACGAAAATGACCAGATATTAGCAATAGCAATAAATCGCCAGCATTAGCATGTTACCATTAGCATTTGAACATTAACATTTCTGTTTCTACATATATAAACGAAGGGATAAGCTTATATGTCTTCGGATCTCGTATTCCCATAATAGAGGACACGTACAGTATGACAATGACCAGATATTGGCAATAGCAATCAATCGCTAGCATTAGCATGTTAGCATTAGCATTCGAACATGAACATTACTGCTTTTGCACATGAAGGGTTAAGCTTATATGCCATCTGATCTCCTACTCCCACCATAGAGGACACATACAGTATGACAATGACAAGATATTAGCCCTAATCCTTATCAGCATGATTCATGGAATGAAGAAAAATTGATGTTATAATTCTGGGATTGCAGTTTTGTTTGGAACAAAATCTGTAGTATACAAGGGGGCCCCAGGACTGATACTGAGAACCACTGCAACCAATCAGATACTAATATTGATTTGTAACAGCGAGCTATCTGACTTACAAAAGGGGACTTTAGAAATTAGCAAATGTGTAGGCATCTAAAATTTTCCTGCTGTATATTTTTGTTGACCTTGATATGACATAGACCGACCGACCTAAGAGGAACCATGACATCACTTTTGGGCAAAACCAGAGAGGACTGCAGAGTGTGTGTTTCAAACTTCATTGGGCCGCAGAAGACCTTTGTACTTAATAACTATAAGGGTGTCCACATTCTGAATATGTTCAATGGTAGTAGAGTAATTACAAATTCTTGAATATTTTGCTGATAATGATATACTGTAGGTGCAAGGATTAAAGTTAACATGCCAACACATTTATTACCACAGCAGGCATCCCAAACTCAAATCCTATTGTGTGATGGTTCTGCCCTGCAGTCACTTCCCCCTCCTGCTCTGTGCACCTCCACTTCAACGAGCCACACCTGCCAGTTTGGCAGTGCAGCTGCATTCTGATTCCTGAGCCCCGTTATTGTTGTTTTTGTCACTGCTCCCCTCAGTTTTATATTGTGTGTTTATTTGTTTTTATTAAACATTTCTATTTTTGTACTCAGCCTGTGCGTGTGGGTCCCTCATCCTCAATTTGGGTTCATGGTGTGCCCGCCGGCTTGTCTTCAGCCGGTGGGGGCAAAACCATGACATTTTTGGGCATTGTCTTTGTTGGTCATTAATTCGATTAAAATAGCCTGCACACCTAGGTTCTGAGGGATAAATTAGTTGCTGATTGAATGGACATCCCAAAAAGCCAGGACTGGAGTTCATGACCCCTGACCAAGAATGTAATTACCCTTTGAATGTAAGCTTCCTCAGTACCATTTTACATTGTTCTGAGGATCCACAAACACTTTGTGGCCAGTGCCAGTATTTTAGATTGGTGATTGACTGATCACAGCTGTAATTGTATCAGAGGTTATATTGTCATAGGTGAGGAATTATTATGGTGACAAGCCAACAGCTGTGGGGTTGCATGAGTGTTTGGACAAGTGCTTTTAATCCCTGGATCTTTCTCTGTATGAAAGTTTTTACTTGCCTCTTCTGTTACCTGACTGCAAATGATATTTGAGGAAATGTCAATGCCAACTGAAGGAACTTACTGCGTATGATATCACCCCATCCCTTTCAGTCTTATTGGCACTTTTTGAACACGAACATAGAATTGGGTTGCACAAAACTTCCATTTAGAACAATTATTAGTCCTGTTCCTAATTGGGGAGAACAAGCCGCACCTGTTAACTGTGGAGTGCTCTCTGAGTGAACCTTCTGTTAATTATGAAATTGACTGAGTACAGGTCAGGACTAATAATTGTTCTAAACGGAAGTTTTGTGCAAACCAATTCTCTGTTCGTATTTTGCAACTGGACTGAATTTAGCCCATGATTTAATCGCTGTTAGATCGCATACGGAGAGAAACCGTGTCTTCAGTTGCCAATTACGATAATTGGAAAACGCGTCAATAAATGAAAATGATTGAGAACTACTAATTGCAGTCAAAAAGGGACGTGTCTCAGCACCCCCGCTGGCTACGCCACTGTCGGCAAGTACACATGCCAAAATAAAATTATCCCTTTGTTCTAAAAATTTATAGAGACCGGTAATCAACAAGGTATATCGAAATGTATTTATGACCACAATGACGTTTCATGACACCTCCTAGAAATATCAAAACGAGGACATTTCAATGATAAACCTAACTGGTCCACCATCTTCGATTTCCTTCACTGGAGGCAGCCATTGAGTCATTGTTACCAGGGCCTCACTTTGAGCGCAAGCGCAACGAGGCACGGGCACCAGGCTGCTGTGGGTTTTGTGGGCCCTAATAATCATCTTCGGCTGACGCATGCAGAACTACGGCAGCTGATTTCCGCTATGCTTCCCCCCCTCTGGACTGAACAGGACAATAATCGAGGGAGAAAATGAAACGATCAACGAAAACGAAGCTATGTATGTGCAATTCAGTTTAGCTTTAGTTAGTTTTGTATTGTTCATTGTAGTTTTTATTTAGTTTTTGTTTTTGTTAAATTGACGTTTTTATTTTGATTTCAGTTAACTAAATTCTTTTTTCACAGCTAGTTTTAGTTTTCATTAACTATAATAACCCTGGTACCCCATTATAAATGCCATTAGACGTGTTTGTTCACAGAAATAACCATACTGTTGGTCTATTTCCTCAGTAGAAATCCCTGACCTAGAATCCAGTTTTTCCCCCTCTTTGTGCTAGATAAAATATTACTCTTCCCTCGCCTACCCTTTAGATTTTCTTCTGTGTTCAGCTTTGAAGCTTCCCTCAGCAGTTATATTGCTCTCCAGGGAGGACCAAGGCAGTTTTGTTTAATTGATTATATTTGACTGTGACTGTAGTGTGTAATTTGCAATGTAGTGCTATGGTTTTTGGGGACGACATTTAGGCTCTGCTCTGGTGCTTGGTCAGGGTGCAAAGCTGAAATATGTGGCCGTGGCGACTTACCTGATCAGTTGTTAGTTGCGCACTATTAGCATAAGCTTTCATATTTATGTTAATTTAGTCATTGCCATACTTTTTAAGATATACATTTTCCCAAGCCTGTCTTATCAAGGTTTGGTAGTTGAAGAAGAGTCATATTCGGGCCTCATACTTGACTGCCTTTTCCACTTTTTGGTAGAACTTCTTCCGGAAACAGATTATCAGGTCTCTCTCTCAATCTGTCTCTCTGAATCTCTCAGGGTTGGCTGTAGTGACAGAAGGAAGAATAATACAAACAGTAGCCCTCATGTTTGCGCAAAGGTTTATTTATTCTCTCCAAAGCAGATTGGGAGCAGTAAAAATATAAGCGGGAACAACTGGGGGAGGTTTTTTCTGGGACAGCTCCTTGGGATGTGTGATATCACCTGAGAGAGGATAAATGAGAGAATATGATGTGTGGAGGAATGGCGTCTGGACTAGGAATTAAGGCCTTTAACGTGCGGTTCCCTCCGCTTTTTATATTACTGCCTTACAGTAGTGGTAGGTCTGCTGTCATCTGGATACATGCACTCATGTGGAAATCCTGCAAAGTGCAGAAACTAGCATTGAGTACTAATCACATTAAGCTGATGCTTGATCCTCCCAGAGTGGGGGCTGTTGAGCCTTCAGGTAGGGATACCCCCTCCTATACTGAAGTAATTCCAGGGATTACTGATAAGTATTAAAGCCTTGTTGGAAATCCTTTCGTCACACTGGCCTCTACTGTCGTGATCCAGATCAGATTTGAGTCAATAGGGGTGCTTCACAGCACTCTTGCAAATGCCCCCTGTCATCATCAAAACAAGAGGCTTTTAAATGGGAATTAAAATGGCCTCCCCCAGGTTCAGTGGCTATGTTTTTCTTCCTTGTGGGACATTTTGTGTTTTAATAATATCATTTCCCACCTGAATGTGGCAGTTTCACCTTGTGAAGTTTTGGTTCCACAGATTTCCAAATACCCCAGAGTATTACAAAGGGACCGAACTGAACGAAACAGCAGCGATTACCATATGTGGCTAAAGCACTGTGGCGCTAACCTCCGGACGTGCCCTTGTCACTGCAGGACTTTTTCACTAAGTTATTGAAGTGACTGACTTATTATCTCAGAAATATTCAAAAACATTCTTCCTCCTCTCAGCACCACACATCTGTTGCTAAGGCTCTTTTGATACCTTTTACATCTGAAGAAAGTTGACAATCTCTGTCTGCATCTAATTTAATTTGTTTTGCTTGTGTAATTTTGCGTATAATATTGAGTGTTTGTATGTCTCCCATCTGCATCGGTCTGAATTTGACCCTGTGTGCGCGTGGATGTGTGTGCGCGCGTGTGTGTGTGTGTGTGTGTGTGTGCGCGCGTGCGCGTGCGTGTACACTGTATTTCCTAGTTTGGCTTTCCTGGTGGCAGAGGGCTATGAGGACAGGATCGTCATCGCCCATGACATCCACACCAAGAACCGTCTGGTCAAGTATGGCGGACACGGCTACTCACACATCCTGAAGAACATTGTGCCCAAGATGCTGACCAGGGGTATCAACCAGACCCAGGTGGACAAGATCCTGATTGAGAACCCGAAACAGTGGCTGACCTTTAAATGAGATGTAAATGAGTCACTGACCAGACGAGAGTTTTCATTTTTTTCGCTCCAAATCTGGATAACGACGATGTGCTAAGTGATTATTATGTAAAATTCAGCCACTGGATGCTTTCAAAAATCATGTAGAAGGTAAATTTTATCTGTCTTAGTGGTAAAACTCAATTAACTGCGGCAAATTTTGACATTCCAAATATCAATATCGATCATTACATTATGAGGCTGATCATTAATATAGTGATGTTAGCTTAGCTCTGACGTTACATTGAAACAAAATTTCTTGAATCACGGTTGCAGCATTCACTGCTATACTGCAGCATCACAGCAATTTTGTTGGAATAGAAATTGAAAAGCCATATAGGAGTTATTATCCCTTAATATGCGCAGCTCTCGCTTCAAAATTTAAGCGTCCCTTTAACTGCTGTTAAAATTGAATGAATGCTCAGATAAATTGTCATTTGCGCATAAGTTATGTAAATGTGCACTTTTATTTTGACTTAAGTTGTAACAACCTGTCAGGTCCACGTGACAGATAGTATCGTGGTGTATCTTTGATTGTCTGCATTTTATGATTGGTTTTATCAAGCTCTAAGCAATATTTTGGTCTGCAAACAAATACACTGGCGCTGATAAACACATGGCGCTATAGGGGGTGTTCAATGTGACGCAAAATGAGAGAGGATATTTCATACAGAGCGTGTGCATCAAGCAGTATCATTATTCCAAATCAAATTTGCTGATCCTCGATCCGGAACGGCATTACCTATTGCTTCTGCTTCCTGGCACGTTGTATCAATATTGTTTCTAAGGCTCTGCATTGTCCTCGGCGCACCACCGTCGGACTGGCTAATTAGAGAACGTGTTAAAAGCCTGGCAGACTGCATCGAAGGACACCAGAACCTGCCGTCGAACAGGTGGTATCACAGAGTGGCTTCTCGTGTGATGAATGGCGTGCAGGAGCAATCGCGGAACGACTGTTATATTTTAAGTGTAAAGAGGAAAAAAAAAAGGAAGATAAATAAATAAATAAAAGAGCTTGATAAAGCTGGCATAGGTTGGATTGTCCTTGGATGGCGGTGTTTCATTAGCCGCCGCCGCCAAGAAGAGTGTTGATAGCTTGCAGATGAGCTCCCATTGCGGATGGAGGGGGGTGTGTGTGTGTGCCGTGAGCGGCAGTGTCACTTTGGTGAAATTATTTTATTGCACCCTGGAAACCACCGGGCCCTTCCAGTGGGAGGGTTTCAGAGCAATAAAAACCTGTTTTTTGTTGTTTTTTTTTTTTGACCGAACCTCTCGCAGACGTGGTTTGTGTATGTGTCAGTCTGGCCCGTCACTCTTTTCTGTGGTTCACATCTGTAGAGGGGATTATTAACGCTGGCGACCCATAGAACAGGAGGTTTATGATATCAGTGTGGTGACGGGGTGAAATCTGCTGCAGGAAATAATCACATCCAGGCCAACAATCCCTGTATATGAGCTACAGCAAAGACAGGGGAGAGTGTAAGACATTTTCAAAGCACTGTGGGGACCTTGCTCTGCCACGAAGTTGGGGCATCACTGGGCTGTGCCTTCTGCAGTTTTACAGACCGGGTTTATTTTTAATGCCTTTTAGGGGACGAAGCTGAGTGGAACATATTTTTAGCATTTCAAATCTTGAGTGCAGATCATGCCTTGATTTAGCGTTGATTGCGCCATCTTAGTGTTATTGGGAAATGCTAATGCCTTGTAATACAAAGGGAAGAAATTAAATGAAATGCCAGTGATTACCAAATGCAAAGATAGTACTGTGAAGTGAACAGAGGATGTGTCCTTGTAATTCCAGCACATTCAGAACATACAATGTTTGTGAAATTAGGGCAGCATTTTCAACAAAGAGGCCTTCTGCAGTAGTTCATGTTTATTTTAAATAATTTGAACTCCCCAGTGCATTTACGCACAGAGCACCCTGCAACAAAAACTTAATGAATTACTTTGTTTTAGTTGCTAAATACACAGCTTGGAAAATGAAAGGGCACAAATTGCAAAACCAATGCGCTAAATTAGGTTTATAGGAAAGATTGAGAAATTGTTTAACATTGTTTTAGGTGAAGGGTTTCTGTTGCTGGATTTTACCACCACACATAGGATTCATCTGCTAAATATGTCAGATTACTGTTAATCTTTATTCCCTTACAGGACCAAGTAGAGGAAAGCTCCCATTATGCACCAATAAGACTGACAGGAAGTTGGACCTGTCCTGTGGTCAGAGGACCGTGATCTTTTGCCACTTTTATCTCTGGAGTTTGTCAAAATAACCATGATTTGATACAGCTTTATTACCTCCTGCCTGCAGCCAGCATAATTGCCATTTATTCGGTGTATTTCAGCTCTATTAGTTATTTTCAGAGTCTCTGGCATTAGTTAAATCAGTGCAAAGCTACACAAGCGAAGATGTGATGCAGAACAACGTAGTCAGTGTAAGATTATCAATGGATCCCGGACCTGAGAGCTTCCCAAGACCAAATGGATATAAATATATCCGCTCTTACCAACTGATGACCCAAAATTATAAAACCACTCACAGACGCAACCAATAACGTTGATTATTTCATAATGGCGGCACATGTCCAGGTTTGCTGACAGATTTTTGATGGTAAGCCTGCTGTCAGGATGTGAGAGAAATGGGTACTGCATGACTTTGACAAGGGCCAAAATGGTTATGGCTTGAAGAGTGGGTTGTAGCATCTCTGAAGTGACCAGACTTCTGGGACGTTCCATGTCAGCAGAAGTGTGTGCCTAGTGACAGTGGTCCAAGGGGGGACAAAGCATGAACTGGTGACAGGGTTTTGGGTGCTCATTGATGCTATGCAAGCTGTACCATCAAGTCCAAAACAATGGGGCGCAAGTCCCTCAGAATTTCAACAATATTTGCGTAAGAACTGCGTCACAATGTCCTGCACATTATACCCAGCTGTGCATTGCTCTTTTTTAGCTTGCAGACCAGTCCCCACTCTAACTCTGGTCCACCCCTTAAAAGTGTCCATCAATGGGCACCTGAGCTTTAGAACTGGACCTTGGAGCAGCTGAAGAAGGTCACCATTTCCTTTTACATCATTTTTACTTCAGCTGGGTCCATGTGCACCATTTACCTGGGAAGAGATGGCACCAGGATGCACTGTGGGAAGAGGACTAGCAGGTAAATAGCGCTTTCTAGTCACATGACATGACACCAAAGAGCTTTACATTTATTCCTCACATTCACCCTGATGGCAGAGGCCGCCATGGAAGGCGCCACCCTGCACATCAGGAGCAGCGTGTGGTTCAGGGTCTTGCTCATGGACCCTTCGAAATGTAGGGAGGAGCCAGGGATCCAACCAGGAACCTTGTGATTTCGAGACCACCCGCGCTACCTCCTGAGCAAAGCCGCCCCACAGGTGGAGGGAGAGTGATACTATGGGAAATGTTCTGCTGGGAAACCCTGAGTTTGGGAATGTGAGAGACATCAGTTTGATGGAGCTGTTTTGACAGCATGAGGGGGGACCTTCACGATATTAGGCGAGTGGTTTGAATCTTGTGGCTGATCAGTGTGTGTGTGTGTGTGTGTGTGTGTGTGTGTGCCAGCATGTGCTTGTGTGTACATATTTATGTATATGTAGGTCTATAAGTGTACAGCTGTCACTTGCGGGGATTGTTTGCTCCTGCTAGCTGCATATTATTGTACATTTTATATTGAACTAAGCACTGCCAAATACAACAGAGCTATCTGCTGGCAGTAAATAAATAACATTCTTTGAGAAGCAAGAGATTAGGGGCTGCAAATGATTCAGGCTGTGATCAAAATAAACGAAAGCCAAATCGCTTGTCCAGGCAACTGTTTAATGTCACTTTGATTTGTATGAATCAGAAAAGCACATGTGAAAATAAAACACTCATCTGATAGAGTCCGTCCTTTTCATGTTGGTAGCGTTACACTGTACATCAGAAGTGCCCGATGGGGGAATGATCGCCCAGCTCTTCTTTCATGACAAAAGCAGTGACTGTCCATCCATCTGTCATCCCCCCTTATACTGTGAAAGTGGTGAATGTGGCTCTTTCTCATTTTAAGGGGTTTAATTTGTTTTGCGCAGTCTAGCATACAGGGAAGGGATATTCATGGCAAAAAATATGTCAATTGTTTTCAAGAAAACTGTTGTGTTCTTTGAATCTTTTAAATCTGATCGCTAAATATTTGGTCATTCACCCCTGTCACCTATCGTACAATATCAAAGAACCTGCAGGCTGTTCACAGCTCAAATTGACTAGTCCTCCCTACAGTTTGGACTGGCTCCGGAGATGAATTTACTTCTCCTTGAAGAAGGATGATGAGAATTTTGCACGTGCCACCTCTTGAAAATAAATGATCTGCAGCAGCAGGGCATTCATCATCTGGCATCAAGTAATCAATGCAGTCAGTCGTCAGAACAAGCAGTCGGCAAAATGTAAGCTCCAATCCGGTGAAGTGATTTCAGTGAGGTGATTCGGGTAGGTGAGAATGTTTTGTGCGAGAAATGAGTGTTTGCACTTGGGATACAAGAATGTTGTAATAACTTATCGTTGCAGTGTTTTTATTTTTCACATTCCAGCATACCACCTTTCCGCAGTTGTATCAGAGCCATGTTAGAATTTTACTCCATGTAGATAATAGATGGATGAATTATGAGCATCTTTAAGTAGTTAACAATATCATGATTATTTATGCTGATTGGACTTTTTTTGTGCGATTTCCAAGCACAAATGACTGACTGACAAAAGTTACCCTGTCTGAGACACATCTCACCGATGCTTTTGTGATAGGAATCCATTTTTCCCTTCATTTCTTTAAAAAAAAAAAATCAAACCCTACTGCCTTTAATTATTTACAATATACTTACACTTTCACTTTACTTACACTTTCATTGTATAATTACACTTTCATACAATGGATCACGCATAAAATGAACAACACTATTGTCTGGAGATAATTGAATTCAGAAATTAGCCTAATTCTGGACGCAAGGCTTGGCAACACAGCCCCGAACAGAATTGAATCTATGAGCGGAATATTGGCAGTTTTGAGAACTTGAGTGGGAAGTAAATCCTGACTCCATAGATGTGGTGGCAGCAAAAGATCACGCGGAAACCAACCATGTTACTGCAAGCATCCATGCACTTCAAATCAGCAATGAAAATCTCAGTTTGAGCTGCCATATCCACATCATAAGGATTCAGAGGAAGGGTGAGCCATCTGACTACAATTCAAGTAAACCTACAACTAGTGTGGAACAGTAAATTTTTTTTATGATATTGCACTTTCTAAGAATTTTGTCTTTCTCTTTAGTGGAACGTTCAGCAGAATAAGCAGTTAAGCAGGCAATGCCTGTATTACCTGTCAGCATGTAATACAGACTCGGGCGATGTTTGATACTTGAGACAGGTTGTTATCTCCATAATAATTATTGCACAAATCTCAGATTGTTGTGTTATAAAAAGTCTTACGGACGCCGCTGCTTTACACAAACACGACACACAGGGACAACAGCTTTGGTGGTTGAACGCCAGCGAACGTTTTCTGGATTGGCCCCACCACCGCCCCTCTCCAGCCCTCCCCCAGTTCTTCAAGTTTTATTGAGACTCATTCTAGAATAATCTTGATGTTTACATTTTGTAGGTTTTTATTCCCATCGCAGGGCAGGCACGGGTGCCCCCACACATAGGGGGCCTGTGGTTGCCGTGGTTTCCCTGCTTCGGGTCGGAGGCTGGCGTGGCGAATCTTTTGCGCCGCGGGTGACCTTCGCTGGGAATGACGGCGGAGTTGGAGGGGCTTTGCTGCCCTCCCATTTGGACGAAGGGGTGAGGATAACTGAAGAGGTGACATCAGGGAGACGATGACGGGGAACGAACTCTGGTCGGGGACGAAGGGCTTAGCTAATCAGCGTAAATGATGAATCCGGAAAAGGTGCTGTATTTATTATTGTTCCCACCGTGTGCTTTCCCTCCATCCAGTTTTATGTATATCTCATCCCCGGGCTCCAGATGCAGCACCACGCTGTTGCTGGCATAGTCATAGTTTTGATCAGCATCCTGGGCTATAGCGCTGGCCCGAACCTGCAATTAAGGGTCACAGTGAATAAGCTATAGGCAGCCCCTATAATCACAAAATGGGTTCTTAGCAGTTGTACGACATGCTCTCACTGCTCCTCTGGTCCTTCTACCTGCTTGCATTTAAAAGCATTTTCATTGCACATATACAGCGGAACACCTATACTGCCTTTTGCTAGTCTATTTACAGGCTACACATAGCACGTGAGCTGACAGGTATTTATATTTTACATAAATATAAGTCAGAGTTTATGCGGGTGGGAAGTGCCCAAGATCGTCACCGGCTGACGGCTTCTCAGTCACAAACGCCATGTTCACTTAGTGACTTCATCGCACGATTTCATCGCGCAGCAGGACAGGAGATATTTCTTGAGGACCATGGACAGCTCCATTCCTTGTTAACGCCCACCAATCACTGATGATACGCACTCTCCCTGGGCGAGCAAGTTGCCTTTGGAAAACGCATAACTGACACGAGTGAATCATAGAACTTTACTTTTTTTTTATCCTTGTGCTTTGTATAAATTCCTACTAACTTGTATAGATTATTACGGCCGCTCTTTGGTTGCGTTGTGCATGTAGAACATCCTTGGTAAATCGTATTAAAACATTTTCACCAAAAAACCGAATTGTGTAATGCAATTGATGTTTTTAATCAATTTCGCGGGAACAGAATTTTATTTTCATTTTAATAAAATACGGACCATAGGAAAACAACCAGCAATTGGTGTCTAATTTATTTTTGTAATGAAGTGTCCACGATATTTTGTTCTTTTAGTTGAGGCAGCATTGCTCTCGTGGCGACACGGGATTTTATATAGGCTAATTAGTATGAATTTAGCTTTCACAGCCGGTATACTGTTCACTCATATGTGTATGTAAAGCCTACTTTACTTCTATACTATTTCTCATGAGTGTTTTGGAGTGAACCTAGAATTTATGTTAGCCTATTTTTTATTTCCTCCAGCACATGTCGAGGAAGGTAACTCAATTGGTAGTTGTTTTGTGTTCTGTTTAACTAAATTCAGTCGCATATCGATGTGCCGATGCCTTTGATTTAAAAATAAGTCTGAATGCCCGGAAGAGTGATATTAGCCTAGCCATCAGCATATAAATGGTTTAAATGGCGGAGCATTCCCCGATAATAACTTTTAGCGATCCTTATAGCACTAAAATGCACCATTTCAAAGAGGCGAATCTACTGCCTGTGTCTTGTGGCCTGGGGTGGTTAAATTCGCTGTCGAAACTAGATTACATTGATGATAATTGCAATGAAATCATTTATGTTTGTTCTAACACATTAATCACCTTGTTAATTAAATGTGTTAGCTTCTGACAGTTGTCACTGCCTAATTTGAGTCACACTTGTCGGCCAATTCACACTTTCTCGGTCGCCAGTCAGTTTTTACTGAACCACTGACCTATGTCTTTCATGCGGTGCTTTTCTGGGCTAAATTCAATCACATTACTCAAGGTTCTCTTTGGTGGGTTTGGTGGGTTTGCGTGAGCTCTTTTAACTCAGTGGAGAAGAAATATGCGGCTGACTGAAAATGGTCAGTTGAAATGTCGACATTTTGATCATGGTAGGCCTATTTCGGAGTCGCTTCCTGAGTAATGATGATTTACCAGATCTACGCTTCCTCCACTCTCCTGTCCTGCCATAGCCACTCGCCAATAATTTAGCCCGCTCAACTGCAGATCATTTCGAGGGATGACTTGATTGTGAGTGGCTCTGCGTGAGAGTGAAGAGTGAATTTAATTATGCCGATTAATTGCCTGTGATTGTCACAGTATCGTTTTTATTATAGGTCCCACTTAATCATGTTTAGTCAGTCTTACGACAGAAATATCACCACTGATATGCGAAAAGTGTATGCTGTCGTGAATTGATGCTTTTGCGCAGCCTTTTGGAATGAGGGAGACTTTGAAGTTGGGAACACTCTTAATAACAGAAATACTAGCCTAATTTTGCCGTTTTAAAATGGTAACTGTCAAACGGTGTTTAGGGGTGTTTGAAAGATCGTAATCCACTCCATAGCCATCCCGCACCTATTTTTGCCACCAGTAAGGTTGGTACTTTAAAAGTTTATGGAATTATCTAAATTTCATGCATACCAAGTGTTGCATATTTGCCTTCCACTCTTTTGCATTCTTACCTGATTGTTTTTGCAAAGATCGGCCCACATGCTGGTCCCGTCTCCTCCTCGCATAAGTACGTGATAAATAAAGAAGTATATCCCCGGGATAGAGCAGGTGAATTTTCCCGTCGTGGGATCATAGTGATTGCCCAGATTTGTAACAACGTCATCGAACTTTAGCACCTCGTATCCCTCGTGTTGCTTTTTTAGGCCAGCGTAGAATGCTATTTTGGGGACAGTGCTGTACGTAGCTGCACTTATTGCCCCTGTAGGACCATTTGCCCCTGGCGGTCCGGGTAATCCAGGACGCCCTGGCTCTCCTTGCTCGCCGGGCGGGCCTATTGGACCGGGTGGTCCTGGTTCTCCAGGAGGTCCCCTTGGGCCAACTTTCCCCGAGCGTCCCGGCTCCCCCTTTGGCCCCTGTATGAAAGTCGGCAGAGACTGGGTGAGGCGACTGTCTCTGACAGTGTCGGCTGTGGCGGTTGTCGGAGATTTAGTCCCATATGGGTCGCACACCATTCGACAGGTGCCAAGCATCTCATACCGGGCGGAAGTCCCCGCAGAGTTGACTAGGACTGGGATTAAAATCACCAGTACCAGGACCATGATGACTCCTAGAACCCCAGCCGCTAAGAGCCGCTTCCTGCCGACTAATCTTGTCAGCGCAGGGCGATCCTCTTGTCTGCTTTTGGACGAAATCTTGCTGGTTGATGAAGGACCCCTTTAGAGAGAAAATATAGGACCTATTAGGTATTATGCTGTTATTGACTTTTCGGACCGATCCCTTTCTGGTCCGCCTATCACTTTTGTCTGTGCTGATTCTTCCGTAATCAACTCTTACATCAATATCAAAGTTCGGCTTTTTCCAATTTAGCGCGCACCCCTTTAACGTTTCAAAAATCTTGTCATCAGCATCTTTCACGCCAGCGCTTTCCTGCTTCTGTGTCTAAAGAGTGGTCAGAGACATTAACTGCCTCCTTTATTAACAAATGAGGGACTGACTTCTTCCCCTTGCAGCGAATGAAGGATCGTGTTGTCTCGTCTTCTGATTATCGGCACAATTTTGAAAGCTTCGCAACTCTTTCATGTATTTAACGTGGATTCTTCAGTGCAGCAAGCTGGAGTATAGCTGGCGATGAGGTGAGAAGTGAGTGCCCAAGTTTTCCTGCCACTGAAAGATGTCCTCGAGATCTTGAGAGCGAAGAGAGTCTGCAGGAGCCAAGAGTTGGTGCATCGCAACGGAGGGAGTGGGAGGAAGAGAGAGACGGAGTCAGGGCGCCGTCTTATGAACGACAGAAATGTTAAAACCGATGCCACTTTGCGCCGCTATCTTGGCTTATCGCCCCGTCACTCAGCGGTCCCTGATATAAAAACGACAGGGGCAAAATCGCTAGTCCCACGTGACTGAATAACTCGACATTTCGGCTAGATTGCTGTATTTTGTTGTTGTTTAGGAGCATATTTGACTCTGACAGTCCACGCGAGTCTTGTGAATTGTGTCGGGGTTGAACAATGGAAAAAATGTTTTCAAATTATGCAGCGCAACTGGGTGGTGCCAAACTCGAAAGTAACTATTACATTGTGTAAAAGAATTTTGATTTATAGATTAGTCAATCTAATTATGACGGTGCCTGGAACATTAGGAACTATCGTGAGCAACAGCTGCTTTTTTATAAAATTATAAATGCCAAACTAGAAGGCGAGTAGAAGTGTTTACCGAGAAATTTTGCGTAAATATCTCGTGGTACTTTTGATCCTGGTCCTTGAAAATGAAGTCTGAGGGCAGTGAAGCTATTAGCCTATCAATATGGCATTTATGCCAATAATCATGACAGACTAAGTCAACATGATTTATGGTTTCGATAAAAAAGTATCTGAAATCCTGACTATTGGAAAGCTAAGAATTTAAGTTACTTTTGCGCGCATCATCAATTTGCTATTGGCTTTCAGTGTCATCCATAAAACTGCCAGTCTGCACAAAGCGTTCACAAACGAATGAGAAGTATCCTACATTCAAGCAGCACTGGGAAGATAATCTAAGCACGCGGCCCTTTATGGCGAATGCAGCCCATTTATATAAATCACATTTATTGTCGCCAAGGATGCACGAGGTGAAGATTTTAACGCATGGGGCATTCTTCGCTTACTTCCTTTTTTGGATGAGTTCTCTACCTGGAAATGCCTGGCACAAATGCTATGGAACATGGGGCACTCAAGATCGAGGGTGAAAAATAAAAAGTAATTATATGCAATATGGCTATTTCCTGCAATGTTCTCAAACCTTCAAATATAACATTTGTGTTGATAACGGCAATGCCAGGTCTAAATTGATTACTGTGAAATGATTTTTCAGCATAATTGATCCTTGTTATGAAAACAGAACGATTTCTATTTTGTCTGTCAACATACAAGTAAACTTTTTTCACACCATTTTCCTGTCTCCCTGTTTGGAAAATCACATCCATATGATGATTTCCAACTCTCTCCATCACCTTGGAATAACTCAAAAAACAACCCCCACATTTTCCTCACTGCCATTTCTGAGTGCTCTTTGTCCCGCAAATTAACTTCACGGTCACCGTGTGTTCGTGCCATTTCAGAACAGTCAACCCCCTTTGAACACACGAAACCCTTCCTGAAGCTGCTTTCACACCGGCCGCGAAACGAATTTTTCGCACGACAGATTACATTCAAAGTCAATGCGAATACGCGCGAAACGTGCGTCTTCGCATCGACTTTGAATGTAAACCGTCGTGCGAAAAATTTGTTTCGCGTCCGGTGTGAGGGCAGCTTTAGAAGGAGATGCTGTGGCCCTATAGGCCTATGCTAAGAGCAACAAAATTAGGACTTACTCTTAGTGGCAGGCGCGTAGGAAGCAGTTTGACATTGAGGGGGACCGAATCTGCACGGGGTGGGCGGGTCCCAAAATTCGCTGACTGCCTCATCAAGTCTATTGGCCATTCATAAATAGGTGTAATAACTCATTATTGAATTCTGAAACAATTTTAAAAATGTTTAAAATCTGCAACAGTCTCCATCACTTTAGGCTATCCATCACTATCACTATCACAGATGTCATCAACTGACATTCAATAAGCACTGACGAGCTACTTTCTGCACCAACAGCACACAGAGAAATAAAGAGTTGGATACAGTTTTTACTGATCATTCAAAGAGCAAATCTTAATACAGAACAGCCTAGCCCCCAGATGTTCACGACCGTAATGTTCTGATAGTAGAAACGCCCCCCCCCCCCCCCCCCCCCCCACCCCCACCTTTAGAAGCGAGACATTCGTTGATTCTAATGGTTAAGAATGTTAGTGCAGGGTTCCAGTCAAGCTTTAAAAAAGCTTTTTAGCATGGACAACCTTCATAAAAGTATTTGCTGCTGGTTCCTAAAGCCTAAAGGTAGCATTAACTAGCGCAACAGTATGCAGACAACAAGTGCAATGAAAATGCTAGCTGCACAGCCGGAGAGAAAAGCGCTTTTATGCTGGAGCAATGCACTAATAAAACAATGCGTACAATGAATGGCGATGTTGAAGTGACAGGCTTATTGGTTTTACAGAATGTTGGGGACTGCATCATTGAATGTGCTGACTGCATTTCAGAATCAGTAGTGTGGTCAGGAGACCCCAGAAACAAGGAGCATGTTAACCTAATGCTAGATGATAGGAGCAGGTAGGGGCAGGCTGTGGTGCAGATACAACGAGGGAGCAACAAGTCTCTCGTAAACAGCAGTTCCACTTATTAACCAACTACCAGTATAATAATCATGGCCATTGGCTGGCATAGCAGTGTTGTAAACAATACAGGGCAGAAGCGGCCCCTGACCCTGATGAGGTCATGATTGCTGAAGGCGTGACATGCTGCACAGATGGAGAGCGGCAAGACACTGAGGTCGCTAGCTGTTGTTGTGATGAACGACTGGACCAGAGCATCACTCCAACATGTTGTAGCCTACCCTACGTAGCGGTCATCATGTATGGCCCTTTTCGGTGGAAAACAGAACTGAAAAATTGACCAAACACTAACAGCACCACAGGCTGCACCTTAACAAATTCTAATCTCTGTTTCCGAAAACATATACTGGTAAATTATGTTGACTGTTCAGTCACAGCAGCTGCCAAGCCTAATCTCATTCCAGCACCAGAATTGAGCAAAGATCAGAACATATTTGGATCATTAACCTACCTTGTTAGATCTTGCTATTGCCCACAGAGATGCATCTTAATCCAAGACAGTATATCCAAAAAGATCCAGTAGAATGTCAATGTCCATTATTGGGCCATGCATCCTTCAAAATGGAGTTAATGTCATGTAGCGTTCAAAGCCTCTCTACACGGCTCTTGGTTAGCTGCACCGCGTTAATAAAACTCAGTGTTAAATGTTTGAGGTAATATGCAATGCTACGTTAGCCCTCAACGTGAAAGTCTGATGATCACCGTTTAAAAGTTAATCTTGCATTTTCTTAATAAATTGATGTCTATACAACATTGCCGATATCTGTCTAACTTTTAACCTGATAGCAGAGTGTAATGACAGCCAATAGGTTACAAACTTATGGTTCCTCTACGGGACTGTTCATGATCAAGCCGGCTCATGTGAGTCGTTGGGCATGAAGCAGACGTTGCTTAACACATGCGTGTCAGGTGGCGGTAGGGGAGCGTTAATCTCTTGGCAAGGATGTGTAGTTTGTGAGAATAGTTCAGATTAGAAGTTTGTATTTTCGGGTGTTTTTTTTTTTTTTTCCCCTCAGCCCTCAAGGCTGACGGGGTATTGCTTTCCTTCGTGCGGTTGGGCGGCGGGCGGGCGTCTCCAAAAACATCGACATCGGGCTGAGGGATATTCCATGCATTGCACGCCTATTTTTTCTTTTTGGTGGGGGTGTCAACATTGGGGGTGTCACGTCCCCTGCGACCCCCCCACTTCCTACTTGGATGCTCAGAGGTACAGCTGCAGTAGTTTAAAAAAATTTGGGTTTAAATAGCTACCTTTTTTTTTTTTTTTACAAAGAAAAGAACAAATGAGTCATGTGTTGCTTGTTTAGAGCATAGTTTTATGTACCCGAAGGATATCCACCAAATGATAACCATTTGTATTTTTCATGCATTTTGGGGCTTTTTGCTGAGCATTGTGCGATGGACCTTTGCTGGAAAACCTGGTGTTCTTAAGTGTTGTGCATGTATTTCAAGGCACCAAGCCATTCAATGTTACTACCTCTCTGAATACCTACAAGGGAACACATTGGCACAGTGATTGGATTGTGATAGTTGTTTGGATAGAAGTGCTTTTGACAAGTGTTTGTTAGTGATGAAAACACTTCCAAATTGTTGCTTGATAAAGTCGTCACATTAGAGGTTAAAGAGTCTGCTGCTGGATCTCTGGCAAAGCTACTTGACGAATAAACAACAGTGTCACATCTGTGAAGTTATCACACTGGCAGTGTCCTTTGCCTTACCCACAATCTAGCCACCCATACCTGCTCAAGCTAGAGACTGCTTCCCTTTTTTTTGAGAATCACTTTTCTGTCAACTAGAAAATCATAAATAGGAGGGGTCTTTAGATTATATTAAGACATGACAGTTGTCCTGAGCTCAGTGAAATGGATTGGACACACAAGTGAATTTATCCAGGATTAAACACCATGGTTTTAGTCATTTGTGATGCTACCAGGTCACACCATCCATGTCTGAGTGAACTAAATATCGAGACCAGTCCCAACATTCTGAGGCTCTAAGATGTGAAGGCATCCATTGCAGATACGGGCTTCCAATGAGCACTGAGAGTACTCTGTCCAATTAGGCGAGCGGCAAGGAACATGGTCTGCAGCCAATGAAAAAGAGCTCCTCGCCAACCCATTAATCACAGGGTCAAAATCAATGAGCACGATTCACAAAGGAACCTTTGTGTCCTTGGGACCTTAAAGATGTGCAAAGTGGAAACAACCAAGAAAAAAAACTAGTAAATATAAAATTAACGGAAAGATGAGAACAGCTGTCAGGAATTGATTTGACTCAAAATATCGATTGCTTTAAAAGACCAAAGACGAATCGTTTCCCTGTGTTGGTTACACCGTGTGCATAATGATGTATTCCTGATAGAAGCCTCCTTCTATAAGTTCAGCAATTGGTTCTCAGAGCCAAAGTGACAAAACAATTGAGCAGATAATCATTCAAATTCCATTACCCCAGACAGAAAGGACAAGAGATTTATTACACTTTTAAGCAGCACCCAAATGAATGTCCTTTATGCTCTGGGGTCTAAAATATCTTGCTCAGGGGCAGTTTGGCTGCAGCAAGGGGGTCCAATGTGTTATGGTCCAGACCAGGAATCAAGTGCAAAGTCAGAAGCACAATCCAACTGATAGTTTATTGACAGCAATACGGTAGAGACTCGGGGCAGAACCCCTGTGTAGGACCGTGGGCACAGAACATCGAGCTGAATACACAGTTCAGCACAGTTAGGCAAAGCTTGAGCTGCTGTTACTGGCCAGGCTTCCTTGATAATGCTAGATATGACAAAAGTACACTGGCTTTGGCAGCACTGAACTGCTCCAGAGGATGGAGAGGTTGTTTGAGGGGAATGTGGTCCCAGTCCTGGCTCCAGTTCAGGATTGGAAGCTTGTTCCTAATAGACTGGACAAGGAGAGCAAACTGGATGGGTTGGTGCGACCACGGCCCCAGTCTTGGACCCTGATTAATATTGGAAGCTTGTTCTTGATAATTTGAGTAGAGGAACAGGAACAAACTTGAGCTGAGTTAAACTTAGTCCCAATCCTGGATCCTGATTAGGATTGGAAGTCTGTTCAAATTAACAAAATGATGAGAATGACTTGTTAAGCAAAATGCTGCCACTAAAGCGCTGGTTTCATTAAACAAACACACAGGAGTTTTAAAGGTAAACAGTAAGCTGGGTAACTCACATGGAAGTAAGTTGGAAGAACCTAGTGCTAAAAGTGCTTAAGTCACATTTTCACTCATCGAGAGGTGTGGATGGGAAAATGTCTTTTATGGTCACCTGAGTCGATTTTCTCAATATTCTCAAAATGGACATTATGTGACTTAGGTACTTTTAGAACTGGGGTCTTCAATTCAGAAACTTGCACGTGATATAGCAGGCTTAAGTACGCTTTATGCCGTCGTGAAGCACACAACTACATCACAAGATTCAGCCGAGGGGGAAAGACACGCAGGATGCAAACCAATCACAGCACACATACGCCTGATTGACACACAAGCCGCCAAATTGCGAATAGCAGCACAAAGAATTTACTCAAGGGTTGTGATACTCCATCAGGCGTGAATCATCTTACCCCGACGGTCCAATAATCCACTTTCTTGGGGTTTAGGGAAGTGCAATATTGTGGTGATCTTTAAGCCACTAAATACAGGATAAGGTTGAGCTTCGACTCAGCAATATTTGTGGATTTGATCCTCTCGATAGGGCATGACGATGCTTCGCTGCCAGACCTTTGATTCACAAGAAATACAATGCATCCAGGAGCCTGTGTAATACATAAGCTGCATTCTGGGAGGCAGGATCACTTATATAAACTGGCAGTCTCAGGTCCCCATTTGCAGCCTTCTTTTAACTGCTCAACTAAGTTACCTTCAGTAAATAATAGCCAGTGTAATAGGTAATGACTACAATGTTGTGTATATAAACTGTCCAAAAGGCAGGGAACTACTTTGTAGATAAATATTGCTTCAAGTGTGTAGTACATAAAAGTGCCTCAGAGATCAGAGACCAGGGAAATCCCCCACATGAAAGACCAGACCACAGTATGGACCCACATCTCACTTTCTTACAAAATTTTTGCTGGCTACAAAGTCCTCACACAGATTGCCTTTTCCCTGCCAGCTGCTTTCTATTGATGACCAAGATGCTAGGATGCGCTCCTGAGAAAGGTTACACGCCGCTCCTCAAATGATAATATCAGAGTGTTTTAGGGAGCACCAAATGATGCGGTGAGGGAGCTGATGGGCTGGGGGACTGATGAATGAGAGGCTGATTGGTGAGAGCAGGGACAGGGAGCAGAGCACCGTGCAAACAGCTCTGGTCAATACCACTTGTTACCAGGGCGGCAGGCGCAAAGGGCAGCGGTTCAGGATGTCCTAATTTATCGTCACAAGTGGTGTCGCCATGGTCACCACATCTTCTGACCGGGCTTTGATGAGGAATCTCTTTGCCTCAGAGCCAGTTCTTGTGCACTGCTGGGAAGACACTCACGTCATAACATGCCATTTTGAAAGTGCTCAACCTGCTATCTTCTACGTATCTTCATGACACATGCAGTCCATCATCGACCAGCTTGCTGAAGTGCATATGGGATTACTGTTGCATAAAAATGTGCTTTGACTGTGACTGTCTCTCAAATAACATAAGAAAATACCGACTGAACCTCAATATTTTGTTTATTTTTTAATGAGGAATTGTGACCATTTGGTGCCTGGGCAGCGAAAGACTGAGTCTGATCTATTCATGAATGTTTCATGTCATATAACCGTCCTAATCTAATCTCTGAATACATGCTACAATACACGCACACACACACACATATGTCTTTTATATAATATATGTCTTTTCCTCAAGAAGCTTATCATACACATTCAGGTAAATAGTACTATGAAAGCAGTAGAGAGATGTTAAAAACTGGCTAACTTAAAAAGGAAGAAACAAAGTTAGACCGGAAACAATTTGAGATGAAATAATTCTGTTAAATAAGTGTAAAAAAAGCACGTACCAAGTGGGCAATATTCTCCAGCAGAGCCTAACCAGAGCACCAGCAGAAAAAAAGACCTAACAAGCTTTAAGAATTTTAAAATCCCCTTTGACATTCTGATACCCCGAATTACTCCGTTCAGAGTCTCAGAGTTCCTGATGTGTGAGCTGAGGATCAGTCTAGAGAAAGAGTCAGCCGCACTCTTCTGTAGGAGATAGAATTAAAAAATAGTTTCACTGAAATTTTATCAGTGCTGCAATGCTATAGACACGTTGTGAGAATGTTTTGTAGGTGAGTATTGGGGGATATGACATGTATTAGTAACTGGACAGAGAGGAATTATAATGATAGAAAAAAGACACGCACCGCTGCAAACAAATGTTAAAATCTGTGCAATATAAGTCAGTGAATTAATTTTAATAGCATAAAACTTATTTAAAAGGCTCTTAAATGTGGGTGAATATTATTATTAATCCATGAAGAACTTTTGTGATATTAAAATTTATGATTATTCTTTGACCTACCAAATAGCAAAATTAGCCTAATTAACGGGGGTTCTTCAGGAAAATATAACTTTTGGAAACCCATGGGAAGTTTACTTGTTGCAGTGTCTGGTAGTCCATACAGAAAAGAGATGCTTCGATTTATTCATGACTACAGGGCCCAGTCTTTCTCCACATTTGATCCTTCTCAACCTCTAAGGTTTAAGCACAGGATCATTCTATAGAGAGGCTGGAAGCCTTTAAGTATGGCGTGGAAGCAACATGATACAATGGGACCATTACTCAAATTGGGTAGAAACACTGAGAGAGAGAAGGAGAAAGAGAGGGAGAGGGAAAGCGGAGGGAGGACAGATGAGGTGAAAAGGAGGGAGGACAGGGGGATTGGGAGAACAAGTAAAAACAGGAATTGAGAGGGAGGGAAAGAGAGACAAAGTATTCCTTTCCAGTCCAGCGCACATCGTCTGTGTGAGACATACCCAGGGGTTCTGCAGAAAAGTGACAGAGGCAGAGAGTTGGGGGGGGGGGGGGGGGGGGGGAGAGAAACCAGAATGGAGCAAGAGAGAGAACGCTGGGGTCTGCTGTGCGCTGAGAGAGAACGCTGGGGTCTGCTGTGCGCTGAGAGAGAACGCTGGGGTCTGCTGTGCGCTGAGAGAGAACGCTGGGGTCTGCTGTGCGCTGGGCTGCCTTGTAATTGATGCTTTGTGTCCGTCTATGCCAGGCTAACGAGTCACAGTGATTTACTGTTGACAAAATGGCCTGTGATTAAAGTGGTTGGGGTGAAAGCAGTGTCTCGCGGGATGATGAGGAATTTGGGTGCTCAGGGGCCCCGAGCATAATTACAATCTGCTCGTTGGAGTATCATTCAAATTGCGGGTGAGTGAGATGTCAAGCGTTCACTTTACTTAATGGTTAAGTTCAGATTAAATATTTACCACAAGTGAAGAGATTCGGTCTTCACTGTTTAGTAGGGCATTGGGAGCAGGAGAGATAACTGAAGAGTGCGGTCTGGAGTGTACAGTGTACATGTGCAAGTATGCGCATGGAAGTGCACTCATGTATACACATACTATGCACACACATGCACAGTTAAATACACTTTGTGTACATGCATGCACTCATTCATTCTCACACACATGTACACACATATGCACGCAAACATACATGCAAAACCTACTATGTAAAATCCAGGTTCACAGCAATCTGCCTTAATGAAGTCATTCATTTGCGGTGCTGTGTATTTTACAGAGGGAGGAAGCAGTAATATATTCTGAGAATAAGATTGTGCACAGTATGCATGTGTTTCACAGCCCAGAGGAATGAGCCATACTGTGCGCATCCCACAATGCCTCTCATTGATGGAAGACCCTGTGCCCAACCTTCAGTGGGAGGGGCTACACCTGACTAATAACTCCGCCCTGAGGGAGGCCGGAATGCTTACCTGTTAGACGATCTAGCACTTTCCGCTCACGTCTCCCAGGGGAACGATATTTCGCACATCCGCTTTACATTTATACTGGAGAGCAGGGGAGGACACTGCTTACCATAGAGATTATGTGGCTAAAGTAAAAAGATGGCCGCTACAGCTGTCTGCAATGGGTCCTTGCGCATCACTGCCGAGATGTACCACTGTTAACTTCCAATGTGAACAGTTAGCGAAGAATTTAATTCCCTCATCGTTTTAAAAAAACACAATTTTATTAATTATCAGTGCATGAAATCAAATGTAATCTTAATTTCTATATTATTCTTAATACTTTTTAAGAGGTTGGCAGAGGGGGAGCCAATTGCAGGATATACAGGGAGCCACTCGGGTGAATAAACAGGCAAGGAAAGATGGAAGAAGGCTTGGGGAACATGCTGTACCTATTAAATTGCACACTAGTAACTTTCTCACCAATAATTTAGCTCACTGGAAGAGACATTGGGGAGAAAACCTAGAATTTAGTGTATGAGGCTTATATAACCCCAATTAGTAAATCCGGCCCCAACTCGGTCAAAATCCACTACCTATATAGGGAGGACAATGAGTGGCACTGATCGCACAAAGGGCATAGTGAGCCAATCAATCAATTACCAGGAACAAACCCTCAAGACTGCTGGAACAGGGAAAGAACCAATTAAGCAGACACATGGGTTGTGACAAAGTAATGCTTTGATGCATGTAAATGAATTAATGTTAGTTGAAGTTGAAATGCTATTATTATTACTGTTATTATTCCCGTTGTTATTGTCATCTCTGCACTTTGATGCGCACCAAACCTGTACATCAAACACTATCATTACTTGTCTGCAGTATACATGTGTAAATCAATATGATTTTTAAATTATCAAGAGCACTGGGAGGGGTCAGTTGGGTCCGTGCTTGGACTTCAGAAGGCTGTTCCTGGTTTCTGCAGGGGCCAGTGGTGCAATGGTGGAGCCCAGACAGAACGCTGAAGGAGGGGTTTATTTTTGTGGCTGAGGGATAAGACCACAGGAGCTGAGCAGGAATCTGTGGGGTTTGTTCCGGCTGAGTCTCTCCTGACCCCATGCGCGGTCTGACAGGGAGGGAGGCTTCTGGAGCCGGGGTCACGGCCCCCTCCGGAGCTGCCCAGCGAAGCGTGAGAACCGTTCCTCCTGGGGGCGCCTCCACTGGCCCACGGGGGCCTTCATTTCTGAGACACGAGCGAGAGCTGCTCCTCTTTTCAGCCGCTCCAAACTGACATGAGATCAGATTGCCTGCATCCCAGCAGCGTGCCCGGAAACGAGTGGTGTGCGCTTGAGTTTCCCATACATTCACTGTAAAATGGGTAGAGCCGTTCTGCTGAGGCTGGCTCACTGACATGACTTTCAGAACCGGGATTATTTTGCTTCGGGTCTAAGTTTGTAATTGTTAATACTCAATGCTATGTTTCAATACAGGAAGTAAACAAGGAGACACTGAAATTAATTAGCTCTCCAGTCAAGTGTCTGTCTGCATTATACGACTGCGGAAGGCTTTGGAGTCAGCTGTAATGTGGCTGCTTCCATGGTGACAAGGCCAGAGTGTCACTGAGCTGTGTGGTCTTTGCAGGGACCGAACAGTCGCCTAGACATTGGGTGGTGTTTGGACATGGTGTGGCAAGTTTAGTAGCCGCGCTTTTGCCGACTGCCTTCGGCAGCTTGCTGTTATCTTTTTTTTTTTTTTTTACAATCATTGCATTTGTACTGCCTGTTGTTTTCACAGAGATAATTGAGGTTAACCTCCTTGTTTATGAATGCGAACTATGGCTACCCATTTCAAGCAAAATGAGTGACACATGATTTTATTGTTACATATTTCACTAGCAATATCACATAAAAGAAAATAAAGGAGGGATCCTGGGCCTTAAATAAAAAAAATAAAACTTGTGTTTGAAGGGTTACTGAACAGCCATCAGAATACTCGTGAAAAATAGAATCAGTATGATATTTCCTTAACAATTTAATGTTCAGTTCTGTTAGCAACGAATTCTACTCGCTTCAGTTCTTATTCTACCGATCTTCGACATTCATCATATACTGCGTGGAAGGCAAATTGGGAGGAATACGTTCTTGAGGGGATCTGATGCCATTTATCACATTTCCTTAATAGGCTCACAAAGGCGACTTTGCCAATGTATGAAGTTAACTGGCACCATTTCTTTGGCCGGACTGTGCATGTACCTCAGCATGGGCCTGTAAGGAGGGTCCTGCTAGCCCTGTGGTAAGGAGCCGCCAAACTCTGGACCATTTGTTTGCATCTGTGAAAACACTGTGGCACTGAATTATATTATGGGGACCACAAGGGAGAAAGAAATTTGAAAGCTGTTTTGGTTGAAAAAAATGAATGGTAAAATAAAGAAAAGCAGGGGGAATATGTTTAATAAATTTTTAAATGTGTGAAATGCAGGAAAAAATTCAAGTAATTCAAATATAACAGGATTTTGCTCAACCGGTTCACAGACCTCGATTGAACTTTCCTGCCCTTACGTTGTTCGTATGATAAATCATATGCATGCAAGCAACCCTACATCACTGTAAAGGAAGGTCACCCCCTCGCCAGCTTTACTGGGAAATCCAGGAGGATCTGGGCCAGCTTTAGAACCTGCGAGCCAAAGCAAACTCGCCGATATTCATTCCCTTTAGTGGAAATCTTTTGTCAAATCGAATCTCACTCTCAGATACAAGTGCTGCAACTCAGCAGCCTGACACACACACACGCACACACACAAACGCACACGCACATTCTTGTACCTCTATCTTTGTGAGGACATTACACTGACTTCCATTTATTTTTTGTTTGTCTGCAGCCATTCCTTAACTTTAACAATAAGCAACGCATGCGCAACGTAAACTCTCGCCGTAACCCTCGCCTATCCCTAATTCTAACCTGACCCGTAACCTTAACTAAATAAGTCACAATTTGCCTTTGTAGTAGTGAGGACAGGCAAAAATGTCCTCACTTCCCAATTATGTCCCTATTCCATAGGAAAAAAAACATTTTCTAGTCCTCACTGTGTAGTAAGTACAAGAGCATACACACACACACATGCACACACAGACACGCACAGACACGCGCACGTTATGAACAGATACTGTGGTCTTTTTTGCTGCTCAGCCAACTGACTCAGCCATGACATTCAGAGAAGCTGGTGGCCAGCATGGACAAGATAGCAGGGCTCAACCGTATGCACCCTGCCCAACGGTTGAACTTGATTCAACTGGGCAGAAGGTGGAGGAGGTCATTCCTCTAATTGTAGTTGAAAATTGCCATGGACATGGTGTAAATAAATTGGATAGATGTTTTATGATCATAAAAAAAAAAACAAGTTACTGCATGGGGTAAGATTGCACATATTTTCTTCTCGGAGGGGCAAAAGCTGTTTGCTGGAATTGCTCCCAAAATAAAAGCAGACAATGACCAGAAGAAAGCCTGCACTGTAATAAGTTTTATATCATTTATGGGTGTCTGACTCCCTCATGTACACAAACTCTGGGAGCGGGGAGAAATAAGCACTGGTGAGGTGGGAGAGCTCCGGAGTGTTAATGCACCAGCACTGACAACCAGCCGTCAGAGTCCATCTCAGGTCTCGCGCTCACCAATTCCACAGTGGACCGAGATCAGTCGATTTTCATGTGATAGGTGAAGATTGTTAGAAGGCAGGCTGAGAGAGGGAGGTTATACGGGAGAATCCCGAGTGTCAGGTGTGTCCTCCAGAGAAGCAGAAAAACTGTCTGGGGCAAAAGTATTTTGACAGTGATAGAATTTTCATAATTCAATATAGTACAAATTAAATCTGTTAAATCTATCTATAGATTAAATGAATCTATCAAGAAGGATTGTCTTTCAGCTTTAGTTTACGGATTTTGCCAAAAAATAAGTAACATAATAATAAATGGCTATTTTTAATAATAGTGTCACATCCTTTGCCGAAAATCATGGACTGAAGTCTGGTTTCCATAAACATCAGCAGGCGCTGAGTCTCTTCCCTGGCAGTGCTCTGCTCGGCCTTATATGCCGCTGTCTTCAGTTCCTGCTTGTTCTGGAAGAATTTTGCCTTAAGTTCTACCTTCAGTTTGTGAATTGCATGCTCAGTTACGGTCCGGTGATTAACTTTTCCTTAACTCCTTTGTGCAGAAGCCAAATGTGGCTAGTTAAGCGTTACCCGATTGTAGGCTTTATAATTCAGGATCTGAGCTCTACAGAGAAGGGGCAAACTGCTTTAATGATACAGGATATTTGCAGCTTTTAGAATTCTATTGTATTTCAGTTTCTTTTCATAAATTCAGTTCGGAGTAAGGCCCGCAAACACAAAAGATCTTCATGAAAATTCGGTAATGAAATTATTTTTAAAAAAATAATACTGAGGATTGAAAAATGGTTGGAAGTTAAAACAATACATTCTGGGACCATAAACTCCTCGACCACAAGTGTACATCATCTGACAGTGAATTTTTTAACGGCCAGGTAGCTTTGGATAGCTTTTTCCCCTCAATCAATGAAATCATCATTTAAAAACTGCATTTTGTTTTTACACGAGTTATCTTTGTCTAATATTAAAATTTGTTTGATGATCTTAAGCAATTAAGTGTGACAAATATGCAAAAAAATAAGAAATCGAATACTTTTTCACAGCACTGTATGTTTACTATTTTCTTCCTGGCCTCTCACTGTTCCTGAACTCACAAGTGCGCTGCATTTTTTAGATGAATCAAGTAGTTGATGGGGTCATACCTAATTTAATCTTATTAAATGAAATAATAAGGGACAACACATACAAAAGTTTTGCCTACTTTTAGCACCTTAAAAATGGAGGGGGGGCACTGTAAAGCGTGCTGCAGTTCCTACACCCTTCATTTGATTTGAGTGTTAATACCATCAAATTAAAGCTGCAAGTCTGCATTTCGAGTTCATATTCATTATCTGATATAATTTCCAGCATACTGTGGTAGACAGCTTAAATAATTGCTTGGTGAATGTTTAAATGTTTATGTACCTGACTGTAAATACCCCTCGACGCTGTGGAAAGTCAGACCGAAACAAGACTGTCACTTCACGCCTCTCCCTTCGAGTGCCTCGCCTTTGTCTCTTTCGAGCCTGACCTGCATCCCCCCGCGTCCTCTCCCTTTAAGTGCCTGGTCTCATTACAGGCCCCGTTCCTGTAAGTGCCCTGTCTGTGTAAGATCCCAGTTCCCTCCCGCAGGTTCTCCTGGGGTTCTGCAGGCCTGGAGCTGTCAGCCGGAGAGAGCCACGCCTAGGGCCATGCATTCAGAGCCCAGGGGGACGAGACGCTTCCTCAGTCACACAGAGCACGCAGCAGGAATCAATAAAGCTGGGCTTGTTACTCCAGCACACTGCCTCCTTTCACGAGCACAAAGACGCCTTTCCCCCTATACAGAGAGCCGCGAGGCAGCCGCAGCCCCCGGGTCCCTTTTCTCACGCAAGGCTTTAGGCCAATTACCGACAGAGAGCTGAATCTGCCCACTTAATTGAATTGGACTCCTGTCCTCCCGCCCGCGGCCCGAGGATGTTAGCGTATAGATTTTTGGAAGCTTGGTGGCGTTTGCAGCGCTTACTCTCAATTACCGCTGGATGCATGGCTGTGCATGTGCACGAATGCTTGTGCGGTGGATCTTTCCTGCATGCTTTTGTGGTGGGTCTTTCCAGCATGCAGTGTAGCGTATGTGATTCTGATGAAGCATGTGTGTGTGTGTGTGTGTGTGTGCATGTCTGCATAATGGAGTTTTGAGGCAGAATTTTTCACACAAGACATTTTTCCCTTAAGTTATTACCTTAAACTGCCAAAACAGTTTTTCTAGCTGCCATGAAAAGGCCAAACACCGCGACTTCCTCTGCGTCAGCTGTTTTTGTCATTCCCCAACCTTCTCACATCCATCTGCATTTTGTTTTATTATGCATTTTAATTTGTCTATGCCCATCCCACGCCCACCATGATTTAACATGGTAAACAGCCTTATCTGTGACCCCGATAAAAGGTGAGGATACAATGATGAGTATCTTTCTCATTTTCTCATACGCAAGCGTTTCACTCCTCTTTATTTATTACTGACAGGGCAACAGTGTTTTGGTGCAGGTGTAAAAATCATGACAGTTCTATAGTGTGAAGGTGAGCACTGGCAGAGAAGCTGCGAGGATATGTTTTCACGAGTGAGGGGCGCGCAGGGCTCAGGAGTACGGTGGTGGGTGGATTTGGGAGGGGTGGTTAGTGCAAGTGCTCAGCAGTGCACTACCAAGAGCTCAGAGGAGTGCCTTACAGTACCTCATTACAGAGACTCGCACTCAGAGAAAGAGGTGTGCACACGTCCAACACACATGCACATACGCTCATGTGCACTCCGGCATTCGCATACATGCACTCATAAACAAGAACTCCTTAAACAGAGTACATGCGCATGAGCCTTTAATGTGGACTCAAACAATGTGGGTGCACAAGCAAAGAAATCAATACACTTGCACGCACACCTGACGAGCCATTGCGTACGCACATGCACTCACACATAAAAAAGAACTCATGTAAACTCACACCCAAGCACACACTTGCTCCTTAAAAAGAATGTAAACAAATGTGAACTCACACATGACCATGCACTCACACGTAAACAAGAGCATAAAGAAATGAGATCTCAAACTTACACATAAAGAACATAAGTAATTTTGAACTCACACGAGGATGCACTCACACATAAACAAGAACATCAATAAATGTGAATTCACACACAAGCATGCAATCATTCATAAACAATAACATAAATATGAACTCACACAAGAGCATGCACTCACACTTAAACGGGAACTTGTAAATTACAATACTTGCTCACTTACTCTTAATGTGAAATAACACATATATGAGCTTTCCCACATCAATCAATGCATGTACACTTTAGCACACAAGCATGCACTCACGCATAAACATGAACATAAAAAAGTTTACACACACATATAAGCACATACTCAAAAACAAGGACTCTGAAATTACAATTAACAAGTTCACATACACATGCTCCAGTGCACATGCATGTACTCATACATAGACAAGGAATCTTGTATGAAAACTCTCAAATTCCAATACATATGGGCATACAAATATCCATGGATGAATTTGAGCAAATTTACATATACAGCTCCCTCCATTATTATTGGCACCCCTGGTTATGATGTGTCAAAAGCCTTAAATTAAATTTTTATTGCAGAAGCATAGTCTTGAACTGAAAAACACATCTAAGAATTCCTACTAAATAAATGTAATTGAAGTATTTCTGTCATTTCTACTGTAGTTTACAAAGTTGATCAGAGTATCTAGGAACATTTAATTAGTAATTCATCACTTCCTGTTACCCTGGGGTATAAATATGATGTGACACAGAGGTCATTTCTCTTATCCATTCTTCAACATAGGAAAGACAAAGGAACACACCATTCAAGTAAGGCAGATGTGTGTCGACCTTCACAAGTCAGGCAATGGCTACAAGAAAATAGTCACTCACCTGCACCAGCCCATATCTACTGTCAGAGGAATCATTAAGAAGTTTAAAACAACTGGAACAGTGGTAAACAAGCCTGGACGAGGACGCAAGGTTATTTTGCCACCACGCATAGTGAGGAGGATGGTAAGAGAAATAAAAAGTTCTCCAAAGCTCACTGTTGAAGAATTGCAACAAATGGTAGCATCTTGGGGTCACAAAGTCTCCAAAACAACCATCAGGTGCTATCTACATGCCAACAAGCTGTTTAGGAGGCATGCACGGAAAAAAACCTTTTCTCACTCTCAATCATAAACGCAAATGTCTGGAGTTCGCTAAGCGGTACTGGGACTTCAACTGGGACCGTGTGCTTTGATCAGATGAGACCAAGATAGAGCTTTTTGGCAACAAACACTCTAAGTGGGTCTGGAGGAACACAAAAGATGAGTATGCAGAAAAGCACCTCATTCCCACTGTGAAGTATGGGGGAGGATCGGTGATCCTGTGGGCATGTTTCTCTTCCAGAGGCCCTGGGAACCTTGTTAGGGTGCATAGCATCATGAACACTTTGAAATACCAAGACATTTTAAATCAAAATCTGGTGGCCTCTGCCCTGAAAGCTGGAGATGGGTCGTCACTGGGTCTTTTAGCAAGATACTGACCCTAAACATGTGGCCAAATCTACACAGAAATGGTTCACCAGACACAGAATCAAGCTCTTCCCATAGCCATCTCAGTCCCCAGACCTCAACCCCACTGAAAATCTGTGGAGTGAGCTGAAGAGGAGAGTGCAGAGGAGAGGACCCAGGTCGCTGGATGATTTAGTGAGATTGTGCAAAGAGGAATGGTCGAAGATCCCTCTTTCTGTATTCTCCCATCTTGTGAAATATTATAGGAGAAGATTAGGTGCTGTTTTGTTGGCAAAAGGGGGTTGTACAAAAGTGTTGACATTAGGGGTGCTTATAATTGTGGCACACATGATTTGATGTAAAATAATTACTTCTTAATGTGGGATTTTTTTCCCACTGAATAAATGCACTTGTATTAAAGGTTTAATTTTCCTCTTTTGTTCATTGTGGTCCTATATTATTTAGAAAAAAACTGAATTTATTAGAAGCTAAAGAACACATCTTAACCAGGGGTGCCAATAATTATGGAGGGTGCTGTATGCTCGCATATTCATGTATTTGTTCACATATTCACCCACCCATATGCACAAATTCTCCCAAAAACACAACGTTACACCAGAACATGTGATGAAGATATATAGGATTGAAACATAGATGCATGCCCCCATGCATATAAATCTGCATGGATACACGCTAGCACAAACATTCCACACAAACCAGCATGTATGCATGCACATTCCTTTCATGAATCTACTGTAGGTAAGTGTAAGCACTCATATGTATACATGCATCCATTCATGTCTACATGCAAAAACACATGTATAAGAATGCACAGACATGTACAGCTTTCTCAGTCATACACGCACATACATATACACAAGCACACAAACACACACAATCTGAGATACTGTAAATAAATTGGCCTTCATGGCTCCCTCCAGCTGGAACAAGATGCCAGTGACTCAACTGAACTGGCTGATCTTAGCGCATTCTGAATCATACCATCTACACAGTTTCAGATACCAACACTCTCTCAAAAATCCAAATTATTATGGCTATTTACCTCCTTTAGATTTCAGCACAGAGACAAGCAGTTGTGCAACTGCAGGGTTGTTCAAAATCTACGCAGCAGTGCACCCTGACGGAAATATAAGTGACAATAATTAACATTCAAGACAAATTACATCTACCTTGACTGATGACTGGATCCTCATTTAACCCGAAGGACGGGATTTATGTCAGCCTGTGATTAATGTCATTCTGTGGAGGGGTCCACTACACAAGCCTGTGTGAGCACTAGTTTTTTTACACTGACACTCCTGGTTTTCTGGTTTGCCTATGACTGGTCAGAGTGAATTTCACAACTAAAAAACATAAAAAAGACAAGCAGAGGGAAAATAAATAGCCCAATTAAATCCAGAGAAGATATGCGAATATTTTCATAGTTAGCATAACAATCAGTTATGAAAATGTTTGAATGTCTCTTAGAGGGATTGGCGATTAATAATTCATGGAAGAAGCGGCAGGAGTGCGTCGTGCTCCACTTGGCTTTCCAGGGCCTTCCGAGGACGGAGAGGTAGGTCGCATCATCTGGGCTCCCAGATGCCCTCACTATACAACACAACACAACTTTATGCCCTATATTCCAGTAATATTAGTCCTAAACTCTGACTCAAAAGTAAGCACAATAGTTAAACTTTTTCTTGACAAACTCTACTTGGTTAGTTTAAGGAATTGCGCAACTTAACAACCCAAATTAAAAAGTAAATCCGGGTCAATATTTAATTTTTGTTTCTCCAAGCATTAATATTACACTTTGGCAGAAAATAAAACTTTCTTATCATATATTTTCAGTGTTTTTCAAGGTTTACAATTGGACAGTTTTAAAGGTTCCCTGACATTATCTAGGCCGAAATTGACATTTAGAACTTGCCATTTTATTTTTTTGCAATATACCGAAGATGCAAAAGCTTTTCTGTGAAAATTTGTTGTTTTTAAACTCTTTCGGATTTATTTAACTGATCGGAAATGCCCCCTTCGAAATGTCCGGAACTGGCCTTATATGGCAACTGAAGTCACGCAAGGCAGCCAGCTGGTCAGATCTCGCTCGCTCGACAGCGAAATGTACATACACTACGCTTTACTTACCATAGCCAGCTGACAGACCCTTACAAAAAACCACTGTTGGAATACCATAAAATTTACCACCGAAGAACTAAAGTATTACGTAGTAATTGTATGTTTTTTGGAACGCACAATGTAGATCTGAGTGTTAGCCTGCTATTGAAATATTGTAGGGCTACCATAGCTGATGAAATAAGAGTACAGAAAAAAAAAAACTATTGTAATACTATAAACTTCAGGATTATTTGCCAGGGCGTTTGCCAGAATAGGTGGCGTTGAGCCGCTTTCACAGCAGATGCGAGGCGCAAGCTAGATGGCTATCTGACGTTAATTTCCTGCAGTACTTAGCCAGCTTACTTAAGTTCGATATAACGTTAGATTTTCATGAATTTCAAACTAACATGTGTAAATAAGCGTGTAAATGGATCGCGGAGATTGCTATGGCAGAGATACTTTCCTTTGATGACGACACAAGAACATGTGACTTATGTCTCGGAAACTTCCTACTTCTTCAGGGGGCGGGGTGTAAGAGTGCAAAAAAAAATCTCTTTTATTCCTTGAAATTGATGGATTTCTCAGTCATTTCAGAACTTTTGAGTGCAAAAAGAGAGACATAAATAATCATATAGAAGAAAATAAACCAACAATTTCAGGTGCTGTGCCTTTAAATCACAGTAGCCAACTGCCACAGATGCATAGACGGCATTTGTTAACTTCTGTTGAGTTTATGAGAGTATCCTGTTTTGACAAGCTGATGGGGGTCCATCAGCTACTGCTATGTCTAGAAGCACAAGCATTTGTAGGACAACAAAGTGCTGATGGCTCATTTATAATAGGCCTGCTCCAACATTTCAACCTGGTTAACAAACCCCACTACACTGCCTAGAGCCGTACTACCTTGTAAGAAGTCAATAAATTTCTGCCGTAAGGGAAGGGATCCATCTTCGATCCACGCTACCCCTCTTCGGCAGCACCGTTTGGCCTGCCGAGCACAGAATGATCAGTGGCTTGCAGGTATAATGCGACACAGGAGTGCACACAATTCAACCTCACTGCTCTGAGCATGGATATGGGTGGGAGTATCATCACTGGCCAGGCACAGAAAAATTAAAAAAAGCTCATTGTTTTTCATGAAAAACAATGGCAATTCATTGGGATTTGCTCATTCCTTCATTCCTTGTTCCAGTCATTTACTCCAGGTCCCACCTATCGCAAGTTAGGACAGCTCCCTTTGGCCAATGAGGATTCTAGATCAGAAGAAGAGAAAGTCAGGTGGAAGCACACATGCGGTTCATTTTCACTTCACAGACAGCTGTGACGAGAGCTCTGATACTTGACAAGCGTATCAGCGCGCGTTTAAGGGGCATGAATAAAACATGGCCGCCGCTTGTCCAGAAATGAGGTTTACAATATGTTAATGCATTATGAGCGCAGCACTGCTCTCCCTCTGTCAATCCACCTCAGATCTTCCTGTCAGGCTAACAAGCCGCCCATGAAATATGGATGGCTGGTGCTTCGTCTGACAAGGCTGGGCAAACTAAAATTAATTCAAGGCAGTTACAACCCAACATAACCCAGAGCAACCCAACATAACCCACCCCAGTCCATGGAGAAAAAGAATAAATGAGTCATTTAGTACTGTATTTGACCTTTTTTGTTGTTGTTGATATTAATTCTACCTGAGAGACACTCAAATGTGTTTGCTCGTTTCATTTACATGTCCATATTCTGTACACCAGGGGTGGGCAATTCTGCTCCTGGAGGGCAAATGCGTTTGCAAGTTTTTATTTCTATCAATTACCCTGACTAACTGAGCTAATTAGTTGCAAACACAAATATAGATTTGTGCAAAGATCAGATCAAAGAATAATGTTTTATGTAGAGTGACAGTCTTTGGTGGTCCTTCATGATTATTTGATGAAATGCGTCAGAAATGTCAGATTTCATAAACAGTTTGGCTAATTTAGATAATAAACTAATTAAAGGTGAAACCAAGGGATAGCTATGGCCCTCGCTTCCCATTGCTGCTGTACACATAAACTCATATCCTGCTGCCCAGGAAACATTTTATGTCACTCTTCCTGTCTATGTGCAAAACAGGCGCTTCGCTTACATTGATGAAATAATCCAGTTAGGTTTTTGCGGGGCAGAATATATTATTTGTGGATTTAAAGCCATTTCCTGAAGAAGAGAGTGAGGTTCCCTCCTCATGTGAGGACACCCATCTGAACGTATAACGCCGGAAGAGGCAGTCGCACCTCCATTACCACCTGCTCCGTGAAGATGTCGGTGTGATCGCTCAGAAAAGCAACACAAGCCATGTCTCTTCCTCACTGCAGTGCCTGGTCTGGAGACAGTGGTCTCCAACACTGTGTCATGGTTTGGAAGCGTTGAGAGCTCTTTTTGTGGCTCTCGTCCGGGACGATATCGTTTTGCTCCCAATCGGATTCCTGGGCCAGCTGGCATCAATTGGGGGCCTTACCCGGACTCTATTTAAGCTCTAGCCTCATTTCCGTTGCTAGAGTGTCAGTGTTTCTTTTGCGCTTTAGCCGGGAAGGTCTCTGGAAAGAGAATTGTTTGCATATTTGAGGTTTAGTGGTAGTTAGAAAGGGAATCTTTGTTTTATTTTTCCCTTTTCTTTTTGTCCCCTCGAGCTCGCTTTGCTTTCTACCTCGGATGACTACCGTTGGTAGCGCAAGTCTCACATTTTTATTCTATTTGAGTCTCTTCTTTCTCTGCTGGTTTTGCCTTTTAATTCTGGCCACTGCGGTTGGCGTCTAATACTCAACGCCCATCACACACTGCTCCTGGAGATCAACCATCCAGTTGGATTTTCACTCCAACCTTGAATTAGCATCTCAATGCAATTCTCTCACTCAAGGATCGCTAAATCTGCCCTTCAAATCCAAATCCAGCCCTTTTTTTTCTTTTTTCCCTGGTATTTATTGAATATTCAATGCTTCCAATTGGTCAGACTGTATTTACAGCTGACTCCCATGCAAACAGAAAGTGGGAAACTTGCAGCTCTTGACCTTTGCCAGTCAGGAGTGGATGTTCTTTTCTCTGTCAGTTGAATGAGGCCTTGTTATAGTAATGGTAAAACCCTACGCCAGGGCAAATAAATGTTCAGGAACAGGGTTGGTGACCACAGTCCTTGGATTGGTTTTGACTCAAACCCAAATGCAGCCCACCTCATTCAGCTGCTGCTAGCTAATAGAATCAGGTGCACCAAATTACGGTTGAAATGAAATCCAATAGGATGATAGACCTCTGTCACAGGGTTGTGAATCGCTACCTTAAATTATTCTCTTGACGTTGCTATGCCAGATAATGTTGTGCATTTTCATTCATGCTTAGAGTTTTATTCTATAAGCATTTAAAATGAAGTCACTGTGCTTGAGGTGAATTAGCGTGTGACAATAAAGCTCAAGGAATCTGTTTCCTTCAACAAGCAAATAATGATACCTTGAATCATTTTCTTAACAATAAGTCAAAGCATTTGTTTGACAGTTCACACATTGGATAATACACTGCCTGGCCAAAAAAAAGTCACCGTTTGGAAATTAATGAACAAATTCTAGAATTGGATCATTACTGCGGTTATTAATATGTTTCAGCTGGCAATAATCATTTTTCCCCTGACTGATGAAGCGCATCGCTACTCATTTCTCAAAAAATCATGTCGGAAGACACACCCCTTGCTGGTGGAAAAGATGTTACAGTATTTCAGAACAGGCAACTTATTGGCCTGTATTTAGCAAAGAAACACATGAATGCAAAAACAAGTATGAGGAATCATTTTCAAAAACATATTTGCCACCACAAAGTCCTGATCTTAGACACAGTAAAAGTTATTGGGATGTGCTCAAGAAAGACCACCGCGTGGTTCAACCATTATGTCGAGAAGACAAGATCGCGGCCAAAAATTATGGCATATATGATCGCAAATGAATGTTCTGGCATTGTATATAGTTGTCAAAACAATGACAAAATGAATTTGCACTGTAATCAAAGCTACAGGGGTTCCAACTAAATATTTGAGTGTGCGACTTTTTTTTTTGGCCGGGCAGTGTAGCTTGCCATGACGCCTATTGCTGGTGGTGTGTGAAGCAAAAAACCAAATCTTACCAAAAACCCGTCACCATGACCATTATATGCGAAAAGACATTTTCACGCATTTCAAAGAGTCAAGAGTAGACCAAATTATTTGCCTTGGGTGACTTACAGTAGTTATTGACTGAAAAAAGAGCACCAGAAAAATATTACCGAGAATGGGTGTTGTGTTTTATCCCATTCATAGACTATATACTGTAGAACAAGTGTCACTATCTCAGATGATGTATAAATGTGTTAAAGTCCTGTTTGATTTGATCACTAAACCAGTTCAAATATCACAGCAAAGTGAACCAGCGACATTGCTAAGGCATTTTGCATTGACATTGCATAACAAGATACTATGACAAGCATTGATAATTTTGTTCGAATGGTCAGGATAGACTGCAGTTCAAAGACTTTGTCAATCAGCTGATGAGATAACGCCAAAATAAATGATGCAAGACACAGCCTACAGTAAGCCTGACCAATACCTGTGTACACAAAACACTGAAGCTGTCAGATGCCAACTTCATACTGGGGCAAACAAAAAACTGCAGCAGGCTGTTCTGCATGCACTGTCATTTACAGCACACAGTGAGTTTAATACTCTTCTGTCAGAAATGACATCTAATTGAGAAACAGGATAGATCAGAGAAGCTTATCAACACCACCCCCTCAAAATCTGTACCACGCTGAGAAGAAAAGAATGAGTGAAATCTCTCTAAAACCTATGTTGCTTGAGGCTAAGTTGGAGAGGTACGATTATGTGAAGAGGTATAGAGGGGAGTCCTAGGTAACATCACGTAGCAGGGGAGGGGCCCATATCTGCTGATCCAGAGATTCAAGATAAGCTTTACTGCAGCAGGAAGAGGAAGGCAGATCCAAGGATATAAGTGGTCCAGCATGTCCCAAAAATAAATCCTGAAGTATTACTGAGAATGGTTCAGTTGATGATGTCACCAGGCCTCACTGCTGCCACCTACTGGCAATGACGAGGAGAACAATACATTGCTAGTAATTATCTTCAGATTTGATATGTTAAATGGTGATTATCACAAGTTTTGCCGAATGAAATGAGTGTGTTGTAGGACGCATTCAAACACTGTCCTTCCTCACAGTGTAGCATTGAATACCGCAGAGTCGCACATAAAATCATCCAACAAGTTGAGAAATATGAAGCATAGTCTAAATGCAACATTCAGCAACATTTCATTTTAGTGGCAACCAGTCCAAACCAGCGGTCAATTTTGAATAATTAGATTAATGAAACCCTTTTGACGTCTCAGTCATTGCCATCCGCATGAGTCCTCATCCGTCAGCCAATCCGGGTCGATTTATGAGACGTTGAATTTTTGTTGACAATCCAAAATTTCAAGTGATCTGCAATGTTGATGCCATTGACCGAACATTGACAAAGTGCTCATTTATCAAACAGCTCGACTGTATTGGCAAAACGCTCAAATTCAAAAAATGTGCAACCTTTCATTTTACTGGCATGGGCCGACACATCAGGGAGCAGTTTTCAAACTATTTCATGCAACAAGGAAATTAACTGTTCTGGGGAAAACTATGGGGTGCTAGTATTTTGTTGGCGTGCACTGCCTGACTGAAGAAGGTAGCAAAGTTCTGTTGGTCAGTACTATGGGATATATAAGTGAAAACATTGCTGAGTGCTTTGCCTGTGAGCATAGACTCTGCTCATTGAGTGTCATTTCTGTTGTGTGAAGCCATTTTTTTTATTTGTACTTGGTTTTTTTTTTTTGCTTGTCCCACATATTCAGTAGCTAGCAAGTTCAGTTCTTTTGGTCTCATGTGTGTAATTCTGTCAAGTGCTTAACGCTCTCGGCTGTTCACGAGCCATTGTCTCTCCGTCTGTCCGGTATATGTATGCGCCTTAATCTGCGCCAGCATCGTTGAGTGCGGCATTTGAGTCAGCACGCCAGCCGGGCACTGCAGAGCAATAGCGGAGTGAGGTGCGAACCCCCCCTGCGGAGCTCGCAGTCGGTCCGTGTGGGCGATGCTCCCGCACGCTCACAAATAAGCATCGCTCCAGGTGATGTCAATGACACACACGGCAGAGGGGTTCATTGACAACAACACCGTCCGCGGTAACTTGCTCACAAACTCCAAAAGTCAGGAAAAGTGCGAATCAGAGGGTCAGAGTGGAGTGAGGGGAGCAGGACAGTCAGTTTCTGCCCTCCATAACGGCACACAGCAGAACATGAAACATAAATCCATTTAAATCCAGGCACTTTTATCTGGAATTAAAACTTAAAACACTTCTTTTCATTACCTTCTTTCTCAGCAACACTAAAAATTCTGCCAATCAGGTGAGATAATTTCAATTTATTTCCAGATTTGCTGATGGGTTAAGAAAATGTCACTTGTCAAGCAATTTGCGACCAAAAATAATCCAGAGAAAGTGTGCATCTGCACATCCGGTACACTTTTTCTCAGGTGCTGTTGATGATGCATGTGCAAAATCAAAGGAGTAAATCGACGTATACTGAGTTTCCTGCAAGTTTCTGGTTGTAATCGGGTTTATTTATTTACGAGGTTATCTTTTACTTTTGCCTTATTAATGACAATCTTGATTATTTATAGACACACACTGCTTTTTCATTAGTTTTCACTTCTATTGGTGTACACTCAAAAAAAAAAAAGAAACCCAATGAAATGCTAGATTTACTAAATAATGTTATGTCAACTGGTTCCACAAAACAGAGTAAAGTGCATTCCACTCAATGCAATTAATTTAACTGGCCAAAAATGTTAGAAGTCAAATGCAGGTTATGCAAAGCTATTGCGTAAAACCAGTTGACGTAACATTATCAAATCTAACATTTCATTGGGCTTCAATTTTTTGAGCGTATCTTTACTTTTTCGTTCTTTTGTATCTTGTGTTTTTTTGATTCCGCACATAGAGATTGGCAAATTATCTTGATTATTTATAGGCACACACTGGTTTTTCACTGGTTTTCACTTTTATTGGTGCATCTTTCCCTTTGCATTCTTTTGTTTGTGATATAACTGCCAATTTCACTTAGCTAGTGGCTAAATGCTATAAAGAGTGACATTGTCAGCTTAGTGACATTGTCACAGTCACATCTGGCATCACATGCTGAATAAGGATGTGTTATTTTACCCTTTACAAAGCATGACATTTGCTTATGTATGATTTATGAAGACATTATGTCTCATTTATGCGAGCATTATACACGCTGAATAAAGCCTTTATGAGCAACACTTCATCTAAAGTGTGACAAAATCATCTAAAAGTTTTTACTTGAGAGTGAAAAACTGAGAGGTTTACTCTGGTAATAAGATTAACAGGCTTGTTAGGACAGAAGCCTTTTGCAGTGCATGGCTTCTGTACTGTGTTTCCACAGTATAGGAACTCCGTATGATAGCCTTTCCAGGATGGAAAGCAAAAAATAAAGTTAGGACATTTGATTTGCGCCAAGAAACCCGAGCAAGCAGGCACTACATGGAGTTGTATAACCGGTACACTTGACAAACAAATCTCGCAGACTAGTCCGACACTAAGGCCACTGAAAGCACTGAGAATTCCGGTGGCTTCCGCTGGTCATTCACAGCCACTGCAATGCAGGTAATGGGAAGTTCAGGCGAACACTATAGCAACACAGGGCGAAATTACAATAAGGCCTGGAGAAAGACTGCAGGCTAGTCAGCGACCCCTCTCTCACTACCTTTTTACATGATGAAAAAATTACACTTTGGAAAAATTCTAGCTCTCTGCGGCTTCATACGTCTCAACTTCAGATTACACCTCCTGTCAACCTGGGTTCGGAGAACATACTGCTGTAGACTGTCTGTCATTGTGTTTGAACGCTGGTGCTGTGTAGTCTTGGTAAGACCCAGTGCTCAACTCCAGCTACTTTGCTTAAGGACTAGGAAGACCTCACCTTGGGTCAGTTGAATTTGACAGTCAGAAATACCCCAAATATCTCCACCCTTGATGGGACACCGCTAAACCAGGTTAAGGAATATATATATTTGGGAGTATGGCTTGACAACACTCTGTCCTTTTCTAACCGCATTGACAAATTACAGTCTAATTTTAAATGAAAAATTGGCTTACTATATACAACCCCAATTCCCAAATAGTTGGGACAAAGTGTAAATTGTGAAAAAAAATCAAAATGCAATGACTTTCAGATCACAAGCCAATGTGTTATTTGTACAATAGAACATAGATAACATTTCAAATGTTGAAACTGAGACATTTTACAGTTTTATCCACAAAATGAGCTTACATCAAATTTTCTGGCTGCAACAGGTCTCAAAATAGTTGGGACACTGACCAAAAAAAGGGCTGAAAAAGGAATTAATACATAAAAGAATCAAATGAAAGAACATTTAGCAAGTAATTAAGTTAACTGGCATCAGGTGTGTAACGTGATTGGCTATAAAAGGGATGTCTTAGAGAGACTGGGTCTCTTAGAAGTTAAGATAGCCAGAGGCTCTCTTGCGTAAAAACAAATTGTGGAATACTTTCAAAACAATGTTCCTCAATGTCAAATTGCAAAGGCTTTGAAGGTCTCATCATCGACAGTGCATAACATCATCAAAACATTCAGAGAACCTGGCAAAATCTCTGCGCCTAAGGGACAAGGCCGAAGACCTTTACTGGATACCCGTGATCTACGGGCCCTCAGACGCCACTGCCTCACTCACCAGCATGATTCTGTCATTGATATTACTAAATGGGCCCAGGAATACTGCAAGAAACCACTGTCTGTAAACACAGTCCACTGTGCCATCAACAGATGCCACCGAAAACTCTATCATGCAAAAAGGAGGCCATTGTTGAGCATGGTCAAGAAGTGCTGTCGTGTTCTGTGGGCTAAGGCTCATTTAAAATGGACTGTAGCAATGTGGTAAAATGTCCTGTGGTCAGACGAGTCCATATTTGACATTCTTGTTGGAAATCATGGGCGTTGATTTCCACCCCTCCTGTTATTACTGTTCAGTTCAAAAGCCAGCATCTCTGATGGTATAGGGATGCATTAGTACATATGGTGTAGGACACTTGCATGTTTTAAAAAGCACCATGAATGCTGAAAGGTATATACAGATTTTAGAGCAACATATGCTCCCCTCCAGATTGCATCTATTCCAGGGAAGGCCTTGTGTATTTCAGCAGGACAATGCGAAACCACATACTGCAGCTATTAGAACAGCATGGCTTTGTAGTAGAAGAGTCTGTGTGCTGAACTGGCCTGCCTGCAGTCCTGATCTTTCACCGGTTGAGAACATTGGGCACATAATTAAATGAAAAGTCCATCAAAACTCTCCAGCAGCTGGAAGCCTGAATTAACCAAGAGTGGGATCAATTTCAATGGCTCAAGAAACTTGTCTCCTCAAAGCCCAGACGCCTCTACTCTGTGTTAAAAAGAAGAGGGGATGCTACACCATGGTAAAGAGGCTCCTGTCCCAACCTTCTTGAAACCTGAAGTAGCCATCAAATTTGAAATGAGCTCATATTGTGGATAAAATTTTGAACTTTCTCAGTTTCAACTTTTGCTATGTTATCTCTGTTATATTGCGAATAAAATACTGGCTGGTGTGATTTGAAAGTCATTGCGTTTTGATTTTATTCACAATTTACACTTTGTCCCAACTATTTCAGAACTGGGGTTGTAGATTACGATCTTCTTTCACTTACTCTGCTAAACTAACTCTAGTTCAAATGACCATCCTTCCCATATTCGATTACGGTGATGTCATTTACAGATTGACATGCAAGGCATGCTTCAAAAGCTTGATGTCCTCTACCACTCTGCCATCCGACTGATAACAATTGCTCCCTCTAGAACACAACACTGCACTCTACTCCTCTCTTAATTGGCCATCATTACACACTCGCCGTAAAATTCACTGGTTCATGCTAATATACAAAACTCACCTTGGTCTGTCCCCCCCCCCCTTACTTGTGTAAACTATTGTATGTGCAGAGGTCACATCATTGAAGCAGTATGTTCTGTAATATAATGAGAGCATTCCCTGATTAATATGAGTAGAAGACCAATCTTTGGGTTTCACTTGTACTGGCTCTAGAGCAGAGGTGGGCAGCGAGGGCCGTATCTGTCCCTGGTTTTCACACCAACGTCTGGTCTTTAATTAGTTGATTGTCTCAATTAGCCAAACCATTGATGAAATCTGATGTTTCATCCGCATTTCTTTAAATTATCATGAAACTACAAAGACTAGTCTTGTCTCCCTTCATAAAACATTTTCCTTTGATCGAATCATTGCGAAAATCTATATTTGTGCATGCAATCAATTAACTCAATTAGTCAGGGTAATTGATAGGAAAAAAAACCTGCATGCACACCGGCCCTCCAGGACCGTGATTGCCCACCCCTGCTCTAGAGGGTAATGCTACTCATCTTAAAATGCCCCAGACTCCTCAAGTGAAACTAAACCATCTTCTTCTGTGTGCAGAGAGGCAAGAACAACATTACCAACAGACAGTGGAAAAACACAATGAAATTCCCTTCACATGGATTTCACCATTCTTTAAGCCACAGAATAAAGTTTGAAAATGCTTGTCTAAAGAACATGCCCGTGCTGCCACAACATCTATTCATTACATGAACAATTATTTTAATAAGAGCCCTCAGCTGAATTAAAGAGACGTAATCAATTGGAAGAGGGGCTGGTCGATATGTTCACTTTACGTTAATATTGTAATGTAAGGTAATATATTGTCTGGAATATTGGATTTCGTAATACAGTGATATGACATTTGTGTTATTTCTGGTTTTAAAGTGAAGGATCACAGTTTTCTGTTCGTATTAGACTGTTCTAGCTGTTGCCTGTACCTGCTAAGTCATCATATCCTCGATACTAATGACTGTTTATCAAAACCACATTGCGTAATATCGGCTCACTATTTACATGAAGGTATTTTGTCAAAAATATTGTGATTTTTGATTTTGTTCATGTTCCCCAGTCCTATTTGGAAGTTGAAGTGTTTCTAGGCTCCTACCTCTCCACTTCCACTGTTGCTCGAAACACTGGAAGTAGTGTGGTCAATCTCAACTACGGTCTCAAAGATACAGCTCATCCACTTTCCCTCTGCTTGAAACATTAGAAGTTGCCTGACATCGGTCTCAGAGACTGAGCTGTCAAACTGCAGGAGGCTTTCAGCAAGTTGTCCAAGAATGGGGTCCACAATGACAACTGCTCCACCTTCAACACCTGTTTAGAGCCTCTGGCTCCAAGGTTGCTCAGACAGTGAGAGGACAGATGGAGTGAACCACAGCTGAGAGGATAAATGAAGGGAAGGGGAAGATGACAAAAGAAAAATTGGAGGGCAGAAGAGGAAAAGTCAGGGAGAATGAAAGGGGGAGACAGATGCAGAAATTAAAGTTCTGACAAAGCTCTCCACTGGAGGTCATCGTGTTACAGAACATCTCCACACTCAGGGGGCTAATTAAACAGCTTTAGGATTAAAAAGTGTTGAAAAGGCTGTCAGAGGATAGGGCTAAAGTACAGCCCAGACCTGGCACCCCGCACTACGCCTCACAAACCTAGCAGACAAGCACTTTGCTCAGGCTCACATGCTAACTTCTGTTCTTCTGCTCTAGCTTTGCTTTCAAAAGTTAGAAATCCAACTTTTCCCCACAAATTCAACAATTTCTCTCCAACCGTTTAAACCCAATTCAGAATGGCACACTGGTCTGAGCGCAGGCTAATGCTGTCCGAGAGAGACTATGTAATTGTCCTAAAGGATGCCCGAGGGGAAAAAGTCAGTGAAGGACCCCGCATTAATCCAACTACAGGGATTTGAATTGCCTGCAATTATGAATTTCTCCATAAGAATAAGAACTCATTGAAGTATGGAGATTGGGTGAGATTAAAAAGAAAAAAAAAAATGAAAACATTCCCAGCAAATCAAAAGCTTCACATCACAACAAAAGATATTCAGATGGAGAGGGGGCTTTAATTGAAGGCAACTCTAATGGAGCTCAATTTACCATTGACATAAAAAGGAGCCTGGATTGAGCAAAGGGACATGAATCTCTTGGACAGCCCCAGTTCTGGAAGGGGCTGGCGGTTGATGTTTTGGCAGAGCTGATCACAAGTGGCTCCTCTGCCTCTCTGCCGCAGACGCACTCCTCTCGGGACCTCTCTTCCGCACAGTCTCCATTCCCACTTCCTCCCATATTCATGCTGTACTTCAGTTCCTCCGCCATTACCATTTTCCTTGTTGTTTCTGCAGTCACAATCTCTCTTTTTTCCCTTGTTAACCCTTTCACATCCTTATTTTCCTCCTTGTCTCCATCCTGTATTTTTACATTCCTTCATCCTCTGAACTCTGGCCCTGCTATCGACCTCCCTCCAGCAACCACTCTCTCAATCGGCCAAATTAAAGCATGGTGATGGATAAATCTGTGGCTGCATTATGTCTTGAGGGTTGCAGCCAGAGGTATAAAATCCAGGTTCATAAATGAAATTCCTCCCCGGTACTTTGCTCAGATCGCCGGCATTTGAAACTAGGCTCAATTCTTCAGCCTAGAGGTAGAACTAATTAGTGAATTCAGTAGTCTAAGGTGGGAGTAAAATGTGCCAGGTCTTTTACTTTCGAACCCGGGATTTTCTACCTCTGATTGCCACAAATTCTGCAGGCGGAGGAGATAGTAGTGTAGTGTATGCTGCATCATTTATTGATGAGGTACTAGGAGTAGACATCTTTGTTGTTATTTGTTTGACATGTTTTTGGCTTGCCTTATCCCAATATTTACCCAGTATAATTTGTCTTGGCCCTGCTGATGAAGTTGTGGTGCGCCACAGATTAGTTACTGCAAGGGAAACACTGTTGGTACGCGAGTATGACTCAGTGTTGGCCCCAGCCTCGCTTTCGCTTGATGCTTACCTGCGACACCCCTGCACTGACCTCCTTCCCTCAATCTGTGATCACCTCTTCCTCTTTCTTTATTGAGAGCGCCGAGGAACAGACCCGAGGTCAAATGTTCCACATTTCAACCCACACACACCTGCAATATTTAGTTAGGGACCTCTCTTTCCACTGGCCTACTTCAAAGTGCCGGTAAGAAACAATAATTGCATTACTGCTCATTTTAAGATCAAGATGTCACTGAGACTGGAGTGTGTGAAATGACTGCAAATATACAGCAGATATGAAATGAATGGATGAATGGGAGGTTTTTAAAGGAAAATCTTGATCAAAATGGGATCCCACTCCCTGTATAATACCATATTATAGAATTTATATGTTAATACGAACAGAGGCGGTCTCAAAATGCTTGCGAAGGGGTTCCTACTGACTACGAAGAACAAAACTGGAGCAAATACTTATGCATACATGCAGAAATACAAAAGTATAGTCCTGGAGATGCACTGCCAATAAAAGCTCTCTCTCTCTCTCTCTCTCTCTCTATCATCCTCCCTAGCTCTGTCTCTCCCACTCCAATGCGGACATGCAAGCAATTATATGTCTTAACAAAAAAAAAAAAAAATGTCAGCATCAAATAAAGCCAAATCATCAGGATCTAATCTGCAAGACTTGTAAAGGTCAGGTAATGAGAAAAAAATGATCAAAGGGAAGAACAGCATGCGGATTGATTTGGGAGGAGCCCGCGACCTGCCCCCAGCTGCCCGTCGCCATGGCGCAGGCAAGGAGCTCTGCCAGTCGGCTGCAAATTAAAAGGCGCTCTGCTGACCGGCAGGTGTGGAGGCCGGCCCGATTGATGTGGCCGGCCTGGAGTTGATTAATGGATGGAATGGATTGACCCTGGCCAGGCTGAGACTTACAGCCTCACTCTCTCTTAATCTTTCCTGCTCTCACTCTGCCCTCCCTCTGCACCGTCCTGAAATTCTCCCTTTCTTTTCTCTTTCCTGCTCCCTCTCTCCCTCCCTCACCTCCACCCCGACTGGCGCTCACCCCTCTCTTTCTCTCGCCCAGTCTTCCTTTTTCCTCAGTCCACAGGCCCAGAGCGAACCCCAACAGCTCATGCTCCAAATCTGTGGCAGAGCAATTAAATGCTCTCAAACAGAGAGACCAGGTTTAAATGTAGGGTTATGCAATTTGACCCGAGGGCAGGTTACCACAAACAAAATATAAAGGCAAATAAATAGCCTGATTCATGGTTAGATCTTGGGGTCTTGGTGTTGGTTGTGCATTCAACGCCATGTCCCTTCTAGATTATGTCCAGATATAAATGCACACATTTAGCTGATATGTAATATTTTTCAAGCATGTCAACACTCTGAAAAGCAAAAAAAAAATAAAATTCACACCTTTTGCTCAGGCTGGCAGTCAGACAGAGCTCTCTGACATGAGGCAGTGATATCATTCTGCCTCTCACTTTATGGAAGGAGATAAAATAACAGGCCTCTGAAGTCATTAAGGGTCCCAAGAGCTGTTATTGGTTGGTTGACCCTGCAGCTGAAGCCAGAGCCGAGACGATATTCCAAATCAGATCTGTAATCAATAACCCCACATCAAAGAGGCCACGATAAACCTCCTCCATAATCAATCGAGCCAATCACATCTATGACCGATCAATTCCTGGCTCTAATTGACCAATCATATCCGGATCAATGAATCCCCTGACAAAAATGGCCACTTAGAATTGTGATCAACAAATCCTTGAACTGACAAACTAATCAGTTGCGTGCAGCTATGCAATGACTTTGGCAGGCGGCTTGGCTCTCTTTCATAGATACAAAAAGGTGGTCAATGGTAACGTGAAGAAATCAGGTTCAGGTTGATTGGTACTTCTAGTAAAATATGCCAAACATGTACACGGTCTGCAGAAGACTGGCACAGGCTGATATTAACACCACATTAAACAAACCGAATGAATGAAGCCATGGCTTCACAGTAATGGCTGCTTTGTATCTCATACACAGTAGCTAATTTTACTGTAGCAAAGCTACTGTTGAAAAAGTTTGTGGATTTGAGAATGTTGTTTTGAAGATGGTGATAGACAGCCTGCAGATCTAGGATGACCCCGAAACAGATTATGCTGCTCAGTACCCCCCCCCCCCCCCCCCCCCCCCGCCCCGTGCTCCATCACCCACCCCACCCCTTTCCCCCTCCCTCACTTTTCTTCTTTTGATTGCTTTTCCTGTTCATTAATCAGATCGCTTTAATCTGCCTGCGGAATCAGAGGCAATATCAGAGCGCACCCGTCATCGGCGTCCTCGAGACGGCCTTGATAAACACAGAGGCGTGAGGAGGAATATCAAACGAGCACTGATTACGTTTGAATTGTGATTTCATTATGTCATCAGCATTAAAGTAGCACTCCATTAAACGTGTTCATTTTTCACTTGAGAGCTTGTTGGAGATTGCCAAATGATTTTTTATTTTTTTTGGGAAAATGCAAGTTTGTTTGATTCCCTCAAAATCCGTGGCAGTGTTATGGTTAGGGTGTGTACATTCATTCATTTTTAAGATGCATGCATTCCTGAATTGTCTCGCTCAACTCTCACTTTATCTGGACGAAGATAAAGCTGTCCCTTTGTGCGGATTACTTCGATGTGCAAATGCAAATAGCTCAGATTGGAAAAACTACGGTGGCCGACAGGTGTGCATAGAGCACAGAGAGAGAGATAAAACACAAAACATTGCATTTGTCACAAAACAATCATAGCTTGTGACAAATTCAGGGTGAAAACGCAACATCAGTCTGGATCATGATAGTGAACCCCGGCAGTCAGTTCAGTCACAACTAAGAGGGTGATATTGAGACAAACCCTTAACTCTTTCAGTGAACTCTTATCTGTGAATTGAGAGTATTTTCTATCATCTATTCAATAGCCATATGTGCCTTTGTAAAGAATTTATTTCGCATTCACGTGCTCATATGTCCGTCACGCAGGAGTTGATGAGAGAAGGAGAGATTAGTCATCATTTTGCATGTTTTTGTTGCTCCAGCTAAAGCTGCTGCCCTTTTAAACATCCTTAAGTCGGCCTTTTTGGCAAAATTTTACATGACCTCTTCTCGGAGAAGAATAGCTTAGCGGCGCTGTGACATAAATAGTGGCTCATATGGACTGCAGAAGAAGAGCGACAGTGCCACTTCAAACCGAACAGTATCAGAGCTTATTATGACTGTGTGCTGAGGGAAATCACACCTGTTGTTTGCTTGCAGTCAGACACTGGTGACTCGAGATGTGCCACTTCCACCCCCTGTCAGGTGGTGACTAGTTTGTCAGTTCAACAGTTTGTGGAAAAACAAGGATTGTATAATAAAGATCACAAATGCTTTTTAACACTTTGAGTACTGTCAGCGGGAGAGGGGAAGTGTGACAATTAGTTCGATGTGAAAGATGTGTTGATATAAGATAACATGTTTTCATCAGGGTAACAGTAGCTCATCAGTACTACAGCGTAGAAACAGAATCACACCGTTTTTGAAGTGCTGGTCTAATCGCTAATGAGTGCACATAGGCTGCTGGGCTGATTTCCATCGAGTATAATGCTTCTTAACCTGCCGATCGGCACGTGTGGATTCGTGAAATGCAGCCGTGTTTTCAAACCTGTGGAACTTTAGGACCATTAGAAATTCAAGCAGAAATCCCAAGGTTTCTAAAGAGCCCAAATATGTCCTGCTGAATTACAGGGAAATGTGAATGGAATCATCCACAAGATCTAGATTTCTTATTTGATGAGATTCAGCAGATGTAAAAAAAAAAATGCTATCCTGGGTCTGCATATTTCTGTCAATATAAGTGTGATGTAGCTTGGGCAGGGCAAAGCGGACAAATTGAAATATCTTAATATTTTTCACTGAACACAGCGATATTGATATTTTGGTGCTAATGTACGAATAACAATTTGAGTTTTCACAAAATATTTATGCAATGCAATTTTTGATGAACAGTCATTAGCAATGTAGATATGATGACTAAGCAGGTACAGGCAACAGCCATAATAGTGAAATAAGAGCAGAAAACTGCATTCCTCCTCTGTACTGCAGCCTTGAAACATAGAAAAGACAACATTAATGACATATCACATTACAAAACCCTAAATCCCACATGAGATCTCACGGTACAGTATCACAACGTCAAGATACAGTACCATCAATATCGGTCAGGCCTTGATATAGCTTCAGTAAAATGCTGCTTTCAGCAGATACAAAATACACATGTGACATTGTCCGACAATGTAAAGGAAAATGCTTTTTCTAATTCTGACCCTACTTCAGGAAAAATACAATTGAAATCAGAGTTTAAGGGGTTGAAAAAAATTAGGGCATTGTTTAGCTAAAAGGCGCAAGCCTGGGCATCAGCCGCAGTGAATGTCTTTCTTGTAGCCTTTTCCGATTTCAGAAACTCTTGACGCATGTAGGCCTAATGGAAGACTGAGCTACAGTGCAAAGGCTACCTGTGAAACCCCAGTCAAGGGACCAACTGAGATTAAATTCATTTTTTAACCATTAGCAACATGCAAGCATAACCCAAATAATTGCCAGTCATGTGTCAGTTGGTATCCAGCAACACGCAGTTTGCCATTTTGAAAGTCTTAGCCATCTTCATGCTGAGGAAAAATGAAGGATTTGATAGGTACAAACAGGTACACAGATATCTATGGAGATGTTGCCCTTTGAATGCTGTGCCAAAGCTTATGTGTTCAGATTAATGCTGGGAATGGCTCATCAGACAACAAATCAATAGAAGGTCTGGGTGCAAAATGTATTCCTGTTTGTACAACTGGGGGAGAAAAAAGCTTTCCTTAATCCCAGATGGCATTGAGGAGAGTCGGCTCCAGAAGAATGTCATTCTGCTGTGTATCTGTTCAATTCCAAAAACTAATGCCCACATATATATTTAAAAACCAAACTATGCATGTTTGGATACTTCATTCAATATGAAATGTATCAGGATTACATGTGTGAGTGGCATTTTCCCCCCACAACAAATGTACTTTGTGTTGACATCATATTCTTTTATCATAAATGCATTCCAAAGTCCAAATATTATGTGTGTGAAGTTTTTATTGTCTTTAATCTCTTCAACTCTGTGATCTAACACAAGGGTTTGTAAAATCCAGTCACTTTGTACAAACCTGTTGTACTTTAGGCCTACTTCAAATACTACTATAGATCCCGGTGTCTCCAGAGATCCCAAATATGTTCTTCTGAATTACTGGGAAATGTGTATTAATGATGCACAGGTTTTAGATATTTTCTATTCAATGTAAGGCTTTTGTCAAAAAAACATTTCACTCAATATGAGTGTGATGTAGCCTCACTGAAGTGCTGCAATCAGCAGATACAGAACATGTATGTGATGTTCGGCTACAGTATGCTTTTTGCTTTTCACTGAAGGAGAAATTAAAGTGAAAATCAGAATTTAAGCGGTCAGTGATTCACAGATCTTAAATTTCTCATCACAATTCTTGCCCAGCATATTTGGAGCCGCAAGTAGCAATTCTATATTACTATTATGGATAAGCATGCATGTATTAATGATAAATAATCACCTTCCAAAAAAAATGCACATGCCATACCAATAGACATGACAGTGAGCTCCAGGTGCTTCTGTTTGGCCCGCCAGAGGAACCACACAATGAGCTATGTAAAACCAGGAAGGGACGTTTTTATGCCTTTTTCACTCATTGTGGCTCATTTACCAGGCCTACAATTAACATCAAGCACAGATTTCTCAGATTTACCAAGGCTCGCACAGACAGTTGATTGGAGCTACGAGCCTTTCTTGCTTTGTTGAAAGCTCTGACTGGGGCGACAGGGACTGACCTGGCATTCAGATACAATCTCTGTGCCACGTCACCCTTTGTTCCGGGAGAGGATTGGTCCGGGCGTGGCGAAGTGTTTGCGCGGAGAACAATAGTGGCCCTGATTGGTGAGGGAGGTGTTCCGCTGCGAGAGCGAGCATCAGCGCGGAGCCACTGTGGCTCCGCACGGCTCTTCCTCTCCCTGCGTGAGGCGCAATTACAGCGAGATGTCATAACACGCAGAGAGGGAGGAAATTACAGGGGATCTGATTACGGTCATCAGAGAGAGCGCGCGAGAGAAAGTCGTCAGGAGAGCGAAGGGGAAGGAACAGAGAGAGAGAGTATGAGAGAGTGAAGTAAAAACAGAGTGGAAGCCAGACATCAGAAAAGAGGGAAGACAAAAAAATGAGCTCTCATCTGGTTTTGCATCTGGCGCTACCTTTTTGAAAACGATAAGTGTCTTCAGATCATGGCCAATGGTGTTTCTCCAAAAGGCAATGGCACACCTCTTTATATCAGAGATGATATATTTCCCAGTGGAAAAATTTGCGGCCAATCCAAAGGAAAAGGGCTAAAAAAAAAAGAATTAATTAGCATATTCTGTATTTATAAAGGGCGCACGGCGTATTCCTGCCTCTGACCCATTGCATGCTGGGATTGGCTGCAAACCACCCGGTGCCCGCGACCCTGACCAGGAATAAGTGGCTTAGAATATGCATAGATGGATGCTTGTTCTGTTCAAGATAGCATCTGAAACAGTGGGCAAATTCTTTAGCAAATGGGTAACCTTATCATACTTACTTCCCACTGCTATCCATTTTATTGTTTGAAGTGGCTCATCAGGGGTAGTGGAGGGGGGTGCTCTCTTATCTATGAACAGCCTGATGCTTAACGAGACAAGAAAAGCAAGTTGGCTTGTGTCCAACGACTTCATTATAAATTAAGTCAAAGGCTGATGGCACATATGATCAAACCATTTTCCACAGATACATTCTGAGTCCCTACCGGCAGAATTAGAGACGACTGAAAAAACAAGTACATATTGGATGAGATAACAAGATCGCTGTTCCGAGAGACACTGAGATCAATTCGCGCTCATTAGCGGCAGTGCATTGGATGCAGTGTGAATGCACAGTCCGTTGGATTCCACTGACTCAGAGACCATACCAGCTCTTTTCGGCGGAGTAAAAATGATAGTTTACTCACGGAGCTCTGACATTGTCATTTCTTCCCCCTGCACATCCCTAGTGGGCCACTTTCCACAGCCTTTGTTTCAAAACTTTATCACTCTGACCGCTGTTAATCCACAACAATGAAACTCTCAGAATTGATTTTGCTCCTTGCCAAACATATCGGCGGCACCTTGTTCCATTCAATGCTCTGCACAATATATTGCTGAGCTTAACACAAACAGTACATGGAGGGGCACAGCTTGCCAGTGGTGCTATGGGGAGATGTGGTGAGGAGATATGATTCTGTCTGCATGGTTTGATTGAACCTGGCCTGGAAGATAAAAGCAGGTCATTTTCGCTGCAGAAACATAATGATTAGGGCTTTTGTGTGCATGGTCCATGTTTAGGGATCTATAGAATAGGGTGATTACTGAAATAACCAACTTTTTTTTCCCACGCTATCTCGCAAAACCTCAGCTGCAGATACTCCCTTTCCTTCCAACTGCCATACTCCCACTGTGCTTTAGATGTAAATCAAACATTAATCCAATCCAATTAAGAAAAGGTAAAATTAAAATTAAACCAAAATCAGTGATTTTTAAATTATATTTGACCTGTTATAAGTTGAAAACAATACGAGAGCATATTATTAGATTTTTCACCACATGAACTATGTAGATTTATTAAAAGAAACACTAATTTCAATTTTGATTCTTGCATTATATTTTGTAAAGGTTGGGACACTTTGTAAACTTGCCATTCCTTTTCACAACACTTAATAAACATTCAGGGACTGAAGACATCAAGTAAAATAATGTTTTGGGTGTAATTTTATCCCATTCTGCCTGTAGATAAGTCTTAAACTGTGCAGCAATACAGGGTTTTTGTTATTTCGCTCTGCGTTTTTCAGTACGTGACAAGTTTTCTATTTTGGACAAGTCAGGACTGGAGAAAGTCCCTCTTTCTTGGTATTGTGATGTGCTAAATTCTGGTTTTCTTTGTCTTGCTGAAATATCCACAGGCATCCCTTGAAAAGATGCCATCTTGAAGGCAACATACATTGCTCCATAATCTCAGAGTACTTTTCAGCATTAAAGATACCCTCACAGAGATGTCAGTTATTCTTGCCATGGGCACTGATATGACTCCAAACCATAACACATCATGGCTCTTGGACTTGTTGCTTGTAATAGACTGAATGGCGTTTCCTTTCTTTGGTCCAGAGCACATGGCACCCATTTCTTTCAAAAAAGACCTGAAAGACCTGACTTACCTTATTACACATTTTCAGTGAGTGAGGGTGCATCACAGATATCGTTAAACCGAAAGAAATTGATGGGGCTTCTGGACACTGTTGACATAAGGCTTCCATTTTGACCAGCAAACTCTAAAGTGGCATTTGTGGATGTAACAGCATACTGTAGTACTCAACAAAGGCTTTCCAAAGTAATCTTGAGCCCATGTGTGTTATGATGCAGACAAGGAACCAAACGCATATACAGAGTGCAATCCACAAGAGAATATTTTTTTCACAGGAATATGGTAATAGAAGAGGGAAAGGCAGAAGCCCTTACGGAAACCATGTTGGCAATCCCTCACGATACTCTTACGTTCAAGAAATAAGTTCAGCTCATCTTTTATGATAGATTCCAATATTTTGCACGCAATGCAAATTAAATTGACTGCCCTGTAATTTCCTGGCTCGGTACGGTCCCCGTTCTTATGTATTGGTATTATATTGCGCTGTTTCCAATCATTTGGTATTTTTCCAGTTTCTAAAGACCGCTTGAAGATAGCGGATAGTGGCTTAAAGATGATCTCACCAACTTTTTTGAGCACTCTAGGATATAGGCCATCAGGACCTGCCGTCTTATCTGCCTTTAGTTTATGCAATTTGTCTGATACTTCATTATCCCTAACCTCAATTTCTGCTAAATTATCTTGAGCATTTAACATGCCCTTTGGCTGAATAAAGAGGTAAAATTCTCAACAACGTAACTGTTTAAGGCATCTGCAATATCCTTGTTATCATATAGCAGCGACCCATTTTTATTCTTTATGCACTTAACCTGCTCTTTAACTTTCCTTTTTCTGCTACAGTACTGAAAGAAGCGCTTAGGGTTAGTTTTTGCCCCCTCTGCAATTTGTCTTTCATACAGTCTTCTAGCCTTCCTCAGCTCTTTTGTGACCACAGCCCACATTTTCCAGTATTCAGCCTTTGTGTTCTCATTGTTATCCTTCATGTACATCTTTAAAAGATTCCTCTCTTCCCTCAAAATCCTACGAATATTTTTGGTCATCCACTTAGGATTCTGCTTTTTCAGCCTACTTTTGGACACCTTTGGAATGAATCTGCATTGTGATTCAAGTAAAACCCCCTTAAATCTTTCCCACATCTCATTTACGGACTCACAGTCCAGGAGTGTCTCCCATTTTATTTCACTTAGATATGAGCGCATCCTGTCAAAGTTTGCTCGCCTAAAATTGAAAATTTTTGTTTTGAATACACCTGTATAACCTCCCATGGAACATCAAAATTAACAGCAGAGTGATCACTTGTCCCAAGTGGCTCCAGTACCTCAACATTGCTAATTCTATCTGGGTCATTACACGGCACTAAGTCTAAAATTACTGTCTCTCTTGTAGGTTTATAACCATACTGCACCAAAAAATTATAATTTATAACATCTAGAAATTCTTCCTCCCCCCTACCCTGTCCTTTCACCATTTCCCAATTAATACCAGGATAATTTAAGTCTCCCATAATAATAGTATATCATCAATAGTGCATGTAACGCCGTCAGCTTCCATAGGGGCAGTCTGCATTTCCCTATGTGTAACATTCAGTAACCTCCCTGCCCCCAAGTCCCTAGTTTAAATAATCCTGTGCTACCCTCAACAAATGCTGACCCAGAGCAAAGGTACCCTTTGGTTCAGGTGCAGCCCGTCAGGCTTGAACAGGTCACCTCTGTCCCAGAAAAAGTTCCTGTGCCCCATAAACCTGTACCCCTCTTTCCTACACCAGGTTCGTAGCCATGTGTTAAACCTCCAGATAAAATTCTGCTTTCCTCTGCTTGCATGTGGTACCGGTAGAATCCCGGAAAACACTACCGTTGAGGATCTGCTCCGAAGCCTCTCAGTAAATTCCACAAATTTGCCTTGCAGAACCTCAAACCTACCCTTACCTATGTCATTTGTCCTTACATGGACCATGACAACTGGATCCCTCCCCGCCGTGGCCAGGAGCTTGTCCGCACGCTCCAGGAGGTCTCCTACCTGGGCACCAGGCAGGCAACACACCGTACCAGACTCCTTGTCGCGCGAACAGACTAAGCTATCTATTCCTCTAAGTATTGAGTCCCCCACTATCACTAACTCTCTTTTCTGAGGGGTAGAGGCTAACAGGGTGCCCTGCTGCTCATCAGTCTCCTCACTCTCAGGGTCAGGGCCAATTCGATGTCCTGCAAGGGCCAGAATTGGTTGGATACCTCAACCACTGGAGGAGCTGTCGCTGTACGGCATGCAAGCCCTTGCCTGCGCTGTTGACCAACAGTCATCCAACTCTCTCTCGCTGCCGGCTCAGGGATCCCAGTACCACCCTGCTTCAGCATACACACCATTTCTCTAAACGACTTACTGCTTAGTTCCTCTAGGAACTTTCCTGATTGCAAACTATGTCATGCTGCCAACTGGCCCTGAAGATCAAGGATCTTGCTCTCCAGATGCTCAATTAGCTGGCACCGGTGGCAGACAAACCCACCCTGGAAATCTCTTTCCAAAAGTGCAATCATCCTGCAACCATCACATAGTTTTGGCCACATTTTGAACCCCCTACCTAATGACCTCGCTCACCCTAGATAAAAGAAAATTACTAATGCCGAGACAGAAGCTGAGGAACCACAATTTATTAATTTATTAACCTCAGAAGCCCTAAGCTTTCCATCTCAGACATGCCCAGGACATGCTCAAACCTAGCTCCAGACTGGGCTTAACAAAAAAAGGTCAATACTGCCATCTAGTGGCTTCTTTCCACATTACACATTAGAAACCGCGGGGAAACTGTGTACATGGATTACAAGCTTGTTTAAACAGGGGCTTAGTTTCACTTGACAGAAATGAAATACCAACTTGAATCAAACTATATGTAATAAGCACTCCTAATAAGCCAACTTGGTTTATCTAGTCCCAGAACTATTAATATACTAACCTAAAAATGTCACAGGGCTTATCTGAGAACCAAGATGAAACAGACCGGCTACAAGCCCAGGGGAACTGGAGGAGGGGAGGAGGCGGAGCACCTCGGTAAAATTTACCGTTTAATCTCCAACCTAACCGAACGGACGAGTCAAGTGACCGCTGCCAGGCGCGTGCAGGCCCTTCTGGACGCTCTGGACTTTTCTCAGTGGCCTGTGTTCTTATTGGCCTGCCTGGCTGCCAATAAATAAAATGCAGCCACTGGCCCGCAGTTTCCAGGCAGACAACACACACTTGTTGCAACAGCAGCAGCGCTGGCAGCGCTATATTGACAGAGAACACTCCCCCTCACTGCATAGTGCACACGTAGCCAACATGAACTCTGTGATCAGAGGGTAGGATTGGTCGAAATTACAGCGATCACCATTTTTCTTTTAGAGGACTCGTGTTGTGACTGGTTAGTTGCTTTATGGCCCGCCTCTACACAGCCAAAACACTGGAAGTGTAGAGAAGCACATGGAGCAGTCTGTGAGAGGCGGGGGGATGAGTGAGAGAGACGCGTCCAGTGTTGCCAACTTAGCGACTTCAGTCGTTACTACTCTCGACATGCAACGGGTGCTTCCGTCGGCCTGTCCCCCGTCACAGAGCACTCACAGGCGTCCCAGTCCTCTCGCAGCCCCCCCTCCTAGCTGGAGTCGGAGCAGGAGATGTTCACCTCTCCGTGTCCAAATTGCAAATGAATCGCACATGCGAACCTGCCGCTTTTTCTCAGTGTTGGTTTACAGTCACCGCGGGATAAATGTGATTTTTTTTTGTCTAAATCAATAACTGTATTAATAAAGATACTCCCTCGTCCAGACAGTTCCGTGTGTGTTTGCATTTCTCCGTGACATAAGCTAAACCTCTAGCTTAACATGGCTCAGTCTAAACTGTACAGTCAAAAGTACAGAATTGGTATTCTTTTCAGCTATTGTAAGCTGGCATGACATCTAAACGATTTGCTGACAAAATAATACAAACATGTTTTTGTGTGATTCTGCACATTATATAAATGATATAGAACAAAAGGACTCAGTATGATGTAGAGAATAGATTAGAGAAGACAAAAGTACTGATATGGAGGACTGTGTGGAGCTGTCGTCATGGTTGTGTTTCATAGAGTGTTGTTGCGTGGCTGTCAGTCTAATGGTGTTGTTGTAGTAGCTATGACAACTCTAAATGCTGCCTAAAGTCGTCTTTTTTTGAAGAAAAACCCCCACAAATTTTTCGCCGCGCGCGCTTTGCGTCCACCGCAACACTTCAGTGGCCTGCTTGCTTGGTAGTCTCCCGGCCTGTATTGGATCCCCAGCACGCCCCTGACTGCTGCCCTACCAACTTAATACTAAATCTAAGATCCCCCGCCAAAAATGCAAACAGTACTTATCTAACTTACTAGCCGCAAATACAACTAAGGGTAACTGAGAAAAGAGTAAAGCTCTAATTCCCTTTAATTAAAACGGACCGAATAAACAAGTGGTTTACTATGTGAGTGAACTAAACATGGTACCTCCCCCAACAAGCTGTCCTAAGCACTCAAACAAGCTGTTAAACTTTAATCAGCCGATCAAGGCACAGCAACCAGAGGAAATACAAAGATAGGGCATTTACAATGTGTTTAATCAAAAGAGCCCTTCGGTAATAATAAAATGCGAAAAAGACAAAAACCCCAGTTCTGTTGTGATTCTGCTTTTTGCTCATGTCTGACTATTCTTGGGTATTGTGTATTGGTATTTGGATTTTCATGTTTTATTATTTTTCATGTTCATTGTATTCATAGCCATGTTTCCTTTTCCATGCATTGCACTTCGTCTACCCAGTCTTGTCTTGTGTAGGTCTTTGCTCACGGTCCCTAGTCTTGCATGCCACTCATTCGGGTGATTTATTGGTTTCTGGGTTTCAACCTTCTTTCATTATCTCGTGTTCTTCCTTCCTTTCTCTTTTGCTATCCACTAACCCATACTAACAGTGTGTTGTTTTCGATTAATTACTAACCAAGATTAACACTGTATATTTTTACTAACTTACTAACATGCACTCGGGATTGTATAGCTGCACATACTAATTGACTCTCAGCAGTTGCCCAATTCTAGTCTCCGCCTCCTTGCCTATCCCTAATTATCTCTGCTGCAGGTTTCTGTGGATCTCCACTTATACTTTATGCTTTCCTTTTCTTTAAACTATACACTTTAGTACTCCTTGACCGGAGCTGTTGTTTTGTACAAAGGTTTGTCTCGTGATCCCTGTCTGCGTTTTGGCTACAGCTAAATTCATGTAATTAGTTTATTCCTCATGTGTCTCTCCCTGATCATTGTTACCATTGATTACACCTGTTCTCCCTGGTCATGTGTTTACCCCGGATGTGTATATAAGATTGGTTGTTTGGTTCACTTTCTTGTCAGATTGTTTTCCCTAGTCTTCTTGTGCTACGTTTATGCCTTGATTACTCAGTGTTTATCTGTCTGACTGGATTGCTCGACTTTTTGCCTTTGTGATTTTTGGATTATTGTTGCATCTGTGTGTTTTGACCATTTTCTGCCTGACTACGAGATCCGTTTGCTGCCCTGGTAAGGATTCGGATTACGCCCTTTGGATTCTGGCTTTGCTTCACTGATATACCTATTCTCGTGAACCAGACCCATTTCTGTCCGACTACAATTACTGTGATTGCTGCCCTGGTTTTTGATTCTATTTTTGCCCGACTGGATTTTGACTTTTGGATTGTGGACTCTGTACTTTTGCCTTCTGCCCTACGGGGGGGGGCCCTCTAATAAAGCTAGTTCTACTGCATTGCCTGGTTCTCGCGACTGGTTCCTGATCGCATCATTACAAATTCACGTTAATATTCAAGCATGGCAATGCGTTTATGAAATGATGACTGAATGACTAAAGTATTTTATACTGTAGCCGAGCGTTCTTGGAAATCTGACGCTCTTTTCATCCCGCAAATGCAGGCGGACGTTGGGTCTGCCTGTAGAGTGCTGGCCGAACAAAATGGAGTTTGAAGTGTTTAGAACAGGCTACGTTACCTGAACAAGACAAACTGCATTGATATTTAAAATCTAATGCATCAATGTCATATTTTGTTCAGATAATGTATATAGATATCTTTGTTATATGCATCCAGTGTAATTGACATGATAGTAGCCTATGACATTTATATTTATGAGCAAATGTATGACTAATTCTCTAAGTCTGTGATATCAACTGAAATTGGTGTGAAAGAGAAATCATGCGCGTATCGGTTAATATCGGAAATTAGGAGTTGGACAATATCGGATATCAGTTAAAAAAAAAAAACGATATCGAGCATCTCTAGTAATTAGGTTTTTCTTTATCATTATTTTAACAAACACATGGAAGAACTTAGCTTAATACTAGAAGACACAAACTGACCGCCCGGCTGAGTAGAATTTGAACCAGGACAATCCAGCCATCACGCAAATATCACTATGAACTTTAATAGATGGGACATTCACAAATGGGACAAGGCCAATGTAACGATGACCTGGCTCAAAGCAGCTGTGACATTAAATGGGAGACCACACAATAGCTAAAGGCTCAGTGTTAAATATATTTATTTTAACATTAAAAAGATGAAGTCCCCAGGTTGTATGCAAAAAGGACACGGTAATACAAGTTATGTCTAGAGGTCATCAAACAATAGGTTTAAAAATTCAGCGTGTGTAAGGAGCGGCTGGCAACGAGCTGGAACTCAGAGCTCTCCCCAACAGAGCGAAGCAATTCGGAGCAGCGAGTCGAGAGGCCTCCGGATCCATTTAACTCGGTCTTTATAGGAACACCATTTGCTCCAGCACCAATGGGCAAACTCCATACTCTGCAACTTTAACATAAGAACAAAGGGGGCGGAGCCCCAACACTCATTTAGAGGAATTATACCACTGGGAATGGCCAACAGGGCCTTAACACCTACAAAAGACAATAGCAGGGAGTAGACAAGACAATTAAATGAGAGAGAGCAAAAACATACAGACTGCTGGAACAAGGGAAGAACCAATTAAAGATACACAAGGGTTGTGACAGTACCTCCCACCCCTCTCCCTTGAGGGGTGCCACCTGATGGCCTTGTAGTCACCCCAAAGCGTCAAGGCAGAAATTCGTAGCCCAGAAAGAGGTAGAGGATATGGTGCTTGGGCACCCTGGAATGCTTGCCGAACTTGGTGCAGGCACACACAGGACAGGCTGCAACAAACTGCCGGGTTTCTTAGCAAACTGGGGGCCAGCAAAAACATTGAAAGAATGAGTATCAGGGTATGGGAGGTGCCAGCATAGCATACCAGCTGAGAAGCATAGGCTCTGGACAGAACTGCTTCTCGCTCCATCAGGAACAAAGAGGCAGCTTAGAGTATCTGATGATGGCAGTCAGGACCAAAGTGCCTCCAACCTTAAACTCTGTCTTGAGCTTGGTGGCTGGCAGAAGAGTGATCAAAACATATTTGAGAAGTGCAGGAGACTGCAAAAGAGAGTAGTGATGGGACAAGGAGTTACGCGTAGTATTCTTGGATCGAAGATGATAGGTCAGGTTAAATCTGGCAAAAAAAGAGGAACCAGCAGGCATGTCTGGGGCTCCGTCTCTTTGCACTGGATAGGTACTCCAGATCGCAGTGGTCCATCCAGATGAAAAAAGGAGGGCTGGATCCCTCCACCCAGTGCCTCCATTCCCCAAATGCCAGCCTCACTGCCAGTAGCTTATGATTGCCAATGGATTTATCTCATTTGCCAGGGGACAGCTGTCAATATAAGAGGGTAAATGGATGGATCTTTCCATGAGCTGCCTGCTGGGACAAAATCACTCCAGCATTCACACATACTTTTTTGGAAAAAAGTAATAATGGACATAAAATGGGCTTTCAGCAACTTCCAATATCTCCCAATATCAGTCCAGGAGTTGTGATGTTACTCAGGGGATCAGTTGTGATGCATAGGCTATTGTATTTGTACTTTACATTACAAGCATGACGTCAAAACCCATTTCAAATGTCAGAATTTTTTGCTTGACTTGGACAGCGAAGTTGAAGAGGAAAATTCAAGTGCAAATTCATCAACTAGCAACAGGGATGTTGGAGAAGTAGGATAGATGGAAAATTCAGAAGTAGGATAGAAAGAAATCGGTGACGATAGGGATGCAGTTGAATGCCAACAACTACTGTAAGTGTCCAGCTCGAACTGGAGCTTTAGGCACAGGCAAGTGAGTGGGAAACAAACTCTGGGGTGCGTTTTCAAAAAGCATAGTTGCTAACTAACTGAGTTGGACTCATTGACTGTACTTAGTTGAATTAGCTATGTAAGTTGCTAACATTGTTAGCAGCCATGCTTTAGGGACACCTACCCCTGAGCAAGGGCAGAGGTAACCCAAACATGTACAAGCTTAGAATTTTTCTGACGAGCACCCGGCTGGCTAATAGGAGGCTCTTAAGCAATGAACAATGCTATGATCCTATAATCCGAGACCGGCAGTTGCACCCAATTATTTCCCTGCACCGCAAAGCCAATTATGCGCTGCTCTGAAAAGGCTACCGGGCACTGGCACCACCCAGGCTCCAACCCACGCAGTGGTTTTCATTACTGCTCCGCAAAGTGGTCCCTTATCTGGCTTAGCTAATCCAGTAGCCAAACAATAACAAACATTTAGACGATAATAAATCTAATCTACCAGAAATATGAAACAAAATGAGACCAAGAAATGAACAAATTCTAACAGGCAGACGATGGGACTCAACATCCCTACCATGTGTCCCTGTTTCCCACAAATTACATCATCAGAAAGGAGCTATTTTTGCTTGTTTTTTTGGGGGATGTGCGCAAGTTGAAAGGGTGTTCAAAATGCCTCTTTTATTCTCCTGCTTTTGTATCCATTAAGTGTTTTATTCACCATCCCCATGAAATTAGCTTTCTGTAGAGGTATAATTCTCCCATTTTTGATTTCTTAATACAGACCTACGTTAAAGCTGACGGATGGCTGAGGCTGCCTGAGAACTCTCGTTGAAGGAGGTCTTTGTGGACTTGAGGCCATTAGTGCCACGATGCAGTGCCCTCGAAAGAGCTGGCGATTGAAACTCATGAACTTGAGGAATCGCTATAGTTGTTTGCTGTCCATGAAATCAGGCCAGTGCAGCACAGTACCTTTTTGTGGTACATTTTTAAGGGAATTTCTGACACAGTGAAGCCCAGGAATGAGATAGTGATGAGTGGAATTCATACATTTCAGGTTTGAGGAAGAGATGATTCTCCAGCACCCTCTGAATGAACAAAAGGATAAGACGGATGCATTCCGTAAAAATCCAGGGTACTGTCAAGGTAACCATAGACAAACTGGGAGACAATGTTTTGGAGGACATCATTAATGAAGTTCTGGAACAAAGCCGGGGCGTTAGCAAGCCCAAATTGCATCACCAGAAATTCATAGTTCCAGACGAGGTGTTCGTCCACTTATCTCCTTCCTGCATGCGCACTAGATAATAAGACTTGGTAAGAAGAGCTTGGTAAGAAAATGGCAAACTTGGACGTCAGAGAATGCTGAGTCCATCAGAGAAAGAGGGTAACTGTTCTTCACTGTAATAAAGTCGAGCCCTCAGTACTATATGCAGGGATGCAGAAATCAGTATTTTTTTTCCCACAAAGCTGCCAGCTTTGGTTGGTGACAAAGATGCTTGAATGATTTCAGAAGCAAGGGATTGGTTTATATACTCTTTCATAGCTTTAGATTCCCGTGTCGATTGGGAATCCTGGCATGGGAGGTGTTCCTAATAAACTGACTCAAAGAAATAGGCAGGAACAATGGAATAATGAGAATGTGGTCCCAATCCTGGAGTCTGATTTAAAGGCTTGGGAGCTTGTTCCTATTTATAGGACTCGAAAGAGTAATTATGAATTTCTTTATTAGTAATTTACTAAAAACTTGGAGGAAGAGATTGGCTTCATACTAGAAGACACAAATTGACAGAAAGGCTTCATAGAGTTGGAAACATGACAATCCAACCACCACACAGACATCACAATAAACTTATCTGGACTGGACATTCATTAAAGGGGCGATGCCTACAAATGATGACACTGGAGAGCAAGGGAGGAGAGACATTTGCTCATATTCAAAAGAGACAAACTGAAAAATCACATGCAGACTGCTGGAGCAAGGGAGGGGCCAATTCAAGGGTTGTGGCTCGCAAGGGTTGTGACAGTGTGGAATTTTACTCACACAGTGCTGTGAAAAAGTATTTTCCCCCTTCCTGATTTCTTATCTTTTTGCATATTTGTCACACTTAAATGTTTCAGATCATCAAACTAATTTTAATATTAGACAAAGATAACCCGAGTAAATACCAAGTGCAGTTTTTAAATGATGATTTCATTTATAAAGGGAAAAAAGCTATCCAAACCTACCTGGCCCTATGTGAAAAAGTAATTGCCCCTGAAACCTAATAACGAGTTGTTCCACCCTCGGCGACAACAGCTGCACTCAAGTGTTTGCAATAACTGGCAATGAGTCTTTCACATTGCTGTGGTGGACTTTTTTTACGTACTAACCATTTGACAAGGCCTTTTCCGGGCTGCATGAACTCAGAGTGACTATTTCTATTCTAGATGATCGTTAATGAAACTTTCCTTCACCATAAGGCCCGAGACTGGTGGTCCACTATACATCTCACTTGCGGAGTGTTGCATGTCTGGAAGATTACAAAGGGGTATCACACTGTTAAAAAAGCGTGAGGAGCTTCACAGAAGGCTAACTCATAATGCCCTTTCACCGGAACAAGCAGTGGACTTGATTCAGCTTTACCTCCACAATATTTTGTACACCCTGAAGGAATGGGAACAAATCAACATGCATGTTGCGCAGTTGCACGCCTCGTGCACTGAACTGGCCAGTGACACGTACTGCCAGTAGTTGTAACGTGCACTGTGACAAAAAAAATGTTAAAGGAATGTAGATGAAAATAATAGAGTGTGTTCCTTTCATCGGGAAACAATGTTTCTGAACCTGTCATTAACTTGTTTGTAATTAAAATGATTGTAATCTTTTCATCAGGCATTCTTTTTTTTTTTTTACATGTGCCAGAACACTTGCCCGACTTTGACTTTTACTTGCCCCAGGAAATCTGGCATGCATTTGTTGGGCGGATCCAGAAATTTTGGAAAGGGGGGGCGCAGCCGCCATACAAGCACCGAAGGCACGAAGCCTGGAGGGGTTAAAATTTGAAAATTAAAGTGCCAAATACTCGTCTTCCTGGCATCTGGGAACAAAATTCAAGGTCTTATAGTTAGCTGAAAAAAGTATTTTTTTCATTCTCAATGATCTCTTTTTAAGGTATAAATTTGCACTTGACTCTGCAAAGACAATCAAAACAAAGAAACTTACGTCCTATTCTGATAGAAACAGACGAACTGTGAAAATGATCAAAGCATTCATCAGGATACATCATGGATCAGGGGTTCCCAAACTCGGTCCTGGGGCCTCCCTGTATATACTGGTTTTTGCTCCACCCTAGTTTGCAATAATAGTTTTTTAACAAGCTGTTAATTTGTCTTAATTAGGTACATTTTTGTTCACAGCAGCGATTTATCCTTTCTTGACAAAAAGTATTTTGTAAGGTATGCATAGAAACAATGATCCATCCACATTGCAATATGAGTAACAACTACATAAAAAGAGGGAAAAAATGTACCCAATCAAAGGGAAAAAATCAATGGGTTTCTAGTTGGTGAAACTGTGGGCATTTGGTTGCAAAAACTAACAATTTACTGAACAAGCAAGTGACAGAGTCAAACCTGTTTTATGTTGTATTTTTGTCATTGAGTGCAAGCAAATCATTTTGAAAGAGTGATAATCACCTGTCTCCAGCAACCTGATTTGGAGGTTATTGATTTTCTCAGTACCTGAGTTGATCGGTTTAAAAATGTTATCACCTGGAATTGCTTGCCACATAGGAAAAAAAAAAACATTATATGCAAGTCTTTTATTTGGTCTTTTATTCTTCATGGCACAAATTGATATTTCTATTAAAATTTGGCTTAAAACAATCAAGTCTAAGATCTAGTTGCACTGGCACAAACGTTACTCTAAGATATAGCAATGTTGTCACTACCTAAACAAACGTTATAGCTTGTCTTACAGTTAATCCATAAAGGACTGCATAAACAGACAGTGTACAGTTGTCAGAGTTGAATAGTCACTTGGTATTTTTCACTTTCAGCTATAAAAATCACTAGTATTAAAGAGGCCTACTTGTTCCGTGTTAAAATATAGCTTTTCAACTGTAGTGCAATAAATACTCAGAGGATTAACTTAACTAAAAGGGCTCTAATTTCGTAGACCAGGCGCAGGCGCGGCGCATGGGGGGTGCGCCGCGCCAACGGGGTGTGTCCAGGCGTATGTGGCAATTTCGTGCCCGGCGTAGCCTGGCGCAAGAACTCCTCTGTCCCGCCTCTGCCCCTCCTTCCCGCGCAAGTTGGCAAAGAAGGCGGCACAGCCGAGTCAAATCTTGCTCACTGGCAAGAGAAACGATGGATAGCGTGTTCCCATGAATTACAAACTGTTACTGCTTTAAAGTTTGGGATTAACATGCATGGACAACAATGCAAGATACGTTACACATTTATTTTCAATATGCGATCTTAACTCAGTACGAGATCATAGCAATCAGGCTGTATTCCTTTCCCCCACTAAAGACGATAAAACCGAAGTGACAATAATAGTAGCCTTGTATTAAGCCGCTTGCACACTGGACGCGAAACGAATTTTTCGCTCACAGATTGCGTCTTGAGTCCGAAAGTCTGACAGGGTTTTAATAAATCTCCGTGTCCGACAGTCTATTATTGTTTTTAATTTCTTCAAATCTGCTGACTCTTTTAGATATTAAAGGTGAATGTTTTGATAAAAGGGCTCAGTTCTTTAAGATGAGTACCGAAAATTTCAATCAATGTTTCTGTTTAAGCTCTGCTCAATAAAGTGAGTCGACACTGGCGCGAGACAATGTACAATGCCTCCCTGTCTGACAGCCAAGAAAAAAGAGGACGATTAGAACAGATTGATAAAGAAATAAAGAATGAAGAGAAACATTTTAACAACAGAACATCCAATGAACACTGCAATTTATTTATTGGCGGGTCATCTTTGTTGAATATCCTGTTTGTTGGTTTTTATTCTTTATTTCGTTATAAATCTGTTCTCATATCAATACTTTAACTTTTTGCTGGCTGGTGGACATGGAGTATTTTGCATTTCGTGTCGGACAGTCTTGATCGTGCATGCGATGATTTCTTCACACTGTCAATGGTCATGGAATTGATTTGCTCACGCAGTATTTTATCTCTGCTGTGGAAATAAAGCGTGAATCTGTTCGGTCCATCTGACGAATTTTCAAAAGAAAGACCGAATAAAGACTGCCGTCTATCTTCAACGAAAACAGACGAATAGGCTAAAAAGACCGAGAATAGTCGATAGCTATCAATTTGCATTTTGTGAAGGTCGAACACAAACATAGCCAAGTTTGTACGTCTAATAATTCCTGGAATACTCGGAAAAATTAGAACTTTTATGACTTTCGGACACGGAGCTATATTAAAACCCTGTCCAACTATCGCGTCTTTGCATTGACTTTGTCTGTAATCAGTCGTGCAAAAAATTCGTTTCGCGTCCAGTGTGCAAGCGGCTTTAATGAGCATAGAACGCAAGCATTCGATATATATATATATATATATATATATATATATATATATATATATATATATATATACAGTTTGTGGTTGGCTGAGAAAGAAGTGAAGTCGTTAGTTTGCATCACAGATTCAGCTGCGTTCATTAAGCCCGGCCAAGTTTCCATTACGCGAGGCAACCGCCTTTAATCTGACATCAGGAAAATCGATATAGATACTATAATTTATGTCCTTATTCAGATAGTTACATTAAATAGTGCTTCCTGTAATTATTTATTGCATTGAAATGTGCCTGAAATTCTGTAAACCTGCCTGTGAGATTTCGGTGACATGTGCGCACTCTGCGCCGGTCAGCCAAATTACCACTGCACCGAAATTAAACCAGGTTGGAGCTGGCGAGTTTTCTGCGCAACTCCAGCGGAGACTTTTTCTACGAAATTGTCACTGCGCCTTGATGAATATGTGACACCTCCCCCTACTACGCCGCCACACCCATCTCAGCGCACCTTCGTCTACCGAAGGCTGCGCACCTCACGAAATTAGCACTACGCGGGCTGCGCCGTACGAAATTACCACTGCGCGGGCTGCGCCTCGCTACGCCACCTGCGCTGCGCCAGGAAATTAGAGCCCAAAGTGTCAATATCACAATGTAAATGCTTTAAAATTAGAAATCCTGCCTTTAAATTAGGAGTGAACTCATCCATAAAACTGTGTTTACTTGGCTTGCTTGTGAATATTCAATAACTGATCCTGGTGTGTCATCTAGTGATAGAATATAGTAACTGCGTACATAAATGTGCAGCTTCATGTCCGCTGGCATCAACATCTGTACAAAGATGAACACTGGTGTTCTTGAACGCGCCAAATCCAGATAATCCTTATGATGAATTACTTTCATATTTAAATTTGTAACGAGTAACGAAGTGGCCAGTGTCAACGTAACGAAGTGAAAGTATACTTTTTATCTTTTAAATGTGGTAGCGTAAAAGTCAAAACTCAAGTAAAGCACAAATCCCCCCCTCCCCCCCCACCGCAAAAAAAAAACTAAGTAGGCTACTGTTCGTAACTATACACCTCTGACCATCACAAAGTGCGTTTGGACGCTACTCATGTTTTTGGATTTTCATTTTTCCGGCTTGGCTATTTTTCAAGCTTTAACCCACCCAAATCCGCCTATGCATGCTGCATTCAATAATTTTCTCGTGCATTTGTGGGCAAATTGGCGACCCTCAGTCCACCTTTGCTCCTGAAGGACAAGGCCTTTCCTGGATGCCACTTTCCAACCAAATCACAATTATAATCACCCATTGACATCAGCTGTTTCAAATAACGTAACAGAACCTGTCATAAATTGCCACATCGCCATTAAATATGTTGGCATCATACAATCTGCAATGAAATAAAAGTCAATATAAATTTACAGGTCACTGCTTTCAGTTTTCATATGTGTATTTTCTATACCATAAGGTGGCATAATAAGATGTATTCAAAAACTAAATGATAAACATAATGATACATGTGAAAATATTCTATAGGATACATCTCCTATACTCACAATCTTCCTGCATGGGAATTAAATGGCACAGAGGGGAGAATGAACCAAACTCAAATTTTCTGACCAGTGAAAGCTGTGCTGGGTGTGCAGGGGTTAAAAACGAGAAAGAAGAATGCACCCCTGACCAGGGATGGACATCTGCTAAGCCAAAGAACAGAGGGAGAAAAAGGCACTGCCTTTCCCATCTGCGCTGCCTCGTGCACCAGGACACGAGCTTTGGAGGCACAGGCTGAGTCAGTTGCGCACACCAGAGATCGGAGCACGATTTGGTCAACTGGCTGCCTGCTGGTAGGGCAGAAGCAAGCCTGTTGTGAACTGAAGGGCATGTTATTAAAGGACGCACTGCTGTACTGTTGAATCTGAACGTGTTGTGGTTGGCATCCTGGAAAATGAAAAGTTAATCTTGGTACCTGGAGCTATCCCCTGGGATCCTTTCATCCCAAGAAATGTGAACTAGGGACAGCTTTGGGTCAGTTTGGCTGATCTAGGAGTATGTGGCACCATAGACCAGTTAGGTGCCTCTCTCAATCTAACAATTCTGATGGAAGGCAAACTTCTCAGATGAACAAAGTTTGAGCAGTATAGTGTAGACAACTGTTGCTTTAAACAGAGAATAAGTCAAATGGCACTTTTCCTCTTTGTTAACTTTTTAGTTAACAAAATCCAGCGATCACACGGCTGTGCATATTGAGAATTTTTGAGAGAAAATTTGTTAAAAAGTTGTATCCTAGACATGTGCCACCCATAATTCATAACTGGGAAACAAGTATTTTCCCCAGGATTTACTGCCACCTTTGGGCCAGTCTTCCAGTGACTTTGCTGCAGTTTACCTAAAAAGAGCAGTTATTACTCAGTTTTTAATGTGCAAAATTTAACAGATGTTTAAAAAAAAATGCAATAAACATTGGCCAGTATTAAGTCAACATTTGCGCTAAATTCTGGCTTGATAATAATTGCAAGTCTTGGAGTTTTTCATCACAAACTCTGTTATTTACTGACTGCTTAAATTGCCAGCTGTATTTGTGAAGAAAGAAAAATGGCTAGTCAAAGCGAAGCAAAATTTTTGATTGAATCCCAGCTATTGTTTCAACTGGCAGTCAATTACTTGGACATTCCTTTCATTATTGGCACATTATCATTACTACACAACAGGAGGCTGTTGTATGTAGTGGAAGTTGGAAAAAAGTATTGTCTTGTATTCATCTCTCCAGAAATACAACTATAATTAAGTGCAAACTAATGCAAAAGAATAATAATATAACTACAAATAATAATAATAATAATAATATTAATATTATTTTTATTATTATTAATAATAATAATGATAAAAACTTAGCGACAAATGAAGTACTAGAGGAGCATGTTGATAAGTGCGTAAAGAAAATAAAGACATGTGAGTCTGATTGATTATGTGAGTTTAAAAGCATAAATGCTGTAACTCTAGCCCCCTTTAAGCAGCGTAGTAATTCAGTTCCCTTGGGTAAAAAGCATCATTTAATCTCTTTTGGGCAGCACTGCTGACGCTCCCTAATCTGCAACCCATAGAGTATGCAAGCGTCTCATGCAGCATAGAATAAATGACTTTAGCACAATACATATTTTTGTTCAAATGTATGAATCAGCAGATTCACTCCACAACTCTCAGCTGACCCATTTTCAAACATTGGAGTGTAATGACTTGTTTTGTCATGTAATGTAGCGCACAGTACCGGCTAGAGAAATCATGAACAGTCAGACATGCAATGTGTATGGTTTTTGTATAGAGCTAAACAAAAAAAAAAAAAGATAACAGGGACTATATAATAAACTAAACGGGCTGAGCTGCGTATCAGAACAAAAGTTTTAATTGACTTAACTGACTCTTGTCTGAAGAAAAGGCAGCAAAGGTGAGAAGTGTGCGGTTTCTTCTGTGTTCAGGTTTCTCTGCAGCCAGGCAATCAAACCGTCAGTCTCAAATTCCAGGTGTCAAATTCCGCCATCTATTACTGCGGAGAGGAGAATAACGTCCAGGAGAGGAGAGACAGAGGTGATATGAAATCACGCTTAGAACAGACACTTAATTAGAAGAAGAAACCTGCTTTGTCAGGGCTAATGAAATTGGGCAGTTTGGTTCACTAGACTCTGCTCAGGGGATGAGATCAGACCTGGACTAATTCGGCAATGGTTCAATAAAACAGAGTAGACGTATTGTGTGTACACTGAAAAATTCTCACACAAGTAGCTTTCAAGAAACACATCAGCCTATTTGCAGAGATCAAGAAAAATGAACTCTGATAGCTTCAGAAGTTGACCATCTCAAGATTAGTTAAAATCCTTCTCATAAACGACCTGCTTGTAGGCATGGACAGCCTGATATGAGTCTTCTGCTTTCAGTTACTAATAAGGGGCATTCAGCAATTGATAAATCACTCAAGCCAAAAAGGACAAACACAGTTTGTAATACAAAAGACAATTTACTTCCTATTGAAAAACATATCTGATATCTTCGATGTAGGTATCTGAAAACTGGAAGAGTTTCCACTTTAACCCTTAAATGCCCAACTACAGTAAAAGTTGAAAGAAAAATCTATGTATTCTGTAAATATGTCCTAGGGAGGGGCTTATAACAATCCAACAGCTATTTTTAATTTTTGGTGACCTCATTTTAGTTTTGTGACATATACGTCACTCTAAGTTTCTCGGATATAAAGAGAACTTTTGTCCATCATTGTTTTGGTAGTTGACATATTGCTGAAGTATTAGGCAAAGCTTATTTTTCATTAGCTTACCTGTTTGTCTACTTTATACAGTGATGAATGGGTGCTGATCTATCGTGTGGATTCCATCATGCGGGCGGCCATATTGGAAAGGTTAGCTGGTGCAGCCAGGGTAGTGTCAGTAAGTTCTAAAGCATAAAAGCAACCCCAGACCATCACACTACCTCTACCATGTTTGACAGTTGGTATGATGTTCTCATATTAGCTTTACGCCAGGTGTAACAATATCTTTTTGACTCATCGGTCCAAAGAACTTTATCCCAAAAGTCTTGAGGATCATCAAGATGTTTTTGGGAAATTCGAGACATGCCTTTGTGGTTTTTTTTTTTTTTTTCAGAGGCCATTTTCACCTCAAAGCTTTCCCATGGACGTTATTTCAATCTCTTTCTCATTGTGAAATTGAGAACACTGACCTTAACTACGGCAAGCGAGGCCCACAGCTCTTTAAAAATTAGTCTGGGTTCTTTTGTGAGCTCCTGAGTGAGTAATCGATGCGCTCTTGGAGAAATTTTGGTTGTTTGGACACTCCTGCGAAGGTTCACCATTGATCCAAGTTTTCTCCCTTTGTAGATAATGGCTCTCTCTAATGGTCTTTGCTGGAGTACCACAGCCTTAGAAATGGCTTTCTAACCCTCTCCAAACTGATAGCTGTCATCTACTGTGTTTCTCATCTGTTCTTGAATTTCTTTAGATCGCATTTTGCTTAATTTGCCAGACAGGTTCTACTTTTTGTTTACTTGATATTTAGACTCAGCAAGTCTGGCCGTAAGCATGCCCAGGTGTGTCCTGTGAAACTGAACCCAATTGTCAACTAACTTTATTTAATTGGTGGATTAAGTAACTTACGGGGCAGTTACTTTTCCTTATAGTGCCAGGTGGGGTTGGATAGCTTTACAACTTTAAGAAATGAAATCATGATTTAAAAATTTCTTTCTTCTTTCTTGTGTTCACTCAGGTTTTCTTTGTCCAAAATTCAAATTAGTCTGATGATCTGAAACATTTAACTGACAAATGCGCAAAAATAGAAGAAATCTGGTGGGGGGCAAATACTTTTTCACAGCACTATACATACCAAAAAGTTCCTATATATAAACATCCCCTATAATGCTGTTTTTTCCTTAAGCATAAATATTCTTGTATGTGCAATGCAGAGGTTAATAAACGTTTTAACAAGAAAAAAAAGAAAGAAATCCATCATTTCCAGGCCATCTGGCTCCTGTTGATCCTCAGCCTCTAAAAAACAGGCCATTCTGAATAGGCGTACCCTTTATAAAATGAGCTCTGCTCTGATTGGCCAGTGAACAGTTATCGGCCCCATGCGTCAACCATAGGCGTATATAAAGAGATGATATAAAGACGGATGACCTGACATCTCATCATATTAAGCAGTTCTTACCGTGCTGGTGTGTGATGAGGTGTTAATTTTTCCAGATAAGTTTGATTGTACTCATTTGATACCATGAAAAGGGGGTGTAAAGTCATAATTGACAGCTGTGATTGACAGCTGCTGTGAGCAAAGTAGTCACAGAGGCTCCTACGGAAGAGGAACTTTAAGAGGTGATTGAACTTAAGGTTTTACATGCATAAACCTTTGATTTTGAGAGTCAAGACACAACAGTAAAATGCTCTGAATATACTGTAATGAAGGGTTAGCAGCAAAGTGACCAAGAAATACAATCAGCACATTGCAGGAGTAACAGGTCAGCCCAGTTAGCAACTAAAATTCAAAGGAAAATTTCTTCCACTTTGAACAGTGTTATGTACTGCTGGCACCAACGCTACCAAACTCTGTTGGCAGGCAAGCTAGCTAGTTGAGGAAGATTTGGTAACAAGTCACCTCAGTTAGCAACAAAAATTAAAATTACAGGTAAAAAAGCTCTTTCCTCTGAACATTGCATATTGTCGGCAGCGCTTATGGATGTGGAATCAGTTATGTTAGCTAGTCATCATGGTTGCTTGTCAGTAAAGTAAGATTCGGTGACCGCTCACCTAAGTTAGCAAGCCAGGTATTTTTATGCCGCTTATTTTCATGTTTTTGTGGTTTGTATTACTGTTTGTCGGGGTTTGTGATATTGAAATAAAGAAAATCTATAAGTCATAAAGCTATATGCTGTTTCTGTCTCTGTGTATGAACACACTGTGGAATCAGCTGCAGTACAAGGGGCACCAGCAGAAATGTTGTCTTGGGCACCAAATTGGTTGGGGCTGGATCTTTAAGGGTGGGTTTATCCAAAAGAGCATGTAGTTGAGACGTCAGGTAGCTACGGATGTCCAAACGGCTGGTTATAGGGGCACAGTTTCTGACTACAGGCTGTGCATATTTTTCTATGGACTGAATGGTGTCATCTCTCTCAGAATTTATATAGCTCATAGATCTAATTATAATTAAAAAAGAGATGGAAATCTAATTTTCCATCAAAGAGGACCTTTGAAACGTAGGATATTTGACATATGTGCCAATCATCTGGAACAATAATTTGAAGCTTGTGGGGAAAAAAAAAAAAAACAAATTCAGAATTTGCAGCCAGTCTCCATTCTGCGTTTTCCACCAGTAACTATGCGCTGTTTCAGTCAAGTGGGCAGTGAGGCCCCGCTTGGCTGTCTCATTGTAGTGCAGAAAAACAATGGCTGCCAAAACTAAAATATGTTAACTGGGCTGCTCTATGCAAACGACTCCCCTTGTGATATCAAAACGCGGAAAAAAATTAAAAAATACCCAACATCAAGACATTCAAGAACAGGGGTCCCCAGTCTTTCCCAGAAAGGGCCGGTGTAGGTGCAGGCTTTCATTTCAACCAAGCAGCTGATGCTGCTAATCAAGCTTATTAGCAAAGAGTCCAGGGGTTGATTAGTAGTAGTAGGATAGCTTTGTTCCTTTAATAAAATAAATCATAATTTAAAAACTGCATTTTGTATTTACTCAGGTTACCTTTGTCTAATATTAAAATTTGTTTGATGATCTGAAATGTTTAAGTGTGAAAAATATGCAAAAAAAAAAAAAGAAATCAGAAGGGGGCCAATACTTTTTCACGGCACTGCATGTCATGCATTACTATGTACCATTACCATCTTCTGTGTCATCACTTTAAGTCAGTCTATTGACATTCTATTTCCAATTACTCTGAAATACAAACCCTTGAATTTTTTTTTTCTCTAAAGATAGCAAGTTTCCCTCCATAATTCATTTTCACGGCCCTGGTCTCAATGGGGCTGCAAACAAGCTCAGCAGCTAACATTTACATAAATGCTTTTCACAAAAGCCCCAAGGTGACCAAAATGAATTTCAGCAAAAACAACACAGAAAGCGGTTTTGTTGGGGGAAAGAATGATGCTCTTGGGCTAACTTTTAATTCCCCCTCAGGAGTGTGCATTGATCCCACATTCTGTCATCAGTTTAATGTTTTTAGCCTCACATTCAAAACGCAGGTAGTCTTACAGTGTACTTAATGTAATGACCATTACAATTGCCCCCCCACCCCCCTGCTCACCCACCTTGCCCCTCCCTAATCCAAGAGGGTAAGTGTGCCCTCCAACCACAGGCCTGGGAAGTACGAGCAGAGGCTTCCCTTCTCTGTGTCTTTAGATCTGGGCCTTTAAACAGGGTGCACGCTGGCCTTAATGAGCCAGAGCAGAGGTATCACAGGAGGGAAGACTTCCACCTTCAGTAAAGCCAGTTCTACCCCGTCTCCCTCATTACTAAGGCTAGCAGCCTTATCCCGCTCGGTCTAATGAGAGAGTTCGGAAATGTCACCTTGAGTCCTGGATTACCCTTAAAGTCCCAGAGAAGACGGTAGACGTTATTTCTCTGCGCGGGGAGGGGCATGGGGGTTGGGGGTTGGGGGGGTTGGGAGGAGTATCGGGTGCCTCCTCTGTACATCGGTTTGGCTGTGGGGTGGTGAACAGCCCAGCTTCAGATTTTTGAAACAATTGGAATATCAAACATCCCAAAATATTTTTTTAAATTAACATGTACCAATACAGATTCAAAATATGCTTTTGTCACAATATTCATGGTTGAAACACACGTAGTATGACCATACACACATACCCACTAAAATATGAAGTTTTAAAAAAAATCACAATTTGATTGAATCGTGCCTCTAATCTAATATATCGGCTGAAACTAGTTAAGTCACCTTAGAGTCACTGTCTGCTATGGGGATGGACAAGACCATAGGATCTGCATTCTTGTTTCCTGTTTGTAGAGATAATAGTTGTGATCACAAACTCACTGTAAAATTCACTGTAAAAACCATTTTTGTGTAGATTGGCCTTGAACAGAATTTGTGTTTTGATTTTGTTCAATGATCAATTATATGACTGTATCCTTTCTGGCATTGTTCAAGCTTTGTTAAACTGTACCCCATTGATTGCTTTGAAAATTTTGCCAACTTTTTCTGTCCTGAAAGTGCTTTGAGTGTCGTGCTCAAAACGGATATATAAGTTAAGAGCAACAATTCACAATAAGGTATGCATTAATAGGCAGTGACTAGGTTGTTTACCACAAACTACAGAAAAAAGTATCTCTTCGTTATTAAATTATTCTAACGACTGCATTAAGTATTGGTAATTAATGTAGGAATAAAAAAACTGCAACTTTAATTGTTAATGTCTGCTTTTTGTATGCTTTGCCAAAGTTTAAATTCTTATAAAATAATATATTAGGAAATGCATTTGTTAATTTAACTTTAATTCAAGGTTACGTGCATGCTTACATAAAACATTTTTACATTTTAATACATGATAACTACTACATTATTCCATCCCAGTCCACATGACATTAAAATGTTGGAAAAAACATGTATTATTATTATATTATTATTAGTCCTTGCCTCACTTATTGAGAACAAAATCAGCAGCTTTTTGTCTCCTTTCATCGTCCTGGCTGACCTGATTGGGTCGTCCCTGAGCAAGAGCCACTGCAGCATGAAGCATGTGCGCCCTTCCACAGCATGAGCCAACCACCGCGTTTCACATGACAGGCCACGCGAGATGGACAATAACCAAAGGAACTCCAGTAAGCTTAAACCCATCCTAGATTCCCTAGATTGCATTCTTCCCCCACACAGCTCATACCTGGCTAATGAAACAGCCCAGTCTCTGCCCTCTGATGGCAAAGCTCAAGAGGCCAGCCAGAGCTCATGAAGACCTCTATTCTTTGAGCCTAATTAGTCGCTGGTTAACAAAATGCTCCATAAGCCAGCCTGAACCTGAAACAGTTATTACTGATCCCCTCCAAAGTTAGTTTGGACATATAATTAAACTGCAGTCTTCAATATCAACTGATTTTCTTTCCCATTAACAGAACTACAAACCCACTCTACAAAACCTCTTCGTCCCAAGTTACAAAATGGATTTCACAGCAGAGCGGCGGCACGGTATTGTGGTCTGGGAACATGGCTTGTTACCTGGGGTAGCATGATTTAGGTACCATTAATGCACACTTGAATAAAAAAAACTTGCATTGTATAGCTTCAATATTCCAGTATACTCCCTGCTAAAAAGATGTTATGTTAAAATGAAAGCAGTTTCCATTGCTCTAGAGGGTAGCACATAATAGACAGTCTTCCATAACTTTAGACTTACAATAGCGATAGTGTTTCACTTTTTTACACATCTACTGAACAAGGAGACCATGTTTACACCGGGAGAATGGGGTGGTCAAAACAGAGGGACTTTTGTCCAGGGTAATTTAATTTTTGAGAAGAAAATGTAAAAATAAATAAATAGCTTAATTGGTAAGCGAGAGACACATGGAAATTGTAAGTGTTGACTCATTGAATGTTGAAAGTAAGTATTTGTTCACTGATAATTTATTGTACAGAGGCAATGTTAAGTGTCATAACAAGTATACGTTCAGTTACAGAGCAGTCCTCATCTCCTTAACAGGTTACGAGCTTAATAATATTAAAGAACATGTGTGGTTTCATGTAACTACAAATCAGTGATGGCGGCTGGTTACCTGAAAACTGAGGAGGTGCAGGCAAACCTTTAAACTGACAATTGGTCTCAAATTGATTTCAATATGTATGCGTTTTTAAATTAACATCACACTAACTCTGAAAACACTCCACGCTTTCGGGTGTGGCCAGTTCTCCTTATCTAAGTAAGACAAGAAATCAGATGCTGCGACTTCAAATTGCCTGTCAAACAATGTTAATTCAAAATGGTTGATACATGTTGTTAATCTTTTCTTGTTGTTGTAATTTGAACAATGGTGGAGAGCAGGTTAGATAGCCAGCATTGCAGCTTGTGCTAAACGCAAATGCAGAAGGCAGAAAAGTAATTTATCTTTTTTGTGGGAAGAAAAAAAAATTTCAGAATTGAATTAACTGTTTAATTGGCGAAGAGGGACTGCTGTGTATTTAACTGTCCTTAAATTATTCTGATCATTGTCAATCAAGGAAAATAACAGAAAACAGGTCAAGGATACTTCTCAGTATCAGGGGATGTTTTCTTCCTCCTTTAATTTCAGCATAGCAGCTACACCTAAAACTCTCTAAAGACACATAATCCTCCATTTAGAAATCTTTATGGTTTCATAGAGGTGTGAATCTAATGATGTTATTTTGAAATACCAAAGTCATTCATCTCTGGAAAAGGGATTTGACACATATGGGCTCTTAACGTATCGTCTAAATATGAGGTAAATGTACAATATGAGCGGGTTGACTTCCTACACAGCTTCTGATGCACACACACAGCTGCACGCGCACACTTATGTACACGCAAAGTGTTTTCGTTTCCTCACACTCCTTCATAATAAGGGAATGCATTCATATGAACACACTTATAGAAATCTATGAGCCTGACCGAGCACAGAGACAGATCATTATTTGTCTTGATGGAATCACTCCTAGTGACTGTCGCTAAGAAGCCACATGGGATATAATAGGCTGGTGCTACTGATAGCTGTATTCCATAACCCTGTGAAATGCTCTTTTAGCAGCCTGCTGTAAAACTATACTGAGTCTTGAGCACACTCTAGTGACCACAGAGGGTATCACACACCAAACACGGAGTGAAAATACAATGAAATAATAAACTTTTGAAACAGGTCAGATAACCTCGAAACTAAAAGAGAAACTAACACAGAGTGGAGAGTTACAGAAACCTTTTAAAAAGAGGCAGGGTGAACAGTCAAATATCACCCAAATGGGGAAAGAAAATTCTTACCCTCTAACTTTGTCCCAGCCTAATTCATTGTTCAAAATATCCTGGCAACTTCCAAACCACTCAGCATTTGTAGCATACAGTTTATACAGGGACCTGCGCTGACCTGTTTCCTGCTTGTAATGGGTTTGGCAATCAACCCACAGAGAGGACAATGACAGCAGGAACATGTATGCGTAGGCAGAGCCCTACTGATTATGCACTGGTGACTGTGGGGGCGTAGAGACTGCTCAAGGGTTCGCTGTGGTCCCTGCTATTGGAACAAATAAATGACTCAGGGTCAGATTGGTTTCTTGTGTTTGTAACACATTCAAATGTGTGGGGTTCATCATCCTGAATGCGGCTAAGACTCATCCGAACAGCTCTTTAGTAATGGACACAGCACCTGACTACTGTTGTCATGGGTATAGCTGCTTGCTTCTTCCAGTGACATGTCATGAACCTCCAATCTCACCACCCCGGAGTATTCCACAGTCAACGTGTGATCTATAAAGCACAGCCATTCCCTCTTGGTACTTCCAGCACCAGAAACAAGCTCCAGTGACAGCCGCATATCAGTGAAAGACATTTATTTACTTAACTGATACACACTCACACAAGCACTGAGAACTGAGAAGCATTGATTAGGAAGTATATTTATTTAAAACTATACAATGAATGTGTATTTCTATAATTGAAAACAACACAACTCCCACATTTGCTGTCAGCTGCAACATATTGACACAAGGCAAATATGAACAATCTATAAAATTAAGCCTGATAAAAGATCTGATGATTTATTTTACAACATTTGTACACTCCGTGAAATTAATATTGAATTTAATACCATAGCACCTGAGTGATCTCCAAAAAAAAAAAAAAAAAAAGCAGTGACGCACGCCGCAATAATAATGCAACACCGATCACGTCTAGTTCATTTAACCGGGTGGTTTAGTCAAATTAGTCCCATTAAGACAAGAGTAGGCCTGATGACATGCCATTGCGCATCCTTTACAGGAAAATTACAGTATCAATGCATTATCAAAACTGCTCCCATGTTAGCACTAAATGTTCTCCAAGGATCCCATTTAAAAATACGGTTGAATTATTCCAGGTTTTAATAACAGGTTCATGTAGTGTATTATGAAATATGCCGATATAAAAACTCTCTTCCCTTCTTCTTTAAATGACAAAAACTGATGAATATTTTTAAAAATAGATAAAAACATGAATATTATATCATTAAATAATTGCTGATATGATCTGCAACAACAGAAGCATTGCATTTAATTTCCCATACTTGGCGCCATTAAAAATGCACCGGTGAAGTATGTACTGATTTGTCGCAACTTGAAGAATCAATCGGTTTTTATTGCTTTTCCAGACAGATACGAGAGAAAATACAGAAAAGTACATCGATACGCCGAGTATGTCAGTCATAAAAACATTGAGTTGTTTGTGATGTGTATAGTGACACTTGACTTGTTCGTTCAGGTGTGGTCAATAGCCCACATAGAGCCAACCAAAACAAGAACAAAGACAAAGTTTGGGTTGCTGTGTGGAATCGGTCATGTATAGGCTTTAATCGTGGGTGGCGCTCTTGAGCTACCATAGTCACTCGTAGCAGGATCGGTCAGCAACAGTGGCTGTTTTCCACTCTCGGACAGACAACCGGCTGATTGTTGACTGGTGACAGTACACATGATGTGCCACCTCTCGGAGGCTGAGACCTGCCCGTAACATGCCAATGGCTCTTTTTCTTTCCTTTGTGTCATAAGCCGTTCCATTTTTTTTGAAGCTGTAGCATTTTTCATTTTTTTGGTTGGCTCGATGTAAGCTGTTGACCTCGTCCAAAAGAACAAGTCAAGCGTCACAGTGCACATCACAAACAACTTCATGTATGTTATTACTGAAGTGATCAGCGTGTCCATGTGGCGTACGTCGGGATAACAATACCGCACGCTTTTCTTTATTTCCGCTCGTAACTCACAGGAAAAGCAATAAAAAAACGACTGATTCTTCAATTTGCGACAAACACACCTCATACTCCACCAGTGCGTTTTCAATGGCGCTGAGTATATTTTTGAGGAAAGGAACAGTAGCTCAGACTGATGAAGCACATGCTTATGAACTCCTTGTGCAAAGTTTCCACGACAACCAGTAAGCATTAAATTGGCGGCTCTGCTCACTAAGTCTGCTCAGTGGCAGGACAGAGATTCAGCTACTGAGTTACGTGGCGTATTTTTATTTCTCTGGTATTGCTGGTCAATTGGTAGTGAGGGCAAGGCTAAGATAGACAACAGCAGGTCCTTGTCTACATTCTACAGCGTAAGAGATATACTATAGCTACGAATATCTAGCTACATGTGTGTACCTGTGTCATGAATGAAAAATGGGTCTCCTCGGATATAGAAAAAACATTCTAATGGTCTCTCTCTCATTGTCTCTTTTATACTGCATGTATTTCATGTGTGTATTTCAGTCTGTGTCAATGCGAAACATTAAATGCAAAACAAAAGAATATTTTCAAGCCCCTATGACGGGGTGCAGAGAATTTAACATTCTCATTTCTAACATACTGGCAGGACAAATAATGGCATGTACACAAATTAACCATCCAGAGGTGGAATTAGCGAATGAAAATGCTCACAGTGTTAGAAGTTTGCCCAGTGGCGGTTGCTGAACAGAAAATACGGAGAGCAGAACAAATCCATTGAAATGGATGGTAACTGACCTGTTTTCTATCATTATTCTTGATTAACACGTTTTTCAACAATATGAATAATCCGCTGACAGTTAAACACACTGCTTCATTTTTAATGAAATATTGAGGCAAGTTAATCATAAATTCAATAAAAATGTTTTACTCACTTGCCTTAATAGGATACCCTTCACAAAGAAAAAAGAACTAGATTTTCCTTCTTAACTTTTGTCATATCCTGCAAAAGCAGGCCATTAAACCTACGCTTCATGATTGTTTAAATGAAAACCAATACTGAAATGCGCACATTTTTGCATCCAAATGATATGTTAAATTTCTCGTCTTTACAAGGAGAATTAACAACACCTGAAGGAGGTGAGTTAAATCATCTTTAATCAAACCAAATGGTTGAAAACCAAGCAAGACTAATTATCAGTTTAAAGGCACGTTTTATGCGCTCTCTGCTTTCTGCTCATCGGCCGCCACTGGGTTAGCCCATGAAGACGATGGGGAACAGCCTGATAAACACATGTCAAAGTGCAGCGTGTCGGTCAGTGTTTGAGAAGCCACTTGGTGAAGGCCTGGCTTATTGTGGTCCAGTGCATGGCATTCCACCTTTGTCTTTCTGATTTCTCCATCTTCTTTCTTTTACTCTCGCTTTATCCCCCCTTCCCTCTTCCTCACTCTCACTCTCTCTCTCTGTCTCACCACAGGACCTTGGCTATCAGGTGATAACGATTGTTAAGAGTACCGCTGGGTAAAGCCCTGGTGAAATTCCTTCAATTTGTCCAGCAAGATCTTCAGCTTGTCAGTTGGCGGCAAGATGGTCATTCTGGATAAAGAGACAATACTGGACGTGAGAGACATCAGGACCACTCAATAGTCACTCAGAACTATCAAACGGTCATAAAGGCCCATAAAACAGTCATGCAGGGCTACTTAACAGGTCAGTCACGGCAAAAAAAATAGTCACAAGTGCACAACAGTCATGCAGGGCAACTCCACTGTCACTTAATGCAACACAACAGTCACATACTCCAACCAAACAGACATGCCGGGCTACTCAACTGTTGCACAGTCAACAGTCACACAGGGCTACTCAACAGTCACGCAAGACCAGTAGCCACTCATACAGGAACACGGCACATGCATGCCATGCTAGTCATTACAAAAAAATTGTCTGATCAAACTCCATAGTCCTGGGATGTGAATTTTGGATATTTATTCTTCATGGCATGCAAAGCTATTTCTGAAAATAATGTGACAATGACCCATATGATGGGAAGGGAAAATTACCCATCAGCAACCACTAAACATGTCTAATTAATTACAAGTCACAGCTCCCTACAATGGAGGGCATTCAATTATGGCTGGAACAAAACCAGCATAAACAGGGGGCCCCAGAACTGTGTTTGTGCGCCGCCGATTTAGAACAAAGCAAAAATGTTGGCAACTCCAAGCCTGGAAAGAGGAAACTGGATCAATATTTTTCCTTGAGCTGTGAAAATACCAAGTTGCCATAGACCCAGGTTTACTTTCCACCATGTAGTGAAGAGCTCAATCCACTGTGGCCTCATTACAAGATATAATACAATCATACCCTCTAGAATGTGGCCATTTATAAAGGTAACTGCATATTTCTCACGGGTGCTCTTTTAACACACAACAACATTACCATTATGAAATAAGCTGCAAGAGTTATATATGAACCATGTGCTCAAGTTCAAACGGAGATGATTTTACGCTGCTCGTGGTGCAAGTTAAATGAGCGTTCAAAAACCAGCATGATTCTTTAATCGACTGATTTGTGTACCTGAAGTGGTAGGTCCCTGTGCTCTGTCCAAAACCACTTCCTGGGACCAGGCAAATTCCAGTCTCCTCCAGGAGCTGCATACAGTATAACATGTCTGGGGCCACACCCTTTTCCTGGAAGAAGCCAGGGGAACATCATTTTAAGGCTTCAAGGTTTTTCAACCACCTTTCAAGGAGTATTCAATAAAAAAGAAAGGTGAAAGTAAAAAAAGGAAAATTATGAAGTGAACTTATACACAGTCTATTTTATAAAGTGTTAGCATATTCAGTTACAAAGCAAATTGTCAGAATGGGATGTAGTAAGACTGAAAAGCAAAATTTGATGACTGACGGCTGAAGCCAATGTTCATTAGACACTGGGAGAGGGTTGTGAGAGCGCAAACCTTAGCCTCTTTGATGGCTCTGTCTGGAATGGAGATTCTGGGGAAAGAGTACATGGCTCCCTGCACAGGATTGCAAGAAACCCCAGGGATCGTGTTCAGGATCTGCTCTGTGAGCTTCGCCTTCTCTGCTAAGGCACTGAGGGTGGCGCTACGCTCCTACAAGGGTTGTTAAGGGCAAGAATGGGAATCCCTTGAGCAACAGCCTCAACTAGCGGAGGAAAGCAACCTCACCAATATATGAGATTCAAAACCATAGGGAATGCATTTCAAATATACAAACATACTTTACATATCACAACGTATGCACACAAACATATGATTCTCAGAAACATTCAAATTCTAATGTATCTGTCAAATTATCACAATGTATCACTTATAAATCCAAATAAAAACATATTTGAATGTTTTTGTACTCTGCAACTGACATACCCCACGGTTTTCACTTTTGATGTTTTCACTCTGAAGTTCAATTATTATGCAACTGACAAAAATAAGTTGAGACGGAAGGCGCTCAGAAAGCAGCACTGTTCCAAACCCACAGGGACGTGACTCAGACCTTTAGGAAGCTGGCGTAGGACGGCTCTACAGTTTGGGGCGGGTTCACCACAAGGTCCATGAGCGCTTGACCTGGAACAGGGGGGCACAGGCGGACTGACACCAGTTTGGTGAGCTGGGCCTTGACTGCTGGGTCCATATTGATCACCTCCATGTAGCCTCCACGGAGGCCACACCTGTGAGGAAGGGCAGAGTCTCTATATTCGGTCTGGGGGCAGAGAATAGCTTAGCAGCTATATTTACTTGACCAGGCCTCTCAAAAGTACTGGATGAAGCCCACATGTAGCTTCAGTGAGATTAGGTGGGTACTTGACCGAGACCTTTAACCCTGCAATGCTCCAGGGGAGATTGATCAACAAAAAATTAAAGGAAAGTCCCTAAAACACAATCTAAATACAGTCAAAATCACAATCCATGATAGCAACTATAAAGTGGGCTCAACACTCAGTGCACATGAATAGCAAAACTAGAGAGCTCAAAATTGGGGAATCGATCTGTACTTCAGATCTGCATCTTTCTCAAACGTGTGCATGTGTGCACCTGTGCATGTTTGTGTTTATATAAACTAGTAGCCCCTTGCACGTTGGTATTTTGTTCTGTAAATCTGGAAATAATTTTACACAAAAGGCCTGTTTCCACCGAAGAAGTTCCTGGTAGTATTTGGGGGCAGGAACTACTACAGGAACGTCCTCTCACTTGGCCCTCTCAACTGCCGTGTCTCCAATGAGAGGGCGAAGTGGGAGGAACTCCATTTAAAAATGCGACCCCTCGTCGTCTGCCGAGTTTTAAAAATGCAAGCTATTTTGTCACTTTCTGTTGACGTCATATCCCGCCATGAGTAAATCCAATCAGCACCAAGTAAACCCCAAGCCCCACCCAGGAGTTTTTCGGGGCTATTCAAAGTTCCTGCTCCGAGACAGGGACTTTTTTAGCCCTGGTAAAATTCCGGAACTCTGTCCTTCGGTGGTGGTTCCGGTGGTGGAGAAATGAAACAACGGCCCCGGCCCCGTTAAAATTACCCCAAAGATCCTGTGGTGAAAACGGGCCTAATGATGGTCAGTGTGCAAGCCAGATAAATCCAGAAAACTTCAAAAATTGATTTGTAATCTTCTCTTGGCTGATGTAGAGAGATTTACAGAAAGGTTCCAAAAGCATGCCTGTCTGCAATCGCGCAAGAAAATTTCCACAATGTTGGCACTCACCAGGGCTTGCATACAACTTCAGGACAAAGGTCAGCCTGCAATGCTGATCTTGGGGTTTTTTCTTCTTTATCAGGGCAGATTCATGTGGCTGAAATACGGGCTCAAATGTGCCGCCCAACATGCAAAAATTACATTCTAAATGCTCCTATTCAAACTAGCACTTTGCCACAGACTTCTACTTACTTACAAACAGTGGACTTCAGTTTTCTTGAATTGTTCGAGGTGTGTTTGAATACCATCAGCATCACATAAATCTTAGGACAAGAGGGATCCCAGGGTGGAGGGGTAAAAAAATTGCTAAAAGGGAATATTCCCAAATTAAAATTATCCCAATGTTATGAATCTATCTGAGCAAATGGTAGGCTTGTGTGGTGTCACATGGTTTATATGTGTGCTGTTTGTCTGAGAATGTGAGTGCGCATGAGTATGAGTTAGCAAAATAAAATAGTAGGTGTGTTTCCTATTACACTGTTTGGAAAAATTGCTAGGGTAGGTAGGCATTTTCTTTCTTTTTTTTTTTTTTGCTGAAACTTTTTTTGGAAAATTTTTCTGAGTGGGTAGGTGATCTGTCTTTTTTTCTCTGTCACAGAAATAAGTAAGGCATATGGCAAAAACTTAGATATTTTATGCTTTTCCAAATTCAAACATCAAAATGGCTTGGTAGCGCCACCTAGAATTTTCAAAATTCAATGAAAAATTGGCAGAAGTAACTTTAACGTAGTCACAAAACCTTTGCCAAATAATATATCATACCAGAATCTACAAAAGAACTCTCTTGGAGTCGGCCGTGATGGCGTGGCGAATTCAGATGTCCCGCCATGAAACACGAGATTGCTATAATTTGCCCATAGATCATTGAATCGCCACCAAATTTCACATATATGTTCATTCTTGTAAACTGGAAATAATAAACAGTGAATCAAGTGAGCTTGGGCATGCCCTGGTGGCTCTATAGCGCCACCAAACATGCAGCCACTTTGGGATCAAGATGCTCGGATCTTCATGAAATATGGTGGGCTGACAAGATCCATGATGAAGGTATCTGTAATTATCTGTAATTCCTGTATCTGTAACAGGAAGTGAGCTGTGGGCCATTTCCAAATTTTACAAACATATTTTTGAGGGCCATAGGATGCTCAAAAATTTGCAAAATTTAGTACAAAAGCTAATAAAAAAAGTGATCCTCTTTGATTTGATATCCCAATTGGCCCTGGCGGTGACACAATGGCTCTATAGCACCCCATCAACAGCTGCATTTTTGAGGGCCTCAAAGTTTGCACAAGCAGAAAGCCCATACACAGTAATTTACAACAGTACAGGCTTTGCACATGAGCGTGGCAAAATGGCTCCATAGGACCCCTAGAAAATTTTTTAAAAAGTAGCCCTGGCAGTTTAACTTTATTAGAACAAACTTTCAAATTAGCTGGCTATTTTGCAGTTTTGAAAGCATCCTGAAGTCAAATTGGCTGGCTATTTTGTAATGAAAATCCTAATAGCGCACTAATTGGATCGGGAAATTTTCCCGATAAATCCCTGCCTAGTTTGCCAAATAGCCAGCTTATTTGCAAATTAGCCCGCAATTTGTGTTGTGTCTTCATTTCTCGAGTGGAGGGCTTTCGGGCTAATGGAGACGCAAATTCAGGCTAATTTCCCTAACCGCAAAATACTGTAGCTGGCTAGTTTAAGTTTGTGCTGATGAAGACTAATCTACTATCCAATGGTTGTGAATGCACACCTACACCCGTCAGGATCTTACCCCCATTCCCAATGTGCACAAGGGGATGAGGGCCTGTTCAATGCTGCTTGCAGCTTTAATTTTTTATTTGGCCATATTAGAATATATCTGTATTGGAATGCATGTGCATAATACTTGTAAATCTACATGTATGAGTGTGTGCACACGAGAGAGGGGGAAGATGAAACACTCACTCTCCCATGTAGCACTTGGATGTAGAGTGGAAGGACACCAGCTCCACAGAGTTGGAGTACTCCGGGCCCATCTCAAAAAGCACCTTCTTAAAGGAGTGAAACTGGCAGCCGTCCGCGTAGACGTTATCCTGGTAAACCTGTCAAACACAGCACAGGAGGGGACAAAAGTAACGGTGTCTGCACGAGGAGGTAATCACTGAGAAACTGTATGGGAAGAAGTAAAGCAAAAGACTGAAAAGAATGAGAATGATTTTCTACTGAAGGAATATATTTATCAACATAGCATTTTTAATAAAATCTTTTTATTAAGTGAAAATATAGAATGCAGTACACTGCATATAATGATAATATGATATCTGGGTTGAAATTAGCAGGTAGCTCACTAGGCAAAAGCGAATTCTGACAGCTTTGCAGTAAGTGGAGCACAACAGGCTTTCTGTTACCAAAGGAACATGGGTTATGGTAAAGGAGGCAGGATAACTTGGTGGGGATAAACGTATTGGGGTCACCCTAGCTGGTCTTCAGGGTAAAACAAGCTTTCTTGTTACTCCTGTATAATTATGTCTCCTCAGCTCCCACTCTGTGCATGCATTTTGCCACTAGAGTGTAAAAAGAAGCAGCTTAAATGCATGTTGTGACATTGAGTGGTCTGCTCTATACAAAGGCAGCAGTAGGGGGCGCGTACAACCGGGTTTGCAAACAGTTTGGAAATTGGACGTTCAAAAATTTCAGTGCACTGGGAGATGACAAATTAAAGAGTGAATAGATACAAAATTAATGAAGGGCTGAAATAATCTCACGAATGTTACCTCATCAGCCATAAGGAGCAGGCGTTCCTCAGCAGCAAATCGGATCACGTCCTCAATACACTCCTTGCTCTGGACCTGACCTACCACATGCCAGCAGTACAGAATATCACTTGGGGTGAGGACAAAATCAACCTGAACTGACATTTTTAACTGACTTTATATATACTAGCACAATTTGCAGGCTGGTTCGTTAAAATAGCAGTCTGGGACCCTATCTATGCCACAGTACAGTATGCACAGTATACTTTAAATATCTTTTCAATATTTTGCATAGCTTAGAGAATTTTACATGGGAGAAAATCATTGATGGGTACCAGTTGCGTAAATTCAGTGCTCTCATTTAGTCAGAGACAGATGAGTGTAGGATTTTATTAGACCAACAGAGCCACTGGCATGCCTTATTGGTCAGACACTGGGGGCACATTAGACAGTACCGGTGGGATTGCCAGGGTTGATGATACAGAGGGCGCGGGGGTTGCAGTGTTGCCGGGCGGCAGCTAGAGCGCGCCGCAGCTCGCCAATGTCCAGGCTCCAGCAGCTCTCCTCGTTCAGGTAATACCCGATCTGAGCACCGCCGAGCTCCGTCAGCGCGGCCGAGTACAGAGGGTACTGAGGGATGGGTATCATTACTCCCGAACGGCCCTGACCCTCACCGTGAATCAGCAGCTTCAATATCGTCTGAGGCGGAGTGAAGGAGGCAGGGAAGGAGGGGAGTGGAGAAAGTAAGGATGTATAATAAGGAAAAGATAGGGAGGAGAGGTCAGGCAACATGAAGAGAAATAATGAATAGGGAAAAATAAAATAAAATGCGAACCACGCAGATGATAGTGATTGGTCAGCACTGGGGAAAACACAGACAGATAGACAATGGCTACAGGATGTAAATGAGGCAGATGGAGACAGGAAATGAAACAGCCCATACCATGATACCATCACTGGCCCCGGTGGTCAGGTAAATATTTTCGGGGCTACTGGGGATACCACCGTCCCGTCGCTCAATGTAGCGAGTAATATCTTCACGGATGCATTCAATACCCTGACTGGCACTGTAGGCCCCTAAAAGTCAGACGTAGGAAGTCAAATTCAACGTGCGACATTTTTTTCAATTTCCTAGGTGTAATGAAAGACAAATATAACACCTCTTTTCCAAGAGTACAAACCACAGTAATGTCAATGTATGACTAAGTGTTAATTGTATATGAATAAAACACGCCACGCCAGTCAAGCCCATTAACATGGATGATAGTGCACTTTTATGTTACAAAGCAGTAGCATGATGTATTTTACTGAAGAATATCTGCTCACCAATGCTTGAACCTCCACAGGACTGGAGGATTCGACGAGCCCGGCTCTTAGCATCTTCTGGAAACCTGGGGTCATCAAAGAGTTCTGGACACGAGCACAGGGCCAACACCTTAGACAGAGAGCAGGAGAGAGCAATTAATGGCATCTAAGGAAGTGAAGAAAGGTTCACTTGTAAACTTTTCATTGGGCGTAATATCACATTGAAGACTGAGAGAAACTGTACCTGTCTAAAGAAGGTGATTGGCCGCTGGCCCATTGCATGAGCATCGCCAATGTTCGCCTTGATAACCTCTTTAAAAGGCTTTTTAACTCCCTAAAAGGCAAGAGAAGAGAGAGAGATGCAAATGTGAGAAGTAATGAATGTGATAAAGTGATCATAAACATTTTAATGACTTGGAACTTCTTTACAAGCTATAGAATAAGAAATGCAGTAGCTTACAATTACCTAAGGTTTATCACTAATATGGCTGTAATAAAAAGCTTACTCCTTGATAACAGAAAATGTGGCTCTCCTGTTACACAAAGCATTAGGCAGCATCAATCCACAGCTTTCTCAAAGCAGTATTACAAGACTAAGGACCCAATAATAAATGTAACAAGCACTATAATATATGAAGGAAAAAGTGCCTTTTCCTGTTTTGCTCCTTGGTCATGGAATAACCTCCAAAATACTCTACAGTTGAACAATTTAGTCTCCTTGGGTGCGTCTAAGCATAGGCTAAGATTGTATATAAATGAGGTGTGCAGTTGTTGTCCTTAGGTTTACATTTTGTAAACTTATTGTATTTTGTCATTCCTGTTGTTTACACACTTTATAATTTTAAGTGAAATGGTGAGCTGTCTTGGGCAGGTCTCCCTCGAAAAAGAGATTTTGAATCTCACAGGATTTTCCCGGTTAAATTAAGGTTAAATAAGTAAATAAAAGAATTATAATATTCCAGAAAAAATCCACCCCTTTCATGAATCTCTCCATTTGTTCATACTTAGCCCGGGGTTTATCTGTACCACGCATTACATGGGCAGCAAAGAACATTATGCTTGTAGTCGCTTTCACTGGAATAAATTCTGATACAAGGCCAAACCATACCGTCTTACCATCGGCACATACAAAGTAGTACAAATATACTCTTCGCATTCATGGAATACGCTGCATAGACCCCAACTAGTTTTCCAGGGAAAGCACTCCAGGTCAAAGCGACCAATAAGGTACCGTCACAGCATTGTTGTGTGAAACCACCGTCTTTCTTTATGCTGCAACAAAACTGAGGCCAATCAATAATACACCATCCTCTCTGGCACCCTCATGACAATCCGCTTGGCCTGAGCCCACATAAAGAGTCCAGCCTAATAAATGACCTCAAAGACAAACAGAATTTTGCAAATGACAGCATCACAAAATTTCACCGTAATCCTTCAGCTAGGCCCTGTAGAGCCAATAAATCACTTATTTGCTGAACAACAAGACGCAATGCCTGCGTCAGTAATTTGCTCAGTACTAAGGCATACCCGCATACTTGCACCAGGCTGTGTGTTTAATCTTCAGTAACTCAAACAGATTGAAAGGATACTGCTGGGAAAGTGCTCATATTATCAGAAAGGTAAACACCATGCTGGAAAAAGTTTCTATCACCGCTTTTTTTTTTTTTTTACATGCTCTGTTGGCTTAAATGAAGAAGGTGTAATGGCGTGGAGGTGTTGGACGCCAGGAGCAGTGGCTCGAAATAAAAGATAGATGCACCAAAGTGCTAAACTTGAACAAAAGGAACTATATCGGCTCGCGCTACCCACGGGCCTAACGCCTGACCGTGGGAGTCAACAGGCGAGCTCAAAACAAAATACCAGGCAGCTAAAAAACCTGCCTATACTCTCGCTTCTCACATTAATAATATAAAGCAGCTAAATTCCTGCCTAATCTCTATTCTCAAACAACCTTAACGGCTTAAGCGTCAACAGCATACTGACACTCCAGCAACCCGAACGAGGAAAGGCAGGAGCTTAAATAGAGTCCGGGCGACGCCCCCAATCAATGCCAACTGGCTAAGGAATCCGATGGTGAGCGAAACGATATCGTCCCGGACGAGAGTAACAAAAGGAGCCTACAAGGCTCCCAAACCATGACAGGACCCCCCCCCTCTAAGGGACAGCTCCAGAAGTCCCCAAGGAACCCCGCGCACGAAAATCTGAAATAAGCGAGGGATCCAGAATATCCCGAGAAGGGACCCAGCACCGCTCCTCGGGACCATATCCCTCCCAATCAACCAAAAACTGGACCCCACGACCTACGCGCCTCTCGGCCAAAATGCGGCGCACGGTATAAACCGGACCGCCCTCAAGCATGCGCGGTGGCGGCGGAGGCGTGTCTGCGGGCGCCAGGACGCTAGTGCTAACCGGCTTAATCCGTGAGACATGGAACGCCGGATGTATGCGCAGAGATCTCGGGAGCTTCAACTGGACCGTAACCGGATTGATCCTCCGTACAATCTTGAACGGACCGATATAGCGAGGCGCCAGTTTACGGGATTCCACCTTCAACGGGAGATCCCGGGTGGACAGCCAAACTCTCTGCCCAACCCGATAGGACGGAGCCAAACGACGCTTTCTATCAGCGAAGGATTTTTGTTTGCGCCCAGAGCGCAACAGTGCCGAACGGACCTTAGTCCAAACAGACCGACAGCGCCGAATGAAGTAGTTAACTGAGGGAATCTCGGAATTGTTCTCAGTCTCTGGGAAAAGTGGAGGTTGATAACCCACTTGGGCTTCAAACGGGGAAAGCCCCGTGGAGGAATTACACAACGAGTTATGAGAATACTCGGCCCAAGCTAAAAATCGACTCCAAGATGAAGGGTTATCTGCCGCCAAACATCGGAGAGTGTTCTCAAGAGACTGATTAGTACGTTCCGTCTGCCCGTTGGTCTCAGGGTGAAACCCTGAAGAGAGGCTAACAGTGGCCCCCAACTGTTTACAAAACGCCTGCCAAAATCTGGCCGTAAACTGCGGGCCTCGGTCAGAAACAACATCCTGCGGGAGCCCATGCAACCGGAACACATTGTTGACCACAAGATGCGCTGTCTCCCGTGCTGAAGGCAGCTTGGGTAGTGCGACAAAATGAGCCGCTTTAGAAAAACGGTCAACCACCACCAGAATAACCGTATTGCCGTCAGAAACAGGCAGCCCCGTAACAAAATCTAAAGCAATATGCGACCAAGGGCGCCTGGGAACGGGCAAAGGTCGCAGCAAACCAGCGGGAGGGAGGTGGGAAGTCTTATTCCTCGAACAGACGCAACAGGCAGCAACAAACTCCCGAATATCTTTCATCATCTCCGGCCACCAAAATCGTTGGGCCAGGAACTGCTTGGTCCGATGGGCCCCCGGGTGCCCCGCCAAGCGGGAAGAGTGTCCCCACTGAAGGACCTGTGACCTAACACCCTGTGGGACAAATAAACAACCAGGAGGCTCCCCCCCAGGACCGGGATCAGACCTCAACGCCTCCTGAACAACCGCCTCAATCTCCCACTGAATAGGTGCTACGATCTGGGCCGAAGGAATGACAGGCTCTGGGGAAGGATCGCTATCAGTGCGATCAAACAAACGTGACAGCGCGTCAGGCTTAGTATTCTTAGAGCCTGGGCGGTACGTAAGCGTAAAATCAAAACGGTTAAAAAACAATGCCCATCGCGCCTGCCGGGAATTACGCCGTTTGGTCTGCTGAATATATTGGAGGTTTTTATGATCAGTCCAAACCACAAAAGGGTGCTCAGCTCCCTCCAACCAGTGGCGCCACTCCTCGAGCGCCAGCTTGACCGCTAATAACTCCCGGTCACCAATACTATAATTACGTTCGGCGGCGGACAAAGACCGGGAGAAATACGCACACGGGTGAATCTTATTATCCCAACGTGGGCGCTGGGACAGAATAGCACCCACGCCCACCTCGGAAGCATCTACCTCAACGACAAATGGGAGGGAGGGATCGGGCAAAACCAAAATCGGCTCTGAGCTAAAACGTCTCTTCAATTCCTGAAAAGCTGCGTCTGCTGCAGGGGACCACAAAAACGCAGAGGAGGTATTCTTTTTAGTGAGCGCAATAATGGGGGCAGCAACCGCGCTGAAATTACGAATAAACCTCCTATAAAAGTTTGCAAAGCCTAGAAAGCGTTGGACCTCTTTAACACTCTGCGGCGCAGGCCAATTTCTGACCGCAGCCACCTTGTCTGGGTCCATCCGCACCGAACCCTTAGACACAATGAAGCCCAAAAAGGAGACAGTTTGGGCGTGGAAAACACATTTCTCGGCTTTAACGAAAAGTTTGGCACGGAGCAGGGCTGCCAGTACACGTCTGACGTGTTGTTTGTGCTCAGACAGTGTTGAAGAAAATATCAAAATATCGTCGAGATAAACGAAGACGAATCTCTCCAACATCTCTCTGAGCACGTCATTAACAAATGCCTGGAACACCGAGGGCGCGTTAACCAGCCCGAACGGCAAGACCCGATATTCGTAGTGCCCGTCATGCGTGTTAAAAGCCGTTTTCCATTCGTCTCCCTCCCGAATGCGAATCAAGTTATAAGCGTTGCGAAGATCTAGCTTCGTAAAGAATGATGCCTCCTGTAGACGTTCAAACGCGGAACTCATTAATGGAAGGGGATATCGGTTTTTAATAGTGATCTTATTTAAACCCCTGTAATCAATACAGGGTCTCAGCCCACCATCCTTTTTCCCAACGAAAAAGAATCCCGCTCCGGCAGGGGACGGAGACGGCCGTATAAAACCATTGGCGAGAGCCTCCTGGATATACTCTCGCATAGCCTTACGCTCAGGTCCTGACAGCGAATACAGCGAACCCCTAGGTGGAGTAGTCCCAGGATATAGGTTAATCTCGCAGTCGTACGGACGATGCGGGGGTAACGTAGAGGCTCGTTGTTTACTGAATACCTCAGCCAAATCGGCGTAATCCTTTGGAACATTCGGAGGCAAGTCGAAGTTCAGGGTAGCCCCAAATTCTTTACCCTGGTCAGAGTCTAATGAATCCGTGACTGATTCCACATCGCTGAAATTCTCCAAAAAGTTATCATCCTCTGGCTCTCGCCAGTCAAATTGAGGATCCCATTCTAACCCCTCCTCTGCCCCTTCTTCCAATCTAGGAGGGCACGGAGTAATAACCTCCTCAAACTCGCTATCGGTGTCAGCCTGACCCATAGCCTCACGTCCGAAAGAACCATTATCCCTGGTTCTACAATGTGCGCTACACTTGGGACCCCAGCGAACGATGGGATTAGTCTGTCTCCCCCAGCTGATACAAGGCTCATGCTCCCGTAACCACGAATGCCCCAAGACTATAGGGAAAGTGGGAGACTTGATAATGAAAAATCGAACCTCTTCCGAATGACTACCAAAAGAGATGAACATCTCTAATGGTTCAGAAACCTCGGTTATAACTCCCGTTCCCAGCGGGCGACCGTCCAAAGTTCTGACCGAACGCGATTGTGAAAGCGCAACAGTGGGGACGGCGTGTCTCCTAGCCCACTGAAAATCCATGAAGCAGTCCACTGCGCCCGAGTCAACGAACGCTTCAATGGTAAATCTTTTACTCCCCACAGTAATTTCTACGGGGATAAGTGTTCGGAAGGGAAGTTGGGTCGGCCCCTCTAGCGTCCCCTGAATCGCTAGAGGGGCTTTTCGTTTCCCCGTAGTTTAGGGCACTGTGGACGTGTATGACCCGGTTTGTAACAATAAAAGCAGATTATTTTTCTGCTAATGGGTCTTTTAGACTGACGGTTAAACGAACCATCCACTTGCATGGGCTCAACTGAGGTAGAATCCTTAATGGGTGAACTAGGAGATGAACAATCGCCTTTAGCAATCTTAATACCATTGTCAGCCAGCGGAGATTTATTCAGTCTCTCCCGGCTGCGTTCGCGTATGCGATTGTCAATTCGCACAGCAGTACGAACTAAGGAGTCTAAAGTTGAGCAGGGTTCTAACGTAGCCAGTACATCCTTAATCTCCTCCGTAAGAGCATGGCTAAAAACTGTCATCAGAGGAGCCTCTGGCCAGCCGGTTTCCGTGGCCAGAGAACGAAATGTAATAGAAAACTCAGCTGCGCTTTCCTTGCCCTGTCTCAAGTGCATTAAACGCGTAGCTGCGTCTTGGCCGCAAATGTCTTGATCAAAAACAGAAACCATCTCCCTGACAAGAGCCTCTACCGAATTAACAACCGGTGAGTTAGCTCTAATTAGTGGACCGACCCAATTGAGCGCTGTGCCAGCCAACAAGGACAATATAAAGGCAACTCGAGAGTCCTCATTAACAAAACGTGACGGCTGAGCTTTAAAAAATATCTCACACTGGGCAATAAAATCCCTACACTTTCCAGCCTCGCCACTGTATCTTTGGGGGAGTTGTAACTTTGGCTCTCGGGGAAAATGTATGGGTTGTGCTTGTGCAAAACCTTGTGGAGTCTGTGACGTTAGAGGTTTAATACTCTCTGATAATTCTAACAGGGCGCTCTGCTGGTTCTGCAGAGCAGTCTCCTGCACGTGCAGCCTATCAGCCAGATCAGAGCGCTGATTGATCAGCACAGAAAGTGAATTCGCAAATCCAGCTAACATCTCCTGCTGACTGGCAATCGCTCTCTTAATATCGGCCACCGCTGACGTCTCCATTGTGGCTGGAGTGTACTGTAATGGCGTGGAGGTGTTGGACGCCAGGAGCAGTGGCTCGAAATAAAAGATAAATGCACCAAAGTGCTAAACTTGAACAAAAGGAACTATATCGGCTCGCGCTACCCACGGGCCTAACGCCTGACCGTGGGAGTCAACAGGCGAGCTCAAAACAAAATACCAGGCAGCTAAAAAACCTGCCTATACTCTCGCTTCTCACATTAATAATATAAAGCAGCTAAATTCCTGCCTAATCTCTATTCTCAAACAACCTTAACGGCTTAAGCGTCAACAGCATACTGACACTCCAGCAACCCGAACGAGGAAAGGCAGGAGCTTAAATAGAGTCCGGGCGACGCCCCCAATCAATGCCAACTGGCTAAGGAATCCGATGGTGAGCGAAACGATATCGTCCCGGACGAGAGTAACAAAAGGAGCCTACAAGGCTCCCAAACCATGACAGAAGGCTGAAGGTGGTCCATTTATGGCCAATCAGGTTCTGATACAAGCAAGCATACACTTTTCTGTTTTTCTGAACTATTCGTTGCAAGAAAACACCACATGCATTCAGTACTATGCTTATTGGCCAAATGGCGTGACACATCATGAACTCCCTTTAATTGACTGTCGTTCTATTGTATTGTATCCATTATCGCTCAATTTCCAAGATAAAATGGGACAATGAAGTCAATCAAGTACTGTTTTCTGTTCTTCAACTGAAATGACCCGTTTCCAACAAATGCACGAATATAATATGATTTCACAGAGCTAACCACAACAATAATGAAAAAACAATTTTATTTTAATTCTGATGAAGGTTGATTAAATGAACAGTTCAGAATATCGATTTTATCTGCTTTTAACAACACAAACCCATAAATTACTTCAAGACATTAGCTCATGCATAGTAAATATCACTTATAATTGAAAATCTAAGACTTTTAAAATTTTTTTTCCATGTTTCAGTCTTGCATTGGAAAGACTACAGTTTGAGTCAGGGTGTAACTTCTGGCAGATCAATGCTATATTTGAAAATCTTTATCTGCCGTAAACCCGTATATACACAATATAAAGTGTAAAGTGTGTTAATTGCGGAAGGCAGAGTAGAGTGGTGGGTATTGGGATTGAGGACCCATATGAGAGCACAACCCCAATATGGGACCAGATGCACAACAGAGTTCATGAGCATGAGTAAATCTGCTACAGACATCCAGCGGGGTTGCGTTTTAAATATTCCATAGTCTTGAATGTCCAATAGGGAGGTCTTTAAACTTTATAGCAAGAAAAGGGGTAACCTTTAAAAATATGTAATTTCTTGGCCATTCATTATCTGACATTTTCTTTCCAGTGAAGAACAGGATGTATTCAGCGGGTGACCCTTCAGTCATTATGACCTCTGCTACAGATGGCCGATGAACAGAACTGAATGAACTAACAGAATACCTGTGATATGAATAAATGCCCAAGTCTATTATCACTGTTTTTTTTTAACAGTCTGGGTGAGGACAAACATTTCTGAGTTTAAGTTAGCTATCCATCTTTCCCTCCCATCGCAACTCTTCCTGCCCTTTCCTATCCAACCTTTATTTCTGCATCAGTCATTTTCTATATTTACATGCTTCTAAAATACAAAGGTCGGGAGGAAGTCCAGATTCTGGTCACATCACAGATTTTTTTTTTTGAAACAAGGTAATTTACAGTTCTGTGGTTAGTTCTGCGTGGCAAGTTAAAGGTATCGCCCACATTCTGTTTTACTGAAGGACGGTAAATATTGACAGAAGCTCCTGATGGAAAAGGTAGGGCATCTGAGGTATGATTATCCAACTGTAAAACAGGAAATCGGTCTGTTTCTGTCGGTGTGTGTGTATATATATGCGTTCTTTGAATATCTTGACAGCCATTCATCTGATCTACTTCACACTCGGCGGATGTATTGCTGGATACTCAACAGTGGCAGCTGATGAACTGGCATTAGGGGAAGCTCAAACCCGTCCCTTAAAAATAATTTTTGGCCGTGACCAGTTTTCAATCATTCATTTAAAGCCTCTGAAAACTTGTCTTGACATAGCGAAAATTCACGTATAATGTCAAAATTGAGTGTCTCATAAAGTATCCACAAAAAACTGAGTGAAAATTAACATTCATAACAATTTGAAAACCTATTTCAAAAACGGCTCATTTTGCCATTCAGTCAATTTCTTAAGACAGTGTGGGCATGCATTGCGGTTTGACCGTAGACTGCATAAAAAGATGGACGAAGCAACCATGACGTCACCTATTTGGTTTCAGCATACCATAAGGGAAGCGTCAATTTTGGCAATTTGAATTGTCCGATGTTGTCATTTTGAAACCGGATGTGATTTCTGCTGGACAAGAGCAAGACTCAAGATCCGGGGAGGGACGTGAGAGATGGATCTGACCATAGACATGATATACTATAATCATGTCTATGGATCTGACCGTATCGGACGAGGACCAGAGGATAGCCACGCCTCTGAAGCATATTCTGGCTTTATTCTTTATTCTAGTCTACTTGGGACCATAATTTACAAAAATGAACATCATGATATATCGAAGGAGACTTGAACCTTGCTATAGCTACCAAAAGATAATGTGAAAACATATTATTTAAATGAAAAATCAGGTGGGAAAGTAGGGTCATTTTCTCATAGACTTCTATAGCATTGAAGTTCTTTCTGCAACCACCGATGTCGCTATCTGCTGGCCATTAAATAGAATGCCAATTTACGGGACTTCCGCATGGGCTTCTTTTTTTAGACCAGAGTGCTGCGTCCATCTTTTTATACAGTCCATGAACCTAAAATTATTAAATAAAAGTTTTGCGAGATCTCGCAAAGGTATGTACCTTTATAACGTACGTACATTTTTTTTCCCTACATTTTTTTATGTTCCCTCGGGGGCTCAGTACAAGCGTTCTTGGAGAAAACATTTATTTATTCCTGTTTGTTTTGGTCATATCTATTAAATTACATAACAAAACAGATTGATTACCTTCAAATTACCATTGCAGAAACTTTGAAAACTCTCAAAATTATCAGGTGTGGTTTGCTTTCATTAATAACGCAAACATGTCAACTCTCAGGCATTCAGCTTGGTTTTAGGGGCATATTTACATTCCCCTGCTGTAGTCAGCAATTATTTAAATCAACGCTTATGTAAGAGATTCTCCCGCGGAATTGAAATCCTTCAGCATGGAAGTTTCAGTTTCACGTGCGTTTTGGTGGATTTCAACACTTATGACTTCGAACTTCTCACACTTTTCTTTGCTTGGGGGTTGAAAGCAATGGAATTGCATAAGAACGTTTCAAATGGTCTTATTTCATTTAAAAAATTTAAACGATCATGAAACACATGCATGGCTTCCAACCTCGAAACACAGGTGAAAGTGAAAACCTCCATGCAACAAGGACTTCAATTCCGTGCAAGAATTTCTTACATATGCGTTGAGTGAATAATTGCTGACTACAGCAGGGGAACATAAATATGCCACTAAAACTCATGGCAAATGAGTGACAGTTGACAGGTATGTGTTATTAATGAAAGCTGGCCACACTTTATAATGCTGTGAGTTTTCAGAGTTTCTGGAATGGTAATTTAAATGAATGATTGAAAACAGGTCATGACCAATCATTACTTTTAAGGGATGGGTTAGAGCTTCCCCTAATGCCAGTTCACCAGCCACCACTGTTGAGTCCCCAGCAGTACACCCTCCAAATCTGAAGATGATCAGATAAATCGCTGTCAAGACATACGAAGGACGCATATACATAGTAACAAATACAAATACAGTTTGACAGGGTATTGATTGATCCTGGGTCATCAGAAGACAGGGAGACGAAGAGCTGTGTATCATTAGCATAACTGTGAAAATGGATACCGTGCCTCCAAATGATATTCCAAAGTGGGAGCATGTAAAGATTAAAAAGTGTGGGACCTAAAACTGAGCCTTGTGGCACTTCACAGTTCACTCAATAGCTCTTTGAGGAGCAAGTATCCATAGTTACTACAAATTTTCTATCTGTGAGATAGGAAGAGAACCAATTGAAAACAGCTCCAGAGAGGCCGACCAAGTTATTAACTCTAAGAGAATTTGGTGATCCACTCTATCGAAAGCAGCGCTTAGATCCAATAGAACCAGAATTGAAAGTTTTTTCATGTCCATATTAATCCTTAGATCATTAACAATCCTTAAGAGGGCTGTCTCCGCACTGTGGTTTCTCTTAAAACCAGACTGATATTATTTCAAAAATGTAAAAATTTGTTGATAAAATAATTTAACCGGTTACAAGTTTTTCTAAAATTTTGCTTAAAAATGGTAAGTTGGATACTGGTCCGTAGTTATTAAGTATGGTGGCATCTAAATTACTTTTCTTTAGATGGGGTTTGACTATTGCAGTGTTAAAAGCAGTGGGGAAAACGCCCACCTGAAGAGTGTAATTCATGACGGTTAAAAGATCAACCTCAAAGAAACCATAAAATGTTTTTAAAAGTGATGAGGGTATTGGGTCTAAAAAGCAGTTTCTTGGGTTTATTACTTGGAGTAAAACTCTGCCAAGTGTCTCAGCATCAACCAGAACAAAGGTTCAGATGTATTAAAAACTGTCTTTTGTCTTGAACCTGATTCGATATTATCGATTTTACTTCTGAAGTGATCTGCAAAGTCCTCGCATCTGGAATTCGTTGACATCCAGCTAGTCCAATTAAAATCAGGATTGATCAAATGGTTGATAGTGGAGAAGAGGATTTTGGGATTGTTCTTGTGGTCGCTGATTAGTTTGGAGAAGTGAGCTTTCCTTGTTTTGTTATAAATGTTTTGTTTCTCATTGAATATTTGGTATAAACTGTCAATTTGTTTTTTTCTTCATTTCCTTTCTGCTATGCGACAGTTCCGTTTCAGTTGTTTAATTTCCTTGTTTCTCCATGGCGGTGTAGGTTTTGTTTTTACCCTCTTCAGTGTGAATGGAGCCAATGAGTCAAGAGTTGACCTCAATTTACTGTTAAAATTGTTAACATTAAAATCACAAGAAGAAGGTAAAAAGTTAGAGGGGATGTCACATAGCATGTCAATAAAATTTGTAGCCACTTCACAGGTAAGACAGTGTTTCCTCATAGTTCGCTCTGTGAAAACCTGCTGTATAAAACCAATGACGTTGAAAAAAACACAGAAGTGGTCAGTGCAAGATCAACAACAGAGGACACACTGATGGACAGGCCATGAGTTATAACCAGGTCCAAGGTGTGTCGGGAAACATGTTAAAAAATCCATACAGTTCAAAATGTTTAAAAAATTTTGTAGGGATGGGGTCGGACTGATTATTTTTGTGTGTATTAAAATCAACAGAAAATATAATTTTGTCATAGGTGGTGCGGATTATTGTAAGCAATTATGAAAATATCGGATATAACAGAGGGACATGGTTTGGGTGGTCTGTATACCGTCATACAGAGTGAGAGAGGGCTTCTAAAAACAAAAGTGTGATATTTGAATGAGGGGAAGTTGCTGAATACAGTATCCTTGGAGACAAGAGTTGAAGAACGAGTGGATACTGTGCTGCCACCTTTTTTCCCTGTCCGGATTGAAAATGAAAAATTAAAATTAGGTGGGGAAGCTGCAGTGAGAATAGCTGGAGCATCAGTGGTAAGCCATGTTTCTATAAAAAACAAACAGTCAATGTTTTTCAGACCAAAGATCAGACCATTAATGATAAAAGTCTTATTTAAAAGAGATCTTTGTTTCAACAATGCCATGTTAAGGGTCACTGGTTTCCTTGTGCTCTGTGGTTTGGTGTTATGGGTGTGTATGTTTATAAAATTGGTGAAATTCGCTCCATGTGGTCATTTATTGTGGTGTCTGTGAGCCCTGTGTACAATGGTCTGAATGAAGGAAGTGGCGGGGTATTCAGTTAATGAAGGAGGGGCTGACAGGGGGAGCTGGCAGGTGAAAGTGAGCACTGTGGCAACGGCATAGAAGAAGAATTTGATGTGGAAGGTGTAAATAGTCGTGCACATGGAGTTATTTAAACTACAGGCAGTAGGTTAGCCGCTAACATGCGACTACCAAGTCCAGAGGGGTGAATACCGTCAGCCTGATAAAAAAAGAAGGCTGGCAGGGTCATTAACCCCAAAATTGCTTCAGGGGATTTAGCCCTGTTTCTGTCCATCCCTCCTCACTTTCAACTGTTCCATCTGGCATTATTCCAAGGCCATCCATGAAAAAGAGAAAGATGTTGTCAATGGAAATTTCTCTGGTTAAAAAAGGTTCTCCATTCTCCCTGTCCCAACTTTTTGAAATGAATCACTGGTATCAAATTCAAAATAAGCGTCATTAGAGGATGACATATCCCCCGCAGTCTAATCTTAGAAATCCTAAAATATCAAAAGGCATCAGTCTAGGACATGATTAATATGTATCAAAATATTGAATGATATTTAAATTCTGTTCCAGAAATGAAATGATTACAGATGGACGATAGACTGATGACTAGATATCCCCCGCATTATATGCCAGGGGCATAAAAACAGTAGAAGTTCAAAAATAGCAAAAGGCACCTCTTCAGTGGTCAATCAATATAACGGTGAGGTTTCAGGAAAAAAAAATTCCACATAGTTTTCGAGTTCTGTCCCAGAAACAAAATGCTCATGGGCGAACAGACAGACGGACAGGCAACTGCACTGACTACTATATCCCTCCGCATTATATGCCGGGAGGATATTGAGTGGATATTTTTCAAAACACAATAAAATTTCTGCTTCAACATCTTATTTGTTGTCTTCGTACAATTTTCAATTAAATATCAGATGTAAATTATTTGCACAAGATTGCATTCTGTTTATATTTGCATTTTACAAAGCGTCCCAGCTTTTTGGGAAAGAGGGCTGTATTTAAGTAAGAAAAATACTCAAAAGCAGAAGAGATTGGGAAGGGGGTAAGTACTTTTCCATAGCACTTTAAATGTTCCTCCAACTTTGATCCACTGGTGACACTACACCACTCACGGCAGGCACACAAAACCTGGTGAAAACAGTCAGAGGACAGTGCCCTGTGTTCCAAATTTCAAAACTTTTTTCCATACAGTTCTCAAGGTTGCCAAAGACACTCAAGCCAAAAGAAAAAGATGAAGAAGATAGCTCTGCTACTTGGCCCCCAATCAAACACACATACATGTAGATGTGAGCTATGCAAAGCAGATCCGTTTGTGACATAGAAAACAGCAGAAATATCAAACCACCTTTCAAACAGTGAAGTGGAGAATGGGGGTCGAACAGCTAAACTGGGGAAGTCCGAGGTCTTCTTGGTCAATCCTCTCTTGGCTGTGAGATGAAGACCACTGTCCAGGTGGACCAATGAGGAAAAGTATTTTCTATTGTATATAGGGAATGTTCAAATACACAGCCTCTTGAAGGGGTATTTCACCCAAAAATGAAAATTCAGTGATCATCTGCTCACCCCAAGGCTTATCGAAGGTTCAGTGAATTTCCTCCATCCTCAAAATACTTCTGGAGTTACAAAGAAAAACACCATTGAAGACAAAGCCAAAACAACTGAAGTCAATTGTGGCCATTCTTTGAAGAGTAAGAAACAACATTTGAAAAAAAAAAACAAAACAAAAAAAAAACAAAATGCCTCCATGCTGCTCATGCGGCGTAATCCAAGAGTCCATAAGCCCCACCATTCAAATTTGATTCAAATTTGACTCGATGGTCTTTTCACCATGTTTTTAGCCTTAATGGCTAATGGCTAATGGCTTAGTGGCTTAATGTAGCCACTTAGCTAGGAGCCTTGTTCATCTTCAAGGAAGAAGTTTAAAATTTGTGATCTAACTACGGTGGCCAATGAGGGCAAGCTGCAATGGCCCTAAACATCTCCAGTTGGAGAAACGCGCTGTAGTTTTGAAAGTTGTTATTCACTGACTGAACAGTGCATCTACCCTCTCCGGCCACCGTTGCTAGGTCACTTTCTTCCGCAAAGATAAACAGGGTCCCTAGCTAAGTCGCTACATTGGACATTTAGGCTAAAAACTTGGAGAAAAGATGTCTTTACGAGTCAAATTTGAATATCAGGGCTTAGAGACACTTAGCTTATGCCACACAAGCAGCATGGAGACATTTTGTAGTTTTTAAATGTTATTTTTTACGCTTGAAAGCGTGCTCACCACCAACTTCAGTTCATTTGGATTTGTCTTCAATGCTGTCTTTTTTTTTTTTTTGTGACTCCAAAAGTGTTTTGAGGACAAAATTAATTCTCAGACCCTTCAATTAGCCTTGGGGTGAGTAGATGAGTAAATTTAGATTTTTGGGTGAAATGAAATCCATTTTTTTCTTTAGATCACAAGCTTCTTAAAGTCCTCACTCTGGCATTATACGGCCAGATAGGTTTTCAGGTAGAAAATATTTCAGTTGCAAATCTAAAACAGACAAACAATGAAACATAAAAAGCCTAACAAGTCATATATAGTTCTTGAGCAGTCAAGAGAGTGATTCCAGATGTATCCTAGAAGGGAAAGAGGTTTACTGACTGCCACAACCCCCACTGACATCCAGTGACAAGGGCATCCTGAAAATACATACCTTTCACCCAGCAATGGAAAAACAATCTCCACCTCTGCCATTGGCTGAATAACAGAGGTGTTCTACAGTCACCACCAACCAAAGAGAAGACAGAAGCTGACACCCACTTGCACTGCCCTATGTAGACCTCAGACTAAATTACTTTTCACAGTCTGGTTTACCATCAGCAAAAAAAGCAGTAAAGACACAAAAGAGAATGCAGTGGTTCCCATTTTTTTCCTTTGAATTCTTCCCTGTCGATAACGCAGGATTGTTACCCCTCAAAAAAAGAAACAAAAAAAAAAACTGAACTTTCAAGGTCCACTAGAAACCCAGTCAAACAGCAGGAAATACTTCACCCCAGCCACACCACTTTTAGCCTAAAAATATAGTAACCGCCACCATATGTCAAACAACCTTCAGCCTTCAGTATTTTTTTTAACTGATCTACAAACCATACTGTCGTTGCTGTGGTAAAGGTTACTCTCAAATTTACATAGCAATAGCCAACATGACTAACAGATGACAATATCAAAATGTGCAGGTTTTCAACACATTTGGTTTGAGCTCCTCCTGAATTGACTTGATCCATTGACTCAAAGGGAATAGAGCAAAATTAGCAAAATCATTGTAGATATAAATGGTATGAGGCAAAACTTTCCATTATTGTATGACAAAACAATGCTAGAACACTGTGCAACATGTTTCATGTAGCCAATCACAAATTTTAAGCAGTAATATAGAAAAATAGAGGCAAAGCCACTGTGCCCGTTTGGCCAAACATGGACAAAATGGAATGCCCCCTATTGGCCAAAGTATCAGTCCGATTTAACTGAAAATTGAACTTGGACTAGACCTTATGACCATATATACACATATGAAATATGAAAAGGATCGGTCAAAAGCTAAAGACGTTAGAGCGCAGACAAGCCAAAAGTTTACGCACGCACGGATACATGCACGACAGACCACCACTAAAGACCTCAAGCATGGCATATGCCCCGTTGGGCCTTTCGGCGGCTAAGCGGGCTAAAAAATTGCATTTTGTAATAACAATAATTATTTTTAAGTCTGTGGATCATGCCATTTTCACAGATGCATATGATTATGCATAATGAGCCCGCCTTTGTCTGCTTACTTGCTCCATAATGCCACTGAGAGAGGCGTTCACCAGAAAAAGCCGTGTGGCTTCTATCCAGTTCTGACCTCTTTAAGTCCAGTATTATTTAATATCCACTCCTTAAAACCTTAAATTGCTGGCAGAGCCTACTAACCACACTGCACAGTGGGCAAGCAGCAGCCTTTCATGTTAAATGGCACAAAATGTTCCCAGTTCGGCAAGGGCACAGATAGGGCATTTAAAAAAAATGATGATCTAACTGACAAATGAACAGTGATATTACCCCATAAATGTTACTTTTTATCATTTCTTCAACTAATATTCTACAATCGCAAAGCGTAGGTCAATATGTATGCATGTGTGTGCATTTATGCAGACTTTCAGGGATGAAAATCTACAGAGCCAGCTGGGCAATCCTCAGTTCTCAAGCATGTCATTCAGACCAGCCAGTTTTCAGGGCATGGACAAATGTTATAGACTTTTCCATTTCAAGCTCAGTCGAGTACGAACTCAGTAATCATACGTTCCCCACGCTAAAGGGACCTGCATAAAAATTTTTAAAAATAGGATCAAGGATCCTGTTGCTTACCGGCAAGCAATCTTACAGCGATGATACAAGTTACGAAAATTTCATGTGAAGTTTATCATTTGAATTTATGAAAATCAATGTCAAGGCCACTAAATAAAAGTTCACATACATTTATAAGACCTTCTGTCATACAATCCTAAGCTCTGAAGCAATTTTGGTGATAAAAGTCATTAAAATATGTCAATATGTATTCAATTTGTCAATTGAGAACTTTAAAGGTTACAGAATATCAAGTGGTGGTAAGCAAATGGACATCATATATGACTTCCTAAATGTCTCTATACATACCTTGGCTCAATCTGTGACCATTTTGGCAATACAAGTCATTGTAATTTCATTGTGGAGTTTGACCCTCAAAGGTCACTGACAGTCAAGTTGAATGTCACCAAATGAAAGTTCAAATGTGCCTTCCTAGATGTCAGTAACATAAACCTAGGCTCCATCTGTGACCGTTTTAGTGATAAAAGTCATTGAATTTTCACTAGGTCACATTTGACCTTTGAAGGTAAATACAAAGGTCACCAAATGAAAGTTTATATATGACTTAATATATGTCTGTAATACAAACCTAGACTCCATTGGTGATCGTTTTGGCAAGTCATTGTAATTGTATTATGTCAGGTTCGACCTCCAAACGTCATCAACAGTCAAGCTGAATGTCACCAAATGAAAGTTCATATGTGACTTCATATGTCAGTAATGCAAACCTAGGCTCCAACTGTGACCATTTCAATGATAGAAGTCACTGAATTTTCTCTAGGGTCAAGTTAGACCTTCGATTGTCAATATGAAGGTCACCAAATGAAAGTTCATACACGACTTCCTATACGTCTCCAATACAAACCTACACTCAATCTGTAACGATTTTGCTGATACAAGTCATTGAAATTTCTCCGTATAGTTTGGCCGTTGAAGGTCACTGAAGGTCAAGTTCAAGGTCACCCAATGAAACTCCATACATGACTTCCTATGTGGCCACAGTACAAACCTAAGCTCTATTTCTAATAGTTTTGGTGATAGAAGTCATTGAAATTTCACTTTGTGAAGTTTGACCTTCGAAGGTCAAGTTCAACGCCACCAAATGAAAGTTCATGTATGCCTTCCTATACATCTCCAATACAAACCAAAACTATCTGTAACCATTTTGCTGATATAAGATATTGAAATTTTACTGTGAGGTTTAGGCATTTAAGGTCACTGAAGGTCAAGTTCAGTGTCACCAAATGAAACTTCACACATGACTTCCTATATGCCCACAATACAAACCTAAGCTGTGTCTGTAATAGTTATTGTGATAGAAGTCATTGAAATTTCACTATAAGAAGTTTGACCTTCGAAGGTCAACAAAGGTCAAGTACAAGGACTCCAAATGAAAGTTCATTCACGACTTTCTATAAGTGTTCAATGCACATATGTTCCCAATCTTCAATATTTTCAAGCCTAGAAACCTTTGAAAATTGTTACATTTTGCTTGACCTGACGTTTGACCTTTCAAGGTCATCTGAGGTCAACTATAACACAGCCAAAATATAGGTCATATATTGCTTCCTATATGTCAATAATACAAACTTAATCTCTATCTGCAACCATTTAGCTTCCAAAGGCGATTTGGCCCATTGTCCATAAGACCTAATGTTTAAGTACAGCGCCCCCACTAAACCCACTTCTGTCGATTCAATCAAAATGGCACTCGCACTGGACATAAAATGTATCAAGATGAGATGAGAAAAAAGAAAATGAGGAAAAAAGTTATCAGACAGTTTTTGAGAAAGAATATTTGGAAATTTCAAGTCATATCTTTTAACATTGTTAATATATTCCCTGACCTAGAGTCTGACCTTTCAAAGTCATCTGAGGTCAAATTTAATATTGCCAAAATATAGGTCATATATAACTTCCTACATGTGAAAAATAAAACTTAATCTCTATCTGCAACCAATTGGCCATCTTGCATATTCATAAAGTACAGCGCCCCCAAAAGACCCACTTCTGTCAATTCAATCAAAATGGCGCTCGCACTGTACATTGACGGTACCAAGGTAAGTTGATTGCCTGATTTAGAAAAAAATTTATCACACTGTTTTTGAGAAATGATTTTTTTAAATTTCTCAGTGCTATCTTTAAAATTGGAGCCAAAATTTCAAGGGCCCATAAAACGGACAAAAATGATTCAATCAAAAATTAAAGAAAAATGCCTGGAGATATGGTCTAGTCGTATGTTATTGCAAATTTACAGAAATATTCATTAGGCCAAAAAAAAGATTAAAAATGTTCCGGACGACGGACACCACACCACGACAATAGCTTATCGGCCCATTGGGCCAGTAAGCTAAAAACATTGTACATGATGCAATTAATCCATGTACAACATTTCCAAAGAGAAAAAAAAATAGAATTCCAAAATGTTACGACTTTTCTAAATGACAAAACTAGATAAATGCTGTAATGGATGACAGCAGGGTGCAGCATTTTCCACAAGGTCAAAATTCAGGGTTCATCCTCCATGAATCAGGGATGACCACAGAAAGTTTCATAGGATTCCTATAAAACTGTCAAGTTACCAAAATTTTTTAAAATTAAATATTTGGCCCAATAATGGCAACGAGGAAAAGGTCAAAGGCACATGGGAGGAATTACTCGGAAGACTTTCTGCCAGAAAGCCTTATGTTAGAAAGCCTTTTGAATATGTGTAAGGATGTATTATAACCCAAATATCTTTTCTGAAACCTAACCAAATAGATTTAGTTCCTGCCAAAACCTACTGAAGTAGTTTTGTTGCCTAAAGTTTACCAAACCTCAACTGGGAACTGAAAATTATAAATAAAATTTAAAATGGTCTGAACAAAATTGAAAAGTAATCCCAATATGGACGTTGTTTGTCTGCATGGGAGTCCTATGCTGAACCCATTCATCCTCCCCAACTGACTTGCTCTGCAGACTGCAGTGGCTCTTCACCTGTCTTCCTTAAGTCTTTCAGACAGAAAACCTTCAGGGCTAACTTCTCCCAGCATGTATGGCTGCCCATTGAGGAGGTACCCTTCTATCTGTTGGAGATACAACAGCTGAGAAAAGCAGGTGGATGAATTCCTAATTGTATAGGGGTATATTACATGCATTGATTCAGCCAAATGCTTAGAACGCATTGGACAATACTTCACAGAGTAGATGAGCAATGACTTGGAAGCTTACTAATAAAAAAATCCAAGATGTTTTAAGGCGAAGAAGTAGAAAGTGCCACAGAGACAAGTCAATAAAATGACCTGTATCCAATTTAGCATGCACTTTACTTGCTGAAGGCAAAACTGAAGGCAAAATGGCCCATCTACAAAGTGGGAACTGAGGACAGCTGACAAGGTGGTCTGGCACCAGGGGCGGAGTTAGACCTGGGCTAATATCCCTCCCTTTATTGACGACGATTAGTCCTGGCCAATTCTAGATCGCTTTCCTTTATTAACGAGTTTTTCAATTCAAGAATAATCAATTAGGTCTATGCACCAGCACTCGGCGACGGCATTTCAGAACTTTTCAGCAAATGAAGGTCATTTTGGTGACTAGTACATGGTGTCGTCCATTTACATTTTCCAATCAGACAGCTGTCTATTTTTTACAGCGAGTTGCGTGACCGTGCTGCAAAAACAGGTGTACGTACTACTCGCCGAAATTGCCTTCATTCACTGAAGAGTTCTGAAATGCCGTCGCGGAGTGCTGGTGCATAGACCTAATGATAATTAAATTCTTTTTCTGTACTGAATGTAGCCCATTATTCTGTCGCTTTTAGATCGCATGGGGGAGAGAAGCCGTGTCTTCAATTGCCACTTGATTATTCTTGAATTGGAGAATGTGTTAATAAAGGACCCCACCTAGAATTAGCCAGGACTAATTGTCAATAAAGGAAGGGACATTAGCCCCGGAATTTTCAGGTCTAACGCCGTGTCTGTCTGGCACAGCATTGCCAGGGAAGAAACCCAGTGTCTGGCAACGTCTATGGTACCAGACTTCAGGCCGTCTTAAACTGCTAAGAGTTTTCCTCTAATTATTATCTAATTGATAATTATGTTAGTTTGTTCTATTACTTTTCAGCCCCCAAAATGGAGGAGACTGCACATGAAATGGGCATAATTCCCAGATGGTTCATACAATATTTTTGACAAAATGCTAAAATTGAGGCTGACATCTCACACTTTGAGCTCATCAAGATTTTCTCAGTTCAAATTCATGGTGGTGACATACAAAAACTAAAACAAATAATTCTGTATCGCTGTCCAAATATTTATGGACCTAACTGTAAGTTTTCAACCGATTCCCATAATGGTTTATCGCTCTACCACAAAGCCTCTGTAGTGTCAAAACCAAAAGCATAATATCTCTGAACATTTTGTTTTGGAGATATAATGAAATGGAGTGCAAGCATTTTTGACAGGAAGGCATATCAGATAACAGGAAGCAGATGACTGGACTCAAACTGTTGCCTTGCAGACTTTGAGGCAGGTCCAACATAATGCATGTTCTGTAACGAGAGGAGGTTGTCAAAGAAACTTGACTGGCTTTCCAGAAACCATAGACTTTCTATACATGCTTGACAAACTAATGAAAACATGCCATATAAACAATCCTGGTAAACAGTGGGCCTCCACAAGCTACCAGTTCAGCTCAGCACGTGTTGGCATAAATTCTGCAATCGCAAAACTTTTCTCGAGGGATCGTCTAACTTTTGTCCAAAAGATATTTCCTCCCTTTGGTATTTTGATGGTGTTGATGGAGAGCACTTTCAAACAAGTTGTTTCAAAATCACCTACAAGAGATCAACTTCTTCAAGATCTGATGACTGTGAAGGCAGTGCCATCTTTAAGTCTGTTGATATAATCTAATCTTGAGGAAGAAAAATGACCTTTCAGTTGAGTAGTATACTTGAAGTTCATATTATTAAGTATACTGGAGTATAAGTATTGCAAGTATACTACGGACTAGGGGTGTCAACGTTCACAATTTTTTCTACAGGTGTACACGGGACTACTAACCGACGTGTACCCGGTTACACGTTCTGAGATTTATGAGCTTTTTCTATCGCAGTTGCGCTGTATAACCATAGAAAGTAAAATGAGTTGAAAATAAAATCCTCTATCATTTTGACAGATAAGAAAACGTACAAGAAAGCTGAAAAAATCACTTAATCACTGTTTTAACTATTGCTCACTTTTTTACATTTTTTTTTAGACTTAAAGTGCAAACTGCATCCCTCTCTCGCAACGGGAGTTGCGTCTGAATTTTAATATGCGTCTCATAGTGAACGTAATCCGGAATTGGCGAGAGAAAGCAACTGAATAGGAAGCCAAAGTAAGCAGATGTGAGAGGAAAAAACTTCACCTTTATGTCCACAAAGTTACAAAAGTAGAGGGGGACTCTCACAATTATTCACTAGAATTGGCGAAAAGAATGTGTTTTCTTCCTCCTCTTTAGATGCGACGATGCGTGATCAGGTCGTGAAAAGCCAACAGAACACCAACCAACAATATAACGTACAACAACAAGCAACAATATAGGCTAAAATAACAAGCCATTAACAGTTTTTGTTTTCAGCTGCACGACATTTGCACATGAAGAAGATGATGAGCGCTGCGCTCTTCTCAAGTCCTCTGCAGCCTATTCTTGATGTGGCGCGACACTGGCTGTGGCAAGTGGCTGTGCATCTGTATGTGGATAACTTCACTAGTGGGAACATTTAAGTGTATTGTTAGTTAATGTTATTATCTGAAGCTTTCAGGCATCATAATCACTCCTAAAAATAGGCGACTATATGTATTGGTGAGAAATGAACAAGGAGGAAAAAATGACGTGTACATTATTGATTTTTCTAAACGGTTATGATTTGTTATCCGTGTAACCGTTTACACATGTAGATGTTGACACCCCTACTACGGACCATGTGCTTGTAGTGTACTAGAAAGTATACTAATGTAATACTTCTTCGGACTAAATTTGAACATTTTTAAGTTTATAAAAGTATACTTTTAAGTATACTTCCAGTTTAAGCAAAGTAAACTGAAAGTGCCCATCAGTTTTATTCTACACTGCAAGTACACAACAAGTGAACATTTCAGTATACTGTGAGTGAACTAGTTGTATACTTCTAGTGTACTTTTTAATTCATGAAAGTATACATTTAAGTATACTGCAAGTAAACTTACAGATATACTGCTAGTTTATTAGTTGTATACTTCTAGTAAAATTTTCAGTTCATGAAAGTATATTGCTAGGAAACTTAAAGAGTTTAAGTTTCTGATGAACACACAGTGAGTCAGGACTTCAGGTTCACATCTCATCGGACAGCATCCTCATCACTGCACTGGAGTATTGTGTATTATTCCATCAGAGGGAAGATCCCAACCTACCACCAACACTTCCTCCAGCAGCAACTCATTTTTCCCAGTGGTCTCCCATGCAAGCACAAACCAAGGCAACACCCACTTAGCTTCAACCACACAGCTGGTGCAGAGCAAATTGTGGTTTGGTTGCTAGTCTTAAAACTAGTACAGACATTTCAATGTCACTATGTCAGATAGCACTGAAGTTCCAGTCTTCTTAATCTCATGTTTGAAAATACTGTGTACATTTATCTGTGAATCTGCATTTAATGGCCAGCTAGATTGAACTGATATCTCAACTTAAACGCAACAAGGTACAGGTACAATATGCAGGGCTTTGATGTCCACACTATTTAATTATTTAATATAAATAAATATTGATTAAATCATTTATTAAACAGAATGTACCATCTTTCAAGTATTACAGCACTGCTGCATCTTTTCTTTATTCTGTCATATTTTTGACTGTGATACAGAACTCCATTAACAAAAAAACAGCTCATCGGTGTACTCATTTGGAATATTTCATCAGCCTTTGCTTGAGTCCTTCAGCCTACTGGTCAGACTGAAGGCATTGCTAATTAATATTTTATGTGTATTTCTGGTTCCAGTTTGAGAGAAAGAGGTATTTTTGTTTTGAATTGGGATTTAAATAAGAGTTGTCATTGCTGTTTTCTTATATTTTGGCATCCAATACAATATTGTGCATGAAAATTTAATTTATAAAGGAATCAGTTGTGTTCTCAATCCTGAGCAAAAAATATTTTAATATACTTATTCTTTTGATAGTAGTCTAACTCCAAGCCAGTATACTTGAACATTAGGCATGAAAATTTTAATACTTTGAGATATACTCAACAAAGGTATAATAATCAAATGTTTAGGTAAAGTATTAGCCAAATTTTCTTAGACTTTACTGTGTACTTTTCAGTATAAGTCAAGTATACTTAAGTATTACTTTGCTAAGTATATCTCTCATTAGTACATCAAAAGTAAACTGAAAATATACTCTCTTATTTTTAGTTTAGAAGAAGTATACTGATAGCACACTTCAATAAATTTTGTTTTTGTAACGGTAGCCATATGCAAAACATAGGTTAAGGAGACCAACAAAGTTGAAAGATGAGTAAAAGAAACTAAAATCATTACCCAGCAGTCTTCTCACTAGGACTCCCAGCTATCATTTCAACAGCTGAGAATGTCTGTCTTTTCTTTAAAAGAACACCTTGGAGAGTTAAACAACTCAAATTGCACGTGCAGGACCATCTTCTGAACTGCATTCGTCTGACCCCAAGTTTGGGTCTCATGCAGTCATTATGTGAGTACTTTTGCTCAGGCCATGCCAAGGTGGCTACATAATAATATCCATAGACTCTGCTCTATGTCATTCTGATTAATGCAGAACAAACACTTCTAAACAATTTGCTCAAGATCTTTGATTTATAGCAACAGTGTTCAGTAGGGTTTCTCACAAATTGGGGTCCGGATGGAAGTAACTTTGCATCCTTTAGCAAATGAAGAGTTGCTACCATCAAAAGATTGAGAGAAAGCATGCCTCTGCAGAGTGTAAAATCCTAGGAATTTCATCTCATCGCACTTAAGGCGCATTTACGTTCAAAAGTATTGTCCAGATTTTGGGCAGCGATATGTCATGTTTAGAATCCATTGGTTGCGCAGATCCCCAGTGTAACACAGCAGAACCATCTTCTGGGTGCCATTTTACTGCTATTTCCCCCTCTCCAGTTTCTCAGTAGGACTTAACCTGAGACGCATACTGAACATATCTGTTCCATGAAACCTTTCTCATAAAGGCCACCCGTTAACAAGGGCTTGTGTTCGCACAAAGAACTCAGCTAATAAGTTTCCATGGTAACTTTGAACCAGCCGAACACATAGGGGTACAGGGGGAAGCATGGGGTGGGGGGGTGGGGGTTGGGAGTACCCTGGCAGCTAATGATTTATGAAACCATCCCCTTTCACCCCAGTATGTTCAAGCAGTGACCTGACCCGAGAAAAGGCAAGCGCCCCACGTTTATTCTTACCCCTGCCAATGTTAAATAAAAAAGGACTGGTCTTCCATGTAGTATAACTCAAAGAGACCATCTTCCCATTCGTATTTAGAAATGCATAATTAAGAAATATCCTTGCAGATAATCACCATTCACATTAATTTTGTAATTCATCACAAATTCAGAGTACTTTCATGCATGCTGACTTGAATGCTATGGAAGTTTACTATGGGAAGCTCTGTAGGAGGTAATTAATGGGGTCGAGTAAAGCTTCCCAGGAAGCTTATTTGAGCCCCTGAGAACAATAGCGGTCTAACTCCATGTTTGTCATTCTTAAGTTCTAATCTTAAAATGATTCTTAAGTGGTCAATCTATTAATAATAGCTTAACTCATTGTTCCAGCATATGTTCCATACTTCAGGAATGAATACAGTGCTCAGTGCAATTGTGGTCCAAAATGAAAAAACTTCTTTGTTCTGAGGAAGTCAATTAACATAAAGAACCAAATAGAAACCTCAGAGCTTACCAGCTTTTGCAGACAAGACTGTGCTGATTCATCTTTTTGATGAAATTCTTAAAAACAGCAGCACGATCTCTGAAACAATGGAGTCAGTCCAAGACGGAAATACATCCTGCTGTTAAATGGCCCCAAAGTGAGTTCAATAATAACATAACAAATGCAATATTATTTTCCTTTGGTTACACTGTTTCATTTTTAATGCCAGTGAAGCTCTTCCCATTGAACTGAGCAGACTATTTCAATCACAATGTCCTACATTATGCAGGATATTCTCCCCTTCGCTCAGTTTCAGTGGTAACAGAGGGACGCGAGCCCTGGCCGAGAAGTAAGCATGCTTCAAATGACTTTCAAACTTTAAGAGGGAAGAACTGGTGACAGGAGATGTATTTCAGACAGTAGACAAAAGAGGTACCTGATGTGCAGTGGGCTGAATGACCTGCCTCAGTTATCAGATGTACTGATGGTCTTTTGTTCCGCCTCAAACAACCCATTGCATAAGAACTTCAGATAACTGAGAGGCAGGGAGACAGGACTGCTCACAAACAAAAACAACCTGAATCCTTAATGCTGATCAGACCCATTAGGAACTAGCTTGCTTGACACCGTTTGCAGACATGACCATGGGGTCAGAAAATCAAACCTCGAACTCTCTACGAATAGCAATGTGGACTTTCACCTTGGCAGTCATGCATCAGCAGAGAAGAGCCACACACAGACAGGAAGGTGATAACGCCAGGAACAAGGGCGACCTTCAGACCCAGCTAAACACCCCATGACTCAATGTACCAAACACAGAAAAAATTCTCTAAGTTACGTAGCCGTGTTTGAACAGGCAGCATGCACAGCAGGAACCTCGACAAGCCCATAGTATTCACCCTGGACACTGCTCAATCACTTCATGGTCGATTAACCCCTAAGCACACAACAAAGTCAGACCATACTTTCATTACAGCCTTTTGTCTGTACCATTTTACTGTTACAACTGCAGGAGTAGGCGTATGTACCAAGCTAAATGTCCTGGTTTCGAAAGTGTCGACTCTTCCAAAATTTGGTCATACATTAATTTGTTCCGTCTTTCATTAAGTCATTAATCTAGTCAGTTGAGAATAATCCCTGGTCCTCGGTTCAATATAAAAACATTCCCTCAGCTGCACTGTATGAGGACAAATATGATGCCCCCATAATCTTTGAAACCTGAATGGGTAAAGAAATGTGTTGATAATGGCTGCCTGCCAAGAGGAGTATCCGCTTTGAGGCACTGAGGAACATGGAGGATTGAAACACGCAAACAGAAACGTAGCAAGTTTCTCTTGATTCAGGTCTCCAGGAAGACATCAAGCCTCCATCACAAATTAGGATTTTCACATGAAGGGCAAAAGGAGAAATGAAACATAAAATGCGGAATACTCACAGACAGCAAAACAAAAAAGTTCTGGATTCCGCGTTGATAGAGCTAAATGGATTCAACTTTTGAAACTGCCGTCACACAATGACCCCAAAATATGACAAAGTCAAAATTATGAGAGTGCACCATGCTAGCACAATTAACTGGAAAGCACTTTGCCACTTGCTGAATCAAAGACTGCAATCATAATGGCAATGGATTTATCCTCATAAATTTCTGTTGGTGGTCAGGTGAAAATTACCATGATTTTTAATTTCCATTTAACTCCAAAGATGTAAGCAATGTCAAATTTACAAATGGAAAAGAGTGAAGTGCTATGAATCTAGGAGTTAACATGTTACAAACAAAACATGCATTTTAAAAAGGATAGAGGGGTGCTCCCTTTTGATACTTAAAAAGCCAAACCTCTTGCTTAGAGCTGTATGTTCCAAGAAAATCATGAACAAGCTAGAAGTCAGTGGTACAAGCAAAAAGGCCAGACCTCTTCATGTCCTAAAGTGGCTATTTTGCTGCTTCAACAAAGTAGGCTGACCTAAAGCACACCACAACTCTCCCAATGATTGTTTGCTAACTCTACAACAAGTTTGCTTGTTTGAAGGTCATTGGATTTTACCCCGGATTAAGGTGAAATGTCAGAAACCAGATGATTACTTAGCTCAATAAACAGCAGTAAGTCATCTGGGAACATGCAGCCCATAAAGCATACAGACAGCTTGGATAAAACTTTCAGCTGCAAGAATAAAATAAGCTAACCACAGCGAGCAAGTGAGGTAGGGCTCAATCAGGGCGAATTCTGCCCTGAAGTCTGAGAATATCAAGGCCAGAGTTGGTAGTCATGACTGACTGAGTAAGATACAATGTTAAAACCTTCCCTTCCCTTGCTGATTCATGCCATTAGGGGAGCAGTTCCACAAAACTGTGCAAACTAACTTCAACTTTAATTTTATTCATTCAAAACGTCCACAAATATATTTGAAGTTACTTGAAACAGTTGCGTGGAACGGTTTCATTTTTAAGCGTATACGCCAGGACTAAGTGACGTCACAGAAAAACCGTGAGATCAGCGTAAAAGTTGAGCGTGCAACCGGGTGAGGTAAGTCAGATCTTTCAACAAGGACCACCTGTATATTTGATTTTGAATAAATCCTTATGGACTTCCTATCTAGCCATTTATCAAAATGAAGGCAATTCCTTTGTCATAAGAGTGGTCAGGCCACAGGCACAATGCAAATAAACCATCCCTTTCTATGTGCCTACCTCTTCGAGTTCTTTCTCGATCTGAAGCGCACGCTGCACAATCGGACCCCTCACAGCGTATTCAACCATTTTGACACTAGGGTTGATAGTGTCCATGGTCAGCACCTTCCCCCGACGGGAAGACACGCTGTTCTCTGTCATCTTCCTTAGAATGAGTCCGCTCCGTCCCACAGATAACCCGCTAACTGTTCTGCGGGAGGAGGAGAGGGGGAATAGTCGAAGTGTGTTGCGCATCAGACAAGTAGACTTGTGAAGCCAAAAAGCAGAAATAAGCGCAGAGGCACCCAGGTCTTCTTTCTGCAGCAGGGCAGGAAGCAGAGTTCGGAATGACAGCATTTGCGCAGTTGAAGTTGGAGCAAAGTTTGGATAGATAAATAGTTAGAGAGCAAAAGCCAGGAATTAAGTAAATCTCAAAAATCGAAGATTCCCAGAGCCTTAAGATATAGTGAGCCGTTGCCTGGTATCTTTCAACGCCAGGGCACGGCGAGACAGACCAACAGACCTTTGCACCCGCGGACGACAAAGGTTAATGTTGCACGAAATGAAAGCGCGAATTTAATGCTAATAAATGAGGTGCGACGGGGTAGCGCTCGCCCGAAGAAGAATCACCAACTTTAATCAACTACTTTGCAAAATCTTTACAACTGCACACATCGCTGCTATTTCAAATTTCGCCCTCTCCCTGACGTGATTTCGTCCTCCCCCTGCTACCCTCTTTACGCACCAAATAGGCTCGTATTCTGGATCCAGCCTCCAGATGGATGGAACTCGGGATGCAAACCCTGTCATATGGAACAAGTATTCACAGCAAAGCGCTGTCAGTACAAGTGCCATATGATGTATGGGAGGGGACAACAGGCAAATCACTAATGAGGGAGGAGAGCTCCTCCTCTTCCCAAGTTCACAAACATCGTATTCAGGGGCCCCAGCTCTGGCTCGGTTTCAGCCGGCAGTTCACGACATCACTGGTTTACATTAGGGGTAGGTAATATGTTCCCGGGTCGGTTGATGGTTGCAGATGAGTCATATTAAACGTCGGAGAAGTGAATTATCACTGACAAGAAAGTTACATGCAGTTCAAAGTCAAGGCACACTGGGCGCAATATAAAGAAATATAGAATCATACAATTCACATAATTTTTTTGCGAGTATCCGCTGAAATGGCTCTTTGGATACAAGTGGGAGGACAATTAAATCAGTTTTTAATAGACCCTATTAAGACCATCAATAACCGTGGGGGTCCAGAAAGGAGACTAAAATGTATGACTGAAAACATGTTTGAGATTCTCCTACTTTAGTCCTTGTTCAACAATGGAATGTGGCTAGGTTTCAGTGTCCTCATCCAATAGCATGCTGGGTTCTGGCATGCAGGGGAATCCAGAGAGCAGGGTTCTCGGTCTCTGAGGTCACACTACAGCTGTCAAAGCATTTGTTGAAGACACAGGACACCTGACAACTCTGGGTTAACTGAGCAGCAGCAGTCATGTTACAGAGCACCACTGAAATACAAATACTTCAGCAGTCTTCAAGCAACAAGAATCTCAAAAATTGTGGTAGCACCCACTGTATGTATGAGAATCAATTTCTTCAGCTAATAACGAGAAAAGAGGGAATTTGGGTTTAATCCTCTGATGTTGTTCAGGTCAAACTTTGGCATCGTTTGAAGGACCGATGACTTCCAACATGAAACACTATGAAGGCATGGAAATTTATGACATTAGTGGTCAATTTTATGATTTATGACATTGGTGAGCCTTTCGGATTCAATAATTGTGTTCAGTTGAAATTCAACCTGTTGGTACAGGGAATGACTATTGTGAATGCAGCAGAGTGCATCTGTCAGACTTCATACACATACAGCGCGCGCAGATTTTTAAGACAACATGGTAAACATACAGTTAAACACAGACCCTTTCTTGTCGCTCATTTTTAAATGATTCTCCCTTCTTCACCTGAGACAGTTTTAAAATGCAGTCTTGCATAATGTTTTTACACTGTATATTAACTGACACTAACACAGTGACTAAACTCCATTGCTTCAGGTCAAAAGTCAAAGGGGAAAATTGCTTCCCAGCATGTTACGCACAAACAACTGCCATAAATGCTGAACCATACAACTTCAAAGTTACATCACTTCCACACAAGCCTTGCATCTGACTTCATGAGACTTGAGTTTCATGCTCTGGAATCCTGCCAGCCTGTCCTTCCTGGCTTTGCAAAATCATGCAGAACATAAGCTGCCACAGAACAGAACTGGTCTGTAGCTCCCAGATTACACAAGCTAAATCCAGAACTCATGTGCACCTTGGGAAAGCAGGACAAATGGAGCCACAGTATTCAAAACTGAGATTTTTATTGATTTATTTGAATTTTTTTTTAGATATTTTTAGGAAGTAAAACAAAAAAGGAAGTTATAATGCAAAATACAGAAGGGAAAACTGCTTACATTTGAAAGATTTGACTGAACGGTTCACCGTTATCACAAATAAGCAATCTTGAACATCTTTAAATTGTGTGGCCAAAAGCGCACCGCTGCCTTCAAAGGTCTACCACAAGGACCAAGAAGAACTTGTACCCTTATCCGTTATCTCAATAATCTCAATGTCTACGTGCTAAACCACAAAGGAAAAAAATAAAATGGAAGGTTAGGTTCTCTAATCAGGCCACGATTCAGCCTCGCACGTAAATTCACACCCTCCAAGTTACAAGCCAGTTTTTTGTTTTTTTTAACCGTAATGAAACATGGGACTTCCAACAACAAACTTGGCAGAAAAAAGGGAGGCAATAAAACGTTTGCTCAAACGGCATTAAATCTCTAGCCTGTTGCTGTTACCGGACCTTATAGGCTACCTCATCTTAAATCTAAGTTTAAATGAGAAAAATTAACTTGCCTGACTTTTTTATAGCACCAGGCTACAGTCTCATCCTCCCAGTAACAGCTCAAAGATGAATGCATTTCCATATTAAACCACAAGAGGGAGACATCCCATGAACGCAATCACATAGGACCCAAGGAAAAGGCAACAACTTCTTAAAAACTTTTTTTTTTATTTCAGAACACAGGCAGACAGATCAGGGGCCTTATTTAGAAAAATTTGCGTGGATTTCATACATAAATAATCTGTACGTACAAAAAATAAAAATGATATTTTGTGGAAAATAATCAAATTTATAAACCTATGGGTAAAATAAACTGCATGGAATTTTCATTCACTTAATCAAGATGGACTTGGAAATTATTTACTTCGTGCATAATCTTAATAATTTCCCATTTTAAATGTCAAGTTTGTCTTTATAGATTAGAAATCTGCAAAGAAAAAGACGTACATATCTTTTTTTGTGCCTACGCACCGTTTATAAATGACACCCCAGGTTTTTAAAAAAATCACTTCTCCTTATTCACAAAAATCCAAACATGGTTCACACATATCAAAAAAGTTCACCTGATTGGCTGACGTAAATATTTTACATTATTAATGCAGGAAAAGAGAATGAAACATTGCATTGAGTCCAAAATTAAATTCAGTCAATGAATGAATTCACATAATATTTCACCATGAATTGCAACCGCAATTACAGTAAATCTCATTGAAATAAATGCTCTGAGAAAACACAAATGGGGGGGTGTGAATTTCTTTCATTTGGTAGCCAGAAAGAACAACAGCTTTCTGACCAAAATCAGTGTCTCCCAATAATATCTCATTTTCTTCAAAGAAAAGCTTGTGTACCAGTCATAATCACCCCCAAGTTCCAATAAGCCCCTCAACTTTTTTCACCCAAAATTCTGTAATTAGATCTATAGTTTCTGGTACAGTGGCTATATAATTTAACACAACTGATTCATATGTTACAGATGGCCACCAGACATTCATCAGTACCCTCTAAAAGCCAGTGTTGCTGGTGAGAGAGGATAGGGTGCGGGTGGCCACAGAGCGCAGGGCGAAGGTCGGCACTGAGAGTGGCATCACCAGGTACAGCTGGTGCTGCGGGGTCTGTAAGCCGTAGAGCTTACACTCGTCCGTCACCAGGTAGCACTGCACAGGCTGGTGAGTGAAGCCTTGGGTGAAGTCCTCCTGCAGCGGGTCAGCCCGTTCCCTGTCCCCCGAGGACCCCGCCTCCTCCATGCCGAAGTACCGCATCACCGCAAAAGAGTAGAAGAGTCGGAGCAGCTCCCGGCAGCGGGCTGGCTCGAGCTGGTCGGGGGTTGTATCCCCCGGCCTCACCGTGGAGACGGCCCGGCTGGACTCACGGTTGATGAGCAGCAGGCCCAGAACGTCGTGGTGGAGCGTGACTGAGCTCGGCAGGCAGCGCACGCCGAGTGACAGGCAACCGCGTAGAGTCTCCACGAGGGGGCACCAAAAGCGCACCACCAGCTCGCTCTCGGCCACCTGCAGGGAAGGGGCGGGGCCGCACAGCACGCATAGGTCCACCCCCGGGAGCAGTTGGAAGCGGAGGAGCCGGAGGGGCACTGTGGGGCTGCCCTGGGGCAGGAATACTGGGTGGTCACAGGAGGCCGGCCCACTGAAAGTGCGCACCAGAGCAGACAACAGCACCACTTCCTGCGGCGCCAGACGCCACCACTTCTCCGTAGCCACCACGACCTTGCCATGGACAAGCAGGCAGCCGAACTCACTCTCCGCGGCGCGGGTGAAGGCGTCCAAGGCCTCCTGCAGGGGACTGGGCTGTGGGGCTACCAGGCAGTCGGCGCAGTGCGTTAGGTCCCCCATCCAGTCCCCACCGCCCTCCAGGAAGAGGTCGATGAGCCGGTAGCAGGAACGCAGGTCCCTCTTAAGGCGTTCGACATTGCGAGCGTTCACTAGATCGTCTTGTCCCAGGACCAGCACCATGCAGTTCCACATGTTCTCCAGCAGGCGGCGCAGCTGAAGTTCATCCACAGCGCCATCCTGCTTGCCGCTCACCGCTATAAGCATCACGCTCTCCTGGAAGACCTTCCACACCACGCGGCCACCGTCCTCCGTCTCACAGCTGGACAGCACGGCCCCCTGGCCACCACTGAACATGTGTACCCCGTTCAGAGATCCGATGACGGAGAAAGGGAGCTGCCTGGAGGCGCCGCGGGAGAAGAGAGGCACACCGCTGCTGGCCGTGAGGCACAGGAGCTGCACAGATCCAGCCGGGAGCATCACGCGCCGACACACAGTCCGAAGCAGAGCGAAACCTCAATGCTACACCAGCCTATCTCCTCCCTCTCATATATTTGAAGATATCAGGATAGCAGCTGTTGCATTATATGCAGAAAACCTATTCGCCAGGAAAAAGTCATGGTGCTGGTACAGCTAATGATCATTTGCTTGACTCAAAACAAAGTCTATGTTCAGGCGCCCTGAGGTCTCCAGAGTCTCTGAGGTGAACATCCTCTGAGAAGATTGAAATGAGAAATGTAAGTTACAATCCCAAGGCTAAGAGTTATACGATAATAGCTGCACTGTAGTCTTTACTAGCAAGATTCCTGCCAAAAGAGGGAAATCATTTAATGTGATCATCAATAAAATGCATCCATTGTGGTAAGGGAAAACATCATTCACCGTAATAATTTTTTTCTTACCATGAAAAATCTTCAACTCGGATAGATTTATCTAAAGAGCCTTGTACCAAGGGTAGATAAAGTGGAGTGCAGTGATGATTATACACTTAACAAAATTAAGATAAATCAGAGACCAAGTACTATTCAAGTATTTATTTCTTGTAACATTGGATCATATAGATGAAAATAAGTAAACAGATAACAATATGTAGTAAGAACAAACATGATGGTGCCTTTTTGTGGGAAAAAGTCAATATCTAGTGTGGCCACCCTTTGTTTTGATTGCAGCATTTAATGTTAAGGCATAGTTTTCTCGTTTTACTGAAGGGGTTAAACATTCATTTTTGAAACGTTCTCCAACTCTGCCGCGCACATTAGTTTTGCATTTGGGAGAGAAAATTTTGAATTTTGATTCATCAGACACCAAAGGACTCGTCTGCAGTCCATTCATGTCCAACCCTTGAATTAATCGGCAAATTCAAGTCTTCTTTTTAACGCAGTGTCTAGAGATACGGCAGTTTTAATGGGTACGGCTGTCAATTTGAAGGGATTAGGATAAGGATTAGGGATTATGGTCAGGATTATTGGTCAGGGTTGGGTTAGGGCAGGGTTTGAAATTGGGATTACCGTACCTCTCCAAATTGAAATGCACTGAAAAACTCACGTACCCATAGCAACTGCCTTTTTAATGTTGGCAGCTCTTGGAAGCAACATGACCAATCAGACCTTTTCCCTCCAGCATCTAGAAAAAGTAAGATCTTGATACTTTCATGTCTTCACTTATGGCAGAATTAATATCATCACGGAGCTGTTTTGCTGTCAACCACTAATTTGTTTTTTACTTGTCATACACAGATAATGAACATTAGAGGCACTTAACTTCCATTTTTCACTCTATTGTCACTAGTTTTCAGCAAACCAGTCTCTTTGAAATGCTTGATGGTGTTTCTTACAGTGTCATGGCAGCATTTAACTTCTTCAGCATCATGTAAGGCCACAATGGGGCTACAATCTCAGAGAGCTTTTTCTGTCGCGTCATTGTGTTTAACACTGTGACACTGCTCGAAGTTCATGTCATCTTACTGGTACAGCTGACCATCAGAGGTAATTTTGCAGATACATTGTCTCAAGCCAGCTTAAACAAAAGTTTTTAGTATCAATAATCACAAAATGAGCCTTCAAACATACATTCAAACCATGTAAGAGTCAGACACAATATGCAACACCTTTCAATTTTAATTAAAAAAAAATATGTTTTCAGTCTTTCAGTTTATAACCCATATTTTTACCTCAATAAAACTCTGGGAATGTTTTTTTTTTCTTTTGTCGTTACCTACAGTAGTATTTTTCAAAACATTTTCACAAAAAAATTATAAGTAATACATTAGGACCCCTTTTATATTAAAATGGTGGTGTATAATCATCAGTGCAGTCTGCACACTAATGTAGGCTACTTAAAAACAAACGGAAGATATTCCTGGAGCCCTGTCCAAAAATTCTTCTGAATGCTAACTACATCGAACTGCTGTCACAAAAATAAATAAATAAATAACGCGTGAAGTTAAAATATTGCTTATGCCAGCGGTTCCCATTAAGGCTTTTGTTCATCTCCAATGGCGGAAAATTAAAACGATTTTTTTTCCCCCATAGCGAAGTAGTTGCTTTTCATGTTTAAGTTTGAGGTTTTGCCCTTAAGGGTTAGTTTTGCCGTCCAGCTAAGAACAAAAGCTCTATGTTCATATTGCGTTATTACAACATTCAAAGGAATTGCATGGCAGGAGATAACATTTTCAAAAAACATACTTATTACCAATTTATGCTTTTGGACAAAATTTAGATGCGCTGCTGAGGTGAAAGAACCACTCGGCAGGTCAGACACTCTTCGCCTTAAAAGGACATTCAAATATTTGAGTCGAATCTAATCATCTGAAATGAAAGATGGTTCTGGAGGCACTCATAATTCGAAGTTTTTCAGGCATATCTGCTCAGGTTGAAGGATATTTACGGTAAGAGCACGTTTTACGACAACGTCAGCTATTTAGGCGCCCAGACGTGACTGCCAGGGTTTTAGCTAGCTAGTTTACCAAAGACAACAACTACCTAAATAATGAGACTTGCAGAGGCTTAGGAAAAGATAAATAACCTGCATCTTTTGTTTCATCAAATTTATCCGATCTGATTGTTCAACTATTGAAAAAACATTCAAGAACGATTGCTGTTTCCAGCCTCATTTACCTTTTCTAGCCCCTCACGCATCGTTCAAGCGCATTCGTTTCCACAGAAACAACATCGATCATTTCCGTTTCTTTTGTCACGTGGTCTTTCAGCGACTATCAAAGATCTTCTTCACTAACAAGATTGAGAAAAAGAGTCTGCCTCCTGGTCGGAGAATTAACGACCTCTAGTGGCGACCAAAAAAAAAAAAAAACATTCAGGAGTACGGGCAGTGTGCAAAATATCTCATTTATACTTCCCCCCGCATCACAATTTTTAGTTAGCCAAAGGTCTTCCAATTATTTTTATGCCACACTTGAAGTGACAATGATTAACCTTTTTTATTTTAAAAAAATTACACTATTATTATTATTATTATTATTATTATTCCACAAGTACAGACAAGGCAGTAAGACAACTGAAAAAAGAAAAAAAATCTCTATATATATGCACAAAACACAAAACAGGAAAAAAAACCTCTCAGGCCTAGTAAGGAATGGGTGGAACACATACACCCATGCGCATATGTATATGCCAATACGTAAACATATACATCCATGTACACACACCTATAAATATACATACATTTTATAAGTTCATCTGCGCGTACACCAAGGCTTATGTGGACACAGAGACAGACATTATTCTCAAACAGACACTGGCTTAATTGAGAACAACAAATCCACCTAGGTACAATGAAACAGACCTTGAAATATTGGAATGGACAGTCTGGGTCTAACAAAGTCCAGGTATAGGCCCCACATATTATAAAAATTATCCATTCTAGAATGTAACATTAATGGCATATATTCATTAGGAATGCAATCCATAATAATGTTATGCCAAGAGTTCTTAGAGGGAGAGGATTCTTTGATCCAATAAAATAAAATTTTCTTCCTTGCAGCAAATGTGAGCAGGTTAAATAGCCTCTTATAACTATATCCAGTAATGTGGCAATCTGGAAAACCAAGAAGCAAACACACAGAGTCCAACTCTACAGGCACATGAAAAATAAAAGATAATTCATCTACTACACGACCAATATCTCTGGATCTTCGGACATGACCAAAAACAATGAATAAGATCACCAGTCTCAATTTTGCATTTGCGAAAAAATGGAGAAGCATTGGGATCCATTTTATTTTTAAGGGCAGGGGTGAAATATTTACGATGAAGAATTTTAAACTGAATAGATTTAAAACTACCTCAAACAGGTATATTTTTGGCATAAGTCCAAGCCTGCTGCCACTCATCATCTCCAATGATAACCCGAAGGTCCCTTTCCCATGTCATTTTTGAGGCCAGGGAAGTTGAAGGTAGATTAGAGATGAGAGCTTTGTAAAAAATACAAATGCGTTCTGAAACTTGTGGAGATAAAGTTTTTTCAATCTGTGAAATCGAAGTGTGGAATTGATAGTTGAGGTTGAGAAAGAAATATTAGCACATCATCAGCATACAATGTGATCTTATCTTCCCATCTCCAACACTAATCCCAGATATTAGAATTGACTGTCGTATGGCCTGCACCAGAGGTTCAACCGCGAGATTGAAAAGTAGTGGACTGAGAGGATCAGCCTGATGGTTTCCCCGTTGCAAAGGGAAATTATTGGATCTCAACCCATTAGTCAAGACTGCCGCCATGGGGGAGTTATAAAGAACCTTAATCCAATTAATAAAATAATCTCCCAAACCAAATGCCTCCAAAGCAAAAAACGAATAAAGTCATTCAACGCTATTAAATGCCTTTTCGGCATTGAGAGAGACCACCATAGCTGGGTGTTTGAAATCGCGACATAACTGGAAGATATTAAAAAGCCTTCATGTATTATCACTAGAATTCTGACCCATAATAAAACCAGTCTGGTCTTTGTTAATACTATACGGTAAAACTTTTTCCAGGTGCAAAGCTAAAATTTTGGAGAGTAATTTCTGATCTGGCAGAGGCCACCAGATTTTGATTTAAAATGTCCTGGTATTTAAAAGCGTTCATGATGCCACGCACCCTAACAAGGTTCCCAGGGCCTCTGGAAGAGAAACAGGCCCACAGCATCACCGATCCTCCCCCATACATCACAGTGGGCATGAGATGCTTTTCTGCATACTCATCTATTGTGTTCCGCCAGACTCACTGAGAGTGTTTGTTGACAAAAAGGCTCTATTTTGGTCTCATCTGGCCAAAGCACATGGTCCCAGTTGAAGTCCCAGTACCACTTAGCGAACCCCAGACGTTTGCGTTTATGATTGTGAGAGAGAAAAGGTTTTTTCCATGCATGCCTCCCAAACAGCTTGATGGCATGTAGATAGCGCCTGATGATTGTTTTGGAGACTTTGTGACCCCAAGGTGCTACCATTTGTTGGAATTCTTCAACAGTGAGCTTTGGAGAGCTTTTTATTTCTCTTACCATCCTCCTCACTGTGCGTGGTGGCAAAATAACCTTGCGTCCTCGTCCAGGCTTGTTTTCCACTGTTCCAGTTGTTTTAAACTTCTTAATGATTCCTCTGACAGTAGATATGGGCAGGTGCAGGCGAGTGGATATTTTCTTGTAGCCATTGCCTGACTTGTGAAGGTCGACGCACATCTGCCTTACTTGTATGGTGTGTTCCTTTGTCTTTCCCATGTTGAAGAGTGGATAAGAGAAATGGCCTCTGTGGCACATCATATTTATACCCCAGGGAAACAGGAAGTGATGAATTACTAATTAAAATGTTCCTATATACTCTGGTCAACTTTATAAACTACTGTAGAAATGACAGAAATACTTCAATTACATTCATTTCCTAGGAATTGTTATGGGTGCCAATAATTGTGGAACAGGTGATTTTATGAAAAATAATTATTTCTTATTTCTAAAATTCACTTGAGTTGAAGGTTACATTTTTTTTTACAATTTTCAGTGTGAGGGTATGCCTCTGCAATAAAAATGAAATTTATTTTAAGGCTTTTAACACATCTTAACCAATAATTATGCCAATAATTATGGAGGGCGCTGTATATTTACATACATACGTGTATACATTCACATATACTCATACACACACATATACATGCACACACACACACACACACACACACACACACACACACGCATACATACACATATACACACCCAGACACTCATGCATTTTTCCCCCATCTCTTTCTCCTCCCTTCTCCACGAAAGTTCTTGATCGAAACATAAATGCGGGCATACGCATCCACTCGCAAAATGAATCAGCAGTTCGAAAGCCCACAGTCCAAACATGGATAATCGCCTGAGAGTCCACAAGATGTCTACAAGCACGAATGCATACAAAGTAAAAATTTCATGATAATAACGATTATTGAGGGGGAAGAAAAAAAGAATTCAAAAACCAGGCAAGTTTGGACAAAGACAGTCTGTCAATCTTAAAGTTTATTCCAATGTGGGCTTAATTTTCTTATCAAAAAAGTCCATCGCCTCTCCTGCTTTAGTAAAAGTATGTGTCACTTTTTGGAAAGTGATAGGAGTTTCGCTGGATACACTACTCCATATCGCAAGGTAGTTCTGCGCAGAAGTGCCCTCATAGGAACAAAAGCACCTTGCTGACAGCGCAGTTCTGGACTGCGGTCAAGCTATTACCAGCACGGAAAACAACGGTCGAACTATCACCGCTAAAAATTTTATGCGCAAATACAGCGAACAGCGCGGTAGTAAGGTCACGTGATACAATAGCTGCCAAAAATCGGATTGTTGAAAGAAATACCGAGGTTTATTCAATGAAAGAATGCGTGTATTTTGTCCAGGAAAACATCGTGAACAACTTCCATAGTTTGATTTAAAAAGAATTTGTATTTTTTTTTTTTTTCAATGAATAGTTGACATTTTTTGCAGATTGAAATGTGAGATTTTGGAGTACTGCCATTACTCCAAATGATAAACAATTGCATGTCACTGTAATAATGTTTTACTTGAAGCAAAATAGGATTTTTATTTATTTCTTTTTTCAATAAATAGTTGATATTTTGTGCAGATTGAAATGTGAGATGTTGGTGAACTACTGTTACTCCAGATAATGAACAATTGCATATCACTGTAATAATGTTTTATTTAAAACAAAAGAAAAAAAGGGGAAAAAAAGTAGATTTTACTCTGGCATTAATAAAGGAATTGCCATTAGAAATGGTCATTTTAGGTGGACAAAAAACGAGAAAATTGAAGCGGGGACCATAATATTCTGTAATTCAAAATGTTGGAACAAAAACCAGCATACACAGTGGTTCCCAGGAACAACGTTGAAGACCACTGGTCTAACCATTTAACCCGCAGCCACTTGCCAATGTGGCTGCTGATAATACTGAGCACAGAGAGCATGCTCTAAGGGCAACGCCTACTTTAGGAGACCGGAACAATGACTAAAACATCCCTTCATTTTTCAGGGTCGCTCAATCTTGTTAGTAGGGAAGATCCATGCAACTGGTATACCTTGGGTGCATCTCAAAGCCTAGGTGGCATCCTTCCAAGGCTGCATTTTTAGGGGTCGCCACTTAATTCTCTCCGCCAAACTGACGTAACATCAGTTCATCTCCGTTAAACAGCGTTGATTTAAGGGAATTGTAACTGGTTTCCCTAACCTCAACCTTAACCTTAACTCTAACCATAACCCTAATTTAACATTGTCCCTTACCATAAATGTCAGTTTGGCAGATGGAAGCAGGCGACAACCCCTAAAAATGCAGCCTTCGAAGGTTACAGCCTAGGCCTTGAGATACACCCCATGTAGTTTTTTAGAAAGTGGTTTATTTTGACAAGCTGTGTCTCAAGAGTGCCAAAATAACGTGGAATGTAACAAGCTTTCAGTCGTTGAAGTACGGTATTTCACATTTATCGCTACGGCATTCGGCCAAGAAAGAAAAAGACTACACAACGTAGGTAGTGGTAGGCATTGGAGTCAACACATCACTCGTGTGCGTGTGAAAGGTCATCCTTCACAGAATTTGCCAGCATGGGTGCCAACTGCTATAAAACCAGAAGAAGAAGAAGATTCGCCAACATGAACATGGGCAGAGGCTATTATAACATTTAAAGGTATGTGGGCAATGCTAGAACGTCTTGTAGGACGACGCAGGAGAAGGATATAATATCCAGAATGAAATTTGGTCACACTGGTTTAAATTGTACATTGTTTTTCATTAAAAAACATGGTTATGGCTACTGTATTGTGTGTAGACCTCACACATTAGAGACCATAGAGCAAGATTTAGAATAATGTTTAAATGTAATCAGGCAAGGCAACAACTAATTCAGCAACTTCAAGGAGAGGGGGTACCTTTGAGGACTAGAGACATACTGCAGAAAAATTCTGGTGAATTATGTTTAAAATTTCTATTTTTATTTTTTGGAAGAACTGGGTTCAACAAGAGGCTGTGAGGTAGGAATATCCAGACCCACACTCCATTTCAGAAGGGGGCGGTAATGCACCGAGTGTTTTAAAACTAAAGTTGAATAGCAGAAAAAGAACAAGAAGTTTCGCTAACATGGCTGGCTTGGAACTGTTGTCGGACCAAGGCTACCGACTGGATGGAAGGAAACCTACCGAACTGAGAAAAGTTCAAGCCCGCATGGGCGTTTTTGCGCAGGCTGACGGGTCAGCTTATATCGAACAGGGGAATACCAAAGCCTTGGCGGTGGTATATGGTCCTCACGAGGTGAGACGCTTGAGAATGTAACTACATGTTTCAGTCGCAACACATTAGCTAGCTACCAAGTGTAGCTGAATACTTGATAATTAACGTTAGCTGGCTGCACGTGGGTGAGTTGAGTTTGGTGCACTGCAAGGGGCTTTGGTTGTTCCTGTTTGCGACGTTCTTATGTCGGCAGTCAGCTTGCAAGTAGTCAATAAAAAAACTTTTGTTTCCTTAGGGGTGAATCACAATCAAGGTATACACATCGGGTCAATTATGATGAAAATGGAAACTTTCCCCATCCTAATAAAACTTTGTCATAAGAAACTTGATGATTTTAGGATTCAAAATCTGATTTTTTTTTTTTTTTGCGCAAGAATATCTGGGTGAAATTTTACGTGATTTTAAACCCTCCAATTTAAGCAACTCTGCAAAGAAGAGTGACCCAAAATTGCTCCACAGCAATGCGAAAGACTCATTGCCAGTTATCGCAAACGCTTGATTGCAGTCGTTGTCGCCAAGGGTGGGTTTAGGTTTAGGGGGCAAGTACTTTTTCACATGGAACAAAGTAGGTTTGGATAGCTTTTTCCCTTATCAAATGAAATCATCATTGAAAAACTGCAGTTTGTAGTTACTTGGGTTGACGTTGTCTAATATTAAAATTTGTTTGATGATTGGAAACATTTAAGTGTGGCAAATATGCAGAAAAATTAGGAAGGGGGGAAAATACTTTTTCAAGGCACAGCAGCTAATAATGTTCTCTAATAAGTTGCCTGGTTTTGACATCCCCGAAGAAAATGTAAGGGATCAAAGATGTACATTTAATTTGCATCAATTCCTGGAAAATGATTTCCCAAAGGTCATTGTAGAAGTAGTATTTGATTAACTACTCATTAACTGCACCACTTCTGGCTTTATGTTGGGAATTTAATTCTGGAAATGCTAATTGATGCAGAGGCTGTATTGACCACATAGGCTAAGCTGCTATCTGCAATGTGAAATCTACAAGGTTCAGAAGGTGTCCTCATAAATGTGTGCTGTTTCTCAGGTGCGTGGTTCTCGCAGCAAGACTCTGCATGACCGCGCTGTCATCAACTGTCAGTATAGCATGGCCACCTTCAGCACGGCAGAGAGGAAGAGGAGGCCCCATGGTGATCGGAAGTCAAGCGAGATGAGCCTTCACCTAAAGCAGACCTTTGAGGCAGCTGTACTAACTCAACTTTACCCCCGCTCCCAGATTGATATTTATGTCAAGGTTAATGAGCTTTATTGACTTATGAAATTGTCAACTGGTTGTTATGTTTTCTGTGCTGTCTTTTGGGCCACTTGATCCTCCAGCACCAGGAGTGGATTCCATTTATAGCAGTGCTTTATCTGTGTAAGCAAATTAAATGACTGATAACTGTATGAGATCTGCGCCTCCTCAAAACTGGTAAGTCATGACTTTAACAATGTAGTGACTGCAGTAAAATATTGCATTTATTGGACATTAGTCTGACAGTTCAAAGTTATGTCAATAACCTATATATTGTATCAGGGTTCAGTGAATAGATTTTTTTCCTCACTGGCCTATTTTGCAAGTAGGGCTGAGATGCTCTGTTGCTCATGTATATTTTCATTGGCCAATCAGCCAAAGTACATTCATGTTGATTGCATTATACCAAGAGCCAAGAAAATAGTAATAATGATTGACTGGTCCGATCAGGCCAGCAAGCTATTGGTTTTGTTAGACCCTGTGTGTGATTATTCCCTTTTTGCTGGATGTGTTTCATGCTTGTAGTTGCATTGCTAAACCAGACTGCAACAAATCATCATGCCTGAAACTGACTGCTCCCCCCCCCCCCCCCCCCAGATCCTGCAGTCAGATGGGGGGAACTACAGTGCATGTGTGAATGCTGCTACACTGGCGGTGATTGATGCAGGCATCCCAATGCGAGACTACGTGTGTGCGTGCACTGCTGGCTTTGTGGAGGACACCCCCCTTGCGGACCTGTGCCACGTGGAGGAGAGCGGCGGGGGCACCTCGCTGTCCCTCGCCCTGCTCCCTCGCAGCGGCCAGATCGCCCTCGTGCAGATGGACGCGCGCCTGCACCAGGACCACCTGGATGCGCTCATCGAGGCGGCCATGACTGCCTGCAAGGGTCTGAGTGATGTGCTGGACAATGTGGTCAGGCAACATCTGCAGGAGGTCTCTGTCCTGACCAGGGACTGAGGAGAAGCCTGGCAGAGCGGAAGAGGGAGAAGGGGAGGGTGGGAACATGTGAACCAGTGTTTGTTTGTTTTATTAAAGGATAGAAAATTGAACGGAGAATCAGTGATTGCCATGAAGGAGAACTTGATATAAATTGTAAGCCCAAATAGTTTTTGTTTCCTACCATGCGCGTGATAGTGTTGGACTTTATGAACAAGAATATAAGGTGTTCATTACCTCAGCCAAGGAAGTTATGTTTTCAGTGAATGGTGACTTGTGTTTCTAATATGTTGTAGTAAGGGATTCAGACAGTTATTGTGAAAGCAGCTAAACAAAGACTATTACTGAGAAGCATGGACATTATTCCTAACTTCTGCGTACATGACCAAATTACAAGTGAGCATGTTGATAAGGAAGTCATGGGTATGAATACTGTTCTGGCAATCAGTCTTGTTTTCTCATGGTTTTGGGAAAATGTGGAGGTTTATAAGTTCTAGGGCAATTTTTGTGTCACCTGCGAAGCAGAGCGGCACTTGGGGATCACTTTGTCTGGCGTCTGTCTGTCCGTCTGTCTGTCCGGTAGTCACACTTTCAGTCGGTAGTCACACGCAGGTGACACGTGTTCACCTGAACACACTAGTTTTTTTATAATTGCTTGTTTTTGTCATCTTTTTTTTTTTTAAATAAAGCGCACTCACAATTAATCAATGTCCCTCATTATTGTCCATTTGAGAACATCATCGTGTCTGGTAATTAAACCCATCAAATTGAACTTTTCACCTAAGGTTTCCCTTAAGTAGGTTCAATGTCAGAAAAAGCATTTCTTTTTTCATATTTTAGGACAATGTCACACGCACATTCTGTGTCTGCTGGCTGCAGTGCTTCACTGTAGCTGCATCACTTGTATTTTGAGAGAAATATTCAAACCCAGTACGCCATGTTTTCATGACCACAGCATTACATCAACTGGAAAATCCAGATCTATATCATTTCCACTGGACATAATTGGCAACCTCGCAATCTCTTGTAGAATTTAAAACAGGCCTCATTTTATGGACTCATGTGGGTCCATTGGTTTTATGGGGTTAACCTAAATTGTATGCACAGTATCTGATGAATCCATTTGAATATTGCATCACTCCTTACTCTATGGTCTGAGTGCATAGTATACAATGCTGTACTGCGAATGATGGACACCTGTATGCAATGAAGTTTTACTATTCTGTGTAAGTGTCCTGGGGGGCAAAATGCAGTTGCATCCGCTACCTTTGAGGTTTTCAATTTTTCCATGTCTTTGGAATTTTTCAATAATTACCCTGACAGTGCTCAGTGGCTCATTGAATTTTTTGTGAATAATCTTGTGGCCATAACCAGATTCACGAAGGTCTACGACCATCTGCCTCTAGTGAACTGACAGTTGTTTTGTTTTCTTAATGGTGTTGGATAACAAAGGGATATTGCATTTGCATTACCTCATTTTTATACCCTTGTGAAACAGGAAGTGATGTAGTGGCTCAATATAGTTCCTTAACACATTGATAAAACTTAAGAGAAATTTAAAACCTGGTTTAATTCTGGCAGATGTTATTTACAGTACTCTTTAATGTTGCTATTAACTGTGAAGCCTTTACTTGGAGGACATTGATTTTTAATTAAATCAGTAAATGATTTTGATTGGTTCCATTGAAACAAATATTGTTCAGTATTTCTCACATTTTTTAAGAGTTTCCTTTAAAGAATGTTTCTTTTCAGAATTCAAAGTATTGTTGGTGCATTGTTTAGCCAGGGGTACCAATAATTTTGGAGCCCGCTGCATGTTTCTTAAGTGTGACAAAAGGGGAATGATCTCACGCACAGCTGCTATTGCTTTCAATGTCATGTAGTCACGCAGAATTTCATTGAGCAGCTTAAACTAGAAATCATGTTTGTCTTTCAAGAAGCTACTATATGCCATTAGAGATGCATGTTTAAGGGTTTTGACTGAAAATTATAAGTGCACAAAGTGTAACAAAAACAACACCGTTTAAGAACACAAAAAAATTATTGAGAAACCTTTAATTCATGGTAATACATTTTTATTGTCCAGTGAAGAGCCTGTTAGAGAATTTTACATTCCTTATGATAAATTGTATTTTTTGATCTAGGAAATGTTGGTTCTTTTTCTGTAGAAGATTGCTGCTGCACACACCTGTCATAGAAGCAAAACATATCCATTTATTTATTTGTGTTTATGGTGCACACCCCTTTCTTTCTCGCCAGCTGTGCAGGCAACTGGCCAGTGTTAGCAGACCACTGAACTGAATGATGCGCTCAAAGTAGGAGACCGGTGTTCCCCAACCCTCTCATGAAGGCCCACCTGTCCTGCATGCTTTAGATCTCTCCCTGTTCCAGCACAGGGGATTCAAATGATCAGCTCGTTAATCACCCCCGAAAGCTGACTGATGACAGCCTGATCATTTGAATCACCTGTGCTGGAACAGGGAGAGATCTAATACAAGCAGGGCAGGTGGGCCTCCAGGAGAGGGTTGGGAAGGACAGTTTGGCACATTGTTCTTACTTTTTTTCCTTTTTTAACCCTCTCCAGCCCAATTTATTATATTGAGATATGAAAAATCTTTCATTCATGGAGAATAGTTCTCGTACTCTAGTGGCTGCAGGTGGAACTAATGTTGTATTTTTGCAATACTGAGCTGGAAGAGTAACTTTATTAAAACATTTCCCATGTGGTCTTTATATTTTATCATCAGTCATCAATTAATTTATTATTGCAAATTCGCAACATGAGCCTGGAGAGGGTTAAATGGCAGTTCACAAGTGATGTGGCATTGTTTTACCACCACCTTAAATACTTAATGCTTAAATATAGAAAAAACAGCCCAGCCACCTACTACTAAGGAGGCAACCCCCCCCCCCCCCATTCCTAAATCCTCATTTCTTAAAATGTAACTTCTGACATGACACCCAGTAAACCCTGTCTTCAAAATTCCCTGCATCTCTTGCCCCTTCGCATCTGATAAACTCAAAAACTCTCAAGGTGCATTCATCACAGTTTGTGTTCTCTCAATTTTTCCTGCCTGGAACAAATCACCATTGCAAACAAAGGCAAAAAAAAACTAAACAAAAACTTTTCCTGCCGAATCATATTTCTATCATGTGGCTTTTCAGTGGCCTGAACCCTTACCCGTTCTCCCATTGTTACTTTTTCTACCATACACATAGCTGCCTCTGCAGAAGACATTTTCCCTTCAACTCAGGTAATTTCCTCCCCCCTTTCCATTTTCTCATTTTTAAGCTGCATAAACCAGTTTTATGACCTCACCACAGTGGAAAACAAGCTGCCTGCTCCTTTGATAAACTACACCCTTTCTCCACTCGTCCCTCTTTCCCTCATCCACAAAGGCTGTACATCTGTCTCCTACACACAAGTGCTTGTCACATCAATAACACCTAGCCGGAGCCCTTCATCATGCCATCACCCTTTAACTAACAATCTAAAAACATACCCTTTCAACACTGTTAAATTCCTACAATACTGACCAGCTTTCCGGCTCCTCTGCTTCCCATGGCTTTTCAGCAGCTTTGCCCCACAAAATTTTATTTAACCAGGGAAGTCCCATTGAGATTGAAATCTCTTTTTCAAGGGAGCCCTGGGGGAAGAGGGGGAGACAGAGATCAGGGGATGATTAGGCGGCAGATCGAAAGAGCCAGGTTGGGACTTTAGCCATGACACCGGGGAACCCCCTACTCTTATCAAAGAGTGTCATAGGATGTTTAATGACCACAGTGAGTCAGGACCTCCGTTTTACGTCTCATCCGAAAGACGGCATCTCCTTCAGTCCAGTGTCCCTGTCACTGCACTAGGGCATTGGGATTATCCCACCAGAGGGAAGATTGCCACCTACTGGCCCACCAACACCTCTTCCAGCAGCAACCTGGTGTTCCTCAGTGGACTCCCATCCAAGAACTGACCAAGCCCACACCTGCTTAGCTTCAGCCACACAGCTGAAGCAAATGGAATTGTGGTATGGCTGCCAGCATGGATGGGTATGGATGGGTATGGATGGGTATGGATGCCTCCACTTCTGAGAAAGTATCGTCCCTTAATGAAAGTGCAGCTTCGCTTACAACCCCTTTAATTGGTTTATTTTCTATCATTACAAAGCAGGCTACACTTGTCAGGTCATACGTTTTAATCTTTAGTTCTATATCACGCTGTCTCTTGGCTTGGCATTCCACAATCACAGTTCTTCCCCGCGTCACCATTATTGTTTTGACATTTACAAATTCATCTCTCACAAATCTCTCACAGCATGAGCATCACCAAGAAAGACCATTTTCACTACCACCAGTTATAGGCGCCTTAGTTCCTGCAACATTCTTTCGTCGTTTTGATTCTGAGTTCAAATTTTCTTTACTCCACCCGCTGCCATATCAAACACCCCATTACCCCAAATTAATTCACCCGTGATTCAAACCGGTTTTGGGCCAAGTCACGATGGTAACATATGGACAGTCTACTACTTTTCATATTTTAGTCTATAACTTCTGAATGAATTATCATAAAAATGCAATCTATACCATTTTGGAAAGGTAACTATATGTAGAAAAAGGTAAAATCATAGAATAGACCACTTTCATTTTTTGACTTGCAGTTTAGGTGTTCTATATACTCGGTAACACATGGACACCAAATTAACATAAAAATTTTCATTTTTTTAAGCCCCGAGATGCATGTTCCTAAAAGTTATTATTTTATACCATGTCTAGAAGGGTTTATTAAGATGTCCAGGTCCGGAAATATCAAAATATTCATTTGAAAAAAAAAAATTAGGGACTTTTTTTTTTTTGAAGTGATATCTGGTAACACATAGACATTTTGAATTGGTAACTCATGGACAAAGACACAATAAGTAGATTTCTTACTGTACTTACTTACAGTATGCAGATGATATCACCTATATATTTAGGCATACCATACTGCATGGATGTATTCACAAAAATACACAATTTTAACGATTATACACAATACAAATATATTCAATTATACACTGTTTTAGATACAAAATACTCACTATTTAGTATGACTGTTTCATGACTTTACATTCCTTTCCTGGTTAAGCAACAAAAATTAATTACTTATACATATTTTAAAAATAGAAATTATTCGATTAACTGATTACAGTATTACAGCCCAACTTTGGTCGTGAATATTTTTACCAGACAAGAAATTTTACAAAAATATTATCAATTAATTACAATATAGGTGAATACCTTTCCAAAAATGTACATATCAATATATTAGGGTAAAAACTGACTTGGCCATTTTTTCAAAGCTCAGAAACTCGCACAGAAACCAATTTCTTCCAGTTCGACATATTCACCCCTCACCAGGATATTGATAATAATTTACCGGAAATGGGTACGAAACGTTATTGTGCCGACTGGAAACCAGGAAGAACAGTGGCTGCTCTCTTGGTTAATCTCCGCCTCGCCGTGCCTTTTGCTTGGGAAGGTAAGACATGGATGGCTTTTCTGTTTTGTATTCAATTCATGTGAAAAAAAATATTATGCTCACTTATACAGTATATTGCTTTTGGTGAGCAGTTGGTGTAGGACGGCAGTGTTAGTTGTCGAACTGGTCAGAGATATAGCTGATCAATAACGTTCGGGAAAAAAGCACTAGCTACCTCTCCATCCCACATTCGGGTAAATTAGAATGATGGAATGATAAAATCCGTGCAAAAAATAGTTCATATCGTTGAAAATGTTCACCGTGATATGTAACTGGCTCGAGAAAGTCATATTTTCATATCATGAATTCGTTCATTCCGCGATTATTATCGTTTTTTCTTATGGGTAACATTGTTATTACAATATAGGATGATTGATTTTAGAATTGAAAGATTGCCCCATGCCCGCACTGTTTTTTTTTTCTTCTCCCAACTGAAATTGACTGAGCAGAAAACAGGCTGAGGCTTGACTCGATAAATTAAGATCGTAATGTAACATTAGAAGCAGAAGCTAATTGGTATGACGGAAACGGAAGGTGCTTTTACTGGATTGTCGATGTCGATTGTGTCCTCCGCCCCCTGTTCTGCAGCTGCGCAGAGAGACCATTGAGATGGGTCTACTATCAGATCCCAATCGCAGAAGGGCCCTGACCAGCCTTCTTACACGCCTCAACACCCCACTTTGGTGAGTCTGGTTGATTCGCCTGAGGGATGCTGCATTATACATGATGCAAGTCATTACTGGTATTCATGAGAGATACCCTTTGGTCTTTTAACTGTCTAATGTTTCCCTTTCTTCACTCTTGGGTTCACATTCTTTTTATTTTGTGACCATACTGGGGATAGAATGTCTGTTGGAAATTGTTAGGGTTATTTTATTGAAAGTGAGTACTTGTATTCCTTGCTCTCCCCTCACCTGACTCACCTCTATTTCCTCAAGTGCGGTGTGCTACCTGGCAGGTGTGGCCTGGTTCATGGGTCTTGCTTTTGAACCCTTCACCCTGCGTACCTACATGTCAGAGAATGCCATGGGCTCCACCATGGTAGAGGAAAAGTTTGGTTCAGGCGAGAGGGCCATGGCGACTGCCCGAGAGTTTGCTGCTCATAAGAAGAAGGCAGAGTACGTCATTTTATTTTCATGATTGGAAAGATGGACCAAATTGTAAACGTATGTAAAGGTCTTGGCTTCTGTCTAACTGTTTTTCTTCCTGTCTGTCGCTGTTTCCCTCTCCCATTCTCAGTGGGATGCCGGTAGACTGGCTGGTGAAGGCCATGCAGACCAGGGGTCTGGAAGTTTTCACACAGAGCTTCTCTCGCACCTTGCCTTTCCCTGATGAGATCAAGGAGAGATATGTAAGTGCACAACTGAACATCCACACCGCATAAGTAATAAATTAGTCAGGATTATTCCAGAGTGCAGTCTCCTTTACTCTGCAGAATTTTGATTTGCACTCCTTTTACTGTTGCGTTGCATCTTTCTTTGCCTTAATCATTTGTCATTCTTATCGCTTGTCTGATACTGGAACTTTTTTATGCTTAATTTTTTTCCCCATCCTTTTCATTTTCTCTCTTTTCTCTTCCTATTGCCTCCCAGATGGTGCGTGGGACTAATGTATATGGAATCCTTAGGGCGCCCCGCGCTCCACGGACCGAAGCCCTGGTCTTGAGTGCACCGTGCAGTCCTGGCAACAACAACAACCAGGCTGTGGGGCTCCTGCTCGGCCTGGCACAGTATTTCAGGGGTGAGAGCGAGCAAGTGCAGCACTGCTGCAGTACTCCTACGTGTGTATGTATGCAAATGCAGTCAAGCGGTATATTTATGTTTGAGGTATGCCGATGGATGTATGTATGGATGTTGCTTTTTCAGGCCAGATTTACTGGGCTAAGGACATCATCTTCCTGGTGAATGAGCACGATCTGATAGGGATGCAGGCCTGGCTTGAGGGCTACCACCACACTAACACTACTGGTGGGTTTTACTGCGGTCCTACGGTGTATGTTATCTACTGTGCATTAGGCATTGCCATTGTAAATTTCTCTTTTCTATAGTTTATGTTCAGAGTTTTATAATTCTGTTATGTGTTCCTTCATAAGGTTGTACTGCACTGCTAAGTTGCATATATAACTGAAAGGGTGCGTTTGTGCGCGTATGTGTGTGTATACGTGTGTGTATGTTTGTGCGTGTGTTCAGGGATGAGCTGGACTCCCCTACATGGAAGGGCAGGCTCCATACAGGCAGCTCTGTCATTGGAGCTCAGCAGTGATGTGATCACCAGTCTGGATCTGGTGTTGGAGGGGCTGAACGGGCAGTTACCAAACCTAGACCTGGCGAACCTCTTCTACGCCTTCTGCCAGAAGATCGGAGTGCTGTGTACTATCCAGGGGAAAGTAAGAACTGTGCACTATCTGAAGGAATGTAATAACTTTGTATTTTCCTGGAGAGGTTAAAGCCTGTGTGCTATCCAGGGGGAGGTAAGGACTGCGTACTATTCAGAGGAGGGTGAGAGATGTGTACTATCCCGGGAAAGTAAGAGCTGTGTAATATACAGTGGAAGTTAAGAGTTGTGTACTGTCCAGAGGAAGGTAAAAGCTGTGTACTGCCTTGGGAGTAAGAGCCGTGTACTATCCTGGGGAGCATAAAAGCTTTATACTATCCTGGGGAAGGTATGTTGTTGTACAGAAGGGAGGTCTGGTCTGTTCAGAATCTCTCCACCTCTGCCCTTTAGCTCCAGAGAAATGATTGGGACTCTGTGTCTGGATATAACCACGCGGTGCAGACCATGATGCTCATGGTACTGAAGCAGGCCAGCGGGCGGCCGTGGGGCGACCATGGCCTCTTCCTGCGCTACCACATTGAGGCGGTCACCGTCCACGGCATTAACAGCTTTCGCCAGTACAAGACTGATGCCACCACTGTCGGGAAGTAAGTGTCCTAATCTGACAACAAGTGGGTCTGTGCTCCTGTGACACTAATTAACCTGTGTCCTGTTATCTGGTGGTGCTCTGAAGATCATGAATTCCCAACCTGGCTCATTCGACCTGCCACCTAATCATCCCCTGATCTAATTGGCTGTGCAGCTCGTCCTCTCCCTCTCCAGCTCAACTCCAGGGGCTCCCTTGAAAAAGAGATTTCAATCTCAGCGGGACTTTCCTGGTTAAATAAAGGTTAAATAAAAATGAATTAATAAAAAATGAAAACCTAGTTGTCACACACTGAAGTAAATGTGTCCGCTCTGTTTTCCCTTTCACCAATATTAATGCAGCACATGCGGTTGATACTTCGTAAAACATACAAAGGTACAGTCTATGGACACTGACATTAATACACTGCAAAAAATGATAAGATAAAAATACTAGGTAAGATGAATTTACTTATTTTAAGACTTAAAACACTTATTTCCATCACCATTTTTCTCAGTAAGACAAAAAAAAATTCTTGTTTTGAGATCATTTTTACTAGCTTGCCAGTGGGGTAAGTAAATTTCACTTGTCAAGTCAAATAGTAACTTGTTTTAGGTTTTTTTTTTTTTTTTTCTTCTTAATACAAGTTACTATTTGACTTGACAAGTGAAATTTACTTACCCCACTGGCAAGCCAGTAAAAATTACCTCAAAACAATAATTTTTTTTTGTCTTACTAAGAAAAATGGTGATGGAAATAAGTGTTTTAAGTATTAAAATAAGTAAATTCATCTTACCTAGTATTTTTATCTTACCATTTTTTGCAGTGTAAAAGGCTGGGACAGTTAGTTGGCAATGCAGTTGTAAAACTGATTAAAGTTCTAATGTTGTTTAATGTTTTTTGTAGGCTGCTAGAAGGAATGTTCCGGAAGCTGAATAACCTGCTGGAGCGGCTGCATCAGTCGTACTTCTTCTATCTGCTGCCGTCACTGACTCGCTTTGTCTCTATTGGCTACTACATGCCGGCCTTCGGTCTGCTGACTCTAATTCTGCTACTTCGAGTATCCTCACAGTGGAGATGGGCGGGGTGAAGTGCGCCCTGCATCTTTGCCTCTGTGTTATTGAGTGATTCTTCTTGTCCACACGAGGGCAGGTAATGCCGCTGCTTCTCTGTAAAAATGTTGCGGGTCCTGCCTGGGGTCGCTCTGCGTGGAGTTTGCATGTTCTCCCCTGCATTCGCATGGGTTTCCTCAGAGTTCTCCTATTTCCTTTCACAAGACTTATCAGCCAGGCTAATTGACTCCAAATTGGAGGTATCAATGAGTGAGTGAAAGGTGCGTGATCCCTACACGTGCATGGTAGTCGTATGAAGAGTGACATGATTTAAGCCTTGATGAAAAGCTGTAGCGCTGTTAAACATTCTGTGAAGCAATTAATTATTTAGTGTCCGCACGTTAAACGTGTGCGGACATCGTGTGCCTGCAGAATTTGAAAGCGATAGTGGTGTGCTGGTGGTCAGTCTGCTGATTGGAAGGCTGAGGATGTGGGGGCTTGAGAGCTTAAGAGAGTCAGTGTGGTTGGGAAGGGCTGAAATTAAGCAGGGAAGAACTTGGAATGGTGTGGGGGAATGAGAGGAAGATGAGAGGATGCTGGGTAATGGTGTTCTTATCAGTGTAGTCAGTGTTGTTCCTTGACTGCAGTGCATGCACTGGACCTGTGGGTTCAGCTGGGGACTCTGGCCACAGGCATGGAAGATGGACTCGCTGAAGGGGAGCAGGTTTGTCACTCAATGATTATGTCCCCTACGAAAGCGGAAGACATACTGTTTAACCTTCTGTCCGTAATTCCGTGAATCCATACGTCTGAAACACTACTGTTTCTGGGTCATATCTCATAAACTATAGGCTGACTACCTCTTGACGCTACGCTCAATGTTATTTTTCTGTTTACCTGGTTTCCGGGAAACGGTTTCATCCCTGGAGATTATATCTGGGGGCAAGGGGACATCACAGTGCATCACATGCACATCACTCTAGTTATTGCTGTGACTGACTCACGGCGGGGTCACAAATGAAGAGAAACGGGTGGTTTTTTTTGATGCTTACTGTGGTAAAAATAGGCGCTACTGCGGGCCCCAATGGGCAGAAACCTGACGTCCAAGATGCCTGGACACAGCCAATATTGGCATCTTCTCCATGTTGAAATTTACAGGTATGGGGACAACTCCTCTCTGGGTATTATACTCCTTAAGGTCAAATTCGCTTGTCTAAATTCAGCATAATTGAACTTGTGATGGGCAATAAAAAACGGACACGATTTCTCTGCCCATGGAAGTAATTTTTTTTCGGCCTGTTCACTGGAATGAATAGAGAGCGAGTTTGTGTATATGGTGCCTGGCCTTTATGCAGCTATTGCATAAACCAGTTCAGTAAAATGCTACTATAAGTAATTGCGATTGCCTTAAGCGCTACTGCTAATAACTGTGACTACCTTAAATTGATACTGCAAGTCTCTGTGACTCCTACGTATTGTGGTAACATTGCTAATTTGTGATTTTGAAAGGAGACATTTGTTCATGCGTCCCTGTTTTCAGCCACTATATTTGTACATAGAGGTGATGGAGTGCCTTACAGCTTCTTCTTCTCTTTCTCCGTGTCAGGCCTCCAGCACAGGTGTCCTCTCGATCCTGACCCCAGTGGTGATCAGTCACCTGACTGGCGCAGCCCTCTTCATGCTGCCCGTGCTCTCCCAGGAGACCGCCGTGGAGCATTTCCCTGTGTCGGAGACTGAGGCCGTGGTCTTGACTGCCATCGCCATATACACAGCGGGCCTGGCCCTGCCACACAACACACACAGGTATGCACGCGTATGCGTGCACGCAGGTTCACACGTGTACTAACGCATGCAGGGACGCGCGTACAGACACTAACATGTTGAGGTAGGCATGCGCATGCACTTTCACCCGCACATGCATGTAAGTAAAGCACACAAAGGAAGCACGTCTACACAGACATTGAACACACAGATGCACGGTCATGTGCATACTCACAAGCACAGGTTCACATGTACTCTGACTCACTAGCACAAACGTACACGTGATCACACACACTCCAACACCCATACCTGAAGCATGTGTGGGTATATACAGAACACACACAGGCATGCATATGAAGATGCACTCTCTGGTACATAGAGGGCACACACAAATACATGAATGGCCAGCTCCTCATACCCATGCAAGCGCACAGGTACACTCCTACCCTCACACTGCTCCGTATCTCTGCCCTGCCCTTAGGGTGCTGTCCGGAGAGGGTACAGAGCAGGGCTGGCGGGTGCTGAAGCTGGTGGCGGTTCTCTACATGGCCGTCCTGCTGGGCTGCACCACTCTCATTAACTTCTCCCTCGGGTTTATCCTGGCGCTCACACTGGTGCCCATCGCTGCTTTCGTCAGTCCGCACCAGCCCAGGTGAGACGAGCACACTCGCGCACACATTCATGTTTGTACAGCTATACTTGTGAGTTGAGAGGGCTTGTGTTAAAGCAAAGGGCGGGACATGGTCTTCAGCGGCATCTGTCCGAATGTCCTGACCTTTTGTTGACGCAATATCTCAAGAACAAGACGACCGATTTCATTCACATTTGCTACCATCGTCTATATTGGGGATTCATTGACCTCAGTTAACTTTGGTGACTTTGACATAATTTTCAATTTCATTACGAGCAGTTGAACATTAGTAATCTCAGTTTTAACAAAACAAACTTATGTTAACACAGTATCTTAAGAACAGTTTGACTGATTCCACTCATATTTGGTAATAAGGTTTATATTGAGGTTGTACAGACCCCTTTTGACTTTAATGACCTTGACCTAATTTTCAAGGTTATTATGAGCAATTGAACATTTGCCAGTATGGTTAGGACATGACATCTCAAAAAAGCAAATCACTGATTTCACTAAAATTTGGTACCAGGGTTAATATTTGGAATGCACATATCGCCATTGAATAAGATGTCCTTCCCCTGATTTTGAAGGTCATTACAAGCAATCACAAACCGCATTTGACTTTGGTGACCCTAATATCACTTGAAAAAAGAGTCCCAATAACATCACAACTGCACTTGCCACATTTGCTCATTTGAAACAAGAAAGCTGACAGTTGTAATAGACTTTCGATTGCTAAGTTCCTACATGCTCTGATTAAGGTCAGGGATTCCTTTAACTATCTGGTGATCGGTAGAAATGTGTACATTCCATCAGCTAACCTCAACAAAACTTTTAAGCTTCTATAATTATCTTACAGCAACAAATATGGCTACCACATTAACTGGAGACTGTAGCACAAACAATGGTGCCGCCCTTGTTGAGCTTTTGTGGTCACACCAACTTAAATTGGTCACTCAATGCCCAACACATCTTCAGGAAGGAAAACTAGCCTCACTTACCCCAACACCAGTATTTGTGTTGTGCATTCACACAGCTTGAACTGTATGAAGTTTATGGCCATGGTTGCTCTCCTGTGAAAGCTATTTATTAGCCATATGTGATGACATGAATAGCTTTTCAGTTTTTGCAAATGTCCATTTTTGCAATTCTTGTAGCTCCTTGTTCAGTTTAACTTGCATCACGGAGAGTGTTCATGACCTCATATCACTCACTATTGATGTCATGAAACAATGGTACCGACAATGCGACAGCCCAGAGTTGGACTATATATTGGGAAGCAGTCTAATGCCATTTCTTATTTTTGCACTAAAACGAGTGTGAGTAATTATTAACATGGCCTACTGTATACTCATGGTTATGGAAAACATGTCGCTTATAAAATAAATGTTAATAGTTGCTCGCTGAAGCTCAGGTCTTTGAGCTGATTTCAGTCAGGGCATATTTCGCGAAATATTTTTGAATTGTGATGTTCATTGGGTACCAATCATGTAACAGCGCTGTACACGCATGTAAATAACGATGCAATTACTATCTCACCCTCCCTCCATAGGGAGGTCAGACAACTGATCGAAAAAAGTCCTTTACGCTAAATGAAAGTTGGCTGGAGCTGCTGGTAGGGCAAGACATGCGCTACATTTTCGTGAACATCTCACGTTACGATGATTACCAGTGAAATATTCCCTTTATTATGTACCTTTCAAAGCACTGGACACTATTCATCTCCACAATTTCAAAATGATAGTTTTTTGAGATACAGGCCAGAAAATGCTATGATATATTTCTTCTCAAAACTTTTCAAGACGTAAGAACATATATTAGAATGGTGATTTTCTCTATTTTGGTCAGTCTTCCATTTTTATTTTTCCAGTGTCAATGCAAACATTTACCTTTTTTTTGATATTCTGGTCCTTTTCTGGATCTGAAGAACTAAGCACAATTTTTGCATTGTTTTTTGCCATCTGTTTTCTTTTTCATGAAAAGCCATGTTGGTGGCATTTTCTTTCTTTCCATACAGCCTTTCCTGAACCCTAACCATAACCTTGTAATGCCTAATCCTTACTGTAACATTAACTTAAGCCTAACTGTGGACCATTCAGCCATAAATCTGTTCAATCCCCTGTGAGGAACCACCCAAATGTGTTCACAACACTCGTGTTTTCTCTAGACTTGGTTCTCACAAGTATAGCAATATAAGGACACACTCTTCTAACTCTTTGAACCCCCTCTCATATTCCCTCATTCTCTTGTTCTGATCTACTCGAATGTAGCTTACGATAATAATGACCTTATTAATATTCAGACAGTAATTGCTACGCTCTCAACAAACCCTCTGGTGTCAGCAATATTTTAGTATGATTTTACATTGGCACTAGGTAGAAGTTGAAGGTTCGGTCTTGTTTTTAATACCACTTCTCTCTCTCTCTTCCCTTCCCTCGTAAAGGGTCCTGTATGCCTTCTTAATGGTGGTCTTGAGCCCCGGCTTTACACTGCTGTACTGCGTCTTCGCGTACCAGGAGCTACAGGAGGCTCCAGTGTCTCTGCTGGACGGCTGGAATATCTTCCTGTCCGTCATTTCCCAGGGCATCCTGGACTACAGTCTGTATGGCTCCCTGGTCTACCCCCTGCTCTCTCTGTTCGTCTATCCCTGCTGGCTCCTGCTGTGGAACATCCTCTTCTGGAAGTAGGTCGCCTTTAATTGGGAGGGGGACCACAGCGGGAAGATGGCGGGGCGCCTGGCTTGAGTGGAGAGTGCTCCTGTCACCAAGGAGATGAGCCCTTTCAGAGAAGCGAGAGTTCTGGGACTGCTCGAGTGTTGTTTTGGGGTCAATTTTGAGGGGAGGGGACTGGACTGATGGCGACGGTAGTGGAGGAGGACACCAGCGAAGCAGACTGCTTGCTGTTGTCACCAGAGGGAAGGTGGGGCTGCATGGGTGGGGTTAAAGGTTGCACCTGTTTTGGCACCGTTTGGTCAAGACTGGCCGCTAAAGGTCAATGGGCTAGTTTTTACACTACAATCAAAACAGGACGAGGTCTAGATCTGTGCTCATTTTATGGAGAGGGTCATGTGATTTGGGGAAACTCCACCCTACCAAACACTGGACTGCCAGAGTTGGCCGTAGTTGCATCTACTGTTTTAATGTTTTTATACGCTTGTTTTTAATTGAAGTTCCCGTATCAGCCAAATGATAATTTATGAATAAAAATTATGCTTTTCATTTCCTGAAATGTTTGCCTTATTATTTCATGACAGCCTAACTGGTCATGTTGACAGACTCGTCCTCTCCACCTTTTAATCTAAAAATCCTATTTCTTAATGTAGCAGAGGGAGACGATATTGATGTGCATAGCTTGAAGTAGTCTTTATTTCAAGTGGACCAAATGGCCTAAAACATAATTTATGGTTTAGTGGAAAACCTTTTTAACATGCACAAAAAGTATAACTGATTAAACCTGATTAAAATCCATAATTAATGATGTTGGTTTTGCTGGGGCAAGCAGGCATTGAAAGGTCTTTGCAAAGCAGGCCCTCTATTGGCTGTGATCCCCTTCAGAGTTTTTGATTGATTGAATTGAAATCTGCATTGATAATGAAACACGTAGTGTTATGACTTGGAAAAATCACAACAAAAAAACTGGCAAGTACAACTAAAACAAATTTATTCTTTACAAAAAAAAATTTAACAAAAGAATATCCACGATTTAAATCAGCAAATAACACTGCCACTATTTAACTGTTGCCAAAACAAAACTCTGGTCTGCTCTCTTCTGCTGTCTGCTCTCTTTGTTGTCTGTCTCCTTTGTTGTCAGGCTCTGCTGTGCTTAAAATCACTGCCTTTTTATAGTCTAGCAACCTTCCAGAAAGATCCACAGGATTCTAGGGAAATCCCGCCCCCTCCAAGCAGGAAAGTGCCAGAAGCTTCGAGAAATTACTAGACTTTTCTTAATGATTTTACAAGTACGCCACCAGATGGTGCCAATGAACAAAATAAATATAGCTGACCAGCAGGGCAGCAAAACAGCATGTAACAAATTTTCATTTAAAAATGAAATGTAATGCTGTACAAAAATTTATCATACATAACACCTCCCCTCTTTAAGAAAAGAAAGGTTTGCTAAAAGCTTTCTTTTGTTAAAATTAACACAGTTTTATAATCAGAACAATCTTGAATTTTACACAAACGTATTATTGATCATGATAACAATCATATACATAACAACCAGTGTACGTCTCACAATCAAATAGAAAAGTAAAATTACATTTTTCACAATCAAAAAAAGGAAATAAAATTACATGCGTGAAAGTGTATCTGGGATTACATTATCTTTTCCCCTGATGTGAGAAATGTCCAAATCATACTCTTGCAAAAGTAAACTCCATCTCAGTAATCTTTGATTCTTGTTTTTGATCTTGTGCAAGAATGTGAGGGGATTGTGATCACTGAAGACCTTGATGGAAGTAGCTGAACAAGTCAAATAGACTTCAAAATGTTGTAAAGCCAAAACAAGTGCCAAACATTCTTTTTCAATTGTTGAATAGTTTTTCTGATGTTTATCAAACTTTTTGGAAAAGTAACAAACAGGATGATCTACTCCATCAGTGTCTTCTTGCAGTAAAACTGCACCTGCACCAATGTCACTGGCATCAACTGCCAACTTGAACTCCTTTTTGAAATTGGGAGATAAGAGAACTGGTGCATTTTTGAGAATCGCTTTCATTTGGTCAAATGAATTTTGACATTTTTCATCCCAAACAAATTTTGCATTTTTCTTCAGTAAATTTGTCAAAGGTTCAGAGATGATAGAGAAATTTTTACAGAATTTTCTGTAGTAGCCAGCCATCCCTAGAAATCTCATGAGCTGTCTTTTAGTTGTTGGCTCAGGAAATTCAGTGATAACTTTGACTTTTGCATCATCTTGTAGGATGACATCATGGTAAACCAAATCAGTCCTTGATGGAACGTCAGGGAATATGTGACTATTTTCAAATATGAGCTGCTTTAGCTGCTGTTGTTGAAAAGGGTCCAGGTGGGACAACTTGCTGTCAATATTTTGAAGAATGTCTGAATTTTCAAGTTTGACTGGACCAGGTTCATTTTCTAAGGGGCAGTCACAATCTTCGGAATTTTCCAGTTCAACTGTATTTACCACATTGACTGGCTTTTGCTGTGTGTCTCTATCAATGTATTCTTTGAGCATATTGATGTGACACATTTGTTTTTGTTTCCTCCTTCCAGGAGTTGAAATTACGTAATTTAGATCACTGACCTTTTTGAGGACAGTGAAAGGGCCGAAATATCGGGCTCTTAGAGGGTTTCCAGGAACTGGCAAAAGTGCAAGAACTTTGTCACCAGTTTTAAAACTTCTATCTTTTGAATGAAGGTCATATCTGGCTTTCATTTTGCCCTGAGCTTCTTTGAGATTAGACTTAGCAAATTCACAGGCTTTAGAGAGATGATTACGGAAGTCAGAGACATACTGAAGCAAGTTCATTGGGACATCATCTTCAGCGAGCAACTTTTCCTTCAGTAGCTTCAGAGGTCCACGGACTGTATGCCCAAAAACGAGCTCAAAAGTACTGAACCCAAGAGAATCCTGAACAGCTTCACGGGCAGCAAACAGAAGAAGATGGACACCTTCATCCCAATCTTTCTCTGTGTCAAGGCAGTAGGTCCTTATCATGTTCTTCAGGGTTTGATGGAACCTCTCCAAAGCACCTTGACTCTCAGGATGGTAAGCTGATGACCTGTATTGTTTTATACCAAGCTCATGCATAACTTGTTGAAATATGCCTGACATGAAATTTGATCCTTGATCAGACTGAATAGACTTAGGAAGACCAACTAAGCAGAAAAACTTGGTTAGAGCCTTGATGATAGTCTTCGCCTTTATATTACGAAGTGGAATTGCCTCAGGAAACCGGGTGGAAGCACACATGATAGTCAGTAAGTACTCACAACCAGACCTAGTCTTCGGCAATGGTCCAACACAGTCAATGATGATCCGACTGAAAGGTTCTTCAAAAGCAGGAATGGGCTTAAGTCGAGCCTTTGGAATATTCTGGTTCGGCTTCCCAACCATTTGACAAGTATGACAGGATTTGCAGTACTCCTGCACATCAGACTTCATAGAAGGCCAGAAGAAATGGTTTCTGACACGTTGAAGGGTCTTCTTGATACCCAAATGACCTGACATAGGATTGTCATGGGCCAGACTAAGAGTTTCTTGACGGTACGGCTTTGGAAGAACAATTTGATGGGTGATCATCCACTCTTCATCTGCAGAAACATCAGGTGGACGCCACTTTCTCATAAGCACACCATTTTTGTAGTAAAAACAGACAGGAACTTGAGTAGCCTCTTGTTCACTTGCAGCCTGAGGTAGAAGATGCGCTAGATCACGAGCTTGTTGTTGCTCATGAATAAGTTGTTTACGAGACAAAATGTCATTAGAATGACCTGACAAGGACAAGTCTGAAGATTTCCCAGACATCTCAGGACTGGAAGGTTCCTGATGAAAAGACTGCCCAATGAAGGTGTCAGCCAGGTTAAAGTCCAGATCAGCATCATCTTGAATAGCCTTTTTGGCCATAGAACGAGTAACTGCACATGAAGGATAGAGGTCTGGAATTTCCTCCTCTATAGAGTCAGATTCTTGATGAATCAAAGGAGTGTCAGTTACAATAGGGAAGGGCACAACCTTATCCCCAGCAAGATCATTACCAAGAAGCAAATGAATGCCTTTGAAAGGAAGAGAAGACCTAACACCAACAGTAACAGGCCCAGAGACCAAGTCTGATTTGAGATGAACATTATGGAGGGGTACACTTGTAAAACCACATTCTACTCCTTGAATAAGGACATTAGCCTGAGTAGACGATTTGTCCGAGAAAGGCAGAATATCTGCAAGAATAAGAGATTGGGAAGACCCAGTATCCCTTAGAATTCGAACAGGAGCAGATGAGGAAAAATCATGTGAAAGTGAGACAGAACCATCAGTGATGAATGGCTCAAAACCCTCCATAACCGGATCAGACACAGAAGGTAGAAGATCAGGTGAACTGACCATTGATACAAGAGATTCTCTCTTTGTCAAAGCAGTTGGCTTGGTTTCTTCTCGTTGTTGTTTTTTCTTGAGAGCATAACACTCAGAAATAAGGTGACCTTGCTTTTTGCAGTAATGGCAAGACACAGAGGGTAAAGAATCAGAGGATTGCGTCTCACTGGAAGGTTTCCTTTCAGAAGTGGCCTTAGAATCATTAGAAGTGTTATTAGAAGAAGTCTTGGACTGAAACTTGCTTTGAAATTTAGAAAAAGTGGATTTTTGCACAAAAGAAGACTTGTGAGTCAATGCATAAGTATCAGCTAGGGTAGAAACATCTTGCAAAGTAATGGCTTGTTTTTCTTCAAGGAAAATCTTAATATCAGGCTGGACACACCTTTTGAATTCCTCAACCAGAATAAGTTGCCTCATTCTATCAAAATCTTTTTCAACTTTCATGGAATTACACCACTGATCAAACAACTGTTCCTTTAACCTGCCAAATTCAACATGAGTTTGACTGGCTTCCTTGCAAGAATTCCTAAATTTTTGCCTGTAAGCCTCAGGGACTAATTCATAACCCTTCAGAATGGCAGATTTGACAAAATCATAATCAGCACACTGTTGGACAGATAACTGGTTATAGATTTTTCTAGCTTTACCAGTAAGAACACTTTGTAACATCATTGTCCAATGCTCTTTTGGCCATTTCAAATTTTCTGCAATTTTTTCAAAATGGGTAAAGTATTGGTCAACATCATTTTCTAAGAAAGGAGGAACATGTCTGATATGTTTAACCACATCAAAATGATCAGAAAGTCCAAATGATTTTGGAACAGTACCTGCTTCTATTCTCTTCATTTCCAATTCGTACTGCATTCTTTTTTCTTCTAGTTCTTTCTCCAATCTTCTTTCTTCCATTTCTTTCTCCAACCTTCTTTCCTCCTTTTCTCTTTCCTTCTCCCTCTCCAACCTTCTCTCTTCCAGCTCTAGTTGTTTTTGGCGCAGCTGGAATTCAAGCCTTTGCAGCTCCGTTGCAGGCACTTCCACAGCTTTAATTAATTCTGCTGCTTCTTCCCCAAAGATATCTTCATCGATGAAATGTTGCACCAAAATGTTGAGTATTTCTTGTTTCTTCATTGATGACTTCACATCAGATAATCCAAGGGTTGAGGCTATTTGTAGCAAGTCCTTCTTCTTTGCCAACAAAATTAATTCCTGGGTTGGAGTTTTCAAAAAACTTTCCACATCAAAAGTCATGATTGCTGGTTTTTAAACTAGTCAAAAGATTTAAAATAATAATCTTCGGTGAATCCAATCTCGGTAGAACCTCCAATTTGTTATGACTTGGAAAAATCACAACAAAAAAACTGGCAAGTACAACTAAAACAAATTTATTCTTTACAAAAAAAAATTTAACAAAAGAATATCCACGATTTAAATCAGCAAATAACACTGCCACTATTTAACTGTTGCCAAAACAAAACTCTGGTCTGCTCTCTTCTGCTGTCTGCTCTCTTTGTTGTCTGTCTCCTTTGTTGTCAGGCTCTGCTGTGCTTAAAATCACTGCCTTTTTATAGTCTAGCAACCTTCCAGAAAGATCCACAGGATTCTAGGGAAATCCCGCCCCCTCCAAGCAGGAAAGTGCCAGAAGCTTCGAGAAATTACTAGACTTTTCTTAATGATTTTACAAGTACGCCACCAGATGGTGCCAATGAACAAAATAAATATAGCTGACCAGCAGGGCAGCAAAACAGCATGTAACAAATTTTCATTTAAAAATGAAATGTAATGCTGTACAAAAATTTATCATACATAACAGTAGTAAGACACGTATGGTCCACACATTATCAAAAGGATAAAACGCAATAAAGCTGATAGGGACCACAATGGAAATAAGCTAAGACAAATGCTAGAATGGAATATGAACTGTTGCGTGAAGTGTTTGAGTGCGTGTAAGCAGTAAAGGTATGAGTGCATGTCAACATTGCAGCTGTACGACAGTGGGGAAGCGTTGGTGAGCCTACCACGCAGGGGCGAGGAGAACATAAAGGAAACATAAACAACCCATGTTTTAAAATACAGTAACAACAATCAACATTTTATCCCAACAGAAAATATTATAAAGTTAAAACTACAATATTTACACCCAGACTCTGCTTTTCCTGATCCAATTCCTCGCAGAGGATTTAAATGCGGCGTACGAGCCGATAGATTTAAGATCATGGGGTAACCTGCTCCACTGCACAGCTGTATGTTTAAAGTATAGTATATTTAAAAAAAAGGTAAAAGGTCCATAGGGTTTCAATTTAACTGTCTGTGGAGCTCTCTCTGGTGGAGTGACCATGCACCGCACTAACTATGGTAAAATAATTTCTAAGGTACCTTGGTACTACATTACCAACTATCCTGTGCACCGTACATATGTAATTTGATAAATGTTACCCTTTACTCTACTCCAAGCCATCTAAGGCAATTAAAATGAGACTCTTGGAGATGAGTTCTGGGATGCAACTGTAAAATAACTCTTACGAGTTTATTCTGGGCTGTCTAGCCTATTTTTCAATGCCCAAGTAGTGCTATTGTACCAGGAGGTATATGCTGAGCTTGGGCCGATTGCCTACAGGTTGTGTGGACAGACGGACGAACTGAAACCCCCAAAAGGCACAACTAGACCATAAGGAGAAGCTCCATTCCAAATTTGGGGTTTGCAAGTGGTATAGTTTTGGAGTTCTGGTCCGGAAACAATTTTATTACAGACAGACAGACACACTGATCGCTATATCCCCCCGCATTATATGCTGGGGGGATTAAAAAATGAATATTCATAACATTTTAATATCTCAACGAATATTCATTCAAATGGTCCCATGCTTGGCAGTTTGTTTGTACACATGGAGCTTATAAAGTATACCAAAGGACATTTTGATACAATAAACGGTTTGTCCACAGTAACAAATTATATAATACTGTACAGCGTATTATGAACATAATATTTTTTATTTCAAAAAGTCTCAGATTGATTTTCCTGAAATTAGGTCACAGTACAGGGCATGGTACAGCAATGATGTGTGTTTTTTTTTCAGAATTTTATGACATTGCGACAGGCCTTGGTCAAAGCAAAAGTCCCATTTTGGTGGATTTAGGTGGCGCTAGAGAGCCATTTTGTCTGTTTGGTGAAGATTTTAGACATCTAAAAAATGTTGAAATCCACTGAATTCACTATAAAATTTGGTTTGTTTTTGAGCATGTTTAAGGGGTCAGATTAAGGTTGGGAATTGTGTACGCATCGAAAGAAGGCAGTGAAAGTGGCTGGGGACCCCATCTTTGACGCCTCAAAAAATCCAAACCGTTCCGACTTTTGAAAAAGTTTACAGTAATTTTCATCGACAGTGCGCTTTGTCATGTATTAGCATTTGGGGTCGGTATGATGAACGTCCTCAAAGGAGTTTGCGTTTTTTCGAATGCAAATTTTGGCCAAATATGGGGAAAAAAGGAAATTTTGATATGCAAATTGCAGACTTCCTGTTCTTTTTAGATAATGGGTGTTGATTGTTTATTTTTAGGCCTTGATGAGTTGAACAATATAGTGTTGGTTCCATCTCTCTATGACTTTCCTAACGGTCGTGGTGGCCGTCTAAGTGCCAGTGAAATGTGTCTTGGTGGAGCTAGAGAGCCATTTTGGCACCTAAGGGGATACTACCCCCAAAAGGCACAACTTGACCATAAGGAGAAGCTGTTGGTAAAATATGTAACTTCATTTTTAAAAAGGCTATGTATGAATCAATCCAAATAATGCAGTGGTCTTATTGAAAAATGCAATGTCCCCAAAGTCGCATTTCTGTTTCACATCCATTCATGTAAAATTAAATGTAATAATAATAATAATGATAATAATATTTCTGTAAAATACATATACATATACAAATTTATATGTTGACAATGGTATGTTTTTAATATAGAACAGCATCATTATATTCAGTTTATTTCCGGACATCTTTCAGGTAAATAAGATCTTTAATATAAAATGGATTGTTGGTTTTTGGGCATTACCCACCCAACCCACCTCCCCATCCTCGCCATCTGGAGAGTGGGCTGGTCAGGTATGAATTCCCGGGCCACTTTTTTTGCCCCAGTCTGCCCCTGTGGCTAGCCATATCCGAAAAATTATCTACAGCACTCACGGACACATGAAATGCAATGCAAATTCGGTGGCTCCTCAGAATTCAGAACTTTCTACTGGTCATCGGCAATGTCTCTAGTTAGGTCTCTGACAGCGTCTATACCAGGGGTGGGCAATCACGGTCCTGGAGGGCCGGTGTGTATGCAGGTTTTTATTCCTATCAATTACCCTGACTAATTGAGTTAATTGATTGCAAGCACAAATATAGATTTTCACAATGATTCGATCAAAGGAAAATGTTTTATGAAGGGAGACAAGACTAGTCTTTGTAGTTTCATGATAATTTAAAGAAATGCGCATGAAACGTCAGATTTCATAAATGGTTTGGCTAATTGAGACAATCAACTAATTAAAGACCAGACGTTGGTGTGAAAACCAGGGACATATACGGCCCTCGCTGCCCACCTCTGGTCTGTACAGTGAGTGAGCGATGTCCAAGATCTGCGTTTTTTACTTCAGCATATTCTTCAGGGTTTTGTGAACGGGGATAGGAAAATATTATCTAGCTGCCAGAGACTGAACTAGTGACATTGCCGATGACCAATGGAAAGTACCGAATACCAAGGAGCCACTGAATTTCACCGAATAAGTTCTGAACAGCCTCATCTAATTATTTTGATTTTTACTGAATATGACGTTACACTGCGCACATAGGAAAAATAAAATTGAAAAAAGACGCAAGTGCGACCCCGTATGGTCAAAACCGGTGTTACGGTTTGATTCGGTTTTTAATTCAATATCGAACCGGTTAAATTTTTCTCATATTGGCACATGCGCATGCATAGTCAAACTAATATTGTATCAAGGCCCCTGCTAGTATTTCTAATTCTGACCAATTAAGAAATGTTGAAACTCTAGCCAGGAATTGAATTCTGATTCACTTTGGTAATTAGATTTTGCGCCAGGTTCGCTCCCGACGAAGTACTGTCCAATACGCAGCTTGAGTACGTAACCTCCTTCTTGGCTGCAATCTTATGGTCTCCCACCGTAACCTTAAAATCTGAGGCTCTCCCCAGCCTAAGGCTGGAGCCAAACAAAATGGCCTCTGTCTTCCCTTTATGGGAATAAAGTTGTGCTATAGGCAGCCAAACCAGCATATCTTGATGTCTCCTTAGTACTCAGACAATTATCCAACAAAGTTCTTAATTTACATTATGAGAAGCATGACTGCTCCGAAAGAAGAAAAGTCAGGCAGAAAAAAATTCCAGATAAATGCATTTAATTCAATTTTTAAACATTTTAATAAACCTTTTACGACAGTACACAGTATTTGCTTTTCTCCCAAGGGACTCCAAGGATGCTGCATTGTCGAATTTTTACATGGCTGTACATACTTACGTTTTCATTTTATTTTGAAAACTGGGGTTGCTCAAGAACCACACCTGGCCCTCATGGAGCTCTGTCAGCGATTCGTGCAACAACTCAACGATCATGTCAGTGTCAGATTTAAAAAATAACACCTCATAAAATGCCATATAAAATAAAAGCACTCAAAACACTGGCAATGAGGACCAATCAACCTTCCTCTCCTGCGATAAGCTGGCATTGGCATTCATGACATCACCAGGGGATGGGAGCGGCTTCCAGCGCACACATTCACAGTAAATTTAGACAAACAGAATAAAAGACATACTGCATTTTACATATCCACGTAAACATTTTTTTTCTTGCACATAAAACAACAAACCCTTGTACTACCATGAACACTCCCAGAATGATGGCAAGACCTTTGGAGAAGCCATTATAAAATGCTTTGTGACCTTTGGGCTGCAGGGGGCACTGTGGGATGTTTTATTCAGTTTATCGCAGCGTGCAAGCCAGGATACAAATCAGCTGACTACAGGTAACAGCAAGTGTACCAGAAGTGTCTCTGTTTGAGCACGTGTACTCAAATGTGGGCATTAGTAAGTTTTCTGAAATTGTGTATCTTGGCACATTTGTGGGTTACTGTGCGCCATCTTGTCCAGTCCATGAGCAGGTGTGGTCAGTAGTCCGGACCGCGAGGAGCTCAGGGTTTGCAGTCTGTGGGTGGGTGAGGTCAGTTCTCCTGGCCATGAGCAGGCTCTTGTGGATGAGGTCAGTAGTCGTGGTCGTGTGGCGGGTTTGGGTTATGCAGCAGCGATCCGTTCAGTCCGTCCGTCCCAAGATCCTCCTTCCTCCCTTTCTCCTTGGACAAGGAAACGAGCAAGAACAAGGAAGAGGTGAGAATGTGGAGCCCTGCTGTCCTACCGCCATCTCAACACACAGCCTTCATGTGCGTCAGAAATGAGTCAACTTAGGAGTTGAGCACGCACGCATGGCCCAACAAGTTCCTTCTAAACCGTGGGAAATAAGGCTGTAAAAATTCTGATGAAACTCACATGAATATCAATACACAATTAGCATTTACACTGTTTGCATAGGCAATCGGAAATTCATAAAATACAGTCATATTCATGCAGTGTAACCATTTTCACATTTTGTTTTGATATTTTAGACAAAACTGACAAGATGCCACATGAGTAAGCTGAAATTTGACAAAGTTTGAGAAAATTATTTGCCACATTAAATAGTAACCCATATTACATTTGTTTTCAAAACAGAGACAGCGTTAGAACTAAACACAACACCTAAAACTAATAACTGAATAACCTAATTTACGTTTGGGTATTGAAAATGATTATGATATTCAAAAAGAAACTTCATTTTGTCCAGTTTTGAAAGGCTTAGCGGGAAACTCGGAATTATCTAGGATACCCCTGTTCAAGCTGTGACATATTGCAGACACTTCATTGAAGCACAACTGCAGAAAGTGCCAGCATTCACAGCAACACTCTAAGATACAGTATATTACTTCTTTATGCCTATAACATTTGACATTAGTTTTTAATTTGTCATGTGTTTGTGCTCTATAACTTGCAAGCACACTTTTCTTAAGACACTAGCCTTAAAAAAACAAGCCGCCATTGGGCATCAATTTGTCTTGTTTGATTCCGACCAGGCGCACTGCATGCGCAACATGTAATTATGTTGAAGTGAGAGGTTCGTGAAGTAATTCCAAAGAGATTCCAATGGAAGCTAGCTTCATAAGCTGTCCGATGCTCAGTGGCGTGATTTGAGCAGCATGGTGGCTCTGAGAAGTTGACCTGTGTAAACTTCATGCAAATGAGCAGCAACGCAGCACAACGACAAACCAATGGGAGAGCAGATCCAGATTAATCACCCTCAAAAACTGAAGTCACAAACTTTTGTTACATGCAGTGCAGTGAAAAAGTATTTGCCCCCTTCCTGATTTCTTATTTTTTGGCGTGTTTGTCAACTTAAATGTTTCAGATCAAACTAAATTTAATATCAGACAAAGACAACCCGAGTAAATGCAAAATGCAGTTTTAAAATGATTTCATTTAAGGGAAAAAAAGCTATCCAAAACTACCTGGCCCTATGTGAAAAATAAAACCACCCTATGCGACAACTGCAATCAAGCGTTTGCGATAATTGGCAATGAGTCTTTCACATTGCTGTGGAAGAATTTTGGCCCACTCTTCTTAGCAGAATTGTTTTCATTCAGCCGCACTGGAGGGTTTGAGCATGTTTAAGCTCATGCCACAGCACCTCAATTGGATTTAAGTCTGGACTTTGACAAGACCACTCCAAAACCTTCATTTTGTTTTTTTAAGCCATTCAGAGGTGGACTTTCTGGTGTGTTTCAGATCATTGTACTGCTGCGTAACCCAAATGCTCTTGAGCTTGTGGTCAAACACTGATGGTCGTATATTCTCCTTCAGGATTTTCTGCTAGAGAGCAGAATTCATAGTTCCATCAATTACGCCAAGTCATCCAGGTCCTGAAGCAGCAAAGCAGCCCCAAACCATCACACTACCACCACCATGTTTGACTGTTGGTGTGGTGTTCTTTTTATGAAATGCTGTGTTAGGTTTAAGTCAGATGTAACGAGACACATACCTTCAAAAAGTTCAACTTTCGTCTCCTCAGTCCACAGAATATTTTCCCCAAAGTCTTGGGGATCATCAAGATGTTTTCTGGCAAATGTGAGATGAGCCTTTGTCTTCTTTTTGGTCAGCAGTGGTTTTCACCTTGGAACTCCCCCAGGCCTGCAGTTCTTTAGATGTTGTTCTGGGTTCTTTTGTGGCCTCCTGGATGTGCTCTCAAAGTAATTTTGGTAGGCCGACCACTCCTGGGAAGGTTCACCACTTTTCTAAGTTTTCTTCATTTGTGGATAATGGCTCTCACCATGGTTTGCTGGAGTCCCAAAGCCTTAGAAATGGCTTTGTAGCCCTTTCCAGACAGATAGATGTCAATGACTTTGTTTCTCATCTGTTCTTGAATTTCTTTAGATTGCAGCATAGTGTTGCTTTTTTTAAATGCTTTAGCCTACTTCACTTTGTTAGACAGGTTCTATTTAAGTGATTTCTTGATTAAAAAGGTCTGGCAGCAATCAGGCCCAACTGTGGCTAGAAAAATTGAACTAAAAAATGTGGTTAATCACAGTCGAGTCATGATTTAACAAGGGAGGGCAATTACTTTTACACATAGGGCCGCGTAGGTTTAGATATTTTTTTCCCTTCATAAATGAAATCATTATTTAAAAACTGTATTTTGTATTTATATTGTATTTTATCCTTTGCAGGAAATTACATCGTCACGACAGCTTCATCACTTTATGCGTGTTGAAGTAAAGAAGCAGTTGTGACAATGTAATTTCCTGATAAAGTTGTTATTATTCTTATCATCATTATCATCATCTACTCGGGTAATCTTTGTCGAATATAAAAATCTGTTTGATGATCTGAAACATTTAAGTGTGACAAATGTGCAAAAAAAAGAAAGAAAGAAAGAAATCAGGAAGGGGGCAAATACTTTTTCACGGCACTGTACCAAGTTCTGTCCCGAACAGAAAATATGGAAGAGAACTGTATGGATTCCATGAGAACCCGTTCAACAAATACCTTAAATTTACTTTGGAGCAGGATGACAGCGCATGTTTACGACAAAAGATATTCCTCTCTTAAAAGCAAGATCCCATCTCATTTGCAAATTGAATGAATATTGTGTTTTGTTGAAAAATACCTGTTTGATTGGCATTTCACCTTAATTTTATGCCTGTAGATGACAGCATTAATAACCAAGACCACATAATAATAATAATAGTAATAATAATAATACAATTCCACAATATAGGTTAACAACATTTTGTTAACAATTTTGTGGCACTTATTTTGTGCAACTACTAAACTTGCTGTTGCCCAAGTAGCGGTGGACAGCGAACAGCAAGCTTCTTAATCGCAAGCAGCCAACCTGTCTTCTCGTCGGTTGCCGTGTGAATGTTGCGTAAGCTTTCCATTTTATGAAGACTTTTTTTTAATATACATTTAAATTTAACTTTTTTAAAACTGATATTACTAACAAATTTGAACCTGCTTAACCCCTATTTCCTCCAGCAAGGCTGCGTCAATTGCTGCCTCGCCCATGCATGCCTCCAGCCATAGCCGGTGATAGCGTGGCAGGGATGCAAAAACCCAAGCCTTCAACCGTGTCCTGAAAGGGCCGGTGTAGGTGCAGGCTTTCATTCCAACCAAGCACTTACACACTTGATACTACTAATCAACTCTTTGCTAAGGAGCTTGATTAGTAGTATCAGGTGAGTAAGTGCTAGGTTGGAATGGAAGCCTGCGCCCACCCCGGTCCTTGCAGGATAATTTTGAATAGCCCTGTTCTATGCAAATATGGCTGAGGTTATACAATGAAGCATGAGCATTGTATTCAATGTCAAGTGTAGCACTTTGGTGACATCATGAAAGAATATCAGGGAAGGGGTGGTGACTCAGGGTCAGGCGCAGTTGCCAAGATGGTAACCTTATCATTTACCTTCTTAAAGGCTGCACAGATCCCAAACCAGCACCCTGGTGCAGACAGGTCCAGGTAGGGCATGTTCTTACCTGATTGAGGCGGGGTGGGTCCGGTGGGTCTTGTCTGTAGCCTTCTGGCCGGGCTGTACTGCAGATCTCACAGCCGGGGCGAGTGGGCTTGTTGATAAAAGTACAAGAGGGACACGACCACCCAAGCTGCAGAGCAAGAGAGGGAAGAAACCAGACATGTGAGAGGCAAAGAGGAAAAAAAAAAATCAAAGGAAAGAGGCAGGCAGAACGGAGGGAGAGAGGGAAACAGGGAGCAAAAAGCATAAAAAAAGGAAAGATAAGTAAGTGGAGTGAAGGAAAGCAGACAGGATACAAGACAGTTCCTATTACAGTACTGAGTGAGATAACATGTTTAAGCAGCATAAAAGCAGTTAAGATTTTTGGATTTGCGTTTCTCAATATCCATATTTGCACTCCATATGTAAGGTAGAAGGTAAATGCTACTAGCCCAATAGACCTCGACCGTTAGCAGGGCTCTGTCGATGCTGGACGGCGCCGGTCAAATAAAACACTATTTTTTCAAAGATCAGTTAAAATGAATGCATCCAGTGCCCAATAAAACTGCTAGAAACAAATGATGAATGACCCTAAATATGTGCCCGCCTCCTGCTGTTGTCAGAATAGTGAACTTTAGCTTTTGACCTGCGCCCCGGCATGGCCAAATGCGAATAGTCTGTGCTGGTAGTCATTGATATTGAAAAACCTGCCCACTAGTGATGGAAACATCAAGGGTGGCCCCCGTTAGACATACGTTAGGTAATTCCATTTTTTATTTTAATTGATGGTTACGCTGCATACTTTTTCTTGATGTGATGGGAAAGATCTTTCTTTATTTTTGTTGAGATTTATAGTTAAAAAGACACACAGACACACACGAATGATCGCTCAAATATCCAAGGAGTACTCCATAGTAAAGGAGGCCATTTTGTTCAGCTCGGGTATAGCAGCCTTTTTCGGCATCTTGGGCCCCGGCCGCACTGCCTGCAGTAGCGATGTGGATTCCGCAAGCCGAGCACTGCAACCGCTTACCGCTTGCAGCTCTGTCACACAGCCAGCGGATCTGCAACGGCATATTACAATATAGGCCTATAGCATACCCTTCTGAATGGGTCGTGCTCTTTTTGAAGGTACTTTCGGGGTAGGGGAAGGGTATCAAGATTTGGAGTGTGCCGTCAAAAGCCATCTAATTTGCATTAGCCGAGGCTGCAACCATTTGTATGAGCTAGGCACGGAACGACTGTAAAAGGCACAGTTCAGACAATTCAGAGACTGGCGGATGTGCTGTACGTTTGTCTAGCAACTGTATCCAGCTGTCTTTTTTTCCCCATTTACCAGTGGAAACAGTCACCTGTAATGTTGCTGATACAAGTGGGGGGGGTCATATGTAGGTTCAGCAATTGCGTGTGTGTCATGGCCAGAGTGAGAGATGCGTTAAAAGTACTGCCCTGCTACTCTTTAATCATCAACATAATAAGCTACGTTCATTGGCTTGGCTCCGAATTTAATGGCCAATTCCCCGCAAAATACGTTGAGTCCCCCCAACAACTTAATCCAAAAGAAAAAACGCTGTTGTGTGTTAAAGATTTCAAAAATAAGTTAGGAATGACTAAATACACTCAACAAAAATATAAACGCAACACTTTTGTTTTTGCTCCCATTTGTCATGAGATGGACTCATAGATCTAAAATTCATTCCAGATACAAAATATTACCATTTCTCTCAAACATTGTTCACAAATCTGTCTAAATGTGTGATAGTGAGCACTTTTGCTTTGCTGAGACAATCCATCCCACCTCACAGGTGTGCCACATCAAGATGCTCATCAGACACCATGATTAGTGCACAGGTCTACCTTATACTGCCCACAATAAAAGGCCACTCTGAAATGTGCAGTTTTGTCTCACAGCAAAATGCCACAGATGGCGCAAGCATTGAGGGAGCGTGCAATTGGCATGCTGACAGCAGGAATGTCAACCAGATCTGTCACTCGGGCATTGAATGTTCATTTCTCCACCATAAGCCGTCTCCAAAGGCGTTTCAGAGAATATGGCAGTACATCCAACCGGCCTCACAACCGCAGACCACGTGTAACCACACCAGCCCAGGACCTCCACATCCAGCAGGTTCACCTCCAAGATCGTCTGAGACCAGCTACTCAGACAGCCGCTGAAACAATGGGTTTGCATAACCAAAGAATTTCTGCACAAACTGTCAGAAACAGTCTCAGGGAAGCTCAAATGCATGCTCGTCATCCTCATCGGGGTCTTAACCTGACTCCAGATCGTCGCCGTAACAGACTTGAGTGGGCAAATGCTCACATTCGATGGCGTCCGGCACGTTGGAGAGGTGTTCTCTTCACGGATGAATCTCGGTTTACATTGTTCAGGGCAGATGGCAGACAGCGTGTGTGGCGTCGTGTGGGTGAGCGCTTAGCTGATGTCAATGTTGTGGATCGAGTGGCCCATGGTGGTGGTGGGGTTATGGTATGGGCAGGCATTTGTTATGGACGAAGAACACAGGTGCATTTTATTGATGGCATTTTGAATGCACAGAGATACCGTGATGAGATCCTGAGGCCCATTGTTGTGCCATACATCCATGAACATCACCTCATGTTTCAGCAAGATAATGCACGGCCCCATGTTGCAAGGATCTGTACACAATTCTTGGAAGGTGGAAATGTCCCAGTTCTTGCATGGCCAGCATACTCACCGGACACGTCACCCATTGAGCATGTTTGGGATGTGCTTGACCGGCGTATACGACAGCGCGTACCAGTTCCCACTAATATCCAGCAACTTCGCACAGCCATTGAAGAGGAGCGGACCAATATTCCAGAGGCCACAATTGACAATCTGATAAACTCTATGCGAAGAAGATGTGTTGCACTGGATGAGGCAAATGGTGGTTACACCAGATACTGACTGGTTCTGAGTCCCCAGACCCCCAATAAAGCAAAAACTGCACATTTCAGGGTGGCCTTTTATTGTGGACAGTCGAAGGTACACCTGTGCACTAATCATGGTGTCTGATGAGCATCTTGATGTGGCACACCTGTGAAGTGGGATGGATTGTCTCAGCGAAGCAAAAGTGCTCACTATCACACATTTAGACAGATTTGTGAACAATGTTTGAGAGAAATAGTAATATTGTGTATCTGGAATGAATTTTAGATCTTTGAGTCCATCTCATGACAAATGCGAGCAAAAACAAAAGTGTTGTGGTGTTTATATTTTTGTTGAGTGTACTTCCCCATATATTCCCTTCAATGACGGCAGCCTACAATGAAAGTCGCGAATCTCCCACTAGGCTCCACGTTCCAATATTTCATGAAGCATTGCTGAATTGAGCGGAAGGGATTATGTCCATAAACGGGCTTTTAACATGATAAACATGCCGGAAGTGTTGTTACATTTTTTGTTTGTCTGCTTCATGCTTGTAATAGACATGCACCCTCGGCAAAATAGCGAAATGCATGCATTTATGGTGATATGACTGTTTGTGACAGTAATTTTCAGCTCTGCTTTGCCCTTTTCCGCATGTGTAGCGCGGAATAATTCGGCACGAGTCCAAATCTATATTTTCCACACGGTAGCAGTACGGATTTTCCTTACGTGAGTCGCGCAGCTTCGGCATGGAGTGTGGCTCTCATTGAATAACCTGAGAACAGAAACGAAAATACACATGCGGTATGCAGAATCAGAATAGCTTGGAATCCATCCATATCAAGCTTTGGTCGCTCCCAACGGTCACTTGCTTGTATCTCTGGCCTCTGTCGGTAGACCAGCGTTTGACTTTCAAATATTCGCACAAATCCACATGAGATCTGTGGCTCACAGTCGCAAGGATGCCCCGTCCCTTTAGACAGACTTAAAAATAAATAAAATACCTCAGTTCTGCATTCAATAAAAGTCCCGCCTCCCGGCTCGTGTTTACACGAGTATTAATCTGAGTGGCAGCAGAGTCTCTGGGTAATGAACGAGCTGGGAGGCAGGACTTCATTGAATGCGCGAGCTTACTTGAAGCATAACTGTGGTATTTTATTATTTTTAGCAAAAAATAACCGCGTTTCTAGAGTTGTGAGGATACGAGTGGACAAAGCAGACTTGGATTATACTGGACGATGTGTTGGACGATGGTTTGAGAGTTTGTCAACGGTCGTTTTGTGGAGTTTTCCCATTGCTACTGGGTGACCCCATTTGCTTCCAGCAAAAAAGGAATATGAATAACTTTTCAAAACTCTCCAGTGGCCATAAAGTTGCACCAGGTGAAGAACAACTTTGTCCGTTCAAGACATTTAATGGTGAGTAATTGATATAATTGATTATAGTTTTTGGGTGGAGTATCACTTTAATCTAGCTGATGCAATCATGCCCTTTGAGCAATAGCTAATGCCAATTAGCAAAATAAATTATGTAATTTGAGTATTATTTAATATAGTGTTCATTAAACCGGGTAATCCGACTGAAATAAGCGAAATGCAGATATGGCCAAACATTATCCTGTTCAAAACCTAACAACCACTCTAAGAATAAACTCAAGCAAGCCACAATCTAATTTTTAAGCTCATGTCAAATAACATTCACGAATGCCGTTTTTCAATGGTTCTCGCCAGAGCCATGTAGAGAGAGAGTCGCGTCAACTCTGTTCACTACAAATGGACAAATTTTTTACAGTAATGGCGGGTTGTGGAGTCTCCCAGTAGTTCCCGGAAGTTGGCGACCAAGACTAGTCCAGCAGCTGAGATGGAGCGGAATGCATAGTTCGTGATGATCTTTCCAAAGGTAAGAAATTTTAAGAATTACACTGTATATTGTCAGCACATCTGAATTAAATTGACACATACGGTAAAGCGTTTTCCTGGATTAACCCCTGTACAATTCCAGATGTATTGAACGTTTAAGGGCAGAAAATTAGGCCAGGATACTAGCTAGGTACAGTTAGCGACACAGATACTAGAGCTAACCATGAGCAGCAGCATAATGGAAAACTCCGTTCTCTCAGTGTCTTTTCATCCAATGACGCGAGATTACAGAAAAAGGCTTCATAAAGTTAGTTTTTTTTTTTGCGGAGTGGGGTGGAGGAGTAAAATGTTAGAGAATTAACGTAAATATAACATCAGACTGGCTATAGTAGTGGAGGTGGTGAAGTAAGGTTCTCTTTGAGTACAAGGTAGCTAACGTTAGCAATTATAATAAAGTGAAAGTAACACAATGTTGAAGCAGGAAGCCATTGGTTGCTATGATATATCGCTATTAATATTGATTGTTAGAGCCAATTTCTTTACTGCTACAGTGGGGGAAATAAGTATTTGACCCCTTGCTGATTTTGCAGGTTAGCCCACTAACAAAAAGTGCAACGGTCAATAATTTTAATGATAGGTTTATTTTAACAGTGGGTGACAGAACATCACCAAAAAAAGTGGAATAAGACATTGTATGCATTTTAGGAATTTATTTGCATATTTTTGGTCAAAAATAAGTATTTGACCCCCTGGACAAACAGCATGTTCATATTTTGTAGGAAATTGTTGGCCATTATTGGCCAGCACAGATGTCAAACAATTTTTATAGTTGTTGACAAGGTTTGTGCAAATTTTGACAGGGATGTTGGCCCACTCCTCCCTGCAGACAGCCTCCAAATCATTCAGGTCCCGAGGCTGTCGCCTTGCAACCCGAATTTTTAGCTCCCTCCAAAGAATTTGAATAGGATTCAGGTCTGGAGACTGGCTAAGCCACTCCAGACCCTTGATGTAGCTCTTCTTCAGCCACTCTTTTGTTGATTAGGCGGTGTGCTCAGGGTAGTTGTCGTGCTGAAACACCCATCCTCGTTCCATGTTCAGCTCTGTCACTGAGGGAAGGAGCTGTTGGTCCAGAATTCCACGGTATATGGCCTCGTCCATCCTCCCCTCAATGCAATGGAGTTGTGCCATCCCCTTGGCTGAAAAGCACCACTGTGCTTGACGGTGGGGATGGTGTTCTTTGGGTTGTACTCTGTGTTCTTTGCCCTCCAAACACGGCAAGTCGAGTTGAGCCCAAAAAGTTCTATTTGGGTCTCATCTGACCACATCACCTTCTTCCAGGCCTCTTCGGAGTCATCCAGGTGGTCTATGGCGAACTTCAGGCGGGCCTGTACATGTGCCTTCTTGAGCAGGGGGACCTTGTGTGCGCTGCAGGATTTCAATCCAAGACCGCGTCGTGTCTTATCAACTGTTTCTTTTGTAACTGTGGTCCCAGCTGCCTTCAGTTCATTAACCAGTTCCCCCCTTGTGATTCCTCACTGTTCGCATGATCAGGGACATCTCACGAGGCGAGACCTTGCATGGAGGCCCAGACCGAGGGAGCTTGGCGCCAGTGTGGTACTTCTTCCATTTCCTGATAACTGCACCGACAGTTGATCTTTGCTCTCAAAGTTGCTTTCCGATTCTCTTGTAGCCCATCCAAGCCTTGTCTAGGTCAACAATCTTGTCCCTGATGTCCTTAGACAGCTCTTTGGTCTTGCCCATGGTGGAGATGTTGGAACCTGGTTGTTTGGGAGAGGACAGGTGTCTTTTATGCAGGTAATGAGGTGAGGCAGGTGTATTTGATGTTAATAATCAGTTGGGATTGAGCGTGTGTCTTAAAGAAAGACTAACTGGCTTGTGGGACCCAGAATACTTGCTGTTTGGTAGGGGGTCAAATACTTAATTTTCCTCATCAGATGGTTATCAATTTTTATATATTCATATGACGTGATTTTCTGGAATTTTCTTTGTGATTCTGTCTCTCACAGTTAGAATGTATAAACGATTAAAATTATAGATCACTACATTCTTTGTAAGTGGGCAAACCTGCAAAATCAGCGAGGGGTCAAATACTTATTTCCCCCACTGTATTCAATGATCTAAAACGTTATCAATAATTAGAGTTTTTAGGATCTGAGATTCTATTGACCATTACTTATCAATATTATGTCGCTGCTCATTTTGCTAATTTTGGATTGATGGTTAAGGGAGAGGGAAGCTGGAGGACCAAATAGAAGATTGAAAACAGAAAGTCCTGGCTAAATAGGCCAAACAATTTGGAAAATTAAGCATAGAAGACGAAGTGGAGAGTCATACTGAATAGTATAAATATTGAGCTGTACTGTATTACACGTCTGAAAGACTGCAAAGAACATGATCCAACTTTATACTAATTCCTGTTCAATGTTACTGATGCCACTTACCGTACTTTCTTAAACATCAGCAGCAAAAGCTGATCACAACTATTTAAGTTTTATCTGTTGGGAAACAAAGACCAGGTCTCATCTCTCAGGACCATTTCCCATCCAAGCCCATATAGGTGAGTCTTTTTTTTTTTTTTTTTTTTTTTTTTTTTAATTTGGCATCTCCAATCCCACCCGAATCTGGAATGCCCAATTGGTGAACTATGTACAAAGCTTGCTTGTATGCGACCCCTTGCTGCCAACTCAGGATAGTGAAGACAGCTCACGACTCTCCTCTGAAGCACGTGCCCGTCAGCCACTGATTCTTATACACTCATTGGTTGAATCTTCGTAAGTTCAGAACGAGGGCGGAGGATACCCGGACATGAACAAACCCAGAGTCTTCCTGACGAGCACCCGTCTGGCCAGCAGGAGGCGCTGGAGCATCGAACAAAGCTACTATTTTATCCCCATATCCGGCAGTCCCTTCCCAATTTGGAACCCTGTAGTGCGATGGGCAATTGTGCACTACTGTGAAAAAGCTGCCGACCCCTGCCGGTGGGTACGCCGGGGCTCGAACCCGCGTTGTGATAGTGACCTCTGCACTGCAGCGCAGTGCCTTAACCGAGTGAGCTATCCGGCAGCTCATAGGGGAGTCTAACCCTTTCTCCTGTCTTTTTCTCCCTCTCTCTCTTTCAGCAGAAGAACTGCAGGTGATTCAATAAGAGCCAGAGAACTCCCTGCAGTGAGACAGACGACACTCACCCTGAACCCGGAGTCTTAACTCCCTCAGCTGTGCAGGCCTTTCCCTGTTCCTTACTATTAATAAACTGGACAATAAGCTTCCAAATCATGTGGTCTTTGGTTGTGAAAAAATGCATTTGCAGTGTTTGAATGTGATCACCTCACATTTTTGCTGTTGTAATTTTGAATGATTGTTAGATTTCTCCTGCTGAACTGAGCCTACAAACTGTACATTTGTACTCAACGCCCCAGCGATTGGAGCAGCACAGCAAACCATGGTAGAGATTATATTCAAGGACAACATGGAGGAGAGGGCACAGACAAACTGCCTCACATGCTATTCATGTTTCTGAGTTTATTCAAGATTTCTTTTTCGTGAAGTAATTGTAGTACATAAGAGCAAAATAAAAAGATATACAGAAAATGTATGTGTTTGTATGTGTATAACAACATAAGTTTGTATGTTAATGTGTCTTGTTCTGCCTGTTCATATAGTATTTAATGAGCCCTTCCTAATAATATTTCTATATATGCAAGCCTAGATAAATTTATACCTTCTGCATGCAAAAAGTCAATGAAAAAGTTGTTTTGAACTTATGTATTGGTGTTTAGTGATAAGTTCAGATGTGCCTAAAAATTATGAGCAGATAAATTAGAATTATTACCAGTGGATTTACTAAAATGCCACACTGAACATTTTGCTGCTTTTAATAATGCAGGGACTAATTGTGCTGTCAGTTGATACTCATTGATAGTCACCTGTCAATCATCTGTCCTGTCTGAAAGTAATGAAGATTACATTAGTTAACTAGGCTTATGCCGTCGGAGGCGACGGCTGGGGGTATATCCCCGAACACCCCCAATCCTTGAATAGACTTTCATTTGAACTTAATTTCAGGTCAATCGGTCAAATGGTTCTGAAGATATGGCCAAAATGGTAATTTTCTATCACAAAGCGCCACCTGGTGGCAAAATATTGAACCATACAGGTATGATGTCATCATGTGACACGTTGTGAGGTCATGACCTTGCAGTTGCACATAGTTTCATGTCAATTGGAGAAATAGTTCCAAAGATATAGCAAAAATGGTGAATTTTATGTGACAAAGCTCCACCTTGTGTCAAAATTTTGAACCAAACAGGTGTAATGTCATCGTGGGACATATCCTCAGGTCATGACCTTTCATTTGTACCTGATTTCAGGTCAATCGGACAAATATTTCCAGATATGATAAAAACTGTGATTTTTTTTCAGCTTTTGGCCCCTGATGGCCAATCTAGAAATTGTAAATTGTCCAAAATCGAATCAGTTCTTCCTCTTTATGATACTTACTCATATGCTAAACTTGGAATTTCTAATTGAAATATTACTGCAGTTATCGCGTTAACATGTAAATCAGTTTTTGGCCCCTGGTGGCCAATCTAGAGATCGTAAATTGTACAAAATCAAATCAGTTGCTCCTCTTTATGATACTTACTTAAGTGCAAAACTTGAAATCTGTAATTGAAATATTACTGAAGTTATCGTGGAACAGTGATTTTTTCAGTTTTTGGCCCCTGGTGGCCAATCTAGAAATAGAATCGGCATCAGTACTGCCAACAGTGTGGCCCAGGCCTTAACATCACTGAAAATGCAGTCGAGGAAAAAGCACACTAATGGGAGAAAAAGTAAAGAGGAAGATGAGAGGATGGTAAAACTGCAAAAAGCTGAAAACTAGTTTTTGGCTCATCGTCTGATGTGCAGCACAATGAATTTCATGGGGGCTACATGCCACTGATTTGTTGTTTCCAGCTTGATTATTTCCATGATGCAAGACAATCGGTAACTGGATGTTAGCACGCAGCTTGCACCCAGTTTTTGTTTGGAGATTTTACATTTACAAGACAGCATTTAATTATGAAAAAAATTTTGAGTTTTGCAGCACTATAAATTTGGGAAGGGGTCAGAAAAACAATTCTTTACAAATTCGAGTTAACGGTTGATTAACTTGTGTGAGAACTTGTGGGATACATAGAAACTGCGAGGCATTTCCAAGTCCGATTTGTATGGCCATTAATTGTTTGACTGGCATCAGGCCATATGATGATTGTAATAGTCATTAATGATACAACATATCATGTAATTAACTTACTTATGAATCGTTAAAAGTTTTATCAATGGTTCAGTTTTGATAAGCTTCATAAGAAATGTTTCAAACATAAATGACTGTTAAGTCGTACTCAGAAATTTAAAAGTATTTGGAAACAAAATAGAAAAACAAAGTTTATGAATATGCCATTTATCTATGAAAATTAGAGGCATCTAGCCATGCACCACAGAGAACAAAGAAACGCCATAAAGTCTGGTGAAGGACAAGGCAATATTTGCATTCAAACTGTTGCAAACATTTTCCCAGGTCGTGCGTTTGCATTACATGTCCCTTCCAACTCTCAGATTAAACCTACGCCCCTCACTAACAACACACAGTGCTTATCATTTTTATTAGACCACCATGCAAGGTTTATGCCACAGCTGCCCTCAACGAACAGTATTGGCAATTACCAAAATCATTTCTTACATTTCTGCAATGGTTAATCCACCAGCATGCACAAGCTCTTTAAAAATGATATTTAATTCTAAAGTATAATTAGTTGTCATCCATGAATTTTCAAATTTACTCTTTTCAATAAAAGCAGAAAAAAAAAATAGGCGTGCAATGCACGGAATACCCCTCAGCCCCATGTCAAAGTTTTTGGAGACGCCCGCCCGCCCGCCCGCCAGCCCAACTGTACAAAGGATAGCAATACCCCGTCAGCCTTGAGGGCTGAGGGGTAAAAATGGTTAAGCACATTTTTTGAAAAAGATGCCAAATAAGTTATTTACTTGCATTCCTGAACATAAAAATTAGTTATAGTGATTGAATGCAAGCCGTTATCAAGGCCAAGGAGGCCTTACAAAATACTAAGGCCCGTATTCAGAAACGACACTCACACAAATTGAGTGTGAGCAGGTACTAAAACTTGGCTAGTGTCAGGTTATATTAAATGAGTCAGAGGTTGTCCTAACCCTCATTTGCTTTCAGAGACCTCACTCACACTGAAAATAGCGTCTCTTTCTGAGTGAAGGTTGAGTGCAGGGAACACCTCCCTTGAGCCGCACTAACTTGCGCCGGTATTTCGTTGTCATGGCTTTCAGGTGGTTACAAACATTGGAAACTCTGAATCATTTACAGCCACGAGCTCGACGCAGTCGCAACTACGCGAATTTTAACTATAATGACGATAACGATAACTCACTAACTGACCACCGGGTTTCAGTGTTTTCGAACTGCACAGTGATGAACTCGAGGTTAGCATTTGTGTACCCACCAGTACCTACTGGTGAACTGGCAATAGGGGAAGCTCAAAACTATCCCTTAAAAATAATGATTGGACATGAACTGTTTTCATTCATTTTAATTACCATAGCAAAAACTCTCAACATTATCAGGTGCGGCCAGTTTTCATTAATGACGCACACCTGTCAACTCTCATGCATTTGGATTTCTGGTGCTTTTCTTTGCTCAGGGGTTGGAAAATTCTGCGCTCAGCTGGCTCGTGGGGCACGTGTGGATTGGTCTGCGAGGCTCGTGTAGCTATATGTCACGAGAATCCGTTCTTGTCTACATTCTTAACTGCTGAATGTAGAAAGAAATGTTCGGCACGTTTCACAGCGTGTTGCTTAGTGAGCCTACAACATAACTCAAAATTTATGGCCAGATTTTGACGAAATTTTCAGGGTAGGTGGGTATTAACTCAAGGAAGAGGTGATTAAATTTTGGCATATCTAGGCCAAAGTACTGCTGAGATATACGCCAAACTTCAAGATTTCAAGTCTTTCCAATGGGCCGGAGTTCCAATCGCCGTGCTTTTGGCTTTGCTGCCTCCTGGCGGAGGTTCTGCGCTCTCTGAGTGCTTTTCTAGTTAGAAATAAATTTGATTGTCGTTTTACCAATTAGTCTGAGAAACTTTCTAATCAAGAAAAGTAAACAGCGTCAGGTTTAGGTCATTCAGCACTGAAGGGTCCCTGTGCAGCAGCCGACGCGCCGCTTGTTTTACCCAGTGCCCACTACTGTCAGTTATGCTCGAGTGGCGTTTGTGAATAGCAATTGGCGAGGAGTGGGACTGCTCCCTCTGTTAGTGGTCGGTCGATCTCTTTCTCATACTCCAGTTGCATTTCAATCGTACTCACTATATGGTGAGTGGAGGGTGAGTGCGAGTGTCGTTTCTGAATACGGGCCTATGTTTTTTTTGGCTTTTATATGTGAATAAGGACTATTTAGTTGTTTCAGTTTGTCATTTGCCAAACAAATAACAATGCAATTTTTAGTTTTGAAGTTTTTTTAGGTTTGGCATAGTCCACATGTCCACCGAATTTCGTACATGTAGGTTAAACAGGCTGCGAGGGCTGCATTCATTTTTTACAAATTTCTAAAATATTCGAGTTCTCTCTTTTTTATGAGAGGTGGTCTAAAAAATTTGTTATGTACTGTAATTCACGGTGTATTATGCTTTGTAGCTCCTGGACGACAGATTGTCAGGTTAGGAGATGGCAGAGATTTCCCGTCCAGCGCTCCTAGCATCCGGGGCAGAACCCTACATTAGCACATGCAGAACTATGCTGCACGTGCAAAATCCAATAACATTACCAATGACCTAAGATTGGTCAGGGAATTTGTTTTTTTTTTTTTTTTAAATGCAAATTGAAGCATATTGTTGCCAAGTGTGCAGGGATTTTGCGTGAGACAAGAGTGTGTGGGTCTGTGTGTAGGTGAGTACCTGTGTTTTTGGATTATTTGAGACTGTGGTTTCATTAAGATGTAGCATGTCGAGGTTCAGCAGGTCCCGGATTTCACCCACTCCAAGTCTTTCCGAGCCACTCCCACCATTACCTGATAAACAACCAATCACAAGAGGATAGGAGAGCAACACAATGAAATTCATGCACACAGTGTTTAATGATGTCAAAAAGCATCGGAGTGTGAAGAACTTTACAATGCATACAGTCTCACATGGTGTAACGCTGTTTAAAAAAAAAAAAAACGTCAGAGTAACAGCAGGTAACAGTGGATTTCCAGTATGGTGTGCAACTAATTCTGTGGCCCACTGCACATGCATTCAATTATTTACAAATTGTGTGATTTACACTTAAAATTTCAAAACCTCATCAATTAAAAAATAACCAATAGGTTTCATTTAAAATATAATTTAATAGACATGACCAAAACAAATGGGAATAAATGTTTTCTACAAGAACCAGGGTTCCCCCTCGGTCCGGATTGAAATTCTTCTCTCACAAAATAGATTCTTCACACTGTGTCAGCATCACCTTGGTCTCAGTCACTCCCAAGGTTGTCATAAGCGGGTTATACAATGTATACAATCTTGTTTGCATTCACCACCAAGATGTTAGAGTGTGACCCTGTTTAGTTACCATTACAAATTGGTGGTGAATGCAAACAAAATGAAGCAGAGCTTTTGAACCTACAATGTGCTTTCAAAGGTTTTCTTTTCAGCTTTTATTGTGCGTCTGTCCCAGTTTAGTAAGATTGAGCACTAAGTTTGCAGAAGAGTCTGACTGAGATGCGATGTGACTGACAGCTCTCCATATCCAAAAAGGGCCAAAAACTTTTACTGAAATTCAGCTCTGCAATTGCAACACTGGTACACATGAAGAACAGAACATAAGTTACGCACTTAAAGAGAAAAAAAAATGACCCAACGCTCAGAATTGGTACCAACAGAACACATATACAGAGACACTTGTCTCAACAGCAGTACACTTCTTACAGACATTGAAATAAAAAGAAAGTAACACTGAAGGGTTAACATTACAAAGGACTGAGGATCATCACAATCCATCCATTACAAACAATCATTAACGGAGGCGCTTGGCAATGCGTCAGCAGAAAACAACATGAAGGATCAGAATAAAGACAGGCATGTCCATCTACACATTAAGCGGATTCATAGAAAGTCCAACAAGTGAAATGGCTTGAATGAAATTGGCATCAATAGAGGAGAAGAACACATGGATGAACTTGGAAAAATTCCAGAAGGAAAGAGCCATCAAAGCACAAACTAAGTGAACACAGGTCTCTAGGGCATAAGAGAGCACATGGACCACAAGTACACTTCAGGCACGACTGTAGGTCTCACACTTTCAAATACCTTCTGCCAGCAAAGTTCTCCCTAGCAGGATTTTGCCCAGTATTTGAATGCTCTTGGGAAGTCAAACTTGGCCATGTCTTTCAGTGAAGGAGTGTCAAGAGAAATCTGTATCAACAGGTTAACTTCCTGCACATTCAAATGGTTTCTCACTGGAGTTTTGATGAGATTATTTTGAATAAATCCCCTCTCACAATCAACACTTGACACTGATACGGTCAGGGAAATGGAAATCAAGTTAGTGATCTGGGGGAAATCTTGCAAAAATGGAGATTTTTCAGCAAGCACTCCGACATAATTCACTAAAACTCTTTCCCCGAAATTCCCCGCTCATCTGATTCCTAAAGATTGACCACCCAGTAACTAAAGACCCTGGGTCAACAACAGCTGGGGTGTCACCTCTTATGTGTCCATAGTGCAAATTCAATGCCTTGATTTGATCTTCGCCATAGTTACAAATTTGGTCATGTGGAGGAAGTTTCTCTGGGTCAAAAATCAAGAAGGCAGCAATGACCCCACTGTCATGTCATGAAAACCTTGACCTTAGGTTTTCCTGCAACCTTTGAAGGAAATCTCTCTCGACCTTTTCAAACACTGCTCTTCTAGCTACGCTATCTTTGATAGCAAGGCCTTCACATTCAAAAGTAGACTATTTCACTACCTGCACCCCCTGGAAGATTATCAATAAACTGCTGTAGGTTAGGCCCTGGCTTCTTGAGTAGGTCAAAGTGCTGCAATGCGAGACTCTAGACACTGCTTTGCATAGGCAAAGTCCAAGTTTTGTTTCTGGAACACCCCGCACAATTGCCCAGTGATTGTCAGGACATCTGTCATCAGGTGTGTCACTGTGATCAATTCATAAGTCGCCATTTGCTTATAGAAGTGTCAGATTTTTATCAGAAATGAGTGCACTGATCAGGGCTTTCAAATTGGTTAGAACAGCTTGCACAGCCCCTTCAAAACTAAGCCATCTTGTGTCAAATACTTCTTCGAATTTAAATTTTTGCTTGCTGAAAAACTGCCTGTATGTCTTTTGAAACTTTCTTCCTTGGGTGGGAGTAATGATAATACTTGAAGATTGCATTTAGAGTCTCCTGATATGTATCCAAATATTTCAGTGAGCTGACTGGGAGACAGCCAGGCTTCATCTGTGCGCATTACAGTGGACCCCAACAATTAAAGGACAGAGCCGCTTCAATCTGGTTACCACCCCTGACCTGATTCCAATCATTACTGACACCCAATCACTTGCTACAGCAACACATTTCGTTCTGTCAATAGTTAATCCTTGCAAATTTTAACAACTGTGTTAACTGTTACTGTACCTCCGCTGTCCCCCCTATCTGATTCTGTGACACACAGAAACCTAGTTTTTGGAACACCCCGAACTTGATATTTCACGTAGATGATCAATGTTTTCTCAGTTGCACAATCGGTAGACTCATTCAGTATTATTCCAAACTGACCACTGCCCCTTAGCTCTTCCAGTAAACTTGGGCCAGAGCACTCTGAAACTCCTTTATAGAACTATCAGGACAGTAAGTTGTGGTGGCTTTCACATGAAGATCTTTCAGAGTTGTCACCCCCTGGCTCACCTTGAAGTCCACAAGATCGCCGAGGCCATACTTTGGCCTCTTTTTTGGCAAGATAATACACCGTGTGAAGTGTGCAGGTTATGGGAACCATCTCCTATTCTTTGCTTTTTTTCCGCTGCATCGAGAGTGCATTTGTGTTATCGTCAATCAAAACAAGCTTGGTGATATTATCGCTTAGGCATGCTGCCCCTCAAATAAATGAATTTGTTTTGCCAGCTGCCAAATACGCTTCACAGAACATCCTATTCTTTTTAGAGTCATAGCTAAGCCAGGGATTTTTTTTTCAATTTCCACTGTGGTTTGAACTCGGCAACTTTCAAGCTTTTACTCCTATCTAATGAATTTTCACTGGCAGTCTTGCGTTTCCCAGTCCTGCCTGCTGATGCCTCTCCAGCACGAGCCCATGGCTCAGGGGCAGCACCATCATCCGCTGTATCCCTCCTGGATGAAAAACCAAACGAGGAGAGCCATCATTGTTTCGACATCGCTTCCCACTTGTACCGAGACAACTTGCGAACTTTCCAATGCAAATCGCGTAGAATTCGTTCCTAGGCAATCCCCATACACAATAAGAATGCTATTCAAACATGCTACGTCACCTGGCAGCGAGATCGGCTAGGAAGGCTCCAAGCCACTCGATCAATAATTCGCTTTAAGTATGATCAGGAACAATGGACTGACCGTGGCTTGGCGTGCAGTGCCGCTTACCAGCGCTGAAATATTTCTGACATTGATGGGTAACAGTGATTTTAGGGGTGGAAAAAGGAAGAAGGTCAAATTTGTTAATGTTGAAATTTAGAAATCATCACCTTGTTTTTTTTTTTTTTTTGCCAAAGTGACGAGGGGGTGTCTTTTAGTTTCGTCACCATCACTTAAATTTTCGTCAGAAGCGAGTGAGACGAGCGGTAGCGGGAACCCTGAAGAAGGCTTGCAATCCCCCGAATATAGAATGTGAAAATAGTTTTTGCGATCCCCAAAAACTCTCCGCGCCATTTGAAATACCTCATTAGTATTTACCAGTATGCAAAAACGATGTCACGCGAAAGCGGACGTGAGCGGTGGATGCAGAAATGAAGAGAAGTTTGCCATTAGCAACATGCTGCGGCCAAAAGAATATGACTGATTCAACCTGTAAAAGAGCAAGAAAAGGCGAGGAAGAAGATCGATGGAGGGCCAGGATAAATATAAAAGGCCAAAGTGATCACTGGCAAATTAAAGCCAGGTTTGTAGATATTTCCGATGAAGATGTGGCCAAACTTTTGCTGGATACACAAGTAAACTTGATGCCTGGTGCAAAATGCCTGATTTACCCATTCTTAGCTTTTTCAGATCGTTAATGTACTTGAAATCGTCCCACATTTGTAACTAAACATGTTTATAGTAATGAATTTCTAATGCAAAAAAAATTTATTTGAGCAATCGAATCTGATGACTGATCTGAGGCGACTTTTCATGCAAATCGCTCATGCATATTAAGTAGAAGGTACATCGAAATGGCCACGGCCCAGCAGCCACAACGGCTGGTTGTAACGGTCGAGAGATTGCTTTCCTTTGGAGTTTATCCTTCTTAAGGTCGAGGAAGACATTAAAACTTAAACACAAATCTTTTTATTGGAACAGCCGGGAAAATTACGTGAAAAAAAGGGTTGAAGTAAAGGAACGAATTGGTTACCTTTACATGGGTATAGGGACCCAATAGCAGTTGGACCCCAACTGAATGGACCCAGTACCAGTTGGACCCAAGACACTACCCACTTGGACCTCATACTGTTTGGACCCCAGACTGTAATCCTAACCCTAACCCTACTGGTCAAGGGTCCAACTGGTCTAGGGTCTAAACGGTTAGAATCAGGCGTCCAACTGGACAGGGTCCAACTTGCATGGGTCCAACACGTACAGGGTCCAAAATGACCCGCTCCGCCTTTGCATCCGCACGGCTCACCTGTGCTGCTATGGGACAGTCTGGAGGGCAGCGTGTTGTAGCCCCTCCAGTCCTGTGATGTGAGGCCAGTGCTGGGGGGTGGCAGGGGGGCCAGCAGGGCACTCTCCTGGTCCTGCTGGCATGTTTGGCGGGTCAGGTGGGCCTGGCGCGCTGAGAGGAGGTACAGAAAGGCCGTGTCCCGGTCCTGCCGCACGCCATAGGACGCTAGCGACCGCGGCTCTGCACACAGACACTGCCCGATCACCCAGCGCTGCACCCGCGGATGGAACCCGTACTCCAGGAACACCTGAGACAGCAAGAAGCTTGTCACTCCGCCGCACGGAAGCAAACGCTGCCACCGCCTTTTTACGTGGCAGGCGCACATATCATTCGGGTGGGTTCTGGCTGGAGGTTGGGCCGAACCTGCTGTTTCAGCGATGCAATAGTCATGTGTGGGAAGACTTTCACTGTGATGCAACAGGAAGAGGATGCGTCCTCCACCGCTACAGCCAGACTGAAAGAAAGCGAAAGAAAGAGAGAGAGAGAGAAATTAAACTTAATAAAATATCAAAGTCCAAAACAAATTTCCTTCCCTGACATTTTGGAGGGGTTGTTCTCTGACTGTACAGTTAGCAGGAGGGGTGCTATTAAGATGTCTTCACAGCGTTGATCTGTAATCCGCCGTGCTGGTGTGTGTTGTAGAGGAATCTAGCAGGTGTTGAACACTTTGCAAGGAGTCTGAAGCCATAGCAGTGTTATCAGCATATTGGAGATCAAAGATTGTTGACGTGGAGGTTTTTGATGATGCTTCCAGTCTTCGTAAGGTAAAGAAACCTCCAGCAAAATGGTACCCAGTTCCTGGGCTGTTTTCAAAGTTAATCTCCTTTCGTGTGAGCAGTGCCAAGGCAACGCGATACAGGTCAAATAGAAACGTTATTTTTACGGCTACTGTTTGTTGCTGTTTCTCTATAGTTACTATATTATTATACACAATTATAGTACCTTGATTGTTATACTATTGGTCCTGATTAATCCTCTGTGAATCACTCTCAGCTGACTGAATGATAAAAATTGGTTTCACTTTCTAATAAAAGGAAACCATTTAATTCAATCAATCTGTATGTGAGAGAGCTGGCGTGAAAAATCTTGACTTTTTCTTGCAGGAATCCATCCAGCAATCGTTCCTTGAGACAGTCCTCAAACCACAGTTACCAGAGGGTTTCCACAATTAGTGTTTTAACAGAATCTGGTGGGGATTCGGCGTGCAGACTGGAAGCCCATTCTCACCTTATCTCTGTGTCCATGTAGCTCTTCTCAGAGAGATGGATTTTTAGCGCCACCTGCAGGCAAGCCAGTTTTGCAGCCAGCTGTGAGGCAGCCAGTGCATCCCCCAATTCGATGGCCCGCGTCAGCTCCATGCAAAGCTCCTCTAGAAACATGGATAGGAAAAGAGCCAAAAGAGAGAAGGGGATTGCATAAGACTTTAAAGTACACAGTAAGGACCAGTCTTTAGGCAAAAATGAATGCAAAAGGAACAGGTTTTTCTGCCCTCCAATCCAATTATTGCGATTTTGTACCGAAGACACCAGCTGGGTGTGTAACATGCCACTTTGTGTTATTAAGCAAGTCAAAAAAATTCAAATTCACATTTTGAGCAAAATTGACAGCTCTAAAGAATAATAAAGTGCAGGAAGGGGGCAGTTAAGACAGGGCAGGGGTCACAGAGAGAGAGAGAGAGAGAGAGAGAGAGAGAGAGAGAGACAGGGCAGGGGTCCACACAGAGAGAGACAGGGCAGGGGTCACACACAGAGAGAGACAGGGCAGGGGTCACAGAGAGAGAGACAGGGCAGGGGTCACACAGAGAGAGACAGGGCAGGGGTCACACAGAGAGAGACAGGGCAGGGGTCACACAGAGAGAGACAGGGCAGGAGTCAGAGAGAGAGAGAGAGAGAGACAGGGCAGGGGTCACACAGAGAGAGACAGGGCAGGGGTCACACAGAGAGAGACAGGGCAGGTGTCACACAGACAGAGAGAGAGACAGGGCAGGGGTCACACAGAGAGAGAGACAGGGCAGGGGTCACACACGGAGAGAGACAGGGCAGAGGTCACACACAGAGAGAGAGAGAGCAGGGAGCACACACAGAGAGAGACAGGGGAGGGGTCACACAGACAGAGACAGGGCAGGGGTCACACAGAGAGAGAGACAGGGGTCACACAGAGAGAGAGACAGGGCAGGGGTCACACACAGAGAGAGACAGGGCAGGGGTCACACAGAGAGAGACAGGGCAGGGGTCACACAGAGAGAGAGACAGGGCAGGGGCCACCCAGAGAGAGAGACAGGGCAGGGGTCACACAGACAGAGACAGGGCAGGGGTCACACAGAGAGAGAGACAGGGCAGGGGTCACACAGAGAGAGACAGGGCAGGGGTCACACAGAGAGAGAGACAGGGCAGGGGTCACACAGAGAGAGAGACAGGGCAGGGGTCACACAGAGAGAGAGACAGGGCAGGGGGCACACAGAGAGAGAGACAGGGGAGGGGTCACAGAGAGAGAGTGAGAGGGCAGGGGTCAGACAGAGAGAGAGAGAGACAGGGGAGGGGGGACAGAGAGAGAGAGAGAGACAGGGCAGGGGTCACACAGAGAGAGAGAGAGACAGGGCAGGGGTCACAGAGAGAGAGAGAGAGAGAGACAGGGTAGGGGTCACACAGAGAGAGAGACAGGGCAGGGGTCACACAGAGAGAGAGAGAGACAGGGCAGGGGTCACAGAGAGAGAGAGAGAGACAGGGCAGGGGTCACAGAGAGAGAGAGAGAGAGACAGGGCAGGGGTCACAGAGAGAGAGAGAGAGAGAGACAGGGCAGGGGTCACACAGAGAGAGAGAGACAGGGCAGGGGTCACACATAGAGAGACAGGGCAGGGGTCACACACAGAGAGAGAGACAGGGCAGGGGTCACACACAGAGAGAGACAGGGCAGGGGTCACACACAGAGAGAGACAGGGCAGGGGTCACACACAGAGAGAGAGACAGGGCAGGGGTCACACACAGAGAGAGAGACAGGGCAGGGGTCACACACAGAGAGAGAGACAGGGCAGGGGTCACACACAGAGAGAGAGACAGGGCAGGGGTCACACACAGAGAGAGAGACAGGGCAGGGGTCACACACAGAGAGAGAGACAGGGTAGGGGTCACACACAGAGAGAGAGACAGGGCAGGGGTCACACACAGAGAGAGACAGGGCAGGGGTCACACACAGAGAGAGACACAGGGCAGGGGTCACACACAGAGAGAAAGACAGGGGAGGGGTCAAACAGAGAGAGAGAGACAGGGCAGGGGGCACACAGAGACAGAGAGACAGGGCAGGGGTCACACACAGAGAGAGAGACAGGGCAGGGGTCACACACAGAGAGAGAGACAGGGCAGGGGTCACACACAGAGAGAGAGACAGGGCAGGGGTCACACACAGAGAGAGAGACAGGGCAGGGGTCACACACAGAGAGAGACAGGGCAGGGGTCACACACAGAGAGAGAGACAGGGCAGGGGTCACACACAGAGAGAGACAGGGCAGGGGTCACACACAGAGAGAGACAGGGCAGGGGTCACACACAGAGAGAGACAGGGCAGGGGTCACACAGAGAGACAGGGCAAGGGTCACACAAACGGCTGCTGCTGACCTGTGCTGATTAAAGGGGGAGAAACCTGCGGTTCTACAGGCTCCCGTTCTGTTGGCAGGGGAGAGCCGTCTGCCACTGGGGGGTGGGTGGAAGAAAGAGAGCGAGAGCGAGAGGGGGGGATAGAGAGGGGAGAGATACAGAAAGAGATGGGGTGAGAGGGAGTGAGAAATGTGGGCAGAGAGGGAGCGAGCAGGAGAAGAGAGTGTAGGTGAGATGAAGTTGGACCGAAAGAGGGTAGGAGAGAGAAAAGGGGGCATGACAGACAGAAAGAGACGGGGAGATCGTGAGACAACAACAAAAAGAGGGAGGAGACAGAAGAATAGAATTAAACAACCTGATGTTACACCAAATCGCACTAATAAAGTATGACTGAAGAGCTTTGAAGGTCACTCAGCCGCAGTGGGAATCTAAAAGCACTGTGCCCGGTTTGTTCAAATACCAGCTGCTACGGTAAAGTGCAATAAGAGATGCTGCTCAACACAAAATACAATGTTAAGCACATTGGCTGGGATTTAAATGGGAAACCGTTTCAAAGAAGAGTGTAGCCAGGGACAGTCAACGAGAGGTAGTGAGGGGTAACGTGCTATTGTGCAAAATGTTTTCAGTAACACAAAATCAAACCTATCCTGAGTTAGTTGTTCAAGCGAAGACAAGGGGCAGAGAATTCATCTATAGTGTTAGTCGAGAAGGATGGGGAAAACTATGGAAACTTCAGGTCAACAAACAAAAACAAAGGTCAGTGTAGAACAAGTAGCTTAACTCCCACAGGGAGAAGAAAATGCAAAATTTCACCACCTTTCCCGAGTATCATTCTCCCGCAAAAAAACATACCCCTGCGGGCCTCTCTCAGGGATGACATCACCACTGTGGCCCACTCTTGCGCCTCCTTCTCACAGCGGAAGTTGAAGCTGATGCGGTTGTGAGGGGGCGTGTCCAGACACAGCTCGTGACAGCGCGGGGACTTGACCTCGTAACGCACGGAGCGTAGGTCGAACTCTACAATGGGCTGATGGAGAAAAAACATTGCAGGGATGAAAAAGGAAAGTGGGAGTGGTGGATGATAAACAGGGGGAAAAAAATGACGATGAGACTCTTTAGCATGCCTCCTCAAATGTGATGGTCACCGGTCACTTAACCTGACCAGTAAAATTAAGGCTAGCAGTATTTCCACCATTCATACATACAAAAGTGTTCTCATAACGTCTTTGACTCATCCACATTTGAACTCTTAGTCATTGCAGACGGAGACAAAAAAAAAAAAAAAAAACCAACAAAAGCATTTTTTTTTTAAATATAACAGGTAGAGATACACTGACTGGGTATAGCCTACCCTCCATCACCAAAAATGGTCATACCATGTCAAGTCAGCCAAAGGTCCCAGCTCGACAACCTCCGATTTTCTTCAAACTGCACAAATATGTAGAACAACCATTCTTAGGACATTTTGCAAAATATTTGGTTCCCCAGATCATTGGTTCATGCTTTATGGCCACTGGGGGGCAGTGTGTCATGCCTCAGAAAAAACATCTATAATACTGGGCCATTTTCAAAGCTCAAAAGTAGCTGTACATAAAATATGTAGCTTACATGCACCTCGATTGAAATCTTTTTTTTTTTTTTTTTTCATACAGGGTGTGTACATAACGCTCCAACATGATTCAAGCATTTTGGCCATAGTTCACAAAATTTTGAATATCAAATGCACATTTCAGGATATGTCTGTTTAAAGGGGCAATAAGCAAAAATGTATAATTTTTAGATTGAAGGAATTAAAAATCGCTATGTGAAGAATGAGAGGTGTAATCTAATCTGGAGTATAGCAGGACGTCACACACCTGCTCTCTGTGTTGATCTCCAGCCCATTGTTCACAAGCCCGGCCCGGCTGCGCGTTCATGTATGTTCATGTGAATTGCCACCCCCTCCTTCCCGAGAATGCATTCATACAGCCAGTGAGCAGTGGCAGCGCATATTTTTTATAAAGCGAATTGGCGGAGAGTGGAACCAAACGTTGACCTAAAGACGAGCAGGATCCGAAATTACATCGAAAGAAACAACGGTCGTTGGCAAAGAAGTTGTCGGATAAAGAAAGGGACAGAACCCGTATTAATACTGGCCTTGCACTTCCAAGGTGGAGAGCACTGCGAGAGCTAAAGGGGCTACAATTCGGCTCGGAGCTAGCTCTTCTTCTCAGGTAAGTAACAACATAAAGTCAAATGCCTGCTTTAATTAGTGTTACAGTAACTTAAAGCACATGTCGCTATGTCGATTCAATTAAATTTAATGTTACAATCGTAGCATGGGTTAGTGTGCGGAGCTTGAGTTGTTAGTGGCTCGATCCCAGCAGTGGTCCAGGCGTTTACGGTGCTTAGCAGCCCGACAGCCAGCTAACAGTTGCAATTAGCTGAAATCTGCAGTTTCGTGAGCATCTCAGGTTCGATGTACTGAGTAATAATGCCGCAGAAACTTAAACTGGCCCGTCATTCTGCCGAATAGCAGAGGAAGAGGCAGGTGTGGCTCATGACACACATTGTTTTGGTCTACAGGCAGTGCACAACAGTAAGCCTAGCGGTGAAACCATTTTGCTTATCGCCCCTTTAAATTCAAAACTGTCCCCTTCCCTCAGCTTTTACAGGCCTCTGATCTCAACAGCCACACAAGCGAGTTTCGCCTTGATCCTGGCAGAAGGCTTAAAATGCCTTTATAACGGTTTGACTTCATACTTTGGCCTTTCTTTTTTCTGCAACAGTGAGAATTCCTCTCTCATTTTTTACTATTCTAGCTTTCTCTACCACATATTTTGTGACCCTAAATACCTACAGTACAGGCCAAAAGTTTGGACACACCTCATTCAATGCGTTTCCTTTATTTTCATGACTATTTACATTGTAGATTCCCACTGAAGACATCAAAACTATGAATGAACACGTGGAATTATGTACTTAACAAAAAAGTGTGAAATACCCGTAGCTGAAAACATGTCTTATATTCTAGTTTCTTCAAAGTAGCCACCCTTTGCTCTGATTACTGCTTTGCACACTCTTGGCATTCTCTTGATGAGCTTCAAGAGGTCGTCACCTGAAATGGTTTTCACTTCACAGGTGTGCCTTTTCAGGGTTAATTAGTGGACTTTCTTGCCTTATCAATGGGGTTGGGACCATCAGTTGTGTTGTGCAGAAGTCAGGTTGATACACAGCCGACAGCCCCATTAGACAACTGTTAGATACATACATAATTCCACGTGTTCATTTATAGTTTTGATGCCTTCAGTGAGAATTTACAATGTAAATAGCCGTGAAAATAAAGGAAACGCATTGAATGAGAAAGTGTGTCCAAACTTTTGGCCTGTACTGTACATTATTTTCTCTTTTGTCCAAGTTGGAAAAGCTAGTGGAATTTCAGAGAATTTAGAGTTTTACGATGTGGGAAGAAACAGCACATTTTTCTTTCAAATCACTGCAATTGTTAAAACTCTCCTCTTCTTTGGCCTCCACTCCATACGATGATAGTAAATATTTGTACCTCTCTTTTACCAGAGGAAATTCTCTCCTTCCATAATCCGCTCTGTCCCCATCTCCCACTCTAGAAACCTTAAATGATGAACTGCCAACAGCCATTAAACTTGTGAAAAAATTTTCATTCAGTTGAGTAGTAGTGTAAAGGGCATCTTGTGATGGTTATTCTTCATTTTCTGATTCAGAGACAAACAAATAAATAAAATACCATGATTACATTAATATTAAACTTTTTTAATTGTGAAATTATCCAATTTTGTCCAATAAAATATGAGATGCACTCTTTCGATCCATTTAGAAAGCATTTACCAAAGCTTGTTGAACTTTGTCCAGTAGTTTAAGGAAAAGCAGATGAACAAAATCTTGTACAGAGGGGGAAATAAGTATTTGACCCCTTGCTGATTTTGCAGGTTTGCCCACTAACAAAGAGTGCAACGGTCTATAATTTTAATGATAGGTTTATTTTAACAGTGAGAGACAGAATATCACCAAAAAAGTGGAATAAGACATTGTATGCATTTTAGGAATTTATTTGCATATTTTTGGTCAAAAATAAGTATTTGACCCCCCGGACAAACCGCATGTTCTTATTTTGTAGAAAAGCCATTATTGGCCAGCACAGATGTCAAACAATTTTTATAGTTGTTGACAAGGTTTGTGCACATTTTGGCAGGGATGTTGGCCCACTCCTCCCTGCAGACAGCCTCCAAATCATTCAGGTCCGAAGCCTGTGGCCTTGCAACCCGAATTTTAAGCTCCCTCCAAAGATTTTCAATTGGATTCAGGTCTGGAGACTGGCTAAGCCACTCCAGACCCTTGATGTACTACTTCTTCAGCCACTCTTTTGTTGCTTTGGCGGTGTGCTTAGGGTAGTTTTCGTGCTGAAACACCCATCCTCGACCCATGTTCAGCTCTCTCACTGAGGGAAGGAGCTGTTGGTCCAGAATTCCATGGTATATGGCCCCGTCCATCCTCCCCTCAATTGAAAGGAGTTGTGCCGTCCCCTCGGCTGAAAAGCAACACTGTGCTTGACGGTGGGGATGGCATTCTATGGGTTGTACTCGGTGTTCTTTGCCTTCTAAACACGGCGAGTTGAGTTGAGCCTAAAAAGTTCTATTTTGGTCTCATCTGACCACATCACCTTCTTCCAGGCCTCTTCAGAGCCATCCAGGTGGTCAATGGCGAACTTCAGGCGGGCCTGTACTTGTGCCTTCTTGAGCAGGGGGACCTTGCGTCCGCTACAGGATTTCAATCCATGACCGCGTTGTGTGACCAACTGTTTCTTTTGTAACTCTGGTCCCAGCTGCCTTCAGTTCATTAACCAGTTCCCCGCTTGTTATTCCTCACCGTTCGCATGATCAGGGACATCTCACAAGGCGAGATCTTGCATGGAGGCCCAGACCGAGGGAGGTTGGTGGCAGGATAGTACTTCTTCCATTTCCTGATCACTGCACCGACAGTTGATCTTTTCTCTCAAAGTTGCTTTCCGATTCTCTTGTAGCCCATCCCAGCCTTGTGTAGGTCAACAATCTTGTCCCTGATGTCCTTAGACAGTTCCTTGGTCTTGCCCATGGAGGAGATGTTGGAATCTGGTTGTTTGGGAGTGGGAAGGTGTCTTTTATACATGTAATGAGGTGAGGCAGGTGTATTTGATGTAAATAATTAGTTGGGATTGGGGGTGTGTCTTAAAGAAAGACTAACTGGCTTGTGGGTCCCAGAATACTTGCTGTTTGGTAGGGGGTCAAATACTTATTTTTCCTCATCAGATGGTTATCAATTTTTATACATTCATATGATGTAATTTTCTGGAATTTTCTTTGTGATTCTGTCTCTCACTGTTAGAATGTATATATGATTAAAATTATAGATCGTTGCATTCTTTTTAAGTGGGCAAACCTGCAAAATCAGCGAGGGGTCAAATACTTATTTTTCCCACTGTGTGTATGGACAGACAGACGGATGGACAAGGGTAACTCTATATGCCCCTGCCATACATTGCAGGGGCATAATACAAATACAGTGACGCTTGAAAGTTTGTGAACCCTTTAGAATTTTCTAGATTTCTGCATAAATATGACCTAAAACATCATCAGATTTTCACACAAGTCCTAAAAGTAGATAAAGAGAACCCAGTTAAACAAATGAGACAAAAATATCATACTTGATCATTTATTTATTGAGAAAAATTATCCAATATTATATATCTATGAGTGGCAAAAGTATGTGAACCTCTAGGATTAGCAGTTAATTTGAAGGTGAAACTAGAGTCAGGTGTTTTCAATCAATGGGATGACAATCAAGAGTGAGTGGGCACCCCGTTTTATTTAAAGAACAGAAATCTATCAAAGTCTGATCTTCAAAACACATGTTTGTGGAAGTGTATCATGGCACGGACAAAGGAGATTTCTGAGGACCTCATAAAAAGGTTGTTGATGCTCATCAGGTTGGAAAAGGTTACAAAACCATCTCTAAAGAGTTTGGACTCCACCAATCCACAGACAGACAGATTGTGTACAAATGGAGGAAATTCAAGAACACTGTTACCCTCCCCAGGAGTGGTAGACCAACAAAGATCACTCCAAGAGCAAGACGTGTAATAGTCGGCGAGGTCACAAAGGACCCCAGGGTTACTCCTAAGCAATTGAAGGCCTCTCTCACACAGGCTAATGTAAATGTTCATGAGTCCACCATCAGCAGAACACTGAACAGCAATGGCATACATGGCAGGGTTGCAAGGATAAAGCCACTGCTCTCCTAAAAGAACATTGCTGCTCGTCTGCAGTTTGCTAAAGGTCACATGGAAAAGCCAGAAAGCTATTGGAAAAATGTTTTGTGGACGGATGAGACCAAAATAAAACTTTTTGGCTTAAATGAGAAGCGTTATGTTTAGAGGAAGGATAACACTGCTTCCCAGCAGAAGAACCTTATCCCATCTGTGAAACATGGTGGTGTTTCATCATGGTTTGAGCCTGTTTGCTGCGTCTGGGCCAGAACAGCTTGCCATCATTGACGGAACAATGAATTCTGAATTACACCAGCAAATTCTAAAGGAAAATGTCAGAATATCTGTCCATGAACTGAATCTCAAGAGAAGGTTGGTCAGGCAGCAAGACAACGACCCTCAGCACACAAGTCGTTCTACCAAAGAATGGCTAAAGAAGAATAAAGTTAATGTTTTGGAAAGACCAAGTCAAAGTTCTGACCTTAATCCAATCAAAATGTTGTGGAAGGACCTGAAGCAAGCAGATCATTTGAGGAAACCCACCAACATCCCAGAGTTGAAGCTGTTCTGTATGGAGGAATGGGCTAAAATTCCTCCAAGCCGATGTCCAGGACTGACGAACAGTTACCAGAAATGTTGAGTTGCAGTTATAGCTGCACAAGGGGGTCACTCCAGATACTGAAAGCAAAGGTTCACATACTTTTGCCACTCACAGATATGCAATATTGGATCATTTTCCTCAATAAATAAATGATCAAATATATTTTTTCTCATTTGTTGAACTGGGTTCTCTTTATCTATTTTCAGGGCTTGTGTGAAAATCTGATGACGTTTTAAGTCATATTTATGCAGAAATATAGAAAATTCTAAAGGGTTCACAAACTTTCAAGCAGCACTGTACCTGCAAAATAGCTTGAATTAGAAGTTCATCAAATCCCTCACCTTAAAAAATTGAATAATTTATGAAATGGCAACACCGACTTAAGTTTAAAGAACAAAATATTACCAGGGGTACTTGAGAATCAATGACTGCAAACAAGAATGACTGAAATTGTCGAAAAAGGATTGCTTTTCGCACAATGGACACAATCTTTGTCCTGCTTTGATGTTTTTGTTGCCTCTGCCACTGATGTAAAGGGCCATGTCCTTAGATCTGAGATTTTCTGCATAACCTTTCATGATGGTCCAAAGGATCGCAGCATGCCCCCTCAAAAGATTCAAAATACTCGAAGAGTCTCTGTGTGGTGATGGAAAATGTTGGAAGGTTTACCACCCAAATCCAGCAGAATACCAATCCTATGCATCAGCAAGTATGCATCGGGCCGATATTTAAACACATTTCCACTGCACTACCTGAGCGCAAAATTTAATAGTCGAAATAGAAATACAGGAAAATAATAGTAATAATTCCTTAAAGGAAGAAAGGTAGCAAAATGGTATAATCAAATTGAGTATTTTCATCCATATTCAGTCAGAATTTTCTGGGGAAAAAAATAGAACTTCATAACCAAAGGTTTTTCCTAATGACAAATTGTATGATTTTTTTTTAAATCCTAAATGTAAGTAAACCAATGTAATATTCACTGTGAAAAGTTACTTTTAGTTCTAGCTAGTCAATAACAATGGGTCATTTAAAAGTGATTTTGTTTTCCATTTGCGATAGTAGTGGACCGCCCAAGCAGCCTCAAGGGTCATTCCATGCCAACTCACCTAGGGGTCCCCAGGTCACCACCTCAGATTTTGCTGGAAAAATTCTTCAATGTAGATCAATATGGCTCTATCCACCATGCAAAAGATTAGCTTTCAAGTCCTAATAGTTTAAAAAAATATAGGCCTTTGAAATTTGAAATGATTAAGAAGAGAGAATGAGAACCAGACAGACCTAACCAGGCTGCCGCGTTATATTAAAAGATTTTCAAATTCGTTAACAATTTACATGTCAAGTTCTATACGCTTAAACAAAATGTTTTCCACCTTCACTGTTGGTTATTTAGATGCTCAAAAGCAAATAAAATCAAGTGCTATGAGTTACATTATTTTAAATTACTCTAGTTCAATTATCTAATAAAAAATGCCTCAAATTTGCGGCAAAGATTCGCCTGAACGTTAATTACTAAATCTTCGGTGCATTTGACTATTACCTGCAATGCAAACGTACTCTCTCTCACATTCATTTTCGGTATGGTTCACAAAATGTTTTCCACTTCACGTAGCCCATATTTTTAAGCTCTTAAAACCAGGGGCATCTTTGAATAACTTCATTTTTTTAAAGAAATATCTTTAATAATGCATACAAAATTCCTTGATGAAAGATGGAATTCAGAGGTCTGTTATTTATTCAGATTATTGACATTTTTTCAATCTAACGCGGCAGCCTGGTTAGGTCCGTCTGCTTCTCATTATCACTTCTTAATCATTCTACGCCACATTTTGATTTTGATTAGTCGGATGGCTGAATAAATGGCTTGATTGCAAGTCAGGCAAAGTACGTGGGAAATGATTTAAGGTGAGCTAATTATGCCAAGGCGATGGAGGCTGTCCAACCTGGCTGGTAATTAGCGGACTTCAAATCACAGTTTTCTTCCCGGATGCAAATGATGACCGCATTAGGTATGCGTCATAGAAAAGGTAATAAGCAATCACGTCTGTCTGCCTCGTAGTGGCAGTTACTTTTATTGCGCTTAAATTAATCGCGATTAATTATTCTGACAGCCCTAGTTTTAACAAAAGCCCTTGCCTCGGGGAGCTCGAAAATGGGGCAATTTTGTCTCCTGGTTTGACCATGTGGTTTAGGACCTTTTAATTTTTTTTCTAAAGATTGCTTCATATAAGGTATCTAGTCACCAAATTATTTTATCCAACGCCCATGGCTTCATTTTAAAATAATTTTTTATTTACATGCACGTTTTTTATGATTATTCACTGTTTTAGTATACAGGAGATTATAAATCATAAACTTAACTGTTTAGCAAAGTGATACTGCAGATATTTGTAAACTGGCATATCAAATTTAAGAATCTGTTATCATGGTTATCAGAATGTTTCTAGAAAGCACATACTCTTAGTTTTAGGAAGCCAAATAAGGCAATTTGGCCCACTTGGTACAAAACAATGTGGGTGCAGGGGTGCACATGAGGCTAAATTATGTTTCTTATTTGGCATTAATGGTGATGAGGTGGTCATTTATTCATAAATAAAGCTAATAATTACTTTTGTAAGTGACTGCATATTATAAATTAGGACAAATTTGAATAATTGAGTAGCAGCTTTTTTATTTACATATATACAGAGACAATGAATATTAGCAATTTTTATACTTTAGAAAACTCTTTAATGCCCTTTCATCTTTTATGACATTCATTATCAAGCACTCAGCGGCACAGAATTTTACATCTTAGAAAACAAGTCTAGAACATGCTTAAAGTCATGCTGTGACAATTGGTACTGACGTTCACCAGATTTTATATCCGGGTCCTCAACCACACAAAGAATGTTGAGTAATGGCACCCAACATTGATCTTTCCTGTTTTCTGGAGGCCATAAGAATGTGTTACCCCTTCCTTGCTTCATGAAGTTCACAAACACAGCATTTTTATCATCATTTCTTGTGACAATGTTCCCGATGTACTATTTTTTGTCATAAACACAAGCAATATATTTCCCAGCCTGGTATACATCCAGTTCAGTTGGGGTTGGGACTAATAACTGGGATGGATGAGCTTGTGTGGTATCGGGTCCTGTGCATACTGTTGACGATACAGCATCAGAAGAAACCCTTCTCATCTCCAGTCGTGACATGTTTTTTAAATTAAAACCCAAGCATATGTTTTGGATTATCATTATAAGAATTTATTTATGAATAGAAAATGTACTTAAGATTATTATTCTCATAAATTAATAATTATATGTTGTTACATAACCTCAGTTAATGCCCCCTGCATATTCACCATTTTTGGTCAAATTGGCATTTTCAACTTCCTACAGATAGAAAAATATTCTTTTTTCAGAAATTCTTTTAACAGATTCTTAAATTTGGTACGCCAGTTTACAAATATCTGCAGTATCCCTTTGCTAGAGAGTTAACGAAGATTTATAAGCTCCTGAATACGGAAAAAGTGAATAATTATAAAAAATTTGCATGTAATTAAAATTGATTTTAATATGAAGCCATGGGCTTTAGATAAAATAATTTGGTGAGTAGATATACCTTATATGAGGCAATCATCAGAAAAAATATGAAGATCCTAAACCCCCAGCCACATGGTCAAACCAGGGGACAATATTGGCCCATTTTCGAGCCCTCCGAGGCAAGGGCTTATGTTAAAACTTTTATAATTCATCACCTAACAGTGTTACCCTGGCAGAAATGTACAAGAAAAAGATAATGACCTTATAATCACTGTGTTATGAGGAAAAAATTTTAAGTTGTTCCATATTTTCAGGAGGGCTCCTATCATTTCACCTTATTTTAGCTCATTTTGGCCAAAAAGCCATTTTTAGCTTCCTATAGAGTGAGAAATATGTATCCTAGAGGTTATCTGATGCCATAATTGACAAATTTGGATGCCACTTAGTAAATATTTGCAATATTAGCTTTCTAAAAGAGTCCATGATAAAATTATAAGCCACTGAAGTTGGAAGAAAATGCGTTTTTCACATGTGGCATTTTTAGGGCCTAATTTCATGGCCTATATTTTTTAAACTATGAGGAATTGAAAGCTAATCTTTTGCATGGTGGGTAGAGTTATATAGATATACATTTAAGAATTTTTCCAGCAAAATCTGAGGAGGTGAACTGGGGAGATTTTTTAAATTTAGGTGAGTTGGCACGGAATGACCCTCAAGCCACCATCTAGCATGCCTTATCTTAGTTTCCTTACTGTCCAGGTAAGGGAAAGTCACTCCAGGAAAAACTATAGATGTGGCTTCAATAGTTCAGATATGGTAGAGCTTTGAAAATGGTCCAGAATTAAGATGTTTTTCAGAGGCATGACCACCCCCCCCCCCCCCCCCTCCCCTCCCCACACACACACACACACACACACACACACACACACACACACACACACAGACATACACACACCACCAGCAGGGGCCATAATTCATGAAGCAATGGTGTAAGGAACCAAATATTTTGCAAAACGATCTGAAAATGCTGGCTCAACACGTTTGCGAGTTTTGAAAAAAAAAAAAATTGGAGACTGTCAAGCTGGGATCATCCTGACATTTGCCCGATTTGATGTGGAATGGCCAAAAAAAAGAAGTTACAATTCTCAATATTGAATCTCCCACACCAGAATCACATTAAACATCAATTTCCACATTAACGAGCACATGCAGTAAACCACAGAACAACAAATGAAAAACCCAATTACGAGATCAGTAGCTAACTAAATAATGCGTGCAGAGGTGGTGGGTGGTAGCTTCAGTTAGGACCTAAAGTGTTTGGCCAGTGACATTATTTTGCCTCAGTAGACAACCACAATGGATGTGAAACAAATCAATCAAGATATGACTAAAGTGTAGACTTTAAGCTTTAATTCAAGGGGGTTCTCCAAAATATTGCATTGATCATTCAGGAATTAGCCTAAAGCCATATTTGTACACAGTCCTCTATTTCCAGAGGCTAAAAAGTAATTGGACAAACTAACATAATTACAAAGGTAAGGATTATTTTTAATTCTTGGATGAAAATCCTTTTCTGTTTATGACTGCCCCAAGTTTGGAACCCATGGACATCACCAAATGCTGAGTTTCGTCCGTTGGGATGCTTTACCAGGCTTTTGCTGCAGCAGCCTTCAGTTGTCTTCAGGGTCTTTCTGCCTTCAGTTTTGCCTTCAGTAAGTGAAAAACAGCTCAGTTGGGTTGAGGTCAGGTGACTGACTTGGCCATTCAAGAGCATTTCATTTCTTCACCTTGCATTGCTTTCACATTATGTTTTGGATCATTATCTATCTGTACTATGAAGCGCAGTCCTTTCATTTTTGCAGCATTTAGCCAAATCTGAGCAGATTGTGTAACCAACCCTGTACACTATAGAATTCATCCAGCTACCTCTATCAGCAGTCACATCAATAAACATCAGTGACCCTGTCCCTTTGGCAGCCATACATGCTCATGCCATAACATTGCCTTGACCGTGTCTGATAAATGATATGTTTTGGATCATGTGCCATTCCTTTCTTTCTTCATACTCTTTTCTTCCTATCATTCTGGTACACGTTGATCTTGATTTCATCCGTCCAAAGAATCTTATTCCAGAGCTGGTCAGGCTTTTTGAGATGTCTTCCACCTCCAAGGGATTGTTCTTAACCTGGCTAGATGTTGAGAAGCATTTTTTGTTCACAAAGGAAAGAATATGGTGATCATCCACAATAGTTGTCCTCTGAGGTCCTCCAGACCCTCTGGTGTTGCTGAGCTTGCAAGTACAGTCAGGGTTTCCACCACCTATAATTGATCGTGGCGCACCGCCACGGCAAAATAAAAGCCGCCACGCCTATCCAAAATGACCTTACATAAACTACAAAAATCCTGCGGACAATCAGGTGTCGCCAGTTCTCCTTGTTAAGTTAAAATGAGGGATAATAACTCTTGACCTGTTGGGCTATTCCATCTCAAATGGACAAGTAGCATGGGCATTTGTTACCACCATCTCTCAGATTGTCCTAATTTTTCCACCAGCAGTTGCTATATGTACATGGACAAAAATCCCAAAATTTGGGCTGCCAATCGGAAATGGTCACAAAATGGCAGGCATTTTAAAAATCACCTTTCACGCGCGTCATGACGTGCCCTTCGACTTTTTTCAAACCCCCCCCCCCAATAAATCAAAAACTATAGCACCTATTGGCACAAAACTTGGCGGCCTCATGTAATTTTTCATGCTGATTCTGAATCTGCAGTCAAATAAATGGATGAAAATGGATGAAAACTCTTTTCGGGGGGTACCAAACTTTGGCCCCCCTTATCACAATGCTGCCACATGAAGTCAAAATGGAACTTGTTTTATGCTCATCATCACTTCTTCTCTAGAATATCAAAAAATTGGAGAGGTTTCCTGCATCGTTTTGATGTAATCCTCCAAAACGTAAAATAGATATTTTGTGAAAACAATATCGCCATGTAGGCCCCTGCACACACATGCACATTACACAAATGTAAAGAGACTCATAACATGAATACTTTTTGTCTAGCTTTTCCATGGAAAACTTGTCCTGTGTACATATCCACAGTTATGCTCCTCCAAAGTCAAATGTAATTACCATTTCACTCTCAAGTCACACCTTCTCTGTCAAAGTGGATGTAAAATTACTGAGACATTCTTCTGTCTGTTTTATTTCAGAGCCCTCCAGTTAAGTATTGGCGTCCAGTGCTCCCTGTTGCTGAGGGAACTGACACTGAAGGCAAAAAATGAATGAGGGGGACCCACCAGACCTCTTTTCCGGCAGGCCAGAAGAGGTGGCCACTGAACTCCCTGCGATGCATAAAGTTGACCAGTAAATTCTGCTTTTCATCACATTTTTCTTCAATACACACAATATACCTCTTTGCATCATATACCACAGCAAGATGATTTTCCTCACTCGGTTAAGGCACTGCATTGCAGTGAAGAAGTGACTATCGTGTCGCGGGTTCGAGCCCCGGTCGTACCAACCAGCAGTGGTCGGCATGTTTTTCAGAGTAGCACACATTTGGCCATCGCGCTACAGGGTTTCAAATTGGGAACGGACTGTCAGGAAAGGGAAATAAATAAACAGCTTTTTTTGTTGCTCAAGTGCCTCCTGCTGGCCAGACGAGCGCTCGTCTGGAACATTCTAAGTCTGTTCATGTCTGGGTATCCTCCGCCCTCGTTCTGAACTTGCGAAGATTCAACAAACAAGTGTAAAAGAAGCAGTGCCTGTCAGCCACGGGCTTCGGTGGAGAGCCGTGAACTGTCTTCACTCTCCTGAGTTGGCAGCAAGGGGTCGCATACGAACAAACCTTGTACATAGTTCACCAGTTGGGCATTCCAGATTAGGGTGGGATTGGAGATGCCAAATTTATTAAATTAAAAAAAAAAAAAAAAGAAAAGAATTTTTCTAGTTTCAAATCCCCCACGTTGACAGTTGGCTGTGATTTTGAGATCAATGTGCATACATAGACTTCAGTTATTACATTGCCTACATGCTGATTAATGAAAACAAGCCACACCTGATAAAGCTGAGTTTTGACCTGATGCTGAAGCCCTCTTCTACAGTTTCAAAAAAATCCTGGGGGAAACCCTGACATTCCCTTTTTTTTTTAAAGTGTTACAGATTTGACCTTGATAGGTTTGCTTCTTTCCTTTTTTCAGCCAAATGACAGCCTCCTTCATCTGCATCAACGCCTCTTTGGCCCAAATATTCAGAGTTCCCATAATCAGCTACCAAATGCAAATCCAACATGTAGAATAAGCTCCATACCTTTTATCTGCTTAATTTGACATGAAATAAAGAAGGAACAGATCACAACTGGCAAAGAAGCTCAGTGTCATTCAATTGCGCTTCTTGTGCCACTGAAAAAATGGAGAAGTATGAAAATGGTTCCAATTACAAATGGTTAATGCAAGACTATTGTGAAACCCCTTAAATTCAGACCTATAGTCTACATTTCCATCGCATCTTGATTGATTCATATCAAATTCACTGTGAAGGTGTAGACAGGCAATATAATGAACATTTTGTCGTTGTCCAGGTACTTCTGGACCCAATACACAAAACATCCCAGGGGCACCGAGGGATTACATTTTTACCTTGATCTCAAAACTGGCGAGATGACGCTTCTTACAGAGTGGTACCAAGGCGCAAAGCACCATGTGGTTTTGTGCTTTTTTATTCGTAAGCATATTGCTTGTAAACTATCACGACAAAAAAACCGCTGAATCAAACAGGTAAACACTTTGCTAAAACAGCAAGTAATTAAGCTACTGCGGCTATTTTTCCGGTAGTGTTTCCATTCATATTATGTCTACATGACGCTATGCAAATAACAGCATACTTGTCAATACGCCATCGCGCTCCACATTCAAATAGAAAAGAATTGACGCCGAGAGAATCGAAAGAATTCACGCCGGGAACACGACAATCACCGCACAACAGTCTCTTACCACACTCCTACGGGTACCATTAGCATCCCTCAGGGTGAGGCGGAATTCCCCGGCCCGGCCCGGGTCCATGCTAAGCTGAAGACGGAGGCACTCATCTCCGGCTCCAGGAAGACATAACGGACGGATCCCTGAATGGCACACTGACACCCGCACCGACATTAATACGGTGTGGCAGCTGGCCTGCGAATGCATGGCCCGGGTGTAAGGCGGGGAAGGTGCCAGTGGAGGCGTGTGAGTCCACCCGCCCGAGCTCAGCGCCATGCCGCTGGCCCTTCAGGCGGGGGAAGGAGCGTCTTACCACTGCGTTTAGGCCTGTTTTTTCCCCCACTGCAGTCGCCCAACACGTCTGGCGGAATCCTTTATTTGTATAAGGGAAGAAAGGCGCCGCTTCCTCAGCTATAATTCCCCAGTCAGATATTCATCCTACGGAGTATCTTAGCAAAACAGGAAACGAGTGCGTCCTTTCTCTGCCCCCCATGAAATTCCGGCACCGAAGATACGGTCCTATCTTGGCGCAGCGTAATTGAACACTCCACGGGTGCATCTGAAAGCATAGGCTGCATCCTTTGAAGGCTGCATTTTTAGGGGTCGTCACTTAATTCCATCTACCGAACTGACGTAGCATCATTTCATCTCCGTTGAACAGCGTTTGTTTAATTGAGTTGTAACTGGTTTCCCTAACCTTAACCTTAACTCTAACGCCAAACTCTAAACCTGACCCAAAATGTAACCTTGTCCCTTACCCTATATGTCAGTTTGGCGGATGGAAGTAAGCGATGACCCCTAAAAATGCAGCCTTCCAAGGCTGCAACCTAGGCTTTGAGATACACCCCGAGATGAGAAAAATTAAGGTGACATTGGAAGGAACTGCGCGAAATGCGCATGAGTTATTCCATATAAAATCAGAAAATTCCGAAAATAAGTTCCCGCCTGAAGCCCCTCATAATTAGCTGATTATTTTGGATGATAGCCCTAACTTTAGTTAATTTAAAGTGCAAATTAATCTAATTTTCTAATAAAAAAATAAAAAAAAACTAATCTGGTATGCGTTTGGCCAAACAGTTCATAAACAGCATCCTGCAAAATAAATGCCACAAATTCGTCGCTATTTCTCAAAAATGAGCTTTGAATTGAGGTCCGAGCGAAATTTACAAAAACAAAATGAAGATTGACCCAAGTTTGCCAATGGACCACATCGAAGTTAGCTTGCAATATTGTCCATTGCGTGTGACGTCAGGCATTTTCGGCTGTGGGTGCATCTCAAGGCATAGGCTGCATCCTTTGAAGGCTGCATTTTTAGGGGTCGTCGCTTACTTCCATCCACCAAACTAACATTTAGGGTAAGGGATTTGATTAAATTTGGGGTAAGGGTTAGGTTTGGGGCAAGGTTTAAAGTTATGGGTTAAAGTTTAGGTTACAGTTAGCAAAATGAATGAAGACTCACTTCGGCAAAGGCAGTTTAATAGAGATGAAATGATGTCACGTCAGTTTGGCAGATGGAATCAAGTGACGATCCCTAAAAATGCAGTCTTTGAAGGATGCAGCCTTCACTTTGAGATGCGCCCTGTGTCGCAATTCAGAGGCTGCATCCTTCAAAGGCTTCAAATGAAGACCAGTTGCATCACAGCGGCGCGACTCGACCATCTCATTTCGAAGGCTCCTTCATTTCGCTAAAATTTTCATTCACGTCTCGCCGTATGGTTCGCAGCCCATAGGCTTATTACAAAAGGAAAGTGCATGCAGCCTCTTCATTCATCACGTAATTCAACCTTTGAAACTTCCGAAAACTGTATAAATCAAACACTACCGAATCGCGTACCTTCCAAGTCGTTGTTGCTCTGAAACTTCTGACAAAAGTGTGCAAATATTGAGTAAAAATGGTAGGAATGAATGTTGAGTAAGTGGTTGTCAATGGAAATCTATATGAGATACTCTGATTTCACAGTGCACTCATAACAAACAACAAGGCCCTTACCGGTCAAATTAGTCCCTCTGCACAGTTGGGGCGCCTTTCCCGAAATCACAGATGCTTAATTACATTGTTGGTACCACTGATTGAATGGACGAACTGTGTAAGTTGCTAACATAGCACCTGTGCTTTTGCTTGCAAACATATTGCATGCAGTGGTACCAACTATGTAAGTAAGCACAGTAGTCATAGGAAACTTGAATTTATTAATGGTGAAAAGCATTAACATGCTAGAATTTTTTATCCCATTGACTCGCACAGACTAGTAGCTTACGCTTTTATCATTCTCCAATTGCAGCTCATGGTCTCGTTCCGGCTTTGCCACCATGCCTGAAATTTTGATTTTACTCAAGGTCTTGTGGTGGAAGATGGATTTAGTTTCGTTTTGAGTAATTTTTTGAAATAAACAGTTTCCACACTCATTTTTAGATGGGCTAATTAACCTCTTAAGCCCTGATCCTCTGGTTCAAAAATGGCGTGCCCAAAATGAAATGAGTATATCTCTGCAATTACTTAGTCCATTTGAATAATCATGGTATCATAATAAAGGAAACATCATTTAAGATTTCTGTCGTGCTGTAAAAATCAGTATATATGTCACTGAGTCAGAGTAAATGAAGAAGGAACACAGCATAAATGAAAGACCTCATTTGCACCTAACAAAGTTTTACCTCTATCCCTTGAGAACTTATTAGTTGCAATCTAAAACCTCAAAAAAAGCATAGAATCTCATCATTATCTGTGCCAAAGTTCATTCTAATCAAGTGAATCAGAGCAAAATTAGAGAGGAATGCCTAGGTGGCTTCTCCAAATTGGCAGTTCGGGTACCTTGTATGCCATTTTAGATCTCTCTCTTACCAAAATGTAAAACTCATATCATTTCATCTATATGGCACTACAGGCATACATTCCATCCAAATACAATCAATTTTTGATTTTTCAAATTTTTATAATCATTTCTACCAGTCCTGTATACATTTTCCCTTTCAAAGAAAATACATACAAAGAAAATGAAGTTTGACTCCAGTGGAGCAGATTTATTTAAAAATAACAGTGAATAAATTAATAAAACAAGCAAATAAACAAAATTATAAATACAAATATAGAAAGACCAAAACCCCAGCACTTATTTATACAAGAATATTACTTTTACTGCCTAAATAGGAGCATACCATGCAGGCTTAGATCCCTAGGCTTTGAAGTGAGAGTTGTTCGCTTTAATCACCAGGCCACATCAGCTGATGAAGTTCCAATTCTCAAATTGCCAATGTAAAGAGCGAGTCAAGAAAACAGGTCATGCACCCCAGTTGAGCGTTTACACTGTCGCCTGTCTTAGTGCTTGTGCTTAATGACGCAAAGATTCTCTATCAGAAAAGACTTTGAAAATGACTGTTTAATATTTAGCGGATAATCATACTGAAAATAAAACAAACAAACCAGTTAAGCGTTTACATTGTCGCACTCTTAAAGTATATGTAAATTGCCCATGGACTCAGCTTAATGCACCAGGAATGCGAGGCTCTATCTCAGGCTAGGTTTGTGCGATTAAGGTGGTTCAGGAATCTTTGGAAATTCCAGACCCATAGAATCAAATAGCCACCCGCAAAGTCTTACTGACAGCATCACACGCCGATCACAGAGTGGAAAATACATTGCAACCAAGCAGAATGCTCAGGAGCTAAAATCCTTTGAGGCAGTGCCCCAGGGGGAAAAAAAACATGCATGGAGACTGGCAGATCTGGTTTTGATATAACAGGGACACATTGGGCTAACAATAGCAAACAAAGAGTTTTTTATTACAAAATATCAAAGATAAGAAAAATTTTTTTCTTATCTCTGTAGAATGTAAAGTGTGTGTCTGCTGTTCTTTAAGTGTGGTGTCAGTTTAAAATGACAAGGCTTATATCGTTGAATTCTGTGGACTTTCCTTTTTCATTTGAGGTATTGTTTGTGTGCACAGCACAAATTCAGTAGAAATGCTAGCAACTCAGTGCTGATATTTTAGCCTATGTTTTGCTACATGGTTATTTACTTGCTTGGTGTTTTAATTGTGCTCGGTTGAGGTGAAAATGGTCAACATGAGCTTTTTGCAGAGTTTCTTCGCATAGTGGATAAGCTGCATGACAATGTTGCGATTTGGAAACATGCTGTATTTATTATGCATAATGACCGCCAAATGAATGAAAAAAAGCCAAATGTATGTTGTGTTCCACTCAAATCCATGTCGTGACAGAGGCATCGTTTTTTTCCATTGCAAATCATGTCACACAGACCCACTGTATTCTTTTTCTCTTGCCTCCTTTTTGTGTCGGATTGGGTTGGGTTCGGGTTGAAAATCAGTGCGAGTTTTAGCGGGGCGGGCGGGTTAGCTGTCACGTCGGGTCGGGTTGGTGTGGGTGTTAAAAAACCTTGACCCGCGCATCACTAGTGTATAGTGTATAGTATAGTGCATGCCCGTTCCAGATTAACAGCGTTGCTTGTGATCTCCCCTCGAACACATTCGCCAATCCGCACAGATGACACATATTCTTGGCCATTTGCACTGTGTAATGAGATTGGCAATCTTATGAAATGGTGACCTAAATAAGCACCCATGGAACGCCATTTTTATAGATGGCGTTGGTCAATTCCATACTTCCTGGGCTGAAGTAGCTAGCCTAGCGTCTCCCATTGAAATTAACAGGGGTGGTACTTCCTCGATCTCTCCAGTTCTATTATATTATCTCCATGATCATGGTTGGTTAAAACAAGTCATACCAACTAAAGGTCTAATTTTTACCTAGATTTTGGTAACAGGCTCATCTTGCCATGATTCCTTCTGCGTCAAAATTATGGTTGTAATATCCTCATATTTCAACACTTGTAGAATGTAGCTAATGTTTGTGAAATGGGGAAACAACAGAAGTGTTCATGTTTTATTTAACTCTGCTGGTTACATGCACCAGGATGAGCAGCAGTGCACAAACATGCTAGTGATTAAAAATAAAGTTCGCCAGGTGAAGGATTATTGAGTAAATTAAGTTATTTCAAAAATCTATGTCATAATGGTGAGTGCAATCAATTGCACACCCATGCAACTGTGTGCCCCTTCTGTGAGGGTGCGTTCAGGAACCAGAAGCGAGACCCAAAATATCCAGCAAACTTGTTCTTTATTAGCTCTGGGGTGGAAACCCCTGCAGGACAGTAGGCAAAGTAGAGTCCACAATTCAAAATCAGAATCCAGTAGTCGCAATCCAGTTCGTAAACAGGGCAGCAAATAGAAGACTCAGGGTCTGGCAGAGCAGGTCCGTTACACGGGCACAGGTATATCAGAGATGAAGCCAAAATCAAAATCCAGTAGACGTAATCCAGTTCGTAAACAGGGCAGCAAATACAAGACTCAGGGTCGGGCAAAGCAGGTTTGTTACACGGGCACAGGTATATCAGAGACGCAGCAAAAATCAAAATCCGGGACGTTCCAGTCAGAAGTATAACACGAAGAGCACAAGGCATAAACAGCACAGCACAAGGAAAGCACAAGTTCTGACAAGAGTTGATAGTGAAAAGACTGCTTAAATACACATATGGGAAGTCACACAGACAACCTAAGACAAACAGACGACTCCGGTTAGGGAGTTCTAAAGTGCACAGAGTGAGAGGCAAAACAGTGTTTAACAAGGTGCGGAGACCTTGTTGAAGCACAGTAAAGTAAATTGAGTGAAGGCAGGAGGCGGAGACTAGAGCAGAGTGAGTGCTGAGGGCTCGTTAGTCAATTAGTAATGTGCAGCTATACAATCACTAGTGCTTGTTAGTAAGTCAGTGTACTATAAACAATGTTTGTTAATGTTAGTAATTTATCTAAAATAATGAACTGTTAGTATTTGTTAGTAAAGATAGAACAGCAAGGTGAAGGAGGCAAACGAGATTGGAGGGAATAATTGAAATCCCAAAAACCATGAAATCACCTGAAAGCGTGGCACGCAAGACTGTGGAATAAAACTGTCACATCACATATGACCAGACAGGGGAGACAATGTGCAATGCAGGTTATGGAGAAATACAAAAACCAGAATGATAATCTCAACTGTGAATATGAGAAATGGCAGGCAAAAGACAAGGCAAGGCAAAATACAAAACATGGCATGGACTACCTCAAAAAACATGGCATAGAAGCAGAGTCATAACAAAAACATGGTCTGGAACAACAGAATCACAACACCCTCATTGCATTCTCTAATGCAGTGGTTCACAAACTCAGTCTGGGGCCTCCCCGGGTATGCTGGGTTTTGTTCCAACCACAATTGTAATCGTAGGGTGACAACAAGCTGTTAATTTGCCTTAATAAGGTGCATTTATTTTTAGAGCAGTAATTTATCCTCTTTACACATATTTTGATGGATATGCATACATGCAGTGAAGAATAAATTCCATTTCCGCGTTGTGATATATGAGTAGCAACTTCATAACCTTGCGAAAATGTGCGATAGGAATTCCTATAAATGTGCTATAGGAATCCAATAGAATTCTATAGAACTTTCTGTGGACCCAGTTTTACACAGTATAAATAGTTTTATAGAGTATAAATACGGTCCACACTAACAGAGAGAAATACGTGTTGCAGGCACAACCGATACATCTAATTGAAATACACTGGTTTTAAAGTTGTGCTCAGGGTCACGAAAAAAACTGGAAATTCGTATTCAAGTACACGATTCAATAGATTAAATGTGGTGACTATTTCACGATCTGCTGTGAAACTGGGTTGATCGAACAGATTTACGCTCTATTTTCACAACAGAGATAAAATAGTCCTTGTAGTCAGTGAGCAAATCAATTGTGAATAAATGATCTGTCCGACGCGAAATCCAAAATATACCATGTCCGGCAGCTGGCAAAAAGTAAAAGTATTGATATGAGAACAGATTTATTACGAAATCAAGAATAAAAATATATAATCAACAAACAGAACATCCAGAGAAGATCGCCCGCAAATGAATAAATCACAGTGTTCATTGGATGTTCTGTTTGTTGTTAAAATGCTTCATTTTATCCTTTATTTCATTATCAATCTGTTCTAATCTAATCAACTGTCTGACATTGAGTTATATTGAAACCATCCGACTGTCGAACATGGAGATATATTAAAACCCTGTCAGACTTTCGGACACGTGGACACGTGTTCAACGCAATCTGTCGTGCGAAAAATTCGTTTCGCGTCCAGTGTGCAAGCGGCTTAAAACTAGGCTAATATTATTATCACTTAGGTTTTATCGTTTTTAGTGGGGGAAAGGAATGCAGCCTGATTGCTATGATCTCGTACTGAGTTAAGATCACATCGTGAACATAATTGTGTATAACGTATCTTGCATTGTTGTCCATGCATGTTAATCCCAAAATTTTAAGCAGCAACAGGGTGAAATAATAGGAACACGCTATCCATCGTTTCTCTTCCCAATAATGCAGGCAGAAGAAATAAATGAGCGACCGTCGTATTTCATTCCAACTTCATAAGTTTGAATGATCTGGCGTAGTTTTGTTTTGAAATTCCATTCAAGTTCGCTAATGGTAATAATTCAAGAATGCCCTAGCTAGCCAGCTGACTCATATTCGTAATGCTTAATATAGTCGTAAGCAGTGCAGAAAACATGCCTGAAGCAGCAAAGTAAAATGCAACATTAACGCATCATGCAGATATAGTACAGAGGCTTCTATATTCCAACACATTAAAGGTAAGGAGAGGAGCTCATTTGATTGGTGAAGATTTGACTTTGTAAGAAGAGGTCAGAGGAACACCAGGTGCAGGATGCAGAAGTGTTTATTAAACACAAAACACTAAGGGAGAAATGGCAGACACGCCAGAAACAAAACACCGTGCACAAGCACTGAACAAATGGGAGAACTGAGGTACACTGCCAAAGGCAGGGGGAAACAGAAATACTCTCTCCAAGAGAGGATGAACTAAGAAAACAAAAACTGAACCTAACTATACTGACGGACACACTGGGAGACTTACACAGGGCAGACAAGACTAAAGCACAGCAAACAGAAAGACTCGGGAATCATACACGGGAGACACTCAGAACGCACGAGGAGCTGAGAGTTCACCATGTAGTACAATACGGAGGATCCATCTGACAATCGCGTCCAAAGCTCCCACATTTATGATCACGAGAGGAGGCGGGGACTCAGAATGAACAGAAACACATGGGATTAATAAACAACCTCACGAGGACCGGGTTAACAATAATGACTCGAGACAAGACGCTGAGACGAGCAATCGAGCTTGACGGTTTAGATTAAGGCAACCTAAACGTGACAAGTAAAAAGCACCACAAGAAAAGCGAAAGGAAAAGCACAGGGTTATAAATGCAGCTAATCAGAGCTCAGGCGGAAATCACAAAAGCCAGAATCTCACACACTGGCTAAATGAGTTAATCAATGTTAATACTACGTGACGAAATATTTACAATCACCCTTAAATAAGTGCTGGTTAGTACGGGTTAGTAATCCTATCAGAGAACGCATTCACTCAGAGTTTCGCGAGACCCGGAATTAAATACAGCTGGAAGCAATGAATGAAATACCAGAGCCAAACCGAAAGTAGAAACGTGATTGGACGACGAAACGCAGGCATGCTGAAGGCAGTCACGCGACACCACTGGAGAGAGATTGGGAACGGATTGTCAGACGGCTGAACTGAGAGCTGGAAAATAAACGAGACGAAAGTAAAGCACAAGCACAAATGAGCACGGGACAACACACGAAAGGGCAGAATCATAACAGACTTGGCTGTGTCATACCCAAACTCAACAGACGCCTGGACACACCCCGTTGGCCCGGCACACCCCCCATTCGCCGCGCCTGCGCCTGGTCTATGAATTTAGAGCCCTTTATGTTGCTACTCTCTCGTCTTCCTTGAACGGTTAATCAGGCCCGGCGCTAGAACAGGGAATTGGGGGGCACAGTGTGGAAACATTTTTTATTGATTCATTTAATTATTATTAATTGCTTATCCTTGCTCGCTCATATTCTGTTTTAGTTCACAACTTCATAGGCCTAGAGTGTGTGTGTGCTTGCATATTTCTGATTTAGCAGGGGTCTGCATAACTGTACTAGTGAGTCATGACATGTAGCCTATCTAAAGTCATGACAACTTGAATGTCTGTACCAAGGACAAGATGTTTTTCTCTTTCTCTAAGTTTATGTGTTTATAGAAAGCTCCGGTATCCATAACAAGATAAGCTGGAGCCAGAGCTGAGAGAGAAGGCAGGTGCTCTCCTCCCTGGCAAGATGTGTGTGTATCCCTAGACAGCTTGACGTTGCGTGAGACCTCATGATGCGTAAATCAGCGCGGGGGGAGGAGAACGTCATGGAGTGCCCCTACAAAAACCAGAGAGAGACTAACTGTATCATCCTCCACTTTGACCTGAACTTCTGTATGTGGGGATCCTTTTTTGCAAAAAAGTAAACAGACTTTGGCTTGGATATTAACTTCTTTGCCTCCGACTGATTTTTTCCTGAGTCGTCTTGAGTTTTCTCTTGTGAAGGTAATACTTGGAATGTAAAATCAAAATTCCTTTAACATTGGGGGCTTGTCCGGGTAATGTAGTATTATTAGATAGGTCTTCTTTAACACAATGGAGTATACATTTTTTTTTCCCTCTCAATGAATTGTAATTAAGCAATCCACCTCAGCCTAAAGTTCCGCTAACACAGGAAATGCACAGTCAGGGCATATTAGCCCCAACCATTCTTACGTTTTCCCTCATCATCAGCAGAAGCGGGTGGAGTCACTTTAGACTATGTTACAATTTCCCAAAAAAAAAAAAAAACTTTATATTTTTAGTCACCTCCGAGCACATAAAGGTACTTATTCAAAAATAAATGTAGAAATCACAAGCAAAGTAATATGTGATCACGTTACTAGTGGACTTTTGAATTTAGTCTTGTGTTAATACTTCAAATTGTATTTCCCCAAATCTATTTTATTTTATTTATATTTATATTTTTCACTTATCTTCAGCAGTGCTCTCTGTGGAAAAGTTCCAAGAGGAGTTAGAGACAAACAATAATGAACAATTTTGTTTTAATTCAACTTGTTCGGATCATTCCCTGTAAAAATTAAATAAACAGATTAAGGTTATCCGCTACTCAGTTCCTTTGCCATGAAGACACTCTTTGACAATTCCTGTTTCGCTTATGTTCCACCCCTTGTTAATTTTTTTAAGTTCCTGCACCTGTGTCTGCCCGTGGCCCCCTGCCTATATCTGTCTCCCTGCAGCAAGCCAGTTCAGATCTGACTTCGCTCCCGTTCACACCACTCCCTGCCCGGTGCACCTTCCTCTGGTCCCCTCATCTCTCTGAGTGTTCATCAGCCGCATTCCCAGCCCAGTCCAGCCTTCCCTTCCTGCTGCCTTCAGCCCTTGGTGCCCCCTGTCTCCAGAGCCCTGTGTGCCACCTGTCCTGTGCCCAGTGTGCCAGTCCCCTTCGCCGTCTCCAGAGCCCTGTGTGCCACCTGTCCTGTGCCCAGTGTGCCAGTCCCCTTCGCCGTCTCCAGAGCCCTGTGTGCCACCTGTCCTGTGCGCAGTGTGCCAGTCCCCTTCACCGTCTCCAGAGCCCTGTGTGCCACCTGTCCTGTGCCCTGTCTGCCAGTCCCCTTCGCCGTCTCCAGTGCCCAGTGTGTCAGTCGCCTTCGCCGTCTCCAGTCCCCAGTGTGCCGGCCGCCTTCACCGGCTTCCAAGCCTGCATCCCTGCCGTCCTGTCTGCCCCCCTCCTGATGTTCCCCCTGACCCTTCTCCCGGCCAGCTGTGCCACCCGAGTTGGCCATCTGCCAGCTGTGCCCACTGTTTCGTCTTGTGCCGGCCCTCTGCCTGTAGCTCCTCGTTCCGAGTGTCCCCCCAGCTCCTTGTTCCGAGTGTCCCCCCCCCCCCCCCAGCTCCTTGTTCCGAGTGCCCCCCCCCCCCCCCCCAGCTCCTCGTTCCGTGTGTCCCCCCCCCCACCTCCTCGTTCCGAGTGTCCCCCCCCCCTTCCTAACAAGAAGAGAATAACAAACCATCAAGAAGAAATGCTTTCAGCAGTTCAAATTTCTTTTTCCTGCCCGTTTTTTCCTCCTCTTGAACACATGCTGTAAGACGTATACACAACTGAAGATTTCCAAAATTCTGAAGATTAAAGGTTCTTTAAAAAATCTGGTTGCAAAATCTGCATAAAAAGGTAGGAGGGCAAATCAGACAAAAAAAGTATGGAAAAGTCAGGATGCCTGAAAGCCAGTATGTGTTGTATATTGACAAACCCAAATCAGACAGTGATCAGGGTATGGGCCACAAACAAAATTTGAACCCAAAATCTCGAACAATTTACCTTTGAAATTTAACTTCCAAATTTCATCATTTCAATGCCCTTAATGATCCTTGGGTTCTCGAATTAAAATAGTTTGTTTTATAATGCTACAGGAACTATCTTTGGCGAGCAGAATTTTCAAAATCCCATTTTTCCCCAAACCGGTTAGATTGTCAATGACACTTCTTGATAAAAATCTGTAACATATTAATGTATTTAATCCCCAATGTAGGTTTGAGCCTCAATTTGAAATGGTGAAAACTTACCCTATACAATTTTAACATTTAATACAATATCTCAAAGCAGCTATTTCTGTTTCACAATACATGTTCTACTGAACTGGTGACATTAATCTCAATCCTTTGTTCAGACACATTCTAAACACAGACTGACGCATTTTAAATCTACTAGTACGGTAGTGATATTCATTCTGAAACAGCCATGCAACTCGATTACACCTCCTTCAAAATTCTCTGAAAATATGATGGGTACCTGGACAGTTTTTATTTTTACTGTGATAATTTTCAACCCCCTGCAGAACAAAATAATTGACAAATTCAGTTTATTATAAACTGTGACTGACAATAATTTAGGAAAAAGATAAATGCAGGCACCGTGTGAAAATTTTTTTTTCTTAGGGGCTCTCTTTGCTGGGTGCATAGGCAACCTCCCAATCTCACCCCAGAAAAAGTGGGGGGTGGGAGAATAGATCACAAATTTAATTTAGGAAAAAAAACATAAAAAATTTGAAAACAAATAATAATAATAATAATAGTAATACCAACAATGATAATAATAATCATGATCATAATAATGTTTTTCTGTTTTTTAGTCTTTCTCTCTCTCTCTCTCTGCAGTCTTTTGAACGTAACGGTGTGGCTAAATATTTATCCAGGGTTTAACCACAGGTAGGACCACCGGATAGATTTACCTGTGGATAAGTGGATTTAACCACTGGATAAACCCTGGTTAACTTTTGAACAACGCTCCCCCAAGGCTGGCTAAAATTTAACCTGTGGATAGTTGATTTTAACCACCTTTCGAACAACGCAGCCCTGGAGGGGATTATACAGTATGTATGCTACCGTGCAGCATACAGCACATTCACAAAAGTAAGCAACCAAACTAACTTGAACTATATTCAAAAAAAAAATAAAATAAAGCATAATAACAGTTTTTCAGATAAGCTCAGGAATGATCCAAAATTCAAATACATTCTCTGAAAACATGGTCTTTGATCTACCAGTTTGCTTGTGGGCATGAACTGCCTGGCACCAAACGGCATAAATTTTCTTACTCAGTTGTCGATCCAGTTATTCAGCTGGTCAAAGAGGCTACAAATCTGTCAGCGCAGACAGTTTTCACCCCACCCATTCCCAACTCTTTCTATCACGAAGTCCCTGCAAAATGATATAAAAGGGTAGGATTGGTTCAGTCATGATCAAAAAAGGGGACCTTTTGGTTGCAACAGAGCTTTACAATTATAAGGTAAGAGAATTCTGATTGTTGTCTTTATCAAAATGTATGGAGCTCTTGTGCTGTTCATCTTGTGTCTCTTTACTGACATTGAATTACATTTTGAATTATATAGTTGCACTTGTCTTTCCTGCAGTTGAAGAGCCAACATGACTTCCTTCACATTGCCCACATTCCTCTGTGTGGTTATTCTCACAAGCATGACTTGGGGTTAGTCATTTCTTATTGTTTCATGGAATGATTCTTAACATATATTTCTAGCTATACCTACTAAAAGTTTTTATTCACAATTGTACAAAAGGCTTTTGCAACATTATAGAACAGCAATGGGCTCGTGCTTTCATTTGTTAAAACCAATTTTTGGATGACATGTCTTCTTTCTTAGTGTAAATAAATTGACACGCAAAGTTCTGCAATGTCTGGTCAAGCATTTGCTCTTTTGTTCTTTAAACAGTTAAGAGTGAGATGTGTCAGGGCCCATGCTATGATGGATGGGTTTACAACAATCATCGTTGCTTCCGGTACATCTCCGAAAAGAAAAGCTGGATTGATGCAGAGGTAGCACATCTGAGAGATGGCTCACTATCAGATCTTCAGGAATATGACCAATTACTAATTTAATAAGTACAGCTATATTTAAGCAAAAATAGTAAGCTCCTCCAGGGCTGCCAACTCTCTGGCATTTGCAGTGAGTGTCAGCCTCTTAGAGGCATTCCCGTGCCTATGCTGCAGTCAGCAATTATTTAATTGACGCTTATTTAAGAGATTCTCACGCAGAATTGAATCCTTGAGCACAGAAGTTAACCAGTTTCACGTGCATTACGGTGGGTTTCAACACTAGAGACATGGAAATCAATTATGACTCTGGAATTCTCACGTTTGACTTAACACAGGGGTTGGAAGCAATGGAATTGCATAAAGACGTTTCAAAAACAATTTAAACAATCAAGAAAACACACATTGCTTCCAACTCCTGAGCGAGGAAAAGCGCACAACGTTTGAAGTCACAATCGCTCCCATGTTACTCGCGGTGAAATCCACCGTAATGCAAGTGAACATGGAACTTCTACTCACAAGGACTTTAACTACATGCGAGAAATAATATTCGTTGGTTGAATAATTGCTGACTACGGTGAATACGCCTTCAAAATGCATGAAACTTACACCATATGCGTGAGATTGCATAGAAGGTTGGCAGCCCTGTATATATACACTCAACAAAAATATAAATGCAACACTTTTGTTTTTGCTCCCATTTGTCATGAGATGGACTCAAAGATCTAAAATTCATTCCAGATACACAATATTACCATTTCTCTCAAACATTGTTCACAAATCTTTCTAAATGTGTGATAGTGAGCACTTTTGCTTTGCTGAGACAATCCATCCCACCTCACAGGTGTGCCACATCAAGATGCTCATCAGACACCATGATTAGTGCACAGGTGTACCTTAGACTGTCCACAGTAAAAGGCCACTCTGAAATGTGCAGTTTTGTCTCACAGCAAAATGCCACAGATGGCGCAAGCATTGAGGGAACGTGCAATTGGCATGCTGACAGCAGGAATGTCAACCAGATCTGTCGCTTGGGCATTGAATGTTCATTTCTCCACCATAAGCTGTCTCCAAAGGCGTTTCAGAGAATATGGCAGTACAACCAACCGGCCTCACAACCGCAGACCACGTGTAACCACACCAGCCCAGGACCTCAACATCCAGCAGGTTCACCTCCAAGATCGTCTGAGACCAGCTACTCAGACAGTTGCTGAAACAATTGGTTTGCATAACCAAAGAATTTCTGCACAAACTGTCGGAAACCGTCTCAGGGAAGCTCAACTGCATGCTCGTCGTCCTCATCAGGGTCTTAACCTGACTCCAGATCGTCGCCGTAACAGACTTGAGTGGGCAAATGCTCACATTCGATGGCGTCTGGCACGTTTGAGAGGTGTTCTCTTCTCGGATGAATCTCGGTTTACATTGTTCAGGACAGATGGCAGACAGCGTGTGTGGCGTCATGTGGGTGAGCGCTTTGCTGGTGTCAATGTTGTGGATCGAGTGGCCCATAATGGTGGTGGGGTTATGGTATGGGCAGGCATCTGTTATGGACGAAGAACACAGGTGCATTTTATTGATGGCATTTTGAATGCACAGAGATACCTTGATGAGATCCTGAGGCCCATTGTTGTGCCATACATCCATGAACATCACCTCATGTTTCAGCAAGATAATGCACAGCCCCATGTTGCAAGGATCTGTACACAATTCTTGGAAGCTGAAAATGTCCCAGTTCTTGCATGGCCAGCATACTCACCGGACATGTCACCCATTGAGCATGTTTGGGATGTGCTTGACCGGCGTATACGACAGCGCGTACCAGTTCCCACTAATATCCAGCAACTTCGCACAGCCATTGAAGAGGAGTGGACCAACATTCCACAGGCCACAATTGACAACCTGATAAACTCTATGCGAAGAAGATGTGTTGCACTGCATGAGGCTACTGACTGGTTCTGAGTCCCCAGACCCCCAATAAAGCAAAAACTGCACATTTCAGGGTGGCCTTTTATTGTGGACAGTCTAAGGTACACCTGTGCACTAATCATGGTGTCTGATGAGCATCTTGATGTGGCACACCTGTGAGGTGGGATGGATTGTCTCAGCAAAGCAAAAGTGCTCACTATCACACATTTAGACAGATTTGTGAACAATGTTTGAGAGAAATGGTAATATTGTGTATCTGGAATGAATTTTAGATCTTTGAGTCCATCTCATGACAAATGGGAGCAAAAACAAAAGTTTTGCGTTTATATTTTGTTGAGTGTATATATATATATATATATATATATATATATATATAGACAGAGAGAGAGAGCTTGCAGACATGATGAAGAGGTAAAATCATCAGAATGGGCAACATGCATAGTCGAAGTGGCATTGATGGTATGTCTGTCAGTTTCAGCATCTGAGAAATGGCTGCAACTCCTCAGGTTTTACGGCCGTCAGGCTTTTGAGTTTACTAAGGGTGTTGCCATGAACAAAACAAAAAAGATAAAAAAAAAAACCTCTTGCGAGCATAATCTCTGTGGCAGTTCGCACCTTGTAAATGAGAGAACTGAGCTAGGTTCAGAGGGAGACAGGTAAAAAAAAATGATATTAAGATATGCAGCTGTTCCTAAAGCTTAGCATTACCATTTTCAGGTGGGAGAGTTTTAAAAATTCACAGCACCGCTGATTGACAATAAAACTGGTGCTGTGAATGTACATATACTGTAGACTCAGTGGCCAAAAGCAAAAACTGAACACAACGTTTAAAAAAAGAAACAAGTAAAAGACAAGCTGATTTATGACAAGTTCCATGTTTAATTAAAATCCAGAATCATCCAACATTTTGCCATTTTGCCAATCACTCCATTTTTAGGAGCTCAGGGGACAATAGGCTGACCTCTGTTGAAGCTAACAGACAGGTCGTGCAGTCGAAGGTCAATGCTCAAATAACAGCTGTTTACAAATGCGATGTGCTCACTGGCTTCTTGGAACACAGAATATGTGAAAACTGAACATAATCTTCACGCTATATATTATCATTATTGTTTGTAAACACATTACAAATAATACTGCTTCACAACACTTTGCCCCTACAACACTTTAGCCCAACAACTCTCTTTCTCTCTTGCAGGTTAGCTGTGTGTCTATCGGAGGAAACCTGGCTTCAGAGTGCTGTGAGGAAGACAGTGCCTTTATGAAGGAGCTCCAAAAAGCTGAAAAAGGTGACGGACCATTTTGGATTGGACTGACAGATTGCCACAAGGTGGGATGAGACCTGTGAAATTTGTAGAATCTGTTTTACTTACAATAGCACTAACCACACATCTTTTACAAGACACATAAGCTATTAGTAGATTGTTTACTAATCATGAACAAACCACTCACTGTATATACATTTATAAATGGTTGTTAAATCACTTATAAATTAAGACATTAACAAGACATTTAGAAGCTATCAGTAGATATTGCACTAATCATGAATAAACCATTTATATACATTTGTAAATGATTATTAAACAATTTATTACTAAAGTTGAACAAGATTTATATATGTTTTATACATTATTAAAAATGCTGCATCAACATTGTTTGTACGTGATTTAGTCATTATCAACTAATGTTATTTCATATGTAGGAAAACATTTTTGAATGATTTAAGAAAATGTTCTTTGATTAAGTACATGTATTTTCTTTTTCATGGTTTCATGACATTTCATAAGAAGGATGGATCCAAAGTTGTCTACAGCATTTATTACATGTGATGAAAAAATATACAGATGTTTAGCGAACATTATTAGATATTTGTTAAGGAACAATAGGGTTCACTTTAGATTAAGGGACATCATAACATCTGCAAGTGATTTATAGATGTTTTATGAATGTCTATCAAATCATTTGTTAAATATGAAAAGACAAGTTAGTAATTGCTTTGTTACTGTTTTCATAAAGGCCAGATTATTTATAAGAGGTGAGTAAAAGGTCCACAAATCATTTCTAAACATTAAAAGACATTTGGAAATAATGAATAATTTTCACTTTAGATCAATGGACATAATAACATCTGCAAATCATTTATAGATTTTATTATGAATGTCTAAAAAATCATGAATAAACAAATGGTGGTGCAGTGGGTTTTTTAAAAAAAAAAAACACAACTTCACCATTTCATTAATAATTTACTAATAAGCTTGATCATATTGAAAAATTATCTACAGATCACTTATGAATGTTAAAGTCGCATATTTACAAATGATGTACTAATAAGTTGTAAATGTATAGAAATGGTTTGATAATAAACAGTTTGGTATCAATGATTTTTCAAGAAATGCTTTGGACTGCAACAAAGACTTCACACATGATTTATACTGACTTAACAAATCATGTATTAACCATGTAAAAGTCAATACATGTACTTAATCAAATAATATTTTCTTAAATCCTTCAGAAATGTTTTCCTATGCATTAAATGACATTAGGTGATGATGAACAAATCATGTACAAACAATGTTGATGCAGCATTGTTAATGTCTAAATCATATATAAATGTTGTACAATTGGTACAATTCTGCAGAATGTCACTGAAATTAAATACCTTGGTGTCTGGTTAGACCCAACTTTGTCTTTTAAAGCACACGTTGACTATATGGTAAGGAAGGTGAACTGTCGCATTAATATGTTGTACAGATCCAGAAATTGTTTTACATATAGTGTCAGAAAGAAACTTGCTATGCAACTTATTTTTCCAATTTTGGACTATTGTGATGTTGTGTATATCTCTGCTTCTAAATCTGTGTTAGCTCCCCTGACCATAGTTTATAATAGAATTTGCAGATTTATACTACAATGTCCCTATTTTACACATCACTGTCTCATGTACCAATCTCTTCAGTTTCCTTCTCTACACGCACGACGTCAGTTACATTGGTCTCAATTCATTTTCAAATGTATTCACTTTAATTACCCTCCTTATCTTAAACAGTATTTTGTCCAACTTACCTCTAATTATCAAACCAGATGCTCTATTCACCCCTACTTTTCTGTTCCTGTACCAGAAACACAACCGGTAGAAAAGCATTTATGTTCAAAGCACCAAACGATTGGAATCACCTACCCATATGTATCAGATCTTCTGCATCTCTCGGTTGCTTTAATTATGCCCTATCCTCACATCTTGAAATTACTTGTTCATGCTTTCATTGAATTTGTCACCATATGTTGCTGAATATTTGTTCAAACCCAGTTGCAACCTGTCTGATTGATTTTGTTTGTCTGTCTAGATTTTGTTTCTGCTCCTTTTGTTTGTTTTCTTGTGTGTTTACATATGTATTTCGTTGAATTGTATTGTACTGTTCTGTAACTTTTGGTTGTACTGTTATGAGTTGTGTCTTATGTTGATGTGAGGTGTGCAGGACCCCCTCGAAAACGAGTTGTGACAACTCAAGGGGTTTATCCTGCTGATAATAATAAACAACTTGAATACAATAGTAGTTATCAATGGCTTAATAATCATTTACAAATGTATATAAATTGTTTATTCATGATTAGTTCAATATCTACGAATATCTTATAAATGTCTTATAAATGATCGTTCTTATAAAGTGTTACCGGATGTTATCATGGGATGGAAATGAATCCATTCAGGATTTGCAATGAAAAAAAAACACCAAAATCCAACTGCAGGCATTGATTTTTAGCAATCACCTGGATAGTTATCAGTTGTACTGATACTGATTACAGGAAATATTTTAGATAATACAGTGGGTAAGTGGGGGGCTGTCTTTGGGTGACTGAAACCAACTGCAACCTCATGGCAAACTGCACGCACCAGCTGAGTCCATTTAGTACTGAGTGCATGCAGTTTGAGAAATATGGCAAAAGTGTGGTTGAAATGCTTTTTAAGAGCCAATAGGTCAGAGTAGATAACAGAATTGTGGGAAAATTGCTGTTGATAGACAGTTTTGTAAATAAAGGCTCATGTACAGTAATTACTATTGATGTGCCTTTCCTTAATACAGGAGAACGTATGGATATGGTCTGATGGTACTCATGTTCGTTACACACATTGGAATGACGGAGAACCCAATAACTTGGGTGAAGAACACTGTGTACACACAAACTGGGGTGGTAAGCACTGTAATTATTTTTGTTTATTATTGCCATTTTTTAATATTCTGCATACCCAGAAATGTGGTTTTACTCTCTTACCCTTGAAAATGGATCGCTAGAGTTAATAAACTTACTTACTTACTATTTACTTCTCTCTGTCAGTACAGGAGACATATAATCAAAACACACTGATGCCACTCTCATTTTGTATCCACAGACGCAGGTGGCTGGAATGATATTAAGTGCGAGAGCCTGTATCCTTCTGTCTGTGCCATGGAAATTCCTCACTGATTTCATCCTGCACTCAAGTTAAGCAGGTCACCGATGAGGATGCATTACAACCACATTTTAATAAAGTTCATCTATGCATTTAAAACTTGTGTATGTCACCCTGTCTGATTTATACCGGATGAGAAAAATTTCAGCTGTGTTTAACATTTATATTCTACTTTTTCAAAGGTGCTCTAAGTGCTTTACAGTCAGAAAAGGGAATCTCACCTCACCACCACCAATATAGGGCACCTAAATGGGTGGTGCATGGCAGCCATCTTGTGCCAGAATGCTTACCAGTCATCAGCTTAGGTGGGAATGTGGAGGACGATTTGCAAAGCCAATTAAATTGGGATAATTAGGTGGCAGATTGAAAAAGCCAAATCGGGAATCTAACCAGGACACTGAGGAACCCCCTACTCTGGCAGAAGAGCATCATGGGATCTTTAACCGCCACACTCAGTCTGGACCAGTTTTTCGGCATTAGTCATAGTTCGGTGGCGTCATATATTCTTTCTTTCTTCCCCTAATCTTTTCCACTTTTATTATCTTAAATTTTCCAAATCTTTTAACTTTTCAGATTCTTTCCAGCAGTTGAAAAGGCCAAAAAAAAAAACCTGCAAAAAGATTGGTATCTTCCTAGAGACGGGCACTTTGTTTTTTCGAGGGAAGGGTTTCTGCAATTTCAGACAATGATTGTTCATTGTACTTGGAGGTACCCTTTGGCCGCATTTTTTATTTCTTTTCTAATTTCTCATTCTTACAATGGCGTCCTCCAAATTCATTAGCACTACTTTGATCCTTCAGTTAACAAATGTTAATAAGACTGCAAAGGCAATCAAACCCCTGGGATCAAGAGGGTGTTGAATGTTTCTAAATATTTGTCATCCACACATTCATGCTTCAGACCTTCCATTCTGCCTTATCCCAAATGAATCAGGCGATAGGACAGTGCAGATTGATTATTGAAGCAAACTGCAGTGGCAGCCATATTTGCAGAACTTTTTTGAGATGATATATACCCGTTAAGAAAGTGGGGTCTCGGGAGAAAAAACACTAGGAACACACTGGGAACTAAGGAAACCTCGGGAACACTGGACTCAGGAACTGACTCGGAACTGGGGGAGACAAAAAGGGGAGAGACGCCAGGAGCGAGGATCCAAAATGATGATTTATTAAATAAACGGGGAACCAGACAGGGGGGAAAAACGGGGCACTCCGGCCAACGGAAACACCGTGCACAGCACTGAACGAGGGAGAACTCAGGGATCCAAAAACAGAACCACAAGGGGGCAGACTCGGGACAACTCAGGACTAGAGGACACTAGAAAAGGGGACACTAGGAGGCTGGAGCCAGGGGACACTCGGAAACAGGATCTAGGGCAGGCACAAGACAAGACAGTGGGCACAGCTGGCAGATGGCTAACTCGGATGGCACAGCTGGCCGGGAGAAGGGTCAGGGAGAACATCAGGAGGGGGACAGACAGGTTGACACACTGGGCACTGGAGACGGAGAAGGCCACTGACGCACTGGGCACTGGAGATGGGGAAGGCGACTGACACACTGGGCACTGGACAGGTGGCACACAGGGCTCAGAAGACAGGGGGCACCAGGGGCTGAGCAGCAGGAGGGGTAGGCTGGGCTGGGAAAGCGGCTGAACTGGAAACACACAGAAGAGATGAGGGGACCAGAGGGAAGGTGCACCGGGCAGGGAGTGGAGGCGAGAGCGAAGTCAGATCTCACTGGCTTGCTGCAGGGAGAGCAGATATAGCTAGGGGGGCACACACAGACACAGGTGTGGGAACTTAATCTAATTAACGAAGGGTGGAACATGAGGGAAACCAATTACATGAAACAGATAAACATTAACACACAGACGAGGATCACAAGACAATCCCAAAGACGGGATAAATAAACTGAATAAAAAGACTCCTAAGTGTACAGAATAAGAGCCAGAATAGATAATGAGAATGCAGAGGTTCTGCAAGAAAACTTAGCAAAGCCAGTGAATAGAAAAGCAAGAGGCGGAGACTAGAACAGGGCAACTGCTGGGAGATCATTAGTCAATTAGTAAGTGCAGCTATACAATCCCGGGTGCTCGTTAGTAGGTTAGTCTAATATACAATGTTAGTTTGGTTAGTAATTTTAGGAAAACAACAAACTGTTAGTAATGTTAGTACATATAGAAAAGCAAGGGGAAACTAGCAAACGAGAACAGAAGGAAGGATGAAACCCAGAATCCATTAAATCACCCGAAATAGTGTCACAATCAATTAAGACAGAAACTGCTACAAACAATGACGCAACCGGGGAGAAAGCAAAGACAGTACATGGGTAAAACGTGGACTGGACTACACAGGAGAGGAATGAAATGTGAACACTGAGACATGGATGAAAAACTGACATCACCAAAATAATAAAAACCTAAAATTGACTAACCAGACACACAGACCCACAGAACACAACAATACCCGTGACTTGATACATTATCCTGCTGGAAGTAGGTATTTGACAGTGGTTAAACTGTATTCATGTAGTGTATATCATGTCACATCTGTTGGTTAAATAAATAAATAAATAAAAATTCTTCAGCGTAGCACACCACAAAACACAGGCTGTATACTCATAAACTCAATACACTGATCAGGGAGTTTCTGCTACCCAGTGGTCCTATACCAAATGAAGAGTTTGTTTCCAAAATGCAAGAAGTTCCAAAATGACAAAAATTGAGATAATATCGTAAAGCGATAGTCCTATGTTTCTTACACATGGTGCAAAAATCCATTTTTAGAAATTCATGCTATAAAGTGTATTTTTTCATGATTAAAGTTTCTCTTTTTCCATAAAATGCAATAGGCACCACCATGGAAAAAGCTGATTTACTCAAAATGAGAAAAATGGATAAATTGCATTTTCGAAACAAACTCTTCGAATGTAGATCTAAGCACAGGTAGTGGTTTTGCCTGCTTGGCATTTCTGCCTGCCCCACCTCCGCCGGTGCCATTGTCCAGGCTGCAGGGTCATCAGTTGGGGGCCGCCCTTCATCAATGTTTTGCACCATCATCCCTGGAACATCTCGAAGTGGAGGAGCCACAGTAGGGACGTCTCCCTACCGCACTCTGCAGCCTGCCTTGATCCTTCCTTTCCCCACGCCTTATCTTTTCTTCGAAGCCAGAGCCAGAAGCTCCCTTGCTCAGCCTCCACAGCAAGGTCATGGAATAAAAGAAAGTGGCACCACAGCGGCTAACATGGTTAAGTCCGAGTCTGCCTCATTACTTAAGTTTGAAACAAGCTGAAACAAGGTGTTCAGGTCTATATTGGGTTTGCAGGCATCAAATTCAAAATGAGCGAATATTTCCAAAAAAAGAAAAAAAAAACATCCCTACTTTATTGGAATTGGGGTTTGCAATACAAAAACACTTGTGTCCTTCAGATGTAAAGTGGTCTATCCCACATCTCAGACAAAATAAGTTCGGTGCACTACACTGCATATTAAAAGTCTTCCCATGATACTAGCATTTTCAGGACTATGCTGTGCTGGCATCTATTAAAAGTCATGGAAAGTCATATCATGCAGCTGCACTTTTCCCTCCATCTGTGCAATGCAAATGAATTAGTGATTTGGGCCTATACTGTGGTTACATATATTGCTGAAGAGGCTAGTTTATCACCATCTTTTAATAAAACTCTCCAAGCATTGATTTGTCTTGCTGTCTGCTTATCTGATTTTAGAAGATGAAATGTTTTGCAGTGGATAGTGAGTATCATGGTTAATGTTGTTTGAAAGTCGAGCATTTAATAAAGAAAAGGTAAAGAAACTGAATTGTCTCTTTTTCAATAAAATACACATTTCATTGTCCGCCATTATATCTTTATACCTTGAACATGATGGTAACAGAAGACTCACTACTCCGTCTAGAGATCCAAAAATGTATAATTGTTTCACATCCACCTACAGGCGCACAGTGGGCCAGGGAGAAGTAAAAATGAGCCAAAAATCAATTTTGGTGACCGTTAAAATTTACATTTTTTCCATGCTATTTTGAGAGAAGGTGCTCTCAAGAATATATTCCAAAAGTATTCCAACTTTGGTGCATTTATAAAGTAATTGTTTACTCTAGTAAGTAAGCCTATATATGTTTAAAAAGCTTAAAAACCCCAATATACATTAAAATCTCTATATCTTTTGAAAGAAAATTTTAATTGAACTATGCTTTAAGGTATTGTTGGGTGACTCTTTGCAAAATAATATTTTGAGATAAGATGGACATAGTATTTCCCGTTTCGGAAATATCAATATCTAAACCAAAAAAAAATTGTAGGAAAAATCATTATTTTTAGAAACATTAACCGGAAGTTATGAATGCCGTCGAGTTCCGCCTTCAAATTGACGCAGCTGCCTTGCTGTTTATGATGATACCAAATTCAGCTGCCATCTCTTGCTGCCTTCAATTCTACGACTAGTTTTCTGAAGCGCGGTACGACAAAAATGGAACGAAAATGCGCACCACACAGCACTACAGCGTATAGGACCTACTAATCATGCTAATAACCCCTTCCTTACATGAGTGTGTGACTGGACTCTTCACACATGGATAGGCCTACCTGCTGTGATGAAACATCAGGTGGAGGGTGGGGAGAAGGGGGTGGGCAGGGGCAGGCAGGGGTGGGGGTCAAAGCTGGGTCAAAGTCCCCCTGCCCCCCCCGCCCCCAAATTCAACCCTACCCACCGGAACAAATGACGGTATGAAAGAAGGGAAAGGAGAAAGAAAGGAGGGAAATAAAGGTAGTTAGGAAAAAGAAACAAAAAGAGAAAGAAATAAAAAGAAAGATCATGAATTCACCTCTTCAGTAGGACGATAGTGCACTTTTTTTTTTTGAAGAGGTCAACATAAAAAAAAAAATGTTCCATAGGGGAACACGGGCAACTCTGTTTACCAGGAAGGAATTATTCTGTTGCCGGGAAAATTTAGGAACTGTTGGTTTTGCCCTCATGTTCGACCTCTGGTAGATCCCATCATTTTCATGCTCGTGTGCCCCCCCCTCAGGCTTAAGCCATGTCTTCATAAATAGAGGGTCTGGGTATATACTACATATTTCTATCTTGAGGTGCTGAAAGGGACTATAGATATATTTATACCAAAATGACACAAGAGCTCTTAGAGGAAAACATTGAAAAATCCGCATATGTGCCTTAGAGACAGAATAACCCTGTTGCACCAAAAACAAATAACTAATTTTAAGGCCTAATTCATCTAAAAGACTGATGCTGCAGTGCCGCTTGGAACTGTGGTGTAGCACTAGGCCTGCATCGCTGCAATGCCGTACTACTTTTGGCCAATCATAGCGAGCCTCGCAATCTGTTTCGACACATTATTCCTGTAGCCAATCACATCACTCACAACTTCTCGCCACATGCGATCGAACAACAATTAAATCGCGGGTTAAATTCAGTACAGTGGCGGAACAGACAATTGGGTTGCACAAAACAGCCGTTTAAAAAAATAATAAATCCTGACCTGTTCTCAGTCATCTTCATGATTAACAAAATGTTCATTCCGACAGCGCTCCGCATTTGACAGGTGCTGCTTGTTCTCCTCGATTAGGTAAGAGGACAATAATTCATCTGGACACGTATTTGCTATATTTAAATCTACGTTATTCAAAATTGCATAGCCTACCTGTTGACTCTCACGCAAATAGCTTGAGCTGCACGCTTTTTATAACCTAGGCTATTTAACTGCTGAGTGCCACTGTTTTTTTTTTTCTTTTAAATCAACCCACGAAATACCGAGAGTGAAGGTTTTAATTTCACTGGTACACAGACCATTCAATCACGTGAAGCATTGGCCAGGAAGTAAATTATTTTTCTGCACTGAATTTAGCCCATGATTTCATCGCTGCTCGATCACATACGGTGAGAAACCGTGTCTTCAGTTGCCAATTACGATAATTGTAAAAGACATCAATAAAGGAAAATGATTGAGATCTAGCCAGGACTAAAAGGGACGTGCCTTTAGACCCTCTGTAGTGCAGTAATTGCAAAGGGAACACGAGTGCTTACAGACGAAGCGTCTACAAACACTAGTAGACAAACATCTACGCGATTGCAGTGAGAGTAGAAGTGATGTCGCGTTTGGCATGAGTTTTGTCTGCAAGTCTGTGCAGTGTAGGCCAATAAACTTATTAGTTTGATAACAGTTGTAGGCCTTAAATGCCTGTCATGTTATTAAATGACCAATTTTCATAAGCTTAAAATATATCACATTACTGTTAATATGGGACTGAATGTTTATTCTGTTTGTGAGCAATTGTTTCCAAAAGAAATGCATTAAATTCCCCTATGTAAATCTTTGAATGCGTTTTCTCAAAATGATTTTTTTGTCATGCTCCAAGGCGAACTTCTCCACCTCTGTATTACCTATGCATACCAAACTAGTATATACATAGTTATACATTTATCAGTTTATACATCTAGTTATACATTTATCTATATTATGAAGATATTTACAGATGGATTTGTTAATAGATCATCCCTAGCCTGAATTATGAGATATTTTATTCCCAAAAATAAGGCAAAAATCAATTTTTTAAGGCTATGGACAGCATATTTTGATTTTCTCAGTAATAAAGGCAAATATCGTTATATACCTCTGTAATTGTTTATCCATCTTATACGTAAACAAAATGAAAAAAAGAATTTTGCTCCTGGCTTTATCAGATGTTTAGATTTATCTTCCTAAAATATATGCAAATTAGCACTTATTTAATGAGATAATGCCTAATTTGCACAATTAAACAAAAATTTTAAAAACTTGCAATATTTTTTTTTCATACTATTGCAAGTAATCAACAGAGGAAGTTTCATGGTGATATCTATTATTTAAAAACTTTACCCTGTTCACCTGTATTATCTAGTCTTATATGGCAACGGAATTCTTTAAGCAGACTCGTTGACCCGGAGGACGTAACACAACATAACATGAATGGCAACAACAGGCCATTCAGCCCGACTGCGCTTGCCAGTTTCTGAATACTATTGTGAATATATCCCTTCAGATTCTCAATGACTCAATGGTATCTATGTTTAAGTCAAGTCTGCTCTTGAAAACCCCCAAGGTCTCTGCCTCAACAATATTGTCAGGCAAACTATTCCACATTGAAATTACTCTTTGGGTGAAGAAATATCTCCGAATATCAGTGCTAAATTTACCTTTAGTCAACTTCCATTTGTGACCCCGAGTTCTACTAACAACACTTGGTTGAAGGAATCCTACATAATTCACCTTGTTAATCCCTTCAACATATTTAAAAACCTCAATCAAATCACCCCTTAATCTCCTTTTCCTAAAACTAAAGAGATTATACCTTTATCTTTCATTCCTGGAATTAGCTTAGTGGCTCTTCTCTGCACTTTCTCTAGAGCCTCTATATCTTTCTTAAAGTATGGTCCGCAGAACTGTACACAATACTCCAAATGTGGTCTGACGAATGTGTTTTAGAAAAGATCACCCACTTAGATTTGTACTCATTACTTCTGGCAATGTATCCCAGCATCCAATTGACTTTTTTATCTGCAACGGCACAATGGCTAGAACCTGTGAGGGTTTGGTCAACGATCACTCCAAGATCTTTCTCGTGTGCAGCACATTCCAGTTTTAAACCTCCCATGAAGTAATCCCGTCTAATGTTATTATTACCTACATGTACAACTTTTGCTACATTAAATTTCATTTGCCACATTTCTGCCCAATTCTGGATTCTATCCAAATCATCCTGAATCACTTTAGTGGACTCTAAACTATTTGCCGAACCCCCCAATTTAGTATCGTCGGCAAATTTAACTAATCTGCTCTCAATATTCCTATCAAGGTCATTAATGTAGATGGACATGGAAGGGGCCAATGAACCCTGGGGTCAATTTCCTGCTGGGCAGGTGGAGGCGCAGGTCCCTTGTTGAGAGCCAGACTCGGTTCCCTAGCTGGTATTGGGAGGAGTCCTGACATCTCCGGTCCACCGGGATCTTTAGGTGGCAGAGAGCTTTTCTGAGCTAGAACTTGGTGGTCTCCCAGACTTCCTTCGCTTCCTTGAACCGGGCGTCCACTGCCGGGACTTCAGTCTGGCTCTGTCCCTCAGACACAGGGGAGGTTGCCATCTGAACACGCAATGGAAGGGGCTGAGTCCAGTGGAAGAGCTCTTTAGGGAGTTCTGGGCGTACACCGCCCAGGGTAGGTATCTGGACTAATCGCCTTAGTGCTGATGGCAGTAAGCTCAGAGGAACTTCCCCAGATCTTGGATGGCTCCCTCTGCCTTGGATGGCTTTGGGGTGGTATCCTGAGGTGAATCTAACTGTGGCTCCCAGCTTCTTAAAGAAAGCCCTCCACACTCGGGACATTAATTGAGGCTCACTGTCAGAGAGGCTGTCCTCTAGAAGGCCAAAATTTTGGAACACTTGCTCAAAGATCACCTGGGCAGCTTGGAGTGCAGATGGTACTGTAGCGAAAGGCACAAATTTACAGAACTTGAAAAATCAATCAATAATCACCAGAAGGAAATGCATGTTTTACCTTTTGATGAGGGTAGATTGGTAACAAAATCAACAGCAATATGTGACCATAGATGATGGGGAACCGGCAGTGGGTTTACCTGCCTGCAGTTGTCTTGGTGTTTTGGACATTGTGCACAATGATCACGCATTCCTGTACGCTACTGTTTGCGTGTGCGCGTGTGCGCTGTTGAGCGCTAGAGCGCGTTGACGCAATTTTCGTCATCAAACAGTGTGCGCATAGCTCTTTGCGGTCGACCGCGTACCCTCCAAAATTTTCTGACCGCGCGCACTAGAGCGCACAGGAACACGTGATCAAAACACGACTGCGCATGCTCTAGCAAGCAAACACGGATGCTTTTCGTTGCTTTTCTACCCGCATACAGGAGCACTCAATGCGTTTAACTATATTTGGCAGAGGACGCGTCTGGGTCCGAGTGCGCACAAATGCGTTCGCGGATGCGCAAAGTATAACGCCGCCATAAGTCTGTGCATTACGCGCCTTGAAGGCAGTTACGCGCTTGGGGCGGAGCAAGGCCAAAATCGGGGCGTTTCCGGGCGTTTCTCATGCAAATAACACTTGCGCGTATTCTCCCCCAGGCTTACGCGCTTTTTCTGTTAAGCGCTTTTGAGGGCTGTATTAAGGTCAAGCGCCAACATAAGGCGAAATTGAATATTGCGTTTGATGTCGGTTATAGGCCAAATTTTAACATTACTTTTATTTTATTTAACATGGTAAAGGTTGAGACATTGAATATTCAATTTTCTTCCTTATTTCTCAACTACATTTCTCAAAGCCATGATAATGTATCAAAGAAATCATCACATGATATTACGCATCAGGCTCTTCTCAAATCAGTTAAAATACAAACGCAAAACAATTAATTAATACGAGTATACATAAGACCATCATTCTACCATGCCCTCAAAATCTAAAGCCAAAATGCCAGTCCTGCATTTGCTTGCACTCTTGTGTGATTGTGAAAGAGTAAGAGGGGCGCGCTGAGCTCGAAGACGAACACGCTTATATCGGCTTCGTTTGGACATCCTGGGACAAACAAACATCGACGGCATCCAGCGCTTTCGTCTGGACCGTGCATGAGGCAATCATCTATCTTTGCCGACTTCTGGATGAACAGCTATCCAGCCGCAGGAATTATCCAGAAAACATACCCGTGGTCATCAACGTCAGAACTGCGCTGTCGCTCCTGGCATCTGGGTCGTTTCAGAGAGTGGCTGTCATACACATGTCATACACATATCACAGGCGTCTGTGTCAAGGTGTCTAACGCAGTTCGTTGACGCTTCAAGTTCTTCTCCATGCATTCCACTGCAGGAAGAGTGGATGCCATCCCCTCCTCCTGTGCAGTGAAATGCACAGGGGATGATGGTTGCCCACCACCTGTTGCGTGTACACTTCTCCGATGTGCAGAGAACCGCCCTACAGATCTCCCCATTTATGCTTTAAATCGGGGATACTGCGCTTACATCTCCCCACCGAAGCCACATCTAGAACGACTTGCAGCTTAATTCTTCGGATCAGCCTTCAGTGCTCGCTTGCCATACAACACCAACATCTGTGTAATTTGGTTTTCGGCTTTGGCTCGATGTCGCCATCATTGTCTTCATGTTCTATTAACAAAGGCGACTGCCCTATATTTTCGTGATAATCTAAATAGTTGTGATATTCTCACGAGTGAGGAGATTGATTTTCTAATTGAGGATATCTGTATGAATTAACTAGTGTCTTTGTAATTTTTTTGCCGTTGATAATACTGTGTATTTTAATGTGTGAATAAAGACATTATTAAATAGGCTACTCTAGATTGAGCCCTACCCTGGCAATACCAAAGCACTGCCCATTTGTTAATCAATTTTAGCCTATAAAGAATAGCCGACATGGGAAGAATCATTATCAGTAAATGGGATAATTAATAATTACAAAGGCACAAGTTCAAGTGAATGTGTAGCTCAAATCAAATAGTACATGATAGGCTATGGATATGGAATTCCTTCATTGTGAGGCGGTTTCGGGGCGGGGAGATGACCGCGTGCGGTGTAAGAATCCTTGTTAAAGCGTTTCCATGTCCTTTAGTTGCAGACCTGACATCAGAGTAGTTTGAGATTTCAAGTGCGCAATTTCTAAATGAGATCATATAAACTGTCTTTGATTGTCTTTGTGTGACTAGAATGTTCCCTTTGTCTTCTTCCCTGTCTACCATTGAACAAACAGGCTGGTGTAGGAGGGGCACATTTTCAATGATCTGATTGCGCTGGTTGAGAAGCGCTAAATTCTTTATTTATTATTTCATTATCGTGGCAAATTGTTTGTTTGCATAGCTTTAATGCCATGGTGTCAAATGTTTGCCACTAACATGGCAATATCCCCCGCCGCCTCAATTTTATGTGTCCTTACGGATGTACTTCGGACGGAAAGCTATATCCCCCACTTTGCGGCATATAACACCTCGCATCTTCCAAATGACAAACTTCACAGGAAAATAAAAAATAAATATAAAATTGAATAATAATAATTTAAAAATATAAATGAATAAATATAGTTTAAAATAAAAAATAAGAATAGTGGACATAAGAGTTTTGGTTTCCTATCAGTTTGGAAATACGAGGTTTTATCAGCAGGCCGACAGTATTCAAATTTTAAATCTGGTTTGCGTTTTCCATGGACCACAAATGCATTTTCATGGTTAATCAGAAAATCCTTGTTCCATGTTTTCCTGATAGCCATAATCAATGAGCTTTGTACAGAGTCTGCCTCTCCTTTGGATTAGTCACACCTCTTTCATAAGGCCGCCTACATTCTGAAGTTAAGCGCTGTGGGCGTGATCGAAGCGAGAAGGGGAGAATACACGTAACTCAAAAGGGCTTAACTCGAATCGCGTAAAAAAGGACTTTTGCGCTAATGGGAGAATATACCCCTCCATGTCCAGCAGCCAGCAAAAAGTAAAAGTATTGATATGAGAACACATTTATAACAAAATAAAGAATAAAATATATCACCAGCAAACGGAACATCCAAAAAAGATGACCCACAAATAAATAAATCGCAGTGCTCATTGGATGTTCTGTTGTTAAAATGTTTCTTTTAATTCTTTATTTCGTTACCAATCTGTTCTAATCGTCCTTTTTTTTTGTCAGACACGGTGGCATTGTGCATTGTCCCGTGCCAATGTTGACTCACTTTATTGAGCAGAGCTTAAACAGGAACAATGACTGAAATTCTCAGTACTCATCTTGAAGAACTGAGCCTTGTTATGGCCCCAATTTGTTAAAACATATATGACAGCAAGGGATGACAGACACAATTTTAAAACTTAAACACATTTAATTAAACAAACACCTTTAACTAATCTACCATCTACTCTACTGACCAAGATTGATATATACAAGAACAAAAATATTTACAGTCCCTTTGGTGGGGTTGCTTGGTGATGTCCTGGGAGAGGAAAATACTCCAACACAGGCAAAAATCCACAAAAAGCTTCACAGGTAATGAAAAGAGTGACAGGTCTGGTCAAATGTATCCTTCTGCTTGCAATTTCTCCTACTACTCCACTCCCTCAATTTTCCTCCTTATATACTCTCTTGCAGACCCCTCCCACATTTAGACCTTTTTTTTTTAATTCTCTGGGACTTGTGATATATACACATACTCAAAAACGGGATAAGCAATCAGCAATTACATTGTCAGTACCCTTTACATGCTTAATTTCCATGTCAAACTCCTGTAAAATCAAACTCCAATTCAACAATCTCCGAGTCTTGTTTGTCATCTTACTCAAAAACATTAACGGATTGTGGCCAGTGTTCGCAATCATTGGCTTTTGCCCTGTACAAACATAAACCTCAAAGTGTTGTTAAGATAGAACCAGAGCCAACAGCTCCTTCTCAATTGTAGAATAGTTCTTTTGGTGGCGATTGAACTTCCTGGGGAAGTATGCCACGGGATGCTCAATATCATCAGAGTCACTTCTCTGTAGGAGCACAGATCCACAAGCTTGGTCGCTAGCATCAACCGCAATGGAGAACGATTTGTTGAAGCCAGGAGATTTGAGCACGGGGAAGTGACACAGCAGAGACTTCAGGCGATCGAAGGCTCTTTGGCATGCTTCATCCCAAGTGAACTTTACGCCTTTCTTCAGTTGGTTGGTGAGACTGAGAGCAATCTCAGCAAAGTTCTTGCAGAACTTGTGGTAGTACCGATCATTCCAAGGAAGCGGCGCAAAGCTTTTTTGTTGTCAGGAACTGGAAAGTCCATGATGGCTTGGACTTTAGCATTTATGGGTGCTACCTTACCCTGGCCTATGATGTAGCCAAGATAGGTGACAGCAGCACAACCGAAGTCACTCTTGTTCAGGTTAACAGTCAGGTTAGCCTGGGTCAGGCGCTAGAACAATGTCTCTACATCTTTCAAATGTTCTTCCCAGCAGTCACTCCATGTGATCAGGTCGTTGATGTACGCACCCGTGTGTGGCAATCCAGCGATTGTAGACTGTTTCATCCTTTGGAACGTGGCTGAGGCATTTTTCATGCCAAAGTGTAGGACTTCATACTGGTACACCCAGATGGTGTGGCAAAAGCAGAGATGCTCATGGCCCTCTCAGTTAAAGGCACACACTAATAACCCTTCAATAAATCAATCTTGGTGAGAAACTTTGCTTGCCCTACTCTATCGATACAATCATCAATCCTAGGTATTGGAAACACATCAATTCTAGTTACAGCATTGACTTTGCGATAATCTGTACAGAATCTAGTACTTACATCAGGTTTTGGAACTAGCACACAGGGTGAACTCCAATCTGAGTTGGAGGGTCTGATAATATCATGTTCTAACATATACTCAACCTCTGTCTCAGCAAACTGTCTCTTTTCAGGATTCATCTGGTACGGATGCTGTATTATTGGTTTGGCATCTCCAACATCTACATCATGAGAGGCAATGTAATTGAGATCATTGAGTTTTGTTAGAGTTTCATACAGACCATAAAATCTAGCCTGCAATGCATTGGATGGCAAGGGAAACAACACAAGGACCTTGTCTCCTGGTTTAAACTCACAGCTTCTAGCCTTATGATCATACCAAGTTTTCATTTTTCCCTGACTTGATTTCAAGTTCTCTTTAGCTAGGTCACAAGCTGCACGCAGTCTTTCCTTGAACTTGCTAACATAGTCCAACAGACTGATATGTGGCTCTTTCTCTTGCCATTGTTCACTCAACAATAGCAAAGGTCCTCTCACTTCATAGCCAAACACTAGCTCAAGTGGACTGAATCCAGTAGACTCCTGCACTGCTTCTGTAGCTGCAAGCAACAGCAAATGAACACCTTCATCCCAGTCTTTCTCATGATCATAACAATAAGTCCTCATCATTGTCTTGAGAGTGGAATGAAACCGCTCTAAGGCACTCTGACTTTCTGGATGATAGGCACTAGAAAGAATCTGCTTCGCAACTCTTTCATACACAACCTGCTGAAACAATCCGGAAGTGAAAAAAACTTCTCTGTCTCTCTCCTTCTACTCTTTCCTCTTTCTCTCTCTCTCTTGCTAATTTTTCTAACTCAAACTGTCTTTGTTTTTCTCTTTCTTCCCCTTCAAATTATCTTTGTTTTTCTCTTTCCTCCCTTTCAATCTCTAGCAGTTTTAATTTAATTTTAATTTCTACATTTGGATCTTCCAATTGAAACTGTTCCAGATCTCCTGGTGCAAACACATTTTCATCAATATAATATTCAACAATCTCTCTAGCCAGTCTTGCTTTTCGCATGGCTGGTTTTAGCTCCGTCAGCTCTAGATGTCTGCATATTTCTAGCAGCTCTGTCTTTTTAAAAGACTTCAAAACCTCTACGGTTGGTGATGCCTAGAAATCATCCATTGCTGTCTATCTGTCAATATATATCTACGAAAATTCAGAAAACAATTTAACAATTTGAAATGTTAGATTTTCAATAAATGACTCACACAATGGTCTATCCCGGACTTGAGCCCCCAATTTGTTATGGCCCCAATTTGTAATAACATACATGACAGCAAGGGATGACAGATACCATTTTAAAACTTAAACACATTTGATTAAACAAACACCTTTAACAAATCTACTATCTACTCTACTGACCAAGATTGATAAATACAGGAACAAAAATATTTACAGTCCCTTTGGTGGGGTTGCTTGGTGATGTCCTGGGAGAGGAAAATACTCCAACACAGGCAAAAATCCACAAAAAGCTTCACAGGTCATGAAAAGAGTGACAGGTCTGATCAAATGTATCCTCCTCCTTGCAATTTCTCCTACTACTCCACTCCCTCAATTTTCCTCGTTATATACTCTTTTGCAGACCCCTCCCACATTCAGACCTCTTTTTTTTTATTCTCTGGGACTTGTCCCAGACATGCCCAAGACATGCCCAAACCTTGCTCCAGTCTGGGCTTAACATACGAAAGGTCAATACTGCGATCTAGTCGCTTCTATTCGCATTACAGCCCTCTTATCAAAACAGTCACGTTTAACATCTAAAAGTCAGTAGATTTGAGGAAATTAAAAACAATAATCGACTGTCGGACACCGAGATACAGTACTGACCAAAAGTTTGGATACATCTCATTCAATGAGTTTCCTTTATTTTCATGACTATTTACATTGTAGATTCTCACTGAAGTCATCAAAACTATGAATGAACACGTGGAATTATGTACTTAACAAAAAAGTGTGGGATACCTGCTGAAAACATTATTATTATATTCTAGTTCTATTCTAGTATCATATTCTAGTTTCTTCAAGGTAGCCACCCTTTGCTCTGATTACTGCTTTGCACAATGATGATGAGATTCAAGAGATAGTTACCTGAAATGGTTTTCACTTCACAGGTGTGCCTTGTCAGGGTTAATTAGTGGAATTTCTTCCCTTATCAATGGGCTTGGGACCATCAGTTGTGTTGTGCACTAGTCAGGTTGATACACAGCCAACAGCCCTATTGGACAACTGTTAGATACAAACATACTTCCATGTGCGTTCATTCATAGTATAGATGCCTTCAGTGAAAATCTACAATGTAAATAGTCATGAAAATAAAGGAAACTCATTGAATGAGAAGGTGTCCAAACTTTTGGTCTGTACTGTATATTAAAACCCTGTCAGACTTTCGGACACGAGACACTGCGTTCAACGCAATCTGTCATGCGAAAAATTCTTTTCGCGTCCATTGTGCAAGCAGCTCAATACTCGTTTTTAGTGTGGGAAAGGAATACAGCCTTATTGCTATGATGTCGTACTGATCACATATTGAAAATAAATGTATAACGTATCTTGCATTGTTGTCCATGCATGTTAATCTCAACATTTTAAGCAGCAACAGGGTGTAATAATAGGAACACGCTATCCATCGTTTCTCTTCCCAATGAGCAACCGTCGTATTTCATTCCAACTTCATAAGTTTGAATGATCTGACGTAGTTTTGTTTTGAAATTCCAGGAAGGCAGGACAGAGGAGTACTTGCGCCAGGCTACGCCGGGCACGAAATTGTAACATTCGCCTGAACACACCCCGATGGCGCGGCGCACCCCGCATTTGCCGCGCCTGTGCCTAGTCTATGAATTTAGACCCCTTTCTGGCAAATTTCCCTGAAAAATCAAACAAACAGATGTCCTGTCCTTCCGTAGTCCGTCTCTGTATCTGGTCAGTCTTCTCGCACCTAAAATGCCTGGGACCCCCAGAAACTCCTCAGCCTCGACTGATATAGGCATGCCACTAATTACTCCCCTCACCTTTAACTCTAAATCAAGTGGAAAGCAAGTCACGCAACTATTATCCTGAAATGCTTTAATCCATGGAGGCTTATCTCGCTGACGCTTCGTAACAATTTCAATAATAACCATCCCACGAACTGATCTGCACAGGTGAGACATTCGGAAATATTCTAGCATGTGTATGTGTCACTCGCAAGAGTCATCACTATGGAGTAATATGGTTCAGCAAAAAAAAAAATCTGACATCAGATTTAGATCTAAACATCAACATTTAGATCTGACATCAGATCTAAAGTGTATTTATAGATACGGCCGGGGTAAATTCCAGGTGCAGGTGCAGGAGCGTGTGCAGGTGCGTGTGAAATTGAATCCAGGACTAAATGGACTTTCTTATGGAGCGATAAGAAACACCTCAATGTTTGGCCTAATTCACACACACACCTGCATATCCACACCTGCACCAGAGATACCGTAATTTTGTGAAACTAAACAACCTTTTGTTTGATTTATTGAGTCAATCATTTAAGAGCCTATCGCAGCCTTCATGTATACAATTGCTCGATTTCTTCACTATGAACATATTTTTAGATTTATAAAACAGACTGCTTTCTCATCTGTGCCCTACTAATTCTATTTTTTAAAGCTCATAGCTTTACCATTTGCAAGATACCTGACTAATCTGTCGAATTACAAATTATGCACGTGTCCAGGATAGCTTATTACTCAAACCCTCGTCCTTATGTCCCATTTTTTGCCATTCACTATCCAAAAAATTTGTACCGGCATAATTTACTGATTCTTGTAAACCGATTTTAAATTACGGCGTATATTCAGTAGATTCACTCATTAGTGAACCGAATCTTATTTAAATGAATTAAAACAAACAAACAGCGTATACATGGTTCTACATTAACAAATGTAATGTTTTTAATCAGTCAGTTACATTTTCTGTTTGTTGCTTTGTCATTAACACAAGCTGGTGTCATGATCCGGGTACCCTGTGGTGGCCCCAATGTTTGTGTGACTTTGTAGAATATTTTAATGGGTGCCCAAATATTTTATTACAGGTGTAGAACCTGAATATTCGATTGATTTAGCTCACAACATATGTCAAATGTCAAAAATAATATTGTTGGAACACATGCTCATTATGCATGTAAAGTCTGAATGTTTGGTTGATCTAGCTCCATTCAGAGCCAGCAGTAAACTATGTAGGATGTTCTTGCAGTTTGCATGTGGTAGCGTCTCTGGCTCTGCACAGCAGGGGGCCGGAGCCACAAGAGCTCTGCGGGTCTCATGTCTCCTGTAAAAGTCAAATCACTATCCCCACTGAATATAAAGCCCAGTTACATTGATCTGTTACATTAAAACAATCTAAATCTCTGTGAAATTCATAATATGTTCATGTTCAATATCCTGTAAAGAAATCACTTATATATTTATAACATAATAGATTATAATACTCCATTTAAAGGCTTTTCCATGACAAATGCATCATATTAACACAGATTCCTATCATGTTTGGTCTTTTTATTCTCGGGGGAATCCAAGGAGTTGAATGGGGCACATTTCATTTCCCTTGAAATTATGGATCATCCTGGTTGGACACTCTTGAAGATTGGTCAGATTCCGCTCACCTTTCTATGCAAAATAATCTTATCACCTCAGTGAGTAAAACTCAGATTCGGCCATCCCTTCCTCCGCCTTGATCGCAGGCGTGGTTTTGCATTCAGGACAGAAAAATAATTTAATTATAATTATGTCTATGCACTTGCACTCGGCGACGGCATTTCAGACTAGTAAGTGGTTTCGTCCGTTTACATTTTCCAATCGGACAAATGTCTATTTTTACCTTCGTCAGCGAAGTCGCTGATCCCCGTGTATTTATTTGTTTGTGTGTCTGTCTGTATGTGTATCGAATAACTCAAAAAGTACCAAACGGAATTTCATAAAATTTAGTGGGTTGATTTGGCATGACCTGAGGATCAATCGATTAGATTTTGGGAGTGATCGGGTCAAAGGTCAAGGTCAAGGCCACGAAAAGGTCAAAACCGACTTTCGGCCATATCTCGGTCAATTTTTATCCGATCGGCATGAAACCAACGCCAAAATGTGCAGAATTATATACCTGATCCTGTGATGTGAAACACGGTACAATGGGGTCAATACCCTTCTTAGCGGTTGGGGGTCAAAGGTCAGGGGGGTCATTACCTTTAGAACTTAAAGGCGTATTGATGTAAAAAAAATATATCGTACTCTTGTCATTCATCGATCATTTAAAAAAATAAAAATTGGTCCTCAGAGTTATGTGGCGAGGGATTCAGTGGCGTCGGCGAAGGTATGCGCTCTACCGAGTGCCCGTTCTAGTTTCATACGAATTGAGCGACCGTGCCGCAAAAACAGGTGTATGTACTTGACGCTGAAATTACCTTCATTCGCTGAAGAGTTATGAAATGCCATCACCGAGTGATGGTGCATAGACCTAATTATAATCTGATTATTTTTCGGTACTGAATGTAGCCTATTATTTCGTCGCTTTTAGATTGCATGGGGGAGATAAGCCATGTCTTCAACTGCCCTTGATTATTATAGAATTGGAAAACGTGTGAATGAAGGAATCTTCCAGGGCTAATTATTATCCCTCGCCGCGCGATTAGCGCGAAGCGCGGATTTTGCATTGGGCTCCATCCGTATGGACACATAAAATTGAGGCGGCGGGGGATATTGCCATGTTAGTGGCAAACACTTGTCTTCAATAAAAGGAGGGATATTAGCCCCGGAATTTTCAGGTCTAACGACGCGCCGGTTTGTTAGCCAGCAGTGTTGACTGTTCGCAACAGAAACGTCTCGCCTCGGCAACTTGGCTGCTGTCATAATGTGAACGTGCAAAATCTCTCTGCAGTTGCATGCAACAGTTCGCGTGCCTTCGCGTGCACGGTAGCTTTCTAGGGGAGGGTCTGAGGAGTGCAGTGGAGAGGGAGGGGGAGGGATCTGAAAGTTGCTTTTTTCAAATTTTTGTGCGAAGTCCTCTCTCTCCTCAGAGTTACAGACTGCAGCTTTAAAGTTGGATACCATAACAAAATGCAAAGGTTTTCAAATTTTGTTCTTGACTTAAACTCTCTACCTGATTATATATTCAGCACCCCTGAAATTAAGAGTACCAAAAGGGTTATCGTAGCTATCTGAAGACAAATTCCCTTTTTATCCCTCCGGCATTTAATGCGGGGGGATATTGCTATCGCTCTCTCAGTCTGTCTGCCTGTCTGTAAACATGAGTTTGTCCGGGCCATATCTCAGAAACTATATGTGCTAGCGTCACCAAACTTGACACGCATGTCAATCATGGTGTGTAGATGTGCCTTTTAAAGGTTGTTACACAACCTACAGCGGAGGGCGGTGGGATCCACCATTGCCAGATGGCTCTTGTTTGTAATATTTTTCATCTTTGTACTTGCCTCATGAGCGTATCTTTTATCTGGGTAATAGTGCATTGGAAATGTATGTGAAGTGATTTTTTTTTCATCTGTTGCTTTAAATGGTTTAATTCGCGAAGACCGCACAATTGATCACATGACCGGGGAAAGATAAAGAGATGTGTACAAGTCATCAGATGAACAGAAAAGAATGAGACAAGTCGTTAGCATTCCGTTGATTTAAAAAAAAAAGGGGGGGGGTTTCTGCAAAGTTTGGAACATGTGGGAAAGGCGCACAACGCTATGTCTAATCTCATGTTGTACTTTACGTTTCGTGGTGTTAGTCAAACGATTTTAACTTAACTGAGTGCAGTATATCGATCTCTGTTCTATTTGCATTGTAGCTTTTACGGTGTTAAAGAAGCTACAGAACAACTCAGAACAAAAACGGCAACGATTAAAACCTCTTCTTAAACATCAGTTGATGCCTCCTGCATGTTTAAATAATCCCACGTATTACTAAAGCCATATATTTGGGTCCAGGACAACCATCATGCTGTATACTGTATATTGAGGATCCAAATTTCATTAAAATTGGACTAGTGGTTTTGAGAAGCAGCGCGTGAATGTGGAAAATGTTATGGTAGTTTATAGCAGTAATCTACCTTAAGCTCATCTGAAACCGGTCCCAGTCCAATCACTAGTAGAACTGCTCATGAACAAGGTCATCATGATCATGATGTAAGAAATGGTTGAGCTCTTTCATATTTAAAGCTTTTGATTCAGTTTTTACGTAATTTCTTTGTTTTTTTTTTTTCCAAGGTATTCTATTGTATTCAGTCTTAATTTGTGCAAGGGTGTTAACCAACCTTATCGAACAGCTCGGGGTATGAATCTAGTTTCAGGGTAAGACCCTCATTTTGGGGGTCTGGTTTCAATCTTCAGAATCAAGACAAAAGAATCAGTTTGTCACTTGTTGGTTGACTCCCAGTCTGTTATTGCGTTTCATTGGTTGTGCGTTAAGGCATTTTAATTCTACCCTTTTCCAATAGGCAAGCAGTCGCATATACTTTACAAGTATCTACTTCACTTCCACTAGCTGTGACAGTTCTTATGCACTCAAGTTATACGGCAGAGAGTGAGAGTCCATTCTGGTAAGTAAGCACAGATACCTCGCCGGTATCTCCTCACGTCCACTAGCTGTGGCATACCTGCCAACTACTCCAGTTTTGCCGTAATGGTTACAGGTTTCAAGATCCCATTCCGGGTTACGGCTTTATTAATCAAAATTACGGTTTTTAAAAAATAAATGTGCGAGAGGTCTGGGTCTTTGTTTCCATTTTGGAATCGCGAAGGAATTACATCAACATTGTATAGGTTTTCGTCATGGAATCTGCCGGAGAAAAGTCACAAACGAGCATGAAACCCAAGCGAAAATTACAGTGTTTTCATGAGGAATACTCGAAGGCATTTCTAGGAATTATTATTCGCTCAAGAAAGGGTGAAAATTACGCCAACTGCACTTTGTGTAGACAAGATTTTTCAATCGGACATAGAGGAATCAGCGATGTGAAAGACCACATAGCAACGAAAAAACACAAGTCCAATGCCAATGCCAGTGACACCTGCGTCAAACTTTCTACATTCTTGGTCGCCCCAACAGATTCTTTGGAAGTGATAAATGCCGAGGTTTTATTCACGGAAGCAATTATTGAGCATGGAGTTCCAATCGCTATGGCCGATCACATGGGACCATTATTTCGAAAAATGTTTCCGGATTCGAAGATCGCTGAGAAATATGGACGTGGTCGAACCAAAACTTCCAACATCATTCAGTGTCTTGGCGCATAATCATCAAAAACTATCGTTGAGATGTTTAAAAAAGAACCTTTCAGCATGTTGGCTGACGGAAGTACGGACTACGATGATGTCAAACTCTACCCTATTTGTGTTCGTTATTTCGATAACGAATTTGGAAAAGTGCTATAGGTGCTACTCTCTTTGAAAGAATGTATCACAGCATCCACGGGAGAAAACATATTTAAAATTCTTGAGGAAGAGATCGAATTAAACGACATACCTTGGCAGAATTTAGTATGTTTTGCAGCTGACAATGCCTCGGTGATGCTGGGATTGAAGAAAGGAGTTGCTTCGTTCATCAATGCAGTATCTCCATCTACGTACATTGCAGGTAAGTTTTCTTCGAAAAAAATTAATACCAGAATTCTAGGGAATGTAATTGAATAACAAATTTCATTGACACGAAGTTTTTGAAGAGTGGAATATTTAAAATGTTATATATTTTTGAATTAATATTTTTGGGAAATAGCATCTGAATTATATTCAATTACTAGGCCTATATTCATTTGACATGATATTGTTCATTTCTGAGTTTACAAAATACTACCCAAAGACCTGGCGAATGTATTAGGTGTATTTGAGATGTTTTATTTGTGAAAATGCAGCAGTCATAAACACCGATTAATGAAACTCATACTTGTGTTAAATGTGCAAAATAACCTCTATCATCCACCCGTTTGCCCTTTTGAATTGGATTGTTCGTTGATTTTTGTCTGTGATACTACTGTGAATATAAAGATAAATTTTCAAGTTTATTTCATGTTACCTGAGTCCCCACTGTAGAACATTATTTCCATTTACCATTCTTTGATAGCCTGTCTATTTGCTAGTTCATATGCAAGTTGATATATGGATTATTGTGGAGTCTGGACAATTAATTAAGCTACGTAGTAATATTCTATATTTTCTAACTATACACCCAGTGGTTAGATCCAATTTTGTGAAATCAAATATGAGAACATAATCTTTCCATGTTAAGAAGTTAAAGAACATCTGTATGATTAAAATATACAAATATATTTATATGATGAACCTGAATATTAATACCTTTTGTTATATTTTTAACAGGTTGTTCCTGCCACCTGATACACTTAGCTGTCCCGAAGGGAGCCAGGCAACTGCCTGTGAAGCTGGGCGTCTTGCTGGTAGATGTTTTCTACTACTTGGAAAAGAGCAGCAAGAGGAAGCAAGCCCTAAAAGCCTACCAGGAGGAGGAAGGTGTGCTGCAATCAAAAATCCTGAAACATGTATCAACGCGATGGCTTTCCTTGGAGCACTGCTTGGACAGACTCCTCCAACAGTGGACAGCTCTGACCAAGTTCTTTAAGGCTGAGGCGGCACATGAAAAGAAAGACAAGCCAAGCAGAGGAATGAAGAGGCCCCTTACTTCAGATGTTCAAGAAAAGTCTGAAAGACAAAGCAAGAAAAGAAAGCTGAAGCAGGACTGTTGCAGTGAAACGACCTCAACCACTGCTCGAGGAACTGCAAGTAAGTTTGACAAGAAGGAAGTTGATACCCAAGCCAAGTCTTCATCAAAAGAATTTGACCTTGCCAGTTACATGTTCAAGGAGAAGGAGTTATCGGAGAAGGCCAAGAAGCACAAGGAGACTAAGGTGGCAGAAAAGAGCGCAGCGGACACAACATGCAACAGCAAAGCTCAGGTAACTCTTAACAAGATGGAAGATGCAAATACCTTGCTGTTTGCTAATTTTTTGTTGGCAATATTGCCAATATTCAATGAGACAAACACTTTCCTTTAGAAAGATAATCCATGCATCCACCTCCTGCACCATGTGCTGTGCGGTCAATTCAGCAAACTGGCCATGAGATTTGTGAAGCCACATGTCATCACCAGTGCTTCTGACATTACGAAGATCGACTTCACCAACACAGAGAAGCAGAAAGAGGATGAGGATCTCTTCATTGGATCAGACTGCAGGGACTACCTGGAAAAACATGTTGAGAACTGTGACCTGCCCACATTCTTTGCCCGCGTGAGGAAGTTCTACAGCAGCACATGTACGTACATGCTTGCTGCATTTCCTTTCGGAGACCCTGTTCTTGTGAATGCCAGGATCCTTGACATTGAACACAGACAGCAGCTCAAGTGCAGTCAAGTGAGATTCTTTGCTGAGAGGTATCCTCACTTTCTGACCAAGGATGACAAGAGGAGGCTTGAGGAGGAATTTCTCATGTTTCAGTGCGACCCTCTCAGTCCTGCAGTCACTCAAGCTGAGAGAGTTGACACTGAATGGCATGGACTTTCCAAACTGAAGGACATGGCCACAGGAAAGCCAAAGTATGAGGCTCCTGTCAAGGTTGCCAAGTCAGTGTTGGAAATGTATCACAGCAATGCAGACTGTGAGCGTATATTCAGTCACGTGAACAAGAACAAAACTGAGCTCAGGTCCAGTCTATCCACCAAAGTTCTTGGCAACCTCATGATCAGGAAAATGATGATGGCAGCTGCAGGCAACAAGTGCCACAGTGTATCCCATTCAAAAGAGCAACTAAAGAAAGCAAAGAGTTGCACCATGGAAAACAGCAGTGCTTGAGATTTGAGACTGGACTTGTTTGATAGGGTAGAGACTACTTCATTGTAACTGTTGAGTAACTTGAGTTGTGAAAATATGTGAATGTGCTAACAGTGCCCTTCCTCTTATGTGATGTGTGGTGTCTGCACAATTTTGTGATGTTCAAATGACAGACTCTTAGTTTACACACAATGAGGTATTTCTGATTAGCCAGTAGTGTTTTGTTAGTTTACATGAAAATTCAACAAAATATTTACTAGAATGTGGAATGTAATCACAATTTTGAACAATGCAATTTGGATGCCTTTCATATTTGAGTTCTGTACTTGTGAAACAACGAGAATGTAGGTAAAATGACTGCCTGATGGTTAGACATTTTCTTCACAATGTGTTCAGAATATGGTGATATTGATACTGTATCTTTGTTAATGTTTTGTTTGTTTTAAAATTCAATGTACTACTCAAACAAGAATTATATATTAAATGTTTGGTTGATTGCGTAATGTTTCCCCTTTGTGGTTTTTGAACATTATCATACCTGTCACATTTGCTGAGGGAAAAGGTCAAGAGAACTGCCATTGCTCAACATTTGTTAAATACATGACCATATACATGACACATACATATTACCATAGAGTTTGTCCTTGATCTTTTCCATCAGCATATCTGCATTGACCATTTAAGGAAAATAGAAACATGATTGATGAAGAAATATGAGGTTGTTAGCCACATTTTAACTTGATTTAATGCTAATATTCGTTTGGCGTCGGGGGGCATCGCCCCCCTGAACCCTTCACCAGGACGTTGTCCTGGACCAATCGGGGCTTGCAGCCCATGGACCCTGGCTAGCTACTAGGCTTTTCAGGTTTCAAAGATTGGCGGGTATGCTGTGGCATTGCTCATTAGAGCTAAGATTTTGGGTGCACGTTGCCTAGCTGGCACATCATCACAGATGCTCCGCGAGCATCTCCTCACGTCCACTAGCTGTGGCATTGCTCATAAGAGTTAAGGTTTTGGGTGCACGTTACCTAGCTAGCACATCATCACAGATGCTCCGCGAGAATCTCCTCACGTCCACTAGCTGTGGCATTGCTCACTAGAGCTAAGGTTTAAGGTGCACGTTGCCTAGCTGGCACATCATCACAGATGCTCCGCGAGCATCTCCTGACGTCCACTATCTGTGGCATTGCTCATTAGAGCTAAGGTTTTGGGTGCACATTGCCTAGCTGGCACATCATCACAGATGCTACGCAAGCATCTCCTCACTTCCACTCGCCGTGGAAGTATACGTGCTTCATCAGCACAAGACTTTCAAGGTAAAAGCCTAACCAGTAAGTATTCTCATACCCCGCACGACCGCTAGCTGTGGTCATTTTCACAAGTGTTTGGCGAGCACTTTGGTATTGGGAGCACGTCGCCTAGCTGGCGCTCTTCACGTCCACTAGCAGTGGCACAATCATCTGCGCTTAGCTAGCGCAAAATGCTTGTAATTTCTCTAATGTGTGTATTCTGTCTTTCAGGTATTTTCATTGCGATTACTCCTTGGTCCTCCAAGTCTCTCCTTTTGGGGGGCGGCTTCGCCTCTGCCTACTACCCAGGCAGATCAGCACCCCTCCTTGCTGGAGGGTCCATGTGGACGGAGTCATCGCCAAAGACTTTGTCAAATTAATTTCATTGATAATTCCTTTGTCAAATAAATCTTTTACATTTTAATTCCGAAGTCTTAGTGATTGAAATGGGAGTGTAAACGAAAGTTCAATCAGGAGACATAGGATGCAAGCACTCGGTCTTACCCAATTGTAACCCTTTATCTTCTATATAAATGCCCGTGACACGTTCCGTTTTGCTGTCGCCCACCACCTCCCCATCACCATCAACTTCCGACACCGGCCTCTTCAGCATCAAATCCATCCTCTCCATGAGCATGAGGGTCCATGAGCACGGAGTCATCGCCAAAAACTTTGTCAAATTAATTTCATTGTTCATTCCATTGTGAAATAAATCTTTTACATTTTAATTCCGAAGTCTTCGTGATTGAACTCTGATTCTTTTGCTAGAAGGAAGAGTGAATTCAACTGATTTTGGCACATTTTCATCCTGAGCTCATTTTTAATTAGAGCCAGTCTGGAGAATGACCGTTCCCCTTCACAGTTTGTTATTGGCAGGGTTAAAAACAGTCTGAGTGCTATGTAAACATTTTGGAAAGTGGACTATAAATCCAAATTTACCATGGTCTTTTGCATTGTATTTGGGCATTTTTGTTCTTCTGAAATGAATGATTTGTACTGAACAAGTACAGTTCGGGGGGTTGCCAAATTCAGTTTTGGGTGGAACAAGCAATTTCGATGGATCCGCTATTCATTTTGTGAATTATGTAAATTTTTTACTTCACGCTTCAGGGCCACCAGTTCTCCCAGCTGTTCTCCCATCCTCTCGTCCAGTCTCTTGCCCAAATTCATAGTCAAACGCACAAACTCCCCACACTGACTCAAAACAGCGTCCATCTTTCTGTGCATTTCTGCAGATGATCTCAGAGTCATTTTGGGCAACTCGCCATTCTCCGATACTCCACTGAAGCGCTCCGCAATTATTTCGGTGCAGGGCAGCGCGTGGGCCATTTTTCTCGCTCCCAGCTCTCGTACTTTGCGGTAGATCAGAGCAACTCCCATGCCAATTAGGAGAAATCCCGTCACCACAAATCCGAAAAGATAAACATCCTCCACGTCTTAAAGGGATAGTGCCGCCAGACAAAGAACTTGCCATTTCGACCACGCCTCCCGAACGTAGCCAGCAGCAAAAGTTCCATCCGGGCAGCGCGGTTCACTAGGTGCTCCGCTTCTCGGTGAAAATATTTTGTCAATCGCATTCAGGGACCAGCTAATTAATTCCATCTTCACTTGAGGAGCCTCGGAAGTGGACGGAAGGTCCAAAAAAAGGAAAGAGGGGGTAACAGGACAAAACAAGACAAAGAAAAAAAGACGCAGGCAGGAGCGGAGATAGAGTGCGACTGCTCTCCTCAGAAGCCAGAAGAAGAAACACGGAACACCTATCCCCACCTGTGTGTTGACGAGGCAGAAAATGTGTACATTGATTGCAGAAAGTCAAAGAAACGACCAGCTACTGGTCTACTGTCAACAGCATTGACACCGACTAAATTCAATGAATGTGCTGCACAGGGGACATAACAAATCAATGGGTTTATTCCTTTCAGATGAGCTTGGACTCCATTGTACTTTCCTGACATATTACTTGCATTGTCATAAGACTAGCCTCAACAGTTAGATAAGTCTCGGCCCAGGTTCTCCACCATTGCAACAACACACTCAGCCAAACTGTTCCCACTATGATTTTTAATAGGCTCAATAGCCAGAAAACGCTCAAGTACTTCTCCACCATTATTTACAAACCTGAAAATAAAAGTGAGTTGGTCCACATGAGCAAGGTCTGAAGTGGAGTCAACGATAACAGAGAAGTATTTGGCCTCTTTAATCTCGCTGATAATTGCTTCCTTTGTTCTTTCTCCCATTAAGTGGATAAATTCCTCACAGATTCTAGATGAGAGGTAGGACACAGAGCCTTTGCCCTTTCCTCCGAACCTTTGGAGATGGTCAGCTAGAAAAGAGTCAAATTTGGCCAACAGTTTGACAATGCCCGAGAAATGACCATTGTGAGGTGATCCCAACCGCTCATCATCTCCCCAGAAAGCAAGGCCCCTCTCCCCCAATAACTGAATTACAGCAACAACTCTTTTCAAAACTTCCCACCAGTATTGCCTCTCTGCATCAATTTGTTTGATAAGATAAGAATCAACTCTTCCTGTGTTTTTGGAGCGACTGTGTAATGCTAACATGCAAGCCCTACGCTCCTCACTCCTCTAATGCTCACCGATACGCTCCGAATGTTTCCAATCAGAAAATCCATGGACAAATGCATTGTGCTTACTTGAAAACAGTTTGCAAGCAAAACAAAAGATGCAACCAGATGAAGGGGAGTAAAGTAGCCACTGCCTAGTCACAGACTGGCCATTAGGTAGAGAGCATTTGATTAAGGAATTTGTGAAACTCTTAGTGATGCCCCCCATAGTCCTATCCCTACTTGAGGCAGGGTACTTTTCTCTTCGATTTTGAAAAGCAGCTGCTCCTCTACTAACCAGAATCGACTCGACCTGTTCAGTAATGGCTTTTGGCCATAAAGCAGGGTCATTAACCGTTTCACACCAGGAGTTTGAGCCCCTAGCTCCTAATGTGATACTGGTCTCAGTGTACCCCTCCTGATTTGACGAGACTTTCTCAGGCGATGCCTGGTTTGACAGTGAGTCTCCTGTCCTCAGAGTGCACAAATCTTTAATGGTTGTGGTATTTGGCCATAAAGCAGGGTCAATAAGAGGTTCATGACCGGAGTTGGTGTCCCCAGCTTCTGGTGTGAAACTGGGCTCCATGCAATCCTTCTCACTTGGAATGATTTTCTCAGGTGATGCCTGGTCTGAGTGTGGGCCTGAGGCCTGAGCCTGACAGGCCGGGTCTATGCTTGATTGGGTCTGTAAGGGCTCCGGTATGATCAAACCAGTGGTGATCTCTTCATTGCTGCAACTCGGCCTACTGATGACATTATCAATATTTGAATCTTGAGGCTTGTCCAAAAAATCAGAAATCAAAGGCACTTTTAATAAAAATAAATCGGCCTGCTTTGCCTCCATATATTTTTTGGCTTTTTGTTTTGAAGCCCCACTTTTTTGTTTGCAATCCATACTACTGATGCCAAGTGTAATGTTAGAGTGTTACATCTATTGGATTCTCACGGGGACTTTCACAACTAATTGTAATAAAATAACAATAATATAATACAGAATAAACGAGTACCCACAATACAGTACAAGGCAACAGGCCTTAAAAAAGGGCGTTGGAAATGCTTGAGCCTTTGAGGGTGCAGTGTTGTTTTTAATAATATTATATAATATAAATGGATATAAACCTATAAAAAAGGCAGTTGAATGTTAAACTGCTGAGCAAGTCAGGTTGCACAGGTTGAATACAAAGCAAGTTGTCAAGCTGAAAGGTCAGGTTGTGAGGAGTAGTGAAGCAGGGGGCTATATATAGAGAGAGCCCAAGTCTCCGCCCCTTCATTCAGTCCATTGGAAAATCGATATTGGAATTCCACTTAGACTTCCAAATTTGTTCACTGAAAATACAGTAGCCCTTACAATGGCTTTAAGTCTTAAGGTACACTATTATTACAATACAATACAATACAATATAATGTAAATGTCAATGAGCTTTTTAATAGGGTGTTGGATGCTAAATCTGATAGTCTAGGAAAGGTTTTAATGTAAGAATGTTGTTAGGAGTTTCGATAAATGGATTTAACAATATTGGATTTTCACTTCAACTTCCAAAATTTCTGCCATGTGAGGAGTTTCGATAAAAGCAATGCCAAATGTAATGTGGGAGTGTTGCATCGATATTGGATTTTCACTAGAACTTCACTTTGTTGGCATTGGTGTGTACAGTACACCCTTTAACGGTGGGGACATATGGAAGCGAAATATGCAAAATGAAGCAGGGCGAAACTCAGTGTTCTGAAGGTGAATATCTACCAGTCTACAACTCTCCTCGAAGATAACTAGAGGTTATAATGACACGTGAATCTGCTGTGTATTGTGACTGGACCACTGTACAGCCCGCCCCTGAGTCTAGCTCGGCTATTGGACACTTGCTTCACGATATGGTCGCGACGCGCGATAAATTTGCATGGAGTTAGAGATTTCTGAACCTTTGGACGTTTCGCAATGACAGTTTCGATGCACTCCAAGGACCATGTCGTATTGTGTACACACAATACTGTGCGGGAGCGAAATCACTTCTCATTGAAAATAGGTCCTGCTTCTACTAGCTGTGTACAGGGGCCAGCGTTAGGCCCAAGATATGCTTGCCGTGTGCACATTTTATGCCCGAATGCGTTGCCATGCGTATTTTATGTCGATGTTATGCATGGTAGCACACCTGAACACAAGGTACGCAGACATGTGCGCATGTTGAAATATTGACACAACCGCGAGGGGCGATCTTCCGAACTTCCATGTTGAGCTCGTGGTAGAGTCCAACAATGGTGGAAAATATTAATGAGAGTGATTGGCTATCTGCTCCCTGCATGATACCGCCAGTATCCAATGTTGCCGATTTAGTGACTTTGTCGGTAGATTTAGCGAATTTTGGCCTTCTCTGGCGACTAAAACCTCATCTACCGTCTTAGCATCTTTTTAGGCGACTTTAAAAAAACACATCTCTCGAGTGTCTAAATCATTGTTTTTCAATGTAACTTCAGCTCTGCACCGCCACCATGGTTAAGCAGCACTGCACATTAGCCCCGATCTCAAAACCGTACCCTTTGGGATTGTCAACATTACCATGTAGACACATTTTCTAGAGATCAGTGAGTCGCGCGTGACGTATTGACATCATAGTAACGTCATGACGTAATCTAGCAACCTTTCAGATAGCCAATAACGGTTTTTGGTTATTTGTTTTTGGCAACACTACCAGTATCGTGCATAGTGCTCTGATCGTTCTGCTGCAAGTATGTGCGGTTGCGCACGTAAATTAAGTCACACAGCTAGCATATCCTGGGCCTTAGGGCTCGCTGAAAGGACTTTCATTCAAAACCCTTGGTAAATCAGAGGCCCTTTGAACGAACATTTGTAATCAGAGGGCTCTCTTAACAGTATGCTCTCCCATTAGGGCTCTCCCTAGGGCCCCCATATAGCCAGAAGTCGCGACCCTAAGCAGGGGCTTTCATAATCATAATCAACATTAGGGCTCCCTTAGGAGTATTCACGAGAGGCACTACAGCAGGGCCAGCCCAGGGGCCCTCTGACTGCTGTCCCCCGTGCCCATGGGCCCTCTGATTTCCGTACCCCATAGCCCAGGGGCTCTCTGATTGCTGTCCCCCGTGGCCCAGGGGGCCTCTGATTGCCATACCCCATAGCCCAGGGGCCCTCTGACTGCCGTCTCCCTTAGCCCAGGGGCCCTCTGATTGCCGTACCTCATAGCCCAGGGGCCCTCTGATTGCCATCCCTCGTGGCCCAGGGGCCCTCTGATTGCCGTACCCCATAGCCCAGGGGCCCTCTGATTGCCATCCCTCGTGGCCCAGGGGCCCTCTGATTGCCGTACCCCATAGCCCAGGGGCCCTCTGATTGCCATCCCTCGTGGCCCAGGGGCCCTCTGATTGCCGTACCCCATAGCCCAGGGGCCCTCTGATTGCCGTCCTTGTCCCCCCCGCCCAATTCATATCACCCTTTTCTCTCGGTTCTCTGCAGATATGCCCTATAACAGTGTGAGCAGTCATAAGATTCTAGAGAATAGAGGCCCTCTGACATCGCAATTGGCATCGGCATTGGCATCTGCATCGCTTTGGGCCCCCCCCGGGCCCCTGGACCCTTGAGCCCCTGAGCGCCAGCCCCACTGGCCCAGTCCATAATATGGCCCTGGTTTGTAACCGTTTTAATGCATTTTCTGCCTGTCGTCGCATCATAATCGCGTATTGGGAGAGCTGTAGTCGGAAAAAAATTACGCGGGTACCCTGTGGTGGCACCAATGTTTGCGTGGCTACTGTGGAATATTTTAATGAATGTCCAAAGATTTAATTGCAGATATTGATAATATAAAGTCTCATCTTTATGGTGATGTACTGGGTTTCCTGATACACCCTCTGGCATTGGAAATATTTGGGCTTGAATTTCTTGTATTTTGCCGTTTTCACAAACGGGTTTGGAATGGGGTTTTGATTTTCAGCCCTTGATTGACAAAAGTTGAACACAGGAATATAAAATATTGGCAATCAATAGTCAAAAGCACAATATTCCAATAAAATGTCAAATGATTTGAATGAATTCTTCTTGCAACAGAGCCTCGTAGTTTTGGTCTATTTTTTGAGTGATTTTTTGGCATATTTGTGAAAAAACCAAGGGGGATGGTCAGCTCCCCCCCGGTTTTGACCAAATTTCCTTAGACTTGGCCTGAAGCAGTTTTAGAGGGACCCCTTCAAATTGGCCGAGTTCCATCGAAATCCCTGTTTCCCAGGAATTTTGAGAATTAAACTGCAGGGTTCCCAGTATCAGAAAGTTCTGTTGCTTTGTTTCATTGGAAGATGACTTAAATGATGGAGTTTTTATTCATTATGAGTGAGTACAATGGAATAATATGGAGTGCTTATAGCCACCTAATTACCTGGCAAGCTATTTTTTTTTATTTTCTATTTACCGTACCATGAACTTTTGCTAATAATACTGTGTATGGTGGCATTTTACTCAATGTGATAATGTTCACAAATTTATTCCGCATTCAACAAAATAGAATACCTGGGCTTTTTTTCATTTAAAATGAGGACAGCTCCAGGATTTCTGTAAATCCCCCATTAGATTTGTTGCACCAATTCTGTTCAATCTAGAGTAGCATATTGCCTGCTTTTTTCTGATAGTGGAATGTCTGGTTTGTTAAAATGTGGTGCATAAATATTTTACATATTACTGTGTTACTGTTATACTTGCTTCTTATAGGGTGTGAAGAGCGTTTATACAAGCTTGCATTTGGATTGGATGATTAGAATTTAAAATAGCAAGCTTTCTATTGCAGAGTGAAGATTCTGACCATAAAATCGGCAATTCCTTTAATGAGTACGTGCGCTGGCTGATACAACGTTGAAGAGAAATGGATAAAACTCTTAACTTTATCATGGAGAAACGGCATGTGTTTGGATTGCAGAGATTACTGGTGACTATTGATGTCTATTTACTCCTATGTTGATAAGCTCATGCTGAATTCTGCAATAAAATCATTAATTCATTTTGAACTTCATGAGTCAAAAGATGATTTATGTGAAACAAATAATTATATTATGATTTGACAGTGCATTATTTAGAGGGCCACTTCTTTCTTATTTTGCTCATAAAAATTAGATTATTTTTATCCCCCCGGCAGCATTAATGCAGGGGGGATACAGTAATTAGTGTGTCCATCTGTCCGTCCGGGAGGGCGGGCGTCCATCTGTAATCATATCTTTTCCAGACCATACCTTGGAAACTATATATTCGATCTTCACATAACTTCACAGATATGTTAAGCGTGATGTCTAGATGTGCCTTTTGATACTTGGTAATTTCTGGAATTTTTCATTTTTGCGGTTTCCATGGAAACTTGTTTGCAATGGAGCTTAGCTTGTTCGGACCATATCTCCAAAACTATACATCCAACCTTCACGAAACCTGGCAGATTTGTTGAGCGTGATGTCTAGATGTGCCTTTTGATGCTTAGGAATTTCTGGAATTTTTCATTTCTGCGCTTTCCATGGAAACTTGTGTGAATTCTGAATTGGAACTCAGCTTGTCCGGGCCATATCTCAGAAACTATACATCTGGCCTTCACCAAACTTAATAGATATGTTAAGCATTATGCCTAGATGTACCTTTTGATACTTAGGAATTTTTACAATTTTTGATTTCTGCACTTTACTTGGAAACATGGGTGAATTTGGACTAAGCTCACTGATAATGTTGACCAAACTTGATCAACATGTTTAGCATGCTTTCTATTTGTGCCGTTTGACATTAAGGAGTTTCTGTAAAAATTCTTTTCTGCATCTTTCATACAAATGTGTGTAAAGGTGGACTTAGTTCACTGATAATTTTGTTTGGGCAATATCTCTTAAGCCATCTCCGACTACACCAGTGTCAGTGAAACTTAGTTTAATATGTTCAATTTGATTTATTGTTTTTTGAAATGTTTGTTATCCCCCCAGCATTATTTTTATATAAATAAAATGTGAGGCTAGGTGACTCCTGGCACTCGTGGCAGCCCACTTCCTCATAGTGAGTGCCAGTAACATGAACAGTAACATCAACAAACAACCCAACTACGACAGGTAATGTCCTCAGGTAGACCATAGAACACAGATTGACCACATCTACACCAAGATACCTCGACAGACAATTGACACAGGGACACTGAACACATATTGGTCTGACCACAACATTGTCTGGATTGCCATTTCATAGTCAGGCAAGTTTGTTACCTTATTACTTCATATCAAGTCCTTTAATACTGTAGTACATTTACTCATGTCAATTGAACAGTTAATCCATGAATGTGGGGGGCTGGGGGGATGAAATACAGATGAAATACACTTGTGGTCAATGGCCCTTTCTAAATTCCAAGAATGCTAAGAACGGACTTGCATTCTTGGGAGGAACATTCTCCCTAGTCGTTCCAGGAGGAGTGCAGTTCCAAGGCTACGAGCACTCAGAGCGCTGTCGAAGGTTTAAGATGATGCGTTCTCGTTGGTATTACGCAATACACCAGTCAGTGAGCCGCGACTTCCTCCGCCATCATCCTTTTTTCCCCCAATAACGTTATCTGTGGGGGAAGAGGGGACTGTGAGCGTAAGCTAGTTAAGGTGCTTAGCTTAGCTATGTTCCGCCGGCTGTTGCGGAGTTTCTGTACTCCAAAAACATTGGAGCATATTCGGCCTAAAACATCGTATTCCAGTATTCCAAATGTAGTCAGATAATGGTTCCTCGCCTTAAAATGACCAGAAGAGTATTTAGCTAAGAAATAGCGAAGGAATATTGCAACAACAAAAGACTTCAGCTGCTTCCACACTGGACGCGAATCGAATTTTTTGCACGACAGATTACATTCAATGTCAATGCAAAGACGTTCACGTCTGCATTGACTTTGAATGTAAATCTGTCGTGTGAAAAATTCGTTTCGCGTCTGGTGTAAAAGCAGCTTTACTGATCCTGGGGTGCATTTCCCAAAATCACAGATATTAACTTATATATTTGGACCCGTCACCCAAAGACTGTGAATGAACAAACAATGTAAGTTGCTAATGTAGTTAGCAACTACGCTTTTGGGAAACTCAGCCCTGGCCTTCTCTGGTTGTTCTTAGAGGTGTCCTGCTCGCGATATCTTTTTCCGTACCATTAATGCGTCGCTACTCCGGAATTCTGGTCCCCCCACTTCACTTTCATCCCATAATCGCGTCAAATTGCGTCTAGATTACGCTGACAAAATAAGGCTACAATCTGCGTACTGTCTTTCTCGCTTGCGAGCTGGTTGGTTATCTAGCTAGAAAACTAAAGTGATGTCGAACTGTATAATGTCATAGCAAGCACATCAATGTATTTAGCTACATAGCCAACTGGCTAGCAAGCTAAAAAGGGTTCAGTTCACTTACAATGGAATACTCGCAAGCGAGCTATTTGTCTGTCTAGTTATCAAGATGAAGTGACATCGAAATCTAAAATGTTATTGCTTGCATGACAATTATTTAACATCCCAACTTTCCTCATTTCAGGAGGGCATTCACAGTAACTGTCACAGGGAATCAATATCATCTCTTCGATGATGAAAATCTGTGGTGCTCAGCTTTATTCACATTGGATATCAGGAGCAAGCTGAACTATGGAAGTGTTTTCTTTTTGGGCGACGTTTTTTCCCTCTTGGTCCCAGAAATTGTGATGTGTTAACGGTTCAGAAAAAAGCCTGTGAAGAGGACACCATAAGCACTCGTCAAACACTAAAAGGCTGCAACAAGATATTATCATTATGTACAGATAAATATCACTTTAGCTAGGTAGCCAACTAGCTCGCTAGTGAGTATGACAGTGCACGCAAACTGTAGCCTCATTTTGTCAGCGTACTAATTTCTGACAATACTTCAGTCATTGAAAGTGAAGTGTAGCCTTTTTAGCTTGCTAGCCAGTTGGCTATGTAGCAAAATACATTGGGACGCAAGCTGTAACATTATACAGTTCCACATCACTTTAGTTTGCTAGCTAGATAGCCAACCAGCTCACTAGCGAGTAAGACGCAAATTGACGCGATTATGGGACGAAAGTGAAGTGGTTGGACCAGAATTCCAGAGTAGCGACGCATGAACGGTACTGAAAAAAATATTGCATCTCGCTTGCATGCCGAAAAGAATTCTGGGATATGCGTGCGGCCAAGTTCACACAAGTTACCATCCGATGCATCCTCAAAAAAATTGGCGTGTCAAGAACACTTCCGGCAATGGTATTTGATCGCATCGAGATGGGAACTTTGAATTGAGACAGTACGTGGTCTCTGACAGATGACGTTTCTCAAGCTCACAGTACAGAGAAGAATGCATATTGAGAACCAGCCAATGAGTTTATGATCCCAGAAATGTATTAAGTCCCAGCCATTTTTCAATTCTGTTTATTTATCATTTCATGGCTGTATTTTCATGAAGATTTTCTGTGTTTGTGGCCCTTAGTCTGAACTGAAATTATGAAAAAATTTTGAAAATATTAAGGATTTTAAAGGCTTGATTCTTGAGGGTATTGTTTCATTTCAGCCATTTCCCCCTCTCTGTGAAACTCAAATTATAAATTATAAAGCCTTAAATAGGGTGACACATAAATACTCATATTTGGCCTCTGTGCAAAAGGGTGTATTGGATGAAAAGGCAGGATTTTTGTGAATATTTTGAGTGCAAGTGTCACAACCCTTGTGTTAATGTCCTGTGTGCCTCTTCCCATTCAGCAACTTGCGTTTCTATTTGAAGTATTGTTTCCTTTGATTGGTTTACATCTTACTTGTTCCCGAATCCTCGGATGAGTTTCGTTTCATAGTTACCTTGCGTCTTGTGTGTGTCTGACATATTTATACCACCTCCTTCATGTTTGCAAGTTGCTGGATTGTCACCTGGTTTATGCACTTAGATCCTGCCAATATTTAATTTTAAATCCCTTCCTTTTTAAAATAAATGTAATCTTTAATGACATAAGAATTATGAATTCTTGTTCAGTTAATGGGAACAAGCTGTCCAGTTTATTAGGAGCAAACTCACCAGCCTGCTATGGTCATCAGGATTGGGACCGTATCTCTCTCAAGCTTTTCCATCCAGCCTTCTGACAGTGTGGCTCCAGTGAAGTGTTTGCTCCATCTAGCAGTCATCCCTCTGGGCTCAATCCCACTTCCTACCTTGTTACTATCAATAAACCCTACTACTGAACAGTACTCTGACTCCGCATTTGACTCCTGGTCTTAATCAAAACAGATTTTTAATTAATGTGGAATCTTTATTCATAAATCATGGGTTTTTGACCAAAGTTTTTCCTGCTTTTACGTCAGCTCTGGACTTGATTACCAAATTAATGGCTCATTGCCTATTGTTTGCAACTTGATTGCCACCTGTTCTGTTGATTAACTACTATTGGATACAAGGTCCCTTTGCAGGTAATCTAAATCTCTGAGAGGTATTCCAAGTTGAAAGCTTGAATACAATATTTTAAGAATTTAACTGAATGGCTGGTTATGTATACTTACTAATGGCTCAGTTATGTATACTTGCAAGTTTACGACAGAAGCCAATGAATAAATAAATCTTGTAATATTTACCAAAATGTAATGCATTTTTTGTTTTAAAGAATAAAAACACCCTCAAGCAGTGAATACTTGCAGTAACTTTATTCAATGAAACAAAAAGGCCCATGGTGAGCTGCTTCAACTCGGTACAGAGGGCCTCATCAGGCCTACATTCTCAAAGCACAGATGAATGGAAACTTCGCGTTACAGTTAACGTCATTCCAGTCTTTTTTACCTGAGAGAAAAAAGGAGAGAAGTCAGTGTATTTCTATCATGACCATCAGCTGGTCTAAATTCTTTAGTCATCCACTGTAGAGGTTTTCTTGGTAGGTAGCCTACCAAGCCCTAATAATTGCTGAGCTCTCCAGTGCTCTTAACCATGTCCCAAACGGTTTATTATAGGCCTATAAATCTTGCAGTTTTTTTCTTATAAATTCCTGCTTGTCATTTACTGTCACATCTCTCTTCGTAATGTTGATAAATGCCAATGGCAGACTCCAAAATCAATTAAACGACTAATATCAATACTCAAAAAGCAATTGAAAATACCACCAACTAATTAGAAACTACTGTAGGGTAATTTGCTGGGAATAATGTTTACCCCTGAATAGGGACACTACATAATTCTGTTAAAATGGCACTCAAGCTTAAGTACAGAATATATTGCAAGTGTAATATTGTGAGCAGAGCTCATAAAGAAAACTTTTTCTCAAGCATTTCCGGGCTAACTGTGTGTTTCCTGCAGTGACAGGGGGATGGAGAGAATCCTTACCTCCATAGTTTGAGTGCACACAGTCTTCATTGCCCAAAAAGTTGTTTGGCTCACCAGGATTCCACTTCAGAAAGTCTCCTTTGGAAATTGCACTTGTTCCATCAGACCAGAGCCATACTTTCTCCTGATCAAGAGAAAGCATCAAAACAATTTGGAGATCTCCCAGGAGCATTTAATTATAATCCATCAGATTTTAGAATCATAATTAACAGAAACATAAAACAGATAGGAAATTGAAAACTCTCAAACACACACACACACAAAAAAAACATATATATATATATATATATATATATATATATTTATACATATATATATATATATATATATATATAGAAAATTCCTGTGAATTTTTCATGACACAACCTTGTGGGTATCTGACAGGCCAATCCAGAATGGGCTATTTGAAGAATCCTCAGTCCTATGGAGCATCTTAAGAAACTCGTGTTCATCTTCACTGTGCTCTGAGGCCAGGTTTCCTCCAAGATGCAAACAGTGTTCCTAAGGGAGGAATGAATTTGAGGATTCTGATATAACCTGAGAACATGGTCAGAAAAGCAGAAGTACTCCGAGACAGCTTGTTTATACCTCCACATTGTTTGCATGCAAAGATAAAAGTATTTTTATTATCACAGTAACTTGTGTATTTTATTTGTTAGATCTTTATTTAATACCGTTAGTCACATCAAAATTAAATGTGATTAATTAATTTTCCTTTGCAAGAGGGATCTAGCCAAGATTAGCAGCAGTACATACCATTCATAAACAACTGAAAACTAACGTAAAGTCAAAATAAAGCAAACAGTGCAACACATTAAACAATGCAACAGTGACAACATAATGAAAATTAACATTTACAAGTGTTGATAGACGGCGTCCAAATATTTTAGAATAGCTTTCCATTCACTGAGTGTGACAAGATCCCAAAACATAGTCTCCCTCAGTTTTTGATTTTGTATGTGAGGTTTAAATGAAAAAAAAAAACAAAAAACAAATATTTGTAAGTAGAAATAGCCTCAGTTTGTGCATCTTTATAAGAAAAAGTTTATCTGATTCAAAGAGATCTTCCTAGAGTTTGAAAAGACCATGAATTCATTCTTTTCTGCGTTTAGAACAAGCTTTAATTTGATTTTTAATTTTAGGTTAAACCTGAACCCAATCAAAACCATTTTTGAGAAACTGAAAAGCCCTGCTGAGACTAGGTATACAGTACAGCAATAAATGATTGTATAATTTCCACTGAAATAGAAAGCTGTTTTAGGAACTTTTTTTTGACCCAAGGAGTCACAGGATATACGGACTAATGAAGCGGTGCTAGGCACAGCAAACACTGCCCTTCACACATATTTTAATTTTTCAATGACCTTGACCTTGATTCATTCTAAATTTTAATTGGGTCTATTGTAACTTTTGGCTTTATTTTGGATGGGGGGGGGGGGGGGGTATAAAGAATGAGAACCCACAACTGAACCTTGTGGAACTCCCTAACCTGCTGTTAATACAAAAACATTTCCCAAAAAGTTGGGACGCCATGTAAAATATAAATTAATACTGAGTGCAATAACTTGCATATCATTGAGCCATTTTCAAATAAATTTTCGGTTTAAAAGACAACATAACAAATGTTGAAATTGAGAAATTTATTGTCTTTAGAAAAATATTTCCTCAATTAGAATCAAAAGTTGGGACAGCAGCAACAAAAGATTGGAAATGTTTTATTGTGCTATAAAATGCACCTGGTTGAACATCTCTCAGCTAATTAGATTAATGGGCAGCAGGTCAGTGACATTAATGAATATTGAAAAGAGTATCTCAGAGAGGCTGAGTCTTTCAGAGGATGATGAGGGCTTCACCAATCTGTGAATAACTGCATGGCAAAATTGTTCAATTTAAAAATGAAACTGGGGATTTAATCATCTATGGTATGTAATATAATAAAATTATTCAAAGAATCTGGAGCAATCTCTGTATGCAAGGCCAAAAACCAATATTAAATGGCCGTGATCTCCAGGTGCTCATGTGGCACTGCCTTAAAAACAAACAGGATTCTGTGGTGGAAATCAAAGCATTGGCTCAGGAAGACCCCTGAAAACCATTCTCAGTGTGCACAATTTGTTACTGCCTCCAAAAAATGCAAGTTAAAACTTTACTATGTAGAGAAAAAAAAAACATAAATAAACTATAATTGCATTTCCTGAAGGAAATACCAGTGCATGCAAAGCAATGTAGTGAAATCAGAAAATCAATTCGCATATCATGAATATGTAATTAATATCCCTAATAGCTACTACTACTACTACTAGTAATAAAAAGTCTATGAGGAAGACACAAAAACAAGGGCAGCTACGGAAGAGGAGAAGAAGGATAATGGATAATTTAATGCATTGCGAGGTGTAACATGGACGTGCGTCCGCTAAAAGGCATTCAGCCAAGGTGACAACTGTATTATCGAAATTCCCAGACTATCAGCCACCATAAAGCCGCTTTCACGGTGGACGCAAAACAAATTTTTCACACGACAGATTACATTCAAAGTCAATGCAAAGACGCGAATACACGCAAATTTGTGTCCCGTCCGGTGTGAAAGCAGCTAAACTCTTTAGCTACCACCATTTGTAAACGATGGATAATTACTACACTTCGAGTCAGCCAGCTCAGTGTTCATGCAGCTAAATCTGATTTAAGCCACTCCGCAAAAAAAAGTGCAGGTCCGAAATCACTTTCTCTTCTCTAGCGCAGACCCACCAAACAAGAATACGTCCAAACGACGTCTTTTTGAGGTTTTCCACAAACCTCTAAATGACGTCCCCTGAGGAGCCAGAATGAAAGTTTTTATGATGTGTTTTTAACGACGGTCTCTGGACGTCCCCCATTGAAATCCACCAGAAGTCTGCACAAGGTGAAAAATTAGTTCAAATGTGGTTATTCTGGGCGTCTTTTCAATGTCAACTGTGCACTTGTTTCAGAGATACTTGACAAAATAAAAAGGAAAAAAAAATTTGCTTCCCTGTCTCCTCCCTCGCGACACTTCCCTATTTCTTGGGCTGTTTGGTGTCGCTCTTGAGCAGCTGAAGTGAACACTCATCTTATTATTACAAGCAATGTTCCTTTTTGAAGGTGATGAGGGGAATTGAACCTTTGACCTGTCGATCATTGTGCCATACTCGCTACCAACTGCACCACAACGTTAGGTTAGGCTCATTGGGTAGTTAAGATGTGCCTTCGCGTAATTATAATAATGTATAATAATAATAATGTAATATTATTACACCTGTGCTTGATGCATGACATGTCAAAATGGCCTCTGTGAAAAAGGTCTAACACCAGCCAACAATTAATGGGCAAGAATTGGAGAGCGCGCATGGAGTGACTCTTATAAATTGCCGGCATAATCCGCACGTCGGGCGGACGTCTCATGTTTGCTGGATTAATAATAATAATCATCATCGTCAACAACTACCTCTGTGCTCTCGCTCCAGTTCTTGCCTAATATTGTTTAATTACTTGTCAGACCTTTTACACAAAGGACATTTTGTCATGCTAAAACAGCAAGCACAGATGAAGAAAAAATTATACTCATTGCATTTCGGTGTTTTGGGACAATACTGCCCTTGCGCTGTGGTTCCTGTCTCAGTAGGATAGTTGTGGCACGCCAATATGGAATCAAACCATGATCAGTCTTATCAGCCAATCACACATTTGCTTGCCCTGCTATGTCTTGTAAAATGGAAACTGTGAAAACGACCAAAATCCTGCACCTGTCTTGCACGTCAATAGACATCCAAAAAATACCATATATTGACATATGAGTGTAGAACCACATATCAGTTGTGTCATCTGAGATAACAGTGCTGGGTGTTTTATATTGAAGAGATATATACGTTGAGCTACAGAAAGTGGTGGGTTCTGTATTGTGGAGACGGGACTATGGGGATGTTCATGCTCTTAAACAGCGATACAAACTGTTGAATGCGATTTTAAAAATTGCCGACATGATCAGGCAGACGATCTCCTGAGGTTCAGTCTAAGGTTCAATCTTGAACTTTATTTGTGCGTCATATTGACATACAGATATGGTCCTGGACCGGCCAACGCGATATAGACATGATCTGCACGTCGGGCGAATGTCTCATGTTTGCTGGGGATGTACGTCCATCTTGATCGGCCCATTTTAACTAATGCATACCCAATAATTATAATATTCAGGTATTAGTGCTAGGAGTATAAATAATGAGCTTGTTTACGGTAGGAATCCAAAAATTTGAACTTGCAGAAATGGGCCTGGATAGGCTTTTTTCACTGTCTGTAAGAAACATATTTTATTGGAATTGACTGTCACCAAGTCAAATGGGAGACCCTTGTTTTCTCCGCATTCTCTTCAACACCTAGAAGAAGCACAGTTTAGGGGGTTTTGGAGCCCGTTTCAACTGTTACGGTTGAAGCATAGGTGAGGCCAGAGCATAGATATATACATAGAACACTAGATTGCTGATAGGGTACACTCAAGTGAAGCATCTGTTCAAAGAGCCTATACACCCGGAAGTAAAATTCGCTCTTGGATTCCCATTCATTTTCGTCTACTTTAAAATTACATTTTCAAAAACAACTGTGTGCGAGTCAGTGCTATTATGGTATCGCTGTGCAGAGCAACATTTTGTTTCCGTAAATATGTGCTTTTCGGAGGATGGAAAGCGGCACACTTTATAAACGGAAGATCGAATTGTGACTCGATGTTAACGTTAAAGTACAGCAGAGAAGTGTCTTTAACGCGACCGAGGCTTTTACCTCTGATAAGATAATTGCTTGGAAGTTAGAAATGTCGATTAATGTCCGTATATGTTATAAAATTACGCTCTGGTTTCCTCACTTCATTGTACCCTGGTTGACTATTTGACATCAACCGAATTGTTTATATTGACTCATATGGCTAATGCCAACGTTGATAAAAGGAAGCGCTGGTGAAGCCTTTCTCCCCTCCTTGTCTTTTGGAGCTCTGTATAAAACAGACAAAGCGACTTGTCCACTGTTTTAAATATTATGCAGGTAAGAAGTATTGTCGTTGAATGTCAATTACAAGTAGCTAGCTAGCTTATTAGCCACCTTTATAATTTTATTTACCACTAAGTCAATGCAGTCCCGACGACGCCAAGGTAGCTCGCTGGTGACCGATATCAATCGCTAGCATTCGCTTTCAGTCTGCGGTCCGTTCAATTCAATGGAAAGGCTAATTAGCTAGCGAGCACGAAACGCGATTTTTTTCTATTAAAGTGACAACTTTGCGTTTATACGTTAACTTACGCTTGAAGCGTTTTTTTACAGCTCTTCAAATAAGTATTGCTGCAAAAGGCAGCCGCACATCTCGGCATTTTCTCGCTTGTATCGACTTATATGAAATTGGCCTCATGGGAAACCATTCATTTTTATGAAGAAGTTGGGTGTATCAATATGGCGGCCGGGTGCTTCACTTTGGATAATGTAAATATGACGACATCAGCAATCTAGTGTTCTAAATATACATATCTATGGGCCAGAGCCACCTCTGCTGACAGTTTAGTTGCCACGGTTACCGTTTTAAAAATTAATGGCTGACTCACTTAACAGCTGAGTCACATAAGTCACTTGAAAATGATTTTCCTATTGAGCCACCCACTGTAAAATGCAAAATTTCTCAAAAGTCATTGCTAGTATCATATAAATAGCGCCACATGAGGCATGCTGAGGCTTTGCTGATAATTTCAACACAAATTTTGTGTCATTTAAAAAAAAAATGCAGCACTAGAGCGGTTTGAAAAAAAAGTGTCCCTAACTGGTTTCTGGGGAAAGTCAGGCTGTCATTTTATATGGGATTAGATGAGGTATCTGTCTGAATTTGCTGTTGGTTTGAGGCTCAGATGGCAAAAAGTGTAGGTCTGCTTCAGACCACTGGTACATGAGAGGAACAAGCACAAGTTCATCTATATTTTGATGTGAATATTATGTATTTAGTCTAAAATTTGTGGGAGAAATAGCAACTTTTAGTTGATTTTCAAACGTACCTCCACTCTAATGGTTATGTCGCGCACTCTAAATCTCAACATTCCGTGCCATAGATGCCCATTGTAAAGTTAAAATTTTTTCAAAATTAAATATCTTAAAAAGTAAAAATAATAGGAAAATGAAAATAACTAACCATCCGTGAGCTTTCCAAAACCTACGCAATGGAGTTTGAATGAAGTCTCTAAGTTTTAAAAACGGTTGAGGCTGAATTAAATACAATAGCTTGGTTGCAAGAAAGGATAAAAATAATAATAATAACAATAATAATAATAATAATAATAAGTCTAGGAAGAACAGTAGAGTGCATAGCTTTGCATGCACCGTAACAAGATCCAGAAATGCAGCCACTTTCTCTGCACCTAAGCTCAGTTTTGATGGCTTGAGACTCAATGGAAAACTCTCCTGTGGTCTACACAGAGGCCCGACCTCACGCCCATCAAACAGAATGGGATTTAATGGAGAGCAAACTAAGAGACCCAATAATCAGAAATTGCTGTTAAACTTCACTCTGATTGTGGTGAAACAGTCATTCTGAAACAGTAAGTGGCCATCATAACATTTTTTGAAGCTCAAGGTAATCTGGAATGTCAAAATTTTTAATTCAGTGAAAATCTGACGCTTCGCCCTAACCAAGGAAAAGCAAATGTCATGCTTTGTAGAGGATGAGATAATGCATCCTTATTCAGCATGTGATGCCAGATGCGATTTAACTGACAGTCACTCAGCTAGTGGCTAAATGCTATAAAGGGTGACATTGTCAGTTAAGTGACATTGTCATTGTCGCATCAATTATCACACTGCTGAGTAAGGATGTGTTACTTTACCCTCTACAAGGCATGACATTTGCTTATGTATGATTTATGAAGACATTATATCTCATTTATGAAGGCATTATACATGCTGTATAAAGCCTTCACAAGCAACACTTCATCTAAAGCAGTGGTTCCCAAAGTGGGGGGCGCAGAGCAATTGCAGGGGGGGCGCGGGGTACGTTAAGCGATCCCCCCCCCCACTAGAGTCCCGGACACCAACAGAAAATTATTTGCATGCAGTCCTTTCGCTGCCCAGAATTCTGCGATCACATCGCAAATGCCTGCCTTACTCTCAACTGTTCGCCAAATCATTCATCTAGCCTGCCATTTTCATAAATAATTTGTTACGCATGTAGTTGTTCAAATATTTGAAGCCGGTAATGCAGTCACGATACCCAACTCGCCGCTTCTTATCCTGCACTGATCTGGCATATTGATAAAATGGTAAGTGACACCGAACAAAATCCGATGAATACAAAGCAGAAATAACCGAGATGGCGTCATCTTATTATCGATAATATGAAAGCTCTGTATGCCGACTGGTTATTTTTATCTTGCCCTGCAACTAAACGTTACAAACATTTCGGCAGGTTCGGCAAGTGGTGTTCATGAATTTTTTTCGTAGGCCTACTTCGCTGTCGGCTGTTAATATAGGTTGATTATGGTGCTTTCTTTCTGCATCACAGAAACATTATTTTAAGTAGACGGCTATACTCAGGCTGAGGGGTGTGATACAGCCTAATGATTTTATACTTTAAAAGAGGTTTTGCATTATGAAATTTTCGTGTCCTTAATTGGAAAATAACGGTGGCCTTTTCCAAACCTGCCAATCATTTTTAATGTTTCCAGCTTGGCTGGACAAAATCATCTGTGCAGTGCATTCATATTTTCTAGAATAAGCTGACGCGATCTCGGTTAACGTATTTCAACTTAAAAGTGTGAGGCCAGTGAAGAGAGAAAAATATAACTCTCTCGAGACACTCCTTCAGCGGTCCCGCACAAGGTCGCTGATTGGCTGTATGCAAGTAAGTTTCTGTTAGTGTCCGGAAAATGCATAAATAGCAATGTTGTTGAATATGAAAAAAAATAAACCTGTTACACTGAACATAATTACACAGTTAAGGTGCTTGAAACAGTTACACTTAAAATAATTACACCGTGGTTGTTTGTTATTTTGCTATTTCCAATTCTAAAAGTAGCCTAGTTGTAGTTTATGACAATCTACAGTTTATGACCGTTTACTTATATTTTTTCCAAAATGTTTGAGGTTTATATAAATTACAATGCGTGAAATAAACTGCAATGGTGTCTGAAAACAAAATGTGCGTATGTATTACCTATTTGGGGGGGGGGGGCGCAAAAATTTTCTTATGTACCAAAGGGGGGCCCAGCAGACAAAGTTTGGGAACCACTGATCTAAAGTGTGACCTAAATACAAATGCTGCTTTACAAGATATTTTTATTACATGCACAATGCAACTGAAGACCTCTCTGGAAAAGATCCATAAATATCTTTAAAGATGTCACCTCAGCTTCAACCCAGGTCATCTTCTCCGGAACGTGCAGGAAGCAGCGGCCATTGTGGTGAGTCCATTGTTCAGGGCAGAGATATTGCCACTCTCCCATCTCAACCGAATGTGACACTGAGGAGCACATACATATATGCAATATAACATAATTTTCTGCAGGTTGCTTTCTTGGTCACACCTCTCTGATACTAAAACTTCAACAAGGATTGATACTTTGCAAAAACAACCTTTTTAAGTTCCTCTAATGCAGTGCCACAGTGTTCATCAAAAAATGTCACAATGTCAGGACAAAATGAAATACCTAACCAGTTTATTCAAACAGTTCACATTATGTTTACAGCTTGGTGCCAGATTAATTTCAGCAATCTCAAATTTCAGAATTCTCACTCAATTAGTAACTGACCAAAACCTTGAAAATCAGGGCCCGTATTTATAAAGCATCTTAGCGCTAAAAGTAGGTCCTGACTGCAGAATTTAGGAGAAACTCCCCCCAAAAAATGGGCGTGTCAGTCTTAAATTAAGGACTCCAAATTATTTTTACTAAGTGTTGTTTACAAAGCATTTTAAGCCTTAAAGTAGCTCATCAGTCTGGGAGAGCATAAAAGTAGTCAAGAGGACTCCTAACTCACTAAAACCTATTCACAAAGAATCGGAAAATGGCTGCTGCTGTTGAAAGACGTTACTTGTCCACCGGAAAAATACAACTTTGCAGCGCAGACAATTTAGGGATTTCACAATCATCTGTCAGTTGCTTAATTCAACAGACAATCAATGCGCTCTATGCACCTCATGTCATCCCACAGTTTATCCGGATTCCAATGGACATTCTCCAACAACACAGTATCAAACTTGAATTCATGCACATCTCAGGTATGCCCGGTATCATCAGTGCTATTGACGGGACCCATATTTGAATTATTTCTCTGACCCAAGATGAAGATGTATTTGTAAACAGGAAAAAAGTGCATTCCATCAACACACAGATAGTATTTTATGCTGAATACAATATTTTGGACATTGTTGCAGAATGGCTAGGATCTATGCATGCAAGACTCTCGCATTTTAGTGGAAAGCAGCTTATGCCAATTATTTGACTGGCATTATTTATTATATGTACCTCCTCCTGCTATGCATGAATTATTTTATTAGGCTATTGAGCAAGGGGTATATTTAATTGATCATCATGATAATACCAGCCTATGTCATATTTTGTATGCATATTTAACGCTTGTATGGTTTTAGGATTTTTGTTACTCAGCCAGTGTTCATGGATCTGGGACCCGCTAGAGTTTTGGGTTTTCAAAATTGTTTGATTGTGTTGTTTTATGTTAAAATGCTCAACAGATGTTTACTTCATCCCAATTACAAGTCATATGAGCAGCAAACATGGTTTGATGAAAACTGAAAACGGGTCCCACAGACCCAAACACCATACAAGGGTTAAATTGTAGGCTATACTAGCCCATAGCCCGTTTATATGCTGTAATCTCGGACCTCCCCTGCGATTGCAACCCATACCACTGCTTTTCGCAGTCGACTGCTGTCCGGGACACCGCGAGGAATGCAGCATTGATCTGAAGGCTGATTTTATCCCACGCATCCCGCTTGGATTTGCTGTTCACCCCAGAACCAAATTTCCCTTTGATTACATGCTTTCGCTCCAGCACCAACTGGGCCAGCATCAGTAACTGGTCGTGGCGCCAGTTGGGCTTTCGTATCCTTTTTCAATTTCATCCATGACAGCTTAGGGCAAACAAACTTGACATTGAAATGAAATTTTCATTGGGTAATCAGTCGCTAATTCGTTTTATGCTATTGCCGTTTTTTGCCGTTTTTACAACTATCTCTTTCCTATGTATGTTTATTGGCCTCGAGCGTGATATGTGGGGACTCCTCAACATGTTATTTTTTTATGGGACAAGCCAGCCGCTTGGACTATTTCCTCATTTTTTTCCTCCTTGGGTTGCATGTGGGATATTTTTTTAAATGGGCCGCCCTGTCACCAAACAACTAATCACCGTAATCATTGTCCCAAGACTCGTGCATGAGAATTGACGTCATCCATAGCAACGGAGATTTACTGCCACCTATCTAAGAGCGACTCCTAGTCTCGGAGTTACCAGTTTTCTTAACTTAAAGTTGCTCTCAGTAGCTCTGTGAATAACTTTTAAGATTTTACTCCTACATAAAATGTTTGAGCGCAACTTAGGAGTACTCCTAGTGGTGAGATACAATGCTTTGTGAATACGGGTCCAGATTACTTCCTAATTATTGATTTCAAAGGGAAAAAAGGTGATTATAGCAGTATTAGCCAAATGCTATATTTCAATTAATGGGTGGCCATTCTGGCCAAGGCTTTTTTGAACTTTTCTAAAGTACATTGTGTCCGTATTGGACTCTAACACTTACACCTGGAAGAGAGACTCACCTGAAAAGGGCTCACCCAAAAGTGTGCTTGAGAAAACGGCAACACAAAGGAATGTGGAAAGTGTAAAGGAGTTCATGATGGATCTTCCACTACAACGAGAAACATATACATCAACATCAATCACGGAACACTGCATAAGTCAGTCAAGAGATACATGTTCAACTGCCCTAGAAAAGGAGGTACTGCTTTCACAAATCATCAGATATTTAATATTGCATAAAAAAGACTAGAATGTTCTCCTCACCTTCAGAAAGCACGTAAAAGAGTTGCTAAGGGGAGGTTTTGTCTTGTCTCGACTGGGACAATGCTGCCCTTTTAAAGGGTTGAGTGAGGGGTCTGACTAGAGGGTAGATATGGGTGGGGCAAAATAAAACCAGAAACACAGCATTGTCCATACAAGAAATAAGAAAATTCAGGACCTGGGGGTCTGTTTGCATACAACTGGCATTCAATGGAATTCAAACACCTTATATTTACATAACAAATTGGTTAAAAAAAAAAAAAATTCAGGAAAAAAGTCACAAGAATCAAAGGAACTAATTATCATGGTAATAGTGTTCTACCTAGAATTTTCATTTGATAAACTGAAATTCTTGATTTCAGTCAACCCGTTTGTGAGCATCAGTCCAAGGGGAGCCACCAGGCATAATCGCACTTTTATACCATCACATATCATTCTGAGATATCCTTCGAAAGTTTGAGGACTCAGCATTCTTTTTTTTTTCTTTATTTTTCAATTTTATTGGTACAAACATTAATAAAACAAAGCAAATCCCAAAAACAACAACAAAAAACCCACCCCAAATTAACGGTAAGCGCTGCAATATATATCTCTACACACACACACACACACACACATACATATACAGTACATACATATATATATATCCTCCGAAATGATAGGTAAAGAAATATTGTTCAAGTATGAAGCAATATCAGCCTCGTCAGCCTTATCTGTACTATGCAGTGATTTATAAAAATCCCGGAAAGTACTATTAACAATCTTTGGATCATATGTGACGTCCCCATTCTGTGTTCTTATCATATTAATTGAGCAATCATTATTTAGATTTCTCAGTCGATGGGCAAGCAAGCGAATGGACTTATTACCAAATTCATAATGTTTCTGTTTAGTATAAAGTAACAATTTCTGGACGTAAAGAATAAACTTAAAACACATTAAATTCAGTCTTAACAGCCACTAGCGCCTTAAAGTTTGCTAAAGTAAGTGACTGTTTGTGTATCTGCTCCAGCCTAGTCATTTCTTCTTTAAGATTCTTTCTGTTTTTCTCAAAAGCCTTTTTCTGATGGGAACAGTAAGAAATGAGGTGACCATGTAAAGTGGCTTTAGCTGCGCCCCAAATCATAACAGGAGAAACTGGAGAGCTTTTACTATCAAGCCAGAATTGTAATAAGTGATTCTGAACAAAAAAGCAAAAAGAATCACAATTCAAAAATGTTGAATCTCCAGATAGGAGTTCTAGGAATGTTAATGTATAGATGTACCGAAGCATGGTCTGATAAGACAATAGGGTCTATACAACAGGTCTGGACAGAATGTAAAAAATTTTTAGAAATAAAAAGTCCAGTCTAGAGTGGGAATTGTGAGGATATGAATAGAAAGTGTAGTCTCTCGTTTTAGGATTTAAATGATGCCAAATATTTATCAATCCAGTATCTGTACATTAGTTATTAAGGACGGCAGACGATCTTTGGTTAGACATATTTGCAGAGGAAGATTTATCCAGTCAGGTATTCATTATACAATTGAAATCCCCAGCTAAGAAACCCAGGCCACTACAATAATGATTAAACATCAAAACCATTTGTGACATAAACTGAGGTGAGTCGGTATTTGGGGCGTAAATATTGAGAATAGTTATATATTGTCAAATATATAGAATCAAACCCCTGATCAAAATAAATCTCCCTTCTGTGTCCTTCTTAATGTTCCAAAATGAAAGGAAGGTTCTTATTTATGAGCTGTACCTTTTTTATTCTGCAAATGGGAGTCTGTTCTGTATCAGACAGCCTAGTTTCCTGATATAAAACTATATCAGATTTTTGTTTTTTCAAGTATGTCAGTATCTTCTTTCTTTTAATTACATTGCCCAGTCCTTGGATATTCCAAGTAGTAAGTTTCCCCTATCCTGTCCCCAAACGACTGGAAAAAACTACTCCAAACAAAATCACTTAGCATTCCAAACATAGACCAAATCCTTATTTAACAGGTAGATCACAACATTCAGGACTCAGCATTCAAATTGCATGAGCCATTTTATGATGCAAATACAATCGGGAAAATTGTACTTAAAATTGTGTCATAGCAAAACTCCAACTGCGCAGTCCTGTAGGTTCAATTGTATAGAATTGTTCAGATCTGTCAAAATATGTTGAAAATGGAGCTTTGACAGAAATTCTGATGGGCCACAGAGTCAAGCTTCCTTAACGTAGGAGGTGCTACCTCCTAGAGAGTCACCTGAGTGCATTTAATTTGCTATCATATGATTGCTTGGCCGGTAATTTGTTGGGCTTATTGAAAGGTGCACTATGCAAGTTTTTTTGTTTTCTGCGCGGTTATATTATTATCTCAATTTGCCGACACCTCCCCACGCTCCGCTAGCTGCCTGCCCCTGAAATCATTGTAAAAAAAAAAAAATCTGGGCTCTGGAGACTGCAAAGGCGTCACAAACTGCAACTAAACACAACGGGCACAGGCTGTGCCCCATAACATAACAAACCGTTCTGGCCAATCACTAAGAGTTGACCGTTACGGAAGCATGGGAGGTAGGGAACTATGGGAGGGAGGGGCGAGCTACGTCTGTTTAGTTTGACTTCGAATGTCAACAGAAGTGATGTCAAACAAATGCCTGTGATCCACTTACACTTGTAAGGCCTCTGATTGTCCTTATTCTCCCCTTCTGACCAGTTACGAGCGAAAATATCTGTCACGCGTGAGACGTAGGGGATCATGACTTCCAACCTGTTCTGACCCTTCCGCTTGAATAAGACAGGTTCCGACTGGATCGGATCATGCGGATTCCTCTTCCGACAAAACTTTGTCTGACGGTATGAGTTGTCGGAACAACATGGGGGTATTGATTTATTAAGTGTACACTAGGTGGTGAATATTTCCACTGCAATTAGCCAATTAGAAACAAAAACAACCTTCACCTTGAAGCAAGATGGGGAAAGCGATGGATGAGAGGCCTACTAAAGAGCTGGAAAATGTTGATTTTCAAACCTCCCAAGGAGGTTCCATAGAGTTTCACCGCACCGTTAAGAGCAGGCATGTTTCCTCACCCTTTCCCAACCCCAAAAGCGCCATGACAGTGTACCAAGCAGCGGATATCACCTTTCCTAGTTTGGAGTCTGATGCTGATACAGGTGGGTTTGTTTCATAGTCCTTGAAATTAAGAAAATATAGCGTGCACATCCACTCAACTGAGGTGCAGGACAACAAGAAAATCAGCAAAAAGATAAATGGCAACGTCCGCACACAAAGACAATGCTCCCCAAAAAATGTATTCTGTCATCAACGTTTCGATCACAAAGTGATCTTCGTCAGGATAAAAGAAAACAGCACACTCACATCTCTAAAAGCGCTTACTCAGATTCACAATTGAACACGATCATTGACATCAGGTGTGAACAATTTCTCAAATCAATCAACAGGGCACTGGATGTAATCTGCAGAGTGAGCAAAGGTGTGTGTGCTGAAGAAAGAGCACATAGAAACATACCATCCCAAGACAAGTGTATATAAATTTTTGTTTCTGTTTTTAGTTTAAGACAAACAGATATCAACCTGGACACAAAAAAATATAAAGAATCAATTGTACATCAAAGAACAGAAAAACTACAGAAAAAATAAATCAAACTAACCAAGGAAGATACATGAAAAATATGGCAAAGTGTGCAACTGCCCCCATCCCCTCAGTAATACACATGCATAAATGAAAAAGAGGGGAAAAAAAACAAAAAGAAAAAAGAAAAAATATTAAATAAAAATCAGATACAAAAAATTTTTGTTGTTTCATAGTCCTACCAAAAATAAAGTATGGCACTGGTACTTATCCTTGTCCACACTGTAAAAAATATAGTGTCATTATTTCAGAGTGAACCTATTTCATTTCAAGTAGAGTACTTACAGCAATATGCAGAGTAAAACCACTCTAACAGTATAGTTAAATGTCAGAGTAAAGTTCCGCAAATATGTAGTGTCAAGTTCAACTCTATGGGGAGACAATTCCCCGTGAAAAAGATCCTCCATTGTTCATTTTTACGCAAAATAGAGTAGAATTAACTCTTACACTAGCCAAAGAGTAAATTTTACACTAATTTCGCGTGGGACCAAATGTTATCTGAATCAGAGAAAAATTCAACTCTTTAAGAGTAAAATTGACACTGCATTTTTTTACTGCGCCGCAATCATCAGTTTGGCTAATATGCTTCTGGTATGCGCACTCAAACCATTATTTTATGTTATTAAGAAAATGATAAACAGATATATTTACTCCTTCTCGATAATATATAGCTATGAGGTATCATGTTCATAAAATTGTTTTTTTTTTTTTTAAGTCCGCCGCCCCCCTTTGAAGGACAACTTTGTTTTTATTTTCAGCTGAGAAAATGCTAATTAAACAGCAGAATGAGGTTTGTAAAGAAAAAGGAAAAAATATAGATATATAGTACATTAAGGAAAAAAAGAAAACAAAAAGAAAAATATTGAACATTGGTGAATGAAGTAGGAAGGAAACGTGGGGGGTGAGGGCCTGTATCAATGGCAGATGTGTAGATGTTTATTGTGTGAGGCGCGGGCTTTTACATTTACAAAAAGGACACATAAATAAACAGACAGACAGATAAAATGACAGACAGAAGTTGATAATTAAGTGTAAATGTTATGTGTGTGTGTGTGTGTGTGTGTGTGTGTGTGTGTGTGTGTGTATGTGTGCGCGCATGAGAGATTTGTGCGTGTGCACAAGTGACTGTGTTTGTTGGGGGACAATAGTCTGTAAATTGTTTTATAGTGAGATAGAAAGAGAAGTGTTCGAGCCAACATGAGGCGCAGGGGTAAGGATTAGATTATGATTGGTATTCAGGAATAAAGCGGCAAAAATGCGGTTGTATTGAGGGAGATGGCTGAGTCAGGTTTGTAGGAAGTTAATGATTGGTGACCAGATGGAGTGGGGTTCAATACTGGGGTGTTGTGTACGGCAGTGTTCCCTAACCCTCTCCTGGAGGCCCACCTGTCCTGCATGCTTTAGATCTCTCCCTGCTCCAGCACAGGTGATTCAAGTGATCAGTTCGTTAATCACCCCCGAAAGCTGATTGATGACAGCCTGATCATTTGAATCACCTGTGCTGTAGCAGGGAGAGATCTAACACATGCAGGAGAGGTGGACCTTCTGGAGAGGGTTGGGGAACACTGGTGTATGGTGTTCCAAAGAAACGTAATCCAAGAGTAAGTTTTTCCATTGAGCAATATTTGTATTGTTTTTTGATTTCCAGTTCATGAGAATAGTTTTCTTGGCGACAGCTAGGGCAGTGAGGAGAAACCTATTGCTTGATTTAGTTAAATTTGTGTTAGATGTGTCACCAGGTAAGCAGAGTGATGGGGATAAAGGGATATGACAGCCCAAGAGGACTGAGAGTGATTTGGTTTTATCCCTCCAAAATTGCTGAACCGGTCTACAATACCAAATAGCGTGAATGTAGGTGTCTGAGATGTTTTGGGTGCAGTTGGTAGAAGTGCCTGGAGAGAACCCATTTTAAACATTTTGTGCCCAGTGTAGTGAGTTCTATGGAGTACCTTGAATTAAATTAGTTGTAGATTTGCATTTTTTGACATGATAAAGATATTTTTGCAGATTTGGCTCCAGAAGTCAATTGACAGGTCATGTTCCCATTTTTTGGTTGGAAGTGATAATGAGTTTCAGACTGCAAAATTATTCTTTATATTTTAGAAAGGAGTTTTTTGACTGAACAAATATTGATGAGGTCTAAGCATGCTGCTGGGAGGTCGAGGTTGGTGGTTGTGATATTTCTTGCGGCATGAATGGATGATTTAAGCTGTAAATATTCCAAAAATTGAGTGCTCCTGATGCCGAACTTCTGGACCAGATGGGTAAATGGGACAAGAGTATTATTCTGGAAAATGTGTCTCAAGTGAGTGATTCTTTTATCAGACCATGTGCGAAAGTAGAGCAGTTTCTTGCTGCTGAGAGAGTCAGGGTTGTACCAGATTGGAGTGAGTTTAGATGGACCTAGTGTAGCGTTTGTGATAGCCTGGTGGAAATTCCATAATATCAGGGTTGTAGATATTGTCAGTGTTTTAAAACAGGGTTGGGGTTTAATGGATTGACTCAGAAATGGTAAATCAGAAGTGAAAATACTGTTACAAAGTGTCTGTTCTAGGTCTAACCACAGAGGGCTCTAATTTCCTGGCGCAGCGCAGCTGGCGTAGCGAGGCGCAGCCCGCGCAGTGGTAATTTCGTACGGCGCAGCCCGCGTAGTGGTAATTTCGTGAGGTGCGCAGCCTTCGGTAGACGAAGGTGCGCCGAGATGGGTGTGGCGGCGTAGTAGGGGGAGGTGTCACATATTCACCAAGACGCAGTGACAATTTCGTAGAAAAAGTCTCCGCTGGAGTTGCGCAGAAAACTCGCCAGCTCCAACCTGGTTCAATTTCCGTGCAGTGGCAATTTGGCTGACCGGCGCAGAGTGCGCACATGTCATCGAAATCTCACAGGCAGGTTTCCAGAATGTCAGGCACATTTCAATGCAAGAAAAAATTACAGGAAGCACTATTTAATGTAACTATCTGAATAAGGACATAAATTATAGAATCTATATCGATTGTCCTGATGTCAGGCGGTTGCCACGCGTAATGGAAACTTGACCTGGCTTAATCAACGCAGCTGAATCTGTGATGCAAACTAACGACTTCACATATTTCTCAGCCAACCACAAACTGTATAATATATATATATATATATATATATATCGAATGCTTGCGTTCTATGTTCATTAAAGCCGCTTGCACACTGTACGCAAAACGAATTTTTCGCACGACTGATTACAGACAAAGTCAATGCAAAGACGCGATAGTCGGACAGGGTTTTAATATAGCTCCGTGTCCGAGAGTCATACAAGTTCTAGTTTTTCCAAGTATTCCAGGAATTATTAGACGTGCAAACTTGGCTATGTTTGTGTTCGGCCTTCACAAAATGCAAATTGATAGCTATCGACTTTTCTTGGTCTTTTTAGCCTATTCATCTGTTTTCTTCCGTTGAAGATAGACATCAGTATTTATTCGGTCTTTCTTTTGAAAATTAGTCAGATGGATCGAACCGATTCACGCTTTATTTCCAGAGCAGAGATAATATAGTGCGTGAGCAAATCAATTCCATGACCACTGACAGAGTGAAGAAATCATCGCATGCACGATCAAGACTGTCCGACACGAAATGCAAATTACTCCATGTCCAGCAGCCAGCAAAAAGTAAAAGTATTGATATGAGAACAGATTTATAACGAAATAAAGAATAAAAATATATCAGCAACAAACTTGATATCAAACAAAGATGACCTGCCAATAAATAAATCGCAGTGTTCATTGGATGCTCTGTTGTTAAAATGTTTCTTTTTATTCTTTATTTCATTATCAATCTGTTCTAATCGTCCTCTTTTTTTGGCTGTCAGACACGGAGGCATTGTACATTGTCTCGCGCCAGTGTCGACTCACTTTATTGAGCAGAGCTTAAACAGAAACATTGATTGAAATTCTCGGTACTCATCTTGATGAGCTGAGTCCTCTTATCAAAACATTCACGTTTAATGTCTGAAAGAGTCAGTAGATTTGAAGTAATTAAAAACAATAATAGACTGTCGGACACGACGATTTATTAAAACCCTGTCAGACCTTTGGACACAAGACGCAATCTGTCGAGCGAAAAATTCGTTTCGCGTCCAGTGTGCAAGCGGCTTAATATTAGGCTACTATTATTGTCACTTATGTTTTATCGTCTTTAGTGGGGGAAAGGAATACAGCCTGATTGCTATGATCTCGCACTGAGTTAAGATCACATATTGGAAATAAATGTGTCACGTATCTTGCTTTCTTGTCCATGCATGTTAATCCCAAAATTTTAAGCAGCAACAGTTTGTAATAATAGGAACACGCTATACATCGTTTCTCTTGCCAGTGTGCAAGATTTGACTCGGTTGTGTCGCCTTTTATATTCTAACACATTAAAGGTGAGGTGAGGAGCTCATTTGACTGGTGAAGATTTGACTCGGCTGTGTTATACCCAAACACGCCTTCTTTGCCAACTTGCGCTGGAAGGAGGGGCAGAGGTGGGACAGAGGAGTACTTGCGCCAGGCTATGCCGGGCACGAAATTGCCACATACGCCTGGACACACCCCGTTGGCGCGGCGCACCCCCCATGCGCCGCGCCCGCGCCGCGCCTGCGCCTGGTCTACGAAATTAGAGCCCATAGTGTCTGATTGCTGGGGATGGATCCATTTGAATATGTATTGAAGTTGATTTGATAGATAGTAATGATGAAAATTTGGTGCTGCAAGGCCTCCTTGTGTCTTTGGTTTTTGGAGAGTTGTTAGTTAGATTCTTGGTGTTTTAGTTTTCCAGTAGAATTTTGTTATAATTGAATCGAGAGATTTGAACCATGAGAGTGTAGGTTGGGCTGGAATCATAGCAAAAAGAAAATTAATTTTTGGAAGTGTCAACATTTTAACTGTTGCGATTTGGCCTGTTAAGAAAAGTGGTAGATTCATCCAACGAAGGAGGTTGTCTGTTATTGTTTCAAGCAATGGAGTATAGTTGAGGTTGAACAGTTCTGATAGCCAGGGGGAGATGTTAATACCCAAATACTTGATAGGATTTGTGCATTAAGGAATTGGTGAAGTGCAGGCTGTCATATCCCGGTTATTACTTTGCCAAGGGAGGATGGAAGACTTATGCCAGTTAACAGAGTAGTTGGAGATGCTAGAGAATGTTTCTATGAGCTTAATTGTTTCTGGAAGGAATTAGAAGGGGATAGGAATTATTTATGTTCATAAAATTGGATGCTTATGATTTCAGTTGCATCAGAAGACACCAGTACCAGTATGTCGCAAAACAAGAGAGAGGAGAGGAGAAAGGAGGACAAACTCATTGCACTGTACGAACAATGTACCTTCTACCCAGGATTCATGCAGAAGGACAAGAAAGCCAAAGGGTTTCGATAAAATAGGAACAATCCTCTGTGTTCCTGATGAGTAATTTCCAGCCTAAATCTCATATACGTATACCAGTACCGTATCCTTGGAGATTGTATCTACAAAACCCAAAACCAGTGAAGTTGGCACGTCGTGTAAATTGTAAATAAAAACAGAATACAATGATTTGCAAATCCTTTTCAACCTATATTCAATTGAATACACAACAAAGACAAGTTACTTAATGTTCGAACAGGTAAACTTTGTAATTTTTTGCAAATATTAGCTCATTTGGAATTTGATGCCTGCAAAATGTTTCAAAAAAGCTGGCACAAGTGGCAAAAAAGACAGAGTTGAGGAATGCTCATCAAACACTTATTTGGAACATCCCACAGGTGAACGGGCTAATTGGGAACAGGTGGGTGCCATGATTGGGTATAAAAGCAGCTTCCCTGAAATGCTCAGTCATTCACAAACAAGGATAAGGCGAGGGTCACCACTTAGTGAACAAATGCGTGAGCTGATTGTCGAACAGTTTAAAAACAACATTCCTCAACGAGCTATTGCAAGAAATGTAGGGATTTCATCATCTACGGTCCGTAATATCGTCAAAAGGTTCAGAGAATCTGGAGAAATCACTGCACGTAAGCGACAAGGCCGAAAACCAACATTGAATGCCCGTGACCTTCGATCCCTCAGGCGGTACTGCATCAAAAACCGACATCAGCGTGTAAAGGACATCACCACATGGGCTCAGGAACACTTCAGAAAACCACTGTCAGTAACTACAGTTCGTCGCTACATCTGGAAGTGCAAGTTAAAACTCTACAATGCAAAGCGAAAGCCATTTATCAACAGCACCCAGAAACGCCGCTGGCTTTGCTGGGCCCAAGCTCATCTAAGATGGAATGATGCAAAGTGGAAAAGTGTTCTGTGGTCTGACGAGTTCACATTTCAAATTGTTTTTGGAAACTGTGGACGTCGTGTCCTCCGGACCAAAGAGGAAAAGAACCATCCGGACTGTTATAGGCGCAAAGTTCAAAAGCCAGCATCTGTGATGGTATGGGGGTGTATTAGTGCCCAAGGCTTGGGCAACTTACACATATGTTAGGGCACCATTAATGCTGAAAGGTACATACAGGTTTTGGAGCAACATATGTTGCCATCCAAGCAACGTCTTCTTCATGGACGCCCCTGCTTATTTCAGCAAGACAATGCCAAGCCACATTCTGCACGTGTTACAACAGCATGGCTCCGTAGTAAAAGAGTGCGGTTGTAGACTGGCCTGCCTGTAGTCCAGATCTGTCTCCCATTGAAAATGTGTGGCGCATTTTGAAGCATAAAATACGACAACGGAGACCCCGGACTGTTGAACAACTTAAGCTGTACATCAAGCAAGAATAGGAAAGAGTTCCACCTGAAAAGGTTCAAAAATTGGTCTCCTCAGTTCCCAAAAGTTAACTGAGTGTCGTTAAAAGGAAAGGTGATGTAACACAGTGGTAAAAAGGCCCCTATGCCAACATTTTTGCAATGTGTTGCTGCCTTTAAATTCTAAGTTAATGATTATTTGCAAAAAAAAAAAAGTTTCTCAGTTTGAACATTAAACATCTTGTCTTTGCAGTGTATTCAATTGAATATAAGTTGAAAAGCATTTGCAAATCATTGTATTCTGTTTTTATCTATGATTTACATAATGTGCCAACTTCACTGGTTTTGGGTTTTGTATTAGAAGACACACTTATTCTGAGGTCTTACACTTAAAAATTGCCATTTAATATTTATTATACCTTCTTTTATTTTTAGCCAAAGCCTGTGAAAAGCGTGAAGAACAGCATTTGGCCTTGTGATGAAGGTGGCTCCCCGTGGCAGCGGAGTGCAGACACTCACTCCCCGCAATCAGCACATCTTGAAGAGGATATCATTGTTTAATACGCACCGTGTAACGAGTAGGATGAAATAGAATATTTCTCAGGTAAATATAATATACTCCTAACTTTAATTAACATTTAAGACATGCTGTAATCATTATCTCCACAATGGACATGTGTCCAAAATAGATTCTCTATTCAATAACATCATAGCCAGTGCAATGATGTGGCTGTAGTGTTAAAAGGTAGAGCATCGCTTGTTCGGGGACAACTTAACCCATTAAGTAAGTGAAAAGATTTCTGCACGTAAATCATGGGCCATCAAAGCCCCTCCAATTTGGTTTCAGACAGACATCATGTTCCAGGAGCCACAAGCGGCAGAGCAGGAGCAACAGCAGCAGCAGGAACAGACACAGGAGCAGGAGCAGGCACAGGAGCAGGCACATGCACAGGAGTGGGAGCAGGCACAGCAACGGGAGCAGGCACAGGAGCGGGAGCAGGGGCAGGAGAAGGCACAGGAGCAGGCACAGGAGCGGGAGCAGGCACAGGAGTGGGAGCAGGGACAGGAGAAGGCACAGGAGCAGGCACAGGAGTGGGAGCAGGGACAGGAGAAGGCACAGGAGCAGGCACAGGAGCGGGAGCAGGCACAGGAACGGGAGCAGGCACAGGAACGGGAGCAGGAGCAGGAGAAGGCACAGGAGCAGGCACAGGAGCAGGAACAGGAGCAGGCACAGGAGCAGGCACAGGAGCAGGAGCAGGCACAGCAACGGGAGCAGGAGCAGGAGAAGGCACAGGAGCAGGAGCAGACACAGCAACAGGAGCAGGAGAAGGCACAGGAGCAGGAGCAGGCACAGGAGCGGGAGCAGGCACAGGAGCGGGAGCAGGGACAGGAGAAGGCACAGGAGCAGGCACAGGAGCGGGAGCAGGCACAGGAACGGGGGCAGGCACAGGAGTGGGAGCAGGGACAGGAGAAGGCACAGGAGCAGGCACAGGAGCGGGAGCAGGCACAGGAGTGGGAGCAGGGACAGGAGCGGGAGCAGGAACAGGAAGGGGAGGAGGAACAGGGGGGGGAGCAGGTACAGGCACGGGAGCAGGAACAGGGACAGAAGTGGGAGCAGGAGCAGGCACAGGAGTGGGAGCAGGCACAAGAACGGGAACAGGCACAGGAGCAGGAACGGGAGCAGGCACAGGAGCAGGAGCAGGAACGGGAGCAGGCACAGGAGCGGGAGCAGGAACGGGAGCAGGAGCAGGGACAGGAGTGGGAGCAGGCACAGCAACGGGAGCAGGAACGGGAGCAGGAGCAGGCACAGGAACGGGAACAGGAGTGGGAGCAGGCACAGGAGTGGGAGCAGGCACAGGAGCAGGAGCAGGAACGGGAGCAGGAGCAGGCACAGGAACGGGAGCAGGAATAGGAAACATACTGGTTTATAAGGCACATTTTGTACGTTGTGTGTTCAGTTTATTGTCTTCAATCTGGAGAAGATAATGGAGTTTGCACACAGGCAAACAAGAAATGTCTGACTCTATAAATATAGTCATTCATCTCTGAACTAAAGAGGACACAAGCCTGAACAATGTCATGTTACACAACAGCAAGTCAACTATTGTGCCGACATTTTTGTGTTGAAATCAATAGTATTACTTCCCTGTTAAATAAAATTGTTTTAAAGAATCGATATTGCATTTGAGTTTTAAAATTGTTTTTCAAACTGTGATTAAGCCTTTACCAGTGGCTATGTTTTTTTATTGTTTCAATCATAGTGACATCAGGGGTTTCCTACGCAAGGTTATGCAGTGGTCAGAATTCCAATTCCAGAGAAAATGGATTGTGAACATGCACCCTGGGTAGGAGTTCCACGAGCGTGGGCCATTGTCATGGATACCTCGGATGGCAGCGCGCACATGAACCCCACACTACGCATGTGTGAGCAAAAAGTCACACAGCGCATATCCGCGTGGCTCCAGAAATAAGGCCCCCGTGCCGGCGTGCTGCGCGATTGAGCAATTTCAATTTAAATGAATGGGCGGCCATTTTCCAATTGTGTATCCAGTGAAATATAAAAAAAAATCATTGTATGCGAGATGTATGTGAAACATAGGCTGATGTATATTGTAGAACCCAATTTTATTTTGTGCAGATATCGAGCCATATTATCAATTCTCCCTTGCATCACTCCCTTGAACCACAGATCGACGCGCACTGAAGAAATTCACTCGCAGAATTAAAGTCATTAAGTCATGCATTAAGTTAATCAGTTTCACGTGCATCATGGTAGATTTCCCCATTTGTGACACAGAAATCGATTATGACTCGGGAATTCTGACGCTTGTCTTAACTGGAGATGCACCGATCCAGTTTTTTCCTGATCCAATCCGATACCGATACCTGGGCTGAGCATATCGGCCGATATCCGATACCGATCCGATACTACTGTTGAATGAATGAACCGTATACCTTGCCATGTGAGTGAAGGCATCAGACTTGACATAAACATTTAGCCTTGTTAAAAAAAAAGGCAACAAATTAACAGCTATAAATGTACTTTATATTATTTATTAACAGATAACAAAGTGTACATTAGCAGCAAAAAGAAATAAATAACACTTCCATGTAAAGTGCACAGCAAACAGATATTTTAAAATGTAATATAAAATATAGCAGCTGCCTGAAACCCAACAAACAATGGCTTAATTAACTTGTTCAAAAATACAAAATAAACTGAATTAACATGTAAACATTTTGTGCAAACAGAAATTCAAAATCTAATTGAGTATAAAATATTGTAGCTGAACCCAACAAACAGAAGTGGTTTTATTTAACTTGTTCAAAATTACAAAATAAACAGAAGTAGCCCAACCCTTCCAAAACATTTAGAAAATCAAAACAGGTAACTAACTTAAATAAAAAGTAAGCATTTTTTGCTCACCTGACCTGCTTCGTCATCAATGACAGAGAGGGGCTGCGAATCCAAAACAATAAACTCCATAACCTTCTCTGTTATGTTGGTTGCTTTCACGCTGCCGGCTGGCAGTTTCTCCTGTCTTTGCGGTGCATCCACCGAAGTTAGCTCTTCGTTGTACTCCCTGCCGGCTTAGCTCGAAGCTCTGTGTGCTTTTTAGCATGGTGCTTTTGGAGGTGCTTATTTAAGTTTGTGGTGTTGAATTTACCAACTTTATCACCACCCCTCGCAACTGTCGCGTTGCAGATATTGCATGTTGCAGTTGGACTTGTTGGCGTATCAATGAAATGTTTCCAAATAGCAGACTTGGCTCGCTCCGGCGCTCGCTCCATGTTGCTCTGTGTTTGCTCATCACTAGCTGTTGTGCGTGCTCTGCGTGATGACGTAACCGGCGTTGCAAACATAGAATTGAGTGGACTAGATGGCTGTAACTGTATTGCTGGGTATGGTATTAATAAAAAAGAAATGACTGGATCGGAATGCTGGATCGGCCTCATTCACCCGAAATCCGATCCAGCTAATAAGTCAATATCAGAGCCGATATCAGATCCGCGTATCGGATCGGTGCATCTCTCGTCTTAATTGAGAGATTGAAAGGAACGGAATTGCATAAGGACGTTTCAATGGTCTTATTGTGATGATACGCTCAGGAACCAGTCGCGAGAACCAAGCAATGCAGTAGATCTGATTTTATTGATCAAGGGGGAAATCCCCCTCAGGACAGAAGGAAAAGGTACAAAGTCCACAATCCAAAAATCACAATCCAGTTGGGCAAAAACAGAGACGAAAACAGGTATGTCAGAGAAGCAAAGCCAAAATCCAGTGGGCATTATCCTAACCGTAACCAGGGCAGCAATCACAGAATTCGTAGTCGGGCAGAAATGGGTCAAAAACACAGATGCAACAATAATCCAAAAACACAAAGCCAAAAATCAAAAATAGGGACGGTGCAGTCAGAAGAGAATCACTGAGAGTAAAAGGCGAGTAAAGTGTGGCACAAGAAAACTGAGAGGAACGTTCTGACAAGGGAATGCTGTGAAAAGACTCCTAATATACACTCACAGGAAGTCACATGCTCAACACAAAGGTGCAGAAAGTCAGACTGATTACAAAGGAAGCAAACATGAGGGAGAACCTAATCACATGAAATAGGCAACAGTCAAAACGCAGACAGGGATCACAAGACAGCCTATAGACAGAACAAACAGATCCGGTTTGGGATTTCTAAATGCACAGAGTGAGTGACAGAGCAGTGATTAGACAGGTGCAGAGAATCTGCTACACTCTCAGAAATGGGGGTACAGCAGGAGTCCATTTCTGCTCCTTAGGGTATTATGTACTGTTATAGCCCCAATTTGTTATTACATATATGACAGCAAGGGATGACAAACACAATTTTAAAACTTAAACACATTTAATAAAACCAAACACTTTTAACTAAACTACTATCTACTCTACTGACCAAGATTGATATATACAACAAATAAAATATTTACAGTCCCTTTGGTGGGGTTGCTTGGTGATGTTCCCGGTGAGGAAAGTGCTCCAACACGGGCAAAAATCCACAAAAAGCTACACAGGTCTTGAAAAGAGTGACAGGTCTGGTCAAATGTATCCTTCTGCTTGCAATTTCTCCTATTACTCCACTCCCTCAATTTTCCTCCTTATATACTCTTTTGCAGACCCCTCCCACTCTTTTTTTTAATTCTCTGGGACTTGTTCCAGACATGCCCAAGACATGCCCAAACCTAGCTCCAGTCTGGGCTGAACATAAGAAAGGTCAATACTGCCATCTAGTGGCTTCTATTCGCATTACAGTACCCTTTAGGACTAATTATAGGACCTCAAGGTACCTGTGTGAACCTTTTTAGGGTCTAAAAGATACTTTTATGTTCCAAAACAAATGAAAACCCTTGTCTACGGTACAACAACAGTACCGTTGAGGGTACTGTCCCAGTGTCAACCAAGACTTGTCACTGGAGCAGTACCTGCTGTTGTACCTTAGAAGTGGGTTTTTTATTTGTTTATTAATATGTTAATATAATAATAATCATTTTAACCCTGACAGATGAAGCGCGTCGCCACTCAGTTCTTAAAAATTCATGTCGGAAAATACATTTCTTGATGGTGGAAAATACAAAACCCAAAACCAGTGAATTTGGCACGTTGTGTAAATCGTAAATAAAAACAGAATACAATGATTTGTAAATCCTTTTCAACCTATATTCAATTGAATACACTGCAAAGACAAGTTACTTAATGTTCGAACAGGTAAACTTTGTAATTTTTTGCAAATATTAGCTCATTTGGAATTTGATGCCTGCAACATGTTTCAAAAAAGCTGGCACAAGTGGCAAAAAAGACTGACAGAGTTGAGGAATGCTCATCAAACACTTATTTGGAACATTCCACAGGTAAACGGGCTAATTGAGAACAGGTGGGTGCCATGACTGGGTATAAAAGCAGCTTCCCTGAAATGCTCAGTCATCCACAAACAAGGATGGGGCGAGGGTCACCACTTAGTGAACAAATGCGTGAGCTGATTGTTGAACAGATTAGAAACAACATTCCTCAACGAGCTATTGCAAGAAATTTAGGAATTTCATCATCTACGGTCCGTAATATCGTCAAAAGGCTCAGAGAATCTGGATAAAATCACTGCACATAAGCGACAAGGCCGAAAACCAACATTGAATGCCCGTGACCTTCGATCCCTCAGGCGGTACTGCATCAAAAACCGACATCAGCGTGTAAAGGACATCACCACATGGGCTCAGGAACACTTCAGAAAACCACTGTCAGTAACTACAGTTCGTCGCTACATCTGCAAGTGCAAGTTAAAACTCTACAATGCAAAATGAAAGCCATTTATCAACAGCACCCAGAAACGCCGCCGGCTTCGCTGGGCCCAAGCTCATCTAAGATGGACTAATGCAAAGTGGAAAAGTGTTCTGTGGTCTGACGAGTCCACATTTCAAATTGTTTTTGGAAACTGTGGACGTCGTGTCCTCTGGACCAAAGAGGAAAAGAACCATCCGGACTGTTATAGGCGCAAAGTTCAAAAGCCAGCATCTGTGATGGTATGGGGGTGTATTAGTGCCCAAGGCATGGGCAACTTACACATATGTGAAGGCACCATTAATGCTGAAAGGTACATACAGGTTTTGGAGCAACATATGTTGCCATCCAAGCAACGTCTTTTCCATGGACGCCCCTGCTTATTTCAGCAAGACAATGCCAAGCCACATTCTGCACGTGTTACAACAGCATGGCTCCGTAGTAAAAGAGTGCGGGTACTAGACTGGCCTGCCTGTAGTCCAGACCTGTCTCCCATTGAAAATGTGTAGCGCATTATGAAGCGTAAAATACAACAACGGAGACCCTGGACTGTTGAACAACTTAAGCTGTACATCAAGCAAGAATGGGAAAGAGTTCCACCTGAAAAGCTTCAAAAATTGGTCTCCTCAGTTCCCAAACTTTTAATGAGTGTCGTTAAAAGAAAAGGCGATGTAACACAGTAGTAAAAAGGCCCCTGTGCCAACTTTTTTGCAATGTGTTCTAGCCTTTAAATTCTAAGTTAATGATTATTTGCAAAAAAAAAATAAAGTTTCTTAGTGTGAACATTAAACATCTTGTCTTTGCAGTGTATTCAATTGAATATAAGTTGAAAAGGATTTGCAGATCATTGTATTCTGTTTTTATCTACGATTTACATAACGTGCCAACTTCAATGGTTTTGGGTTTTGTATGTAACAGTATTTCAGAACGGGCAAGTTATTGGCCTGTATTTAGCAAAGACAACCATGAATGACAAAAACAAGTATGAGGAATCATTTTCAGAGTCCTGACCTTAAACACATTAAAGTTTATTGGGATGTGCTCAAGAAAGACCACCAAGTGGTTCAACCATTCTGTCAAGAAGACAAGATCTCGGCCAAAAATTATGCCATTTCTGATCAAAAATAAATGTTCTGGCATTGCATATAGTTGTCCTAAAACAATGACAAGACGAATATGCACTGTAATCAAAGCTACGGGGGTTCTAACTAAATATTTGAGTGTGCGACTTTTTTTTGGCCGGGCAATGTATGTTACGGCCAGTGAGAGGGATGCTGTTTTTACCTTGCGTGGTTTTACCAACTGGAAAAATGCTTAATGTTTAAGAACAATAAGCATTTTATTTTGGGAGGAAAGTTACTCAAAAAAGCTACTGGAATCTGTCTGGCACTGCCCAACCATTAAAGCATGATTTTGCTATTTTTGATGCAGACTGTGTGCTTTTAGGCATTCAACTGTTGACCTGGAAACTTCTAAAACTGAAGAGCTTTTACTGCAGTAAACAATTCATGCAAAGAAACTTTGAGTATGTGTACAGGTACACTGATTGGGCTATGGTAAAACATGATACAATGGTAGATGAGATCAATATGTATTCATTCTTCATTCAGCACATTCTTACATTTTATTTATTTATGTATTTATTTATGTTTTCTTATTTCTACAAACTGCTGGAAATGGCTGCATTTTTTACTTCATTAAATGAGTTTAATTTCATCAGTGATTACAAGATAATTGTTATTTAACTTTTTTAGACCAATTCATAAATTAAATTCTGGACTTTCGTGTGTTTTGCTGATACTAGCTTGCAAATCTGCTCAGACCTCAGGAAGAACCCTAAGGCGCTGAATTTTCTTACTTGGGCAAATAGTCAATTCGGCTGGGCTGCCGGTGAGAGGGATGCTGTTTTTACCTCACGTGGTGTTACCAACTGGAAAGCAGGACTCGAGCGTGACAGGAGGTTACAGAAACATGCATCTAGCCACAGTCATATATAGAAGTCTCTTGCTGCTGACATTTTGGCCGCAATGTTTGCAGTAGGTTTATAAATTTGCTGAATAAATGCACAGAAGTTTGTTATAGACGATGTCTTCATATCAATCTACGCTCTAGAACAAAGGATTTGTGCCAAATCATAATGTAACGCATAGTTGCTGGCACACTGAAATCTTTGTTTACCGCCAAGTCTGTCAAACTTGGGGGATCCCGCAAATTACGCGTCCTAGAATCATCACTGTGCATTGATTATGTTCTCTTGTGAGTAAATTACCGTTCAAAAAACAATGTCTCTTCCTTTTGAGGTCATTGTTGCTGTAGGCTCTATTTTAGGGGGGGTGGGGGTTAGAAGCATTCCCCTGCCTTCGGTTCCACACTTTGACGGGCAAGAATCTCTCAGAACAGAGCCATGTCGCCAAACCCAATGTATGCTGATATGCCTGCAAGCATTCAATAAATGTTCTCTTTTTGACAAAGCGGTCCTATCAGAATTGATGTTCTTGCGTCGGTAGCAGTCCAGAGATAAAAACCTGTTAGAGTTTTTAATCCACAAAACAAGCAAGCTTAGACAAAAATCATTAACTCCACTTTAACATAGAGGTAATATCAGTGCGTCTTTGTGATTTTCACTGTAATTAGCTTTTTTACTCATGAGGCAGTGTTGTAGATTGTACTGTAGCCCTTTAGTAGGAACAAAGTAAGTGCACCCACTGGCCATTTTGTGCTGATCTAACAAAATGGTGAGAGTTCTAGCCTATCAGCCTTCACAACAATGTAACCAGAAAATCTAATTCTTCTAGTTTATACAGACAGCCAGTGGTCTAAAACTTCCAAAAGTCAGATGCATATGGTTGTCAAGGGGTTTATTTTTACAAGTCAGAATTGTTTCAATGGTTTCTGTTCAGGGGTGGTTTTGTCAATGAAGCAAAGGAAATTTGGTGGCAACTTTATACGCATGTACGATCGCAAACCATTGCAGGGAAATTTAACGCTATATAGGAGTAAAAATTTAGCCACTTATGAGGAAAATGACCTGGGAGATCTTTTTTTAAAAGTTATATTTAATATTTTACTATTATATTTATCAATATTGTATTTCTAGGCTGATGAGGTTTGGTCACGGCAGAAGGGGCAGAAATATATCTTTTTTTTTTCTGTCAGACAGAATGTTTTAGTTCCAGTGTTGTTACTCAATTTTTGTCATATTCTGAGCAATTATGGCCATTTGAATGAAATTTACTGAGTGTCATCTACCAAAAACAAAAAACAAAGTTTTGCCTGTAGTCAAAGTGGTTTAAGAACAGTAAGCATTTTAGTTTGGGAGGAAAGTCATTCAAAAAAGCTACTGGAATCGGTCTGAAATTCTGTAATGTCTGGCACTGCCCAAATATTAAAGCATGATTTTGCCATTTTGATGCAGACTTTGTGCTTTCAGTCATTCAACTGTTGACCTGGAAACTTCTAAAACTGAAGAGCTTTTACTGCAGTAAACCATTCATGCAGAGAAACTTTGAGTATGTGTACAGGTACACTGATTGGGCTATGGTAAAACATGATACAATGGTAGATGAGATCAATATGTATTCATTCTTCAGTCAGCACATTCTTACATTTTATTAATGTATTTATTTATATTTTCTTATTTGTGTAAACTGCTGGAAATGGCTGCATTTTTTACTTCATTAAATGAGTTTAATTTCATCAGTGATTACAAGATAATTGTTATTTAACTTTTTTAGACCAATTCATAAATTAAATTCTAGAATTTCATGTGTTTTGCCTTTAGATACTAGCTTGCAAATCTGCTCAGACCTCAGGAAGAACCCTAAGGCGCTAAATTTTCTTACTTGGGCAAATAGTCAATTTGCCTGGGCTGCTGGTTTGAATAAAATATGCAGTATTTGTATTTCTGGTTTCTGACTTGTTACCTTCCGATATTTTGGGGAAAAAAAGCTTTTAAATACACTTATTTTGTACATCCTAATCAGAAAAAATTGGGTTGGGATGATGAAATGAAAATGAAACTGAAAGCAGTGATTTGTAAATTATCTTTGACGTGTATTATGATGAAAACACAACAACAGCACACTATGATTGACCACGTTAAGGAGAATATGAACCATTCAACCAAGTTTAGGTGATTCAGTAAAGGATTTCTGCTCTAATCAGCTATTACATAACAATAATGTAAAAATAGTGCCAGGGGCACTGTCGCTCACCTGGAATTATGTAACCTTCCAAAGATATCCAATATTAGTTTTTACATATTCTATTTTCTAAAGTGAAAATGTGAAAGGACCAAAGTGACACATTTACATGGTTGCATACAGATTGCATGTGTAATTGAAGTTATATTATACATAGTACACAGTGCTGGAGATTAGACTGGTGATAGGAGCAGTCAGGTGGGCGTGTCTCTGACCCCTCGCTTCCCCCAGATCTTGATCCACGCACTTTTCAAATCAGAATCCCATCCGTTTTCAAAATTAAAGGATGGTGCTGGTCAATTCCTGACAAAAGAGGCCTCCTTTCTGGTATTATGAAAGCAATGGGAGGTGTCATGCTTGCTTTGTCCATCTTTTATATACAGTCTATGGTTTAAAGTTATAACAGAAAGTGTGGCCAATGTGAGACCAATGGTCAAATTTGAAAATTTCTCAAAATATGTCAGATATGTTTTTGGGGTTGCTGCTAGACGCCAATGTACCATAAATTCATCTCAATAGCTCCAAAACATGACCATCCAAATCATATCAGAAAGTTTTATACAAACGCCAATTCCAGTGAAGTTGGGATGTTGTGAAAGCGTGAATAAAAACAGAATACAATCATTTGCAAATCTTTTTTGACCCAAACTCAGTTGAGTACACGACAAAGATGAGATATTTAATGTTCAAACTGATTAACTTTTCTTTTTTTTTTTAAATATTCACTCATTTTGAATTTGATGCCTGCAACACGTTCCAAAAAAGCTGGGACAGGAGCATGTTTACCACTGTGTTACATCACCTTTCCTTTGAACAACACTCAATAAGCGTTAGTGAACTGAGGGCACTGATTGTCGAAGCTTTGTAGGTGGAATTCTTTCCCATTCTTACTTGACGTACGACTTCAGTTGCTCAACACTCTGGGGTCTCCGTTGTTGTATTTTGCACTTCATAATGTGCCACATATTTTCCGGCAGGCAGGCCAGTCTATTACCCGCACTCTCTTACTACGAAGCCATGCTGTTGTAACACGTGCCGAATGAGGCTTGGCATTATCTTGCTGAAATAAGCAGGGACATCCCTGAAAAAGACGTCACTTAGATGGCAGCATATTTTGCTTCAAAACCTGTATTTACCTTTTAGCATCAATGGTGCCTTCACAGATGTGCAACTTACCCATGCCATGGCCACTAACACATCACCATACCATCACAGATGCTGGCTTTTGAACTATGCACTGATGACAATCTGGATGTTCCTTTTCCTCTTTAGCCCGGAGGACACGACGTCCATGATCTCCAAAAACAATTTGAAATGTGGACTCGTCAGACCACAGCACACTTTGCCAATTTGCTTCAGTCCATCTCCGATGAGCTCGGGCCCAGAGAAGCCGGCGGCGTTTCTGGGTGTTGTTGATATATGGCTTTTGCTTTGCATGGTAGAGTTTTAACTTGCACTTGTATATGTAGTGACGAGCTGTGATAACTGACAATATATTTCCAAAGTGTTCCTAAGCCCACGTGGTAATATCCTTTGCAGAATGATGTCACTTTTTAATGCAGTGCTGCCTGAGGGACCGACGGTCACAGGTATTCAATGTTGGTTTTATTTTTCTTTATCATTCTAGATCTAAGCACAGGTAGTGGTTCTGCCTGCTTGGCATTTCTGCCTGCTGCACCTCCACCGGTGCCATTGTGCAGGCTGCAAGGTCATCAGCCGGTGGCCACCCTTCATCAATGTTTCGCTGCCTGGAACATCTCGAAGTGGAGGAGCCACAGTAGGGACGTCTCCTTACCGCACTCTGCAGCCTGCCTAGGATCCTTCCTTTCCCCACGCCTTGTCTTTCATTTGAAGCCAGAGTCAGAAGCTCCCTTGCTCAGCCTCCACAGCAAGGTCATGGAGAGCTTGCTTCCTGTGACTCCAAGGGTTTTCAGTAGCCGCTGTGCCGATGCTGCGGTGAAGCCTATACACGTGCTGCACTTTGGTCCCTGGCCAGGTAAACTGGATCCACTTTGGGATTGTGAGTGGGTTGTTCCTGTAAGCTTCCGGGCCTCCTGTTGTTTCCGGGCCTCCAGGATATCCGCTAACTTGCGCAGGGCCCTGTCGTGCTGCCAGCTGAACCTGCCCTGAGGCAGAGCTGTCTTGCAGTCAGAGAGGATGTGTTTCAGGTTTGGGGAATTACACCGGTGGCAGGGTTCTTCTGTGCCATACGAGGTGTATAAGTTCCAGGAGTTGGGGAGTGTATCATAGGTGGCCCTTATCTGGAAGCTCATTCTCGCCTGGGGTGTTCTCCTGTTGGTCACGGCCTCCCAAGTGGTCCATCTGCCTTGCTGTTGCTGGCTCACTGCTGTGATCTTGTAACTTCTCTTGTCCATTTTGGTAACTTTCGAGATTACAAGATCATTCCGATCCTTCTTAGTGGCTTTAGACTATCTCTTTGGTACTGCCCCCCATCCTAGGCCTGCTCTACCCAATTGTGTGAAGCCCACGAGCTCCTGGTGCTTTCGCCGAACAATGGCCTGGTCTACCACTTTGGTTGCATTCCACTTGCGTCCTGTGCGAATCTGAGGGTTGGCAGATTGTATAGCCGGGTCCAGTGAGTCTCAACTCGAAGAGGAGCGTCACCCTCTCCTTTTTGTAGCCCAGGCTGATGGACTGTAGAGGGAGCTATAGGGTGTTTCTCTCGAAGAGAACCGTGTTGGAGAGGCATTGGGGGAGGCCAAGCCATTTTCTGATGTAATTGTTGGCCTTTTGCCTCCAACTTCAGGATTGTTGTCCCCCGTCGCCCCAGCGGGACGGGGGACATAGAAATGCTGTTCATCCGTCTGTCCGTCCGGGAACAGTGTACCCGCAATAACTTTTGACAGCTTTGATGGAGGATCACCAAATTCACACCACATAAGCCTCTCGTGAAGGCCTTGCTCAAGTTCAATGATGAGTGACCTTGACCTAGTTTTCAAGGTCACTGAGCAAAAAGATGTGAGGAACACTGTACTCGCAATAACTTTTGACAGCTTTGATGAAGGCTCACCAAATGCATATGACATTCTTATTGGTTTGTCAGGTAGATCGCAGCTATGGGCACAAAACTATGCCTTGGCGATGCGTCCATCATCCACAAGTCATGAAAATTGTAATCTCTCTCATGACCCATGGTTATATTTAGCTCATATCAAAATGATCCATCCCTCATCCATCTCTCTGTTCAGCCAATGACCAATGAGCTACAGTGTAATTGTACTTCACATTATTAGTCGTGCAGTGCACCACATTATTTTCAGCCATCAAAACAGTTTTTGCCACATGTTTCTGGTCACTTGTGCGACGGGGGACACAAGGCCTTCAGGCTAGCAGGCCATTTTTGTCATGGTGATGTTGTTTCAAAGGCCACATTATGAGGTGGTACAGTGTGAACTGATAACCTTGTAACCAACTGGTAACCAGACCTTGAATTTTCCTGATAGGGGGCACTGATCTATCTTGTGCAGGCCGTCCTGAAGTTGATTTTTTTTGGCTGAGGCTATATTCTTGTCAAAGAGGTCAGCCGTGTACAGCCTCCCGAGGCTTCTCACTTCTTTCGCCATCCACGGTGAAAATGATGTTGTCGTTTCTGGTCCATTTTCGGATCGAGACGTTGCGAGACTTAGGTGGCTTGATCTTCATGCGGGCCCAAGCCAGTAGCTCCTCCACTCGTTAGAGGAGTCTGGTTGTGTAGGCTGCAGTTTGAAGGAGGGTGGTGAAATCGTCCATATAGCACCACAAGGCTGGGAGTCTTAAGCCTGTCTGAGATCTGACCCCTCACACCATCTGTCTTCTACCTATCAGGAGGATCTCAAATGTGGCCATGAATAGGATGGGGGAGATGGAACATCCCATTGCTATTCCCTTCTCGAGCCGGTGCCAGTCAGTTGAAATGTCACAGGTTGTGGAACAAACAATAACATCATAACATAACATAATATGAATGGCAAGAACAGGCCTTTCAGCCCAACTACGCTCGCCAGTTTCTTTATACTATTGTGAATATATCCCTTCAGATACTTAATGACTCAATGGTATCTAGCTTTAAGTCAAGTCTGCTCTTGAAAACCCCCTGACAATATGGTCAGGCAAGCAATTCCACGTTGAAATTACTCTTTGGGTGAAGAAATATTTCTGAATATCAGTGCTAAATTTACCTTTGGTCAACTTCCATTTGTGACTGTTCTACTCACAGCACTTGGTTAAAGGAATCCTACGTAATTCACTTTGTTAATCCCTTTAACATATTTAAAGACCTCAATCAAATCACCTCTCAGTCTCCTTTTCCTAAGACTTAAGAGATTAAGGATCTTCAGCCTCTTCTCATAGCTTTCATCTTTTATACCTGGAATGAGCTTAGTGGCTCTTCTCTGAACTATCTCTTGAGCCTCTATATCTTTCTTAAAGTATGGTCCCCAGAACTGTACACAATACTCCAGATGTGGCCTGACGAATGTCTTGTACAAAAGAAGCATCACCTCCTTAGATTTGTACTCAATACTTTTGGCAATGTATCCCAGCATCCAATTGGCTTTTTTAACTGCTACAGCACAATGGCTAGAGCCTGTGAGGGTTTAGTCAAGAATCACTCCCAGATCTTTCTTGTGTACAGCACATTCCAGTTTTAAACCTCCCATGAAGTAATCCCATCTAATGTTTTTATTACCTACTTGTATAACTTTACATTTTGCTACATTAAATTTTATTTGCCACATTTCTGCCCAATTCTGGATTCTATCCGATTCATCCTGAATCACTTTAGTGGACCCTAAACTATTTGCCAAACCCCCCAATTTAGTACAATCATCTGCAAATTTAACCAATCTGCTCTCAATATTACTATCAAGGTCATTAATGTAGATGAGGAACAGCAGGGGCCCCAACACTGATCCCTGGGGGACGCCACTCCTCACCATTCCTAGCTCAGATGAGATACCACTGACCACCACTCTTTGTGGTCTGTCCTTTAACCAGTTTTGAATCCACTCCAGAATACCTCCTGTAACTCCAATGGAGCTCAATTTAAAAATTAGTCTCTTATGCGGTACTGTATCGAATGCTTTCTGAAAATCCAAGTATATGATGTCATAAGCCCTGCTCTGGTCATAAGTCTTGGTGGCCTCTTCAAAAAATTCCAGAGGGTTTGTCAGGCGTGACCTACCCTCACGAGAACCATGTTGGCTATCCCTCAAGATACTGTTCCGTTATAGAAATAAGTCCAGCTCATCTTTTATGATAGATTCCAATATTTTGCACGCAATGCAAGTTAAACTGACTGGCCTGTAATTTCCTGGCTCGGTACGGTCCCCTTTATTATACAAAACCCAAAACCAGTGAAGTTGGCACATCATGTAAATCGTAGATAAAAACAGAATACAATGATTTGCAAATCCTTTTCAACTTATATTCAATTGAATACACTGCAAAGACAAGATGTTTAATGTTCAAACTGAGAAACTTTTTTTTTTTTTTTTGCAAATAATCATTAACTTAAAATTTATAGGCAGCAACACATTGCAAAAAAGTTGGCACAGGGGCCTTTTTACCACTGTGTTACATCGCCTTACCTTTTAATGACAGTCAGTAAACGTTTGGGAAGTGAGGAGACCAATATTTGAAGCTTTTCAAGTGGAACTCTTTCCCATTCTTGCATGATGTACAGCTTAAGTTGTTCAACAGTCCAGGGTCTCCGTTGTCGTATTTTACGTTTCATAATGCGCCACACATTTTCAATGGGAGACAGGTCTGGACTACAGGCAGGCCAGTCTAGTACCCGCACTCTTTTACTACGGAGCCATGCTGCTGTAACACGTGCAGAATGTGGCTTGGCATTGTCTTGCTGAAATAAACAGGGGCGTCCATGAAAAAGACGTTGCTTGGATGGCGACATATGTTGCTCCAAAACCTGTATGTACCTTTCAGCATTAATGGTGCCTTCACATATGTGTAAGTTGCCCATGCCTTGAGCACTAATACACCCCCATTCCATCACAGATGCTGGCTTTTGAACTTTGCGCCCATAACAGTCTCGATGGTTCTTTTCCTCTTTGGTCCGGAGGACACGACATCCACAGTTTCCAAAAACAATTTGAAATGTGGACTCGTCAGACCATAGAACACTTTTCCACTTTGCATCAGTCCATCTTAGATGAGCTTGGGCCCAGCATAGCCGGCGGCGTTTCTGGGTGCTGTTGATAAATGGCTTTCGCTTTGCATTGTAGAGTTTTAACTTGCACTTACAGATGTAGCGACGAACTGTAGTTACTGACAGTGGTTTTCTGAAGTGTTCCTGAGCCCATGTGGTGATGTCCTTTATACACTGATGTCGGTTTTTGCTGCAGTACCGCCTGAGGGATCGAAGGTCACGGGCATTCAATGCTGGTTTTCGGCCTTGTCGCTAACGTGCAGTGATTTCTCCAGATTCTTTGAACCTTTTGACGATATTACGGACCGTAGATGATAAATAAGTGTTTGATGTGCATTCCACAACTCTCTCAGTCTTTTTTGCCACTTGTGCCAGCTTTTTTGAAACATGTTGCAGGCATCAAATTCCAAATGCAAAAAATTACAAAGTTTACCTGTTCGAACATTAAGTAACTTGTCTTTGCTGTGTATTCAATTGAATATAGGTTGAAAAGGATTTGCAAATCATTGTATTCTGTTTTTATTTACGATTTACACAACGTGCCAATTTCACTGGTTGTATATTGCTACAATATTGCCCTGTTTCCAATCATTTGGTATTTCTCCAGTTTCTAAAGACCGCCTGATGATAGTGGATAGCGGCTTAAAGATGATCTCACCAACTTCTCTGAGCACTCTAGGATATAAGCCATCAAGACCCGCCGCCTTATCTGCCTTTAGTTCATGCAACTTGTCTAATACTTCGTTATCCCGAACCTCAATTTCTGCTAAATAATCTTGAGCATATAACATGCCCTCTGGCCAAATAAAGACCCCCTCTGAGGTAAAATTCTCAACAAAGTAACTGTTTAAAGCATCTGCAATATCCTTGTTATCAAATAGCAGCAATCCGTTTTTATTCTTTATGCACTTAACCTGCTCTTTAACTTTCCTTTTTCTGCTACAGTACTGAAAGAAGCGCTTAGGGTTAGTTTTTGCCCCCTCTGCCATTTGTCTTTCATACAGTCTTCTAGCACTTAGATATGAGTGCATCCTGTCAAAGTTTGCTCGCCTAAAATTGAAAGTTTTTGTTTTTGAATACACCTTTTTAACTTCCCATGAAACATCAAAATTAACAGCAGAGTGATCACTTGTCCCAAGTGGCTCCAGTACCTCAACATTGCTAATTCTATCTGGGTCATTACAGAGCACCAAGTCTAAAATTGCCTTCTCTCCTGTAGGTTTATTAACATACTGCACCAAGAAATTATCATTTATAAAATCTAGAAATTCTTCCTCCCCCCTACCCTGTCCTTTCACCATTTCCCAATTGATACCAGGATAATTGAAGTCTCCCATAATAATAGTCCCTCCACCTCTACAAGCTTGCGTAATCCTGTTGGGATTTACGAAATGAACCAATAGCGAAAACCAGATGAGTGCAAAAAGGAGGCTTTATTTCTGAAGGGGGCAACCCCCCAACAGAGCTGGCAACAGTACAAAGTCCGCAATCCAAAATCAGTATCCAAAGGGCGAAATCCAGAATCGTAACCAGGGCACCAAAAACAAAATCCGTAGTCAGGCAAAAATAGGTACACAAGAATGCGGTACAATACAGGGAATAGGCAAAGTTCGGTAGTCAGGCGGTCCAGTCAGAAAGATAAATCACGTAGAATCGAGGCAAAAACAGACGTGGCACAGGAAGGTAGGAAGAACGATCTGACACTGGAAGTGACTAAACAGACATCTTAAGTACACATCCGGGTGAACACATGACTAGGGAGAAACAGGTGCAATCAATGATACAAAGATCGGGAGTGACACATTAGGAATATCTAATTACATGAATAAGGCAAAACGTAGACAGGGTTCACGAGACAAACCTATGTATAAACAACAGCTCCGGTCAAGGAGTACTAAAGTCCAAAGCTTAAAGAAAAGGAAAACATAAAGTATAAGTGGAAGACTGCAGCAGAGATAATTAGGGATAGGCGAAGGAGGCGGAGACTATAATTGGGCGACTGCTGAGAGATCGTTAGTCAATTAATATGTGCAGCAAAACAATCCCGAGTGCATGTTAGTAAGTTAGCAAAAATATACAATGCTAATACTGGATAGTAATTTAGCGAAAACAACAAACTGTTGGTATTGGTTAGTAGATAGCAAAAGAGTGAGGAAGGAAGAACACGAGATAATGAAAGAAGGTGAAAACCCAGAAACCAATAAATCTCCCGAATGAGTGGCACGCAAGACAAGGGACCGTGAGCAAAGACCTACACAAGACAAGACTGGGTAAACGAAGTGCAAAGCGAGGCATGGCAGAATAAACATGATCAGGAATCTGGGAGCTAAGGCAAAGACTAAGAATAATACAACAGGACATATAAAATAATAAAACAGGATAATCTAAAAATACCAAAACACAATACACAATCCAAGAATGGTCAAAGGACAGGCAGAGGTCCCTAAACACAGAAATCAATAATCATGGCTAGGCCAGGCACAGAACTTAAACAAGGCAGACAGATGGAGGAATCCCAACAAATCCTCCTAAAAAGCATTTCATTGACTGTACTGTCCAAAGCTGGTGGTCGATAGCATACTCCTATGTTTAAACCTGTCTCGTGTTTGCCAATGAGCTGACCCAGATATCTTCACAGGGCAAGGAATGTTCAATTTCGGGAATTTCCTGTACAGTTATGTTTTCGTTTCGTTTAATGCATCTTGCATTTAAGTAAAAACATTTCAGGTTATTACTAATGCTCTTCCCCCTTGATTTCCAATGTGGCCGCTGCTTCAAGGCCCCCACTATGCTTTGTTGCTTAAAAAGTATATTATCAGTAGTGCATGTAACGCCGTCAGCCTCCATCGGGGCAGTCTGCATTTCCCTGTGTCTAACACTCACTAACCTCCCTGCCCCCAAGTCCCTAGTTTAAATAATCCTGTGCCACCCTCAACTTACAGGTTGTTGAAGTAGTTTGCTACTAAGTTCTGGATTTTTGATGGTATGTGGAAGAATTCAAGTGCGTACGTGATGAGCTGGTGGGGAACTGAGCCAAAGATATTTGCCAGGTCCAGCCAAACAACGTGTAGGTCTTCTTTGCTTCGTTTGGCTGTCTGGATTTGCCTCTGAACTGACTAAAGTTTTGGGAGTCTTTTTCTTTCGGGATGAAGGTGGTAACTGCTTTGCACCATGAGGATGTTATGGATTGGGTTTTCCAAGCTGCCACCATGAGTATCCATAGCGCTTTCAGGAGTCCAGGGCAATTCTTGAACACCTTACATGGAACTCCATTTGGCCCGGGTGCTGCTGTCGCTCTTGCATGTTCCATGACCTGTTGGACTTCTGACCACTTCGGTGGGGACGTGTCAAATTCCATGGAGGGCTTGGGTGAGCGGGGTACGTAGCCTGGTGATCCAAGGGGCTTTGCTCTTAGGTTGTTGCTCAGCTGGTCTTTGATGTGTTGTTCCAGCTCCTGCTTGGTAGTCTGCAGTGTTCCAGACTTCTTCTCCTCCAGGAGGCTACAGGCATACTTGAAGGGGTCCCGAAAGAAGCATGTCCTTCCCGTCCCATTTGTTCTGAAGGCGATATCTCAAGATCAGTCTGACCAATTCCATTAATCTTTGGTTTCAAGGTGTATTAGGAGCGGGGGACATAGTATTCAGCTCTGTCCGTCCGTCCGTCATATCCTGTTTGTTGTGAATGCGATATCTCAAGAACGATTTGACCCATTCCATTCATCTTTGGTGTCAAGGTGTATTAGGGGGGTGCTCACAGCCTACTAGATTAATGTGATATTAGCATTATTCTCAAGGTCATTAAAACCATTTTACCACTTATCAAGGTGACAAAGTATTTATATCTCAAGATTGGTTGGACCGATTCCATTCATCTTTGGTGTCACGGTGTATTGGGGCGGGGGACATAGTATTCAGCTCCATCCGTCCTGCTGTTCGTCTGTCCCGTCCTGTTTGTTGTAAACGCGACATCTCAAGAACAGTTTGACTGATTCTATTCATCTTTGGTGTCGAGGTTTATTGGTGTGACCCCAGTCGCTTTCTGTGACCTTAGCATTATTCTCAAGGTCATTACGACCATTTGACCACTTACAAATACCTTGTCAACATGATATCTCAAGAACGGTTTGACTAATTCCATTTGTCTTTGGTCTCAAGGTGTTCTGGGGCGGGGACATAGTATTCAGCACCGTCTGTCCAGCTGTCCGTCTGTTCTGTACCGTTTGTTGTAAACGTGTTATCTCAAGAACGGTTTGACCCTTTCCATTCATCTTTAGTGTATTAGGGGAGTGCTCACAACCCACTTGATTTACGTGACCTTGCCATTATTCTCAAAGTTATTATGACCATTTAACCTCTAACAAAAACCTTGTCAACATGATATCTCAAAAACAGTTTGAACAATTCCATTCATCTTTGGTGTCAAGGTGTATCGGGGCGAGGGACATAGTATTTGTTTCTATCTGTCCGGCCGTCCGTCTGTCCCATCCCATTTGTTGTGAATGCGATATCTCAAGAACGGTTTGACTGATTCAGTTCATCTTTAGTCTCAAGATGTATTGGGGCTGGGGACATAGTATTCAGCTCCGTCAGTTGATCCGTTAGGTCCGCCCGCCACGTGCCGTTCGTTATGAACGCAAAATCTCAAAAACGCATTGACCGATTTTATTCATCTTTGGCTTCAATGTGTATTTGTGTGATACGCCGACCCAGTCGATTTCCGTCACCTGACAAGGGACATGGCCATGTTTAGTGGCAACACATGTTAATTAAGCTGTGAAAGCTTTCAATTATTAAATATTTCCAGGGTTGTCTTGAATCCCGGAATTGCCACTTGCGGCAATATTTATGATTTCTTTTCTACTTCAGAAATGTTTTCCCGTGAGATGGTAAATGGTAGAGACCTGAAATTTTGCACATTGGTTGTAAGTTGTGTGCAAATGCTGCCCAAGCTATTTTTAACTCAATTGGCATTGTGGGGGTGATATAATTCAAGAAAAACTCTTTTTCACTTTAAAGGTTGTAACTCCTACACTGTAAGTCCGATTCACAGAAAACCTGGTATATACATTTCTTGATCCTCATTCCACAACTTTTCCATAAAGACCCCTAAGGTCCAACATGGCATTTGGCATTGGTAGGTAGGTCTGGCATCAAGGAGTACACATGCAAAGTATGAAAGCCCTATCTCTCACGGTTCAAAAGTTATGGGCAAGGTTAAAGGTTTCTAAAGGTCGGTCAAAGGTCAAGGTCAGAAATTTTGGCATCGGTAGGTAGGTCTGGCATCAAGGAGTACACATGCAAAGTATGAAAGCCCTATCTCTCACGGTTCAAAAGTTATAGGCAAGGTTAAAGTTTTTCTGCGCGAGGACGGACGCGGACGCCGGGGGCACGACAATAGCTCTCCGGACATTCGTCCCGACGAGCAAAAAATATGTTCTATAAAACATCTAGAAAACAAAGACTGTCTTCTTTTCAATAAAACTATATTATTGAATATAATAAACTGTATTATTGAATTTTTTTCTTTCTATCATTATCACAACTTCTCTTCATTATTTTTCAAACTTGATATTTATCTTTTTGTCCCCTGGTTATCCACCACCTTATTTATTAACGCAGTTTAAAATATTCCTGAAAGAATAAAAAAAGGGGAAAAGGGGAATTTTCTCTTTTTCATCATCATCTTTATTTTTTATAACATTGTTCCATTATTGGCAGCAGTTAGCTCTACCTTTGTTATATCAGTGCATGGTTATGTGTTGTTCATGACCTTAATGCTATTAAAATGTTTTTTCATTTATATATGTGCAGCATACACAAACATACCTAATTTTTACCCAGGCCCGACGAGGCGGTGTGGGTATACAGTTTAGCACCATCTGTCTGTGTGTGTGTGTGTGTATGTGTGCGCATGTGTGTGTCTGTGTGTCTGTCCGTCCGCGCGAGAACTCGGCCACCACTGAAGCTAGGGTGACCAAACTTTGTGGGGTAGATGATCCTAGGGTACCCTGTCCAAATTTGCATTTTGAGGTTGAAAGGTCAAAGGTCAAGGTCAACAAGAGGCGTGGGTTAGCATCTCTATAGAGTGCACATCAACTAGTTCTTCTTTTTTTCTGTCTCTTTTCACTGTCATGATTATTAGTTACCCTTATGTTTCATCCCTTCTGTGTCCTGAGTTTGTGCTCAGTTATATGTCTATTCTGTTCACTCAGAGATCTATTCTCCAATTTGCACGCAAGTCCTTTTTTACGTGATTTGAGTTTTGCACATTTGAATTAGGCGTATTCTCCCCTACGGGCTTCAATCAGGCCCATGGCGCTTAACTTCAGAATGCAGGCGGCCTTATGAAAGAGGTGTGACTGATCCAAAAGAGAGACAGACTCTGTACTGCGCTCAGTGATTATGGCTGTCAGGAAAACATGGAACAAAGATTTTCTGCTTAACCATGAAAATGAAGTTGCAGTCCATAGTAAAAGCAAACCAGACTGATGCGAGATCAGGAAGACACCAAATGCGAGGTGGAAGGGAAAGGGAATTTATTGAAAATAAACAAAACTGGCACGAGGGCCAACAAAAATCTTGGCCCAAAGGGTTGCAAAATACAAACTAAGGAGAGCTTCACAGAGCTAATAACAAAGGATCAAAAATGACAAAAACAAAAGCCACTGGAAACTCCAGGCAGATAATTAACAAACAGAAAAGAACAAAGATGCTAAGAATGCAGAAGGCTATATACACTATGACTATGACTGTGACTGTGACTGTGACTATGGAAAAACAGACAGGACCGAGACTTGGGAACATGAGCTTGAGCAAGAACGAGACACTGTCTGCCAGCCAACTTCCACCGCATCCAGATAAAGGGTAAGAAATCAAGACATGGGGGGCAACACCTGGAGAAGGAGAAACAAGAGACATGGCAAGATCATTGGACATGGACTAAGATTGGTGGACAAGACTTGCTCATTAAGAGAATGAGCGTGCTCAGCTTAAGTACCAATTAAGTATGCAGTTTGGAAGCAAGCATGAATGTTACGAACAGAAAAGCACAGCAGACTTGAAATAGTAAAGCAGGAATCATGACAATAAACTTCCTGTCTAAATTAGTAGTATTAGTAATGTGCCTATCTAAGAATTACACCACCCAGTGAATGTTAGTAAATGTTAGTAACTTAAAAACAGTTAATTGCCAATAAAGCTTAGACAGCCCCGAATCCAGCACAGCACAGAAGGAAGGGGGAAATACCAAAGCCAATCAGAGCTCTGAAATGTGCAACAACGAAGGCACGGGGCGGAACGCAGACAAGCGGTGGAGTGGCTTGGCAGACCTGGCAAAAACAAAAACATGGAAAAGTAAAAACATGAACAATAACTATGAACTATGAAATGAGTAATCCTAATACAAGAAACTGTTAAAACTGTGATATGAATTATGAACATGAACTATGAAACTTGGAACATGAAACTGTTAAAACCATAAACAATACTGTCCTGGCTAAAGGCCCAGGACCCCAGAACACAACACAGACTTTAAATTTGCAGCAGTAATAGTATGTCTGTGTGTGTCTGTGCCAATTACAAGAAGTAATGCAGACATCTCTTTATTTCTTATTCTAGCCACCGTGACATTAATGCTATGCAAACAAACAAAATGTCGCTATAATGAAATAACAAATAAAGAATTTAGCGCTTCTCAACCAGCGCAATCAGATCATTGAATATGTGCCCCTCCTACATCAGCCTGTTTATTTCGTGGACGACAGGGAAGAAGACAAATAGAGAACATTCTAGTCACGCAAAACTAACAACCAAAGACAGTTTATATGATCTCATTTAGAAATTGTGCACTTGAACTCTCAAACTACTCCGATGTCAGGTTTGCAACTAAAGGACATGGCAACGTTTTAACAAACAAAGGATTCTTACCCCACACACGGTCATCCCCCCACCCCAAAACTGCCTCAGCAAACAGGATGGCATCGTCCACTCCAATTGCCTCCCGATAGGCAAACTGCAGCGGGTCTTGTGAATGTTGTATCTGCGGTCTGAGAAAGTGCAGGACCAGCCGCTCCAGTGTCTTCATGATGTGAGATGAGAGAGCCACTGGTCTGTAGTTTTTTTAATCTCAGTTGCAGGTGCTTCTTTAGGCACCGAGACGAGACAAGAAGTTTTCCACAGAACAGGAACTCTTCCAGTGTGAAGACTGCAATTGTAGTGTTGGAGGGGGGTTGCAAGCTGCTCCACACAATCCTTCAACAGACGTGGGCTCACACCATCGGGTCCAGGACCTTCAAATGGATGTAGCCTCCTCAGTTCTACTCTCACTTCATCAATAGTAAAAGTTGGAGGTGATGGAGACACAGAAGGAGTTGGGAGCAAGTAATGTCAGGTGGGGATGAGGGTGAGGATAGAGGAGGGGCAGGGGTTGAGCCTGAAGAGGCCTGTTATAAAACAGATTGAACTCATTTGCATGCCCCCTATCCCCTGCTGGTAGATGCTGCTTTCCTTTCATGCCTGCGATGGTTTGCATTCCTCTCCACACCTCCTTGATGTTATTTGCCTTCAACCTTCTCTCCAGCTTCCGTTTGTAGTTCAGCTTGGCCTTTCCCAGACTTTTTGATTTTACATTCCTGGTATTACCTTCACAAAAAGAAACTCAGACGACCCAGACAAAAAATCAGTCGGAGACAGAGAAGTTGATATCCAAGCCAAAGTCCGTTTACTTTTTTGCAAAAAAGGATCCCCATACAAAGTGAAGTCAGCAAAATGGAGGAGGATACACAATTAGAAAGTTCTCTGGTATTTGTAGGAATACTCCATGGCGTTCTCCTCCCCCCGTGATGATTTACACATCACGCAAGCCTTTGCCGTCGCACGCAACTGCGTCAAGTTGGTACGTAACCACGTCAAGTTGTCTAGGGATACACACACATCTTGCCAGGGAGGAGAGCACCTGCCTTCTCTCTCAGCTCTGGCTCCAGCTTATCTTGTCATGGGTTCCAGAGCTTTCTATAAACACATAAACTTAGAGAAAGAGAAAAACATCTTGTCCTTGGTACAGACATTCAAGTTGTCATGACTTTACATACAGACTCTACATGTCATGACACTTGCTAGTACAGTTATGCAGACCCCTGCTAAATCAGAAATATGCAAGCACACACACACTCTAGGCCTATGAAGTTGTGAACTAAAACAGAAAATGAGCAAGCAAGGATAAGCAATTAATAATAATCAAATGAATCAATAAAAAATGTTTCCACAACTCCTTTTTACCTCCCTGTGCTTCAGCCTATCACCAGCCTTAACCGTCCTCTTCTTTTTGTTAAGGAGATGCTTGATGTCCGCTGTGATCCAAGGTTTATTATTGGGAAAGCACCTGACGGTAGTAAAGGGCACAACAACATCCATGCAAAAGTTAATATAATCCATTGTGCATTCCACCATTCTGTCAATGTTATTGTCAGTTTCAGTACTCCAGTTGTTACCCTTTAGATTCTGCACAACAGTCCAATTTGTGCGTTCAGAGCAGTCTCTCAGGGATTCACCAGCCCTTGGAGTCCATTTCCTAAAAGACCGAGTTGTTATTGGCTGTGTGAGTACACAAAGCTTATATACAGGTTTCAGGTAGATCATATGATGTTCTGATTTACCCAGAGGTGGAAGTGCAGAAACAGTATAGGCCTCTTTGACATTAACATAGCACAAGTCAAGAATTTTTTGCTTCCTTGTGGGGCAATCCACATATTGCGTAAAACCAGTCAGGTGGGGGGCGATATTATCATGATTAAAATCGCCAGAAATAACAAAAAGAGCGTCTGGATGTAGCGTTTGAAGTCTCGCGACAGTTTTGTGTGTCTCGCTACACGCAACCATCGTCTCCGCTCTCTAAAGGATGTAAATAATCATGCCGACTATGCTGTTAAATTCCCTCAGAACATAGGATGGTCTCAATCCAACTGCCAGGAGCTCCATGTCTCTACAACACAGTCTCTCCTTAACAGAGATATGTCCGGGATGACACCATCGTTTTTTCACATGAAGTGCAAGACCCCCGCTTTTCCTTTTCCCACTCGATTTCAAATCTCTGTCCGCTGATACCAAGGTAAAGCCAGGAAGCTCAACAGCAGTGCCCGGTGTAATGTCCGTGATCCAGGTCTCTGTTAGTTCGATCAGACTGCTTTCACGGAAAACTTGATCGTACTTGACAAGCGCCAGAAGCTCATCATATTTGTTAGGATAGGAGTTGACATTAGCCATCATGATCGAAGGCACCGCATGCTTGAATCTCCGCTTCCAAGCTTTTAGCTTAGCCCCCGCACGGCAGCCTCTGAAAGGTTCCTTAGCATCCAGAGGAATAATATATTTCATTCTATTCCAGGATCGACGCAGCATAAGAAGCGCATCCCTGCTGTAGACGATTCAACTGATGACTACTAATAAAAAACAATAAAAACAAACAAGACATCCGGAGCTACTTTCAGACGTGCTGCTTACTGAGCGCAAATGGGACTAGTACTTCTGCCATGGTCCAACTAATGATGTGGAAGTCAATACCAACCATTGCTTAGTCAAACGCGAAAGTAATGGCTTGACGGGCTTTGCAAGTTAGTAGAGTGATGGCGTCAGTTCTGTGGTAGCATATTTTAGGAATTACTTAGCGGGCGTTAACAGAAATTACATTTGTTTTATAATAAATTGCGCAATTCAGTTATGTGATAAACAGAATCGTATACTCTCAGTCGTGACCTGATCAAGCCATGGCTAATGCCTCGATAAATAAAACCATTGGACACGTGTATCGCGATTAGAAAACCTCTGCAGTTATGGCCCTTCATCTCTCCTTATCTGATTCAACAATTTTGTCTACGAAGATAATCTTTTGGAAAACAATAAACAATAAGATCAGCATGCAATCTAACATCCCAATGACACTGCGGGACACAACAGAAACACTGCGATTTGGCATTTGAATGCATAGTATGCATAGAATTTAAGAGTGGTCCATAATCACCGCGCCTCTGGGTGGTATGCATTAACTCAGTTTATAGTATATATTTACCCAGTAAGCCATATTCCCATATTTACTTGCTTGGTGTCTACGGATTTCCCTTAATTTAAACTTTTCAATTATTTTGATGTTGTCTTTCATTTTTGATTAAAGACTAAAATCACAATCAATTTCTCCCAAGATAATTGAACAAACTGAAGTTTTAGGAGTCTGAGATTGTTGAGAATGCAGCGATCAGATGAACGACATTAAGATTTTAAGATGTAGTACCGTTACCATTACATTTATTTCTCTCCCTTCCAAATTGCTTTGGCTGGCATAGGGAATCTGACAACAATGGACAGGGATATTGACACTACTGCATTTATAGACACACTCACACTGCAATGTGAAACACCTGTTTAATTTAGTTATAAGATATGCTCCATGCATATGTGTGTAGTAAAATTTCCAAAATTCTGACACCACGGAATTGTTTTGTTTTGCACTGGAAATGTTTTTGAAACAACTGGCACACTTAGCCTATAGAAGGCTGTATTGTATTTGAATACAATTTATTGAAAATAAAAACAAGTAAAATTAAGAATGAAAATTATGTCTTTAATTTAGCATAATTACATTGTGTTCTATCCTATCATGTATTTCATTCTAAATTCTAAACATTTCTAAATGCACCATTTTCAGTGGTGTATTCTGACAAAAATGTATCATTCATTTGTGTTCATCGTCCAACATCGAGCCATTTAAGAGCCAAATTACAAGCAGTGATTGAGTTAATGCACGGCGCTTTCCTGAGGAGTTCATGTCTGACGCAAAAGTCTAAATGGCCTAGTCAGGATGGAAGCTAGTCTAGCTAAGCTGGTGATGTATAGGATTGCTCTCTATCCTTGTCGAGCTACATTAAAATAGCGTTTTTAACAGCAAAGTTTTCAAAATTTTCCCGGGAGAGAAACCCCCGGACTCCAAAAAAATGGTTGGGTTAAGGGGGCTGAAGGCCCCAATGTTTTCAAGTCCTAACAACGCACCTGGACTCATTTGAGCTATTCCTTTCTTGTCTGCGAAGCTGCACTCTTGAATTATAAAGCCTAAACTCAAAGGTTAACAGAAATATCTATGTTTGTTTGGGGGTTTTTTTGTTTTGTTTTGTTTTGTTTCTCAATAAAACATCTTTCAACCTCATTACTGCATTTGTAATTTGATTCTGTCCTCTTAATATGAAACGGGAGATGTAATGGGCTGGGTTCAGTTCTTTTTTATGCTGCCTGATCAAGTGCCAAGATATCATGTCGCTCAAGAATTTGAATAAGAGCAACTGTTGCCCCTGTTTGACCAACTGTTGGGGGAATAAGAGCGACTGTTGCCCCTGTTTGACCAATTGTTGGGGGAATAAGAGCAACTGTTGCCCAAGTTTGACCAACTGTTGGGGGAATAAGAGCAACTGTAGCCCCTGTTTGACCTACAGTTTGGGGGACCAAGGACAGCATTCCACCCTATTCCCCCAACGGTTGGGGGAATAAGAGCAACTTTCCCCCCTGTTCCACCAATCTAATCTTCACCATCTATTTGTTCTAAAAATTTGTAGAGATCGGTAATCAACAAGGTATATTGAAATGTATTTATGACCACAATGACGTGTCATGACACCTCCTAGAAATATCAAAACAAAGACATTTCAATGATAAACCTACCTGGTCCGCCATCTTGGATTTACTTCACTGGAGGCAGCCATTGAGTCATTGTTACCAGGGCCTCACTTGGAGCGCAAGCGCAACGAGGCACGGGCACCAGGCTGGCTAACATACGAAAATAGAAAAAATAGTGGCAATATTCGCAACTTCTAATCTGAATGTAGGCTAACATAAGCATAATCTTCAGCAACCTTTCCAATCATACATGTGACATTCAGTACAAAGATACTGGTTATATTTTATGATTTTTATTTATTTTATTTATGTTTAGATATTTATTTATGTTTATTTTTATGTTTATGTTTATTGCAGAATAAAACATTGATTATCTAGTTGCCTATTCATATCAATCAAGCAAACAGCAACTTGGAAAACTCATATATCTTGTTATAGGGACAATAATCCCATCATTAAAAAAAAAAAAAATGTCGGATAGTCTATCCCGCTATAGGCTTAAATAAAAAAGAAAAAACATTGATTAGCTGCCTATTCAGATTAAACAAGCAAACATCAGCTTGGCAAACTCATCTAACAAATTATAGGGACAACAATGCCATTCCCATCGTTAAAGAAACGTAAATGACATCAGATATCCCGTTATAGGCCTTGTCCTAGGCACATGCATCAAGAAAAAGAACGAACTCAGGAATGTTAAAATGGGCCCATATAGCCAACATTTAAGAATTTCAACAATTAAAAAAACATAAACGTAATAGGGCTAAAAGGACATGTAGCCCACACCAACTCATTTTGCCTAATCTAGTTTAAGCTTTAGCATTCTTTCCTTCATGTTTGCAAATCTGTCGACTGTTTTATCCTTATCGACATCAATGTCCCTCTCGATACTGTTGTGTTCCGGGGTTCTGGCCTTTGGCTAGGACAGTATTGTTCATGGTTTTAACAGTTTCATGTTCCAGATTCCATAGTTCATAGCCATAGTTCATGTCACAGTTTTAACAGTTTCTTGTATCCAGTCATTGCATTTCATTATTCATGTTTATTGTACATCTTTTTCTTTTCCGTGTTTTTGTTCTTGCCAGGTCTGCCCAGCCACTCCACCGCATGTCTGCGTTCTGTCCCGTGCCTTCGTTGTTGCACACTTCAGAGCTCTGGTTGGCTTTGGTATTTCCCCCTTCCCAGGTAGCAAGCACCTCCACTCCCGATCTGGCCCGGCTCAGTGCCGACTCCAGCTGATCCGGCCCAGAGCCGGGGCAGATCCGAAGCGGAGGTGCTTGCTATCTGGGTTCCTTCTGTGCTGTGCTGGATTCGGGGCTGTCTAATCTTTATTGACAATTAACTGTTTTTAAGTTACTAACATTGACTAATATTCACTGGGTGGTGTAATTCTTAGATAGGCACATTACTAATACTACTAATTTAGACAGAGAGTTTATTGTCATGATTCCTGCTTTACTATTTTAAGATCTTGCTGTGCTTTTCTGTTCTTAACATTCATGCTGCTTCCAAACTGCATACTTAATTGGTACTTAAGCTGAGCACGCTCATTCTCTTAATGAGAAAGTCTTGTCATCCTATCTTAGTCCATGTCATGATCTTGCCCTGCCTCTTGTTTCTCCTTCTCCAGGTGTTGCCCCTCATGTCTTGATTTCTTACACTTTATCTGGATGCGGTGGAAGTTGGCTGGTAGACAGAGTCTCAAGTCCTCTCCAAGTTTTATTCCTAGTTCATGGTCAAGTCTAGTGTTCACAGTCTTGTTATTTTTGTTTATATATATTTATATAGCCTTTGTGTTTTTTGTCCTGTTTGAGATCTGGTATTATTTTCTGTTAATTGCTATTTCTGCCTGGAGTTTCCAGTGATTTTTTGTTCTTGCCATTTTGGATTCCTTTGTTCTAAGCTCTGTGAAGTTCTCTTTTGTTTGTATTTTGCAACCCCTTGGGCGAAGTTTTTTTTGTTGGCCCTCGTGCCTGATTTCCTTTATTTTTTCAATAGACCTTATTCCTCCATCCTCGCATCTGGTGTCTAACTGGTCCCATATCAGATACAGAGAAGCGCCAGGTCTGACAGCCCTGACACACCCATGGTTGACCGCAAGAAGCTCTTAATTCTTAAGCTAAAACTTCTCTCTGCCTTTGCACTGCTTATTGGAATCGTCAAATAAACGCGATAGAGAATGGCAAGGTTTGGAAAAGCCCGATCCATGTCGTTGGTATAGAGAAATGGGAGGATTCTGTCTGTATTCAACTTCACGCGCAGCTCACTGTACATTGCACAAAATGTAATGTTGAAGATTATATTTCAGCATTATTCATTATTCATGATTATATATATTTTTAATCATTCATTGCTCATACTAATAATCAATAGACTAACAATTAGATTTAGAATTATAATCATGATCAATATCCATATTATGCTTGAGCACACACACATGCATACAAGTACACTAAACAAAAATATAAATGCAACACTTTAGTTTTTGCTCCCATTTGTCAAGAGATGGACTCAAAGATCTAAAATTCATTCCAGATACACAATATTACCATTTCTCTCAAACATTGTTCACAAATCTGTCAATGTGTGATAGTGAGCACTTTTGCTTTGCTGAGGCAATCCATCCCACCTCACAGGTGTGCCGCATCAAGATGCTCATCAGACACCATGATTAGTGCACAGGTGTACCTTATACTGCCCACAATAAAAGGCCACCCTGAAATGTGCAGTTTTGTCTCACAGCAAAATGCCACAGATGGCGCAAGCATTGAGGGAGCGTGCAATTGGCATGCTGACAGCAGGAATGTCAACCAGATCTGTTGCTCGGGCATTGAATGTTCATTTCTCCACCATAAGCCGTCTCCAAAGGCGTTTCAGAGAATATGGCAGTACATCCAACCGGCCTCACAACCGCAGACCACGTGTAACCACACCAGCCCAGGACCTCCACATCCAGCAGGTTCACCTCTAAGATCGTCTACTCAGACAGCCGCTGAAACAATGGGTTTGCATAACCAAAGAATTTCTGCACAAACTGTCAGAAACAGTCTCAGGGAAGCTCAACTGCATGCTCGTCGTCCTCATCGGGGTCTTAACCTGACTCCAGATCGTCGCCGTAACAGACTTGAGTGGGCAAATGCTCACATTCGATGGCGTCCGGCACATTGGAGAGGTGTTCTCTTCACGGATGAATCTCGGTTTACATTGTTCAGGGCAGATGGCAGACAGCGTGTGTGGCGTCATGTGGGTGAGCGCTTTGCTGATGTCAATGTTGTGGATCGAGTGGCCCATGGTGGTGGTGGGGTTATGGTATGGGCAGGCATCTGTTATGGACGAAGAACACAGGTGCATTTTATTGATGGCATTTTGAATGCACAGAGATACCGTGATGAGATCCTGAGGCCCATTGTTGTGCCATACATCCATGAACATCACCTCATGTTTCAGCAAGATAATGCACGGCCCCATGTTGCAAGGATCTGTACACAATTCTTGGAAGCTGAAAATGTCCCAGTTCTTGCATGGCCAGCATACTCACCGGACATGTCACCCATTGAGCATGTTTGGGATGTGCTTGACTGGCGTATATGACAGCGCGTATCAGTCCCCTCTAATATCCAGCAACTTCGCACAGCCATTGAAGAGGAGTGGACCAACATTCCACAGGCCACAATTGACAATCTGAACTAAACTAAACTCTATGCGAAGATGTGTTGCACTGCATGAGGCAAATGGTGGTCACACCAGATACTGACTGGTTCTGAGTCCCCAGACCCCCAATAAAGCAAAAACTGCACATTTCAGGGTGGCCTTTCATTGTGGGCAGTATAAGGTACGTCTGTGCACTAATCATGGTGTCTGATGAGCATCTTGATGTGGCACACCTGTGAGGTGGGATGGATTGCCTCAGCAAAGCAAAAGTGCTCACTATCACACATTGACAGATTTGTGAACAATGTTTGAGAGAAATAGTAATATTGTGTATCTGGAATGAATTTTAGATCTTTGAGTCCATCTCTTGACAAATGGGAGCAAAAACAAAAGTGTTGCGTTTATATTTTTGTTGAGTGTAGTTCACATACTGCAGTGCAAACACACAGACAAATATACATACAAACAGTTCACACACAGACCGACACACATATTCAAGCAATTCAGTTCACACATGCATGAGCAGCTCACACACACATAAGCAGAGCGCTTCTGTAGCTTTGATTACTAAGCAGGCTTCTGTTTAGTTGATCCAAAAAACATAATCAGAGGATGTATTTGATTTCTGTAGCTTTGACCAATATTTGTTCAGCAAAATCATTAGTTGCTACTGAAAACATAATCAATTGAATCATTTGTAATAATTTGATATGCATTGAATTCATCCATTAGTATCTTTTTCTTTTTATCATATTCATCTGGCTGTATTCTTTGTCTGCATATCTCTGTACATCTCTTGCTGGGTGTGGCTGTAGGTCTCTTGAGGTGATGCGCATGCGTCACCTAACTGGGTTACCTAACAGGGTTTCAGGTTGCCCGTCCAATTGTAGTGTGAGAATGAGAAGCTGAAAGACCATATTTGCCAGGAGATAAGGGTATAAGACCTGTGTGTGAAAGTCGAGGGTTGAGTTCTTCTTGCGCAAGAGGAATTCGGCTTTACATTTATCAACATGACACAATAAAGCCTAATTTTCTTTTTCAGAATCTGTCTCCAATTGCTTGAGGATGGTGGAACCTCAATATGTTGAAGAAAACCACAACAGTAACAAATTCAATAACCAGTTTGTCAGTACTTGACAGATCCTGTGAATAAAACTCTGCAAGTGCTCTAACTTTTGCAGGCGCATCAGGAAAAGGAAAATGTTTTGGGTTCAGGGCAGCAAATTTTCCAGCCATTCTCTTTAAATCGGCAAGTCAATGTTCAAATGGAGAAACAAAGACGTCAAGAATATAGTAAAACACGTTCACCCTGAATCCATCCCTGACGCCTTCTAAAATTTCATCTGCGTGTTCACCTGGATACAAACGCTTTTTCTTACAAACTCTTCCCCTGTCAAAATCAGTAGTTCCCTCACACAATATGGCCAGCTGTCTGGCAGTGTTCTCTATGGCAGCAAATGCCTCTTCTGAGCGCAACTCTCTGATCTGTTGCATACATGCGTCAATAAGTTGAACAGCTGTGTTAACATCTATTGATTCCTGTTGCAGGTAATTCGATAGTATGAAAGTTTTACTCAGAACTGCATTCCAAAACACCAACAAGAATTTAAACTCGAAAGTGCTTAAATTTGTCATCAGGCCGTCTGCATCTGAGTTTTTGGACTGGTATTAGTGTGATCTATGATTCTTTGCAAGGCCTCTAGAATTTCCGGCAAGCTTTGCATAACTGCATCTGTCGCCTGCTTTCTAGAAGCCCATCGTGTGTCGAACTGCCTCTTTAATGTCAAAACGGCTCCTTCTAGTTTTTTTTTTTGCTGTTCATCCTGCAATATTTTGTACCTGGGCAAACTAGAGGTCAAAAATGCATACAGTGTTTCAAGTGTTCCAAAAAAGAGTTTTGCCGTAGATAATGAACAGACAGCATCCATAAGAATTAAATTCAAATTGTGTGCACAACAGTGTACATGTATTGCTTTTCAGAACAGTGCTCTTTAACCCTGGCCTGTAGTCCTGATAAGTGGCCCGACATAGTCCGTGCACCATCATAAGCCTGTCCTCTCATTAATTTAACATCGAGTCCCAGTTCATTGCTGAGCATGTCTATAAGGATGTTGTAGACTGACTCTGCCGAACTGTCGGGAAGCTGTGCGAATTTAATGAACCACTCAATAGGTTCACCGGCTTTAGTGACATGTCTGACAGAGAGTGACAGCTGGTCAACCTTGGCAATATCAATGATAGAATAGACATTTACAGAAAAATGTCCAGCAGTTTTAACAGCGTTGATAATTGTAGACATCATTTCGCTTGCTATTGCCAATATAAGTACATTTTGTGTCTCGTGGCTTAAATAGGATACGTGGCCTGCAGAGGTGTTCAAGTACGGAATGGTATCCTTGTCTCCCGAGAAAGAGAGTCGCATCGATGAGTCTCAGCAGAATTTGACGGTTCCTCTCCACCTGCCGTCTCTTAGCTTTTAAGAGTTCTGCAATAACTGAAAAATCTTAACTAATGCAAAATTTTGTCATGAGAAAGTCTTTCTCTGCCTCACGGTGCATCGCGCTTTTTTCATGCATTTCAATTTTTTCGACACCCTTCTTGAAATTTGTGAAACCACTGCAAGGGTCTGCCCATTTACTAGTCTTTTTATCACCCCCTTTGGTGAACATCCAGCAGCAGAAGCAGTAGAGACGTTGGCCCTTGGGGGAGTAGACCAGCTACTGCGGGTTAATGCACTTGAAACATGATGTTTTAAATCGTCTCTTATCTTAGATGTAGGGGAAGTCAGACCCAGGTTGACATGGCCCATGTCTAATCAACACTCTGATCAGACTGGTACTAAGTGATTGAAAAGGTAGGGATCCGTGGGGAAAGGCTCATTCGAATCGAGATGGAATGAGTTAGTGCATGTTGTGCAGTCCGCGTCCAGCTCTTTGGCGTTGTTAGCATTGAGGGTGGGTGAACCACAGTTTGAGTTTAGGCCTACATCCCCTGTGTCACTGTGGTGGTGATCTGCGTTGTTTTGTTGCTCTAGAACCTCACCTCCTCCTTCATCAACATTTTCCAGGGCAGAAGAGGGTTTTCTAACTCTCCGCTAACTTCTGTCTCCACAGCGCTAGCAACACCATTAGAAACGTCCGTCTCTGTCACCTCAGGCGACGTGTCAGCCCGAGCCTGGCAAAAATACCAAGTCAGTGGGGCACAGCTAGATGTGACTGATAGTTTCCACTGCTGCTCGCCCAGTCGTTCTTTTCCTTTACAGGCACGGGATTTATACCTCCTTTTCATTTAGCTAATTTAACCGTTGAACACTGCTATTAACGACATTAGTTAACCACATTGCTTTGAACCCTGAACTACCTTAGGTCTTCGTTCTGGAGGGAAATGACGTAAAATTTGAAGCAAAATGTTCAACGGACGAAAATGCATTTTACGCCTACCTATTTAATATCGCTGTTTGAACAATTGTGTAGTAAATAATTCCGTATGAACATTTGGTCAATAAATGTTAAAATAAATAAATTGCCATCAGCGGGGCCCGGGGTTGTTCGCGTCGCACGCCCCCCAAATCTCCGCTACTAGCGCCAGTTTGTTGGAGACGTGTCCGAAGATCATGGATAGTCCGTTGACTGCATCCCATAACCCTTGCAACATCAGTGACAAACGTTTCCGTATTCAGCATGCCCATGGCACATTCACACTGAATGTATGACAGCCATGGCATTGAAAATCAACAAATAATTAACTGTAAAAACTTGTTTTTCCGAGATGTCACTCTAACGTGCTAACGTGAGCTCAGTTGCACATCTCTCATATGGTCACGTGACTAGGAACACGAGAAAACATGGTTTTAGCTTAAAGTACGCTCGCACGTGCTATGTACTTGTGCACGTCGGAGTTGATGTGTGTCATGATGTCTTTGACAACGCATTTACCCCTAATGATAATAAAAACTCTTTTATTGAAAGTTTCAAGAAAATATTTACAAATTTATGAGTGTGAAGTTTCTTTTTTGACTCAGTATAGTATCAAGACCAAATTTTTGCTTCAGAAAACCGATTTTTCTTAACTACTAATTGGGATACAATTGGCTCACTTCAGCTGAAGTGGTTTTTAAAGAGGAAAATTATTTTTTGTGTAGCCAGAGATTATTTTTTTGAACTGCTGCAAAGATAGTATAGGCAAGTATATTGAGCAGTTTGCACATCAGGCTTAGCTGAGGAGTTTAATTAATGCAACTCCTGAAAAACAGGGATGGGACTGAACCCGTCAATATTCTAAATCGTGTTCAACCTTGGCTTGCTTCAATAACTGATCTGGGTGTGTCATCTAGTGATAGTATATTGTAACAGTGTGCATAAATTTGCAGCTTCATATCCGCTTGGTTAAAATCAGGATGTTAAAATGGCTGATATCTCAAAATTTCTTTCATGCAGATTAGCTCAGTCTGGCTAAAAAGTATCCAATCTTCAAGAAATGGCTTTTAAGGAATACTGGACAAGCTAACATCCAACTTGACTGATGGTGTGAACAGTGAAATTGCAGTCTGTTTTTGGAAATAGAAAATGCTGTGGCAGTATGTGTTGGCTACGCACTTAACGAAAATATTCAGTATTTGCTTGTAAAGCTCATCATCTTCATAAATTATACATAACCTTTAATGATAGTAATATATGGAAGTTCTCTTTCTTGTTCTACTTTGAGGAAAAAGCTCCCAATGTCATGGTTTGGAGGCTGCGTTGTGTGAAGGGCTTTCTCTGTCTCTCTCGTCCTGGGATGACATCAGACTCCCTCCGTTCGGATTTTTTACTCCAGCCGGCTGATTGCACATGGGCGGCGCCCTCCCCTGACTCTATATAAGCCGTAAGTCCGCCACGCCTCCTTTGCTAGAGTGTCTGATCTTAGCTAGCACTTCAGCCAAAAGATCTTTCCAGAATTGGAAATTTAGTGAACTCATTTGCGTTTATTTTGGTATACATTTTTAGGGAGATTTCCTTTGAATTCCTCCCTTTTCTCTTCTTGTCTGCACCGGTTTTGTTGCTTAGGAATTCTTGTCCCTCGTGACGTATATTTTGTTGCCTTGTTTTGACGGCTCCGGGCCGAGCCTTTTCTTTGTCTCTGCCAGTTTACTCTCGCTTCGCTCGGCATCCAATTCCTGGTTGTTGAGTTTATATTCTGGGCAGATCGAGAGTTTATTTTTTGCCTTCCTTCCCTTCCTCTTTTTAGTGGGTTTTAGAACTTACTGTTGCCAGCCTTTTGTTCACCTGTTTGGTGCATTTGGTCTCCAAATTTCCATCGTCATTACAGCACACTCTAGCCAAAAATGGAGCTGTCAGCAGCGGCATCCCTCGACCAGATTTGCCAATCAACAAGCTGTGCTTGCTGGTCACGGCAAGGGGCTTGTTAATTTATGTTATCAGCAAGCAGAATTGGCAGAAAGAATTTTCTTACATGAAAATGCAATGCAGAGGCAGAAAAACACTTTATTAAGCCTTATGGAGAGTATCAAAGCTTTAATGGTCACACTTTATTTGAAGTGTTGCTCTTAAAGGCTTTATACAGCATGTATAATGCCTTCATAAATGAGACATAATGTCTTCAAAAATCATACGTAAACTTTACTTTGTAAAGGTTGAAATAACACATCCTTCTTCAACATGTGACGCCAGCTGTGATATTCGTAACTGACAGTGTCAATTAGCTAGTGGCTAAATGCGATAAAGGGTGACATTGTCAGTGAAGTGACATTGTCATTGTCATATCTGGCATCACATGCTGAAGAAGGATGTGTGATTCCACCCTTTACAAAGTATGACATTTGCTTATGTATGATTTATGAAGACATTATGTCTCATTTATGAAGGCATTATACATGCTGTATAAAGCCTTTATGAGCAACACTTCAAATAAAGTGTGACCGCTTTAACTGATCAGATTAGACACAATGTTGCACAAGCACAATCCACGCACCTCCCCCGAGAACCCACTACAATTACTACAATTACCACCAAAGTATGGAGGCGAAGCAGGAAAATGTAAAGATATCAGTGGACAATGGAAAATATTTTTCAGATCACAACCTTTGTGATTCTTAAATGAAGAGTCATGGGTTTCATTCATTTTTTTCCCTGTTGTCTGGCACGGCGCTCACCTGGGCGGGGACACTCATTCGCTCCAGATCGCCCGTCGTCAGTTCAGCAGATGCTCTCATGAAAGAAATTATTTCACTTTTCGATCAAGACATGTGGTCAGGACACCAACACTTGTTAAATGCATTTATGTCAAGGTTCTGAGTGCGTCGCAGAATTATTTTGTTCCATGGCCACAGAGACAGGTTGGCTGGAGGCGCCTCTTATGACAGTCTTTATTCATGCATTGTCTGACCCGGTTGAGGATGCTCTGGCTACATTGGAGCCCTGTGTGTCATTAGATTCGTTGGTCCGTACGGTGGTTAGAATTGATAATCGTACCCTTTAACGTAATAAAGATAAACAAACGGCAATGGCTCCAATAAGCAAAAGTTTGAATACTACTCAAAGCCTGCACACAGTCCCAGCTCTGCCCAAGGAATTTCCTACCCTTGTGAGCCTATGCAGGTAGATGGATCATATGACAGCCAGGCTCGCAATCCTACGGTGGCCCTGAAGGGCAATGGTAATAAATATTTCAAAAGCGCAAAATATATTTCATGAAACACAAACATGTTTCACAGAACAAAAATATATTTCACAGAAGGCATTACGGTGGCCCAGAAGGGTGATCATAATAAATATTTCCAAAGCGCAAAATACATTTCACAAAACACAAAAACATTTCACAAAACAAAAATACATTTCACAGAACAAAACTAAATTTCACAGAACAAAAATACATTTCACCAAACAAAATAAAATTTCACAAAGCACAAATAAATTTCACAGAACACAAAAACATTTCACAGACCACAAAATACATTTCACGAAACCGGAAAGGATAGGACCATGGTACTTGTTTGTGATTGGCTAAACCCAAGTCTGTTCGGCTTCAGTCATTTACAGTTTTTGTCAATCGCTATGAAACTAGTTACGGAACCTTGATGTCATTTTTCACAACTCTAGAGACAAAACTCAAAACGGTCACCACATGTATCACAGGCTGTCCAATGTTCAAAACATTATATTGTGCATTCATATCTTTAAAGAAAGCTTGCACTCACAGAATCATTGGTTCAAACAACTCATTTATCATGAAATACCATAGGAACATTTCTTTAGATCTCCCACACATAATATGCACATGGTTTCACTGTTTAGTTGTTCGTACAACCATTAAATATTGTAGTACAAAATATGTGATACATGTTTTATCCTGTGCTACACGTAATGTCATTGTAAAATGATTACAGGTTTTGTCAATCGCTTTGACACTAGTTTCAGAACCTTGATGTCATTTTTCACAACTCTAGATACAAAACTCAAAACGGTCACCACTTGTATCACAGGCTGTCCAACGTTCAAAACATTGCATTGTGTATTCATATCTTTAAAGAAAGCTTGCACTCACAGAATCATTGGTTCAAACAACTCATTTATCATGAAATACCATAGGGACATTTCTTTAGATCACCCACACACAACATCCACATAGTTTCACTATTTAGTTGTTTGTGCAAACATTAAATATTGTAGTTCAAAATATGTGATACATGTTTCATCCTGTGCTACACGTAATGTCACTGTAAAAGGATTAGTTGAGAGAATACCACAGACACAGTCAAATCATTGAACAAAGCTGAAATTTATTGATGAATACAAACTAAATGACAACATAGGTTGAATGAAAGCAATGATTACTGAAACAAAAAGAAAAGTTCTGCAAAACAAACTGACGTGTTCCTCACCTGGCTACTGTACAGTAAGAAAAAAACCGAAACAAAGGATCAACAAGCACTTGTCATCCCCATCAACCCTGTCTTGTGGATTGGGCCAAAGGTTTCTCATCCACATCCACAACGATGTTTTTGTTAGCCAAACATCTTGGAAAGTACCTTCGCGCATGGTGAATCCAGGCCTGACACTGGTCTGCTGTAATGTCATCACAGGCATTGTACACGGCCTGAAGAAGGGTTTCTTGTTGATGCACGCATACTGTTGTTGGCCACACGTCGTCCAGGTACTTGTATGGTCGCCCGCTGGCCAATTAAATTTCGCCCTCTCCTCCTTGTCTTGGCCAGGTTGAAGCCTGCCTCATCCACAAAAATAAATTTGTGATGATTTTCTTCTGCATCCAGGGCCATCACCCTCTATGTACAAAATGACATGTTGGAAAGAGAATTACTATACAGTATTGACTACAGTACAAGGATGTGGAATTTTTCACAAACAGGCATCATAAAACTGAACATTCCTGAACATACTCAATTCTCAGTTGCTTCACTCTGTCTGCATTTCTTGGTACAACTGTTTGACGGACACCTGGTGCCTTTTCAGAACATGTGCAATAGTCGGCAAACTTATGGCTTCCACATTCCTGAAGAGATCTTCATCGTCCAGGATATTCTGTCTGCTTTCTCGAAGCTGAATGTGATTTCTGGCCCGGACCATGTTGACCACAGTCCGTTCCTTTTCCTCAGTGAGGAGTCTGCCTCTGCCTCCACTATTGGGTCTAGTCTCAATTCTGTAGGGAATATGACAGGAAGAAAATTTCATCATAGTGTAGAACACATTTTCATAGTCATATTACCTACTCAGTGCTGCACATTGGCATGCAGTGTACAATCACGTGACAATTACAGTAAGAGTAGCCTACAATACTGTAATGTTTACTATAGTGCATGCCGAAAACTTATCGGTTCTCATTGCGGAAAGTTCTAATGATTGAGGCCACGGTTGATCTTCTAAGGTTTGGTTGTATGATTCTCGCTGCCTCAATCATTGTCATGCCATGATTGATGACATGATCTACAACCATTGCTCTAATCTCATTGGGGACTCTTTGCCGTTGCTGTCTCGGTCCTTGTCCTCGACCCCGTTCCCCTGTCAAATGGAGCCCATGACCACCTCTCAAAAGCGGTGCTTGTCCCCTGCCATTCCTTTGACCACGTTTTCCTCCTCTTCCTTCTCCTTCTTGACCTCTATGGTGCCCACCTGACAGCTTAGGCACAATGCACGAAAGCTAGGAAACACGAGCACTCGCTAATGAGTTAATTAAGTTAATACTACGTGATGAAATATTTACAATCACCCTCAAATAAGTGCTGGTTAGTACGGGTTAGTAATTATCCTATCAGAGAACGCATTCACTCAGAGTTTCGCAAGACCCAGAATTAAACACAGCTGGAAGCAATGAGTGAAATACCTGAGCCAAAACCGAAAGAGGAAACGTGATTGGGCGAAGAGACGCAGGCATGCTGAAGGCAGTCACGCGACATCACTGGAGAATTCAAAATGGGAGAGGATTGTCAGACAGCAGAAAGTAAAGCACAAGCACAAATAAGCACGAGACGACACACAAAAGGCAGATTCATAACAGCCTGATTCTCAAACAGCAACCACTCCAAAGAGTCACTAATGCCTCCTCCAATGTCCCTTAAAGAACTCTGCAAAATCCTGCTCAGTGACTTCAGGAAAGCAGAGAATCAGAAAAACTAATGAATATCTAGAGTAGTATGATGCAGTGCCAGGCACAGCAAACCCTGTCCCCTTTTTTTGACCCAGCCCTTGACCCAATCTAGCCCAGAATTAATTTATGTGATGTCGGGGTAATAACCAATGACCCCACAAAATATGGTCAAAATCAGTTCAGTAGTTTTTTACGTAAAATTGCTAACAAAACTTTCACGCTGCCCAAAAACAGTAACCCCTCTTAGCTCCTCCAGGCTGGGGACAGGGTTACTGATGATGAGCAGGCCCAATCATTGCCTCCAAACAGTTTCAATCCCTCTAGGAATGAAGTAAAAAAAAAAAAAATTATGAACAGTGTTTAGTGGGATATCGGGCCATTCTTCCATACAGACGGTCTCCAGTTTTTTGAAGGATGAACTGTCGGTCGAAATCTAGCTCATAATTTGCGCTCCAGGGGTCTCATGAATGAGCTCCGCATTTGCCCAGACTGTGCTTCAAAATGTGCAAATGCATTTCCCTACGGCAAGTTTGAAAATATGGAAATATAAAACTTGATAGGGAGCTTTACTTTCGTCAACTTATACTACAAGTTAGGTATACTGTAAGTCAGGCCTGTAGGACATTTTTAAGAAAGCAGCGATTAATGACATCTATGGCAAAGCTGGGAAATGCAACAGAGCAATCCAAATAATGTTCCCCAATTTGTTTTCTCATATCATCTAAATATTTGTTGGTAAATGTCAATTAGTAAATATTGCATATGAGCCTGATAATGAGTAGAAAACAATAAAGCCTTATACATACCATGAAAGAGTGCTGCTGGATAGTACACTGTCCCTTGGAACAAGCAATTGTGTGACCTATATACAGTATGAATGAATTAATCAAGGGGTACAGACCTTGTTGTTTTATTAGCATGAACTGCTTCAAGTTAAATCACTCTATAATCACCCAGTAGAGGATGAGGCCAGTTTAATGACAACTCAGCCTAAATAGAAACCAGATTACCTTTATTAGCACCAACAGTATATACATGTGGGCTGATAATTGTGATGGCTTACACATAATAGCTTATTTGTCAGTATTATAGGATTGTCAAGCACTTTAAGGGGTCTTCAGGTAAAGTGTAGAAATAACCATAATAATGTAAATACAAAGACATAAACATACCCAACATTATTTTAACCTCATTAGATGTAATATTTTGATAAACATTTACATGGTTGCCATGGAAATGGCACATTAATAACAAAATCTGAAAATATTTTGTGGCAATAATATTTCAATAACCCATGGTCAGATTTAACTCAATTTAGTCTCATATGAAAGGTTTAAGATAGTTCTATGAAATGACCTAGGATTTTTTTGTTTTTGTTTGGAACATTTTTGAGTATTTAATGAGTTCTGTAATGTAACCATAACGAAAATCGTGATCATCAACTTGCTTAATTTTCAAAATTAACCCCCTATGGATGCTCCTATCTTGAAAATACTGTGTCATTTCATAAATCTCCAACAGATACAACTTCCCTCCAAATTTCAATATTAATGATTTTATGAATGCCACAAGGTTGAAATCAGTCAAAATTTTGATTTTCGGTAATTTGCATTTAAAGTCACAAACAATAATTGAGGCAGAGGAAAAACATAGATTTTTGGTGTTTACTGGCATCTCACTGCATTCCTTTATTTATTTTATTTATGTGAAAATCAACAATATTGAACTTTTCAAAATGAAAATTTAAATTTTTACCCTGAAGACCTATCATCATCATCATCATCATCATCATCATATATTAATGACCACACAACCAGATTGGTGGAATTTGCTCTCAGTACAGCACTCAATCTGTGTCAGAAACATATAGGTACAAATGACATTACCAACACACATCATACAAACAATGACAGCACACATCATAACAAACAATCACAAACATACTACAAGTAGACTGTAAACATTGCAGTAAACATTAATGCATATGCAGTTATGGCAAAGAGTTCAGGGTCCTTATGACTAAGGGGACAAAACTGTCTCTGAAGGGGGATGTTCTGGTGGATAGGGATTGACATCGCCTCCTAGAGGACAGCAGTTGAAACAGATGGTGGGCAGGGTGAGAGGGATCCGAGGTGATTTTTTGTGCTCTTGTGATAGAGCGTTTGTGATAAATTGATTCAACTGATGGGAGGCGGATGCTAATGATCCTGGATGATTTAGTGACGATGCGCTGGAGTTTTTTGCTTGAGTGAGCCCTTGAAAGAAGGCAAGTTTTCAAGGAACATAGGAATTTATTTGCCCATGATGATGACTGTTCTCTTTTAGCCAAAGGGGCTCTAATTTCTTGGCGCAGCGTGGCGTAGCCCACGCAGTGGTCATTTAGTCTGATGCAGCCCACGCTGTGGTAATTTCGTGCAGTGCAACACCGTTTGGTAGAGAGCCGTGCGCTGAGATGGGTGTGGCGGCGTAGTAGGGGAAGGTGTCACATATTCATCATGATGCAGGGACAATTTCGTGGATAAAGGCTCCGTCGAGAGTGCACAGAGAGCTCGCCAGCTTCAAACTGATTTATTTTCTGTGCAGTGGTAATTTGGCTGACCGGCGCACAGTGCGCACACATCACAAAACCTCACAGGCAGGTTTCCAGAATGTCAGGTACATATCAATGCGATAAATAATTACAGCAACCACTATTAAATGTAACCATCTGAATCAGCCCACATATTATACTATATATATATATATATATATATATATATATATATATATAATCTCGATTGTCCTGATGTCAGATCCAAGGAGAGAGAGAGAGGTGTGCATGTGGGTGTGTGAGTGCGTGTGTAGGCTATGTGGGTATGTGTTCTTCAGCTGCTTTCACACCGGAGGCGAACCAAATTTTTCGCAAAACTGATCATTCAAAGTCAATCTTTGCAATGACTTTGAATGTAATATGTTGTGCGAAATATTTGTTTCGCATCCAGTGTGCAAGTGGCTGAATACTACTATTGTCACTTAGGTTTTATCGTTTTCAGTGGGGGAAAAATGAATACATACTGAGATAAGATCACATATTGAAAATAAATGTGTAACTTATCTTGCATTGTTGTCCATGCATGTTAATCCCAAAATTTTAAGCAGCAACAGAGTGTAATAATAGGAATTACGGGAGGCTTCCGGTCACGTGATCAAACAAGTCGCTGTTTAATTTTGCTGTAAGAAAATAACTGAAAGTTGAATGAAATACCCAAATCAACTTCATTATTTTAGTGTATCTGAGTGACCAACGACCCGTTGCATCTAATTTCTGCCATGGGTGTGCCGATCGAAGTTTGGAGGGCAAGGATTGGGACTTTCTTTTCGAGGTCGAAGCGGCGAGTAGTAGCCTGCCCCGCCATTATGCTTGGCTCAAGCAAACTACGTGCGAGTTTGAGGCTGTCTATTCTGTTGTTCATGCTACTTGTTGTGTGCGGAGATGTGGAAGGAAATCCCGGACTATTCACTGCGAGAGGAGGAGTTCAGACACGATTGTCATCGAAAAATGTGAGCGGACAGTGGACCAGTGCTGAAAATGGCGATAATCCCACAATGTGCGACATAGGGAAAACACTGAAAGCTATTCAGTCGGAAATGGCAGCGCTGAACACGAAGTTAGACTCGATCGTCCAGCAGTTTGATGAACGCCTTACTGCAGTACAAGAGGAAAATGAATTTCTCCGACAGAAGGTTACTTCTTTGGAGTTGAAGGCGGACAATATGGAGGCTCAGTCGTGAAGGAACAATTTAATATTTCATGGAATTAGTGAGAATCGTGGTGAAACATGGGAGGAGATAGAACCTAGAGTGCGAACATTTCTCAAGGAAGCGCTCAGTGTTGAAGAAGCTGATACGGTGCCCCTTGAGAGAGCCCATCGTTTACACTCTACAAAGGGAAACCGACCAGTGATTGTCAAATTTACCTTTTTCAAGGATTAATCAAGAATCTTTGATCGAGCGAGAGAACTGTTTCGAACCCGTAAACAGGATGGAGTGAGGGTGTCAGAAGATTATACAGAAAGAGTGCGTTGGCTTCACTCACAGTTATTCCCCTTTATGAAAAGTGCCCAGAACGAAAACAAAACAGCCTCCCTTAGCTACGTCAAGTTGATTATCAGTGGACATGTGTTTGTTTATGACGAATCGACGGAAAATTTAAATGAGGTTGGGCAAAGACGGAACTGGAAGGACACACGTTTTGGAAATGCCATGCCTACGGTAAGAAACGAGTCTGATCCGGGCGGCAGTACTGCGAAGTCTGACTAGGGGCGTGGCCGTGGCCTGCAAAACAACAGTGATCAGAGCGTAAACCCGTCTAAATCTACTGACAGCTATATTTCTGTGTGTTCATGGAACATTAATGGCTTAAAATCAAAATTAGTGTGGCCTGATTTTCTATCCTTCTGTGCTCCGTTGGATATTTTCTGCCTTACTGAGACAATGTGTACAAAATCAGACACAATACTATCTGACATTTTTCCAGACCATAAATGTCATGTGTGCGAAGCAGAAAAGACCAGTAACAGAGGGAGATTTTCAGGGGGAATTGCAGTTCTTATAAGGAAAACTCTGTCAGCATATTTCTTCAGAATTTATGCTAACTGGAAAAACTGTGTATTCTTTAAACTTGAAAATGTGAGTTCAAATGACATTTTAATTCTTGGATTTTTATATGTTTATCCAGAAAATTCTCCACAATATGTGAATCAGGATGAAAATGGTATCGATACTCTTGGGACCAAATTATTACAGATTCTTTGTGATTATGGTGAATCCTGCAAATTCATTTTATTTGGGGACTTTAATGCCAGAACAGGTCAGGAATCTGATTTTATTTTAAATGATGAAACAGCATACCTACCTTTACCAGAAGACTATAATCAAGATACGTTTAGTATGCCACGTTCTTCTTGTGATGATGTGACAAACAACTACGGTAGACCGCTTTTAGAACTTTGTAAAGAATTAAACATGCATATTGTGAATGGTAGGTCTGTTTCTGATCCCCTGGGACATTTTACATTTATATCACACACAGGCTCCAGTGCTGTGGACTATCTTATTGTGTCATCAGATCTATTTCCCCTGGTTGTTGATATGTCTGTTGTTGCTAGAACAGAATCGGATCATCTACCCCTTCTGAGTCGTCTTAAGCTTATAAGTTACATTTCTTCCAAGCCATCTTGTGATAGACCCATAAACCAAGACTGTACCATTCCATTATTGCCTGTCCCACGATATCGGCTCAGTACACACCAAGAAGATTCCAGAAATCAAGATCAGATGACAAACGCCAGTGTAAACAACATGTTAGAGGAATTTGCCTTATTAGTAGTACAAGATGTAAACAGCGCAGTTCATAAACTAACCATATATTCTTGCACATATTATCGAACTGTTCACTTTAGCACAACCCACGAACTCGGAAATCAAAGCCCAAGGTACAGCCCTCATGGTTTGACTCAGAATGTGAAAATTTGAAATCAGTTAAGTATTCTTGTTTAAATTTATACAGACATTGGAGATGTGAATAAAACTTAAGGAAGTATATAATTGCAAAATCTCAGTTTAAGAAATGTTGTGCCAAGAAGAAAGAAGAATATGAACTGAACATTGCAAACGAAATTAAGAACTTAGCATTTGATAGTGACTGTAAGAAATTTTGGGATAAAGTGAAATGTGCACTGTAAAATGGTATTTTGCCTGTTTGTTACCTTAGCAAATTATTTTATGTTAGCATGACCAACAATTATTGGGATTGTTGTAACAACATGAAATTGCTTGTCCAAAACGTTTCAAATACAAAAGAAACGATAAATTGAAAATCCATGTCTGTCTGAATAAGTAATACATGTCAAGTTCACCTTTGAAACAGTTGTGAGGCTTGTGCACGGATCAAAATGCTACGTCATGACGTTTTTCAGACTATCCTACTTTTGCACAAGCCTCTCCCTCCCAACCTTTGTGGCAGGTCCGGCAACAGCGTTAGATAACCACAGTGTGGAAAACACGCGAGACTTCATCTAAGTCTTCTACACCGGCGCAGCAGCGTGTTTGTAGTGAAGATGTGGCAGAGGGAGGACAGGATTTTAACAAGCAGTTAATGTCTTATCTAGTTTTTTAAATTTAGCATTGTTACTAAAAGTTTTAGTAAAGTGGAGGCAGTGTGTGCACATCCAATAAAAATACAGGGCAAAATAAAATTAAAAAAACTTTAAAAATAGGGCAAAAAAAGAGGAAACAGTCTGCATCCGGCAAGCTCCCAAAAATACGAATTTATTTATTAAGCAACGCTTCGATCTACAGAGATCTTTTTTTTTTTTTTTTTTTTTTAAATTTCGGCATGATTGAAAATCATTTCATGACAATTTCAACATACAGCATGTATCATGACCGAAAGGGTCGCGGGGGAAGCGAAATCGCTTATCAGAGTCCCGCCCCCAGCCCGCTTCCTTAGACAATTGACAAAAAAGAGGGAAGCCTTTCCTATGAAGAAAGGACAATCATTCACACCTGTTAATCAGCAGGCAATTATGAAGTCTCAAGATGGCAATCACAGAAGAATAAACGCTATATAATATACAGCACACAAATCACAACATTACAAATTACTGAAAATATATGGAAAAAACCTTATATGAGGAAATGTAAAAAAAAAAGGGGTCCTGATTTTACGTCTTAGCCTGAAGTAATTATGCAATACAAATACACAAGGCGCATTGAAGGGCCCGAGAACAATTCAATTTAAAAGGTATTTTTAATCACACCAACAAAAAAAAAAATGTCAAAACGCAAAAAAAGTTTCAGAAGCAAAAAATGCAACCAAGTCATTAAAGTTAAAATACAGGAGCACAACAAGGTCTACTGAACAGCTCACAATAAATCACTCCAAAAAAGAGATATTAGCCGGTTAGAAATTGTCTGGCGTGGTAGTACTGTCTATTGAGATATTCAGCTTGGTCAACATTCTTGAATTTGTCAGCCGCAGTTAAGATCCAATTTTCAGCAACGCGTCTCTCTCGAAATCTCTGTATAAGAAATGCACTTTGTGTGTTGCAATTATGATCAGAGCAACAGATGCGTCGTATCCTATTAAAGTGACTTATCGGTAAACTCTTTTTAAGGGAGATGGAATAGAAACTTAAACTATTACGGATAGTATTTTTATCTGTAGATTTTCTATAGAGGCTGGTTTTTATCATTTTATCGTCTTTGGAAATCAATAGATCGAGAAAGTTAATTTGAAGAGGATCAAAATTCTAAGTGAAACGGAAGTCTTTTCTTCACACGAGAGGCTTGTCTCTTTTTGTCAATTGCCTGAGGAAGATCTCTGTAGATCAAAACGTTGCTCAGTAAATATATTAGTATTTTTGGGAGCTTGCAGCGTGCAGATTACTTATTATTTTTAGCCAAATGTCACATATAGAAACATCCATACATGCTATGAGGAATAAAATGTCCTTGGAGATTGTGGTTTTATTTCTATACTGCAGGAAATTTCAAGCATTGTAACATTTGAAACAGATCAAATTAGACTTTGAGAAACTCAGTAAACCCAAAATTAGGCTGAGTGACACAACTGTTTCAAGTTCTTTCAAAAAACTTCAGATTAACTTCATTAGATTAAGATAACACAAAACTAGTTTGACTTGTTACCATTTGCTTGTCGAATAAATTTGCCATGATGTGCCAATTAGTTTTCACCGATTAGGAGCCAAGTACATCTTTAATTTGATTGGTTTACATTGTTTTCTCTCATTTAATGCTGTTATTTACAATGCATATAGCAATGTGGGTATGGCATCTTTTTTATTCTGGATAGCAAACATGGATATTTCTGTTATCTTCTGAATTACGAGGGCAAACAACTGCTCTAAACATTTAATACACTTAATTAAGACAAATGAACAGCTCGTTAAAATCAGGCGATAACAACTGTGGTTGGAACAGAAGCCAGCATACACAGTGGGCCCCCAGAAACAACTTTTAAGACTACTCATCTTCAGGGTGAGGGGAAATGTCCGGTTAATGGTTCCTCACAGTAATTATTAGGAATACCGTGGTATGAAATTCAGACTACATACCGTTGGGCCTACATTCTAGTCACCACTGATGTAGATTGAAAAATGACGGTATTAAATATACAATTTTAGAAACAAACATGTTTTATGTTTGAACGCTGACTTGTCTGGGGTCAAGGTTCAATATTTCCTAAGGTGAATTATTTATGATTATTGTTTGAGGAATGATGAACCTGTTGTTAGACAGTATTTTCACAGATGTGAATATTTTTGTAGTGTGTGTTGTTGTGGTTTTTTTTTTTTCATATTTTGAAACACTTCTATTGCCATTCATTATAGGTTCCTATAATATATTTTATTTGCTTAGGTTTGGTTAAGTCAGATTTCAAATAGCAAATCTGAAATGGATCTTGGCATTTAAACAAATGAAAATATTTAAATACTAATAATAATATTTAAATCTGTTACAATAGGCTGCATTAGCTATGCTGAAATGGACTTTCACGTTTAAAGAAATGCTTTCATTTCTTTTCAAAGTTCAAGGAGTAGATTAATTCAAATGACCAGACACTTAAGCTAACATACATGTGCAATTTTAAACAACCATCCTAAGAAGTTCAATTAAACGATAAATCCAACTCAACTTAACTGGCCATCATAATTATATTGAGCATCGCTAGGTAAAACAACTGTCCTAAGCCGTTCGATCAATTAATAAATCCAAATCAACTGAACTAGCCATCATAATTGTATTGAAATGGAATTTCAAGTGAAAACGCCTGTCCTAAGCAATTCAATCAAACACTAAATCCACATCAACTTAACTGGCCATCAAAAGTGTATTGACATAGACTTGCAAGTTGAAACAACTATCCATACGAGTTCAAACATACACTAAATACAAATCAACTTAACTGGCCAACATAATTGTATTAAAATGGAATTTCAAGTGAAAACACCTGTCCTAAGCAGTTCAATCAAACACTAAATTCACATCAACTTAACTGGCCATCAAAAGTGTATTGACATAGACTTGCAAGTTAAAACAACTATCCTAAGCAGTTCAATCAAACAAAAAATCCAAATTGACCAAAATGACGCAGAGGTTTACACAACAAGGAATGTTTCATCAAGATAACCTTAGGTTATGTTGGAAGAACAAATAACATTTTTTCACTTAACATAGAATTTTAAGGCAGCCCTTTCACTCTTATTTTTAAGTTAAAACAATGTGTTCGATTTTACAGTGTGCCTTAAGCAATAAAATGACTAGCAATGATATTTCTGCAAATGTATGGTTTGATTATTTTAAGGATTTACTCAATCCCGACAATGGAGTCTTATGTAATGAGTTTGATCTTGGTGTTGTAAATTTTGTTGAAAACCACTCATGTTCACATAGTATGGATTTACCTTTTACAGATTCTCTACTATCTGGTGTTATAACTGAACGGGAAATATTTGAAGCTATTAACTCACTTAAATCTGGAAAAGCACCTGGTGAAGATGGTATCACTTCTGAATTTTTCAAAATGTTAGGTAACCTTTTTCTTCCCTATTTCAATACATTATTCAACAAAATTCTAGATTGTGGTGAATTTCCTAATGCCTGGAACATTGGTATGATTACTCCTTTATTTAAGACTGGTAGTAAAAGTGAACCTAGTAACTACAGGGGTATTTCACTCTTAAATGTATTGGGTAAAATATTCACATGTATTCTGGAAAAAAGACTGCGGGTTTGGATTGACATAAATGAATTGATTTCAGAAGCCCAAGCTGGATTTCGTCCGGATTATTCTTCATCAGATAATATTTTTACATTGCAAGCCTTGTGTAGCAAATATTTGTGTAAACCAAAGGGAAGGTTTTATTGTGCATTTATTGATTTTAAAAAAGCATTTGATTATGTCGATAGAAAAAAACTACTACATATGTTGCATGTGAAAGGTTGTCATGGTAAAATGTTCAATATTTTAAGAAATATGTACTCAGCTGTGAAATCCTGTGTAAAGATTGGCAATTGTAGAACAGAGTTGTTTGACTCAGCATACGGTGCCAGGGCTGCATTTTAAGCCCGATACTGTTCACTTTCTTTATAAATGAACTAGTCAATGTTATGTATGGAAACTGCAACCATGGTATTTTTGTATCTCAGTGTATAAGTAATATTATGTTATTGTAATTTGCTGATGATGTTGTCTTGTTCTCTTATGCTGTAGGTTTTTTACAAAACCAGCTGAATATTTTAGAGGCATTCTGCAAGGAATGGGGCTTGACTGTCAATTTCGATAAAACCAAGATAATTGTCTTCAGAATTGGTGGAATTTTGAAGAAAAGTGAGAAATGGTCATTTGGAAGTAAAGAAATTGAAACCATTACATATTACAAATATCTTGGAATATTGCTTTCATCCAGATTAAACTGGTCAGCTGCCTGTAAAACACTGGCTAGCCAACCCTCAAAGGCTTTAATTCCTATTTTCAGTCTTTTCAAACAAAATAAGTATATTTCTTTCAAAACTGCCACAATACTGTTTGATGGAAAAATAGCACCTATTATATTGTATGGATCTGAAGTTTGGGGTGTGAAGTACCACAGTGTCATAGACAAGATCCAGACAATATATTTCAAGAAATTCCTTAGTGTTGGGAAGTTTGCATCAAACAAAGCAATACTTGGTGAAACCGGCCGTTACAGTATGAATATTTTATTTCAATACAGAGTTGTTAAGTATTGGATAAGACTGTTGAGGATGGATTCTTTTCGTTATCCACGTCAATGTTATTTAATGCTTAAAACTTTTGATGAAAATGGAAAACACAACTGGGTGTCAGATGTTAGACATCTGCTGTTTTCAGCCGGCTTCTCCTTTGTATGGATTTCTCAGGATGTGGGCAATGTAAAATTGTTCCTCTATAACTTCAAGCGAAGATTAATGGATATGTTTTCTCAGTCATGGCACGACTGTGTGTTCATCAAAATATCTTAGCCATTATGCTAGCTTAAAATCTGCCCTACATCCAGAAATGTACATTTCACAGCTACAAGATAAATCTTTGATTAGAGTTTTATGTAAGTTAAGAATATCACTTCACAAATTTAAAATAAATTTACAGAGAAAATGTGATGTTGTACCAGAAAGTGATCGCCTGTGTACAAACTGTGATCTTGGTGAAATTGAAGATGAATTTCACGTAGTTTTTAAATGTGAGAAGTATTCATTATTGCAAAACAAGTATCTGTCAAAAATATGTTTTGAAAATGCCTGCTAGCAAACTTATGTAAATTTGTTACAGTCACAACATCCAGACACTATAAAATCAGTTGCTATATTTCTCAAGCATGTATTTCAGATTTAGAGCCTCATGGTGGAGATTTTAGGAGTGTTTCGTTCATTTCATTCCTGTTTTGGCCTTGGTGTGTTTACAAGTATAACTATGTATATACATGTGTACGTCTGTGTATGTATGTATGTATGTGTGTGTACGTGTGTACGTGTACATGTGTGTATATGTACCTGTGTGCATATGTGTATATATGTGTGAAATATAATGTATGTATGTGTATAATATTATCAGGACTATATATATATGTATATGCATAGTTGTGTGTGGGTGTAGGTGTGTGCATGTGCATGCATGTATGTGTACGTGTATATGTACGTGTCTGTGAGTGTACATGTATACTTTTGTGTACATGTTTATGTACATGTTTGTATATGTACAGGTATGTTTATGTGTGTTTGTATGTACAGGTATATGTGTATGTATGTGTATGTATATATGTATATATACAGTGGGGAAAATAAGTATTTGACCCCTCGCTGATTTTGCAGGTTTGCCCACTTAGAAAGAACGATCTACAATTTTAATCGTATATACATTCTAACAGTGAGAGACAGAATCACAAAGAAAATTCCCGAAAATCACATCATATGAATTTATAAAAATTGATAACCATCTGATGAGGTAAAATAAGTATTTGACCCCCTGGACAAACAGCATGTTAATATTTTGTAGAAAAGCCATTATTGGCCAGCACAGATGTCAAACAATTTTTATAGTTGTTGACAAGGTTTGTGCACATTTTGGCAGGGATGTTGGCCCACTCCTCCCTGCAGACAGCCTACAAATCATTCAGGTTCCGAGGCTTTCGCCTTGCAACCCGAATTTTAAGCTCCCTCTAAAGATTTTCAATTGGATTCAGGTCTGGAGACTGGCTAAGCCACTCCAGACCCTTGATGTACTTCTTCTTCAGCCACTCTTTTGTTGCTTTGGCGGTGTGCTTAGGGTAGTTGTCGTGCTGAAACACCCATCCTCGACCCATGTTCAGCTCTCTCACTGAGGGAAGGAGCTGTTGGTCCAGAATTCCACGGTATATGGCCCCGTCCATCCTCCCCTCAATGCAATGGAGTTGTGCCGTCCCCTGGGTTGAAAAGCACCACTGTGCTTGACAGTGGGGATGGTGTTCTTTGGGTTGTACTCTGTGTTCTTTGCCCTCCAAACACGGCGAGTTGAGTTGAGCCCAAAAAGTTCTATTTTGGTCTCATCTGACCACATCACCTTCTTCCAGGCCTCTTCTGAGTCATCCAGGTGGTCAATGGCGAACTTCAGGCGGGCCTGTACATGTGCCTTCTTGAGCAGGGGGACCTTGCATGCGCTGCAGGATTTCAATCCATGACCGCGTAGTGTGTTACCGACTGTTTCTTTTGTAACTGTGGTCCCAGCTGCCATCAGTTCATTAACCAGTTCCCCCTTGTGATTCCTCACCATTCGCATGATCAGGGACATCTCACGAGGCGAGACCTTGCATGGAGGCCCAGACCGAGGGAGGTTGGCGGCAGTGTGGTACTTCTTCCATTTCCTGATAACTGCACTGACAGTTGATCTTTTCTCTCAAAGTTGCTTTCCCATTCTCTTGTAGCCCATCCCAGCCTTGTGTAGGTCAACAATCTTGTCCCTGATGTCCTTAGACAGTTCCTTGGTCTTGCCCATGGTGGAGATGTTGGAATCTGGTTGTTTGGGAGTGGGAAGGTGTCTTTTATACATGTAATGAGGTGAGGCAGGTGTATTTGATGTAAAAAATTAGTTGGGATTGGGGGTACATCTTAAAGAAAGACTAACTGGCTTGTGGGACCCAGAATGCTTGCTGTTTGGTAGGGGGTCAAATACTTATTTTTCCTCATCAGATGGTTATCAATTTTTATAAATTCATATGATGTGATTTCCGGGAATTTTCTTTGTGATTCCATCTCTCACTGTTAGAATGTATATACGATTAAAATTATAGCTCGTTGCATTCTTTCTAAGTGGGCAAACCTGCAAAATCAGCGAGGGGTCAAATACTTATTTTCCCCACTGTGTATACACTCCTGATCAAAATCTTAAGACCAGTTAAAAAATTGCAAGAATTTACGTTTTGCACTGTTGTATCATAAGAAGGTTCTAAGTAGAGTTTCAAAATGCAAAAAGAAGAAATGTGAGCAAGAGACTAAATGTTTTGAGCAGGCAATTTATTGAAAAGAACAATTTAACTAAAATAGGCTGTTCATCAGCTGATCAAAAGTTTAAGATCATAGCTAAAAAAAAAACCCTAAAACAGAAATTAAAGTCTCAAAAATAGACTCAGTAATGAGTAGCTCCACCATTATTGTTGATCACTTCAAAAATTCGTGTTGGCATGCTTGCTGCGAGTGTTTCCAAAAGGCTTGTAGGAATGTTGCTCCAAGTGCTGAAGATGGCTTCACGAAGGGCATCCACTGTCTGGAACTGATGTCCATTTTTGTAAACTTCCCTTGCCATCCATCCCCAAATGTTCTCAATTGGATTTAGATCAGGGGAACATGCAGGATGATCCAAAAGAGTGATGTTATTCTCCTGAAAAAAATCCTTTGTCAGACGGGCATTGTGAATTGCAGCATTGTCCTGCTGAAAGACCCAGTCATCACCACACAGACGAGGGCCCTCAGTCATGAGGGATGCCCGCTGCAACATCTCCACGTAGCCAGCTGCTGTTTGACGCCCCTGCACAACCTGAAGCTCCATTGTTCCATTGAAGGAAAAAGCACCCCAGATGATGATGGCGCCCCCTCTGCTGTGCCGTGTTGTAAAAATCTCAGGTGGCATCTCCTTGTCATGCCAGTAGCGTTGGAAGCCATCAGGACCATCAAGGTTAATTTTTTTCTCATCAGAGAATAAAACTTTCTTCCAACTTTGAACGTCCCATGTTTGGTGCTCCCTTGCAAAGGCCAAACGGGCAATTTTGTGGCGTTGAAGGAGACGTGGCCTTTGAAGACGTTTTTTGTTTTTGAAGTCGTTCCTTTGCAGATGCTGTCTGATGGTTATTGGGTTGCAGTCAGCACCAGTAATGGCCTTAATTTGGGATGAGGATCGTCCCGTGTCTTGACGGACAGCCATTCGGATCCTCCGGCTCAGAGCCGGTGAGATTTTTTTGGGTCTACCACTTGATTTTTTTGTTCCATAAACCTCAGGATCTTTTAAGAAATGCAAAATGACTGTCTTACTGCGTCCAACCTCAGCAGCGATGGCACGCTGTGAGAGGCCTTGTCTATGCAGCTCAACAATCCTGCCACGTTCGAAGGCAGTGAGTTTTTTTGCTTTTCCCATCAAGAGGTCTTGACAGTGTGATTACTTGACAGAAAATGACATGGAATCCAAATTTTATCCACAGATTTGGGCTTTTAAAGGATGTGGTCTTAAACTTTTGATCAGCTGATGAACAGCCTATTTCAGTTAAATTGTTCTTTTCAATAAATTGCCTGCTCAAAACATTTGGTCTCTTGTTCCCATTTCTTCTTTTTGCATTTTGAAACTCTACTTAGAACCTTCTTAAGATACAAAAGTGCAAAATGCAAATTCTTGCAATTTTTTGACTGGTCTTAAGATTTTGATCAGGAGTGTATATATATATATATATATATATATATATATATATATATACATACAGAGTGCTTCTTAACCCTGTAATGCTGTCATAATTTCAAAACTAGGTATTTTCTTATACATAAGTCATCTTGGTGGAGATTCTATGAATGTTTCACTCAGGTCTAGATCCCAACGTACTTGTATATTCATGTGACTTACGTATCTCTCTACATTATGCTTGTATTCTTGTGTATGTATACATCTGTATGTAAGTAGATAAATCTTTGTATGTGTGTAAATCCATCTGACTGGAAGCTGGAGTGTGTATTTGTACTCTTGGCCATGTGGCCTTCATACTGAATAAACTTGATGATGATGATAATAGGAATATGCTATCCATTGTTTCTCTTCCCAATGATGCAGGCAGAGGAAATTACTGAGCAACCGTAGTATTTCTTACCAACTTCATAAGTTTGAATGATCTGACGTAGTTCGTTTTGAAATTCCACTCAAGTTTGCTAATGGAAATAATTTGCGAATGCCCTAACTAGCTAGCTAAGTCATATTCGTAATGCTTAATATAGGCGTAAGCGGTGCAGAAAACTAAAATGCAACATTAACGCATTGGACAGATGCTTCTTTATTCCAAAATTTTAAAGGTGAGGAGAGGAGCTAATTTGATTGGAGAAGATTTGACTCGGCGGTGTTAAACCCAGTCAGGCCTTCTCTCCTTCCGCTTTGCCACTTGAGCTGTCAGGAGGGACAGAGGCGAGACAGAGAAGTACTTGCACCGGGCTGTTTGGAGTTTTGATGATGTTGATGGAGAGTACTTGTCCAAAATTGTTGTTCCAAAGTCTCCTATGTGGGTTCAGTTAGTTTGAGATGTAGTGACTTTTAGGGCGGTGAAATTTGTTCAGGATCATTTCCATATTCAAAAACAATTCTGTTTTAGCTCTGCTTAGGTAATTGTCATCTTCTATATGACACTGCATGCATTCTTCCTCAGCTGCTTTACTTGCATTTGACTCCATTTATCTTTGGTACTTTCAGCTTTATTATTGGTGCATAGTCTTTATTCCATTAATTCATGACTTAGTTACTGAAGTTTGATCCTGTCTTGCTTTGTCTTACCTCTGAACCTGACTTGTAAATTAATGGCTTATTGCCCATTGCCTGCAACTTGACTGCTTTGTTGGGTTGTACCTTTTTTCGTAAGTGATATGTGTTGGACCCCCTCGAAGACGAGTTGCGACAACTCAAGAGGTTTATCGTATGAATAAACTTTCTCAATTGCTGCATGCCGTATTGACTAACTAGTATTGGGTATAAAGTCCCCTTGCAGATATTCTCAATCTTTGAGGGGTATTCCTAATTGAAAGCCTACATAAAATATTTTAATATATAAAGTTAACTGATTGGCTGGTGATGATGTGCCATCTCTGTGTCAATGAGTTTTTCTCTTTCTTTGTCCTGATTGTTGTAGTAATTGCCAACAGCCCATCAACCTCAGTTATGCAAACCTGGAAGATAATGACATAGATTTGTGATAAAGAAGTAGATTGATTGATAAATCTTGTCATATTGGCAGCAATGTAATTTCATCTTCTGTTTTAAATAATAAAAACACACTGCAGGTATTCGCTGCTTGAGGAACTTTATTTAATGAAATAAAAAGACCCATGGTGAGTTGCTTCACCTCAGTACAGAGGGCCACATCAGGCCTACATTCTCAAATCACAGATGAATGGATACTTCCCATCACAGTTAACGTCATTCCAGCCTTTATCACCTGAGAGAAGAAAGGAGAAGGGGTCAGTGTATTTCTATCATGACAGACAGCTGCTGAAGGTTAGATGTGTGTTTGTGGTTTTCCTCAAATGGTCAGAATTTTTTGGTCATCCACTGTAGAGGTCTTCCATAGCCTACCAAGCCCTTTTGATTGCTGAGCTCCCCAGTCCCCTTAACCATGTCCCAAACTGTTTATTATAGGCCTATAAATCTTACAGTTTTTTCTTCTTATAAATTCCTGATTTTCATTCACTGTCACATCTCTCTTCCTCATGTTGATAAAAGCCAATGGCAGACTCCCAACTAATTAGAAACCACTGTAGGGTAATTTGTTTGGAATTATGTTTACCCTTGAACAGTGAGACCATGAAATTCTGCTAAAACGGTACTCTAGTAAAAGTACAGAATATATATACTTCAACGCTCATGCGTTTGGTTGATCACAAGTCTAATGCTGTTGTGTGCAGAGCTAATAAAAAATTACTTTGTTCCAAGCATTTCCGGGCTAACTGTGTGTTTCCTGCAGTGACAGGGAGATGGAGAGGATCCTTACCTCCATAGTTTGAGTGCACACAGTCCTCATTGCCCAAAAAGTTGTTTGGCTCACCAGGATTCCACTTCAGAAAGTCTCCTTTGGAAATTGCACTTGTTCCATCAGACCAGAGCCATACTCCCTCCTGATCAAGAGAAAGCATCAAAACAATTTGGAAATCTAACAAGGGGTACTTAATTATAATCCATCAGATTTTAGAATCATAAGTAACAGAAAAAAAAAAACAGGTGAGAAATTGAAAAGTCTCAAAGACAGAAAAGAAATAGGAGATATCTCAGGAAAATTCCCGTTAATTTTTCATGACACAACCTTTTGGGCATCTGACAGGCCAATCCAGAATGGTCCATTTGAAGCATCCTCAGTCCTATGGAGCAGCTTAAGAAACTCGTGTTCATCTTCACTGTGCTCTGAGGCCAGGTTTCCTCCAAGATGCAAACAGTGTTCCTGAGGGAGGAATGAATTTGAGGATTCTGATATAACCTGAGAACATGGTCAGAAAAGCACAAGTACTCCGAGACAGCTTGTTTATACCTCCACACTGTTTGTGTGCAAAGATAAAAGTATTTTTATTATCACAGTAACTTGTGTATTTTACTCATTTGACCTTCATTTAATCAGAGTCGTCCCATCGAAATTAAAATCTCCTTTCCAAGAGGGATCTAGCCAAGAAGAGCAGCAGTACATACAATTTATAAACAACTGAAAACTCACGTCAAGACAAAACAAAGCAAACAGTGCAACACATGAAACAGTGCAACAGTGAAAACATAATTAAAAGTAACATTTACAAGTGTTGATAGACTGCTTAAAAATATTTTGGAATAGCTTCAAATTCACAAGACAAGATTGACAAGATCCACAAACATAGTTTCCCTCTCTTTTTGATTCTGTATGTGAGGTTTAAATAAAAGTTCGTCATCAGTCAAAAATTCCAAATATTAGTTAGTAGAAATTGCCGCAATTTGGGCATCTTTAAAAGAAACAATTTATCTGATTCAAAGAGATCTTCCTAGCGTTTGAAAAGACCATGAGTTTGGTCTTTTCTGCGTCTAGAACAAGCTTGCAAAGTTGAACCTGAACCAATCAAAACCATTTTGAAGAAACGGAAAAGCATGGGTAAGAATAGGTATACAGCAGTGAATGATTGTATCATTTTCACAGAAGTAGAAGGCTGCTTTCGGAACATATGTTTACCCATACAGAATAATGAAGCAGCGCTGGGCACAACAAACACCGCCCCTCACACATATTTTAACTATTCAATGATTTTCACCTTGATTCAATTCATTCAAAATTTTAATTGGATTTTGGGTCATTGGCTAACTTTTGGCCAAATTTGGTACAAATTGAGCTGGTCGTTTTCTCGTAATCTTGCTTACAAACAAATGATTTAACTCACGCAAAAACAAATTCCCTTGCCTAAACCCTTTTGAGGGGGGGTAAAATGAATGAGAACCCACAACTGAACCTTGTAGAACTCCCTAACCAACTGTTAACATAAAAACATAAAACATTTTTGATTTGTATATCATTTGAACCCAGAATTTAATTGAAAATGGTTCAAAGACAATATAACAAATGTTGAAACTGAGAAATTTATTGTCTTGAAAAAAATTTTCAATTGGAATTAAAAATTGGCACAGGGGCAACAAAAGATTGGAAATGTTTTATTATGTCAAAAACTGCACCCTGTAGAACATCTCACAGCTAATTAGATTAATGGGCAATGGATCAGTGACATGAATAGGAATGAAAAGAGCATCTCAGAGAGGCAGAGTCTTTCAGAAGATGGTGACGGCTTCACCAATCTATGACAAACTGCATGGGAAAATTGTTCAACAATTTAAGAATGAAATTGCAAAGAAACTGGGGATTTAATTATCTATGGTATGTAATATCATAAAATTCTTCAGAGAATCTGGAGCAATCTCTGTATGCAAGGGACACGGCCAAAAAAGAAAAAAAAAATCAAATGGCCGTGATCTTCAGGTGCTCAGGTGGCACTGCCTGAAAAACCAAAAGGATTTTGTAGTGGAAATCAATTCATGGGCTCAGGAAAAAAAAACCTCTGAAAAGTATTCTCAGTTTGCACAGTTTGTTACTGCCTCCACAAATGCAAGTTAAAACATTACTATGTAAAGAAAAAAAAAAAAAAATTAAATAAACCAGGCCAGGGGTTCCCAAACTTGGTCCTGGGGCCTCCCTGTATATGCTGGTTTTTGCTCCACTCTGGTTTGCAATCATCGGATTTTAGCAAGCTGTTAATTTGTCGAAATTAGGCGCATTTTTGTAAAGAGCAGCAATTTATCCTCTCTTGACAAACAGTATTTTGACAATTAAAAATTGCTGTTAAACTTCCCTCTGGTTGTGGTGAAACAGTCACTCTGAAAGAGTAAGTGGCCATCATAAAATGTTTTGAAGCTCAAGGTTATCTGGAATATCAGAGTCAAATTTTAATTCAGTGAAAATTTGACGCTTAGCCCTAACCAAGGAAAAGCATCCCCGCAGAAGACTGTGACAATGTATTGCATCTAAAATACAAATGCTGCTTTACAAGATACCTTAAGTACATGCACAATGCAACTGAAGACCAATCTGGAGCTTCAAAGCTTCAAAAATATCTTTAAAGATGTCACCTCAGCTTCAACCCATGTCTTCTTCTCAGCAACGTGCAGGAAGCAATGGCCATGGTGGTGAATCCATCCTTCAGGGCAGGCACCCTGGCATAGTCCTATCTCAGCCCCATGTGACACTGAGAAGCACATACGTATATTCAATATAACATAATTTTCAGTTGGTTGCTTTCTTGGTCACACTTCTCTAATGCAAAATGCAAAAACTTCAACAGGGGTTGATGCTTTGCAAAAAAAAAATTCTTTCCAAGTTCCTCCAATACAGTGCCACAGTATTCATCAAAAAATGTCACAATATCAGAACAAGATGAAATACCAAACCAGCTTACTGGAACAGTTAACACTGTGTTTACAGCTTGGTGCAGGATTAATTTCTGCAATTCCAAGTTTCAAAAATTCTCACTCAGTTAGTAACAGACCGAAACCGTAAAAATCAGATCACTTCCCAATTATCGATTTCAAAGGAAAAAGAGGTGATAATAACAGTATCATCCAAGTGTTTCATTTCAATGTAATCGGTGGCCTAGGCTTTAAAAAAAATATCTACCAAAGTATATTTTGTATAAGAGAGACAATTCAGGGCTCACCTAAAATTGTGGTAGAGAAAACAGCAACACAAACGAATGTGGACAGTGTAAAGGAGGTCATGATGGATCTTCAACTGCAACGAGAAACATACATTAACGTCAATCATAGAGCACTGCATAAGTCAGTCAAGAGAGACATCTTCAACTGCACAAGAAACAAATCATCAGATATTTAATATTGTATATAAAAGTCAAAAATGAGCTCCTCACCTTCAGAAAGCACGTAAAAGAGTTGCTGATGGGAGGTTTTGTCTTGTCTCGACTGGGACAATGCTGCCCTTTTAAAGAGGTTGAGTTAGGGGTCTGACTAAAGGGTAGATATGGGTGGGCCAAAATCAAACCAGAAAAACAGCCTTGTCCGCCACGAGAAATGAGAAAATTCAGGACCTGGGGGTCAGTTTGCATACAAGGAGCATTCAATGAAAATCGAACATTCTGGATTTTCATAACAAATAGTTTTTTTAAAAAAATCACAAGATTCAAAGGAATTAATTATCATGGTAATTGTGTTCTACCAAGAATTTTCATTATATAAACTGAAATTCTTGATTTCAGTCAACCCTTTCACGAGCATTGGTCCGAGAGCAGCCACTAGGCATAATTGCATTTTTATACCGTCACATATTCTACGTCGTAGAACTACATATCCTTAATTTCAAAGTTTGAGGACTCAGCATTCTAATTCCATGAGCCATTTTATGGTGCAAATACAATCTGGAAAATAGTATTTAAAGTTATGTCATAACAAACTTCAGCCTAACTGTGCAGTCGCATTGCTTCAGTTGTATAGCATTGTTCAGATTTGTCCAAATATGTTGAAATCGATGTTCTTCCTTGGTAGCGGCCCAGAGATAAACCTGTTATAGTTTTTAATCCACAAAAAAATAAGCTTAGACGAACACCCCTCAATCCACTTTGACATAGAGGTAATAGCAGCGCGTCTTTGTGATTTTCACGATGATTAGCTTTTTTACTCATGAGGCAGTGTTGTAGATTGTACTGTAGCCCTTTAGTAGGAACAAAGTAGGTGCACCCACTGGCCATTTTGTGCTGATCTAACAAAATGGTGAGAGTTCTAGCCTATCAGCCCTCACTACAATGTAACAAGAAAATCTAATTCTTCTAGTTTATACAGACAGCCAGTGGTCTAAAACATCCAAAATTCGGATGCGTATGGTTGTCAAGGGATTCATTTTTACACGGCGGAATTGTTACAATGGTGTCTATTAAGGGGTAGTTTTGTCAATGAAGCAAAGGAGTTTTGGGGCGGCTTTATGACGCATATATGATAGCATACCAGTGCAGGGAATTGTAACGGTATATAGGAGTGAAAATTTTGCTACTTATGGGGACAATGACCTGACTTTGTAATACAAACCCCTGATGTGATTCTGCATTTGCCATGTGTCATGTTTCTGCTCTGCCACCTAACATGTTTTTGCCAGGCCATGTGTTATGTTCTGACTGACCTCGTGTTTTTGATTTATTGTCATGTCTGACTATTCTCTGGATTTTGTATTGGGCTTTTGATGTATTTAGATTTCTTGCTTTATTATTTTCCATGTTTTAGTTTCATTCAGAGTTTTATTCCATGCCATGTTTTGAGTTGCCATGCATTGCACCTCGTCTCCCCCGTCTTGTCATGAGTGTTGTCTTTGCTCACGGCCCCTTGTATAGCATGCCACTCCTTCGGGTGATTTATTGGTTTCTGGGTTTCAATCTTCCTTCATTATCTCGTGTTCTTCCTTCCTCTTGCTTTTGCTATTTTAATAACACATACTAACCGTTTGTTATTTTTGATAATTACTAAACAATACTAACATTGTATATTTGACTAACTTACTAATGAGCACTCGGGATTGTATTGCTGCACTCACTAATTGACTAACGATCTCTCAGCATTCGCCCTATTCTAGTCTCCGCCTCTCGTCTTTCCCTGATTATCTCTGCTGCGTTTCTGTGGATCTTCCACAACTGCTCCATGCTGTCTTTTCTCTCTCATTACCTTTGCACTTTAGAACTCCTTAACTGGAGCCGTTTATCTGTCTATAGGTTTGTCTTGTGATCCTTGTCCGCGTTTTGGCTACGGCCAATTTCATGTGATTAGTTTCCTCACAATGTGTTTCTCCCTTGTTTATCAGTCTCACTGCTTGCACCTGTGATCCATTGTCATGTGACCTCCCGAAAACGTATATTAGATGTCTGTTTGTTGCACTTCCTTGTCAGATTGTTTTCTCCTTTGCTTACTTGTGCCAGTCTTCTCTTGCCTTGTATCATTGTGATTATCTTTCTGACTGGACCGTCCTAGACCACGAGTTTTGCATTCTCCCTGTACTTCACCGCCTTCTTGTGTATTTGACCCATTTTTGTCTGACCTCGATTTTTGTGATTGGTGCCCTGTTTACAAACCTGGATTATGCCCTTTGGATTCTGATTTTGGATTGTGGACTTTGTACTGTCGCCCGCTCTGTTGGGGGGTTTCCCCCTTCAGAAATAAAGCCTCCTTTTTGAATTTTACTGGTTGTCGCCATTTGCTCATTTTGTAAACCCTCACAACCCCAATTTCAATGAAGTTGGGACGTTGTGTAAAACGTGAATTAAAACAGAATACTATCATTTTCAAATTCTTTTTGACCTATTTTCAATTGAGTACACTCCAAAGACAAGATATTTAAAGTTCAAAATGATAAACTTTATTGTTTTTTGGAAATATTCACTCATTTTGAATTTGATGGCTGCAATAAGTTCCAAAAAAGCTGGGACAGGGGCAAGAAAAGACTGGGAAAGTTGAGGACTGCTCAAAAAACACCTGTTTAGAACATTCCACATGAGAAGAGGTTAATTGGAAACAGGTGAGTGTCATGATTTGGTATAAAAGGGGCATCCCTGAAAGGCTCAGTCGTTCACAAGCAAGGATGGGGAATTCAGGGATTTCATCATCTACACTCTGTAATATCATAAAAAGATTCAGAGAATCTGGAGAAATCTCTACAACTAAGCGGCAAGGCCAAAAATCAGCATTGAATGCCCGTGACCATTGGTCCTTGAGGTGGCACTGCATCAAAAACCGACTTCATTCTTTAAAAGATATTACCATGTGGGCTCAGGAACACTTAGGAAAACCACTGTCAGTTAAAACAGCTCGTCGCTACATCTTCGAGTGCAAATTAAAACTCTACCATGCAAAGCGAAAGCCATATATCCACAATACCCAGAAACGCCGCCAGCTTCTCCCGAGCTCACCTGAGATGGACTGACGCAAAGTGGAAAAGTGTGCTATGGTCTGACGAGTCCACATTTTAAATTTGTTTTGGAAATCATGGACGTCATGTTCTCCGGGCTAAAGAGGAAAAGGACCATTCAGATTGTTATCAGTGCAAAGCTCAAAGCACCTGTGATGGTATGGGGATGTGTCAGTGCCCATGGCATGGGTGACTTGCCTATCTGTGAAAGCACCATTAGTGTTGAAAGGTTCACACAGGTTTTGGAGCAACATTTGCTACCATCCAAGTGATGTATTGTTGAGGAATGTCCCTGCTTATTTCAGCAAGATAATGCCAAGCCAGTTTCGGCACATGTTACAACAGCATGGCTTCGTAGTAAAAGAGTGTGGTTAATAGACTGACTTGCCTGCCTGAAAATATGTGGCGCACTATGAAGCGCAATATACAACAACAGAGACCCCGGACTGTTGAGCAAGTGAAGTCATACATCAAGCAAGAATGGGAAAGAATTCTACCTACAAAGCTTCTACAATTAGTGTCCTCGTTCCCAAATGCTTATTGAGTATTGTTGAAAGGAAAGGTGATGTAACACAGTGGGAAACGTGCTACTGTTCAAGCTTTTTTGGAATGTTTTGCAGGCATTAAATAGAACATCGGTGAATATTTCCAAAAAAACAATAAAGTTTTTCAGTTTGAACATTAAATTGGCTTACATTTGGTTGCTGTACCAATTTGATGGCCAGTGCGACAAAAAACTGAACTTCATCTTTGATACATCCAAATATGTTGATGACAGACACCAAAAGAATTAAGACAGTAGGGAATTGACTTTTCTGAAAATGTTGAGATTGTAGGATGTGTGAGGTAAATGTTGTTGGTGGACAGACGTGACAGAATAAGCGAGTATGGTTAAATGCAAATAAAAATATTGAAGTTAAGTATGAAAAGATTCAGAAAACTGTCAGGAGCAGTAGATACATGTTGAAGACAAAGATTAACCATCCAAAACTTAAAAGTAAGTAATCCATCCATAACAAAAAGATTATGACTAAAACTGGTGGATGGACGTGCTAGTGGACATGTTGGACTAAAGTGACCATCAACACTGTCAAATCCATACCATTATTTTTGTGCTCATAAGCTTATACCTGCTCTGGTTATATGTCCTCTTAAATATAAATGTGAATGCAGTTTTTCCAAGAACAGTAACATCTTAAACAAAGCGGTTAAACAAAGAAGGATGGATGTGACATCAACATTACGAAAATTTCATTTCACCGCCTTCAAGCATTAGATGTGCATAATTAAATTGACAATGCCAACTTAATTCGCATTCCATTGTTTTCTTTTGATATATTCATGCAAATAAAAACAATGTTTTGAGAAAATATACATATTTTCTTGTTTTTGTACTTTATTTTGAAGACATACATAAAAAAATTATGACATTTGGGTTCATTCTGGTCAAAATATGCTGCTGTGGAAAAGATATATCTGACAAGTACCAGCAGCTGTAAAATCTATATGCCAGGTATCTTTTATCAAGATGTGAATCGCATTATAGTTATTTAGTATTTTAACAAGCTTAGAGTATTATTTGGCCAAATGTGACATGAAAATGCACCCAAATATCATGAAGAAATGTACCCTTAAAATCTCATACCATTGCAAAAACAGTGTCCTCCAACAATATGTACTTGTGATATTCAAAATCTATCCTGAACCATATATAAATTAGTTATTTTTGCTTTGAAACAACAATATATTAAAAGAGAAATGCCTATTTATGTATGTTGGCACCCTATGCAAAATTTTGCCAAATATCTTTTTTTTGTAGAGTACTATATAGGTCAAAAAGGATTTGCAAATCATCGTATTCCGTTCTTATTCACGTTTTGGACAATGTTCCAACTTCATTGGAACTGGGGTTTGTATTATTGTGAAACAAGAGCAACCATGGTCAGGAACGCAGGGAAATTTGGACTCTCGAAATTATTTGCTGGAATACACATTCTCATAACTGAGAAAAAAATCTGTATAATATTAATTTTAGGTTACAGAATCATAATATTTCAACCTGCTGGTATTGTAATGGCTGGTAAGAGTGGAGTTTCAGATGCCGTGGCAGGCAAAGCTGCACGGAGCACAGAGCCAACGCCGCTGAAAGTAACTGGGCGAGATAAAAGAGGAAAGGAGCTTGCATTTCTGAACAAATGAAAGTGCCAGAAATGGAGCAAGCAACCAGAAAGAAAAGAAATCTCAATGAAACAGAGAGGAAAACTAACAAGACACCTTACAATCGTACCAAAACCTAAAGAAGCAAAGCTTCCCAGAAACAAGGGATATATATATATATATATATATATATATATATATATATATACACACATATACATAAATCGGTAAACCCCTGACTAAAGATATATATCGAGCCAAAGTGAACAAAGTCATATCAAACACTCCAGCGAAGGAGGCATGGCAACCTCCGGCCTAGATAGACTCCGGGGAAGGACCGCCCAGGAATAATCAGCCAGCTGGGTAAAGAATCCGATGTGGAAAGAAAACGATGTCATCAGGGATGAGAGTAACAAAGAAAGTAAAAAGCACATTCACAAACCATAACAGTTATATCGGCCTCCAGCTGTGGCTGTATTACATTTCTAGGCTGATGAGGTTTGGTCCCAGTGCCACAGGGCAGAAGGTAATATAGATCTTTTTCTCTGTCAGACAAAAGTTATATTTCCAGGTTTGTTACTCAATTTGTCAGCAATTAAGGCTGTTTGAAGGCAATCTACTGATTGTCTCCGATCAAACAAAAATAAGGTTTTGCCTGTATAGTCACAGAGGTTGAAGAACAGTAAGCATTTGAGTTTGGGAGGAAAGTTGCTCAAAAAAGGACTGCACTTAAAAGGGTTTACTAAAATGGAATTGGTCTGAAACTCTGTAATGTCTTGCACTTCTCAACCATATAAGCATGATTTTGCCATTTTTGATGCAGGTGTGCTTTTACTCATTCGTGCACAATCACAAGGTGAACTATTTACACTGAAAAAAAATATTTTTATCTGAAGCTAGATATTTTTATTATGTTGACTATTTGAAATTACTTATATATTTTAAGTGGAGTTAAATAACACACCTATTTCTATTAAAATATGCTTAATTAATATATGGAACATTTACTAGGGGTCAAAATCACTTTTTTCGGTGTACTCAGAAATGTCAAAAACTTAAGAACTTTTACTGCAGTAAAACGATTAATGTTAAGAAACTTTGAGTATGTGTACAGGTACAGTGATTGGGCTATGGTAAAACATGATACAATGGTAGATGAGATCAACATGTATTCATTCTTCATTCAGCAAATTCTTATATTTTATTTATTTATTAGAATTTTTTTTTTTTTTGGACAAACTGCCAGAAATGCCTGCATTCTTTGCTTCCTGAAATGGGTTTAATTCTATCAGTTCTTACAAGATTATTTTTATTTAACTTTTTTAGACCAATTCATTAGTTAAATTCTGGACTTTCATGTGTTTTGCCGATACTAGCTTGCAAATCTGCTCAGACTTCAGGATGAACCCTTAGGCGCTGAATTTTCTTACTTAGGAAAACTGTCAATTTGGCTGGGCTGCTGGTTTGAATAAAATATGCAGTATTTGTATTTCTAGTTCCTGATGAGTGTTATTTGTGACCTTTTCATATTTTAGAAAAAACAGCGTTTAAATTATGTACATCTCTAAATCAGAAAAAGTTGGGTCGGGACAATGAGATAATATTGAAACTGTAAGCAGTGATTTGTAAATAATCTTTGACCTTAATTATGTTGAAAAAACTACAATGGCACTTTATGATTGACCACATTAGAGTGGATATGAACCATTCAACCAAGTTAAGACGATTTCGAAATGGATTTCGGCTCGAATCAAGAATTATATGAATGTGACAGGCCCAAAGAGGGGGTTTGAACCCTTTACTCCCAGGTAAGAGTCACATGCGCTGACCAAATCACCAAAGATCCAGGCCTCTTAACAAGGAAGCCAGGGCGTGTATTTATTAGGAGACATTCCAGTGCGGCACTGAAGAGAACAAGCCCTCTGATGTGCACTGACTTCAGGTTTTGCATTGAACAAAGGAAAATAATTTAAATGGTGATTAAGCATTTTCTCTACGCATATGTAAAGACACTTATATAGCTAGAACCTACGTTAAATGACAGCTAGAGACTCAAAACCTTCCACGATTATAAATTTCCCTCAGTATCCAAAAGCTTAAAGGTATATTTTAACATTTTGGCAAATTGGCCTATTGCCATAATCCCTATATTTATATGACTAGGCACAATACCTTTAGTTATCCGTGCCCGTTGTTTTGAGATTCGAGGGGGGAGAGACGCGAGCTGTTCTAATATGCAATTCAGCAGCTCCAAAACCAGCGGCGGCTCGTGAACTGGGAATAGGAAAAGCTCAAACAATCCCTTAAAATTAATGACTGCTCATGACCTGTTTTCAATCGTTCATTTAAATTACCATAACAGAAACTCCGAAAACTCGCGTTGATAGAATAATTGCTGTTGTGGTGGGAAAAATATCCCAAAAGGTTCTAAATTCAGAATATTACTAAAATCACATTTTAACAGAGAGAACTCAGCCAGCTTCTTGTGGCCCCTCAAAACTGCTACAAGACTGTGGAGCAGAGAAGAAGCATAAACTCATAAAACTGCCAAACAGCAAGATAACAGGGCTGCAAGCCGGCCGACCAAGGCTGGCTAGATGAGCTAATCTTCCGGAATGACCATACCGGTCAGCCTGGACCCACTAGATGCGCAGCTAAGGGTTCTGGAACTATCCATGACCCAGATAAGTTACTGAACTTTCGCTGAACCCAAGGTTTGGGAGGCTCATATGTGGTCTTTGTGCGTCCCTGGAGGCTTAAAATGAATTTACACTATGATGTAATGGTTAACTTGTTACTAAGGGTGGAGGGTTGCTATAAGACAATGAACCAATATCAGAATTAATAATTTTGTAAAAAGTGGGACCAGCCACATTTAATCCCACCTAGAGGGACGTGCTAAAAGGGTAATAAATACGAGGGTTCCGACAGACAGTGGTCAGTCTGTGTCGGGTGATTGAGGAAGAATGAATGCTATGTGGTTTGCGCAGACCAGCCTTGGTTTTGTACTTCACTTTGAGCAACTTGCAATAAACCCGATCGCATCAGACTCTGGAGAATGTGACCATTCCTTCAAGGTAGATTTACAGGGGTTGGGAGAACACTTGGTCCACAAGTGTTTTCACCCACACTGTCTACAGCAGAGGAACGTAAAAATGCCACTTAAACTCATGCTGAATGCGTGAGAGTTGATATGCGTTATTAATGAAAACTGGCCGCATCAGATAATGTTGAGTTTTCGAAGTTTCTGATATTGTAATTTAAATGGATGACTGAAAACAGGTCATGAACAATCATTAACTTTAAGGGATTGTTTGAGCTTCCCCTGTTTCCAATTCATTTGTGGAGCTGCCACTGTCCAAAACGCTCTCGTGGGCTTGTGACCTGCACATTCACCATGCTATGAAATGATAATGTATAATTATGAAACATTACGACACATGAAGCAAATACTCAGAACTACTTTCTTGAGTAACCCGCTGGGCGGATTAACACAGTGCGCAGTGCGCACCGCAGACATTGCAACTTGCGGGTAGTTGCTATAGACTGTATACAAAGATGGACAAAGCAACCATGACGTCACCCATTGGTTTCAGCAAACCATAAAGGAAGCCTCGATTTTGACAATTTGAATCACGCCATGTTGTCATTTTGAAACCGAATGTGATTTCTATTGGACGAGGGCGGGAATCAAGATCCGGGGAGGGACTTGAGAGGTGGATCTTCCCGTATCGGACGAGGACCGGAGGATAGCCAGGCCTCTAAAGCATATTCTGGCATTATCCTTTATTCTAGTCTACTTGGGACAGTAATTAACAAAAATGAACATCATGATATATCGAAGGAGACTTGAAACTTGCTATACCTACAATAAGATAATGTGAAAACTTATTATTGAAATGAAAAATTAGGTGGGAAAGTAGGGTCATTTTCTCAGAGTTCTACAGCATTGAAGTTCTTTCTGCAACCATCGATGCCGCCATCTGCTGGCCATTAAATAGAATGCTAATTTACGGTACTTCTGCATGGGCTTCTTTTTTCAGACCAGAGTGCTTCATCCATCTGTTTATACAGTCTATGGCCTGGAATATACTTGCTGCTCACGACATATGCGCTTACACATCATGGCTGCCACGCGTATTCTACGTTCGTGAGCGTAGAGGTCGCTCATCTCGATGCGAGGTAACGTGCTGCGTGCGCGAGATACAGCATTGACATGACCGCTAGAGGTGCTTGTGCGAACGAATTGATTGTGACAGTGTATGCGATATCCGGGCAATACCGGATACAAGGTAACAAGGGCTTGCCATAGCCCGTCGTTATCGCGATTTGAGGGTCCGATATACTGCTGTCTGCCTCTAGTGAAGACCTTCAATATTATGCGTTTTGGACGAGTTGTGATGCAGCAAGTGTATGCACTCTTGAAGCACACTGTGTACGGGTCCGTTCGGCAGGTATATTCCAGGCCTATGGTAGTTGCAGTAAACATACGCTTTTGAAATCAGTCCGCCCAGCCGGTATGTCTTGAAAGTAGTTCTGGTTATGTATATGCCTTGAAAATAACTCTGTCTCGTAATTATTCACTATTATTTTATAGCGTGGTGAATGTGCAGGTCACAAGTTGTCCACGAGAGAGTTTTGGAGCTGCTGGATTGCCTATTTGAATAATTTTGAAGGAGCGAGACCTGTGCACTATGTTCACTGAGCAGCTGGTGTCTTTCCCCCCTCGAATCTCAGAACAACGGGCACAGATAACTAAAGGTAATGTTCAGCGCCCACCATAACTATTGGCACCCCTGGTTAAGATGTGTTCTTTAGCTTCTAATAAATTCACTTTTTTTCTAAATAATATAGGACCACAATGGAAAAAAAGAGGAAAATCCAACCTCTAATTCAAGTGCATTTATTCAGTGGGAAAAAAATCCCACATTAAGAAAAAATTCTTTTACATCAAATGAGGTGTGCTACAATTATTAGCACCCCTGATATTAATACCTCATACAACCCCCTTTTGCCAACAAAACATCACCTAATCTTCTCCTATAATGTTTCACAAGATGGGAAAATACAGAAAGAGGGATCTTTGACCATTCCTCTTTGCACAATCTCTCTAAATCATCCAGCGACCTGGGTCCTCTCCTCTGCACTCTCCTCTTCAGCTCACTCCACAGGTTTTCAATGGGGTTGAGGTCTGGAGACTGAGATGGCCATGGGATAAGCTTGATTCTGTGTCTGGTGAATCATTTCTGTGTAGATTTGGCCGCATGTTTAGGGTCATTATCTTGCTGAAAGACCCAGTGACGACCCATCTTCAGCTTTCGGGCAGGGGCCACCAGATTTTGATTTAAAATGTCCTGTTATTTCAAAGCGTTCATGATGCCATGCACCTTCACAAGGTTCCCAGGGCCTCTTGAAGAGAAACAGGCTCACAGCATCACTGATCCTCCCCCATACTTCACAGTGGGCATGAGGTGCTTTTCTGCATACTCATCTTTTGTGTTCCGCCAGACCCACTTAGAGTGTTTGTTGCCAAAAAGCTCTATCTTGGTCTCATCTGACCAAAGCACACGGTCCCAATTGAAGCCCCAGTACCGCTTAGCGAACTCCAGACGTTTGTGTAAATGATTGAGAGTGAGAAAAGGTTTTTTCTGTGCATGTCTCCCAAACAGCTTGTTGACATGTAGATAGCGCCTGATGGTTGTTTTGGAGACTTTGTGACCCCAAGATGCGAGAAACTTTTTATTTCTCTTACCATCCTCCTCACTGTGCATGGTGGCAAAATAACCTTGTGTCCTCGTCCTGGCTTGTTTACCACTGTTCCTGTTGTTTTAATCTTCTTAATGATTCCACTGACAGTAGATATGGGCAGGTGCAGGCGAGTGACTATTTTCTAGTAGCCATTGCCTGACTTGCGAAGGTCGACACACATCTGCCTTACGTGAATGGTGTGTTCCTATGTCTTTCCCATGTTGAAGAGTGGATAAGAGAAATGGCCTCTGTGGCACGTCATATTTATACCCCAGGGGAAGCAGGAAGTGATGAATTACTAATTAAATGTTCCGAGATATTCAGATCAACTTTGTAAACTACAGTAGAAATGACAGAAATACTTCAATTACATTTATTTCCTAGGAATTGTTAGGGGTGCCAATAATTATGGAACAGGTGATTTTATGAAAAATAATTATTTCTCAGTCAGGGATTTGTCTTTTCCCTTAAAATTCACTTGAGTTGAAGGTTACATTTTTCTACAATTCTCAGTGTGAGAGTATGCTTCTGCAACAAAAATGGAATTTATTTTAAGGCTTTTAACACATCTTAACTAGGGGTGCCAATAATTATGGAGGGTGCTGTACCTACTCATATAACTATAGGGATTACGGTAATAGGCCAATTTGCACAAATGCTTTGTGAGTATTTTAAGAATTTCTCCTTTGACAACATTCTCAAGTTTTGAGATATTGTTTGGTAGTACTGAAGTAAAGCTATAGTCTTGGAAGTTTTTCGATCCCAGGCTATTATTACCTCCGCCTCCAACGAAGTTGGAGCAGTATGTCATGTTTTCATCTCTGTTTGTTTGTTTGTGAACAGTATAACTCTAAAATTTGGAGGTGGATTTGAACAAAACTTGGAAGGATGAATTTGTCGGTGATTTCATGAACTGGCGCATCTCTGTTTTCACAAATTGTCAGAAATTTAATTTGAAAATTCTGCAGGATGTGCAATCCTCTCCTAGATACCCCATCCATGCATACTTCATGGTTATTTGCATCAACGTTGCTAAAGTTATGAAGATAGTGGCACAAGTAACAGTATCTGGTTCTTTGACCTTATTAGTCATTAGAAGGTAATACGCAAAGAATAGTGGATGGGCAGTGGTCATGAGATACGCCGGTGATACGCCAGTTCGTGAAATAGAAAAATACAAATAACAATCAGCACCAAGACATACGTCAATAAATTTTTTTTATGTAATCAGAGGATCTAAAGGCTTCTACTATTGATTGTTGAGTAACTTCTGACTAATAAATGTAAAAAGTATCTAGTACCCATACAATATTATAACTGTACTTAATTGACAAATCAGGTTCATGAAAAGGTTTATAAACCCTCAATGATGGTTCATAAAATGTACTATATATATTATCAACCTTAGATCAGGTTCGTTTTGCTGGTAAAACACTCCCAGGGCTATTCATCAACCCTTTTCGCTTCAAATAAAAAAAACCTTTCCCAGAAATCAAGTACTTTGTTAAACAATCTGAAATTTCCGAATACGATTGGCCAGAGGGGTGTTCTGAAACCCCCAAGGAAGTTGGTTCACTTTCTGAAGTATTCTTTATCATATCTGTGTAGATGAGAGCTAGTCACGCTTTCAAAATCCAGCTATGAATATCATTACATGTTTATGAATCAAACAACTAGTCATGGCAGTTTTATCCAACGTAATGTTTTCAATGAGGCAGTCCACAATAGAATGAGATGTGGTCAGGGTTCTTCATCAAAGCAGTTGGACCATTGCAGAAACTCTGGAGATCGTTGCACTTCCCTTCAGACAAATATGCAACAAAAATTGACAGTAAATACAGTTAGTTTCTGGTGCCTCATATGGTCCTTATAGCTTTCGACACTAAACGGTCCCATTTTATTCATGAGCTTTTGCATGGGAATAAGGATAAAGTCATGACACGAAACACTAATGAGAAAGAGATCCCATGGTATAATGCGATGACTGATCGTAAGGTAGCCTATATGTAGATCAAATGGACTTTTTAAAATAAAACATGCTCATACCTGCTTTTCTTTTAAATCGGATTAGGAGCTCATCTTTAATTCTAATAAATTCAATACAGTGAACTTTGTCAATTGTCTCTCATGGTTTTGTTAAATCTTTGGGCAAGGCGTTGATACATATACAACAGCAATGTTGATTCTGAAGGCAGACTCAAGTCACGAAACCTATATGTCGCAGGCTAAAGTTCACCCAGTCACTGGGTCACTGAGGTAACTGGCTAGCATATTGCAGCTATGCATTAGATATCAATGACAGGTTGAACTTATTTAACTGGGGTAAAAGTGAGATACGTCACTTTGTGAAATCAAGGAATTTGTCTTGACGACATGTAAAATTTTGTTGCTTAATAAAATGGGAACAAGGTTAGATATGGATGTGAAACCTAGACAGATCAAAAGACCTCGCCCCCGGGACCAACGAGATGCCCATAACTCAAAACCCTAAAAAAAATGAGATGCATCACTTCATGAAATCACCACCAAATTATGGGTCAAGGACAAACTGATTATCTCCTGATGGATGTACATCAAAGGTAACGGTCAGGGTGGCCCTTTTTCGTAGTGACTCTGCATTTACGCGCAGCCGGCATAGCATTAGGACCCTGGGGAGAGGATAAACAGGGCGTGAGTAAATAGCAATCTGCTTGCATTCTGAGTGGATCGGGAGAGTAACAGCTTGCGTTTGTGCTAGTGCCCCAATTGGCGTGTGTGGCTTCAATTCTGATAGTTTTATGCATGCTTTTGCTTGCTGCGCGTATATGGACTAAGAAAACGCTTCAAATGTTGACCCATTTGAAGCATTTCCTTTCTAAATGCAGTTTTAAACTTTTAGGTATAGTTACTCAAGAGAAGTGATACTTTTGGACGGTTTTGATTCTCTAACGTCTTCTCATATGTGCTGAATAAATATTTTAAATATTACTCCTTGCTCACAGCAAACCTTGAAGTCAGCACCCATCAAAGCGCACAATCTCTTTAGCGCTGCTAGCCAGCGTAGCAGTACCATTCTCTGTTTCAAAGAAAGTTTATGGAAATGGACTCTTTTGACCTTGGCTTTGACCGACTTCTTCTTATTTTAGATCCAGGAGCAAAACAATAATGATCCCCTTTTTGTCCTCAGTCCTGTGGCTCTGTATTCTCTTTCTTTACTATCGCAACCTTTCAGCACCTTGATTTTTCACTGCTTCACTCAGTGTATTTGTTGAATATGAATTCAAGCCAATAAATTTTGCGACACTACAGGTCATAGTAGTGCAAGATGGCAGCACCTTTGCCACAGAAGACATAACTGCTTCTTTTTTCTTTTAAATTTTTACCATTATCATGTTTTTTGTCCAACTTCCCCATTCCAGGCCCGAGAGGGGTCAAGACGGAGCATTGATTTTATGTGATTTGTAAGTTTGGCTGTCTGTTTGGCCAGATTTGGCCAAGGGCTGGTTTATTATGCGGTATTTAGCGTGAATATGTTTGTCATAAAAAAATGACATTCAATTCAGTTGTGTAACCTCCTGATTTAACACCACTTGATTAGAGAGGAAATTAATTTCGTCAATCACTTTAACTTAATCGAATGGTCCATATCCACTTTAGTTTTACTTGCTTTTCAAAATAAGTACTTGTTACAGTTTTGATTCTCGCAACATATTTCAGAAAAAGCTGCGACAGTATTTACCACTTTGTAATGTTCCCAATCATTTCACAGCACTTAGTAAACATATAGGACTGAAGAAACCAAGGGATTAATTCTGGAATAATGTTGTCCTATTCATCCTGCAAACAATAGTGAGGGTTATTTGTTGTTGCATTGTGTGTTTCAAACATTCTTTACTGGGGATAAATCAGGACTGAAGGCTGGCCAGTCCAGCACCCACTCTTTTTATGCACCTATGCTCTGAGTAATCTGTGCAGATTGAGGTTTTGCGTTGTCTTGTTGAAATATGCATTGAAAAGATGCCGCCTTGGAGGCAGCATTACAGTTTGTTGCTCCAGAATCTGTGTACTTTCCAACATTAATGATGCCTCTATAAATGTGCAAATTGCCCATGCATAGGCCACTGACACAACTCCACACCATGAGAGAGCATGGCTTTTCAACTGTTGATGGTAACAGACTGAATGGTCCTTTTCTTCTTTGGTTCAGAGCACATGGTGCCCACTTCTTACAATATTTCTTGCCCTAAAACATTACTTCTTCTGGCAACAATGTACATTTTGATTGAGTGATGGTCCACTGCAAATGCCGCCAGGCCCAAAGAAGACAACATCACTTCTGGACACTGTTAATAAAAGGCTTCTTTTTGTTCTGTGCTGTTTTAACTGGAATTTGTGGACGTAACTACGCACTGGAGCACTTGACAAAAATTTGCAAAGGTAATCCTGAGCACCTGTGTAAGGCCATGCCTCCAGCCATCCAGCTCACCGGTCGACTAAGACCCGAACTGCACTTATGTCATTATTGCTGTTCATTCCCACAGGGTGGTAACAGGGGAGTATATAAGTCTGAGCTTCACTCAGTATCTCTGTGAAGTCTCGTAATGTCAGGCTTGAATGGTGTTCTTAGGCTTGCGTAGACTTATTTCCGTCATCGGGCATTTGAGCTGTAAACTCTAATCTAAGTGATGGTATGGTTTAATGCAGCACTGTATCATTTCTAAATCACTTCCTTTTTGTTTTGTTTTTTGTAATACTTCACTGTTGCCATTGCCAGCTCCTGTATTACTATTTTGCCTAGAACCTTGTAATTGTACAAAGCCTGTGCCTGCTGCCCCACAGTTGGCCGTAATAAAACTAAACAAATCCATCCGTGCACCTGAGTCCATTCCTCAACTTCCCGTCCTCCGTGCAGTTGCACAGTGTATGCGACACAGTCCATAACAGAAGACTTCACCCAAAGATGGACTCAGCAGGGATTCCCTTGCCCCAAGAGATGGGAGAGTTTGCAGCCCAGCTGCTGGACCTGAGCCAAGGTAGTAACACCGCTGCGGATTATGCCTTCAAGTTCTGGTGCATTGGCGACTTTGTCTACAACCAACTGGCGTGACCACCCTCCTTCACTATTTAGTCACGTTAACAAATATCGGCATTTTTGGGGTAAACCGCCAATTATTGTCCCCTTTGTTGTACAACTAGAACTTTAAACACACAGTGCCTACTCATGATATCAAGTTACAGCACTTCCTTAGATAATCTGATATGATATTACCTTCCCTCCCTAGGATTTCCCAGGTATCACCTTGAATCACCTTCCATGGGTATAGCATGAGGTCTCTCATGTATTGCATCATCTCTGGTTAAAACAGTAGGGTAGCTAATTAATGAATTCATTGAAGCTTCAGCGTGGCTTCTGACAGGTGTATAATTGGGATTTCCATGGATGAAGAACGCAACTGTATGTATATTTGTTGCATTCCTCATCCAAGGAAATCCCTATTTTGACAAGAGATTCTGAAAGCCTGGACCTAAATTTCCCAGGGTAGCAATTTTCAGCCCATACCCATGATTTGTTCCAAAGATATTGGCATCCAAAATCCCTATAAATTAACGTTTGCAATTTACGGGGGCAAGGGGGCGTGGCTCCAGATTCCTGGGGGCCCATATCTCGGAAACCCCTTGGAGTAGGATCCTAAAATTTTGCATGTGTTCATTATGAATATGGAGGTACTCTTAAAATAAAATCTGAGCCAAATCTGAGTCGGTGACAGTGAAAGATTCTTGAATTTTGGTTGAGTTCACATGGAATGACCCTTGTAACATTCAGTAAATCCAGTCAACTGGCTTGTAAATGGCTAACATATACAGTCACCGTCTTAAAATTTCCAGACGAGTGGCTAAAACCTTGCCTAGGAATTCAAGGTGAGCTTTTTAGTAGCCCTCGTGGCTCATTCCAAAACTGGGGCAACCGGATGTCCACTGCATTTTTTGCAAGAAACTTCCTTGCTGTGATGGGCATGTTACTCCTCGATAGATTCATTCTGAGTTACAGGGCCCATGCTGATGCATAACAAGTTTAAACTTTGGTTGACCTCTTATACAAAACATGCTGAGATTTTGAGAAGCATCCTGAACCTATTCTCCAATGTAAGCTTAAAGTACTTAAAGCAATTGTATGGCCAAATAGGAGTCTATCCTGAGAATACAGAAACAAAGTACCAATTTACAAAACCCAAAACCAGTGAAGTTAGCACGTTGTGTAAATCGTAAATAAAAACAGAATGCAATGATTTGCAAATCCTTTTCAACCTATATTGAATTGAATACGCTGCAAAGACAAGTTACTTAATGTTTGAACGGGTAAACTTTGTAATTTTTTGCAAATATTAGCTCATTTGGAATTTGATGCCTGCAACATGTTTCAAAAAAGCTGGCACAAGTGGCAAAAAAGACAGAGAGTTTACTCATCAAACACTTATTTGGAACATCCCACAGGTGAACGGGCTAATTGGGAACAGGTGGGTGCCATGATTGGGTATAAAAGCAGCTTCCCCGAAATGTTCAGTCATTCACAAACAAGGATGGGGCGAGGGTCACAACTTAGGGAACAAATGCGTGAGCTGATTGTCGAACAGTTTAAAAACGACATTCCTCAACGAGCTATGGAAAGAAATTTAGGGATTTCGTCATCTACGGTCCGTAATATCGTCAAAAGGTTCAGAGAATCTGGACAAATCACTGCACGTAAGCGACAAGGCCGAAAACCAACATTGAATGCCCGTGACCTTCGATCCCTCAGGCGGTACTACATCAAAAACCGACATCAGTGTGTAAAGGACATCACCACATGGGCTCAGGAACACTTCAGAAAACCATTGTCAGCAACTACAGTTCGTTGCTACATCTGCAAGTGGAAGTTAAAACTCTACAATGCAAAGTGAAAGCCATTTATCAACAGCACCCCCAAACGCCGCCGGCTTCGCTGGGCCCAAGCTCATCTAGGATGGACTGATGCAAAGTGGAAAAGTGTTCTGTGGTCTGATGAGTCCACATTTCAAATTGTTTTTGGAAACTGTGGACGTTGTGTCCTCCGGACCAAAGAGGAAAAGAACCATCTGGACTGTAATAGGCGCAAAGTTCAAAAGCCAGCATCTGTGATGGTATAGGGGTGTATTCGTGCCCAAGGCATGGGCAACTTACACATATGTGAAGGCACCATTAATGCTGAAAGGTACATACAGGTTTTGGAGCAACATATGTTGCCATCCAAGCAATGTCTTTCATGGACGCCCCTGCTTATTTCAGCAAGACAATGCCAAGCCACATTCTGCACGTTACAACAGCATGGCTCCGTAATAAGAGTGCGGGTACTAGACTGGCCTGCCTGTAGTCCAGACCCGTCTCCCATTGAAAATGTGTGGCGCATTATGAAGCGTAAAATACGACAACGGAGACCCCGGACTGTTGAACAACTTAAGCTGTACATCAAGCAAGAATGGGAAAGAGTTCCACCTGAAAAGCTTCAAAAATTGGTCTCCTCAGTTCAAAAAAGTTTACTGATTGTCGTTAAAAGAAAAGGCGATGTAACACAGTGGTAAAAAGGCCCCTGTGCCTACTTTTTTGCAATGTGTTGCTGCCTTTAAATTCTAAGTTAATGATTATTTGCAAAAAAATAAAAAATAAATAAAGTTTCTCAGTTTGAAATTAAACATCTTGTCTTTGCAGTGTATTCAATTGAATATAAGTTGAAAGGGATTTGCAAATCATTGTATTCTGTTTTTATCTACGATTTACATAACGTGCCAACTTCACTGGTTTTGAGTTTGTACCTAAAAAAGAAAAAAAAATTATTCAAAATTATTATTTTTAATTAAAACATTTTTATCTATAATTAAAGAAGGAATACAATGAAAACAAAATCGTCAGAATTATGAAATTGTCAGTTGCATTATAGGGGCTTACCTCAGAAGGTTCACTGAATCACGACCAGAAATGGTATTTGCCATTTGGCTACATTAACAAACCATGCACGTGGACTCCGTATCTAAACCTGACCAAATTTGGAAAGCAAAACAAACGCCATTGTCTAAACCTAGTACCCATTGACACTTCAGCCAAGTAACACAACGCGTGTCCACAGCAAATGAATTTCTGGGGTCGAGAATTGTTAATTTATGCACATATCTGCTGTAGACAAGCATTCTCAAAAGCCGTGATTCACCTCAAAATGTCCCATTTTGCGAAAGTTTCTTCCCTAATGGCATGTCCCGCAGCTATGGCCGCAATCTACAGCTGCTCAAAAGGCGAAAATGAGACATTGGCGATTGGTTCAAAAAGTGTCACTTGGTAGGGGTTGCTCAATGACAGAGCGGGTCTCTCTCGCTTTTGGTTTCCCAGTAACTACAAGGATTTGTTCCCATCTTTTCTACAAAGCAGTGTTGGCGCCACCGTTCTGTATCATATCAAATATAAGTCTATGATACAGAATGTCTACCAGCGGAGTGTAACAATGGAGACAAAACCAGTCTATCTTCCATGAGGTGCGTGTTTTTTTCAAGCTTTGTTCTTGTGAGGTGCGATCTTTTTTCCTTGCCTCAATTTTTTTAGGCGCGCCAAGCGATTTAAAAGACAGTGACTGCATAATATCATTGTAAAATAAATGCCAAAAGCTCACAAAAATGCCAGAACTGCAATTCATTCATGAATGCTTAATAATCAAGTAATATTGCAACTTATGCAAGTATTTGCCTGTAAGTTGGGAAAGGTAAGGCAGTCATGTGTCAGGGGGATGGGTACGGAGGCCCAGATGTGACAGAGGTGTGGGGATCTAAAAGCCTCCCACGTGATGAGGGCAGTATACCCTGTGGCTTTTTTGATGTCTTAGTACTCGGGCAGGGTTGCCAACTTTCACGCATTCGGCCAGAGTTTAAGTGGTATATTCACGTTCCCGTACTGTATGTTTTAAAAAAAAAAAGTTTCAAATAGTCCTATTTCATTTAAACAATTTGAACGATTGTGAAACACATGCTTTGCGTTGATTGAATAATTGCTGACTTAGGCACGGGAATGTGAATATGCCACTAAATCTCACACCGAATGCGTGAGAGTTGGCAGCCCTGCTCAAGCACTTGAGAAAATGATGAGTTGTCATTTTGTCACGCTTCATTGCACATCTGTCGGTCACTTTACAGAAGTGGACCAAATTCAGCTTGAGCAAAAAACACAGTGTGTACACGTATAATTCGAGGGGTGGTTTGGAAAGCCCATGTAAAGGCTCAAAAATGGCCACTATTGTTAGTCTTGTGCACGTCATAATGCCACGTCCATCATGTGACCATGAACCCGATGGAACACCTGTGGGACCACCTTGGCAGGCAGGTTGGCAATCGGGCTCCCCAGCCTCAGAATAGGCAACAGCTGATCCAGGCACTGCAGCAGGAGTGGGAAAGGATTCCACAGGACACTATACGCCGACTAGTCCGGAATCACCGCCTGCATCAACGCAACTGAAGGACATACTCGATACTGGCTGTTTTGACTTTCATTTTGGCAGGTGCCATTTTGTTTTGATGTTTTCGATGTGCATAATTTATTCTTGACACTTTTGTTTGTTGTTTTTTGAAGCCAACATGCTAAACAAAGTATCCATATCACAAAAAATCCTGTTTTGGGTGCCAGAATAAAAATTGTCGAAAATTATGGTCTCAAAGTTTTTAATGACTGTCAGTGTAGCATCAAAATATTTGAGAGTGGAGAGTTTATTTACTCATAGATTATATCAATCTTATGTGAATGGTTAATTCAGATTTTTTGGATAGGGTTGTATGAGGTCGATAGCCACTTACCCATAGTTAATGTATTAACGTTGGCTACCTACCTAGCTAGCTAGTGCCGGACATTGGTATGAGAGCTAAGTAATGAGCTGCCAAGAACAAGGAAAGCATTAAATGTCCAACTCTCCTTAGATACAAATTCGGATGCGCTAACCCTCTCACAAGCCTTCAGACAGAGTAGAACTGGTCTCTGTACCAGAGGCAGCCTTGAATGTCAACACTGAAGCAGCCACCCAGAATATAGAAAATTCAGGGAGTGTGCTTGCAACCTCTATCTAATTGGAGTGGGTGTGTGGGCTGGACCTTGAGTCCGTGGTTCAACCTCCTGATCACTACTGCGCAAACTCTGACCCCAAATGTGCAAGACGGCTGCCTCCATACAAAGGATATTTTGGCCCCATTTTTGTATGGGACAATTCCAGCATTACATATAAAGCAAGGGACTCTTGAATAAAGGTGTCTCCCTATTTTGTGTATAGACTAAACATTATTTTTTCACCACGATAACCATAGGCCACTCAAGGTCCACATATGACATTAGAAAAATTCTGCTTAATGATTCTTCCAGGCTGACCTCTGTCAGCATTACTCACATTACGAGAAAAAAAAAAACTTTTTGTGTAACGTGTGTAGTGCTGGCAAAACTGAGACCAACGCGGAAATCTCCAAAATTGCATTTTATTTAATGGCCAGCAGATGGCGACGTCGGTGGTTGCAGAAAGAAGTTCAATCCTATAGAAGTCAGAAAATTACCCAACTTTCCCACCAGATTTATAATTTAAATAATGATTTTCCACATTATTATCCCCCGCCAACACGAAGTGGGAGAGGGATATAGGTTTGACCCCCCCGACCGTCCTTCCGTGTGTCCGTCCGTCCAAGATAAAGGGGACCGCTTTACTCAGAAACAACTACAGATACAGTAACCAAGTTTGGTGTGTAGCTTCAGACCATAAATGCCTTGGAGTTCAAAAATAAGAAGCACACGATTGGCGGGGGATGTTGTTACCTCCGTCAAGGAGGTTATGTTTTTGTCTGGGTTTGTTTTTGTTTGTCTGTTTCCAAAATAACTAAAAAAGTTATGGACAGATTTTGATGAAATTTTCAGGGATTGTACAGATTGGTATAAGGAAGAAATAATTAGATTTTGGAAGTGATCCGTATCTCCGTCTGGATCCAGGAATTTTTTAAAGGATTCTTTTACATTGGGAGATAAGGCCATTTTCGACATTTCTGCATATAATTCCACCAAAAATGGTCAAGGCACTTGGAAAAAAATACAGGACAAGTTTCGAACATGTTCTACAATGTATCAAAGACTGATCCTGAAAATGGAATAATTCCAGATACTATGATCCAGAATACCAAAGTAGGGGACCTTCGGAACTTTCATTATAGGAAGAGAACAAATGAAGCTACAAACATGTGACAAACACCATTATATAGCCAAGATATTGCAGAATTAGGAAGGCGTCACCGGATTTACTGCATCTTCAAAAGCCAGGGAACTACATCCAGAAGAAAACCATCATTACGGAAAATTTGATTTTCGTGAAAAACTACTGGACTAATATTGATATCATTATGAATTCAGTTGCTAATGGTATGTTATCTTGGTCAGGGAATCTGAAAAAATAGATGAAATAAATATAGGACTAATATTTGTGTGTAAATCACAACAGGAGGGGAAATGTTGCATCATAAGAAAAAAAAAAAACTAATGAAGCTAGAAACATGCAACAGACATCTTTAAACAGGCAAGACGCTGTTAAAGTAATATTGATATAGCATTATGAATCAAATTGCCATGTTTTCATGGTCAAAGAATCTAAAAATGAAGATAAAATAAATTTAAGACTAATATATATGATGGAAGTCGCAATATGGAGGGAAACGTGCTTGGCGGAGGTCTGCGCTCTTCGAGTACTTTTCTAGTTGACCATGTCGACTTGTTTTATCTATCGCAAGTTTCAAATCTCCTTTGATATATCATGTTCAGTCTTGTATATTATAGTCCTAAATAGACTAGGATAAAGGATAAAGCCAGAATATGTTTTAGGGCCATGGCTATCCTCTGGTGCTTGTCTGATACGGTAAGATCTACTCGTAGATCCACACCTCGCTTCTCCCCGGATGTTCAGTTCACGCTCTCGTCCAATAGGAACCACATCCGGTTTCAAAATGGCAAAATGGTGCAATTCAAATTGCCAAAATCAAGGTTTCCTCAATGGTATGCTGAAACCAATGGGTGACGTCACGGTTGCTTCGTCCATGTTTTTATACAGTTTATGGTCCACCCTCACAACACGTTTACAGCTATAGTATGTAACTTTTACATTTCCATAAATGTCCATTTCATTCAAGCCACTACTAGAGGAGATGACACAATACTGATTAAGCACATCGGCTCCTATAACATCTCGCTGCATTTTTCAGTATTTGTCGACCGGCGACATTCCCACGCTGGCATACAGGAAATGACGCGTTTCATTTCAAAACGAGGCGGAGGAAGAGCGGAGAGTCTCCGAGCAAGAGAGCTCTGGACCGAATGTGACTAGTTTTGTTTAGACCAGCACCGCAGATTTCAAGCCTTCTGAGTTCACAACTCTCTTAAATTCGAATGACGTTGGCCTATATGTCGAAAAACTAAATCGGTTAAATATTACAGACTCGGAGATTTATGGAATAATTTGAGAGTACTTGCATTTGCGTAGCTACCACAGAACAGTACCGTGACTAAAGAACAACAGAAACTGCAGCTGCGATATTACAAAGTGGAAGACGCATTGCGAAAGTCTGGCAGCTCTAGTTATGAAAAAGATACATTTTCGTGGTATAGGCAGCGGACAGCATAATCGCCCAAAAACGCGAAGGCGAAAGTATTCAGATTTCAACCTGTTGCAGCTACAGTCATGTATCATTATGATAAACTACCACCATGATAATAACAAAAATAACAAGCATTATAACAGTGCGAACAGTAGTCAGTCGTCATCGGCCTTCAGCGGTGCGATCCAGTGCTGCATCCTTCTGATTCAAGTGCGTTGAATTTGCTATCTACCTATGGCTGCTGTGGGGAGTATAGCGGTGTTTCTACTCTATAGGATTCAGGGAAAGCTAAGATCCACCCCATAGACACATTTGTAGAACGAGTCGACATACCCAAGTGTAGATCGGAGACCGTAGAAATCCGGTGGGGCCGAGTTTAGAGGAAAACATGGACAGTGAAGAGCAGCAAAAATTGGACCAACAATTTATGGACTGCTTCGGTGTGTACTATGCCTTGCTGCTGTTGGATAAGTAAGTGACTTGGTTTATAAGACATTATGAGTAGGATGTGTTGCTGTCACATGCACTGGACCTAGTACTTATTATTTTCTTGGAAATGGTATTATGAATGTAATGTAATGTTAGCAGTCTGGTGTTCGCTACGGTGTGTAGCCAGAGACCGTGGCGAGCAGTACACGGTGTGTAGCGAGTGTTACTCTGTGTACTTTGGCAACTGGAGACCGACTGACAACAAATAACTTCCGACTACCACTAGGTCTTTCCATCCACTATCCTGTCAGCTTCAAATTAGCAGGCACCTTGTTTCCTGTTTGTAATAGGCTAATTAAACATATCATTTTGCGTTTCTGTGGCAGAAAAAAAAAAAAAAAAGACTCACAGACTCCTCTTCCCAAGAGTCTATCTTTTTTTTTTTTCACAGGCTGTCCTCCTTCAGGGGCAACAGAAGTTACGCACTATAGTTCTAAGCTTCCCAAGTCTGTCGGTCGGTCTTGAAGATACAACAAAGCAGCACGCACATCCAAAAACAATGAATACTGGGTGCTGGAAAAACGGTCAGCCTTCCCCGCCATCTGATCCAACTATTTTTGAGGAAATTTTTTTTTTTTTTTGAAATTTAAAGTCCTATCTTTCAACATTGGGCCAAAATTTCAAAAGCCCGTACAACCAAAAAAGACAACTCAATCAAAAATCAGGAAAAAAAACAAGTCCGGATATATGGCCCTGTAGTATGTATTGGGAAATTTGGAGGAAAATTAATCGAGGCAAAAAAAGATAAATGTTAATCGTTCCGGACGACAGATGAAAAACCATGACGATAGCTTAGCGGCCCATATGGTTGGTGAGCTTAAAAAAAAAAAAACAAGCACAAAACAATTACAGAAATTAACAGCTGTGTCTTAATTATTGAAATAATTTATTCCAATGTGCACACATAGGCCATTTGAGCCATGTCAAAGCCCCATTACATGCCTGACAAGAGGCTCAAAGTGTCCACTCAGCTTGCACTCAGACTCCTAAGCAGTTGGTACTGCTGAAACTCCATTTCAATCCAGACTGCATGTCATTCATCGTATTTCAGGTTAATGAGGCACACTTCTGTCAGAGTTTGTTTGTTTTAACTCTAAATTGATTCTCTAAATGAGAATTACACAAATGTTTATGGAGAGTTTGAAATGTATATCAAGTTATGGAGTTTCAGTCATCTTCAAACTGTTAGTGCCCCAATTTCCAGCGACAAGGACATGAGTGAAAGATGAATCTAAGTGTTCAGTAATTCCAACATCACCCTCATCATCAAGAAAATAATACTGGGATCACCCATTCATGCATTTTTAGCCACATATTTTCAGGTAAGGTTTCATTTTGCCAGTTTAACTGTTCATTAACCAGCACAGCCTCATCCATAATGGGTTCTTGCTGAAAGTCCTGCACAGCTGAGAAATTCCCACACTGGAGCCCATTCATCCATCCATCCATCCATCCATCCATCCTCTGTCAGAGCAAGACAAATAAATACCCAAAGGAGATTTACTACATTTTTTTTGCTGTCAATGGCCTTGTGTCCATTCAGTCAACTGCCAGGGAACCCCTGCAGCAAGAAAATTCCACAAATCAGTGACTGTTCTTTCTTCCCCAATTAGAGGGTAAATTCACGCAAGACTCATAATCCTGCTATGAGTACAATGTTTTTACATGCTTTCTAAGGTCTCAGGCACTATGGCTCTGGAGAGTCCAAATTATCAGGCAAGAGGTCACTGTCCTGCTTTGTGGAGTTGAGCAGCTCTACCAGCAGTGCGATGAGCTGTACGTCTTGGGCGTCTGTGTCAGGGTCAGAGGACCCGTGGTCCCCTTGCAGCCGTCTTTGCAGCATGGCCTGAAGGGACATACGAAGCTCCCACAGCAGATTCCAGCTTTTAAGGGACAGCTCGCAGCGAACCAGAGACCGGCCTACAAACGACACCTCCACTCGCTCTCCCGACACTGTTAACGAGAGAGAAAGAGACAGACAGACCGAGACAGAGACCTCCATCATTTGCGTAAAAATAGTGTCACTATTTTCTCTCAATTGCATCTCCACCAACAGGAATAATATTGTTTCACAGTTGCTTTAAGCTCTGCCTGTTCCTCTAATGCACGGGTGTGCGCTTATGCTCGTGTGCTGGAATGTGGATGGCAGCTGACGGTGGGATCCCATCTGAGCCAGCTAACACCACCAAAACATCCAAGCTCACTGGCACCATAAAATCGCTTGAGGAAGTGTAACCTGCCGTAAATTCCTGAAGAAGTACAATCACTGCTCCCGCACAATCCCTGATCAGGCAGCGAGCACAACAATCAAGTTTATCCATCATGTTCAACTAGATGGAAATGTGTAGCACATGGCTGTCCCTGGGTACAAAGCTCAGGCTAATGGCACCAAATGTAAGCACATTTTATCCAAATACACGAGGCAAACATACCACTTTCTGTGATGTCACAGTCAGTGAGTAGCAGCAGGGAAAGAGGGTGGACAGAAGAGGTGTCTCTGATGAACACTCTTCCATTTGACTTTACAGCGGTGAAGAATGTCAACCAGCGACTAGGAAGATTCTCTTCTCCCCTATGACAAACACGTAAACACATCACAACCACAGAGATTCATTTCATTGACCAAGTATTTTTATCACCATTAAAATGTCTTAATTAACTGTTGAGGATCATATTTCAATATTTCTCATCATATTCATCAGTGAATCAATAATCATATTATGTAAGAAGCAATAACAAATGCACGGGTGCAGGCATGCACATGTGCGTGCACACACGGTCAATTCCATTGTGACTTATGGGACATTTAATGAAAAACTGCAATGTTTCAAGCAAAAATTTGAAGAAACTAGAGATGAGAATGCCTTGTAATCATACATGGTAACGACAGAAGACTTAAAGGAGAATTCCGGTGTGAAATTGACTTGGGGTGTATTGACACATGATAACGAGTACTAAATTTTGTTGAATAGCCCACCTCCGTACGCATGAAACACTTCGAAATACATCTCCCAATAGGCTTACAGTGGTAGTGAATTGGGCATAGCGTTGCCATGCAAAGAAATCGCTATTTTTTTTTTTTTAATCAAGGCTCAAAGTAGCTCCACAATTCATTGGTAGAATCCCGACGGCTCTGACATTGAAAACGAGGCACTAAGAACTTTGAAAATGCACAGGTAGTTTATTATTAAAAAAAAAAAAAAAAGAAAAAAAAAAAAAAAAAAAAAAAGAGTGCTTATGCAAACAGTGCCATGAGGTAGTTTCCAGTCACCGCATTTTGAAAGTCACGATAAGTCAATTGACGAGCACGAACGAATAGGAAGGATAGGAGAACAGATTGCAATCTATTTGTTTGTGCTTGTCAATCAACACACACACACACACACGAACGAACGAACAAGTAGTGCACACACACGAGCAGTTGGCTTCTGTAGCTTTGATTGACATCTGTTCAGTCATCAGCATTACTCACTCCTCTAGAGCTGTTGCGATTCAGGAATCATGATAATTTTAAGCTAATAAAAATAACTGCCACTATGAGGAAGACAGACTTGCTTGCTTATTACCTTTTCTATGACACATACCATGCAGTCTTTTGAAATGCTTCCAGGAAGAAAACTGTGATTTGAAGTCCGCTAATTACCAGTGAGGTTGGACAGCCTCCATGGGCTTGGCATAATGTGTGGCAACAAGTACCATTCGCACACAGCACGGCGAAATGCAAAATTAGAAATAATCCAACGAACACATTGAGGCAAATCTGTTGTGTTTCATGGTTATTTAAATTCCAAAATGTGAAAAAAATGATACCTAAATAAATCAGACTGTCTACCAATTTAAATCCTTAGCCTAATTGAGCAAATCAACTGTTCGTTTGCAAACTGAGCAAAGTAATAGTGAAGGGGGTGAGAGCAATTGTCGAGTAGAGGATGATGACTTTGCAGACCTTAACTTTGCGTTGTTTGGCACGTAATTTGCCGGAGCGTGTTTGCAAGATTCAGATTTGGTGCTTGTAGATACATCTGCACAATACCCCCCTTTTCAATCCCTAAGGGCCTGGACTAATATGGATTTCTTGAACATGCCTGCTCATTCTAAATATCTTGCATGCAACATGTTCCAGAAAAGTGGGGAAAAGGGCAATGGTTTTACGTTTGGCTGCGCTGCGTGCGAACAATTAACATGTCGCGTTCGATAGGCTATGCTTAAACAGAATGTTTTCCACCTTCACAGTAGGGTATTTAGTCGCTCAAAAGTAACCAAAATCAAGAGATATGAATTCCTTTTTCAAATTAATCTTAATCAATGATCAAATAAAAAATGCCACAAATTTGCATTTGCCTGAACGTGTTTGCAAAGTCTTTGCTGAATTTATTTATTGCATGCAGTGCAAAAACAATTTCTTTCACTTTCATGTTCGATATGGTTCAAAAAATGTTTTCCACTTTGCGTATGTTTTGAAACGCTTAAAAACCAGGACCATCTTAAAAAAATTTTATTTTTGAGAAATCTTTTTAATGATATTTAAAAATTCTACAAGAGGTAGAATTCTGAGGTCTGCTATTTATATAAATTATTAACGCAGCGGCCTGGTTAGGTCTGTCTGCTTCTCATTATCTCTTCTTTATCATTATGGGCCACATTTTGGTTTTGATTGGTCAGTTGGCTGAATAAATTGCTTTATTGCAAGTTAGGCAAAGTACACGGGAATTGATTTAAGGTGAGCTAATTATGCCAAGCCCATGGAGGCTGTCCAACCTCACTGGTAATTAGCAGACTGCATATCTCAGTTTTCTTCCTGGAAGCATTTCAAATGACCGCATACGCTGTGTGTCATAGAAAAGGCAATGAAGCAAGCACGTCCGTCTGCCTCATAGTGGCAGTTACTTTTATTGCGCTTAAAATTATCGTGATTCCTGTATCGCAACAGCCCTACACTCATCAGAAATCATATAGTTATGCACGCTCCAGTATTACAATGGAAGAGGGTTTTTATTTTTTGGTTGTAGTTTAAGGCAACTTGGCAGTGTTTTGGTTTGCCTGCCTCTGGGAAAACCTGTGACCCAACTAAAAGTCCTCTGAAACAATGAAATAGCCTTGAAGCTGTAATTTTACAAAGAATGCCAACTAATGATAAAAAGAGAAAAACAAGTAAGAAACAGACATTACATTACTGAACCTCTGTAGTGTGAGAAGTTGGAAAAAACATATTTGGAAGATATTTCCTGCGATGAACGCATAAAAACTGGATGTGAAAAGCAGAATGCCAGTTCTTCTAGCGCAAAAAGAACTCTGCTTAATATTCATCAATACGGCAAAATAAAGCCTAATTTTGTGAAGAATCTGTCTCCCTCCAGTCGTTTGAGGATGGGGGAACCTCATAATATGAAAATATGTCTTAATGAAAACCACAACATAACCACCCAAGGTTCCAAGGACAACATTAACATTTAATTGTTTGTGTCCTCATAATATTAATTTCTTGCCAGGAGGTGTGGATGTGTTAAGTAGGACAAAATTGGTAGTAATAGTAAAGCAAGCCGTGGAATGATCAACACAAAATTAACCTACTGTCTACTAACTACTATTAATTAAATCTACTGTCCTCCAGCATCCTCTCCTCTCATCTCCATTTCTGAGGTCCACACCCATTTTACCTGTTGACAGTGGACCGGTGCAGGAGGACAGGCCCACTACGGGTGCGGTAGGCCAGGCTGTCGGGTCGAAATCTGCCTGCTTTGGTTACCATGCCCTTCTTCACCTGAAGAACATTCCGTAAAAATATAGCCAAGCAGGGCAGTGAGTTACCACAGTGAAAGGCAGCATTGTGGGTTTATTACCCAGACACCGCTGTCATATCATTAAGTTTGGGACTTCAAAAAATTGCAAGTTTGTTTAAAATGTAGGTCCCTATCCTTACTGTAGAGACAAGCTGCATTAAAAAAAAGATGAAGTCTGAGAGAATCCAGCATAAACATTAATGTATGTGAAATGGGTTGAAATCTAATGTACAATTTCACCTGCCCTTCAAGTGGATGGTGAGCCATTTCATGACATTTAAATCAGAATAATCAACAAGATAGAGATGTATTACTTTGTCCTTTAAGCAAACAAGTGAAAGTTAGCCAAACCCACACTCGTGATACAGAGCTCTACATCCATCATACACTCAACCCACAGACCCGGATGTTCTCTGTGCTGCTTCCTGAATTATTTAACACAAACACCCGCTGGAGTCATAATTTCATGGCGAGTCAAGGTTCTTCCATTTCAAAACAATGCGTAATTACCCTAAAGCACTAGATGGCTTCCACTGAAGTACTGCCATGGCCTTAACACTTCAAAAATGCCATTCAGTTTGGCAATAATAAGCAGCCGAATGCAGTACTGTCATGCCAAATGAAAACAAAGCAAGTTCCTTCTTGGAGGAACTAAGAGAAGTAACACAGGCCGTGGGACATTGACCAAGGATAATGGGTAGACGGACAGTCAGGCCCTTGTGCATGCAGAGCAGAGTTGAGCGCACCTGGACAAGGTTGGGATAGAGACCGGCCAGCAGCACGGCCTTCACCAGCTGGTCCTCTTGACTGAACTGGTTGAAGTGGGAGGACAGGCTAAGGCTGTCTGATGGATGGGGCACCAGTGAGGCCTCATGCAAATTGTCACTAAACTGTTGGACCAGCCCTGAATGAAGAGAGACATCAGCTTTCAGCAGGGAGTAAGAAAACAAATTAAAGTAAGGGACATGGTTTAGCTTATAACTGGGGGGGAATCACACCAGGAGACTTTGGCTGAATTGAGGTTACCCATACAGCTCAGTGGTGAGGACAGAAAAGCAGAAGTAAACAAAGCAGCCGGACAGAGCAGATGCAGAGTTTTTTTTTTTTTTTTTTAGCTCCAACACGACAAACTTTATAGGAAACCCTAATAACAGTACGTATGCCTTAACGTGATCATATTTTAACATTTGTGTAGCTTTTTTGTATTTAGATTTGATAGACCATCATTACTCTGAGGTCAACACTGGAGAGCTAAAGCTTTCTTAGATAGTGTTTCAGCGATAAAAAAATAAAATATTGCGCATTTACACAAACTGAATTGCAGTAGTATACTTTGTCTGATGGTGCTTTGGCTGGTTGAACACGGAGACTGTCAGTTTGTGTCAACAGTGCAGAGAGCTAAACCTTTCTAAAATATCATTTCAGCATTAAATAAGCGCCATTGAACATCACGGATGTGCATGGAAACTTAACTGCAGTTGTACAATTTGTCTGACAGCGATTTCCCTGGTTGAATCCTCAGCCTGTCCGTGTTAACATCGATAGGCTCTCTGAGACTTCACAAGAAGTGCCGCAAGATTTTGACCAGCAATCTAGAGAATGGACAGCTGGGAAGACCAAAAACTCAAACCAAGGCCCCACTCCAACGGCTTATGTTTCAGTTCCTTGTGTCCATCCTGTACATCCTGTAGGTTGTGGGTTCAAATCTGGCCTGGGGCCTTTCTGTGTGGAGTTTGCATGTTCTCCCCGTGTTCGCGTGGATTTCCTCCGGGAACTCCGGTTTCCCCCACCCACAAAAACATGCAATACAGGAACACTCCTGTCTGGCTGTGTGTGAATGTTTGGTGGTGGCCGTAGGCGCGTACTGGCAGCCACGCTTCCGTCAGTCTGCCCCAGGGCAGCTGTGGCTACAAAACCATAGTTTACCGCCATCAGAGTGTAAATGCGTGAATGAATAATGTATCCATTGTAAAGGGTCATTGAGTGTCCCGAAAAGCGCTATATAAAACTGATGCATTATTATTTATCAAATTGGAAACAACAGTTCAAACCAAATTCAGTTACAACCAGGGCAGATGGCAAAAGGTAGACCCACGGGTTGATAATCTGCTTGCCAGGCAATTAAAAAAAGTACTTCAGCAAAAAACGCATTTGGGTTTCCTAGTTCAAGACTTCGTAAGAAAACTCCACGCTCCTGCTTCACAACTCTTTGAAACCTCATAGAACAGATTCAAATGGCCTTGGTGACAGGCACTCTAGATCCATTTATGGGTCAGGGAAAGGTGAACGAAGGACTGCGAAAATTCATCGATTGCAATAGGAAAATTGATCGGTCCTGAGCAGGGAGGAAAAATCAAATCAAGATGCATAGATCAGCCCAGGACAGGAATGAATATTAAAGCAAAAAACATGGATAAGCCTTGAGTGGGTGAATGGGCTCAGTGACCCATCCAGCTCACCATGTATGAAGCGCAGGCTGCTGCCGGAGAGGGTGAAGGTGTCCAGATACTCCTGCCTGCTGGAGCGGAGCTGCTGCGCCTTCCTCCACCCCTGCACCACCCGACTGAACACCAGATGATCGCTGCAGCTAGAGCCGCTCAGACTCGCTTTAGCCTAGAGGGGGAGGTAGAGAGGAGAGAAAGGGGTATAAAAAGAAATAAACCAAACCTTCAGCATCAATCTATGACGCTTTCTTTTAAAAAGGGAGAGTGGGTATACCACCATTCCTACTATTATTTTATTGTTAGGTTTAGCAGCACAGAGAGCAGAAGGTAGAGAGAATAATGGAGAGAGGTTTAGGAGCACAGAGAAGTGAAGGTAGAGAGAGAAATGGAGAGAGGTTTAGGAGCACAGAGAAGTGAAGGTAGAGAGAGAAATGGAGTGAGGGATTATGACGATACCCAAGGTGCTGCACCGCTGCGCGCATCTCCAACACACCGAGCTGGGTAAACAAGTAGCGGAATGGCAGCCTGCAGGGGAATGGCTAACCTGGGTGATGAGAGCTCGGTTCTGCATACTGTTCAGAAAGGGGTCCCGGGTCAGGCAGGCCGTGACAGACAGCAAGGGCAAAACGCAGCGGAACAACGCCGCCAGAACTAGAACCTTCCCCAGTCTAGGGTCGCAGGACAGGCAGGCGATGCGTTCTCCCAGAGGCGTAAGAGACTCAGTCCGGTCCAGAACCCCTGTGGACATAGAGGTGTGAGCTTGGAAACTCCATACATAATGTGATCCAAGCCCGACTGACAGAGGCCCTCCTGCTCTTACAGGCCATCACATCAAAAAGCAGCGGGAAAGTGCAACACCCAGACCCTCTGCCATCTATCGAACCCAGTGTGAGGCGGAGGGTGGGTGCGGGGGTGTTTGTGGGTATAACTTGCCAATCTCCTGCAGGTTCATGACAGCCTCCTGTACTGCCGCTTTCTCAGGACTGTCCATAACTTGGGACAGGAAGTCCACAGCCTACCCAGAGAGAGGAAGAGTGAAGAAAGCTCCAGAAAATATATTTCACATTCATGACCTTAATTAACTGGCATTGTCGGAAATAAGAAGATTTCAACAAAAACACAGATTATCTCGAGTAACAAAACTGTTCTTAACTCAAGTTCAAAGCCACCGAGTTTGGAATTCAGAGGAAAATGGGTTCAGGATTCGAGCACGATTTAATTTATATGCCTATTAATTCAGCCAATAGTAAATGAGTGAATGTTTATTATTTGAATCATTCCACACCTTGCTTTGTGGACTGTGAATCTTTGCCTGTACCACTAAGCTCTCCAGAGGGGTGCGCAGGATCTCTGGAATGGGGAATTCTGGCATTGCCTTCAGGCGTTCCCGTGGAAACAGATGGTAGGAGTGACCAGGCTGGCAACGCCCCGCCCTGCCTCTGCGTTGAGTGACGTTGGAACGCGAGATCCAGACAGTGTCGAGACAGGAGACCTGATACAATGGCAATTAACTTCAACGCTTAAGATGCATTCTAGAATATTGCGTAGCCACTGAATAATCCCTGTTCCAGAACAAATTAATTTGATAGCTGATTGTACAAATGGACAATGCATGAAAATGTAAGGAAAGCACAGCTGTGAAGGATAAAATAGACCTGCTAGCTCAATGAAAAAGAGGAAAATCCAACCTTTAATTCAAGTGAATTTATTCAGTGGGAAAAAAATCCCACATTAAGAAAATTTTTTTTTTATATCAAATCATGTGTGCCACAATTATAAGCACCCCTGATGTTAATACTTTGTACAAGCCCCTTTTGCCAACAACACAGCACCTAATCTTCTCCTATAATGTTTCACAAGATGGGAGAATACAGAAAGAGGGATCTTCGACCATTCCTCTTTGCACAATCTCTCTAAATCATCCAGCGACCTGGGTCCTCTCCTCTGCACTCTCCTCTTCAGCTCACTCCACAGGTTTTCAATGGGGTTGAGGTCTGGGGACTGTGATGGCCATGGGAGGAGTTTGATTCTGTGTCTGGTGAACCATTTCTGTGTAGATTTGACCACATGTTTAGGGTCATTATCTTGTTGAAAGACCCAGTGATGAATCATCTTCAGCTTTCGGGCAGAGGCCACCAGATTTTGATTTATATTGTCCTGGTATTTCAACGCGTTCATGATGCCATGCACCCTAACAAGGCTCCCAAGGCCTCTGGAAGAGAAACAGGCCCACAGCATCACCGATCCTCCCCCATATTTCACAGTGGGCATGAGGTGCTTTTCTGCATACTCATCTTGTGTTCCACCAGACCCACTGAGAGTGTTTGTAGCCAGAAAGTTCTATCTTGGTCTCATCTGACCAAAGCACACGGTCCCAGTACCGCTTAGCAAACTCTAGACGTTTGCATTTATGATTGAGAGTGAGAAAAGGTTTTTTCTGTGCAGGCCTCCCAAACAGCTTGTTGACATGTAGATAGCGCCTGATGGTTGTTTTGGAGACTTTGTGCCCCCAAGATGCTACCATTTGTTGCAATTCTTTAACAGTGAGCTTTGGAGAACTTTTTATTTCTCTAACCATCCTCCACACTGTGCATGGTGGCAAAACAACATTGCGTCCTCGTCCAGGCTTGTTTACCACTGTTCCTGTTGTTTTAAACTTCTTAATGATTCCTCTGACAGTAGATATGGGCAGGTGCAAGCGAGTGGCTATTTTCTTATAGCCATTGCCTGACTAGTGAAGGTCGACACACATTTGCCTTACTTGAATGGTGTGTTCCTTTGTCTTTCCCATGTTGAAGAGTGGATAAGAGAAATGGCCTCTGTGTCATGTCATATTTATACCCCAGGGAAACAGGAAGCGATGAATTACTAATTAAAATGTTCCCAGCTAATCTGGTCAACTTTGTAAACTACTGTAGAAATGACAGAAATGGTGATCACCACGTCGCGAGTTCGAGCCCCGGCGTACCCACCGGCAGGGGTCGGCAGCTTTTTCAGAGTAGCGCACAATTGGCTATCACGCTACAGGGTTTCAAATTGGGAAGGGACTGCCGGATTTGGGTATATAATATATCACCTTTGTTCGTTGCTCCAGCGCCTCCTGTTGGCCAGACGGGCGCTCGTCAGGAAGACTCCGGGTCGGTTCATGTCCGGGTATCCTCCGCCCTAGTTCTGAACTTGCGAAGATTCAACCGATGAGTGTATAAGAATCAGTGGCAGACAGGCACGTGCTTCAGAGGAGGGCCGTGAACCTGTCTCACTATCCTGAGTTGGCAGCAAGGGGTCGCATACGAGCAAGCTTTGTACATAGTTCCCCAATTGGGCATTCCAGATTCGGGTGGGATTGGAGATGCCAAATTTATAGAAAAAAAAAAAAAAAAGAAATGACAGAAATACTTCAATAACAAAACCCAAAACCAGTGAAGTTGGCACATTATGTAAATTGCAGATAAAAACAGAATACAATGATTTGCAAATCCTTTCCAACTTGTATTCAATTGAATACACTGCACAGACGAGATCTTTAATGTTCAAACCGAGAAACTTTTTTTTTCCTTTTGCAAATAATCATTAACTTAGAATTTAAAGGCAGCAACACATTGCAAAAAAGTTGGCACAGGGGCCTTTTTACCACTGTGTTACATTGCCTTTCCTTTTAACGGCACTCAGTAAACTTTTGGGAACTGAGGAGACCAGTCTGTGGTCTCCGTTGTCGTATTTTACGCTTCATAATGCGCCACACATTTTCAATGGGAGACGGGTCTGGACTACAGGCAGGCCAGTCTAGTACCTGCACTCTTTTACTAAGGAGTCATGCTGTTGTAACATGTGCAGAATGTGGCTTGGCATTGTCTTGCTGAAATAAGCAGGGGTGTCCATGAAAAAGACGTTGCTTGGATGGCAACATATGTTGCTCCAAAACCTGTATGTACTGTACCTTTCAGCATTAATGGTTCCTTCACATATGTGTAAGTTGCCCATGCCTTGGGCACTAATACACCCCCATACCATCACAGATGCTGGCTTTTGAACTTTGCGCCTATAACAGTCCAGATGGTTCTTTTCCTCTTTGGTCCGGAGGGCACGACGTCCACAGCTTTCAAAAACAATTTGAAATGTGGACTCGTCAGACCACTGAACACTTTTCCACTTTGCATCAGTCCATCTTAGATGAGCTTGGGCCCAGCGAAGCCGGCGGCATTTCTGGGTGCTGTTGATAAATGGCTTTCGCTTTGCATTGTAGAGTTTTAACTTGCACTTGCAGATGTAGCGACGAACTGTAGTTACAGACAGTGGTTTTCTGAAGTGTTCCTGAGCCCATGTGGTGATGTCATTTACACACTGATGTCGGTTTTTGATGCAGTACCGGCTGAGGGATCAAAGGTCACGGGCATTCAATGTTGGTTTTCGGCCTTGTCGCTTACGTGCAGTGATTTCTCCAGATTCTCTGAACCTTTTGACGATATTACGGACCGCAGATGATGAAATCCCTAAATTTCTTGCAATAGCTCGTTGAGGAATGTTGTTTTTAAACTGTTCGACAATCAGCTCACGCATTTGTTCACTAAATGATGACCCTCGCCCCATCCTTCTTTGTGAATGACTGAGCATTTCAGGGAAGCTCCTTTTATACCCAATCATGGCGCCAACCTGTTCCCAATTAGCCCGTTCACCTGTGGGATGTTCCAAATAAGTGTTTGATGAGCATTACTCAACTCTCTCTGTCTTTTTTGCCACTTGTGCCAGCTTTTTTGAAACACGTTGCAGGCATCAAATTCCAAATGAGCTAATATTTGCAAAAAATTACCAAGTCTACCTGTTCGAACATTAAGTAACTTGTCTTTGCAGTGCATTCAATTGAATATAGGTTGAAAAGGATTTGCAAATCATTGTATTCCGTTTATATTTACGATTTACACAATGTGCCAACTTCACTGGTTTAGGGTTTTGTACATTCATTTCCTAGGAATTGTTAGGGGTGCCAATAATTGTGGAACAGGTGATTTTATGAAAAATAATGATTTTTTTAGTCAGGGATTTTTTTCCTTTAAAATTCATTTGAGTTGAAGGTTACATTTTTCTACAATTTTCAGTGAGAGAGTTTGCTTCGGCAATAAAAATTGAATTTATTTTAAGGCTTTTAACACATCTTAACTAGGGGTGCCAATTATGGAGGGCGCTGTATGTTATTGCTGTCCTTGTGGTGTGACAGAGCCCATACAATAATACACAGTGGATGCAGTAAAATGCTCAGTTGGCAGATGGCGATACCTTAGTGCGGGAGTCATAACGCTGCTCTTTCTGAGCACCAACATCCACCACGTGAACGATGTCGTCGATGGTGATGGAGGTCTCGGCAATGTTGGTGGCGAGGACAATCTTGCGCTGGCCGGCAGGGGGGCGCTGGAACACTGTCTGCTGGTCTGAAACTGCCATGCTGGAGTGCACTGAGGGCGTTAAAAAAAGGGGGTTACACCGCCCTGCTAATTTCCCAGGGAAACACTGCAAACATACAGACTCTCTACAGACACCAGTGTCTTTTTAACGCCACTGAAAAACAGATTCAACAGTTTTCCAATGTTTACATTCTTCAAATGGAGTTTATGATACAAAGCAATTCTGTTCAGTCCAGATTTCACAGATTTTACATTGAAAGCCGATACAGGACCTATATCGATAGTAGGGAGGTGCAATGGTTTTGTTGAACATAATGCTTCTCACAAAAATGGCACACAGATTTTTTCAGAGGATGTTTTCAAAAGACTATGGTGTTTGTTTAGCAGGCTGTTAATCATAAATTTCCTTGTGAGGATGGGGCTTTCTGGCCAAGTCTCATGTTTAAACATAATATTTTCCATTCATTTTTACAGTTTACATGGGCATTCATGCATGCTTTACATTCATGCATACTTTCTTGTTTGTAATTTGGAAAAATCTGCTGATGCGCAAATTACTCAAAAATTTGTCAAACCATTTTTCCCGCGTGCTTCTCCAAATTAATTATCATTCAGAACTTCACTGAACTAACTTGGCTGTGCAGACAGACTTGCATATACCCACACATTAAAACAGACAAGGCATTAAAGAATGAAGGCATGGATGGACAGATACTGACAGGGCAGAATGAGGCAGCTGTTTCCCTGGAACGCCGGCCTCTCCTCCAGACTCTGCTGAACCGCGCGAATGTCCTGCCAACCCGGCAGGAAACACAGCACTGCCCCTACATAGAGAGGTCAAAGGTCAGCTGAATCCAGTCACAGGAAATGAAGTGGTCAGTATGCACTTCTGCTTGAGCAGTTGTGTGAATGTGTGCGTAGAAGCATGCATTTTGCTTGGCTTATAGAGGCACAGACATGGCTGATGACGCATCCTGGATGCACATCCGTTATCAGGGATTGTTCAGCTGTCCGCGATCGAGGTTTTATTCTCAGATATAAAACAGGCCGTCAATGGTTTTACATCTGTGGGTATAGTACGTAACTTTAATCTCTGGAAATATAACTGAGAAGGCAATTTTCTACATTTTGGCCTCCCTTGGCTCATTTTCAAACATGGCCAGAAAAGTTTTTGCTAAACATTATGAGGTCACTGTGAAGTTGACCTTTGAACTGTAAGATATCACGTCATCACTTCATCATTGAGTCCAAGCAGACATCATAATCCGAGTCCCCGTTAGAAATTTCCCCAAGGTGCTAATAAGAATAGGACGAAGATGGACAGACGGACTCGAAAACATGCCTCTGGCCCCTGCTATCACTGGTACAGTGGCACTAAAATGAAAGTTTAATTTATGATTATGTTTGTGTCCTGTAAGTCATAAACTGTTCCTCAATTTGGATATGAAAACCCTAATGTTAAAGATCAAAGTCCATACTTCGAGATTAAATATGTAATACAATCTCATCTCTAATGTACTGGAGAAACAACATTATATTTGTCAAACATATTTGACAAATATAATGTTGTTTCTCCAGTCTACTGCAGTACCCAACAGTAGCTGCGTGCATAACTGCCTTCACAAACACAGCCAGGCTTACCTGGCTCTCCATGTGTGTGAATGTTTTCTATCACATCTGCCACCAGATCCAGGTCTGGAGCAGCTTCAGCTTCCCCGTTCTGAAAGGCAGATAAACACTCACAGACCGGCTCTTATCCAATCACTGCTCACAGCACACAGATATAAACACTCACAAACCGGCTCTTATCCAATCACTGCTCACAGCACACAGATATAAACACTCACAAACCGGCTCTTATCCAATCACTGCTCACAGCACACGGATATAAACACTCACAGACCGGCTCTAATCCAATCAGTGCTCACAGCACACAGATATAAATACTCACAGACCGGCTCTAATCCAATCAGTGCTCACAGCACACGGATATAAACACTCACAGACCGGCTCTAATCCAATCAGTGCTCACAGCACACAGATATAAATACTCACAGACCGGCTCTAATCCAATCAGTGCTCACAGCACACGGATATAAACACTCACAGACCGGCTCTTATCCAATCAGTGCTCACAGCACACGGATATAAACACTCACAGACCGGCTCTAATCCAATCAGTGCTCACAGCACACGGATATAAACACTCACAGACCGGCTCTAATCCAATCAGTGCTCACAGCACACGGATATAAACACTCACAGACCGGCTCTTATCCAATCAGTGCTCACAGCACACAGATATAAACACTCACAGACCGGCTCTAATCCAATCAGTGCTCACAGCACACGGATATAAACACTCACAGACCGGCTCTAATCCAATCAGTGCTCACAGCACACGGATATAAACACTCACAGACCGGCTCTAATCCAATCAGTGCTCACAGCACACGGATATAAACACTCACAGACCGGCTCTTATCCAATCAGTGCTCACAGCACACAGATATAAACACTCACAGACCGGCTCTTATCCAATCACTGCTCACAGCACACAGATATAAACACTCACAGACCGGCTCTTATCCAATCACTGCTCACAGCACACAGATATAAACACTCACAGACCGGCTCTTATCCAATCACTGCTCACAGCACACAGATATAAACACTCACAGACCGGCTCTTATCCAATCACTGCTCACAGCACACAGATATAAACACTCACAGACCGGCTCTTATCCAATCACTGCTCACAGCACACAGATATAAACACTCACAGACTGGCTCTTATCCAATCACTGCTCACAGCACACAGATATAAACACTCACAGACCGGCTCTTATCCAATCAGTGCTCACAGCACACGGATATAAACACTCACAGACCGGCTCTTATCCAATCAGTGCTCACAGCACACAGATATAAACACTCACAGACCGGCTCTTATCCAATCAGTGCTCACAGCACACAGATATAAACACTCACAGACCGGCTCTTATCCAATCAGTGCTCACAGCACACGGATATAAACACTCACAGACCGGCTCTTATCCAATCACTGCTCACAGCACACAGATATAAACACTCACAGACTGGCTCTTATCCAATCACTGCTCACAGCACACAGATATAAACACTCACAGACCGGCTCTTATCCAATCACTGCTCACAGCACACGGATATAAACACTCACAGACCGGCTCTTATCCAATCAGTGCTCACAGCACACAGATATAAACACTCACAGACTGGATAAGAGCCAATCACTGCTCACAGCACACAGATATAAACACTCACAGACCGGCTCTTATCCAATCACTGCTCACAGCACACAGATATAAACACTCACAGACTGGCTCTTATCCAATCACTGCTCACAGCACACGGATATAAACACTCACAGACCGGCTCTTATCCAATCACTGCTCACAGCACACGGATATAAACACTCACAGACCGGCTCTTATCCAATCAGTGCTCACAGCACACAGATATAAACACTCACAGACTGGATAAGAGCCAATCACTGCTCACAGCACACAGATATAAACACTCACAGACCGGCTCTTATCCAATCACTGCTCGCAGCACACCGCTCAATCAAAGGCCTACTGCAGGAAAAGTAATCTGGACTGCCGGACGAAAAGCCTTTATTCATGTAGAAAACAGATTCATGAGTTGTCTCTGAAGTTTTGTGTGGACCTAATTTTTATATTCCAAAAGGGGTTTGATTTAGACCTTTAAATATTTTTTCTTTTTGGCGCAAAAACACTTTTTTAAACATAACAATGATCAGCACCATCATGTGGTGAATCATGGTTCTTTACATATTGACACCTTTACGTTAAAAGGGATGGGCATCACTTACTCCTCTCTCAGTATTGGGTAGGTCTGAGGAGAGGAGCATGTCTTACCACTCTGTCAGTATTGGGAGGTCATGTTAAAGATGGAGGGGTATGTCTTGCCATGCCCCAAGCAATGTGTGGGAATGTTAAAGTGGGAGGGGCATCTCAACTCTCTCACAGTATAGGATGGGAATGATACAGGGGAGGGGCATCTCTCACCTCTCGAGAAGTATTGGGTGGGCATGTAAAGGTGGAGGGGCATTTCTTGCCTCTCTCAGTAATGGGTTGGAATGTTAAAGAGGAAGGGGCCTTTCTCACCCATCTCTCGGTATTTGATGGGCATGTAAAAGGGGGAGGGGCATTTCTTGCCTCTCTCCAGGCATTGGGTTGGAATGGTAAAGAGGAAGGGGCATCTCTTACCCCTCTCTCAGTGCTGGCACGGCTCCTTAAATGTGAGGGCCGTCCCATTTCCTGCAGAACCTCCTCCAGATAGCGCTCCTGGACCGGGTGCATGAAGCCAGGCACGCGCAGCACTTGGCAGCCTCCAAAGTAGCTCGCAAGCCGGGCGGTGTCGCCCGTAGCACTCATGAGCACCACCCGCAGGTTGGGGTTGAGCTGCAGGGCGGTGCGGAGCAGAGCCAGGAGCAGGTCCGTGTTGACGTCACGCTCGTGCACTTCGTCCACCACCACATGACTCACCCCCTCCAGTGCTGCGTTCCCCTGCAGCTTCCGCAGCAGAACCCCCACCGTCAGGAAGAGCAGAGCCCCACCACTGCGCTCCGGGGGACGGCTCTCCAACCGCACCTAACCAAGGTGAAATGAGAGAGAGAGAGAGATGGTGGGACAGAGAGAAATGGAGAGATAGGGCATGGGGGGGTAGAAAGTGGGAAGGAGTGAGGGAGAGAGAGAGGTGGTGGGAGGAGGAGGGAGAGATAGTGAAAGAAAGCCAGAAGAAAGCGGAGAGACATGCTAATCAGACAATGATGCTCATGTACAACTCTGTAAGGGATGCTTCTGGATCGCATTCTTGAGGTTTGTGTTATAGTGGGGTGCATTTTTCATGGTGCTGTGAATTTGTGATGCTGTATTGCATTTGTGATGGCGTGGTTTATTTGTGATCGTGTAGTATATTTCTGATAGTGGAATACATCTATATTTGTGTAGCGTATTTGGGATTGTGTGACAATTATTATTGTGTGCTAGTTGCGATGATTAGTGCATACACTATATGTGTACTGTATTTGTACATAATTCTGTTTGTGTAATGCACTTATGATTGTGAAGTGTGTTCGTGATGGTGTCAAGTATTGAAGTTTTGAAGAATATTTTTGATTGCGTAGTATATTTATGATTGGAAGGTGTACAAGTGTAGAGTATTTGTGACTGTGTAGTGTGGTTGTCACAGTACAGTATTTGTGGATGTGTAACTAGTACATTTGAGGTTGCATAGTTTAATTCTGATAGTTCACTGCATGTCTGATGGTGTATAGCGCTTACAATATTTGTGGTTTGGCGGCAGCTTTCCAATTGTGGAGTTTATTTGTCATATTCCAATGCATTTGTGGTTGTGTGCAGTATTTCCGATTGCAAAGTGTATTTGCAATATCCCAATGTTTTTGTGGTTGCGTAGTATAATATTGCACTGTATTTGTACAAAACCCAAAACCAGTGAAGTTGGCACGTTGTGTAAATCGTAAATAACAACAGAATACAATGATTTGCAAATCCTTTTCAACCTATATTCAATTGAATACACTGCAAAGACAAGTTACTTAATGTTTGAACAGGTAAACTTTGTAATTTTTTGCAAATATTAGCTCATTTGGAATTTGATGCCAGCAACATGTTTCAAAAAAGCTGGCACAAGTGGCAAAAAAGACTGAGAGTTGAGGAATGCTCATCAAACACTTATTTGGAACATCCCATAGGTGAACAGGCTAATTGGTAACAGGTGGGTGCCATGATTGGGTATAAAAGCAGCTTCCCTGAAATGCTCAGTCATTCACAAACAAGGATGGGGCGAGGGTCACCACTTCTTGAACAAATGCGTGAGCTGATTGTCGAACAGTTTAAAAACAACATTCCTCAACGAGCTATTGCAAGAAATTTATGGATTTCATCATCTACGGTCCGTAATATCGTCAAAAGGTTCAGAGAATCTGGAGAAATCACTGCACGTAAGCGACAAGGCCGAAAACCAACATTGAATGCCTTCGGTCCCTCAGGCGGTACTGCATCAAAAACCGACATCAGTGTGTAAAGCACATCACCACATGGGCTCAGGAACACTTCAGAAAACCACTGTGGGTAACTACAGTCCGTCGCTACATCTGCAAGTGCAAGTTAAAACTCTACAATACAAAGCAAAAGCCATTTATCAACAGGACCCAGAAACGCCGCCGGCTTCGCTGGGCCCAAGCTCATCTAAGATGGACTGATGCAAAGTGGAACAGTGTTCTGTGGTCTGACGAGTCCACATTTCAATTTGTTTTTGGAAACTGTGGACGTAGTGTCCTCCGGACCAAAGAGGAAAAGAACCATCCGGACTGTTATAGGCGCAAAGTTCAAAAGCCAGCATCTGTGATGGTATGGGGGGTGTATTAGTGCCCAAGGCATGGGCAACTTACACATATGTGAAGGCACCATTAATGCTGAAAGGTACAAACAGGCTTTGGAGCAACACATGTTGCCATCCAAGCAACGTCTTTTTCATGGACGCCCCTGCTTATTTCAGCAAGACAATGCCAAGCCACATTCTGCACGTTACAACAGCATGGCTTCGTAATAAAAGAGTGCAGGTACTAGACTGGCCTGCCAGTAGTCCAGACCCGTCTCCCATTGAAAATGTGTGGCGCATTATGGAGCGTAAAATACGACAACGGAGACCCTGGACTGCTGTACAACTTAAGCTGTACATCAAGCAAGAATGGGAAAGAATTCCACCTGAAAAGCTTCAAAAATTGGTCTCCTCAGTTCCCAAACGTTTACTGAGTGTCATTAAAAGGAAAGGCGATGTAACACAGTGGTAAAAAGGCCCCTGTGCCAACTTTTTTGCAATGTGTTGCTGCCATTAAATTCTAAGTTAATGATTATTTGCAAAAAAAATAATAAAGTTTCTCAGTTTGAACATTAAACATCTTGTCTTTGCAGTGTATTCAATTGAGTATAAGTTGAAAAGGATTTGTAAATCATTGTATTCTGTTTTTATCAACGATTTACATAACGTGCCAACTTCACTGGTTTTGGGTTTTGTAGTTGCATGGAATATTTCTGATTGTGGAGTAAATTTATAATACTACAGTCTATTTGTGGTTGTATAGTATATTTCCAATTGCAAATTGTATTTATCATTTCACAGTGTATTTGTGGTTGTGTAGTATAAGATCAATTGAAGAGTACATTTCTTAATACTACCGCATATTTGTGGTCGTGCAGTATATCTCCGATTGAGGAGTGTATTTGTCGTGGCACCGTGTATTTGTGACTGCTGAGGAAATTTCTGATAGAGCAGTATATTTGTATCAGTGTAACGTTAGTGCATTGACGAGAGATGTGCGCCTCTGACAACACTTTTGCTTGATGCAGAGCGTCAGTACCTGGTACCCCACGCAGCGTCGGAGCTCGGGTCCAAGCTCGTGAGCCACCCTGTGAGCAACAGACACGGCGCTGATACGGCGTGGCTGGGTGACCAGGATGTTGGATTGTGCTCCATTCCCGCCGAGGACGCGCCCCTCAAGCAGGAAGCGTGGGATTCGTGTGGTCTTTCCGCAACCCGTTTCCCCGGCGATGAACGTCACACGCTCCGCCTCCACTGCAGTGACCACTCGCTCCCGGTGCGCATCCACTGGAAGCTCCACCCCCAACCCGGGTGACGCCTCCTGCCACTTCAGCCGAAGGGTTTGGCTCAGAAGTTCCGCCTCCCCTGGGGACAGCGGCCGGTATCTCCTGCCCGTTACGGCGTCTAAAATGACCTCTTCTTCATCCTCCTCGCTCATTGGCCGCTCAGCGGTTTCCTCCTCTTCCTCCCAAAGTTTCTGCATCTCTTTCTCCACTGGATACTGCGATGAAATGTTAACAATGAAAAGTCATCGAGCTACGCCACTCCACGAAAACACACGAGCAGCGACAGTGATGGGGCTGCATCTCCCGATTTGTATTTAGAGAATTATCATCATTCAGGCATTTTTTGTACGCAAACTGAACGTATGTCTCCGCAAAGAACACAGGAGGAATAATAAACACAGTAAAACTCACAAGAATGTCCAATATGCAGCAGATACACAAGCCATGTGCAATAACATGAAAAAGTTGAAGCCATTTGCAGTGATCTGGATTTTCACCTAACTGCCCATTAAATACAATATTTCTCCAAGTCAGGAGAACAGTGCAGATGGAGGAAAGTGCATCTCTGAGCATACATCAGGCCTCAGTGACGGGGTCTTTCAAATATCCCCACGAAAAGCACAATGTGCAATGCTCATAGACAGTGTAAGAACTCAAGGGACACAGCAAAAGGCTTGCAGAAATCTACACAATGCCCTTATGTCCCTGTCTGTGTGTCCACCATAAGAAAAACAGTGAAGAAGAAGAGTGTTCTTAGAAGGATGTAAGGACAAACCAAATTGGATAAGTAATTAAAGCAAAAAAACTTTAACACTGAACAATGGTGCAATTACAGCATCATCGCATGTCTCAGGTAGTCAATGTGCAAATAAAGACATACATGATGTGGTGTTGCCCGTCTTATGAAATCTGCATCCATGTCCAAGAGTACTTCAGGTGTTATTGTCCGTGTCAGGTAGTCTATGCGTATGCAAACGTACGGACTAATTATGGTGTTGCTAATCTCAGGTAGTCTGTATGCATGTTAATATTTGGTGTTTCACGAGTGCTAATGACCTGTATTATGTATTCTGTGCATCTGTAAAGGCACACTACCTTACCGAACATTTCTACCCTCTCAAGTAATTTTTGTGCCTGAGAAAGTACATTATATTTATAATATTTCTAACTTGACAAAAGTAGTCTGTAAGCCTGGAAAGGTAGAGTAGATTACAATTATAAAAGGTAGATCATATCGATAACATTTCTAACCTGGCTCAGGTAGTCAGCCAGCCGGTTCTGCACATCTTCTGGGACTTCCAAAGCGCAAGGTCTTCGCTCCCTCTGCCCCATCTCACGCACCTTCTCTTGGTGGTACATGGCATGAGTCAGAGGCTTGTTATTTGGGCCCAACAAACCCATTTCCTAACCAAGAAGGAGATACAGTATTTGGTAGTGCTCAAAAGGGTATGCAAGGGTATGCAAAAAAACAGGAACGGTGCAAGTTAACCAAAGATGGCCAAGGACCTGCTGGTACTGTGATAGTGTAGGTGCTACAAAGGCAGAAACTGATGACAACACGCAAACCTGCTGGCACCATCAACACTGTCTCACATGTACAATGCAATTCAAAAATTCCTGATGCCAACACCATCACAGAGCCCGCTAGTTTGCGTATTTTGCAAAAATAGGACCGAGGGTCCTATAGCTTACCGGCAAGCAGTCATACAGCGATGATACAAGTTATGAAAATGTCATGTAAAGTGTGACATTTGAATCTATGAAAATCAATTCAAGGTCACTAAATAAAACTTCACATAGATTTACAAGACATTCTGTTATACAATCCTAAGCTCTGAAGCAGTTTTGGTGATTCATGGTAATGTCAATATGTATTCAATATGTCAATTGTGAACTTTACATACATGACTCCCTATACGTGTTCAATGCACATATATTCCCAATCTTCAATATTCAAGCCTGAAAACCTTTAAAAATTGTAACATTTTGCTTGACCTCAAGTTTAACCTTTCAAGGTTATCTGAGGTCAACTTTAACACGGGCAAAATATAGGTCATATTACTTCCTATGTGTCAGTGATACAAACTTAATCTCTATCTGCAACCATTTGGCCTCCACAGGCCATCTTGCATATTTATAAAGTACAGCGCCCCCAATAGACCCACTTCCATCCATTCAATCAAAATGGTGCTCACACTGTACATTGCCGGTATCGAGGCAAGTTGATTGCCTGATTTAGAAAAAAAATTTATCAAGCAAATTTTGAGAAATGGTTTTTTTACATCTCTCAGTCCCAGTGTAACATCAGAGCCAAAACTTCAAGGGCCTATAAAACTGACAAAAATGATTCAATCAAAAATCCGAGAAAAACCTCGGGAGATACGGTCTAGTAGTATGTTATTGCTAATTTACAAGAAAATTCATCGGGTCAAAAAAAAAAAAAAGATTAAAAATTTTCCGGACGACGGACGCGACACCACAACAATAGCTTATTCCGGTAAGCTAACAAAAACTGGCTCGCACTGCAGTGAGTGATCTCAGTTACTATACAGTCTGAGACAAACCAAGAGTCGGCAGCCTGTGTGGAGTTATTGCCAACATCAAGCTGCAGGTTTCAGTCCAACCTTCAGCTTGAAGCAGGCCAAAGCAGCAGCCTTCCTCTCTGCCTCCAGCCTACGCTTCCCGGTGGCCATAAACGTCATCTGCTCAGGCCACATCAGGGTCAGCTGGCACGTCTTCATCTTCCCCCCCCGCATCTGATACTGCAGCAGCTCCTGAGGAAAAGCAGTTCAAAACAGCATTGTCTCATTTCTCGAAGATTCCATATCGAGAAACTGAACATCAATTTTTTTGTTGTTCCCATCATTGGCATTAAACCAGCTTTTCCAACGGGGTATAAATTACATTTTTCATATGCTGCTGTGAATTTGAAATGTAGGAGAGAAAATGGGGGAGCAGACGACAGAGGAAGGAGAGGACTGTGAGAAGGGAGAAAGCACACAAGAATACAATTCAAGGCCACGAATCAGCAGACAATCTGACTCATGCTTCAAGCAGTAACCTCTTTTGGAGCAACTGACACTGGGAATGACAGGGATCAGAGCAGAATTTCCTACCTCAGTACAGACACATAAAAGTAGTTTCCACCAATAAAAGGTTAAAAAAATGACTAAAATCCTGATTTTACTGAATTTAAATATGATCCCTCTTCCAAAAACACCCACTCTAGATAAAAATTCATCAAGAAATACAAATACTCTGCTGCCCCCTAGTGCAGAAATTTTGCTATTGCTCTCCATCAGTCAGTGAGGGACAGATTCCTGCCGTACTGTGAGCCCTGAGATTAGCAGGATTGGGGAATGCAGGCAGGGTTTGCACACGGACACTCACTCTGGCATTGCTGGAAGAAGTGGCCACCTGAATGACCTGCGACAGCAGGGCCTTTGGCTTAGGGAACAAGGCGAGAGCATGGGCCGCATCAACATCTCCCTGCAGTGACCTGGGGTAAGGGCGATAGGCTTAGCATTCACAGAACTAACCTCTAGGTCTAACGCTGATGCATACTGTACTCCATTTGATCCAGAATACATTAAAACACATTTCTTAAAGGCATGTTGAAACTAAGGAGAGCATTGACTGCTGTCACCACTGAGGTATCCATTTCCGATCTCAGCCCATGGATGCTGAGATCAGCAAGCGTACCAGGGAGGGGCAGGGGGTGTTTGCGTTCTATCCAGGGGGGCCCGGGAGAAATCGGAAACATCAACAGTTCCCCGGTCCACTGCTTCTTCCTCACTCAATTCGTGGAGCAGCCCTCTCCTTGCAAACCGTTTCTGGGGCTCCAGCACTCCCAGTTCCTGCCCAGAGGAGGGAACACTTTAGTGAACAAACCATATATATATTATATAAGGAAGACTGTGTGTCTGTATGTTCGCCATGCATGGCCATATTTGTGCATGGATTTTTTTCTAATTTCACACAGTGATACCTGTGCTTCCAAACTAACATCTAAGCCAGATTTCGCTAGAGTCAAAAGAAGCCCCCCCTCCCCCTCCCGATTGGAGAAGGTGCCATCCCGGCCAAAAGGCTTGATCAATCGACTTGATGGGCTTGGCGCTACGGCGTCGAATTCATCCAAGTGCTTCCAAACTAACATCTAAGCCAGATTTCGCTTGAGTCAAAAGAAGCCCCCCCTCCCCCTCCCGATTGGAGAAGGTGCCATGCCGGCCAAAAGGCTTGATCAATCGACTTGATGGGCTTGGCGCTACGGCGTCGAATTCATCCAAGTGCTTCCAAACTAACATCTAAGCCAGATTTCGCTTAAGTCAAAAGAAGAGCCTGACTGGCGTGGCACCCTAGGTTCGCAGAAAATGCCATACCAACCAAACGGCTTAACCTATCGTGCAAGTTCCTTTCGTCCTAATGATGGTTTCTGTCCATTACATCAAATGAGGTAAGCCAAGAAATGACCCTGACTAACGTGTCCCTCCCCTCCTCCTCCCCCTCCCGATCAGAGAAGATGCCGTGCCGGCCAAACGGCTTGATCAATCAACTTGAAGGGCTTGGCACTATGCCGTCAAATTCATCCAAGTACAAGCTACAAGTGACGGGCTTTGCGGCTAGTATATATATATATATATATATATATACACACTTTTTTAAATTAATAATCACACAACATAACATGAGTGGCAAGAACAGGCCGTTCAGCCCAACTAGGCAGTTTTGAAATGAACGTTTTTGGCGGAATGAAGGTTCTGGGGTCTTCTGTTGTCCAACAGACTGGGGCAGAAAAAGAAGGGCTGTTCTGTCGCTGAAGAGAGCAGCCATCTCACCCTCAGCCGGTGACAAGCAGCGGCTGCAGCTTGCCGCTCCGCATCAACCTTCCTCGAACCGAATCCTTCCACCTCTATAACCTCCGGCCATTGGACAGTCAATGTGGCTCTCTGCGAAAGCACAAAACTTTTAAATCGACTGAACGAACTGAAATATACTCACGGAGTTTGAGGTGAAATTACTTCACCATTTCTCAACTTTTAAATGAACGCATCAAATAAACTTCGCTCAATCACTGGTTTACATGGAAAAGGCAGAACAAAACTCTTGAGTATCGCCACACAGGATACACAGAACAAAAATATAAACGCCCCATGTCAAATTTGAGTTTTTATTAACATTAGGGTTATGCAATATATGAATCGAATAAAAATTCATTTTTGTTAATGGCTAATCTTCAGATCATCGTCCATTACATCATGATTTTGACATCTGCAAAGGAGTGACAATCCTTTGAACACGTTTGGGGTCAGGTTGAAGAAATTGAATGTTCAATATCTTTTTTTTTTTTTTTTTTTTTTTTTGTACTGCATATATATTTCTAGTTTGTGTCATATTTGTCACAAACCGTAAAATATTAATGCAGTTTTGCTCTAGCAGCATTTTTGTGCGTATGTGCCTGAGACTAAGTAACCACCACCGTCCCTCTTAGCGCATTGTCCTATCTTTTATTGGCAACTAATAACCTGATCTGTCTAAGAGGGCAAAGACACCACAGTGAGATATAGAGGGACATTTTATTTATACACTAATAAAACATAAAAAGACAAAGACAACAAGGACAGGGACATAGAAGAGGAGAAAATAGAAGTGAGATCAGAGGGAGCCAGACAGAGCGGGACCATTTCCCAAAGTTTCTAAAACACCACAGGTGATGCTCCTGGCGATGCAGCCCTTTGGTCCACAATCATTAGTGAAGCTTGGGTCACAGACGGCTGTCGCCATATTTGATTCGATTTGGCTAATGTGATCACCACTGGTGCATGCAATCCCACTTGGGTCAGATTAGCCAGGTGGCACAGCCCGACACCCGAATCACCAGGGCAGTCAGGCCGCAGGACCCGAACCAGTGGAGGAGACCAAGGACCCCGATCCAGAGGAGGACCCATACGGGGCGAGGTCGGGTACCGCCAGCGCACCCTGGCCGATCATCAGGCCACCAGGAGGGGAGGGGGGCAAGGGTACAAGACCCCCGCCCACCCCACGGACACCCGCCCCGCCCCGCCCCACCACCCCCCCCACCCACAGCGGAGCCCGAGAAGCCGCCCAAGCCCGCGGAGCCCAGGAGCAGGTAGACCAGGCCAGGGCCGGGGCCGGGGCCAGGGCGCGCCCACCCGCTCATCGGAGTAGGAGAGGGGGGGGGCTGCACCGCACCTCTGCATTACAGTCTGTCCCCTCATGCGCCTCCCCAGCACCTAGCCCATCCCGCCCCCCCAGACTTGTGTTATCTGTTTTGTGTATCAGTAGCTATGTATCCTATTGTTGTGAAGTGCATTAAAATAGGAGTGCAGGGAGGGAGGGGGGGGGGGTGGCAGAGCAGCACTGCAACACTGCATTACTGTCTGTCCCCCCATTTACCCCTCCAACACCTTACTTAACCCACCCTCCTAATCCCATTATTCCCTGCTCTGTCTCCTATTCTTGTGTAATGCATTTAAAATAGGAGGGCAGGGCGGGAGGTGCCGGGGAAAGGGGGGGAGAGAGCTGCAGCGCACCACTGCCCTGCTGTCTGCCCCCCCCCGTACCCCTCCAACACCTATCCCAACCCGCACCCCTAACCCTGTTGCTGTCCCAATTCTATGTGTTTTTCCTGTGGAATGTATTGACTGGGGCAGGGCCTGTCTTCGCCAATTGAATGTTCAATATCTTGTGTGTCCACCATTTTGCATCTCTCAGAACAACACAACACATCTTCTTCGTATGGAGTTGATCAGGTTGTCCATCATGGCCTGTGGAACGTTATTCCATTCTTCCCGGAGGGCCACACGGAGCTGGCGCACATTATCCGAAAATGGAACACGGCCACAGACGCGTCGATCCAGAACATCCCAAAGATGCTCTATGGGCGACATGTCCAGTCCAGAACTGGAATGTGCTCTGCTTCAAGGAACTGCATGCAAACCGCTCTGGTGGACATCCCTGCATCCAGCATGCCAATGGCACGTTCCCGCATGACCTGAGACATCTGAGGCATGATGACTTTTGACAAAATTTGACATTTTGGGGCGGCCATTTATTGTCCCCAGAATCGGGAGTGTCTGGGTACTGCTCATTCTGTCTGATCACCGTCTGGAAATGCCACACCCATGTACTGAGTGAAATCACTGCATCACTGAGCAAATGCTCACTGACAGAGAGATGGATTAAAATAATGGTACACATATCAAGAGAAATATCCCTATTGTACAAGTAGAAGTCAGCATATGCTCACTTAGAGCTCTTAACTCCATGTGGTACCAATATTTGACACAAGGCGTTTATATTTTATTCAGTGTCGTTGTCATAAGTGAATGCTATAAAGCACATGCATGTTTTATTCACTTATCAGGACCCCTCACCTTTACAGCACCCTCACTGACACGGTACTGGATATACTGAGACAGGTCAGAAATGCCCAGGGAACGAGACAGCGTTTTGTTCAGAAGCTGTTTCGGTTCAGGAAACTCCTTAAGAAAGTCCTGGTACCCTGAAATGAGAGAGAAACAGTTAGTCGACAGTGGAGGCTCTCGTCTAGACGCAATTTGGCTAACTGAAAATCCTTGAGCTATAATTACAACAGTTAACTTCTGAGGATCGATACACCATTCTCGGCTAAGTGCCATAAATACAGGTATATTAAAGACAGGAATCTTGCGACAGGGCATCGAATTTAATTCAGCAGCCAACCAGATGCTTACGGAAATATTCATCCATTGCTGCTGCTGCTGGCGGCGGCGGCAAAGCGGCTGTTGAGAATTCAGCTAACGAATAAACCTTTCACGAGCGACCTGTAAAACAAGGCTCCCCCAATCACGGTCCTATAACTGCTGGGTTTTCCAACCTCCATTTACCTGGGAATCAGGTGTAAAGACGTTCCAGCCAATCAGTAGAAATAATTGTCACTTAATTGCCTGGAAGAAAAGAAAACCAGGGCAGGATGGATTTGGATTCGGGGCCAGATTTGGGCAGCATTATTCTTACATGAACTTTGTCTGACTTTGGTCGAGTCTCATTCAGGTGCCAATACACATGATCACCATAATCCTGAAAAAAGATCAAATACAAAAGAAAGAACGCAGAAACCAACGGGCTCTTGATCAAGCAAATAAAAAGACCGCGAGTTAGTTACTAACTAGGGATACAAGTTAGATAACTAGCATCCTAACTTCTAGTGGCAACGGAACGGCGCATGTTGCGCTCAGTGGGAAAATTGCTGTCAGGTGCGAAACACACCACATCAAAACTCGCCCTTATGACAGCGCTAGTAACGACAAAAACCCGCTTTCATGAGCGGATTACATTCAAAGTCAATGCAAAGACGCGAATTTGTTTCGCGTCCGGTGTGAACACAGCTTAAGACACGCTTCCAATAAGTGAGTTAGCTAGCTATTATCGTCACATTGTTTTACGTAGTCAGTTTGACACTTTGCAGGCTAGCTAGCACTCTCTTCAGATATCAATGACATCTCACCCCGTTTCGTCTGAGCCGATATGGGGTTCGACTCCGTCCTGGTTTTGGTCCCGAACCTCCTCTCGAAGTCATATCTACATCTGCTGATCCACAAAGAGTTTTGTCCACATCTGATCACTGACAGGCAAGTTTCACCACCAAGGTTGCGCAGCAATCGGAGATGCACGAGTACCGATGCGGACGCAGCCATGTTTAGCAGCACAATTTTTCCATGGAGACAGATTGCCGATAGGAAAATATTGATGGCGAACAACATTAGCGCCACCATGTGCACAGGAGGTAATGAAAGGTTGGCCTGATTGAGGGAAGAGGACGAAAAAAAAAAAAAACACAAAACAAGACCTAAACAATAACCACATTTTAAAAATGCAGCAGTGTATCCAGAATACTAATCTTCCTCACCCATTTACGCGCCAAGCTTTAGTGCAAATTAATGCACAGTCCAAGCAGTTAATGCTTCCGAAAAAAAATAAACAAAATCTTCTGACATGTATTGTTCAAAGTTCTGAGAAAGTGTATTTCCTTCAAACAGACAATGAACAACTACTTGGCATACATTGAACATAAATCTGTTAATTTTCAGAGACTTTACCCTTTATGATTGAAAATGAGAGTCAGAATTTTACATAAGAGTTTATTGATGGACTGAAGCCTTAATAAATCATTTCACATACAGTTTTGATCTTTAATATAAAGCATTAAGTAGGCTACTGCCAGAATTTTTTATTTTAGATTTACTTAGGATGTAAAACTTTCAATTTGAAAAAAAAAAAAAACACAAAACAAAAACATAAAACTCCACCCATTAACAATTTAAACATTATGAAATATTATGAATCAATGCAGTCAGTAATTTTAACAGAGCAGAGCAGGGTAATATAACCTGCTAAGTCTGAATCCTTGAAAATTGCAGAGAATATCAGTCTTTGAGGTCAACTAGCCTTTTAGGCCCAAGAAATGATTTCAATGAACAAACTTGCTTCATTTGCCCCACAGAGTTTAACTTCAAGGTCTCTCATATAACAACACTACCTATACATAGTCACAAAGGATACAGAGGCTTTTACAGGGGCCTCCGGATTACGGAACTAAACAAATTCAAGGGGCCACGTGAATATACTGGACCAAACGGTTACTGATAACACAGAAGGGTCACTTAAGATGCATAGAGCTAAAGGTCAGATGGCTCCCAGGTGAAGAAGTCCACCCCTCTCAGCTCCTCAGGCAGGTAATCCTGCTCCACTGGCATGCTGAATGCAGGGTTGTATTTGTACCCCTTGGCGTAGCCCAGGTCTTTCATCAGCCTAGTGGGGGCATTGCGGAGGTGGAGGGGGACAGAGGGGAGGGGCCCTCGGTGGTTTCTCAGGCAGGTCTTCACATTGGCATACGCCTGATACACCTCCACAGATTTGGGGGCCCGGGCCATGTAAACCACACATTGTGCAAGAATCACCTGCAGATATAATGAAAAGCGAAGGAGAGAGAGAGAGAATTTTTTCATTCTGGCATTGAATAAATACACGCCAGACCCACACCGACTTACACAGCTAGCACTCTCTCAGTGCCCCAGCGATATAAAGCCTGCCACCTCATACTTCAAGCACAGTTCCCCACCCATTATGCTACAGTGCTGCCTCAACACATGAGGATATACACTCACTGAACGGTTAATTAGGACCACTACCCTGAATACCAATGCTGGACTTGGCCTCCTTTTGCCCTTAGAACAGCCTCAACTCTTTGTAGCACGAATTCTACACGATGTTGGAAACATTCTCTCAAGATTCTAGTCTATGTCGAGATGATTGCATTACATTATTTTCACAGACCCGCCAGCGACACATTCATGATTCGTACATCCCAATGATTCTCCTTTAGAATCAGATCAGGAGACCTGGGAGGCTACTAATGTTCAGTACTTTGGAGTAATGCAAATGTCAGCAGTTTTAACCGATTAAGTGACAAGAAGCATGAAGGGATTAAGGGATTCATAGGATCAGCGACTCGATAGTTCATGTTTGAATGCTGAGGGATTCATAGGATCAGCGACTCGATAGTTCATGTTCGAATACTGCAGCCCGATTGATATTTAGGCATCCTAAAGGTCTCCAGAAAATATTCCCCACACCAGGAGACCACCATCACCAGCCAGAATTGTTGACAAAAGGTCGGTTGGGTTCAGGGATTAACTCTGTTGATGCCAATTTCTACCCCTACCACCAGAATGACGCAACAGAAATCAAAAATTGTCAGACCAGACATTTTTTCAATCTTGTTATGGTACAGTTTTGGAAAGCTTAAGCCAACAGTAGCCTCAGATTCCTGTTTTTTGTTGAATGGAGTTGAACTCCATGTGTTCGGCTGTTATTGTCGATCTGCCACTAGGTTGGATGTGTTGTGCATTCTGAGATGCTTTGCGCACAGAAGCTGTAGAGTGGTAGTCAGAGTTAAGCTCAAATCAGAATGGGCCATTTCCCCCGATCACTGCCTCTCATCTATTACACTTTCATGTTTTCAAAACATTCGATCGCTCAATGGTTCTTTTTTTTGCACCATTTTGTGTAAACTGAAGACACTGTAGCGCATGAAATTTTGGGAGTTTCAGAAATACTCGACCAAACCATTGGGCAACAACAAGCATCTGGTATTACATTCCCCCCTCCCCCCCTCTCAGTGCTCAGTGAGTGCATTATTGGCGATTGTTGCACGCGAGAGGAAAAAAGCAATGATGGGCAGAGTCGGCTCTCACTAGACAGTTTGAACTCACCTCACACTCCGGCATGCCAATGAAATGGCAGGCCTGAAACGCAGCCACAGCCTGGGGAAGAGCTGCAGGATCAGCTAATCCTAGGTGAGAGATACAGGACAACAGAATACTGGTACAGGTACTACAAGGTTAGTCTTTGAACGGGTCAACACTTGCTGATCTCAGATCTGCATCTCAAGCTGAAACAGGAAACATTTTCAAACAAACTTTCTACTGAATGGACATAACACTATGCTAATTCAAGAGCAAAAATTTACATTTGATGAATTTATTTCAACACACTTACTGCCAACAGACATTTTATGTAGATGTTATGGTCAGTAATAAAAAAAAAGAATCATTTAACCCACATTCTTTAAAGTTGGCGCTAAAATTAAATGTGTAGTGCAAATAAAATAAAAGCACAGGCCAGAAATTGTGCACAGCGAGGTATAATTTAATAAAAAGCTACCGTAATTTAGCTAATGACAACGTGCCCAAAGTGTTGGCCATGCGTACCATTCTTAAGCTAGACTTGAACAAACCCAACCTGTTTCAAACACCCGAACTACCCACTGGTGACACAAACCCAAATGAGCACGAGTGACATGCAACTTCCTAACATCGTCCACTCAAATTACTAAAAGTTACACACAACCAACCAATTTCAAGCACCAAAATTCAAGGTGTTCAGTAAGTTTACAAATTTCATTCAGCAAAATCTCCACTGGTGACACAAACATCTCCACCCGCGTCACTCACCTACGTCCTCACTTGCGAATCGAACCAGCCTACGGGCTACATAGAGTGGGTCTTCCCCTCCCTCCAGCATTCGGCCCAGCCAGTAGAGGGCGGCGTTGACGTGGGAGCCTCTCATGGACTTGTGGAGAGCAGAGATGCAGTTGTAGTGTTCCTCACCTTTACCAGAGCACACGCAGCAGAGAGAGAAGGAGAGGAGGGGGAATAGCAGGTTTATTACAGTAACTCCGGTCACAGTTGTCATGCAGGGTGCGGAGGGGGCAAATGTACAGCGAAGCTCGTCTAGCTATTCTGTAAGGGGTTACTGAGATACGTGTTGTGTAATCTGTGGACAGAATATCCTCCCTTCTCCTGAGCACTGCTCCTCAGGGCCTCAGCCATTGAGAGAGCTGCTGAGGGGAAATGCACACAGAACTGCATATACAATGGGAACCTTCCAACTGACGAACCTAAAGCCTGCAGTAATAATAATAATAATAATAATAATAATAAGACCCACAAGGAGAGGTTACGGGAATCTTGCGTAAGGTCTTGAGCACATAGCCGGGATGATGCATGAAATGGGCAGAGGAGCGAGAGAACTGTGGGCAAGCCTGACACCCAAGGTCACGGCAAGTGATCAGATGTCTTTAAAGGCTTCTAGAATAGTGCTGTGATTTTATTTTCGATAATAATAATAATAATAATAATAATAATAATAATAATAATAATACTACATTTTTAATTAACCATTTCAGCATTACATTCATTATTTTCAATCTAGTTCCCTTTTCTGCCTCATTTTAGCCTTTCACCATTATCAAGTTGTATTTTATGCAAGATTTGTCCACTGTAAAGCACATACCACTGCAATGCAATGCATGAGTGAAAGGTGAGATGCAGAGAAACATTTATTTAAGATTGTCATCATCACCTCTTAGTGTATATGATTTATTAGGCTCCCAGATATTAATACTACTTTATTAAACATTCCTTGATGATGATGGAGGCCCTTGAATGGGAGAGATTCATTCATTGTCACCTTCTCCTCATCTCTAGAAGTCACACAGAATCCAGGCCTGCAAACACATAGTCCCTGATGCCTTCAGAGCCAAGGCCACAGGTATTCATGTTCTTAACAACCAGGAACCTATCACAAATAATAAGGTTTTCTCTGGGGAATGTTGGGGAGACTTCTGTCCTGGATGACCACTGACAACCCAGACAGCAACCTGCCTCTCTCCATGCCATTGGTCGAAAGGCCACAGTACCAGAGCCAGAGTCACTGGGTTCACAGCACGCGTCGCTGTCTTCTGTCAGGCCATTGGGACTGTACAGAGCTAGACTGCCCTCATCCAATTTCATTAATGTTCCCAATGGTCATTGGATGGGTCCCTGACACACATCCCACCGCAAAAAAAAACAAAAAAAAAAAACAACAACAACAAAAAAAAACCTTGTGATTTGAGGAACCATTTCTCAGTGTCTTTAAACTGCTTTACTGCTTTAAAGCCTGTGAGCCCAATATCTGGTTTGCATCACTACAGGTGCCCGCTGTATAGAGGTTTCAGAAAGGGTGAGACGATGCCCATGTTAAGTGATCTAAGATGAGCAGGGCAGATCGATAATGAGACAGCAATGACCAGAATACAGCCAAGCTACTTTTCCTATTCTTTGCTGAGATTTTGACCTCTTGGAGTTCCAAAAGCCACACTAAGACCCATAATTTCATGGCTCTATCAAAACATTCTTCCCCTTATAGCAATGTTACCATTACTTGGATACAATTGGTGGATTGGTAGTATGAGAAGTCTTTAGTAAACTCACCTTCCAATACTTAATTAGTCTGATTCTGTGATGCTTTACTTAGCCAGACTAGCTTTAGCATTGTTGTTCATTGCATCACTACATTACGTGATATTTCTTCTCCACATTTATGATGACACAAGGTCTCCTGAAGACTCTGTAGCTCATTAAATCGCACAGATTTGCTTAAATTTGTTCCCGAGTTTTTAGTTAAGGTGTCAGTAGCAGTCAACACCATGTGACCTGCTGTCAGAGGTGTAAAAGCCCTTCAGTCAATGTAGGACCCCTGTTTCAGGCTAAGCATATGTAGGACATGAATTCGAACAGTAGGTGTCACCTTAGTGCTGTGGGTCATCCACTATCTAAGTAGGAACTTCCATCAGGTGACAGGTGCGGCTAGACAGAGGAGCACAAAGAGTTTTTGATCACTATGCCAAGCGAATGCAGAGTTATTATTTTGGTGTGATGTATGGCTATTTACACTACCTGACAAAAGTATTAGGACGTTCCTCATTCTCTCTCAACTTTTGATGTACGTGTTATACTATATATGCAAGTGTTTTAGGAATTTAATGGTGTCCTAAAATGTACATGTAAACATCACTGAACATTGTTGATCATTTGAGGAAGCTACAGATGTACATATTGGCATATTTTTTTCTCTGTACGAAAAATTCAGTTTTGATCTGTCACCAGTCAGAGATATTATCATAAACTATGCTTGCAAGATGGTAATTTTCAAAGTTACATGTTTCAAATTGTGTCCTTGTCACAATGGAAGGTCAATGGCTACTATTGATCCAATCATTATGATCAGGTGTGGCACATGGGGTGATTTTGATTCTCTATAAAAGGAGGGTCGAGACGTACGATAATTCAGTATGGTGTATCGAAAATGGGGTCTGTATTTTTATTTCAATCAACAACTATTTTCAAATGTGATACATTTAGTGTTTTTCTACTGCGCTGTAAGAAAATCACACACATAAATAGTGATGTCCTAATACTTTTGTCAGGTAGTGTAGATTAGGAATGCACCGAAATGAAAATTTTTGGCTGAAACCGAAAACCAAAAATGAGAAATGCTTGGCCGAAAACCAAAAACCGAAAGAAATAATTATGCCAGGTCTTACCTAACTAAAGTGAAGGCATTACAATTGCCTAAATTAATACTCATGCTTCAAAGAATAAATCAATTACAAAATTACGAAAAACATTTATTTAGCGCTGACATTTCAACAAATCACAACATAAAATAAAATAATAAATAAAATGTTTTACTTGTCCCCACTCATGAATAACCTACAGGCCTAAAACTGACTGGCTGCTGAAAAATTGTAAAATTAAATGTGTGACGTGACAACACAGCAGCCTGTGACACAAATGATTGGTCAGAGAGAATCGTCACTGCGAAAGACAACTCGCTTCCGCATTATTGCTAGGAAAGTGGCTTCACTTGGCATCATTGAAACAGGTCTTCAAGATGGGTAAAAAGCGTATTGTTTAAGGCAGCTTGATAAATATACTGTGCGTTGCCTTAACTTACAAACAGGGTTACGTTTGTTCACTGAAGCTGCTGCATTTATGAAATGCGTTTCTTTGTCTGGGACCCTGTTTGCAGCAAAAGTAAAAGCAACGGTGTTGTGTCCAATTCTGTTCCCCTAATTCCCCTTGAGAAAGTTATTGTGCTGCCCCTATTTTACAAAAATAGTGCGGAAAATAACTTTGCGGGTGCTAATGAAGCATTTTGCTCATAGGAAAGGTATAACAGATGAGATGATGCATCATAAAGCGATAATTTCTAATACTCTGCCATCTCCAGCTGTGATTTGTGCATTTGCTGCGTGTTTCGCCTTCAATTTCAAAGTGAAATGTTTATGAAGTCTGAATGTCAAGCTGATAAACAATAACTGTTTTGTCATGTGTTATTTGCTTCTTTGTTATGAAGGAAAAAAGGTAAATTAACATCCTCTGTGTGTGGTGATTCCATATTTTTTCCTAGGGGTTGTAGTTACATTATGGAATACTAATGGTACACAAATGCCTTGAGAATATATTGCCCTTTTCAATTAATACTCTATGCTTTTTTCGGATATCATTGCTTTGCGTTTTTAGGTGGTACATTATTTGATGTGCAAACGAATCGGACACAGAACCAGCTGCTATCCTACGCATCAGGACAGTGTCAAACAGAAATTGCAATTCAGCACTCGTGGACTTTAGTGCCATAATGTGGTGATGTTAGAGCACGTCCCCGGTTTAAACACATAAATATTCAACAAAATCAACAGAATAAAAGTCCAGACAGGCATGTGCTGGCCACACTTTTTGCTTGCATCATCACAACATCCTATTTTGGCCGTATTCTTTCGGTGTAAAAAGTCTTTTGGCCGAAAATCGAAAAATTTTTTTTTTTTTTTGCCATTTTCGGCAAAAAATTTTCAGTGGCCGAAATTTCGGTGCATCTCTAATTTATATGCAATGCTTACAGGTCTTGCATGCATCAGACTGCAGTCCACAAACAGTGCGAAATTAATATTCTTAAGCAGACATAAATATGGAGTCAGACTATTATTTCATCAGATGCTATGTTGTGCAGCTACGGTAAGCGTATCCACCATTAGCCAGTCTATGCAGCCCCTAAGTGGCATGAAGTAAATGCACGCTTGGCAGTAACAGTAGCCTATCGAGGTCAGAACAGCAGAATCCTTGAGCATCTTCAAACACCGCCTGAAAACCCACCTCTTCAGGCTCCACCTCTCCCCTGCTCCACTGCCCTGAATCCTGTCCCTACTTCCCTTGATTTGTTGCACTTAATTCTGTTTACCTTACTTCCTGATTGTTGACCTTGTTGCCATTTTGTTCACTTGACCTTGCCCTTGCCCTTTTCTTATTGGTTTAGATCTGTAACAATGGAACATGTTCGGTCACTTACTGTTAGCACTAGTACTTGTCTCCTAGGAGGTCTGCACTTTTGTACTGATCTTGTGCACTTTTGTATGAGAGCGTCTGCTAAGAACCTGTAATGTAATGTAACAGTATCCTCACCTTATAAAGCATGATCACTCCAAACTGGCTCTCATTTACATTTCCTGATTAGCAATCAAATATTAAATTGACAGAATGACTGGGCAATTTATTTTTAAATGGCATTATTGTCCATTGCATCAAAAAGTAATCACGCATTTACTAGTTCCATTATTGATGACATAAAACACTGATATGTCTTTTGAAGATTCTGAATTCGGAGCTCCTAAAATGGCATGTATTTACCAGCTAGGCCTATAAGTAACACTGTTTTGCTCCAATGTTTGAAATAGTTTAAGCCCAAGAGACCAAACTGAAAACATTTCGAATAAGTTAAGTGTTTTCTGAAAATAAAGTACACCGCCCCCCCCCCCAAAAAAAATAAAAAAATAAAACTGGAATTGGAATTCAAGCAATATTTTCAATTCATTTGTTCTTTTTGTATTACTGCCATCCGGACAATATCACTCGTGTTACATGTATGTTGTAAATGTAGCCTCTCAGTGATCTCGGTCACTTCTCAATTAATCATTTTGGGCTAATGTATTGGTCATGATTTATAATTAAATACATTGATTGATAGTTCGATTAAGCGATCTTAAGCAGAAAAAGGTTGAGAGCAGTCATGCCCTAAAAGGTGATGTTACTGAAGGTAGCTCTGATGGCAGACCATTGACCCGCATCAATATACTACTGTAGCTCTGGATTTTTGATTTATCCGAAAGGTCATTATTCAATTGTTGTCCATAAAACACAAAATTTCCAATACAGGTAAGGCTTCTGGAGAGGCTGCCACTCACAGTGCAAAACAAACTAATTCCAGGTCAATTTCAACTCACAGACAGGAGAACTATGCAATGTGCCCAGGCTGTTGGCTGATCACATAAAAAATGAGGCCAGCCAATCTTCTCCCTTGTACAAAAATCAGCTCACCAGCTGAGCAAACTCGGTCACGTGAGGTCAGCCAATGCAATGAGCTCACCAGCTTTATCATAGAGGATGTGAGACCGCTGAAGCCCCTCTTTCACATGGTCCTCCTGCACAACGACTTCCTGATCGGTGCCACCAGCCTTGGTCTGTCCCTGTCTAGCGGCATTGATCCGAGCCTGTACCGCCATCTGAAGCCCATTCAGTCCAGTACGGGCATCGCCATCGCACAGGTGGGCAATGGTGTCCAGGGCCTTCTGCTCGATAAACACGCTCAGCCTGCAAACCAGCAAGAGTAGCTCCCTTATTGAAAATAGGAAATGTTTTACTATCAAACACATTAAGTGAATAAATTGCTATGAGCAAGCTTACCCCTATCTGACTGGAGAGCGCTTTGAGGGTCTATGACTGCGGTGGGCAGCGAGGGCCGTATCTGTCCCTGGTTTTCACACAAACTTCTGGCCTTTAATTAGTTGATTGTCTCAATTAGCCAAACCATTAATGAAATCTGACGTTTCATGCGCATCTCTTTAAATTATCATGAATGACTACCAAAGACTAGTCTCGTCTCCCTTCATGAAACATTTTCCTTTGATCGAATCATTGTGAAAATCTATAATTGTGCATGCAATCAATTAACTCAATTAGTCAGGGTAATTGATAGGAATAAAAACCTGCATACACACCGGCCCTCCAGGACCATGATTGCCCACCCCTGCTCTATGAGAAGGCGCTATATAAGTGAAATGTTTGTTCATTCCTTCCTTCCTTCATTCGTTCATAAATTCCAAAACCAGTAAAAGAATTCACATAAGTTGCTTGGCACAAAGCAGAATCTGAAACAATTTAAACAATATTTTTTATCTTATATAGAAGATTTAAAATTTTTTTTGAATTGGTTAAAAAAAAAGAAAGAAAGAAATGATCAAGAGAAATGAAGACAAAGATCCTCAGGAGTTTGGAAAAATACACACTCCTTGAATGGGTAGGGGAAAAAAAAAAAAAAAAAAAAAAAGAGAACAGGAGTATCGGATATCACGTGATACACATCAGGTTTCCGTGACTCAGAGTCTATGCCACACAGCTACCACACAGCAAAACACAAACTGTGTCCATCTGTGATAAAGTGACACCTGGCTAAGGATGGCTGGAGGCAAACAACCCGCCCAACAGAAATCAACTTACAAGTCTCAGCATTTCAGAAGTGCAATTCGATAGGGCATTTGAACGGTAGCCTGGTAATTACCTTCACATTACTTACGAGGCTGAGATTTTCAGCAGGCGTGCGGAGCACATTTGAAGGCACACGTGCATGTGAGCATCCACATGCGTCAGTCTGTGAGCGTATGCGAACGCCAGAGAAAACATATTTTTATCCCCTCCAGCTCGCCTATGACAGTTGCAGTGCTCAGTTTTCTCCGATGACCCCCGGCAACCCAAAAAAAAAAACTGTCACCATTTCCATCCAATTACTGCTCTGCCTGATGAGATTCACCCATACACCAACGACAGCCCGAAAAAATTGTGACTAACATTTGACTCCAGCAAGGAGCAGTGACGTCTTTCCCCAGTGAGTAATGCACTTGCTCACTTCTAAAAAATTATGACCCGATACAACCTGGCAGACTCAAGTCCACCTCCTAAGAGCATATAATGGAAGAGGAAGGTATGACTGAAGTGGAAAAACCACCAGATCCAGCACCCATTTTGAGCCCAGAAGCCAATGCTGCTTTGCATGTGGGCTATGTTGGGATGTGATAATCGCAACGCTGCAGTAAGCTAGCAATATCAGCCACAAAGTAGCAGTTTATGGATTATGTTTTTGGAATTATCAAGCTAACAGAGTGAAGAGCCACATTTTTTTTTTAATCATTTTTCCAGTATATGCATGTTGGTATTTGGCAGGAATGGTTGTTCGCCCATAGCAAACGCAATTTCTAAACATGGGATCATTGTGTATTTTTTCATGATCTCAGGAACTTTGGGAACGGCCATATAAAAAAAAATTTTATGAAAAATAATAATAATGAAGAACTCAAAGTCCTTCTCAATGTGATATAGCAAAAATGAATGGGCTGCTGGATCTAAAATGAGTCATCAGTCAGTCTCATCTTTACATACAAACTTTGCATAAAGCGAATAAACAAGGACATCCAGCTGGGGACACATGAGCTGTTCTTCTGCAAATGAGATGCCCAGGCAACCAGACCCACTGCCCTGCTCAGTAATGCTGAAGTTGGATGCGGCCAAATTCCCATCATCTTTTATAACCCATCCATTAAGCTCCCCTTACCACTGACAACTGACAGTCCTTAAAATCTGATCAGGCAACAAGGGGCTGCAAGGGCTAAGCACCCAGGGGCCCAAATGGGGAAAATGTGACACTTCCCCCCCCATTCGTCAATGAATCGTGCCTATAGACACAGGGGCTCGAAGCCCCAAGGGTTTATTCGGGGGACGTTACTCTCGTATGCCAAGATATCAGCATAGTGTGGGTATATGAGTTAGGCACACAGCCATTTTTATTTCACACTGGGTGGCCTAAGCCAAAATGCTCATTGTTGAGTAAACCAGGGGGTTGTTCCTCAATGTGTTAGGAACAAATTTTTTCTAACTTATTGTTGCTTCATTGCATTCAAAAATGTAGCCTTCAACTCAAGTGAATTTTAAGAGGAAAAAAATCTCTGACTAAGGAATAATTATTTTTCATAAAATCACCTGTTACAAAATTATTGGCACCCCGAACAATTCCTAGGAAATAAATGTAATTGAAGTATTTCTGTCATTTCTACAGTAGCTTACAAAGTTGATCAGAGTATCTAGGAACATTTAACCAGTAATTCATCAATTCCTGTTTCCCTGGGGTATAAATATGATGCGACATAGAGGCTATTTCTCTTATCCACTCTTCAACATGGGAAAGACAAAGGAGCACACCATTCAAGTAAGGCAGATGTGTGTCGACCTTCACAAGTCAGGCAATGGCTACAAGAAAATAGCCAATCACCTGCACCTGCCCATATCTACTGTCAGAGGAATCATTAAGAAGTTTAAAACAACTAGAAAAGTGGTAAATAAGCCTGGACGAGGACGCAAGGTTATTTTGCCACCATGCACACTGAGGAGGATGGTAAGAGAAATAAAAAGTTCTCCAAAGCTCGCTGTTAAAGAATTGCAACAAATGGTAGCATCTTGGGGGCGCAAAGTCTCCAAAACAACCATCAGGCGCTATCAACATGCCAACAAGCTGTTTGGGAGGCATGCATGGAAAAAACCTTTTCTCACTCACAATCATAAACGCTAATGTCTGGAGTTCGCTAAGCGGTACTGGGACTTCAACTGGGACCGCGTGCTTTGGTCAGATGAGACCAAGATAGAGCTTTTTGGCAACAAACACTCTAAGTGGGTCTGGCAGAACACAAAAGATGAGTACGCAGAAAAGCACCTCTTGCCCACTATGAAGTATGGGGGGGATCGGTGATGCTGTGGGCCTGTTTCTCTTCCAGAGGCCCTGGGAACCTTGTTATGGTGCATGGCATCATGAACGCTTTGAAATACCAGGGTATTTTAAATCAAAATCTGGTGGCCTCTGCTCGAAAGCTGAAGATGGGACGTCACTGGGTCTTTCAGCAAGATAACGACCCTGAACAGGTGGCCAAATCTACACAGAAATGGTTCACCAGACACAGAATCAAGCTCCTCCCATGGCCATCTCAGTCCCCAAACCTCAAACCCATTGAAAACCTGTGGAGTGAGCTGAAGAGGAGAGTGCAGAGGAGAGAACCCAGGTCGCTGGATGATTTAGAGAGATTGTGCAAAGAGAAATGGTCGAAGATCCCTCTTTCTGTATTCTCCCATCTTGTGAAACATTATAGGAGAAGATTAGGTGCTGTTTTGTTGGCAAAAGGGGGTTGTACAAAGTATTAAAATCAGGGGTGCTAATAATTGTGGCACACATGATTTGAAGTAAAATAATTATTTCTTAATGTGGGATTTTTTTTGCCACTGAATAAATGCAACTGAATTAAAGGTTGGATTTTCCTCTTTTATTCACTGTGGTACTATATTAATAAAAAAAAAAAAAACTGAGTTTATTAGAAGCTAAAGAACACATCTTAACCAGGGGTGCCAATAATTATGGAGGGCAGTGTATTTTGACTATGTGTCATATAAATGTACATCAAGCAATGTTCCATTGATGGAAAGCATGCTGCAAATGCGAAACTACCTGTTGACTGTAAAAATGTACTGTGATCTGTACGTAACTGCAGTGGACACGACTGGTTACGGACGGAACAGTAAATTGAGGCCGGATTTTCAAGCTACAAGTAATTATGAGAGAACAAAGTCAATCTTGGATATAAATTTCGGTATCAGATCTTTATTTTAAGCTCAACTACATGCGTTGGGAGATATATTTTCAATAACTGCGTCGGGTGGAAGTTTTGTAATAAAACGTGCCAATTTTCGTCCAACATTTCAACCAGTTTTCGAATAAAAAAAAAAAAAAAAAAAAAAAAAAAAATTATTTTCTTTGTTGAATGTATAGTAATATTTATTTCTGTACAGTCGAACACGTCCTTGTGGGGTATTTTGGGCAAGGATATTATTGGTTTAAATTCAATAACATTTACTGGAAAATGAACTTGCAAAGTGAAGCATGTAATATTGACCCAGTTTCAGAGAATAATAGTCTACTGACTGTTAAGTCTATGTTGCACTTTATTATGTTGATTGATCAAATGTGTCGGTCAATAAAAAGTATTTTTAGGAAACAAGTTTGGGGTCACTTTTTAGTGTGAACTTAAATATTTGAATTATTGTGCCTAGTTAGAAGGTTTCTTATTAATAATTCAACTGAAAGTATCATTTCTGCCATTAGTTCTCCAAGACTCCTAATCATATTCAAGCAAAACAGGCACTGAAGCTGAAATATCCTTCAATGAATCGATATTGGATCGAATCGAATTGGGACCTTTTGAATCGAAATCGAATCGATTCAGGAAATCAGTGGCAATACCCAGCCCTAAAAATTAGCAGTATTAAACATAATCATGCTTTCATTCAAGCATCAATGACTACTACAAAAGCATTGCAATAAATATAGAGAATTGTAAATAAAAACAGAATGCAATGATTTGCAAATCTCATAAACCCACATTTTATTGACAATAGAACATAGACAACAAACCAGACGTTATAAGAGAAAATTTTACCATTTCATGAAAAATATTAGCTCATTTTGAATTTGATGGCAGCAACACACCTGAAAAAAGTTGGGAGAGGGGCAACAAAAGGCTGATAATGCATGTGGTACTAATTAAAAAAACAGCTGGAGGAGCATTTTGCGACTAATTAGGTTAATTTGCAACAGGTCAGTAACATTGAGTATTAAAATAGTTTTTTTTACCAATCTGAAAAAAATCTGTCAAAAAATTGTGGAACAATTTCAGAAAAATGTTCCGCAATGTAAAATTGTGAAGACTTTGAATCTAAAGTACATCATATCATCAGAGATTCAGAGAATCTGGAGAAATCTCTGTGCGCAAGGGACACATCCGAAGGTCAATATTGGATGCTCGTGATCTTTGGGCCCTCAGGCAGCACTGCATTAAAAAAGGTATGATTCTGCACAGGAGGAATACACGGCATGGGCACAGGTACACTTCCAGAAATCATTGTCTGTGAACACAGTTTGCCGTACAATCGACAAATGCTGAATCTAAAGCTAAATCTGTCATGCAAAGAGGAAGCCATATGTGAGCACCACCCAGAAACGCCGCCGTCTTCTCTGAGCCAAAGTTCATTTAAAATGGACTGAGGCAGAATGAAAAACTTATCTCCTTCAAGATTTAATCATGTTATCAAACATAAGCATTTTTAGGTAAAAAAACTTTTTACTATCCTCTTTGTTCTTCAACTAGAATATTTAAATAAACAGTGCCTACTCATAAACTCAATTTCCACGATTTCCTAAGATAATCTGACATCTGACATGATGATGCATTCCCTCCCTAGGATCTCCCAGGTATTGAATCATCTCAAGTTAAAACAATACGGTGGCTAATTAATGAATTCATTGAAGCTTCAGCATGTCTTCTGACGGGTGCAATGTTGGGATTGGAAATCCCAATTTTGCACCTGTCAGAAGCCATGCAGAGGCTTCAATGAATTTGTAAATTACCTACCCTATTACATCATCTCTGATTAAACCAATACGCATGAAGGTTGATGCAATACATTGGAGATCCTAGGGAGGGAATGCAACATCACGTCAGATGTCAGATTATCTTAAGAAATATATGGCTTGAGTTTATAAGTAGGCACGGTCTATTTAAATCTTCTAGTAGCAGAACGAAGGGGATAATAATGGGCATTTTCACAACAAAATACCTATATTTGATAACATGATTAAATAGTCAACGAGATGGAAAAACAAGTCGTAATTTTGAACAAATAAAGCAAAGATGTATACATTTCTGTAGGACAAGATTCATTAACATGGGTAACTGCCCACATAGTGAACTTGCCAATCCAAAATTGGCGCAAAAAAAAAAAAAGTTACTTCTTCAGCTGGGTCCTTTTCAGGGTCTCCTAACTCCACTATTATGCCTTGGGTATAGTCAATCTTCCTTGTTGAGACAGACCTGTCCTCAAATTGACGGAATCCAGCAAGGAATCTGGCCTCTGTAAGAGATCCTGGCCTAATAGGCAGACCCTGAAAACTGAATTTTTGATATCCAACCCATAAAAATGGGCCTCGCTGAAGCGGGCAATACCCCTCAGCCCCGAAGGTCACTGCTGCAAGGTCAAAGGTCAAACTGGGAAGAAACCTTGAAAAGGCACAACAACTACCCCCCATGGGGAGTCCACATACGCAATATGAACATCCTAACCCAAGTGGTTACAGAGAAATAGCCCGGACAAAGTTTTGAAAGTCAAGGTCACTGCTGCAAGGTCAAAGGTCAAACTGGGATGAAACCTTGAAAAGCCACAGCTACCCCCCATGGAAAGTCCACGTATGCAATATGAACTTCCTAACCCGAGTGGTTACAGAGATATAGCCCGGACAAATTTGGCATCCGCCCGCCTGCCCGCCGAAGGGACGCCAATACCCCTCGTGCCCTTGTCAGGCTGAGGGGTAAAAAGTTTCATATTTGAGAGGCCAATATCTTGCAAATGAAGAGAGATGGATAAATTTTGAGAAGAGATTCTAAAAGCATGGGCCAAAATTACGCAGCTCATACCTATGACTTGTTCCAAAAATATTGGCCTCCAAAATTCCTATAAATTAACATTTGCAATGAGCGCAGGCATGGCCCTTGAATTTTGGGGGGCCATATCACGGAAACCTCATAAAGTAGGACCCTAAAATTTTGCAAGTGTTCATTATGAATATAGAAATACTCCCAAAATAAATTTGAGCCAAATCTGACATGGTCACCAGGGGACCTCTTGTTGAGTTCATATGGAGTGACCCTATTAGTATTATTTTTGGGTACACAGACCTCTCCTACAAAAGACACCTAGCAACCTTGCAAAATGAAAGCATATATCATATCAACAGTATATCTAAAGGGAAAATTCAACTCAAAACAATAAATAATACACGTCCCTCACAAATATTTATTAGTGGATATCAATGCTCACAGATAAACCGTAAAACATAAAGAGTGAATCGCTTGACTGAAAAAATGTGAACTGATGCCATTTACCGATTACAGACTGACTTTTAAACTTTGCTCCATTGGCACATCAGCACACTGACTGCAATGTTCAAGAAAGCAAGAAAACAATGAGGTCCCACACTGATACTTATCTGCTGCCAAAAAATGATGGTTTCCATGCCAACCTGGTAGGTGCAAATGGCAAAAACTTCAAATAATTTGAAGTACTATAGAGAAAGACCCAACATCATTAGCCTCATCGCATAATTGCCTAAGTCATATTTTTGCCAATTTTAGATATCCACTGCCTGTTGGCAAAAAAAGAAGCATTTTTCCCATTTTTTCTCAAAACCATTAAAAAAATCCATTCCCCAAAATAATAATTTTTTAAAACAGAAAATAAACAAGAGGCCCAAGGGCCTTAACGGTAACCTGAGTATAGTATATCCAATGTTAAACCTTGGCCATTAGGCGTGGCCCTAATTTTGACCCCAGGGATCAGATTAATGGAAACTAGTATCATAAGCAATAGAGTATTCTAAATTGTATGTATATAACTTGTGGCTATTTTCTTTAAGCATAGAAGATTTCTCAAGCCATTTTGACCCTTGACCCCTGGGTAAGGGAAACTGTCAAAAATATCATAATATCATTCATCTCATTGTTGTAATGTCAATCAAGTGTGAATGATTTCCAGTAGAAATTAAACAGAATATACCCAAAAGTATCATTTTCCTATATAAACTATAGTAAACTTGACCCCCTCCCCTGGGGCAAACATGGAGCCTGGGGGTCATGAAATTCACAATTTTTATAAAGCACCTCAAGACACTTCCATCTATAAAGATAACTGGTTTCCACCATATCTAGGTATAAAAAAGTAAATGCAAGACAGTAGTCTTGCACTAACAGAGTTGACAATACATAGGTTTGGTCGGTGTGGTCTGTGAATATGCTCATAAAAACATCATTTTGCGTTTAAACAAAAAACGCTTCCGTGAAAGGAAGGAATAATACCTTCATTAACATATGTCAAGTTACATTTCTACTTCTGAGGTAAAACCGCATCCCGTGGGGCATTTTCCCCTCAAACTGTACAGGCAGTTGCCAAGTACCAACCAAAGGTTGTTGGTTTTCTCCAGGTATACTCCAGTTTCCTCCAAAACCTAAACATGACACATCCTTAAATGACCCTTACTTAAGTTGTGTTCACAATGTGGCTTATGATGACAATATAACACAGGGCAATAACTCCATCAAATTTGATTGAATCGGTCTGGTTTTCGAACTTCTTTGAGATCTTATGGATATAAGCCTGCATACAAAGTCTCATCAAAATTGGTTCAGAAATACTTAAGTTATTTTGTTCACAGGAAAAGTTTACGGACGATGGACGACGCACGACGACGGACAAAAGGGGATCGCAATAGGTCACGCCTTCAGGTGACCTAAAAAGCCTTAAAAATAGTGGCAAAGCCACTGTGCCTGCCTGGCCAAACATGGCCGAAATTGAACTTGGCCTAGATTTTCATTCCATACACATGCATATAAAATATGAAATGGATTCATGGAGCCACATTATGTAAAAAATAACTGGGCATGTTCTGAAGAGTTCTGCATTAATCTAAGAAAATAAAAATATTTTATTTTCTTGTCTAAAAATGGGTAGTAACTAATAGTTGTAACTAATTAAATCAATAACTTGGCTTCTAATCAGTGAAAGTATTCACAGCACATGGTCACTAAAAAATTTGTCATTTGGTAGTTAATAACAAATTAACAGATGGAGCACAAGCTAACGAGCCAAACCTGCATTGTGTAAAAAGGAAAGTGGGTAAAGAGGATGAAATGATACTTTCAAATCAAGATAAATAAACAGTTGTTTAACCGCAATAAACAGCAGCATACATAGGGGAGTCCCCAAAACCGACTTTGGGAACCACTGATCTAGTTGCTGCTGTGATTTAAGAGGTATAGAAAGAACCTCTATAAAGAGAACTTGCAAATCCAGTCAGCCTGAAGTGACTTAATAGCCTCCCACCAATCAGCGTCAAGGAATGCCTGGTGGCTGGCTCAACCGGGCGACACATGGCGCTCTGAAATTCCACACCCTCCTTGATAACTGGGCCTTCCCGCGGGCACTCACTCAGATCCGCTAGTGCGTTCCGCCGTGTCCCCATCGCCTGGCCCTCCCAGCACACGCAGCCCGAGCGCCGCCGCGGCCCGTCTCAGTATAGCGCTCATCGCCTCCACGCTCAGCTTCTCCAGGACCAGCACCCGACAGCGGCTTAGAAGAGCCCCGTTCACCTGGAACGAGGGGTTCTCTGTGGTCGCCCCGATAAGCGTCACCGTCCCGCACTCCACGTGCGGGAGGAAGGTGTCCTGCAGGGGAGGGACATGGGGCGCGAGGTCAAAAAAGCCCCAAGAACCCCGGACTTACCCGCAAACCGACGGTGAGTCTGCCTCCCTCTCCAGAAACCTCATTTAGCTTTCCTTCTGATACAGTGCCAGTGAAAAGATGATGACTGGACTTCAAGCAAGGACAAATGCTGTAACAAAGGAATAATGCTGAATAATGATGTGGACATAATATGACAACGCTGTTGTAAACCATGATCGGTTGTCTCGGCTGTGGGTTGTGATTTGTACGCCTCCACTATCATTGTATTGCAAAGAGTGGTTGAGAAATAAGCCATGTATTCCAATTAGTAGTTGTTGCATCAAAACAGGAGGAGCCCCAGTAAGAACTGTTGAGCTGCAAGACAACTGTGTGTGGGTCCGGTTTGAGTCCCTGCTTCAGCAGGTTAATCCATGTTTATTTTGAGCTCTGCACAATCGTAAATGCTAAGGCACTGCGGACAGATGGCTTAAGTTCTCTGCATTACAGGAATGGGCACTAACACCACAAGGCTGTTGCCATGTACCCACACAAACCCAAACTCACACAAACGCAATCCCACAAACACTCAAAACACTCTCCCACCAACACAAACACATGCAAGGAGAGAAATACACAATGAGATACACACATACTCCACAGCCAGGCTGGTCTGATTTTGGGTGTGGAGTGATTTGTTGCAATCTTTGTTTCATATTAGAGTGGTAAGAAGAGTCGGCCTGGCAGCATTACCAATTTTGGCTGACATAATGACTGAGACGTGAGCTGGGGCAGAGAATCCAACTGCCGCATTAGTTGTGTCTGTTGGTGTTAGAAACAAGCACAACAGCTCCTTAGGGGGTAGCAGAGAGTGCAGGCGCAATATGGTGTCTAGTTGCTTTTTCCCCTGGAAAAAAACAGCATCTGCTGGCAGGCTATGTCCAGGCTGTGGTCCCAAAATGGGCAGAAAAAGAATATGAGGGATGACACATGGTACAGCTCTGGTTGGGAAGGAGAAGCAATTCAACGGTAAATCAGCTGTGCGACAGGATTGGTAGGTTGTACACTGGATACAAGAATTCCGAAATTGGATCATATCAAACGCTACTCCTGCACGTTTGTGTGCGTGTGCTCAAAGCCCATTGCATGGCGCACACACGGGCATCCAAGCTGGAACGAGCCATGTTTGTTTTGGTTTCTTTTTTTTTTTTTTAAACCGCCAAATAAAATGAAGTCGATGGCCAAATGCAACAGGAAGTCTGGCAGGGTTTTATAGATGCATTAAATTCTTCAGAATCAGTTTAGATCATGACATGGCAATGAAATATCAAATGATATTGCTTTTCATGACCTCCCCGTGCAAGTAACGACAGGTACAAAAGGAAAAATCTTCGATCAAATTTCAATGCCTCTTGTGTTTACCGATAAAGAAAAAATATTCGATCATTAGCCTGCATATTGCGTTCCAAATGTCTAATTACAAACTGAAGTTGGCAAGAGCACAGAATACTTGGGAAGTCCACTGAAATAAGCAATTGTTAATAAATGTATAAATCATAGCACTTAAAAAAAAATATTTGTCGCAATTTAACCAGCATTTCATACATGAACAAAAAAATATTGTACATTACTAGCTTATATTTCAACGTCAACAGCAACATATACCGTAAAAGCACACCGTGAAACACTCGGAGCGTGCACTTCTATTCATTTCTGGAGGTAAATGCATCTTGCATGGGGCGTAGATGAGAAGATGCTGCAAGAACAATTGAACGCTAAAACAAAAACTGTTCAAGACATGAGCATATTTTCTTATTCAAAGACCAAAAAAGACGATCCTCATCAGCAAACCTGCTGGCTCTTGTTGAAACGGTGGATCTCGTCAATGAAGAGAATGGTCTTCCTTTTGCAGAGCCGCAGTTCGTTCTGGGCCTGCTTGATGACCTCTCGCACCTCATTGGTGGAGGTGCTGGTGGCGGAGAGAGTGACGAAGCGAGCAGAGCCAGTCTTTTTGCTGCGGTTGGCGATGATGTGGGCTAAGGTGGTCTGGGGAGGTACACAACAGAAAGATGAGGCATTAAACCATAAACTATGGACAAAACCACTGATGTCACCCATCAACTTTCCTCAGGTTTGGTGAAAGGCATCAAAAACCACTGATGGGCAGTTTCAGGGGCCAGAGTAAACACAGTACAGTTGCAGAGACTGACACCTAAGCGTGAGACAAATGAAGTAACCATCTACCAAGTCATCAGCAGAATATTTCGTTCAAAGAATATGGATTGACTAATCGACACCAGAAAACAACAGATAGAAATAACCCATATGGCACATTTTCCTCTGAGAAAAATGCCGCTTCCCTTCTATATGAAAACTGTTGACTCTGACTTGCATTGAAACTGGTGGATGAACTAACAGAACTGGTGCCAACCAAAGGGGTGTTGAATAGTGACAAACGTCACACCAGAGGTCACCAGAGTGTGACCTTCAAAAACGAAGCCCAGTTTAAACCCGAAACTAAGCACAGTGTCTTATGCATATCAACAAAATATTACAGCGCCTCTCGCAGCTCATTACCCTGGCTAAGATTTAGCATCAGCAGTTTCCTGAGCCAAAACCTCAGAGACAGGCTCCTCGTTTATTCAGGTGATTTGACAGCACCCCTGTGCTCACATTTCGCATGGGCGGAATCATCAAATGGCTTTTCAGGATGGCAGACATAATGGTCCAAAAAGCATGATAGGTCTAATACTCCACACAAACAATGCCTCCCATTCGAATGACTTCTTAATTTGCTGAATCATGCAAAACAAAACAAGATTTTGGCATACACTTGATCATCACATAAAAGGCTGTCCAGCTGTTTTGCGGTTTTGTCTTTACAGTTCACCTATCCATTCATCTATATGAAAAATACCGGTCTTCCTGGAATGTTATAGTTTATATATATGTTTATTATAAGTTCTGTTTCCTCTCTGGAACAAAATTATTGCAACACACTATTTTTCAGACTGACCCAACCAGTTTCAGGTTCTAAAAAAGTCTCTACTAGTCCCATCTAGAAAAATAAACTTTCAATTGAAAGAAAAAACGTAATGTTTCAGAACTCTTGTCTTTGGGTTTTTTACTCTTTTTACTCCTTTTGGTACAGTTTGGCCATGACATGGAGATGGGAGGACTTCAGGGTGCTTCAACAAAAACGTCATCTTATCCCCAATGGTCAGAACCAGGGCACTACCATTGATTTCCAGATTTAAATTTGGCCCCCATGATTCAATCAGAGGCACTTTTATTGAAACACATGAGGTTATTTCACAGAATGACCTGAAAAATAGGGCAAGGACTGCACCAAACTTCCTGGCTATAAATCAATAATTTGGCTCCAACTTTTTTGGCTATTAAACTCCAGAAGTGGCCATTAAAAAAGGAATTAGCTACAACATTGGCTATTATTTTCAAGTTTCCAGCTGGAACTCTGATTTTTGTATTGCCATTGTTATTGCTCTTTATTTGTTTCCTTTTTTTGACATGTAATTAATTGTCTATATTCCCTCAGTGTCCTATATTTGTATTATTTAGAATGATACGGAGAATGGTGAAATCTCAGCGTGCAAATGTGGTAATTTCACCTTTCGGCGGCAAAAAGCGCACAAGTATAGGGGGCGCTCAAGTCAGCCGCCGTAATTTTCATCCAAATCAAAGTAGGAGGTCCTAACCTATAATGACATTCATAAAATACCTTGGCTGAATTAGGGCGCAAGCCACACAACCCCAGGGAAAGAGTGCATAATTGCAAAAAGTTGTGATTTGCAGCGCCTCCTATGCAGCCGCCAAAATTTTCACATTTTACATTAGTGCAGGTATTAACGTTACAAGCTATAGTGATGTCCCTCTTTTCATAGTTCTAGTATCGGAGAAGTTTGTTGCAGATTTGATCATTCAATGCTAGCATGTTTAGCAAACTAATTACTCAAGCTACTAGTGAGGTAGCTTGAGTCTAGCTCTACCGTTTCGTCCATCTATCCATCTACCGTCTACATTGAGAATTGGAAACACAAAGTCGTTGGGGCATTAATTCATGAAAACTGTCGCACAAGTGTTCACCTACTTGGCGTTTAGTTTATGTTTTTGCTGATGTGGTCAGCTTATCTGGCATAACTGTTTGATTACTCTGCGTGTGCAATAGGCTACTTAACACTACAATCCTGTTTGTTTGGCTATATAGCAGAACATTTGTTATATTGGTGGATATGATTCTTCACTGATCATTAAATTGGCGATGTGTTCAGCTGATGGATGTCAGAACAGTCACAGATAATCAGACACTGAGTCTTCAGCGAGAGCTTTTTTTATTACCTCTTGCCATTAAAAAGCAATAAGATATTTGATATTGCTATTAAATGGAAGATGGGAGATTCTTTGGGTATTCTGATTCAGATGTTTAAGTATTTATTTTTCAGTTCTGTTGTCACCAAAAAACATATTTTGTTACACCTAAGGGACAGTTCTTTGGTTTGCAGTTTGCTTCAGTCAAAAGTTGTCTTTCACTTCAAAAAAAAAAAAAAAAAAACAACTAAATTATGAGCTGAATAACCTCAGTCCTTTGCTTTGCCTCGTTTTATACAATTGTTGGTTAAATGCAATGAGGACAGTCTTGGGAAATGTTGATATTATTTGTGAAATCGCAAAGCCATTTGAGGCACAATTTTGATTTAAAACAGCACAAGAAAGGTTAACAACTTGATAAAATTCCTTGATTGTATCAGTGGCTGGAACAAAAACCGACCAAGTTTGGGAACTGCTGTTCAAAGTGTGAGTTGAATGATTTTGTTTATGGCATTTGGATATTCTTCAATTCAATTTTCCTGTCTGAATACCCTGATAAACATAGCATACTACACAGAGCAATGGAAATAAATGACCAGTGCATCTAAAAATATTGTTCAATGTCCACTACCAAGAATTTGAAGGTAATCCTTGTCTTATAATAAAGCTCTTTGCAGCGCCAGAGTTGCAAACAGAGAGATTAAGTCAATTGTTGTTCTACAGCACTGCAGATCATGAGCTATTCTAAGGTGGTGAGCTTATTGAGCAAAGAGTCATTTTTCCAAATGCAATCAGAAAGGTCTTTATGGGTAATGGTTTATTGGTTTTTGGTTTCACATTAAGCTTCACTGGATTTTTACCAGGATATTTCAACATTTTGGCAAACTGGCCTATTGCCATAATCCCTATTGTTATATGAGTAGATACATTACCTTTAGTTACCTGTGCCCGGTGTTTTGAGATTTGAGGGGGGGGGGGGGTCGACGCAAGCTGCTCAGTGAACATAAGGAAAGCGAATGGTACAGGTCCCTCGCTCCTTCAAAACTCTTCAAATACGCAAACCAGCAGCTCCAAAACACTCTCGTTGACAACTTGTGACCTGCACATTCACCACGCTATGAAATGATAGTGTATAGAGAGAGAGATAATAATAATGTATAGACAGTATAATAATGTATAGAGAGAGAGACCATCTCTCATCACCATACTTCCTACCTGCCTACTTCTGGTGCCCAAGCTTGGGGGGGGAAAAAAAAAACATAATTTCTCAGTTTCAACATCTATGTTGTTTTTTTTTACCATTTGCAATTAAATATAGAGTTTAAATTATTTGCAAGTCTTTGTATTGCTTTTAGTTAAATAGCACACTGTGTCCCATCTATTTTGGAAATTGTGTTGTACATTTGTCACATAAATTAAGATCATCTTGTGACAGGATAACACCAATTGCCGAATTCTTCGGTGTGGGTACAGGCTTTCATTCTAACCATGCAGTTTCATACCTCATTCTACTAATCAACTCTAAAAGCTTTTGCCATAGACCCTTGATTAGTAGAATCAGGTGGGAAACTGCAAGGTTTGAACGAAAGCCTGCACCCACACCGGCTCAGTCTGGAAAAGAGTGAGTATCCCTGCTTTAGATCGACGTCATTTTCCAACTCTTTACTGTAACGTTGCGTTTCTCTTTTTACCCTACTTGTAAGATTACACTGATAAAATACCATAATGGCTGTTGTCTTGGCAGAGAACTAAGGTTCGATAGCTACAGACAAAGGCTAGCAGCCACACAGTCGCTCCCAACTGAGATAATATAATGCGGTTCACAGCAGTTATTAACCAAATTTTAGTAGTCTCAGCAATCTCAGCAGATGTTTTTCTTCGCTTGATGCAGGCCAGTAATTAAATTATACTTCTGAAACAGAGTAAAATCTTTTCTACGACCACAGGATATGATCTGACATGGATTTTCAATAAATAAGAAGCCACTAACTGCATCAGTTGGGGTTAAATTACTTGTCGCCAGCTGAAAAATATGAATCACTGCAGTAATTATCCAATGGAGGCCTCTTACCCTTTTGCTCAGTTAAATCCAGGTGGCTGGTGGGCAGAAGTATGAAATAATGTTTTATTTAAACTGTTAGTGCTTTCAATTTATTTACATTTCCCATTGATTAATGTAAAGTGTTTAAATAAAGCTTGTACCTGTGCCATTACATTTCACGTGATACTCTAGTCTCTAGTCTCTTTCAGTTGGGCTTGTAAAATCTTCTGCGGGCTAGTGAATTCTTTCTGTCACAAGCCTGACTGGAAAGTTCGAGCCCTGTGACCGCTTTTTTAAACAACAATTATGGGACTACATGACACAGGAAACTGACTCAGATAAAATGTAGGAATGAAATTTGGAATGCAAAACGATATGATTTTGATATGCCATGTTTTTTTTGTTTTTTTTTTGCGACCAATTGTGTTTTATTTGGGGATTACTCGTTTACCCGTTTGCACCCCTAGTCGCCAAGATAAAAAAAAAATGTAGCCAAACTGCACTGATAAATTTCAGGGTTTAGCCTCAATGGATAAAACGGGGTGTATGACTCAGGTTAATCTGGGTGTGCCGCAGGGGCTGGAGGGAGAGCCTACACCATGTCCTGATGACTCTCGTACTTACAACCAACAATTTTCGGGGATACACACAAAACTGTATGAAATAAATCACAGAAGATAGGGGCATTTGTCAAGGAAATACAGAAATAAGAGAGTCACTTTGCAAATACCACAGTAGCTGCCACATCCAGTCAATCACAGACTCTTAAAAGTCAGACTTTGATGTCCACAGCAAAATATTATCAGCTGGTCTACACTGTGTGTCACCATGGTTGGCATTTATGAAGCCCCACTTCACTGCCAACAAATTAAAGAGACATGGGGTCTCATTCATGAAACGTGAGCAGAACGAATGTGTGTAAACTGTTTGCAGACGGAAATTTACGTGCATCTCCGCATTCACCATTATTTTAGTAGCTCCGATCTTTTCTAAGCTACTAACAAAATCTACACGCTGCTGACCACGAGTAGAGCTTGTGAAAATTTAAGAATGCACATAAATAATGCTTGTCACTATTGAAAATTAAAATTTGAATTCATATTGCGCTCTGTTATGTACACAATATACAGATGCCTTTGAAACGCGTGATATAGCCTAAACATGACAATTAAAAATATAACACATTTAGTTAAATGAGTTGGCAATTGGCAGGTTTAAAATCCAGATTAGGTTCATGATTGTGAATTATCTATGTGAATCGACTCAATAGATTACACATTCTTTCTCCTTGTTGAATGATGATAATAAAAAAATTAAAGTGGAGGCACGTCGCTGTCTCCGTCAGCGATGCGCTCGTCAGCAGTTGATAGTTTGTCTCATGAATAACAAAAGGTAACAAGTGACATTCATGATGAAGCCTGTTTTTCTGCTCCAAGAGTAATACTTTGAGGTGCAGAAAAACAGGTTTCATCAGGAATGTCACTTGCCACCTTTTGTTATTCATGGGACAAGTGGTGACTGTGAGCCTCCTCCTCCTGTGGCTGATGTATTTATTTATTTTTTTTTGTGCGCTTATGCGTTTCTTGGCCTCCAGTTTCATGCCAGATCATTTACTCTTCACCTTGGACATCTTTGGGCTATAGAGACAACATTAACAGCATCTATCACCTCCCTCCAAGCCTTTGCTTTGCCTGTCCCACCACTGCTAACAGATGAAAATAAAATGTTTTTCTTAACTCCACCCAAAATTATTTCTGTCTCTGCTTCGGTATAATTATTTTTTCTTTCTCTCTCTTTCTTTGTTTACGCCATGACTGACAGGTTGACTGGATGCACCTACACCACCTTATATGGTGGTCATTGACAATTCATGGGCGGGAATTTATGCTAATAGCTGATTACCGGGAGCGCGCTGTCACTTAACGATGGATTGGCATTCGTGATCATACACACGAGTTTACGATCAAATCTGAGTTTCCCGCGGTGTTCATGAATCCGGAGTAGGTTTTTAGTAGCGTAGGCTTTTATGTGCAAATCTACGCACAACTTTACTAACGTTTCATGAATGTGACCCATGAACTTTCCCGAGGCTGCAGCAGACCATCCTCTGCCAATCTGTAAACTCTCCGCCCATTATCCGCGACCAGTCAGCAGCATACGAGTGAGTTTTCATTGAGCAGATTGGTCGATAAGGTACAAGCAATTGCTAACCTTTTAGGTTTTATTTAACAATTCATTTATTGAAGTTCTTCTGAACACGTTCTTCTTTCGAAGTTCGAGCGCTTAATGTATGCGTCAGAACTCACAGCTGTATTCGCGGTGGAACTGGCAGAGTGCAGACAAAAACAAACACGGTGACCCAATCAAGGCATAATCAATTGCTATTGCCCTTATATTATTTAGGCATTACGATCCAATTTGATCTGCGACATAAGATATACAGCACACAGTGAATACGTTTCCTTTCATTCATTTTCTATACCCGCTTATTCCTCACTAGGGTCGCGGGGCGAGCTGGAGCCTATCCCAGCTGGCTACGGGCAAAGGCAGGGACCCACCCTGGACAGTTTGCCAATCCATCGTAGGGCGCACACACCATTCACAGACCATTCACTGTAACACTCATATCTATGTGTCTCCAATTAACCCGATATGCATGTCTTTGGACTGTGGGAAGAAACCGGGGTACCCGGAGAAAACCCACGCAAATACGAGGAGAACATGCAAAATCCACTCAGAAAGGCCCCAGGCCAGATTCGAACCCACAACCTTCTTGCTGTGAGGAACAACAAATAATGGGTTTCCTTAATCATTAAAACGATAGCAGGTTACAAATCAAGACGATTTGGTATAGAATGGGGATATGAGACGATCCGCAGGTACAACAAAGTTGGTTTGATATCTGCAAAGTCTAGAACAGATTACAAGTTCCACCAGGTGCGAGATCTCTAATGCCCATGTGTCAGCGTTTGTTTCTATTTATGCTCAAGACGGTTTAATCAATGCCAGCTTGCAGGAGTCCACAGGGTCATAGCCGGACAATACTTGCCAAATGAGCTACTGACGCATAGTCATTCGGAATAGCCTCCAATTTAAGCGACAGCATATTTTCCATTCTAAATGGGAATAGGCCCTCTCAGTCCAAGTGGCACGGTTAGGACTTTAATCTTCGGCTTCAGCCATTCTTATTCGCCAATAAAGTTCACGCAATCGTAAAAGTTCCAGTAATACAATTCTTCCAAAGTCCTCAGACCAATCGATGCATAGCTTTTTTATTCATGTTTAACACTTTGGATATTTAACAATACCCAGTCTACCCAGCTGTGATGCTCAGTAAGCAATTTCGTCAACAGAATTAAGCAGGAGTCAAGAATTTTTTTAAGTTGCACGCTAGCCAGCCAGCGAGCAATACACAAATGTTGCCAACAGTTTAAGATTGATTAAGCTGCACCTATCCGCCGACTTTTTCCGCACCATACCTTTCCGCACCCTGGTGGTCCCCACAAAATCAGGGAAGGGATCTCCTGAGAGTCCAGCAGCGACCGGATCAGGGTGCTCTCCCCCACAACTTTATTTTGTCCAAAATATTCTTCAAGCGTACTGGGTCGCATCAGCTCCGCTAATGGCTTGCCGCGATCTAGCAGTGTGCACACAGGGAACTTAGCTCCACAGGTCGCGGTTTCGGACGTTGCGGCGGTTCCACAATTTTGAAGCGGAGGAGGGGACGAAGCTTCCTTTAGTTCTGAAGAGGTCCGTTTTACACCTTTGCCATTAACAGCTGAGACGGTCTGTTTGCCGGAGAAAAAGTTGTTCCGTTCGCTCTGATTTGGAGGTCTACTTTTCTGAAACATAGTAAATACCGAGAACGGAGCAGCGCGAAGAACTTCTTTACCACAGTTTCCTTCCCCAGCCTGGGCATCCGTGTTCCGTAACAAGGGTTCGTCCGAATTGCGGATTTTTTTGTGTGGTGGTCCCTTTTCGGAAACGGTGTCAGAGCATGATGCTGAAGACTTTGCATCATGCAAAAGACAGTTGTCCAGGTGAGAGTTGATTACTGACGCAGCAAAATCCCTTTGACATACAGGACACTGAACAGGGTCGGAGTTTCCTGCTTCTTCCGCCATATTTCCCGCGAAACTATCTGGGATGTCGTATTATTTCTGCGACAAAACAATTGATAAGTCGCAACTAAATAGTATGATCCAAAGACAAGTCAATGGTATGGCCTGGTGATTTGTTAACTAGGCTACTACAGTCATGACTGAGCCAAATAATAAAATGTAGGCCAAATATTACTGGAAATTTCATTCAAAAGTTTATGGGGGAACACTTTGTTCTTCTTTTTAATATAAGCTCCGACAAACATTTGGTGTATTATCGCCACCTAGCTACTGAGTATAGTAATTAATAATTATATCTCAGGCTTGATATAAAAACACCAGAGTTCCTTACCCAGTCTTTATCTTCGATAAAAATAATTAGTCCCTACATCCCTGGCGTCTGACTCCAGCCCAGTTTCCTGAATTTCATCCCCCACCGCAACCAGAATCCTCGAAATTTCCCCTGCTGCGTCCACCATGCTAATTTCAAGTTCGGTTTCAATTTCACAAGCACCATCAATAACAATGGCTCCTCCTATTCATATTGATAATTCCCTTATTTCTTCTCTCTTGTTGCTCACTTACTGTTGCTGCTTCATCAAGTTCTCTCCTTACCGTTTGCTTTTCTCCCCGTGCCCTTTTTGTTGCTTCTGCGCAAAAGCTATTTTGTCTGGAGCTCATGTTCACCCCTTCCCCCTCCATTTTTCTTCTCTCACTGAAATGCCCAAAATCATGGTTTTGTCCATAGTGTAAACATATAGCCCACTATTTGGTTACAATCCTCTTCGTGACACCCATGCCTTATACAGTGTGCATCATTTTCCTACGAATTGTTGCCACGTGTCCCTGTTCCTGACACCAATATGACCTTTCCTATGGGCTCACCCCATCAAAAGTCTAACACTATTAAATTGCTTCCTTGCTTTTCTCCAGGCTGATGGCTTTTCAGTTGCTATGCAGCGCACAACTCCCTCTACAGCCTAAATGCCCTTCTGCCTTCATGTAGTTGAAACCCATAACCCCCTTCATAAGAAGTCATAACATTTCTCCCTTCATATGTTCTTATTGAGATGCCTCATCTCTCTGTTTTCTTGAGTAACAACTGGAAATGACCAGCCCAGTCCTCGTTATTCTTCCTCCCCTTATCTCCCATTTCTTATATTCAATAAATGTCCTCACTCCATGAACATCAAAAGATACAGTTTGCTTCCTTACTTCCTTTAACATCCATCTTCATTCCCATTGCATATTTCTTTCTTTCTCCTCATTTTCAGTTCTTGTTTTCCTTTTTTATTTTTTTCCCTCCACCACAATGTAATCTATTTTGAAAGACCATTCACACGTAATCAAAAAATATTCAAGTTTCCCTATCATGTCACCAGGTGCACAGCCAATTAGCTATTATAAGCCATTTCAAAATCTGTCCAACATGACATCACAAAGAGGAGTTAGCAACTTGAGTAATAAAGGAACTGGTTAACTTGTTGGCCAAATTTTATTTTTTGTTTCTTCAGGGTGGTCAAGAGGTAATAGATTGCGAAATGGCATGCAATTGCTAATTGGCTGTGCACCTGTTGACATAATGGGGAACTTTCAATCCAAAAATACACGCAAAAAATTTTTCAAAAACAGTACGATTCCAACCAAAACTAAATTTTCATGCCTTTTCTCACTCCAAAGTCACAATGCCATTGGGAAAAAAAGTGTACAACATTGTTGGATATGTTGTCTGCCAAAGTCAGAGCATTGAAATGTAGCTGGCTGTGAAATACAGCAAACTAGTTGGGGTTTCAAGTAGTAGCTGAGAAAGTCAGGCCACGGTTAAAATTTGCCTGTAGCATTGGTTAATGAGTGCATTAATTGATTGCAGTATTGATTGATTATTTGTTTGATTGATTGATTGATTTTATTGTGACGCCCTAATTGGAAACTGAATCTGGGCCATAGACTTTGAATTTCCATTACTCCACTATGTCACATCAAAGGCCTGCGCTGATGTATTTCTTGTTTTTCTTTGTGTTGTCACAGTTCAGATCAAAAGCCAGGTTGTGAGAAAAGGTCTTCGATCACCCCACTGAAGAAGCTAGAGTGCCATCGGGACGAGGGGCTACAGCATCCTGTTTCTCCTTCTACTACAGTGGCCACACTTAAGCAGGATAACTCTGACAGCCAGTTCCTGACCAACCAGGTGGTTTTTGGCCGCCAGGAGAGGGTTGAGACCATGAGGAGCTTCCGAGACCTGAAGCATATTGGGATGGAGGGAGATTTTGGGCAGGTATGCAGAATCTGTTTATTATCCCTTGGATTGGATCAATGGAAATAAATTAACACTAAATAAGCTGATGGTGGGAATGTTTGCAGATTCACTAGAATGCGCTCCATATACAGTTCCATTACAAAGTGTTTTTGATATATTTGTCTCGTGCAGTTATTTAAAATCTTCGGGCAGAATTTAATATAATGTAAACGCACCCAAATTAAATGCAAGATTTAGTTCTTCAATTATCATTGATTGATCAGAAAAAGTTATCAAAAGCCAGCTGGCCCTGTATGGAAAAGTAATTGCCCCCCCCCCCCCCATAAACTAATTTATTGAAAACTGGGTTAAAGTTGAATAGATACGCCCAGGCATGATCATTGCTGGTCTCGGATATAAATACAACTCGGAACCTTTCATATAATATGAAGCTGGCTAAAATCCCGTTAACCTGACATGTTCAGAAGGAATTCCTGCAGAGATTAGAAATAAATCAATCAAAATTTGTCAGTCTGAAAAGGATTACAAAGCCGCTTCGAAGGCTATGCCACTCCAGTAAACCGCAATCAGTGTAGTGATCAAGAGAAAACTCAAAATGGAAGTAAATCATCCGGAGTGTGGATGGCCGACCAAAACTCCTCTAAGACCACATCGACAACACATCCAGGAAGTTACAAAAGAGCTTAGATAATCATGTAAAGAACCGCAGGGCTCACCCACCTCTGAAAAGAAAAGCAATGAAGATTCCACCAAAAGAAAGAAAATAGGGAAAGATTACATCCATGAGAGAGTTGCAATGAGAAAACTACGGCAAGCCCGGGGAAACATAAAGCCTAATATCATATTTACCAAGAAAAATTGAGAAAAAAATTAAAACAATGAACCCTAAGACTTTTGATATAATGTAAAGTGGACTGAAGAGTCCAAAGTGGAACTTTTTGGAAGACATGGGACATGTTGCATTCAATGTAATGCCAACACATGACTGCATTCCTTGATTAGGAAATCAAACCATAATTCAAATGCATTGTGATGCAGCGGTGACACCCTGCTGCTTTAAGTCCTCGGGACCTTGCTATCAATGATAAAACCATACATTCTGTTCCCTTCTGGAAAATCCTGTAGGAGAATATCTGGTCCTCAGTCTGTGAGCTAACACTGAAGCGCAATTGTATTATGAATCAAAACAATGATGGTAGCATATGAAGAAATCTGCCTCTGACTGGTTTCAGAGAAACAAAATTATGATTTTGCACTGGCTTCTGCAGTCATCTGAACCTCATTGAGATGCTGTGGTAGGACCTGAAACAGTCAGCTCATTCTTGAAAACCCTTTGTGGAACTAATTACTGGAAGTCTTTGGTTTTATTATTTGCCACTAGAGGTGGCGCAAACTTTTATTAAGCTTGGGGAGCAATTACTTTTTCACGAGTGATAGAGTTTTAAGATGCCCTTTTCCATCAATAAATTATATGACCATTGAAAAGCTGAATTTTGTCTTTCCTCATGTTCTCCTTGTCTTATATTACATTTTCTATGAAGCACTGAAACAATTTAGTGTGACAAATGTTGAAAAATAGAGGAAATATGGAAGCAGGCAAATAATTTTCTCAATATTGCACCTTAGGACTTTGTGTTAAGAGAAGAGATACATGAACTATTGCACCTGCAGGCTGGTCTGCATGCTGGTTCCTTTTCAAGTTTTTATAATTTTATAGATATAATTTTCTTACAACTCAATTAGCTACCTGAGTTTCACTCCTGATTTTGAACTTAGTAAAATCATTTGTATACACTTTCAGCCTGTGGCACTCGCCAGTTATAACTCAGTTGTCTCAGAAAGATTTGACTGAGCTGATGAAAATATTTAACAACAGAAGTCAGCACAAAATCCCAATACAGATCAGCCCTTGTCGTGCATCCCGGATACAACAACATGAATGCATAGAATAAACAACTTTGAATAATCCTGTAAAGCAGTGCCATCTTAAGCTCTTTCCTATTTTCTATCTTTTTGACTTTTTTATTGCCGTGTTTATGGAGCAAACAATGTGCAATGAGGAGGTACAAAATAAGCTCCCAAGTATTCTTCCTTTAGTTCCAGTTATCTTTGCTATGTTTGGTTGAAATGTGCATATTTCTGCTTCCCTATTTGAAACATCTCATCTTATTCTATTCTAAAGGAAAAATAAGCATGGCTTTATTGGGATAATTAACTAATTTGGTGGTGCGACGAATAAATTTACTGCCGCACACTGCCCCTGTGGAAATGGAATTACTCGCCTGTTATAGCAGTTAAATGGTGACATCTAGTGGGAAAGTGTTTTTTATAGCAGGATGTATTAAAGGTAGGCCGTCGACAGAGGGAGGTATTACCTCCCCGTAGAATAGAAAGCCCATCGGCAAGTCGTTGAGCCAAGTTTCTCTTTTTATATTTTCCCATTTTAGAATGATACATTTTATTTCAGTTCAGGTACAGTGAATTCCTATTTTGTAACAGCAGAATCAAATTCATGACCGTGCTAACATTTTTACATACCACATAATTTACAAGTATTTTCTGCCATCTACTGTTTTTGTATCTTATTTATCAAATTGCAATTCATCATCTCAGCTGACAACAGTGAACGACTGAATTTAGCTGGTACAGCCAGTCCACTTGTGCTTGATGGACATGAATCAGTAATTCATTATTATCCTCCTGGCATACAATGCGAGGGGATATGGACGTCAATGTGGTTGTCTGTCCATCTGTCCATCCATGGACATTTTGTTTCCGGAACAGAACTTGAGTACCTTCCAATATTTTTTAAGGAAACTTGTTGCGTGTATTGATCAGGTCCTAGACTGGTACCTATTGAAATTATGGGATTTCTGGGATTAGATTGTGGGGGCTGGAGGGATATGTCATCTTCTGATGACTTTTTTCTCACATTAGTCCAAGGGGGGCACAGTGGCCCACTGGTTAGCACACAGCAGGGAGGTTGTGGGTTCAAATCCGGCTTGGAGCCATTCTGTAGGGAGATTAAATGCTCTGCCCATGTTCGTACGGGTTTCCTCTCAGCACTCCTGTTTCCTCCCACTGTCCAAAGATATGCATTTCAGGCTGATTGGACACTGATTTGCCTGTGAGTGAGCGAATGTCTTCCGATGGTGAGTGAATGGTGTGAGCGCCCTCTGGTGGATTGGCAAACTGTCCGCAGTGTGTCCATGCCTTTCGCCCATAGTAAGCTGGGATTTGCTCCAGCTCACCCCTGATCCTAGCGCGAAGGAAGTGGTATAGATAATGGATGGATGGATGGGCATTAGTCCTTTTGAGGGATTTTATGCTTATATCCAGGGTGACTTTTTGCATGACGTAATCCATTTACTTGACAAAAAAATTTAGATAGGCAGTTTCTTTTAAGTGCCTCTGAAAGGTGCATTATTTTTTCTGGCTTTCAGTGGAGTTCAATTTGCATTTAACTTTGCTGTCAATGAAAATTGCACCTGCGATTCTGAGAAAGTTGGAACATGATGGAAAATGCTGGTAAAATCAAAAAGATGTTAAACGAGTCCATTCTTCCTCTACTGTATTGGAAATACACTATTTAATGCTTTAACTTGTGACTTCAATTGTCTTTTGAAAATGTAAACTTTTCTCGAATCTGATGACTGCAAAAAAAAATTTTTAAGTTTTGGCAGGGCAAATTTAGGACTAATAATGATGTGCCAAGTTACAAAAATAGGTTGGGTCGAACCAATCACAACGCTCTATGTTTGTAGAGAGTCGTTGGGCTGGCTTAGCAGGATGACGACATTGCTGCGACGGTGCAAAACAACGGAGATGGCTGTGGAAAAGAAACACCAGTCGTTTGAATCAGCTTTGGCATTGACTTTGGAAGAGTTAGACTTGGGCTTTTCTTTGAAAGATGAACAGAAAAAGGCACTCAAGTAATTTGTTTCAAAGACTGATGTATTTGCTGTTTTGCCGATGGCATACAGCAAACATTTAATTTACCAGCTGGCTCCGCTGGTAGAAAAACGAATGGGAGCCAGTGAGTGACTGCGTTTACATTAGGGGGGGGAATTGATAAGATTTTATCAATATCAATGCCATTGTCGATTCTGTTTATCAATCCAATTCCTTATCAATTCTCCTAACGATTCCTGAGTAGTTTTTTGAGGGGAAAAAAGTAGTTCTACAGTCTTCCGCTGTTTGTATTCGTGCAGCGGTTGAGAGATGAACGTTGTTCGTATCCATGAGGCAGTAGCACCAAGAACGCTGTACACCGCTGGGAAGTTGCAGTGGTTGGCTCACTGAATATCAGTATCCCCTGGGTGCTCGGCTTAGCTCTTGTCTTGTATGCACCTTAGCCAGGTCTCATGAACAGTAGTAGGGCCAGCCAGACAATAACATTGCATTATGTAAGCTTACCAACAAACCTGATGGATATTTATTTTCCTACCTCACTCTCGCACATTCTGATCCGAAGTATTATGACCCAACATTTTGACTTCGGTCATTGCTGAATTAATTGGTTTCTGTAGGCAGCATTCACGGGCTCCTCAGTGCTAACACAGCTGGGTGTCTGGCTCCTAGGCTCTATGGTTCTTATATCAGCTGCCCAGCTAGTCTCTGACCTTTATATTAGCTAACTATACCACTGCGATGCGCAGCTTTTTTTTTTTTTTTTATCGTGTCGTAAAATTGATGAAACTTTCGGGAAAAAAACCTTTACTCTTAGCGACAGCAAATATAGCCGAACGTGGCTAGTTAGCGACACTTTTCAGTTGCCGTCTGGCTTATTAGTTAGGTTAATGTTGTTAGCTAGCTTGTGGATGATGGACTTAAATGTAGAAACACATTTAGCAACAGCAAGTTAGCTTGCGAGATAGCGTGGGATATGATAAATTGGCTATATAGCTAACTACACTTTCTATTTACAATCAATCAATCAATTTACATTTACAGTACAGGCCAGAAGTTTGGACACATCTCATTCAATGCATTCCTTTATTTTCATGACTATTCACATTGTAGATTCTCACTGAAGGCATCAAAACTATGAATGAACACATGTGGAATTATGTACTTAACAAAAAAGTGTGAAATACCTGTAACTGAAAACATGTCTTATATTCTAGTTTCTTCAAAGTAGCCACCCTTTGCTCTGATTACTGCTTTGCACACTCTTGGCATTCTCTTGATGAGCTTCAAGAGGTAATCACCTGAAATGGTTTTCATTCACAGGTGTGCCTTGTCAGGGTTAATTAGTGGAATTTCTTGCCTTATCAATGGGGTTGGGACCATCAGTTATGTTGTGCAGAAGTCAGGTTGATCCACAGCTGACAGCCCTACTGGACAACTGTTAGATACATAATTCCACGTGTTCATTCATAGTTTTGATACCTTCAGTGAGAATCTACAATGTTAATAGTCATGAAAATAAAGGAAATGCATTGAATGAGAAAGTGTGTCCAAACTTTTGGCCTGTACTGTATATAGCAACTTTCACAACAGCAGTAGTCTCAAAGTGCTTCACAGGTTAAAAACAAAAACAGTTCAAATATAAGTAAACTGTGTTAAGTAGTGTGTGTGTGTGTGTGTGTGTCTGTGTGAGTGAAAGTGTGCATGCGTGAATGCTCGTGTATGCAGCTCAGTCATAGGATGTGCTGAATAAATATGTTTTTAACCTTGATTTGAATATCGTCAGTAACTCTGACTCCCTAACTGTGAGTGGTAGGCTGTTCCATAGTAGAGGTGCCCTATGTCAAAAGGCCTTACCCACTACCGTTTTCTGTATTATACGTGGGACAATTAGTAGTCTAGCGTCCTGCGACCGGAGGGCACGTGCTGGTGTGTATGGCTGTAGTTATTTAGTTAAATAAGGTGCACAACCATGTAAAACCTTAAAAGTTAAAAGTAAAGTTTTAAAATCAGCTCTGGCCCCAATTGGGAGCCAGTGTGGGGACCCAGACAGCAAGCACCTCCGCTCCGGATCTGGCCCGGCTCTGGGCCGGATCAGCCGGATTCGGTACAGAGCTGGGCCAGATCTGGAGCGGAGGTGCTTGCTATCTGGGGAACTTAAAACTGGGGTAGCCTAAGGTGTTCGAAGCGCCTCGTTCTTGTAAGAATTATGACGGCCGCATTTAAAATAAGCTGCAGGATTTTTTATGGCACTTTTGGGACAGCCAGAATAGAGTGAATTACAATGATCGAGGCGGGATGTTACCAATGCGTGATTTATTTTTCACTGTCCGATTTGGAGAGGAAGTCTCTCATTTTCGCAATATTTCTGAGGTGAAAAAAAAAGCTATGCGAGAGATGTTTTTAATGTGAGCTTCAAAGGAGAGATCTAGGTCTATAATAAGACCACGATTTTTGGCAGTTTGATACCGGGTGATGACACGGCCGTCCAAATTTAATGTGAGATCAGACAGTAGATCTCTTCGTTTCTTTGGGCCTAGTACAAGAAGCTCTGATTTAGAAGGATTGAGAAGGAGGGAGTTTGCTGCCATCCATCTATTAATATCAGCGACACAGGTTTCCAGATCACGTTAAGAGTGGCGATCTCCCGGGAAATGTACGGCTGCGTATCGTCAGTGTAGCAGTGGAAATGTGCATGACGTTTGCGGATTAGCTCACCGAGTGGAAGAGTGTGTAGTGAGAACAGCAAAGGAAGGAGCACCGAGCCTTGGGGGACACCATAGACCAATTTGGCATGAGCGGAGGATTTATTAATGTAATGAACATACGGAGACTCCAATCACGGTTCAAGCACGGAAGAGCGTCTTTTATTCACATTACCGTTGCTCATGGTCAGACAGAAACAGAGGTCAATAGCCAGAAATCAGGAATATCACAGAAAAGCTCAATCATAGTCAGGGACAGGCAAAATGTCAAAAAACCAGGAAATCAGTCAGCACAGAATACAGAAACGAAGGGAAACAAATCTAAGGGAATGGGGAAAGGGAAAGGGTAATAGGAAGGGAAAAGAGGGAGAAATAGAAATAAACTAAACAGTCGAAGTATAAAGGGAGCTGGGGAAACGGGAGACTCACAAACTCACCGCACTCACTCGACGAATACAATCAATTACTTGAATACAGAAAATCACAAAAGGCAAAAACTCTCAATAGTCGCAGATACACACAGAGCAAAAGCGCAGAAATGGAACGACCAGGCAGAGCAAGGGAGGGTCACGAATCGACAAAGACAAGCGGAAAAGTGGGGTCTTTATAAACAAACTAATTAGAGTGTTTAGCCCAAGAAATGAAGGACAGCTGAGAGGATGCAGAATCTAGAACAGCAAAGGATAGTGATAGGACAGATTGAGTAAGTAGGCGTGCCCTGCTTCTTCAAACTAACTAATCACCGTGCCTAACTACTCTGCTCTAATGTGTAGTCCTACCTCTTTCTAATCACCAGTGCCTCAGCTAAACTATTCGCAGGTGCAGACAGTTAACAAGCACAGGAAGAAGGAAGCAGGAAGTACCCAACCAGAAAAAACAGGGGAAAAGACTGAATGGAAACAAGACACCACACTTAGACACACAAGGGAGCGAGTGACAAAAGACAAGCATTCATGAAACATGAACAATCACACTAGAAATAAATCTAACACAAAGAAACAAATAATTCTAAACATCATGAAACTAAAAATATACAAAAACAAAGCATCAATTACTTAATTCACAACAATTATTAATTGAAACAAATTGATACCTGTCCTTTACAGTGATGCCGCATTAGTAATCGCACTGAAAATACCGCCACCAGGCGGCCGAACAACTCGAGAGCGGTGAAAGTCCCGAATAAGTCTCTTATCCAAGATGTGCCTAGCAGGCACCCAGGAGCGCTCCTCAGGGCCGTAGCCCTCCCAGTCTACTAAGTACTGAAGTCCGCGTCCACGGCGCCGGACGTCGAGCAGCTTGCGTACGGTGAATGCTTCAGCACCATCGATCAGACGTGGGGGAGGAGGTTGGTCCAGGGCAGGGGAGAGGGGGGAAACAGAGACAGGCTTAATGCATGAAACATGAAACACAGGGTGAATGCAGGACATGGATTGGGGCCGTTTTAACTGAACAGAAACAGGATTGATGACTTTAACAACAGGAAAAGGGCCTATGAAACGGGGAGCTAGCTTGCGACTAGGGACACGGAGGGGAATGTCTTTAGACCAGAGCCAGACTTTCTGGCCAACTTGGTACTCGGGAGCGTTGGAACGGTGGCGGTTAGCTTGCTGAGCCATCTGGTCAGATGCCTTTAGGAGGACATTGCGGGTCTCCTGCCAGGTATGGCGGCATCTCCGGACAAAGTCCTGCATGCTGGGGACGTTAATCTCGGCTTCCTGGGAGGGAAACAGGGGGGGCTGATAGCCGAGGCAAGCCTGGAAGGGGGAGACTCCAGCGGCAGCAGTGGGGAGACTGTTAATGGAGTACTCCACCCATGCGAACTGGTCACTCCACTTGCTTTGGTCACAGGAGGTGAGACACCAGAGCACCGTCTCCAGCTGTTTATTGGCTCTTTCAGTCTGCCCGTTGCTCTGAGGATGGAAACCAGAGGACAGGTTAACTGAGATCCCCAGCGCAGAACAAAAGGCCCTCCACACCTGGGAGACAAACTGGGGACCACGGTCAGAGACCACATCAGCAGGAATGCCGTGAAGTCTGATCACATTTTGGATTAAAAGGTCTGCAGTCTCTTTCGCGGAGGGAAGCTTGGGTAGAGAGACAAGATGAACTGCTTTGGAGAATTGATCAATAATTGTCAGAATGACCGTGTTACCTCCAGAGGGCGGTAGTCCTGTGACGAAATCCAGCGCAATACTGGCCCAGGGTCTAGATGGCACCGGGAGTGGATGGAGGAAGCCGGCTGGAGGGGTGTGAGTGGCCTTATTCTGGGCACAGACGGAGCAGGCGGCAGTGAACTCCTTGACATCCCTCCGAACTGTGGACCACCAGAATCTTCGGTGAAGCATGGACAAGGTACGGTTGGCTCCAGGATGGCAGGCGAGCCGGGAAGAATGAGCCCACTGGAACACTTCTGGCCTGAGAGCATCAAGCACAAACAGACAATTACTGGGACAGTTTGCGGGTGGCTCACCGGAAGGTTGGGCTCGTCTGACTCGGTTCTCCAGCTCCCAGATCAGCGACCCCACTAAGCACCGCTCAGGCAGGATGTTCTGAGGTACCTTAGGTGCGACGTTAGGTGAGTACTTGAGGGACAAGGCATCAGGTTTCTTGTTCTGGGAGCCGGGACGGTAGGCCAGAGTGAAATTGAAACGGTCAAAAAAGAGAGACCAGCAAGACTGACGTGAATTTAATTTCTTAGCAGACTTAAGGTACTCAAGGTTCTTATGATCAGTCCATACTTGAAATGGTACTTTAGCACCTTCCAGCCAGTGGCGCCACTCCTCCAACGCCATCTTGACAGCCAGTAATTCACGGTTCCCCATGTCATAGTTGCGTTCTGCTGGGCTAAGTCTTCACGAGAAGAATGCGCACGGGTGTACCTTATTGTCTTAGAGGTTTCGTTGTGAAAGAACTGCCCCAACTCCAGTGTTCGAAGCATCCACCTCAACGATGAATTGCCGCTCAGGGTCAGGCTGCTGGAGGATAGGTGCGCAGGTGAAGCGGTTCTTGCGCTCCTGGAAGGCTTTCTCCGCATCTGATGACCACAGGAACTGTACTTTGGGGGAAGTTAAAGAAGTGAGCGGAGCAACAACAGAACTATAGTTTCTAATAAACCTCCTATAGAAATTTGCGAAACCCAGGAAACATAGTAACTCTTTGCGAGAAGCAGGGGTGGCCAAATCTCTAACTGCCTTGACCTTCTCAGGGTCCATCAGGATGCCTCCCGGAGTGACCACGAAACCCAGAAATGGAACCGTGTCCAAATGGAACTCACATTTCTCAGCTTTTGCAAAGAGTTGGTTCTCCAGTAGACGTTGAAGGACTGCCCGGACATAGTGTACATGTTCCTCCTTGGACTTGGAAAACACAAGGATATCTTCCAGGTATACAAAGACAAACTGGTTTATCATATCATGTAAAACATCATTTATGAGATTTTGGAAGACTGCGGGTGCGTTAGCCAGCCCGAAAGGCATCACCAAATACTCATGGTACCCCCTAGCGGTGTTAAAGGCAGTCTTCCACTCATCTCCTTCCTTGATACGGACTAGATGGTAAGCATTACGAAGGTCAAGCTTAGTGAAGATAGTTGCCCCCTGTAGCAACTCAAAAGCGGAATTCATTAAGGGTAATGGGTAACGGTTCTTAACCGTGATATTATTTAAACCTCTGTAGTCAATACAAGGTCTGAGGGACCCATCCTTTTTTCCCACGAAGAAGAAACCAGCTCCAGCTGGGGAGGATGAGGGACGTATTATGCCGGCAGCCAGGGATTCCTCCACGTACTTATCCATGGCCTCCTGTTCCAAACGAGACAGGGAATACAGCCCACCCCTAGGGGGCGTAGTACCAGGGTGCAGCTCGATGGCGCAGTCGTAGGGTCTGTGCGGAGGCAGAGACAGAGCACAAGACTTAGAAAACACCTCAGATAGGTCATGGTACTCACGAGGCACCTTGGATAAGTCCGGAACATAAGGTGGTTCACTGGTACACTTCCCCTTGTGGTTGGCGGGAGCCTTACGGAGACAGGAGTGTAGGCAATGGGTACTCCATTCCACCACTTGTCCGGTCCTCCAGTTGACTTGGGGGTTATGGATCTTTAACCAGGGGAGACCCAGGACAATGGGGGCAGATGTGCAGGGCATAACATGGAGTTTGATCAGTTCCTGGTGGTTGCCAGAGACAAGAGTTATTTGACCCAGGGATTGCCCACCGATTCCCAGGGGTTGGAGCGCAGTAGGGAGCTTCTGGGACTGGAGCTGCAGACGATTAACCAGTTCGACATCTATCAGATTGAAATCTGATCCTGAATCGAAGAGAACATGAGTAGCAATTAATTTGTCATCAGCAATGACAGTAACAGGAATTAAACTGCGATAACTCTCAGCATCCCCCGTTTATCCTACCTTCCCGCTTGCATCAGATCTGCAGAGGAGTGGGCAATTCTTGATGCGGTGACCTTCCTTTCCACAATACAGACAGGCGCCCATACGCATTCTTCTGATGCGTTCTTGTGGAGATAAACGACATCGATCCACTTGCATGTGTTCCTCTGGCTTCTGGGGCACGCTGGTCTCCTGCACGGAGCATACAGGAGAATCGCCCCGGAAGGACCAGAAGTTCTTGTGTCGGTTGAACTGATGCAGCTCAGGCTGACTCTGGCACTCCCTCCTGCGCTGTTGTAACTGGGAGTCAACCTGGATAGCCACTCGAATTAGCTCGTGCAGATCAGAGGGTAGTTCACGGGACGCCAGCTCGTCCTTAATACACTCGGCCAACCCCCGGTAGAACACGTCAAACTGAGTATCTTGAGCTGCCGGATAGCTCACTCGGTTTAGGCACTGCGCTGCAGTGCAGAGGTGTCTATCACGTCGCGGGTTTGAGCCCCGGCGTACCCACCGGCAGGGGTCGGCAGCTTTTTCAGAGTAGCGCACAATTGGCGATTGCGCTACAGGGTTTGAAATTGGGAAGGGACTGCCGGATTTGGGTATTTAATAACAGCTTTGTTCGTTGCTCCGGCGCCTCCTGTTGGCCAGACGGGCGCTCGTCAGGAAGACTCTGGGTTTGTTCACGTCCGGGTACCCTTCACCCTCGTTCGGAACTTACGAGGATTCAACCAATGAGTGTATAAGAATCAGTGGCTGACGGACACGTGCTTCGGAGGAGAGCCGTGAGCTGACCTCACTATTCTGAGTTGGCAGCAAGGGGTCGCATACGAGCAAGCTTTGTACAGAGTTCACTAATTGGGCATTCCACATTCGGGTGGGATTGGAGATGCCAAATTTATTTAAAAAAAAAAAAAACTGAGTATCTTCGCTCCATTTGGTGGTGGCAGCCAATGACCGGAACTGTATGGCGTAGTCAGAAACACTCTGGTGGTTCTGGGTCAGACTCAGGAGAGCGCTACCTGCCTCGCGCCCCTGGAAAGAGCGGTCGAAGACCTCCCTCATCTCCGCCACGAACATGCATTCAGAAACGCGTCCCAAGAACCGTGTTTTCGAGACACGACTGGTGAATTCCGTTCTTTTGACTTCACGGCCTCACTGTCCGAATGATCCTTCCTCGTACCTTCGACTTAATTCACAACATGACTCGTGTTTACGAGTGTTACCGAAAGCAGCATAATACAGTAGCTGCTACGTCGGCAACCTGATAGCGAAGCTGTGACGGGTTTTCTTACCCCTGACTGACAGCTTTTGTCCAAAAGTATTTTAACCCTAAATTCAGACAATTTTCTGTTACACTATTATTTTGCTTCATGCCAGTATAATAACTGTGGATGCGTACAGTCCCGCTAGCACAGCTGGACATCTTGGGCAAAAACTAACAGCAGGGGTTACTGTATTCATTCTCTGGCTAGCTGGCTGGTGAACGAACTAAAGCTACTTTGTGTACACACATAATGTTATATGAAATAATATTCATCACCTTAGAAAATAGGCCACAGACTCCGAACCACACAGCAAGGCATTATCGTCCTGATCCAGCCAGAAACGCGGCCAATTGATCAAGTTCTGTGACTCGAGTGAGCCTAGGTACGATAACGGCCACAGACGACTAGAAAGGGCCAAGGTTTAGCAGCTAGGCTATCAATGGCTCTGGGCTAGCCTAGGTGTAGTAACTCCCCTCCCTCAGACAGCCAGGCTACGCCCGTGGTTAGCGGCAGGGCATGGCGTTCCTACTCTACAGCCCAGGGCCGTGTAGGCCTGTGCTCTAGCTGCAGCCTCAAGTGGCCATTCAGGGAACAGCAGCTTTTGGAACTTCCATATTTACTTCACTTTTCAACCCCGCATGCTGCCGCTTGGACGCGACGTGGCGTCGTGCTGGGAAATGAAAGAATCTTTAAGATGAATCAATAATATTGGACGTGTGCAATTCCGATGGAATCGATCAATTGGAACCGGTTCTAAGCCGGAAGCTCTGATATATATATAAGAACTGGATAGCTGATGACGCCATAATTTTAAAGTGACTGTGCCGCCATATTGGTATGCCCAACTAAAATCTCTCAGAACATTACTCACATTGAACACTTTGCAGCCAACGATATAATTAATTGAGAAGATATCTTTTCACAGACACGGAAGAGGCGGCATTTCACGATTCCTCCTCAGATCGACCTGACTGTACGAAAAATGCCTCAAGGACCGCAGATTTAACTACAGTAGGCAGCAGTTGTACGTGCCTTTAACATCTTCAATGGACAATATCAGCATTTGACACTACGACTAATGAGATGCGTTCCATAGGAAATACGGATTTTTCTACATCTCGCCTGAGTGGGGCAGTGGTAAAACGAAATTGAAGTCTAAAGTCATTGAGACTGAAGAAGATAAGACGTCAATCCTGCACGTATTATTATTAAAGTATCTGTAAGCTTACATCATGTCAACCGTTGTCTTTATTTTAGAAACACTGGGTGCTAGATTCAATCGCGCATAATGCATATGTAACTCCCAACGGATGTCTTGTATTGAGTTTTCTCTTGCGCTGTCTTCACTCAGTAGCTGCCATGAAGCTCGGCTAATTTTCCTACGAAGCAAAAGTGGGTTCGCTGAAGAGAGCGGTTGCTTACTACCAGGCATAGTAAAATGGCCGCTCGACCACTTCCGCTTGCTTCAACCCCCCAACGCAGTTCTCTACACGTCAGCAATCCAGTTATTGTATCCCTCGAACGAAGTTCAAGGATACTATGGATTTGGCCTCGTCACGCGTCCGCAGCGTCCGAAGAGATTTTCTTGTGAACGCTCTACAGCCCACATAAGTGCACCGATTCTTTTCAAATTTTGCAGGGACATGTATTATGGTAAGTTCACGACACCTATTGATTTTGGGTACTCTGGGATCATCTGGGCCCAACTGGGGGGCCTTCGGGGGATACATGTGCTCGGTTGCCGAGTGCTCTTGTTCTATATAGATCGGTGGTCGGAACCGGTTTTCGATTCCCACCCCTAGTTTACATGCACACCATATTCCGATTAAGGCCCATATTTGGGTTAAGGTAATATTCCAAATAAGCTGTTTATATGCGCTGAGCGACGGGAATATTCCGTTAACACGTTAATTAGCATATCCACCACTTTGGTCCAATCTCAACACCGGGTTTTCAGCAACTATAACGCTTGAAAATAATCTTCAGGGCTTCGGTAGCCTTCAGTTAGAGCTTCAAAGCTGACATCGACTCCACTGTCTTGGCCAGCTGCCATCGCCATCGGTCTCTGTCCCAGAATTTCATCCATAACTGCAAAATAAATGAAACTGGCTGAATTAGGGCCACTGGTTTTGTTTTGTTTTTGGCTGTGGCTATTTTTAGGCCAGTCATGAGCTTAATGTAATTTGCTATTCTTACGAACTTCCTTTTCCACATGCACAATAGGAAATTCGACCTCCGAAAAAATTGCTACTCAACTGGGTTGAAAACATCCCGCTTTTGCTTCGTGCCTTGTGGTTACCATTACCAGACCAGCTAGCCGGCTTATTTACACTAAGTTACAGCCAGGATATCCTCTACTCAAGTTATGGAGGGCTAGTTATTAACCAGCTGACTTTTCCAGCTTGCCATTGAACTCGTTAGCCAACTTGTACTCTAACATTTCTTGCAAGGACAAACTTTGTGCTGCTATCAGCTCTTCTACGTGACACAAATTACTACTGTCTATTGATCACGGACAGTGACGACCTGACAGTTTTCCAAATATTAGCAAGCAAACGCTGAACCTAAAATTACACTCTCATAACTACCTAACCCCTTAGCTAAGTTAAGCAGCTTGAAAACATAAGTAATGTTACAGCCGTCCCGCTGGCTAACGTCTGCTGATACATTATAGTTAATGCCATGGTATAAGCATAGACTGTATAAATCAGTCTATGGGTTCAAGTCTAGATTTCCTACATTGTGCATGAATATACTGAAGCTCGTTAGAATAGCAAATTGGAGTAAGATTACAACTGGTCTAAAAATAGCCACTGCCTGTATTTTCTTTTTTTTCCGCTTTGGAATATGCTGCCTTCAGAGTTTTCCAGCGATGCTTATAACTTGGTTGGCAGTTCACACAAAACCAGCCTCTGTCCACTTTTCGCACACCTTAAAGATATTGTTGTTACGGTGCTTTCGCCCATCGATATATTCCATTATATTCATGTCTTTCATTCTCTGAATGCACACTCGTCTCCTCTTCCCTCCAAAAACGCTAATTCCTTGCGAATTGAACAGGCGCAGATGTAACTGAATATTCTGTTTGGGGGCATTTTCCAGTTTAGGTGTATACATGACCCAATATTCCAATTAAAACAGGCATATTACAGAGGTCTTATTCACAATATTTAGAATTGGAAAATGACCTTAATCGGGTTATTGCACACATTTACATGACATGTACGCAATTAGAATATTCTCATGTTCTGATTAATACGGGAATATGGTGTGCATGTAAACGCAGTAAGTGAACCACTGGTGGTTGTAGTCTTGCCATTGATCGCCCTTATGAAGGAATAGGTCGCAGAGGCGACCAAATTTGGACTCACGGCCATGCAACTTGGTGTACATAAATTGAAGGAAATTCGAAATGGCCATTGTGAGTTGGTCTTCGGGAGTACTAAAGCCTGGCTCATGCAGAGGAAGTGGCACGACATGTTGGCTACCTATATCTTCCAAGATAACCTCCTAGGAATCGAGGTGGATGAGGTACATCTCATTTACAAATGGTAAGAGGCATCAAGTAAACTACGAAATAGCGATAAAGTCTGTATTCAACATTTTACAAGTAATGTGAACTGAATGTACAGCCAGTTGCGTTACACATGGCCCCATTGTGATAATCACAGCAGACTGAAAGTCGGAATGCTCCTCTTTTATCCTCCTCTGCTGTCGGTGTTAAACTTTGATAAGTAGCTTATATATTAGGACCACGGAGATGGACGCTAGTATAGATGGATGGACTTCTCCATAACTAGCAGTATCTCTCTTCTATGTTTACTCCCCCGTTGAATCTTTTCCATCGCTGTCATGGATTTGCACCCGCCAGATGAATATAGCGATCTGGCGGTAGCTTGGACCATGGGCTCAAAACAAAAAGCAGGACCCAAACTCACAGGCTGATATAAAAATAGAAAATATTTTATAACAATACTCACAACAAACACAACAGGGGAGCAGCAGCACCACATTGCAAGGCTAAAACCCAGAATGCAGTGCAGCTCTTAAATACCCTAATTTCACCTCCACTTCAACGAGCAACAGGTGTGGCTTGCTGAAGTGGAGACAAAGACAGCTAGAGGAGGAGGGACTGCAAGGAAACCCCTACAGTCGCTCTGAATATGTCACCTTGTTCATTGCTCTAATTGGTTGTAGCTCTATGCTATTGCGTGCAGAGGCAGCTTGAAAGACAACCGCTGATTCCGCCCCTAGGATTGAGCCCAGTCTATCGGTCGTGGCCAGCCTATACATTTTGATGTTAAAGTCTGGCTTGTCAGGCTAAACCTACTGGTTAAATCAAATCAATATTTTGTTTGCCCACCCTTTGCCACTGAAGGAGGAGACAGCACCTTGGCAAAGTATATTTCAGTGGAAAGTAGAATTCTTGAAGAGTCTAAAACGCATAGTTTTTACAAATTTTAATTTGGTAATGATCCATTTTTAAACCGAAAAGTCTTCAAATCGGCATCAATAGCAGGGGGCAGACATTTTAACTTGGGGAATCTAAGGCTGCGTTCGGAATGCACACTTGTCGCTCACTCACTCTCTATATTGTTTTCTATATTGTTGTAGCACATTCACTACACAGTGCCCTATATAGTGGGTGAGTGTGCATTTCGAACGGATTATCCAATCGAACGCCAGTGCCGTGTTGCTTGTGCATCAGTTATTCTCTTTCCTTTCATCCGGGCCATGGAGTAGTTCAAAGGGCCTTCAGGAAGCTCCCCCTTAATGGCTTGGCTGCCCGCAAGCTGTTTTTATTTAAGCTGGCCTGATTAACAATCAAACAATTTATCGACTTAGTGTCCAAGACCAATGCATGACCTATAATTAGAAATGGTAATAAAAGGTGAATTCCCATTGCCTGCATTTATATAATTGATATGTCATTGTAAATCCAAAACTTTCGCTGACTTTTCAGCATGTATTTTTGCCGTCTTTGGGATTGTCACACAGCTCTGCAACCTTACAAAGCCCTTTAGCCCTGACAACATTCAAAATAAAGAATGGATTCCCGCAGCCTCGCAAATTTCCACAAATCTGTGCTGCTTAACGAGTGCTGAAATTATGAAGACATATTGATATTTTACGTCGTCATTTATGTGCAGAAGACACCTCATAATTTTGTGGTGCACGGCATAACAATGCTATCAAAAGTAAATTAGACTGTCATCGGTTCTTACAATTAGTGTAAGCACCTGTGGCTAATCGGGAGATGTAAACTGCGAGAGGTTAGGTTATTAAGCATTTTTAAAGGTGAGGTTTCCGAAGATCAAATTCAAAATCAGAAGATTCCCCAAGTAAAGATGTCTGCCCCCTGGTATTGAAGCTAATTTGAAGACTCGCTGGTTTAAAAATGCGCCGCACTGGATCATTACCAAATTAAAATTTATAAAACTATGCGTTTCAGACACTTCAAGCATTCTACTTTCTGCTAAAATATACTTTTCTGAGGTGTTGTCTCCTCCTTTAAAACTGCATCTCTTCTTATTAGGCTTGGCCTCACTAGGATTTTTCAAATCTCAAAGGGGACATATTATGAAAAAAAATCTCTTTTTCAGTTCTTGTGCACACACAATTTGGTATCTGGTGTGCTCATCAACGGTCTAACTCTGAAGTAAATCAATATGGTCTTTTTTAGTGGGCTGCCTTTTTCTTAAAACATGGCCCTCGGTATGGCATTCAGATTTGTCTCCCCTTTCTACGTCACATGCAGGCTTGTGAGAATTGTTCCACCCCTCATCTGAATATCTCTACCCATGGCTTATATTTTATGTTAATATCCAAGCTTCAATAAGCAAAAGCTCATAACCACCTAGAGCTTACGTGCGCTTACCACTTAATGTCTGACCGCTTCATACTTCTAACCTGGTCAGTTCAACACATGACAGGCAACAAAATCTATTTTATAATAGCCGAGAGGCCTCTGTGTGTGTGTGTGTGTGTGTGTGTGTGTGTGTGCGTGCATGCGCGCGTGTGTGTCCAGCCACACAGAGCTAGATTCCACCGAGTGCGTACCTGCAGCATAGCGGGAGCGATGCTATTTGGCTCCGCCTTGCAGGCAGCTGTTTCCAGCTAATCTGTGCTAGACTCCGCTGGGCGCGTATCTACAGCATAACGTGAGCGATGCTATTATACTATAGACATACAGGGGGAATCCCCCGGTATCTCCCTCTCCTGGAGATTCCCCTTTTGAACTCAAGCCAATTCATCCATAGGAGTCCCGAAGCTTCCCGAATGCCAGACCGCAAGAGAAAGTAGCGTATAATCTGCAGCATAACGTGAGCGACACTATTATGCTCAGTCTTGCAGGTGACTTCGTGTTCAATTGAGTGTGACATGTCAGTGCAGCGTATTCCCCTTGATAGTTACTTAGTTTTAGTTAATATAAAAACATCGGTTGTGTGACAGCCACCTTGGTGTTTATGCGCAGCATCTTTCCCCTGATAGTTGCTTCCTGCCTGACATGATCTAGTGTGCGATTCCCATTAGCACAAATGCCAACGTAGTTGGATCCATTGACTGCATATGGTCGTACAATTGGAAGCTTATCCCTTCTATATTCAGATCTGCGCAGCGTCCTGCCAGATTTCGCTTATTTCGTCATTTTTACCGGCACATTGGTGGAACTAACCTTTCTTTCCCCTTGATGGTTGCTTAGTCTCAGTTACTATAAAAACATTGGTCGTGTGACAGCCACCTTGGTGTTTTATGGAAACACCATAGTAACGTGATGACATCATAGAGGTGCATGTGATGACATCATAATGCTGCACGAAGTTACATAAAATTGAACCTGTGGATCCCCACGGGCAGAGTGCTAGTTTATATTATAGGGAAACTGCAATGGTTTTCGTAAGATGAAAAGTAGCAGTTCATTCGATTTATGTTAAAGGAGACTCTGTAGCTAGCTTGCAAGGTAATGGTTTCCAATTTCTATTAATATTCAATCAGATTCCAGGTGTAAGCTCAGTTAAATGTGTGTGGCTTGGTTGTTGATATTATTAGCTAGCTAAGTGCTCCTCTCAAACCTAACTTACTTTGCCAGCTTGCATCTAGGCATCGCCTTTCCACAATCATTGTGTGGTTTGTTAGCTAGGTAGCTAGTCACTAAATTGTCTGCAAATTTTCAAACTGTCGCTACTTCAGTCAGTAACAATGTACACGACACATTGATAGGATCAGATGGAATGACTGACCATTTTTATTAATCGATTTCAGTCCATTCTTTTTATGGAGTAGCAAAGGCAATAAATGGAACATTAGCTAATGGTTACTACCATATGTTTGCAATTGATCACTTAGAATGTTTGAGACTGAATTGCAGGTATAGTAAAACTATTATGGTGACTGCATGACGCACTCCTGTAAATGTAACGTTCATGCTTGCTTAGTCCGCAGATGTTAGCAACCTTTCCATACTTGTGTAGTTTAATGGCTAGCTAACTAGCTACTTATTTAATAACGTCTATTTAGAGACTCGCCAGTGGCTGGGAGATGATGAAATCCATGCTCTTCATTGACAAGGTGTTTGCTAGTCAATTAGAACAAAGCTCATTCCATAGAGGAGACGCCCACTCAGAGCAGCCCATTTTTCAGAGGGTTAGGAATGACAGGAGTCAAATTACAAAGAGTTGCCATGGAGCTTTTTATGTTTTTTTTTTTTTTTTTGCCAAAAAGATTGCAAATTTCCCTGTTGGACAACCAAAAAAAATGAAGCCAAATAGATGTTTTTAATTGTTTTTGTTGTTCTGAATTGTTATATTATTTCTTTACCCAAAAATATCATTGTAAATGTTTACAATAAAGCCGCTTTCACATTGGAGCCGAACAAATTTTTCTCAAAACAGATCACATTCAAAAGTCAATGCAAAGATGCGAATCCGCGCGAAACGCGTATTTGTGTCTTTGCATTGAATTTGAATGTAATCTGTCTTGCGAAAAATTCGTTTCACGTCCGGTGTGAAAGCAGCTTAATGCGTGTTAATTATTTATAATTCTATTGCCTAAATATTCATAAATGTATTATTAAACTTGTAAAAACTTAATGCTGGTGTTGTTTCGTTCTTTTGAGATACATGGTAACATACAAGATTCATTAATTGCTTAATTAGGTGCTCAGAGAGTCAGATTAGAATGGTTTGAACTGAGCGGTCCAAACGACCGTTCATGGCGGTTCTAGTAGTGAGAAAATTCCGGCGCTTCTAGTGTTAAGCAAAGTGTGTTAGCTGACAGGCTGTCTTGCTTGCCTCTGTCTAGTGATGGGACGAATGAACTGAGGCTTTGAGACGTGTCTTGAGCAAAAGTGGGCGTGTCAGGTGAAGCCTTAATTACTTCGAAGCTTGTGTTGTTTCCAAAAGAATCACATGACTGATGATAAACGAGGCCTCGGTTTGTGGAGAGTATGTCATTGGTTTGTTCAACGTATCGCTTCCTCATAAATACGCTTCAAATCTCGCGCCAAACTGTGGGTGTTGTCGGCGTTTGTATAAGATGGAGAGAAGTGTAGTACGTTGGAGAATTGTAGTGAGTTACATATTATTATTTTCCCCATTGTTGGACATTGATGTGAGAGTGTCAGGTATGTCGTTTTTTTTAAATAACATCACTCCTCTATTTGTGTTTTTGAATAAAAATGATTTAAAAATAGCAAAGTATCGTGATTGTTTCATTGCTATTTTAATTATGAACAAATATACTTACACAATTATGTCCATATACTTACACATGCACATGCTGTAGAAATATATCCATTGTTTATTGTTACTGCACACAAAAGTTTTTCATACATTTCCGTTCAGGTCATGGTACTGTTCATTGACTGTCATATGTTGTTTTGCCCAGGAGATGGCAGCATTCAATGTTTCATTGAGGCCTGGAATACTGAACCTTTTGGTGAAGCAATGGGCTGGAAAGCCTCAGTGATTCATGAGGCTTCATTTGACCATCATTACCTCTGTCTCTCTATTTCAAGGGCTCTGTTGAGATCATACCTTAACGCTACATCCCTGAAAGAATGACAAAAAAATTCCGTCGGATGGCACACTATGCTGAAAACAAAAGACCAAATTTACGTTAAAATCTGAGGTGCCATAAATTTAAAAATGTATTGACTCAAGTTTCCTTTTGTTTGTTTCATGTCCCCCCTATTTTGTTTTCCTTCTTGTAACAACCCGGTCAGCAAATAGGCAAATTAAGTCGGTAATCTGGTCAAACAAAGGCGACGGGGGGTTTCAGTCTCCCGGGAGTGAAGCAAAGTAGCATAAACTTAAACGCTAAATAATTAGCAAACTACATAAATTGTATGGTATAGCTACAAAGTAAAACGGAATTGTTTTCAAGGACTGTGCTTCTCTCACCTGGTTTTTCTAAAGCTGATTTAGCTAACAAACTTTAGCAAGCTTCTCAACGCTAAGAATATTATCAAATTGCCTGATATGTAACTATAACCTTGGTTGGTTTCATGTTTGTTCGCTTGCCTTTCAGACAGTCTTCTAGCAAATAAATATTGACATTGACGTTCACCAGGGTTTTTAGTCCTCTTCGGTCTTTCTTTTACCGCATTGCCAAGCTTGAATTAAATATTAAAGCTAACCTGGGTTTTAGTCTTTTCTGCATCTTATTTTTATCAAAGGGCTCTCCTGAATAAACACATTGCAAGTTACGTTACTTTTGTATTTTCCTCCAATTGCGGTACCTGGATCAGCCGCTTAGAATTTAGTTGCGAGTGCTTAGAGATAGCTTGTTGGGGGAGGTACCATGTTTAGTTAGCTCACATAATAGTAAACCACTTGTTTATTCGGTCCATTTGAATTAAAGGATATCGAAGCTTTACTCTATACTCTGTATTTGTGGCTTACCAGCTAGATTGTTACTGTTTGCATTTTTGACTTGAGATCTGAGATTTAGTTCGTAGGGCAACAGTTAGTGATGGTACCACTGATGCCGAGGCTCAGAAGCACGCTTCAAACTTGACAGGGAATTTTTCTGAAGCACTGGGCCGGAGCTTGCTTCATATCGGTTACTTAAACAGTTACTTTGTTGAGAATTTTACCACGGACTGGGTTTTTATTCGGCCTGAGGGCGTGTCCAATGTTGAAGATTATTTAGCGGAAATTTAGGTTAGGGATAATGAAGTATTAGACAAGTTGCATAAAATAAAGGCAGATAAGGTGGCGGGTCCTGATGGCTTATATCCTAGAGTGCTCAGGGCAGTTAGTGAGATAATCTTTAAACCGCTCTCCGCTATCTTCAGGCAGTCTTCAGAAACTCGAGAAATACCAGTTGATTGGAAGCAGGGCAATGTAATACCAATATTTAAGAAAGAGGACTGTCCTGAGCCAGGAAATTACAGGCCTATCAGTTGAACTTGCATTGCATGCAAAATACTGGAATCTATCATAAAAGGCAAGCTGGAATTATTTCTTGAACGTAATAATATCTTGAGGGATAGCCAACATGGTTTCCGTTAGAGGAGGTCATGCCTGACAAAATTCTTTAAAGAGGCCTCCAAGACTTATGATCAGAGCAGGGCTTATGACATCATATACTTGGATTTTCAGAAAGCATTTGATACAGTACCGTATAAGAGACAATTTTTTTGTAAAATGAGCTCCATTGGAGTTACAGGAGGTATTCTGGAGTGGATTCAAACAGGTTACAGGATAGAACACAATGACTGATGGTCTGTGGAATCTCATCTAAGCTAGTTATGGTGGGGAGTGGCGTCCCTCTGGGTTCAGTGTTGGGACCCCTGCTGTTCCTTATCTACATTAATGATCTTGATAGTAATATTGAGAGCAAATTAGTTAAATTTGCAGATGATACTAAATTGGAAGGTTTGGCAAATAGTTTAGAGTCCACTGAAGCGATTCAGGATGATTTGGATAGAATCCGAAATTGGCAGAAATGTGACAAATGAAATTTAATATAGCAAAATGTGAAGTTGTACATGTAGGTAATAAAAACATTGGACGGGATTACTTCATGGGAGATTTAAAACTGGAATGTGCTCCACATGAAAAAGATCTGGGAGTGATTGTTGACCAAATCCTCACAGGTTCTAGCCATTGTGCCGTAGCAGTTAAAAAACAATTGGATGCTGGGATACATTGCCAAAAGTATTGAGTACAAATCCAAGGAGTTCATACTTCTCTTGTACAACACATTCGTCAGACCACATCTAGAATATTGTTTACAGTTCTGGGGACCATACTTTAAGAAAGATATAGAGGCTCTAGAAAAAGTTCAGTGGAGAGCCACTAAGCTAATTCCAGGTATAAAAGAGGAAAGCTATGAGAAGAGGCTGAAGATCCTTCATCTCCTTCGTCTTAGGAAAAGGAGACTTAGGGGAGATCTGATTGAGGTCTTTAAATATGTTAAAGGGATTAACAAAGTAAATTGTGTAGGATAAGTTTTGTTAGTAGAACTAGGAGTCATAAATGGAAGTTGACCAAGGGTAAATTTAGCATGGATATTAGGAAATATTTTTTCACCCCAAGAGTAATTTCGATGTGAAATAGCTTGCCTGACCATATTGTTGAAGCAGAAACCTTGGGAATTTTCAAGAGCAGACTTTACTTAAATCTAGATACCATTGAGTACCTGAAGTGATATATTTACAATAGTAAAAAGAAACTGGTGAACCTAGTTAGGCTGAATGGCCTGTTCTTGGCACTCATGTTATTTCTATGTTGTTTGAGCGGGTGGCATGGTAGTGCAATGGGTAGCACTGCCGCCTAACAGCAAGAAGGTCTGGCCTGGAGTCTTTCTGTGTTCTTGTTTTCCCTGTGTTTGCGTGGGTTTCCACCTGCTACTTAGAGACTCTAAATTGCCCTTAGGCATAACTGTGTGTGAATAGTATGTGCACTGTGCGCCCTGCGATGAACTGGCGCCCTGTCGAGGGAGTGACCCAGCCTTTCGCCCAGGGACAGTCAGCTGGGATTGGCTCCACCTCTCCCGCGCCATAGTGAGGAAGCAGCAGGTATGGATAATGGATGGATGAATGGATGGATGGATGAATGTTGTTAAAGTATCTTATATCATTCCAAATGAGTTGGCTACTTTTGTTGGGCCCTCCAAGTTACAGGGCTGTTTCCTCGTAATTGCTCGACACTGTGACCCTGATGCACTTTGAGACCAATATATGCTCTGTAAGAAAACGTGAGACATTTCATGAGCAGATCTTAACCTCAACATATGTTTTGTCTGTCATGCTGGTTATGTGTGGTATTTTTATAGAGACAAGTTTATTTGGGTTCTGTCAAGGTCTCAGTCGCGGGTCTGTAAATAGCTTTATTGGTTTGGAAATTGTGGTCTGCTGGATGTGCCTGCAGCTTGTCTTTCAGACTTCTAAGCACTGCTAAGAGGCTAGCATTTTCAGAATGTATACATATAAGAATGGGTTCAAGTTCAAGGGTTCAATGCCCAAGTTGAGCACTCTCCCTCAGCTTGCACAGTATCGGTTTCTGTTTGGTCTTCTATTTTTTTGAAAGTTGTCTTTTGATGCAGATGCACTTTCGCCATTAGCACCTCAACACTGCTAGGATTGAATACCTCAGAACTATCACTGTCACATGCTGTGCTTATTGGAAAAAAGACAATGATATGAACCCATGCCAAAAGTAGACTATTACACCATACTTGAATTAGTAATTCTAGAAAGTGAGAATAGTAATTAAAAATTGGATCCTATACGTTTTTTTTTTTTTTTGCTTTTTCATTAGAGGGTGTAGAGATATGCCAGCTGGTGTAAGTGATTGATTAAGTCTAATTAAATAATTATATCTTCAAACAAGACTATTGATTAGTCGTAATTAGCAGTAATTTGCCTATCCTGGTTTCTTGGATTGAATTAATTGCTAATTCTGTGCTAATTCCAGTCAGAACCATCAGAGCCTTTGACTCTGCAGTGGAACTGCCAGCCCTCTGAGTTTAAAGAAAAAGTGGCAAGCACCTCTCTGACAAAGATGTTTAGAAGACTAGAGGGGTGGCTACATTCAACCTCCCCCCCCCCCCCCCCCCCCCCCACACACCCACACACATTCACCCCCACTCACACACACTCCCCATCCCTTTCCCTGCACCTGTCACCCTCCTGTCACAGGGACAGTCCTTCACTACTTATATGACCCCAGCCTGGCAGGTCGCGGGACGATCCGCGTGACTGACAGACCCTCAGCGGTGGTAGCTCTCTCAGTTTCCAGTGCGCAGTAAGCCCTCCAAATACACTCCCCACAGCCTGCACAGACCTCCCAATGCAAACACTCATCCCTCCTGCAAGGGCATTCTGAGACCTACGCTGGTAGTGAGAGGGACCAAAGAGTCACACACTGTTTGAGAAGCAGGCCCTGGCTGCTGGACACTGAGATGGAAAAAATGTTGTGGGAAAGGGTCATTTGGATCATGAGCAGCATGTGCCAGGTAGCATCTTACCTCTGGAAGAAACTGAGGAGTTTGTTCAGTTACCGGAGGAAGGGACAGCCCAGCGCTTCCGCTGATATACAGGTACCACTTCCCATGTTGTGGATGTTCTCATATTCACACCATTTTCCTCTTTATCCTTAGAAGAATGTGGCCTTAGATGTGGCTGTTTATTGATGTGGCACTTTGTGCCCTGTCAGCTCGTAAAAAAATGTCTCAATATCTCTCTCAGCCTGGATCACTAATTTCAAGGGGTTGAGAGGCATGAAATGCATGAAAGTCAGAATACTGTAGATCTGGCTCTACAATTTACTTTGATGGATTGTTGTCCTTAATCTACAATGTTACGTTTAAAGTAATGAAACATATCAATGTGAACAATAGGCATACTTGCAGCATTCTGATTTCAGCAGGTCTGCAATAAATGCATTGACAATTCTTGAAATTTGATCAATATATTTTAAATATAGCGAGCAGCATAAAAACTAATTCTCTGAACAGTGAAAGATTTTTTTTTTGTAAATTCTGGTTGAATGCTCTAGCATTTTGAGTTTGAGAGGACAGAATGACAATGAGGTTGACATGCAGATTGCCGGCTTGAGCGGTATTTTCATCCATTTTGGGTGCGCTAATTAGAATCAACGGCACCGATTGTTCTTTGCTCAGAAGTAACATTTTTTACACTAAAGTAATTTATAAACAGATTGTTACAAGGCCAGGGTCAAAAAAAATGAATCCTTTTTGTAACATTGCACAACTCTTGATTTTTGGCATTATTTTTATTTTATATGATGACAAACATGCCATATATATCCAGTAAAGACAGATCAAATGTTGTGCAATGTCACAAAAATCCTTCATTTTTTTCCCCTCAGCCATAGGCAGAAATGCTCATTTTTGTGACATACAGCCTGTATCTGTCTCATATGATATGCAGTTCTATTTACAAAGCTATGCCAAAAGGGTTGCACACAATTGGGTCAAGACCGGAAGAAGTGCAATGTTATTTTTGACCCCGTCCACCAGGTCAGAAATAACAATCATTTGGGGCAAAGTGACAAATGGGTAGAAAACACATTTTCTAGTGATGCTTATTCTCATAGCAGGTTTGTGGATACATTTTACATAGAAGTCTTTAAACATAAATGCTCTGTGTCAGAATATAAAGATATTAACTTTGTACCTATAGACTTGAGGTGCACTCAACTGGCCAGTATTCATACATCTGTGGCTCAGCCAGTCTTTTTAAAATGGTTATCACTCTAATTCTGTGCATTTTAGGCACATCCGCTACAAAATAATCACATTTATGGAAGCACAATTGAAAAGTGAGCACAATTGCTTTGGTGGATGGCAAAAGTATGCAATGTTACTATTAACTCTGACATTGACGTCAGCCATTTCAGTCAGCCAATGATCTTCACTGTGCCAAGATTCTAAATTTTGAGTTTATAACAAGCTCTAAATATACTACTGAATTAGTATAGGTAAAAGGTAAAATAGTAACATTGAATTATAAAGCACAAAATCACCATTGAAAAATACTCCTGCTGGGGTCAAAAACACTCATTTAGTGTTTACCAGTACAACGCAATTTAAACACACTGATATGGAATCAGTTGACACCAGATGCGGGAAAAGGGAATGAGGATTTTATTTTAAACAAAACAAAACAGGCACGAGGGCCAACAAAAAACTTGGCCCAAAGGGTTGCAAAACACAAACTAAGGAATGCTACACGGAGCTATAAACAAAGAATGCAAATGACAAAAAACAAAAGGCACTGGAAACTCCAGGCAAGAAGATGAAGAAAAATAAATAACCAGACTATATATATACACAAGACGAGAGGCTAGAACAAGACTTGAAACTAGATATGCAAGGGAACTTGACAACAAGAACTTGGCAAAACTTGAGACACTGTCTGCCAGCCAACTCCCACCGCATCCAGATAAAGGCTTGATAATCAAGGACACATGAGGGGCAACACCTGGAGAAGCAGAAACAAGAGGCATGGCAAGATCAAGACATGGACAGAGATTGGATGACATGACCTGCTCATTAAGAAAATGAGCGTGCTCAGCTTAAGTACCAATTAAGTATGCAGTTTGGAAGCAAGCATGAATGTTAAGAACAGAAAAGCACAGCAAGATCTTGAAATAGCAAAGCAGGAATCATGACAATAAACTCCCTGTCTAAATTAGTAGTATTAGTAATGTGCCTATCTAAGAATTACACCACCCAGTGAGTGTTAGTAAATGTTAGTAACTTAAAAACAGTTAATTGCCAATTAAGCTTAGAGAGCCCTGAATCAGCACAGCACAGAAGGAAGGGAGAAACCACAAAGCCAACCAGAGCTCAGAAATGTGCAACAACGAAGGCACGGGGCGGAACGCAGACAAGCGGTGGAGTGGCATGGCAGACCTGGCATGAACAAAAACATGGAAAAGTAAAAACATGGACATGGAATGTGAAATCCTGAAACAAGAAACTGTTAAAACCGTGACTATGAAACATGAACTATGGAACTATGAACTATGAACTATAAAACATGAAACTGTTAAAACCATAAATGCTGTCCTGGCCAAAGGCCAGAACACAACACGCACAGCTGAGGGGTGTACCATTAGCTTGGTAGCCATTCACAAATCCTTTGTAGCACCATGGATTGGACAGCACTAATTTGTCATGATGTGTAATGTAATTACATGAAATAATTACCATTTGTAAATATGGATTGCTTGAAACTCTGAGCTAAAAATAAATTAAACATATCGATTTTCAGTGACCACCTACTCCACACTTTGTTGTGTCTATGTTTTTTTTTTTTTTTTTCTGTTTTCAAGCAAGTTGCATGTGAATGTGTTCACTACCAAGTCGGGCCCTTGTTGCTTTTTTTAAATACTTCCTTAGCTGTCATTGGGAAAATTGCACGTGAAAATGCAGATAGGCTCTTCAAAATATTTTTAGACATTAGAAAGGCAGGTTTTTAAATTTCTTTTCACAAAGGGGTCTATTCTCCCATGCGCGTAAGTCGAAAAAAGCGCGTAGCTACGCGCTTTTCAGCCTACGCGTATTCTCCCCTCGACTTAAGTCTGTGCATTACGCGCCTTAAAGGCAGTTACGCGCTTGGGGCGGAGCAAGGCCAAAATCGGGGCGTTTCCGGGCGTTTCTCATGCAAATAACACTTACGCGTATTCTCCCCCTGGCTTACGCGCTTTTTCTGTTAAGCGCTTTTGATGGCTGTATTAACGTCAAGCGCCAACATAACGCGAATTGGAATATTGCGTTTGATGTCAGTTATAGGCCGAATTTTAACATTAATTATATTTTATTTTACATGGTAAAGGTTGAGACATTCACTATTCGATTGTTCATCCTTATTTCTAAACTACATTTCTCATAACCATAATAAATTATCAAACGAAATCATCATATGATATTACGCAACAGCCTCTTCTCCAACTAGTTCAATTACAAACGCATTACAAACAATTACAAACTTACCGGTGGCCATCAAGGTCACAACTGCGCTGTCGGTCCTGCCTTCTGGGTCGTTCCAGAGAGTGGCTGGTGATGTTGTGCACATATCACAGGCGTCTGTGTCAAGGTGTGTGATACGGTTGACGCTATACTGCACCACGTCAGCCACTTTAAAATTCCACTTTAAAACACCAGCTGACAGACGGAGAGTTAAGGGGGTCCTACCGGGTCGCCAGGTTCCCCAGTGTTGTGGGAGCCATTGATTGTAGGCCTACTCACGTTGTAACCAGAACCCCTTCCACTAATAATAATATGTACAGAGACCGTAGACGTCGGCACAGCATTAAGCTATGTTTCCATTTATACGGCTGAAGTCAGGCGCCGGTACAGACACGGGTACTTCAAAAATCGCACATCATTGTTTTTATATGAAGTGTTTCCATCTGCGCGATTTTCACCCGGCTCCTGGAGCGGAGCCGCATGCGTATTTTTCTGATCTGATCGATTCCAGCTCCAGCGCACACAAATCGCACGAGGAATTCCCTCTAGTTCAAAGAGGTTTCCCCACTTTATTTTGTTAACAAACGAGTAGGCTACCTTTGAAGCAATGTGTAGTACTTATTTCCCTGTTCAGAGCAGAGCCGAGGTTTCTGCAGCGGCATACATGTATTTATCACTGTCAGGGAATCAAAATCATACTGCCGCTTCTCTCCTGTCTTCCACGGAGCAAACAGGCTATTGTAGGAGGGGCACATTTTCAATGCTCTGATTACGCTGGTTGAGAAGCGCTAAATTCTTTATTTATTATGTCGTTATCGCGGCAATTTATTTGTTTGCAAGGCTTTAATGCCATGGTGGCTAGAGTAAGACATAAAAATAGGCGTGCAATGCACGGAATACCCCTCAGCCCGATGTCGAAGTTTTTGGAGACGCCCGCCCGCCCGCCGTCAACCGCACGAAGGATAGCAATACCCCGTCAGCCTTGAAGGCTGAGGGGTGAAAAAAGAGATGTGAAGAGAAAAAAACATCTTGACGGCACCAAGGCTTTTGGGATAATATACTGTGGACTGATGAGTCAAAAGTGGAACTTTTTGGCAGACATGAGTCATGTTACGTTTGGTGCAAAGCTAGCACAGCATTCTGCAAAATGAAGATCACACCAACAGTCAACCATGATGTTGGTAGTGTGATGGTCTGGGGCTGTTTTGCAGCTTCAGCACCTTGGCAACTTACCATAATTGATGGAACCATGAATTCTGCTCCCAAATGAAGATTCTAGAGAATGTCCAACCAGTTATTAGTTTTAGGGGGGGAATTATTTTTTCACATGGCTGATGTAGGTTATGAATGATTCTATACCATCAATTAATGAAATATTTACTTCAAACTGCATTTTTATCCCCACGGCATATAATGCGGGGGGATATAGTCATGGGTGCCGTTCTCTGTCCGTCTGTTTGCGAACATTTCATGTCCGAAGAATAACTTCAAAACCGTTCAATATTTCTTCACAAAACTTGGTGTGCACATTCATCATGACCTGTAGCGGTGCCTTTTGCTTATCCGAAGATGCGGGGCTGGGGGGATATGCCATCTCTTGATGGCTCTTGCTGTGTTTACTCACATTTATGTCTAAAGTCAAAAATAATTGGATGATCTGAAACCATTAAATATGACAAATAAGCAAAAATAGAAGAAATTGGGAAGGGGGCTAATGTAAGGGTTGAGCTTTGTGCTGAGTTTAAGTGCACGGAGGAGAGGAAGTTGAGGACTGGACTCAGGTGCAAAGATGGGCTTGGTAGTTTTATTATGCCCACTGCGCAGCAGCAGGCACGAACGAAGCAATACAAACCAAAGAGAAAATAAGGTTCTTTTATAAACACTACAGGTAATACAAACTCTGGGCTTCAGCTGCAGTAACAATGTATTACAAATAGGAAAACTAAAGGGAAGCGAGGTTCCCAAATATAAAGTGTTGACATAAACAATAACAGCACTTGGTTTAAAGCGTTTAGAATGTGGTAACGCGTTATGCGTAAAATACGTCTATACAAGACTAGGAATGGCGCACAGACATGTAATTGCGAGACTTCACAATGAATGAGTGTGAGTCTCTAAATACATACTGCTACCACCCTGTGGCAATTACACACCGATGCGAACAATGATGAGGGAAGTGAAAAATACAGTCCGGGTCTGGTGAGCTAGATGGATGGAGGCACGGCCTGACCGCTAGTAGTTTTTCACAGCACTGTGGGCCCTCTGAGGAATATAAGGAAGGATAGTGTTCCTAACCCCGGCATTCTAACTACAAGCAATATGGTCCCCCAGTTGTCGGACATCCATTCAATGTCTATGATGGCCTGAAAGTTGCTCAAAACAATATTTTCCTCTATAGAAGCTATGCAAATGATTAGTGCATACGGTAAAATAGTAAGAAGATTAAATTTAAAATACGCAATGTGTACTTTTACAAAAAACATGTTTTTACCATGAAGAGGCCTCTCATGGTTGTGTGGAGTAGAGCGGCTGAGAATGCGAGAGGCCCTGGCATAAGTCTTCTCTGTACTTGGACTCCAGATTGTACAGCAGAGGGACCTGAAGTACTTCTACAGTCAGTTCCTGAGGAATCCTGGAACAGGCTCAAAAAGTTGATCCAGTGGAACGCTGTTGGTCCACTTGGATTGGCTTCCTAGTCCACGGGATTACTGTTGTGATGTAAGGGGCGCTTAAATGGGTCTGTCCTTCACAGTAATAGTGTATAGGTCACTTAGCAATCCATCATAGAGATACCAGGAGAGTAGTCCTGTGCTTAATTTTTTTTTGGAATTTTCGCCTTTATTTGACAACTTCAGGGTGTCCTGTGCTTAATTTTTGATTCGATGCTGTTCAGTTTACTATGGCAGTTTTATTGTTGCTCAAAAATGTGTGTAAACTGTCTGCAAACTACTGTTTTATTGAACTTCCTCCTATTTTTCTACATTTACTCTGCAAAGGCATATACATGAGAAAGGAAAAAAAAAGAGAAAAATTTTTGTTTCTTGCTCCTTCGGTGCCTTAGTGGGTGTAGTTCAGACATCAGGGGCAGATTTGAGGTTGCTAGGCCTTCGATGGCTTTGGAACAGCTGACTGGACTGTACACACGCTGAATTGTCAATTAGGAATTGCCACTGGGTGTGTGGACAGGTTACAGGCATGCCTTTATGAACTGATGCTGTGTTGCACCATGCTTAGAACACGGCATATGGCTGTTCAGGGACAGGAATGGATATCTGGCCCTTCCCCCCCAACTCAAACAACAGAGGGCAATTTATAAATAGGCTCTGTGTGCAATCCATACATAGTTTATGTTTTATATAACATATAGGTTTTAAAGATGATAGGGCTGACCTTGAGCTGTTCGCCCCTCAAGGGTTATTGAAGAACTTTTCCATGGGAGCCTGGTTTTACCATCAGACCACATGGCAATTCATCAGTATTTTAGACAAGGAATACAACACAAATTCCCTTTGTGTTTGGTTTGTAAATCGATATTTTAAATACCCCTGCAAAGGAAGGTTTAGGGCTATACTTGTTTCCTTTGCTCTAAAAAAGATGTACTTAAAACAAGCAATGATAATAAAAAGAATGAAAGTTTGACAGCCTTTTTTGATGTACAATTTGTCCTCTGGATGTTCTTATCCCAAAAACCTTATATTTGACACAAACAGTCTTTTAGAATGACAGCCACTTGTTTACTATCAATACTTTCTTTGTTTTTTGGCTTTAGATGATTGGAAGAATACCACTCACATTTTCAGTTATAAACAGGATATCAAATGTACGGCTAAAATTGAACGTGTCAGTACATAATTTAGGAGGGTCTGATGCTATTGACCTCCATGTGATTGGCAGTGATTTGTTAATTTGAAAAATTAATTTCATTAAGCATCTGTGATGTCTAATGTTATCAACTGATCAGCCTGCAGTGATTTCTCTCCTCAAACCAGTAATGGCCTTCAAGTGTAGCTTTGAGCAGGCAAAACATTAAGAAAGCATTAGCTGCATTAAAATACACGGAGTGTTATTTTTCTGAAGTGTTTATTGCGTCTATGGTAAAGCCATTGCAGGGGGCAAGATAAAAATAGAATGTCTCTCAATGACTCAAAAAAAAAAAAATCAGTCGAACACGCAAGTGCGACTCTTCAACGACCTCTGCTGGTCAAATTACATTTAAAAAAAATGAAAGTTGTTGGAGTAGATGCATGGATTTCAGATGTTTTAAAATAAATTGCTGCCTCAGCCAGGTGGAAATGGAAATCTTGCAATGTAGATCAGGAATCATTAATTTTTACGTAGTTCTGCCTTGTGACACTCCATGTGTCTTCCTAAGAAAGGATTCAATATATTTTTTCTGACTGCACTCGTCGTAGATTTGAACCGACGTTTTGCAGTTTACTACAATACCTGCTCCTCCCAATGAAACTGCAGCTTTTGCATTTTCCTATGCAAAGAGACGGTTGAGTTTCAGAACTCAATCCATTGCATATCATGCATATGGTTCATCTGCTTCTCTAACAGAAACTGACACTCCCAAAAAAGCAAGAGTGGTAAATAATCTCTGATGTCCAGGGTGCATGGCCAAGCCCATTTTCTAAGAAAGGGGGGTGAATCTGATGAGTGGCGGCAGAGTGCTGCCCCCTCTGGGGCGACTGCTCTCACCCCCCCGTCACATGTCACTCCTGGTCCTACCCTCCTGGCAGAAATTCAAGGTTATGTAATGCTAGCAAACAAGATGTACCAAAATGTCCAGAAGAGGTGACCCTCCCTCTGATCAAGGTCTTGCGCTGTCTTGCCAGGGGACAGGGCTAGTTTTCCTGACATTATGCTATAAATATCACAAGATAATGTACATATGCTTTACCGCTTAAGAGCGAGCTTGAGAAACTCTTGTCAACACAGAGCTCTGAGATGACAGAGCTGGCATCGATATAGAATTACAACACGCAAACGCAAGGGTCGAGAAATCAAAGTGCAGATACTGAGAAGAGTCTCCATTATCTGTGAATCAAACCTGTACCTGCTCATATCTTCCATGAGTGCTATTGAACCACACAGATCCCACTCTTTATTTCTGAAGTCGGGGTGTGCTGAAAAGCATAGGGACAAAGAACATGGACTGTCATCATCATCATTATGGGACCCATGGTGGCAGACCAGATTGAACATCATGGATCGGTGGGAGCTTTTTTGAGTTGATTATGGAGGGGCTGTGGGCCGTGAGGGGGAATGGTCCTCCTGTCAACAATGCATTGCTACTGCCTCTCTTTTTTTTCTTTTGGCAGTGATGGATGCACGGATCTATATCTATACTGTCTTCCATTCTCTTCACTGAAACAATATACTGCATGTGTATATTTTTACATGAATGCATGCATTTAATACATTTTATCCGCACTTGATAATTGAACTGGATATATAAAAACCGCATTGTGCACAGTGAATGGTACCCTGCATACATGCAGCAATACATCTGAAACCGTACTATTTATGGGGCACTCTTGTCAAAATGTGTCACCTGATATGTTACATGATGCATTTTGAAGATTACTTTGAAGGCAGAGGATGAAGACTCCAAAGTGTTGTTGCGACAGAGTGGTCAATTGCACGCATCAGCCTTGAGTTGTCGTTTCTCAAAAAAATTAAAATCTTCTGTTAGTATCAGGTGATCAGGTTGTATGTTTCAGAACTCTGCTCAGATGAATTCCAAAATCAAACTCTGCAGTTGCTGTTTACCTTTCATTGAGTTGTCCGTTGGTGCTCTGTAGTTTGTTTATGTTTGTGCAGTGGTTATGGACCATGGTCACTTAAACAAAAAAAAAAAAAACTTCTGAAACCAGTGTGAGAAATGAGCCCAGTCTCATCCTGACGCCTCAAATTGTGACGCTACCTGACCAAGTGTCCATATGTGAGTTAAAGTAAAGCTTTTGGAGTGCTTATTCGACAACAGTTTAAAACAAACACTTCCCCCTATTCCTTAACCCGAGTCCTAACCATAAGCATCAAATAAGGACAACAAAAGCCCCCATCTGCGTCTTATATCAATGCTTTGTCAGGTGGCGTTACTTATGACGAGTCAGGATGAGGAGAGGTTTATTCCATACATCATGACTGAGATGAGGCACTTAAAACATATTCTACTGGTGTTAAAACAGTATATTTAGTGATGCCATTTTCAACAGACTGAACAAAAGTGTGAGTCTGACTTACAAGATCACGGTCAATATACTGTCACAGTAGCTACGGTTCAAAAACCATCCAAAAAAAAAAAAAATCAAAAGCATATCAACAATGTGGTAGGACTAATCGGGTAACCTCTTGATATACTGTAAATAAATACAAATCACAAGCTGTCTTGCAAATGGAGACTCTTGGAATTTCTTTGAGGTCCAATGAGTAGGCAGGAATGCTAATCTGCATCACAGTGCCCTCAGGCGTCAGTCTTTTGCGGTCTACACTTGCGGAAACAGCCTGCCTTTATCTGACAGAATTGAAAATCCGCAGTTCTGCTTTCACAGTTCCTGCCATTGTGTGAACGTAAAGGTAATGGTGATGAACTGGTTTGCTTTCATTTGTAACACAGAACATTCACCCAAAATGAATACAGTGACACTGTGCCCTTGTGGTTGTAGCCGATCATGTGCAGTATTATACATTAAGAGGACTGGGATGAGTTAACAGCAATTACTGAAAGGAAATACATATTTCTGCAAGTGTGATTTTACAAAAGTAAATAATTGGTAGGTATATGGGATAGCTGCCAGTTAAAGGTTATTGCTGAGAACTGAATGTGTTTTCTGTCAGTTAAAGGTGATTACCAGCAACTGTGTTTGCTGACAGGTAAAGGAGATTGCTGCACTTAAAGTGTGTAGCTAACTGTTAAGGATGACAGCTTAAATGAAAATACAGTCACGGAAAGGTATTTAACACTGTGGAGCTGCCAAGAGGGCCATTTTCAGGCGCATATTCCCTGCTTCACATGGAAATAAGACAGGACTGAATTTCTTGGAACATGGAGCTGGTCCAGCTCCAAAGAGCCTGGAGACAGGACAGAGCGTACTGCGAGGAGCTACACTTAATTTTTCATTTGAGCTGACCTCCTGCCAAAAACGCCTAATGCCACTGGGGTCAAACTGTTCCGCCTGTCCCTCCCACTGCAGGGTCAGTTTACATCACAAACGTGATGATATCAAAGATCAATTTAAAATTACTTTCTCACAGACCAGCATATATTGATATTGCGCTTAGAGTACTTATTTTGATGTGCGTAAATGTTTTTAACTTGTTGCCTGTGTAAGGGATGCATGCATTTTTCATGTAAATATGCACACATTCCCGCAGGAAAACAACTGTTACCAAGACACAGATTTGCAGGATGTAACATTTGAAGACATAACAGATGGCCCATTCTAACCATGGGCCTGATCTGATCACGTACACTCATAAGTAACTGACTTTATCTTTTTTGTCAACTTAATACTCTGTGAGCCCACAGGCTAATCAACCGAGAGGAGGATGGGCTCCCTTTACTGGGTCCTCATGTGGTCTCTGTCTCCCTTCTTGGAGTTTTCCCACACTACTGTCATGTTTGGCTTTCTTTGTGTGTGGGGGGGGGTTCATAACAGAGAACACTATATAGTGAGTTATATTGTGCTGTACCAATACATTTTCTTGATTTCAAAGGCATCCATCTGTGAAGGGGTTGACAGAAGGGTCTTGTTTATGTGTTTCCACAGTAAAATATTACATGTGGAAGATACCCTAGAAATCAGACACTAGTGTGCACACTTCGCTGTAGCGTTGGACCGCCGCTGTTTTGGAAATTCGTTCATTTCCTTCATTTGTGAAATTGATGTCAGCTTAATAGCCCTTTGCAATCATCTGTTAACCGACGCAAGTCTTCCATGCAGCCAACAAAATGATAGTTTTCTTGCATGTATTAATGTTTCAGACACCAGTTGGAGCAACTTTCCTGAAAAAAGCCAGGAAGTATATAATGCAAAACTTGATACTGTTTTAGCAGGATAGATGGGGTGGGGGTGGGGGTGGGGATTATATAACCATCCAATGAAATCTCCATGCAGAAAAGATAAGGACTGTTTCCACCTAAGTCAGGGTCAAGCCTGAACACAAAAGTAAAAAACATCAATGGAACCAGTAATTATAACCATGATAATAGACAAGATAAGTCATTATTATTACAACCTCAATTTAGAAAAAGTTGAGACAGGATGGAAAATGCAAATGAAAACAGAATGCAGTGGCTTCTAAATTCATGCAGACTTACATTTCATGGCACACGAAGACAAGATAATGAATGCTTTGTCTGTTCAACTTAATTTTATACATATATATATATCCATTCCTGCCATTCAGGCCCACAGCGCATCCCACAAAGAAATTGGGATGGGGTAATTTAAGAGTAGTGATGAGTTAAAAAAATTTAAATAATGATGTTATTTAGAATAACTGATGTCATCAGATTTGGTAAATAAGCAGCATCTGGGAAAGGCCACATCTTTCAGGAGCAAAGATGAGCCAAGGATTTTACTTCAAATGCATGAGAGAATCACTAAAGGATTGAAAACCAATTATTCACAAAGACAGATAGGAAGAGATATGGATATTTCACCCTCTGTGTTGCATGGCAAAATAAAAGATTTAAGGAATCTGGGAGAATTTTCATAAAGGGAAGGCTGCAAGTGTAAGCTGAATATGTGTGAGCTCACTCAGATGGCACTGCATCAAGAACAGTCTTTGAGTTATAAGTCATACAACCTCATGGCTCAGGATCACTTTGGCAAACCTTTCTAAAGTACAAAAAAATGTTTTCCTGCATCCACAAATGCCTGTTAAAACTTCACTGTACCAAAAGGAAAACATTTGTCAACACTGTGGTGCAGTGGCGTCGCCAAGGGGGGGCCAGGGAGGACAAGTGGCCCCCCACGGACATCTCGTGCCCCCCCATGTCTCCCCCACTGCTCAATGAAAAGAAGATGACCCCCCCCCCCCACAGGCAAAAGAATGAACACGACGCCCCCCCCCGTAAACAAAATAAATTGCGTTGCCCTCATCAAACTGTTGTGCACCCCCAGAATAAAAAGTCAGGTGACGCTACTACTGTGGTGAAGTGCTGTTGACTTCTCTGCCCTCAGAAGCAATTGCAATGGACTATTACACAATGGAAATGAGAACTGTGGTCAGGCTAATTTTAATTTCAGGATTTTCTGAAGAAATAAATAATATGTGCCCGTCACCAAAGAAGAAAAGGACCGTGTTGATTGTTACTAACAAAAAGGTGCAAAAACCATGCTCTGCCAGGGTATTAGGATGTATAAGTGCCCTTGGCAGTGGTAACTTACATGTCTGTGAGGGCACCATTAATGCTGAAGAGTACACTGAGATGCTGGAGCAACTCATCTGTTTCTAGGACGTCCATGCATATTTCATCAAGACAACACAAGACTACATTCTGTGTGCATTTTGAAAGCATGTCTGCGCAATAAGTGGCTGCAAGTGCTGGACTTACTTGCTTGCAGTCTGGAAGTATCCCTTATGGAAATCAGGTGGTGCATTATGAAAATCAAAATGTGACAACAAAGACTCAGTGCGGTTGTGCACATTAAGATTAGTTTACTGGAAGAATGGGACAAAATTCCAGAAGAAACACTCAATCTCTTGGTGTCTTCAGACCGTAAATGTTCATTAAATGTAAGTGAAAAGGAATAGCTGCACTCCAACGTGGTAAATACTGTACTTCATTGTCCCAAATTTAATTTGATAAATGGAGCATGAATCAAAATTGAAATAAGGGTTTAATATGAAAAATTTCAAAAAAAATATGCCGTAACTCCTCAAACAATGTGCTGTTGCTCTGTCTTCAATGTACAACGTAAGACAGGTCAAAAATCATTTAGAAATCACCTATTCTGAACTTCTGTGTTACAAGGTCTTGCTGGACAGTGTTGGATGAAGGACAGCAGAAAAGCATCTTGGCAGCTATGAAAGGTTAATTTGAGTGTTGTGGCAGGTGAAATGGTTCTCTTCCTCTCACCGTCTCCGCTATTCCTCCTGTGACGGCATGTGGCAGTCGCAGAGCGTTGAACCTTCGTCACCGAGTCTGACTCCGGGACATGAGTATGGGATCAGGAATGAGACTGGGATCACTTGTATTTCAGCACTAAGTCTGGAAGTAAGGTGTTATGTGATCTGTGCTTTATGTAAGTGTGCTAATTTGTCTTAAAGTGACCACAGAATAAATCTAAATGTCTTCTTATCCTCACATTTTGAATGCAGGGTTGTTGCTGAGTGGCTGCAAGGCCATTTCAAGGTGGTTGCAGTGGTCATTCTAGGTGATTGTTGAGGTCTTAGTAAGTAATTGCTAAGCCATTGGTTAGGTAATGCTTGAGTTGGTGACATGTTGCAGTTGATTGTTGGGCTTCTACTACATGGTTGTTAAAGGTCCCCTATTATGTCACCAGGTGCACAGATAATTAGTTATTACAAGCCATTTGAAAATCTTTTCCCTCTTGACATCACATGGGGAAGAAACCAACCAGATGCAAGAAGATCTGATCACCTTCAGCCAAGCAGTCAATCAGATTTCATTATTCTGGGTGGTCACTCCCCCTTGTGATATCAGGGGGCCGTTCAATGTCGGCAACACGTAGCAAAACGTATATTTAAACGGCAACAGTGGTGCGCTGAACACCCCGTTGTGTCACACAAGCATTGCAACTATGGCAGCCTAGAAGGCCCTACTGTGCGTTCTCTTGGAAGAATTCTCGGAGCCTGATAAAATAGGTTCAAATTCGTGTTTGATTTTTAAATGTCTACTTACCACAAACAGGTCGTTTGATGTCATCAACCGGGGTGAATACCGAGCTGCAAGAGATGGATTTATACACTACCCTCGTTGGATTCATTGTGCCACTGCCTTTTTAAGATGGTGCGGTTTATATACATTTTGCAGCTGATTGGATAACACCCCGGGCACACCCACCAAACAGGAGAAAACATACCTCAAACGCTGTTGTGCACTGTTGCACACCGGTTGGAGGAAACAGGTCATTCAACCTGGAAACCATAACAAAACGATGTGCACCAGTGTGACTTTGAACGCACCCCAGGTGGGGGAGACTTTGAACTGGCTCATAATGGCTAATTAGCTGTGCACCTGGTGGCATAATAGGGGACTTTGATAGGATGTTACTGAGCTGTTAATTGATAATTGGTGGTTCTGATGTGCAAGAAGCTCTTGCTGGAGGTTGCTGGGGCATTCTTAGTGCTTACAGAACTGTTATTAAGTGGTTACTGTGGCCATACAAGGTGAATATTAAGGTGTTAGTCAGTCATTGACGAGATGTTAGCTTGTAGGCGCTAGGGTGTTGTTGTTGGTGGTTAGTTGAGTGTTGTTGTGGCTGCTTAGCTTTTACAAGTTGGCTGGTGAGGTCTTTCTATGATGTTTTTAGCTGTAATAAGGCAGCTTTGAATGTGGAATCGGAGGTTGTTAGTACTTTGACAGTTGGTTGATATTGCATCACTTGGTAGTTATCTGGGTGTTGATTTTAGTTGATGCAAATATATTTCCAATTGGTAGATCAATTATAATAAGGTCATTGCTTGGTAAGTAGTTGCAAAGGTGATGCTAGTGGGTTGCAGGAGAATTTTTGTTGGTTGCTTAGATGTTATAAGGTGGTTAGTTCTGAATATGTGGTTATAAACTTGGAATTGAGTGGGTTGGCAGTCATAAAAGTTGTTTGTTGAGGTGTTAATGGATAGTTGCAAAGTTGATAAGTATTCGTTAAGGTGTTAGCAGGTATTTAATTGTTGTATTTTGTTGCTAGGATGCTGCTGGAGGATACCAGGCCTTAATAATGTGATTGATTAGGTCTGACTTGTTAGTTGCTAAGGTCTTTATGTGGCTGCTTTTGACTCACAAGGTAGTTGCTTGTATATTTCTTGTCTGTTGCTTGGCGTTTCCCTGGAGTTCAACACAACCGATAAGTGTGGTGATGTGTTGATGCTTAACGAAGGGCAATAGATAGATTGATAGTTTATTTTCAAATCATTTTGCAAGTAAAGAGATACAGATATTTAAAATATCTGATAAAAGTTTAAGAAGACTAAAATGATCCCGGATAATGCCAAGACTTTAAAGTCTGTAAATCCCCAGAAAAAACTATTTTAGATTAGCCTGTTCACAAAGGGGGATCAGCATTGCCACACATGCGCGCGCGCACGCGAACACACACGCACACGCACACGCACACGCACACACACACACACACACACACACACACACAAGCACAAGCACAATATTACAATTACAGTTCACCCATGATCGCCAAACTACACCCCAATTCCCTATCACCCTTACCAAACCCAAGGACACACTAAGCTTATCCAAGGGTTCAATGCAAGAATAAAAAACATACACAGATATACAAACCCAATTCCGAAAAAGTTGGGACAAAGTTTAAATTGTGAATAAAATCAAAATGCAACGACTTTCAAATCACTCCAGACAGAATTTTATTCACAATAGAACAGAGTTGAAACTGAGAAATTTTACAATTTTATCCTCAAAATGTGCTCATTTCAAATTTGATGGCTGCTACAGGTCTCAAAAAAGTTGGGACAGCAGCCTATTTACCATGGTCTAGCATGCCCTCTTCTTTTTAACACAGAATGGAGGCGTCTGGGCATTGAGCAGACAAGTTTCTTGAGTTTAGCCATTGGAATTTGATCCCATTCTTGTCTAATACTGGCTTCAGGCTGCTGGAGAGTATTGGGTCTCCTTTCATTTAATTATAGGCCGAATGTTCTCAATCGGTGAAATATCAGGACTGCAGGCAGGCCAGTTCAGCACACAGACTCTTCTATTACGAAGCCATGCTGTTGTAATAGCTGAAGTATGTGGTTTTGCATTGTCCTGCTGAAATACACAAGGCCCTCCCTGGAATAGATGTCATCTGGAGGGGAGCATATGTTGCTCCAAAACCTTTCTATACCTTTCAGCATTCATGGTGCTTTTTTGAAACATGCAAGTGTCCCACACCATATGCACTAATACATCCTCATACCATCAGAGATGCTGGCTTTTGAACTGAACGCTGATAACAAGAGGGGGAGGTCTTTCTCCTCTTCAGCCCGAAGGACACAACGTCCATGATTTCCAACAAGAATGTCCAATTTGGAGTCGTCTGACCACAGGCTCTGGATCATGCTCAACACTAGAACCCTTTTTGCATGATAGAGTTTTAGGTGGCCTTTGTGGATGGCACGGCAGACTGTGTTTACAGACAGTGGTTTCTTGCAGTATTCCTGGGCCCATTTAGTATTGTCAATGACAGAATCATGCCGGTGAGTGACGCAGTGGCGCCTGTGGACTCGAAAATCACGGGCATCCAGTAAAGTCTTCGGTCTTGTCCCTTACGCACCAAGATTTTTCCAGTTTCTCTGAATCTTTTAATGATGTTATGCACTGTCGATGATGAGACCTTCAAAGCCTTTGCAAATTGATGTTGGAGAACATTGTTCTTAAAGGAAACCCGAAGGCAGCACATACGTTACGGTACCATGATAAACATATGTTAGCAGAGTCTGTAAAGTAAATCCAATATTTTTTTACCATTTTTTTGACCAAGTACAAAACAGATAAAAAACGATGCAAACAAGCCCTACACGGCCGTCATATTAGCGGTTTGATCCTCCAGCAGTGACGTAACATACACTGAGCCGCTCTTTTGTCTCGGAGGTAGAAAACAACAGTCACTTTTTTCCAAAAGCCACAATCCGCTTGGCGTTTCTCGGCGAAGGACAAAATGCTACATCTCTCGTGCTGTGACAACCGGCCCTTGTCATGTCAGATCAGGTGTTGCCTTGTTAGGGTACATATGCCTGGAAATAAAAAGCTTCATTTTGATGCGCAATTGGGTGCATTTCAGCATTACTGAAAATTATGTAAAAAAAAAAAGTCAAATCTTTGTTTCCTTTTATTTAATGTAAACTCACATGGACCCCAGGTTGGATCACCTGCATTGCAGAAGTGCTAAAAGGTAACTCAGAAATTTCAGAGGTAACCTTTTATAGTAAAGTGTGCTTTGTGAGTAAAATAGTTTTCAGAATTGAATTTAGCCTATGATTTCATCGCTCCTACATTGCATTAAGAAAGGAGGTGTTTGTAAGGCGGGGTGGGTGGATTCAAATGCAGAGCAAAGGAAACTTCTAAAAAATTTACTCTAAAGCCACAATCCAAAAAACAGCAGTCATGAAGTCAGGTCAAGTCAACGGCACCAAAAAGCAGCAGAGAAAGGGTAAGCTGAAAAAAGGACAGGCAGAGTCAGCTGAAAATCAGAAGTAACAATATACAAATTGTTACTTGGTTGCATACATTTTCTGCCCAGGATAAGTGCTGACTCCGGGAGAATGGATTTTAGATCGGCTCTCAGTCTGGCCATTACTCTGGTGATAAAATCCAGAGGAAAAGCTGGCAGAGACATTGATGAGCTTTTAATGACCCTTCCAGAAGTGTGAGAACTGAGGTCCTCTTTTAGAAACAATATTAGTCGGTATCCTGTGTATCCTTAAAAACATAATCAACTATGATTTGAGCAGTGTCTTCAGCACATAGCAGTTTGGCAAGGGGAATGAACTGGGGTGACTTGGAAAGATGAGTCAACAATAATGAGAAAGGAAGTGTAACCATTAGACAGAGGTAGACCTGTGATGAGGGCTTCGGCTATGTGGGACTATGACGTCTGGGTATTGGAAATGGTTGTAGAAATCCATCAAGGGGTTAGAAGACCTGTGATAGGACTGAGCTCGGAAAGAATTGAAGGATAGCAGGACAATTATCAGAGTGGGTTCATGCTGCAGCACCTTATGTACCACAGTCTCAATGTCCCATGTAGCCACAGTCCCTAAACATTGAGAAGTTAGAATTGTTTCTAGGGCAAGGTCATCCTCAGAAGGGGAGAATGGGGGTAGAGGACATGTGATTTGGCATTCTTGGAATGAGTCTGCAATATATACTGAAACTAAAATGGATGAAAAACAAGGCACACTGAGCCTGGCAGTAGTTAAGGTGTTTAGTCATATTGATATATACCAGGTTCATGTGGTCAATCCAGACTAAAAATAGAACGTCAGAATTTCCAAGTCAATGGCACCACTCCTCCAAAGAAAATTTAACAGCCAGTAGCTCGTAATGGTCATTATCATAGTTCTGCTCAGTAGAAGAAATATTATGTGAATAGGAGGTCCAGGGGTGAAGCTTCTGATCATTAGTTGAGTGCTGGGACAGAGTAGTTCCCTCCCCAACATCTGAGGGTGCCAATTTCAACTGAACTCACAGGAAAGATCAGGGACGGTCAGAATGGGTGCAGAGGTTAAATGCCGCTTGAGCTCACTGAGGACCTTAATAACGACATCTGTCAAGGAGTGTTTGATAATTACAGAGGTGAGGGGAGAGCCACCTTACTTTAATCATGCACAAACCTCCAATAGAAATCAGAGAAGCAGAGGAATCTGCGGAAATCACTACAAGACTTAAGAGTGGGCAATTCGGACACAGCTACAGTTTTCTTTATGTCCATTTGGATGCCACCATTCAAGATGATGAATCCTAGAAACAAATCTGACTGTTAGTGACGTTATGCCCACGGGACATATTGCACATGTCCCTGAATTGATTTTGAAAAAAATTGAAATATCATCAAGCTTAACAAAGACAAACTGATTTACTACATATTGCAAGATGTCATTCACCAGGGTCTGGAATACTGCAGGGGCATTGGTTTACCTAAAAGACATCACAGGTTATTCATATTACTCATATATTAATCAGAAACTTTGACCTGCAACTTTCATGAAAACATTGGCCAATTTTTTCACATGTACTGCACATGCTCAGCCATGATAATAGCCCTTTGAGGAACACTAAATGCCAAACATGGTCTCAATCACTTTCCACTGCAGCTTCATTTTGTGGACAAACAACTATATATTGAAGTTGTAATGGCGCCAATTTGTTATGACATTTATGACAGCAAGGGATGACAGACAAAATTTTAAAACTTAAACAGATTTAATTAAAAAAAAAAAAACAACTAACCTACAATTTATACTACTGACCAAGATTGACATGTTCAAGAAAAAAAATATTTATAGTCCCTTGTGATGGGGTTGCTTGGTGATGTCCTGGGACAGGAAAATGCTCCAACACAGGCAAAAATCCACAAAAAACTTCACAGGTCTTGAAAAGAGTGACAGGTCTGGTCAAATGTATCCTTCTCCTTGCAATTTCTCCTACTACTTTACTCTCTCAATTTTTCTCCTTATATACTCTTTTGCAGCCCCCACCCACCTTTTAGAGTTTTTTCTTTCTCTGGGACTTTCCACTCTCAGACATGCCCAGGACATGCCCAAACCTAGCTCCAGACTGGGCTTAACAAAAAAAAAAAGGTCAATACTGCCATATAGTGGCATTTTTCCCACATTACAAAATTAATTAAAGTGGCAAAGTGTTTTAATTAGGGTGTTAAATCTAAATGCAAAAGATTCTTGGTCAATACAGGTACCCTTTTAAGTCAGCTAATAATAATGCGGAACAAAGTGTGGGAATATAAGTGTACTAGCTTACAGCAAGCCTATGAATAAATGCGTACTGTCGGAAACATCAACACTTAGAGAAGAAGCTGTGACATTCAGTGTGCAGGACCTCTTATTTACTGTGCATAAAAACATTGGTAATACTTTACAGTAAAGGTACATTAGTTAGAACAATAATAAGCTTGAACTACCAATTAATTAACAGCTAACTATTACAAACCCCAAAACCAGTGAAGTTGGCACGTTGTGTAAATCGTAAATAAAAACAGAATACAATGATTTGCAAATCCTTTTCAACCTATATTCAATTGAATACACTGCAAAGACAAGTTACTTAATGTTCGAACAGGTAAACTTTATAATTTTTTGCAAATATTAGCTCATTTGGAATTTGATGCCTGCAACATGCTTCAAAAAAGCTGGCACAAGTGGCAAAAAGGACTGAGAGAGTTGAGGAATGCTCATCAAACACTTATTTGGAACATCCCACAGGTGAACGGGCTAATTGGGAACAGGTGGGTGCCATGATTGGGTATAAAAGGCAACTTCCCTGAAATGCTCAGTCATTCACAAACAAGGATGGGGCGAGGGTCACCACTTAGTGAACAAATGCGTGAGCTGATTGTCAAACAGTTTAAAAACAACATTCCTCAACGAGCTATTGCAAGAAATTTAGGGATTTCATCATCTACGGTCCGTAATATCGTCAAAAGGTTCAGAGAATCTGGAGAAATCACTGCACGTAAGCGACAAGGTCGAAAACCAACATTGAATGCCCGTGACCTTCGGTCCCTCAGGCGGTACTGCATCAAAAACCGACATCTCTGTGTAAAGGACATCACCACATGGGCTCAGGAACACTTCAGAAAACCACTGTCAGTAACTACAGTTCGTCGCTACATCTGCAAGTGCAAGTTAAAACAATGCAAAGCGAAAGCCATTTATCAACAGCACCCAGAAACGCCGCCGGCTTCGCTGGGCCCAAGCTCATCTAAGATGGACTGATGCAAAGTGGAAAAGTGTTCTGTGGTCTGACGAGTCCACATTTCAAATTGTTTTTGGAAACTGTGGACGTCGTGTCCTCCGGACCAAAGAGGAAAAGAACCATCCGGACTGTTATAGGCGCAAAGTTCAAAAGCCAGCATCTGTGATGGTATGTGGGTGAATTAGTGCCCAAGGCATGGGCAACTTACACATATGTGAAAGCACCATTAATGCTGAAAGGTACATACAGGTTTTGAAGCAACATATGTTGCCATCCAAGCAACGTCTTTTCATGACGCCCCTGCTTATTTCAGCAAGACAATGCCAAGCCACATTCTGCATGTGTTACAACAGCATGGCTCCGTAGTAAAAGAGTGGGGGTACTAGACTGGCCTGCCTGTAGTCCAGACCTGTCTACCATTGAAAATGTGTGGCGCATTATGAAGCGTAAAATACGACAACGGAGACCCCGGACTGTTGAACAACTTAAGCTGTACATCAAGCAAGAATGGGAAAGAGTTCCACCTGAAAAGCTTCAAAAATTGGTCTCCTCAGTTTCCAAACGTTTACTGAGTGTCGTTAAAAGGAAAGACGATGTAACACAGTGGTAAAAAAGCCCCTGTGCCAACTTCTTTGCAATGTGTTGCTGCCTTTATATTCTAAGTTAATGATTATTTGCAAAAAAAAATTAAGTTTCTCAATTTGAACATTAAACATCTTGTCTTTGCAGTGTATTCAATTGAATATAAGTTGAAAAGGATTTGCAAATAATTGTATTCTGTTTTTATGTACGATTTACATAACGTGCCAACTTCGCTGGTTTTGTACATCAGGGATATAAATAAGCATTAAGTAACCTTCACCTACCATTTAGTGATGCTCTTTGACACCCATATTATGAAGTTGAAAACATCCCTTAAGTATTCCTTAAGTAACACCTCAAACTATTCAAAGATGTATAAATTAGTACCTTAGTTAACATGAACACCATTAGTAAATGGTTTGCAGACCCATTAGTTTACTGTTAATTCACTGATAGTTAATACTTCGTACTGCATTTGCTAATGTTGCTAATGTTAATTCATGTATTCTTATTGTAAAGTGTAACCAAAACATTCAGGTCAGTGGAAATTTACAGCCAATGTTTTTCCATCTTTAGTGAAAGGAATCCCAATTTTAAATCCACACTTCATGCTTTGTCAAGTGTCACAAGCAGCATGGAATGGCAAATGTTTTTGGAATAGGCATCCGGTCTGTATGTATGAGTGGTTTGACCCAGGAATCACCCACCCTTCTGTTTGCATCCACCCTCCTCCCCCTTCTGCGTTTCATAAAAATCTCATCAGCTTCACCTGTTTTTAACTCCAGGAATATGAATTCTAAATAAAGACAAGCTGCTGGATTGATTTACATATCCAGCTGCAACAAGGAGCAATTTGGCAGGTGGGTGCCAGTCACGTTTACTGGTCATGTCACAATTTTGCTCATTGGACCCTGTTTTCCTTGGGACGAATGCAAGTTTTAATATAAAACTGTCCTTTTTTTAACAGTTGCTTGCATTTGAGTGACATAAAAATTGGTGTGCAGCTTCTGTAACAAGGCCTCTCTTTAAATACAATATTTTCCGCTCGACCGATGAGCTTCAGTTTCACTTTGCAGGTTATCGCCCTTCAGATATTAACAGAATTTTTTTGCGTCCCCAACTTCCCTCTGCATGTTCCATAACCCTGTTCCTGCTCATAAATTTGATGCGTTATGTAATGTGGATTTAAAAATATAGCCTTGGATATATGAATTTGGGCCAATTTAGATCAGTAGATCAAACAGTATTTTTTTATATGACATAAATTTATCACAATCTCAAAATGTTTTCAAATGAACAATACATATCAGTTCCAGTTACCTTTTTTGGACACTTTCACTTTCCATTACTTATATGAAAAGCATACTAACAATTTTTCATCTTTAGAAAAGGAATTAAAACTATTTAAAACCTTAAAAATGTATTTTCTCAGTACAGATGGCAGACATTCAAACATACACATACAGTTGAGAGGCTTACCTCAGTCTTACACTCGTGTGTGTGTTTGCTTTTATAAGCGATGAAACAATATCCTTGTCTTTTCTTAAGTATTTGGTACTGCAAACATGAATATCTGTGTGCCAGTCTAGGTTGACTCCCTGGTATGAATCCTTGAGCAAATGAGCAGAATCCATTCTCTGCTCACGTGGATGAGTGCGGCACAGGCCCCCGTAAAATGCTGAATCAAGTCTATCATATTTATGCCGGTCTAAGATCAAGGTTCCAATTACAGGTCATAAGTAAAAACTGATCTGTAACAACCTTGCTTGTGTGTAAGACAGACCTTGTACAGAGAAGTTAAAGAGATATGCTTGCTGGAAGGAAACCACCTAATAAATCCAAGCTGTCTCCTTCTCCTATTTCATCATTAGGGCCAAAGATCTTGCAGTTAGCCAAGTCAAGCTCCACTGACCTTAGTGAGCACTGTTTACGCATGTCGGTTTAATTCTGAGGCAGGCTCATTTCCCTTAACTGTCAAGGGGATAGATTTTTTGCTAACCAGCCATACCTGTTGATGAAGATCCATGTATTCTGCTCGTAGAGATACCTTAGAATAGTGGTTCCTAAACTCATTCCAGGAACCGCCCTGTATGTGTGTTTTTGTTCCAACCAATTATACAAAGCGAAATTGGGCGGCTTTCTGTGTGGAGTTTGCATGTTCTCTCCGTGTTCGTGTGGGTTTTCTCCTGGTACTCCGGTTTACCCATCCACAAAACATGCAATATAGGAACACTGTGTGGCTGTGTGTGAATGTTTGGTGGTGGTCGGAGGGGCCGTAGGCGCATACTGGCAGCTACGCTTCCGTCAGTCTGCCCCAGGGCAGCTGTGGCTACAAAAACGTAGTTTACTACCATCAGAGTGTGAATGTGTGAGTGAATGAATAAATGTATCCTTGTGAAGCGTCTTTGAGTGCCCAGAAAGCAGAAAAGCGCTATATAAAACTGATGCATTATTATTATAATTATTAAATCTTTATCCTGCTGTATATGTATTTATTTTGTGATTAATTACATCCCAGTTTTGTTTAGAGGCATATGCATCATTACATGAGAAATAGCAAGGCTTAGCATGAAAAATAAAACTCTTTGGTTTTTATTTTGCAAAACAATTATATTAAAAAATGGTGACATTTCTCATCAGATGATTGACCGAGGTTAATCAGTAGTATCCTTATTAAATTGCTGGACATGGCTTGTTATCAATGGGTCTGTTTTGAATTCCTCGTTAATACCTCCGCAAACAAAAGTTGGCAGGAGGTTATGTGATAGGTGCCATTTATTTGTTTGTGAAGAAGATAAGTCAAAAAGTGATGAACAGATATCTCTGAAATTTTGTGGATGGGTCGCTTTTACATCAGGGATGGACCCTATTGATTTTGACCGCGATCAGTCAAACAATATGGCCACCATTGCAGCCATGTTGCAATCCTATGACACGCGATAACTGAACTTTGCTCCCTCTCTCCAAAGTTTGGACTGTGCTGCCTTGGCGGAGGTTTGCACTCTTGGAGTGCCTCTAGTTTTACTGTAAAACCCCATGAAAATAGTTGGGAGACTGTGCAAAATGTAAATAAAAATGATTCGCAAATCACTTAAACCCCCTATTTATTTGAAAATAGCACAAAACAGCATGTTAAATGTTGAAACTGAAGTTGTATTGTTTTTAGAAAAATATCTGCGCATTTTGAATTTGATGCCAGTAATATGGTAGTAGTCATTAGTTATTAAAAATAATATGGTAATAGTGGGGACAGAGCCCTGATGAAGGTAGGACAGTTCAGTTCAGATGTTCTGGGTAAAGTAGTGCAGGCACTGCCATCTCTAGCCAGTGACTTTCTGGGATGCCAGCCAGGTGGGACACAAGGTGGGACACTGTACACAAGGTGAGGTAACCTTGAGACAAAACACAGCCGGGGATAAGGTAAGACGCCAGACACAAACCAATTAAAGAAAACATTACTTCTAATTGACGCCAATAAGGTGCCACGTCAGACACAAACCAATTAAAGAAATAATTTCTTCTAATTGACACGCAAGTTGCTGAGTGGGAGGAGACACAGAAGGAATTCACACAAGGGTTGTGACTGTAAAAAAGATAAAAAAGATGATGGCCAGAATATCTTGTCAATGGCAGGGAACGCATTCTGTCATAACTGACAGAAAACCTTGTCGAGGGCCGGGAATGGTTTAAGAGCGGTCTCAAAGAATCATTATTGTTTGTGGTGCTGAATAGTGAGACTTTGAATGAGGATCTTGAAGACAAACAGGTAAATAAATCAATTAACATTTCTTAAAATATTTTTCTTTAACATACCTTAAATGGTGGCAAAATTTCTAAAATGCTGAAATCACAAATAGGTTTAACCCCATAAAGGTCCGTCAACTGCAGCTGCTGTATTCAGACATGTGGAACTTCAGCCCTGTGTAAAATTCAAGTTGAGATGTCAAGGTTTCTGATTACCCCAAATATGTCCTGCTGAATTGCAAAGAAAAATGTATAAAATTATGTACAGTATCAAGATATTTTCCATTTGATGTAATGCTGTGGCGATAAAAACATGGTGTCCTGTGTTTCAATATTTGTCAACATAAGTGTGATGTGGCTTCAGTGAAATGATGCAACCAGCAGAAGCAGAATTTGTATTTTGACATTTCCCTACCATTTAAAAAAAAGTGTTTTTAAAAAACATTGTTCAGGGTTTAAGTTGTCATATAAGCAGTCAGGTAAATTGACTTATTATCTATATCATCTATGCATTTTTGGTATTTGTATTTATTTTCTCTCCTGTTGCTTGTGTTCTCTTTTCTATATTGCTGTGAATATTTCCGTGTTTGAATAAAGCCATGCAAATGTAAAATAAGACAAAATGGTCAATCATTTATTTCATGAAGAAATAAAATATTTAAGGATTCTGTTGTTACAGTAGTCCAGATACTATATGCAAAGTACATAATGACAGTAAACCCCTGTAAATAACTAAATGGGGCAACATTTTTTAAGTCTCTAAAACTTCATGAATGATGCTCATAATTGCAAATTGTGCAATTCATTTCTTCAATTCCAGTTTAGTGATTTATAGATGGAAAATGTGAGGACATACATACAACATGTAGGCCTGTAAATTCTTCAGATCATATTGGCAATGCTTTCTTAAGAGGAACATTTACACCATGAGGGCCATGATGGATAAACATTTGAAGCTTCTCAAGTGTCAAACCAGACAGCCGCAGCCGAAGTCTCCATGGGCCCCAAAGTTGGCGCCCTAGCCAATGCCCCGTGATGACGTGCAGCAGCTTACTTCATTTAGGGTGGGCAGCTCATTCTATTATTAATACTCCTGCAGCTCTTCTCCGCTTTGCTCAGCCACTTTGAATGGAAAGGGACAGGCAAAGGAGCAAGCTCAAAATTGTCTGATTACCCCATAGTTTACCTTACTGCAGTGTTGGACTGTGTGTTGTCACTGTGTTTGTGATTGAATGGCTTTTTTTGGGGGTGGATTTTTTCCAACTTTATTCATCATTTTTGGTGCAGTCTTGGATGATTTTTTTTCTGCTATTGCTTCATTTGGGTGTTGCAGTTGAGGAGAAGTCCTAAAAGGACAAACCTGACTGGTATTATTACAGCAGTGATTCAGTCTTTTTTGCGGACGTTGGCCTTACACAGTCTGTGAAAGGTCGCTCTAGGAGAGCTGATCTGAACTGAATCTTCTCACCCGGTAGAAGACATGAGTTCGAAACTGGTGAGTTCCTTGGCTAAAGTCTATGATACCAAAGCCACAGTCGGCAAAGCGAAATCAGGAAAGATGTCGGAGGATGCTCAGGGTTTTCAGACCCACAGCTTCAACATCATAGAGGTGAAGATAGAGACACTGAGCGACAAGATGGACAAGCTCATGCATCTCCAGGGGAAGGTCCTCAACCGGCTGGATGGCATGTCTCAGGAGATGGTGGACATTGAGCAAGACGTTGAGTCACTGAGGGTGGACAAGGAGGAGGTCAGGGTGCCTCCGGCACCCGCTATGCCACTGGAATCAAAAGGAACCAACCAGGTGAAAGAGATGTGCAGGGAGATGACTACCATAATGACAGAGGTGAACCACAGGTCAGAACAGCAAGGTAAGAAGCTGGAAGGGATGGAGAAGCTGATTCTCAGCATCCAGGAAGTGATCAACTTCATTGGGGAGGCAGTGAAAAGTTCTCAGCTCACAGAGATACTTTGGAAAAAAGATTCAGCTTCATCCAAAGAAGAAGCCAAAGATAAGGACAAACAGACAATTAAGAGGCAGGGATCTACAGAGAAAAGTGAGTCTGTGCTCTCCAAGAAAGTCGAGAAGGTGAGGACTGGGCAGCCTACTCATCTGTGTGTATGTGTGTGTGTGTATTAGTGAGAAAGAGAGAGTGAGAGAGCAAGAGGAGCAGAGAGAGGTAGAGATCAAAAGTTATATTTACTCTTGCTTTCCAGAACACTATAAACTTAGATATGCAAGTGATTGTTTAGATTGTGAATGCATACCTGATATCAAAATCATGTCAAAAACTCCCATCTGGTCATTCAGGGCCCAAAATCAAACCAGCTTCTGTCATTTATGAAGAAGTATTGCTGCAAAGAACATTAATTGCCCTAATGACTTGCAGGTGTTATTCTGATTTTTAGCCATGAAGGAATGTCCTCACCGAGTGTTCCTGGTATTTCTTAGTGTGTTGAAAATCACAGGTTGTTGATGCAAGTAAAAAAAAAAAGGATACCAAAGTTGATATTACTTTTTACAAAATTGCAGCTGCAGATTCTGCAAGGAGATGAGCAGTAACATATATAAATAAAACAGACTGTTCAATGGCGACAGATAATTAAAAGATCATATTACATGCCCTGACCTGGTAAAACCGAGGAGAGGGTTTGTCCTGAGATGCCAGCAGTGCGGAAATTAGCTAAAATAGGCTGCCATTTGATGGGACAGATCCAGCAATGACGTCTCGATTGAACTCCAGTTGAACTCTGTGCCATTTTGTGACCTGTAACATCTAGCATGCTTGTCATCACTATTTCCAAAACATCATGTGAGAGCTGTGACGTCTTTCACAAAGGATGATGAAGAAAAAAACTGCAAATGCATGATTGTTGGGTGTCCGCTACATTCATTGATGGATGACTATAAATCTGATATGCCAACAATCTGCCTTGTGTGAAGATATGAGTTTCCTGTCTGACAGTTTAGAAAATGGCAATGGAAATGAGTGCTGTGTATTTTAAAGCCGCGTTTCCACCAAATGCGAAGTAAATTTCTCCTTGCTTTATTTGCGGAAGTTTGACCGCGGGATCATTTTTATTTTTTTGCTTTGAAGATTTTCCGTTTTCTGTTTGCACCAGGGCAACATTCAATTCTATGGCAGAACAACTTAGTAGATGATTGACATTCAAATTCACACCACTGATCAATAGCAATGCCAGTTGAGCCTTGTTTGCACTCAAGGGGTGTGCGGCACTTCCTGCAATTTCCAAAAATCATCAACAAGATGGCAACGCTAATGTTGCTATGCTACTGTCACAAACATTTTTACTTCATGAACATTGTGCCTGCTTGAGAATAAGAATTATTCATGAAACTCAAAACTCATGTTGAGCTTAACTGCTATTTTTGTTGTGAAACTGTGATCCATTATATGACATTGCCACAGCTAGCTCGCAAGATAGCAAGCTAGGTAGCTGCATTCCCATTATCTCAAGCAATGAGGCTAACTATGGTTTGAATATGAAGCTAGGTAGCCAAATGTTGCTGCTATTCAGAATACTGCTCTGCTCGCATGAAGTTTTCTCAAAAGAATAATTTGATGTGGAGCAAAATGCAAATTTTGTGCATTCGTGTCGCATCTCCCATGTGATTTGCTTTGCCCGGCGCGAACTAGCATCTTTTCATGTGTATTCGCATCTTTGCATTGAACTTTGAATGTAATCTGGTTGTGTGAAAAATTTGTTTTGCGTTCGGTTGAAAAGCAAGAAAGCTTAACCGCCACACTTTTAGATGGAAGCAATACAAGCTCAAGTTGACTTTTTGTCAGAAATTTTCTGCAGGTTGATATTTGGCTGCAAGACCTCTCTGAACTAATTAATTAGATATGTGATGGATATTAGGGAATTGGGAATCAAGTGGTGTACTGTTATTTCATGTAATTCAAACATTATGGGTTCCAGAACCATGTACTGCTCCTGTTTGAGTATTTTCAACGAGCCACACGCCATGTGGACTGTCATGGGGCACAAACCTAAATGAGTGCTCTGGGACTGCAGAAACTCCCTGCTGTTTGCTCTTGGGTGTGAGGGGGGAAGGTCTTGGGATGGTATGTGGTTTGGTTGGGTGTCAGATGTCTACTGTTTGTGATGAGTCAGTCAATCAAAGGTGGTGCTCAGAAGATTGGGATAAACATCCCAATGTCTAACTTATTGCAACTATGCCCTTGCAGGATTGCTTTTGCAAGCCAGTGGCAATGAATTTTACACTGTGATTTTTAAAGGCTATCCTGAACTCTGAATTATCCATTAACCGTGAATGCACTGTCAGACATGCACTAATTTATTATGGTCATAAAGGAGCCATGGGTTGGTGTCCTTTACTCTGCTTTACATGGAATGTGACAAGCTGACCCTATGCAATGACACATAAAAAGGTCGTAGGAAGATTTTGTTTTGTCCGCCAGTTGTTAGCATTGGTAAGTTTACCATCTAGGCAAATATGGAACATTCCGATAGTTTTTCTTTTATGAACTTCCTGGTTATAAATCTGATCAGAGAGATGATTTAGTAGCTTGTAGACAGTAGCATCAGATGGTGTTTTCATGGCTTTTGGGAATGAATGCGAGTGTACTTATTTTCAATTGTGGGGGCATTGGTCAATAGACTGGGTGCATTTTTCTTCTGGATCCATTTTTAGATAAGTTAAAAAGTATCCATAGTAGTTGTTTGTATGGAAATCCTTAACATCAAAGAATTCACACAATCTGTATTCCTTATATGCTTGTATCTTCAAAGTTCTCTGGATTTCTAGGAAAACCTGTTACTGGAGTGACAGAGATTGGTTGGATTTTGCTGGACACAAGCCTTTTTAGTTTTGGGTTTTTCGGTTGTGATTGAAGCAGTAAATGTTAACTCAAACCATGTTTGTGGTTTAGATCAGATGGATCAAAAACCAGGCATGGCCCCAACAACTCAGAACCAGGATCTTCCACCCCTGCTCTACATTGTGTATTGAAAATTTCCCTCTGCTGTGTCTGTCAACATCTGTTCAAGCGGCTTTATGGTGGTTCACATTGACTCTCTGGGGTGGATCTGGTGGACAGTTCCCGCTTGGATTCTGATTACATTGAGAAGTTGAGCCTTTTGGTTTTTTTTTTCTTTTCTTTTTGATACGTCAAAGTCAGATTGTTGCACAACTTGTCATCATGCATGCAAGAGGCGAAATACATTATATAGCCAAAAGCATGTTGGACCCCATACTGAAACCTCATTGACATAGGTAGAAAATGGCCATTGTTGAATTCAATGTTAGACATTTTTAATTGAATTTGGAATGAATTAGTCGGTATGGGCTGATGTGATGGACTTTCAGCTTTTGTTTGAGGGTATTTTCAGAAAATTCATCCTCACGATTTGGAAATTGTTTCCCTTTCTGCGTGTAAATCCCAACACCCACCCTCACTTCACAGTTCAAATAAGTGCTGCCAAGCCCAACACCCCCACCTGAGGGAGACATTTTTAATTATTTCAGTTTTTCAATGACTTTGTTCTTGACCAAGTTAGGTTCAGCATTTAATCAGGTGTCTCGTGGACCACTGTACATCATTCACAAAAAACTTTTGTGAAATTCCATCATGCTGTTTTTGCACTAAACTGTTGCCAGACACACAGAGAAACAAATATAACCGAAAATCATGCCCCTTTTCCCTTCAGATGAGGTCATTAGTTCCAAGCGGTCAGTAAGGGAGGGGTTGCGAAGGTATAAAACTTGGCACAAAATCCTTCTGGTAAGACAAATTTGAATTGCAGTACCCCCAATGGAAGCTGAATATCTGTGCTATCGGGTATTACTGACCAATTAATTCCAAATTTAATTAAATTGACATATTTAAAATTTTAAAATGCCAATATTCTATGTATGTTAATAAGGTTTCAGTGTCCACAAACCTTTGGCTATGTGATGTACTTTTTTGTTTATGAAGGCCAAATCACTTGTCCAATTAGTGCGACAACCCTAGAAGTGATTGAATTGAATATTCAGCTGTCAAGATAGATATTTTGGTATATGCTGTCATGGTGACCATCAATTTCAGCCAAGCAGCTTCAGAGGCTATTGGCATTCTGTACATCATAGCACCGAGTTGCAGTTCAAGCACTGTACTGACAGAAGGTGCGAGATACCTGAGGGTGTTTAGCTCAGTTTGTCCTTCAGACTGTAGCAGCTGTGACCACATCTATGTGCTCAAAATATCCTTCAGCGCCAAGCGTTTTTCTCCATGGCATTCTAATAGGCGGCACCTTGCAAATGGAGGCTTATCCTGGGCCTCACAGGACACTTGGGTACTTAAAAGGAGTGTTTATGGTGTCCAAGTTTGGAAAAAACATATCTTTGGAACGAGAAGTTTTTCCACAGGGGATGAGCATTATGTTTCTTCACTTGATGACGAAAGAGTTGAGTTACAATTTCACAGCTCTGCATATCCCAACATATCTCTCCAGCGACAACTTGGCATGCACTTAACAAACCTATCCACACCTCAGTGCTCTAATTCCACTCACGGAAATATCCACCATCATTCTAATGTCAATTAACTCTTTTACTTTGCTCGTCCTTCCTGAACTTTCCCGCTGAATCAACACAGCTACTGAAATGTTTAAGAAGGCAAGCAGATGTTTACTTTACTTGATGTTGTTGAGTTAAATTATTCTTCACTTTCCTTCTAAAGAATGAAAAATGTGCAAGATGTTGTGCGTGTGTCTGTGAATTTTCAGAATCTTGTCTTCACTTTCAGCCTATGACTGCCGTTGGAGTCCGTTCTTGAAATTTGTTGGCGTGAGTTCTTGCGCTGTGACAGTTAAAATTAAGGAAGCCAGCAAGAGGCTGACAAATAAGGCAAAAGATGCAAATCAGAGCCGCCGGATAGCTTACTTGGTTAAATCATTGCATTGCAAAGCAGAAGTGACTATCTTAGTGAGGGTTCGAGCCTCGGTCGTAGGCCTACCATTTGGCAGTGGTCGGCAGCTTTTTCTGAAGTAGCGTGCAATTGACCAATGCGCTACAGGGGATGCAAATTGGGAAGGGTGTGCCGGGAAGGGTAAAATAAGTTGCTTTGTTCGTCCCTTAGGCGCCTCCTGTTGGCCAGACGGGCGCTCGTCAGAAAGACTCTAAGCCTGCACTGCAAAAAATGGTAAGATAAAAATACTAGGTAAGATGAATTTACTTATTTTAAGACTTAAAACACTTATTTCCATCACTATTTTTCTTAGTAAGACAAAAAAATTTTTTTCTTGTTTTGAGGTAATTTTTACTAGCTTGCCAGTGGGGTGAGTAAATTTCACTTGTCAAGTCAAATAGTAACTTGTATTGAAAAACTTAAGACAAGTTACTATTTGACTTGACAAGTGAAATTTACATACCCCACTGGCAAGCTAGTAAAAATTACATCAAAACAAGAATTTTTTTTTTTGTCTTACTAAGAAAAATGGTGATGGAAATAAGTGTTTTAAGTCTTAAAATAAGTAAATTCATCTTACCTAGTATTTTTATCTTATCATTTTTTGCAGTGTGGTCATGTATGGGTATCCTCCGCCCTCGTTCTGAACTTGCAACGATTCAACCAATGAGCATATAAGAAGCGGTGGCTGACAGGCGCGTGCTTTGGAGAGCCGCTTGCTGTCTTCACTCTCCTGAGTTGGCAACAGGGGCTCGCATATGCGAAAGCCTCGTACGTAGTTCCGCGATTAGACATTCCAGATTCGGGTGGCATTGGAGTTGCAAAATTAAAAGAAAAAAAAGACGCAAATCTAACCTTCGACATCATACTTGTATGACAATTACGGCCAGAGCTAAATGTAGAGCCCCAAACGATCTGTTCAAATTTTGAAGCACCGTCATTGGCTATCAATCGTGATGGTGAGGTGGTTTGGAATGTATGATTCCCATAGGTACTGGCACACTTTTCTCCATGAATGAAATAACTACTGACCGCAGCACTAGTTCAGAGGCATCTTACCTGCTCAGGTACACCTAAGTGCCTCAAAACTCCCAGAAATTTGTACAGAATTGATTCTAGGGCTAAACATCATCCCATGGATTCTTAAAAAGTAAGAAAAGACTTTTTTTCAATGCCTAAAATTATATACTGCTTGACTGGGATGTCTTTTGACCATGTAATGGTACGGTAAAGAGAGAATTTAAAATAAATAGCCCTCAAAACAAGCATAGGCTGCACACAGTCTAGGCACGATTTGATGCTCCATTGTTAGTGTTGTTCAGGAATGAACAAAATAATGCTTGTCCGGGAATAACATTCTTTTGAACCAATGAATAGCAACTCTGCTATGATGACGTCATGAAACCACAAAGGCTTTACAATCATGCATCACATGTGGCTAATAGGGAGGTCTGGCAAGCTGTCAGAAAATCTTTGAAGGCAAGCAATTTAAGAGCAAAGTGATATGAAAATTTGATAAAACTAGGCTTATGCCATCGGAGGCGATGGCTGGGGGTATATCCCCAAACGCGCCCAATCCTCCAATTCCCCAATCCTTGAATAGACCTTGAATAGACTTTCATTTGAACTTAATTTCGGGTCAATCGGACAAATGGTTCTGAAGATATGGCCAAAATGGTAATTTTCCATCACAAAGCGCCACCTGGTGGCAAAATATTGAACCATACAGGTATGATGTCATCATGTGACAAATTTTGAGGTCATGACCTTGCAGTTGCACATAGTTTCATGTCAATTGGACAAATAGTTGCAAAGATATGGCAAAAATGGTAAATTTTAAGTGACAAAGCTCCAACTTGTGTCAAAATTTTGAACCAAACAGGTATAATGTCGTTGGACACATCCTCAGGTCATAACCTTTCATTTGCACTTGATTTGAGGTCAATCGGACAAATATTTCCAGAGATATGATAAAAACAGTGATTTTTTCCATTTTTGGCCCCTGGTGGCCAATCTAGAAATTGTAAATTGTCCAAAATCAAATCAGTGCTTCCTCTTTATGATACTTACTTATATGCAAAACTTGGAATTTCTAATTGAAATATTACTGGAGTTATCACGTTAACACGTAAATCAGTTTTTGACCCCTGGTGGCCAATCTAGAAATCATAAATTGTCCAAAATTGAATCAGTTTTCCCTCTTTATGATACTTACCTATATGCAAAACTTGAAATTTCTAATTGAAATATTACTGAAGTTATCGTGTTAACACGTAGTGCGGCGGCGGTCGGACCAAAAACATAATATCCCCGGAACGCCATTCGGCGTTCGGGGATATAATTAGCACGGAAAAAACAATTTAAGGCTTTCTCTTAATTACTTACATCGCTGTAAGTCTCTGCTAATCTGCATTAAAAGCTTGCTAACACTGGTTAACTTACTTTATACCACTAAAATGCATTACATTTTTCAACACAGCGTAGAGATATCAAAGTTGTTATTCACTGGTGGATAACAATGTTATTCTTGGATGAGCATTATATTGTTTATCCCAGAATAACGCTTACATGGCTACATCAGATTGTGCATAGTTTAGCCAGAGCATCAACACAGAAAACACTGGGCTCTAGTTTACCAATCTCAGTGCATAGTTTGAGGCACGAGGCACAATCGCATTTGGGTGTATCCATATCAGTTGTCACCAGTTTAACAAAGGGTAATTGAGTGCAAATTAAGGCATATGGTTCAAAGAGGCTGTACTTAATCTCTTAATTAATCAGTGGTGTTCTCTTGGTGTAACACTAGACTGTATGAAAAGATGGACATAGCACCTGGGTCTGAAGTGAAGCCAGTGCGGAATTCCCTTAAAATTTCTGTCTATTTAATGGTCAGCAGATGACAGCATTGGTGGTGTGATGATACGCTCAGAGGAACCAGTCGCAACTCAGGGATAATCCAAAAATCGTAAGCCTTTATTACAAAATGGGTCAGGACCAGAAGACACAAGGATTGCCAAGCCAAATACGAAATCCAAAAGTCGACTAGACAGGCTGGGGTCGAAACCAGTAGATCACAAGAGCGATGGTACATAGACCGCAGGCCAAATCGTGGTCGTAACACAGAGCAGAGGGTCATACACAGGGCATCCAAAAACAGAAATCGTAGTCGAACAAACAACAGGTCAAATCCAAAAAATGCAAAACAGGAACAGAAGGGCAATGGCAAATTCAAGGTCGGGCAAAAAGAGTTGTGAAGAAGCAATTAACAAAAGGCATACGAGGAGCTCTGCACAGACGAAAATTAATCAATGTTCTGACAAGGAATGAACTGCAGTGAAGACTATAAATAGACAAGAGGGAAGTCACATGCTATGCAGGGAACAGGTGAATTGGATAAGACTAATTACAGAGGTGAGCACACATGGGGAAATCCTAAACCACAATCAATGGGCAAAAACCAAAATGCAGGATCCACGCAGACAGCTTGTGACAGATAAACAGCTCCGGTCAAGGAGTACTAAGTGCACAGTTAAGATTCCAGGACAGAGAGAGAAGTGCACCTGAGGTGCGTGAGCTGTAATCAAAGCAGAGTACAGGGAAAGCAAACAGGGCGGAGTTACAGAACAGAGCAGAGCAGGGCAGAAATAGTTATATTAGTAAACAGTGATATCTACACACCTAATCAAAATACACGAATATTAGGTGGTTAATTTATGTACAGATAAAGGGATTAGTCCACAGTAAAATTACCAGTACTAACTAAACAGCCTAGCAGTTAATTAATATGATAATTTCAGAAAAGCGGGAAGGAATGCAGTCTTGTACATGTACTAGCTTGACTCAAAAGCAAGAAAAGAAGTTGAAAAGTCCTTTCAGAGCTTCTTATCTAACAGACTAACATAACTTAGGAACAGGTTATTTTGCTTGTAAGATGACATTGTACAATTAAATTTAACATGTTTAATCCCACTGCACTGATACTGTAAAATTCAAAATTATTGTTGCTGTTTTAAAATTAATCAATCATGAAAATTCAAGTTAGTACATGAGATTTGTATATGTATGTGTATGTTATAATTACATGTATGTAAATGTACATGTATGCATTGCAAATCGGTGTCAACATATCTACAGGGATGCCTCTAAGCTAGACCTTGTGACACAAAAAGGGCATTATACTTTTTGAAAGTAGTCATCTTTAACAATTAACATTTCAAAAAGAACAAAATATACATAATACTGCCATTGGAATGACTACTAATACTTGTATCCCAATTTAAAGTACTGAAAAGCAAAAAACGATTTTGGCATCACCCATGCCATTTTGAATAAGAATGTCTCAGTAACTACAAATATAACCCTGCTGCTTTTTTGTACAGTGATAGAAGACAGATGGAACTGTCTTTTAGAAAAAGTTGGGGTCTCTGGCACCTGTCCCACATCGAGATTTTTGCCACCAAAAACAGCCAATTAAAAAACTTGTCCAACATTGGGAGCTCATATTTTCCAAACTGAGGTATCTAGAAAGCTCCAGTTTGCTAAGTTATCACACAAGTTTGTGTAGAATGGAACCCAGGGGTATCAGAACACTTCTGTGCAGTATTTCTAGTACCTTTAAGGCCCCAAACCCCACCCCACTCTTCTTCATTTTTGGCATTTTTAGAAAGCCCCCATGGCCTGCAGAGTGTAGGGAAACACCTGGGGATGTTTGTGGAGCACTAGCTGAATGCAGAGGCCTTTTATACCAACTTACAGCTCTCTGATTTGTCTAGAGGCTGAGAATTAGCCACTTAAAGATGCAAAAAACCCTGGCGAGGCTTTTCTTGGCTATTTATAGCCTAAATTCTGAAAATTTCAGACCCCCATAACTCAGTAACTATTTGAGCTATAGGCCTACAATTTTGCATAGAAAGTACTTTTGTGACTATCTAGTGGCATGTAAATTTGAGACTAATTTGAAAATGGTGCTGCAACACTCCCAAGGAATAACTGGTCCTTTCACTTGGAATGACCCATTTGTCAAAATTGAGGCTTCCTATGCTGAAACCAATGGGTGACGTCACGGTTGCTTTGTCCATCTTTTTATACAGTCTATGTAACATGAAATAAATTAATCAGAGGGTCTTCACTTATTCTCTTCAATTCCCAGTTTGTGAGGTTGCGCCTCCAGCCCTCAGCCCACTGGTCTATTAAGACCTAGACTGCATTCTTCTGCCCTACGATCATCGCATGCATCCGTGCTTCATTTCCACTGTGTAGTAGTGTTGGGCTATTTAAGACAGAGCCTCGCACCCATTTCGGGCAAAGTCTTCTGTAAGCGTTGTGCTTTGTACTCAGTTCAGGTGCACCAGTGTCCAGTCCTCAACTTCCTGTCCTCCGTGCACCTGAACTGTGTACGAAGCAAAACTCTTACACAGTTGCACTTGCTCATCGGCGAATCGCTGTTATAAGGGTGGAATTTGCCAGGTAGCTGGAAAAAAAAACATTGCTCTGCAGAGGATGTGCAAAATCAAGAGGATGTGCACAATCAAAACACACAAGCAAACTATTGTGTGTATGAAAATTTGATGAGACTACCGTGAGCTCCAAAATTTCAACTTTAAACTACATTACATAAGAATACAGCCTGTACATCCATCCATTCATTTTCTATACCCGCTTATTCCTCACTAGGGTCGCGGGGCGAGCTGGAGCCTTTCCCAGCTGACTATGGGCAAAGGCAGGGACCCACCCTCATCAGCTTGCCAATCCATCGTAGGGCGCACACACCATTCACTCTCACACTCATACCTATGGGCAATTTGGTGTCTCCAATTAGCCTGATATGCATGTCTTTGGACTGTGGGAGGAAACCGGAGTGCCTGGCGAAAACCCACGCAACACAGGGAGTACATGCAAACTCCACACAGAAAGGCCCCAGGCTGGATTCAAACCCACGACCTTCTTGCTGTGAGGCAGCAATGCTAACCACTGTGCCACCGTGCCACCCACAACCTGTACAATTTGTGAAAAATATAAGCAAGCAAAAAAATAAATCAGGGTCATGTGTCAAGAGAAAAAAAAACAACAGTCAGTGAGAAACAAAAACCAATGCTATTTTGATACAGTACTGTAACCCCTTGAATGATATGCAACAGTGAAAGAACTAGCTTCTGGTTGTCTGACGGTGGTTGAAATTTCATACTCGACGGTGAAGTCGGATGTATGGGAGAAACTCAGATTAATTAAAGGTAACGGCAATCATCCTTTGCTTTAGTGCTTGTTAAAAGTGCCACTTTTTTAAGGCTACTTCTCTTATCAGCCAAGCTGTAAATAATCATAAACACATTTTAAATGAAATGCAGAGTTTTGTATTTGATAATAGAGCCAGGGCAGATGAGTTTTGGGTATTGTATTAATGAATCAGGTCAGATTCAACATTGACTTTTCAAATGATTGCAAGAAACTGCTCGACCCATGCAGGACTTTGATTGGACTTATCCAAATATATGAAGTGGATTATCAAGTTACAAACATTCTTTCTTTTATAGTTTGTATTTCAAGTGATAGAACAAAAATCTGTTTCTGACATGATGTGCTATATATTTGTATCTCCCCGACGATGATAGTCGGGAGATACTATGGTTTAGTTCTGAGGCCGCCGCCGCCATGCCTGCAGCGATTTTCTGTTCCGGGCTCTGGAAGTGACAATTATTTCAAGATTTTTTTTCTAAATTTGCACAGGTAAAGATATATGACAATCCTCAAGACCGATTCTCAGCTATTTCAGACGTCCAATATGGCTGCAGACGGCCATTTTCTCCGAAATTTGGGGATCAGGGAGATACATGACTCGGTCCCTGTGGTGACTGAGTTATCTAGTTAAAATATAAGCTAACCATTGTCATCCTACAGCCACTGCTCCAGTGGAATCCCTCGGAAGACTCAGTGCTCGAACGAAATTCGCCAATGATCCCCTAGAATATAAGCCCACAATGGTCTTTATGCCTTCAACTTTGCTGCAGCATGAATCATCACTGGGGACCACCGCATCACCTGCTGTCATATTTAGCGCGTGCACAAAACACTGGCAGACCAGAATCCTGCTTTTTCCACCCTTTAGCAATCTGCCTCATACCATTGATCTCTATAGAATGAATGGATAGCTGATGAGGTCATAATTTTGAAGTCTCTGTGCCGCCGTATGCCCAATAGTAGTCTCAAGGGACATAGCGATGTGGCCACAGGTATGTCACTGAGGGGAAATATCCCTTCACAGATGAGGAAAATATAAAAAAATAAAACAACCAAAATATTAACTATTGTCTTTAGTTTAGAAACACTGAGTGTGACATGCAATCATGAACAACGTAAGTCTCAAAGAGTGTCTTGTGTAACGTTTATGTTTATTAGGTCCTACTGAATAGCTGACCATAAGCCAGGGTGAAAGTTATAGGAAGCAAATAGGTTTGGTAAAGATAATGTTACATCAGGTTAGCTTAGCATAATAATGTAGTCATTAACATGAGAAGGGAGGTGAGAGGTGTGTCATGGAGAGGTAACTAGTTAAAACTCTTTGGTATTTGTCATAGATGGTAATCAATTTGTGCCACTTCAGCAGTTATTCATTCCCTCTGGTAACCTTGCAAAATTAAACTATAGTCAAATAATTGAATCAGTGAATTAAATAAGGGCTCAACTCCATGCTGAAAATGTGTGGAATTGGGCCCTCCTTAAATTCACCAATTTGATAATGCATTTGATAATTTAATTTGATAATGTTAGCCTGTTTCCGCTGGCTAAAATTAGCCTTGCTGATTTGACCAGTCAGTTCCTAACGTTAGCCTGGCGTCCCAGCCTCTGTCAGCCTATTAACCGGGCTCGCTTTCTATACATCAATATATTATATATTCACAATCATATGCAGAACAGGCAAAGTACTGGTATTAACCTGTGGCTAGCTTTGTAGAAAAAATGCAATCAGGTGTGGCCTAAGGTCGCTAGTTTTTCCAGCATGTTTTTTCTTTCTCCCTTGAGCTTGAGTATAGCCAGGGATGTTGGGTTTTACACGTCGCCCATAGGGCAGCAGCAACTCTTTCCCAAGCACAAACACTCAATGGAAGTTTAGCTTTCTGTAAACGAGCCAATAACCCAATCTATTTGTTTTACAGCATTTTCAGGAGCTTTGTGGGGACGCATGATTATGGGGCATAATATGGCATGTCTTAAACTTTTCATGAGGTAAATGGTTTAGAAAATTAATGTAATGAAATGTAACTTCACTGTAGAATGTGCTTTTGTCACTGAAACTATTCTTGTTTTTTAACAGCAGAAAAAATTTACGCGCTTTATGAGGTTGAAAACCGTGAAGCCATATTATCCATTTTGTCGCACCAGAAGAATTCCAAGCATCTCAATATGGGTGGCAGCATTATTGCTTTGATGTTAAATAAAGTTACCAGATGAAACAACAGAGTATTTTTTGCTGGACGGTTCAATATGTGTATTTCTGCTGCACAGTCATTTCAGTGGGTAACAACAGCATTAATTTACCTCAATATTATGAAATGAGTAAGGTAACATAGAGTCAATCGTAGCCTTGCGTCATGATATTTGTTAGCTATGTGAGTAAAAAGCTAGGTGGTCTGAATGATAGTTTTGTAAGCTTAGGCTATTATGGAATAGCATTGCGTGTCAATTGTTCTGGAAAGTCATGGCGTCTAACATGGACCTCATTGATAATGTCAGATCCAGTCATGAATCCTTGCGTACAAATTTTGCTAAAGCAATGGTTACGACGGATATATTTCGATGACTGCAGCTAGATAATAACATAACACTGCGACTGGCGGAAGGGGTGCCCGACGGATTTTTTTTTTTCGGCGAGTTAACAATAACTTCTATTTGCCAGAAGGTGAATTGGCCCTTGCCCAGCTTTTTGAGCGCGAAGACTGCATGAATGTCACAGTTTGCCGATACAAAGGAGTCATGACTCTATCCAGGGTAATTTTTTGAATTACACTTTGAATTACAAATCACTTGATAGAAGAGGTTCCTTAACAATTCAAATAACTTACATCAGAGCATTCTCAGATGGCTTAGATGGGTCTCTAACACTCACCATTATGACATGTTTTTTTAAATATCTTTATTTACTCAATAATAATCCTTCACTTTGTAATTTTTTTATTTTTAATCATTAGCAGGTGTGGACGCTGGTGCTCATCCCTGTGCATGTAACAACCAGGGACGCCTACAAAGGCTTCTATTAATATCTTACAATGCGCCCATAAAACAGCAAAAGCTAACAGTTGACTTTCGACCAGACTTTCTTTAGTCAATGCACAATTGCTTTCTGCCGCCTCAGGATGGCAACTGATCATCAATGAGCCTGACCACACCTCATTTTAAGGCCAACCCACCCATGGGTGCTCAGTTTGCAGCAAGTACATTTGCTATTTAAAGGTATCCTGTGTAATGGCGACCAAAAATTTAATTCATACTCTACACACTCCAAAGAAAATGGAGGCAGTATACCTGCAGAAAGTGAGTTTGTCTACCCTAGCGTAACAATCGAGAAACGCCACAGTCCCTCCTCCCATCAAGCCTACAGTCCATGTTCCGCCCCCACCTTCCCATTCACCCCAGAGCCATAGCTGACTATCTACAATCCAAACAGGGCCGCTCTGACTCAAAAACTCTTGAACAAACGTCAGTTAATGTCACGTGATTCTGTACTATGACATCTTCAAGCTACTCCCCCTCACCCGATCCAGTAAATATGTCCCAATTACGTGTCATTGTTCATTCAAAAAAAATTAATTTGCTGGATAATATTCGCTGCTATTGAGCAAGCTAGCATCAACGTAACGTTAGCTAATGTTAAGCACTAATGCTGAACCAACATTTGCGTGAATAAATCTATCTAATGCCGGACTTTGCCGTAACCTGTCTCTGATCCCAAAATCAGCTGGCCAGTCGATCGCCACTGTTAGTTGACCATCACTTTACCGTACGTTGTCAAAACAGTTATAGCGGAGTTCAAAATTATGAAGTAATCTTAGCTGCACTTGTATAAGTAAATCTAGGGACAAAATCATTTAAGAACGTTACGTATGCCGCCCGCCTGATGCTAATTCCACAGTATACAACCAGTCTACCTGATATGCAGTCTTCATTAGCAAGACCTCTTCTAGCAATCAAGTATCATTAGTCACAACTAAAAATTCTCTCATGTTTCATTACATTATGCGACGTTTTCCATTACATTTTGCGCGTTCATTAAGGGTTCATTATCATCGAAGCCATTTCAAGCTTCTTAGCTAATATACCTTCCACGCGATTGACATGAGGTTCAAGTACGCCCTCAAGCCGTGCGATTTATTTGTGCACTGCAATTTGTCTGGCTGTTATGTTGCCCGCATCCCGCCACCCATGGCAGAAACTGGTATTATGACACAGGACGGTGCGCAGCTAGTGATTATTCAGGTTGATATCTCTGCAGTACTATACCTTGTCATCTTTTCTATGACATCATTTCATTATTTCTTCTCATTATTTTGCTGTGTCTAGCTCATTTTTTGGATATTTTGACCTCAACTCTTATACAGGGCACCTTTAAGCACACTGGGTGCTGAACAGGAAAACGACGACAGTGTTGGTCATAAACTACCAATGACAGTAGCGTCGTGCTTGGCGCAGCTCTGCTGCGGGTGTAATTTGCCGGCCCATAGTGATATTATGGGAGATTTCCAGCAGATTTTTAAAGAAAACCAAATGTACCAAATGACTCATTTTAATGAGAGAACATTGATATGTCCAAAATTCCACTATGGTGACTGCTGTTATTAAATTCATCCTCTGATTGATGGTTGTAGCTGCAGTGGAATGACTGTGTTTAAATGCATTCTGCAGCTGAAAGACCAAAAAGGCAAAGACGAGAAGGAAAAGCCTGGTTTTAGTCTGAAGAGCCAGAAATTGCAGAAGACGCCTCCAGATTCCACAGGTACTATTATTTCTACATTGTGAGATTACAAATGACGTCAACTGCAGTATAATTCAATGTTGGAAATGTACTTAACCAGTGCTGTCTTTTCTATACGACAAAAATTTGCTTATGCATGGCATCACTTAACCTCAAGTTCATTTTCTCACCAAAAAAATCTTTTAAAAAATGGCCCATGTTGATCATTTGGACTGCGGAACTGTAGTATTCAAAGTGCTAACTTTGTTTGATTTTGGATTGTCTTCACGGCCAGAATTTTCCATTTGAGTTGCCAAAAGTATGATTTTGATGTCGTCTTCATTCCCTCGGCATTGGTTGACTGTTCTTCTTTTGACCTGAGAGTTTTCACTGTTTGCTTTTTGGGGGCTCTAGCCAATATTTTTACCATTTTTATTTTTGTATTATAAACAAACTATAAAAGAACTATAAAACTATAAAATTTATTTGATTTGATGACCTTCACAGACACCAGCTCAGTGAAAAACCGGTCCTCACCACAGAAAGACGTTCAGAAGCTCAACCAACAGAATGCAGAGAGGTCAGGTTCTCTTCAGACCTCTGAGTCCCAAGACCTGGAGAAAGGGGGGAAGCTGGAGGGCTCAAAGCTGGGGGTGGTCACCCAGTTTAAGACAGTGGAAAAAGACGCCAAAAAGCAGGAGGTTGAGTCACTAAAAATGGAGGTGGCCAAAAAGAAGGCAAAAGAGGTGGATAAACCTGCTGATGTGACCCCAGCTGATAGCATGAAGCCCACAGTTTCTAAGACATTGAAGACTCTTAATACTCATCCCGATGGCACAGCTGTCAACCCCGCTGACAAACCCAGAGCTGTGGACCCCATGCCGAAGAGGTAATGTTTCAAAGATATGGATATGGACAATGGCACGCACGCACATGGACATATTAAAACACACACACACACACACACACACACAAACATATGTACGCACATACAATACTATGCACAAGTTTTTTGCACAATGCCAAGAGGCAAAGATCCTTACAAAAATCTTGAAAAAAAAGGTTTCTGAGCTTTTTAAAATGTACTATAAAGATCTGCAAACTGTTAAAAATGAATCAAAATTTGTTGTGACTGCCATTTGCCTAAACTTGGGTACACTATCCTGCAGTATTATAGTTGGCTGTTTGGTTGTTCTAAGTTTATTGGAGAACTTGTCACAGTTCTGCAGACTCAAAATCTCACTTACGTCTGTCTCTCCAGGTAATGCAAAACAGCCCTGATGATCTTGATATCTGCGCTCTGTCAAGGCTATATTATCTGTATCAACTGTCTTTAGTGAAATATAAGCATTTTTTTTTTTTGGAAAGATTTTTTTCTTTTATTTAACATTTTGTGTCACAAATGTGCTTATTATCTACAGAAATATTAATAAGTAAAATGAAAAATAAACTTCTTAGACCGCATTTAAACATTGAGGGTGACCACATTAAAAAAATCTAGGGTGCCTCAAAAGTGTTCACAGTACTGCACATACACATCAAATGCACGCATACGCACATACATATGCCAGTAGACACAGGTACACATAGACATGTTTATACACACAAACGGACACATACATACACTTACAGATACGCATGCATGCATGCACACTCATACTGTATCAGTTAATCAGGATCTTATGTCAGGAAAGCAAACCATAGCAAAAACAAAATAATAACCATTAGTGAGTAATTAGCGGGGTCCAAGGCAATTATGAATTTTGTGGCTGTACAAACAGGCATTATGTGAAATTTTATTACAAATTTAGCTAATTGCACATAATTATTCACAGAATTCTTTACCCTGCGAGTTCCATTATGATGTGGCGGATTGTGGCCATCTCGTTGGTGGTATCACCTTTTCCTCACAGACCTTGCAGAATGTTTGTTCAAGACACAGAATGTGAAATTTGAACTCGATCAGACACTTGTTTTAAGAATTATGACCAGTTGTTTGCTATAACTCTTCCCATTTACAAATTTATGCAAAATTTTGTTGGCTTCCGCTGAAGCTTTATGATGATTGGATGATGCATTCAGCAGTTACACCACATTACACCAATTGAGGTCAGGGCCACAAAATCTTGTGGTGTACTGGGGTCACATTTATAGCATAGCCAAATTATTCAATATTTAAGGATATTGCTCTGAGATATTGCGCACCAAATTTTGAACAAATTATACAAACTGTTTGGGAGGAGGTACATTTTAAAAGTTGTTCAAAAAATCCCACAAAGGAATGCAATGTGGTGCATCATTTTGGCTCAGCTGGAACCAGGGAATTTTACTATAAAAAAGGACTCCAAACCAAACGGTTCTAGGGCTTGCATCTTACACCCACCGCAAAGCAGCACCAAGCGTGATGCCAGCATCTTGGCTTGTTTATGTCTAGTGCTTCCCCATCCAGTGCCCTGTTTGCTTTAATGGCGAATGCGCTTGCTCCAAACTGGACGCCCATGGGCGTGTACGAAAGTCTTAAAATGAGGTGCGGTCAAGTGCACTGTTGGCGTGTTGCTATCTTGAGGCAGCCGAAAGTGACTGCGTAATAGTCTAACAAAAACCTGGTCTGAAGTCAATTGTCAGGTTTTAACTGCTATTTTAGGAGTGCATTATAAGATAATATTATACAATTATCTAATAGAGTAAACCACACATTGATGAAACAAGTTCCAAGGCAATGATTCTCACTGAAATGAACTATACAAAATCAAGGGATGAACCATAAAAAATAAAAAACAAAAAATATCATTAAGAATTTAACTCAGAAACCAAATCTTACAAGAAACAAGTCAAAGATGTAGGATCCTACTTCTTTAAAATGCAGTTTGCCATACAGTCAGTTGTTAAGAGTACGACGTATTTGTGATGATGACGAATCTTTTGAGAGGCAGGCAGAAGAGTTGTGTCAACGATTTTGTAGTCGGGGGTACGATGACATCTTATTATGCGGTTGTCTTGATAAAGTATGGCGTATGAAACATGAAAATCTTTTGCAGTCCACTTCCCATTCTAGTACCTGTGGGTCCATTACTTTGGTTTCCATTTAAAGTCCTGCATCCAAAACTTTGAAACACATAGTAAATTGTCTTTGGCATGAATTGAGCACTGAACCTCAGATTGACGAGTCTTTTCATGATCCTCCAGGTTTTAGTTACGAAAGGGCCTCGAATTTAAAGGATTATCTTGTCCAAGCCAATTGTGATAGAAAACGGCAAACTTGGTTTCCTTTTAAAAAACCAGCAGGTAATTTTTAAGTGTTATAATTGTGTTGTTTGTAGTAACATGATTATGGAAAATAGTTTATACATCCCTTGACCAATAAAATAAGGTGAGAGGCTGGATCTCATGTTTATCCATTTTTGTTGTTTATTTCCTACTTTGTTCATGTTGTCTTATTTATGTTGGCAAAACTAAGCGTCAACGCAAAACAAGAATTTGTCAACATAAATGCGCCATTAGAAACAAAGATGATCGGTCACCCGTTGCTCGACATTTTAATAAAATGGGTCATGATGTCAATTCCTTGAGATTCATTGGGTTTGGAAATTGTCAATCAGACACCAAGGGAGGGTAATCATGATAACGGCCTCCTCCAAAGAGAGGCTTAGTATATACTGTACTAGAATTATATTATATTAGATATATATTAATATTAGAATTCTGTTGCACCACATGGCATGAATTAAGACTTGTCTTTGACTTGTTTCGTATAAGGTTTGGTTTTTGAGTTAAATTGTTTATGGTATTTTTTTTTTTTAATGATTTATCCGGTGATTGTGTGTACTCAATTTCAATGAGAATCATTGCCTTAGAACGTGTATCACCAATGTGCGGTTTATTCTATTGGATAATTGAAAGTGGTACCATGAAGTAATAAGAAACACACGTTTGTGATTTGTAATTAATTATCAGTCTTAATTCATTATCGGTCGCCCTGTCACCCAGAATTATCTGAAAAATCAATTTTGAATCTGACCTGATCCAGTAGTGAAATACCTACAACCTGTCCCGCTCCGATGATCAAATACAGAACTCTGCATTCCATTTGAAATGTGTTTGATATTTAAAGTTTGGCTGAAAAATGAAGCAAGTGCTTAAAAAGGCACTTCTCAGTAGCAGTGGAGCTCCGGATGACATTGTTGTCACCATCAATAATTAATCCAAATTTCTCTCATACATCTGACTACCCTCATTCGTCAGCCAAGCAGGAGCAATTTATTTCTCTTCTGTCAGATAATATTCAAGGGGTAAAGGTATCATTATCAAACTAGCATTATTTTCTATTCTCTCTGGCTGTTTTTTTCATGCATTAATTTCTCTCTCTCTCGTCCCCAACCAGCACATTATATTTTTTTTCCCCCGCAACCCTGAATCGATACCTTTTTTATTTGCTTGTTTAATGCACAAGATGCAATATAATCTGATGCAATGTAAAGTTGAAATGCGGCCCGGCGATTCACTATGAAAATTTTCACAGATGGGAAACAATTTTGAACTATATTTTAACACTATTCTTCATTTCAATTTTGGAGATCACTGTGATCAGGTTTCCATACTTTCAATAATGGTTTTCCCTTTTTCCTCTGCTGAGCAGAGTTTTCTTCTCCTGCTGCTTGGCAAATCAGCCCTTATAATAACCATTCATCAAAGAGCAAACCTGCCTATCTTTTAACGGGAATGGGAGATGACACTCTGGTTGGTTTATGTCATGTTACGCCCATAATACATCCATGATTAATGACGAGATTTATCACCACCCCTTTGAACGATGAGGTTTACTTTGCACTCAGATTACCCACTGGTAAACTAGTAAAAATGGATTTAGACACATCGTAAATGCACTTGTGCTTTCAAACCATACGCTAAGATTATTTTGTATCCACCCCGGAGGGAGAAGGGAGACATTGTTTTGGGCCTGGTTCCAATTTGCGTTGATGTTCCCACTTCGTTTCCGGAGTGTACCTCCAAAGCCGTTTGCATGATGTAAACAAAACTTTTCGTGCTTGCCACCCTGGTCCTGAAGTGGTGCCTTTCGGTATGTGCTGTCTGTCCATCTGTCTGTATGTCCGTGTGGATGTAATCGAGTTTTCTCTGGAGCAGAACTCCAAAAGCATTAGCATACTCTTCACAAAACTTTTCATACTTACTACTCAGGTCCTGCAGTGGTGCCTGGTATGTGCCTGACTGTCTGTCCTTCTGTCTGTCCATCCGTCTGGTGGGTTAGGAGGGGGAAGGGGGCCAGGGTCTGTTTTTCCAGTAAAAACACATTCTAGTTAAAATGGGGTCCCTAGAGTTATATGTCAGAATGTTTTTGGGCTTGCTGTAGCATTGAGACCAATTGGGGAGTTTTTTTCTCACTTCATTTGTGGGCAATGGTGCCAAGTTTGGATCCTCAAGGACACTGTTCCCCAAACCTCTCCTGGAGGCCCACCTGTCCTGCATGCTTTAGATCTCTCCCTGCTTCAGCACAGGTGATTCTAATGATCAGCTCATTAATCACCCCCTCAAGCTGACTGATGAAAACCTGATCACCTGTGCAGGAGCAGGGACAGATCTAAAACATGCAGGACAGGTGGGCTTCCAGGAGAGGTTTGGGAAGCACTGCTCTGGGATATACAGATTTTGCTGTGCAAACACTTTCAGGGCAGAAAAAAAAAATCATAAAAAAATCAGAACAAAAGCAGAAGGCTTGCAGCTGCCTTGCTATTTGAAACACTTATAAAATTTCTGAATTTGAAATTCATCCAATATAGATATTATTTTCAGCACGTATTAAAAAGGTCTAAACGAATACATATAACTACTAAAATACTACACAAATACATACTAAGCACACTTGAAAAATAACTGTGCAAGCAGCAACATTTCAGGTATATACTACAACTTTTATTCAACATTAAATTCTAGAATGTACGGCAGGTCTTAGATTGTATACCTGAAAACAGCAATACCAGATAACGTTTTTTACTTTTTTCACCTTGGATTAAAATTTACTATAAAGTCATCTTGTCTTCAAGCTTATTTGATTTTCTTTCACGTATCAATAGCGATATTCAATATGTCAGGCTCTGCCAATCCAACGGATTTTTCTTCTCTTTCATTCCAGGAAGGAAGAGAGCAAATCAGCGCCTCCTGCCTCATCGGGGGCGGAGACAGCCCACAGCAGCGAGGCGGCCAGCAGTAGCAAGAGCCAGGTGACTGAGGAGGTTCCAGAGTCAGGGGACCATAAGGAGCACAGAAGACCAGAGGAGGAGGAGGAGAAGGAAGCAGATGAAGGAGAGGAGGAGGCAGCAGGAGAAGGAGAAACAGAAGAGGAGGCGGAGGAGGACACGGCAGAAGCTGAAGCCGAGGAGGTGGAAGCAGAAGAGGCCGGAGAGCTTGACAGAATGGCATTAGATATAGAGGAGTTTAAGAGACTGTGGTTACAAAGAAATGAAGAGCTGCAAGGACAGCAAAGCACTTTTGAAGAGGAAGAGGAACCCAAGTTAATTCTTGGTGAGAAACCTGCCCTCATGACATAAAGCAGAAAATAGCAATAAAGTGCTTTTACTTTTGAGTAAAGCATTTGAGTAAAGCGCATTTGTACTGTGAGTTACTTACGTCTTAAAACGGCGATACGATTTTCAATGACCATAAATCCGACGTGGTTCACTGTGTCTGAATGTACCTTCACATTTGTTGTGGACAGTCCACCTTAATAAGAGGGATTTTAACATCGATATCAAGTACATCGAGTAGGAATTATAGCCAAAAGAATTCTCAGTAACACTTTTCTTGGATATTCGGCTACCGACAATTCATATTGTATTTGAAACATCTGAAATCTTATTAGTTGATATTCAACAATTCAACTGTCATTTTGAAAGTAGATGTCCAACAAATTATCCGCGGAATATATGAGACGATTCATCGGCGTACGTATTGAGTATTTGTCACCTTTCGACAGCTTATTAGTTTAGATTTAACAATTCAACTGCTTGGCTTTGTCTTTAGATGAGTGACAGATTATGAACAGAGTATCGGTGACGATTCATCAGCATACCTGCATATTCTCAGAATAATTTAGTGAACTTGAGCTACTCACTCAACCAGTGCTGTGCAAATGTTCAACAGTACATACACAAACACTCAACAGGTAGTTGACAATTATATTACTGCGTTGCACATCCTTAGGTTCAACTAATGATCAAGTAATATTTAACTTCTGTGTAACTATTGTTGAAACGTTACAAATACTCTATCTGTATCTGAATATCCAAGTAAAGTGTTACCGATACTTATGGACATCACTGTACAAGCACTGTATGTGAACATTCCTAACAAGTCCCTTTAGTTTGTGCACTGAGTCTGTTAACTGGTTCATGTACATCTCAACATGTCAGAAAGCACAGGTGGCTAATTCATCTCATCTGCCTGCCTGCTGAGAAAAGGGTCATCACTCCTTCTTCTGTGGTATCTCCTCACTGCACCTCCTCAGCTCCTCTCTGCCTTTCTCTACTTTCACTTTCTGCCCTACTCTTTTTCTCACCCCCTCTTCCTCTTTCCCTACTTCTTTTTTTCCCTCCAGATGTCAGCCACCCCCCACCGGCCCCCTTTGACCACCGCATCGTGTCGGCCAAACCAAACCTAATCAACAATTTTTATACCATCAATAAAGAGGAGATCCTGGGCGGGTACGATGCTTTGATTAAACCCCAGCTTAGAATATTAGGAAACAATGGGATTTCCACTGCCCTGCTGTGACTGAAATCATCTCTCTCTCTCTCTCTCTCTCTCTCTCTCCAATTAAATAAGCTTTATTGTCATGACTGTATTATATACAATATTGCCTAAGCATTCTTGGACAGACAGGTGACAAAACAGTGAGTGATGATATACATAAAATAATACAACTTATAATAAGTAATTAATAAGTAAATAAGTAAATAAATAAAATGGATTTCATTATGATAATATTCATATTATCTAATATTTTCACAAGCATTTCTATATATGTATATTAATTTCATATCACTGTTAAGGTCACTCACTGTCCCTCCGGTGGTGGCATGCTGATACGTACTGGGCAGCAAAAGAGCTCATTCCTCTCTTTGAAATCTGGGATTTTGCAGCTAAATTTGTTAAAAAAGGAGTTTCTTATTTCTTTGAATTTTACACATTTTAGGAGGAAGTGCATCTCTGTCTCTCTCTCCCTCCCTCTCTCTCCCACTCCTTCTCTTTCACTCTCACTAACTGTATGTCTGCTGCTGATCCCTCTCTCATCTCTCTGCCTATTTCAAACTTAATGTCTCTCTCTGTTACTCTCCCTCTCACACTTTTCTTACTTTCCTGCTTCCTCAGTGCTCTCTCTCTCTCTCTCTCCCCCCATCTCTCTCTCTCTAGTGGCTGCATTCAGATCTCCAGGGTCTGTGGGTTTATTTTTATACCATACCACCGAGACTGTGAAACCATACCCTGCACCAGCTGAGAGCTCATAAACGCATACCTCTGAGGGGACTCCACCTCTCTCCTTCAAAATGAACGTAACCAGAATGCTGGAGTCTCATGAAATTTGTGTTCTAAACATGTGGAATGAAAATAAACCCAACTGAATTACAGACTTTGGTCCTGACTCCGCCATTTGATGTGTTATATTTTAAACATTAAATTATCATTCTGTGCTTACAGTTACAACTTTAGATGGCTACAAGAGGGTATAAAGATTATCTCAAGAGTAATCAATCAAACTTGTTATCTTCCCAATGGTTATATTACAGCTGGATTTCATACAAAAATCTGGATTTCCAAGTATTTTGCTGACTTTCATCAAAATTGATTGGTGATATAAGGAAGACTAATCACTTCCATTTCCCCTGAAGATGGAGACTTTAATTGTCAGATGACCTGCAGGTTCCCTGTTAAGCATTGGCAAAGATGAAGAAGTTAAAACAGATTCATACATCTTTTACTGCAGACCTACTGAAAAGATGACTACCAGCCATATAAAATGGTTTGGGTGTCTTATTTATGGGTCCTCTAGACTATCAGATAGAAAACAATAATTTTTCTACATTTTTTCATGAAAAGTGCCTTTATAATGGAGCACATACAATAGTTCACGGACCATGCAAACCCAACAAATCGATTTCTAAATCCTGCCCCCACAGAGGTCGTTTTGGCCTGGTTCACAAATGCGTGGAAAATTCATCTGGCCTCACTCTGGCTGCTAAAATCATCAAAGCTCGGACTGTGAAAGACAAGGTATGGATCCCTCCTCTGGTTGTGACTGATGGCAATGAAGATGACGTAAAAATGGAATAGACTGAGGATTGACAGTTTACCTCTGTGAAAATGTGTCTTTGCCTTTGCCAGGCGAATATTAAATCATATTACATGTAATATCTCATTAAAAGTAAAAGACTACGGATATAATTAAGGAAACATAAAGTCAGTATTTGTTCTTATCTTTGACTTAGAAGTAAATGCGTTTACATTTTTTAAAACCTGTTTTTCTTTTCAGTAACAACCGATTTAGCGAGCAACACCTGGGCTGAAGTCACTAGCAAACTGGGCAGTTGTTGCAGTTTGCTGACTTGCCAAACTGAGTTTGCACAGTAAAAATATTAATGATTCCTAAATTTCAAAGACTTTCTGTGATGTGTTTGAGTATACTGTGGTATCATATAATTTGGTTTACCCTATTCTTGTGATAGATTTCGGCAGCTTAATCTGAGTGTGGCACACTGTTGAGCCGGTGCCATGCACTCATTCAGATAAACTGCTCTCGGATTTGCTTTAAGCTCCCCTTAGTACCTGCCTCTGTGCTTGTGGTTGTTCAACAGGACCTGGTGAAAAACGAGATCCAGGTGATGAACCAGCTGGACCACGCCACCCTTATCCAGCTCTATGCCGCCTACGAATCCAGATTTGACATCATCCTTGTATTAGAGTAGTATGTTTCGCTCTCTTGTCTTTCAAGCATTAGTTAATCATATGATATATGGTGGTGATATTTGATACAATTTTTGAAAAAAAGCATGTTTTGTACAATTTTTAAATTTGTGACTGCAAGTGAATTACTTATGCCCCAAATTTAACAGTATAGAGCTTCAGTAGCTTAAGTCATGCAATAAAAAATCGGAATTGGCAGGCAAGTGTGCAGTTAAAAACACTGGCAGGCATACGGCAAGCAGCTAACTTTGCCAGCTGTATTCATGTAAAGTAACTTTTTTTTTTTTTATGTATGGGGTTGATGCCTTTACACATTCATTCAAACTGTGATAACGTGGTGACTAGTTATCATACACGTCTTAGAATTTCCACTATCCATCGTTGTAAATGTCAAGATTTGTTATTTCGATGAAAATTGAAATCAATTGCGAATAATCGTAGCAACTTAACCAATGAATGCTCATTTCCAAAAAGCGAAATTGGAATCGAATAAAGCCAATGTTGCTAATGGAATGGAATCGAATAAAGGCAAGTTGCTAATATATTTCACAACCATGATTCGGGAAACGTAGCTACCCAGATTATAATCAATGGGAACCAAATGAATTACAGAGTACGTAGCTAGCTACAGCTGTTGGGCTTTACAATTGTAGTAAACATGAATACTGACTAACATATCGGTAAACTTAGTGTCCCGAAATGGGGAGCAGTAAGCAAACCTAAACTGTGGCTGACTAATTGACTAGAAACACAACTGTGGCAGCAGGAGAAGTTTCTCTGATTGCTGTGGATATTGTTAGTCCTTCCCAATTTTCAATACTGATTATTCCGTGAGAGAGAAGTGACACTGACCCCGGTGGTGTTCCAAAAGTTGAACTATTTCCTGCCAAGATTGCCGTGGAAAAAAGCTGTGTGCTAATGCCGTTTTGTGCGCCAAGGACGTTGAGTGCTGTCAATGCTGAACTTCACAGTATTCGCATTAAAAAATGATGCTGCCGATGCAAAAAAGCGTTTCCTGTGGACACAGATTCATCATGAAGCCAGATTGTGTCCATTTGTATTCCTCCAGGCTCTTTGTACGCTTTGAGTGACTCCGGAGTAGGAAGGGGGAAAGTTGATCAGGTAATTGTAGTTGTCTCGATACTGCAGGTCTGGAACACTGTCTGATCTGGCTTACTCTGTACTTGTGAAAAGCACACCTGAGGCATTATAAGGGTCAGTAATGTTTAACGTATTAAGTTTTGAATTATATAGGTCAATTTCTTTAGATGTAAAGTGAGCAGTGAACTTCGATGGCTTGATTTCGGCGCTAGAGCCATTAATTTTCACTCAGGCTTTTCCTGCCAAAATGGTGGCATAAATGTAAGGGGTCACTTGACGTCCGGAATCAATTGGATACACAGTGCAGGGGAAGGTGAAGTTTCGCCAAACACAGAGATGAATACACTGTTTGAAAGTGATAGCATTTGGCCTTCAACACCTGTTGCGAACTCTGAGGTACAAAAACCTCTAACCATGGCAGGAATGAGTTCATACAAAATATTCTGACAGTTCTCATGCTAAATCATCAGTCACGACGGAAAGCTGGTAGTGCTGATAGTAAAGATATAATCTTTCACTGATAAATCAGATCAAATAGCTTGGTTTGAATGCACAATGTCATTAAAAATGCGCAGCCAGGTAGTAACGGTAAGATGCACAATACTGTGTTTGATATTGGGCTGTGGTAGTGTTGTGGTACCTTTTCCATACAGAATCACATCCCATGAATTGATGGTTTTTTCAATTTTTTTTCAGTTAGCGGAGTTCAATAAACCAGTATCAATCAATTAGAGATTTAGTGCAGTCTTGAAATTTGTTTTCCTTCACGCGCTTTAAGGAAGACTTCATACAAAAGCAGTGGCACACACAGTGGCAAGCAGTGGCTTTATGAAAGCCCTTCAATAACCTCACTTTTTACCATGTCATTACTCTCAACTCGATTCTTGTTCACGTTTCTCTGATTTAAAATAAACAGTGTATTCACCAAAATAATCAAGCCCAATATACAGCTTATAAAAGATTACCTGAAGGCTATATTTACATATAAAATTTGATATTATAAGCATGGAAGTTTTCCAAATAATTTATTTTTTAAAAATCTAAAACTTTCCTTGAACTCCATCTCCCGTTTCAGTATTTTTTCAGTAGTGTCATTTATTTTACGATGGGACTTGATTTGTTCAAAAATATTTTCTTGGTTAAGTACATCTTCTTAGGTGTATTAAATCTGAACTGTCTTGTGACCTTGATGAGTGCAGACCCTTTGAAAGACATATTTACATTTTTCCAAGGGTGGCTCGAGCTACAGCAACAACTGAAAAACGCGCTGTTTTCTAAAAGTTAAGTGGTGCAGTAACAAATTTTAGTGGCACCTATAACTTGTGTGGTATCATGCAGTATGTATATTTTTCATCGTAAAGCTGTCACAGATCAATTATCTATGGCTATGTAAAATAAATGAACTTTATGAACATGAATCTGATGCTTTGTTGCCCCTTAAGTCAGCTTATTGTAAACATTCTATTTTTAAAGCTAATAATTAGGAAGGGCACTGTTGAGAAAGGCAACTCTTCAACTCAATGAAAGTACAAATGGTTACTTAAACATGTAAATGCAACTTATTTTATTTGTCTTCTTTCTGTTAGTGATGGGCAAATCTTAATTGTATTCCAAGACAAGTCAAATAGACTACAGATTAAAGTTCATTTTGCCTTCCTCGTATCCTCTGCTGCCACCCTGTCCATAGTTTGTCGCAGTGGAACTTCCGGTCTTGATTGTTAGCCCATTTTATTCGAAGTAAATTTGGTGTAAACATTAGTTCTGGTGAAGTCTCAATGCCTTTAAAAATATTGGTCAAATTTGAATAATTTTTGAAATAATTAATTTAATAAGGCCTAAATGGTGGAAACGCATTAGAAAAATGGCCCATATTTCACTTACTGTCACATATAGGGCTTAGGTTTGGATTAAGGACTGATGGAAAGTCATCCATTGTACATAAGGTCATGACCTCGGATTTGACCTTTAACCTTGGGTTCAAGGACAAGCAGTAAAATGCCATGTATCATGATTGCATTTTGAGGCTAAGTTTATTTTTAAGACTTATAGGAAGTTGGATATTCATATCAGTTTGTGACACTGGATTTAACCCTTGACCTTTGCCTTGTTCCAAAGCAAACAGTAAAACACCATGGATTTTGCTCATTATCACATTTAGACCTTTATTACAGCTACATTATTGCAGCTGTAATACTGTAATATAAAGTGCTTAGGCTTGGATGTCTTTAAAATTAAAATAAAACAGTATTCAAGGAGATGTAATGTAAGCCTCCGATTCTTATAGCATATATTAACCGGTCGCATTACATGTCAACATGTTAAATTTTCTGATATGTATAAGGAGCATTTTCTGATGTTTATGACTGGTCCATGTACACATACAGCAGCTAATTTTGTGCGCCCAAATCAGTAAGAGTTGATCAAGATCCAAGTGGCTTGAAGTCTGGGTGATGTTAATGTCACCGTTTTCCACTTGCTTCATGATGCCTTAAATATAAAGATACCTAATCACTTGCCATCACTTAGCTATTTAAATACTGTTTTAGGGTTTTGGGAGTTACCCAGTTATTCTCTTCATGCTTTTAACTTACTATCACTCACTTCTTAATGCAGAAAATATTTTGTAATCTCAGCACATTCTGTTGGATCATTCAGATTATTTTTCATGATTTTCCACTCACTGAATGATTCCCCAAATATATGCTCATCTGATCCTCTTCAATAAGTTTGCTAGCTACCATCTTGGGGATCTACCAAGCTCTGATTCTTCCTATTTAACATTTAATTTCTCAATTTGTAATAGTTAAGATAAATTGTGACCCAATCACATTCTGTCGGCTCATTTTGCTGCATTGTATTTTTTTCTGGCATCTAGCTTTTCAAGCAGAAAGAATGGAGATAATTCTTCCAAGACCAGGCAGGCACACTAATGAAACTGACACAAGAAGACTAGAGATCCATTAACAATCTTTAAATTGAAATACAATGGGAGATTAAAAGTCTTAGCTAAATAGCAGCCATTTACAGTACAGTTATGAATATAAACTCACAGACCACTTAATATGTGGGGTGCTGCCCTGAACACTAGTTAAGATCGGTCTGGGCAATTATTACCTACATAGGCAGCATGACAGTAAACAAACTCAGCATTGTGGCCCCTACTGGTGTGAAGAGGTATTGCACTGAGCACTTAAATGCACACTTTAACAAGGTATATCACTCAGTCAGTCGGTCGGAACTGAGACAGGGACTCTTTCCGGCCGTACTGCAGATATAATTGCAGCTGTGCAAATTTGGAATAAGTTTTGAGCAATAATGCATTAAAAGGTGTAGTCACTGAAAGGCTGTTACGCCATTGATAGCACGTCGCTGATGCAGGATGACTCCACTATCACTCACGGTGGTGTTGAACTGACCATGAAAATAGGAAAGAATATAGTATTTTGGCTCAGAGATTCCTTTAAGCAGGGTGGACAGCTGCTTTGAGTTGCCTGTTTCAATCTGCCAATCTGTCTGTGTGTCCCCTCTGTGACTACAGTGTGGATGGAGGCGAGCTCTTTGACAGGATCATTGATGAGAACTACAAACTTACTGAACTGGATTCAGTCCACTTCATTAGACAGATCTGTGAAGGTGTCCAACACATGCACAAGATGTCCATAGTACATCTGGACCTGAAGGTAACTGAAAAAATACAATGTCTTATATCCCCTTACAACTGAAAATAAAAAAGACAAAGTTCAATCTTAGTCATAATTTTTAACCGAGAATTATCAGTATCAAGTCTCCAAATGCAGTCTTGGAGGGCTGTAGAGCTGTAGTGTGATGGATTTTGTCAAACCCGATCAGTCAGCAGTCAATTTAAGCCTTTTCAACATGGTGTCCTGACTTTTAACTAATCAATGATTTCTTGAGCAACAATATTTTCAAAAATTTCAATTTGAGTTTTAGATCCAGTTACGTTTTAAATATGTTCTCCAAACAAAATGGGAATAATGTCAGAGAGGGAGGTCTCTTGTTAGAATCTGCAAAGTTTTTGTCGCTGTGGTTTTTTTTTTTTCAAACTGAACCAAATTTAAATATTGTAGGAAGTGACACATTCAGAGCGCAGATAGTCTTGTCAAATTGTCATAGCAGTACCCTTCAGTTAAGTGAAAATGGGCTGCTGATTTGGAGCCGTGACGTCATTTTAGGTCATCCCTGATGTACTTTCCTTCTCTCCTACAGCCAGAGAATATTATGTGTGTGAGCAGAGTCACAAACAAGATCAAGATCATAGACTTTGGGCTTGCCAGGATGTATGTTCCTCAACCCACTCGCCTGTCTTTTAGCATGAGTAATCTGCTTCTTAATGTGTTGGGAAAATATCTCTATTATTCATCCATGTATCCATTTCAGAATACTCTAAACTCTGGAAAAGAATATATAGCATTGTTTTACACTGAATTTACATTATAATTATAATATGTGTACAGGCCATATACTGTCAGGTCGATAAATATTTGCATAGTGAAATAATTTTCATCATTGTGGTGCTGCACAACACCACAAAGAACTAATACTGTATCCAAACAAATGTGCTCTAAGAGTAGACTTGCAGCTTTAATTTAAGACTGGCAACTCTTTGGACAGTAAGAATTAACAACAACCTTAGATCTTTATACAATGGACGCAAAAATTACTGGCACCCCTGACTGGCAATACACAAACAATACTTTCAAAAAATTCTAAAAAAAAATACTTTTGGAGAAACTCTAAATAACAACGTGAGCAATACCGATTGAAATTCCAATGGAACTGACCAAAATTGTTTACTGATTTAATTAAAAATTAATTTCCTCCAAATCAAGGTTACATAATTTACGGCACTCTCATTGTAATTTACGGCACCCTCACCCATATTGTAAATAACATCTACCAAAATTAAATCAGGTACTTATTTAAGTTACATCCAAGTGTTAAGGAACTATGCTGAGCTATTACATCACTTCCTGTTTTACTAAGTTATAAATATGGGGTAACATACATGCGATATCCTTTTTTCATCCAACGCCATGAAGAAAACAAAACTGTCAGTTCAAAAGAGGCAGATGGTCATACACCTTCATTAATCCAGTAATGGCAACAAGAAGATTCTTCAACGACAGAAGATGCCACTGAGCACTGTCAGGGCAATTATCACTTTTGCTCCCTTTAAAGATAGTAGAGGAATAACAAGTGAAGTAATTTGTACATCATTCATTACATTTGGATTTTGAAATTAAATTTGAAGTCCAGCACTTTGAGCTTATATTCATCATGCAGTAAAATATACAGTATTATCAGGGAACAGCAGCATAAGAGCCCAAATGCAGTTAAAATAAAGATGAGAACACAAAACCAAAAGGCAGATGATGCAGTAATGCAAAAAAATAAATAAATAAAAAGTAGACAGAGGGAAAGAAAATAGGGGAATTAAATTGAGTGACAAAGAGGACAAGGACCAGAAGAGACGAAGGGAGGCTCGGGCGAACGTGGGAAGGAAAAAACACCTTAAGACACAAAGGAAACAAAGCGGTCAATACGAGGGGAAGACAGCGAAAGCAGAGTGGAGGCAGGATCAGAAGAGGAGAGACACAAGAAGCAGTGATATAATAAACAGACACAATTAACATGAGGCGAAGACATACTGAAAAAAGCAAAACTAATGCACACAGAGTAAAGATGTGGAATCAAAATCAAGAAAATGTGGGGAAATAACATGAAAAGGACAGAATCCTGACAAATATACTCTGGTGGATAGCTAAAGTAACAATAGCTTGGTCACTGTGTCAATATTTATGGATCTGACTATCTACTCTATGCCAATTATGATTTACAACAAAGCAATTACATTCATTGCAATAGAAATGGCTACTAATGAAAATGTCAAATTATATGAAAGATTTCAATTGAAGAGTATGATTGTAAATCGTAACTGGCGTAGAGTAGTGTTATTCACATTTTACCAGTATTTATACTTGTATAAAGTATTTAACTTATAAGTTTGTAAAAGGCCCTCTGGAATGTACTGAGGCCATGCTCCTCTCATAGGTATAAACCCAGAGAGAAGCTGAAAGTGAGTTTTGGCACACCAGAGTTCCTGGCTCCTGAGGTGGTCAGTTACGATTATGTCTCATTCCGCACCGATATGTGGAGCCTGGGAGTGATTACCTACATGCTGTAAGTAACAAATGCACTCAAATGCACTTGAAAGGTCTCCAGCACAAACATACAAATGTGAACATATACCCTCACACATATGCAGCATATAATCGTACTTGCTGTTGTTATAATCGTTCCTACGCCTACCATAAGTATACTCACACGTGCATATTTGTGACCCTGCCTGTGAAAACCCTGCTAAACTCGCCTGATCTAATTTTGAGACAAAGGCCGTAAAGTAGTCCCCATGGTATAAAAAAATGTTACAAATATGAGATGTGAGTTTATTGGTGTAAATGATTGGTTACATATTGGGCTTTTGAACTATAGTGTTCAAAAATACATTTCTTAATTATAATACATACATATTATAATTAATACATTTATTGACATTACGTTTACGTTTTTTAACGGAGAAATACCGGAAGTTGGTTTCCACCAGACTCGTTTCAACTATGGTTTCAATCGGCTTTTAGTTTACCTTCGGCAGATAAATGTCATTCAGTTTAGGAAGTTCTTTTCTCCCATTGAAAATGAATGTAGGCCATAATATCAATGTGTACCATCAAAAAAAAGAAGGTCATTTCATGGTATGGCAGGAGAGTTGCGACTTGGGTTGCGGATTTTTCGATGGATTATGTCGCTCACCTCAGAAATGTCAGAAATTAAGTGTTTGCATTTATAGATTAATGTTTTGTGAAGCTAACCAGTCTAGTTTGAAGACATGTCATGCTAGCTATTTCGCGAAACAATTCGGTGTTGGACATTGACGGCATGCAGACCCATTGTTCTGGGGTGCGTTTCCCAAAAGAAGTTCGTCCATTCACAGTCAATGGGTCCAGCTATGTAAGTTAGCATCTGTGTTTTCGGGAAACGCATCCTTGCAAGTATATTTTTATCCGATATGGCGGTGGCACCCGAAACACAAAAACACACTATTTCCGAGATATTATACAAATGTTATGCCATAGCCTTGGAGCTGAAAGAGCTTTTGATACTGATAAGCAATTTTACTAATAAAATATACAGTTATCTCAATAAAATTATTTTTGATCCGTAATTGCTGTTGCAGTGAAGTTTACATGATACCCCTTCCATCCATGCATTTCAATGGGATTTATGCTTTTTGGTCATGCACATCCTTATTAAAAGACTGATTTTGTCAAACTAATAAAATTTTCCCATGTATGTATCATACATAAATGAAAAGAGGGGAATGTAAGCTTTAATTTGGTATATGACACAAAGTCAGGAAAATTATGGTTCAAAAGTATGGCTGTTTTACAAAACCCAAAACCAGTGAAGTTGGCACGTTATGTAAATCGTAGATAAAAACAGAATACAATGATTTGCAAATCCTTTTCAACTTATATTTACGATTTACACAACGTGCCAACTTCACTGGTTTTGGGTTTTGTAATAATGTACTTATTTTTAAATCGGAATTTCTTGAAAAACAGTTTTTCTGAGCCTGAAATTTGCCAAAACTTTGAAATGACCTTTCTTGGTCAATATCAGAGTTATCAGTTTCCACAGAATATTCTTTACATGATTTAGAATGACTTTGTGTAAAAAAACTGCATCACCAGAAAATGACTTCAGCGGGGTTATTTGTATTTATTTGCACCAACATCTCACTCCTCTGGGGACACATGCTTTCAAGTGAAAAGACTTCCCTAACCAATCTTAATTGGGGCTGCAATCCTTCAACAGGCTCAGCAGTCTCTCGCCATTCCTTGGAGACGATGACAACGAGACACTGAACAACATCCTGGCCTGCCGTTGGACTTTGGAGGAGGAGGAGTTCATAGAAATCTCTGAGGAAGCCAGAGACTTCATCACCAAACTCCTCATATTGAATAAGGGGTGCGTTCAGTGACTTTATTTTTATGCTCACATCAATCTTTTTTTCACAAACTTTTTTTGGGGGGGAAATTATGGTTATCGTGGTTTTTATATAAGTGGACTTAGTAGCTTCAGTTTGATGTGTGTAAATACAGAGATGTCCTGTGTGTGTGTGTGTGTGTGTGTGTGTGTGTGTGTGTGTGTGTGTGTGAGTGTGTGTGCGTGTGTATGTGTATACATGGTGCGCATGTTCTTGTATTTTCTGTCTGCAGGTGGCGAATGAATTCAAATGAAGCTCTTGAACATGCGTGGTTGTCAGACCCAAGTCTTCACTTCCGTCTACATAGAAAGGTACAGCACAACAAACACGCCATCCCCACTGCCCAAGTGCCCAGCATCGGGATTAGCCCTCCAAATCTTCAGTAATATATTCCATGGGAAATAAGCACCTTCAGAACATTTTCTGACACAAAATAATTTCAATATTAATTAAGAATATTTATTTTCCTCACATGAACATCATTACTTCTGCCAAGGAGGTTATGTTTTTGATTCAGTTAGTGTTGCTACTTACCCGCCCTGCAGGCCCTTCCCCCTGCTGCATTCTTCACCTCCACCTTAACGGGCAACAGGTGTGGCTCATTGGGGTAGAGGTGAAGTTTTGCTATTTAAGGGTTGGCTCCACCACAGATGGGAGCAGCAGCATTTTGTTTGTTCTTTGAGCCCTGCATTGTCTTAGTATGCTGCTGCTCCCCTCCGGTATTTTATTTTGTAAAATAAATTTACTCAGCCTGTGCGTTTGGGTCCCTAATCCTGTTGTTGGGTACATGGTCCCAGTCCCCGTCGGTTTCTGATCTTTTGCCGGCGGGGGCAAATCCATGACACATCTGCAATTCTAAAGGGATCAATTTGAAATTTACAGCAAAAGAAGCCAATATGTTCATGGACAAAGAGGTTCTGTTTTGTCAGGTCAAAGTCAAAGATCAAGTCAGGATCATTGAAGGGGTCAAAAACACATTTTAGCCAGTAACTCCCTTCAGAAAAATGATAGAGACATGGGACTAATGCCAAAATATTCAGTCTTGTCTAGTGTTTTTGAGCTTTTGCAAGTGTCGCTCTTGGAAGATTTGCATTTGCATTGTCATTCCTTCCGCATGATATCAACCACAATTTCGGTCTAATCACCAAAAAAAAAAACGTACTGGGAAACCCGAACCATGGGCAGCATCTGATATTCGGCAGAATTTGTCGCTGAGATTACATTGAAATCTCAAAAATTCCAGTCTTAAAATATTGGTGAATTTTCAAAAATTTACATCTTTGTCAAAACTGATCCCTTAACTTAAAATTGTGTGCCTCTGCTGCAGTTTGTTGATTTGGCAGCCACCTATATTTATAATGGGAATCTCCATATTTAACCCAGTTGCTTCCTTCCCCTTGACCCCAGAGTGGCAAACTGAGGTTAGTGAAGAATAATTTGAGAAAAAATGTGGAGATTGCGCTAAGTTGTCGGTCTCTGAATGATTTCAATACCGAGCCACATCAACTATTCACCAAGTATGTTGTTTTGTTCAATTTGAGTCCTTGTTAGTTTGCTTGTTCCAAAATTAATTTCCTTTTAACTTCACTTTTTCACTTCACTTCTTGCACCATCTCATTCAATTTTGTTTCGGCCAGAAGCCGGTAAATTTTCATGTCGCTAAGTCTAAGGTCAAGGTCATCCAAAACTCCAAAAACACTTATTTACAATTCAGGATAGAAACTTTTAATCAAAACCATAATTTTAATTGTGGCAGTCATAGCAGTTGTAATCGGAGTGAGCTGCATTTAAAGATGTGACTGTAGTAGGCCAATGAAACTTGTGATTACCTTTGTAAAGGCCTTCAGACTCAAAACTGCCAAATTTGGTGTAAATCCATGGCACTGTAGCAAACAAATGATCATAACTCTTAAATAAATAGTCTGACCCTCTTGAAATTTTTCTGTATGTTCGTCAAGACTGCTATAGATCTCTATAAGAACTAGATCAGTGTTTCTCAAACCTCTCCTGGAGGACCACCTGTCCTGCCTGTTTTAGATCTTTCCCTGCCCCAGCACAGGTGATTCAAATAATCAGGATGTTAACAATCAGCTTTAGAGGGTCAGTAACGAGCTGATCATTTGAATCACCTGTGCTAACACAGGGAAAGATCTAAAACCTGCAGGACAGGTGGTCCTCCAGGAGAGGTTTGAGAAGCACTGAACTAGATGATAGCTCAAACAAAATTTCTGCCATCAGCCACTCAAATTTCAGTCGCCCTTATACACACTTTTGCTGTAATCTATCATCATGAAACTTTACATGATCGTTACGGATCTGTAAAAGACTAATGTGCTTGCAAAACACTTTGATTGGCCAGACGGTGGTGCTATTGAGGGTCATAAATGCATTTTTGACTATAACTCTTGAATCATTTGGACTAGATTCAAAAATCGCCCTCCCTAATCTATTCTAGTTGAATAGACTGTCAACTAGAAAGCTATTTTCAGTTTTTCAAATAATATGATGATAGTGTTTATGGGATAAATAGGATCTCAAATTCGTGGGCGCGAGCTATCAAATTTGTGAAACTTGAGAAGTAATTTTCATTTATTCTTTGCAAAGGCTCAGAATAAATTAAAATTCCTACCTTATTCCATAAATGTGATATCTTGGGCTCACTCATTGGAGATCCTCTACATACGGCTAAGCCTATGTAGCAGAAAATAGTACATCAGGTTCTACGCAAAATGTGATCTTTCATTGAACGTTGCATGAAAATATACTTAATAGGGGACTTCTGGTCCCATTATAATGGAGTAGAGGCATTTGAGGGAGCTCTGTCTCAGCGTCAAATAATTATTCACATGTGGTCATACCAAAACATTTATGTTAGGAGCTTTTTTCACTGTGACTACACTACATGGATATTTTCGGAATGAGACAAGCTATACGCAAAGGAAAGTGGAGCCAAACGCCACTTTCTACAGGGAAGCTTTCGTCTTTTTCAGAAGAAGAATCTAATCTTCTTTCCACCTCAGAGACGACTAACTTAATGACACGAGCTCGCCATAGGCTCTATGAGCATGGGGAAAAAGCAGGTAAAATCCTAGCGCACCAGATTAGGGAATCAGCCGCCAGTAGATTAATCTCCGAGATCTGGATGAATAGATAATTCTGGATGAATAGAAGTGAATCAACAATAAATAAATGACGAATTCAAACAATTTTACACCAATCTGTATTCTACTGAATTAGTAAGGGATCCCAAATTAATTGACAGTTTTTTCAACGAATGAAATATATAGTTCTCGAAAGCACGAGGCCTAAATGGGTATGCAGCGGAATTCTACAAAACGTTTATAGATCTTTTATCCCCTGTGTTACTTGATGTATTTAATCAATCTTTTAGTAATGGTCGCCTTCCACCAACATTCTATCAGGCTCTTATTTCTCTTCTACATAAAAAAGATAAGGATCCACTTAACCCAGGCTCATATAGACCTATAAGTCTTCTGAATATTAATGTTAAGCTATTAGCCAAGATTTTAGCCACACGTTTGGCAAGAGTCCTACCTACAGTAATATCCTGGGATCAAACAGGTTTTATTAAAAAATGAAATTAGTTTTTCAATGTCTGGCATTTATTTAATGTAATTTATTCTCCTTGTACACATCGTAATATTTTTGAAGTTCTTATATCACAGGACGCTGACAAGGCTTTCGACGGGGTCAAGTGGAATTAAATCCAAATTTTATCTTTTAAATAACTTTATGTCTCACCCATAGCTTCTGTTTACACAAATGGGTTTAGATATAATTACTTTCCACTAAATCGCTCCACCAGACAAGGTTGCCCCCCCTCTGCCCTTCTTTTTGCACTAGTTATTGAACTATTGAATTATCATTGCTTGTTTCAGATATGTATACTGGAATCATGAAGGGAGGAAGGGAGCACAAAATTTCATATTACAAAACCCAAAACCAGTGAAGTTGGCACGTTATGTAAATCGTGGATAAAAACAGAATACAATGATTTGCAAATCCTTTTCAACTTATATTCAATTGCATACACTGCAAAGACAAGATGTTTAATGTTCAAACTGAGAAACTTTCTTTTTTTTTGCAAATAATCATTTACTTAGAATTTAAAGGCAGCAAAACATTGCAAAAAAGTTGGCACAGGGGCCTTTTTACCACTGTGTTACATCACATTTCCTTTTAACGACACTCAGTAAATGTTTGGGAACTGAGGAGACCAATTTTTGAAGCTTTTCTGGTAGATCTCTTTTCCATTCTTGCTTGATGTACAGCTTAAATTGTTCAACAGTCCAGGGTCTCCGTTGTCGTATTTTACGCTTCATAATGCGCCACACATTTTCAATGGGAGACAGGTCTGGACTACAGACAGGCCAGTCTAGCACCCGCACTCTTTTACTACGGAGCCGTGCTGTTGTAACATGTGCAGAATGTGGCTTGGCATTGTCTTGCTGAAATAAGCAGGGGCGTCCATGAAAAAGTAGTTGCTTGGATGGTAACATATGTTGCTCCAAAACCTGTATGTACCTTTCAGCATTAATGGTGCCTTCACATATGTGTAAGTTGCCCATGCCTTGGGCACTAATACACCCCAATACCATCACAGATGCTGGCTTTGGAACTTTGCGCCTATAACAGCCCGGATGGTTCTTTTCCTCTTTGGTCCAGAGGACACGACGTCCACAGTTTCCAAAAACAATTTGAAATGTGGACTCGTCAGACCACAGAACACTTTCCCACTTTGCATCAGTCCATCTTAGATGAGCTTGGGCCCAGCAAAGCAGGCGGCGTTTCTGGGTGCTGTTGATAAATGGCTTTCGCTTTGCATTGTCGAGTTTTAACTTGCACTTGCAGATGTAGTGACGAACTGCAGTTACTGAGAGTGGTTTTCTGAAGCGTTCCTGAGCCCATGTGGTGATGTCCTTTACACCCTGATGTCAGTTTTTGATGCAGTACCGCCCGAGGGATCGAAGGTCACGGGCATTCAATTTTGATTTTCGGCCTTGTCGCTTACATGCAGTGATTTCTCCAGATTCTCGGAACCTTTTGACGATATTACGGACCGTAGATGATGAAATCCCTTAATTTCTTGCAATAGCTCAAGAATCGACGATCAGTTCACGCATTTGTTCACTAAGTGGTGACCCTCGCCCCATCCTTGTTTGTGAATAACTGAGCATTTCAGGGAAGCTGCTTTTATATCCAATCATGGCACCCACCTGTTCCCAATTAGCCCGTTCACCTGTGGGATGTTCCAAATAAGTGTTTGATGAGCATTCCTCAACTCTCTCAGTCTTTTTTGCCACTTGTGCCAGCTTTTTGAAACATGCTGCAGGCATCAAATTCCAAATGAGCTAATATTTGCCAAAAATTACAACGTTTATCAGGTTTGAACATTAAGTAACTTGTCTTTGCAGTGTATTCAATTGAATGTAGGTTGAAAAGGATTTGCAAATCACTGTATTCTGTTTTTATTTACGATTTACACAACGTGCCAACTTCACTGGTTTTGGGTTTTGTATATGCTGCTGATTTGTGACTGTATATTTCCAAACCTTCAATATCCATCCCTTACATTACGTCTATTTTACAATGTTTTGGCAAGATATCAGGTTAAAAAGTCAATATCTCCAAAAGTAGTCTATTTCCTATTAACTCTAAAGCCCAAAATCAAATAGTTAGCACTTTCCCATTTAAGATCACGGGTCAGTTTCGGTATTTAGGGGTCACTGTTGCAAAAACATTCTGCGATGTATACAAACAGAATACCCATTTCACTTGCCGGGCATATCAATGCAATTAAAATGGACACCCCTCCTAAGTTTTTATTTTTGTTTCAAAGTATTCCAGTTTTTATTAATAGCACTTTATTTAAGATTTTAGTTAAAATAATATCCAATTTTATTTGGAACAAAAAGGCCCGCCAAATAAGGGAAGATTTTTTTTATAAAGACCTAAGTCTAAAACCCTCGTCACACTAGAGGCGGAATGAGCTGGAATGCCATCGGAATGAAAATGCTTTGTATATTCCTGGATATTTGAAGTGTGCTCTAATAATTCTGACTGCATTCTGAGTGCATTCCAAATATTCGGGCCTATTCTTGTGGCTGGCCTGAATGTTTTGCTCATGCTCAAAACTTTCCAGGTGCATTCTAAGTGGAGAAATATTGACTGGCATTCGAAGTGTGTTCTAACTGCGCTCTGACTGCATTATAAATATTCAGTAACACTTTACTTGAAGGTATTGTCATAAGAGTGACATGAAACTGTCATAACTGTTATATGACACAGTCATGAATGTGTCATAAACATTATGTCAATGTAATAAACGTTTATGACTGTTGTCATTTAGTGTCATTCGGTTTTTTTAATGAAAAGTTGACATTGTTTGGGTTGTTTGGAGTCATAAACGTTTATGACATTGACATAATGTTCATGACCCGTTCATGTCTGTGTCATGTAACAGTTATGACAGTGTTATGTCACTCTTATGACTTTACCTTCTAGTAAAGTGTTACCAAATATTCTTACAGCATTCAAAACATTCTGATTGCATTCGAGGGAAAATCGAAACCGCGAGCCACGTCAAATCCTGCCAGAATGTCCTGAATGCGCCTCGAATGACTCATCATTTTAACTATGTTTCCCTGTGATTCATCTTTGGAAACCTTGGTGCCTCCACTGAATATAAAACTGGCCTGATGTTCCACAGGTTTGAATACAGCAGCTGTATTTGATGAACCCATGTGGGTCTGTAGGTTTTATGGGGTTATTGCGTCACCATCATCAAAAATCTTCACTGTTTTCTATCGGCAGAAGAACATGTGCCGCTCTCGCCGGTCATCCTGCATCCCTTTCATGAAATGAGATGGTGAGTCTCTGGATGTAAATGATGGAAAATGACATTGTCTGGGTATAATTATAGTTATAATAGCTTGATGCTAGGAAGTGCATTACATTATTATTGTTGGTTTTTAGAAAAGCAGAGTGATTCAGAATGCAATATTGTTAGCTTTGGACGTGAAAATTAAAACTGCTAACCTTTTTTGGTTAGTGTCATCCTGTTAACTGATATTGGTGTCTAATTTTCAAGGTAAATGTGGAAATGCAGGTGGAACTGTAAGCTACGTGTGTCTTGTGAAAAAGAAAAATCTTTCGGTCTCTTGTTTCTGTTCCTTTTTTCTCCACCTAGGCCCACAAATTTGGCAACAGTGTCAACACTCAATGCACTTTGACGATGAGAGCCATAGCCACCTGGACCAACACTGCTGTATCTGTATGCTTTCTGGACATTACGCTAACCTTTTTATATGTATATTAGCACAGTGCCCTAAGTATCCATTCTCCTAGATCTATTTACTGTTTAAGCATTTAACTAATGCTGTAATTCTTAGCTACTTCCATATTATATTGTTTTTAAACACAATTAATACATGCAGTCAGATATATACTGAAGCAGCTCAGCTGGTGTAGCCTAGTTTGTTCCAGGTTTCTCTGGCAGTGTCTTTTTTGAGAATCAAACCTGCAGATTTTTAGTTGCAAGGCCAGCTTTATCCTAACCTTCAAACTACACTGAACAAAATTATAAATGCAATACTTCTTATTGTGAGAAATATGACCAAATTCAGAAACTGACTGGACTTTCATTTTGTGTTGAAATATTTTATGACCGTATTGCAAATCATTTCAATCACCGAAAGAAACAGGCGAACAAGACTCTCAGGGTGGCATAGATGATAAAGCATATGGGATATATTGTCCAAAAAGCGCAAATCAATATTGGGTATGTCTGTCCTTGGACTGCTGCACTGCGCGTCTACGCCGCATGGGCCTTACCAAATGGTTAGCTGTGACTTGGGGGGCGTGTACTCACTTTAGTTCAAGAGCTGCATGGAGTTGGCAGATATTGGCTGGCAGTAAGCACCGATGACAAACTCGTCGGTCAAAGACATCCCAAAGATGCTCAGTGAGGGTCAAATCTTGGGAATAAGCTGGCCATTTAACCACACAAATGTTTTCAGCCTGAATGAATTCTGTACACACACAGGGGACGTGGCTTTGTCATTTCGGAATATGGCGGACAAATGGTAGGACAATAGGCCACCGTGTCTCATTGCGATATTGCCGGGCATTTAGCGTATTGTTAGTGAAATTTGGGTGTGATATTCATGGGATATTCCTGGCTAAATCAGCAGACCACCACCACCTTATGCCTCCCTGCACACCACCCAGACATCAGCATAACGTTCCTCTGCATGGCGTTAGACACGCTGCAGTCCGTCTGCTATGTGAAGCTGGAAACTTGACTTTGGGGTAAAGTCTGCTCTTGTGCCATCTGTCATCGGGCATGTCTGTTCACCCAATCTAGCTGATATTTTCGTCAAGCAGGAGTGAGCTCAAATTCAGGAAGAGGATGACAAGTGCGGGGATAAACTTCCCCATGACAATTTCTCATGGTTTTGAGTGCAATATGGCAATTGCGGAGACCAACTGTCTCATTTGCAGTGGCTGCTGGTCAAAAATGGTCACGGAGATGGTGAGTCCGGATATGGCAGTCTTGGGTGGGTATTGTCACATGTGGTCATCGAACATGTGGGCGTTTTGCTGTCCTGCCGAATTTTTCAGTGTTTTAATAGACTATTGAAACATGGACATTATTACCCCTCCCTGAGAGACATTTCTGCATTGAGATTGCCAATGGCGTGCTCCGTGACGTTTCGAGTCATCTGCTGCATTTTGAAAAATGGCTGAACTGGGGCTTCTGGGATGGCCTTTTATTGTTCAGAAGATAGGGTGAGCCTGGTTGGAGCCTGGGCTTACTTCACTAGCTGTGGATTAGGCCCCACCTGTCTGATGGCCCAGTTTTGACGATGGGCTTCAAGTTGACAGTGATACGGTGAGCATGTCTGAAATGCACCTTGACCAGTGGCACATAACCTTGGTAAAGTAATTAATCCCAACCAAGTGAACCACAGCAATTATATCACTGAATAGTAAAAGGATTGAACTGTTGCGTTTATATTTTTGTTCAGTGTACACTGCTGCCAGTGGTAAAATGCTGATGCTGCCACTCATTCTATAAACACCCCATGAAAGATAGCACAGTGCTGTCATATTTGCAGCACTGAGCACAATCTGTTATCACCTCCTGAAAATGGCTTCATAAAAGTGTGGCTAATCATGCAGAAAATGCATATTTCTTTGAACGATTCAATAATCCCAGCTGGAATATTGTGGTATTGGCTGCAGGTTTCTATTGTCTTGAACGCTGCCTTCAGATTGAAACATAGGATGTGAATTTTAGAGACTTTTAGATTCCCTGAAAGGAGTTTACTCAAGTTTGCACCCATTAGCTCATTATTGTTTTTAGCACAGTTATGAATTTTAGGCTTTTAATTTTTCATTTTGTAAATCGCAATTAGCTGAAAATGTGCAATTATTATTATTTTTCCTCATGCATCATTTCAGTAGTATGTATAATTCAGCCTTCTACTGGTATGTATCTTTCTAATATTTTTTACTATAGATAGAATATATTAATGCTTTTGTAGGTTTAATAAGACATTTCAATAGGAGTGTTATCATGCAGGCGAGGCAAATTCCCTTATTTAGCGTCTAATGTACTATCATACCCTTCATCCAATACTGTATAGCTGCTTCTCTCTGCCGTATTTGCCCAAAATCAGATTATTTTCATGTAGAGTTCAAAAATACTTTCTTTATGATCCTTTTGTTTTTGTGCTAACTAGTATTACTTGGATTTATTTCAAAATCTCCTGGTCTCTTGGTGTCAGACATAAAAATATTATTTGCTGTGTTTCATATAAGAACATTGGCTCATCATTTTTTACAGTTATAAAATAGTACTCAGCATTATCGGTGCTCAAGTGATGATAGTTATGTGCGACAACACTTCGAAAGATGACTAAGAAAATATGGGGAGGGTTTCTGTGAGAGTTGTGAGTTGACTAAATGAGAGCTAAATGAATGGTCATCATTGTGTGCAATTTGTACTATTTATAATTTTGTTCCAAGCAGAATAGCGATAATCACTAGTCATTCTGAAATTGTTTTTATATTCCATATTCAACTGATATTGTACATGTGTGTATAAAAAAAACATAATTTATACTTTATATTAAAAACAAAGTCTTACCTCACATCTTCCTTTTTGGTTCAGTGCTTTAAAGGTGACATATTATATCCTTTTTCCACAAGTTAATGCACATCCCAGGGTTCTTAATGAAATGTCCTTGACATACTTTGACATTGTATCACAAGGGTCAAGCTCCACAGTACCCTTTTCACCCTGTTTAAACAGCCCTGTTCATTAATCGCCAGTTTGAGAGTTTGTTCCTTTGAATGATAAGAAGCGACTGCTCACCTGGCTCTGGTCCTCTGCAGGGTGAGCCAAAGCAAGTTCAGCTTCATGCTATCATGGCAACTGTCGAGCATGAACCTTGGCAGAAAATAATTTCTGGTGAAAACATAGCAGTGCAACCATATATATGTGAATCAGAGTTAGACCCTGAGCAAGAAGAGGCTCCCGTATATCTTGAAGAATCAAGGATACTACAAGACATGAATATGTAGATGAATGCATACCTACAAAGCCTTGTGCAAAATGTGCCCTTTTGCCAAATTACGGATGGACGTCAAACACATTTTCAGTAAGCATAATGCTAACATTGCTAACATCTGATCACCTGGGTGGAAAACAACTGTAACTTGAACTGCAGACCAGCTACTTGCAGGACATGGAAAAAATAAACTCAATGGCTCATGGCAAGGCATAAATTTCTCTCACATGATTTTTCTCTCAAAAATTCTGTCATTTTACTCTCGCATCTTTTACGAGTGTTTGACAAGATGAAGTTCATCTTATAGAGATTCAGCTAACAAACGAATAGTGTTAATGTTATTTTGGATCCCGCAATGAGCAATGCAACAATATTCAAGGTGCATGACAGAGTTCAGTTTATTTCCATTCCCTTTTTACTGCATGGAAATTATTTATTTTATTTATTTACACCGGGAGTCCGATTGAAAGCAAGCTCTCTTTTGCAACGGAGCCCAGTTGTGTAGCATAGTAAAACATTCAAGTACAACTATAAATAAAAACAAATAAAAAGAACTACAGTACACATGTACATTCCTGCTTCATGGCAGCCAATAAAAGACATTTAAAACTATCAAATGAAATAAGTTTATCCAATTTTAGAAACTGTGAAAGCCTATTCCATTTCTGTGGGGCATGATACCGAAAAGCAGTTTTACAGAGTTTAGTATGAACCCTCAGAATGTCTAATACCAAATAGTCAAGAGCAAGAAGATGGTACTGCTTCCTAAAATTAACCAAACCGACGATATATCCAGGCAGCTTACCTAACAATTCCTTGTATATAAAACGGCAACAATGTTGATGCCTTCTCATGACCAGCGAAGACCAACCAACCTTCCAATAAAGACTACGGTGGTGCATTCTGACAACATCTCCTGTTATGAACCTTAAGGCAGCATGATATACTGCGTCAATCGGCTTCAGCGATGAGGAAGCAGACGGCATATAAATTACGTCACCATAATCTATCTAAAGAGAATAGTTGTCCTCAGAAGGCAGGCTTTATTCCCGTAAAGCATAGCCAATTTAGCTTTTAAATTATTAATGAGCTCACCACTGTGCTTCCTAAAATTAAGTTTGTCATCAACCCAAATGCCCAGGTATTTGTAATGAGGAACTCTTTCAATTTGTATTAAACTTGTTATAGTAATTCTACCATTATAAAACCTTGCAGCAGGTTTCTGAGAGAATAGCATGCATTTAGTCTTCTCAGAGTTTAATAATAGTATAAGGTCTAAACGAGCCTCTTGTTAGATTTGAAATTCTGACCGTAAATTTAGAAGAGCTAGCTTAGCAGAAGGTGCAGCTGAGTAGATGACTGTATCATATGCATATATATGGACTGTACTATTGACAAAATTAGCAATAAAATCATTAATAAAATGTGCAAATAGCAAAGGCCCCAAAGTAGGACCTTGTGGAACTCCCTTGCTAAGAAAGTTTGATTGATAGCCATCATCCTCAACCGCATGACACCTACTGGTTAAATAATCTTCAAAACCAATTAAGAGATTTAGTACCCAATGGCACTTAGCCGCTTCATGAGTATAAAATTAAAAACCAGCTGTGCATTTAGTGTACTTCCTGCTCCTCTAATATCAGAGCTAGGCAAGACTGATAGCACGAGGTGCCAGATTACATTTGAAAATGTGTTGTCCCATTCCTTTGGCTAAGATTTAAACTCCTACCTCTCATAGCTCCATTCTGAAGGACATATTAATTGCCCAGGGAACCCCAAAAGTGGGAGTAGGGCCAAGGGAAGGGAATTTGGATTGGGTCAAAGTGGTTAATACACACGTACTGGTTCTTGTCGACTGTAGGATATTGCCATTAATAACAGACTCTGCTCTTCTGTCTTCTGAGGCTGGGGGCAAATGTAACGATTGGAATGGTATGATTCTATAATGAGCCTTCACTGGACCAAGGAAGGGGAGCCAAATCTGAATGGCTGGTTGAATCTTATGTTTTCTGACCTAGGCAGTACATTAAAAAAAAAAAAAAACAATCTGGTTTCTATAATTTCACTACTCATTGGTTAGCAGGCACTCCAGATACACAAATGTATGTGCACAAGTACTGAACACGTAAGTTCTTCATAATATGTCCCCTTTAAAGTAAGTTCCTGTTCCATTCAAATATGTCTTTAGCAATAATAATAATAATAATAATAATAATAATAGCAGTATTAGTAGTAGTAGTAGCAGTAAGCTTGTTCTTTATATAATTATCTGAACAAATGCCCAGTTGTTGCAAAACTTGAGTACATCGGTCAACCCTGGTCTACAAGTGCCAATTGTTTACGGCCTGTCTGTTTAAAACTCATATGATTCTATCATATATGACTTCAGAAGTGGAATTGGTAATGTGCCGAAAGGTTCCTGAGGCTAAGGCATTATGCTAACTGTCAATCTGTGCAATCAAGTCTGGAGATTCAAACTGTTTTTCTTTTTACATACACTAGAGGGAAGCAGTGTTTGAGGAACTATGTGAAACTGTCTTCCATAACGAGTAGCTAAGGAAGTAGCACTAATGTGAAACTAAATTTGGGTTAAAAACATCAGAGCTGTAAATATACTCTGGTTTTGACCCATGCCTGTCATCTTGTGTCATCTGGCTGATGAAAGATCATACAGATCACAGCTTCATGTAGGTTCGCTGAACTGCTTAACTCCGTGGCAGATGTGCCCAGGCAATGGTACAGGGCCCCTCTGCCACCTTCTCCCTAGATCCATCAGTTACATTGCACAGTGGTGACAATCCTGTTTCATAATAGTTCCACTGCATCATGTTACACATTCAGATGTTTTGCAAATCCATGGCTCAGTTTTTCCATGTTGCATTCACAAGACGTTATTTATTCAAACAGTTAGGGGATGGGATAAGGCCTTCATTGTCCTGGCTCAACTGGGCCGTGTACCAGGAGTATTCGACCTCCAGATCACCACACCATGCTACCAATTTTCTGCATAAAGAGCTTGTGAAATACAGGTCTTATGTTTGCATTTACTGTGCCTCTTGGGTTTGGCCCATGGTGGCCACAGCAATGCTCGGATGCCCCTCATCTGACCCTGTTGGGGTTCATCCTGTGGCCCTCGTTCCAAGAGATGCATGTTTTACCTGACCAAACTCTGAACTCCAGGCTGCGGCAGGAATGAGTTAGGTTTGGTCACGACCTCGAGTTGAGTCGGCAAGGGTAGATTAGGTAACATAAATGAACTCTTTTCCATGCCCCAGTGCTTCTTGCCTGAGGGTATAGCTGGACCCAGGATCCTCTCAGCCCTTGACCTCTTAGGCCCTCCAAAATAAATTAATTTCTGGGTTTTTGTTTGATTTTGGCTGTTGTGGTACAGAGTTTGACTGGAATTAATTATTCCCACAAGTCCAGAGATAATTCCTCTGATGACCTCATACTGGACTGCTTCATCCCAATAACTGTCCTTTGCTAAACCAGTCTACCTCAACCCCCTCCCCCCACCACCACTTGCCAAGTCTTGCCCAAAGTCGAACTGCTGCCTTGGAAGACTTTGCTGGTAACTTTGCCTGTAATGGATAAGATGTGCCTGGAAGAGTAATGTATAACTGTTTGGGACATCTTTCACTGACAGTATGAGTACCTGTCGAAACAAGATTGATTTGTAGTTCTCCCTCAATGTATCTCTACTGCTAGGTGAGTGTGACACACTTTAAATAATTATGTATACTTGCCCTTTAGTGCATGGAGAAGCTCTGCATATAGGAAAACTATGCAGACTTCAAAACAAAGAAATCATAAATCCCACATTTATAGTATATAATCCTTTTTTTCAGACCCATTCATGTTTTAGTGCCTTTATTTCCTAAAATGTTGTGCAAAATAACCAACTTATTATTTCTCATAAACATTATTCAGAGCGATTTCCCTAGTCTTTTTTCTTTTAAAGATTTGTGATCGATAGTATCTCCTATGTTAATCAGTATGTTTCAGAGTGTTTAAAGATTAAGTATGACACAATTTATCAGAGTTATGGTTACATTTTTCTTCATGATTTTTTTTGTCTATTTTCCTTTAAGTTTACCATGTCATTTCAATTTTTTTATTTTCCTCTAGCACGATACTCGCAGAAATGAAAGCATACCTCAGCCAGATTTTACTCGATTCAGAGATGGATATGATATCGATTTGCCTCTTGTAAACTCAAGTGGTGTGGAAAAAAATGGCTAAGAATAGTATATCAAGGATGAACCATGCATTGTTCTGCAAAGAGCTGCGGTCAAACTGCAGTAGGACTGCCTGAAAAAACACAATTAAACCCTCATTTTCCAAGCCACCAATGTTCCTCATCTGAAAGTATGAAGGGGTAAAAAAAAATGTGGCAGCCAGTCGTGGGCTGACGCAGATCCAGTGGTGGATGAAAGCACAAGATTCCAGAAGCCTAATTAAAACCACCAAGAGGCCAGGGTATGGCATGCAGTTTACTCACCTGAAAAAATAAACCAAAATGTATGCTGGTGGGTTTTTTCCAGGAGACACTGTGGGGGTAAAAAGGACTGAAGTGTCTATTTCCCACTGATGTTGAAGGAAGGTGGGAGTTTTTATTACTACGTGTGTATGTGTGTTTGTATTTGTTTGCTCACATTTTAGCTGGGCAGGTCAGCTGTAGGGCAGCCTGTGAGGTCACAGGTCACAGCCACATGTCATATCTGCCATCACTGCCTCTCCGTGGTTGTTAATCTAATCTATTTAATCATCCAATTAGCCGCTCATGGGAATAATTTACAGATGGCGACCTCTGTCAATTTCCCCATTATCTGAATTCGAGTATCCCTTTAAGAACTATAATAAAGTTGTCCTGGCTTGGTGTCAGGCTCATTTTACCTGGCAGGTTGCTAGTCAAATAGTGCACTCATATTACAGTCCATCATATTTAAATGCTAGATGGAGGTATGAACCACTTCTTAGTTGGATTTGACCAGCAAGCCCGATGGAAATATAAAGAAATAACTATCTTTTGGAAAATACACATGGAAGTATTAAATGATGTATAATATTAACGTATTTCAAAGACAAATAATATATTTAAACAACATCATGGCTATAATTGCCAACATAATTCAGATTGTTAGCATATGGAGCGATTTGTTGAAAAAGTCCTCTCAGCAGTATTTCAAATTCATTCACATTTTTGTAACAGGAGCAGGAGTAGAAGAATATCAGCAACAGCATTGTGGGGGGGGGGGGTACAGATTTATTAATTGGATGGAAAGATTTATGGAAAATAATAGTTTGCTCAGAGATGAGGGAGTGGCACAGTTGCTACCACAATGTTTGGCTCTGCTGCCATCCATCTGCAAATGGGCGGGTTCGCCCACTAACACTGTTATGCCTTCTCAATCATTCCAGAAGACTTGAAGCATGAATATATTCTTACTGGGAACAAAGTGGCCAGGGGAACATGCTCAGTCTGTCACCAAAACTTACTTAAAAAAAAAAAAGCAGCTTGTCTTTCTGAAAATCTATGCACGTCTCAAAAATGAAATCAAACTGCATGCAATTCAACCTGAAAAGTTATGCACAAATACACCCAGAGAAGCAGTCGGAGGTTTGGCCGCCCGTTGGAAACGGATTCAATCAACAAAGAGACATTTAGCTACATCTGAGGTCAAGGCAAGTTCAACTAATTCTGCTCTGGGACACGGGCGGGGCAGGCCGCCCCACACTAATGGCTTTTATTGCTCAGAACATGCGGTCGTTCAGCCAAACAGGTGATACAGATTGGGGCCAGAACTAAATGGAGTCTTGTGTGACAGCCACAACCCTTTTCCCTGGTACGGGGCCCAGTTTTAAACTGTGAGAAATTCAATTTAAGGCTGAAATAGTCCCCCCTGCCACCCCCCCCCCCCCCCCCCCCCTTCCCCTTCGCTCCAGCTCCTGGGGCCATCTCTACACACACAATCAAAACCAGATGTACTTAACGGGACCAAAAGACAACAAATAGCGCCCGAGTTCCTGTCAGAGCAGGACCACCAGCGTTAGTTTCCCCCAAAAAAGTTAATATGCTGGTTTGTCTTTTTTCCTCTTTAGTTGTGAAAGAAGCGATGAGCCTCGTGGAAAGAATCGGAGCCCATGGATTCCACAGCGGCTTGAGGCTGCTGGGCCTGGAGGCCTACCCAGCCCAGGGGTGGCCCGCTGGAGACTTTCCACGGGGCAATTCTGTGGCTAGGCGGGGGTGGAATACGGGGTCGGATGGGGGTAGCGGTCAGTTTGGTTTGGCATGGGGGCAGTCAGGTGCCACCCCGTCTCGGAGAAAGTGAGCTGTCAGCATTGACCCGAGACAGTGGGTGGCCGAGTCGTTTTCTCTGTTTCAACACCTTCCGACACACACACATGCACGCGCATACTTACTTGCACACACACACACACACACACACACACACACACACACACACACACACACACACACATATGCGCACAAAAAAGAAAATGCACAGTCTCATAAAGGAAAGTTCACTCACCCAGTCATCTTCCCATTATGCATACTTGCCAAGTCCCCTCCAATGACAGTTTCAAGAGAGCAATCAAATGAGGCACAGTCCAACGAACAGTATTCCCTCCAGTGGTACACTGGAATAATTGCCCTGAGAAAAATCTGGGCCATTTCTGAGACCAGTAACCTTTAAATCAACTCTGTATTGTAGTTGTCCTGCTCATCTAAGTAAAGTTTTGCATACTCATAGACTGTATATTTATTTAAATGGTATGCAATCAGTATACCTGGATTGCAACTATCTCAGTGGATTCCAAAGCACCCTTTTTAGAGAGTGCACCATATATTTTAGTAGGCCCCACGGAGATGTGGGAGCTTCATCTTTGATTCTATTTACAGCTTGATGAATCAGCAAGGAAATGGTGGGGGCTTTTCATGACAAGGTCAGATGTCTTCTGACATTTCATCGCTGCTGTTGATTAAATAGTATGCAGGATATGTCCAGTATTCTGCTTTAACTTTAGCTGACAGTTTTTGAGAGCAATTAGACTGCGGGCTGCTATGGAAAGGCAGTTCAGCTATTTTGGACATGGCTACACTCAGCAAAAACCTGGAAATACATTTATCACGTTGCAGTATTGCTTGGTTGTGTCATGAATTCCTGGTCAAGCTCCACTTTAACGGCACAACAATAAGCCACTAACCCCAGGCTGCCATTTTATTTTGTATACGCTTATTGGTTATCCATAATGTCTGTCATGCCACTAGAGTAGACAGTCTGTTCATCACTATCTTCACTGTTATTTAGATTCTCTGCTAGGCCTTCATTGGTCTGTGTCCATCTGGTGTCCGGGATCAAAGTTCTTCTCACAGGCATGCAGGCGCACACACACACTCAGGGTGGCAGCTAGTCAAACCCACTGTAGATGAAGCGATCGGGGTGTACAAAGTGACGGCCCTGCTGGGCGCAATAAAAGCCGCTCTGTGCAGTGGGGCGGGTCTGTTTGCTGCACGCCTTCGGTTCCCTCACTGCCCCGCAGCCTGGGTGAACTGCACAGCACTCCCCACTGCGGGACAAGGTCCAAACCTCCACCCCACACATACACGCGCAGTCCCCCGCAAGCACCCGTCACATTGGCCTGCGCTTCGCCACGCATGATCGATGAGCCTCTCCGTGGCTGCTGAACAGCCTGCTTTCTGTTTGAGCAGCGAGAAGAGCTCCTCCTCAGCCAAGACTAATACAAACACACTCATACATCTACACATACACATACGCCACACCATGCTCATATATGCATGTATACATCCTCACATTGGCCCATTCGCTTATGTGTGTGTACACACGCCTCACACGTATGCACGCACAGATGTGCACACTCCACACATGCACAGACACGCCAGCGGGCCAGCCATTAAAACAAAATGTTCCAGTGCAAATCCATGAGCAAAAGCAGGAACAGGCAGCACTCTTCCAAAAATGAAATGGTCACAGGGGAGACGCAGAATTAAAAATCTCACCGTACACATTCCACTTGGTATTGCTGTTATATCCGGCCAGGAGAAGACAAGGCTGTGGGGACAGAATGCACATGGGTTGGATAACAAAAGTGGCCTGTGTCAAAATTTCACAAATTAGGTAAAATTTTTCTAAATTTATTTCACTCCTACAACAGTAATAATAACAATGAACTATTTGTTGATGGATACTAAATTGAATATAAAAAGTGTTGAAATATTTTAATTAATGATTAGATTTCCAGTTTTTTTGAGATATTTTAACACTGTGTAACTTAATTTTTTGGGTAAATAAAACCACGTTTATTTTGATAGAGTGGGTAACTGTTGCACAATGCAAGCAGATTTTTTTCTCCTCATAGACACAATAACGGACTGCTCAGATGCAGGCAGAGTCCGACAGATTACAATCACAAATGAAGAACGCCATAACAGCCCAGCAACCTTCAACATCACTCAAGTAAATGAGTCTACCGTACTGCAGCAGACTTAAACTGCCCAACAGGCATTATGTCAACCCTAAAAAAACATGCCAAACTTTCAGTTGCCATGTTTCCTGTCATCAAGGGATAAATTGAGAACGTATAAGTGCACAAGCTTATTTCAAATTATCAGCGCTACTGAAATATTTAAATATTGCTTAAGCTAGAAAATGTGATGAAATCAGCAGCACAATATAACCACTTTTTAATTGATTGCCAACAAATTAATCATTAGTCATGTTTAGGATAGAACGTATTGCTTTCAGCAAGGCTTTAATCATGCTAAACAGCTGATAACATTTCTGCTATATGAAGCAGCAAATTAACAAGCAGTGCAAATGATCTTAAGTCAATCTTAAGTTTATTTAGCTCACATTTCATACCAAATATTGATTTTAAGCCATGTAAGCCATTAGTTATACTATCATCAAGTATGCAATACAAATGACTGCAACGTCCGGACACACAGAAAACAAGCAACAGCACTAGCATCTCCACAGTGTCCCGCACAAACCTCTCAGCACAAGTGGAATTGTCCAATTCAAAAGCTGCTGCTTACCTTGTCCTTCTCCCTTGGTTTGACTGTCTGCTTTTGTACTATAGACGCTGCTTCACACTCTCTCGAGGAAGGTTTCCCAGTGTTGCTTGAGGTGGCAATACAATTAAAGAATTGAACATTTTGATGGCACTTTGATACCTTGCTATCGTGAGGATGTGGCTGATTCAAATATTGTGAGTACCAATGTACTTTCCCGTATTAATAACAGGAAGAGGCCAAAGTGTTGTGAATGCTTTATAATCTTACACTGAGCTCACAGCAAGAGAAATGTCTTTTCAGAATGACTTTCATCCCTATTCCAAGGTACTTTCTTGTGTATTTTTTTTAGCACACGCCTTTATCCAGGTATTTGCATGTTAGGGTATTTTATGAGCTGTTATCAAATTATGTACCTTGAATTAATGTGTAATCACTGCATTCAATCAGAGACCAGAGCCTCTGTCTTAACTAGTTCACAAAAAAAAAAACTCATTTTCTGTCAGCCAACTCACATGTAAACCATTAATTGCAGCATTAACAAATAGATTCAGTGATAGTTTAGCATCTCAGCTCAGAGACTGACATATGCTGCAGTCCACAGAGCTTGCGAGGAGTTCCAGGATACCTGGGAGAAATACAGAGCCGACAAATGGATTCTGGGGAGGAAGTCAGATGTAAATGAGCAGCAGGTAATATTACTAGCAGCAGCAGAGAGTCACGCAGCACTGCAGCAGGCAGAGGCATGTTTTGCATCTGAGGTGGCGCAGGAGAGCAGTGTAAATAGCCCTCTTATCAGAGGAGTGGAGCAGTATCAGATATTCATGGAGTGTCCAGGAGAATGTGGACCTGTCTCAGGTTGTCTGTCAGAACTAGCTCTGCAAGCTATGCCACATTTATTGAAAATAGAAAAAGAAAAATCAAGCCCTTAAATTAAAATTAGTTTTATGTATTATTTTAAACACAGGAGCACAATTTTTTTTTTTTCCCCTGTATTGCTGTATGGAGGTGGATCCTAATCCTTTCCGTGGAGATTCATGATCTCGCAGGTTCAATTTCTCAGTCCAACCCTGATAAAGGGCACAAAAAAGTAATTATGTTCAGTGTTTTTTTAACTACATTTCCTGTTTCCTTACAATTGGGATGGACAATGTTTTGACATATGGAAACAATAAGTTAATTCAATCAATGTTTCAAAGATATCATTGGTTTTGTTCTTTTGCTCGTGGGATCACACTATCTGAGTTGGCCATTGGGTTTTTTTTTGTCTGTTATGCATGTTCAGTCTCCATCATATCATAGTCCATTACCTGGACAAAAAGCTGACTAAATAATTGGTCCATTTTTTTTCAGATTGACTTCTGGACTGGCATGAAAGACTAATAATAATGAAGGATCAATGAAGTACGATAAACGGATTCCTGTCCAGAGAGAAGCCGAAGTACAGAGACAAGAGAACAGAAACTTCCCGGAGTGCTCACTGTCTCAGTAGAGAGGCTGAGATAGAAGACAGAGCGAGTTGATGTAGAAAGAGGTACTGGTGTAGTGAGTTGTGCACAGGCACTTCAGTGTTAATATGGACTTTACACAATGTTGATCTTTCGTAACGAGAGCCAAAAATATTGAACCCCAGGAAAGCGGTGAGCAGGCATGTCATATGATTTCATTTACGTTGTATTTACAGGCTCCTTCACAAAGAAACCCAAGAATGCACAAACAAGAATATTCTCGAGATTTAATTCTTTAGCACAATTTGGCAAGTGATTTATGAGCCGTAATGGCTGTGTGTGGCCTCAACATTGTCCGTCGGGGAATAAGGAAATGCAGTAGCCGCCGTGAAACTCGGCAACAATAGGCCACATGCATCCTGACGCTGACAGAGTGCCTCTGGAAGATCCGTGAAAACGCACGACTTGGGATTTTTTCCCCTGTTCCAGGTTTTGTTCCAGCGTCTGCATTAGCTGGCTGTCTTGGTTAAAAAAAGTGTGCTGCATCAGTAGAGTTTATTTTTGGTTTTTCTTTCTCACGTCACTTAAAGCTTGATGGGGGGTCTTGGCGGCAGTGGGACCCTGGTGTGGTCAGACGAAGGTGATTCCCCCCACACTGATGGGGACTGACTCATTGACACGGGTGGAAAATACAGTTTTCAATTGTAATTGGGGAGCTCAGTTGTGTGCAGCAGCAGTAGGAATTGAAGAGTGAAAGTGTGACGCGTCAGGCCTATTTCACAGGGTCATAACTATAAATCCCGACAGGCCACACTGCTGTTCACCTTCCACATGTATAAACTATTCCAAATCACCAAGTCAGCGAAAGAGGCATGGAGTATCACCTCAATGGTCTACAGAGGAATGTGCTGGATCGAGCACTGTTGGCTTTCAAACATCTCAGATGGAATGAATTCAGGATATTGGGGGACAGTGCCAAAATTCTCCACACCTGTATCCTGTCCCATTCTAAAACCCCACTGTTACCTCCAACCCCAGCTACCATGTGTCCACGGTAACCCCTGTAAATGGTAACCTGATGCTTACTTCGTTTCCTGTCCTGTTTCCTCATGACGGGGTCTTTTTAAAAGAATATTCTAGCCATGTTTATGGAACGGGGAAAGCCTGCTGACTCGATGTCAACCAGGAAAGGATTCCTTAATAAAGTTATCCTTAAATTCAGCCAGTTACCACAGCCATGATGAATTAATCTTGTTGGAATGGAGAAAAATAAAATGAAATCTTCTCAGGGACGGAATCTGTCCAAAGAGGAGAAATTGTTCAAAAAGCAAGTGTGTTAAAATAATTCAAAACAGACTGATTATCTTTTGCCAACAATTTTGGCACATTTCTCAGAAAAAAAAATGTTTTCCATATTAAAAATATCCCGCAAAAAAAAGTAATAAAAACAACTCTCCGGACACACTGCCAGGACACAAATGAATAAAATGAGCAGGGTAAGGTGTCAGATTCTTTGCACAGGATAAGGAGGAGAAACGATTCAGTTAATCTGAAATCTCTCTTGTTTCACTCGTACATATGCTTCCTCTTTCCTGTATTACTGAGGCATATAATATAAAGCACACTACTAAACTCACTTCCTATATACCCCAAAGCCCTCAGCTTTTTTCCTGTAATGAACTGAATGCTGAGGTATTTCACTTTAAATGAAGGACAGAGGACCAGGAGAGATAAGGCAGCTTGCTGACTGTGGAGTCTTCAAGTATAGGATTTCTAAAACTCCACCCAACATGCAGATGATTTCTGCTCCACACTACTATTGTGGTCCCTCACTCATTTTAATCATTAATACTTGGAGCTAAGATGCTTGGAAAAATGTTTTAGAACCAGCACACAGCATATATAATGAACCTGTACAGAGGACAAGACCCCACACAGCTGCACTGACTGCACGTGGCAATGCATGAAACCTGCGGTAATGCAAGTGGTGGCTGTGAGCAATGGAGTCCGTCGAAGCAGTTGCGGCCGCACCTGTGCTGTTAGCCAACCAGAAACCCTTGCCTCTTCATCAGCGCTCTCAGCCCTTGGCCAGATGTGTCTAATTTGAGGAGCGGTGGGTTTACCGCAGTTCTGAAATCACAGACATGCATAATGCATACACATGCTGAAGACCAGCCCAGGCAGTTCAGGCCAAAGTTTGGGCCAGGCTGTTCTTTTCTGCACTGCATGTCCAGGGGTTATTAATTGGCGCACTTTTTTTTTGTCTGCACGGTAAAGCACGAATGCGGAGGCATACCAGCCACGGTTCGAGTCGTCAGGAAAGCGTGAATAATTTGGAGCGCATAAATCAACCGTGCTCCGGCTACGGGCCGGTCTCCGGGTCCCGTGTGGGTTGTAACACGGACCATGTAATGAGCCCTGATTGGCTGGCCATGTTTGCTCTCCGAGGGGCCTTTCAGAGATCGTATCGTACTCCCTCGGAGAGTGAGCTCAGCAGGTCAGTGCTTATTAAATCTACGTCAAAATAACATTCAGTGTGAGAGAGGCAGAGTGGGGAAGTATACATGCTTCACTTTTTTTTTTTACCAGTACGCATTCTGATCATATTACTTTTAAACTGGTAAGGTCTGCATAAGCAATTTCACACACCCAAAAAAAAAATGACAGCAATGATACTCTACTGCATGACAATATTAATCAGTGGATTACAACAACAGTTTTTTTTAAAGAAGGACAGTAATCATGTTATGGTATTTGTGTTGGAAAAAAAATATCTTAGGGACTGGGTCTGTTCAAATACGAGAACCTATTTCAAATTGTTTTTCTGCACCATTACTTTTGTTATATTACCATGTGCCGTACATTTTAGAAACTTAATGAGTCTTAACACTTTTGTCCAGACAACTTGCATTCCTTATTTGTTCAGTGTATTCCCACTATTTATACAGCTGGATATTTACTGAAGCAATTCAAGTTAAGTGCCTTGCTCTTGGGAACAATGGCAATGTCCCATGTGGGAATATAACATTGGAACTCCACTTTTTCCAAAAAAAATTCGTTATTCTTGTATATTGATTTCACTTTTCTGCAAGTATGTAGAGTTCTGTATTTCTGCGCATATCAAGACCAGGATGAACACAAGGATGTAATTCTCCCCACCAACCAGAGGGTGGCACTTTGATATCATGAGTTGACTGGTTCTCAATTGACAATACATTAGTGAGGGGTGACCATCTTTTCAAGTCATGGATGGGCCAGACAGAGTAGTCTAGCTGCACAGCTTTCTTCTGCAGATAGAAAAGTTCTGTGTGTCAGATATCAAACTATTCCTAAGCTATATGATAACCACTAAGTCCTGAAATACTGCTCATAAATATGACTACAGTAGCTTTTATTATTTGATCTTAGCAAAATCATTTCTCTTATTCAGTTAGCTGGTCCTCTTTCGTATTGTTTTATCTCAATAATGATTGTTTCAATTCTGAAATTTGAAATGAACTGCCATGTCTTATGCTTTCCAGAGCAATGAGACTCTGTCCTTGTATGACACTGCAGTACTTCAGATACAAAACCAAGAGGTGCAGTGTTTTGAAGTATTCATACTACATGTTGCTCGCAGAAAAGCAGAGGGTACAAAGGAGTTGAAAATACCGTCTTCCAATCGTAGCCCTCTTCAGGAATCCAGAACTCAGTAACGCGCCTGTCACCGCTCCACTTTGGGATCATGCCTATGGCAGCGAGTCACCCAATCGCCGATCTGGAGTTTATTTTTCCTGGGAGAGCCCGGGGTGGGGTGGGGGGATTCTGGGTGTTATGTGGAACCTAATGGTTTGTCACACAGTAGTATCATCTGACATTTAATTCATAACACACAGAGCCTTCAGAGGTCACTCTCCGGCTGTCTGTATTGTTTTTGGCTGCAGATGGCCCTGCTCTGGCTACCTGGGTCTCAGAGAAGAGAGGGGGGCCTTAGATCATGCTAGCTGGATTCCCGTACAACTGTGCCCTCGTCGCTTTCGCAGAGGTCAGTGATACCATGTATGTTCAGATGCATGAGCATCTGTGTATGTGTGTATGCGTGTGTGTGTGTGTGGGGAGTGAACATTGCTGTATATTCACTGACTTTTTCAATTTCCTACTTGTTTTTTTTTTTTTGCACAAGTACATATCTCTAGAGACACGCCTTGCACAGTTACCGAGTCCGACTCTGCCTCCTGAAGTTCTACAGGGTGTGGGCCAAACTTTCGCTGACTTCATGTCTGTGCTATGTGGAAGCTGTGCTACTAAAAATGCGACAGTTTTGTGTATTCGAGCCTGTGTTTGCCAGGGGGGGAGTGTATATGCAAGTGCATACACTCACTGGGCACTTTATCAGGATTACCTGTACATTTGCTCATTGATGCAGCCAAGTGGCAATGCATAAGATCATGCAGATACAGATCAGGAGCTTCAGTTAATTTTCTCATCAAACATCGGAGCAGACAATGTGATTTCAGTGACTTTGAATGTGGCATGGCTGTTGGTGGCAGCCAGGATTTGTTTATTTGGTTTGTGTATTTGTGTACAACCCCAATTCCAAAATAGTTGGGACGAAGTGTAAATTGTCAATAAAATCAAATTAGAATGCCTTTCAGATCACATGAGCCAATATGTTATTTACAATAGAACATAGATAACATTTCAAATGTTGAAACTGAGACATGTTACATTTTTATTCACAAAATGCATATTTCAAATTTCAAAGCATATTTCAAATTTTCTGCCTGCAACAGGTCTCAAAAAAGTTGTGACACAGGCAAAAAAGGCTGAAAAAGCAATTAATATATCAGAGAATCGTCTGAAAGAACAATTAGCAAGTAATTAAGTTAACTAGCATCAGGTGTGTAACATAATTGGCAATAAAATGGATGTATCACAGAAGTAAAGATGGCCAGAGGCTCTCCAACCTGTGAAGGCTTGCGTAAAAAAATTGTGGAATACTTTAAAGTCCCACTAGGTAGAAATTTCCCCTTGAAATATCAGTTCCAAAGTGTATCTATTGGTGGGCTGGATTTTTACAATGAGAATGGCATCTCTCCCATTACCACAGAGGGACATGGTGGCCTGCATCTGGGACTGTGTAACTTTCGACCGCGGGTCCCGCACTCTTGCGAGACGTACGTTCTGCTTTACCGCACACGAGAGCTTTTGGATAAGGAGCATAAGGAGAAGGCAGCTTGGCTAGCCCGCTAGCGTGTCTCGTAAGATGCCTGAGGCAAAGAAGCGAAAAAGGACGGTGTTGGTGGAAGCCAGGATTAAAAAAAAACCGAGCGTGACCGTGCACGGCACAAAACCAGAGTTAATATTGGACCGGCTTTTTCACAGTGGAGAGAGCTCATGGCAAAAGAGGGCTGCGAGTTGGACGCCGAGCTGGCAGTGTTGCTGATTGAGAGGTGAGTTATATGCTCATGTTCATGCATTGTATTTATCACACATTGTTTTTGTTGGCTGTGTTATCGTGTGTAGTCACAGTCTCTATTTGGGTAATCAAAACGTAACTGACTGTAAGCCCATTCAATTGATGTAAACAAGGTTAGCCAAGGTAGAATTAGCATTTCACCGGCAGAGTTACCCCCTTTTCAGAGAGTTTTTGTTTGAAAGCAAAGACAGGCCATCAGCTTTGTAGGCTGGCGTTGTACCTTTATTATATTGATATTGTCCCATTTTGAGGTAACAATAGCTATATCTGCTAACGTTACTCTTAGGAGCAGTGCTTGCGCATACTTTGTTATATACTCTTCCAAAAAAGAAACTATACATTGTTTTTAGCATCAAATTATTATACATGAAATGTTTTGACAAATGTGGAAAACATAATGAAATATACTCTTCCAAAAAAGAAACTATACAAATATTGAATTATTGATTACACTTTCTTTTCAATAAGTTTTCCAAATTCGTCAAAACATTTCATGAATAATAAATTGATGCTAAAAACAATGTATAGTTTCTTTTTTGGAAGAGTATAGAGGCTTAGTTTTAATCCAATGCTGTTGAAGACTTCTATGTTAACACCATCATAACTAATAACTTTTTTGATTTCAGCTCCACATGTCTCAGGGTGTAAAAAAAATGCATGTTCTCATGGAAGATGTCAGCCGGCAACAGCGCTCTGTGTGTTTTACGACAGCGGTGTTTTTGCTTCTACTTGCTCTAGTGGCCTTTAGTGGCCGCTAGCGCGCACAAAACTGGGATTCCTACCTAGTGGGGCTTTAAAGCCCCACTAGGTAGGAATCCAGTGTTGCCAACTCCTCAGTAAGGAAAGTAACTATTGGCAGTCCTAAAAGTCGCTAGAAGTCGCTAAACATCCTGGGTGCATTTGAGCGTGTCTGCAAGTAAGCCGGCTGCGCGAGATTCCCGAAAAATTACGCGAGAATCTTGCTGAAGTTGCGCGATAAGCCCTTCGAACCATGCAATAGCTGCAGGATCTCGCAGCTATACAGTAGCACTGCTGCACATCAAATGACCAGCAGATGTCAGTACTCCCAAATGAGCTGTTAAACGGGGCTTCATGATCAGCCTTTTCATGAAGCAATTGGCTGGAAAGATTTGATACATTCACGGGGCCTCATCACACCATCACTACCATGAGCGCTCTCCACTGTGAAAAAGTCGGTCCAATATTAACTCTGGTTTTGTGCGGTGCACGGACACTCTCCCTTTTTTTTAAATCCTGGCTTCCAGCGACACCGTCTTTTTTCGCTTCTTTGCCTCAGCCATCTTTTGAGACGCGCTAGCGGGCTAGCCTAGCTGTCTTCTCCTTATGCTCCTTATCCAAAAGCTCTCGTGTGCCGTAAAGCAGAACGTACGTCTCACAAGAGTGCGGGAACCGCGGTCGAAAGTTACATCGTCCCAGATGCAGGCCACCAGGTCCCTCTGTGGTAATGGGAGAGATGCCATTCTCATTATAAAAATCCAGCCCACCAATAGATAGACTTTGAGACTGATATTGTAAGGTGAAATTCCTACCTAGCGGAGCTTTAAAAACAATGTTCCTCAACGTCCAATTGCAAAGGCTTTGAAGGTCTCATCATCGACAATGCATAACATCTGTTATGACTTGAAAATCACAACAAAGAAAACCAGCAATAACAACTTAAACAAATTTATTCTTCACTGATAGGAACATTCTGGAAAGATCTGCAAGTTTCCTGGGTGATCTGGCCTTCTCCAGGTAAGAATATGCCAGAAACATCTAGAAAGCACTAGTCTATTTGATCACAAACAAGTGGTATTGCATCAGATCATGTGTTGCTACAAATAAACTATTATACAGACATGCCAACAGAGGGTGCTAAATGAGGAACAAAATTAACAGATACTTGTAGCTGACCAGTAAGGCAGCACAAATAATATCTAACAAATCTCAATTTACAAATTATATACAGTGCTGTACACAAAATAGTCATACACAACACATCATCAAAAGATTCAGAGAAACTGGAAAAATCCCTGTGCGTAAGGGACAAGGCCGAAGAGCGTTACTGGATGTCTATGATCTTCGGGCCCTCAGATGCCACTGCATCACTCACCTGCATGATTCTTTCATTGATATTACTAAATGGGCCCTAGAATACTTCAAGGAACCACTGTCTGTAAACACAGTGCACCGTGCCATTCACAGATGCCATCTAAAACTCTATCATGCAAAAAGAAAGCCATTGTTGAGCATGATTCAGAAGCTCCACCGTGTTCTGTGGGCCAAGGCTCTTTTAAAATGGACTGTAGCAAAGTGGCAAAGTGTCCTGTGATCAGACAAGTCCAAATTTGAAATTCTTTTTGGAAATCATGGGCATCTTGTCCTCTGTACTAAAGAAGAGAATGACCACCCCTCCTGCTATCAGCGTTCAGTTCAGCAGCCAGCATCTCTGATGGTATGGGGATGCATTAGTGCATATGGTGTGGGACACTTGCAAATTTTAAAAAGCACCATGAATGCTGAAAGGTACATAAAGGTTTTAGAGCAACATATGCTCCCATCCAGAAGACATCTATTCTAGGAAAGGCCTTGTGTATTTCAGCAGGACAATGCAAAACCACATACTGCAGCTATTACAACAGCATGGTTTCGTAATGGAAGAATCCGTGTGCTGAACTGGCCTGCCTGCAGCCCTGATCTTTCACCGACTGAGAACATTTGGCGTATAATTAAACGCAAAGTCTGTCAAAGGAGACCCAAAACTCTCCAGCAGCTGGAAGCCTGTATTAAACAAGAGTGGGATCAGATTCCAATGGCTAAACTCGAGAAACTTGTCTCCTCAAGGGCCAGACGCCTCCACTCTGAGTTAAAAAGAAGAGGGAATGCTACACCATGGTGAACAGGCCCCTGTCCCAACTTTTTTGAGACCTGTAGCAGCCATCAAATTTGAAATGAGCTCATTTTGTGGATAAAATTGTGAAAATGTCCGCGGGCTTTGCTATTTAAATGTGGGTCACTTGGGAGCTATGCATTGGGCATCTGGATACATATCAATCATAATTACACCAGCCTAGCTGAGTACATGTGCTGACCAAGTGCATTCCTTGATGGTCTAAAGGCTGCTTTCAGTAAAATAACGTCCACGTCACAAACAAAAGTTGTCTCAAAAACTGTTTTTTCTAAACTATCAAAGGCAAAGAAAACGCTCAGTACAGGAGAAGCCCAATAAAAGTACACTACACCTGCTATTCAAATGTATTTTTGGGTAATTGTTGAAAATTTTAAATGACTAAATTAGCTTGAGAAGATCAGATTTTTGTCATTGGCAGTGCACCATATTTATTGGAATCTGGGTAGCTTGCCACGTCACCCGGATGCTGGATCTCTTTTGGGGACAGAGGTTACACATGAAATAAAACATGGCTACTTTAAGCAAGAGTTCATCCGATGAATCATTTGTGAATCGGCATAACTACAATGACAAATTCTATCTAAGCTGACATTAGATTTGGAAAGCCTACCTGTTCAATCTGTAACTGATGGCATCAATTCTCCAGCCTAGCTAAAGTTGACAGGCACTTGGGCCCAAACCTGCCAGTGATTGAATTCCTTTGGTAAGGCATTATCTTTCAAAATGTTCGGATATTTGCTGGGTGATTCAATTCTGTATCTTATGTGAGGGTACTCCTTCATTCAACTGGGTAAAAGGTGAGCCGAACATAACCAGTGACTTTTCGTTGGGACAAAGTCCCTTTATCCAATGTTGTGCAACCACTGTAGTAACAAGTCTGGTTTCGCCAAGGGAAATCTGCCCAAGGGTAGGTCTGAGTTTCCTGTTTTGTTGGAGCAACTAACAGCTGCACACAGTAGCATTATGACTGATTTTGTCACTCAGGTTCTAATAATGATTGGTTATATCGAACCTTGATCATTCAGCGTAAAGTTAAGCTGCAGCCTGAGTGATAATCAAGCTTAATTTGTATGCACTTTATGTAGATCAATTGATCTCTTGGTGTGCATGTGTGACATAACATCTAGGATATTGCCACACAAAGTATTTCTGATTGGCTAAAATATACGGAATGGCAGCATTCATGAACTTGAAGCTGTATTTCAGAAGTTCGGCGTTTGATTACTGAATACAAAAAAAATCATACAAATTTGCAAAAAATATTTATGGAATGAGAAGTACATGTACTTTTATTGGGAAAGTGCTGAAACGATTTATTTATACATTTATTTTTTGCCTTTAAGTAAATTGTATTTCAAAGGCCTCCAATATTACCAGATATCAATCCAACACACCATCTTTTGTATGTGGAAAAAACGGGAGATTCATACCATGAATGACAAATCAAATCAAATCAATATTATTTTTATGGCACATTTCACACACATTAGTCACAATGCACTTCAACGTAAAAGCTTGGCCTGAACCCACCAAAAGCATGCCTACAGTGACCGTGGCAAAAAAAACTCCCAATAAGAACAGATTGAAAAACAACAGAAGGAACCAGGCTTAAGAGGGGGAAGCTCAGTGTCCTGTTCTAACTGGCTCAGGGTTTCAGTTTGTAATGACCAATATGGTCAATGAGTCAGAAAAAGAATTACAGTCCTGGGAAGGGCATCAGACAAGGTGAAGCTATAAACCAGGTGGTGTTGATGATGTAGACCGAGCAGCACCTGGCATCACACTGAGATAGGTGCCACACACTGGATGTTGTAGATGGTGAAGAAAGGGCTGCATTTGGGCATCGGACTGAGGTGGTGGCTTTGACTTGACATTGCTGATGGTGTGGACCAGGCAGTAGTTGGGTTGAAGGCCAGATGGCAAAGATGGCAGAGAGCGGGCAGCAGTATGCTCAAGGACTCGGGGCAGAGAGCCACAAAAGACATGGAGAAACAACACAAAATCAGGGAGTTAGTAGAGCGCAGTGGGTTGCAGCAGTGACACGGATTAGGAGTCCTACAAAATGCTGACCCTGTCAGGAGCTTTCTACAGCTGCATAGCTACTGGGACAGAGAGAGAGAGAGCATAAATGTAGCCATGAGAAAGGTAAATAATCTACTTTGAGAGTCACCTCCAATCATAGTCATAGGTGTTGAGAAGCGACAGTAGGGAAAAGTTTTCACCCCAGGGCTTTATATGACTACAGGCATCCTCAAACTCTGTGTCCAGACTGTCTGAAATCCCCATAAATTTTGGTGAACTGTTCCACTGAAATGGGGCTCTGAATGAGAAGGCTCTACTGCCTGTTAAAAAAAAGAACTTGTACTGTTTTTGGAATTACCAGACAGCCTGGATCTTGAGAGTGAAGGGTTCTTGTGGGCTGATGTTAGACAATGATTTATTCCATGTAAGGCTTTAGAAGTCAGAGGTAGAACCTTAGAATAAGCTCGGCACTTAATTGGTCGCCAGTGAAGAGATCTTAACACTGGGGTGATGCTTTCAAACTTTTTCCTGAAATTATGTGGTGCAACATGGACCAGAATTGCAGAGGGATTCCTCAGTATCTTGTGTAATATGAATTTAGAATTATTTCATGCCACAAACAATTAAGATTGCTATGAAAGCCAAAGGAGGCCCACACAGTAATAGTTTGATGTTCCTACTACAGTTCTTGATGACTGCGTGTGTTTCTGTATTTAAGGTGTAGAACTTAAGTACGTTTTGTATGTGTGTTTGTGTCTGCATGTAGGGAGAGGGGTATTTTTTGTTTGCTGTGTAGATCTATGTGCATGGTTTTGGTTGCCCTGTTTGCATAGGGTAGTGGTTGAGTGGGGGGGTGGGGTTAATTAACTAATCATGATTATTTAACTAACGCTCAGTTGAAAACATTGCAGTCACTCCTGTAGAGGCAATTTTGACATCATGGCAGATTAATTTCTCCTTGGGGTTTGATTATTGTACACCAGTATCCACAAACTTACAGTTTGTCAACCCCCCCTCCCCCCACCAAAAACAAAAAACAAACTAGTTCAATGTATGAACTAGTCTGTTTACTTTGTTTTGCATTTCAGGCATTTTATGCTGAAATGAATTAAATCTTTCTGCAATCTCTGGGTGTGAGGTTCCTTCAATATCTTAATCATTGTTTTCAGAATCATCATCTGGAGGTCATCAGCATTTTTCTTTTAGAAAAGATGATAGAAACAAAAATGAGAGAGCAATTGAGTTACAGATTGTATATTAAAAAAAAATACTAATAAGGAAGCGCATTGTAGCTATGAAGCCCAGAGAAGGAGATGTCAAATATGGCCAGAGAGTAAGCCAGACATGATTACGGAAGCCTGCAGGGAAAAGAAATGTGTAGGGAATTTAACGAGGTGGAAACTCAAGTGCAACATAATTCCTCTTTTATAAATATGTCAATCATGAGTCACAAGTTCATGTTTACCATGGGCAGAATGTCCTTTTTGTGCATTTTTATATGTTTGCCTGTCCTCTGCCATTGAGCTAGCTGTCAGCACTTACATACAATGCCAGACTATATCAGTGAATTAAAAAATATATATTTGAATTAACCTCTAAAAACCATTAAATTAACCATTTAATTCCCTGAAATAGCAAGACACCAGCTGACAATAAAGCAAATGGAACAAGACTAAGAAGAAATGTGAGAGCAATCTGTTTTTGCTGTAATATCTTGCGCAGGCTGAATGCAGGGCCGTTTCAGTGGCGGAAACCAGACAGCACACGTTTGCTCAATTCCATTCCATGCTGGTAATCTGAAATCAAAACTATTTTTACGTCGGAGAGATGATGATTGACGGTGACTTTTAGACTAAACACAGTTCAGATGCAAACTAGGTCGAGGGGGCAGGCTTGACCTGGCAAGCTGTGATCCCCAATGACGTCATCTCTCAGTAAGTCCAGCTCAGTGTGTATATCTCATCTGCTATTGTGGCGAGTGCTATTGTGCTGCACCACATAGCAACTATTTTACTGCTCTGAGTCCAGGCATCCTGGGCCCATGATGGGAGCAAGCCTGAAAAATCATATTCCTCAGGATACCAAGAACCTTTTGGGTTTTCAGTTTTGAGGGTTGCCCTCATCTGCAAATCGGGGGGGGCCCTCACCGCCTCACAGTGAAATCTCATCCCAATCACTCCTCTTACAGAGGGTAAGAATTCCAGTGAACTCTGACCCCTCAGTTTAGCCCGTTTATGGCAGGATTGAGAGTAAGGGACCCAGGGCTGACCTCAGTGGCTGACCCCCACCCGTCTGTCATCAGTGGTGACGAGTGACGCTAAGGGTGACAGGCTTGTGGATGTACTGCGGTATGACTGCCACATTCATTCAGCCAGTTGCCACATTAGAATGCTCTGTCTGCCATAGGTTAATTTACACTGCCTTTCCCTGGGGTCAAATAGTTTAGCCATTTTCTGGGAATTCTGTGGTTTTCTGGCTTATGTCGGAACTTTGACTGTAACCCGCTCTTTGTGACATTGAAGTTGTAAATATAATAGTCTGATATAATATTTATTAATAACTGTTGCTTTTTTCTAGAGGCAATAAGAGCTTTTTTAAATATGTCCTGCACATTTACTGCTTTTCTCTTATTTTTGGGAAGAGTGAAAATTCAGGGTTCAAGTTTCAATGGTTTATTTATGGGAAACTCTTGAGCACCAAAAACCAAAAAACCAAATACTGGATGTCATCTGCTTTTATATAATGAGCAGGCATGCTCCATTCAGCATAAATGGGTGGTTTAAACCTGGTTTGATTAGAGCTTAATTTCATGGTTTATTTTCAATACATTAACATTTGTTTTAAATAGGAGGCACTTAGTCTAATTAGAAGTGGTCTTTTTTTTTTTGACTCGTGTCGTTGGGAGTAAAAATCCAATAAATAAGATCCCCACTTGAGGGTGACCATGAACCGAGACATTATTTGAGCCTGACTGACTTGGACAGATGAGTCCATGCCGTAGGAATTTTTGAAACCAACCACCTCAAAAAAAAAGCCCTGCGTGAAAAGGGTACAAACACTTGACTGAACCCTCTACCCCTTTAAGCCTTTGCCAGCTGTTTTGTAGTGTACAGCTGAGACTGATGTACTCGCCGGAAGCCAGGGCAGTTATGATGGAGTTCCTGTTATTAGCACTTTTCAGAAATAAATGCCAAGCTGGGCAGAAGGAGTATAGAGTGTGCTCTGTAAGGGCCGTATGAGGAGGACTGAAAACCGTTTGTGTCCAGGTCTGTGCTTTTTCACTCTCACATTCTGATTTTTTCTCCCTTCCCACCACCACCATTTTGGCAGTTTTCTGTTTCAGGCGTAGGTGAACCTCAGGTGTTCCCAGAACACAGGGCGTTACTGGCTGCTTTTTACTCACAGCTGACCATAATTTACTTATACTGTGTACAGTCAGAGGTGGAGCTTTTATATGCAATTTTTATATTCAATAGAGTCAAAGCAAGAGCTTACGGATACAACTTTAGCATACAATCAATGGGCACCCATTCCATAAGCAGGGTGCAAGATCATGTTGAATGACTATACCCAACCAACAGATCCCTCCCATATCCTCTGAAGGAGGGGTGCAACAATCCTATAATAGAATATGTGCTATGGTTATGGTTTTTGTCATGTTTATGTTCATGTTTATGTCCAATTTCATGGTTTATGATTTGTCTTTTATTTATTCTTTTTGGTTATTGTTATTCTCAGGTGTTAGTTCAGTTCATTCTCCAGCTCCATTGCACTTGTCTCCCCTGTCTTGTTATCTAGTTGGTTCAGTCCGTCTTCCCGGTTTGTGTGCTCACATACCTCCGGTGATTTCAATGATTTCTGGTGTTTTAAGATATTCCTTCATTTCTCATTTACTTCCTTCGCCTTACTGTTCTGATTACTAACAAAACTAACATTTTGTATTTTGTATCATAGTCTACTAACACAACTAATCCATGTATATAAATTACTAACTTACTAACAAGCACTCTAGTTAAATCTGTATAGTTGCACCGCTACTAATTAATACTAATTCCCTCTCAGCAATTGCTCTGTTCTAGTCTCCGCCTCTTGCTCAGCTTTACCTGACTCCCCCTGCGTTTCTGCGAGATCTCTCGTATGTGCGAGATCTCTCGTAATTACTTTCCTGCACTCATTATCTGTGCACTTAGAACTCCCTGACCAGAGCTGTTTAAATGTCATAGGTTGTTTGTATGATTCCCGTCCGTGTCTTGGCTTTCGCCACTTTTTGTGGTTAGGGTTTCCCTCATGTGATTCTCCCATTGTAATTAGTCTGATCCAGCTCACCTGTTCCCTGCATAGCATGTGACTTCCCTCTTGTCTATTTAAGAGTCCTTACTGCAGTTCTGACTTTGTCAGAACGTTGATCAATATTTGTTTGTGCAGAGTGCCTTGTATGCTATTGAGTATTGTTTTTCTTCGACTGGTTTGTCCAACTTCGATTCTTGCCATTGCCCTTCTTGTATTGTTTTGTCTTTTAGGATTCCGACCAATTTTTGTATGACCAAGATTTCTGTGTTTGGATGCCTTGTGTATAACCCTTGGCGTTGTTCATTGACTATGACTTTTTGCCTACCGTCTATGTACCTTTGCTCATCTGTTTTTCTGGTTCTGACCCCTGCCTGTCTTGTCGACTCCTGTTTTTGGATTTTGTATTGTGGCTTGGCAATTCCTGTTTTTTTTTGTTTTTTTTTTGGCTTTGACCCGGACTTCATTAAAGGCATAGGTTTTTTGGATTTCCATCTGTTGCGTGTTGTTCCTGAATGCTACGTCACTATATCTTTATTTTCATTGTGCGAGTACAACAAAATTGAAAATGCCATCCTTGAAAAGCCAAGAAAAAAACAATACAATATAAAAAAACAATGAAAATAAATAAATATTAGACTTCTAAAAGCAGTAAAAACACACATACCACACACAAACAATCTGCATATACTTCAGGAATCGTAAGAGCATTACTGCCCTGTCCTGGATTAAAGCTTTTGACCATCCGGCCTCCTTTACTGGGGAGGCTCCAGCTGTTGACTGAATTGGGCACACTTGCTGAGAATTTCCATCACTTCGGCTGCCATTCGAAGGCACTCTCCCCACACCTCTGCACCAGTAAAGCTCAAATGGATTCCACCGCAGACCTTCGTCTGAAACAGTTAAGCCTTTGTATTACGGCCACTAACTCTGCATCAGCAGAAGGACCTGCTTTCATTATCTCCAATGCTGCCACACTATGACTCCAAATCCACTTCCTGCCGCGAGAAGGATTAAAATCCCCTTTATGAGCTAGGAGCTGAAGATATAGCACAATATAAAAAGATAAATAAGTACATACCTTTTCCAAAGAAGACAGGCCACACCACAAGGCATTCCAGTTCATTCTGTGGTTACCAAATCTCTGAGTAGCCAACTGAGAATATGATCAGCTCACATGAAGAAAAATACTTTATTTCCTTCCATGGAAGAATAGCATTTGCGATTCAAAATGCTCTCAAAAGAGACATTTTACTGTTTTACAATATTCTAAGATCTGCAAGTACAACGTAGATTTTTAATACATCATCTGTAATGCAGCAGGCTGTGTTCCAGTGAGCCACTATATTGAGGATGCGTGCATCAGTAACTATACGTTGTATGTAGTTGATATCTTTGGGATGTACAGTTAAATTTTTAAAAATTCCATTTTGAGGTCACACATTTTAAGTATTCATAGTGATTATCAATATTCCTCAACTGTAACTTCTTTGATTGGACATATGAGATGTTATAGGCTTATGGAAAGTGCCTTTCACACATTGTAAATAAGAAAAAAGCATAACAATATGAATAAACATGAGGCTGGTTTAGTGCAGCAATTCCCTCTCTTTACAAGCTTCATGTTAGAACCAAGCATTAAGAAACAGGGTAATTAAAATGAAAACTGATACGTGAAGCGATATTTAATAAATATGTTTCCTTATGTTGAAAATGTTTTCATTAAAAGTACAGAAAATTAATCTCCGAATTACATGCTGTCATTGGAACTAGGGAACTGCTGATATTGCTCATAATGCTTATTTGAATAGACAAAAATGATCAAGACTGAACAAATCAAAAGCAAATTAAAGGTGAGTTTTCACTGTGTCATTGGAAGATTTGGACCTCTGTTGATGAGACGTAGCGCTTCCTGAGTGAGAGAAAAAAAAATCAAACTGAAGCCAAGAGTTTTTGTTCAGCCATTTTGGAATTTCTGCAAGGATGTTATCATCCATCACCCAGCCACCTGACTCATGCAGGAAGAGCCAGGAGAGCGTTTTTCTATTTGGTAACAACAAAAGCACTGAGCAAGAACTCTGTCTCTCACCCATCACTGAGCCCATGAGCTTAATGCACCATAAATGTGTTTGACGGGTATTCCTGATACTTAGTCTCTCATGTGCTTTGAGCAATCCAGTTGTCCACCTGAGTGATAAAAATAATACTGTATTTTTTCCAGAAAGCTTCAGGACTTTATCGGGTTAAAGGAAAATTCTTGGTAGGTTTCAGTGCATAAGGCGCCTCGAACCTGCAAATATGCCACTGAGCTCTTATTGTACACTTTGGTTGATAGATCATGTTACTTTCAATTTTTACATGAAATAAATGTAGATGCAGCTATAAGAACTCTTTTAAAAGGGTTCCTTTTTTCATGAAATGTAAGTCTTACTCAACCTTATGCTCCGAGCCAATATAGTCACAGCAAAATTAAAATAAAAAGACAACAAAGGATGTTAAAAAGAGGAGAACATGCGTCAATGTTCTTCAAATTTATGTGGATGTTTGGATTAGCTGTCCCTTGATACCCTAGCCCGATTATAATGCAATTTTTTTTTAAAATTACAAATACATTAACTATCCTTTATGTCTGCATCCGGAGTACACTGCTATTATTTTTTTTGTCATGAATTTGAGCAATTTTTCCACACAGTAAATTTGAGTGTGTGTGTTTGTGTGTGCGTGTGCATGTATGTGTGCGTTGGTGCGTCTGCATGTGTGTGCGCGTGTGTGTTTTTGTGTCCCTGTGTATGTGTATGTGTGTTTTGCGAGTGTTAGTGTGGGTGTTTTGATTTCAACTGAGTTTGGCCACATAGAAGTGACTGTTCAGCTCCTTTGCCCTTCAACATACTCCTTTTGCCGAACACACAAGCTATAAAATACAGGCAAGGCTTCTGTTCTCTGTTAAAGAGGCAGGCCTTAATGTACAGTGCCTTATAAATCCAGAGAGATTGAGACATTGTGTCGGGGAAGGTTGCGTGGGGATAAGCTTGGGGGCGGGTGACAGGACGAAACGTTCAGTGCCTCTGGCTCACGTCCCCTCCCACAGCTCAGTCCTGCCCGCGCACGTCCGAGAGATGCGTTTCATGCGCCGTCTGTTCCACGACTCCAGCCATCTGGGTGTAGACCTTTGGTCAGTTCAGCACAGAAGCGATGGTGTCTCTACTGCCAGAAATAACAATAATAAAACAAAGAATCTCCCCGTGGTTGTTCCCGAAGATGGATTCTGCGTCATAATGAGATTTGAAGTTTCGAAGCGGATTAAATAAGTAGCAGCTTTGACGGCGCTTTCGACTGCTTCCAACATCTTTACTTAATTTGTATCTACAGTAACCTCTGGGGCTCCAGTTTAAGTGTGGTACATGACTTTTTTTACATTCAGCGAGGAGAGATGCAATGACTGCATTTGCAGATGTAGAGTTTGCAGCCACAGCGCTGCATTAGCTCCAATTGGGGGTGTGCTTGCCGTCTCCCGATGGCACTCTGTTGCATTGTGAGCAGTGATCCCTGGCGGCCAAATCAAATGATGAGTAATCCTTGCTCATAATTCGACTCAGGCATGTATAGTTTGTGTCAGCTTTACCTTTGGTCTATTTGTACAGATAGTTCTCAGCAGTGCTACTATTTTCTGTTCCCTCTGTATATGTTCCAAAACAACAGACGTGCTAAAGGCTGGGAAATCCTGATATGACATTTTAATTACAGCATGATTAAGCTTTGGCCGATGGACAGACAGCAGGAAGGCCGTGAAACATGCCTTAAAACTGATAATTAGTCTACATCTGTTTTCAAAGTTTTCCTTGATAAAAGATAACATAACATAACATAACATCAATGGCAAGAACAGGCCTTTCAGCCCAACTAAGCTTGCCAGTTTCTTTATACTATTGTAAATATATCCCTTCAGATACCAAATGACTCAATAGTATTTAGCTTTAGGTCAAGCCTGCTCTTGAAAACCCCCAAGGTCTCTGCCTCAACAATATGGTCAGGTAAGCTATTCCACATTCAAATTACTCTTTGGGTGAAGAAATATTTCTGAATATCAGTGCTAAATATACCTTTGGTCAACTTCCATTTGTGACCCCGAGTTCTACTAACAACACTTGGCCGAAGGAATCCAACATGATTCACTTTGTTAATCCCTTTAACATATTTACAAAACCCAACACCAGTGAAGTTGGCACGTTATGTAAATCGTAAATAAAAGCAGAATACAATGATTTGCAAATCCTTTTCAACTTATATTCAATTGAATACACTGCAAAGACAAGATGTTTAATGTTCAAACTGAGAAACTTAATGATTATTTGCAAAAAAAAATAAACTTAGAATTTAAAGGCAGCAACACATTGCAAAAAAGTTGGCACAGGGGCCTTTTTACCACTGTGTTGCATCGTCTTTCCTTTTAACGACACTCAGTAAACGTTTGGGAACTGAGGAGACCAATTTTTGAAGCTTTTCAGGTGGAACTCAAAAAGACGTTGCTTGGATGGCAACATATGTTGCTCCAAAACCTGTATGTACCTTTCAGCATTGCCTTCACATATGTGTAAGTTGCCCATGCCTTGGGCACTAATACACCCCCATACCATCACAAATGCTGGCTTTTGAACTTTGCGCCTATAACAGTCCGGATTGGTTCTTTTCCTCTTTGGTCCGGAGGACACGACGCCCACAGTTTCCAAAAACAATTTGAAATGTGGACTCGTCAGACCACAGAACACTTTTCCACTTTGCATCAGTCCATCTTAGATGAGCTTGGGCCCAGCGAAGCTGACGGCGTTTCTGGGTGCTGTTGATAAATGGCTTTCGTTTTGCATTGTAGACTTTTAACTTGCACTTCCAGATGTACCAACGAACTGAAGTTACTGACAGTGGTCCTGAGCCCATGTGGTGATGTCCTTTACACACTGATGTCGGTTTTTGATGCAGTAAAGCCTGAGGGATCGAAGGTCACGGGCATTCAATGTTGGTTTTCGGCCTTGTCACTTACGTGCAGTGATTTCTCCAGATTCTCTGAACCTTTTGACGATATTACGGACCGTAGATGATGAAATCCCTAAATTTCTTGCAATAGCTCGTTGAGGAATGTTGTTTTTAAACTGTTCGACAATCAGCTCACACACTTGTTCACTAAGTGGTGACCCTCGCCCCATCCTTGTTTGTGAATAACTGAGCATTTCAGGGAAGATGCTTTTATACCCAGTCATGGCACCCACCTGTTCCCAATTAGCCCGTTCACCTGTGGGATGTTCCAAATAAGTGTTTGATGAGCATTCCTCAACTCTCTCAGTCTTTTTTGCCACTTGTGCCAGCTTTTTTGAAACATGTTGCAGGCATCAAATTCCAAATGAGCTAATATTTGCAAAAAATTACAAAGTTTACCTGTTCGAACATTAAGTATCTTGTCTTTGCAGTGAATTCAATTGAATATAGGTTGAAAAGGATTTGCAAATCATTGAATTCTGTTTTTATTTACGATTTACACAACGTGCCAACTTCACTGGTTTTGGGTTTTGTAAATACCTCAATCAAATCACCCCTGAGTCTCCTTTTCCGAAGACTAAAGAGATTAAGGATTTTGAGCCTCTTCTCGTAGCTTTCATCTTTTATACCTGGAATAAGCTTAGTGGCTCTTCTCTGAACTTTCTCTAGAGCCTCTATATCTCTCTTAAAGTATGGTCCCCACAACTGTACACAATACTCCAGGTGTGGCCTAACGAACGTGTTGTACAAAAGAAGCACCACCTCCTTAGATTTGTACTCAATACTTTTGGCAATGTATCCTAGCATCCGATTAGCTTTTTTAACTGCTACGGCACAATGGCTAGAACCTGTGAGGGTTTGGTTAACAATCACTCCCAAATCTTTCTCTTGTGCAGCACATTCCAGTTTTAAACCTCCCATGAAGTAATCGCGTCTAATGTTTTTATTACCTACATGTACAACTTTACATTTTGTTAGATTAAATTTCATTTGCCACATTTCTGCCCAATTCTGGATTCTACCCAGATCGTCCTGAATCACTTTAGTAGACCCTAGACTATTTGCCAAACCCCCCAATTTAGTGTCATCTGCAAATTTAACCAATCTGCTCTCAATATTCCTATCAAGGTCATTAATGTAAATGAGGAATAGCAGGGGTCCCAACACCGATCCCTGGGGGACGCCACTCCCCACCATACCCAGCTCAGATGAGATATCACTGACCACTACTCTTTGTGGTCTGTCGTGTAACCAGTTTTGAATCCACTTCAGAATACCTCCTGTAACTCCAATGGAGCTCATTTTAAAAATTAGTCTCTTATGCGGTACTGTATCGAATGCTTTCTGAAAATCCAAGTACATGATGTCATAAGCCCTGCTCTGATCGTAAGTCCTGGTGGCCTCTTCAAAAAATTCCAGGTTTGTCAGGCATGGTTTCCCTTCCGAAAACCATGTTGGCTATCCCTCAAGATACTGCTACGTTCAAGAAATAAGTCCAGCTCATCTTTTATGATAGATTCCAATATTTTGCAGGAAATGCAAGTTAAACTCACTGGCCTGTAGTTTCCTGGCTCGGTACGGTCCCCTTTCTCATATATTGGTATTATATTGCCCTATTTCCAATCATTTGGTATTTCTCCAGTTTCTAAAGACCGTCTGAAGATGACGGATAGCGGCTTAAAGATGAGCTCACCAGCTTCCCTGAGCACTCTAGGATATAAGCCATCAGGACCCGCCGCCTTATCTGCTTTTAGTTTATGCAACTTGTCTAATACTTCGTTATCCCGGACTTCAATTTCTGCTATGCCCTCTGGCCAAATAAAGACCCCCTCTGAGGTAAAATTCTCAACAAATTAACTGTTTAAGGCATCCGCAATATGCTTGTTATCATATAGCAGTGATCAATTTTTATTCTTTATGCACTTAACCTGCTCTTTAACTTTCCTTTTTCTGCTACAGTACTGAAAGAAGCGCTTTGGGTTAGTTTTTGCCCCCTCTGCAATTTGTCTTTCATACAGTCTTCTAGGATTCCTCAGCTCTTTTTTTACCACAGCCCGCATTTTACAGTATTCTGCCCTAGTATTCTCAGTGTTATCCTTTATGTACATCTTATAAAGATTCCTCTTTTCCCTCAACATCCTACGAATACTTTTGGTCATCCACTGAGGATTCTGCTTTTTCAGCTTACTTTTGGACACCTTCGGAATTAATCTGCATTGTGATTCAAGTAAAACCCCCTTAAATCTTTCCCACATCTCATTTACAGACTTACAGTCCAGGAGTGTCTCCCAATTTATTTTAGCTAGATATGAGCGCATCCTGTCAAAGTTTGCTCACCTAAAATTGAAAATTTTTGTTTCAGAATGCACCTTTTTAACTTCCCATGAAACATCAAAATTAACAGCAGAGTGATCACTTGTCCCATGTGGCTCCAGTACCTCAACATTGCAAATAATATCGGGGTCATTACAAAGCACTAAGTCTAAAATTGCCTTCTCTCTGGTAGGTTTATTAACATACTGCACCAAGAAATTATCATTTATAAAATCTAGAAATTCTTCCTCCCCCCTACCCTGTCCTTTCACCATTTCCCAATTGATACCAGGATTATTTAAGTCTCTCATGATAATAGTCCCACCACCGCTACAAGCTTGTGTAATCCTCCTAAAAAGCATTTCATTGATTGTACTGTCCAAAGCCGGTGGTCGATAGCATACTCCTACGTTTAAACCTGTCTCGTGTTTGCCAATGAGCCTGACCCAGATATCTTAACAGGAAAAGGAATGTTCAATTTCGTGAATTTCCTGTACATTAATGTTTTCGTTCACATAGAGTGCTACACCTCCTCCTCGCCTATTACATCTATCCTTCCTAAAGAGCTTATAACCGTCTATATTATATTCATCTCCATCCTCTTCAAATAGCCATGTCTCTGTTATCCCAACTATGTCATAGCCCTCACTGATCACTACAGCCTCAAGTTCTAGAAATGTATTTGTTATCCTTCTTGCATTTAAATAAAAACATTTCAGGTTATTACTACTGCTCTTCCCCCTTGCTTTCCCATGTGGCCGCCGCCTTGAGCCCCCCTCTACGCTTTGTTGCTTTAAAAGTAAAACATCGATAGTGCATGTTACGCCGTCAGCTTCCATCGGGGCAGTCTGCATTTCCCTATATGTAACATTCACTAACCTCCCTGCCCCCCAAGTCCCTAGTTTAAATAATCCTGTGCTACCCTCAACATACGCTGACCCAGTGCAAAGGTACCCCTCCGGTTCAGGTGCAGCCCATCAGGATTGAACAGGTCACCTCTGTCCCAGAAAAAGTTCCAGTGCCCCATAATCCTATACCCCTCTTTCCTACACCAGGTTCGTAGCCACATGTTAAACCTCCAAATAGAATTCTGCTTACCTCTGCTTGCATGTGGTACCGGTAGAATCCCGGAGAACACTACCGTTGAGGATCTGCTCCTAAGCTTCTCAGCTAATTCCACAAAGTTGCCTTGCAGAACCTCAAACCTACCCTTACCTATGTCATTTGTCCCAACATGGACCATGACAACTGGATCCCTCCCCGCTCTGGCCAGGAGCTTGTCCGCACGCTCCAGGAGGTCTCCTACCTGGGCACCAGGCAGGTAACACACCGTACGAGACTCCTTGTCGCGCGAACAGACTAAGGTATCTATTCCTCTAACTATTGAGTTCCCCACTATCAATAACTCTCTTTTCTGCAGGGTAGAGGCCAACAGGGTGCCCTGCTGCTCATCAGTCCCCTCACTCTCAGGGTCAGGGGCCAAGTCGAGTTCCTGCAAGTCCTGGAATCGGTTGGACACCTCAACCACTGGAGGAGTTGTCGCTGTACGGCGTGCACGCCCTTTCCTGCACTGCCGACCTACAGTCACCCAACTTTCTCTCCCTCCCTGCTCTGGGATCCCAGTACCACCCTGCTGTGGCGTACACACCATTTCTCTAAACGACATACTACTTAGTTCCTCTAGGAACTCTACTGATTGCGAACTATGTCGTGCCGCCAACTGGCCCTGGAGATCAAGGATCTTGCTCTGCAGATGCTCAATTAGCTGGCACCGGTGGCAGACAAACCCACCCTGGAAATCTCTTTCCAAAAGTGCGATCATCCTGCAACCGTCACATAGTTTTGGCGACATTTTCAACCCCCTACCTAATGACTATGCTCACCCTAGATAAAAGAGAATTACTAATGCCGAGATAGAAGCTGAGGAACCACAAATAATTGATTTTTATTTATTTATTTATTAACCTAGGAAACCCTAAGCAGCAGTCACAATAGGAACCCCGGGGAAAATATGTAAATGGATTATAAGCCTCCTTTAACAGGGGCTTAGTTTCAGTTAACAGAAATGAAACACCAGATTGAGCCAAACTCTATATGTAATAATAAGCACTCCGAATAAGCTGGCTTGAGTTTATATAGTCCCATTTCTATTCATATACCAAACTAAAAACATCACAGGGCTTAGCTGAGACCCAGATAAAACAGACTGGCTCCAACGCCCAGGAGAAACTGGAGGAGGCGAGCACTCAGATTAAAAAAAAAAAAAATTTCCTTTTAAATTCCAACCTAACCTAACGAATGAGTCAAGTGACGCTGCACTACAAACTAAATACTAAATCTCAGATCCCCAGCCAAGAATGCAAACAGTACTTATCTAGCTAGCTAGCCGCAAATACAACCAAGGGCGACCGAGAAAGGAGTAAAGCCCGGGGTTCCCTTTAATTAAAACGGGCTGAATAAACAAGTCGTTTACTACGTGAGTAAATTAAACCCGGTACCCCCCTAACAAACTCTCCTAAGCACTCGAACAAGCAGTTAAACTTTACTCAGCTGATCGAGGCACAGTAACTGGAGAAAAATACAAAGATGGGGCATTTACGATGCGTTTAATCAGAAGAGCCCCTTCGTGATAATAAAAAGTGAGAAAGACAAAAACCCCGGTTCGCGTTAATATTCAGCTTGGCAATGCGTTTATGCGGTAATGCAGTCAGGATAGAGAACGAAGGGGACTAAAAACCCCGGTGAACGTCAATATTTATAGGCTAGAAGACTGTATGAAAGGCAAGCAGCCAAGTGTGAGCCAGTCCGGGCTATAGTTAGATATCCAGGTAATTCGATTATATTCTTGGCGTTGAGAGCTTGCAAGGGTTCGTTTGCCAAATCAGCTACAGAAAAGAAAAAAAAAAAAAACAGGCGAGGTCTACAGTCCCTGAAAACTGTTTTACTTTGTATATCACACAGTTCACTTAGTTCGACAATTAATTAGCGTTTAAATTTATTTTACTTTACCTTACTTTGCTTTGCTCTCAGGAGACTGAAAACCCCCAACAAAAAAACCCCAAAAAAACCCCGTCGCCTTTATTTGACCAGATTAGCGACTTAATTTGGCTGTTTGCTCATCGAGTTGTTACTGGGGGGAAAAGGGGAAAATACGGGGGAAAGATTCTCCCTGCCTCTATTGCGACAAAGGTTATACCTCGAGAGCAAATCGTCTAATCTTTATTATTGTTTGAGACTTAACAGGCTAATTATTTTAAGAGAACCCGTTATCACAAAGATAAATTCGCAGCTTCAATCCCACAAGAGTTCCTCTCTCAACTTCCTCTCTCAAGTCTAGCAGAGTGATCACCAACGAACAGCGCTACAGCACAGCCAAGTGGTTGCACAGCACAGCTGTCCTCTCTCAGGTGCCAATTCTCTTTCAGAAGACGAGACATAAAGCATGGCATTTGGATGCATAGATATGGCCATTTTAATCTTTGTTTTCTTTCTTTTCATTTAAACAATTACAAATCATATGTTTGATGATAAGAAAAAAGCTAACATGGAAAATCCTGTTTTTTTTTTGTGTGAAAGGAAGACTATTAAGCAAATTGAATCAAACATTTGTATTGAATTTATTATTAACTCTCCTTAACATTTCATTAAAAAGCAAGCCGGTTGTTTAACTTGCCAATTGATTTGGCAGGTTAATTATCATCAGTTTCAAGGTTTCAGATGTCTCCCTCCCCCTCAGGGTCTCTCAGTGTTTAGCACATGAAACTGCTTGAGGTCTTCCTACTTCCACTTCTCACATTTGTGCTCCATATTTTTATTTTCTTGCAAACTGACTGTCACATGTTTGGCATATTTGCAGTACATTTGCTGGACAATAACTTGGCTTAACAGTAAAGACCACACTCTTGGATTTAGGGTTCCAGCACTATGAGTCACCACCCTGGCCGTGTTTACCCTAAAAGAGATTACGTGTCAGCATGACAAACACTCCCTTATTCAGAGCAATGCACAAAGATTACATTTTGTATATACAACCCAGTCAAAGGCAAATAAAACACTTGGTACAGGGGATGCCCAATAAAGGTATACTGCCCCTACTGTTCACATTCATTTTTGGGTAATCTTTGCAAAAAAAATTTGAATGACTAAATCAGCTCCACTCGGATACTGGAACTCTTGTGCGTGTGCGGGTTTTGAAATAAAAAAACGCGGCTGCTGAAAGCAAGAGTTTGTCCAATGAATATTTGTGAATTTGCATAACTATAATGACAAATTATAAGTTGACATGAGATTTAGAGAGCCAATCCTGTTCTATCAGTAACTGATGCAGTTGTTTCTCCAGCCTAGCTAACGCTGACAGGTGCTTGGGTTTGGAGGCCTGCAGGTGACTGAATTCCGTTGGTATGGCATTATCTTCCAAAATCTTCCAATACTTGCTGGACGTGCGGTCAGGGGAGGCAGTGACTACACCTTTTATTGTGTCAACCTGTTTCCACATACTATGCCTGATTGACGAGCAATCAATTTTCACTTTTTTAACGGAATATTTAAGACCTAGCCGATATGTACAATTAAGAGGAGATAGTGACTAAAAGATTAATTTACGTTTACACTTTGATACCCGACTGCAAGGATTTTTACATTAGAAAAAAAAAATCAACTCACCCAATAATTCTGTAAATCACTTTGACCTTTTGTTTATTGGATTATGAAAAAAGACTGAAAATCAACTCCATGAAAAACCATGTTTTTTTTTTGTTTTTTTTGGAATGGCATTGAAAAGTACTTATTTAAGGGGGAAAACATCTTCATTAACATTTTGACCAGGCATTGAACATGGCATAAGAAAGGTTTTAATATTTTACAATGGCATTAGCTTCCTGGAAGCAAATATGAACAAATTATGTCCTGTGAGTATTTTAGGTTCGATGCACTGAGCAATTAACATAACACAACGTAACATAACGTATCATGAATGGCGAGAACAGGCCGTTCAGCCTAACTACGCTTGCCAGTATGTTGAGGAAACTGAAACTGGCACATTATTCTGCCATTTAGTCTTTGTAAATTAGTTAATCAATCCTCTGATAATAGGGAGTTATCATTTGTTTAATGGCAAGGATTTTGCCTCACCAATTGACCTCCGACGGCACGTCGCTGGTGCTGGGCGATTCAATTCCATACTACATGTAAACGTGCTCCTTGAAACAACTGGGTAAAAAGCGTGCAGACCGACAAAGAGACCAAACTCTTTGTTGGGATCTATTCCCTCTGTTTGATGTCGTGCTACCACTGTTGTAATAAGTCAGGCTTCGCCAAGAGAAATCTGTTTCAGCTTATGCCCATGAGTTGGCCCAAGTTTCTAATTTTGTAGGAGCTACCAACAGCTGCACACAGTGGCATTATTACTGATTTTGCCACTCAGGTTCTAATTTCTAATATCTAACCTTGATCATTCGTTGTAAAATTAACCAGCAGTACAAGTGATATTCAAGGCTATTTCTATTTAACGGCTGATTTCCTGGTATCCAAGTGCGCCATAACATCTGGGACATTGCCACACAAAGTATTTTTTGATTGGAATGGCAACATTCATGAACGTACTAATGAGTTGTATTCACTGATCTATATAGAATAACTGGACTGCTGACGTGATGCAGAACTGCGTTGAGAGGTTGAAGCAAGCGGAAGTGGTCGGGCGGCCATTTTACTATGCCTGGTAGTAAGCAACTGTTATATAGTATTCTATGGCAGAGAAGCGTTGACGTGCAGCTTTACAATGCAGAGCAACATTTTTGTGGGATGTGGCGAGACAATGCACTGTCTGTAGTGCAGACGGATACACATAAATGAATTTCAACAAATATATTGTTTATTATTAGCCACTGGCGATCTACCTTTACGGCAGATAATGTGTCAATATTAGCCCAGCTAACGGTTATTATTGGAACAATTCAAATTAATGTTCGCTATCCTGTTCCATCAGGTTAGCCTAAAGCTACCTGAATTACCAAACTGAAGTTAAGATCAGTCAATGTCACACGGCATAAATTAGATAATCCAGTAAAACTGCTGTGTAACGCTGTCTATAATATTAGACCAGACTAACTAGACAACAAAACCAGGTGTTAACTGGTCTAATCATTTAGGCAAATTTATGCCAGCGCTAAAAAAGGCTCATGTTCCGCTGACACTCAAATACCATTAACGAACAAATTTAATTCTGCCTAGTTATCAATGAGGATGTAACGTTAGAGCTACTTAAATAGATAATGTGATTCATACTCGACATTGAATAGCAGGCAGTTTTACATACAGCTCCATAACGCACAACTCACTTCACTAACGCTGATTTCGCGACCTTGATAAGTTTACATCGCGGTCTCTTCAGCGAACCCACTTTCGCGTCATAGGAAAATTAGCCTCCAGCCTCATGGCAGCTACTGAGTGAAAACGGCGCAAGAGAAAACTCAATACAAGACATCCGTCGGGAGTTACATGCGTTATGCGCGATTGAATCTCACGCCCAGTGTTTCTAAAATAAATACAGTGGTTGATAAAGTGCGAGCTTATGGCTAATTTATTTTTTCATGAAGTTATTAAATCCCCCACACACAGAATAATAGTAATACGTGCAGGATTGATGTCTTGTTCTCTTCAGTCTCAATGACTTTGGACTTTTCGTTGTACCACTGCCCCACTCAGGCGAGATGTAGAAAAATCCGTATAGATTTCCTATGGACGCACTCATTGGTCGTACTGCCAAATGCTGATATTGTCCATTGAAAATGTTAAAGGCATGTACAACTGCTGCCTACTGTAGTTAAATCTGCGGTCCTTGAGGCATTTTTCATACAGTCAGGTCGATCTGAGGAGGAAACATAAAATACAGCCTCTTTCGTGTCTGTGAAAAGATATCTTCTCAATTAATTATATCGTTGGCTGCAACGTGTTCAATGTGAGTAATGTTCTGAGAGATTATAGTTGGGCATACCAATATGGCAGCACGGTTACTTCAAAATTATGACGTCATCAGCTATCCAGTTCTTATATATAGATCAGTGGTTGTATTCCATAGGTTTGGTACTTGGTACATAAATATTGCAAAAATTTGCAAAAAATATTTATGGAACAAGAAGAAAATGTACTTTTATTGGATAACAGCTGAAATAAATGTTTTCTTTGCCTTTAAGTGTTTTGCTCAAGAGTACACAAGCAGCATTGCAGCTATTAACTAAACCTGGTATACCACCCTGTTACAAGCATAGCTGCCAAAGCACTATGCTACTATTTCAGCAGCTCAGTGAGCAAATTAAGTGTCTGCAGGCTCCTCAGTGAAAGCCAGAGCACGGAAGAAGGAAACTTCACTGTACATGACTACATGAGTCCAGCCTTAACCCTTTCAGTATTAACGGACAGATATGTCCCACCGTGTTTTGTATTACTGTATTCAGTACTGAAACAGTTATGAGTCCTTTGGCCAAAATAGGCCCATTTGCAGTTACAAAGCTCAATGAATCACACATTGTTTGAACAACCAAAATAGGTAACTCAAACCTGATCCTGGGCTCTGGGTAATCCTGTGTCAGTCCTAAGGACCCCCAGAAGTTGCTATTTAGACACTGTTTTAAAGTGTAAAAGTAAAAATCAAATTCATGCAACCTATACTCCACTATAGCTCAAAACAGGTTTCAATTGTATGCCGGATGCAGGTGGGAAGTATGACTACTCTCAAGATCTGTTGTTGGTGGATTCACAGCTTATGCTAATTGAGTGACAGTACTTGTCAATCTGGGCAGATCTTTGAACAGTTAGTGTAGAAAATGGGTATGGTTGGGGAGAAGCCATGGAAAGGTAATCCCAAAATGCAAAGAATGAACCTGCCCCATCCTGCCTTCCTCAGTCCCCCCCTACCCCAGTGAGAAACCCATCAGGTGCATGGACTCGGTTCTTGCCAAGCAGCTGGCATGATAAACTCCTATCACAAATACCACAACATATTTCAACTGACTGTCAATTGTGGATTGCAAAAATTGCATTCCAGAATAGACCTGTTGTGTGTATCACAAGCATCTCATAAGTGGAACATGGGCAAAACTTAAAAATGAGCCTGAACTGAAACTCAGCCAAACATTTATGCAAATGATTAATGATTTCATTAAAAAAAAAAACGCAAGTAATTAAATGACCATAAGCATTGATTTACAGAAAAAAGGTCTACCACTGTTGGAGTCATGAACCTGGTCAAAGAGGTATCTTCTGAAATGGATGATACGGAATTTACTGTGGGGTGATTATAGACTAAAAAAATCATTTGATGCTATTAATCATGGCTTATTGAAGAAACAGGAGAAATATTGTTTTAAAGGGAAAATACTGTTTACTAAAGTTACATTGATGATAGATATCAATTACATACAAATAAGTAATGTCACGTCTTATTTGTTTAAGGTTACTCGTGGAGTTCCACAAGGTTCAGTGCCAGGACCTATACTGTTCCTACTGTATATATGCTATTTGTAAACCATCTACATGGTAAAAGATTGCATTATTTGCTCATGAAAACTTTTAGAACAGCCTCTGAATAAAGTTGAAGGGGAATTGAGAGCCAAATAGATTGATATTGACAAGCTGTCATTGACTTTAAGAAAAACTAAGATTTAAATATTTGGTAATCTGAAAATCAATAATCAAATAAAAATTTTGATTAGTGATCTTGAAATAAAACAAGTGAATGTAATATCTGGGCATGATAATTGATCAGAAATTATGCTGGCAACCAAATATAAATAATGTAAAAACTTAATTGTCTAAACCATGGCAATATTATATAAAACTAAAGGTATCTTGAAACATATAAACGATATTGTTTTCTCATAGTCTCATACATTACCTACTGAATGGAAACTTATGGAACCAGCACTAATCAAATTTTCATGCTATAGAAAAGAGGTGTAAGAATTGTGAATCACTTGAACTATGAACCAACTGTGATGGTGTATTCAGGAACCACATGCGAGAGAGGGAAATCCAAAAAACGTATGCTTTTAATGAATGACGGGTCAGGACCAATAGACACAAGAATTGCCAAGCCACAAAATGAAATCCAAAAACAAAGTGGACTAGAAAGGCCAGGGTCAGAACCAGAAAAACAGAGGTGCGATGGTACATAGACAGTAGGCAAAAAGTCGTAGTCGAAATCCAAAGCAATGGATCATAAACAGGGCATCCAAATACAGAAAACGTGGTTATACAAAAATGGGTCAAAATCCAGAAAGGCAAAACAATACAAAAAGGGCAATGGCAAGAATCGTGGTCGGACGAAACAGTCGAAGAGAAACAATAATCAATGGCATATAAGAGACTCTGCACAAAGAAATATTGATCAAAGTTCTGACAAAGTCAGAACAACAGTGAGGACTCTAAATAGACAGAAGGGAGGTCACATGCTATGCAGGGAACAGGTGAATGGGATAAGAGCAAATTACAAAGGGAGGTACACATGGGGAAATCCTAACCACAACAATTGGCGAAAGCCAAGACACAGACGTGGAATCACGCAGACATCCTATGACAGTTAAACAGCTCCAGTCAGGGAGTTCTAAGTGCGCAGACAATGAGTGCAGGAAAGCAATAAGCACATGCGAGAGATCTCGCAGAAACGCAGAGAGAGAGACAGGGAAAGCAAATCAAGAGGCAGAGACTAGAACAGGGTGATTGCTGAGACTGAATTAGTACTAATTAGTAGCGGTGCAACTTTACAGATTTAACTAGAGTGCTCGTTAGTGAGTTAATAATATATACATGGATTAGTTGGGTTAGTAGACTATGGTACAAAATACAAATGTTAGTCTTGTTAGTAATCAAGAACAGCAAGGTGAAGGAAGAAAATGAGAATTGAAGTAATAATATGAAACACCAGAAACCATTGAAATCACCCGAAGCAGGTGCAATGAAACTGAAAATGGCAAGAACAGAAAACCTGAGAATACAAAAACCAAATTGAATTAAGAAAAGACATAATCATGGCAAAAAACATGAACTTGAAACCAGAACCATGACACCAACAAATGGACTCTTCAATTCTTTACATGTTCTCAAATGTTGTGATGTAGTCATTGATCTTAAAACTGCACAGGTAATGCACAAAGCAAAAAAATAATTTACTTCCTATCAGTATTCCAAGGCTCTTTTATTTTACATAAGCAAAGTTAACACGTGGACCTGAATCGGCAAAATCACATTTTTGTAAATGTTTTCTCAGGCATATCAAACCGATTGGATGCAGCCACAGATAAAAAAATGCCGTTTTGTGAGTTGCAAGGATTCAGACGCTTCATAAGATACAAAGATAATGGAAGCCATGAATGGCATGGAAGTGCTGGAGTGAAAATGAATGCAACATTTCAAGACTGAAGGAACTGCCCTGTCTCTTTGCACTAAGTACCCAAGTAACCACAGAAATGTTACCCAAGCAGTCATATAGTTGAGAATACCCCATAATTTCACTCATCAGGAAGAAAAATTGCTGTGGGTTGAGGTGATTTGAAATGGATTTATTTGATTCTGCAGGTCTTGGGCATTTTCATAACAAACTGGCGGCTCAGCCTAACACAGTGAGCCTAGGAAGCCTGTTTCATTAAGCTATGCACAAGGAAACTTGATTGCAGTGAAAATATTTTGTGCCCAGAGCAGTGAACATGTCATGTGCCTGATCACTTCACATTCCTACGATGCACTTGTTTATTTTCAGTGAGCACTGAATGTGTAAGAATGTGAGACAAAGACAAATAATTTGACTTCCAAGGAATTAAGGAATGGGGGGAGGGTGTCTCCATGTGAGCCTTCACCCTCGTGATTGGCATGCCCTCCCCTCCCTGATTCCCCATAATGAGACGTAGGGAGCCTCTAGACTTGTTTGGCAATCCCACCAGGACACTGTTTTAACAGCTGGTCGAGACCAAGGAGATGTGAAGTCAAATGACTGGGCCCAGGTTCATCCCTGGTTCTCACTGGGGGATTTACCAAACTGGGAGGTCCCACGCAGAAATTTCACACACACAAACCTGTACAATGGCAGTTAAAATTTTCATTTTGTGAAAAATATCATGCCACCTTTGATGACACGTAACATGATCATCATGTGAAAAAGGATTCGCCTTGATTCCTTCTGCTCCTCTGAGGACCTCATTTTCAAAGTGCTCATACACAGCACCCAATAATACGTGTCCACGTGCAGCAAGAACTCAGACAAAAAGAAATGTTGTTCATAAAACAATCTTACGCACAGATGCAGGCATTTAACCTGGATCAGGACTGAAGTGCGAGCTACAAGTCTTTGAAGACTACAGGACTTGCGGCATTATTTAAAACATGGGCCAGGTGTGAACTATACAATTAGATTGAAAGGATATTATCCCCTGGGTTTATTTCTGCTACCTACAATTGAATTTAAAAAAGGCAGCCTCAGGATTGTTCAGCATCACAGTATTAATTTCTGCTACCACAGCAGTTCATAAAGATAATAACATATCTCGTACAACTTTTTTCTAAAAGTAAATGACACAATGAATTGATTTCAGTCATTTTAATCTAAATTGTAGTGTTTTCTTTTTTTTTCATTTATGCAAGGGGGAAATATGGCAAGGCCTGTTACGACCACTTGGAAAATAGAAAAATCTTGAGAAAAAAAACCCTGTAAGATAAGGTGAAACAAAATTGGGGGAAAGTCGATACTTTGCTTTCGTATGGTTGATCCGTGATGCCCTAGGTGAGTTAACTGAGGAAATATTCACACTTGGCTCAACAAAGCCAACAATTGCACATTTATTCCAAATGATTTTGCCCTAAAACCAATTTGAGATACCATAAAGCACATTGAAAATGTTAATCTGGTTTTCAAATGCAATACAAATTAAAAACGTGGCTATTTTTAGTTAGATGTATGTTGAGTACGAATTTACCTTTCTCTAATATTATATGCAAGCACGGGAACTGAAAAGAAGGCAACAGAACAAAAGGGTAATCCAGGAAATGACATTGTGGGAGATTCAAGAATAATTAAACAATCATATTTTAAAGAAATAAAGTCAGAAGATTTGTGAGTCATTTGAATCATTGTGGGCAAATGTGCTCTCCAAATGTGTTTACTTCAAAGATATCCATAAAATCAACAGCATGTCATTTGATAGGGGCGCAGAAAATTGGTGGATTAATAGCTATATAGCAGGCTCATCCACACTCAGTTATCAAATGATGGCAGAATCAAATATAAATATCCTCTTTGTCTGACATGCAAACAGATGCAAGCTGAGCAATTAATGCTAAATCCCTTTGATATTGGAAAGAAGTCTAATATGGAAAAATGAAACCTTTTTCCGGGAGCATATTATATTGTTCTTTCTGCAGAATCATGATGAGCATGAGTGTTCTTCATAAATGTTGTATGACTGTCATTTTTACTAAATGGCCTAAAAATGAACCTATCATTCATTTATTCTTATATTAATTATGGCAATAAGTGAGCAGATATTTCACCATAATGTCCTTCATGTAAGAGAACGTTCCGGCAAATTTGTAAGTATGCAAGTATTATCAAAGAATTATGATTTTAATTCTACGTTGATCTACAGGATTCATATTTGAGTATATGTGCTAGACTTTAACTGAATCCGCTGAATACAAAGGACACTGATCAAAGTTAACAAGACATGAGGCAGAATGATTGAATAGGAAAACAATCATATTTACACAAAAACATTAATCTTTTCTTTTACCAGACTGAAAACGCTTTGGGCACTTGGTATTCCAAGGGATTGCATATTGGATTGAAAAGGACCATTCTTACCCGCACACTGAAAATATGAAGAGTTTGTTTCCAAAATGCAATAAGTGCCAAAATTACAAAATTGAGATAATACCGTAGGGTGATAGTCCTGTGCTTCTTACACAAGGTGAAAAATTTGTTTTTAGAAATTCATACTATAAGGCATAATATTTCATGGTAAACGTTTGTGTTTTCCATAAAATGTAATAGGCACCAGCATGGGGAAAAAGATGATTTACTCAAAATGATTGAAATGGATATATTGTGTTTTGGAAACAAACTCTTCATATGTAAATACTTAAACATTGTGAGGCATATCTCAGAGACAAACTGTGAAAGCTGGGGCTCGGGGGAAATCTCACGTATTAGTTTGCTGGTGGCACCCAAGAGAGTGTGTAATTCCTGTTCAACTGATGGGGTTGAATTGTTCTTGCAGAACCCCTGCCAGGCTTCGAGGCATGTGCTGTGCAAGATAACCAGCTCATTACATGAACGGCAGAAAAATAACAGCGAAAATACAAAAAAACATATATATCAGGATTGTAATCTCAGACAGGCACTCGCCAGAGGCGTGATCCCGAGTCTGGAACAAACAAATGAGAGGAAAGAGAGCCAGTTTCCCACATTGTTATCACGGCTTGTTTTGGAACGGGACGACTCATTCCAAAGAAGTGGATGAGGGCACCCCTGATATGTTACGCTTTTGGCTGCTTATTCAGAGCAACCTACTCAGCTGAGATACTTTTACAAACAATCTATTTATACAGCTGGATACTTTGCTGAAGCAATTTAGGCTAAGTACCTTGCACAAGGTAATACCCCAACTGAAAAACAAACCAAAAATCCTCAGCTTAGTGAGCCCATTTTAAAAAACTTTACACCATGCTGTCCCTCTGGTCAGCTGAGTCTGCATATTCAAAGATAGGACCTGGACCATAGCTCAGGCTGTGAGATTGCAACACTCTCCTTCTTCCAGTTTGTCCTTTATATCCTGACAGGAACAGGACACTGAATGAATGAGAGGTCCTCAAATCTGAAGTTTCCACAGGGATGCTGGGGAAACAGGAAGATTGTTTGTCGACATTTTACCCGAGGAGCCATCCTAAAGGATTTGAAAATTTGATACCCGCTAAACGCTGGCCTCTTGTGCTTCCTCCATTTGGAACAAAATAACTTTTCCTCTAAAGTTTCTTTATCAGTTTTCAAGTTAAGTGAGCCAGACCCGTCCTCACTCACTGAAAGCCTCCTGCATCTCTCTCAACTTTTCCTGAGCCTCAATGTAATCAGAGGGAAACAGAGTCTGCTTCCCAGAATTCACTGGCCAGAGATTTGATTCAATCGAGAAGCTCTGGACTTAGTCATCTGATGTGCTCTCTGAAACACACTTACACTGATGACGGTGTGCATATCTCATCTGGTTGCAGCATGTCCACCCTTCAGCCCTCTGCAGTTTTTGCTGATCACTTGCTTAATTCACTCGAATCTTCAATACTGTGGAAAATCACAAAGCCCCAGCAAGACACGTTATTTCTCAGCAAAATAGTTCATTTGGAGAGCCGTGTTAAAGTAATGATATCAGCAGGTTCTGTAATGTGTAATAGTGACTAGAACAATGGAGCTCCGATAAACTGATTAAAACTATTTTCACTACCAAACACCTGTAATCAGGCATCATTTACAGTTTGCAGTGCACAGTATGTCCTCAAAAAGATGTCAACATTTTGTTTCTCTATTGACTGCAAGTAAAAAAAAAACAAAACATTGAAATAGTGCACGCAGTCACTCAAACTTAGAGCAGTGCTGTTGTCAACCAGTTTTGAGACCAGTCAATTCACTCTCAGTTGAAACTGCAACAGATACCATGAGGTACATATTTGATTGGGAGGATAAATCTATGTTTTCATTTCACAGAATATTCTAGCTTTTTTCCTCACCATACATTGAAAGGCTCTATTCTATGAGATAGCAGAATTACTACCGATGAAGTTTTTTGCAAATGGAGTCTGAGCATTTGTTCTTTATGGGTCACTTTCAGGACATAGTCTTCAATTCAAGAGTTGCCTCCACCATGCCTCCCAAGACGTCTTCCTATCATTGAATGGAGAATTGACCTTCAATGTAAGATGTGGTTGCACCTCTTCCTCCATCGGGGGTTCACTCATCCAAAGATTTAAGAAATGAACGACTTTTGAACTGCTAATTAAGGAACAAAGACACTAGTCGAGTAAAAGTTTGCTTGTTCAAAAGTGATCAGTCAGAGTTCAAGGGAGGGCTTTTCTGGATGCTATCCAAGGCTAATGGTCTGTGCAAATTCTCTGAACCCAAGGCACAGAGCCCTGTCACTTCACAGTCTTGGATAGGAAATTCAGAGAGGAGGAAAGAACGCAGGTCTGCCAGAGCGGAGTGTTCTGATTCAGTTGTAAACTGAGAAACGGAAGGGCAGATGAGAAGAACGAGGTTCCTCGACCCTGCATAATACCTATATCACTCCTCCCACCAAGAGAGTAGTTGTCCCACAGGTTTTTTGTTTGAGGAGTGGGTGGGTGGGGTGGGCATTCAGGGCTAGGATCGTCAAGGGAATACTATGATTATATAGCAACTGATGCATTGTTCTGCTTTGAATGCATGCCATGGGTCACTGTCCTGCTCGAGGATGCAACTGCAACCCAGTTTAGCAATATGGCAAGCAGTCAGGTTTCCATTTAAAATCTTCTGGTACCTGATGGAATCCATCTATCCATCATCTAAACTGCTTCTCTCTCTCTCTCAATGGTTGCTAGAGAGCCGGTCCCAGCTGACTATGGGCGAAAGGGGAGAACATGCAAAATTTACAAAAAAAAAAACAAAAAACCGCAGGCTAGAACCCACAACCTTCCTGCTGTGAGGTGGCAGAACTGCCAACTTTTCTACCACTATGGAATCCAGTTGTCATAATTCCGTTCAGCACCCAGCTTTGCATGAACAGCAAATGCTATTGCGTCAAACTGAGTGCCCATGGGTGTGTTGGTCTTAAAATGAGGTGTGGTCGGGAGAATTTATAGCTCCTTGCTGTCTTAAAGGGGAACTCCGGTCAATTTCAACACGTATCTTTGTTGTTTGTGGTGAAGGAGTACTGTTAATAGCGAGACATACGAAGAAATTTGGTTTTGCCTACACCGAGTTATGCTCCTGCTAAAGTTCGCACCTAAGCGGCTCCAATGGGGCAGGCTTTTAACATGCTTTTAGCGCCTTAACACGATCGTGATGTCATTTCAAGTCCATAGCCATGTTCACCTAACCCTTCCAAGTGTTGTGTTCCGTGGTCTGAGTGTCTGGTTAGTCAATTTTAGGTTTCTATCATTTTGGTATGTCAGTTTTTTAGTCCTTGTCTTAGTGTTTCACATTTCATTCCTCTCCCGTGTAGTCCAGTCCACGTTTTACCCATGTACCGTCTTTGCTTTCTCCCCCGGTCGCGTCATTGTTTGTAGCAGTTTCTGTGTTAATTGATTGTGACACTATTTCGGGTGATTTAATGGATTCTGGGTTTCATCCTTCCTTCTGTTCTCGTTTGCTAGTTTCCCCTTGCCTTTCTATTCATACTAACATTACTAACAGTTTGTTGTTTTCTAAAATTACTAACCAAACTAACCTTGTATATAATACTAATCTACTAATGAGCACCCGGGATTGTATAGCTGCACTTACTAATTGACTAATTATCTCTCAGCAGTCGCTCTGTTCTAGCTCTGCCCCTTGCTTTACTATTCACTGGCCTTGCTAAAGTTTCCTGCAGAATCTTTGCATTCTTATAACCTGTTCTGGCTCTTTTTCTGTACACTTAGGAGTCTTTTTATCCAGTTTATTTATCCCATCTTTGGGATTGTCTTGTGATCCTTGTCTGTGTGTTAATGTTAATCTGTTTTCAAGTAATTGGTTTCCCTCATGTTCCACCCCTTGTTAATTAGATTAAGTTTCAACACCTGTGTCTGTGTGCCCCTGCCCTATATGTCTGAGCAGTTTCTGCACGCGAGCAGATCTGACTTCGCACGCATTCCCACTCTCACTCTCCCTGCCCGGTGCACCTCTCCTCTAGTCCCCTCAGTTTTCCTCTGTGTTCTCAAGTTCAGCCTCCTTCCCTGACCAGCCTGCCCTTCCTGCTGCCTTCAAGCCCCTGGTGCCCCCTGTCTCCTCCAGTGTCTTCTGTGACCTTGTGCCAGTCTTCTTCCTCCGTCTCGAGTAGTCCTGAGCACCAGCCGCCCTGCCTGTCCTGAGCTCAAGCCAAGCCCAAGCCATAGTCCCGAGCTCAAGCCCAAGCCATAGTCCCGAGCTCAAGCCAAGCCCAAGCCATAGTCCCGAGCTCAAGCCAAGCCCAAGCCATAGTCCCGAGCCCAAGCCAAGCCCAAGCCATAGTCCCGAGCCCAAGCCAAGCCCAAGCCACAGTCCCAAGCCAAGCCATAGTTCCTTAGCCATAGCCCCAAGTCATAGCCATAGCCATAGCCATAGCCATAGCCTCAAGCCATAGCCCCAGCGTTCCTGCCTGCCCTGAGCCCTGTGTCCTGTCTGTCCCCCTCCTGATGTTCTCCCTTACCCTTCTCCTGGCCAGCTGTGCCACCCGAGTTAGCCATCTGCCAGCTGTGCCAACTGTCTTGTCTTGTGAGTATTTCCTAGCTTCCTGAGGTCTGTTTGTTCCCAAGTCTTGTTCCAAGTTTTGGTCCGAGTCTGTCCCCCTGGTATCTGTTAGTGTTTTGGATTCTTGAGTTCTCCTGTTTCAGTGCTAGGCACGGTGTTTTTGTTAGCCGGAATGCCCCCTTTTTCCCCTGGATTATTTCTGTATTTATTTTAATAAATATCATTTTGGATTCCTGCTTCTGGCGTCTCACTCCCCTTTCGTGTCTCCCTCTCGTTCCGGGGTCTTCCGTGAGTTTCCAAGTTCACGCTCATGTTCATGTTTCCACGTCCTTGTTTGCAAGCTCATGTTCCCCTAGTGTGTTCCCCTCGTGTATTCGTAACACCAAGTGACCGCAATGAATTTCACTACAGTAGCTGAACTAGAAATGTATAAAAATTGTGCTAATTTACTCAGTGCACGTACCTCTGTTTACTTCCTGTTTTCCGATGAAGTCCACACTGGTCGATTGTCGAACTCGAAAAATCCCATATGCCAAAATGTAATTTTTTCCACCAAAAAACATGCTTACGAACCGCTGTGGTTATGTCCATTGCGATGACTGTGTAGCAACATAGCTACACTGCAGCCTAACATCAGAACTCCATTTTAATACTCGCGCTGCAGTCTCATTGGGAATTAGCACTACAGATGAGTGTCGGCAACATCCGCGGAGATCTCAGACGAAGACGGAGCGTTGGAACGACAACGACATTTGTTCAGTATCTTGAAAATATTTGCTCTAATGGATAGTTCATCCGAATCGGATGTGGAACACGAGGAGTTTTTTTAGTTTGATGGCCGGGGTTACCTCTTCGAACCTGAATATACGGACGAAGAGTTATTGGCACAAGATGTCGAAAGAGCGGCAGAAGCAGAGGAGCAGGCTGAGGCTGCTTCACGGCCACGAAGTGCGGAGACGTGGTGGTGCTCCTGTGGGTACGACCTCACAATGACCACAGAGGAAGAAAGTCAGCTGTCAGATCTCCGCGGATGTTGCCGATGTAACAACGATGTAAATCTAACATGATCCAGTCTGATTAACGCTCGGTTTGCGGCTTGGCCAATTCATAGTTGGTGGTCCATTTTGAGGTGTTTACTGTGGCTGCAATTGCATGACCGCATATTAAGATGCTTAATAAAGAGGATTTCGAGCTGCCTTGCTAATGTAGTTATATATCCACTCACTTGGTGTCAATGTCCAGGTTACTAGATCTGAACGGGTTTCATGAGTGCGCTGAGATGGTTTGCAGCTGCCAGTTAAGGCTGTGGCAACTTTATGTATGTAGGACCTTTGTATGAAAAGTTTGAAGGCATCTTACGTAGCATAGTTAAAAAAAATGGAGAAACACTCATTTGGATGATCTCTGTGGCCTATACAGTAAAGGCAGTATCTCCACTCAGAATTTGCGAGCTATGTGCGCTCGCATCAGATATGTGTCCCTACCAATTCTCACATTAAACCTACACCCTTATATTCAAGGGGTCACAGTAGTGTAATCACATTAACATTGGGCCTCATTCACCAATATCATCCTATGATTTACTTAAATTCCTTCTTCAATTGTTCTTAAGAAAGTGCTAAAGAAAACTATGTCAGATTCTTTATCGTGTTTGGTCACACTTTATTTGAAGTGTTGCTCATAAAGGCTTTATACAGCATGTATAATGCCTTCATAAATGAGACATAATGTCTTCACAAATCATACATAAGCAAATGTCATGCTTTGTAAAGGGTGAAATAACACATCCTTATTAAACATGTAAAGCCAGATGTGACAATGGCAATGTCACTTAGCTGACAATGTCACCCTTTATTGCAATTAGCCACTAGCTAAGTGACATTGTCAAATATATCACATCTGGCATCACATGCTGAAGAAGGATGTCTCATTATGTCTCATTTATGAAGGCATTATACATGCTCTATAAAGCCTTTATGATCAACACTTCAAATAAAGCTCCCCCCACCCTGGACCCAATGCAGTTTGCTTACCGCACCAACAGGTGTACGGAGGACGCCATTGCTCACGTCCTCCATACTGCCCTCTCCCACCTGGAGGGGAGGAACACCTATGTGTGAATGCTCTTTGTGGACTACAGCAGTGCCTTCAATACCATAGTACCATCTAGGCTCGTCGGTAAGCTTCAGGATCTGGGTCTGTCATGGTTCTGAGCGTACTGGCCAGGTGCTGCCACTTTGGGCCGATTAGAATCATGATTTCAATTATCTACAGCAGCTGTTTTGGGTTGCGCCTCTACTTAAGCTCTGACTTCCATGCAGTCAGTGCTTCTGTGTCTAACTAGCCATGCACAGAGCCGGTATTGCATAGAGTGGTGCGGACGGTTGTGACAGAATATTTGTTAAAAAATGAATTATATCTTTTGATTCTGTGTCCGCTAAGAGGTTTCGGGTATTCTGTTTGCTGCCGCTACTAGCACTTGGAATACCTTGCTCTTTGGTTTCTTTTAAGGTCCTTTTGTTTGTTTGGGCTGCGACCTGGCAGGGGATTCAGAGGCTGGGTTCTTCCACTAGGGTATCCTAGTGGGGGTTTATTCCCAATTGCGTTCGGGTTTTGGGCTTTGTTTATTTTTCTTTTCAGTCGACGTCAGCTGTCGTTGGCCAGAAGTTTCTGGGTGCATTTGAGTTCTTTACCTTTTACCAGAAATACGTTTTCCTTTTCTTGTATTTTTTTTTCTGAAGGGAACTCTCTCTGGAGATGTTGTTAGTCTTTATGAACTAACATATCTGAGCTTCCTAGCCCATGGCAAGTGTTCGCTCTGTTCGGTTCCGATACCCTTTACCCCTAATGAATTCAGCTTTTGAATGTCTCCAGTCCACATGGATTTTCACTAAACTCAGCCTCCAGAATGCGTACAATTTAGTTTGTATAAGAGAGGGTGACGAGTGGAAAACTGCTTTTAATACACACAACGGCTACTGGGAGTAGCTGGTTATGGCGTTCGGGTTATCTAATACCCCCTCAGTTTTCCAGGCATTAGTCAATGATATCCTCAGGGAGATGTCGGAGAGATTTGTATATGTCTATCTCGATGACATTCTAATTTTTTCATCCAATCTTACTGAACACATTCAGCATGTTCAACAACTCTTGACATGTCTTTTGGAGTCGCGTCTTTTTGCAAAGGCCGAAAAATGTGTGTTTCATGCAGATTCGGTTTCATTTTTGGGGTTTGTGGTGTCAGCAGGCAAGCTCCAAATGGACCCTGCTAAGGTTACTGCCGTTAAGGAGAGGCCCACTCCCGAGTCAGTGAAACAAGTCCAGCATTTTTTAGGGTTTGCTAACTTTTATAGGCACTTTATTCAAAATTTTAGTTCAATTGCAGCACCCATCACAGCCTTAAAAGGTCAGCACCGAAACCCTTTCAATGGAATCCTTGCGCAGAATTGGCATTCACTGAACTGAAAAGACGGTTCTGTTTGGAACCTATTTTGACGAATCCCAACCCATCCCTCCCCTTCATTGTCGAGATTGATTTCTCAGAAGTTGGAATTGGCGCCATTTTGTCTCAGCACTCTCCCAATGATCAAAAAGTCCATCTCTGTACCTTTTTCTCTCGGGCTCTTTCTTCTACTGAAAGAAATTATGACATTGGGGATCAGGAGTTACTGTCGGTTAAGTTAGCATTAGAGGAGTGGCGCCATTGGTTAGAGGGTGCTGAACATCCTTTTGCAATCTGGACTGACCACAAAAATCTGGAGTATATCCAGAACGCTAAAAGACAGAATGCCAGACAGGCACGCTGGGCATTATTCTTTTCACGTTTTAATTTTTTGTTGACTTATCGACCTGGATCAAAAAATATTAAGCCAGATGCACTCTCTCGAGTATTTGATAAGTCTGACACAGAAAATCCACCGGAGCCTATTGTTTCTGGGGAGCAGATTCTCACTCCAGTTTTGTGGGGTATTGAGAACTTGGTGCGTAAGGCACAGTCTCGTAAACTTGATCCTGGTGAGGGCCCTCCTAACCGCCTGTTTGTTCCGTCTTCCATTCGTTCACGAGTGTTAAACTGGAGTCATGGCTCCCGTTTCGCAGGGCATCCTGTAGTCCATCAAACTAGAGACTTCTTCTCCAGACAGTTTTGGTGGCCAGCGATGGAGAGGGATGTAAGAGACTATGTCCTAGCCTGTCCTGTTTGTGCCCTCAATAAAGGGACTCGGCTAGCCCCTTCAGGGCTTTTGCGCCCATTACCCGTCCCTAGTCGATCCTGGAGCCAAATTGCTTTATACTTTGTGTTTGGTTTACCACCATATGATGGGAATACTGTCATCATGGTTGTGGTGGATCGCTTTTCCAAAGCGGCCCACTTTATTCCACTATATAAGTTGCCCTCGGCGTCGGAAACCGCACGTCTCAACATTGACTATGTGTTTCGAGCACATGGGCTTCCCATGGATGTAGTTTCTGATAGAAGCCCACAATTCATATTCAGATTCTGGCAAGCCTTCTGCTCTTTGCTTAGTGCTTCGATTAGTCTTTCGTCTGGATGTCATACAGAAACCAATGGGCAGACTGAAGTGTCAGGAGACTATTCTCCGTTGTCTGGTATCTGCAGGACCGTCCACTTGGAGTCGACATCTTGCGTGGGCTGAGTATGCGCACCATACCATGCGCAACTCATCTACGAGTCTTTCCCCATTTGAGGCACAAGCCGGTTATCAGCCTCCCTTTTTTCCTGAACAGGAGAAGGAGGTAGGGGTACGTTCTGCTGAGGCTTTTGTTCGGCAGTGCCATGCTACATGGAGAAGGGTGCGGTCGTCTCTTCTGCGGGCTGGTGCTAATCAGAGGAAACTTGCTGATAGGCATCGTCATTTGGCGCCTTCTTATAGAGTGGGTCAGCAGGTGACCACACGAGCTCTTCCGTTACGAGTGGAGATCAATCCAGTGACTGTGCGCCTTCAGCTTCCTCTGTCCATGAGGGTGCATCCGACTTTTCATGTTTCTCGACTTAAGCCGTTGCTCACCAGTCCTCTAGTTCCTCCTGAGAAACCGCCCCCCCCTCATGTCTCATTGATATTTTGACCAGTAGGCGAGTGGGTCGGGGGTTGCAGTATCTTGTTGACTGGGAGGGTTATGGTCCTGAGGAGCGCTGTTGGGTCCCGTCTAAGAATATCCTGGACCCAGACCCCATTCAGGACTTTTGCAGGCAAGGTGCTGGGAGGTCGTCTGGAGTCGTCCTTTGGGGGGGGAGCTGTCATGGTTCTGAGTGTAGTGTCAAGGTGCTGCCACTTGGGGCCTATTAGAATCATGATTTCAATTATCTACGGCAGCTGTTTTGGGTTGTACCCTTATTTAAGCTCTGACTTCCGTGCAGTCAGTGCTTCTGTGTCTAACTAGCCATGCGCAGAGCTGGTATTGCATAGAGCGGTGCAGACGTTTGTGACAGAATCTTTGTTAAAAAACGGATTATATCTTTCGATTTTGTGTCCGCTTCAAGGTTTTGGGTATTCTGTTTGTTGCCGCTACTAACACTTGGAATACTTACCTCTTTGGTTTCTTTTAAGGTCATTTTGTTTGTTTGGGCTGCGACTCGGCAGGGGATTCAGAGGGTGGGCTCTTTCACTAGGGTGTCCCAGTGGGGGTTTATTCCCGACTGTGTTCGGGTTTTGGGCTTTGTTTTGTTTTCTTTTTTATTTTCTCTCGTGCTGCGTCTCGTTGCCTTAAGGACCTTTTTTGCTTATTGTTTGTTCTTCACGCTAACCGTCATCTTCGGATATCTCCATTCCTTACTTCTAGTCTATCTATTTCCTGGCCTCATTCTTGAGGTCCTTACGGTGGATTTTCCCTTATCCCATTCATAAAAATAATAATAATTATTATATTACTATTGTTCCTTTCAATCGACGTCAACTGTCGTTGGCCGGAAGTTTCTGGGTGCATTTGAGTTCTTTACCTTTTACTAGAAATACCTTTTCCTTATCTTGTTTTTTTTTCTGAAGGGTACTCTCTCTGGAGATGTTGTTAGTCTTTATGAACTAACATATCTGAGCTTCCTAGCCCACGTTTGGCAAGTGTTCGCTCCGTTCTGAGGCGGAGTTTGTTTTGAGTTTATTTATTTTGAGTAACGCTAGTGGGCAACTTCTGGGTTTCCTTCGCCTGTTAAAAAGAAAAACAGGATTTAATACGTGTGAGGTTTATTTTGCTCGCTTCATTTTGAGGGGAAGTTTTTGCATTTTCCGAATCACCCATCATTTTGGCTGGGGTTCCTTAGTTTAACGTTATTTAGTTTTGTATCGCCTCAATAGGCGTATTAGTGGCCATCTACTTTTTCGTTAGATTAAGACACGGTTTTCTCTCGCGTCTGGTTACCCAATACCCCTCCCTCACAGGGTCTGCATACATCTCAGTGTGACTGGATCCTGGACTCCTGGATAAAGGTCACTACAGCGTTTTAATTATCGATTATGAACAGATGAAGCCCTGAGCCAACCACCCTCTGAGGCAGAACCTGGAACCTCGCAGTCCAACCCAAATCCTCTGCAGATACATCTCCATGGTCATGGAAAATCCTTTCCTTCCATACGGCACCATTTACAATGTCTTGTAGTTGCAGTAAAAATGCCATTGTGTGAGAGGGCATAGGATGCAGAAAAGAGCCATAAATACCATGATCAATCACCGATTATTGGATGGCACAGGATGGTTACCCATGAACAGGGCCGGCCCTAGGCATAGGCGACATAGGCGGTCGCCTAGGGCGCCATCTGCTGGAGGGCGCACTGCCGGCGCCCTCCTCCTCTGGAAATTTTTAAAAATAAAAATCATTAAATGTCTTGTGACGCCCACTTGCGCCCCATTTACGTTTTTGTCATAACAAAATAACTAGGGCTGTCAAAATTAACGCGTTAATGCGGATTAATCCATCATCATCACTATTAATCAGATTAAAAATTTTAACGCAATTAATCCATTTGCAGCGCAGAATTACTCAAAGTCCCTGAAACGTGAAAATGGATTAATCGCGTTAAAATTTTTATAATCCGCATTAACGCGTTAATTTTGACAGCTCTAAAAATAGCAAATAAAATAAAATAAACTAAAGTGACTATGTTTGTCACTTGGCCATTTACGTCACGTGACGTGAGGGCGCATCTTAAGTTAGCGAACGAGCGATCAGTAAGAAGAGGACAAGTGGTTATATGGCGTTCCATGTTCGTCTTTCATGACATCTGCCTGAGCCTTGATTAATTACGGGAATAAAGCTTTTGTTTTACATCCAATCAACGGAGGGAGCCATACGCCCTTTCTGAGTGTACAGAAGTTAAATGCATTAGATACTTTTCGTCAATAATAAAACCGTTCTGTTTTTAAACGGCACAGTGTAATAATTCTCGCCGTTCAATCTTTGAACAGTAACCTTCTTGGTAAAACATATTTATACGACAGTGGGCTCCTTCTTGTTACACGTCTGTGAAGTTCCAGATAAATATTCATGAGAAAAGACTTTTACTTGAAATATTGAAAGCACTGAAAGATTCTTGTTGTTATGGCACTATTGTTGTTGTGTATTTATTACTCGAAAACCATGTTTCTTGCATTTTTTACTTACTTTACTTGTGACAGTTTTGATGTTGCACATAAGTATTTATTACTTTAAATCCATTATTTATTTATATTTTTCAAGTTTCAGATTTATTCCATCTATTTCGTTGTATTTCCTTTTATTTCATTTTATTAATGTTATACATTAACTGTTTAACAAAGATTAAACAGTTGTGATGTTTTACCCAGCCATGCTCCTATTTTCTCAAGTTTTTGTATTTCCTGAGGCCGGGGGGGGGGGGGGGGAGCGGGATTGAGCAAATTCGCCTAGGGCGCCAAAAAGGCTAGGGCCGGCCCTGCCCATGAACATAATTGATGTGAAGTGTTAATGTAGTGTTTATTTATTTTTTTAAAGACTATAATATTATGTGAAATAATGAAACAAGAAAATATTATAAATGAATAAAATGAAGTTTTAATTTGAATCCTATAAACTGTAGACTGAAGGCAAAACTATCACCAGTCATTACGCACCTTTACGTTGGCCCTCAAATGTTCTTAAGAGTGCTTTTGAGTGCGCGTAGATTCTGTTGTCACCTAAGAACAAATCTCAAATAAGAAAACATTGGTGAATGCCAGAATCTTCTTGAAAACCGTGTCAGTGGATGTTAAGAACAAACTTGTTCTTAAGAACGGTTGGTGAATGGGGCACATTGTTTTTGTCTCTTTCTTGCTTGTTGTTTTACTCACTCATTTCAATTTTTCTCTTTCTTTCCCCACCAACACATAATTTTTTTTGTCCCTTCGCCTGATGTTGTTAGGCATCCTAGAATCATAAAAATAATAAAAAATGTACAATTTTGAAAATGTACTATATTGTAGAAAAAACATACTAATAAATATCCAAAGTACAATATGAGTACTGTCATGTTAAAGGTGAAAGAAAATAGCATCAGTGTTGACATTGGTGGTTCCCAATTAGCCTACATGACTGCATTGACTTAAGTGTTCCAGCAGTCGATTCATGGAGGTCCATGGAACCATTCCCTCCGTTCACAAAGCACACATTAAAAATAGAGACAAATCCACTTTCAGGGAGATTTTTTATCATATCTGCTTGCCATAAACTTCTTAATTCTATTCTGATGGTCTAAATAAGTATTTTCAATATTTTTGCCAATAATTTTTACTATTTATCTACGTATTTGAGAAGCTCAATCATTTTACACCACACAATATTGCAGCATCCTTATCGTATGCATGGTGATGGATAACACGGGGAAATTAGACTGAGTGTCACTGCATGTCAAGGGGGTGACCATTAAAGATTCTCTTACCATTATGGTGCACAAAAAACAGTGAAATACATGAAGAATATGTCACATCCCATATCTCTGTGCACTAGTTATGTTTTTTGTTTCTTAAAGTTTTTTTTCTTTCTGGTTGTCACATTCAAATTCATTATATCTCAGGGATTTCCATTTCATACTCTTTAGCGGTGTAAATGGCAATGAGCATTAATTGCAGACCCCTTTTTGGACCTCATATCCGAGAGATCCAAACACCATCACTTGCGTAATGTCATTCCGTCCATGCCTCCATAAAAATTTCAGTTCACAAATAAAAGCGAAAAGGGAATTCTGATATAACTTACAAAACTATTTACTTAATTAAAAATGGTTGTAATAAAAATAACTTTTTGTACGTATGCAATAATTGTCTGACATTAACCCCCTGGGGTGAGCCGCAAAGAGCGAGCGAAGAGAGACATATGGAGTCCGCGTATGGACGCATACAATAACAATATTAAACAACAATATTAAAATGTAAATACATTCTCAGAAATGTGTTTTAATTTTCAAGATGCAAGTGCATTATTTGTATATTAATGAAAACAAAAATATTATCTTCCACTGTGCATTTTCATTGTCAAGTTCATGTACGCAATCTTTAAAACAAATTGAAAATGAAAATACATTCCCCATTTGCATTTTCATTTTTGAAAAGGTCATAACTCCATAACTCATCAATGAAACCGCACACAGTGAACTGGCGGCCGATGTGTTTTACGGATACCATAATATGTAGGTAGCTATTAAGGTAAAAGAAAAGTATGGACACTGGTATATTAATGTATGAACTGTCCTTCTATTCCAAAGTGTTGAGGAAACAAACGGAAGTACATATGTAGCCCAGAAGGGCAGGGGACTCTGTGAACCTGCTCAGTAACCAAGTGAACTGCTAACCATGTCGCCCACGAATAATCCGAACAAGTATTGACAGATATGAGCGTAAGCACACAGTTTGAGAAGCAGCACAAATCCAAGTGCAAGCAGGGGCTATTTGAGAGCGAGGACATAATTTTTTGGGGAAAACTAGCAAATCTACGCATGAAATTGATACATCTTCTCCCCTCTTCAATTCAGGCTGGTATGAAACTCTGTAGGTAGAGTAGATTTTATATTCATTAATGTTAGCAGTACCCACGAATCTGAGAAAAAGTGAACCCTCAGACATTTTTTCTTTTAAAGCTCTGTACTTTGGCAGGACAACATCAATAGTAACACTGGTTTTTCCTTGCTGATGCTTGCTTTCTTTTTTTGACAATTCAGCAGGGGAAACCAAGGCAAAGTGGAACACAGGGCAAAGTAAAACACCCCAATAAAATCTATCTTCATTCTGCCCTCTATCTAAGCTCATGCACCAAGACCACTGCATGGATGCTGCATTGTTTGTGACCAGAGCCATGGAAATGAGTCAGATATGTGTGCTTTTTTCGGAAAATATCATTTTTACATATCTTTAAACCTGTCATATTTTGCTTTGTGCTTTTTGCTTTCTTTGTTATTCTCGTCCCTGATGCCATCGTTTTCTTTCCACATGGGATTTTTTACCCAGCTGGCTGATTACTCCTGGGCGGTCCTTCCCGGAGTCTATTTAAGCCGGAAGTCGCCACGCCTCCTTCGCTGGAGTGTTTGATATGATTTTGGTCACTTCGGCTCGATATATTTCTAGTCAGGGGTTCGTCTATTTATATATATATATTCTTTGTTTCTGGGAAGCTTAGCTTCTTTGCATTATTTGGCACAGTTGTTAGGTGCCTTGTTTAGTTTTCTCTCTCTTTTTGAGATTATTTTTTCTATCTGGTTGCTTGCTTCGTTTCTGGCACTTAAGCCTTTCGTTTATTCAGAAACACGAGCTTGTTTCATCTCTTATTTAGCTCAATCACTTTCAGCAGCGTCGGCTCTCTGCTTGGTGCAGCTTCGCCTGCCGCGGCATGTTAAACTCCGCTCTAACCAGCCATTACAAAACCAATAATCCAAAAAAGTATATTATCTGATAAATTATGTGGTGCTTATGCTAAGTTATCTCAAAAGCCAAATTAATGCTAGATGAGAATAAGCTTACTTTATACATGCTAATATGGCAAGCAAACAATGGCCGACATGACGGTTTTGACTGTCATGGTCGGGGCAAAGTGGATGAGGCGGAGTGGAACACTACTCCTCCTCCCCCCAGAGTGTTCCACAAAAGTGCATCAAGTATTGCTGGAAAATCCAGAATTTGCAAGTTTCAAATATTCAAATGATTCAATTGTAATTTGTCCTTAATCCTATAATCTAGATCATGAAAATCAAGTGTTTCGGAGTGAACGACCATGACCACTCCAGCCCACCTTACAGGTTGCAGGCCATTCAGAACTGTGCAACCATTATCAGGCCATAATAGTGAAACGACGTACCAGAACAGTACTGTACTAGGAAGTAAATGATTTTGACAGTGAAGACCTCTAGGGGATGCCTTTCATTTTGCCTCGTCCCCTGTTTCACTTTTTCAAGTTCATACCATTTAATAAAACTGATTCTTTGAGAAACATTGTTCACATCATTTGTTAGTAGTAAGCCTATGGCAAGATTATAAACCCAAGGTTTTGCTTTACTTTGCTTTAAAATCCTGTTTTGGCTGGCCAAAAAATTTTGGTCCTCTTTGCCCCGGATTCCCCTTTGTGAATTTTGAATTTGTGTCTTTTTTCTTTGACTTTGCACTCTCTTTTCTCATCTGTAATAATCAATGTTTTTTTTGGTTTGTCTGGCTATGGTTTGCTCCCAATGCGAATATAGGGTGTTCCCAATAAAAAAGGTTAATGAACAAGACCACTCCCAATGCGCCTTCCTATTCATCCGCATGCCTACATATACCGCCACTATATTCATTCCCACAATCCTCGCTCGTCTTGATTCTACATCCCTCTCTCCCTTCCCCTCTCCGAGAAGGAAGCAAGAAACAGCCACCACCTTAGGAGCCTGCATGGATGAGACGACGCAACGAATTACGCGAGCCGCACCCTGAGTCCCGCCACCTGGGGCTCCCAATGTTCGCACAATCACAGTCCAAGTCCATACAACATTGCCTTCGCCCCAATCCCCTATCCATCGTTCCATCAAATACTCTCCTCCACTTTGGGAGTGGTCCAAAGTTCACTAAAGACCAAAAAAAATCTGAATTTGAGTCTGTTTCTTTTGCTCTGCCCACCCACTCTGGCAAATCAACCACTGGTGACGCAAAGCATGTCACTAACTGCAGGCTATTTGTAATTTTGTTTTTTGTTTTTTTTCATGCAAGAATGTTGTCATTGACTCTCATTTGCTTTCCCAGGCAAATAATGCAAATGCAATTTGGTGATTTCCAATTCCCAGCCAAGATGGAGGTCTGAAGACTTCTGGTGACGATGGCTCCAGTAAAGAAGCTGAGGTTTCACTATGCAAGTCGCACAATTATGCCAATTGCTACTCATTGGAAAGACATCAAGCTTAAACATTTCACATGCAGGTAGGGCATGATCCAGGGAACCAAACTAGACTGTTAATTATGCCAGAGCTATTATATTTTTTCCAAGAGACTTAGATTTTAACCCAACCTTGATGGCTCTTCTACTCAGTCCTCCTTCCAGAGTGCAGTACTCCCTTTGCCTTTAGATTCACTCACTTATTCTCAGGTATGTTTCCTGAAAGCACAGATGCTAACTTACAGAGTGGAAACGATTGACTGTGAATGGATGTACTATGTAAGTTGCTAACTTGGTTAGCAACTATGCTTTTGTGAAAAGCACAGTGGAGAGCACCTGTGTCTTGTTCACAAAAATAATAAAATGTGCCTGTTTCCCATTTAGGGGAGCTATCTCACCCTTTAGACTTTTGCTGTAGGTCGGTTCTTTTTGGTCAGATTGCATACAGTACTGCTTAACTATTCTTTCCATACATCAACTCACTTAGATTACTGATCATACTGACTTTCACATTCCATGTTTGTCTTTTTGTTAAATTTGGTCTCCTGCAATAAAATGAATTTTTCCTTTTAAAATGCATCAGTGTACATCTCCCTTGTTACCACCTATGACCCGGGTCTTGACAATCTGCCCCACCCTCCCCCTCCCCAATCAGATTGATCTTTGGCTCTGATCACTGCCTGCACTGTCGACTACCTCCAGCCCTACTCTGTTAGTTCCTGGCTGGTGCACACTGTGCAGACTAAGTCAGAGTTGCCCGCCCTCCATTGCTCTGATTACCATGTACCGTTTTTGTACTGTTGACATTGCAATAAAGAACTTATTTCTTTAGTAATTTTTGGTCTGCTTGTTTCTCCCGCAGTGTGTTTCTGACAGAAATGTACAAAGAATTTCAGTTTAGATTTCTCTCATAAATGTTTTTGGGTACCAAAAATTGTGGCAACATGTATTTTGGGGGAAATATCTATTTTTAGGAGGAGGATAATTTTTCCCCACAAATTTCTTTTATTAATTTAAATTTTTTTTTTTTTTTAATTTGAGGTTTGATTTTTGTTAAGCTTCCATAAAAAAAAATAAAAGGGGATTAAATGGAACCACTTTTATTGTGGATTTATTTTGCAAATATTTGCTAAGATATCCAAATCATGTAGTGGATTATACTCAATGATTTCAGTAAATGGGGTCTGTTTAGTACAAAGCAGGGCTCTGGTGCACTTATGCACACACACTGAGTCCCTCACCTCTCCTCCAGACAAAGAGGAAAGGGAATGTGAATCAGTAGCTGCCCTGGGCATCCGGCATGGGGTGGGCCTGGTGGTTGCGGTGTTGGCTGCGTCCTGCATTTTGTCTCTCCGAGGGGTTCCCGTCGGAGTAGGAGCTCTGGGGTGAGTGAGTGCAGACTGACGGGGGCTTCCTCTGCGCCTGTAACTGTTTTCGGAGGGAAGCGCAGGTCCGTAATCTTGGCCCCTGGAGGAGAGAGAGCACGCTCAGATTGGGCCCCTCCGGATGCAAGTGATTGTACCCCTATTATCACCACCTCTTGCACTTAGAGACAAAGATTCTGTCAGATTTATAGTTTAGTTTTAATTTATATATTTTTGCTTCCTATTGTTAAATTTACAGCTACTTATGATTCAAATGCACTTTTGCGCAGGTATATTCACAAGCACAGGTAAACACAGAAGCATAAATAAGTATACCCACACACTCTCAACACACTCTCAACATACATTTGCACACATTCAAAAAATAGGAACCACAGAGAAAGGTGGATTTCCTAGAAAGAGGAGACTAGGCTGTGGGACAGCTGGATGATGTAATGTGTCACATGGATGGTACTGCAATGACCTAATGCGAGGAATGGGTAATTGAGCTTACAGCTCCACTGTTCATTTCCAATACACAGCTACAGTACATAATAAACGCCAGGGAATTTCCAGTTATGAGTCATGCTTTTGAAAATGGTTGAATTTGACTTTTGTAATGGTGCACCTCCAGTGCAAATTTCAAAAAACCTTTTGGCAGATGTTGTATTTTTAAATTAAAAAAAAACTTCACTATTCTTCAATCATTTATCATCCGCAGCGTGTCTTACTGTTTTCCTGAATTTTAATTATGACTGACATTTTCTTTTTTTCTTTTTTTTTGTTATGCTAATTCATTGTCGCATTAAATATTGTGTCAGCGCTGGATTTTGTAATTTTTGGAATAGCAAAGGAAATTTCCGTGACAAAGCAAAGAATATATCAGTTTGTAATGAACCTACTGGTGTTTGAAATGCGTCATTGTATATTTCAGGTGTCAGACGCAATGTTGCAAATGATAATGAAGTTGGTTCACTGATGTTATTTCGCACTTAATAGCATTATGCAGAGTCCAGAGTCTCAGTGGCTGTTCGCTATACTGTTAAGGTAGGATCAAACTGACAGCAGAACATGCACCACTCAGTGTAGATAGGGTGACCAAACATTGCATTTTTGCTGGATTATCTAGGGTGCTTATGCCCCACGCCATCAAAGAGGGGAGAGTTTCCTACACCTGACTGTTCTGAGAAGAGCCACTATACATGAAGAGACCAGAAAGTAAAAAACAGAGAGAGAGAGAGAGAGAGAGAGAGAGAGAGAGAAATCTGATTTAAACACCTTATTTCATTGGCAGAACAGCTAATCACGATATAAATATCCAAACTGAGTCTTATGGGTTCATCAAGCAGTTTGCCACAGAGACCAATAAACTGTTGGCACTGGCTGGACTGTCTTAATTTAAAGGTGCGACATGGGCATACCAAATCTCTTCCGGAGGAACTCAGCCGTGCTTAACTCGGTGCACTTAAACCAATAATTCAATCAACACTTTTATTTTTCGCATTTTTGATGGAGAAAAATACTCAGAGATACAAAAGAGAATGAAAGAGTGAACAACAGCGAATGGCATATTTAGGGAACTATGGACACAGAGAAAGAGCTAAAGACAAATAACAAGAATGAGGAAAAAAGAGAGAGAATAACTGAAAGATGGATGGCGGACATAAAGACAAAATGACATGAGACTTGAGGTCATCACACATGGTCATTCTGCGGCTTGTCGACTGTAATTCTACTGGCTGCTTTGTTGTGCTGCCTGTGCAGGACCTCGAGGGCCAGCTTGCTGTAGCTGTGGCCGCACCTTCAGTGTCATACGCTTCATTCTGCCTCTTATTATTTTCCCCTCAGTTGAGCCACTGCTGACCTCAGGCTGAAACGTACAGCAATGATCGTTTTTTTCTCTCTCTCTTCAATTTTCCATGCTCCATAAAATATAAATGACTGTCCTGTCCCTTGAAACAGATAACGGCTGGGTGTATTTTCATGCAGTGGAAGACAGGACGTCCCTGTCGTACTGATGGTACGTTGAGGGCCATTAAATCTGAGCAGACGGACAGGATGCTGAGTGAATGCAGGAAGGAAGGGGAGGGCACTGCACTGTCACACACTCACCGATCGAACCCCTTCTGTTATCTCCCGCACACACCACTTCCTATGGGCCCCCGGTCTTCATATCCCATAAGTACCTTCTCTCCCCTATCAACGGGACCCGAGCCCTGAATCTCTGAGCTGTCACTGAGAGCTGAGTAATCTAAGCTGCTCCCTCCCTGATCCTCTCTCATATTCAACATTCCCTGCATTTTTCCATGTCTCTCAATGTTTTTTGGAAGCTCTCTCAGCCTCTGATTTTATGCCTCGCACTTGTTATGTGTTTGAAACTGTCACAGTTCTAATGTAAATGTTCAAATCTCTTCTCTCTTCCTCTCTCTATATCCTCCAGCATGTGTCATTTCCCACTTTCGCTGTAATACTTCATTTTGTTGTCAGCTGGATGGCAGCCGCTCGTTATTCCGTATCCTGACCACGACTGGAAAAAGGTAGTATAAATGTTGGGATCAGAGGGGAAAAAAGTGAGCTGAAAGCCAGTGCTGGCGAGCAAAGCTTTGCCATTGTCTGAGGACAAGGGTCACAGTAGCTGTACTAGAAATGAGGACTGGAGACTCCAGGTTATGATTTATTTCACACAGGGAACAGAAGGAAGATGGCCTGGACTCTGGGCGATGACCCTCTCCGAAAAACGTGAAGCCAGTGGAAAGCTTAAATAACCTGGGTCATGGGTGAAACATATTAGCGTGGCTGGTGACTCAAATCAGATCAGAGCTTCCAAAAGTTAAAACATGACATTAAACTAATATTTTCAGCCACCATCTTCATTCTTACTTTTAACTGCACATTTAACACAGAGTGGGAGAACATATTCATGAACATTTTGAGGACATTTAAGTGACCATAATACAAAATATTATTGTAAAGTGTTTTACACTATTTTTCAAGTGCTACCGCTTTCCTACGCAAAAGTGTTGGCACTAGGTAGCCTATACTGGTGCTTTAAAGTTCTATAATTATTCAGGCCCTCATCAACAGTATTTCTTTACTTCTTTCTCTCTTGAGCAGCATACAAGAAACTCAGTGTCAGATTGCATACGAGCTTATGCTAATTCAGCAGGTTGTGTTCAGAAGCTGTCATGCAGTAGGATGTTCTTGCAAACCCAGGTCTGGATTCCCTTTAAAATAATTTGTCAGCCATACACTCCCTCTTTTTTCAGGTGAATGTAATCAGACATGGGTCTGAAAGAGACCCAGATGCATTGTTTTGTCTTCTCTTTAATTCCTGGCTGAATGCTAACCTGGCCAATGGCCAGGCCATGTTTTCTCACAATCTCTGGAGGTTCTGCAGCCCACCCTTAAAACCCAAATCAGCACATTTGGTAGCCATCATTATGGGTGATGAAATAATTTCCTGTATCAATAAAAATTAAAGTGTTCCTATACTGGTAATATTTCTAACTGTAGAGGTTATTGCTTAATTTGCATCCCTAAATCTGGATGCCCAGAAATGTATGGATTTTTTCATTCACATGCTGCCCTATGTAATTATCCTTTTTCAGCAATATACTATATTGTTATTATTTATTAAGCATGTTCAGTTCTATGAAAAAGTATTTGCACCTCCCCGATTTTTAATTTTTTTAAAAATAGTTTTTGCATATTTGTCATAGGTATGTTACAATTCATCAAACTAATTTTTCAGCAAAGATAACCTGAGTAAACAAAATGCAGTTTTTAAAAGATTTTAATGAAAAAAAGTTGTCCAACCCTTCCTAGTCCCATATTGAAAACGTAACTTCCCCTTAGTTTACTAAATCAACCGAAAAAAAAAAAATTTTTTTTGATTGGGTTAAATTTCACTGGACACACCCAAACATGATTACTTCCAGCCCTACTGAATCTAAAAATCACTCAAATAGAACCTGTCTGCCAACGTCAAGTAGGGAAAAAGCCGTGATCTAAAGAAATTCAAAAGCAGATAACTTCTGTTATCTGCCGTAGTTTAGTCTAGAGAGGGTTTCAAAGCCATTTCTCAGCCTCTGACACCCGCGAACGATGGCGAGAGCCAGAAATGGAGAAAACTTGGTACAGTCGTGAACCTCTCTAGGAGTGGGACTGTGTGTGTGTCTAGTTTTGCCCCGAAACCCTACATATCCCTTCATTGATACCCTGCCAAATACTGCATGTAAAGCTGTTATTTCAAAATGCATTAATATGAATTTTGCTTGTATAATGGTTGCAGTGTCAAAGAGAAAAACAGGTCTATTAGAACCATTCATTTTGAGAAATCCTTCCACTGATTTTCTATAAATTAGTGTTACTAATGCAACCAATATGGCCAACAAATTGAACCATATCATATCCAGGCAAAAATTTGATGTTTGATTGGGACAAGTGGGTTACCCATTAGACAGCTATGTTCAATTTGAAACAAAAAGAAAAGAAAACACCCAAGGGTGAGGTAGCGTTCAGGAACCAGAAGCAAGACCAAAAAATATCCAGTAAACTTGATTTTTATTAGATCTGGGGAGAAAACCTCTGCAGGGCAGCAAACAACGGTACAGAGTCCACAATCCAAAATCAGAATCCAGTAGTTGTAATCCAATTCGTACACAGGGCAGCAAACAAAAAAAAAAAAAAAAAAAAAAAAAAAAAAACAGGGTCAGGCAAAGCAGGTTCGGTACACAGGCACAGGAATCAGATAAATCCAAAGCCAAAATCCAATAGACGTACTCCAGTTTGTAAACAAGGCAGCTAATACAAAACTCAGGGTCAGGCAAAACGGGTACAGTACATGGGTACAGGAATATCAAAGGTAAAGCCTAAATCAAAATCCAGGACGTTCCAGTTAGAAGTACAAGGCATAAACGATCGCAGCACAGGGAAAACATTCTGACTAGAGCTGGTTGTGAAATGACTGCTTAAATACACATACAGGAAGTCACATGCTACAATAGGGAACAGGTGAGCTGGATCAGACTAATTAACAAAGGAATGAACAAGAGGAAGTACCCAACCACATGAAATTGGCGAAAGCCAAAACGCAGACAGGGGTTACACAGACAACCTATGACAAACAGACGACTCCGGTTAGAGAGTTCTAAAGTGCACAGAGTGAGAGGCAGAACAGTGATTAACAAGGTGCAGAACATCTGCTGAAGCACAGCAAAGTAAACTGAGTGAAGGCAAGGGGCGGAGACTAGAGCAGAGTGAGTGCTGAGAGCTCGTTAGTCAATTAGTAATGTGCAGCTATACAATCCCTAGTGATACGAAATCAGGTAGATACCAGAAGCGAGGTGAAGGGGAATGAGGATTTATTTAAAACAAAATAAAACAGGCACGAGGGCCAACAAAAAAAAAAAAAACTTGGCCCAAAGGGTTGCAAAAGACAAACTAAGGTATGCTTCACAGAGCTGAGAACTAAGGATCAGAAAACAACAAAAAACAAAAGCCACTGGAAACTCCAGGGAGATAAACAAGAACAGAAATGAAAAACAAGACTAAGGCTATATACAAAATGACTATGACAACGAGGCTTGGGAACATGAACTTGCAAACAAGGACTTGAAAACATGAGCGAGACACTGTCTGCCAGCCAACTTCCACCGCATCCAGATAAAGGCTAGGAAATCAAGACATGAGGGGCAACACCTGGAGAAGGAGAAACAAGAGGCATGGCAAGATCATGACATGGACTGAGATTGGTTGACAAGACTTTCTCATTAAGAGAATGAGCGTGCTCAGCTTAAGTACCAATTAAGTATGCAGTTTGAAAGCAGCATGAATGTTAAGAACAGAAAAGCACAGCAAGACTTGAAATAGTAAAGCAGGAATCATGACAATAAACTCCCTGTCTAAAGTAGTAATATTAGTAATGTGCCTATCTAAGAATTACACCACCCAGTGAATGTTAGTAAATGTTAGTAACTTAAAAACAGTTAATTGCCAATTAAGCTTAGACAGCCCTGAATCAGCACAGCACAGAAGGAAGGGCGAAATACCAAAGCCAACCAGAGCTCTGAAATGTGCAACAACGAAGGCACGAGGCGGAACGCAGACAGGCGGTGGAGTGGCTTGGCAGACCTGGCATGAACAAAAACATGGAAAAGTAAAAACATGGACAATGAATGTGAAATATGAAATGCAATGACCTGATACAAGAAACTGTTAAAAACTGTGACATGAACTATGAAACTATGAACTATGGAATCTTGAACATGAAACTGTTAAAACCATAAATGCTGTCCTGGCCAAAGGCCAGAACCCCAGAACACAACACCCTAGTGCTTGTTAGTAAATTAGTACAAAAGACAATGTTAGTTCGTGTTAGTAATATATGTAAAATAATAAACTGTTAGTATTGTCAGTAAAGATAGAACAGTAAGGCATAGGAAGCAAACGAGATTGGAAGGAATGTTTGGAAACCTAGAAACCAGGAAATCACCTGAAACTGTGACACACAAGGCTGGGGAATAAAACTGTCTCAGAACACAAGGCAAGACAGGGGAGACTGTGTGCAATGCAGGGTATGAGCATTACAAAAACCAGAATGATAACTAAACAGTGAATATGGGAAATGGCAGGCAAGGACATAACAAAGAGAACAGGCAAAATACAAAACATGGCATGGACTTAATCAGAAAACGTGGCTTGGAATCAGGGTCATTACAAAAACATGGTCAGGCAATAGCAAAATCATAACACCAAGTGTTTTTGTCAGGTCGATGCATTGAGACAATGCAAATACAGAGATTTGACTGCACCACAAATATTAGGCTATTTAGGCTATATTTAATTCATTTTCAATTCCTGGATAAAGACCTGTTGTTGCCTTCTAAAGCTATAGGCATACATCCTACCTTTGTCCTAACTAAAATTAAATAAATTTTTCTTGACTTAAGGGCAGCATTCAGGGAAATGATACAATAGGCTGGGATTCAGGTGCTTGGTTAAGACAGCATTGACACCAGGGGCTGAGTATGGATGGGGCAGTAAGGCATGATGGAGGCTGGCTTTACTCCCCAGACTCCAGGGTTGGGATGTAAATATAGGCATACCTCTCTTCTTTCAAAAGAGATATAAGTATAAGTTGTATAAGTTAACCAGGTATAAGAGCATGTCAGTGGTGCTGTCTGCCCCACTACACTTGCAGAGGGAAAGACAAAGGCTGTCTGGCCGACAGATGAGGAACGTGGTTTCCTGGGTTACAGGCAACGAATATTAGAGTAGGTAATGGTCGCACAAGGGGGAACAGTTTATTCACTGAAGCAATTGGCTTTCATGTGAAATACTTGTCAGTGGGCATAAATTCCCTTTTCACTCATGAAACAAGGGTGAAGTGCTCAGGTCTGTGGGTCCACTGTTTTATTTTGGCTTTCTATCAGACAGCGTGGGTGTTCAGTGCCGCAGCGAGAGGCCGTGAAAACACAGTGCTCAAACAGAACCCTGGATATTTGGAGACTTCCTATAAAAAAGGAGACTTCCTGTTCAGAAGAAAAGGGAGAGAATGCATTTTTCACATTTATGTCTCATTGGTGCCTATCGCGATATCGGTACAGTACTGTCATCTGGGCTTGCAGCAGTCTGCCGATAAACGGGGCCTTTTTCAAAGCTAGCATATCAGAATCCGAGAGGCATAAATACATGTATGCTTAAACATGGAACATTCTAGCAATGCCGTGGCATAATGATGATGACCCTGCCATTGTGGCAATGCTGGTTCTTGTTCCCTGCAATAAAGTAAGAGAACTAGAGCGAACAAATCTGATACATGCCCATTCAGGGAGTGTTTATTTTGGCCTGTATGTTTCATAGATGTAACTTTCCTTATCAAATCTGATTCTAATTACATATGGATCCCTGGAAAAGTAAGAAAACAACAGGAAATAGTTTCCTAACTAAAATGTGACCAGCAAGGAAACCGCCCTGCATGCCATTGCACAGCAACTTCATGCAAGCAAATAGGGTCTCAAATACTGTTAATTCATTACTCAAAATATGAATGCGCTTGTTAAACATTCCAATCTTTTCTCTTCCTTTCCATACGGGAATATTTTAGATTACAATCCTAATTAAAATCAAATGAATGAATCATAATGATGAGGCAGTGTTACTGCCATAAATTATAAACCATCAGGAAGCAATTTTCCTTTTTTTGAATCGTATCATATTTTTGTGGGTGTGTTAATTAGAAACAGATCTAAAAACAGGATACCTGGCACAAGGTCTTTTTTATGGATGGACAAGTGGGAAATATTGGCAACTTTTTTTTTTTTATTCTTACATGTGCACTGCTCTCTGATATTCTGGATTCTAATTTAGGTAATGATGGCATCATTGGGAGCAGCATTACCAGATATGCTTACAAAATCTGATATCGTTGGGAAGCCATAAGAACATCCCAAGCGATGATAACAATAACAGTGCTGTCAGTCCAACTTACTGCTTAATAGATGAGTTTCCCTTGGAAAGGAGAAAACAAATTAACTCATAGAAGTTGCGTATTTTAAATGAATTAAAGTCACAAAGGGCTACAAATTGGAACGAGCTGTCCTTGTTGATTTTAATAATTTTGTGAATTAACACGAAGCTCCCCACCGGCACGTCCATCAGATTGGACCACCTTCGCAGGGACGGACACCCACTGTGAGGTTGGAAATTTGGACATTACTCAGTTGCTATCTGAGATCCCTGAATCCCACCACAAAGCAAAAGAGAGATTAGGCTGTCAGTCCTTGGAAAAGCATTAGCCACCGGCTTATAGCCATAATAGACATGTCATGAACAGCACCCACTGTATTTGTTTGTGATTAAATGCATAGTGAATTTTTCACCCACTTCACACTGACCGTGTTTACAGGGGCCTTCCTCTATACCTGGGTCACCTCTCAGAAAATGGAGAGCATAGAACAGCATGTGCATGTCCACTAGTATGCCCATCTGATTAGCTTTTGCATGGGGCACCTTTGAAACACAAGAGGATCTTTTTTTAGAGCTTAAAATGCACTTCACACAATATCCTGCTTAATATCGTCAAACACCCATTGTATTGCATTTAGTGGATTTTGGGCAGCAAACTTACTTCCTTATTTTAGCTTTTATTGGCGCTTCTTTGCCATTGCATCACAACTTGCTGCCTTACCTGTAATATGGGTTTTCAGTATTTGACAACAAATGTCTTTTCTCCTGTGTTTTTTTGAAAGGTTCATGAGGACATGAGCACTCACAGGAGGATTAGTGAATATGTAGTCTGCCTCCAGAAGCAACATGAATTGCGATATCAGGTCAGTTGTATGTCACTCTGCTCCTTCAGTTGTTCTCATTGAGCAATTTTGACACCTTTTACTGTACTAAATTGTGAAAATTGGGCCATAGCTGTTGTAACAATTTAATCTGCACCACCACTGTTGTTTATTGCTTGTTGCTAACTTCTTTCCTACCTCAATGCTTTGACTGCATTTGCCGTATGAGGATTGTAAAATGGCTCTTGCATGTCTGGTTTTGATCTGTGGTCTCTGTGGTTGAGTGCTCCCAGAGAAGCAACTGTTTTCAAGCAGCATGACGGCAGGATGCTCGAATAATCCGCAACGATGCCAGAACCACAAACAGTGCTGTCAAGGCCTTTGCAGTCCTATTATGTAAAATGACATCAATTGACATTTATATTATGTGCCATTATATTGTTAGGCTGGATTGCATTATGAAGGTCATAGCTGACATATCACTACACACAGCTTTCCACGTATTGGGTGGAGTGGCCAAATTCTTAAACTGCACAGTGCGCTGAGCCAGGGAAAAATGATGGCACGGCCCTCAGTGATTTTACACTGCTAACCATGAGGAACTACATGAACGTGCGGTTCATTTCAAATCCTAAAAAAGGCAAGCAGACTTAACAATGACAGTGTAGATGCCCTAGGCATTACTTTGATTTCTGCTGGTTAATTAGTCTGATAATCTGCGGGCTCATTGATCAATGCTTTGTGAGTAATGGCCCATTGATTTTACCTGGCTTTGTGTGTGATTCTTGTTTATGTTAGGGCCATATGAGCTTACTGAGAGTGGTGTGCCTTATTCTCGGTGTGTGCAGCATATTTTAGTTGTCGGTGCAGAATTGTGGGTGTTTTCTGTGAGAGAGGTAAACTTAGTTCTGCACAGCCGGCTGCAACAATTTGCTGTGTGCCAGCAAGTCTCCTCTAGCACTGCTGTAAAGGAAAGTGTGCACTCATCTCAACTTGGACTATATTTTCAGCCTGTTCAATCTGCGATTTCAGTCTGTGGCTTTCTGCTTTTGTCTTACCCTCATTCCCAATTTTAACAATTTTACCGACCAACGTTTTTCTCTCTCACACTTTTTTCTTTTTTCTCTTTTGTGGTTTTGCTCACACAAAGCTTTGAATGTTGTATTTTAGAATATGAATTGAGAATCGTATGCCACAGCAACTACTTTTGTTGACTTTAGTCATGTCACTCAGAGTATATTTTAGTTGAAACCACATAAAATCTGTGCGGGAGCGCTCAAGAAGTTTATAACAACCATCAAAATGTCCTGACCACTTATTTCTTGCTGCCTGATTGGGGCTGCTTCTATGGGCACCCACTCAGTACTCTGGGCGTTATTGCTGAACAAGGCCAATTTGTCAGCAAATTTATCATTTGCTGCAGTTGTCAACTTAATTCTTTTATACATTGATTCAGTTCTTATTCTCCACCACTACACAACTTTTCTTGCGAAAAAGAATAAGTCCTCTGTACAATTGCTCATTTGAAATGTCTTATACTTTTGTGGGATCAAATGCCTTGTCTTTCGGATGATCTGACTTATACCAATGATCAACTGTGAATTTTTTTTCAGAGTATCTACATTAGTGTGTGCTCACACATATTGAGACTTTTGAAATGAAACATTGCTTTAGTGTGTACCACATTGCTACTCGATGATATGTTTGATATAACATGCTATCTATCTATCTATCTATCTATCTATCTATACTGTTCATTCATTCATATATTTATTTATTTATTTAATCCAAGTCTAACCCTGACCCAAACCGTAACACCCTGTAACTTCTAACCTTGATCTTGCCACTTACCCAGAAAATTCTGTTCCCTACCTTTAGAGTAACACAAGTCCAAACCATCACCCAAAATTTGAGTGCCAAAATGCAAAATTGAGCAGTATCTTGCCATTTTGAAAATTATGTACAGGTTTACAGGATGAATGCATTGAACAGCTGGGGTACAAATGTACCACCTACTGGTAAAAATCTTTGCCACACAATACCCCTTTTTTTTCAAAGATAACAAAATGAAGGTGTACAGTGAGCAAATTTATCTGAGTAATTATGTGGCTATATTTGAAAATACCAACATTTCTATGCCAAACCCAACATGTTTACAAAATAAATGAAGAGACAAAGAAACATTCCCACTCCTGTTTGAGGTCATCGTGTTACGAGTGGGTACATGGGCTCAAGGCCTCCAAAATAAAGTTAGTGGTTTTTACTTTCTGGCCAGCGCACAGGGTGCATCCCCTCCCTTTGCAGGACTGGAGGCAGATGCTTTTGTCCCCAATGGTGTATCATTGGTAATATCAGTAGGCCAGGCAGAGTTGTGCTTGGCCATTTGCCCCACTTACAGCTCCCACCTGCTGGAGAGGATTTTCTGTCCGAAGTTCAGATTCAAATTTGCGCTGGGCCTCTGAGACGGGTACTGGCGGTGTCAGTTTCTACCGTCTGAAGTCTTTTTGTTTTCCGCGCGCTCAGTCGGGGCAGCTCTGCAGTCGCGGGAGCCGGCCGCGAGAGAATGTTGTATCTCAGCATTAACAGGGTATCTTGTTGCTCGAGGGAAGAAGAGAAAACAAACTAAACTGGATTTTTATGAGAGCTCGATAAATCCCCAAATATTTAGTCAAACAGTAGTGAGATTATAAAGTGATTTACTAGAACCAACTTCTAAGACAGTGATGGGATAACACTTCACCTTCAAAGAATTTGCACTAGATAATCAGAAGTGTTTATAAATAGCTGTAAACTGCATTATTACTTAGTGATGATGTATCAGTGGACTCACACTTTTATTTTTATAATTTACTGTTTTCCTCCATTTTCAGGATTATGAAAGCAGACATTACTGAATAACAGATGACATCAATATTTTTTTACATATTGTTTGAGTCCATATGATGTAACATTTGTCTTCAACATTCTTTGCATTTATAGGAAAACAATGAAGTACAGTGGGGTGCAAAAATTTGGGCACCCCTGGTTTAAATGTCTGTTACAATTAATCTCCAAGTGATTGAAAGCAAACCTGAACACTAAACACCTTTCAGCAAATTTAAAAACAAGGTTTCTTTTTATTTTAATTTAGTAGACTGACATAAAAAACTGAAGGTTGAGCACCTCTCACATTTACTAATGGTAATGGGTTGGCCTTCTCCGAGAATGTCTGGAGCAAACTGTGCTTCTCTGCAACAGAGATAGATGGCAGCAGTAAGCCATAACAATTGGGACTGCAGAACCTCAGTAGCATTGACTGCAAGCCCCAGCATCAACAACTCCCATCTAATATCTGTTTGCCTTTCCCACTTGAGCTTTCAGAACTGAAACAAAAGAAGAAAAAAACAGGCACATATACTGTATTAAGGGCATTTGAAGAAGGAGAGATATGACAGGAGGGAGATGGGGGGAGGGGGGGGGGGGATAGGGGGGGTGCAACAGGTAAGGACAACGTGTAGTAATCGGTTGGGGGTAGGCCTAGGGCAGGAACCTGTGTTTAAACAGCCGCTCTGGGTATTGCTGTTTTGAGGGGGAGGGGAGGAAAAAAGAATATTTTTCCAAGTGGAAGAATAGGCAGGGAATTTGAGCCTGACAGAAGTCTGTGGGAAGACAGGAGTGAGTAAAAGTGGGAGGAGGAGAAATGGACATCTGAGAGACAGGAGCAGCCACTGAAGCGGGAGTAAAGTTGGTGAGAGTTGGTAAGTGACCAAGAAGGGGTTTGAGTATGTTAGAATGAAGCGAGGCACGGAAAGAGAGACAGAGTGCTCAAACGAGGAAGTGAGACCATCAGAATATGCAAGAGCAGGCAGAAGAGTGTCGCGATGCAGGAGAAGAGTGCGTAAGTGTGTCGGAGAGTGAACGAGTCAGGAAGCTTAGGTATTAGCACTACAGGGCGTCAGTTGTTGCTGCGAATCCTCCAGTGAGACCCTTAGCTGACTTGCGAATGCAAGGCTTGCCTGAGTGCAAAGTATGACATTTTCCGAATTATTGGGTTTTTAGTTTTTGATGTTTTTTTAAAATGATTATTATCTCAGGTTGTGAGGCATTGCATGCACTCTGAGTCACACTGTCGCGTGCCTGAGTTATTCAAAGTCACTTGGCATATCTAGTGCTAAAGCATCATGAATTTAAGCAGCACAAATTTCTTAAAGTTCTAGTCCATTTTCTTAAACTTGTTCTCTTTTCAATTAGCTCTCAGAGTGACTCATAAACATTAGGCTACATAATGGCACAGGAGCTGGCTGTGATGCTGCAAATATTTAGTAGATAAGAGTACAGACCAGCTGGCCTTCTGTTCATGGAAAACTAAAACAGTATTGTACGTTCTGGCTTTATTTATAACAGCATACCACTGTTCAATCCTCACAAAATAAGCAATAACATTCAAAAAAATGAAACCCTATGAAATGTTAGATTTACTTAATAATGTGATGTCAACTGCTTCCACGTAATAGCTTTGCATAACCTTTATTTGACTTCTAAAATTTTTGGCCTGTTAAATTAATTGCATTGAGTGGAATGTACTTCAGTTTTGTGGAACCAGTTGACATAACATTATTAAGTAAATCTAACATTTATAGGATTTCATTTTTTTGAGTGAATAGAATTATTTCTAAGTTTTGACTTGCCATGGTTTGATGGATGCAAACTATTTTAATTAATGGAATAAGGAGGATACGTACACAGTCTTCATTTAATCTTATTTATAGGGTGGCATATTGTGCTCAGAGTTTGACCTGCAGTATAAAAGGTTGCCTGCCCAGGCAGCATCTTCACTCAGCCTTTACCTGCTGTCTAAATCACAAGCTTGTGCGTATGAGTCATTCTCTATATCACAAATGATTGTATGAAGCTCATTCTCTAAGCTACATGCTTCTGCGTATAGCTCGTTGTCGAAATCACAAGCACTTGTGTTTGGCTCATTCTCTAAATCAGTTTGTATGTGTGGCTCATACTATAAAACACATGCACTTGTGTTTGGCTCATTCTCTAAATCACAAGCTTGTGTGTATGGCTTATCTGGTAATCACAAAAGGCTTTTATATGGCCCATTTTATAAAATATATGCTCTTGTATATTGCTCACAGAGTCATCTATTTTATGATTTACATATCTGATAATGGCATAGATTATGTACATTTCGAAACACTTGTATCTTATATTATTTATTTATTTGTTTATTTTGCATAGTTGTTGGCCTCAGCACTTTCTTCTTTGACTCATCAGTTGAACTTTTCCAGGCATATAATGCATTACATCTTATTATCTTAGCAAGTCATTACTTTCTCCATGCTGATGCATTCTTTTGACTTTTGATTTTGAGTCCTAATTACACAATTAAAACTATTATTCATTTCTAAAATTGATACAAAAAAAGCAGCAGCAAATTCTGTTTCAGATCATTACAAAGAAAATGGCCCTTTGTGGATTCATGTAAACTCTGTTTGAGTTAACACTTTATGGGCAGACAGTATGTAAAAATCTATATATTATAAAGATCGTTATATTATCATTGTACTAAAAAATAAAAAGTTAATTATCTGATTCTCAAGAGTGCAATATGAACACTTTAACAGGGCAAAATAAGACGAATTCTGCACATCTCAACCTTACTGTTTTTATTTGTGGTTTTATTTTTGATTTTGATGGTAGTCCAATTACTGATAGCATCTAATCTAAAACGGTAACCAGGTGTGCAAAATGTGTGTTGTTAGCTTTGATTCAGAAAAAAAACTGATCCAACCAGTTTTTATTTTAGTAAGTAAAATTTAAGAAACTAATGTATAAAGCCAATGTGCTCTTCCTAAATTCATCAATGACTCCAATATCGACACAATATTTTTGCATTGGAGTACATGGAAGATTATTCTTTATATTATTTTTTGCTCATTTTTAAATTAATCTTATCATGACTTTGGTCATAATATTCTGATTTTGACTTGTTAAATATTGTTGTCTTTATTGTGTGTGTTTATAAAGAGTACCATCAATTTTATTGCATGTACCTGTTTATTGTTAAGACATGAGCATAGCACTGATAGAGACTGTGCTCCTTATTTTTATCTATCTATCTATCTATCTATCTATCTATCTATCTATCTATCTATCTATCTATTTTTCAGTTACAGCAACACTATATTTGCTTTATGTGGGTTTAAAATATGGGAGAAAAGCGAAAAGGCTCCTGTCGAAGAGAAGTGCTAAGGCCCTAACCAGAGTGTATGGTGGGGTGAGGAACAGCCCTTTGGGAAATTATGCTGACGAAACTGTATCTTTTTTTCTGGCCAATATAATATTGCAATATTGCATTTAAAGTTTTTGGAAACAAATGTACATACAGCGCTGAGTGCATTATTATAGAGAATGAAACAGTAGTACCAGACTTATTTTTTATTATTATTATGATTATTATTATTATTCTTATCATTATTATTATTACTATCTTCAAACTCTAACTTTTCACTGAAGTTCTCACACATATATTCACTGAAGCTACATCACAATTATATTGAGAGTAACACTGTGGGATGCCATGTCTTTGTGTCCACAGCATTGCATCAATTGAAAAATATCTAAATCTTGTACATAATTTTATACACATTTCCCTGTAGTTCAGCAGAACATATTTGGAATCATTGGAAACCTTGGGATTTCCACTAGAAGTTAAAATAGGCCTGAAGTTCCACAGGTTTTAATGCAGCAGCTGTATTATACGGACCAATATATTGGTCTGTAGGTTTTATGAGGTTAATGAAAAAAGCATTAACTGTGATTTCCCCAATTTTTCGATGCATAGAAAATAATATAGGCTTCAATAAATAAATTAGTCATAATATAATAAATAATCATTTTGCTATTAACATTTATATCCACTTTGTGATTTCAGCCTCTTCTCGTTCATGGTCAAGGTTAAATCAATGACATTGAAAATGACATTGCATTTGATGTATCTTGTGAGTTGTCATGAGATAATTCATTACAAGCATGTGTGATAAATGCAGCACTTTAAGAAAACTTAACTTTGTATGTACTTATTTTTTACACCTCATCATCTATTGACATAATTTCTATTTAGAAATGTATTTTACAATTTTATGAATTTGAGTAAAACTGCTTGTTTTAAAAATGCTTGTGTGGGATAAATATAACATAAATAATGAAATGTAAATAATTTATATAGAAAATAATGACATTTTTTAAAACTTCAGGAGAACACTCAGGGCGGCTTTGCTTCATATTTCCCTAATGACTTCATGATATACGAGTGAATGTCAACCTTTTTATTATGAGGAGTTTGAGAAAAGTCATAAAATTATCACCTGTACAAATGCAGTGAGAGGGAACAAATATTAAAGAAAATAATTTATGTATTTATTTTTCAATTAATGCAAATGCATACATCATAACATATCAGATAATATCATTACATAAAGTACATAATTAAATAATTGAATAATTGTTCATGAATTAAAATATTCAATGAAAACTACTGAGCAATTATTTTGGACATGAGTGATGTACTTTAAATTACAAAGGAGGCATAAAGTCATATTAAGATTGATCAAAATATAAATTAAAAAATTAAAATTAGGATTAGCTATTGTGGCAAATTGACTCTCAGATTAAGTAGTGATCACATATTGAGTGTCTGAACTATAAGAAGAAAAAAGAGATATAAATAATTAAATAGAGCAATAAAGGTGTCAGCAATGTTGGCAAGACAACAACTCTATTTGAGCTCAAGCTTGAAAGTACAGCTCTGTTCACAGTTGTCATACTGGCTGGACAGATACTATAGTACTTCTTGTGTGTTTGATAAATGTTTAGGTAACACATATGAAGGCAGCCGTAAAAGTCTGAAGTTTACATCTTTCCGAAAAACACCCATTATAATGAAATTCAACAGTCTCGCCTGACAGCAGATCTTAAAACATCTGGCCGTTGATCAGAAGCTCCCAACATCATTATTTTCTTTATTTATGATGTGGTTTAGTATTGGGAACCCATGCATTACAGGAGCTGAGATTGTTCATTCTTTCCACATCTTTTTATATTTTATTGTTAGGACAATTACATGAATAATAGCAAGAAAAGGTCAGCTGCATATTTTCATGCAATATTAATACTGGTAAGAAACCGGGGTCATGAGACTTGCAGTTCTTGGACATTCTTGAGGTGTTAAATTATCATATTTTCATTCAGTGTGTGTTGTATTTACCTAAGTGTGGCCGGAAAAGTTGCTTAGTACCCATGTTCTGGCCTCAGATGCGCAATTGTGGATTTCAAATACAATGTGCAGCTTTCTTTACCGTAACCTTTATCTTCCACAGAGTTTTGTATTATTTAATTAATTTAATTTAAAATTGTGGTACATACAGCTTATGAATGATTTATGAATGATGTTTGTTGAAGAACTCACAGTGTAAAAGTGTATCATGCAACACTGTTCAGATTTGCTGATCTGAATAAAAATTAGCATTTTAACTTTTACGATTTAATTACATGATACTTTAAAACTATATTTTACCATACCCACATGAGCAAATGGTCTCTCATTGCTCTTTCTTTCTGTTGTTCTTTTTCCCTCTTTATGCCTCCCACTATCTCATTTCTGTCCATCCCTCTCTCCCTTTCCCACCCTTTAACTGTGGTTAAACAGCAGTCTGTCTGGAAATGACATGCCCTTGGCCATAGGAATAACACTCCGTTTAAGCTCCATTCAGATAAGACAAAGACAAAGGCAATGCAGAGAAAATAACTTGGCTCAAACCAAGCATTCAATTTATTTATTCTACTGAGATTTTTCTCCTGAATATAGCAAGTACATTAAATATCCCTTTTTTGGGTTTATGTGCTTTTTGGGAGTGATATAGTTGGGTATAGTTTTGAGAGCCTGCCAAGGTCTTAACAGTTCACTGTGTCCAAGTTCAGTTTTGAATTGTTCTGCAGTTTTTCAGCCTGAGCAAAGTTGCAGTAACTGATTCTGTTTTTGGACAGAGATAAAGGATCTTACAAAAGTGGGTGCGTCATATGGAAGTTATGAAACTAGTTGAGTTAATTTTGCGTTTTCTGCAAGCTTTAGCAAGCAACAAAGCAAATTTACTCAACGAGTTTCATATATTTCTTACGACAGGACTAAGAGTAGAAGATTCTGTTCCTCACATAACTGAATTGCGTAATTTCATAATAAACAAACCTAATTTCCATTTGTTTGTTAGCATTGAGCTAACTCTATCACTCTGCTAATATAGCCAGTCACTATGTCACAGATATTCATGGCTGAACCAGCAATGGTTTGTAAATTCAGTTAACTGGGTGGCAAACTGACATTAGCTCGCTAGCAAATTAACTAATGTTACACAATAGTTATGAAAAAGTACTGCATACATGCTAGACTAGCTAAGCATCGTGAACTACGTTACTACAGCGCTGAGCCATACTGATTTAACCAACTTGGTATTCAGTTTGGCTAAGTATTCACAGCTTGACCTCACGCTGAGCAAATTTTTTCTTTTTTTGTCCCCCATGCTCTCAGCCAATGAAATTTTCACCAAAGTGATATGTACCTAGGGTGATATCAAAAATATGTCATGAGCTGGGGTATGGAAAAAGTACTACAGTTATATGATAAATTCAGCGTTATTACACATACAAACACCGCACTGGCTGTTCTCCTAAAGTTTTAAAAATATCATTATTTTCAATATAAATTAGAATAATTGTTTACATTTCATTATTTATGTTATATTTATTCAACACAAGCATTTTTATTCAAACACAGAAACACGTATGTTCACTCCCAAACAGACCTACACACTAACTTACATGTCACCCACGCTTTAACAGGAAAAGATGCAGTGGGTATGGTTTGAGAGAGTGAGAGTTTGTAGGGCGTGACAAAAGGGTTGAAAGTAATGTGGGGTATAAAGTGTGCATGAGGTGTCATGTTTAGTAAATTTATGAGCGAATAATGAATGGGCTGTGACGCAGGCAGACTCCATCGTGTTTGCCTCAGCAACAAACAGTTCCCAGCCAATGTCGAGCAGGAGATTTCAGCATCAGCAGCAAAGACTAACTGACCCCGCATTCCAGAAGGTCACAGCATCTCATTCTCATTGGATGCTTTCAAGTTAATTTAAAGACACACAGTACATATGTTATTTATGTTTTCATGCTGTCCGAAGAGGTAGCAGATTAGGCAGCACACTGTTAGTTTTTTAATCTTGCTTTAAAAAAGTTCAAACCTTTTCTTTTATTTATTTCATTGTTTTTTGCATGTTCATCACTATAATGCAAATTCTATTGCCCAAATCAAACACTGGATATGTATTAAAACATTCCTAGGTCACAACTGTAATGATCAGGGATGAAGATTTGTTACTTAATATAAATAATAAATAATGCATATAACATGTCCTAAATGGATGCCAAGAATTCAAGACAAAATAATTTATGCATTTAAAAATGTATGTGTTGCTTCTAAAATTGCAATTTCAAAAAGCAAAATTATTATTATTAGTAATAGTAATAGTGATGATAATAATAATAATAATAATTGCTTGATGTCCATTTAATGTAGGATATGTTTATGTGCATATAGTGCACATCAGTATCAATGCCTTGAAATGGAATTTCATGAGATACAAACTTGAATTGTTGAATTTTTGCATTACTGCTTGGGCAGCCACTTCTCTGTGAACAGAGAAGCAGAAGAGCTGCACTGCGAACTGAATTTATTAAATGCTCACATGTACTGCATGATACACAAATCAAGATGAGATGACAGAAGATTAAAATGTAGTCACAAGAAACATTCCGGTTTAGGATCATTCAAATTCCCTCGAGTTCTTTGTGAGGAGGGCAATAGGAGGGACCATAAATATAAACAGAGGTTTTATTGAAATCGGTTACAGTACCTGTTCAATCTTAACCCTCCCTGGGATAGCATGTTTTAATCACGCCTCAGAGGGTGGTAATTACCTTGTCTCGATTTTCTCACTTTGCAGCCCAAACAAAGGTCACTTTTGTCCCACTGTGGAGCTGTACCAGGGCGGAACACATTGGCTCCGTGGCAGCGGCGTTCCCCCAGGGATTTTGTTTTCATTTGAATATATTCTGACTGCCGCCGTCATGCTGACATCTCAGGCTAAACATGCAGCATGCTGAGGAGGGCCGGCTATTGAAAGAAGTCTCCAATCTGCCTCCTTCCTAAATATTCCTTTCCCCTCTCATGTGGTGAATAAAATTATGTGCGACTTCAAAATACACCAAATGTTCAGCCGTTGCCAGCCACCATTTCTCAAACTAACGTTTCATATTTTTGCATTTTCATGCAGGATGTTGATGTGATCCTAAACACAGATAAAAACCTGAAATAATAGGATTATCTGTTAGATGACATTGCACACCGTACAGTCTGTTCTCTGCAAACCATTTGATTCTTGTTTTGAAACGCTGAGGCTGAAAAAAAACCCAAAAAAAACGCTTAAATAAATTTTGAATAACATGATTGTAAACAGTGTGTGAGAGAGATGGGTGGATGGAGAAAATGTGGGAGTGAAAGAGAGTGAGATTTTCAAATCAATTCATGAAAACAGAGCAACCTGCAACACTGTCTGAATGTCTTTCCCAATCCGTAAGAGAGCATTGATGGCAGTGAGAGTGACAGAAATGTAATGGGTAAAAATCATGTCAGCCATGTTCTCTATCGCACTGGGGGCACTTTGCTGGGGCCCCGTACAGCACCCCATTATGGCACAATGATTGTGGGCATGTGGGCCTGCTTAACTGCTGTCAGCACTGTGTTATGTAACAGCACTGAGTAGCACAGACACAGAGGTCAGTGTGTTTCAGAGAGGAAGTCACACCGAGCTCCCTCCTCAGCTACTCCACTCTGAAGCCCCCCACTACATCTGACCATGATATAAACATCCCCAAAAGAATTAAAAATGTATGAGAGACATCCTGTGGTGGCATTTATTTTACAATTTTTGCGATTAAGAAATTAAAAAGAACAAATAATTAAAATTTAATTGCAGGAAATTCATAAAAATGTGCGAATACATTGAAGATCCTCACCAACTTTAGCAAACCTAATTGTGAGCATGATTAGCATTAAATCTTATAAATACAGCGGTGTATGAATACATTGGTCAGCATACTGCCACTTCCCTTTCTACATTGATTTATTAATTCAAGAATTTTCATAAATTTTTCATTAAGTATATGGATAGTTTAGGATTGGTGTAAGTCTGTGCGTATGACTTAAGTTTTAGAGCAAGTCGAAATATTCAGGATTCAAGAAAAGAAACTATTAAAAATCGCCATCGGGCCAAAGGCCTGTGCAGCAGCCCGTGTCAGATGGCTGTGTGAAACTGTACAAACGGAGAGAGACACAGGGGTGTGGGGGTCTCACATGGGGCTTTGGGTCCAGTTTTCCCCCAGCAAACTGTCTTCTACTGCTGCTGCATTCTACGCAAATGTACTGAACATTACAGGGTTATTTCTCAACTTACAAAATACTCAGTGCAACTGTTCTCTGTGAGTATTTTCTTGCCACTACTGAAAAAAATCTCAGAAATTTCCTTGTGTGCTTTCTCCCCTTGTATCTCTCTCTCTCTCTCTCTCACTGTTTCTTTCTCTCTCTCTCTCTTGGTCTCTCTCTTTCACTCTCTCTTTTTCTCTTGCACATACACACACATACACACTAGTATCCTCTTGTAAGTCGAACACACAGTCTCTCTGGCTCACATGAACGTGTGCAGCATGATTTCCCTGCTGTATGCAGTGCCCATCCTAAGCAGTGTCCAATCGGCTTCTAACAATATCTGCGGTCAGCTGGCACCATAACCGTCGAGCCAACATCTGCTCCTGGGCCTTGTACCGAGGTGGTCGGCTGAATTGGATGAAAACTGTGCCTCAGGCTTACGTGCTTTTATGGAAAGATCTGGATATTCCAGACCCACATATTGCCTTTCAGGAGCTACAGGTACGTGTAAAATCAAAAATATTTCCAGCACCCACAATGGAGAAATTAACCTGCTGGAAATGGGTGGGGGTAGTCCTGCTCATTTCCCGGCTCTCTTTAAACCGCTGGCACACTTAAAAATGCAAATTACTTCAATCAACATGATGGATACTTGGATGGTGCAGTTACATGTTTCCCAGAATAAAAGTCTGTTGCCACACTGGCTGTTCAGTACAGTGGCTGGATGGCTCAATAGACTGCCCAGAAAAAAGCTTGTGCTGCCCCATATGTACCAGCAGTAGACAAAAGAATGAGCAAAAAAAGTTTTCATGTATAATTTATATGTGCGTGGCCACGTGTGTCTATGTGTGGACTCAAATAATCCAAAGAACACTGACAATTTGTAATTGGCAACGGTTAATGAAGATATGTAAGACTGCATGTGAGAGCCACTGTGACTATCCTCAGTTTTCTATCTCGTTTCTATCAGGAAATGCCAAATTTGGGCCGTATTATTTAGTCAGCCCCATCATTTCCGCTCAGGTGAGTACATATCAGAAATCAAAGGTGATACCTCAGGTATATCATCTTACATAACAACAAAGGATTATATCACAAAATCACATCTTTGAGCCATAATGATTGGATATGCCTGTATTTCACAATGTGTAGAATTAATGCACCCTGCAAAAAAAAATGCTAGCAGTACTGAAATGGCAAAAGAAGCTTATTGTTCTTACATTTAATGACTCAGAAATAATCAAATAAGGGATAATGATTTACTGCAGAAATGCATTATAAATCGTTAACCGATGACCATTATACACAACCTTATTGTTGGATAAAGAAGAAAAATAGTCAATTAATAATAACTGCAGTTTTTACTTAAGGTGGTGAATTTTTGATGAACTGGTCACAATTTGGTTAAATTTATGAGGAGTTTTCAAATGCAATCCTGGTTTTAATGGCAGTCAATTTTTTTTTAGAGTCTTGGGTCACCACTGCATGAGAAAAAATATAAATATTGACTTGTGTTCTAAATTTCTAAATGAATAAAGCAACAGTGACAGGGGGAGAGATTCAGACATGGTATAACGCAGCTGGCTGATGTGACACAGCAGACCGAATGACTGCTCTTCTCTGCTATAGCTCAATATACCCCCCTTTTCCTTCAGAAAATCACCGCTCTACAAAAGCCTGGATGTGGGCCATCTGCATGTCTGACTAGAAGCTATTATGCTGTTGCTGCTCTGCAAAACTTTTGTTTGCCGACATGACAGAATGAGAGTTAGTATGTAATTTGATGAGGGGAGAGGTGGAATGCTTAGAGTGCATGGACTGTTCTGGAAGGGGAAGCTCATCTTGTCTCAGACTGACAGCCCAACATCTGTTTGTCTCAGAATGACAGGCCCCTAAAGGGCAAACCTGCCCATACTGAATGGTCCAATGATTAGCAGAAATGTGTTTAAAAAGAGCTGTATCCAAAATATAAGCAGCGGATCTTTTGAGATGCATCGACTTGTAGAATATATTAGAAGCCAGAAAACCGATATAGCAGACCTGCAAAGATAAAAAAATAAGCCATATCCCTTTGAACATATTATTCAAATGAATGTCACTCGAAGTCCTTCATACATTTCCAAGCAGAATAAACAAGTTAATGACAACTTTCCTCCCATTCCAGCATGTGCCTCGTGACATTTATTTACACTGGCCAATAAATGCTACGATTTTTTGTAAAAGGAGGAACTGAGTGAGCTTAAAAACATGCATGCATGCATTCACATAAAAGCAGACATGCACACACACACACACACACACACACACACACGGGCACACTCACATACTCATGCATGCATACACATGCGTGTGTACATACACATGTACGCACACAAGAACGCGGCCACACACACGCACTCTTGCACCCACACACTAATTTGCCTTTACAGGGTGCCATGCAGGAAGAACTCTTGAAGCCTTGGTGTTAATGATCAGTTGTTTTCTCAAGGCCCTAGTGTTAGGGATTACACACCGCAGTCAATCACTTCTAAAGTGCTTCCTTTGTTGTTTACTTTCCCCACATTGTTCTCATGTAATTATACCCTTAATGACTTTTTTTAGTAACAACCCTTCAGTAGCATAGCTGGGCTGTGGGGAGGACAAAATGTTTTGCATCATATAATGGGTAAACCCCACACCGTCATCGTCACATAGTTTCTCACAATGTGATATTGACTCGCTCACACTGATTTCAGTACTGAGCAAAATGTTTTCTTATCCTTATTAAAAAAAAGAAATTAATTAATAATTTTTTTAAAAATCCATAATAATTCAACAATCTGATACGTATACGGTTGAAAAATGGAAATGTAATGTTCATTCATGGTCACAAAAGTTGTGCATAAAATGTTCTTACATAAAAATGAGTAAAAATATTAAAATTATCTAGATTAAATGTCACAGTATTTTGACTGCAGAAATTATTTTGAAAATGGCATTAAATCAAAGGAACATTTCTGGCAGCTAATGGACAGAAGACCTGTACGGGACGGACAGCTGCATCTGCTCAGCGTCCCGCCCGTTAGAGTTGGGATGGTATGCAGGACTGTACCGCCCGTTAGTGTTGGGATGGTATGCAGGACTGTACCGCCCGTTAGTGTTGGGATGGTATGCAGGACTGTACCGCCCGTTAGTGTTGGGATGGTATGCAGGACTGTACCGCCCGTTAGACTTGGGATGGTATGCAGGACTGTACCGGCCGTTAGTGTTGGGATGGTATGCAGGACTGTCCCGCCCGTTAGTGTTGGGATGGTATGCAGGACTGCACTCTTCCTCCTTTACTCACGGCCAACTCTCCCTCCCTTTTCCTCCTCCAATATCCTTTTATTATCGACCTCTTCTCTCGTCTCCTCAGGTCAGCCACTCTGTCCATTTTATACACTGGGTGCCTTCGCTCCACTCCTACATGCCGTCAATAACACTCCGCCTACCAAAAAAGGAAGAAAATGCTAGAATACAAACAAGTTACAGAGGGCCTCAGCATGTTTGATGTTTTGACTCCCAGTGGACCATAAAGTGACGTCTAATCTGCCTCTGTGGATGATTGATGGTGCCTTCATCAGCGCAACGTCTCAATTAAGTGGCTGTGTCTAAACACACAGTTTAGCTCCAATTCGACTCGGTAGCAGACCGCAGCTGATTGCCCTCTGCCGTGGCCCGTGTTCTGTGTGAGGGCAGATCTTTGGGAGATAACCACATGATTACTTATTATACTGCAAGAGGAGTGAGGTGGGCGAGGGCTTGCACACGCATTTCCTCCATGTTATAGGATTAGACCAAGTTAAAGAAGAGGTCTGGAATCCTGTAAAAACCACTTGTTGTGACTTCAGGGTGAATAGTTGAGCATCTTTCGTTGGAAAGTGACATGTTTTTGTTATTTTGATTCAACTGGTCGAGTTATAAATCCAATTGATATGAATCAAATTGAATATGTATTTTATAATGTCAATTGAACAAGTTTTGCCAAGAAAAACAAACTTACTCGGTAGCTCTTATTTTAGTGCTTTAGCTTCTGATTCAGTCTCATTAATGTGTGACCTTCAGTTTGACCTTTCAAGATCAATCAAGGTCAAAGTTTATTGTGCCAAATGAAAGCCCATATGTCAGTTCCTATATGAAATAATAATAAACACCTCTCTGTAACCATTTTTGAGTAACAATGGAAAATTACCTAATTTAAGCAATGACCTTGACCCCCCCTGACATTTAACCCCCAACTGCAAAGAAAACTATGAGAGATATCCTATCATGTAGTGCATGAGTGGAAGCAGAATTGAGAGAAGCACATTCTGGATTTAGTTTGAAGTTGAAATGACCGTTATTTACCAAGTTATTGCAGGAAAACTATTTTGACCTTTCCGGTGACCTTGATCTTGACACAATGACTTCCAAAATTTATAGGGGTCCATGCTAGACTAATGCCCACTTATCCTGAAAGTTTCATGAATATTGTTTATGATGTTTGGTTGTAAAGTTATTAACAAAGAAAAAAAGAAAAAGAGAAATAATTAAAGAAACCCCACCAAAACCTCTGTCTCGGGCGAGTTAATAATTGTGTTACATGAAAATTGTCCTATGATGGGACTATCAAAGAGAAGATGATAACAGATGGGCAGACCAGCATAACTGAGTGGTAGGGAAATCTTAGAGTCATGATCTGATATTGTCTAGTTATGTTTCATGGGTATTTTGCACATATATGGAGTTTTTTCCGTGTCTCATTGTTCATTTTTAGCAGGTCTAGTGCATTAGTCTGTCTTTCCTCGCACCTGTCATCTGCCACATGATTTTGTTCATTTTTGGCTTTTGATTCTGTCGTACTCTCTGTGTTTGATTTCCCATTTGACTCTGTGGCTTATTGTCCTGTCTTTTGGATTTGGTGAACCTACTTCCTGGATTCTTTGTTGTAAACAAGGGATTGTTTGCCAAAATCTCACTGTCTGTTCACAACTTTGATTGCTTAACTACAATTATTAATAAAACCTATGGACTGGATTTCCTTCTGTGCATGAGTTCTGACCCAGCTTCTGGTCACATAGAAGCATAGACTAGACTGACAGGTGAACCCTCAACCCAACAAAGATTGGGTGGGGCGATGTATAGGCTATATATGAATTGGTTTGATGTCAGTCAAGCTCTAAGTAAATTGGCTGGACTCGCAGCAAATCTCAGCATTTGGATCACCAGGCTCACGTTGTACTGCAGCAAATCCATGTGCAGCTTTCCTCTTGCTCCCATCAATTAATTCAGGGCTTCACAACAAGCCTTGCCTTGTCAGACATGGCTCACCTACAAAAGTACTACTCCAGCCAATGCAGGTCTACTGAAGTTGGGAAGCTTTGCATGGAGTGGTTGGAATAGCATAATAGCCTTATATGGATTGGCTGGAGTGGTGAGCAGGCCCAGCTTTGATTGGCACTGGTTGCTGGCCCTGCTTTCCAACACATTCCAACTCGCCATATAGTGATGCTACCTGACCAAGCATTGATATACGATGAAAAAGGGGTCTTTTGGCGTCCTTATTTGACGTTCTGGTTGAGGGTTAGGAGTTAAGGGGTAGGGTTTGTTTCAAACTGGTGTGAACTAAGGATGCTAAAAGCCTAATTTTTTGTCATCATTCATACATCAGTGCTTGATCAGGTAGCGTCACTACATGACGAGTTGGGATGAGACTGGGCTCTGTCTACAGTTGGCAGCCTACTCACATTGACTGAATGGGCATATCCGAATAACCATGCACATTTACAATAGACGAAAACACATGCGCAAAATTTGTACGTAGTATGTTCAGAACCTCGCTGTGGATCAAACTGAATGCAAATGATACCCAGATAGCTGGTGCGTTTAGCTGAATTCTACTAAATGCGATGGATGAACACTACGTCGTCCCATAAGTCTACTGACGATGACAAGGCATTTTCATCACAAAAGAGGATGCAATAGCTATTTGTAGAAAATGTCACGAAATAGACAATAAAAAAAACTGGAACGCTGTATCAGCGTGCATATTAAAAATATTTATAAATGAAACCAATTCTCAGGTGAAGTAGTATCTTTGAATTTTTGCGAGGGAAGGTTATGCTACGTTCTGGGTAAACTGGGCCAGGAAATGGTTGAGATGGCGGCCGTATCATATGACAACTTCTGCCCAATCACTGCTGATACATACACATAGTACCAACTACATCAATGGTTGAGTGGTAGGTATTAAAGCAAACTCTGTACGTACATATGTAGTATTGGGATGCATCCAATCTCTGCATATCACTCCCCAGCACAGGATTAAAAAAGCCCTAGACTGGGAAACTGAGGCCATTAGCCCACATCAGTGCTCCTCTGATAAAGTGCTTTGATAAGCAGCAGCTCTGGAGGACCCCGGCAGTGAAAGAGCAGCTGCGTGAGAGATGGAAGTGAGAGGAGGTGAAAGAACAGGGCGGAGTGGAAAAAGAAGGACAGTCGTAAAGGCTCAGTCACAAGCGCAGAGTCTTGTAGAGTTTGAAGAATGAAGAAATACATAAAAATGCAGGTGGAATGTTTGACTTGTATTGGCACTAGTTCAGAGTGAGCAGCGCAGATGAAAGCTCAATCATTCAGGAAGTAAGATTGCACAAAATTAGAAGCAGTACTGCGTGAAATAAATGCACACATACTTTACAATGCATTTTAGAATATAATATAATACTAAAGTCAGTAACCCGCCCAGACATATACTGTATATGCACACATATACCCATCCCGATTCAAAAGGACACAGAAAGCTGGAGAGGTCAGTACTTGAAGTGTCTGGGATGTCAGCCAAAATGGGCCGCCATGTGTTGATGGTAATGAATGAGCTAATTACCCAGCCTCAATCTGCAGCAGTTGTGTAATTTCATAGGAATGCTGCTGAGGCAAAGTGTTTGAGATTATTGCCTGTTTCCTGATAGACAGAAAGACAGTGGCTGGGTCTTTCCCACACTATCCCTCCCCTTTTAGCTACTAAAAGGTGAAACATGCCAAAATATATCTTGACTGCTGCTATATGTGCTACGTATTCCAATCGCAACAGCAGTTAAGGAATATCTTATTCTGGCTGTTTTTCTTCAACCTGACAATCCAGAATCCCTTTCTGACAGTTGACTTACCATATTTTATTCCTTTATTAAACACAAACAATGTACTGTGCAGATATTAATGATGTGTAATTCTGTTACTAACATCTTATTAAGTATTTATAGACCAGACTCACTGTGTAGTCATGGCAAATATGTGATGAATTGAATGAGCATAAGAGTGTCATGTCTGACTTCAGGCTCCAGACCTCACCAGCCTGTATATCTGCATTACTGGTCCTATGAGAGCAGTGTTCCCACTGGTCCATGTTTTTGCAGCCTTATAATCCACCTGAATCACAGCAGGCGCAGTCTGGGGAGATGAAGTTACAACCATAATATCATTATGGCCAAAAATCAAGGCCTGCCTTGTGTCGCTTACCCGCAGGCTAAAGCGACTTCTGCAAGGTTGCCTCTATTTCCCATGCAAAACCAAACACACACAATGTGCTCACCATGAGTGGAAACCTTCACAGGTCAAGATATCTATAGATATCCACAAACATCTACAACCATTTGTAAACCAAAATTAGTGAATGTATGCAGGTTTCTTTAAACAATTCTTATCTTTCTGGCATTTTTACCCTTTTCTTTCGTAATCTTAAAATGCTCCTAATAAGCGTATGGCACACTTAAATGTAAAGGAAATCCACCAGGTGTTGAAACTCATCAAAGTTCAATTCTCATATATTTCTGATAAAAGTCTGACCAATCATTTTCTTCGGTCTGAATAAAATGATTTGCCGAGCTTCCTGTCTGTCATCCGTCACCGCGTCCCTTCCAGTTGCCTGGCGCTGTCACCGCTTGCGAGTCGCGCACCTCTCTGGCAGAGCAGCAGAGCAGTAGAGACAAAACAGGTACTCAGCAAAGTTAGCCTGCCAATAAAATAGCTGCAACTGCTCCTAATTTAATGATTAACGTTACCAGAACAATTCTGGTGAGGTAAGACGTTATGACAGCCGTTTTGCAAGAAAATATGTATGAATTCTGCCGAAAAACGACACATCTGACTGTAAACAAACAGGCGCTGAAATGCTATAATTATTACGACTATAATAACGTTAATGGTAGTTCGTCAGACTTTACAGGGGCATTTTATTTTATACCACATATAGAATTGAATATTATGTAATTACTGTTGGTTAGTTTTCACTAACCGGTGCCTCTGAATCTGACTCCATTGCCCCATTTCAAGATGCTTTCACACCGGACGCGAAACAAATTTTTCCTACGACACATTACATTCAAAGTCAATGCAAAGACGCAAATACGCGCAAGATTTGCATCTCTGCATTGGCTTTGAATGTAATCTGTCATGCGAAAAATTTGTTTCGCGTCCGTTGTGAAAGCAGTTTCATTCGCGCTGCTCACTTTCTCAAAGCACGCGTCAGGGGAGGAGGGGAGCCTCAGAGGTCAGGCAGGGGGAAGAGGGTGGGACTTTGGAGGGAGGCGGAGTTGTTCATGTTCAAATTTTTACTAAGTGCTTTGCCACATGCCAGATAAATAAGATTGGCTTTAAAGGTTTCTTTTCCTGCGGGGAAAGAAAGCTATAAATAGGCGACTCACTCCTTTCCAATTGAAGCACTGATTACTTCACAAGTCAAGTCAAGTCAAGTGTCACTTATGGGGTTTTAGTAATAGGTGCTTCAATTGCCAGTTGATGAGTGCCTTTTTTTCCTGGAGTGTCACCTGCAATATCATGAACGCGCCAGAAAACAGCTTTTGTTAACCGTAGAAAGCAGAATGGAGGCCAGTGACAATGTTGAAGTTACTTTCGTAATTCTTTGTTGTACTTCAGTTTCTCTTTCAAACTCAAACTCAATCGTTGTGTCATGCTGCACAATAAAAAGAACGAAATCTCCATTGTACGTTGTTTCCATAGACTGCAACAAGAAAAAAAAGAATAACATTCCAAGCAAATCTACTTGCACATATGAACATTTAGATGCTGCTTAGGTAGATGCTGTTCTTGGGCCAGTTGAATGCCATCATTCAGTCTCTAAGAGAACCAGCTTTAAGTGTTATACACAGTGTTAATTGCATGTAGAATGCAGTAGCATACTACAAGAATAGCATCGCTCTGAGTATGAGGGGTAAAAAAGTGGTATTGTTGCTGTCTCATTGCCCTCTGGAATCTATCTGTCATATACATGCACGGTAGTCAGCCCGAGTCACTTATTCAGGAGCTGATCTCCGAGTTAGCCAAATCACCACAGTTTGATCTTTTTTTTTTTTTTTGCTGCCTTTCATGAATGACTGTGGAGACTTTTTCATTCATCTCCATTATGAGATTAAAATGCTAGCAGTCACAAATGTGGCTAAACAATTTTTCATGCTCCTCTCCTCTTGATGTAGCCTTTTGAGTTATTGTCAAATCAACAGCAGAACTTCCAGCCATGGCGCCTCCCCCAAAGTGACCCCTCTCCCACCCAGGAGTTGGAGGTTACTTTTGGAGGGTTGTGTATGTGGGGGTGTAAAGATGGGGGTGTTTGAAAGCGACACCCACCTGGGTCCATCCGCATCTGACTCCCCTGCTGACGGGAGGATCAGTCTGCTCCCAGATTCCAGCTTCAGTCGGTGGTATACCTCCACAGTCCTAGAGTCTGCCATGTGATTTTACTGGGTGACAGCACTCAGCATTCCAAGACCTGCACCTCATGCACTGTTGTATACTAATGTAATGTGGGTCGTATTTACATGCAAATATTGATTCACCCAATTTCCAGTGATTTGGTAACCCCTTGAAACAAACCTTTCCTCTCTTGCATTCACTCTGACTGTTTGGTTGACTGATTATCTAAGATTTAGAGCTTGGTTTTGTGGTTCACAACTACAGGGCCAAAAGCTTGACACAGATGAGATGCAGCTTTTATTAATTTGCACACTTCACAAAAGAGGTCCCCACTTAACTTCTGTTTACTCTCTTGTCTCCACTAGTTCAACATTACTCCAGACAGAGTTACTATCCCTTCCCCTCAATACAAAACCCAAAACCAGTGAAGTTGGCACGTTATTTAAATCATAGATAAAAACAGAATACAATGATTTGCAAATCCTTTTCAACTTATATTCAATTGAATACACTGCAAAGACAAGATGTTTAATGTTCAAACTGAGAAACTTTTTTTTTTGCAAATAATCATTAACTTAGAATTTAAAGGCAGCAACACATTGCAAAAAAGTTGGCACAGGGGCCTTTTTACCACTGTGTTACATCGCCTTTCCTTTTAACGACACTCAGTAAACGTTTTGGAACTGAGGAGACCAATTTTTGAAGCTTTTCAGGTGGAACTCTTTCCCATTCTTGCTTGACGTACAGCTTAAGTTGTTCAACAGTCCGGGGTCTCCGTTGTCGTATTTTACGCTTCATAATGCCCCACACATTTTCAATGGGAGACAGGTCTGGACTACAGGCAGGCCAGTCTAGTACCCACACTCTTTTACTACGGAGCCATGCTGTTGTAACATGTGCAGAATGTGGCTTGGCATTGTCTTGCTGAAATAAGCAGGGGCGTCCATGAAAAAGACATTGCTTGGATGGCAACATATGTTGCTCCAAAACCTATATGTACCTTTCAGCATTAATGGTGACTTCACATATGTGTAAGTTGCCCATGCCTTGGCCACTAATACACCCCCATACCATCACAGATGCAGGCTTTTGAACTTTGCGCCTATAACAGTCCGGATGGTTCTTTTCCTCTTTGGTTGGGAGGACATGACGTCCACAGTTTCCAAAAACAATGTGAAATGTGGACTCGTCAGACCACAGAACACTTTTCCACTTTGCATCAGTCCATCTTTGATGAGCTTGGGCCCAGCGAAGCCGGCGGCGTTTCTGGGTGCTGTTGATGAATGGCTTTCTCTTTGCATTGTAGAGTTTTATCTTGCACTTGCAGATGTAGCGACAAACTGTAGTTACTGACAGTGGTTTTCTGAGGTGTTCCTGAGTCGTTTTTAACGAGTGCAATAGCTCGTTGAGGAATGTCGTTTTTAAACTGTTCGACAATCAGCTCACGCATTTGTTCACTAAGTGGTGACCCTCGCCCCATCCTTGTTTGTGAATGACTTAGCATTTCAGGGAAGCTGCTTTTATACCCAATCATGGCACCCACCTGTTCCCAATTAGTTCATTCACCAGTGGGATGTTCCAAATAAGTGTTTGATGAGCATTTTTCAACTCTCTCTGTCTTTTTTGCCACTTGTGCCAGCTTTTTTGAGACATGTTGCAGGCATCAAATTCCAAATGAGCTAATATTTGCAAAAAATTACAAAGTTTACCTGTTCGAACATTAAGTAACTTGTCTTTGCAGTGTATTCAATTGAATATCAGTTGAAAAGGATTTGCAAATCATTGTATTCTGTTTTTATTTATAATTTACACAACGTGCCAACTTCACTGGTTTTGTAGAACCATTACCTTTTCTTCCTCTGCAATGACAGATTCTCCTCGCAGTACACTGATTTGCACTTCTCCTGCTGCACTGATTCAGGGTGCTTTCACACTATGGACTCGGGCACAGATCCAAGTACACTTGACCCCAAAGTTCAGTTCATTTGGTAAGTGTGAACACAAGCGTACCACGGTACGCGAGTCCACCGGGAAGAGGAGGCCTGGGGCATGGTTCGTCCGTACTCGTACCAAATGTGAAAGCAACCGTACATGGAACATGGAAGCGAACTGTTATGTGACGTCTTAACCTATTAAAAACCCTACGGCTCGGTACCAGGGCTAGTTGTTATGCACAATAAATACAGCATATTTCCAAAACATAACATTGTCATGCCGCACATCCACATTTCGCGAAGAAACTAGGCAAAAAGCTCATGTAGACCATTTTTACCTCAACCGAACGGAATTCAAGCACCAAGCAAGTAAATAAGCATGCAGCAAAACATTGTGTAAAATCATATCAGCGCTGAATTTTGAGAATTTCTCCTGAATTTGTGCTATACATAAAAACGTTACCTCAAATGAAAGAGGAAAGACCACAGAATCCAACGATGTATGCCTTGTCATTTTAAACTGACACCACACTCAAGGAACAGTGCACTACACCTACACTTTACAGTCTACAGAGATGAGCAAAGAAATTTCTTACCTTTGATATTTTGTAATAAAAAAAAACTGTTTGAGGGTAAATCCACGCTTGCTATTGTTAGCTCAATGTGTCCGTGTTATAACCAAACTAGATCTGCGAGTCTGAAAGCATGTTTTTCTTCTCAGCATTGATTCAAAGATCTCAGTTCCTCAGCATTCAGCAATGTATTTTTCTCCCTGTGATTGGCTTGTGATGCTGTCAGTAAAACTTTGCCGATAGCCATTTGATTCTATGGCTTTTGGCGATTCCAACGAGCTCTTAAGCACGTTTATTGCACAAAGCTAGACTGAGCCAGAGCCTTGCGTTCCCAGTGCGTCAAACTGAGTCCATGGGCCATATGAATGTACTGTACTTAAATAGCACAACAATATAAATGCTTAAAAAGTATGTTTGTGGTGTTTTCGATATAATTATCTGCTAAATATTCAACCGTCGTTTTCAAAGTCGTTTTCTGACAGAAACACTCAACAATACAAAGAAGGTGAATTGCTTGTTTTCTCAAGTTATTCTTTATATTGGAAATTTGACGCCTAATTTGTGTCAGCTGATGTAGGGTAGTGGTGAAGAAGATGGACTGCAATGCAGGTGACTGGTGTTTGATTCCAGGGCTGTGCGCTGACAAGTTGGCATTGTTAGCATTTTTTTCACGTATAGATAATTGAGGTTTTTTATTCTTTTTACTTTTTCCATTTTTTACCTTTCCATTGTATTCATAATCTTATTGCCTTTTTTTAAATAAATCTTCTCCAGTGGAGCCAAACTTCATTTTCTTTGTATTTATTGTATTTGATTAGGATGGTATAGGCAATAGGACTGGCAGAAATAATAATTTAAAAAAAATTCTAAATTCTAAAAATTAAAAACTGGCTGTATTTGGATGGAGTGTATGCCTGCAGTGACATATATATGTGAAATTAGATGAGTTGTATAGTTTAATATCTGAGAAATCTGATTTGGCTCACAAGGTACCTGAATTGCCAACTTGAAGAAGCCACCAAGACATTCCTCTCTAATTGTGTTCTGATTTTCTTGATTGGAATAAACTTTGGCACAGATAATGGTGAGATTCTGTGCTGTAAATTTTTAGAGGTTTCAGACTGCAACTAATTTACAACGGATCAAAGTAAAACTTTGTTCGGTGCAAAATGAGGTCTTTGATTTATACTGAGTTCTATCTTCATTTACTCTGACTCAGTGACAAATACACAGATTTTTACATCATGGAAGAAATTCCAAATGGTTTTACCTTTTGTATACCAAGATCATTCAAATGGACCAAATAGTTGCAGAGATTTTCTCATTTCATTTCGGGCTTGCCATTTAAAAAAAAAAACCTCAGGGCTTAAGGGGTTAATTATTTGGCTCATTTGTTCTGGCAAACAGGCGGGGAAAGGATCTCCCTGATCAAAGAAAGAAAGTAAATGCTCGCTCGAAATTTCGGCAGACAAAAATATACAATCAAAACTGCATACAACGCACAGAAACACAGAAACTTATGGAACAGCTAATTTTACAGTACTCACGTTTGCGTGGTGATCACAGTACAATAGAACAGTGCTGTGAAAACTAAAAGAAATGGGAGAGCGGTGCAAAAGTCTGGCTGGTCAAGTCATGGAAAAGATACATTTCTGTGGTATGAGGCAGTGGACAGCATAATCAACCTAATATACAAGGGTCTGCTTCTTCTTCATTGTGTCTATCTCTATAATTAACGACCCAGGTACAAACTGCTAGCTACTGAATCAGAACTTTGGCAAACACAAGTGTTCTCTGGTACCAAACGAAATTATTAGATTGTAGCTGACCAGTGAAGGGAGGGGGGACGACTGCACGGTACGGATCAATCACACCTACTGTGAAAGCGTCCTCTAATTCATCTCAGTGCACTCATTCACATTCATCCCAGTGCACCGATTGATATTCATCCCAGTGCACTGATTCCCACTTATCCCAGTGCACTGATTCACACTCATCTCAGTGCACTGATTCACACTCATCCCAGTGCACTGATTCACACTCATGCTTATCTCAGTGCACTGATTCACACTCATCCCAGTGCACTGATTCATATTCATCCCAGGGCACTGATTCAAATTCATCCCAGTGCACTGATTCATATTCATCCCAGTGCACTGATTCACATTCATCCCAGTGCACTGATTCACATTCATTCCAGTGCACTGATTCACACTTGTACCAGTGCAGTGGTTCACACTCGTCCCAGTGCAATGATTCATATTCATCTCAGTGCACTGATTCACTCTCATCCCAGTGCACTGATTCATACTCATCCTAGTGCGCTAATTCATATTCATCCCAGGGCACTGATTCAAATTCACCCCTGTGCACTGATTCAAATTCATCCCAGTGTACTGATTCACACAAATCCCAGTCCACTTGCTCATATTCATCCCAGAGCACTGATTCACACACAACTGAGTGCACTGATTCACATTCATCCCAGTGTACTGATTCAATTCATCCTAGTGCATTGATTAACACTCATCCCAGTGCACTGATTCACACTCACCCAAGTGCACTGGTTCACACTCGCCCGCGTGCACTGATTCACACTTATCTCAGTGCACTGATTTACACTCATCCCAGCGCACTGATTCACATTCATCCCAGTGCACTGATTCACATTCATTCCAGTGCACTGATTCACACTTATACCAGTGCTGTGTTTCACATTCTTCCCAGTGCAATGATTCATATTCATCCCAGTGTACTGATTCACATTTATCCCAGCGCATTGATTCACGCTCATCCCAGTGCACTGGTTCACACTCCTCCCAACGCACTGATTTTCACTGATCCCAGTGCATTGATTCATATTCATCCCAGTGCATTGATTCACATTCATCCCAGTGCACTGATTCACATTCATCCCAGTGCACTGATTCGTATTCATCATTCAATTCAGCGCGATTATATTTTTGTGTTAATTCGCCCACTAGTTCGCCCACTATTCACTAGTTGCCTGCCCCTAAATTTACTGTAAAAAAAAAAAACCCGGCTCTGGAAACCGCACAGGTGTCACAAACTGCAAATGAACAAAAGGGGCACAGGCTGTGCACCGTAACATAACAAACCGTTCCAGCCAATCACTGGCAAGAGTTGACAGTTACGGAAGCGTGGGAGGAAGGGAAGTATGGGAGGGAGGGCCGAACTAGCTCTGTTTTGTTTGAATTTGAATGTCAACAGAAGTGAAAGTAAACAAACTTGCATTGTGCACCTTTCAGTTAGAGGCAATACGTTTTCACCAGCATTTATTAGTTTTATACAGTGCCCTCTATAATTATTGGCACCCCTGGTTAAGATGTGTTCTCTAGCTTCTAATAAATTCAGTTTTTTTTCAGAAAATTATATAGGACCACAATGAAATAAAGAGGAAAATCCAACCTTCAAGTGCTTTCATTCAGAGGGAAAAAAACATTCCACATTAGGAAATAATTCTTTTACATCAAATCTTGTGTGCCACTATTATTAGCACCCCTGATGTTAATACTTTGTACAACACCCTTTTGCCTACAAAACGACACCTAATCTTCTATAATGTTTCACAAGATGGGAAAATACAGGAAGCGGGATTTTCAACCATTCCTCTTTGCACAATCTCTCAAAATCATCCAGCGACCTGGGTGCGACCTCTGCACTCTCCTCTGCAGCTCACTCCACAGGTTTTCAATGGGGTTGAGGTCTGGGGACTGAGATGGCCATGGGAGGAGCTTGATTCTGTGTCTGGTGAACCATTTCTGTGTAGATTTGGCCACATGTTTAAGATCATTATCTTGCTGAAAGACCCAGTGATGACCCGTCTTCAGCTTTCGTGCAGAGGCCACCAGATTTTGATTTAAAATGTCCTGGTATTTCAATAAGTTCATGATGCCATGCACCCTAACAAGGTTCCCAGGGCCTCTGGAAGAGAAACAGGCCCAAAGCATCACCGATCCTCCCCCATACTTCACAGTGGGTATGAGGTGCTTTGCTGCATACTCATCTTTTGTGTTCCACTTTGAGTGTTAGTTGCCAAAAAGCTCTATCTTGGTCTCATCTGACCAAAGCACAAGGTCCCAGGTGAAGTCCCAGTACCGCTTAGCAAACTCCAGACATTTGCATTTATGATTGTGAGTGAGAAAGGTCTTTCAGCTTGTTGGCATGTAGATAGCGCCTGATGGTTGTTTTGGAGACTTTTTGACCCTAAGATGCTACCATTTGTTGCAATTCTTTAACAGTGAGCTATGGAGAACTTTTTATTTCTCTTACCATCCCCCTCACTGAGCGTGGTGGTAAAATAACCTTGCGTCCTGGTCCAGGCTTGTTTACCACTGTTCCAGTTGTTTTAAACTTCTTAATGATTCCTCTGACAGTAGATATGGGCAGTTGCAGGCGAGTGGCTATTTTCTTGTAGCCATTGCCTGACTTGAAAGACTTTGTCTTTCCCATGTTGAAGAGTGGATAAGAGAGATGGCCTCTGTGTCACACATATTTATACCCCAGGGAAACAGGAAGTGATGATTTACTAATTAAATGTTCGTAGATACTCTGATCAACTTTGTAAACTACTTTAGAAATGACAGAAATACTTCAATTACATTTAATTCCTCAGAATTGTTAGGGGTGCCTAAAATTTTTGAACCGGTGATTTTATGAAAAATAATTATTTCTTAGTCAGGGATCCCCTCCCCCCCCCCCCTTATAATTCACTTGAGTTGAAAAATGTAATTTATTTTAAGGCTTTTAGCACATCTTAACCAGGGGTGCCAATAATTATGGAGGACGCTGTACATTTGTTTGTTCATCAATTGATGTGATATCTCAAAACGTTATGGATGGATGTCAATGAAACTTTATGTGCTGATTGATACTGTGATAAGGAGGAAGTGGTTAAATTTTGATGAAGATCCAACACATATTCTTGATCCAGGGTCGGAAAGAATTACTTTGTGCATAAAGATGCCATTGTTGAGACCTCTTTAATGCTCACATTCAATGATTATGAGACAGCTGAGGCAATACGCTATCTGAGTGCCTGCATGTTGTTTATACTGCTTTGCTTGTCAAAGCCAAAGTGTGCAAATAGTTCTGGTCAGCTGAAGCACTGCCTGTTCTCTTCGGATGGTGAAGGAGCTCAACCCAGGTGTTCATTAAGACGCCTTTTATTTTTTGTAAGGAGGCCCAGCCTGGTTTTAATGGCTCTGTGCCAGCAGAGAGTGGCATGTGTATGTACATCCTGCAAGCTCATTTCCTGCCACTTCTGGACATCCTTCCTACTTTCAGCCAGGTTTCCTCTCCAATAAAGAGGTGAGGAGTTTGTCTTAAGAGACCCTCGAAGCCACAGCCCATGTGATTGACCCTTGGGCACTCAATGCCCCATTGTTTCTGGAACTTTCCAGGATACCTTCTCCATTTCATTTTACACTCTCTTGGCATATGTATTTCCATATTGTCCCAGCCCCAGCTTCCTCCCCCCCACCACCGCACGAGCACACAAGCTACAGCACGCATCATAGTCATTTGGCAAGCTGCCTATCTCATTTCCCTCCCAATCTCCAATCACTACATTATTACATTAGCAAGGCAGGGCTAACTTTATGTCTGCACATATTTGTGTCCTTCTCTCAACTTCAATTTTGTCAATATTGTATGTATCTACTGTAAGTAAGTATGCATGTAAGATTGGGTGTGCTCATCAGTGCATATGTGCATGTATTTGTATGTATAGTATCTCTAGGGGCGGAAACTTGAGTGTTTTACTGATGTGGGTAAACCAAAGCAAACCGCCTAAGCTGTTACTTAATGTGAGGGTTGTGGTTGGGGTTGAAGGGTATGGCATGGGGGAGGTGGATGGGGGATAAGAACAGGGCAGAGGGATGGGTCATGCCACACCAGGGAAGCTGTCCCTAATGTGAAGCAGGTGGCCTCCCTGCCGAGCTCCCAAATCTTTCACGCCACAGCTGTGACACATGCTGTCCCAGAGGTGTGAATGACTCCTGGGACATCAACGCCCCTGCCGCGCTGTCCCGATCTCCACATGGGGTACATTGCTGCAGTTTAGCAGGACATTCTCATGACCAGCAACACTTTACACAAAGAGCAGCTCAGTCCAGATGAAGCTCCATGACTGATACTAATCAAAATCACATAAATCAGGTGCTTTACTGTTGCATTAATCATTGAGTTATAAATTAGCTATGACATAAACATACGGTGGCACATGCATGTTTAAAACCTGATTCTCTCCTACAAAATGACTAGAGATCATGGTTGAATTTCAGTGGCTACATCGGGACTCAATTCAGACCTGCAGAGAGTTCATATTCCCCCTTTACATGGTGTCCTTTCCCCTGTATATAGGACTAGGGGGGAGGGGCGCAGAGATATCAGGAATGACATCGGGGGATGTTTTATCTCTCACACTTGGACACTGACCACCCATGGCCCACCTCCCCAAATTGCCTCGACCACAGGTCTCTGCTGGAGCCTACGGTGGGGTAAGACAACAGCTGGCATTGCATGTGTGAGTGCATAAGTGTGTCTGCATGTTGTGTGAGTGTGTTTGTGAATACAGACATCATAAATGTTTGAATTTCCTGGTAAATGCATTTAATGCGTATGTTTACATGGGTGAGTAAGTGTGTGTGTGCGCGAGAGTGACAAGGATATAAATGTGAGTAAGAGTATTAAGAGAATTACTTGTTGATTCTTCTTACATTTATTGCATGTCAAAACAAAAAAAAAGTTACAAGCATGCTATGCAAATTGATTTAAATGTTCAGCTTTGAAGACTGCCGTTATGGGTATGAGATACGCTTGTATTACAAACAGTGATACATTTTTGAAAGCTCAGACCAATTAATATGATTGGACGAGGCATTCCATAGAGTGCCTAAGTCACGCCCGGTTGGTACTCTGATGTATACGATGGTCTGGGTGAATAAACTTGTCTGATTGGCTGGCAGGTGTTAATTAAAACCGTGAAACAGCACAGATAGCTTGGCTACGTTAGTTTCACAGTTCAAAGTGCGTAATTCATCTGCTATCATCCTGTAACCATAGCTACGTCAGAGCACTGGCATTTGGCTAGGTATAACAGAAACCTAGATACTCATTTATCTCCAGGGGACTGTTTCAACAGCGGCGGCTCGTCGGCCGTAACAAAGGGAAGCCAGAACCTCGCCCTTCAAAGCTTAATGACTTCAACATTTCGTAGTTCAATTTTCTTTATCAGCAGTTGCTCATACGAATTGGTTGAAGGAAAATCAAATTTATTTTCGATAGCAAATGACGACGCAAATTATCAACACGTCTTTATAAATTAGTTTGCGAGGCTTCTTTCACAAGAAGCCTCGACAGTCCATTTTCTACAATCTTAATAGAGAAGAAAAGAATGCGATGTTGCACAGCTTATTGCTTAATGAGCCTCACTTATCAATTTGCGCATCTATGCCTTTTCGTGAGCTTCTTGAGCGCGGAATTTATAGCGTAGGCCTATGGTAATTTATGTCGTAATTTATGTGTGAAAGAAAACCCCCCAATTTCGTGGTGCAATGTGTAACAATGCTATCGAAAATAAATTTGACTCAACTTACTGTTCTTCTAACAATTCGTATGAGCAACTTCTGATCAAGAAAAGTAAACTGCGAAAGGTTTAAGTCATTAAGCTTTGAAGGGCGAGGTTTTGGCTTAACTTTGATACGGCCGACGACCCTCCACTGTTTAAATGAATGATTGAAAACAGGTGATGAACAATCATTAACATTAAGGGATTGTTTGGGCTTCCCCTGTTGCCAATTCACGAGCTGCCACTGTGTTTCAATAAACTTTACTTATCCGACCGAGTCAGACCATCAGTCGAGTGAAAAGTCGGTCCTTTGACAGACCAAGTCCGTCAGGTGTTTCAATAAAACAAAAGTAGGATGTCCGACCATGGTCCGACATTTCATCACTGTTCATTCGAAGTTGCGTGAGAATTTACACCTAAGCGATGCACTGCTTCGTTATTTGATATTCAAATATTCGAAATAAGTTAACGTCAAATGAAAAAAGAAAAAAAAAACTGATTTTGATTTAGGTAGATCATTAACTTCTATTCAGACATAAATTAACGGCGCACATCGCTGTACGATGTCACATAAGTAGCCTATCAGTTTCAGTAGGCTGTTAACTGAATACAGTCTAGCTAATTAAAAGCAATCTTTGCTCACTGTGCACTCTGTGCTAAAACTACGATTGACAACAAAACAAAGCTATTCAACACACAAAAGACATTAAAACATCCCTGTCGTCACAATCGCTCATTTTACAGAATTGAGTTAAGCTGCTTTCACACTGGACGAAAAACTAATTTTTCGCACGACAGATTATTCAAAGTCAATGCAACGACACAAGATCGTCCTGCGGGGCGGTTAACAATAGGCGCTGCAGCGATAATGACCGTAAAAATTAAAGTAGTGTAGTGAATGCAGTTTACTGGCCGTGTAGACGGTTGTGCCCCACCTACTGACTTGATTGTAGCAGGCTGCAGGTGTGACCTGTTAGTAGTTGATCATCCTGGAGAGATTGGGATAAAGACGCTCAGATTTGGCCGCGAGCGAACTCCTCGGGGCGATTGATTTGTGCAGCCAGACGGAGCACTTGGCTGCACTGTGGACTATTTGTGGACATTTGGTCAGTTTTAAATACTTCGTGTTGCAGTCGGGCAATGGACTAACCCAGTACTCTTTCAAGGCCGGTTATAGGACTCTGTTTTACCATTTAGCCCAGCCTAATGCTAGCTTTGGGATTTCGTTATTTATTGCTCTTTTAGCCTATTGTGTGTGTGCGTGTGAGAGGGGGGTAAATGAGTTAGCCCCTGGCCGGGGTTAATGGCCAGTCCCTTCCCCTAGATTAAATCGGCCATAGAGAGGGCTTGACTTGGGGTTTGTGTGAGTGCAGGGTGGTTGTGAGTGGGAGGTAGGGTTGTATTGTTCTGTGAATAAATTGCGGAACGTGTAAATTGTGTTGTGTGATTTAACTCCTCTCCCGACAACGATACACAGTGCTACAGTAGCTAAGTAATACTACCCTTTATTCATTAAACGATAGTAACTGTGTACAGTTACAAAGGAAGCTAACGTCCACTTCATGTGTCAGTGACTGCTGACAGTTCACTGACTATGTGCTCTGACAACAGACTGATATCAGCTCGCTATCTTTACAGAAACCGTCATTTATTTTTGTAGGTTTGTTGGTCCAAATAAATCCGCCGGCCAGCGTGGGCGCCTGGCCAATCCTGGCGTCGCAGGGTGTATCTAGCTAAGAACCAGCCTCCATCGTGCCAAAACTATCGAAATACAATACTTCATATCGAAATACAATACAAGGTGTATTGTATTTCATTGCGAGGCTTTTGGCACAGAGCTCGAAATACAATTCATGCCTCGAAAATACAATACATGAGTAACCATAAATACAATACAAACATACATTCTTTATCAATGTCGGTCAGGATTATTCATGACAAAATTAAATACAATGCACACATTGAAATACAATACACATATTGAAAATACAGTACACATCTCAAAAATACAATACAGTTGTATTGTTTTAATTTTGGCTCAAATATTCCCGACTCACATTGAAAAACAAAGCATTTTTGTATTGTATTTACTGTTACACATGTATTTTCAATATATGTATTGTATTTTCAAGATGTGTATTGCATTTAAGCATTTTTGTTTTGTATTTATTATTAAATATGTATTGTATTTTCAAGATGTGTACTGTATTTCAATAAGAGCATTGTGTATTGTATTTAATTATGGCACAAATTACCCTCCATAGATTCTTAGTCCTGTTGTCATATATCAATAATGATGCTACTGACGCTTACAGTGAGAGTTTAAAAACACCCGTACCTATGTCATTTGTCCCAACATGGACCATGACAACAGGATCCCTCCCTGCTCTGGCCAGGAGCTTGTCCGCACGCTCCAAGAGGTATCCTACCTGAGCACCAGGCAGGCAACATACCGTAAGAGACTCCTTGTCGCGCGAACAGACCAAGCTCTCTATTTCTCTAAGTCAGTGGTTCCCAAAGTGGGGGGCGCGCCCCCTAGGGGGGGCGCAGAGCAATTGCAGGGGGGGCGCGGGGTGCGGGAGTTCCGGACACCAACAGAAAATCATTTGCATACAGTCCATTCGCTGCCCAGAATTCTGCGATTACATCGTAAATGCCTGCCTTACTCTCAACATAACTGTTCGCCAAATCATTCATCTAGCCTGCCATTTTCATAAATAATTTATGAATGTAGTTGTTCAAATATTTGAAGCCGGTAATGTAGTCTCGCGATACCCAACTCGCCGCTTTTTATCCTGCACTGATCTGGCATATTGATAATAAAATGGTAAGTGACACCGAACAAAATCCGATGAATACAAAGCAGAAATAACCGAGATTGCGTCATCTTATTCTAGATAATATGAATGCTCTGTATGCCGACAGATTATTTTTATCTAGCCCACCAACTGAACGTTACAAACATATCGGCAGGTTCGGCAAGTGGTGTTCATGAATTTTTTTCGTACTTCGCTGTCTTTCTGCATCATAGAAACATAATTTTAAGTAGACGGCTATACTCAGGCAGAGGAGTGTGATACAGCCTAATGATTTTATACTTTAAAAGAGATTTTGCATTATTAAATTTTCGTGTCCTTAATTGGAAAATAACTGTGGCCGTTTCCAAACGTGCCAATCATTTTTAATGTTCCCAGCTAGGCTGGACAAAAATCATCTGTGCAGAGGATTCATATTCTCTATAATAAGCTGACGCGATCTCGGTTAATGTATTTTAACTTAAAAGTGCGAGGCCAGTGAAGAGAGGAAAATGTAACTGTCTCGAGACACTCCTTCAGCGGTCCGCACAAGGTTGCTGATTGGCTGTATGCAAGTAAGTTTCTGTTGGTGTCCGGAAAATGCATAAATAGCAATGTTGTTGTATATTAAAAAAAATAAACCTGTTACACTGAACATAATTACACAGTTAAGGTGCTTGAAAACAGTTACACTTAAAATAATTACACCGTGGTTGTTTGTTATTTTGCTATTTCCAATTCTAAAAGTAGCCTAGTTTTAGTTTATGACAATCTACAGTTTATGACCGTTTACTTACATTTTTTTCAAAAAGGTTGAGGTTTATATGAATTACAATGAGTGAAATAAACTGCAATGGTGTCTGAAAACAAAATGTGCGTATGTATTACCTATTTTTATGGGGGGGGCGCAAAAATCTTTTTATGTACCAAAGGGGGGCCCAGCAGAAAAAGTTTGGGAACCACTGCTCTAAGTATTGAGTCCCCCACTATCACGAACTCTCTTTTCTGAGGGGTAGAGGCCAACAGGGTGCCCTGCTGCTCATCAGTCCCCTCACTCTCAGGGTCAGGGGCCAAGTCGAGTTCCTGCAAGGGCTGGAATCGGTTGGACACCTCAACCACTGGAGAAGCTATCGCTGTACGGCGTGCACGCTCTTTCCTGCGCTGCCGACCTACAGTCACCCAACTTTCTCTCCCTGCCTGTTCTGGGATCCCAGTACCACCCTGCTTTGGCGTACACACCATTTCTCTAAACGACATACTACGTAGTTCCTCTAGGAACTCTACTGATTGCGAACTATGTAGCGCTGCCAACTGGCCCTGAAGATCAAGGATCTTGCTCTCCAGATGCTCAATTAGCTGGCACCGGTGGCAGACAAACCCACCCTGGAAATCTCTTTCCAAAAGTGCGATCATCCTGCAACCGTCACATAGTTTTGGCCACATTTTGAACCCCCTACCTAATGACTTTGCTCACCCTAGATAAAAGAAAATTACTAATGCCGAGATAGAAGCCGAGGAACCACAATTTATCAATTTATTTACAAAAGGGTCATTCCGTGTGGTTTCACCAGATGGTGGTTGCCACACCATTTTTAAATTAGTCTTACATTTGTATGTCACTAGATAGTCACAAAAGTACTTTCTATGCAAAATTGTAGGCCTGTAGCTCAAATAGTTACTGAGTTATGGGGGTCTGAAATTTTCAGAATTTAGGCTATAAATAGCCAAGAAAAGCCTCGCCAGGGTTTTTTGCATCTTTAAGTGGTTAATTCTCAGCCTCTAGACATATCAGAGAGCTGTAAGTTGGTATACAAGGCCTCTGCATGTAGCTAGTGCTCCACAAACATCCCCAGGTGTTTCCCTACACTCTGCAGGCCATGGGGGCTTGCTAAAAATGCCAAAAATTAAGAAAAACCTACTCACGAGTGGGGTTTAGGGCCTTAAAGGTACTAGAAATACTGCACAGAAGTGTTCTGATACCCCTGGGTTCCATTCTACACAAACTTGTGTGATAACTTAGCAAACTGGAGCTTTCTAGATACCTCAGTTTGGAAAATATGAGCTCCCAAAGTTGGAAAAGATTTTTAATTGGCTGTTTTTGGTGGCAAAAATCTCCATGTGGGACAGGTGCCAGAGACCCCAACTTTTTCTAAAAGACAGCTCCATCTGTCTTCTGTCACTGTACAAAAAAGCAGCAGGGTTATATTTGTAGTTTCTGAGATATTTTTATTCAAAATGGCATGGGTGATGCCAAAATCGTTTTTTTGCTTTTCACTACTTTAAATTGGGATACAAGTATTAGAAGTCACTCCAATGGCAGTATTATGTATATTTTGTTCTTTTTGAAATGTTAATTGTGAAAGAGGACTACTTTCAAAAAGTATAATGCCCTTTTTGTGTCACAAGGTCTAGCTTAGAGGCATCCCTGTAGATATGTTGACACCGATTTGCAATGCATACATGTAAATGTAAATCCAGGTAATTCGATTATATTCTTGGTGTTGAGAGCTTACAAAGATTCGTTTGCTAAATCAGCTGCAGAAAAAAAAAAAACAGGCGAGTACCACAGTCCCTGAAAATTGTTTTACTTTGTATACCGCACAATTCACTTAGTTCGACAATTATTTAGCATTTATTTTCTTAATTTAGCGTTTAAATTTATTTTACTTTACCTTACTTTGCTTTGCTCCCAGGAGACTGAAACCCCCCCCAAAAAATCCCCGTCGCTTTTATTTGACCAGATTAGGGACTTAATTTGGCTGTTTGCTCACCGAGTTGTTACAGGGGGAAAAGGGGGAAAGATACGGGGGGAAGATTCTCTCTGTCCCTGCTGCGACAAAGGTTATACCTCGGGAGCAAATCGTCTAATCTTTATTGTTGTTTGAGTCTTAACACACGAATTATTTTAAGAAAACCCCGTAAACACAAAGGTAAATTCTCAGCTTCAATCCCACACGACTTCCTCTCTTCCTCTCTAAACTCTAGCAGAGTGATCACCAACAAACAGCGCTACAGCACAGCCAAGAGGTCAGCCAAGGACCCAAGAGGTCAGCCAAGGTCTTGCTTAAGCAAGACCTCATACATATGATAACGTGAAAAATCTCATTATAGACAAACCAGAACAGAGCCATTAGGAGTTTTGAGTGAATTTTCCTCTATTTACTGACCTACTGCGGAGCAACAGGAGCTTTAGATGTTGATTAAAACCAAAAATGGTACCCACAGGAAAACACACAGTCATTTGTCTCTTTCACAGTGCATAAACAAGAATATAAACATGGCTGCTTACCTCCCACGCTCCCCCGGGCCAATTGAGCAACTACCCGCAAATACCGCCATAGGCTGCATCTCTAATTAGACGGAGAGATGTCATCACTTCACGAGTGTAATTGGTGATACTTGAGTGTCATTACAGATATAACAGAAGTACCCATGTGGGTTTTGACATCATCCTGGCTCATGGCTTAAAGCTGTGTGAAAGGATATCTCTTTTTGCAGGTATATGAGCCAGGTTCTGGATGTCACTACCCTGCGTGAGTGAACACTTCATGGCTTACAAGTGCAAGGTCTGAGTAGCCAGGCTCTTTTTAGAAACCTAAGCCAATTATATGTGAATTTTCACCAGCCTGAAAAATTGTGATATTACGACGCCAATATCAAACTTCCACTTAGGGAAATGCAGAATTAAGCTTTTTTTTTTTGCCAAAAGCACTAATTTAGCAAGTCCCCAATGAAACTAGACATCCAGCTCAGGAAAATCTAGCTATAGCCCAGTGATAATCTCTCCCTTGATGAGACAAAGATATCGGCTGTCATCTGGCACATACTTTATGACTGAAATAAAATGAGAGAGGTAATCTGAGAGATTGTTCAATAAAGCTCACAAACAAGCTGTGCATGATTTCTCCAGACAGAAGGGCGAAAATGTAATTTTATACTCCACTGTAACTTCTGGATAAAATTATTCATGGAATAACGCTTTACACCCTCTGTGAAACAGTTGAAACAATAGGCTGCCTCCCACTTCACTCCATAGTTCCCACAGAGACTATTTTCTCTGATGTCCTCCTGACCGGGTCCCACCCTCTCTGCTTCCTCTTATCTTCAGCTGCTGCTACTACAAGATTCTGTGCCCCTCGGTCTCTTCCCGTCCCCTGACTAGTAGGTGTGAAATTCTACAATTTCATAAATTCCTCATCCCACCAAACCTTTGCCCCCTCATTGTCTGTGCAGGAGTTTCTGCCTTGAAATCTATGTTTTCCCCATCCGTTTTTTATGTTGCTTTTTAAAGATGGCGGTTTCCAGAGTATGGTTTCTGATTCCAAGCTCTCCTGCACTTGAGTGATTAATGGGTCTCAGAGTTGTTTTTGTTTGTGTAATAGAGGAGGCGTATAAACAGCTAAAAGATGGCTCCTCGTGCTGCTGCCGTGCGTGTCGTACCTGTGCAGAGCTCTCACGCTCTGTTTTGAACCGTCACGCCCGCTGAAGGAGAATCATGACATGGTGATTAATCACAGCTGCAACTGCGTAACTCTTCTGCCACACTGGACACTGCTACAGCTGGACTCTCCCTGCAGTACTCAACATGCTGCTCCGTCCAACCCCATCGCCATCAGGGCCCTGCACTACCAAACGACAGAAATAGGAGCAGACATTTACCACTGTTCAGGCCCATAAAGAGCATCTAGAATTCAAACACTGCCCATGGGATCTGCGCTCAGTGCAGAATGACTTTTATGATTTTGAATTTAAAGAAATCCATAAAGGAGGAAGGGGGAAGGGCACTGAATGCATTGAAGACAGCTGGACTCAAGGAAAAGGGGGGCTTATTGACATTCTGGTTCTTAGAAGCTTTCTCTAAGTCTACTATAATTTAGTTGGGATTGGGGACTTGGGTAGACTGGGGCAGGAATTACAGCACCTTATCTATGAAAGACCAAGACCTGACAGGATGACAACAGGACAGAGGTTCTGTTAAGAAATGTGAATTTGTCACTTCTTCCATTCATCTAAAGTCCAGTACTTCATATTTTAGTACATAATAGTCTATCATTAGAGCATTGTTCCCATTTATTCTACTGACCAGACTATGCAAAGTCACCGTTTGATTATTTCTATCCGAAATGTGATGAGTGGTTTGACTGTGTGTAAACATTTTATACAGCACATAATCAAAATTTTCATGATTGTTTTCTTGCATTTAACTGGTGCTAATGACCCTTTCTTGTCACATGATTGGGTGACTACAAACTAGCTCCTGAATTATTGAAAATCATTTTCCATATATAAATTTCTTTGCATCAGGAATTTTAGAACTGTTATTGTAATGCGTTTCTCTGTTTCTCCGACATTCTTTTTCTTAGTTATTTTTTGTTTCTCTCTTTATTTTTCAGTTGAATAATACATTCAAAGAGGCTTTTTTTTTTAGTAACCAGAGGTTGCTGACTGATTGATAAGACCTTATAACAATTATAAAACCTTTTAGCACATATATGAAACCACTAACAAGTCAATGATTGGGCATGGTTGCAAGTGCTAAAAGGTTTTTGCATAAACGTCTTCACAGATCAGGTCCTATGCATGAATTTCACACAAAGAGCTTCTGTTCTTCAGAGTACTGTTTCCAGCCGATTTTCAAGCGTCCAGTTTTTGCATGAATTTTCCTGTCTTTTCTTTCTGGAACAAATTCCAACTCCTCTTTTTTTAAGAACCATTTTTATTCTAGCCTTTTTAGCAAAAAAAAAAAAAAACTTTCACAAGACAATAAAAGGACAGCACTCATAACACACTGCTTTCTAAGATGGCTTTTATTGCTTCATATGTCATCGGTATTGTGTTAGATGTCACTCTTTATAGATTTGTATAGAATCACACACTTAGTATCCCGGTTAAACATTTTAGTCCGTATGATTCCAGGAGTCATAAAAAAAGATTTAGAGTTGAAAATTGCTGAATAAATATTCTTTACTCTTGGAGCTTTGTCCAGAATAAACACATTTTAGAGTGCGCAACTCTTTAGAGAGACATGGATTACTATTTCATTTTTATGTTTCATATAAGTAGATTCTTTCCTACAACTGGTTTCTCAATGAGCAACAATTCAACAATAAACTCAAGGTTAAACACAGATTCTTTCGCGTAGCCATTCTATTTTGGAAAAAAAAGGGAATGTATTGCACCATTCTTGCAGTTCTGATGATGATTGATAGTGGTTGTTTGTCACAGTCTGTTGTGACAGTGGCTCATTCCTTCAAATCTTTAAGTAATAGCTGGTTGCTGTGTTAGGAGCTGATTACTGACCTGCCCACACCACCACTAACACCACCACCACGCCCCACCCTCGTACTCATGATATAATTTTACACACAAAACCAATAAACTTTGTAAAAAAAAAAACAACCAAAAACAAAACATTTTGGCCCAACAATCCACTTCCGAATGAGGCTAGTGTCAGCCAATTATATGGGCAAATCAGACTGAAGGACGGGAGGGAAGAAATGTAACAATGCTACAACGTAACTGATGTGTTTCCTCGGACACCAAAGGCTGAGATGGAACAAATCAACTTAAGGCTCAAAAGGCTTCTTCTTTTTTCCTCTTCAACTGAAGGAGTGCTTACTATTAACCTAACAGTACTAAGAGTATTTTTAGCACACGTGAACGGATTCTGGAAAGATCTGAGAGGGAGAAATGCTGCTATGGCCACCCATGAAGGGCTCCACAGCTGCAAGTACATGCGCACGCATGCACTCATGTGCACGTGGTACTCGCAAAAATGCATGCACATACACTCATCTATACACATGCACGCGTTCCTGCTCGCATTTGAACACGCGCACATGAGGAGTTTGTTTCTGAAATGCAATAAGTGCCAAAATTACAAAAATTGAGATAATATCATATAGCCCTGTGCTTCTTACACACGGTGCAAATATCTGTTATTAGAAGTTCATACTGTAAGTTGATTTTTTTAATAAAACACCAACACCGACATAGAAAAAGTTGATTTACACAAAATGAGTTAAATGGATATATTGCATTTTGGTAAGAAACTCTTCATATGCACATACATCTACATGCATTCACAGTGAGTGCCAAAATTCATTGGACAGCACCACATTTGTTATTTTGGTTTTGTACTCTTGCACTCTGAGTTTCAAAGAATACAATCACAGAAAGTTTGCATTAATCTGAAGGTGTTTTCATCCATATTGGATAATCTGTTTAGAATTGACACGGTCCTCTCCATTTTTTGGGAGCATAAAATACTTTTGGACAGTAAACATAATGTAACGTACTCATTTGCAACTTTTGTTCACGTATCCTTGGACAGCTAGAAGCCCATGACACACAGCCATGAGCAGATACCATCTTCCCCGGTGATGCTTTGCCAGGCCTATACTGCATCCAACTGCAAAACCTGCTTACTGCAACTTTTTGCCCTCTGTCTCCTCCATTAAAATGCATGTGTAGTTGGACTTGGATCCAGCGATTAACTCTGGCAACAGAGCCAAAATAGCAAAAATGTATCAGTGCCCAGTCACGGTCAAATGCTGCTCAATTTATGAGCAAATAACTCAAATTTACAGATATGGATGCATAATAATTTTTGCAGCAGTGATGATTGCTTTATGAAAATGCTGCAATATGTACAGTTGACTAGATGAAAAAAAAAGAGCAACAGAGAGAGTGAGAGAGAGAGAGCTTTGACAACTGTTTTGAATTTTATGAAGCTACACATTGACATAAAAACAAAGGAACTTGTCAGAGGTAAAAGGTACAGACTAATAGCTTCTCATCAGCCCCTGGATATTAGGGTGTCATACAAAGAAAAGGCGCACTCACACATGACTTTTTTTCTTTCTTTTCGTAACATTTTCTTGGCGGCAGACCTCCAGTGCTGACAGGACTTGGCGCTGTGCCCAGACGGCTGTGTGGAGAATAATATCTGCCAGAACTTGACCTAGCAGCCCCGAGGTTTGAATCCCGCCCTTTAAATCTTCTGTGCGTTCAGAGAAACAACATCAGTTACATAATTACAAAGAATGTACGTATTACAGCAATTTGTTTGATTTAACTTGTCACGTCTTACTGGATCCCGGAGTCCCAGCTCGGTTTTCATCCCTGGCCGGTCGCAGCCCTCTCCCTGCATTCCTCTTTTAGGAAATAAATACAGAGAAGAAGAGCAAAAAGTCAGAAAAGCTAAGATTAAACTCAACTTAAGAGTGTCTCATCGTATTCCTCAAGGCACAATCAAGGCAGGAGTTAATTCATGATTTATTAGTATTCCAATACCTTGTTTCTTAGATTTAATTTTCATCAGCATTAATAATGGTCATATCACATTAACCTCTATTTAATATGATGTGTACTTAACGTTGGTTTACACAAATGAAAAGCAGACTGGCAAGTTCATAATACGGCAAAATGAACTTTCCTAAATGAATAATTGTTATGAATCATTATGACTACTGAAAAATTGTATTAATGTCACCTTCTTACTGTAAAAAAAAAACAAAAAAATTCATATCCCCTCCCAATCTGTTGTGAGGTACGTAAGTTCATGTTAAAACTTAAAAACAAAAAACAAAACAAAACAAAACCCCCCGTTAACCTGTTAATGAATTAATTTTAATTAGTGCCAACTTCATCACAGCAAAATTCAATAACTGAAGTGAAAATTAAAAGTATCTTTACTTACTTTGAGGATGAGTCAGTATCTCTGTAGAAGTACAATCATTTCAACTATTGTTGGTTTGTCATGACCTGATCTCCATGGGCGGGGCGTAGACGGCGAAGGGCATTAATTTCGGTGGGTCTTAATGGGCGGTATTTGGGGGTTGTCACAAGAAAGGTGAGCAATGGCTAGAATGGCGCCCCCTGCCAGATGAAATTATTGTGCAGGCTGTTCAGTTCAGATAGGGAGTGCTACGATGCAGACATGCCACTGGGCAGTACAAACTCAGATCAATTGCCTGGCAATACATCCAGTGCACTGTTATAAATTGACAGAATTTAACAGTTAAATTAATGCATTATCTTGTTATTTTAACTGTTAGCAGAGTCCTGTGCACATTTAACTGTGGTTTACAGCTAAAATACTCCAAACTTCTGTTATAAACTGATTGTAAAATTACAGTTAAGCTAACTGGCAAAAAGGTGCCAGTTAAAACAACAGGCAAAAAAGATGCTAGTTAATAAGTGTGTGGAGGACATGCATACATGCTAAACTATGCAAACCCAAACTGGGAGACGATACGGAAAAGGCCAACTGACGGAACTATCAAATTTTTTTAAATATAACAAGGATCAGAGTATATCAATGAAGAAAAAAATCTCCTAAAATACACAGATTCCGTTCGCTGAGCCTAAGTTGGGCCCACAGAGAGGAGACTCAGATACTAAAAAAATTGTGGTACGGAGTCCAATCAGCCTCCATTACAGACGTCATATGTGGCTCTCGCTCCCCTCACATACTAACGTCTGCACACACCAGCTAGTTTTTGAGTCCCATGACATTATGGCGGTGTTAAAAATAATCAAACACCCTTTTGGGTGTCCCTGGTCAAATATTAATTAACAAAAATGGCAGGCACAGAAACTCCTAAAAAGTTGTTGTTTATGACATTTCTTTTGTTTTTATAATAAGCATCGGATTGAAGAAAGAGAAAATACGTTTATATGGAAACAGCCAACTCAATATTCCTTCAAAATTTAAGTTCTTTCCATAAAAAGCGAGCTGTTTGTGTGCCGTAAGAGATGCTCACGTTTATTAGAAAGGTTCTCAAGACTAAAAAGTCGACTGGATGAGAATATAAAGGAAATCAAGTGACTTAACCATGATAGCGACCGGCCCTGCCTCAAGCATTTAACTACTAAAACGTCTACCAAAGTGCTCTGCTCTGTCGCTATAGAACTTGTGTTCAGGAAAACTAAAACGGCGATGAAACATGGAGAAATTTCACCTTTTGAACATCTAACATGTTAGTGTTGGTTAGCCTCCTTTACAGATGTCCTACGTGTTGCGCTTACCTCCCATAACAAAATGTGCTCAGAAATCTTAGAGCCCTCTCTAATTACCCCACTCGAGTGTGCAGAAGTTAGTGTGTGAGGGATGCGAACCACATAAGACATCTGCAACTGAGACTAGAATTCAATCAGGTGTCAGTATAAACAGCTGAATATCCAGAGTCTGAGTTTTCTGACATTAATCATTATTAACATGGTCTGATAAAAATAGATCACCAAACTAGTCTTCTCTTTATTGCCACATAAGCCTCCCAGGCTTTTCCCTGTTGTAAAATATTACTGTTCCAGCATTACCTCTTTTTTTCACGTCTCTGCCCACACTAAACCAGTGATAGACAAAAGAGGGCTTGTCTGTGTGCGGAAAACCTTGGCAAGCTGATTCCATTTCCTTTTTCCGATTAATGAAACAACTTCCAAACCGCATAATTTTAAACCAGGCATTATGCACTGTAATTTGAAGGCTTTTCCTGATTATATTATGACATGTTTCATCAGATACAAATGCTTGCCACCAGCAGTATGCGAGTGAATTGAATGATTTCAAACCAATCGGCTTAAAGTTGTTTTTTTTTTTCCCCCTCTACAGGTCCTTTTACAAAAAAGGAAGAACATATTTCTTAAAGAAAACAGTTGGGGACGTGTTTTTGTAATATCATGCCTATAAATAGGATAATAATTAGATTCTTACTCCTGTTCATGCTTGAATGGCCCACGTTAATGTTTATAATGAGGGAAAGTATGATGGGTATGTGTGTATTTCCGCCCACACTTTATTTTCTGTCCTCTGTTCCCAGTGAAGATATAAAAGGAAGGAATGAAGCCCACCTCCCCTCCCCCTGCCTCCTAATTTTAACCCCCGCACAAAGTTTAAAGCTTCGAGCACAGCTGGGTGCCCCTTTGTAAGCAAACGCTCAGAGTATTATGGTGCGACTAATCATTCCCCGTACAACTGGGCCCTCTGACTCCGCAAAACCATTACGGTGCCATAATGTTTAAGGGATGGGCTCTTTGATCTAAGTTGACAAACTGCAGGAGCCATCTCACCATTTCCACTCTTCCTTCATCTTTGCTTCTCACATTCACTCCCTCATGTTTCCATCACCCTCTTGCTCATCCTGCACTTCCTGTCAAATTTCCTTGCTTCTGCTTTCTGCCTCTGTTTCAGTCCTTCAAACCTCCCCGCAGCTTTTTATTTAAAAAAAAAAAAGAATAGAGCAGACCCACCTTTACATGAGCATCACGAGCAAAAATTGAGGGTGGGGGCCGGATGAGGGCTGTGACAGCCAACCAGTCAACAGCCTAAAGATCGTGCCATGCGGCCTTTCCCATAAGCACTCCCATTTATTCATTTCCTGGATTCTCTCTGTGTTCCTCTAGGGCACATAAACCTGGTAAACAAATGGCTCAGAATGGACATGGAGCAAATGGGCCGTGATTAAAAACAAGACAATCTGTGTGTGTGTGTGTGTGTGTGTGTGTGTGTGTGTGTGTGTGTGTGTGTGCGTGTGTGTGTGTGTGTGCCTCTGTGTCTGTGGGTTTTTATATACTGATGGGAACCAAAAGATCCCTCAATGATATTAAAGTCTGAAAAAACAAGCTCTGTGGGGACCCAATTAATATTAGGGCCCCATGAAGAATTCTTTCATTCTGGCCTAGGTTTTGGTGTTGGGTTACTCTTGGAATTCTGGTTAGATCTTTGTCTTTAAAGTTGAGATTATTAGAATTTGGCTTTGGGTTAAGTTAGGTTAGGCTTTTAAAGTTAAAAGTTTGGCTGTTTTGGGGGGCTTGTGGGTTAGAGTTAAGCGTAGCGCTAAGATTAAGTTTAAGGTTAGGGTTATGGGTAGGGATACAGAAATAAAATTTTGGAGCGATAAAAAAAGAAAAAAAAAATATATATATTGGTCCCCACAGGACTGCGAAAACAAACGTGTGTGTGCGTGTGTTTGCGTGCGTGTGTGTGTGTGTGTGTGTGTGTGTGTGTGTGTGTGTGTGTGAGTGTGTGTATGCGTGAAGTGAATGCAGGTATCACAATGACATTTTCCTTACAGTCACGCTGATTCCCAAGAACTCATAAAGTCTAAATGATGTATCATGTTATGGATTAATTTTTCATGTAATGGTTCTCCCATAGGTTCCCATTTTGCTTTAAACTATAAAAACATTTACATTCTCACACTACCATTCAAAACCACATTTACACTCGCTGCAGTTAGGATACATACATCAAGTTCCATATGCTTGATCCAATCATTTATCAGCTGTAATGGGCTCTAATGTTCTCCAGTCAGAGGTAAAGTCTGCATGTTTTTTGGCATGGTCTGTGTGAGTTTGCACACAGTCCTTGTGGATTCTGTGATTGCCCCAGCACATTGCAAGGCAAGAAGGTCCCCCACAAAATCTAGACAAGTGGAAACAAACCAGATTTTAAATTATGTCTGCGCAACAGGGACCTTTCCAAAGGCCATTCCCATGCCTTGAAACATTCAACCTATTCATGCTCTATCTTTAAATTATATTTTCCAGGTGAAGAGTTCAATTAAGTAGCAGTTAATTAGATCGAAAGAGTGCGTGAAGCAGTTTTGTGAAGTTATGGTATCTAAGATGTGGCCAAGGACAATACTGGATAATGGATCCACATTGGGATAGACCTCAAATTATTTGTGTCAACAAGCTTGTCATGCTAAGTAAGAACAGACATGGTATCCCCATAACGATAAAAAAATGGCAGACAATACATTTCAGATTATTTTCTCTGTCAAAAGCTAGCTTATTAACACCATCAAATTAATACATCTGTTCTTTTATTTTGTGTAGCACATTGTCTTTGCAATATTTCCTGTAGCCAACAAGATGTGAGGCCTTCTGCAGAGGACTTCTGAATTACCAGGTCGCACAGTTTTAGAGACACTGCTGATTTGAAGGAGACAGAGCTGCAAGGGAATATTTTGGGAATATGGCAGCCCTCCTGTGATCTGGAAAAACCTAGTAAGTTTATCAGTGGCAAAGATCTTGCAATTGAACAAAAATTTTCGATTCTGGAATTTTCCTCACAGACAAAAAGTGTGATAGAAACAAGTTCAAATGGGGCTAATAGCTAGTTATTTTCACCACTCTTAATTACTGCAAATTCAGGTTAAACTCAGTTTCTACCAAAACTGACACAGGTACTAGGTTTTTCCAGATCACAGGAGAGCCTCAGATGACCAAGTTTGAGAAGATTTAATGACAATTCAGAATCAAAGGACAGTGACTCAAAAGCCCTGGATTTAGCAGGTTTGGGGTCACTGCAGGTATTCTGGACCAGGGTGGATGTTTTAGAAATGCTACCAACTCACTGGACCTGAATAGAGTTGTTTTAAAGATACTGCAGGGTTGAGTGGTTTAAGAGATAAAACAGATGTGTGGGACCAGGGTTGAGTAGTTTTACTATTGTGCTGGTACAGTTTTACAACTTGGGTATTGTTTTAGGGCTCTAATTTAACTGTTTCAGGGGCACACATCATTGGAACTTGTGACCCCAGCTGAGGAACCTTCGCCCACAGACCTGAGTAAATAACCCTCCCCTCCCACCTCATCCCCTGGTCAGGATGGGGAGGCCCTCTCCCCCGCGTCTCTAGGAAAGAGAGAGGGGTTGATGGATTACACTCTTGTCAGGCTGACTGATCAGGATTCAGATAGCCTGTGCAGTGTCTCTCAATCACTCACAGAGGAGTGTGACATGTGTCACATCTAGCACTATTAATACTGTGCGTCAACGATCATTGTTTCTGTCTAACCTTCTTCATACTCATGAGGTCTTAACTGGCTGTCTCCAGTCACCACTTTGGGTACAAGAGCAACTAGAATGTGTGCATGTCTCCCCTTCCCTGCCTAACCCACCAGACGGATGGACAGGCAGATTCAAAAAGGCACCACTGCAAGACCTGAGTAGTAAGTATGCAGAGTTTTGTTGAGATCATGCGAATGGTTGTGGAGTTATGGTCCGCACAAGAATTTAAGAGATCTGGACGGACAGACAGACGGATGGACACACAGGCACATACCAAAAGGCACCACTTCAGGACAAGTATGCAAAGTTTTGTTCATTTTGATCATGCAAATGGTTTTGGAGTTGCACTCCGGAAACAAAGTGGGAACGCCAACGCGAACACGCAAGCAAACTCGATCGGTAACTGAGCCTAAAACAATATGTCTCCTCTCTTCCTCCAGGGGGAGACATAATGACTCAGCCATAAGGCCACAACATTCCACCTTACACTGATGCGTGTCTCTAGTGTGGGGTAGAATCCTTTGATTGAGAGAGTTACAACACGAGGGTCCCTGAAACACATGATCAGGATACGCACAAATCCATTTTTCACCCATCATATTCTCAGGCTCTTCATCAAAGTAAATGAGTTAATAAATGCATAACTTCCGCATTTGTGGCGGCAGCAATAGGTAAGAGAAAGGCCACAAAATGTACAGGCTTTGTGCTGACCCAGAAAGAATAAAAATGGGAGCTATTAAGTCCTGATGGCAGGAATTTCAAAGTGGTCATCATTTATTCGTGAGCCTGTTCTCTGGATGTTAATTGAATCGCTTTATCTTGGCCTCTGACTAAACTGAATTAAATAAATGCATTTGCAATACTTGACGGTAAATGGTACAATGTAGCTTGCTCGGATTGACAAGAAAAATGATGAAAGTGACTCGAAAGGTGATAGGTAGCCCTTAGGTAGTCCTCCTCAAGACAATCTTTTTACAGTTGGGATATTACATTGCCTAACGGAGTCAGTGGTCCTAACTGCCCTTGTCACTAAGAAGTCTTTAAAATGCCATGGATACCCAAAAAATTAGGCAAAAAAACTTTTTAGGGTTGTCTCTCATCAATGATCTCCTTTTACTGTCCCTTCTTCACCAGTAAATCACAAAATTATACGGTACATATTCAAACTGCTTGCAAAATGGCGGTCAGTGATGTCACATTGAGTATCATTAGATATGTGACTTAGTCCATTTTTTTCAAGCATACTTCGTTCAATTTAGTTAAAAACATCTTCCATTTCCAGTTGCCACTGGATGGATTATGACACCGCCCTCACCTCACCTTAAAGCCATTACATCTCCAAACCCATTCCCATTTCCCTAATCACCAACTAAGAGATAATTTGTTCAGTTGCGAGCATCAATCCGTATCTATTTCCCTCAGCTTGCATTCTTGTTCATTGCCATAATTATCAAGCAACTTCCTATCCACATTAATGGTAGACTTAACATAAAACATCAATGTTGAACGTAGCTTCTGAATTTCTGCAGCTCACAAATCGGTATCTTTATTTCTGCGTTTGTGTACGATCGGCTAGATAAGCCTAAGAAAACATTTATAAAGATGTGGTTTTGCCGGCTCAGGTCCGTGTGTTAAGGATCCTCATGTAAAATAAAGTGGTGTCTACAATCTGTAAGGGTTCTCACCTTGCATTCCCTCCCCTACGGCTTGTTCTCACCTCCAACTTAATGAGCTGCATTTGTTGCTCGTTGAGGTGGAGGTGATTACCTCGGTCCTTTGTCTCAGCATTCTCCTGTTTTTACCCAGCGTTTCAGGATTTCACCTTGTGTTTCTGCTCCCCAGGCTTATCTTTGTATGTTGGGTTTTCTTTTATTAAAAGTCCCCCCCATTTCTTAATACTATAATAATCACAGGCTTATATATTGGTCTTCATTATTCAGTAAATAAATTGTTTGATTATTAATCAAGCGATCTTGAGCAGGAGCAGTTTGATAGCAGTTATGCGTTTTAAAAAAAAATTGAAAATCCCAAAACGTCGGCGTTACCACCAGGGGGATGTTGGGCTTTAGGAAGTTTAATGCATTTTCAATATTATTCAGATTGGGGCTGGCAACACTCATGTTGAAAAAAGTGTATATGACCTTAAATTAGCAAGATTTGAAAGTCAGGAAAAGTTAAGCTGAATTTGAGAGCATGAATCCAAGAGATTGTGACTTATTGTAGGATATAGGAGACATCCCATCGAAAGAAAAAAATTGTGACCAAAAAAAAAAAAAAATGTTCAAGACTGAAATTGACCGGGGTGATATCAGATGTAAAACCCCATAATCCTTCTGTAGACTGACTGACATGGTTGAAGGGATCAGACAGAGGGCACGGTTTAGTTTCATATTCTTTGTTTCCCAAATTCTAAGCTGAGAGCTCACATCTTGTGATGTAAGTGGGGTCACATGACAGAGAAAGGCCTAGACGGTCGGGTTTCTGTAGGCAGACGGTTGGCGTTACGCACGGCTGTCTCCTGCTCATTTCCACGCATCACTGCTCTCAAAATTAAAGGCCAATGAAGTGACACGCAAATATTCCTCCCTCAGCACCCCACATCCGAGGATTATATATAGCAATGTAGGGCACCCTTCTTGCTGAACAAAATGGCAGGACAATCTAGTATTCGTTTAAATTTACTACAAGAAATTTGTGGAATCAAATCTGGCCTGGAGCCTTTCTGTGTAGAGTTTAAATGTTCTCCCTGTGTTTGCGTGGGTTTACTGTGAGCACTCTAGCTTCCTTTCACAGTCCTGAGGCATGCATATCAGGCTAACTGAAGACTCTAAATTGCCCGTACATACGTAGGTATAATTGCCTGAATGGATGGTGACTATTTCCCATCACTGGTGCCATCAATGGGCTCATCTTCCTACCTGTGAAGTGTCTAAATCATTACAAACCTGTTGTGCACATAGGAGAGATTACTAGACAGTACGCTGACACAGTGCAGTGGTTTGTACTGTTGCCTGACACCAAAAGCCCTATGGGTTTGAATCCATCAAATTGGGCCTGGGCCTTTGCGTGTTGAGTTTGCTTGTTATTTGCATGCTCACATGGGTTTACTCGGGTGCACTGGCTGGAGTCTCGAAATTGCCCTCAAATGTGAGTATCTGAGTAAATGGTATGCAATTCTACATGGTTAGAAACATTGAATGACTCTATAGATGAATAATAATGTGCTGAAAGTGTCCTTAAAAAATAGATAAATAAATTACTTGGCCTTTACATACTTTTGTATATTTCAGTGCCTTAGCCACCGCCCACATCCAGCGCTGTGAAAAAAATATTTTCCCCCTCCTAATTACCAAAATATTTGCATATTTATCACATGTAAATACGTATATCAGATCATCTGACTAATTTTAATATTAGACAGAGATAACCCAAGTAAACACAAAATTCCATTTTAAAAGCTACCTTGCCCTATGTAGAATAAGTAATTTGCTCTTTAGCTACTAAATGAACCAATTAAACAAATTGAATTAAAAATTTTGTTCAATTTTACTAGACAAACCCAGGCATGATTACTGCGAACCCTCTTTCATCTAAACCTGTCTGGCAACATGAAGTGAGAAAAAAGCAGGACACTATGCCACAATCTTAAGAAATTGAAGAACAGATTAGAAACAGTTATTGACATCTATCATTCTGGAAAGGGTTACTTAGCCGATTTATTAGATTGTGGGACTCCATCAAACTACAATGAGAGCCATTATCTATAAATAGAGAAAACTTTGAGTGCGAAGCCTTCCAAAGAGTGGCTGGCTGACCAAAATTCCTTCAACAGAACAGGTAGTCACAAAAGAACCCAGACTAACATCTAAATAACTGCTATGGCATGACCTTAACCCTCCTATTATAAATATTACTAACACATTTTACCCTTGGGGTCAATCTGACCCCAGGGATATTTGCCTCCAGAAAATGATTTACATAAAATTGTTGACCAAGTTTTTGTATCAGGCACTTCGTTCATTTGTTGAATACATAAATAACCCCTTGATAATGAAACTTACTAGTGAGTTGACCTGTCCTCTAGCGCAACCATCAGGCCAAACTTTTAAATTAGAATTTATTTATCTTGAAAATTTTTCATATAAATCTTATCAAATTTACTGACAACATTATTGACCAAAAGAGGATGAAGCCCATTGGTTTTAGTGATAGTATGACCTTTCCTGTAGTGCCACCATCAGGTCAAACTATCAGTTTTAGAGTTAATGTATCTTAAAAATCTTTCATCAAAAGAATTTGGGGTGCACATTCATGACTCTCACAGAGTGAACTATGTTGATTGATGTTGGTGACCCCTCGCCCTTTCCTCTCATAAACATATTTATTTACTTTTTTAATCTATATTTTTTATAATATTAGCAGCGCTAAGTCTACCCCGCTATTGAAGTGGGGAAAGGGACAATATTATATTCCCATTTTTGGGAAGGGATTGTGTCCGCTGGTGGTTGACAGAGAACAGGAGCGTCAACACTCTCATTCTCATCAGATGAGAATGCCTCAAAATCAGGGTCCTCCTCAACATGTCTCTATGTCACTTTCACTGTCAAAGGACAATACAGACAGTAAACCTATTCCCAGAGGACATTTTCAAGCGAGAGAGCATGCAGATTGCAGTATACTTTGCTCCTACCTTATTTTGGATGAACTACCAATGTCCTTGCGGGCATACCCATCCTCCGCAGCGCGGGAAATATCAGTTCTACTTCGGCAGGTGTGAGAAGGTCACACATACTGTACACACACACACACACACACACCTTCATGCCCATGGTGCGGGAAAGTTCTCATGACAATATTGTTTCCCCCTCCCCCATGTCACGTTGGCACCAACAATGGAAAATCGTGGTCCCTCTACTCACTTCAACATGCTGCTAAGAGTGTCCAACCAGACACACGGGCAGTCATGTTGAAGACATAGAGTCATTATTCGAGCTCTTCAAATAATCATCATTTGAAAATATTGAACATGAAATGATAAGGGGAGGCATGTGTAATTGGAAAGACTTGGATGTGATCAACTCGCAAGCCTACATTGGCTTCCTCATTTTGGCAGGGGTTCACAAGTCAATTTGTTTCTCACATGCCCACACCACGAGAAGTATTGAAGTTCTCAAGGGAATAGTTGTGTCCCCCCCCCATTATGTATCAACTCAAAAATATCAACTCTGCATTTGCAGGTGTGGGGATGTTAGGTCACACACACAGACAGACAAGTTTTACAGAGCTGAAACAGCTTGGGGTCAAATTGACCCCAGAGGAACACCAATGCGTGCAAAATGTGTTCAGCACATTGAAAAAATATCATCATGAAAATTTTATGCTTAATCAGTTGTCCCCATCAAATTAGGAAAAGTCATGAAATATGAAGCAAAAAAGAAAAAGTCAACTATTATTTTTTGAAAGATAAACATTGAATGGGGTCAAATTGACCCCAAGGATAATAGGAGGGTTAAATAGACAGTTCAAGCTCAAAAATCCTTCAATGTGGTTGAAGTAGAACAATTCTGCAAAAAAGTGTGGGCCAAAGTGTTGTGTTCTGGGGTCCTGGCCTTTGGCCAGGACAGCATTTATGGTTTTAACAGTTTCATGTTTCAAGATTTCATAGTTTCATCGTCCATAGTCCAGTCATGTTCATAGTCACAGTTTTAACAGTTTCTTGTATCAGGTTCAAGCATTCCATAATTCATGTTCCTTGTCCATGTTTTTGTTTTTGCCAGGTCTGCCAAGCCACTCCACCGCTTGTCTGCGTTCCGCCCCGTGCCTTCGTTGTTGCACATTTCTGAGCTATGGTTGGCTTTGGTATTTCCCCTTCCTTCTGTGCTGTGCTGATTCGGGGCTGTCTAAGCTTAATTGGCAATTTACTGTTTTTAAGTTACTAACATTTACTAACATTCACTGGGTGGTGTAATTCTTAGATAGGCACATTACTAATACTACTAATTTAGACAGGGAGTTTATTGTCATGATTCCTGCTTTACTATTTCAAGTCTTGCTGTGCTTTTCTGTTCGTAACATTCATGCTTGCTTTCAAACTGCATACTTAATTGGTACTTAAGCTGAGCACGCTCATTCTCTTAATGAGAAAGTCTTGTCATCCTATCTTAGTCCATGTCATGATCTTGCCATGCCTCTTGTTTCTCCTTCTCCAGGTGTTGCCCTTCATGTGTCTTGATTTCTCAGCCTTTATCGGGATGCGGTGGAAGTTGGCTGGCAGACAGTGTCTCAAGTTTTGTTGCTCAAGTCTTGTTTCATGTACCAGTCTTCGCTCATGTTCACGCTTCCAAGTCTTGTTCATAGCCCTTGTAAATATAGCCATAGTCTTGTTGTTTTTTTTTTCTTGGATTTCTGCCTGGAGTTTCCAGTGGTTTTTTGTTCTTGCCGTTTTTGCTCTTTAGTTCATTGCTGTGTGAAGCACATCTTTAGTTTGTCTTCTGCAACCCTTTGGGCCAAGTTTTTTGTTGGCCCTCGTGCCTGTTTTGCTTTTGTTTTAATAAATCCTCATTTCCCTTCACCCCGCTTCTGGTGTCTAACTGATTCCATATCACAAAGCTCAACCACAGCAATGTAAAAAGACTCAATGCCAGAGATCACAAACATGTGATAGTAGCTGTTGCTGCAACTGGTGGCACAACGAGTTATTAGTTTTAGGGGGACAATTATTTTTTTTCACATTGGTTATGTAGGTTTTGAATTACACTTTACCATCAATAAATGACATGATGGGGGGGGATACTTTTTCACAGCACTGTATACATTCCTCACTTTGATTGTCCTGTGTGACTGTGACAGATGAGGAACGCTTCGCAATGATTGGAAATTTCTTTCCGATGGTAAATAATGAAAAAGTCTGCAATCCAATATGACAGGAGTAATCTTGCTGCCTAGGCCCTCTTTGAATCATTAGAATATAAATGAGGATAAAATTATATTTCTAAAGATAGGGGTGAGATTTTTTTTTTTCTTCACAAAGACAGAATAATATTAACTGTTTAGCTGATGTCTGGTTATGTCCGCCTACCTTGAATGAACTACATGGTCCATAATTTCCAGTTTTCTAGACAGTCATCTTCTGAAGCTAAGGCATTTTCAGTTGCAGCCATTTCAAATCACTAACATCTACACTGCTAAGAATAATGACTCAGCTCATTATTGCAAAAAAAAAAAAACTTTGAACTCCAGTTCTGCTCTGCACAAGTGGAGTTGGCAAGATTACTGCCTACAGTAAAATCTTGCCAAACTGTCTCTAAAGAAAGGGTGAATCTTGATCTTACTTGTAACATACCATTGACGCACGTTATTCCAACAAAGGATTATTGCAAAGCTTTTGCCATTCACAGCATCTTAAGTAGTGGCATTGCTTGTTTTTATTGATGCTGAAGAACTCAAGCAAAGGACAGCATAACCATTGACAGCCTTTGGACTCAAAGTGAATAGATTGAACTCAGTTTAATTTATTCACTACCATATGATATAAATATGCTGTAACTTAGCATTAAACTGAGAAACTGAAGTGAATGCCATTGACAGGTGTTTTAAGGCAGATGCCTTCAAAGGAGGATTCCACTGCATCCTGAAGGCTTCAAGTATGACCCCTTGTACAGTTCACAGAACTTCTGCATTTAATAACAGATTTTGGGCCCAAAGGTACAAGAGGTTGGGACTGCTGGTTTAACCTCATTCTGACTAAACAGTAAGATTAATTAGGAACACCTGATTTTTGCTGGTCAGTTGACAGAGGTCATAGTCTCAGGTGTTTATAATCTGTGTCATGAAGAGGTCTGGACTTGATCTCCTTGGTAGCAGTAGCAGAGCAAGCAAGAAATTTACAATTACCAGAAAGAACTCTTGGAGGGAAAAAGCATGCAGCTAAGCTCAGTTTAAGAATAATTCTGTTCTGGAGAGAAGGAAGGGACCATGTAGGGGGAGGAGGAGAAAGAGAAAGGTAAAAATTGGTTATGAAAAAAGGGCACTTATATCTGCATACATATTTAGCGATTAGGTAAGAGGTTTTTTTTTTTACTTTTTCCATGACATTTTTTTTTTTTTTTTTTTTGCTGATATTTTCCAGCTAAAATTGCAGGAATTTAACTGATGCTCTTCTGGTATCCATTCATGCAACTTCTGCAATAGCAGTGTGCAAACATAGAATTATACCAGCGAGCTTAAACTGAATTCACTGACCAAAATACAACACTGCCGATGCAACGAAATCACACCATATGACTAAATCCAACTTTAACCCTGTCCCACTTTTGGGCTGTTAGAGTTTGTGAAATGACTCTACCCCTTCAGCAGTATAACCTGTAAGGCCTGGTTAAAGCAGATCTATGTGTTGGAGCCTGTGCCTTCGATAAGAAAGAATAAGATAGATTATAGCCAAGGGGCAGCCAACATGTCACAATAAAAACTTGAGAGGAGTCACTGAACTGTAAAAAACCAGGCTTAAGAAAGCTGATTGTATCGAATGGAAAGAGCTCTACTTCTAGGATACATGTCTGAGCAGATAGATGCTAGTTTTGTTCAATGAAAAGACCTCTTTGTTACAGCTAACCTGGTGCCTGCTGGGAAGAACACATTTAGCTCCTGGAGGCCTGGTGGGCACCACTGAGATATTAGTAAGCCTGCAGATAGGTGAGAAGTAACATTTGTGAATGTATAAAGATGACAACGTCTTGACAGGGAGCAGTGGCGCCAATAGCGAATCACAAGCACCCCCACGTGGAGCAAATATCATGATGTCATTGCTGTGATGTTCCTGCTCTGGGCCTGCAGTGTGTTGGTCAGTCAGGAATTCTTTCAGGGGTGTACTGTAGATATAATACATTAATAGAAAGTGACCAGGCTGGTTTGGCATAGGGCTGGGAGGGTCAAGAGCCACATTTCTGCTCAGAAAGCCTGCACCCCAATGGTCTTTCTGAAGTGAACTGCTCAAATGACCCCAAATGCGTATGACTTAATCTCTTTTGAATCAGAGGTGTTGTCTTACCTCATGCAAATATACTACAATTCCTTCCAATAAACAGCATGTTGTTTTCTGTTATCTGAAAAGCTGAAACAGAAGTTAAGATGGGAAAATAGCCCTGAAATTCCACTCAAAACTAAAGAAAACATTGAACACATTACATGGCTATTTCATTTCATGAGTCCGGCATGGTCATCATCACAGGCATTACCGATAATAAACAGTGTACCATTCCAAACTGGGAGAGAGTCTAAAGCCATAATTAACTCCACATTCAACTGAAATTTAAGTCACAAATTGACTTTATGCACTTGGTTCAGCAATCAACAGATTAAATGAACCCTAAGCAAACCGACTCCGGAGGATGCTGGGAAAAATGACTGATATTTAACATTCTTCTGGCCGTTAACACAACTCAATATTGAAATATTTGCAGGGGTGCAGATTGAAAATGTTTTGCTTGTTTGATTTGGCTTAAAAAGCACAGAAGTTTGATTATTATTTAGATATTATATGTAACTTTCAATATTGAAACGAGTCCATGGTTTGATTTTGCGTGGTGTTACCCAAGGAGGGTAAAAAAAAAAAAAACAATCATAACTACGATTGGATAAGGTAATCTTTCTGAGGATTACCACTCTATATCCTGTTATTCTGAGCCGAGACCTTGCATATGTGCAAAAGCTATTTAATAAAATCTCTCTCATTTATTCTCTGAGCCGTGCATAAGTAAAGTAGCCAGAACCCCCGGAACCATCAGGGTGGCAGACTCAGGGTTTCATTCTCAGCCGACCTGCAGTGATTGTTCCCTGAGAGCAGTTGCATTGATTTAAAAGGCATCAAACTTTAAGACCAATAACATTATGAGATGTGAACTGAGTGTTGGACACCCCAGTCTAAGAATCACACCCCCAGTCCTAGGCCAGACCCACAGGGGACTTGTCTCCAAGAACATGGCTATCAGTCCAGTCCCCCGAAAGCCAGTCTCTCTGCTGCTCTTTGGTAAATAAACAGGAAGTAGAGGAAAGAGACTGAGGGGCCCTACAGTGTCGGCTTCCTGTTCCTCAGACCCAGTCCCCGTTGGACGCACCAGTGGCAGACTTGGGGGGGGGATATACTGATAACGCCCTGCACAGGCTGGTTTCGCTCACAGAAATCCTAGGATACGCACAAGATATTGATCAGCCTGCATTTGAGTCACTGTCACCATGCGACACATGGAATTTTTTAAGTAGCTCAGCACACAAACTAACTGACAGTAGCGAGTTTCATAACAACAACTGAGACAAATGTTACCTTGCAATACAGATTTTACAGACAGTAAGTTCCATTACCATGAACAGTTGTACTAAGCATCCAAATTACAAACAAGTATAAGTTTGTAATTTGAAGTTAGCTTCAAATTTTATGTTTACTTACTTTCTGTCGAATGTCCCCTGATATTACTCCTGCATATTATGGACATAAACATTAGCAACAGTAACTTAGCTACATTAGCCGCAGTGCTACAACCACATTCAACAGGCTATCACGTTAGGTAGACTTATGCAGCAAAGCAACACAAAATGGTAAAACCTACTGCTTCCGCGTCTGTGAGTCATGGACCTTTGCCACCGATCCAGGCTTTATCTTCAGATATTTTACAAAGCCTGCATTTGAGGCCAGTTGTTAGTGCTAACTATCATTAGCAGTCCTGCTAGCCACCCATAACATGTTAGCTTCACTTACATTATTTGCTGTTATATTGTTACTTACAGCTTGTGGCTCCGAGCGCTTGATTGATGCACCTGCTCAAGGTTTGAGAAGCAGCTGAAACGCATATCCAGCATCAAATTATCCTTTTTTGACAAAGCAGTCTTTGATGAAATGCCAAGCACAAACAGCTAACGTTCCCTCTGAGTGTGGCTGTTTGCTGCCGGCAAACAAAAAAGGGTACCCACTGACTCCTGGTGGCATCGAATTTTGGGAAAAAAAATAGTTGTGCTCGCTTTTCGCATCCAAAAAATCATGTACGAACAGCTTTGGGAGACATACCGATAAATTTACACGTTAAATGATTTGGGATCGTTTGTGTCCGATAGAATAAATTCCGAGGTGGGTAGGTCCAGCGCCGTGATTGGCTCTTGCCAGGTCTGTCTTCCTTAGATGCAACAACCTAACATCAGGTTTTGCCCAGATCTCGTGAAGATCTCGGGACGAACTGTTCAGAAAGGAAATCACATTCAGGAAATCACGTTCTCGGATTACAGCCAAACTCCTGTATCTTATGTTTAGAAACCTTGCAGAGGTTGAGAATGGACATCCAACATTATAACATTACTTGTATGCATTAAAAGAAGGATCCGCATAATAGAGGACCTTTAATAGGACTGAAATAAAATAATTCATGTCAGTCATCACATATGACTAACTAGAAAAGTGTGGCAGAGTGTCTATCTCCAGAGACCCCATCATTGACCTGTATTTTCTTGTTTTTACGGGATACTTCTTGGTTTCAAACTTTTGGCAGTGGGTGTATAGCCCCAAGGCAACAGTATACATAGTGTGAAGGGTGGACCGCAGAGACATAAAAAAAAAAACAAGAGTGGACAATCCCGTCGCTTCTGCGGCAGCATGCCACTGCCATCTTGTGTGTGTATATCGGGGCAGATGTTCAATGGAAAATGCAGTATAATCGACTAAACTGTGCTCGTATAAAACGAAAACTCACTAATACGAGACAACAGCTAAAGTTCCGATTTTTCTGTAATGTCTTCTGATTAAATAAACATTGAATATTCTGGATTTAAAAATATTTATTTTTTAAAAATAAATATTGTTGTTTGATTCCTTATTCATGTCCATTTTAAGTATGAAAGGATAAAAAAGAACAGGGAAAATAAGTCTCTAATTTGTTGACACCCATGTTTAGCCCACTGTTTACATGTGCCTCATTGGACATTTATACATACACAAGATGGCGAAGCTATTCTGCCGTTTCCGCTTTGGTCCAGCCTACACGTCGTCCACTCTAGTTTTCTTATATCTCTGTGGGGTGGACTCTAGAAAAGTTTGCCAACCAAGGTGCCTCAGAAGAAGAAGCTATGAAAATGGCATTGGCTACATAGCATAGAAGAAAGGAAATAAAGGGACACAAAATGCTAAGCAGACAGCGCTCATTCCAAAATGACATTACATCTGGGATTGGCTTTCACCCTTGATTAGCACTAAAGGAGTAAATGGGGATGAACGGTGATGGGGAGTTAGCCTGCTTTCTTTCGCACAGGTAAGTGCTGGTGGTTATCTTACTTAGCTTTCTGAGGTATCAGCTCTTCGAAAACAACAAATATAACATTCCAGAAATTGTAACTTATCTGGCTAGCATCATAGCTTTATAGACAAGCAGAGTATGTACACCATCAAATAATGCAAATACCTTTACCTTTTGGGAAAATGACCCCTAAGGTATGTAATGCTGAGTTTGTTTATAGCATCATTTTCAGGCAAACACACAAGCCACATCAATCATGGCAGTCTTGAACCAACGTAGCTAACAAGTAAGCTGGTCATCAGGGTCAGGTCATGTCTGTAATGAGCTGATGATAGCCAACTTTACTGAAGGCAGCCTATTTATATCCCGAACGCCGGGGGATATTATGTTTTTGGTCCGGCCGCCGCCGCCGTGTTAACGCGATAACTTCAGTAATATTTCAATTACAAATTCCAAATTTTGCAAATAAGTAAGTATCATGAAGAGGAAGAACTGATTCGATTTTGGACCATTTAGGATGTCTAGATTGGCCACCAGGGGCCAAAAACTGATTTCAGTGTTAACGCGATAACTGCAGTTATATTTCAATTAGATATTCCAAGTTTTGCATATAGGAAAGTATCATAAAGAAGAAGAACTGATTTGATTTCGGACAATTTACATGCCCCTGTCCCAACTTTTTTGGAACATGTAACAGGCATCAAATTCAAAATGAGCGAATATTTCCAAAAAACAATAAAGTTTATCAGTTTTAACGTTAAATATCTTTTCATTGTACTCAATCCAATATCGGTCGAAAAGGATTTGCAAATCATTGTGTTCTGCTTTTATTCACATTTCACACAACGTCCCAACTTCATTGGAATTGGGGTTTGTGGAAAGGTAAGTTAAATTTGGATGATAAGCTCAATGCCATCTCTTAAGGAAAGGGCAGTCTGCAAAAAAAACTAACTGGGTTGTCTAAATTCACAGTTTCTAGTTTGATGGGCACTCCACGTATCGAGAAGTATGTGGTAAAGGACTGAAAAAGTGAGTTTTCCGTAACATATACCCTTAAAGGCCTGATTACAAAAAAATGAGTTCACTATTATACTGTGATGATCATCATCTCAAGTCAAGTCAATTTATTTATAAGCACAGTAGAAGAAAAAAAAAACATGAGAAATTGGCTGAAGTGCTGAACAGCTAAAAAAAAAAAATAATAATACAGTAAAAATAGTAATACAAAATAAGAATTCATGACAAAAATACAGAACATACATTAAAATCACAACAGTGTCTCAACACAGGTTGGTTGTGAAGGCCAAGGAGTAAAAATACGTTTTTAAGCGCATTTTAAAATGTCGTGAGAAATTTAAGATGGGGATGGAAAATTTTGGCCGCTATAGGCTAGAAAAAATGAGTTACGTTACGTCAGTTACGTCAGTTGAGATGGCTTGAAAATATTTTAATGACTCAGCATTTGTTTTTAGTAAATCTCATTGTCCCTTCACTGCAAACAAGCTGCACTAATTTGCTATCAAATTTTGGCTATCTAGAAATTTCATTAGGGCCATTTAGAACAAACACAGTCCGTGAGGCAAACTTATTAATTCTCTAAAGAAGCATCCCCGTTTGTAACAAATGCGGTTCTTTTATTCAAACTGGGGATAAATAAACCGGGTCCACCATTTAATTCCAATGACTGACCCAGGACTTTATTATAAAAACAGAAAGGACTTTACTTTTACTTTACTTTAAATTTGATAGAAGTGCCAATTGACTTCATGCTTTTCTCTCAATTTCAAATGAAGGCCCGAGGATTTCATCCCTAAACCCTGCAGCCATTTGAATGGCACATTTGTTATCCACAACTAATTCACATGCTTGCTTCCAGCCTTGAAACGTGTGCAGCATGTCTTACCATGCCGCTAAGGGAAATCTTACATTTCTTTTGAGTCTGTGCATTCAGACAAGGCCTCACATTCTGTCAGCTGAGAGCTGACACTGAGAGCTTAACGCTCTCCTCGAAACTCAGGGTGCCCGAGAACACTGGAAGCACTGGACAGAGAAAAAGGAAGTGGCAAATGGGTGTTCTGAATAGATATGCATTAGTCCACTGTTCTTGAGAGAGGGAGAGGAGGAAGAAAAAGACATAGTGGTCAGTTAAATAGAGGGAAAGAGGGAGGAAGAAGGGGAGAGACAGAGGGAGAGTGTGATCCATTTTTCAGTCTGCGAGCTTGAGAGTACCTGCAGTTAAACGGTGTTGTTTTTGGCTGGGCGGGTCGAGCAAATGAGGCATAATCTCTGTGTGGGCCGTCTGGTTCCCCGGCCTTCACACTCCCCATGTCCTTCCCCTCCATCTCCTGTCAGTGTGTGTGAGGGGGGGGGGTTGTCCTACCCATGTTGGTTGGGAGGCAGAGTGTGAAAACTGATGCCACCCACTGGGCCTTAGGACAGTATTCTAGATGCTACCATCTGAATAAGGTTCACATAAACACAGGGAGACAGTCCTGCTGCTTGCACACACACACGCACACACCCAAAGACACACGTGAACACAACACACACACACACACACTCATCATTAAACACAGCTCTGCTCGCACAAACACGCGCACACTCTCATATTCGCACATACGCTCTTACACACAAAAACACTTGCGCATACGCACTTAAACGCGTACATCCACACACGTTTACATGTGCTCACGCATGCTCACACACAAATACACACACACACACACACATATTAGTGCCTATACGTGCTCGCACACATAAACACAGAGACTCGTATGTTTCCTTTTAACACAACCCATAAAATCACAAATCAGCTAAAAAAAAAATCATTCCTTGCACTAGTGCAGCTATTGGCCAACCAGACAGTTTCTGAAAACGGGGAACGTGGACGTTGATGTAACAGCACGCTGTGGTTACAACTGTGTATGTCCCTTTCATATTCACCCCATCTTTTATAATAGATCTGTACGGAACCCTTGGTTTTGATGTTCTCTGCTTGAAATCGAAATTTCTGCCATGAAAGTGGAGGACGTCAGACACCTGCTTGAGATCCTGTAATTCGTTTCAGCTGGACCCCAGCTTTTATCTTCCCGAGGTTCAAAAAAGCTCATAAAGGACCCTTTGTGTCTGCATCGACGCGTGTCACCCAAAAACACAGCTTCGCTCTTTCTCTGTCTCCTCCCCTCTGCCTCCGCTGTTGATAAATGAAACATTTATATGTTTTAACAAGCCACAGTCGTGCCCCGGGAGGGGGCCGTGAGAGCTGTCCGAAAAGGAGCCTGCCTCGGGGCCCGCGTTTGTACGGCCGACACCCAGCACCGCAACACTGCACTTCTGTCGTGTCGACGTGCGGCCACCGGTGCATTCGCTCCAGGAAGTAGGGGATGGAAACAAGGCCGATTCTGTGTTCTTTTACCCCTGAGATACGGCTCAGTATCAGCATGGACGGCATGGGGCTGTATTACTATGGACTTTTGTGTTTCACTCGATGTGAGCAAAGGATGAAATCGCTATAATATATAACGCTGTACGTGCAAGAATGTTCTTTTTAGGGAAGTACTGTATAATAGCGTATTTTCCCCCTAAAATATGGCTCAGTTGTTTGACAATTTTGATTAATGGTCATTTGAACCCATTTGTAAAATAATAATCCCATTGCTATGATTGTATGTTAAGATACTATATAAACTTAGGCATATAAATTCTTATTATCCTGATTCAGTGCAGAGGGAAATACAATAAATGCAGAGGGTTGCAGGCAGAATAAAAAATAAAAATAAAAAACAGCCTGAACAATATAAATGGTCAATAAGTTAACGGTGAAGACCCAAGTGCTCAAGGTAAAACACAGCATTATGCGTGGGGTTCATTGCATCTATTTTATATGCTAGTAAAAGTGAAGCTCGAAAAGGAATAAAAATCTATACTTAAATGGCATATTTCAGAGCGCACAATGAGGTTATACCATCTCTGGTTCTTGGCAGTACTGAATTTGCTCTGACAAATTTATCCATCAGATATCTATATTTGCAAAATAATTTTTATGCATTTTTTAATATTACGTGAAATATATGCTGTCAAATAGCACATACATGCACAAGGAGAATAACCTTTCTATGTTTCTGTTTCTTTCTAATTAATGAATGCATTAATGACATCGGAAATCTTCATATTGCCTTTCCTTTAGTAATGTATTATTAGTTGTGAAATATTGTGAAGGCCTTTAAAGTTTACAAGAGCAATTTTTTGCAATGACATAAAGCTAATATCACACCATTAATATTTTCATATGCAGTACTTCAGTCTGAAATGGCTGATCTAAATTAAAATTTTAGCATTTAGAAAGTGAAAGAAATGCAAATGCGATTGTAGAAAGAGAAAACAAAAACCTTTTTTAATTAACTGTAAAATAATAATATAGTTTGCATTCTATCACTTGATTTTCTGGACAAGATTTATTTAATCTGAGATACTGTTTGACCAACATGATTCATACAAAACATAAGGAACAGTAAAAATTTAATACAAATAATTTGAAATGTTACATTTTAAATGTTCAGTAAAGGTTGAATGTCATCAGGTTTCTGTAATAGAACTATGCCAAAATTCTGTAATATTTTCATACTGAGAAACGCAGTCCTGAAACAAAACAAAAAAAAGCTGAGCAACATGATATCGATGAGGATGATATTGTAGTTTGTATTGAGTATATTAAACATGTATAAGTTACAAAATTACACAGGTTCCGGTACTAAACCAACAAAGAACATTAAATCCTACAGTATAGTATACAGTCATTGTATGATCTTGAGAAATATATACTTTTGGAAAATGTAAACGATTTACTTTGGTCAATGTAAACTGATGTTTTGAGATCATCAATATGTAAAATGCTTGTAAATGAAAATGTTTAAATGTTTTGCTTTATTTTCAAAAAATGTATTTTATTTTTATGAAATGTCTCTGGTCGCATTAGAATAAGTTAATTAGCAGAGTTTAAGGGTTAACTACCATAACAGCACATTGAAAGGCTATAGACTGGAGTAACGAATGGATCACCTTTGAATTCTCTGGCTACTGGGCTTCCACCCATGACCAGATGAGCCGCTGCCAGAGCTGGAGAGGAATACCAGCTCTCCAGTGAACCCCATCTGTGACTCTGCAACATCATATTTTCTTTCTTTTCCATCCTTTGCATCAGCAGGGACTGCATCGTGGCAGAGATTTGACCTCAGAAAGCAGGAAGGTTTCTGCGTGAGTATGCAAAACTACAGAGGAACAAGTAGTTTTGTCTCTGACTGTATTCACTTGGGCTACGGGCTCGGGTAATGAAAACATGTTCTTTGCTGACACCAAGGGAAATGGAATGTATGTACAAGAGCTGAGGGCTCGGTTTTCAGTGCATGGCTTTGAGACTTTGGTAGCGAACAATAAAATGGACGTGAAACTTTTAAGTAACCGACTCAGCAAGTATATAACTGAGATTCTGACAGAGGTATTTTTTAATCTAATGATTTTCAGTTTTACAATATTCATTATAAAAATAAGAGACTAAGTGGAGATATAATAATTATACATGGAATAATAATAATAATAATATAATTCTAATGTGCACACATGGGTCCTGTCTGTCTCTGCCTTCTTTCTGTATGGGGGTGTTGTAGAAATATCTTAGCAGCACAACATCCCTTGGGAAAGAGGGAGTATATCACCACAGATATCATCAGAGTTCTTAGAACTCGGTGGGGTCTAGGCCTACTTGTGTCTTAAAAAGGAAAAGTAAGAAGGTCACGGAGTATCATGACAGAAATATCACCTGGAGTGTTCATATGAGCGTTCCAGCGATTGGGGAGTGGCCTGGCGCTAAAATCAGTGGTGGACATTAGTGTCCAAATAACCTCTGCCTGGGTGGTCTTTACTATTGTGCGCCCATTTTACTGCAAAATCCTGAACGCAATCTTCTTTTGGATCTCCTGACCCAACTGTATCTGCATTTATTTTTACAGAGTAAGAGAAGCCACAGTACGCTGACCCGCGAAGCTGGCTCTTTATGGGCTTATGACCATGTTATACTGTGATGGGTAGGACTTTAAACAGAGATGTTTTCACCCGATAAAACATTAGACTCAGCTGTTGTCAATTTGCAGGATATTACTATCAGTGCGTATGTTTCTAATAATATAAGCTCAGTCAACAGCTTTGCATATAGCTCTGATTCAACGCACTGTAGTGTAGCCAAGTGCCATGACAATATATGCCAGGATTTTTTTTTTTAAACAAATGAAATGATGCAAATGTTATTATTATTATTATTATTATTATTGATATTTTTTTGTTGTTGTATATTTCTGACTAAATTCTCTTTATAGTATATCACTATGAAATTCTCTGACAGTGATTTCTCTTTGCTGAATGGATCAGGTGTTATTTTGGCCCCGTACAGTCATTATTCAGTGTTAAGGCCATTAATTCCATTGGTGACTGTGAAGACTTAGTAATACACACAGAAATACACACACACACACACACACACACGCACGCATGCACGCACACACTCGCATAGCTTCTGTTATACAATACATTCAAACATGTACTGGCTAGAGGTCTTCATGATGGCTGCCCTCATTAATTGTATCAAAGCACTTACCTCCCAGAAGAATTACTGAGTGACTGAAAGCACACATCTATAACTCTACAGCAATGTCGATCTCAAAAAAAGAACCATTAGTGCCCGATGCCTGTACTTGCATTGTTTTTGCTAGAAGCATCATTCTCTGTCACTTATTTCTGTATTTTTTTTTTTTTACCTGAAGGGCACTGTTGGCCCCAAATCATATATGTGAATTTGCGATGAAGTATGTTTTCTAGCATCACTGGCTTACACAGCTTTTTCAAATATTTTCAGCACAAAATCAAAAGGTTATGACTTGTGCACTGTTTATTTTTTTAGTGACCAGACTAACCATTGTGTTTCATGAACCAGTGCGTAATAACATGAGATTTCGGGCTTGACGACCCTTGTTGTAGTCAGATTGATAAGAACGCACCGTTTATATCTCTGTGTACTGTGGTTTGTGCTTTGTACGTTATTAGAAGGGTCATCACACGGAAAATTGCAGCTTTGCATCAATGGTAATGGTCTGTGGTGAGTTGTACTGAATGCACCTCGGATCGGACACTGGTGGGTCTCGCCTTCAACTTTTCTCACAGCTGTGTCATTCAAATCGCAGGCTATTTAAGTATTTCCTGGACACGACATCTTGGTGTGGTGAAGTGGGTAGAGTATTGGACGTACAGCCCAGTGGTTGTTGGTTTAGTACCCAGAACTGGGAACTAAACCTGTCATTCTTTTGGGCCCGCATTTTACTGACGCCTTTACTGCTTTATGAAATTTTCAGTGGGAGAACAAAATATAGGCTCTGTAGATACAATTTGAATTTCATAAGATATGGTTATCTAGTGTGAAAAAAAAAGTATGGATCATTAAAGCATAACTTATTGCGGACTCTCACTATATCAACACCACTGCCAATACAATTTTGAGCACCATCTCAGCCATTCTTAAAAGGTATTGTGTCATACTAGATCGTTATCGACCCCTGGCTATAACAAAGGTTTTATGATTACAATATGATAACAGTTTTGCTTTTATTCGAGGTGGCTTTGGGACAGGTGCTTTCAATATCGGCCCAAATGATGAAGGGGTCGAGGTTATGCAAACCAAGATGCTCTGAACAGTATCATAAATTTCCTGTTTCCAGAACCACTTTACCCTGCTTTGAAATGTAAACAGTATGATCGGATTTAAAAACCACAGTACATGAGATGTGAGATGACTGGTTGTACAGTAAAACCACAACAATTTCAAACGCAGATTTACCTCTTGAGTAATTTTTACAAAGATCATGAAGCAAATGAGCAGCTTGCTTTTTCCATTAAGTGGAGGCTAAATAATGACATGCCATTTGAAAAATAAATTAAAAACCTCTACTGATGACAGAAATAATGCTATAATTGGGGCCAAGCAGTGAAGCTTTGTAGGCACCCTGTTGTGATTCTGCCTTGTCTTTTTCATCTTTTTCCTTTAACAACTTCCGGCTTGGGTGCCTATGGCACGGTTGGTTTGAAAAAAATTTTGAAATGTGGCACATTGAGGACTGTCGACATACTCTTTTCTCCAAGTTTTATATCTCTGTCTCGAGCACTCTGGCACCTCCAGTGTGTCAAAGTTGGTTGTGTGTCTATGCACATAACTTTCGAATTGAATGCTAATTATCAGAAATTCTGAATTCCGCGGATCTAGCCGAGTTCAATGGACCCTATGATGTTGATTTTCACAATATTGGATTTTCCAGCATATAGACTTTCTGAAAAAGTTGAAATTTTTTCACGAACCAAAAAATATAGTCCAATTTTCACCAATATTGGCAAAGATGATTTTTAAACCAAGCCTCACAGAAGTTATCAGATTGATTTTAGATTTTCAAAACCATTGGCCCATCATAGCCAAATCAAGGCAAAAAACAGGACCTGCACTCATATCTCAATTTGCTCAATTGACAAAAAAACTTCCAATCTGTGTTTAAAGCAGAGGTGGGCAGCGAGGGCCCTATCTGTCCCTGGTTTTCACACCAACCTCTGGTCTTCAATTAGTTGATTATCTAAATTAGCCAAACAATTTATGAAATCTGACGTTTCAGGCGCATTTCTTTAAATTATCATGAATGACAACTGAAGACTGCTCGCGTTTCCCTTCATAAAACATTTTCCTTTGATCGAATCATTGCAAAAATCTATATTTGTGCATGCAATCAATTAACTCAATTAGTCAGTGTAACAGTGACAGAAATAAAAACCTGCATACACACCGGCCCCGCAGGACCAGGATTGCCCACCCCTGGTTTAAAGCCATACTTTTCATGATTAGGGAGCACACATGCCAATCCTTGGTGGACTGGGAGGGGTATGGACCCAAGGAACATCACTGGTTTCCAGAGCAGTGCATCTTGGACCTCACCCTCATTCGTGATTTCCAGCCATGTCGTCCAGGGCCCACCACGGCCCACCAGGTAGCACTCATTGGGGGTGAGGGAGTGGGTCACTGTCCCAATCTTATTGTGATTATGTCTATGTTTCCTTCCATCCAGCAGCTTGTGCATCTATCAGATGTATTGCCTCTTTTGATTGGTTTAAATCCAGCGTACTTTCGTCACCAGCGGTGTTGCATTCATGTTTCCCTCACCTCACGTGTACGTTAGCATATTTATGCCCCTTACTTTGAGTGTGCAAATGGCTGGATTGTTACATGCTATATAGCCGTTAGCAACCAGTCAGTATTTCTGGGTAAAGCGTATTGTCTTCAGAAATTTTTTGTGACCTTTAACGATAGTAGTATTCAGAAGCTCTATTCTTGTTGTATTAATAAGAACAAGCTCCTCTTGGCTTCAGAATTGGGACCTTGATGATCGATCGAGGCTTGATTCCATTAATCAAATCTTGGACTGTCCCTCTGCCAACTTTATTAGGCACAACCTCCTAAGCTTCCTGCAGTCATCAGGATTGGGACCGCATTCTTGCTAAACTCCTCAGTCCTGCCACCTCACAGTTTGGCTCTGATGAAGTGTGTATTCCATCTGGCAGCTGTACCGTATAGCCAATGACAGGGCATTGATACACATCCAAGCCTGCACCATCTGATCTGAACTGTGTCATTCTGCTCTGGGCTACATGCCTCTGTCTTACTCTATGACTATCAATAAACCCTACTATTGGATTGTACTCTGGCTCCGCATTTAGTTCCTGCTCTGAATCATAAAAGTACAATTAAGCTAAAGATATGACATTCTGTATATCAGGTATTAATAGACCATATTTGGTTTGATCGGGGAGACACATCAATCAGTAATGGTGTTTATCCGTTAATAAAAGAAAAATATGTTATGTTTACTGAAAGGCAGACATCATTTGTGGTTATAATGCCATACATAGCAAAAAATACCATTACACTAGAGTTTATTTAGGCCTTCAACAGTTGAGTGTTACTGATGCAAGGACATTTTTCCAGTGTATGGGAGCTTTCAGAAAAATACATAATTCCTGGTCGTAATTACTAGTTGGATGTTTACGTGAATGCGATTTACAAGTCGGAAAGTGGTGCTTACAGTAAATACCAAATGGCATAAATGAGGCATTAATCCAAATACTACCAATTCTGTAACAGGTCACCAACCATGTTAGGATACAGTATTTTCTAACATGTACAATATAAGTAGCATTTTCTGAAATATATGACTGGCCTATATACCCAAACAGCAATCGACTTCATGCCGCTGAATCAAGAGCAAGAGCAGAACTGGATCAAAGTAGCTTGGTGTCTTGGTGCCATTAATGCCAACCACCATTCTCCACTTGCTTCTAGAATCTTGCATGATCCTAGAAATAAAAAGTTACCTTATTGACTACCATCATTTAGTGAGTTTAAATACCATTTAAGTAAGTTACCCAGCTCACTCTCTCTACATCAGGGATTTAACTTTAATTGTGCTTCATAATACGGTAAATAAATTGTAAATTGCTCAACAACCGTCCAACTCTAAGAGAATCTGATCCTGTTCCATCAGTTAGTTTAAATAGGCTATCATTTTAGGGAGCCTCAAAGCAGTGCAAGTAACATTCTGCCTAGATTATGCATTTTACTTATTATCCCTAGCGTCATAATAACTAAACAAGCAGTGGTCTAAGCACATTTGATCAGCTTGTTTACATAATTGTGTATATTTTGATCAGCTTGGCTAGCTAGCTTTTCAAGCAGGACAGATTGAGGCAATTCTTCCTTGATCAGGCAGGCTGCCAGCTGTATAATTAGTGCATACAAACTCTGAAAAGATGGGCAGTTGATTACTGTCAAATTGTGCCTTTTTTGTCTATCAATGGGTGTAAATAATTATTCCAGCCATTTAGCGTCATTCAGTCTCATTCATTGAGGACTATCTCTCGAGCACCTTTCAGATGAATTTCAACAAATATATATATATACATATATATATATATATATGTATATCTCCATAGAGGGGCTCACAAACTTGGCCCCTAGCGGAGAAAACAGATATTGCACCACATATACATGTTCTACCAAAGTATATCTGTGAGTCAGTCAGAAAGGGACATGTGCTTTCATATGCCATACCTGTTGGGCTAGAACAATGAATTTCAGTGGCATTTTTTTTTTATTTTGTAAAGCTAGTGCACCATTGCTGGCACGGGATAATTCAAATTCAGTCACTGGGGTGTATTTGTTCTGGGGCTGTACAGGTAATGTTTTACTGCAAGTATTGGATTTTCTACTTCTACTTTCAGTATGTTGGCATCTATTGCCACCAAAAAAAAAAATGAATGTATGTTCATTGAGCTAAATAGTGAAACAATGAATCACTTTCACATTTTAACTGTACTTTCTGTTTTTCTCCCTAGTTGATAAGTCCAATGGCATTTGTAGGGTCGTCCCATCTAGGGCTGTCGCGATCGATTAATCGTGACTATTTTAAGCGCAATAAAAGTAACTGCCACTATGAGGCAGACAGACGTGCTTGCTTATTACCTCTTCACTGACACATACCTAATGCGGTCATTTGAAATGCTTCAGGGAAGAAAACTATGATTTGAAGTCCACTAATTACGAGCGAGGTTGGACAGCCTCCATCGCCATGGCATAGTTAGCTTACCTTAAATCAATTCCCATCAACTTTGTCTAACTTGCAATCAAGCCATTTATTCTGTCAACTGACCAATAGAAACCAAAATATGGCCTATAATGATAAAGAAGAGATAATGAGAAGCAGACAGACCTAACCAGACTGCCGTGTTAATAATCGGAATAAATCAGCTGACCTCTGAATTCCACCTCTCGTAGAATTCGTACAATATCATTAAAAAGATTTATTAAAAATAAAATATTTTTAAGATGGTCCTGGTTTTTAAGCGTTTCAAAACATATGCGAAGTGGAAACATTTTGTGAAGCATATTGAACATGAAAGTGAGAGAAATTATTTTCGCATTGCACGCAATAGATAAATTCAGTGAAAACTTTGCAAACATGTTCAGGCGAACGCAAATTTGTGGCTTTTTTTATTTGATCATTGATTATGATTAATTTGAAAAAGTAATTCATAGCTCTTGATTTTGGTTACTTTTGAGCGACTAAATAGCCTACAGTGAAGGTGGGAAACAATCTGTTTAAGTGTAGCCTATCAAAGAGGACATGTTAGCTAATTGTTCGCACGCAGTGTGGCCAAATGTAAAACTAGATATAAGCTAATCTAGCAAACATATTCAGGCAAATTACGCGCCAAATAACGCAAAGTTAAGGTCTGCAAAGTCATCATCCTCTACTCGTCAATTGCTCTGACCCCCTTCCAAAATACTTTGCTCAATTTGCAATCAAAAAGTTGATTCGCTCAATTAGGCTAAGGATTTTAATTCAGATTCAGATTCAGATGAATTTATTGTCATTGTTACAGAATAACAACGAAATTACGTTTGGAGAGAGAGTGCTCCGGGCTGCTGCAACGTGCGTTGCGCTGCCAACTCCACTTTCTGTATATATATTCTGTATATATTTTCTGTATATATTTATGTCATATTGATGACATCAAAAATAATATACACATACGAATTATAGCACAACACGCAGGAAACGCGTAGGAATTTTTTCTGGGTAATGGGAGGGGGGGGGGAGGTGGGGGTACAAGGGATTAAATGCAGGAGGCAGCCTTGGCGACTGCTCTCCTCAGAAGCCGGAAGAAGAATTGGTAGATAGTCTGATTTATTTAGGTATCATTGTTGTTTGTCACATTTTGAAATTTAAATAACCGTGAAACACAACAGATTTGCCTCAATGTGTTTGCTAGATTTTTTTCTAATTTTGCATAATGCAATAACAATTTACTAGTGTTCTATAGGTGTCATGTATCGGGTCTCTTTCTGCCTTCACCTGTGCTGTTTTTCAGCTCTTAGGTGGGCACACACCAGCCTATCAAGAGAAAACCCTATCTGCATCGGATTCCGATTTTGTAAATCACTTGTATGTTTGGAACATTTTACCATGGTGCTTAGTATGCTAACAACGTATGTTTGGCTAATCAGCTAATCATCGTTTTCTACCACAGTACTCATGACTACCTTGCTGCCTCTCAGGTTAATTGCAGATTAATATCAGGTGTGTGAATCCTATAAATTACCCAAGATTCCGGCGCCTCTTTGCATTAGCGTCATCTATACACGGCGCTGGTAACAGAGGTATTTTAGACTAGTGTTGCGATCTAGTTTTGCCAGTGAGTTAGCTAGCAATTGGAAGACTTATTTTACTCCTAGCTTGCCCCAAAGTCTGAGCTTTTTTCCCTAGGAGGAGTCAGTCCTTCATTTTGGGCTGTGTTCTGCAGTTGTATTTACTGCGTGAACATTTAGTAGTTTAGGTTCTCATTTCCTTATTCTTTTATATTGGGAATTGCTCCCAATCGTTTTCGCGAACCACTACAATGTGCTTAAACAAAATATTTTCCACCTTCACTGTCAGTTATTTAGACGGTCAAAAGTAAATAAAACCAAGTACTATGAGTTATTTTATTTTACTTTACTCTCGTTCAATTATCTCAAAATGCCACAAATTTGTGGCAAAAATTCGCCTGAACGTGCATTGCCAATTCTTTGGTGCATTTGACTACTGCGTGCATTGCAAACATGTTGTCTCTCTCATTCACGTTCGATATGCTTCACAAAATGTCTCCACTTCACGTAGCCTATATTTTTAAGCGCTTAAAACCAGGGCCATCTAAGAATAATTTCTTTTTTTTAATGAAATATCTTTAACAATACATACAAAATTCCTCGATGAAAGGTGGAATTCAGAGGTCTATTTATTCAGATTATTGACGTTCTTTCAATCTAACACAGCAGCCTGGTTAGGCCTGTCTGCTTCTCATTATCTCTAAATCATTACAGGCCACATTTTGGTTTTGATTGGTCAGTTGGCTGAATAAACGGCTTGATTGCAAGTCAGGCAAAGTTGACGGGAATTGATTTAAGGTAAGTTAATTATGCCAAGGCGACAGAGGCTGTCCAACCCAGAGATTTTCTTATATCTCTGTGGTCCAACCTCACTGATAATTAGCAGACTTCAAATCATAGTTTTCCTCCCGGAAGCATTTCAAATGACGGCATTAGGTATGTGCCATTGAAAAGGTAATGAGCAATCACGTCTGTCTGCCTCATAGTGGCAGTTACTTTTATTGCGCTTAAAATAATCGCGATTAATCGATCGCGACAGCCCTGGTCCCATCACTTCAGTGTCGTCTATAACTAGACAGGTGCAAATGTAACTGTACATTCCTAGTAATACCGCAGCCTTTGGACTGCAACCCCTACTCGTAAAAGGTAATCAGCACCAGCACACTGTAAACAAGCAAATCAACCAAAGGAGTCACTGCAGACAGAATAATAATAGAACAAAATAAGATCTTATCCACTACTGACTCTGACTGGCCCTGTTTGCATTTGGTTCTGGATCACTTGGCACAAAACTGCATCAAGGATGAACGGATTACACTGGAGAGCAATTGGCTCAATTTTCTTCTTGTGAGAGCCTATGACAGTTTCTTTGTAAATAGTAATGAGAAAGGTGAAAGGTAAATGTGGGTTGAACTTGAAAGTATCTTTTCAAGTCTGAAGAAATCTGTTTATTTTTGCTCCACAGGTAGATTTTAATCACATTGGCCCCTTCCCCCAAGTCCACTTATGCATTTTTAGTTGGGTTAGGAAATATTGGTTTTATGTCTCAAGTTTCACTGTGTGGTGAGCCAGCCTGTAAATCTCCCCTAACTCCATGCCATATAACCAGACAAGGGGTGAGAGGGGCAAAAAAAAATCCATGTTAATATGAGCAGGCCAGCATTAGTGCTGTAAATTATGGCCGTGAGAGACGCATTTATACGTGCACAAAAGACAAAAAGAACTGTTTTCTTAATGAATATATTAAAGGAAGAAATTGAATTAAAGACCCACAAGGCCGAGGAATACATAATATTGAAAGCCTCAAAAATGTTGCAACTGCAAAATATATTAGCATGTGCCACAAGAGTATTTAGGTAAGAGGAGTCCAATCTTATTCAAAAAAGGCGAGTGTGAGTGCTGGTTTTCGTTACAGCCCAACACTACCTCGCCTCATTCTACCCACCAAGGTCCTGACTGAAACCCCTGGTTAGTTAGTGGAATCAGGTGCAGTAGCACTGCTAGAAAGGACAAAAACCTGCACCCACACTGGCCCTTTACGCATAAGATTGGACACCCCTGATTTAGGTTTGCACATTTAAAGTCTATTTTCGCATTCAAAGAGAGTCCAGTTTCAAATCCTGACAATATGTTTCTACAGAGATTTTGTCCCTCTGGGGGGTTTTTTTTCTCACCACTGTTTCAGAATTTTTCTCCCTATTGGGAATTTTTTTTTTGCCTCATCTGCTATGGTGGGGGTTAGGCTGGGCACTGCCCCTTTTATTTATTGTTTGTTTGTTTGTTTGTTTGTTTGTTTGATTGATTGATTGATTGATTGATTGATTGATTGATTCATTGATTCATTGATTCATTTTCTCACTGTAAAGCATGTTTGTGACAGTCTCTCCTTGAAAAGCGCTATACAAATGAAATTGAATCAAATTGAATGTTTCAATAATTGCACAGTGAAATAATTTATCCATTCAACAGTTAACTCTACACCAGCTGTTCACTGTATATGAAAGATATTGGTATTTGTGGTAAACAAATTATAGATAGATCATTACCATCAATAGTACAGAACAGCCATCAAAAAAAAAAGATTTGAAATCACTGTCTGCAAGTGAATTGTTGTTGTCCTTGTTTTCTTGTATTGGCTGCAAATTTGCAGAGAGAGAAAGTTGTGGAGCACAGCAATTGATGATCAGCCAGTGTCCGAATGCAGGCTGTTCAGCTCTTCAGGTGGAGCATAGTCCAGCTCTTCCTGCCATGTGTCCTCAGGACTCTGGTCATGTGCTCTTGGCATCTGGCTGCCGCATTGTAAATACGGCAAACAGAGAGCAGCTGTAGACCCTGGTCCACCTCACCTCCCTGTCACACTGGGGGAGGTCAACACTGGATTAATTGCGAGAGAAACCTGAGCCTCTCTAAAGCCGCAGTGCAATAAACCTGGCCCTTAAACAGGGGCCCTCCCATGCAGCGGCGCAGTAAAAACATGCGAAAACTGAAATCCCCTGACGACAGGACCTCAGACCCAACACAGGTTTGGCAGCTCTGAATTAGGGTGAAACTGAAGGCGCATCATTCTTAAGTGACCAGATATGCACCACAGACGTATTTACCCTCCAAACTGCAAAAAAAAAATAATAATAATAACCAAAAGTAAAACTATCATAACATGATTACCTGATTTTTGTTTTTGCTTTGTAAGGACAGGCTAGAAAGCATAATATTCTGCTGGCTTAAAAAAAAAAATCATACAGGAAACAAACTGCCATTCTTAAATCAGCTGGTAGAACAAATAATATTGCCTGATTATTGTTTTAATGTTTCCGAGCTCACAGCATCACTATCTGGTATAATAAAACAGTAAATAGGTAGATTTAAAACATTACTGCAAAACAAATCCAAAAATGGGTTGGTGAATTGATTGTGATAAGTCATGATAATTTGTCTTTCAGTGGGACACTAACCATAGCCACATTTTAGACTCCAATTGGCCTGTCACTTTTTTTCCACCGTTTTTTCTTGGCTGTGTATGTTGAAAAGTGCTTTTCTCAGCACATGCTGTCTGGCCCAGTTTCCTGTGTCCCAGCATTTCCATTTACATTGTTATTAGGCCCACCCGTGCTGGTGCTCTAACAGCCTCTATTACACTGGTGGTCCTTAATGTCCGCCAGCAATGGACACATTCAGAGTGCGAGGACTTCAAGGCCAGTGTCTGCCAAGAGGCCAAACTGTACTGTATGACAGAGCAGCCTCAGAAACCCAATACTACCTTGTATATCATTAATTTATGACAAAATGGTTTTGATTGTAATAATGCAGTATTGTCAAAGTGAATGTGGTTTTTATTGTTGCAAGACTTCGAAGTTTTTATGGTGTATTGATCTTGGAGGAAGGTAGTCTAGAAGCCAGAGTGTGAATGAAGGGCTATAATACAGGATTATTTCTGTAGTATGTGGTTGGATATTTGGTTCTGAAATGGTTTTTACGTTTTTTTCTCGGGGTGATGGTCCAACAACCATCAGTTAACCGACGTGGACCCCAGAATTAGTTAGGAGAGGAGGAGAGGGATGCAGTTATCAGTTCAATCTGTTTTGGCAAAATCTGGGTCCTCACACGTAAGCTCATTCAAGTTGCCAAACAGTAAGGGTCAATGCATTTTGTATGGGGCAAACAGAGAAGATGGTAATGGTGGTGATGGGAACATTGATAATGATGAAGCTAATAGTGGTGTAATTGCTGTGACACCATGTCTACCACGATAATATGCTATTTAACATCAGTCAGACACCAAACCCTCCCCTTTGACCCCACTGCAACTATGAGGTAATGTTAGCCATCCTCCCAGATGCAGCTAGGCCATTGCGCCTGTCTTCATAGTCCACCACGTCTAGTCCTCACCCTTTCTAAGTGTGCGAAAATACAGCCAGACGCCCTAACAAGGTTTCCTTAAATTACTCCAAACCCCTGAAGACACTATTAAGTCTCAGTTTGCTGTGGGCTTTGGAGGTACATTAACTGGAGTGACAGGCGGTAAATTATTAAATCTGGATGCGTGCACTCCAGACACAGCAAGGCAGAGAATGTAAGCGATATTTCCCACTTCCTTTTCAGGGCATTATATTTATAAACAGTGCATTCTTTTCCGGGTTTGTAATTTAGCTCTCCATGTGTGAAATAAGGGAAAGAAGTCAGATGAAAATATGTGCGAGAGGAGGGACATTCTCCTTTTCCTATGAGTGTTCCGAAGCCAGCCGCACAAGAGCCAGAGTGCAGAGTGCGGGTGTTAGCACGTGCCCTGGGACCGAACCGGACATCGAAGTTAGGCTGGGCCTATAGCTCAAACGTACGGCAGGTTGGCCTGCCCTGAAAGGGCCTCCTTCAGGGCAGCCTGAACTGGTTTCGACAAGCAGATCGTGGCGTGATGGCGGATCGCGACCAGAGAGCGGTGCTGTTTACCCCACTTAGCTGATTTTTGGCTGATATTTTGATTTTAAATGTCCTGCCTTTCACATTTTGGCATGTTCCCTTTGACATAATGTGGATGTCTGTCTTCAAAGAACATTCTTTGGGGACTGGATGTAGGTCAACAAGCATGTCATCCACATCTGTCTTTTTAGGGGTTTCCTCCAAAGTGACCATCATGAGCACAACCACCAGACCTCCCAGCCTGCAGCAACCCCAACAGCTAGGCCTTACAGAGGAAGTCCTGCCTCTTCCTGCGCAAGTCATGCCCGTACAAAGTATACTCAGCATTGCGAGAAACAGCTAAATCAGAGCAAAAGAAGGTTAATCCTCTTGCTGCAATACTTTGACCTGCACAGCATATTATCGGGAAATTTTTAGGACATGTTATTGGCTTGGAGAATGGGTGCAATTCAAAATCATTCAAATGTGTGCGCGTTTGTGTGCGTGCGTGTGGGTGTGTTATTATTGTGCTTTGAAGTTTCAAAGCAATATGTACTCATTTAAATTTTCAAAAACACATTTAGCTACTGTTAACATGGTAATGAAACTGTAATGTTAACATGTAAATACTAGCTTGAGGTATGCAGACATCATGAATTTACCAACCTAGAATGGCTAAAGTTAGCTATTCACGTCAAGTAGCTTATAAATTCATTTTTATTTATTTATCATTCATTTATCCAGGATTGTACAAATGACATACAAGATCTCCACTTCCAAAAAGTCCTTTTAAGAGCGTTAAATGGAGGACACACATTGATATGCTACCCACCCAGATGCTGAATGAAGCCTGACCAAATTAAGGCTATTCCAATCAACAAAATAAATGATAAAAGGAAATTTTTTGATCTAATGTTCAATCTGGTTGGTTTTTGAGAACTGGGTAGACAGTGGGGGACACTGAGGTTCCGATGTGCCAGGGGGACCAATGGGCGATTATCTCTATTTTGCCTATTTTAAGCAGCTCTGTCATCTATTATGGCTCATTGGTCCCCATGGCTCATCGGACCCTAGCCTTACCGATGTCAGGATTCACCTGGCTTCTTTTCAGCATGACTGTAGGAAAAGTGGTTTTTGCCTGCTGACTTGGTAGCCTTTTGTTAATGTTGCAAGTCGCCCCATGAATGAAGCAAAGTAAATGAGGATAGGTCGAAATTAGTCATTAATTAAAAGGCAATAATTCTGTCAATGTAGTGTTATGTCAGTGAAACTTGGATGGATTGGAACCATTGGAATGGATTGGAACCATTTTGTGTGGCCTCTGATGTTCAGTTGCTATTTTTCACAACCACATCAGGTGATTCAAGAAATGTATTTACTTATTGTTTAATGACAATTTCAGCACTTTTGTTGAAGGCTAAATTGTGCCTTCGGTACTTTTTTACTCAAGAGTAGCAATTTGGAGCTTCCCATTAACCTGATACCCATGTCTTTGGACTGTTAAAGGAAACCAAACAAAAGCAACGCAGAGCGTGGCATATACCCCCGCCTGTATGTTGATCAAGGGCATATTGAGATGGCTGCTGTGGCGGCCATATTAGATATCGCACGACGCTGGTTTTTGAAAGAAACCTTCCTCTAGCCACTCCCAATACGGCATTAAGAACTGGCATCAATCCGACGAGGGATTCTATAGTTATCCGACGGAAACGAAAAGATAACGGACGATGGAGGGACAACGGACGGACGTGGTGTCAACATAATGCCCCCTTTCCTCTTTGGAGGGCGGGGGCATAGAAACCTGGAGTAAATCCACGTAAATACAGAAAAAACCTTGCAGACTCCACACATAAAGGCCTTAGGCTGGGCTAAAACCCACAGTCTTCCATTTGTGAGGAAACAGTGCAACCCCAGTACACCATTTCCTAGAAAGAGTCTAAAATCACCTGTGTTTCCCATGAGGAGAGGCACTGGTATTACACTAATAAACATTGTGATAATATACACAAATGGCACAAGCTGTATGTAAAATTGCTTAACTGAAAATGGTATTTAATGGCAATAAAATTGTATTTTCCAGTGAAAAATTCTGTCAACCTACAAAACTGCATTGAGATTGGATTGGTTTGGTATTAAGGTTCAGATATTACTGTTCAAAATTGAAGAGCCTGAACTCTGAAAGTGCTTAAGTTAAATTTTCACACACAGTGAGGTAAGGATAGGAATATGTCAGGTACAGTTACCTAAGTTGATTTTCTCAATTTTTTTCAAAATGGACACTCTTAGCACAGCGGCTTCAATTAGCCGATTTTATGGATCAATTATATATTCAGACCCTTTTTTTTTTTTACTTATGTACTTGAAGCACCAGGATCTTCAATTGCAAAAAGAACTGACCAGCACAAGCACACACAAAGTGGTCCAGCGCAAAGTGTGATATATCGAAGAGAGGCAGACGGAACTCAGCTGAAAAGGCCAGTGAAGAAGACAGACAGAGACAAGCGGCTGTGTGCCTCTGGCTCTTCTTTCAAGTATCTTATAGAGTTCAGATGACAACCATGATTAAGTGCATCTAGCAGAGAGGATTTATTATGTGCAAGGAGATAAGGCTGGAGGTGATTCTTTGATTGACAACATGAGGCCTAAGAATGGTATAGTACCTCTTTCTTTCTCTACCTGTCTCTCCCGCTCACCCTCTCTCATTACTCGCTGCGTATCTGTCAGATTTACTGTGCTCAGGTGGTTGAGGTTGAGTCAGTTGGTGCTTCCTCTTCATGGAGGAAAAAAGGATAGAAATTCCCCTCCTTTCCTCCTTATACTTTTTCTTCTTTCCCCGCAGTCAAACAGTGCCTTTTCTGTTCTGCGCAACTTCTCCTCCCTCCCTCCTTCCCTCCCTCCCAGAAACCTGAAATAAATCAACGCTGGTTGGGCCTCAGCTGCGATAAATCAGACTCTGTCCGGAGCTGGAGCCTGCCCAGTCAAACTGTCAGAGTCCGACCCTCACTGTGGATTCATTAAAGAGCTGATATAAAGCCCAGATGTGCCAAAACAGTTACCCACTCCCCCCTCCCTCTGCTTCTCTCTCTCCGTCCTCTCTTCCTCTGTTTCTTTCCCTCCATCCTCTCTCCCTTTCTCTTTCTGCTAATCACTACTTCTCTCTCCCTCTCTAGCTTTCTCTCTGTGTCTTGCGTAGTCTTTCTCACTGTGACGACTCCTCCTCCGAAGTCTGCCAATTTACCACAATCATTTCCTGCTACCTGCCCCGGTGTAGTATATGTGGACATGAAGATCCTACATCTGTGTGAGTTTGTGTGTGTGTGTGTGTGTGTGTGTGTGTGTGAGTGTGTGTGTGTGTGTCTGTGGCAAAGGGAATGAAAAAAGAGAGCCAGGGAGTAAGGGGCATGTGGACAATCTTCGAGAATCTGTGGAGTCGAGTGGATGGAGGAGTGGTGCGGGTCAGAGTTCATTTGGAAGCTTTATGACATGCTGAGTGAAGGGAGGAGTAGATGAGTGAGGGCCGCTTTAACTGTTGCAGGGCAGGCCGTCCCATGTCTTAGGTGGTGAGAGCGAACACTGCGGGGCAGTCCCATAGGGACAGAGTGAAGGTGCGGGATGGGGCTGGGGGAGGGAGGGGGTTCGTGCTGCGTTTTGCCTGTCATCAAGTAGTCAGGAAAATAGCTGCCTGGTACTCCCATCTCCCTAAGACCTGAACAGCAACTCTACTAAATGACCAGACCTCCGGCCTCAGCAGTATTTTCTAACCATAAATTATTAATTGAATTAATCGTTAGTTGGCTTGCTTTGTTTTAATAAATCAATGTGATAACATGTCTCAAATTTTTCCAGAAGGAATATTGCATTTGGAAATCTGCCTCCTTTATCAGGGTTATTCTCATTATAATTTATGTACCTTTGAGGTGAATATATAGGAAAATGTGATAAAGGGACTGTACATGTCTAACCCTTTTGCAAAGGAAGAATTTGGATGAAATTGAATCAAACCAGCAACTTTTTCGGTTATTCCATACTGAAATATATTCAAATTTTCATTTTTTTCCCTGTCCTTGCTCTCTTTTGACAAAATATTATTTGTAATAATGTACCTTGATCAACCCTCACTCTGAAACGTCATCGGCAATACATACTGATCTGTATTTTTTTTACATTTCTTACACATTCTTGTGATATTCAATAAAAAAATGTTTAATAAAAAAAATGTGGGAATAGTTATTGTTTCAGGCAACAGACCACAACAAAAACAACTTTTCCACTTACAGCATGTGCCATTAATCCTCCTGTCTTCTTCCTTTTGGCAACTTATCCTTCCTTTGAAAAGAACATGGTTTTTAAGAATTAAAAGGCGAAGCAGAGTGCATTCCATACAGACCATTGCTATAACAGATTGGCTGTCTCCAGTGTCAAATTTGATATAGTTGCTTAAAAACTGATGGACCTGAAAAGGGAGGTCAACATTTCTTAACTCTGTAAATTCAATTATCTGAAGTCCCCTCGAAACATTCAATATGATTTGCAACACGGAGTAGCTACATTTGGTGACAGTAAATCGCGGACTTTTAAACGATTAAACTTCTTTCGAACTTAACACCAGGGAGGGTAAGTGCAGCAGTTGGCCTTTGCCTGTGTTAGGTTGTGAGCGCAGATGGTACTGTTTTTCTACTGCTGAGTGTAGTATTCCAGTGGTATGAATATTGAATATTATTTAAGATGCCCCACCTACTGTATATCAGGTAAAAATATTCTTCATCTTCAGATAATAATAATAATAATAATAAGGATGATGATAATAATAATAATAATAATAGTTATGATCAAGACCAGGAATCAAATGTGGCAGCAGAGTACTATCCAATAATAGGGTTTATTCATAGTATTACAGTAGACAGGGGGAGGGAGCTTAGAGGAGAATGGAGCAGTTCAGTTAAGAACATGTGAAGCTGTGCGGGTGTAACCACTGCCCGACCAATAGTTTTCCAGGACGACTGTCTGGTGAAGTGCAAAGTTTTTTAGAGCTCAACAATCAGATAGCAGGATGGAGAATTTTAGTAGGAAAGCGTTCCCAGTCCTGCTGACTGTAAAAAGGCTTGAGAGTTCCTAATAAACTGGGCAGAGGAACAGACTCGAAGTGGATTTAAATGAGCGCGCTGCCAATGTAGAGACCGAGAGTAAGGCTTGGGAGCTTGTTCCTATTAATGAACTTTGGAGAGTATTTCCGTAAATTACTATCATTAAAGACTACAATTTAATTTCAAAAGATGAAGAGCTTTACAAGCAAACTGACTGGGGTTAATTGCATATTACGAATGACAATCCAGCAACTTGTAAACTCAAAGTTGGGGGTATAAATATGTCAACACACGTGAGGAGGAGTAACCGTGGAAGGGAAGAATGCAAGTTGCAAGCCAAGCTGCTGGATTGGAGGAGACAAAAAAGGCAGTCACACAAGGGTTATGACAAATAATAATAATAATAATAATAAAATGTAATAAATCCCTCATATGAAGGCAATGATAACACATCATTAACTTCACACATGCAGAGGTGTAATGATTGAGAACATCAGCAACATTAGCACCAGTGTTTTTCTAGTGTGCTCCGGGGCCTCTTGCCCTCACCCCTCTACCTCACATGGGCGACCTCACGAGGTGGTCGCGGCGTGTGTTGAAAGCGTTCATATCTTCTGCCGACGCTTCAGCGCTCATTTGTCTTGCTGAAGGCCGGTATCGTCGGGAGGTCAGGGCTGGCAGCCCTGTTTATACCAGCATCAGACTCCCTGCCTGGGCATCAGCACCCCATCCAGCTGAGGGCCTTATCCCTCCCCAAAGAGAAACTAAGATCACTCTTTGTTTTGAGTGCCCGCCCGCCTCTCCAAAGCTCAAATCTTGAGTAGAGTCTCAGAAAAAAACACAGTTTCAACTTAATAGATAAAATTGTGCAAATTGCACAGCAGAACATGACCATATACAAAAATCACTCAATTCAGAAATGTAATATTTTTGTATCCTGCCATGCAACAGGAAGAAAATAAGTTTAAAATAAATTTAAAAGCATTGATATTTTTTCTTGTGAATTTGTTATTGGTACAAAATGATTCTGACGATAGATTTTTCAAACCTATTCTCACTTTAAAACTCTTGCACTCCATGTTTATTACAATATTTCTCATGGCACTATATAATTCTTATAAATGACACTCTCTTATGATATATATGGACAAAGAATTCTATGAATCTAAAAGGTGTATACTTTATTATATGTTTTCTTTATTGAGATCTGTACATAATTGATTATTGCATGGTTTTAAATAATTATGTAAAAGAGTATCTTTCTACATTGGTTGAAGGTCTTTGTTTACTCAAGAGGTTCTGTAGTAATTCAGAAACTGAATCCAGCTTTGATTTAGTAAACATTGAATGGCATGCTCTAACTCCGGGTAATACTGTTATAAAGAAAACAATTAAGTGTTTATGTGAGCTTTATTTGTAATTTAAAAGTGCATAATTTTGTGAATTATAAATGAACATCTGATGGAGAAGTTTTTAATTTTGTGTGACGAAATAAGAGAAATGCAACACATTTATCAGTCCTACCCAAGATAACATTTCAGTGCGAAAATACTAAAAAAAAAAACAAGTGAATAAAAACAAGTAAATATTGTTGCTTATTGTTATTCTGCAATATTTAGTGACACAGATATCTGTAAGGACAAGTGCAAAATGCCCCTCACAGCATGTTTTCTATGTTTAAGAAATAGAACATTAACAGTTAACCAATTACTATACATACAATGCAAATTTAGCGTTAATTTAAAAAAAAAAATCAAGGGAATAATTAAGGCATTAACAATTTTGGCGATTACCAAGCACTTAAGTGCAATTTAAAGTAAAATACTGAGTTGCTTCAGAAGTCCCTTGAGTGGGTGATTTGCGGTTGTTTGGCCTGGTTTGCCGTGTAACTGTTCGGGCAGAATTTTCCCAGTGGCCACTAAGTGCTGCGTTTATCAGCTCCGTCTGGCTGGCCGCTTCTGTGTGCTTGCGTGTGGCGGGTGGGGTCCTGTGAGTGCGTGGACCACACACGTGTGCCCCATGCTCACTCCAAGCCCCTGACCCCCAACACCAGCAACCCAACTAACCTCAAAGACCGCCCCCCCACCCACACCCCCTTACCATCACACCTGTATTATTTAGATCTTTTAATGATAGCAGGCAGTTCACCGTCATCATGTACGTTTTTCATTTTACTCTAATAAAGCAAAGAGTTCCACAGACAGACATGGGCTCAATGTGTTGGAAGCACCCGGGCAAGAAATCAAATCGCAAACAGCGCAGAGAGATTCATTTTCACTGCCCCAATAGATTTACCTCCAGTAAACTGCTATTGAGTAGATTTTCATGAAGATACAATTAAACATAAAATATGTAACTTAGTTTAAAATTTTTTTGCATGAGTTTTAGCATATTCAAATCATGTATGTCAACTGAAAAGTATAATCTTTGTAGGAGACAGTAAAGAATGACGTGGAATAAAATGAGAGTCAAAATTACCGGACGAGCAAAAAAAAAACAAGTGTGAGCATTATTTCTGTTGTCAACACAACCATATGCCTATTCCCCCCACTGGCATGGCTTCTTCCTTCAATAGGTAATACGGAGCTGGACTTAGAGTGAGGCATGTGGTGGTTCTTAAAGTAGTCGAATGGTATCAAATGGCCAGTCGTGCCCTACGCTGCCCATACTGTGTACCAAGGGACATCAGGAACTGACGGAGCTGCAGACACTGGAGTTTTCGAAAGGGCCTTTATTCTTGTCCTTTTGCTCAGATTTTAAAGCCAGGCTGAGGTAATAACTGCTCCTTTCATAAATGTATTAATTTATTTTTCCCAGGTGGGCTATCCAAGGTGATGTCAGTTGCTCCTCGGGCAGCCTGCATCAGTGGTGCAGAACGTGCATAATGGAAACATTAGCCTGCCTGTTTGTGGCTACTTGTTTGTGTTCACGTACATGGGTTTTCACCCATTTCAAGAATTCTGAGAATGACAGAAATTGATTTTATTTGCTCACTGGTCAATATAAAGTGCTAAAGCTTAAATTTTTACTCTGTGATTGGATAAAAAATCTGAACTTTTTTGAAGCAAGCTCAGATGTTGTGCTGTTAGAGGATCACAGCCCACACAAGCAGACCATCCTTTGCATTGTGGGTGGATAGGCTTCAACGTGAGGACTTTTGATACTTTCATATGGTTACCATGATGTGGCCACCTTCGGCTCGATGGACAGATGTATGTTTTTGTTCAGGCTGCCATGACAACAGTGTCCAACATTTCATATCTTCTCATGGTGTTCTGCACTCAGCCTAAAAACATACTCTGATTTCAGACAACAGATTAACTTAGCTAGGTAAAATTTGCCTGAGAGTTATGACAGGATGTGAATTCTGACTTCTGACCAGCAGAAAAGTATGGGAAAATTGAAACGCCATCGGGGGGTTACTGAAATTTGACTCGCCGGCATGCACTTTTGCCTCCCTCTATGGGACTTGCTTACTTGGCCTGGACTTAATTTTTGCCCCTGAAATAAACAAAGAGGGTTAGTGTGACGCTTAATAGGTGGCTGGGTGAATTGGGCACTGAGCCTGGTGTTGGAGTCCCGAAAGAAGGCATCGTAACACACAACAAGAATTCTTCAGAAAATTTAAGCAAAAACTCAAAAGACTAAAGTAACTATGTGAGACAAAGATAGAAGGGTGGAGGGAGCAGAGATGAGCCTCTTCTTAGCTTCAGCTGGGATAGAATTCACACCTAATCGCCAATCAACATTTGCTGTCTTTTAAGACCCTGACTGTTGCTGTTAGTATAACAGGTTGTTAGTCCCAAAGTGCTTAAGCCTCACAACTAGGCCCAGCATACAAGCACATTTCCTGACACAGGACTTTACAGTGTGACTTCAACACAGATAATTAATCTTTGAGCACCCAAAAAGAATTTAAAAGTTACAACATAACAAATATGGGACTTAAATGGTTTCAAAAGAATATTGTCATGCAGTCGTAAACTAATTGCCAAGAATTAAAAGTAACAAGTCGACATGGTCAACAACATCCCCCGCTAATCGTGTGTTTCTTATTTTCGAACTCCATCAAGGCCTATGTGGTCTGAAGCTACACACCAAATTTGGTGACTGTATCTGTAGTAGTTTCTGAGTAAAGCTGTCCCCTTTATCTCGGACAGATGGACAGACGCACGGAAGAACGGACGAACGGACGGAGGTCAAACCTGTATTCCCCTCCCACTTTGTGTTGGCGGGGGATAATAACTCTCTTGAACCCTGCGTTGGAATTGTGAAAAAGATATATTCCTAATACCCCTCTGTTCAAAGTGTGAAGGACAGCAGCCCTATGGATCTCAATTGCTCAGCTGAAGCTGGTATGGGTGGTGCAGATAAGAGGCAGGCCCATCTCAGAGGAATGGGATGACTACTTCTCGCTTGTCCCTTGGCTGTGAAATGGCTCCCTTGGGCTTCTGTTCAGACTCTCCTCATATAAATCTGTCACAGCATCCAGTAACTGAGAGACAAAGATCTGGTTTCCTAAGCTGAGACGCTCACTGATTTCAGAAAGAGCCGTCTGATTGAGTTACGTTTGTACAGGCAGTCATGACCAAGAATCTAGACAGTGCGATTAATTTAGAGTGCCTGACATATAGTTTGATGCCTGGATCATTTGAATGATTTAATGAAAGGGACAAGCACCAAAACTTTCCTTAACTTGAATAATCAGTGTGAACGCTGCACATTTTTCAGACGGAAAATGTATCCTCTGGCGGTGAATAAAATAAGTTTAAGAAAAAAATCAGAAGGTTGAATTATATGATTTCACCCACAAGATTTTTAAAAATTTGTTAAATGTTACTCTCGGAGAATGTAATCAAACTTTTATTTTCATTATGTTCCTTTTCATTATATATGCTCTTTGATTTAAAAAAAATATACATGTAATTTTTAAAAGGTACAAATTTAATAATCAAGCCATACACATTTTGTAAAATTTGGATACATATTTTCTGACCGGTTGTGTCACCTTAGTACATCCATCCATTATCAAACCCGGTCATCCCTCACCAAGGGGGGCTGGATTCTTTTACAATATCCAATGGGTGAGGGACAGGAATATGTCCTCCAATCCATTGCAGGCCACACTCAGCCACATACCAATCACCCTTATGCTCATATCAATGGGGAATTGAGAGTCTCCAATGAGAATGTCCATGGACTGCGGGATGCAAACTGTGTGCCCAGAGAAAAGCCATGAGAACATGAAGAAAACAAATTCCGCTCAGAAAGGACCGGGCTGAATGTAAGCCCACAATCTTCCTGCCATGAGGTGACAAAACTACCCACCAGACCGTGCTTGCCCATTGATCTATTTAGAATTCCTGTTGTCATCTCACTTTCAGCAAGACTGTTCTGAGAGCATGGCATCCCCTGCCGGAGTCGCAACTGCGATATGTGTATCATCAGTCTATTTACAGCATACAGTATGTGCAAAGTTTCAAGGATGTCGTATGATAACTGTAGAAGGAGTTTATTTCACCTGCTAAGTACCTTCCGATACGGACATACAGACGGGTGGACGGACAGACAGACGCGCCAAGACATAATTGCCCTTTGGGGCTTTTGCCCAGTGGGGCATAAAAAGTTGAAAGTCTGCATGTGATACAAATCGCCATTTAACCCTGGAGAACCCAAGACATCTTTTTTCCTCAAGAAAAATATTAACTTAGCATAAAGATTGACATCTGCTAATGTAGGGTAGGGGCTAATTAGGTGACCCCAGGGTTAAATAAAATATTTAAGCTTTTAAAATGGATTTACAAAAGATTTGTGAGACTGAAGAAACAACTTCTTTTCTTTTTTGGAATGATATAATGAATCTGAATTTCATCTATCTTGCATGAACATGCCAGAGACGACACAAATACATTTTCCCAACTCTCTTTATTTATAAATGTATTTATTCAAACCCCAGCCTGTGTTCAGAACATAATTTCTCACGGAGACATCCTATTCATGTAACAGGGAAAGTATCCTGTAGTGTGAAGACCGGTAGGCAGTCTTAGGCTCATCCAGCTCATTTGGCCAGGAGACACACACAGACCAGGGAGGGTTCAGTGTCACAGGCTAATAATCCCCGACCGCAGACAGCATGAGAATGTCAGGGAGGGGGAATGAAATGCAATTCCTTCCCTTTCAAATTCCAGTCTCAGATTCACACTATAGAGCTCACTGCATTTGGGACAGCTGTATGGACTGACACCAGGCGAACCGCACTGGCCATGGTGGGAGATTTAAAGACAATATACATCAATTAAGGCAGATTGCTTGAAAGGCATTTTCATTAGTTGTTCATTGTGTGTCTGATAATGTCATGCTAAACAACTGGCATTTCAAATTAATATATGTAATCCATGCCTAAAAATTTAGGTAAGTGATAGTTTAATACACTTATGAAATATTTGAATTCTGTAAATTCAGGGAACCATACTGCTCTGTATATCAATAGTGTTACTGAAAGCAACTTGTGGAATATAAAGCAGAAGGTCAAACACTCCCCTCTTCTGCAGAAAATAATTAATAATGTATAGTGGGGATGACTAGAGCATTATTATTGGGAAATCCTGCACTGCCAACAGGCTGCAATTCTTAAGCTTGTTTTGGGCAAAATAATTACCTGATTGTCATTTCTATGCTGCAAGTGCTGCGGAAAAAAAAAGATTCCCTTATTTATCCACCGCAGATGCGTTTCCTATCAGTGGACATAGTTTTCTCCCCGCTGACTGGGTTTTTGGCCGCAGTGAGAGCAAAGTATTACAAATGATTAACATGGAAATGTTTTTCGTCTATGACATTGACTTGCAGGCATTTGACTTCAAATTGCACTTCAGTGGATACATTGCGTTTTGCCAAAAAAAAATTACAGCAAATCACAACAAAGTTCACTTTTTCACAAAATTTGTTATTTGTACATTTAATGGCATCATGGTAAAATGTTTTAACTTGTTCAGCGAGACATATGAACAAATAAGAAAAGACTTCTATGCTAACATTTTTCCATGACAAAAATTTTTCTTTTTCTACTCAGAAATGGTCCAAAAGGATATACTACATTTTGCGACGAGGCTCTTCACATAAATTATATCACTACATTATTTTCAGATTTCAGACGAGTGACACACAGCACCAGCAAACAGCTGTGGCACCTCCCTGAACTGAATACCTCAGCCTCGTTCTCTGAGTGAGCTCCATCTCATCTCTCCAAGTTTGAATTGACTGGAAAGGAAATGACTATTCTTTTGTGTGTGTGTGTGTGTGTGTATGCCCATCCATGTGTGTACTTGTGTGCATGTGTGTGAGTGTGTTTGTGTGTGTGCACGTGAGTGTGTGTGTGTGTGTGTGCGTACATTTATGTGTGTGTGTGTATGTTTTTGAGAGTTCATATGTATGTGTAATCGACAATGCATATACTTCAGGAAGTGCAGTGTTAGACTGAAATTTTCATCCACATCTCAAAATCTCAAAGAAATAAAACAAATAAGACGATAAACAAAAGAAAAACTTTTTTTTTCCAATATTTTTTATATATACGTAGCTGTATCCCACAGAGCTCACTCAAGCATACTGAAAGTAGAGGCCTCTGCCTGGAGGCCATCATTCACCATAGATTCTGAACCTTATCATTTTCATCCAGGCAATCTATCTGAGAGGCATTTGCTTAATCTCATTGTAATAGAAATACAATTGACACTGAGGTGGATTACTGTAGTTCAGAGGGTCATGGATAACTCAGTACATATCTGAGGTGGAGCATTCATCTCAGCAGGCCAGTGGCAGTGCACATGAGGAGGGGTGTGTGTGTGTGTGTGTTGGGGGGGGTTACTGGCAGTTGGCCTCTCTGAGAACATAAGACTGACAGTTGGAGGCTCTCCCCCACTGGGATGAAGATGAAAGCAGATGGTTTCTCCCCCCCACCTATTGTGTAACTCAAACCCTCAGCTTTCAGATTGACCTGGCAGGGATTTCTCGCAAGCAAACATTGCCATTTGAAAGACTGTCTCAAAAAAGAGTGTTGGGGGTGGTTGGTTTTACATCTTTGAACTTTCTTTTTGCCTCTCATTTACAATGAGGAACATTCGGTGCACACCAGGATAGCTTTATGACAAATGAGAGCAGAAAATTGGATGACCAAGCGATTAGGTTTGAATCCACTGCGTGGCACTGGTGTAGAGTATGATCATTAAAGCTTGAACTAAATTATAAAAAAAAACATTTAGCGATGGAAATACATTTAACTTAACATTTAGGCGACTATCGTCCCAGATCAGGTTATGCATTTTATTATAAATAATTGATGAATAATTAACAAATGAAATAAAAATGAGCTGACTCAAAATACTTTTGTCAAATTTAAACGGACAAAAGACAACTTTTCTGCTTTAACTTATAATTACAAAGTACTGTTGATTACACAATGTAATGGCTATAGAAGAACAAAACTATTGCCTCTTAGATTGGTTCCCTGTTAGCTCACTTTCACTATTCAATTCTGTCTGCCACTGGGTGTGATCTCCTGGAAAAATGAAGGTTCAATAAATAGCATAAAAGAAGTCAGCAAACCAAAAGCAGAGGAGGATCGCGCTTTTATTTTCACTGGTAGCTGTACAGCAGCTACAGCTGTGCCCAGTTGCGGAAATGCAGAAAGAAGTGCTGCACAGGAAAGACAGATAACCCAAGGAGATATGTTGAGGTGGCGTTAGCCAGCTTTCATCAATGCACTATTTAACATATTACTGTCATTTTCATTTTATTCAAATAGATATGTAAATCTTGTAGCTAGCTAGCTTTTCATCTTCAGTTATTCTCTGACATTATTTATCATTCAGACAAGATTGACATCACAAGTTTGAGTGTCTCACCTGTTGTGATTTTTACCACTGCAAAATATTCCAATCATGTTGCCCTACACTTAGCAATTAGGACTGATCAACAGGCACAAACCTAATTCTAATATCTCTCTATCTTGGTGAACCTTTCTAGGAGTATTTATGCGTATAGGTTTATAACTGTTAGGGTGGTTTTAGGACCATAGAAGGGCTTGCTTTATTTTCAGCTGGTTAAGCTATCATGCTGTCAGGCTTCACCCACAATGGTCGGCTTCACCGGAGTGTTAGCGCTACTCCTCACGCCAGCACCACAAACATTCTCATCTGTCATCAATTATCTAATAAACCATTTAAGCCTATATAGAGTAGGCACAGGACCGCTCTCAATGCAAAGAGTCTTGTGTCCTCTTAGTAGATGTTGCACTATACCTTTATGCGTGCATTTTAGCTGACTTTCTGTATAGTCTAACTAAGCTTTCAGTATTTGGAATAGTTAATCCTGCTTGTTGTTTATTTCTTCTGTCACACTTAATGAAGAAGCATCTCATTTTCTTCACACTTGGATCCTCTCACCTCAACTTCTGTTCAGTGCACTTTACCTTGTGCACTGAATTAATTACTCATATAGTTTATAGCATTGGATAGAGAGACCATATTGCAACGCCGACTTTATTAATTAAATATGAGCCTTAAATGCATTGATTTAGTACTCTTTCATTGCTTAAATGTTGTGCTTCAAGCTATCATTCAGAATAGACTTTTTCAGTGCTATCATTTATACTCTCATTAGATTCTCGTGAGAAGTTTGTCACGCTTGACAAAAGTTGGATCAGTGGAAATCAAGGATAGTCGAACAACTAAAGTGACACTGGAAATTCTACTTGGTAAGTTAAAAAGAAACCTATGGATGGAGAAGGCAAAGACAGCAAAGAAGGGAATATTAACAGAGATAAAACAATGGTGAACCTCGGACAGGAATAGATTTGAGAGAGAGAACGCCAGTGTCGTGTCAGATTCTGTGCTGCTGTCGAATATTGTTCCATATAATGACCAACCCAATGATATCTGGAACTAGCATTGAGAAAATGCATACATTTCACTGAGAATTTGACCAAAAAGTACACAGTAGATTATGAAAACTAGAGGAAATTTTTTGATCACTGACAATCAGAAGTCGCACTGCAAATCGGAAAGTCACTAGCGAGGGCAATGTATTAAAATTTGTTGCTTTTTGTGGCATCATCTATGATTCTTCAGTTCTTATATGAGAAGGAATTAATTACATCTTCATTGTAAAGAACTTTAACATTACTTTGTGGATATTTCATTCTTGAATGTGGGGCACAGGGTGGGCACAAAGCATGATCAAGGGACAGTATCACTCAAATGAGGTTGAGGGGGCCAAGATTTAGCATTTTCCTGAAACATGAAAGCTGTACAGTATGCATACAACTTGTGCAGGCTGTATTCATTCAGTGTTCTTAAAGGTCCCATGTCAATCAAAATGTCAAAAAATTGCTTTTATGCCTTTTTATAGTACTTTTGCCATGTGAATTTGAATCTGACGCCGGTTTTTCATGATCCTGTTCATGAGATGTGTAAAACGCAAATAAAAACTCGGCTTAGGAACGCCCCTTCAAAATTGCTAAATCACTCTGTGCAATTATGTAATCCATGACACATCAACTCCAGGGGGACAAATCACTGAAAGTGAGTCTTGTCTACAGTACCCCGTACATTCGCCTCGACCTCTTACTGAACATTTATATCTTTCACTCCCAAATTCAATACAAATCATGTGCAACACTTCCGTCAACAGCAGAGAGGATGAGAGAAAAAATGCTGTTTTCGGAGTCCGCTGAAGTATCAGATTGGTCAGAAGATTGTGAAATTGAAGCTGGAATTCACGCAGCTTGAAAACGTCAGCTGTATCATTATGAGCCCGAGATGGAAGCAAATTTACAAACTTAATGCAATGTCAATATCATGCAAAATAAATAATTATTAAGTCATTTTTGGTGTTATCCAGTTGGCAAAAGTGGGGGCTTATAGTTGTACAACAATGATGCCTGGTGAGCTGAAAATTGGTGAAGCACATACCATTCCTTGAAAATAATGATTGGTCTTGACCTGTACTCAATCGTTTAATTAAACTGACTTTACATGAACTCCGAAAACAGTTGGGACCATCTGCTGAAGCCAATTCTGCTTGATATGATGAGCACTGCTAAGTCTCAATCTTTATTCAATCATTTTCCTTGATGAACACGTTTTCCAATGACAAAAATAAGCCATCGGCAGTTCATGGCTTAAAAGCAGAGCTTCCTTCCTAATTTGAAGTTGCAAAGAGAAAATGTTTTATTCACTATTCAAAGAAAGATAAAGTACGATGTTAACTTTTGTGTTAGCTTCAAGCACATCCCGCTCTATTAAAACTTTGCTTCACAATTGTTTTATTGCAGCAAAGTGAAAATTAGCAACTAAAATTCACAAATGAAAAACATTGATTGAAATGGAATTTCACATTTAAATGACGTGTTTTCTTTGTGATAAATTACTGAAGAAAAATGGTTGAATCTGATAATGTTGAGTGTTTTTGGAGTTTACATAACGTTGCAATAAATTATTGATTGAAAACAGTTTAATACCAATAGTTATTTTCATTTCACCATACGTTATGAATGAACAATACTAATATGACCTTGGTCGTGTCTATGATGTAGCTAGCTGCAGCTTGCTTTGATTTAGAAGGTTACATTAGTGAAATTTGACATTGTTTATTCCTGCTGACTGATATGTGATGGTGCATATTTTGACTTTCAAAGTTGCATCATCCTTAGCTATTACATTTAGACTGTTATGCAAGCGAACAGCCTCTCACTAACAAGTAAAGCAAAACCAACGTGTAAGGGCAGCATGCAGCAATGAGATAGTAGTTTCAGGACATGATCTATGCAGCAAGTAAGCATGAAATGGCTAGCTTTTTTGTTCCACAAAAAAAGAGAAAAAAAAAGAAACCGATAACTACTTTTGTAGAAGCACTTATTGGATATGCTGACTTTGCACCAGTAAACTTCCCCTCCTGAGATGACGTATATGGTCACACAACTCACATTCGTGGTAAGTGAACTTTTTTAAGGGGCAGGGCTGGGAGTTTAAGGGGCAGGAAGTTAAAAAGTACACATAAACTGGATAGAAATTTCTTATTTCACAAAGTAGTGATTTCACAGACAAATATGCGAAATATATCATCACTGTACATATTTACTAATAAAAATGAACAAAATTATATTGATTACATGGGACCTTTAATGTTTCCAGTTTGTCCCTCATTTCTGGTACTTTCATTTTTGTTGAGTTGCCTAATTGCATGATCCATTTCATTATAGCCCAAAAAATAGCTAATTTTATTATTATTGTTATTATATTATTATTTGTCATTTCAGTCATTGATGACGGCACATAACACATATTGATCCAACTGAAAAAGGGAGGATCACAGGCAATGAAACCTCAGGGGGTTACTGTTGTGCTACAGACCAAAGGGGATCTCCTGCTGACTGTCAGACTTCTTCCCTGGGTGATGTCATGACCAAATTCACATCACCCTTTTGCACTGACAGCCAAAGTCAGCAAATTTGATCCTGACTATTGAGCACATTGCAGCACTCTGACCTCTTTTAAAGCCAGCATGCATAGTGCATAAGGGTAGCAAATAGATGTGAATGAAAGGCATTGGCAGTGTTTAGTTAGGCATGCTAGTGACAGTGATTTGTAGGACATGGTATCACATCTCAAAGTGGACTAACTACGGTGTTGGCAATATTCTAGCTTCAGTATATGGGATGTTAATGGGTCAGTGGCAATTAATAGAGTACATGGCCAACCAAATGCATTTTCAGGGTTAAATTAGTCGCTGTGCCTTCTGCTTACTAACTTGTACAACATAAGAGAACTATAGTTGTCTTTCCTTTTAAGGGTTGTTGGGGGTCACAGCAATTAAAGTTAGATCTGTGGCAGTCTGCTGAATCTAGATCTTGCTTGCAGATATTGCCTCTCTCTTCGCACAGCCCAGTGAGCTAGCAGATTTACAGCTGTCAAGTATGACATGTGTCCAAGTATTGGTCGGGTCCAATCGGCCTTCCCACTGCTCCCGACCATTTCTTTGAACTCGGCTGGCGGTGAAGGGAATGCACCATAAATCTTCCTGTTGGCGGTCTGCAATAGCTTTCCTTCAAATGGAGGGCTAATTGTTGAACTCTGGCTCCACAGAATTCACCGGGCTAAATAATTTGTCAAATCTGGGTCTATCTCATAAATAACTGGGAGAGTCTTGCCTTTGTGAATGAGGGAAAAGATCGGTCCCATTTGGGTTGTTGCGCTGTTGGTCTATATTAGTTGACTCAATTTAAAGCCAAACAAGGGCCAGATAATCTCTTACCATAAGGTTATGTTTATAGTCATGAGTCACAGTGAAGCTAACTTATGAGATGCTTGACCTTCCAGGTTAAAACCCTTATGAAATACACATTTAGTGCATTCTTTCCTCTTAGCACGTATTTGGCTTTGTCTTGCTTTGCGCATTTAGAGTTACATGCATATACAAAAGTACAATATAATGGTCAGTAGTGGGTAATTCCAGCAAGGAATATGTGCATTAGAAAATGTTGTCTGAGGGCAATGTCAACAGCATTCACTGTCAACCATGTTATCAGTGTAGTAGTACTCCACAGATCTGCGTAATCACAATCCCTTTCTGCGCTGGACGTCTTGCAACGCTTACCTCTGGTGTCAGGTGATGAGGGGGAGAGGTAGTTGCAGTGCAAGAACTACACCACCGTAAACAAATCATGTGCACAGGAACTGGTGGAAGGAAAGTCCAGCGGCGATGGGAGATCGGCAAAATAACTGGTATTGGATAGTACTGGCAGTCATAGACAAGAACCTGCACGTCTGGTGGTCTGGAATTGATGGTTGCTTCGTTGGACAAACTGGAGCAATATAACAGTTGGACACTATTTCAGATGTCTGAGCTCACTGCTCTCCCTGCAAGGGGAAGGGGTTACAAAAGGTACCCCAAACATTGGTTGCTCCATACTTCCCCGGTCAGGTTACCGCAGCTGGCGGAATATCCCTTTTTTTTGCGGTCGAGTAGACAAAAAATCTATAAAACCCCTCAAGGTTGCTACCTGGAATGTGCGTATGCTCAACAGTGAGCATAAAACAGCCCTTATTGGGCCCCAGCTGGAGAGGTACTCAATCGGTTTTGCAGTTTTAACTGAAACTCGCCTTGCGGAACGCGGGTAACTCAACGAGGCAACATCAGGCTACAACTTTTTTTTGGAGTGGTTTACCAGCTTCTGAGAAGAGTCTTCATGTGGTTGCTATTGTTCTGAGAACATGAACAGCAAACAAGTTGTCTGTGCTCCTTCAAGCTATAAACCAACACCTTATCACTCTCTGGCTACCTCTAGGGAGAAATCATTATGCTTCAATTATTGGTGCCTATGCTCCAACAATGACATATGAGGAGTCAGTTGGGGAAGAGGTCAACTCCACCCTTCGTAACTTGATCAACAAGTTGATTATACTCAGTTATTTCAATGTTCGTGTTGGCAGGGACACTCTATGTTTATGATTATGAAGAACTGAGAACAAACTTACTTACAAACAAACAATGTGTATATCTGTCAAAAAAGGCCTGATTTCTCTCATATTATTGAGCCTAACTGTACAGATTAAATCTGGAAAGGGCAGTTGTGTCACCCTGGAAGTCACGTGTTGTTTGTTATAACTCTGAATCCCCTCACAAAATTTTTTGTTTGCCTGCAAGGTGACCCTGCCGTGACCCTGTGCTGCCGCTCCCTCACCTCTGCCTTTCAATAAGAAGCAGCGATTTTATTGGCCCAGCCATCCGTTTTATTTTCCCTCTCTAAAAGCTAAGCCTTTTTTTCTCCCTTTTCTTCTCTTCTCTCCGCCCTCGTCTCTTGCTCAGCATTCGGCGTAGCCCCGTGCGGTGAACGACCGACTCCACGGCAGATAATCCCGGGCTTTTCATATTTCACTCGACAGTCAGCAAATTAGGGGTGTGTGTGTATATATATATATCCATTCTCTCTCACCCTCTCTCTGTCTGCCTGTCTCTCTCTGTTTGAAATTTCCTTCCAGAATTACAACCCCAATTCCGAAATAGTTGGGACAAAATGTAAATAGTGAATAAAATCAAAACGCAATGACTTTTAAATGACACAAGCCAGTATTTTATTCACAATAGAACAGTGACAACATAGCAAATGTTGAAACTGGGAAATTTCACAATTTTATCAAATTTGATGGCTGCTACAGGTCTCAAATAAGTTGGGACAGGGGTCTGTTTACCATGGTGTAGCATCCCCTCTTCTTTTTAACACAGAGTGGAGGCGTCTGGGCATTGAGGAGATAAGTTTCTTGAGTTTAGCCATTGGAATTTGATCCCACTCTTGTTTAATACAGACTTACAGCTGCTGGAGAGTTTTGGGTGACTTTTGAGGGACTTTACGTTTAATTATGCGCGAAATGTTCTCAATCAGTGAAAGATCAGGACTTCAGGCAGGCCAGTTGAGCACACGGACTTTTCTACTACGAAGCCATACTGTTGTAATAGCTGCAGTATGCGGTTTTGCATTGTCCTGCGGAAATACACAAGGCCTTCCCTGGAATAGATGTCATCTGGTGCGGAGCATATGTTGCTCCAAAACCTTTATATACCTTTCAGCATTCATGGTGCTTTTTAAAACATGCAAGTGTCCAATACCATATGCACTAATGCATCCCCATACCACCAGAGATGCTGGCTTTTGAACTGAAGGCTGATAGCAGGAGGGGTGGTCATTCTCTTCTTTAGCCCAAAGGACACGACGCCCATGATTTCCAACAAGAATGACAAATTTGGACTCGTCTGACCACAGGACACTTTGTCACTTTGCTACAGTAAATTTTAAATGAATCTTGGCCCACAGAACATGGTGGCGCTTCTGGATCATGCTGAACAATGGCTTCCTTTTTGCATGATAGAAAGTCTTCGGGCTTGTGCCTTACACACAGCGACTTTTCCAGTTACTCTGAATTTCTTGATGATGTTATACACTGTCGATGATGAGACCTTCAAAGCCTTTGCAATTTGACATTGACGAAAATTGTTTTTAAAGTATTCCACTATTTTTTTATGCAAGGCTTTTTTTTTTTTTTAATTTTGGCATGATTATAAATCATTTCATGACAATTTCAACATGACACAGCATGTATCATGACCGAAAGGGTCGTGGGAGAAGCGAAATCGCTTATCAGAGTCCCGCCCCCAGCTTCCAGAAAAAACAGTTTGGTTATGGTTAAAATATCATAAGGATTATAAATCACAGCAGAGTTAGTGTCCATATACGCTACGTTTTAACGTCAGAAAGTAAGATCATGCAATTTCTGAATATCATAAGAATTATAATTGCAGATTAAGTGAGTGTTCATATAACTTAGATTCAAATGCCACTCTTGATCCAAAGCGACATTATCCCGAAAACCCCATTCTTGATCATTCGATTTGTTCCAGCTAATTTGGAGTAGATGAGAGGAAGCACATCTTCTACATCCTCAGTCCAGGACTGTCAAACACAGCGAACGCCACTTTCCCCATGAATCCATGACGTAACCGGCCGGGAATGTCCCATCCGGGCATGTCGGGCATGTGAGTTGCCTTTCGGACAGTTAGTCTGAAGCGTCCAGTGACAGGATACAGTTAACAAGATTGAACATGTTTATAGTTACTCAGATATGCACATTTCAACAAATATTTGAAGACCTTCAGCTCTCCAGCCATCCTTATATTATCATCAAGTACATTCCATGCCCTGACTCACAGTTTGGAGAGCCTCTGGCCATCTTCACTTCTGAGAGACTCAGCCTCTCTAAGACATCCCTTTTATAGCCAATCATGTTACACACCTGATGCCAGTTAACTTAATTACTTGCTAAATGTTCTTTCAGCTGATTCTCTGATACATTAATTGCTTTTTCAGCCCTTTTTTGCCTGTGTCCCAACTTTTTTGAGACCTGTTGCAGCCAGAAAATTTGAAATGAGCTCATGATGTAAAATGTCTCAGTTTCAACATTTGAAACGTTATCAATGTTCTATGTATCTCATGTGATCGGCAAGTCATTGCATTTTGATTTTATTCACAATTTACACTTCATCCCAACTATTTCGGAATTGGGGTTGTAAAACACACAAGCTTTTGGTTAGGAGTGAGGTTATGTCAGCTGTTCCAACTGCCCTCGAATTCAGTGCAGATCACATTAATTTCAATGATGCAACAGAATTGCGATGACAAAACTAGCTAATATACTATATTTGCTGTTAGTCTTGCAGTTTGATTTTCTCACACTTCTCAGACTAAAATAACATCTGTAACATCAGGCAGCGATTTATTCTCTTTTTAAACACATTACCAAGCTGTTGCCCTGTGATGACTGGACTTATATAACGAAGAATGTTTGGCACAAATCAGCCGTAGGTGCCATTACAGCGATGCAGTCTGACATTTTCCTCAAAATGTCAAAATGCCACCCACAGCAGTCCTTGAGATGGGTGCAATATAACTACCACATATTTGCCACCTCGGAAAAACGCTCACCATAGAAACGGCAACTTCAAGCGCTCAATGTGAGGGACTGTGTCAAGGAAAAGATTGTGTTATATTTGCATCATTAAGAGCGATAGCAGCTTTAACCTAACAGTTTTTGGTTACCCGCTGGATTCTCTGTCAGTGATTCCTGGGACCTAACCCTCAGCAGACAGATTTTGCATGTTAAATCAAAACATCATCACATACATTTTAAAATAGAGAATGATGGCCTCTATGTCGCCAGATGGCGACACACCGCATACTGGGCAGCTTGACAACGATTTTGTGCTGCAGTCATCTTTCAAAGTATCTGCGATATTCTGTCATGTGCATGGAAACTTGAGTTGCCGCTTAATATATTTTACTGGATGTAAGGAGATATGTTTACAGATCGTTGAAAACGGCTAGCCCAAAGGCGTTCAATATGTTCCGACCAAAACAAGCCCCATGGCAGCCAAGAAAACCCCTTCCTTTAGCTGTTTATGAGAGAGGCTCTGTGTAACAAGCCCTAAAATAGCATCCAGTTCCTTAATTACAGTGTAAGCAGCAGACCCAGGTGCAGAAACTTCTCTCCTGCTTTCTGGAAGAAGGCAGCGATTGTTCCAAGTGCAAGCAAGGAGGTGAAGACTGCCCCCGTGAGATTTGGGAGGCTCTCCCAAAAGCCGTTAGGCCTGCAAAGATACTGTCAGGTCATGGAGGTAAGTAATCCCTCACCTATCGTTAATGTCCAAGAATGAGAGCAACATCCACCAGCACTTATATTCTCCCCTGAAGGACTGCATGGGCGCTAGTTTTGAAGGGATACCAGGAGTCATAGTAAGGAAGTTGGAGCTTGGTACAAAGTAACCGAAACCATGTCTCCATGCAGCACTGCCGTTAGACAACGAGGGGTCTGTTTGGCTGTGAGTACAGGCCTTGGTAAAGCAGGACAGCACAGAGACCTTGGTTCGAATTATGTTTTTAGGGGTGAATATTTTCCATTGAATTTTTTTCTCTGGATTCCTGAGAATGAATCGCTGTTATTGTCTGGCTGTTTTGTCTCTCTGTACTTAATGAACAGTGTTTCATATTGAGATTTCATATCAGCGTCCTTTACAGCCTGGTGTCTTCAACTATTGATTAACCGTCAAGTTTTCCTATGAGAGTCTTTGTCAGACTAAAGTAATTTTTATGATTAATGAGTAGATGAAGTGACTTGCAACCAAAGTGACTAGCAACCAAAAATGGCTTATTAAGCTGTAAATTAAAGTTATTGTTCATCTGATTAGTTGAATTCCTGCTGTAAAACAGAAACAAAACGAAAATTGCAGCATAGCTTTATTTCTTCCTAAAATTCCATACAGATGCTGGAATTCCCTCAGAAAAAAAAAGTGTAATTTTGCATTGATTTCTGAATGGGATGAATCCTTTTAAATGGTTTGAGAGAAAAACGCCTTTCAGAATTTATGTGATTGCGTCAAAATTAACATGTCACTTTGAGCAATGTATGGAAAATTTAAATCAGCAGTTATCAATGGCAGAAGCAAAGGCTCGCTATTTTGTTTAGAAATGACTCCAGTTCTGGTGTTTGATATTATAACTTCACAGAGGGACATGAAGGAAGAGATCTAGGGAGAGCAGTAACAGTCTGCAGCAAGAATGCCTTTCTCGGCAACGAACCTGGCTTTTATGCAATATTATTCCTGCAACTGATATTTTGTTTTGTAATTAGTTTTTAATCTGGTAACTTTTAGGTAAAGAAAGCTCAGAACAAACTTGGAGTGTTTAGATATGCTGAATTCACTGTGTTTGGTCTTCTCAAAACGTATCATGTGGTGGACATTCTGAAAAGAACAGCAAAGTTTCTTTTTTGCTCGTGTAAATATACACCAGATCGGCTCTCCTCAATTAAAAAATAATAAAACTCAGATTGCCACTTGCAGAGGAACTTGCTAAGGAAATATGCATTTTAAGCTCCTGATATGAGAAACATCTGTACAAACCCCTGCCTGGGAGTAGTGGATACCTGATGACTACACTGGGCCTTTCTATAAAACGGAACATTTCTGACCCAAAATTCCCCATAAGCTCCGTTATAGGGGCCTGGTGGGGTGTTATGGGTGCTAGTTTTGCAGTCTTTTCTGTTCTTTGACCCTTGTGGGGAGGTCCGTGATTGGAGGATATCTCTCACCCTGGGTTACAGGGATTTCATAGCCTACCAAATAAACAGCCACTTCCCCCCAAAAAGATTAACATCCCAAAACAAACAGGCCATGCAGTAGAAAAGAAAAGCAAATTCTGCTGTGGCTCTCACCTGCTGGATCTGAGCTGAGTGGCTGAGGGAAGAGAATGAGAGGAATGCGAACAGGGACCACAGAGTACGAAGCAACGCAACACAGGGAAGTGGATCGGTCAGACATCTTGTATACCAGACATGTTCTATATAGCCTGATATTAAGTAAGTCTGGAATATAAAATTTGATTAGTTTTATTTAACTATTAATATGGGTATATGGAGGGTGGTGCTGATTGAATTTAATTTGATAAAAATCTATATTGTTGGTGACAGTGAAGTTGAGATGTTGAGTTGCTGACGTGCATACCCTACTGTACCTTAATCCATTAAACTCAGTGACCGTGAATGTCAATTGTGGATGTACGATTGACCTTAATTTTCAATCTCTATCCAGCATTCCAAATGAACAGGCAAATATCCGCAAAGCTGCAAAAGCCTTGCAATTTCCTGTGCAGCCCACACACACACTCTGAACCCCCTGCGGGCACCAGGCTATGATCACAATGCTAATGTTCTGCTGTGAATTTGCCTGTGAACAGCACCCTGTTTTAATGGCGGATGGCCCATAAAAAGCCAGCGGAAGGACTCAGATTTGAACTTGATCGTCAAATGACACTCTACTCCGTCGTTAACTTTGCTTAAGCGAAAAGGGTGTGTATACATACTGCTAAGGTTAAATGTTTCCCGCAGTAAACACATCATAAATGCTGTATTTTAATGTGAGAGATGCAATTTTGTTTATTTCTATATTTCTTACGATCTCACCGAATGTACAAGAGACACTTGTAAAGTGTGAGTTGCTCTTTGATGTTAATAGCAGCACCAGCACTTGTACTTACAGATGTTCAAATAAGATATATTACCAAGCAGGCCAGTGTATTAAAGTCACATGAGGTCACATCACTTTTTTTTTTTTTTTTGAAAACTTGTTGTTTATTATTTTTGTATGGCAGTAGATTTAATAGATTTAAGAGCTAGTTTAATACAAGGCTTTTGAACTAAACATCCAAGACTCTTGAGATTCTTTTTTTGCCCTGTTTTTTTGCTGCTATTACCGATTTTGCATTCAGCAAGCATTTCAGGCAGTATTACACTTAATATACAGCAACTGCCACCATTACTGTTGGGTTTTGGCTGAAAACAAAGGCACTGATAGGAATTTCCCCTCTAACTCATTTGCGCACAGGATGTGAAGAAGTTAAGCACTGTATATATGCAGGGCATTACATTCAACACAGTTTGGCCATATGCAGAACAGTTTGAATTGCTAGTGGTTTAAGGTCTTCACCTTGCATTACATTGATTTATTTAGCAAACCGGTCAAAAGGCAGGTGAAATCCTGAAATCCTGATCGTTGACAGCCAGGAAGGCGTCAGGATCTGTCCCAAAATTGTCTGTGATAGCAAACCGAGCGTGGCCTGTCTGCTTGAGCGGTTATCTCTGGGGATATGCTGACAGCTTAAATGGCCTGCACTTCCCTCGCATGACATCACCTGTGTCATCAGCGAAAGAACAATGCAGCGCAAAAACAGTGTGCGCTAAATGGTCCGGCTCAGCCTCGTCTGTATCCTTGAGTTGGGGGGGGGGGCATGTAGCCATTCTTGATGTGAGAGCTTCTTTCACCTATAAAGGTAGGGTGGTGACAGAGGTGCAATGAAAAGCTGTGTTTGGGGTTACCGTAACTAAGGAGACCTCGTGTTGCTCTGCCCAGTAGAGCTCAGCACGTGCTGTCCATGCTGCGAGCGTGGTACCATCCACAGAGATCACCACAGCACCTCGCATCTCACCTCGTCTGTCCAGGTCACAGAGCACAATCGCAGCACAAGGTTTACTGCGCTGAAATTCTGGTGAGTCACCACGTCACTTTGTCCGTAAGACCAAATTGATTTCCTTTCATCTTCTCAAACATTCTCAGGATCAAGTGGAATCTCATTCATAACAGATAATATGCTGCAAAGCAGGGGTCCCCAATCTTTCCCAGAGAGGGCCAGTGTGGGTGCAGGCTTTTATTGCTACCAAGCAATTACACAACTGATACTACTTATCAACCCCTGGACTCTTTGCTTATAAGCTTGATTAGTAACATCAGGTGTGTAGCTGCTTAGCTGCAATGAAAGCCTGCACTCACACCAGCTCTTTCTGGGAAAGATTGGGGACCCCTGCTGTAAAGAAAGCTTTCGGGCATGTATGATGCATAGCAATGAATAATTGCAACAGCAGAGATCACTGTGCTGCAGGTCTTCACAACAGTTCCAAAATTCTATTCCTACATATTTCATTTTGCAGAATTTGTATATTGCATTTATTATTTATTATGTAATGACAAAGGTATTTGTAACTATTGCTCTAAAATATGAAGAAACATTTGATTAATGTGAGAATGTTGTTACATAGGCACATTGAGCCCAAGTTCTTAAGCCAATTGAATATCCAGATTTATCTGGAAATTTCTGTTTAATCTGTCTGTTATTCTCTTTTTGGTTCAGGTTCACAGAGGTTCTTTGAATTCTCACAAATTTTGCATTGCCTTATTTCATTGTTACAGTATTATTTGGAAACGAACTGCTTGTTCTGGTCTGCTTAGATTTATGTGTGTGGTTCAGGTGTTGGGGTATAAACCCAACACCCAGCCCATGGGCCAGTCAGATGTCAGTCTCCACAGAGATTCAGTATGCAGGCTCTGTCACATCATGACACCATGGAACGACGAACGGCTGGGTCGTGTGTCAGGCAGCTGTTATTTTTTTAGCGAGTGATTTATGATTGTTATTGATTTTTGTTTTTTGTTTTTGTTTTTTTTTTTTTGTTCACTGAAACTCCCCTTGGCTGGATACACTGAGGTTTGCTAAATTGGGATTCAGGGAGTTGTGAAATTGATGATATTTCCGCGTTATGCATATTTTTTCCAGACGCCTAAAATGGAGTTTGTCTGACCCTGGTCACGCAGGTGATCCCGGGACACATAGGAGTTAAAAAATAGCAACATGAGTAATCTGATTATCCCGCACAGCAGGGAGCTGACCCTCTCCCTCTCGGACAGTATAAAGAGGATATATGGGCCAGCCTGGCCCGTAAATCAGGCCCCGTAATCTCCCCGATGATGGCCGTGCTACCTAGGCCCCAGGAGTGGCGTCATGCCGTAAAACAATTTCCCCGAGACACGTCGTGGTCAGGGCGCACGTGTTAGAGCTGCAGCCCAAGCCCAGGAATGCGAGTGGTGGGCGGGGGGTTAGTGAGTGCAGACGCACCTGTCCCGTGGAGACAAGAGCACGACCAGACGCAGAAGCGGGAATCTCCAGCGAGAAAGGGAAAAAGTGCGAGGAATGCATTTTAAGCACTTTGCAGAACGAACTGAACTGATTATAAAGACACCCCGAAATTGAACAAATAAAATCTAATGTTCCACAGAAAAATTTGGCCAAAAGTAAATTAATGTTTCTCCTCTTTCGAGTAAAAATTCAAGCAAGCTTGTAATAGTGCAGCACAAACACAGAGGACATCCATTTTTTCTTTGATCTGGCACAATGCAGTTCGCTGGTTATGGACAAGTAGCTGGCAGAATCAATGGACAGGTGGGAGGCATTTTTGGAAAAAAAAGTTTTTACCTCCCTGCTATATGTTTTGATGTTTTTTGTATATGTCTGGGGTGAACTTAAAGACTGAGGCATAGACAGCAGGTCAAAAAATAAACTGAAGTTTATCGTTTAAATCGGGGTGGAACTGGCTGGGATAAGAAGCAGAGAGCAGGAATGGAGCAGCGAATCACAGGGCAGCAGCAAAGTGACGCCTCAGGCAGAGTACAGGAACAAGGAGGGCAGGATGCAGTGCAAAATCACAGCTCAAACTCAGAGTCAGAAAAGTGGGCAGGATTTGTAAGAACCAAAGGGGCGGGTGCCAAAGATGAACAACCAGGAAAGAACAAGTAGGGCCGAACAGGAACGGGGAGGAAAAAGGTTCGTACAGAACAGAAATGACGTTAAATCAGTCAGATTTCTAAGGATAGAGTGAAACAGAAGGCAATAAACAGGTCTAGCTGAGCTAACAGGAATCAGGTGAGGGGAAAGGCTTGGTAAATGCACAGAGGGGAGGGTCAGGTACCAAGAAAATAATTAAGTTAATCAAGAATTAGAGGCGGGGACCATGGAAGGCAGAGAACAACAAAGGCTCGCGGACATAGAAAATTAAGGTGAACCTTGAAAGGAAGATACATGAAAATACAAACATTTATCAGGAGTTCAGACAGGATCACATCATTCACCAAGTGTGTGATGGTGCATTACATTTTGTGAGCAAAACATCATTGCAGATAGGAAATCAGCTTTATTGAAATGAGCGCCATCATTGCCGTGCTGCATCTGTACCGGCACAATGAAAAGGACCCCATTACATGTGTGCACTCGGATGACTTACAGGTTAGACACGACTGTGACACATTCAAGTCCTCTGTTATTTTAGAGCGCCTTCCCTCATTCACATGCAGTTGATAGTGTCTCTTGAACCCTGAAATAGGACCGTTCCATGGTTACATCCAAAGATTGTTTTCCATAAGGCCAGTGTATGCGCGGTGAGCACCAAACCCGCGCAGTTGTCTGTCAGTGTGCCCCTACTGGGTAACGTGAGGAGCACAGCAACCGGATGAAGGTGCTGACAGGCAGCCCTCCGGACTCACACGGGCAGAGTGGCCTGTGCTTTGAACGGGCTCCCACAGAATAGAACTTAAATGAGAGGTTTCTTCCAGCCATCATCACTTTGCGACTCATCACTATTTAAATGTGTTTTAATGGCTGGGGACTTTCTGTCCCTTTTCTCTGATGACTGTTTAGTCTTTAGCCTTTATGGAGGAAGAGCATGTGTGTGTGTATGTGTGTACGTGTGTGTGTGTGTGTGAGAGAGAGAGAGAGAGAGAGAGAGAGAGAGAGGGAAAGAGAAACAAATTTGGGTCAATTCTGCTGATGTTAGTGCACTAGTAATCATATTATATGAATGAGTGCCCTTAGCATTGAAGGTTTCAACCCACAAGGGCACCTGCAAAACTGCTGTAACAAATGTATGTAAATGAGAGGAGTAAAAGCAAGCAGATTAAAAAGAGAAGAAGATTAGAGAACAGGATTATGGAGAAGCTGGAGACCAGTAGGGCTGTTCGATGACCCTATTCAGGCTTTACTTCTCTGAAGGTAGTAAAATAGTTAAAAGGGAAGCTGTCAAAGAGACAACCACATGGATTCCTCATGGATGAACTCTGGATCCAATAAGTCATCATTTACTGCATCTGGATCTGATAGCCTGGATTAAGATCATGAACTCTTGCTGGGGTCAAGGGACTATTTGAGAGCATCATGGCCCAGGGTTTGACTACTTCCCATCTCATGAGTCACTGGACCAATCAGCCAAAAAAAATCCAACAATTCCTGAGTTCCCTCAGAAACTAAAATTCTTTTTAATTTTGATTGCCAAAATGGCTAAAAAATATGAACGCAGAAAGATTTGCTGCTTCTAACTTAAAAAATTGCAGTGATGATTTTAGCATGGTTTGCTGGAAATGCATTGCAGCAGCTTACATGCAAATACCATAGAAAGCTTTGAAGCCACGGTATAGCCGCCATTTCAGCTTATGTTATGCCATCATCAAACATACTTGCATGGTTTATGAGACAACCATAGCTTTGTTGAATATCTGGGCCCGGTTGTTCAAAACTCGGTTATTTTTTAACCAACCGTTAAGTACACATAACCGACTGTTAACTTTAACAGTGCTGTTATCTTGTTTTTAAAAACTCGGTTAACTTTAACAGGGTGTTAACTTGACGTTAAAGTTAACGCACCTAAGGACCACCGCTAATTTTTTAAAAGTGTGGTTAACTCTCAAAATGGCGTTCATTGCCAACGCTGCTTTCATGGTGCCAGTTCAGGAAAGGAAGGACAGGGGGTATCGTGGACTGGACTTCAATATTGTAGATCACTCTAATGAAGAGTTACTTACCCGCTATCAATTTGGTATAGCATTTGTTGCTTACCTTTGCAATATTTTGCAAGGTGATTTGCAGCGTCCAACAAGCAGGGGTCACGCACTGAATTAAACAATTTATTTGATTTTATGGAAGAAATTCATTAATAAATATTGGCAAAACATAAAATAAGATGTATGTGAAGCACCCTTAAAATCCCAGAATTTTGACAGATTTCCATTTCCCATCGTATCCATACACTTTAAAGCGCTAAGTGTGCAATAAAATAGATGTTACAATAATAAAACAAACAGCCCAATTATTTCCAAATAATTTAAATAGTTATTTATGAAATATAATAATACAAAGAAATCAGGGAAACTGATATTTCCTCAATCAATACTAAAAAATATAAATATATGTTTACTCTCTTTTTTTCCTGTTTTTCTGATTTGATAAAACATTAGGTCTACACCTAATTTCATTCCATGAATTCAATCTTGGTTTGACATATTTACAGTATACACATCTGAAGCGCCCATATAATATTTACAACAATTTGACTGATGTCCCCCTCTCTGTGTGTTTGTCCTTGAACTACATTAAAGTATTATGTTTGCATTCATATAAGGTTCATATTAAAACATAATATTATGCTGACAGCAAAATATGGTGTCCTTCATTACGACTGACATAAAATATAATATTGCAAAACACTTTATAAGATTTTGTATTTAAGTAATCTGCGTGCAGAGGTCATTCTTCGGTCAAGTTTCAGACATGCGCAGTTCGGTCATTTTCTGAGCTTCCTAGTAGTGCGAGAGCGAATTTGCCTCGTGTGTGAATGTGTGCAAAAAAATTTAGATTTTTCGGTTAACACGGACCAGTTAACCTCCACCATGAATTGTATTACATTTTCCTCGTCAGCAGAGAAATTTCTGCCTCTCTTTTTCCTTGGGCTTCCCTTTTTGAAAAAATGGAAGTAAACAAAACTTGGAATTATGGGATAGAGGAATCCTAACCAGTGACGTTAACCACGCTGTTAACTTTGACGGTGACGTTAGCTAACGGCACGACTAACCAAGTTTTGAACAATGCATATTTAACGTTCGGTTAGCTAGCGGTTGGTTAAGGAATTAACCGGCCATTAGGAGTTAACTGTCGGTTAAAATAACCGAGTTTTGAACAACCGGGCCCAGGTGCATAAGCAAGGGTTGTGACTGAAAGTTTATATTTGACAAACACATAGAAAATGCAAAAAAAATGACATTGATAATCCATTCTATGACACTGCTCTCCTAGGGAAAATGGTGTTGACAGTGTAATATACTAGCTTTGGATTATCAGCTTACAAGGGTTACAGACCAGGCACATAACTGGAAATTACTTAAAGCTGTTAAGAGTTGTTTGAGAAGGGTGGCAAAATATGGGTGAAATTTTGTGGGTTTGTGCGTATGTGCCTGAGTGTGTGTGCAGGGAAGATTGCTTGGCCCCATCTGTTTGCCAGCTCATTACTTTTAACAACACCTAAGACTGTAAACTCAGACATCAATGAAGGTTTCAAGAGGACAAAAAAAAACAAAAAACTAAAACATATGCAAGAGAGGTATAAGCAGGTGGAGGCAGCAGTGGATAATAAGTTGTTAAAGATTTATGAATTGTTCAAAGATATGTTTGGAAGCATTAGATGTACAACTGAAAATACTGAATGTCTTGCCCATGTGGGTTAAAGGAAAGTTTTACTATAAATTATGCATTCAAATCTACAACTCCAGTTCCAAAATAGTTTGCACTTTATGGAAGATGCAGATAAAATTATTGACGAGTGATCTGAAGAGTCAACCTTCACTTTATTGAAAACATAAGATCGGCATTATTTGATGCTTCAATTTGCATATTCAATTGTCGAATTGTAAGCCGGCCGGATGGCTTTAATTGGTCAACTTCTCTGCAGCCCTGCAGCCACGAGAGTGAATGGATTTTTTTATTTTTTTTTGCTCTTCACATTGTGTAGATTGTACTATAGGACCATAACCACCATCTAAATGAGGTTATTAATAATGATCAAACTTTCTTTTCGTATACTACAGCTTTCAGTGAACGTTTGACCATCAATACCATTTTCCTCTGCTGCCACAGACACAAGTTAAAGATTTACTATGCAAAGCTAAAACTATACATCAACACTGTCCAAAAGCGCTGCTGACTTCTATTGGCTGTGTCATCTGAGTTGGACAGTAACAGAGTGGAAGCATGTTTTATGATCGAACATTTGAAGTCAATCTATCCATTTTCAGCTGCGTATCCAGGCCCGGGACACAGGTGTAGCAAACTTCGCTAAGTAGCCACGGCATCTTTCTCCCCGGCAACTTCCTCTAACTCTTCCTGTGGAATCCTAAGCCGTTCCCAGGCCAGCTGGGAGATATAATGTCTCTGGCCTGTCCTGAGTCTGCCTTGGGGCCTCCTGGACCTGCCTGGAAAACCTCTAAAGCAAGGAGGCATCCAGTCTTGATGCCCAAACAACCCAAAAGAATCCAAACAGCCCAAAGAAGCCCAGAGGACCTTATTATTTGCTGACAGTAGAGATGCGACCCTGAGGCTGCCAAACTGTACACCCTCCAAGCCTGGGCTGTGCCCCAATATCTCGTTCATGAAAATCATGAACAAAATAAGTGATAAGGCACATCCTTGGAGAAGTTGGAAACGAGTCCAAGGAAGTTCCTAGAGTGTAAACACGTCTCCAGCTTTAGTTGTAAAGGGATTGGATGGCTCGATCAAGCAGCCCTGGACCCCATTCTCCTGCAGCACTGGATACTTCATGTATTGCAGTCATAAGCCTTCTCCAAGTTCACAAAACACATGTAGCCTGAATGCTCAATCTCCCACAACCCATCCAGTATCCATGCAAGGGTAAAAAGCTAGTCTACTGTTCCACTGCAATAATGGAACCCGCATTGCCCTTCCTGGATCCAAGGTTACATAGTCGTATTACGACTCCTTTCCAGCACCCAGGCATAAACATTCCCTGGGTGGCTGGACTGAGTGATCCCCCCTATAGTTGGAGCACACCCTCCGGTCCTCATCGTCTGTTCTACGAACACCCCCCGCATCTCCCAGCAAACCTCCAAACCACATGTGGCAGGCTAAAGGAGGGCCCAGGCAAAGAACTGAACCCCAAACTCCCGGGTAAGAGTCACATGCGCTGACCACATGACCAAAGAGCCAGGCTCGTTGGCAAGGCAGCCAGGGTGCATAGTTATTAGGAGGCATTTCTAGTGACGGGACCCTTCAACTGTCACATCTCTCCCTCTCTTTCAGGAGCTTGTCCTCACGCTCCATGCTTTACGCATGCTGCCATCCATTAGGATTCCCCTGATCCTGCCGATTACGCCTAAACGTGGCAGGCCGAAGGAGGGCCCGAGTGGGGAATTCAACCAGAAGACTCCCGGGTAAGACTATATCATCAAAGAGCCAGGCTCGTTGGCAAGGTAGCCAGGGCACGTATTTATTAGGAGGCATTTCTAGTGACAGGACCCATCAACTATCACACACACTCTATATGGCTGCATATGCAAAAGTGCGAGTACTAAATTGGCCTGCATGTAATCTCTAATTTAAAACATATGACTCATTATAACACACAATATACTGCAACAAAGGCCTTGTTCAACTGTGCTGATGAAGATCTGCAAAAGAGAGAAATTGGGAAAAATTCCACTTGCTAAATTTGACCCACTAATGTCTTCAGGACCCAAGTGCTTAATGAGTAATTAAGAGATGATGATGATGATGATGATGATGATGCACAGTGGTTAACTGAAAATTGTGCCAATTTTTTTGGACTGTTATGATCATCACATCTTATATGTTTTTTTATAAGGGATTGAATTACGTTAGATCATCAAATAATGTCTTATAGTTTTTCATTATAGCAGTGGGTGAAATATTTACTTCTCAAATCATTACTTTTTAATATTGTTTCTATTTGTCATGATGCACCAATTCTGTCAGAATGGCAGTCATAAGATCTGAGTGGTATTTCACTAAACTAACAGTTTTCTGTGACTTTGCACTCCGCAACAACTGAAATGGGTTTATTTACTTCAGTCCATATTCCTCATTTTGTAGATTCTGGATATTGCCCAATACAGGCCACCTGACTAACACAGCTATCCTGCTTGGTAAAATATCCCATGCATCAGTACCTTATTGGTGGTCATGAGAAATACTTTTTGTATTTCTTTGTGATCCGGGCTCAGTTGGTTCACTGATTCACACAGGTAGCTGACAATGTTTAGTTAAATCAGGGAGTATTTCTTTGTCACATTTGTGCCCTTAAATCCATGCAAAATAAACAAGTAGGAGGGCCCTCATTCCCAGTCTCTTAAAGCAGTGGCTCCTAACCCTCAAGAGCCCCCTGTCCACCAGGTTTTTGTTGCAGCTCTGTTTTTGCACACCTTATCCATTTAAGGCCCAATGCACCTTAATGCACTCCTTGTTCAGGTAGATTTTTTTCAACCAATCAGCATGAAGCCCTTAAATGGATCAAGTGTGAAAGACTAGAGCTGGAGCAAAACCCTGCAGGGCAGGGGGTCCTTGAGGACTGGGTTGGGAACCACTGTCTTAAAGGAGACATACAATGACAAACTGACACTTGTTGCAGCTCTCGATTGTACGTGGACAGACAAGGGCGTATGTTCCGTGCGAAATATCCGAGCTAAATCTTTGCCTTTGGGTTTGTTTTTAATATATTTAATTCGACAAATATAGAATGCCTCGATCTTGCGTAGTTTGAGGCTGTACAAGGAACATTGTCAAAAATATCACTATCAATGTCAGTGTGAGATCTTATGCACTGTGAAGATGTTTACTGGGCCAATGACTGAAACAACTGACATCACCGATGACTTGCAGAAACACTGACTCCAGGAACTCCTGGAAGCCACAAAACTCCTATTGCATTTCATGAGTCAATGCTGGAAAGGGTTTATTGAATATGGCTAGCTGGCTATAAAACCGTTAAGTTGATAATGTACAGAACTAAGTGCATGTTATAATCCGTTCAGACGCCTTATTTCAGGAGAGCAAAAAGAGAGGCTATTGGCGAGTCTGCATATTCCAAACAGCATGTTTTCATGAACAAGTTAATTTACATGTGCATGAAATAATTCTTAAGAAACACATTTGTTTTGTTTGCCAAATAGGGGGAAAATTGGCAAGCTAATTTCAGTCTGATTGCTGTGATTGGCGTTTCATCTCCTCAATAGTCTGTCATCATTTAGTGACTTATGTTATTCTGAACCATTGGGCTACATACAGTGTTTGCTGTGAACAGCTTAAATTATTTAGCTTTTCACAGGGTTACATTTATTGTAATTGTGTTCTTTCTACTTGTCTTATTATTTTGCATAAAAATTGATGTATTTTCAAGCTTTTAATGTGAAGACAAGAAGGACACAACGTGAACGATCTGATAACGGCTTGATTTCAGTTGACAGTTCTAATCCAAAAAAGTTCATACTGTCTGTAGTAACTCATTCATGTTGACGTTCTTATTTTTCAAACAGAAAAGGTTTTATCCTACCTTACCGGCCACGCCTCGCTAACATCAGCTGATAAGACGCGTCACTCGCAACATCGGTGACTCTTCTGAAGAAGACGGGAGTATCCCGTCGAAACATGTCAAGGTAGGATAAAACCTTTTCTGTTTGAAAAATAAGAACGTCAACATAAATTAGTTGACAGTTCTGCGACTGTATGTAGCCCGTCGCCAGACGAAAGCTTGCCTGTACACTGTAAAGCTAGTGCACACAGTGTAATCGAGTTTGAGTCGTGTTCTTAAATACAATTGCGCTTTTTGGATTTCTGCCAATGCAGGCGCATAGACAAAGTGCCTCTAAAAACCTATTTTTCACCCAAATCTCTCTTGTTGATTTTTAAAAAATAATTTTATCCATAATCTACCAATAAAACACAAAAAAATGCAACTTCAAATGCTTTTTTGTTGCTCTTTAAATATCACCAAATTGCCCATTTTTTTTCAACCTCGATGCCCCTTTTAAGTTTTGAAGCTTACCAGGGGGGTTGATTAATTCAACAGGGGTCAATGAAAATTCTTGCAACAGTACACAGATTCTAGCTATGGATCATTCTGAACATTACAGGTGTAGCAAAGATATTATGGAGACTGCATGTCGCATTTCTGTGAATGCAATATCCATGTTTGCTTAGCCTGCAGACATTACTTTTCCAGAATCATTAATGGCTGGCTAGCTACTTATTTACTCATTTGTACTTAGAGACTTGCCAGTTGAAGGAGGATTATGACGCATTCGCTCTGTGTTGACAAGATGGCTCTGTTCACTGGCCAATTAGAACAAAGCTCATTCCATAGAGAGGATGCCCACTAAGAACAGCCCTTTTTTCAAATGGTTAGGAATGACAGGAGTCAAACTGCCTTGAAATTATGGAATTTTTATGTTGCTTTTGCTAAAACGTTTTATACATTTCCCTTTTGGATATTCAAAAATATTACAACATCCTAAAAATTAGCACAATAGGTCTCCTTTAAAAGAGTAAATATTAGCTGCAACAGTATATTACCGTCTTGCTCCTAAAATGAACCAATACCTTTTTAGTGGCATTCAAATCTCATTGTCATGGAAATAGGTATAGAACAGAATTATCCATCTACTGCAAAACACAGCACCAGCATGCCAAAATGTAGAATTACGCCGAATACTGTATGTGGCCCAAAGTATGAAGGTGCTCCTTGATCGTTGGCATAATTAAAGAGTTTGGGCCATGCTTCTTAGTTTCATTGAATGAAAATCTTGATGATGTTGACATTCTAGTTAATTTTGTGTATCTACCAGCTAGGATACGGCTCTTTTCTGTTTCAACATGCCACTACCTCCATCCACGCATACTTTTGGCCATCTACTGTATTTCAAGCAGTTTACAGTAGAGTGGGCTCTGAGAAACTTTCTGGTCTGCATATTTAAAAAAAAAATACATTTCTGGCTGTGTGATTTTAATGTCATTATTTACTATCCGAGGCAAAGCACAGCAATGCAGTCAATGTTTTGGGTTCAGAATCAAGAAAAATGTACAGGGAATATTTGAGCTATGTAAGATATCAGGCAGTTAGGTTGAAAGACTAGTCTCCCCAGATCCTCAAATCATTTGCCGTATGGGCCCCACACTCGCTCACTCCCTTGGGGATCCAGTCAGCTTCCTGTGGCCCCAGCTGAACTGACGTATCATGCCCAAACCTTTGGGAAAAAGGAGTGAATTTTCCCCATATTCAGACCAGTCTCTAGGGAGGCCTAAGACTAGGAAAGTTTCCTTCATGACCAAAGTATAGATTTTTTTCTCGGTTCAACCATCCTGACCCCCAGGTCAAAGTCGGACGGGCCACCCTGGGTCTCATTCGGGGTCCTCTGTGTGGAGAGCCCCCAAAGCTCTGATTTTAGTGCATCAATAAAAATGATATAGAGCCTATCGTGATTGGTCCGACTGGCGTGTTCTTTTTCACTCTCCCTGTACAGTTAACTATAATTTAGTTAAAAAAAAATAGGGGAAAATCCGTCTAGTTCTGCATCTTTCTTGATTTTTGTAATTGGTTGGGCAGAAAACAACACATTTGGACAATTGCCCCGGAAATACCCCTCTATAAATCTGCTCAGGGTGTTTCTTTGAAATCCCCTGTAACTTCCTGCATTTCCATGGTCCTTGACATCCTCTGAATGCCAACAAAACATTTGACTGCCCCCAAACATATTTCTTGGTGGTCTGCTGCATTCCCAGCCATGAATTTCTTACAAACATAGACACTTGGTGCACTTTATTTCGGAGACTTTTCAGGAGGAGGGGGAGCAGAGGGTTGAGACATCTGTACGTCTGTGATGCTGCGTTTCAAGACAATTCTGCACTGCACACGTGTGTCAGCTCATACTGCTATACGACCCCTCCCCATGGGTCATGTGACCTGTCCAGAGGTTACGCTATAGGTCAGAGTTCCTCAGTTGCGTTCCAAAGCTCATACTTCGACAGTTTAATCGCTTTCTGCTTCAATCTCGAGAATGATCACACATCTTACTTAACTCGATTCCTCACGAATAAAATATGTTTATCAGACCATAAATCTGTGAAATTTGAAATATATGTGTCTTTTCACAATATTGGAGGGATATAATATTTCAGGGATAGTTGTTGTTTATTGTTTTATTATCAGCAGATAGTGATTAATACTTTTAATTCATGTTCATTTTGTTTAGCACACATAAGAGATATAGTGAGGGTAAAAAGAGCTCTTCTGCCCAAATAGGTTTTTTAAATTTAATTAATTAAAATGATTTTTGGCTCAAATAAAGACACCAAAATGTGAAATCAAAAATAAGTTTTTATCAAAAAAGGATGTGGGAAATTAAACTGAGTAAGTATCATGTGCATTTGCCAACAACTCATTCACTCACAGTCTAGTGAATACATTTCACATTGTTACAGAACTTTACTGGTCAGAACATAGGATGATATCAGACTGAAATTATCAGGTCGTTGCCTGACATGTATGCTGTGCTAACGACTGTTACCATGGCAGGCAGGTCTTGAGTGAGTGGCACTGATGAAATGCACTGCTACTCCACAGAAGAACTGACTTTCTTTATGTCAATAACCCAATTTCTTGATTGCTAATTTCCGTCAATTTTGAAAAATATTAACTCAAATACTAAAAATCATGTTGTGTCCAGTAAATCACAACCTTTAATTATACGCATCAATTTATAAATATTTCATGTCCTATGGAATGAGTCTGTGCTCACATTTTATCAGCAACGAAAGTTTTCCTGTGTGCTGCTGTGAGTCGGCTGATTTCTGCAACCATACCTTTCATGTCCACAGTTTCGTACGCAGCAACGACTGTTCAATGAAAAGGGAATTATGATGAACATCATCTTAATCCATCCTTAATCTTGATCATCGTTCAGCAATCGGACATCCTCCCGCAAGGTAAGACGTTACTCACTGCTATTTTCATGATTTTTCCACATAATTTGCATTATTGATTTAATGTTTTAGGATAATAACGCAATTTCTTGTCATGCTGTGACGGATTCATTTGTACCCATTCTTGTGCACTGTAATCCATCGTGATGAAAGGCATACTTCATAATAACATCGTTTTTATAAAATATTGAATTAATTAATTGAACAGTTGACGTTAGTCGTAAGCAGTGACGACGACTTTCGAAATTCAATGTGAATTTGTGTTTTCTTGCTTGTTTCACGGTCACGCTTTTGTTACCCAGTATCGTGAAAAGACACATAAGAAAGTATATGTTATGGATTTTTTGGTCAGTCCGAGACAGGAGTACAGTCATCCATTTGGTCACTGAAAAACCTGACCCAAAAACTGAGAATCCAGAAGGTGTGCTGCCAGCCACGGGCAGAGCGCCCACTAATCAAAAGGCAATTTGCTGTTTCGACCTCTCTGAAGCACAATTAGACCCACAACGCTGGATTTACAATGTGACTGCTTGGTTTTCCACAGTGCAAATCATGCAGAAAAACTCTCTCCAGTCCCCACTTGTGTCCCCTCTACATCTGACTCCCATTACTCTCTGTACAGTAGCCATTTTTTGTTTCACCCCCTTTCTCCCTCTCCTTCGAGACGGCTATTAGAAATGTAGCATACAGCTCGGGGAGTTTGTTACAGATTTATGTGACACAGGTGCTGCTTTAAACCATATGTGTAGCGCACTTGCATCTGCAAACAAAGTTAGCGTTGACTGCTTATGCAGCGTATGATTGTTAAAACAGCCAACAGAAGTATCAATATGAGACATATTTGTTTCATTTTAATGCTGAGTCTTTTTTTTTTTTTTTCATCTTTCCGCGAATAGTATTATGCCTGGCATTTCCAAAAGGGACCTATTTGGTATTTCCTCTTTGGGGATTGAAAAATAGCACCTTTACTGTCTCATCTCCTACACTGATGGCTCAGAGTATTAGGATACAGCAGCCATTACAGTAGTGCGGAAGGGTCATGCCACCCAAGGACAGAAAATTAAAATTGAGAGGCTTGCAAATCTGGGGTGCTAAATAACGTCTATGTTGACAGGGCTTGAGCTGATTTAAAAATCATTTACCGCGAAAATGTAGAGCACCTCATTAAAAATGTCTCAGGGAAACGTATTGTATGGGTTTCAGACAATTCCTCACTTCCCAGGGGCATAACTTGCCTAAAAATCACTGTTATAGTGATGGTTGAGGATGTGAGGAGGAGTTTGGGCCAATGGAAAGCAGGGGGTGGGGTGGGAGGGATTTCGGCAGACCGCTGAGTTATGATTTCTGTATATGAGTAGGAGTGCATGCAGAGTGCAGACTGAGATGGGCTGGTGGTGAGGAGGAGGGGGTGCACAGACCTCTGACATGACTCCCACCTCCCTGTGGGTCTCTCAGGATTACAAAATTCAATATGGCAGTGAGGGGGTGGGGGGCTAAAATAAGAAACAAAAGCCAGTTGAGAGCCATCATTCTCTTCACTTTGATTTATTTCCAACGTACACATAATTATCATTTTCAGTGGTAATAGTAGTGAATCAGTCACATCAATTGAGAATTTTGTTGAACAGAATGAAAATACTGTAACTAGAGCTTTCAATACTGAAAATTATAGGCCAAGTTTCAAGTCAATACGACCTTTTTTGAGAAAGTTATGGCCAAAAATCAGTTCCTGGTTTTTCCGCGACTTCAAACTTGACTTTCAGGGAAGGTTGCCAAATCACTCACCTTTTTTAGCAATGACCAATGGCTATCTATCATCTAATTTATATGGAAATTTCATCAGTAATGTGACATCAGTAAAAGTCCACAGAAATCTGCAAATTTTTAATTGCTTGCAAAGTGAAATTCCTTGTCTTGAAAACCAGTGAGGAATTAATGGATTTCTGTCATATTTTGTGGATATTAAGATATCCCTAATGAAATGCTGTGTCAAATTTTAGGGCAATAACATGAATATTGACAATTTTATGGACAATCATGACTTTATCCCCCTATCACTAAGGAGGGGCTGATTTTAAGATTCACATCCTATGCAGAGTTGGGTTCAAGTACTTTCAAAAATTTGATGCAAGTATTTTTTTTTTAAATACCAAAGTGCTTGCACTTGTATCGGAGTACTTCCTATTAATGCTTAATGTCCTTGTACTTGTATTCAAGTACTTTTCAAAGTTCTTGACCAATCTGTCTCCCAAGTGCTGACAGAGATTGGTCAAGTACTTTGAAGAGTACTTGGGTACAAGTACGTGAACATATTATTAGGTATTAGGCCTAATAATATTACTATATTAGGTATTATTAGTTAGTACTCAGATACAAATACAAGCACTATGGTATGTAAAAAAGATGCTTGCATATGATTCTCAAAAGTAGTTGAAAGTACTTGGACCCAACTCTGATCCTATGATGCCGCATTGACAGGAAAATATAATTTGAAGCATTGAAATGAGAGTATAATTTCATGTCAATCGGACCATTCTGGGGGTAATTATCGTGAAAATACTATCTTTTAGCTTTGATCTATATCTTCCTTGAACTTTGACCAACCTTCACTAAAATCGATAGGTGTATATTCTGATCGAAGGTGTATATTTTTTAAATCAGTTTTGAAGAATGGTAGTGAACCAAAAGCTATAACGCAGAAATAAGAAAGACAGCAAGAAAAAAACCAACTCAACTGACTGATAATTTCAGCAATAATAATAATATGAAAAAAGTTGCTAAGTTGCTGTTTTGGTCGCCAACTGATATGACCATTTTTTTTTTCACAATGGGAGACATAGTCACTTTGGACTGTTCTGCTCAGATTTTGCGGGAGCTGCATTTCTGAAGTAATGTTGTAACAGAGCACCTGAGGAGTCCTGTGCCCAGTGAAGAAGAAATGAAAAGCTTCTCTGTCACAGCACTGGATTCTGACAAGTTATTCCTCTGCCAAGCAGCCCTGCAGGCCAGCACTAGCTCATCCACGTGGTGGGAATGAAAAAGTCCCCCTCTGATCATGCTGGAGGCAAACAGTTTTCTATTATGTGGTCTATTTTATAAATGTGTTAGTCAGGGATCCCATGCGCTAAAAAATGTCAGATGTAACATGTAAAATAAATAATAGAAACTTGCTTTGTCAACTGCTCATTTGAAAAAGGATGCACTGTTGTCAGTTATGCAGCAGTTACTGCACTTTAAAAAAAAATTGCCACCAACCTATGAGTAGTACTGTAATGAGTAGCTAGCTGTTTAAGTAATACCTCTTGTGCTGCAATGCCATAAACTTTTTGCGAGGACTTGAAAATAAAGTTTAATACCAAATTGATTGATGCGGACAGCTCATTTTGGGGGGGGCGACTTGGTGTGGTCAATTGTATTTCAATCGAAATCCGTATCATTTAAATATTTTTTTTTTCTTAATTCGTGTGGACATCCTATGAAACTAGTGAACAAAACGGCAGAAAAGATTTCACGTGGCGGATCTGCATATGTGAGCATACACGTATGTACTTCATGAATGTGTTTGCGTGGGTGTGTGTATGTGTGAGAGACAGCATCGTCTGTCTCATGTGTCTGTAATTATTCTCATCTAGATATCTGACTAAACATGGTCTTTAAAGCAAGATGGTTAACTAAACTTCAGCAATGGAGGTCTCCATTTTCTCTCTCCCAAGGTTATTTAAACTAAACGAACCATTTTTTGAACGTTTCAAATCCCGTACTGCCCAGGCCACAGCATAATGCCTGTCAGAGGAATGCTATTTTGCATGTAGCTTGATTATTATCTGCAACAGAAATTGTTAGCAGCTGGGCAGTTCATGGCTGATGGTCACATAGTTTATATATTGAAACTGCTGGACTGTGAACAATTACTTCTTTCACTTTATCACTAACGCTAATACAGTGTGTATATAAATGGGTCTTGTGAAAATGAGTTTAAAGACGCCACCGTTCACACTGGGGGTTGGTATTAAGTCTCTGAACTCAGCCTCGGATGATAAGATTATGACCGTAGACTTGTTACTGCATCTGTTGGGCAATTGTATCCCCACTGTCACATCAGTATGAAGAAAAATAATTGTAAGAGAACTTTAATCTATATTTATGTTCTTAAACAGGTTTTTCTTCCAGTCCTATACAACAGGGGATGATTGAGCTTGGATGGAATTATTACATGGCTTGCCTAATTAGATTTTCATGAGGGTTCACGCAGGTATACAAAACACATGTAATCATCTACCACCCACCTTCAGGGGTCTTGTGAGGGTTAAATCAAACCAGATTGAGACACAGGCTATTACTCCATATGGGGTCAGGACGGGGCAATCCACAAGGAAGTAGGCCAGCAATGCGATCGCCAATTCAACCTTTCCCTCTGCATTTTTAAACTTTATCATTTTATTTGTGCCCTACATTATCCAAATGTGCTAAAAAAAAAAGGAAGACAATGCTGCCTTGTCATCTAAAACACGTATATTTTAAAGGTACAGCATATGCCATAAATTCAAATGTCTACGAACTATGTCTATGGTCTCGCAGTTTAACCCTCAATTATTACCATAAAAATAACACACATATTAACAACAAAATTATTTCCAAATGGTTAGCTTGAAGAAAGAAAATCTAACAGTTAAAACTTCACTGTTCAATCTTGAATTTTTGCTTCATGTACTGCATCTGCGCTGGCTCAGTAATCCTATCCTGATTTATTACAAAGTCCACCTCTTTGCTAACATGTTTGCATTTGTATATTTATTTATATTTTTAATCTGTGTAGTTAGCCAGAGACGTCACATTCCTGAGCTATTTACATCCATTTTTAGTGATATGTAGCCATTCCGCAGGCAAACTATGCCCTCAGAATCCATGCGGTTAATTCTCTGCTTGCTTTGCTAGGCTCTGTTCCAGACACTGTCTTGTTCCTGCATATAAACTGAAGGTCTCCTGCTTCTCAACCTGTCTCATAGTCTAGGTAGCTGTAGACAACAGTGCGTACTTTGGCGGAGGGAAAAAATTGGCATTTTTGGAATTGTTGCCGCAAGGAAACCTTTAATAGAAGAATGCATCCCCTTAAAGTTTAATCCACAAAAATAAATAAATAAGCACATCAATAAAAGAGAGAGACTGCTCTGCTTATTAAAATAATACAGACAGAAGTTACCACAACTTTAAACAACAGTCATATCCTATTTCAGAAAATGTTGCACTTTGCATTGACTTATGAACTGAACATCTGTGCAAAACATGGTCACCATCCCACCCGTTATTCCTTGTTCTTCAGTATGGGAAACTGAGCTGTCTTCTTGCTGTCAGTCGTAATTTTTACATACTTTATGTATGTACTTGTGTAAATAGCTACACCCACAAAATTTGCACACCCAATTTTGGGCACCTGGCTCAAAGACCCACGACCTTACGGGGAGTTTCAAACGGTCAACATCAGAACGAGGAATGCGGTCAAAATCAAAATATCAGTCAAGGCCTCCATAAAAACCCAGCAAAGTCTTCCCTCCGCGGCGAAGAGAAACAACGAAAAATCCAAAGTCAACACGCCGTCCCAGCATCAGGGTCTTGCCAGCACTCCCCGAGCCAGGGGAGCAGCCGTAAAAAAAAAAAAGACCTCCGCTGAAATTATAGTTCGGCTCTTTGACAGAATCGCAAACTGCGACCAAACGAACCGCTGAGTTCAGATGCAGTGATTTATGTTGCGGTGCTTAGGGTATGCAGCAATTATAATTGGTAGGCAAGGACTCCTGGTGATTAAGAACGTTGTTAGGATTTCTTGGTGGAACAAGGGGCGGGATGTTGCACCAGCGCACTGCTGTTTGGTGTTCGTCGTACTAGCAAACGCCATGTGGGGGAGTGCCTGACTGCCAGGGTGATGGCAGCTGCTCAGACTTCCCTGTAGGTTTATTGCACCAAAGAAAAATGTCACCTCTGGATTATAAAGAAAGGAGACCCCTCCGTTCCGCTCTGTAAACACCCATCAGACGACATTGCAAACAAGACCTGGGAAGCAAACCAAGCTGTAATACTGGCAGTCCAAATATGAACCATTGCCTAATCCACTCAACAGATTGTAAGAAAGTGTAACTTTGAATACACCATGAAGGTCCCCTCCCATCCTGGCTTAAAATATTTTTATTCATTGTTTTTACTATTCGCAGAGTATGTTGCTCATTGGCAGTGAGCTTAGCCTACATGTATTTTGGATAACTCTGATTAAATAACTATGTGCGTGCTGGAGCACTGACTAAAAATGAACTGGCATAGTACCTAACAAGAAACGTAAAATTCTATGACATTCCAGGAAGAAATGGAACTTGAGGTGAAAAAAATCAGTTCTATGAGGCTTTTGTCCAATTCTCCCAAACTCACTGAGAATTATTGTTTCAGCTTCTGATCTCGCTGAATATCTTGTATGCAGTGATGTTGAATGGCAATGTAAAATTATTGTACATCATTTTCTTGTGTCAAAGTCAACTGTCACAAACACATGGAAATACTTTAAAAAACCATCATCTCAAATATGAATATGCCTGTATTGTTGCCAAAATTTGTATGATCAAATGTATCAATCATATGAAGACTTTGTTTCCAAGTGCCAAAATTAAAAAAATTGAGATAATACCATAGAGCGATAGCCCTGTGCTTCTTTTACATGGTGCTAAAATCCGTTTCTAGAAATTCATACTATTAGGTGTACTTTTTCATGGTCAAAGTTTTTCTAAAATGCAAAAGGCACCAACATAGACAAAGCTGATTTACTCAAAATGAGTTAAATAGATTTAGTGTTGCGTTTTGGAAACTAACTCTTCATATGTTTTCTTGTACGCCATCTTTATATTTTATAATTTATTAATTTGTCATACTCACCCTTCATTTGCCCATTTTGCACAGAATGTATGACAGTTCATTTTAATTTCACCACCTACATCTTTATGAGTAGAAATCACTGTATAATCAACTTAAAATTGATATTTCCCAGAGATGAGATTAAGTGGTTGATGTGAGAAACAAGTTTTCCATAAATTCATTGAAGAAATAAAACATATTCAACAGCAGACAGATTACGGTTTTTAAAACTACTTCATTGGATGCAATGATGAATAGGAAAATTATACCAATACCAGTATATCAAACCATATAAATTAAACCAGTATAAGGTTATTTGTGGGAAATAGTAATTGCAGTTCTAGTTCTTAGCACAAAATTCAGCCATAGCTTCACTAGGACCCTATGTGTTAGGCGATTGAGTAAAAGGCTATGTGTGGTGAAAAAGGCATTTCATAAGAAGCCAAAACCATATGGAGCCCCTGCTAATCTGATGACCCCCTTCTCGCACACACATAGACACACACCTCAACAATAAGGTACATTTCATTGTTGATTTGTCGTGGGGAAATCCTGAGTGCAATGTTTGACTATGAAATGGACAACTTTGGCTTTACAGGGTGAGGGAATACAATGTATGCGCCTTAACTGACCAAATATCTGTAGTTTGAATAATGGTCCGGCCTCTCAACTTGAGGAAAGTGCTCTGATATGACAGGACATCCCACAGAGAGGCCCGGATCAGAGACTCCACTGTCATGTTCCCTTAGCCTCCTTTTTGAATCCAAACAGCAAAGCAAGAGGGTTTTGCCACCATCTGCCAACACACTTCATGAAGCCACAAGGATAAATATGGAACACTGTGAACCACCAAAGCCTGGAACATTTATTTTTGAAAGACATACTTCTTGTGGATACATTCAAGATTTTTATTCTAGCATTCCACAGATGTTATATTGACCGAGAACAGCAGGAAACCATGGTCTTATCAAAGGTTCATCCTCTTGTAATTTGCATTTTTGATACAACCCTGTTTGCAGAAAAGTGTAAAAGGCGCTGTGTAAAATGTAAATATATCAGAATGCAGTTATTTGCAAAGATTTCAATCCTGTATTGAAAATAATACGAAGACTACATATCAAATGTTGAAACTGAGAATGAAAAAAAAATGCACTTGATGGGAGATCTCACAGTTAATTACATTAATTTGCGGCAGGACAGTAGCATGACTGGGTATAAATGGAGTATTCCAGAGAGGTTGAGGCTTTCCAAAGTAAAGATGATAAGTGCTTCAGCACTTTGTGAAAGACTGCATGGGAAAATAGTTTAACAATTTAACAATAACATTTTTCTATTTAGAATTGCAAAGCATTTGGGGGGTTAACCATTTATGCTGCATAATATCATTAAACTATTCTGAGAATCTGGAGAAATCTCTGTACACAAGGGTTGAGGCCAAAAACAAATATTAAATGGCTGTTATCTGCAGGCTCGCAGGTGGCACTGCTGTAAAACAGACAGTATTCCATTGTGGAAATCCATGCATGAGCTGAGGAGCACTTCTGAATACTACTGTCACTGCATCCACAAATGTAAGTTAACCCTATAATGCCCCCTGTATCATATATGATACACCAAATTTGAAGGACCATGCCCACCTGGTAAGATGCAACACAACCACTACTGCTCACTGTATCATATCTGATACACAGTGCTGTCACCTGGAAGAAAGAAGTGAGATTACAGGAGTCTCTCCCTTTGTCACTCACTTCAAGGTAGTAGCTCCCACATGAATGGGAATTCATGAATTTCCTTGGACTTTAACAGTGAAGTTCGGCATTGTAAGGTGAATATTACCAAAAAAAAACATATTCTTATACACGTTAAGGGATAGCTATAGATAGTAGAGACCATATAAATAATTTGAAATTTTGAGTGTTGAGTTCTAGAAGGGTGCTGATTTTTGGCTGTATCAGACATGATACTCCTGGAATTAGAAGAAGTTCTTTTCACCTGTCAAGGTCACTTCATCAAAAAAAAATAACAGTGGATCTGAATACTACCCTTCAACACTTCAAAAATATCACTAGGTCATATTTTTCCTATAATGATGTCTGTGTCTGGGAATTATAGAGTTAAAACTCTACCATGCTAAAACCATATGTAAACAAGATGCAGAAATGCTGCCGCCTTCTCAGGGCCTGAGCTCATTTAACACTGAGGTGCTGTGGAAAACTGCTCCATGGTCTGACCTATCAAAATGTGAAATTCTTTATGGACATCACAGACATCCCATTCTGCAGGCTAAAGAGGAAGGCCACCTGGCTTGTTATCGGCACACAGTTCAAAAAACAGCATCTGTGATGGTATGAGGATGCATGACTGCACATAACATGGGTACGTTACACATCTGTGAAGTCAACATTAATGCTAAATAATATATGCAGGTTTTAGAGCAACATATTCTGCCATCCAGATAACTATTTTTCTGGGAAGGCTTTATTTCAGCAAGACAGTATTATAACATATTGCACCAACAGGGCACTATAGTAGACTCCTACCTGGAGTCCAGATCTGTACCTGCAGAAAACTTTTGGGACATAATGAATAGAAAAATATGATACAGAGGCCGCAAAATTATGAGCAGCTGAAATCCAATATCAGGTTAGCCTGGGGAAACATTTTGCTATCAGAACTACAGTAGTTGGTCTCCTCAGTACAAAAATGTTCACAGAGTGTTGTTTAAAGAAGACTTGATGCATCACAGTGGTGAAAATGCCTCTGTCCCAGCTTTTCTGATATGTGTCCCTTGTATTAAACTGAAACTGAGCAGATATTTTTCAAAAAACAAAACTTCTCAGTTTCATAATTTGGTATGTTGCCGTTGTGCTATTTTCAACTTAATTCAGAGCTTACATGATTTACAAATCATTGCATCCTGTATCTGTTTACATTTTACTCAGTGTCCCCTCTTTTCTGGAAACGGGGTTGTCAACAGAAATGCTAAGTTGACAATTTCAGTAAAACTAAAATGCTGATTAGTGTCTGATGTCTCACAATGCACTGGAGATTAAATATATGCTTTATCTTACTGTATGATATATATTTATGTTCTATATGTATTGTATATTTAAGCACTAAAGATAGTGATTAAATTGTCATTAAATTGAGTTCAACGTTTGTGAACAGAATTGTGTAACAGACATGGTAGAGTGCCAGAGGTTTTGAATATGGCCTTCATTGTTATTATACAGTATTTTTCTCTTACATTAGTCTGACAAAAGAAAAGAGCAAATTTAGGATTTCCAAATATTTATTTTTCCCTCAGAAATGAACATTTTACAGTGAATTTCATGTCATTTGTTCAAGAAAGTAACAAATAGCATGGCTGTCCAGAAATACTAGGAGTGGTAGAATCAAACATGGTAGCCAGTTTGCGGGAGAACTGTTGCAAGTTTTCTAATATTGTTGGTCAACCTACTAGTCGATTTTTGTCTGAAACTGCAGGACATTATATACAAGTGATTGGATGGTTTTTTTAAGAGTGCTCACCACTAATATAGATTTCATTTACTTTTTATTTGTCGCTTGCCATATTTAATTTTTTTTTAATAAACTTATCTTTATTTTTGAAAGTATTTCAAAGCTGCGTAAGAGCTGTCACACAATTATGCAAATATAAAAAAATGTGAAGCGAGTTTCTTTTATTCCAAAATTTACAAAAAATGTCCTTATTCCAAAAATTACAACAGTTTATTTCTCTATTTTGTACAGGATTGTTCCTTCGATATAAATGGATTTAAGAATTTGTTTCTTGGTTTCATGGTTTGGAGCTAGAAAACTATTATTGCACAAAAACACCTGGACATATTAAACCAGCCCCTGCTGAGTATCTGTTTAAGAGACAAGATCAGCATTGTGAATCTCAAGTAATAAAATCTGTTTAGTCATCCCCTGGGGTGTTGGCTGTAAAGGTCTTGCCACTGCCAGATTTCTCGGTTTCATGAGGCAAGGAAAAAAAAAAAAAAACAAACACCAGCGTTTACATGTCTTTTACCCGCATTTCACTCTCCAAAGTGTATTTTAAGGTTCCTCATAAAAACAGAACATTCAGTGGTCACCATATTATATACCATAAGGTGTAAAGCATCATAAAAAGTGCATTGTAACAAGGAATCAATTTAAATTGAGCCGAAGTGGGGGCAAGGAATGCATAAATACAGTTACTGAAGTTTAAATCTCACAACTTGACTGTCCACAGTATTGACTGTATACTGTAATTCAGGGTTTACTCCTTTTCAAGAGGATGTCCTTACAGGGTTGGTTTCTCTTTCTTAAGATGTTGAGAGAGTGAGGGCTGAGAAAACACCTCTTTTTCTGCGCTTCAGGAAGGGGGAAAAAGCCTATCCTTATCAGTTGAACTGTATATAAGCGGCGGCTGGCAAGGCGACAGTGAGATGCGGTTTTCCCGTTTAGCCTTCCGAGGAAACCCACACAGAGGCAGCTGCATCTGCGGGAACCAAGCAGGGAGAGGAGAGGGGAGGCAGGGGAGCAGGAGATGTAATTGAAGGAGGCGACTGCTGCAGCGCAGACAGGAAATAAAAAGGAAGGTTAGTTCCCGGGCCTTTCAAATGGACATGATTATCAGGACAAGTCTCGCGGTGCTAAAAGGTAACAGTCGGGTCAGCAGGGGTAGAGTCTCTCAGTATTAATGCGCTTCCTGTTCGGGCATCCTCTATCTTTGACTCCCCGCTAATACCGATACCACATCCTCTAAAATCGGCTCAAGCGGCCGGATTCTCTCAAAGCCATGCCAAGAGTAAGAAAAGACCCTCTTTGCTTTTTATTATTTTTTCATTTTAAATTCCATCTTCTGGGTATGAAATACTTTGATGGCAGGATTTAGTCAACTGTGAATAGTGGTCGGTTCGCCCGATAATTTCTCGTCTCAAAACTGCAGAGTCTGCACCGATAAGACAAACTCTGGCGGACTCAGATTTCATCTATGTTAATGAAACCATATGGCTATTAAAGGTTTCTTTTTTTGAACGAATGCACACATAGTAAAGAAAATGGCATTGTTTATGTTTTATATACAGTAAAACAATAAGATTATTCATTGCTTCCTCATGCTGTTATTTCATTATTTTTAATCAAATTCTATCAGGAATGTAACATCGATATAACATTCTGTAATAAGCATCAATCTTATTTTGATTTCTTTCTGATGTCTGATGTCAACTTATTTTGACAAATTTTTTGATTTGTCAACGAGCAATAAGTTGAACCTCAATGCAAAACTGCATGAATATTTGCTGAACTGACTAAAAGTAATTTTGACCTATTTATTTATTAAATCTTTCCAGTTTTTTATTGAATTCAAACATTTTTTGAATGGTTCTGGCTGTTCTTTTTTTTTTTTTTTAAGTATTTTTGAACCCAGCAACTTTGCTTCAGTTTGACATGGATTTTGCAACCCTGCTCATAACATGACTGTCCATCCATCATTAACCAGCTAACGCCAGGCGTGGTCATGGGAAAGCAGTCGAGCGCCATCCCAGCATGCAGCAGTACACCCAGCACAGGCCGTCAATTCATTAATAATAAAACCTATTTATTGGTGGAAAGTACCTGCCGTCTTGGCTCAAGGCTAGAAATGCATCCCTGAAGTTTAGTCTACAGTGCACTGAACGGTTCTCGCCATGGATTCTGACTGCCGGATGGGATGTGCTGCGTAAATCAAATGAAGATAAATTTGGTAATGCCAGCTTGTGTGGAGTAAGGGTTGAAGATAAGCTGGGCCAACATTACATATTTTTATTTTTGGCCAAGATTCAATCCTACCAAGTAGGCCATAGCTATATTTCTGTGACCCAGGTCTCAAATATGACAATTATGCTCTTCTACTTTTTAAATGTTTCCTATTTTATAGATTATAGCTGCACACTAATCTCTGAAAAAGTAAACAATCCTCTTAATAACCACTGGCTGCCACTGATAATGAATGGCAATGTCTAAGCTGCAGGAAACATGCACATATTAATAATGCTCTTTATGAGCCATCGAACGGCTTGGGCAACATCCGTTCAATGTAGGGCAACATCCCTGAAGCAAAACAATTACGTTAAATCAGCCAGAATAAAAGAAACAACTAATACAGTGTGGTCAGGCTCCATCAGGCATTAGTCTGTGCTGAGGAAGACAATATCTCTGAGAAGTTCTTTTCTGTAGTGCAGAATAAATTGAATTCTGTATTAAAATAATCGTGTGATTGACGTGGGGTCTTTGCGTTGACTCACATTTGGTAAAATCTACCAATTATGGTTTGCGGAACAAGGCCCAGAGCATCGAAGAAACTCAGATGCAGACAGATATGAAAATGAATCATTCGTCTTTTGCGACGACGCTGTCGTAAACTTCATTAATGTGCTCTCAGAAATACCAGAAAAGCTGTGGATTTTGTTGTAGGAGTGTAATTTAACTGCTGACAATGAGGAGGGTCAGGACACCAGATATTACAGGTGTATTGTGACAGCACCAGAACACAAACATCAACGGGAAAAGCTTTGTATAATCAAACCATAAATCCTGCTGCACTGAGTGATAAAGGCAGGAAAACACATCAAGCGAGAAAATATTATGAACAGGACAGATTTCTGCATGTGAATAAACTAAAAAACAGTCAATGTCTGACAGGCATGTTTGTGTTTTTAGCAATAGTTTCACCTGTGCTGGTACAAGTTTGCTGTGCCAGTAAAGATATTATGGTGGAGAAATATCATTACTGGCATATATTCTGTATAGTTATCTGTTTAAATAAAATAGATTGTTAATAACAAATTCAGATAATATTAATTGAAAATCACACTGGATTTCGTTGAAATGGAGAAGCATGTATGATTGAAGGACTGTAAACTTCACCTATGCTTTCACAGTGAATGAAACCAAAACTGAGATCTGTTCAACTATATTGGCTGTTTAAACTTTTATTTTCAGATGATAGGAGACATAGGGCTTTGACGTATGGATTTGTCCGTTTGATGCTCGATTTATCCAATGCCACACAAAAGCATTCTGACCTGACTGATCAGAGAAAGCATCGTCTTAATCTGAATAAGAAACACACACAAAACAATTCAAGAGAACTAAGTAAATGAAACTCCTGTGCAACCTGAACCTGACTGGTCTCTCACATTAAAACTGCACAAACTGAATGCATGTTTAAACCTTACAGCAGCGGAGGTATATCCATTTATTTTCCTCAGTGGCGCTGGTGCGTGTGTTTGAACAGTGTGCACTCTTTGGAGAAGGTGCAGAATAACAGACAACACTCTGAGTGACAGCAGGAAGAGCGCAGAGTGAAAGCTTCTTGACGCTCGTACAGGTTCGGCCAGGGGCCTTTCCCCTCTGAACAAAGAGCTTATTGTGCATCTTTCACTGGAGTATGCAAGGCTTTCATTTTACCACTGTTCAGTTCTGTGTTAAGCCAATACTCCTGCAGCAGCATGGATCACCAGCACTGTGAAAAGCAATGGTGATTGCCAATATGAGGTAAATGGTACATATACGACAGATATATGGACGGGTAGAGAAACAAATGTTCATTTCTTATAAAATAATGACCCTCATGACACTCGGGAGATTTATGGCTTTGAGGTTCCATGAAAGCTTCTACGCTTCAAAAAGTCATTGACCTACCAGAACTGTTGCAGACAGTCATCTAATGTCACATTGGTCTTTATTTAGTGAATAAAAATGGTTATAATTGGGTGTATACTGTTTAGATAACAGTATCAATAGAAAAAATTGTTAAAATGTTGAATCTGTCCTTCAAAAAACAAAAAAAGTTCAGTCCAGCTCAAATGTAGGTTATGTTATTTTTCAGTCCCTTGAACAGGGACACTAACAGAACAAAAAAAAAAACAACTGTGGTTCATGTTTATTCATTCTAATAAATAGAAAGATTTTATTTACAACTATTATTACATTAAGGGTGAAATCACGATGGCGACAATCCAGATTGCTTGTCTCACGGTTTTGTCCCTAATTTATTTAAATTGTTTGCACGTGTGCGGTAAATCTTGTGTTTCTTATTTCTGGTCATCTGGCTCCCCAGGTTGCACAGTGATTTCCCCATCACTCAGTCCTGCTGCCGCTGTGATCGATGGAGGCAGGAGTGCGGTGTGCGGGAGGGGGATGGTGCTCGGGCTCCCAGGCCTTTTAATGGGAGCAAGATGTTGTGTATTCCACAGGATCTGCACAGCCTCGGTCAGCTCCAACCCCTCAGTGCACAGCAGCTGTTACCGGACCGGACCCATCTCTCTCTGGGAAGAGGGGGGGAAATGTGGCCCCCTCACCTGCAGAGGGAGGCCAAGAGCTCAGGAAAGCACCCCAGGGCCTCAGGTTGTGCTGCGGGCTGCCCCTCCAAGCCCCTCTCCCCCACCTGCTCTTCATTTTTTTTCAATTTGTAGCCAATCTTCTCACAACTGGGGGTCTAATTAAGAAGTAACTATGCCTGATATCCATCTTGTTTACCTCCAGGTCCCAAGGGCCCTGCTGGAAGCTTGGTTCAGTCATCCATGCGTACTCGGTGCACATTAGTTGTAATCAAAGACTTTTTGTCCCCCCCCCCCCCCCCACCCCCCTTTTTTTTTTTTTGGTTTAGGCTGCATTGCCTTTGGCCTATCCTGATTTTGTGAGTTGAGTTCCCAGCTTTCTCATTTGTTCGGCCAGTGACATATCGGATTGGGGTTGCTTGCACCCCAAGATTCCTTCGGAAAAATGCTGCTGAGGTGTGAATTCTGAATTAATAAATGGTGTAAACGTCTGCTTTTTCCTTTCTCTGGAAAATATTCAATTTAAATGTTTTCTGTTTTTATATTAGAATATAAATAAACATCAGGTGAATCAGAGTGCATTGAGTCTTTGTGGTTTAACCAAGTCACCCCAGCTAGGAGTCAATGAGTCACTGTTTCTGAGAGATAACTGTTTGAAAAGGACACCTGAATTCATTGTAAAATGCCTTGACAGACTGTTGCACGCTTCATAATCCTGACCTCTTTTCATATGGGAAAGATTCCTTGCCCAAGTTGCGTCAATGAAACCCTAAGTGTACATTAGTTCGATCAAAAAAAAATCTACCCTGCCCTCAAACAGACCCTTGCAGATTTTATTTTCCTATTAGGTGTCATGCTTTGACAGAACAGCATTTAAACATGGATTTGCACGTCCATGTGAAAGTATTCCTCATTGAGCTGACTCTAAACTCGGAATCTGCACAACCCAAAATTTATCATTGTGATAAAAAAGAAAAACTTGTGGGGTGCTGCCTCTGAAGCATTTAAATGTGATATAAAATGTCAAATAAATGTTCCATTTAAAATGTGTTTCCTGGGAGCCTGATTTCTCTCATTTAAGACCTTAGGACTTAACAATTTTCTAATTGCAATTAGGCTGAGGTCTGCTCATCTTACTTAAACGATGTTTTGACAGACTGTGTCATGTGATCATGTGTTATCTCAGTCCCCGCAGAACTTTTATGTGTTTATTGGCTTATTAATTGATTTCCCAAGAAAAAAGGCAGCATGGGAGTGTCCTCTTTTAAGTGGACTAGTTATCCTCCCACACCCGAAATTTTAAACTGAACTAATTATTTTCACAGAGCTTTGACATTGTTGAGTGATCTTGTGATGGTTATTTTCTGAAAAGGGAAAAATTCCTTGAATATTAATTATCAATAGTTTGCTATCCAACACGTTCTGTTTATCTCATCCTTACAGTTGCAACCGTTAGTAGACCACATTTGAACATTCAAATGAATATGTATTATCGTGTGTGTGTGTGTGTGTGTGTGTGTGTGCGCGCGCACGCATAGGTGTGTTTGTGTCTGTGTGTGTGTTTGTGCTCATGAGAAGATCACGAGGGAGGTTACCACAATACGCCCTTCAAAATCCCACCGTACCTTTTGTTTACTAGTTCCCAGACCTTTTTGCACTACTGGGCTCTTACAGCGTTTTATGGGACTGTGAAAAGTAATTGATCTCAATCAGTTGTCCATTATCTTTAAGGGGCAATTATCCACATTGTCACTTCTGCATTTGCTCCCTTGACCCTATGGTCAGTGAAGCTTGATGTAAGGGGATCTCCTCCAACGACTCCTCTACCTGTCATATAAACAGTCATCCCGAGTAACGGGACCCTGGGGGCTTTTTTTCAAGGATATTGAGAATAGGCAGTTTAACTCGATCCCTGGCTGAGCGTTTTGAGGAATGCCGTTCCACTTCAGCTCCACACGACGTGTAACAAGTTACCTCTTCACCTTTGTTCCCCCACAAACATCTAATAAATGAACGACTGAAACCGTGAGGAAAAACTGTGCAAACATTGTTGTTTGATTAGTATTAGTACAACCTGAAGCAAAATTTAATTTAAAAAGAAATAGACAACCAGAGGAAATACTTTCGTACATTTAATAATCTGCTTATCGACATGCTATAAATATTTGCCATTTAATAGCACATGGCCAAATGCCTTGAACATTTGATTTTCTGTGCTACATTTTCCCAGGCCTAAGATTTTGTAAACCTGTACCTTTAAGTTTATTCTGATTCCTACATGACATCACTCGCATTGTCATTTTCATACAGAGATTCAACATTATAGCAGGTTAATGCATGAAGATGAATACAAGCATATAATACTGAGCATATACTACTATATAAGTAATTCCTTTCAGTTTTGTAATTTCTTTAAATATTGTTGTCTCTTCAGTCATCATGCTTTCATGAACACTTTCCGAAACTAGACTCAAACAGTCCGTTTTTCTGAATCATCTGCAGGATTTTACGTTTTTTCCTCATTGAGGTGGTATTACATTGCAGCAGATGGCTTACAGAAGACAACGCTGTGGTGTCCCAGCAGCTCGTCCTGCAGAGCACCATCCACATGCTCTTTACACGCTGGGATGTTGGCAGTTTGTACCTGACTGTTCACCCTTGCTGAATGTGTCCCCTCTCTCTCCCTATTATTACTCTCCCTGTACACAACCCCATTAAAAATAAAGTAGAAACAGGCAAAAATTTCAGAAAAATTTGCATTTTTTGCCATTCTCTAGGCAGTAGTAATGGACTGATTCAAGAGGTGTGTTTTTTGCTGCATAATTATCCCAAGAAAAGGATGTTAAGGCACTGCTCTAATGAGATGTTCAAGTTAATGCTTGCTATTAATGAAAATTGCAACGCTATACTCATTTTCATTCATTTAAACCTTTTGTCACTAAAGCAAAAAATCTACTGGATAAAGATTTTTTTGTGATCCAGTGGATTTTTTAATTGAATTCTCTTCCTTCATTTTGTTTTCCTCTCTTGAGTCAATGTCTGTGAGTTACTGAGGTTTTAAAAACAGCCTATAGCCAAAAGTGTGTGGACACTGAACGGAAACTCGTGGACATGCATGAAAAAAAACAAAAATTTCATTTCAAATTTGTTTTACCAATCTAATTTTGAAGCATTCAGCATTCCTCTTCACTCTCCTGCTCACTGAAGACATTATTGAAACTGGAGTTGTGACGGAGGGGGGCTGTACACACAGAAAGGGCAACATTTACCAAATCATGGAGGAGAATAGCAGAAAATTGCCCTGAAATGATATCTTTAAGTCTGTCCAATCAGATAATACTGACCAATTCATTCCAAATTCAACTAAAATGTCAGATTTAAAAATTTCCATTTTTCCATGGATGTCAATTATTTTTCAGTAACATGACCTTAGTGGAGCGGGTAACTTGAGAATAGCAGGGAAAAAGTGCAAATAGTGATACAAGCATGAAATTCGGCATAACTATTCTTCTTTGTCTCCTGTCTCATAATCAACCTCTGGCCACACAGAATTTGACGGTTTTTCAAAATGGCTTCCTTCCTATATATGAATATGGACATTTAATTCCTTAATCACTTAAACATTTCTTTATCATTGTCAGTTTATGCTAATATATTGAGAGCAAGCCTACAAGTACTAAGATTATGTAAAATAGTTCCTAGAAACATCCAAGATGGCTGTCATCATATTCAAAATGGCCGCCAAAGAGCAAAATATTTGCGTATAAGTTCATATGTGCGCTAAAAGGTCAGGTAATAGATTGATCTGGGGTAAATCTAGCTGGATCAGTTTATTTTAGCAAGTAAGAAAATAATTAAGCTCTTTTTAATTAATTTTCATTCTAATTTGAAAACATGAACATGAAGATAAGTATAACATTGTAATAGTGTAGTGTCATTGCATTACCAGGGCACACTGGTTGACACTATAGCTGTGAAACTCAGCATGGGGTTCAATGCTAGCTAATGGTAGAAATTTGTCATTAGTTTCCCAAATGCTGTTTCTCTAGCCCCATTTTAAAGTTAAACAGCCGCACCTGAATTGACAGGATGTGCCAGCGCGGGAGAGCCGAGCCAAAGAAGACGGGGCTATAGTCTTTTGGAAGGTGTACAGATCACACGAGAATTAAATAGCATTGGATGAATGATCGGGCTAGGGGTAGGATTGTAACATATCTGAGCCTAGCTGTATCCCATATCTGAAAGTGCTTACATGTTGTATAGGTGGTAAAAGGATAAGGATTGGAAGGGTTGGTTTAGTTTATCTCTTTATGACTGTAAGAATGCCAAGATATATGAATTCACAATGATTGTGTAGAAAATATGAAATTTTTGTAGCTTATTCAAATATTCAAAATATAGAGCAAATTTGCCACCATTTTGAAAACGTGTCGGCCATCTTGGATATAACTATAAATTGAAGTGCCCGGAGGTTGATTTTGATTTATGGGGATATTAAGAGTTCTCATGCAAAGTCTGTTGCTAGTATCACCATTTGCACTTTTTTTCAACTACCCCGCTCCACTACCTTGCCAGTTTAGCGATATATTGTCTGTGTGCATTGACGTAACATTGCGTTTTTGTATCAGTGCCTAGCTAGTGATCGTGGCTAATACATAACAGAGAATAATGCTAGTAATATATCTAAGATCTATTGAGATTTCAGCGATGATCTGACGAAGACCCTGAAAGAAAAACCATTTACCATAATTCTTTGTCTAAAAAAAATTTAGTCATCATAATGCCTTTTGGCATTTAAGCTGGCTCACATTGATATTCAAATACAATCTGTTTATACATCTGGTCATCAACTGAAGTAATTTAGGTGAAGTGCCATTTTATAATGGTTGTATCCCAGGCAGGGAATTAAGTCCACACAAGCAGTGATTTACATGCCAAGTTTTTTTCTTTTTTTACACAAAGCCACACCGCTGTATGACCAGCACTTTATGTTTGATTGTGCAGAAATAATTTGATCCAATTTGAACAGATTTATCAGTAAAGTCAAAGTGCAATCCTTGACAACTGTTCATTAAGAATGACTGTAATTCTAGTCTTATTATTTTATTTTCAGAAAAGTGCCCAACACTGTATTTGAAAGGTTGCCTTTTTATAAACAGTAAAGTGGTTCTTAAAGACTATAGGAAGAGCTCAGCATAGTGGGTAATATCCTTTCACGAGCAATACTTCAATGCGGATGACAGGCAATATACGTGACCCCCAAGAAGTAGCATAGAGATGCAAGGATTTATTAAGGAAAGGAGGCAGGTACTGCCAGCCTTCCCCGGCAGCGAACGGAAATAGCAAATAATAGATAATGACTGGATTTTTAAGGTTTCTTTCTTATGAGAAAGACACTGCAGGGAGGAATGTCTCTTTTTGGAAAGTCAGCTTTACCGCTATTCAGGAATAAGACATAAGTAATGGAACACACCTGGCTAAAATTATCAGTCTGTTGAGTAAGAAGCCAAAGTCCAGATCTGATTATTTTTAAAAGCAATTTATAGTCAGATTCAGTCACTTCTGAAGTATGGAAGAGAATCGATAGGGCCCTGCACACTTGGGCTGCACATGTGGCCTTCTGCCCCTCTGTCACCCTCTTCTTACTTGCAATGTCACTCCTCAGAAAGGCACGTCTTTTAATTTAATTCTTTTGTCACAAAAACTCTTATATTTTGTCCCTCTGATGTTTCTGTAGTTACTTACATTTTTTTCATATTTACTTCATGGGCCATGTTATTTTATTACTTTCTGTGATTTCAGCTTCATTTAAAGGACATACTGTATTTTACATTTCAGCCGGCCCTTCCAAAACATCTAGTCTCTTCTTAAGAATTTTGGTTTTTGGCTGAGAAATATATGATGATAAATACTTGAATGACTGTAATCACTGAAATTTTGCATTCCATAAAAAGTGCAAATATTTCATAATTGTCACCACTTAAAACAGATTTTTTTGCAGAGAGAATAATTTTTTTATTGTTGAACTTTTTATTGTTTTTTTAATTGCACACATATGCATTTCTGCGGGGTTGAAGCCTGTTCCAGTGTTTAGTGAGAAAAAGGCAGGAACACATCCTAGGGTGCATTTCCCAAAAACATAGTTGCTAAATAAGTTAGCAACTTAAATAGTTCATTCACAGTCAATGGTTCCAACTATGTAAGTTCACATCTGTGGTTTAGGGAAATGCACCCTTGGACAGTCCATTGATCTATGGCTGGGAGCTAACAAACACATCCAACTGGCAATTTAAAGCCTCTAACCTAACATGCATTTCTATAGACAATGGGAGGGAACAAATGTTCTAGAACAGAACCAACCTACACATGAGGAGAATGAGAAAACTCTGCACAGACAGGCCCCAGGCTGAATTCAAACCCATGACATTCTTGCTGTGGGGCAACAGCACTGTGCATAGTGCAACCCTGCCTAAAATGAAGTGTGCTGTTTCAATATGATAATATACTGTATGATAGAAACTAAATATACCATGGGGACACAATAAAGATGGTACAGAAGAGCAAAGGAATAGCATTTTAAGAAATGAGTTGCTGTATGTTCGTCGTCCCTCATTTAAGATATATAAAATCCCTTAACCCTTCTGCGCAGATTTACACACCGGTGTCAGTAAATTCCAAAATTTAATTGTTAAATAATTCTGTGGTTACATTTTGAAAAGTCTTGCTTGACTGCAATAATTTTCCACAGTCTCCGTGACACAAATACTGACTTCTAAAGACTTAAATAGGCTCATGCACAGCAGGACAAATTGGCAATAGAACTCTGTGCAAAGGGGTTAATCTCAAAGATGTACATCAAATATATGCCATGTAATGACAGCTTTGTTAATAGAACTGCGGGAGCAAGTGCTGAATATTGCGGGTCTCTACGATATTCCCACCATCACCAAAACTCTTCAGTTACTCTCTGTCAATGGAAGCAACAGCAGTTATTCTCATCTACAATGTATAGGGTCCAGATTAGATCTTTCTCACAGCTGTAACTGGTGTGAATTAGGCACAGTGTGGTGCCGAGTTTACGGAGCGTGCTCTGCTGAGGCTCAGCCATCCTTGAAGCACACTCCTGACCTCCCACCCCTTGGCAAGGAGCCCTCCTGCCGGTTCTGACCCGCTGGTTCTGACCCTGCTGGCTCGCTAGTACCCCTGTCAGCTCAGTGAGCCAACAGAATCTGTCACTGTTATGTTACAGAATGCTTGGAGAAGGATGTTGGTCTCCCACTTCTCCATATGGAAGCAAAATGAACTGAGCAGTACATGCTGTTCATGCGCATGGAAGGCTAAAGGAGGAGATGGGCTGAAAAATGTAATATTGCGTATTTTTGCCGATATTATCTTATAGTAACAGTATACCTACACAATTCTATACATGGTATATAAAACCTGTAATATACTAAATGACTACTGTTTGTTGTCTGACCATATTTTTGTACTTTCAAGTTTTAATGTCAATACTTTGATTATCAAAAATATTCTCACCTCTACACCTGGTGATTTTCTGTCATTGAGTAAGGGGACACTGGGCTGCTATGGTTGAGTGCCATGGTTACAGTATATTGCTTTGCTAGTTTCATTTCCCTTGGTGAATGTGGAATTTAATCTGACTAACTGACTTACAGATTCAATGTGACATACAGACTGTTCCCCGCAGGCTTTTTTTCCAATCGTGCGTTCGGTGTCAGCCATGTCTGTCAATCCGCCGCGCGCCTCTTAAGCGGCACGATTAAGTCATAAACAGGAGAAGCTTGTCTGGCACCATCACAAAAGGGTGGAGATCATTCGTGTGCAGACCAGAATAATCCCTTTAAGTGCATAATTCCTTTAAGAGCTATAACTGAAATAAAATGAATGAGGCTTTTTTTTTTTGAGTCCTGACAAAAAAGTAAGATACAAAGATGTATGAAGTGGAGGTCTGAGTTTCGAGCTTTTTCATCTCCCTGGTCTCGACAGCTTTGAGACTGAATGTGAGGGAGAGAGAAGGGAGGGATGCAGAGAGACATCTTTAAATGGGTGCAGAGTGAAGAGTGAGCCAGCCTAGGTGAGTGAGGAAGGCTGGGGATGAAGAAGGGAGCCTCAGGCCCAAGGCTAACATGACTGAAATGGGGCATGTCTGTGCTATGCCTTTTTGGTGAGGTTTAGCCTTTGCCTCAGTTCAGTGGTAAGTTTCCCTAAAGCTCAGTCGCTAACTATGTTAGAAACATTTGTAGTTCGAACCAGGGCTCTGGTTAGCAACTAAGCATTTGGGAAACCAACCCCAGAACAGAGGGAAAAAAGAGGGCTGGGGTGGATTAGAGCCTGGAGGCAGGCAGGGGTGGCCTGCAGTTATCTCATGCTGACTGATCACCTCCAGGGGAGGTGCGGGACCAAGCCATGAATCTTCCACAAGCTCCCCCACCTCCCTCCTCCTCCTCCACAGAGAATGGAACATTCCAGGGAAACTGTGAGTGCCGCAGCCCCCGGAGAGGGAGTGAGAGCCGGGGGGAGCTCGGTGGGCTGTGTGGTGGGAGGCTTAGGGCAGCCGTCAGGAGCAGGAGGGAATGTCATTGCCATTATTATCACCCATGCTATTTCAGACAAGGCCCCAAATAGAGGGCTACCCCCGATGTTCAGGTCCCTCCCCTCGGCCGCTCACTGGCTGCACTGCAGGGCTCAGCTGTAGTGGTGGTCCAGAGATCTGCTCTAACCATGCGCCTGAGACTCCTGCACCTCTCTCCTGCTGCTCTCTGCCTGAACTGCCAGCTGCTGGACTGGGATTAGCATGCGCTTGCACCTGGTTACTGCCTGTATACCCTGCTGACTGATGAGAGGGGAAAAAACACTGATAAACTAATGTCAAAATATGTACATTTGCTTTCAATATACAGAACTGTGCCAAAGTTTTAGGCTCACTTAAAAAATTGTTTGGGCAAATATGCTTGAAAAGGTAGAAAATGAAAGTAATGCACACCTGTAAGTGGGGAGGTGTGCAGAAGAGGATAGGTCGGCCAAATAGAACAAAGATAAAGGTCCTGCACATAGTCCTCTACGCAATACTTTATTAAATTCACACAACGTTTCGGTAGCAGACTTTTGTCAGGTAATAAGAAAAACTTTTTTTCTTCTATAGGGCAAATATGCTAACAAAAATTATTAAAAGTTTCTAATGACTGAGAAATGTACTAAACGGAGCTGTAGACTGTTAAAAACTTACTGACATCAATATTTGGTGTAACTATCTTTTGCCAAAAAATTTGGGGCACTATTGTGCTATAGTTGTATGCTTGCTTCAGCAAAGCAGCACACACTACTCTCTTTCTTCATCTTCAACCTAAATTTGGCCCACAAACTCTTCCTACACTGTTTAAGCGATTGATATCACTCCAACTTTAAAAATTTCAGCTTGTTCTGAATATCATTGCATCTGAACAGATTTTTGATATTTTCTTTAGGTTTTGAGATATTTAATTTTAAATGCCATTTTTTGGGGTCCCATTAAATTAAGCTATTTTTGTGCTGATTCAGTAGATTCAGCTATATTCAGCTATTTTTTTTACTCAGTCATACTTTTAACTAGAAATGTCATTCAAACTGGAAAATGTGTAGCTAATCTTGTATAATTTCTTTGCTGTTCAAAATTTTTCATAACTCCTATAATTTTTTAAATTAATTTTTTTTACAATAAATTCTGGGAACTTAGAGTGTGGTGACATCACTGTTAGAGTGGTGAACAGCTGTAAAATCTTTGAGAAGTTTTCTTTTAAACTTGCTCTAACTCTCACAGTTTTCACTCCACCTAAATATTTTTTATATCCAAGTTGAATCAAAAGTTGTGCAGGTCACGAAAATGAAATTATGGAAGCAATCGGACAGACGATTTTGGCAGTGTAAATCAAAAAGTGACGGGAGCACAAACCAAAACTCCATTAACTCCTATTTTATGAGACAAGAACATTTTGGTTGGGAAGCCGAAACACACAGTTTTCTAACTTGCTCATGTTCCCACATTTTTAGTGCTGCACAAACAATTTTTACAAATTTTGCTCAGCAGTCTCTTCTCATTAGTATGGTACCTCCATTTTATAGATACTTACTATCTTACTACTATAACTTACTATCTTTGAGGTAGAAGTATGTAAAAGAGACCTTAGTTAAAATCTCCATTGGACCAAATGCTTTAGCCATTAACTCAAATGCCTCAGAGTGACTCAGTGAAATTATGGCATTGCGGTTCAATTCTGCCCTCTGATGGACTTTTTCCTGGCCTCAGCATTATCATTCTTTGGATTAAAATTGATACAACTGTAAGACAAATCTAATTCTTCTGTATGAAACTCAGTAAAAAAATTTCCAGGATCGTTGTTTGTACAGTTGCTCAAATCAGCTCCAAGAGAGCAGATTGAGCGCAGAAAAGACAAATCTTTTTGCAGGGTTTGTCCATTAGAAAACTGCAAAAATTGCAAAGTTGGAAAAAAAATAGCTCGAGCTCCTATTCCAGTATATATAAGCAACTGTTTGCACCCGCTAGATATATTTACGATCACATATAAAACAGGCAAAATATTGGTATCAAAATAGAACCGGCAAAGTATAAAGAAATGAAAGTGATGTCCCCAGTCGCTATTTGTTCGTGCCTCTGCATTACTTTTTCCTGCGTTTAAGGCTGGAGTAAGCAGTAGGCCCAAGTAGTTTGGCTTTCTTTAAATGGATTAGTGACGCCATCTAACACTACTTGCCAAATTGTTACTATTATTATCCCCTGCCCCGAAACGTGAGGGGGAAATAGGTTTGAGCTCCGTCCGTCCATCCGTGCTTCCCCCTGCCCAAGATAAAGGGGACAGCTTTTCTCAGAAAGAATTAGAGATTGGTGAACCAAATTTGGTGTGTAGCTTCAGACCAGAAAGACCCTGATAGGGTTCGTAAATAAGAAGCACGTGATTATTTTTCCCACAGTTATTGCCCTTGTGGCATTTTTGGGAGCATCTGTTCATAGTATCTTTTAAGAAGGCATTTTGGCGGGGGATGTTGTTGACCATGTCTACTATTACTATTACTCTTATTATTAATAGTAGTAGTTTTTTTTCACATTATTGCTTGACTAGCTGGAACACATGAGGTCACTTCACAGACATTTCTATTGATAAATAATGACACCCCAATTTACAGTGCTGCTCGTTGTTCTGGCCATCTTGCCTATACCTAAGCTAACATCACCTAAAATAGATTGATTTGTGTGCTTGCTTTTTTTTTTTAGACCCCCAAAATTCAAACAAATATACAAATGCTTATTATTAAATCCGGGGATTTTTATCCACTCTCTCGCTATTCTTTTTGAAGCAATGTGACTTGTGTTTTTAAGCAGTGACCTTTTGTATGCCAGAATATTGCAGGGGGTTAGCGTGGAGTTCTTTTGGTCCTATTAAATACATTAATTTTCAGTGGTTATCAACCATTTTTTAATTCTCACTGTTCTTTCATTCAATACAAACTTTTCAAGTATAAGCAAGCACAAATGGTTTGTTAAAATTTAGCCTGTTTTTGTGAAATTATTCCCCATAATTTTTTCTCATTTTTTCTCTCGTGGGCTTACCCAATTTTCAAGTAGGATCATGGTCCCATAAGAATGAATTGTTTTGATTTAATGAATATTCTTGGAACACAGTGACTCTCCTTGCTGTAGCAATAAATTCAGAGAGTATGGTTGTGATGACATTACTTATAACTGGTGTGTGTTTGATGAATGCTGTAATAGTCCTACCTCTAGACTCAGTATATATCAAAATCTACATGCTTACCTGTCTGTGATGGACTGCGGACTTCAGAGTGACGTAAGCAGAGGGTTATGCAGGGCCGGCGCTAGACCTGAAAATTTGGGGGAAAATATCCTTCCCCTTATTGACTACAATTAGTCCTGGCTCATTCTAGATGGTTTTCCTTTATTAACACTTTTTCCAATTCAAGAATAATCAAGTGGCAATTGAAGACACGGCTTTTCTCCCCCATGCAATTTAACAGCGACAAAATAATGGGCTACATTCAGTACAGAAAAAAAGTTTTTATTATAAATAGGTCTATGCACTGGCATAGGAAAATGTAAATGAACGAAACCTTGTACTTGTCACCAGACTTACCTTCATTCACTGAAGATTTCTGAAATGCCGCTCTCGCTGGGAAAAAAAGTTACGTCGCTGAGTGCCAGTGCACAGACCTAATTATAATTTATTATTTTTCTGAACTGAATGTAGTCTATTTGTCGCTGTTAGATCGCATAGGGGGAGAGAAGCCGTGTCTTAATTTGCCACTTGATTATTCTTAAATTGGAAAACGTGTTCATGAAAGAAAACCATTAAGAACAAGCCAGGACTAATTTTGCCAGTAAAGGGATGGATTTTTGCCTAGGCAATCGTCTAGGCGAGCGCCGGCCCTGGGGTTATGTTCTTCTTCCCTCAGGTACTGATGGTAAAGATTGTGATGGAGTTGTCAGCCCCCACTAGCAAGAGTGCACCTACACAACAGAGACCTTTAACCTAAATTAATTTGTATGATTCTGAAAAGTGCCTCTTTTTTGTGATACGAATGGTTGTAAGAATATTTGTTTTTTCCCGATTGAAAACGATAATAGCCTGCATACAGGCAAGAAAGGCAACAAAATATCTCGAGAATACCCTTAGATTCAATCAACATATTCAGCAATTTCTTTGAGTTAATTCAGAATTAAAGTACAAACCCAAAACCAGTGAAGTTGGCACGTTGTGTAAATTGTAAATAAAAACAGAATACAATGATTTGCAAATCCTTTTCAACCTATATTCAATTGAATACACTGCAAAGACAAGAAACTTAATGTTCGAACTGGTAAACTTTGTAATTTTTTGCAAATATTAGCTCATTTGGAATTTGATGCCTGCAACATGTTTCAAAAAAGCTGGCACAAGTGGCAAAAAAGACTGAGAGAGTTGAGGAATGCTCATCAAACACTTATTTGGAACATCCCACAGGTGAACAGGCTAATTGGGAACAGGTGGGTGCCATGATTGGGTATAAAAGCAGCTTCCCTGAAATGCTCAGTCATTCACAAACAAGGATGGGGCGAGGGTCACCACTGAGTGAACAAATGCGGGAGCTGATTGTTGAACAGTTTAAAAACAACATTCCTCAACGAGCTATTGCAAGAAATTTAGGGATTTCATCATCTACGGTCCGTAATATCGTCAAAAGGTTCAGAGAATCTGGAGAAATCACTGCACGTAAGCGACTAGGCCGAAAACCAATATTGAATGCCCGTGACCTTCGATCCCTCAGGCAGTATTGGATCAAAAACTGACATCAGTGTGTAAAGGACATCACCACATGGGCTCAGGAACACTTCAGAAAACCACTGTCAGTACTACAGTTCATCGCTACATCTGCCAGTGCAAGTTGAAGCTCTACAATGCAAAGCGAAAGCCATTTATCAACAGCACCCAGAAACGCCGCCGGCTTTGCTGGGCCCAAGCTCATCTAAGATGGACTGATACAAAGTGGAAAAGTGTTCTGTGGTCTGACGAGTCCACATTTCAAATTGTTTTTGGAAACTGTAGACGTCGTGTCCTCCAGACCAAAGAGGAAAAGAACCATCCGGACTGTTATTGGCGCAAAGTACAAATGCCGGCATCTGTGATGGTATGGGGGTGTATTAGTGCCCAAGGCATGGGCAACTTACACATATGTGAAGGCACCATTAATGCTGAAAGGTACATACAGGTTTTGGAGCAACATATGTTGCCATCCAAGCAACATCTTTTTAATGGACGCCCCTGCTTATTTCAGCAAGACAATGCCAAGCCACATTCTGCTCGTGTTACAACAGCATGGCTCCGTAATAAAAGAGTGCGGGTACTAGACTGGCCTGCCTGTAGTCCAGACCTGTCTTCCATTGAAAATGTGTGGCGCATTATGAAGCGTAAAATACAACAACGGAGACCCCGGACTGTTGAACAACTTAAGCTGTACATCAAGCAAGAATGGGAAAGAGATCCACCTGAAAAGCTTCAAAAATTGGTCTCCTCAGTTCCCAAACGTTTACTGAGTGTCGTTAAAAGGAAAGGAGATGTAACACAGTGGTAAAAAGTTTCTCAGGTTGAACATTAAACATCTTGTCTTTGCAGTGTATTCAACTGAATATAAGTTGAAAAGGATTTGCAAATCATTGTATTCTTTTTTTATCTAAGATTCACATAACGTGCCAACTTCACTGGTTTTGGGTTTTGTATGTTATTCACACTTCGAAAAGTACTGGAAAAAATCAGTGGTACTGTATGATTGTGTCTGTGGAGACAATGTGGATAGAGACAAAGCATCTATTTTTTATTCATATGCACAGCCTTTGCTTCTCAAAAAAACCACAAAAACCTTTGAATTTTGAAGTTCCTGTTTCAATAACAATGACATCACCAATGGCAGCCAACTCTCAACACTTGCCAACCTGTTCAAGCCACTTCTGGGCATTTAAAAGCCTGTTTTTACTCTTAAAATTCATTGGTTGCTTACTGCGTTTTCTCTGTAATATCATTGAAATATCACTGTTTGGCCTATATTTTGGTAACTACTTGCCGATGGTGATCCAGGTCACATAACAATGAACAGAATGTCTTTCTTTATGTATTTTATGATAGCATTGCAATTGATGTATTGATGATATACTTATTGCTCTCTTTGTCTTGGGTGCATTTAATGACTTAGTCCCTTTAAAGGGCAGGCACTCATTGTGCCTTGTGCCAATGAGTCTGTATCCTATTGGCTGTCAGCTGATACTTTATCAGCCAATGACTATAGATACTTGCTTATATATTTGTCTGTCTGTCTGTCAGTCAATTTGCCTGATGAAGACCCTGTGAGTGGTCGAAATGTTGCGTCAATAAAGGTTTGGGAGCTTTAATCCAGTGTGCGGATTTTTTTTGCTTTCTTCATTTAAAAGACTGACCATCTCATTATGTTATGCAATCGTGGTGAATCCACCAGCGAAATACAAACCCCAGTTCCAATGATGTTGGGATGTTGTGTAAAACATGAAAAAAAAAAAAAAAAACAATGCAATGATTTGCAAATCCTTTTTGTCCATTACTCAATTGAGTACACAACAAAGACAAGATATTTATGTTCAAACTGATTAACTTTATTGTTTTTTGGAAATATTCAGTCATTTTGAATTTGATGCCTGCAATATGTTCCAAAAAAGCTGGGACAGGGGCAATAAAAGATTGGGCGAGTTAAGGAATTTTCAAAAAAACACCTGTTTGGAACATCCCACAGGTGAACAGATTAATTGGACACAGGTAAGTGTCATGCTTAGGTATAGAGAGAGCGTCCCTGAAAGGCTCAGTCATCCACAAGCAAGGATGGGGTGAGGTTCACCACTTTGTGAACAACTGCATGAGTCAATAGTCCAACAGTTTAAGAACAACATTTATCAATTTGCTATTGCAAAGAATGTAAGGGTCATTCCGCGTCAAATCGAGAAAACATCCCCCTGGTGACCCCCCCCCCGATTTTCATGAAAATAATTTTGAAGACTCTGCTAGAGGTAAATAACAATATGTGCAAATTTCATTACCCAGCTCGTCTAAGCGATCGTGAGATATCAAATTCTCAAAAGCAAGGTTGCCTTTGTGCTCTATCAGAATAGCTAAATTATGATATTGTTTGGACTCTATTATTATGAAATTTGTTCAAAAGTGTGAACAGCATATTCAATTTTTTTTCTTGTTGGTCTTTTTAACAAAAAGTTGTGAAATCCTTTCAACATAAACAAAATAAAAGAACCACGCGTTCAAAATCATCACAGGAAAATAAAACATCATTGTTCTGTCCCTAGCTGTTATGAAACTTGCAAAACGATAACAAGAGCACGGAAACTCATAAGTTCATGCTCTTGTCTGAAAACAAACTGAGTATCAAGCGATTATCGGTTGACACCACACAGCACACTGTAGGCATCTGACTGTTTGGGACTGTAAGTACCCCACTTCTGCCGTCCAATATTTTAGGGAAGGAGTTTCATCTAGACCATGATACTTTGAAAACATATTAATCATGTATAACTGCTCAATGTGGTGAAGATTATATATTACAATTTGACTGTCAACCATGTCATTTTCAGGCTTCAAAAGTATGGAAGTGTAGAATTTCTGATCACGTGACAATATTAATAAATTTGTAAATCCCTGAAGGTGCGAGCTGCTCTGGTCTTAGGTCTTAATTTGATTAAGCATTGACATGTACTTCATAATATTTATCCTAGTATTTGTAAGTTTTGCTCCGATTGCGAGAAATAGGCCTTTTAAATCGGAGCAGAAAATCCAAAATTACCATTTAACTGGAATTTCAAGTGAAATATATTTGAAAACGAAAATCCACAGAGTTGACAAAATAGCATATTGTGTTACTCTGGATGAATGTTATGACTAGACACTAACATCGTTTGCAGTTTCATTTACGGTTTTAGATATACAGAGCCCTAAAACTCAGGTTTCCCATCAGGTGAGGGTAAAGTGAAATATACCTGGAAATTTGAGAGTTTATATCTCATGATCGCTTAGCAGCTGGGTAATTAAATTTGCACATGTTGTTATTGACCTCTAACAGAGTCTTCAAAATTATTTTCATGAATATCAGGGGGTGTTCCAGGGGGACATTTTGTCGATTTGACACGGAATGACCCTTAGGGATTTCATCATCTACAGTCCGTAATATCATCAAAAGCATCAGAGAATCCATAGAAATCTATTCACGTAAGTGGGAAGGCAGAAAACAACATTGAATGCCCATGACAGTTGGTCCCTCTAGTGGCACTGCATTGCAAAGCAGAAGTAACTATCACGGCACGGGTTCGAGCCCCAGTCATACCAACCGGCAGTGGTCGGCAGCTTTTTCAGAGTAGCGCACAATTGGTCATTGCGCTACAGGGATGCAAATTGGGAAGGGTCTGCCGGGAAGGGTTACATTAAAAAATTAGTTGCCTCGTTTGTTGCTTAAGCACCTCCTGTTGGCCAGCCAGCTGCTTGTCAGGAAGATTCTAAGCTTGTTCATGTCCGGGTATCCTCCGCCCTCACTCTGAATTTGCGAGGATTCAACCAACGAGAGTATAAGAAGCAGTGGTCGACAGGCGTTTGCTTCGGGAGAGAGCCGCAAACTGTCTTCACACTCCTGAATTGGCAACAGGGCGGCGCATATGAGCAATTGGGCATTCCTGATTCGGGTGGGATTGGAAATGGCAAATTACCGTGTGGGCTCAGGAACACTTTGGAAAACCATTGTAAGTTAACACAGTTCGTCACTGCATCTCAAAGTGCAAGTTAAAACTCTACCATGCAAAGCAAAAACCATCTATCAACAAGACCCAGAAACGCCGCCGGCTTCTCTGGGCCCGAGCTCATCTGAGATAGTTTGACGCAAAGTGGAAAAGTGTGCTGTGGTCTGACGAGTCCACATTTCAAATTGTTTTTGGAAATGATGGATGTTATGTCCTCTGGGCTAAAGAGGAAAAGGACCATCCAGATTGTTATCAGCACAGAGTTCAAAAGCCAGCATCTGTGATGATATGGGGATGTGTTAGTGCTCATGGCATGGGTAATTTGCACATCTGTGAAGGCACCATTAATGCTGAAAGTGTTATGATTCTGCCTCATATGTGTTGTCTTGTGCTTATTTGTTCTTGTGCCTTACTTTCTTTTTATTTTTCAGCTTTCATTTCTGCCGTCTGATGATTGATTCCCTCCCTGCTAAACTCCAATGATGCTAAGTGACAGCCTTCAGCATGCCTGCATGATTGCCCAATCACGTTTCCTCTTCGGTTTTGGCTCTGGTATTTCATTTGTTGCTTCCACCTGTGTTTAATTCTGGGTCTCGCTAAACTCTGAGTGAATGCGTTCTCTGATTGGATAATCAGATAACCAGTACTAACCAGCACTCATTTGAGGGTGATTGTAAATATCTCGTCAAGTAGTATTAACCTTTATTAACTCATTAGCGAGTGGGTGTGTTTCTAGCTTTAGTAATTCCTCCCTAAGCTTTCCCTGATTAACTGCGTTTCAAGCCGTGCTTTCCTTTGCTTCTCTGATGGTGCTTTTTACTTGTCACGTTTAGACTGCCTTAATCTAAACTGTCTAGTTTGATTGATGGTCTCAGCATCTTGTCGCGAGTCATTATTGTAAACCCGGTTCTCGTGTAATTGTTTATTAATCCCATATGTTTCTGTTCCATTCGAGATTGCCTTTCGAATCTCCGCCTCCTCTCGTGACTATAAATGTGGCAGAGATGGGAGGAGCCATCAGACGGAACTTTGCGAGACTCTGGTCTGCACTGTGATATCTTCCCGAGTATTTCCTTGTGCTAATTTCTGAGTCTTGTTTTTGCTGCGCCTTCTCTTGTCTGTCCTTTGTCCAAGTCTGCCAGTGTGTCCGTCAGTTAGTTAGGTTCAGTTTTCTGTTTCCCCCTGCCTTTGGCAGTGCACCTTATGTGGCAGGCCGAAGGAGGGCCCGGGCGGGGATTTGAACCTCCAGACTCCCGGGTAAGAGTCATGCACTCTGACCACATCACCAAAGAGCCAGGCTCGTTGGCAAGGTAGCCTTCAACTGTCACACTTAGTTTTCCCAATCGTTCAGTGCATGTGCACGGTGCTTTGTTTCTGGCCTGTGTATCTATTTTCTCGTAGTATTTTGTGTTTCAATAAACACTTTGGATCCTGCATCTGTTGTTCCCCTTACCTCTTCCTAACATAAAGGTACATACAGGTTTTGGAGTAACATATGCTGCCGTCCAAGCAACGTCATTTTCAGGGACGTCCCTGCTTTGTGCAACACAATGCCAAGCCACATTCTGCATGTGTAACAACAGCGCAGCTGTGTAGTAAAAGAGTGCGGGTAAAAGACTGGCCAGCCAGCAGTCCAGACCTGTCTCCCATTGAAAATGTGTTGGCCATTATGAAGCGCAAAATATGTCGACGGAGACCCCGGACTGTTGAGCAACTGTCGCACATCAAGCAAGAATGGGAAATAATTCCACCTACAAAGCTTCTACTATTAGTGTCCTCGGTTCCCAAATGCTTATTGAGTGTTGTTAAAAGGAAAGGTGATGTAACACAGTGGTAAACATGCCACTGCCTCAGCTTTTTTGGAATGTCTTGCAGGCATCAAATTCAAAATGAGTGAATATCCCCTCCCCAAAAAAAAGAAACATCAGTTTGAGCAGTTAATATTTTGTCTTTGTAGTGTACTCAATTATATATAGGTTGAAAAGGATGTGCAAATCATTGCATTCTGTTTTTAGGCACGTTTTACACAAAGTCCCAACTTCATTGGAAATGGGGTTTGTAAGTTCATGGTTCTACTTTTGTCGATACAACAATGGGAACTACTGAAAGTACAGTATATTAACATGTACTAGGCTATGCCTCCAATATATCGCAATGCATTTAAAAAAATATTGCACTGTGTTGTGTACTCCCAGGAAATCAAGATGTATTTGTGATTGTATGCGTGTGTGTATATAGTTGTAATATATTTCTCAGAATTTGTTGAGTGCTAGTTATCAAAACAAACACTTGGCATTGCTCGAGAGGTTGCGAAAGGAATAATGATTTGAATTAAAGCTGCAAGCAGCGTTGAACGGGCCCTCGCCCCCATGCGCACGTTGGGGTTGTGGTGAGATACTGATGGGTGCAACATGGTCTCTCAATGTTTCATAATAAATCTGGTTTTGAATGGATGAAATCTCCGGGAGGAGTGCGTTAAAATACAATATGTGGACATCAGGCAAAAATGACACGTTAAAATCAAAATGGCCGACTGCCTGTTTGGAGTACACTAATGATGCCAGAGATTTTTTTGTGCGTCTTGGCCAAATACACATGTGTATCAATTTTCATTTTCCTACTCCAAAAAAACTCCTATGGGGAGGGGTTTTTGAAAATTTAAAGGGGGCGCTATTGAGGCATTTTGCTGCCCTCATGGGCAAAGTCCCAATCAGATGTGAGAGCTTGGCACCCTTAACCGGCATATCAATTTCCATGATGATAGGAATTCATTAAAAACGTCAAACACCCAAACGTATTTTCATGGCGAGGGATCCATTGTCACCGCATTGCCACACGGACGCCATTACTCGAAGCACCACAGCATTCATAAGGTAGTTTAAGCAACTTCTTCTACATATTGTACACGGGACATAAAGTTCATGGGTTCAACTATATGTCATCAGTACAAGTGAAAGTTAAAACTGGTCACCTCCTGTTTGGAGCCACGCCCACTGACCTACAGACCTGCAGAGCACAACTTTTGATCAGGATGGTCTTTCAATGTTCATTAATAAATCTGGTTATGAATGGATGAAATTTCTAGGAGGAGTGCGTTAAAATACCATGTGTGGAAATCAGGAAAAAATGACACGTTAAAATCAAAATGGCCGACTTCCTGTTTGGAGTAGACAAATGATGCCAGAGAATTTTTTGTCCGTCTTGGCCAAATAAACATGTGTACTAATTTTCATCTTCCTTACCCAAAAAAACCCCTATGGGGAGGGGTTTTTGAAAATTTCAAGGGGGCGCTATCGAGGCATTTTGCTGCTTTCATGGGCAAAACCCTAATCAGATGTGAGAGCTTGACACATTTGACCTGTCAATCAGTTTTTATGATGATACAAGTTTATTAAAGGCATCAAAAACCCAAACGTATTTTCATGGCGAGGGATGGAAAGTCGCTGCATCACTACGCAAACGCCATTATGCGTAGCTTCACAGTATTCATAAGGTAGCTACATCTATTTATTCTGCATGTAATAGAAGTGGAATGAGGTTGGTGTGTTCAACTATGTGTCATCAGTACAAGTGAAAGCAATAACTGGTCACTTCCTGTTACCACAGGGGGGCGCTAGGAGTAAAGTGGGAATTTAATGTATCTGGATGTTCAGGGCAGAGCAATGATCATGTCCAGCAAATTTGAAGCTACTACAGTCAAGTATGTGGGCGTGAGAGCATTGGGAATCCCAAACGTATTTTCATGGCGAGGGATCAAAAGTCGCCGCTTCGCCAAACGGACGCCATTACTCGTAGCTACACAATGTTCATAATGTAGCTTCAGCAACTTGTTGTGAATGTTTTACAACAAGAAAGAAGTTGATTGGTGCAACATTGTGCCATCAGTCCCAGTGGGAGTAATGAGTGGTCACTTCCTGTTACCACAGGGGGGCGCTATTAGCAAAGTGAAAAGTTAGTATATCAGGCCGTTCAGGGCGGTGCCCTCATCATATTCAGCAAGTTTGAAGCTACTCCAATCAAGTATTTGGGTTTGAGATTGTTGTGAAATTTTTTCCTCAAGTCACTAAAATTGGTCACGCCCTATCAGCCACGCCCTTTGACCTACAGATCTGCAGAGCACAACTTTTAATCAGGTTGGTTTCCTGATGATGTTTACGAAATTTGAAGCCGTTCCGACGAAATCCCTAGGAGGAGTTCGTTTTAAAATTCAAAAATTCAAATCAAAATGGCCGACTTTCTGATGGGTTTAGGGCGTGGCTCTAATGAAGTTTTTTGTATGCCTTGTTACAAGGCACATAACAACAGAAATTCGTCTGCCTACGACAAAGTAGTCGAATTTCCCTATGGGAATTTTTAAACGTGTTTAGGGGGCGCTATTTCGACATTTGGGGTCGAACCTGTGCGACCGCCCAAAAATATAGAATTTCTGATCCGGCCGGACGAATAGGGAAAGTTAGACGCGTTTTCACAACTGGGAAAGGGGCGAAATTTGCCTTTGTAAAATCGGAAGAATAATAAAAAAAAATAAATAAATAATAATAATAATTAAAGCTGCAAGCAGCGTTGAACGGGCCCTCGCCCCCATGCGCACGTTGGGGTTGTGGTGAGATCATCACGGGTGCAGCTGTGCACTCTCGACCACTGGACAGGTCAAGTGCCGGCCCCAACCTGAGAGAAAGTGTCGAGTGAATCGGGCCAAGCTGAAGGAGTTATGATAGGTTGATACTTCATCCACCAGAAGGCGCTCAGAGTGTAACCAAATTTGGGCAGGTGCATTCAGGGGCAGACCCTAAGCACAAAAGTGAAGTTTTGAGCAAATCGGCCAGTTTCTACGTAAAATGTGGCATTCTCTGTTTTCATAAGGGGGCATGACGAGCTAGATTGTGTAGCAGCACATCGAGGCGTTCAGGGTGGGGATTTCACTACATACAGGAATTTTGAATCCATTTGGATGAAGTATGAGGGAGAGAGAGCAGCTCGAATGTGTTTGGCGAGGCATCTGAAATGGGGACACCATGGCGGCCAGGTCCATTTAGCGACAGACATGCAGAGCACTAGTTTTGATCAGCATGGTCTCTTGATGATCTGAAATAAATATTAGGTTTATTGGACAGAATCGCTAGGAGGAGTTCGTTAATATGCAATATGTGGAAATCGGGCCAAAATGACACATTAAAATCAAAATGGCTGACTACCTGTTTGGAATTTATCCATGGTCCCAGAGACTTTTTTGTTCACATTGGCAACATACACATGTGTACCAATTTTCATTTTCTAATTCCAAAAAAACCCCTAAGGGGAGGGGTTTTTCAAAATACCAAGGGGGCGCTATCGAGGCATTTTGCTGCCCTCATGGGCACCGCCCCAATCAGATGTGAGAGCTTCCCACCCTTGACCGGCATATCAATTTCCATGATGATACGAGTTCATTAAGAACATCAAAAACACAAACGTATTTTCATGGCGAGGGATCCATTGTCACTGCATCGCCACATGGACGCCATTTCTCGAAGCATCAAAGCATTCGTAAGGTAGTTTAAGCAACTTCTTCTACATGTTGTACAGGGGGAATAAAGTTGATGGGTTCAACTATGTGTCATCAGTACAAGTGAAAGTAAAAACTGGTCACTACCTGTTAGCGGCCACGCCCACTGACCTACAGACCTGCAGAGCACAACTTTTGATCAGCATGGTCTTTCAATGTTTATTAATGCATCTGGTTTTGAATGGATGAAATCTCGAGGAGGAGTGCGTTAAAATACAATATGTGGAAATCAGGCAAAAATGACACGTTAAAATCAAAATGGCCGACTTCCTGTTTGGAGTAGACAAATGATGTCAAAGACTTTTTTGTGCGTCTTGGCCAAATACACGTGTACTAATTTTCGTCTTTCTACTCCAAAAAAACCCCTATGGGGAGGGGTTTTTGAAAATTTCAAGGGGGCGCTATCGAGGCATTTTGCTGCCCTCATGGGAAAAGCCCCAATCAGATGTGAGAGCTTCCCATCCTTGACCGGCATATTAATTTCCATGAAGATACGAATTCATTAAGAACATCAAAAACACAAGCATATTTTCATGGCGAGGGATCCATTGTCACCGCATCGCCACACCGAAACCATTACTCGTAGCATCACAGTATTCGTAAGGTAGTTTAAGCAACTTCTTCTACATGTTGTACAGGGGGAAAAAAGTTGATGGGTTCAATTATATGTCATCAGTACAAGTGAAAGTAAAAACTGATCACTTCCTGTTAGTAGCCACGCCCACTGACCTACAGACCTGCAGAGCACAACTTTTGATCAGCATAGTCTCTCAATGTTTTGTAATAAATTTGGTTTTGATTGGATGAAATCTCTAGGAGGAGTGCGTTAAAATACAATATGTGGAAATCAAGCAAAAATGACACGTTAAATTCAAAATGGCCGACTTCCTGTTTGGAGTAGACAAATGATGCCAGAGACTTTTTTTTGCGTCGTGACCAAATACACATGTGTACCAATTTTCATTGTTCTACTCCAAAAAAACCCCTATGGGGAGGGGTTTTTGAAAATTTCAAGGGGGCGCTATCGAGGCTTTTTGCTGCCCTCATGGGCAAAGCCCCAATCAGATGTGAGAGCTTACTACCCTTGACTTGTTTTTCAATTTTTATGATAATACAAGTTTATTAAAGACATCAAAAACCCAAACGTATTTTCATGGCGAGGGATGGATAGTCGCCGCGTCACCAAACGGACGCCATTACTCGTAGCTTTACAGCATTCATAAAGTAGCTTCAGTAACTTGTTCTGCATGTTTCAAAAGTAAAATGAAGTTGATGGGTTCAACAATGTGTCATCAGTACAAGTGGAAGTAACGAGTGGTCACTTCCTGTTACCACAGGGGGGCGCTATTAGTAAAGTGGGAAGTTAATACATCAGGGTGTTCCCCGCGGCGCCCTTATCATGTTCAGCAAGTTTGAAGCTTCTACAATCAAGTATTTGGGTGTGAGAGCATTGTGAAATTTTTTCCTCAAGTCACTATAATTTGTCACGCCCTAGCAGCCACGCCCATTGACCTACAGATCTGCAGAGCACAACTTTAAATCAGCTTGGTCTCTCAATGATGTGTACCAAATTTGAAGCCGATCCGGCGAAATCCCTAGGAGGAGTTCGTTTTAAAATTCAAAAATTCAAATCAAAATGGCCGACTTCCTGTTGGGTTTAGGGCGTGGCTCCAATGAAGTTTTTTTTATGCCTTGTTACAAAGCACATAAAAACTGAATTTCGTGTACCTACGACAAAAAAAACGAATTTCCCTATGGGAATTTTGAAACGTGTTTAGGGGGCGCTATTTCGACAATTGGGGTCGAACTTGTGCGACCGCCCAAAAATATCGAATTTCGGATCCGGCCGGACGAATGGGGAAAGTTATATGCGTTTTCACAATTGGGAAAGGGGCGAAATTGGCCTTTGAAAAATCGGAAGAATAATAAAAAAAAAAAAATAAAAAATAATAATAATAAACAGCGCGATTTCAATAGGGCCCTCCGCAGACGACTTGCAGTCGGCTCGGGCCCTAATAATAAACAGCGCGATTTCAATAGGGCCCTCCGCAGACGACTTGCAGTCGGCTCGGGCCCTAATTAATGTGGGGGTGAGATCATGTTTCGGTCAACACAATACAGAGTTATTGGGCCTGACAGTGGCTTGATGGGTTAGGGGACATGTCTAAAATGCCTGTGGAATATTATATAGAAGTTATATGATGCCAGGCGACATTAGCTAGGCTCTGACTAAAGTAATGGCTACAGGAATTTGTGGGCGGAATAAATATAGTTAGTGCCTCTGCACTGGTTATTGAAGTGCACTTCAGTTTTATAATGCCCCTCCTGTTCATGTATTTTTCTCAATTAAATACATTTTTTAAAATCTAGAACATTAAATACATTCCCACGTATGATGATTTTTTTTTTTTTTTGTAATTATGTCTCATTTTTAATGCAAGCTAATCAAATCACATATTTTGGAGGGCTAAAATATAGTTTATTGTTCAAAATATGGGTCACAAATACTGGGCTACAGTACTAAAACAATAGTTCTAACTAGGCTGGCACATTACAGCTATACACATATTGTAGCCATAGCAGATTTGTTTGTCAATGCTTCATAAATAGATCTGCAAGTATTTTAGATGTGGCTAGACCGACAATACAGAGTATTTCAGAAATAAGCATCTTGCATATGCATTATGCCAGAAACCGTCAAATCTACGTCTGCCTTAGTAAATTGCCATTTGGATGATATCTTCACTGCGAAGGAAATGCCAACACCCAGTTCTAAGTCTCTCCTACCTGACATCACAAGGGAGAGTGACTACCCAGAATAATGAAGACTGCTTGGATGAAGGTGATCAGTGCTTCGCCTGGTGACATAATAGGGGACCTTTAAGCATTCCGCCCCCAGTCTGAATCTCCACCCATGTCCATTTCTGGTGAAGCATTCAGTAATTTACTTGTACTTTCATTTTTAAAATTGTTTTTCTTATACCATTTACTTTGCATAGATGGTTTAAATTCCATTACTGTTTGTCAGTAACTGAATTCTTAGCCTGCCGTGATTGTAGTATGTGTCACTCTACATTACCACACCTAGCTACATGAAAATATCAATTAACAACGCTTTGTTTCTTTGTTTCTTCAAGTCTAGTGGAACCAGTTCTGATAGAGGTTGTCATATCAGCACCTGAAACTCCAATGCATACACATTAAAGAAAAAAGGTTGGTGGGGGAGTTGTGATTTGAGAATGTCCTGCCTTGCAGACTTTAATCCCTCCCCAGTCCCTTCCAAAATATTCTCTCAGAAACCTGTGTCTGACTGCATCAGTTAAATCAGCTCCCCCATGACATGAACAAGCATCCTGCGAGGAGTCTGCTTTACTCAACTGTGATATTTGAACTATAAAACTATTCAACTAAAAAATTCAACTGGAAGAAAAATGAAAGACAAAAGCTCTTTTGTCAGAGGTTTCAGGACAGAGCAGCCGGGACATTGCACTCCATAGTCTGTTGAAGAGAGGAAATGGAGGTTTCAGTTTGATCTTTCAGGTGTCTCTCCTGCTATTGAAGCTAATGAAGGTTAAAATCCTTTTTTAAAAATTTAGCTGTGGAGCCCCAACCCTCTTTGAAACTTTTTATAATTATACATTCTAAAATGATGATTTTAATGTTGTAAACTTCATAGTTCAAAAGGTATGAAACATCGCCTGGCGCCTTACAACGTGCACTTTGTCCTGATTAAGTACATGAGTACGAGTTGTCATTATTATTTAAGCAAGCTCAAAATCTTCAGGACATAGTGCAGAGCTCATATATTTGAAATTGCACAACATTAGTTTTATCGACAGTCCCCAGCAAGTGCTTCATATTCATGTAAATCAGAAATTGAGCATTCTCTTCTAATTGCACCAGCTATTCTCTCCTTCATGTTGGAATATTTAGAAATAAAATTTAAGAAGTGTCTTGTACCATAATATCATGCTATACAGGATATCTGTTATCTGCTTGAAAGCATATGAATAAGTAGCAAAAGTCAAAGCTTTTTAACCCGTAGCCCCGAGGATGGAAAGTTACTTCTCATGCCACTAACTGGGCTAACAATTAGCTGAGGAGACTTAACGGATGATAAACTCTGCCATAAGGGTCACATTTTGAGGGAGGAATGACTGAGGAATGAGCTGGGGAAGCAGAGCAGGAGACAGAGATAAAAAGAAAACTTAGCTCATGTGACCCACTTAGTCACAGTCAAGTACTCAGCAGGTGTTGCAGAGACCTTGTGGCCAGAAAACCACTAGAAAGTTTCATTAACAACTGAAGATCAATCTATTTTTTGTCTATTTTAGGACTAAAATGGTTACTAAATGACCACATACACAAAGTTTATTTTGAAAAGTGCTGAACTTATAATGCACAATGAGAAGAAATGCATTTAAAACCCCCAATCACGACAGTCCCTTTTCGGATTTTGCTCTGAAAGTTATCTGCAATGGGTGAAGAGCCAGGAATGGATGGCAAGCTCGAAATTTAATGCATTAGGCAACCTGATCCTTCTACAAGGTATAAATAAGAAAGCTGTGTGACAGCTTATACAGAAAATAACTGTAGTCTCCATATGTTCAATTTATTTGTTTCCTTGTTTATGTTTATATTTGATTTTTGATTGAAGACAATGCATTCACATAACTAAAAATAGCATGCTATCGCCAGCAGGACCTCCCAGCCCCGAGCTTTATTTGAGCATGTGCATCGTCTGTGCGTTGTATCACTAGAAAGTGAGTGTGAGAATTTTGTAGTATTTTGCTGCTGACCTGCTATCAGTGCCTGTGAAGTTCGAAGCACTTTCTTCCTGTCGTGCTACCATTCCTATGTAAGTTAAAAACTTTTTCCAGCTGATGTGACAGAGAAGTATCCACATTATGACAAGACTCGATTAGCTAATGTCTGTGATCTGAGAGATGTGTTGAAACCGGCTGCAAGTATCCATATTGTGATATGACTCGACTAATGTCCGTGATTCAAGAGACGTGGCGGGAGCAACTGGAAGGATCCATACTGTGACATGACTGGACTTATGTCTGTGTGATCGGTGAAGTCCTTTTAGAGTTATTGCGCGGAATGTGATTTCAAGATGGCGGCTGTGGCGGCCATATTGGATATCAGAGCGCAACCAAAATCGATAGGCTTCTGTAGTTCCACACCTCCAACATGCACACCAAAAATGAAAGTGATCGGTGAAGTAATTTTGGAGTTATTGCGCGGACTGTGATTTCAAGATGGTGGCTGTGGCGGCCATATTGGATTGAGGAGCACCACCAAAATCAATAGGCTTCTGTAGTTCCACACCCCCGACATGCACACCGAAAACGAAAGTGATTGGTGAAGTCGTTTTGGAGTTCTTGGGTGGAATGTGCTTTAAAGATGGCGACTGTGGCGGCCATATTGGATATTGGAGCGCAACCAAAAAGGATAAGCTTCTGTAGTTCCACACCCCCAACATGCACTCCGAAAAAGAGTGATCGGTGAAGTCATTTTGGAGTTATTGCACGAAATACAAAATGGTTGACAGACAGACGGACAGACGGACCGATGCCATGCGTGACGACAATACCCCTCGTCCTTTCGGGCTAAGGTGTGAAAAAACGGAATTTTTGAATTTTAATGAATGAATACTATCAATTAGTATATACCATATGATGAAGCAATCCTATTAATAAATAAGCCTGAAAAGAACTCTTTGTGATCTTACAGTAAATTTTGAGCTTGACTCTCTGGCATGGGTATGTTTATGCTTTTTAAACAAAAATTACCTATACTCAGCAACAAAAGTTTCTGTGACACCAATATTGTTAATTATTTTTCATAACGCAATTATGAAATTGTCATACATGGTGATATCAGACTGAAACAGTACACGTAAACACAACATTGAAATGGAAATCATGAAAATGCGAGAAAATGACTTTGCACGTGAAAATGTGCGTAAATCATGCTTGTGGATGGCAATAAAAGAGGAGAATTTTTGGAATGTTCACATTGTGCCTGATGAACGACGGAAGCATCACTTATCGAAAACACAGCCATTTCGGATCAGGAACTCTACCCTCTAAATGCCAAGACTGTCTGAAAATGATCGGTGGAGGGCCATTGGGATGATTGAATCCGGAACCTCGCAGAGGGAAGTTGCTCATCGCCTGAATGTCCACCGAAACACCATTTGGAACTTATGGCAGCGTCATCAGCAGACAAGACATGTCAGAGACCGTCCTCGCAGCGGCCGTCCACGAGTAACCACTCCCAGACAGGACAACTGGATTCGAACAACCCATCTCCGAAATCGATTCCAACCTGCAACCATAACTGCAAGAACGATACCTGGTTTGAGGCGACTGTCTGCACAGACAATCCGTCGCCGTCTCCGTCATTTTGGCATTGTCCCACGTCGGCCAGCAAGACGTCCAATACTCACAGTACAACACCGACGACTGCGTCTACAGTGGGCACAACAACATCGACGGTGGATCCAACGTCAGTGGGATCTTGTACTCTTCACTGATGAATCAAGATTCATGCTTAACCGATGTGATGGTCGTTTACGTGTATACTGTCGACGTGGAGAACGTTATGCCAACAACTGTGTTCAGGAATTTGATCGTTTTGGAGGTGGTAGTGTCATGATTTGGGGAGGGATCACGGCTAGAAACAGAACAGATTTGCTTGTTATTGATGGAAATCTGACAGGTCAAAGATATCGCGATGAAGTGCTACGGCCATTGGTGGTACCGTTTTTGATGCAACATGGTCCCGGAATAACGCTGCAACATGATAACGCCAGACCACACGTTGCAAGGATTGTACAGCAGTATCTGATGCAACAACATGTCAATGTCCTGCCATGGCCAGCCAGATCCCCAGACATGTCCCCAATCGAGCATCTTTGGGACGAGATGGATCGACGTTTGCGGCGGTTGGATAACCCGCCAGCTACACTCCAGGAATTGCGACAACGTCTACGTCAGATTTGGAATGACATCCCACAGCAATTTCTGGCACATCTGATTCGGTCCATGCGCTGGAGATGCGTTGCTTGCATCATGGCACGAGGAAGTCACACCCGGTATTGAAGTGTGAAGGTCACAATTGGTTAGACGTCAGACAACTGCTTCATGACGCATGAAAATGACATTTTTCGTTTAGAGTGACGTTGGCACTGAAAAGTCAGTGTTTCTCCTGTTAAATAAACATATTGATTGCATTGAGATCTTTGCAAGTCATTTATAACATACACATAAATGGTGTCACAGAAACTTTTGTTGCTGAGTATATTTACCCATATTTTTAAAGGCAATCCTTATAATAATCAGCTTCGTGTCTTTTTTATGTTATTAATATATAAATGAAAATACGCTGTCCATACAAAAGTTGCAAAAAAAAAGCAGTTTAGCAATGCATAATATTTTTGCTACTTCTGCATATCTTCTTATCTGAATAAGGTCTTTTAGAACAGACTATTGACAGTCTTTCCAAATTATTTTGGGATCTATTATTGTAGTTTTCTTGTCATAACAATAATTCTGAATTTACAATAGAATAATTACAGCAGCAGGACTAAGCATGTTGGTCGGTGCAACAGGGCCACATTGTAAGTTGATAAGGCATTGTCTGTCAATGCTTTATCAACTTATTTGTCCTGAGCTACTAACCATTACTACAGAATGGGAATCGAGCCAGACACTTTTTCTTTTCTTCATCAGTTGCTGAAGTAAGCCTTGGTATTTTTTTAACTTGATGAAATTTAGCCATAATGCAAAGAAGAAAGGTTGATTGGAGAGTAATTGTTGTTCTCTTCAGTTTTGATCACTGGCACATTAAGAATTTGTGTTCAGATATTACATATGTCAACAATGTTGAGGCATGACTGTCTTTTTAGTCAACCAAAAGTACTAGAGGAATGCCTTTTTGGAATTTTCTGCCAAGATTAGGCAGCACTGCTCCTCCAAGGCAGTGTCAGAAAGTGCAGCAGTTCAAAAGAGCACAGAGACCAGTAATTCTATTTTAAAAGTGCAAAATGCAGTACTATTATTATAGTAATAACCTAAACTCTAGACTATGTAATTCAAAACAATACAACTTTACTTCTCAGACCACATACTATGACAACATCGCACATCGATTGAATTACAGTATTGCTCTATTGTACGTGTAAGTGTACAAGTCTTTGCTTTCATATACTGTTGCGCTAACTGCTATTTACCGTTTATAGCATTCTGTCAAAAAAAAAAAAAAAAATTCAGAGAATATCCAGAACGTAATTTTCCAGAAAAAAGACTGGATTTTTTGCGTGAAAACAAAAGTAACTATATTGTTTTGATTTAACTTAATGAGTCACCAAACTAGAAACCATTGAAAACTATCCCTTAATCTCTGTTAAGATTAGCTTTCTCTCAATGCACCGCTCTCAAAACTAAAAGTATGCAGATTTTTCTGTTAAATATATGCCATGTTCTGGAGAGTGCCTGATATACTTGCATAATGTTGGGCAGTATAACTCAGTAGAACATAAAGTGTATGCATAATAGATTTTGAGCAGGGTGCAGAATGTTCCACATACTGTCCAAAGAATGAGTTTCCCCTTCCCTCTGCCCACCTCAGTCCAAGTCAGAAGCACAGGATCCAGTATGGCGGAAGAGCACCAGACCCATGGAAGCCCAGGTGAGAGACCAGAGCCAAAGCTATCTACCGGACATAAAAATTACTGGGGGGCAGGCCCCGACGCTCACTACACCAGGGGCGGCCCGGCAGAGGGGTCAGAGGTCAGGAGACTTGGCATGTGAACAGGAAGGTAAGCGCGCCTGAACTCTTTGCCTCGTCCTGAGCACTCCATCATTCAGCAAATGGAGCGCATCAGCTGCTCTGCCCAGGGAGGGCGGGGGGCGGGGGGATCTGAGAGGGCTTCTCACACTGACTCCTTTGTGTGATGGCGTTATGGCTCGTAGCTACAGTTGGGCTCTGTGCTGTTGTAGCAATTACGTGGTCATTATCACCCCAAAATATAGGAACATTCATCACCCCATTCATGCTGTCATGAGCTCCAGGTGTACTTGTCAATATTCATTCATTATCCTCTGTGTAAACTCAAACAAAGCACAGGTCCTTCTGCAGAAAACTCACAAATGTTTGAGAAATCCAGTCCGGGAACAGTCTTGTTACAAAACTTCACTCATTCCTGATACACATATATTTGTGCGTATGTATTTGTTCGCCTCAGTCTGTATATGCTAAGTCTCTGTATATGTGTATGTGTATTTAGATTTCAGTGTATTTATATACTGATGCATGTGTGTATGTATTTATATGTGTGAGTGAAGAGCATAGCTTGTATGTGTGTGAGGGACAGAGAGGGTGATTGTGAGAGAGAGAGAGAGAGAGAGAGAGAGAGAGAGAGAGAGAGAGAGCATCTTTTTGGCCATTCCCAGCACTCTGTTCTCTTACACACAGAAATCTGTTGGAGAGGAAATGCCACAGAGTCTGTAGGGCAAGTGTCTGGGGAGGTCTGGCTGGGGTTTGCTGTCCTGGTGCAGTCCGCTCGCTACCCAGAGGGAGCTCTTACCACACATCTCCCCCACACCCACCCCCTCCCTCAGCTCTCGGAGAACTTCCTCTGTGCTCCCTCCTGGGGGCTCTTCCGGGATCCAGAATATGCATCTTGCTATAGCAGTGGCTCCCAGTCCGAACATTTGGCCTGGCTGTTTTTCGACTGATGGATAGGTTTTTAAGTACTTTTTTTCAGTTGGAATTAACGTTGTTCAGTTGCTCACCGAAGCTCAGAAGGTAAAATATAGCCTCAGTGGTTTCTTAAGTATGAGAAATAGGAGCAACAATCCAGGAGCTATTATACAAGGGGGAACTGCTCCATAGCATGACAACAACAAGTTTGAATGCACTAGGTTTAGGTAAACACTTGTGTTTAAAGCAGTGAGAGGGTGAGGGGTAAGTCTGGCTTCAAGTCTGAAAGTATCGTTTAAAAAAGGAGTCCTGTCTCTTACATTTACATTTTTGTCATTGATGCCCCTCATAAATAATGGAAAATTGGATGACAGATTTTTTTTGGTTTCCTCCACAAGGTCTTATGGGTGTTCATTTGGCTGAGTCAGTTTCCTCAGCTTTCCATGTGGGAAATTCAGACATTTCGGACTTATTATACTTTTAAATAGCTGACTACTATCGTACATAACCCTTTTCTACTGCCTCCAGACTTATGCTTGAAAATACAGACAATAATACATTGCCTGTCCAAATAAAAAGTTGCTAATTTGGATTTAAATACGCAAATACTCAAATGATTGAATCATTATTGCAGTGATAGATATGTTTCAGCTGACAATAATTCATTTAACTTTGACAGATTAAGTGCATAACTTCTCATTTCTTAAACAACGATTGAGGACATATTTCATGGTTGTTGAAAAGATGTTACTGTGTTTCTATTGTTATTATTCAAATTGGGTTACCCAATTTAATGCTGGATAATTCAAGATTTAAGCTTCATAAATAGGAAAAATGTGGCATTACTCAGAAAAGACACTTACAGCATTTATAACTGCATCGTATTGCAGTTTATTTTCATGATTTTGGTCGAGAAAATGGACTGCAAACATAAAGAATCTTTATCAGAATTCACCATTAAAATTGCAAAAAAAAAAAAAATACTGAGAATTGAAAAACTGCACGGGCTTAAATCTATGCATTTCTCGGATCATAAACTCCTTGACCACAAGTAGAATTCATCTTCAAAATTACATTCTAGATTACCTACATTCTATTAGCCAAATTACACAGCTATCCAAAGTCTGAGATCCCTAAAAATGGTGCACTGTCAAATCATCAACTAATCATGTATTTAACACAAATAAAGTTTTGAGCCATGAAATTTATTATGAACTATTGATTTTCTGGTTGAGTTTAGCATGAATTCATCAATATAAGTGCAGCTGAACATCAGTGGTCACCAGTAACCTCTCAAAACACAAAAAAATGCCTTTTCTCCATAATAAAGTTTAAAGTTTTGTCCATTTTTCCCCCAAGTCCCCCAAGCCAGCAGACACAGTTATTAAATAAACTGCTGATTAAACGGTCAGGATATTCACTCTGCAATGAAACCAGCAGTTCCGACTTCCGAGCTCACAAACATATTTCAACACTTATAAGGAACAAGTACAACTCACTAACTCAGTAATATCTGAAATCTGAAATATACCTTATTTTAAAAGACATTCAATAACAGACAAAAGACATTCCACTTTCAGGGAGGATCAAACAATATATTGCCTCCCTGGATTCAACAGAACCGTGCAATGAACGTACCGGGGGGTCCACCCAAATGCATGGGCAGTTCACGTTTTTAACAGGAAAAAAACCTCGGCATTCGACTTTGTTGAATATGGTATTCATTCCAAAACAAAAAGCAAAAGTAGCAGCCTAACCTTTTTCATGAATCCCTCCTCCAGAGACCGATGTATCCAGTAGAAGGAACCCTCCGGTCCTGTTTCATTCGAAAAAATTCCCATTGACTATGTCCTTATCTCATTTAAATCCTGTGAATGTAACTGAACACTTCAATGTCAGTTTTGCGAGTCTTTTTTCTTTATATGTATGCTCTTACGTTTGTCCAATCAATGTGTTTCACTTACAATGGAATGATTAAACACTCGTGAATTGGATAAGAAACGAGCCAATCAATATTTTGTTATCGGGGAAGTTTCACAAGGTGAAGTATAACTGTGCAGTTACGCAGAAGAGCCGGAGTGTATGATTGAGTGATTGGCTATCAACACCAGTACTTGGGTGGATATAAGGAAGCACTGAATTTGTCGATGAAGGATTCAACACGTAAATCCACGGTAGGGAACTAAGCATTTTTTGAAAGAGATTACTGTAATTGACAGTAGAATGTGAGAGAATCAATACCATGTCGAATTTTTTGCTTCAGAAAACTGATTTTTCTGAGCCACTAATTGGAATACCGTTGGCTTACTGTAGCTAAAGTGGTTGCTACACAGGACAAAGATTTTTTTCTGTTGCAAGAAATCATTTTTTTAAACTGCTGGATCGATACTGTGGGGAAAGGATATTGACCTTAGCTGAGGCTTAGCTGAGCAGTTTAATTCATGCAGCTCTTGAAAAACAGGGAGTGGAGTGAACTTCCCCATATTCAAAACTGTGTTTGAACTCTGCTTGCTTGTGAATATTCAATAACTGATCTGGGGGTGCTATCTAGTGGTCGAGTACAGTAAATGTGTGCTTAAATTTGCAGTTCCATAGACGCAAGCGTCTACATCTGCAGAAAGGGGTTAATACTCGGCTAAGGCAAATAACAGGTTAATAAACAATACTTTAGGTTAGGGTTTTCCTTGTTAACCCAAAATGCAATGAGATGACCCAAATACTCCATACAAGCTGACAATAGTGCACATCAGCTTTACAACCCTTGTGTGAAGCAGGATCTAACTCGATGCCTCAGGAGTCTCGAGAGGAGAGCGGGGGGATCGAGGAGTGCCTTTGTTTATTTACAAATGGAATGGTACTTTGGGGATCATCTAGTGGTCTGAAATCCATTAGTGTCTCTTTAAATGTATACAATAATAATATATTATTTAAATTATTAGGCTACTGTTCAATACAGACAGATTATTCTCTTTCTCAGCACTCTCTAGAGTAATTAGAAATAGGTTGTGCTTCAATTAAGAAGTGGTTATGGCATGTCACATACAGACTGCTTTATGTATCAAAAAGATGCAAAAATTTGCCTTGCGCGACCTCATTCAAATGGCACTCACTGTTCTCATCCAATTCACATGGAAAATGCCTGCTAAAATATAACTTCACCCTTGATATTCAGGTCTCTGCCCATTTGCGTGTAGCCATTGGAGAAAAATACCAGTTAGTCCATACAGGTGGATGAAACTAGGAAAAGAAATGATTGGTCTGTGCATATCATTAGATATAGCTCATGCAGAAAATCTGGCCCTAAACATCAAGAGTCTAATTAGCTAGACTGAACTTGGAACAACAGCTCTTTATAATATGACAACAATGCAATAGAGTTTTGAAATGTTGATAACATTTTAATGACGCATTCCAAATAGTCTTTTACACAATTGTTCACTTAGGAGCATCTCACTTGAGTGATACTAAAGGGACACATTCACTAGTTCTTCATTAATAATTGTATTTGTATGTATTCTTGTGATGGAGAGAAGCATCTTCAGATCATGTGCATCAACATCCAAACACCATGAAAAGGTTTCTGTTGAACTGCTGAAGTTGGGATTGATGTATTTACAGGCTTCAGTCACACTAAATATGTGGACTGGGCTATTTGCAGTGTAGCTAAAAGTATACAATGGCTTTCACTGAATTACATCATCATGGTTCAAACTCTGGATGGAAAATTCAGCTTTCACGTGTGTGGGCCCCCAAAGCTCAGTTCTGGAAAGGCCAGGAACCCTCAGATTAATCATGCCCAGTCTTATCGTTCAGGAGCAACCGACTCCTACCAATATCTGTGAAATCGAGTGCTGTCTCAGGGACATACCCCAGCTCTCACACTCCCTCAACAATAAAATAGCTCAGGTTTGTCTCAAATAGAGCACACCCCAAATTTGTCAAACGTGGTTCTCTCTGAAAAACCACCTTTTCAGCAAATGCATCAAACCATATGCTTATTGCTCTATTTGGGACACACGGTCACGTTGTCCCCACTGTCCTTCAATGTTAGATCCCCGGGTAAGATTGGCTTAGTACTTAAAAGCATATCCACAGTGAGGGGGAGGCACCTTTGAAAAGCACAATCAATATAGGGAGTGTGGGTATGGATGCTTCCTGGTCTGCTCAGAAGGAATTCAACACTAATCAAATCTGTTTAAATAGCCCAAGACCCATTGGCCATGCTCAGCTAAACTACTACTAAATTTTAAGTGTAAGTAAAGGGAGATTAGGGAGTGAAATTTACAGGCATTATAGAAATTCATGCATATTCAGTTCTACTATCAGTCTGTCACACAAAGACTTCATTCATTGAAATGTGACAATAATGCCCAATTAACAACTTTTTCTTCTGATTTGAAGCATAAAATGGCACTAATTCCACAGACAGCATTTATTGTGTTTTGAACAATGGTGGGGACAATGGCGTCCTTGTTACTAAAAAAAAGGGGGGGGGAAAACCCCCCTGTAGTCAAACTTCACAAAAGGTTGGGTGTTTGTCACTTAAATCACTGTTTTGTCAATTCTCATATTTTCATCTCAATTTTGCTGAATAATATTTGCTCTTCTTGTCTTTCTTAATACCAATGGAATATAGCCATGGCGGCAAAAAGTTCCCCCGCTGAAAAATATAAATTTCGCACCCTGCATTTGACCAAAGGGGAAGTACTATGGACTGTATGCAACATACTGTATCCTTGCAGAAAAAAAAACTACTGTATTGTTTTATTTTTCCTTGCCATCTAGTACAACCCATGTAATCGTCTCTGATATCCTTGAGACCAGTCTATGTTTCCTCAATCACTGTAACAGCAGCAGTGCACCTCAGCGTAACAGCAGTACTACACCATAAAAACAAATGTGTAGGAAACATTTTGTCTTCAGTTAAAGGTTTGCATTAGTGTTCAGTTAAAGTTAGAGTTCAGGGTTAGGGTAAGACAATCATGGCTTTAAAGGACAGTTGTGACTTTTAAAAAACAGGTGTGGGCAGCAGTAACGAAGATTTAACTACCAGAAGTGAAAATCAAATTCTGTTATCCTGCAGAAAAGTCTAAGATTTTATATGCAATGAATTCTCCTCGACCATGAACCCTGCAGACCCAATTCCTATTTAAGATGTCTGCACACCTTAAACATTCACATAGATTGTTTATGGCTGCTTGTTTTCATGACCTATTTGGTCATTTTTCCTCCGTAAACTGAATAACTGAATACTTACGTTTAAAGGAGAATTCCGGTGTGAAATTGACTTGGGGTGTATTGAAAAATGATAACAAGCACTAACTCTTGTCGAATACCCCACCTCTGAACGCACGCAAAATTTCAAAATACATGGTTTTTTAGCCGAAGCTCCCAACAGGCTTGCAATGGCAGTGAATTGGGCATAGAGTTGCCATTTAAAGAAATCGCTATTTTTTCATCATTAACAAGGCTCAAAGTAGCTCCACGCTTCATTGGTAGAATTCCGAGGGCCCTGACATTTAAAACGAGGCACTGAGAACTTTGAAAATGCACAGGTAGTTTATTTAAAAAAGACTGTTTATACAAACAGTACCTTGAGGTAGTTTCCAGTCGCCTCGATATTGAAAGTCAGGAGAAGTCGATTGACTAGTACGAACGAATAGGAAGGATGGGGAACAGATTGCAATCTATTTGCTCGTAATAAAACTTGCAATCTAATCTTAACTTGCAATCTAATCAATCAACGAAAATGTATAAACTTGTTAAAAAAAAAAACGAAACTGCTGATATAAACTTGCCCGTTGTCATTTACATATGTATTAGATAGTGCCTAATGTTCAATAATATAAAGCTAGGCTCATAGATATTTCTTATAATTTGTCCTGGCTATAGATAAAGCAGAACATTTTTTTTAATCAACATGGAAGTATTGATCATAATTTGCTGTTGTATGATAGAGGTTAAAATACGATTGAAGTCCCATTGTTTTATTGTTCATTGTTAATTAAATTTGCATTTTCAAACTAACATAGGCTAGTTTCAACGACTGTTTGCTCTATCTGAATGCTGAAATATTTGAATGATTCTCTGCTATTTTGCAAAGTAAAACTGGCAATCGTCCATATCTGCACTTTAAACGCACAACAAGTACCAAACTGCTTGTACCAAGAAACGCCAATGTTATTAATGAGCTGATTGCTCATTTTCTCCAGCTCAGTTAACATGTAGCCTGATATAATCCTGCCCAATCCAACAATGCACAATTTCATAAATTATATACAAGTGCACCTGTCCCATAAACCGAGAAATCGCTGAGCAGCGCAATGCCAGTTATATGCAGCTAGCACGAGAACTTGCAAAGATTGGATTAGATTCAGGACAAACACGTTCACAATTCACAAACAGTGCAGCATTATCTTCTAAGCCACAAGAAAACTCCGCCTGGAGGTGGAGCTCATTAACATGAGTTTCAAACATCTATAAATGCATAAAACATTTAAACATTTAACTAAATGTGTTATACATTTAGTTAAATATTTAGGTAAATGTTGTATACATTTAAATATTTCAATAAATGGTTAATACATTTAGTTATATATTTAGCTAAATGTTTCAAACAGTTAGATAAATATTTAGCTACATGTTTAATACTTTTAATTAAATATTTAGTTAAATGTTTCATATTTTACCAAAATATTTAGATAAATGTGTCAAACATTCAGTTAAATATTTACGAAAATGTTTCATACATTTCATTAAATATTTAGGTAAATGTTTCATACATTTAGTTTCATATTTAGCTAAATTTTTCATACATTTAGCTAAATGTTTTATACATTTAACGAAAAGTTTAGATACACTACCGCTCAAAAGTTTGGGATCACTTGGATATTTTCTTGTTTTCCATGGAAACACATATGAAATTAGTCTGATTAGTAAATATAGCAAATGAACAGAACATGCTGACATTGTCTGAGTTAGAAATAATGATTTTAATGGAAAATGATGAATTTGTACTTCAAACTTTGCTTTCATCAAAAAACCCACCTTCACTGTTGATACTGAAACTGGTGTTTGACGGGAACTATTTAGCACAGCTGCAAGTTCACAACCTGTGAGGCCTCTTTGTCTGAAACTGCACACTCTCAGATATTTGTCTTCTTGCACAGTTGTGCATTGGGGCCTCCCACTCATTTTTTCTGTCCTTGTTAGTGCCAGTTTCTGCTGCTCTCTGAAGGGAGTAGTTGACAGCATGGTGAGATATTTTGAGTTTTCAATTTCTTGCATTGAATAGCCTTCTTTTCTAAGCGCAACAATAGAGTGACGGGTCTCTAAAGGAAGTTCTTTCTTTCTGGCCATTTTGAGCCAGTAAACAAACAAGCCTGTAAACAAACAAACAACTGCTGATGCTTCAGGTACTAAACCAACCTCAAGAATGCCATGCTCCCTTTTGTGCTCTCTTATTCGTTCAACGGTTTTCAGCTTTGCAACACATTTGCAGAAGGGTTTTCTAATAATAAATTACCCTTATAAATTGCTTAACTTGGATTAGCAGCCATACCAGGAGATTGATGCAAAGGACTGATAATTGCTGATAATAGGCCTCTATACAAAAATGTAGATCATTCTCTGAAAATCATTTGATTAATTTTAATCGTTTGTGAAATGGATAAAAATGTTTGTGAAATGGAAAAAAATGTTTGTAAAATTGAAAAAATTGTTTGTGAAAGGCATGAAAATGTATTTTTCTTTGGAAAACAAAGACATTTGCAAGTGATCCCAAACTTTTGAGCGGTAATGTAATTTTTACATACATTTAGCTAAACATTTAGCTAAATGTTTCATACATTTAGCTAAATATTTAGATAAATGTTTCATACATTTAGTTAAATATTTAGCTAAAGGTTTCATACATTTAGTTAAATATTTATCTAAATGTTTCACACATTTAGCTAAATGTATGAAACATTTAGCTAAATAAATAAGTAAAAGTATAGAACATTTAGCTAAACGTTTCTTACATTTAGCTAAATACTTAGCTAATTGCTTCATACATTTAGTTAAATGTTTATTCATTTAGCTAAATAATGGAAACCACTAAATAATGAAGTCTTTAACATATATATATATATATAATTTTGGAATAGAACATTTAACATTTATGCAGCACATTGGACATTTAAGCTTGCCACTTCAAAGTTTATAAATGTGGGGAAAATGAAGATTTCTTTCGCTAAATGTGAGAAAAAGGGATATTTTTTGTTAAATGGGGGAAGAAATGCAGTGAAAAATAATAGCATAAAATGTCCCATTCAGCACCCCATATAATCAGGGATACATTCGTGCACAAATAGGGCCAGATGTACAAAAATTTTTTCGCACATTCTGAACTTTTTAGCATGTGCAACACCAATAACACAGCCAGTGATTGATTAGGGTATTTGTAGTGCACCAATTATTACCTCCGCCATGTTATGTTTGTCTGTCTGTTAACTGGATAACTCCAAAAAGTATGAACAGATTGTTATGGAATTGAGTAGGATGGTAAGTAGTAGTCAACTTAAAGATGAGTTGATTCAATTTTGGAAGTGATCTGGAACATATTCTGGATTCTGGAAGTTAAAATGTACCTGAGTAGAATGATTGTCCCTTATGTAATGAACAAATTTTCATAAAATGTCAGCATTAAATAAAATCTAGTGTAATATAGAACTGATTATAGTTGTCGGTGATTTAGATAATTTTCTTGTGGATCCAGAACCAATAATACTGACATATGGCCGGGCGGAGGTATGCGCTCTACAGAGTGCCCTTCTAATTGGCCAGGTTATTATAGCAGTTTTGTTTGTGGTGAAAGTTTTTGGATTAGCAAAAGGTCATAGTAAATCTGGCGGATAAAGTGTGATGGCTAGTGAGTTTGAGACGCCAAACGCAGCGGCCAGAATAAAAGGGGGAACCGCAGATGAGAGAGAGACACAAATAAAATAAAAGAGCAAGACTCGCGCTTCCAACGGACCTAGATGTCATCCAAGGCAAGGAAGCAAGGCGAGCTCGACAGAACGAAAAGGGAAAAAACAGAAAGATTCCCTTGCTATCTAGAACTTCTCCTCAAATATGCAGCTAAACCCTCAACAACTCTCTGACTAGAGACCTTATCGGCTAAAGTGCATACATAACACTAACACTCTAGCAAGGGAAGTGAGCCAGAACTAGGGCTTAAATAGAATCCTGGCGACGCCCCCGATTAATGCCAGCTGGCCCAGGAATCTGATTGAGAGCAAAACGATATCAAAACGATATCCTGGACGAGAGCAACAAAGAAAGCTCTCAAAGCCTCCAAACCATGACATTAAGTATATAATAAGAACCATTAGAAATAAATATTTTACCATTTACAGAAAAGGAATGTTGAACTTTGCTTCACCTTGGGTTTTACATTTACAACATACATTGGAATGAAGGGTTACCCTCCGAATAAAGGGTCAAACATAATGCGCATGATCTGATAGGTTAATCTGTTGGCACTGGGACTCTTTCATCCATAGTGCCTTGGGCCCTCGCCTCTCTCAGGTTACAATTTATTGAACTGTGTAATGACAGAGGAAATGAGTTCATATGGAGAAATGAAAAGAGACTTGGTCCAGTCGGGCATTTGTGACAGACACCCAGGATATTAGGCATATACAAATGGGAATTGAGTCAATCCCTGCATCCTTATGGAGTAAAATACATTTTAAAAACCATAACAAAATATTGGCTTGTGAAATTGGTGCTGTGCCGCACAGTAGTGTTGTATTTCAGCACCTGCCACACAGGGTGAGGGAGTTTCATGGGATAAAAATCACATTTAATGAGATCTTCAATTAATACCAGATGAAAAGGCTTGTAGAGTGTTACTGCTCTGAGCTTTGAGTGTGGGTTTTGGAATTTTAATTGCCTCTTCAAATAATCCTAAAATATTTTACATAATCCCAGATCCAGTTTATACTTGGGCGATCGATGGATTTAAGTTTTCAAGTGTTTTATGTTGCCAAAAGAGCCACAAGATTGCAGTAAAATTACCTGTTGCAATAAGTTTTATTAAGTGCAGCAGAATATGCGATTTAGTTCAGTTACTGATTTATTATTATTAGTCCAATTGCAATAACTAATGCTTAGATGACCGAATGACTGCATTTTGTTGAAGTGGGAAAAATCCATAATTTCTTCTGCAAACATCAAGTTGACAGAGATAAAAGGTGAAATCTTTCCAGGCCCCAGAATGCAATCAAGAAAAATATTTGCGTCTGCACTCAATCCATAATACAGACGTAGTATATATAACACTGGAGCTCAAAGTAGTGAGTGACCAAGACAAACATTTTCAAAGTTCCCATAAACATTTATTTCAGCTCTCCTCTATTTACACTTTCTTATACAAGTATCTGAGTTAGGAAACCTTTGATAATTCTTTAATAAGATTCATCATTTGTCTAATAAAAAAAAATGTTGCAATGAGTGTTATTTTTCTTTTTGGTTTAATTTTGTAATTAATTAATCTGAACTATTGCAGTTATTCTTCTTGAGTGAAAACTTATGGAACTATCTGCAGCCCTGGTGCTCCAACTGCATTAAAACTCTTTGGTGCTCCTCAGTAAATATATAAAATGACTGACACTAATTTAGCAAGTCCTTCTATGAAATGAAAATTGGCCGATGAACAGGGAGATCCATCTGAAGTAGTCCTTTCTGCGGTTTTCACTCAGCAAGAATAGTTACATAGTGAGGAGTCCCGGCAAGTTGGGTCATCGGGGGGGACTTTTTTTGGGGGGGGGGGGTTGAGTGCGGGGTGGCCGAGCTCGCAGGAGCACTGATCTCACCAGCAGCTGTGCGGCCTCCATTGGGGGTTTGGGTTGGGGTTGGGGTACACAGCTGCATCTCACAGTCCACCACTGGCGGTCTCACCCAAAAAAAGTCGCTGGAGGATCGTTACTGGCATTGCTGGATAGCCCAGTGGAAAGCTCCTAACTCTCCATGGCTCTTAATGTGTGCATTGGGCACTTTAATGTCATCCCTTCCAGCCACTGCAGTGACCCATTAACTCCTCTCCAGCTTGGACCCAACTTGCACTGACACCGAGCAATGCTCCCTGAGATGTGCCCTTCAAATCATCAATCTCAAACTGTTTAAATCCTTTCGATTTCTGATAGACACGATCTCACAAAATCCTGTACGTAATTTTATGAAGTTGAAATTCATTATCATGATAATTTTAGCTGCACAGCAAAGTACCATACTGGAATTGCTAATGGAACTCCTCACTGTATCTGGATTGGACCCTGTAATTCAGGCAGCTCTATATTAAGAGTATTCAAGCTGTGCCACAGATAGGCACTTCACAACCAGATTGTCAGTTCATTAATCGATCTCTGCTTATGTTGCCCTCTATGACCACCTTAATGAGAACATCCCTCTGGAAATGGTCATTTGCTGCATGAATAGGCCGCCACAGTCCAGTTCCTCCGGCAGGGTGGATGTTTGGGTCTTGGCCTCTTCGCGATTTGCAGGTGGATGGGTCAGGTCAGATCCCAGCGTCCACACTTTCTCTCACCTTTTCCCACGGGCTGTGTCTTGACTTTTCTTTGCTGAGCAAAAATAGACCTCTGATTTGCCACTTTGTTTCTCTCCAACCAATGGAGCTGTGTGCCTTTTCACAACCTGTTAGTCTCTGTGTGATCCTCATTCAAAAAGATGTCAGATCGCGATGTTCGCTTAACCTCCAAAGTGTCAAGGCCACCACCCCGCTGACCTTACTGTGACCCCACCTTCCCCAGTTCCCTCTCAGCTTGAAACTTAAACTCCGTTTGGGGGACTGATTCTGGCAGCTGTCTATGTCGTCCAACCCAGCAGGACCGCTTTCCAGGACCTCCATTAATCCCAAGGTCATCCCCCTGTCAGTTTCTCTGTCTTTGGAGTCCATAGACTATCTCATGGCATCACTGGTAGGGGGTGAGAGGGTGTTGGGGGAGATGGAAGGGGAAGGCGGGAGGGAGAAAAGTAGAAGTGGACGAATGGGGAAAGAAGGGAGAAGGTGTGACCCGAGCAGAAACTGAGTTAAAAAAAAACAAAAACAAAGATCCTGCTTATGCATATACTGTGTGTCTACATGTTGTAATATACCTGTTTGGGTTGGAGATTTTGTCTTGTCACAGTTCATTTGAGCATCATTTTGAGACTCCTCACCTCACCTTTTCTTACCCCTGGTCCTCCCGAGTGATGTAGGGCTTTGGTCTCTATGGCCATTAATCTTTCCAACCCATCCAAGGACCTTTCAAAGCTGTTTCCTTCAAACACTGTGTGTGTAGGCTGATGGAGGTAGGGCAGTCAGTTACTGGAAGCGCATGGAAGTCCTCACAAGGTGCTCATTCATTACACCACGACCACACTCTCCATACATAGTGTGGTTCAAACAGTTTCACAGATGAATGGAAACAGAGAACAAGTCTTATTATGAACGTTCTCGCATCTTGAAAGAAATGGAACAAGTTTTTTTGTCATATAAATATATATTTAACAGTATCCCATTCACATGTCAGTTTGGCCATTTTGATGACGTAAAAAGATGAAATAAGATTGTTTACTTAACCTTAATAGTTTTTTTTTTATTTCACTTTGAAAATTCTGCATGAATTTAAATCTTTCATCAAACATTTCTAAGAACCACTACTGGCAATGGCATTTGATTCCTATTACGTGGTCCCTGGAACTGCAAACTCTTCATTTTCTTGGTCTAATAATAAGTTATTTGTGTCGTATTCAAAATTCGTCCAAAAAAAAAAAAATGTAAAGGTTTGACAGACATGACCTTTTCTTATGAAGACCATGTTTCCTATTCTTCTCAATGTTGTTATTTTCAATAAATAATAAATAATTCTAACTTATTCATAAAGGTAGATTCCAATATTTTACATGTGAGGCAAGTTGAGTACTAATGTATTGGTATCATATGACCTTGTTTCAAATCACCCAGTCTTGATTCAGATTCAAAATTCTAAAAATTGTTTGAACATTGCTGGAGTAAGTTTAAAGATGATCTTGCTTAATTCTTTGTGTACCCTTGGGCATCTTGTTTTTATTCATACAATATATCAAGTGCTTCAAAATCTCTTCTCAATTTCCCTCAGTTTCAGCTAAGATATTCGGTGCACTGAAAATGCCTTTCAGCCCATGGTAACCTCTTCAGTGTTATATGTCCTGTGCTAAACCTCCCCTTTTACGTTCGTTTTCTATGACAGTACTGAAAGAAATTATAGGAATCATATACAACTTAGACATAATTCAGCATTTTCAATGTTTGCCTTTCAGAGTTTTTCTGGGATTTTTCATTTTTTCTGATATTCCCACGCTTAAAACAATTCTCCGTCTTATTACACTGATTACTGTAATTCTTAAATCAGTTATTGAAGTCTTTTATCTCAAACTCCTCCATTTGGATTTCTTCGGTCATTAAATTGTGTAAAGGTTTCTTATTTTCAGTAATTAAGTAGCTTTCTTACTTTACATTAGGCCGTATTGGAAAGTTTTCTATTGTGTCTATATGACTTAAGTTCAGATCCTGTTTCGGATCCTGACTAAAGTTTTTTCTCATGCCAGCATGAGGTGATTCTTGTGAGCTCACGGATTGCATTCAAAGTCATGACCGCTTATCAGCTACAGCATGTTAGTTCGCGTGCTCTGCTAATTAAAAATGCTCCTGGTTAACTAATATGCAGCAATTATGATCGGTATGCTTGTGTTATCATAATGTTGCTTCATTGTAGCCACTACAGTTGAAGCTAACTGGAGAGGTGCTGTGTGTGTCTGCTGAGTTGGGCAGCAGTTAAACCAGACGTAGATTTTGCAGAGCTTGAGGTGCATTTTTGAGTGCTTATGAAACGATCGCTTCACTCATCCATGACCGGGGTAAGCCTGATACATCTCCAATGGCTGGGCAAGCTCTCTGATACTACTGTGAAAGCAATAGGGAAGCGCACAGGCTAACGCGTTCGGTATAACAAACGATTTCTCTGCATTGCCAGCGATTGAATATTAAATTCTTTCCTGTAAAAGTGATCGATTCGCTTGCTCCACATAAGCAATGGTTCACGCAGACGTAACTTACGGTCTGTAAAACCTGTATTATGTTCATGACATAACCGGAGCTCTGTCTAGCTCTCGCATGCTATCCATAGATCGCCCATTTTCAGCGAGGAAAAACTGGTCATTCTGAAGCAATAAGTAAACCATTACCAGGGGCAATTTCTGAAAAAGGCCGTTTAGCTTGGAGCTTTCGCCCCTCCGTCATATACCAGAGCGGAAGCTGTTCGTTTCTCCACGCTAACAACACACCACAGCCATGCACATGAACCAGCAGGTCCTAATACACACCGAAGCAGTCCAAAAGCTGTTGGTCTACTTTTAGCTGCCCCTCACTGTCCATGTTTCCCTCTAAACTCAGACCCATCGAATTACTACGGTCTCCGGTCTACACTTGGGCATGTCAACCCGTTCTACAAATGTGTCTATATGGGGTGGATTCTTGCGTTTCAGGCAGAGACTACTATGGACTACAAATGGGGTTTTTTGAGGATGGCAGTACGAGTGAAATAAGTACCCTTTTTTTTACTTTGCGCGATCAGGAGTACTCTAGGGGAGTCAAAGACCAAAATATCAACTTGGAAAAATAGCATATTAGTTCCCCTTTAAAGACTTCAATCAGATCACCCCTTAGTCTCCTTTTCCTAAGACTAATGAGATTTAGGATCTTCATCCTCTTCTCATAGCTGTCATCTTTTATACCTGGAATTAGCTTAGTGGCTCTTCTCAGAACTTTGTCTAGAGCCTCTATATCTTTCTTAAAGTATGGTCCCCAGAAGTGTACATAATACTCCAGATGTGGTCTGACGTGTTGTACAAAAGAAGCATCACCTCCATGGATTTGTATTCAATACTTTTGGCGATGTATCCCAGCATCCGATTGGCTTTTTTATCTGCTACGGCACAATGGCTGGAGCCTGTGAGGGTTTGGTCAACAATCACTCCCAGATCTTTTTCGTGTGGAGCACATTCCAGTTTTAAGCCTCCCATGAAGTAATCCCGTCTCATGTATGCAGTGCATTATCTTCCAATTGCATTGGCAGTATGCAATTGGTGGTGTGGCTGCAATGTGTAAAAGAGGCAATGACCAGTTATTTCTAGAGTCATAGGAATTACATGCCATGGCATCATCCTCCTGAGTCGACAGGAGCAGGTCTCTGTGGGTGGAGTAAAGAGTCCAGCTGTGCTTTGGGTGGGACAAAATGGGGAACCCCCCCCCCAATTTTGTATTTTTTTTTTTCATCATTAATTTTTTAAATAAATTAAAAAGTATGAGCTACCTTATGGTCACATTGAATCTCACTCTGAAATATCAATATCTTTGAATTATTTATCTGTGAATGAGACCTGCACAGCAGAAGTTCTACTCCCAGTGTTTTTGTATAATTGGATGGATGTTAACAAAGGAATAATAAAAAAAAATCTGCTCTGGTTTTCAAATGTGACCAAACTGTCATTCCTTTTTCATCCCTGAGTTACATAGGTCTGTTCATAGGCAACAGTATCTCTGCAGCCATGCAGACCCATGTCTGTCTTATAATCCTTGCTGATATATCGCCCTTGAATTCTGCAAAAAATGTTACAGGGCTGATTCATGTCCTGATGCCCTCTGGTGTGCTGTGCTGAGCGGGATTTTGTTGCGCTGTGGAGGACGTGGCCTGGCCATTCTGTTTCCCAGAATTCCCTCCTGCCGCGCTTTGGGCTGCCCCTAGCAGGGGCTGACCCTGGGCCAAGCTGAAACATCTCAAGTTTAGCTCTGGTATCGGCGCCAACATCCACCACGCCTAATCTCATCTCCCTCAATTCCCTGTCTCTTTTCCACTCTTTCTCTCTCTCTCATTCTCTCTCTCTGTCTCTTTATTTCTCTGTCTCAAATTTCCCTTTTTCCTCTTCACTTTAAAAATATGTTTTATTCGCCTGAGAATAGCGCTAATGTTGCGAAAGTGCTTATACATGGATGATGACAGATGACCATAGCAATGAGCATTGCACATGAGCCAGAGTGGAACAGCAGAGGGGCTCACTCACAGTGGAGCTCTGGGGCGTCCGTGTGGGAGGAAGAGGGACATGGCTGTGAGGGCGGATCACTGCGAGAACGCCTCTGTTACATGACAGGTCAGTATAACTGGTGTGTGTGTGTGTGTGTGTGAATGTATTCACGGCGGCACGAATGTGTGTGCGTGTGTATACCCGGGGAGTGTGCCTGTGCAGTCATAGTCATGTGTGTGAGTGTGTGTATGTGTTTGGGAGGCTGTGTTTGTATGTCTGTGCATGTGTATGGACAATATTTCTGATAATCATCTACTGATAATGTAGAAGTCAATCAATTTATCACTTCTCCTTTAAGGGGTGAAATCTGTTGTTCCAATTTGCCTTACTCCTGCTGTGTTTGAAAGTGCTGAGTGACAGTTTGGCAGAAAGCACCCATTTCAAGTCCACTCAAACCCCGGTTCATATTTGAAGGTTTACCAGTTATTATGGGCTTTTCTGTCCGCAGTACGCAGTCTTTAAGCAGCTGAGGGTGCTGATAGAACTATGAACATCCAAGGCCAAGTTATTTCACGCCAAGGGTGTAGAAAGAATTAGTGGGCCAGTATGTTACAATCCAATTCCAAAGTATTTGAAAATGTCTCTCCCCTTTTTTTTGTACACGTACAAGGAATGGGACAGATTATTTGTACTACTAGCTTACTTTGTGAATTTACAGACTTTACTGTACCACCCTGCTTGGTTACTTTGTCAGTTGCACTAACTATATATTTTGAAATTGCTATTCTGACAATGTTGTCATTTTCCATATTATGCAAGCCAAAGTCATTATTTTTAACTACAATAATCATTTTGAAAAAAAAATTAATATTACCCTGCTCACCAGATGTTTTTGAGGAAGATAAAATGTATAGTGAATGAACCAGACAGGAAATGACTGCAAAGCACAACTCTACAGCTAGCTTGGGTTGCCCTTGCAGCTGAGCTGACAAAAGTAATTAATTAACCAATGATGCATGTCAGCTTTTCCCTCATGACTTGCATGTCTTCAGTGAATTGTTATGAGCCATGGATATAAATTAAACATTTCCATGCAGTAAAGGCATTTTTGGTTCACTTCTCAAAGGTTAAATCCACGTGTAGTTTTTATCATAAACATTGCAGTTTCTGCAGGGGTCCCCTTGATTTTACCCAACAATTAACAAGCTGTTTTTTTTTTTTTTTTTGTCTATTTTTAGAAAGATTAGCATCACAGTACTGCAGGATTATTGCGAGACTCTGAAATCAGTAAAGGTGAATTGTTGGTTAAAGATTCTAGTTACTCACATGGCAAGTGTTCACATGAGCACAGTATAGCAGTTCTGTCAGCTACAAGGTGGAAAGGCAAACATCAACCCTCTGAAATAAATGAGGGAAATTATTGGACTGCCCTGCAAGCTAATTGGCCCCATTTGGCTGCTGTATTGGTGAAAAGGCTCTAATTTAATCCCTGCTGTTCCATCCCTAGTATTCTCTCTCTCTCTCTCCCTATCAACCTCTCTCTCTCTCTCTCTCTCTCCCCCCATCTATCTTTTGCTCAGTCTGTTCCTTCATCAGACAGCTGGGTCACCATGGAAACAGTGGAAAGGAACGTAGCTCCACCGTGGCCGAATCGCACAGGGTCCCATTTAATGTTTTACTGTCCTTCTTGGAAGAACTGGCCTCAGGCAGGAAATTAACTCTCTTCCCCAGCGGGCTATTGAGACCCAAGAATGGACACAATGTAAAATAAATTCTCCTTGGGAGTGAGGAGATACTGTTTAACCCATGTGAATGCCAATGCCTCACTAAATACTTTCTGTTAAAATCCCCACTTGCACAACCTATGTTGGATTAAACTTAGCAGAGCATTTGAATCAATAACGCAATTATTCATACTACCTCTCCATTTACCGATCCTTAGTCAGATTCCAGGCAGTCTGCTCTTCCCTGATCCTCCTCGTGTGATGATGTCACTAGCTGTGACCCTTTTAGCCCCCCCTCAGAGGAGTCCAGGATGGCCATCAGCAAATGGCCATGACACCTCATACTTACACCTGCCAAACTGGCCTTTTGGGCATGTCTGGGCTACCTCCAGGAAATGTTGAATCCTTTTGGCGTTGTTCCTGCCACAAATGGTCCATGTTCATTGTGTGTGTGATGGTCATTGTGTGCTTGATGGTCATTGTGTGTGATGGTCATTGTGTGCTTGATGGTCATTGTGTGCGTGATGTGTGTGCGTGACAGAGACTGAAGTTCAGGATCATCTCTCACATTTTATTTCTCCTCTTCACACCTGCACTTGAAAGTCAGAGGTTTCCATAGGCGCACCTATAGATTAAAAATGAAGTCTTTCCCTCGGAAGTCCTCCAATAACGGAAAGACCGAGTAAGAGAAGGGTGAGCGAGAGAAATTGAGAAAATGAAAAATGAATTTAGAAAGATATGTCAGTACGGATAAAGCATGGAATTATTTATTGACCTAATACAGGGAAGCCCAGACCTGTTCCAAGAGATCTACCATCTTCTCTGTTTTCTATCCCACAGATTCAATACACACCTCGTTCAACAGGCGATTTTGCTGAGCTGCTTTTTGAAACCCAGGTATGCAAAATTAGCCCCATAAAACCTACACATATATATATATATATATATATATACACACGCATGCACAGTCACGCCCAAAATTATTCGCACTCCTACCCATTTTTGGGTTTTTTTCAAGATATTTTTTGACAAATCAATTCTTGCACAAATTACACAGTAAATTGACATAAGGCTGTAAGAATTACACTAAACAATTTTTCGAGAAATACAATACTTTTTGGTATTTTATTTGACAGATTTACAAAAAATGCCATGTCCATAATTATTCATACCCTTTCCTCAGTAATTGATGGCAAAACCTTTATTCATGATTACAGCCTCCAAACGCTTCCTGTGGTTGATCACAAGGTTTCTACACATTTCCATGGGGATTTTGGCCCATTCCTCTTTGGTAAACTTCTCCAGGTCCTTAAGTTTTGAGGGTTTCCTTGCCATGACCTTGGTCTTCAGTTCCCTCCACAGATTTTGAAAAGGATTGAAGTTTCAGCTCTGGCTTGGCCACTCCAAAAGGTTCACTTTGTTGTTCACCAACCATTTCTTGACTGATTTAGCCGTGTGTTTAGGATCACTATCCTGTCGGAAGATCCATTCCTGCCCAAGATCAAATTTTTCGGCTGACTGCTCAATGTTTTCACTGAGGATCTGGATATACTCAGTGCTTTAAGTGGGCCGGTACGCGCCGGTACGGTGTACCGGCACTTTCAGATTTTACCCTTCAGCGTACCGGGACTTTTTACAGCGTACTGGGACTTCACACGAGCTCCTAATACCCTGTCCTGCTCTATTTCTCTCTTAGCGATTCATGCACTAGTACGCGCTGCACGCCTGTCCCTTTACTTGCGAGATGTTCACTCGCAAGGAGATCTAAAGGAGGAGTGGCATGTCTTTCAAACATTATTTGAGCAAATGATCAATGGCAAGTAGCAAGCAATGTTGGCTACAGATCGGACTCATTGTGGATGGGTGTTGCTGCGGAGAGACAGGTTTTAGCTACCTAGCTAGTTTGGTGGGAGTGTATGTTACCATGCTAGCTAGCTACTTGCCAACGTGTGGAATTTGATCATCTCTGACTGCTTCAAATGTTAACCGGCACATTTGCCACGCGATGGCAGGCATAGCTGAGTTCAATAATAACTTGCATGCCAGATGATATTGAAATGATTAACTTTCATGAAATCGATATTACGCCTCAACATACCCACTACCAAATACTGTACATAAACCAATGAGAACAGAACAGACGACTTTACTGTTCGCCCATTCACATTACGTTATGTCACGTCCTTCCGACAGATAAACAGTTCATGATGGTGTTTGTAGGCCATTCGTCGTCATTATTCAATTCAACCAATTGGCCGCTCTAACGTTGAGTGTGATGAGTAATTTTTCATTTGATCACAGGCTACCCGTACTGTCTTGCTCGTTTGAGAACATTCTAAACGTCTAATTGGCCAATCAGATTGCTCGGTCATAACTACATGTTGTATAATATGGGAAACTGGAGAGTGTGGTGCACTGAACGCCATATTGGCTTCTTCAACTATTACCTAGCTAGCATGATTACAAAAAAAGTGTATGGATGGCACAGTGGTTAGCATTGCTGCCTCATAGTAAGAAGGTCTTGGGTTTGAATCCGGCCTGGGATCCACTTCTGAGTGGACTTTGTATGTTTTCTCCAGGTACTCTGGTTTCCTCGCACAGTCCAAAGACAGGTTAATTGGAGACACTAAATTGCCCATTGGTATGAGTGTGAGAGTGAATGGTCTGTGAATGGTGTGTGCGCCCTGCGATGGATTGGCAGGTCCCTGCCTTTGCCCGTAGCCAGCTGGGATAGGCTCTAGCTCGCCCTGTGACCCTAGTGAGGAATAAGCGGATATATAAAATGAATGAATGAACATTATTGAATAGTTCATAGTTTGAGGTGTTACTTAAGGGATGTTTTCAACTTCATAATAAGGATGTTAAAGGGCATTAATAAGTGGTAAGTTAGGGAGACCTGATGCTTATTTAGCTCTCTGATGCATTATTTAACTGTTAATGCATTAACTGTTAATTAATTGGTAATAAATACTTATTACTGCATTAACTAATTTACCCTTATTGTAAAGTGTTCCCTAGTGATTTTTGACTATTTCATTTGTCCTCTTGGTTGGTTTTGGAAATATGTTTCTGTTAATTGACTAATTGCCTATTTATCTCTTCATCCCTAAAAGCATTCCTCACACCCTTCTCCACACTTGTGTCTCATTGTACTATTTGTCTCGATGTATGTCTGTTCCCTATTTTCTTTTCCCTGGGCTAGATTGTCTTTGTCCTCTTTGTGGTAGTTTATGCTCTCTCTCGGGCTCACTTTTTGTTTCCTTGATTCCTAGTGCCTTGTTCCTTCCTCCAGTCCTTTGTGTTCGTATGTAGTTGGCCCTGGTTTTCTATCTTCCTTCCCCATCTTCTAGATTCCTGTCCTTGCCTTCCCTGCTTCCTCTTGAAATGACTTCTTGGTTTCAATGCCCTACACACATTTGATCAAGCTCTGCCCATTCCCTGAGCTACTGGCTGCCACTGCTAGACATCAACCAGTCCCAGGAGCACGTACTGTCTTATCTGCATAACTCTGATGTGCACAGAACCTTGGACTGCCAACCCCCAGAATAAAGATCTGGTTTTACCTTCTGGGTCATCCTGTTGATTCTTTCTGCCCTGCCATTCCCGACAAAAAGTGACTCATCTGCCGAGGTTTTTCTTTGTGGTTTCTTGGGAGAATGTGGTCTTAGCACTACGGAGTGGCACAGCCAGGTCAGGAAATGTCTTTGTATATATTACAACAAATTCCTTTGGCTATGCTGAAGACGATGGGAATGTCAACCCTGCCACCTCTGCCTGCGCCAGTTTGCTGGAAGGCAATTCCTCTATTCCCCTTTAACCACAGAAGTCTACAGCTTTTAGCGTCAGAGGGATTTCTCCTGCTGGGATCGCAATGCCAATTTCTTCGGGAAAAAAATAATCAAACCTTCATGAGTTATCCATGGGTGTTCTAGAAAATATTCCCAAAATTTAGGGTTATTTGATTTGGTCTTTTTTATCCCCCCAAGTGTAACCAATTTCACTCACACGCACACGTGCACAGGCAGTCTACTACCTGCAACATGACAGGCAGAGTCATTTTTTAAATTTTGAACAGCACTTCATTGTCAGAAACACAGCAAAGTCAGACAGATGGGTGCCAAAGTTCCCCAGGCAGTTGAGAAGCATTCCTCCTGTTTATCATTAATGCTGTCAGCTAGTGTGTCTCACACTTGGGGATTTATTGCCACCCCTTGGGGAGACACAGGCAGAACATAACAAAGTTTTCATGGGAAATATGCATCAGCTGAGAATTTTTTCATTGTGTATTTTATGTATCGCAATGTAGTCTAAAATAATCCACTGGTGAAAATTCACCGGGGATTCGAGCAATAAAACTATGAAGCTGGGCTGTCTGTTCTCCGTGGCAGGCAGATGTTCAGGGCCACACAGTAGAGAACTGTGTAACATCTGTACAGACACGAGTGCAGGGCCAGGGGGGCAGGGGGTTGGAGCGCATCCCCCCGTCTGCATGTTCATTGATCTGCGGAAACACCAATGCGCCAGAGCGAACAGCTGCTGCAGGAGAAGCGGATACACACACACACACACACACACACACACACACACACACAAACAGCCACACATAAGCACATACACATGCATGCAGCCACTATTCACAAACATGTGCATACACACACATACATGCAACTACAGTCAAGCATACGCACACATGCACAGCAATACATAACAAAACACTCACACTCAGATTTGGAAAAGTACTCAGTCTTTTTTTCCAGACTTAACGCAGTGTACATTTTCCCAGTATCCTCAAATATCCTGTATCACCTGCTCCTTCGTTGAATGAAAGTACTGAAAATGTATTTAGTTGTGATTGCATTTTACATTTCCAATGAAGTTATCACTGATCACAAAATCATAAAAATAAATAAATTCTCATTTGAAAAGAACAGACAGTTTCAGAGCCATTGTAGGCAGCATTCATAGTCATAAGTAATATATTTCTGTGTTTCCTTTTTAAGTATTGTCACTGCATCCCCCGAACCAAGGCACATTCTCCAACTATTTGTTTTTTTGAGTCAAAGATCGGATATGTCCAAGCATGCAGGAGGCAAAATGCGTTCCTGAATAACACTTACAAATGTTTTTGCTACTTCAGCAGACATACTTAAGTACTCCATTCAGAAATGGAATGTGCATTAACCTAATATTGTTTCCATTTGCAATATACTTGTATTGTTTTGGAAAATATCCAGATCTATGAACTCACAGCATGCAATGAAAAATAATTTGCATATGTCACTGTAGGCAGCATAAGTCCTGCTAAATCGTATTATGACAATCATAGTTGGTTTAAGAAAACATTCAAGTGATGACATTGAGTGTTGGCGTGCGAGGAGAAGAGTGTTATACTCATTTGAAAATATTTGGCAGATTTAAAAATGTTGAAATTGTGCAGGAAGATTCATGCGGTTTGTAATGTGAATATTTGCATAAATTACACTGACTGCGCACTTTGTTGAAAGCACCTATATTGCTGCTGCTGAACCATCACGACTCAAGTACTAATTACAGTAAACAGGTCTTCCTTTTTACAATGTACAAGCTTTAATTAGCTGAATTATATCAGCAATTCAGACAAGACATCTTTATAAAGGCTGTAAATGATATCGATCGCAGATGTATCTACCTCGTAGTCCTTTCTGGAGCCTTATATGTTCACTTTGTGCTTATTGATGGAATTCGTTAAGCTTCACGTCACAGAGATCTTCCCAGACTGTTGTGTTCCGTGGTCTGAGTGTCTGGTTAGTCAATTTTAGGTTTCTATCATTTTGGTATGTCAGTTTTTAGTCCATGTTCACATTTCATTCCTCTCCTCCTCTCATTCCACGTTTTACCCATGTACTGTCTTTGCTTTCTCCCCGGTCGCGTCATTGTTTGTATCAGTTTCTGTGTTAATTGATTGTGACACTATTTTGGGTGATTTAATGGATTCTGGGTTTCATCCTTCCTTCTGTTCTCGTTTGCTAGTTTCCCCTTGCTTTTCTATTCATACTAACATTACTAACAGTTTGTTGTTTTCTAAAATTACTAACCAAACTAACCTTGTATATAATACTAATCTACTAACGAGCACCCGGGATTGTATAGCTGCACTTACTAATTGACTAATTATCTCTCAGCAGTCGCTCTGTTCTAGCTCCGCCCCTCGCTTTACTGTTCACTGGCTTTGCTAAAGTTTTCCTGCAGGATCTCTGCATTCTTATAATCTGTTCTGGCTCTTTTTCTGTACACTTAGGAGTCTTTTATCCAGTTTATTTATCCCATCTTTGGGATTGTCTTGTGATCCTTGTCTGAGTGTTAATATTTATCTGTTTTCTTGTAATTGGTTTCCCTCATGTTCCACCCCTTGTTAATTGGATTAAGTTTCAACACCTGTGTCTGTGTGTGCCCCTGCCCTATATGTTTGAGCTGTTTCTGCACGTCAGCAGATCTGACTTCGCACTCACTCACGCATCACCCACGCATCACGCTCGCACGCACTCCCCCTCCCTCTGCCTCGTGCACTTCTCCTCTGGTCCCCTCAGGTTTTTCTGTGTCTCAAGTTCAGCCTCCTTCCCTGTCCAGCCTGCCCTTCTGCAGTCAAGCCCCTGGTGCCCCCTGTCTCCTCCAGCGTCTTGTGTCCTTGTGCCAGTCTTCCTCCTGTCTCGAGTTGTCCTGAGCACCAGCCAAGCCCTGCCTGTCCTGAGCACCAGCCAAGCCCTGCCTGTCCTGCGCACCAGCCAAGCCCTGCCTGTCCTGCGCACCAGCCAAGCCCTGCCTGTCCTGCGCACCAGCCAAGCCCTGCCTGTCCTGCGCACCAGCCAAGCCAAGCCACAGTCCCAAGCCCAAGCCAAGCCATAGCCACAGTCCCAAGCCCAAGCCAAGCCATGCCATAGCCATTGTCATAGCCCAAGCCATAGCCCCAGCGTTCCTGCCTGCCCTGAGCCCTGTGTCCTGTCTGTCCCCCTCCTGATGTTCTCCCTTACCCTTCTCCTGGCCAGCTGTGCCACCCGAGTTAGCCATCTGCCAGCTGTGCCAACTGTCTTGTCTTGTGAGTATGTCTAGCTTCCAGAGTTTTTTGTCTCAAGTCTCGTTCCATGTCTTGTTTGGAGTCTGTTCCCCTGGTATGTTTTGGATTCTTGAGTTCTCCTGCGTCAGTGCTAGGCACGGTGTTTTTGTTGGCCTGAGTGCCCCTTTTTCCCCCTGGTTTATTTCTGTGTTTATGTTAATAAAATTTATTTTGGATTCCCGCTTATGGCGTCTCACTCCCCTCTTGTGTCTCCCTTCCGTTCTAGCTCATGTTTCCAAGTTCACGCTCACGTTTCCACGTTCATGTTCCCCTAGTGTGTTCCACCCGTGTTGTTTCCCGTAACACAGACTATTGCATCATTTCATTTTTCTAAGTGTCAGTCTGGTGGATGTGTTCAACGTTTGTTTGCCAGTGGAGGACTAAACTATGGAGCGCGGGAAGTGTAATGACATGAAAAAATATACATATTTTGTGGCTACAAGATAAAAGTAGTTCCCACAATTTCATTAATCAGTAGCCACGAGTTATAACACGTTCCCTTTAATTAAATTAACTCCCTTCTCATAATTTAGCAAATTCGTGACCACGAAATACAACTCCTTCCCATGATTTAGTTAACTCATGGCCACGACATATAATTCATTCCCTCAATTTCGTTAATTTAAATTTGAGGGAGCGACTTGTATCTCATGGCAATGTGAAAGCTAAATCGTGGGATTAACTTGTAACCCGTGGTCACAAAATAGCTAAGTTGTGGGAACTACTTGTATTTTGTGGCCACGAAATAACTAAGTTGTGGGAACGAGATAGCTAAATCGATTGAACGACTTTTATCTCGTGGCCAGGTCTTATATTTTTCTGAGTCATTGCACTTCCCGGGCTCTGTACTAAACTCATGTTTGCAAAGTAGAAAAACTGGACAATCCACAACAAATTCCAGCTCAACACCACTTGTACCTGAGTGGTGTTTCTTGTTCCAGCTCAGGCAGTGGCACCAGCCTTATTACAAAGTGACTGATTAGGCACAGACAGCTCTGGAGTTACTGTACTGTGTGAGCAAAAAGTTTCTCTCCGCATGCGGGGCCCCTGCCCTGATCGTATCGTGGACCACATCTTTTAACCACATTGTTCCACAAGTATTCCATCACTCCAGATTCTCCCTTTTCTGTTACCGATTAAATTTCTTTTATTTGTCAGTTCTGTCAACTACCAATCAGAAGAGCTACACCACATTCCAGTAAACATTGCTTAGGACAGCTCTATTGAGACTGACATATTTGCAAGTTCACGGTTGCTCAGAGACTGGCTGTTCACTTTTAGCTCTGATTTCCATTGGCCCTGGGCCGAGGAGCATGACATCAGAGCAAGTTTACATGTTTCCTTTGCAACTGGTTGATCTGAAAGTCTGACCTTTGCTTATTTTTTGGAAAGCTGACCAGATCGATTATTGAGGAGGAATTTATTATTCTGAATAATAAATTGGGAGAACAATCCAAAATGTACTTTGTCTCTCAAATTGTGATACTTCTTTCATCAGAGAGTACTTCATTAAATGACAAGACTTGATTCAGAAAAGAAAATGCATTTACAACCCTCTTGACAAAGTTTTGGACCTAGGAGCGCATGCGCTCCCAACCTGAAAAAGTTGGGCGCGCAGGCCAAAATTTAGGTGCACAGGCCAAAACCGTGGTCACACAAAGTACCATGATGCTTTTCTGAATATTTACAGCAATCAGTTGTTGCTGCATTTATTTAAGAAACATTATCAGAAAGCAATTTGTGAACTGAAAAGTAGATATTGATGTTCACAAGAATGTTTGAAAAATGTATAAATGCAGTTATCACTTTGGAGAGTTATCAAGCTTAAATGTAGGTACAAGTTTCCATTTCCCCAAGGGATAACTTTTCATCAAATCCTCTCCTGTTTATAAACTGAATCATTCACAAAATAAATTATGGCCAAATTTAGATGAGCTCCCCCCCTAAAACCAACATATGGGGATAAATCAATGAATAACTCCCAATTATCACTGAGCTAGTTCTAAAATTTACAACTGTTTTTGTTGCTGCCATCCCAATGAACAATTTGACACGAAATGTGGCTTAATTGCTTTGAAAATATGAGACCCAGGAGGAATTGAAGCTGTAAAAAGCATAATTTAGCTACATTTTTTCATCACAAATTGAAAGTTTAACATTCAAATCAATATAGTTAGGAAAGTGATCCAGCCTAAATATTTGGAAGAAAAGTAGGTGCAGTATGCCAAGTTTGTTTGCACAAAGTTTCAAGAAATTCTTTCACGGGAACAATGTAGCAGGATGGCTTATTATAATAATTATTATTATTACTTACCAGTTTTTTTTTTATTTCACTATTTAGATTTGGCACATTTTGATCAATTTTTTTTATTTTTTAAATTTGGCATCTCCACTCCCACCCGAATCTGAAATGCCCAATTGGTGAACTATGTACAAAGCTTCCTCGTATGCGACCCCTTGCTGCCAACTCAGGATAGTGAAGACAGTTCATGGCTCTCCTCCGAAGCATGTGCCCGTCAGCCGCTGCTTCTTATACACTCATTGGTTGAATCTTCGCAAGTTCAGAACGAGGGCGGAGGATACCCGGACATGAACAGACTTTGAATCTTCCTGACGACCGCCTGTCTGGCCAACAGGAGGCGCTTGAGCAACAAACAAAGCTGTTTATTTATTTTCCCTTACCCGGCAGTCCCTTCCCAATTTGAATCCCTGTAGCGCGATGGCCAATTGTGCGCTACGCTGAAAAGGCTGCCAACCACTGCTGGCTCGTACGACCGCGGCTCAAACCCACGACGTAATAGTCAGTTCTGCACTGCAACGCAGTGCCTTTACCGAGTGAGCTATCCGGCAGCTCATTTTGATCAATTTTGAACATTTGCTGCAATCAACAAAATACTATTCCTCTGACAGCTGGCCAATTATCAGAACCCCAAAGAAAACAGACTATAAATCTATAAGAACCGCAGCTTTCCTCATCTTTATTGTACTCAAATGAAAATAAATAATCTTGCACTCGGACCAACCAGTCACTGATTTCGTACATACTGCATGAATAATCATGTATTTCAAGGTAAAAGTAAATCTCTGTGCAGCATTCGCACTGGTCCAGATGGGTTCTCAGGGCACGCTTCATAGACTGGGAGGTCACAGGCTTGGCTTACCACCACATAGATAGCTTGCTCCCACTTGTCCGCAATTTTGGGTTTCCCATGTAAACGGAGGCTCCTTACAAATACCTGGTCTCCTTCTCTCAAATGTGAAGTAGTCACGTTTGTCAAATCTTGTTTTTATTCTGTCTAGCCATTTTCTTTGAGTGTACAGCTGCGATCTGCAAACTTTCTTCAAGATGAGATTTCAAGTTTCGAACGTATTAGGAAAGTGATGTGTTTGCTTTGTTTCTCAAGGGCAGACCAAAAAGGTAAGTCTATGGGAAGCCTTAGTTCACGACCAAAAATTAATTCATGCGGGCTGAACCCAGTCGTGTCTTTTTTTGGACAATTGCAAGCATGTAAAAGTCGTTTAAAGAACTCTCGCCAGCGGGTTTTGCTTTGTTCTCCAGGGTCCCAAGCATGCTCAAGAGTATTCTTTCAACCGCTCCACCAGGTTTTCTCTGGGATGGTAAGGTGTAGTTCGCATCTTTTTAATTCCCGCTACCTCACACAGTTCTTTTATCAGGTGGGACTCAAAGTCAGGGCCTTGGTCGCAGTGTAGGCGCTCTGGGTAGCCATAATGAGATATGAAGTGTTCCCAAAGGCTTTTTGCAACGGTCTTAGCTGTTTGATTTGGTGTAGATATTGCAAGGGCATATTTGGTGAAGTGGTCCGTAATCACTAATATGTCACTAATAGTGTTACTCTGGTTGAAATCAACTAAGAGGTAATCCATACAGACGAGTTGTAAGGGCCTAGAGGTAGTCATATTCACCAGGGGTGCTGCTCTCTCTGGTATGGCCTTCCTTCTTACAAAACGCCCGCATGTCTCCACTTTGTGCTCAATGTCTGCAGCCATTATGGGCCAATAAAATTGCCTCCTCACAAGGTCCAGAGTGTGGTCGATGCCCATGTGATCAAAATGGTCATATAAGCTCTTCATTACATCGATTTGGAGCTGCTCTGGCAAGAAAAGTTGGTGAGTAACTTCTCCGTCAGTTGTCCTTTCTGTAAAGAACGTCATCTTGTATGATTAAATAGTCCAGCTCTCTGTGCTAAAGAGGCAATCTTGGGATGGCATCTCTCGCTGAACTACATAGTTTTTCCCATCTGTCAAATGACTTCTCTGATGCAAGCATCGGCCTCCTGAAACTCCACAAGGTCAGAGTTGAACAGGTGTGAAATAACTCCTCCACACTGATCCTCATCCATGTAACTGTCTGGTATAGCATCTATATCCATAGTCAGAGATCCAAGAAATGCAGTAGCTACCTCTGTAGCAGGTGATATCATGTGAACAAGGCAACTTTCGCAGATCGCTCTCACAGCATCAGAGGTGACTTCTTCATCACCACCTAGGTGACTCTCACTGAACTTAAGTATGTGCTCACGCTCTTTCTGTGATGTGATATCATCTGAGAGCTCTCCATGTGGCTGTCTTGACAGCCTATCAGCATCATTGTTCTACTTTCCAGCTCTATACAGCAACTTAAAGGTACGGGTGGATAACCCGTAACCTTTATGCAGGCGGCTAGCCACCTGTAACTAGTTGCATCTAATCTGGCCGCGCACAACACGTATGTTAGAGGATTGCTGTCTGTAACTACTGTAAAAGAGTTACCATGCAAATACTCGTGAAATTTCTCAGTAACTGACCATTTAAGAACCAAGAACTCAAGTTTATGGGCAGAGTAAGTGCCCATCTTGCTCTTGATAAAGCGCAGCCCCTAAACCAGTAGTGCTAGCATCAGTATGGATTCTATAGGGCAGCAGGGGGTTAGCAAATGCTAAGACTGCAGCAGATGTGAGTTCTTAAATCTTTAGCTCAAAAGCTTGCTGACAAGCTATCGTCCACCGGCTGCCAAACAGCTCTTTTGGATTTTGGTATTGACCACTGTTCTTCACCTTTAAGTTCTTCCTAGTAGGTGAAAAGCCAACTATTAGTTCTTTCAATGGCTTTACTTTGCAAGAAACATCCGTTATGAGTCACCTGTGTAAGGTAAGGGTGGCTCTTTAGAAGTATAATATTAACTGAGCGCCCTTGGTCAGGTTCTTTTCAAGGAGGAGGATAAAACAATTGTAACAAATAAACTGAAAAAAACACAGCCGGCATTTATTTTCTTAAACGCATTAAACCTTTTCTTTGTATTGCACAGTCTTTGTTAAGTGTTCAAGTTCAAAAAATTGGAAAAAGTAGAAAAAAAATTAAAAAACCTCAGAGCTCTGTAAAAAATTTGCAACAAAATAAAATGTCCATAAACTCTCTGTCCATCTACCCGGGTAGTATGTTTTCTTTTTTTTTTTCTTTTATGTGTCACTCGTGCGTGTGCGTGCAATGAATCTCCTTATCTGGAGCCTCGGATGAAGACACGGGGTGTAGACGAATGGCAAGACGCTCCTCTTCTCTCTACCCGCCGTCGCAAATGCGTCCCGGGAAGTCTCTCAGGCGAAATCGGCCTCTCACAAAAAAAACCAACCTGCATCGCAGGATAACAGTACTGTAAATAATTCTCATTCACTCATCAGATCTGAAACTATTTCTCATGTCTTAACTCAAAGTAGTGTCTTAAACGCAGCATTCAACTCAGTCCATCAACCGCACACAGATGAAATCGCTAGCGTACTAACTCACTAGCTTACTAGCTCAATAACCTGGATTTGATACGGTATTCAAAGCATGGCAGTCCATTAGCTCGGTTCAACTCCAGTTGGTTTTTTTTTTTTAGCTTACGTTCAAAAACACATCAAAGTTTCACAAAATAAGCTTGCACAACGAAATCTTACAACTACATGGACCAAATACATTGTCCGATACAAAGTTTTACATGCCTAGTACGTTTTTTTTACAAGGGCAAACCCATGTTGGCTAATCTCGCGCTGGCGAGGGAAAATTAAAAAAAAAACTCACCGGAGTAAAGGAAAACATATACAATGTTGTCCAGATCTTCCCTCGTTCAACTCTTGTCTATTTATTCGAAAGTATAAACTTAAAATAAGTATAGACTTTGAAATAAAAATATGAATTCAATCTTTCACCACTCTTCCTTTTCATAACACGCTGTTCACTCGTCATCTCAATCTTTTTTTTTTTTCATATCTCCTGAAATCACGCTCTTCCTCATGCATTCTACCTCTACCAAGTTCCACTCCTAACGGCGTTACTACTGCCCCCAAATGGACAGGAATGGAATTTCAAGTAATTACATCATAGGCAGATACAATACAAAATAACAGAATAGAAACACACACGATGGAGGATTTGAGTGGGTTACATCCTCCCCTCCTTAATCTGCATGCATCCTTGCATGTCGTACTTTACACGACAGGTGTACCCTACACTATGTCAGTGGGTATAGGTGTCAGGTTGACCATGTAAGGCGCATTATCTAGGGTTTGAGAGAAAGCTTGGTCTAGACCAGCTAAGATGGAGTGCATCACAGTGACTAGGGGGTTTCCTAGAGTGGGGTATGTAAGCCTTTTGGGGACTGTTCTCCCTGGTCAGATCTCCTCAATGGCACCTCATTGTCAGGAGCAACTTCAGAATCTTTCTGTACATCTCCACTAGTTCTCAGTGCTGATATATCTTCTCTTCCAGTTCCAGAGCTGTGGCACTCATTGGGATCTTTTGTAGGGACAACAGGAACACTTTCAGCTCTTACAGACTCAGATTCAGGGGGATGTTGAGACTGGTTTGCCCCACTCACACATCTTTCATCATGCACTGGTTCAAAAACAGGAGCTTTTGGGTCAAGTGCAGAATTTTCAAAACTGACACTACCCTCATGTTTCGCAGGACTCAGTTCATCTCTCACTGGAATGTCACTTTTCACTGACTGGTCAGTTTCAGGTATTTCAACTTGTGAAAGCTGGCCTTCCTCTTCAGCTTGAACCTTTTCCTTCTCCTTCAGGAGCTGATCATAGGGGGAATAATACTCCTCTTCTTCGTTGTCCGATTCCTCTTTGTCATCTTCGGGTTGATCACGTTCAGGAGCAGGTAAGTTTTCAGGTTTCTGTCTAAACTTTGTTTTTTTAGGTTGTTCGTCATTGACAGTGGATGGGAGGAACCCACATGGCAAAAGTAAATCTCTGTGTAAAACCTTTTCAGGTCCATTTGTGTGCTCAGGGACAACAACATAGACAGGGGAGTCATTGATTTGTTTGACGACCACATAAATGATCTCACTCCACCTATCTGCAATTTTATGTTTCCCCCTGATGCCAACATTGCGCACAAGGACTCTGTCTCCTGGTAACAGTGTGGACTCTCTCACTTTACTGTCAAATCTGCGTTTGTTTTGTAAAGCGGTTTTCAGACTGTGTTCGGTTGCAAGCCTGTAACTTTCTGTTAGGCTCTCTGTCAGCTTTTTGACATACTCTGTGTGGGACATCTTACTCGGACCTTCTGGGGTAAGCCCAAATGCTATGTCAAGTGGAAGCCTGGGTTGGCGACCAAACATCAACTGGTAAGGAGAGTAGCCGGTGGTGTCATTTTTAGTGCAATTATATGCATGAACAAGGGGTTGCACAAAGTCCTTCCACCTCACCTTATCTCCTTCCTCTAGTGTTCCAAGCATCTCCAACAGCGTCCTGTTAAAACGCTCAACGGGATTCCCCCGGGGGTGGTATGGGGTGGTCCTGGTCTTTTTGATACCAAGCAGTGCACAGAGGTCTTTGATTAGAGCTGATTCAAAATCACGACCTTGGTCGCTATGCAACCGCTCAGGAAACCCGTAGTGAATGAAAAAGTTGTTCCATAAAGCTTTGGCCACAGTCTTAGCCTTTTGGTCAGCCGTAGGAACAGCAACTGCGTATTTTGTAAAATGGTCTGTCATGACTAGAATGTTCTTGGTTCCCCTTCCATCTGGCTCTAATGAAAGGTAGTCCATACAGACCAGCTCTAAGGGACGACTAGTTTTGATGCTCACTAGGGGAGCACTTCTCTCAGCTTGGGCCTTCCTTCGGACGCATCGCTCACATGTCCTGATCTTCTCATTCACAGCAACAGACATACGGGGCCAATAGAACCGAGCACGAACTAAGTCCAGTGTTCTATCAATGCCCATGTGTCCAACAGCATCATGGAGGTTTTCCAGTGCAGCTTTTCTGTACTTGGCAGGGAGGACAAGTTGATGAGAAAGTTCACCCTGGCTTACTCTCCTTCTGTAAAGGACGTCACTTGAAAAGAAAAACTGATCCATTGTTCTCAACATTAGCTGTACTTCTCTGTCTTCACGACACTTTGCTCTGTAGGAGAGTCGTTTCCCCACCTTCACAATCTCTATGACTCTACTGATGACTGGGTCTTGCCTTTGCTCGCGGGCCCAATCTTCAAGAGACATCCGTGGCAACGTACAGGATCCAAGCACGTCAGTCTGACAAAACTCTTCTGGAATAGCAGAAGCCTCCATTGCCAAACACTCAACTGGTACAGGTGGATGCACAGGGTCTGACACATTGTCCGGCACTAAAGAGTGTTGGTGCCTCTGACACACTGCCTTCACAGCCTCAGGTGGGAAATTAGTTCCTTCGTTTTCCTGCAAGAACTGCGCAAGGAAGCGCTGAATGCGATTCTCATCATCTTCAGAAGTGGGATCTGGCTGGCAATGGTCATGAGGATGGGGTCGCCTTGACAAGCCATCTGCATCTTGGTTTTTCTTTCCAGCTCTGTACTGGATGTTAAAGTCAAAACTTGAGAGGGCTGCTAGCCAGCGATGGCCTGCCGCGTCAAGCTTGGCAGTTGTCAGAACGTACGTTAAAGGATTATTGTCAGTCACAACAGTGAACTTCGCTCCATAAAGATAGTCAAAGAATTTTTCTGTGACAGCCCACTTTAATGACAGAAATTCCAGCTTGTGTGCAGGATATCTTCGTTCACAACGGTTCAGTCCTCTGCTCGCATAAGCGATTACTCTCAACTTGCCTTCTTGCTCTTGGTATAATGCGGCGCCAAGTCCATGAGTGCTGGCATCTGTATGTACAACCTAAGGCTTTTTCATGTCGGCAAACGCAAGAATTGGAGCTGAGGTAAGTTTCTGTATGAGAGTGTTAAATGCGTCCTCACATACTGGTGTCCATTTTTCATTAAAGGGCTTTTTGTAGTCAGCACTTGAGGGGCGATGAGAGCTGCTCTTCAGGGAGACCAGCTTCCGCTTTGGTGGCAGGTACCCAGCAGTCAAGTCATTCAGAGGCCTTGCGATTTTGGAGTAGTCTTTTATAAATCTACGGTAATACCCGGCAAATCCAAGGAATGACTTCAGCTCTTTGATGTTGTTAGGCCGTGGCCACGTGGTCAGAGCAGCAATCTTTTGGGGGTCAGTTTCTACTCCCTTCGCAGACACAACATGTCCAAGATACTTCACAGATGTCCTAAAGAACTGACATTTCTCAGGTGAGAGCTTTAGGCCAAATTCTCTCAACCTCTGAAGAGCTCTCATTAGACGGTCTTCATGCTCCTCAGGTGTTTCAGAGAAAACAATGACATCGTCAAGAAAGACTAAGACTTCTTTCAAATTCATTACACCCATACACTTCTCCATTACCCTCTGAAATGTACTGGGGGCATTGGTGACCCCTTGAGGCATCCGGTTAAATTCCCAGAACCCCATCGGTGTCACAAATGCTGTCTTACACTTGTCTTCTGCATCCATTTCGACTTGATAGTAGCCGGACTTGAGATCCATGATGGAGAACCACTTCGACCCGGTGAGGACTGAGAAAGCTTCTTCTATGTTGGGTAAAGCGTATGCATCTTTGATGGTTTGTCTGTTTAATTTCCTGTAATCTACACACAATCGGATGTCACCGTTCTTTTTCTTTACTACCACAATTGGTGATGCAAAAGGGCTCTCAGACTCACGTATTACACCAGCATCATGAAGTTCCTTCAAGTGTCTCCTAACAGCCTCATAGTCGGACGGATGGATTGGTCTGGGTCTCTGTTTAAACGGACTTGGATCTGACAAGCGTATCTTATGTTTGATTTCAGTTGTGTGACTAATATCGAGGTCATTGAGTGCAAAAACATCTGACACTGAATTGAGTTTCTTTGTGACTCTATCTTTCCACTCTGCAGACAGAGGAGAGTCACCAAAGTCGAAGGCAAGTTTGCCGCCATCAGACACATGCATAGTGTGGCAGGTTGCAGAGGATGAGCTGAGATGTGGTGGCTCATTCTGGGTAACTTTGTCACTAGGTGTAGGTAAGCATGACACAGCTGTGGGGAAAGAAAGCTTAGCAATGTCATGGCCTCTGGAAATTCTGATGTCATGTGCAGTTTCATTCTTAACTAAGACAGGCAACTTAAAAGAAGGAACTGAGGGGCTTGTCATGACGTAGCTACAGAACAGGAGGCCAGCAGGTAGGCTGGACTGAGGGGGTTCAACCACAAGAGTTGTGGTAGCGGATACAGGGACATGTCTGGCATAGCCATTCAAAGCCACCCTTTCTCCTGCAGGAACGATGACACACTTTTTGCTCTGTAACTTCACAGTACCTATTCGTCCATTCTGTTGGTTTATCTTGAATCTGTTGTACAAACTTTTTAAAAGTGGGGAACGCTTCCCCTGTCGCTTCTGTGTTTCTCATTCTGGGCTGGTGCACAGTTTTCATAGAGGAGATCCAGAGTGTTTGTGCCAATTAACAAAGGGACATGCATATTAGTTCTGTGGTCGGGCACCACAAGTCCAAGGGTGTGGATCTTCACACGTTTCCCCATAATGGTCTCTGGGAAATCAATGCTGACCTGGATGTAACCGGAGTAGGGCACTTCTTGACCACCAGCACCTTCTATGTCTAACAAATCTTGAATGGGGTAAATGGGTAGGTGCGAGAGGTGTGTCTCATGAAAGGCTTGGGAAACTGTGGTGACCTGAGAACCTGAATCTAAGAGGCTATCACACTGGACTCCTTCGATGACAACAGCAGAGGTACACTTTGGCCCTATTAAACCTATTGGAAGAGCACCACCCAGTGGCTGACTTGGTGAATGGCTTCCACATAAGGCCGTTTCTCTTGTTTGGTGTTCTGGGGGACGTTTAGATTCATATCTGGGTGCAGGAAGTCCCTCTACTGCAACCCTATCCAGTTTAAATGCCCATATTGCATTTGCCATTGATCTTGTTTTTCTTTCAGTTCTTCATATTTCTGATCCACCAGTGGTTTGTTTGGGGGGTTTTCACACTGTCTAGCCAAGTGACCGTCATTGCCACACTTGAAGCAGAACCAAGCCTTTGGCATGGGCTTTGGAAGGGTCTGCTGGGACTGAACTGCAGCTACAGCACTAGCTAGAGGGGTTCCAGTAACTGCAGTCTGGGGGGGCTGAGCATGTTTTTGCTTTCTCTGCTCTCTTTTGCTTGTGAGCTGCATTTTTAGTTCAGCAACCTGCTTGCGTAGGGCCTCAGTTTCGTTAATGTATGTCTGGAGAACACTGGGGCTCGAATCATGAGAGAAAGGTGCTTCTTCTACAAGCTGCATGTTCATGGATCTGGGCTTTGTGCTGCCTAGATGGCGGCGCATACGATCTTGCTCAGCCGCTCTGCGGTCTTCCTCCGTTCTCACTTTAAGTAGGAATTCAGAAAAATCTGGGGGTGTCTCTGTTTTCAGGCCTAACTGCAAGGACAGAAGGAGGGACTGGTCCCAACATCCACGCCGGAACTGTCGCAACAACTGTTTGTTTGCGTCTGCTTTGGCAATACCACCTGTTTTAATGGCTGTCGTGACCAACACCTGCAGCCTTTGCAGGTACTCTGAGGCTCTCTCTCCTGCATTCTGGTGAGTGCTGAGAAATCTGGCAAAAATCTCCTCCCCGTCCTCCACTAATCCATATGCAGACTCAAGCAGCTTCACATATTCAGAGGGGGCTGCATCTGGGCCTAGCTGTCTAACTAAATCAGACGCTGGGGGAAGAAGGCTTTCCAGGATTTTACGTCTTTGTATGTCATGGGGGGTTTTATCCTGAATCATGAGTTCCACATGAAGAGACCATGTTTCAAAATCTGCTTCATTGGCAGGCTTGGGAAGTTTGCCTGAGAAAGGGCGAAGACGTTTGAATCCTTGGTCTGAAGTGTCAACTTTGTTGTTTTTAATGACATGCTCTACAATTATCTTCTGTACGTCTGGTGGATTGACAATGTCATCACTAAGTAGTCTTCGGGGAGCTCGGGATGAATGCCCTGCAGTATGCTTACTTTTAGGGGTGTGTTCAAGGTAATCAAGCTGAGGTGGACGTGAACTGGTGCATCGTTTACGAACTAATGGGGTCATACTATCATCAGAGTCAGCTTCACTATCAGAGCTTGTATGGTTGCTAGACTGTATGGGTTCGGCCTTCTTCGGGGGATTCTGAGGAGTGGGAGTCGGTAGGTAAGCTTTATCTACACGCCACAATATGTCAGGATTACTAGGACTAGAAAAGTATTCGGCTGCGCCAGATACTAGGTTAGTGACTGATTCTTCCGATTCAAACTCTACTAGGGTCTTAATGCCATTCTCTTGTCCTGTCTGTCTGACTCTTAGTACTTTGTTCACCATTCCATAAGTGGAACAAAATTCGGTAATCTGCTCGTCAGTGTCATGCAAAGTAATACCCTCAATGTACACAGCATTTCTCAAATTAATACCATATGCATTCTCAGTAGCCATTGCTACTCAAAAAGTGTACATACAAATCACAGTTAACCTTCAAAGTATTTGAAAGAAATGAAAAAAAAAATAATACAGTGTACCTTATCAGTCAACCCGGCAATCAAAACTGTCAAAAATAAACTTATACTCCTCCTGGACTGGCTCGCCAAATTATGTAAGGTAAGGGTGGCTCGTTAGAAGTATAATATTAACTGAGCGCCCTTGGTCAGGTTCTTTTCAAGGAGGAGGATAAAACAATTGTAACAAATAAACTGAAAAAAACACAGCCGGCATTTATTTTCTTAAACGCATTAAACCTTTTCTTTGTATTGCACAGTCTTTGTTAAGTGTTCAAGTTCAAAAAATTGGAAAAAGTAGAAAAAAAAATTAAAAAACCTCAGAGCTCTGTAAAAAATTTGCAACAAAATAAAATGTCCATAAACTCTCTGTCCATCTACCCGGGTAGTATGTTTTCTTTTTTTTTTTTTCTTTTATGTGTCACTCGTGCGTGTGCGTGCAATGAATCTCCTTATCTGGAGCCTCGGATGAAGACACGGGGTGTAGACGAATGGCAAGACGCTCCTCTTCTCTTTACCCGCCGTCGCAAATGCGTCCCGGGAAGTCTCTCAGGCGAAATCGGCCTCTCACAAAAAAAACCAACCTGCATCGCAGGATAACAGTACTGTAAATAATTCTCATTCACTCATCAGATCTGAAACTATTTCTCATGTCTTAACTCAAAGTAGTGTCTTAAACGCAGCATTCAACTCAGTCCATCAACCGCACACAGATGAAATCGCTAGCGTACTAACTCACTAGCTTACTAGCTCAATAACCTGGATTTGATACGGTATTCAAAGCATGGCAGTCCATTAGCTCGGTTCAACTCCAGTTGGTTTTTTTTTTTTAGCTTACGTTCAAAAACACATCAAAGTTTCACAAAATAAGCTTGCACAACGAAATCTTACAACTACATGGACCAAATACATTGTCCGATACAAAGTTTTACATGCCTAGTACGTTTTTTGTACAAGGACAAACCCATATTGGCTAATCTCGCGCTGGCGAGGGAAAATTTAAAAAAAAACTCACCGGAGTAAAGGAAAACATATACAATGTTGTCCAGATCTTCCCTCGTTCAACTCTTGTCTATTTATTCGACAGTATAAACTTAAAATAAGTATAGACTTTGAAATAAAAATATGAATTCAGTCTTTCACCACTCTTCCTTTTCATAACACGCTGTTCACTCGTCATCTCAATCTTTTTTTTTTTTCATATCTCCTGAAATCACGCTCTTCCTCATGCATTCTACCTCTACCAAGTTCCACTTCTAACGGCGTTACTACTGCCCCCAAATGGACAGGAATGGAATTTCAAGTAATTACATCATAGGCAGATACAATACAAAATAACAGAATAGAAACACACACGATGGAGGATTTGAGTGGGTTACACCTGCAATAGCCAATGAATCCAAGGAAGGACTTCAGCTCTGTCAAGTTAGTTGGGACCAGCCAGGTTTTAACAGCGGCTATCTTGTCAGGCGCCGTTTTGACTCCTTCGCTAGAAACTATGTGGCCAATATACTTCATGACGGTCTGGGCAAAGACACATTTCTCTGGCGCTAGTTTAAGGCCATAATCCCTAAGCCTATTCAAGACTCATAACAATCTCTCGTCACGTTCTTCTTAATCTTTTGAGAAGACAATGATGTAATCTAAAAAGACAAGGACTTCTTCCAGATTCAGGTCTGCCATCTCCATGATGCGTTGAAAGGTGCTGGGTGCGATAGTGACCCCTTGAGGCATCTTGTTGAACTTGTTGAACCAAACGGGCACACAAAGACAGTCTTTGGCTTACCAGCCTCTTCAGCCTCTATCTGGTAATATCCAGATTTTATGTCAAGCATGGAGAACCATTTAGATCCAGTCAAAGCTATGAAAGTGTCCTGAAGATTTGTAAGAGAATAGGCATCTTTCACTGTCCTTAAATTTAACTTGCAATAGTCCATACACAGCTGAATGTCTCCATTCTTTTTCCATACTACAACGATTGGAGATGAGAAATGAATTCAGATTCTGTGATGACTCCAGTGTCTAGTAACTCTTGGAGATACTTTCGAACACCTTCTTGATCTTCAGGGTGTACCGGTCGACATCGATGTTTAAATGGTGTCTCATCAGTCAAGTTAATTCTGTGTTTGACTTTGTCAGTGCATCCATAGTCTAAGCGATGCTGAGAGAACACATCACTCATGCTCCACAGCTTCTGAGTCAATCTCTCCTTCCACTCAGGAGAAATGGGCTAATCCGTAAAATTGAATTCTGGACTTGAAGCCTTGCCATCAGCATCACTGGAGGTCACAAAAGACCACTCTTTGGAAACTACAGACTGGACTGCATTCAACTCAACTCCCAAGATGTGGGAATGGTGATATCATGGTCTGTTGAATTGGTTATCATAACAGGCAGTTAGAGCATTGTTTGTTTTCAGTGGTCGTCATGCATGTCTTCACAATCAATCCTCCTGGCAAAGTAGGTGTTGGATGTTCAAGAATGGCCCATTTGTCAGTGTGCAGGTCTTTGACAGTGACTGACGCACCCGAAACCAGACCCTGTCCTGCTGGGTTGACCTTGGGGTCTTTGCCAGGTAGTCTTGCAAGTCCAATGTTCCCTCCAATGAGTTATTTCTGAGGCATTTGCAAGATTTTCAATACATCTCTATAACCAGACTGAAGGGGAGTATAGGAGACATTTCGCACTTCACAGCAGTCTTTGTACAGTGCATCTAAGGTGTTCATGCCAATAAATACATGGGGTTGTGAGTTGGATGGAGGGTCTGGAACGATCAGGGCTAAAGTTGGAACTTCCATGTCTGCTCCTACCAAGTCTTTGGGAAATACAGTGGTGACTTCTATGTATCCTACATAAGGAACAGCTTGACCATTAGCTCCCTCCACATTCAAGAGATTGCTCAAGGAATGAATGGGATGTTCTGATAAATGTTGGTCATAATAGGATTCAGGGATCTTGGTGACCAGAGATCTTCCGTCTAGTAAGCAGGCGCATTTTCTTCCAGCTATTCTTATCTGGAAGGTACTCTTTGTGCCGACCAACCCCTTGGGTACACCTGTGACTTGTGATGTGAATCCTGAGTTATCTTGTTGCATTAAAATTTGGCATTTGGGATGTTGTCTCCTAAAAGTAGCCCCTGTTTGTCCCACAACAGAGACTTCTTTTAGTTTAAAGTTTAAACTGAAAGTGTTCTGAGACTCCCATTCGCTCCGCTTCTGCTGTAATTGTCTTTTCTTATCAGCCACTAATGCGGGATTGGGGTCGTTACTGCAAGATTGGGCGATATGTCCATCTTCACCGCATATGAAGCAATACCATGGTCTAGGCTTGACAGTGTGCTGCTTGTTTGTGAATTTAAGTCTGGGTTCTGTCTCAGCTCTTGTGTGATTATCCTCTTTTTGTGGTTTTAAAGCGCTGGGAGTTTCTTTGAATGTCTGCTTTTTTCAGCCAGAGTAGCAAACTGGCTTTGAAATTTGACAATTTGTTTAGTCAGTTTAGCGGTGGCTGAACTGAGCTGGCTAACATCTTCTTCTTTGCAAGAACATGATATCTGAGACTTAATCGCAGCATGTTGCTTAACAGCGCCTAGATGCTGTTTCATTTGAGTGGCTTTAGAATCAATCTTGTTCTCTTTAGTGCGCAACAGTGTCGACAGCTCTGTAAATGATGGTGGGTCTTACTTTTTCTGTTCTAATCACATTTCTGTGATTAATGCATTGTCCCAGCATTGTCCCCCTACAGAATTGCGTTAAAAGACACTTGTTTACATCAGGGGGTTACACGTCTCTGCATTTCAAGGTGAAGCTCAATGCGACTTGAAGTCGCTGTAGGTACACTGATGGCTTTTCACCAGTATCCTGGAATATGCGCCTGAACTTGGCAAATAGCTCATCTCCATCTTCCATAGTGGAAAAGGCGAAATCTAATCATTTCACATAGTCTGCTGGTGGAGAACCTGGGCGAACTGACTTTATGATGTCAGAGGCTGGTGGGTATAGACTATCACACATTTTCCTCCCTCTTTGTAGATCAGACATGGCTGGATCTTGTAAGAGGAGTTCTACACTTGCACATCAAGTATCATAATCAACCTCATTAGATGGACGGGGAGTTCTACCTTGGAAGGTGCGGAGTCTGAGTGGTACGTGGCTATAAGTCGTTAAATCATTGTTTTGTACAATTTGTTCCACTACTACTCTTTGAATGTATGGATGGTTTAGATCATTACTGGAGAAAACTGGAGTGACTGAGACTCTCCCTCTTGGCATAGTAGACCCTAGGCTATCATGTGAAACATTTTGAGTGGTTTGCGGCTCTACGGGGTCAACTGCATGAGCCCTTGATGAAGATGGGATAGTGCTAGTGTTAGGTGAAACTTCAGCCTCATCATCAGTGTCTGGCTCAGGTTTCTCAACGGTGGTAAGTGTCTTACTAATCTGTGTCAACGTATCTTTTAGAACTTCTTCATAACCTTTTCTGCTACTTTTTGCTATAGCTTTGTGTTCATCCAGGAAAGTTTGAGTTGCATCTTTTCCAATTTCTTGCGTGTATACAGAGGCCAAAGCTACCATGGTATAAAGCACAGTGGGATCATTACTGGATTCTTGGATATGAGGTAAAAGGGACTGAAGGTCAAGTACAGCTCTCCCAGAATTCCATCCATCCATCCATCTTCTTCCGCTTATCTGGGGCCGGGTTGTGGGGGCAGCAATCTAAGCAAGGATGCCCAGACATCCTCAGGTCTTCCGGGGGTATCCCGAGGCGTTCCCAGGCCAGCCGAGCGACATAGTCCCTCCAGCGTGTCCTGAGTCTTCCCCGGGGGCCTCCTCCCGGTGGGGCATGCCTGGAACACCTTCCCAGGAAGGCGTCCAGGGGGCATCCGACATAGATGCCCGAGCCACCCCAGCTGGCCCCTCTCGATGTGGAGGAGCAGCGGTTCTACTCAGAGCTCCTCCCGGGTGACAGAACTTCTCACCCCATCTCGAAGGGAGCGCCCCGCCACCCTGCGGAGGAAACCCATTTCAGCTGCTTGTATCCGAGACCTTGTCATGACCCAAAGTTCCTGACTATAGGTGAGAGTAGGAACGTAGATTGACTGGTAAATTGAGGGCTTTGCCTTTTGACTCAGCCCCTTCTTCACCTCAACAGATCGGTACAATGACCGTATTACTGCTGCCGCTGCACGGATCCATCTGTCAACCTCATGCTCCATCCTTCCTCACTTGTGAACAAGACCCCAAGATACTTAAACTCCTCCTCCACTTGAGGCAAGAGCTCTCCTCCAACCTGGAGGGGCTAGTGACCTTTTTCTAGTCAAGAACTATGGCCTCGGACTTGGAGGTGCTGATTATCATCCCAGCCGCTTCGCACTCGGCTGCAAACCGCTCCAGTATATGCTGAAGGTCCTGGTTCGAAGGATCCAACAGGACAACATCATCCACTAAAAGCAGAGATGAGATCCTCTGGTCCCCAAACTGGACTCCCTCCGGCCCCTGGCTGCGCCTAGAAATTCTGTCCATAAAAGTAATGAACAGAACCGGTGACAAAGGGCAGCCCTGCTGGAGTCCAACATGCACCAGAAACCGATCTGCCTTACTACTGGCAATGCAAACCAAGCTCCTGCTCCGGCCATACAGAGTGTAACTGGCGACCCCTTCAGTCAATCACAATGATCACTTTTTGGTTCTTTGTTGCGTAATTTTGTTTCCGACCTGAAGTTGTGCTGTGTCAGGAAGTATTTGAGCGATGCACTCCTGTGTTGTCATTCATGCTTTATTTCCGGAACAGCACGGTAGGTTGAACTACAGCGCTCACCGCTTACATTCATGAAGTAGGCCGGTTGTTTACTATTTGTTTCCTTCTGTTAGCAGGCATACACTCCCACCTAATGTTTGATGTTTGCCGCAGAGTTATATAGCACCCTTTCTCGGCAGAGTGAGGTATGTGTCGTGTTTGTTAATTTGTGAGAACTGTTTAATGCGGGTCGCTCATGTTTATGATGTTTTACGTATGTATAACGTAATGTGTGTTTATGTGTAATGTGTGTATTCTATGGGGGGTTTTAATTATGGTCGGGTTTTCTAATGAGCTTATACGTGCATTTAAAGGAATCCACTAGACCCATTTTTTTTCTACCCTAAAAAATTGCTAAACATCTGAATAACAACATAAATCAAGCTGGATGTAGTGATTTTAGCACATCGCGAAAAAAATGCAATTATCGGAAAGGAGCGAGCGAAACAAAAATGCCTTCAAGGAAATGTTGCGACGTCACACAAGGTCAACAGTCGACTAACAACAAGGCAGTCTCCAATGCGGCATCGCAATCCGATCGCGAATTCATTGTAAGATTCCATAATCTAAAATCAGTATAATGTGTGCAAATACCACTGTTCATTCAAGATGCACAAGGGGAGCTTCTGAGCACATTGCAGAAAAAGTAACTGATGTGATCAGTCAATTAATTTGACATTTTATTGCTTTGATACTCACCCTGGAAAGCTCATTTTTCTTGGCGGCAGTACGTGGTCTTTTGGTTTGGCTTGGTGAAGGACCAGTTGTAGTTGCAGCGGTAGGATTAGTAAGGAGGTTTTTACAGGTTTTTGCCGATGTAGCTAGTGTCCCACAAGTGCCTTCGGGGTATGTCATTGGCACAGCTAACGGCTTCAACTCCAACCTCGACACACGACCCACGATAGCAAATTTTCGTAGCAGTCTGGGGTGAAATGTTCACTGCACCGACGAGTCGATTTCGACGGTTCTCTCCATTCATCTTGCGTCCTCTTGACAAAACGCTTCCAGGCATTCCTCGTTGCGGTATCTTTCGGAAATTCGTGCAGTGTTCTCACACCTGGCTCCGACGATTTACTACAGCCGTAAAATACACACGTGTATACCATTATTAGCGGCGGCGTTAGACCTGGGCTAATATCCCTCCCTTTATTATCCCTGGACTATGCGCTCGAACCATGCTCTGCATTCTTCGTGCAGAGCTTTGACCCGGAAGTCTTGTGGACATGTAAATACCAAACTGCTTCGCAACAATTCTGGGCTCTGCCCTACTAGTAAGTTTGTACTGTACAGTTACAATCCTCTTTTGCACAGTTATCTACTTGAACTGTCACGCCTTGGGGTCTCTTCACTCCTACCATTAATCCGCATGATTAATTGAATGACTTGCGCATCATACGAGAATTTTCCTTCCACTCACCATTGGAAAAATTTCACTCTCCCACTAGTCATTACTCCTGACCCGCATCTAACATGCACAGGAAGCCTGGGAGCGTGTTTGCTGAAAGCACTGATGCTAACCTACATAGTTGGAACCACAGACTGTGAATGGACCAATTATGTTAGTTGCTGGCAACTACGCTTCTAGGAAACATTATTAGCTTTGGCTAACATCATAACCACCGGGGATAGCTTATATCACAGTTGTGCGAAAAGCATAGCGATCAGCCCGTATTAATACTGAGCTGTTAAGCTGTCCATGTTCTCGTCACTTGAGCTTGTACAGTAAATGCATTCTACATGCTACAAGTTCGCCGCCCGCTAACTTGTATGTCAAATGTTTGGTCTCTGAGGTGATAGGTCAATCAGAAAAAGATGCAACACGAACAAGATGAAAGGGGGAATATTGCCACCTATCATAGCGAAAACGCATATTACATTACATTACATCACAGGTTCTTAGCAGATGCTCTTATCCAGAGCAACGTACAAAAGTGCACAGGATCAGTACAAAAGAGCAGAGCTCCTAGGAGACAAGTACAAGTGCTAACAGTAAGTGACTGAACACTTTCCATTGTTATACATTGTTACAGATCTAAACCAATAACAAAAGGGCAAGGTCAAGTGAACAAAATGGCAATAAGTGCAACAGAGTCAAGTGCAAGAAAAGGGCAATAAAATAAAACTAGAAAAAGAGTTTATAAAGAAACTCTGAGTTTGCATGTGATAGCACAGTTCACTGTGTATTGCGATGTTTATTTTTACATTGTCCTGCACTCTGCTGTATGAAAAGGTTCAAAGTGTCTTCTTTACTGATAGGCAAGTAAGATAAACCATGACGGACCATTGCATGGTCGAAGTGATCAGGACATATTTAAGGGTTAAATTAGTTGTCAAGCTACATCATTGGTATATAGCATTATATAAGTTATTTGGATGATGATAATCATTATTGTTGTCAGTAATGGTTCAGGTATGTACAACCCCAATTCTGAAATAGTTGGGACAAAGTGTCAATTGTGAATAAAATCAAAACGCAATGACTTTCAAATCACACCAGCCAGTATTTTATTCACAATAATACAGAGATAACATAGCAGATGTTGAAACTGAGAATTTTAACAATTTTATCCACAAAATTAGCTCAATTCAAATTTGCTGGCTGCTACAGGCCTCAAAAATGTTGGGACAGGGGCCTATGTACCATAGTGTAGCATCCCCTCCTCTTTTTAACACAGAGTGGAGGCGTCTGGGCATAGAGGGGACAAGTTTCTTGAGTCTAGCAATTGGAATTTGATCCCACTCTTGTTTAATACAGGCTTCCTGCTGCTGGAGACTTTTGGGTCTCATTTGACAGACTTGTATTTTTATTATGCGCCAAATGTTCTCAATCGGTGAGAGACCAGGACTGCAGGCAGGCCAGTTCAGCACACAGACTCTTCTACTACGAAGCCATGCTGTTGTAATCGCTGCAGTATGTGTTTTATTTCATTGTCCTGCTGAAAAACACAAGGCCTTCTCTGGAATAGATGTCATCTGAAGGGGAGCAAATGTTGCTCTAAAACCTTTATATACCTTTCAGCATTCATGGTGCTTTTTAAAACATGCAAGGGTCCCACACCATATGCACTAATGCATCCCTATACCATCAGAGATGCTGGCTTTTGAACTGAGCGCTGATAACAGGAGGGGTGGTCTTTCTCCTCTTTAGCCTGGAGGACACGACGCCCAAGATTTCCATCAAGAATGTCAAATTTGTACCACAGGACACTTTGCTACAGTCCATTTTAAATGAGCCATGGCCCACAGAACACGGTACTTCTGGATCATGCTCAACAATGGCTTCCTTTTTGCATGATAGAGTTTTTAGGTGGCATCTGTAGATGGCATGGAGGACTGTGTTTACAGACAGTGGTTTCTTAAAGTATTCCTGGGCCCATTTAGTAATGTCAATGACAGAATCATGCTGGTGAGTGATGCAGTGGGGTCTTAGGGCCCGAAGATCATGGGCATCCATTAAAGGTCTTCGGCTTTGTCCCTTATGCACAGAGATTTTTCCAGTTTCTCTGAATCTTTTGATGTTTTGCGCTGTAGATGATGAGACCTTCAAAGCCTTTGCAATTTGACATTGAGAAACATTGTTTTTAAAGTATTCCATTATTTTTTTACGCAAGCCTTCACAGGTTGGAGAGCCTCTGGCCATCTTTACTTCTGAGAGACTCAGTCTCTCTAAGACATCCCTTTTATAGCCAATCATGTTACACACCTGATGCCAGTTAACTTAATTACTTGCTAAATGTTCTTCTAGCTGATGCCCTAATATATATAGCTTTTTCAGCCCTTTTTTGCCGGTGTCCCAACTTTTTTAAGACCTGTTGCAGCCGGTAAATTTGAAATGAGCTCATTTTGTGGGTAAAAATGTGAAATTTCTCAGTTTCAACATTTGAAATATTATCTATGTTCCATTATGTATAACATTGGCTCATGTGATCTGAAAGTATTTGCATTTTGATTTTATTCACAATTAACACTTTGTCCCTACTATTTCGGAATTGGGGTTGTGTTTGTTAATTATCTATATGCTGGTTTTTCATGGCTATTGATGCACTATCATCTTTATCAACATGTTATTATTCAAAGCCTAAGATTGTAATACAACTATTATTTATCTAAGTCTAACGATACATGGCAGACATTTATAATCATTCTGTTGCTTTTATCAATATTGTAGAACAGACATTGTTAAAAGATGTAGTAGTATTATTATTATTATTATTATTACTTTATAATTGGTTTCCTGACTGGCAGCATCACCACCTTGTAAAGCAGCTGCAGTAATTGAGAGGCACAGGGTTCATCGGGTGGTGCAGTCAGCCCAGCGAGTTATTGGTGCTGTATTGCCCAACCTGATGGACTCAAACCATTTGTAGTGAGGACCCCTGTGAGTGTGAGGTCGACCACCGTGCTTCCCTACTGACTAAGATGAATGATGGGCAACCAAATCTCACTGCTTTGAATGACATGTGGATCTGATGAATCACAAAACTTGAACAATTTGATTATTATGTATGTATTATTATAGATGTATGATTTTTGTTGGTAATTATTATGGGTGTTAATAACAACAATACTTGTACTATTTTTGATTATTATCATATTATGAAAATATGAACATTAATTATGACATTCATATCATACAAAACCCTCCCCAAGAATGCAAAGTGTCTTTTATAGTTTCTATGATGATAATGATATGATGAATATTATTGATATTCTAATCACCAAATAAAAATAATCAAGTATGGTTGACTGTTCAATTTTTGTGTCGACACAGATTCTGTTCCAAAGTAAATGAAGTGTTACTCTCGCCGATTCTGGCTTGGTTTCGGGTCTCTCACATGGTTTTTCATTCTAGAGCTGGAAATTGGAGATTTGGAGCAGCTCATTGAGACAAGTGTTATTTTCAGAATAATACGGATGATTCGTTTTCCAATTTAGAGTTCTTTCCAGATCGGTTTGCTTATTTTAAGGAGCTATTGCAGATTATCAGTCAACATTCCAATCATATTTGGCCTGTGTTCTGTTCGAGATGACCCGGATTGTCGCTGTTCAACAGTGATAATTTAATTTCGTCCATTTCGGAAGACCGAAATATCATTTCAGAGGCAAATACTTTTATCACTTCATGTTAAATGGAGTAGCCTAAGTAACGCAGTATGAGTGAGATCGCGCTGATGGTTAGCCACCCAGAGTCCGTGCATACGACCATTGCCAAATGTTGCGACAGATCATTAAATGCTGATATAGATACTGTGTCCTCCGTCCCTCTTGTATTGTTCTTGCTAGCCGTTCGGACCATTGTTATTGGATAGGAATCGCAAATGTAGCCATTTTTCATTACCCATGCGATTGTAATATGACTCGTGATCGCTGTAATCCTCATAATTATACGGTGTTCTTCGGTGGCTTCTGTGAGTGCTGAGCGCCTCCCAATAGATTTAGCTTTTAGAGCTCAGATGATGGAAAAAATGCTACGTCTCTGACAGAAACCTGAAATCGGTTTGCTAATTTTTGGACATAAAAATGGCCATTCTGTTAAGAGTAAGAGTATGTCATCCATGACTGATTTATAAACTGTACAGCTGACGATGTTTATACCCTACAGCTATATTCTGAATGCACATGGCAGCGATATTGGTCAACTTTGAAATGAATGTTAATAAAGCATACTGCCTGTTTATATTTAGCGCACAAATGTTCGAGTCGATGCAAATTTTGCTTCGAATTTACATAGCAGGTGCGGTCCGTTTGCAAGCCATCTGGGCTTTCTGAAATCACCGACTTTTTAAAAGATGGTGTGACGTGTTATATTGTCTTCTGTGTCTAGTTGGCTCCATCTAGCATTTTGTTTTACCTAGCTGGACATAGCTAAGCGTTTTTCTGGTCATTTTTGTTGTATATAATTATTTCGTTATAAGTGTGTAGCTAGCATGCTAGCTAGCTACATGGAACTCCGTGCTGTGACACGGAGCCTCAGAAACTATAATCGCGATACATTTTCATAAAACAATATGCCAGTTGGCATGAAATAATTATGTTTCCTAATTGAATGAGATTTGTTTGTTGTGAAGTTGCGATTAAATTTGTGCTTTAATTGCTGTTTGCATTGCATTATTCCGCATACTTTCGCTGCATACTGCCCGTTTATAGTTAGCGGACAAAGTGATCGCGTTGACGATCTTGCATGGAACTGTACACAGCAGATGCGGTCCGCTTGTCCGCCATTCTGGGCTTGCCGGAATCGCCGATTTTTTTTAAAAGATGGTATAACGTGTTATATTGTCTTCTGTGTCTAGGTGCCTCGGTCTTGCTTTTTGTTTTACCAAGCTGGACATAGCTAAGCATTTTGTGGTCATTTATGCAGTATAAATGAATTTGACTTATATTACAAGGCAAGTTAGCTAGCTAGCTAGCTAGCTGCCCGGGATAAACTACGCCATGCCTCGGGGCCCAGCGCGTTGTTCGTCGGTCCTCGTATTAAAATGGAGGCCGCTGCGGCTCAGAGGCCTATTTGCTTGATTCCTGAGGAGCCTGGATTATCGTGTATTATATTGTTTTCTAGATCGCCAAGATCGTCACACTCTACAAGAACAAAGGCGAGCGAAGCGACTGTAACAACTACAGAGGCATCTCATTACTCAGCATCGTCGGCAAAGTCTTCGCTCGGGTCATCCTGGCCCGCCTACAGAAACTTGCCGAGCGTGTCTACCCAGAGTCGCAGTGCGGTTTCCGAGCTGAAAGATCAACGGTAGACATGGTCTTCTCCCTACGCCAGCTCCAGGAGAAGTGCAGAGAACAGCAGACGCCCCTGTACGTCGCTTTCATCGACCTGACCAAGGCGTTTGACCTCGTAAGCAGAGAGGGCCTCTTCAAAATCCTGCCCAAGATTGGCTGCCCACCAAAGCTGCTCAGCTTGATCGAGTCCTTCCACAGCGACATGCAGGGGACCGTCCAGTTCAACGGCAGCACCTCCGAGCCATTCAGCATCTGCAGCGGGGTCAAACAGGGCTGCGTACTTGCTTCGACTCTCTTCGGGATCTTCTTCGCGATGCTTCTGAAGCATGCATTCGGCTCGTCAAGAGAAGGGATTTACCTGCGTACAAGATCAGACGGCAGGCTCTTCAACCTCGCCCGCCTCAGAGCCAAGACCAAAGTACGTGAAGTCCTGATCAGAGACATGCTGTTTGCTGACGATGCAGCAGTAGCGACCCACACCCAGCGCGAACTTCAGGTACTGATGGACCAGTTCTCCCAGGCCTGCAAAGACTTTGGGCTGACCATCAGCCTGAAAAAGACAAACGTCCTGGGACAAGGTACCGAAACACCACCGGTCGTCACTATCGACGACTATGAACTCGATGCCGTACAGCAGTTCACGTACCTTGGCTCCACCATCTCTGACAACCTCTCCCTGGACGCAGAGCTTGACAAGAGAATTGGCAAGGCAGCCACAACCCTCGCACGCCTCACAACACGTGTGTGGACCAACCCCAAGCTGACAGTGAAAACCAAGATGGCAGTGTACAACGCCTGTGTCATCAGCACACTGCTTTACGCCAGCGAGACTTGGACCACATATGCCAGGCAAGAATGGCGCTTGAACACCTTCCACATGAGAAGCATCCGCCGCATCCTGGGAATATCATGGCAAGACAAAGTGCCCAACACGGAGGTTCTCTCTCGCGCAGGACTGCCCAGCATGTTCACACTGCTCAGACAGCGCAGACTCCGCTGGCTAGGCCACGTTCACCGCATGCCAGACGGCCGCATCCCCAAAGACCTTCTGTATGGTGAACTGGCCTCTGGAAAGAGACCCACCGGACGGCCACAGCTGCGGTACCGCGACGTTGTGAAACGCGACATGAAGGCTGTTGACCTCAACACGGAGTCGTGGGAGAGCCTTGCAGCCGACCGGTCCAAGTGGAGAGGAGCCCTGACTAAACACCTCAAATCAGGGGAAGAGAAGCTGACACAAGCCGCCACAGAGAGACGGGCTCGCAGAAAGCAAAGTGAAAGCTCCAACAGACCAGAGACACAACACATATGCAGCCTCTGCAACAGAGACTGTCACTTCCGCATCGGCCTCTACAGCCATAGACGCCGGTGCTCCAGCCAAGCAGACTAGGATGCTACCCATGGTCGACCCTGACCGAAGGAGGCCTACTACTATGTCTGCTGAGGTAATATTTGTATTATTTTTCCAAAATGAACATTACATAGAATTTCTGTGAATGTTTGTGCTGTTTGTAATTATTTTGTTATAAGTGTGTAGCTAGCATGCTAGCTAGCTACATGGAGCTCCGTGTTGTGACACGGAGCCCTGCGAACCATAATCGCGATGCATTTTCATAAAACAATATGCTAGTTTGCATAAGATAATTATGTTTCATAATTGTATGACATCGGTCTGTTGTGATGTTACGAATAAATTTGTGGTTTGACGGCTATTTAATTTGTATTATTTAGCATATTTCCTCTCGCATCGGAAGCAAAACAAGATGGCAGCGTTTCAATTTTGTCCCGATGCTGTTTAGCCAATAGGAAAAGAGAAAGAGAACGGTCGATTCTGTTTAGCCAATTGGAAAAGTAAGCGAGTATGGTTGTGCAAGAACGCCTCGCTCCCATTGAAAATGAATGGGCTCCATTCATTGTCTATGGGAATTTTTTCATTTTTAATTGCTAATAATTAATAAACTATAATTAATATCGATATGATTTTGAATAGCAAGGACCTGCACATATAGTAGAATAATGTGGTATGCAGGTTGTATGGGTAGTATGAAAACTGTAGGAGGAGTTAGTGTTTACAAAATGGGAAGAAAGAGAATAAAAATAAAAATAAAAATAAATATAGCCGCGAGCGGCAATTCCGGGGTTCAAGCCAAGAATGACCATTAGTAGTTGAAAGCTTTAACAGCTTAAAAAACAAGTGTCACTAAACGTGGCCCCCGCAAGGTGACGGAAATCGACTGGGGTGGGCTGGTGTCAAAAATTTTGGGGGGGCGCAATTTACCTAGGCACAGCACACTGGAAAGCTGCTGTGATGTCGACAGTCAGTTATTAAGAAGGAAAATGTAGCCTACAGTTTTTCATGCTTTGTACCCTTTATTACGAATTGACAATGTATCCCCTATGTCCACATGTCCACAGATCACTATGTCCTTACATTACTTACAGATTGATTGTAAAAGCAGTCATGTTAAAGATATTCCACCAACTAACTGGGATTTTGATGTTCTGTAAAGATGCAAACAAAAAAGGGAACTTTGTTAAACAGAAAAACAAAAATCTAAAAACACACCACTGTGATGTTGTCTACGGGGTTAGTACACCTTTTACAAAGTGAAATTCAAGGACTTTTCAAGGATTTTCAAGGTGTATTTTCATGCTTTTCCAGCACCCTACAGCTGTGGTAAATTACATATTTATATACATATATGCAGGCTTGGGGAGTAACGGATTACATGTAACGGCATTACGTAATTAGGATACAAAAAAAAGGTAACTGTAATCCGATACAATACAGAAAAAATATGTGTAATCAGATTACCGGTATATTTGATAAAAACTGGGATTACTTAGCAGGATTACATTTTCAAATCAAATGGGATATACTACACTGCAGCAGATACATGCACAGTGCGCATGCATTGCGACACTTTACGACACAACACCACAACAAACCAACACGTGACGTGACCCCAGGCAGCCTGGAGCCGTATGCACGTCGTTCATCATTATGGCCACTCGGGAGAGAAGTGCCTTCACTGGATGGAAACTGCGGCATCATTTTGATTTTAAATCTGAAAATGGGAACAACATCACCGTCCAATGCAAATTATGCCTCCCAGCTGTTAAAAGTCTTTCTTCATCCAAGGACTCCACGTCGAACTTAAAGAAACATTTACAGGTACGAAGACAAACTGCTAATGTTTGCTGAAATACACAGAAATCCAGTAAGCTAAAAGCTAAAGTTAAGGTTTGTTAGCTTGCTATCCTGTCAATAACCTGTCAATACTGCAACTCGTGCCACTACTGTACTGTATAACTACTTCTGGTAAACATTTTGGGACTGTAGGTCAGTGGCGTAGCCAGCGGGTGTGCCAAAACACGTCCCTTTGTGATAGCAATAAGTCCTGGCTAGTTCTCAATCATTTTCCATGATTGACGCGTTTTCCAGTTATCGTAATTGGCAACTGAAGACAAGGTGTCTCTCCATATATGATTTAACAGCGATGAAATCATGGGCTAAATTCAGTACAGCTGCGAAACAAGAACAGAGAACTGGGTTGCACAAAACTTCCGTTTAAAACAGTTATTAGCCCTGACCTGTTCTCAGTCATTTTCATAATTAACAGAACGTTCGCTCCGAGAGCCCGACAATCATTCATCCGTCTGACCTAATCGGGGAAAACAAGCAGCACCTGTTAACTGTGGAGGGCTCTCGGAGTGAACGTTCTGGTAATTATGAAAGTCACTGAGAACAGGTCAGGACTAATAATTGTTTAAAACGGAAGTTTTGTCCAACTCGGATCTTGTTACGCAACTGCGCTAAATTTAGCCCATGATTTCATCACTGTTAGATCGCATATGGAGAGTATCTTCAGTTGCCAATTACGATAATTGGAAAACGCGTCAATGAAGGAAAATGATTGAGAACTAGCCAGGACTTATTGCTGTCATAAAGGGACGTGTTTTGGCACACCCGCTGGCTACGCCACTGACTGTAGGTGCTGATGCTGACTTGTGTCGTGTCAAAAAGTGATAACGTTCGTCCACCAAAAACTGAATCACCCAGTTTATATCTAATATCGTAACAACTGCATTTATCTGGATCAAACAGTCATAACGTGCAGTAAACATAACGTCATGTCCTGTTGTATACGTGTTTGGTATGTCTTATATTCGTGTCTATCCTCTGCATTATTTTATCTGTGTTGTAAATTATAGCCATCCAATCTCGTTTTAACACTTTAAAAGCCCTTCTTGTGTAGGTTTAGAGGGGGGAAACAAATCATGTTTTTAGTGATAATAGCAAGATTTCTAACCAGACAGAGCTATTGTGACAACGCCATAAAGGCTAAATGCTTCTGTGTGCAAAGGAAATCCGTTTCGGCAGATGATCATGTTTGGCTCACCAGTAATTAAAGTCAGCACCTGTTCAGTTCAAGTCACAGGCAATGCAGACAGCAGGGCAGGGAAATTACATGTAGGCAACTTTGGAGCATGTTAATACCTAACACACCTCTCTCAGGTGGTGATTTTTATTTTTATTTATTTATTTACTTATTTTTTTACAACTAATAATAACAATAATAATAATTACTATTATTGTTGTTGTCTGTGTAGATAACATGGGAAACTTTGGAGCATGTTAATACCTAACACAACTCTTTCAGGTGGCGATTATTATTATTATCTAATTCATGAATACTGCTGAGTAGTTCATAATTAATAAGTAAATTTATTGTTAATTTTGTGCTGTGTATTTTCCAGTGGAAACATCGAAGTCACTTACTTCTGACCAGTGAAGCCACTGGCTGGTTTGAGATGAGTGAGCAACCCAGTATACCTGAACCTGAACAAGGACAAGAGGCCCTCTATCCTCCCATCAAACAAATGAAACTTGACCTTGGACGCAGCACATCCCAGAGTACAGTCAGTAGACTGATATTTGAATTTGTGATCGATGATGTTCAGTCTTTCTCCTTGGTTGAGCAGCCTTCATTCAAAAAGCTCGTAGAGGGAATCAGTGGTGGCAAAACAGTCATGTGCAGAAAGACACTGGTGCAGCGTATTGAGAGAGAATTTGCTGCAATGAAAGAAACCTTGACTGCAACACTTCAGAAAGTGACAACAGCAGACTTGTGGACTGCACATAACAGAAGCTTCTTTGGTATGACATGCCACTGGATTGAGGAGCAGACTATGGAGAGGAGGTCTGCAGCTCTGGCCTGTGTACGAGTGAAGGGACGGCATACTTTTGATGTCCTTGCTGCAAAAATCTGTGAAGTCCATGCAGAGTACAAAATACAACACAAAGTAAGGGCCACAGTCACAGACAACGGGAGCAACTTTGTTAAGGCCTTCCGTGAGTTTGAAAGAACCGAGGAGGCAGCACCAGACGAGTTGGATGATGGAATAAGGTTCCTGGACATGAATGCCATTCTGGAGATGGAGGGAGATGAGGAGCTTCATTTTTTCCTCCCCCCTCATCAAAGATGTGCAGCACACATGCTCAACCTTGTTGCCACCAATGAAGTGGATAAAGCAGCATCAAAAGGGCCATCCCGGAAAGTGTACCGAAGTGCGATGGGCAAGTGTGCTTCTATATGGAACAAGGCACACCGGTCATCAGCAGCTGCAGAAGCAGTTCAAGATATTGCCAACATGAAGCTTTCTGTTCCATGTGTCACAAGATGGAGCTCTGAATATATGGCCATTTCCAAACTGATTGGACTTACAGAGGATCAGCTGGGTGACATTTGTGGAAGGCTTGGAGTGACCAGGCTACATCCTCACGAGCTGACTTTTCTCAGGGAATATATAGCTGTGTTACAGCCACTTGCACAATCCATTGATCTTATACAGGGGGAGAAAAAGTGCTATCTTGGGTTCCTCATTCCAACCATCTTAAGCCTCAAGTCTAAACTCTCTGAGAAACTGCCGCATGTGATCTACACAGCAAACATCATCACTGCAGTCACTGAGGCACTTGACAGTCGCTTTGGTGGCATGCTGAGCAGCCATGAAGCAAAAATGGCAGCAGCCACCATGCCAAAATTTCGCTTGTGTTGGCTCCCTGCAGAGAAGAAGGAGGGTATGTGCAAGACAATGGTTCAGGAGGCAACATCTTTGGAATCCAGAGCATCTCCTGCAGCTGAAATGCACAGCACTCATGAGACTGAGGGATCAGATGAGGAGTTTTTTGTGTTTGTGAAGAAAAACAGGGCTGATAAAAACACAGCTGAAGAGGAGGTACGGCGGTTCCTCGATGACACTGTGAAGACCATGGATTCCCTACATGCATTTCCCTTGGTTAAGCAGCTCTTCATCAAGTACAATACTACACTGCCTTCCAGTGCCCCAGTTGAACGTCTGTTCAGTTATGGAGGAAACATACTTACCTCACCTCGGAGCAGAATGTCCGATGACCACATGGAGCAAGTCCTCCTCCTTCGTTATAACAGAAAGTTTTGCCCAAAGTCAGGTTTTGATTGAATGTAGGCCTGCAGTTGGAATTCACATTGGTATGTGCTGGGCACCAGTGGTTACCAAACTCAACTGCGACTGTAAAGGCAGCTGATGTTCTTTTCTGATGTAAACCTTTCTCTGTTCTTAAATTGCAGGTAATTGAATTTAAAATCTCATGCCTGAATTTGATATATGATTTATTTCTTTTAATTTATTTTTGAAAATTAAATAGGTGGGCACCTGTTTTGTTAAAAAAATACAGTGGATGGTTTTAACATTAAAATAGTGCCTTCTTTGTTAACCAAGGAACATATTTTATGTTTGCTTTGAAAAAGCATATTCTGTCAACTTTGTAAGCAATACTTTAAGTTGGAATCAGTAGGTGCACTGCCTAAATTTGCTTCATGGTATGTGGACACATGGTTTGTTCAAAAAATACAGCTCTTAACCCATGTACTAAAACACAGCCTTCTCTGTTTACCTTGTGAAAGGAACATATTTTCTGTTAATTTTGAAAAAGGAGAACATTTTAAGTTTGCTTTGAAAAAGCATATTTTTTCTACCAACTTTGTAAACAATACTGTTTTGTAGCCAAATACTTGGATAATTTGGAATCAGTAGGTGTACTGCCAGAAATTGCTTTATAGTTTTATTTTTCTTTTTTCCTTTTTTAAAATTCAATATATGGACAGCTGATTTGTCAAAGATATTGTGGGTTCTCTCAGTCTGTGTTCAACTAAAACAGCATTTCCTGTATGCAGTGTAAAAGGAGATGTCATCATTGTATGTTTCTCTAAAAAAATACACTGAGCAGATGACACATCTTTTATACTCTCTTGTCTTTATTTGCATGTTTGGTATTGAAGTAATCCAAAAGTAACTAAAAGTAATCAGGTACATTACTTTAATATTGTGATACTTGGAGTAAGTTACTGATTACATTTTTTAACAGGTAACTTGTAATTGTACTGAACTACATTTTTAAAGTAACCTTCCCAACCCTGCATATATGACAGATTTCACAGAAAGTGTAACCAACAGGTCTCACTGTACTTTACAGGATGAAATGATAAATTAATGGTATATATGCCGCTTATTTCATCGATGACATAAAAACAAATGTTTCCAGGAAGTTTCAGACCTGGATTGCTGCAATTTTGGTAAAAACAAAGGGGGGGATTTAAAAATTTGGTCTTGTTGCTGATGTTACATGAACGAAAAATTGGTGTTCACAGGACGGAACTCAAACGGTGCCAAGACTGAGCCAATGCCAAAGAGTAAAGGGAAGGCACACCAGTGACCAAACTGCTGATCCACAATAAGCAGGGCTTTGTTAAAAGTCTGCAAATCTACTCTTGAACAGTGACTTTAAATGCAAAGTTTTTCCCACGGTATTATTTTGAGACAATAAAATTCATACACTGGATAATGAGTCAATCCTGCCCACTCATTTCCATGTTCCTCATCCATCCTGGAGTTCTGAGAGGAAGGAGAGACACTTTGTTGGGCTACCCTGTAGTATGGATGTGCCAACCCCTTTAAGTCAAACCAAGGTTGGTTTGACAGGGACTGGAGAGAGTTCGACCGTTTAATATAAAAAACGTTCGAACTTGGCATGCATGTGAAAATTCAATAACTGATCTGGGTGTGCCATCTAGTGATAGAATATTGCAACTGCGTGCATAAATCTGCAGCTCCGTTTCCATTGGCGAACAAATCTGCACAAAACGGTTTAAATACCCTGCCAGCAGCCGCCAAATCTCACAGCAGTGCTGTACTGAAATTACAGGTTGTTGCTAACGTTATCACTGTGGACGGAAATTTTTACCTTTCTGACAAGGGACACAAACGCGAGTTGGTGAAGATTCTACAAGGCCAAGAAGTAAACATCCGTTAGCAATATACCCCGCTTTCACACTACCGGTTGTTATAAAATAGAGACTTAAATGCGGAATGCAGAGCGAACGTTGACCACACATCGGACAGAAATTACGTTCGCAGCAAAAACTGGCTTCTCAGCATGAAATAGGGCTCAGGATATTTCAAAATGGTATCTCGCATGGTAAATTACAGAATGGGGCACATATTCCTGGCCAGACCCTCAGTAGTAGATGTACTGTTCTTTTCACGGTGGCCCTGTTAAATCTATCAAACTTGGAACAGCAAACAGGAAAAGCAATAAAAGGCGTTGCTAACCCAGCTAGCCATCGCTGTTTGTCGTAACAAGTGCGGGAGAAGCCCCGGGTGTCAGCTCGTCCACGATCACTTGCCTGCTGCAGAATCTTTAAATCGGGTCGGTCAGGTCCAAGCTCCTTCATGCTCTTTTGCTCTTCCAGTGTGACGCTACGCCTTGAGAATAAGTTATTCCGCAGTGAAATATCCGAGTTTTCCGCGAATCCAGTTGTAGCTGCCATTTTTACATCTATCGCACAGAGAGTGAGCGTGTATCTTCTTCTTCTTCTAGTTTAACGGCGGTTATTTTCCAGCTTATTGGTGCATTACCGCCACCATCTGTTCCAGAGTGTAGACCATACAAAAGACTTACAGTCCAACTCCTTTACCTGACTTATATATATATGTATTTAAAAAAAAATGTGAAATTTTCGGTGTATGTTGCAGGTACTTATTTGAATATATTCCGTGAGTTTTATGGCTATAGGCCAAACAATTTCTGATTTATAGTCTGATTTGTGTTTTACCATTCTGCTTTGTTTAGCAGTTATAGCGCCCCCTATCAGTCAATTTGAATGACATTTTCTGGTTAGGTTGCAGGTACTTATGTGAATATATCCTGTGAGTTTTATGGCTATAGGTCAAACAATTGCTGATTTATAGTCTGATTTGTGTAATACCATTCTGCTTTGTTTAGCAGTTATAGCGCCCCCCATCCATCAATTTGAATGACATTCCCTGGTTAGGTTGCAGGTACTTATGTAAATATATCCTGAGAGTTTTATGGCTATAGGTCAAACAATTGCTGATTTATAGTCTGATTTGTGTTATACCATTCTGCTTTGTTTAGTAGTTATAGCTCCCCCTATCAGTCAATTTAAATGAAATTTTCTGGGTATGTTGCTGGTATTAATTTGAATATATCCTGTGAGTTTTATGGCTATAGGCCAAACAATTTCTGATTTATAGTCTGATTTGTGTTATACCATTCTGCTTTGTTTAGCAGTTATAGCGCCCCCTATCAGTCAAGTAGTATGAAATTTTCTGGGTATGTTTTGGGTACTCATATGAATATATCCTGTGAGTTTTATGGCTATAGGACAAGCAATTGCTGATTTATAGCCTGATTTTTGTTATAGCGCCCCCTAAGGGCCGATTTGCATGAGCCTGTCAGGGTATGTTCCTGGTCATTATATGGACATATTCTGCAAGTTCTGTGATGATTGGTCCAGTGGTTGTTGAATTTTGTCCATTTATGTGCTAAGCCACGCCCCTGATGAAATTCATTGGTTAATATCTTGGAAACAAAATGAGATTTCAACAAGCTTTATGCAATCTTTTATAAGCTTGGTCCTCTGATGATCCACACCAAATATCGAAGGAATCGGACATGAAAACCTGTTTTTCTTGAATAATAGCGTGACCATTAGGCTGATTGAGTTTAAAATGCCATGGTAAGCATTTACACACAACTTCCAACCAGTGTGCAATATTTCAGGACTCTGCCATTTACCATCTGACGGGAATTTGCAAAAACATTTCTGAAGAAGAAGGAAAATAATAATAATAATAATAAAAAGCGAAAACAATAGGGTTTCAGCCCTACGGGCTTGAACCCCTAATAATAATAATAATAATAATAATAATAATAAAAAGCGAAAACAATAGGGTTTCAGCCCTATGGGCTTGAACCCCAAAAAATAAGTTGAAAGATCCTGAGAAATAACAAGAGTTTGCATGCTTCACATGCAAACTAAGAAGTGCAGCAAAAGCCAACAGGTCAAATGTAACAAAGGGGCAGGAAAATCAAGTAAACTGACAACACAATTGGGTGCAACAAAATTAAGGGAAACCAAATCAAGCGGCAACAAAAATCAGGAAATAAAGTAAACAGAATTATGGTAAACAAAATTAAGTGCAACAAGATTGTGTAAGGGCAACAAATTAAGGGAAGTAGGGACAGGATTCAGGGCAGTGGAGCAGGGGAAAGGTGGAGCCTGAAGAGGTGGGTTTTCGGGCGGCGCTTGAAGGTGCTCAAGGATTCTGCTGTCCTGGCCTCGATGGGTAGATCACCAACGAGGTACCAGGACAGACAACAGCCTTGAGCGGGAGGGGGAGAGCGGAGAGGGGGAGGAGCCAGGCAACCAGAATATATGCTTCAGTCATTAAATCAGATTTGGGCCTGTGCATGAATACTGGAACAAGGACAGTGGTCCGATTGCATGGCCTAATTGAGCTATTACCGTAGCTTGACTTAACTGTGCATGTAAACGTACTGAATGTGAATAGGGATATTTTTCAGATATATTTCAGCTCATTATAAAAAGAAAAACCAAAATGAGGTTTTTTTTTTTTAGTCTGTGATAAATACAGTATTGAGCAAGAGTCTTAGGCACCTACACACTCCTGAACTGGCAGCAAGGGCTCGCATACGAGCAAGCCTTGTACATAGTTCACCAGTTGGGCATTCCAGACTCGGGTAGGATTGCAGATGCCAAATAAAAAATTAAAGTCTTAGGCACCATTTTTTTGGGGGGTTTTTTTTCTTCGTTTAAATTTGATGTTGGATGTTTATTTTGTTTTTCACATTAGTAATGCTATAGATAAAAAGCACACTTGGAGCACTGAATGTGATTTTCCAGTTGATACAAATAATATGCGGCAACAGAGCTCTGATGTCAGCATCATCACGGCTGTGTGGGAACACCTGGGGAGACAGACTCAGGTGAGACAGAGAGACTGCGGAGGAGCTGTGGAATACACTCCAATATGCTTAGAAAAACCAAACAGCGAATAATCTTATCAAAGAACAAAATCGCAGGACAGTGTCCCAAATTTTTAGCGGAGAGATAGTCACATAAATATTTATTTGAGTTTTTCACACATTTTTCAAAATTTGAAAACCTTAAATTTATATGTTTGGCAGCATCTTTGCATCATGGAATTGTGTTAAATGCGCCTAAAACTTTTGCACAACACTATACAAAACAGATACGTTCATCAACTTAATATATGCTGATATTACTGTATATTACAGTTCAATGTCCCATCTTTTCAACCATTATACTTCATGACTTAACATCAAAGATAAAGACCGCCTTGCTCCACGCATAACATTGGGGAATGTCTAGGTCAAACCAATTTGGGATGTCACACCCATCTCTTTGCTCAGATTTGTCTGTAGGGAGCCAATTAAATTTCAGAGGATCGAGATAGACACCGCGCTGCAAGCCTCCAATCACAGTGCTCATCTGTGTTGTGGTGGTACCATTTTTTCCCTCAAAACTAACTGCTAATGAAGTACCAGTTTCAACCAAAAAAAGAAAGAAAGTAGAATTGTTGTTGAAAACCTATTTGTACTTTCCATTATTCCCTTGGCTTTAATAACAGCTCGTTTGAAAGAACGCATTGAAGAACCACCCAGCTGACTCGTCTGACTATTTAAAATGAACCCACGAGTTTCCATAGATTTGTATGGCATTTGTAAGTGTCGTGTTTTATTTTTGTATTTAAGGGAAACAGGGATAATCCAAAGAATGTTTTCCTTTCCTTTGTATGTATAAGGTTCCACAAAGTATCAATCTGCGTCCAAGCCCGCGTAATTAAAAAGCAATTAAGGATTTTTTCTTCAGGTGAAATATATTTCTCCAAAATAAATACCTGTATGTATAACTTTTCAGTCGTGGCATTGAGGGCAACAGGGAGGAGGAGTTGGAAAATCCAAGGCGAGCAAGAGCCAAATTGGAAATCTCTGCTCATGTTATTTCTTGCAGGTCTTGGAAAGTAAAAAGAAAATCACCAATTTAAGCTTTGATGCCTCAGTATATGAAGAGCCAGTCAGAGTTTTTGATATTTGCACTACTTCAGGCTGTTCCAGAGGTTATCTGTGAAATGCCCCTGCAGGTGTATCCTAATTTAATGCCAACCTCAGACTTCTCTCTGCAGTTTAATAGTGCTTTCCAAATAGCCTCTTTATAAATCATCATCCACCTTTTAGGTTTGATGTACATTTGTATCGAGCAAATCATTTTATATTCTGTTGAGGCAATGGTGAACATAATGAATAATAATTCTGTGCTGACACTGCAAGTCCATGTGTTTTGATTTAAGCCTGCTTCTATCATAAGAAAAATAGAACAAAAAAAGTCATATCTGGACTTGCCTCGTTAAATTGTTTTGTTCAATTTATACAGGTCTTCTTTATGATGTAATAAATTTTATGCAACAGGAAGCTAGTGTCTCAATTTAAAAAAATTATACAATTTTATTTTAACAATAAAAAAGATTTACAATTCTTTCCTCAACACAGCAGTTGTCAAACATTTTGTATTTTATCATTACATAACCTGGATGAATGATGTGACAACATAAATGTATGGATGCCCTAGGCTCAAACTGCGCACTTAAGCTGAAACTTGAGATTGCTCATTTGGATGAAAGGGTGATGAGCAGAAGTTCATCCTTAAAAATTTGTCATCGGTACTTTAGTTATCTCTCTCCTACTCCTGCTCTTCTGCCAGGCATATTCGTCTGTCTCTCTCTCTGGTCCCATCCTCTCATTCCCTCCAACAGGGATTCCACAGAATTATTTACCGTTCTTTCTCATCCCCAGGAATGAGGTGCTCGGTGAAATATCTGGATGGTGACTCGTCTCTGCCGCACTTTTAGAGGCTCTGTGTTTTCGCCTACAGGCTGGAAGCCAGCTAAATCATTTTTATGGAGGTGGGGCCGAGGTGGCTGCGAGCAGGGAGGACTCAAGCGGTGACTCGTCGGAGGTCGCTGTGGCGGCCTTCCCCTGACCCAGGCAGCTGGAATGAGATGAATCGGAGCAGCACTGAGCATTCTTGTGGCTCCAGACTTTTTCAAAGGAGGTGACCGCCTACGCTCCTCGCCATGGCGTGAGGTATTATACAGCCGAGCAGGTCAGAGGTTTCTGAGCTTGACGTAAACTAAATGCAATAACAGCAAAGCGTATGGAATGTTTTTTTGGGGAGGACTTAAATTGGCAGAAGAACAAACCGATGCAATAGAATTGTTTGTATGCTTAGTTAGCTATTTATAATGGAATGATTTTGTGGCAAGTCACACAGCAGAGGCCTTTAAGCACGTCTTTTATAGATTTCTTGCCTCTCAACAACAACAAACATTGCTTTTTTGGAGGGATAAATTCACCAATCGGCCGCAACAGTAAAACCACTAATGAAATATTGTATAGCTTCCACTCGTCCTTTCAAACCGCTACATCAGACTGACATCCACTTGAACTCTTAAAGTAACCCAGGGTTTCCCTTTATCCCAGAGCATCAGATTCCCGCAATTACCTTGTCTATTTCTTGCAGTTTGTCCCCCAATGCTCATTATGTAAAAAAAACAAAGATAAAATACATTTGCAGATAGAACTCACTTTTGGTGGAAGACCAGGTTATAACGGACACTTAGACTGGTCTGCTGCGACAAAACACTATGTGTAGGTGGGTGTGACGCACTGTGGGTTGTGATGCATTCCTCTCGTTAATATAAATTCTCAGTGACTTGTACCCCAGGATCTCTGGCTTATACCGGACAGAATAGCTTTCATTGCCCTTGTGCATCAATAAGCCTTGGACACCTAACACCCCGTGGTTGTTTAATGGTTTATCTGTCCTTGGTTTGTTCCAGCGCTGTCAGAAGGCACTCATCTCTGCTGACTGGGAGCACCCTGAACACTTGCGGCTTTGGAGATGATCTGACGCGTTCATCCAGCCATAATGATTTGGCCCTCGTCACTCAGGTCTCGTTCCTCTCACATCCAACTCATCATCTGCAAGAACTGACTGTTCGCTTACCATCTAAGGTCGGCTCACAGACCTTGACATGTGCCTGCATGTAACAAGATGATCAACATTGTTTGCTTCATCTGAGATGGTTTAAATGTATTAGCTCATTGGCTTATTGCAGTAAGAGATCTCAGACCTCTTTGTTACAGGCCTTTTTTGTTAACTTACGTGCTGGATCAATCCTCAGTCCATTGTCAGTGGACGCGTGACTTGAGCATGTGGTGATAGAACACTGGTTTAAAGGTAATGTCTTGCTAACTAAATCTAAAATGTTGGTTTACACGTGGCCATGTCTTCATGGTTCATCACTTTCAGGAGTGTTTTTTTTTTAAATGTTATCTGCATGTATATATGCTGAATTAAGCAATTATTCCAGTAGAACTAAAAAGTGTGATAATAATGATTTTCTTCTTAGCTTTCCTTGCAATAGGTGTGAGGGCAGTAATATATTTTGAATGAGTGGTAAAGTGGCGTTGTATTGCCAAGAGAGAACTGCCAGGTGAGTGATAAGTTGGCGTTTTCATTTTAATGTCCGAGACCTGCAGTTGTCAGGAGTAAAATGAGCTACATTTTCAAAAAGGAAGGATTTGTCTTTGGTAAAGAGATATGCAGTGAGTAAAAAAAAGAGATAAAACTGCTGTGAGCAGAGGAGACCCAGGTCATTGTCCTCATTGAAAATGGGTTTTTTCCCCATTTGTTTCAATCTGGGCAGAGGGGGAGATAATTGCAGGAACAAGGATTAGCCACCAGGGCATTTACATAACGAGGAAGAGAAACTAAAGAAAATGTGGAAAACTTGCTGTACCTAATAATTTTCTCACTAAGAATTTAGCTGACCGGAAGAGACATTAGGGAGGATAATTAAAATTTTGAGTAAGAGGTCAGAATCTGGGCGGAAAACATCCCTTGAAATGGATGAGATTAGTGACCCGATTTCAATCATTGTTTTGGGTCAACATGTTAATTTCCCTTATAATGAAATGTTTAGGCGAGTGAATAATAAATTCTATAAAATGTTTAATTCACGTGCCTTAATAGGCAACTCTTCATGAAAAAACTGCTGTGGAATATCCACGTTAAATTTTGTCATGTCCTAAAGCCCCTGTCACACTGTGGCGACTTAGGAGGGCGAATCCCCGCGAACTAAAAAAAAGTTTAAAAATCTTGGCAATTCGTATTGGGCTCTTGATGGATTCTCCCTCATTCGCCGGCATTCTTGGCCAGTCTCAGAGGGGCTACGACTGTTTTGAAATGTTCAAAACATTTGCGGTCCAAGTGCGATTTATTTTTCATCGTACTGTATTCCAACTGGATTCTTGGAGCCAGTCGTGGCGATTCGCATATATTCTTGATCATTCGCAGGGGGTCGTACCCTGGCTATCTCCAGAAATTGACCCCTGTGACGTCATGATCCCATAAAAAGTTGTATATTTCGGCGTGTCCACATTTCCTACATTCGCACTCAATCCTACTGCGTTCATTCTCGGTCAATCGTACAGCATTCTTACCCAAGCGTAGTGAGTTCATACTGCGATCATATACATTCGTTGTGATTCTTCATGATTCCTACTCCAGTCTTCTAGCTTCGTACAAAGTTCATACGTGACTCGTACTACATGCGTGATGATTCTTGTTCATTCTCTCTACAATCACTGCCGACATACCTACGGCAATCTCACAAAATACCTACAGCATGCGCACCACAATCTTAGGGCATTTGTGTATAGGTTCAGACAGGGCCCAGACAGGCGAATGACGACGACAAAAATAATCCCCCCAGTTCGCGGGGATTCGCCACAATAGTCGCCACTGTGACAGGGGCTTAAGCAAGTCGTCACACCTGTGTGTAATGATTGTTTAATTGAAAAAGATTGAAATGCGATTTTTTTTGCGTTCAACTGATTCTCATCTGAACGAAGACAATTAGCTATACCTGAGAGGGGAGATTTCAAGTTTGTTTTACCAGGGAAAGTGACTGAAAACAGATCAAGACTAATAAGCAGTTTAAAGTCATGTTTATGACCCTCCTTATTCTCTGTCCACTGCTAATAACATGATCCAACCCCAAATAAGACAAAATCCACTACCTATGTACCTAGGACAATCAGTGACTCCAGCTGGTTGCACTAAAATAGCGAGCCAGTCAATCAACTATCAGAGTCAACCCTCGAGACTGCTGGAACAGGGTAAGAACCTATTAAGAAGAGACACACGTTGTGACACCCATGAGAATTCCTCCTTTTTTTACACCCCTGGTATGACACAGTCACTAGACCTAGTCCAGTACCAAAGCAGTATTTGTGAAGAAAGCATGGCAATGACAAGCATGCTGCTCTCAGCGCTGTTTACATTTCTGGAAACTTTGCCAGCGGACTTAACAGGGAGCAGAGCAAATAATTTTCACCATTGAAATGTTGATTCCTGTCTGTTTGTTTTGTGAGAAAAAAAGTTACACGCCAAAAGAGCGAGGCAGAGCCTGAGGATGTTTTTGTAAGGGTGTGATACCAGCATATCTTGGTGTGATAATCGGTAAGAGCAGCTGTTGAGCATTATTCTTATGACACCGCAGGTGGATCCTGACTGTGTTTCAACCTGTTTACCTGTGGAGGGAAGACTTACCTCACTCAGCGTGGCAAAGGTGAAGGTTCAGAACAAGAGCAAGCTGTCTATCCTTCTCATATGCAAACAGGTATCAAGCTGTCACCCTGCCCTCTCACTGCCTGTCAGTTTATTGAACATGAATCATTTGCAGATGTGAGGTACGCTATTTGTGAGCACTCCGATGTTGTGTTACTGGTATTTTGGGCGTTGTTTTTCAAAGCACTGACAGGAGAACGGGTGGTTCATGAGCAAATGTATTGGTTTTGGCATTTATTTGGGCCTTCCTGAGAACAACCCCATATCTTACATTGTGATGGTGCCAGACAATGATGAATGACTTATTGATTCATGTGTGAGTTTGTGGGAGTTTGTAGATGTATATCTGTTTGTATACGCAAATTTGAGGCTGTGTACGCAGTTTTTCACCCAAAATATCGTCTATTTAGTTCCCACTAATCCATCATCTCCGCTTTCATTTTTTAATCATATATTGACGAAAAACAGTCGATTAAAAATGTCTAGCAATTAATTCAACTCTAACAGAGTACATGTGAGTTCAATAGGGATGGCATTTACTCTAAGTGCTGAATCAACACTAAATATATCACAGTATAAACAGGGAAGAGGAAGGAATGTTCAAGTCAAGTTCAGTAGGGGTTTTCAAGTTCAAAATGATATGCAGACGTTTTAGACAATTGATACTTTCTTGGCAGCTAATCAAATATATATCATTTTTGATGAGAGCGGCATCAAACTACGAAAGAAGGCAGCTTGTGGGGGTGTTAATTTAAGGTTTCATGTCTGAACATAAACTGTGTCTTACTGGCTCCCCACATCTGTGAAAGACACAGAACACATTCTGTGTTAAATTGTAGACATGAAAATTCACAGCATGTCTCACCACATCCATCAAACTCTAGAGACAAGCTTTCGGCAGGATCATGGTTCCTTTATATTTGATTTCAGGTGCACAAAGATTAGTTTAAGCACATCCATCAGACTTATCTTCATACCAATCATTTGCAATGATATAAAAATTAACATATTCCAACCTACAACCATAAAACAAATACATATTATAATAGTGCACATGGAATGAGAGATGTAACACAAATGAAAATATAATTATACATACGTAACAACAAACCCAGAGTTTTATTTTCAGGCCTCTGTATGGTATAACTGCAATTTACTAGGGGAAGCTAAGACTAAATGATAATAGTCCTGTTGTTTTGGTTAACAATTTAAATGTATTTCTAAATATCATGTAATTTATAACTTATCTGACATTTGCTCATGTTTTGTTTTATGATTTTATGATAGATTACACTGAGTCATAAAATGTAATCATAAAATTATAAATTCATCAACAGTAAACTAAGTCAGACATTGTGTAATGTTGTGCTGACTTACTCAGCATACATTCGCAGAAAGTTGCATTTAAGAAATGAATACTTTGCGGCAAATTAGATTCTTCCTTTGTATTGTTGTGGACAATAAAGTTGAATTTTTTACTAGTAAGCTCATTTGATTATGAAAACTGTTATTGTCTAAAATATTAATTCTGAGTTATTACCTAATGGTGACTTGGTAATGGTACCTTAACATCACCAAATAAATAATTCAAAATGAAGTTTTACCGATGAAATAAACAAATATATAAGTCAATGAATCCTCATTTGAAACTCCAATCTTCCTCCCTGTAAGCCTGCAGGTCACCATCACGGACGGAGAGAGTGAAGTGTCGGGCCCCAAATTGACTTCCTTCTCCCCCCTGCCCCAGAGGTGTCTCTTCTGCCCCTCAGGACTCCGATCCTGCCCAGACCTCCCTCAGTCCTATTCTGCTCATGCTGCACCCTGTCTCAGAAGATTCTTTGCAGTGACCGTGTGATGAGAAGATGACCCTCTTGAAGGGATTTCCTGCTGTTGGGCAGGAAGGTGATTTTTCAGGTGGCTTTTTTTTCCTGAACGGCACAGTCAAACAGTTGGCCAAACGCACTGACCCCAGGGAACAGGTTGCTGGAGAAGGGGCAGCAGCACCCAGGGAAGAGGACTGAGAGAGCCGCCTCTCCTATTGTTCTCCCTCAGACGCCGTCTCACGCTCCACTGGGGGCAGGTGGTCGGGGGCATCAGTGGAGGAAGCTCAAGGCCAGTTCTAATCTCCTCTCAAAACAAAAAGAGACCTTTTCTATTCATCTAAACCTAACAGTGAAAAGGGAGCAACCTCATCTGAGCCACAGTGGAAACATTGTCGCTGTTTACTTGGGATGTCTTTTTGGACAATACTTATTAATGTTGTGGTTATTGAAATTGCAATGGGCCTATCTTTGAATTTGCGTAGTACACTGAAAAAATATCTTTGAGAATACATACAAATTTTCAGTCACGTGAAACAATTTTATTCTCGCAAGCCTAATTCTGACTTGTGTAGAGACGTAATATGCGACATGTGGGTATTCTCCCTGCTTTGAAGAGCTCAAGCTGATTTTACAATGATTTACCGAAAATAAATTAAGCTGGGCATGAACAGTTGCCGTATTGGTTAGAAACTACAGTCAAGGTGCCACATCCGCAAAGCCTTGCTTAGGAAATCAGCCTGCAACACTCCAAGTGGAAAGAGTCCCAAAACCGCAGGAGCACGCCATAGGCCATACCATGCTTTTTAAATTGAGCTGTACCACGTCACTCACTTAATTACTGTAACTGTGTTCCACCTGCACCGCAAATTGTGCAAAGCCACATGGGAAATGTATTGTGACATGGTAACAAGGCAGCATTCTGTCCCCTTACAACCTGTCATGCCCTGAGGCTAGTTAATGACCTTAAAGCCACATGGGCAATCTGTCTCTGCACAGCCCAAAAGGCTTGCACCGAAGATCAGCCTCTGATTTATGTTGGAAAATAATCCTGAAAAAATTTGATTGTACTACGTACATTCCTTATTTGATCGGTGATTGATGAGTTGTTTTGCATTTTGCATTGTGGTTGGCACTGTTGTATGAGCAAAAAAAAAAAAGAAAAATCACTGATTGACAGGGCAGGAATGATGCCTAGCTGGGTAAGTTCATCACAGACAATGTTGGCAGAGAGGTACTGTCAATAATTCAAAGATTGTTGTGATAAAAAATGGAATGCACATTATTTAACAGATTTTTTTCCCTTGACATTAAGTCAAACGCAAACAGGAATACCCATAATCACTTGCACGCATACACTGGCCAACTATGGCAAAAGGAAGCAAGTTACATAGAAATGTATGATATTTGCTTTCTTTTGCCATGCATGGTTGGGCAGATACTGGCCATAAAAATACTGGTAATAAATCACTTGGGCAAAGAATATCCATATACATACAGAAAGCATGAAACGACTACAGGGTGTTGGGTGCCTAAGGCTCATTGATACACAAGGGTGATGAAGTCTATCTCGTCTGGTCCGAAGTGACAGGAGCGCTACTGTAGCAGAAGTTGCATAAAATTTTAATGATACCTATGAGAAGAAATTGTGACAACACACAACACATCACAACCTGCTGTATAGCACATTGTAGCTGCAGTCAAAGTGTCGATTCTTACCCCAGTCCGCGCCAAAAATACCCTTTAATGGGCACGTGAGCATTGGAATTGGACTGTGGTGTAAGTGAAGGTTGCCTTGTCCAGTGAGTCTCATTTTCTTTCAAGTCATGTGTATAGGCCAAGTGCATGTGCGCCGTTTCCCTGGGAAGCGATGGCTTTGGGAAGCAGTGTGAGGAGAACAGAAGCCAGTAAGGGGAGCATGATGCATGGAGAAATATTCAGTTGGGAAAGACTGGGTTTGGGAATTCAAGCGGACATCAATTTCACTCAGCTGTTTTGGCGGCATGAGGGGGACGACACATCATAAGGCGGGCGGTTCTAATGTTGTAGCTGATCGTTGTACTTTTCTTTAATTAAGCACAAAGATTTACATTCGCGGCTCCCCACAACTGAATGAGTGTCCATTAAGTTTTTTTTTTCCCTCCAGCGTAAGGCACTGCAGTGTGTTTTCTTATGCTAACGTGAGGAGCTGCATTAAATCAGCCGGCAGGCTGGCTTTGTTTGTTTTCACAGCATATCTTACCCTCACCCTCTGTTTGTTGATTGGGGTAAGATTTCCTGCTTTGTAATGCGAGAGGCTGCAGGAATGTGTCAGCAGCACTCCTTGGATTGGAGGCGATTTCACCGCTCAGACCTGGGCGAGACACGCAAGGACCACACTACTCGGCCCGGAGCCAAAATCATGCACCTGAGCACAAACACAACAAAGGTGCTGTGATTATGCAAAAAGGCAGACGCATCATTTCAGGAAGATCACATTGAAGAAATTAAGGCAAAACCCGGGGTTTAATAGATTTGCATTGACAATGACGGGATTGCGAGCTGTAAAGAAATATCGTTTGATGTTAATGACCTCGTATCCCCTTTGAGCTGGGGATGTAACCATCGAAAAAAAAAGGCCTGCTATTTCATCAGGTGTGAAGCAGAATGTTTTCAACGTATAACTGAGCTGACCAGTTTTGGCACGTGTGGATCACTGCATGCGTTTGTGCTATTGTTGCATTCGACAAGTATTTTTCCATGACTCTAAAAAATGAATAAAAGAAAGACTGAACTTCCGAGTGAAGTAAAGAGAGAAACAGTACAGTTGCCATATTATAATCGATGCACATTTTCTTCACAGAAAAGTCCTGATGTAAAAGTGACTCCAACTTTGCTAAAATAATTCTTATCAAAGTTTTTACACATCCCGTTGATGTGATGCTGTATGACATTATATTTAAACTGGTATAATGAGAAATGTAGTCATTCAGAATACATTTTCTGCTTACGTTAGCAAATAAACTGTGCTATAGCAGGATTTAAAAATGATTGTGCTTCCTCATGTTACATCTAAAATTTACTATAGTTAAATATAGTTTACTACAGTAAAATTGATGTAAAGTATAGGAAACCACACTTTACTACAGTAAACTATAGTTTGTTGCAAATATTCTTTAGTAATTGAATATCATTTTGAATATCAGTTTGCTTTCTGTGATTTACTTTAGTATCACCGTAGTAAACTAGAGTTACAATAGTATATCTATAGTAATTCCGCAAAAAAATACCATAGTTACGATAGAAAACTATAGTATTTTTACTGTAGTATTTTGCGGTAATTTTTCATAAGGGAAGCGTTGGCATATCATATTTAAGAATGGGCCAGGTTCTTTACTTTTTTCTCATTTGATATCTGTCTGCACCTTGCTTCTTCTGCAGCAATGATGCCCTTGAACAATATTGCACTGCACAGCAATGCTGGCAGGAGTTTTTCGAGTGGTTGTGGGTGGCTAAGTGCGGCTCATAGAGGCCCTGTTTCATGACCGCGATTATGCAAGCATGAGGGAAAAGGAGGCCAGTCTCTCTGGTGATGGAGAGAAGGTTAATTGTGACCTGACCTCCTTAATGACTTCTTCTACAACAGTTCTTTCAGCTGGTTATCCTCACTGAGAATTAATTTTCTTTCAGGGCCTGGCATTCTCTTTCTCTTTCTTTGTCTCAGTCTAAATATCTCTTATTCCCTCCGAATGTCCATCTATTCATCCAGAGCTACTGATAAATTTTGTCCTGTATTTTGCGATCATGGTTCAGGCATTTAGCTGGCCGAGCCTGTTCGGGTCCTTCTCCCCTCCTCTGGGGCTTGTTCATGGCTCTCGACAGCGCCGCTGTCGGAGGCGGCGCTGACTGACTCTATTTCCCTCGGGTCCAGCCGCTGCCATTGTTTTCTCTCTGGCAGCTTTTCACTGGCCCTCTCTGACAGACAACACCACCGATTCTTCACTTCCTGTGCAGACTAAACAGCTCAGCGTCCACCCTCCCCTGCCCCTCATCAGGCCGTGTCACTGACAGCGCCCCCGCTCTCCTCCCAGAGTCCCTGCACAGATGTAGAGCAGGTAATAAAGAGGACCATGAGCTGAAATCACACTTTCCCTCTGGTGCCTATTTGGCCTCCATGAAACTGCAGATTGTTGTAGCGATAAGAATGTTGCAGGGAGCTCCACAGCCTTAGGAGAGGAAATGCCTATCTGATCAGATTTTTGCTTCAGATTTTTTTTCACTCGTTTTGAATGGACTTTTATCCTTAGCAACTTTCGTCTTGTCTGGGGAGGAGTCTCAGGAGCGTGTAAACAACGGCAGAGTCACTGAAAATTTGCAGTGGCCCGAAATGAGAGAGCATGCCCAGTCACGCTGGTCAAAAGAGAAACCAATCCATGTGTGAAAATCACCTGGATTCTGTCATCGTCTCAATGCTCAAGCTTGAGGGAAGAAGTTGTGCATGGTTTGTGTGTGTATGTGCTTGTGTGTGTGTGTGCGTGTGTGTGTGCGGTTTCAGTCAGCTCAACAACTGTCTAGTCATGCATGGCATGCAAGGAATCATCTCCTAAAATTAGGGAATATCAGTATCCGTGCTAAGTAATGAAGCAATCATTTTGAGGAGGAGGAGATGTGAAATAGAACAGCTTTCAAAAACTGAGCAGCACAAGATTTTTGTAATTAACTCTGGGGTTTTTCATGCTTAATTTAGCAAGTTAATTATCAATTACGGATAAAGTCATAACTATGAGTGAAACAGACTGGTGACATGGGATGTGAAATGCATGTGACCTTTGATGTGACTGATCAGAGTTGATTCATGGTGTTGAGTGATTGGTAATGGAACTCCAATTGGCCAAGATTGAGATGATCAACGTTATGCATTTTCCTTCTTCCACAAGAAGAGGTGATGGCCAATGGATGCTCAGCTGGTTCCAACTGTTATCTTTCTCAGGCGTTATCTTTGTCATTAGCTTGAGAACAATAAATAAACCTGGTGCACATGGTCAGCCCCACAACACCAACAGATTTGCACGCAAATGTTCAGTATTAGTTTTGATGAAAGTTCTGATGATTCAAGAGGGACAATTAAAAATATCTATTAGAACTCACACTCACTTACTCTGAGTTAGCCCTTAACGGAGCATTCCGGTGTGAAATTGACTTGGGGTATACAGAAACATGATAACGAGTACTAACTTTTGTTGATAACCCCACCTTCGTACGCACGCAACATTTTGAAATGGATGGCTTTTTAGCCGAAGCTCCCGACAGGCTTACAATGGTAGTGAATTGGGCATAGAGTTGCCATGCAAAGAAATCGTTATTTTTTCATCATTAACAAGGCTCAAAGTAGCTCCACACTTCATTGGTAGAATTGCCTGCAGACTGTTTATACAAACAGTACTTTGAGGTAGTTTCCAGTCGCTTTCATGTTGAAAGTCACGATAAGTCGATTGGACGAGCACAAACGAATAGATTGAAATATGTTCCCCCATCCTTCCTATTCATTCGTGCTCGTCAATCGACTTATTGTGACTTTCGAGATGGAGGCGACTGGTAACTACATCGAGGTACTGTTTGCATAAATTGTATTTTTTTAATAAACTACCGGTGCATTTTCAAAGTTCTCAGTGCCTCTTTTTAAATTTCAGGGCCCTCGGAATTCGACCGATGAAGTGTAGAGTTACGTTGAGCCTTGTTAATGATGAAAAAAATAGTGATTTCTTTGCATGGCAACGCGATGCCCGATTCACAACCATTGTAAGCCTGTTGGGAGCTTCGGCTAAAAATCCATTTATTTCGAAAAGTTGCGTGCGTACGGAGGTGGGGTATTCAACAAAAGTTAATACTCATTATCATCTTTCAATGCACCCCAAGTCAATTTCACACCGGAATTCTCCTTTAACCTGCGATTTAATCGCTGTTAGATCGCATCTGGAGAGACACCATGTCTTCAGTTGCCAATTACAACAATTGGAAAAGATCAATGAAGTGAAATGATTGAGATCAAGCCTGGACTAAAGGACGTGTCTTCGCCCCCCCCCCCCCCCCGTAGCTCCGCCACTGCTGCGACCTGTTCCATAGAAATAAAAAATGTTTGTTATTCTCTAGTGCAGAGCTTATACTTTTTTATTTATTTTTATTTATTTATCAGGCCTCTTCATTCCATTTGAGTTGTGCATGTTATGTAGATAGAGATTTGTTGTTTATTTTATTGGTTTTATTATATTTTATAGTTTGTTATAGTTTGTTCAGTGTTTAAAATATTGTGATGAAGATTTGCACAAATAAAAAAACATTGTTCTAATGAAAGCCACAGGTGTTAGCTCTCAAATACTTTTTGAATTTTGTTTCTATCTGCTACAGAGGCTGAGTAATCAGCTTTTTACAAGACGTTGACACCTGGATGCTGTTTTCCAGAAAACCTCAGGTTTTAGGGGTTCTTTTCAAAATGGCCCATAGGGTTTCATAGGCGTTTTTTGAATAGGCCTCAGGCCTAAATGGGTTAATCAAATGCAATTAGTTTTCCAACAATGTGCAGTTTTTCATTACTGATATGCATCAGCAATATCATGTTTCATTGGGACATATTACAATTTGAGTCTTTTCTCCTTAGTATTACAGAGATGGACGAATTGAGCACCCACATATAAGCATCATGTATGACTGTGCAAAAATGTGTTAAAAATCCATTATCATGTTACCAGGTGCACCGCCAGTTAGCCATTACAAGCCATCTGAAAATCTGTCTTTTCTGACATCACAAGGAGCCCCCCCGCCCCAATTAATGGAGGAACAGATAAATTGATGGGCTAAAGTTGATCAGTCCTTCTTGCCTCATTGGTAACTTCTTCTTTAATATGGCTTGTAATTGCTAATTGACTGTGCACCTGACATAGTACAGGACCTTTAAATGTCCCAGCAGAAAAAGTAAAAGAAATTGAGGCACTGGCCCAATACATATTTTAAGTTTAATTTTTATATGAAGAAAGGAGATCAGTTTAAAAATTGTGTTCACCACCATAAAGGGTGGAATTCTATTTGAGTGAAATTGTGCAACGAGCCCATCATTCAGAAGCAGGTTCGGCTGGATGAAATGCAAAATGCTTTGAATACTTGAAAAGATAATTACGGAGATTGTCTGAAGCACAATATTTTCTTCAGCTACGATTGCCTGCTGACGCATTCAAAAACTGCTTAATTATATCTATGCCAGTTGTGTGTGTGCCAGTATGCACTGATGTATTGGCGAAATGCTCATTATCATACTCTGGGAACATTCAAATGAAAATAATTTAACAAAAAGGGCCTATGGTATTCAATAGTGCATGGTCAAAATTTTGGAGAAAATACCATTTATAAAATTCAGTTCACAGGTTTCCATTCAGATGGGATAAATATTATCAGATGACCTCTACTATTATTATCAGAAGTCCTCTAAGTTTGATGAAAAAAATTATTTGATCTGTGGCAAAAAGTACCAAGATCACATAGATGGAAAGAAAGGTTGATACTTTCTTTTTTAAATCTGTTGTTGATGGCTAAAATAAACAAGCATTTATTTATTTATTTACTGCTATCCGCTACCTGGAGTGAAATTGCCATTTTTTTTTTGCGTGCATGACCGTTTTTCAAAAATCGGGCGACGTCAACTTCTTCCTGGTGTCCAAGTGGATATTCACACCAAATTTGGTGATAATCGGTGGAGAAATGTTGGAGAAAAACGTGAACATAAACACAGACAGACAGACATCGACCTCAAATATATTAAAGATTTATTTATTAATTTATTTTTTTTTATTATTATTTTTTTAATTCTTTGTGTTTTTGAGAAGATTGATTTCCCTCAAAGAACATAATGGAACGCTCTTCCTGTGACTCACCGTACAGACTCTGTTTTTGCCTCTAAGCATAATGTAAACAGACCATTATGACATCATTAATCAGGGCCTCAGATGTGGGCTCACAGCAGCATAAAACACTGGACTGAATCACTCACAAGCCGCTCAAGCTTGAAGCAGACTCGTGGTTTTAAGTCCCTAAGTGTAAGGTCATTATTCAAATTGCATGCCAATTTAGATAAGAAAAGATGACTTTCTCCGTCTGTTTGAAGTTTGAGGTTTTTTTCTGCAGCCAAGGCATGAGGGGAAAAGGCAATGCAGATTCCAGAAAGAAAAAGTTTTTGTGCTTTGATCTATATACACAGTAAATATTGCATTTCCTGTAGGCTGTAAAATTATGAGCTTTCCTGTCATTTTTTTCATAATGGTTTACGATTTGCTAACTTTAGCATCTACAACAATTGTACAATACTTTTATGTACTTTCATTTCTGATTAAAATATTTCTTTGAGCTTAAAAGAGCTGAAAATGAGCTAAGTAATACTTAATTTGAACTTGTGTTTGTCACCATACCCTGAGTTTGAACCTGATTGATGGTCATTCGTATATTCCTGCTGAGTCAATAAACCCCAGTATTTTCCCCAGTAAGGACTGTAAAGGTTGCTGAGTGTAAAATCTCCCTGCGGGGATGTAACAAGATACCATATAGAGACATTCTGTGGTGAAGCAGGAACGAATGGTTAACTGTAATCTTGTTCTGAATTGACAGTAAGTATAAAGTAATTATAAAGTAGAGGGGCCAAAACAAATGCAGTGCATATTGTGAGATAACAGAACTCATTTTTATAGATTGCAAACTCCACGGGCACCCAGTCACTGTTTCTGTACTACATTCTGTTTAAGCTACAAAAACAAGCATGATGAACACTCGATGACAATGGAAAAAACTATACATCTGCTTGACCACATCACTGAAAGGAGAAGTTTAGAGGCATAATTCCTGCCTTGGGCTTTCTTTTCGTGACCTCATACCTCAAACTTAATTTGATTAAATGCAATAAATAACTAACAAATTTCAAAGCAATTTGACTGTTGAACGAACAGTCTAATCGCATTCTCGAGATCATATGATCAATCAAAAAAAATGGCTGCATGCTTGGGAAGTATTCCCCCAAGAGGGGAGTCACAAGTAATGCATGCTTCAGTAAATCAGGTAGAATACTTACTTGCCCTCATGAACATGATCCCCACCTTGTCTTGGCACCATCACTCAAGCTCAATATCCAATTACAGATTTACCGAAGCATGGCACTGAAGTTCACAGAATGAACAAATCCGTAAATTGCATTCTAAAAGTAATTTTTACACATTGCAACCTGCAACCTGCTATATATGCTATCTGCCTTAAATTAGCACATTACCGTTCTAAAGAGGCATCAATTCAGCAAAAGAATTAATCATTCTTGCTGAATCTTTCTGTGAGCATGTGTGTGTGGGAGTATGTGTCAAGGAAAGGATAAAATTGGATATCTACCAAAGATTTTTACCTAAATCAACTAAATTACCGCCCTATGCTACCATCATGCACATTGTACAAATGTTTCATAGATGTCAAAAGATGTTTCTCTGTCACTTCTTTATGTTCAAATACTTTCCCCTGACTCCATACAGCTTGTCTCTATTCAAGTTTCATTGTTGTCTCTGAGCGCCTTGAAAGGGGGAAACCATTTTGCAAGGGAGCAATAAAGAGAGCAAAAGAAAGAACAGATTAGTCTGAAGAGCTGTAAAAAGAAGATGTTTTTCCTCCAAAGTCGTTCCAAATGTCCCAAAACGCTCGGCCAAGGATGCAGTTCAAACCCTCCTAGGGAGCAAAAGGCATTCAGAGCACTGGCAAACACAACCCAAGAGACAGGGAGTGACCACAGCCTCAGTATGAAAGTATCCATCACAGCTCAGCTCAGCATCTCAACTCCCTCTTTTTTCCTCTCTTTTATGTTTGTAATTGCTGGAATATTTAAATTGCACAATCCTTGCTTAATGGTCCCTTTTTTGACCACATTTGAGCCTTTCCCATGTGTTATATAGCCTATTCAGATTTATAGTGGGATTTCTGTCTGTTTATGGTGTGGTTTTCTTCAAAGCAGTAACGTGCAGAAACCTCCCCTTTGCTTGATTAGCAATCAGATGATTAACTAGTTTAGTTAGACTTTTCGGCAGAATGATGGGCCAGTTTAGGTTTTCGCAGCGTTATTACTCAGTACATCGAACCTGAAATGCTCAACAGCAGATTTGCGCGTACTTGCTTCCAGGAAGCCGAAGCAATGTCATCAAAAAATATTAAAACAGTTTGATTTATGCACAGTTCAATGCTTAATCAATAGGCTATGCAATGTATTCTCCTTTAATTACGCGCTTTTACACCCATACAAAAAGCGGGCGTTTATTTTCAGTCGTTTTGCATAATCTGATTAACAAACTGTTTAAACAATATACAGAATTACCGACAGTCGAGAATTTTTCCTAATTGATTATTCAGATTTCCATCCTTGCAGTCTCGAATTGAAGCGTATACGTGAATGAATCCTTTTGTCATTATCTCCTCTATCAGTATCAGGCTTCCAATAGGCTTGGTCTTAATTGTTTTGATTGTCAATCAGGAATAGTACGTGGGAACAAGTTCACAAAATCCTGTGATAAACGTTTGGGTCACTACCTCACCTCACCGCACGTCTCTGGCTTCCTGTAAGCAAATACTCGCAAATCTGCAGTTTCCTGAGCATTTCAAGCTTGATGTAGCCTACTGAGGATTAACGCCATGGAAACTTAAACTGGCCCGTCATTCTCCTGAATAGTCTTACTAAACTAGTTAATCGTCTGATTGCTAATCAAGCAAAGGGGAGGTTTCTGCCTCACCAAACTACCCTCCACCGCACGTCACTGCTTCAAAGGTCAAGACCACTTTCTTGGTTTGAAACAAGGAGAAATGTGTGTGGGTGATACAACGAGCCAACACGTAACCCAACAAGAGAATGCATGATACAACACTCACAGAGACATCCAAACCTCAGTATCAGAAGAGACATGCTAACATTTGTGTCTATTTGCAGTTTTTTAAATTATTATTATTTATTTAAAGTGCAAACATTTGGGTTTCCTGAAAATCCTCCGATCAGTTAATAAGACAAACAACTTTCTTTCAAATGTTTATTTCCTCATGAGCCAGATTGCGGGTGGATGTCTATTTTAATTGTATTTTTCTGCTGTAATGTTCCCATCCTTTAAAAGCCAAAAAGTTGCCTTCAATGGTTGAGCAAGATCAGATACATTGCGGGTCAGGAATAAATATTGGATTACTCGCGTGAAAGGCTGAACGGAGGAGGCATGTGTGTCATGCAGTGACAAACAGAGCTGATTTCAGGACCCAGTTCATTAACAAACTGGGCTTTATTAGAGTGGTACACAATCTGAGGTCAGGAAATGGCGGACAGAGCAATGGACAGCAGACTCAATATGATTGGTGGGCAGGCGGATGTGAGGCAGTGGCTAACAGCGTTCAGGTGGTTGAGCTAAGATCAAAGGTTTGGTCCAGAGTGAATTTCGAGTGTTCAATCTTAGGGGAGTTGGAAACACGTGAATGAGGAATAATTACAGACAGGAGAGACAAACAATGAGAAAACAGCAAAACTCCAACATACATCAGAGGAAGAAACTGATAATGGAAGAAACATGAAGACAGCCCATTCCAATCAAAGCCAGTACAGGCAGCACCTAAAGCAAAATGCCGCATGGTTAAAGCGCATAAAGGACATCAGTAACTGAGACTTCAGTATGAGATTCTAGTTCGAATCTAACAAACACTATCAGAAAACTTCATAAGGCACAAATCAAAGTAACATATTTCAGAAACGCACACAGGAGAAAGCACATTCACTTCAGTTGTGTCTCAGTCTGTCAGCAGAAAAGAAACGGCTGTGGGCACAGGTGTAACTAATAAGGTTGGTGATGAGGTGTGGCCTAGTAGGCAAGAGATCAGGGGCTAGTTGAGCTGAGTGAGACCGAATGAACAGGCTGGGGGACGGGCATGGCAGTGAATGAGTAGAGCAGGGAAACCGAAAATCTTCCGAACAACAGGTGCGGAAAAAGGGAGCAGGAATGTACAGAAAAATGGGCAAGAAAACAAGACTATAATTGAATAATGGAAGTCGATGAGGCGAACCAGACTGACACTGACACAGACAGCCAGATAGCTGGAATAAACAAACACACAGGACCAGGACATGACACATGTGAGCATATAGGCTTTGTTGTTTAAGTTACTCATGCCACTAGCTCAAGATATTTTTTTCTGGTGCTTATACTCATTTTTGATTTCCGTTATTGAGTACAAATATTTTCCAGTGATTAAATGACCGTGTATTCCCCTGACTCCATGTTAAGCAGCAGCATTAGTGCTCTGCTGATGGTGAAACGGGGGTATTGAGCCCTGTCTCAGCGCTCCTTATATGTGCAATGACAGTGCTGTATGCATGTCTCTGCTAGTTCCCTCCAGCATGAAACTGGTCATTTATGAGTTGTGACTGCATTTATTTTTAGCATGTCAGGGTGTAGTTAATGATACCGTAAATCAAGACAATTTGACATTTAAACAAGAGAAAATGAGCAGAGACTCTCCAGTCCCTGTGCCCCCCTCAGCCCTCCATTCTGATAACTTTCCAGACTATGGAAAGAGAGGAGCAAAATGTACCTGTAATTAAAAATGGTTAACCCTTTGTTGCATATTGTCCAATATATTGCACATAATTTATGTGTGGTTTCTGGGCTCATAGATACCCTGAAAACACATAACATACATTTCCAGTTCAGAATTTTCATAAGAGAAGCCTCTCTGATTAGTCACATGATTTATCAAAAACAATCAAAATGGCAGCATCCACGAGTATGTGGCACCTAGACAAATGTCAGAAATATTTTTCTATTGTTCAAGTTTTGATCAAACTCAAACTTTTCGCTGTTGGAGGAATGAAATACATCATATAGCGTATATAACATATAATCATGTAACTGAACCACATAAGCTTTGCAATGCATGTGTATTTGTCGGAATACACCTGAATTTATGCTATGTCAAAAATATTGCACATTAAGAATGCCAGACAATTAGCCAAAATTAGCCATGTCTAGAATACTGGACATAATGTGTGCATGTCAGTGACCAGGTTTCTTTGACTTCCCATTATTTCTGTCACCCCACGTGCATAATGTCCAAAATGCTGGACGGAAGTGTGCATCCCACCAGCACAATGTCTAAAATAATGTACAGACTGACCACCCGTATCCCTCCCGAAAACAAAACTGCGCTAAATGCCATCAAATGGTCCAAAAAGAACATTGGATAGCCAATATTAGCATATTGAAGGCATGTGTTCATACTCTCCGCAAGTAAGGGTTAAAATGCATTGTTCTAGAATTGCGATGCAGAAATGTTTCCACGCCCCAAAATAGAATAAATCATAAACAATGACAGCACTTACAGTATCACTGTAACACTCACTACCACCATTGGCATACAACCATGAGTCAGTTGCCACTTGGCAGTTTATGATTAGCAAATATGCTCCTGATCATCTGTCATATTTCTTTCATTAAAAAGTGTGTGCATAGCTGAAGCATTAACGCAGCTTCTGCGAGACGCAACATGTTGCTGCCAAGATTTTATCTCTTGCACATTTGCTTATTAGTCCCTGAAAAAAAATTATGCACAATGCACAAGTGCACAGGCCACAGGATAGTCACAAACTGAAATTAAAATGAAGCAGCATATCACAAACAGAATCCATATGAACAATTTTTACCCCTCAGTTGATGACTCTTGTCAAATGATTTCCAATATGCGTTGCTCCATGATAATTTTGTTATGATTGCTGTGAGGTGAATGGCTGTTGACCTTTGTGGCAGGCGATGTTACTCTGTCCATATAGTACGTCTCCCCATTTCCCTACAGTTTGCCGGCCTGCTGTGGCAATACAGACAACCCTGAAATGGACCTGTTTGCTCTAGAAGACTTTTGCAGTTTAGCCTTTTTCTTCCCATTAATCTGATTATAGAGGACAGATCCCAGCTTAAACAAGACAGACACACATATATGGGCGCACACACACACACACACACACATGCGAGCGCACACCTGAATACCACTTTATCCTCCTCGCCCAGAACTGCTTATTCAGTTCTTGTGCGTACCATTGCTCTCGAGCCTTATTAAACATTAAAATTACAACTGTAATGTGAATATAGGCCACTGGATGGCAGTATTTACCTTTTTTTTTTATTCAGCTCAGACTGGAGCTATGTTTAGACAGGTCCTGGACATGTCTGGGGCAAGTCCCCGAAAATAAAAAAAAAGAGGTCTAAATGTGGGTGGGGTCTGCAAAAGAGTATATAAGGAAAAGACCTGGGACAGTAAAGTAGTAGGAGAAATTGCAAGAAGAAGGATACGTGTGACCAGACCTGCCATTCTGTTCAAGACCTGTGACGTTTCTTTTGTGGATTTCTTTGCCTGTGTTTGAGCATTTTCATCATCCAGGACATCACCAAGCCGCCCCACAAAAAGGGACTGTAAATATTTATTTTTGTTTTTGTTATAATCAATCTTGGTCATTAGTTGTTAGTTAGTTGTTATTGTCTTTGTCTGTTGATTAAATGTGTTCAAGTTTTTAAAACAGTTTCTGTCATCCCTTGCTGTTGCTGTTGCTGTTTGTGTTGTAAATGTAATAACAAATTGGGGCCATAACAAATTGGGGGCTCAAGGTCCGGGATAGACCATTTTGTGAGTAATTTATTGAAAATCTAACATTTCAAATTGTAAAATTGATTTTTTTTAATTGAATACATATATATTGACAACAGCAATGGATGATTTCTTGGCATCACCAACCGTAGGGGTTTTGAAGTCTTTTAAAAAGACAAAACTGCTAGAAATTTGCAGACATTTAGAGCTGACAGAGGTGAAACCAGCCATGCGATAAGCAAGACTGGCTCGAGAGATAGTTGAATATTACATTGATGAAAATGTGTTTGCACCCGGAGATCTGGAACAGTTTCCAGTGGAAAATCCAAATATAGAAATGGAACTTAAATTAAAAATGCTTATCCCGTGTTTGAAAATGTATATATATATATATCACGTGTTTATTTGAATATTGTATGATATGTATATATAGACAAGTGTCCACTTAACCATTTTGTATTGAAAAGAAAAATTTTGCCTTTATGAGTCAAAATTTTTCCCTTTCGGAATGGAGGTGTAATGTGAATATAGGCCACTGGATGGCAGTATTTACCTTTTTTTTTTATTCAGCTCAGACTGGAGCTATGTTTAGACATGTCCTGGACATGTCTGGGGCAAGTCCCCGAAAATAAAAAAAAAGAGGTCTAAATGTGGGTGGGGTCTGCAAAAGAGTATATAAGGAAAAGACCTGGGACAGTAAAGTAGTAGGAGAAATTGCAAGAAGAAGGATACGTGTGACCAGACCTGCCATTCTGTTCAAGACCTGTGACGTTTCTTTTGTGGATTTCTTTGCCTGTGTTTGAGCATTTTCATCATCCAGGACATCACCAAGCCGCCCCACAAAAAGGGACTGTAAATATTTATTTTTGTTTTTGTTATAATCAATCTTGGTCATTAGTTGTTAGTTAGTTGTTATTGTCTTTGTCTGTTGATTAAATGTGTTCAAGTTTTTAAAACAGTTTCTGTCTGTTGCTGTTGCTGTTTGTGTTGTAAATGTAATAACAAATTGGGGCCATAACACAACCTATATTGCAGTTTCATTTGTGCATCTCTTTAAGCCAGCATTTTAATGCACATTGATGGAAGAAGATAGAACACTTCCATTCAGTGGAGCATACTACAGTATATAATATAGCCAATATTTTTCTTTTTTTTTATTGAACTTGAAATTAATTTGTCAGTGAAGCCAGACATTCAGCGTCGGACAGACATTCATCTTCTATTTGAATGTTTTGCAGTTCAATTCTGTTTCACCGTTAGAATTTTACAGTACTTTGTAAACCCCTTCACCCTATCCCTTTGAACGCTCCACTAAAACTAGTTGGAGTTGTGAAAGGTGGGTGCAAAAACAACAAGGCAGCCCTGAGCGTTACACACCCCCTCGGCATGCCTTACAGGTGGGTGTGGCCGACCTCTGACCCACAAAAAATGATGACAAAATTTGGCCAAAGAACTTTACATGAAATAGGCTGCTGGAGACACCAAACATGCATAACCAGTTTAAATTTGAGGGCTGTCCCTACAACGGTTCGGCAGCGAGAGCGGCAACAAGCGATGGGAGGACACACAGATACACAGATCAACTGACGGCAGAGGGGACTATAATACCCATCAGCAAAAATGAAAGAGGGGGCAAAAAAGGGCAAAGAGGTGGTGCGTAGGAGCACAAACCAAAACAGCTAAGGGATGGAGCCCGCTAATAGCGTGTGATGGTAAGTGTTTGGCTTAAATTTTGAACATACCTTAACGCACCTCCAGGCTCTCTCTTTTATTTGCTGGGTACCCTAGCAACTCACCATTTTTCTTTCAGGTTGTATAACATTAGTTCCTGGTATTTTAGCACCTCAACAGGCCTTTCCTCAAGCATTCTTTTGTTCTCTCGCACTAATGTATCGTCACTGGGCTCAATATAGCCCAGTGATGTGGCCAACAGCTATATTGTTTTCCATTGACATTTGGAACATTACTAAGGTTTTTGTTACTAGCTATCTTATGCATGATGAATTTCTTTACGACATACATTTAACAACTGCTCGCTTGCTAGAGAATATGGGTTAGGTTTCATTAATTAGCTGAGGAATGCTAGCCTGCCTAATTGTAATTAAACCTCATAAGGAGCTGCACCAAAAACAGAATGAAATTTTTTTTTAGCTAAGTAATAATTTCTTGCTGCATGAATATATTAACTGCATATTACAACAAAATATGGAGGTGCCATCCAATGCCACGGGGAAGCAGCTGAGTGTTTGAGTATTCTGATTCTACACTGGGGTGGGCCAAATGCTATGGCTAGCCACCCAGCCAGGAAGGTGTGACAGCTTTCTGACAGTTTTGTTCAAAAGTATAATCACCCTATATTCTGACACTTCTCTATTACGTACATTGCGGGTGCCAGTTTAATAACTGTGGTAAGCCTACACTCCCATCAATACAGCCGGGCGTCTTTATAAAAGGCTAACTGGAGCTTATTCATTCTCTGACTAATTGGCTTTTTAATGTGACAACACTGATTCCTGGTACTCAGTGCCAACATCAAATGAATTGTTAGAATTTCACCCATCAAAAATAAAAAAAATGGAGCCCAGACTCTCTAAATGGTCTGTTTGCATTCTTAATTGCACAGCAAGACATTACTTTCCCTTATTGTGATGAAAAATTCTCCAATTGCCCCCAACTCCTCAAACACAGCCAAGAGCTCAACTTCAGTGACTTGAATTTAATGAGTTGAGGCGACCTGGTAGACAGCTAGGGGCTGGACTTGCACCTATCAAATTCAAATTCAAGCTCTAAATAGGCTTTATTGGCATGTAGAAAGTATACATTACATATTGCCAAAGCGTAAATATACTTAATAGGACAACAGAGCGTGAAAGTTTACTACTACTCTAATGAAGCAACTATTAAAGTAAAACACTCGAGTAAACACATGTCCTCTTCTTTGTCTATTGAATTTAATGGTGAGGGAAAGCCATTGGGTATATTATTACGTGCCTTGCAGTTGCTTGAGTTTGACTTTTGATGAACAAGAAATTATGTCAAAATTGACATGAGACCTTGACATGAGACAGGCCTCTGGAGACACCCAATATGCATAACATGCCAACGTTTGAAGGCTGTCCCTTTAATGGTTCTGTAGCTGGAGCTGTGCCAAGCAGACGGATAGACGGACAAATGGCCAGTGGAAGGTACGACAATACTCCATCAGCTCAAAGTGTCAAGGGAGCAATAATCATATTAATAATAATAATAATAATAATAAAAGGTTGAAATTTTCCAAATTGGGGAACAGAATTGTATGACAATACCCTCAAATCAAAGCTGAAAGTTGGTCCTTTCAGTCTGTAATGACCATTTATTTCCAAATTGAATTAATATGCTAGATATCTAGAATTTATAAATGTCTATTTACCATGCATATTAACGAGGTTTCAAAAAAGTGTCCAACACTTTTGACTATATAATGTATGAACCTTCAGAATGTTTGAGTATCATTGTAGATTTTAACGCTAAAAATATTGTCTCGCAGCACAATAATGTTGTTGTATAAATTAAACAATATAACTGAAACTTTATTGAGCCATGCAAAGCCAAGGCCTTCAGGTGTTTCCAACATGAAAAATTATCCTCTCATATAATAGGGCTCCTCACACCTGTTCATGTTGCATCAGCCTTAAATTATTCAGCCATGCATTAGAAGTCTGTTACTTAACTCTGGGCAGTAAGTCTGTATTAATGCTACATGTGGCAGTTGAAAAAAAATTCTCAATAATGTTTTTGCATATGTAATATTAATGACTTTTAGCAGTATGCCATCACCTTATGTATCAAAGAAGAAGCGCGAGCGTGTGTGTGTGTGTGTGTGTGTGTGTGCACACGCGTATGTCTGTTAAAGGATCTTTGCAAAGAGACCTACAGGACTAGAAAAAGGTACCTATTTTGTTAATGGAGAATAAGATTACCTTGCAATATGAGGGCTTTGTACTATGGCAATGAAATTGTTATTGTTCCTGCTAGTAAAATAAACAACAAGACATTTTCAAGCACTTCCACCCTGGAAAAGAGGCATGTCCAAACGCCAACTGCTCAATGGAACGAGGCAGTTCCTGTTATTTCTTTCTTTGTCACCACTTGTACTACAATATTTTGAATAACAATTTCTCTGAGGGGAGAATGTTTTTGTGAGGGGGTAGGCAGGCTGTACCATCATATAGACTACAGCCTAAAAAGTAACATGGCAAATCTGCAATGCTATCCCAAAGTAGAAAAATGGCCTTCATGGAATGAATGTGTAATGTCCAATGTGAATGTGAGCGCTTACATTAATGGTCATCGAGCGGTTATCTGGGCCATAAAATGAATGAACGTGCTCTGGTTAAGACATCAAGAAACACAGACAGACAGTAAGACAGAAAGTAATATTAGAGTGTTCTTGCTGCTCGTTATACCTTGTCCATAACATATGTCAGAATATGTGGAGGTTGTCCTTGCTTTGGCACCAGGGTAAAGGGGTGGCTTGTTTTGTGTAAAACCTAAAACTTTTCATTTGAAGAGAATGGATACACTCCTACTTCAGTGCTTTTGAAATGCTTATATATTAGAATAGGGACAGCAGGCTCACAGGGGTATTCAATCCACCAATAAGAGTCCCACGGAATTTCTGTAAAAAAGTCAAATGGTCATTTGGAAGATATAGAGCAGTTCTGGAACTACATGAGGCACACACATATAGACAGAAAGAGCAAAGAAAAGGTGTTACAGTAAAATTAAAAAAAAAAAAAAACAATTACCAGCCCCTTTGTGGCTTGGTTTATTTATCTCATTTTATTGATTCATTTTTTTCTCTGTCAGAATCCTGACTGTTACTCGTGAGAGTGAAGGCAGCATTCTGGGTGAAGGATATTTGCACCCCCTTTCTGGTGATGGGACTTTAAGACCAAACACTGCAGTGTGTTAAACCCATCATGGGCTGCCAATCATTGCTGTGAGTTTAAAAGGCTTTTCTACACTGCAACACACTGCACCAACTGGTTTAATCATCACAAATAATAATGCCACAATTCAACCAAAATGGATCCTAGCACTCCCACTGATAACATTTTGGCCACTTATTTCCACCCGCTCTGTTATCACAAGACATTAAGATCATGGCAGTGAGAGAGTTCTGTAAGAAATCTGAACTTCTGACTTTTATATGACCTTGTGCTTGAGTTGTGGACCATGTTTCTTTCTGCCTTCCACCCTCCACCTCTGAAAGTCAGTCGGGTTGAAGTAGTTGAAGGTTTACACTAAGTGTGATGCAAAGAGTGACTACAAAGGACGTGCAATAGATTTTCCATTTTTGTTGGTTACATTTGCAGACCAAACATGGGCAAACATGTTGGAGCTATAAAGGTGACATTGAGCTAAACAGAGCCTATAAACAATGTGCCAAGTGAAGAGGCGTGGGATAATCTTTGAGAAATTTTTTGGCATAGTAGTGGTATAGGAGTGAAATAATTTAATATTTAAGAAATGACAGTTGAATCATAGAAATATATATGGCACACTAAAATTAATCCTATAGGTGTCCACTTAATAATAATAATAATAATAATAATAATAATAATAATAATACATTTGGTGGATCGGCGGGCTGTCCAGGGTGCATCTTTGCCACTCGCCCAGCATCTTCCCATACAGTTATTAAACAAGAAAGATGAAGGATAGATGGATGGATGGATGGATGGATGGATGGATATTGTTGTCAATAATAATAATAATAATAATAATAATAATAATAACAATAGTGTTGTTATTATTGTTGTTGTTGTTTTTTGTGATAGGTCGGATCTGCGGCGCGGGGGACAGCGCTGCTGTGTCATATAGGAAGAAGTTCACGGGTCCGAATCCGGCCTGGGGCCTGAGGAGTTCGCATGTTCTCCACATGTTTACGCGGATTTCCCCCGAGTAGGCTACTCCGGTTTCCTCCCACTGTCCAAAAAACATGCATGTCAAAGAAGCCAATTTGAGAATCCAGAGTGCCCGTAGGTATGAGAATGTGAGTGTAAGGTGTATTCGCGCTGCGATGGATTGCCGAGCCGTTCAGAGAGTGCTCCTTCCTCTCGCCCTTAGTCAGGTGTGATAGGCTCTAGCTGTCCCACGACTCAAATGAGGAAGAAGCAGTTCAGATAATGAATGGATAATAATAATTATTTTTACATACATATAAAATAATAAAAAAATAGTCATGTGACTGCATTTCCTGTAGAATTTAAAAACGGGAAGAGAATTTGAGACGGAAAACGCGAAAAATAATAAATTTAGCTCGTCTAAATGCGCGTGGCCAGCAAACAACCCTGACGTATTTTCTTAATATGAGTGTTTAATATGTGCTGTAGTCATTCTTCGTTCTCCCGAGCACTTCTTCCGGAAAATTAGATTTTTTTATACTAATGGCGTAGGCATTTCACTGGTTGGCAAGACAGAACAGACAACACAAATCATAATTGCCGTTTCCGGGTCACTTATTTCTATTTATCGAACGGAAAAGTCGAATGGAATGCTTCTGTTTCTTCATCAGAGAACACCTCCAAATCACTCGCACATGATCCGTGGGGGCAAACGAGCCTTGCTGGAGAATTAGGCTATTTATTACGCCACGAATTAATTGCTGATTTTAAGATATAGATAGAATAAATTCAGAATGTAAATGATGTGGGCACAAACACATACTTGCTTAATCTCGTGTTAAAAGTTGAGGCCCCCTCTGCTGTGAACTTAAAATGAATCGCCGCTAATATCGGATCTTGTTCTAGCCTTATGCACACAAATGTGTATCCATTTGTTGCCAGGAGACACAATAACACAGAAAAGAGCAGTCCGTGACATGGACTACTGTAACCATGGCTTTAATAACTGTGAGGAACAGACTAAAAGCCTACATGCTGGCCCGCGCTGTGACGTTGTGTGCTCCAAAGGTTCCAGTTATTTCAGGCATTCTCAACTTCTGGTTATTTGGCATGCAGCTACATTCTTCCACAACAAATAAATTGGATACCTTGATTCTGGAATTTCATAAGCTTCTTGTATTTTGTTTTGCCACAACCCAAAAGTCACTTTTATTGGTCTCAGGAATTAGAGAGGTTATTACTTATAAATAGTTTTGTGCCCTGTATACGTTAAACAGCATGGATCTGAACTAATGGAGGGCTACTGTGTTTTTTTTTTCTTTGTTCCCAGCACTTTATTTAAGTCATTGATTGGCTTGAGTCTGTACACCTTGTTTTCGGAGCATAAATTATTCGCTGATTGAATGCATGGATTTCCCAACTACCGACAGGAACTGGGCATTCCAGTTTGAGACCTGTGCCAAAAAGACCGCCAGTGCCCTTTGGAAAAGAGGTACAGCATGTCAAATTGAACACTGCGATTAAAAAAAAAATTCCCGAACCACAAGCATATAATCATAATAAAATTGAATTTTGGTTATTTCTAATAGAATCAACTTGGCACCTGGTTTTGTCTTTAAGCCGGATATCTCGCGTTAGAGGCAATCCATGTTTCTCAGCAATTCATTTGCGCCCTTTTAAGTCATAGGAGTGTCTTTTATTCCTCAAACGGCTATATTTAGTGATGCAGTGGCCTAATGTACAAGAGACATTGCATAAGAATGCAGTATGTTCTTTGAAAATGAATGCAAAAATTACATTTCATGCATGTAGTCTGCATGATTTATTGACGAAAATAATAATAATAATAATAATAATAATACATTATTATTCTTTATCTTTTTCATGCTGGGTGACAGACACACACACACACACTTATGTATGTATGTATGAATATATATATATATATATATATATATATATATATATATATATATATATATGTGTGTGTGTGTGTGTGTGTGTGTGTGTATAGACAGACTTTTGTCAATACGCATTGGTCAAAGCTAAGGGAACCTGTTATGTCAATGTAGGCCAGTAAGATCTGTAATAGAAATGCCGTATTTTTGGCATGGAGCAGTTAGGACATTAGACGGCCCTTGGCAGGTGGCAATTTTTTAAATTTATTTATTTTTAAATTATTCACACTTGTTTCGGACGCCAGTGTCCCAACCACAAAGTAGTTGGCGTTAATATAGCAGTCCAGTGTGTGTGTTTTATTATATGCCTATTAATTAAACAATGTGTCTTGTAAATAACTAAAGATTTCTGTGTTTTTGTGTTCATAAAATAGGATAATTTGTCCCTTTTTTGACTGTGTGATCAACCAGTCTTGTGTAGCACCACTTATTTGCTTTAAAAACATGATAAAAGTATACAAGTATGAATCCTTGAGAAAATAGACAAGTTTCCCCTCGTGACATCAATTTACATTTTCAAATTCATTACTTACCATAAAAAATTGTCAAACGTGCCAAAACATTAGTCATTTTGTACATAATGCTGTCCCTTGTTTAGCAACAAGATGGACATTCAATAATTCTATTTTACAATACTTTTAAGAAAAAATAATGAATACAACGAAAAGGGAAAATAGCTGTAAAGGAATGATTTTCCAGCCTGTTCTAAATTCCGTTTCCTAACCTACTGTCAGTTACTTTGCTTTCCACTGTCCCCTTTGAACGGGTCCTAACTGGAGAAAAATAAAATTAGAAAAGTAAATTTTGTAACCTATTATTGAATACATAGATACAATTTTTGCCAGAGGGCAGGTATTATAAAGGGTAGATTTTACCAACCGATGTTGTAAGGGATTTCTTTTCGGCATTCTCGGGTCATTGAAAGGTCGCAGCGTCTGATGGTTACCCACTCTGTCCACACGCGTCGCACGGCGCAGAGCGACTAGACTGTCTTGTTTGCATCGAAGCAATGAGGTCCCCAAAGGTATGCTGCAAGTTGAAATTCGCCTACTTAACCCATTGATTTTGAAATGGAATCTGAACCTATATGTGCCTGTGGAATCGCACGAAGTTTTGTTGTCCGCTGCTTGGATATAAAATCAGACTCTAAAAAGTTTACAACCGTCGGCAGAAAATGCTGACATACGGTTTGACTGATTGAACGCCAAAGCATTGGGAAAACGAGCGTGACTGTAGTCAAATCTGCTGGAGACACTTAGTATGAATTCTTTGATTCAATTATTTGACAAGATATCACTAAAATTACATACATCAAACATTAAAAATAACCAACCACCAAATTGCGGAAGAATAATACAAATACAAGGACAAAAACATCAGTAGGCCCATCAACGGATAATTTACTCTTGGTTAGACACGCTAATCTTTTCAAAACGCTCTTTAGGGCTTTGATACCTTCGTGTCCAATGCGGAATTCCAACGCACCCTCAATAAAAAAGTGATTTGACATTTTACTCAAATGGAAAATAGGAGAATTTAAAGTAGTTTGAGGAAAAGGATATCAGGGTGGGATAGCGTTTTCTCAAAGAAAACCCCGACAGGGAATTAAACTGGCAGTTTGACCGTCAGAAACAGCATGCCTCTATGTGCACTTTAATTGGAAACATATGGCACTTTGAGGTTGGGCCTGGAACTGAGGCTGAGCGAAAACCAACAGTTTCCACCGCGTCGTTTTCCACGCCATGCAGGTGCACAGTCTACAATTAACCATTCAGTCATGTCGCTCTGTCGTTTGCTCTTGACTGTGAAACGCGATTTTTAATTTGTCCTTGAGTGGTAGTCATTTATTTCTATCAAACCAGTATGGATTTTCGTAGTGAAGCCTTTTTTGTCATTTTTGTCAACCTAATTCTTTATTAACAATTTTAACCTAGGCTAGAAAAAAAATCCTGGCTGATTACCTTATGTGGATACATGAGGCCGTTCCGTGTTTCCTCCTAATCAGGTGATTTACTGTTCTGCACAAATTTGAGGCCTTTGCGAAGCAATAGGAATTGGTTCCTCCCGTTCACCAAAAACAGGCAACTGGGTAAATGTTTAATCTTCAATCATATGCAACGATATTTGCACATTTGGCCCACGGCCTAAACTCAATCCAACCGTTTAGCTTTTAACACTGAGTTTCGGTTACAGGTAAACGTTTAAATTTTATTCGACCCATTACAAGAGAAAAAAAGTCGTGACTTTTGACTGAATAAAATGCGTAGACATGACAGGCTAAATGTCTCATGCGGTTTGTTATTTATATGCCTTCCTATGAGATCACGCTGACATAGCCTACAATTTTAAATCCATATTGGTCGCCTTTAATAAACTGGAAGAAAAAAATGAATATATTTTCCAGATAAAAATGTGATATTGCTTTTCATGCCAAGTGTTCAACATGGGAATTTTATTTGGAGTCTGGCGAATGACTACCTGAAACAACCGTTGAAAGTGTAAGTTAAAAATTTCAAGCAACTAAAATGCAAAATGGTCTAAATCCCTTTTTTCCCGATGGCTAAAATGAAGATTAATTGAAAAAAACTTTTGGAGTGTCGTTATCTTCATAGTGAATTCTGCAGGCGTATTCATAGACGTTGACAAAGTGATGTATAGCCAACTGCTTGATTTTTTCCCCAAAATTATTTATTTAAATTTATTAATTCGTTAATTTATTTACTTTAAACCATTTAAACCATTTTGATAGAACATTATGGTGGGATTGGAGGCCTATTGAGTGCGAGACAGTTCCTCTCAATACACAGCCTATTGTCAGCTTTATAAGTTGTTGTGTACCCACTTAATTGACCACAAATGGCGCCTCAACGGACAGGGAAAAAAAACCCGAAAAGATGGAAGAAACCTGAAACTGCAAGTAAAGTGTACAGCACATTTGATTAAATGAGAAGCGTGAATTGCGGCAGGCGCACGTACGTGTGAGTGGAGAACAGTTTCCGGAATGCCCCCGGTCAGAGCAATAACAATTCGGAGAAAAATCTGACAAACAATATGAATTAATATAGCCAACAAGAATGACGTTTTGCCTTTTTATGGGGTAGCAGCCTATTATTATCCGAAGAACTTCAGATAAATTAGGAGTGGGTTAAGTAGGTACACGCATATTTCATGCATAAGGCCTACATGCATATTTCAATAAGCTTGACGACCAGCCCGGCCTCCAACATATTGCCGAATTCAATGCCATGAAATACCCATTCACTTTTCATTATCCCACGGACTCGACTGTCAAGCAGCACATGATATATGGGCGACCTGCGCATAATGCAGTGATGGATAAGCGATATGTGTCGCCATTATGACCATTATTTTCCATTAATTTCACTAATACTTCACAAATAACATATCGTATGAATGAGTATTTCACACCAAAGCAGCAGGCCAGTGCACCTTTTAAGTTCAAATACGCTTAATCGGCGAAGGAGCTACTTGATAACAATATTCTCAATTTCAATTCGGGCCAACTGCTGACTGTCAATGTCTCGGGCTTTTAAATTCAAGCGGCGAATGCTCTCAAGCGCGCGCGCGCACACACACACACACACACACACACACACGCACCTTTTCACTGTTTTTCGTTTTTCTCCCTCTCCCTCATACTTGTACATATATCCTTGTGAGGACATTGAATTGACGTCTGTTCATTCTTTGTGTGTTTGAACAGCTTATTTCTAATCTTAACCAGAACCAATGCATGCCTAACCCAGACCCTTACCTTAAACTTAAACAATCCTTAATTCTAACTTTTACTTATAAGTGTCAATTTTCCCTTGTAGTAGTGAAGACTGACCAAAATGTCCTAACTTACCAAAATGTCCCCACTCCCTTGGTTAAAAATCGTGTCTTGGTCCTTACTAGTAAGTACAAAACACGCGGGCGCGCGCTCACACACACACACACACACACACACACACACACACACACACACACACACACACACACACACACACACACACACACGCACACACACACAAACATACGTGCGAATAACAAAATTATATGAAAATAATTGTTTAAGGAAATAATATGAAAAGATTGAGGCCAGGACAGTAATGCTATTGATTGACAGATCCCTTCGATTAACTCTAACATTTCAATACTTTCATTCCTTTAAAATTTGCAAGTATTTATTTAGGCTACTTTATTTCTTTCTATTGAAACACATGAAATCGAAATTGCTGTGGGTATGCCTCATAAGATTCAATAAAAAGGGACGTGGATTCCCTTGCTCCATTGACAGGAGGCATCAAACTTATTTTACTTTGCATAGTGGAAAAACTCATCATACAAATGGAATAGTTCGTTCTAAGTATGGGAGGACAATGGTTAATAGTGAAACGTTAAGAAAAACGACTATCAATAGGTTCGGGCTGGCGAACCTAAGATTTTTGCCTCTAAACAGAATCAGCTGCTCATTTGGCGTGTATGGCACTGCGCGCAAAGAATATGTATGCATCTAGACCAAAACAAACAGACAAACAATTAAAAAACTACAAACCAGATGGTCGATTTTAGAATAATATTCACCTACAGCAATTGTGCATCTGTGATGACGATGATAATGTGGGTAGTAATGATGATGATGATGATGATGGTTCCATTTGGTTTATGTCAACAACAACAAGAAAGACAATAAATTGCATCACGCTCATCATCATCGTCAAGAAAAGAAAACGCCCCATCTCAATTAAGATACATGTTATCACGGATAATTGAAGTCTAGGCCTATATGCCATTTCCCAAATGTGGCGCATATACTCAGTTTAAAGCAATGACATTTAAATTAAAGCATAGAACAGTTAAGATTTCTGAGAGTAATGTCTTGTTTCTCTTCCTTTTATTTGGCATAAAAAGGTTTCAAGTTTGGATAACCCCTAAAAAATTATATCTATATTTTTAATTAAGAATCAACTAATGACTGAAGAAAACGCAGACAACTAGTCAATAATACTGTTTACTACTAAATACTATTATTATTATTATCATTTTTCTTTTTATTATGTGAAATTAGCCATTTCTGAAAGTCTAAAACATGACACAGAAATGGCATTCACGAGAAGATGTACTTTAGAGAGACGTCACTTCACCTTTCCCACTGGAGTAAGTTGATTGTGTTGTACCGATTGATGTCCGTCCGGCCAACCCTCGTCTTATTCTCCGTTTTTTCTGTCTCAGGAAAAAAAAAATGACTTCGCGCTTCGATTGAAATTTATTCCTTCCTGACCTGGCCCATTCTTGGGAGCATCATTAATCTTGATCTAACGCGTTTGTTTATGATCTAGGATCGCATGTCTTTTTTCATATTGAAGTTTGATTGAACTTTATTGTTCAAACATTCAAGAAGTTGCATTTCCGTGGAAAAAAGTGCAATACATTGTGTCATTTGTTCCCAGCAGAACAAGCTGTTGTTGTTGTTGTTGTTGTTTTTTTTTATGAGGGTATCTTAGGACGCAGTAAGATTTGTGATGCCATTAAGTGTTACTGTTGCCCCCGGTGCAAACGTTATTTATTTATTTACTTGCTTCTATAGAAAATTATTGCGATTTCAAGATGATCAAATAGGTCACTTGAGCATTAACCCTTGTGAATATGACGCAGACAAAATTGGAAGAGGATATTTCCTGCGCATGAAGCTAAAGCATAGGTTCAAGCAAGTGAAATTCCTGACGACTTTAAAAGAGGGATAAATATTTTACTTCTTTAATTATTTATTGGGGGTGGGGGTGGGTCTGGGTGTTATTCAACTGCAAATACAAATGAGTAGGAGAAAAACAGCTGACTAATAATTATTTGCTTCAGCTGTATGGACAGGCCCCAGTGTAAAATAGCTTTCAATCTCAGAATAACCGTTAAAAAATACAAATGGACAAATGACACCGCCATTACATGTCTACATGCTTGGGTGCAGAGTACTAATGGTATTTTCGAAAAGTCCACTTTTCTCGAAATAAACGGAATCAAATGTACTTAGATATAACTGTGGATGCAATTCATTTCGGGTATTTTTTATGATTTTTTTGTAGACCTGCTGGCCTAAGCTATGATTATTTGATAAGATAATCGATATCTGAAATTTTTGCGTTTTGAGTGGGGGCAAATTGGAATGGCCCATATTTGTTGCTTCAGTTCTGTTTACTGAATAGCATACATATTCGATCTCCAGTTTAAATAATTTAATGCGTTACAAGGACTATCATAACTTTATAAAGGCGGCCAATCTTCATCAATTTTACAATAGCATCAATTTGAATCTACTTCGGAATAAGGAGCTATAGGCCTTCTATGACATACTAATCAAAGCGAAATCACCACTAATATTCATATATCCCGTCAACAGACTAGTGCCGCATAAAATTAAGGCGAGGAAAATCCGCCCACCGCTCCTATGTCCAACAGCATATAACAGCATTTTGTTCCTTCTAAAGTCACGCGCCAAATGGGGTACATCACTAGTTCGAGAATGCGAGCCACAGATGTGGAAAATAGTCAATTAATACTAGTAACCCTTGCATTTGTCCCTTTAAGGAACTGCTGACAGAAACAGATGAAGATACAAGCAGCTCTAGATTTCTCTTTTCGGCAGATTCGCTATTTCTGCTTGGGTCAAAACCTGAGCAAGCAAAGGAATGTCAACTTAAATTTGTACGGGTTCCAAAAATTAGTGCCAGCCTGTATCAACTGTGCTTGCTTTTAGTGACTTAGTTCATTGCGCAGGGCTCTGAAAGGCCACAATGTTATTAAATCGCTAATATTCTATTATTATTACTATCATTATTGTTATTAGTCCGTGATTATTTGGTACGCACGCCAGTATATACCGAGAAATTAGGCTACCTGTATTTCTTATCCCAGCAGATTCTCTCCTTCAACTGAAATACCCATCGTCGTGCTTGGGGTGACACACAAAGAACAGAGCGTACCTACGTTTATTTGAACCGACTAAGGAACAGCTAAACGTCAAGGAGGCCTCCGGTCAAGACGATGACAGATCGAGCATTCCTGGGAAGCTGTTTATAAAAAAAAAAAAGCAGACTCGAAAATAGTATCTGCTTTATAAAATGACACAAACATGAACATCTGAAATAATTTTCCAATTGTCAGACCTAGTCATTTAGACATTTTACTTTAACGTGCCACTATCATCTACGATTTCTGAAGAACTAACAATCAATCCCAGGCTGTGTAGACCGACATTCGTTGATCTGAAGTCGGCTTCTTCCAGGTGAACTTATAGGGAAACTGGCTGTGCATGCAGGACGTCTTCAAGCTGTTTTTAAATGTGAAAGAAAAAAAGTTCAGTAGTCTTTCTATTAAGTTACAAAAATTCCATCACGTTGGGAAGAGTTGTCATGAGAATTAATACTGCTAAATTGAGTAATTTGGCTTTCTCGGTACCACAATCAATTTGGTTAAACGGTTCCTTACCTGGATTCAATTGCCTCACGTTAAATTGCAACCCCCACGGTACTTGAAATACATGTAAATAAATTACATCGAAGGGTAAGAACTATACATATAGCAAACCTGAGATTAGCTACGGAAGTTCAGCGCATTTGGATATGCGATTTTTTGTTTCAAGATAGGCCTATAAAAAAGCGACAATCCGCGATTGCAGTTCTTGCTCATCTTTGCTTGAGTATTTTTCAGTAAATAACCAAGATTGACTAATTTAAAAAATGTCTTGATATAAATGAAATAGAGGAATAGTTGCCGTTTAAGGTGAATCAGTCGCATTTACTGAGTGGGACACGGAATACGGTGTTCTGGCCATTCTTCCAGCTGCAATTGATTTCATCGTTTTAAAAGGCCTTCCCTTTTTTGACTGTTTAGTATCAACTGTATGGGCTAGAAGAGATCAGGGAAACTTTTCCTTATGTCAGATATTTAGATATAGCCGCATTCCAATAAATATTTAGAGTAAGAGAAATCATTAAAACGTTTTACTCATTAATCCAGTTGTAAACCAGTTAAATATTGGCCAGTCAGATCTTCGGCAACGCACATGACAAAAGTTTAAAGCGTTTAAACATTACATTGATTAGCTACTGGTATTCAGTAAGCCATGCAATAAAAATTATCCTTGTATAAGGTATTTTCCGCATTTTGAACGCAGCCACAAAACATTTCATGCACGTTGATATAATCTAATAAATCAGGCGTAATTTAAACTGAAATAAAACGGGAATTTATTAAACAAACAATGCAATGCCTTCAGAATATTTTCAACAAAAGGAGAACATTGACGACGATATACAGGTTCCATTGTTTATAGTGGAACATTTCTGAATACTTTAGCCAGTTCAATTTAGAAATACTTTTTTGGTGTATGGTCCTCAATATTCACTACGTAATTGTAATAAATTATTATATGCAATTTACAGTTAATAGTCTCCATGAAAGACTGGCATATTGCTTTGACAAAAAACATCAGGATAAAACTTACTTGTTATCTGCAGCAACATTGCCCTTATAAACCAAGCTTGAGCTTTTTGTCTTTCTGTAGGATTTCAAGTCCATTTAGAGGAAAATAGACGACAAAAACGCAGGGCTTATAAAAATAACAAAAAAAAATATAGGTGGATGACAGTGCTTTGGTCAGAACTTGCTGCAGTCATAAACAAAAGCCCCGGATGTGCGGTAAATTGACTGACTCGAAGGAAATGACATTTGACAACTGTTATTCCCGTTCACAGGAGAATTATTCAAGCCCATTCGCTGAGATTCGAACATTTCTCGGACGGACTGAAAGTTCTGTTGCTGCGCGGGGTACGCGCCACCGAGATGGCTCAGATCACCAGTTTGGTTAAGGTACCATGAAGCAAGCCGTCCCTGATGAGGATGATGGGCGTCCTGTCCAGAACTTAGGTTGGTGTGTGTCAGCGAAGAAGTGGTGGTGGTGATAGAGTAATCAGGCAACGTTTCGTCACATGTGCTCGCTGGTGCCAGGTGACCAGATCGATCCCCAGCGTACAAACTCATAGCTTGCATATTACAATGATACGTCGCGTTTGAGGTCGTGGAAATTAAGTTTTGGTTACATGGCGGGCTGTAGCCAGACGTTTGGTTTGCGTAACTGAGCGACAAGGAAGGGGTTATACCTGTCCTGGAAGATGGCACAAGCGTGGAACTTAGCTCCGTGGGAACTAGAGGGGATCCCCGAAGCGATGTCATAATGTTGTCCACACTGAATCCTTGCCCAGAGGTTGGGCCGTGGTGGTGATGCTCGGAGCTCTCCATACTCATGGATCGGTTGGACGGAACACTCTGAGGACTTCCAGTGGACATGCTGCTACTGCTGTCCGGGCTCTCAATCTTTGGCACAGTGCTCAGGGTAGGTGAAACGGCCTGAGGAGGGGTTGCAGTGCCGTTCTCGGTTTTTATGTCTTGGATCCTGACCGGCTGTGAGCCCTGTGCGGGGTGTTCCTGCTCCCGACCAAGTTGCCTCGCGGATTGTGGCTCCTTAACTGTCCGTTCCTCCTTCTCTTTAAGGGCATCCTTCTTTTTGAACCGCCGCCTCCTTCTCAAAAAGCTGCCGTTCTCAAACATATTGTACGAGTCCGGGTCCAGAGTCCAGTAACTGCCTTTACCGGGCTTCTTGTCATCCCGGGGAACCTTGACGAAACACTCGTTTAGGGATAAGTTATGCCTGATGCTATTTTGCCAGCCTTGTTTATTGTCACGGTAAAATGGAAACCGTTCCATAATGAATTGATAAATCCCGTTGAGTGTCACTTTCTTGTCCGGTGAGTTTTGGATGGCCATTGTGATCAGAGCGATATAACTATACGGCGGCTTCACCATATCTTTCGGCTGAGGCTGTGGATTGTACGGGCCGTACGCTCGAGCCATGCTGGAGGAGTACTGGTCGTGAGGTGCATGGGTGTACATGCTCATTGGGGCCGGCATCCCAGCATATCCTCCGCCAGCTGCTCTGTAGTAACTCTGGTCGCTACTTATGTAGGGCACGACGCCCAGCGAATTCGGGCTGGAGACGGAGTAGCGCGCCTGCATTTCGCCCATCCACAGCTCCAAGCTGTCCCTTAAAAGCGAACTTTCCAAAGTATTTGGCGTTATTACTCCCCTTTTCTCCAATGTATCAATTTTTTGCATTCAAACAACGATTCCTGGTTCATACAATGACTCCAAAACTGGAAGAAAAGAGTCTCACGTCTCAGATATGAGCGACTGCCGCCTCATTCAGCAGAAATAAGCCTTGGAAAACAGCTGAACTTGGACCATCCGCCACGAGAGAGGACTCTTTTCACAGAGTTAAACTTTTTCCTTTTTGCTGCGTGGAAAGCTCCTCCCAAAACGCATTCTGGCGTCCAATCAGAGACGGTCGTCTGGATAAGCTGCAACTATACCTTTCAATTCTGGCCACACACGTCTAGGGAACAGAAAAAACGCAAAGAGGTGTAGCCGCCTCTCTACTCATTTCAGCTAGTGAACGGATGATTTACAGGAAGCACGATACAACGTAAAGCAGATCTTGAAAAAGAAGTTATTGACGATTTTCCTTTTTCCCTTTATTAATTTTTTTATTTTGCCTCTAGATACAGTAAGCTGCTGCTGCAAGCTCACGACGACGATTATAATCAACAGCCCACTATAGCCGACAGCTATACCTATAGAATCTTCGGACTATTTAAATGGTTTAAATTAACTTCAATTATTTTTTCCAACAGAAATAAACGAATAGATAAATAAGCCACGTAAATTTTTTGCGGTTAAATCGCAAACTTGATGCCAGTTCTACGAACTAAAGAAGCTGCTTGATTCTGTTTGCAGATTAAAAGATGTTTATAAGAGGAAGTAATTTGTTAAAGTTTTAGTGTTTAAAAGGAAATAAAAAGAGCACGTGAAAATAATGCATGTGTTAGCTTCCTGCAGTTTTGAGACGTAATTGAGGGTTTATCAACATTATCCGATACTTAGAAGTTCCAATCAACGCCCGGGCGAGATCAAAGTACACAGAGGGTCACTCAGCTCCCAAAGAAGGAAGGAATAAACAACCTAATTACTTCAGAAGTAAGCTCATTTGCCACGAAAAGGTGATTAGGCGTGAACAATTGCTCGGGCGTTTGAATGAGATTTACCTTTACGTTTTTATAACCAAACGGTCACCGCCAACTGCTGACAACTAACTATTATTGGAAGTAAAGGTGTAAATCCAAATAAAACACAAGTCCACTATTTTTTTCTACAAATGCATGACGGCCGATCACTTAACATCAATTTGCACAAATATATTACCGTAGTCTAGCCTACATCTTGAAGTATTTAAAATGGGCAGTATGACGTATATTTAAGTATAAGCAGTAGAGGTTAAAATACACATCATTGACCACTTCATTTCGACCCAAACATTCAAAATAACATCCGCAACTCAAATTCAGCAGGTTATGTCCAATTACTTTAAATGAATCAATCTAGTCAAAAGTCAAATTTTCACCAAATATCTACAAACCTGCGCGTTTCACTTCGTTACACAATATGCTGAAATCTCTAGCTTTCTATTGCAAACAGAAAAATACATATAGGCTAAATAAACCAGTCAGAATGTCATTTTATATATGCACAACTTATAAGGTAAATAAATAAGATAATTAACAGTATTTTGAAAATAAGATGGTTGCGCACCGAGCAATGTTGCGAGTTGAATAATTCACGCGTAAAGATCATTGGACATCGAGCCGCTAATTTGGTTTGAAAAGAGGACAATGAAATTCAGAGCTGAATGACGGGGCGGAATGGAGACCTGGTTTTAATATGTTCACTATCCCTTACAGATCTACCTAATTAAAAGGCCGTGGACCACAGTTGTCCTTCGCGGGTTTCCACTTTCTAAGACCCAGGCATGAACTTTCCCTCTGCCCTCGGGCTGTTTATACAATTGAACACTCGACTCTTACTTGACCTAACGGATCACCATATTTTACCAGTTCATTGCAATTAACCGTGTCACCGTCATCCCTATAACCATGCGATTATGTCAATAGCATCGAAAACAAAAAAAAACAGTATGCAACGACAACTTACTATTAGTGCCAGCAAAGTCCACTGGTGGCGAAATGAGTGGCTACTTAAAAGTGAGACTTCTATTACAGTTCATATTACATTAAGATTTCAGTACATAATAATAATAACAATAATAATAATAATAACAACAATAATAATAATAATCTCTATCATTCCCACGATGGCCAGCCATTCGGGTATTAATAATAATAATTGTCATCATTCCCATGACAGCCAGCCATTCGGGCGTTATTATTATTATTATTATCAATAATAATAATAATAATAATAATAATAAAAACACCCTGGTGGTGGCTATCATTGGAATAATGACGATTATTATTATTATCATTATATGCTCAAAAATCCTTAAAGAATTCCTGCTGTAACCTCGTGTAAGCCTTATTTTTAAGTAGTCACACATTTCGCCGCAGTTGAACCTCGACGGCACGAATGAGTAAATATCATATTGAGCAAAAATACGTTCACAAATAAAACAAGAAATAGTTTACAGACTCATTTCGTGACAAAATTCAAAATACCTACCACTTTTTTACGGGGAGCACAGAATGTAAAAGTGTGAGCCACGATGTTGCCTTATATTCTCCCCAATTTTCAAGCGAGACAAGTGCGGACAACAACAGTCACCTAACCTATAGGAATCATCGTAGTTGAGATCGTCTGCTCATGTCAAATCGCCTGCAATCTTAAAATAATAATAATAATAATAATAATAATAATAATAATAATAATAAATAAATAAATAAATAAATAAATAAGATAAAAATAAAAATAAAAACGCTGGATTTGAGGTCGGTTGGTTTCGAGCCTTCTTTCGCCGTATTACGAAAACTAAGGCAAAATAGGTAGGTTTTTATTTTCCGCGATAACACCCCATGTAGCCTATACTATTGCCTATATGTTCCCGACACTTGTTTGAGGCTAATCTATGACAATAGTTGAACTAGACATATTTTATCCAGCGTTTTACTCAAGTGACATTCTAAAAAAAATGTAAGAAAGCAAGCAAACTAGAATTAAATGAAAAACGACACTAAAGAAGTTCAGCTTAGATATTGTCCAGTGAGCATTACGATCAGCCTGCGTCTCAATGTTTGAGCGCAGTGGAGCCCGCGTCTACCTGCCAAGGGAAAACTTTTCCCGTGAGCTTAGTTCCCTCTTCTGGAGACTTAAAGCAATGACATAAAAATAGCGCCACGCGCACTGGAGCTCACCCGGACATTGAACTTTTGAATTGATATTCTAAAGGTAAAGGGGAATGCTGCCGAAATCATTCTTACACAGCACCCCAGCAATGTCTGAATTCACATTAGCTGCACCAGGTCGTTGCGACTCCCTCAATCTTTTGCACCAAGTGTGATTAGCATTTCCGGCAGCTTTCAGTGTAACCTACCAATGAATGCATGCATATTATCATTAAAATGAAATATTTGCTGAACATTAGCATTTTATGCTCACGTTGTAGGCCCACTGACCCAACAAAGTTCAGTTGAACTACTGCTGAATTGCTAGACAAGAGAATTAAAATGTCATTTTCAATGCTTTGGCAGCCATATTTGAAATGAGATTGCATTTTTGCTTACTGCAACCCTGTCTCCTGAAATACTGAGACACTGTGCAAAATGTAAAAACAAAATGCAATAATTTGCCAATCATTTAAAGTCTATTTAATTCAAAAATATACAAAGACAACATATCAAATGTTGAAACTAATACATTTTATTATTCTCTGGAAAAATATCACCTCATTTTGAGTTTGATGCCAGCAACACATTTCAAAAAATATGGGACAGGGAAACAAACAACTGGAAAAGTTGTATGATGCCAAAATAAAAATGCACCTGGTGAAACATCTCACAGCTAATTGGATCAATTGGCAACTTGTCAGTAACATGATTGGGCATAAAAAGAGCTTCCAAGAGAGACTGAGTCTTTCAGGAGAAAAGATGGCGAGGGCTTCAACATTTAGTGAAAGACTGCATGGGAAAATAGTTCAACTATTCCAGAATAATATTTCTCAACATATTTTTACATTTTACACAGCGTCCCAACTTTTCTGGAAACAGGGTTGTAACTTCTGATGCCCACATCTGTTGGAAGATTTAAACAACATTTCAGCTTCATCAGTCTTAAGAAGGAAGGAAGGAATAAAGTCTTCTGGGAGCAACTTTAACAGTGCGTGTGCTTTTATTCTCTTCTTTAAACTGTTTCTTTGGGTCCGGCACCTGAGATATCTGATTTTGGATGTGTGTGCATTCATTCTATTTTAGCTTCATCAGTCTTAAAATATTTAAGGGGAAGATTTCTACAACCCCAATTCCAAAAATGTTGGGATGCTGTGTAAAATGTAAATAAAAACAGAATGCAATGATTTGAAAATCTCATAAACCCATATTTTATTCAAAATAGAACATAGACAACACATCAGATGTTTAAAGTAAGACATTTTACCATTTCATGAAAAATATTATCTCATTTTGAATTAAATGGCAGCAACACATCTCAAAAAATTTGGGATAGGGCCATGTATACCATTGTATAGTATCCCCCCTTCTTTTAACACAGTCTGTAAAAATTGCTGAAGTTTTGGGAGAGGAACGTTGCCCCACTCTTTTGAGATGTAGGATTCTAGCTGTTGCCAGATTTTTTGTTTTATGATGCACCAAGTGTTTTCTATTGGTGAATGCTCTGGACCGCAGGTTGGCCAGTTCGGACTCTTCTACTGCGAAGCCATGCTGTTGTGAAGGATGCAGTATGTGGCTTGGTGTTGTTTTGCTGAAATATGCATGGCTTTCCCTGAAAGAGACGTTGTCTGGATGGCAGCATATGTTGTAGAACTTTAATATACTTTTCAGCATTGATAATGCCTTTCCAGATGTGTAAGCTCCCCATGCCATTGGCACGAATGCAACCCAATACCATTAGAGATGTAGGGTTTTGAACTATGCACCGATAGCAAGCTGGACGGTCCCTCGCATCTTAATAGACTGCAGGACATGGCGTCCAGAAAGAATTTCAATTTTTGATTCATCTGACCACAGAACAGTTTTCCATTCGGCTTCAGCTCATGTTAAATTAACTTAAGCCCAGAGAAGACGGCAGCATTTCTGGATCATGCTCACACATGGCTTCTTCATTGCATGATACAGCTTTAGCTTGCATTTGTAGTTTGCACAGCAAAGTGCGTTTACAATGATTTCTAGAAGTGTTACTGAGCCCATGCAGTGTATTCCAGTGCAGAATCGTGCCTGTTTTTAATGAAAGTTTTAACCTTCAGACTTGCCCCCTGCACACAGATTTCTCCAGATTCTCTGAATCTTCTGATAATACTTATGGACTGTAGATTTGAAGTCTTTGCAAGTGTACATTGAGGAACATTTTTCTGAAATTTTTCCACAATTTTAGATGCAGTTTTTTGCAGATTGGCAAATCTCTGCCAATCTTTACTTCTGAGACTCTACCTCTCTAAAATGCTCTTTTTATACCCAGTCATGTTACTGACCTGTTGCTAATTGGTTGCAAAACGCTCCTCCAGCTGTTTTTTTATTAGTACCACTTACTTTTCCAGATTTTTGTTGCCCCTCTCCCAACTTTTTTGAGACATGTCACTGCCATCAAATTCAAAATGAGCTAGTATTTTTCATGAAATGGTAAAATATCTCACTTACAACAACTGATATGTTGTCTATGTTCTATTGCAAATAAAACGTGGGTTTGAGATTTGCAAATCATTGCACTGTTTTTATTAACGATTTACACAACATCCCAACTTTTTTGGAATTGGGGTTGTATTCCCTTGTCATATACGCTGGTTATGCAGGGAAAAAATATTTGTGAGGTTGTGCATCAAGAAAAGATCTTGAGATCTTGAGACCCAGAGCTCACTCGTGTCCATGTCTAGGTCCCTGAGGATGGAGGAGGCTTTCTCAATGCTTAAAAGATGGAGGAATTCCCCCAGCCATCTCTCTCTGGAGAAGCAGGAGGGTTTCCTCACCTTCCAGTTCATTAAGATTAGCGTTTTGTTGAAAGGCACGCCAGGGCGATCAGTTTTCGGTGTTTAGTGCTTTGGATATTATTGACACGGGCCCCCAGCAGGCATGTAGTAGGAGAAAATTGCAGGTCAATGTTGAGGACCCCTGATAGAATAAATTCCACCTCCCTCCACAGGGAAACAATGAGAGGGCAGTGCCATAGCATATGGATGAGAGTACCCACCTCTCCGCATCCATGCCAGCATTGGTCAGATAAGCTCTGGTCCATCTTTTTTAGTTTTGCGGGAGTTAAATACGCCCTATGCAACATTTTCATCTGAATTACTCCATATCTGACACATTTACTCATACAGATTGTGTGAGTTCCTCCACAAACTATCCCATTTTGAAGATGACAAGTTAATTCCCAGATCTTGCTGCCATTGCAGTTGGGTCTGGATATTACAGTTGGAGGCTGAAAGGCACAACAACCAATACATTTTGGAGACTATTCCTCTCCCATGAGCAATGACCTCCAACTTCTCATCTATTTCCCCATGGCTACGGATAGAATTACCCAACTTCGATAGTCTGGTTGATGTAGCTTTAATTTGTGCATATGTTCAAAAATAATTACTGCTCAGTCCAAATATTGTATTGAGTGCCATTAATGAAAGCATTGAATCATCCTTTAGTACCTGCCCAACTTATGTATGTTCTGTCTCTGCCATGATTGGTCAGACAGTAGATTCCCACTTACTGATAACAATGGATTGTTCCACAAAGGACAAGAGGGGAGGGAGGTTCCGCTGATGCCCAGTTTGCTATGCAGGTTTTTCACCACGTCACAGGAGAACTTCATTATTGGATTGTCTAATTTGGCAGAAGGTTTGGGCCAGTACCATAAAGAAGATAATGAAATGGACCTGTTGCTTTCAGTAATTAATTCACTTTCAAGTCATTCCCAGGTGCCCTGTGCCACAGTATCCTTGTAACCCCAAGAAAGCGGGAATCTCGCATTATACGACAAATAATACAAAAATACATCTGGAACACCTAGTCCACCTCGAGTTCTTAGTTTTGAGAGCTTTCTGCAGTTTATTTTTGGCTTCTTATCTCTTCATAAGAAGGTAGAAAAAAAGAGCATTCATTTCTCTATACCAGCCTGGTGGAAATTGTAATGGGAGAGCAGATATAATATAGGTCAGTCTGGGCAGTATGTTTGTTTTAATTACCTCCGCTCTACCCCACAATGACAATGGGAGGACCGTCCATCGTTTAATGTCATCTCGGATTGTTCTCAGTAAAGTGGGTCCGTTAAGCTCAAAGACTTTAGAGATAGTTGTGATCGTTATTCCGAAGTATCTCATTACCTCAGGCTTCCAAAAAAATGGGGTGGAGTTCAGGTCCACAGAGTGTGTTCTAGAATTCAATGGAATCGCTTCACTCTTGCTCCAGTTGATTTGGAAGCTAAAATATACAAATATTAAAGGGCTTAATGGACAGCCCTGTCTTGTGCCGCGGTAAAGGTAAAAGGGTTCAGAAATCAGACCATTGGCCTTGACTGAGACGACAGGGTTGTAATAGAGCGCCTTGAGCCACTGCATAGAGGTTGGACCAAAGCCATATTTCAACAGTATCTGGAATAGGTAAGGCCACTCTATTCTGTCAAAGGCTTTCTCCACGTCCAGCGATATCGCTACCACTGGACACTGGAGAGAGCTGGTTTTAAACAAGACTAGAAACAGTCTTCTCATATTATTGGCTGGAAGTCTGCCTGATATAAATCCTACAGAAATTACCCATGTCTAAGTGATCCTTTCTTGGATTCGGAAGAAGTGAAATTGTCACACATTGTCACTGGCATTGACTTGTTTTCAATTATGTTATTGAATAGCAAGGACAAAACAAGCGACAGGTTATTCTGGAATTGTTTGTAGAATTGTATGGTATAGCCATCTCCCTCAGGAGATTTGCTGTTGGCAAGCCTTTTAATTGCATTGAGAATCTCTATTTCCCGAGCAGGTGCCTCAAACTCATCTCTGTGCTATGTACTCAATTTAGGAAGGTGGATATCCTTAAGGAACTCTTCCACCTCGTGCTCCTGAGATTGACATTCCGCTTGATACAATTTGGAATAAAACTCTTTAAAAGGAGTGCATACTGAAGCTTGATTAACAATAATGTTGCCGCTGCAGTCTCTTATCGCTGGTATTGATTGCTTATTTTCCCGCTGCTTCAGTTGCTAAGCTAGCATTTTACCTGCTTTGTCCCTACTCAAAATATCTACGCAGATGAAAATATTCCACTCCTCGTGGAATATTGCTTGTTAATCAGCAGTAGCTATTAAAAGCTTTCTCTTTAAGGCCAGATATGTTGTATCAAGCATATGGTGGGCTTCTAGTGCCTTAATTTTAGCAAGTATATAAATTTTTTTTTTTCTGCTTTTCAACTTGCGTTGGGCGGTAGAATAACGAATTATCCAGCCCCTGCATGTTACCTGAAAAGCTTCCCAGACTGTTTGGATGGAAGAGACTGAACTCATGTTTATTTTAAAAAAATTTGTTGGTTCTGTCTTATGAGGGAAACAAATTCTGCATCCCTCAATAATGAATTATTAAATCTCCATTGTCGTGTTCTATGCTGGTTATCAAATATAGGGCTGAAAATCATTGACAAGCGGAGCATGATCTGAAATGAGAATGTTATGGATTTCTGTGTCAATGACATTCACCGTATGTGTAGATGAAATGAGAAGGTAATCCTGTTACGACCCCTGTCGTACATTTGTGAATCTGCGCTTGAAATCTGTTATCTTTTTTTTTTTTTTGGTTCGCCTAGGTCTGATACTTCCGTTTCCGGTTTACCCCTTTAAAAGGCGTGGTCTAGTGTCAACCGCGGAGACTAGCTCTTCCGATCTATTAATTGCGTTAACGTCCTGTGAGATTAATTTTTTCTGCCTTCTTTGACTCGGATTGCCTCTGGATTTACGATTCTTGCCGTTCCCTTTAATTGGTTTGTTTGAATTGTGGTGGCTGACCCTTGGCTTGTCCCATTAGACTAGAATTCTAGCCCTTGCGTTTTGGTTTGGTTGCTTGGTGAATCCCGGTGTTTTGACCTCGGCTTCTGTATCTGACTATCCCTCTCGTCTTGCCCTTTCCGGTACGCTGTTAGGTCTACTCTGGTTAGTCAGCGTGCTCCCAGCTGGATCTCACAGTCCTTCCATCGGGGCACTTCTTTGTTGTTTTGCTTTGTTATTTTTCCTTTATTATTTTTAAAGGTGATTCTGGGCGGAAACTTGTTTCCACAGGGGGTACACTATTCGTTCCCTCAGTCCTTATTTGCGGACTGGGAGTTTGGGAGTTAAGTGTTTAAAAGCCGCCCCGAGCCCGGCGAACCTTCGAAGATTAGCCATAGGAATAGTTTAGCTTTGGTTAGGCAGATAGGGACCAGAGTAACTGAGCAGCGTACTATTCGTGCCTTTTACAGTTCTCCCCGCCCGTCCTTCCCTTACTTTCTTTACCTGTTGCTGTCTGCCCTAGACCGGGTCGTAACAATTGGGGGCTCGTCATAAATAACCGTTCTAGCGGCAAAAATGTCTAAATTTGATTTGGATGAATTTGTCATTTTCCCCACTGTTGAACAGTTTGAACTCTGCCGCAAGGATGATCTCCTACTCCTTGCAGATTTCTTTAGCATTTCGGTGCCTAAGTATAAAACAAAGAAGGAAATAAAGACGGTGCTGTATCAGGAGTTTCTTGAGCGCGGAATCCTACCTGAGGAAGACGGAGTCACGGGTGTTGCTTCAGAGTCGGAGGCACCACAGAATTCGGTTGCGGCGAAGGCCGATGTCGGATCTGTCTCTCCACGCATAGATCCCGCTGATTCTCGCTTTAAGGAGGATCCCATGTTAACGCTCCGCTTGAAGGAACTAGACCTCCAATTAAGCAGGCAGGATTATGAAACACAGCTGCTTAAACTTCGAGCGTTTGAGCTTGAAACGGACCGCCAGGTGAAATTAAGGGAACTGGAGCTACGGGCGAAGGATTGGAAACCAACTCCAATGCCGCGTAAGTCTCTTATGGGTTCACCTGCTCCTGCGGCTCGTTTGCCCGTTAGTTCCTCATCCCCTATTCCGACACCGTAGCAATGAGTTCGGCCGATTTTGAGGTCAGTCGTCAGATTCGTTTAGTACCTCCTTTCAGAGAAAGCGAAGTAGACAGGTACTTTCCTGTATTTGAACGAATTGCTTCTACTTTAAATTGGCCAAAAAGCGTCTGGTCTTTGCTGTTGCAATGTAAATTAGTTGGCAAGGCTCAGGAGGTGTGTTCGACTTTGTCTTTGGAAGAAAGTTTGGACTATGACATTGTTAAAGCTACTGTACTGCGTGCCTATGAACTTGTCCCAGAGGCTTATCGGCAAAAATTCAGAAAATTCGTGAAAGTCGCTAAGCAAACGTTCATAGAGTTTGCTCGTGAGAAAACTGTTCTTTTTGATAAGTGGTGCTCGGCAAGCAAGGTTACTACTTTTGAACAACTAAGGGAATTATTACTGCTTGAGGAGTTCGAGAACTGTATTCCGAATAGGATTGTGGTTTATTTAAATGAACAAAAGGTGTCATCATTAAATGAAGCCGCTCGAATAAGAATTGTGTGCTTATGAATAGTATGCAAACATCCTTTTTTGTGGGTTAACCAAACGACTCACATCAGTCAGTGCCAGGGAGCTCAGTATTTCACCAAAGACTGCAGATAATGCTCTATCTGATGGTAGAGGGCTACCAGATCTATCCACATTAGCATTATTGACTAAGTTAAGGTTGCCACGCACCAATAAAGGAGTGTCTGCATACTGAGCTAACAAGGTAGTGAGTGGAGAGAGAAAAAGGGCCTGAGCTGAGTTTGGTGCATAAATTTTTACCAAGGTGCATTTTTCATTCTGAAGTATACCCGACAAAACTGCATAGGGCCCATCCTCATCCACTAAATTCCAACAGTTTAAAAGAAATTCTTTCAGCTATCACTATGCCAACACCTCTGGCAGCTCCCGAACCTGGAGAGGAAAACACTTGACCCACCCACCTTTGTTTTAATTTCAGAGACCCCTGCTTAGTTAGGTGTGTCTCTTGGATCATGGCAATATCACATTTCAAAGCTTGCAGATGGGATAAAATCTTATACCTTTTCACAGGGTTCTGAATCCCATTTACATTCCAAGAAACTATTTTTTAACACTTTAACCACCCTTTAATGAGCTATGCATATTTTAAAGATTGTGGGACAATTGATGATTGATGTAACACTGGCATGAAGAATGCAGGACGACAATTACTGAACAAATCCTTTCTACTTTACTTCTGTCCACTTTATCTCCGTTACACTGTGAGGGAGAGGGGGAAAGGGTACATGAAACATAAAACAGAAAAATACAAAAAAAAAAAAAACAAAAACTGCCAATTGGCAAGCAAAAAACACAAACTAACCCTAAGATGGAAACTATTTCCATCTCCTATCCATGTGTGTTAGGTGTAGGCCTCTTGTAACAAGCCAGAAAAACTGTGTGTTGCATCATGCTGCTTGATACTGTAGCTCTGCACATTAAAGTATTCAGAGTCAGACACCTGGCCATTACATCAACAGTAACTTCTATGATGTCCCACTCTAAATCCATAGGCATTAACATGAAGTTGGTCCCCTCTGCAGCCATCACAGCTTCCACTCTTCTAGAAGGGCTTTCCACAAGATTTTTGAGTATGTCTGGGGGAATGTTGCCCATTCATCCAGATGAGCATTTTGTGAGGTCAGGCACTGATGTTGAATGAGGAGGACTGGCTCACTACATTTGTTCTACCACATCCTAAAGGTGTTTGATGGGGTTAAGGTCAAAGCTCTGTGCGGCCCAGTCAAGTTCTTCCCTACAAAACTCACCAAACCATGTCTTTATGGAGCTTACTTTGTGCACTGGGGCACAATCATGCTGAAACAGAAACAGACCTTACCCAAACTGTTCTTACAAAGTGGGAACCATAGAATTGTCCAAAACGTTGTGGTATGCTGAAGCATAAAGTTTTCCCTACACTGGAACGAAGGGGCTTAGACCAACCCCTGAAAAACAACCCCATACCATCATACCTTCTCCACCACACTTCACAGTTGGCACAATACAGTGAAGCAGGTAACGTCCTCCAGACATCTGCCAAACCGAGACTCGTACATCAGACTGCCAGGCAGAGAAGCCTGATTCATCACTCCAGAACACATTTCCACTGCTCCAGAGCCCAGTGGCAGTGTGCTTGCATGCAGGTGCTCAGCCATGGAAACCAGTTCCATGAAGCACGCGGTGCACTTGTATTGGTGCTGATATTCATGCCAGAGGAAGTTTGGAACTCTGAAGTGAAGTCAACAAAGCATTTGTCATTCCCTTCTGCACTCACTGACCCTGCTCTGTGACTTCACATGGCCAAGTTGTTGTTGTTCCTAAATGCTACCACTTCTTAATAGTACCATTCATAGCTGAACATGGAAAATCTAACAGGGAAGTAACTTCATGAACTCACTTATTGTGCAGGTGCCATCCTATTTCAGTACCATGCTTGAATTCACTGAGCTCTTCAAAATGACTTACATTTTCGAAAATGTTTCTAAATGACCAATGCATGGCTAGGTACTTGATTTTATACAACGGTGTCAATGGATCTGAATGAAAGCCCTGAATTCAATGATTGAGAGGAGTGTCCCAATACTTTTGTCGATATAGTGCATTAAATTTCAGCTGCAGATATCGAAAAATGGGAGGCAATGGCATTTTCTATGACAGCCAAGTTTGATATTTGAAATCAGATTGCAAAGATTTTTCAAAACTTCAGTGTCTTCATTGGCTGGAAGATGCAGATCAAAGTCAAGCTAAATAATCGCTGAAGTTATTGACAAATGGGTGAAAAGTGGCATTTCCAATATGGCTGTTTGACAATCATATTGGAAATTAGATTGCAAAAATTAATGAAAACTTTGGCGTCTTCATTAGCTGGAAGGTGTCTGCAAGGTTTCAGCTTCACTGGCCCACCATGCTTGAAGATGATGTTTACGGACGTGGACAAACAACCAGGCTACAACATGAGTCCACTAAACAGTTGGTTTGTATGAGCTAAAAATGCTCTAGGGTTCTATAGATTCCATGAAGTCTGTCCTGTCAGCAGATCGCATCCGCCCAATATATGTCAGTCATGTTACAATTACAGCAAGCTCAGATAGTCGGGAGAGCCAGAAAATTCCTGGTGGATGGCAGAATCGGGAGGTGCAATAATACACTTCCCAGCAAAAATAAAGTCTTACATTTTAATATTTTGTTTGACCGCCTTTAACTTTGGTCAAGCCACACACTTATCATGGCATTTTATGCAATCTTACGCAATGTTACAACATTCACTCCCGTTCAGAGTTGCACTAATTTTCAGCCGCGATCTTGTATTGACGATGGGATGGTCAAACCACTTAGCAAATCCTTCTTCAGCACATTCTGAAGAATTTCAATTTGTTAAGGTTAGGACTCCAAGTTGGCCAATTCGTGTGCAAAAAATGTTTCCTGATGCTTGCTGAACCACTAATTCACAATTTGAGCACAATGAATATTGGCATTGAAATTCTGGAATATGCCAGTACCATCAGGGATCTGAAAATCCACTGATGGCATAACCTGGTCATTAAGTACATTCAGGTTGGCAGCTGACTTCATTCATGTCATGGGCTTCCTTTCATACCCTGACGTGCCCATCGCTCTAGAAAAGGGTAACCGGACTCTTTAGATCACAAGACCTGTTTTCCATTGCTCCTCAGTCAAATCTTTATAGGCCTTGGTAAATTTAAGTCATTTTCCCCAATTAGCCCCATTAAGTGGCAATGGCATGCCACTAGATGTTCAGAGGGCGGTAAGTAACCTCACTCTTTACTGCGTGAGCTGTTCTCATTTAAGTTTGCCGAACTGACAAAGATGCCCACTCTCTCCTTTATTATTTGCCATAGTCATAAATCCAATTGCAGCTGCTATGCAACATAACCATCAAAGGAGTTCACAAAACGAATCTCCAATTTAAAATTAGCCTTTATGCAGACGGTATTTTATTACATTTACAGGAATCCTAATTATGCCAAAAGAAACCTTTAATCTTAATATCTCTTCTAAAATTTCTAATTACACAATAAACTGAACAAATCAACCACACTCCCAGTCAGAATATATTTGGGACTCTGCAGAACAGAGCCCATCACTCACTTTGCACAGGTAACATACAGTGGGGGAAATAAGTATTTGACCCCTCGCTGCAGGTTTGCCCACTTACAAAGAATGCAACGATCTATAATTTTAATTGTATATACATTCTAACAGTGAGAGATAGAATCACAAAGAAAATTCCAGAAAATCACATCATATGAATTTATAAAAATTGATCACCATCTGATGAGGAAAAATAAGTATTTGACCCCCTACCATACAGCAAGTACTCTGGGTCCCACAAGCCAATTAGTCTTTCTTTAAGACACACCCCCAATCCCAACTAATTATTTACATCAAATACACCTGCCTTACCTCATTACCTGTATAAAAGACACCTGTCCACTCTCAAACAACCAGATTCCAACATCTCCACCATCGGCAAGACCAAAGAGCTGTCTAAGGACATCAGGGACAAGATTGTTGACCTACACAAGGCTGGGATGGGCTACAAGAGAATCGGAAAGCAACTTTGAGAGAAAAGATCAACTTTCGGTGCAGTTTTCAGGAAATGGAAGAGGTACCATACTGCCGCCAACCTCCCTCGGTCTGGGCCTCCATGCAAGGTCTCGCCTCGTGAGATGTCCCTGATCATGCGAACGGTGAGGAATGACAAGGGGGGAACTAGTTAATGAACTGAAGGCAGCTGGGACCACAGTTACAAAAGAAACAGTTGGTAACACACTACGCGGTCTTGGATTGAAATCCTGCAGCGCACGCAAGGTCCCCCTGCTCAAGAAGGCACAAGTACAGGCCCACCTGAAGTTCGCCATTGACCACCTGGATGACTCCGAAGAGGCCTGGAAGAAGGTGATGTGGTCAGATGAGACCAAAATAGAACTTTTTGGGCTCAACTCAACTCGCCGTGTTTGGAGGGTAAAGAACACAGAGTACAACCCAAAGAACACCATCCCCACTGTCAAGCACAGTGGTGCTTTTAAGCCATGGGGACGGTACAACTCCATTGCATTGAGTGGAGGATGGACGGGGCCATATACCGTGGAATTCTGGACAAACCGCTCCTTCCCTCAGTGAGAGAGCTGAACATGGGTCGAGGACGGGTGTTTCAGCACGACAACTACCCTAAGCACACCGCCAAAGCAACAAAAGAGTGACTGAAGACGAAGTACATCAAGGGTCTGGAGTGGCTTAGCCAGTCTCCAGACCTGAATCCAATTGAAATTGGGAGCTTAAAATTCGGGTTGCAAGGCGACAGCCTCGGGACCTGAATGATTTGGAGGCTGTCTGCGGGGAGGAGTGGGCCAACGTCCCTGCCAAAATGTGCACAAACCTTGTCAACAACTATAAAAATTATTTGACATCTGTGCTGGCCAATAATGGCTTTTCTACAAAATATGAACATGCCGTTTGTCCAGGGGGTCAAATACTTATTTTTGATCAAAAATATGCAAATAAATTCCTAAAATGCATACAATGTCTTATTCCACTTTTTTGGTGATATTCTGTCACTCACTGTTAAAATAAACCTATCATTAAAATTATAGACCGTTGCACTCTTTGTTCGTGGGCAAACCTGCAAAATCAGCAAGGGGTCAAATACTTATTTCCCCCACTGTAAGGTAGGGATGCACCGATTAAGTTTTTTTTCTATTCCGATTCGATCCGATATATTTATCAGAATATTTTCCGATACCGATAGCCGATATACAGTGGGCTACACAGGAGGTATTAAAAAATGAATCAACTTTCAATTTACAGCCATTTATTTACACATTTAGTGCAATAACAGAAAGAAATGAACATAAATAAATAAAAGCACAATTATCAAAATAAATACCAAATACCTTTGGATACTCTACATAAAGCTTGATTGCTCATGAACCCCTTGGTCTAGAAAAATTACCTTGGTCTCAAATGAAAGATAACCATCTGTAGTTTCTTACCCATATCTGGATTAGTTAGTACAAGTTGTCATGGTATTACAGAGGCCTTATTTCACATAAAACTATTTTTGCCACTGCACCCACGATTTTCTGTAGAAAAAAGGACAGACAGTGATGAAGTGCAATTGTGTAGTTGTAAAAGTGGATCCCCTCCCCCTGCACTCTCACCTTTCTACTCTCCTTTACAAAAAACCACTATTGGAATACCATAAAATTTACCACCAAAAACTATAGTACTACTGTTGTAATTGTATGGTTTTTTTGGACTGCACTATGGTGATTTTAGTATTATTATTGAAATATAGTAGGGCTACCATAGCTAATAAAATAACACTACAGAAAAAACAATTGTAAACCATAGCTGGTGAAATGTACTATAGAACACCATAACCACACTTTAGAACACTATACAATTCTTATAGTATACTATAGTAACTCTTCAGTTCATTTTCGAAAGGGCTTCCCAGGAAACCCAATTCACGTTCTACACACACATACATGCTACACATCATTGGGAATTCTTCATTATGTATTGTAATTATGTTAGGATAAAAATAAGCAAAGTATCGATTTGTTTATATAGACATAATGATTAGGCTACGCACCATTCAAGATCGGGGTTCTTGCCTTCCAGGAAATCAATGAAACACTCAGAGATTTCACTTATTTTATTTCTTCCTCAATATAACTTCCTCTCTTTTCCCCCTCCTTTGCCCCTTCTTCCTTCGCGAGGTTTGTTTTTCCTTGTCGTTTAGGCATTTTTGACCAAAACACGAAAAAGTTTTGAGGAGGCGCAAGACGGCTATAATACAGCTTTTTTACGCACGGGCTCCGAGCGAGAAATGCGCACTCAATCTCCCAGGTTTCCCGAGGCAGTGAGGGGAAGTGCTATACGTCGTTGGACGTCTCCTCATTGGCTACAAGGACATCTTGGGCTCATCTTCGTAGCTTGTGATATGACGGAGCAACCGTCAATCAAAGCACTTAGTGCGATTTCATGCGTGCGAGCCTCACTCGCTTTCAAGACTTGTAACTCGACACCGATAGGTCCTACAGATATGCAGATTGTGTCTACGTAATCGTGAGAGTCAAACAAACCCAGCTAGCTGTGTCATTCCGCTGAAAATAACGCGCAACTATTCAAAATGTCTCATTTTTTTACCAGAGAAAAGTTCGCGTTTGTTTTTTTTTTTTATAACGAAACTGTTTTGTTTGAGTTGGATAATGCATCTACCAATCGTAATATCAGCAAAACACGGTGGATATTCGAATTTGCTGGGTTCTTACGGATATTTCAGGACCAAGCATGCCAAGGTCGGATACAGGCTTCGGATGTAAACAACGGTTTTAAGGTAAGATGACGCGATTCAAGGGGGAGTTTCGGAGGGTGTTTTGAAACGTGACGCAGTGACGTAATTTGACCGTTTTAGCGTACAATAAATGTTGTACGGCTCTTTCAAGGGGTATATAGCGTGATATACCCTGCCTCTGAATCGATGTTCCCCAAGGCGAAGCCGCGGGTAACATAGATTCAGAGGCAGGGTACATCACGCCATATACCTCCTTGAAAGAGCTGTACAACGTTTTTATCTTACCGTTTTTATCTTACGGTGGCAACCTATATATTGTTCTTAAATCCATGTAAAAGTGACTCAGCGTCTCAGCGAAGCGAACGCTGTCGAAGCATTCAAAGTCCACATCTTCTCCTTTTTCTGTTATGTATTCAGGCTGAATACATAACAGAAAAAGGAGAAGAAGATGTGGACGAAGATAAGGTATTTGACTTTTTTGTATTTTGAGGGATCACTATTGCGTGTTTCTCAAGAATGTCGTCATCTGTGTGACTAGCGAAACGTTTCGATGCCATTTTGACAGCTGTCAAAAGCAGACGAAACGCGGTAAACAATTCAGATTTACGTTCCGTTACATGGGCAAACAAGCGGTTGAATCGAATTAAAGGAATTCAAAATCATATTCTCACGGGGTATATGATCATATACCCCGTGAGGCTCACGGGGTACATGGAAAAGAATGAAACGTCTGTCAGCCAATCAAAATAAAGGATTTTAACGTTAGGTAAGATAAAATGTTATTTCACTGTAGCCTATGTTTATAAGGATTCCCAAGACTCTCAGCTTTCTAACGATATACGCTGTTACTATGTTATGTAATGATGGGTTGCGTTCCAATTTGTTTACCGTTCATTTCAATTATCGCGCGAGGCCCTTTGGGTCGGATCCGGGTCGTCTGCTGAGTAACAGGTAAAAAAAAAAAAAAAAACGATTTTATTCATTTATTTTTTTAAAATCGGCGGGTAATGTCTAGTCCGATACATTAATTTGCTCATATCGGGAGCCGATACCGATGTGCATCCCTACTGTAAAGTACTTGGGTATTCACATTTCCCCCAGGCTGTCAGAGTCGTTTCAGCTTAGCAACGCCCCTTTGGTAAAAACAGTAGATGACGACCTCCAGTGCTGGATGAACCTGCCCCTCTCTCATAGGATGAATTCCTAACATCAACATGAAAATACTCCCTCACATAAACCTCTTCTCAATGCTGCTAGCTCCACCAGCAGAAAAATGGTTAAAACCCATCAACTCTCTCATCACACATTTCTACGGAAGAAATGAAAAAGCAAAGATTAAACCATCCACTCTTCAAAAAAGCACTTCTCAAGGCCGACTACATGCCCCAAACTTCTACCTTGCCAACCAAATGCAATATATTGCTAAAAGGGTCCATCAAACCAACGACAATATCTGAAGAACCGACTTGGAACGACTATATAGCAAAAACATCTCACTCTCAGATCTGCTTTTCCACAACAAAACCATCAAACATGTACCATCAAACCATCAAATCCCTGTTTCAAAAATACTCTAATGTCACCAACTCTGACTGCCTGGTGGAAATTGAATATTTTTAATTATACAGCAACACCATGTAAATAAACCCCAATATGGTACAACCCCGGCTTCCAGTGCCACAGAAAACCTCTTTCCCTCCATACAAGGGCACAAAAAGTTCTCACACCTTCATCTTTTTCAAAACAATCAATTCATAGATTTCAAAGGGCTAGTAAAGCAGCTTGTACTTGGGAGACACCAGTTTCTAGAATACCAACAACTCAAATCCATGATCAAATCCAAAATCAACATGACTGAAAACCAACTCAAACCACCTAAAGCAATTAAGGATATAACTCAATTTACAAATCTAAATAAATGAACCTCAACTCCACAGACTTCTCTCAACCTCAGATAACTCCAACAGTTATCAGCTCACTGTCGCACTGACCTAACCACCTCTCCGACAACTGACTTCAGAATAGAAATTTTGCCATCACAACCAATACAAAATCATCCACAGAACATGCATGACTCAGTATTAAATGCACACATGGGATTGGCAAACACACTAATGTTCACACACATAATAGCTACAACAGATTATCATTTTACCGCACTCGAGGCTTGTCAACCACTTCATTCTTTCCTGGACTCCATAACAGAAACACCTTCCACTATCTTTGATGGCGGAAGCTGTTCACCCCCACAGCTCTGTCTACTATTAAAAACTTCAGTCACCAATATAGTAAAAAATAAAACAAGAACAGCCGGCTCATCTCTCTTTTACCAAGAAAACCATGATCTAAAACTGGAATTAAAAAAACTCAACAAATATTAAGTACTAGACCAATCTTCTTTCAGAATGCATATATCTTTGGGTATAAAAAAAAACAAATCACCGCTTACAATAACGGCAAAATGACAGTTTTCACAAAGATGGTCCCCATTCCAGTCCTTGATTGGACTAATTTAGTACCACACACATTCCCACAAACCAACACACCCAAATACAATTACAAACACTACATATACAGTATATACATACACACCCCAACACATCAATAACCATGTAAGAGGACATCCACCCATCCGCACTCATACCGACGCACTTAAACACACCCACAGCCGCAGAAAAACAAAAAAGAAACATAAGGGGGGAAAACACGTAGAATTTTGGGTACATACACAGATAGAGGCACATTTGCTCTTCTCTCTGACATATACACATACATTCATGCACGTTTTGTGTTGTCATAAGGTTTCACCATATTTTGGAAAGTAACAACCTGAGCGATGCCTCTGTTTGGCCAGACTGTATTTTCAGCCACATCTCAGGTAAAGGGAGGGTGGAAAACAAGCAGCCTCTGCTGTCCAGGAGACTGATGTGATGATCATACCACCAGCTATTTTTAATTTATTACAACTGATACCTGTGTTATGCAAGGGCTCGATAACAGCTGATTAAGCCAGATAACTCTGTCGCAAAAGGGACACAGTCCTGCATCTCCCAGATTCCCAAGTTTCGGACAAAATGGCCTCCGGCAGCCATATTGGACGTCCAAAATTGCCGAAAATCGGTCTTGAGCATAGTCAAATAAATCTTTTCACCTGTACAAAATGAGGAAAAATTCCTGTAATAATTGTCGCTTCAAGAGCCCGGAACAGAAAATGTCTGTGGTCGCAAAGGCTCCGGAACTTTTTGTAAACCATAGTATCTGTCTGTCATTGCAGGGAGATACAATTAGCCGGTTTTACTCGCAAAAACAGCTTCAAAATGCAGTTTTCACTTGATAACTAAGTTCGAGACCTGGCACGTCGTCTTTGCCACACAGTAAAACTGGAGGATGCGGGGAAAAAAGACTCAATATTCACAGTGGTTTCGTCGGAGATGTGTGAAACATAGACTGCATAAAAAGATGGACAAAGCTACCGTGAGGTCACCCATTGGTTTCAGCATACCATAAAGGAGGCCTTGATTTTGGCAATTAGAATTACGCCATGTTGTCATTTTGAAACCAGATGTGATTTCTATTGGACGAGAGCGCGTATTGAAGATCCTAGGAGGACCGTGGCCCTGGATCTAACCGTATCGGATGACGACCCGAGTATAGCCACACCTTAATACATATTCTGGCTTTATCCTTTATTCTAGTCCATATGGGTGGACCATAATTTACAGAAATTAACATCATGATATATCGTAGGAGACTTGAAACTTGCTTTAGCTACCATAAAATAATGTGAAAAATTCTTATTTAAATAAAAAAATCAGGTGGGAAAGTTGGGTCATTTCCTCATAGACTTCTATAGTATTGAACCTCTTTCTGCAACCAATGACATCGCCATCCGCTGGCCACTACATAGAATGCCATTTTGCGGTAGTTCCGCACGAGCTTCATTTTTCAGACCAGGGTGCTTCGTCCATCTTTTTATATAGTCTATGGTGTGAAATAACGCAAATCGTCAACTCAGTAATAATATATAGATGATTTCTATTAGCAAACATCATGACATCAGCAAGTCTTCAAAACAAAAATTACACTCTACACTTGCATCAGATTGTCAACAATTCTTTACATCGCGTACCATTGTATTATCAGGATTCAGACAAAACAGAGCCCATCTTTCAAGATCCATCCTCAAATAACATAGCTGCAAAAAAGGGGAAAAAAAAAAACCAACCAAAAAAAAAAAAAAAAAAACCAAAACAACTAAAAGCAAAAATAACAAAAAAGCAATAATTTATCATAATGAGTTGAGAGAATGATTCATCTGCTGTTCCACATTGCTAATAATTATGTTATGGCTATTATCATTCATGAACATATTGCCATTGGTTACAAAATGCAAGGCTCAAATTTTTTTTTTTTTTGCTTGGGTATCAAATTGCTAATCAAGGTCTTGATTTGATTAGCAGTTTTGGTGCCATGTGCAGCAATTTTTGGACTTTGTTTTAAAGAATAAAGACAATTTTTATTTCAAAATTGAGTTGGTTTATTTACCGAAGCAGTACATATAACACAGATCTCCCTTGACCCATCTGAACACTGATGAAAGATGGGAAACTAGATTACACACTGGACTTAGTCTTCATCTTGGACTTGAGAACTAGGAATCTACATAAAACTCTAGCAGCCTGAATGTACCAACATTGCTTTACAGCTCATATTACTTTGGCTTAATTTAATACCAAATTTTAAAAAATGTACATTCTCCAAAGTTAGCGACCATACCACTCAGTCACTGACCTAACTTTTGGCTTGAAATATGCACCATTATATTCAGCTAGAATGGACCACTTTCAGTGCACCGCCAGTAACGTCGCCAACCACCCAGTTTTTGTTGCAATTCCGCAGCACACTTAGCTCAGACTTATGTTTCAGGTGTTCTGTCAATTTTTGCTACCTATCAAAATTTGCCACCTCGCGCAACCCTAAAATCTTGAGCTCTATTTCTTCTGTCACATCTCAATTATCTTCAAATATGAATAAAGGTTTTGTATATGCCTGATATATATATATTTTTTTGCATGTACACGCTGGGTTTCCCTGAAAACGCAGAGTTTGGACGATAATGGAATTCGGCATATGCCTTAAAACAAACTTATTCAACTCATTATAATTTCAGCTTATGTTATGGTAAGATAACAAATGACAAAGTTAGTACTGAACAGTAATTCATATTGCAATATTACGGCGAAAACAATCGCTTTGCATTACGAAAGAATTTTTTTTGACAAGGCAGTACTTATTGTAAGAACATTGGCACAGCTTGCAATACAAGGAACGAACAGAGTTGTGGCCAGTCAATTCATTCGCCAGCCACTTCTTTTTTGGATCGATTTCGGCAATCCACCTACAAGCAGTTTGAACACCATACAAACTTTAACATCTTTACAAAGCTCAGTTAAGGCTTCATACAAGGAGTCCAAGTCTTTTTCTTCCTCTTCATTTCTTTGTCTTGACATGCCAATATATCTGAAACATTTTGAAGTTTCCTATACTGGCAGCCCTGATTCATTCATTGCTGGATAGCTCTCCAACTACATGCAACGTCTTCAAAACAATCAACAAACTAATATGCCAGAAAGCACATCTTCCTGGAATAAAATGATATGATTAAAATGTCTGTGTAAAAATATCATCAGGTTGAACAAACGATTATTCCAGTCAATTACCAAAAGTGCAAAAGATTATATTCATATGGGCAGAAGCCCCTACGGTGACAGTCCCCGGTACGTACTCAAGCTGCACTCCACCGGCTCATTCCGCTGGTCTTAGCTGGATGGCTGAAGCCTGGAAATCCAGAGTCACATTTGGGTAGTTAGTCGCTCACAGCTTTGATTTTGCCCGGAAAAAGTCTGTGACAGCTTTCAGAAACTCCTCCGAGAGCAGTCTTTCGTTTACTAGTTCGCTCTCCCTGTCGTTAATGGCATGGAGTTTCTCCTTCTCTGCTCTCCGCATCAGCTGTTTGGACAGGGCCAGAGACTGGGGGACAGACAGGGGAACAAATGCACAAAAAGAGGGCATGAGAAAGAGAGAAGAGCTGGGGTACAGAGGCTGTTACATTGAAAAGACAAAACACAGTAAAAGCAAGTGCACAAACACTTGAATAAACCCCACACATGCATTGTGCGCCTCTCCCTTTTTCCACCAACACCCCTTCTCCTCCTCTGATAGAATCAAATGAATGAGCATACAATGCGGGCATCACACAGTCACAGCATTATGTTTGCAGCTACAGAATTACTGGCATCCCTGACTGGCAATTCACAAGAAAAACACAATCTTTTTTTAATACTATACTAATTAAAAATATAATTTAAAAAATAATAAAATGTGGTCAAAATGCCTAAATGCGCAGAAACATTGCATAGTTCAGCAATTTGCCAATGAAACCAACAAAAATCATACAACCCCATTTCCCAAAAAGGTGGAAAGCTGTGTACACTGTAAATAGAAACAGAATGCAATAATTTGTAAATCAATGAAACCCTATATTTAATTGACAACAGTACTAAGAAAAAATACTGAATGTTAAAACTGAGAAATTTTATTGTTTTTTTGAAAAATTCACGCTCATTTTGAATTTGATACAAGCAACATGTTTCAAAACAGTTAGGACAGGGACAAGAAAAGACTGGAAAATTTTTATGATAAAAAATACACCTGGTGTAACATCTCATCGCTCAATAGGTTCATTGGTAACAGGTCAGCAACATGATTGGCTGAGTCAACAACAAATATGATTCGGGCTTCACCATTCTGTCAAAGATGTAAAGTTATGGGCAAATGGTTCAACAATTAATGAACACTTTTCAATGCAAAATTGCACCGAATTTGGAGATTTTATCATCTATGATACACAATCTCACTAAAAGATTCAGAGTCAGGCTAAATCACTGTACACAAGAGGACAGCCGTGAATGGTCGTGATCTTCAGGCCCTCAGGAGACACAGAATTGAAAACTGACAGGATTCTCTCGAGGAAATCACTGCACAGACTCAAACAGTTCTGAAAACCACTGTCTGTAAACAAAGTTCATCACTGCATTCAACAAGAGTCATCAGAAGATGACATGTCCCCCCGGCCCCTTATTATTTGCGAAAGTCATGTCAAGCCTACACCTTCAAAAGAAATTCAAACAAGAATGTTGAGGTGATTTTCCTCTGGAATGATCTGGAAGTATGCACTGGCAACATTTAACAAAGACTATGAAGCACATGGGAAAGGCAATAAAAAAAAAAAAAGGGTCATTAATGAACAGTGCTTTAGTTCTGCTCCGGAAACAAACCCAGCCCTGACTGAGTCCAAATCCATGTCGCTTCCATGGAAAGTGAAAAAAAATTTTTATTTATTTATTTATTTTTTTACAAATATGAAAATATCACTTTAGTACTTGGGTAATGCACATACAAATTTTCACAAGGATACAGTTGTGCTCATAAGTTTACATACCCTGGCAGAATTTATGATTTTTGGCCAATTTTCAGAGAATATGAATGATAAGACAAAAACTTCTCTTTCACACATGGTTAGTGGTCAGGTGAAGCCACTTATTTTGAAACAACTGTGTTTGCTCTTTTGGAATCATAATGACAACAGAAACCGCCCAAGTGACCCCGATCAAAAGTTTGCATACCCCACTTGTTAATACCCTGTATTTCCCCCTTTAACATCAATGACAACTTGAAGTCTTGTGTTGAAGCTATGGATGAGGCTCTGTATTCTCTCAGATGGTAAAGCTGCCCATTCTTCTTGGCAAAAAGCCTGCAGTTCCTGTAGATTCTTAGGCTGTCTTGCATGAACTGCACGTTTGAGATCTCCCCAGAGTGGCTCAATGATATTGAGGTCAGGAGACTGAGATGGCCACTCCAGAGCCTTCACTTTATTCTGCTGAAGCAAGTGACAGGTCAACTTTGCCTTGTGTTTTGGATCGTTGTCATGTTGGAACATCCAAGTACGTCCCATGCACAGCTCCTGGCTGATGAACGTAGTTTTCCTCCAGTATTTTCTGCTCACATGCTGCATTCATCCTGCCATTAACTTTGACCAAGTTTCCTGTGCCTTTGTAGCTCACACATCAGCGATCCACCTCCATATTTTACAGTAGAAATGGTGTACCATTCATCGAAGGCCTTGTTGACTCCTCTCCAAATGTAACGTTTATGGTTATGGCCAAAAAGTTCCATTTTGGTCTCATCACTCCAAATAACTTTGTTCCAGAAGTTTTGAGGTTTGTCTCTGTACTGTCTGGCATATTGTAAGCAGGATGCTTTGAACATTTGGCTTTCTTCTGGCGACTTGACCATGCAACCCATTTTTCTTCAAGTGCCTCCTTATTGTTGTGCATCTTGAAACAGCCACACCACTTTTTTCAGAGTCCTGTATTTCAGCTGAAGTTATTTGGGGGTTTTTCTCTGCATCCTGCACAGTTTTCCTGGCAGTTGCGGCTGAAATTTTTGTTGGTCTACCTGATTTGGTTTGGTTTCAACAGAACCCCTCATTTTCCACTTCTTAATTAGAGTTTGAACACTGCTGATTGGCATTCTCAATTCCTTGGATATCTTTTTATATCCCTTTCCTGTTTTATACAGTTCAATTAACTTTTCCCGCAGATCCTTTGACAATTCTTTTGCTTTCCTCATGACTCAGAATTCAGAGCCGTCAGTGCAGTAATGGATGGAAGATGTAAGGGTCTGTCAAGAGCCCAGAAACTCATTGACCTTTTACACACACACACACACACACACACACACACACACACACACACACACACACACACACACACACACACACACACACACACACACACACACACACACACTGATTACAAGCCAATAGGTAACAGGTGAGGATGGTTACCTTAACCACTTTCTGCAGATGTGGACGCTATTTGCTATAGAACAGCAAATTTAAGCACACTGTTACTGTACTCGATCACTAGATGGCACCCCCGGATCAGTTATTGAATATTCACAAGCAAGCAGACCTCGAACGTGGTTTTGAAAATGGGGAAGTTCACTCCACTCCCTGTTTTTCAAGAGTTGCAGGAATTGAACTCCTCAGCTAAGCCTTGTGTGCAAACCGGTAAATATCCTTGCCCATAGTATCGATCCTGCAGTTTTAAAAAATTCTCTCTTGCGACAGAAAAAATCGTTGTCCTATGTAGCAACCACTTTAGCTACAGTGAGCCGACGGTATTCCAATTAGTGGTTCAGAAAAACCTGTTTTCTGAAGCAAAAAATTCAACATGGTATTGATTCTCTCACATTCTACTGTCAATTACAGTCATCACATGCAAAAAATGCGTAGTTCGCTACCGTGGATTTTCGTGTAGATTCCTTTATTGACAAATTCAGTGCTTCCTTATATCCACCCAAGTACTGGTGTTGATAGCCAATCACTCAATCATACACTCCGGCTCTTCTGTGTAACTACACCGATAGACTTCACGCCCTTGTGAAACTTCCGCGGTAACAATGCATTGATTGGCTCGTTTCTTATCCAAATCCTGAGTGTTTAAACGTTCAACTTTAAGTGAAACATTGATTGGACAAACAAAGCATACAAGCCTATGCATATCAGCAGGCTCGGTTGCATCCTGTTTAAGTTGCTAGCATTACGCGGATGAAATGGACGCGATTTATGGAAAAAAAAAGACTCACAAAACTGGCCTTGAAGTGTTCCGTTATATGTAGAGGATTTAAATAAGATATGGACACGGTCAATGGGAATTATTTCGAATGAAGCAGGACCGGAGGGTTCCTTCTACTGGATACAGCGATCTCTGGAGGAGAGATTCAAAAAAAAAAAGGTTAGGCTGCTACTTTTGCTTTTGTTTTGGAATGTATACCATACTCAACAAAGTCAAATGCCAACGTTTTTTTCCTATTTAAAAAGTGAACTGCCCATGCATGTAGGTGGATGCCCTGGTACGGTCATTGCACCGTTCTGTTGAATCTAGGGAGGTAATATATATTGTGTGATGTTTCCTGAAAGTGGAATGTCTGTTCTGTTAAAATAAGGTATATTTCAGAATTCAAGTATTACCGAGTTAGTGAGATGTACTTGTTCCATATAAGGATTGAAATGAGGTCGTGAGTTCGGAAGAGGGAATGGTAGCTTCAATTACAGAGTGAATATTCTGACCGTTTAATCAGCAGTTTATTTAATGAGTGTTTGTGCTGGCCTGGGGGACTAAAAAGAAAAATGGACAAAATGCTAAACCTTATTAAGGAGAGAGGGCATGTTTTGTGTTTGGAGAGGTTACTGGTGACCACTGATGTTCAACTGCACTGATATCGATACATTCCTGCTAAATTCAACCAGAAAATCATTAGTTTATATTAAATTTCATGCCTCAAAACCTTATTTGTGTTAAATACATGATTAATTATGATTTGATAGTGCAACATGTTGAGGGATCTCAGACTTTGGGGAGACACTTGGATAGCTGTATAATTTGGCTAACAGCATGTAGGTAATCTAGAATGTAATGTAGAAGATGAATTCTACTTGAGGTCAAGGAGGTTATGATCCCAGAAATGTATAGATTTAAGCCCCAGCAGTTTTTCAATTCTCAGTATTATTTTTTTTTTTTGCAATTCCAATGGTGAATTCTCATGAAGATTTTTTTATGTTTGCAGCCCATTTTCTCTACCAAAATCATGAAAATAAACTGAAATACAATGTAATTGTAAATGCTGTAAGTGTACTTTCTGAGTTGAGCAACACTTTTCCTCTTTATAAAGCTGAAATCTTGAATTATACAGCATTAAATTGGGTAACCCATAAATAGCCAAATTTGGCTTCTGCGCAAAGGGGTTAAGGAGCCATTCAAACCTGTTTGTGTCAACTTGTGTGTGTGTGTGTTATCAGGCGTAAATCTCCGGGGTATGTTAATTTTTGACCGGGGTCATTTTTTTTTTCAGCAATCTGAAAATATGAAAAGGCACGACACATGCAAAGTTTCAGTCAGATATATTGAACGGTTTTTGAGTTGTGCTCCGAAAATGAACCTGTCTCTGTAAAGAGTCCAAATGCAATCAGTTTCCATGGAAACGAAAAAAAGAAGATTTTCAGAAATCTGAAAATATCAAAAAGGCACCATTTCAGTATGTGAGCAATACACTTGCAAAGTTTCAGTAAGATATATTGAAAGGTTTTTGAGTTCTGCTCAGGAAACAAACTAGGCCTGATGTGCACTAAGTCCAGATTTGTTTCCATGGAAACGACAAAAATAGGAATCACAAACTTTCCAAAGTAGCAAAAGGCACATCTAGACTATACATAGAAAACATGTACCGAGTTTGGTGCTGATATCTTGCAAAGTCGTTCAGTCCATGCAAGATGATCAAAGAATCTGCAGGTGCTGGAGGGATTTTGCAGGGAAGAAGGGGCAGCTATACAACCTGAGAGAATTAGGGGCCTCATTGGCAAATATCACAAAAGACTACATGCTGTTATTGACGCTAAAGGGGGGTGTGGCGGGGGTGATACACAGTATTAAGAACTTAGGTATGCACAGTTCTGAACAGGGTTCATTTCATTTTTTCCCCTCTATTGCTATTTTTTATTTCATGACTGTGCCATTCCACAGGACCAACAGATAGATATGAATTAAATAATAAATGAAGGAAATATGTTTTGCCTGGCCATTCATGTTTTCTTTAAAAAAAATGTTACCCATTTTATAAATTCAGCCAGGGTATGCAAACTTTTGAGCACAACTGTACATGTTTTGGAGTGACATATGCTGTCATCCAGACAATGTCTTTTTCAGGGAAGGTCTTGCCGAATTCTGCAAGACAATGCCAAACTTTTAAGTATTTCAACAACATGGCTCCGTAGTAAGAGGTGCTAAGCTGTCCTGACTGCAACCAAGACCTGTCACCCAGCGAAGACATTAATGATACAAAAACTATGACAAAGGAGGCTGCAAAATGCTAAGCAGCTTCAGCACTGCATTAAGGAAGAAAAGAAAAACATATTGCTTTCAAAATTTCAGGAATTGGTCTCCTTCATTCCCCAAATGCTTTTACTGTGTAGTTAAAAGAGGAGGTGGAACAGAAAAGTGGTAAATATGCCTGTCCCATATTTTTTTGAGAAGTGTTGCCAGCATCAAATTCAAAACCTAGGTTAAGGCACACATTCAGAGGGATTTTGAAACATTGGCTAAACAAATCTTCAAGATCAGTCACTTTCTCAGAAAAGCGTACATGAAGTACCCTCTTCATTTCAGCCCAAAGGTTTCAAACAGACTGCATAACTGAGAAAGCCATTACAGAGGACTGATTTTGTTGTCCTGGGAGCATTTCTAAGTGGATTTTGAGGTACGCTTTGGATCAGAGTTACGGATAGTCTATCTACAGCCAAGCCTCAACCTACAGGCAAAGGCAACCAGACTGTCAGCCCGAAGTGGTGGAATTCAATTAATCATTAATCGAAACCGCAGCTCTGGACCTCCTGAATTAAAACAGCTCGCAAAACATTGCTGATCCACCACAATATTGCGCCAGAGATAGGACATGCCTTTGCTTGTTTGCCTCTCTGCTTCAATGGCAAACATGCCAATGCTGCATAGGTCTGACCATACCACTTGCATACTGCCACAAGTTAATGGCCATCGGCAAGTTGCAAGCAGTTGCTTTAGGGTCTCAGCTCAGAAAAGGCTTTCTGAATGCAACCTCAGAGGTGGCGTCCGATGGTGCTTTCTAAAAACCTGGTGACCTCAAAATACCATTGCTCTGGTAGTTCTCAGAGGTCCATTAAATGTTTTGTGGATCTTACTGTAGTCATTATCAGCCCCTATTATGTGATTTTTCACTGATCATTCTTGTATTTGTGAACTCTAAGAAAAAAGGTTCAAATGCGTCATTTTTTTTTTTTTTTTTTTTTTAAACAAATAGGCTTGCAATGCACGGAATACCCCTCAGCCCGATGTCGAAGTTTTTGGAGATGCCCGACCGCTCGCCCGCCCCGCCCAACCGCACGAAGGATAGCAATACCCCATCAGCCTTGAGGGCTGGGGGGTAAAAACCACTTGAGTTCTCTCATGCTTGCCAATTCTGCAGTACCTTTCTGTGAAACGCTCCATTGAAAGTCCTGCCCCTGCCCTCCCAAAACCCCAGTGTGCTGTGATTGGTCGACTTGATCACTCAGTTGTGATTAGTCCACCATTTGCACCCCTTGTCAGGCCCCTTACCATAAATGGATTTTGGCTTTAGAAACAAATATCTGAAAAGCCTTGTGGGCAACATCCACTTGACTCAAGGGCGTGCCAAACTATCAACTTGGCGCAAAAATTCAAATGGTGACATCACCTATTGATGAAAAAAATTGCCAGAAGCGATAGGGGGCGTTTCAGTCAGCTCTGGTGCAGTGTGTTTTGTGGCAAAGAGTGCTTCTTCTGGAGGTGACAGAGTTTTTTTCTGACACAGGCCTTTAAAATGCATAAAAATGGTATGATTCACGCAACGACATTAAAATAATGAAAAACCATGATAGGAGCACTTGAAAGGTCTACAACCATCTGACTCTATTGACCTGCCAGTTTCAATTTCTTTTGTCTTCATCTTGCTGGATGACAAAGGGATTTTGCAGAAACTATCTGATCTAATGAGACGACATAATTCCCAAAAAGAGCCTACATTTTTGGGCAGCTGTGCATACGCCGTCAGCCTCTTCCAAACCTCCACCTGGAATGTGCTGTCAGTGAAGACTTTCGTCACCAATCCCTGTTGATAAGCCTCCATGGCTGACAGCTTCTTGCCAAAGAGCAGCATTTCACTGGCCTGCAAGACACAGATAGAAATACAGCCAAGTAGGCCCACATTTACTAATCAAATGACATATAGTAAGGTCCATAAGAATTTGGATAGTGACCATTTTTATCTTTTTGGGTCAGCACACTATTACGACAAATTTGGCCATTGTTGAACGTTCCACTTCTCTGCATAAATATAAATATTCATCTGCACTGTGCAGCACCACCCAGTGATTTTTTTAAGCATGTAGCTGAATCTGAGAAGATAAAATAACCCTGTATAATTAACAATTCATCCCTCTGCTTTTGTCTCAGGTACAAAGTCTACAACCAGTTCTACTAGCAGCCAAATATGCCCTCGCCATAACACTCCCTCCACCGGGCTTCACAAATGAGGAGGTATGACTTCGGTCATGAGCCGCACCTTCCCTTCTCATCCCATCATCCCAGGAATTCATCTGTCAACATAGCTCATGTTCCTGGCCTTTCACAGTTCCTGAGCTCACCAGTCCTTTCTTTTCAATAATGCACCAAATATTTGATTTGGCCACACCTTGTTTCCATCTTACTGATGAGGTTGTTTTGATTTTTCAGCCAAATTATGGTTTACCTTACAGGTATTTGGATTCCTTTTTAATAATTCCAAAATGACCTCTAGACCTTTATCTGCTCAACTGTAAATGAAATAATGAGAAAATGGCACACAGTCATAGAACAGCAGACCAGGGATCACATATTAAAATTGTAATTCAAAGACTCTTCACCTTCAACTTTACAGAGCCTATACTTTGTGCTCATATTCACTAATCAATATAAACACATTTGTGTCAGTAGAAAGCCAAAATACAAAATACATTGATAGCGTCCAAATACTTATGAACCCAAGAGTATTTTTGAGAAGCTCTGATCCAGAGCAATTTAGAATGCATATGATATTTAATCATTCACCTGAGTTACTGAAATAGTTCCAGACTTGGTTAACAACATTTTCCAACCAGCGAGCTCAAAAGCACAAAGCAAGTCCACTAAACACTGAAGCAAGTCAAGAACGCTAACCAAGAACTAAACCGAGAACTTATAGACATCATCAATACACAGGTGGTATCCTCATAACCGAAAAAACACCACTGTGCCCGCTTGGCCAAACATGGACAGAATCGAACTGGCCTAGATTTTCATTCCATATACATGTGTGTAATTATATGATTAAATCAAGTCAATTCAGTCAGTGCAGATTTTTGACATGAAAAAAGTTAATTGAAGTGTAAGCCATCATGAATTCATGGAAGATTAATGGCCGTAACTGATGATAGCACTGACGGTATGGTTTCAGTTTCAACCTAACTGAAATACCAATAAAATGCCAGAAGGTTCTGGAGAAATCACAAGGGTCAGTATACCTGATACACAGTAATCTGGTAGCGTCCATTTACATGGTTTCCACATAAATATATTTATGGGCAATGTTATCAACCTACATTTTGGGCCTGTTACCATTGCTAATCTAACGGTCGAGATTCACCTTAACCTTACAGAGCAGAGCCCATGGTAAATAAATTGCTATGTTTTAACCCAAGTAAAACTCTCCATTTTCTTCATTTCATTATTCTTGTTCTTTCTTTGCAAAGACCGAGTTTAGGTGTCCCATCAGATCGCAATCAGATCTTCACTACGTTAGCTACTTTAAGACCGGACTCTGCTCAGCATCGTTTGACCTTCACCCTGTCTCAAACTTTTGTAGAAGGGCCATAGCTCTTCCCTGCCCGAATTCCGCTCACCCATAATGTTGCCTACATCACTACTTGCCTTACTGTGGATAATGTGCTTGTTCAGTGCAGTCACAAACAAACCCCAATTCCAATTAAGTTGGGACATTGTCTAAAACATGAGTAAAAACATAATACAATGGTTTGCAAAATCCTTTTTGAACTATATTCAATTGAGTACACTACAAAGACAAGATATTTAATGTTCAAACTGATAAACTTTGTTATTTTCTTGGAAATATTCACTCTGAATTTTATGCCTGCAACACATTCCAAAAAAGCAGGGACAGGGGCATGTTTATTACTGTGTTACAGCAACTTTCCTTTTAAAAATCATAATAAGTGAGAGTTATTGAGAATCTTCAGGCTGCCAAGAGCTGTCCTCTTCGACCTTTCGTGATCATTTGGAGCCAGCACTTTGGAGCCATACAGGCCAGTCTAACCCTTTGCCATCACAAGGTGAAGGTATTCTCCACCTTGGGTTTCTTAGCCACTGGGACCTTACAGCGAGAGCTGGGAGACAGGAGGTGCTGCTATGGGGAGGCACTGACTGCACTGGGTTGGACTGTGAGGTTCCACTTGCACCTCAGAGGGTCACTGGCTCAGGACTTCATCTGTTGAAAATCGATAAAGGTCAATACAGTGTTTTAATCTGCAATTGGTAAACAGGCCCAAAGCTCTTAATTTCGAATACAAGCAGGTATTCTTTTCAAACACAATGTTGCAAGTTAATTGTGCCATTGGGACACACTCGTTATAAATTAGATTATCAGAGTAAAATGGCTTGCCCTCTGATTTCCCTTTGAAAGGAGATGGATAAGGAGGAGATGTAGGCGGTCACTCAGGGCCCAGGTCTGTGTCCAGGCACTCAGCTGAAGGCACACCTGATAGTGCCATCTCTCCGATGATGGCCCCGATGCGCTGGTCCAGCTCAGAAAATTCTTTGCCCACTGTACCCCTCCAGTGCTGCGAAACTCTCATCTGAATTTACTTATTTATTTTGCATTAGATTTCAAGTTAAATAATTTAACTTCATCTGTTGTGCATCCCTCTGCAGTTAAAGCATTCACAGAAAGGGTAACTGCATCCAATACATCTTTAGTGTGTGTGATTTTATATTCAGAATTAACACCACTGAATATCACAGTTTGTTTGCAGTTCACTTCCTGTCGCAGTAACTTCACTTCAAACTTGCTATTTGCGTTTTGATTCTGGTGCTCCTTTTTTAAATTTTCATTATGGCATTTCCTCTACTTTCTCTCAAGGAATCTCTTTGTGACTTCTGTTTGTGTCTGCACCAGGCCCTTCCATGTCATGCTCTTTTAAGGGCATTTGTGGGCATTAGCTTATGCTAATTAGGGACAACTGGCACGCGCTTTCAATTTACGAGGTGAACGGCATTCATCAATCTAAGAACACAAGTGCGAATGATTCTGTGGGTTAAGAATGCGTTCATGAATCTGATGCAGACTTTTTGTAAGAACTTTAAGAACAATATAAGAAGGAATTTGAGAAAATACTTGGGAAGATATTGGTGAATGAGGCCCATTGTTTAGAGTCTGGTGAGAGACACTACTTTTACCAGAGTAGAGCGCGCTGCAATTTTCAATCTAGGGCTGGGTGATAAATGTATTGCGATAATTTTAAGCACAATAAAACTAACTTCCACTATGGGGCAAACAAGCGAGCCTCTGCTCATTACCTTTTCTGTACCTAATGCTGCGTGGAGCAAACATCTGAGGTCTTTTGGAATGTTTCCGGGCAGAGAAGTGCGATTTGAAGTCAGCTAATTACCAGCGAGGTTGGACAACTTCCTTTATCTTGGTGCAATTAGCCTAGGTTAAATCAATTCCCGTGTACTTTGCCTAACTTCCCAGGGTTTCCTGCAGTACATTATAGTTAGGGCGGCCGCCTTGACTATGTCCTCCTGAGAAGAAAAGGGGAAAAAAAAAAAATAAATAAAAAATTCTGCTGCATCCACGCATGTATACACAGTAAAATAAGGTCTCATCGCGATGAGGCCCAATAGCGGCCGGCATCCGTTGCTTAAATATGTTACTGCACCGTCTATAGCCTCTTGCTATGCCAACAATATTTTTTGTATCGGGAAGAAGCTAATTATCCGGTTATTCAATAACCTGTCGTCATCGTGGGAAGGACACGAGGAGGTAAGATAATTATTCATCTAACGTTAAACTAAACATTTGAATAGTGTCTCCTATCAAATGCTTTGCCCACATATTCCGTTTCATTAATAGGCTATATGCAAGTCATTTAGTTTATCAAGGCTACCAATGTGTTTGCGCGTGGCTTTCTGCTTTGTTTGACAATTGCACGTGGTTAGTGTACAGTAATAGATAGGAAAAAGCAGTCAAAAATATCAGGGTATTTATTCAAAGAAGCTGGCCTACTTCACCATGTGCGCGTAATTAGATCTCGGAATTATGAGGCAAGGTGTTTTTTTTTTTTTTAATCCTGCGAATGCAATGCGCTCCCGTACATAATATCGTTCTCCTCTCCCCAAACATAACCACAACCGCAAAGCATTTTGGGAATTGAAGTCAAAACAGATAAATTCATTTTCTGTTCTTACATTAATTTTCGTTTAACCCTTAGGGACGGTTGTGCGCATTTTATGCATTTTTTATTCTTATTTTTCTTCTTTTGATAATTTTGGCTGTGTTCATGCATGTATCATGAATTTCGGTAAGATTGTGTGTATTTATTTGATCTTATTTCCAGCTCAACTTCTACAGTAGCTAAGGCTAAAATACAGTGTTCAAAGCAACTGTAACACTCAGACTGTTACGTGCAAAAAATGCGCCACTGAAACCCAGACACCCATTCAAACTGCAATTTTTGATCACACTTCCAGGAAAGATATAATAAAATGCATGCATTATGTTGAGTGTCAATCAATAAAGTTACAAGACTGTTGACCTTGTCACTTTGTTATTGCACTTTAACTGCTTAGATTATAAAGAGTAAATTAATGCTGACTGTTGCCGCCCCGGTCCCCGCCCCCCCATCACCACCTTGACTAACCGAGTTTCAGTGGGAAACCCTGCTTCCAATCAAGCCATTTATTCTACCAACTGACTTATCAAAACCAAGACGTGGCCTATAATAGAAGAGACAAGTGTTTGCCACTAACATGGCAATAGTCCCCGCCGCCTCAATTTTATGTGGACGGAGCCCAATGCTATATCTGCCGCTTCGCGCTAATCACACGGCGGGGGATAATAACAGACAGACAGACCTAACCAGGCTACGGTGTTAGACCGAAAGAATGTCAATAATCAGAATAAATAGCAGATCTCTGAAATCACCTCTCGTCATTGCATTTTTACGCATCATTAAAAAGATTTCTGAAAAATAAAATCATTTTAAGATGGCCCTAGTTTTAAAGCATTTAAAAATGGAAAACATTTTATGAAGCATATCAAACGTGAGAAATAATTTTCGCATTGCACGCAATAGACAAAAGCACCGAATTAATAATTGAACAGGACTAATTTGAAATAAAGTAATTTATAGCTCTAGATTTTGGTTACTTTTGAGCGTCTAAATAGCCTACACTGAAGATGGAAAACATTTTGTTTTTATGCGTTTCAAACGTGGCATGTAAATTGTTAATGCATTCGAACACAGAGGCCAACTGTGAAACTAGAAATAATGTATCAAACGCATTTAAGCACTCGGTCATGTTTCATGGTCATTTAAATTTCAGAATGCAACAAACAAAAATGATATCAAAATAAAGTAGACTATTAAACAATTTAAATTGTTCGTTGAGCGAATCAACTGTTTGATTGCAAATTGAGCAAAGTAATTGGGAAGGGGGTAAAAGCAATTGCCGAGAAGAGGATGATGATTTTGGCAACCTTTATGTTGCTTAGTTCAGCGCACAATTAGCCTGAATGTGTTTGCTGGATTACTACATTTGGCCATTGTGAGTGAATGTGATTACAATTTACATGTCACGTTCGATATGCTTAAACATAATGTTTTCCACCTTCACTGTAGGCTACTTAAATGCTAAAAAGTAACTAAATTAAAGAGCTATGAAATACTTTACTTCAAATTCATCTTGTTCAATTATTAAATTAAAATGCCAAAAAATTTGCAGGGCAGATTTTCCTGAATGTGCTTGGCAAGTCTTCGGTTCATTTGTCCATTGTGCATGGCGAAAATAAATTTCTCTCTCACATTTACGTTCGATATGCTCCACAAAATGTTTTCTACTTGGCATATATTTTTAAATGCTTAAAAACCAGGGCAATCTTAACATGATTTTATTTTTAAGAAATCCTTTTAAAAAATAAGTTAAAATTTCATGATGAGAGGCGGAATTCAGAGGTCTGCTATTTATTCAGATTACTGGACATTCTTTCAATCTAACCCCGCAGCCTGGTTAGGTCGGTCTGCTTCTCATTATCTTTTAATCATTATAGCCCAGATTTTGTTTTTGATTGGTCAGTTGGCTGAATAAATGGCTTGGTTGCAAGGTAGGCAAAGTACACAGGAATTGAATTAAGTTAGGGTAATTATGCCATAGTGATGGAGGCTGTCCAACCTCGCTGGTAATTAGCAGACTTCAAATTGCACTTTTCTTCCCGGAAGAATTTCAAATGGCCTCTGATGTTAGTTCAACACTAAATTAAAGTTATGTGGCATAGAAAAAGTAATAATCATGCTCGTCTATCTGCCCCATAGAGGCAGTTATTTTTATTGTGCTTAAACAATATCGGAATACATTTATCGCCCAAACTGTGTTCAATCCATCGTGACAACTTCTCAGCCTCATCAATGACTGAACTCTCTTTACTTTCAAGGACCAAGCAGGATTGCGAGGTTGTTCCAATGGCTTCCTTCATTGCCAAGATTTCCTTGAAATCACTTGAATCACGTCACAACCCTTGCACACCGTGATTTCCAGTACTCGTGACCACACAGCCTGGTCTGGCAGTTCTGAGATTTTGTTCTTGTGGTGCAAAGATCCGCAACCGCTTTTCTTGGTGGTTTAGACTTAACCCACAATGGAGTCGTTTTTTTTTTGATGACTGGTTCCATTCTGTTGAGAGGCATCACACCAATCGACATTCTGTTGTCTCTTCTTCCCAAACACCAAAAAAACCGATATGAAAAAAATTAAACCGGTCCGATATTGAATAAAACTTAACCGTAATACCGGTTTTGGCCACACGGGGTCGCACTTGCGTCTATTTTTTCTATTTTATTTTTTCTGTGTGTGCTTCAAGTGTAAAGTTATATTCAGTTAAAATCAAAATAATGAGATGGAGCTGTTCTGAACTTTTTCGGTGAAATTCAGAGGCTCCTTGGTATTCAGTACTTTCTGATGGTCATGAGAAAATGATTGAGAACTAGCCAGGACCAAAAGCGACATGTCTTCGCGCCCCGCCCCCACCCCACTAGCTCCGCCACTGAGATGGATTTAATGCCGTTGGCAAATACACGTGACGCCGTCAGCAGCAAGTTTTTGTGAGCTATATTTTAACATTTTGGACATGTTTTGGACACTGAAAAAATTAATATATTTTTTTTTTTTATAATGACAGACTAGTTCCGACGTTCCATATAAATTCAATCAAGTAAACTGGATCAAACTGGTTAAACCAGAAATCGGCCCAAGCTTACAGGGTAGGTCAGACGAGTCCTTTTGAAGTTCATTCCAGTATTGCTCTGAGTCAAGGTATGGCTGCTTTGTGTGCATCAATTTTGGCTATTTATCGAGTTTGTCAGTAGTATGTGTTCGGCTGAATGGTCATGAAAGACTGCACCAAACTGTGGTCCAAGTCACATTCAGCATTGTGTTAAGTAGGACTGTGGACCTCTTGTCAATGACAGTGCTCGACTATCATGTAGTCTAGTTAGTTCCACCGTCTGGAGCGCGACTGACAGCAAGATTTTTTCTATGGGGCTTCCCAGGAAACAAGACATACAAACCATGTCTTCAGAGTTCAAGGATTCGTTGGTCATTATCATTCATTTCCCCAACGTCAAACCTTTCAATGCACTCAGGCCATGACTCATGATCATCATCAATTCAGGCATTCATGTCTCCAAGCAGAACAATACGATCTTCGGGCATCGCTGATCTCAGTAGCTCCAAGTTGTTTGTAGAAATCACCTCATTCTTTAGTTTCCGTTATTAGAGGGGGGCAGAGACAGAGACCACCAAGATGTTACCCTGTTTTGTGCTGAGCCAGAGAGATGATATCCTTTCACTGAGAGCTGCTGGTGTTTGAATACTGTTGATGATGCTGTTGTGGACTGCAAACTCTGCTCTGTACAATCTAGGTTCCCCATTGGGTAATTCCAAACCTATAGAATGTATAGTTCTTTTCCTTGATTGATCATGTTCCAGATAATCTAGTTTCCTGTAGAGCCACTATGTGGACACGCCAATGAGTCAGCTTGCAGTCAAACATGGGAGTTTTCCACATCCCAAAATCATGATTATCAAGTCCTTGAGAAGTCATAGTTTGGATGTTTCATGTTCCAAAAATAAAATTGCGCTTGGACAAATTTGAGTGCATTACAAAACCACAGCCACACAAGGAATGTTAAGGTGGCTGGTGGCACCTAAATGGTGAGGGGCAGCTAGACATAAGCGGGCCGTAGCTACTATGAGGTCAAACAACCTCTCCCACAACTGATAGTAGTCCCTGGCGTCCAGCACTTATCATCACTGGCCAGACTTATCACCAGTGACTACCACAAACAGGATTTGGTATCCATAGTGTTATTTGAGGTTGCAGTTTACCTCTGCAGTTGGCAGGGAGTCACCTGGACAATTTGATGATCTTCAGGCTAGGACAGTATAAGCCTTCCTTGCACGGTCCATAACACCTTTTGTGAGCTTCTCTCGTCCCCAGCTCATGTAAGCCAGAGGAAAGGCGGGGCCAGTATGTCTGAGATTCACTGAGGATGTAAGAGTTGCCAAAAGAGTCAGCAGCCCTGATTTCAAATGCCATCATGGAACTCCAGCACCATTTGGTAGATGGCCATAACTCCTATTATTCAAGAATGTTCTTTTGTCCTCAAGTAGACAAGTAATGTTTTTGTCCTGCCAGAGTCTCTACCCACTCTCCTCACACCAAGATGTGGGGTAGGTGGTTTAGTCACAAGCATCTTGACCATGACACAGGTAGTATCAGATTTATGTCGTTACTGATATAAAGTCCAAAACCTGTCCTGACCTGACTTTTAATCGCTTAAAAGGAGAGAAAACCAGGATGGGTCTGGATTTGCACATCAGATTTGGCCAACCGTGCTTCATAAGGTGAGCAGTAAGATATTATCTCTATGAACATTAGATGTCCATAATACAAGCAGAGCACAGCAGGGTAGAAGATGGGATGCTGAAGTTGGAGCACAGTTGTGAGAGCCGTTTAGAAGCTCAAAAGTAGGGACGTCCAGTCTTATCCAAAGAAGGGCCTGTGTGGGAGCTGGTTTTTGTTTTTCCCAAATACTAACACACCAGATTGGATTTTCCCAAGGATGTGACAGATCAGCCCGATTAGTAAATTAGTTGAACCAGTTGTTGCAGCGCTGGACTAAAACAGAAACCTGCATCTCCACTGGCACTTTTTCGGTAAGGCTGAAAACCCTTCATGGAGACCAGGGACGCCCAATTCTATTCATAAATGGCTGTTGTGGGTACAGGTTTAAGTTTTAGCCCGGCACAACAATACCTGAGTCAACTAATTAACTATTCGGGTTGATCAATTAAGACCTTGAGAAATTAGAACCAGGCTCATCAGTGCTGAGTGACAACCAAAACCAGCACCCAAATCGACCTTCTAGGGTATGAGTGCACACCCCTACTCTCCAGGAACATAAGCACAGGCCCTGGATCTTACCTTGGCTGGGCCCATGATTAGAGGGAAGAGATATGATGAGCACCCCTCCGGACACAATCCCAGCTTGGTAAAGGGAGTATGGAATGTTGCCTATGGGCATTTGGGGGTGAGAGTGACCACAGATGTTAATAAAGTCAGAAACAAAACACCTAAAATGGACCGTTATTAATTCTATTTTCGCGTTTTAAACCAGCAAGCAGATGCCTTAATAAGGAATAATTTCCACAAGCTGATATCATTTTTCCAATAATCTAGAGCTGAATATAAACACTAGTAATCCTGTAGTAGATAGCTACAGTAGTAGCAAAAGGCACATCTAGACTACACAAACATAGACTACATTTACAAAGTTTGGTGCTGATATCTTACACAGTTTTTCAGTTATGCTCAGGAAACGAACACAGTGTAATCTGCACCAAGTCCAGATTTGTTTCCATGGAAATTACAAAAATATGAATCCCGAAATTTCCAAAGTAGCAAAAGGACTATACATAGAATACATGTACCAAGTTTGGAGCAGACAGCTTGCATTGTTTCCGAGTTCAGCTCTGGAAACAAAATGATTACAGACGAACGGACAGACAGAGGAAGCGATGCCTATATCTCCCCGCATTTAATGCCGAGGGGATAAAACCATACAAGAACAGGAATGAACATTAATTTTAAGAACAGGATGAACGTCCTGATTTTTCCTTAATGTCCTCTTAAAATCTGTGGGGGAAATCTAAAGAAACTCACAGTGTAACTCAAAGAACCCCATGCTAAACCATACAAAACCCCTTAAGAATGTAAGATTGCTCACTTTCTCCGTTGCATAGACCATGTCAACCAGCCCGAGTGTAGTAACAGCCGCACCAACTGATGGACCATTTACAACAGCAATCAGAGGCTTTGGGAAGTCAATGAAGGCCCTCACAAAGTCCCTAAAAAAAAGAGAATCTGGGTTACTTAATAAATTAATAAAAAATTAAGAGTACCGGCGAATCCCTCCATCAGTGATGAGCATCATGTGAAATGTATGCTATGTAATGCTTTCGCCCATCAACCATTACCGAAACAGATATCTTCTGGTTTCCTCGATCCCATTCTCCATACTTTCGGTGACGTTCGTCAGATCATTGCCACTGCAGTAGTAGTCACCAGTACCTTAAGGTGCACAGGGGGGAAAAAAAAAAATTGACACTGCCTGTGTGCCTGTACTATTGTGAGCATGTAGTCCTATTCAAGTGGCAGGTTAGTTGACCACATTTGACATTTAGAGATCTGTGGCATCATCAGATTTTTTTTTTATTAAGATGACAGAATGAAATTGTAAATGAAAAGAGAAATAACATATCTGAATACCACATTACTCTTTCAAGACAAAATGAAAGTGTGCCCATGACATATTTTTTTATGAATAAAATTCCGGCAAGCTTTCTTTCATAAGAAGTTCTTAGCAAGACTTCACTCATGAACTTGACTATTGTGGCACTTAAAACTAAACCAAGCAAGCTGGTCACTGTCCATCGAGAAACAAAGGGAAACGGTGCAGTAGGTTTACCAGTGATCACAGCAATGGCCGAGTCATCCTTGCCTGCAAGCTCCAGTGCCCTTATTATCTCAGAGTACATCTAGAATAAGAAGGTACATGGAGAAGAGATAATGTATATTAGCAACTGTCCTTTGTCGCCATTAAAATACAACCATTGTTTACAGTCTGAGAGCATAATTTCAAGGATGGACAGTCAGTTTTCATAAAGAAAATGGCCAAAACAATGCACATCAGGTTTTAACTTGAAGTTGAAAAAAACTGCCCAGAGAAATTAATGGCCAACTAGTATTAACGATGAAAACCGTTTAAAATTTCCAAAGCAAATTTGAGAAATCGGCGTTTTTAGAAAATTCTAAATTCTGAGATATATTTCTTTTATTTTTGGAATGTAACAATTTCTCCCAAGCATTGTCTATTTATCAATTCAAAACCCCCCTCCAATTTGTTTGTATGATCAAATAATTATGTAAGAACCCAAAAGTTGACATCTAATAGTTCATTGGAGGACAGTGACCTGTTTGGGATAAATGGTTACAAGGAAAGTCATAACTACATTCCACAAATTCAACCCACATTATTTCATCTGAAAAGGCCTACTCTGAATAAAAAATGCATTATAAGGTAAGGACATGGAATCAATAGATTGTGCCAGTATGTAATGATGTTACATAACAAGAGCCATCAGAAGATGGCACATCCCCCCGGCCCCCGCAAAGTCAGGGAGGCCCCAGGTACCGCGTACTAATAAATATCTTCTCAAAGTTTCATGAAAATACTTTCAAGTTCTGCTACGGGAATGTAACTTTCCACATCTTTCTGCGCCTGTTCCATTTGTTTTCATGAAGCTGAAAAGCCCAAATAGCAAAATACACCCTTTTTAATTCACAGGTATGTTGAAAGTTTTGTTACTGAGTTAATAACACAACTCAGACCATCTTAAACCAGCTTAGAATTCTAGCTGCTAGAATTCTAAGCTGGTTTAAGATGGTCTGATCTGTGTTCTTAGCTGGTCATAGCTGGTCTCTATAGCTTGAAGTGGTGAGGTTGCAGTTTTGTTCTAATTTGTTTTTCATAGCTACATTTGTCTTGCAATAATGATATTTTGATGTGTTGGCTTTCAATACATCATTTCATGTTTAGACCGAAGCCAGGTGTTGCATTCCTGTGTGGAGTTTCTCTGATGAAGTAAAGTTACAAATGGTGAATATAAATGGAGTTTATATCTGTGCAACACAATGCTATGCCAGCTAGTCATATGAGTTAGATACCTAGCTATAAACATGAAATAATGTATTGTAGCTAGTCAGTTGAGTTAGCTGGCTAACTAAACATGAAATGATGTATTGAAAGCCAACACATCAAAATGTCATTATTGCAAGTCAAATGCAGCTATGAAAAACAAATTAGAACAAAACTGCAACCGTAATGTAATGTTTACATACCAAAAACCTTTGAAAACTGGGCACCAGTGAAGGGGTATCACGTTTAAATTTTGAAAACTGTGCGCAATTGTTGTCACTTCCCCTCTGGTTTCATCTGAAGTCACACCCAAATCCACGCCACTCAAATGACGTCAGACTTGAATGACCAGGGTTTTAGTGAATCCCTCCTGCAATTTGATAAACTTGACAGGAGAGCATAAAAAATGTTTCATTATGCATGAAAGAATGCAGTTAAGCTGTGTTTGGGTAGGATGACTATTTTTCTTTCAAGAATGTATCCAATCGATAAAATTCTGTATTTTGTCTAAAAAATACACAAGGTGGAAAACATTCTGTAAGACAGAGGAAACGTGAATGTGAGATATAAATTATCACAGTCGCACTAAATGCCGAGGCAATGGCAATCGCGTTTGTGTTTTGCTGTTCTATGGTCATTTAAATTTCAAAATGCAGCAATCAAACATTCTGCCTTAATAAACAGCTCTACTCATTCAACTTCGAGGGAAAACGCATCCACCATTTGATGGCCAATCAAGCAAAGCAAATTGGAACAGGTTACTTTTCTTAGAGTACCCTAATTGGTTAATAGGAGATGATTCTGTAGTCCTTTACTTGGCTCCGTACGTCATGTCGCCAAAAAAACTGATGTCAGTGAAGTTTTTTTCCGGAAGCATTTCCCATGCCCTTTGATGTTTGGCACTTTCGTTTAACCTACGTCGGGTTTTATAAAGGAAAAGGGTAAGCTCGGTTGTTCGCCCCATGGCAGCAGATAGTGGTACTACGCCTTAAAAAAGAATCAATTCAGAATCGTCCCAGCCCTCCCACATATTCTGTTTAAGATAGGCTATATGCAATTCATTTAGTTTCTTATCAAAGCTACCGATGTGTTTGCGCATAGTTTTCTGCCAAGTTTGACAATTGCACGTGGTTTTTTCTACTGTACAGTAATGGATGGGAAAAAGCAGTCAAAAACATCAGGGTACTTTATTCAAAGAAACCGGCCTACTTCACGATGTGCGCATAAGTGATCTCGTAATTACGAGATATGGTGTATATTTTTTTTTTATCCTGCAAATGCAATGCGCTTCCATACATAATACCATTCTCCTGGCTGCAGGGTGAAGTTGCCTTCAGACGTCAACTTCCAAGCTGCTCAGCCTGTTAGGCTGCGTAAACACTGCCTCCAAGTACACCCAATTGGCTATTAGAATACAGCCAATCCTCTCACGAGCCAGCCAAATCAATTCGGAAGCCTTTACTCAGTATAAGTGGGCTTTAGAACATCAATATTTTGAAAAATTAATGCATTTAATCATGAGTTTTCTCATTAAAGAAACTGATTTGTGAGGTAACGTCAGATATTTCAGCTATTTTCGTTATGTTAACCAATGCAAACAAGTGCCATTTCTTTATCTTTCCGTGGATTTTTCGACCTAACCTTAGCCATACAGGTCATACTTGTTTAAGTTAACACTTCTTCAACATAACTCTATTTGAAACATAAAATTGTCCTACTTGTGAGATATTTTGTTCAATAAACTGTCTAGCTGAGCTTCTTAAAAACTTGCAAGTTTTTAAAAAAAATGCAAGTTGCAGTAACGTTAGCTGCCTTCAAGGCTGAGTGTAGAGACCAGTGCCTTGCAGGCTGGTTAGAAAGCTAACGTTGATTTTAGATTGTATAATCTTTAATAGTATTCAGTCATATGCCTTCAAGGCTGATTGGTAGGCTGATGATTTCATCATATAAATATATATATATACACATACATATACACATATATATATATAAATATATATATATATATAATAAAAGTGTGTACTGTTCAGATGCCTTCAAGGCTGACGGTAGAGACTCCCTCAACATTACTGAGGGGGTCTCTACTGGGAGTCTCTAGGCAGTTGGAGCCTTCCAGGGCTAATTTAAAATCTAGTATTTTTCAGCCGATAGATTTATTACAGTTCAAAACAAACCACATTAACTCAGAAAACTGACCAAGGTGTTGTTGCATATTGATGTTGTCATTACTTTTTACACTCTTTAGGAGTTCAACCGATGTCTCGACGCCTTCGTAGAGCCCCATCTACCCACCCCGATGAGAAAGTAAAAAAAAAACAAAAAAAAAAAACCCCCCCCAGCCCCACCCCGGGGCCTGATGCTGCTGAAGCAGCACCCGCCCCAGCACCCACCCTGGGCCCTGATGCCTTTCAGGCATCTGACTGAATACTATGAAAGATCATACAATATGAAATCAAAATTAGCCTAACCAGCCTGCAAGGCACTAGCCTCTACAGTCAGCCTGGAAGGCACTAGTGCTCTACAATCAGCCTTGAAGGCATTTGACTGAATACTGTTTATACAATATGAAATCAACATTAGCCTTCTAACCAGCCTGCAAGGCACTAGTCTCTACATTCAGCCTCGAAGGCACTAGTGTGCTACAATCAGCCTTGAAGGTATCTAAGGCAATTCTATTGAAGATTATACAATATCAAATCAACATTAGCCTTTTAACCAGCCTGCAAGGCAAGTCTCCACTGTCAGTCTCAAAGGCACTAGACTCTACAATCAGCCTTGAAGGCATCTGACTGAATACCGTTAAAACAATATGAAATCAACAAGTCCCTCTAGGATTTCAGACTTTTTTTGAGATTGTTGCGGCCTAAAATGCCTGAATTTGCACCTGCTTTTCCAAAAAATTGCGATGCAAGTTGCAAGGTTTTAAGCGTATTTGTTGAGATGAAATTGCAGGAGACAGTGAAAATTGCAAGAAAGTTGTGTTTTTTCTTTGTTTAGGATAATTCATTAAAAATCAAAGGTAACTTAATGCAGCAGGAATAAAACTGTGCTCTGGTCCAAGTGTTCCCAAAAAGGCTCAGGATTACATAATTCGAACAAAATATGCTTAATTTTTGGAGGGCCCCACAAAAGTACTCTTCCTTTCGCAAAAGTAATGCTTTTACTGAGCTCAAACTCAGTAAAAACCTTGATCACAGAAAATTCCTAAAGTCAATAACAAATCTTGACAATGACCCATTACTAAATAAAATAAAAAAAAAAACAAAACAGAATACTCTTAATGCATTGAGTTGGTTCAAAAGCTAAAGTGCAGAGAACCTCACAGTAAGACTGAATAGCTTAATTGAACTTATGTTCATCAACATTCAAAACAATGTAAAACCCTGTTTTCCTCTGATAACAATTACTGAATTCATTACTAACCTCAGATTATGCAAGGTTAAAAGTTAAACTGCACATAACCTCTCTGTAAATATTTAGTATCACTGATGTTGAAACAATTAAAATACTGCAGTTGAATGATTAAGTGCACAGAACCTCTCGGTAAACATTCAGCATAATTTATATAGAAAAAACTAAAATTCGGCAAGATTAAAAATTAAAGAGCGCAGAAGTTCTCAGTAAACGTTCAGCATCATTTATGTTCGAAAAAACTAATAAAATTCTGCAGTGTTTAAACTTAAACTGCACATAACCTCTCAGTAAACATTCAGAATCATTTTTGCTGAAACTATTAAAATCCTGCAGCCAAACTGGTTTAACATGAAGTGGTTGGTAGATTTATGGCACAAAAATGATTATTTACAACTAAATGGATCATATTCGGACACATCTGTCAGTGGCTGAAAAAGTAAATTTCTCATCCTGGTGCGCGCGCACACACACGCTCACAGCTCGTTACGTCAATGAATTAATCTTTGAATGCAACTGCTTCCGTCACGATGATTTGTTTGGTCTGTGGTCATTTCAGCCCTTCTCCGAGTATGTTTCGCGGTAGAAGTGTGTCGATGATTTTCGTTTGCGTTCCACCACAATATTGCACGGGGCGCAAAACAGTTAACGTCCGCTTTCGTGAAGAACATCAGGGAATTGTTTTGCACGGTCTTTAGCAGTAATTTTTGTTGGTAAATGCGAGACAATTGAATCGCACGTCTGCATCTTCAAACCACAAACAAGGAAGTACATTCTTATTCTTCTTCTTCTTCTTCTAATGCTGGTTTTACCACTAGTTCAGTAGTTTATCGCCACTTACTGCGAAGTGAATTCGGTGACGTACTTGCATTATGTTTGCGCTGGGGACAGCTATGATTGGTGGAACTCGCAGAAGACTGGCCAAAATTGAAGAAAAGTTGCGGTGATTGGACATAATTGCGCGCAGGTCGCGCAGAATTCACGTAGATTGGTTGAATTTGCGTTAATTGTCGCGATCAACATCGCAAATTCCTGGACGGACTGATCAACATTTGCCTTCTAACCAGCCTGTAAAGCACTAATCTCTACAGTCAGCCTTGAAGGCACTAGTGCTCTACAATCAGCCTTGAAGGCATCTGACTGAATACTATTAAAGATTATACAATATGAAATGAACATTAGCCTTCTAACCAGCCTGCAAGGCTCTAGTCGCTACAGTCAGTCTTGAAGGCTGCTAACGTTACAGCAAATTGCAGGTGAAGTTTTTAAGAAGTTCAACTAGAAAGCTTATTGAAAAAAAATATCTCACAAGTGGGCCAATTTTATGTTTCAAACAGAGTTATATTTGAAGTTCTATTGCAAAAGTGTTACAGTTCACAAGTATGATCTGTTTAGCTAAGGTTAGGTCTATAAGTGTGCTATCGCTAGCAGGACCCCTCAGCCCCAACCGAGTACACATGTACACGTTTACAAGTCCCACCCCAACAACGCACCATTAACCCCTTTGCGCAGAGGCCAAATCTGGCATTTTAGGCGTTACCTGATTTAAGGCTTTATAATTTAAGATTGCAGCTTTACAGACAGGAAAACCTTGGCTCAATTGAGTCTAGACACTTGAAGCATTTAGACTCCCATCAAATTTCAGTTTATTTTTATGATTTTGTTGGAGAAAAGGGGCTGCAAACATAAAAAATCTTCACGAGAATTCACCATTGAAAAAGCAAGAAAAATAATACTGACAATTGAAAAACTGCTGGGGCCTAAAACTATACATTTCTGGGATCATAAACTTCTTGACCACAAGTACAATTCATCTTGAACATTACATTCTAGATTACCCGCTTGCTATGAGCCAAATTAGACAGCTATCCAGGTGTTTCTCCAAAGTCTGAGATCCATCAAAATGGTTCACTGTCAAATCATACATTAATCATATATTTAACACAAATAAACTTTTGGGGCATGAAATTCAGCATGAACTACTGATTTTCTGGTTGAGTTTAGCATGAATTTATCAATATCAGTACAGTTGAACATCATTGGTCACCAGTAACCTCTCCAAACACAAAACATGCCTTTTCTCCATAATAAAGTTAACAATATTGTCCATTTTTCTTCAAAGTCCCCCAAGCATTAAATAAATTGCTGATTAAACAGCTAAAACATTCACGCTGCAATGAAAAGCTAACCGCTCTCACATCCGAGCTCATAACCTTACACCTTAAGGGTAAAAACTCACGAACTCAGTAATATCTGAATTCTGAAATACACCTTATTTTAACAGAACAGAAATTTCACTTTCAGGAAAAAAATAAAACCACATATGCTTCCATATTCAACAGAATGGTGTAATGCAGTGGTTCCCAAACTTTCTCTGCTGGGCCCCCCTTTGGTACATAAGAAAATTTTTGCCCCCCCCCCCCCCAAAAAAAAAACAGGTAATACACATATTTTGTTTTCAGATTCCATTGTAGTTTATTTCACACATTGTAAATAATATAAACTTCAACCTTTTTTGAAAAAAAAAAAAAAAAGTAAACTGCCACAAACTGTAGGTTGTCTAACTACAACTAGCTACTTTCAGGATGAAAATTAATAATAAAATAACGAACCACCTTTTTTTTTTAATACTCAACAACATTGCTATTAATGCATTTTCCGGACACCAACAGAAACTTACTTGCATACAGCCAATCAGCGACCTTGTGCCACACCGATGGAGTGTCTCGAGACAGTTACATTTTTCTCATTTTACTGGCCTTGCACTTATGAAGTAAAAATAATCGAGATCGTGCCAGTTTATTCTAGAAAATATGAATGCTCTCAACAGATAAGTTTTGTCTAGCCTAGCAGGAAACATTACAAATGATCGGCAGGTTTGGAAACGGCCACCGTAATTTTCAAATGAGGGACACGAAGGTTTAATAATTCTAAACCTCTTTCAAAGTAGCCTATAAAATCATCAGGCTGAATCAGTCCCCTCTGCCTGAGTATCGCCGTCTTCTTAAAATTATGTTTCTATGATGCAGATAGAAAGCACCATAATCAACCTATATTCACAGCCGACAGCGAAGTGCGAAAAAAATTCACGAACACCGCTTGCCCAACCTGCGGATGTTTATAACGTTCAGTAGCGCGGCTAGATAAAAATAATCTGTCGGCCTACAGAGCATTCATATTATCGAGAATAAGATGACGCAATCTCGGTTCTTTCTGTTTTATATTCATCGGATCTTGTTTGGTGCCGCTTACTAGTTTATTGTTAATATCCCAGATCAGTGCAGGATAGTGTAGCGGCGAGTTGGGTATCGCTAGACTACATTGATTACAGCCAGCTCATATTATCAGCTTTAAATATTTGAACAACCACATTCATGAATTATTTATGAAAATGGCAGGCTACGTGAATGATTTGGCCAACAGTTATGTTGAGAGTAAGGCAGGCATTTACGATGTAATCGCAGAATTCTGGGCAGCGAATGGACTGAGCAGTCAGTGGTTCCGAGACCGTTTCTCGGTGCAAGTCCAGTAAAGACAGGAAAAGTTAAACTGTCTCAAGACACTCCCTCAGTGGTCCGGAACAAGGTTGCCGATTTGCTGTATGCAAATAATTTTCTGTTGGTGTCCGGAACTTTAGTCGGGGAAAAAAATTCGCTTGCCGCACCCCGCGCCCCCCCTGAAATTGCTCTGCGCCCCCCCTAGGGGTCGCGCCCCCCAGTTTGGGAACCACTGGTGTAATGAACGTACCGAGGGATCTACCGACGTGCATGGGCTGCATGCATTTGGAGAAACGAAAACCTCGGCAATCGATGTCTTTAAACCCGGTATAAATTCTACAGCAAAAAGCCATAAAGAAAAATGCAAACAGAGTAGAAGTATAACCTGTTATCTTCATTGATGCCCTCCTCCCGAGACAGGTTCTGTTTCATTAGGAATAATTCCCATTGACCGCGTCCATACAACATGTATCTCGTAAATGAAACAGAACACTTCAGGCCGGTTTCGAGTGTCTTTGTTTCTTTGATATCGCATCATTTTCAGCTGCGCAACCGCGGCCAACGTTCGAAGAATACAACCGACCTTACTTTTACGCTTAGCTTTGTATCCTGTTCTTATTGTCTGACCAATGTATTTCAGTTATAGAGGAAAGTTTAAACACTAGAGATTTGGATAAAAAACGAGTCTATCAACACATCGTTACCGGGGAAGCTTCACGAGGGCGTGAACTATAACTGTAGAGTGACGCAGATGAATCTGAGTATATAATTGAGTGACTGGCTATCGACACCAGAACTTGGGTGGATAGAAGGGAGCGCTGAATTTGTCAATGGAGGAATATACGCGTTAACCCATGGGAGGGAACTACGCATATTTTGTGTGTGATGACAGTAATTGACAGTAGAATGTGAGAGAATCAACACCAAGTCTGATTTTTTGCTTCACAAAACGTATTTTTTTTAACCACTAATTTGAATACTGTTGGCTCACTGCAGCTAAAATGATTGCTACAGAGAATTAAGTTTTTTTCTGTCGCAAGTGGAAATTTTTTAAAACTACTGGATCTATGCTATGGGCAAGGATATTGACCAGTTTGCACATCAGGCTTAGCTGAGGAGTTTAATTCATGCTACTCCTGAATAACAGGGATTGGAGGGAACTTCTCGATACTCTAAATCGCGTTTCAGCTCTGCCTGCTTGTGAATATCCAATAGCTGATCCGGGGGTGCCATCTCGTGGTCGAGTACTGTAACTAAGTGCTTAAATTTGCATATCTATAGACGCAAGCATCTACATCTGCAGACAGGGGTTAAGGAATCAACCTTTAGACATTATTAATGGTGCCGAAAGTGTCTCCAATATAACGAGAGTCTGAACTAAGATCTTCAATGAAGGCATTGCTGGCATCCCATGATTATTTTGCAATCTGCTACTTGCATGGTCTCCCAGCTCACAATATCCAGTTTTATACCAATCATTCATCTTAACCAGCTTTATTCCAACTGCAGTCGATTAATGGTAGAACATGCTAAATCAGAGGTAACCAACCCAGCTCATGGTTATCTGCCATCCGGTTTTCACTCCAACCTAACAAAACACTCCATGTTCAACAGCCAGAGATCTCCCTGAGCTGCTAATAATTAGAATCAGGTGAGCCAAATCAGGGTTGGAATGAAAATCTGCAGGATGGTAGACCTCCAGGGTCAGGGTCAGTGACCACTGTCCTAAATGTTCCAAATATAATAAAAATTCCACTCTGGATCAGTCACTCATAAAATTTAATGTCAGGTCCTTTTATCTGTTGCTCATCATCACCAAATGCAGCACCTGTCAACTAACAGGCTGCAGTATGAGAGCTGCCAGTAGGTCTTCTCACCTTCAGCGAGTAGGCATTTCTCTTATGAGGCCGGTTCATGCGGATGGTGGTGATGTTGTTCCTCATGGTAACCACCAGGGTCTGGAAAATGCCAGGGGCATTTCTTGCAGACATTGTGACAGCACTGACAGACCCTTCCTGTGAAGTGGAGAATATTTTAGCCCAGCAAGTACTCTCTGGACTCAACAAAATCTTAGTTTTAATGGAAGTGGATTTCTTTACAGCTGTTAATATAAAAACGGCAGCTCAATGTTCATGCATGGAAACAAGAACTCAACAATTATGGTAGGACATAACACCACCCTGTGCCTCAAACGGTTCTGGAATCGAGCACCGACCAAAAAAAATGCACTTCAATCAACTTCGGGCAGCCTCAAGAGTCAGGATATATCATCATTATACCAATATGAAAACAAATCATGTTCAATCTGGTTTTCTGACGACTTACGTGACCAACAACAGCGCGGCGGCAGGCTCAATCCCTCAATAACTCCGCCAGGAGGTTATGTTTTCGCTTCCGTTTGTTTGTTTGTCTGTCTGTCTGTCTGTCTGTTAGCAAGATCTCTCGAAAACGGCTGCATAGATTTTAGCCAAATTTTGCAGGATGTTTGAGTAGCACGATACAAACAAGTGGCATATCTAGGCCAAAGTACAGCTGAGATGTAGGCTAAAGTTCAAATCCAGATATGCGGGCGGAGGTAAGGGCCATCGCGAGTCCAGCTCTAGTTTAATTAAATGCAGGTTATCGGTTCATATTCTCACCCTCCCTCGCTGAACCGCAAACACTGGCACTCAGAAAAACCAAAGCAAAATGGTAACTTAATTCTTATTTTACACAAATTAATTTGCCAGATTTATCGAGCAGCTGGATGAATTTCTGACAGGCTGTGGTGTAAGCCAGCCGACTTCACCTACCGCCCTTACGTCACCACACTGAGTTTCGTCTGCTTGAGATTCCACTGCAAGTAAGCTGACTAATTACGTATTTTAATATTTGGAATAAGTGACCAGCTAATATGTCCTTAACCGAACAATCTGAGTATGTAATAACTAGCAACGAGAAAGCTCGCTAGCGAGCTACAATAGGCAAAGTAGAGTTTCCATGTATAACGTCACCATAAGCTACACAATATTGACGAAAATGAGATAAAAACATTTGTACCTTTCAAAGCACTAAACCCACAAATTTAATCCATAAAAATGGTATCACAACTTTTTCAACAAACGAACAGCAGCTAAAGTTCGGTGTAAGTTTGCAACACTGCTCAAAAACGAACATCGCTAGTATGCCACTTAGCATATAGTGAGGCAGCTAAAGTTAGCCAATCTCGCAGCCAGACGCATTTGGGAGACTCGCCACAGATGTACAGATCCAAGCTGGTTGAAATACATGATTATTTTAGAATAACGGCAGATATCTGATCAAACTGGGTCTGTACACTCCATCTGCAGTGGGTAACTCCAGATGGAGTGTAGGTCAACTGTTAACCATAACATTCCGCAGGCTAAGTCACTCGAAACGTGTGTATTCGCGTCTTTGCATTGACTTTGAATGTAATCGGTCATGCACAAAATTCGTTTCGCGTCCGGTGTGAAAGCAGCTTAAGCACACAATTTGGGCTGCCAGTGTACGTGCAAAACACTGCAGGAAAAGTTCAGAGCGGCGCGCACATTTAAATGTGTTTTGGAAGATAAATTCAGGTTTTGGAGTAAACAGCTGCCTTGTTTAAATACTCGGAAAATGAATACATTTGAAAAGACAAACCAAATCTCCAAACAGATATAATATTTTATACCAAATATTAGGTTTCCGCCCGGCCCAAGAGCATAATATCACGAGCGAGACTGCTTCCTGAGCGCGTTCGTGCCGAATGACAATAATAGATGCATCTCAAAGCATGGGCTGCTGTCTTCGAAGGCTGCATTTTTAGGGATCGTCACTTACAACCATTCGCCTAACTAACATTCAGGGTTAGGAATAAGAGGAAATTTTCGGTTAGGTTTAGGGCTAGGTGTTAGAGTCGAGTTTAGGGTTAGGGAAACCAGTGAAGACTCGCTTAAACCAAGGCTTCTGAGCAGAGATGAAAAAATGTCATGTCAGTTTGGCGGATGGAATTCAGTGACGGCCCCTAAAAATAGCCTATGCTTTGAGATGCACCCAGTGTGACCAGCACCGTGGGTGCTTCTCAAAGCGCAGGCTGCAGCCTTCGACGGCTGCATTTTTAGTTCCATCTGCCAAACTAACATTTGGGGAAGGGACAAGGTTAAGTTTGAGGTTAGAAATAGACCTAGGTGTTGAGTTAAGGTTAAGGATGGGGAAACCAGTGACGATTCACTTAAATCAAATGTGTTTAACAGAGATGAAATGACATTACATCAGTTTGGCAGATGGAATGACGTGACAACCCCTAAAATACAGCCTTCGAAGGATGCAGCCTAGGCTTTGAGATGCACCCCGTAGGTCACTGGCTTTTGGGCCTTCTTCTTTGTTGAGTGTTATATAAACACAACTAATTAGTGCATTACCGCCACCAACTGATATGGAGTGTGGATCAAGAGGTCGAGTATTTATAATTCGCCCCATTTATTACAAAAGGTCGCAAATGACATTCCTGATGAAACCTGTTTTTCTGCACTACGAAGTACTTCGTGGTGCAGAGAAACCATGATCTATATATAAGAACTGGATAGCTGATGATGTCATAATTTTGAAGTAACCGTGCCGCCATATTGGTATGCCCAACTATAATCTCTCTGAACATTACCCACATTGAACACATTGCAGCCAATGGTATAACTAATTGAGAAAATATCTTTTCACAGACAAGGAAGAGGCGGTATTTTATGTTTCCTCCTCAGATCGACCTGACTGTACGTAAAACGCTTCAAGGAAAGCAGATTTAACCACAGTGGGCAGCAGTTGTATGTGTCTTTAACATTTTCAATGGACAATATCAGCATTTGACAGTGCGACCAATGAGTGCGTTCCATAGGAAATCTATACGGATCTTTCTACATCTCCCCTGAGTGGGGCAGTGGAACAACGAAATTGAAGTCCAAAGTGTTTGAGACTGAAGAAGACAAGACGTGAATCCTGCACGTATTATTATTCTGTGTGGGGGATTTAAAAACTTCATGAAAAAATAAAGTAGCCGTAAGCTCGCATCTTGTCCACCGTTGTCTATATTTTAGAAACACTGGGCGTGAGATTCAATCACGCATAACACATATGTAAGTCCCAACGGATGTCTTGTGTTGAGTTTTCTCTTGCGCTGTGTTCACTCAGTTGCTGCCAGGAAGCTCAGCTAATTTTCCTACAAAGCGAAAGTGGGCTTGCTGAAGAGATCTATTAGTTACCCTGGATGTTACTCCAGTTCTATGAATACGGTCGTAGCCCTCTATGGTTACCCCTACGAGGCTCCGCCTCGGCGCCTGAGAAAGAAAATTGAACTCACCTGCTCCAAAGGAGGGGGTAGCATACTCACCTCCCATAAAGCCCCGGCGTTGCCAATGCTCGTCTCCCTTTGAAACTCAGCATCCCACACTCGGGGCCACCTGGGCAGGTTGTTAGAGGACTACGCACGTATTTATAGAACTGGAGTTACATTCAGGGTAACTAACAGTTCTATTTCATACGTGCTCCGCCCTCTAACGGGCTTCGCTATTGGTTACACCTAAGGCGAAGGCCGTTAGGGATGGATGTACCCCAGGTGGACCCTGGCCACGCAGATCCTCTCGCAACCAAGCAAACCCTGTCCACACCCTGGGGCGCACACCGCCAACCTGCGTACCCCGCCCCAGGTGGTGGCCAAGTAGCACCCAAACCATTCCCGGCACTGGGAGGGACCCACCTTGTCCAGCCCCACCCAGGGAAAAAAGGCAGGGCTAGACCATTGTTATTCCAATGACAGGACCCGCACCAGTGGGCGGCACCGCCAGAGTGCCTCGCGTCAGGTTGCGGACCACCGATATCAGCCGTCACTAGAGAAAAAGGGGACTTCCCCTGATAGCGTTCCTCCATGTCGGCCTCATACCCCCCGAGATGCCACGCCCCAGGTCGGCCATAACCACAGCTACTGCTGGAAGGGGCTCTCCCCCCAATGGGGCCTCCCACCCCAATGCTTGGGAGGGACATATCACTTTTCCCATGGCACGTCTAACAGCTGCGGGCGGGGCACCCCCAAGATGCCACGCCCCAGGTCAGCCATAACCACAGCTACTGCTGGAAGGGGCTCTCCCCCCAATGGGGCCTCCCACCCCAATGCTTGGGAGAGGCCATGTCATTTTTCCCATGGCACGCCTAACAGCTGCGGGCGGGGTACCCCCGAGATGCCACGCCCCAGGTCGGCCGTGATCAATTGCTTGTTAGTGCTGGCAGGGGGCCCTACCGGTAGGGTTCCCAAGACCGCATGTGCTACCGAGTCAGCCGTCATATCCCTGAGATATGATCGCGCAAAAGTAGATGTTGATGACCAAGAGGCTGCCCTGTAAATCTCCTCTACCGACACACCCCTGAGTAGAAACGTAGAGGAAGCAATCCCGCGGGTGGAGTGTGCGGTTAGTTCTGCCGGGGCCACCAGACCTGCTGCGGAGTAGGCCCTGCAGATCGCATCACAAATCCAGTGGGCAAGGCGCTGTGTTGACAGAGGGGCCCCCTGCGCCCGCCCGCCATTACACACAAACTGCTGCTCCTCCTTCCTGAGGCTCGCAGTTCGCTCCAGGTAAACACTGAGCGCGCATACTGGGCACAGCCTGTGCATCTTCTCCTGCTCATCGATGGCATGAGGAGGTGGGCAGAGGGCCTGTAGCCGAAGGACTGATGATTTAAAGGCCGTGGTTATGACCTTCGGCCGGAATGAGGGGTTTGGGCGCAGCTCCACTGACCCTAGATCCTGCCTTAGGGTCAGGCAAGACGGGTGCACAGAGAGGGCACTCAGTTCACCTACCCTCCTGGCTGACGCCAAAGCTAAGAGGAGGGCCATCTTAATAGACACCAAGTGCAGGTCTGCTTGGTCCAAAGGCTCAAAAGGTGGTCCAGCCAGACCCCCCAACACTGTGTCCAGGTCCCATTGCGGAATTTCGCGGTGTACCGGGGGCCTAATTCTGCGAGCTCCTCTCAAAAACCGCTTTATCAGGGGGTGATTCCTGGCCGTAAAGCGGTCAAACCCATTGTGTCCTGCTGCTACTGCTGCAGCAAATACTCCCAGGGTGGAAACTGCACGGCCCCCCTCGAAGAGAGCCTGCAGGAAATCCAATACCCCCTGAAGGGGGCATGAACGTGGGTCTAGGCCCCTCGCCTGACACCAGTTCGAGAACATCTGCCAGCGGGCCGCATAAGCCCTGGATGTAGACGGGGCCCGTGCACGTTGAATTGTGGACACCACCGCCTCGGCAGGCCCAATTCACTCAATTTCACCCTTTCAATCTCCAGACCATGAGGGAGGGGAGGGGAGGGGAGGGGGGAGGGGGGGGAGTCGCATCTGACGTCTGTCTTATGGTCGAGGGAAGGTCCGGAATCTGCCACGGGCCCACTACCGCCAGCTGGATAAGATCCGGAAACCATCTGGCGTTCAGCCTCATCGGTGCTACCACAATCATGGATAGCCGCTGCTCCCGCACCCTGCGGAGTAATGGCATCAGTAGCTGCCGGGGTGGGAATGCATAGAGCAGGCTGATGGGCCATACTGGATGACCCAACGCATCCGCCTCCAGGGGAGGGTCGTCGGTGGCTCTCAATGAGAACCAAAGAAGGCACAGAGTGTTCTCCTTGCTTGCGAACAGATCCGCTACTGGTTGACCGAACAGTTTCCAGATCTGTTCTGCAGTCGCCCGTGAGATGCCCCAATCCTCCTCGAGCAGGGCTCCCCTGGATAGCCCGTCCGCCCGGGTATTGAGGATGCCCGGAACATGCCGGGCTCTCAGAGAGCATAGGTGGCGGTCCGCCCAGATTAGAATGGCCGCGGCCAACCTGTGTAGGGCTACTGACCTGACGCCCTCCTGCCTGTTGAGATAGGCCACTACTGTTGTGCTGTCCGATCTCACCAGGACGTGCCTCCCTTCCAACTGTGGGGCAAAATGGCGCAACACTTTCTGAACTGCCATGAGCTCCAGGTGGTTGACATGGCGCTGGGGCCCCTGCCATGTACCTGCGACAGAAGCAGAGCCGCAAGTCCCGCCCCATCCTGTCTGGGACGCATCCGTGAATATCTGGATGTAGTGTGCCACACATCCCATCCGAACCCCCTCTCGGAGCCGGATGAGAGAGGCCCAAAATGTCAGTGTCCGTCGTGCTTGCACTGGTATGCGGAGCATAAGCTGTTGGTCCCGCCTTGGGTCCAGACGAAGGCCTATGAACCAGCGCTGCAGGTCTCGCATGTGCAGCCGCCCCAGGCGGACTACTGAATGGGCAGCAGCCATCATTCCCAGCAACGACATCCTTATCGCTGGTACCGATGCTGCATCTAAAATCGCCTCTATTCTGTCCCCAGACAGACATGCAGTCATTGACCGCGAGTCCAATTGCAACCCTAGATACTGTGCTGTTTGCCTGGGCTGCAAGGTGCTCTTGTCGTAATTGATGGTAAACCCCAGCTGAGTAATATGCCGCATTACCAGCGCCGTGTGATAGGTTACCACCTGCTTGGAGTGGGCTAGGATCAGCCAATCGTCCAGATAGGTTAGGATCCGTACCCGATCCGATAAACAGGTTTAATCGGGAATGTCACTTGCGACCTTTTGTTATTCATTGACGAATTCCTCAAAAAAAAAAAACCTCATGTCTTCTTAATTAAGTTAGTCATTCCAAAATACTGAACCATTATTTGACGACACATACTTCTCAGATCCTTTTGCAGATCCTTCTGCAATTTATCTCTTGTAAGTTTTTGGTCATATGCCTTCTCTCTGCTTCATATTACTTGCTGTATTTCAGCACATGCTCTATTGTCTCTTCCCGCCCACAATTACCTGTATTTTGTTTACTCATTTTGAATAATGTCCCGTTAAAGCTGCAGCTGGTAAGTCTTATAAAAGTAACTTTTTGTCATATTTGCTAAAACTGTCACTGTGTACAGACAGTATTACACACAAGGAAAAATTTGTTGGTACCCTTCCATTAAAGAAAGAAAAACCCACAATGGTCACTGACATAACATGAAACTGACAAAAGTAATCATAAATAATATTCTATTGAACACTGACTAATGAAAATCAGACATTGCTTTTCAATTTTGGTCCAACAGAATCATTTAAAAAAACTAAACTAAGAAAACTGGCCTGGACAAAAATGATGGGACCCGTAACTTAGCATTTTGTTGCATAACCTTTTGAGGCAATCACTTCAATCAAGCAATTTCTGTAAGTCTCAATGAGACTTCTGCACCTGTCGACAGGTATTTTGGCCCAATACTCGCGAGCAAACTGCTCCAGCTGTCTCAGGTTTGAAGGGTGCCTTCTCCAGACAGCATGTTTCAGATCTTTCCACAAATGTTCAATTGGATTTAGATCAGGGCTCATAGAAGGCCACTTCAAAGCAGTCCAACATTTTCTTCTTAGCCATTCTTGGGTGTTTTTAGCTGTGCGTTTTGGGTCATTATCCTGTTGGAGGACCCAAGACCTGCGACTGACACCAAGCTTTCTGACAATGGGCAACACATTTCGCTCCAGAATGCCTTGATAGTCTTGAGCTTTCATTGCACCCTGCACAGATTCAAGACACCCCATGCCAGATCCAGCAAAGCAGCCCCAGAACATAACCGAGCCTCCTCCATGTTTCACAGTAGGTACAGTGTTATTTTCTTTAAATGCCTCATTTTTCCGTCTGTAAACATAGAGCTGATGAGACTTTCGAAAAAGCTCAAGTTTTGTCTCATCTGTCCAAAGGACATTCTCCCAAAGGTTTTGTGGCTTGTCAAAATGCATTTTGGCAAATTCCAGTCTCTCTTTTTTATGATTTGCCTTCAGAACAGTGGAGTCCTCTTCAGTTGTCTTTTACGAAGTCCACTTTGGCTCAAACAGAGACGGATGGCGCAATCTGACACTTATGTCCTCTGACCTTGGAGTTCACCTGGAATCTCTTTGGAAGTTGTTGTGGGCTCTTTGTTTACCATTTGGATGATCCATCTCTTCAGTTTGCCGTCAATTTTCCTCTTGCGGCCACGTCCACGGAGGTTGGCTACAGTCCCGTGGACCCTAAACTTCTTAATAATATTTGCAACTGTAGTAACAGGAACATCAAGCTGCTAAGAGATGGTCTTAAAGCCTTTACCATTAACATGCTTGTCTATAATATTCTTTCTGATCTCCTCAGACAACTCTCTCCTTTGCTTTCTTTCGCCCATGTTCAGTGTGGTACACACCATGTCACCAAACAGCAGAGTGACTAATTTTCACCCTTTAAATAGGCAGACTGACTAATTGCAAGATTGAAGACACCTGTGATGCTTATTACAGGACACACTTTAGTTTAACATGTCACTACAGTCGAATTATTTTCAATCTTTTCTAGGGGTACCAACTAATTTGTCCAGGCCAATTTCATTAGTTTGTTTTTTTTTTATTATTCTGTTGAATATCAATTCGCAATGTCTGATTTTCATTTGTCAATATTCAGCTTGACTTGAGAACTTAAGGTTCTGAGTTCAAGCCCCGGCCACAGCCTTCGCGGTGTGTTCTTGGGACACTTCACTCCCACACTCCACGCCTCACTCCATCCAAGTGTATAAATGGGTACAAGGAAAGAGTCAGGGAAACCTGACTAAGAGCTGGGGGGAGTATCTGCGATGGACTGGCATCCCATCCAGGGGGAGTAGTAATACTCCTAGTCTCTTCATGCCACAGAAACCGGGGTTAAGCAGCGGGCCGATGGGCCAAGAGGCTCGAAACAGGCTTACTTGTCAGTTTCAAGTTTTGTCAGTGACCATTTTGGGTTTTTCTTTCTTTGATGGAAGGATACCAACAAATTAGTCCACGCCTGTACATAAAACAAGTACTCTGTAATTTAAAAAAAAAGACTCCTTTAAACCAACCTACTGCTCCTACTTAACCTGACACGCCAGACTGACTGTTCCATATATCCGCCACGGAAATATTTCACGAGTCCATCTGGGAATGAGCCGGTCAAAAACGTTTTCAGAGGAGGAACCTTCAAAAAAATCTGCGGCTGCTGATTGGACGATGGTTCTTCTTGTCACACTCATCATCGGCCAATCCACATTGAGCCACAGTACGACATAGTAGATGTGCACCACTGCTGAGAAGCAACAGAAACAAACGGGAGCTTGAGAAACAGCTGTGATAATGGCTTAACATGAATTTTGCCGATTTTGTAAAGTAAATTTGACAATCAAGGGGACACGGACAAGTCCAAAGACACTATTTGAATCAAAGAAGGCACTTAATGAGCAAACTGTTTCCGAACGATTGCAAGGACCGGGCTTAACTTTAAAAATGACAACTCAAGATCCATCCGGATTTGTCGGGCACAAGCCATCCACAGACTCAACAGGTTTAAGTCTTTATTAACAGTACAAATGGAGTCAAATCAAAACGTTTGGTTAACAATACACGTGGTGTACTTTTCAGCGTTAAAAAATGCAGACTATCGAGCAATACCATCCTTGATACATGGGCAGATGTGGGATGTTGTGACACTACTGAAATAAATCTGGTTTCGAAACAATTCGGAACATTTCGAAACAGTGGTCCTTTCAAAGGTTTCAAAACTGTTACAAAGGTTCGAAATTGCTATCCCTAAGGAGAAGAGCAAAAACATCGTTTCCAGTCAGAAAAGCTTTTAGTGACGTTCTTTGCTGCTCTTTTAATGAAGAAATTGGGTCTATTTCTGAAAAAAACTGCTGATATTGACCCAACCACAGGAACCGCTTCGCACGCGCCATAGTATTCAAACATAAAGTTGCTTCCTGGTGATGTCACGTATGCAGCTCCCGCCTCTCTTTCCCCTGATAGGGCTGTAAAAAATTTAGCCATGAAATTGTTGGACGATGGTAGTTGGAAAGACGGACCTGCAGGATTTCAGACAATGAATCAGGCAGGGCCGTCTGCTCTGCAAGGCTACTTCCTACTGCAATTTAGCAGAATCGTTCGGACCGACCAAAAAGAACCAATGTGAGCCAAGATGGTGTCTGAGGGAGTGTCTGACAGCCGTCGAACACTGCATATGCATGCGCTGCAGACAGCCTCCTCCCCCTTCCTCCTCAGTTCACGCCAGTGCTCAGTCAAGCTCAAATCTCTGAGAGAGGGTTCAGGAGCTTAGAGAAACTAATGGCGCAACAATCAGCAGGGAAAAAATACAGATACCACCGTTACCGACTACAGCACACACGGCTAAGACAAAGAAGCAGAGGAAGCAAAAAGAAAAAAACCCAAAAGAAAGAATTAGAGAAAGCCCGGGATAAAACGAGTGAACATCAGAGTGGCTTTTCAGAGGTGGAGGGAACTCCGTGATCTGGAAGGATTAAAAATCGACGCAGAGTTGGCGATGTTTCTACTTGACAGGTAAACCCCTGCTTTACTCCTTGGTTAATTTTTGCTCCACAATGCTCTGCACATAAGCGAGTTGGCGTCGCTTACATGCACAGCAGCTACTCACCTAACCGTCATCAATTCATTTTTGCTCAGCAAATAAGCGATTGAACATCCCTTACAAGCACAGTCGCTGTTCGAATAGCCAGCATCTTGTAATTGTTACAGTACTCTGTAGTGCATGTGATGTCACTGTGATGTTGCAGTCGAGCTAACGTTAGCTTGTTTCCGATGCAAGGGATAATGTTACTGTTAAGTAGCAGAAAATATCTTTATGAAGTGACCTGGCAGTCTTGTGTTGTTGTCCGTTTAAATATGTGTAATGTTTCTGTGCTCTCACAGCTAAATGCTCTCATACATGGTTTACTGGCCATTCAGCTGGATTCATGACAGTTTCTGTACTTAAAAAAAAAAAAATGGGTAAGTTACTAAAATAAGCGTGTGCTGGGTTTTTACTGAATACGCACTGCTGTAGATTACTTTTCATGAGGACATGATTTATTTCTGCTCGTTTGTTGGCCAGCAATGATGACTGTTCACAACAGTAATGTCTAGCCTCGACAACTTTGCCGTTTTCATAATGTTAACTTGCAAATCTCTCCACAGTCACATGCATAACAGCTGGCGTGCCTTCACGTGCACAGCAGCCTCCTCTGGGGGAGGGTCTTAGAGCAGGAGTGCAGTGGAGAGGGAAGGACCTGAAAGTTGCATTTTTTTCATATTTTCATGCTAAGTCCTCTCTATCCTCATATTTACCAACTGCAGCTTTAAGTCCAGTGTGTCCAAATCTTAGTCTCAATTTTCATGTTTCCTCTCTCCTATTCCTATCTGCACACTTCATTTCTCCCACTTCCTTTGAATTCTACACACAAAACCATCTTCCTGTTCTCTTTTCCTCCCACTGCATTTGCCATATTTCCTTCAATCTTTGCTTAATAATGCTCTTTATTTCTGTTTTGCTGAAGTTGACTGCCAACTCAATGTATTCATTTCTTGTGACCACCTCTGCAAACTTGTCTGTCATTTCATTTCCTTTGACACAAATGTGTACGGTACCCATAAAAACATTACTGTAAGATCCATCATTTGAATTCAGTATAAAGTGTGTTGCATCTCTATCAAAATGTCTGCCCTGCATTCTGAATTACTGTGCTGTCAAATTCAGTCCTGGGCTACCCCTGTGTGCTTCTACCTGTTCCAGCCACAACTGCAATTCTAAAATTTGTAACAACCAGTTCATTTTTATTAATTAGATGTATTTAATATCTAGAAGGATTATTTACCTAACTAATCCACATTAAGCCAACAAATATTTTCATATTGGGTTAATTGCGCCATAGGTAAACAATTGGGCCAAGGCTACATAAAAGTGGTGACAAATAACTGAGGTTAACTGGAATTGTTGAATATGCGATCATTTGCACAGTGACGGCGCCAGAACTGGAAATTGGGGGCCACAGAACATCCTTCTAAAACAATTATTAGTCCTGACTTGCTCTGAATCATTTTCACAAATTATAATAGATTCACTCCAAGAACACTCCACACTATCAGATGCTGCTAATTCTCCCCGTTTAGGTATGACGACAATCATTAATTTGGACGCATACTTAGGTACATTTAAATCTGCTTTATTCAAAATTGCATGCCCATCAACTCTCACGCATATGGCGCAAGTCTCATGCTTTTTAGTGGTATATCACGCTCTACTCGGCAATCTTGCTCTTGATAACTAGAGAAGACTGAAAAATTTCAATTCGGCAAACAATACTATATTTCATTGCAGAGTCCCACTTTCTAATCAGCCCACGCTGTACCAAAATTGAAAGGCGATAGCCTTGGAATGCGGATCACTCATTATTCAGACAAAGCGTATTTACGAGATTTTCACGTGAAATAGAAGTCCTTATGCATGGAAGTTTCTCAGTATCACATGCCTGACCGCCTTTACCACTTAAGACATGGAGACCGATTATGACCCTGGACTTCTCTTGCTTTTCTTTTCTTAGGGGTTGGAAGCTATAAAATTGCTTTGACGTTTCAAGTGGCCTTTTCTTTCATTTAAACAATTTAAATGATCATGAAGCGCAGCTTAAGTCGCCTAATGCGCAGGAAAGGCTGAGCGGAAGTTTTAAGGTAGTTTGTCTTTCGTTAAGCATCGGCCTGTCTACTGTATAAGTAAATTTTTTCTGTATTGAATTAAGTCCATTATTTCATTGCTGTTAGGTCACATGGGGAGCGAAACTGTCTTCAATTGCAAATGGATAATCACTAATTGCAAATCCCGCCAATAAAGGGAAATAACTGAGAACCACCCAATACTAACTGTTGTTATAGAGGGATGCTCTGTGGCCCCCAATTTAAAGTTCTGGTACCACCACTGCTATTTTGTAACATGAAATTAAAGCATAGTACTTTGAAAGTACTTAAAGCTCCTGAGTTCAGCTGACTGATTTTTGTCAGTGTCTAATTTGATATATTGAAATAAAATTGAATCATGGAGTTACAAAAGGGCCCAACTCCACCTAGGTATTTTTTTCAGGGGAGCATTTTTTCTGTTTGCTGTTAATGCTTTAAAAGGAAATTTCAAACAGCCAAGTGTAACGTGTTCAGGCCAAACAGAGGTTTATTTAGGCTGAACATGAAGTATACTGCCTGTGACATAAAATAATGGTAGCACTAGAAATTAAACAGACAAAATGAAAGGACTACAATGATTTCTCCAATTAAATTTGAACTTTATTTCAAACTACAACATTGCTTCTGCATAGGGTATGACAGTAGGTCTGCTTTACTTCCAAAACTGTCAGTGGGTGCTTTTCGGTCTTATTTAATCCTCAGAATCGGACATGAGTTGTTCTGTGGGAGCGTCCATGTTTGAACTGGTGCTGCTATCTAGCAGCCACCAGTAAAATTCGTTGAAGAGGGGAACTTTCTCGTTGAACTCCTGGACTTGGGCCGTTTTTCAACTCAAAGCTAAAGAACTTACCTCAGTTAACAGCTTTATGCACTGGAGTTGGGCCTTTCTTCAATTCATTTTCATGGGTCTTAACCCAATATACAAGATAGGCAGATAACCTGGATTTCTCAAAATCACGGAGTTAGGCTTTTGTAACTCCACGATTCAATTATTCCCTGAAATAATTTGCAAAGTAGAAAAGAAGTACAATATGGTCAAGGGTCTTTGATTCTCTGCAGCATGCATGAAAATTTCAAAATGTGGCACAGGAGTGGCTCTAAACATGAAATGCACCTAATTGTAAAAATCCTAAGATCGCAAGTGTGGTTGAAACAAATACCGGCGCCAACAGTGGGCCCTGGAACCAAAGCACAGTTAATGCAACCGTTAAGTTTTAGGCACATCTCTTTTGTTAGTGCCAGTCCCCGATTATAAACACTGAATTCTTTGAAAATGAACTTGTGAGGCTGGCCTGCTGATTGAGTAAAACATCCCAGAAAAAAGATTAATTCTATATTTATGTTAAGTTTATAGCAATAGGCCTCTGTTACAAACTAGTTTTCCCACAAAATGCTCAATAGCTGCAATTTTCCTCCACCTTTCTTGCCAGTCATTTCTTCTCTGTACATATCCATGTGAGTTTCTGTCTGTCTTTCAACATGTGCCAATAAGGAAGTGCTCCATTTACTGTGAGACTTCAGTTGATCATGAGTTTAATTTTATTTCTGGCTTTATACAGAGGCATTTCCTCAATTTAGTCATATTCATTTGTGAAATGGCAATTTGAGATGTGGCAAAACTGGTACCTTAGCCACAAAATCTATAGAAATGATATACAAAATTCAAGTTTTATTTTTCATGGTACAAAAGCAAGTTTAGGTACAAACATTCAAAGAAAAACATTCATATAAGTGAAAAATTAAATGTCAGAAAAGTTGTGAGTGGAACAGTATTTTGAATGGATCATGGAAATATTGCCAGTTTAACAGGAGCATCTTTCAAATAGTGGGTAGAGCCCCCGACCCCCGAACCCCCCCCCCCCTTCCCCGCTCCCTTCCTCCACTTGTCCCCAGAACAGCTTGTGTTCTTTGTGACATGGACTCACTCAGGTGTCAAAGACATTTGTTCAAAATTCTGGTCCATGTTAACACAACAGACTTGCAGTTGGAGCAGTCAAGCTGGCTGCACATTCATGCTGTGAATCTCCTGTTCCACCACATTCCTCACTGATAAAACTGAGGGTAAGATACAAAAATTGCAAACTGGTTTTAATTTATATGGATTAACTTGGAATTTGTCATATGTGCATAATCATATTCATTCAGTGAATTTTTGTTGTCATGTTTGTTTTCATAAATCCAAACTCTGAAAATAAACTGGCAAATGTGTAATTTCTGTGCCTACACAAGATATATATGAGGACCCTGTTGACCGTCATTAAACTCTGACCTCCTTCTCATGTGCATGAGAATAAACTTGAGATTGCATGCACTTCATGTCGCGGTTCATTTTCTAGCTAGATGTAGCTTTTAGAAGGCTTTGGCATCGAATGACGCTCAATTGGTATAAAGAGGCATAACGTAACTATATGCTAAGAAAATATTCCCCACATTATCAAAGAACCACCAACAGTCTGCACCACTTCAGAAGTGAAAATGGATCGGGGGATTTATGTTGTTTAGGCCTTTGCGAAATTTTCCAAATTTTACCTCCATTCTGATGTTTTAGTCTGAGAAAAATTGAATCCCCAGACCAATTCTGCATGTGATTCTGGGTTCTGCCGATGCTGGTCGGCTGTTCAGTTCGCTGTTTTTTTCTTTTTTTAGTTTTGATGTCTGTGAGTCATTGTCCTCGTATGAAACAAATATGTGTCCTTTTTACTTTGCTGCCCTCTTGGCCAGGTCAAGAGATTTTAAATCTGAATGAGTCTTACCTGGTAAAATAAAGGTAAAGAAAAAAAAATAGGAATTCACCAACCACCACTCAGCTTTTCCCGACCGGCACTATTTTTTCAAAGATCAAAATAAGCGCATCCAGCGTCCAGTAAACCACTAGCAACAAAACATAAATCACCCCAAATATGCTCCCCTTCAACTATTGTCAGAATAGCAAACTTTCGCTTTAGACCCGCGCCCGGGCAGACTGGCCACGTCCTGGCTAGTTCTCAATAATTTTTCATTATTAACGCGTTTTCAAATTATCGTAATAATTAATTGGCAATTGAGGACACGGTTTCACTCCATATGCGATCTACCAGCGATGAAATAGCTAATGGCCTGAATTCAGAACAGAAACATAGGCTAATTTAGCCTACTCAGTAACAGGCCAATGCTTTACGAAAGACGAACTGCTCTGAAACTTCTGCACTACCTTTTCCGTGCATCAGGCGATTTAACTTGCGCTTCATAATCGTTTAAATTAAAAACTTCCATGCATAGAGATTTCAATTCCGTGCGAGAATCTCAAAAATAGCTACGCATGATTGATGACTGACCCGCGTTCCAAATGCGATATCGCCTCTCACTCTCGGTACAGCGAGGGTTGATTTTAAAAGTGGAACTTGGCAATGAAATATATAAAAGCGTGAGACTCAAACCATATGCGTGCAAGTTGACAGGCAATTTTGAATAACGCTGATTTTAATGCAGCAAATAAGCGTCCAAATAAATGACTGTCGTCTTACCCAAACTGGGAGAACTAGCAGCACCTGACAGTCTGGAGTGTGCTCGGAGTGAATCTTTCGTTAATTATGAAAATAACTGAGAACAGGTCAGGACGAATAGTTGTTTTCAGCGGATGTTCTGTGCACCCCCGATTCCCAGGTCTGGCTCCGCCACTGCCATATAATGATTGTAATAGTCGTTAATGATACAACATATAATGCAATTAATTTACATATGAATTGTTAAGTTTTATGAATTGTTCAGATTTGTTAAGCTTCATTAGAAATCTTTGAAACATAAATACAGTTGTTAAGTCGTATTCAGAAATTTAATCAAAGGTACTTGGGTACAAAATAATAATAAAAAAAAGTTTATGAATATTGCATCTATCTATGAAATTCAGAGGCATCTCGCATATGCACAATGGAGAACATCAAAGGCATCCATTGCCTCTCCGTTACCAGTGTAGAGGCAATATTAGCATTCAACTTGTCGCTAAAAATTTTCCAGCTCGCGCGCAAAGCGCTTGTATTACATATGACTACCAACTCTCACATTAAACCTACGCCACTCACTGACAAGATAATTCATGAATAAAGCGAATTATGCTTCGTAGCTCATGGAAGGTGGATTGTAAGGTTGGGAGGCAGCAGAAATTTTCCGCCCAGCACTCCTAACGTCCTGGGCAAATCAAGTCAAATTTCGAATATTAAGGTCAAAACCTTTAATTTCCGAAACAAATTTGGCCTAAACTTTTTGATGAGTATTCAGATTGGCTTACTTCATTGTTGGCAGGCCTCTTAATGTGGCTTCCACAATCAGTTAAGGATGTTTTTAGTTTTGCAGGCAGATTACTTCTTTTCAAGCTTCTTTAACATGAAAAAGCAGTCTATCAGATGTCTATTAGATCTGAAAATGTCTAACTTAAGTGAAGATTTTTCTCTGCCTCTCAGAAATGTCCATTGGTGACAAGGTCTCAGCATCAAAACTCTGGTAGAGTGGCTGTTTTTTGTGCTTCCAGATCACCAACAGGACTCGGGCGGCAAACAGCCCACAGCTCAGAGCAAGGAGAATCACTGGGAGAAAAAAAAAAAACATTGCACAATAAGTCAAAGTGAAATCATCCATACAAAAAAAGAGCTAGAGCCTCCAGCCCAAATGAGACCAAGATGAGATGGGCACCAGTGTGGAGTGACAGTTCGCCACTGGGATTGAAAACAATAGTCAGACTGCCATTATAGCCTCAAGCAAGGTACTAACACAAAATTGCTACAGTAAACATACAACTCTACAGATGGATATGGTGTCGCAATAAAATGATAGTCATGTTGCAAGTCACTCAAAGATAAATCTATCTAGTAAATTTCTGAAATGTAATGAGCACATGCTCAAACGAGATGTCCCACGTTCAAAGGTCACTGCATTGTAGTAAGTCATGCTGCAGTCATGATGAAAACTGCATATTCTTTCCTGAATTGATCACTCTATTTGAGATAGATTTAGTCCGTCGCAGATTGGATTTTACTCACCTGTAAAAATGTTATTCTTGCTGGGTGCTGCTGAATCATAATTTCTAGCAATGCTTCCAGCCAATGCCAGGATCACCACTGGATATACGGTGAGGAGATAGCGTACATGTTTCTCAATCACAAAGTTCTCCACAACAAACCTGCAGCCAAGGACAATTAGAAAAATATTTAGCATTCACACACACAAAAAGTTTTTAGTCTAAACCCCAACTTTGAAAATGTTAGTGCACTGTAGAAAATGCAAATACAAATAAAGTATACTCACCTTCTACTTTTTGAAAACACTTCAACAAGGGCTTATTTGATGCTTAAACTCAATTGTTAATTTCAAATATTTGCTCTTTCAAATCTGAAGACTGCCAACAGAGTGCAAAAATGTTGGCCTAAGGCAACTAAGGATTAATAATGTGAAAACTTGAAATAAAAAGGCATAAGGTGATGTTAAACAGGTCAGCTAACTGAGTCATACCATAAAAGCTTCCAAAATCAGTCTAACCCCTAAAGACCATAGATGAAACATGGCTCATTTGCCAACAACTTACAATCCAACAGTTTGAGAACAACTTTCCTCAGAGAGATAGACAGAATTTTGGGCATGAAACCTGCTACTGCATTTAATATCACTAAAAGGGGAAGGAACCCGGTCAGCTCTCAACGCTGAAAAGGCAAGGCCAAAAACCAGCTCTGAATGTGCATGATCTCTGATTTCACAGATGTCCTGGGCTTACTGCTGTCAAGCGACTGTGGTTTATCACAAAAGCGGCTCAGAAATACTTTGGTCAACCACTGTCAGCCAACACCATTCCCAACTGCAACCACAGATAACACAGAAGTTTTACTTTGCAAAATCAAAGCCACACATCAACAGCCTAAAAGCTCTGCTGACTTCTCTGGGCTTGGGGTCATCGGAGATTCACAGTTGCAGGGCGGAAATATGTTTTGCACTCCGGTGAGCCAATATTTCAAGTAGTTTTTTGAAAAAGCTGCCATGTTCTATAAACCAAAAGCAGCAAGAACAATCCCAGATAGCAAAAAGTGATTGAATCAACATTGTGATATTGTCAGGCGGAAGATTGCAATCAACATTGATGTCAGATATTGGGGGAAAAAAACAACAAAGAAAGTGCTCGCTATGATCAACATGGAAATAACGTTGAATTTCCAATTAATTCTAACAATGAATCAACCTTGATTCAACTATATGATCAACATTGAAAGAATGAAGAATTATTGATTTATTTATTTATATATATATATATATATATATATATATATATATATATATATATATATATATATACACACACACACACAGCATTATACATTGAAACAATGTTATTATTTAAGCTCCATTTCAACACACTTCAACCCTCCTCTGTATGTTTTTAATATACCTCATTAAAAAAAAAAAAAAAATCACTTTATTACTCTATTTATTGTATAGTTCAACAAGGACCATGCCAAAGTAGTCTACTAGTCAGTGATATTGCTGCCATATGCCTGAATGGCAGTGATGTCACTAATAGACAAGTTTGGAGCAACCCCCGCAGAACTTTAGAACACCAAATAGAATAAAATTATTATTTTTTAAATGAGGCATATTAAAAACATACAGATGAAGGTTAAAATGCTGAAATGGTCCATTAAGTATGCTATACTGCAGTGGTCCTCAACCTTTTTATACAAAGACCCCACTTTACAGGGACATGTTTTGGGGGACCCTATACTTCATTATAATTATTTCATAGGAATATATTCGAAAATGTGTTGGGAGCTTGTAGATTGAGTCATGGTTTCACCCCCCGCCGGATATAAACTGCACTCCGGCAGGAGCTAGGACCATGGACCTAAAAGAATGCAGGACCCAAATGCCAGGTTGGTACAAACTGGATATTTAATAAATAGTTAAAAAAACACAGAGAGATAAAAACAGGGAGCAGCATCAACGTGTTCTCAGGATTAAAATCACACACATCAATGATAAAACCAAAATGAAGTGCCAACAAGAACCGGCAACTGCCAGCTCTATATACCTCCACCTTAAGGAGCAACAGGTGCGGCTCGTTAAGGTGGAGGCGAGAGAAAGCCACAGGGGAGGGGCTGCCAGGCAAAAACCCTTACAGATTGGCTATTTCAATTTTTTTTTTTTTTAAGAAATCAAGGTTGAGAACAGCCGCTTTACTGCGTGCTCTATTAACAACAGACTATTGTTCATTTAGTTATTTATTAAAGATTCAAAAGAAATTACACTTTTGTACATTTCAGCACACACCTTTTCTTTTGATCTTTTAAAGGAGGACTACACAGAACTAATCGCTTTGACTTAATCTTTTACTAATTAACTCCAAAATAATATCCACGGTCAATTTTTTGTCCATATATACCCCCTGTTCTTTTAAATGACCACTAATTAGTCGGAATTGGTGTTTCCAGGAGGCCGCCATAAACGCTACGCCTGGCATGAGAAGTTGGAAGATCATAACGTCACTGTGGATGCCACATGTATTCATGTGCATGATGCATGCGATGTCAAAATATCTGAATACATGGATATATATATATATATATATATATATATATATGACTACCGACCAATTTTAAAATTGTTCATTGAGCGAATCAACTGTTTGATTCCAAATCGAGCAAAGTAAATGGGAGGGGGGTGAAAGCAATTGTCGAATAGAGGAGGATGATTTTGAAGACCTTAACTTTGCTTAGTTCAGCATGCATTTTGCCTGAATGTGTTTGCTTGATTATTACATTTGGCCGTTGTGTGCAAAACCTGTTCAATTACTAAATAAAAAATGTTTAAAATTTTTGGTACAGATTTGCCTGAATGTGCTTGCCCAGTCTTCGGTGCATTTGTCCATTGCTAGCAATGCGAAAATAATTTCTCCCTCACATTCACTTTTGATGCGCTTCACACAATGTTTTCTACTTCGCGTATATTTTTAGACGCTTAAAAACCAAGGACATCTTAACATGACTTTATTTTTAAGAATTTTTTTTTAATAATACTTTAAAGTCTTCCGACGAGAGGTGGAATTCAGAGATCTGCTATTATTCAGATTACTGTCATTATTTAAATCTAACACTGTAGCCTGGTTTGGTTTGTCTGCTTCTCATTATCTCTTCTAAATTATTATTAGCTCAATTTGGTTTTGATTGGTCAGTTGGCTCAATAAATGGCTTGATCACAAGTTAGGTTAAGTACACAGGAATTGATTTAAGGTAAGCTAATTATTCCAAGGTGACTGCAGCTGTCCAGCCTCGCTGGTAACAGACTTCAAATCACACTTTTCTTTCCGGAAGCATTTCAAATGGCCTCTGATGTTAGTTCACCTCTAAATTTAAGTTGTGTCGGATAGAAAAACGTAATAATCAAGCTCGTCTGTCTTCCCCCATTGAGGAAGCGGGAATATCTTGGTCATTCAACAATCACAATGCAGGATCGCTGGACAATGGACATTCATGGTGCTGGCAGCTGCACTAACGGGGCGCTTAGGGGCGCCCAAAGTGTGAATTTTGGTCTGCTGAGGTGAAAATGGCGCGGTCCACTAGTTTCGTAAAGTTGCTCATGAAAATTAAAGAAATCGCAAAATAAAGAAAAAAAGTTGTAGGAGCTTTTTTTCTCGATGTATTGTAATAATATTACCAACTCTTCCCAGCTATGATAGTCCTCCTTTAAGGTTTCCTGCCTGACCAAGGTGGAGGAAGCACTTTAGAGAATAGGTGACTTGCAATAGTAACGTGACCTAACACTGGACTGCCTCAGTAACTAGTAGCAACGGCCTGCGCTGCCATTAGTGCGGCCAAGCACATCAGCAAGGGAGGCAGAGGACAGTTCGGCTGAGCCTAAATCACAGTATTTCACGGTCTCGCCTTGCATGTATGCGGTTGTAGCTGTACTGTTATATACTCACTTTTCTGGTAGATACTTTGCTATATGCTCCTAATAACCATTTCTTCCACAACGAAACAATTCCAACAGCAAATTACTAAATGAGCTCAAAGCAGAAACACGCAAACAGTCAAAAGCATTGCTTGTGTGCAGCTCGCGAATCAGTTACTCGCACCGGGAAAATTCCAAATCCAGATTCCACTTTTTCAGCTTGTAATTCGGCAAAACATTTTTTAAAGGGGATAAAATTCCGCCACGGCAATGCAGAGAAATCATTTGTTATACCAGGCACAGCTTTAGCATCAGAGCTGGCCCACCCTTACGAAAATTCTCGATGGTAAAGGAATGGTATCCAGTAGTAAATCAAATAGAATTTTTTGTCAGGGCGCAAGACGGCAGTCAGTCAGAATTACTGCAAATAAATCAACCAAGAGCGCTTCCAGTAGCGCGACACGCGAACACACATGCATTAGTGACCGAGCGGTCATAACAACAGTTTTCTTAAATAGGCCTATTGTTATCAGTTTGCAACTATAATCCAATGCAAACTGTCTCAAGTATATAATCACAAAAAACTAACCACAGATGAAGTGGTCACTACAAACGCAGATTTCCTTCTAGTGTATGTCCAAGTCAGCCCTGGAGATGCTTGAAAACAATTTAGCTCGTCAAATTGTTGACAACTCCAAAGTTTTTTCACCCTGATTCATATAATAACGGGAACACGGTAAAATAGTTTCTCCCTCTCCCGGTCAGGCCGGTTGGAACAGCCAACGATGGCAGACTTACTCGGCCTTTTCTCTACTTTCATCTGCTTGCAGTGTGTAGACTCAATAGCCTGGAGCTTTGTTTGGCCACATCAATGGCGGACAAAGCTTGACCTCGTATTCGCCACAGCTAGGCCACACCTATTGCAAGAGAGCTACAATCTGGCCATCTACTTGTACCCTCCCATTGATAGCTTTGAAACGATGTCAAATCATTGTAGGGCATTTCAACATTGAAAAATCATCATCTATACTACATTGACTCAACTACAGATTTTTAAAAGTTGAAATGGTAACTGTAATTAAACACAGAGTCAAACCTCAACCAAAAATAACCAATCTGACTAAAATCCAACATTGAATTAATGCTTTTTGCTATCTGGGATCTGTGATGGTATCGGAGTGTCGTGACAACACCATTTAAGCAAAGGTCCCGGTGTTTTCCTGCAAGACAACAATAAACCTCATTCTGCATGGATTATAAGGGAATGGTTGCATAGGCCGAGAGTGTATTCAATAGACTGGCCTGCCTGAAGTCAAGATCTATCCCTGATTGAAATATACGGCGACCAAGGCCGCATATAAATCCACAGCTGAACGCAATACATAAAGGAACAAGAGCCATCTGGCAATGGCGGATCCCCCCGGCTGTAGGTTGTGTAAGCTACAGGTTGTGTGGACAGCTGGACGGACCGAAACCCCCAAAAGGCACAACTACACCGTAAGGAGAAGCTCCATACCAAATTTGGTATTTGTAAGTGGTATAGTTTTCGAGTTCTGGTCCGGAAACTATTTTATTACGGACGGACGGACGGACTGATTGCTATATCCCCCCGCATTATATGCCGAGGGGATAAAAAATGAGGTAAAATTTTGCTATCAGGATTGAACTGTCTTCAGTGCAGCAATGCATATTGAGTGTGATTAAAAAGACATGCTGAAAATTTGACTGTGCCAACCTTTTTGAGTTCTGTTGAAGTCATCACACTGCATATTTTCAATAAGCACTTAAACTCACATTCTTAAACATCAAATAATGTTTTGTTCTACTGTTTTCAATATGGTAGAGCAGGGGTCCTCAATCATACACAGAAAGGACCCAAGTGGGTGCAGGCTTTCATTCTAACCTGTCAGTTACTCATCCGATTCTACAAGTCAACCCTGAGACTCTTGCGTAAAGACCTTGACTCGTAGGATCAGGAGAGTAACTGCTCGGCTGGATTGAAAGCCTTAACCTCCACCAACCCCCTTCTGGGTAGGACTGAGGACTCCGACAGTACAGGATGAATAATTTTCAAAATCAGTACTTTTCGATTTTATTTGCATTTTCGATGATGTGCCAACTTTTTTTGGAAATTTGAAACATATATATTTTTTTTTAATAACTGCTCATTTATAAACCCCAACTTTCCCTTCTTCAATCAAATAATCCACACAAGTTTGATGCACACTGGACAGACAAATTGAAACGAATGTGTAAATTTCTTCTAATCTGTCACAGTATGTTCCCATATGTAAATGCTGCAGTTCTTACCATGCAATTACCTCCACCAAGAGAAAACTAAGTGACAAAGTTGCTGCATGTTCCTTGGACATGCCTGCATTGTAGTCCAAAACAATGGTGAAGTTAAGAAGGGTGGCTATGGTTGTCCATGTCGCATACACACCAATACCATTCAGAACCTTTAAAATAATTGAAAAGAAAATGACTTGAGTCACATAATGATGCTATCAGAATTTTACAGTATTCATCCAGGAGCTTTCATTCTGCAGCTATTCTCCAGTTGAATTAATTCTGCTACATGTTCTGTGATAGCACATGCTCAAGAACTAAGCTCACCAGCGCTCTGAAGAGCCAGAGATCCACTCTGTGGTACTTGCTGAGCCAGGCGCCATAAGAATGGAGTCCATGACAGCAGAAGAATATCATGGAGTAGTTGGTGCTAGCTATCACTACCAGCACAATCAGCGCTGCAATCATCTGCCTATAGGAAGGGAAAATGGCTTCAAAATTCAATCAGTTTCAATCCATCGAATGTTTTAAATGCTCAATTTAAAGTATCATCTAATTAGCAGCATCCCCTTGAACAGTTCATCCATCACTCTACTGTGATATTGGTTTTCTGGCTTAGCCCAGAGGTTACACCAACAGCTCAACACACTGCATGACCACTATCTGCTTTGTTTTCCATTCATGAGCCACAAACTACCAATCTTGAAAAAAGGAGTCTGTACCACTCACTTACATTGAAAATATTGCAACTCAATTAATATGTGTTATATTCCCTTACTCTCTGTCCCACAGAATCAGCCATGTGATGTTCAAAATCATGTTAGCGATCCAGGACAGGAAAAACCCATAGGGTAAGACGGCAGGTCGGCAATACATCCAGCCATGTACGTTCCTGGAGGAAAAATCATAAAGAGGTGATCAAGCGTTCTACTAGCCATTAACAAAACATGGTCCGAAATCATATGCAGAGTTCATCGTATACCTTCGGCAGAGACTAGTGGTTATGTAGATCAGCATAGCAAACAACCAGAAGTAAATGACCCCCCAAATGGAGAACGTCCGTCCTGACGGGGTTATTTCTGTCTCGTACTTTTTTGAGACATTTCCTGTATTTTGATGGAAGGGACCTGTAAGAGAATACTGTTTTAAGGTCGAATTTACATTTTGCGACAGAGAGAAAAAAAAAGCAGTCAAGCATGGATTGTCCACGAAGTATGTGTGAATCCCGCAGACTGTTGAGATTATCTATATTGGAATTTTTTTAAATTACTTGCATGATTTCTACAACCCCAAATCCAAAGTAGTTGGGATAAAGTGTAAATTGTAAATGAAATCAAAATGCAATGACTTTCAGATCACATGAGGCAATATGTTATTTACAATAGAACATAGAAGAGGTCGCGGTACACTTTCTAATTGTCCGTCATTGTGAAAAATTCTGTCATAATTAATTATTATCCGTCATTGTAATTTTTTCTTTTAAATGAAAATTGTTTTTTTTTAATAAAACAAGAATTTATAGATTATGCATTAGCTAATGCCAACAGTGATTCATGCAGACACGCATTGCGCACTGTGTTAAATACAGCACTGCGTGGATTTTCAAACTTTGTTTTGATTTTTTTCTATAAACTTTATAAAACATCACAAATGATTTCTCCCCCCACACAGTAACAGTGTGCAAATGAACAATGCTTTCAGTCATTGCTGGGCTTCACTAAGCTTAACAACCACAGTCTCGGTAAGCGGTCCTATGAAGCTGCTTATCAACTCGCTATGTTAACCGGCGTTTTCCCCACCTAGATATCCGTGTGTTCACATAAAAGAGACAGCATTTGTAGCATATGACCAATCGTCTACCGGAAGCAGAGCAGCATATTTTACAAATGAAGAGCAAATGATCATATTACAAAAATATGAGGAATACAGGATCATACCAGAGATGCCAAATCTGACGCATTCGGCTTGAGTCTCTCGCCTCTTAGTGGTACTGACATTCCTGTGCCGTAGTCAGCCATTATTCAATCAACGCGAACTGAAGAAATTCACTCGCGGAATTCAAGTCATTGCACATTAAGTTAGTCAATTTCACATGCATTACGGTGAATTTCCCCACTACTAGTGACACGGAAATTGATTATGACTCGGGAGTTCTCACGCTTGTTTTTACTGAAGGATTGAAATTGCACAAAGACATTTCAAATGGTCTTATTTCATTTAAGCAATTTAAATGATCATGAAACACATACATTGTTTCCAATCCCTGAGTAAAGAGAAGCATGAGAAGTCTGGATGCTTTCCATAGTGAGGTCCACCTTCACGCAAGTGAAACTGAAACTTTAATGCACAAGGATTTTAATTCCGCGTGAGAATCTCATTATTAAGCTTTCATTGAATAATTGCGGACAATGGTGAATAAGCCTAAAAATTGCGTGAGACCTACACCAAATGCGTGAGGCATGGCATCTCTGTCATACAGATCAAAGTCAATGCTCGAGACAACATGACACGCACCACCAATTGGACAGGGGTGTGAATTACATTCTGTCAAAATGACGGACGACCTTCAAAATATTCCGTCATAGTTAGAAAAAAATCTGTCAATGATGGAAAATATTCAGTTAACGTGACCTCTGGAACATAGATAAAATTTTAAATGTTGAAATTGAGACATTTTACATTTTTATCCACAAAATGAGCATATTTCAAATTTTCTGGCTGCAACAGATCTCAAAAAAGTTGGGACATAGGCAAAAAAAAAAGGGCTGAAAAAGCAATGAATAGAGAAGAGAATCAGCTGAAAAAATATTTAGCAAGTAATTAACTGGCATCAGGTGTGTAACATGATTGGCTATAAAAGGGATGTCTTAGAGACGCTGAGCCTCTCAGAGGTAAAGATGGCCAGACGCTCTCTAACCTGTGAAGGTTTGCGTAAAAAAAGTTGTGGAATACTTTAAAAACAATGTTCCTCAATGTCAAATTGCAAAGGCTTTGAAGGTCTCATCATCGACAGTCCATAACATCATCAAAAGATTCAGAGAAACTGGAAAAATCTCTGCACGTAAGGGACAAGGCCGAAGACCTTTACTGAATGCCCGTGATCTTCGGGCCCTCAGACGCCAGTGCATCACTTACTGGCATGATTCTGTCATTGACTTTACTAAATGGGCCCAGGGATACTTCAAGAAACCACTGTCTGTAAACACAGTCTGCCGTACCATCCACAGATGCCACCTAAAACTCTATCATGCCAAAAGGAAGCCATTGTAAACACCTTTCTGCAGACGAAGACGCCTGAGGACATAGTGCAGCTTTTTTTAATGGAAGCAGTTGCACTACTCTATCACAAGATGGCACCCCCGGATCAGTTATTGAATAGTCACAAGTCAGCAGAGCTGGAACAAAAGAATATTGACAAGTTCACTCCTATCCCTGTTTTTCAGGAGTTGCTTGAATTAAACTCCTCAGCTAAGCCTGATGTGCAAACTGCTCAATATCTTTGCCCATCGTATCTATCCAGCAGTTTAAAAAAAAAAATTCTCTTGAGACAGGAAAAATCGTTGTCCTCTATAGCAACCACTTCAGTTAGTGTCTCAATAGTATTCCAAGTATTTTTTAAAAAAAATCAGTTTCCTGAGGAAAAAATTTGCCATGATATTAACACTATGTCATTCTACTATACTGAGTCAAAAAATAAACTTCACACTCATAAACTTGCAAATATTTTCTTGAAACTTTTAATAAATTAGTTTTTATTATTATTAAGGGTAAATGCGTTGTCAAAGACATCATGACACACATCAACTCCGACCTGCACAGTTACGTAGCACGTGCGAGTGTACTTTAAGCTAAAACCATGTTCTCTCTTGTTCCTAGTCACGTGACATTATGAGACACCTGCAATTGAGCTCAAGTTAACATGGTAGAGTGATATCTCGGAAAAACAAGTTGTTACAGTTAATTATTCGTTGATTTTCAATGCCACGGCTGTCAGACATTCAGCTGAACGTGTCATTAGCATGCTGAATACGGGAACATCCGTCACTGACATTACAAGGGTTATGGGCTGCAGTTGACGGACTATCCATGATCTTCGGACACGTCTCCAACAAACTGGCACCACAGCTGACCGACCTCGTTCTGGTAGACCACGTGTGACGTCACAAGCATTTTTCCTTAACTAGGTGATCAGTTTTAGAATCTATACCACATTCAATTAAACGGAATGCCTTGCATTTTCGCTATTTTAAAGTGCAAACAGCCATTACTGAGACCTGAGTTGCACTTGTTCCATAGTGGGTGTGAATGTTGTTGCAAGTTTGCGTTTCGCTGGGATGATCGGAATTGTAAACAGCAAGCTTTTCTCCTGTGTTAACATTCTGACCGTAAAATATGCAGTTCCTCTAATGAGTATGTGTGCTTGCTGATGCAGCTTTGTAGATAAATGGACGAGACTCTGAACTTTATTGTGGAGAAAAGGCATGTTTTGGGTTGGAGAGGTCAGTGGTGACCATTGATGTCCAGCTGCGCCTATATTGATAAACTCATGCCAAATTCAACCAGAAAATCATCCATTCATATTGAACTTCATGAGTACAAAGTTGATTTGCGTTAAAAATATGATTTTTTTTAATTAATTGAAAGTGCGGCATTTTCAAGGCTCGGGGAGTTTGGGGAGCCACCAGGATAGCTGTCTTACTTGGCATCTAAAAAGTGGATAATTTAATATTTCATGTTCAGATGATGAGGACTTGTGGTCTAGGAGTTTATTATCCCAGAAATGTATTGTTTTAACCCCCAGCCATTTTTCAATCCTCAGAATTCTTTTTTTTTCTTTTACAGTTTCAATAGTGAATTCTAATGAAGATTTTTTTATGTTTGCAGCCCATTTTCACTTCCAAAATCATGAAAATAAACTGAAATACGACGCAATTCTAAATGCTGGAAGTGTCCTTTCCGAGTTGAGCCACATTCGTTCTCTTTATGAAGCTTAAATCTTGAATTATAAAGCATCAAATTGGGTAACCCATAAATGGCCAAATTTGGCTTCTGCGCAAAGGGGTTAAGCATGATCCAGAAGCGCCGCCATGTTTTGTGGGCCAAGGCTCATTTAAAATGGACTGTAGCAAAGTGGCAATGTGTCCTGTGGTCAGACGAGTCCAAATTTGACATCCTTGTTGGAAATCATGGGCGTCATGTCCTCCGGGCTAAAGAAGAGAAAGACTACCCCTCCTGTTATCAGTGTTCAGTTCAAAAGCCGGCATATCTGATGGTATGGGGATGAATTAGTGCAGTGGTTCTCAACTGGTGGGTTGCGGACCCCGTTCTGAGTGTGTCGCGGACAGCTGGTTAAATAAATAAATAAACGAGCACAAAGACAGCGCAGCACCTCCGCAATGCCAAGGCAACTCTGCGCATGAGTTATTTCTGCAGGCTGATGTACGGTATTGCTGCATTTTACCGCCAGGTGGCAGCAAAACCCAAAAGCACAGTGATTGGAAATCCAGCCCATTGGAAAGACTTGAAATCTTGAACTTCGGCGTGTATCCCAGCTGTACTTTGGCCTAGATATGCCATCTAATCACTTCTTCCTCTTGTGCTACTCAAACATCCTGTAAAGTTTGGTTAAAATCTATGCGGCTGTTATTGAGCTATCCTACTAACAGACAAACAAAAAAACCAACCAACGCCGGCAAAAACATTCACCTCCGCCAAGGTGAATAATGTTTAATACGCCTCTGACTCTGGAGCCATGGTAACCATCATTCGATTGACATTCACTTTAAGTGTTGCGTTGAGGTTCTGGAGAGTCGAGGGGGAGGTGAGCAGAAGAGGGATAAGCGAGGAGGATTGAGCTCACAAGTGACAATAGGAGTTTGAACTTGAAGCGCGAGTTAAGTTTTTCTTTTTTTTTTGGCGTATTCGAGATGTATCATAATACATCTGGCCTGTGGTGAGCAGTAATACGCCGAGAGTATAATGCAGAGCGATTCATAGACGCGAAATATTTAGTTTTGTGGCCTTATTTATGTTGTACAGTTTTGATAATTTTATTTTATTCACTTTTATAAATGCAGTTGTCATGTTCCTCCTCAGTTTGTTCTCTGAATGCAGAGATTCATTCACGTGAAATATTTAGTTGTAAGGCCTTATTCATTTTGTGCAATTTATTTTATTTTATTCACTTTTATACATGCAGTTGTCATGTTCCTCCTCAGTTCTGCACTGAATGCAGACATATTCATAGAAGTGAAATATCTAGTTTTGTGGCCTTATTTATTTTGCGCAGTTTTGGTATTTAATTGCATTTTATTCAAGAATGCAGTTTTCATGTTCTTCATTTTCTGAATAATGTGCTCTAAAATGCACTTTGCACATATAAATAAATATGTATGTATGTTTAAAAAGATGACGTATGTGTTTTCAAAGGCTGTTTTTGAAAAATATATTTGCTTGGTTTCGATTCTATATAAGTGGGTCGCAACATAATGACCATGGGAAAATGTGGGTCTCAATGTGAGACCAGTTGAGAACCCCAGCATTAGTGCATATGGTGTGGCACACTTGCATATTTTAAAAAGCACCATGAATGCTGAAAGGGATATAAAGTTTTAGAGCAAAATACGCTCCCCTCCAGACGACATCTATTCCAGGGTAGGCCTTATGTATTTCAGCAGGACATTGCAAAACCACATACCGCAGCTATTACAACAGCATGGCTTCATAGTAGAAGAGTCCATGTGCTGAACTGGCCTGCCTGCAGTCCTGATCTTTCACAGATTCAGAACATTTGGCACATAATTAAACAAAACGTCTGTCAAAGGAGACCCAAAACTCTCCAGCAGCTGGAAGCCTGTATTAAACAAGGGTGGGATCAAATTTCAATGGAATAAACTCAAGAAACTTGTCTCCTGATTGCCCAGACGCTTCCACGCTGTGTTAAAAAGAAGAGGGGATGCTACACCGTGGTAAACAGGCCCCTGTCCCAACTTTTTTGAGACCTGTAGCAGCTATCAAATGTGAAATGAGCTCATATTGTGGATAAAATTGTAAAATTTCTCAGTTTCAACATTTGCCATGTTATATCTGTTCTATTGTGAATAAAATACTGACTGGTGTGAAAGTCATTGCGTTTTGATTTAATTCACAATTTACACTTTGTCCCAACTATTTCGGAATTGGAGTTATAAAACTAGTTTTGGCAGACTAAACTGAAATCAACCCCAGAATTGAGAAAACCAAAACAAGGAACATAACAAATGGAGCAGAGGTTGGTTAGAATGAAAATGTCCCAAAAAACTGACTACTTTTCTAAAGTGAACATGTTCCTGACTCAAGCAGGAACAGCATTGACACACAGACAGTGACGTGCGGTCAGAGGATAGTCTGGTGAGGCACAATCCTGCCCTTGCTTGATGAGCAATCAGATGATTAACAAATTTCGTTAGACTATTCGGCAGAATGACGGACCAGTTGAAATTTCCACGGCGTTACTACTCAGTACATCGAACCTGAAATGCTCTTGAAACTGCAGATTTGTGAGTATTTGCTTACAGGAAGCCAGAGACATGCGGTGAGGTGAGGCAGTAGACCCAAACTTTTTATCACAGGATTTTGTGAACCTGTTCCCACGTACTATGCTTGATTGACAATCAAAACCTTTCAGACCAAACCAATAGGAAGCCCGTTTACTGATAGAGGAGATAATAACAAAAAGATTCATTCACGTATACGATTCAAATCGAGACTGCAAGGATGGAAATCTGAATAATCAATCTAGAAAAATTATCGGCCCTCTGTAATTCTGTAGGTTATATCATTTTAATATTTTGTTAATCGGATTATGAAAGAAGACTGAAAATTAATGCCCGCTTTTTTTTTGTTTGGGTGTGAAAGCGCGTATTCAAAATTTTGGCAAATTGGCAAATTGCCATAATCCCTACAGTTATATGAGTAGGTACATTACCTTTAATTATCCGTGTCCGTTGTTTTGAGATTCTGGGGGGCAAGAGGTGAGCTACTCAGCGAACATAATGAAAGTGACCGGTACAGGTCCCTCTCTCCTTCAAAACTCATCAAATATGCAATCCAGCAGCTCCAAAACGCTCTGGTGAACAACTTGTGACATGCACATTCACCACGCTATAAAATAATAATGTATAATTACGAGACAGAGTTATTTTCAAGGCAAATGCATAATCAGAACTACATTCCAGACATACCGGCTGGGCGGAGTGATTTGAAAAGCGTACTGCAACTACACGCAACCAGAGCCGTATATCACAACGTCTGAGGTGCGCTTCACACGCACTGTGTTAATCCGCCCAGCGGGTGACTCAAGAAAGTAGTTTTGTCGTGTGTCGTAATGCTTCATAATTATACATTATCATTTCATAGCGTGGTGAATGTGCAGGTCACAACGTGTCTACGAGAGCATTTTGGAGCTGCTGGATTGCGTATTTGAAGAGTTTTGAGGGAGCAAGGGACCTGTACCATTCACTTTCATTATGTTCACTGAGCAGCTTGCGCCTCCCCCAATAGGCCAATTTGCCAAAATGTTGAAATATCCCTTTAAAGAAGAATACAGTGTATATTGATCAAGAATTGAACCCTGCATAAATCGAACTGTTGTAATATTTGCTGAAGACATTGCTTCGGCTTCCTGGAAGCCAGTACGCGCAAATCTGAAGTTTCGCGAGCATTTCAAGTTCAACGTACTGAGTAATAACGCCGCAGAAACTTAAACTGGCCCGTTACTCTGCTGAATAGTCTTACTGAATTAGTTAATCGTCTGATTGCTAATCAAGCTAAGGGGAGGATTGTGCCTCACCAGACTAACCTCCGACCACACGTCACTGCACATAGACAATACATTAATGTCATAATATAACGATGTGCTAGCTTATCACTGTGATCCAATCACAGTTTGACAATGTTATACAATTTAATGTTACATTAAATCAAACTTGAAATTAGCCTCACCGTTCTTGCTTCCACTCCCAGCCAGTGCATTGAATGCAATTGCAATGATGAAAGCCACCACTGACAGCACAATGACTGCGATTCGAGCCGGACTGTGGTTCTCCATTGTTGCATCCTACAATAGAACCAAAATTTTTCATATAAAGGAATTATTCATCTCTTGACAATGAAGGCTGAGGGTAAGATAACACCAGGGCAATAACACTTATGTTTTATACTCTGCCCGTCCCAAAAAAGTCGAAGTTTGGATATAAATAAACGCGTATTATAACTGGATCATTATTGCAGCAGTTAATACATGTTTCAGCTGATGGTAATTATTTTAACCCTGACTAAATGAAGTGTGTTGTCCTGATCTTAACCACATTGAACGTTATTAAGATACACTCATGAAGACTAGGCCAAGTGGTTCAACCGACTCGTCGTGAAGACAAGATCTTGTGCCAACACTGATTGAAACTAAATGTTCTGATGCTGCATACCGTTGTCAGAATTTGGCCTATACAACAAATTTGTAGTGCAATCAAAGCTACAAGGGTTCCCAAGTATTTGAATGCAACTTTGTTTTGGACGTGCAGTGTGAAAGAGCAGTGAACTCTTCCAAGTAAGATATTACAGTACCAAGGTTGGAGCTCCACTAGGCAAAATATTCTTTGACTAAGGACTAGACACTTTAACATCAAATCTTTAGCACTGCTTTCCTAAAAATTGTTCATTAATTTTCAAGTTAGTTGATGTGCTGGTATGGCACATATTTGGAAATAGAGGGAGGCTTGTCAGCTGATTAACAGCATGCCAACTATTGGATCTCAACTGGGAAGCAGGAGGGTGGCAGCATCATGTTGTGGAGGTGCTTTGTGCAGAGGGAACTGGTGCACTTAACAAAATACACGGCATCATGAAAGGAAAATCATGTGTGTATTCGAAGCAACATCTCAAGACATCAGCTAGGAAGCTGGTGTTCGGTCGCAAATGGGTCGACAAAATGGACGATGACCACAAGCATGCTTCCAAAGTTTGCCATGAAATGACTTGAAGATGTTAAAGTCAGGGTATTGGAGTGACCATCAAAAATCCCCGACCTCAATCTTAAAACATAAGTAAAAAAAAAAATAAAAAACAAGTGGTGCCAAAGCACAACAAACCCCGCCCCTCGCACTTACCTTCACCTACTTGTACGAAATTTAATAGGGATCTATTCTGGGTCAGTGGCAATCCCTATACCGAATTTGGGGTGAATCTGGCCAGAGTGTTAACAAACAAACACAAAAACAAACAAACAAACAAACAAACCGAAAACAATACCCCTTCTCACCCTTTGGGTGGGGCGTGGTAAAAGTACGAAAGGAAGGCTGACAGACCTGACTCGGTTGCACCAGTTCTGACAGGAGCAATGAGTGAAAATTCCAACTACTTACTGAGAGCTTGTAGAAGGCTACCCGAGATGTTTCATGACCTTGTTACTTATACATATTTTGTGTACAGCACTGTATATAAATTTGTAAATGGAGATTTGTTAGACACTATTTGAATGCCCGTTATGATTTGGGGCACTGTTTGTAAAATAGAGTGTGTTGTTTTATACCATACAGTTTTTGCACATTTACTGTTATAAACCAGGAAGAAAGATTGTTGCCATTTTAAACCATCTCTTTTTCCCACATTTACGCACAAATGTGTGTAAATTGGTACAGAAAAGGTGATATCATTTTTTGTAGTATAACTTTCTGTAGAAGGAAAAAGAGAATATTAAATATTAAATCTAAACTTTAAATATAAATAAAATTGCTTAATATAAATCTAAATTATATACAAAAAAATTATATATATATATATATATATATATATATATATATATATATATATATACACACACACACACCAAAGATTAAAGCTGAACTATTATTTTAAATCTTGTGACTATTTGAAAAGCCATCAATCATGACTTTTGATGTTGAAAATATTTTGAAAACTCCAACCCAGGAATCAATTGTGCTGGCAAAGTAGAAGGACTTGCTGCAAATAGCCTCAAACCTTGGATTATCTGATGTGAAATCATCAGTGAAGAAACAGGAAATATTGAACATTTTGGTTCAACATTTCATCCATGAAGATATCTTTGGGGAAGAAGCAGCAGAATTGATTAAAGATGTGGAAGTGTCTGCAACAGAGTTGCAAAGGCTTGAGATGCAGCTACACCAGAAACAACTGGAACTGGAAGAAAGGAGGTGTGAGAAGGAGAGTGAATGGAAGAAAGAAGTATGCACTTGCTGTACAAATTGGAAATGAAGAAAATAGAAGCAGGTACTAATACAAAATCTTTTGGACTATGATCATTTTGATGTGGTTAAACACATCAGACTTGTTCCTCCCTTCCAAGAAAATGATGTCGACCAATATTTTACCCATTTTGAAAAAATTGCTGAAAATTTGAAATGGCCGAAAGAGCATTGCACAATGATGTTACAAAGTGTTCTTACTGGTAAAGCTAGTAAAATCTAGAACCAGTTATCTGTCCAACAGTGTTCTGACAACAATTTTGTCAAATTCTCGCAAGGAAGTTAGTCAAACTCGTGTTGAATTTGGCAGATTGAAGGAACGGTTGTTTGATCAGTGGTGTAATTCCATGAAAGTTGAGGAAGATTTTGATAGAATGTGGCAACTTATTCTGGTTGAGGAATTCAAAAGGTGTATCCAGCCTGATATCAATACTTCCTTGAGGAGAAACAAGCCAATACTTTGCAAGATGTTTCCACCCTGGCTGATTGTTATGCATTGAGGTCACCTTATTTCTGTGTGTTCTCGTCTCAAGAAAAAACAACAACGAGAAGAAACCAAGCCAACTGCTTTAACTAGGAGAGAATCTCTTGTATCAAAGGTCACTTCACCTGATCTTCTACCTTCTGTGTCTGATTCTGTTATGGAGGGTTTTGAGCCATTCATCACCATTCATGGTTTTATATCACTTTCAAATGATTTTTCCTCATCTGCTCCAGTTTGAATTCTAAGGGATACTGGGTCTTCTTAATCTCTTATTCTTGCAGATATTCTGCCTTTTTCGGACAAATTGTCTATTCAGGCTAATGTCCTTCTTCAAGGAGTAGAATGTGGTTTTACAAGTGTCTCTCTCCATAATGTTCATCTCAAATCAGACTTGGTCTCTGGGGCTCTAACTGTTGGTGTTAGGTCTTCTCTTCCTTTCAAAGGTGTTCATTTGCTTCTTGGAAATGATTTTGCTGGGGATAAGGTTGTGCCCAACCTTTTTGTAACAAACACTTTGAATTATCAGATATCTGAATCTATAGAGGAGGAAATTCCAGACCTCTATCCTTCATGTGCAGTTACTCATTCTATGGCCTAAAGGCTATTCAAGATGATGCTGACCTGGACTTCAACCTGGCTGACACCTCATTGGGCAGTCTTTTCATCAGGAACTTTCTACTCCTGAGATGTCTGGGAAATTTTCAGACTTGTCCTTGTCAGTTCAGTCTAATGACATTCTGTCTCGGGAACAACTTATTCAGGAGCAACAACAAGCTCGTGTCAGGTGTCAGGTGAACATGCGGCTACTCAAGTTCCTATCTGTTTTTACTACAAAAATGGTGCGCTTATGAGAATGTGGCATCCACCTGATGTTTCTGCAGATGAAGAGTGGATGATTACCCATCAAATTGTTCTTCCAAAGTCTTATCGGCAAGAAACTCTGAGTCTGGCTCATGACAATCCTATATCAGGTCATTTGGGTATCAAGAATGCTACCCAAATACCCAAAAATACTTCAACATGTCAGGAATCATTTCTTCAGGCCTTCCATGAGGTCTGATGTACAGGAGTACTGCAAATCCAGTCATACTTGTCAAATGGTTGGGAAGCTGAACCCGAATATTCCAAAGGCTCGACTTAAGCCCATTCCCGCTTTTGAAGAACCTTTCAGTCGGATCATCATTGACTAAGTTGAATCATTGCCGAAGGCTAGCCTAGATCTGGTTGTGAGTACCTACTGACTATTGTGTGCTACCACCCAGTTTCCTGAAGCAATTCCACTTCATAATATCAAGGCGAAGACCATCATCAAGGCGCTTACCAAGTTTTTCTGCTTTGTTAGTCTTCCTAAGTCTATTCAGTCTGATCAAGGGTCAAATTTCATGTCTATCATATTTCAACAAGTTATGCATGAGCTTGGTATTAAACAATACAGGTCATCAGCTTATCATCCTGAGGGTCAAGGTGCTTTGGAGAGGTTCCATCAAACCCTGAGGAACAGGATCAGGACCTACTGCCTTGACACAGAGAAAGTCTGGGATGAAGGTGTCCATCTTCTTCTGTTTGCTACCCGTGAAGCCGTTCAGGGGTCTCTTGGGTTCAGTCATTTTGAGTTTCTTTTTGGGCATACAGTCCGTCGACCTCTGAAGCTTCTGAAGGAACAGTTGCTAGCCTAAGATGATGTCCCAATGAACTTGCTTCAGTATGTCTCTTGACTTCCGTCATCGTCTCTCTAAGGCTTGTGACTTTACAAAGTCTAATCTCAAAGAGGCTCAGGGAAAAATGAAAGCCAGATATGACTTTCATTCCCAAGACAGAAGTTTTAAAGCTGGTGACAAAGTCCTTGCACATTTACCAGTGCCTGGAAACCCTCTAAGAGCCCGATATTTCGGCCCTTACACTGTCCTCAAAAAGATCAGTGATCTAAATTGTCATTTTAACCCCTGGAAGGAGGAAACAAAAACAAATGTTTCACATCGACATCCTGGAAGAACATATTGACAGAGACACTCAGCAAAAGCCAGCCAAGGTGGTAAATACAATTGAACTGGAAAATTCTGAAGAAGATTGTGACTGCCCCTTGGAAAATGAACCTAGTCCAGCCAAACTTGAAAATTCAGACATTCTTCAAAATATTGACAGTAAGTTGTCCCACCTGGACCCTATTCAACAACAGCAGCAAAAGCAGCTCATATTTGAATATAGTCACGTATTCCCAGACGTTCCATCAAGGACTGATATGGTTTACCATGATGTCATCCTACAAGATGATGCCAAGCCTGTAAAACAGCATCCTTACAGAATGAATTCAGAGAAGCAGAAATACATTAAATAAGAAGTCAAATGCATGCTTGAAAATTAATTTGTTGAACCAAGTAACAGTGACTGGAATTCTCTATGCATCCTAGTTCCAAAACCCAATGGAACATATAGTACAGGAAAGCTTCTGGCAGATCCCTCTAATAGACCGAGCAAAGGAGATATCTGCCTTCGACACATCAGATGGATCATACCAATACAAGGTCATGCCCTTTGGAATGAAAAATTCTCCGGCCATCTTCCAACCTCTGGTAAACAGAGTGATCGCTGGACTACCAGGATGTAAGGCCTATATTGATGATATTATTATCACCAGCAACAGCTTCCAAGAGCACCTCACCAACATCAGAGACTTCTTTCAGAGAGTGAGTGATACCAAGCTATCAACCTTGTTAAAAGTGACTTTTGTAAAGTTACAGTTGTTTACTTAGGTCATATTGTAGGACAGGGTCAAGTCAAACTAATTGATGAAAAATAGGCGTGCAATGCACGGAATACCCCTCAGCCCGATGTCAAAGTTTTTGGAGACACCCGCCCGCCCGCACGAAGGATAGCAATAACCCGTCAGCCTTGAGGGCTGAGGGGTAAAAACTAAAAGAGCCTTCCATCCATGCAGAGAATTGTTTTCCAGTGTATCTGGGTCTGGAGAATAAGATTTTTAGAATGTAAACCAATTTGACCACTTTTAGCCCCGCCCCTCAGAGCACCTGGGGTGGGCACCATATAATTCACAATTTTGGTGGGCGATTCCATGAGGTGTCGTATGGGACATTCGTAGTGGTTTTTGTCTTATTTAGCCAAGATTCTTTAAGAACATTGGGAATGAATATATTACAGAGATGTGGTAAGAGGTGAGTTATACAGGTACACCAACTCCTGGAATGTTCACCCTTTTATAGATTAGCAATTCAAAAAAAATGTGCGGGCCGTGCGGGACACCAAAGCGGACACCACATTTGACAGCACACTACTCATCTCGAAAAGTCTGTGAATTCGCAGTATTAACCGACTTCGAGTGAATCTTAAAATATCAGGTAGTTGTTCCTCCAGCTAACTGCCAGTCACTTTTCCTTTTCTCTCTTAAAGTAATTGAGCCAGGCCGAAAAATGTGTGCTGTCGTAAGGGACAAGTAAAAAGGTGTCATACGGGACACATTTGTCAATACCCCTAAATCAGCAAATCCTGCTTCCCACCAGTACAATAGATGAAGTGTATGGGTACAGTTGAATAACATTTTTAATCGAGAACTAGAAACAGCGGCAAAATTGTAATCAAATTCATGTGTACACGTCACATTTTAACAGCAACAAACATTGAACAATGAACACCGGAACAGAATGACGAGCACGTTTTTCTCCAAAGATTTTTATCCTCAGTCAGTAAACGGAAGCAGTGTGCTTCTCTGCCCATAGTAGAATAGAATAGTCAAGAAATGTAGAATGGCAAAATAGTAACATTCATAACATGGCTATCTGAAGTCCTCTATTTCACAAAGCCCCCGGTTTTATCACAAAATTGACAACAAATTTTACGCGTAGACTCCTCCAATGACAAATTCAGCTCTCCCTTATATCCTTGTAAGTACTCATGTTGATGGTGAATAACTGAGTGATTGGCTAAGGCTCATCTGCGTAATGCACACTTACATTTCACACCCACGTGAAAATTCTGCGGAAATAATGTTTTGGATGACTAATTTCTTATCCATTTCCAGAGAGTTTAAACTTTACACAGTAACCAACATACATTGATTGGACAATAAGAATAGTATACAAACCTGTGCATAAAAGTAAGGTCGGATGTATTCTCTTTATGTTGGGGATGGTTGCGCAGCTGAAAATGATGTGATTTCAAAAAAAAAAGACATCAAAAACTGGCCTGAACTGTTTAGTTACATTTACGGGATTATGGTCAATGGGAATTATTCCGAATGAAACAGGACTGGAGGGTTCCTTCTACCCGATGCATCAGTCTCTGGAGGAAGGATTCAATGAAAAAAGTTTATATTTCCACTCTGTTTGCAATTTGCTCAATCGGGGGATATAGCATTGGGCTCCCTCCGTCAGTCCGTACATACATACGGACACATAAAATTGAGGCGGCGGGGGATATTGCCAAGTTAGTGGCAAACACTTGCGTTTTTTCAAAATGCGAGCAGCTCATGCACTTTGGTAGATCCCCTAGTACGTTCATTGCACCATTCTGTTCAATTTGGGTAGAAAACTGCCTGATTATTCCTAGTCATGAAATGTCTATTCTGTTAAAATAAGGTTCAAAACCAGTGAAGTTGGCACGTTGTGTAAATCGTAAATAAAAACAGAATACAATGATTTGCAAATCCTTTTCAACCTATATTCAATTGAATACACTGCAAAGACAAGTTACTTAATGTTCGAACAGGTAAACTTGGTAATTTTTTGCAAATATTAGCTCATTTGGAATTTGATGCCTGCAACATGTTTCAAAAAACCTGGCACAAGTGGCAAAAAGACTGAGAGAGTTCAGGAATGCTCATCAAACACTTATTTGGAACATCCCACAGGTGAACGGGCTAATTGGGAACCGATGGGTGCCATGATTGGGTATAAAAGCTGCTTCCCTGAAATGCAGTCATTCACAAACAAGGATGGGGCGAGGGTCACCACTTAGTGAACAAATGTGTGAGCTGATTGTCATACAATTTAAAAACATCATTCCTCAACGAGCTATTGCAAGAAATTTTGGGATTTCATCATCTACGGTCCGTAATATCGTCAAAAGGTTCAGAGAATCTGGAGAAATCACTGCACGTAAGCGACGCGGCCGAAAACCAACATTGAATGCCCGTGACCTTCGATCCCTCAGGCGGTACTATATCAAAAACCGACATCAGTGTGTAAAGGACATCACCACGTGGGCTCAGGAACACTTCAGAAAACCACTGTCAGTAACTACAGTTCGTCGATACATCTGCAAGTGTAAGTTAAAACTCTACAATGCAAAGCGAAAGCCATTCATCAACAGCACCCAGAAACGCCGCCGGCTTCACTGGGCCCAAGCTCATCAAAGATGGACTGATGCAAAGTGGAAAAGTGTTCTGTGGTCTGACGAGTCCACATTACAAATTGTTTTTGGAAACTGTGGACGTCGTGTCCTCCGGACCAAAGAGGAAAAGAACCATCCGGACTGTTATAGGCGCAAAGTTCAAAAGCCAGCATCTGTGATGGAATGGGGGTGTATTAGTGCCCAAGGCATGGGCAACTCACACATATGTGAAGGCACCATTAATGCTGAAAGGTACATACAGGTTTTGGAGCAACATATGTTGCCGTCCAAGCAACGTCTTTTTCATGGACGCCCCTGCTTATTTCAGCAAGACAATGTCAGGCTACATTCTGCACGTGTTACAACAGCATGACTCCTTAGTAAAAGAGTGCGGGTACTAGACTGGCCTGCCTGTAGTCCAGACCTGTCTCCCATTGAAAATGTGTGGCGCATTATGAAGCGTAAAATACGACAACGGAGACCCCGGACTGTCGAACAACTAAAGCTGTACATCAAGCAAGAATGGGAAAGAGTTCCACCTGAAAAGCTTCAAAAATTGATCTCCTCAGTTCCCAAATGTTAACCGAGTGTCGTTAAAAGGAAAGGCGATGTAACACAGTGGTAAAAAGGCCCCTGTGCCAACGTTTTTGCAATGTGTTGCTGCCTTTAAATTCTAAGTTAATGATTATTTGCAAAAAAAAATAGTTTCTCAGTTTGAACATTAAACATCTTGTCTTTGCAGTGTATTCAATTGAATATAAGTTGAAAAGGATTTGCAAATCATTGTATTCTGTTTTTATCAACGATTTACATAACGTGCCAACTTCACTGGTTTTGGATTTTGTAGGACCACAATGAAAAAAAGAGGAAAATCCAACCTTCAATTCAAGTGCATTTATTCAGTGGGAAAAAAATCTTGTAAAATAATTATTTCTTATTGCATCAAATCACGTGTGCCACAATTATTAGCACCCCGATGTTAATACTTTGTACAACCGCTTTTTCCAACAAAACAGCACTCAATCTTCTCCTATAATGTTTCACAAGATGGGAGAATACAGAAAGAGGAATCTTCGACCATTCCTCTTTGCACAATCTCTCTAAATCATCCAGCGACCTGGGTCCTCTCCTCTTCAGCTCACTCCACAGGTTTTTAATAGGGTTGAGGTCTGGGGACTGAGATGGCCATGGGAAGAGCTTGATTCTGTGTCTGGTGAACCATTTCTGTGTAGATTTGGCCACATGTTTGGGGTTCATTATCTTGCTGAAAGACCCAGTGAAGACCCATCTTCAGCTTTCGGGAAGAAGGCACCAGATTTTCATTTAAAATGTCCAGGCATTCCAAAGCGTTCATGATTCCATGCACCCTAACAAGGTTCCCAAGGCCTCTGGAAGAGAAACAGGCTCACAGCATCACCAATCCTCCCCCATACTTCACAGTGGGTATGAAGTGCTTTTCTGCGTACTCATCTTTTGTGTTCCGCCAGACCCACTTAGTGTGTTTGTCGCAAAAAGCTCAATCTTGGTCTCATCTGACCAAAGTACACAGTCCCAGTACCGCTTAGCGAACTCCAGACGTTTGCATTCATGATTGTGGGTGAGAAAAGGTTTTTTCTTTGCATGCCTTCCAAACAGCTTGTTGGCATGTAGATAGCACCTGATGGTTGTTTTGGAGACTTTGTTACCCCAAGATGCTACCATTTGTTGCAATTCTTCAACAGTGAGCTTTGGAGAACTTTTTATTTCTCTTCCCGTCCACCTCACTGTGCGTGGTGGCAAAATCACCTAGCATCCTCGTACAGGCTTGCTTACCACTGTTCCAGTGGTTTTAAACTTCTTAATGATTCCTCTGACAGTAGATACGGGCAGGTGCAGGCGAGTGGCTATTTTCTTGTAGCCATTGCCGGACTTGTGACGGTCGACACACATCTGCCTTACTTGAATAGTGTGTTCCTTTGTCTTTCCCATGTTGATAAGTGGATAAGAGAAATGGCCTCTGTGTCACGTCATATATATACCCCAGGGAAACCGGAAGTGATGATTTACTAATTAAATTTTCCTAGATACTCTGATCAACTTTGTAAACTACTGTAGAAATTACAGAAATACTTCAATTATATTTAATTCCTAGGAATTGTTAAGGGTGTCAATAATTGTGGAACAGGTGATTTTATGAAAAATAATTATTTCTTAGTCAGGGATTTTTTTTCCCCTTAAAATTCACTTGAGTTGAGGGTTACATCTTTCCACAATTTTCAGTGTGAGAGTATGCTTCTGCAATAAAAATTTAATTTATTTTAAGGCTTTTAACACATCTTAACCAGGGGTGCCAATAATTATGGAGGGCGCTGTATATGAAGTGCCTAGTGCTAAAAGTGCTTAAGTCACATTTTCACACATCAAGAGTTATGGATGTGAAAATGTCTTTTATGGTCTACAAAGTCGATTTTCTCAAAATTGGCATTTTATGACATATATATATTCCACGGTTTTAATGCGCGACGCGGAGGCAAATAACCACGCGAAGGGGAGGGTGGCTGCCTCCGCGTAGTGCATTAAAACCGTGGAATGCCCACCTTCGAGTTGATTATCCCGCTTATACCATGGTCATTTGCCAGCAATATCAAATCGCAGCATTCAGAAATTTTGGAGAAAGTTTTGCCATAAAAAAAAAAAAAAAAGAGCTGGTAATCATTAAAGAGGCGCCGCGCCTTCTCATACCCAGTAGCCTACTATAGGCCAAATTAAAAGAAAGATTTTTTTTTGCACACGCTTACATCTGTTTACCAGCTGATTTGATAACGGATTCCAGCTGAAATGGAGATTATGCATAACGCAACATTATGTGCGATTATGCAGACTGTAGCTAACTTGCTACCCACAATTACAATGAACTTATGACGGTTTCCGCAGTCAGCGAGCTGAAATCAGTCTGTTGGCATAGCACGTAGCTAGCGAACTGTCAGTTGCTGACACATGAAGTGGACACGTTAGCTTCTTTTGTAACCGTACACAATTACAATCGTTTAATGAATAAAGCCTGATTACTTCGCTGCTATAATATTTCCGGTCACTATCGCTCGAGTACCTATAGTTAACCGCCCCGCTGGACGCAACTTGTATGACGCCGCTAAATTTACTGGAGATAAATGAGCAGCTAGGTTTCCGTTCTCCCCAGCCGAATACCACGTTTAACGTTGCTAGGGTTACAAGTTGGCTAGTGGATGAATTTCGAATGGTGAAACGACCGTGGCCGAACTACCTGTGCGGTTCCACGGTTTTAATGCATACCTGCCAGCCAATCAGAAAAAAGTATTCACCCAGACCATGGTATAAATATATATGTGTATGTATGTATGTATCTCACTATATACTGTTTCTTAATGTTTATTTCCTAAGCGTATGTAGGTATGTAGTTGTGGCTTGTCTGTCTTCTTCTAGGCCAGCGGTTCTCAAGTTCGGTCTTGGCGCCCCTCTGGTTTTCGTTTCAACTTCAATTGCAATTCTAGGATTTTAAAAAGCTGTTACTTTGTCTAAATTAGCAGCATTCCATGTTTTGAGCAGTTATTTACCATCTTAAGTCACATTTGGATGGACATATCCATTCTGCTATGAAAAATAAAAACCCTTGAACATATTGTGCTTAATTTTCAATATTGCTAGGATTTTCAGGTGAAAACATTTTTACGCAGATCAAATTAGACTCGGAGAAAATCATTAAGCTTCTGACTACAGGTGTTTTGAGTTTTTCCCAAATAACCTGCCTGAACCAAATAAAATCAACAGGAAACACAACAGGTGTGACTCCATTGTTTGCCAAGTAAATTGTTGGGTTTTGCCACCATGTGTCAAGAGTTTCACCAATGAGGAACCTTTTGATTATTTATGTTGATTAAATGTTTGGTTAAATTGTTTCCCTCAATATTGTTGCCAATATCTACAATATATCTCAATGTGGATAATTGCATAAATGCACCCAATTAAAACAAATCATCAGCTTGATAAAATATGAAGATTGCAATTGTAGTTGGAACAAAAACCAGCATACACAGGGGGGCGCCAGGACCGAACTTAAAAACCACTGTTCTAGGCGGTTACGTCTTTGGGTCCAATCACAGAGGGATACGGCATGCACCATGAGTTCACAGAAACAGCCACCTCAAAAGTCTCACACGCTGTAAGCTGGAAAAACATTAACTCCTTACACAGTTCGGGAGGCGACCACTCGCCGGAACCAGCCATTCATTACCATATATAAAGAACAATTTGCAAACGTTCTCATCCAGAGCACTCACTGTCCATAAACAACTGCGAGCGAGCAAGCTGCTTCGCACACGACCCAAGCTAATTATCTCGCGCAAACTGCAGTATAACTTCGTTGCGACCTCTGCGAGGACGGAAGCAAGAGTTGCATTCAACTGATGTGTAACAAAAAGCGAAGACCTCTGAAAGGGGAATTTCCTAATGTTGGCAACGCCGTCTGAATTCTTAGTGATACTGGCTCTATAGGCTTACTCAAGCCTCTATCCCAACCATCTGCATAGTACAGGGAAAACGTTCAAATGAATTGAGTCCCGCAATATATGGTAAAAGTGTTATCTTACCGTTGCACTTTCTGTGTAATTAAACAAATAATCTATTCACTTTTTCGCGACTCTTGTCAGTCGATTCTTCGTTTGAGAGTTCTCCCCGCACGGTTTCGTTGGACGTGAGGCTACTGGGTTGTCGATGTTTTGCAACAGATATTACCTCCTTTCGTAACAATGAGGATGGGAGGCGCTATTTCAAACTTCTCTCCGGAACCAAATATTCGTATTCTTGCCAACAAGCAAACAAGAGTAACTTTGGGGATGAAAAAAAATACACACGCACGCACACGAAGCCCGTGCAAAAAAAGTCGCTTATAGGATTTAATTAGGCAAATACTTAAAGGCTTATGATTAGCTACATCATCAGTACACAATGAATATGTTTAACAGGCACAACGCAGAAAAAAACTGCTGGCTATATGCTCAGTTACATTGCGTAGGCTACTAAAACCATGACCGCCAACAGCTGAACGATCTCTCATAACGATTGGCATCCACCACACGTCCTCGGCTGTGACAGTGCCCCATTAAATGAATTCTGATGCATTCGGAGGCTTTGTTGCGTTGGTCTATGGCAGGGATACTCACTCTTTTCCAGAACGAGCCTTAGCCGGAGTGGGTGCAGGCTTTCATTCTAACCATGCAGTTTCAACTAATCAAGGGTCTATGGCAAAAGCGTTAAGGATTGAATGGTAGAATTAGATGTGTGACTGGTTGGTTTCAATGAAAGCCAGTACCCGCTAATTCTGGAAAAGAGGGAGTATCCCAGGTCTATGGCTACATGTTAGCTTGATAATTAATCGGTTTCTGGAGGAAGAAAAGAAAAATCACAGTGAAGAGTAATTTTTTCTGAGTTTTTATTCCGAAATGGCCAAGGCCTACTAGGCCCATTTTAAGTCCACGAACACAAATGAATTCTAGTTTGTCTTATTAAAAAGACAATGGTTTCTATGAGAGAGAAAAAAAAGAATGGCAATTATGTCGACAGAATTCATTGCCATTAAAAAAACATAAATAGCCGACTATTTACACCTGTCGTCTAGCTGTCAGCCCAAACAGAAAAAAAAACGGCTAGAAGTGTACCAACAGCAAAGTACATGACACGTATGCGATGAGAAAGGCCTATCACATGAAGCTTCTTTCTTCCGTTGAGTCTTTGTAAGAGCATTTCCAGCAGTGTTGGATTACAGATTAAATCCATCAGTCTTGTCTTCTCTCACATCCTCAGTCTCGACTATCTTCTCTTTTTCTCTGTTTCGCGTGATTTGGACAAACCGCTCCACGACCTCAAATATACGCTCATTACTCCAGGAGAAAAGATTCAGAAGTTCCTGACGTATGCAGTAGATGTCGCCAATGTTCTGAAGTTCCAACGCGCACTCTTGCATTGCATCTTTCACTGAAAATGATAGTAATTTCCATTTGTCAGACGGCTTCAAATCGGTGCAGATTAAAGCAGTCACGTTTCCGCCCAGTAAAAAGCGAATAAAAACTGATAACTTTACTATATACCAATTAATGAAGAGACTTCACCAAAATTATTTTGCATGCAACGAGTTTACCGTACCCTCAGATGTCATCTTCCGTTGGCGTATGAATTGATTTTACTTGCTCTGTGTATTTTGAGTAAAACTGAATAATTTGAATAGAAACCAGGGATCTCTTCCCTCAGATCATTTAAAATGTCTTTTTTGACTCGGAATCTTCACCACAGAACATGGAGTTAAAGGTTTTACCCCTTATAATTTAAATATTGGCAAATTATGTGCCATAATATGTTTCCAAAGCATCTCTACCCGTATGACAATACTTTCAGGTATTAAATATGCACTGAGAGTCAGGTGCCGCTGGGGGACTTCCGTCAACATGTTCTGGCATGTAAGCCTAGCCTACTGGTCTGGCTCTGTGACATTGCAGGGAGTAGTAAATGAAGATATTTGAATCGTCATGATCTGTTCTTGAAACACTGTTCAATACCGGTTTTATGTTAATCTAAGACATCACTTATGCGTTCAAATATAAATACCTGTCCAGAAAAAAAAATTATTTTCATCTGCATAAAAGGAAGCTCCGTTTTTCCGCAGATCAACCAAGGACCATGTGTGCGCTAATTCCCCACAAGCCTGTGCAGATAGTTTAATTGGCAATGAACAGTTTAATTGGCAACTGATTGTTTGCAATTATTTCTATGTTTAGTTTTTTGTCTTAATTAATCAATATCTACGAGAGTGGGTGGCACTGTGACACAGTTGATAGCACAACTGCCTCACAGCAAGCAGGTCATGGGTCAAATCCAGTCTGGGGCCTCTCTGTTTGGAGTTTGCTTGTTCCCTCCATGTTTGCATAGGTTTTCTGAGGGAACTCCAGGTTCTGAAGACATGCATGTCCAGCTAATTGGAGACTCAAAATTGCCTATAGCTGTATAAGTGTGTGAATGAATGGTGCGTGTGCCCTGAGATGGATTGGCGGGGGTGTGTACCTTCCTTTTGCCCACAGTCAGCTGGGATAGGCTCCAGGTCCCCACAACCCAAGAGAGGAAATGTAGTTAATAGATGGAGGATTTGAATCCAGTTTGTATCCAGAAGTCTTAGATAATTAGTCAGATAACAGTGCAGACAACAGACCTGTGCTGATACGGCCCTCTGCAGGCTAATAGAGAAGCAGGAAAAGAGTAAACTTGTTGGTTTCTCCTGTTGCCATTATATTACATTAGGCCTGAGGACTTCTGTGTACAAAGAAACCAGGGCAAATTTCATTTTAAACGTTAAATAATGGATTCACTTTTGTAACTGTTATGATTCTGCTGTCGCCTGTCCATGTTTTTGTTACTACCCTGACTCCGTGCCATGTTTTTTGTAATTCCATGCCATGTTTTGTATTTTGCCTGTCTTCTTTGTAATGTCTTTAGCCTGCCATTTCCCACATTCCCTGTTTTGTTATCATTCTTGTTTTTGTATATTCTCATACCCTGCATTGCACATTGTCTCCCCAGTCTTGTCTTGTGTTTTGAGACAGTTTAATTTCCCCAGTTACTTGTGTGCCACAGTTTCAGGTGTTTTCATGGTTTCTGGGTTTCCAAACATTCCTTCCAATCTCGTTTGCTTTCTTCACCTTGCTGTTCTATCTTTACTAACAATACTAACAGTTTATTATTTTAGATAAATTACTTACACTAACTAACATTGTTTATAGAACTAACTTACTTACAAGCACGAGGGATTGTATAACTGCACATTACTAATTGACTAACAAGCTCTCAGCACTCGCTCTGCTCTAGTCTCCGCCCCTTGACTTCACTCAATTTACTTTACTGTGCTTCAGCGGATTCTTCGCACCAGTTAAACTCTGTTCTGCCTCTCACTCTGTGCACTTTAGAACTCCCAAACCGGGTTTTGGCTTTAGCCAATTTCATGTGGTTAGGTACTTCCTCTTGTCTGTTGCCTAATTAAGTAGTCTGATCCATTTCACCTGTTCCCTATCATTGGATGTGCCTTCCCCTTCATGTATTTAAGCAGTCATTTTACGACCAGCCTTTGTCAGAATGTTGTCCCTGGTGCTGGGATTGTTGATGCCATGTACTCTTAGTGTTGTACTTCTGACTGGAATGTGCTGGGTTTAAATTTTGGCCTGTGCCTGTGTACTGTACCTGCTTTGCCGGACCCTGGGGGGGGGGGTTGGTGGTGTGTGTGTGTGTGTGTGTGTGTGTGTGTGTGTGTGTGTGTGTGTGTGGGGGGGGGGGTTTGGTGTTGGTGTTGGTGTTGGTGTTGAGTGTGTTTTTTCCCCTCCAGCATTAACAAACTGTCGAGGCAGTATACTGTCAAATTTTTCATCATAATTTTACTGTATTTTCAACACTAATTTACCTTAAAAATAGTTTTCAGTATGTGAATGTGTAGTATGCCATTTTTCATCGAGGAGGTCACAAAAGAACCCAGACAAAAATCTAACGAACTGCTGGCCTCACTACTTCTGTGAGCTGGAAAAACTTAGTGAATTTATCAGAGGCAACTAATCTCGCAACTTTTCCTCTCTGAAAAAATAGAAACTTGATTGACTGTTCAGATAACAATACTTGCTAGGGCAGAGGTGGGCAGCGAGGGCTGCATCTGTCCCTGGTTTTCACGCCAACGTCTGGTCTTTAATTAGTTGATTGTCTCAATTAGCCAAACCATTTCTGAAATCTGACGTTTCGTGCTCATTTCTTTAAATTATCATGAAACTACAAAGACTAGTCTTGTCTCCCTTCATAAAACATGTTCCTTTGATCGAATCATTGCGAAAATCTAAATTTGTGCATGTAATCAATTAACTCAGTTAATCGGGGTAATTGATAGGAATAAAAACCTGCATACACACCGGCCCTCCAGGACCGTGATTGCCCACCCCTGTGCTAGGGTTTTAAGATTTTCACCACACTTGATTACTGCAAATGTGGGTCAAACTCAGTTTCTCCTGAAAGTGACATATTTACTAGGTTTTTACAGATCACAGGAGGCTTGTCTCAGTTAAGATCAGAGCTCATGATTCCACAATGAGAAAGAGACTGGGAGAAAATTGCATCGATGGGAGAACTGGAAGGCGAAAACCCTGCTTACGAAGTGAAACACAGTGGTTTGTCTCACATTTGCCATAAAACACATTGATGACCCCTATGACTTTTGGGATAATATTCTGCGGACCGATGAGTGAAAGTTTTGGTCAGGCATTGGTCCTGTTACATCTGGCATAAAGCAAGCACAATATTGCCCTATATATAATATAACATAAGTCAAACTCAGTTGTGGTAGTGTGATGTTTTGGGGCTGTTTCGTGGAAATGCCTGGCCATCAAACTGTCATTTGGACCTCAAGTGGAGTAAGGTGGTGAGAAACAGGCCCCTTGCTAGAACGGAATTGGGGGGCACAAACATGTCCCTTTATGACAAGAATTAGTCCTGGCAAGTTCTCAATCATTTTCCTTTATTGGCGAGTTTTCCAATTATCGTAATTGGAAACTGAAGACATGGTTTCGCTCCATATGCGATCTAACAGCAATGAAATCATGGGCTAAATTCAGTACAGTGGTGGAACCGGAACTGATAATTGGGGTGCACTAAACATCTGTTTAAAACAATTATTAGTCCTGTTCTGTCATTTTCATGATTAACAAAAGGTTCACTCCGAGAGCACTCCACACTTATCTGGTGCTGCTTGTTCTCCCCGATTAGGTAAGATAACAATCATTCATATGGAAGCGAATTTGCTGTATTTAAATCAGTTTCTTAAAATTGCTTACCTGTGCAAATCGCTTGAGCCGCATGATTTTTATAGCCTATTTAACTGCCGAGTGCCACTTTTTTTATCAACCCACGCAATACCGAGAGTGAATGGCAATATTTCATTGGAATGCGGACCAGTTCAATCAATGCACAGTATTGGCTTATTAATACATTTTTTTTTTCCTGTACTGAATTTAGTCCATGATTTCATTGCTGTTAGACCGCATGTGGAGAGAAACCGCGACTTTAGTTGCCCACGACGATAATTGGAAAACGCGTTAATAAAGGAAAATGATTGAAAACTTGCCAGGACTAATTCTTGTCAAAAAGGGACGTGTCTCTGCCCCCCTCCCTCCAAATTCCCTGTTCTAGCGACGGGCTTGGCGAGAAAATTATTTAAACCTCAGAAGAGTCCACCTTTCAATGGCTCATAAGAAATTGAAAAAGTTTTGGAGAGGCCCCGTCAAAACCTTAACTGGAATTCACCTGATATGCGATGACACAAACGGGCATTTCATGCTGAGTACCCTTCAATGTGGCTGAATAGAAGCAATTCTGCAAAGAAGAGTCCGCAAAATTCCTCCACAGCAATGTTTTAGACTTATGGCCAGTTACTGCAAATATTTCATTGCAGTTGTTACCAAAGGTGACACAACCAGTTAGGTTTAGGAGGGCAATTATTTTTTGCGAGTGATATAGGTTTTATATAACTCTTTACCTTTAATAAATGAAATAATCATTTGAGCTGATTTTTTGTTTACTCTCTTTGTCATTGTTCTACATTAAAATCAGTTGGGTAATTTAAAACATTGAAATATGACAAATCAGTAAAACCTGAAGATATCACAAAGGGGGCAAATACTTTTTCACAGCATCGTAAATATGAGAATATTACAAAACCAACTCTGGCAAAGTTGGCACATCATAGAAGATGCCGATGAAGTCAGAAAAGGCTAATTTGTAAAGTTGAAAACACTTAGACAAATTATTTGATGTTCTGACTTGTGAAATAAGTGCTTGAAAAGCTATGATGATGACTACTACAGTATCCAAAGAATTAGGCACAGTCAACAGTTTACCACAATACAGCATCACACTGTTTTTAATTATATTCATGAAGCGTATGGGCGCTGAAGACACCAGTTTGTCAAGTCCAGAAAACAGGATTTCCCCCCATTCCTTCATTTTCCAAGTTTTCAATTACACAATTGTATTGGGCCTTTGTTGACATATATTTCATTTCATAATGTGCCATCAGTTCTCAACCAGAGAGAGATCAGCACTGCAAACAGGCAAATCTATCACCCGCACTCTTTGCTTACTGAATCATGCTCTTGTAGTCCATACAGAATGTGGTTTAGCATTGTCTTCCCTGAAAATTCAGAGATGTCCCTGGAACAGATGATATCTGTATGGTATAAGTGTTGCTGCAAAACTCATACATATTTTCCTGCATTAATGATACCCTCGCAAATTTGCAAGAGACCCATGCCATCTGTGCTGACATACCCACATACCATGACAGATGCTGGCAGTAAATACCGCTTGAAATCTTTCGGGCCACAAAACAGACTTTGATCATGCTACTGTCCATTTCAGATCACACAGAGGCAATGATTTTGGACTGCGTCGAAGTATGACTTTGTCTAAATGTAGTAAAGCTTTAACTTGCATCTGTGAATGCAAAAGCAAATGGTGTTGACTGACAAAGGTTTACCACAGCATTTCCATGCCCATATTGTTATATCCATTGTAGCTTCTTAGTGGTTCTTTAGACCAGTGTTTCCCAACCCTCTTCCTGGAGTACCCCTGCCCTGCATATTTCAGATGTCTCCTTGATATAACACACCCAGATCAGGTCATTAAGTACTCCATGAATGAGCTGATCAGCTGGATCAGGATTGTTAAATCAGTGAGGCCCAACCCTGCTCCTGCAGTACCTCTGTTATGCACATTTTATAAGTCTCCCTAATTTAACACTCCTGATTCAGCTGATCTGCTCATTAGAGGAGTACCTAATGACCTGATCTGGGTGTGTGAAATCAAGGAGAAATCTGAAATATGCAGGGCAGGGGTATCCCAGAAACAGGGTTGGGAAACACTGCTTTAGACAGTAACATCTGAGAGATCTGAGATCAGGTACATTCAGGAGTGGTTTTCAGCATTACCCTTTACACATTCAACTGGAACTGGATTCCCTCTATCACTTAAATGTCATAATACACAAAGTAGTGGGTCAAATTTCCAAAATTCTTCATATTTGTCCTTAGGGAACATTGTTCTCAAAGTGCTGGTTTACAAATATTGTTCTTGAGGGACTAGGCCTTTTCTTGGAGCTCTTTTTGTGCTATTGTTGGAATCCGGACCAGGAACCAAATGTGGATTCATCGTACAATCCAATAGTAGAGCCAACTGATAGTAATACGGTATAGACAAAAGGACACAACCCAGAGCAGAATGACACAGTTCAGTTTACATAATACACGCTTGAGTGCTAGAAGCGTGTCGGTGCCTGGCCAGGGGTATTCTAGGACAACTATCAGATGGAGTGCACACTGCCAGAGCAGAACTATCTGGTGGCAGGACCCAAGAGTTTAGCAAGAGTCCAGTCCCAATCCTGATGACCACAGAAGACATGGGCAGTGGACAGAGGAACAGACTGAAGGGTGATTGCTAGGATCGGGGTCCCAATCCTAGAGATTGAGAGTATGACTTTGGAGTTGGTTCCTATTAATAGAAATCCGAACAGAACTTCCTTATTTAACAATCATTATAGATTACAAATAATTTGCAAAGACAAACTTTTACTAGGAAATACTGGCCAGTTGCTAAAGGGCTTTTTGTGACAGTCCAGCAACTTGCACTCTCAAATTAAACAATATATGTACGCAAGCACACCTGTGAGGGAATAGGAAAACACAAATGCACAACAGCTGCAATCAAAGGGGACAATATACCAAAAAGAGGCAAATTTCTGGATCAGAGGCGACAAGGAAGGGATTCACTTGACGGTTGAGACAGCAATAACATGATTAACTCACATGTTCAACATCACATGTTCCATATCACTTTATTATTGCAATTTGTCAAATCATAATGAGTTTTAATTTGCCCTATTTTCAATGTCGCCCCAAAGTTGAAAAACCGTCATCTCCAGAGTATTACATACATTTAATAGAGATCAGTGAAGATATTTTGAGAAGCATCTCATGACTTCAGAAGCTGAGTGATTGTGACCCAAATCCAACAATTGAGTGATCAGATTCTCCAAAGCTTCACTGAAAATACCAGGGTGGAAGACATGGTTTCAACTTAGGGGCTTATTTTCCACTTCGACAAAACATTCTCACATTACTGCAACACTAAACTGTGAATTTTATAATTGAAAAAATATTTAATAAATGTTTTGCGAATAGCTTGTCCTGACTAAAATGGCGAAATAAAATGGCTGAGGCACGCATGAGTCATTGACTGTGCTAATGTTAATGCGTGTCCACTTCAAAAACACTGTCCTTCCCGCAGTGCCCCGAGTTCAGTTGTAGTGGGCACTGAACCCAAGCCCTTTGCTTCATGTGTCTTTCTCTCTAAATCCAGTCTTTCCTGTTTGTTTCCATTGAAGACCTCCCCAATAAAGCAAAAGTGCCCAAAATGATTCGTTTTAAAAAAAATTCTACATCTGTTGCTTATCCCATACATGGCATTGTAACACTGCTTTAATCGTGAAACTTCTTTCAAAGTGAGAATGCAACAAATATGCACCCTGGGTGATAATCAATCCCGCATATTTACTTGACTGACTGAGGACCAGATGGGAGCAAACAGATTGTCTGATGTATCCCAGATGTATGAAGCTAATGAGTGGTACCATGGGATGATTGGGTTGCAGGCTGTCAAGGCTCCATTGGGCAATTAAGTGGCTTAGTGGCTGCAGTGGATAGTACCATTGCCCCATAGTAGGAAAATCATGACTTTGAATCTGGTCAGAGTTTTCTGATATCATGTTGTCTTTGTGTTTATGTGGGTTTCCTCCTTCCTTCCCATGGTGTAAATACAGATGCGCTTGACAAGCTTATTTTGACTGTTCCAACCTGCCCACTGACTGACCCCAACATATAATGGGGAGACAACATGGTTATGAAAATAAATGATTTAAATATAGCCACAAGCGGCAATTCCGGGGTTCAAGCCAGGAAAGGCCACTAGTAGTTGAAAGTTTTAACAGCTTGATTAACAAGTGTTGCCACTAAACGTGGCCATGTCCCCCACCAGGTGACGAAATTCCCAATGATTTGGAATCGGTCTTGACCCCAAAGATGACTGGAATCAGTCAAACCGTTCTTGAAATATTGTGTTGACAACAAACAGGATGAGACAGACGAACGGCCGGACGGACGGAGCTGAATTCTATATCCCCTGCCCCTAATACACCTTGACACCAAAGACTAAAGGAATCGGTCAAACCGTTCTTCAGATATCATGTTCACAACAAACGTGACAGGGCCGGACGGACGGATGGACGGAGCTGAATTCTATATCCCCCGCCCCAACACACCTTGACACCAAAGATGAATGGAATTGGTCGAACCGTTCTTGAGATATCATGTTGACAAGGAATTCATAAGTGGTCAAATGGTCGTAATGACCTTGAGAATAATGGCAAGGTCATGTAAATCGAGTGGGCTTTGAGCACTCCCCTAATACACCTTGACGCCAAAGATGAATGGAATCGGTCAAACCGTTCTTGAGATATCGCGTTCACAACAAACGGAATATGACGGATGGACGGACGGACAGACGGAGCTGAATACAATGTCCCCCGCCCCTAATACACCTTAACACCAAAGAAGAATGTAATCGGTCAAACCGTTCTTGAGATATCACGTTCACAACAAACGGTACGAGACGGATGGTAGGGCGGATGGATGGAGCCAATGTCACGGAAATCTACCAGGGTCGGCGTATCACACCAATATACCTTAACACCAAAGATGAATGGAATCGGTCAAATCGTTCTTGAGATATCGCGTTTAGAACCAACAGGACATGACAGACCGCCGGACGGAGCTGAATATTATGTCCCCTGCTCCGCTCGCAACCGTGGCGGCAGGGGACAAAAACCACTTTAAGAGTGTGTTGCAGGTATTTATATGGACCTATTTTGCCAATGTAATGATTGGACCAACATGATGCATAGTCTGATTTGTGTTATGTTTGGCTATTTTGTGCACTTATGGCAGCCCCTACAGGTCAATTCGATTGCAACATTCAGGCTATGTTTCAGGTTCTTGTGTGGACATATCCTGTGAGTTTTGTAATGATTGGAAAAACTATTTATGATTTATAGTCTGATTTGTGTTATACCACGTTGCTTTGTTTTGCATTTATAGCGCCCCCTATCAGACAATTTAAATGAAATTTTCAGAGTATGTTTCAAGCACTTATATAAATATATCCTGTGAGTTTTATGGCAAAAGGACAAACAATTGCTGATTCATAGTCTGATTTGTTATACCACGCTGCTTTGTTTTGTATTTATAGTGCCCCCTATCAGTCAATTTGAATGAAATTTTCTGGGTATGTTTCAAGTACTTATATGAATATATCCTGTGAGTTTTATGGCTATAGGACAAACAATTGCTGATTTATAGTCTGATTTGTGTGATACCATGCTGCTTTGTTTTGCAGTTATAGCACCCCCTATCAGTCAATTTGAATGAAATTTTCTTGGTATGTTTCAGGTACTTATATGAATATATCCTGTGAGTTTTATGGCTATAGGACAAATAATTGCTGATTTATAGTCTGATATATGTTATAGCGCCCCCTATCGGCCGATTTACATGAAACTGTCAAGATATGTTCCTGGTACTTATATGGACATATTCTGTGAGTTCTGTGATGATTGGCCTAATGCTTGTTGAATTTTGTCCATTTATGTGCTAAGCCATGCCCCTGCTGAAGTTCATTGGTCAGTATCTTGGAAACAAAGTGAAATGTCAACTAGCTTTATGCAAATTTGATAAGCTTGGTCCACTGATAATCCACAGCAAATTTCAAGGAATGAAACCTTTGGCCCAGGAGGAGATGTCAAAAAAGTGTTTTTTTTTTTTTATTCAAAATTCCAGAAAATCAAATATGGCAAACCTTAGAGGTCCTAAAAGGAAAGTTGTAGAGAATGGACCAAGGAATGTCTGTACCAAGTTTAATGTAAATTGGACTTACACCGTAGGAGTTATGACCTTTAAAGTGAAAACCTGTTTTTATGGAATTATAGCGCCACCATCAGGCCGATTGAGTTAAAAATGCCTTGGTCAGCATTTACACACAACTTCCAACCAATGTGCAAAATTTCAGGTCTCACAGGAAATTGCAAGAACATTTCTGAAGAAGAAAAGAAAATAATAATAATAATAATAATAATAATAAAAATAATAATAAACCATCACAATAACAATAGGTTTTCAGCCCTACGAGCTTGAACCCCTAAAAATAATAATAAATATAAACCAGCACAAAAGCAATCAGGTTTCAGCCCTATGGGCTTGAGCCCCCTAATTACAAAAAGTGTATTGACAGACAAATAACTGGCCTAAAACAATTAAAAGAGCTGATGGGACCATTGTGTTGTTGCTGTGGAGCTTCCTTTTGCACAGCAACAAACTTCTTTCGTAGAGTTCTGCCATGTGCCTCACCAACCCTGCAATCAAACACACAGAAGACACACAAACACACAAAAAAACGGTCCTCTCACCACTAGAGGCAGAAGAGGTGGGGTCGTAATATGATATTATGAATATCCTGTTGGTTTGAGTGACTGGAGTTGGCGCCCAGTGATAGACTGAGATGTGTTCAGTACAGCAGGAGCCTGTGTGAGCTTGCATGCGCACGTCTCCTGAATAGGGGCGCTCCGCTGATTGCCCGCAATCTAGCGCATTACCTATTTGGAGGTGTTACCATGATCAAGCAAAGATGGCTTCCAACAATCTGACTCTCGTGGTTGTGATATTTACTAATAACAGTTTGTCCACGATATACACTTTACTTCATGTGTGCCTGTAACACTTCAATTGACCAACCAGATAGGTAAATATTGTTTACCAAGCAACAAACCCCATCATCTAGGTCTATGAAGAGCTAAACATTCACTTGCTTCATCAATCAGATATGAACAGTCATGGCTGTCAGATAATGCGGAAAGGAGTGCGAGTTTTATCATCACTTTATTTATGTTGCAGGACACCATCTTGAAAGATTATGAGTGCTCCCGCTCTCGTTCAAGAGGCGTGCACAGGCACTAACGCGGGCGCTTGTGATCTTGAACACGCCTCTGACTCTCTGTCCAGGGTGCATTCCAGGCTCTTGCCAATTGCTGGGACAGACTGTTGTAATACCATGACCCTGACATGGAATTAGCAGTGTAACATCCTGAGGCTGGGTGCTGGGTGGAAAGGCTGTCTCTCTCCAGTGGCTGAATAAGGTACTACAAGGTAATATAGCAGCCATGAAAAACATAACTTTGGCTAAAACGGTGATAGCACAACTGGGGGAAATTTGAAGTGGTGATTGTCACCAGGGAGGCCTATTAGTGCATCTCAGTTCTCTTTTATTGCTCCCTTGTTTTCCTCTCATGTCTTTTCCTTAGATCCTAGTCCCTCCCATTGTGAATGCATGGAGAGACACAAGAAGACAATGTGATGAGAGTAAAAATGAGGCAATATTTCTCTAGAGAAATGAGATGTCATTTCCTCTGCAGAGTCCCTCAAAGTGTTCATTGCTGGATCTGCTGCCAGCATCTGTTGCCACCGATTGACACCATAGCTTTCTGCTGGAAGTCTTCCGAGAAGGCTGCTCTCAGCTATCCTTGCTTTTATCTCCTCGCTGCAGAAAGTAGCGCTTTGGGATAGCCTGTAAAATGTTGGACCTGGAACAACTTCCAGCTCAAGCAAGGATTAAGGAAATCTGAGGAAAGAAATTTGAGAAATGCCCCTTGTGTCTTTTCCTTGCCTCCTTGTCTCAAATCTCAGATGGGAGGGACAAAGGCACAACAAGAGGTGGCAAAAAAGGAAGTGAGAATGTTTCAACCAAAAAATGAGAAGAGAAATATTTATATACAGTGCATACAATCAAAAAAGACCCGTTCCCCACTTTCACCGGATGATTTGGGTTTAATAAAGACTGACGTGATTGAATGAAATGTGTTCAATTAAAGGAGCTGAGTCATGATTACTGAACATGCTCAGAACTTACATCCCAAGATAGTGAATTTAAATGATTACCTGTCATCTGATTATCTGATTCCATCCTCACCAATTCATTTTTGTTTTGCTATGTATTTATATATTTTAGTTTATTCAGTAGTAAGCTTTGAATAATATTGAGCTTTCTATGGAAATTCTTGGATTCAAAGCATTAATTTAAGCTTTAGCCAAAGGATATGAAGAATGCAAGCTGGTTGTCATTGCCAATCATCGTAGAAGAAGAAAAATACCTTCTAGGTTTGTAGTTGAATGGATTTACTGTGTTCAAAGTTGAGAACATGTGGAGCAATCGTGACACAGTTCCTTTGATAGGCTTGCACATGTCTGCAGGAATACAAGGTGATTTTAACACATAAAGTGAAAATTGTATGCGGTTTACTGTCCCTTCTGTGATGGTCAGATTCTTGAGATGCCAAATTCTGCGGCCGGAACAAAATGAAGGATGGCAAAATAAGAGACAAACACTGAAAGAAATCCAAGAGGGAGACTCGCACTTCCAAAGGACCTAGCTCCAGTCCATGAAACAATAAGCAAGCAAAGCAAGTTCAAAATAACAAATAGAAAGGGAAAAAAATCTCGGAACCCGAGATAAAAAAACATTAAGCACCAGATGATGCCCAGAAAGAGGAAAAACAGAAAGATTCCCTTGCTATCTAACACTTTCTTCTTTTGCAGTTAATACCTCAACATCTTTCTCACTAGAGACCTTACCAGCTAAAGTGCAAACAAAACACTGACACTCTAGCAAGGGCAGCGAGGCGAAACTTGGGCTTAATTAGAATCCAGGTGACACCCCCAATTAATGCCAGCTGGCCTAAGAATCCGATTGTGGGCAAACCGATATCGTCCCAGATGAGAGCAACAAGGAAAGCTCTCAAAGCCACCACCAGCCTCCAAAACCATGACAGGACCCCTCCATCTATGGGAAGTCTCTAGGGAACCCCATGCACGGAGTTCAGAAATGAGTGTGGAATCCAGAATATCGCAAGAGGGAACCTCAGCAGCGCTCCTCGAGACCATATCCCTCCCAGTCGACAAGAAACTGGACCCCACAACTAACACCCCTCTTGGCCAGAATATGACGCACAGTGTAAACCGGCCCCACCTCAACCATTCATGGTGGCGGTGGGGGTGTGTCGGCAGGTGCCAGGATGCTAGTGCTAACCGCCTTAATCTGACAGACGTGGAACGACGGATGGATGCGCAAAGATCTAGGGAGCTTTAACTGGACGGTGACCGGATTGATCTTCCGCACAATCTTGAACGGGCCAATATTGCAGGGAGCCAGTTTCTGTGACTCTACCTTCAAGGGGAGGTCCCGAGTAGACAGCCACACTCTCTGACCCACTTGATAAGATGGGGTCACACAATACCTTCTATCGGCGGCGGATTTCTGTTTGAGCCCCGAGCGCAACGGAGATGAACGGACCCTGGTCCAAACGAACCGACAGCGACGAATGAAATGGTTAACCGAGGCAACCTTGGAATCATTCCTAGTCTCAGGAAACAGTGAGGGTTGATCACCCACCTCAGCTTCAAACGGGGAGAAGCCCATGGAAGAATTGCTGAAAGAGTAATGGGAATACTCGGCCCATGCTAAAAATCGACTTCATGAGGATGGATTATCTGCTGCTAAACAATGAAGAGTATTTTCCAATGACTGATTCGTACGCTCAGTCTGCTCGTTAGTATCTGGGTGGAACCCAGAGGAGAGACTCACCATAGCCCCGTAAACTGAGGACCCCAGTCAGAAGCAACATCTTGTGGAAGCCCATGCAGCCGGAACACATGGTTAACCGCAAGAAGGGCCGTCTCCCATGCAGAAGGCAGCTTGGGTAGCGCGACAAAATGTGCGGCCTTGGAAAAACGGTCAACCACGACTAAGATGACCTTGTTGCCCTCAGACATAGGCAGTCCGGTAATAAAATCCAAAGCAATATGTGTCCAAGGATGCCTGGGGACGGGCAATGGTCGCCGCAGACCAGAGGGCTCTGAGCAAAAATGCTTTTTTAATTCCTAAAAGGCAGCCTTGGCAGCTGGAGACCAAAAAAACGCAGAGGCATTCTTTCCGGTAAGCGCAATAATGGGGGAAGCAACCGTGCTAAAATTACGAATAAACCTCCTGTAAAAATGAGCAAAGCCCAAGAAGTGTTGGACCTCCTTAACACTCTGAGAAGCAGGCTAATTTTTGACCACAGCCACCTTTTCAGGGTCTATACGGGCTGATCCCCTGGAGACGATAAAGCCAAGAAATGAGACAGTTTGGGCGTGAAAGACACATTTCTCAGCCTAGACAAAAAGCTTTGCATTTAGGGGGGTCTCAAGCACATGTCTGACGTGTTGTTTATGCTCTGAGCGCGTTGGAGAAAAAAAATCAAAATGTCGTCAAGATAAACGAAGACGAATTTCTCCAACATCTCTTGGAGGACATAATTAAACGAGCGCCTGAAACACCAAGGGGGCATTAACCAATCCGAACGGTAAGACCAAATATTCGTAGTACCCGTTATGCGTATTAAACCCAGTCTTCCATTTGTCTCCCTCCTAAATGCGAACTAAGTTATAAGCATTATGGAGATCTCGCTTGGTAAAAAATGACGCCTCCTGCAGACGCTCAAATGCGGAATTCATCAACGGCAAGGGGTATCGGTTTTTAATGGTGATCTTATTCTAACCCCTATAATCAATACAGGGTCTCAGACTGCCATCTTTCTTTCCCACAAAAAAAAAAACCTGCTCCGGCAGGAGACATGGACGGCCGAATAAAACCATTAGCGAGAGCTTCCTGAATATATTCTCGCATGGCTTTACGTTCAGGCACTGACAGCGAGTATAGCAAACCTCCAGGAGTGGTACCAGGGTAGAGATTAGTCTCGCAATCGTATGGACGATATGGAGATAACGTTGATGCTCGTTGTTTACTAAAAACCTTGGCGAGATCAGCATAATCATTCGGAGGCAAACTAAAGTTCGGGGTGGCCCCAAATTCCTCACCCTGTTCATCTTCAGGATCGTTTGGTCAATACATTACTTCTTATTTGTAACAAAAAAATTTCATGTGAAATCAGTGCAATTTTTTAAATAAATAAGGTCCCTGATTGCCAACATTTGATAAACTCTGCAGCTTAAAATATTTTTCCCCTTTTTAATTGACAAATTGATGAAGAATGTATTGAACAAGGACACATTGACTCAATCGTCTCAACCAGCTAAAAAAGTGAAATGATTTTCATTTGAAACCTTCTTTGATGTCAGAGAGGGTTATATAATGGATAAAAGTCTGCCAGTTTTACATTTTCACTTGATACTATGTTCACCATGTGATGTGGCTGTTAAGGTTGGACATCTTTCCATTTACTTGTCATTCAGTCTTCAAAAATTTCTCTGGAACGGATAGTTCACTTTTTTTGAAGTGGGAGTGTATGAGCTACAAATTGCCACTGCTTCCATTAGATGCAGTAGAAAGCTCTCTGATCTCCTCCAGGTAGCCGCACCATAGTGCTGGGTGGAAATTTAGGCGATACACTGTTGTGAATGGAAACACAGAAACGGTGTATTTTCACGCCCTAATTGAGGTCCTACCTGAACATAATACACCATTTAAATTGTACGCTATATTTTAAAAAATGACAGCACTTTAGAAGCTCGGAAAAAAACACACTTGCTCTTCAACTAACCAGCTGATGTGTTCCTCCATGCGGTGTATCGTAGTTCACTGCGCGCTGTAGCGATCAGCTGTTTGGATCTGCTTGCACAAACTTGTGTGAATTCACGTCTTCGCATCGACTGTGAATGTAATCTGTGTGCAAAAAATTTGTTTCGCGTCCAGTGTGCAAGTGGCTTCACTGCAGTTGCGAGGTCAGACGGCCGTTTAATTTGTGCAAATATTTCAAAAATGGTCCGTGTGTGTCGTTTTCTTGGACGTGAAAGCAAAGCTGTAGGCCAGGGGTGTCAAACTGACCCGTAGACGGGTCAAGATGCTGCAGGTTTTCACTCTAACAATGCAGAAGCGCACCTGATACAAGTAATCAGTTGTGCAGGCCTAGATCAGTTGATTACATCAGTGCTTTCAGGTGAGCTTCTGCTTGGTAGAATTGAAGACCTGCAGCCTCTTGGCCCGTTTACGGGTCAGTTTGACACCTCTGCTGTAGGCTATCCTGGTGCACTTACAGCTTCCACTGCATTCCTCTGCGGAATATTGGACTTGTAGCTGTGGCTAATTGCCTCAACACGGATTTTGATAAGCCACCCTTATCCCTAAAATAACTCCGTGCTTGCAGTATTCATTTATCCAAAGAGGATTTCGTTAGGCTACATTCACGGAAATCTCAATGGTGCACGCTGAAGAGCACTGCTGTACCCAAGCATCAGGTAAAAGAATGAAACACGTGTGAAAAAGTCTAATGTAACATTGCAGCACAAATTAATATTGCATAGGGTCTAAGCAGCCACATACTCTGTATCTGCTGTGCTGGTTATTATAGGGAATTATTTTTATTATTTTTTTTATTTGAGACGTGATTATATGAAATGCTGTCTCTGCCGCAAATCGCTCAGAGTCTGACCCAAACAGCTGATCGTTACTGAGAGCAGTGAACTACGATGCCCCTCGCGGAGGAATACCTCAGTTGATTAGTTCAAGAGTGACTGTCTTTTTTCCGAGCAGCTAAAGTGCTGTAATTTTTTTAAATATAGCGTACAATTTAAATTGTGTATTATTTTCAGGTAGGACCTCTTTTAGGCTGCAAAAAATTCTGTTTCTGTGTTTCCATTCAAAAGAGTGTATCGCCTAAATTTCCACCCAGCACAATGCCCTGGTGTGGCTACCTGGAGGATGATCAGAGAGCGTTCTACTGCATCTAATGTAACTAGTGGCAATTTTTTAGCTCATACAACCCCACTTCAAAAAAGTGAACTATCCCTTTAAAATCAGTCAATCCAAATGACCATACATATCAGTTACAATATGCATAGAATAGCATATGGAAATACTAACCCTTGCTTTTGCATGAGCTGTACAATCCAGGTCTAGGATAAACATTTGCAAATAACAAACACCCCAAACAAGTCTGCATCACTACTTTGCATGTCAGCCATCATCACAATGTGGAAACCACAGAGACTGTGCTGGGGCAACAGTTGGTCCAGATGAAATGACACTGAAGTTTTTATAAAAGCACCCCATTACGCTTACCTTATTCTGAATATCAAGTATTGAAATGGGTATTGCTTCTACAGAGGTTAATCTGTATTGTTAAGACTTCCCATGAATCATGCTTTTACTTAGGTCAATTTCAGTAGTCATTAATGAGTGAAAGTGAAACACTGATCATGCCTCTTGATATTTCTTGGATAGTTAAAAAAAACTCCATCCTCTGTAATCTGTTTTTGGTACTATAATCTTCACTTCCTCGGATCAGTAATCTGATTTGAATTTGACTATCCTTTCAGGTAAATGAACACAGGTGAAGTGGACACATGATGAACAACTTACCACATGGGGGCAGTAATGAGTCATAGCCATGACAAACTTTCAAAATACGGAGACATTTAAACTGTTAAGATTCATACCTGGAGTGTATTCAACATAACATCTAATTTACTAATCACCTGATCATCCCAGTGAGTCAGAGAGGGAGATAAGAGTGTGTATGGCGGGGTGGGAGGAGACTGAACTGCCAGAATTTATAACGGTCAGGCGGATTTCTATTAGGGGTTGATACTGTATATGCGTGATAGTAAAAGGCCTAAAATGTCTTTCAGTGTAAGATCTATTAGTAAATAGGAAAATTCCAGGTTCTCAGGTTCCAGCAGTTGATGGTTTGGTTTTATGGTCTCGAGAAGGGTCACCCTCCAGAGGGCCAAAATTGAACTTTTAAGAAAAATAGGTATTTGAGTTGAAATATCTCAGTGCGCCCTGAATAGTCCAGCTTTATTTTTACTACTGTCAGTCTATATTAGGAGCAGTTTTGGAAAATTTTGGTGGGCTGTTGAGGGCGCTACCTATAGAGGGCACTTGAAAACGCCATCCTGGACCAACGTAGCAGTCACGTTTGAGGCATTTCTTGTTTGCGCCCTGATTAGCCCAAGCTTGTTTTTGAAGAATCTAATTCTGTAACAGTAACTGTAACTTTGTACTAGTACACTTGAGATTGTAGTGGGATCGTGAGGGCGCAAAACTATAGTTGGCGCTGAATTCGGTGAAAATGCAAAAATAGGGGTATTCCGCGGCTGTAGATCTCCATGCGCCCCCATCAGATTTGAATGAAACTCTGTTTTATTTGATAGCCCTACATATCCACTATGTGTACCAACAAGATTGATGTGGGGTTCAACTGTTTTAACCCTTTTTGACCATAATTCTGAAAGGTGTGACGTGACCATTCCATATGTTTGTCTATGTAGTGCTGTTACGGTACATAAGTCAGCATAGGTGTCAGTTTGAATTCAACGCCAATGGATGATTTTTAGTGGAGCAATCAGCAATTTAAAGCTCTCTTCTGAACCAATGGATAGGGTCCGGCCTTCTGCTGACTTCATTCGGAATGTTTAGAAGATTGGAGGCGGGGCCGGATGGATTGCACGCTTTACCGCTCATGAATAAATTGAAAAAAAGATTGTTTACTTTTTGTCATGCTAATTTCAGGGAAATAAATCACTAATTATCTCCATCATCCCTACTTTGTCAGAGAAAACTCAGGTGAAAGTATGATGTCAGACACTTGGTTTTCCCCCCTAGTCTGTTATTTTTTGGAGAACGGAAAACATGAAACGAGCCAAGAGTTAGAAAGTAAAAATTGTGCATAATGTCAGGTGAAACTGAAACTTGGCTACCTGCCAAACTATTTCCAATTCTTGTATGTTGGTGAGGAAGGTTCCTTGCTCTTAAGAAAATCACTGCATCACTGCAGGAATTGGTGGTTGACAATGTCAAATGAGACAGGTCAAGCAGGACAAGAACAGAAGACAGGGTTGAGGCGCTTGCAGTGGTTGTCGTGTTCATCTTGGCCAGAAGAGTAGTTTCAAGTGAGAGAGGCTAGCTCAAAAGCAGTACTGGTGAGGGTCAAGAGGATGGGTCTATTGGACAAATTATGAAAATTAGTAAAGTCAGACTCATAACAGTTTAAAAACAGGAAAGGTGACAATAATATACGTCAGCAGTATCTTACGTCAGAGGGTAAACGGACTGCATGGTAAATGGACTGCATTTATATAGCACCCTCTAGTCACATGATATGACCGCAAAGCGCTTTGCAACTATGCCTCACATTCACCCTGATGGCGGAGGCTGCCATGTAAGGCACCACCCTGCACATCAGGAGCAGTGCGGGTTCAGTGTCTTGCTCAAGGACACTTCGACACATTCTCTGGAGGAGCCGAGGATCGAACTGGGAACCCTCTGAGGGGATAAGAGCAGGTTTCATGCAGAGTGGAGAAAGACAGACCATCTTGAAAGCAGGGGGAACACAGACACTGGCAAGGAAATGGTTAATTAAGAGCAAAAGATATGGGACCAGGTCCCTGGATATAGACTCTAGTGTAATTTATGATGAAGTAAAGCGTGTCTGAGACTATTAGCATCTTGAATGAGGTCAAAGTACCTGTGGGTTTGTTATGGGCGAAAGTGAGCTTCAGTAGATGCATAAATGAGTTCTGGATGCTCACTGCCTTCCCCTAAAAGTGTGTCAAGAAGTCATCCACAGAAGGCGAAGCATAAGAAGGTAGGGGACTTGGATCCCGTACTCTGTAAACTGGACTCAATCTACAGTGCAAACAAATGACACGTCCTACTACTTTGGCTCTGTTTCCGGTAAAGTGGATTTGAAACAAGCAGTGAACATCAGGTAAAAATGCAGCTGTCAAGGGACTATGCACAAGGGGTGCGTAATTCCGACTAAGATCAGCCCTTATCTAAGTAAATACAGGCTACCCATAAATTAATATGCACAGACTGTACTTCAGTTTGTGTGTTAGGCTGCAGTGCCAAAACGACAAAATTGTGTATTCGTTTTGTCGAAATATACGTTCAAATGCAGCCTCAGCTGTGTTCCTGAAACATCGACTGTTTGATTCCACCACTTCTCTCAGCGGAAGATTTTAGGGCTGGAGGACTCGCGGCATACTCCATACGACTCGCTCAGATTGAAATGGGGCGTGTGCTCTGCCTGCAGTCGTGGGTTTGCTGCAAGAGAAGAAATGAGCACGAAAGGCATGTCAGAGTTTTCCTCAATTTGCATATTTTAAGGCTGGTTTGAAAACAGTAACCATTCAAATTTACATGCTACTCAGGGAGTTTGTTTCTGTCAACAGGGTGTTCAAATAGGCCAATAAAGGGGGACAGTTATTGTGTCATGTCGGAGAGTATGGGGATTTTTTAAAAAAAAATTTCATTTACATTTGTTTTGTCCTTGCTTAGATATTTTAGCCCCGTAAAGAATTCTGCAGTGATTTTCGTGGCGCTGTCTCGAAATGGTGTGGCAGAACTGCAAATGTGATTGGTTGATGAAGGAATTTCATCACTGAACACCCACGCTCAGTACCACTTTTCGCAAAGAAATAATATTCTGGTTATAGTTACCGCCAACTTGTATTTCAGATGTGCTTTTTCCTTGACAGCTTTGCATGTGCATAAGTGCTAGTTCATTTATCAAGCACGTTTATAAATAACAGGATTTGACCAAAGTGCCGCACATTTTAATGTGAGTGGCACAGTAAAGGTGAGTTAAATTAACATCAAGAAGATATAACACAACAATGAAAGAAAATGGAAAAATACAAAGCGCTATGATGATATATGGTTAGTGTTAAAATGGAAAACAGAGTAAAATATTATAAGACCAAATTTAAGGAATAAAAGATTAAAAAACTAAAACCATAAAACCACTAAGAGCAACAAAAGGCCATTGAGAACATGCAAGTTTTGAGCTGTATTTTAAAAATGTCAATGGACGGGGAACATTTGATCCAAGCAGTTGGCTGGCTCAAAGCTTTGCCACCGCAACCACAAAAGCCCGTTCTCCCCTGCTTCCTGGACTCGATCTAGCTTAAAGTTAGCTTTGCTTACCAGCTGCTACCATGTAAATTACAACAATAACCCCTTCCCGCAAACCTAAGATCAAACTGCAGAGAAATACAAATAACTTTTACAACAAATGTACTCTTCAAACAGAAAAGGCGCCTAAGACAAAAAAGTTATGTTTCCAGCTTAATAGAAGGTAGGATTTCATGAAACTAGGAGGTTATTTTCAAAAACATATGCTAAAACACCCAGTATTTCAGGCTAACAGTGCCCCACTGCGCATCAACAGTATGGAAAGATACCAATGGAAAGTGAAACATTAAAACAGCCAAATAGCAGGTTTTTTGTTTTTTAGGTCTGTCAGACCATCGGATTAAAGAATGAAATTTCAGGCTCAAACAAAAATGTGGCCTGCCTCTGGTTAAAGGCATCACTGATAATTATGTTGCTAAAAATTAACCAATAACAGCCCAGTTGGTATTGTTCAGAAATTATGTGTTAGTTGGCTAATATTGTCAATTGTTGGTACTCTGAATTCACAAAGCATTGATACATTTCAAGAATTGGTTTGCATAATGTTCAAGTCAGTTAATTAATTAGTCTCTAAACTGTAATCAAGGCACATCGGATATTTAAACTAGGCTTAAAGTAAGCACTCAACATCAAAGTCTGGAGAGATACATCAGCATATTCAAACATTGTCTAGATTTATATTTATTATATTGATCTTATTAAGAAGCGTGCAAGTTTCGGGGCAATATTTAAAGTGGCCCCTATGTTCGATGTCCTTTTAAGTCATTAAGATACTTTTTTTTAGATTGTAAATACTTACCCTACCGCGTACAGCCTATACAGTCGACGTAAGAAGAAACAATGAATGGTTTCGTCAGCTTGTTGGAGTAACTGGCCTCCACCTTTCTCGAGCTGTCAGTCAGCAGAGCGGCACCCGGCCGGAAGCCTTGGAATTGAGCCGCAGATTTTAAAACGATCGGGATCAACATTTTACTTCACTTCTGGACAGATATTTTCCGCTTTTGATGCAAATGCTCATTCCTTTAAGTTTTTCTTTTTTGGGGAAAGCAACTGTGTGCTAAATGGTAGTGGACGGCGTTCATAGGCTTTCCATTGGTGCGCAGTGGGGCACTGTCAGCCTGAAATGCGGGGTATTCTAGCGAGAGCTTTTTAAACTGACCTGCTAGTTTCATGAAAGCCTCCCTTTTATTTAGCTGGGAACGCTGCTTTTTATCTTGGACGCCTTTTGCGTTTGAAGATGACATTTGTTTTCCTGGCGTGACAGTTATTTGTATTTCCATGCAGTTTGATCTCGGGCTTGCAGGATTGGTTATTGTAGATTAGGTGGCAGCGGCTGGCTAGCAACGCTAGCTTTAAGCTAACGTTAGGCAGCGCTTCATCATTGACAAACCACAACGGTGCCTGGGCTTGGGCTCGCTGGCTATGAGGGTCTGAAAATCAGTGGGCTTTCCAGCCTCGACCCTTGCAGGATGAGGATACGCTAATAGCCAGCTAGCTTGCTAGCGATTTACAACTCGCAGGAATAACGTTAGCATCCAGCCAGATATTTTCGCTCAGGAGCTGGTTGGGTAGCTATTGTTCAGTGTATTTATTTTTCAACATTAGCGATATATCGGTAGCTACAGCTTGCAAGCGCATAAATAACCACAGTTGCCTATGCGGTGATGTTAGCTAGCCAGCGTTAACTAGCGACAGGAGGCGCATGGTTGCAGGCTAGCGTTAGCAAGCTAGCGTCAGCTAACTCTTTTTTTTTTTTTTTCCACGGCAAGGCGGGCTGTCAGTTACCGTTCACTCAAATTCATTTCTTGCCAACGTCAATTAACGCAATTCTATTAAACATGGCTACTCCCAGCAGCATCGCACAGTCCATTGCAAGTAAAACCAAGACGAAGAAGAAACACTTCGTGGCTCAGAAAGTGAAGCTATTTCGTGCCAGCGACCCTCTACTCAGTGTCTTGATGTGGGGAGTTAATCACTCGGTGAGTCAAATCGCATCTTCCGTAACGTTGACTATCGAGCTAGATTTGGCGTGCTGTTGTCCTGCAGTTTGAAGTTAACCCTTTCAGCGCCATGTAAGATATCAAAATTGGATGCTGTTGAAAACCTGTCATGTGGCATCTTGTTTTAAAGACCTCCTAGGGAGCTCTTTTACACAAGTTGCCACATGATAGGTTTTCAACGGCCCAGGATCACGACCTTTTTAATTCCTTGAAAAATTTATTCAGCGCTCAATGGGTTAATGTCTTCTGTCGGGTGCAGCTGAATCAAGGAGCACATTTCTGACTACTGTTGCCTTTATTGTTAACCTTTAACTATTCTTGTTTAGGTTTCACATTGCAAACATGTTGTAAAGCTACATGCTTTGATATTTTGTTATTTTCTACAACATTTTTGTGTGCCAATGGATGTTGGCTATTCTTGGGAATATGTTCATATGCGATGCAACCACTCCTTTGGGTTTTGCTCTGAAGTTTGTCTCCTATGTTTCATGTTTTGGACTGATGTGTGCTGGAGGGTGACAAAGTGGCACGGTGATTGTCACTGTGGTTTAAGATTTATGACAAGAGGAAGCTGTGCACCACTGCCTAATGCCAAGATTAACGTTGTGCCCTTGGTTATTGTTAACACTTTAACTGTCATGTGCAGTCTTCTTAGCTACAAGGCTTGCTAAAGTATACTACAGCACATCATATCCTAGTAAGCTTGCTTATTATTAATACCAGTGTGACTTGCTTCAACAGCATGAGTGAGGAAGCTGTAGATTTTTCACCATCTCATCTGTGAAATGACACCAATATCCTGAAATGACAATCATTCTGGATCTAGCACTATGTGCTTGCCAGAGTCCTACCCCAAATACAGAATATTTGGGAATGGTGAAAACAGACTAATGTGCTTTTGGTAAGAACATAGAATAGAGCAGAATGGAGTTCCTGGCAAGGAGGGTAGACTAGAGCAGTAGTGTCAAACTGACCTGTAAAAGGACCAGGAGGCAGCAGGTCTTCACTCCAACAATGCAGAAGCACACCTGATACAACTAATCAGTTGTGCTGGCCTAGATCAGTTGATTAAATCAGTGGTTTCAGGTGTGCTTCTGCTTGGTAGGATTGAAAACCTGCAGCCTCTTGGCCCTTTTACGGGTCAGTTTGACACCCCTGGACAACAGGATAATTTTGCGTGTGTGTGAGATCTAGTACTTGCAACACAGTGAGGACTAGATGAAGTTTTTTTGGGGACTTTACTGGGAAGTGAGGACATTTTCGCCTGTCCTTGCAACTACAAAGGCAAATTATGACTTTTAAGTTAAGGTTCACATTTGGGTTAGACATGTTTTGCTTCTTCTTAAGCTCAGGGAAAGGCTGTAGAGAGAACCAAAGAATACATGGAAGTCAATGTAATGTCCGTACGAGGATAGAAGTACAAGGGTGTATTCGTGTGTCGGGGCAGTTAGATGTCCCTGCTAAGGTTTCTGCACAGGATTAAACCTCTATAGCTCAACACCAGACATCTGAGTCTGTCAAAGATTAAGCCCTGCTGTCTGTCTCCAACACAACTCATCTGACTTAAATCCTATTATGCAATCCTTACAACAGGGATCTGCCGCAGGATTGATGGAAGAATTTGAAAGCTATTTCACAAGCAGTTCCAGGATTGAAGCAGATTGTGCTCAATGGAACTGGTTCATTAAACAACCTAAAACACCTATGAAATAGCCAGCCAGTTCAGCAGATGCTGTAAACTAGCAGTGTAAATGCTAATTTGGTTTGCCTCCACTGTATGTGATGACACTCCATTGTATCAGCTGCAAAGCTCAGCTTGTATTCTTTAATTTTAGCCCCCTGACAAAATCAGGCGGCTTCTATGGATACATGGTACCGCCACGTCCGTGTTCATAGACGCATCCTTATGGACGCAGTACTGGCTGTAAATTTTGATCGATCACTTTTATGCTTGTCATTGACATGTTATGCTTCTGTTAGGACACCTATCGATTTTGGTTGCCATGGCGACAGTGTTGGCCGAATAGTGCGCAAATCTGTGTTGAAACCTAGAGATTTCCTTGTGGATGCAGTACAGGCTGGAGAAGTGGGCTTTCGGGGGCAAGACCCATCTAGTCCTAAGGTGTAGTTATTTTCTGTAGTGTTCTTGGTGTTCCATGATATTGTGCCTCCTCCCTCTCAGGTCTTTGCAGTCAGACTCTTCGAGGCCTCCGTTGGTCTGTAGCTTTTCACTTCTGAATTTCATGACCCAAACTCAACAGAATAATTGCTTAAAATGGGCCTGTTGATATAAACCATGAATCCAAGACAGTTTGGTATCTGGAAAGATTTAGTTATAATAAATCACTGTTGCTGTGAATGTTCTGTGTATCTGTTTGAATAGATGATTGCATTGGTGCCTGTACTGTAATTCTAATGCATCGCACATCAACTGTGGCCCTTTGCATTTTAATGAACAATGAACTATTCAGAATAATTGCCATTCTGTTGCCTTGTCCTGATTTGAAGATGCCAGTGATCTTGTGATTGTGGGTATTATTATTATTACTACTATTATTATTATTATTCTTATTATTATTATGCAAATGTGTTCTGTCTGAGCATTTGACTGGTCTGTTCATAGTTCTCCATGACTTCAGTTTGATAACACCTTCTGCTTGATGACGATCATCATTAATACTACAACTAGGATGTCTGAAAACCTAACCTACGGAGAATTTTTTAAAAAGTACTGTAATAAGCCTACAGTGTGGAAGTGTTGGTGTGACAATAGTTTAATGGTTTGGTAACTGGACTTACAACTGAAAGGTTGTGTCTTTCAATCCTACCTTGGTATTCTTGGTGTTTAACTTAAAAACTTTACTAAAAAATTTTTTTCTTTTGTAAAAAAATACAGTATAATCTGTAGAACTCACAGTCAAAAAGGCAAAGACAACAGCTGCTTCATGATAAATTGTAATGAGGTTTCATGCATTTTTCTGTTGAGCATTGGATTGAAAATAGTCATCCCCTTTATCTTATTGGTGTCAGTGATCATCCTAGCCATTCTGCTTTTAGCACTGATATCTGAGAATGGACAGTGATGGTGGCTGTATTTAAACACCTGTATGTTTGTCAAGTTGAGGGATCTTAATGTTACTAATATTATTCTTATGAAGAACCAGAAAAACAGGTACCGTCCTAATTTGTCAGTCACAGCACTCAAACTTTCAGGTTCAACATGAAGACGCGATAGGATAAATAATCTGCAGACTTGGGTGATGTAGCCTTAATCACATGCAGCCAAACAAGGACGTCTTCAGACCAGACCTGCTGTTTGACTTAAAACTCGACTCACACACAGATATACTCTTATGTCTACCGAAGGGTAATTTTGTGTCAAATCACCTTCACAGTAAAATGATCTGAGTAAATTTGACTCTTATGGAGTGGAATTAACTTTTACAGAGTCTATTTGAGTCCAGTCTTGCCATAGTGGGACCAAATAGACTCTTAAAGAGTTGATTTTACTCTGAACATTTTGCTGTGTAGACTTGACTCCCTCCACCTCAGTAGTTGATGACATAAGTATTCTTTAAACAGTTTATTATTATTAATATATATATATATATTATATATATATATATTATTTTTTAAATGTTTATTGGTTTCATAAATAATGATTAATTTATATGGGCCAAGTTGGGCATTTCATCCGCAGATATTTTTTTTTTTCTGCTCTTAACCTACAAATTTTAACTCTGATTTGGACCAGCTTGGGGAGTATTTCTGAATGAAGAACAAGGAATCCAAAACAACAAACAAACAGCCCTCATAAAGCTTCCGAACCCCACTGTTTGAATATTATATTTGAATCATGTCTCCATTATCATTGATGCACCTGAACAGTCCACTATCGGGACATCTAGTGATCTATGCAGGTGCATAAATTATGATTTTCATAAATGTGAAATATTTGGTGATTTCATTCTCTTGACAAAAATAACCATCACAATTTTGTACGAGAACAGTCTTGTCAAGAATGCGGAGATTAATTTGAGAAAGTTCAGCTTCATATGTCTTGTTGACACAGTGCAATTGTTTTGCATTCAGTCTATTTAAATAGTCATATAGGGCCCTAATCAGTAATCCTGTGAAAGCTGATCCAAATTGGAGTCATAGTTTTAAAACTATTGATGGTTAAAAAAGACCTGCGGCTGACTTGGCCTCTATTTTTTTTTTGCTGCGAAACCAAGAGAAGTTTGTGCAGGAAGAAGTTTAGAGAACATTTATGAGTGTACAGCAGGTCTCCCTCAATCATTGTCTTTTAGGGCTGAGAAGTACTGTTTCCTCCATTCATTTACCTGGGAATAAGGTGTGATGACCGTAAGGCCAATCAGTAGCAAAAATTGTTCACTAAATAGCCTGGAAGGAAAGAAAACGAACTGGATTTTGATTCAAGGGCCTTCTTTGGACAGCCGTGTTGAACACCATCTGATGGTGGGTGTCAATACCTTGTTTCTTCTGGTGATTTGACGTAGAATTACCCCAGAATAAAGGTGTTTTTAGCTGCGACCAAGCAGCTCTATGAATGCTTCTGACTGTTCGTCTGTCTGTCCGTCCGACTGTGACACCTTTTTCACCATGTTCCTGTCGTCGTATCATCATGAAATTTTCAGGAGTTATTTACCTTCACCAAAGTGATGTCCATCCACAAGATCGAGGTCAAAGGTCAAATTCACAGAGGTCATAACCTTGTTAGCGGGTTTTCACGCTGTAACTCCAGTTAGAATTCATGGATCGCTATGAAATTTTGGAAATAGCTTCTAAGCATAGAGGAGGTGTTCCCTATTGTTTTTCAAGGTCATCTGTTGAATCCCAAGGTCACACCGGTCAAAAAAGTGTCGATTTTGCCCCGATTTCACAGTTTTCGCACCGTAACTCGAGTTTAACTTGATGGATGGCTATTAAATCTTACAACAAGCTTCTTGGTACAGAGGAAGGGTTCCCTATTGATTTTCAAGGTCATTTGCCAATTTCGAGGTCACACTTGTACAAGAAACCACCAGTTATGGACACTAGGCCACGTGACTGATGCTAGGCCAGGTCGCAGCTATTAGATCCCTCTGATCTACCTGTTATGATTTGAAACAAATTTTTAAAATTAGACCTAGTCTACTTTTAAAAGCTTGACCTTTAGATATGCAGACAGGACAGTACTGGCAGTACTTTTTGTTTAAGGGAATATGATAGACGTCAATTGGTCCTTTGTCGAAGAAAAGTCTGGAAAATACTGCATTTTTTCTGGCCTCAAAATATCATGGCCTAATTTTAAGTCTAAAATTGTTATAGAACAGTTTTCTCTTTAATGTTGAAGTGCTTGATGCAAATAAATGTAGTGGTTAATTAGAAATATATGGTCTTTATAGTATTGTTTTGGTAGCTGATGCATTGATATATCCAAATCTATGATACCTTACAATCTGATGCAAGATACCTTAAAATCTACTGTTGAATTGCAAGATTATCTTGGCCCAAGATAATCAGGAATGCAGTGTCATTTGATTGCTTAATTTCATGGTAAGCGATACCTGCATCAATTTAATAGGATGGTAGGTGTCCAATGCTAATTTTGCCCTTAATCCCATGCTTGGGAATGCACACAAACTGCTGACCATCTTCCTATCTATTCCCTCTGTATCTGGCTAATAAGTTTGTGCGATGGTCATTTCTGGCAAACTTCAATTAGGTCCTATTATACTGCAGTGAAATAAATGTTAATATCCCATTTTCAGAATTACTGAAAATAGGAGTTGAACATTGAAATGAATTTAAGATTAAATGATATATGGGGAATTTTATCCAGCTTAAGATGAGTTATTTGGGTGATTTTTTTTTAAGAAAATAAAGATAAGTGTCATTATATAGAAAAACTAGGCCAAATGTTCGATGACTCAGGTTTTTCAAACAATAGAGACCAAGGCTGCATTTTTCTGTCTCGTTCCATGTCTGACTGGCTCCCTCTTTGCTCATTGGCTGCTGTGCGTTTTCACCTCCTCTTCATAACGATGGTGGTTTAAACAGGGCTAATAACCTGTTGTTTGTTGCTTAATTGGACCTACAGAGAATTGATTCACTGGTATTTGGAAATTTGATATTCTTGACCCTTTGGCTATAAAATTAGATTTTTTATGCCGAACGCCTTTATCATTTCATTATTTGCATAAACCCAGCAGAAATGTAGCCTCAAAATGACCAAAAGAGGATCTGTTGTTTTGGACACATCTTTTTTTTAACCATAAGTGCATTCAATGCCAGCTCTGTTTGCTGTGCAAACTCCAATCATTTTCACTGCCTCTTGGACATTTCATCATCACGGTTTGGAACAATAAAGAACACCAGGACACTACATCTAGACCACATCTCTATGTGTGTTTAGGTCTACTTGAAATGGAGAATCTTATCAAGGAAGCAGAACACACCCCAGGATTATGGTGTATACTTGCTGCTTGCTCTTTGTAAAATAGATTCCAAACTACTTGTTTCTTTACAGCTAGTCAGTGGGCATTCCCTCTATCGAATCACTTTTCCTCTCAAATCGTGCTTCTTAACTCAAAAGCAGTGCAGATCAGATGTTTTACTGTGGGATTGCGTGTGACTCAAAGGTGCCCTTCCTATTCCTGTTCTCCCCCTTTCATGCCACTGAGGTCAACCTGACGGCGGGCTGGCATGGAGGGGATTCTGGGAAGGATTAGCCTACGTGCAGCTGAGTCATGCTTTGCGCTGGCCTCAGAACAGCTGCCTCTGGGAGAGCTTCCTGCTGGCAGAGCACGTCCAGCGATGTGTGGACTGTGGGTCTGACTGAGTCTCCACTACGCTGCATTAGCTGCACCCGGCTTAGGGTATATTTAAACGGGGCTTTTTTATTCCTTCACAGAGTCATGATGGAGTGGGGTGGGCCTTGCATGGTGCTGTAATCTGACACTGTGCTAGTTTTAGAAAGAGGCTGTCGACAAGACTTGGTTAGAGAGCTCCTATATCCACAAATAGCCGGAAAGGAGAAGTCCCGGACTAATGCACTTCTGGGTATATTCATAGTTTGCAGCATCGATGACGTGGCGGGATCATGCATGAAATATTGCTTGTCTGCCCGCTGTATAGCCCTCTAAAAAAAAGCTATATCCTCCAAGCTGAGAGCCCAAAGAGCACTTGCATCGACTCTCAAGGAGCCTTTGTGGTTGGCTCTAATGGACAAGAATACACAGATGGCTATGGATAATGACTTATCTGGATATCTGTTGTCATTGTCTAGCTATTATCCTGATATCACAGATCTAGAGCTCTGGCTGCAGGCATAGACCATTTTGATTGTCCTGGCAGTGTAGAATGTCAGCACTTTAGCTCATAAGATCTGATTCTGATGACTGTTGCAGATGCTCATGATGAAAGGAAACTAGGATCAGTCATGGGTTTATGTGCTGAAGGTTGAGTCTCGAGTCAGCTCTTCCCTGGGGGGAAAAAAAGATCTTCCTTTTTAGATGTCCTCTGCTTTGTCAGGTGATATCCCCCAAACCTGTGGTCACTTTTATTTTCTGGCAGATTGGCACTGTATGTCCCTGACTCTGGTTCTGCTCCAGCAGCATGTGACTTTGACTTGTGATCATGCATGAATTCACTAGCATTCTTTTTTCAAATTTGTTCTGAAACTTAATCTTGTTTGGTTATATATCCTCTTTCTCCTGTGTGGTAAATTCCATGAAAATAACCCACTCCACAGACTTCTGTTTAGTTGCTGCAGTTCGCGATAAACGTGATCAGGTCTAAAAATGGAGGTGTTTTTGCTCATTTTAAGGAATTAAAACATTTCTCAAGGCGGCAGCCAAATGCTTTCTGTGCGAATGACGCAATTCCTGTGATGAGAAAAGAGGAGGTGCGAGCCGAGGGGCGCATATTCCTCAGATTCAGAAAGGACACCTCATCAGACTTCCCATATGTTAATGCATTACCTGCTTTTAGATCTGTTGATATCTAATGCCTTATAGCTGGCTTATTTGTATTCAAATTGCTGCTGTTAGGCAAGTCAGCAGTAGCCACTAAAGTGAACTGAGATCCTGTGTGTTCCATTTGTGCTTCTGGCAAGCTTCCTCTGGGTCATTTACACACCTGACAAGTTTATAACTCGCAGGACCAATTTCGAGTAGATTTGAAAGCCTAACCAGCGCAGATGAGGAATTTTCCCATTTTTATTGCAGGATTAGAGAGGTATGCTGTCGAGCTGTCAGTGTTATCAGGCCTAACAACTTTTGCTGAAGGTTAAAGTAGGACATCTAATTATTATTCAGAAGGAACAAGCTTCAGCAATCGCGGTTCATGCTAAAAATTCAGTGACAAATGCATGCTTCCTAACAGTCCTCAGGAATTTGAGGTCTATTTGCCTTATATTGGGTGAGAAGTGCCATTTGCTATTTTGAGAAGTCTTGAACCCCACTGATCTTTTCACCTTTACGAGGCGAGCAAACTCTAATCGGTCGAGCCACTTCTGTTTACGTGCCAACATACTCCTCGGCACTTGTGGGTTACGTCACATTGGGCTCCTGGTGACCAGTGGAGTTTCATTGATTAATGAAGACATTCCACGAACTGGAGAGCTCATTCTGCTAGAAGAGGTTTCTGCATGTTTACTTAAGGCAGAGCTGAGCACGGCGCAGCCCACGCACAGCAGGTCTCCGCAGCACTATGTGGGCCTCTGGGAGATCCTGCTTGCATGGAATTTATGGAGAGGAGGAGGCTAAGAATGCTCTAAAAATGCTGGAGGCTGGAAAAGCACAGAGCCATCTTTATCTGCGATGACCTCATCAATTAGGACACATTGGCGTCTGCTTCCTCCAGGGCCGAGCTTTTCCCTCGCTCTGCAGTTCTGGTCTAAATCACTTTCGTTTATTGCTGCAGTTGTGTTTTAGGCAGGATAATGCCTTTCATTCCCGGAAATTAAGCGAGGGGCAGAGGCATGTACAGGCCTAATCAGAGTTTGGCTGTCTACGTGTGGAAATTTGTGGTGTGTTGTTAGCATCATGACTGCAGCTGGGCTGTTGATATCCCATTTGATTATTTGAAGCTTTCGGAGCACGCTTCTGAAGCATGTTTTGAAAAGCAGTTGGTTTTTGGATGCATTTGGTGCACAATTGAAAGGACAGTTAAAAGCATCTTTATCTCTGCACAATCTCCTTTTTCAACCTCCAAAATTTCTCAAATGAATTCGCCAAACCGAGTTTAAGAAGACCTATAACGCATACCTTTCTGAGTCTGGCCTTGTATGTCCTAAATTGTTGATGTTTTAAGGTTAGGATTGATTGAAATTGGGTTATTGTTAACTTTCGCCATGAGATGCCATTAAATGGGTCTTGGATTGTACATATTAATTAATTGAATACAGCTGATTTTTGATACTATTGCTAGCACACATTCAGAAGTTACAATCTGCAGTTTTGTATCACTGCCATTAACCTCATGTAGCTCTCAAACCTGCCCCTTAGTCAGAGGATCATCTCTGATTCACAAACTCCTATATGAAGCCTGTGGAATGGTGGCATCGGAGTTGGCTATTGAAAGCGGCTCCTGTCCCAAGTCACACTGACCTTATTGCTGTCTTGCTGATGCGTCACGATGGCATGCTAAAGCTGCTATGATGTTACAGCAGGGTTTATGAGAAGGTTGCATTTGCAGCTAGATGCCAGGTGGACAATGACACTTCTCAAAGTAGTGTTGGTGATTGCTCTTGTAAATGATATTGGCTGTATTACCCTCGGGCTGAGGTCAGACTGCTGAGATCAGAGGCTGTGAGTGCAGGGCAGTTCTTGACCAGGAAGGAATTAAATAATCTGCCTGATTTGATTAGTTTTTGAAAGCTGTTTGACTGTAGTGCTTGAGCTGAGAGAGTAGAGCTTTATTTAGCTTATCTTGTCCTTGTGTTTTCCGGTCTCGGTGATTCTGCCACTGATACTTTAGTGCCTGTTCACCTAGGGCTGGGCTATAAATCAATATAATTATGATCTTGCGATGTAAGATATCATCTGGGAATTTGGATACGGTAGTATTGTAATGTGACTTAAGCGTTTTTTTTCTTTCTCTCTGGTTTTAAAGGCTGCGCGATGGTAAATGAATGCCGTTGTTCACACTTGCTGCTCCAGTCCTAACCTGTACAGGATTGTTCATCATATCCACATCACTAGCCGCGGGAGAATACTGCTGAATAGTGAGCGCCGCTACCGCAATTTAGCATTGTACATAGTCATGACAAACGCAGCTTTGACACGGGCCCGATTGTAATCGCATTATGAATGAATTGCACATGTGTCAAAATGGTGCTGTGGAGGGCCAAGAGGCTGCAGGTTTTCATTCCAACCAAAACCTCCACCAGGTGATTTCACTGGTTACCTCACCCTCAAGCGGAGTAAAGGGACTTAATTAGTGAAATCACCTGGTGGAGTTTCTGGTCAGAATGGAAATCTGCAGCCTTTTGATCCTCCATGGCACCAGTTTGAAACCCCTGGATTAGAGCATCTCCAATCTCTTGTAGGGTGTTCCTGTTCTGCTGTGGTCAACAGAGTGGTAACTACCAAAAGTGGTCCAAGGAAAGGAATCCGGTGCATTGGCGATGGGGTCATGAGCGGGCAAGGCTCATCTATGCACGCGGGGAGTGAATGCTGGCCCGTGTGGTCCAATCCAACTAAGTAGCTGAAATGGCTGAAGAAGTTGCTGCTGGTTCTGAAAGAAAGATGTACACCCTCACACACTGTGCATCAGTTTGTGTTGGGCGATGTTCTGCTGGGAAACTTTGGGTCCTGCCATTTGTGTTGGTGTTACTGTGTCACATGTCGCCTCAATGTAAACATTGTTGCAGTCCAAGTAGGCCTACACCCCTTTAAGGATATGGTATTCCCAAATGGCAGTGGCCTCTTTCAACAGGATTATGCGCCCTGCCACCCTGCAAAAATGGTTCAGAAATGGATTGATGAACACGACAATGAGTTCATGGGGCTGACTTGGCCTCCAAATTCCTCAGATCTCAATGAGATGGACTGGAGCATCTGTCAGATGTGCTGGACAAACGAGTCTGATCCATTGAGGCCCCATCTCGCAGCTTACGGGACTTAAAGCTGGAGTATGCAATTTTGGAACAGCAAGCAAGATCTGAATGTAGCCTCACCTCTAAACGCATGTCTGAATCGTCAGCGGATCTGTGCGAACGCTTGGTGCAAATACAGCGAAATATCTACATTTTACCAACAACAAGTATCCTATGAATGTGGCCTCAGGTCAGAGACCAAACCTGTATAACTTCCTGGGCATATTAGAAATAGTGTTACTGCATATTACGAATAAAACCCAGCTAGCCACTTAGCTAGCCTTAGCACTGGAAATAAGCTAACGTCAGCCAGGAGCGCAACGTTTGTAACTTGAGATATTCTCAATGGAGTGTTGCTGTAACCATTGACATCTTGCATTTGAAGCTATATAGCATTTCAGAATGTTTGTTAACAATATGCTCCAAGATACAGTACTGGCCAAAAGTTTGGACACACCCTCTCATTCAATGCGTTTCCTTTATTTTCATGTCTATTTACATTGTAGATTTTCACTGAAGGCATCAAAACTATGAATGAACACATGTAGAATTACGTACTTAACAAAAAAGTGTGTAATACCTGTAACTGAAAACATGTCTTATAATCTAGTTTCTTCAAAGTAGCCACCCTTTGCTCTGATTACTGCTTTGCACACTCCTGGCTCTCTCTTGATGAGCTTCAAGAGGTCGTCACCTGAAATGGTTTTCACTTCACAGGTGTGCCTTGTCAGGGTTAATTAGTGGAATTTCTTGCCTTATCAATGGGGTTGGGACCATCAGTTGTGTTGTGCAGAAGTCAGGTTGATACACAGCCGACAGCCCTATTGGACAACTGTTAGATACATACATAATTCCACATGTGTTCATTCATAGTTTGATGCCTTCAGTGAGAATCTACAATGGAAATAGTCATGAAAATAAAAGAAACGCATTGAATTGGAAGGTGTGCCCAGACTTTTGGCCTGGATTGTACTTCCGGGTGGCAGAACGCGTGCGGCTTCCCACTGACCTGAAGAGATCCAGCCGGGAAAGTCTGTTTTATTAATTTAAGTTTGGGGTTGATGGGTTGATATTTTGTTAAAAGAGATGAGAAATGTTGACTGTTCAATATGAAAATGTAGGTTTTGTATCCAGAAAATAAATCTGTGGTGATATACAATCTATCTACCAGCCACCCGCTTGCATTAGCAACCAACTACTGATGAAGTTATTGTTATGAGCAGAGCTTGCAACGCCTATCAGCGGTAAGTGTAGCCTGCTTTTTCCCTATGGCTTTTGCTGGTAATATGACAGCGGAGCCCCGGGTGACAGTATTCTCTGGTGACAGTCAGCGACAACAGCGTCCACCAAGGAAAAAGCACATAACTGTTTATTTTTAACAGTATTAAAATTGTGAGAAAGGTGAACAAATAAATTCTAGCGCTGAAATGTTAAGTAGACAAGAACGCAACTGTCTCAAACTGCAGATTCAGCTTACCGTATCTTCGCGTTCTTGGAAATTTATGCTCCCGTTCTCAACTTCTCAAGTTTGAACTCACAAATATGGGAGTCTGTGAGAAATGGCAGTGCTTATACTGGCTAGCATTTGTCCAGTTGTAAAGAAACACCCACAACTAGGCTACACAGCTGATTGAATTGCGTGTGCACGAGAAATGATTGTCATCATCAGTCACTCCTCCTGGCTCTGATTTGTTGTTTTGTCCCGGTCGCAGCAAAATCTTGCAGAAGGAATTGGAAGCACTAGATAGGGCCAGATGACTCCATTTTCTCAAAGATCATCTGACTCACATTCCACTGTCAGGTCATCGTAACATTTTTAACAAATTTGGCAGAAAGTGATTTTTTTGAAAAATTGCTAACTCCAGCTTTAAAGGATGTGCTGCGAACATCTTGGAGCCAGATGGCACAGAACACCTTCAGAGGTCTAGTGGAGTCCTTGCCTCAATGTGCCAGGGCTGTTTTGCTGGCAAAAGTGGGACCTGCTCAATATTACACCCCCATTCCAAATAACTGTTCTAGCTACCGTTCCCATGGCGATCAAGGAATGGTACCGGAACGGGAGAGGTCGGGAGGGAACCTTAATGGAGCCTCATTGGAACAACACTGAATATTAATGGAACTCCTCGAAAGGTAGGAACGGTTGGGATGGCAACTGAATACATGTTTGATATGTATCTCGCTTTTATAACCTCTTTAGATCGTTACGGCAACGGTAACATAACGTTACTGGATCGTTAATGGATTGCTAACAGCACGCTACAGTCACTGTGAAATCAGTAATGAACGGTAGAGGACGGTACATTCGGTACAGCAACCATGTGCGATCTGAAAGGAACGTTGCTGAAACGCTAGTGATCGGTACTGAAACAGTAAAGATCATTATGGACACGCTGTACAGACCTTACATGGTCGGTGCATGAACTGTATTAGAACCCTACAGCATCGTTATGGTTGTTAAAAGATCGATACTGGAACGCAAGAATGCCAAAAATGGCTGTTCCTCTAGCGTCTGATTGGTAGTGGTGGCCATCCTGAGGACGGTTTAGAACTGCTGAGAACGGTAGCTAGAACGGTTGTGTGGAATGGGAATATTAGGCCAGTAGTCATAATGGTTGGTGTAAATGATCGGTGTAAATTTTTTGAGAAAGCAGTACATTAGATTTTTATTTTCAATTTAATTTTTCGTGTTATTTTTATTTTCATTCATTTGTTTGTGTTAAGAAAAAAGGGACAGAGGACAATAAAAGTGAAGATTACGACAAAAGAAAATCAGGAAAAAAGTGACGTGTTAAAAGAAGCTACATTGTGGGTGACTTTGGGGTGTTTCTGGCATGAAATTAACTTATTTTGAAATGTAAAAGTTCAATTATTTTTATTTACCAGTGCTTGCTGTATTTATGTTTTAGCGATCCACATGGAGCGTTCTGTTTTCGTGACATATGGAGCTGGGCGTTGCCTCAGAGCAGCGAAATAGGATTAGCGTTATCGGCAACAATTGTGCCAGCTGTTGCCATGTCAGATTGCAACGTGCAGCCAAATCATGGAACTTAAGAAGGCCGCAGATGACATGACACAAATTCCTTAAATCTTCACTGAAAACACACTTTTTTGTGACGGATAACACAGCCTTCTGTCTCAAGCAACAATAACAGAAATCTGGTTTGGGCTCAGCTTGATTATGAGAACCTTGTAGACTCAGCTCGACAATGAGAGCCATGTAGACCCTATCATCAAATTAGCATCGCCGCAATTGGGGAAAAAAAAATAATTGGGGAAACGCTGAAGGGAATTTTTACAATATTTCCACGTATTGATATTGAGGTGCTTGGTCAAAAAATATTGTGATATTTGATTTTGTCCGTTTTGCCCAGCCCTGCGCTTAGTAGTTCGCTCTCTTCCAAGCAGTTACTGGGAATTGTTGTTAATTATTCAAACACCATGACATTACCTGATTTCTGTAATGGTGTGCTTTGCTTTGGAATATTCTAAGTGGTCCTATAGTGTTCAGATACCCCTAGTTATTTAATATCACAAGCTAACAAAGCAAACATGGAATTTGATTTCAGTGGAACACTTGATGCATTGCCATTCAGGGTGGGTTCTTTATGGCTACAGTTTTTATTTATTCTTTATTTCGGTATCTACTTTTAGTTAGTTATGTTAGAAGTGGTAGCTTGTTAATAGAATTTGATCTTGTTGATCGATGCAGGCTATGATTTGACATATAGCAAATTATGCTACATATCTGGTGACAAATCATTTTTTGCTAAATTGCCAACACATTTTTTGTAAAGGGGAAGAAATGGAAGATTATGCTCTGTATCCACTTTAAACATTACTTCCACGGCATTTTGTTTGTTTTATTTAATTTATTTATTGCTTTTGATCTGGCTCTGAATGTTCCCCTCCGGTAGTGCTAATGGGGTTTCTGTGGTCTGTAATGGTTCTGTATTTGAAAGTCTTGCTTGTGTTTACACATCTGTTTTCAGGCCTTTCACACATCACACCCTAGTCTTGCTAAACTGCGTCACTAGGAGACAAACTGTCTCCGCATGGGGCATTGATGCACAGCACTAGCTTCACAGCCAAATCTTGGCTTGGCGTCATGTGTGTTCATGGTTAACAGCAAAATCAATGTCAGGCTTAGGCCTGATTACCATACAGCTGCCTCCCGTCTGGTCACAGTTGTTCACATGTAGCCATGCTGGTCTGGAGAGAGTACCTGATGGTATCTGCTCTGTCAGTTCTCAGAGCCCTATGCAGGTAAACCTAGGCATCACTATCATAATTTAAAGATTGTCTAAAGTGGATGATGTGTACATTATCACTGTTACCTTGACATCAACTTGTGTTGAGCAAACGGTTAGCACTGAGATCGATCATTAAAACGTAATGTGATTCTTTCAGAAATTCATTGTTACTTTAATTACCTGACTTCTGTTGTAATACGTTTCCTACAACCTATTATAGTCATACTGTTTACAGTGCATCAGGATTTGGAGGGGGAAACTGATTCATTTCATAAAATCTAATAATTCAGTGCATTGCGGATTTGCAGTTCAGGTACGGCTCAGAAATGCACCAGCTGCATTTAATACGCTGAGTTATCGTCCCCATGAATGGATGTAGATCTGGCTGAAAGCCCTAAAGATGAGTTATCTGGCTGTAAAGCACTGAGCAGAGCATTCGCTCTCTCTCTTACTCTCTCTCCTGCTATTTCTCTCCATGTCTTAGAGGCTGGTTGTTTGTTTTCCTGTCTGACGTGGAGTATAGTCTCTGCCAGCATTGCATAAGACATCTTTAAAAATAGCCGAGATGTAGCATTAAGGTGAAGGTAGTGGGGAATGTTTGAGCCATAGGTCTGATCTGCAGACTTTGGGGGTGGGGAGGGGAGGGATCTGCCAGCCCATTGGCTCTATGGGGGGGTACGCCCCACACTTCCAGGCCTGGCAGACCCTCATGGGCTAGACCAGTGGGCAGAGCACTGCAGCATCTCCTGCTAAAATCCTCTCATCTGGTGTAGCGGTGTCAGGCCGGTGGAGTGGTAATATGGGGTTTGTCGCGGTGGGGTGTGAACCTGCTCACTCATCTCGACATGTCCTGGGTATTTATCCCAGAGTGAGTCAGGACTGTAGAGGAAATCCACTGTCCCTGTCAGCGGGGAGGCAACCCTGCGTCATGAAGCAGGATTACAGAGTTGGCTGGATGGCTGATCTGGGCAATGCCCAGAACTCTGGCAAATCTGGGGCATGGATTTAAATAAAATGACCTGTTCTGTGTTTTGCCTCACCTACGTTATCTAGTTAAATGAGTTAATCCTGCTTCACAAACCTCTCTTTGGCTCTTTCCATTCAGATGAAAAGCAGTAAGCAAGTCTCTTATGACAAGCCCATTTGACACACTGGATGACAAATTCATGACAGAAGGAGGTTCTGTTGCATCCTGGAAAACGGGAGGCCGGAAATGTCATGCCGAGCCTTTTTTTAAAAATGGCATTGATTTTTGGTATGTCACCATCCCGCTTGCAGGATTACATTAAGAAGAGTTGGCGTTTTTGTTTTCGCCATTGAAGATTGATTCCCTCAGCTTCTGTGGGGTAGCAGAGAGATCCCTGAAAAAAGAGGGTCACAGGCTGACCGATAGTCATTTTCCTTTCAACCCAACAAAGCTCTTCAATTCTGGCTTGCTGTGGCTGTGGCAGTGGCTCATAGCTGCTCTATCGTCTGGAAACTGCTCTGACTCTCGAGGGGGTCCTCGGCTCCTCAAAGCGATTGAACAGACCTGCAAGAGGGCCTGCTGGGGGGTACAACTAAACGGTCTTACAGAGCTTACATGCAAGGTCCCAAAATTTTGGGATCTTCTCTGGGAGCGACTGGAGGTCACTGGTTAATGCTGCCTTCTAGGAAATTGAGACAAACCACTTTGGCCTACTTTTCTTTGAAACAACAGAGTGAGTCAAAAAAAATTATACAGTTTTTAAATGTCCAATTTATTATATTCTGCAGGAATGTATACAACATCTTTTTTACATTTTTGTTTACAGCAGCTCTTTCTGCTTCTTTTGATACCAGTTTGCACCTTTTTAGATTAAACCCATGACTGTTGTGGAACAATTTAAGAAGTTGAGTGAAATTTCACCTGTACCAACTGATCAGACTCTGATACAAGGCAAACAAAACAGAATTCAACGCCAAAAACTCCACGGCACATTTGTAACGTTCCGTGTCCTATGATATTCCGTGACCAAGAAGACCCTTTTGCCTGGAGGTAAACTGTGGACACACCATGCTTGGCAGTGCCAGGTCATTACAACCAATGCACAGGCAAAATTCATATGCCTGTTTTTAAGTTCAAATGACTATACAACCCATTATGACATGCATGGTCAATTTCATGTCCAGCTCTGGTCAGTTGGCAAAAGTCAGATTTCCCCTTGAGTCCCTGAATTGTCCTCTGTGCAGTCATGCCTGAAACCTGATGAGGTGTAACTGGTACCAATATCAGCGGAAAGATCTGAGGCAAAAGTACAAAATATGTTGTCTTATATACATGTATATTGCTACACTATCACAAAATGACCCGTTAAAAAGTGTTTTGGTGTTTGTTTGTTTTTTTTGACTCACTCTGTATAGGGATCACTGGTTTCATTTCTCTGGACTCAAAAAATAAATAAATAAGTAAATGCAGAGTGACAGTTTTTGCAGGTGGGCTTGGTTGTGATAAAAAGATGAATAACCATTCAAGATTAGAAGAAATGGGCCAGTGCATTCTCAATTTTTGGGGCCAGAGTCATTGTTGATATTTTGCTATGTAAAATGACCCCTCAACGAATCAGTAATTATGACATCATTAAGGTTTCTTACGAAAATTTGGCTGAATGCAATGCCTTCTGTTTATTGTTTGAAGATTAGTCTTTCAATCCATAACCATTTAAACTCCTCAAGGCTTGCTTGCACTCTAAGTCATGTTAATTAGCCTGTCAAACTTCTATTTATAAAATTAAAACTTATTTTAAAAACTTATTTTAAAAATATCTCATATTTTTTGGCAGCTTTCATACCTTGTAACCACTTCAAAGGGCAGGTTCTCCTGAGTTGCTACTGTGTAATTGGTTGGTTTTGAATGAAGTACAGCATATACTGTAAGATCTGCATTAAACACATTCCGATTTTTTGCTGAAATCAGATTGCCTATCTTGACAGTTCACATTCAGGTGACCTGTTTCTATTTGAAATATGAACGAATCTGCCCTCTGAAACGGCAGGCGTGCGCATATTGATACTTTTTTTGCACAAGGCTTCTACGTCACACAAACGACAAAAAATGTCCTATTTGTGAGAGCACTCATGATATTAAAACCTGATTCAAACCAACAAAATGGGCACACTTTTAGTGAATCGATGGATTTTGCCATGGAGAACAACAAACATTTTGTCAGCTGCACGTGATGAGGTTGAGAAGGCAAAACAAAGCTAGAAGGTTAGCTTTTCAGGTTTTTGACAGTGATCAGCGCAAACGTACGGGCAAAAAGCCTGATTCTGATATGACTGTTCTCATTCATGTCTCATGGCCACGGATCAGATTTGTATCCACTCTAGGACGACTTATGAAAGTGGCTCAATTCTGATTTGGAGATCAAATTGAAGATTGAATTTCTGTGTCCGCAGAGGCCTGAAAAACATCTGATTTATGTCTCATTAAGGCAAAAAAAAAAATCAGATTTGAGTCACTTCGGCCTGGAGACGTGATTGTAGCAAGAACTGTCAGGCTTATTTATGATTATAAATCATGTCTGAAAAACCCACAGAGCAAACAATCCTTTCGAGTCAATTTGGGAAACTATGCAACTCCTCTACATTTTATATTCAGTTGAATACAGCAGCTCAGAGTGCAGTCTGTTAGACATAATCCCTGTTTCACGGCTGAATCGTTTTTTAAAAGAATCCATAAATTTATTTGAAATTGGATCTCTGTAGTTTTTAGGTAATTTGCAGGGAATTGAATCTGGAAATGGAACAGCCTAATTTTTAAGAGCATTGTTTTTAATAGAAACTAAATAAAAATAATTTTTTCCAATTATGCTCACGTCCCCATTATTTGGTTTAAATGCATCATGAGAAGGTTGGTGCAACTTTTGGGGCCGTTGAGGAAAGTAAAAAAAGTAAGTGAAAAATCGGGTGGATCCCCTCAAAAAACACGGGCACCTCTAATTTGATGGAAACTAGTACTATTGAAGGCAGAGTGCATGATAAGTATTGTGATAAACGAAACGAATGCTCCAGTCATGATGTGCTTGTCGTGGTACCAGTAGTTCGAATGAGGAAATGGAATTCTCATCCATGATCTGCCCTTCTGACATCATTGACAAGGGGTTTCTTTGGTCTTTTTAATTATTATATTTTTTTATAATGTGACATCTTTATTCTTTATGGCATAAACTGGAAACTTAAGTCTAGGATGAATGTGTGCAGTGGCAGTACCTGAATCTTTAGTGCTGATTTGAGCATTGTGTATTCCAGAATGCACCTGAAAGGATCAGTAATAAAAATCTGGTGCGCAGTCCTGGGCAGTGTTCACTCTTGGGACATAATATTGAGCAGAATGAGATGAACGTCTTATTGCTTTATGTGAGGACGTCTCAGTAAGCAGCATCTGAACAGGCTGCAGAAACACAGTGAGCTGCTGGTGCATTTGGTCGCTAACCTTCACCCAGCTGTGTTTACCGCCAGTTTGTTTCTGCATTCTGTTTGATGCGGAAAACCTGACCTCGCTGCCATGGAGACGCACGGTGGAGGAAACGGCAGCGTGAAACTTGGAAGATGAGGTGCGCAGTGAGAGCGCTGCTGTGGAAACTGCTGCTAGTGAACGTTTGAAAAAAAAAATAAAAACGCCACCAGCTGCCAAAGTCTCGTCTCGATACTGTTCTCCCTTCAACTTCTCTTTTCTCCTGCATTTCTTCTGATTTATCTTCCTGGTAGTGTAGACTTTGATTGTGCTCATCTTGTACAAAAACATCAAGTATCGTAATGCATTACGTACGCTTTCTGCCGGGGCTTTGGAATATGCTACGACTGCACATTCTCAATCATTTTCAAGTTCGCTCGTGCTGTACTTTGAATCCTTATTATTTGTGTCGTTACTGTCTGGTTGTTGCTGTCAGGATTGGAGTGTATTGGTGCTGCCAAGGCCACAAGTCAGGAACTGAGGGGAATGGAGGTGAGGATCTGGAGACAAAAGCCTGTGCAGATGGACTCCTGTCGGAAGTTTACTAATGATTCAGCCAGACTCAATGAAGTTGATCCTGTATAACTAGAACAGAGCCAACCCGCCATGTTCCTGGTGCTCTTATCATCCTGTAGGTTTCCATTTTAGGGTTGGGGTGAACCCCTATATGATGGTCTTCAGGAACAGGGGTGTTAATGAGCTAGGTTGGCTTATTTTCCTCAAAGTCCAATTAAAAAGAGATGAAAAGGGCCTGAATGACTGTTTTGTTTGAGAAAACGTTCCTCAGATGTCGGAGCATTTGAGTGAGGTGCGTCAGTATTGCCTGTATTAGCAATCTAGGTCTACAAACCCCAATTCCAGTGAAGTTGGGACGTTGTGTAAAAAGTGAATTAAAAACAGATTACAATGATTTGCAAATCTTTTTCGACCGATATTCAATTGAGTGCACTACTAAGACAAGATATTTCATGTTCAAACTGATAAACTTTATCATTTTTTTGGAAATATTCCCTCGTTTTGAATTTGATGCCCGCAACATGTTCCAAAAAAGCGGGGACAGGGGCATGTTTACCACTGTGTTACATCACCTTTCCTTTTAACAACACTCAATAAGCATGTAGGAACAGAGGACACTAATTGTTGAAGCCTTCCAGGTGGAATTCTTTCCTATTCTTGATTGATGTACGACCTCAGTTGCTCAACCGTCCGGGGTTGAGCTGTTGGAGACTGTGGCTTTGCATTGTTTTGCAGAAATAAGCTGGGGCGTCCCTGAAAAAGATGTTGCATAAGTTTGATGGCAGCATATGTTCCTCAAAAACCTGTATGTACCTTCACAGATGTGCAAGTTAGCCATTCCATGGGCATTAACACATCCCCATAGCTGTCACAGATGCTGGCTTTTGAACTTTGCTCTGATAACAATCTGGATGGTCGTTTTCATCTTTAGCCCGGCAGACACAATGTCCATTATTTCCAAAAAAATTTGAAATGTGGACTCGTCAGACCACAGCACACTTTTCCACTCTATGTCAGTCCATCTCAGATGAGCTCGCACCCAGAGAAGCCGGCGGCATTTCTGGGTGTTGTTGATGTCTGGTTTTCACTTTGCATGGTGGAGTTTTAACTTGCACTTGTAGATGTAGCAGCAAACTCTGTTAACTGACAATGGTTTTCCGGAGTGTTCCTGGGCCCACATGGTAATTACCCATAACAGAATGATGTCTGTTTTTAATGCAGTGCCGCATGAGGAACCGACTATCACGGGCATTCAGTGTTTGTTTTTTACCTTGCCGCTCACATATAGAGATTTCTCTGGATTCTCTGAATCTTCTGATTATATTACAGACTGTAGATGATGAAATGCCTAAATTCCTTGCTATTGCATGTCGAGAAACTTTGTTCTTAAACTGTTGGACTATTTGCTCACGCAGTTGTTCACAAAGTGGTGAACCTCGCCCCATCCTTGCTTATGAATGACTGAGCTTTTCAGGGACGCTCTCTCTATACCTAATCATGATACTCAACTGTTTCCAATTAGCCTGCTCACCTGTGGAATGTTCCAAACAGGTGTTTTTATTAGCATTCTTCAACTTTCCCAGTCTTTTCTTGCCCCTGTCCCAGCTTTTCTGGAACATGATGCAGGCATCAAATTCAAAATGAGTGAATATTTCCAAATCGCAATACAGTTTATCAGTTTGAACATTGAATGTCTCGTCTTTGTAGTGTAATCATTTGAATATAGGTCGAGAAGGATTTGCAAATCATTGTATATCGTTTTTATTCATGTTTTTCGCAACATCCCACCTTCATTGAAACAGGGCTTTGTAAATGGAAGACTAGTATTAAATTCACTGGGTCCTTTTTTGTGAACAACTTTTTAATTGTTTTAAGGATACATACATCAATCTTTGTTCATTCTCCTGAAACATGAACACCCCCCCACAAGGCAGCACCGAGTTTCCCCAACATCCCGCCCCAGGATCTCCAGACCACCTTACCACAAATCATAGAAACAAAGGAGATGAGTACAAACATAAAAATAAACCTTAAATCATAGAAAGTGACCCCCTGTTCATGACCTGAGGAGCTTATCCTTCATCCTTTATTTGCACTGCTGTACGTGCCCACATCTGTAAAGTGGAAGACTTTGCATTGATAAATTGGGCCGTAGACAACACAGTTTCCTAAAAAATTAAGTGTGTCCTTGTGGTGTGCTCATAGATCCTAAATCCTGGGGTGAATGTAGCCTTCTTCTGAGTGTACGGTCTGTGGAGTGCAGGCGGGCAGTTCGTTGAGCATAGGATGTCCTCATGAGAGGTCCGGGACGGCCAAAACGACTCCCGAGCCCTGGGCCCCATTTCATCAATAAGAGGCCCGCAAAACTGACTGTGGCTTCAAATGATTTTCTCCAGCTTTTAACAATATCAATACCAATGTGCAGCTAATGGGCTTTGTTTCCGGGGACTGTCAGGGCTGTTCGGGCCTGTGTGCTCGCTCTCTATAATCCCCCTCTCCCTGTGGACAGCATCCCCCAAACAACAGTAGAAGAGTCTTTTACAGGGTCTTCCAATGAATTAGGTGCCAGTAATTTGTGGAAACGCGTGTAGCATTTTCCCAGTCACCCACTCGGATGCTCAGGCAGTCCTGCAGCCCCTGAGAAACGTGCTGACATGAGAGGGAGGCTCCACCTTGCAGGTAACTTACTGGTGACAAAACTTAGTTTGTTTCATGATTTCTGCAGCAATGATTCATTGCATCCTTGCAAACAAATCACTGCGGCTACCTGTGGGTGGTATCACTATCAAAATTGATGAATTACAGGCCATCCAAGGAGCAATAAATCAGGCCTGCAATAACCTAGCATATGGGTAGAAATTATAACCAGCCCTTTTAAGTATTTAAATTGCAATTTTATGAATAATTCATGAGTTGAATAAGAGAGTATCAGAGGGTGGTGTGAATGTGTGCGTGGTGCAGTGGAACATTACAGAGTGCAGTATTGTGTGGCTGCGCTGCAGTGTTTGGTATAGAGGGCACTCGGGTTCCTTGGTGGGAAATTGGCTGTCTGGCCCACACTTAAATGAATAGCAGAGTCGTCTGAATAGAGGTACAGAGGAGCAGGAGGAAGAGGAATAAAGACCTGCTGGTGGTGACTCCAGTTGGCTGTGTCGTGCTGGAGATTAATTGGGCCGGCTTGCTGAGTTGGGGTTTAGACCAGCGAGGTCGATTGCGCTGCGTCTAGAGGGCTAAACAAAAAGTTATTTTCTTGTGAAATGTTTATAGCCATGTGCGCATTACGAACGCCATTTCATTTTTTTCTGTAATTTTCTGGTTGTGCAATAACTGCGATGCTGCAGAAAATGTCGCTGTGCGGCAGCGGGACTATTAGAAGGTTCTCAGAAATTGTCATCCACCTATCCATGGGGGTTTGTGTATAATGGCTGATTCAAGCATGGCACTGTGGTAAATAACTTGGAGCAGAGCTTTGTCCAAAGCTTGGGTTTAAATCTCTTGTATGCTCATGCTGTGTGTTTGTTTACATATTGTCTGTGTCCTCTGGCATGCAGCCACGTGGGGTTCTTACGGGCTGTGTTGTGTTGTGTTGTGTTGTGTTGTGTTGTGTTGTGTTGTGTTGTGTTGTGTTGTGTTGTGTTCTGTGCATGCCAAGGTGCTAGTTGCTACTGTGGTGATGTGTCCTGCGTGGCCACGCCTGTTGGACCAAGCTTCCCTGCCCTGACATCACTGCCAGTGATATTATAGGACCAGCATTTTCGTTATTTCACTTCCTGTGTAACTAGCAAAACTTGCATGTGTGTGTCTCTGTTTGCCCTCAGATATGCGCGCGCTTACGCTGGGGTCTTGTCTTTTTGCTTCTCTTTTTTTTGCTATCCTTCGTGCGGTTGGGCGTGCGGTCAGGCGGCGGGCGGGCGGGCGGGCGTCTCCAAAAACTTCGACATTGTGCTGAGGGGTATTCCGTGCATTGCACGCCTATTTTTATTTATTTATTTATTTTTTTCTTCTCCATGAGTATCCTCATACAATCTGAATGGATGTACATTTGTAGATGTTGAGTGGAAATAAACCTTTTTTTCATTGTGGTATATAGGCCTAATAATACTGAAATTGAGAATATTCTGAAGCCATGTCCTGGGGATCTGTGGTAATTTCACTTGGAATGACCCTCCTGCAGAGCTGAGGCGTGCAGTATTTGTACTCATTAACCCCACAGCAGGCCGAAGGCGTCCGGCTCATCAGAGACCGTTCCTGCTCTGCCTGCCTGAGCCCTAACCCCTCCACGAGCTGCCGGCCCTGGAGACCGCTTCACACAATGTAATGGACGAGAATTAGAGTCGTCCTCAGAATACATTGAGTGTCTCGCTTTATTTTGACAGGCTGAGCTCACATATAATCTGTTGTAAAAATATGGATGTGTCCCAGTTCTGTCCAGTGGATAATAAACTGCATTTTTTTTCTGGTTACGTGGCATACAGTTGTACAGCGTTGCATTGCATGTATTGTAATTCAACATCATGCCAATCGGTAATGCTGGAATTAACTACGAGATGGTTAAATCTTAAGCCCAAGGGTATGCCAGCTGCACCCCGTCATAACTCTTTTAGAGTAGCATAAATTGAGCTACTTCTATAGAATTTATCCCTCCCCTTTCAATGTCTTCTGATGGGTGCAGCGATTAATGGGTTCCTGATCCCCATCCTGTATGTGGCTGCTATCACTTTTCTGTTTTGTGGTACATGAGGTGGCATAGTATTGTATTTATTTGAACCCTTTTCAAACACCCACTCCACCGGATGGGCATATACCATCCGTTGGTCTGTTTTTTTTTTTTTTTTTTTTTTGGGGGGGGTGGCGGGGAAATGAACCCTTTTCAAACACCCACTCCACCGGATGGGCACATACCATCCGTTGGTCTGTCTCCTATTTATTGTTTTCACTCAACGGACTACAGTTTTTGTTGAATTCTTTTCATTTATGTTTTGTGGGTCAGTGGTGACATGAAGATGATGCCTGTTGATTTTGGTGATGACTGGGAAAATCTTTTGTTAAATAACATGTCATCAACAAGGCAGCCGTGTAGGTGCACAACCACGACTTGCAGGGCTATCTTTGTTCTCGGCATGCAATTTTCTTGCTTGTTTCCCGTCTCCTTGTTAGCGTCTGTGTGTTCTCTGCCAGTCGGTGCTGGGGAGCCAAACATTCTGTGCAGTTGAGAATGCTTCCTTAAGGGGAAGGTGGAATTGATCCCATTTTTCATCCTAATGCATTTATTCCTAATGATTCACATTCTGCATTTCTGCCTGTGGGGTGGAGGCTATGAGATCTCCGGATGAGGCCAGAAAATGTTTTATCTAATGAACGATTCTTCTGTGCTGTGAGCAGATGATGCCATATTCCTTTTTTTTCCATTTTGTGTGATGTGATCACCCATTCAGAAAAATGTCTAAAAATAAAAGGGCTATTATGATTGTGTGCTCTCACTTTGACTTGAGAAGGTCTGGTATGAGTGATGCCCAGTTAATTATTTTTGCCTTTTATATCAGGCAGGATTTCTGGCTGCTGGCATCGAATTGAATCCAGACGTGTTGGTGCTGACTTTAGCCAGCAGCCTCTTGAGAGCAGCATGGAATTGGCTTCACTTAAGATTAGTCAAGTTTGTTACTCAGGCGCCTCCTACTGATCGTCCAGTTGCTCATCAGGTCTTCCAGTCGCTCAAGCAAGCGCCTGTTTGGGTTCCCTCTGCACTTGTTCTGTGATGTTCCATACTGTGATTTGAAAACAACTGTTAGTTGACTGGCTCGTGTTCTGCAGAACTGCCGAGATGCAGAATGAGTTGTGAGCGAATTTGCTTGTACAAAGTTCGCAACCAGATTCCAGAGGGGATTGAAGATAACAAATTTTTTTTAAAAATGGCAGGATTTCATGATGCCTTGTAAAGCTCAATCCCTCAAATCTTTCAACATCGTTTATTGCGCAATCTTTCTCTCAAGCCATTTGATACCTTTGAAGCCATCAAAATTGATATGAGAGAATAAAAGAAGATCAATATTTATAAAATGGCAAAATTGGCATTGTATAAAGCATCATTGGCATCATTCTGTTAGCCACAACAATGGACTGGAAATGAAGGAATCAAAATGTGCTAGAAGGATGGACTCCGCATTAAGGGTTTTGCCAAAACTTCTGAATGAACCTTGAAGGAATTTACACTTTTTTTTTTTTTTTTTTGGACTGCCAGAAATTTTATGGGCTTCAAATAAGGGGACTTTCAAACCGTGCATTATTTTTGAGTGATTTTTCTGATATGGATGAGAAACTAAAAGCTCTCAGATTAATGCAAACAGTCTGCCCTTATGCTATCGAAATCTTCATTGGCCAGTCTCGGACATGATTTTTTTTTTCTTCCTGCTAATTAGCAGAATTCTACTTTTTAGTTGGATGCAACAGGAGCTGCATCTGAATTTTAATATACGTCTCGTTGTAAAAGTAATGTGGAATTGGCGAGACAAAGCAACTCAAAAAGAAGCCAAAGTAAGCTGAAGTGAGAGGAAAAAACTTCACCTTTATATCCACAAAGTTACAAAAGTAGAGGGGGACTCTCACAATTATTCACTAAAATTGGCGAAAAAAATGTGTTTTCTTCCTCCTCTTTAGACCCGAGGATGTGTGATCAGGTCGTGGAAAGCTGACAGAACACCAACCAACAATGTAACGTACGTACAACAACATGCAACAATATAGGCTAAAATAACAAGCCATTAACAGTTTTTGTTTTCAGCTGCACGACATTTGCACATGGAGAAGATGATGAGCACCGCGCTCTTCTCAAGTCCTCTGCAGCCTATTCTTGAAGTGGCGCGACACTGGCTGTGGCTGAGGGTTTTTTTTTTAATATATATCAAGACAACATTGCGCCCCATGCATCTGTATGTGCTAGTGGGAACATTTAAGTGTATAGTTAGTTAATGTTATTATCTGAAGCTTTCAGACAACATTATCACCCCTAAAAATAGGCGACTATTTGTATTGGTGAGAAATGAACGAGGTACACGGTTATTGATTTGTTATCTGTGTAAACGTTTACACGTGTAGACATTGGCACCCCTAGCACAAACGCAAAAAGCCTCAACATCAACGCATTAACAGAAAATACACATGCAAAAAGCCTCAACGAAAAAGAAGTAAAGTGACAACGGAAGTTGACTAAATGGGTGTTGTGCTGTGGAATGAAATGACATGAAAGTTGCAAGATTGCTTGTACGCCACATGGCGGCAGTTTTGGCTGTAGTCTCATACCTTTGCTGATGGAAACACTTGTAATAATCAATTCATTCACATGTTTGTTTGCTACAAATTCTACGTTTCATATTTCTCACCTTAGCCCAGCTGGGTAGTTTCATGGTCTGCAATAAAGGCTTTTCTGTCGCAGTGGATTGATCAGTGTAATAGAGGATTTGTCAGTAAATACAGCAGCGCTGTGCAAGCTTTGTGTCAAAGAACTAATTTGCGTTTTGACTCGTCTGGACCACCATTTCTTGCTAACGCTGTCACTCTATAATGACTACATAGAAATTAAACATATATTGTTCATATCATCTTATTTCCGCATGTTGGTAATGTTTTCATCAGTGTTAGTTTGTTAGTTCATGAGTTGCATAACGGGCCAGCTCAAAAAGTAGCGTGTGGGTTTTTGTGAAACTTAGTGTGTCGGTACACATTGTGCAGACAAAGATGTGATTAAATTTTCGTTAAGATGCGTTTTGTATTTTGGCAGTATGATCTGTAAATGCGTTTGTAGTGCTATCATTCAATGCTTGCCTACTTCCTTGTTGACATTCGGGAGTAACGCGTGTTATCTACCCTTTGCTTTTAAGTGAAGCCTCGAATTTCTACTTGCATCTCAAGACGAAATGCAGGCTTTGCAGAGGTAAATGCACTCTTTGAGTGCCCTCTAAATTTCTTTTCCTTCCTAATTTTCTCTGTCTTTGTGTCCACAATGAATAATGCCTACAAACAGTGGTGGGGTCTAATAGGAAGGGGAGGGAGAAAGGGTGTTTTTGGGCTGGGCCGAGCAGCAGCCAGGCCACTATAAACACGAATGTCGCTGAGTGAGTATCTGACTGACTGGCTTCCTGAGTGATCAAGTTCAACGATTGGTCGGCCGGCGGGGAAGAACTTCAACGATTGGTTGGCCGACGATTGGCTGGCTGGCTGTTCAGCGATTGGTCGGCCGGAACAGAAGAACTTCAACGATTGGTTGGTCGACGATTGGCTGGCTGGCTGGGCGGTATATCGGTATTTTAATCTATATCGATATATTTCTAAACAAGATATAACACGGGACAATATCGCTTGCATCGATATAGTTCATTTTGCGTTAAAAGAACAATACATGAGCAGCAAGTTCGCACCTATTTCTCCTCTCCCTCTCCGTGTCCCTGTCTCTCACACACAACCTTTTTGCAACGCCTCCTTCGCTCTGTGACCACAAGCCCTCCCCTCAGCACCCCCCTCCCCCTCCCCCACCGCCTCCACTCTCACCTACACTCAGCGATAACAGGGAGACTGAGTGCGCCACAGAAGAGGGTTTGGTCAGTAAATATATATATGTAGTTTGTTTGCAAACAAGCTACCGTTAATTAACTACTCGGTTTTCTGTGGATTTAAAATCTGTAAACATTTGTTCAACTGTGAATGAGAGACAGAGTCATGGAATTAGCGCAATGTTTAGGTATAACAAATGGGAATCTGCAACCACCAAGGTGCAAACGGAAATTAAATTTGTTTGGTAGTAAACAAACCTGTTGAGGGCCGTGCACCTCCCCCCTAGCAAGTGTGTATCCTGTAAATGGCGTGCGCCCTAGACTGAGCTTGAGAAGCATGTGGTCAAGAGTTTATAGTTGATAAGCTCCAGCGCGAATAGCCAGTGGTCTTGTTGCTTAAAGCTTACGCAGTGACTTCGCCACTCATTCGCGTTTGAACGAAATCCACAGAAAACGGAGTAGTTGACTACCGTTGGCTCGTTTGCAAAAGGAACTATATTCACAAATATTCATTCAGCACCGCTCCGTAACCAAATGAAGCTAGTTAGCTAAATTCGTGGTCTTCAACGTCGTTCCTGGGGACCCACTGTGTATGCTGGTTTTTGTTCCAACCACTATTGTAATTGCAGGATATTAACAAGCTGTTAATGTCTTCATTAGGTTTTTTCATGTTTGGAGTTATTAATTACTCTCTTTAGCCAAATATTACATAGAAGAATGAAGAATGAAATTCCCTAGAAGATGTTGTGTTTATTTCTATTCTTCAAGAAATTTCAAGTAATATAACATTTCAAACAGATTAAATTAGACACTGAGGAAATCAGTCAACCCCAAATTGCGCTGAGGACACAACAGTTTCAAGTTCTTTCAAAAAACTTGAGGTGAACTTAATTGGATTAACACAAAACTGCTTTGACTCATTACCATTTACTTCTTGAATAAATTTTTCATGATGTGCAAATTAGTTTTCACCAATTAGGAGCCAACTACCTCTTTAATTTGATTGGTTACACGGTTTTCTCTCATTTTATGATGTTATTTCTGATACATCGCAATGTGCGTGTGGTATTTTTTATTCTTGTTTTTTATTCTTGATTGCAAACAAATATGTTTCTGTTAACTGGTGAGTTAAGAGGGCAAATAACTGCCCTACACATTAAATGCACTGAACACAAATTAACTGCTTTTAAAAATCCTGTGATTACAATTGTGGTTGGAGCAAAAACCAGCTCACAGGGGGTCCCCAGGAACGATGCTGAAGACCACAGAGCTGAATAACAACGTTCACCTTGAAATGAGTGGCTGAGAGCAAAAGTCTACTATCTGACTTTTTTCAAGGTCTGAGGAAATAAGATTTGAAGTTTTGTTTGGACAGAAATCACTTTATTTTACACTTTACACTTTTCTGGAGTCAGTTGAGAAAATATGCATATTTTGTTTTGTTTGTACAAAATAAAATTATTTTTCTATTCAAACAACTTATTTTCTCAGAACTCTCAGCCGCTCAAATGAGAGTAACAAGCCTACCGATATAAATAAGTCCGAAAATGATCCAACTACGCATGCGTACTGGAAGTCATGGTCAAATAGCCTTAGAACTGTTAACCTGGTTCACGGCCAAAAAATATCGATATATATCGATATATATTTAGCCATTCAGCTAAAAAATATTGAGATATGACTTTTAGTCCATATCGCCCAGCCCTACCGGGCATTCACTTCACGTTTGTATTTACTGGTCTGTGTATTTGCATTATTAAGACAGTCTCGGAATTTTGGCTTTAAGACATTGCAACAGAAAGTGAATATATTGCTGTTTTTGGATCTTGGATTTGAGGGATTGCAGCAGAAACGAAAATTTAAAAAGTGGAAGTGAACGCGCCACACTCATTTTTGCGTTTGATTATCCTATCCTTTCTTGTTTTGTCTTTCAGATCGGTTGGTAACGTTACGTGAAACATCCCTCAGTCCAACATAGGAACGTACACGATGTTCGGGAAAATTGATAAGTACGGTTTCTATGACTATAGCTGGACTATTTATGTGGACAGTGGAAGTCGCGTCGGCACCATTATGTTTCGGTATAAGAATACCGGCATGATGCCCCGACTGGTTTCCCGATTAACTTATACCCTTGCGCATTGATGAGTTGGTTCGCTTGAATGGAAGCAGTTGCGGTGGCCGCTTTGATGAGAGCGACTTTAACTGTCAACATTGAAAAGAAGAAATTGAAGAAAATTAAGTTTAAAAGATCGCGCCAAGCTGGATTCGACACTCCATTGAGGTAGCTTCTTCTGTCTTCTCCACTACGTTGTTGTACTCACTATGCCACTGCAACACGACCAGCATTTGAATCCAGTCTAGCAACCCTGCTGAAAATTCCAGCTCTGACCAGCCTAGCCTGGTTTGAGCTGTGTTTTGGACAGTTTTAGTTGGTCGACCAGCCCTTCACCAGCTGACAATTCTAACTTGGCTAGCTTTGACCACCTTCATCTAGGTATAAAGACCAGCTTTAAACATTTAGACGAGCTAATGGTGTTGAAAACGCTGCTCAGACCATCTTAAACCAGCTGAGAACTCTAGCTGGTCTTAGCTGGAATTTTCAACCAGGTTAATTGACTGCAATAATCAGGCATTAATGTACTGTGAAATTAAAACAAATTTTTTACATATAGAACATTCGCAATGTCCAATTTTTGACGCCAATTAATGTTTCTTGGCGATATTGGTCGGCATTTTACAAAAATTAATGCATATTTTCTTCTAATGAACAGCCAAAGGTTGATTAAATATTAATATAGCGGATGCATTTGCTGCGCTTGCCCCAGCTAGAATCCCGGTCTTTTAAAAAGTTCCATTCGATTTTGTTGCATTACTAGCATAATCCGACCATTATTAGGCTAATCTTTCGCGCTGGATTGGTTTGGTTTGTTTCAGTCCTCCATGCTTGTTTTCTCTGGTACTGGCTGCGTGATTCCATCGAGATAGAGGAATGTAACACATCGTACCAGTCTAGCGTGAAAGAATCATAACATGGTCAGAATGTGTTTTTAATTTCCCCATTCACTCTCACAACCGATACCACTGTTAACAAGTATGGAGGTCAGTATTTTGCTGCCGGTACCAGGATTATTTCCTTAATCTTCCTATTGAATCTCGCTACCGATACGAAAGAAAACCGGTACAATAAAGGGACTTGGCTAATATGATAATATATCCCATGTGACAAAGTGCATTACCAGGCTGTGTTATGCATAATCTCCGTTTCACCGGGAATCCATTACCAAATCATCAGCTGGTAAACAGATGTAGGCGTGCGTAAAAAATTCTTTCTCCGTGAACATAAGATGAACTAAGATAGCTGCTTCATTTAGCGTGGCCGATAGTATTGGGTATGAGAAGGTGCGGCGCTAGTTTAATGATTATCAGCTCATTTTTTTTTACGTGCAAAACTTTCACAAATTTCTGAATTCATGATTTGATATTGCTGGCAAATGACCATGGTATAAGTGTGATAATCAACTCGTAGGTGTGCATTACATGGTTTAAAGGCACTTTGCGGTTGCAACCACCCTCCGGTCTGCGTTGGGTGGTTATTCGCCTCCGTGTCGTGCCTTAAAACTGTGTAATGCACACCTACAAGTTGATTATCCCTTACATCACATGCCCAAAGACAAAACATTGAGGGGAAAAGGGGAAACCTTGAAGTTCGTTCTTACACCCTCACTATATAGGAACTGCCTTGTGTTCACGAAAGTGATGTCACGTCCCCAATTAGCACAACTGTAACGATAACTTTTGTTTCATTATGATTCATGAACATGCATACATACTTTAACTGCTATCTACATCTGCTGCTGCAGTCTCTCTCAAATTGATATTCACAAAATCAATAACTGCTACCCTTACTCTAGCTCTTTCTCTTTTCAAATGTATAACTTGCTTTTGATAGGTTTTCCTTACTCCCTCGCCCTCATACACTCTCATTCATTCACTCCCTCACTCACACACACTCACACTCTCACTCTCCCCACCCACTTTGTCAATAATTTATCGGCTCCAGCTCATTACTGAACTTGCACTTCATATAATTGCGTGAGCTTTGCTTCATTTAGCACCCTTTTCTTGCGCCCACATTCTCTTACAGCACCTGGCGGCCCAGCCATTTACTAGGTTGCTCCTAGTCTTCTTTACGTTTGAATGGTATCTTTTTCTGGAGGAATTACTAATAATTTGCTTCTGTGTGGCCTTTTTTTATTACCACGAGTTCTGTTCTCTATATGGTTTAAATGGTCCACATCTTTTCAAAATAAAATTCATTACGTGGTGAACCAACCTCTATCCCATTTAACAAGTAGGGTTGGATCAGTTTCCTCTTCACTTTCGGATAGACCTTGTCGAAGTTAGGTGCTTGGTCCTCACCTGACGTAATGAAATTGCCAGTTTGCTATGGTGTTAGTGTACCGGTTTTTACAGGAATGATAATGGCTGCTCTGATTGGCCGTGATGGAACCCCTTCCACACCCAAAGGTAATTATTTCACATCAGACCAACCTTTCGTGGAACAGTGCCACAGTTGCACCTTCACCTCTTGTAACAATATTACTAAAATAGAGTTGGACACACCCAGTTTTGATCTGTGATACTGTTGCCTCTTGCATTTTCTGATTGAATTTACGTCATCAAATTAGAGCCTCTAGTCTTACTATGCTTTAAAACTGACTTAATCGTATATCGTCCTTTTGATCCTTGGTTACAAAATGTTTTTCATTCAATGACTGCCTGAACTCTGTAACGCAGAGACATCACCTGATCCCCAGTGATGCTCTGTCTGGCCTTCACTGCTGCGGTCTTCAGCTGTGCCTCCTCCACTGCTCACCTGATTCAGATAAAAATACCTTCAATTTAAAGTTTCAGTCGACACTGTGAGCTAATATTCATCATTTAATCACCAGTATGCTGTAGTGGACTGCTTAGATGACAATAAGTCCATGTCCAAATTTTTACTGTAGTATTAGTAGTACTTTTACTATCATTTTTTTATCGACATATCAATTGGTATTTGATCATTCCAGTGCTTTGTGTTGTTAAGTATTAAGAGGGTACCCACTATGCGCACATCTGCTGGATGCAGTGTCTAATCCCTCTATTCCTGTTAATACTGCCATGATCCACAGGTCATTTAATTAGAGTAGTGTACAGCTGGCTCCTGATGTCATCCAATCAACAGCGCTGTATCACGTGTAGAGCGTGTATGTGTGTGTGTGTGTTTGCACTGTTTGTGCGGTTGTACGTTATCTGCCTATCATCACTGCTGTATAAGATGGCTGCCCTGCTGACAGTGTCTTACATTTACACTGTGAAACGTGGGTGCTGTCATTTCACAGGGTTACAGAATCACTTCACTGTGTGGAAATCTATGATGTATTACTGTGGAACATGTCCCATCTATTGCCCCTATATGGGCTGGAGATGCACAATTTCCTTCATTATTTGACTTTGTACCTGGACTTAAAATGAGCGATCAAGCGCAGTCTCTTGGTTTAATTGATCTTATAATTGGACAGCAGGTATTGCATCAGTCCCTGCTGTGTTCATGATGTTGAACAATATTTTTAGCTGAACGCTGCAAATTATTCCTGCTGCAAAGCTGAGTCAGATGTTTGTTTTTGTGTGTGTGTGTGTGAGGTGTGTGTTTGTGTTTGTGTGTGTGTGTGTGTGGATTAGTCATTCTGTCACATTAGCATGACAAAGGTGCACAGTAGAGGACATGAATAAGGAAGATGCCCTTATTGGTTCCTGTATGAATCACTTGTGTGTTGGAGAGCAGATCTGAAAGCATGGCAAGTTGTTGTTAGAATGTGTGTGCCTGTTTGCAGTTTTTCTGGTTTTTCTGTTTGTTATCTCCGCGCTTCGGAAAAAGCGATGATATCGTGTGATTCAGTTCAGTGTCTGTCTTTTTTTATTATTATCTCCGCGCTTCCGAAAAAGCAATGATATCGCGTAATACAGTTTGGTGTCTGTCCGTCCAAAACAGTAACTCCTCCTAGGGCATTAGACCAATCAACCTGAAACTTTGGTGAGTGTAAGGTAGTGACCCAGAGGGGTGCACAACCCGAAAAAATAATGTTAGTAAGCTACAGATGTTATGACAGTTTTGCAATAACAACAAAAAGTTGAGTTACTTTTTATAAAAATTATTTATTCAACCACAAAAAATCAGGGCATCTTCGTATATGGTATGTACCAAAATGCTGTGGTTTGCTTATCTGTCATAACCCCTGAACCTCAAAATTTGATACAAAAATACTTCCATGTCTATACGTATCATAAATAATTGAGGAAATTAAGTTTTTAGCAAGTTTTATCTGCAAATTTTGAAAATGCTCCTGCAAACTGCTTGTTAGAGTATGCAGATTACGCAATAAATTCCATAGTTATGTCCAAAGTCAAACACCTGACCCATCTGTAGGTGCTATTGCCACAACGACAATTTTAAGTTCATTTGTGCCAGAGTGGACATTTTTAGGACATAAACAAGAATTATATAATAAACCTTTTAACCATGTATTGTTGGGTCATCTATATTGCATAGTAGGTTCACCAAATCATATTTTATGCAGTTACCAAGTCCTGCTAATAAAGATTTCGAGAGAGAATTTTGCTTACTTGCCAAATGTAAAAAATATGTACAAGAACTAAAGTCATTCTTCCAAAACAGGCAAAATAATACTGCAAAGACTGTTCTCTTGTATCTCCTTAACGTTACTAGTATTATCTCTAACGTCAGAACCCTGAACTAAGCCTTGAATGTCATGAACACGGATTATTTTTGAACATGCTCCGTATGTGTCGGAGTGAACAAACATTTGGACATCATCCATGGTATCTCCGACTTTGTCCGTGGATTCAATCATTTCATTTAACTGGCCATAGTGGCTTTAGCAACCATGGATGTTTTGTCTGGGAGACTAAATTGTTGTCTGGGAGTTGCAGCCCTCAAACATAGGCGTGAACGATCGTTCAGTTCACGCAGGGGTTACGCAGATCCAAAAGCGAGCAAACATTTTCCCGTTCGCGCAAAACAACGTAGCGAAAATAAATAAATAAATATTTTTTTTTAATTTCTTTTGACCGGCAATCAAAACAAAACATGTTCAGCTTGATTTCCCCCCCCCCTCTTCCATAAAACCCAGGAGAGCTCAGAAAGGGAGGCAATACACCCCATTCACATGTCCCCGCTCGTTACATCGGCAAATGTATATGGCTATAACATTACAGCCAATGGGGAATTAGGGGGGCACAGCACAGGAATAAGGTCCTTTGCCACACCGTCAAATCTGAGGTAACGTTTGACTCTGGCTGTCAACTTGCTTGAAGAAGATTCTCGACATTACCACAAAGAAACCAATGTAAGTAAAATAATAATAATAATAATATAACTACTCTAGAACTTGTCTAAACCGTCCTTGTATAAAATAGAAACTTGCTTATATCGGACAACAGCTCTAGTCCCGATTTTTCTGTCATGTTTTCCCATTAAATAAACATTGAATATACTGGTTTTTATTTCACAGATATTTGCTTACATCGGACAAAATATCCAGTCCCATCACAATGCATTTCCATTGAAAAACACTCGCATATTCCGGAGAAGCTGTTTTGCACCATGCACATAAACAATTGCAACAGAGCAACGTAATGAAGTTCAGCTTTCTTACACTGTTATAAACTGACTGAATTAAAAAGTTAAATTGAAGAATTGTCCTCTTGTTATTTTAACTGTAGCCTAAGTGGAGTCCTGCACGCAATTTGCCGTGATTTACATTTAATATGGACAGAACTCTGTTGTAACTTTATTGTAAAATTACAGTTAAAATAACTGGCAAAAATGTGCTAGTCTATAACGGTGTGTTTGCGGAAACTGACACTGATGCGGTTTCATTTACACACTAGTTTTTTTTTTTTTCCTGTTTTTTTTTTCTTCTTCGTCATTGATCCCATTTGGAGCAACACGCAGTAGCCAATCATCCTGTTATCCATTGTGTCAGGGCAAAGACAGACTCAATGAAGACAAGTAGGTATGTGCACTCAGAATGGAGTTGTTCTGATCTTTATACACAAAGTAAACATATAAATTCAATTCATACATGTATACAACGGATAGAATCTGTTATGCGCATGCAGCGGATACAATCTGTTTTATGCGTACAACGGATTTTGTCCGTTTTATGCATACAGTGGATTTCGCTTATAACACACAAAATTAGCTGGCCCGATTTGAATTCGTTATACGCAAGTTTTACTGTAGACTGCATATATAATTGTTTTATAAAGATGTAGGTCATTGTTTGTTGTATTGGAGAGGTTAGCAGTATAATGATAAGGGAATGATTTATTTATTTATATGGGAGCGACATTCCCTGTAGGCCTAGCTAAATCTCTTCAGTTTGTAACAAAGTGACGGACAGACTAGTTTGGAAATTACTGAAGTTAACAGCCTTCCTATCTATTGTAACATTAAGCCTGATCATAAACGAAGTGTAATTCTGTGTTTATTAACATGGTTTGCTAGCTAGCAGACACTCGGGAATCTGTCTAGTTAGCTCGTGGTGGCGCACTCTGACCACTTCAGTCATGAATGTCAGTGAATGAGTTGATGTTAGAATTAATACTGTCGATCTAGCTGTTACTAGGCCTATTCTTTTATTAATAGGGTAAGCTGTACTTCAATGTAAGGTTAAAATGTAGGCCTATATTAGGCAAACAACATTAGCGATGTTGGTATTCCACTGGCTACCTTGTTGATGAACATTTTCCAAATGAAAAGATCTCAAGTCATATCCTGATAGTACTAATAAACACTAATGTGATACTCAGATGAGTCTCTTAAACTGGTTAAAGAGAAAGGCGGACAGTGACTGCAGAGGAGCTAAGGTTAGTGAATGAAATTGGGGCGGCAATGTCAAATTGGCTTCAAGAAATTTCTGTGTTAAGCCACCCCATTTTGCTAGTATCTTTTGTCACAAAGAAAAGCTTAAAATCAATACAAAAATGGTACTTTGTGACTAGTGCCATTTCAAGTTCAACTATGGTCATGCTTTATAGTGTTAGCAGATAACTTGAATCTGTTGATTGTTTAGTCACTCGTAATTTGCCCAGAAAACTCACCAAAATCCCCATTTAAAGTGCAATTTTTTAAAATTTTCTTTCGGGGAGAAATCCCCCAGACCCCCCTACAGTTGCTAGGTTACCGACTCAAAAAATTCTAGGGGAAACACTGGTGAATGTCAAAACTTTTCGAAAATGGTGGTTTAAAGATAACTCTTCTATGGATTTGAACAACGAAGGAGACATTTCGTGCCTGTGAAACCTGTTTTGGCGTAACCCGTTTGCATAACCTATGGGTTACGCAAAAAAAGTGCTTAACCAAACTATGGGTTACACGAGGTAAATTCCACGTAACCCGTTTTCTGGTTAAGCAGATTTTTCAAGTTTTGAGGGCTGAGTTGGAGCAGGCAGATTATCCAGGCTACTTAGTCAGGATCTCTTGAACAGAGAGCGTGTCCCTTTCAGGCTTTGCGGGCCATACGAAACGATTCTGTCCAACCGGGGGCTTCATAAAGTTGATGGTAGCTGATTCATCTTGAATGTCTTCCACTTCTGCTGGAAGCCAAATATTTTTTCATGTTTTGTGTTGGAGTGGACAATCACTGGACATCGTGCTTGCCCAACATGTAACGATGAAGCATGCGACCTTTCAGAAACTTATAGTTGCTAAAATTATTATTGCATATTTGCCTGTGTATTAAACAGAAAATGTCTTCTATTTAGCAACTCTAAAGACACACAACAAGCAGAACAACTAATGTGTCGGAGTGGACGCATTTGGACGGAAGATAATTGGTACCTTGACAACAAGTGGAAGCACCAACTATGTAAAATATTGAACTTTTGTGGAATATCTCTTCATAATGGTTGTTATATACATCCAAAATAATTGGCTTCCCCATTCTGTGGCAATAGGTACAGACCAATGTGTTGGAGTGGACATGTTGGACAGACAGTATAAAGTAGGATTTACTGCTTTTTGAAGTATTGTTGATGGCCTAGGTTAGCGAAAAATTGCCCTTAACAGACACTCAAAAAGTACTCCAACTAACCAACTATTATCACACTGATCAGTATCAGTGCTTTGTCACTGCAACAAGCAGATTATCATTTGTACAGCGGAATGGCGGTTCAGTGAATTCCCCTCTCACTCATTGCTATGACTCCCATAACGTTTGTTGCGGAGCGTGGAGATTTGCGATGGCACGCCATCAACATACATCTAGTTCTATTGACATGAGAACAGAGCTTGTTTAATTGGAATGAGGTTGATTATTGAACACTCGGGTTCTTCTCCAGTTGGGGGAGTTGGTATGGAGCCAGAAGTTTGATTATTTAAGGATGGGAGATCAGTGACCTCCTATTTTAGTTCCCGAGCAACTCTGCACAAGCGCTGCAGCCCTGTTGAAGCAACAACCTGGTGTTTGTATGTTGTCATTTACTGGACTCCCAAAGTGCAGCTTGCTTCCAGTGTGAAACTTCTCTCTTGTGATTCTGAACAGATCCTGTGTGCGTTTGTGCGTATTTGAGGGAGAGCAAATTTGCTGCCCCCAGAGTCCAGCAGGTACTGAAAGTGGCGCAGTTTCCAAAAATTAGGCGGGGGCTTATTTTTCCGAGGGTAAGCAAGAAAAATACCAGTGATGCAGTCCTGTCCACCTGCCAGATGGAAGGATAAATGCTGCAGGATGTCTATCGGCAAAGAGAGGCCCGGATCCTCTGCTACCCTGAACCCCCTGGCGCCATAGAGACCGTTGGGTGTGATGGGAAGATGTGCTGCAGCAGAGCGACTCATAATGTCAGAGAGGAGCTGGGCCCCAGAGGAGGAGGTGTGAGGGAGGTGCTGGAGTGACAGAGGCACCGGGCGGGAGGTATTGGTGGTGGTTGAAGACCGTTGTCAAGGCAGTGGTAGCGACTACCCTGTTGGAGCCTGGTACCCTTATTCAAGGGCAATTAAAATATATCCGTGCGCCGGGGTCAGAGTGAAATGGAGACTAATTTTGCGCAGAATTTGTTTGAGTTTATACGGTTAAAATGATATTTTGAATAATACATGAACAGGCATGAATCATTAAAGATAATGAAGGTCATATAAAATAATTGGCTGTTATGGGGGTGGGAGGGTGGGGGTAGAGCAGTGAACTGGCAGACTGGCAAAAAAGTCCAAGACTGGCAGGGCATTTTCATACATAAGACGAGCAGCAGGAACTGCGGGCTGTGTGGTGGTATTGGGCAGGGATTCATGTGGCGCAACAAAAAATAAATTGTCTGTTTCCTTTAATCTGACCGACCCTCCATAAAACGATACCCATCGGTTCTAAAAGTGTTATGACGACTGTTTAAGAATATAATTAATGAATACCGAGCTGACTGTTTTCCTCCTTGTGCAGCATCTGGATATTTAAGTCTTTTTTTTTTGTGTGTGTGTGTTTTAGCAGCACCAAATGCGCAAATTGATTGAAACGAAACATAGATCGCACTTTCACAGCAACGGAGAGCAGGGAAAAATGTTATCTTGGTTTTTGACAAAACTGAATTAAATTTGGTAACTGCATTTACAATACCTGACAGTGTATGATACACCTTAGCTTGCCAAGATCGATATCATTGGAATGATACTATGTATTGTCCCAAGAGCGTATCACAAAATGCACGGAACCATCCGTCAAACTGTCTGCTGTGACAGCTTGATGACAGTGTGTCACTCTTTAAGTGATGGGGATGAACCAAGGAAGTGGATTAATGCCGTCCTGCCATTATTGACCATTTTTCACAAAAAAAGTAGGCATACAGTAGCGAGCAAAAATTTACTCTTGCTAGCTAGCACCTTAAATTGAAAAAGGAGCTTGCAAAGCTGCATTTCGTCATATGCTACATTGCAGAATACACCAAAAAAATCACTGCAGTGGAAGTATGGAGACGAGCGGTGAGCGTCCTGTGGCATTGCCCTGTTAGTCTGCATCTGTACCGAGGGATGCAGGTCTGGGAGGTGCAAGCAGACCTCATGTACTCTGAATTGTATTGCCCCATCTTGACTGGAAACAATTGCCTCCGATTGCATTGCTAAATGTAAAGGTGGGAGTGCATAGCTGTTTACTAATGTAAATTTAGCGCCCTTGCTACAAGATTCCCCAGTCGAGTGTTTGCAGCGACTTGCAAATTGAATGCTGAAACTGTGCTAGAATTGTTGCTGCACATCTTCAAAGACAACTTAAACCTGAAAATGAACGTGATAAGCTACATGTATATATTGCCCTTAATTAGCTGTCAAAAGTCTTATCAGCTCAAACCATCTCACAGCAACATTATTTTAATTGATTTTTCCCCAGATTTTTCTGCCAGGGAATATTAGTGCAGCTTTTTGAAAATTCATTGGTTTAACTGATTTGTCTTGTTTGAAAGGGAGACCTGTGAGATTTTTTCAGTCTAAAGCGAAATGAGGAGGCAGGGTACATCATCTTTTTATTCTTCTTGTATTCCTGGTTTTCTTTTCAGTCTTACAGTCTACTGTTTGGTAAAAGCTGCAGCCGCACTATGGACTTGGATGGATCCATATCCGCTGCTGGTGTTTTACTGTTAAATTTAAGCCTATATGCTGTAATTGGAAAGTATTAGGTGATGTTGAAGTTAATTGAGCATCATTGTGAAATGAGTAATCACCATATATATTGACAATGTGAATTACACTGTCTTATGTTTTTCAAGCCTACTTTTAAATTTTATGAGGAGAAATGTAAAATGTCCACCTTGGTTTTGTTTATTTTTTATTTTTTTTTTTTTTACTGTTTGCACCTTGAATTACTATCACAGGCTACCACAGTGGTGTGCAAAATCTGTTATAATTCCCCTGTCATGGAATAGCACTGTAAAAAAGAAAACGCATCGGAAGGAGAAACTGATTGAACATGATCATTTTAATTCTGTTTCAGATGCTTATTTCAGTATATATTTTCTACAAGATCGGTGTTCTGATTGATGACAGCCCTAAAAAATTAGATGGGGGGGGGTGTAATAAAAATCCTACCCACCGACCCTACCTCAAATTCTTGACATTACCGAAAAAACACAGGATTTTTCTTGTTCAGCCTATGAAACCAGAATGAGCTGAGAAAGCGAAGCGAGCAGGTACCAGGCTGACGTGCTGTGGTCCTGAGGGGGATATTACTGGCTCCTGAGCTCGATACCAGTCCTCTGCTGTCATGGACAATTGCTTTCCGTTACCCAGCTTCCTGCCAGTTTAAGTAAAGGGGACAGTGAGGGGAAAAAATTGGGATTGGCTGGCTCTCCTTTAAAAATCACCTCAACCTGTGGTTTGGTTTGGTTTTTTTGTAGCCGATGGATTGAGGGGGGTATTAGATGCTGAGCTCCTTGGTCAGGGCCGTGTTCAGACTGGAAGCATGATTTAATCTGCGTGTGATTGCTGGCAGTTGAGCGGGTCTCTGGGTGACACTGGAACGGATAACTTGAACAGATAATGGCTCTTATTCGCAGGCACTGCCTCAGTGTCTCGCTCTGCCACCTGGGGCCTATTACCGTCCTCTCCCTTACATTTCTCTTCTTCTCCCTACCAGTACAGAGGCGCCGAGTTGGTGCCTTTTGTTTTTCAGTGTAGACTCTGTGGATGGGGAGAGAAGGCCCTCTGAGAACAGAGTCTCTGAGCGGGTACGAGCTAACTCGCAGGAGTACAAGCGAATGGAACCCAAATGAAAAAAACAGGAAAGCGCAGAGTAAAAACAGGAAATGTATTTCATTGATTAATGTACAACGGGACCTCCTGTGGAATGAACTCCCAACAAAACGATTGGCTGGCAGAGGTGTTGCGTCATCACTGTCTGGAGAGAAGAAGCGTCCTGTGCTCTTGCTCGTTTTTGATTTATCCTCTCAGACTTGCGCTTTTACACTGACTCGGTCGCACACGGATAGTTAGCATACCAATACAAATGAGAAAAGGTAGCCGACAGCCTTGGAAGTGTTCGTTTTTACTTGAAGTAACTTGTCCCAGTTTGTGGTTCCTGCGCGCTTTGTGTTTCTTCTTTCTAGAATTATAATATAACGTATCACTTAATTATGGATAAAGCCAAGCTATGTGAAAACTTCTGGTGAGCTGATGTATGAGTATGAGACATTACTCAATATAAGGGTGTCATCAAAACAAATAATATTCAGTGTAAACACGCCTGTTCTTTCACTGCTGTGCGAATGAAATGATACTCCAAAGATTAAGCATCTGGCCCTGTCCTTTTGACGGGCTCCGTTCGTTTTTGGCCTCAGCGAAGACTGCTGATTCTGTTCTTTTATATATGCTTTCCACTTCTAATTGAGATGCCGTGTCTGCTGGGTATTCTGAGGGGAAAGACACAAATGATCTCCATTAGCAAAGCGGTTTGCAGGGCTGCGCCTTGTCTCAGGCCCTTTGTCCGTAAGACGCTCGGTAGGCGAAGCATTTACATGGAGTGGCCACCACAGACCCTGTAATTGCTTCATGTCTCTTTGTTGCTCAGGGTTTTTAATTAAAACTGTGAGTCACGGTTCTATTTGCTCTTCTGCAGGAAGGTATTAGCCCAGATCTGTTTATTATGTGCCATCCACTTGAGCACTGACAAAGAAGAAACATGTTACTGTTTGTTTTGCATCTCGCTGGAATATGGTGGGTATAGTAGAACTGTGTGTGTGTGTGTGTGTGTGGTGCAGGTTAGGAGAGAAACTGGCACAGTTTCTATTCTGAATATTGCTGCAAGTGCAGCTTGTTGATGAAAGCATGTCAATGCTTTGTGTGTGATCTAAATCAAGTTCTCAAACTTTTATCTTGGGACTGCTGATGCGTTTGTACAGCCAGGTGTAAGGAATTGCAGTGTCCTGATTTGAAGAATCATCATTGTTTCATTTTTGTTATGTTTTTGAGAAGATACTGTAGGCCTTTACACTTCAATCAGCTGTCAGAATGGCCTAATAATAGGCCCAATGTCTGCTGGGCTAAATATGGAAGCTAAGATCTTTGGGCTCATTTCGACATAGAAGCCTCTGTTTCATGCTGTATTCATGCTGGGCCTTTCTCAGTACTGTAGCTGTACCTTCATCCGAGAGAAAAATCTTATTAAATGAAGACTCATAAGACTGGCCAGTTTTGACATCTCTGTTCAGAGGTATAGAAAAGCAGACTGAGGTTAGTGACTGTTAGCTTATGGATGAGCAAATATTGTGTACGGTTGGCAGAAGAGTTGTCTCACTCGCAAATCAATTAAAAGTGATCTATATAACTCTTACAACAGGTATTGCTGTTTGTATGTTGTCCTGTACTCTTGTCGAACTTACATGAAAAATGCGGTTAGTTTACTACAGTTGCCATTGACTGGATATTATTGTTTTGTTCTACATGTTGGCTGCGTTACTCGTTGGGTCAGGCAACAGAATGGATGTGATGCTGATTACCATTTCTGATTTAACCTAATAATATTGTTTCATTAAGCATCCTTCAAAATTCTCCTTTCATATTTTGGTGAGATTTTACGCTAGCTGTTGTGAACAGCTCAAGGCACACATGCTTTTGATCATGATTCTCTAGTTTTTGGACGAGTGATTAAGGGTTGCATTCTTTGTTTGCAAACAGTATCTGATCGGCAATAACTTCTTTTATCAGGTAGTCTTGCGCTACTGAGTGCGATTTGACTGCGATAGGATTGGCAGTACATGTGCTGTTGTCTCGAGGGCCGAGGGCACATTCTGCAGCTGCAACAAGGCCGTTTCAAGGTTTTAGCTGCTCTAGTACTGTACCTTTTGGCAGAATGAACTGAAACTCTGACTGAGCTGGCAGTGATGTAAGGCAGTGGGAAAGTGTTGGACACAGATCTTTGAGCAATTCACTGCAGGGTTGTTAGATTTATGTTTTTCTCTTGTACCATTACTTGAGGGGGCCTCTCTAAAGCACTTGGAGAATTTAATTCTTTCTAAATATCCATTGGGATTGTATTTTTTTTTTTTTGGAATTTATGCTGTTAACAATACTGTTCATTAATTGCTAGTATAGTTTTTGTTTTTCTATGCGTTGTGTGTGTGGGGTGTGGGGGAGGTTGCTGGTTTACCAGTGAACATTTGCACATTTTTCTCGTACCCTTTAACAAAAAACAGAAAAGGCACTTGTAATCGGTTTTCCCTGAAGTTGGTTCATTGTCCGTCAAAAAAAACCCTTTTTTTTCATATCACAGGATAATCTAACATACATATTCTGCATCTGCTGCTTGAAGTGCTTCACTGAAGCTACATCACATAAATATTGAGAGAAATATTCAAACCCAGGACATCATGTTTTCTTGGCCACAGCATTACATCAAATGGAAAATATCACGATATTGAACGTAATTTTAGACACATTCGGCAAGACCTATTTTGAATTGTTGGAAATCTTGGGATCTCCACTAGAATTTAAAATGGGTTTGAAGTTCCACAGGTCTGAATGCAGCAGCCACATTTGATGGACTGATATATGGGTCCGTATGATTAATGGGGTTAATTTGCTGCTACTAATTTTTTCTTTAGAAGGAACCTGGAGATTCTACCTCAGTTTCAGTTTGCTTTGTGTCATCTTGATTTCCTGAAGCTGCTTCAAGGTTTGACTGAATTAAGCAAGAGTTTCTGAATTGATGCACTTAAAAATGAGCTACTTCCGCAGCGAAAAATGGGTGAAGTGCACCAATTTACTTATTAGCGTACAATTTTAATTTGATCCAGGGCACATGGGCATCAGTTTGTTTTGTGTCATCTTGATATCCTGATGCTGCTTTGAGGTTTGTTTGAATTGATGCACTTAAAAATGAGTACTTCCGCAGCAAAAAAAGGGTGAACTGTGCCAATTTACTTATCACCGTACAATTTTAATTTGATCCAGGGCATATGGCATCGGCACGTCATTATCTTCTTCGATAGGCATTAATGCTATAATTCCGTGTCATAGGGAACATGCACATTCTGTTTTTGATGAACATTCTCTTAAAGCCAGAGACTGAGAATTTCCAAAATCTTTGGGGGGGAAAAAAAAAAAACAGCCCGAAAAATGCAAAAAATTACCTGGGAAACTGCCTTTCTTTACAACCCAGTTTGCAAAGATGTTCTTGTTTTTTTTTTTTTTTTTTTTTTCTTGGAGGCTAGAAATAGTTGGTGGAAAGTGCTCCTTGGTGCCTTGGCTGGCCTGCTCCTGGTACAGTCACTGAGAGAAGGGCCATTGTCACAGTGTTGGAGAATGTGAGGAGGAACAGCAGTAGGACTGAATGAGGGAAATGCTTTGTGTCTGATGCCTGTGGCTGGTACCCTGCAGTGTGAAGGCCTGCTTTGTGCCACAAAGATGTCACTGCCTGACATCCCACAATGCCCTGCTCAGTCTCAGACAGGCATTGTGTCCAGCCTGCTTTTGAGACTTTTACGCAAACATGTCCTCTAGACACTTCGCTTCAGTTGCCGTCTTGCTCCAAGGTCAACGAATCTGAAGCTGCCTGCTTGGAGTCTGATTGGTTCATATTTCTTTTTTTTTTCATATTTAATCCACTGTCCACTCCTTAAACATGTCTGGCATACAATTCAATTGTTTGTGGATATAGCCAGCGATGAAGGCTGTCCCATAGCTTCTCTTATCTTGTGCCGATTATGTACGGACGGATAAAGTCCAGGTCGTGAATAACTCATTTTCTTTTGGAAAATCAGCTACTTTAGTTTGTTTGCACCTGATGACATTTTACGTTCCTGCACAAAGAGACTAACGGAGCCTTCATTGTATTTTGCTGCCACATTTGGCCGTCAAATGAGTTGTGTAGCATTGCTTTTTTTTGGGTCTGGCCTTGCAGTTCGTCACACAGGTCTCTTTAAACTAAAAGGGGAGGGCAGTTCCTCCTCATAGAATCCTTGATGTAATTATTTCATGACTGATGTAATGAGACCAGACTGTATAGTAGTAGATGGAAGGGTGAGAATGGAGGCATGTCTGCCCACTAAAGGTGGCCTGTGCAATTTACATATTACCAAATACTATGCGGCCTATGTGAGAATAGCTGTGCAGTGTAGTCATGGCTCCAAGGTTTTTGGTTCCAGTTTACACCTGGGGCACCGATGTTGAACATTGATGCCTGGAATTCAACCTGAATAGATTTAGTCAATAAAATCTGGCTGCACAAATTGATATTTACAAAAAGGTGTGATATTCTCTGGTCATACTGGCTACTTATTTGTGCTAAATGATATAGTGACAGTTTATGATTAATGCCTGACCCCTCAAAATCTCAGATCCTATCTATGGGTTTGTATGCTGTATTGAATCCTGCGAAACTTCAGGCCTATTTTATATTCTAGTGGAGGTCCCAAGGTTTCCAAAGCTTCCTAATATATTCTGGTATTAGGGAAATTCTGATTGGGACATAAGTATTAATTGCTTCACAAGATAAAGATGTTTTCCATTTGATGTAATGCTGAGGTCATAAAAACATGGAGTCCTGGGTTTGAATATTTCTGTCAATACAAGTGTGACATAGCTTCTATGAAGTGCTGCGACCAGGAGATGCAGGAGATGTATGTGATCGTCCTGCAATATGAAAAAATGACTTTGACTCTATTTAAAGATGACCCATCATGCTCCATGTACAGTGTATTTAGAAAATGTTCAGACCCCTTCACCTTATTCACATTTGTTACATTGCAGCCTTATGCTTAGAATCATTAAAATTTATTTTTTCCCCTCCTCAATCTTCACTCAATGCCCCACAACGACGGGGCATAAACAGAATTTTTGCAAATTATAGAGGAAAAACTTGATTTGGCACAAGTATTCAGACCTTTTTCCTTATTATCTAGTTGAAGCACCTTTGGCAGGAATTACAGCCTTGAAGCTTCTTGGGTGTGACACAACAAGCTTTGCACACCGGGGGGGATTTTCTGCCATTCTTCTCTGCTGATCCTTTCTAGTTCTGTCAAGTTGGATGAGGACCATCAGTGGGCAGCCATTTTGAGTTTTCTCCAGACACGTTCAATTTGGTTCATGTCGGGGCTCTGGCTGGGCCACTCAAGGACATTCACAGATTTGTCCCCAAGTCACTCCTGTGTTGCTTTTGCTGTGCGCTTTGAGTCATAGTCCTGTTAGAAGGTGAACCTTCAGCCCAGTCTGAGGTCCTGAGCGCATTGGATCAGGTTTTCATTAAGGATGACTCTTTACTTTACTCCATTCAGCTTTCTCTCTACCCTGTCCAGTCCTGCAGTCCCTGCTGCTGAAAAACACCCCCACAGTATGATACTGCCACCACCATGCTTCACCATTGGGACGGTATTTGGCAGATGATCAGTGATGCCTGGTTTCCTTCAAATAGGACACTTAGAACTGAGGCCAAACAGTTCAATCTTGGTTTCATTAGACCAGAGAATTTTGTTTCTCACAGTCTGAGAGTCCTTTATGTGCTTTTTTTTTTTTTTGCAAACTCCAAGCGGGCTTTCATGTGACTTTCAGTGAGAAGAGCTTTTCGTCTGGCTGCTGTGGCATAAGTGAGATCGAGTGCTCCAGTGACGGTTGACCTTCTGAAGGTTTCTCGCATCTCCACACAGGATCTCTTGATCTCAGCCAGAGTGACTATCGGGGTCTTGTTCACCTCCCTTACAAAGGCCCTTCTACCCCAAATGCTCAGTTTAACAGGGCGGCCAGCTCAAGGAAGAGTCCTAGTTGTTCCACGCTTCCTTTGGTTAAGAATTATGGGAGTGATTGTACTCTTGGGAACCTGCAATGCAGCAGATTTTTTTTTTTTTTCTTCTTCTAGTCTTGGCCAGATCTGTGCCTTATCGCAATCCTGTCTCTGAGCTCTGCAGGCATTTCCTTCCACCCCAGGACTTGATTTTTGCTCTGATATGCATTGGCAGCTGTGAGACAGGTTTCTGTCTTTCCAAGCTATGTCTGATCAGTTGACTTAACCGCAAGTGAACTCCAGTAACCTCTCAAAGATGATCTAGGGAAACAGAAGGCATCTGAGCTAAATTTCCAGTGTTATAGCAAAGTGTCTGAATACTGAGGTCAATGTGACATTTCAGTTTTTCCTTTAAAATAAATTTGCAAATAAGAGATGTGAAAAAGAGACTTTCTGAATGCACCGCATGGAATCATTATCGCCACCGCATCTGCCACAGATCCTTTGTGTTCACGAGATAACTCAGAAGTTATTTTATAGATGTTTTTCAAATTTTATATGCCTTTAGATCTTAGGCGGAGAACTAGATTATTAACGATAACACCTGAGTTCCATCATATTGCCTGATATGTAAGCAATATCAGTTTGAAATTTTGCTATTAGATGCTTTCACTCATAATCAAATATTGCTGAATACTACTGCAAAAATCTCAATAGATTAAGTCATAGGTTAAGTAGTTAAATTTATTACTGACCAGAGGAAAAATAAATCTGTGTATTTTTCATTATAGTGGGTAAATATAGGTAGTCTGAGCATATATAAGTTAAAAATGGGATCAGTTCGCAATAATTGAATAAGTTTATAGTTAAGTTTGTCAAATCACCACAGAAAAAATATTTAAGTGTATTTTTAATTATTAATGAGTTATTATAGCAGTGAGAGCTTATTGACCTCAAAAATGGTTTCAGTTTATTTTAATAAGGTAGAAGAGTTAGTTTTATAAATAACTTTATAAAAAGTAGTTGCTTGTCTTTTATTCAAGGGTTCATTTGCACAGTTTGAGCATATCTAAATTAAAATTGGGTAGCTGGGCTTTCTTTTGGGGGGGGCTTTCACCAATATACCCTTTGCTGTTAGGGGCAACAGTATAGGCTTTTTTTCTAAGTTATAATATTTTTTGATGTCTGTATAGCAACCATTAGTTAACATTCAATTTATTGCTCTAGCTACTCCATTAAAAATGGGCTGAATTTGATTAGAAACAGTTACCCATTTTAACTTTCACTATCGACTGGTCTCGTTCATTGCCTCTAGCTGAACTGGCAATGGTTCCAAAATTCACATTTTAGTAACTAGCTTGCAAATAAACCAGACAATGATTAAAGAAGGGAAATGTTTGCATTCTAGCTAAGTTGATTGGTTTTGGTAGTATCACTTGGCTTGCTAGCGTGTTAGTTGTATCAACAACTCCTAACTAGGGTTACACTTGAAATTCAGTTTGACTATTAACAGACATTGGAAACTGTGCTAGCTGGCCATCTACAGATTCTCCTCAAAAATATTTGTATATTGAAACCACTGCTTGTTTGTAAGTTATGAGGAGCACAATTTGTCCCCTTTTAATATGATTTTGAATTGCTTGGTTTGCATCCAAGTTGGTGGCATAAAGCAATCAGACAAAAAGTGGATAACGCACATGTTCAGCTACTTATGGGTTTTTGCAGTTTGAAGCTGGGATGTTGCCATGAAAAATAACCTCTGGGTGGAGATACTCCAATGAGGAGGGGGGAACAGTTCTCTCGAACCTGCTTGTGACGTAGAAAGGGGGGCCAAATCTGAGTGCCATGCCAAATACCACGTTTTATGTTAAAAACAACCCACTAAAAAATTACTGGGTTGTATTACTTCAGTTAGCAGGTTGGCAAGCAGTCCAAATACTGAAATGTGTGCACACAAGAACTGAAAAATTGAGTTTTTCAAACCCCCTTTGCGCAATATAGACGCCGGTGTCTGTGAATTCCAAAATTTTATTCCCAAATAATTCTGTAATTGTCCCCTGCCGCGCGGAACATTGTATTCACGACCGTCCGTCCGTCCGTCCATACATACGTCCCGAATCCTTGTCAGAACGAATTGACGGATTTCCTTCAAATTTCATGTCAAGATGTATTAGGGCGATACCCCGGCGTCAGTCGATTTTGGTGACCTTCGCGTCACTCTCAAGGTCACACCGAGAGATTGTTTATTTTGACACAATTTAACATCTTGTGGCGGGGGACAAAGACATGTTAGTGGCAAATACTTGTTCAGTTTCCAAATGTCTTGCTTCATTGGAATAATTTCCTACAGTCTCCGTGACACAAATACTAAGTTATAAAGCCTAAATAGGCTCATGCACAACAGGGTAAATTGGCAATATTTGTATTCTGCGCAAAGGGGTTAAGGGAAAACTTGCTAAAGCACTCACTTACAGACACTCGCACTCGCATGCATATACACCCACTGGCCATTACGCCAGTAAAGAACATATTTCCTTCAGTGTCACTACATTTGAAATTTAAGTTAATCTTTTGTTTAGGGGTAAAAGAGCAGTCCTTTTTCCTGGAATGGGTTAAAATAAGTCCAGTTCTTTAACCAGTATTTCATAGTGCTACTGGTGCTTAAAGGAATATGGAAATTGTGATTTCTTTGGATAAAGACCTACAGTATACCCACAAAAGAATGGTGCTAATGCTGAAAGTGATAGGGGCTTGTTGATCTTTGAGACCAACATTTCTCGCTCTGCTTCTTTCTTCACAGATTAATGAACTGAGCCACATTCAGATCCCGATCATGCTGATGCCTGATGATTTTAAAGCCTACTCTAAGATCAAGGTGGACAATCACCTCTTCAACAAGTGAGTGTGCCGCAGCTATTGCATACAGCATGGTCCTTAATGTCTATACAGGATGTCTGTCACAAATTATGAACATGGTTTCAGTGCGAAGGTTTCATCTCTCTGTCAGTGCATTGTTTGTATTAAAGATATTTCTGTGGAAATTCCTCTTTATTGGACTGGTTTCCGTGAAGAAATACAGGGCTGAGGTATAGGAGAGGGGGAATGACATTTGAGATACGACCTCAGCCTGAATCAAACCCAAGTGCTCAAGGGTTGCCACATGAAACTTGGCATTTTAAACTGGTTGTGCTAACGAGGATTCCCCAGTGCATCGGTTTCTTAAAAAGATTACGACTGCCACTCTCATGCCGTATTCATCTCAAGGCATTTTCAGGTTTTTGTTTTGTTTTTAAGTTTTTCAGGTTGTAAAACAGATTTTATGTCAGTTTTTATCTCATCATTTTTGGCATAATATTTATTTATCTATTTATTTATTTTTACAGGGAGAACATGCCAAGCCATTTTAAGTTCAAGGAGTACTGTCCCCTTGTCTTCAGGAATTTACGGGAAAGGTTCTCCATCGATGACCAGGATTTTCAAGTACGCAACTGCAGCCTGTCTGGATCACCAGCTCAGTCCCTTTTCAAAAACAACATATGCCTCTGTTTTAAAGAATGATGCAGCTCTCTTCCAGTTATGATGGTTTGTGATTCCTGCAAAGCCAGCACTGCACTCGAGAATGTCATTTAGCCAAAAATTGCGATGCTTACAGGAGCTACCAAGTGTGACATGGTCCTTGTGCTGATTTATATCTTTGTTTGCAGTCGTCACCTCCTCCATTATATTGTGGGTTGCATTTCCCATTGTGTCGATTTATTGGTTTTAGATGTAAAGTTGGCACTGTTTCTCAGAGCGCAAGTTCCATCACTCACCACACCTTATTTTGGATTAAGTCAAATAAACAAAGAATGAATGATCACTCCACCCTTCTGATGTTCTTAGCTTTTAAGTAAAAATAGCTGGCTGAACAACTTTGCAGTGCAGTACAAATCAGAACATGGCAGTGGCAGCAAATGGCCAATCCCAAGTGATTCGTCGGGGATGACATCACAAGGTTTTGGGATTGCTGTTCCGCTGGGCATTGGCATCCTTGAAAGGGTGAGAATTAGAAATTTTAACGAGTGCTGAATTATGTATGCTATATTTCTGTCAAGCTGGAGTACACTGAGTGATTAATAATGCAGTTGCGCTCCTGCTGATGGTTATACATGATGAATAAGAAGGAAACCCTCGTTAGTGCTGAACGGTTCTCAAAGGTTTTTGAGTGAGGAAAGTACTTGTTCATTTTATTCTTTTTCTAGAATAATATACACTTCTTTCCATTTGTGTTTGGGAGATAGAATGTTTCTTAATGGTCAGAACACCATTTCGGCAGATATACGTCAGTTGTTGTCTGACTGGCATGTTTTTGGATTTATTTGTTGCAATGACAGACAGATCATTCAGCTGAATATCGTTTCCGCTTTCCTACTACATAACAAAAAATCCTATTCCAAAAATTGAGCATTCTGTTGTATTTTGAGTGTTCCTGCTGGCATTGATGTTGTTGCCAGGAAGGATTATTTCATATAATCTTCATAGCTTGAACAAAAGCCTTGTATCCTGCTTGTCCTGAGCGATGATTTCCCCTCAGCCTTCACTGAGGATGACGCGGTCTCACCAGCTGAATAAATGGATCCCGGCGAGAGTCCGCTGGATGTCCTGCATCATTCTTTCAATGCTCTGATTGAGCATCAGCCTGCTCATGCTGCCTGAGGTGAAATGACCGTTTAACGCCGGCGGGTTGTTTGTGCCTGAAACGGGATTGGAGGCAGTCGACCGGCTGCCCGTGAATCTTTGCTTCAAATCTCTCTCCTGGATCCAGTGGGTGAGATGCCTGCTGGATTCTGAAGCTGCGGAGAGCAGCCATACAGAGGGAGCCCTTGCTTGCAGGCCCGCCAGTCGGAGTAGTCGCCCGTGATAATGGACTCGTCTCATCTTCTCAGCCTTCTTCATGGTCGAGGAATAGAATTCCTCCAGCCATTTTCTCATAAGTGTGTTTCCTGCTCTTCGCATGATCACAAGTGAACATTCCTCAGTAGGTCTAATGAATAATGTAGTAATACTGCAGGCACATGTTTTCTTCATGATTCTTAAAGCGCACGGAGATATTTTAATAAAATCTAGCAAATTGCTACTCTCCATCTGCAGTGGGTAACTCCCCCTAACCACTGCAAGCCTTCGTACTCTTTCATAATAATGGCCACTAGGTGGCAACCGCAAGTCGAAGACTACTGAGGACCAATCAGCGCTGAGCTTACAAATGCGTCGCCAGCAGCAGACGGAATGGCGGAAACCATGTGTAAACAGTAAACGATCTGCGATGATCATGGCAGAAAATACTCCCAAAAAAGGGTGTACCGTTGTGCCGAAGGGCTTTCATGCTTGTGCGTGGTATGTCAGTGCGATATAAGATTAGGAACCACGTGGGTCGCCCGGAGCCAATGACAAACGATGTGTTAGATTCTCAGCTTAAAGCAGGATGAGTGCGCTGATTGGATGGTTGTGATCATGTGACCTAGCGGCCATTATTATGAAAGAATACGAAGGCTTGCAGTGGGTAGGGGGAGTTACCCACTGCAGATGGAGTGTAGCAAATTGCAGGTACGGGCCAATGATTTTGAGGAGTGAGATACAACCAGCTGCCTTGTTCCTCCATAGTAAGAATGCTCTGAATTTAAGATGTCCATTCACGGGGCATTTCAGTTTCTAAGAAAGGGCAGGTTTTGTGGCTCTTTTTTTATTTTGCTTGAAGGTCAAAGTCTTGAAACATGATTATAGGTGGTAATTTGGGCAAATATTCTCTGGCACAAACAGCTGTAGTCAGCGTCTCGTCTGTTGTATTAAGGTGGTGCCCTAAATGCTTGTGTTTGCACTCGCTCTCACCTGCTTGTTCGGGATTTGCATAACTTACACACCTGCCTGAGGGGGAGCAGCTGCCCCTGTCGCCCGGGACGCCCAGATGACTCCCGGAGGAGGAGAGTTTTGCAGTCTGGCGTAAGCCGGTTTAGGGAGGTCTGCCCTCTGCTCCATGGGGAACGTGGAGAGAAGTTTGGTGTCGGCCACGATATGCGCCTCACAGGCGTTTTAATCCCAAAACCCCCAGCCTTCCCGTTTCTTGGCTGCTTGACCTGGAGTCCCCCTCGCTGATTGCAGCAGCTGTTTCCTGGGGATTATGTTACGGCAGGGGCTTTGAAGCCGGCAGGCGTGGAGCTGTGGTCAATGGCGCGGGAGGTCAAACTCGAAGCAGCTCGAGGCTCGCCGCTCGTCCGCCGACTTTAAAGGGCACCTGGGGTTCCTCTGTGACCGCGCAAGGGCCAGCCGTTTATAACTCAGCCCAGCACCACAACAAGCAAGGAGGGAGAATAATATAGAAATCTGTGTTGTAGGAGGGAGGAGAACATTCACTGACATCATTTCAGGAGTCTCTTGACAACCATTTCAGAATGAACTAGGAAAGTGGATTGTCACGCCTCACTTATAACAGTCAGTATAAGAGTGCAGCTACATTATTTATCACTGGTGTGTTTGAATTGCAGCGCTCACAGCTGAAAACGGTACACGGGGAAAAAAAAAAGGTTCTCTTCCTTCATTAGTGCTGCTTCTCCAAGCAGAAGTGCCATTTCAGTTAGGGTGAGTCTCATTACTCGAAAACGTATCCTCCTCTTTCTCTCGTCTCTTCTGCCTGTACTTCCTGATTGGTATGGAGGACGGGTAGTTATATTTTTCTTTTCAATGCACCTCTAGTTTGTCTACTCAGACGTGTCCAAGCTCCCTTCCTGATGGAAACCTGTAAATAACACGGTCAAATAGGAAATGGCTGCAACATCTGCAAGCTCTTATCTCATGGCACACGGCACAGTGTGGCTGAACAGTGGACAGTTTACAACTAAGTTATGTCCACTTCTTCCTCTACCTGATCCTCTCATTTCTCTTTTTTTCCCCTCATCCTGTTCTTCTGCCGTCATTTTCTTCTTCCTCTCTCTGTTGGTCCTCCTCTTCTTCCGCTGTTTTGTATTCATCCCTTTTGTCCTCTCCCACTTTCTTTTCCTGGTTTCCCTCATGTTCGTCATTGAAATTTTTTCTTTCCTTCTCTTCCTTTCCTTGTTCTATAACATTTTATTCTTCCATTTCTTCCTAATGAATGAGCATCGCAATATATATAGCTCCATCTCACAGACGCTCAAAGCGCTTTACAGTCATAATGGGATAAGCTCATCTCACCGCCACCAATGTGCACCACCTAACTGGATGGTGTGACGGCAGGCATTTTGCGCCACAACGCTCACCACAGATCAGCAAAGGTGGAGAGGGCGAGGACAATTTGCACAGCCAATTAGATCAGGGGATGATTAGGTGGTAGGTTGAAAAAGGCAGGTTGGGAATTTTGCCAGGACACCGGGGAAATCCCTACTCTTGTCGAAGAGTGTCATAGGATCTTTAATGACCACAGTGAGTCAGGACCTTGGTTTAATGTCTCGTCCAGAAGACTGTATCTCTTACAGCGTAGTGTCCTCATCACTGCACTGGGGCATTGGAGATTCTTTCACCAGAGGCAAGAACTCTACCTACTGTCCCACCAACACCACTTCCGGCAGAAAATTATTTTCCCAGGCGGTCTCCCGTCCAAGTACTAACCAAGCCCACACTCAGCTGGAGTAGATCGAATCGTGTAATGGCTGCTGGCCATCCTCTTCTCTTCTGTTCTTCACCTCCTGGTTTTTTTTTCCTCCCCTGCCAAAGCCGCCCTCACACCGGACGCGAAACAAATTTTTTCGCAGGACAGATTACATTCAAAGTCAATGCAAAGACTCAAATTATTATTATGTATTGACTTTGAATGTAATCTGTCGTACGAAAAGTTGGTTTTCGTGTCCGATGTGAAAACGGCTTAAGATGAAAATTTTTGTTAAAATCTGATTTGAATTGTTCAACGCTAATCTTGCCTGACAGAATCGGTGTTGTTAAACAGGCGGCGTTAATCACTGCTGCCCTGAGAAGTTCAGCTTGCGGACACTTCACAGACGGGCTCAGGGTGTCATTTACCCTCCCACTTAGCACAGGTTCATTGTGAGCTGTAATCACTGGTATATTTAAGGCAGCCCTGCTGTTGGGCTGTGTGGGTGCAGTGCCCGTGACGGCAGGAGGTCTATGGTCAGGTGGGCGGCGGTCAGGACCAGTCTTCTCTGAGGAAGATGGCAGAAGCTTTATTGGGGTTTGTGGTCAACCTGGTTTGCTCTATTTAATCCAGTCAGCTCTCATAATAATGTAAAGGCAGATGAATGTGATATGATTATTCATAGTGAAAATAATGTTTTGCCCAAGAAGGGAAGAACGTAAGCACGTTGGATAGTGTAGCTGACAAAATGCTAAGGGCTTAACTGAGGGATTTCGCTACGCCCTCTTGACTGGAGTCTTTTTCAAATCCTTTGAGAATGTTGTGGCTCTTTTTTTAGAACTGGCAAATGTCTCTCCCCCCCTCAAAAGGTCGACGCAGCGGAGACCGTTTCGCCGAAGCGCAGCTAGTTCTTGTTTCATTGGGACACTGTAGCTCTTTTGCTGCAGTTTAAAGCTACCGTTTGCCGCTACTGTTTGTCTTGGTGCAACAGGCACTGACGAGTCCCCAGTTGACAAAGTTTTTTGATGTGGTCTTGTATGCCTCCTGCTCATTTGACTCCTCAGATGATCATTATCTTTCACTTCCTGCGAATGCGCATCAGGCTTCCTCCCTCGCCGACGCACCTCTACCCTCTCGTCCAATAACACTTCAGAAGTCTTTGCAGCAGTGGTTACTCATACTGATGTAGAATTATCAGATATTAAAATGCGTTGACTTTTTTATTCCTATAGTGCATCCATCATTAATAATCGAGGTTGTATAATATTGAGGTGTCCGTCTGTCGGCTCATCCATCCCTGAAGATTTCTTGTTGATGAAGTTGGTGGTAGTTTTTTATGGAGTGCTTCCAAATCGTATCATCAAATATGAGTGAAGGTGTGCATGTGCATTTTTGAGAACTCCAAAATACTTTTACAAGGAGTTATTTCCCTTTTTATTATATCAACCCCGTAAATGCTGCTAGTCCTAGACTTCATTGTGGATTCTTTCCAAATTAAAGTTGCGTCACTTTGTATCAGTATCCGCATTCATATGCGCAGATATGCATTTTTCAGAGTTCTGCAGTGATTTTACCAAGTGTTAGTTTTTCCTTTTTCTATTTCCAGCTTTAAAATGCAGCTAGTTTTAGAGTTCCTCATGGACTCCTTCCAAATCAAGGTTACATTGCCGTCAATGGCAGAAGATGCACTTCTGCATTTTTGAGATTCTTCACTGTTTTACCAGGAGTTATTTACCCCTCCAGCATTATAAATCATTATAGTTCTTATAGTTGTGAAGTTATTATAATTTTTCTGACACCACCTGTTTAAAACCCAAAAAGTCAGAAGGATCGTGAGGCCCAGCTTTCTGAAAATCAAGATCAAGCGAGCTTTTACCCCTCTGCTCCATGGGAGGTTTCTGCCCTCCCTGAGCTGCCCTTGGGAAATGATATTCAATCATTTGCCTCACACTATACTTTAAATATGACACACCCAATATGGGATATCACTTTGTTCAGCCTTTTAGTTCTAAAGATGCATCACTCACTTAATTGTTTTAACTGAGAATGTGCCTCATTATGGGTGCATTTTCTACTTAAGCTCTTGCTCGCATTTATTTTCAGACTAAGAAGGAGAGTGGTTACTTGGAACTAGGCCTGTTCAGAGCAGACCCACTCTGCACTAAACATGGTGTCCTGTGTCTGGTAACCACAGAAACCACTGTGCATCTTGTCATCTCTTAGGGCCAGGTGCCCTAGCTTGGGTAATCTAGGTCCCTCGTGCCCAACTCCCCACCCAATTGCCTCCAGCTCCTGGTACATCGGCATAGAGCATCAACCAGAATACAAGTCTCTGGTGGGCTCCTGTGTATGGAACACTTTCCAGGGCATCATTGCTCTTATTGGCCTGTGTTTCCACAAGGTGAGACCAAATATGATCTCCTTCCATTTTAATATGTGATCTCCAATAAAAAGAGACATTATACATGTTTACCTGAGCACAAACGACATAATCTCTTGTACCCTGAAATATTGCCCACCGGTGTCACCCCTTTATTGATGGGTTGAAACATAAATGTGAAAACTAACTTTATTTTTCCTGGGTATTGCAGTGCAGTGACTCATTACTCTTTTCTATGGTGTGGTGGAGACATCTACCAGCCATTTTAAAAAATCCTCCTGTGTGGCTCTTGGGTTTTAAAGAGTTTATCACCTTAGAGATTAGTGTGTTTATTTACACCTGCACATGAATCAAATATGATTAGGGAATTGACTTTCAAGTTGGTATTTTATTTTTATTAAAACTATAAAAATAGATGTCAGGGTGGAGCTGGGGCTGAGAGTTGCTCTGCGGTTAATTATTCAGTCTACAGTCTCACTGATCACGGTTTGACAGCTGAGTGGTGCAGTTTATTTTTCAGTCGTGACTCATCAGCCTTTTTAAAACTGCTGGAAGACACACGACATTTCCACATTGTAGGTACCGTTTCACTCCCCTGCAAATTCTTGGTACGGAGGATTTTTCCTCTGCAGGACTCCCCTCTGTCAGGATGGATGTTGTATCATTGCTGAGCCAGAGGCCTCATTAGCTTCACCTACCTCCACACTGCTGAGCTCACAAAGTATATTTTAATTACTGGGTTGATACAAAGTGGGGAACTAAAGCGAGGAAATCCTTGTGCAGTGGTTTCTAGGTTGAAAATATTTACTGGGAATTTTAAGCAATGTTCTTGTGACAGTGTCTATGCAAAACATCCTGCTTCTGGATGTGAGGGGGCACAGTAATGGGGAAGAGCCATTGACGTCAAGAACTGTGAGGGTTAATATCAGCCATGCTGCGTCGTGTGGCGAATTTGCAGATGTGATCATCTAGCAGACAAAAGCAGGCAGAAACATTGTGTTGTTTTACTCTTTATATGACATCAGAGTCAGTTGTCAGTACAATTACGTGTGAAATTTTGTGATACACAATACTTTGGCTAAAAGAGAAGTCCTGTATTCTTCAGCATGCATTCCAGAAGCAATACGGGAACATTAAAAAGTACTAAAATTAAAGCCATTATTCAAGTCAGCAATATTATGTTTGCATTCAATAATATAGGCTGTGAAGGCAGAATGTGAGAACAGGTGTGTGTACGTGTGATAACAGATTTTTCACAGAAAATGTGATGTTGGTTTATTTCCTTCACTGCAAACTGGAAGAAGTGCAGGTGTGCTGTTGGCATTTATGGATCACCATATGGTGCAAGTATAATAGGACATAAGTGGAACTCAGCACCTCATATACTGTGGAAAACTGGTATTATGACTCAACTTCTACTGTTGCATTGCTGAATTTTGGTATTAAATTGTTACCAGATTATCAGCGCTTCTGCCATCATAACATATGCTTTTCAGTTTTTTTTTCATCCATTTCAGATAGTTTTTTTTTGTAATCATTTGAACTTGGTTTTATTTTTGTTGAGAATGCATGTAGCAGGTCGCAAATTTAACTTGCCAGAGATAATTCTTGCTGAAATACTCATTCATTATTGATCTGTTTCAGTACATTCCTGCTCAAGCATTTGAATAAGTCTGTAGCATTGCATCATTACTAGACTGTTTGTTTTAGTGCGTTGCCTCGCTCCTCCGCAGAACTCTCTCACGCGCAGCGCGCCCATCCCTAGCGAAGCACAAGGACGCAGCGGGGCTCGCTTCCACACCTCCTACGACAAGAGGTACCTCATCAAGATCATCACCAGCGAGGACGTGGCCGAGATGCACAATATCCTGAAGAAATACCACCAGGTAACCTGCGGAGGAGGGCCCTTGGATTAAATCATTCAACCTGCTACAACACCATTAAATGTATCAAATAAAGCAATGACTAACAGCACCACACTCCGGGTTGCTCCTGAGATGCCTTCTCACTAGGAAGTTTTTTTTCCCTCATTACTGTGGGAGGATTTTTTTCACGACTGGGTGTTTTCTTGCCTCATTTGCTATTTTGTGAATTAGGCCAGGCACTGCCCTTCTCTGCTTTGTAAAGCGTCATTGTGAGAGTCCTCCTGTGAAAAGTTCAATACAAATAAAATTCAATTGAAGTAAATGTTCTTACTGGGAGGGTGAGCTTGAAAATTTGTTTTGGGTGGTTAGTTTTCCGTAATTTGCTGCGGAGCCTTTGAATTAATTTCAGCTGCATTCAAAAGCTGAAGGCCCAAAATTTGAGCCCTGCTGCACACCCAAAGTCCATTGGCATTCCATGGAGACAACAAAGACATCTGTGTGCTGGACAAAAGTAATCTGTGGGCATTATTGCATTTATTTTGTGAAAAAAAATTGACAGTGCTTTGATTCTTTATAATTGCATTTGTTTTGTTGTGCTGGATTTTGTCCACAGATTTTAATTTAATGATCTCTATGACATTATTTTGTTTGTAATATGCAGTACATTGTGGAGTGCCATGGGAACACACTACTGCCTCAATTTCTGGGCATGTACCGCCTCACAGTGGACGGAGACGAAACTTACATGATCGTTACACGCAATGTCTTCAGCCATCGTTTGTCTGTCTATAAGAAGTACGACCTGAAGGTGGGTGTTTCTGTGCATACTGGTACAACATTGTGTGGTACCGTACAGGCCAGCAGACAGTGCCATTTCTACATGAGATTATCGGGAAAATACACGAGACATACACGAGAATATAGCAACGCAGCGTAAATGTACGAGTCACATATGTCGTGCATAGGAAAAGTAATTGGCCTAGTGGCGGGGATAAGTATACATGTGTATTGTGATAAGTTTCGCATGAAACTGGTGTCGGTAAACAGCATTGTTAGTGAACTAGATTCCGAATGTCTAACCTCCAGTTTTGTGGTTTACTGTCTCACGCGCATTAAAAATATGGCTCCTGGACAGTGTCGTTTATGTTTTTGATTTTCTTATGTATTGATAATACCCTCAAAATATTATTTTAAAATTTAAGAAAAACCAATTTGTTACTGTTATGTATGAGTGTTTTATGTACAGCTCTGTATATTATTTGTAAATGAGATTTGTTAAATTCGTGCTGCCCTACTGGTCAGCTATTTGTTTATATTGTTCATCATTTAGCACCCTCTGGTGGTGTGTCTGTAGCAAAACATGATCTGATGCAATATGCACTTGTTTGTAATGAAATAGAGTAGTGCTTTCTAGAGGTTTCTGGCGTCTTCTTGCCTGGAGGCGGCCGACTCCCCCAGGACTACTGTAGATCTTTCCAAAATGCTCCTAATCTATATAGATGCTGTGATTTTGGTCAGTTGGGGAAGGTTTTTGTTTTGGCATCAGAGTTACATAGTGACATTAGAGTGTTATAAGATTACACAGTGGATTATTTAGAGAAATTTTTGGACTTAAACAGTGAAGAATAAATATGTTCAAGTTGTCATTGCTGGTTAACATTACATTACTCCTGTGTAAGAAATTAATTTGTTGATGCAACAGAATCCAATTTGTTATTCTAAAAAAAATCTTATAATAGATTTTGTCCAGTCATCTAAACAAAATGGATTTGTTACTTTTCCTTACGGCCCCAGCAAATTTTCTGTTGTCACTTTTGATTGGCGAGAATCGGTCGCGTGCACCAATTTCAGTGTCCTCTGACTGCGAAGGATCTTGAAATGAGCTGCAATGCAACGGGAAGGCGAGTTTTAACCTATGCCATCTTTTCTCTGTATACCATATGTGGTCGTTCTTTAAGTTTTAATATTTAGCGACATACACCGACAACGTTATTCTATCTTTATTTTTGTGTCACAATCTAGATATTTGTGTGTGTGGCTGATATTATCCCACCATATTTTATCCTCCGCAAACCAGGTCATTAAACGTGAGGAGATTGCCTCTGATGCCTGTTCTTGTTCCTTTAACAGCTGATTGATTTGTTAACAACTTGCTGGCATTGGTTAAAAACTCGCCTTGCTGTTCACTTCTTGCATTACCACTTAACTGTGAAGTAGCCTAATAAAAGTACGTACTTAAATTATTTAATCTACATGCACATACGCCGCTTAATCGGTTTGTGCAGATTTATTTTAACAAAAATCCTAACAAAATATTTTATGGTTCAATCGTGTTAACAAAACACATTTGTTACTTAGTTGTTAGTCTAACACAATATTTTGCTATTACAGCAACAATTTTACTTTGTTAATAAAACTAACTAATTTGTTACTTCCTGAACAAAGTAATTTTGTTGGATTGATTTTCACAAATTAATTTGTCATATATCATGGAACAAATTAATTTGTTAAACATTTTGTTCAAAGTAAAAAATTCATATTTTGAGGATAACGGTCATCGGATTATTATTAAACTGGTCAAAAAAACATTTATTAGTCTGTAATTATTGTAGCCTATTTATCCGATTGAGAGGTTTACCGGCTCTATTAAGTTTAGATTTTTGGACCGATCGATTGGGACGTGCAGGTGTGTTTAAGGATAGCTATATTATCACAAATAGAGAAAGGGAAAACCAAATTCTTTGGTTAACAATGCAACCCTGCGTGACATCATTTTTATTATCCTATATTTGATTACTGAGTGAATGTCCCTTTGCACTCAAGTGTTTCATGCCACCTGTGAAAGAAGCCACAGCTTAGAAAATACAAAGGCCGCGAGTTCCAGATGTCAAAATGGAAAAGGGGTTTTTTTTTTGTTTTTTTTTTATCCGCAGTTTGAGGCCCGTTCATTAGTCCTTTAAATTCATATGTAATTAGCAAAATTATCATTCAGTAAGCAAGATGTGAGTAGAGACGATACATCGTATTTCCCCTTATTTAGGAGTGCGTATAATGTCTCTGTATGAAAATCAAGAAACGCTGTCCTACCGAAGAGACTGTCTCATCTCAGAAGAAGGGATATCCATTCAAACTAAATCCATCAAAAGACGAAATCTATACTCCAAACAACTATCAAACTACTAATTACTGTACACTTAATCAGTTCCAATTGAAGGAAAAAAGACATGGAATGTGAGCTCTGTCGTTTTCAGGATACTGCAACAGGCCATCGATTTAAGTATAATTTGACATGTGAATCGATAGATTTGTTGCTTTATTTATGACACAATGAGACGTGCACAGAAATCATTCTACGGTGCATTTACAGTATAAGTGTTTGAGCATAAAGCAACATTGTCAAACAAAAGGCTAAACAGCAAACATAGTGAGTTATCTCCCTCTACCACATGACCCGATGAAATGATGAAATGGTAAACAGACTGAAATAAATGCAAAATTACAATCTACATGTATGTAGCACATTGTTTTATTCAGACCAGCAGTACATGTATACTGAGATTTTCCAAGTGATTCTTCAACCGCTGCTGGATATCGTATACTCTTCAGCCCACTCTCGATTTTAACGGATAAGTGATTATCGATTACTAATAACAACGCAGCAACTTATTGTATCTATTAACTCCGCATATAAAAAATAATTCTCAGTAACAACTGTGCATGGGCCTAATTCGGACTACATTACGTTGCGCATTTGGCACACTCTATGCATACGTATGTAGGTTCGGCGCCCACCTACTGCAGAGCTTGTCTCGGCAGAGTACGAGGTTGATAATAGCACGCGACATAAAGAGGAGATTATCGCGAGAAATCCACAAGAGAAACACAAGACACCTCGTGGGAATTGGGCAGTATCTGCTGGCCTGTACGATGTTTTAGCCAGAAGCCTTCCAAAATCAGCCGTCAAGTCTGATGCTACCGTTCATCTCAGCGATTTGAACTCATTATGAACTACAAGTGTTTCCACTTTGTATGACTGAACAGTGATGGCTCTGTGGTACATCTAGTGGAAACGCTGCCATTATTTTGAGGAAATTGGTCTTACAAATCAGTTATTTGTGACCTTAAGATTGGGGTCTCATGAGTATAATGTGTGTTCTTGAGCATGGGTTCCCTCCGAAAAGTTTATAGCCATTACAAAAACAAAGAGGAAGCCACTATTATGATGCCTTTATTATGAGTATAGTTTTTGCGTTATTTAAGATGTCTTCTTGATGTACATCACCCATCCCATTGTCAGATTTGCTGTTTTGCAGCATAAGCCACATCAACACATTCTGGACAACTGCAGAATATTATATTCATTTTATTTTTTACCCGCCAGGAGGGAAAAAAAATCAATAAAATGTTAAAATGGTAAAGGATTAAATCAGTGTGTTTACTTTCCCTTTCCTGGGTTCAAACCGGGTGCATCAGTGTCCTTTTGGAGTGGTAAATATCTCTTGTGGCTTTCACCCTGTTGGCTATTTGTATCTTTCTGTACACAGTTCTGAGTCGGCTATATTTAGTTCTTCTTGTCTGCCTTTGTGTTTCAGGGTTCTACAGTGGCCAGGGAGGCTAGTGATAAGGAGAAGGTAAAACTGCTCTTTGTGTCATTTCTTTAAAATGACAGCTCAACTTATTGCACATATTGACATTGTCTACAAATCAGAACACATTAAGATTTTAAGCCAAGAAGTACATCACCATGTAATTCAAGCAGTAAGAGTAGGCTTACTGGCAGCCATTTTTACCATGGCTTTCTGCCTGCAACACCAAGGGCGGAGCCGTTTGTCACGATCCAGTGTTCAAAATGTACTGGAAATTGTAAGAGGGAGGAGATCCTTTGGATGGATGCACCAGCTCTTTGTCATTTCCCGAGGGGCAAAAGAACTTGCACAAAATTGGAAACGAGAAAGGATCCATCTTCTTCTTTCTCCATTTCCTTTTTCAGTGTCTGTCTCTCTCTGTCTTTTGCTCGCTGTCATTCTGTCATTTTTCTCCTATTTTGTTTCAACCTGTCCTTCTACTGAGTGTGGGAAGCCTGACTTCCCGCTCCTGCCCCAGTTGTGGACCCTGGTCTTTCTGCCTGCCTTTTATATTTCTCTTTATCAGTGGTGCCCAATCACCACTAACAATCTCCTCATCTGTCGATGCGCTTGTCGTGAGTGAAATTATCTGAAACGATGATTGATTGGAATGAAAACATACCTACTTTCGACTCTCCAATACACGTGATTGGGCACCACTGATTAATGGTAGGGTCTGTGAATTAGCGGGTGGGTGCATGTGTGCTGCGTGTGTGCACTTGTGTATGCATGTGTGCTTGTGTGTACATTGACTGCCGGTGTGAAGGTTTTGCAGGTGATGGTGTGGTATATGGCAGTTCTACTCAGCCCTGAGGTTACACTGTAGCTTGGCTTTTAATTAACCAGTTATGCCGACTGAATGCACTGTGAAATCTCTGCACTGGGCTTCCGGGGGTCTGACTTACTGCTGATTTTAGAGTGAAGGTAAAACCTGCAGCCTGCCTGGATCAGGGCTCTAACCATCTGGATTTGATAAATGTCTATAAGCATGTGCACAGCGAACTACAGCTCACATGGGCTGGATGAGAGGGGCGCTTGTCGGTCTTGTTTATTGCAGCCATGGTTAGCCACAGGCGTTGTGTTGAAGTGCGTTTTTGTCTTTGTTCTTCTCATGTCCAGTGAACAACTTGTTGCCACAGAACAGTACTGCAACATTCCTACTCCGTTGTTAACTCTGTTTGCGGTCCGTTCACGAGTGCTTTCATTCGGTCTTAAACAGCGCGTTTGGATGTTGATGCATGGATGTGATAGCGGACATTAAATGGCCCTGTACATTAAGTTCAAACTGCTATTGCCTTTCTGTTGCTCCCCTGGCTCACTTCAGAGTGCCCAGGGACTACACTTATTAAAATTTGTGAAGATTTCGTGCTAAAAGACTGCATATGCAGAAAAAAAGAAGTGGCCAGAGGTAGAAAAATAACACAAAAATGTGAGGAAACGAAATGGCATTACATTTTCACTTAATAAATCACAATGAAATTGTACTTTCCTCTGCACGGTCTGAAAAATGTCGCTTTTTTTATGTCGAGTTTATTTTTATGAATCCAAAATCTTCAGTGGAAGTGGTGTACACATATTTTTTTGCGCATTTGCATCATTCATGCTGTAAATGGGGCCCCGGAGCTGTAATCATAGGTGTGTCGATGGGCCAGGCCACCGCATCTCTCTCACTGCTCAGGGGTTTGGTTGCATCCCCAAGCACAGAAAGCGCTTTGCATTGTTCGATGTGTCTCGAATGTTCTGCATTGCACATTTTAATGCAGATTTCATATTTACCCCTGGTAGGTGAAAGCAAAGCAGTTCTGGAAGGCAAGGTTTTGGAAAGGAATCCACTTTTCAAAGGGTTAATCCTGGCAGCTTTGTTCTGAGCTGCTGGCAAATCATCTGATAGGAGCTTTCCTGCAGGAAACGCAGTACATGGAGTAGCACCGTGTTGTACACAGAGTGTGTGGAGACTGAGTAGACACAGGTCTTTAGGAGGAGGGTCTGTCCTCTCTCTTCATGTAGATCCTGAATTCGGACCATTTATCTTGAGCTTTGTAAAGTGGTGTTTTGTTTGTACCAGCTGAGGCCAAAGCCGGTAAATTAGGTTCTTCCAAGTTATCGGTCCACAAGACATCCCTAGTTGTTTGTGTTTTATAAAGCTGAAGGTTATTAGATACTGTGCACATACTCCAGTATGGGGTATTTTGGTTTTGTACATTGGGCTGTAGCTGAATTATTGAAAGCTATTCTTACCTTTCTGGCATGTGGCATGGCACTTAGTAGAAATTTGAACATGATCAACTCCGCCTCCCTCCAAAGTCCCACCCTCTTCCTCCTGCCTGACCTCTGAGGCTCCCCTCCTCCCCTGACGCGTGCGGTGAGAATGTGAGCAACGAGAATGAAGCTGCTTTCACACCAGACGCGAAACAAACTTTTCGCACGACAGATTACATTCAAAGTCAATGCAGAGTCGTACGAAAAATTTGTTTCGCATCTGGTGTGAAAGCATCTTGAGACGGGGCAATAGAGTCAGATTCAGAGGCACCGGTTAGTGAAAACAAACCAACAGTAATTTCATAATATTCACTTCTATATGTGGTATAAAATAAAATGCCCCTGTAACGTCTGACGAACTACCATTAACGTTAGTAATTATAGCATTTCAGCGCCTGTTTGTTTACAGTCAGATGCTTCGTTATTCGGCAGAATTCATTCATATTTTCTTGCAAAACTGCTGTCATAACGTCTTACCCAGACCTGCCAACCTTGAAGAAAATTTATGAGTACAACTTGACCCGCCCCCCCGCGCCCCCATCACCTCCCAAACTACTGGTAAATAAAATTGCATAGAGGTACAATTTACTTCAAACAGCCAGCGAATTTATTGTCAGAACAGCAGTAAAAATGAATTTGAAATGGAGTACTTTGCTTTTCTTAGTTACACATAAAATAACTGCGTAATCCATAGTCAATAATAACTGAAAATGTAGCCAGAAAAGCAAGTCAACAGAGGACATTCATTGCAAATCAATCAATTAATTAATTAAATAAATGGGCAAAAAAACCAAAACAAATACAATTTGCCATGCATTAAACACTTGCACTGTTTAACTTTCCATCATTCTCATCTTATGGCCCTTTTCCACTACGCGGTACCGGCTCTACTCTACTCGCCTCTTTTGCTTTTCCATTAGAAAAAAGTACCTACTGGTACCACCTTTTCTGGTACCTGCTCTCCCGGGGTTCCAAAAAAGCCAACCGGGTACTAGGTACTAGAAAGTGATGTGACACACTAAGGCCTACTGATTGGTCAGAGTGTATCGTCACTGCGAAAGACGACTCTGTCGTCGACCTCTCATTCAAGTTAGATTGAGGAGTTTTAAGATTAGCGCAGTTATAATAATCTTCGAATTATACCGTTACAGGCATCTTGTTCGATACACTGTGCGTTGCCTTACCTTTCAAACACGGTTTCGCTTAGGAACAGGAGGGGTGGGACTCAGAGCAGTAGGGTGATGAGGGAACAGGAGGGTGGGACTCAGAGCAGTAGGGTGATGAGGGAACAGGAGGGGTGGGACTCAGAGCAGTAGGGTGATGAGGGAACAGGAGGGGTGGGACTCAGAGCAGTAGGGTGATGAGGGAACAGGAGGGGTGGGACTCAGAGTAGTAGGATGATGAGGGAACAGGAGGGGTGGGTCTCAGAGCAGTAGGGTGATGAGGGAACAGGAGGGGTGGGGCTCAGAGCAGTAGGATGATGAGGGAACAGGAGAGGTGGGGCACAGAACAGTAGGGTGATGAGGGAACAGGAGGGGTAGGGCTCAGCAGTAGGGTGATGAGGGAACAGGAGGGGTGGGTCTCAAAGCAGTAGGGTGATGAGGGAACAGGAGGGGTGGGGCTCAGCAGTCGGGTGATGAGGGAACAGGAGGGGTGGGGCTCAGAGCAGTAGGGTGATGAGGGAACAGGAGAGGTGGGGCTCAGACCAGTAGGGTGATGAGGGAACAGGAGGGGTGGGTCTCAGAGCAGTAGGATGATGAGGGAACAGGAGGGGTGGGGCTCAGCAGTAGGGTGATGCGGGAACAGGAGGGGTGAGGCTCAGAGCAGTAGGGTGATGAGGGAACAGGAGGGGTTGGGCTCGGAGCAGCTGGAGGGTGATCAGAGAGTGGCAGGTGGGCTGGTTCTGAAAGGGCTCCTGAAATAATCCTGTTTTGCGGTGGAAGCTGGATCCTTTCTGGGAAAGAGGAGGATGCTGTAATCCCTCTCCCCCTGTCCCAGGGAAAATCACACAACAATCAGTGGGCCCACACTCTCTCTCTCGCTCACACACACACACACACACACACACACACACACACACACACACACACACTCACATGTACTCATACAACCCCAAATCAAAAGAAAAACTGCAAGGCTGTGATTTGTAAAATTAAAACTGTAAGTAGTGATTTGTAAATGATCTTTGAGAACTATGCAACAACACATTATTTGATGTTTAAAAACATCAATTTTATAGATTTTTCTAAATAAATAAATTACAATTTCGATTTTTGCGACATATGTCAAAAAGGTTGGGGCAGTAAATATTTACCACTTTGTAATATTGCCATTCCTTTTCGTGGCACTTAAATACTGCCCCGTGCCCTTTATACATGGAAAGGCATCCAGAATCCTTCCATTTTTGAATGATGTCATGCACCCTAGAGGGTGAAGGGTCATTCCACCTCAATTCAACTAGTGCCTTCTGCTCAACCATCTTAGATTTGCTTGAAAATTTTACCATATAAAGTTCAACACTAAAAAACATCTCAGCCAAAATTTCAGATTGATATATCAAATACATTTGAAGAAATAAATTCATGAACAGGGTCCCCCTCTTGCCATTTTTGGTGCATTTCGTGATTGTCTTAAAATGTCGCAAATTTTAGAGTGCAATATCTCCGCAAGTTTTCTGGCTGAATACATGAAATTTTCAGCAGAGAATGACTACCACATATAGATTGCAGATTATCAATAACATTGTCTTTATTGGGACTGTGGTATGACATTGTGAAATCTGGAAAATAGACTTGAAACTTTTTCAAACCCCTATATTTATTGACCAATTAAACACAAACCAAATCAATAATATATTTGAGGTTGATGTCTGTCTGTCTCTGTGTATGTCTTCGTTTTTCTTCTACATTTCTCAACCGTTTATCACCAAATTTGGTGTGAATATCCACTTGGACACCAGGAAGGACTTGACATCGCTCCGATTTTTTAAAAACAGTCATGCACGCAAAAAAAAATGGCAATTTCACTCTGGGTAGCGGGTAAACTTATATAACCTGATGCGCGTAGGAATATCCGATTGCACCGCTAGGAGCCTTACGAACGTGCATTGAGGTAACCTGCGAGCAGGCTATCTTGTTTGCGATGGGGCCGAGGGAGTGATAAGAGAGCCTGAACGAAAGCCAGGCTTTTCAGAGGGCACCAAGTTCGTCCACGAATGTAGCATTCTGATTAGTCGAACTTGACAGCTCCCAAATTAAAATTTGAGCAGGGCTGGCATTAGACCTGAAAATTCGGCGGCAATTTTTGACAAAAATTAGTCCTGGCTGATTCTTGATGGTTTCCCTTGATTAACACCTTTTCCAATTCAAGAATAATCAAGTAGCTATTGAAGACACGGCTTCTCTCCCTCATGCGATCTAACAGCGACAAAATAATGGGCTGCAAAGAGGGTAGCAGCTAGTATGATATATTGCAAATAATTACACATACTTTTTCATAAGTATATAGAGTAATCAGATCAGCATTTATTAATGGGTATGATCCTTTTTTGTTGTTGTTTTTGTCATAATAAATCGCAAATAACATTTTTCATTAATTTTCACTTTCAAATACCAGCGGTATGACAAGGAGTACCAACCAAAAGAAGTTATCTTCTGAAAGACCATCACATATGCTAACAAAATGCAAAATTTCATGATGGTTCTAGGACTCCAACCTACAAAAAAAAATTTTTGAATAACCCAGCTATATCGCTCACGATTCTTATCATCATGATCATGAAATTCGAGGTGCTTGAACTGTTTGACTGTGCAGAGTATAGTGATTTATTTACTAAACACCAAATGTAATGGAACAATCTGTTTGTAACGTATTTCCAACAGTGAGCATGACAATAGTTATAACATATGTTATGAAATATACAAAATTTAGCAGTTTGTAAAAGTTTCAAGTTTATTTTCCAGATTTCACAAGATCATACCACAGTCCCAATAAAGACAATGTTATTGAGAATAGACATATGCAATCTACATATGGTAGTCTTCCTTGACTGAAAATTTCATGCATTGAGCTAGAGAACTTACTGAGATATGGCACTTTAAACTTTGCTGCATTTTAAGACTATTGCGAAATGCACCAAAAACGGCAAGGGGGGGTACCTTCAAGAATTTTTTTTCTTTGGATATATTTGATATATCAGTCTGAAATTTTGGCTGGGCTAGTTATCATGGTTGAACTTCACATAGTAAAAATTTGAAGCAAATCCAAGATGGTCGAGCAGGGATTTTTTTCTAAACCCGATTGGAATGACCCTGAAGTTTCCAACTCCCTTCCCATCTCTCTTTGAATAATATTATTTTTAAACCCTCTCACTCATTTGTGGGCAGATCGGCAGTCCTGTGCCAGTCTTTGCTTGTGAAGGACCAGACCTGTTGTGGATGCTGCTTTTGTACCAAATCACAAAAACTGTCAATTGCTAACATGAGCTGTTTGAAATCGCATCATTATGAAAAATTTTTACCATTACTAGTCCTAAAATGCCTCCATTCTAACTTTCTTTTTCTGGAATGAGTTGCGGGCTTGAATGGCTAGAATGGGGTAATATTTACTAATAAAATGAAGCTGAGCTGACTAAACATTAACTTTGTGGCAATATGAATCTAGAAATTTCTAGAAATCTAGAAATCACTGCTTTGTTTTTATGTGCTTTATCCGTACCATCCCAAGTTTTTAGCTTACCGGCCCTATGGGCCGATAAACTATTGTTGTGGTGTGGCGTCCGTCATCCAGAACATTTTTTATGTTTTTTTTGGCCTGAAGAATTTTTGTGGAAATTACCAACAGTATACTTCTAGACCCATCTCCGGTCGTTTTTCTAGGGTTTTTGATTGAATTGTTTTTGTCAGTTTTATGGGCTCTTGAAACTTTGGCTCCAGTGTTAAAGATAGGACTGAGAAATTTAGGGATAAATTTTTTTCTAAATCAGGCAATCAACTTACCTTGGTCCCGTCAATGTACAGTGCGAGTGTCATTTTGATTGAATCGATGGAAATGGGTCTATTGAGGGCGCTGTACTTCATGAATATGCAAGATGGTCTGTGGAGGCCAGATGGTTGCAGATGGAGATCAAGTTTTTATTATCGACATATAGGACGTCATATATGACCTATATTATGGCAATATTAAATGTGACCACAGATGACTTTGAAATGTGAAACTCAAGGTCAGGGAATATATTAACAATGTTAAAAGATGGAACTTGAAATTTCAAAAAAAATATTTCTCAAACTGTCCGATAACTGTACTGTACAACTGAGCTGTACATTTGGTATGCAGGGTCATTGTGAGAGATATCTGCGCAGCGTAAGGGTTATTAGTGGATTTGACCTTTGACCTTGGCACAATGAGCCCGAACTTGAAAATTTTGTCTATTTTGTCTGCTATTTAATAAAAATTAGCTAGGGGCTGTGGGGTTCTCTCAGCGCTCGGCCTGGGCTTTTTTTTTTAATGTAGTCAACCGGCTGGTGGATTGTATAAGACGCCAGTCCCAGAAAACTGCCACTCCGACATTGTTTTATATATTACTCGCTCCTTTCACAATCATTAGGTTCTTTTTGGTTGCGATAAGCGGTTTATGTCCTATGACTGACTGACAGCCAGGTCACATATGGATTGTTAGCCTTGTGCTGAGCTAACTGTCAAAATCTGTCAAATCTGGTCTGCCAGAATGTATTCACGTTTGCAGGTGTGATCTGCACTATGCCTTTATGTCCTGTGCTGTCACTGAGCCTTATGGAGAGAATGGGTCAGATCTTTGACACAATCAGTCCCATAAGCACTGCTTACCTCTGCCCTGCTCTTTTCTTCAGTTAGCCGGTCCTCGTGTCAATCATGGCTGCTCTTGATTGCGTGATGGCATTATGCATTCAAGGGCCTGCTGTCTCTGGTTCTGGGGCTTTACATGTCCAACTACAGGGGCAGATGACTTGTTAATGGAGCCCTCTCGGCATAAGATCACATATTTGATCTGAATTTTCTTACTGGGAAATTCCAGTCCTCCAATTCCAATCCAATGACCGGTAATTAAATGACGACAACGCTGACTGTGAATTTTGAAAAGATATTGCCATTAACCTACTCATCAAAGGGCTTAAAAAATTAGTCACTGGGCGAGTGGTCTCATTTTCTCATTAGAGTTTTTAATCTGATTTTATGGTGGTTGTAAGCATTGCTCTATCAATGAAGTATGGCATGCTGTGGTTCTCTTGGTAACTTCTTCCTTGCGTTTTACCCAGCACAATTAATGTTAGATGTAAACCTCATTGTTTTTTTTTAATATTTATTAACCCTCGGCGCAGCGCAGCGAGGGTTACTGTAGTTGGGTCTGTGTGTCTGTTAAGTCACATCTCACCTCTGGAGCGTCTGTTCGTCCTGAAAATGCTGTCACGTACTCAGCGGGCAACGGAGGTCAAAAAATTTGTGGGGTTTTCTCTGAAACCGTTCCGTTGCAGAGATCCAGCACTCTCCGTTGTACGACCATACAATTTTCTCGCCGAAAGAGCGCATTCGATTATAGTCCTATACCGCGTTGTACTGGTCATTTCTTCCTGTGTGGTGTGCAGAGAAGGGCGAGTAGTTTCATGAGTTGCAATTGGTCAGCTTACAAGTAAATGAAGATACCAACGGCTTCCGAACGACACGGAGCAGATTAATATTAGAAAGGATTTCGCTATAAACGCTTCATTCAAAAGTTATAATTATGGCGTGAAACACAAGCGAAAGAGCATATTATAATATGCTAATTAGCTTACTCTGGCCTACCCGCGATCAGTTTTCCTGTTCGATGTACAGCGAGGCACCAGAGGTTGCTGAGGGAGTACAAGCATGTGCACTGCTCCGGTCAAAGCTATAGCGCTTCCAGCAGTGTACTGAGCCACTTGCTAGTTGGGTCATTAGTCTTCCGTATACTTTTCGTTATACAACGAAAGGCGGATGTAAACGTAATGCACATGCGTATCATCTCCGTTCAGCACAATTGCCGCGCCGAGGGTTTTGCACTTCAGTGCTTTCATTTTTATTATTTTTTACGAAAGTCGACAGCAATTCTCCCCTCTGTGAATCCTGCTCTCCTGGACACCTGGTGGCATCATGGTGGTTTTTCCAATGTATGACAGAGACACCTTGTGTTTGTCGGTATTCTGACATATATGCTGCATTGTCAGAAAATGCAGACGCTACTCATAATGACAGCAGGGTCTTTGTTTTCACCTTAATATTAAACTATGAGTAAGCCCACGCTAACAACTCTTGATATTTGCTTGTTATAACATACGTGCGTTACAGGCTAGCTATGTTTGTTTGAAGATGATGTGCTGCATGTCATTATCATCCAATATCTTTATTTTCCAGCTAAGCCAGCTGGATACACACAAATATTCATATGCTTACTGGTCTAAAAAATGTATTTTCTAAGATTTATTGAACATATTTTTAATATGAGCCTGGAAACGGCTCCAAGAAAAATCACAGGCTTTCAACGCCTTTACTACTATTGTATCCGCGCCATTCGCTATTGCTGTTTATACTTCGCTGTCTCTGTACAAGTGGAGGCACATTTTTGGGATGTCAACAGAAGTGATGTTTTCCAAAGGGCTGCATGGTATTTGTGAAGGGGAGAATATTCTACACAGAATTTTAACAAGTGTAGCCCAGTCTTTATTTAGTCCAAGAATAAAATAGCTTCTATACTGCTAAGTTGAAAAGAAAATCACTGTGCTGTAGTAAAATGGGGGGGGGGACGACAAACCAACCTGTCATATTCACAGACCATACGTAATTTATTTATGTGTTTGTGTATGAGAGAGCGAGAAAGACTGTGGGTGTGTTTGAAAGAGGAATAAAGATGTGGAGATGAGAGTGAGAGTGTGATTCCTCAGTTTGGTGACAGTACACAGAAGTGTGTCCTCATGGGGTGAACTCATTCACACTCTGGTCAGCATTTGATCAGAGCTGAACTCAGTCACACACTGGTCAGCATTTGATCAGAGCTGCTCGATTACAGCATACTTACTCAGAGATTTTGTGAGGACGATTAAGATTAAGCATGGCCTGCTGCAGGGTGTGTCCCTACCCCGCATTCCCTTTCTCCAGAAATCCCATGTTTCATCTGTCTGTCCTGTGTGTCTTCTGAGGTTGTATCTCTGTGTATGAGCATGAGATTTGAGCACAAGCGTTCTCCTCAAGCTTGCATGACATGGAACTGCATGCGTTTTATCCCCACTGAAATGCTGAATTTTTGCGATTTGATTACTTGGGGAGAGGCCTTGACATACTGGAGATGATATTGATTTACTAGTTTACTCGGAAATCCATGCATGTCTGTATTTGATGGCATACAGTGTGGCATGCATGAGTGCGGTTATACTCCCTCATATGCGCATATAAAGTCTTGGTCGAGAAAAATACACACTGCGCCCTCGGTGCAATCTGTATTCACTTTTAAACTTATATGCAGTAAGCATTTTGAAATGGAATTGTTTGTGACAATTTCCAGAGCGGTTTTTATTTTAATAGCTTTGTTTTTTTTGTTTTTTTTTTTCTTTCCTTTGTTTTTCCATTGTGAATTTTACCAGCTGGTCATCTACCATGGTCACTGCCAAAGAGAGTTAGAGACATGGCTGTCCCTGACATTGAAATGACTTCATTCTCGCTGTACACTGATGCCATTCTGTATTGTGTGAATTCTGCTCTAAAAACAGGGGCCTATACAACAGGGGTAGGGAATCCTGGAGAGCCATAGACCAGCGTGTTTTTGATGTCTCTCTTAGTCTTATCTAACACACATAAATGCCTTGTTTTCAAGCATCTTATTCACTAACAAGCCCTTGACCAGCTATTGTTAATTTTAATCAAGTGTCCGAGCAGAGTAATATCTAAACCGCGCAGGGCTACAGCTCTTCAGGAGCAGGGTCTCTACCCCTCCTATGCAGCATTAAATTTAAGCGCATAATTAGTACTTTTTTAAATGAGTAAAATGTAGTGGTGCATTACTTGGCTAGGACAAGGCCATTACATTTCTGATAATGAGATTCATACACACAATTACACATTTCAAGTTATAATGGAGTATTCTAGGATGGGCTGGTGCTCTTGAGAATGTAGGCACCATCAAAACTAAATGAGAAGTTCTAGATTGTTCTACTCTGGTGAATAAGGACTCTAAAACTTTGTGCATTGCTGATTAAACCGTATGGAACTTTCTGGACAGAGAAAAGCTAAGTTGGACCTACTTAACTGCCATTATCTTTCCTGAAAGAAGTGTGGAACATCAGTACATACTACATACTACATCAAAATCCTGAGTTTATAGTATCCTTGGTATTACATGCAGTCATAAGTTTTTGTTCTTTTTGCTGTCTTCCACAGCAGGTTGCAGTGGACATTAAATAATGATTACGAGCTCAAAGTACCATCAACCTTTGAGTTGGTCATATTTGCATTCACACAGAGTTGAACCATCTCAGAACTACTGCAAGTTTTATATCATTTCCTTTGAAGGGACCAAAAGTAATTGGACAATTCCCTGGGGAGGCTTGGTAGTCCCTCATTATATTGTTTGTAAGTATACAGATAAAAGGTCATGATGTAATTGCAGCAGAGAGATTTGCATGTGTAATCCGTTGCCGTGAATGTTCACTATGAAGTCCAAACAGCCGTCACTGAAGCAAGTCAATAGTCAGCTTAAAATTCAAAACAAACCCATTAGAGGGATCGCACAATCATTAGGTGTTCCAATTCTAAAAATTATGGAGTGCACAGCTGAGTTCAGGAAGACCCAACAGCCCTGATGACCACGGATTACGATTGTGGTGGATGACGGAAGAATTCTCTCCCTGATTAGAAACTTGCCCTTCTGATGAATTCACCAGATCAAGAACTCTCTCCGGGAGGTAGGTTTTATGGAGCTAATGTCAAAAATCAAGAGAACATATTAGGAGAGTACAAAAGTAAATACAGATTGTTTGGACCTGGATGTAGTCCACTCAAAAGACTCAAAAATAGGACAATCAGATTAGAGTTTGCTACAAAACATTTTTTATAAGCCTGTGCAATACTGGAACCGTATCCTGCAGACAAATGAGAGGAATATTCACCCATACCAATGATGTGAAGGGACAGATATGGAGATGGGAATTACTGTTGGGCTTTCCAGCTGTCTGTGGAGCAGTTTTCTCTGTGCCTGTGTGCACGTGATGCAACTTTTTTACATTTTGAGCTCTTCCAAACTCCGTCTGTCTGGAGGTCAGCAGTCCAGAAGACAGAACTCTGCTTGAAGAATTAAAGGAGCTGGATGAGCCAGTCTGGTGGATGGCACCTGATGTGCGCTCTTAAATTTTTTGATGATCAGAAGCATATTCCCCTTTATCCGTGAAGTGTGGTGGAGGGAGTGTTATAGCGTGGGCATGAACAGCTGCACGTTGCACTGGTTCCCTTCTATTTAGCTCATGATGTTGTGGCTTCACAGAGGCAGCATATCTAGTTCTGAATTTTATTGGTCTATTTTTTTCTGCTCTTATTCAATCTAATGCCTTAAACATTGGTTGGGGTGCTTTGTATGTCCGGTGGACAAGACCTAAAGCATAGACCTGAACACCTGAAGCATACTGCAAAAGCAACCAAAGACTTTTTGTCAGGCAATAAAGTGAAATATCCTGCAGTGGCCATATTTATCCCCGGAGTCCCAAACCTGGAGCCACGTGAACATGCATTTCACTTGCTGGAGGCAGAACACCCCAAAAACAAGCTGGAACTTTTAAGAGCCACTATACAAGCCTGGCTGAGCATCTACGAACACTGGGCTTCATCTATGGTGATGTCTATGAGATCCAGAATTCATTGATTGCTAAGGATTTGCGACTCAGTATTAACAATTACAGGATATTTTACAACTGTGAGTTAGTCCAATTACTTTTGAGCCCTGGAAGTTGGGGGCTATTTCACATTCAAAGTTTCCTTCCTTCATTGATGAGAGTTGGAGATTTGAGATGTATTGGCCTTTAAAAAAAGCATGTTAACAGAAAAATGTGTTTATTTGCGCTAAAGGAATACAATTGTGAATTAATTGAATTGTCAATTTCCGGCTTACTTCTGAGTCGTATAATATTAAGAACTTATCACAAAGTAATTACACTTTGACAATTGCACTTTTCATTCCACTACTCAGCATTTCAGAAAAATACCATCTTATTTATTTTTTAAAACCTCTCATTTTTGATTCATTTTCATATTTTTGAGATTCTTGTTTGCAAAAACATTCTGCGCAGTGTTTCATCATATACCATTATCTCATAAGAGTAAAGTGAGCAATCACACATCGATTTTTCCTGCACCTTTGTTTACTTTCTCAAGGTTTCACATAAATTTCAAAATCAGTAATATGCTGATCTGTTTTGAAGAAACAAAAAGCTGGCTGGGCAGTGCCACTTTTTAATGATGTGTCTATGTCCTGAGAGTTTTCTGGAAGGTTCTTGTGATTCCAGCTAGCACTGGCCTCCAGCTGATATAAGACGATGATGTCACTGTGACTAAAACACCTGCCTCTCCTCCCCTGTTTTAGCAGCCGCGCCCCCCTGAGGAAGCCCCGCCCCCCAAATCACGGTTGAGCCAAAAGCTTCAAACAATCAGGATCGCCACACGTTTTTACTGTGCCATCAAACACGTAAGAGAAAACAAGGACTGTTCAGCTGTCATTTAACCGGGCCTTCATTCATTGAAGCGGTCCTGCATCCGTTCAGTTTTGGACGTAGTTTTTCTGCTAGAACTGAATGTGACAGCCAAATGACATTTAAAGTTAGATATTCCTCAGCGTAATTCATACTGGACAAGTGCACTGTCAAAAAATCTAACAAAACAAACAATTGTTAGATTTTTATAAACCATTTAAAGTTTAATGAATATTCAGTCAAGTAAATTAAGAGACCATTTCTAATTTGAGGGCATGAGAATTGGTTTAACTAGATATATATTGGGGGATGTGCCTAGCACATTTCTTTGGGCCTCTAACAGATGAGGGAGCTTTTACGAAAGACTGGCTTGATCAGGAACAGAAATGTTTTCAGGAGGATATGGTAATATGCATTCTAAACTGCCACAGTTCATTAGCATATAAAGGCTTGTGGTTAAAAAGCATTATGTTCATATGGCTTCTTATTTGTACAGTCCTACATTTTTAAACAAAACTGATGAGCTGTAATCCTTGTAATGGGCTGCAAGGATTGATTTTCTGAAATGATACCTTTTTTCAATTTGAGATTAAATTGCTTCACTAAATTGGTCTTTTGGGTAAATTTTATTTTATTTTTTATTTTTTTGGGAAGTTGTTGGCAATGAGGAGTAATGAAAGCTAGCAGTGTTTTGACTTCGGCATTGTTTTGTTTGAAGCATCTACTTTGTCTATTACTGTGCATTAATCGCTAAAAGGCTTGTACTGTCAGGCTGGGCATGTGTATTTCCATATGCAAAAGCCACATGTAAATTCTGCTGCTGCGGATTTGTTAGTAGTAACTCCTTAGCACATTACTCTATGTGGAGTCCTGAGTCCCAAACAAAGCTGTTCCCATCACAGTTGTCTTGTAGAGGACTGCATGAACTGCTTCAGCTCTTACATTGTTTGCCTGTAAAGTTAAGGATTTTTTCCCCGGACTTGCATTTCTGGCTAGTGTCTGAGCTATACCTATTGTAAATTTAGTGACATGTTGACAGATGCTGTTGCTAACTGTGATCGATTTGCCTCTGTGCAAATGTGAAACCCCATCGCATGTGTAAGATGCAGACACTGGAGCAATGGGAATAATGTCCGCAGCTCATCATTCTTGTTTCATGGAGTTCAGTGTCGTAGATGGTGCAGATGGCATTTAAGGGAGACTTTTTCGTTTGCACTCTAATATGGCCATAGGAGACCCTTATGCTGCTGGGTATCCAGCTGGCATAATTTCCTGGCACTAAGCTAAAACATTCCGCTGCAGGAGCTAGTTTGGAAAAGCTGACTTCGCCAGCATGCAAAACTCTGCAATTATCAGTGCCATCCAAATCCATACACTGCCGGACATGGAAGAATCTGACTAAGTTGAGCAGTTGGCTCTCAAGCCATATTCAAACCAACCAACCCAACCCCTCCCCATGGTAGCAAGAGGCTCATTTCCTTAGTATTGTACTTTCTGTTATTCTAATTTCTTATCACTTCATCTGAAAACCTCTGTGTCTCTTCGAGAACGAATAAAGTATTATTAGACTCCTGTTCAGCATTTAATTTAAGTGCATGCATTTATGCACCTGCTTTTTCTGATTGATTTACTGATTGGGACTGTGGTACTGAATTTTAGCAGAATCCTAAGTTCAGGATTTCAGGTATTTTATGGCACAAGGATTTCCAGCAGGGTTCGACCTAATTAGGTCTGCCATCTCTTTAATAATATGGTGTATTCTTAGCCAGACATGCTGATTCTTTTGAGGGAGGATGTGGGCCACATTTGAATTGTCCCCTGTTGCTTTCATCCAGGACTGCCTTTCTTGGACCCTACTCTGTGTGTGTAAATGTTATAGGTGTGTGTACTTAAAGGAAAATACATTGTTGTGAACAGAAGCCCTGTTGCTGTACTGACTGCAGGAGATGGTGTGTGTACAGAATACTCCCCAGCTCTTGACACTGCGGTCTCCAATAACCCGACGCCAACTGTAATCGCAGCCATCTGTGAGGGACGCTTGCGTCTGTTGCCTCCGCCCGTCGCGGTCTGATCTCTGACAAAGCGGACTGATACGTCCCTGACCTTTACAGCACCCCGAGACTGGATAGGTTTATTTCCCGCCTCTGAAACCCAGCCATTCGACGGCAGCCTATCCTCTGTGGGGCACTCCTGTTTCTCCACCGCCGTCTCGCATTCCTTGCTCCGCTGTAGAGGTGCTCCACGGCGAAAAGCCAAACCTTTCAGAAGGAGCACTACCTTTCCTGTGGGTTTATCTGATCAGACTGAAAGGGCCTCTGCCTGAGCCATGTCTTCGATTCTCATTAAGGGTTTGCATCTATTCCTCGCTCTCACCTCGCAGCACTCCATTGCTTGTGTTGCTGGCAAACTGCAGTGCCGCCTGGTATTGCTTTCCTGCTCTTTTTCGGTTGTGTGTTTGTTTTATTTTATGTTATCGTCCCTGAAAGCCAGTCATGTCAACATTTTTCATAATTGTAATTCTACCCTCTACTTTGCTTTGGACATATATTGCCTACTGAAGAGAACATTATTCCATGCAGAATCTGTTCCAGTGAACACTTGTACAAATGCACTGATTTACCTACTTGCTAAGTGCCCCTCTACTAATGGAGGCAAACTACTTCTACAGATTGGTGTTACTTGAATATTTCACTAAAAGGTTGCGCTTAGTATTCTGATGTTTGATAAGAAATTATTGTCTGGGACTAATTGCCATTTACGGTGTTTTCAGTGGTTTCGATTGGGTTTATATCATGAAAAGATGATCAGTAGTATTTCTCGGTGTCAGTAGTGTGACAGTATCCATGTAGCATGTGTGTCCTGTATGGAATTTGCCTCAAATTGCCCCTCTAGATTTAAAACAGACCTCTACTGGATGTTGGCTTTGTGTTCGTGTCTCAGACTTTCCAGAGGGTGAATCTGTGTCACATAGTACGCAGTTGGTGACCATTCCTTTTTATCCCCCCGGCATATAATCCGGGTTGATATAGCGATCAGTGTGTCCGTCCTTCCGTCTGTAATAAAATCGTTTCCAGACCAGAACTCGAAAACTAAACCACTTACAAACACCAAATTTGGTATGGAGCCTCACCTTATGGTCTAGTTGTGCCTTTTGGGGGTTTTGTTCTGTCCGTCTGTCCACACAACCTGTAGGTTACACAATCTACAGCCGGGGGATCCGCCATTGCCAGATGGCTCTTGTTTGTGCTCTGAGATCAGTTGGGTTGGAGGTATATCTGTGTTCATGAGGGAGTTCTGCTCTGTAATTGTACATTTTGGTCCAGTCATTGAGAGAGGGCTTTGATGATGAAGTTTGGGATTGGCACTGCTATAGTGTCGTGCAAATGGAATTGCATCTGTGTTTGAGTTTATGGTCAAAGTGATGAGAGGCACGAATTTCCAGTTAATATTATACATCTTCTCTCTCATGGACTGGAGACCTCATCCGCTGTCCTGGGTTCAGTGGACCCAGTACAGCTGTCTTCATTCAGAGACACTCTGCTCTGGAGTGTTTTGCTGCAGGTTGTGTCATAATGGGGTCTGCATGCTGGCCAGTGAGGGATGTGCACTTCGGCTCTCCTGGAGATGATGCTTTAGCAATGTGCATATGGTATATCCTGAGTTAGTCTTGGCGCAGATATCCTCCCGCAGCCTCCTACTTCTGCGTGTGGCTCTCAGGGGCGCCTTTGACCTTCATAGCCATTGCTTTCCCTTGGGTGTCTCTCTCCTAATTATTAATCTAGACCCAAGAAATAACCTTCTATGAGTCCCCAATGGAGAATTGCTGCCAACTGTTTGTCTGTGATTAATCGGATCAATGAATGTGTGTTGCCCTATTACTTGGACTTATTTCTGCAGAAAAGGGATGTCTGATGTCATGAAGGCATAAAAGGGGAATCGGTGGGACTGCAGGCTGTTACTTGCCTCGCTCAAGTGTTGAAAATGTGCACAGTTTGGTTAATTTTTCATGCCCCAGAAAGTAAGTATTCAGATGATGACTGCCATCATTTGTTTAGAGTCCCGTGTCGGGTGAAAAAAGGTCACTGTTGTTTTCACAGTGCATGTGACATTTCCCGTTGACTTATCAGCTCGCCTGTTAATTGAGCTGAGCGAAGGAATGACATCATGCATAGAAACCCTGACAGGAAGCGTCTGATATCTGCCTGAGGTTTGTCTACCCTCTGAGTCGAGTAAATTGTGTGCAGTGGCTCAAAACTGTGGATGTGCGTGCGTGCGTGTGTCTGTTTGTGGATGGATGCACGTGTGTGTGTGTTTGTGTGTGTGTTTGCATGCTTCCTTTCGTGTGTGCATGCAATTGTTTACCTGTGTGTGTGTCTGTGTGAGTGAGAGTGAGTGTGAGAGACATGCTGGTCGGTGAGATCGCTCAGTAGGTGGGTGTGGTCCTTCTGCCGTGACTCAGTCTATCCGCTCAGCTGTGTCCTGCAGCATCTCTAGTGTAGTGCTCAGCTTCCAGGGGCAGGACTGAGAATCTGGCGCCTCACACTGTATCGCCCACTCCCCAGTGCCACTGCCAGACCCACTCTCACTCAGCCCAACAGCTCCCTCTATGGTCATCTCATACTGTACAGAACATGTGCTGTTTTTCTCTTGTGTGTGTGTTGCACCTGTGCATATGGAAGCTGACTCATTTGCTTTCCTTGTAGTTTAAAAACATCCACAGGAAAAAAAACAAAATGAGGTTAGAAAGCGACTATAATCTGTTTTTAAGAAATGGACCACGATGGTAGTTGACAGATTATTCCGGAAAGCTAGGTTTTGTAAATCTCTAGAGCATGCACCTCTTGCTCGGCTGTGTGCCAAACAAGCTGAGCTTATTTTCCATTGGGTTCCCTCTCTCCTGATGTCATCAGACTAAGGAACTCCCGACATATAAAGACAATGACTTCATCAATGATGGACAGAAGATCTATATCGACGAGGACAACAAGAAGATGTTCCTGGAAAAATTGAGGAAGGATGTGGAGGTGGGTGTAGTGCCAATTTTTCTCGTTAATAAACACATGAAATCCCCTAAATACACTGCACATATTGCACTGTATCAGGGACTATAAAAACCTTAAAGTCAATAAGCGCACAAAATCCCTTGTACACTGTACACAGTGCTCTGTTTTGGTAAATATATAAATGTTCCAGTCAATAAGTATACAAAATCCCTAGATGCACGAAATACAAACTAATAAACAATGCAGATGACTGAATAAAAAAATTCAAGTCAATCAATGTAAAGAAACTCAAATTACGCAAAATAGTTTATAGATCAATGAATGCAAAGCTTTCAATTTCATAAATGCTCTTAGTCATTGGTGTATATAGAGGGTTTGGAGCGCAATGGTTATATATCAATTTCAGAGGTTTTGAGAAAAATTGATTTTTAGGTTTGCAGATGTTCTGTTAAATCTGGTACATCATTTAAATCATTTTTATGTCAGTCGCTCTCTTACTGCATGGTTCAGAAGTAGACTGAACACGTACGTTTTCATAAGTGTGGTACTGCGACATCATCGCCAAACTTGCCAAAATGGACATGTCACCTTTGTGCTCCAACAATTCTAGTACTTGATGTGACATAACACAATGGTGATAGATTGAAGTTAAGTTTGTTTGGAATGGAAGACAGATGATTCTGTAATGCTATTCATGTTTACTCATCAAAATATCAATGTTCAATTCAATTAGCTGATAGAAATGTGTGATAGGAGGTAAAAATCTCAAAATCACAAAATATGCACATATCACCATAGTGCTCCAAACCCTCGATATATGGGTAGGGATGGTCTATCATGTCCTGAGCAACTTTCAGATTAGTCAGTTTTTATATCGCTCATATTAAATATAATCTATACCACAGTTAACCCCTAACCACTCCGACGGCCCGTATACGGGCCCATCAGGGAAGTTTATAAACAAGAAAAGATTTAATTTTACCTTGAACGTCCTTTATAGACATTTTAGGAAAATGTTATTGGAGTGGTAAGGGGTTAAATGTTTCAGAAAAGATGGCATGTTCAACATAAATGTTTTTCATATTAAAAGCTTGATAGATGTAGAAAATTAATCGAAGACTCCATTGAAATGCTTGTAGAATGTATTGCATCATTTTGAAACCTGTTTGCATTTCTTGACTACATATGGAAGACATTTAGTTGACCAAAAATCCCATAATTTTTTTGACCATGACAGATATGCCAGTGGTCAAATTAGTGTCAAATTGGCATCAAAGTAATAATTTAGTTTAAAATGATGGAAGCAGCAGAGTGACTTTCAACAGTGGTACCTTTCGTCTTGAAGTCACCATGGAAATATCATTCACTTACAATGGCGTGAATGGACCAATTTACAGTATTAAGATGCAAAATAGAAAACAAGCTCATCCCTAAATTAGAAAAAGTTGGGATCTTATCTTAATTTAAAAGTCACCATTTTCTGTTTTAATTTAGCAGTATTAATTACCTGTATTAAGGTGAAAATGATACAACAACACATTATTTGATTTTTTACTACATGTATTTTATCAAAATCAATACGTGTCGCTTTGGATTCTTGCAACATATTTCAAAAAAATGAAAGAAACTTGGGACAGTAAAGTTTTTACTAATTTATATCAAGTCCGGACTGCTGTCAGGCCAGTCTAACATCCGCACTCAGTCATGCCTCGGTAATGCGTGCAGAATTTGGTTTTGCATCTTGTTGCTGAAATATGCATCGGCGTCCCGGGAAAAGTTATTATTATAAGGACGGCATATGTTTCTCCGAAGTCTCAGTGTACTTTTCAGGATAATGATGCCTTCACAAAAGTAACCCCTCGATAAGGCACTAACACAACTACATTGTATTACAGAGCATGGCTTTTGGGCTTGTTGCTGGTAACAATCCGAATAGTCCTTTTCGTCTTTAGTCTGGAGCGCACCTCATCCATTGCTTCCAAAGAAAGACCTGAAATATTGATGTTTTTGACCACTGTATGTTGTCACTTTGCAGTTTCCCATCGCAGATGCCTCCTAGCCCAGAGAAGTTGACAGCGCTTCAAGACACTGTTATCATAAGGCTTCCTGTTTGCTCAGTAAAGTTTTAACAGGCATTTGTGGATATAACTACTTATGAGGTGACAAAAAGGTTTGCCCAAGTAACACTAGGCACATATGGTTATATTACTGACATTCTTCATGCAGTTCCATCTGAGTATTCCAGGGTATTTGTCTTAGGCTTACATTTTTGTCTTTCACACAAACTATTTCTGCCAAATTCCTTGAAACGTATTATTTCATGCACCAAAGATGGGAAAAATATCCTAATTCCTTTGTATGTCTATTTATTTTTTTGACGACCATTGTTTTTAAACCTTCTCCTGCATTCGTGACCAATTTTGTGATCCTCAGCCCATCTTTGTTCCTGAAGGACTAGGTCTTTCCTGGATGCTGCTTATCCTTATGTGCTCGTAATGACAGTCGCCTGCCAGCATTAGCTCTTTCAAATCAGATCTTTATTCATATTTTTCGCCTTATCAGTAGTGCTGAGTTACCCCCGTCCGAACATGTTTGGAATGTTTCATGGCCTGAATGGTAGGAGTTTATTTACATTTACGGATAGAATGAAATTGACTAGACAAAACATAATATTTGTCTTCATACTGTTTGAAATGAAATGAAATTTAGAAATCTCTGCTTTCTGTTTGCATGTGTGTGCATTTTTCATGATGGCTAAACTTTTCCGTGTTCGGTTTATATATGAATGAGGCTTCCATCTTTGATAACTATGGAGGCACATCTCTAGGAATCATAATAAGTAAAAGAATGATCATCAGGATAATCGCTGTAAACTGTACAAGCAGCATTTCTGCTCAAGTTGATACAAAAATTTTCCAACTAGTGCACTTTGCACCCTTGCATTTCCCTTGTTCCAACCAACTCTGAAATCAACTCTATGCCCTTGCACTAAATGTGTGTGAATAAGTAAGCAAAATGGATGTAATACATTTTATATGATTTATGGATAGTAAATACACATTGGTATATTCATTAGATCACATAATGCTCAACATTCAAGTCAATAATTACAAATGCGCTTTACTAAATATGCATCACTGAATGCCAAAATTTTCAAGACCCTAAATGCACAAAATTATGGAATTATGTTCATGAAACAGGTCACTGCTGACAAAACGTCAACATTTCTTCGTGGGCAAAATACATATCACTAACCACTGAATTACTAAAACAGAGTGGTCACATGATCACTTAATGAGCACTAAAGCCACTAAATGAGTCACTAAAAATGCACAACATTAATTCGCAAAATATTTTTTAATAGAATGTTTTATAAAATATGACTCTACTTATTCTTTTGAATGATTCAGGACTTTGGCAGGCTGGTTTATCGTGGCAGTTTGTCTTCCAGTGAGCTCCTCTGTAAAGCAAGATGATAAATTTGGTTCTGCTGGAATTAAAACCACTTCAGCAGTGCGGATTTTTGAACCCAATTCGATTTTAAAGCAAATTTTATGGAAGTAATGATGTGATGTCACATTTGATTCATGCATAGTAAAATTAAACATGAGCAATTATATACACTATAATTCAAATTTTTTGAAGGCTTTTTATGTGTTTATATAGTTTTTATCCTCTGCCACAAAGTGGATGGACACATGGGTTCCTTTCCATTGTCCGACTGTCCATCCATCATGCTTTTTCCCTGGGCCAGAACTCCGAAACATTTCAATATTTCCCAGAGAAATTTCATACATGTATACACCCTACTATGTGATGTGCCCTTTCCAGACTTGTGACAAATTCCTTTTCATCAATTCCAATTCCTTTTTACAAATATTCTTCAATTCCAATTCCTTTTGGTCAATTTCAATTCCAATTCCACAATTCCTTTTAAAAAAATATTCTTCAATTACAATTCCTTGAAATTGAAGAATTGGAATTGGAATTGAAGAATATTTTTAAAAAGGAATGGGAATTGGAATTTGGAACACACACAAAAAGGAATTTGTCACAAGTCTGGCCCCTCCTTACTGCTGTAGGTCTTCCTGTCCATCTGTCTGTCAAGGCTCGACTGCATTTTGTTTCCTGAGCAGAGATCAGCCATCCCCTTTCTTTCCTGGCCATAACTTCTAAATCTTTCAATATTTCTGGACGTAATTACACATATGGCTACATCTTAATATGTAGATGTGCCTTTTCATACTCCATCTGCCCTGCTGTCTGTCAGTAGGTCCCTCCTCCTAGCTTTATTTCCCAATCAGGGATCAGTCAACCTCTGGCAGGGGATCTGAGTATTTCATGCATATTGGTCATGATTTAATGAAATATATGAAGTTTTAACTTCATCAAATTACCTCAAACGGAAGAAGGTTAGATGAGGATACTGTGAAGTCTGTTACAGGAATTTGTTAATTCTCAATATGGAGGTCGACTTTTTTTTGAAGTAAAAAAGCTGTAAGCGGTGAAAAACAGGTAAACTGCTTACCACCCCAATTCATTAAAAAGTTGGGATGGTATGGAAAATGTGCATAAAAACAGACAGCGGTGATTTCTAGTTCCTCTGACCTGTTTTTTATTAGAGACAGTGCGAAGGCAAGATATTGAATGTTTTTTTCTGGGCTACTTGATTTTTTTTTGTAAATAGACATTCATTCCTGCCATCAGGCCAACAAGGCATTCTAACAATGAGTTGGGACCAGGGCAATTTATGACTAGTAATGAGGTAAAAAATTTTGAATAATGTTGTGCTTTGGAATGATTGATGTCAGCAAGTGATTTTAATCATGATTTGGTGTAAAAGCAGCATGCAAGAAAGGCCTTGTCCTTCCTGACAAAAGATGGGCAAAGGATTGCCAATTTTACCGCAACACTGAGAAAATCATTAGAAGGTGTAGTAACAATGTTCCTCAAAGAAACATGGGAAGGGGGTTTGGGTATTTCACCCTCTACGGTGCGTATCATTATAAAACAAAATTTCAGGAATCTGGAGATTTTTTTTTTTTTTTTTGTTAAGGACAAGGGTACTAGTCTACACTGAATACCCCTGATCTTTGCTGATTTAGATGACACTGAGTCAAAAACTATCATTTATCGATAACGGAAACAGCCGCATTGCACAGGATAACTTTGGGAAACCTTCGCAAAGTACTGTAATACATAGTCACATTATAGTACCAGTTAAATCTTAACTGTGCAAAAAGAAGACCTTTGCTTAACAGTGTCCAGAAGCGCCGTCGACTAATCTGAGCTTGAAGGCATCTGCAATGGACCATTACACAGTGGTAATGTGTATTATGATCAGACAAAACAATATTTCAAGTCTTTTTTTGAAAGAAATGGACGTTGTGTGCCCTGTACCAGGGAAGAAAAGCAGATTTTGCACACTTATCAGGAACAAGTACAAAAGACTTGCTCTGCCTTAGTATGGAGTTGTGTCGGTGCCGTTGGCAAGAGTGACTAGCACTTTTGCGACGGCGCCATTAATTCTACAAAGAACTCTGAGATTTTGAAGCAAAACGTTGTGCCTTCAATACGATATTTTTTTCCAGGGGCACCCAGTCACCATTTGGTGTCCTCAGTCCCTTAATGTTCTTGTGTTGTGAAAAGGATGGCAACATTACAAAGTGGTGAATACTTTACTGTCCCCTTCTCTTTTGAAACATGCAGCAAGAATCAAAATATCAAAATTGAAGTAAGTGTTTCTTTTTTTAAAATTGATTCAATTTATGCGGTGAAACACCAAACAATGTGTTATTGTATTGTGTTCAATGTTAGACAGGTCAAAGATAATATGCAAGTCACATCTTTTATTTTTAATTTTATTTTAATTACCATGCCAACTTTATGATTTGTGATTACATTATTATTTCCTTACAAGTTTAAAGGAAGTTGAATCAAGATGGTGCGGCACAAAAATTGTGTGAGAACCCTTAGAACCATGTGACTCTCCCCCGGGGGGGAACAGAAATGTCATGCATCTGCTCAGCAGTTACTATTGCAAATATCATTTTGGTTATTTTGATGAATCCAAGAGTTAGATGTTTTGTTAAACAGAACGTGCTTATTTTTCTTTTTTTCTCTCTCTCTGACTGCTTGAAAACTGTGAGCGCGTGAAAACTTTTGATTGGCATTATATTTAGATTTGAAAGTGAATTGAAAGGCTTCACTGTGCATTTTTGATTTTTTTTATTCACTCATTCACTCATAAGTTGGTCCTTCTCTCTGCACCTCCTTAGCTGCTGGCCCAGCTGAAGCTGATGGACTACAGCCTGCTGGTAGGGATCCATGACGTGGAGCGGGCGGAGCAGGAGGATGTGGAGAGCGAAGATAACGAAGGAGAGGACGAAGGGGAGAGCGACGGGGGCGTGGCCGGGAGCCCCCCAGACAGCCCCAGCAACACGCTAGACAGCACCAAGCCTCTGGGGCCGGGGGAGTTCGACCCCGTCATCGACGTTTACGCTATTAAGAGCCATGACGGTGGGTGTGAAGGAAGGTCTTGGAGTGGAATTGCTAATTGACCAACCGACAGACTGAATGACTGACCGCATTCCTCTTTAACAAACATACTCGATGACCAGTACTTTTTGTTGAGTCGTTTCTTCACACTTGTTGTGGGGTTGTTTCTTGGTGCTTATTGTCGAGACATCCTACTCTACCCAAAGTAATGGTTTACTGTTGTGCCCCTCCATGCTGTATTAGCTGTTCTGAGCTCATGTAGTCCTCTCCGGTGAGTTCACAAAAGAATTCGTCCTGCATTCAGGTGCCCCGAGGAAGGAGGTGTACTTCATGGCAGTCATAGACATCCTGACGCATTACGACGCTAAAAAGAAGGCAGCCCATGCAGCCAAGACCGTCAAGCATGGAGTGAGTTAGCCTGTCGTCCTTGATTTGAAACTCCCAAATGTTCCAGTTGTCTGAATCGATTTTCTTCATAAAAAAACAAACAGATAATAACATTCCACATAAGCGCCAGAGGGGAAACAAACCTTATACCTTGTGAAATACCTTCAGCTTTCCAAAATCCCTGCTGCTTCAAACCTAACTGTCTTTGTAACTTTGTTCTAAGGGATAAGATATAACTTGGCTACTATTTGCAAAATGACTGATTTGTGGTAACTCTTACACCTGTATTTTCTCAGTCTAATTGTCCTAAACCTTGAGAGAAATGTCTTACCCAGTGTTCCCTGCGTCTGTTCCGTCCTGCTGCAGGCTGGGGCGGAGATCTCCACAGTGAACCCTGAACAGTACTCCAAGAGGTTTTATGAATTCATCACCACCATCCTGTCGTAGCCTGGGCCTGGGTGAGGAGAGGGCAGGGCTGCAGCAGGACCGAGTCGAGCACAGGGAGGGGTCGAGCCAGAGGGTGGCGGAAAAGCGCTTTGGGGACCCTCCTGGATGGGACCCCCACCCCAGCCGCCACCGCCATTTGTTTACATTTTTTTTGCTTTCATTTGATTCTGTGGAACTGCGTTGGATGACAAAAAGGAGAAAAAAAAATGTATATAAAGATGCGCATACATTGGAATTTTCTTCGGCTTTCCTTGCGTACCAATGTTCTCCTCCCCTCTCCTGCCAGCTTTCTTCACCTTACCGTCTGTTTATTTAGTTTTCCTTTGGTGGTCATTTCAATGGAAGGTAAAGTGATGTGCTCGAGGGAGGAAAGTAGCAACGAGGAAATATTTGTCTTGTTCATGAAAAGGGGTGACTGCATCAATGACTCTTTGAAAGGAACGGTAGGTACCGCTCTAACAGACTAAGTTCAGGGGCATGATGGTGAACAGTCTTTTCCCAAATGATTGACATTCTGCTCAGCTATTGGCCGCGAAGAAGGAGGAGCAAGAGGTCCAACCCTCGCCGCCTCAATAACGCCTGGGGGGGCAGTCTTCCATTAACTGGCAGGACTCCAAATGACTTCAGCCTGATGCCTGCCTCTGTCATCCCTTCCTGTCGCTCCTCCTCACCAAGGACACTGCCTGCCATCACTGTTGGCAACCACGGCGGACACGCCCACCGCCAACATCTGCCCTCCTGACACAAACTGCCCTTTGCTTTCTTCCTTTCTCTTATTTCCAGTTCACCAGAACACTGAAAATGACATGTTGCTGTTGATGGTGTCTTGCTGTCTGTATACTTAAACTCTCCTTGTTTTTGGAATGCTTTTGCCTTCAGATGGAGATCTAGTCCTGTTGCCATTAGCAAAGAAACCTAGATAACTGCTCTGAATTACCACTCACTTATTTCCCTTCGTATGCTTTGTGTTGTGTTTGTAGTATACCTGCATAAGTTGATGTGGTTTTGGTCTTTGTGATTAACATTTTAGGTTTCTGGATTGTAACCCTTCAAACAAAGCTTGTCATTGGATTGCACAAGTCCGCATTTGGTTGTGAGCTTAAATTTGATTTCTTTGGTCCTTTATTAAATGAAAATGTTAAATCAACTCCAAAACTGGTATAAGACACAAATTCTGTACATTTTGCACATGAATTGCACCAGATTATTTATGATCTAAGGTTACCATGGTCTTTATTTGGGAAGTGCAGTACCTGCACCAAATTGAAGTTAAATGTGATATAATAGTATAGTTTCAGGCAACAGGCATAGAACTTTTAAAGCTGACCACATTATCTACTTGACTGTTGATTTAATTACTATTTCATTCTAATCCTTGAAAAAAAATTACCACTTTTTTGTGTTACATAGTTCATATATAAACTTTACAATTAATTTTTACATTCCATTTTAATCAAAATGTTATATTTGGTGGTATTTTAAGTCCCACCCCGTTTGTGGGAAAGTGTTGTGCAGGATGAAGGATGTTACTGTTGGAATCGGTATTTAAGTGCGATGACATGGAGCACGTTGCCTAAAACTATAGCCTGTGTTTTGTTGCTGTTTGTTTTGTTCCAGAAACCCACAGTATTATGTTGTACTGATATAGTCATGTACGTTTTTTTTTTCCTCCATGATGGTTAGTTAAATAAGCCTAAATATGCTTTATACTGTGTTTTCAGTGTATACACTGTGCGAGAGGTGTGCCTTTTTATTCAAAATTATTTAATTTTGTATTTTAAATCTTTTTTTAAGCAAACAAAGTTTATTTTCAAAAAATTGGGAGGTTATTTCAAATCCTGTGGTTATGTGTACATGTGGGCTTGCATTTGGTGATTTCAGACTATTTGCAGAATACTAGAAATGATTAGGAAGTAATAACCATCTAACATTGGTGAGATGACTTTGAGAAACATGCACTGAAACAGAAGAAAAAAACATGATTTGTGTCTTCTCATTTCTTATGGCGTCAGGTGTGCCTGTTTAATATCCATTTGTTGATAGAAATCTTCGTGCCCTTTTCGTCTCATTTACCAGTTGCTTGCTGTTGGGTGTTTTCTTGCATTTTCAGAAGTTGAGATTTCGGTGCTTGCTTCATCTTAAATGGGACGGCTCTTTATGAGTAACTCCGAAACTTCAGACAGTTTTTTCCAGATTTGTCTTGCCAGTTCTGCTCAGAGGCTGGACAAATTTGTCCGGAAACTGGAGACAACAAAGGGACGAAACGAAGGGATTTATAGCCTACGTGAGGGAAACGCGCCTCGCCTTGGAGAAAATAACTTAACGATTTTTTTTCATTGTAAGCTGTGGAGTCTGTGAAACGTCAATTGACGGCCGTCCTGGCCCGTCCTGTTTTCTGTCCTTTTTTTTTTTTCTTTTTTTTTTTTTGCCAAAAGCATAATCATGACCCTATAAGTGCACCGTTGACTAAGTTCCGACAAATTAATATTAAGGCTTTGGGGTCAGGCTTTGTCCTTGGAACATTCTAATCGTAGGATTTAATTTTACATATTTCCTTTATTTTGTTTATTATCTTTCCCGAACCCTTTACAGAGACTGCCATTGTTTTCTAATTTTACTTGACATAAAAAACATTAAATGTTTTCATTAAAGTACGACAGTATCCTCTAATGTGGCTGGTGTGTTGCGTTTTAAACTTTATGAACGGTGATAAAAAATGATCCATTTAATACTGACAACTGAAATGATTATTATCCTCACAAGACATTGTCTGCAAGTCCTCGTTGTTGTGAATAAATTCTTGAGAGTGAAGGCTGCCTCTTACTGTATGTGATAAAGTTAACACACTCCGTTCCGTATGAATTTGTTCAATAAACAAACACTTTTTGCTCAATCCAGTCCTCCCTTGACTGCCTGGATGTGTGATCTGTCCCAGACACCAGTTCACGTGGGCTTGTGTGACATCATCTTCTGCGTAGACCCTCGCCGTTTTCGACATACTTTAATTAGATCTTATTGCTTGTGCTGCGGTCTGATATTCTTTATTTGAGGAATACAGAACGCCTTTGGTGGTCTGTGAGTAATGGCTAAATTGACTGACCGTAGTGGAGATTCGGTTTCCGGTGTTTGGTTCGTGGTTTGATACGGTTTTCAATTGATTTGGATAAAATGGTTGTATAATTGGGTGTTGAATGTGGATTGGCTGGTGATTAGCCATTGGAGAATTTAAACCTTCTAGTCGCCGGTCTGTGGCCCCCAACACTTATCTGAAAAGGGAGGGGAGGGGCATGGCTTGCAGGAAGCGTGTGACAAACACAATTATGCTTTTCTTTCATCCGTCGACGCTGTTTCCCATGCTCTTCCGCCCACTCTTGGAATGTCTCGATTCGGCGAGGTGTGCAATTCAAACGAAAATCGTTTGAAATAAGCCCTCTGGTCGCGCATGCATGCATATCGAGGTCATTAGGTTCCGTCGATTCGTTTTTAAACTTTGCCACATCTTTGGATGGATAAACTTTGACTTCTGCTGTCTGTGGAACTTCAATCTGAGCATTTCTGGTCGTTGAGAGTGGAGTCCGTCGGAAAACAAGCTCTAATCTTCGTTCTTAAATAAAAAAATATCCTCCGACCGTAATTCCAATCCATGAACCAACAGCTAACCCGAGACATCGGGGGCGTGCGTGTGTGTGCGCGCGCATCATTACAACTGTCCTGTCTCACATTATAGCCTATTTCCTCTGCGTAATGGTTGTGATTCCCGGCAAGGGGACTTACACGCATTGAGCAGATTCTGTCCTAAAGGCCCGAAACTGAGACGTGATCGATTCCTGCATCTGCCATGCCCTGGGGCGTAGAAAAAAATAATTCCGCGACAGAGTAGACATACGAAGTCCAGCCGCATAGCCTAGCTAGTTTCAAAAGATCACTGGACTTGTAATTGCCGGTAAGACATAAAACAGAGACAGCCTTCTGCGGTATTTACGATATCATGCCTGAATTACCAGCCAACAGTGACCCTAACAATGAGTTTGACAGCTATTATTCACGAGTCTCCAGGACAATGATGAAATGACCAACGAAACAAATCAAAGTTGGCTATTGAAAATTAACCGAAGAAAATGACCTTGCATATCATAGACTAAGCCTTTCAATCACAAACGACGTTCGTTATAAGACTCGCCAGAGCACTAGCCCATTGATGTCCTTTCCAGTTTGATTAAGTGTAATTCATTTATTTTAGATCATCAAATTCAACAACAATGAAAGGCGTGATATACTAATGTTTCGAGGAGTTACGCAAGATATATGCTGCCTTGCTTGCCTTTAGGTTTCTCGTCCAAACCATCGCCCTTCTACACATTTTTCTGTGTTTCTTTCTACATGCATCAGTAAAAAGATGAGCATCTATGCTATAACATGGCGCAGGATGACATATGGAGAGTTAACACCACAAAACATAAAATGCAACTGACTGTATTCAAACCTGTGGAGCTCTAGTCCTGTTTTAAATCGGCTACCAATGTAGATCCCCGGGTATCCACAATGTCATATGCCCAGCTGAATCACGGAGAAATACCAAAAAATTCCAAATTATTTACAATACCTAGATGGGTCATTCTACAGACACGGCCACTTTTGGGATAGCATTATGTCAAAAAAAATTATTTCCATACATTTAAACTTCAGTAGCACTTTTAGTTAACCATTTCGCTGTATGAATCCACAAAAAAGAGCGTAATCGATTACCATTATTTTTCTACTCTCGCTTAACACGTGCTTCTGCTGAATTTTTTGTAATTTGTGTTACCTCATAAATTCGCAAGTTTTCAATAGTTTTAAGAAATAATATTGCTTAACATATTCGGTACACATAGATAAACAAAAAAATATATGTATGATGCCTTTTCAAAGGTTTAGAACAAAGATAATCATAGTAACATAAATGATGGTAACACCAGTGACAATTTTCACGTCAAAGCCATTTTACAATTTGGCAGTAACAGTAATCCAATTCAAGTGTTGGGTTTCAAGTTGGCCTCATTAAAATGCATAATAAAATCAATTTGTATTGCATTTCTTTGCATTTCTCTTCTCATAAAATGGGTAACACCAGTGAAACCTTCTCAAATTGTGAGATTAAGGGTCAATTTTACAAAATATGAAAAGAGGCAGCAGACTTATCATGTTCATTCCATGACAGTCTCTCAACCAGTTGTTTGCTCAATGATATTATAAATATATATATTTTTCAGAATAGGGGTTATTGTGAAGTGGTAACACCAGTGACATGACACCCGGGGGCAACCATTTCCATTCAATTATTTCTAACAAGAGTTGGAATTTTAGTAAATTATACTATCCATTTTATTAATGCGATATTGGTGTAAAAAATTTTTGCATTCAAAATGTGGGGAAAATATATTTTAAAAACTTAAAATCTGACAGTAAACCTCCACACATCAGCCTGGGGATATGCAATTTTCATGTGCCTCAAATTTGGTATGATTGGTTAAAAAAGAATTTGACCCAATACCAGGGCTCAAATTGGTATTACTATTCAAAGAACATCTTATGTTACTCAAATATATACATCTAATGTGAATATTAGCTATATTGCAAATAGTATGCTAAGCCAAGGGACAAGAAAGTGGCTTTTTCTGCAGAATGACCCAGATATTTTCCGTTTGAAGCAATGCTGTGACATAAGCATGACGTCCTGGGTTTGAATATTTATCTCAATATTAGAGTGACGTAGCTTCAGTGGAGCGCAGCTACGAGCAGATGCGGAATTTATATGTGGCATTGTGCCACAATATGAAAACATTGACTTTGAATCTAGGCTACTTAAGGGAAAACTTCAGAGAAAATTTGGAGTTCAATTAAATTTATGCTGAAGATACACTTCACATCAAAGAAAATGTATAGCCTAGTTGAATATTTGTGCGCCTTAAAAGGCATGGTGTAAAATTGCGATCTGGGAAGATCATATACTAGACCGACTCACTGAGTAGTACTTAGCTGCTAATTTGCGCGGTATTGGGGTGGGTGAGGTAGTGCATAGAATCAGCCGGCAGGTGGCAATATAGTATCATTTGTAATGTATCAAAACATCGCTCGCTGAGAAGATATCACGTGATGCACATATTGGTCGCGATGCTTCTCTGATTGAACATTTGTGAAAATAAGAATGAATGCCGAACTTATATACGCAATTAGATGGAATCGATAATCATTAACTTGAATAACCAGTTTAAGGAAAACGCTGCACTCATCTGAATTGGATATTCCTATACAATAGGCCTATTATATAAGAATTGGATTGGCATATAATATCTCTAGTTGCGCAAATATTGTCATTAGCTTGTCAATGAAATTTTGTAATGCTGCGGACTGGTGACTCAGTCGACGAAAACATCAGTACAACGAAGACTATGGGCTTCGGAGCTTCCGTGTTATTGCTAATAAGACGAGCGTTGACAAAGATTGTTTTGCTGTCGTGCCTTGAAGAGTTTCGATATAACAAGAGCGACATTATAAAATTTCCAGGTCACAATAAAATAAATAAAAAGAACTAACAACCTGGAATGGCCGATCACTATGTACCTTACAGATTCTAATTGTGTAATATGGCCCACTCAATATGGGCGATGTGTGGTTAATAGCAACGCGATTTTCACCGGCTTCTCGTGGAATTTTCAAATTTAGCCAAGAAAACCCGTTCAGATAAGGAACTATGAATTCCTCGGACTGATGCAATGCTTGCGAATACTGCATGCCATAGTGGAGCTGCTGTTCAGGTGGGACAAACAGTCGATCACTTAGACGCCAAATAAGACGATGTGCAGCTTCGTCCCCGCGCAAACATTGTTTCACCATACGAGGTGGGTGACAATATGCATTGCTTTCTTGAGACGCCTCTCTGATTCCTGCCTCGACTTGCTGTTTCTGTCTTATCAATCATGGGGCCCTGAACAGCTCAGCTGTATGAAACCACTCATTCGTCACCCCTGTCGTTTCGTTCGGACGTGCTTAAATTTTGAAAGATTGGCTTGATTGGAAATTGATTAGACATTGAATTGAGAGGTCGAAGAATGATTGAATGACTAAATGAATTTAAACTCATCGGCCGAATCATAATCTATGATCACAAAAATTATCCGTAGGCAAAGTGCCTTGGTTTCTTGCACGTAGGCTGCATTAGGTATATATTTGAAGAGATTCTGCAAAATCATGGAACCGAAATCTGAGTTGTTCCTCGTTTTTGGTTTATTATTAATTGGTCAGTGTAATGGCATCTCGACTTTCAGCGCAAGCCCCTTTTTAGTGCATCAAAACAATTTGTTGATTGTAAACGCGTGAAAAAGGACAGCTTCGGACAAACCTTGGGAGTTGCTGCGTAGTTAGCGGTCATAAATCATCATCATCATCATCATGAACGCCTACCCGTTTCTACATCCACTCGGCTATTTGATTTTCAGCCGGAAAATAATTGTAATGTCGCAAGACAGAATGTCTTCTTTTTACCTGTGTGAAAGATGCATTTTAATTCTTAATGATGATAATTCAACTGTGATCAAAACACGATATTATATTTTCTCGGTTTATTTGCTTTCAATTATTTTTATATTTTTTATATATAGGCTATTCACGGCTTAATTAATGATTCGTGAGAAATTTGTATGGCTCCATACATGGCTTGAAAGTTGTAAGATTATTAATTCAGCGTTACAAAAGGTTGATGGAAATGAGGGAATGATATAGGTTCAGCGAAGGCATTTTACACATGAGGATCTGTACTTTATTTTAAAACAGAGAACCCAAAATGGCTGCCTCTTTTTCGCATCATGAAAATTTCAGCCCGAATTAACAAGTCTAAAATGAGGTCAGGGTGGAATCATTTACCTTCTTTTTGCAATGGTATCCATTGAATTTTAATTACATCGTCAAGACTTAAGTAGCACAATCGCAACCCCAAAAGATGAAATGGCTTATTCCTTAAAATACTTCTCCTTAATGTTTCCCGTAAGTTGATTGACCCTAATTTATTTATTTTAAAATGACAAGTGATTACTGTGCTTTCGATTTTGGGTTCATATTACCTACTTCTTCACTGGCTGTGTGCTGCAGATTCGCATAAAGTACTTGGCTAGTAATTTTAATCGGCGTCATTGCCACACTACTTTTTAAATAATTTTTAATGGGATTTGTATTGCAGAAATAAAGTCTGAACTAATTAATGTTCTGATTGTTGCAAATTGATAAAATCAATTTGAAAGAGCAAAGAAATTCAAAGAAATCATGCATCACCTAATTTCACAAAAGGAAATCAGGTTTATTTCATTTCCACAAGGGGGTAGAAAAGTATATCACGGGGTTCCGAAGCCAGTTTCCTTCACCCACTTGACATTTGATGAGGCATACCGCAGTTTTACTCAGGCCTGGCATCAACCCTGACTTGAAGTATACTGTACGTAATACAATGCATAGAAATCGGAAGAGGTGAAGATACTTGCATCACAGGGGCTTTTAACTGATTTAATTGCCCATTTAACTGATCTTTTCATAATTTCCTAAAATAAATAAATAAATAAAATGTGAAGACTCATTCTTTCCTGTACCATAATCCAGGGAGTTCCGAGAAGGGCTTTAATGATTCTCAGAGAGTTTTAAAATGAAAAAAAAAAGTGGACTTATACATTTTCGCTTGCTTACCAACAATTGTGTTTGCTTTGGTAACCAAGTCAATGAATAAAATCTCTGTGGGCTGCACCCACTTCTGGCTTCATTAACCCTTCGCTGCATTGTAGCCTAGTAACTAAAGTACCCAAACCCACCCATCACCGTTAACCCTTAAAAGGCAAAGTGGAAAGGAGTCTTGCAACAAAGCGGTTCTCCATCTACAGAAATCAATCACGGGAAGGCTATGCATCATTTATCGTCATATGATGCATTTGGCCTTGAAGGTGGAAGGAGTGGGGAGTTGGATCAAAGGGGGCATACGTGTTGTCATTTAAGAAGAGAAAAAGAGGAGACCAACACACAAGGGTCTGCAGACATTCTAAAAAAAGGAGAGAGATGTTTATTCATAATTGAGCAGTAACTATAAAAGCACGAACGGGCTTCACTCCCAAACTTTAAGAGTGCAAGACCAAAAACAACAATAATGAAATGAGAAAAAAGGTCGCACTTTGCATAAACACATTTATTGTACCAAGCGTCTCCGCACAAACGCGTTTCGGCACACTGAAGAAGGCACTACGCCGAAACGCGTTTGTGCGAAGACGCCTGGTACAAAAAATGTGTTTATGCAAAGTGCGACCTTTTTTCTCATTTCATAATTGTGCAGTAAGCCATGCAACTGTATTGCCGTTTTAGATTGATTTTTAAGTAAACAAGAGGCTCCTCAGAGCCTGTACTCGGGCCGGGTCTAGACCTGGGCCAATCACGGAACTGCGCGCGCGCATGAGCAGGACAATCGCGACCCCGAAAAAAAAAAAAGAACGGAGCCGAAGCTAAGACTCGTGGCCTACCGGCCCGAGTAATTAGGATGTCCGATTGTGGGGCTTTGCTTTGAATCTGTTGTGGAGATATTATATAAGATAAATGGTCTCCATAATGTAATGTCATCATTAAGCAACTCATGCAGTGGTAGTTACAATAATACACATTTCCCAAATATTGTGGCTACAGGTGTGAAAGTATAGCTTGATGCTGAGATAAAGAATGAAGTGCTGAGAAATCCAGCCGATTCCAGGCCTCAGCTTCTAAATGAGATGGTACGACATTGTGAAGCACAGACAGAGGTCGGTTGCTGAGTCATCATGCGGAAGTCCGATGACAGCTTTTCTCAGTAAGCTCAGTAAGGGGGCCAAGCCCCCAAGACTTATACAGCCCATCTTTCAGTGGTCGTCCTATCGATTCACTGCTCTTTCAAACATGAGGGAGAGTTTAAATTGTAATAATTGGAAATATCTTTTCTCACAAATTATCGATTGTTTTCCTTACCTGCTGCACTGTGTAAAACAAACTATCCTCCATCAAACAGTCCAAACCCACCCAACTTTTTTTCAGTGTCGACACAGCAAAATATATCATTATTACAAAAACCGCAACAACAGCAGCAACAACATGGACAATGGTGGATTTATCCTGCTGTGGACCCTGTTCCTGATAAAAGAAGTCAGTAGGTCTGCTCAGCGTACCTACCGGCATGTTTCCTGCTAACAGGTTCATTTTTCATCCAGCCATGGTGTGCAGTACATGCAGAATGGATGAGCGGAGGGACTGAGCCAGCGGTTGGCATGTAGCAGCTCTCAGAAACAATGGACAGGAGCAGTCTGGCTCCCCAGGACCCGTGAACATCGGAGTCATGGTTCCACTCTCTCAAATTCTACTCCATCAGTTCTACATATCGGCCACCGCACTTTATTGGCTTAGTCTGAGCAGTGCAAGAGATTTTGAGAAGGGTGGCTCATATGGACATGTGGATCTACAGCCGTGCTTCAGGCTTGATGAACCTTTATGAAAATATCCCATAGCTATTTCTTAGTAATACTATAGTATTTATGGGATAATTATAGAGTTACTATAGTTTGCATAGTATAACTAAAGTAGTACTATAACCATCACATTATAACTATAGTATTACCACAGTCAACAGTGCCACGATATTACTATAGTCAACACAACTGTATTGTTGCAGTTTGAATAACTACAGTATCACTATGGTAATATAACACTATGGTGGTGAGAATACCATCCAGTTACAATTGGAAAACTATAGCTTGGAACTAGTAATTTTTCATAAGGGAACAGACACTCAGCAACCCCGCTCAGCCAGACTCAACAAATTTAGTGACACAGCTGGTCTTACAATCAGCCCGGTCAGAGGTAATAGACAAAATAGACTTTGAGATTAGCCAAACAGATTGAAAACTCAAAGACTAAACTGTGCTAATCATGTTTTTTGAGAAAAAGTGAAATGGAAACATAGGCTACTGCTATAATCGGTGTACTGATGAGTATTATGGGTTGGAGAAACTCCAAGCAGGGGTGACTTGCAATGCCTGTGTTTTGTGTGAACTACCAGTGCCTACCCAGACCTCAAGGCTGAACAATAATTTTTTAAGGTGAAAAGGATGATTCCAACAAAATTAGAATAGCATGATGTTCTATAAATGAAAGTGCACCAAGGTAGGTCTGAAATATACAAGAACTAGAATTAGGGAGCATATATGGTCTAGGATGATGAACATGCAGAGATCAGCATTGTTTGAAATGTCATATTTTAAATTATAGCTTGCACCAACCCCAACATGCAGAGTCTATGCTAGGAAGTCAAGGGAAAAATTTTTTTTCTTGATTTCCCTTTTTCAATTGAAAAGCCTATAAACTTGAATTGGAAAAGTAATCCTCTTTCACAATCCAAATTTGTATTAAGACTTGGAACCATGACAACTAACAGACAGTGTTTTAGCAGCCAATCAGACAGAAATTCCACTCTGGTGGAGGATGGTCCGTTAGAGGACAGAATTAAGCTGCAAGACCAATGAGAGCCCTGCTTCACAGGTTAGAGCACCTGCTGTAAGAGGGGCTGACTCGAGACCTGAGATTATTTTTTGGAGCCTTAGAAAATAACAACATTACATTGAATTGTCCTGTAAGGATGGGCCAGCTTTGGTTATTAACTGCACTGACCACTTGTTTACATCAATATACCAACCTTTCATCCTATCTGTGTGTAAATCATTGATGAATACATTAATATTGTGTACAAGTACACAAAATGCCGAAGGCGGAAAATGCTCAACAACAAGCTAGCATTAGGCTTTCAGGATGTACTGCTGAGAACGTGCTGAACGCGCTGCGTAGGATGTTTAGTGATACCAATTCTTACTTCGGGATGAGTCAGCAGACACTTTTTCAGGCATTGTGTAGGTACAGTAACAAGACAAGCTCCTAAACCCTTTCCCAGTTCCGTGGTACCTCCCTGTAGGGGTAACCAACCTCTCAGCAGAAAGGATGGGATAGACAGTCTGCTCTCGCATCCTCCTTACACACACACACACACACTCAGACACACATACACGCACACACGAACACAGGCAGGACCATTCAGACTGATCATGCGGACGGGATGGAACAAACAGTGAATGTGAAGGCGAGGGGCTGGTGGGGCTGAAAAAATGGTTGGCTTGGGGGGCAGGAGGGGTGGGGGGGGTTTACATCTGCATTTCAAATCAGCTTTAGTGGTGATGCAGGGCAGCACAGGGGAGCAGGCAGCTGCTGGGATGGACACAGGTCAGTGACTAGGTCCCATTAGCATGCACTGCATGCAGGCGTTTGCATCTCTGTGTTTGTCTGTCTGTTTGGATCCTCTGCCTGCATGTCCTGGTCCTGTGTGTGTGTGTGTGTGTGTGTGGGGAAAGAGTGTTAGAAAATATGTGTGTGTGTGTGTGTGTGTGTGTGTGTGTGTGCGCGCGCACGCGCGTGTGTGTGTGTGCGTGTGCGTGCGTGCGTGTGTTTGTGTGTGTGTGTGTGTGCGTGCGTGCGTGTGTTTGTGTGTGTGTGTGTGTGTGTGGGGAAAGAGTGTGAGAGAATATGTGTGTGTGTGTGTGTGTGTGCGTGTGTGCGTGCGTGTGCATGCGTGTGTGTGTGTGTGTGTTTGTGTGTGAGACAGAGAGAGAGAGTTAAAATGTTAAATCTGAGGTTTGCCTCAAGGTCCTCTGAGAGTGTTTTTTTTCCTCCAATAAGAACAAACTGTAGACCAATCTGAACAATCTGAATGTCCCTCATTAATCTGCACAATGAGGTGTATATTCCATGGGCCAGGGGGTCAGGGGGTCTCCGCTGGGTTCCATTTTTAGTGACAGCTCTGTCGCATGTAACCAGCTGTGAGAAAGAAAATGAAATAAACATGCACGTCAGAAGAATGGCTCAAACAAATAGAAATATAAAAAAATATGGTTAAAGAGCACAAATAATTTTGGCGACAGAAAATCTAGCCACACTGCTGAAATAAGACATAATTTCTCTCAGAACTGAATTATAAAAGCTTAGCCTTCTTTTCTGCGGCATACAGTCTGATCCATAGTTGATTGTACAGTGAAACTATTTTCATCATTTTGCCTCTGTAAGTTATCGCATTACGTTTGAAATGAAACAACCAAAATATGCTTAAACTATAGTCTTTTTGCTTTAATGTAGGGCTTTCATCAAAAATACTGTATGCATTGTGTTGGAATTGCTAATCATTTTGTTCAGAGCTCCCAAAGCTTCAAAGCTGGAAAGCGATTGGACAAATAAATGCAAACATAAATTGGATGCTCAAAACTCTAATTTTTCACTTAAGTTTTCCCTTAAATCTAGAACGCCATGACTTCACTGCCTCAGCATTAAATCAAAAATGGAAAATAAATGAAAAATATCTTGATCTTGTGAATCATTTTATTCACATTTCCCTGTAATTCAGCAGGACACATCTGAGCTCATTGGAAACCTTGGGATTATGACTAGAATTTTTAATTGGCTAAAGTTCCACAGGTTTGAAAACAGTGGCTGCATTTGACAAACCCATATATGGGTTCATAGGTTTTATGGGGTAAATACTTGGTTGCAAATCCTTCAAAATTAATGGCTGACAGCCTGAAGTTCAGAACCCATATACTGGAGCCCATCCGTGGACACTGGGATTCTTCCCTGGAAATCTGTTACCTGGCCTTTACTGCACCAGTCCTCAGTTCCTGCCTGAAATGAGTGACAGTCAAATCAAGTTCAAGTCTTCAGGTCCAGGTGATTGAGTTGGCTATTGTAGAATATTCCTCTTCTTTGTCTTCAAAATGTCTAGGGTTGTTTTAGCAGTATTCTTCAGGTCATTGTCCAAAATAATGTGGATACAGAATTAAAATTCATGGTATTTAGATGATATCTTCCCGTTGCACGCAAAATTTTCCACAGTTAATATTACATTTGCGGTGTTACGACCTTATGGTCGTATTGACTTTTTGCTATCTTGTATTTCCAAGTATCTTTGTTGTTCGTGAATATTTGCATGCATCGTGCGTATTTTATGTCTTTCTCTTTCTCGCCTGTGTGTGGCCGACTGCCGATGAGCTTCATGCATTTGCCAACTCAGTGATTGAAGGCGCGTGACTGTAGGTGGCTCCAGAGCGCGAACTGGGTCCCGCATTCAAGCCTGCATTTCAAAAGACGGACCCACATCAGGAGCGGCGGACTCTCTTCTCCCTGCTCCCAAATTCAACTGCCACTGAAAATAATGTATTAGGATATCCGCACAGAAAATATTGCTACAGCCCTGGTTTGGTAGGGGTGGGTAGCCCTTTCGTTTTATCTTTGTTTTCTCCTGTTTTTTGGCTAGGTGCCCAGGTCAAGGTGATGTCTTTTGTTTCTCTTTATTTTCATGTAGGTAAGCGATGGTCATTTACATCTAGTTTGATTTTGTTTATTATTTTTCCATGCGCTCACCACGAAGAGATATTCATTAAAATATACCTTTTGGAAGGGATGAAAACCTTTGTTACTGGTGGTTCTTGGGAGTGGGATGTCTCATTATTTCATTTTGTGCCAAGGTTTCCCCTCGGCCGGGGTGTTACAGCGGAAAACAAGTAATACTGAGTGCAAAATCAGTGGGACATATGCCACTCTCCTAACTAATTTCAGCTTGTTGAGTTTGAGGTAAAGGAATCAGTTTGTGCAAAAGTAAGGATGATTTGAAATCCTACAGTACAGTAGATCCCCAGAACAGTCTTTGTTTCCTGCTCTGCTTTTAAAAGATTCCTTGTCATAAAGGTTGTGTACCTTCAGCAAGTCATGCCATCGTGCAACAACGGGCCACCATATACAACACGCGTTTTGTAAATGTAATGTGCAGCATTGGAAAAGCAGAAATGTGGCTAATCTGCATCATGACCATCTTCCTCTGTGTGTTATGTTGAATAAAACACCACAGCGCAAAGTTTACAATTCAGAGCTGTATGAGAGTTGTGAAGCTGAGGTAAATGCTCCACCTCCACATGGTTTCACAACCTAACGCAACAGAGTCTTTGTTCTTTGCAGGTTGTAGGAGTAAATTATAGTGAAGGTGTGGAAAGGCTGATGGATGTATTTATAATGTGTTTTAATGCATTATTATTCTGCCAGATTCAAGGTTCATCCCCAGTGGGAACTGAATGTGTCTGAATGTAAAGCAGTATGGTTTGTATATAGCAAACTGGACCAAAACCTCATATCAGGACAGAAAGTTTGATGAATTCAGTCAAATTGGCTTGTTCCAGCCGACCTCACAAGAATAACTGAAATGAACATAAAGGTATTGTTTCTTTTTTCTTTACAGGAAAATAAATCAAGACAAAAATGGTTGATGTGACTTGCCAGGCCATAATAAATCAGTACTCAAAGGAGCCATGGACTAGCTAGGTACTTCATAGCTCAAATCAATCACTTTCCTGTAGAACTCAGGTCCAGGAGCTTACTGAGACCAGAAAACTTCATCACTGTCATTGGATACATATTACAATATATTGGCCCTTCCCAACAGAACAGCTAAATGTGCCTTTCAAAATGGGAAGGAATGTAAGCAAACTCATTTCTCATTTCTATTCGCATAAATTCACAGGTCAAATCACCCCACCTGGAACTGCTAGACTACAATAAATACACAACCATATATATATATTTTTTTAAACCAGAGTTATAAACATATGCCAGCATGAAAGCATGGGAGAGTCCCCAGGCGAAAGCGGGGACTGTAGTTAAGATCACCCTCTGTGGTCACTCAGTGGTCAGAACCAATATTCCAGGGCTTGAAGATGAAAGGCTACTGGTCATAGCACTGAAATCTTATATGACCACACAAAATATGAAAGGCTAATTTCTGAATAGGATGTGTAAGGTGAAACCCACATATTTTTAAACAATGTCAACCTTTCCAAAGTGGAATTTAATTGACAACCTAAAGGAGTATCTAATTTACCAGTTCTGAAGATCTAAATTTCTATTAAGCCTAAAGGTTTCAGTGGTTTCCTTCCAATGGGGGCCATTTTTAGCCTAAGAAAAAAAGGGGATGTACTCAATAGAAAACCAATGGTATAAAATAAGAACTTCAGTACTGAAGCACATTGATAACCAGAGGACCTGGCAGGCCATTTGAACAGAAGTTTCAAATGCCTCATCTGCAGTACAGGGAAAACAGGTTCCAAGACACAATTCAACCTTTATAGTCTAAAAATCTTGAAATACCTCAAGAAAGCCTTTTACATGTGCCAAGTACATAACACGTCTTCGCTGTGACAGAAACCACTGGCTGGTCAGTTTAGTTCATATTTGTCACAAGTAAAACAGAGAAACGAACTCCTCGCATACGAGCTGTGTCTTAAGCTCCCCCAGTTGGTTCACCAGATGCAGGAGAATGGCTCACTGTAATGGTCAGCTTGGCTATGGCACCATCGTCATGGCAAGATTCTGCAGCAGAACAACAGCTGAGTGCAAAATCGCTGGGACCATATCCAACAAAAAAGGCCTTCAGCAGAGCCAGTACACTTTTGGCAAAGAAAATGCAATCCTGTGATTAAAATTATTAAATAGGAAGATAATTTAAATGGAAAACCCTTATGGAATTTGTGGTCCTTATCATATCAATACTATTTTATTATGTTATGTTACAACCGGAGTTTGAACAAGCAATGTATTTCAGTAGCCTACAAGAAATTTTTATTCTGTCAGTAATTTACAGAGCCTTGAGTGAGATTAGCCTTAGAATGTGCAGTTCAGATCCTTTTAAACAACAAATGAAACAGAAGTTATTTTTATTTCTGGAGAGCTTAACTAAGCTGTAGACTAAGTATAATCGCGGGAAATGCACTATCCTGGGCTGCTACAGACAACAAGTGGCAAGCACAGTAAACTCTGTGTCCAAGAATGAGTGTCCATATTTATTTATTTTCCCAAAGGCTGTTGTTTATTCAATATGAAACTGATTTTGAATAATATCGGAAGATACCGCATGCCGTGCTATAAATGGCACGTCTGGTGAACAAAACCACTGAGGACCAACATACGAACGCATTCAGTTATTTCGCAGCGACAACCTTAAATTTTGCCCAGTGGGTGTAGGCCAGAGAACAAACCGGAAGTAAAAAGAGAAAAGCGCTCCCGCAGCTGCTCGGCAACAAACAAACGTCCTTCAAACGAAATATAGTCAGTAAATTGCGCGAAATAAAAACCGTACCCGGCCAGGAAATACGAACACAAATTGAAACCGACCATTTATAATGATGATTTTGATTATCGGTTGTCATTTATTTGCCATTATTTGATTTCAAAGCGACTGCTTTCTGTCAGGGTTGCGTGCACGAGAACTCAGTGCATAGGGCTTTTCTGTTCTGTCTCCATGTGCCCACCTCTCTTCCTGTGGTGTTTTTCATGTCGCTCATCCCGTCACGAAGAAATCCCATCTCGGAAAATAGCTATTGTCTCTCTTCATCCATTCTCATTAATTTAACACAACAAATGGAATGAACCTGAGTACCCCGCGCTAAAAGTTTTCATTTGTCCTCAGTTTCACTTTCGGCTTCGTGTGCGAGGCAATTTAAGAAAGAGTTAAGCGTAAAATTCTCGTAAACTTTGAGTCGTCATCGCACTTCTTAGAAAATAATGCCAGTGAACACTTGCCATATATGAAATTAGACTGTGATAGTCAATAAATGGGATTTTTATTATCATTAATAATAGGCATATTGTTGTTGTTGTTGTTGCTGCTGTCGTCGTCAATTTATTTGCTGTTGGGGCTGACAGCTGTCGGATAAATAAGCTGTAATTTAGTTGTCTTCGTCGTTTCACCGTCACTGAGTGAACTGATAGGCCAGTCAAAAAGCGTACCTCCAAGAGCAAAGCGGTCATCTGACACGAAAAAAAGTCTTCAAAATAAAGAAATCAATGATCCATGTAGACTATTTCTATTGGATAGGCCTATACTTTCACAGATGCTTAAAGTTCTCTGTCTGCACTTCTTTTTAAAGCAGTTTTGGCTTCATTTTTATGTTTAAAGCGTCTTCACATTCGTGAAGTATAAGATTTGATAAATGATTCAGTGATTGGTCAATGTGCCACGCTGTGCCAGATTTTTTTTTATTATTATTATGTGGACGGGGGCTAATTATTTTAGCACCAAGACTATGGTTCTCATGTTAGATTTTTTTTCCCTCGCTAGGATTTCCAGTTCGAATAGCTGGTTTAACGTCCGAGCTGGAGGACGAAAGTTAGCCTATCCGCGTTAAATAATTCTAAAACATGAGTCGAGGAATCTGATTGAGACCTATTCGAGGGGTGAAGAATTGAATGAATTAGGCATATTAAATATAGCTGAAATAGACCAACCTGTCTTTGGGCGTGCTCTGCGAGGTTGGAAATGAGATCGCCTCAGTCAGATTTATGGTTGCTCTCCCCAGTCGAGATCCTTATTACCCAAATTTAACATTGGAGGAAAGTGTTTTATGAGTTTAATGTATTTCCTTAGATATTTTCACTGATTTTTATATCTCCATATGTGTTTTCACTATGAGTCCGTTTTGATAATCAGCCCAACATTTCTTCGTAATTAATTTAAATTTGATTATTATTAGCAACTGCATTGCTTTGCGCTCTATCGTCAAGGTATGATTGTTCCCTCCAGCAGTAGGCCTATTCCTAGACCATCGCAATCGTAAATGCATATTGAGTAAAATATTTATTTTTGCTGTTATTTTTCTTATCGCTATTGGCAATGAGGTTCTGGTTGAATTAATTGCATTATGTACCATTTGGCAGTGGCCGGCGGTGGACAGAGAACAAGGAGGGCGATAAACATGTCGTTAAACTGCTTTAGTCTATAGCTATCTGTTTTCGGTCAATTTCCCTGGTAAAGGGCAATTCCAGCCAAAGTGGTCCTGGGTCAGAAAAATTAAATTTTAAATTCTGTCAATGGGATACATTTTTTTTTTTTTTTTGGAAACTTAGACATCGAAACCATAAGAAATTATATCTTTAGTTTGAATCATCACGTGTCCCATCTGTGCCACATCAAATTTAAGCCACTTTCAAGATTATAAAAATGGCGAAAACAATGATCTATTTTTTTCTCACTTTTAATCATTTCCAATACAAAAAATACAGATTCACACAATCTTTTACTGAACAGAGGCGTGCTTTAATCATTGACAATTGGTCAATGTCCGACTTACTGACGATTTTTGGAAAATTTCCGATGAAGATTTAGGGAGTTGTCTGTGAAACGCACGTAACAAAAATTAACCCTTTATGTATGTAGAACAAACAATTGACCATATTTGGCCTGCATTTCTCATATGCAAACGTAGAATGGGTGGAAGAAAAAAAAAACAAAGAAACCACTGAGACTTTCATATTTTCCCAATGGAAATTTGCCTGATTGATGTGTAACGCTCGAACGTTATTTGCCTTACGAAAATTTTCAGGTCATTTTTCATAGCAAAAAATTACAGTCATTGTAACACCTGTCCTGTTTTTGCTTGAGTGCAAGTTCACATTTGATTAATAGGTTATAACAATAGGAAATGCTTTTCTTGCCACTAGGTCCAACCATGCTTTCTGAAAACATTTAACCGTAAGGACAGTTTGGGTTAAGGTAGAGTTCAGGGCTTGCCTTTGGGTTAGGGGTTTGGTTTTGGTACGGGGTTGGGGAAATAAGTGACATCCCGCGTATAAATAAAGCCGTTTACTGGAAACTGATTGATATACTGTCAGTTTGGCGGATGAATGAGCGAATCAAATCTGCCTCGTACCGTCTTTGACGGTGCGGCGCGCTCTTGTTCGGGAAATGTAGTTTCTTTTTTTTTTAGCGATAGCATTTAAATGGTCCGTAGATACTTGAAAATACATTTCCCTTGATGCTTCGCTCCTTCATATCTAAAGGAACAGTGTGTAGAATTTAGATTGATATTTTGGCAGAAATGGAATATAACATTCATAACTACTTTTTAGTAGTGGATAATCATGTGAAAACAATAATCTTTGAGTTTAATTTCGCTTAGAATAAGCCCTTTAAACCTACATGGAACTGTGTCCACCTCCGTGGCGAACGCCATGTTGCACTGACGTTTTTTTTTACAGTAGCCCAGAACTGGAAAAAAGTCACTAAATAAAGCACTGACAAGAGAGCGCCTTTCACGTTTTCGCAAGTTTTGCGTCCACCATAGGTTCTCTTAGAAAAGGAATGGTCAGTTAGTTGTAATCTGTAATCTGACCACTAGATGGCTCTAAATCTTACACACTGGTCCTTTAAAGACAATCACACCCACTCGTCTTTAGCAGTTGACAAAGTTTGGGCAGATCAACAGAGATTATGCAACCTTTCAAGTACAAGTGTTTTCAAATTTATCTTCGTGCATGATTTTCTTTTTATCGCGAATGCTAGCAAAACTGTCACACAGTACAGCAGTGGCGGTTCTAGAACCAGGAATTGGGGGGGCGCGGATACATTCCTTTTTAACAATTAGTCCTGGCTAGTTCTCAATCATTTTCCTTCACTGACACATTTTCCAATTATCGTAATTGGCAACTAAAGACAAGGTTTCTTTCCATATGCGATCGAACAGCGATGAAATCATGGTCGAAATTCAGTACAGAAAAATAATTTACTTATTAATAGGCCAGTGCTTCGTGTTGATTGATCAGGTCCGCGTTCCAATGAAATATCGCCTTTCACTCTCGGTGTTGCATGGGTTGTTTAAAAAAAAAAAGTGGCACTCGGCAGTTAAATTGGCAGCGCTGCTCAAGCAAATTGCCTGAGAGTCGACAGGTATGCAAATTTGAATAACGTTGATTCAAATATACTCAGAGGCAATGAAAACTCAACACTCTACATTTTGGTTTATTTTTGCTCATTCATTACACATGAATGATCATCATGTAACTCGGGAGGGGGGGGGGGACTAAGACACGTCCCTTCATGACTGCCATTAGTAGTTCTCAATCATTTTCCTTTATTGACGCGTTTTCCAATGATCGTAATTGGCAACCGAAGACACTGTTTCTCTCCATATGCAGTCTAACAGCGGTGTAATCATGGGGTAAATTCAGTTCTTGCGGAGCAAGAAGAGAGAATTGGGTTGCACAAAACTTCGGTTTAAAACAATTATTAGTCCTGACCTGTTCTCAGTCATTTTCATAATTAACAGAAGGTTCACTCCGAGAGCACTCCACACTTAACAGGTGCTGCTTGTTCTCCCCGATTAGGTAAGACGAATCATTGTCGTCTTACCTAATTGGGGAGAACAAGCAGCACCTGTTAACTGTGGGGTGTTCTCGGCCCAATTCTCTGTTCTTGTTCCGCAACAGTACTGAATTTAGCCCATGATTTCATCGCTGTTAGATCGCATATGGAGGGAAACCGTGTCTTCGGCTTCCAATTACGATAATTGCAAAAAGCGTCAATAAAGGAAAATGATTGAGAACTACTAATTGCAGTCAAAAAGGGACGTGTCTTAGCCCCCCCCCCCCGCTGGCTACGCCACTGTTGAGTAGAACATACAGGATTAGGAGTTGTGCAAGTACAGTGGTTGAAATGAAGGAGGGGTTGTCTTCCCTTTATAAAGAGAATATATAAGTTCCCGGCATGTGACTTACCGTTTTGGGTGTAGTACGTCCAGCATCAGTTCGTTTTGGGTGTAGTACGTCCAACTGGGACGAGCTTTTTCATTAAGAGTTCCCACACCTCAAACCAGGCAGCAACTCTAGAATGCACGACAGGCAGAGTGGCGACAACTTCCCTAAGACTACCTAAGACGTTAGTCAGGTCCATGAGGAGACGTTGTACTGCCTGTGTGGATGTTTGTGGGGGTCACACCCGATGGTGACTGTTCTTTTGAGACCATTTTAAAATGTGTGTTCCGTTCAGTCTTGTTGTGATTTTTCATTTTCAACGGGTGCTCGTTATGTTTAATGCATCTGTTTATTATTGTCCAAATCGGCCCATTAACACATTTAATTCATCAAAGTCCACCAAACTGGTGTTGCATTTTCATTGCCTCTGAGTATAGTGGCTTCGTTGTCTTCGTTAAGACGAGAAATCAAATGTACCAGTTGAACGCAAAAAAGAGCGCATTTCAGTCTTTTTCACTTAAATAATCATTAGGGACAGGTATGACGACTTGCTTAGGATGTGGAAAATTTAACGCGGAAAATGCTCAGTGGTTTTTTCGGGAAGAGTTGCCTATTAAGGTATGTGAATTAAACATTATATAGAATTTATTATTCACTCACCTAAACATTTCATTATAAGGGAAATTAACATGTTGACCAAGAACAATGATTCAAATCGGGTCACGAATCTCATCCGTTTCAAGGGATGTTTTCCGCCCGCCCCCTGTGATGCAACTAAAAAAATGGACTCGGTGCATCGCAGAACCTGCGCCGATAAAGAGGAGAGGAGAGGGGAGGGGAGGAGAGGGAGTTAAAATGCATCTGATAAAATGAGGTGCTCCGCATTTTCAAGAAATAAAAAATAAAAATGTGCAAGAAGTCTTGCTTAATACGACGATGAAAGTGAGGAAATTGTGACGCAGAATAGGAGATAGAAGGCCATGCTGAAAGAAATATTCCGTTGTTTGCGTGTTAGTGGGTATCCGTGGTGACAATGCTCCAAATATTATGGTCAAACCTCGTTCAGTTACATTTAAAATATATTAATACTTTCTAAGCCTATGGGGGGCGTTCCAGTAGACTATTTTTGTGCATTCATGGTTACCAAAATGTTATTTCGATTGTTGAGGGCACACACCCAAGTTTATTCCCCTTTTTTCCTTTTGGCGTTCCAGTTCTAATTTCTGTCCAGCAAATTTTCGCAATCAGCTACTCCTCTTTCTGCTCACACCTGTAGGCTACTGTACAAACCGACTGCCATGTTTACGGGAAAAAAAAACAACTTAAAGTGCGGGAGTTCACACTCCGGCCTCAAATACCGAAACTGTAATTCATTTGAGCGAGTGTCTATATTGAACACGTTGCTCGCACAGTATTTCCATAACAGTTCATATTTTATTCATTGAAAGAAAACATTTCAAATGGACATAGCCTACTTCGCTGTTAAAATCAGCTAAAATAGTCTCGCTTTGTTAATACTGAACCTATATATTTGCACCTTTGGCTGTAGATATGAATAATGAATACCAGTGATATTGCTTTGGATTTATTATTATTAGGCCTATTATTATTATAATTATTATCACTAATAATAAATAAATAAAAAATAATAATTATTATTATTATTGTTGTTGTTGTTTTTATTATTATTATTATTATTATACATTTTTGGACTGCATTTAGGCTATGAAAGAGAATCAAACGGAGACATGCAAGTAGAATAAATGTTAAGTGAAAGAAAAAATTAATACATTAATAGACAAATTAACCACCAAATCACAGCGCTATATGGTTTAGTTGCTCATGCAGCATTTACAAAATCTATGCTTTGCAAACATTTTTGAGGCATGCAATCTTTTCCCATGTCCCCACAGGCATATGATCCGAATTAATATCAACAATTATTTTGGTGGAACTTTAAGAGCTGTTAATTTCAAGTGTGCATGGTTGTTGGTTTGTGTTCTGTAGCCTACAATTATTTATTTAATTTGGTCTTAAGTGCGCAATTTCCTTGCAATTCCAAGCATCAAATAAAAGAATATACAGTAATATACAGTAATCTTTCATTTCAAAACATCGTCTTTCCTGTTACAAATGTGAAATGTGGTATCTCAGCTACTGAAAGAATCTGTAAATGAAAACGGTAAGTGCACATATAATTGCTACCACCCCGAACTTAATTCACTTCGCTTGAGGCAGAAGGTCTTGAGTTCAAACCTCTGACACATCTCCATTGCAATAAAATAAAGAGCAGAGATGTTCAATTTCCATTTTAAGGAAGAAACACCAATACATTTGCTTTTTCCCTCCTTCGGACAAAATTTTTATTTTTTTGTCTGTTAGATCTTGAAAAAATGAAGATGATTTGTTGTCGCATAATCTACCATCCATTTGGCCAGAAGGAGATTTTCGGTTATTTACTTGTTTTCAAGCGAACATTAACAGGTATGTCAAGTTCGGATGTAAATCAGAGTCGGATTTCCGTACATTTGTGTATTTTAGAGATATTGAGACGTGTTATTCAAAACTTTCCTTCCCGCACTGTATGGTGGCAGTAAAAAAGTAAAATAATTACTAGGATCATCCAATGAAGAGAAATACATTTACCATAACACATTTCAGCAATTAATGTTGAAGAGAACAATAGCCTCATTCGAAGTTCAAAATCAGCAGATTCAAGTGATTTCGCCTATTCATTTAGGCTACATATAAAATAATGAATTTAATAAGCGGCTTAAAAAAAAATCAAAAGGCAGAGGTTTCCTGAGCCTGTCATTTAATACAGAGCAGTTCATTGGCAGCATTTACTCGCTCATGGCGGATTATCAGTTTTTCCGTTGCTCAGAAATGGAATCTGCCCGTCAAATCAAAACTTGACAAACCTAGCCGATTTCTTAATGCTACGGACACTCAAGTGAAATCATGTTTCCCACAGAAAAATGTAGAGTTTCAGACCATCAAGTTTGCTCTGCTCAAAATCAAACATCTGAGAAAAGTTGTACCGAAAAAAAACATTAAATGAAATAAAATCACATTCCGTTCCGTCTAAAATTGCGTCCTCTGGATCGCTTTTAAGGAGCTTCACAATTTTAGGTTCTTCAGATTTTTACATTTGTCCAAGAAGGACTGGTGAGGTTCAAGAAAAAAAAACTAACGAAATGCGAAAGAGATTAAGTAATAAAAATGTAAAATGTTTATTTAGATATAGACGTTTTTATACTGTGCAACAGTAACAATACAATAGTTTTACATACAGTCGACCAAATACAGATATTCAGAACACTGTGGAATAGACACCACAAAACACTTGAAACAAAGATTCATTCGAAGGTTAGGTTATACAGAGGAGTATGCGTTTACCAAACATATGGGATATGTTAGTTTATTCCACCTCTATAAATCAACTAATAACGTAAATAGTTCTAAATACCTTTCTATCCAGACCTTGGTCTCGTGTCATGTGGTGGTTGATTAAAATTATGCATTTCACAAAATGAAGCCACAGCAAGAAAAGCATAGCTTATTTAAATTTTTAAAAACCATATCAATAGCGAAACCGTATTCAAGATTTTTTTTTTTTTTTTTACCTTCCGCAACAGCTTCATAAACATAATACTGCCACTAACTGGGAATATTGAGGGCATGGCCTGTTCAAGTGATGTCTGATTAATAGTAGCCTACATCTGAATGAACAAATTACAAGCGGTTTAATTCCGTAATTTTCATATAAGAAAATTACACGACCGGAAAAGTCATTGAAGCAGCAAGCATTTCTTTTCTTTGTTGTATTTTCCGCGAAAGTGGTGAAATTTACATCGTAATACTAAATTTACAAGTATTGACTGAGATCGTAATAATATAAAACAGGACTATTTGCCAATTTCTAATGATTCGATATCGGTGGTTAAAATGAGTTTAAGCTTAAATGAAAGGGAACAATGAACGACGACCAAACACAAAACAAAGCTTGACCCAAATGTAATCCGACCAAAATGTTCTTGTTCAATTTGTGCGATGTCACCACGCGTTTAGTTTCCTTTACTCAGCAGTCCCACAACTTACTCAATGTCAATCCTCAAATCCGTGGAAAAGAACTCTCCAGATTGTGTCCGGGTCTTTACCTCCCCAATGCAAGGACAGCATTTCAAAAGCTGTAAACAGTTCTTAATCTTACCAGTAAACCCCCTTTCCAAATGATACTTCGGGTGTTTGATGGACTTTGGCCAAAAACATTGTAGCAAAATACAGGCATCCTCATACTCATTCAAACCATTTTCCCACATTGAAATGACTTCCACTACACACTTTCATATGTAAGATAACAAGAACAATAAGAACAATGATTTTTTTAAAAAAATGAAGCATTTACAATACAACTATATTGGCATGAAGAAAGTTGGAGAGGCTGGCGTTGGCAGCATTCTACATGGACAGTCATCCAGAGGAGGCCGTGGAACCGTTCAGAGAGGGCTTGCGGGCTTTGTTGCAGAAAAGTGGAGGCCGTTTCGCACTGGGATTTGCAGAGGTGCCGTTGATCGCACTGGAGATGTGAGGGAAGTGAAGGTGCGGAGACTGGACCGGGGTGCTGGGACTGGGCAGGGAAGAGGAGGTGGATGGAAGGCCAGCCGGGCTGTTGGCCTTGTCGCTCCCAGAGTCGCTCTCCATTTCTGAACGGTTGGCACCGCCGAGCCCCTCTCGCGGATGGCTGATCTTCACCTTCTTGCAGCTGGGCCGAACTCTGTACTTCAGAGGTAAGGGGCCGTTCTGCAGTGCAAGAGCAACCACGAATCAGAACACAGCAAAATCCAACACTGGTGCTAAGTACAAACTAGGCTGAGACCAATCTTCTTCTCATTTTATGGCAAGGAAATTCAAAATCAAACCACTGATGCAAAACCAAAAACTAGTAAGATGCAGACTCTCAGAAGGCAGACCTCAGCCTTACAAAGTACTGCAGGTCCCATCAGGATAATGTGCACAGATGCATCTTCACTGCACGTTTTAAGTGCTTAAATAACCCAGCTTCATTTCAGCTCTTAAAACATTTAAGACAGCATTAAAAATTCCAATATACAAAAATAAAGTAGTATTTGGTTTGCAATATATTTACTCTGACAATGCAAGGAAGAACGTTCAATTATAAATATTAAGCACCCTCCGAATAAATTAATGTTTTTCGGAGTATTACCACCGTACCCCAAAAAAAAAAAAAAATCTGCACAGCAAACATCCCAGCGTTAACTGAACTCCAGTAGAGTTTATATGAGACCAACTGGACCAACTGGTCTCATATAAACTCTACTGGAGTTCAATTAACGCTGGGATTTTTGCTGTGTGTAAACATCAATTGTAAGGCTAAATATCCATTAATAAAACACAATGGATAAGAGCAGTGAATTGCCTAAACACGAATAAAACAAGTCTCACCCTTCTCCAGGTGTAAATGTAAGCGATGTCCATTAAAGTGTAGTAATCTTTCAAAGGCTCATCTTCATACATTACTTCAATCTAAAGGAAAATAATGCTGCATAAATTAGCAGAATGCAATACACTACAGCCTAGAGAACACTGCATGACTTTCCTTCCTGACAAAACATCCCTCATTTAGCTCCAACACCCATTTTTTAGAAACTTGAACATTATATAAAATAATCAAATAAAAATATTAGCTCTTCGTTCAGCAAATACAAAAAGGTCATACAAATTCCAATCAAATACAGACAAATAAAAGCCAATAAAAATACTTTTAGTCCCAAATTCAAAATGTATAAAATATCAATTTATTGCGGGTAAAAAAAAATACTTTAAATATTAACAATTAATTATGAATATAATAACTCAATTATTTTAACCCATAAATATTTTTTTTGATCCATGCTGCGCTACATACAAACAAATTATGGTATTTACATTCATACAATTCTATTCATATAATGTATTAATTTTAATTGACAAGCAGCAATTCAGCCTTGCCTGGAACGTGCATGGAATATCCATTTTACTCCTGAGGAATTTTCTAAGATGCATCACAGTCATGGCAGCTGGGCACTGCAAGTACCGTTTGTCACTTATCTGAAAAATAATAAATGAGAGAGATATGGATTTTAAACCACAACCACAAATCACTGTTTGATCAGTTGCCTGCAAACAGTGAAGAAGTTTCACATGGACTGCCCACAAGAAACAACAGGCATCACTTTCACCACTTAAAAATGGAGCTTTAATTGTGAAAATTCAAAGATTACCTCTTCCGTTGCCTTCTCCTTCTCTCCATTACCTTGTTTATCAACCCTGAAACACAACGGACAACAAACCAATCGAGCGTCAAACCAATAGTTCAGCAAAGTTTAATAATAATTCTGACGATAAATTTCAGTGGATTTTTTTTTTTTTTTACTTCAAAACAGAAATTCATCTGCCTTATATCTTTCAGCAAGCTCATGTTCTATGAATACAGGCCACTGAGAGTGTAGTGAAGTTGCATTTAAGTGGTAATACTGCAGCTGGGGTTTTACACTGCAGAGATTGCTGACATGGGTTAGTGGGTGAGTAATATTTTTAGTTAGTTATATTTTCATTTCCTAAGAAGGAATACATTTTTAAAAAGAAGAAAAATGTTATTGACCAAAGTAGTTCATTATTCCGCTGTCCTATCATGCATTTCCTATAAAGTTACATCCTTATTTACTCCCCACCCACCCCAGCAAGTTCTTGCAAGACATCCAAATACAGGAAACTGAATCTTGGAGAAGTTATTGAAGTGGCAGCATAGCTGTTGTAGTGTTTAAGGCCGAACTTGAGACATAGCGGATTGCTCAACTGATGCGCTGGAGTAAATGACGTGTTTAAATGATACAGGAACATTAGCCACTGTATCCACCAAACAGGAAATAAAGGAAGCCAATGCTTTGCCATACTTGCTCTGGTCAAAGAACTCAATGGAGAGGCTGATTATCTCATCATCTGTAATTATCCTTTTGTCCTCATCTGCCACTTCTCCTCGGTCTTCATTGGATCCATTTGCAGCTTTTCAAAAAAAAAAAAAATGCATTTTTGACAAATTTGAATCACAAATTACTTCTCTCCCCCGCCAATTTCTTTTTAACCCCATCATGCTTAGTCCTCCAGTACTCATGGTGGTCATAGCACTGGACAGATACACTAATAAATAAGCATTGGTCATTAGCAAGCATTGGGTTTAGAGAGTTGGTTACCATCCACTGAAGGATGCTCAGCATAGAAGTCCCTGCGACGCTTCATCTCATCTACAGAGGAAAAGAGTGTATTATTGTTCACATCCACAATCAGCATGGTCATCTGCTGATTGGAAATGTTTACATGGTAACTTACTTTTGAAAAGACCAGGGACCAACTTGTAGACAATGTCTTGCAGAGTCTTATCAGACCTATTGAAGAGACAATGAGCACAGAATGCAGCAGGTCATTTCTGAATCCACTCGCTGTCAGGGGGGACTGCTTACATCACCTTAGTAATGACCTTGCTGAACTTTATAGGTAATCATACATTTTCAGCACACACAACCAGAGAAAACAGGCCCTTTCTGAGGATGGTAATTTGCAGCAATGAAGGCTGCATCTTTTCTCTCATGCCAAAGCAAAAATACCTTTATCTGTTTCAACAAATCTTAAGGCATTTGACCAGTGTTCAGGAAGAGCATGTCCAGTTATATAAAAGTACAATGAAACACTAGAAGTTTTTATTTTAGAAGAAAAATGTACCAAACTATGACCTTCATTTGCAGGATTTAATTCACAGCAAAAAGATCAATGCAGTATTATTTGCAACAATCCTAATGCCAATGAAATCTACTTCAGTCTAAATTGCTCAGTGTAGTAATACTTCTTTGATACCATTCCTTAAACTGAATCAAGAAATTATTAAAAATGCAATTTGCCATTTGCACACGACTAAGCACTTGCAGTAATAATGAATCAAGGGGACTGCCTTATGCATTACGACTTTGTAGTTACTAAATGTAACATTTTATCGCAACTGGTCCAAGACAAAAAGAAAACCTTACCGAATATTTAAAAGTGGCTTTGTTTTGTGTACTTGGACATCGCAAATTGGGCAGTATTTGCTGGACTCCAAATATCGGACAATGCACATTTTGCAAACTGCAACACATAGAAAGAAAACAAGTTACATATTAAGATCATAGAAAATGTGCACCATGCAGCTCATCAGTCTCTTAAATGAATCAAAAAGTGCCACAAGGACACCCAAGCCAAATTTGCTCATCTCTTCTCGATTTACTCACAGGAGTGCAAGCATTCCACGATAGTAGTTGCATCGATGAAATATCCGCCACAGAGCACACACATCAAATGCGGGTTTAGCTCCGTTATCTTAATTCTTGTTGTTCGATGCATCGTCATAGAGAGCAGGGAACCTACAGATGAGAAATATCCGTAAAAACATGCACACGACATGTGCCAAATGGACAAACACGGTAAAGAAGCCGCAAACTCTAAAGAAATTGGGTTAACTGTGCCAGAAGTTGTTTGGTTTAATCGGAACCTTAATGGAAAATCGAGCCGATTTCTAGTAGAAGCCAGCAACTCGATGCATAGTTGCAGCCCACCATGCTGGTAAACGAATAGTTTAAACAAAACAAAGACTTGCATGGTATTAACCGACAATGCTTGCAATGCGCTTAACATGAGCATGATGGCATATTAAGAGTCATCCTCCCACAGATGACACTCGAGATGGCCAAGTCCGCAAGACAGCAGATCAACCCCAGATTTAAAGCGAGCTACCAAGAGACATCCCATCCAGCGCAATATTGAATGATTTGCGACAGCAAAACGTATCAATCCTGGCGTAGCCTACCGTGTTGGTAAATAATCATTAAAACGAGACAAAGACCCGCACTGTAGGTATAAGCCAACAATGGTTGCAATTCTCTTCCCAGGAACATAAATGTACAGCAGATTATGAATTCGCAGAATGAAGACCCATGTTTCCGCAAATTATTTTTATTCCGACGAAGCCCAGTTAGACCATGGATGACTCTCGCTTAGGCTACAAGTCGGCAACGCAACAAAACACCCCAAGATTACACAAAAAAGGCTACAGAGACGCCCGATTCTACGCAATGCTGACGGAAAAACGTATCACAACTGTAATCACTGCGCAGCGACCATTATTCGGTCGTTTGAAGATCGCGAGTGGTATCCGGTGCCCCAACGTTGTAACTCATACTGTTGCTATAGCAACTTAGGTTATACTTGGCATCTTGCCATTGAATATAGAGCCTTGCTTCCAAACGAACCAGGGTTAGTGCAGATGTGACGAAAAACAAACTCGTGGTTACGTATAGCCTACACGTTATTTAGTCAGGCGTTATTGTACGGGGTTCCATTCTTACTCTAAAACGCGGTTGCCATTTCGCACAGTCTAAAGATTCCGTGGGAAAGAAAGCCGAAAGGGCACAGAATATATTCATTTCTATGTTTTGCCATTTCTTTAGGATAGTTCTGATACTAAACGGCAGTGGCTTGGATCAATTTGCATCAGACCCAGTTCCGTAAATCGGGCTCCAGTTTTCGACAAGTAGCACGCGGAGCACTGTTGTACCGTAGGGACAACATAATTATTTCTCAAACGACAAGGAGAGTCAGCTAGAGTAAGAAAGTCGTAAGCCTTGCCATTGTCCCACCTGAACTGAAAAATAAACCGAATGCATAACAGCGATCAACCTCCGCGCTGCGGCGTAGCCTAGATCTCAGTCAATCATACCCTGGTAACAATTGATGATAATAATAGCAAGCCCCTTTGGCAAAATGGTTGACTAGATTTTAACAACCTAGTTCTCAGCGTAGCACGGTGGTCTATTTGCCGCCATGTGGACGGTGAAAGCGTCGGTTACAGTAAGTCAGGGGAGATTTCCTGCAATAGGCTAAAGCAGGTCTACGATCGTACTGTTCGAGTCCATTTTGAGCTGAGGAGGGGAAAGCTAAACTGTGGGCAGCCCACATGTAACTTGCACAACGGTTCCAAAAAGGAATAATCGCCGCGAAACCAACTTTGAATACGGTAGGCTAATAATCTGAACTGTGTGATTACATTGCACATTGCCATCATCCCCAAAGAGTGGCAACGGCTGTTAAACGCAATGGAGTACGAATGGTGACTTTGAATAATAAAATAAAAAAAAGTTTAAACTGCACGGTGACCAAAAATAAATTTATCCAAAAATCAAAATGCGCAACTGCTTCTGAAAAGTTTCTGTCGCAGCGAATTCTGGGTTTCTTCGACTTCCTCTGGTGTCGGTAATAGGCAGTAATTCCATTAGAAATGCTGTCACGCATGTGAGACCATTTCTTGGCTTAAGACAAACGCTGCTCTGTTAGCATGACTGTATCAGTCAACAACCGTGCGCATATTCGCGACAAAACCGCTGGAGTTCCTGCCTTCTTATCCAAAGCCCACGTAAACACGCACGAGATAACTTATATCGCTCTACTCACCGCTACAAAGGTCTTATAAACTGCCATTTAGTACGACTGTTCAATGAGTTTTGTTCTTTGGATTGAATGTCTAAAATCGCATCGATCGCAAGCATACTTCTTCCTATGCACTAGCGAATCGAGAAATCCATTTCGCCGCAAGAAATCAATTTCAGGTAGCTTGAAGAAAAACGGAGAGCGAGAATTTTTGCTCCTTTGGCAGGTCGCCAAATACCGATATGCTGTCACACGGAATCCAAGTAGCCGACTGACAGTTTTCCCATTCATGTTTAACAGATGAATATAGGCTATTTAACTGCAGCGAATAGCCATTTGCGGAATAATGCGAGAGAGCCCCCATTTTGTGCCCCCCACAACGCCAGTCAAAACAATAACAGACAAATTAACACCATTGTTTGACATCCAAACTGATAACATAAGAGCAAGTTTACACTCATGGCATGGCCAAACGAATCGGATGTAAATGAATACAAGGTTAGTTTAGACCAAGTTGGCAAGCCCGGTAATTAAGGCCATCGATTCCCCGTCAACTGTCAGCCCCTTGCAGACTATACTTAGAGGCAAACTCTCACGGATTTCAGAATGGATAAAATCGCCCACAATGGTGATGATCACACCTTATGACAACCATAGACAGTAAACAAAACTTCATGAAGGTCAGCATCGTTTATAAACCAGTCCTTCGACCTGTTCCAATGTCAACGGCAGAAGAGAAATGAGGCATAGACAAATTACTTGGCTTTTAAACTATAAAGTATCAAGACATTTAGGCATAATATTACTACCAAGCAAGTCAAGATCATTCTTTCAAACAAAAAAAAAAATGAGAATCATAACCTGGTTTAACTCAACAAATCAAGTGGTCGAGCAATATCAGAATCCAGGGTAGATTATACACACACGATCATAGTTATGAAAAAAAATCATACCGAAAGCCAGGAATCCAAACAAAAAAATGAATAAATAACGGGAAGAAGGCTGACGATGCATCATCGGGGCTCCATAAGCTCTGCACATCTAATACATTGGTACAAACTTCAAACATATTTGCCATGTAATCAATACGTTCGATTTACTGAACGCTCATTAAAGAAAGATAGTCATCATTGGGATTGGCATTTACCTTAAATCATACATTCAATGGAATGTAATGCAAAGATAAAGTCCAACAATAATCACGTATTGGGTGATGGACTTCTTGTCCAATGTGAATTAGTCGAAGTTGCATCACTTCTTCAGTCCATCCCAAGGTAGTGTAAGTTAATAAAATCGTTAAGCTACCGCATATGGATGGCATAAAGATCGAGTTACATTCTCTAGCACATACAGATCATATTTCTATAATATACAGCGAATATCTAAACGCATACCGATGAGTAGAGCCATTTGAATGGTAGCAATGCAAAACATTTCATCCATCTCTCCCGTAATTTCTTGCGGTCCCCAACTTTCATTCAAGAATACTCCATTATAATGACCGACTGACCAGATATTGAAGTTGATACATCACTTTGATTATTTTACAAAGTTATACTCAAATTATTTGATGGCTCAAAACAACGCTCGGTAGAGAAAATAATTGAATTTTAAAGTAGGCTATGGTGCGCAACTGAACCCATCTGGTGAAACGTGAACCACTGAGACTCGCTTTGAGTCGAGTCCTCGTCTTCCATTCAAGCAAAACTAGTACAAAATTGAACAGACACTTCCATAATCCATCCATTGGTAAGACGAAATATTAAGTGATACGTACCCCAAAACTCTGGAGCGGGTCGGGGAGACTGGAGCCGACAATGAAAGTTAGAAGTCGATCAGCAGAAAATGAATGCGAGCCAAGCGGCCATCTTGGAAAGAGCTGCAGACGCTGTCAATTGCAATAGCCTTAGCGTTGCTACAGCGAGCTCATTTTAGTTACGCAAATCCGAATTTATTGCGTGACCGGAACCGTCTTCCACCCAAATATAAGGGCTTTCCCAAGATCCACGACTGAGCCAGCCCGATTTTTACGATCGAAAAGCTCAACACCAGTTCTCCGTTCAGTTGTTCGAAAAATACAGTGCTGATGGTTCAGTAGAAACTGACACCGTCCCCAAAATGGCTTGTAGTTCGACCGCCCCGCTATATCACGTGGCCTCATTCCTTAAGGGTGGCCTGGGAATTAGTGTCGGTGTAATCATAGAATAACTACCAAAATTTCAAATGATCTTCCTCGAGTTTCTTTTAATAGTTCATTGGACTGCACAGCGCGTTGATTGGGGTTTTCAAGTGACGGTTGTAGACAATGCGACTGACGCTTTCTGTCTCTGCTTGAGATCGCAACTTGTACCAAGCCCCACGAAAGGTCCACGCATGGAAATCCATTGGCGGCGAGTAAACAAGTGCCATGTCACAAATCGAATGGCAGAACGCCTAAAACCTCACATGTAACCTTTGTTTTTCCCTGAACACAGCCCATGGCCTTTATATAAAGGAAAAAGTATCGGGCACATCATGTAGCCAAGGTTAGATCATCGTCGCATCAAACCTGGTTTCCCGACAATACTTGCCGAGACCCCTCAATTAATTGCAGACTGCCCGAGCAAAACGTAACATCTGTACTTCAGTTCTCATGGACGGAATCAGAATGGGTTGATAAATACACCCCCGTGCACAAACCTCACTTCGGACAAGGACGGGAGAAAACAAAAATGCATGAACTATTTGGGACAATGCGACAATCGTGACATTGATAGGAGGGCAACATCATACAATTAGGCTACAAGCTACCAAAGAACCACTTTCCAAAGTCAAGTCGCCCATAACTCACGGAAAGTGAAACAGCATAATGCGAATAAAACATATAGCCAACCCAATCACAGCTGAAGTCAGCCTCATTGTTCACCGCTTTCAAATACAGCCTACCGTATCATCAATTGAGATCGCGTTGACCTGCACATTCTTGGACATTGGGGAATTAAGTTTACAGGCAGTACTAGTTATGGTATATGATTATTAATTTAGAAATGAGCTTCCGCAAACTTTGGGGTATATAAGTTTTAAACTCCCCTTTTGACCAGTAATCAATGTGCGGAGACGTTTGCAATAATTTATTGTATGTACGACTATATACAATCACAGCAAGCCAATGATCAACCCAGACATAAAAGATAACGCAATTAAGCCATTTATTGACAGGAACTTAGTAAAAAGAAGGATTAAATGCTTTGTAGAAAAATACAACCACATCGTTAAAAAAGCCATGTTTAATGAGTCACAGCCACGCCTTGTTTCATACAGTTCCAAAATGCATCAAGATGGTCTTGTTTAACGATGTTTAAAACAAAACCAGAAAAAACTCCGACAAAATTAGAATCATTCTGTAGCCTTCGGTCCGGTATTCTTCGGTCCGTTGAACTCTGTGAACAGGGTCAGGCGCAGTCAAGATTCCACGGGAACGTCAGGAAAATCTTCCTTTCGTTGAAACGCCGTCTACATCTGTGTAGCCTTGTCGAGACTCTTTGCGGCGTCTTTCATCTTACCCACCAAATCCTAGAACAACGCATTGAAATACAACAGTTCACAAACGTCAGGCGCGCAAATTATTTGCCAAGGGATGCATCATCGATAAGACATGGTACAGGATTTTCAATAGAAACTTGAGATCAACGAAATTAGCCTGCTGCAATGAAATGCACTATTTCCCCCCCGGTTGCATTCCGTTTTCTGGGAAAAAGTGGTGAAAGGTAAATGTTACTGCCTTATTTTCTCGATATTATGTATATTTGTTTATGTTCTATCTTCACGTCCAAAGGGAATATCCACATAGGGTATGGCACCCGAGATTGGCAGACAGGACAAGAAATGCATTCCATGTCATACCTTTATGAAAAATATGAAAGAAGCTATAAAATATGTGAAGCTATAAAATTTAACATTTTTATTTTTTAAATTATAAATAAGTTATAATTGGGAAATGGCCCAAAGATTCAAATCGTAAAACCAGGTCTAAACTTTCATCACATCCACTGTTAACAACGATTTCTTGTCTTCATATGATTTAATCAATTACATAATAATATTCGAAGTCCTTCATACATCTCGGTGATTAAAACAAATGAACATGTTCATTTATGTGATGGGACAATGACATCAAATTAAAGACTAAATGAACTAGCACCACTTGGCCCCTATTCATACAAACAACTGATTATGAAGTAAATTTATCACTGCACGAAAATTATGGTCAAGACAGTCTTGACTTAAAGAGAAAATACAACAGTAAATGCTCCCCATAAATAGATCAACTATTCAGACATACCTATACTCAGACTCTGGATGTAACAAGTAATTTCTGAAGGATGGTATGGACATTGATCTCAGACTAGGACAGCACTTGCAGCTATAGGCCAACAAGTAAAATGCAAGCCAATGTTCTTTTCTTCTGGGGCCTCGTAGACGCTCCACGTAAGGTCCTCATGTTCTCAACAGAAGGCGGTATCACTCAATTTTGAGAGGACGGGTAGGTCATGCAACCATCTCGACAAGGCGCGTGTAATATTCTAACCAGCCCGTTTATAGTTAGGCTATAAACTAACGTCAACACCTCGGAGATTTATAACCTAGTGCAAACCCGCGAAATAGAGCTAGTTATGTAGTAAATCGTGAAAGCAAGCTATAGGCTCGGCAAAGTCATTAAAATAGAGCACAACTGTGTTGTATCACGTACGCTACAAAAGGTGTACAACAATCACATGATCAAAATAATTGTTAACGCTGACAAGATATCAAAACAACTGTCTAAACCAACTCAAAGAGCGCTATTATTTTCCGAGGCAATATGCACATGCAACTGCGATTGTACATTGTTCCGTGTTAAATGAAACGTGCATGAGAAATGTCAAGTATCATTAACTAGACAGAGTGCATTCTATCCATTACATAAAATGCTGCCGAGTCAGACAAGTATCAAACTCAATTTTGATGTATTAGCATATTTTCATAAAATAATTAATCGTCCAATTAATTAGCAGCACATAACATGTCTGAACAGCGCTACTTTGTCGCTGCAACGAAAAAGGTTAATGGTTACTGCCATCAAGTCACACCGTGATTTCTGTTGAAGTTAAACGCACGATAAATTCGGGAAAAAGAGAGAGATATATTCGCGAGCTCAAAGCAAAGACCTTCTCTTCTCAGGACCATACGACCACGACGTTTTCCAAAAGCAGACTTTGAATATTTGGGCGAAAGGGTCTTGATCAATCAAGATGATGAAAACCAAGGGAAAATATTTTCATGACAAACAAATTTAGTTTAAATCCAGTCTCAAGAATAAGAGGCAAAATATACGATAGTGATACGAACAGTTTAAAAATATAATAAAAATGTACTGGATTTTTGCACAATAAATGCGTACATTTATAGGCAGCCTAACGGAATGAAAAACAATGAAGAAATTCTGATTCTTGTCTCGTTTTCAGCAGAACAATCCCAGTGGACATCCAACGATTTCCTTCAAATCTGATAATCAAACGCTCTTGAAAGAGAACACACCCAACTGAAAGATATTGTCGGTAAAAAATGCTTTCATAAAAGGTCAAACAAAAGTACACATCCATTTGCAAAAAAAAAAAAAAACCACCAATACATTTAAACAACCACATTTAAAAAGAATTCCAAACAATAATCAAACATTTTAACAAATTGAAATAAGGATTGTAAACAAAGTTTAGTCTCTCAACAGTTCTCAAAAAAAAATCACGTCAATTTAATATTCTCTAAAAGTTTGGAGTGACATCACTGCCAAAATGCACATTTAGCAAGTTAGCCCACAGTTTCTCTCAGGAAAGTCCCCCAAATTCGGGTACCTGAAGTTGTTCCATTGTGCAACTAAAACGGACCTCCTCTGCCCTTGTTGCGCCACCGTTCTGCAATGACAACATCAGAAATCAATACCAAATCGATAGACCTAGAAGAAAACCGTCTTAACCAAATTAAACTGCAAGCAGTCAATGACAGCCTACCTCAACATTCAAAGTGATTAGATAGGCAGGCTGGTTAACCTTGTGCACATGACTGTTCTAGAAACACAAGAAGCAGGCGTTAAAATGTTTACACAGATAAAACACAAAAAAAACTCCAAGAATGCTCCACTTGTTTTGCCATGACAGTTTAAAATAGGTGTACCTTAATCTGATAATCCAAGCGCCATGAGGCATCACATAAATGTGGAGGGCATTTTCCTATACTAAAAATGACAGAAATGTAATGTAAGTAAGCACAGAATACTAAGGTACAATCTATAAAGTAAAAGGTATTTTGACAGTATTACAAATTGGCAAAAGAAAATTAGCTCTAAAAAAATAACTGTTTCCTTCGTTCCATTCTTGAACCATGCAAAACCGCATAAACAATTTTTTAACAGCCAAAATAATCAAACAAATCTCCTTAAAATTATATTTAATGCTGAGAATATAAAACAATGTCAACCTGTCATTAATTCAAAGAGGGCATAATTTTGAGAGGCAAAGTGAACAAAGTTAAATTTTTATTTTCTGTCATATATGGGCAGGCCGCTTTCCTAAAATGAATCTTGAATAGAAAATGACCATTACCATTCATGGCATGTGCTGATACCATAATGGTTGAAAGGCTGAACTTAAATATGCGTGCAAATTAAAGCCACAGCAACCTATAAAATTCAGAAGGTCTTTTTCAGGAAATCCATTTTTTTTTCAGAAGTAATGAATGATAGGTTCTTTGCTGAAGGATGCAACTGCAGTGCACCATCTGTGAATAAAACAAACCACTTCCTGAGCCATTACACAATACAGACACCCTATCCACATCAAATACAGATAGACACCTCACCTGGACAATAAGTTTTCCAAGTCACTTTTGTTGCTCTGTAAAGCAAAAAGGTTCTCAGAATGGTGCACACAGGAACTGAGATTACCATCACAAGGATTTTTTATAATTAGATGATACTTATAAGTTGTATCCTCCAACCTCAAACGAACTGTAAATTATGTCAATTCTCTCAGGATCAAACTTGATGTCCTCAAGACATGTGCTGAAACAAAATAGAGGAAAACGTTTAAACACTATCGGTGAAAGCACCTCACCAGAAATATAAGGAAAAGAAACATACAATTACCAAATAGTTGATTTATCTGAATTCTGCTTTGCAAATTCCAGTACACAAGTTGCAGCTGCAGCATGGCAATGCTTCAGTAAAGTGTGGTCAATATGCTTAAATTCTGGACCATCTAAAATAAAAGAAAGAGCAGAGATGACAGGGTCAACAGTAATTGCAAAAAAAGGATAATATGAGCGAGCATGTGTGCACGTGTGTCCAAAAGGCTAAATACAGCTAGTTCTAGAACGGTGGTCTCCAACCCTGCTCCCGGAGAGCTCCCATCCTGAAAATTTTCACTCCCGCTGAAAAAGAGCACGCCTCCTTTCCCTGTAAGACATCTTGATGAGCTTTTAAATTGCTGCATCAGGTGTGCTTAAATTGAGCTGGAGTAAAATCCCAAAGGATGGCAGTGCCCCAGGAACAGTTTTGAGCCCACTGTTCTACAAGGTAATAGTCAACGAAAAATTCCATTCTTTGAAAATTGACGAAGGGTTGAACATGTTTTTATTGCATAAACATATTTGCCAATCAGTCCTGGCGCAAATGTCCTATAAAGAAACATCATCATCAATGCCGATGCAGTGAAAATGAGGGTTGACATTCAGTTTCCATAATAATTTATGACCATATATGCATCGGGATTACAGATAATCGACAACTGTTCCGCCGAAGAAAAGCTTTCCGGAAAGCTTGGTTTTAATTGGCCAACAACGCATAACACCATTGCGATGAAAGATTTTATCAAATCGAGATTCATTCTGCATTATGCCTTATTGCCGCAGAAATATTTCAATCTCCACCCTTGGCCATCTTTAAGTTCTGATACACCGCACATCATCTCTAGCAAAAACCAATGTAAGACGTCGCAAATTCTTCTGCCTTTTACGATGTAGTTTCCGACATTGTTAGTGGCAGACTGCTGTAGATAATAAAAAAGGATGTGAGAGCTACTGTGCTTGGAAGCAACAAATGCAGCCGTTACCACGTGACGTAGCCATACACCCACAAAACATACTTATAGCACGAAAACAAAGCAACCGTGGCAGTAAGTTTATGTGGCAAGCGGTGCCTCATGCTGAACAGCCCGTGGGGCGCTAATACATAATGCTAAAAAAAACAAAACGGGTCCCACCAGATCAGTATTTTCCCCGCAGTGAGCAGATAGACACATGCTACACACTCGCTAGCTGCTGCTGTGGCTAGGCTAACGGATCACGCTTCCCGACCGAATGGTCGTTTAATATCACCTATAGGGGATTTACATGTTTTCTGCCTATAATCTACGTCTTTCTAAATGCCTGTTCGGTTGATTTGAGAATTGTGGCTCAACATAGTGGCTCTCCAGTTTTTAATGTGGCCCATTTTCCACGTTGATGTGTGGCTAAAGGTAGTAAACGAAAGCCAACAAAGGCAATGTAGGCTACTGAAAAGACGCTTTTACCCAAGATGCCTTCGTCCGAGTGCGAAGCGAGTAAACTGCGAAATGTCATCTCTACTAAAACTGAAAATGTCTTCAAATCAAAATAACACGGATCAGACAAATATTGTAGCCCTTTCTGCACGAATTCAGACAACTCCATTGTTGCTGAAAAATGACCTCCGACTCCGCACCACGTGATGCGGACTCAGCTGATATTTCTTGGGTGGAAATCATCCCCTCCCCCGATTTTAGCTTGCAATTTGTTGACGGTAAATATTCAGTGATTTTCAATTGTAGGCTTACATTTAAACAAATCCTATCAGCTGTCATAGGGTTAAGTATGTAATTATTGCATACTGTTTGCGTGAGTAAGACAAATAGACGACTTTTGTGGACGTATACGGTGAGAAATAGCTGAGCAGGCCTTTCATGTGATCTTGGTCTACTGATGAGGGACCGAACTGCTGATCAGAAAAAACTTCCCAGTGGGTGTATGTGTCTGTATCATGAATTCGATACCACGTTTCTTTAGTACATGTCGGATGGCATGCGCAGTGAAAAGTGACATCATTAGTCAAAGGACAAACTTTACGCCGAAAGAACCTTAGATTAGGGTTGTGATATCCAAAGAACACAATTAATTACTGTAAAATCAGAGAATTAGATGCCTCCTGGTTTCAATAAAAACATAAAAAATAAACACGTTCGCCGAATCACGGTCACTCTTTCTTTTTTAAATGTCCAAACTCGTGTGGCCTATTGAAGACTCTTAAAATAACAAGTAGCGTAAGGAGCAAAAACGTGGGCAAGTATAGCCATTTTTTAAGATGAATGAATGGCGAAAAGTATGGGCTTCCTGCATTCACAATTCTGCGCTGAGACCTATCCAAACTATGAGTCATGGTGTTAAAAGTAAGGAAAATCAGAAGCTTTTACTAGTAAAATTATTAATGATTTTTTTTCTGACAAAAAATCAGAACTTCAACTGAAACTGATCTGTTCCTCTAATTAAGAAGTTGTATTGGCTTTTTTTGGGCTCGTTATCCTGTTTTCCTGATTTGTTTAATATGAAAAGCATATTAGCCTACATTTGATCTTCAGTTATGGGATTTTTTGTTGGCTGTCCTTCAAAAGCCTAAGTACTGAAGAGAGGAACTCCCGCTTGCATTCAGGCATGAGTAATTTAAATTATCATTCGTTTTTTTAATTATTATTATTATTTCTTTCCTTAGGCTTCCTGTATGGTCGCCTATGCCACAGGGCATATAATCGACGTAAGGTCGAGGCAAGGGTCTCGGAATATGATCCTTCAAAATAAAAACAAAGAAATTGCACTACAGCGGTGATGATTCGCAGCAGCAAAAGACAGCCTCAACATTTCAAGGTGAATTTGTCATTTTTGTCAGATGGTGAAGAAATACTGCATACAACATTTAGGGTGATGTAACCAATTGCCTGTGCGTTAACTGCTGTCCTGCGATGTTCTCAAAATTGTTCTTTAATTCTAACAGGAGGCGTACACTGGATACAAGGCTGTGGACGACTCTGTATCAGAATCCTGAATAAAACGGCGAACACACATTTAGAGAAGCCTAGATGATAAAATTTTGAAGATCGCTAAAAGTTAGGCCTACATCAGGCCTAAGTCAGGCAAATGTATTTACTGTATTTTTGGCATAGGTTGCTCAAACACACAATCTTCCTGTGTAGTCTTCGACTGATAGCCTATATTAAATAAAGAAATAAATAAATAAATAATAGGTTTAAATTGGGCAAGCTATTTTTCCCCGAAATGGGCCTACACTGTTATAAACTGGCACCTTTTTGCCAGTTAATTGAACGGGCACCTTTTTTGCCAGTCATTTTAACTGTGATTTTACAATAGCTTTACAACAGAGTTCCGTGTATGTTAAGTGTAAACCACCGTTAAAAGTGGGCAGGATTCCGCTTACTGTTGAAATAACCAGGAAACTATGCGTTAATTTAACTGATGCATTCAATCAGTTTATAACCGAGTAGCCTACATGATAAAGCGATTCGGCACCATTATCCTGTCGGGCTCCACTGGTTCTTAGAAACTGTACTGGTTCGGGACTTTTTTAAGGATTTTTGCAGAAACCCGGCGGCGAGGAGAATCAGAAATGACTCATTCAGTTGGAGTCTCTAATATTCAGAGATCACATTTAGGCAGTAGGCCACTATACAGAGCGTACGAAGCGACGCTTATTGGAAGGCCAAGAGAAAGTGCGTCACCGCTTCAAACATGGTAGCTACTGCATAGTTTTGACAAATGTCAAGAGCAGATTTCCTTGGCTCCCGTCATGTTGGATAATTTGTTATAATCTACAACCCGTTTCTAAAGGATATTGTGATGCTGAGTAAAATGTAAAAGAAAATAGGATGCAATTATTTGCAAATCATTTAAACTCTGTATTTAATCAAGATATACAAAGACAACATTTCAGATGTTAAACAGAAATTTTTGTCATTTTTTAAATACTTTTTTTTAAAATATGAGCTCATTTTGAATTTTGTTGCCAGCAGCGCTTTTCAAAAAAGTTGGGATTGAGGCAGCAAATAACCTAAAAAGTATGATGCAAAAAAAATAAAAAATAAAAAATAAAAAAAACACGTGCTGGAACATTTCACTGCTAATTAGGTTAATTAGCAACAGTAACATTATTGGGTATAAAAAGACCATCCGAGTGAGGTTGAGTCTTTCAGAAATAAAGATAGTTAGGACTTAAGCACTCTGTGGGAGCTGTGAATTATAAATTATCAGTAACATTCCTCAATGTAAAACAGCAAAGAATTTGGGGATTTCATCATCAAAGGTACATCATACCATTAAAGATTCAGACAATCTAGACAAATCTGAGAACACAAGGGATGAGGCCGAAAACCAATACTGAATGGCCATGATCTTCGGGCCCTCAGAGGACACTGCATTAAAAACAGGCGAGCTTAGGTAGTGGAAATCTCTGCATGGGCTCAGGAACTCTTCTGAAAACAAGGATCAGTGGACAGAACTCTTCATAATTCACAGTTCTCAGCTACATCCTTAATTGCCAGTTCAAACTCAGCCATGTAAAGATAAAGCCATATATAAACAAAATCCGGAGGCATTTTTGCCTTCTCTGCGCTTCTCTCTCACACTCGTTTAAGCTTAACTGAGTTGAAATGGAAAAACTGTCCTGTGGCCTGGTTAATTGAAATGTGAAATTTTTTTGGAAATTGTGGATGCCACGTCGTCTGGGCTAAAAACGAGAGGGTCTACCCTGCTTGTTATCAGCATTCAGTTCATAAGCCAGCATCCATGATAACATGGGAGTGCATTAGTACAAATGGGATGAGTAACTTGCACATCTATGAAGACTCATGCTGAACAATGTATACAGGTTTTGGAGTGACATGCACTGCCATTCAAATGTCTTATTCAGGGAAGGCATCATGCCAAACCCCACACCCTGTGAATACTACAACAACATTGCTCTGTAGTAAAAGATTGAGGGCAATAAACTGGCCTGCCAGCAGTCCAGACCTGTCACCCACTGAAAGTATTTGGTGCATCATAAAACAAAAATATGTTCAAATGAGGCAACAAAGTGTTTTGCAGCTGAAATTCTACATCAAACAAGAATGGGAAAACATTTTGCCTTCAAAACTACAGCCATTTTTTCTCTTAATTTCTAGAGCACTTTCTTGGTGCTGTTAAAAGAAGAGGTGATGTGGTACTGTGGTGAACATGCCCCCATCCCAACTTTTTTGAAACGTTTTACTGGCATTAAATTCAAAATTAGCTCATTTAAAAAAAAAGAAAGAAAAAAGCAATAACATTTCTCAGTTTCAATATCTGATATGTTGTCTTTTTACTATTTTCAATTGAATATAAAGTTTAAATGACTTGCAAATCGTGGCATTCTGTTTTTATTTACATTTTACACGGCATCCCAACTTCTTCAGAAAAGGAGTAGTATTTTGATGCACGATACGTCACCGATTGACTACATCTAGGCCCATGTTCTTTGGGATTCGCTCATTTTCTTTTGCATTAGTAAGGCCTTAGCGCAATTTCTTTGCTGAAATGTTTTAATCAAAGCGATAAATGGTGCAGTGAAGTGCAGTTACCCATTGCCGTCGTGCAGAATCGTGGTATAATTTCATTTTGCTAAGCACAGCCACATTTATTGGCCTGTAATAACCAATTAGCTAATGAAGATATAGAACAATGATGTCGCTCTGGGTTTATAAATTGATAACCAAATTTTATATTTTGACAATTTTTCTCACCCAAAATGCAAGCGGAAAATACGAATTAGACCTATCTAATTGAAATGCATGTTAATTCCATCATATTTAGCCTAATGAAATAAATGACTGATTTATGCTGTCAATGCGACTTGTTGAATGAACAAATCGATGCCATTGGTTTGCAATCTCTTCAAGAGTCAAGGGTCAATTTATTGCTATTTACAGTAAGTGGGCTATACAGCATTGAAAAAAGATGCAAAAACTAAAAAACAGGTTTACAAAAAACACAGAAAAGACTATATAAAAAAAAAACAACTGGTTACAAATAAAGAAAGAAAGAAAGAAAGAAACAAAGTCACATGGATATTCCTGTGGTCATGATTGTGCACGCCTTTAAGAAGTACATAAAAATTATGGTAAAGTGCTTGTGCATAAGTGGCCAAAGCTCATAGACTCATATATCTAGTGCAATCGTAAGAGATCAGCCAACATATTTAAAAGGGCGTTCTATACACATTCAAACAAGCAATTGGTTTTATTCATTACAACTTGATTTATTTCCCAACTTTGACGTTGAGGTATAAAACTGAGGAAACGTTAGACTGAGGGGGCGACGGGATATAAGATGGCATCACCTGTCAAGAAACAATGACATTATTTTTGGAAAGAAAATTTATTTATTTATTATCTATTCAACTTGGGTCAGAAGTTGTAGGATAATAAATACATAAATCAGAGTAGCGCACTCAGATGTATACTGTAAACTATAGACCCAATTTTGCAGGTCACATTAAATTAGCAACAGACATACTTTATTTTCATAACCATTTTCGCAAAGATATGAGACTTTATATGCATGTCACACATTTGATTTGGCAACTCATGGCCATAATGAGCCAGCTGAATCTGTTTGTCTTTGTCACGGGACCACGCGAAGTCCCCCGGCCGCAAAAATAATCCCGCTATTAAAAAAAAAATTAAAAAATTGAAATAATAAGTGGGTGATAATTTGGAAAATGTCTCCGGTTTCATTCGACATAAATCGACTCTCACGTGTGGTGTTTTCAGCTAACAGTATCCGAATATTGTTTTTCTTCCAGGAGGGTTATTGAAACATAAGATGAAGTCAGGCATAACTCTCTCTTTCTCTCTCTCTCTCTCTCTCTCTCTCTGATTCTTTAATGACGCTGTCAACTTTCTTCAAACGGACATACTTTTGCATCAGTACATTACACAATATTACACAATATTCTGTGCATTAATTCTGCTGTTTCCACTGTTGCTTAGGGTGTATTCTGATTAAAATCACTATCATTTAATTATTTCGGCCATTTCAAAGCACACCGTCAAACTGTTGGTGCATGGCTCGGCAGTGCTAATTGCAGCCTAAGTTTTTTTTATTTTAATGCTTTATAATATGCGTTACAACTTCGGCATTATCTGCTTAATTGCACTTGGTTTTAACGCGCGCACAACTATGGGATACACAGCCGACTGAGATGGCTCGACGACCAGTAAACAAAAAAAAAAAAAACGCACATCTAAACTTTTGGCAAAAGTTACAACCCGGAGCGCCTAAACGAACAATTGAATAATTATTTTGAATACGGAGTTTGTCCTTGGCTTAATGGCTAGTGTGTATACCAAGGGAAGCATTTAAATTGTGTATAGTGACTTGCATTCGGGAGTTGAGACCAATTGGGAAATTAACACGTATCTTGAGAGTTAAAAAAATGCACGAAAGCATCAAGGCAAGCACTGCCCTATATTTTTAGCAGTCATATTAAAAAAGGAAAGTGAATGTTGATGAGCAAAATATGCTTGCATTGTCATAATCGACAGTGTGGGCTATGCGCACGTGCAAGCGTGGCACATTTTCAGCTCAAACAGCCCCCCCGCCAACGACCCACTCGGCTGCAACTCCAGGAGAGCGAGAGCACTGGTGCAGCGAACAAAGGGCGGCCATCTTGGAGTATGTAAATACCCGATGAAACTGTATTCGACAAAATGGATGTGACAGGTCTCCTCAGCTCCAGCGTAGACCGCTTTCATCTGCTTAGTTTTTAAAATGAGGACCAACTCTCACCTTTCAACGCACTATAAGCAATCAAGAAAAATAATTATTGATGCTCCCTCGATGCAATGCATTTTAGCCTATCTTTACAGAAAACGTTCCGAAAATGACATTAAATGACATGATACTGGGAATCGAATTAAACTTCAGTTGAATGTTCAAAATAACCCATTAAATTACGTCTTAGCCTACAGTTTTTCACTGTTCAATTTATTGAATGTGTGGCTCGAGTCTCTTCGACATGTTGCATTTCATTGAGACTCCATTACCAATGCATTTACACCCTGCAGTGTCCGCATCAATCGCAAGAACAAGAGCACACATGCTTATTGATAAAACGAGCCTGTGTACGTTATAATTAGAGCTTAAGGACATATTTTGCAGATGCTGACGTTCACATTTGATGAAAAGTGTTTTGTACATATTCACCCATACATAGCCTAGTTCAGCCTCTTTCAAATTGACGGCTATTAATGGAGATGTAGAGGAGAAAATTCAGGCCTAAGTTTATATTTTCCTTATAGCCCATTTGTTGGAGTTATGGTAATGGTCATGACGGGAGCAGACATTGTACGGCAGTCACTTTGGATGAAGAGCGATTTAATTATGCTGAAAGAAGAGCCTGCCGATGTTCCCTCACCCACGCGCGCGCGAGAGAGAGAGAGAGAGAGAGAGAGAGAGAGAGAGAGAGAGAGAGAGAGAGAGAGAGCAGACCAACGTAAATTTGCGTTGAAGCCTTCTCCAAAAACTAGATAGGGTTGTAGGCTATAGCACCGTAGGCTGTCGTCCAACACGGAAAGGCGAATCCTCTCAATCGATGGAATATTAGCAATTGAATGAACATCGAAAGCAAACCCCAACCACTATAGCCTAGTTTACCGAACAAATAGATGAACGATCGAATGAATGAATGAATGAATTGATTGATTTGGCCAGACGATTTGTTTGGTATCAGAATATCGAATATAGGCATATAGGTGAAAACCAGCAATATCAATTTTAAGTGGCTTTTCATGAAGAACTGCATCATTTTTAAAGCGTTGAAAGCGGGCCTGCTAAATTGAGCAAGATGTCAATAAGGCTTTTATTTTTTTCGGGAAGGGTAAAATGTAGAACTCCACGTAAATTGCCACATTTAAAGGAGGCCACGTGAAAAACTGTCCGACAAAGGCCATTTACTAACGTTCTAATTCTTTATGGAAAATGTAAGCATTATTATATTTAAATACTTTGATTGACCTTTAATTCATACAATAAATACATGTGTAAAATCAGAAAAATAATGTAGCGCATGATGAAAACGTTCCACGTCATTCGTGTCACTCCTAACGTTAATTTCCGCTGAACAACCATGAGAAAATTGCAGCTATAATGCTGAAGTATTTGGCTCAAGCGATTATTTATTTATTTATTTATTGTCCATTACATTTAGAATACATTCACTGCACAAACATTTCAAAGAAAATTGCTAGTAAAACTGAACACAATTGAGGTAGAGGAGGCTCAGGAGGGTGGGATAAAGCATTCCGTTTTTTTCCCTTTTTCTTTTATTCATTTTCACACTGTCCGCAGCAACATGATAAGGAAATGTATGGACACGTATATGGATATGAGATATGCGGGTATGTGTATATTATTTTTTATTTTTTTTTGCACACTGTAAGGAAACAAATGCAAATTTGATCACAAAAACACTTGAATCTAACAAGCAAACCCAATCGTAATTAATTGACTCACAAAATAGCTACTAGGTTTCGTGAAATAGGCTACTAAATTAATTTTGGGCAATAAACTTCAATTTGCCTCATATTGTACCTATTGTAATCAAAGAAAATTGCAATGCGCTGATTAGGTGTATCCAACTATACTGACAATCTGAGAAGAGAGCATATGTAGCCTACGCGCTCTTATGAAAAGAGCAGTTTTGAAATAATGCTACAATCATACAAACACAACAAAAATAATAGAGGGATTACTTGTTCATATTTATTTATTCATTTATTTAAATAGGCCTTATTTGAATCTCCCCAAAAAGACAAATATGCATTTTGGTAACAAAAATATCCCAGACACATCCAGCAATTCTTTAAAAGAATAAATAAATAATAAAATAAAATAAATATGAATTAATAAAATCAGAAATCCGTATAAAGTCTCTTCCATGAAGTTTGTTAACTCCCTCGAAAAATCAAATGGCATCCAAAAAGCGTTGGTTCAAATGGAAAATATTTTTGATGCCCTCTGCAGCCCTCTAATTCAATTACTTACTTGAAATCCAGTCTGCCTTTATTGCTCATGGTGTTTCGATAGACTCTAGTGAAACCATGAGTTATTCAAGCGTACTGACCCTCATATTGAGCAGGAAAAAAAAAACATTATTCCGTTGCACTTCAAAAGAAACTCAAAACATGTTAGTGACTGGGGTGTCTCTGTCCCGAGCAAGTGGAGTTTGCTTTTTTTTTCCCCTTTTCTAGCCAGGATTAAGCTGCTTGTTTAAATTGTTTAGAAGTGGTGTTATGCAGGTAGCTTTGATGAAATTTTTCTACATTTTTAGATTAATATATTGAGTCATTAAGTTAGACTGTAATATTAATTGTCGTATGTAGAAATTAAAGTTTTCCCGGGATGTATTAAGCCAGTGTTGAGATTTTTGTGGTGTTTAAGAGGTTGATGCTGAGCATGGACAGTGGGCAGCGATGAGGCTCCAACATTTATGGAAGGATTAGTTTATCCTTAAGCATCTAGGACACAAAAAAGTGACAAAGCAGCAGCCAGCAGGCATAGGTCATGCTCTGATGTTGTAAACCTCGCTGGAAGGAACTGAGATAGACAAGAGTAGAGATTTACTTACATGGAAGAGACTTGTAAGTAATTTAATTCATATTCTGTATGGCTCCTGACTTGACATCTCTAACATGACTTGAAAAGAATTGGATAAAGAGGAACCAGACGTGAAAATATCCATCACCTCTTGCATCCAATCAGAATAGCTGTATAGAAGGCCAAAGAGACATCTGGATGACTCGTGACCGGATGCCTTCCTCTAGGAAGTGGTTTCAAGATGTGTTCTTGAAACGTGCAATTACAGGAAATACAACTTTGTAACTAGTTAAAAACTTTCAAGTCTGCTGTAATTTGAAGTTGTTAAACTCCACCCAATTTTTCACCTTGTGAACTGTGACCTCTCACCTCTGGCCTTCATGTCAGCGCTGTTCCTAGAAATGAAATAGCTAAACAGACAAATTTGTGAGAAAATATAAAAATGAGATAAATAATTTAGCTATCTTAAATAAGAAAGAATGGTAAATTCAACCAATTTATTACGTATACCTTCATGCTAATTTTTTTTTTAAGTTCATCTCAATTGTATGAAACTGTTTAATGATTCTTCATGGTATTTTTTTCCCCTCGAGTGCCGATATGAGGTTTTATGCTTAATAATCCATTTGACATCCAAAATCTTAACCAAAGGGCTACAGCCTTTGAAAAAATGAGGGATTGGTTGACTCTAACAACAATCGTTAAAAATTAAACAAAAATATTTTTTCTTTATCAGTAAATAATGCTGGTGTTCACAACATAGATGAAGTGCAGACCCTGTGGCAGATGATCATTCCAAAACTGTTCACTTGTGTTCTTGGCCTAAGGATAATGAAAAGTTACCACTTTTTGGCTAACAACTGTTGGCCAGATTTTAGGACACCTCATGTAGTGATATCAGACTCAACAGCCAAAGATTATACATGAAGTGTATATTTTCTAAAAAAAAAAAAAAAAAAGGAGAAATAAATGATTCACTTGAATGGCTGAACCAAATGAACTTGTAATTGTGAATGGCCAGTTGTAGCCATTCCCTTGTGTGCGGTGTTGAAGCATTAAAAAAGAGAAAATGGCAGTAGGGAGTTGAAAAAAGCAAACAGGGGATGTAAGCAAGTGAAACAACCTTTAGGCAACTCACTGTCTCTGCCCTGAACTGTTACTCTGAAAAAAATGATCATGGGTTGCTATTTCCGTGAAGATAGAATTATATTTCATCTATCCTGTTGAAATTGGGTGTCTGTGCTTTCTGAAAAAGTTTGTCTATATTAAAAGAAAAAAACAACTGGTGAGAAAATGTTAAAACAATTAGATGTAACAAATAGATGCAATAGCATTTTTATTTTTTTAGTGAATTTTCCCCTGTACCTAAACCAGTCTGTACTGTCCCTACAGCACTAGAATGAGCGTCTCAGACAGCAGAATCACTTGCAATCTTCTGATGCAGACTATGGGCCCTTACCACAGAATTTTTATGGTATCATGTTTTTTAGGGCTTCTTACAAACGTATAGTCTATATGCCATTTGAATGTGCAATTTGGCACATGTTTACCGTAGCTAAATTGCTCTGGTGCCTTAGTAAAGTCAATTTGCTCATTTACTGGTCTGATTGCATTGTTAGTAAGATTTTGCACTGTTACATGTACTCACTGTCACCAATGGCAACTTCCTACCACAGTAGTTTGGAGATGAAGAAACCAAGAACTGCAGGGCAACCAGGGTATTGGGTGCCTAAGGCCAATTGATATGTAGGGCAGCAAAAGCTATAACATACAGCACCAACCAGCAAAAAGGATGCTGTGGCACAGGTGGCAGCAAAAAACAAAAAGTGGAAAATTCCAGTGGTTGCGCAAACTCACTTTTGAAAGAACATGTCATTTGAAGTTGAGCAAATACATTTTCCTCAGCTGGTTGCCTTAGTTTTTTTAAGATCAGTCCGATTTTTATTTTTTACAGTGCGGATATTTTACAGACAGTTACAAGAGGAATGCAGAACAACACACAGTGCACTGCACCCAGCTGCTTTTGGGGCTGTCAAGTCACAAAACTGCAAGAGTTGTGACAGCCCCCAGTTCACCCAAAAAGCACCAGTAATGGCCACACAATTGTGAGAAATGGACCAATGAGCAGAGAAGGAACGTCACCTGGTCTGGTGATTCCCCATGTGTGCGGCTGGGTATGTCCGCTCTGTTGACTTGAGGAGGAGATGGCACCAGGATGCACAGGGAGAAGATGAGCTGTTTCAGGGTTTGTGATGCTCTGAGCAATGTTTTGCAGGGAAACCCCCAGTTTTGACACTCCTATGGATGGAAATATGACTCATGTCACCTCCCATAACATCACTGCATACCAGATACCCCTCCTCAGGGCAGTGGTATTCCCCAATGGCAGTGGCCTGTTTTTACAGGATAATGCACCCTGCCACTCAGCACAAATTTTTTCTGGATGGTTTCTATATGACAAAGAATTCAAGATTTTGCTCAAGTTCCCCAAATCCGAATAGAGCAAGCATCTGTTGGATGTGCTGGAACATCAAATAAAATCTGTGGTGGCTTTACCTCAGACCTTACTGTGCTGAATGGATCTGCTGCTTATGTCTTTGTGTGTGACACCACAGGGCACCTTCAGAGGTCTTGCCAGTGGGATGGGGCTGTTTTATTGGCACATGTAGGACAAACAGTACAATAGGCAGGTGGTAATAATGCATTGGCTCATCACTGTATACTTTGGTGGAACACAGTTACTGTATGACTCACAAATGAAGACCACAATGGAAAAATGATCAGAGTCACATTTTCACATTGAGGAGAAATGATGAATTAAAAATTCAAAACCATCTTAGAAACAAAGCAATGAAAAAATAGGCAAGAAATATTAAATATATAAAATATTATTATACTATATAAAATATACAAAAATGCCAAATTTGGACTCTGATCATTTTTGCTTTGCGGTCGTCAAACATTGTACACTAACAATGCAACTAAATAGAAATAGAAAAGTTGCTTGCCTGCAACTGCAGGGGGATCCCCGCACATATGGAACTCTACTACATGGTTCTACATCTCTTGTTGGTAAACAACAATGAGGATTTTAGTAACCAAACCACTGGGTTATATGACTTGAGACTGTACAATATAAACATGTCTCCATATCAACAACAACGTAATGTTGCACTTACACACAGTGGTGTCAACAGGCTAAATCATTATGGGCCCAGGGACATTCTCATTGGGCCAGATTTCCTTCTGCAAAGGAACACATGAAACACACTAAGCTAAGAGTAATACCTAATTTGTTTTAAAGTATTTGAAATTTGCAACCAAGATGAGAATTCTGCCTTTTGGAATATTACTGAATATTGTATATGATTACATTTTTCCAAATTCCTTGTTTTCTGTCCTCCTATCTTAAGCAAGATCAAGACCATATTTTAAATTGATTGAAGAGACGTGGTTGACTCAAGAGCCATGTAGAGAAAGAGTTGCGTCAACGGAGGTCCAAAATTCTGGATCGTCACATGGTTCATGGAGACAGCAAATAGTTCCCGGAAGTTGCTGGCGGGCAATTTAAATGCGTCTGTCAAATAGGCTGCAGAGAGACATACCTGCAATTCTTGGTAATTACTAGTCAATAAATAGCATTATTTCTGCCTTGTTTACATATTTAAATAATTAAGATGACTAAAACGAGATTTAGTCATTTTAAAGAGCGTGTTCCTGTTGTCGATTGCTTTGAATTCTTGTTTTTTGCTTTTGACAACAATGCTTGTTTAATCCCATCCTAATGTTTATTATGCGGAGGGAGGGGAAAGAACATTTCAAAATTGTTTAATTCTCTACCATATCTTCATTTGCTTGGGGTTTTAATCATCCTATGGAAATGGAGGATCTAAGTTATCAATTCAGGAATTAACTAATGTAATCTTCATGACTTTCAGACAGGACAGACAGGTGACAATCAATGAGTATCAACTGACAGCACAATTAGTCCCTGCATCATTAAAAGCAGCATAATGTTCAATGTGGCATCTTAGAAAATCCACTGGTAATAATTCTAATTTATCTGCTCATAATTTTTATGCACATCTGCACTTACCACTAAACACCAATACATAAGTTCTAAACAACTTTTTCATTGACTTTTTGCATGCAGAAGAAATAAATTTATCTAGGCTTGCATGTGCAGTAATATTTTTTGGAAGGGCTCATTAAACACTATAAACAGACAGAACAAGACACATTAACATACAAACTTATATTGTTATACACATACAAACACATTTTCTGTATATCTTTTTATTTTGCTCTGATGTACTACAATTACTTCATTAAAAAGAAATCTTGAATAAACTCAGAAACATGAATAGCATGTGAGGCAGTTTGTCTGTGCCCTCTCCTCCATGTTGTCCTTGAATATAATCTCTACCATGGTTCGCCGTGCTGCTCCAATCGCTGGGGGGTTGAGTACAAATGTACAGTTTGTAGGCTCAATTCAGCAGGAGAAATCTAACAATCATTCAAAATTACAACAGCAAAAATGTGAGGTGATCACATTCAAACACTGCAAATGCATTTTTTCACAACCAAAGACCACATGATTTGGAAGCTTATTGTCCAGTTTATTAATAGTAAGGAACAGGGAAAGGCTTGTATAGCTTAGAGAGTTGAGACTCAGGGTGCAGGGTGAGTGTCGTCTGTCTCACTGCAGGGAGTTCTCTGGCTCTTATTGAATCGCCTGCAGTTCTTCTGCTGAAAGAGAGAGAGGGGAGAAAAAGACAGGAGAAAGGGTTAGACATGGGCTTGGATGGGAAATGGTCCTGAGAGATGAGACCTGGTCTTTGTTTCCCAACTGATCAGCTTTTGCTGCTGATGTTTAAGAAAGTACAGTAAGTGGCATCAGTAACGTGTAACAGGAATTAGCATAAAGATGGATCATGTTCTTTGCAGTCTTTAAGACAAGTAATACAGACCAGCTCAATATTCATACTATTCAGTATGACTCTCCACTTAAGTCTTCTATGCTTAATTTTCCAAATTGTTTGGCCTATTTGGCCAGTACTTTCTGTTTTCAATCTTCTATTTGGTCCTCCAGCTTCCCTCTCCCTTAACCATCAATCCAAAATTAGCAAAATGAGCAGCGACATAATATTGATAAGTAATGGTCAATAGAATCTCAAATCCTAAAAACTCTAATTATAGATAACTTTTTTGTTAATTGTATAGCAGTAAAGAAATTGGCTCTAACAATCAATATTAATAGCGATGTATCACAGCAACTGATGGCTTCCTGCTTTAACATTGTGCTATTTTAATAGCTAACATAAGAGAACCTTATTTCACCACCCCCACTACTATTGTCAGTCTTATGTTATATTTACATTAATTCTCTAACATTTCACTCCTCCACCCACTCCGCAAAAAATCACTTTAAGAAGCCTTTTTCTCCAATATCGTGTCATTGGATGAAATGACACTGAGTGAACGGAGTTTTCCATTATGCTGCTGCTCATAGCGCTAGTAACTGAGTAGCTAACTGTACCTAGCTTGTATCCTAGCCTAATTTTCTGCCCTTAAACATTCAATATATCTCGAATTATACAGGGGATAATCCAGGAAAATGCTTTACTGTACGTGGTAATTTAATTCAGATGTGCTGACAATATACAGTTTAATTCTTTAATCATCTTACCTTTGGAAAGATCATCACTAATGGTCCATTCCACTCCATCTCAGCTGCTGGACTAGTCTTCGTCGCTAACTTCAGGGAACTAGTGGGAGACTCCACGACCCGCCATTACTGTAAAAAATTGTTCCATTGGAGTGAACGGAGTTGACGCGACTCTCTCTCTACATGGCTCTGGTTGACTCTAAAGCAGTGCTTCTCAAACCTCTCCTGGAGGACCACCTGTCCTGCATGTTTTAGATCTTTCCCTGTTTTAGCACAGGTGATTAAAATGATCAGCTCGTTATTGACCCTCTAAAGCTGATTGATAACATTCTGATTATTTGAATCACCAGTGCTGGGGCAGGGAAAGATCTAAAACAGGCAGGGCAGGTGGTCCTCCAGGAGAGGTTTGAGAAACACTGCTCTAAAGCAATCAAGGGTTATTATGTTTTGCAGGTGGGTTACAATAATGTGACCCCTTCTCCTACAACTAAGTCAAAGGGATCAATGTGAGTAAAAATGCACCTAGTTTTCCCTTGATTCAAAGAGAGACCAAATGCAATTTTCTATAAATTTCTTTCTTGCAGACGTTTTGAAGATAATCCTCTCTTTTTTAACAACTCTGCACCTAAAACTCAAAAATGAGCAATTTATTTAAGACTAAGTTGCCAATTTTTGGTGTCTGAACTATCAGAAGCACTGAATGGATAAAGAGACCAATAAAGTGGGTGATTTACTGACTCACTGACGACCAATAGACAGAATACACTGGCAAAATATCTCCTGGGGAGTCAGAGATCTGGAGTGGATCAGGAAGCCTGACTGCAGCTAATGGCAAAGTTATTACGAAGACGATTTTTAGTTGTGAAAGAAGAATCAGTTGAGCTCTTTTTGAGTAGTAGCAGTTCACCTGATTTTGATCATATTGGTTATATCCCAAAATTTTTCACTTTTAATTATGTCCTTATTTTAAAAAATGCTGTATTGCAGCCTTTTAAAAAGAAATTTTTTTTAGATCATTTATATCTGAACTGGGATTTTTACTGTGCATTTTGTCATGATCGGAAGCTATTGCCTATTGACCATGGAGGAATACACCAAGAATAGAGAGCATGCAGTCTAGTTTTTTTTTTCTATGTCATCGACTATCACTAAAACTGATGAGCAATCATCTTTCTCCAATTATTCATAGTGTAATTAAAAATCCTACTATGTCTATTCAGTAGTCCAAAAAGGTTCATACTGTCTGTACTGACTAATTGGCTTTGACGTTCTTATTTTTAGACAGAAAAGGTTTTATCCTACCTTGACATGTTTCGACAGAATACTCCTGTCTTCTTCAGAGGAGTCACTGATGTTATGAGTGACGTGTCTAATCAGCTGATGTTAGCGAGGCATGGAGGCCAGGCCTCCTGCTATCCGGCCTCTCCTCCAAGACGGCACTCCAGGTGTGGGAAAGCGTGTATGCCCCCTCGTCCCGGTTCATAGTCCTGTGGGCCAGCTTCCTGATTTCAATTGCCTCCATGATCCAGCGTTCATGTCGAATGTTCATGTCTGTCTGAAAATAAGAACGTCAAAGCCAATGTGTCTATTCAAGTAGTGAAGTTAACCTGCTAAATTAGTATTTCCTCCTGGTCGGACAATTTAGCTATTTAAAAAAATTATGTTGATCAAAGCTTTGGAGGACTTTAGCTGTATTTAACCCTTTCCTAAAACTAACCCTCGAAAGTGAGTTGGGGGAGTTTAAAGGCTTTGTTTTTTTTTTTTTAGCAGGTCAGCATTAAGGATAAATGTTGATATAATAGTCATCAAACTATGATAAGAAACATTTATTATTAGGTCACAGAAAACGCTCCAGGTAGTCAGTATAATATTCAAGTTCCAGTGATACCAAGAAAAAGGAGGCAGAGGTTCCTCATCAAAATAATTCTATATTGTAAGAGAAATATTCAATTGAATAAAGGATATAATAGACATGCGGAAGGTAACAAATTGCAGAAGTAACTGCACTTATCCATTTCTCAAAAAATATGTGGCGTATTATTGTTCTAATTTCACAAGAGCTGCCAGTGCTAATGCATGCTCTATACTTATAAAATACCAGCAAGGCAGACTACACTGTTCCTAAGGCGTTACTATGAGGTTGCTTGGATAGAACTGGGTGGTTGATAAGGTCATTGTTAAGGCTTGCTGAGGTATAGTAAGTGAATGCAAGCGTGCAATCAGGTGGTTACCAGTGTCATTTAGGTGGTCTTCTGAGTCTTACCCAGGGTTCTCCACCCTTCTGAAATCACCTGGTTGTATGGTAAATTATAGGTGTCCACCAAGAACACTGTGGTAAAAAATTAGTCGGGGGTCTGGGGGCCTGTAACCTCCAGCCTCCAGGATGTCAAGTGTAATGTGGATATAGGCCAGTAGATGGCAGTATTTACCTTTTTTTTGTTAAGCTGAGACTGCAGTCATGTTTAGACATGTCCTGGACATGTCTGGGGCAAGTCTCAGAAAATTAAAAAAAAGAGGTCTAAATGTGGGTGGGGTCTGCAAAAGAGTATATAAGGAATAGAATTGAGACATTAGAGGAGTAGGAGAAATTGCAAGAAGATGACCAGACCTGCCATTCTGTTCAAGACCTGTGACATTTCATTTGTGGATTTCTTTGCCTGTGTTTGAGCATTTTCATTATCCAGGACATCACCAAGCCACCCCACAAAAAGGCACTGTAAATATTTCTTTTTTTTTTCCTAATCAATCTTGGTCTTTAGGTTCATTAGTTGTTAATTAGTTGTTATTGTCTTTGTCTGTTAAATTAAATGTGTTTAAGTTTTAAAAACTGTGTGTCATCCCTTGCTGTTGCTGTTGTGTTGTTTTAAATGTAATAACAAATTGGGGCCATAACAAATTGGGGGCTCAAGGTCCGGGATAGACCATTTTGTGAGTCATTTATTAAAAATCTAACATTTCAAATTGAAAAATTTTTTTTTAATTGAATACATATATATTGACAACAGCAATGGATGATTTCTTGGCATCACCAACCGTAGGGGTTTTGAAGTCTTTTAAAAAGACAGAACTGCTAGAAATTTGCAGACATTTAGAGCTGACAGAGGTGAAACCAGCCATGCGAAAAGCAAGACTGGCTAGAGAGATAGTTGAATATTACATTGATGAAAATGTGTTTGCACCAGGAGATCTGGAACAGTTTCCAGTGGAAAATCCAAATATAGAAATGGAACTTAAATTAAAAATGCTAGAGATTGAAAGGGAGGAAAAAGAAAAACAAAGGCAGTTTGAGTTGGAAAAATTAGCAAGAGAAGAGAAAAAAGAAAGGGAGGAAAAAGAGAAACAAAGAGAATTTGAGAGGGAAGAAAAAGAAAAACAAAGGCAGTTTGAGTTAGAAAAATTAGCAAGAGAAGAAAAACAAAGAGAATTTGAGAGAGAGAAAGAGGAAAGAGCAGAAAGAGAGAGACAGAGACAGAGAGATTTTGAATTAGAGAAATTCGATAGAGAAGAAAGACTCCAAATGGAGAAACTAAAAATTAAAATTGAAACTAAAAATAAATTTTGTGCCAGTCAGGAGGTAAAACTGGTGCCTCCATTTTCAGAAAAGGATGTTGACAACTATTTCCAGTGTTTTGAAAAGGTAGCAAAGAGTTGCCAGTGGCCAAAGGAACACTGGCCTCTGATGTTGCAAACTGTCCTCAAGGGTAAAGCTCAACAAGCCTATTCAGCTTTGTCTGCAGATGATTCCTCTGATTATGAGGTTGTCAAAAAGGTTATTTTGAGAGCTTATGAGTTGGTTCCAGAGGCTTACCGACAGAAATTCAGAGGTCTGAAGAAATCTGAAAATCAGACTTATGTTGAATTTGCTAATGAGAAGCAGGTTTGCTTTGAGCGCTGGTGTACTTCAATGGAGGTCAAGGATGATTTCAACTCACTAAAAGAGATGGTGTTAGTTGAAGAATTCAAGAACTGTGTTAAGGATGATGTTAAGACCTACCTTAATGAGAAGCAAGCACTGAATTTGCAGTCAGCTGCCAAATTTGCAGATGAATATGTTCTCACTCATAAGTCCACATTTCAGTCTAGCAGTAACAATAAATGGTCCCAATTTCAGAAAAAGGGTTACGGTGATACCCAAGATTCCTCACCCAAAGACAAAGACAAATCTGGTGATGGTGCTCAGAAATCCAGTAACAGGTCTGATCAAAGTGTGAAAGCTGACAGTGACAAAAGTGGTCTAGTTTGCAGTTATTGCAAGAAATCTGGTCATGTTACAACTAACTGTTGGTTCCTTAAAGCTAAGAAAGAAAAGGAAAAGGATACCAAACCAAATGCCTTTGTGAAAACAAGGTTAGAAACCCCTGTAGTAGATGACCGATCTGCTAAATTGCCTGCTTCTTGTGGGGCTAAAAAGCCTAATACAGCTGACTTTGTGAGGGAGGAATTTCTTCCATTTGTGTCAGAGGGATTTGTGGCTCTGAATGAGCATACTACTCCTGTCCCCATATATATCCTAAGGGATACCGGAGCTTCTCAGTCACTTTTGTTGATGGACTCCTTGGAGTTACGTGATGAGACCGCTTCAGGGGATTTCATACTTGTACAAGGTATTGAAGGGAGGACTGTATCTGTACCCCTGCGCTCTATATTCTTGAAGTCAGATTTAGTTACAGGACAGGTAAAGGTGGGACTTATGTCAAGTCTACCTATAAAGGGTGTTTCTCTGTTGCTAGGCAATGACCTGGCTGGGGGCAAAGTAGTTCCCCCTGTACATCTTACTTCACAGCCGAGCACTGAAGATGGGGATGAGGACCCATCTCTGTATCCTTCTTGCGCAGTGACTCGTGCTATGGCCAAGAAGGCTAAAGAAGAAGATGATGTGGTGCCGTCCAGTACATTGAATAGTCAGGACTCAGGTGGTTCGCCTCATGACTCTGATTGGCCTACTATGGTTTCTCCGTTTGAGGACTTATCAGATACTTTTATCAGTTCTCTATTCAGCCAGCCGGATGGGTCTGGTGATTCTGATGTGTCTGGAGACTTGTCTCTGTCCAGAAAGCGGTTGATTGAGGAGCAAACTAATGATCCTGAAATTGGTGTACTAAAGAGGAGAGCCCTTCCTGATAAAGAAATAGATGCAGTTCCAGTTGGGTATTATCTCAAGGATGGTGTGTTGATGCGGAAGTGGCGCCCTCCTGATATCCCTGCCAATGCAGATTGGGCAGTGGTCAGGCAAATTGTTGTTCCGAAGGTCTATAGGAATGAGATCTTAACAATGGCTCATAGTTTACCTTTAGGAGGTCATCTTGGTGTTAACAAGACTGTTGATAAGATCATGAAACACTTCTTTTGGCCTGGGCTTCGGAAAGACGTTTCCAACTTTTGCAAAACCTGTCACACTTGTCAGGTAGTTGGAAAACACCAGTTAGACCCACCTGTAGCTCCATTGCAGCCTATCCCAGCATTTGGGGAGCCATTCTCTAGGGTCATTGTTGATTGCGTTGGTCCATTACCCAAGACTAGATCTGGAAATCAGTACTTGTTGACAATCATGTGTGCATCTACCAGATTCCCCGAAGCCATACCTCTACGTAACATCAAGGCAACTGCAATCTCGAAGGCTTTGATAAAGTTCTTCACGTTGTTTGGTCTTCCCAGGGAAATTCAGTCAGACCAAGGTAGCAATTTCACTTCTGGATTGTTTCAGCAGGTTGTGTATGAACTAGGTGCAAAACAGATTCTTTCTAGTGCCTATCATCCAGAAACTCAGGGTGCCTTAGAGCGGTTTCATTCCACTCTCAAGACAAAGATGAGGACTTATTGTTATGACCATGAGAAAGACTGGGATGAAGGGGTTCATTTGCTGTTGTTTGCAGCTGGAGAAGCAGTGCAGGAGTCTACTGGATTCAGTCCATTTGAGCTAGTGTTTGGTCATGAAGTGAGAGGACCTTTGCTATTATTGAGTGAACAATGGCAAGAGAAAGAGCCGCATATCAGCCTGTTAGACTATGTTGGCAAGTTCAAGGAAAGATTGCGTGCAGCTTGTGACCTTGCCAAAGAGAACTTGAAATCAAGTCAGGGAAAAATGAAAACTTGGTATGATCATAAGGCTAGAAGCCGTGAGTTTAAACCAGGAGACAGGGTCCTTGTGTTGTTTCCCTTGCAGTCCAATCCATTGCAGGCTAGATTTCATGGTCCTTATGAAATTCTGACTAAACGAAATGATCTCAATTACATTGTGAAGACTCCAGATAGGAGAAAACCAAAACAATTGTGTCATATTAACATGCTAAAGCCTTATCATGACAGAAATGCTAGGGTTGCAGCTGTCACTTCAGATTCTCCAATGGTCGAAATGTGTGAAGATGAGGGGGAGTTTCAAGATGATGAACCAAGAATTAAAGCTGAAGTTCTTTCATGTAAATTGTCAAACACTGAAGTGTTGTAAAATCTTGATGTAAAACTCCAGCACTTAGAACCCTCACAAAGAGATCAGTTTGAAAGGTTGATCAAGAAATATGAGGATTTGTTTCCTGATGTTCCAAAGAGAGTTACTATAGCCTCTCATGATGTAGATGTTGGTGATGCCAAACCAATAAAACAGCATCCATACCGGATGAATCCTGAAAAGAGAAAGATTGCTGAGAAAGAGGTTGAGTACATGTTAAAACATGATATTATCAGACCCTCCAACTCCGATTGGAGTTCACCCTGTGTGCTAGTTCCAAAACCTGATGGAAGTACTAGATTCTGTACAGATTATCGCAAAGTCAATGCTGTAACTAGAACTGATGTGTTTCCAATACCTAGGATTGATGATTGTATTGATAGTGTAGGGCAAGCAAAGTTTCTGACCAAGATTGATTTATTGAAGGGTTATTGGTGTGTGCCTTTAACTGAGAGGGCCAAGAGCATCTCTGCTTTTGCCACACCATCTGGATTGTACCAGTATGAAGTCCTACCCTTTGGCATGAAAAATGCCCCAGCCACGTTCCAAAGGATGATACAGTCTACAATCGCCGGATTGCCACACACGGGTGCGTACATCGATGACCTGATCACACGGAGTGACTCCTGGGAAGAACATCTAAAAGATGTAGAGACGTTGTTCCAGCGCCTGACCCAGGCTAACCTGACTGTTAACCTGAGCAAGAGTGACTTTGGTTGTGCTACTGTCACCTATCTTGGCTACGTCATAGGCCAGGGTAAGGTGGCACCCATAAATGCTAAAGTCCAAGCCATCATGGACTTTCCAGTTCCTGACAACAAAAAAGCTTTGCGCCGCTTCCTTGGAATGATCGGGTACTACCGCAAGTTCTGCAAGAACTTTGCTGAGATTGCTCTCAGTCTAACTAACCAACTGAAGAAAGGCGTAAAGTTCACCTGGGATGATGCATGCCAGAGTGCCTTCGATCACCTGAAGTCTCTGCTGTGTCACTTCCCCGTGCTCAAATCTCCTGACTTCAACAAACCGTTCTCCATCGCGGTCGATGCTAGCGACCAAGCTTGTGGATCTGTGCTCCTACAGAGAAGTGACTCTGATGACATTGAGCATCCCGTGGCATACTTCTCCAGGAAGTTCAATCGCCACCAAAGGAACTATTCCACAATAGAGAAGGAACTGTTGGCTCTGGTCCTTTCTTTACAACACTTTGAGGTTTATGTTTGTACAGCACAAAAGCCAATGATTGTGTACACTGACCACAATCCGTTAATGTTTTTGAGTAAGATGAAAAACAAGAATCGGAGATTGTTGAATTGGAGTTTGATTTTACAGGAGTTTGACTTGGAAATTAAGCATGTGAAGGGTACAGACAATGTAATTGCTGATTGCTTATCCCGTGTTTGAATGTGTATATATATATCATGTGTTTGAATATTGTATGATATGTATATATAGACAAGTGTTCACTTAACCATTTTGTATTGAAAAGAAAAATTTTGCCTTTATGAGTCAAAATTTTTCCCTTTTGGAATGGAGGTGTAATGTGGATATAGGCCAGTAGATGGCAGTATTTACCTTTTTTTTGTTAAGCTGAGACTGCAGTCATGTTTAGACATGTCCTGGACATGTCTGGGGCAAGTCTCAGAAAATTAAAAAAAAGAGGTCTAAATGTGGGTGGGGTCTGCAAAAGAGTATATAAGGAATAGAATTGAGACATTAGAGGAGTAGGAGAAATTGCAAGAAGATGACCAGACCTGCCATTCTGTTCAAGACCTGTGACATTTCATTTGTGGATTTCTTTGCCTGTGTTTGAGCATTTTCATTATCCAGGACATCACCAAGCCACCCCACAAAAAGGGACTGTAAATATTTCTTTTTTTTTTCCTAATCAATCTTGGTCTTTAGGTTCATTAGTTGTTAATTAGTTGTTATTGTCTTTGTCTGTTAAATTAAATGTGTTTAAGTTTTAAAAACTGTGTGTCATCCCTTGCTGTTGCTGTTGTGTTGTTTTAAATGTAATAACAAATTGGGGCCATAACACAAGACACTTGGAAATGTATTCTCACAGATTTTCAGTACTTGTACAAGCAAAGTAATACCATAATCATAGACGTTTATAGTGAATATTCATGAGAATTATCAGATCTGAAGAGCGTGTTTCCCGTCACCGCATTCGAGGACTTGAGATCTATCTAGCAGTATGGTCAGTCGTAGACAGGGATCAGTTACAATGAAACAGAAACAACAAGAGTGTACTTGAGAAGCCTTTGAGCGCCAGCAACATTGAAGGCGCAATATCAACACCAGACAACTCTCTCATCGGGTTTACAATTAATATGACTGCATTAATATGTCTGCGAGTGACTAGTATTTAGGCCTTCCAGCCCATGTGCTTGTTGCGAGATAATAACATTGCATTTGCACTAAGATCCTCGTCATATGCATGTTGAACTTCTTCGTCTTCATCTTATTACAACCAGCACTTTAGTGACAGCCAAGTTCTCTTTAAACTCTTATTATCATTAGATGATTTGAGCAAGCTTCTGATCCTAATTCAGGGTCCAGGATTGGGACCAAATTCAAGTTATCTAAATTCATCCTGTTGATCAACTCATGTTTTCAAGAGCAAGATACCAATCCTAATCAGGGGCCAGTACTGAGATTGTGTTCTAGTTAATCTTTGCAAGTCTTCTCTCCTGTCTAGGTTGTCAGGAATTAGCTTCCAACCTGAAGCTGGGCCAGGGCTGGGACCAAATTCCTCTCACGCATGAACCTTTCTCTTTGTGGGCAGTCCAGTGCTGGCAATCGCTTCAACATTTGGGAACTCACTGGAAGCCACTGGCCAGTGACAGCATCCCAAGCATTGCCTATTACACCTGAACTGTTTCTCCTCCTCTCCGGAGTTCCATCCCCCTATCCTCTGCAAAGCTCTGTGTCATTACTTGCCATTACTGTAGTGCTGCCAATAAATTACCAGTCGTATTTCAAGTCCGCACTCGATTCCTGGTCTGGACCACAACAAATGGGTGGTTTATAAAGCATTACCAAGTGGCTACCAACACCTCACTAGTTGGTTGCTGTAGTTTAATAGGTAAAAATAAATGTGTAAAATTATGTGAGATGTGTGAGGTATCGTTCTGGAACCAAACGCGGGACCAAAAAGATCCAGCAAAAATGAGTTTTATTGACGCTGGGGGGTGAACACCCGCAGGGCAGAAGGCAACGGTACAGAGTCCACAATCCAAAATCAGAATCCCAGGGACGTAACCCAAAATGTACACAGGGCAGCAAACACAAGATTCAGGGTGGGGCAAAGCAGGTTCAATACACAGGCACAGGAATGTCAGAGGTAAATCCAAAGCAAAAATCCAGTAGACGTACTCCGATTCGTTAACAGGGCTGTAAAGACAAAACTCAGGTTCAAGCAGAACAAGTATGGTACTCAGGCACAGATGTATCAAAGGAAAAGCAAAAATCAGAATCGGGCACGTTCCAGTCAGAAGTATACCACTAAGAATACAAGGCATCAACAATCGCAGCACAAGCAAACCAGGGAAAACGTTCTGACAACAGCTGTTAGTGAAATCACTGCTTAAATACACATATGGGAAGTCACATGCTATGATAGGGAACAAGTGAGCTGGATCAGACTAATTAACAAAGGAATGAACAAGAGGAAGTTCCTAACCACATGAAATTGGCGAAAGCCAAAACGCGGACAGGGATCACAAAGACAGCCTATAGACAAACATACGGCTCCGGTTAGGGAGTTCTAACGTGCACAGATAAGGAGGCAGAACAGAGTTTAACAAGTGCGGAGGTTCCGCTGAAACGCAGCAAAGTAGATTGAGTAAAGACAATGGGTGGAGACGAGAATAGGGTGAATGCTGAGAGCTCGTTAGTCAATTAGTAAAGTGCAGCAATACAATCCCTAGTGCTCATTAGTAAGTTAGTACTATAAACAATGTTAGTCTGGGTTAGTATCTTTAATTAAAATAACAAATTGTTAGCACTGTTAGTAATTATAGAAAAACAAGGTGAAGGAAATAAATGAGATTAGAAGGAATGATTGAAATCCCAGAAACCGTGAAATCACCCGAACGTGTAGCGCATAATATTGCCTGGGGCAGTGAGCAATCACATGACATGAGACCAGACAGGGGAGACAAAGTGCAATGCATGGCATGAAACAAAACAAGGACCAGAATATAACTGAGAGAATGGACGATGGAAGAAATACAAACAAGGCAAAAACAAAACGTGGCATGGAATCAGAATCACAATCAGAGAATGGTCAGACAAAGCAGAATCATTATCAAAACATGAGCAGTCAAAGCAGAATCATAACAAAACATAGTTAGACAAAGCAGGATCACAAGATGATCGTGAACAAATCTTATGGCATAATAATAACACAAACCTCAGTCCCAAAGAAGTTGAGACATTGTGTAAAACGGGAATAAAAACAGAATACAATGATTTGCAAATCCTTTTCGACCTATATTCAATTGAGTACATTATAAAGACAAGATATTGAATGTTCAAACTGATAAACTTTATCATTTTTTGGGAAATATTCACACATTTTGAATCTGATGCCTGCAATATGTTCCAAAAAAGCTGGGACAGGGGAATGCTTACCACTGTGTTACGTCACCTTTCCTTTTAAGAACACTCAGTAAGCATTTGGTAACTGAGGACACTAATTGTAGAAGCTTTGTAGGTGGAATTCTTTCCCATTCCTGCTTGATGTACGACTTCAGTTGCTCAACAGTTCGGGGTCTCCATTGTCCTATTTTGCACTTCATAATGCGCCACACATTTTCAATGGGAGACAGGTATGGACTGCAGACAGGCCAGTCTATTACCAGCACTCTTTTACTAGGAAGACATGACATCTCAGAGACAGAGACACCGGGATCTCTTTAAGCAGCTGGAATTGCAGCACACTACAAACTGGTATAACCACAGAGTGGAGAAAGTTTGCGTGAATGATTAAGCTAAGGTCATGTGGTACTTCAACGTACAGACCGATAAAGAGATACAAACGAGGAGACTGGGCATCATCTGGATAGATAAGTACGTGAACCAGACTTGGATAAACGACATTGCGGTTCCAGGGGATTCCAGAGTGGATGAAAAGGAGAAGGAGAAGAAGGAGAAGTACCAAGAGCTGGTTGAAGAGATTCAAAACATCTGGCAGACATTGGTGAACATTGGCGCACTCGGCGTGACTGACAAGCTGGAGGAACAGGCAAAGATGACTGGAATAGACCTGCAAATACAAAGGATCCAGATGGCTGCTCTGCTGGGGACAAGTCATGTACAGCGAAAAACTCCCATCGTCTGAGAGTCAAGTTTACTCAGACGCTGAGAAATACTAACCAGTCATAAGAACTTCAGACTGTGCCCTGCAGCATAATAATAATTGTATGACTTGCTCCACAATAAATCTATGGGAAAGCAGTATGGTGATTTGCCTTATGACTACTTTAGTAACACAAATATACTTACTGACATTGGCTATCATATTCCCTGTGGAACTTTAGCCATTGATGAAAGCCCTCCACCCTCTCTGGCCTTGTGCCTTCTGATCTAGGTTCTGCCGTGACAGCCATTCAGTAATTCTGTGCTTCTTTTCCAAGTGGTTTTAGATCTTCCTCTATCTTTCTTTCCTTGTGGTTTAATGTTAAAGTCTGTTTTGTGATTGAGTTCCAGTGTATGTGGCCTATCCAGCATCACTTGATTAATGTGCTCTCAAATGTCGATGGTGATGATGGTGTCTGGTCAGGAGACTCGCAAGGGGCATTGGAAGCAGCAGTTGTTGAATTTCTGCAGCTTGTTTAGTTGGTTGGTGGTAGTTTTCCATGTGTCAGAGCCATACTACAAAATCGATTTGTCTGTTGAATGAAAGATTTTTGCTTTAGTTTTATATATTTTTTGTTTATTTTTTAGATGTTATTTAAGATGTCGAATGCTGCTCTTGCTTTTCCTTTTCCAGCTTTGTCATCCTCTTCCACTCCTCCATCCACAATAATTCTGCCCTGTCAAGCCAGACGGTAATATCTGCAAATTTCTCAAAATTGGGAAAACCTGCCACTGACCCTCTACAGCACCAGCTCCATCTATTTTTAGTAGAGATTAGCCTGATCAATACACATGAACAGAGTTATTGCATAAGCAAGTTAGCAGTATCTACTAAAGTAGGGCAGGAGGTCAAGCCAAAGGGCAGTGTCTGCAGTATCTCTTCTCTGGGTCAACTTCTCAAAATATTTTGATTCACCAAAAATTCAGGTTCTAACAGGAAATCAATGTCATTGGTTGCATTGCGGTCCACATAATTACCTTCCAGTTTCACTATTTTGCAGATACTGCCGTCTGGCTTGACAGGGCAGAATTATTTCCCCACAGTATGTTAAGCTTTCAACCTCCTCTAGTTGTTTATGATCTATAATTATTGGCATAATTCTTTAGTCATGATTCTTGCAATATTTATTTTCAATGTGTTAATCTTGAGCCCAAGTGTAGCAGCAGTTGATGATTAGTCCTGATGTTGGTGAGCGAGTTCAAGAAGTGCTATATCATCAGCAAATCCTAGATCCTATCCACCTTTTTCATGACGTTACCCATAAGTCATAGCGGCTGCCGGTGTAGCAGGCCACTATTACCCCTGGCCCACTGTTCCCCCGGGGTAAAAGTAGGCCGGCCCATTTTTACCCTTAGGGGTCATTGTGGCCTAGGCCAGAATTACCCCCCCTGGCCCATTTTTACCCCCTGTTTTTTAATGTACCTCAATGATTTCCATTTTTTTATCCCCTTTTGGAATGAAAGCTTTCAACTTTTTCTTTTAACTTTGTGATATCTAAAATGAGAGTAAGAGAGTGTTTATAGATTACATTAGCTTTACATGTAAATTTGGTATTAGAACTACAGTGAAATCTCATTACAATGAACTCCGCTTATAATGATACTTTTTGGCCGACTTGTCAGTCAAACTGACCTATATTCCTGATCATTGGAAATGGGATCTTGTTGTTGGGTTTCGTCTACACTATTGTTTTTCTTCTTCTTCTCATGGTATTCCGAGTTAGACGAGAGTTATTCCTCGCTATTTTCCAAGATATCTGGATGTAACTTGGCGAAAATATCGGGGCAAGCATGAATTACATTTTTTCATGGAAGGTGTTGTGTGACACCATGAATGGTTTTATGCGACAAAGATGTCATGCAAGATATCACTTCGTACTGTTCCAGGAGAAGGTAGACAAAAATTATTTATGCCACATCACTTGTCTATAGAAGGTATTTAAAAAAAAAAAATCAATCTGACCTTTACCTTTGTCAAATGCAGCTCATTTTGTCAGAAAGAAAAGGTCAATTCTTTTACTTTCATCTCTAAATATTTTGAGAATTCTCACTAAATTGGGTAAGAAGGGCCCTAATAAGAGACCTAAAATGGTGTAGAGTTCACACTTCCAGCATAAATTTTAATTTCCCCCTCTATATAGGCACTGAGGTCACATGATAATGATTTGACAAGTGTAGATAATGACCTGTCTTTAAAATGAGGATGCTAGTAGTATTCCTTAAAAGTTGCAGGTCTGAGACTTGGCATGCATGAACACACTTCTGTATATAAGAACTTTCATCACAAACATAGTACGTTTTTTGTCGAGGTCAAGGTCAATTTTCTTAGGACAGACATAAAAAAAGCACCGAAATTCACATTTGCACCTTGCATCTCTCCTGGTCAACAAGAGACTGACTGACTATTTGAATGAGGATGTCAACAACTACCTGGTGAGCAGCAACATGATGTCAAGTGGCGCATGGGCCACGGATGCCGAGATTATGGCAACGGCAAATTTGCTCGGAACTGACATCGTAGTGTTCACCAAGTCTGGGGACACCTGCAAGTGGCTTCACTATCCGGCATCCTTCACAATGAAGATGACATCAGATTACGCCATGTACCTCCAAAACATGTCCGAGCATTTCAGCACATTTTTGGCAGTTGAGGGACATGCATAAAGACTGCACGTCGAATACATAAGTGAATATTAGCAATAAGGTTGATGATTAAATGACACACAGAGAATAAATAGCTTCTAGACATCCTTTTCTGGTATCCCTAGTGTCATACTAGTTTTCGAAACTACTTCTTTACAGTTTGAGTCCGTACTAGTTCTACATTTATTTGTATCAGAAATGTTTCCAATAAGTGCATTAGTGCATTTCTCATTATTACTAATCAGAATGTACGAAGTGTGTGTCATAAAATTTCCATTAAAAAACATACTGTGCTGTTCAATTTAATGTCTAGTTCATAGGGTCCACAGAGGAAAATAGGTCCACAGAGGACCCAGAGCTATGGTCCTGGTTTCACAGGTGCAGGCGTGATGTACCGGGTCGCTCAAAACGGAAATAGAAATTTTTCTCAAAGAGAATAATCACTATTTGACTGACCACTTCAAGGAAGCCTGGATGGCAAAACTTGCTTACGTGCGTGACATTTTCCTCCACTTGAACCAATTGAAAACTGGAATACAATAGCGAAATCGGACGTTGGTTGACATGAGAAGGTTTTTTCATTCAAAACAGAAAATAATTTTCCCTTTAGCGCGAAAAGATTAAAGGGGAAAACCTACAGCGTTTCCCGGGCTTAGTGAATTTCTTGAAAACGTTGCAGATGTGTCTATCCAAGGACTTTAAAATTTTCCAAGGACATTGCCAATTTGAAAAAGAAAAATGACCGTTAGTGGTCAGAAATATTGCTCTCCAGAAGCACAAATTCATGAGCTATCCATTTGCTTTAGAATCCCTATCGTTTGGGATTGAGTTGCTGAAGTCTTTTCTTTTTTCCAATGTCTTTTTGTTCACATATGCTTCCTGTGTCGTCAAACGCACATTTTAAGTATGGGGTAACAAACATCTTCAGTGCTTCATGCTTGAATCATTTAGTTACATGTTTGAAGACATTAAAAAACACAGAGTAAAAATGGCCCGGGGGGGAAACTCTGGCCTAGGCCCACTTTTACCCCGGGGGTAAAACTGGCCTAGGCCAGAATTACCCTGGGGTAAAAGTGGGCCGGCCCATTTTTACCCCGGGGTAACTCTGGGCCAGGGGGTAATTCTGGCCTGTTACATTCCTCTCTTCTGGTTGATGTGCTTGTTTATGGTTGCATAGCTATAAAAGTTAATACAAATGGAAAGAAAACAGAGGTGCATACACAGTTTGGATGTTTTATAAAGTCATGAAGACGATTCCGTTACACTGCCTCATCTGTGACTTCTCACGGAGTAGGTAGATGACATGAAACAATGGCCTGATGTTAGCTACATCAACATAGTTATTAACCTCCGCAAAATGTAGTTGGCAGGAGGTATATTGGTGCCGTTTGTCTGTTTGTCTATGAACAAGATAACTCAAAAAGTAATGAAAGGATATCTCTGAAATTTTGTGGGTGGGTCGCTATTACATCATGGATGGACCCTATTGATTTTCACGGCGATCGGTCAAACAATATACCCACCACAGAAACCATTGCAAAATCCTATGTTGCAGATTTAGGATCGACCGATACATCGGCCGGCCGATATATTAGGCCGATATTTGCATTTTTTACTTAAATCGGCATCGGCCGATTCGCGCGTGAGTTCGCCGATATATTTTTCCGCGGCATGATTTACAGACAGGCAGCCAGGGGCAACTCTGTGTTGCCTGAAGACCCTCCAGCACATGCAGACGCATTATTCCTCCCCCACTGGAAGAGTGGTGAAAGCAGTGGCTGCTTCAGAGCAAGGTGTTTTAAAATTTCAATTAGCCTCTCACTGTTAAACTTAGTTGAAATATTGCTACCCACTTTGAAATTGGAAACATGAATGCCAAGTACCTGCCATGTAATACACGTGCTTGCCAACATAGTGTAGCGAGTCACTCATTGTATGGGTTTACTAGGGGTTATTGTAATGTTATGGTTGTGTTCAAGCTGATGTTCTGTGATTGGGTTACTGGGATAATGTGGGGGTGGTTTTGTGGGTGCAAGGAACGGTGGGGGTTGGAAAAGAAGGAAGCGAGGAAGTTTCGCAGGCTTCGGGAGTGAAATGTCTATGCACCTGTTCTTTTTATCAGTTCTGTTTATGTGGCGTGGCTGGTCTAACAACAGCTTCTTCATTAAAGTGACGCTACTTGTCAACTCGGTGTGTTATCTGGCTTCCAACCGCTACAACTGGTGTCAGAAGTAAACTTTCATTTAGCTACCTCGGCTGTCTAGTTCGGTGTGTGAGGAGGGTTAGCATCGCTGCTACCTCCCTGTTGCTACGTGTGATGGATCACAACGTGATTATCAAAATGGAGGAGGAGGACGACGAGTATGCTTATTCTCCACCGGAGATGGGGAGCGGACTGGACACGCGTCAGAAATTTCCCGAGGTAAAAAGCGAGTCGGCGCCCGGTGAGAATCCTTTCTTCGCGCGTGCTGGCGGAGTTGGGCTAAGGAGCGGAGACTTTATCCCTCGTGCACCAATGACGTCAAACAATGCTCCGAGCCAGGATGTAAACAACAATGGCGGCGCTCGTGGTCTGAACCTACCGGTAGGGATAAAAACTCCTAAATATGCGGGAAAATCAGACTGGGATGCTTTCCAGGCTCAGTTTGAATTGTTGGCTCGTGCAAGTGGCTGGTCTGATGATCAAAAAGCACTCCAGCTCGCTCTTTGTCTCACGGGCGATGCTTTATCTTGCCTGCTGCTTTTGGATCCGAGCGAGAGGGCTAATTACAGCGCGCTTACCGGTGCGCTCGGGCGGCGTTTTGGGCAATGTTTTCGGTCCATGCTCCTGAGGTCAGAGTTACCCGGACATCAGAGGCGTGGAGGGGAGTCACTGAGGGCCCTGGCAAATGATATCGAGGGGCTCACACGACGGGCATATGCACACATGCCCAACACCGTGCAAACTGAATTGGCACGTGATCAGTTCATCAGAGCACTTTTCCCCCCTGATCTGCGTGTTCACACTCAGCTAGCCCGCCCCCACACACTGACGGATGCACTGGAGTATGCGCTGGAGAGAGAGATGGTGATGGGCGCTGCGCTACAGGGTGCTACTCCTCTGGTTAGGGCAGCTGGGGAGTGTGAAATGACTGTCCAGCGGCCACCATGGGTAGATGAGGTGGCTGAAATGATCAGGGGGCTCACTCTACCTGCTGGGCGCCGCCATCAGAATCAGACAGCAGCCCAGCAGACACAGCCGGAGGGCCAGGCACGCCTCTGCTGGGGCTGTGGTCAGGCCGGGCACCTGAAGAGGAACTGCCCCGCTCGGGCTAGAGCTGCGGAAAACGGGGTGGGGTCACAGTAGGCGAGACACTGTGTGACCCCAGGACAATGTCCCGTGCACTACCACCTCAGGGGGCTTTGGTCCCCAAGGGTCGCAGTGATGGGGAGCAGAGCGTGGTAGTGGTGGGAAGGACTTCAATTTCAGACTTTTGCCATATTCCCATATGCGTAGAGGGGGTTCCATGCACAGCCTTGGTTGACACGGGATCTACAGTTACAGTGGTGCGGCCTGAGGTGGTGCCTATAGGGATACAGCTGGAGGACACAGCAGTTCAACTCCGTACCGTTACTGGTGAGCTTGCACAAATGAAGGGGAGGGGTCTGCTGAGGGTCACAGTTGGAGGGCGGACCATGACGCATACTGTGTGGGTTGCAGAGGTACAAGACCCCTGCATTTTGGGGCTGGACTTTTTGCGAGAGAAGGGTTGCCAGTTGGACCTGGGTAAAGCCACACTGAGTTTTAGTGATGGACAGGTAGTGAATATGAGGCCCCTAGATACCCATACAACAGCGCTGTCACCAGGACCCCACAGCTGCTGTGTGGGGGAGGCCCAGCCGGGGGGGCGGGAAGCTACCAGTGAAGCAACCCCCCATGAACTTCAGCGTGGGGCGGAGCAAGCCGCCTGTGGCCCAGCTGTTACAATATGCACACCACAGTCATCTGCACCGGAGCCAGGGGGCTGTGGAACTGTACCAGGCTGGGATGAGAAAAGACAGAGAGCACTGCGTGAGGTATGGCAAAGGAGTGCAGAGGGCCTCGACGCACAACAGCAGCAGCAGCTGTGGCAGCTGTTGACAGAGTTCAATGACTGTTTTTCCTGTGACGAGACAGAGCTGGGTCTGACCTCCCTGGTGCAACACTCCATAGACACAGGCACCACTGCACCAATACGACAGCGTCCCCGCCGCCTTTCCCTGGCCAGACAGGAAGCAGCAGACCGGCAGTTGTCCTACATGCTGCGTGCAGGCATCGTTGAGCCGTCTGAAAGCCCCTGGGCATCCCCAGTGGTTATGGTGCCAAAGAAGGGGGGTGAGTGGCGCTTCTGCGCTGATTATCGTCGGCTCAACGCCGAAAAGATTCCTTTCCCCTCCCACGCGTCGACGAGTGCCTGGATCTGGTGGCGGGGTCCTCCTGGTTCTCCTCCCTTGACCTCAGGAGTGGTTACTGGCAGGTTCCACTCTCTCCTGAGGCGCGGCCCAAGACAGCATTCTGCACGAGGGATGGACTGTGGCAGTTTAAAGTGCTCTGTTTCGGACTCTGCAATGCTCCCGCCACCTTCGAACGCCTTATGGAGAGGGTGTTGGCAGGTATCCCGCGTTCTGAATGCCTGGTGTTCCTCGATGACATCCTAGCCCATGGCAGCTCATTCGACACGGCTAGGGCTGCACTGAGACGGGTGCTGCAGCGGGTCCGGGAGGCCGGGCTGAAGCTGCACCCCGAAAAGTGCAAGTTGCTGCACCGGGAGCTGACCTTCCTGGGGCATTGGGTGGGGGGCGAAGGAATCGGCACCGCAGAGGATAAAGTGAGAGCCATACATGAGTGGCCGACCCCTGCAGACCAGAAGGAGCTCAAAAGTTTTTTGGGACTGGCTTCCTATTACAGGAAGTTTGTGCGGGGGTTTTCATGCATCGCTACTCCCCTGTACAGACTCCTGCAGAAAGAGCAGCCATTCCTCTGGTCAGATGACTGTGACAGGGCTTTTCGCACACTGCAGCAGGCCCTGACAAGCATACCAGTCCTGGCACCCCCTGACCCTGATCTACATTTTGTTCTGGACACAGATGCGAGTGGGGAGGGGGTAGGGGCTGTCCTGTCACAGGTGTGGCCTGAAGGTGAGAGGGTTGTCGCCTACTACAGCAAGGCCCTGAGCAAAGCAGAGCGGAGATACTGTGTCACACGGAGGGAGCTGCTTGCAGCAGTGTTTTCGATTCGACACTTCAAGTATTACCTGTGTGGCCAGCCCTTCACCTTGCGCACTGACCATGCCTCCCTGCAGTGGCTAATGACATTCCGAGAGCCAGAGGGTCAGCTGGCACGTTGGCTGGAGGAACTGCAGTGCTACGAATTCAAGGTGATCCATCGGACAGGAGCGAGGCACAGCAACGCAGATGCACTTTCCCGGCGGCCGTGTAGTGCAGACGGCTGCCGGTACTGCGATCGCCGTGAGGAGAGAGAACAGGAGCTGGTGCAGGAGCCGGGTGGAGAGGTACGATGTGAGCTGAGCAGGGAACTGCGGGTGGTGGACAACACAGCCTGGGCGGAAGGACAGCGACAAGACCCAGACCTGCAGCCGGTGGTGTTATGGGTGGAGGCACAGCAGCGGGCCCCGTGGGAGGAGGTGGCTGCTCTCTCCCCATGGACAAAAGGACTGTGGTCCAAGTTCTCACACCTACGGATGCAGGATGGGGTTCTCCAGAGAGCATGGGTGGAGCCAGTTACTGGGGAAAAGAGATGGCAGATCGTGGTGCCCAAGGGAATGCAGGAAACGGTCCTGGCAGCCATGCATGGCACTGCTGGGTCAGGGCACTTTGGCGTGACAAAGACTCTTCGTCGCCTGCATCAGGCCTTTTACTGGGGCCGGATGAGAGTTGATGTGGAGGACTTTTGCCGGTGCTGTGACCTCTGCACTGCTCGCAAGGGCCCACAGGGCCAGTCCAGGGCTCACTTTCAACAGTTTCCAGTGGGGGAGCCGATGCAGCGCGTGGGGGTCGATGTTGTGGGCCCTTTGCCATGCACAGAGAGAGGTAACCGCTACATTCTCACTGCAGTGGACTATTTCACTAAATGGCCTGAAGCCTACGCACTGCCTGATCAGGAAGCAGAGACAATAGTGGATGCACTGCTTGGGGGGATGTTTAGCCGGTTGGGTGTCCCAGAATCCATCCACAGTGATCAGGGGAGAAACTTTGAGTCGAAGGTGTTTGCCACAATGTGCTCCTGCTTAGGCATCACAAAGACCCGCACTACACCACTCCACCCCCAGAGTGACGGCTTAGTTGAAAGGTTCAATCGCACCCTGGGGGAACAGTTATCCCTATTGACTTCCAACCATCAGTTAGACTGGGATATGCACTTACCTTTTGTTTTAATGGCATGCCGCACAGCGATCCAGGAGTCCTCTGCATGCACACCTGCTCTTCTCATGCTGGGTCGGGAGCTGAGAACACCTGCTGAGTTGGCTTTCGGGAGAGCACCGGACACTCCGCCCGTCCCCGCGGGTCCTGCCTATGCCAAGCGGCTGCAGGATCGCTTGGACTCGGCACACGCATATGCCCGCAGGCAAATGCAGGTCGCTGGCGTGCGACAGAAAAGAGACTATGACCTGCGTGCGAAAGGGCGTCACTTCGCCGTTGGGGAGCTGGTGTGGGTCTACTCACCCAAGAGAAAGAGGGGCAGATGCCCCAAACTGGACAGCCATTGGGTGGGGCCAGGTCTCATCCTGGAGCGCATGGGTGAGGTGGTATATCGGGTGCAATTACCCTCCCAGGGGCGGAAGGTCGCGCTCCACCGGGACCGGCTGGCACCATACAGGGGCTCCGCGATATCTGGGAGGGCTACGGGAACTGCCACGCCCAATGAACCGAGTCTGACAGCCTGCCAAGACAGCGCCGGGAGCGGGGTCCTAAATGCAAGCCCAGTGCCCTCTACTCATCCTGCAGCCAGCCCAGCGAGCGCCTGGTCCGGGGTTCCGCTGGCAAGCCACGGTCCATCTACACCTCCCGTTGGGAGGGGGGGCACCCCACCTCATGATACCACGCCCCGGGGGCGTCCACGAAGGAGGAGACGTGTGCCGCCGAGATTCAGGGACTTTGTCCTCGGGGTCGAGGACTTCAGTAAGGGGGGGATAGTGTAGCGAGTCACTCATTGTATGGGTTTACTAGGGGTTATTGTAATGTTATGGTTGCGTTCAAGCTGATGTTCTGTGATTGGGTTACTGGGATAATGTGGGGGTGGTTTTGTGGGTGCAAGGAACGGTGGGGGTTGGAAAAGAAGGAAGCGAGGAAGTTTCGCAGGCTTCGGGAGTGAAATGTCTATGCACCTGTTCTTTTTATCAGTTCTGTTTATGTGGCGTGGCTGGTCTAACAACAGCTTCTTCATTAAAGTGACGCTACTTGTCAACTCGGTGTGTTATCTGGCTTCCAACCGCTACAATAGTTAAGTTTGTGGGTCAGAAAAACGGGAATGCTGCTGAATGCTTCGTCTTAAAAAGTGCTTACCATTGTATTTAGGGAGCTGTTGACGTAGTTGCAGGCTAATATGTACAGATGTAACGAACACCGGTTTAAGGATTAAGTAATGTCAATGTTGTCAATTCAGTTCCATGATGTTTGTAGCAGTTTAATTCAGCGTACTCCGGGGTGAGGTTGAATGCGTATCGTGTCGTGTGTGTATGTGCAGGGCTCAAAATTGCGACCAAAATTAACACTGGGCGACCTTAGAATTAAAATAGTCGCACCTGTGCGACCGCTTTTCCCCCCAATTAATCGCCTCTTTTCGGGTACATTTGGTAGTCAGAAGGCATGCCAGCCGCCGCTGCAGCTTAGATAAAGATGGGCGTATGTCTCGGAGCAGTGCATGAATCTACTGGACATACTGCAGCCGGGCGCACCGATATAAGAATGAAGCGCATCCAGTGTGTTCCCTCGAGCTGACTATTGGTCGAACCATTCTGACCAATCAAAGGGGAGGTTGACGTCTTTAACCTGAGCACTGATTCTAGAATGGTTAATATTAGCCGTCAATCAATCCATTTCGCGGGAATGAGAGTTACTATAGCAGCTATGCACAAGTTTTGGACAGAAAATGAAACGGTACCGTTAACGTTAGAAGGTGAAGTGCACCGTGTTCATTGTAAAGATAATGGCCCGAATCTCGCGGTTAACAGCGCGTTATCTACTGAGTCCAAACACTTTAAACGTGAACGTCCTTCCAAACATGGAGAAAGCACGAAACACAAAAAATACTGTGACAAATGTGCGTAAACGAGTAGGTCCGGTGTTTTGTTAATAGTTGCAACTCATATGCTGTCTCGCGGCTTGGCGTTTGTGTAGCCCTAAAATCTCCGTCTCGGTTTCTTCGCTCATATCTTCAGTATCGTATCTGCAAAAATCATTAACATTTTTTTACAGCGCGTCTTTAGACCAGTAAACGATTATAGATTTGCAAGTACACGCAACGTTTTCCTTAAAATGCAGAAATTAGAAGACAATTGCGTGTGCAGTGGCGTCTCTGGAAGTGATAATTGGTGGAGCCCGGACCATGCCTTTGCGTCAATGATTGTTCCTGGCTTGTACTCCGTTATTTTCCGTTACTGACACGTTTTCCAATTTTGACAATAATCCTCTGGCAATCGAAGTTACGGTCTCTCTCTCCATGAGATCTATTGACGACTAAATAATGGGATTAATTCAGATCATACAAATTATTTAGGCTACTCAAAAATTGTTCAACGCTTTATTAATGACAAACTGCTCTCAAACGACTGCGCTACCTTTCCCACACATCTAGTGATTTAACTGGCGCTTTATGATCGTTATGTTCAAATAAAATATAAGACCATTTGAAACGTCTTGGTGCAATTTTGAATAACCCTGATTTGAATGCACGAAATCACGCTCCCAGATTAATGATTGTCGCCGTACCGAAATGTAGGCTACCGTACCGGCGTGTTCTCGGGAGTGAATCTATTGCTCAGTCCCTCAAGGAAGTCGCATGTCGCGATTTCAACTATGAAAGCTAATTCAACCAATCCACGCGAATTTCTCACGGACAAAAAAATAATAATTGCCAAGGCATTGCAACTTTCATTGCCTCTTTTTGAAAAAGTTACCGCAAAAAAATAATAAAAAAGCCAAGAAAATCCTGGAAGGATCGTTTGTCAATTATGCGAATGGTTGCGTGCAAGTCAGGGTTAGTAATTATGGGGAGCTCTGGGCCGCACCAATCTTTAGTCCTACATACGCCCTTGGGCGTGTGGCATAGGCTATCTTAAAACAAACATATCCAACTCATTATAAAGTCTGCTTATGTTATAATAAGCCAACAAATGGCAAAGTAACTGCTGTGGACTGATTCAGATTGCAATATTGAGGCGAAAAAAAGGACTTAACAACTTTACGTCAGATCTGCATTTAAGAAGATTTGTTTCGGACCAGTGTGGAGGGTCCTCTGGACAAATTTGATGCCTCACACGCAGTGAGGAGATGGATAGAAGGGCAGAGAGCCAGCAGACCCAATTTTAAATCCTGGCCTCCAGATATGGCATAAAGCCAATGTAGTGGAAACCTTTGTTTATCAATTAACTCGGGTCTCATATTGTTTAATAATTGTCAGTTGTTGGAGACAGTTGTATTGTTAATGTGGAGTGTTATATTGTAGATTCTTTAAACATTAAAAAATATATATTGGTGCTTCTTTGAATTTGGTGTGTGCGCTCCTAAATTTTTGCTCGCGCTCCTAACTTTTTGAACTTAGAGCGCAGCGCTACCGAGCAAAAAAGTTAATTTCGAGCCCTGCTGTGTGCTCTCTCCCTCAATGTTTTATATGTAGTACTAATTTGTGTCAGTCTTTTGTGAAAATGTATTTAGAGCCGTTTGCCGCCGTTATCAATCCAGCGGTACTGCAGTTTTTCAGTCAGCGTCTGCTCAGCTGATGTGTGTGTTTGTGTCATTTTTTTGATGTAAATTGAGGGAGCAAAAGCGATATCGGCCACAAATATTGGCCCAATTAAATCGGCAGTCCATAATCAGTCATCGGCTCGGGGTGATGGAAAAAAATCGGTATCGGCCCTGAAAAATCCATATTGGTCGATCCCTATTGCAGATATACAAGATCTTACAAGAATGGGCGTGTCATATCGAGGGCTGACTGCAATAAACAGTTATGTCCAGATGTTATATATTTGACATAACCGTTTATAGCAGTCAGCCCTTGATATACAAGTTATGAAACTAATTTAGTAAATTTTGCATTTGTTGCAAGCTTAAGATATAACTTTCTCATTCTGTTTATCACATAACTGAATTGCATAATTTCATGGAAAGCAAATGTATGTTAGCACTGCACTAACTACATCACTCTGCTTACCCAGCCACAGACACACAGACACAGAGTCACAGACATCCCTCGCTGAATGAGCAATGCTTCATAAATTCAGTCAACTGAGTAGCTAGCTAATGTTAGCTCACTGGGTAACAAACTAATGATACATATTGGTTCATGCACGCTACATAGCTAAGTAATGAGAACTTAGTAATGTCACTGGTGCTAAACTAGCCTCCTCAGCAAGATTACGACTGCACTGCCTTGCGGGGGTTTGCACTCAAGGAGTGCCTCCAGTTACCCTGTGTTTTGCAAAGGCGTTGATGGCAAAGAATAGCGAAAATATAAAGGCACGGAGGTATATAATTACCTGCATAATGACAAAATAGGTAAAGTATTGCTCAAGAAACACAGCAACTTCATATTTCTGAAGGCAGCTGTTGAGCCCAGCCAGAGCATCAGTCAAGCTAAACATACAGCGTGGGTAATGCTGAGGGAAAGTGGAGTCGTGGAGACAGTCGACAGCTGGTGTATTTCCGGATCCGGGAAATCATGTAGTCATGCAGCAGCTATTTTGTGGAAGGCAGTGTTATTCATTAAACCAAAGCTCCCTTCTGTCATCTAATCATCTGAACAATTAAATATATTTACAAAGACGTTATTGTGCTTTTCTTGCCGAAGATACATATGCTTATGTTCAGAAGTGAGTGGTTAAATGATGAACATCCTATTGATGTCATTATTTCTGATGTTTTTGCTGTTTGGGCTAGCTGGCTCTGTTTGTTGCTTTCATTGGCATCAATGCCACCGGAAACAAAAAACCGGGCAGCGGAAGTAGTCTTTCTGTGACGGCAGGGCCCATGGGCTTCTGGAGAAATGAGTGGATAGCTGCTTGGCCAGGCTACACTGTATGCTGATTCTGTGAGGCTCTGCCTCACACCCTCAGCCAAAGGGCTGTTGAACAACAGGCCTCTGCAAGCCTCAACAAGGAATAATGTGTAAAAGAGACCAGTTTTGATGGAATTAAGCTAGACTATGTAGGTCATTCCTGTTGGCAACACCAAAAGGAAGATTAGGAAAAGTCTATTTATAAATGACTTGACACCTGATAAGAGAAGCGTGAAACAGGTTGTAGGCCAAAAGATACAGCTGAAAAACCTTGTGAGGCAGAACCCCAGATGTGTGCCCAGATTTTAACCGAAATGAATGAAAATAAAGGGCTAATTTCAACATTTATTGGAGCTAAAATGGCCTTTTGAGGATTATTGAACTCTGATTTTAAAGGAGAAGTATGAAATGGAACTTGGCTTGAAAGATACATGTACATAATGAACACAATTTTATGTACTCAGATACTGATTAAATACTGAAATATGACACATGAAAGGGTTAATATCTGCATGGAATTAAAAGGTCCCAAGTTTTTTATTGACAAAATTGAAAGTTCATATGTGGATGTAGCAGACACTGGTGAAGGTCCATCTGGGGGGCCATGAAGGTCTTAGTGGGCGTGGCTTGAATTTGGGTGACTACGCCAATCTACCCCAATTTAGGTCCCTTTTTCTCCTTCCTACACAAAGGTCTGAAAACTTTTATTGCTGATTATTGATGTTCAGAATGCAAAGATTGGAAAGCAGTAGAAACTTGTTTGGGGCCTTTATATAGGATGGAACTGGGACCCAATTTCCATGTGCTGGAAATGGCATTGCTTATGACTTCAGATGGCGCTAGCGTCAACCTACATGGAGGTTCCAGGATTTTTGTCACTGTAAGTTGCAGTCCACCAGCTCTAGTTTCAAGAATAATTGATAAAAAACTTGGGACCTCCATGTTGTTTGAAATTTGGAGCAGTCAAATTTCTTATACAGGGTTTACACATAACAACGACAAGTCACGAATGCCATGAATCTGAATTTGTGACCGAGGATAACGAATTTGAATTGAATTTGATTATTTGGGGCAGAGGCGTCACACGTCATTCAGTTCAGTTCTTGACAGCTTTTGTGTCCATTCGTAATGACGCGTGACAGTATGGACTCAGGAAATCGCAAGAATACACTACGATTGCTGTCATGCTCTATTACGAATAACCACTAATCACCACAAATCGACACGCTCTGTTGCGAACTCCACTAGTCGAGGGTGATTTGTGACATTCGTGGAAGTTTTTTGGCAGCCAAAAACATGCTGCAGGAATATCACGAATGTCACGAACCGATATGCGCTGTTAAGAACCCTATTCAGATGCATTAAGTCACATTACGAATGTCACGAACGTGCCACGAATGACGGGAAAATGATACTCGTAACGCATCGTGCCTACGTTTCAACCAAGCATTATCGCTCAATACAGCACAGAAAAATTGGCGTGGCGTGTTCAGCGGGGGAGGGGTTAATTACCAAGGTCATAACTGATTTCCCTCTTCCCAGCCCCAAACTCAATATTATGAAGTATGAGGACATTTGGAGATGGTGAGTTGACACCCTTGGGCTGATCTTAGAAAAAGGCACTCATAAGTGTCAAAGAAACATTTTTTGATCATTTTTATAAGTATGTCTTTTTAAGCAAGATAGGGTTAGAATATCGCCCAATGAGTTATCATTTGGACTATAGATATCACATCATTATGGGACAGGCAATCGTTGCAGTTATCTTCAGAACTTTTTAAGATTAGTCAGATTTCCTTTTCATGGATTTCAAGCAAGAACTTAGTCAGACTGAACTGACATACTGCCTTGAAAGACCCATTGTGACAACTCATTCACCACTGCACGTTTGGCATGAGTCATTCCATGCATGCCAATTTTAGCAATAAAAGGGCTGAGCATTTTCCATTCATCATCACTTGAAATTTTAAGATGGTGCAATGACAACTCTGCATCTAAGACAGGGGAAGGGCCATTGACTGGCTACAAGATGGACAAACTCAGGGAACTGTGGCTCAGCATCTAAATGTAAGCCAAAGAGTTATCAGCAGACTCTCGCAGAAGTTCAGAACAACTAATGCTGTTCAGAATCACTCCCATTCTGGCAGACCCCAATCAACAAAAGCGCGAGAAGACCGCTTCCTGGTGATAATGGCGTTGCGACAGCTTAACCCTTACACTTACTTCCATTTGCCAAACTAACATTTAAGGTTGGGGAAAAGGATAAATTTAGGGTAAGCGTTGGGTATAGGGCTAGGTTTAGACTTAGGGATTACAGTTAATGTTAGGGTAAGGGAAACCAGTGATGAAATGCTTAAACCAAAGGTGTTTAACAGAAATGAAATGATGTCAAGCCATTAGCGGATGGAAATAAGTGACGACCCCTAAAAATGCAGCCTTCCAAGGCTGCAGCCTAAAATTTGGGTGCATCTCAATGTGTAGGCTGCATCCTTTGAAGACTGCATTTTTAGGAGCCGATGTATAATTCAATCCACCAAACTGACCAACTTCATTTCATCTCCATTCAACAGCTTAGGTTTAAATTAGTTTCCCTAACCTTTACCTTAGCTCTAATCCCTAAGCCTAAGTCTAACCCGAAATCTAACCCTAAATTTAACCTGGTCCCTTACCCTAAATGTCATATTGACAGATAGAAGTATGTGACGACCCCTAAAAATGCAGCCTTCGAAGGATGCAGCCTACGAAAGGGTGCATCACAAAGCCAAGGCAGCATCCTTCGAAGGCTGAATTTTTAGGGGTCATCACTTACGTCCATCCTCTAAACAGACATTTAGGGTAAGAGACAAGGTTAAATTTAGGGCTAGGTTTAGATTCAGGGGTTCGAGTTACGGTTAAAGTTAGGGAAACCAGTGATGACTCGCTTAAAACAAAGCTGTTTAATGGAGATTACATGACGTTACGTTAGTTTGGCGGATGGAATCAAGTGGCAATCCCTAAAAATGCAGCCTTCGAAGGATGCAGCCAATGAAAGGGTGCATCTCAAAGCCAAGGCTGCATCCTTCGAAGGGGTCGAAGGGTTTTTAGTGGTCCTCACTTACTTCCATCCACCAAACTAATATTTAGGGAAAGGGATTTGGTTAAATTTAGAGTTAGGGTTAGATTTGGGGCTAGGTTTAAAATTAGGGGTTAGAGTTTAGGTTACAGTTAGGGAAATCAATGACGACTCACTTAACCATAGCTGTTTAACAGAGGTGAAATGATGTCATGTCAGTTTGGCAGATGGAATTAAGTGACGATTCCTGAAAATGCGGCCTTCGAAGGATGCAGCCTACACTTTGAGATGCACCCATAGGTTGTTTCTCAAAGCCGAGGCTGCATCCTTTGAGGGCTGCATTTTTAGGGGTCATCACTTACTTCCATCTACTAAACTGACATTTAGGGTGAGGGAAAAGGTGAAATTTAGCGGTAAGTTTGGGTTAATGGTTAGAGTTAAGGTTAAGGTTAGGTAAACCAGTGACAACTCACTTAAACCAAAGCTGTTTAACGGAGACGAAATGACGTCACGTCAGTTCAGCAGATGGAATTAAGTGAAACGCAGCGTTCAAAGGATGAAGCCTACGCTTTGGCTGCATCTCAAAGCATAGGCTACATCCTTCGTAGGCTGCATTTTTAGGGGTCGTATCTTAATTCCATCTGCCAAACTGACATGGTGTCATTTCATCTCCGCTAAACAGCCTTGGTTTAAGTGAGTCGTCACTGGTTTCCCGAATCCTAACCTTAACTCTAACACATAGACCTAAATCTAACAGTAAATTTCTCTTTATTCCTAACCCTTAATGTTAGTTTGGGGAATGGTAGTAAGTGACGATCCCTAAAAATGCAGCCTTCGAAGACAGCAGCCTATGTTTTGAGATGCATCCAATGAGATGCACCCATTGTGTCAGGGCGGTGACAGACTTCCTGCAACAGCAAAACATTCAGCACATGGATTGGCCTGCACATTCACCTGACTTGACACCTACTGAGCGTGCTTTAGATTAACTAGGGCAGAAGTGGGCAACGACGGCCTTATCTGTCCCTGGTTTTCACACCAACTTCTAGCCCTTAATTAGTTCATTATCTTAAGTAGCCACAGTATATATTAAATCTGACTTTTCTGCTGCATTTGTTTAAATTATCATGAATGAACATCAAAGACTGTTCTTGTCTCCCAACATTAAACATTCTTTAAAATCTAATCCAAAGTCAAATCTGTGTTTGTGCATACAAGCAATGAGCTCAATTAGTCTGGGTAATTGATGGAAGTAAAAACCTGCATACACACCGGCCCTCCGGTACCGGAATTGCACGCCCCTGAACTAGGGCAATGAGTTTGATCACATCACGTCAACCTTCGACAACTGGCTCAGCGATTAGTTGCAAAATGGCAAATGCTCCCTCAACATTATTTCCAATGCCTGGTGAACAGCATGCGTTTTCAAGGATGTGTGAATGCTAATCTGGCTACACCAGGTACTGAAGCTTCTGTGTCTTGTGTGAACATAATGATGGGGGGATGCATGACTTTTTTCATCAGGGTAATAGACTAGTATCAAATCAAAGTTTTTTGTTTTGCGTTTTCTGTTTTTGAGCCATCAAGGAATTATTCTGTCATAAGTTATCACCATTTTAGCTTATTAGGTCATATTTATATGCATAAATATTTTTGATCTTTAATTTCTTTTGAGTAGTATATTTTACTGGTTTGCAGTGTTTCACTGATGAATTTGGCTTGTGGTTGCAATGGAATATTTTGGAGTGTTTTATGCCATTTCTTCTTTAACCGATGACCGTGATTCTCTGGTTTTCAGACTTGGTCATGGGGGGACCCCTGTGTATGCTTGTTTTCATTCTATTCACAATTGCAATTCCAGAATTTTAACAATCTGTTTTTTTTTCCCTTAATTAGATGGTATGGTTTTCAGAGAAGTGATTTACCATCTTCATCCACGGAATGCCAAAAAAAAGCTTTGCATTGCGTCAATGATGACCAATTTCATATTGCACTTATTGGACTATAAAGGCAAAAAGGAGGTACAAATGAATGAGATTCACTGGCCAACTTAATGACTTAATAGGTAACTAGGTTAATTTGAGTATATGCAATTATGAACTTTCTTCTCATACTTCAATGCAAAACAGATGGGCCTCATCATCATTTGCCTTGTTACTGAATTCTTCATGATCTTCCAGATGGTTAGGATTGGTGGCCAGGTGTACATACCAATTAAGAGCTTTCTGATTTACCTCAGTCTTAAATTTAATTGGTTATGGATAATGCACCTCTCTTCATGCATGCTGAAATTGAAATTTAATCCAATACATACTACAATACACACCCACAAAAGATACATTTTGCATCACATGCATAGCCATTCCTGGCAGAATGTGATTTTAGAGTTGAAGTAATCCCACAGTATAAGATCCTAATTTGGAAAATTAATAGTTTGTTAAAATTCTGGGATTGCCATTGCAGTTGGAACAAAACCAGCATACACAGGGTCCCTAAAAACCAAGTTTGAGAACCACTGGCCTACAACGTGTCTGAAATTATCTGTGAGTGTTGAATTATAATTATTGGTATAGTTGGCTCAATGCTCAGTAGATATAGAAGCCAAAATAAATTTACTTCAGCCCATAATTGGTAGCCCAATAAAGCAGAATTATTTTATTGAATTTAAGCCTTTAACATTCCTCTTACAATAAAGCCATATTTCCTCATAGGGCTACAGCCCTGCTTTTTGGCCTTGAGTGGAATTCAGGTGATGACGATCGGATCTTACGGAAAAAAAGGTGGTGGTTGTCAGAATACAATGGAAATTTGGTTGTGTAATACATCATGGGAAAACTAAGGTTTTACAATATGCTAAATCAGTTAAGAAAACCCAAATTGGTGGTCACAATGAAAATAAATCATATCACACATTCATATCGGGTGCAAGAAGAAGCAAGTTTAATGGGTGAGGTATGTTGAGCTTAAAGGAGCCGTGTCATGATTACTGTGCATGCTCACAACTTTGAACGAAGTGAATCAGCTTGACTGCAAGTCAGTGTACTTCCATCTTAGCAAATCTGTCATTGTTTTTATACATTTTAGCAACTCAGATGTTGCGTTTTGCATTAAGGAGTTTTCTATGTAAATTCAAGGATTCAAAGCGCTATTTTAGCTGAAGGATATTCATTCATCTTCTATACTTCACTAGGGTCACGGGGCGAGCTGGAGCCTATCCCAGCTGGCTATGGGCAAAGGTAGGGACAGGTTCCCAACGTATTGCAGGGCGCACACACCATTCACTGTCACAGTCATACCTGTGGGCAATTTAGTGTCTCCAATTAACCTGACATGCGTGTCTATGGACTGTGGGAGGAAACCGGAGTACCCGGAGAAAACCCAAGCAAACAGGAGGAGAACACAGAAAGGCCCCAGGCCGGATTTGAAGCCACTACTTTCTTGCTGTGGGGCAGCAATGCTAACCACTGTGCCACCGTGCCACAGCTGAAGAAGATGAAGAATGTAAACTGGTTTTCCATCGTCAATGATCATATAAAAATAATGTTTTTCTCAAGTGATTATTGGTGACTGAAAACCAGCTCTTTGAATCTCCCGAATAAAGCGCTAAAATAATGCTTAGAACCTTCAAATTTAAAAACTCATAAATACAAAATGCATACCCGAGTAACTAAAGTATGTGAGTACAATGCAAAACAAAAACGGACTGACAATCCGGATGGAATCAGATTATGACTTGCAATCATGCAGTCACTTTGTTAGGATGTAAATTCGGAGTATGCGCATCAATCGTGACTCAGCTTTTTCAGGGCTAAGGCGGGTCTCCTTTAATCTGTCACGATAACTTACCACTGACAAGAGTTTAGGATTTGTCGGCTTTGCTCGCATAAAGACAGCCTGGCTGATAGTGTATTTTGCTGCATAGGACACCCCTCTTTTCATGCGAGTTGACAGGCTACATTGCCTTAGCCCGGTGCGAGTTGCACTTCTGGAAGCAGAAGAGTTATCTTCCGGTTGTTCGCTTTGCACTCTTCCGAGAAGAGCTTCCTTGTCTTCCGTTTATCGAGTAGAAGATTGGCTTTCTCTTCCAAAACCAAATGGCGTCCGCGTCAATTTTTGTCCGAGCTACATTTGACTGACACTGACCGCAGTTCCCGTATGCATCCGTTGCACTTATAATCGACTTGTACTTACGTTGCAAGTCTTACTAGGGCGAATACTATTGGCAGTTTACTTCTACATGTGTCTCTCTTCTCTAATTACTCTAATTGTATAGCCAATATAAGCGGTTGCATGTTGTGTGCCGCCATATCTCTTCCTTCTGGCTGTTCGATCTATAATTAGAAGATGTGTCTTCCAGAAGGGTATTCCAGAAGGTAAAGTGTGCCAAATCGTACCGGGCTCTTGTCACGGTAACACTATTTAAGACACCATTTGGAACCTTCAGTTACAGGCAACATGGATCACCAAAGACTGACGATGAAAAGTTCAACTTGCTGATTTACAGAGACCGGACAACATTTCTCCAGTGCTGGTGAGATGAAGCTTCATGAAGCATTGAAGGTTTCCAGCCAAATGTGCTGAAGTGTGGCTCATTTCTTGAGGTTTCGAATGCACTCTAGAGACCCCTATTGGTCAATAAAAACACATGCGAATTGCGCTTCCAAGGAAATGATAGGCAGGTATGAGCTGACAGCGTGAGTGGCAAAATCAATAAATGCAAAATAAAAGTGTTCTGACTACATATTATGTAATAACGAAACTAAAAGATACTTACGGGGACTGGACAGAGGGTAGTGAATGCGCTTGTTAAACAAAGAGCTTTGTATTTTTGTAAAAAAAAAAATAAATAAAATAAAATAATAATAATAATAAGCGTTTCCCCTAATAAGAAAAGGAGAAGCTATCAGACTAAGGGAATTATATGTATTGGAAATTATTTAAAAAGGTTTGAAAATATGACATAACATACTGGTCTAACAATTTGACCTAATAGCCTCACTAAGTGACCTTATTCGGTGAAATCAAATCAAAGTATTCTCGAACGGGTGAAAACTTTATCTTTTTTGCAGGCTCTATCGCACGAAATGACAAACTCGCACCCTGCACCAAACCGCACTGACAGACCTAAACTACGGACAACTACCCATGAGGTGCGGAAAAAGATTGGGACATTTGATAGTCGAATCACTCGCTGAGAGTGACCCCCCCTTCTCGAGGCAATAGAAAGCAATGAGTGACGTCATTTCGCCGAGACGACACAAGCCTCGACACAGAGCTCCGTTAGGAAGTGTTTCACATTTTTTATGCAAGCTCCGAAGTCTTCCAGTGTCGAGGGTAGCAGCACTGCATTTCTCCTGTTTCTGTAATTCAACTGTGTTACTCTCAATTCAATGGGGCAAGCATCCGTGGATTTTACTAGAGGTCCACGTGCAAAATTCCCCACAGCAGTGTCGGAAGTAGAAACGCTTGAGGACCTGTTGGCAAAATACGTGCGTCTCCTTTAAGATGACCACGGGAGGCGGTAGCCACGTTTGAGTTGGAGGCATGATGGCAGTTCATTCTCCTAAGGAATAACTAAAATAAAATTTTTAGACACCGTCATTTAAAACCTCTTGTGGATGGGATCTCGGGTAGAAATAGTGCAGTAGTGCAACTGCCCAGGAATGGCGTCCTCTTGGGTTACAAGATTATTTATCGTTTACGTTTTCTCTGTTCACCCGGTCCCTACGTTTACATGGGATACAGACCTGGAGCTCTTTGACCTGGTGGAGGAAATCCCACAAAACTTTTATGAATTCTTATCAGTGGAACAGGTACGCGAACGGTATAACTGTGTGTTGGTTTCTCTGAGTGTCCGCATTTACGCGCAAGCTAACGTGTTCCATGATGCTCTTCCATCATTTATTTCTTCTGGACAGCTGAATATCGGATTGATTCTGGTTGACAGAAATTCATTGCGGCATAGAGGATTTCTTTGCACTGCGATGGTCTCTCTATCAGCAGATCAGAAAGCTATTTCCTAAATACTAACTCTACATTGATATTTGGTTAAAATCATTTCCGCACCGGTCTATTTCGCGATTGTACGCTACTATTCAAATGTAGATAAAATATCGGCATGCTCATTCTGTCCTGGATAAGGGCTTGCCAGTAACGAATTGACTCGCCGTCGACCCATAGACACTCTTGGCATCATTTTGTGCGACTTTTATCTTCCCCGGGGAGACGGCTCATTGAAAGGAAGGAGCGGATTGGGCATTATTTTGACGAGCTCTTACTTTCGGTTTTAATTTCAGGAAAGGTCCAGGCTAAGGGGCCTACTCGCTTCGCCGTTGTAAAATAGCAGGGGAGAACATAGCAGTCAGCTACGATTTTCCGGAGTGTAAGAAAGTGGACCTTCGATGTAAAACAGTGACGTGTCCTTTCCACTCCAAAGTACTAAATGGCCCGCGAGGTAAAATATTCGGCAAGATGATGGGGTGTCCACATTTCACTGCAATGGATATGAAGAAACCGAGGATAATTTAGCATATGACAATCGTTCTTATAATTCAAGCGATTGGATGAATGTGACATAATTGTTTAAACTATTCTCAATCTTTTGCATCTGGACAGTCTGCGCGAAACTCAAGAAACTACCGGCATCTTGTGATCCCTTGTTCAGCAAAGCACTAACTCATTAAGCTCCTTACTGGTGGAGAGTACTGGCGATTCAGTTTGTGTCTTCAGACAGTGCCAGTAGCAGGATAGTTGCATACCGCCAGCAATCTGATCATATACGGTAGTGCAGTAGCCGACATGTTAAATTACACAACACGACTGCAATTTGCCAATTCTGAGAACATGCGACTGAACGTAACTTGCGCTCTTTCATTTTGGTTTTCCGATTTGGGTGGTTTGCTAGCCTGCTGGCGTGATTAGAGTGCCATTATAGTGTTCCCTAGTAATTAAATTTATGTTTTGGGTCAAGTGGTCTTCAAGCACATAAGGGTGTGCGTGAATTCAAATGAATGTGCAGTTGTAGTTTAAAAATGATAAATATTTAGTGTCAAATAACCTGCATTAAATACCACTTTTGGTGGTCCCGCCATACTAATCAGTGCTCTGGAGTGTGTACTTCAGATTAATGGCACTCAAATGCTTGGGCACTCGAATCCTGCCGGTATCAGTCAGTTCCTAATAAGTCTATGTGGGGAGCCACTCTTTTTAGTCATCACACTATTTCTAAAAGCAGCAGTTGCATGCTTTAACTGCCCAGCTTCCTGCTAAACTGAAATGCTATTCAGAATGGCTCTCCATAAATGTGCTGGAGGACTTTTTTCCTTTTTCTTCTAGGACTTGTATATCAGCAATAATGTAATCCAGTTGTTTGGCCTTTTCATTTGCATGCGTAGTCTCTGAAGTTGAAGTTATCACCTTCAGGTTATTTCAGTTTGTTTGCCAGTCCCTTTAACACAATACCTCATTACCTGGTTGTAATTGCAGGTCAGATATTGTGCCAAGCACCATGTTACCTCCACTTAATGAGCTGCTCTTTCACATTCGTCCTCTGCTGTCTGTTGGTCCAAGTCAGCTAAGATGATGAATTTGGGGAGATTGTCTCCAGCTGTACAGAAAGACCAAAGAAATAAATAGTTGTGTGTAACTGAGAACTTTGTCTATAGCAGCAAGACATTTTTTTAGGCCTTCTATGCCGCACACCGCTTTTATACTGACTTTAATAATTTTGCTATTTATGTAAGCAGTGAATAAATGTTGCAGGGGTGCTCGCGCTCTAAGCACTCGGCTAAGAAATGACTAATAACTGCTCATGGTACTCATATCAGGAAAATATTGTGACATATTACACCATTGGGTAAGAATTTTAAGTCTAGTTTTTGGCCTGCTTGGCCAAAAGGCCCAAAGGGGCTTATGCTATGCTCGGGGTCTTTAGTGGTGGTCTGCTGTGTTTGCATCTGTGCCCGCATAAACTTTTGGCTTGTCTGCGCTCTAGCGTCTTCAGTTTTTCACTGATCGTTTTCATATTTCACGTTTATGGTCAGAAGGTCTAGACCAAGTTCGATTTTGAGCTGAATCAAACTGATGCTTTGGCCAATAGGGCGCATTCCATTTTGCCCATGTTTGGACAAGCGGGCGCGGTGGCTTTGCCATTATTATTATTTATTTTTTTTAATGTGTAGTTTACATTACATTACATGTACTTAGGTGACGCTCTTCTCCAAAGCGATGCCCAAAGTGCAAAAGTGCGGAGCTCCAAGGAGACGAGTTAAAGTGCTAATAGATAATGTGACAAAAGAAATGCAAGTGAAAGTTGTCGTGGCTAGAACGAACAAATTTTCCTCTGGCTGTTTCCCTGAACATCAGCTTACTTTTGGAGTTGCTGGTCTTGAAGTAATTCCATTGTAATATTTTGGCTCTCATTTTATGGTCAGAGGCTGGGGAGTGTTAACGGAGGCCTGTTCAGATGATTCCTGTTCAACCTCAGTATGCTGATATGAAGTCAGCAGCTGAGTTGCAAGCCTTTTGCTTGCTGCAAGCCTCTTCAAGAGTGAATTAGTGGCAGGTCATGATTCTCAGGTATTGCATATTCCACTGGGCGGAACTACATGATGTGGATAATTTCAGTGACCTCTCTCTATCATTGTTATCAATAGATTGTTTTCTGTTTAGTTTTTTTTATGTTTGTAGTATCAGTAATGTGTACCATTTTGTATTTACCAGTCTGTTTGGAATTCCGAGGATTTCCTGACCGTAAGTGCAAGGTCCTGTGATACTGGGTCATATTCGTAAACAGAACCATCACTGGTATGCTGGAATTGAAATTTACTGGCACTGCATTATTCAAATAAATACACAATTGTGGGACCATTAAGTAAGCTGCTCATCTCCTCCCCAGCACTGCCTTAATATGCCGGTCCAGCTTTAAAGAGGAGCTCGAGCAGCAGTCTATCTCGTGCGGGAAATGGAGAATAGACCCAGGGATTTTTCAGATTATTCTTTTCATGTCATAAACATTATTGCTGTGACCCCAATTTCAAAGAAGTTAGCACATTACTGCTGCAAATTTAAAAAAAGAATGATCTGAAAATCAGTTCACAAACTACTATATTGAGAACAAGACATTATTTGATGCTTTGGCCTAACTTGTGAATTGACTCGTTTATTGATAATGAATGCCTGTTTAATATCTGACTGCAACAAACTCCTAAAAAGTTGGCGCTGGGGCAAATTAGGATGAATTATGATGTGACCAGTTGCAGTAGTTAAGTGATGAGAAATGGGTAGTTGAGCGTCCAAAATAAGGCCTATTTTGTCAAGAGCAAAGAAGAGTTCAGACTCAATAATTTGCCTACTGATGCATAACGTTTTAATCCATCACTGAAAGGCAATGTTCCCCTAAGACAAATTGGTCTGATTTTGAGCATTTCACCCTCGAGTCTAGAGTGTGTAATAGAAATAAAAATGTAAGGAATCTTGTTGAATCTAAGACCCATTTCTGAATGTGCTTGATCTCAGATCCCTTAGATGTCATAATCGTAAGAACTGTCATGCCACCTATGGATATTATTATCATGAGCCCTGAAATACTTTGGTGAGCTTCAAAACCATTTCCAGCTGCGTCCATGGATGCAAGCAAAAGCTTTACTGTGTAAAACTATGCTTATTGTTGCCTAAGATGGACAATAGCAGAGTGGAAATGTTCTTTGCTGTCTGAAGAGTCAATGTCTCGAATGGTTTTTGGAAAAACCAACGCGTTCTCTCCACCAAAGATAACAAGGGCAGCCCATGGTGCTGTTACCATCTGGTCTAATAGCTGGCACCCGCGTGCGTGCCATCAATGTTGTGGGATAAGTACAAAGTACAAATTTTTGAGGTTTTTGGTGTCATTTAGGCATCATTTTTAGAGTTCTTGCATTTTCCAGCAAGATGGAACTAAACCACATTTATTATTAATTACAAGTACATGGCTGTGTAAGAAGAGGGTATGGGTGCTGGACTGGCCTGCCAGAAGTCCACATCCATCTTGGATTTAGTAAGTGTATTATCCTGAGATGCAACTGTGGTTGTATATGATGAAACATGCCCACACACCGCCAGTGGTAGGAAAGAATTTTTAATTCTGACAAATGACTGCACTGATTTACAATTCACACATTTTTCTTTTAAATGTGACAACCAGGTTCAAAGCTGATGCCTGGGAATGCCAGACATGCTTTTTTCTGGCCTAACAAAAGCCTAGATGATCTATAAAAATGCAACACCTACTCGGAAAAAGTAGAGAAGGTAAGGAAACTGCACATGAAAAAAGAAAGTAGTGATTAATAAATTTACTTTGACTTATCCTTCATTCCAGACAGTATGAAGACAAAATATTAAGGCTGAATTTTGTCTAGTATACATAATTTTATTTGTAAATTTATATCCATTCCAAAAAGCATTTGGATTAGGGCAATTTAGGATGAGGATTAACAATTCATTCACTAATGCGTGAGAACAATCATTGGAGGGTTTACAAACGGTGTTCCTCGAAGAGTGATGGGAGGGGATTTGGATATTTCACACTGGACATTGCATGACGTAATCAAATGATCCTGTAATCTGGAGGAATTTCCGTACGCAAAGGGTGTGGCCACAAGCCTAAGATGAAAACCCTTTATTGATGGCACTGCATTAAGACCCATCTTTTATCTCAAAGCGATGTAACCACGTGTGTCCTGGAGTACGTTGGCAAACTTTCTTAAGTACTGCAATATGTACAAAACCCAAAACCAGTGAAGTTGGCTCATTGTGTAAATCGTAAATAAAAACAGAATACAATGATTTGCAAATCCTTTTCAACCTATACTCAATTGAATACACTGCAAAGACAAGTTACTTAATGTTTGAACAGGTAAACTTTGTAATTTTTTGCAAATATTAGCTCATTTGGAATTTGATGCCTGCAACATGTTTCAAAAAAGCTGGCACAAGCGGCAAAAAAGACTGAGAGTTGAGGAATGCTCATCAAACACTTATTTGGAACATCCCACAGGTGAACGGGCTAACTGGGAACAGGTGGGTGCCATGATGGGTGCCATTTTGGGTATAAAAGCAGCTTCCCTGAAATGCTCAGTCATTCACAAACAAGGATGGGGCGAGGGTCACCGCTTAGTGAACAAATGCGTGAGCTGATTGTCGAACAGTTTAAAAACAACATCCCTCAACGAGCTATTGCAAGAAATGTAGGGATTTCATCATCTACGGTCCGTAACATCATCAAAAGGTTCAGAGAATTTAGAGAAATCACTGCATCAAAAACCGACATCAGTGTGTAAAGGATATCACCACATGGGCTCAGGAACACTTCAGAAAACCACTGTCAGTAACTTCAGTTCTTCGCTATATCTGCAAGTGCAAGTTAAAACTCTACAATGCAAAGCAAAAGCCATTTATCAACAGCACCCAGAAACGCCGCCGGCTTCGCTGGGCCCAAGCTCATCTAAGATGGACTGATGCAAAGTGGAAAAGTGTTCTGTGGTCTGACGAGTCCACATTTCAAATTGTTTTTGGAAACTGTGGACGTCATGTCCTCCGGACCAAAGAGGAAAAGAACCATCCGGACTGTTATAGGCGCAAAGTTCAAAAGCCAGCATCTGTGATGGTATGGGGGTGTATTAGTGCCCAAGGCATGGGCAACTTACACATATGTGAAGGCACAATTAATGCTGAAAGGCACGTACAGGTTTTGGAGCAACATATGTTGCCATCCAAGCAACGTCTTTTTCATGGACGCCCCTGCTTATTTCAGCAAGACAATGCCAAGCCACATTCTGCACGTGTTACAACAGCATGGCTCTGTAGTAAAAGAGTGCGGGTACTTGACTGGCCTGCCTGTAGTCCAGACCTGTCTCCCATTGAAAATGTGTGGCGCATTATGAAGCATAAAATACGACAACGGAGACCCCGGACTGTTGAACAACTTAAGCTGTACATCAAGCAAGAATGGGAAAGAGTTCCACCTGAAAAGCTTCAAAAATTGGTCTCCTCAGTTCCCAAACGTTTACTGAGTGTCTTTAAAAGGAAAGGCGATGTAACACAGTGGTTAAAAAGCCCCTGTGCCAACTTTTTTGCAATGTGTTGCTGCCTTTCAATTCTAAGTTAATGATAATTTGCAAAAAAAAGAAAAAAAGTTTCTCAGTTTGAACATTAAACATCTTGTCTTTGCAGTGTATTCAATTGAATACAAGTTGAAAAGGATTTGCAAATCATTGTATTCTGTTTTTATCTACGATTTACATAACGTGCCAACTTCACTGGTTTTGGGTTTTGTACTTACAACCAGAAATGCCAGTTAAAACTGCACTGTGCAAAATTGAAGCCTCATGGTAACAATGTACAGAGGTGCTGTTGAGTTCTGCAGGCTTGGGTGCATTTGCAACAAGGCAATCAGAGATGGCAGACCTGGCCCCAGCCACGGGCTGAGAGACAGACTGACAGAAACACACACACACACACAGACATGATCATTGCTTAACCTGGCCCCCTAGGGGAGGGGCCAGGTAATGAATCATCACAGTAGAAATTCATACTGTGGTCAGACAAATCAATATTTCTCGTCTTTTGTGGAAGAAATGAAGGCCTTCTGCTCTGGACAAAGAAGAAAAGGACTTTCCAGACTATTACCTGCAATGAGCCCAAAAGCCATTGTCTGTCATGACACAATATGTCTGTGCAATTGGCAAGGGTAACATGCACTTCTGTGAAGGTGCCATTAGTGTTGAAAGGTACACTGAGATTTTGAAGCAACATATGCTGCCTTCAATTGACATCTTTTACCTTGACTGCCATGCATATTTCAACAAGACAATACAAAGCTGCGCTCTGCACGTAGTAGTCAGGCATTGCTGTGTAAGAAGATGGTGCAGGTGCTGGACTGGCCAGCCTGCAGTCCCAACTTGTTCTCAATAAAGAACATGTGGTGCACTTTGAAAAGTAAAATTTGACAGTGAAGACACTGTACTGTTGCACTCCTTAAACTTGTTCGCCAGAACAATGATACAAATTACACCTGAAACCCTTAATCACTTGATGTCTTCAGTCTCTAAGTGTTGACTAAAGGAATGGCAACATTTCAAAGTGCTATATACTTTAAAATCCTGGCTTTTTAAAAATGTATTGCAAAAATCAAAATTGAAACAAGCATTTTTTTTTATTTTTTTTTTACAAAATTTGCTTGGTGAAACATTAAATAATGCACTATTGTATTGTTTTCAACATAATACAGGTCAAAAATAATTTACAAATGACTGCTTTCAGTTTTAATTTTAATTTAGTATTTCATCCCATCTTATTCTGATCTGGAGTTACATGAGAAGACCACTCATCATTGAGTGCATCAAAGTTTTTCAGAGCATTGTTAACAACTCTATCTATTTTTAAAAAACATTCTGGTTTTAGAGGCAGCATATGTAGGATGATGGTTAGAACTGGCTATCCAAAGGATCCTGATTGTAAACAGGTTTATGACATCACATTAAACAGGCACTCCTCTCCTGAGAAAACAACACAGATTACACTTTGGCGCACAGCCCGTTTATATCCATTGATACAGCTGAGTATATTGAGAAGTCCGAGTCAGTTCTTTGCTTAATGGCACGCAGCGCCTCAGCTCAGAATTGATCTTTCCATCTTCCACTTTTTGGGCCTTTTTTAATCATGGCACTGATGTGGCAACATCAAGTTGCCATGTCAGTCTTGTATACAGAAAATATCTCGCATGCAGGGAATGTTTCATGTCCCATCGGCTTGTTTTACTGAGTTATTGGAGATGCTAAAACATCAGGGAACCAGCAGCTGTTGCTCAGCATGTGTGCAATTTTCTGACTTTGACTTCACTTGCTGTCCGTGGCTTGGGTTGCCAGATCTGCTTGTGCGTTCAAACCCCTCGCCTCACACTGTTTTTGAAGCTGTATCTCGGGAAACAGGGCGAACCCCTGCTCATCGGGAAGCTGACTGCTTCACCCCCCCATATTCCTCTTTCCTCCTCCCTGATGCTGGTAATTGCTCGACCTTCTCTGTTTTACGAGCTGTTTTGTTGTTCCGTCCGCTGAGCACTAAAGACTTTATTAGTGAGGTTGGGGAAACGGTGGTGTTTTTACCCCCCCCCACCACAGTCTCTCCCATTCATAGCCTCCTCCTGCTCCCAAGCTGTTTATTAGCCAGCAAGCAAACAACTCATAAGAGGGCAAAATAAACAGTGCCCCCCCCCCCAACAAACGCCCAATGAAGTGCCGTGATCTGCGTGGGTGTGACTTTCATCGTTGCAACATTAGCTGTACGAAGCTTTGCCTTTTTGACCGTAACCGCTATGCCTTAAATCCTCTCTGGAAATCGTGGTGCCCTCTTTTGTACTCAGGTTCTGGAATGATCCAACATCCGATAGGGAACAGTGCAGTGAAGCGGCTTTTGCGGGCAGAGTTCTGTAAAGCCACCTGCTTTGGTAGCCATTGAGTTCTTTGTTTTTTTTTTTAATTCATATTGATATTTCCTCTAGGGGACAGCCATTGTCCCAACAATGATCATGATTGACAGGCAAACATAAACCTCTTGTGAGCATCCATGTTCTTTCCCATCACAGCCCAAAGAATGCAGTCAGTTGGAAAATTGGGCAGTCCAGCTTGGGACAAGTCTTTCTTGGTACCAGTGGTGAGCACCAAAAATGTAAAATAACCAGCATGTTTAGGATATTCTGAAAGGCAACTGCAGCCTGACAGCTGGGTAATTCCTTTGTTCTGTCTGACTGTTGAAGTTTTGATGTTGATCCCTTTGGCCAAGTAATCAGACCAGTGTGATTATGTAAGCCCATTTTGTTTTGTACAGCAAGAGTGAAATGGCTTACTGCAAAGGTATTCCATCTTTATGAAAATGGGTTTTAGTTCAGCGGAAGGGCTACATATGACGTTCTTTGGTTGTTGAGACATTGATATGCGCAATGTGTCACCTGACTGTGGTGTCATTGTGCTTTTTATATAATGAGTGGCGGCTCGTGACTGGCAACTTGGGTGGCTCAAAACAATCCGTTAAAATTAATGATTGGTTTTCAATCATTCATTTAAATTACCATTACAGAAACTCTGAAAACTCTCAGCATTATCAGGCTAAGCCAGTTTTCATGTATAACGGATACCGATTACGACTTTGGACTTCTCGCTCTTTTCTTTACTCTGCGGTTGGAAGCAATGCATATGTTTCGCGATCGTTTAAATGAAATTAAATCATTTGAAACGTCTTTATGCAATTACATTGCTTCCAACCCCTCCATGCACAAAGACTTCAATTCCGCACAAGAATATATTACATAGCCTACGCGTTAAATCAATAATTGCTGACTACAGCAGAGGAATGTAAATATGCCACTTAAACTGGTACCGAATGCGTGAGAGTTGACAGATATGCATTATAAATGAAAACTGGCCACACCTGAATGTTGAGAGTTATCTGAGTTTCTGTAATGGTAATTTAAATGAATGATTGAAAACAGGTCGTGACCAATCATTAATTTTAAGGGATTGTTTTGAGCCTCCCCAGTTGCCAGTTCACGACCCGCCACTGATATATAATATAAAATCAGATAGGACACCTTCTTTAGGGAAGCGGTGCACAAAGGTAAGGTTTCTCCTGAATCTAAATTTGGTTGTGGAAATTGAAGACGTGTCTGTGTAAGCTTGCCTGTGAAGTGGGATGCTATAAGGAGCATCAGTGAAATCCTACTTTTCAACTTTCAAAATATTTGTCTGTGAAAACCTACACGCGAGGCTGAGAATTCCCTCAGTTTAGGAGTTTGCACCTTAAGCTTATTTAACCAGTTAATGTATTTATAGCTTAACCTTTTTAATCCCCCTCACTTATAGTGGTAGCTGTTTTATTTTAAATACATTTGAAGTTATGACACAGGCGGCTCAAAAAGCCTTTCATGGGTTTTCAAATACTCATCTCTTGTTTTTTGTATTTTCATGTAGAGCCGGCCAAAATATATTTCCCTGTAGTGCCTTTTATTACCACAAACAGGGCTAAGAATTCAACCTGGTTCAAGCTGGCTCGGCACTTACTTTATATATGTATACATGCACGCAAAGATGCTGAGCAGAAGGAAAGAGTTTATTCATTTAGGAAATGTACGGAATTCATTCATTGTTTTATATTTTATATATATATAAGAAAAGTTATTTGATCAGTGCATTTGGCCACAGTTCATGTTAAGCTGTTATGAAACTGCACTGCATCTGCAGGAAAGCAGAGTCGCAATATGTACCTCTTTCAAGGTGCATGTCTGTAGAAAAAGCGAGAGAAGGCTTCCTTTTTCTCTTGTCTGACTCAGAATTGATTGAGGAGCAGAATGAAATGGTGGTCCAGCGAATCTGCGATTCACTCCACCATCTGGAGGGGAGGGCGCAGGAGCGATTCAGCAACTAGAGGCGGCTGATGGCTGATTGGAGAGACGGGAGAACCTTTCACTGAATTCATGCAGCTATGTCTGTTTTGCGTGTGGAGCCTCTGACGGACAGTGAGTGGCATGTGCAGCCGGCAGTGTGGGTACAAGTCTGCCCCCTACAGGCACTCCTCTTTCTTGCACGTGATGCCTGGCGCCAAAATTCATGACGATGAAAGCTAGGATTTTTTTTTGTTTGTTTTGTTATTTCCTAGTGGTTCACGCTGTTGTATATCCGTGCTTATTTGAACACTTTTCACATTGGTGCGCTTGGAGCTCCTCCAGTGCGAGGGCTCTGGAAAATATGTGGAACCTGGGTGTTACTTTTTTCGTTTCCGCATTTCAGGACCGCTTGATGTGCTAGATTGATCCAGTTCTCATACGGTTACATGATAATTGAAACACTTCTGATGACACACCTGAGTGAAGGAAACTATGGTATTGTTTTGTCGTAGCTGATGATCACAATCAGTACTTCACCTTTGCACTTTACCAATCCTTGAATCTACTTGTTTTTTCTTCGTGTTGATTGTGATTTTTCCATAGCCTAAATAGTTTATGTTGTGTGTTTAAAGTAATTTGTTGCGTTGCATTAGTGTACCCAGCTAGTCCTTGGTGTTGTTTTTTTCTTTCTTTTTCTTTTATGGTGTTTAATAATGGGTTGATCTCGCCGTACTTAGAAAGGTCACAGCTGTGGTCATTACTGCTGCCTCAGGCTCCCAGTCCCAAAACACTATTTGTTAGTAATGTAGCCTATGCTTAATCAGCTGATGAATCACCAATGAATCCTCATTACCTTTGGATTGATATGTGTTACTTCATTGCATGCACACACCATTTTTGAATATTGTCCTGCTAGATTGCCCTGGTATACACAGGTTGGTTTGACTGTGACTTTCTCATTTCACCTAGATTAATCTGTTTCAGTTTTGCTATCAATAAAAATAAGGGTATGAATGCACGAAAGACAATTTTATGTTTGTGGTCCCCCTTTTAAATGGGCTTTAATTAAACTGCGAGAATGAAACTGCCTCACTGGTGCCAGCAGCGATCATTTGTGTGATAGTTATGTGTGCATAATGGAGATATAACACCATTGAAATGTTTGGAAATTAAGTTTGCGACGAGAAGCGAATTGGTAATTGCGGCAGTAACATAAGTGGCCAACAGCTCGCGGTGCAGGTGAAGGCAGGATATTGGATCCGCAGTTTTCAAAACCGCTGTTGCAGCATCGCTCTCTGGGAAGTGCTTTTGTGTTGAGAGCCGGCTCGAGTGCGGAATTCGGAATGTTGAGTGTCGCTCTGTTCTATTCTGCTTCGCCGGAACCCACCCCATACAAAACTGCGATATCCTTATTGCAGCCTCAGCCCTGGAACTCTACTGGTTTCAATGGCGGTCCTTGCCAGTGACGACAAATCCACTGCCAATCTGCACTCGTACTTCAGCAGGCCCAATCCCCCCAGGATGTGTTCCCTGGTCTCATGCATCGCTTGTCCTCTAAAATTTTTGGGCCAGCCTCTTTCATTGTTTCATTCTCAAAGTGGACCCTTTGGTATCTTCTTTCTGTGAATTGTTGATGATTACTTTTTGATGTTAGTTTTACGGAGAAACTGCCTGGTGACGCATCGTTGGTTGATAATGTACACTTTGTGAGAAATATCGGTTTGTGCATACACATTTGCATTTAAACGCAAGGATTGAAGCAGTGGTGGAAATATGTCTATAAACATGTGCCATCAGACTTCGTTGAAACATACTTTTAGGGAGAAATAATTTCATTTGCCTGCTTGAATTTTAATGTGATTAGCTGTTCGTCTAGAAAATGTGGCATGAGCATAGCTGATTGAATTAAGAGAACAGCGATAGAATACTACAATTGGCGTCTGTTTTGGTCGCAGAGAAGGCTTTCATTGTTTTGGGATGGCCACACCTTAGTTTGACAAAGCTTTCTGCAGGAATTCTGCTCGGGAGATGGTGGTCGAGTGCGCGTGCCCTCAAGTGTTCTGTTTTCTTGTGAGGCCATGCGTGCGGTCTCGTGTATTGCTTATGGGGCCGTTTACCCATTGTTTATACCGAGAGCGCTGTCGCAATCGCTCGCACGCGCGCTCGCTCCCACTGTCGAATGGTTACACGCAGGTAACCACTAGATGGCGATGGTGTGGCGGGAGTGATCTGTAGAGGGTGGAGGAGCTAGGAGTCTGCATGTAGGCCCTGCTGAGCAAAATGAATGGAGCGGAGGCACAAAGAATGGGGGATGGGCCGTACAACTACATTGCCAGGCATTTGATATGATCCAAAATTCCCACTGATTTATAACAGCTCACCGTAATGTTGCACGAGGCCACCAGCAGGGGGAGCATCTGCTCTGCTATGTTCGACTTCGAGAAATAGGCTGCCGAATGTCATTGATTTGAGCAAAGTCAGCAATGATAATAATAATAATAATAAATGTACATAATCCTACTTTAGGCTATTATTATTGTCTTGTAATTTTTTTCTCAAAGTTTACGTTTATATTCCCTTCACGTTCCACAAATTCATTAGGCTATGTTGCTCCCAACAGGCTGATGGGAACGGACATCTCAGGAGCTAGCCTACTAGCATGTTTATTTCGTCAAGTCTGCTATTTATATTCTACTCGGAGTTTGTTGGTAGTTGCTCGCTGCAAAATGTACACACGAACAAGTGTCTGTGCTTGTATTAATTTAAATGTATAGGCCTACAAAATTTAAGAATAAATAAAAATTAAAAACAAGCCACGCATTTTCTTAAATCTGTAGAAGCACAATAGACAGTAGGCCTATTCTTCTAAGTGGCCCTTGAAGCGGCCAGTGCGCCTACCAGCCGAATTAAAATTTAAAGCGTGAACCGATGACGATTATGTGTTTCTAAAATGCTCATGCTTCAGTTCCGCACATAACTTTTTAGATGTGTGTTTCCCAACCGTGTGGCTTTGAAATTAATTTAATTTTGCACTAAATAATTTGTGACCCCTGTGTTTATATTTATGGGCCTAGATATGACACAAACCTGCGGAATTTAATTTGGCATTCGACGATTCCCTGAACCCAGTTAACGGATAGTCTATTTTATTCCTCTGTGCTGATTAACCTACTTAGTGATATATTATAATGTACTTTATGATTGGCGATGCAAAATGGCACGTAAAAATAAGTAAGCATGTGCTATTTCACTTACACGCGCGCGCGCAGTTGTATAGTGCAAATGTAAATTTACATGCGGGAGAAGTGGCCTATTCTTTCTGCGTTTGGGCCTTTTAATTATTTTCCTTTCAGATTTAGCCTACATTACGCTAATTTAATTGGTCTCCCATAAACTGCAATTGTCCACCAATATTTTACGATGTCAAGCATTACCATGAAACCTTTCTATTTATATTTAATTGCATTTTATTTATTTCGGATTTTATTCGTTTCGCCGTCCTCCCTTCCCTTCATACGGTGGTTCTGTGATTCCTTGTTGAGGGAAAATCAGCCCTTGTGCTTTCGGTTTTGAGAAACTTGCATTGAGCCACGCTGAATTGAGCAAATCGAAACACATCGATTTTCATTTATATTCCTCAAAAATTTGGAGATTTTGAAAGGTATATTTCACATTCTGATTCGAAAAGGCGTTTCATCTGGACGAAGTTGGCAACTTTCAGTTTCAGCCGACACGCGCTGTGTTCGCACTACTAGCAGTCCATCTGAAAATCACACACCAGGCGTACGGGGCAGAGTCAAAGCAGCTTTTACAGCTTCACTTCGCGGCGTAGAGATTACAGATCGGCGGCTTGCCAAGACGCTGGCAATGTGTGTGACTTTCCTGAGTCTAATTAAGAAGGGAGACGTAATATTTTATAAATATTTTTATTGTGAAGTTCAGGATATTTTGTTGTCTGTTGTGGAAATATGTGGCGTCATTTTGAAGACTTTGTTCTGGTGTATAAGACAACGGCTACGAGTGCAACACAAGCATGTAGGATAGACTACATTATGTTCGCTAAATCATTGTTTGCATCTTGAATGGATGAAAAGCAGGCCAGTTTTGATTTGTATTCATTTGTTAGGCTGTTTTTCTTGCTTTCAGAAGGGCCATGTTTCCTTAGAATGTTGTAACCGAAAAATGATTAGGCTATGCGTACGGGACACAACACCAAACTTAAAAAAAATGGCCTTGGTCAGAGAAAGCAGAAAGATTTTTGAAGCCTGTGAATTTTGGGACTGGGTTATAGACTAATTATAGTTTGAATGGTAAGAATTTCCATGCCTAGGTGAGAGTTCATGAAAGGGAACAGAGCTAACTTACACGGAAACGCATTGGCTGTTTTTCGCTGTGCCTGTCACAAAATAAACAGACGAGGAGTAGTCGCCCAGTATTTTGATTAGTCTTCAAAGTAGTACCAGAGGTTGAATAATGAAATACACGGTGTTGTTTATAATCACCAATGCCTCATTTATCTGTTTGCAGACAATTTATTTAGTGGTGCGATTGGCAGAGATCACTCCAAAATGTTAAGTCGTATGTCTGTTACACTGACTACTGCTGTTATTCACCTGGAACTAAAATCCATTACCATAAGGTTGCTAGTTCACTTCCCTGAAAATTATTCTGCACCATTGCTCTGTCTACAGCTCTTTAACCGTAAATGAGACTTTCGGGTGAAATGCAACCTCGCAGGAGACGGAATGATTGTACATGGTCTGAGAGTCGTGTGAGTGGTGAGACCGAATGCTATTCTAAACACGTTGATGAACAGTCAGCTATATATTATGTTTCTCATTGTATACGCAAATTGGAGCAGCAATGTATCTCACGAATGTTTGGCAGTTAAAATTTGATTTTGCAATTTGCAATATTTCTTTCATTTTGTGTTGCTCAACAATTGAATTTTTTTTGTTGCATTTTGCATTGTTGTTGTTTATCTGCATTATGATATAAAACATTTTCTTGGGGAAACCGGCTGGACAGTTGTGTCATGACAGATACAGAATAGATTTTGGAGCTGATTTCCAAAATTTGTTCTAAGCTATCTTTTTTCTTGGGTGTATTTTTAAAGCTTTTGACTCTTTCAATACATTTTTTTGGCAATCCCATCCTCACCATTTATGCAGTGGAAGGTCATTAATTACCTGAAAATGGATTGGGGGAAGGGTAGAAGGTATAGTTGGAATGGTTGCCTTTTGAAAGAGGAGAGTTTCTTTATCTTAAATTGTTTCTATTGTGAGGCCAAGTTAGGAATGTTTCTCTCAACAAGGCTTTGCTTTTCATGTCTCGCTGCCGCTCTTTGTGCTGAGAAACAAAACTGAATCTTCAAGGCCCTCCGGCTGCAGCGTAGTGAACTGAAAGCTGCACTCTTTACAAATTCCACCAAGTTGTAATCGCATAGATATGGCCTGGCCTACCAAGGCCATCTTTACACATTGAAAAAGTGGGTTCATCCTGTCGTTCTCTGTGTGCCCGTGCAGAAATAAACTTTGCAGGTCTGTTTAGAAAGAGGATGTGGCCGCGTGTATTTAACAAAATTACATTTTGTCAAATGCTGTTGACCATGGTCACCTCCAATTATGATAGCTTGCTGAGGGTAGCTTTCAACTAAATATTTTTTAGCTATGAGAAAATTCTTTTATCATATCGAATGTATTTATTTATATTGCCTGGTTGTAGAGTGTTGGGGGGGATAAAGCTAACTTTTTATTCAAGCACTGCCGTGTGACTGTTCTAAGTTCAGGACATTTGATTTGTAATTTTGTGGTGAATATTTTATGTTCTAATTAATTAAAGGCTGCATTATTGTTTTCTAATAAAGGAAATTCACTGCTGATTTTCTGTTTGAGTAGAAAAACCTGAAAACTGGATGAATAAGTAAATAAATAAGTAAATGAAACGATAAAATTGCTTTTTGCTTCACCTGTCCGTAAATTGACGGACTGCATTGTGACATTGGAACCCCCCCCCTCCCACCCAAACCCCTTTTGCCCGAATAAGGAGAGTGAGGGGTCCTGCCAGAGGTGGATGAAAGTGGCCCCAGCCTGCGGGGGGGGGCGGGGGGGCGGGGTCACTGAGTGACTCTGACAGGGCGTGCTTTGTCTCTCCTGTACCCATCCCAGGATGCCTCATCCGCAGACATCAGAAAGGCCTATCGCAGGCTGTCCCTGACCTTGCACCCCGACAAGAACAAAGGCGAGAATGCTGAAACCCAGTTCAGACAAGTAAGCCATTCAGCCAGAGAGCACGGCTCGCCCTTGATTACAGGCAAGGCCGGGCTGTCGCATTCTGAGGAAACGCACAGGTAGAGATATGCAGGGAAACTGTTCGATGCAAACACATTGATTTGTCTAAAACATTGAGGTATCAATTTTTTATGTACAAAACAAACCGGATACTTCTAGTGAGAGCATTCATTACTTGCGCGCGTGCACACACACACACTCATGCATGGATATCTAACTCGTAAATCTATAAGTAAACATGGCCATAAGAAATTTTTCTAATGCTTTAAATATGTGCAATTATGCCTGCTACTAGTATGTGCTAATTTGTCTTAATTATTTTTTCATAATTACAATAGTTATGATACGGTCCTCCTTTATAATTTTGTCTTCAAGTAAAACTTGACTGACTTTTTTTTTTTTTTTTGGTAAGGTTATGTTTCTATGTGAAAATAATTCATTCTTCTGGCCATTTAAAATTGCCGTTTCCTTATTTGTATCCACAATTCTTACTGAATGTACTCAGACCTATTGCAACAGCCATATTGTAAGTCATATCGAAAGGGTCAAGAAACAAGGATAATTTTGAAGCATTCAGAAAATTACATTCTATTTAACATGCTATTTAAGTATGCTCAACTCCTTTAACCCTTTGAGTTATTCATTATGCATTTGGAATGAACAGTTAAATATTTTATCAGGTTTATTTCTGGCTCATAGAGAAGGCCATTATAATCTTTTTTTTTTTTTTCTTTATCCTGAGTTTGATGAGTTACATTGCTGGTGTAATGTAGTAATCTCTGCTCAGCCTTGCATTGATTTCTGTTCATTAATGGAAGTGAGATGATTCATGTGCTATCAATCAGAAATAATTACAAAAATAGCTCATATAGGCTGTTTTTTTCCCTCTGTATTTCACTTTAGCTGCAGTTGAGTTCATTTTAACTTTTATCTTGTTTTCATGTTGCGTACTTTGTATAATAAACCTATTTGATCACAAACCTTACCTTCCTCATTGAATGTTTGTGGTGTATTAGGGGTGTTTTGGGAAATCCATTCAGAAATAATTAGTCACTTTGTCTCTTGTAGCTTGTGGCGATCTACGAGGTCCTGAGAGATGAGGAGAGAAGAAAGAGGTTAGTTTTATTTGGGTTTATGAATCAGTCAGTTGGTGTGTTGTTCATTTCGTATGTTCATTTCTGTGTGCGCTTGAGTGTGTTTTTATTCACGGGTCTTCATGCGTGCTCATTTCTCAGTACATTTGTGTGTGTGTGTGTGTGTGTGTGTGTGTGCGCGCGCGCGCGCATTTGTGTGTGTGTGTGTGACTGCTGCAGTGGACAGCAAAAGGTGTGACTCCACAACACAAGGTACTTCTACTTCAGTTGGTCCTCTTATGTGAGACTGGACTGAAAAGCCTTAAATTCACAGCAGCACAAAATGGTGAATAGAAGCGCCATGCTGAAAGGAAGATTGTGGAGATATGGCCTCACACTCAGCATTGATAACTATCTATTCATCTTTCTGTCCATCTCTCTTTCACAGCAATCCATCGATCCTTTCTTAACCCTCTCTGTGTGCTATTCTACTTCACTCTTTCTCTGTCACGCCATCACCTCCTCCATCAATTCATCTTTTTGTCTTCCTCTACGTCCGTCGCTCCGCATCTCCGTCTGAGGTTGAGCGGCGATGAGTTTCACCCCGTTTCCCGGCGACGAAGGACGCGTGTAGCAAGGGCGCCGTGCTAGGCAAGGCAGGGCGCTCACGTGACGCTAGATGATTTTCATCGATGGGAAAATCGATGCGCCATTGATCTGGGACTGTGGGAGTTGGGATAGACGACAAGAGTTCAGATGTACAGCACGCTGCTGAACAGCGATCGCTGTTCAATGCACACGATGCTAAAGGGTGGAATGCAAATATGCTCATAATGGGATTTCAGCTGGGAAATTTCAGCCAAGCTGCATGTTCTAATGGACATCTGGGGAGGGGGGAGAAGTCTGCCTTTTCCTTTCTTATTACCCCTTGAAACATGTCCAAGTTCTGGTGGAACTGCGGGGCCGGTGCATAGTGCTCAGCAGTAAGGTCTCTGCTCGGGCTCCGTATGTGCTTAGTATGTTGTTGATGTGTCTGCTCATTTATTAATTCTATCAACAGTAATTCCAGCAACTTTGGCTTGCATCAAAATGGTTCTTTAAGTAATTCATATGTATTTAAAAAATAATAATCAAATAAAATTGTATCCTAAAGCCAATATTGCTTTATCACAGAAAACTTGCACCACATTGTAAAATTTAATAGAGCTGAAATTTTTATATCACTTTGGTGTTTTATGCAAACTAAATGTACCATAAAGTTCTCATCACCAGTGGATGTGCATTTGGTCGACATCTTGCAATCCCGTCTAATCTAATCTACGGCACTGTACGAAGGCACAGAGCTGAAAGGCTTCAACGCTCTTGAAAAATGTGTATTTCCATATTCTGCTGTCACTGAATGTACATAATCAGTTTTTTACCCCCATTGTGGTTATTAGTTTTATGCATTTGTGGTCAATGCAGTAAGGAGTTCCCACGGGAAATCCTGAAAATTTGTAGGGTGTTTGAAGAGCCTCACACCCTCAGACTCGCATACAATATCTTGCCCTTGTCTGCAGATACGATGACATCCTGGTCAATGGGCTTCCGGACTGGCGGCAGCCCGTCTTCTACTACCGGCGGGTGAGGAAGATGAGCAACGCAGAGCTGGGCATCCTTCTCTTCCTCATTCTCACCGTGGGCCACTACGCGGTCATCTGGTCCATCTACCTGGAGAAGCAGCTGGTGAGGCTGGTCGTGAGGGTGGGCGTCGGTGGGGAGGGGTTGAACAGGAGTTAAAGGTCATGGTTTTGAGCGGGGAGCTGGATTCCCCAGATCTGAGGACCCGACTTAGCCCTGAGCAAAATTTTAAGTGCAGCCCATCATGCGCTCAAGCACCCCGTTTCATTCCTCTGCAAAATGTCAAGAGCATTTATGTATGCACATATTTAACATTTTACCCAGAGATCAATGGGTGGGGAATGCCTTTTGCTTTAGAAATGTGGCTAAATGTGAAATGCTTCCAGCTATTGTTGCAGCCCAAACAGAAAAATACAGGGGCTTGCAGTTATTGTTTGCTAGAAAAAGGAATCCGTTGTGGCATACAAATTATAGACCTAAAATGTTTGTATTTTATTGTCCTGGATATTTATGGAAGTAATTCTGGTGAGGTCATGAAGTGTCCTCCTCAAACGTACATCACCCACCAAGGAATTAAACATGTAATCTGCTGGCTGTAGCCTCAGTGCTTTCTATTGCTCATAACTGCATTAGTGTACGCAGTGTATTTGTTTATTAAAGACTTGATATTACTCATATATGTTTTAACCGCAATGTTTGCATTCACCAAACGCTTCAAGGGATGGGAAATTATATTGGTCATCCCTTGAGCTATCGTTAGAAGCATTTGGCTCTCCATCAAAGCCTATGATGTTATGATGAAGTGACTGTGCTCCCCCTAAATTATGTTCATATGCATTAGAGATGGTAGATATAAACTTTAATTTAAAAACTTACCAATGTACAATGCAGGCTCGTAGAAGTTTGAGCCTAAAGCAACCTACCATGTGGTGAGCAAAAAGTTGGGCATACAATGATGTAGCTTTTGAACATGACTAAGGTCTTTGCCAATAATTCTTCCTGATGGAGAATTTACTGCTCCATGGCTGGTCAGTTTGATTTCCTGTCTTTTTAAGCTTTTTGGCAAATTCAGACAATTTTTGTTGTTAATGACCTCAGTTTTTATCCCCCCGGCAATATAATGCGGGGGGATGTAGCGATCAGTGTATCTGTCCGTCCGTCTGTAATAAAATCGTTTCCGGACCAGAACTCGAAAACTATATCACTTACAAACACCAAATTTTGTATGGAGCTTCTTCTTATGGTCTAGTCGTGCCTTTTGGGGGTTTCGGTCCGTCCGTCTGTCCGCACAACCTGTAGGTTACACAATCTACAGCCGGGGGGATCCGCCATTGCCGGATGGCTCTTGTTATATCCTGAGTTTTATTTGAAACTTGGTATTATTATGCACGATGCTTCAAATCAACACAAATCAATATAGAAATTGGTCTAACCTCAATTAGTGGAAACTTCTCTTAACATGGCAAACATTTAGCTGGCTTGTTACTCCCAGATGCTTGGTAACATCATGCAAAGAAATTAATGAAACAGTTTTGGCTAACCAAGTTACAAAGTTGATGAACAGTGCCACTGAGTGTAGTGTAATGAAAGTACTACGTTAACAGGAAGACTGTTAACGAACACTGTTGGTCATGCCTTCAATCCGGTAAGCCATGTGATTCTGATATCGCAGAACTAACTGAAAACAAGTTGTGTGATTGGTCAGGACAGAGAGGCAATGGCCTCTTTCATAATGAGGGAGTTGCTATGGTGAGTGGCTAGATGAACCCCCCCCCCCCCCCCAATTGAAATGGGCCACAATGCCATGGCAACAGCACGCACTAATGTCTTTTCGCTTTATCAGGAACTGTCCACTGGTGCATTCCCCACAGCCTGTCCTCCGAGCTGTTTTTATTTTTCCCCGACAGTACAAAAAGCAGCTTTCATAAGGAGAAGCCATGTTGCTTACCTCCTGTGCCTCTGTGTTTTCATGACCAGGATGAGCTGCTGAGCAGGAAGAAGAGGGAGAAGAAGAGGAAGGCGAGTAACAGGAGCCCAGATGAGCTAAAGGCCGTGGGCTTGGACAGAAACGAGAGGTACCCCACCTCCGTCAACTCATTAGCTCTTGAACACATTCCATGTCCTCATTTATTACAGAGAAGACAACGTTTAAAATGAAATTATCCAATTTCTTCCCACAATTATACTTGGATGTTCGTTTTAGCTCAAAAGACAGAGCTTACGTCAAAATGGCCTCCGTTGAGTTTTATTATTTCTAACTTTTTGATGTCTAATCATTCCATAAAGTGGGACAGTGCTGGGTGGTATTTTCATTGATTGCAATCTTCCTTTAAAAGGGGTTTTATTTTTGGGGATTGACATCTTTTTTGTTTTTGATCACATTGTACAGAGTGGTCTTGCAGTGTGGAAAGCCTGTATGATTCTCTCGGAGAAGCTGGTGTTTTTCATTGCTGATTAACATCATAAGGGAACATCGGTTCACAGAGAGATTTCCTCCTGCTATTCGTTTTCCGTGATTTTCATGCTGTTTCTTTTACACAGTTGGTTTCAGTTGTGACTGGGCTGGTATATGAGCACTGATATGACTGGGATTTTTCTTCTTAAAGTAAACTTAATAAAATTCTGTGAGTGTTTTACAGGGAACATGACACGAAAGAAATAAACTACGTGGATTTAATCCCCCGAGCACATGGATTAATAGCTTTCATTTCATCTTATTAATATCTAATATTTTTTCAGTCATGTCTGTTTTATTTGTTTTTTTTCCATTAGGTCCTCAGAGAAACCCCACTGGCAGGACATCCTACCACTAAAACTTGGAATTTGGCTCTATCTATCAGTAAAGTCCCTCCCCCACCTCGTCCAGGTACTTTTGTTCCATGTTTTAAAGCAGAACCACTGCTATTGCTCATGTTTGAACTTCAATTCATTTTGAGCTTGAGGCTTCATAGGCTATTGAATGGATGAATTAAGTGCAACAAAAGAAGTTGTGCATAGCTGTTATTGTTAGGTTTGGGTTCATTTTTCTCAGTAAGAAAGGAGTTAACTGCCCATTAAAATAATTTTAATTTTGAGAGCTTAATCCTGGAAGGTTTGAAGGGTATGCATTTTGGGTATTCATCTGTTTACTGCATTGTATTTGTTTTATTTGAATTGCTCTCATTATTGATGAGCATTCGAAATGAAAACTCACAGAAAATGTGTGCGAAACTTGCCAAGCGCGGGCTAGAAGTATAGCAAAAATAAATGTATGTTGCGTATCTGTAAAATTTAGCCTCTTTGTGTTCATGATTGCTCCTCACCTTCTAGATGCTCAACAGGTGCCGGTTGAAGAGGAAATTGGTCGTGGCAGTCTCTGTCGCTTTGTTCCTCACTGAAGTGTGTGTGTGTGTGTGTTGGTCAGGATGCGAAACGTTGCTATGAGGACTATAAAGAAATGAAGATGAAAGAGAAGGAGGAGGCCGAGGCACAGGCAGAACAGGAGGTGCTACAGAGTGAGTGCTTTGCTCCCCTCCCCCTGTGTAATATTATGTGTGATATTGTAATGCACAGAATTACAGACGCATCACGTTTCGGCTCCCATGCAATTACGCACTGCTCTGAGGTGCGTCTCATGCGGTCCAGTCGGCCAGCCCTGTAAACAAACACTGACGGATGAGACGACGAGCCTCGGCCTATTGTCAAGCCACAGAGCTGGAACATGGGATTGCTGGCGACGGCAGTGACCCCTGCGTGCGACTCCCCTGTTGAGTCATGGGGTTTGGGAAGTGGGGTCCTTCCGCGTAAAGCGGCTCACTGCTGGGTGGCAGAGCTGGTGAGGCCGCAGTAGTTTGCAGGTACCTAATTCGGAACTTCAAATTCCCTAATTTGGTGCTTTAAGTCGCCGCCGCCTGAATTGTAAATTCTTAATAATGTGATGGGGCTGCGGTGGAAGAGGAATTGGGCCATGCAAATCGGCGTTCGCAGCTTGAACACTAGTCTAACCCCCTCCCCCCACCTCCAGCCGCACAGTTCACCTTCCCAGGGGGCCAGGAGATGAGTTCAAGGGGAGACACTTAAGGTAATTTGCAAATATTCAAAAGAGAGGGGCAAATTTGAGTGTAATTAAAAATAGATTGTCCTGCTGCAGCTGAATCGATTGGCGGAAAGTTGGCTTTGTTTATGCTGGTGGGCAAACGCTCTGCCTGCCCGTCCTGCATATGTAGCCTTTGCTGGTATGAAGGGAGCTGTTGGGTTTAAGGGCTTTCCTGTGCATCGAGACCAGGTGGCTCAGTCGATGACTTCTGAGTTTTGTAATGGCCTCCTCTTACATGTTGCTCTCCCAAATTGCAGAAGAGAAGAGGCCAAAGGTGAAAAAACCGAAGGTGGAGCTCCCCGTTTATGAGCCCTCATTGGATAGCGCCTACATGCCATCCTACGATCAAGCCACGTCCATCGAGGAGATTGAGGACCAGATGGCCGATTGGCTTGACGACAGGAAGCCTTTAAAAAAGAAGGTTAGGCCCTATATTTTAATTGTCTCTGATCCCAACGGCCCGGGCCAGCATCCTGCCATAAGCTATTTTTTAAATCACTCGGGACCAACAGCAGGGGAGATGGGAATCCGGCACCATACCCAGATTTCCGGTGTGTGGCGATTAGCGAGGGGAAAAATAAAATGCAAGATACATGCGTGCAGAGAGATCGCTGACAGTAGACCTAGATGGGCTTTGACAGACCTCTCGCTCTCAGCCAATGGCTTTCACTCCCAACCAGTCCACAGCATGGATGTATTATTAGAACTGGATACTGAACCAGGAATGAGACTAATGCCGACAAGGGCTTAGCGGTCAAGCTGATATTGCAAGTCATGTGACGCCATGGGGGCAAAAAGAAATGTTTTTGAGAACAAAATGAGAACAAAAGGAAGACCGACTTCATGTAGCTTCCCTTTTTGGAAGTGGCTCTTTGCCCCACACTGGGGTGAATTGGGAGAAAGAGATTGGCTATCTGCCCCGCAACGGGCCGACAAGAGAAGCAGTTCTGCTATTCGCTCCGCGGTGGGACAGGTGAGAGAAGTCCCTCTGCTGTTTGCCCCGCAGTTGGGCCAATAAGAGATTTCATTTCATAATCAGCCCCGCTCTTTGATCTTTCGCGCTGAACCGCCGCGGGGCAAATGGCCTCTTCCATATTTTATAACTGGGCTGCTGATAGTGAGGACTTCGAATTTGCTAATCCTGTATAAGGGGAAGGGCACGAATTCTGTATTCAAACTCCACTGATATTGAATAAAATCAGCACTTTTTCGGCTTGCGTTGATGTTTGAGTACCCAGAAAAGCATTTGGGTGTGTAAAAATGTCAAGCGTGCATTTAGTGAAGAAAATTTAGAGTTTAACTTCTAATACTGATAAATGTGGTAATGGCATAAATCGGCAGCAGCTATGTTACTGATGACACACCAGATTGCGAGGGCATGTGCTGCTTATGAATTTGCGATATGGAATATTAAAATTAAATTCTAATGAATGTTTTGTGCACCCTGCGAAGGATTGGCGAGCTGTCCAGAGTGGGTCCGTGCCTTTCACACAGAGTCAGCTGGTATAGGCTCCAGTTCCAGGTGTAGAGAATGGATGGATGGCTAAATGCTTGATTAACATGATCCACTTTAAAACTTATATAGTTCAAAAATCACGGGCAGTGCTCTGTGCGGTCCAGTCTTGAACCCAGTAAGAATAGAGGTTGTGAGCTAACAAGCTCGAAACGTTTCACTTTCTACGAATACTTTTAGCTTTTAACTGTGTGGAAAACGAGATTGAACTGTCATCTTATAGAGCAACTTTTTTGCTAACATTGTTTGTGACGTAGTGAATAATTTTATTTCCGTGTTAAATAAAAATATTTCGTCAACATTTTATATCCCTATGTATAAACTGTTTTTCCGAACTGTATTTAAGCTTCACAGAGTGCTACGTTTATTTATTATTTTCAAAAAAATGTCTTGCATGTTTTAAAGGTGTGTTAATTTGTTAGTTGGTAAGATGGAAAAATCATTCTAGATGTTGAGTTAGTCGTCCGATGTGAATTCAGCAGTGGTGGAAAAATTAGATTTTCTGTAATAATGTGCTGAAAATTCTGAACAATCCTCATAGTGGTGTCCATTGAGGAACTTGGGTTACTAATCTAAGAATATAGCCCATCATGAACCGAGCTTGACTTTAGAGCCCTGATGTTTAGGCCCTGATGTCCTAGTAATTAGGCAGTTAAAGCCCGAACTCAGTGTTATTACATCACTGTTGAAAGCTCAGCTCATACCGACCCACGAAATGCAGGATGTAGGCCCATCAACAAACCATTCCTCACGACCCAACCTGAAGAAAAATTTTCAGGCTTAAGAATTTTTTTTTTTTACCCCTCAGCCCTAAATGCTGACGGGGTATTGCTATCCTTCGTGCGGTTGGGCGGGCGGTCAGGCGGCGAGCGGGCGTCTCCAAAAACTTCGACATCGGGCTGAGGGGTATTCCGTGCATTGCACGCCTATTTTTTTATTTTTTTTATTTTTTTTTGCAATCACCCCTGCAACAGTCTGGTGTCTTGGCCTTGTTGTTGTTTATTAACATCTTCTCGGAAGCTGTTGAGCCAATGAAGGTGGAACTTTGCAGGCTAATGAGTACGCCGTAGTTTATTTAATATGTTGCAATCCAATTTCTTACATGGTTATCACGGAAGCCATATTGAAAATGCTGTTTTCTCCCTTTTGTCAATGATCTCTATAGTGATTCAGCTGAAATTTGGTATGTAGGCACTAAGCTGCATGAGTCAACACGTCATGGGTTTTGTTTTTTATTTGCTTGTTAATTTTGATTTCATTTGACCTTAACATCAAAATACGCCCATATATTTCATAAACTGCTTCTTCTCCAAACTTTTTCATCGATCAAGCTGAAACTTAGCAGGCATCTTCTAACCATTGAGCATACTAAAGTTTATGTAAATTGTTGCAAATATGGCCGCCTTGGCAGCCTTCTTGAAAATGCAATTTTTTTTTTTTTTTAGAACTTAGTTTTTATTACAGTACACATTATGCATTCATTCGTTGATAACAATATTTCTGCTTTTTTTTTTTTCTTTTTTTCACAGTTATGACAATGATAGTAAATGAAATCAAAACCACCTTACTTTACAACAATAACCACAGCGATGCAATTAAATACTCAAAAAAAAAACTACACACACCACCACATACACAAAAATAAATAAATAAATAAAATTTATAGTAAATAATGACATGGAAAAAAAAAAAGCAATCAATTTTTTTTAATAATATGGGGACTTTTAAGTTCATTCAAATCGTTAATAAAGTAATGGCAGGGTCCCATCGCTTAATAAAATTATGCCTTTCGAGTCTCAGAAAATGTGTTATTTTTTCCATCTGATAAATTTCCCATATCCTCCCAATCCACATATTATATGTTGGCGGATCCGGTTTCATCCATTGAATTGTAATACATTTGATTGCTGCTGTTTACAATATTTGTAAGAGGTATTTTTTTTGTCCAACTTTCAAAACCCTTTGGAGTTATACCCAACAACGCAACCTATGAGTCAAATGGGATATCTTGATTAAATATTTCTTTAAGGGCCTCTAAGACTTCTCTCCAAAATGTACTTAATTTTGGGAAAGACCACAGTATGTGGGTGTGATTGCCAATTTGTGTACCGCATTTCCTCCAGCATATATTTGAGTATGATGGACCCATTTTCGCCACTATTTCTGGACTTCTGAAAAACCTCATTATAACCTTCCATTTAAATTCCCTCCAAGTATTAGAACTGGTTACAGTATGCGCTTGATTACATATTTCTTCCCATTCATTGTGTGATATATTTATGTTCATTTCAGTTTCCCATCTTCTTTTTACCTGATATGTATCATTCTCAATAGTGCACTGATATACTTTATACAGATTACTAATAACTTTTCTCACTCCGTTTCCCATTTGCACTTTTTTTAGGAACTCTTCAATTGGGGTGGGCTCTAATACTTTATGCCACTCTTTATGCTTTATCAGGAAGCTTCTTAACTGTAAATATCGGAAAAAATCAGTATTGGGGAGTGTAAATTCTACTTTTAACTGTTCAAAGGATTTAAAGCTTCCGACCCTATGAGTTGATATAATCTAATCAGCCCATACTCTTTCCATTTTTTAAAACCCGCATCGACATGACAAGGTTTGAAATCCATCAGACACTCAATAAGGGTCATTGCGGAAATAGTTTTGGACAATCCAAATGTTAATTTAATTTTCCTCCAGATTTTCAATGTGACGCTGGTCCAATTGCCCATTTGAATTTTCTCAACGGGGATGCTCAGGAAAGGTAAACTCATCAGAGGTCTATCACACTGATTTTTCTCTATATTTAGCCAGCGTGTACATGACAAATCCTGTAGCCATATTATCAAAGGTCTCAATTGTGCCGCCCAGAAATACTGTCTTAAATTTGGAAGCTTGAGCTCTCCCTTTACTTCTGACAGCTGTAATGTTTTCGCTCTGATTCTTGGCCTCCTCCCTTGCCATATGAATTTTGCAATAAGTCTGTCCAATTTATCAAATGTAGCTTTAGGAATGTCGATAGGAAGCATCTGAAATGGGTACAAGAGTTTGGGCAGTAGGTTCATTCTCACACTTTCAATACGACCGAATAGGGATAGGGGCAGTACTGACCAACGCTCCAAATCCCTGGTAATATTTTGAATTGTTCTCTTATAATTTACATCATATAATTTTTCCAATGATGTTGGAATTTGGATGCCAAGATATTTGATGCCCTCTTTCGGCCAGTAGAACCCGCTCTGCCGTTTGATCATTTGTGGAATTTCCCGCCCTATGTCCATAGGCATTGTTTTGTCTACATTCACTTTGTAGCCTGAAAAATATCCGAATGTCGAGATGAGATCTTTTAAGTGTGGTATTGTTTTTTCCGGCTCTGACAGATATAAAAGAACATCGTCAGAATATAGTGACAATTTATGCTGTTCCTCCTTTGTTAAGCCTTTTATGTTATTATTATCCCTAATGAGTTGTGCGAAAGGTTCAATACTAATATTAAACAATAGGGGCGTTTGGGAACAGCCTTGCCTGCATCCGCGTTCTAAAGTAATTCGCTTTGATAAGAACCCATTTACCTTAACAGCCGCTTGAGGGTCAGAGAGCAGTATTTGTATCCACTTTACAAAATTTGGACCAAATCAAAATCGTTTTAATGTTTGGAATAAGTATTTTCAGGATACTAGATCGAACGCATTTTGGGCATCGAGAGACAATATCATTGTTTCCTCCTGTTTTACTTTTGAGTGGGACATTAGATTTAACAATCGTCTGATATTATCGCCATAATATCTTCCTGTTATAAACCCCGTCTGATCAGGATGGATTATATTTGTAATGACTTTACTGACGCGTCTCGCTTAGGTGGCTGTTAATATACGTTAATCTGTGTTTAAGAGTGATGTTGGCCTATACGATTGACATTTTGTAGGGTCTTTTCCTTCTTTGTGTATTACTACTATTGTTGCCTCTCTCCAGGAGGGGGCCGTGATTCCACCCTGAAGTGCATGGTGATAGGCTTTCAACAATAGTTTTGATATTTTATCTTTACATGCCTTATAAAATTCATTGATAAATCCATCAGGGCCTGGACTTTTATTATTTTTTAGAGCGGAGATAAGAGAGACTATCTCGGATTCCTTAATAGGGTCGTCCAATTCTATTGCCAACTGTTCAGGTAGTTCTGTTAGTTTAGCGCATTTCAGAAATTGTGCTATTTCCTCCTCATCTGTACATGTGTCCGTATCTTTGTACAGGGATTCATAAAATTTTGCAAATGACGGCGAGATCTCATCTGGTTTTGGGAGAGTGAGGCTGTCAGACTTTAATTTCTGCACCATGTTGGATGACTGCTGTTTTTTGAGTCTAAATGCCAGCAGTCTACTTGCCTTATTGCCACTTTCGTAATATTTTTGGTTAGTAAACCTTAAGTTGCCCTCAATCTTTTCTGTAGTTAAGCTATTTAAGTCTCTACGTGCTTGTTTTAGGAGGGTAAGTAATTTAGAGGTTGGTGTTCTTTTATGTTGGTGTTCAAGTTCCCTTATTCTATCTTCCAATTCTGTCTGTTTTGCTTCCCTTTTCTTTTTCTTTGCGCTTGCAAATGAAATGATACGCCCTCTTAAGTATGCTTTAGCACAATCCCAAAGTATTAATGGTGACATTTCCGGTGTACTATTTATGTCCAGATAGTTATTCAATTCGGTTGTCACAAACGTAATGAAGTCCTTATCGTTTAAAAGTGAAGCATTAAATCTCCATTGTTTAGTAGTTGGTCTATGACCTAAATTCCATGATAATGCAATAGGTGCGTGGTCGGAGACGGTAATTGATAAGATCTTTATATCTTCGATTCTATATAGCTCTGCTTTAGGAGTAAAAAAAAGATCGATCCTGGAATAAGATGCATGTCGATGAGAATAAAACGTAAAGTCTCTATTTTTAGGGAACTTGCTTCTCCAAATGTCTACTAGTCCAGCCTCCATTGAGAGGTGTTTTAATGTCTTACTCATTCTAGGCCCAGGCAATTTTGAAGCGGGTTGTCTATCTTCCCGCTGGGACATAACACAGTTAAAGTCCCCTCCTAGAAGAAGAATTCCACAGCCATGCTTGAATATTATATTGAAGATTGTGCTAATAAACCCAGGTTCATCCTCATTTGGAGCGTATATGTTCATGAGAGAAACCTGAATTCCATCAATAAAACCATTGACCAGAACATATCTCCCCTCTAAATCTTTAAGAACTCTAGTTGATGTAAAGTTAACCTGTCTATGTATTAAAATAGAAACTCCCCTCTTTCTACCCGACTGATGTGATGAAGAGTACACTTTATCTGCCCACGATTTCTTTAGTTTTTCATGTTCTATTTCTGATTGGTGTGTCTCTTGTAAAAATGCTATCTGACAATTTAACTTTTTTAGCTGACAAAGAATGTTTTTCCTCTTTATGGGGTTATGAAGGCCTTTGTCATTATAACTTATGACCTTAAGGGGTCCCATAAATCAAGGGTGACAATACCTGTAATCATAGTATTGCTCTTAAATTAAATTATGGAGATAAGAGGCAAATGCAGGGAGGAGGCCAAAAAACATATGCAATCCACACGTATGTGCATGTTAATGCATGGATACAAAAGACAAGTATTACGGCTAGTGGGAAACAAGAGAATGCAAAAAGGAAATTCATTTTGAAGAATTAAGATTGAAAGGAATAAATAAAAATAAAAATTATGTGGTGCACATTTAATAACGAATACAGCAGTGTTATCAGTATCCTTATTACCCTTATTTTCACTGTAAGATCCCTGCGGAGCAGTGGGATCAGCAAGCGCTGAATTGAACAACACTGTGAAGAAAGCCATGAACTTGGCCAACATTACTGTCCAGACAGTTTTTTGGGCCGTAGGCCCTTGCTGCCATTCAGAACAGGCAGCTATACGAGCATTAGCGCAGAATGCTTGGATAAAGATCCAAACAGAACTCAGGTCGTCAGAAACCACTCAGGCTCCCGCAGAACACCCCCCCCCCCCCCCAAAAAAAATAAAAACTAAAATTACGACCACCTAACATAATTTAATCCCTACGCGTAATGTCTATAGGATAGGGAGTCAGTCGTATCATTAAGCTGAAGACTTGCTTTAACGAATATATCAATAAATGTGTAAATTAAATTGGGATTAATTGGAAATACAGCTGTGTAAAAATATGCTGCTCAGTAATTGCTGGACATTTATATATAATCCCCTTAAAATCAAATCAAATCCTGACTATATGGTGCCATCCTGCATACCATCAGTGGCTTGCACGATTACCCATCTAATACAGAAAAAACGCGCGCAGCCCCGGACAAAAAAGGCCGGCATTGAACATCATCTGATTTAAGACAATAAATGTAAACCAGTCAGCAGTTTCATTCACAGAAAAGGATACAGTTCAGTTCTCCGTTTCAGTCGAGGGAATTATCTCCCTCCTTACATAGTCAGTAGCTTTAGCAGCGTCCAGAAATTCCTTCTCCACATTGTTATGAGAAATGCGGAACTGGGCAGGAAACAAAATACCAAAGCGAACATCGGATTGTCTACGAAGCAGTTTCCTGATGTCCGTAAAGGCCGCTCTGGCCTTAGCAACGCTAGTTGTGAAGTCCGGGAATATTGCGATTGGGCTTCCATTCCAGTTTAATTGCCTGCCTCGGTCCCGAGCCTTCCTAAGAATGTCCCAGGCGTCTCCTTCATTATGTAATTTCGCGATGATAACCCGCGGTTTATCCCCAGCAGTCTTCCGCATAGTGCTGCGATGTGAGCGTTCGACCCGCACCTCTTTCTCCATCTGCAACACCTCCTTTAACAGTTTGGAAACGGCCGCAGGCGAACTCGATCCTGGCTGCTCGGGTACTCCTGTGATTCGTATGTTTCCCCTCCTCATCCTGCCCTCCATGTCCTCACACTTTGCCCTTAATTCTTCCACTGACTTCTTTAAATCCGTTACATCGGCCTGCACCGACACCACTTTATCCGTCCACTCAGACGGGCCCTTTTCGATATCTTTTATGCTTTCACCTGATCTATTCCGGCGCTTGTAGCGGCCGTGTTGTTAGTTATTTCAGTTCTTACCTCCCGTAGTTCTTTTCTTATCAACTATATATATTATAACAATAATTATAACATATATAATAACAAATTATTATAGAGGAGATGTCTTTTCTGAAAGTGGAAAGTATGTCTGCCTTTACCGTCTCGGCATCTATAGTTGTTTCTGTCCCGGGCGAGGGAGGGGTTTGCGGGTCGCTATCTGTACCCCTAGTCGAGGGGTTGCCAGTGTTAACAGGCCTCGAATCGGCCGATCCGTCGAACTTTTGCAGACGTTTCAACCAATGAAAACATCAGAGTTGTCATAAATCAGTACAATCTGTTTTCGAATTTGACTGCCATGGCAGCCATCTTGAAAATATAATTTTGACCCATTTGTCAATAATTTTTGCAGTGGAGCTGCCGGATAGCTCACTCTGTTAAGGCACTGCCTTGCAGTGCAGAAGTGACTATCACGTCGCGGGTTTGAGCCCCGGTCGTACCAACCAGCAGTGGTCGGCAGCTTTTTCAGAGTAGCACACAATTGGCCGTCGTGCTCCAGGGTTTCAAATTGGGAAGGGACTGCTTTGTTCGTTGCTCAAACGCCTCCTGTTGCCCAGACGGGCGCTCGTCAGGAAGATTCAGGAAGTGTGTTAATGTCCGGGTATCCTCCGCCCTCGTTCTGACCTTGCGAAGATTCAACCAATGAGTGTATAAGAAGCAGTGGCTGACAGGCACGTGCTTCGGAGGAGAGCCATGAACTGTCCTCACTCCTGAGATGGCAGCAAGGGGTCGCATACGAGCAAGCCTTGTACGTAGTTCACCAGTTGGGCATTTCAAATTCGGGTGGGATTGGGGATGCCAAATTTAAAAAAACAAAAAGATTTCCACAGTGATTCAGGTAAAATTTAATATTTCGGTACAAAGCAGCATGACTCAACCAATGTTTTTTCTGTATGTGCATTTCGTTCTTGATTTGATCTCTTTCATCAGACCATGACCATTGACTTGACTTGAACATTCTACTCTGCAACTACTTTTCTTTAGCTGAAACCATGTAGTCATCTACCTACCAGAATGGACACCCAAATTCATTCAAGAGATCTGGACCCAATTTTGAATTTGGTCACAAAGGCAGCCATCTTGAAAATGACGTTCTGACACATTTTTCAATCATTTCTTGAATTTTATAGCGGGGGATAAAAATCTTCTCATTTAGCATTCTTTGGCTGATGGAGCTGAAATACTGAGAACATCTTCCAACCAGCGAGGTCACCAAAGTTATTATAAATCGCTGCAGTTTCATTTCAAATGTGGCTGCCACGACATTAAAAATGACTGTTCGGCCCATTTGTATTCAATTTCTGCAGTAGTTCAGTTAAAATTAGCTGTTTGGATATTATGTAAGCGTAACAAGCAAATATTTAGCAAATATTTCCTTTCAATGATAATGTGTATTCATGTATTGTTAAGTTACACTGAAAGCTGTTAGGAATGCTGACCAAACCTTGTGCAGATGATTGAGAAAGTTAGAATGACTTGATGAAGTTAGTATGGGCTGCAATAGAAACATGATTACTGCAGTATGCGCCTTCTTTACCCATTTTCAATCCAAAAGTTGAATGACCAGGTGAGCTACACTGCCCGCAGCACTATTTTTATTAATTCTTTTCATTTCTGTGCATTTTCAGTGTCTTTTGATCTTCTTGAAACTGTCTTTATAAGCTGTTTTTCTGTATTTATAATGCCTTTTAATAGCCTTCATCCTCAAGGTTTGAGATGGATGATGATTTTATATGAGTGGTCATGCTATGATTTTGTCTACCTGGGACTGATGTGGCTTGTTTTCAAGATTATGGGCAGAGTATGGAACAGCTGAGGGCACAGATTTTTGTTTTTGTTTCCTAAATTCTTGTTAAGATGTAGTTCTTGCTCCAGAAAATGAGATCTCCTGTACCCTAAGCGAATGTAATTTTTATGGGGCATGCACATTTTTGCTTAAACCCTTTGCGCAGAATACAAATAATGCCTTTTTTTTTCCTGTTTTGCATGAGCCTATTTTGGCTTTATAACTCAGTGTTTATGTCACAGAGACTCTGGAAAATTAATGCAGTAATGCAAGACATTTGGAAATTGAATTATTTAAGAATTAACTTGCAGAATTTAAGGATGTCGGCATCTATAGCTGCACAAAGGGGTTAATAAAACTAAGCATTAGTTAATGTGTGTGTCAAACTTGCATTTAATGAGTTTGAAAGTTGCATGGTTAAATTTAGGACGGCTTGTTGTTTAAACACAAACTTACCTGTGTTCACAAAACAATGCTCACTTACTTGAAAGGAGGTTTTTTTAGTGGGTAATAGTTTATTCTAAATGGTCGACTTAAGCAGTGCTTATATACTGAACAACAAAAGAAACGCAAGTTTTTCTGTGTGGTTTTGACAAGGGGGTATGAGCCCTGTTGAGTTTTCCAACAAAATACAGAGTAAAGTTGGTGAGCAGTACCCAATGGAGCATGAGTTTGCAGACAAACACGATCATGTGTGATTGCGAGCACGTGTATGAATTAAAGGAGGTGCAGCATGTTTAGAGCAATACTGCAGCGTCGCCAAAAATTGGGAGTGGCGATTTCTTTGGTGTATCCGGGGTCTATAAAAGCAAACGGTAACATTCGACATTTACCGCATTTTCACGATGACACGCCTCACACAAAATCTCAGGGAACGCACCATTGTTATGCTTCATGCTGGTATGACGGGTCGCAACGTTGCCAGAGGTCTTAATGTTCACGAATCAACCATCAGTGGGCTGTGGACGAGGTTCCGTGACACGGGGGCAACACGTAATCAGGATCGCCATATTCGCTTGGCCCATCTCCGTGACCATCAACTTGGTGCTAAAAATACAGCAAGAAATACCCCTGGAACTCACAACCCCTGTGTGGGTGGTCAGATGATCCGGCGTCACCTGCACGAGGTCCGCCTTGGAGCACGGAGGCTGTACTTCAGCCTGGTATTAACGGATGAACGCAGACGCCGTCGACTGGCGTGGGTAAGGGCGAGACGCAACTGGACTGTGCTAGATTGGGCAACCATTCCACTCACAGATGAGACGAGGTTTTGTCTCTCTCCGGCAGATGGCAGAACACGAGTGTGGCGCAGAACTGGTGAGCGATACGCCGACGCGGCGGTGATCCAGAGAGATCGCTGGGGTGGACCGAGCGTGGTGTGAGCTGGTATCAGTTCAGCACAAAGAACGAACCTTGTGTTCATCAATGGCAACCTTAATGGAATCCTTTATTTGGAGGAAATTGTACGCACTGTAATACTGCCGTTCCTACGACGCCATAACTTGACATTGCAGCAGGCTAATGCGTGTCCACACACGGCAAGGGTTGTGACTGATTTTCTTAATCAGGAGAACATTGCCACACTTCCTTGGCCAGCATTCTCTCTGGATATGTCGCCCATAGAGCACTTGTGGGACATTGTGGATCGTCGCGTCCGTGCCCGTATCCCGGCGCCAAAAACAGTGGGGCAACTCCAGAATGCTCTGAGGGAGGAATGGCAGGCGATTCCGCAACAAGAAATCCGTCATTTAGTGGGCTCAATGCGCAGAAGATTGGCTGCATTAATTGCAGCACATGGTGGTCACACCAGATATTGATTTTGACCTGATCCAGAATGCTAATTTCTCTTCATTTCTGTTAATAAACTCAAACACACTGTCACTGTCAGTCTCAAAAGACGTCCACACACAACCAAAAAGAATTCTCCCATATAAAGCATACTAAACTATACTTGCATTTTTTTTGTTGTTCAGTATATATCACCCAACCCCTTGTCATTCCAACCCATAAGGTTACTGCAGGGATGAGGGGGTATGTATTTGTTGGAGGGTGCAAAATGCATCAGATGACTGTTTGTTAGTCACTGTGCTCTGTGGTGGTAATAGAAAGATTACTAAGGTAATAATGGAGCTGGGAAAAGGCTCTGGGGCCTGCCTGCTTTTCGTAATCTACAGAGACTGATTCTGGTTAAAAGCAATAAAGGTGCATTAGCCCTGCACGAGACAGCGTGGCAAATGACGTTAAACCCACTAAATGCATGGGAATAAGCATTACTCCCCACATTGTGCAAATATTGATGCAGGAACATTCAGAATGAGTGCATAGTTCTCTAGATGTAAATTGTTTTCCGCTCTCCAAAGAATCTGAATTATGAGTGGAGTAATTTCTTTCTGTGGCCTTTGTGAATGTGTCACTGTCCCTTTCTCGGATGGGCTGGGACACTCGTATTTCTTCTCTACTGTCGCGGACGATAGGATGGCAAATTGGTGAAGCCCTGGTATGCCCTGAGATCCTTCAATGTCAGTTAATTCAACTTGGGCCCTTAACTTTATTCTTTCCAGTTCGTTTGAGGCTTGTTAATGATTAGCCAACCACCCACCCAGCTTTCACCACCGCACCCCCACTGCCCCCTCACGCACACAGGCGGTACCCTGCTGTGTCTCTCTGTCCCACAGTCTGATTCATTGTTTAATTGCTTGATTGAGGAGTTAGCTGGGGCATTGAGGGCCTTTGGCCTCGTTCAGCCCCGTCCAGGGCCGGGTAAGGAGCTTTGACTGAGGACAAGACCCAGTGTTAACTGTGCCAGAGTGAGGGCAGAACTGGGGCATATCTGCATTCTGTTTTGGTTTTTGTTCCTATTTTCTTTTCCCTTGCCTGCCTGTCGATCATGAATATTGAGCCTAGTGAAGAAAATGATGCATTTTATAATTCATTCATTTTTAAAAACTGAAATGCGTACTTATCGAGGGTAGGGTGCATTACTGGAACTTTTCATTTTGCGTGTCTACAGGTATGTCCTAGTGGAATAACTATTCTCTTAAAGATTTTGAATATGCAAAAGCATACATCAGAAAGCTGAATTGTAAATCTCACTCACCTTAAAATCTGTTGAATAAACTTGAACATTGTATGTCATTATAGGGAAGGATGAATTTCTTTGGACCGGGCTGAGTTTTTGCATCCAAGCAGCTGTAATGAACTCATTGTATTTTTTTTTTATTTTTTATTTTTTTAAATCTGTGCATTTTACTGAGAATGTGATTTGTTTATCCAGGATCAACGGGTGATATTGTTTTTAGTTCCGCTTGTTTGTATGTTTGTTTGTTTGAAACGTGGTGCGTACGATATTGCAGCAGTTATTTCCAAACTTAGCACACAGATCGGCCATGGTCCAGTATACCAGCCACAAAATTCAACAAAAATAATTGCAGAAATTAACAAGTTTTTTTTAAATTTTTTTTATTGCCCTGTTATATCTGAACTTTGTTTGAATTATGGCTGACAAACAATGCTACTACTAAGAAGGTGGTGCTGTGAGGACACCCCTCCTTGGTAGTGGGGGGCCATTATTGGGGGGCGGGGTCAAAAATATCAAATGTCCGTAAAATCATCAGTTTTCATTTGGTCATTTTAAAATTTGATGTGCGGCATCTTGTTTGAGATCTTATAGTTCATAAAATACTTTGAGAATTACCCCATAAACTCCTGGTTTACATGGCAACCAAGTTTTCTCCTTAGAAGTAAGGGGAATCAACTCTTCAGTGCTAAAATACCTGCCAGTTGCTGCAGGTTAGAAATAAAAGTTTAGTGGCTATTTTTTGTTGAAATAGAATTAACACAAAAGCAGTGAAAAGCTTGCTGGGATGAGGTATGTTGCGCCTTCCACTGCTTGTTTTAGATGTTTTGGGTCTTCCCTGGTTAAAACCACAACCCAGAGGAAACGGTCACTTCAAGCGTTACATGTAATTAAGAGGCGTGAAAGGCCACCCCTCCTTCATGCACACACCTCGTGTCCCCCTCTCATGAGACGTCTTCAGCCCATAAGAGGATTAAATGATAGTGAATGGAGGCTTCAGCAGATAAGAACAACGACGGGTTTAATATTCACCGGGCACCAGAAGTGCCTTTTAGATTTTGACGGATAAGCTGCAAACAAAAGAAGTAAGCAATGACTGAACATTTTAACAGCTTAGAAATCAAGAAAGTGTGTCTTTTTGAGGAAATTATGGAGTTATGCGTATATCCAGATCAATGCGTACATCCACCTCTCCTTATGTCTTTTGATATAGTGCGCTTATAAAAGCATCAATGAACTGTTGGTATACAAATTTCCTGGAATGAACTAGCATAAAATCTATAAACTGCCAAATTTATCTTTAGTTAATTAAATCTATTTTAAAATGTCGCCTTAAAAGTACAAATGCATTGAATTTTCAAACGTGAATGCTACTAAATTGCGTCTGTTTATGACAAAAGAAATGGTTATCAAGGTCACTGAGTGAGGTAAATGTCGTGTTATTTAAAAATCATTCAGTTATTGCAGGGCTGGTGCAGTAAATGGCCAAGTAAAAGATCTTTAAATAGGCTTAATCAGGACATGCTCTACGCCCCTTAAATGCTGCGGCTAGAGGAAGATGAATTTCTATCACTGGGACAGGCGTCGGGCGCTTATACTTTTGCTGATATGAGAAGAAGGAATTATGCAATTAAATTGAAAGCTACTGGGCCCTAAGACATTTGGGTGTATGGGTTTGAAAAGGGGTATTTCGTTAAAAAAAAATCCCATCCCTGGATTGTTTTCCGCTAAAAATTTGTCAGAGGGTGAGATGCTCCCACATTTGTCATTTTCTCAAATTTGTTTGATGTAAATTTGCTGTTATTGGCTCAGCACTGACCCGCCTCAGGACAGCCAGCCTGCACTCGGCTCAGGCTTTCCTTTTCCCACGCGGGCGTTTTTCATCACGGCTTACGCAACGTTGTGCTGGGTCAGCCTCTTGCTCGCTGAAAGCACCCTTTTTGCACCCCTCAGCCATTGTGTGGGCCCTGAAAAGAGGACCTCTCGCTCGTCCTGCCCTGGCAGTGGCCATTATGCGCGCTGTCTGTCAGCGCTCGGCGCACAATGCGCAGCGACTGCCTCTAATTGTGAGCGCTGTGTTGCGGCCCGTGTTGGAGCCTCTCTCCTCCCCGTCCTGCCCTGAATCGGTACAGCCCCTACACCAGAGAGGAGGCTGCATGCGCACCTGTGGGATTGGGTCGCTTGGCCTCCTTGTGGCCATACCCCCTCCCCCTCTGAGGCCACAGCACCTGCTCCAACTGTATCTTGGACTCTCCTCCCACCTGTTCCTGAGACACTAACTCTTTCTTGCCCTCGGTTTCCTAATCCTTCTCCGTCATTCTTCGTCTCTTCTGACTACTAGTCTCTTCTCTCACTAGCCCATACAGTTCGGCACATACTCTGTCCTCACAAGAGCTCTTTGCCATTAAATTTCTGCGCTGGCTCATCCCTGAAAGCCCCTCTACAGACGGACAGGGGGAGAGAGAGAGATATGGAGAGAGAGATGGACAGTGAAAGAGGGTAAGGGAGAGAGAAGGATGTGGAGAGAAAAGGAGAGGGAGAGGCTGGGGTTCTGCTGCTCTCGTGAACATATATAGAATTCTCAGGGAAGGAAACCTGTTCTCGAGCTCGTATTGTTCCCAGATGGCAGTAGCCGCAGAGCATGGAGAGGGCTTTCTTTTTATTCTCGATATTTAACCTTCTGGATTGTGTTGTGGAGAAGGATACGGCTACTTATTTCCAGGTACTTATGGAATAGCACTCTTTGTCCAATCCCATGCCTGCAAGGTTGCGATGGCGAAGTGCTGCATGTGTTCTGTGTTGTTCCTCCCACAGCCCTTAAATGAGCTTGGCTTGGCTTGTTGTCTCTCCCTGCAGACATGGGAGTCCTGGAATACTCTCAAGGGCATGCAGATTATGCTGACAAAAAGGGCACACCTGGTGCCTTTGCAAGGCATCATGGGAGGAGGAAGAGTTGAGTTTTTTCTTTGTTTAAGATGGGCCGCCACAAATCTTTTTATTTAGCTGTTTGATTAGTCCCGAAGAGGTTCTTCATTAGTTTGTGTGCATTTTTTAAAAATTTTTTTATGGTAGCTCAATGAGATTTGCGTTCCCCTTTAGGAAAGGAAAAAAAATAGTTCCACAGAATGTATTAAATCCCTGCTTTAGTGTGGATTTGAGAACTTCCTGGTGCACTGCTCTCCAGTTGAGATGTCATTAGTTTCAGGTTTTGTGCTGACTTCTCATTTCATTACTCCTACTTTTAGGGAATTTGGAATTTCACACGTCTGGGACTATGTTCCTACCAGCCATGGGGTCTTAAGGGTGCTCCCTAACCACTCCATCTCTCTTCTCTCTCCATCCCTCTGTGTCGATCGGTCTTGGTTTTCTCTGGAGAGAGCCATCTCTTCACCAACTCCTATGCCAGCAGAATGGGGGACGACTGCTAGCATTTTCATGCCGTCTTTTTCCACCTGTGCCCTGTCAGAATGACTGCATCTGCATATATATGCCTGCCTTCATTTTGCTGTCTAACTGAAGACATGCCTTGGTCATAACCCCCCTGAAATGGATTGCCTATGGTAGTTTCCAGGCGTTTCTATAATCTACCCAGGAAGGGAAGCTCTTGTCAGGCTACCAAGGACAGTTTACAGGCCTGTGTCATGCTTGCAGAATATGGAAACGCAAGATGGCCTTTCCTGTCCGAAACCAACAAGGTTAATACATGGAGCCAATGCAGATCGCTGCACGCCTGCATTATTTCCTGTTTCTTGTAACCGCAGATCATTCGCATATGTGTCCCATTATAAACTTAATAGCTTCTCCGTCAAGAATAATGTATAATTTACGTCGTCATTTTGACAGGAAAGGGAAAAAATATCTGCGAGATTATGGCAAATCCGTAATTATTGTGAAGACAGTGAGTGATGAAAAGTAGTGTACCTATTTTTACCTGAATGTGTGATAAATGTTTTACTTCGGTCTAATTGTCAGTGCGGCTGTAATAAATCTTGGATGTGCAAGACCTCCCTGGCGTAATTGGGCGTACCGCCCTATGGAGGAAATGTATTCTTTGTACGTATGGATATCATTTGCTTAAAAATAAATATGAGCCTGTAAAGGGACAACCAAAAGAATTACAACACTGTATCAGAGAGTCTGTGTTTGTGTGTGTGTGTGTGTGTGTGTGTGTGCGCGCGCGCGTGTTTTGTGTTGGTGTTAGTGTTACGACGTTCATGAATACAAAGGTAATAGAGGATGTTCAAATGATGACACGTACACTTTACACTTGCCGATGCGGTTATTGTCGGAAATTGGAAAAATCTATCCAATATCTACATATTTAATTTCAAATACGAGAATCGGAGGAAATAGCCTATTTTATTGCATGACTTGAGAAATTTTCCGGGGTGAAGAAAAGACAAGGGCTGCTGCTTTTGTCATTAGACATTGCCAATGGCGTTCTTTAATTTTACCAGAAAAGTAATTGTTTCATAACTCCTTGCTAGGCCCTATTGTATAACAAGAATTTTGCCCCTCTGCAAAATGCATTGCCTACGTAACTACACGCAGCTGTTGAGACCTGTTTGCTTCCATTTCTGAATTAACTGATGGAACAATTTGATAAATCAAAAAAATAAATAAAATTGACGGACGCACGGAATCGCTCAGACTCTAAAAATGCTGTTTTTCTTTCTCCTCCCTTGGGTTACGCTTGTGCATGGAATTTCGTGTCTTCTCTCCTCGGGCTCTCGTTATTGCGCTTGATGGCAATTGGAGATGCGGATGCAGTTTGATCATTGAAAGCCCATTTTGCCGTTGGAAAATAACGTGTTTCGTCTATCTGTAAGTGTATTTTTGAATGTACAAATGGATTAAGAACGAAGATGTTCGGTAGGCCTTTGTTACCTCAGTTACGTAGTCGAGACCTGTACAAATGCAGGGAACTCGGAGGTTATGAATAGCATTTTGAAAAGGCGTTTTTAGTCGCAGCACGAAAAGCGCTCTTAAAAGGAGAATATGTTAACACGAACCTTTGAGAGAAAGTTTCTATGCTGATTTCAAAATTTCAGGTTGTGAAGGTTTGCTATTACTTTTATTATTATTATTACTATTATTACTATTATTATTATTGATAATAATAATAATCTGGTCTTAATTTATTTGCGTTTTGGCGTCACATTCTTGATGTAGGCCTAGTCCTACCATTTTGATACAGTTGGGGGATTGCCGGTCGGCAAGATAAATTCATTTCTATAAACAGCGTAAAAGTCGTGAAGATCATTTGGCAATCAGAAAAAAATTCTTGCGGTCTAAACAAAATTTCCTCATCATTTCACCTTTTGGTGTAGGCTGATATGCCACTACGCAGGAGACACGTCCCTGAACCCTCTGTTCTGAAAACAAAAGAACGTTAACCGTCCGCGAGGTCATCGTTGTGAGAAAATGGTGCCGCCCCCACAACTCTCACTCCCTCTCTTCACTCCCGCGCGCTCACACACTCACACTCAGTCTCACACACCTTTTCAGAATGTACACACCCTGAGCGTTAATTTTTTTTTCGCATTTTCGGGTCGAGGACTGCCTCGCGCTTTTGAAATTGAATGTATTGTGTGGTTGACATGGAACAGAAAAACGTAGTCCGGGCTTGAACGAACGAAAAAAAAAAATCTGTAAGCTATTAATATTAATTTTATCTCGTGTCCAATTGAAAATGTGTTCCATAAGATATACTTACTTGCACTTACACTTAAAATTGCAAATTCCTTGGAGGACTTCACTCCATTACCCCAACTTCAAATGTCCTTATGGCATGTGTGTACATATATCTGTGTGTGTTTGTGTGTGTGCGCGTGCACACACATGCGTGTTTGTGTGTATGCATGTGTGTCTGTGTGTGCGTGTAAGTATATATATATATATATATGTATATGTGTGTGTGTGTGTGTGTGTGCGCGCGCGCGCGCATGTTTGAGGTGGAGGAGGAGCTTAGCTGGAGTTCTCCATGCCTGTTCGTGGAGCCTGTTCGGGGGGGGGGGACATGCATAAAGGCGGAGCCATTGATCAGGATGGGAGTGGGAGATGGGGGGCCCCTGTACTGTGAGCGGATGTTGGAGCAGCTAAGCCACAGATAGAGAGTGTCAGGACGGATTAGCGTTATGATGGGGCTCTGAGTAACTGTGGAAACATTCCCCTCCTCTCTCCCCTCTCTCCCCCCTCTGGAGGTCACTCACCTCAGAGGGTTTCCTGTCCCTGTGGCTTTGGGCTAATCTGGACCAAGATGGGCCAATGCCATCCAAAGAATGACCCAGCACCAGCATGGAAGTCTTTTTTTAATGAACGGCATGCTGTCCCCCCCCCCCCAAAAAAAAAAGTCTTCATAAGTCTTCATCCTGAAGCCTGTTACACGTGTGTATACACACACTCACGCACATGCCCATTGACCCGCATAGACGCACGCACACACGCCTGCACATTCCGATGAGTTCTGAGACCTAATATTGAAATGGAATATATTTTAATATTTTTGTCTGCGGTAATTTGTACTGTGCCTAATTGTAAATCATTGCCATTCCTTTATTTAATGTATTGCTTCAGCTACCTAATCGTTGTTCGCATGTAAATTGAGAGCAAAAAGTTATTGATTTACAGAATTACGACATTCGTACAAGCAGGATGCATTTAAAGAAACATATATTTGTATGTGTGCACACACTCTCTCTCTTTTGCGCTCACACACACACACACACACACGCACACTCTCATCCCCCATTAGGGAAGGATCTGTTGATTACTTTGCAAAAGCCCGATGCTCATGTCTGCAAAAGGGATTTAAATGCAGAGTAAATAAGCATTGATTTCATTTGATTCCTCAAAATGGAAGCTAATGGTAATGCACATGTATTTGTCAGGGTTTATTTGGGTCTTTAAAAAGGCTGTCACTCAGCACTAGCGTCATAAGAAAATTTGTACTTGTGCTGTGTTTGAGGGTGGTCCCGTGTCTTGAGTGTTTCTTTCATTCAGTTGTCCAGAATTACCCACACATTTTAAAATAGTTTGTACACGGAGAGTCTAATGTAGCATCAGGTTTCTGAGATGAATTGGTGGTGACTCGCATGCAAATTTCTCCAGCTTAATATCAACTCAACATGCGTGTTCTTGTAAAGGTGGTGGGGGTGTCCGTCATTAGCAGAAGATGAGCCCTGTCTGCTAATGAAGAAGGATGTGTCTAGAGTCAAACTGGTTGCACCAGGCCTATTATCTGCCAGCAGAGAACGAACAGCAGGGGCTCTGCTGGTGGGGGGCACAGCCAAAATTAACTCTTCCCTCTCCTGGTTTATGCAGTAAGGGGATGTCGGGGGCAAGTCAGATTTCTCGCGCAGCGGAGAGGAATGTAGCTGAGTGTGCGTGAATTTTGGGGGAAGACAAGTGGAGGTTTGTTTTTTTGTTCAAGGGGCTCATGGCCCAGGACACTTGGTTTTTCGGGAACTGTATCAACTTGTGTTTTTTTTTTTTTTTTTACATTTTGCAAACATTGCGGAATCATACATTTTCTGTGGAGTGATGACCTGGTTTTCAGTTACAAAACGTCGCTGGTTGATTTTAGCTTCACTGCTCGGGTTACTCCGTGGACACTGGCAAAGGGGGAGGTGGTCTGGGAGCAGAACAACAGATGGATGTGGCTCGGGGTGGTGGGGGGTGCCGGCCTCAAAGTGATGAATGAATCTGGATTTACTCCCCTTGTGAACACGATGGTTTCTGCAGGTCAGAATCAGTCCCTGTTTTGCAGTTTGTTTACACTGCTGCTATTTGAGGGATTGATCTGCTGCAAATCGTGTGAGTGTGAGCAAGCGTGTGTGTATGACTGCTGCTATAACAGATCATAAAGGATTTACCACATTGTCTTCCAGTCAGTGTCCTTCAAGAGAAATTCTCTGGTCGCTGTAAAGCTGTGGTCATGCCTTACACAATCTCACACACACACACACACACACACGTGCACGCTGTTGGTCTTTTAACGAAAGGGGAGAACAAAAAACGGGAGTAAAGTTGCTGCACAGGTCATGATATAGTGACCTTCCAGAAGATTCCAGAGGTGCATAATTGAAACATTTCCACCATCTTTGTAGTCAGCTGTACTTGTCAAGGGCCCACAGGCATTTCGACTCCAGTTTCACTCTGAGTGTCACACACTTCACAGGAATTTTACCTGATGAACGTAAAGCGCACCTGCACTCCTGCACCAGAATCTGGCCTTTGTTGTTGAAATCATGCAGAGGTCCATTCAGAAATCCTGCAGAAAGCACTGCGTTTCAGAAACACGTTTCCTTGATTACTGGTGCATATTCTGCTCACTCTTTGAGGCTGGACATTGATTTCATTGTTGCCTGTTGGACAATGCAACGTTGTGGTTTTTTAATAATTTATAACAGTTTTTTTTTTTTCTTTGAGTTTTTGTTAAAAAAAAAACAAAAAAAAAATATATATAATATAAAATAACTAAAATTTTCAGCTCGCCTTTTTCAGCACACTCTTTCGGTTTCACACAAACTGCATCTGTACACGCCCTCCCATCTTTCAACATAAATAGTTTTTCTCTCAAATCCTGCATGTTGCCTTGAAGAGCACTTGAACAGTCATTGACTCGAAAGAGAGAAACTGTCTGGGTTGAAAATTATAGAACTGATGGTCTGATGGGGAAAAAATGAAATGAATGCAAGTAAACTTTCCCACCCTTGACCAGGCATTTTTTGAACAGAAACCTTGTGGATCTTCTGAAACCACCCATTTATTTAAGTTGTAAGATTGAGACCACTTTTTGACAGTGGAATAGTTTTGATTTTAAATGAATGATGATTGCTAGTAGTATGAAAATATGTTCAATCAAGAAATATATTTGATATTTTTCTGTACTATATTTTTGTATGAATTATTTATTTTGAACCTGTATTTACAAAGTCAATCCAACAGTTATGTTTTTATTAATTTTACCTTGGCATGCCTGCACAGCTGAAGTTTTGATACAATGACAAAAACAATATCATGATTAAAAGGGAATACTATACTGACAAAATGATATTTTCCTGAAAATATCCAGGTGTTATGTCTTAAAATTGTAATATTAATTGTAATATTGATATAATTTTGTGTTCATACTTTTTTATTTTTAATTGCATTGTAACATATCAAGAGTTTGAAGCCCTATGGTGATATCTCCATATTTTGTGATTTTGAGATTTTTACCTCCTATCACACATTTCTATCAGCTAATTCTTGGAGCAGAATAATTAAATGTCCATACGCCTCAGTTTTAAAAAGAATTCACATTATCTTTTTGTGGTATGGCCAACAAAATCTGCTTATATGAATTAAACATTGATATTTTGATGAGTAAACATGAACAGTATTACAAAATCATCTGTCTTCCATTGCAAACAAACTTAACTTCAATCTATCACCATTGTGTTATGTCATATCAAGTGCTAGAATTGTTGGAGCACAGAGGTGACATGTCCATTTTGGCAAGTTTGGCCATGATGTCGCAGTACCACACTTATGAAAACGTACGTGTTCAGTCTACTTCTGAACCATGCAGTAAGAGAGTGACTGACATAAAAATCATGTGAATGATGTACCTGATTTAATAGAACTTAATGCAAACCTAAAAATCAATTTTTCTCAAAACCTAAAATGGACATATTACCATTGCGCTCCAAACCCTCGATATTCACTTGCAAATTGCTGTCAGTGTTTGTGTGTTTACTTTGGTGCTTGTTCAGATTTTTTCAAAAGTGCAATTTTTACTTGTTCTTTAGTGCTTACACTGATGTCCTTGTCCTAGCTGGCAGAATAAAATCTGCTTAATAATGCTACATTAGAATACCCATTTAGTTAGTTATCGTTATTCTTTAGTGGTAATGCACTTTGATTATCATCAAACAAACACAAAATGGACATGACTGGTTGTTTCTGTGAGCGGGGCAGTGTTAGCCTGCAGTGGAGTAATTAGGGGAGTTAAATTGATCATGTTCATGACAGCACTGGTGCTGCTCTGCTGACTGTATACAGCTGCACTTAGAACCGGTTGCTGTGATACAGGGTGCCTGGGTTATTAAGGCCTTTCAATGCGGACCCCTCTCTTTAATGCACAAGGTCCTGCTTTTCTCTGCCTTCCCACATCTTCTAATTATGTGTATGTGTGCTGATGGACGCCGAGGCAAAGACGGATGACCAGGATGTGTCAGCTGGTCTCGCTCTGTTTTCTCTCTCTCTTTTTTTTTTTTTTTTAAATAAGGCCAGGCTGGTTACTTCAGCCTGTTACCAGCCCCCAGCCGCCCCTCCCTCTCATTGCTTACCGGGACCTTTGTGTTGTTCCATTTCTCCACAGGCGCTGGAGTGGACAGAAGAGGACCTCAGTCAGCTGACTCGCTGTATGGTCAAGTTCCCCGGGGGCACACCGGGTCGATGGGATAAGATCGCACATGAGCTGGGCCGAACTGTGGCTGACGTGAGTTTTGGGGGGTGTGAGGTTTGGGGGTGCATTCATGCTTCCTGGATGTATGATGGGGGTGAGGGGTGGTGATTTTGATTGACAGGGCAGATAAAGAACAGGGGGAGGAGAGTTTTGATTGTGATTGTTCTTGGACAATGGAGCAGTGGAAGGGGAACTGATAGCTATTCAAAGCAGGAGGTGATGTGAGCATGATTGTTGCCTGTTGGTCACTAGGCAGGCTAGAGGGAGGAGTAAAATAAAGGAATTAGTCCCGAGAAGCAGTGGGTTACAGTGATTTTATAACGGCGGAGGGACGTTTTAAGGCACGACGCGCAGCAGAGTGCTTTAGTGCCCCTCTGCCGTTATAAAATCACTGTTACCCACTGCTTCGAGGGGCTTATTGCTTTTATAAAAACAGTTACCCTACATATAGCCCATGAAATAAACACACAAGAAAAATAATCAACGAGTTATTGGTAATAATGCAACAATAAAATTGAGAACTATTCGTTCTTCCATCAAGCATGATAGAGTGGACAGAATGGTTGGCAAACAACACAGACGCTACGATTGCTTTTTCATCTAGCGCCATTATGTCACATCAGGCTATTTGGGCTCATTAATGTAGATATACTATGAAAGCAGGCTATTTGGAATGTCTCCTTTGGTCTCCCGTAGACCCTGTTAAATAATTTTTCTTTCGTTTCGGTTTCGGTTTTCCATGTTTCCTTGTTCTCAACTCGCACCGATCGGCCATATCATTACAACCAGCTGTGAGAGTAGGGAACAAGATTAACTTTTGTCCTCAACACTAGCCGGTGTCCTGGAAAATATGTTGAATTTTGCATTAGTTTGCTGGCCAGATTGTAAATTAGCTAGCGTTCACTACAAAGGGTGTGGTTACCCTATACATAGCCCATAAACTAACCACACAAAAAAAAAAAAAAATCAACAATTTATCGCTAATAATGAATTAACAAGCTAAAATGATATCAAACTCTGTAATACAATAGCTAGCTAGGTAGATAGCCAACTGGTTAGCGGGTTATAAGGCTAAACTTCGCTAACACTGACATACCGAGCTAAAAGTCTTGAAACAAACATAATGAGTCAGTTCAGCGCCAAGTAGTTGGCGGCGGGTAGGGATATTTTGTGCTGTGGTCTGCCTCAAAATGCTGTGGGTTACAGTGATTTTATACCGGCATGGAACCCAGCTCAGCCAATCACATTTAAGGATGGGAAGCACCCGTTTTATAAGTGCATTTATTGCTTGCTGGCCATTGATTGGATGTCAGCTTAATACAGGTATGCTAGACTGTGGAGATGGGAGTGAAAATTGTTCTACAAATACAGTCATGTCCTTACGTTTTTGGACAGGAGCACAGTTTTCATCATTTTTTTGCTCTGAATCCCGCCACAATGATTTTGAAAAGAGGCAATCAAGATTTCTTTTAAGTATAGACTTTACACTTTTATTTAAAGGTTTTGCTAAAAAAAAGTGTATTAACCATGTAAAAATGGTTACCATTTTAATCCAATGACCTGAATTTTTGGAGTTGAGCTCTAAAAGTAATCAGACAAACTGTAATTCGTAAGTTGAATTGTCATGTTAAGCACTTGGGTGCAGATTTTCAGCCAGTGACCGCCTAAGGCCTTGAACCCATGGACATTACCGGATGGAGGGTTTCTTCCTTGGTGATGCTTTACCAGGCCTTCACTGCAGCAAACAAATTTAAGTTCTGGCTTGTTCTTGGAGTGTTATGCCTTCAGTGAGTTAAAGTGCATGCTTGATTGGATTCAGGCCAGGTGATTGACTTGGCCATTGTGAAATATTCCACGCTTTTGTCAAAAAAAAAATTTTGTTTGGCTGCTTTCCCTGAATGCTTTGATTGATTGTCCATCTGCATCATTCAGTGCTGTCTCATGATTTTTGATGAATATGGGCAGAATCTGAGGAGATGATTGCCCGTACAATTTTGCTCCTTTTTTCAGCAGTGACATCATCTGTAAATGTTAGGGAACCAGTTCAATTGGCAGCCACACTCCCCACGCCATAACAAAACCTCAGCCTGCTTCACAGATGAGGTGGTAACTGTGTATCCTGAGCAGTTCATTCCCTCCATACTCTTCTCCCATCATTCTGCTTCATGTTGATGTTTGTCCCATAGCATACTGCTCCGGGAGTAACTAGGCTTTTTAGATGTTTTATGGCAAACTCTTGTTTTGTCATTCTGATTTTAGGCTTACAGATGGTTTATATCTCGCGGTAAACCCTGTGCACTTTCACTGGTGACGTCTTTGCTAGAGTTCAGTTTTTACTTTAATACGCCTTCCTGCCTGGAGGGTATTCTAAATCTGTCCACCTGATCTGAAGGGGTCTTTTTAACCAAATAAAGAATTACTCCGTCATCCACCACCGTTGATTTCAAGGTTTTCCAGGACCTACTCGTTTGCCCTTGTTTCTTTTTTACCAAATAGTTGACTTGGCCACATCTGATGACTCTGCTATATCTTTGATCAGATTGTTTTGATTTTTTCTGTCTAATAATGGCTGGCTTCATTGGCAGAGCAGGCTCTCACGGCATCATTTTGAAAGTTAACTGCAACAAACTCAAAAGCATATATCACGCTTGAAATCCAGTCTTAAATCTTTATTCTGCTTAGTACATAACAAGGGAATATGACGCACCTGGCTGTGCTGCCAATTGTCCAATAATATTTGGCTGCTTTAAGAGGAGAAGAGTGCTGATCTCTTTCACTATTTGGATGGAACTTAACATTTACATTGTGAGCGTACAAATGATTTTTGGCCGAACTCTGAGATGAATAATTCTTAGATGCGCATGTAGTAGATTTGAAGTGGTTTTGATAAAAGAAGCGTTTTATTAATTAATTAATTTTTTTTGTAGATGCGGACATCTTCAGGCTTGTGAACATGCTTTTCTTGCCTGTTGGAGCCGACGATGGGACTTGCTGTTAATGTGGCAGGGTTGCCTGATTTTCTGCTGCGCTGTCATACATGAAAGATTTGATTTATTTTTAAGAAGTGTTCTCATATGTAAGGCACCATGTTGTGCAGCCTGTCATGAAGAGATGATAAAATCAAAACCAGTACAAACCTCAGAAAGATGCTGTAAAGTACTTACTATAATTACAATGGTTGAGTTACACAGACGCAATCAGAGGTAATCAGTGGATATGATACGAAAATGTAAATGAAGATGGAGAGAAGGAATGTTTGATAGATGAGTGAAAAGAAGAAAGGAATGGGGGAGGAGGAGGGAGAGCGCATGAGGAGGTGGTGACAGGTCTGAGTTGGGGGTGGGTTAAGTGTGTGGGGTTGAGGGCCGAGACAGAGCCCGTGTTGTGTGGGGGCATTTAAAGATCCTGCTGAATTGAACCATTAAGGACCGCATTGTTCTAATCCTTCACATGCGCGCGGTCATGCCTGCGCGCGCGCGCACACACACACACACACACACACACACACACACACACACACACACACACACACACACACACACACACACACACACACACACACACGCAGATAAACAAGCGGACAATGAAATGAATGACTGGTCTATGTGTGGGGACCAAAAATTTATTTTCTCTTTCTCTCTTTTTTGCTCTTCCTCCATCTCTCTCTATCACAAACACCGCGTTCACAGACGCAGGCATACACACACTCACACTCGCAGGGGAAAGCGGGGGGCTCTCTTACTCTGTGTAATGAGAGAGGCACCCCCTCTAAATGGAGGAGGTCTTTATACCTGAAAATGTGCATTTAATGCGGACCATCCCCCCTCTCCTCACACACTAATCCTCAGGTCTTAGACAGGCTGTTCCCTGTGCTCCCCAGTGGTCAGTCCTGTGTACAGGGCCAGGGGACTCCACGCTGGATGAATATGGATGAAGGCCAGTCCAGCGCTTTCCTCCCCTCACACTGGATTATGCTCTGGGCTGAGGAGCTCTCTCCTCCAGCATGAGGCAGCAGAGGCATAGCGGAGGGGAGCAGAGGGCTTGCAGGGGGGGGGTGTTTGGGGCAGGGGTCGTGGGAGGGGGCGAGTATGCGGTAATGAGAGCCTGACTGGGTCCACTGAGAGGCATGGCCTGCTCATGTTACCTGCCTGTTAATGGAACTCATCCTCTGTGAGTTGTTGGGTTTGGAGGGGGGAGGGGGGGGCTAATCCTCAACCCCCATCCTACACACACACTCTTACACCCCCACACTGCACCTGGGAACTGGCTAGTGAGGACTGTGGGGTTTCTTTTGTTTTGTTTATGGGTAGAGGAGATTTTTGGGGTTCAAGCTGGCTATGTGAACCACTACTAGCCGCTCTCATGGGACCTGGAGCCACACACAGGGTACAGGGCTAACATAGCCAGCCCTCTGTCTACCATGGTCTTCTCTCATCTTTGGCTGTAACTGACCCACGACTGCACTGAATCCATTTTCATGTAATTTCAGATGTCTAGATATAGGAGAAATCTGGTATATTTGAGATTGTGCCTTTTTTTTTTTGAGTTATACTTTGCGTGAATAGCACTTTGTAAAAGCTGCTTAACCCCTCCATAAATGGTACATCACTGTCGCATGGGCTGTGCATTGACATCCATAATTACATCAAATAAAAGTGGCATATATTATGTGTTTATCACTTTTGGCAAGGGAACCTCAATCAATAGTGAATTGATGACACCTTATGAGCAGTTATAATTGACACAGGCACTTGCTGAGAGTTGTGTCATGGTGGTTACAGAGTTGTCAAGCTATTGGCTTTTATTAAGAGGACCTTCATGAGAGCTGTATAAACAAAGCAAATCTGTTGGCAGAGATGCCTTCTTTTTTGGCTTCTAACCAGCACAGGGACTGAACAGCCTTTGGAAACATTGGGTCTCATTTACACAGGGTGCGCATTCTGTGTGACCACAAAAATGATGCGTACGTCAATTTCTTTGTGGATTTCGGATTTATGAAAACAAACTTGGCATTAAAAAAAGCAGGCAAAATTAATAAGATTATGCATATATGAAAACCTTAAAGTTAATCCTGAAGAATTCAATATAAATTGCATTTAGCCTACCCACGGTCTTATGAAGTATATTTTTTATTATTCACCCTTTCTCTTTTTTTAAGCACACACCATATTTAATTTGAAATACAAACCAATTTTTGTAAATTGGAGCCATTCAAAATAGTAATCAGAGCTGGCCCATCAATACTTCGGCCATTTTCCTCAGGTCTGTCGGGGAATTAGTTTTGAGGATGGATTCTTTAAACACGTATGGTTTTTAATTGTTATCCAATGGGTCCTCAAGAGGTCTTGTAGATCCATTGAAATAAGATTAATCCTCAGATCTGGGCCGGTTTGATCTGAGTTAATACATCTTTTTATTTTTCTCAGTACACTTTAGAAAAATTGGTATAAGGTCAAAGTGAATTGCATTGCAAATATGTGCATGTTCATATACATTAGTTGCAAATGACAAATGCAGTATTTTCTCCATCAGGTTACTTCAAAGGTGAAACAAGTCAAGGATTGTGTGACTAACACATCAGGTAGGAAATTAGACTATCATTTCATGTGCTGCAATTTTGACTCTGTCTTTGGTTGCACAGAATTATTTTGCTATAATATGCTTCACGCGAATTGGAAATGTGACTCTGCTGCAAACAGCTGGAGAGGAAAGGTGGTTTCATATTCATATCCACCGACTGCATGAATTGGATATGAATGAATGGATAGAGAAAACCATATTTGCAGCAATGTGGGTGGATCTCCTATATGCTGTACAAGCCAAAGCATCTACTTTGCATTTAATTCCTACATTTCTTTTCATGTGTGGCATATTATGTTCCATTTTAAAAACACGATGCCTATATTCCTCTAATATTTTACAGGTTTGCATCCCATAAAGTGACCTGGTTTCATTGTATCATTCAGCAAGCTAACTTTACCAAAATTTCTTGCCCCCAGTAACTCTGAATAGTAATAAACCATATCCCAGTCCATGTAAATTTGAGTTCATGCAATTGACAGAAATTCATACTGTGAATTTTTGTGTGTAAATGGCAAAGTTGTTCAAAACTCAGTCATCATTGACTGTTTTTTTCTTTGAATTCAGCATAGCAGTGATCTACTCAAGCAATATTGCTCTGTACTTAATATGAAGTATTTAATCCTTCTAGTGTATCATTATATGCAAGACCTTTGCAGAGCTGAGCTAATCAGAGGGCTATACTACGAAGCTGGCTTTGTGATTAAGCCTGACTTCAGCACTTAGTAAAACCAGGAACCTCTTCAAATCTGGAACATGGACAAAAGAAAAAGGAGCTGCTCTGAGTTTTACTTTAGCTTAAAGTCAGGCTTAGTCACGAAGCCAGCTTCGTACTCTATCCCCCTGGTGTTTTTCGTCCTTTTTGATTTCTGGTCTCTCTCCAGGGCTGGTGAAGCTCTCGGAGCTGCGCAGCAGTGCCCAGGTGGGGAAGGGCTCCAGGCCTGCTGTCCTGCCCGACAGCATCATCACACAGCGGGAGGGGGAGCCTCCGGAAGAGCTGGTGGGCGGAGAGGACGGGGAGGGCGGAGTCAGGCGGAGGAGGACAAATCGGACGGCGGGGGAGGAGAGGGAGAAGGAGAAGTCAAAGGGCCGCCGGCAGAGGGACTTCGACCCCACGGCGGTGGACGACGACAGCGGGGACGAGAGGAAGCCAGGGCGGGACCGACCCCAGCCCTCCGAGGAAATTTGGACTCAGAACCAGCAGAGGCTCCTGGAGCTGGCCTTGCAGCAGTTCCCCCGCGGCACAGCAGAACGCTGGGACAGGATCGCCAAGGTGGTGCCCGGCAAGAGCAAGGTGAGTGGGGTACATGCGTTCCCTGATGTGAATCTGAAACTAGGCAAATGGGGTCCCTCTGTCACGATGACAAAGGCAGCTTTGAGCTTAGTGTGTGTATGCAGATAAAGAATGAATGGGGGAAATGGGAAAGTAAGGGCCTGGTGCACTCAAATTTAACTGGACTAAGGCATAGTGAGCAACAATAGATCGACACGTTTCTAAGTGACTTTGGGGAGATATAATGGAGATCTAAGCTGACTGCTGGATATCAACGGTTTTTGTGAGTGGTGAAGCTCCAAGTTTCATGATTAAAGTGAGGTCAAAACACTGTATTTAAGTCTTGTAGATTTCTGTATAGTGGTGTCACCGCATCAGCTTGCGTGCTCCTTTCCTGCAGGAAGAGTGCATGATCCGTTACAAGCTGCTAGCAGAGCTGGTGCAGAAGAGGAAACAGGCAAAGAGCTGAGGCTCATGCACCAACGGCTCCGTCTATTCATCTGCCTGTCACGTGCCTTAGGACCTGTCAATCATCCATCTGGGCCCGCCCACTCTCCAGGTTACAGTTACCGCGGGGACTCCAGCATGCGGTGTCTCCAAAGTGTTTGTCTGAATCCCCAGACATCGTGAATAAATTGGTTTTATTTATTAAAGAATAGCCTGCAATTTATGTAACTTTTTTCATAGAAATGTCTTTTTATGCAACAAGGGCCACAATATGGATGGGCCTGAACCGTTTTTTTAATGCATTAAAAGAACTTTTGCACCGATATGAAACCAGTGTGTTCTCTTTGAACTGCCTGTAACCCAGGATGGCAATCATGAGCAGTAATGCGGAGAAAGAACTCATTGGCACTGGGATTAAAAAAAGTGATCAGAGTTGATACATGGAAAAAATTTTATTTAGCAACCAAAATGCTTCATATCTGGTTTAAAAATAAAGACCAGTTTCACTTACATTTCACATTTGGTGCCTTGACTGCAGGTCACAAAATATGAAATACGGAAGTTGCCTTCAAAAGGGCTTCCGTTAATTCAAAAAATAAAAGATGACCTGGCAATTTTATTCCTGTACACGCAGTACTTTAGTAGTCAAAGGTATAAAATCCAGAGTAATGGGGAAAGGATTCTCCCAATAAGCAATTACTCTGGGTTGAAGCTTCAAGTAGGAAGGAGGTAGGAAAGTTTTTACCCTGCAGTGAAGAAGTAAACTCAACAGCGCTAAAGTACTGTAAATCATCTTTAATTTAGAATTTCTGAAATCATTGCTTTACACTACAAAGGAATCCCGTATATCACAAATTCTTGCTACAAGCTGTATAAATCACGCATTTTTCTTCAGACATAAATAACCGTTTTGGTGCTGTTCTGAAATAGAAACTTTGAGATTTTTCTAACGCTGTACAAAGGGAAAGGTTGTCGTCAAAAAAAATAAAACAAAGTACAAAATAAGCACAGTCAAGAAAACGGTGCTTTCTTAAAATTTCTGAGAATTTTCCCTGCATATTTAAAAATAAATACTTTGCGTCCAGTCATTGCCCATGTGGCAGAAGGAAACCGTTGGCATCACAATACCATGGAGGAAAAAGTCACATATTTACAAGAACGAGGTAAAACTGCAATGTCAATCTGGCCACACACTCTTACCCAGTAGGGGCCGGAAGCTTTCACAATCAATATCATCTATTTTCAAAGATTTAAACCATTGAAAGAAAGCATAATAGACAACCGAAGCTCAACAAATCTGAAATCACAATTGGAACAGTGGAAACACAAAGGACCTTAATGATACCGTTTCACAAATACGTTGTGCCCATTGTGGGTGAGAACAGAAAAGAAAGTCTGCATTCTCTGGCACTGCTACAAACCTAATGCTACACACCTAATGCACTTTCTTCAGCTGAGGCTAAGTGGATCCAAGTACGGACTTGATTGTACCATTTGAGAGACAGTGATGCTTAAGTGTTTTAGGGTTGGAGAATTCTGGCAGGGTCTGAGCGAGCCCTAGATCTGTGGGAGGCCCAGTGGCTGCATTCAGCACAGCGGTCACTGCAGCAGGCATCCAACTGTGTCCCTCTGCAGTACCAGGATCAGTGCAGTCAGATGCCCCTTGGTATTCCTGCTTTGTGATGCTATTCATGCCATCTAATGTCTCCACTGGGCACATGTTCATAGGGGCAGAGGAAGCCAGGTTTGAGTGTTTGTGGTGCCTGTTTGTAATTGACTTGAATGTGGTGCACAGTTGTTCAAATCAATGGCCTTGTTTAAAAATCCCTGCCGAACACAAGCCAGCCAACTGCCCCTCGATTCTGCCTGATGAATGTTCAACCAGGGATTCAACTTCACATCCCTTCCCATATCCCGTTAGCTCGATGCCACACTCCGAGGCAGCTACTTGTTATGGTCGCGACCCTCGAGAGAGAGAGAGAGAGATCTGCTCCTCTGCCATGCAGCTCCATGTGACTGTATGAGTCCCACAGCCCATGGGAGTCCCTGATCACGGCGCCGAGATGGTCAGCCCCGGAGAGGAGGGGAGGAGTCATCAGCTCTTCTCCTGCCCGGCCACCGCGGCACCCTTCTCCACCAACCTCTGGGCAGAAGAGAGAGAGAGGGTGAAATTCAATCTTCTGATCATTATGACGTCCGGGAGGACCACAGGGTCTGCAAGTTTGTTTTCTTTCAATCAACATCCAGATCAGGCCTTTAATTAACCACTGGCTGATTTAAGGCTTAAATTGGCCGTTGACTGAAAGAAAACAAACGTGCAAAGCCTGTGGTCCTCCAGCACCTTCCTGAAATGAGCCAAAAGTGGCTGAAAGTAGAGCCTCTGTCCAGGAGTCCAAAACGCCCACGCTCAGTCATGCATTTTTTAGAACATGTAGTTTATGCTGCAGCTCAAACATTTTTTCCTTGCACCAGTTTGAGGACCTGCAAGGTAAAATCCCATATCAGAAAAGGTGGGACAGAATATAGAATTCAAAACTGAAAGCAGTCATTTGTAAATTTCTCTTTTAACTGTATGGCATTGAAAACAATGCAACAGAACATTTTAAAACAAATTTTCTTGTGAAAAGTTTCTGGTAAAGTAAGTGAATAATTAAGCCTTCCTGGTGTAATTTTGTCCCATTCTTCCTGCACACAAGTCGAGGTGTATGATGATTCAGGGTCTTTGTTGTCACATTTTGCATTTCAAAATGTGCCACAATTTCTCTATTGGAGACAAGTCAGGCCTGCAGGCAGGCCAGTCCAACACCCACATCCTCTTGCACAGAAATATCTCCATTTTCATTGAATCTTTGAATTATGTCATGCACGTGGAGGGTACCATATCCAAATCCTATCCTTCTTTGTTTTAAAATCTTTAAATAATTACTCATTTGTCAGCAATTTGGCCATCTTCAGCCCATCTCTGTCCCTGAAGGGCTAGGCCTTTCCTCTCACCTGCTGACATCAGCCATTTCAAATCAGATCATTATTCAAATTTTTTACTTCGTTACTAATCCCAAATTGCACAGGTCCCAACTTATTTTGAAATTTGTTGCAAGATATATGTTGCATAGATATATATTTACAGATTAAAATTAAATTGATCAGCCAAAACATTAAATGCCTCATCTTCATGCAGTCTGAAATGAAATAAAAGTAAACGTAAATTCAGAAATCACTAATTTCTGTTCTGTGATGTGCATTTCCCATTTGGTACCTGCTTTTCCAGAGTTGGGTTGTACAGCCACCTTACAGTGAGAACTGGCAAAGTTTGGCCCTGCTCACTCACCGCAGTTTTTTGTGCAGCCTCAGCCTGCAATGCCAGGAATGGGTTGGCGGTAATGGCGCCCTGGGCTGCAGGGAGCAGGTTGCTGATTGGCAGCTGAGAGGAGGAGAGATGCTGCTGTTGCTGCATGAGCTGGTACAGGAGAGTCTGCTGTTCCTGGAAAACCAGTGAAACAGCGAGGGCGGAGATTAGACACTGTTCCGTACCTTGATCATTTTCGCACGCACATTATGCCACAGCAACATACCAATTAACCCACACACAGTACAGAAGTAAAGCACCATAGCACTATGGGCATTAACATACACTATAGAGTACACACACGAGGTAAAGTTCTACAGCAATACAGTAAGGCAGGATTTTAAGCGTTTATGCATACACAGTGCAGTGCTACAACACCAAGAATATGTGTACACACAATACAGGACAACAGCACCATGAGCATTAACATATTTGCAGTACAGTGCTACAACACTGCGTGCCGGCACAAACACAGCACTGTACTTGAGCACTACAAGCATACACACACAGCGCAATATCGCAGCACTATCTCAGGCTTATGCAAATAAAACGGTACAGAACGACCGCACTTTGAGGACACACACATGCGATACAGTACTGCAGCACTACTATAAGCATATGGAAACATATGTACCTCAGCATTACAAGCATGTACTAACATGGTACAGTATCACATGCCTATGCAAACACAAAACCGTACTACAACATGACAAACATGGTCCTCCAGTGCCACGAGCATATGCACACAAAGTACAGTGTTACAGAACTGCAAGCATACACACATAGGACAACACAAGTACGACAAACTGCACCCTAGATTTCCTTGTACACAGAGTTTGATCAGTTATCTTACTTGACTAGTGGACAATGACAGTCCTATAAATCTGCTGCTGATTGTAACTGCTGCTATATGCCACCTGAATGTAACCAGATCTAATATATCCAGGAGCCTCTTACCGGAGTGGAGAAGAATTGCTGAAGTTGGTGCTGGTGCAGAAGGATCTGCCTCTGTTGTTCAGAGATCAGTCCTAGTCCCACCGTGCTACATTTAACAGAGGACAACACAGTCAGGACTATTGCTCTGAAACCATGCAAAGGCCATTTCTTCTGAATGCAAAAGACCATGTCACCACACAGAGCTCCGATTACAATCAGGATTTCCCCCCCCAAACACTTGGCACAGCCTCAGTGTCGTAAACAATGCACACAGTATTATACAGCCTTTTTTTGGACCAAATGCAGAGTTCACAGTTGGATACGAAAGAGCAGTAGACAGACATGAGGAGAACAAGCAGTTGGCTGCCACATTATGCACAGCACTCCAAGCACCAGGAATATTTTTATTTTTCATAAATTAAATCAACACAGCCAAGAACGTTTCGCCAAAAAAAAAAAAAAAAATCACCCACCATTCACTGGGAAAAGGCAGATTGGGTGAAGCATTTCATCAATATGCACAGTTAACCCTGTTCCCCCGGAGACCAACTTCAACAGGTCGAAAAAAAGACTTTATTGGCAGGCTACTGTGATCATAGTTATGGATACTTAGGGCAAGTTACCTGTATTTTGAGAGAGAGACTATACAATCTGAAATACGTATATACTTCTGACTTATGTAAACTTAACCAAGAAGTATTCTGCTAACTTGTTTACAGCAAGGAAAATTGAAGATCAAGTTTCCCAGGAAAGCTCAAGTGGGAAAGGGTTAACAGATCAGCAAAACTATGTTTAAAACAAACCACAAAAAAAAAAAAAAAGAAGAGAAAGAATGACTGTAAAATCAGGACTTCAGCAATTTCACCTAGGGCAGCTTTCCTCAACCCAGTTGCTGGAGATTTTCCTCTCTCCGTTTTCTGCACATGATTATACTAATCAGCACTAATAGCCACAAAAAGGGTTGAAGGCCACTGACCTAGATGATAAGATGTTCATTTCTCTGCACGGTGCAGCACGAGAACAAGACAAAAAAAAAAGATGGGATGGGAAAAAAAATAACTGGAATATCTCTGGGGACGTGTGAATTCCCACTTGCTACCACGGCAAAAAGCGTGACAGGAGCAAAGAGCTCACCTGGTCTTTGCAGATGTGGCACTGTCATGATCCAGGAAAAGAAAGCCAAGAGAAGAGAACATGCAAAGGATCAGCTTAAAAAGGATCAGCGAATTTCACACGCCTAGACAAGCGAGTAATGGACGCTAATCACATGGTAAAGAGTTATAGCCCCATAACACTACCAGCAGGGATTACAATATATAAGCCTCAAATGAGAATATGCATGTTTGTGAGGTGTTGAAGGCTAACCTGTTGCTGAGGGAGCTTGGCAGGGTGAGGGACACTCCTGGCATGGCAGTGGGGTGCGGGAGAGGGGTGGCGCTCTGTGCCAGGTTGGGAGAGGACTGGATCACGCCATTCAGGGCCCCAACAATGCCGTTCATGGAGAGCTGGCCGCCCTGGATGGCCCCCATCAACCCCGTAACCCCAGGCAGGGCGGAGAGGGAGGATGCCGGGGTGGTGGGAGTGGCTTGCAAGGCCCCGCCCACCACCCCATTCACTTGCAGCTGCTGCTGGCTGGGTTGAGGGGAGTCGTGTCCCAGCGAGGGAGGGGTGGAGAGGGAGGAGGCGCGACTGCTGTGTCCTCCAGAGGGGGGATCCTGAGGGGGAGATCGAGGGCGGGGCTCACTCAGACCTTCTCAAACACCACTCCTTCTAAGCAATACCGCTGCCATCCCATTGGCTGGCCCAAGGCTAAGGCACAAATTAAAGACACGGTTTTTCAGTACATGCATGTCCTCCAAGACTATCAATTATTCCATTCTGAACATTTATACCATTTGCTTGTTATTTTCAGTCATTTCAATATTGGAAGCAGTTTCTCATTACACACTCCCTGAGCCAAGCCATCACAGGTCTCATGAGAGAACATGAGTTTATTAGGCCCCATAAAAAAAAAAAATATAAATATATATATATATATATTCAATTATCACTCCTACCCCCATCGGAAGTTGTGGCTGCATCAGTTTTTTTTTGCTTTTTTTTTGGTATTTTTAGTATCAAAAAAAGTTAAATCGGCATGATGCTCTGTGCAAATAGCACGAATGTCCCCATAAGACATCCAAGCGGTTAACTCTGATGAGTTACGTTCCTGTGTTGTTCTCAATCGAGTACCAGAAAATAAATGAGACAAGAAATCTGGAAAAACATGACATGAACCTATATGTAAACTATACATAAAAATATATTTACGAAAATAAATAATAAAGTCCATCTGCCCGCATTGTTTTTTAAATTTAAAGGATAATGAATAATTTAAGGGGCCTTTTACAGAGGCGGCATGTTTAATGATCATGCAGCATGAGGCAGGAGAAGCAGTCATACCTGTATGGGCAGAGGGAGCGTAGAGTCTGGAAGGAAGCCGCTGCCCAGCTGTGGACTTTTACCGCTGTTCAACACATCTAAAAATGTGGAAAAGCTAGTCAATACTGACACGCACTGGCACTCATGCAAAAGATGCACTTGCACTGACCGCTCAGAGAATGTTAAAATCTCGTGAGTAGTGTGCAGTGAGTTGTATTCAGCAGTGTATGTGACTGTGTGTGTGTGTGTGTGTGTGTGTGTGTGTGTGTGTGTGTGTGTGTGCTGGTGTTTGAAGGCTGACCTGTGTGTGTGCTGGAGGGGAGGGGTCGGGGAGAAGAGGAGGAGGAGCTGGTGGAGGTGAAGGCGGAGCTTGCCGGTGGGAACGGCACGGAGAGCTGGGCGCTCAGCAGCTGCAGGCGCTCCTTCTTCACTGTAAGAGCCCGGATCTGCTCCTCCAAACGCCTGTTCTCCACCTGCAGCTGGTGCAGAGACTGCAGCATGCTCATCACTGAGAGAGAGAGGGGGAGGGGGGGAGAGGGAGGGAGAGAATGAGTGAGGGATAGTGTGTAGAGTGTGGGGGAGAGAGAGAGAGGAAGAGGGGGGCAGAGAAAAAAGGGAAGAAAAGCACAATCTATTAATTCATTTGAGCAGCTTAGAAAACAGCACGGTCAAACAAAGAAAAGCGTGTGGAAAAAATATTTCAACATCCGTAATTTCTTGGCCATTCTGAGGAAAACGAAATCTTAGGAAGAAAGGATATGAAATGTGACAATAAAAGTATGTGGCCTTTGGCCTGTGCATTAGGAGAAAGTTTGCCAAATTCATGGGGATAAAGGAAAGGGAAAAATGCAGCCTCACGTCACCTGCCATTCAGACTGATGAAAAATACTATGATTTATACATTGCAGCTGTATTCACTGTCTTCAAGTTGCAGCAGTAAAATCACACTTTTAGCACTAACAAATCCATTCACAAAAAAAGAACATACCCAACACATCTGACACAAAAAACAGCAGGGGTGTGGGAACACAACACAAGCAGACTAGCACTACGCCCAGACCCCCTCACAACTGCTTGTAGCTGTGCGACATCGAAGATCTGCCCAATGATAGGAAGTGATATGTTCCCACCATCCCCATTACACCCGCCTGAAGCCACTGGTCATATACAGGCCCCTTAGTGTAGGGGGCTCAGCCACAGAAGAGAGTTGTTTGGGGAAAGGTGGGCCCCTGTGCCATCTGGTCGCTCCACGGCCCCTGGCTGGACCCCATCCTAATAAGTGGCATCTAACAGGATTAGCCTCACACGCACTTCCTAGCACGCCATTAGCGCATTTTTTTCTTTTATCTTCATCGCAGCTGCTATTCTCTTTGTGCAAACAAGCCCATAGAAAACACAAGTCCTGACTGCCACGTTATGGAACCCAAAAGCACCACGTATTGGGCACTAACTATGAGCTCTGAAAGGTATTAATAATCATGAAAATATGATGGTCTGTGGCTAGACCTTTAAAATGCAATCACTTACATAATAATCAAATTACATACACAATAAAATGCCATGAAACGAATGATGCAGTAGCTACTGTGCATTCATCCAAAAGTAATTATCACTTTTTTTGACTATGGAAGCAATTATGCTCAGATGTGGTTTCATTACACCTAAACGTAAAGCTAAGTTGCGATTCTAGACATTCATTCAATTTGACATGCCCTCATTGGCAGGACAGACAATGTAGGTGCGATTACTCATTCTAAATGAAGCAATCTAATTTTATTTACGTTGAGCGCCCCCCACAAGTAGTACACATGAAATTTACATGGAAAACAACACTGAGAAATTTGCTATGCAGCTGGATTCTGTATAGCCAAAGCCAAGATTCTGTTTTTCAACGATGCTCTTCTTTCCGCGCATGTACAACATAGAGCTGGAAAACAATTTTTTATTTTTCTAAGATAAAATGAATTTGTCCAGCTCGTTAAGGTGACAAAACAAAATAAAAATTCAGCATTTTCTTTTTTATAAGGTAAAATCCACTGTCAGAGGCAGAGAATTGAAGGGCACTAACATCTTTGGCACAAGAAGCGCCATGGTTACATTTAATTTAGGGTCAAAACCTAAAACTATCAGCCGCTTTTAAAAAAGGAAGGAAGATGGATTCAGGAAGTGGGAAGCAGGAAGGAAGCAGGATGTGAGGTGGGAAACAGGAAGCAGGAAGTGGCCCTTACAGTCCCCCGAGGTTCCTTGCTGGAGGAGAAACTGCTGGCCCTCGTTCCACTGCCTCTCCAGCAGCTGCTCGATGGTGGTGGCCACCGGGGGAGCCGAGGCTGTGCCATTGGTGGTGGAGGCATGGCCCCCTGTGCCAGGAGGGTCATAGCGGATCTGCAGGCCACTCACAGGAGATCTATAAGAACGGCATGTAAAACGGAAGCACTTTGGTTGGCTTCAAACTCGAACGAAAGAAAATTACAGGGATGAATTTTTCCACTATAAAATACATTGCTGCAAATGCTGAGTTTCCTTGTTTTCCAATTACTTGGTATTAAATCGACAATAGTTTACATGTATCGCTCGGAGCAATAGCTACCTCTTGTGCACATCATACAATCATTATGCACAAGTGCAGGACTGCGAATTATTAAAAACAAGCCCTCAGATCAGGGAGGAGACGGAAAAAATAAACAGGGAAGGTGCTGTTCTGCAAAGGCAGGATGGCTGATCCCTTCAAACCAGCTCACTTGTAACTCCGCTGCACTTGTGAATACGATCCTTCAGGGACAGTCCACTTTTGCCGAAAGCGTAGTGGAAGCGAGAAACAAATAAAGACATTTTTGCAACGGACCCTGAGGCACTAACGGGCCACTGCGGTAAATCTCGCTCAGCTTCAATTCAGACGGCCTCTTGATCGCCATTATTATTATGAATGTGTCCTTCGTGAGACACTTCATCAATACCGAAACACGCGCAACTCCATTTCCCAAACAAAACCGCCCGTACCGCTCCGCAATCAATCTACCAAACTGCTATCGCCAAATTAACATTAATCGTGGCCGAATCACGTCCTGATCCGCGCTCCTGCCGGCTAGCGTCCCCAGTTGCGCCGGCGCGCCCGCTCCCCTCCGACTCGGAGAGTGCAATGGGCCCATCTGTCTCGGATCAGCCTGCTTCCCTTTCAAACGCATGTTCCTGCATCCTCTGTAACTCTAGCTGAAGGACACAGGGAGAACGCACATGCACACACATGCACACACATGCACCCTTAAACTGTTTACTCACCTGTACAAATTCTCTCTCAGTAATTCATTAAATAAACTGACCACTGTAATGCATAAAATACTTCCTATCTTAATTCTAAATTCTAAAGAATTTGCCATTGTGGAATGAGAACCAATCAATGCTCATCAATTTTACTTTTTTCAGTATCCTTATTCAATCAAACAATGCAGGGAAATTTTGTTTTGGGGCCAACAGAGTATAAAATACTGAGGTCAATGTATTATTGACAAACAGGAAATGGCCAGAAAATATGGCCTTCAAAATATGAGCTTCTAAATTTAATTCAGGCATCTGTTCTTTTTTATTAGTACACACAAAAATAGCGATAACATTTTACCATTTGCAACCATTTTGTCATTAATGCAACCTTTAATATTCAAATTAAGGTACTGACATGGAAAAGAAAGGAATAGTTTAGTTGACACAACACAAGCACACATTGTAATTCCTAGATCAGTTATGAGCTTACCAGCCAAAATGACCACAACCTTAGAGCACATCCTCCACACCCGACACTGCTCCCTTTGTGAACCCGAGACAGCTTATCAGCGCAGTGTAAAAAAAGAGAAGGGTCTGGTGCTGATAAGATTAGAAAGAGGGAGAGGAGGGTGTACTGGGGAGGCCAGAGGAAGGGTAGAAGGACTCACCGAGGGGAGAGGTTGGGTTTTGGCGAAGCTCCCGAAGTGGAAAAGCCCAGGTCCGGGTCTGAAAGATAAACAGAGTTTGGAGTGTTTGCGGTATCCGGCGGTGACGGCGGTCCGTCGCTCTCCGAACTCGGGGGGCTGTCGGACCGCCCCCTCGGCGCATGCAAAGCGATCCATCTCCGGCGTTGAGCGAGACTGATCTTTGACGGCCAGACCCCGAGCACCGAGTGAGTCCCAGAGCGGCTCGCAATGCCTCTTCCTTACTGCGCACCCCCCCCTGCACACACATACACGCACACTCACACATACACACACACCGCCCTGGAGGCGGACAATTCTTTTCATTTTCCCCAGTGAGAGTAATGAATCACACATGCGGACAGTCCGGCACCCCTCCCCCACTGAGCAGCCTCCTTCCTCCCCCACTTTAACACTTTCCAGCCCTTCTCTCCCCTCAGTTCCACCCTCCCATCCTGCTGCCGCCGCACGGCCCATACATCACACCCGTGGGTCGGCCGTCAAGAGCAGCACCCGTCCGCAGAGTAAACCTAGAGACGGGCCGGGAACCGCACGGCTCCGCCCCCCTGGCCCGCTTCCACGGAAACAAAGATAAGTCACGAGTCCGCCGTGTCCTAAACTTACACTGACCTGCGGCTGAAACCTCATTGCAGTGAGATTCATACTTCTGCACCAGCACTAGATCAAAAAAAGACACTACTGCTACACCGCTAAGACTGTGTGCACAGCATAACATTAGCAGTTACATTACGAGGCGCAGACCTGAGTGCCGGCCCTTTAAAGGGGGGGGGGCCTCTCTCATCCATTGTTAGTCCGGTGACCCCATGACCCCTCTTTGAGGCAAAAGGCATGACTGATTCATTATTTCTCAAATGCCACAGCCCCAATTTCCACTCTTCTATCCCCTCAAAACCCCCTGCAAACCTTCCCTGCCCGCCCAAAACAGCACCCTCCCCCTCCTTCAACCTTCACCCTGCGCATGGCCACAGGGTCCTGCTAAAGAAAAACGCCCAGAAAAAAACAAAGACCCTCCCATCCACTACAGAGAGCAGGAGGAGGCAGGAGAAGTGAGGCAAACTCGAGCACTGTTTCAGACCAGCTCCCTCTCCACACACTGTACCAAAGTAATACTGTAATAACTTGGAGGGCAATAACACGGTTCATTACGCAGATGCGCATGTTTTCGGTCACGGGTTTCTGTTCTTCGGCCCCGCATGGGAGAGGGGCCCCGGCCGAGCCCCGCACATCTCCCCGCTCGGAGAATGAGGTGGCGGCGGGGGGTAGGGCCAATATTTTGTGTCGATTTGTCTCACGCAGACAGCGGTGGCGGGCAGACGCTGCATTCTGAGCACCTTAAAGTAAAACATATTAACATTTGATTCATGCGCAGGAGAACTGTGTAACTGTAATACTGTGTGAACACTGCTCACATTATTCACTCACGTCTCCCCCGCGCATTTATCAAAAATTAATATCGCGTGAGAGCAATTATGTGCTGTTCCTGAACACCTGTCATTTATCTGTGTGAAATCTCTGCAGTCTGCATGCCACAGCGCATGTATAAAACCTTAGCGTGGAAAAGGGCTGAGGAGTCGCTATGTGATTATTTGGTAACTTGGCATGAAAAAATGCTAATAATGCAACAGATAATTTTTCCCCCACTGGACCTGAACAGAACTGCTGCAGCCCCGTGGGGATGAGTGCTGTAAAGATGTGTGATCTTGTTTTTTTTTCGTGGGCAGGTGGGGTTGTGTGAAAAGCATCTGTGAGAGTGCATGCGTGTGAAAGCATTTGTGAGGTTGTTTTAGTACGTTTGCCAGTGTGTGTGCACGTGTGCGCAAATATGCCTGGTCATGCGCATGCGTGAGCATGCTTGTGCTTGCATGCGTGAATGTGTGTGTGTGAGCATGCTTGCGAGTGCATGCATGTGTCTGCATGTAAGTGTGTACACGCATGGGTTTACATGTATGAGTTCTTGCTTCTGCATGCATGCGCTTGCCTTTGAGTGAGTGCATGCTTTTGTGTTCATCAGTCTGTGTGTGCATCAATTTGTGCAAGTGCGTGTATGCTTTTGTGCGTATGTACACGTTTGAGTGCATGCTTGCATGCGTTTGTGAGCACGTTCGTGCATGTGCTTGCGTGCGCATTAGTTTTTATGTGTATGTGTGCATTAATTCTGGTGTGTGTATCAAGTGTGCATACGGCCAGCCTCACCTGCAGGCGAGCTCTCGGACTGGCTGAACAGGGAGGCCATGGCTGAGTTGGGGTTCAGCCGGTTCCCGAACATGTGTGACTGTCCCAGGCTGAAGGAGGCCCCGGGCAGTGCACTGGACTGTACAGGAAGAGGGAAGAAGGCTCAACATCACTACTAGGCTCGAGACCGCCACACCACATTCTTTTGTGCAGCAATGAAAAACAACACATCCTGTCCCTGGAAAACAATCAACAGCTGCCCTTACTGGCCAGAGAAGTGTCAGCAGATGACATTTTTCCGTCTGCGATGCTGCTCTTTGAGATATCTCACCTGAACAGACTGTAGCTATGGTTTCCGCGGAAACGCGCCAGCCGATCTGCAGGGGTAGTGGCGTCACCATGGCCCTGAGCTGACCGAGCGTTTCCGCTAATAATTATGTAACGTAATTAAAGCGTTTGCTACACACGGGCAAGGCGGGGGTGGGGCAGGCAGCACACCACAAACGAGAGCCGACGCTTCGTTCGAAAACGGCCCGGCTGCGCAGTCATTCCTGCATGAGCGCCGTCCCCGCGACCTCCGGCCCCAGAGAGCACAAGGCCTTCGGGGCTCACTCTGCATATTGTGCTTATGTCGGTCTGTCTGCGCTCCACTGAGCGCCAGCTTGCATTTTCAATTTCATAAAACATCAAGGCAACCCTAACCCCCCCCCCCACCCCCAAACACTAATCCCACATCTCAGGCGGAGAGGAAGGAGTCTGGCTGGCGTCCAGCTACAGCCCTGCCTCCCCACTCCCACGTGACGGAGCCTCCAGCTCATATCTGCCTTCATTCACGGCCCCAACCCGAACCCCCCCCCCACCCCAGAGGCCTCCGCTGGGAGTCTGGCCAAATACGCACAGTGAGCTAACCCGACAGAGCAGAAGAAGAAAAAAACCTGCGGCTGTGTGGGCCCGTTGCATAATTCTGAGCCCTAAAAACCCCTCTGCGCTGGTGCTGGTGCGTTAGTGTTTCGCTTTAGAGCAGCGCAGAGCTGCCTTCTCTCCTTTCCCCGCTGTCCTCCCCCAGCACACATCTGGTAACAATGTAAGAGCAGGCTGAGGTAGATTAGAGGGAATAATGCTCCCCCCAACCCCCTCTCCCCACTCCTTTCATCAGAGCCACTCAAAATGGCCTCCCCCCGCGCCCCACATCGCCTTCTCACTGCGAAATCACAGACCTGCCCAGTCACGTCAAGCTGTGTGCAGTACTGACGCGAGCTGGCTGCAGGCTCACATGGCGGAGACACACACACGCGCACGCACGCACGCCCTTTTCAGAAACGATCACGATGACAGAGAAAAAAACAAAAAAATAGATAAATAAAATTCCCGCTGCCGCCCCCCCACCCCACATCTTGGATGTCTCCAGTGGCAGATCTGTGTCCTGTGACTGGATGACATCAGCCTCCCAGTGGACTAATGGGTAATGGATAGGGCTGGAGGACTGAGGAAGGACTAGGGGCTGGACGAAGGCCTGACACACTCCCGCTGTAATCCCTGCAGTGGGCCGGACCGCGAGGCAGGCGCTGCTTCAAAGGTCCCGCAGGCATGCTGCTCCGTCTGCGGGTCGGACTGAGGCTGGGCCCTGCTGCGTTACCCGCAGCTGGAGACAGAGGCTCCCTCAAACACGCCAAGAAGCATTTCCCAACGGCGGCTTAAAATAACTGAGGAGAATGAGGACTGTCACACACATTCCTTTAATAATTAATATGCACGCTAGATTTCTGCAGCAGCCCACAATTTTACCCTGCAAAAAATGTTTCCTTGTTCCGTTTTCAAAAATGCAGCGATTAGGCCAGTCCAGGACTTTGCCCATTGCTACTTCCTATATGTTTAAGCAGGAAATATAGTGAATGAGCACATGATTGAGACAAATTACTCTGATATGGAGATCAGAGAGGGGATGGAGGGAGAGGGCTGGCATCCCACCTGTGACCCCTCTCCTTTTCTCCCTTTAACCACCCTACTTTATCACCGCTGACTGTTCCTAGTAATGTGGCCCCTCCCCCTGGTGATCCCAGAGGCAGATTTCAATGGAGTGGGGAGCTGTGGGATTAGTCTACATCACAGGACGTCACTCAGTACTGGGGGGAGGGGAAGAGGGGCTGAAGTGGGCGGCGCTAGAGGGGAAAGGAGGTGACCTCCTATTGGCTCAAGGGATGACTATGTGCAGCCTCATTGTTCAGGCTAGTGTGGAAGGAGCTAAGGGTGGAGAGGATGTCCCGTGTGTGTGTGTGCGCGTGTGCGTGTGTGTATGTATATGGACATGGGAAGCTCTGATGCTTTCTTGAGAAGCAAACAATTTCCCTTTTCAAGAAAAACAAGCAATTCCAAAACGAGCATTTATGCAGTCATCCAAAATAAGCTGTTTAGAGTGAGGGATTAAATGGAATGCTGCTCACAAAGTAGGATCAGTAAACTATAGGAAGAAGGTGTATTAAGTACCAAGGTTATTATAGTGTTGAAATTTTCATGAGTTTTTTTTTAAATTTTATTTAGTTTTACAGTTTGCCTTTTTTCAGTTTAGTTTCAGTTAGCTGAACAAGTGATTAAGCAGTTTTAGTTTAGTTTTTATTTTGAGGAATTGACTATTCTTAGTTTACTTTTTATTTAGTTATTCAGCTATTAGGAGGAAGGCCTTAATTTGTAGAAACTGACAAGGATAAAAGAATGTATGACAGCAAATATGTTTTTAAGGAGTCCATTATTAATCCTGTATTCTTTAACCATCATCTTTTAACACGTGACACTGATGATACCAATATAACTGAAAAAAAAATAAATAAATCCAATCCATCTCACCCCATACAGTCATCATGCTCAGTTATTTCTGCAGCTTTTGCCATGTTTGAGAGCTAACCATCTTCTTTTTAGAATGCGCGCAGGGCAGTTGCTAGGAATTCTGGGCCCCCTGACAAAATATCGGTGTGGGCCCTCGCCCCCGACTTTTCATTGCCATTCTTTTACAGCAATGTATCATGATGTTACTCTTTATTTTTCTGTTTCTCAGTGTTCTTGAGAGTGCCTGATGCAATACACCCAATTTTTCCTTTTTTAAAATTAACCACTCAAAGAGAGTATCATTATGTAAATTATGAATTATCTGTTGTCATATTCACATTCACTGACTCACTCACTCACTCACTCACCATCAAAAACATATTCAGACTGCTAGTGGTGAGGATCTATTGCTGGGTCAGGTTCAGATGAAGTGACCACAGGAAGCTCTGCAAAATTACCCCCTGCGTGAACAAGACTTATGTCAACAGGCTAAAGTAGCAGATTCGTTTTAGTAAACACTTAAGGTAAAAGTAATGTCAGCCTTGACAAGTGATTAAAGTTACTCCTAAGGTGACCACACTGACTGCATGCAGTTCGCTAGCCAAACCTAGTCTGTACAGTCACTTACAGCTAGAGAGAGCTAAGTATGCAGTAAACAATCATAATAAGAACGGAGGAAGGTGTCCTAGGCTGCTGCTACCGGATTTTTTGACGGCATATTATGATGGCTGGCGAATGACAACCTTGCAGATTTCTGTGGATGATACAGTTAATAACGGAGTAATGCCATTCTTGTTAGGCGATTTTTTACTCAGCTAACTGCATGTTACTTTAACGTGACGTTAGCAGCTGGACAGCCAGCCTGAACAGCTAACATAGCAAGCTATTTAAATACTCTCACCTTTCTTTGAAAAGAATCTTGTAATGTTCTGGACCCCTGTTTTGCTCCTGTCCTCTCTCTATGCTTTCCTGGAGTCCAGAATTTGAGAGTGTGTTTGTTTGGTAATTTTTTTTTTTTTTTGGACATTATGTTCGCAAGGGCGGGGCTCCCTGTTTGCGGTCTTAGTTCGCGACCTCGCCAGCAAAAAACGCACGGACAATTTTCCGATACAAGCACGAAGCATGGATCGAACCATTTTTAAGGGGGTTACTGAAATGTATTTAATCCATATTGCATACATTAATGGCTTTGTTTAAACTCTGATACATTAGTTTTAATATTAGGCAAATCTATGCAAAATAATTTTGTCGTGGCGGCTGCGGGTTTTGTGGGCCCCAATGGACTGTGAGCCCTTAGAATTGTCATCACCTTTGCCCCCTGTACGACGGCCCCGAATTATGCGCGTGAAGCATCATCTTCGGCTGACGCATGCAGAACTACGGCAGCTGATTTCCGCTATGCTCCCCCCCTCTGGGAGCAACCGGCTAACTCTGACTGAACAGGACAATAATCGAAGGAGAAAACGAAACGATCAACGAAAACTAAGCTGATTTTATCTGCAATTCAGTTTTTAGTTAGTTTTGTATTGTTCATTGTAGTTTTTATTTAGTTTTCGTTTTTGAAAAAATTGTCATTTTTATTTTTATTTCAGTTAACTAAATTATTTTTTCACAGCTAGTTTTAGTCTTATTTTTCGTTAACTATAATAACCCTGTTAAGTACATGGCATAATTAACACTTTGGGACCCCATCCCATATGCAGACACTAGAGACCTGTTCAAAGAGCAGCCTAGAACAGTTCATTCTGTTGCAACCGATCAGCATGGTGAAATCTGACGATTAACGTTTCGAACAACTGTTCGAATCACTGTCATTTCGCCAAAAGTCCAGGAGTCACATTAGCCCACTTCAGGTACTTCCTAGACTCAAACAAATCATGACCAATCAGAATCCGGCAATCTAAAATTGTGCTTTACGTATAACAGATTGGTCAGGTTTTTTGTGCTGCATCAGGAAACATAACGTGTTGCTGAATACCCCTCGGTCCGGACAAGATTTCCTGCCTCAAGGTCACAGCGCTAAGGTCAAAGGTAAAATCCAACAAAAAACATGACCTTGCACATTCATGTGTCACAGTGAGTTACCATACCGAATTTGGTGAAGCTGTAAGGATTAATTGCCAAGTACTGACCCGGACAAAATCATGGACGGACGACAGACAGACACGCAGGTGACGACAATACCCCTCCGGCCAGAGTGGGCCGATGGGCAAAAATGACACTAGAGCAGATGTAGAGAATCATTCACAAGTGGGCGTCATATAAAACTTATGAAACTAGTTGCGTAAATTTTTCTTGTGTTGCGAGTTTTAACGAGCAACAAATCCATAATCAACTCGACTCGTTTCTTTACTATCATATGACATGACCAAGAGTATAAGATTCTATTCATCGCGTAACTGAATCGCATAATTTGATAGAAAACAAACTTTTCCATTAGCGCCATAATGGTAGCTAATTCTCATTATGTTAGCACTGAGCTAATGCCATCACTCTGATACTCCATAAGTCAGGGACATTCGCGGTTGAACTAGCCATGGTTTCTAAATTCAGTCAAGCGAGTAGCTAGCTAGCTGACAAACTAATGCTACAGTATGGTTATGGAAAGGTACTCCGTGCATGCTGGCTAGCTAGCTCAGTAACGATAACTTCGTTTGGTGAGTGTACTAAGCTGACTTGCTACAGAGCTATGCCATTGCGATTTAATCAACATTATACCTGGAATTCAGTTTGGCTACATATTAAGAACATGACGTAACGCGGAGTGATTTTGTACCATGTTCTCAGCCAATGAAAGATTTGCAAAAATGGCATTACCCTAGAGTAATATCAAAATTGTGTCATGGATTGGGCTACAGGAAAAGTATGTCCTCAATGTGATAAATTCAGTTTCAAAACTGCATGTCGCAGTAGAGTCAAGTGCCCTGCTCAGGGGAACAGTGGTAGCATCCATGCTGGAAAATGAAAAGTTTGAATTAGGAGGCCAGTTCCCTAACCCCTACGCACCACTGGTATATCTGAAGCATATGCATCACCACTTCATGTCACTTTTGCTAAGGAACACAGGAAACTGGAATTAAAAAATAGAAATACAACATTCCTGGCAAAGACTAGGGAACTACAGAATTACATTGTGAATACAGGATAATATTTGTAAAAGTTTCATCGGGGTATTAACAAATACAATGCTAAACTCATCCAGCTAAATAAGATTAGTAAATACTAAAGATGCCCCCATTGCTCAGAACGTGAGATAGATTTAAGGAGGCCCCAAAGTGGGGGAGACTGACAGGCTAGAAACCAATTAATTTAAAATACACTCTTTCAATGTGAGTGTAGCTCCTTCCTTTCAGAATTCCCTTTTCATTAGCCTATTTCAGTCCTTATAAGATTTTCTAGTGAGCCAGGTTAGCCAAGTGTCCAATTAAAAAAAAAAATGTTGTTCTGCAGCAGTTAGAAACAAAGTTTGGTCTGACACTTTCATTCACCTTCTGGCCCGGCCGACTCGTTGCGGCGCACTGAACGGAGTGCCATTCTCTTATACAAGATCAAATCGACCCTGAAATGGAGTTCAGAGCATCAGACCTGGACACCAATACCATATTTGATGGCTAAAGGCCACCCTAAACACCATTAGCAAGTCAGGCTTAAGTCTCAATGAGAGCATTGCAGGGCACCCCGGCACTTTCTATCGGTGCACAGAGCACTGGCAGAATGCAGCGTGAGTTAAAGAGAAAGCACTGTATTTGAACGTAATCATCGACAGCAGCTTTTGTACACAGCTGAGGAACAGTTAGAGAATGATTTCAGGTTTGGTGATAATGTGGAGACCGTGGCATTAGGATGGGAATCCGAGGGACATCTGGCTGATAAACCTCACGGGGCTTCAGTGACGGCTCTGAGCTGCCCGGTGTGGTAGCAGGCCTGTGCTCTGTGCTCAATAAAGAGGTCAGTTGCCTGGAGACCGCTGGTTGCTACAGCAGCGTGAGATAAGGGCGGGGGAGGGGCTGACGCTCTCGAGAATAAGTTAGGGAGGGAAAGAGATTATGAAAGAGCGAGAGAGAGAGAGAGGGCAGAGAGGAGAGAGAGCAGGGCAAAGAGATAGAGCAAGAAACAGAGGGAAAGCAAGAGGGACTTGAGAGAGATGCATTGAGAGAGGAGAGACGGAGGGAGAGCAAGCGAGAGAGAAGAGCCCCTGTAAACAAAGGCTGCAACTACATCTTCAACTCTCAACCATCCCAAACCACCGCCCGTTGAGAGGGCCATGAATCCAGGCTGAACTGCAATACTACATACTCTGCAATCCCATTTCCTGCTTTACTTCAGATGGTCGAAGCACTCAAGCTAAAACAGAAAGCAGCAATCAGAAATGCACCGCGAGCTTCAGTGAAATAGAAAATGATTAAAAAGCAAGGTCTCACAGCAATTCCGTTCACATTCACTCACAAATCCCGCTAAAGCAACTAAATTGAGGTAATTTAGCCACCTAGCTAGCTGGCCAGATAGGATTTTCCTCTTTTTTTATGTTGTGGGGATGTAAAATGCCTGCAAATGATTTTAAAAAGATGCTGCTTTTAAATGATTAGCAATTACATAGCCCACAAATAACAGAATGGAGAAATTCATGAGGAAAAATTACAAGCACTGAAGTGCCTTTACCTTTGCCGGCATACAATGCTGAGGGATAATTAAATGTGAAGTCCCCAGCCATGTTCAGGACATGACATTCTACTTTCCTATTGAATCTTTAGTCCACCCAAAGGCCCAATTGAGAAAACCAATCTCTGATGTGAGGGCGACCTGAAATAGAAGCCAGCCAGAGATTCTGCAGGTGAATGCAGAGAGCAGCGTACACTTACATGGGAGCTGACGGTGCTGGGTTGGGAAGAGCCTGCTGAGGTTTGCTGGGGTAACTCAGCGCTGCCTAGAGTGGCGCTGGAACTGCTCGTCGCACCGCTCAGAGGTGCCAGGGTGTCGCTGCTAGAGAAGGAACCTGAGGAACCAGAGCGCTGGGTTAGCTTAGCCGTCAGCAAGCAAGACCCGCATTCACTGAAACTAGAGTTCCTGGATAGAGAGTTGCGACATGAAGGTTCCAGAAAGTCTAGTCATAGAGCCATTTTGTTTCCATCACGGTTATGGGTGCCGTCTCAAAGTGAATCGGCCCGCCCCCCTCATCATCTTCTCACGTCCAAAAATTTTCCCCTCTTGTGTCTGTCAAAACCACTGCTAGCCGGTTTACCGTTTTTCCCCCTCAAATTTGTTTGTTTCCCTTCTGCAAGAGCAGAAAAAGCCAAAAAAATTCCATCGTGCAAAACGGCTCAGTGACTCACAATGGAAACAAAATAAGTTGTCGTGACTCTACCTACAGACTCCAACTAAAACCAGGAGAGGCCAACCTGCTTCCACAGGCCTTAAAAGCAGTATGTGTATAAGCATCACCCCCTTCCAAAAACATAAGCTTCAGTGCTGCATCAGGCAACGAGATAGCCCAGTGTTCCCGCTACCGAGAATAAAATCCGCCCATAAATGTAAATCAACCTTAAGAGCAGTTTACTGTTCAGAAATGTGACTGCCTGTTGGATATCACCACATTGTCACCAACATGCCATCATCACTCATTTTTGATGCTGAACACGGTCTCATAAAAATGTATAAACACTTAAACAATAAAATAACGCATTTCCAAAGCGAAACCATTTGCACTTCATGCTAAAGATAATTGATTTACAGATGATGAGAACATTCTATAATGTTGTCATGACAACGGAGCCGGTGAAGGGGTCAATGTTCAATACAATTTGAGTCTGTCTCTCATGGGAACGACTATGATTGCAATGATGACAAATCGTCTGTCGCTCCAAGAATAAACCAAGTCATGGCAACCCACTATCAATGGTGATAATAACCTCTGGCGATGATGCATCTCCTAACAGTAGGACACACAAAAATACCTCAGCTCTAACAGAGCATGTTATGCTGAATGCTGAAGAAGAATGAAAATATAACTTCAGAAAAGCAGCAGTGAAAAACGAGGCACTCTACATACACCAGCCTCTCAGTGTGGAGAAGTGTGGGCTCCTTTGAGAGGATGGGTCTCAGACCTGAGCCATGGGAAAGAGTTTAGCACTTGTGATAAGTCCTGATTAAACATAAAGGTTCCCCATGAGAATGATGAGCTTGCATATACAGGACCCGTCATCAACATGAGGAAGGCAAACAATACAAGCTGGAGCCACCTCATTTTTGACAAATTGTGATTTTATCTTCTACGGTGATCCCAAGAGGACGAGAGGTGGGGGCGATGCGGTGAGTGAAATGGTCTGATCAAGAAGGAAACCTCAAACCCCATGAGTCACTTAGCCCTTTTTAACCATACCATTCCTCATTCCCTTTGTGCTGATGACAGGTATTGCATTAATGCTAAGGCCACCTTCCACCCACCAACTACTACTCCAAGAGTGCCCTCCACACTGGGCCATAAACAATCAAGCACTTGCTGGTTCATGGAATGGACCACAATGATCCAGCCCCTGTGGGTTCCTCAAATTGTCAGAATGAACCAGCTGCTATTGGGTACTTGGAATGAGTCCATAGGCTCCATTCCCTGCTGCTTCCTCAAACGAATCAGAATGGCATAGGGCCTTCGAATGGACCAGAATGATCCAGCCTCAGCAGATTCCTAAAATTGGTCAGAATGATCCAGCACCAGCAGGTACTTTGAATGGATCACATGATCTAGCAGTGACTGGTTCCTAAAATAGGTCAAAATGACCTTGTGGCAGCTGGTACTTGGAATGGACCATAATAATCTAGTACTGGCTGATTCTGAGAATGGGTTAGAATAACCCAACAGCAGCAGTTACTTGGAATGAACCATTTTGATCAATCCCCAGCTGGTTCCTCAAATAGGTCAGAATGACCCAGTAGCAGTAGAAACTTGGAATGGATCAGACTGATCTGGCCCTGACTAGTTCCTCAAATAGGTCAGAGTGACCCCATGGCAGCGGGTACTTGTAATGGACCAGAATGATCTAGCACTGACTGGTTCCTCAAGTAGGGCAGAATAACCCAAAGCCAGCGGGTACTTTGAATGAACCAGAATGATTGAACACTGGCTGGTCCCTCAAGGTGGTCAGCGTAACCCAACCACAGCTGGAACTCCGAAAGGGCCATAATGATCAATACGCAGCTGGTTCCTCAAACAGGTCAGAATGACCCATCAGAAACTTGGAATGGACCAGTATGATCCCCCGCAGCCTCTCTGGGCCAAGTCCAGCCAGGTCCAAGGAAAAACCCGGCCACCAGGCACTCCATAACAGGCTCCCCTCCGAAAACAGGCTCCAGGAGGGGGCCCCAGCGTTCCTATTCAGGGCAGTCGTCGTCAATTCTCTGGAAACTCATCCACAGGGCTCTAGTGAATTGCATTTCGTCTGCCTCAGAATTGGTTTGGGCATCTGGTTCAGATGTCTCCTGGACACCTCCCTTCAGAGGTTTTCCGAGCCTGTACAACTGAGAGGAGGTCGCGAGGCAGGCCCAGGACAGGTTGGAGGGACTATATCTCCCAGGTGGCTTGGGAATAGCTTGGGTTGAGTTGAAGGAAGTGGCTGGGAAGTGAGTTGCCTGGGCCTTTCTGCCGTCTGCTACCCAGCTCTGGATAAGCGGCAGAAAATGGATGGAGGGATGGACGGGATCTAGCTCTGGCTGGTTCCTCAAATAGGTCAGAATGACTCAACAGAAGCACATGCTTGGAGTGGTCCAGACTGATCTAGCCCAGCCTGGTTCCCCCAATGGACCAGAATCACCCAAAGGCAGCTAGTACTTAGAAGGCCACCATGATTTAACCCAGGCTGGCTCATCAAAGAAGACAGAATGACCCTGCAGCAGTGGTTACTTGGACTGGCCCAGAATGATCCATCCCCAACTCATCGTCAACTGGACTAGTAGAGTATACTGCATCACAGACCGCTAAGAAACTTGTTTGGACTACTCTCCCCACTGGGATGGACAAAGTAGAATGACCTGTTAATTCATAATAACAAGTTGGGGTGTTGGGTATGATTTCACATCTCCAAGTTGCAACGGAGGAAGAAAATGTGGAAATACACAATTCCATCAAACAACAGCGATTAACATGCATTTAAAAAGTTCCCTACTAGTTGCGCACAACAACAACAAAAAAATTCAAACTGCAATTCCAATGAAGCTGGGATGTTGCGTTAAATGTGAATAAAAACAGAGTACAATGATTTGCAAGTCCTTTTAGACCTATATTCAATTGAGTACACTACAAAGGCAAGATATTTGATGTTTAAACCAATAAACTTTATTGTTTTTTTTTTTTTTGGAAATATTCACTCATTTTGAATTTGATGCTTGCAACATGTTCCAAAAAAGCTGGGAGAGGGGCATGTTTACCACTGTGTTACATCACCTTTACTTTTAACAACACTCGATAAGCACTTTGGGAACGGAGGACACCAATTGTAGAAGCTTTGTAGGTGGAATTCTTTCCCATTCTTGCTTGATGTACGACTTAAGTTGCTTAAATATCCGGGATCTCCGTCATCGTATTTTGTGCTTCATTATGCGCCACACATTTTCAATGGAGACAGATCTGGACTGCAGGTAGGATGGTCTATTACCCGTATTATTTTACTATGAAGCCATGCTGTTGTAATGTGCAGAATGTGGCTTGGCATCATTTTGCTGAAATAAGTAGGGACGTCCATGAAAAAAAATCACTTGGATGGCAACATATGTTGCTCCAAAACCTGTATGTACCTTTCCGCATTAGTGGTGCCTTCACAGATGTGCAGGTAACCCATGCCATGGGCACCGATACATCCCCACACCATCACAGATGTTGGTTTTTGAACTTTGCGCAGATAACAATCTGAATCATCCTTTTCCTCTTTAGCCTGGAGGTCGCAACATCCATGATTTCCAAAAACAATTGGGAATGTGTGCTGTGGACTGACGAGTCCACAGCACCCTTTTCCACTTTGCGTCAGTTCTATCTCAGATGAGCTCGGGCTCAGAGAGGCTGGCGGTGTTTCTGGGTGTTGAGGATACATGGCTTACGCTTTGCATTGTAGAGTTTTAACTTGTGCTTGCAGTTGTAGCTACGAACTGTTTTAACGGACAATGGTTTTCCAAAGTGTTCCTGAGCCCACCTGGTAATATCCTTTACAGAATGATTTCAGTTTTTAAAGCATCCATTTTCTATACCCGCTTATTCCTCACTAGGGTCCCAGCTGACTACGGGCAAAGGCAGGGACCCACCCTGAACAGCTTGCCAATCCATCGCAGGGCGCACACACCATTCACACACCATTCACTCTCACACTCATACCTATGGGCAATTTGGTGTCTCCGATTAGCCTGATATGCCTGTCTTTGGACTGTGGGAGGAAACCGGAGTACCCGGCGAAAACCCACGCAACACGGGGAGAACATGCAAACTCCACACAGAAAGGCCCCAGGCCGGATTCGAACCCACGACCTTCTTGCTGTGAAGCAGCAAATGCTAACCACTGTGCCACCGTGCCGCCTCAATGACCGACGGTTGCGGGTATTCAATGTTGGCTTTCGGCCTTGCCGCTTACGTGTAGAGATTTCTTAAGATTCTCTTAATCTTTTGATGATATCATGGACTGTAGATGATGAAATCCCTAAATTCCTTGCATCTGCATATTGAGAAACGTTCTTAGACAGTTGGACTATTAGCTCATGCAGTTGTTCACGAAGAGGTGAACCTCATCCCATCCTTGCTTGTGAATGACTGAGCCTTTTGAGGATGGTGCTTTTATACCCAATCATGACACTTACCTTTTTCCAATTAACCTGTTCACCTGTGGAATGTTCCAAACAGGTGTTTTTTGAGCATTCCTCAACTTTCCCAGTCTTTTGTTGCCCCTGTCCCAGCTTTTTTAGAACGAGTTTCAGGCATCAAATTCAAATAATAAAAAAAAAAAAATAAAAAAAAAAATCAAAATAAGTGAATATTTCCAAAAAAACAAAAAAGTTTATCAGTTTGAACATTAAATATCTTGTCTTTGTAATGTACTCAATTGAATATAGGTTGAAAAGGATTTGCAACTCATTGTATTCAGTTTTAATTCATGTCTTACACAACGTCCCAACTTTATTGGAATTGGGGTTTGTAGCTCCAAGGTCAATTTTACTCATAAAAAGCATCATAGCTGAGTTTTCTGCCAGCTGGCTTAACACTACGAGTTGCCTCAGCTAACAAAAAAAAAATGCTCTGGGCTTCTAACTCCAAGCCCTCAAAGGGGCTATAAGCATGCAAAGGATTCTGGTCACCCAAATGGACCTGAACGACTCCAAGCCCATAGGATGCCCAAATGGACCAGAATGATCCAGCCACAACAAATTCCTTGATTGGACCAGAGTGACGCAGCTCCTGAGAATCCATGGAATGGACCAGAATGACCCAGCCTCTGCAGGTTGCACATACAGGATGCCGCAGTCGTCCCGATTCCTCGGCTGATCCAGGTATGCACAGCAAAAACGCTAATTAGATTAAACAGAAGGTGGGTCAATCTGGCTAGCCCTCCTAAAGAAAATCCATGTTGGCTCAGAGGAACGTTAATAACACGGATCACTGCCTGATAAAGATCCTTCAGAAACCAACGTAAATCTATAAGGCCAAATTCAGGGGGGCTTTGAAAAGAACGACAGCTTCCATGTTATTCGATAAAGCAGTCGTTTTTGGAGGGAGGAGGGCAAGCATCGCTGAGTTAAGAATTCCAAGCAAATCTACTCCTGCACTTGGTCGCTTGTGTGGCTCTGGTAACAGAACCAGAGTAAACAGGTTCCTTTCTTTCAGTTCTCTCCATATACATTTGATGTCGTTCAGCACAAATTCTCAGCCCTTTGCACCCAAGTATAACCCTGATAGAAACGGTTTCCTTGCTTTTAGCAACAGCGCCTGTCACCATGTAAGATAAAATCACGATTTGTCAAAATGAGGTGGCAAATGGCATTCTGGCAGGGCGAGATGAATGAGCTGGTGTGCGACATTAATAATGTCTTGTAACCTTTGGTAAATATTTACAGTCTGTCCCAGGAGCGGCAACAGGTGTGAGCTGCCCTGTGTGTGCATGAACTGCAGTTACCCCTGAGAAAAACACAGAGACAGAGAGCGAGTAAATGAGAGATTGAGAGCATAAAAAGGAGAGAGAAAATGAATGAGAGGATGAGAGAAAGAGCAAAAAAAACATGGCAGCGAGAGCAAAGGGGCGGCATCAGGAGAGAAAGGAAGCGGTGAGTGGGGGCATGAAAAAGGCAGAAAAACAGAGCGGGGAAAGGGGGGGTAATCACACAGGGAGACTGATGCGTGTGCTTCCTGTTGTAGATCCCTGAGGCACTCTGGATTGTTGATGCTGTTGCCTGGCAACAGGCACCCAGATAAAAGGAGCTTGAGAGCAGCGGCTTGTTTCTCTGTTCCAACATGGAAGCGTGCACACCAGAGTGTGTGTGTGGGAGTGTGTGCGTTCGTGTGAGTGTGAGAGTGGGTAATCAGGTGAAAGGTTGTGTTTACACCAAAGTCATCTCAGAGAAATCTGTCTAACAGTGAGCCGCTGTGGTAATAAAATTATTGTGAAATCTTTGTGAAGTCTCAGGTAGTTGATGTCCCATAATGTGCATGTAATTGACTGTGTGAAACGCTTAAAACGCATAAAAATGAGTGTGTGTAAGCATGTGTGCGCGCGCGTGTGTGTGTGTTCATTCTCATGCAGATTCCCTCCTCTCAGCAGTCACAATGGTGAAGAAAGGCCAGTAGGGGTCAGGCCATTTCTAATTAGCCACTTACATGGCCGAGAGCAGTTGGCTGGCTCATGTATGTCCCCATGCCAAACAGCCAACAGGGAGAAAGAAAATGCGTCTGAACTAATTGGCTGTTATGAACTGTTTAAGGGCCTGTTCTCACTTTGCAGGTCAATGTGAATCACGACCGCGGCTCGCCAGGCAAGTGTGGGGTGAGGCCCTTAATCAGCGAGACACAGACTGGGGACATTTCAGTTTGGTGGTCCCTTTTCGGTATTAAGGAGGCCCCTCTGCTAACACACTATAGTTGAGGGACGTTAAAGCCTTTTACCTTTTCAACATCACAGTGGAAAGCATATAAAAATTCATGAGCTTCGACTCAAAAGTAAAATGGAAGGTTCACTTAGCTAGATTTGGATATTCAAGGTCTGAAATCTACTCTTGTTCCTGATTTTGAGTGAGCCTATACAGAGTTGACCATCAGTGATGATCAAACCATATACTCTAAGCGCAGTTAGCGTCAAACCACAGACCCCGACTGCGGTCTTGACGAAACCACATACAGACACTGCCATGAACATTGCACCGCAGACCGTGACCAGCAACACAATGAAACCAGTGACTGTGACTGACACCATATGACCGTCGAACCGTACCAAAGACTGGGTGTGGGAACCACAGCAGGATACCAGGCGTCTACTCTGACAAACAATCCTGCCCTGTAGGGATCTGTTTTTATCATACAAACATAGCTCAACTATCCGTCTGATAACGCCGTAATGCTGCCCTTGAAACCCAGCACACAGGCTGCACACACCTATGTACATTCTGAACACACTCTTCCAGAAAAAAACAGTCAGACGGTGGCCAGCCACCGAGCAGAACTGCAGATAGAAGCCAACTTATAGTCCACCAAGTTTCAACTGATAACACTTTGTTTGCAAGATATGGCAGGCTGAACCAACACTCACACTACACAGACACCCAACCCCATTCCTCTACAGATAGCACACTCAGTTTGTGGTTACTAACTGAGGTTTAAAGACAGGCAGGCTACAGCCAGCCTTACACAATAACTACTTGTTAATGTAAGGTCAAAAAAGAATGGACGCCATTTTTCCGACTGTTTCTTGGATTAAAAGCTATAGGCTTACATATTTTAGCATCATCGCCATTAACTGGATGTGCAATATTACTTAGAAGAAATTCTTCCATCAGATTTGCAGCTGGGGGTTCTCTGAAGGCCTTGTGCTCGGTGTTAAGCTCCACCCCCCCAGCCCTAAGCCCTTTAAGCCCCCGGCTCCATTCAGAGTGCAGGGGCCATGTCACCGCGGCTAAACTGCCAGGGGCCGGCCCCACAAGGGCCGTCAACAGAGGATCAGAGCGCAGAGGCTCAACAGAAGCACCCCCTGCCGATCCCTCCCCTCCTCTCGGAGCTGCTATTGTTGATATTAAAGGGAGGGTCGGGGGCAGGAAAGGGGGGGTGAGGGGGGCGGGTCCCCTTTGTTTGTACTGTAATCAAAGGCTCTTAACAGGGCTGTTTCTTAGCCTGTTGCAAATGCAACCTTCTGAATTCCTCAAGGTCTCATCCTGTTTTTCCCTCAAACGACTTTGTACTTGGACCGCGTTCAACAAAGGCCTTCTCCTCGGACAGTGTCACATCAGGGATTTGAAAATGCGTTCGCTATGGAATGTAATGCATCTGGAATCGGCCTCACTGCACCCCACATTACCTTTCTGCTAATGAGGGGAAAGCATGCTTTCAGTCTCAAATCTTGAATAGATCAATAAAGATAATTCAAAAGGAGAGAAAAGAAACATATTATGCATCTGAAACACTAGTAGTAGCAGGTGTAATTAATGAGTAAAGCCTAAAGATGCCATAACTATTCCTGTGGAACAACTATTCTTTATATTTCAAGTACAGCTGGAGGATAATAAGGTCAATCAACTTTCACAGAACCATAAGTATACAAACTACATTGAGAATAAACATGGGTCCATGACATGAGTGTGCGCATGTGTGAGAGTGAAATGTGTGCTAGTTTCGCTTTTAAAGAAGCAGTTGCATCTCCCTCATAAATACAATCCTGCATCAGAATGACCAGGATAAAGTACTTCCTTGTCCATCACAGTGAAGGGAGGATTTCTTTTTTGTTGACAAGAGCTTTTCAATTTGTCAGTGAATAGCAGAAAGCTGCTGGTCAATAGAAAGTATTCAGCCTAATTAACAGTGTGTTTGTGTGTATGCATCTGCATGGTGCGTGCGTGCGTGAGTGTGTGTGTGTGTCCGGTGCATGCCCACCTGAACCAGCAGGAGAGGGGCTGACGCTGTGGCACTGTAAACTTCCATTCCTGAGGAGAGAGGGGGACTTCTGTACCAGGCCGCTGGCAGCGCCGCTACCGCTGCTGGTGCTGGACGCGCTGGTCGCCAGATTTGCGGAGGGAAGATTTGGGGCAGCTGAGGGCGCCTGGGGAAGGTGGCTGGGCAGCTCAGGAGGGGAGGGGTCCAGGGACCAGCAGGGCCCGTAGCGGTTCCTCCATTTCCCCCGCTTCTTCTTCACCTTAGAGCCATCCTCGGGGGGCGCGGCGGCCGCGGAGGAGGACGAGGAGCGCTTGTAGCCGGCCGAGGACGCCGAGCGCGAATTCTCCACGGGTTTGCTCCCCGAGGCGGCGGGAGCCGGTGGCAGCGACATCAGTGAAGCTGTGGCACTCAGGGGCGGGGCTCCATCAGGGGCTCCGCCCTCTCCGACCGCCATGACCGGGCCTCGTGCGAATGAAGGCTGGGTGTATGAGGAGTCATTGCGCGGGTCTGACTCGGAGAAGCTGAGGAACTCTGCTGCAGGCTGTACGGCTGCTGTGCTGCCAGAGGACTTCAGACCCAAATGCACACCTGTGGAGACCAAGAGAGAGGGAAGGGGTAATGGACAAGGGGAAGGAGGTTATCTAGGTTGCTACAATGGTAATTTTAAAACCTGGAAAGCGAATTTCAGAACAAAAGTTATTGCTGAGGTGGCTGCTCCAAGCACAAGAGACAGCGATAAGAACAACCCGAGAATCAAGTGCCAGGTCTTATATGACAGTGCCTGGAACAACACAAGAGTCCGCAGCGCAAACTTCTCAGCTCCAGCAGCAAGTCCCCTCAGGTAAGCAAATCCCACTGCCCAGCCTGGCCAACGCTCCCAGTTTAACACACCCCTCTCATCGGGGTGTGCTCAGACCACCCCAACTAGTTTTTCCTCAGAAAGTCATCAGTCACCCACATGTCAAAGCTGGTGCTTCCACAATGAGACCATAAACCCACAGGAGGAAAAAAAAAAAAAGGCTCTTGAAATCCTCCTAAAAGCAAAAAATAAGCAGAAGCCCTCGAAAGCCACAAAAGATCTGGAGGATCTGGGCAGTTGGATAGCAGTTGGGAGTGGTTACACTTTCAGCTCCTGAAGACAGGCTGCCCCAGTTATCTCTGAAACAAAAGCGGAAAAGGAACTGTGAAGCCATCACCCGCAAACGGTCCAAAGGAAACGGTGTCGAAACGCGAGGGGCTTCCATTCATAGCTCTGTCTGTGACTGACAAGCAGACGGACTTTTCAGAGTCCACAGTCCGAGGGCTGACAAACGTCCAGAACAAACCCTACAGCCGCAGACCCTGCCGACTGTATGCATCAGAGAGAGACACGGAAGGAAGAGCGGGGGTAGAAAGGGACGTAGAGAAAGATAGAGGGACCAAACACTTCTGACCCATAGCCGTTAACAGCCAGGGTGGGACCAGCCTTACGAAACGCCCTTAGTTTTGTAAACCGTAACACAATCTCTCCCCCCCCAGTAAGAATGCGCAGGCAGTAAATACCTTCCAGAGATTGCAACACGAAACAGGGGGCCATTGCTAAACGAGCCAGAGCCTGAGTGTGATCACTGGCCCCGGGGACGGGGGGGGGGAGGTGTTCAGGCCGTAGTGTCGGGGGTGGGGAGGAAGGAGGATTCCCTCTGCCCCGAGAGTCCCTGTCCCGAACTTCACACGCATTCCATCCCATTAACAGCTCAGCTTTTACCCACCTCCTGCGCCATCAGCACAGGCCGCTGTGTTTTCACAGCTGTGGCCAGCAGCTCTCGAAGCTCCAACATTTCACCGCACTGGACCCCCCCACCCCACCCCCCCACTCTACCGGCTTTTAAACAAGTCAGGGCAGAAAAGCAAAAGAGCTAAAGCAAAACTAACCGCAGGCGAGCCCGTAAACACAAGGCCGGTTGCTGTTTCCCTTTGCGCCGGTCTCCCTGCTTGCTTCCTTCGCGAGGCTTCAGCAGTGAACTCGGGCCAAATAATCCGCGACAGCAGTGTGTCTGATTTCAGTGCAGACGGGTGCCGGAATGAGCTGCAGCCAAGAGGCAGGAGCTGCTCTCCAACGTTTGTGCCCTCGAGGACGATTATGTTTCTCGAGTGTGTGCGCGCATGTGTGTCTGTGCTGGTATGTGTGAACTGAAGAGACCGGTATGGCAAGGTCACACTCATCTTCCCAAGAATCTCAGGGCGTAAGGAACAAGGAAGTAAAACTGGGAGCAAAAGCCACCAGGCGCAGCTCAGCTCAGGAAAAAAACCTGCTAAACTTCCCACCGTTTTGCCATCGCCTGTCGCCAGCTGATGTTTATGCAAGGCTAGTCCTGCTGCCTGCTCACATTTATAACAAGCTAGTCCTGCCGTCTGCTAACGTTTATGCTGGGCTAGTCCAGCTGCCTGCTAACATTTATGCTAGGCTAGTCCTGCTGCCTGCAAAGATTTTGCTGTGCAAGGCTTATTGTCTGGTATGGTTTACGAGCCGCCGCTAATATCCAATCAGAGGTCGCATTAACCGAATATTTTCCGTTATTGACAGATTTTTTTCAACAATGATGGAACATTTTGAAGGCTGTCCGTCATTTTGACAGAATGCGATTCACACCCTCGTCCAATTGGTGGTGAGTGTCATATTGCCTTGAGCATTGTCTTTGATCGCATGATCCTATATTCCTCCTATTTTTGTAATACAAAACCCAAAACCAGTGAAGTTGGCACGTTATGTAAATTTTCGATAAAAACAGAATACAATGATTTGCAAATCCTTTTCAACTTGTAGTTAATTGAATACACTGCAAAGACAAGATGTTTAATGTTCAAACTGAGAAACTTTTTTTTTTTTTGCAAATAATCATTAACTTAGAATTTAAAGGCAGCAACACATTGCAAAAAAGTTGGCACAGGGGCCTTTTTACCACTGTGTTACTTCGCCTTTCCTTTTAACGACACCGTAAACGTTTGGGAACTGAGGAGACCAATTTTTGAAGCTTTTCAGGTGGAACTCTTTCCGATTCTTGCTTGATGTACAGCTTAAGTTGTTCAACAGTGCGGGGTCTCCGTTGTCGTATTTTACGCGTCATAATGCGCCACACATTTTCAATGGGAGACAGGTCTGGACTACAAACAGGCCAGTCTAGTACCCGCACTCTTTTACTACGGAGCCATGCTGTTGTAACACGTGCAGAATGTGGCTTGGCATTGTCTTGCTGAAATAAGCAGGGGCGTCCATGAAAAAGACGTTGCTTGGATGGCAACATATGTTGCTCCAAAACCTGCATCTACCTTTCAGCATTAATGGTGCCTTCACATATGTGTAAGTTGCCCATGCGTTGGGCACTAATACACCCCCATACCATCACAGATGCTGGCTTTTGAACTTTGCACCTATAACAGTCCGGATGGTTCTTTTCCTCTTTGGTCCGGAGGACACGACGTCCACAGTTTCCAAAAACAATCTGAAATGTGGACTCATCAGACCACAGAATACTTTTCCACTTTGCATCAGTCCATCTTAGATGAGCTTGGGCCCAGCGAAGCCGGTGGCGTTTCTGGGTGCTGTTGATAAATGGCTTTCGCTTTGCATTGTAGAGTTTTAACTTGCACTTGCAGATGTAGCGACAAACTGTGGTTACTGACAGTGGTTTTCTGAAGTGTTCCTGAGCCCATGTGGTCCTTTACACACTGATGTCGGTTTTTGATGTAGTACCGCCTGAGGGATCGAAGGTCACCGGCATTCAATGTTGGTTTTCGGCCTTGTCGCCCGTGCAGTGATTTCTCCAGATTCTCTGAACCTTTTGACGATATTACGAACCGTAGATGATGAAATCCCTAAATTTCTTGCAATAGCTCGTTGAGGAATGTTGTTTTTAAATTGTTCGTCAATCAGCTCACGCATTTGTTCACTAAGTGGTGACCCTCGCCCCATCCTTGTTTGTGAATGACTGAGCATTTCAGGGAAGCTGCTTTTATACCCAATCATGGCACCCCCCTGTTCCCAATTAGCCCGTTCACCTGTGGGATGTTCCAAATAAGTGTTTGATGAGCATTCCTCAACTCTCTCAGTCTTTTTTGCCACTTGTGCCAGCTTTTTTGAAACATGCTGCAGGCATCAAATTCCAAATGAGCTAATATTTGAAAAAAAATTACAAAGTTTACCAGTTCGAACATAAAGTAACTTGTCTTTGCAGTGTATTCAATTGAATATAGGTTGAAAAGGATTTGCAAATCATTGTTTTCTGTTTTTATTTACGATTTACACAACGTGCCAACTTCACTGGTTTTGGGTTTTGTATGATTATTTGCTCATCTGTAAAATATGACGCTCGGCTGCCCGGTAGACGATTGGTCATGTGTCATTCCATGTCAAATCACCCAAATTTTAGGAACTTCTCCACCAAAAAAAATACATTTTGATTGTATTCCCCACAGTGGAACATTATCTATCTGGTGTGAAATGGTAAAATAATTATGCTAATTATTGCCACTTCCTGAGATTTAGCTTCTTTTGGGGGGGGGGGGGGGGGTCAGTTTTAAGAAAATCGCCATAATTTTAGAGTAAGTTTGAGGGCCGGAGATATGCATTTGCAGATGCATATGCATAATTTTCATTTTGTCATCAGAATAGTTGCTGAACTCTTGGATTAAGCTATTTTTCTTAACTCAGTGGATTTAGTTTACCTGTACTGTGGCCTGGATCATCTATGGATGATCAAATCTTGCGAAATGGTGTTTAAACGTGCGTTTAGCTGTCCGCGTACAACGGCATTTCAACATGTTAGTGATACGTACCCAAAAATGCGTTTGTGAAATCGGCCCATAGTGAACAACAACTCATGTTTAAAATCACAGTAACTAGCAAAAGCAGCAGACCAGACAAGTGCTGTTTCAACCCTCTCACCACAAACATATCTGCATCATTTTATTTTTCTCAACAGACTGTGTTAGTTCAGTTTAATTTTTGTGCTATAAGTTTCATAGTGATTGACTCAGTTCATTTGATTTAGCTGATGTTCAGACAAGAAGATTTTGGTGACAATTCATTTGTTAACTCTGTCATGGTGATGAGCATGTTTTGTTTACGTGTTAAAATCAGCACTTTTGTTTGGCTTGATTTTTGTCTGTCATGCCACAGTGACAGTTTTGCAATAAACTTTTCAGATTTGGAATTTTGTTTAATTTTAGATACATTTTGAACATACATGAACATTTCCATTAATAATAACCATATCATACCATACCACCATCAAATAAGTTTAATACTACAATTTAAGAAATAGAAGAATGTAATTAATTTTTTCCCATTGGAGGACCCATTGAATTTCCCAGGGACCCGCTCAAATCACCACCTGTGGGTCCAAGAAACTCACCAAATTGAAAACCTATGAACATCACTGCCCCTCATTAAAATATTTCAGCTTCACAAAAAAAATTTAAAAAAAAATAAAAAAAAATCAGGGTAATGTTTATAATTAAGCTCAAAGGACTGAGCTCACTGCCATTTAGCAAATACAACTTTGAACAAAAATGCAAAGTAAAATACAATTCAAACATAGGCACAAATGCCAAGGGTCAAAGTTCAGTAAATGTCAAGAGGGGGACAGCACAGACCCAAGAAAGACAGAGAGTGGGAAAATGCATGATTGACAATGTGTGAACAATAAAAACTACCTCAATGAGAATTACACTGCATTACACAAGCAACAACAAAGAAGCACCGACTCAGACCAAAGTTACAATTAATCAGGCACTAGAGTTTGGTTAAAAGTGGACATCAAATAATGCGATGATGAATATCATCTGCGAATCAGAAGAGGCGTATTGTCTTTACAGGTTAAGGGATCAATTAAATGCAAGTCTAAAGGACAAAGACCTCTCGATCAGCACGTTTTAGCTAATGGATGTCGTCGGCCACACACTATTCCAATTTTCGCTTTACAGGACAAATACGTGAACTCATACCTTGCTGAAAGGGGCTGCTGGAAGGTGTGGCAGCAGTAGGGGGTGCCACTGAGACCACTACAGGTAGTGGGGGTTTCCCAGGGGTAGACTTGCGCCCCCTTTGGCCCGAATTATGGCTGCTCGTTCTCTTGCCTTTGCCTTCTGAGCCCTTGCCCTCAGCGGGTGGGCCATCCTTGGCTGCACTCCCAGGGTGACTGGACACCTCCTGAAAGTTGGCGTTGGTGAAGCGTCCCGCGCCAGCATCATCCTGCCGCTTCTGCGAGCTCGATATGGACACAGCACTCCCACTACTGCTGAAGCTCTGCTGTGTTTGTGTGAGCGAGAGTGTGTGTGTGGGTGAGTGTGTGTGTGTGCGCATATAGAAGAGAGGGAAGGACAGAGAAAAATAAAAATCAAGAATGAACACACCAAATGAATAGCTGGAACAAGCAAACACTTAAATACAAACTCACAAACGCAGTGCCACCATTCAGTTGCAGTCACAGCTGGCAATTTGCCTATGAAATGAGCCCAGTAGCTGCTTTTCTTACAATTCTACCTCCCATCAGTCCGGGCCACTGATTGGCCAATTTGACTTTTCAGAATGAGCACTTGGTACATTTATGAGGATGAGGTTAAAAGGCCATTTATAATAAACAAAAATACAAACGCCCCATGTCAAATATTGATGCCACATGGAGTTAACAACTCTTAAGTGAGCATATGCTGACTTTTACTTAGGGACAATACAATAGGGACAATATACAATAGGGAAATTTCTCTTGATTTGTGTACCATTTTTTATCCCATCTCTCTGTCAGTGAGCATTTGCTCAGTGATGCAGGGATTTCACTCAGTACATGGGTGCGGCATTTCCCAACGATCAGACAGAATGAGCAGGACCCAGACACTCCTTATACTGGGGACAATAAAAGACCACCCCAAAATGTCAAATTTTGTCTGAAGTCATCATGCCTCAGATGTCTCAGGTCATGCGGGAGCGTGCCATTGGCATGCTGGATGCAGGGATGTCCACCAGAGCGGTCGCTGCGCAGCTGAATGTTAACTATCGGACGATAGGCCGTTGAGAGTTCGTTTCCGACAGACGGGCAGTAGTGCAAATCGACCTCATCCATGTCGGCCATATGCAAACACACCAGCAGAAGATCACTACATCGATGGCCCTTGGAACACCGGAGAAGAGTGCTATTCACAGACGAATCCCGGTTCCAGTTTTTTGTTACTAAAAACTCAAATTTGACATGGGGCGTTTATATTTTTGTTCAGTGTAGTTCAACTGCTGCAGTCAACTGGCCATCTAAGCTTTTAAGTCAAAACCATATCCTTAGCCCTTCACCCAGTCCAAATACTTCTTTGTCTTTTTCTACAGCAAAAGCAGGGGGCAAGTGGACAGCCTAACTCACCTTCTCTGTGGACACGGTTAAGGGCGCAGAGATGGACGAGCAGGGCTCGGAGGACCTTTTGTGCCGGGGCTTGTGTCTTTCCCTGTCTTTGTGTTTCTGAGGAGAACAGAAAAAAAAAAAAAAAAAAAAAACAACAGAGCACAAGGTGTCAGTCCAGGCTACCCTCTGCTCAGGACAGAACCAGTCACTTCTGTATGATAGTGAATGTTACACTGCACAGTATATTAATTCTCAGGGAGACCAGAGAGAGAGAGGAGAGAGGGAATCTGACTGCAAGGTTAACATCAACTATGAGGATGAAAGGAACAGATAGAGTATTATAGAGAAGCACTGCAATGATTATGAAAAATAGGCAAGGCAATTTGATTTATATAGTACATTTCATACACAATGGTAATTTGAAGTGCTTTAAAAATGAGATTAAAAGACAAATATCAAAAACAAGATGGAGTTAAAAGACAAGAGTAGAAATGAAATGTATAAAAAGCACTTTAAAAAAAAATTAATGACTTAAACTAGAAAAGGCCAAATTTTCTGATGAAAATGTGTGTGCTTGCTTCAGCAATAAAAGTTGAAGAGGTTGGCTTATAAAATGAAGGTGCTTGGAAACTGGGAGGCAAAGGAAATTGCTTAAGAAATGTTGAAAAACTGCTGAAATGTCAACACAAGACTCTAAAGCTGCAAGTAATAGTTTAAGGAATTTTGACTTTTCAGCTGCATCGTGACGGAGTCTACTCCGCTTCAACACAGCTGTAAAAAAGTAAGTAAGTAAATAAATAAAAAATGGTGAAACGGCAGACTGTCGCAGCTGTAGTTGCTACTAGCTCATTGTCAGCGTCTCCCCCAGTCCCGAACTGTACAACGCTGACCGAGCCAAGTCGTGAAATGCTATTATTCACAGCTCTGTTCAGTTCTGTGCAGTGTCTTTGCTAGCTAAATAGCTAATTATAGCAAGCTGCAAGATATCGTTAATACATATGATATTATTCACGGCTCCCTTTTTATTCCTGTGGCATTGTTAACCAGTTTGCTCGCGAACACACAGTACACAAAACGTATTCGAAACGGGCTGAGCTTGAGTTTTAAAATTACCATCACTGCAGATGACATAATCAATAGTTAGCTAACGTTAACTATTTGACTGGTCAATGAGTATGGAAAAGTTAAGTCTGCTGGCTTAGCAAGGATGGCAGTTACCGTCATTTTGATACTAGTATTTCGCCTGTTTTAGATAAGATCGTAAATATATCCAGATAGTGCGAGCAGTCTGTTGAATACACAGGAATCGGGGCGCGAGCAATTTTTTTCTGCTTTGCAATTTTTACTGTAATGTGTTCTCATGGACCCGCCCTGCAAAAGGACTGGTCTTTGCTGCCCTAAATGTGTTCTCTTGGGGCTGGTTCGAGCGACTGTACAAACGACGATACCGAAAATTCTTACACTGAGTTTGATGAAGAAGAATGAGATTTGTCTAACAGTTGTATCAATCTTAATCTGAACAATGATAATGATGAGGCCAGAAAAAAGCCCAGCAGAGGGCAGAATTCAACCACAATATCACAAAGCCACAGTTTCGCTGAGCCATTTGAGATACAGGTTAAAGCATTTGGTCCGAAGGAGATTTTAGCTAAGGTGTCTCTTACATACCACTGCCTCAAAGATAGTAATTCCAATCTATGAAATAGAGATACCATACTATAGAGGATAGTCTGCTGAGCAAAATATGTCAAAATTGTGTGTGTAGTGCCAAAAATGTGGAAACAACAGCAAGTTTTTTTATCTTTCCAACCGGAATTTTCTCTTTTTTAATATAGGAGTTAATGGAGTTTCGGTTTGTGCTCCCGTCGCTTTTTCGGCTCATTCTGCAAAAACCGTCGGTCCGATTGCTAGAATAGTGACATTTTCCTGACCAGCACAATGTTTGCAACAACTTGAATATAAATATATTCATGTGGAGTGAGAACTGTGGGAGTTAGAGCAAGTTTCAGAGAAGACTTCTTGTTGATTTTACAGCTGTTCGCCACTCTAACGGTGACTATAATAAAAACAAGTAGATCAGAGGGATCTAATAGCTGCAACCTGGCCTAGCATCCGTCGAGTGGCCTAGTGTCCATGACTGGTGGTTTCTTGTACAAGTGTGACCTCGAAATTGGCAAATGACCTTGAAAATCAATAGGGAACCCTTCCTCTGTACCAAGAAGCTTGTTGTAAGATTTAATAGCCATCCATCAAGTTAAACTTGAGCTACGGTGCGAAAACCGTCAAATCAGGCAAATTGACCTTTTTTTACCTGTGTGACCGTGGGATTTGACGGATGACCTTGAAAAAGAATAGGGACCACCTCCTCTATGCCTAGAAGCTATTTCCAAAATTTCATTGTGATCCATGAATTCTGACTGGAGTTACAGCGCGAAAACCCGCAAACAAGGTCGTGACCTCTGTGAACTTGACCCTTGACCTCGACCTTGTGCATGGACATCACTTTGGTGAAGGTCAATAACTCCTGAAAATTTCATGATGATACGACGACAGGAAAATGGCGAAAAAGGTGTCACAGACGGACGGACGGACGGACAGACAGAAGCGTTCATAGAGCTGCTTGCTCGCAGCTAAGAATTATATAAGTTACCAAAAATTTGAACAATGGAGAAATTATACAAGCTTTACTTAACATTTTACAGTTTGAATGACATTTCTTGATAAAAGTTAAAAAAAAAATAGCAGAAATTAGCTGAATCTACTGAATCAGCGCAAAAATAGCTTGATTTCATACGACCGCAAAAAAAGATTTTTAAAATTAAGTATCTCAATAACTAAAAAGAAAAACAAAAATCCGTATAGATGCAACATAATTCAGAACAAGCTGAATCTTTTAGAGTGTCAACGGAATCAGTAGCTTAAACAGTGTTGGAGGAGTTAGTCGGCCAAATTTAGGCGGAAGAAGAACAAGTAGTAGTAAGGGAATAGAGTGTGCTGCTTCTGCTGAAGCAAGCACACAATGATAAAAATGTTTAGGTATAGAACAGGGTACTCCCAGAGCAACAAAAAAAAGCATAAGACAACAGTGAGGTTTTAAGTTCTGACTGAAAAACTGCTGGGGTTCAGGAACCTCAAGGATATTTGGGGCAGCTGGTCCCAGCGGTGCGCAGTTTAATGACTGAGGGCAGCTTCACTACGTTTAGTTCTGAGAGTGGGCAGTGCAATCATGCCCTAACCCAGTGATGTGAGACCTCGCGGCTTTGTAGTTGGTGCAAACACATGTATAAGGTACTTAGGACCCATTCCATTTAATGATTTATAAACAAGCAACAGTACTTCAAAATGATTCCTATGATAGACAGGAAGCCAGTGCAGTGACTGCAGATTTGAGGTGATAACATTGTCTGTTGTTTCTGTTCTAGTGAGAACTCTAGCTGCTGCATTTTGATTAAGCAGAAGCTGATTGATGGTCTTTTTGGGGAGGCCTGTTATACAAGACTGATTTTTGTTAGTTATGTCTCAAGCTGGGCAATGTTTGTTCAGATGGTAAAAGAGTGATTTTTCATTGTGTTCATGAGACTGCTAAAGCCAAGATACTGGTCCACCAACAGCCCAAGGTTTTTAATCTTGCCCTTTGTTTTAAAACTCATAGAGCACAGGTAAGCAGCAACACTTACTGCACTTATTGACGTACCTTACGCAGAGATACGATGACAGAGCTCAGAGTGGGAGTGAAGTCTGCAACTCACGAGTAACAAGCAGACCTCCTAAACTATGTCGTCTCTGCACTGGCTCGCATCATAGTTTTAATTCCCACCAAGCCTGCATGTGATCTAAATCACAACAAATGTCATGCAAAATAGCAAAAAAAACCTGCAGTTCAATGATCTCAAACCCAGAGTGACAAAATTTTTTTCACTGCTGAGGAAACAGAAACGTGTTCTTGCAAAGTTCTTGTGACTATGCGTGAAAGTTGTAATATAGGCAAAATTCAGCCAGTTTTTTTATATTTGCCCTATGTTGTTTGGGGCTTGACTAAAATGCTGACACAATTTACCTAGTCACTCTGGATAATTTTGACAATTTTTTGACCACTTGTAGTTGGGACACCAACTATTTGGCCCCTTAGGAGCTGCATTAGTATTGTCAACTTGCTCAGGCTATTTAGCACGTGTAGCTGTTTTGACCTCTTTTAAGCAGCATACGCAGCCAATGAGCGATCAAGTAAATTAGGATGGCCTGTGCAGATGCTTCAGCAATAGCAGTTAAAAGACTTTAAAATTAAATTAAATTTAATTTTTATTTAAAAAAATTTTTTTTAGGGGTGCTTGCAATATTTTGTCCCATGCGAGTGTGTATGCGCGTGTGAGTGTGAGCACGCAGAAGAGATGAGGCAGCAAGCCCGTTCAGAGGCAGCTGTGCGCTGGGTTTCGGTGTGAATGAATTTATCCGCAGCTGAAACGTGCTCAGCGAGCCCTTCGCTCATTTCCAGACCTGAGCCGAGAAAATATGCAGCCATCCTTAAAAACACCACCAAGAGTGGATTTGCACATTCTTGCAGCACCTGTGACATCACAGCACCACCACCCCCCCGATCAGTGCCTCCACACAGCAGAAGCCGTTTTGGATCTCTCTGCGTGAAGACAGTCACAATGAGGCTTTTACAAACCATTTCCTTGAGATTTCCATGCAGCAAATAAATAAATACATAAATCAGCTCTTCGCCTGACTGGCTAACTGCGATAATTTCAGATCTAAATGCCCATCGGCTGAAGGAAGGGGGGGGGGGGCCTTCAGTCCGTAATCCGTACCCCAGTGTCAGGTGAGTTCAGGTTGGTCTCTTTCAATAAACCTTTATGCTTCTGCCCCCCCAGACAACTGTTAGCGCATACATTTTAAAGATGAGACCACCTGTGACCCTTCAGTTTAAAATCCTGCAGTGGCACAGACCGCCAGGGTGAATCGTATTAGTCTAGGAAATCAAACCGCATAATCACTTGCTAGGAAGCCCTCACAACAATCCGTAGCAATAATTATAGGCAAAGTAAGACACCAATCTGCCGGTAAATGAGACGAGATTCAGTACAAAAAGGCAACAGGGTACTGGCCTGAGGTCAGCGCAGAGGAAGCGCTAGGTTATCTGCATTCTGATGTTCCCCATAGGTAGACACTAATTAAAAAGATTAACGGGATACATTTGAATTGTGACAGGTAGCTGTGTGCCATTGTGGAAAGGATGTGTGGGGGGAGGGAATGAGTCAACCTTTAATTCTAGCAGCGTTTATGCCACACATCTGGTTCTTTGTGTTCCAAACACTCACGCCCCACCCCTTCTCCTCGTCGGGCGGGCGAGTTATCAGCCTTTCCACTGTTCCTGGGCAGCTGATAGCAGAAGGGACTGTGGATCCCGCTCAAACATGGATAAACGAAGGGGCCTTTGAGCCAAGCGGACGGCCGCTAGCGTACTGACCGAGAGGCGTTTCCTGCGCCGTCATCCCAAGAACCTCCTCTGCTTCCTCACCTTCCTAACCGAAGGGGGGGCTCGGATAAGCCGGGGCAGATGGGAGTCCTCTGAACAGGCGCACCCCCACGGAGACTAGCGCCCCTTCACCCCGCATCATCATTTTGTATCCCCTACCCCCAACCCGGTGCCGCACAAACACGCTGGCCTTTCCCCTCCATTTATTAAGCCTGGTTTTCATTAAGAATCCCTTGTCCTGCCTTCTTTCAGGTTCATGTGAATATTTTTCCTCTTCTTTCCATCCACAGGAGGACATTGATCCCTGCAGAAGATGATTTCAGGTGACGTTACTGTAAAATTGCCAGACTGCCAAAATTGTTGAAGCCAGAATGGCAATCATAATTTTAACGATCTATTCAAGCGTCGCAAAATATTACATCTACAGAAGAATAATTTAAATCCACACATTTATTCTTTTCTTATGCTCTATACATATTAATAAAAAACTCCTGTAGCGTTCAGTCACCTGTCCTGGTTCCCATCTTAATTTCAGCAAGGACCTGAAGCATTAAGTCAAAATTACATTTGATGAAAAGTACACACTGTCTTCTGCTCCGTAAATAAATTCTTTTACATGATCGTTCGTCCTGGCTCTGGATGCTCTGAAGGAAATCAAAAATTCAGAACAAGGGATGGGAAACAAGTGAAACTGGCCAGGAGTTTCGGAGGAGAGGACGGTGTCCCTATATCCCGGCAACTTGGTTCGCTCAGAAATAATGTCGCATAAATGGATAAAAAGAGCGAGCTGGAAATCGCTGTGATGCAGTCTGTATTGTGTGATCTACGTGCTCCTGACGAGCTGCCAGCCACGATTCTCAAATCTCAGCGCTCGGCCTTTGTTGCAGGCATCTTCCCCCTCCCCGATTTCCCAGTCTCTCTGTGCCGTAATAGAGGATTAAAAATAGAGGGGCTCCAGGCCTCCACTGCTGCCCCGGGGCCCGATCCTGTGACTGGGCGCACATCTGAGCCCTATGACCTCTGACATGGGAATGTGGAAACGGGGGAGGGGCGCATGCTGATGCAAATCGGCCGCATTGACAATAGCTGGAGGGAAAGCGAGCCGTGCCACAGACCAACGCACACACACTCCCCGCTGCAGAGAGTACGTGCTCCACACCAGCTGCATTAACTGCACGTATAGAGCAGGACACAGAGGAATGAAAGGTAAGGACTGTCTTCATTTAGGGCACTCAAGCTAGTTCTTTACAAAATCCTCCATTCTGCAATGGCATTGTTAGCCAGCAGTACATTCAAACCAGACCCTTCCTGCGGGGCTTGTGTATGGCAGCGTCCATCAGGTTAATTTAAACATGACCTGAGTTTAATCATGGGCTCCATGCTCTGCTCTTGGGGGATGGGCAAAGAGCGTTTGGGTTCAGAGGTCATGGACAATGGTTGCATTCAGTTATATCTCCAGATTTTCAACTTGGTTTAAAGATCATTTGAATGTCCCTTTAAAGATTCGGCTACGATTTGGCAACGAGGCTGAAACAACTATTTCAGAAATGTCAATTTCTCTTGACTGTTTCACAGATGACACACAAACATACAGAGAGTGGGGACACCGCTTGTGAGTGTGTGTGTGTGTGTGTGTGTGCGCGTGCGCGCGCATTCACGCACGCCTGCACGCCCCACAGTATACCTGCACATCCGCCATAAATGATTTTAGCTCATTATAGGCCCATAGCCAAAATCTGAGAGAAAAGACCTTGCTAAACACGCCAGAGGTTGCATACTGCTCTTCTGGGAAGTAGCTCCATAAAATTGCAGCCTTATGGCACTGGAGGTTAAACGCCAGGTCCTACATGTTTACAGAGTTTAAAGAAGCACAGAAACAAGCTGATGCACTGATGTATACTGGATGGTTTAAACCACAGATGACCAATGAAGGCAGAGAAGAACACTTCTGTAGCTCTTTCATGTTTATTTACATAACTTTCACAACCATTCATTCCCAGATATTTGGGATACTGACAAAAATGAACAAGAACCAATAACCTGAGGTTGCCCATTCTCAAACACTGAACATTACTAAACACTCAGGGGCTGATTTACTATGACTTCATTTAAACCTTTTAGCAAATGTGAAACCAATAACGTGAACGACGATTTGTCGCTTTGTTTCACCCCAGCCATTGATTATGCTGCAATTTTGCCAGCACTAAAAGGTTTTTCATGCGTTGAAAGTCTTATAAATCAGGCCCCTTCGTGTGCAGACAGAACTGGATAGGAAAATGACCAGAGTGAAACGGAAGGCTGTTGGTTTACGGCTGGAGGGAGGGATGTTGTGGTAGTTGTTGATGGTGACGATGGAGAGACGTCATGCCCTTTCAAGTAGACTAGCATGCAGAGGAGGGAGAGTGCAGAGAACTGCAAACACAATCAGTGCGTGTGGGAGCCATCACACTGCCCACAAACCATCTCGCTTCATTTAAAAATTAGAGAAAAACCATGCTATGTCCTAGGAGGATAGATTCAGAACACAGTTGTGACACCCCAAGCACAAATTCTGCCCCAAAATGCCATTGAGTTGGGGTGTCCAAGCCATCTTGACACATTGCCCAGGTTGCAATACCATCAACTTCACGCTCCAGTTAAGCATAAGGAAGATAAGACCATTTAGCAACTGCAGGACGAACAATTCTGAAAAACTAAACTACAGGTGGAAATAATCTCAGTTTCATGCAGCTAAATATTAGATGTAATGCACGTGCGCGCAAATGCATCATTTTGGCTTCAAATATTGACATGCAAAAAATGCAATCATTGAGCAAGATTCTAAAGGGATACAAGCTGATGGTAGTAATTACCATTGTGACTGTCTTCCCCACTACACCCAGCCTGCTAATGCAGGTAGAACAAAAGGACTAAAATACCCATAATTACCATCACCTGTATTAAGTTCAATGTGAAAAACTGACGTGACAGATTAATTCTCTAAGGAAAGTGGTTTTATGTCATGACTGGGCGTGGCTTTGGATCAGCCCCATGGTCATGTGACAGGAAACTGTACCTATAAAAGGCCAACTGCGACATTGAGAGGTACTGTTATGCTGGGTGGTAGCGCAGGAGAATATGAAGGGAATACCATACACGTGGTTTACGGTGGAGGGAGCCATAGATCAGAGGTCTGCCTTACCTTGGCGTCCGTGTCATGTCGCTTATCCAAAGAGAGAGAGGAAGAATCGCTTAAGCTTTCTGCCCTAATACTGCCGCCTTTTCTCCTTCGCTAAAAGGTGAAAGAGGAACTTTGAGTTACAACTTTAAAAATTAAAAAATAAAATTAATGAATTAATAACCTCTGATACTTTCTATTCTAACCTTACCTAAAAAAATTCTCAGAAAATCACTCATTACAAAAATGCGAAAATACTGCTTTGAAGGAGTGAGCAGGGCAGATGATGACAGGTTGAGTTCACTATTTTCTGATGAAAAATCGAGAACCTTTTCCCATCTGAGACTGTCTTTCCAACAAAAAAAGCTGCAGGTGTCGCCAAGATTTAGCGAAGTCGAGATGCCCCGCCTATGCTCTTTTGAACAATATATAAAAAACACCTTGTGCGTTATTGATTATTTATTTTTATTTTTTACACTCATGTAGCTGTTGATTTCACTGATTAAACAAAAAAAGGCTGGTTTGTATTTGTGTGTGATAAGTGATAATGTATTCTTTTTTTCTGTGTCTTTATAATAAGCGATAATGTATTCGGGAGACTCCACGTGCCGAGTGAGGAGTCGTTGGAGACACTAGGAGGAAATGGCAAGAAAAAAAAAAGAAAATCAATGGGTAATTTTAGCCCTGCAGCTACATATCATTTGTTTCCAACCATCAACAGCTGATTTTTCCACCATGCAACTTGGTACATATGAAATAAAAACATTCTGAAAATTATCAATGTCAACAGACTCCCTAATGCTACCATCTATTCTATATCCCCAAAAACGTGTGGACAGCATTTTACACTCTTTTGATATTCACAGTAAACTGATATTTTAAATATCTGACATTTATATCTTAAGTTGGAATTAATTAATCAATATTGCCTGACAGGACCTTCCATTTATTGCAATTCAAACTGGTTTTACAATCAGGATTTTTTAGCAGTTTGTATATCCCCTTCACCCCCTCAGTGAAGGCTACACTGAAACTAAATGCAGTTGGGAAATAATGGGAAATAAGAGCAGGGCCAAACAAACATCCACCGTTTCAAATCATGAAGAAAAAGTGTATCTATAAATATCCTCAAATGAAAGCTCAAAGTCTGTCCTCTCTGTCCAGTGTCCAATTTAATTAGAATGTCAGATATTTACAATTTATAAATTTGTCAGTTTTCTATGCATATAGATGAGGTTTCAGGAACATGTCTCAACACTTTTGCCTACAGAGTGTATAAAGGGACTGGTAAAATAACATTGGAAAATAATTGGCAACTTATTACCACCTGCACCAACAAACAACCTTCTCAGAAAAGCTAAACGTTCATTTTATATCACAATTGTTTCCAAAAGTTGCCAGAAAAAAAGGAATGAATGCCGTCCTAGTTGCAAAATACCCAAAACCAACAGCAAAGAGACCCAGATGTCAGGAACCAATGAGAAGATTCTACAGCTCAAGCACTAGTAGCCCACACATGCAGGGCAAACGGGGGAGTGACTGAATGAATTTGGGGGGGGGATCTGGAAAAGTCTGAAAGCTTCACAATGATCCAAGTCAAAAAGGAAGAGAATCAGATCACAGTGGTTGAATAAAAAACCTGATCAACAGATTGTTTTCATAATTTTTCTGATGCCAAAACTGTAAAACTGTAGACCAGACTTGGCTCGATTTAATACTGGCAGTTGGAACCAGTCAGCATGGCCGGGTTGGATACGATTGTTGATTCAAATAACTACCATGAGAGAAGTACGATTATTTCTGCCTTCAGCTCCGAGCATTAACTGACACATTATCTACAGGGGGCTATGGAAGGCTATGATTATTGATCGCAGTGCAGACTGACAACAAAGAAAGCCAGCACAGCCGCTGTCTGTACAAATTTCCATACTGGCTCAGAGTGAAACATTACCCCCAGCACTGCGGAGTTCAGCTATTGACTCCGCTCTGCTGTGAAATGTAGTACGCATGCATGAGTATAGCAGGAATAATTTTCACCAATGGTAACCATTATTTAAAAACACAAAGGAGAGTGGGGGGAATCAGAGAATATCTTCCAAAAAAGGTATATAAAATAAAACCAAACCACAAATGTCACAACATACAAAAAAAAAAAAAATGGGGAGGGCAAAGGGCCGGGTGTTTTACATGAATCAGGCAGACAGGCCATTAAGGTCTGACATTACCACTTCAGCTTCATTCACAAATATCCAGTTCCATTACAGTACCACTCCCTGTGACATCAGATACGCGTTTAAACTGCCTCACATTCAGGACTCCCAGAAAAAGCAGATGGCTCAGTCAAGATCACTCCTGCCACCTTACTGGCAGTGCCCCAAAAGGGACTGATCGTAAGCACCAGCATCCCAGGAGACGAGTGTTTTTAGACGCTGTGGTGAACCCAAGGGGGGCAGGGTTGGAGAAAGTTCAAAAAGACAGGAGCAGCATTTTTGCAAATCAAGAGCAGGGGAGGACAAACCCTTAATGACTGTGACTCGCGAGGCATATCCCTTTCCCCCTCAGCAAGACCTGCCAGAAATTTCCATTTGCGAAAGTCAACACTTCTGAGGTGTCATCCCAATGACAATGGGAAAGTTTTCAGGGCTACCGACTTGTACCACATTGCTTTACAGCCACCAGCAGTTTCAGCTCCTTAATTACCGATGTGCCAGGGGAGGGAGAGGGGGGGAAAAAAAAAAAAAAGAAAATCCTCATTTCTACATTTCAGTTTTTTTGCCCAAGGCCAAAATTTGACACCCGATGAGCCGCACGCGGCCCTTGGGCTTCAGGCTGCTTGCTGTAGATTTTAAATTGTAAGGTTCTCAGTTCCAGTCAGTGGCTAGAATTATACACCATTTTTGCCGGTAATTAAGTGTAGCCAATAAACAGCAAAAGATGCAATTAACACAGCATAATGGTGAATTTGTGAACCTAATCACTTAAGTCTTCAGACATAAAGGGTGACGGGGCCAGCCATTTGTTTTCGTTTGTCTTTGTTTTTTTTTTTTTTTGCTGCTGGGTTTGCCTATCTACAATTAAGCTACACAGAGTCAAGGGGTCAAAGTTCAGCTTAGGGCTGTATGAAGGAGCACCCTGTTTAACATTTCAGTAGCACATAAAGAGAGGGGTAATCGGCCAAAGTGTATGAAAGCTGGAAAGAGAAATAAGCATAAATGTAAAGAAAGATAATAGTACTGACCAGTTTGCTGTAATGGTACTTGCAGTACCCACAGTACTTGACGTTGTCTGCATCTGAACCCTGTTCTTCACACAGCAGTCCAGCAAACTGGGCACTGATGTACAAAGAGAATAGAGGAGAGAGATGCTTTGTTCAAACGTCACTGAACCAATGTCTCTGCCCATGATATTGAATATGATGATCTCTTCAAAATATCATTTTGCTGTAGTTACATTCCGTTTCCTTTTGCATATCAGAGGAAATGTTACCCATGACATTTCGCAATGAACAGACCCTGGTGAAATGCACCATAACCCCTTTATTCGGCCAGGCGACCGCAATACAGCGGCTATTTCTTTAAAGCTAAAGCCAATCCCTCGCACTGCAGAGCCCTGTTACAGGCAAGGTATCCCATTTTAAAGCTAACTTCCCAGGAAGCCCACTCACCCGCACAAATCACTGGCTGTGCATTAACAGGTGTGGGAGGAGGAAGAATAAAAAAAACCAGCAGACTGAAAATGGCGGAACCCAGCCTCACAAACAGCGAAGAACACTCACCACGTGACGTGGAAGGCCTGACGGCAGCCGTGTTTGTTGCAGGTCATGCAGGCCCCGGTTGCAGCCTTGCTCTCGCGACCTTGCTCCTCGCATATGTAGCATGTCTGGAAAAAAAAAAAAAAAAAGGACATGCACGCTTTCAGAGATGACAAAAAAACAAACCCAAGTAACCCCCGCCCCAACTCCACAGGCATACACACTCACCCACGCAGACGTACGCAAACACAGAAATCGCAGCAGGCAGATAGAAATGTGAATAGGCTTCCCCATTACTGCGCCTCACAATTCATTCCGCGCACCCCCCCCCCCCCCCCGCACAAAGCTCCCCGTCTACGCCCTTATATTCCCGCGGTTTGAGCGATTAAACGACAGCGAGTGGACCCCCCTGCTGCAAGGACTCCGATTATCTGATCAGCGATATCCATGCTGTTTTTAATTTACGCAGAGCAGCAGACACCGACATAAACAGCGTCCGATTTGTTTCGGCCCTAGAACACAGGAGAGCTTTCAGAAACAATTCAAGCATGAGATTAACACTGGGCCGTGTCATCCTGTTTCAATACTGGCACGCAACGAAATCACAGTCAATATAATACAACTGCGCCTCTCAGAATTTATGTCTAATCAAATGTGAGCATATAACAATTTTGCAATTGCTGGCGTGGAAATCAGTCAAACATATGTCGAATGAATCAAAATAGACTTCTGATTATCCACCCTGGGAAACACCAGGTCATGGGATGCTGGGTGAAATTGTTTACATAAGAGGAACATTTTTCATATGCATTGACTGGCTCTTGTCTTCTACCTACCTTCAGAGGAATGGACAAAAACAGTTCTACAGGAGCTGCTTAAAACAATTCTCTTTATTTATCAAAAGTGACCTTTGACTCGCAGGACACAGTCGGCCATATTTCATGTCCATGAAGAAGTCAAATCACTTAGGATTACCTTGTTGTAACGTTCGTGGGGGACAGACTGCAGGACAATGGGCTCCATGGTTGAAACGTTGGCGAACTCCACCTCCGGGATGTAAAGAGCACAGACAACATGGGCCCACCCTGAGGACCACAGGCAGACAAACATCAACACACATCTATACTGGGACAGTTAAATGTACAAATGTGCACAACACAGATGGAGAAGATAAGATGTTTAAATCCACAAACAAATGAAGACGAAGGCCTTTTCGCTAGGCGGTAATGACAACTTTGTTCAAATGCCCTTGTAGAACTGCTATTACAGCTCCACTCAATGATAATCATCACTCAGGGATAAATACACCGTCTAGACAACTCGAAAACACTCACTTCCAATTCAGCGCCAGCAGTATGCTAATATGTAGCTAATGAGAAATGAGGAACATGGCTACAGAATGCTACTGCCAATTCAACCAGAACACAAGCAGTGATACTAGCGGTGCCTGTATAATTCTGTAATAAGCACCTAATGCCATGGGATCCCACCACATTGGAAGGTTCTGGGACACAAAATGGGCCAATGGGATGGCCGTGGGTCTACACTACAATGATGCGCATATTCTGCTCAGTGGCGACTGCTGCGGGAGGGCGGCAGGGGAAACAATTTGGCATCCAAACTACAAATTTATAACAAAGTTATTTATAAAAATAAAAAAATAAACCTTGCATCGGGTGCAATTTGCATGTTATGTGGTTAGAGTGTACCCTGCTGGAGTGGAGGGAGCCTCGTCCTAGGTATGCAGACCAGGGGGCAAGAGTAATAGTGCCAGTCAATATAAAACCATCAACTTTGGCCCAATAACCCCACTGGTATCCCAGTGGGGGGGGAGGGGGGGGTTGGGCAGATTTGGAATCCTCAACTACAGCTGAAGAGACAGAGTGGAGGGTTTTACTGTTGCCTCCCTGCCTGTGAACCCCCTAGGTTATAAAACACAAGATTGGGTTCGGGGGCAAGGAGAGTTCAATGCTGTGAATCCCATTAGGAAAAGGGTCCCCACAAACTCATTGGTGACTGTTAATGGCATTTAGTAGAACAATAACTAAACCTCCGGATGAACCCGGAGATGAACCGTCTTCAACTTGTGGGACAGAGACCACAGCTGGCAATAAAACCGGAGCCATAAAACCCAGCCGACTGCTAAAAGAGGGCTAGTGCTGAACTTCTCACCCGCCGTGTGAGAGGGAGGACACTTCCAGGAGAGCCTCAGACACTGCTGAAAAATAACCTTCCACACGTCCTGTTTTCCTCTTATCCACTTACAACTAAAGGCAATGAACTTGCTCGGCAAATTCAAGAGGTCAGAATGCAATTCCATCAACCAGGAGACATTTCCTCAAATTTGCACCTGGTACTTTGTTATTCGGGTTTATGGATACATTTATTGGTCGGGACTTGGCTTTACATTCAGCACTGAAGGGGCGACAGGATGTTTTCAGGTTAGGAAGTCGGGCTGCACGCTGGGCCACTTTCCCACTAGGTTTCTCAAACTTTCAGGCCGTAACCTTGAGCAAATCGATGGGTAGCGCACGTGACACTGGTGTTTCTGGGAAGTCTTTATCAGCCACCACTCATCAGTTGCCGTGTGCTCTACACAATAAAGGCCATGTAACAATTAGGTTTAATGACTTTTATTGAGTGCTCCTAAAATGAGCGGCCATGTGTTAACCAACAGTGTCCTAATTAACAAGCAGTATGGGAAAGGTGTATCTCTCTTGCCAAGGACTTCAATTTTCCTCCAATTAACCCCCAAAGTTTTTGTTTTTTTTAGCCAATGCTGGCCTTATACTTCAGATTAACTCCACTATTCCTCCCGCCCAATGTATGCAACACCTGTAACAAGTGGTGACGGAATGGGGCAGAAAGGGAGCAAATATGCCTGAACTTATAGAGCTCCGATTATTGAGACAGACCCTCAACTCTCTCAATTCCAGAGGTAGAATCCGCTGGAGACCATTTCCCATGTGTACAATATTAGTTCGGAAACATAAAAGCATACAGGTAACTCCAGTAAGTAATTTAGTGGATATTTATTTATTTTAAACAAAGCAGAAAATATTCTGCCATTTTGAGAAATTTTTCAAAAATAACTGACAATTGAAATTTTCAGATCTCACAGCTATGCAACAGTTTTAATAAAAGAAGCTTAGACCAAATGATTCAGGCAAAAACATGACATGCCTGTGCTGACCAGTCACTAGAATCGGATGCCATCACTACGTCCATATGATTTTCCCACATCACAGAAACAAAACAGAACAAAAGGGGAACTTTTTTTCTCTCATTCTCAAGGAAGATCTTTAAGCAGTGAAAGTACACACAATCAGCAATTAGTCATTTTCAGAACCTCACAAACCGCATTCAAGGCCTCTTGCCCAACTTTCCCAGAATACTCTTTGGCTGATTTGAGATACTGTACTAGGCGGTGGTGATTTTGGGGTGGGGGGGGGGTCTCTCCCTCTCAAACAGGGCACAAAGAACTCTATTCCTCTGGCCCCATTTACAGCATCCACTGTGACCTCGGAGTGAACCCTCCACCACAGGGGGAAGAGGAGCCACTTGAGCGCTCTGGCCCATCGTAAAAACCGGAGAAGGACGAGAACCTCAGCGTGTCCTCGCAGTATCTCCTGCAACTCCCCCTCCCACCCCTCCGTTCCCCACTAAAACCCATTAGCATAATAAGCAAGACCCAAGCTCTAGGACCAAAGATCCTAATCAAAATAGTCTTAATGTGATTGGTGGCTATTCTTGACTGGCACAAGCTTGTCCTTTGCGACCTAGAGCTGTTGAGGGCCCCTTCGGGGGGGGGAGGGGGGGGGGCGGCAAAGAAACTATAATGGCAATCCAACAGCACTGTGGTACATGGTCCCCTCATGGGTTGTGTGAGAGTTCTTCTGACACAGTTTCCCATCGAGAGCAAAAGCACCTCCCAGCCCAGCAATCACCTGGATCAGAGAAGCCATCTCCGCTACTTCAACTGCATCAAAGTTCTCCAGCTTTACAGGAAACAGAAGGTTTCTGTTGTCCATGCTGCCATTTGTCATTTTGCCAGGGTCAGCATTTGCACAAAATAAACTTCTGTCTTAGCCCAGACTCCAGGCAAATCATCATGTTATATGATTGGTCTAGAGCAGGGATCCTCAAATCTGGACCTCGAATCCAAATTCAGCCCAGGTTCTCTTTCATCTCAGGTAAGTAAATGAACATTTACTGCCCCTAATTGGCCAGACTGTCTTTACACCTGACTTCCAGGTAAATGGAGGGTGGAAAACCAGCAGGACCATGATTTGAGGACCAGGGGTCTAGAGTGAACACATACCAGGCTGCAGCTCCCATCCTCCCCCCTTTATTCCTGCTAAAATCCATTAACTGAATATAGAAAACCCAGGCTGGGGGGGGGGGGGGGGGGGTGCAGGCAGGGGTCCATGTGTCACAGTCCAGGTCAAGGTAAAGGGAAAATTCAATCAAAACAAAAGAGGCATTTGTCAGTCATAAAAACAAGGCTCCCCGAGAGCCCCTCCCCCACTCTGCAGCCAAGGAGACACACTTAAAACATCCACAACAAAAACAGCCCTTTTAGGGTCATGAACTTAGTTACTGATGGCAAAGTAGCCAGGGTATGAACATTTTACGTACAAATAAGTTCCAATAACCTGGTCTGAATAAAAAATTTCTAAATAAACATCCATACCAATTTCACAATGCAGATTTGGAAGGTTAGGTCCATCATTCCATTGGGTTTCTTACATTCATAAAAGCTACAGCAAACAGGGTAGGCTAAAACATGTGAAGCAGGACGGCCAAGTCCCCATGTAAGCCCAAGAAGGAGAGGCAGGATTTATGACTTGTACTGCATTAATCACACAGTCAACAATACTGGACTCTGGATTTTGCCCTTTCGTTCAACCAGCAGCAGGGGGTAAAAGCTGAATATAGAGGAGGTAGAGAAGATCCCACTAAACCAATGATTTGTCCTGACCCGTTTACATCATTTAGCTCAAGTAATATTACTGAAACCCTGAAAACACTAGAGACAACCAGGTGGGGCCAATTCTCCTCATGTAATTACAATGAGAAATAAAACATGTAATTTTAAATGCAAAACAGCATTTTAATCAACATTACTCAATTAACTATACTTGTTACAAATTTTTGTTTACTTTGTTGTAATTTAAACAACCATGAAGAGCAGGTTAGAAAATCTGCACTGCAGAATGTGCCAAATGCAAACAAGCTGCTGACATTGTCAAGCAATATACCCCGCAACTGGCATTGCATTTTTTAATAGAGAATGTGTATATGCATTTAGATTTCTAAAGAACTGTACTAATCGCAAAGCTGTTAATTTCCTTGCAAAAAAAATAGGCCGGAGAGTATGCATCAGAAATCTCGGAAAACTATACCAAATTGTTTTCATGACACACCTTTATGTGTTTTTACACCTTGATGTCAAATATGATCGCAATCGGATAATTATTTTCAAAGTTATAGCCCAGACACGACACATTACAGATTTCCCACAAATTTGTCGCTTTTTGGCCCAAAATGTGAGAAATTACAAAATTATTTTCAAAACTGTTTTTCATGACGCACCTTTATGTGGTTTTACACCTCAATGCCAAATATGATCAGAATCGGATGATTAGTTTCGAAGTTATAGCCCGGACACAACACATTACAGATTTCCCACAAATATGTCGCTTTTTGGCCCAAAACGTGAGAAATTACGAAATAATTTTCAAAATTGCTTTTCATGACACACCTTTATGTGGTTTTACACCTCGATGCCAAATATGATCAGAATCGGATGATTAGTTTCAAAGTTATAGCCTGGACAACAAACGTGTCGGACGGACGGACGGACCCCATTTTTATATCCCCCGTAACAACGTTAAGAGTGGTTTATCTTTCTTGTATAGAGAACAAATCTTTTTTTTCTGACTTGACTATTCAATCGCAGCAACCAAGCTTTAAGAACGAAACTGCTCGTTTAACTGCCAATGGATCACAGTAATCACCGGAAAACTTCTTAACCCCCCCCTAAGAACTACGGACCCATATAAGGGTCAGTCAAATGCAGCTGCTGCATTCAAACTGTGTAACTGCAAGTTCTCAAGGAAATCCCAAGGTTTCCAAAAATATCTATCATTTCCTACAAAATTTGAAGAAATGTGCACAAAATGAGTTCTGGATATTTTCCATTTGATGTAATGCTATGGCAATTAATAACACGGCAACCTGAGTTTGAACCTACATAAATCGTTTGCGCAGATGTAGACTCCTGCGGACATAGCTGCTGTATTTATGCATGTAGTTACAATACACAATCAATAGGTTGTACGAAATGGGTACTGAATATTCACGAGGAAGCGGTGCCTATAAATGATTTAGAATATGGGCGAGTTAAGTGCCATCACTGATTCCCAGGTACTGTATGAATTCAACTCCTCAGCCAAGCCTGATGTGCAAACTGCCTAATATACTTACCCATTGGAGCTATCCGGCATTTAATAAAAATGATTTTCTGATTAAAAAAATCATTGTCCTTAGTTGCAACCATTTCTGCAACAATAAGCTAAATGTATCCCAATTTAGTGAAAAAAAAAATCAGTTTTCTGAAGCAAAAATTCTTCATGATATTGATACTATGTTGTTGTGCTATCATATAGTCTTCAGATTTTAAAAACACGTGATTCCCCATCATTCATTTATGCTTAGATCGGTCCCTAAAAGAATTCTGCGGTCACTTAAATCCACATATGATCTCTCACTGAAATGCAGTCACTTTCATGATTGCCCAGGCTCATCCGCGTAAAGCGCAGTTATAGTTCATGCCCACGTGAAACTTTCCCGGTAATAATCCAATGATTGACATGGTTTTTTTTATCCAATTCCAGACAGCATGAACTTCCCACAGTAATTGAAAGACATTTGTCGGACCCTCAGAAAAGTATTTAAACCCTTGCGTAACAGCAAGTTAGGTTGTATTCTCTTTACTGTTCACAGCTGAATGACATGGATGCAGAGGAAAAAAAAGACTTCCAAAACAAACCCAGAAGTGCGAGGGTTACATTGATGAGATGGAAATGTGATACGGACATGGACACTGGGAGTTACTCCAAATGGAACAGGACTGGAAGATTCCTTGCAGCAAATAGCTTTGTTTCTCTGGAGGAGGAATTCAATGATGGAGAGCGTTTCTTTTTTCAAAGTACAATGGAGTTTACATTTCTTGTGGCTAACTAGCTAGCCAGATGGCCAGCAGTTTTTTTTATTTCAATTTACCAGAGCCATGATTATCACAGAACTTGTTTGCCACATCAGTTAATAAGAGTAACCATTAGCCTTTGCTAATAATACTGCATGTGCTAGCATTTTGCTCATGTGGCGATTTGTTTTAGAATTTATACGGAATTCAAAAAAACAGAATGCCTAGGTTTTTGATGATTTAAAATGCGAACAGCTCAAGCACTTCGGCGGCCCCCTGCTACGTTCATTGCACTGATTCTGTTCAATTTACAGTAGCATATTGCCTGCTTTTTCCTGATGGTGGAATGTCTGTCTTGTTAAAACAAGGCATATTTCAGATATGACTGTGTTATAGTGAGTTATATTTGTTCCTTATAGGGAGTGAAAAGCATTGCGTTTCACATGAGGGCTTGAAGTTGCAGGGTGAATGTTCTGACCGTAAAATAAGCAGTTCCTTTAATGAGTACGTGTGCAGGCTGATGGGTTTCTGAAGAAAAATGGACAAAACTTTAAGCTCCATCATGGAGAAAAGGGATATTTTTGGTTTGGAGAGGTCACTGTTGACCACTGATTTCTACACCAATATTGATAAACATATGTTAAATTCCACAAGAAAATCATTAATTCATACTGCACTTCGAGTCAAAAGTTGACTTGTGTTAAAAATATGATAATTTAATGATTTGACAGTGTAGCAATTTTGAAGGCTCTGAGAGCTTGGGGAGCCATTTGGAGACCGGTTTTATTCGGGTCATAAATGGTAGATAATTTTGAATATCACACTCCGATGAAGTACACTTGTGGTCAAGGAATTTATGATCCCAGAAATGCGTTCTTTTAACTTCCAGCCATTTATCATTGCCGAATTTTCATGAAGATGTTAAGAATTTGCGGCCCTTTTTTCTGTACAAAAATAATGAAAATAAACTGAAATACAATGTAATTCTAAATGCTACAAGTGTCTAGTTTCATTTAAGCCATTTGTCCCCTCTCATTGAAGTTCAAATTTTGATTATAAAGCCTTAAATAGGGTAAGGCATAAACAGATAGATTTGGCTTCTGGGCAAAGGATTTAAAGGAAAACTTAAGTGAAAGTTAGAGTTATAGAGTTAAGTTTAGAGTTAATTAAAGAAAATGACTAAAAAGTGGTAAAGACTACTCATTAGTTAAAAGGGATTTTTTTGTGCCTCTATCGATTTCAGCAGAGCAGCTACCACTGCCTTCAAATTCAAGAGCTACCAAATTAGAGCTCACTCATCCAGTAACCTTACAAAGACTTAAGCCTCCAACAAAACCAGCTGAACTTGTTCTTCCGGACAAAACTGTTTGGTTCCAATAAACACAAGGGGCTGTGACTGAGGACCCAGACACTTCCTCTTGGCACAATCATCCAGGACAACAAAACAAGAATAAAAAGTGCCTTACCTCCGTTGTCGGTCCTCTTCAGGGCACCGTCCTTGTGGGGACACAGCTCACACCTCTGGGAAAGAGAAGAAATGGGGAGTTGAGACATGAGGCCATGGCGGCAGTGTCGGCGCGCTATGCCACCAAGCAAAGTGGTCCCGTGAACGCCCTGGCTCGTCTCCCATCTCGCAAGCTCAGATGAGTTCACAAACTGGTTGCCACTGGCCTTTTAGCCACTGCAAATCGAAGCTGAGATGATACAAAGTTATGTTTTGGGCAAAAGCAGGGCGAAAGGTGGCATACAAGCATTTCAGTATATACAAAATAACAAAAGAGTGAGAAGAGAATGCAGGCAGAGTGGGCTTGGCCATGTCACTATTTTACAAATGAGCGGGTGACAAGGGCAAGGCAAAGAGATAGTGGATAAAATGCGAGGGAGTGAATCAAACACAAATGCCAGAAAAACTGAGGGTTAAAGCTTTAAAATTTTTACGCCCCCGCTCCTTGGCTCTTGTTTCAATACCCAGCTTATTGTACACATAGCAAAGATGCAAGCGTGAGATAAGAATTAAAACCAGAAACCGCTGGTTGAGATCTTGCAGAACCATTTGTTTTCTTGTGTCATATTAGGCAAGTCTAAAACCATACCGCACTTCAATCGACAGACATGTCGCACGTTTATTCCCATAAACCATCTGCATGCTTGTGAGGAAACATAATTTAATCTCCGGTGTGAATCCGTGCCGTGGTTGCCTAGTGATATTCAACCGATAAAAAGAAACTGAAGAAAACGTAAAAGGAGAGGATGCCATATCTTAACTCCAGCAAGCATGATAGAGACATCTGCACCATCTTGCCTAAAATGGTTGCATGGAGACCAGAAGCTGCTCAAGAACTTCAAAATGTCACAAATTTTAGCAGAGACGAAAAAAGCAGTTATTTTCCAAGATTTTAGCATCCCAGAAACTGAAAGACACTTTAAAAAAGTATGCCTTTGCATTCATTAAACATCACTGACATAAAAAAAAAAAATCACATGCATTCACTTACAATACATCCAAATCAAACTGGAAAGAGAAAGAGGGAAATAGATGAGTAGATCAAACGAGGGACACTTAGAAAGAGACAGTTGGGGAAAGAAAGAGAGAGAACCATGGTAGAGAGGAAGAGTGAGAGAACGACAAGCATCGTGTCTTGGCTCTCACTGGGGGAACAGAAAACAACATCATGTGTGAAAAGGGAGGGGCCACATACCCATAAATTCACAGTTTTTAAACTTTTGGCAAGTCCCTCGTCCTCCGCATCTTTGTGGTGGGCGGCAGATCGTCCTCCTCCATCTGGGGTCTGCTGACTGGGCTTTCTTCCCTTCCACCCCTTAATCTTTAGCGCAAAGTGGGGGAGGAGGGGGCAAGGGGGATGGAGGGGGCGCGGTGTGGTGTGGCGGAGGACACATGGAACAGACAGGAGTGCGTGTTTTTAGTACGAGGTCCCCCCCCCCTTCGCCCAGTTTTAGTACGAGCCAACCCTCCCCCCTCCCCCGCCACATCTGACAGGCCTTTGGACCGCTGCCTCGATCAACATTCCCCTTCCCTTCCAAAACTAGGAACACAAAACTCACCTGCATCTCCTAAGTGAGTAAGAGGCAAGGCAAGTGTTAACGGAAAACTATCCGCAAATCTCTGCCTCAGAAGGATGGAGGGCAAAAGATTAGTGCCAAAACATCCCTTCTGAATGGCCTTGAGCGATGTCACCCTGACAGCGACCCACTACGAAACCTAGTTCCAAAAAAAACGAAAGCCTCCATGGGGCGGTACGTTGGCCAAATTAGAAACTCCCGCTTCCCTGACAATTAACAATCTCAAAGGTCTGGGATGCAGGGATACTCATGGACCAAAAATTCAGTCAAAATAGTGAAGACGTGATTGGTAGCTATTCTTGACTGGCACAGATATGTCCTTTGCGACCTAGAGCTGCAACGGGCCCCTTCAGAGAAAGCACAAAGGCTCACAGAGGACTTGAGGGGAGGGGAAGGGCAAAGAGAATATAGCGGAAAACCCACAACACTGTGGTACATGATCCCATCATGGAGAGTGCAAGTGTTCTTCTGCCACATGTGACCAAGTCAGGTGACCAAATGTGCCTCGCAGCCTCCCCCCCCCCAATTATCTGGATCAGGGAAGCAATCTTTGTTAATTCAACTGCATCCAAATTCTCCAGCTTCAGTGGAAACTGATGCTTCAGTTGTCCATGCTGTCTTAAGTCTTCCCTGCAAGGTCAGCGGGCATCATGGGTAAGGAACTCTGCTCTTAGAGAGCCACAGCCCCGCATTTTCTTGATGTCTCCTCTCACACAGCTGATTTAAACAACTGCTTTGTTTTCAAGCCTTTGATAAGCTACAAGCATTTGAATCAGGTGGGTATGAGTAGACGAGAGCCGGTTCCCTATCCCTAGCTTATATGCAAAATAGCCTCCCATCTTAGCCCAGTCTTAAAACAAATTACCACTTTTGGTAGGAGATTGGCCAGAGTCAAGAGAGAATCACAGGGGGCTTGGGGAGGGAACAAAGGAGAGCAGCTTGTAAGATAAAGAAATGATGACAGCCCCAAAATTGGAAGAGGTGCAAAAGAAGTGGCAGGTTATAGCACTTAAAACAAAAAAAATTAAATTAAAAGCAGGATGCAATCACTTGGGCGTAAACCGATGCATCATTATTACTGATGCACAATTTTAACAGAGTAGACTGTTTCCCGTAGAATTTTTTTTCATCCCCCAAGGTACCCTCTATAAAAAAAAAAAAAAAAAAAACACTACTCTGATGTGGCCGTCAGTTCGATGGTGTAACATATATTCCACGATTTCCATTTCCCTGTACTCATTTTTTACGGTTCTTAAATCTCACTTTCGGTGATCATAAGAGATGAATGATGAAAGATATTTATTTTTTCTTCATGAATAAATCAAGACAACACACATTTGGGCCCAGCATGGTTGGAGTATGATGCTTTGACCCAATGTATGACTCAAAGACGTAATCTGTCCTCAGCGCTTCAGTCGGGACCTCAATGAACATCCTCGGATGTCCCTCTTTTTCACTGCATGCTAAAGCTGGCAGAATATGCAGGAGAACATCCACGAAGATACGGAATATTAAGATTCGAAGCTCGCTCCGGGTATCTTCTGGGTATGTCCGAGAATCTTCCGCCCTTGTTCTGAACTTGCGAAGTTTCCACCTCTGAGTGTAAAGAAGCAGCGGCTGACAGGCCCGTGCTTCAGAGGAGAGCCACGACGCGTCTTCGCTCTCCCAATTTGGCAACATGGGATCGCATACGAGCAAGCCTTGTACATACACTACTCAAAATTTGATAGGGATCATAGAAATTTTTTTGTGAAACGTCATGCAAATTTTGTAACTGTCACTGATGAACAATATATTGGGTAAATGACATGCAGTCAGACACAAAACACATTTGCGAGTGCATTTAATGACATTTCATGGTTTCACCTCTGACGTGTAAAGTGAAAACAGACAATGTTCGTTTTATGTTTCATTGCCACAGTTAATGTCAATAACAGGTATGGCCTCCCCTAGCTTGAATGACGGCTTGACAACGGCGGGTCATACTGTCAATCAGAACCCAGCTGCTTGAAATTGGAATGTTGTTCCTTTCTTCAACAAGGGCATTTCCGAGCTCTTCTAGAGTTGTGGGTTGTGCCCAACGACCGGAAATGGCGACCTGCAGCATGTTCCACACATGCTTGATAGGGTTTAGGTCAGGCGAACACGCGGGCCAGTCCATGTGGACAATTGTCTCCTGCTCTAGGAATTGATTCACCACCCTAGCACGATGGGGATGGGCGTTATCATCCATCAAGATGAAATCAGGGCCAACAGCAACAGCATATAGTCTTACATGCACATTGAGGATCTCATCCCTGTACCGTTCCCCTGTCATCGTCCCTCTCCCCATGACATGCAGGTCCGCTCTGCCGTTCCTGCTTATTCTTCCCCGGACCATAATTGATCCGCCACCATAACGGTCGTGTTCGTTGATGAAGGCATCATTAAATTGCTCACGTTGTCTTCACCACACCCATTGTCTTCTGTCAGTAAAGTCCAAGCAATATCGCACCTATGACGCACGGTCAGAGGGATTCGAACACATGGCCTTGAGTTGAGGCCGGCAGTATGAAGACGAGTCTGTATCGTCTGAGTGAATACCCTGACCCCCGAGGCCTTATGAAGGTCATTTCGTAGGGTGGTGGCTGTCCAGAAAGGATGACGTCGTGCCTGAAGTGTGAGAAAGTGGTCTTGTCGTCGTGTGGTCGATGTCTGACGATCACCCCCATGACGGCGTGCTGCTGTACCAAACGTTTGATGCCGGTTCCATGCTCCGTTCACAACGCTTTAGCTGACGTTAAGTGCATTAGCAACGCGACGTTGTGAGAAGCCAGTCAAGCATTCCGATGCATCTTCCCGATTGCTCTGAAGTCAATTGACTTCGAAGACGTTGAGGAGACATTGTTATTGCTAAATAGAATGCAAAAAATTTGGGAACTTCCAAATTTTCACCAACAAGCAACACACACGTCTGAGTTGAAATGGTGAAGTGTTAGTCAAAGCCAAAATGTGAGGCTGCATGCTCATTTCATGTCATGAAATGCACGTGCAGAAGTGTTTTGTGTCTGACTGCGTCTCATTTATCCAATATATTGCTCATCAGTGGCAGTTACCAAATTTGCATGTCATTTCACAAAAAAAATTCCTATGATCTCTCAAATTTTAAGTAGTATAGTTCCCTAATTGGGGATTCCACATTCAGGTGGGATTGTAGATGCCAAATTTAAAATAAAAAAAAAAAGATAAAGAATATTAGTTTAAGAAAGTTCCTTTCATCAATGAGAAAACTTTAAAATTCCACTAACAAAAGAAAGAAAAAACTACTCATCAGGCTTACTTTGCAGGAAAGAAGAGAATCAACAATGATCAGTCTATCCATGGGCTATACTTTTGGTTCTCCAGCCATTTTGGATTTTGTTTTTTTGCATTTGCCAGTTTTTTGTGCATCAGACGGCTGCCATGCGCGCCCTTACTCTGGCTCCTCTGCATCTTGTTTACTACACTCTTAATTTTCTGTTCTTTCCTCTCCCAGTGCAGTTTGATTTGGTATGGGTTTTTTTTAAAAGAAAAATGAAATATTTCATAGCCCGTGATCCAGTGTGATGCTTAAATATGAACGCTCTCTACCACCACCAAAAAAAAAAAAAAAAAAAATGAAGGACATTCACTTCCGTCATACAAAATTGGTAAAATAACAACATTGGAAATAACGTCAAAGTTGGCACAGAAGTTGGCTAACGCATCTACGTGAAAATGTTAACGTTGCATACGATGGCTTAAACTGCTGGCAAAAGATAGCAGTTCCTTGGCCATTTGCCAGGTATGTGAGAATTATTTATTTTCAGAAAGTCATTTCAACTTAACAGTCTCAAAGAGGAGTCACTACATTTGGCCATGTCAAATGCTCCTTCAAGACAACGTTAGCCTTTTAACTGGATCTGAATGTGACAGTAGCAAAGAATTAAGCACAGCAATCTTACGGCATTGTTCTTTTAGTGAGCAACAACTCGTCTTTTGCAGCAAGGCTACTGGCATTGCACATTTCAGTAGTGTGGGTCTCATGGGCAGAGACTTCACAACACCACCATTCGCTACCCAGCTTAAATCCTCAAAATAAACCATTCACTCATTTTTCTGGTATATGGATTATGTTTGACATACAGTATCTCACATTTTGACAATTAATTTATTATATCTTTTCAAGGGACAATGCTACAGAAGTAAAACTTCTATATATTCTAGAGTAGTCATGGTACAATATGTGTAGCAGTGTAGATTTACTGCACTGTCCAAATACCTGAACAAATAGTCACTATTTCCAAAATGGATGGCAACAAAAGTGAGTACACACCCCAATTGATAATGGTCAACCAAGCAATGAAACGCGACTTGTTCATCATGTTCATGCTTTTGTCTGTTTGACTGGGCAAAATGAGGTTGTGTAACATGTTGAAGGGTTAAATTGTAGTGCTTTAGGTGCAATGCTTTCATTCTGGTCACTGTAGGGTCAACATGGCACCTCACGGGAAAGAACTCTCTGAGGATCTGAAAGAGAATTTTTGCTCTCCACAAAGATGGTCTAAGCTACAAGAAAATCTGTGAAACCATGAAACTGAGCTACAGCACGGTGGCTAAGGTTAACCAGCAGTTTTCCAAGACGAGTTCTGCTTGGAAAAGGCCACGTCAGGGTCAACCAAAGAGGTTGAGTCCTCGTGCTCTGTGCCAGGTGCACAAGTTGGCTTCAGAAAACAGACGCAAGAGTGCTGGCAGCATTGCTAACAAGGTTGTAGCAGTGGGATAACTGCCTGTCAGTGCTCAGACCATACGCCATGCTCTGCGCAAAGTTGGTCTGCATGGCCGTCATCCAAGATGGAAGCCTCTTCTGAAGCTAGCCCACAAGAAAGCCCGAAAACAGTTTGTTGAAGACAACCAGTCAAAGAATATGAAGTACTAGAACAATGTTCTGTGGTCTGACGAGATCAAGATAAACTTGTTCGGCTCAGATGGTGTCCAGCATGTGTGGTGGCGCCCTGGTGAGAAGTATCAAAACAAGCGTGTAGTGCCTACAGTCAAACATGGTGCTGACAGCATCATGGTCTGGGGCTGCATGAGTGCTTCTGGTCCTGGGGAGCTGCACTTCATTAATGGAATAACGGATCCAACATGTACTGTGAGATTCTGAAGCAGAACATGACGCCCTCCCTTCAGAAACTGGGCCGCACGGCTGTTTTCCAACATGATAACGACCCAAAACACACCTCCAAGATGACAACTGCCTTCCTGAAGAAGCTGAAGGTGATGGTATGGCCAAGTAGGTCTCCAGACCTGAATCCCATTGAGCACCGGTGGGGCATCCTCAAGAGGAAGGTGGAGGAGCAGCAGGTGTCCAACATCCACCAGCTCCGTAATGTTGTCATGGAGGAGTGGAGGATCCCAGCAACAACCTGTGCAGCTCTGGTGAATTCCATGCCTCGGAGAATCAGGGCAGTGCTGGACAACAATGGCAGTCACACTAAATATTGACACTATGGACACAATTTGGCAAGATGACGGTGAGGTGTACTCACTTTTGTTGCCACCCATTTTGGAAATAGTGACTGTTTGTTCAGTTATTTGGACAGTGCAGTAAATCTACACTGCTACACCTATTGTGCAATTACTACTCTAGAATATATTCAGTTTTCATTTCTGTAACGTTGTCCCTTAAAAAGATATGCTAAATTAATAGTCGAAATGTGAAGGGTGTACTCACTTTTGTGAGATACTGTAATAGCCTAACCCAAACCACACAGTCATGGTATGAATAAATATACAACTTTTGACTAATTTAACTAGCTCGTAACAGAGCAAAAGGCTTTGTCCCAATACCCATGCTTCTGGTCTTTGAACTCAGTCAAGTGGCCACACATGTGACGCACGTCCGGGATCTAGCTAAAGGGCAAAAGTTGGCACAAAGACCGCAAGAGCTGAGAGCTTTTGTCACTTCAAGTCAGGATGCAATTTACAACAGTAAAATATTTCCAATGGAGGCAGCAGTTGGAGGACTTCATGAGCCGAGAATGACATAGAGAGGATATATTCAGAAGTCAGAACACGTTTGTGAATAAAGACCAAACTAGCGCTTCAAACATTAATACAACAAACATAAAAACATACCTCAAAATCATAAATAAATACGGCAATAATTTAGTTAGTGAAGGCACAAATAAGCAAACAATTAGATCCCAGCTGTTTAATTTACACTTGGCATATTGCCCAATAACACAAGCTTCTGTAACTTGATGTAACTCTATTTACAGTGGAATATTTTCTGGCCTGTAATCTTAATACCCACTGCTTCATTTCTAAATACAAAATCCTGATTTTGGGATACACTTAGCCCTGAGTGGTTATCCAAAGCGATATCAGGATAAGGGTTCTCAAAGTGTGGATTAAGTGCAGATTAAGTCCACCAGGGCTTGAGCATTTTCAGAAAGAGGACAGTTCACCACAATCACTAGGTGGCACGTGAACACTCACTGAACACTGCGAAACTGGGTATTGGGACAAAGCTAAGGGCAGTTTTAATTTCTATTAAATACTATTCATTAGGGCTGGGCGTTAAATTTATTGTGATAATTTTAAGCGCAACAGAAGTAACTACTACAATGGGGCACACAAATGAGCTTGCTTATAATCTTTTTTATGACACATACCTGATGCGGTGTCGGAACAAACATCAGAGGCCATCTGAAATGCTTCCGGGAAGAAAACTGCGTTTTGAAGTCCGCTACTTACCAATGAGGTTGAATAGCCTCCATCACCTTGGCATAATAAGCCTACCTTAAATCAAGTCTGGTTTGCGTTGCCTGACGAGCAATAAAGCCATTTGTTCAGCCCACTGGCTAATCAAAAGCAAAATGTAGCCTCTTATGATTAAGAAGAGAAAATGAGAAGCAGACAGATCTAACCAGGCTACCGTGTTTGATTGAAAGAATGCCAATAATCTGAACAAATAGTAAAAAAAAGAAGAAAAAAAAAAACAAATAAAAAACAAAAAAAGAAAAAAAAACTGAATTCCACCTCTCATTGTAAAATTTGTATGTATTATTAAAAAGATTTGTTCAAAATGCAATCAAGATAGCCCTGGTTTTTCCGCGTTTATAATACTCGCAAAGTGGAAAACATTTTGTGCAGCATGTCAAACATGAATGTGAGAGGAATTATTTTCACACTGCATGCAATGGTCAAATGCACCGAGGACTAAGCAAACATGTTCAGGCAAATTTGTGCCACAAAAAATTTTTAGCATCTCACATTTGATCATTGAAAAAGATTGATTTAAAATAAAGTAATTCGTATTTTGATTACTTTTGAATGTCTAAATAACCTACAGTGAAGGTGGAAAACATTTTGTTGTGTATCGAATGTGACGTTGCATTCGCACGCAGCAGCCATTTGTAAAACTAAAAATAATCTAGCATATTCAGGCAACTTTGTCATGTTTTATGGTCTTTTAAATTCCAAAATGAGACAAACAAAAATGATATCTAAATAAATTAGACTCTCTACCAATTGAAACTGTTAATTGAGCAAATTGACTGTTTGACTGCAAAATGAGCAAAGTAAATGGGAAGTGGGTACGAGCAATTGTAGGCTCAAAGGTGATGATTTTGCAGACCTTAACTTCGCTCTGTTCAGCATGTCGCTGATAAATGCTGAAATCAGTGAAGTTATTTTCCAAAGCATTTCATATGGCCATTGATTTTTGGCAGCCACTCTTTCAAGATCACATCAGGTATAGTTCGTGGAAAACAAAAGGGGCAAGGTGGTCTGTAAGCCCCTTGGCGGCCTGTAAGCCCCTTGGCGGCAGGTACTTAAATTGCGCTTAAAATTATATTGATAAATTTATTGCTTAGCCCTACTTTAGATTTTCATTAATGCGCTTTGTGAGGTCAAAAAACTCCAAGTTATAGCCACTTGCGATCCATGTACACCACCCATCACAGTAGGCCTTTTTCACGAATTAAAAACAGCCAAGTCCCTAGCATATGCTCCACTTTCGCAATGTTCACACATAATATAGCTATTCTTGTGGAGAATCCTTCCTCCAACACTGCCACCAGGTTAAAAGCATACAAAAGTGAGGATGCATTCTCATTTTAGATGGGTCATCGTTTGGGAGGTGAAGAACAAAAATCTTCATTATCAAAGCAAAGATGAGTACTAATTAGCCAGCTACCAAAGACTGATCGAGTTAGTCATTTGTTTATGGTTACAAGTCGCTTTAAAGTTAGCAAGAAATTAACAATCACTTCCTCTCTACAATTTCATTCTCTCAGGAGATTCTGTAGAAGCCAACCCAGGTTTGCCTTCTCGTGCAGTCAGACGCATCGACCGACAACAACTAACCACCATTTTGGCAAAACCATACAATATGAATGACGGGAGGGAAGCGGAGGAATCCTTCGCCCTCCAGGTGGGAGTTCCCCATTAGACTGCAAGGTCACCTGAAAACTGAATACTTTGTGCTCTGAAGCGTTCGATGGCAAATCATCGATCAATACGATTTAGGACTTCATTCACTGAAGCCAATAAGGTGCAACCAGTATCTCCAAGAAAGTGAAGGGAGAAATGCGCAAGTGCACAGATGGCTCTACAAGACACATTATTGATTTTTTGAATGAATGTGTGATTTAAAGAAAATTGTTTACCTTTGAGAATTTATTAGCCTGGGGGTTTCCAGGCCTATATCATTGTAGGGGAAACACAGGACTAGTAACTCCAGTCGAAGCTCCATGGCAGCATGGCAGCTTCTGGAGCAGCAACCGTGCCTCAAAATGCAAGGAAAGTATGAGTTGGAACATGGGGTCATTCTGCCTCCATCACTTTAGGTGCAATTCACTGCATCCACATCACCACATGACTCACACATGCAGAAGGATGCAGAGAACACCAACCCAAGGTGAAGAGCATAAATCCATAACACCGCTCACTGGAAGTCCAGCCAAAAATGTCCTCATGTACAATCATGCACGATACTTTAGAAATGCGAGTAAACACTATACTCGTACGGCTGCTGTCCAACAGCTTTACAAACATTTTTGGGCTAAATGAGCAGAGATTCAGGACTGCTACAAGATGGTTAAGGAGAGAATCTGGTTCTTGGCTGTTTAATCCTCACAACATCCCTAAAAGCAGAAGAGAACCCTGATGTATCCTGAGTAAATGACAAGACTGAGCACAAGCCTTCAGAGAAAATGAGCTCAAAAGGCTTTTCTGTCGTGTTCATTTTGGCTCACGCAAACAGGAATAACTGAGTGCTTAGCGCAGACGAGTAAACTGGGAGTGTGCAACCATCCATGTAAAAACTGAAGTGTGTGGTAATACTGGGGCCATGTTTCTAATTGAAGATCTAGACTGGTGCATCAATTGGCTCTTTTTAAGAGCATGTTTCAGACCTTATCATGATGCAACTTTAACCCACAGGAATTTCTTGCTTTTCAAAACCTGCGCAACTGAGAATTTGAGAAGCACACATGACCACTGCAGTCACAAAAGCAATGGGGCTTTCAAGCAAACCAAGAATGATCGCAGCCTGTAACCTAGTCAAGGAAGCACTCCTGAAGGTGCATGACCAATGGCACCAGAGGCAACCAGGGGGCATAACACACCTTAAGAGCTGGGCAGCAATAGCGTAGACTAAGATAGAATGGGCAACAAATTGCAAATGAAGTGCTGTATCTGGTAATCACAACGTCCATCATTTATGCAAGACCTTTGACTATGAGGACAGCTGCACTATTGATTGTAAAGGATAATTTTTGACCACTGACAAATTTGGGTGTTCTTGCATTTTTGGGGCCATACCAGCTCCAGGAGGATGCACCACAGCATTTCTCGAATCATTTTTTTTTTGTATTCCTTAGTAAATAATGTTGGGATATAAATTTTAGACTCAGTGTTACTCAGTATTATTTTCAGGAAAAAACATTAAATGTTTGCCAGGTTTTAAAATGTTCAAAAAATGTCTAACTTTATCCATTTCCTTATTTATTTCAACAACACTACCAGAACTTTTGCAAATATACAGTGTCATCTGTTGCACTCTTGTAAATATGAAGGAATCAAGCCATATACAATGAAGGAATCAAGCCATATACCATTCACACAGATACTCATATCGATGGGCTAATCAGAGTCTCCAATTAGCCTCACATGCATGTCTTAGGACTGTGTTAGAAAATTGAGTAACGGAGTAAACAGACACAAACACCGGGAGAACATGCAAAGTTCAGATGGAAAGGCCTCAGGCCGCTTCAAATCCACTACAGTCTTCCGGTAACGCATCCACTGTACCCCCTAATGCTTAATTGTAACTGGCTCAACCAGCCAAGATAATTAAAGCACAGGGTGTAATCTAGGCCCGTGCCCTTGTTTTTAAGAAAGGCCCAAGCATTCTGTTTTGTCTGCGTTTCATGGTGCATTCACGATGCAACTTGAGCGTTTCATCAAAACAACTTTCATTTTGCAACAAATTCGATCGAAATTTAGTGAAACAAAATGTGTGTATTCATAGGGACCAAAAACGTCACATCCGAAGTTCCCGCCGATGTATTTGTGTCTGAACATACTTTTCGACTTCGCACACGTTGGTGAACTCAGTACTTTAGATAAGGAAGAGAGCGCGTTTCTTACAAAAAAAAAAACTAATCTATTGTTATCCATATTTGGTACCACATCCTTCATTTTGTCCTTCACCCTTTGTGAAGTGTCCGCCCAAACTTTGATTTTATGATATTTATATACACATCGTACGTAATCCGTGACTATAGACAGGAGATGGCGAGAATCAATACTTTTGAAAGGATTCATATCAGTACCCGGAAGCAAGATTCATGAGCAACACCAAGATTTTGCATCTGAAGACAAAAAAATTTACAAATGATGACAAAGCTCTTTAGTAATTCAACAACAATTATCAACTGAGTTTTCTTGTCGCTGGTGATGTCTTGAGTACCAATTACTGATGGCTTATTTGTTTTGAAGTAGGCTACAGGTGCAACTAGTCATGTAGCTAGGTTTGGACATATGCCTTTTATAACCGTAAAAACAACGAACTACCTCACGTTTTTCAATATGCATATCATTATTTTAATGATTCTGTTCACAGTTGCAGGCAATTTAATGTATTCTTCTGTATTCCATTTTCTAATTTAAAAAAGGTGACCAAGCGAATTCTCCAGGCTGTGTTTATTTATTCATTCATATTTTTTTTGTGAAAGGTCCAGTTCACCACTACTTTTTATCTTAATAACTTGCTTTCTGTGTCAAACCATTAAACGCAAGGAAACATTTGCTGGAAATGAAACATTAGAAAAATAAACATGATGTCAATGAATGCACCGTAGCCTCTGCTTGCAATCTTCATTAAGTGAACATACAGCTTAGCAAAACTGGAGTCGTCTTTAACGCAACATTTTTTCGCCGACTTTGTACTTTAACGAGCAAACTAAAGGCAATCTAGGAGTGCCAAGTTAACGGAATCAGCTCGCTAATGTCACCGTGAAGATTTGACCTCCACAGAATATTCACATAGATTATGTAAGAGCTGTCACAGGGAGAGGTGAATATGATTATTTATAAAACGGGAGCTTCCCATCCTTAAATATGATTGGCTGAGCCGCGCTCCATGCCGGTATAAAATCAGTGTAACCCACTGTATTCTGAGGCAGACCACAGCACAAAATATCCCTGCGAGCCTGGCCTAGCAACCAAGTACTCTGCACTCAACTGACTCGTTAGGTTACATTTGTCTCAAGACTTTTAGCTCGCTATTTCAGTGTAAGATAAGTTTAGCCTTTTAACCCGCAAACCAGTTGGCAATCTACCTAGCTAGCTATAGCATTATAGAGTTCAATATCACTTTAGCTTGCTAGCGACATCGCTAACTAGCTCGCTATTTCAGTATTCGCGATAAATTGTTGATTTTTTTTTCTTTTTGTGTGTTCATTTTATGGGCTATGTGTAGGGTAACCACATCCATTGTACTGAACGCTAGCTAGCTGACAAGCTGGCTAGCAAACTAATGCACAATTCAACATATTTTCCTGGACACCGGCAAGTGTGGAGGACAAAAGTCAATCTTGTTGCCTACTCTCGCTGCTGGTTGTAATGATATCGCCGATCGGCTCGAGTTGAGAACAAGGAAACTCAAACCGAAACAAACATAAAATTATTTATTTAACAGGGCCTTCGGGAGACCACAGGACACATTCCAAATAGCCTACTTTCATAGTATATCTACATTAACGAGCCCAAGTAGCCTGATGTGACATGATAATGGCGCTAGATGAAAAAGAAATCTTAGAGCCTGTGTTGCTTGCCCACCATTCTGTCCACTCCATCTTGCTCGGTCAAAGAACTAACAGTTTTCAATTTTATTGTTGCATTATTACCAGTAAATTGTTGATATTTTTTCTTTTGTGTTTATTTAATGGGCTATATGTAGGGGAACAGTTTTATAAAAGCAATAAGCCCCTTAAAGCAGTGGGTTACAGTGATTTTATAACAGCGGAGGGGCACTAAGGCCCTCCGCCGTTATAAAAATCACTGTAAACCACTGCTTCTCGGGGCTTATTCCTTTAATCACGCAGGTCAGCAGGCTTAAGTTACCTTTTGTGACTCATTCAAGTTCCCTAACTTTGCACTACCCAGTTAGCAAGTGCAGAATATTAATTGCTACTTAGTCTCCTAAAATATTAAGAACTGGGGCCTCATTTATAAACGGTGCGTAGATACAAAAAAGATACGTACGTCACTTTCTTTGCAGATGTCTGATTAATAAAAACAATCTTGACAATAAAAAAGTGAAATTATTAAGATCATGCACAATGTCAATAAATTCCAAGTCCATCCGGATTGAATAAATAAAAATTTCATGCAGTTTATTTCACCCATGGTTTATAAATTAGGTTATTTTCCACAAAATGTAATTTTTATTGTTTTGTGCGTGCAAATTATTTAGGTATGAAATCCACGCAAATTTTTATATATAAGGCCCCTGGGTTTGAGAAACCAAACAATTCACGGTGCAACGCACGACTGCTTCCCGTAAGGTGTTTGAGCATTTAAGTGTTTTCTAAGCCTTTTCCTGGCACAAGGAGCTGAAAGATGTATCTTGTATATCTTGAACTTATGATATTAGGGTTTTACAGCTTGTATTTGCAAACTGTGTATACTTTACACTTACTACAAGAGTTAGTCTTCAAATTTTCAAGCTGTATATATCCTGCTCTAATTATGGTATTTTATGGTATGGTATTTTCGTGTATTTTCAAACTGTAACTTGTTTTGTCACCTATTTACATTTTTCAAGCCAGGTTTCATACTGTTCAGCATTTTGTTATTTTCGTTAGATTTAAAAACAGCCCTACCTTGTTTGCATGCACCAAAAAGGTGATATTGTTCATTTTTGGTATTTGCAAACAAGGTAATGTTGTCTGGAAAAGGAAGATCTAGATGTCTACTGTACATCTTGCTTTTCCAAGCTGAATAACTCACTGTGGTTACAAGTTACAATATTATATCTGCCTTGGTACATAATATACCTTGGACAAGACTGAAGACATAGAGAAACCAATAATGACCCTTGTGCATTCTAAGAATTCTAAGTCGGCTGAACTAATTTTCCATGCAGATTAATTAAAGTAGAAGCGGAGACAAACTGCGACCATGTCTGTTCTTTATGCACCATAGTATAAAGTTTACAGGGCAAGTGGAGATATAGTTTGGTGATCTTGAATTCAAGAAAAAGCTTTTGGGAGTGTCTGAACACTGGACTATGAACAATTGGTACTGTCAAGTCAGTTTTTTTTGTTAAGATTATTTTTTGGGATTTTCTCCTTTATTGGATAGGCGTACAAGAGAGAAAGAGATCAGAAAGAGGGGACTAGAGTGGGGAAGGACATGCAGCAAATGGCACGAGCTGGATCAAACTTGGGCCTCCGCAAGCAGGCCACAGCCTCTATAATGTGCGCTTAGGGCACTGAGCCACCAGGCTGCCCTGTCAGTTTTTTGTTTAAAGGGCCCAAGATTTCCTGAAAAGGCCCATAGAAGTTTATTTTGAGTGGTCCATTATCTCATTGCGCCTCAAACCTAGATTACACCCCGAAACCCTGAAGCTTGAATTTTCTTAAATTTCTTATTTCATTATTACCCACTAACACAAGGTAAAATGGGAAAAAAAAAAATGTTGATGAGGTGCGACCTGTAGTTGGCAAGGAAAGACCCTTTGGTAATGACACAGGCATGAACAAATTAAGGTGCATTAACAAGCTTTCAAATAAGGCTACACAAGCAGATCTGCCACCAATACCATGAAAATGTTCATCATGACTTACCACCCTTGCTGCTCTCTCCTGAGATTCACATTTTCTACAAAACCAGGGGCCAGTGGGGACTTGAACAATACCATAGCATGCTGTAATCAAAAGAAAGGTTAAAAAGGAATGAGGGAGGAAAAAATGAAGGACAGCAACATAAAATGACAAAATTCTGAACAGGGCATCGGTTGCTTCCATTTTTTCTGGTTTTATTCCCCATTGTAGATGTAAAAATAATAAGGACGCATAATTTTTCACAACTGAAATCTTTCACAGTGAAGATTGGACAAGCCAAATAACATTATTGAAATAACTATGATTCTGCTGTATCAAGCCTCTCACTGAGAGGCCAACAAATCTAGTCCACTGCAACATTTTGAAGTTGAAAGTAATAAATTCACGCCAATAACATGCCTTGAGGCTGGATAAAAGTCAGCGGCTTGAATGGATTCGCCCTCACAGTACATTTAAAAGCAGGGGAAAAAAATTGTAAGCATTACAATATTGCAGGATAATGCACTTCTGTTAAAACTATAATGTTGACGCACTTCTAAACCATATGGCCCAATTTACCAATATTAACCCAGTGTTCATTAAAAATTGCCCAAATTATAAAACAGCACTTCAAAGAAACAAAATAAAAAGGCAGAATGTAGACATAGAATAATATAAATCACTGCTTAAGAACAGACCAATTTGCAGTACATTATTAAGATTGAACAAGGTGTTAACAGCAGTGCAAATTTAATAAACTTGTAGAGATGATCTAAATATAAAACTAAAAAATAGGACCAAGGGTCCTGTAGCTTACCAGCAAACAGTCTTACAGCGATGGTAAAAGTTATAAGAATTTCAAGTGAAGTTTAACATTTGAATCAATGAAAATCAATGTCAAGGTCACCAAATAAAAGTTCACAAACATTTATAAGACCTTCTGTAATACAACCCTAAGCTCTGAAGCAGTTTTTGTGATGCAAGTCATTATAAAATGTCAATATGTATTCAATATGTCAATTGTGAACTTTCAAGGTCACAGAATGTCAAGTTGTGGTCAGCAAATGAATTTCATACATGACTTTCTGAATATCTCAAACCTTGGCTCAATCTGTGACCATTTTGGTGATACAAGGCATTGTAATTCCACTGTCGAGTTTGACCCAAAAAGGTCACTGACAGTCAAGTTGAATGTCACCAAATGAAAGTTCATATGTGACTTCCAAGTTGTCAGTAACACAAACTTAGGCTCCATCTGACCGTTTAAGTGATACATGTCATTGATCACATTTGACCTTTGAAGGTCAATACGAAGGTCACCAAATGAAAGTTCATACATGACTTCCCTTATGTCTGTAATACAAACCTAGACTCCATCTGTGACCGTTTTGGCAATACAAGTCATTGCAATTGTATTATGTCAAGTTTGACCCTCAAATGTCATCAAGTCAAGCTGCTTGTCACCAAATGAAAGTTCATATGTGACTTCCTATGTCAGTAACATAAGCCTAGGCTCCATCTGTGACCTTTTCAGTGACATGGGTCATTGAAATTTTGACCTTTTAGACCTTCGAAGGTCAATATGAAGGTCACAAAATGAAAGTTCATACATGAGTTCCTATAGGTCTCCAATACAAACCTACACTCAATCTGGAACGATTTTGCTGATACAAGTCATTGAAGTTTCACAGTATAGTTTGGCCATTGAAGGTTACTAAAGGTCAAGTTCAAAGTCACCCAATGAAACATCATACCTGACTTCTACGTGGCCACAATAAAAACCTAAGCTCTATCTGTAATAGTTTTAGTGATAGAAGTAATTGAAATTTCAATATGTGAAGTTTGACCTTCAAAGGTCACCTAAGGTCAACTTCAAGGCCACCAAATGAAAGTTCATGTATGACTTCCTATACTTCTGCAATAAAAACTGAAACTATCTGTAACCATTTTGCTGATAGAAGTCATTGAAATTTCACTGTGAAGTTTGGGCATTCCAGGTTACTGAACGTCAAGTTCAATGTCACCACATGAAACTTCATACATGACTTCCTATATTCCTGCAATACATACCTAAGCTCCATCTATAATAGTTTTGGTGATAGAAGTCATTGAAATTTCACTATGTGAAGTTCAACCTTCAAAGGTCGCCGAAGGTTAGGTTCAAGGCCACCAAATTAAATATCAAACATGACTTCCTATAAGTTTCAGTGCATATATGTTCCCAATCATAAATATTTTCAATCCTAGAAACCTTTGAAAAATGTAAAATTTTGCTTGACCTCATGTTTGACCTTCCAAGGTCATCTTAGGTCAACTTTAACACAGACACAACATATAGGTCACAAAATATAGGTCATATTACTTCCTATATGTCAGTAATACAAATTTAATCTCTATCTGCAACCATTTAGCTTCCACTGGCAATTGGCCCGTTCTCCATAAGACACAATGTTAAAGTACAGCGCCCCCACTAGACCCACTTCTGTCGATTCAATCAAAATGGCACTCTCACTGCACATAAAGTGTAGGTATATCAGTGAGTTGATTACCAGATTTAGAAAAAAGTTATGACAGTTTTTGAGAATTTTTTTTTTTTGAAATTTCAAGTCATATCTTGACTTGACATTGTTAATATCTTCCCTGACCTCGAGTTTGACCTTTTGAAGTCATCTATGGTCAAATTCAATATTGCCAAAATATAGGTCGTATATGACTTCCTATATGTTGATAATACAACATTAATCTCAATCTGCAACCATTTGGCCTCCACAGGCCATCTTGCATATTCATAAAGTACAGCGCCCCCAACAGACCCACTTCCGTCAATTCAATCAAAATGGCGCTCGTACTGTACATTGACGGTACCAAGGTAAGTTGATTGCCCAATTTAGAAAAAGAAATAAAGAAAAAAAAAAAACAGACAGTTTTTGAGAAATAATTTTTTAAAACTTCTCAGTCCTACCTTTAACACAGGAGCCAAAATTTCCAGGGCCCATAACAACGGACAAAAATGATTCAATCAAAAATCCGAGAAAAATAACTGGAGATATGGTCTACTAGTATGCTGTTGCAAATTTACACAAAAATTCATCAGGCCAAAAAAAAGAAAAAATGTTTCAGATGACAAATGACGGATGCCACACCACGTCAATAGCTTATCGGCCTATAGGACCAGTAAGCTAATAAAACAGACAATACTGTAATGAATCTGCATAACCCATAACACCAGGAGTCTGCGGATAGGGGCATACCTGTACCAAGGATACAGGTTGAGTTGAGGTGTTACAAAGTCTTTCTCTAGCCAGAAGCCACAACATATTTTGCCCATGAAAGTTCACATCAAAGGTTCTGGTGAAAGAAGACTTGTCATGGACCAGCTGGCCACCAATACAGAAGCAAAAAAAAAGCACATTATCATGATAAAATCCTCAATGCATCGCACAGGCCAACAATGTTGGCTTCCCAGGTAACCTTTTTTATCATTTTCATTTTTAAAGAATTAAGACAGAATTCAGAGAAACCAAAAACCCCAAACAAATGGCCAAATACGACAAGGATCAGACCCATGCAATTCATAATAGGGCCAAGCTTCGCTGCAGTATTGTAAATAGGCCCATTTCCACCGCAGGAACTTCAGGGTAATTTTACGGGGCCGGGGCTGCTGTTGGGTGTCTCCACCGCTGGAACCATCCCCGAAGGACAGAGTACTGGAACTTTTACAGGGGCTAGAAAAAGTCCCTGCCTTGGAGTAGGTACTCTGAACGGCACCAAAAAACTCCTGGATGGGGCTTGAGGTTTACTTGGCACTGATTGGATTTACTCAGAGTGGGATGTAATGACTACAGAAAGTGACAAAGTAGCTGGCATTCTTAAAACTCAGCGGACGACGAGGAGCTCTCCTACTTCGCTCTCTCGGTGGAGACACGGCAGTTGAGGGGGCTGAGTGAGAGGACGTTCCTGTAGTAGTTACTGCCCCCCTCCCAAATACTACCAGGAACTTCTTCGGTGGAAACGGGCCTATTGTCAGTGTATGCCACAAGTCTGTTGCGATCACGCCGGCGCCCGTAAACGCCCGTCAAGTCCTCCTCACGGCCGCAATTTAAACACGCCCATCAGTCACTTCAGGGGCGTGCCACTATTTAAGGTTAGGTGTAACCCTAAAATTTACCAAAATTTGAAAAAATATCACATTTCATTTTTTTTCTCAATATCACCTTCCTGGTGGCTTTTGAAGGCATAATAACTAATAACTAATTATAACATATCTGGTGGGTACATTGATGATACTTGGTCAAAAAAACAATCACCTAATATTGAGACGGATTTTCTCTGTAAGGGAATTTCCCACCACATAAATCCAGATATCAAGAACGAGTGAAGATATCTGCATTAAATTTTGTGAGTGAGTAAATGTCACTCTAATCTAGGTTTTCAGCCAGAGAAAACACTAATATCCATGTTGGGGTGTCTTAGACACCTCAGCATTGCCCCTCAGGCCTGACCGCATTTTGAGGTTCCCTTCTAGACGCACAAAAATTATTTGTTGTCAAATCTCCCAAATCTTTGGCTCAACCTTTGATATGATGTCCATAAAGTGTGTACAAAAATTCAAATCAATACATGGAATGATTTTTGAGAAAAACGGAATTATGCATTTCCACATATCGGGCGTCGGCCATCTTAGATCATGTGACCTAATTAGCATAATTATGTAATTACTATAAAAAATGTTTTCTTTCATCATAGCCATCAGCACTGAAACCTTAAATCCAGTCTTTACTCAAAATTAAAAGAAATTTTGATTTTGTGCAACACCTAACCTTAATACAACTGTTAGCCCATTTGACCCACCCCAGTAACGACCATGACGAAGACGAAAATGTCAATCAAAACTACTAATTGGAACATTCTCTCAGATTGAGGCAGCTAGTGCCAGCTGTGAGGAAGCATGCTTATATTCAGTTTGGCATATCCAACTCATCATCATAGCTGTAACTAGCAATGAGGTCACCGAAGTCCGGACCTTGTTAAAAATTTGAGAGAGAAAAAAAAAATTCTACATCTATCATTCTGCTTTTACTCGAGGTATCTTAAGTGTCACCCGAGTGTACATGCAATGGCACATTTCACCAAAAATCAATTTATATTTGAACATTATTATGATTATCATTATTTTCCGCTTTTCTCTGCATATATTGTGTTGGGGAGTTTTTAGCTCATTGGAATTTTTATATTGATGCTGTTCGACCTCTTGGCGACGTGACTCTCTCCAAATTCGTGGAATTCTCCACTGTATTAAGCTCTGCTGTGGGGGGGCAAGATCAAACTAGTGCTGGTCATGTGTCATTGGAGTGGGGACCCAAAAAAGGTGGATTTGTCACACCTGAAATTTTTTTCGGCCAAAAACTGAAAAATTCATAACCAGGGCTATAATAGTAAGTGTGTCATTTTGTAGCTTTGGATCTCTGCTTTCAGACACATTTGCCTTCAGTTTGTTATGTTACAGTTACAGGCTGATGAAGCAAAAAGGTCAAGGGTGGATTTTTAGTGGCGGAATGTGGCAGAGGTGGAAGACAAATACACTGAACTGAAAGCTAATGCATGAAACCATTCCCATTGCTCTTTGTAGTTCATAAAAATCATGGCAGGTGTCTCTACTGAATCCCTTAATTGGCAATCAGTGTCAGTCGGCTGTCAATTAGCATCTAAGTTCCATGTGCTCAGGAGAAGCCACCTTTTGTTTCGTGGAGTGGAAAGATTTCACCACAATTTTTCAGTACATTTCACTCATGGAAGGTACGTAAACTTTATTTCTATCCAGTGAATCGCAAACGCAATGGCAGTATGTACAACACAGTTCCAAATACTAGGAAACTTCATTCCTTGATGTCAGTAGGTGTAGAAGGGGTGGTAAAACCAAGGGAATTGTCATGTTACTGCACTCCCTGTATTACGGAGGATTACAGTGCCTATGAAAATCGAGAATATGTCAATGCTTTTAAGAATGTTGCCTTCTCAGATGGTTCGAGGGGTGCACTTGAAGTAGAGGATGTTGTTCATGAAGCAGAAGGCATGAATTTCAGAGGGTAGTGAAGATCTCTCTGTCATTGATTTGTAAAGGTACTGTTGTGGCTATTATGCCATCAGCCCAGTCTTTGGATGGCTACTACTTGCTCGTCGCTACTTCAGATGGAGTTATAATGCTTAACGAAAGTATGAAGTCTGGCTATGGCCAATCATATCCTAAGGGGTCTGAAGTAATGTTGGGAACCTTTTACAAATTCGGAAAGGCTACTAAGGGCAGTCAATTATACAAAAGAGAGAAGAAACTGGCAATTGTACACAAAGATCACATCTTGGATGTAAGAGTTAAACTGAAAAGCCATGAGAAGCTACCGGATACATACGGTCTCTCGAATTCTGATCATGAAAACATATTGTGTATTGTTTATATGAGAACCTAATTATTAGTATTCTAAAGCCAGTAATCTATCATGTAAGCAGTTCTCATAAGTCAATAAGCATTTGTGTGTAGTTTTGACGCACCCATCATCCAAAGTCTATGGAGAACGATGACTCGCTTTGTCAAAAACCACCAACTTCATCGTAATAAAAATCCTGTATTTCCATCAAATTTTTGAATACATAGGATAAATCAAAAAGAATTTCTATTTAGGTTTATTGAATAGCATTTTATCTGAGGATCCCTTTGATCCAAACCAGGTCTTGTTTTGACCAATGTTAAGGATTTCATGAGGTTTTGAAAAAAAAAAGGTCACTTTGAAGAAAACTGCAAAAAAGTGTTCTGGCCGTAATGCATTTTCTATAAAAAGTTCATATAAAAAGTTTATAAACGGCTGTACAAAGGTCAATACTTAAAAAACAAGTAGATCAGAGGGATCTAATAGCTGCGACCTGGCCTAGCATCTGTCACGTGGCCTGGTGTCCATGACTGGTGGTTTCTTGCACAAGTGTGACCTTGAAATTGGCAAATGACCTTGAAAATCAATAGGGAACCCTTCCTCTGTACCAAGAAGCTTGTTGTAAGATTTAATAGCCATCCATCAAGTTAAACTCGAGTTACGGTGCGAAAACTGTGAAATCGCGGCAAAATCGACACTTTTTTGACCGGTGTGACCTTGGGATTCGACAGATGACCTTGAAAATCAATAGGGAACCCCTCTTCTATACCAAGAAGCGTGTTCTAAGATTTCATAGCCATTCTTTGAATTAAACATTAGTTACGGTGCGAAAACCGTCAAATCGGGCAAAATTTACACTTTTTTTTTACCCGTGTGACCTTGGGATTTGACGGATCACCTTGAAAAACAATAGGGAACATCTCCTCTATGCCTAGAAGCTATTTCCAAAATTTCATAGCGATCCATGAATTCTAACTGAGGTTACAGCGCGAAAACCCGCAAACAAGGTCGTGACCTCTGTGAACTTGACCTTTGACCTCGACCTTGTGCATGGACATCACTTTGGTGAAGGTCAATAACTCCTGAAAATTTAATGATGATACGACGACAGGAACATGGTGAAAAATGTGTCACAGACGGACGGACAGACAGAAGCGTTCATAGAGCTGCTTGGTCGCAGCTAAAAATAAACCACCCATGCCATTTTTCTATGCAGTTTAACCTGTACAGCAACATTCAAAAATTGAAAAATGGTCATTTTTGACCCTGTGACGCAAATTCCCCCCACCTCATGATGCATGACCTGCTCTGTTCAATGTTGAAGTAAAACACAGTGAAATGCTAAGCGGAGGCAGAGGTGTTTCTTTGTAGAGGTCAAAGATATTGTTCATCATTGCTTCGATGGTTACTTTGGTGTTTATACATTTTTATTTTATCATGCATTTTATCATTTCTGTAGCATGTCAATTTACCTATCGTAAGTCTAGGCTAATGGAGCATTAGGTGGTTTCTCATGCGGTTCGCAGTTTCTTCTATCTCCATTTTAAAGGTGTGCATGAAGAAACGTGACATGCGAAGCTGCTGTACTGACAATAATGCGTTGCCCGCAGGTATGTGAGCTCCCCATTTCTTAATTACCTCCACCATCAAAGGTAAAAGTAGGTCATGTTTTCAGTCCCGTTAACTGGAGAACGTTATGACATGCTGTGTACTCTGCTAGTATTAGGCTCTGCTGTGGAGAGGTGTGGATGTAGAAACGTGACATGCAAAGTTGCTGTACTGATATTCATGCGTTGCATGCAGAATAAATATCTTTTGGCTGGTAAGAGGAGTGGACTTCGCCTTATTATTCATTACACGCATCACAGCGCAGAACTACACTGAATAAAAATGTAAACGCCCCATGTCAAATTTTTATTATCAAAAAACTGGAACCGTGATTCGTCTGTGAATAGCACTCTTCTCCAGCGTGCCAAGGGCCATCAATCAAGTGCGTTTGCCCATGCGAGTCAGTTCCGACGCCGGACAGTGGTGAGATCCAGACCATGGTAAGGATGCCGAGCGTGCAAGTTGGCTTCTCGCAGGCGGTCATGGACAGTCTGTGGTGTGATGTGTCTGATGTGCAAACCAACAGTCTCATCCGTTGTGCGTGTCACTCATCTGAGCCGATTCCGCAGGTGGACGAGCCAGATGTAGCAATCTTGCGCTGGTGTGGTCACACGTGGCCAACATCGATTTGCACTACTGCCCGTCTGTCGGAAACAAACTCTCAAATGGCCCATCGTCCGATAGTTAGCATGCAGCTGCACAGCAACCGCTATGGTGGACATCCCTGCCTCCAGCATGCCAATGGCACTTTCCCGCGTGACCTGAGACATGATGACTTATGACAAAATGTTACATTTTTGGGTGGCCTTTTACTGGCCCCAGTATAAGGAGTGTCTGGGCACTGCTCATTCCGTTAGATCGCTATCTGGAAACGCCACACCCATGTACTGAGTGAAATCACTGCATCACTGAGCAAATGCTCACTGACAGAGAAATGAATTTTAAAAATGGTACACAAATCAAGAGAAATATCCCTATTGTACAAGTAAAAGTCAGCATATGCTCACTTTGAGTTGCAAACTCCATGTGGCATCAATATTTGACATGGGCCGTTTATAGTTTTGTTCAGTGTACAAGACCGGATATATAAGGATATCAAATTGTGCATCTCTTATAAAGAAAGACGTTACTTTTCAAATTCACTGTGTTATTGTGTTTCACCATGTACAAAGTTTTATTACCAAAAACTTCAGGGGCCTACATCTCTCATCTCAATATCTGAACAAAAATGGTTTTCTCGAGTCATGACGATGGAAAATCATTCTCCCTCCTCTCTCTTAAAAGACATTATGGTTATTTTAAACTTACTACATAATGAGATTGGGTGAGGATAGATGGCTATCGGCTTGGAAGCAGTAGTTAAAGCTAATCCGCCCTTTTCAGCTAGACATGTGTAGTAGTAACCATGGTAACGGATACAGTTGTGAGGTTAAAAAAATAAAATACATGTATGGACAACAGGTTATACTCTTTGCAGCATTCTAAAGGCAGTCTACAAGCCAAGGACAGGACACCAGGACAGGTGAAGAATGGAGCAGGTGGCCTAGCGCTAGCAGGTACCATTACATACACAATGTGAGTATACTTATGAAGCAAAGAAGAAATAAAATGGGGTGCATATACATGTACAGTTAAAGCTGAAGTAAAATGGGAGCCGGTAAGTGCAAAACATACCTGCCAAACGTATGACAGGAGTGAAAAAAAATTGTGCCTGCCAGAGAACTGGCGGGAGTGACAGATAATGCCCGCACAGTTTTCTTCCTGGCATGCACATTCTCAGCCCACAGAGCAGCAGTGTCCATATTGCGAGAATGTGGTCCACCTGATGCTTGATTTTATAACAGCATGTTTGACTGAAGAATGTCATATTAAATAAGCCAGAATTTCTAAACAATGCTAAAATAAATCTGATCACGTTACTCCTGTTGAAAAAATAAACTAGAGGCTCTAGAGAGCCTGAATTGCTCATCTGAATGTGTATGAGAAATATCTCAGACTTAAAATTACAGAAACAAACAATCTACTGCAGCATACAAGTAACAATCTACAGGATCTTAATGAAATACTAAAAAACAAGATGTCAGTCCAACCCAATAGTCGTATGAACAATGCTGTGTAATGTACTTTGATCCACCTGAGCCATTTCACCTGTCTGGAATTAATGTGGTCATTGAAGTTAGCAGAGTAGTCGTTTTTATTTTAAAGATCCAAAATATGCAGTATTTAGTCGTTTAAAATATGTCCAATGCATCTTTAACATAATGATAAGAATTCAGTTAGAAAAAAACCACATGCATCCAGGCCTAGTGAGACCTCTTTGCTCACCCAGTCTGTGACGGCCTGAAACACTAGCTGTTTGGAGTGGGCAAGGAGGCTATGCTAATGAGGCACGACTCTGATTGGTTGCCTGGCGGCTTTGATTCCGGGGGGGGTGCAGACCCAAAAAACCAGGAAAGCAAGATGGCAGATATTTCTGGATCGCTCTCCGGGGTACGTATTGCTTTGAGACCGCACTCGTTTGATACCAAATCTGACCCTGAACAGGAGGACGAAGCCATTGAAGTATTGCAGCAAAGTTTACAGCAGGATTTCAATGAGTGGCATGTTGAGATTTTTGTGTTTTGCTCGTACTCTCTCGCCTTTCATGCATGTGATTGTAGCTGTGCTGTGATATAGTCAAGTTATATACCCACTTGCATAGGTGCCGATCCCGTGGGAGCTCTGGGGCTCGAGCACCCACTGACAAGGTTGAGCACCCAGTGGCCAATCGGAATGGCCGATGGAATTAAAAACAAAAAAAAAGAAAAGAGAGAATGAATAAAACTCTTGGTAAAATTGCATCTTTAAAATGAACTGCGTCTATTTGAATCGTATTATCCAATTAAAATCATGACAGCTCTGTGCATGTACGCGTAACGGCGTAGTCCCTCTTGAGACATGCTTAGGTCTTATGAGGGAAAACTCCGAAGTTTTGAACGACTCCTGAGGTCTTGCGAGGTTTCCAACAGAGCTGCCCTGAACATGCCCCATCTTAAATTAAAAAAATCACTGATCTATGGTGGTTGACAGGGACAAACGAACCGCAACAAGCCCAAAACATCTCCAACTGGGAAAACACAATGGAACCACAAAAAACGCCTCCAATTGGAGAAACGCGCTGCAAAAACAGAAATCATGCGTATCCACATTGACACAACTGAAGTGCTCCAAACTTTTTAGCTAGCAAGCGAGCAAACATAAGATTGCTTGCTTAGCTAGGTACCTAGTTCGCAAGCCAAACTAGCTAACAGTCATATTTGGTGCTTTGAATGCAAGAGAACATGAGTGAATAGCCATTAATTTGCTGACTAACGTTGCTATCATTGAACCGCGAGCATTTAGCTTGCTAGCTGGCACTAATGGGCATCAAAAATAAAATTTGCAAGCTAACGATGACTTAAGAAACCAACGAACTAGCTCACACACTAGGCTAGCAAGATATAATAAACCAGTGAATCGCGGTTATTTCATGGATTAGCAAGCGGTCATGAATTAGCCGCATGGCCAAGTCAGTTAAAACATTAGTGAGGCTGGTTAGGTTGTTTGCTAGCTAGAGTTTTTCACTCAGTTAACTACCGTTGGCCAACGTTTGGATGAAATCGCAAACTATTTCATTAAGCGCATGGTTACTAGGAGCAACACTTTCCTTATCAAGAAGTAACATCGGTGATCAAACAAAAAAGTTTTTCACATATCGTGGCAGTGTGGGCCTATGCATTGATTATCAATCAAATGTATTTAATTGCATGTGCTGGGATGTAGCGCAATGTTGTTCGATAGCCTACCACTCGGTAATGCGTTTATATGTTAATATTTTGACCTCCTAACCATTACAGTTATGCAGTGTTTTGATGAGTGTATTTTAGCACTGTGCAAATTAGGTGATGTCACATTTGTATGATTTATGCTGATGTGAGTTTTTTATTCTCATGAAATCTAGGTGGCTATGGTTATTACTTTGTAGGTATGTGTTGTTGAACTTTAAATTGACAATCATATCGGTCTTATCCAAGCTTGGTAGCAGAATATCAAGGAGTGATTAATGAACGAATGGAGCCGGTGCGGTGAAATACGTCATGGTTCAATGACTATGAGCAGTACAGAAAGCTCTGGGTTCACATAAAGTTAGTCTCTGGCAAGAGAGGAAGATTTTCGAAAAATCTCAATGACAGATGACGACCTGACGACGGATGCCAAGTGATAGCAATAGCTCAAATGGACCTTTGGTCCTAAAAAGGAGCCACACAGCTATGAATTCATCAAACTGCCAAAACTTGGTGTGCAGTGGCAACTTTCTTCCTGCCTCATTATTTTGGAGATCCAGGCTGAATCAAAATAGGGTTTAATTGTGCACTTGAAAACTCAGCAAGGTTTTGCGCACCTGTATTTGCACTTGATAACACATTATTTGGTCAGCAGAACAACTGCATGAATAATAAGGCATGTACTGCCATCTACCATACAAAATTCAATCGCACATTATTGAACGTGAAAGACCATTAAGCAATGAGCTTTTCCATGAGAATTTGATGGGTGTAAGGCCAAAAGTTCTTTGCCTAAGTGCAAATCCAAAACAAATTTGCCACAATTTTTGTATTGGTCACACACACACACACACACACAAAAAAGCACCAAATCATTTCTTAAAATAGAATGTGTTTTTACTCATAAAAACAGACAGCTCCCCCTGGCCCCCTTCCCTGCCTAACCCAGTGGACAGGCTGACAGACAGATACCAAAAGGCACCACTTCAGGACCTGAGTAGTAAGTATGCAAAGTTTCGTTAGGATCAAGAAAACGCTTTTGAATTTAGGCTCCGGAAACGAAGTGGGAACGCCAACACCTACGCAAACGCGAATTGAGCCTCGGGGGGGGGTGCAGAATTCCTGATGAAATCCTTAGCTGAGTATAGTCCATGCATCATTTTATAGGTTGCTTCTCTTGTTTTGTTATTAACCCCTTTGTGCAGAAGCCATATTTGGCTATTTATGGGTTACCCACTTTAATGCTGTATAATTCAAGATTTAAGCTTCATAAAGAGGAAAAATGTGGCTCAATTCAGAAAAGACATTTACAGCATTTAGAATTACATTGTATTTCAGTTTATTTTCATGTTTTTGGTCGAGAAAATGAGCTGCAAACATAAAAAATCTTCGTGAGAATTCTTCATTGAAATTGCAAAAAAAATTATTCTGAGGATTGAAAAACTGCTGGGGCTTAAAACTTTACATTTCTGATATCATAAACTCCTTGAGCACAAGTAGAATTCATCTTCAACATTACATTTTAGATTACTTACATGCTATTAGCCAAATTACACAGCTACCCAAGTGTCTCCCCAAGGTCTCAAAATTATGTACTGTCAAATCATAGTAAAATCATGTATATAACACAAATAAAGTCTTAAGGCATAAAATTTAATATGCACAAATGATTTTCTGGTTGAGTTTAGTATGAATTTATCAATATCAGTGCAGTTGAATATCAGTGGTCACCAGTAACCTCTCCAAACACAGAACATGCCTTTTCTCCATAATAAGGTTTAGAGTTTTGTCAATTTTTCTTTTAAGTCCCCCAAGCTAGCACAAACACGCATTGCATTTTATAAACTGCTGATTAAACAGTCAGAACATTCACCCAGTAATGGAAGTTACAAGTTCCCAAACCCACGACCTCATTTCAACCCTTATAAAGGAACAAGTACAACTCACTAACTCAGTAATATCAGAATTCTGAAATATACCTTATTTTAACAGAACAGACATTCCACTTTCAGGGAACATCACGAAATATAAATTCCTCCCTAGATTCAACAGAACGGTGCAATGACCGTACCAGGGGGTCCACCTAAATGCATGGGCAGTTCACTTTTAAACAGGAAAAAACGTCGGCATTCGACTTTGTTGAGTACGGTATACATTCCAAAACAGAAAGCAAAACTAGCAGCCTACCTTTTTTCCACGATCCCTCCTCCAGAGACGATGTATACAGTAAAGGAACCCTCCGGTCCTGTTTCGTTCGAAATAATTCCCATTGACCATGTCCTTATCTTATTTAAATCCTCTAAATAACTGAACACTTCAAGGCCAGTTATATATATATATCGCGTCTGTTTCAGCTGCGTAATGCGCGCAACGTAAACAGGATACAACCGAGCCTGCTGATACGCATAGGCTTGTATGCTCTGTGTTCGTCCAATCAATATGTTTCACTTGCTGTAGAACGTTTAAACACTCGGGAATTGGATAAGAAACGAGTCAATCAATACATCGTTACCGCGGAAGTTTCACGAGGCCGTGAAGTCTAACTGTGCAGTTAGGCAGCAGAGCTTGAATGTTTGATTGAGTGATTGGCCATCAACGCCAGTACTCGGGTGGATATAAGGAAGCGCTGGATTTGTCAATGAAGGAATGTACACGAAAATCCACGGTAGGGAACTACGCATTTTTTGCATTTGATGACTGTAATTGACTGTAGAATGTGAGAGAATCAATACCATTTTGACTTTTTTGCATCAGAAAACAGATTTTTCTGAACCAATAATTGGAATGCTGTTGGCTCACTGTTGCTAAAGTGGTTGCTACATAGGAAACGAGTTTTTCTGTCGCAAAAGATCATTTTTTAAAACTGCTGGATCGATGCTATGGGCAAGGATATTGACACATCAGGCTTAGCTGAGGAGTTTAATTCATGCAACTCTCGAAAAACAGGGAGAGGAGTGAACTTCCCCATATTCAAAACCGCGTTCGAGGTCTGCTTGCTTGTGAATATTCAATAACTGATCCGGGGGTGCCATCTAGTGATCGTACAGTAACAGCGTGCTTAAATTTGCAGGTCTATCGACGCAGGCGTCTACATCTGCAGAAAGGGGTTAAGCAAACACTTCACAAAAAGAGCTCAGACCTTTTTCCAGGCAATCATTTAATTGATATTGCTCCAATAAGAGACTACTTAAGATTTAGTTACAGTTTTCAGTTAACAAAACACACTCATTGGATCACTTTGTTAACAAAATAAGAAAGTTTGCCCGCATCAGATTTACTAGGGTCTAAAGCTGAAAAAGGGAACATGTGGAATCCTTAACTTTAAACAACACAAGGGCACCTGATGGAATGACATCAAAAACTGCAGCAAACTCCCATGAGTTTATATGAAATGTATTTTTCACACTAAAAATACACATTCACATTCTTCATGAGCATATACCTTATTGGGATTAATTACCAGACTGTCCAGCACTATAATATTTCTAAGCCAATTCCTGAGGAATTAATGTGTTGCACAGGATTTACTAACAGTTCCACATCCTATATTAATGTGGAAAGAAACTGGGCTTGAAAATAATGGACCATGACAGCAGCATTTATTTACAGTAATTGATAATTTGATGGGGATTTTTAAGATATTGTAATTACAAACCAAACAAGATGACATTGTCATCAATATCTCCCACCACCATGGAATCCCATTTTCAAACCCCATCATGGTTACGACTGGAGGCATTCAGACACAAAGTTTCATTAATCCAGGCAAATTAGTTTCTGAGAAAACCTGTCCCTACTTCTGCACAAATGGATGGATGGACACTTGAGCTCCACTGCAATGCCTTCACCCCACTTTGTGTTGTGGTGGGAGACAGAAGTTATTCAAGTTACCAATCTGATAGAATATACAGGAATGATATTCATAATAGATATTGGGTTTTTCAGGGATTGTTTTGGGCAATTAACCATAAAAGTGTACCTTCAGGAGGAGAAATCTAGAAAGTTTAAGCCTCAAAATTCATTTGTGATGACAAATATTCTGATAGAATGAGTTTTGTCAGACAGGAGTTTGATAATTTTCTTAGCGGTAGCATCATTAACAAACACAGATATAGCAGTATAAGTCAGCGGTAGGATTCCTTCAGCTTTAGAGAATAAAAGAATTTTAGAGAAAAAGGCTCTACCTGTCAATAGGAGCTTTCATAGTACTGGTTCAAGCCGCGAAATTTACGCCTCTGTGACCTCTCGCCTGCACTATGAAAGCGCCAGAAGCGGGATTGGGGTGGGGATAACGCCTTCAGAGGTAGTCACAGTGGCGTAAAATTGGTGGGACTGTCGGAAGCGGGACCACTATGAATCGGCCATCCCGGAAAGGCGTAAAATATGACGTTGCATGTGACATCTGATCATGTATTATTTGTGCAACAAACACCCGGGCAGTAAGAAGGCAAGCCGGCCAGGCCGCCCGTAACATCAGAAGTTTAAAGATGGCTAACTGGAGAGATTTCGAAGTACGTGAGCTCCTTACACTCAGTGCCGAGGAGGAAATTAACAGGCACATTTCGGGAGAGGGAGGGGTTGCCTGGACTAGCCATATTTCGAGCTTTGTTCAGCTATTTGGGGAAGCAGCCATTCGACTAATCCCGTTGGCCTGTTAAGCAATATGGAGGAGCCAGCCCCCATTGAGCCAGCAGCTGCTTCTCCATCTTCAGCGTCCTCTGCTGGTTCCGACAACCCCAACGCGACCTTTGTGGACACAGGCTCCGGTGTTCCAAGTCAAGCAGGTAAAAACTATATACATTATGTAATTATTGTTAACAGTTTTGTGTTGTCGACCGTAAACTGGTGTGATAAACACTGCTTGTGTAGACTTTCAGTTGGTCCACCACAGAAGAGGCTTAGGCTGACCAAAGCTCTGGTTGTAACTAGAGAAATAAAAGACCTGCTCATGAAAATGGACCGTGAGGAAGAGGAAACTGAGCTCCAACGTGAGGAAAGACAAAGGGCCACGAGGAGACCAAGAAGAGAGGCCCAGGATGCAGAACAGGAGACACGTGAAGCCAACTGGCGCGAGCGCACCCAGAACATGTCGATGTTTACAAATATGTTTGGCAACCTGCACAAAGAGATGATAAACCGAACGGCACTGTTGAGAGACCTAAAGGCTAAGATGCCAAGTTTGGTGCCTAAGCCCATGCAGCACCACCATAATTCATTCCAGTACCGAACTCAATATAGCCATCGCAGAGATTAGGCCTCACTGGAGTCATCTGACCCACCCTCCTCCTCCTCCTTCCTTCAGCAGCTGGATTAAATACTCCCGTTAAAAGCACATTTTTTAAAAACACTGACTTATTTGAAAATCCTCTTGTGAATTTGCACATTCCATTTTTTATATTGTCATGCTTGCACTTTTAATGGTGTTTTGATTCAAGATGTGACACTTTGTAATAAAAAACAAAGTGAAAACTTTGAGTTCTTTATTTATCTCACGTATGTAGTTTCTGCCAACCTTACTTTTTAGTCATTACATCAACTACACAGTACTGAAATGTAACAAGTACATTTGAGCATTTCCATGAAATCTTACAATGTACAACAGTAAACTGATTCAGCTTACAGACAGGACATGATAGCCTGGTTGCTGTGCACTTGGTTACCATGACAAGAATCTCCATCTGGTGCAGGTAGATCTGGGAATTCATTCCATTCTGGCAGGAAGTGCTCCCTGTTCATTTCACAGATGTTGCGCAGAATACAACACGCAACACCAATATCTGACACAAAAGCAGTGGTGACATCATTGCCCTTGGACTGACATCTCCTGCAACCTTTCAGTCAACCACAGGCATTTTCCATCAACATCCTTGCTGAGCTCAAATGGTAGTTAAAAGTTTTGATGCTATTGGTCAAGAGCATGGTGGTTGGTGAAGCCCTTCATCAGCCACTTCCTGAAGGGGTATGCTGGATTTTCAATGATGTGGACAGAATTTTCACTCCGTTCACAGAAATGGACTTCTGTGGGCAGAACAATGCAGAGAAAAATTACTTGGGGCAAGCTCTTAGATATTCATGGCATATTTGGCTTTACAGTATTAATGACTAAAATGTCACAAAAAAAGTCAGACGTGCAGCTCATAACTCATGTATAATCCTTTGGCATTCTGAGGCCTTTCCTTTATGATAAACATAAAATTACAATTACAGCTTCCAAAAAACCCAGTTTTTTAAAGCCCGATATGTCATTGTGAAATTAATAAATTACTTAATGAAAAAATGTCCTGGATCACCAGTCTATATATACATTATTCACAATCTGGTTATGCGCACTCACCTCATGTGGGAACAGGTACCAGTCTTGTTCTTCAGCTTTTCTGTAGATAGGCGAGTTGGCCAAAATACAAGCATCATGAGTGCGTTCAGGCCAACCAACAAGCACATCTGAGAAGCTTTAATAAAAAAAAATAAGGGTCAAATCAATACATGCACTGAATACATTTCATATACTCAATATATTTCTACTAATCAGTTGTGAACAACAAAGGCTTAATCAGGTAATGAAACTTACCAACAGTTGTGGTCAACAACAGCTTGAAGAACAATGGAATGCCACCCTTTCCGGTTATGGTGTCATCTCTCGGGGCGAGAATGGGAATGTGTGTACCGTCGATGGCACCAGCACACATTGGATATCCCCATTCAGCAAAACCATCTATTGTCTCCTGGAGTCGCGCGCAAGTCGGTAGGCTAACAAAGCGTTTCAAATGGGCTGTCTTTAGAGCTGCAGTAACCTCACGTACCAGCATACACACAGTTGACACACGGATACCAAAAATGCAACTTACGGAGCGGTATTCACAAGATGTAGCATACCGCCAGAATGCAGGTCTTAGCCGAGGATCCAACGGCTGGCAAAAGTTTGATGTCCTGCACCTCAGGTGAGGCGCAACCTGCTCCAAAATGAAGTCGAATGTGTTACATGACATACAAAAATGGCTCCGCCACTCATCTTCATCAAAATTGTTGAGTACGTTGTCCCAGAACACAGGTCCATTCGGTCTCCGTCTTCTACAAATTCTTCTTTCGGTGATCAGTGCCAGCTGACTTAAAAGAAACATAGGTCTTCGTCTTGAGCGTGCAGAATCAGCTCGCTTCTCTTCGTCAAACAGTCTTCAGCTGCTCCACATGTTCTCCTCCAGGGCATTTTTAATAGCAGAAACACGCCCTTCACTCAAGTCCGACAGTAGACGAAGCATGTTAATCAAAATGCACAACATCTTTGCCCAAATATGCAGTATCTGTACAGCGAGAAACAGCACAACGTTCAGTTCTCCCGCCATGATTGTTTTGATATCACCCGCCACTGCTTGTCGCTTCTTGTATACGTAGAGCTGCTGGTCTGATACACGTCACTATCGTCTCCTCCCACGACACTCCACTCTCGTTCTGCGACGCCGGGCTGCACTATGAAACGTCCCGAATATCAAGCCTTCCGGGAATTAATGAATGCACCAAGGTGACAAGCTGGAACAGATCTCCACTGCAATATAGCGGGACATTCACGGGAACGCACTATGAAAGCTTCTCTAAATTGAACTTCTTGTGTCTTGCCATTGATAGTGTTGAAATTAAAAGGACATCTTGAAGTACAGTATTTGAGAATTTCTGAATACATTACCTCATTTTTGACTGTAATATGATCGAGAAGACTGCACTCTTACTGACCATTTCACACTCATTTAAGTTTGTGAGAAATCTAGAAGCTTGCAAAGTTGTTTTGATAAAGTATACAGGAATCACAGGAACATTTTTTACGCATCTTTCACAAAAAGTATGGTGACATCATCCAACTGACCGTTGACTACTTTTCAGGTGTCAATCACTATACTCTGAAGATTGCAATGTAATGCAAGTCACAAAAACCTGAGATGCAATACAAAGAAGGTGAGGGGATATTGGGCATCCTATACTTATACCACATGTTACACAGAACTTAAACAAGTTGTTTCCATTATCATAAATAGTTTGAACTGTTCTACTAAAGAAACTACCAAAACCAATTTGAGGGACATCAGAGTGAAATGTCATAAGTCAAACACTTTATATACGTCAAGAAATAAAGTAAAACGAATGTTCTTAATGAGTTCGCTGTAGTACATGTAGTGTAATACTAAACTCATATTACCTACATGCTCATCTCCATATACTCTCGTTGCATCTCGTGAATAATGGAATTCTCACAGCACATAAAGGCCAGAATTTGAGTAATTATTTTATAATTTTGAGTGGCAGGACGCCTAAGAAGTGGCTCTTTTTGAGTTTCAAAATTAGTGTAATGACGCATTCTGTCATTGTTACAGACTGAGCTTCTTTTATCAAACTTTTCGAGAAGACTTAAAGGGATTACTGCTCTGCAAATGACTTGAAGCTTGCAAGGTAACTTCCATAACAAATTAACATATGGGAGCAACTAGCTAGCCCACACTGACAATTAGCTTCACACTAAAACTTAGAACAGAGTTCTGTCGATGAGTCCAAAAGACTACAGTAACTGTTCACACAAACCAAAAAACCCTGGTCAAACTACATGCTACCTTCTGGAGAAATTTCGAACTCACAGAATATGGAGCAAAGCAAGCAAACTAACTTAGCTAACTAGTTGGCTAACCTCCCAACCATAACACTCCAGGCTAGCAAACTAGTCATGAGCGCTACAGTCCCTACGAGACCACCTCTAGGTAGCTTGCGAATAAAATCATATCACTTAGCGCCTATGGGGTCGGCTAACTTCCCAAAATCCAATTCTATAAGCCAGCGTTATTCGTGTGGGCAGGAGTACCGTCGAGCCATGTGTGGTAGCCTGTAAACAAGCGACATATTCAAGCCAGCGTTAGCCAGTTGAACACTCGAGCTAGAAAATGAGCTGGCTATAGAGTAGCGTGAGTCAGAAACTATGCTCTGCAATCTAGCTAATTAAGGCTTTCGTCACGAAGAGCTTTCGGCTACGACAGTGCACTTACCTTGATGAACCGCGACATTACATCCATGTCCGTCACAATAAACCAGAGGATTTTCCGCCCAGCCCCTTTCATCTGAGCAAACACAGCAGCCTCCGATCATCTCCTTCATATTATTCGCCGAGTAGTAGACGTCTTCCACTTCCAGAGACAGTTCGCTGGATACCATCTATTGAGGGAAAGCAAACATAGAGGAGTGGTGCTTTACATGTTCCTCATCGGTTTTCTTCTTTTGTCTGAACTGTTTTTGGTTCCACTTTCAAAAAAGCCATGTTTGTGCGGCGGTTGTCGTCTGCCCCCAATTACGTTGTATTTCTATATTTCTCCCGCACCACTCAAGCAGAAGGCGAGTACTCCCGGGGCAAGGAGAGACGAAAGTTAGGCAAATACGCATGCGCAGACCTTCACAACCTTAACAAGGACGACGCTGGTTGGTTGTTCATGCATTTTTAGTTGAGATCCGGAAGACGCGGCGCCATTTTGGCTCCACAGTTCCCTCCATGGGGAGTTTGTATTACGTTGTTTCTGGTAGGTGGATCATGGGGACGGAGAAAGAAATTGAAGCGTTTGAAAAACATACTGCAAGAGGAGTACAATGAAGTGCAGTGGAATGCAAGTGTGGGCAGATCTAATAGAAAAATGCCTTTCATACGCGCCGTTCCACTGGGACAAATTGCGCCTTGTTGAAATTGGGATTCTGTTGTACATCTTTCGCGAATGTTGAATCTTATCAGAGCGACTTCGGCGTCACAAGAACGTTCGCGCTGTCAGCTAACTTTGTTTACTTCACATGCTTCGAATCATCGCGGCATAATATACAGCGCGTTAGGTCGTTCAACTTGGATGGTTGAGAACTTCGCTAGGTCAGTAAATGTATGTTTTAACTCATTAAGCAGACAGCCAAGGCTGTGGGAGTTGATGACAAAGTTAACGTTAGCTACGTGCTTAATATTTTCAGTGAAAACGGTAATAATGGCTATAGAGCAGGACGACAGTGCGACTCTGCGCATGTAGCCATCTACCTACCTTGCACTTTAGCTAGCTAAAGAACAACTCACGAGTTCAATTGATGTCTATTCATCCTCGCAATGAATCTCACTCTGTCGCTGTCATCGCAGATGTCGCACTCCGCTGTGGTGATAATCAGTAAAATATGGTTTAACGCGGAGTCAACGTGACTAACGTACTTTAAATATTTACTCTAACGTTAAGTTAGACTATTCTACCGAGCTGGCGAACATGAGGCTGTTGTTAATTTATTAATGAGACTGGCTCGCTGCATTAATCACTTGATAATTAACTTTAGCTATACGAATAGTCTTAAAGTCTGTAATTGAAAAATGACTCTAATAACATTTAGTTGCAAGTATTAAATTAGCTGTGAATCAACGTACCCGGATATTTGGCTAGCGTTACGTTGATAAACCAGTGTCCTTGGTTCGGTGTGTGTTTGCAGTGATATCGCTGCAATATACACGCAGTCATGGAATTTTCCTGGGAAACTGAACAGCTTTTCAAATTCGCCGACGTGCTGGCCTGTCTCCATATAGAATCGACAAGTATTATCCCTAACAACACACAATTCGAGGTAATGACACCATCGAATTTAAGGTCATGTTTCCACTGAAGACTGCTCTCAGATTAGGGGTGGCCAACCCTGGTCCTGGAGAGCTGCAGTGTCTGCTGAGTTTTAGTGTTACTCAGCACACGATTGATGAATTAAAGCAGTTGATAATACACTTCACTTATCTCACCTGGTGTCTTGGGTTTTCTCCACCTGATTTAAACCAAACTCAGCACACCTTTGGCTCTACTGGACCAGCGTTATCCACCCCTGCTCTATAAACTTTTATCTGTACTCTGTTCTTCTACTACATCAATCGAATGCTGAGTAAGGCCAAAAATCAGCAGACACTGCGGCTCTGCAGGACCAGGGTTGGCCACCCCTGTCTCAGATCATTGTCGGCGTCCTGTTCTATGGATGCATACACCGATCAGCACAACATTAAAACTTCTGGCGGGTGACATGAATAACATTATTCTGTTAAAATGGCACCCATAAAGGGGGGCAATATATTAGGCAGCAAGATAAGTCAGTTTTTGAAGATGATTTTTGGACGCAGAAAAGCTTAAGGAACTGAGCAACTTTAACAAGGGCCAAATCGTTACGGCTACATGACTGGGCCAGAGCATCACTAAAAGAACAGAGCTTGTGGGGGTGTTCCCAGTATGCAGTGAGTAGTACCCACTTAAAGTGGACCAAGAAAGGACAATGGGTTATGGATATCCAGGGCTCATTGATCTGCGTGGAGAGTGAAGTCGATCCCTTTTGGTCCAATCCCGCAGAAGAGCTTCTGAAGCACAGAGTGCTGAAAAAAATTATACTGGCTATAGAGTGCTAAAGTGATGACTTCACCGCTACTTGGCGTCTGGTGTCGAAGTAAAATCCCTATGGGAATTTATAATGGAGTTTGGACACTTTCTGGCATTGCTTGAACTCATATTAATTCTAAGAGCCGCCTCGCTCCGAGATTAGACTATAGGGTATGCAGATTTAAATGATCACATCAAATTGGTGTTTTATCGTCAAAAATAATATGCTTTTGCACTTTTAGTCCAGTTTGTAGTCCACTTCTCTGAACTACATATCCGCTGCACTAGTGGGTGAGTATTGTTCCAAGCCAATGAAGTACCTCAGTTTCAGCCAACATTCATAAGGTAACACACCAGTAGCCCATCTGTGCCCTACATTGCTGTATGTCCGTGCACCCGTTCCCACATTACAGGCTGCTATTAGCTAGCTACATACCTATAAATAAAAGGATCATAATGAATAGTTATTTCGCCATTTAGCTAGTTAGCATTAAGCTACCGTAGCAAACCAACGAGCTAGCCAGCTAGTGAGCTTATTAAATCTTGTGCACGTGGCCAATCCGAAACAGTATATGGTACCGTCTCTAACTGTTATTGAGCAAGCTAGCTAGTATGATTATTCAATAAATATCACTTGCCTTGCTAGTGAAATAGCTAGCAAGCTAGCTAAGTGAATAAAAGCAGTGAAGAGCCAGTATTTGGCTACTTTGCTAGTGTTGAACTGCGAGCTTTTCACAAGCTGGCATTTAACTAAATGCACCAAATATAAAGTTAGACAACTACTTAAGTTGGTAAACTAGCTCGCTGGCTAAGTTAGCTTGCTGACAGTGAGTTTGCTGTCAGTTACGCTTTGACAAGGCTGATAAGCTTGTTCGCTGACTACCGAGTTTTAAAGCAGAAAAAATTTGGCCAAAGATGGCTATTTAAGCAAATTGGCACTAATTGTAAAAATTGATATCTAGCAAGGAAAACGTGACCAAGTAGAACGTAGAGTGACGAACCAATTAAGCAAACAAACTGCTATAGCGAGTTGCTGGAAAATTCGAGACGAGTGACTTCTAATCATTGACTGTATAAAACGCGTCCTGAACTCGTTCAGCCCGGGAATCAGGAGGATCATGGGACGTGTAGTTTTTAGACTACGAAGAGGATTAGCATGTTGGGGAAAATTAAAATCATTTGAAATATAGCTGATTCCGGTCAAGAAAAATTATATTTGTTTTTAGTCGGAAATATAATGCAAATCCCTGAAAAAGATGGAGGCTTGAAAACAATGGGAAGTGATTCAAAAGTGATCTGAAAAAAACAGTCTTTGGGTAAAATGAATGGGAAATTTTACTTCTGACACCAGCGTGACGTCATCAATCTAGTACTCTGTTCAGGAAAAGCGGCAAAGCACATAGTGTATCACAGGTTGCTGCATTGTTGCAGAGTGGTCACGGTACTCATGCTGACCCCTGTCCACCATCGAAAGCGCCCTACAGTGCTCACCTGAGAGTGGAAACTGGAACATTGACCAATAGAAGTAGGTGGCCTGGTCAGATCATTTTTTTTTTTTTTTAAATCTAAATCATGTGAACTGCTGGGTGTATGTGAGTTGTTTACCTGGGGAAGAGAAGGGACCAGGATGCACTGCGAGGAAGGCAAGCAGGTGGAGGCCAAGTGATGCTCTAGAGCCCTGGTCCTCAAATCACACCCTACGAGGTAAGAGAACAGCTGGTTTTCCACCCTCCCTTTACCTGGGAGTTGGGTGTTAACTCAGTCTGGCTGATCACAGGCACTATCTGTTCATTTACTTGCCTGGGATAACAGAAAACCTTGGCTGGATTTGGATTTGAGGTCCAGATTTATGGACCCCTGCTCTAGAGAGTGTTCTGGGAAACTTAAGGTCCTGGCATTCATGCGGATGTTACTTTGACATGTACCACTTACCTAAACCATGGTGCAGACTAAGTACATCCTTTCATGGCATTGGTTTCCATTGGAGAGAGTGGCATCTTTCAGCAGTGTATTGTGCCATGTCACGGTGCAAAAATTAAGGAATTGTTTGTGCCACATGACAGAGTTCAAGGTGTTGACTCGGCCTCCAAATTCCACATATTTCACTCCGATAGAGAATCTGCGTGGTGTGTTGGAAAAAACAAGTCCGATCCATGGAGGCCCCTCCTTGCAACTAACAGGAATGAAGGCAGGTGCTGCTAATGTCAAAACAGCCAACCGGGTATCAGTAGGTACTAAAATGTGACATAACATTGCAGCCCACTGATTGGTCAGAGAGAATCCTCGCTATGAAAGACGACTCCGTTGTCGACCTCGGGGCATCTCATTGGAGTTAGATTAACTAGTCTCAAGATTAGCGTAGTTATTATGATCATCTACTTGCATTGTTTTAGGCAACTTTTTTGATATACTGTGCATTGCCTTACTTTTCAAACATGGTTTCGCTTGTTCACCAAAGGTGCTACATTCATGAAAGGCATTTTTCTTTGCCTTTGACCCCGTTTGTGGCAAAATTAAGTGACAGTATTGTGTTCAGTTATGTTCTCCCAACAAATTCCTCTTGAGAAAGTTATGTAATGCTACCCCTGTTTAAGAAAATCGCGCAGAAAAATTACTTTACGGGTGCTGACGAATCATTTTTCTCTTAATGGTATCACAGATGAGTCATGACACATCATGAAACAATGAATTCTGATTCTTTGCCATCTCCTGCGATTTGCGGATTTGGAGTGAGTAACTCTGCTCTGCAATGATCACTTAATTATCCCTTGCTTTATCAATTTGTTTGTTTGCCGTCAAATTCAGAGTGAAATATACATTCGCTTTGCATGCCTTTGCGTTGCTTAAGGCCCAGTCACACAGCGAAAACGCATGAATTACGCATGAATTACGCACAGATTTTCGTTTCTGCGCGGAGCGTACGTCGTATGCGTAATTCGTAGGTGGAACGAACGTGGACTGTCAGTGATTGTAAGTGGATGTGCGTCAAAGGCGGTTTGTGCGTGATTTTGAGTTTTGAACGGTTCAAAAATTTTCCGACGCACAACTGTGCGTTGGTGTGCGTAATTCATGAGTCGGCATGCGTAGTTTATGCGTCGAGCATGCGTAACTATGCGCGGGACACTCGTCGGCCGTCAGTGCTTATGCGTCAGAACTGGTTTGAATCCGCGCACGTCCACGTCCGTCCACTGATGCCCCACGTTCATATCACGCATGAAACGCGCACGTATCACGTTCATTCCACTGACATCCACTGACAATCAATTATAAAACTGACGAATAACTGACATATCACTGACGGAAAACGCATAACGATGCACATCCACTGACGAGTGACGCATTTCCGACGCACGACTGACTGACAGAAAACTGATGATTCACTGATGTTCCACTGACGAACCACTGACAACTCACGTATGTATTTTGGCATATAAAAGCAGCCATTTCGGGCACTTTTGCCATTCCAGACCTACGGGACCTCCTAGCAGCAGCACCAGCAGCAGGTTTTTCAGCAGCAGCAGCTTCTGGTGGATCTACATGGACTTCTTCTTCAGCAGCTTTCTTCTTCTGCACCCTTGTCTTTGAGGGCAAGCGAGCTTTCCTGGGTGGCATCTCTTGAAGTGTTCTTGATTGGCGAAAGGTACTGAGGAACTCCCGTCGTTCACCGCTTTTTATATGCGCTGAACCGAAGCGATAGTGACGCCGAAGGTGCGTTTTTCGTGCGTGCTCCACCGGTGATTCGTGCGTCGGGCGTGCGTCGAATGTTCGTGGAATACTGCACCGTGTTTGCTATTATGCGTCGACGTGCGCGATATGTCAGTGATTGTAAGTGATACATGCGTGGTTCATGCGTGATTCGTCCGAGATTTCTACCCCCGACACCCCGAAAAATTGGTCAATTTCTCAACGCACAAGCACGCACAAACCCAATCTGTGTGTGATTTGTGAGTGATTCGTGCGTGATCGGCTGTGTGACTGGGCCTTTAGGTGGTACGTAATCTTATTTGCAACTGAATTGGACACAACAATGTCAAACAGAAAATACAATTCTACTCTCGCCAGACTGTAGTGCCATAACATGGTGACAGTAGTGCGTGTCCCCTAATTTGAACACACAGATCTTTTACAAAATTGACAGAGTAAATGTAAACTTCAGGGCCAGGTCACGCGGTAACAGAGTTACAAAATTGGTGTATTTTGTTTCATAGCTCCAAAACTAAGTAAGATAAAGTTACAATTTAAATGGCTTTGCGTAGGTCCTCCCTAGCACTTCAAGCAACAAAATAGCCAATTTTGTTCATTTGATTTATTTTGGGTGAAAACTGTAAAAAAAAAAAAAAAAAAAACTGTAGGAAACTGGTCCAAAATAAATCAAATGACCAAAATGAGCTATTTCGTTTTTTGAAGTGCTGAGGAAGACTTTCATGAAGCCATTTAAATTGTAACTCTGTCTTACTTAGTTTTGGAGCTATGATAAAGTACATCAATTTTGAAACTCCGTTACTGGGTGACCTGGCCCTTCATATAACCACGGCTACATTGTGTGTTGTGTTGAGGATAACAACGGAAGTTTCGTGCTGCACCGCTATGATGACCAGCTACACCGAGGCAGTACTATCCTCTAATGACCCCCAAGAAAAGCACCCGGTACCAAGGCGGGTGGAGTAGAGTAGAGCGGGTACCACGTAGCGGAAAAGTGCCATTAGTGCCAGATACCTGAGGACACCAGAGGTCTTGTGGAGTCCATGTCTCGATACATCAGAGCTGTTTGGGCAGCACAAGATGAATGTACACCAAAGTAGGCCAGTGGTTTTAATTTTGTGGCTGATTGCTGTTGCTAGGAATGGTAGGCTGATTACATTTTTTGAGTGCTTTTAATGGCAACGGAGCCTTTAAGTGAGTTATAAAAGCAGATTTGATTTGTAAACATTCTTGGCAGTCTCGGAGTTCTCCATCCACATCATTAGCGTTGAGTGCAATTTTTGTTCAATCATGGCAGGACATGAACTGTAGTACATGAAACTATTAGAATAAATGAAAATTTTTTAAATTCTGCATGGCAATGTAACAGTCTATTAACTATTCAGGGTTTGCTGGATTTTAAGTAGCCTAAGCTGACTGACATTACATGCGCCTTTTCTTTAAGGAGAGCGTATTGTTTGTTTTACACACCCATGCATGCACGCACGCGCATGTACAGAAATATGTCACATTTTCGGACTAGACGGGGACATAGTTTATTTGTTCAGGACGTTTATGAGGGAAAAGGCCTCAATTTGATAAAACTCCTGAAATTAAAAAATGCCTTATTTTCTTGGTTTTTGTTATGTTATTTAATAAATTTTTTTAGATTTTCAAGAGTGAGAAATTTTTGGCAGAAGGAGTCAGAAAAGCTGTTGACAAATACTCCCTACCACATACCCAATACCTTTCCAAAAGCTTACTTTTACCTACTTTTTTTCATCAAAGCTGAAAATATATTTTGCAAAACTGCGCCCTTTTATTTTGAAATGTCACTGAGGGTAATATAATGTACAATTGAGTACTAAAGTGATGACGTCACCGCTACTTAGCTTCTGGTATCGGAAGTAAAATCCCTATGGGAATTTATAATGGGGTTTGGACACTTCCTGGCATTGCTCAAACTCGTATTAATTCTAAGCGCCGCCTCGCTCCGAGATTAGCCTACGGGGTATGCAGATTCAAATGATATCATCAAATTCGTAGTTTATTGCCAAAAATTGTATGCTTTTGCACTTGTAGTCCAGTTTGTAGTCCACTTCTCCGAACTACATATCCGTTGCACAAGTGGGCGAGTACCCCGTGATTTGTTCCAAGCCAATGAGGTACCTCAGGTTCAGCCAACGTTCGTATCACGACGGTAGCCCATCAGTGCCCTACATTGCCATATGTCCGTGCACCCGCTCCCACATAGCGGGCTATTAGCTAGCTACATACCTGGAAATGGAAGGATCACAATGAATAGTTATTTTGCCATTTGGATAGCTAGCATTAAGCTACGCCAGTAAACTACCGAACCAGCCAGCTTGTGAGTTTATTACATTTTGTGCACATAGCTAAACCAATAGAAACCGTAAATGGTACCGTCACTTACTGTTATTTAGCAAGCTAGCTAATTTGATTATTCAATAAATATCATTAGCTTAGCTAGCGAAATGGCTAAGTGAATAAAAGCAGTGAAGAGCCATTATTTGGCTACTTTGCTAGTGTTGAGCTTCGAGCATTTCACAAGCTGGCATTTAACTAAATGCGGCAAATATAAAGTTAGACAACTACCGAAGTCGGTAAACTAGCTCGCTGGCTAAGTTACTCTGCTGACAGCCAGTTCGCTGTCAGTTATGCTTTGACAAGCTGATAAGCTTGTTCGCTGACTACCGAGTTTTTAAGCATACAAACATTGGCCAAAGATGCCTGGTTATTTAAGTAAATTGGCACTATTTGTAAAACTTGATATCTATCAAGGAAAGATGGCTAACCAATTAAGCAAACAAACTGCTATAGCGAGTTGATGGAAAATTCGAGATGAGTGACTTCTAATCATTGACTGTATAAAACGCGTCCTGAACTCGTTCAGCCCGGGAATCAGGAGGATCTTGGGACGTGTAGTTTTTAGACTACGAAGAGGATTAGCGTGGTGGCGAAAAATTAAAATGATTTGAAATATAGCTGATTCCGGTCAAGAGAAATTATATTTTCTTTAGTCAGAAATATAATGCAAAATCTCAAAAAAGATGGAGGCTTGAAAACAATGGGAAGTGATTCAAAAGTGAACTGAAAAAGCAGTCTGTGGGTAAAATGAATAGGAAATTTTACTTCCGACACCAGCGTGACGTCATCAGTTCAGTACTCTATTGTGATTTCCTTGATCCGAGTGCCCACCTTAAGGACTTGCCCTTAAATTTTTCTAGTTAGTACCCTGCTCTAGTGAACATTTTGGAAGCACATCAGTATGTCCAATTAGCAGATGTAGCCTACAGTTTCCCCCGTCTGCACTCTTCCATTTTCAGGGGTTAAATGTTTCTGAATTGGGGCACCATATTGGACACAGGCTATAAAGCCTATGTCTGCCATGCTTCTGAAGAGTTAGCCATCCTTGTAAAATGTGATCATTCAACAGGAAGCTTATGCAAATATTACCCTTGATACAGAATGGAATATCATGCATATTCAGTTGAATGAAGTAGGATGAAGTCTGCATCCAAAAATATCAATTAACCATATTCAGTTCTTTTCCCTGCAAAATGTGATAATTGCATCCTACATATGTGTCTCACTCACTGTAGATGTGTAAATTGGTTATTTCACTCTGCCCGCAGTTGCTCACACCACTACACTACCCAGCAAATTGCTTGGTTTCCTGAGAACTGTAATATACTTGCCAATAATTTACAGGGCACATGAGTCTTCTCAGATGTAATATAGAAAATTAATAGTCGCTGTGAGTGAGCGTCAATTATTTTCTTTAATTTAGAAATGTTTAAAACCAAAGTCTGGATGGGGGCTGGGAGACCGTGAAAGCCATTACAAACCACCAGAACAAAGATTACAAAGACACAGCAGCTGTAGGAGGGAGGAGGACGATGAATAGTGATATAGTCTAGCTACTTTAGCAATGAATTCTATCTGCTGAGAGAGAGCTGTTCGATAAAGCCCAAATTTCTAAAATTATATGCTGAACCATTTTTTTCGAATGACGTTGGACAAAACACAGGCTGAAATGAGGTATTTAAAAAGATGTGATAGTTCAATTAAATGTTTTGCCGCAAACTTATCGTGTGCAGTTTATATGGCTATGAAGTAAACCCCATCAACAGTCTGATTACACTTAAATTAAATTGAGAAAATATTGTTCCTAAAGCGGCAGTCATTAACCATGTTAAGAGTGGAATTAGCATTTTCCTGTTCAGAAAAGATGAAACTGCACTTGTATTTTTTTCCCTCATTTAAATGTGATTTTGTCTGCAAAATTAGGCAATTAGACAATTAGGCTTTTGTCATCATTTCTTTTGTCATCAAAATCATTCACGTTTGACTACAACAACAAAAAAAAAACTTTCTAATGTGTGGCTTTGATTTTTTATTTTTTTTTGTAATGTAGATTTTGATTGTTCAAAGCACAGCTGATGGAATTTAAAAGACCCTTTGCTTTAAATCCTTACGTAAACATCATGCACGAAATTGTACATGTTTCCAGATGGAAGTAATCTTCATTGTAAAAGTATATGTAGAAAGGTGTGTGTTCTGGTGATTTTTTTTGTGAAATATTAACATCCCTTTTGATGTATCCACGAACCTTTAAGCTTTTGCGTAAACACAGTCTTAATGTATAGCTGGGGAGAATAAGGACATAGTTTTCTTTAAATTAGTTTAATCTGGGGGGGAAAAATGCAGGTTACTTGAAATAAATCCATCAGTTTTGTGTGAGAGGGTGAATATCTTGACCCAGGAACTGAATTTTAGGAAAATATTTTAAAATTAACATTTCTGTTGGGGAACATCTCTCTGTGGCTATTGAGATCGTACTCATTTCAGATTGTAAATGACTCCTTATGAACAGACCTCGATTCTAGAGACTCACCCCTAAAATATTTAAATGTTTGAAGTTTTTGTCTGGCTTTTAAACCAATTTATGACTGCAAAAAAAAAAAAAACTATTTCATTTAGAAAATAATCTAGCCTACTTTTACGTGATTACTTTCTCCTATCCTGTCAACCAAGGAATATTGCAAAGTTGTTTTAAAGTGCTTGCAGTAGACAAATTTGTGAATTTCATTGTAGAACCCAGCAGAAGTGTTCATAAGTAGACCTAGGGATGCAAAATCACTTACACCCTTGGTAAAAATTAAAAATGATTTCATAATGAACACGTTTCATAATTCATGCTTTGAGTGTAACAAATGGGAAATATTCACTTTGATTTGTAACTTTTATTCTTATGATGGTCTTTTTAAATTACGTTCTGTATTTCTTCATTTTTAACTAAAAACCATTGGTGTGAAACTTACTACCCGATCAGTTACTGTAAATGTATATTAAATTTGGAAATATTTTTACTTAAAGACTATCTTGGTCTACTTGTTTCTTTATGGTGTGAAAAATGGCAAATTACATGCTGATTTATTTATTTTATTATTATTTTTTTTTAATCATTCATTACAAGCAAGGCAAAATAACTGAATTCAAGAGACTAATGGTAATTGATCACCAGATTTTAAAAATTCAAAAAATGATAAACAGACTTCTTGCCGTTGTGAAAGAAGTACTAAAAATGTAAGAAATTTGCAAACATGCCAAGGAAGGGGATGCATGCTGTTCCCATGGATCTGAGGTAGGTTGTGAGAGGTAATAAAGAGCTTGTTCATGAATTGCAGCAATTAGTTCAATAATGCCACCCCTATCACGACAAACTTTTAGGAAGGATTGTAAAAAGATAAGCCACATAGTGCCAAAAAAAGGAAAAAACCCATAATATTTTGATTATGAGCTGTGTTTATTAAATGTTTATGTGCAGTATTTATGTGCACCACACCATTTCTATGTATTAATTTTTGCTGATAAAAGTATCACCTCTATGGAAGGGCTGAATATAAATTTGTGCATTCAGATTGATTATATTGATCCACGTAGAAACATCAATTTGGGTCAGTCCACATAGCTTTTCTTTTCAGGACAATGTTCTCATGCCGATTTGTGCAGGATTTACTGGTGGGATGAGTTTTTGTGATTTTATTTTTATGGAGCCCTGTCAGCCTCTCAGATCTCTGCTTCAAGACACATGGACAAAATTGAATTTTAAACCCCTAACTTGTCACTCAAAGCCTTGATGAGCTGTTGAAAAAGAAAGCAGCAATTTCCTGCCGTATCACACCGTAGTAACCAGCAGCGGAGTTCTTTGAATGAAAAATTGACGCTTCTCACCTTGAAGGGCACATGTTGTTCGATGGTGAAGTGAAGGGAAGGTAATGTGCTGAGAGCAGACTGCCGAATTGTTCTCATTCATGTACTGTGAGCCATTCATTTGGCTGTGTGCTTTTACAGAAAGCTACAGACAAGTACAGTGTAACAATACTCTATAATTCTTTATTCTGCATGCGCCATCACTGTTCATTAGTGGAAGTAAGGTGTTTGGAAATATTTTTAAGTTCATCTCAATATATTACTGATCATGATTTCTAGCCTCCCCCCCATTTCTTTCTTTCTTTTTTCTTTTTTTGCCGTTTTAATGCCTTGGTAATTGCAGCTGCCTGAAGTACATTTTGCTGAGATGTACATTTATTAATTTCAAAATGGAAATTTCCATTTGTCATAATTCAGTTAGGTGAACAATTTTTTTTTTCATTAAAAATTGTTTGGTTCACGTAGATCACTATTATAGCGAACCCAAAAAATATACCCCCATTTAAATTAATGCTTTTCTTGTGACTGCATTAAAATCAACCTGAATAAACTGACCAGATTTGTTTTCACGCTTAAACCCGCTGTTGTTGCTCTCCATAAAGTATTTTAGGATGTAATATCATAGATGAATGAAACGGGGTGAACTGTTAATAACACCACTGCACCACTGTATTTTTTTTCCTCATTTAAGCATGGCTGGATTTTTCTCTTTATTTTTATTTATTTATTTATTTATTTTGCACAAAGTTTTGACATATTACAGACATACATTTCTAATGGAACACATTAGTCCTTGATTCTGCAGAATGATGGAGCCTGTGTCCTGAGCTTTTCTGCTCCTGTTGAATTTAATTGCTGGGGAAGCCTTGCTGTTGAGTCAAATGCATAATGTATTGCCACATGGCTGCTAGCTTTATTTATTTGGCAGGAAACACCTTTTTGTGGTACAACGGAAAGCACATTTTATACCAATTCCTATTGCAACTGTGCAGAAATAAACCTTCCCTTTCCGGTGAATATATCCTATGAAATCAGTATGTGGTTGAAACTGAAGGCATTGAAGCACTTTGTGCTAATTACTGTGTGTGTGTGTGCGCGCATGCGTGTACAGGTGTGTGTGTGTGTGTGTGTGTGTGTGTTGAGGGGGATGACAAGGGACGGAAATGGTTTTAACATGAAGCTTGTGACACAACTTGATTAATGTTTTGAGGCTTGTTTCTTTGATGGCATGATCGCATCTTTCAATAGCATGACTTGGACATCTAAGCCTGAAAGAATCCTGGTTTTTATTTTTGACCACAACTGGAACAGAGCCCTATATATAGTGAGTTTGGTCAACTGCTCCATCGGCACCATGTTGTTACCCAGCAATGGGGCCTATGGTACATGTAGGCTTTTATCCAGAATTTTCCGATTTTGGCGAGTCTGTCACTCCACTGGGCATTGGGGCGGGGGGTGTTGGTCACATGCCCAAGTGTCAAGTGTGCTCATGACTATTTTTATAAACTATATCTACATAGCATTCCATGTTTATTGCTATGTTGATAAGCTGAATAGATTAGTAATTGATGATCAGCTAAGATTAAATCAATAGGCACCACAAATCATGTTTTTTACTGGCAGTACTGAGTAGATTACTTTCTCACAGGAGACAATCTCAGCAAATTAATAGTAATACATGTTGTTCAGTTTATTCCAAAAATTATCATGGTTGCAACATTTGCCTGATATTCTGAATGTTTTTGAATGATATTCAAAAATCCAAGAGTGCTAGGGCCAGGCATAAGAAAAAAAAAATAAGTGGGAATTTTTTAAAATCTTACATTTCAAGAATACAGTTAAAATGCAAGAATTGGATTAAAGTCTAAATGTCAAGACTGAAGTTGTAATGCCAAGAATAAAGGTGACATTTCAAAATTTAAGTCTAACTTCAAATTAAACTACAAATGTTGGTGCATATCTCTGCCTCTACAAAATGCCTAATGTAGATGAATTGGTGACATTGTTCTCTAGAGTTGTTTTTTTGTAACATGGAAATTCTTTCTCTCTTCGCACATAAACACGGCGTGGTTATATGTATGAGGACTCTGAAGAGACTTTGGCCACAGTTACATGATGTTTTTTAATTCGGAGTTAATTATTCGGAATTAAATATTTTGGAATTAAAATATTCTTCCTCGAGTTTACATGGCAATAGTAATTCGGAATTAAGGTTTACATGGAAAACGCGTTTAATCGCCTTTATTTAATTCCGCTTAACATCCGGGGGTCGGGAAGGGTTCTGATTGGACAGGGGGGGCAAGTGTTTACATATTTATGTATACCGGAAGAAAACGAACTCGACTCCCTGCTTCTTTTCACCTCGGCTTACACCATGAGAGAACACATAATAAAAACTGTTTTCGCAGTTTGTTTACCGTGGTCTGGGTGAATATTCCTTTCTAATTGGCTGGCAGGTATTGATTAAAACCGTGGAACCGCATAGGTAGTTTGGCCTACGATTGTTTCACCATTTGAAGTTCAAAATTCATCTGCTAGCCAACCTATAACCATAGCAACGTTGGAGCACTGGCATTTGGCTTGGAAATAACAGAAACCAAGCTACTTATTCATCTCCAGTAAATTTTGCGGCGTTAAGTTACGTCCTGTGGGGCGGTTAACAAGAGGTGCTCAAGCGATAATGACCGTAAATATTAAAGAAGCGAATAATATTTTTATTCGGAATTGGGTGTTTACATGGTCTTTTTAAGGCGAAATTAATTTTTATTCGGAATTATTTTTATTCAGAATTAAAGCTCTCCTGTAAACGTGGCCTGTGTTGAAAATTGCGTTTGTTCAGAAGAAGAAACCACACAAACTTGGAGGAGGCCGCATTCATGTAACATGACATGGCTGGTAATGGACAAATGCAAGGGTATCGATGGTTAAACGTGAAATGCGAAGAGGATATGTTGTATCCCAGGACAATCGGTCAAGTTGATAGATCCTGAAAGTGTGGAGCTCAGGTGGGGGCAGCATTTGAGACGCAGGCATTACCGCAACAAAGGTCCCGGCTCACTATGGCATTGGAATTCGTACGATAAATTGAAGCCTTGCCACAGTGCCATCAATCGTCTTATTGATGATTTTAGCCGCTTTCTTGCGTGGATGGAAGCTTGCATAACAAACAATGACCCAAAAGTAAAGGTGGACTACTCCATCACATCCATGGCACGCTTGCGCTCGGGAGGATGCCCGGAGAGACTGCACGCTGACCAAAGCACGGAAAATGAGCAAGTCGAAAACATGCTTGTCTCTTTGCACAGGAATTAGAGAGAGTTTTGCAAGAGATTATGTTCTGTCACGCAATGATGTACATACAGCCTATGGGGCAGTCAGTCAGTTCACCAGTCGCTTCCTCTAAGGTTAAATGAGTGGATATTGACTTTATTGTTGAATTGCCCTCTACATGACAGGTCTTTCATGCCGAGCTGTGTGTAGGGTAACATGGCTCCATTGTGTAATGCGATTAGCTATTATCCAGTCACCTTACAAGTTGACTCGAATCGGGTTGCCTAAACTCTATATATTTTGGCACCTTACTGGAAAACATTAAATTTTTTTCTGTGTACATCAGTGCTAGAGTAGCGTATGCAGCTACATGGGGAAAAAAAAATGTATCGGCTGTGAAGAAATGGTCAAGACATATTGAAAGCTTAGCACTTCCTTGAGGGTCACAACTACGGAGAGAAGATGTGAGAGAACTTGCTTATGAAAATCTCTGAAACGGTAAGGTATTTGGTTGTACGCTAACATCCTTTAAACTGTAGACTAAGTTTACTATGTTCTGATTGATCTCTGACTTGGACTCGGTGAAATTGACTTTTGATTTTATTATTTCAGGACTAAATTACATGTTCTTGTTTCCATTGTTGTAACAATGTTAAAAATTCATTTTGCTGGTAGTCACAAGTAGCTGGAAGAAAAAGTCATGTTAAGTGGTTCTTCATTCAGGGTATATGACAAATGGTACTACTTCTCCCCTGCATGGCATCGCTCTACTCAACTCTGATCAGTTTTGTGTGCAATTTCATTGTGGATTATACCTGGCACCTGGTATCTTTTCCAATATTACCTCAGTCGAGGTCCCAAGTGAGCCGAGCCTATCATAAAATGTGACATCAATGCGCTGCAGACCACTGATTGGTTGGGGGAATCGTCATTTGCGCGATCCAGGACAACCCAACGCAAAAGATAATCGAGAGTATGGTGGAATAGGATGATTTTCACAGCAACACAATCTAAAGTGTAAACAATAAGATGTGACTATAGTAATTGAGTAGGTGTCCAAACCAACAAGCTAGCTAGCCTTGTAAGGTAATTCAGTCTAAACTAAATTTTTTGGGGTCACATAAGATGGCAACTCTCAGGCAAGACTGCTATGTAACCGTAACCTAACAAATAAACATAGTGTGGTTGTCAAACACACTGAAACTCGCCTACAATTATCCACCAAATACAAGCGAATAAGGTACCGGCTGAAAACACAGAATATGTTCACATAAGGCGTAAAACTATTAGGCCAAAATGGATAAGCGGTCAGATAAATGGCCACCTAACAGTGTTACTGAGCACCAAGAAAACCAGTCCTTCGACATCCTGTATCGTTCCTGTGTTTGGGTCACGTGAGGTGTGTTTATTTTGCCGTGTTGGAGACATCACGGCACTTTACATCAGGGTGAATGTGAAGCGTAATTGCAAAGTGCTTTGTGTCGTATGACTAGAAAAACACTATATAAATGCAGTCCATTTACCACTTACATAGTTGATCCTGCTTACCATTGAGCAAGTATTGCGCCATGTGGAAAATGAGTGCCTGGTTCTGAAACCATGTAGAGTTGAATAGAGTTTGTACTGTGGAACAGCATCAGAAGTTAAATATTGAGTTATAAGCCCAAGTTCAGGACAGGCAAAGACAAAGTAATCGGTCTTTGTCCACCTCAAAAACACATCGCAGGCCTGAAACCCTAAAAGCATCTGATTTAAAATATGAGCTTATGGCCTTTTTAAGACCAGACTCTTTATTGCCCTCAGATTTAACAAGGTACTGGAAACGCTCCCTTAAGATTCTACTCCATGATATGATTGCATCACAAAGTTATGGCAGATTCATCTGCAGCACATTCACACTGCGCAAGCTTGCATTCTACCACATCCTGAAGGGTCTCTATTGGATTGAGATCTGGTGACTGGAGTCCATTGTTGTGCACTGAACTTATTTCCATGTTCATGGAAAGTAGCTTATGATGATGTATACTATGTGACACGGGGAACGACTCCATTCTCTTAGGCCGTGTTCTACTCCAAAAGAGTGCTTGCTTCTTTGTACTCACTCCCTCCCCACTGGAGTGGGGAATCCCAAAAAATCCATAATGTAAAATGGCCTCCACTAGAAGAGCAATTAAATTGCATCCTTATTTCCCTCACTTGCATCTGTTCCATGCATTTTAGTCCCTCCCACTTAGGATGCCGAGAGAGAAGCAAGCTATGTAAGAAGAGAAGAATCAAGATTTTTTTTTTTTTTTTTGAGAAATGAGATGAGCAACATGAAAGTAAACAGTGGATTATTGGCCAAATTTAATCCTCACATTTGGAAATGCAGTTTGACTGTCGCTATTGCTTTTTATCAACAGAAATTTCACGGGGTAAATTTTGCATGGGATGGTTTCATTAAGTTGTAGATTGAAAGAGCTAATCAGTCGAGACCTTTCCGTCACCTGTGGCTTACCGGTGGAGTGACATTCATACAATTGTTGAAGTCGTAATTGTAACCACATATATGGTTAGTAGACAGTTAATACAAAAAAGTGTGTTATTTGATTTTAAGAGGAATTACTGTTACATTACTGTAGTTTGTTAGTTTATTAGTAAAAAATAAATGCTACAGCCACAGCATTCTGGAACAGCTGCAGGGGTCTGAAAGCAGACGCCAGCAGGCCAGCTAATCGCGAGTTGCAGTAGTCCAGGTAGGATAAGACCAATGCCTGAACCAAAAGCTGGGTTGAATAGGGGTTTAGAAAGGGACAGATTTTCCTGATGTTGTACAGTGAGTACCTACATGCCCAGCTCACATCTGAGATGCTCTCAGAGAGTGACAGCCAATGATCCTTCACTGCTCTGAGGTTTCTTGCAAAAAGACAGGAGAATACCATAGTGCCCCCTACAGAAATTGTGGACTCCTGGACTGGCAAGGATGCAGCAGGGATAAAAATCGCCTCTTTTACTTGCGTTGAGTTTAAGATGGTGGTTATCCATCCAGCTGTGGATGTCCCTCAAGCAGAGACCCAAGCAGAAACTGGGGTGTCAGATGGAGAGAAGGAAAGGAAAAGTTGGATGTCATCGGCATAGCAGTGTTAGGACAACCCATAAGCAGGGATCACAGGACTAAGAGAATGAGTATAGAGGGTAAAAAGAAGGGGACTCCATACAGAATCCAGGGGGACTCCTGTATAAAGGGGATGAGGTGCTGACACTGCTTCAACCAAGGTGACCTTGAAGGAGCGACTCGAGAGATGGGACTTGATCCAGTGAAGGGCTGTGCTGCAAATGCCTACTGCTGCTAAGGACAACTGGAGGATGGGGTAGTTAACAGCATCAAAATCAGTATATTCGTCAAGGAGCATCAAGACCGAGAAAAGAAAGGCTACTCTTGCAGCAAGTGGTTTGAAGGTGAACTAATGAGGATCTAGCAAGTTGTTCTGGGATAGGAAAGATGACAGTAGGTTAGAAGCCGCTCTTTTGAGTGTTTTGGCTTGGGGGAAAAAAATAAAGATGGGATGGTTGTTCTGCAAGAGGGAGGAATCGAGAGTGGGCTTCTTAAGGAGTTAGGTGACATGGGCACACTCAAAAGAAGGGAAAACATCCAGATGATAAAGAAGAGTTGACAAGGGAGGTGAGAAAAGGAAGAATCTCAGGTGTAATGGCTGGAAGGAGAGATGAAGGGATGGGATCAAGAGCACAGGTGGTAGGATGATGGGAGAAGAGAATTAGGGAGATATCGAAATCAGGTGAGAAACTGGAAAAATGGGAAGGGAGCAAAAAGAGGGAAGAGAGGAGACGTGAAGGAACTGGTAATCTCTTAGCATCAAAGAAGTCTGCAAAGTCCTCAGCAGTGAAAGATAACTGAGGTCAGTAGAGAGAGTAATGGAGAGAAGAGAAAAATTGAGGGTTGGAGGTAGAGCTTTCAGTTTTAGATTAAAAATGGCTGATTTTAGCAGAAGTGACCAGGAGACACTAGTAAGGACACAGGTCAGACTGAGCCCTGGACTTCCTCCACTTCCTTTTCAATGTACGAAGGCTGGCCCTCTTCGTGCACAAGGTGTCATATATCCACGGGCAGCACGGGGAAGGGCGAGTGGGCTTAGAAATAGGAGGACAGAATGAATCTAGCACTGAGAAGAGAGGAAAGCAGAGGGCAAGATGCACAGTCTGGACAGTTCAGAAAAAGACGCTAGAGGTTGGAATGAAGCAGTGACTGCAGAAGCAAGAGCAGGTGGAGAGAGCGAGTGCTAGGATGGACCGTAGTGGTGGAAGGGGGTGTAGGGTAGGCTCATGAAGAGGGAGAAGGAGATGAAGTGGTGGTCAGATTGGCAAAGTTAAGTCACCATGAGCCCTCAGGAGGAGCAGATCCTCAAGATATCAAGGTCTTGGAGACTGCTAGCCTTGTGCGTTGGGGGTGAGTGCTGCAAGGAAATGTGAAAAGAATGCAGCAGGGACAGGAAAACAGCAGACTGGGAGGCTTCAAGGTGAATGTGAAACTCATCCAGGAGAATCAGTGGGTTGCTGTCCTCAGGGAAGGAACTGAGCAAGACTAATTCCCAGGGTGCCTGGTGATGGAGTCACCCAAAGATGGAGTTGGAGAGAGGAAGAACAAACAATTTCCAAAAGGGAGAGAGAAGCAAACCTGTGCCGCCCCTACGACTAACTGGCCAAGGGGTTTGGAAAAAGAAGGGTGAAGCACGGGCAGCAGGAGTTGCTGTGTTGTTGGTGTGATGGTGTGATCCATGTCTCTGTGAGGGCAAGAAAATGGAGAAAGAGGGAGGAAGCATAGGCAGAGATGAAGTCAGCCATCCAAACTGCAGACTGGCAATTCCGGAGCCTCCCTGAGACTGTGAAGGTGATTCTTGGTAGCTCCTGTAGACCAATTTACAATGCACTTTTCTAACCAGCAAGAAACACCTTATTCAATGTTGCTCCGCATCACTCTACATGGCCTACTAATTACCAAAACAAAAACAGCTGAGGCAACCGACAATAGTAGCCTGATTAAATGAGCTACCACTCAACAGTCAGGCCTAGCTAATGAAACAATCAGTCAAAATCCTTCAGAGGTGAGCCAAGTAGCAAACAAACAGGTACAACTCGAGCAAACTTCCAATCCAATTCTATCAGCAAACTAGTAAAATAAAACAAATAACTTTCCAAGCAGATTATTTGCTGCTCAGTTGGCCCCAATATTTGAAATTCGGAAGCAACTAACATTCAACGAGAAACTAAAGCAAATGATGACCAATCAAGAGCAGCTGGATTATTTCTCCCTGCTAATCATTGCCCTATACCATGGTATAAGTTAAGTCCAGTATACAACTAAGTTTCAAGCCAATCGAAACAAAAAATAACTGCTCCCCAAAGTAGTATAATGGGACACTTGGGTGTAAAAGTAATAATGACTGGTATGGAGTGGTATATTGTGCTTATACCACATTACCACACATATAAGTTAATCAAAAATGAAAATTCTGTCATTGTCTATTTGCCCCCATACCAGTTGAAACATGAGTTAAGTTTGTTGACTCATAACACTAATTTTCAGCATACCAGTAAAACTCTGGCGCAGTCTTCTCCAAAATTATTGAGGGTAGTGGAGAGTCTGGCATTAGCTTTCTTTGGAGTCCAAACAACTACCAAAAACGACCATGATAATACTCCATACAGCTCTTACAGCATAATCATAAGTCTAAAGAAGCAGAATGATGACAGGATTCCATTGTGACAGGAAAAGACCTATATTACACCATTATTTAGCGCATGTTTATACCATACTTGTATTTCCAAAAAAGGTCTTGATTGCATCCACCATGCCTTTGTGTAGGTGGGTGGATAAGGAAATGCTTTTAACCCCAATTCCAAAAAAAGATGTGAGATGATGTGTAAATTGTAGATAAATACAATGCAATGATTTGCAAGTCCTATAAACCTATATTTTATGCACAATAGAACATGGACAACATATATGTTGAAAGTGAGATGCTTTACCATTTCATGGAAAATATCTGCTCATTTTGAATTTGATGGCAGCAACACATCTCACAAAAGTTAGGAGAGGGGCAGCAAAAGGCTGAACAAGTAAGTGGAACTAATAACGACTGTAGGTGCAACATAGTATATAAGTACTGCATGAGAATGTGGGCCCAAGAAAAGGGTGCTTAATGGGGCAAGGCTCAAGCAATTGACCTATCCCAAGCCCTGCCCACTTTTGGCTATGTTACAATGGGGCAAGCAGGGGTCTGACCGAACCTTGGGTAACTTTCACCTCAGACAGCCGTCAAACCAAGCATTTTGGGTTTCTGATGATGGTAAAACGATGTAACGAAACAGACACTCGATATGCCGACCACGTTCAAAGCGTGTTTTATTTTTATTCCATTTCCAAAACCATAATAATCTTTTTGATGTATTCCGAAACTAATTTAAAAAAGATATGAAACAGTTGTTAAATTAGTGTCTTTTTCATTGGTACTAAATCTCACAAGATAATTTGGCTTCAATTTACAACACAAGAATATTACAGAAGGCACTTTTATCAAATACACCTATGAAGTTGTATTCTCATGCCTTTTGCCGCAATATTCATTTGAAGGGCTGTAATAAAACTTTCCATGCTAGCTAGCTAATTAGCCGCCCCATTGATTTGAATAGACTGGTGACTAACAACAAACGCAAGGAACCACAACGGTCACCACAAGCTACCTTGGCACTGGGACTGCATTGACTGAGCAGTTAATAAAATTAACAAGGTGGCAAAAAAGCTAGCTGCTTGTAACTGACATTCAACAACAATACTTCTTACCTGCATAATATTTAAAACAGTGGACAAGTTGCTTTGTCTTTTTAGACCAGTGGCGGTTCTAGAACCGGGAACTGGGGGGGGTGGCGCAAACACGTCCCTTTATGACAATTATCTGGCTAGTTCTCAATCATTTTCCTTTACTGACGCATTTTCTAATTATCGTAATTGGCAACTGAAGACACGGTTTCTCTTCATATATGACCTAACACCGATGAAATCATGGGCGAAATTCAGTACAGAAAAATAATTTACTTATTAATAGGCCAGTGCTTCGTAGATTGATCAGGTCCGCATTCCAATGAAATATCGCCTTTCACTCTCGGTATTGCGTGGGTTGATTTAAAAAAGAAAAGTAGCACTCGGCAGTTAAATAGGCAGCGTGCTGCTCAAGCTATTTACGTGAGAGTCAACAGGTATGCAAATTTGACTACCGTTGATTTAAATACAGCAAATGGCTACGCGTCCTGATGAATGATTGTCTTCTTACGTAATTGGGGAGAACAAGCAGTGCCTGTTAACTGTGGAGTGCTCTTGGAGTGAACCTTTTGTTAATCATGAAAATGACTGCGGACAGGTCAGAAATAATAACTGTTTTAAACGGATGTTTTGTCACAATTCTCAGTTCTGGTTCCGACACGGCACTGAATTTAGCCCATGATTTCATTGCTGTTCCATCGCATATGGAGAGAAACTGTGTCTTCATTTATCAATTACTATAATTGGAAAACGCGTCAGTAAAGGAAAACGATTCAAAACTAGCCAGGACTAGTCACTATAATAAAGGGCGCCCCCCCAATTCCCGGTTCTAGAACTGCCACTGGTTTATGCAGAGTTCAAAAAGACAAGGAGGGGAGAAAGGCTTTGCTGTTAGCCAGAAATCAGGAGAAAAAAGTTTTCTGTCCCTTCGATCCGTGCGGTGTAGTGATCATTTCTGGGAGCAGCGTTTTAACAGGACAGGGGCAAAGATGAAGCTGAGGAAAGGAGTAGCCAGAGTTAACTTGTCTACTTCCTTTTAACAACGTTGGCATTAGCCATATGATTCAATATAAACAATTCGGTTGACGGCAAATATGCGCAACCAGGGTACAATGAAGTGAGAAAACCAGAGAGTAATTTGATAACGTACGCGGACATTCATCGACGTTCCTTAAAACTGGGAAAACTTCCAAGCACATATCTTACTAGAAGGTCATTAAAAGCCTCGGTCACGTTAACTTTTCTGATCGCACTTAAACATTAAGAAAACCGATTGCATTCTGTATGTTTCTCCAAGGAAGCTATCATTGATCCAGGATCAGTAACACTGCGGATTATCTCCCCCCGCATGCGAGTCAGTGTTATTTCAGCATCGACATTTTGTCTCCCTAAATATGTGCTTTTTGGAGGATGAAAAGCGGCACTCTTACTAATGGAAAGATCGATATGTGACTTAGTGTTAAGAGCGGAAATAGGGTCAACTGCCGCATGAAACGCTCTTTTGTTGAGAGCGCGTAGTGTTGAAAGCACAAAACTGACATTAACAAAGAACCACTGTTGTGGTACCAATTATCTCTGATTGCGAGTTCAAGGTTTGTTGAGCTGGCTCACTCAAGTGTAGCCTGTCTATGTTGAACTTGCTTCGTAGCATATCCCCCAGGAGATACCGGTGACAAACGCCCGGCCAGCCAGCCAGCAAATCGTCGACCAACCAATGGTTGAAGTCAGTCCTCGGCCAACCAATCATTGATGTTCTTCCCCCCCGGCGGACCAATCCCTGAACTTCTTTCCCGCCGGCCAACCAATCGCTGAACTTCTTCCCTGCCGGCCAGCCAATCGTTGAACTTGAGCACTCAGGCAGTCACACACTCACTCAGTGACATTTGTGTTTATAGGAGCCTGGCCGCTATTTGCGGCCCAGCCCAAAAAAACAAGTGTTTGCCCCTAACATGGCAATATCCCCCGTTGCCTCAATTTTATGTGTCCTTACAGATGTACGGATGGACGTATGTACGTACGTATGGACGGACAGACGGAGCCCAATGCTATATCCCCCACTTCACGCTAATCGCGCGGTGGGGGATAAAAACTGGAGAAGCATTTTGCGACTACTGAGGTTGATTGGCAACAGTAACGTGACTGGGTGTAAAAAAGAGCATTTTCGAGGCGCTGAGTCTCTCAGACGTATTGATAGATAGAGGTTCGCTAACTGGAAAAACTGTGTCTAAAAATAGTTAAACAATTTCAGAAAAATATTTCTCAATGTAAAATTGCAAAGACTTTGAATCTACATTACATAATCAAAAGATTGAGAGAATCTGGAGAAATCTCTGTGCAAGTGACAAGTCCGAAGGTCAGTATTGGATGCTTGTGATCTTCGGGCCCTGAGGCGACACTGAATTAAACACGGGCATGATTCTGCACTGGAATACATTGCAAGGGCTTAGGAACACTTCCAGAAATCATTGTATGTGAACACAGTTTGCCAAACGATCTAATGCAAGCTAAAGCTGTGTCATGCAAAGAAGAATCCATATGTGAATACGATCCAGAAACACCATCCTTTTCTCTGGGCCAAAGTTAATTTATGATGGACTGAGGCAGAATGGAAAACTGCATCAAATGAAATGATGAATCAAAATTTGAAATTCTTTTTGGAAACCACAGACGCTGTGTCGTGCAGTCTAAAGAGGAGAGGGACCATCCAGCTTGTTCAAAAGCCTTCATCTCTGATGGTCTTGGGTTGCATTCGTGCCTACCTGCAGTCCAGACCATTCACTAATTGAAAACATTTGGCGCATCATTAAATGAAAAATCCGGCAAAGATGACCCAGGACTGTTGAACAGCTAGAATCCCACATCTGACAAGAGTGGGACAACACTCCTTTCCCAAAACTCCAGCAATTAGTCGCCTCACTTCTCAGACAATTATAGACTGTAGTAAAAAGAAGAGGGGGAACTGAACAATGGTAAACATGGCCCTATCCCAACTTTTTGAGATGTGTCACTACTATCAAATTCAAAATGAGCTAATATTTTCCATGAAATGGTACAATGTCTGACTTTCAACATCTGATATGCTGTCTATGTTTTATTGTGAATAAAATGTCAGTTTGAGATTTGCAAATCATTGCATTCTGTTTTTATTTACATGTTACACAACATCACACCTTTTTTTCAAATGGGATTGAAATACGGGGCGATAGAGCCGTCAGCATGACTGCCCTTCCATCCATCTGCTCGTATGTTTGTTTGTTATCCTTCTCATTTCTAGACCATAATTAGAGAGCTGTTCAATATTTTCCCCTAAAACTTTGCATACAGATCAACTATGTGCTGGAGTAATGCTAATTGCTTTTGTAATTTTCATATTTATTGACCAAAGTGTGGCATCATGAAAAGAGACTTTACATGTTGGCCTATAACTTTCGAACCATAAGTCTCAGAAACAAAATATATTTTTGTGAATTCTGTGGGTCCACACAAATTTATCCATACAAGTTAGATTAATTTGCCTATATGTAGATTTCCTGTCATTTTGAAAATTTCTGTGTAGCCACTAAACTATTTCTTCCTACATGGTGCCACAAATTTATATGAAATTTGGTGCACAGATTCTTCACATCCAGACCTTTTTATGCCATGTACACAAAGGTCCTGAAAAGAAATCAGCTATGCTCCAGCATTGTATTTTAACATTCTATTGCTGGCAATCAATAAATAGTGGTTTTCAAAATTGCATTAAGTGGGCCCACTCAAAAAGCCCAGACTCAAGATATTTCAGTTCTGGTGCTTTCACTGCCATTCACCACATTTGATATCCTTGATCATCTGGAATTCCTCTGCTCATCTGTGTGTTCCTTCTTTTTATGAATGAACCATATAGTTGATGTGGCAACTGTTAATGTTTCTGTTTTTAGCTTACCGGCCCTATGGGCTTGATTGATTGATTTATTGATTGATTGATTTTGAATATGCCAGATGGCCAGTGGAGGCCAAATGGTTGCAGATAGAGATTAATTTTGTATTATCAACATATAGGAAGTCATATATAACCTATACAATGGCTATGTTGAAGTTGACCTCCGATGACTTTGAAAGGTCAAACTCAAGGTAAGGGAATATACTAACAATGTTAAAAGATACGACTTGAAATCTCAAAAAACTATTTCTCAAAAATTGTCTAATAACTTCTTTCTAAATCTGGCAATCAACTCCCCTTGATACAATTTATGTACAGTGCGAGTGCCATTTTGATTGAATCGATGGAAATGGGTCTAGTGGGGGCGCTGTACTTTGGGTCTTATGGAGAATGGGCCAAATCGCCTGTGGAAGCTAAATGGTTGCAGATAGAGATTAAGTTTGTATTACTGACATATAGGAATTAATATATACCTATATTTTGTCTGTGTTAAAGTTGACCTCAGATGACCTTGAAAGGTCAAACTTGAGGTCAATCAAAATGTTACAATTTTCAAAAGTTTCTAGGCTTCAATATGTGCATTGGATGGGAACATATGTGCATTGAACACTTATAGGGAGTCATGTATGAACTTTCACTTGGTGACCTTGAACTTGATCTTCAGTGACCTCGGATGCCCAAACTTCACAATGAAATTTCAATGACTTACTGCGCCCTCCATAATGATTGGCACCTCTGGTTAAGATGTGATAAAATGAATTCAATTTTTATTGCAGAAGCATACTCTCACACTGAAAATTGTAGAAAAATGTAACCTTCAACTCACTTAAATTTAAAAAAAAAAAAAAAATAGTTTATTTCGTATTCAAGGTATGTACCATACATAAACAAGATAAACATCAAAAGAATTAATCAGTACAGACAAACTCCAACATACAATTCAACTCTGATCTGCCAAAACAGGTGCAAGTAGTGTGCTCTTTCATTGAAAGAATATCAGATATGGTGCGCACAGCAAGGTGACAGATGACATTTGACTAAGTATTCTGTTCCTTAAATGTTTAAACAAATAAAACCGAGTGTCATATTTACATATATCATACTTCCAGCAAATATAATTCAAACTATTGGACGCACTGGACCGACTCCCGTATATACAGTGCAGCGTTGACAATCTAATGCAGCTGTTGTCACACCGCGTATTAAGCATAATAAATTTCAAAAACCTCATGTGGAGTTGTAACTCAGCAGGTAAATCATAGCATATTAATTGTAATAAGTCAGAATGTGTCTTGTATGGAAAACCAAACAGGCATCTTACAGACTTCCTCCAGGCAACAAAAAAAGTATCAATGGAAGACCGAGAAAAATCCCACAGGACACTGCCATACAATGACATGCAAAAACACTTGAATAACTTGTACCTGGTTGCAAGTGACTTAAACAATGACAAGACCACATTAACACGTTTAATAAAATATGCTGTTCCGCTTTCAACCCCTGACAAAGAAATAATTATTTTTCATAAAATCACCTGTTCCACAATTATTGGCACCCCAAACAATTCCTAGGAATTTAATGTAATTGAAGTATTTCTGTCATTTCTACAGAAGTTTATAAAGTTGATCAGAGTATCTAGGAACATATAATTAGTAAATCATCACTTCCTGTTTCCCTGGGGTATAAATATGATGTGACACAAAGACTATTTCTCTTATCCACTCTTCAACAAGCGAAAGACAAAGGAACACGCCATTCAAATAAGGCAGATATGTGTCGACCTTCACAAGTCAGGCAATGGCTACAAGAAAATAGCCACTCGCCTGCACCTGCCCATATCTACTGTCAGAGGAATCATTAAGAAGTTTAAAACAACTGGAACAGTGGTAAACGAGCTTGGACAAGGACACAAGGTTACTGTATTTTGCCACCTCTCACAATGAGATGGGATGGTAAGAGAAAAAAAAAGTTCTCTAAAGCTCACAATTAAAAAATTGCAACAAATGGTAGCATCTTGGGGTCACAAAGTCTCCAAAACCACCATCATGTGCTATCTACATGCCAACAAGCTGTTTGGGAGGCATGCACAGAAAAAACCTTTTCTCACTCACAATCATAAATGCAAATGTCTGGAGTTCGCTAAGCGGTACTAGGACTTCAACTGGGACTGTGTGCTTTGGTCAGATGAGACCAAGATAGAGCTTTTTGGCAACAAACACTCTAAGTGGGTCTGGCGGACACAAAAGATGAGTATGCGGAAAAGCACCTCATGCCCACTGTGAACTATAGGGGATGATCGGTGATGCTGTGGGCCTGTTTCTCTTCCAAAGGCCCTGGGAACCTTGTTAGGGTGCATGGCATCATGAACGCTTTGAAATACCAGGACATCTTAAATCAAAATCTGGTGGCCTCTGCCCGAAAGCCGAAGATGGGTCATCACTGGCTCTTTCAGCAAGATAATGACCCTAAACATGTGGCCAAATCTACACAGAAATAAATAATAATAATAATACATTTTATTTAAAGCGCCTTTCAAGATACCCAAGGACACTGTACAATAAAGTGGGAGGGCAAACAAGCAATAAAAAAGAGCCTAAACAATAATGACAAACAACAAAGACAATACAAGGCATGACAATAACACGGTAAGGTAATAAATAACAATAAAACCCCAAAAAAGAATTATGCCTGAAAAGCAAGAGTGAAAAGATGAGTTTTGAGCCTTGTTTTAAAGGTAGACAGAGAAGTGCACTGTCGTCGTGAGAGTGGGAGAGAGTTCCAGAGTTTAGGGCCGGCTACACTAAATGCCCTGTCACAGAGCGGAGATGTGTGATGGGGGTGGAGAGAAGGTGTGTATCAGTGGAACGTAGAGTGCGGGTAGGTTGGGAAGGGGAGAGGAGATTTGTGAGGTAGGGGGGTGCTAGGTTGTGCTGGGCCTTGAAGACTGGAAGGAGGATTTTGAACTGGATGCGTGACTGAACAGGGAGCCAGTGTAGCTGATGTAGGACAGGTGTGATGTGTTGCCAAGATCTGGTGTGGGTCAAAAGTCTTGCTGCAGAATTCTGGATGTATTGTAATCTGTTTATTAGTTTGGCTGGGAGACCAACAAAAAGGGCATTGCAGTAATCCAGTCTGGAGGTTATGAAGGCATGAATGAGGGTTTCTGCAGTGGCAAGACTGAGTGAGGAACGGAGTTTAGAAATGGTTTTCAGATGGAAGAATGCTGTTTTGGTGACATATCTAATGTGGGAGTCAAAAGAAAGTGAAGTGGTTCACCAGAAATGGTTCACCAGACACAGAATCAAGCTCCTCCCATGGCCAGACCTCAACCCCATTGAAAACCTGCGGAGTGAGCTGAAGAGGAGAGTGCAGAGGAGAGGACCCAGGTTGCTGGATGATTTAGAGAGATTGTGCAAAGAGGAATGGTCGAAGATCCCTCTTTCTGTTTTCTCCCATCTTGTGAAACATTATAGGAGAAGATTAGGTGCTGTTTTGTTGGCAAAAGGGGGTTGTACAAAGAATTAACATCAGGGGTGCCAATAATTGCGGCACGCATGATTTGATGTAAAAGAATTATTTCTTAATGTGGGATTTTTCTCCCGCTGAATAAATGCACTTGAATTAAAAGTTGGATTTTCCTCCTTTTTTCATTGTGGTCCTATATTATTTAGAAAAAAAACTGAATTTATTAGAAGCTAAAGAACCCATATTAACCGGGAGTGCCAATAATTATGGAGGGCACTGTATATCAGCAAAATGGATACAGATAGTTTCGGTCCGTATTGGAGATGTATAGCAAGTCATGCATGAACTTTCATTGGGTGACCTTGAACTTGACCTTCAGTGACCTTCAACGGCCAGACTATGTGTGAAATTTCAATGATTTATCAGCAAAATCGTTACAGACTGAGTGCACGTATGTATTGAAGACGTACAGGAAGTCATGTATGAACTTTCACTTGGTGACCTTCATATTGACCTTCGAAGGTCTAACTTGACCTAGAATAATATATGTCATAAATATGTCATATCATATAGAATGTCATAATAGGCATGTTATCTAGCTAACTTTCTGTAAAATGTATCCTCATCCCAAAATACTTCTCTGTCATATTTTGGGGTGCCATTTATACTCTTGGAAACATTGCTGATTTGCAGTACAAGCAAAGACAACGAGGACGTTTTGTTTTGGACCGGCATCTAGGGCATGCAGCCTGCTATGCCAGTGGTAAGAAAATCAAGCTGAAATGGCTTGTAGGTCTTCCTTACTCCAATTCTGTCACTGTACGCAACAGTGACAGCACTGGAGGGGAAAGGGCAACAGATTATGCAGCTGATTCCTAGAGATATGCAGAAAATTGTCCAAAACTGCATACGTTTTTCAAACTGTATCCCCAACTTGGACAGATGGAGATAAGATTGAAAATCGATAAGATGCCCAAATGCAAATGCCAAACATAAAAACAAACCTGGACCTTTATCTGTGTCCTTGTAAATGTAATATGAAAAAACATAGTTGACCAGCAAACGGTTGGAGGGACCAAATATGGATGGTACTGTTATTCCAACAACGATCATATAGTTTTGGTGTAAATACCTTCAAATTTAAGCTACAGGTCTGTACCTGGAGGTTCTATTTTGTATTTCAACTCCTATGTGCTGGGATGCATGGCTATAATAATAGCAATTTTGTCAAAGTCCAGTTATTTGTGGACTGGAGTGATGGTGACACACAGTGAAGCTTTCAAATTCCCAAAGAAGAAAGCACGCAACAATGAAATGTTTCATTTTGGATTCTAAAATATTTGGTCGCACAACTGTACAAGCTTTGTGTGTTAATTTTTCCATTTTGCTGTTTTCAGCGTATTCCTAGAAAAAAACAGCCTTTCGTCAGCGTTACTTTTTAGTGCTATGTTTTCTTTTGACTGTTTATATCAAAATTTATGAGTCAGTGATTATATGATTTCCACAGAAGTACACACATCAATTTTCTACATAAATGCAGAAGTGACTAGCTCAAAACAAGACCAATTTCCTTTCAGTGCTTCAGTGGAGACCAATTAGAGCTTTCAAATGAAAACAGAGTAATGGTAAGAGCATGGTTTGTAGTGAGGAGACTTGGCCACATCCACATCACCACACACTTCATCCTCTATTCAGTTTAATGAATTAGCAAATCTATATTTCCTTCCCTTACACATTTCATTTTTTCTGTAATAGGCTATATAATTTCAGAAACAACTTGCCCATTGATGTGGTCCATTAAAAAAGTGACCATATACATTAAAATTGTCCTGCTTGAAAAAAATTTATCAACAGTGATGGATACATGCTTCTGCAAAACCAAAGCCTTGCAATTAGAGGCAGAGCATACCTTTTTAAAAAGTTTCACTCCATTCAAAAAAATATATTTTTTCACCTGTTTTTAAGCATGAGATGACTGCTTGGTTAGATATTCTGAATTTGTATAGGATTTTGCATTCATCCGATTTTGAAATTGTCCATGCTCTTCAAATAATATATTTGCTGAATGATCATAAAATGCTGTGACATCACTGCTGATGGTGACTAGTTTGCCGTTTTAATTGCTAAGCTGGTTGTACTGCCTTTGCACAGAAAAAGAATTAGTTCAAAACCACCAAAAATAAAGAATATGGAAAAAAAGTTGCCTACAACAGTAAACAAATTCATCTTTTAATATATCCATCCATAATCTATGCTGTTTCTTCCTCATTGTGATCACAGAGGAGCTGGAGCCTATCCAAGCTGACTAACTGCAAAAGGCAGGGGGACACACTGGACAGCTCGCCAATGAGTCGCAGGGCACCCACGCACTCACACAGACACACTCATACCTATGGCCAATTTAGTCTTCAGTTAGCCTAATGTGCATGTCTTTGGACTGAGAGAAAACTGAAGTGCCCAAAGAAAACCCAGGCAAACACTGGGAGAATATGCAATCTTCTTGCAGAAGAACCCAGGCCAAATTCAAAAGGCTGCACATTTATTTCTGCATAACAATGCTAAGCCACATTCTGCACGTGTTTCAACAGTGTGGCTTCGTAGTAAAAGAGTGCAGGTAATTGACTGGCCTGCCTGCAGTCCTAACTTGTCTCCAATTGAAAATGTGTGGCGCATTATGAAGCACAAAATACAACAACAGAGACCCCGGACTGTTTAGCAACTGAAGTCGTACATCAAGTAAGAATGGGAAAGAATTCCACCTACAAAGCCTCTACAATTCTCCTGTGATTTGGAAAAACCTAGTGAATTTATCAGTAGCAAGTATTCTAGCAATTCTGGACTTTTCCCAGCAGAAAAAAAATAATTAAAAAAAAATAAAGATTCTCACCATTCTAAATGACTGCAAATGAGGTTCAAACTCAGTTTCTAAAATAAAATCCGGATCCTGATGAAAATCACTTGTTGATCGAAACGTTGACAACAAAATAAATTTTTGGGGAGCACTGTCTTTCAGTGTGTGGACTTTACTATTTTATTTTTGTTCTTACATTGTCCTGCACCTGCAATTGAGTGGATGTGCATGCTTTATTCTCTTAATTTCAAACTCAGTTTCTCCCAAAAATGACGCATGTACTAGGTTTTTCCAGATCACAAGAGAATTGGTGTCCTCAGTTTCCAAATGCCTAGTGAATGTTGTTAAAAGGAAAGGTGATGTAACACAATTCTGCCCTACAAAGGCAAAAGGCTTTGTCCAGACAAAAGTATTGTAGGTAGAATACTCAAAATCTGGCACGTAGTTGTTATAATGAAGAAAAGTGTGTATACAAAAATATATTGTTCTCGAGTCTGACCTTTGACCCTTATTTGTCAGTTACTATACTCTGCCTTCATATCAGGTTCTAAAATTAAGGAGTCGTGCAATGGCAAAAGGCAGTAACTTGCATAAATTCAATATTTGGTTGCGGTTTTCTTAACACAAGACCATTAGAAGAGCACTTACCTCAGGTCTAACCATCATGACATTTTTTTTGCATGATGAACAATGAATTAGACACATTTAATTGTTGCTATACATAGCTGTGGTGACATTACATCATATCTTCATGAGAGAGACCAGCCCCAGTCTAGTGTGTGGCATCAGAAACAGAAATTCTAGCAGATAAGTTACTTTGCATCATACAGTATGAATAAATACAGGAAATTGTTCTTAATTATTAGAATAACAATTTAATTGTTAAATACCAAGCTTAATAATTGAATACAAAGCTTTACACAAAGCTTGAAATTCATGGATGTATTTAACACTCCTCAAAAAGAATTAGCAGAGGTGTATAAAGTACTTGAAAAAAATAAGTAAAAGTAGAAGTATCATAACTGAACATTAAAAGTAAAAGTTGAAGTCACCTATAAGAAAATTTTGAGTAAAATTTGGAGTAAAAGTATTAAAGTAGCTCACATTTAATGCACTTAAGTACCAAAAGTATTTTGTGAAAAAATAGACTTAAGTATCAAAAATGCATGTACAAATGCAGAGTATTTTTCATAGTACACTTAGAAAGAAGCAAAACAACCACATGTTGTCCTCTCCTTGTTTTCTTTAATAAACTTCCAGGTGAATGAAAGTATTCAAAAATAAACAAGCAGTCTCTGCTTTACATACTTCTTTTTCTTTGAGTTTACTGGCGGTTTAAAAAACCACTATAATTGACTAGAATTAACAGTAGAATGACATAGGATCAATACCATGTTGAATTTTCGCTTCAGAAAACTGATTTCTCTGAACTACTAATTGAGATACTATTGGCTCACTGTTGCTGAAGTGGTTCCTACAGACGACAACGATTGTTTCTGTACCAAGAGATCTTTTCTTGAACTGCTGGATAGATACAAAGGTCAAGTACAGTACCAGTCAAAAGTTTGGATACACTTTGCTATTGTCACAGCACTCTGTATTTAGAGAAATGTAAATGGCTTAACTTCTCTACATCATCTCATATTGAATCTGGTAAGAGGTGAACAGTCAGAAATTAAAAGAGAACAATATTCTTGTAGGAATAGTGTCCAAAATTTTAGAATTCTAAAAGAAGCCATATTTTGCAAAGTAAGCAGACAAACAAGCTCCTCACATTTTCCAACAGCCAAATTAAAGACAAGCTGTTTTGGAACTAATTGGGCAAAAAAACAAAGGTTGACGAAGAGCAAACTACAAGTGCAGCACATCTTTGGCAACTTAGACGGCCGCTCAGCAGCAAACATATTATAGCCATATAACTGCTCTAGTAAAAAACCAAAAAGTGAGTATAGCAGTATGGTTAGTTGGATGGATTTAAGAATTAGATCTTTTTTTGCAGCAAAATAAAGAGCGCCTATTTAACATGTATTGTAAGAGAAATGTGGGTATGTCCAAACTTTTGACAGGTATTGTATACTGAGCAGTTTGCACAACAGGCTTGGTTGAGGAATTAAATTGAGGCAACTCCTGAAAAACAGGGATGGGAGTGAACTCATCCATATTTTAAACCCGCGTTTAAGCTCTGTTTGCTTGTGAATATTCAATAACTGACGCGGATGTGTCATCTAGTGATACAATATTGTAACTGCGTGCATAAATTTACAGGGCTGTGTCCGCGGGCAGATGCAGAGCACCTTTGTTCTTCTCGAACATGCCAAATCCAGATAATCCTTAAATGATAAATTACATTCATATTTTAATTTGTAGCAAGTAACGAAGTAAAACTATAGTTTTTATGTTTTAAATGTAGCAGAGTAAAAGTAAAAGCACCGATTTAAATAAATAAATAAATAAACTCAAGTAAAGTACAAATCCTCAAAAAAAAACTAAGTCTTCGTTTGACAGCTATCTCCACCATCAGTTTTCCTCTATAGCCGTATGCCATTCTTAAACATAATATATAAAATCACTCGACAAAGTCTTGTTCAGTGGCAGTATACTTTGATTCAGGAGTAATGTGTATATGTGTGTCTGTCCTGTATCTGTCCCAGCTTTTTTGGAACGTGTTGCTAGCATCAAATTCAAATTGAGTGAATATTTCCAAAAAAAAAAAAAAACTATAAAGTTTATCAGTTTGAACATTAAATCTCTTGTCTTTGTAGTGTACTCGATTGCATATAGGTCGAAAAGGATTTGCAAATCATTCTATTCTGTTTTACACAAAGTCCCATCTTCACTGGAATTAGGGTTTGTATATAATCAACAGAAATATTTATTTTCTCCTTTCATAAATGGTCTCAGGGAGATCTAATGTTTAAAAAAAACTATAGCAAAATAAAGTCTGCAGGGCACAGCCATTATTTAGGAAAACCTAAAAAAATACTGCAATAAGGCCCTGCTAGTAGCCCTCAAGTGGGTGACCCAGCACAGGAGTATTTGAAATCTATCAAATTCATCCTCTCAAAACCCAGCTGGAGAAATTTTTCAAATGGTCAGCACACTAATAAGAAAACCCAAAGCAATCCTGAAAGAGATCAGCAGGCCTAGAAATAGAAGTCTTAGACATGAGGACTTTCTCAGCTGGCAGGAGGATGAAAATAATTACTGCGCAAATTCCTGTCTCTTCAAAACACAACAAAAAGGGCATCACCACACCCTGACTGGAGAAAGGGGAAAAAGCACAACAACTGCTCTGTTACCCACTAAGAGTTAGTCCCCACACAGGTGATCCAAATAACCATTCCAATACCAGGCTGAGAAGGGACTTTTCATTAATTCAAATATGAAAATGGAAAAACCCATAGAAAATGCGAAAAAAGGACACAGAAGCAAATTACTGACCAGCACCGCAATATGGGTGATACAAACTTGTATAAACAAAAATTTATTTTTAGGATGCAAGTATTCACACACTTGTTTGCATCTTCTAGAATAGTACTTCACTCTCACTTGCAAGAAATCCAGAGGGTCTCATAAGAAGTATAATCCATGCATAAACAGCATGAAGACTATCCAGTTGTCCTGTTCGTGGACATAATTAAACCAATTGCTGCCTCATTCTGGCCCAAATCTGCATGTATGAATTTGTAAATTATGACTTTTCTCAGACAAAGAGCTAGATCAAGAACATCTAATACCCGGTATACACTGCGATTTTGGACTGTCCCAGACTGAAGGTGGCCATTGTTAAAGAATCGTGGCAATGTCTTTGTTCTTGGGTCCAAAACGGTGGTGCCACGTTGCACTGTGAGAGAGGTTCAGAGACGGCCGTTGTCACGGACTTACGACCAAAGATAGCCTGAGTCAAAAGACCGACAGTGTCAAAAATTTGGGATAACCATCTCACAGTGCGACAGCGCCAACGACCTACGTCCACTAACCAACTAATAGGAATGCAGCAAGAAATTATGTACTGATTAAAGCTACACTACCACTAATCCTAAACACCTGGTGCACTCCCACCATGGAAGTGAAACTAGCAAGAAGTGTTGTTTAGGACTCGAACGAAGAAGAAACTCTTGTCGAGTTGTGGCAGCAGAAGCCTTGTTTATACAATGTGTCCTCCAGCTGTTACCATGCAGAAGTAGTCAGGATGACACAAGCTGCATCTTTGCCTGCAATTCAGTAGGTGTGATCATTGTTCAGTTTACATACATCAAACTTGGATGTCCTTCCCAAGTTTACTAGATCCATGTCGCAGTGTGTGGTTTGCATTAAATATAAAAGATTGCTGAAATCACACAGTGTGTGGCGGGTATAAAACACTGGTTCTCTGATTTGCCTTCTGATTATATGGGATTCTGCCACATTTTAACAAATTCTGAGGCTGTAATAAAAAAAAGTGTCATTCGTGAAATGAGAACCGACTCATCCTCATGCTGTATGCACTGTCGCGGAGATCACATGAGTTAGGTTATACCTTGATTAGTCATCGTCAGACAACACATCTGCAGCCAGGTTCTGTAATGGTATGGGAGTGTCAGAGCACATGGTATAGGTGGCTTGCACATTTGTGAGGGCACCATCAACACAAAAGGATATGTACACATTTTTTAGTAACATACACAGTTAACTTTATGTCGTCTGTTCCAGGGATATCCCTGCAATTTCCAGCAAGTCAACTTCAAACCACACTCTGCATAAGAACAGCCTGCCTGCTGTTCTTATCTCTCTTGAATTGAGAATTCGCGGCACATTATGAAGTAAAGTATATTGCAACAAAACCCCCATACAATAGCACAGCTAAGGACCTGAATAATGGAGACAAGAGGGGGATTAATTTCCCTTGCTTGACTTGACAAAATGGTGAATTCAAGGCCCAAACTCTTAATAATTATGATTTAAAGACATGATAATATTACACAATGGTGAACGATTGACTGTGCCAAATTCTTTTGACTCTGTTGCAGCCATCTGATTTCATTATTTTCAAAAAGCATTAAATTCATGTATAACCATTAAATAATGTGTGATACTGTTTTCAACATATAGTAGATGATGAGTGGACATTTTCAATCAGCCAGTTGTCTTTATTTTCTTTTCCAATAATGTGTGCCCACTTTTATGTAATTGGGGTTGTATATTTATTTACATTATGTATCTGCTGACAGCTTTTTCAAGATTAAATACTGAATAAGCTTGAACTGACTTTTACCTTTAATTTCAGCTTATTTACATCCAAAGAATTCAAACCAAGTAGAAATTAGAGCAGGTCTTATATATTGCTCCCCCTTTTTAAGGAACCAAAAGTAATTGGATGATTGATTTGTTGTTTATTTGTTCTTTTTTTTATTTAAAGGGATGATGTACAATTCATACAAAATTGTACCAGAGTAAGCAGAATGCTAATATTACTTTTCAGTTCCCATAAATAAAAATAAAAGCATACAGTAGCACACAAGTTCTGCAGCAGTTCGCACAATAGTTATCAGCACTTAACAGTATACTTGCAGTCACAGAATTTCAAAACCGTAATAATAACCAAAAAAATAAAAAAAAGAAACCTGAGTGATGCAGATATGGCAGAGTGTTCTAACCCACTCTTTTCACTCGTTCTGTAAGGCTGAGAAGGTCACTGATCTTCCTTTGCAGATTGGGATAGAGTTGCTCTCCTTATTAGATTTGACTGGAAAGGTTGTTTGACTAACGGATGTTTTTTCTTTGTAAAGAAATAAGATCTCCTGGCTACTCAGCTATTCTTTGGCTAGGTGTATGTTGTTCAGTCATTATTTCATTCACAAGTAGCCAGATAAATCAATCCACTGACCTAAATCTTCAGCATGTATTTCACTTTCTGAAGAAAAAATTTGTGGCAAAATTTCCCATTAACAAGCAGCAACTGAAGAGAGCTGGAGAGAAAGAGAGGAAGGGCGTTACAAGGGAAGAAAGACAGACATCAGCCGAGTGTTAAAAATGACTTGAAGAATAAGGAAACATATGACTACCTTACAATGTCCAATTTTGAGACTCTAAAATGGGGGGGGGGTTATGTATAAATATGAAAAAAATTCATGTGCTGTTCATACCTGAAAGTCTATCCTTCAACCACTTGATTGGTTCATTTTTAAATCAATGGTGATTATGTTCAAAACTAAAATTATGAAAATTGTGTCACTGTTCAAATATTAATCGCAGTTCAAATAAATATCAAACATGCTTATGTTTGCCCTCTTAAATGAAGCTGCAATCTGAGGACCTGAGGCGTGTCTTTTCTCACCCCTGCGGTGCTTGTCCTCAGGAGGATATGCGCATCTGGGCCTCCTAACGCTCCTTCTTTCCTGAGATGGACTTATCAAAAACTTCTTAAGGCTATGAAATTCTTTAGATTACTTTTTTAATCGTTCTTAAAATAACATTGCTTTCCCGAAGATTTCCATAACAAAAGGGTGAGTTTAAAAAAAAAAAAAAAGTATTTATTTTTGTTCATAATTACTTGTAATCTAGATGAATCGTCCCCAGCAAAGAACAATCGAACTCACTTGTGAGGGATCACTGAGTGATGATGGTTTTTCCAACCACGAATGCTCCACCAGCATTTTAACAAGCTGTTAATTTTTCATGATTTGTAGATCTTGTTTTGGGATTATTTACCCTATTTAAGCAGGTTATGACAAAAATTACAAAGCATACAATAAACGATAATAGAACAATCTTCAGATTCGTTTATTACGCTACATTTCCCATTACAACGTTTTGTAATGAGTAGACTCGAGACTGCAGTGAATCAACAAGCCACCCAATAGGGTTTCTGAACACAGGTGGTTCAGTTTTTTTGTTTTTTTCTTCAACTTTATGTGAAAATTAAACACAGATTGAGTCTTTATTATTTGCTTTGCTTTCAAATTCTTTCTTGTGAGATAAATAGCAATTTCACCGCAGAAACCAATTGATCCTTTAACTTCATGACTTACCATTTCCCCGCTTGTGCAATAAAAAGTCATTTGCACAGCACAATTGGAATATGGTGCGAATCAGGGCGTGTATAGCTATTTCAAACATAATGACTTAAAAGGGTAAATTATTCCTATGCAAATATGAATAGTGTCATTAAATAAATAAATAAGATTGAACTACATGCTTTTCTGGTTGAACCAAAAACATGCACGGAGGTCCCCCAGGTCCGATACTGAAACCCACTGTTCTGAGATTCAGCTCACAGTCTTTGACTCTGGTGACACGCTGAGCTTAAAGGTACTTAATACGGGCATAATCAAAGCCAAGAATCACGTAAATGCATTTGGAAAGACAGTGAATTAAATCGAACACGATTTCAAGTCGAATCAAAATGATAATAATAGTTTAAATATGACTCGTCTGTTCTCACGTTCGGAGCTCTTTTTTTTTTTTTTTTTTTGTGAAGTTGCCAAATATGCCCACGAGGGACATGCGAACGACTGCATCAACTTATCCACAAGTGATACTTCAACATGAACACAATCCGCGAGGAAAGCATTTGGTAGCCCATGAGTAATTGCAAAAGACAGGTAAAGATAGAGTTCTCGTCGCTAAATTACCACTTTCGACGCATTTGTTAATTGTAATTGTTTATTGCAACCCACAATTACTAGGAAACCCACCACAGATCAGTCCCTGCGTTCTGGCTTGTTTCAAGACAGTCTCACACCTTTGTATGACATACCCCATTTCTCGCCGGTTTCAAGAATGACGTTCGTCTCTCAAATCATTGGTTGTCTGACACTTCTAATGAGTATGATGTTCCGTTTTGGCCATCTTTAGCCCAAAATCCAACTTTTAAGAAGTGTATAAAGTAATTGTAGAAACTTAAAGAGAGACGTTTTATGCTTTTCGACTTGTCTGTGAACTAAACATGACGGGAGTGATTTTTCTGAATTAGAAGTGTATTTACATTGCAATCGTGCACGTAAAGACTGAATTAACAGTTTTAAAATTAATTAACTAATTTTTTAAGTATAGTATAACACTTTACTAAATAAAAATGTGTTGACTTTACTTTCGCATCAACGAAAGACAATCTTGGCATTTTTGTGTGCAGAAATAAATAAATATAAATATATAGGTTTTTTATCTATATATATTTAGCTCGTCAGTGCTCTGGTTATAACTGTGCATGCAACTTCACGCAGTGCGTGATGTACTGGTATACATACACCAGCAAGCAATAGATAGCCCACAGTACGCATGAGAGAACATATGCTGAAGGTGTAATGCATATTGCTTACTCTGACTGAATTCTGTATTATCTGACATTTATTGAAGTAGACCAATTTTAAGATGCCCTTTCCGAAACATAACATGTGAACTGAGGATTCAATAATTTGGGGAAAAAAAATTAAGTTAATTCATTTTTTCCTCAGCAACATAACCGGGGCCCGAGAGGCAGAGACTTGACAGAATGGACCCGCAGACGAATCAGTGGTGGGGTTAAAGTGGGATTCTACAGTGGCACGAGCGGGCTTCGCGCAGAGGTTTATGGGTAATGCGAGGGTCCACAAAAACACAAGAGCAGCAACATGACGGGGTGAAAGGTCATTAGAACCTCCCCCAACCCCCACCTTTTAACCGTGTGCGCACACACAAGCACACACGTGTTTTTTTCGAATTATTTTTAGATATTTGACGATGACACATTGTCAATCCTAAAACAAACGAATTATGTTGTATGCTTGGAAGCGATAGTGAGGCCAAATTTAGGCCAATTCTATTATAAATCGCGCATCCTCTGATTAAAGAATGGCTCAGAAAATGCCTCGCAAACCGCGAGACAGCTCGAGAGAAAGCGGTATTCTTGGAAGGCAACAACATATTGGCCACTGTTTTCATTAATTTCCACACATTGAACATTGCTTCGTCCGTGGGCGTTCGGCCACCCATGCACACAACCGTACATTATATCTTGCGGGAATTTTACGACAGTTGCCCCAGTTTCAACGTGCAGTGATTTGATTTATATTCGTTCCTGTTTAATTTCGCAGGGACGCAACCAGAGGTAGTACGTCTCACTTCTAAGGCTTTTAAAGGACGACATTTATTTAGGCTGTTTCCCCCCCCCGTAAATTCCATCCACAGTTGTGAGGCGAAACACTGCGTCCAAACAAAACTTGGATAGCCGGGAAATTGATTGAATCGATTCCCATTCTTGCAATAGGTGTTTCATCCAATGAAGAAAAACCATATAGGCTCTTATGAGAAACATTTCACTTAAGTAAATTCGTGAAATTGCAGAGTAGAGGGAATGCACACCTAAAGTCGGACAAACGACGGTTTCTCTTTGTCTGCCACCGCTTTGAGTTGTCTAGAGAGAAGCTCGTGTTCTTACCTTGTGTATGTTCTAATTTGACAATATTCTCCAACAAACTTTGCGCGAGTAGTCTTCGTATAAAAGCAAGCCCATTTCGGCTGTATATCAATAACAACTGGCCTCGTAAAGCTTTGGCATGGCACTGCAAAGCATGCTTCTCAACTTCGCGAATCCGAACAAGCTGTTGCAGCTACTAACCCCCGCTTGGTGAATTGTTCGCTTTTGCACCCTCAGAGCTCATCCTGTTGGTGAAAATTAGCGTACTACAGGGCTACATTTTCCGGGGACCCACGCGAAACAGCTTTTTTTGCAAGTCCAAATCATTGATATTCCTGCAAAACTTAGAAATTGAAATTTTGCTGTGGTAGTCTATATTGTATGCATTGCCTAGCTTAGACCAGCTTTTAATGCGCAACGCACTGGGAAATAGTGACGAGAACGCAAGCTGCAATTTACAGACGTGAGCACAGTGCATATAAAAATCAGAAACAGTGCATGCTTTTGTTACCGTGGGAAGCGCTCCTGAAATAATATCATGTAGTGCCTCAAGCGTCAAACAGCTTAATGACGCGCTAGGATTTTGATAGATAATACAAAGAAACGAAAATGGATGACGAAAAAAATTAAAAGACGCACGTTTCCGTTGTCTCTGAAAATGGTGAACACTTAACAGGAAATCGTATTCTGCCAGGACCGAAATGGTTTACACAAGAATAGGGCCATGCCCCTGAAACAAATAAGAGCTGTATATTCACACGAAATACTGAACCCAAATATTTACTAAAATCTGAATTTAAACGAAAGTGCAGAATGCAATATTCAAGAATGTGATGTTTTCAGAATATACAATAATGGACGGTAGAATAAAGGGAATGGCTTCAATACCAAGGAATAACGTAAATGACTCGACTGAATGATGTTAAGATATATCTGGTATTTGTAACATGGAAATTAAATGATGTAATTTTATGATAGTTATTAGTATTATCAATATTTTCTATGTAACCTAAGCACAAACAAGAAAAATACGCTTGTTTTGAAAAAACAATTACGTATTTTGATGATGAGTAACCATGTAAATTAACTAGGAGGCTTGGAATCTAAATGAATCGTGACGAGGAGCTTTCTCACTTGGAAGTGTTTCACCTCTGTTCCCACCAGTCCTAGAGAACAATGCTTGTGTCTTTAACTCTGTTATAAGTAGTTCCTGCGTTGTTTAAAGGCTTGTATCAGACTTAAATGTGAAAGGGTTTTAGCTTTACAGCGAGTCTGGAAGGGCTTTGATTGAACTTAAAGGGCCACTAAACTTCATTTGAAGACATAAATATTCAGACGTCGATTGTGAAATGATGTCACCACCACAGTTGTAGATATTGAATTGTTCGTCTCAAGTAGCGCCCTGCGCGGATTCAGAATTCAATTGATCAAATGATGCAAGTTTCTTTCTCACTTGGGAATGTTCTATTTCAGACTTCCTGCCCCCATCAGTTACTTCTTACGTACAACGAAGTTTAACAACAAAGGTTAATCTTTATGTTCGCCAAAAATTTTGAAAACCCGATATGCCATGATTCTTCCTGTAAAGGTCCAAGTAGTTAATGTAGCACATAGGCTGTAGGGCCTAGTGTTAGTGTTTCACCAACAGTGTCGTGCAAAAAAAGACTGTGCTTCAACGATGCTTTTCTACATAATATATTGTGAACAGTAACCACACGTGTCATCCAAATAAATAGTGTCATAGCTGAGTACGCTAAGAGCATGTATGTCAGAGAAGGAAGGTTGCTCGGTGCTTTGCCCTCGGCCTGTACCAGAAAAACTTAACTTGTGGGCCAAAATGAACCAAAATGACGGACTCATTTAACGATCGCAACAGAAATTGATTTATTTAATATACTGATATCAATTCGAATATGGCAGCTACGAAAGAAACCGCGAATATTTTCATTTTTAATACCTCGAGAGCCCAGAACGCACTTAACGCACTTTTTTTCTAACGAGGACGGGGAATATGGTGCTCCGATGTGTGATGTTCATTAATAAAACACAGTTTTTTTTCTCTGCAAGTAAAGTTATCTCATTTTCAATTTACAATTTGTGACGAGTGCGTGCAAGTTCAGAATTTAGGCCAATAGCGAATATAATTGATGGATTTATTAGAAATAAAACAAACGGTGCATTATCATTTTTGGCCCATTGGTTAAGGTAATTCCTGTCCATTGTAATTCACATTCTTTCAGTAATAGCCTATGCTTTGGCTTTGAATGCGAAGCTCCGAGGCTAAACAGCATGAGAAAGAATTAATTCGTAAATAGCAGAAATTATGGCACTATGACATCACCTAAATATTAAGTCACCAACTAGCTACTGTCATCACCGTAAACTCGTCATGTTCAGAGAATACATATAAAATACTATCATACAACTCAAATATGAGTCATTTGTGGGGAAAGTAATAATATAACAAGAAAATTCGTCTGCAAAGCTACTTCATGTCTGTTTCACTGACGCTGCGCTCTCAACATGGTAGCAGGAAAATATACATGGCGCTGCTGACTCAATTTTTTTTCTTTTTCCCGCATTGTTTCCCATCAAAACCCATGATAAACGCTCAGAACCATTGGTCGCATTCCGATTGGTTTTCAAATTTATCGGTGAAGGCAAGTCTTTCAGAATCTTCCCTGAGCCTATACGTGCCGTCCTTGTTACTCCGTCATCTGCAGCTTCACTTGTGCTAACTGAAGACAAACAGCGTCTACGTGCCGTTCAGTGTAAATCCGTCCTCAATAAAAAAGATGACAGCAGTCATATCAGTCCATTTTGGTGATCATTAATGTGTCCAAATTACTTAAGTCTGAGGCTTTTAAAGGTGTATGGATTCACCACAGCTTTTGAGCCGTGAAATTTTACACTAATTAAGGGGCATAGCGTGGTGCTTTCTAACGATATTGGCAAAGCCTGACTCCCTTTGACCCGCATGATCACTGCCTGCTATCAAGCGTACACGTTCAAGCGGATACATCGGCTCCAAAGATTGTATGAAGAATGCAATTTGATTTGGTGAAGAATATGTCGGCGGATCTGAGAAACTTCCTGGTGGCCATATACATTAAAGTGAGGCCATTACCTGCTGATCTGCGTCTTTCACGCAACAAAGTCGCTCGTGTCATTTTTAAACAAAAAATAAAACATCCATTCGTTTCTGTCTCTCTCCGTCTGTCTGTCTCTCTCTCTCCTCTCGCGCGCACGCACGCACACACACACACACACACACACACACACACACAGACACACGCACACACACACACTATTGGCGAAAACCCGTTCATAAAAAATATACAAAACATAAATTGGTGCTGGATGCTGAGAAAGCTACCAGGAAAATCAACTGCAAAGTGAATTGAATTTGTTCATTGGCGAAAATGCAAGGAGGTTTGCCCTCAGTGTCAAAATTTTCTGCGTTTAATTTTTTATGGAATACGCACTCAATGCCGTTAGGAGTAGGCTATTTAATCTACAAAACCCTCCGCTTGCTCATATCCAGTAGTTTTGTCGATTTTTTTCCGCAAAGACAGGTGTGGAATTTCCCTTCAAGTTTTCCCAGGAACACACACGGAGAGAAAGAGAGATGGCTAATTCAACTGAATTTAACAAAATTCTTGACGGAGTAAAAAGAAAAAAAAAATCTGCCCCTTTTTGTGTTCAGTAAAAATGAACAAACGCAACAAATAAATGTAAAATTATCGTCAGTTATTTATAAAATGAAGCCAGGCGTATGCACGTAGCACCGGAAATCCTATCATTATGACCTATGGTTTAATTTTGAATTATTTGTTGGGAGTTTATACACGTTAGATCGCTCCTCGCACACGCACCGTTACATCAGAAATGTAAGTTTACGTTTACTGCGTAAATAAAATGGCCAACCGTTTTAATGACACCGACATACATGTAAAGCAGATTGAATCTGACGTTTTAAAATTCATCTTATTCTGGTAGCCTATCTTTACTGAAATGGAGACTTTGGTGTAATATTGACTTCAAGCTAAGTGGTGGCAGCTCCAGAGGCGATTTCGCATGGTAGGGTTCGGGGTGGTTAGGGGGTGCAATGTCGGTTTTTATTGCATCACCTGCCTGCAGCACCCAATAGGCACCCGGTTCTGGGGGCATTAATTGATGAAGGTGTCTCTGGACTTGCGAGCTTCAGTCTGTCAGTTTGTTTGTGGCTAAACCAGCGGCGGGAAGAGCTGCTGCACTCGTCTCTCTCTCTCTCTCTCTCGCACACACATACTCAAACGCACATCACATCCACACACACACACACACACACACACACACTCTCTCTCTCTCCCTCTCCCCCCTCTCTCATATGCTCCCTCTCTCTCTCTCTCTCACTCTTTCTCTCTCTCTCTCTCTCTCCTGTCGCACACACATTTACACACACTGTCTCTCCCTCTCTCTCTGCAACCCCCTCTCATTCATTCAGAGCATTTCACCTTCCTCCTCCTCCCAGCACATATGGGAAGTGAAGCATAAGACCGCAGGTACACAGGCAGACAGCTCACTGCCTGTTGGCAACATCATGCAGCCCATCACATATGTCCTTCCTAAAGCCATGGATTAATTTTTTTTTCCTTATTTCAATTTTCAAATTGTGGAACTTCCATACATCTGTATGCGTAGATGTAGTGCAGAACGTGTGTTACCTGAAGAAGAATACCATGAAGAAAAAAAGATCTTTTTTTGCTGTGGACACTAATCAAGCCAGATGTGTGGATTAATACAATAGACAAAATGGGGGATTTGGAATCTGGTTTTGAAGAGATGGATGGCGTGAAACTGGGTTACCTGGTAATTAAAGGAAAGCAAATGTTTGCCCTTTCGCAAGTTTTTACCGACCTCTTGAAAAATATTCCAAGGACCACTGTGCACAAGAGAATGGACCACTTGAAAGTAAAAAAACATCACTGTGATCTGGAGGAATTGAGAAAACTCAAAGCAATAAATTCTATAGCTTTCCACGCGGCTAAATGTACTCTGATTTCAAGGGAAGACGTGGAAGCTTTATATGTGTCTTGCAAAACAGAACGGGTACTCAAATCCAAAAGAGGCAAACTAAAAGCGAAGACACCAGAGTATTTGTGTGACGATCACATTTGCTCCGATCCTAACAATAGTTTTTGGGGTGAAAAAGTTTGGCTCAGTTTGCATGGGGTGCATCAGCCTCTCACGTTTAAAGGAAGAGCCGGGTGGAAGTTTTCCGAGGCTGTGTCAACCCCGGCTTCGAATCTACCTCAGATTTACAGTAAATGTATGAGACATTGCAACCACAAAGGCGCAAAAACGACAAGTAGAATTTCTAAAAACTTTGAAACAACTCAGATTCCAAGGAATAATTTCGTTTTAAACCCAGGACATTCGATTTTTCGGAGTGTCGTTTGTGCCAGACAGTCCGGGATCTACCAATCCGCCATTGCAGTACAGCCCAAGCTCTCCAGCGCTGCAGACCAGAAATGTAAAAGGAAAAGACTGCACGAGAACTCCGGGTGGCACTTTTGGAATACACGCAGACCAAGTCGTCGGATTTTACTTGTTCCGAAGAGCAGCAAATCAAAACGATTAAATAGATCTTTAAACGGATTTAATTTCGAACAGGATTTCTACATCGATCACCAGCACTTAAGCAATTTCCAGGAAAGCTGCAGTAGCGATACCGAGTCTAGCTCGTTTTCAGAAAACGCCGACAACGACTCCGATTTTGGATCTAGTTTGTCCGCAACCAGTAACTCTGGCACATCAGACGAAGAAGATGACTCTGTGTCTGAATCGTCGGATGTCACTTCAGACGAGGACAGTTCTTCCCAGTCTGATTCCAGTTCTGTCTCGAGTCAAGTTTCCTTGCAGAGCATTCGATTTCGGCGCACGAGCTTTTCAGCCTTCGGTAGCAAAACACCCCTACTCACCCAGCCCACTTTTCGATATGACCTCCATAACAGGATGCAAAATCAAAGCCGGACACCCGTATTGGATTACATAGTCACAAATAGAAAACTTCAAAATTCCGACTTAACGCTCTGCGTGAAAAAACAAGGTGAGTCTGGTCCGTCGAGGCAGCGTAGAGCCTGTCCACTTGTTCTTCGAAGTTGCTGTCCGGAATCAGGAAAGGGGTCATTGTCTGAGGTTGCATTGTCACACATCGGAATTCCTCATGAACAAAATTATTCAAATCCCACAACAACACAAATACACGAAGGAGGCCCTTTATCTAGTTTACACGAAAACAAAGACTCTCCTAAACAAAGAGTAACCGGACAAGCGAATAAATATCACCAGCAATTGATCTCAAACTGTGCCCATGGCAAAGAAAGTGAGGCGTCCAATTCCCCCGACAAACATCAATCACTTGGTGTAAATTTCAAGACAGAAACGAATATTAACCATTGTCCGAATGTCTGCATGCATATCTGCGCTGTCAAGACAGAAGCGGAGGAAAGAAGCACACCCCCAAGTTACCACAGCGAGAACGCAACCGCAGCGAAAACACCCCCAACTCTGCACAATGTTAAAATCAAAGTAGAGGAAAACTTCGAGGAGTACCAGAGTCCTTCTGGGAACTTAAGGCTCGGACCTGAACACCAGTGCAACGACGCAAGTACAATAGGAGCGCAATGTCTGAAAGGAGAGGAAAAGCCGGTATGTATTTTTAAAAATACCGTTACTGCCACTGAGGATGCCGAAAGCCCTGCAAAGACACAACACTCCTCTGATTGGACCCGTGAATTTAAAAGCACTTTATGCACTCGTACTCCCGAGGAAGGAGAGTACAAAAACGGTGCAAGAGTCAGGAAGAACTACAGAACTCTGGTACTAGGGAAACTATCTGGGATACCGAGGACGAAAGCGGACCGGTCAGTGCATTCTACAGGTAAACAGGAGCACTGTGCAGTGTCACCTGAGGATGTCACCGGCGCAAACAAACGGAAACGTACAGCCATCAACGTTGCAGCCGTGAAAAAATCGTTCAACCTCATGGCAAATTTTCCGTCTCCTCCTTCTCTAATTATTGGCAGTGACGGGGATTTGAGCCCCGCATACTCACTTAAATCTTCAAACGGTGAGCAGTCACTACTGCGGTCCCACCCGGTTTGGAAGTGGCAGCATGGTGGTTCCGTCTTACCCCTCCCACCCAGTCACAGATTCAGGAAATTCTAATTTAAGAAATAATCTATCTTTTTCAGAATATTGGCCTGTGAGACATTCTATCAATATGCCAAATCTGCGGAATGTCTTAAACGGAATAACAACCACGAGGACTTTGGCTGGGAGTTTATTTGCTTTCTTCTTTGGGGGTTACCATTCCATGCTGTTTTTTGAACTCTCTACATCTCGAAACTACTATGTAGCTCCTTTGGAAGTGGAATGCGTATCAGTTTACCGATTCACTCAAATACCTCAAGATACCAATAAAACAAAACCGCTGACATTAGATTTGTATAAGCATTTGCAAAAATTGTGACAGTGTTCCACGAGTACCAATGCTAGACTGTGTTAAGTTAAACGGATGTTACAGTTGTACTTCTTGCCCCAGGCTATTATTTTGCAAAAACCCAAGCTGCCTTGCTGAGAAACGCTAATACCATTAATTATTAGATTTGTCGGTAGTATTTCTCTTTCTTTTTTTATTATTTTTTACAGGGTCAAATTCGAACTATGCTGCACGGTTCCCCCGCTCACTATTGAAGACTGTCTTAGTTATTTATTTTAGTGGTGAACAGGCCTACCATCTTTTTATTTGCCGTCCACGTGAGTTCTTGGACCAATTTCAGTGTTTTAAATCAGTTGCTTCTATCGCGGGTAGATCATTCAAATGGCATAGGCCTACACACTTGCACACTCTCTCTCTCTCTCTGTCTCTCTCTCGCTCTCTCTCTCACACACACACACACACACAACGACAAGAAATACAACAGCAGCACTCAGCTAACTTCAGGCCTACCACGGCTGGCCTTATTTTCTGACAATCATGTGGGTCTTTTTTGATTTGCACACAAACACTCGAACAATTAATAGTGAGCACGTTCTGTAAAATTATTTAAAATGCCTAATGAAAGTTTGGAGTATGTGTGGGTTCCAAATGACTGCTAATATAAACACTAGGCTGTCATTCTAAAAAAAGATTAGATAAAGCACTCCATCAGTTCACAATATATTCAGCGCACAGTCAGCATAATGTCATAAATCCCATGTTTTGTGGCGATGGCACATTTAGAATTACAAAGACAAAGAGGCTATTCGTTATTTCGCTATCGTCTACTTAATAGTTACATAGCTGTTTGAAGCGTTTTTCCTCCGTTAAAGGACCACACCGGGCTGCACAGCATTACTTCACATGGGTTTTCAAGAAATCACAATAGCACATCGGTGGCATTTTTGGGCAGCTAATTCCTTTAGAAACTTGAACAAACTGACGACTATCGTTAGTTGCCTTTGACACCGAGAAAGAGAAGAAGAGTGTATGTACATGTAAGGCTAAAATAGACTTAATACAATGATGTATTACAATCGGATAATTGGCCACGTCAGATAATAACCTGTATGCACTATGCTGAAAGATAACTGCATGATCCAGCGTTCAGTCTGGACGTCTATCCATGAAATAGGGTCTTTGGATGAGTTCGAATGTGACCTGCAAGCTACACAGCCAGACTTAATTATAAAATGTGAACCAAGGATATTGGTGGTGTTAATGAAGCTGAATACTCGTCGGAATGCAAATCACGATTTCACTGAAAAGACAAGCAAATTGTATTCTTTTATACAATTTACATTGTATATGTTTTCTTTTAAAGATAAACTGGATATTCGTTCCCACAGTATTTTCAAGATTACGATGAAACTCAGGCCAGAGTGTACTCAACCAACCCCCGCTCAGATAAAAACAGCTTCTTTGTTTTTGTTCTTTTTTCTCATTTAGGCCTGGTCTTGTTAAGTAGGACCAAGCCAAAACTGGGTGTGATGTATGTTGTCCCATTGCGGACAAACCTTGTCGTACAGATCAAGAGCTGTAGAAAATGTAAATGTACTTGCTATTTTATTCACAGAGGTGCTGAATTAGAGCCGTAAACGGTTTGCTTTTAACAGCGGCAGTAAATGAGGAAATGTTTCCCAGTAAGTGAAGAATATTAGCCTACGTGTGAACCATACGAACGTGAACATTTTTTTGTATTGAGAGTCGATCAATCAGACTGGCTTTTTTCAGCTCGTAGTCCAAATTGGGGTTGTGGAACAACCTTATCCGAGATTCCTCAGAAGTCACCATAGGCTATTGATCATAAATCACAATGGAAACATAAAATTTGCGACAATAATACATATGTTTTATTCGTATTGATAAATTATCATGTTTTGGGTTAGATGCTGTCGTCCATCCTCCAATCAGAAAAGTAATTACAATATATAAACTGGACTCCTTACTTCCTATTGCCATCTTTTCAAGAGGACATACACAGCCAATCCGGCAACATGCTGAATATACAAGCCAACACGTGACCTAGGGAAACAATTTTAATGACATATCAAGCTACGTAGGTACAGTTTTGCGATTGAAACATTCCCATTGCTCTCTTCAGTGAAATCCAAAGCACTTAGTTGGAATATGAAGCCAGATATTTCAAAAATTGCCCAGAGGCCTACATTTGAAATCTTTTTTGTGATCGGATTTGAATGCCTGGTTATGGTATGGTCGTCCACTGGACAGCCTTAGCACAGTGAATCATTTTCTGGTCTATTTCTTTCATATTATAACAGGCAGAAATCAGTTGCTCCTGTAACCTAATTTGTTATTTCCTTCCACGTGTCCTGTCATACAGCACTATACTAAACTGGATGAAGAAACACACCAACATCGCAATGAGACCTTAGGCATCTTTGCATATGAAAAAAAATGTATTAATTTGTCCAAAGTTCGGTGATGGTGCAATTCTATTGTACAATTAACGTAAAGTTTCTTTTTGAGTCAGTTTCACAAACCGCTATAAATAGTTTTTTAGTAGTGAGTCTCAACGCAGAACTGAATGTTCTTACTGCTCATGACCCTTTGTCTAAAACTCTTCACCACTGCATAAACTAGACACATGTGGACTGATAGTGATGACATTTAAGTCACTGGTTGTGCATAGAAAAGTACATATTTATTTTTGTGATTTTCACACTTAAATATCATGGCTGTGTGGGACGAGCGCGCGCTCACAATGAAAACTTGAATGGTGAATCCTGAAGCACTTTCTTAATTTTGGAGAAATTTTATGTTCATTAAATTTGAGTGTGCATGACCGCGTGTATCTTTTGTAACATGACTGTATGACACATCAGTGAATAATGCTAGAATGTACAAGCCGTGTGCTGATCAATGGCAACAAGACCAAAGGGGTTGAGGAGTTTTCTTCACGTTTTCCTTATCCTGACTGTAAACAGAACTGAAGGTGGTCAGAGAGGTTTTCAATTGTGCGTCAGTGTGTGCGCGTTCGCGCGCGTGCGAGTGTATGAGTGTCTGACAGAGAGAGAGAGAGAGAGAGAGAGAGAGAGAGAGAGAGAGAGAGAGAGATCAAGAAAATGAAAACAGAAATGTTTTCTGAGGCCATCATTCTTTTTTATCTTCTCTCACCTACCTTCCAGATACGCTAACGCGCGCGCGCGCACACACACACACACACACACACACACAAAATGCAAAACCTAACTGAGCACATTGAGTCATATATAAGGACACACATGTATATATATATATATATATATATATATATATATATATATATATATATATATATATATATATATATATATATATATATATATATATATATATATATATATATAAAGCCTCTATTCTCAGACCACAAACAAAAACCTTGGAAATAAACACATCGAATTTGATGAGCCGTCGAGTTCACTGTATAAAATGGTCACCCAAGTTAGTTGTAAACATCAGCCCTTCTCCCGAAACGCAATTTAGTTAAGTATAACTTCTCAAGGGAACATTATACTCCCATGTGGTCATTGAAATAGGCCATAAGTAATTTTTATCTTATGAAATTAAGCAATGAATTATTTTACAAGTTGAGCGGAAAGTTTACCACCTCAATGCAAAACGAAAAAGGTCACATAGGCCTCGAAGGATGTTTTTGAGAGGTCAGTTCAGTTATAGGCCTACTAACGAACAAAAAGGTATCGTGTTTGTGACACTTCAGTGAACTTGTGCACATGCAGAATAGAATTTGGGCAATAAGGCCTACTTGAAAAGGCACAGGGAAATCAAAATTTTCTTCAGATGAGTCTTAGCAGAAAAAAGGGGAATCGTGTTTTTGGTATTGGTTTTGTTTTATACCAAGTAGTAAGGGGTATCGTTTCGTCCATGCAACAACTGTTAGACAGTCATTATTATATAATAAAAATTATACTTCTGATAATTACTTCTAATTATACTTCTAAATTATCCCTCTCTAGAATGGCTAATTGAATGGTTTCAGTGGCCCCTTGTGTTAATCATTTTATGATGATCGTGCTGACGATGATGCTGAAGTTCAGACCACATACGAAACTGATGTAATATTGGATGCTATTAAAACAAACAAGATACAGATTGCTATTAGAATCAACTAAAATGTCTGCTTATAATAGGCTACAGGTGAGGCAAGTCCTTAGCACTAAAACGTTTGTTTAGGCGAGGAAAAGGTCACAATTTCTGATTGTTATAAAGCGATTTATGAAACGGTTCATCTAATTTTCATTATTTATGACTGATTCTCATCCATAACATTTTTTTCATCTAAATTTCAGCCGCGATACAAAAACAATCTTTTTTTGTCTTATTTTGGATTATATATTTAAAAGAATCGGCTAAATATTGCCTGTTCGTTAAAATTTCTTGAAGGTAAGAGTTCTATGGCTATATACCAGATGACTGTTCGAAATTAGCAGTTAAACAGAGTTGCCATATATTTTCACGCAGATGGTCTCGTGCAGTATTTAATGTCTATTTAATTTTATCGCGTGACGATAAGGCGGCCGGCTGCGATGATGAAGTAGGCTAGTTACATGCTTACTCGCTTTGTATAGTAACATAACTCGCCGCTCTTTAAAACATATAGCATTGGCAAGTGTGTGTGTGTGTGTGTGTGTGTGTGTGTCTGAGAACGCACGCATGCGCCTGTGTGTATGTGTGTGCGTGTGTGTGTGTGCGTGCGCGTCGTGCTTAGCGGGCTGGGTTGAAGTGATTCTGTGCTATTTTACTGACAACGGGTGGGTCAAACACAAGAACAGGGGTTGAGTTATCTCATCTGCCGGCGGATTTCTTAAATGAACGGGGAGCAAGCACTCATTTTAGAGGATGAAAATGTAAACATTCTGGCGTTAATTCCCGCGAGAGCCCTGAAGAAATAAAGCGTGGCTCGTTAAAAATTCAAATCTGAGGGGGAAAAATGACGAAATATTATCGTCAGACATTGACCATATGAATTAATTTATAAGTCTATTGCCAGTAATGCAGTTAATACGTACCTCCCATTTTTATTTAGTCGTTTCATAAACTAATATAACTTGAATAATCGCGTATTTAACTAGTTGGAAGTTATTTAGGCCTACTCAAACACCACAAAACAGTTCAGGAAATGTTTCTAAATAGATGCATCTCCATAAATAAACCTTGAACTTAGAAATCGTTGCCCACGATAGGACACTTGAAGTCAACTGCAGTATAAACATTCGCTCAACACATTGTTTGGCAAGCTCGTGCTGTCACCAGCCGAAAAGTCGAGTTTAATGCACCCGCGGACTGGGTAAAGCTTCCTTTGACGCATGGTCACTTATGTTGAGGTCATCCACTTGGCGTCTATTTGACGTCATAAAAAATCGGGCGAAAGTCAGCAGCTAAATTACCTAAATAAATAAAAAATAAATAAATAAATCTCACAAGTGACAACAATAATAATTTTCGTTATTAATGTGCCCATGAATATAAATTATCACCTGAATCGTTATCATATTTGCGTTCAGTCTTTTACAGCCTACACTTACGCCTATGTCCCTCCTTATGTGACTCAAGCCCAAAATCAATCGATTTTTCAACGACCAGAAAAAAAGAACTCTTTCATTAAGCCTACACACAAACTGAAAGCAGATTCAACGTTTTCACGCACTTATTTACAACCACCTTTCATCCACTCTGCTTGGTGGGATCACCTCCATTAGGGAGGACTGTCTTGAATTCTAACAGGCCTCAGGCGGATTGAATTCCTATCCATAAATGAGACTGTGAATAATAAATAGATCGTTACACACCTAGCCTTCTTCAGTCCGCAAAGTTCCCCAGTTTTGCGCGGTTCTTGACCGTGCACAAGGACAATTAAGATATTTGTTAACTAGAATGGGAATGACTGTAGACAATTAGCTAGCGATACTAATTTTGGTCAGCCCATTTCCTTCCTCCTCTGTGCCACCACAGAACCATATGCTGAGTATAGCTCAATCTGGGCCCCTCCTTCCGCATAAAAATATTTCCCCATTTTCACCTTTATCCGTTGCCTTGCAGTGAAGTCCGAGGCTGTGTTCAACAGAACAGAGGCTACAGTCTGACCGGCGATCGTCTAGAGCAGTTTGGGAAGGAAAACATGCTGTGGAAGTGATCACTCAGAAACCACGAGAGTTCGGCTTTCTCCCCCTATCCGAGCAACAAGTATGCCGACGGTGCCAGTCTTTTAAGCCCGAATTGTTTTGAGGCCAATACTTGTATCCTTCTCTTTAGTGTTAAATGTTGTTTAGATCCGGTAGCCCATACCAGTAACCAAACAGGAGCAGATCATGTATATCCATGCTTAATCACTTAAAGCTGTGATTAAAAATCAAGCTTCAAGGCCAAATGTAATTCCATCATTAAAGAATGCATTACATTGAATATAAACACGCGAATGCGGGCAAACTTCGGACCAGTAAGTGAGAAATTGCGCAGTCGCGATACTGTTGTATCCAATGTTCAGTAGGCGCTAGAGAATATAGAGCGTAACCAGTCTGAACAGGTTGGCTCAGTAGGCTTAGGAAAGACGGATTTTCCATAGAAGACCATGTCTTAAAGACAATCTTGCCAAAGGGCACTTATGATAGGCTATAATGATTGAGACAAGTCCAAGAGCATTGCGAAATAGTGTTACAATTTACCACCTCCTGGCCAAAGTGAGCTTGTGCATTGACTGCATATTCACCATTCACTCACAGAGACAGGAAAAGGAAGCACACATGCCTTCCCTGTCCACAGTCTGAGGGGAAAGATGACATATTTCAGTTTCAGCCTAGTGTTCCACTAAAGACAATATTCTGCATTACACCACCTGTCCAACCGCCGACATTTTTAGTGAATTTGGCGCAAACCTTTCCTCTGTATTGGTTATTGTGCTTTTAAAATAACTATGTCAATTAAAAAACGTTTTGTTACGTGGCATTTAAAATTTAGTCTTATGGGCTTGGTATAGGACTAAAACGAGCTATTTCACGCTTTACTAGCAGGTCTGCATTAATTCTGCATTTAAGTACGATAATATAGAGAAAAGGAAAATCAGTCTACAGCGTTGATGTCTGCCCCTGTGAACTGCTGTGTCGAGGCAGGTCCTTATTCTTGCCCTATTGACACATCTGAGAGTTGACATTTTATCCAAGCAAGCCGAACACAGCTGTTCATAAACACCAGCTGAATGTATATCGAAATAATTGTTGAACTGATATAAAAAAAAAATAAATAAATAAATAAATAAAATAAAACAAAATAAAATAAAATCAATTGTAAACTTTGTTTGGCCAGAAGTGCATCATGCAGCTTTGTGCCTAATGACGACCGTTTTCGACCCCGAGGTGCCTGCCATTAGACTGTTCGTCAGATGTCTCCAATTCGTTTTTCATCATTATGACAATTATTTCGGCATTGAGAAGTCAAATGTGTGCTCTTCAAACGGCTAACTTAAGTCAAAGTGCCTTCGAGAGTTTACAACAGATGTTTTCTGTCCGTTGAAATTAAACAAGTTAACTTCAGATTACCGGTAGGTATGGTGATGGGTGGGGTAATCTGAAATTGGAATAGCGGCACACGTTCAAAAAATCTAGCATTATTTATTTGGAAGCCATATAGTTTTGACCTTCTGAGGTATTCTTCAGGACAAAGTGAACCACACAAGCCAGGAAAAAAGACTTTTTAACTTTTTAACACAAAGCAGGGAAAACTCTTTTAAACACAAAGCAGGGAAAAGCGGGCTAAGATGCTCCCTGGCTAAGTTGTAATACAACATAGGCCGACAATGGCTATGAAAATGAATTAAACATCCTGATTACACGTGGTCAAACAAACATTCGTCTGAATTGAAAATGGTGTTTTATTTAATAAGTTCACCGTCAAAACTAGCCTTTAACACGGCAATAAGCCTTTGTGTAGCATGATAGGGTAACTTTGAAGTGTAGACAACATTCTCATAATCGGAAGTTCTGGAAAAACGGTCCAAAAATTAACAAGAATAACTATCAACAATCGTTGTGATAATTGTGTAATTACCAAGGGCTTCTGATGATTGCTATAGCCTAAATGTTCTTGTAAATGTATGCATTATTATTATTATTATTATTATTATTATTATTATTATTGTTATTATTATATTATTTGTGTGTGTGTGTGTGTGCGTGTGTGTGTGTGTGTGTGTGTGTGTGTGTGTGTGTGTTTGCGTGCGTGAATGTTCGTCTATATTCACAATCTCGCATGGTTTATCCGCATAGACAGACTGACATACACTGCTTGCAATACAGACACACTGACTCGGCAAGCTGAGTTAGTGTATCTGTAACGCATTGTAATGCATGCGAGGCATGAATTGCATTACGGAAACAAGGAGACTTGCGTGGGAGTATGTATTTAAAAATAATGTTTTAAATTTAGATGGGAGGGGAAACGGTTAGAAATTGCGAAATAAAGATAAATAAAAACATTACCTCATCAAATTGAATTTTAAAAGAAGTAAATTAGGGGGAGAACATTAATAATTAAATGGATACATTCCTATTTGTAGAAAAAATAATAATAAATAAATGTGACGATTGACTCACATTATGTGTTAACACACTCCCTAATGATTATAATGCGTCACTCGACATTACTGCCAGAAACTCCGGGGACTACTGACATGAAATGTGAAGTTGCAGTAATTACAAAACGACTGCCTAAGACATCGGTTTTTTATTTGTTATTTTCTCCATTGGAATGTGCAGCCCCAGTAAAGAGTTAAAGTCTGACATCACCTCTCTTCAGCTTCGGAGAGCAGAAAAAGTAGAGAGCCTTTCAATATCAGGAAGGAAACGGTTATTTCTTGGTACACTGATTTCGACATGAAGATATTAGGCTACAGTTATAGCGATAAGCGCAAGTGATTGGTTCCCGATAATGTTAGATCTCAGGATTAACGAGGGTTTTTAGGAGATTTCTAAGCAACGGACGTTCTCTCGTTACAGGGGTTAGTTTAGAGCGAACTAACGAGGCGCTTAAGTTACGAACGTGTTTGGGAAACCCACGCTATAAGAACGATCGTAAGAGGTTCATTGCGTTAACAGGCTTTCGAGAAACCCTCTGCTGCTTAGTGCCAGAGACCCGCATTAAGTCGAAAGACTTCACTGGACCACGCATACAGTGTTATTCCTTATTTGCAAAGCGGCATCACAGACTATCGAGATTATTCTAATAATTTTGCGGCTTTTCTCTCTCTCTCTCTCTCTCTCTCTCTCTCTCACACACACACACACACACACACGCAGACACACTCACACACACGCCCGCGACAGTCCTTACGTGCTCTCACCGAATTAGTGGTATTAAACAAAATATTGTATTGTATTTCATTGTACATCTTTATATTCCCCGAAGGGCAATTCGGGTGCAGCACATAAAACCCACATGTAAAACAAGAAAATAGTACGCAAAAATAGCTGGTTCTTTTAAAACAGGAGGAGATTCAATTAAACCGTTGCACAGTAGCCGCACATTTTCATAGAACTAAACCTTTTCGGTGCGCTTCCCAGGGAGTAATGCCCCATATTCTGAATGAGTGATCAGAGGAACTTGCATTGTATGCTGAAAATAAGAAGAAAGCTACAGACGTGCCTCCAAACAATGGCATTTCTGAATCAGCTCAGTTTGATTGACACTGGAAACCTATCTGACCCCAGGGAGAAGGATTAATTACAGTCAACGAAAAAGCCCACACATTCAATCTGGAGAGGAAAGTAGCTATGGGCCACACAAAGCATACAATTAAATAAATAAAATCTCAATAAATTAGCCAGCACTAACAAGTTAGCAGGCCAATGGAATAAGCAAGAAAGCAGCTTGGTAAATAAATAAATAAATAAATAAATAACCATCTTGTTTCAAGCTGCCATAATCAACTCATTGATCACTAATGACGTAATGAAATATTGCTGAATAAGCAAGCTTCAATTTAGACCTATTTCTCATTTCAATTATTATTTATCAATGTATTTATTTGAGATGTTTGCGATGTGTCAAGAATGTGCACGCAAATTTTGAGTTTTCAAAATTCTAATCTCGATATATGATAACATAGAATGCTGTTGCAATGACTGATATAACCCATATCAAAGCACCTATAAAATATAGAAAACTATTCTAAATTAGATAGCCGATATAATTAGTATGAGCCATTTTAATGTAAATATATTCTATAAAGCAAAATAAATCACCTTGGGCTGGTGACCTTTCGTAATTTTAATATAAAACTGACCGTTTTTTACATGAGGAGAACAGGTCCATCTTTCCATCAATGCATTTTGGAAGAGAGACAATTTTTATTCAGGATCAGTTTGCTTTATTATGTGAGTGACCCCCCCCCAAAAAAGAGCCTACCCGCATCAGAATGAGAAAATGGTTTTCGTAGGATCATTTACAATGCTCTAAGCATCACGTGTCAGTCAGTTTCCCATCGGAGAGAAAAAATAGAGGCTTTTATCAATGTCACTCATAACTTTTATTGTTATTTCCTAAGTCGACCTGCCTCGATGTAATTCACAAAAGATAGAATATCACGAATCACAAAAAGGAGGCTTAGAGTTTATTATACCCATAAACGGATTAACTTCAACGACAAAAGAAACCCTTTCCCTGAACAAAATTCGAGTGGACAGCCGAAGTTTTGCACGAGGATGGTGAAACTTTGACTTCAATGGGTTATCTGGGAAGCGTAATGGGGTTCTGCAACGTGGTGAGAATCACCTTTGCCGTATTTTGTGGTGATCCTGTATCATTTCAACGCAAATTAAATGCCTCTGCTCAGCTCAATTTGTGTTTATCCATTCCATCCTATTTCTTCGGATCCTGCGAGAATATCGGAATGATTGAATGAGCGGTATGCAGCAGGACACGTGTATTCGACCCCCTTTTGTTTCATACCGTTGAGAGTATCACACATTTTCAGCCTATTCAAACCTGACAGATGAAATAATGAGTCCAGCTGCGTTCAAATGCAAATAGCAATGAAACTCGCACTACCTACATACTAGAATTACCCATAGGTTTACAAGATAGGCCACTAATATTTTTGTGCATGGGAAATCATTCGTGTTTTTATGAACCTTGTGGGGTAAACATAAGAAGTTTTGACGGGTCACCACGTAAAGGGAGTGCGATGCGCAGAAGTTATCGAGAAAGTGCTGAGAGATACGCAGTTCAGTATGAGCTACAGGCAGGAGTTGTTCCGTTTAATGCCATTTAAGGTCAGTTTTTTTTAAACAACTGATTAAATTCCTTTCCTGTTCCGACTGTACATTTAATTATTACAGAGCCTTGGATTGGCTTAGCCCACTTAACCTCATTTATTTTCTTCTAAAATACCTACCACACTCATTTCACAAAAAAAGGTTTCTGGTCAGCTCAAAAACTTGGGGGTAATTTTAACAGAAATGTTATCTCTGAGGATATTGTGGTTCAACTTTTTTACATTCAAACTCAAACTCAGTTTTCATTAGATTTTATTTTGTTTGCGCCCTTCATACAGGGAGCGAAGCATAATGGACAATATCCACTAATCATTTATATGAAAAACGCGCTCATTTCAACGCAAGTCAAATATCAAAATCATTATTTCTGCGGTTCAAATGTGACGGCAAACAATTCAATATATTTGGTTTATTACCCGCATGATTCTTCTCAAATATCGGCTGAGAAACCAGAAATACTTCTTCAAATTAGTTATATCTAATTCATTATCATTTTATGTAGTCCCTCTATAGACCTTGAATAATAAGGTCACTACTACTTATTTAAAGACTGGTCCTTATCATCATGTTATCGTAATTAATTTTAGTGCCCACGGCAGTCAAGAGTCATCAACTAGTTGCTAAATTCTAGGACATACAATGCAGCTTAAAGCGCCTAAATGTATAACAGAAAATAAAAAAAAACATGAACAATCAATATGCGCCAGCAAGCAAACAAGGACACACCTATGATGGCTGCTGAGCTGAAAATAGAGGACGAACAAATAATTATTTTGAACAGATAAAGTCTTTATTTCCCTGGATTAACAGTGCGGTAACTCCGAAAACACTCATTACTGTTGAGTGTAGCCAATTCTCCTGAACGAGAAAGTATGGTCTTTATTGGCACTCAAAATTGGGTGAAAAATTTTCAACATTGTTCCACATCGTCGATACATGTAGCAAATTATTGTTTTAATTTAAACAATCAAGCGCATATTAGGTAGCCTGCATGCCACAAGCACACGCATAAAATACCCTGAATTGTTTCTCCCTTGTTTGGAAAAACATAAAACAACCTTTGTGAATTAAGTAGCAACTTTTCTGAATTCCACTTATTTTTTAATCACCCCAAGATTTCGTTCAGAGAGAAGCTGTATGTTTACCTACCAGTAGATAATTATGGAAAACTTGTGAATGAAGTAAAGGGACTGCAGGTCAAGAGTTATCATCAGTTAAAAGGAATTATATGTTCCTCCTCTATGTTCAGCTCAGCAGCCACCATTTGCGCGCACATACCGCACGCACGCGCGCGCGCGTACACACACACACACACACACACACACACACACAATCAATGGGCGAGTGGTAACATACACCGCCAGTCAGGCTCTGCATGGCGTGATCCCATGTTGGCAGACGCTGTGGCCAGGCCAGAGGGATTTTCCCGTCATATTGGAATTTTCAAACATTACTCCATCTTTGACCTCTTGTGACCCAACATATCGGATGGCCTATATCCCACACCAACCAATGCAATTACAAGAGGGGCTTTCAATCCACTTTAGAAATCACCTGGGACAAGAGCTCAAACAGCTCCTGAATCATTCATTCATCCATTCATTCATCTTGAAAACAACTCACTGACCAATCAAGCAGGCTATAATGCAACTATTGCTGGAGTCCATCTGAGTGGTTTGCCGAAAATTCTCATTCTCTGATTTAAACGGCGAGCATAAATCCCTGTTATTGGTGGAGCCTGACACAGTTGTTGTATGTAGCGATAGCTCCTGGTTAACTGCATTAAATGCCACAAGGACATCATCGAAGGCTAAACTGAAGAGTGAATACATAATTTTATCGAAATCTCAAACAGAGCTGTCAGCCTTTGAAGTAACACTGGCTACGCATCGACCTATTCAAGATTACTCAGTATACATGTTACTCTGAAGGACGAAGTAGACGAAACTTAAGGGCAAACTGGAGCAGGGCCGATTTTATGTGCGACGAAGTAGGATAGGAGTAAATGTTTAAGCAGTAAATAATTCACAAGATAAAATTTTGGCAGCATTTAAACATTTGAGTGAACATTTAGTCGTGATGTCAATACGTCAGGCTTAAATCAAGACTGTATGGACTTTATATCCACTAAGCGGTAAAAATCTCAATTATTTACAAAAACCCAATTCATTCTGCATATGAGCTGAAAGAGTTTTAACATAGCTACACCAGGAGTAATTAGGCTTAATCTTGTGGTCTCACACTGGACTGTACGCTATACGAAAGGGGACGTTATATCAACAGACTTGCGAATCGTGGTTTAGATGGAGAGGCATGTCATTGCATTTTTCGTGTATTCCCTTTTGAGGTAATTAACATTTTTCGTCCGGTTACATTTTGCCTTTTGCACGGCTCTGGGTTGGCTTTGGAAGAACTTCATTCCTCTCCATTACATCATCCCGTTTATTTATTTATTTATTTGCACAGAAAATAATTCCAAGTCTCGTATCATCGACTATCTGTGTTACTGGGGTGTAGAACATAATTGACAAGTGCAAGTGACTAAATGGCCTGCTTTTTCTTCTCCAAGCACCTGTGAACATGGTGAACATTGTCACATATGAAAAAAAGCTAAATTTGGAGTAAGATTGCTTTGGGAGGTTATAAGGTTTTCGTCAGTGGACAGAATTACTAAAAACATGCAGAATTCAAATTTTTGCTCATCTGTCTTCGTGAATTTGTGAGTTTTGAGTATTGCTAATTTTCTTCAAGAAAATTTAAATCCTGAGTCATCGAGTATCACGTCTGAGATCTGCAGCAAATTTTTGTAAAATAAACCTCCCCTTCAACTCACTGTAGTTTTGTTCTAGTGATAGGATTTTCAAATCTGAACAGAAAAGTACAAAATGAAGCGAGATAAATGTAAAACTGCCTTCAAATTTCTTTATTGATCCCTTCTCTCTTGCCACACACACACACACACAGGCACAAAAGACGGCGTGTGTACACGGCTGTAATGAGTAGCTACAGCGACTATAAATGAACACAAACTCTAAGGATTAAAATTATTAAAATGTGTCTTTGACATCCACATTGAAATTATTATTATTATTATTATTATTGTTGTTGTTGTTGTTGTCGCTGTTGTTACTTCATGATGATTACTTTGTTATGCAGTAGTATAAGCTAAAACTCGCTTTTAATCGTAAACAAGGATTTCTAGCCATTTCACACCAAAATGAGTAAGCTTTTTTGATATTTTTGATATCCAAAACGTGCAAAAGCTCCGTGACTCAATATCTTAGGTCCCATCAATGGCCTATTAAATCTAGCCTGCATGTGCTTAATAGCGTGAACGAGGAGGTCCAGAAATGCATGCAAGGTATTACGACTCAAGAGCAATGACACTGACAGTTTAACCATTGCACTTTGAACATACTAGTGCTACTATTACGACTAATAATAATAATAATCATAATAATAATGATAGCCTAATAATAATCATCATCATACTCATATTATTCAACAGCTCTGCGCAAAAAAAGGACATTTCGAAATGATTCATGTCATTTCGACAGTCGACTATTAACTAGCCTATTTCAGGCTGCTGACCCGAAATGTGAAAACACACGATTTTACATAAGGCTATTTAAATTTGCGGGGATTTATATATTTAGTCTTGTTATTTCTGTCATACTTCAATAGTTACTGGAAACGAGACAACAGAACATCACACACAGATAAAGTAGACTCGGACTACACCGATACGTAACGCAAAGTAAGTCGGTCAACACGTTGCCTTGTAAATCGAACTCAGGGCGAAAGAGCAAAGTTTTAGCTCCACTGGTGTTGTAGCGGGCGGTGCGATCGGCTTCGCAGTCACAATCCCTGTGGCATGATCTAGAAGTGATCTCTTGGCGCCCCCAATCGGCCATTACGCGCACCAGAAAAAAAATCCCTTAAAGGGGAAGGTTGAAGAGCCGGAAATGTAAATTTAAGGAGGAACGAAATGGATTCCAAACTTGCCAAAAAATATCGTTTGAAATGCCAACATCAGATATTCGGGACTGCATTACCGTTGCTTTCATATATATATCTGAACACAGATTTTGTTACTGAGTCAGACTGACCCTGAAAATAAAGCGAGATGGACCGTACAACACTACAAACGCGAGAAAGCAGAATTATAATGATGATTAAATTTGTCATGTCTGTGTCTGTCCGTCTGTGTCTTCATAGGCCTTGCATGTAGGCTATATGTAGCTATGCCTATACGCAGTTTCTCGACAACCATTCATCAAATCGTCCCGAAAATCGTCCCCGGTTCATGCGAAATCTCAGGAAAGCTGCTCTTAGCAGTACCGCCCAAGCAGCACTAGCTGAGGCCAAATGATAGGTCTGCTTTTGGAACAGGCACGTTTTTACAGGCACTGCACGAGCGGCACTCTACACGGTTTTTTTTTTCAAATATGCTGCCCTTGCATTTTGTGCACACATTGTAGAAACATCGATACAGAGTTGAACAAATTCCCTAAAAAAGCATAAAGACCTCATAATGCCATTATAAACCAGAGGTGGACAATCCAACACCAGCCAAAAATCATCCACAGTTTTTTTTTTCCAATCTGGATCCCCTGAATAAAACATTTCTGCCAGGAGGTTGAACTCATTATTATCAGCAGGCTGAGTTAATGGGTGGAAGTAAAACGTGGTAGATCTTTTACTTTCTGATCCCTGAAATGTGGACCTCTGTTAAAAATCAAGAAAATCAAGACATCACATTGCCAAGCCTGAGGTTTTTTGTAATATCAGTTCATAATCCTGCTTATTTTGATATGTTATAAAGATGAAGATTTTATTTCATTTTATTATAATTTTTTAATTGCAAGGTCAGATGTAGAGGCTATGTGTCTATGAGCTTAATGGCCTCTTAAAGAATCTTCTAACTCAAAACACTTATGGTAATTAATGTGGTGTAATGTTCTGAAACGAAGATAAACAATAAATGCAGCGTGTTTGAGGCTCACAATCGATGTCCAATACAGACTAATAGTGGTGATAAAGTAGGTCGAACCAAACGCCATTGGAGCATGGACATAAAAAGATTTCAGAAACTTCAATAATATTGGACTCGTTAATTGGATTTAATGGGACCCAGGAGCTAGCTATTTAAGGAGACATAAAAAAGAGACGGGGCCTTCCCTCTACTTTTCCTTAGTGTTGCATGTAGGCTACTTACTCATTAGTAAGGTACCCCATTACAATCGCATTTTAGACTACGAAGCAAAATATTAATTCGAACATTAATGAGAGAGAGAGAGAGAGAGAGAGAGAGAGAGAGAGAGAGAGAGAGAGAGAGAGAGAGAGAGAGATTTAAAAGAGAAAAGCTGAAATGCAAATATTCCGAATTCAGTTAAGTTTATCAGAAAACACAAGAGTAAGCAAACCATTTTAGACATCTCTTGATGCGGTGTAGGAATGAGTGTGTGTATGTGTTGAGATAATTTGATGCCGCGATCTCAGCCCATAACGCATGGGGAACTATTCAGTTCACACCGCAACAGCTGCCCACGCTCAAATCTTTTCCTCCAATGAAACAGTCAGATAATGATAGCGCGTGGATATTTCTGAACTTCTTCAAAATCATAGTTATTTTAACCATTCGCAGAAATTCTAAGGGAATGGATCAACAGTATACTCTTCAATATTTTTTGAAGGAGCTCAAGCTCATGCTACTTGTTTTAATGACTTCAAAGAACACTTTCAGCCAAGGAATTTCATCATTTTTTCCAGAGAAATTTTCGCGTAATTACAAATAATAATAATTAAAAAAATAAAATAAAATAATAATAATAAAGGCCGATTTAGCATGCTGTGAAATAGGTTATTCATAGGCCCCATGAGTAATAAGGATATTGTGAATGATTTCGCCGTATTTATAATTAATAAAAAATTGCCGTAAAAATACTGTTAACGTCAAATCAGGCTTGCTGTCCAGGTTCTGGACATTTGAAAAAGAAACATTTATGAATGAAGACATATTTAACAAACAGTGCATTACAAAGATCGGTTGCAAAGATTATTGTGAAATTGTCTATTTAGTCTTATTATTATGTGAGTCTTCCGGGCGTAGCTTTCGTCTGTGTATTTTTATATTTACAAACCCATGAAGCAAAAAAAGGCCAAGCAGGCCTTTTTCTGCATACGGGCTGTAGCCTAAATTGAGCGTTGGCTCTATTCTGTTTTTATATGGCCATATTCGGAGTTTCTCTGACGCATCCATGAAATAAAGGTATCCCTCTCTTCGAATTATCCATCCAATATTGTTTCATGATATGCTATAGCTAAATGCTGGCCATTGGCTACCTATTAAGTAGGCTATATCTTGTTTTACTCTGAACACTTCTTGCGTTTGCTTGAGTATATGTTTTTTCAGTCGGGGTTTGAACGATCAGGTCAATTTTTCAACGATACATACAATAAATATCGTGCCAGAAAGAGCAGGCCCTGAGCACTATCAATTGAAATACAATTTGAAACAAATAGCCGAATCTAAATTACGTTCTTATTCTCTTACGCGCCTTGATAATTGATTGATTCTGAGCAGAGACGTGCGGTGAGGTGAGGCAGTGACCCAAACTTTTGTCACAGGATTTTGTGAACCTGTTCCCACGTACTATTCCTGATTGACAATCAAAACAACAAAGACCAAGCCTGTAGGAAGCCCGTATACTGATAGAGGAGATATTGACAAAAAGATTCATTCACCTATACGCTTCAATTAGAAACTCAAGGACGGAAATCTGTATAAGGGTGGATGACGTGACATGGCAGTTTTGCTGTCTTCAGTGTCAAACATGTATGAATAAAAAACATGTATGCCGAAAACCTCCTCAATATTGCACAGAACATTCTGCTTTCTGTGAACATACCCAACATTACAGCTCATCACTGATTTTTTCAGAATTTTCAACCAAACATGACAAAATGCATATGGTGTGACTGTCCGGCACTTGTTTCTCAAAGTGAAAACTTGAATCAAACTGAGAAAAATAAATGCAAAAATTCTCAAAAAATACAGAAAAATAACATAGGTGTCAATTTGTGAGTCTACTCTTTTCAAAGTCCAAGCATAATGCTTTGAGTCAGTTCTAATCAAAAAGATTTTGTCACACAAATCAAAATCATATGGTGCGACACTATTTTGGGATATTTCAACGAGCACCTTCAAGGTTGTGCAGTACTAGCAATACCAGTCCATGACAGGTTTCTGAGGTGAATTATCATTTTTATATTCACAATAAATCAGATCTTGTTGGAACTCTGAAAAAAGTTCCACTTCCAGATGTCTTTTGCTGTGACACATTTTTCATAAAAATGCAACAAAAAAAATATTATTTTGTCATAACATGTAACATAACATTACATGTAAATCTATGTTGCTTTGTTACAGATAGCATGTTGTTAGCATGCTAATGTGTAGCTACAAGACTCAAGGTGGTGCTAAGTGTAGAAAACATCATATGGTGTGACATGTCTGCCTGTCACGCCATATGATTTGATTGTCACACCATATGATATGAATTGTAATTTCCTGCAGATATAACAATAAATAACTAAGTCCAATGTATTTTTTCTCCTTTAAAACATTTATTTGGGTCCATCACCACATAAAAGCTGTAATTATCCACAATAGATTGTGTTTAGATTAGTTTCATTCTGTGATACAGATTTCTAGTTTATCAGACAGACACAGCAGAGCCCTTCACAGAAACCTTAGAATTCTGTTTAAGTCTAAACAATGTTTTATCTTCATCTCAAAAAGGGGTTTGGGGGCCTGCCTTGCGGCCTCCCCCGCGAACCAGAGTTTGTCGCCCTCGGGGCCTTTCCCTCACGGGGAGCCCGGCCGTTAATGATCCTTCCGCAAGTTTACTTACAGAAGCCTTGTTATGACTTTTACTTCCTCTCAATAGTCAAGTTTGATCATCTCGGGCACTCTGCTAAGGCCATGACCAATCCAGGCGGGACCGAACCGAGGACCTCACTAAACCACCCAATTGGTAGTAGTGACGGGCAGTGTGTACAAAGGTCAGGGACTTAATCAACGCAAGCTTATGACCTGGGCTTACTGAGAACTCCTTGTTCATGGGAAATAATTGCAATCCCCGATCCCTATCACGAGTGGGGTTCAGCGGGTGTCGGCGAAGGGTAAACACACGCTGATCCACTCAGTGTGGCGTGCGTGCAGCCCCGGACATCTAAGGGCATCACAGACCTGTTATTGCTCAATCTCGAGTGGCTGTACGCCACTTGTCCCTCTAAGAAGTTGGACGCTGGCCGCTCGGGGCTGCATAACTAGTTAGCATGTCTGAGTCTCGTTTGTTATTGGAATTAACCAGACAAATCGCTCCACCAACTGTGTCCGGGACGGGTGAGGTTTCCCGTGTCGAGTCAAATTAAGCCGCAGGCTTCACCCTGGTGGTGCCCTTTCGTCAATTCCTTTAAGTTTCAGCTTTGCAACCAAACTCCCTCCGGAACCCAAAGACTTTGGTTTCTCGGTCACTGCTCAGTGGGTCATGGGAATAACGCCGCCAAATCGCTAGTTGGCATCGTTTATGGTCGAAACTATGACAGTATCTGATCGTCTTAGAACCTCCGACTTTCGTTCTTGATTATTTAAAACATTCTTGGCAAATGCTTTCTCTTTCGCCCATCTTGTGCAGGTCCAAGAATTCCACCTCAGCTACCCTGTATGTTCACAGTTTATAAGATATAAAATGTGTTTGTTTTACTTATATTGTTGTTTTTCTTACAATATTGCAGACCAGTTTTGAATTGAAATGAAATTTGCTACACAAACATATGTTCATATGGCTCATATGAAAATGTTTGTTTTATTGTTAAATATCAAATAAATCAATACAATTTGAATATTGCCTCCCAGCATTTAAGAGTGGCTAAATAATTCCTGCCATATGAGTGATCAGTACTCACCAATAAGTAGGATAGTACATGGTTTGCACTGACACATGGTGACATGATCATATGGTGTGACACTATATCATTTGGTGTGACGTTCCAAATTGTAAAAAAATAGCATAGCTTTATTAATGATAAAACCTGAAAATGTTAATGGACTACATAGAAAATGGCATCAGCTAGAGTCAAAAATATTTTTATAATTTTATAGCAAGGTTTGTCTCAATAAATGGAAAATGTGTTAAAAGACCGACAGCATAGGTCTCACATTGAGCGACGATTTAGAAAATAATACACAAATTTAATTAATTTTCACAAAACTATAATGGATCAAAGTCTAGTTAGGATAAATGATTTTGATAAAGTGAGTAACTTAAGAAAGGTATTATCCATTTTCAGTTTATATACAATTATTTTCATATCACACCATATGACGATTTTAGGCACTGCTATAACAAATTGTGACCTAAATTCTGATTCCAATTGAAAATCTAAAAACAATATATGTTTCTGTAAAGACGAGAGTAAGTAGAACAAAAGTCAACCATATTTATGCCTGTTATTTCAAATTTTTGTAAAAACTATTTTTTCTGGTATATATGTCACTGACCCACAATCAATTAGGAAAAATTATTGCATCGGTAATTCGGTAACACTTTACTTGAAGGTATCGTCATAAGAGTGACATGACACAGTCATGAACGTATCCTTAACATTATGTCAATGTCATAAACGTTGTCATTAAGTGTCATTCGGTTTTTGAGATGACAAGTTGACATTGTTTGGGTTGTCTTGATTATGATAACTTCGTCATAAGAGTGACATGACACTATCATAACTGTTAGATAGATAGATAGATCTTTTATTACCAATATACTCTTACATCAATTGCACATTTATATTGGAGGCATATGATAGCGAGCAGACACGACCATACTTTTAAATGAAATATATTAGTAGATAATTCATATTAAGACGAAATTGCTATAGGCATGTTAAAATTTTAGCGTATCCATTATGGTAGACTTTTCTGGTAATCCATTTTTTTCATGTGCATTCACCTCTCTAGCACAGAGAGTATCTTTGCGCAGATGGAACAAACAGCTAGTGAGTTTGTGCGCTCAAAGAAATGTGCTGCATTAGTAAAATCCGCTTCAGGGTACTGCCTTCGAATATGCTGCGTACTCGGGCAATGACACAACACGTGGTTGTCAGTCTGCGTCTCACCACACAGACATAACCAATCTTGAGGGTCGATCCGAGTCCATCTGCCCATTTCCATGGCCAAGGAGTGTGATGATAGCCGTAACCGGGTTGTCGCTCTTCTCTCGTGTTCACGTACATCCATTCGCGAGAACATGTCGTGAACAGTCAGATGTGGGTTAAGATTTCGGTAGCACTTAAACTTTGATCTCTCTGACCGCTTCACAAGAGTCTCCCGGTCGGCCACATCCTTGGCAATGTGATCGCCACCATCCATGACAGACTTGTAGTATGTCGCTGCCCTGGTCCTGGCCTCACAGCACAGGTTCCAAATAAACATGATGGGGTCATCGTCCATGTTTTTGCGCTCCAGGATTATCCGCTGCATGAACTGCTGTTGTCTCGCCTTCACACGTGCATGAATAGATGGTAATCCCGATTCGATGAGACACAGGTCATTGGCAGTTGTGGCCCGAACACCGAGCAGGGTCTTTATAACTGCATGATACGCGTTTTGTGCAATATTCACACTTATCCCTACCCACGATTCACACCCGTACAAAATTGCCAAAAAAATGCAGCTTCCAGTACCTTTTTCTTGACGCTGAATGGGAAATCGACATTCTTTTCTATGAATTACACAAGCTTCATAACATGACATTTTTTGTTTTCCAGCTGTGCCTTCACTGAGGAGTCCGTACGACCATCTTGAGTAAAAACTGTGCCGAGGTAGGTATAAGATGTGCAGTTGTTGATTGAATGGTGTCCCACGTGCAGTGTGTCCCTATCCTCAGAGGAACCATTTATGACCACAAACTTGGTCTTGTCCGCGTTCATCACCATACCTGACTGCTCACAACAGGCATCAAGGATCCCCGCCTTCTGTACACAGCCTTCTCTTGTAGTAGACAGGATGAGGGTGTCATCCATTAGCAGAAGGCAGTGGATCCAACCCAGAAAGCCGTCCAAGGGGCAGGCCTTTAGGTCGCGCACTAAGTCATTGAGATAGAGTGTGAACAAAAGGCAGCTCGTTGGTGACCCTTGCCGGACGCCAATGGTAGCTGTTATGATGGCGGCACCAAGAATCATGCTTGTATTGCTGTACATGGCAACTATTGCAAGTATCATCATGTATCCACAGCCGTAGCGTACAAGTGTTGCCACAAGGGCACCACGTGGCACCCAGTCGTACGCTTTAGAAAAATCCACGAACACAATGAATAATTTCACCTTTCTTGACACTGCATAATCGATGAGTAGTCTCAGCAACAGGATATGCTCCAGACAACTGCGGCCTCTTTGGGCACCAGCCTGTTCGCGGTCTGGGTGGAACCAGCGTTCTAATCGATGGCACAAAATGATATCGAAAAGTTTAGCAAAAGTGTCCATCACTGCTTTACCTCGGTAATTTCCAGCTTGTAGGCGTGAACCTTTTTTAAAAATTACCACGAGTCGAGACGCGGACCAGGATATGGGGAAGGTGGCAGTCCTGAACATCACCCCGAATACAGACGTGAGTGACAAGGTCCATGTGACGGGGAGAACCTTGAGTATCCCTGGGGGTATCCCTGAGGGGCCGCCGCTCTCGTCTGGTTTAAGAATGCGTATGGCGTCACTTACTTCGTCAGGCATTATAGGGTCATCTGTAGTCGGTATGCATGGACATGACCCAGGTGCAGGAATATCCATCGGTTCCATATCATCTGGAGCGAGCAAACGCTCAAAATGTTCTTTGAAATCATTGTCGCTTGGCATCTGACTGGAGTCGCCCTGGTCATTTTCATCCACACATCCTTTCCAATTTATGGCATTCCACATACCTTCAGAGTCATTATTATCAATGAATCTCTGCCTCTAATTTCCATTTTGTGGGTGCTGCGTGTTCCGCTCAGTCTTTGCACAAGTTAGGATAGAGTGCATGCTGGCATCTACCTCCTGAAAAATGGTATCACAATCGAAGTTATCTGGACGCGGAGGTTCTGCGTCCTGTAGCAGCTGGTGCACTCTATCCTGAGCTACGTCCGACCATCTGACCTGCTTGATATTAGGGGATGCATTCCTATTAGCAGGTACAGAATAGTCACCAAGCTGGGATGCCCTTCGATGTAACAGTTATGGCAGTGTCATGTCACTCTTATGACGGTACCTTCAAGTAAAGTGTAACCGGTAATTCTGTATATCGATTTAAACATTTTGTTAATCGGATTATGAAAGAAGACTGAAAATAAACGCCCGCTGTTTTTTTTTTTTTTGGGTGTAAAAGCACGTATCAATATTGTATATTGATTAAGCATTGAACTCTGCATAAGTCGAACTGTTTTAATATTTGTTGATGACATTGCTTCAGCTTCCTGGAAGCAAGTACGCGCAAATCTGCTGCCTTGTGAGCATTTCAGCTTCGATGTAGAGGAGGCTGGGGTGAATTGTCACAATTTCTGTTTAAATGCTTCTATATGGCAAATGTATTCAGACAGACAGCTGAAAATTGTTATTTGGAATGTACTCCTGCTTCATTATGATAAGTAAAATGATGCAATATGTGACATGTTCTCTACTACATGAAAATTCACTCTAAAGATGTGAGGTTGCGTTCAGGAACCAGTCGTGAGAATCCAGGATTGCAATAAAAGTGATTTTATTAAGCGAGGGTGTAGGGCCGAAGGCAATAGTACAAAGTCCACAATCCAAAAGTCACAATCCACAGGGCAGAATCCTAATCGAAAAACCAGGGCAGCAAACACAATAATCGTAGTCGGGCAGAAAAAGGGTTCGAAATCAGATGCAGACAAAAGTACCAAAAACAGAGCCAAAAATCAGAAGTCGAACTATCCAGTCAGAAGAGTAACACTATGAGTACAAGGCGAAGACGAGATGAGCACAGGTAAACAAGAGAAACGTTCTGACAGGGAACTGCTGTGAGAAGACTGCTAGTATACACATACGGGAGGTCACATGCTAAACAGAAAACAGGTGTAGGAAATCAGACTAATTACAAAGGAGCAAACATGAGGGAGAACCTAATCACAAGAAATAGGCAAAATTGCCTGTGACTTTTAACCCCTGGGACATCTCACCCCGACCTACCCTACTCAGTAATAATGCTGTGGAAACTTAAACTGGCCCGTCATTCTGCCGAATAGTCTCACTAAACTAGGTAATCGTCTGATTGCTAATCAAGCAAAGGGAAGGATTCTGGCTCACCAAACTAACCTCCGACCGCACGTCACTGATTCTGAGAGAGCTCGTGTTCGGCAGCTGAAATCACATGGCTGTCACTTAATATTGAACACCTCAATATGAGCCATCGAGTGGTGGATTTAAATAAATGAAGTAAAAGAAAATAAGGTGGGGGTAGTCTAAGACCGATGTTGAAAACTAGTGTAAGTCGATACGAAAGTGACTCAAGACAATCTCTCCCCCGCTCTCCATCTGTCATGTCTCGACCAAATTTGCAGTACTATGAAGATTCGACCCCAGCACCCCGTTGTGCACTCAAGCATCGCAGAATTCAAGCCTGATGAAGTTCATTTTGCCAGCAGTGTTCTAAACGACCCTCTCTAAATGTATCCGTATTCATGCACGTTCTATTTGATGCTGATATGCAGGACCGGCCTCATCGTTTCAGTCATAGCTACTCAAGTCGAGATTCTGGAAAAGCACTCCCCTATGTGCGGACGCACTATGCCCAGGCAATATTTGCGGCCGCAAAACGTGCACTCGGTGTTGATTTGAGTTATGAAGTGTTCATCCATGAATCCTGCATAACTTACAACCTGATTCCTTCAACCTGGCCTCCAACACTGCCCCTTCATTTCAGAATACCACACCAAGAACCCCATCTCACACGCACACTCACAAAGATAAAAGATAAAAACACAAATCACATTGGCTTTTAGTTTGAACTCAACAAACAACTTTTAATAAGTTGTTAAACAAGTAGCCTGTTTAGAGGGATTCAGTTAAGAACACTTTAAAGAGGACATATATTGTAATTATAAATAAAAAAAACAAAAAAATAAAAATAAATGACTTGAACCACCAATGTATAAAAAGGAACAATTCGAATTTTTTTTATGATGAACACACAAATTGTAAAAATAAATACAACCCCAACAGAAAAAAAGTTGGGATTGTAAGAAAAAAGTACATAAAAACAGAAAGCAGTGATTTATAAATGTACTTAGACTTGTATTTCACAGCAGGCAATATGACAACAAGATAGTTCATGTTTTGTCCTGTCAACTTCATTTAATTCACAAGTATTCAGTTGCAATCAAAATTATTCAACCCCATTGCAAATTAGGCTAACTGGCAAAATTTACAATCTTTCTGCTGTTTGCAACGAACAAATCAAACAGTAACAAGTTAAATGGCTTAACACAACAATTATTACAAGTGGCTTTTCCAAATTCAACACAAAATGGCACTTTTAATGGCTACTGCAGGCTCAAAATTATTCAACCCCTTCATGACAAGCATCTTTGATACTTAGTAGAGCACCCTTTTGCTGCTATGACCCACTGGAAATGTGATGCATAGGTAGATGTCAGCTTTTAGCAGCATTCCCAAGGAATCCCAGTTCTCATGGATAATGGCCTCCAGTTCACTAATATTCTAGGGTTTGCATGCTGCAACTGTGTTCTTCAAATTCTAACAGAGATTTTTTTTAGAGGTTCAAGTGAAGCAACTGTGATGGGCACTCTAGAATCTTGCCAGACTTCTTATGAAACCAAGCCTTGATGGATGTTGAAGTATGCTAAGGATCATTGTCCTTTTGGAGGGCCCAATCATGCCCAAGCATCAGCTTCCCAATGGACGGCATGGCATTTTCTCCTTGGATATCCATGTACTTGAATGAATCCATCTTGTCCTCCACACTTTGCAGATTTCTAGTGCCCAAGGAAGCAAGGCAGCCGCAGAGCATCAAAAAGCCCCCACAATTCTTCTCAGTAGGAGGGTTGTACTTTTCAGCATATGCTTCTTTATTCCTCCTGCAGACATACTACTGATTCATAAGGCCAAAATATTCCAGTTTTTTTCATCACTCCACAGAACAATATCCTCAAACTTATTCATATTATGCTTATTCATATGGTTTAAAGCATATTGGAGCTTGTGTTTTTGGAACACTTGTGGTGTATGTCTTGTAGGCCTTCAACATTTAGTATGTGCCCGACTGTGCAAACTGAAACCTCAGTGCCAGCTGCCTCCAAGTCTTACTGCGGGTCTCCTGCAGTCACTCAAGGGTTTTTGACCACCCGTCTCCTCAGGAATCTGGTGACAGCCATCTGGTACTGTCGCCACTCTTCCTTTAACTCTTAACTTGTGAACTATGCTTCCAATTGTATCTCTATAAAAATTCAGTGCCTGTGCTACCTTTTTGCATCCTTTTCCTTGTTTGTGCCAGGCAATGATCTCCTTCATTAGCTTTTTGGACAATTCTTTTGACAGCCATATTTCTAATATGCAATCAAATGTCACTGTCAACAAACCCCTAGCGAGTGAAAGTATTTGATGTGTTCTATCTCAAGCAAACCTAATGCAACTAATTAAGCTCTTGATTAGCTGCATTTGGTGCTTGAGACAACACCTGATTTGCAAACATGCTCTTATGAGGGATTCTTTTCGGGGGTTGAATAATTTTGAGACTGCAGTAGTCATGAAAAAATGGCATTTCGTGTTAAAATTGGAGGAACCACTTGTAATATTAATTGTGTTGAGCCATTTAAAATGTTCTTGTTTAATCTGTTTATCACAAACAGCTGAAAGTTCGTAAATTTTGCTTTGAAAACCAATTTGCAATGGGGGTTGAATAATTTTTATTGCCACAGTACATCCATTTTTGTCATTCAGGGGTGCATTTCCCAAAATCACAGATGCTAACTTACATAGTTGGACTCATCGACAGTGAATGGGTGAAGTATGTAAGTTACTGACTTAGTTCGCAACGCTTTTGGAAAACGCACCCCAGGACTGCAACACATTCAAAAAAAAGTTGTGATGGGGCAGTTCAGGACTAGTATTGAAATAATAATAACAATAATAATAATAATAATGATGATGATGATGATGATGCCATTTGAATTAGCTGATGGCAGCAGCTGAATTTAATAATGGTTTAAAACCAATGTAACATAAAGGAGAGGCTTTGTGCCTCAAGAGCAAAGATGGGCAGGGGATCGTCAATTTGCCTGCCAATGCATGAGAAAATCCTTTACCCATTTAATAACAGTGGGTCTCATGCAAGAAGCGATATAAGAACAAATTTTCTCTTATTAATGTTCGTATCCCAATTTTTTCTTAATTTGTTCTTACCCATTGATTTCTGGGATGCACTAATGTTTTCAAATTTTTCCTCATCTCTCAGGTAAGAGGATTTTTCGAGTGGTCGAAAGCACTCTTATCGAGATAAGAGAAAACAGAAAACTGTTATCTCTATCCACAAATTGCTTGTCCAATGCACGGAAACATAAGTTTTAAAACCTAAACATTAAAAACGGATCATATAAACAAATTTTGTTTGTTTTATGTTTTTGAGTAATTATAATGATTTCATTGTTTAATTCTTGGGCTAAAGAGTTTGGCCAGTTGATCCAAATTAGGACTAAGCTATAGAAGCCCTTGGACAGTTGTGGGCATTCTGTTTCTGAATGGCTTACAGTGGGTTTTAAGGCCTTTTGAGTTCAAAAAAATTCTACTGGAGATTTTTCAGTGGAAATGGGTTGCCTTCATCTAACAGATTGACATGGTAAAGAAATGAAAAAATCCTTTGGGAAAATTTTTGAGAAAAAGTGACTTTTTTTAAATTTTGAGATTTTAATTACATAACCGATGGTCTAAATATTGGGCAGATGATTCCTGAATTCTTCTGAATTGTACCTTGGACTAGGAAAATTAATTGGTTGCTATGGCAACCACCTTTTGCTGATAAATTGACAATGATGATAAAAACTTTTTTTCCAACATGAGAAAGCAGTAAAGTGTGAAATGGAATCATCTGCCCAATATTTCGACCATTGGATACGTAATAAAATCTCAAAATTTCAAAAAAGTCACTTTTCTAAAATTCCCAATGGATTTTTTTGGTTTCTTTACCATGTCAATCTGGTAGGTGAAGGCAGCCCATTTTCACTGAAAAATCTCCAGTAGAATTTTTTTTTTAACTCAAGAGGCCTTAAAACCCTCTATGAGCCACTAGAGGGTGTTCATGTTTTGGCCACAATTTTAGGGAGCTGCCAGGTCATCCTCTTTCAGTCCGTAATCCATCCGCATCCGTAAATTCCTCATGTCACATCACTATCCAGTGCATTTGCAAAATTTGTACCAGACCTCATTGCACGAGTACAGATCCACACTTAACAGCATAGCATAAAACTAAGTGACAATGCCCTACTTTACTACCCATCACTCAACACACGAATGAAGCCACAAAATATTGCTCAACAACAAAATCCATGTTGCTGGACCATAAGTAAAAATACCACCCACACGAATGATTCCTTTAATTTTTAATGTGAATTACACGCAGTGCTGGATAGCCAGCTGGCTCCTTGAAGCATCCGGGGCCAGCAAGCCAGCATGTTTAAAAGCTAATAAGTAAACAACGTAAACTTGAGACCTGATATTAATCATGCATGTTTCATTCTGTTTTGTCTTATAACCATATAGAATGGACGGATAAAGCATTTCCAGCTGTGTATACTGTTGTTGATTATTTAGCTCATCTAGCCAGCAGTCACCCAGATAGAAAAAGTGATTGAATATTGTCAGGCTGAAGATTGCAATCAACATTGTTGTCAGATAATGAAAAAAACATTGAAAGTGCTCGCTATGATCAACATGGAAATAATGTTGAATTTCCAGTCAATTCAAACAATTAATCAACCTTGATTCAACTATGATATGTCAACATTGAAAGAATGTAGAATTGCATTAACATTGATTCAACTACATATAGGCATTGCATTATACATTGAAACAATGTTTTTAATAAAGGGCCATTTTAATATGCTTCATAAAAAAAAAAACTTTATTACTCTATTTATAGATTATTTCAACAAGGAGCATGCCAAAGTAGTCTACTAGTCAGTGATATCACTGCCATATGCCTGAATGGCAGTGATGTCACTAATAGATGAGTTTGGAGCAACCCCCGCAGAACTTTAAAACACCAAATAGAATACAATGATTAGTTTGTGAATGAGGCATATTAAAACATAGAGGCAAAGGTTAAAATGCTGAAATGGTCCATTAAGTATGCTATACTGCAGTGGATCTCAGCCTTTCTATACAGAGACCCCACTTTACAGGGACGTGTTTTGGGGGACCCCATACTTGGTTATAATGATTTCATAGGTGAATGTTTGAAAATGTGTTGTGAGCCTGTAGATTGACTATTTCCATTTTTTTTAAGCAACCAAGTGTCACAGGCTTGACCCCAAATGCACCACTCAGAGGCAGATATGCAGGAAAAAGCTCAGTAGAGCGTTTATTGAACGAAAACAAAAGGACTAAGCGGGCAGATGAGTCCAGAGCTGGATGGGTAGGCGGGCAGGGAAGGAGCTGAGCAGAAACAAACTTAGCCAAGGTTAAGGAGGGGAATACACAAGACTTTCTTTAAACAGAATCTACAACAAACTGGCACACAACAGAGGGCAAAGCAAGGTTATAAAGGGGAAGAAACAGGTGAGGTGTGTTAGTCAGTATAATGGTGGGAGTGCAGGCAGGTAAGAGAATGGAATCAGTAACTGGGTAATTGAACGGAATGTTGATTGTGTGAGTGAATGCAAGGGTAGCCAGTGAACAACATGCATAGCACAGACAGGAAGCAAAACTAGAGACCGTAGAGTTAGGGGAAAACAAGGACACTGGACTGTAACACCAAGGTTGAGAACAGCTGCTTTACTGCATGCTCTACCAACAACAAAACTATAAAACAGACCATTTAGTCATTTATAAAAGATTCAAAAGAAATTGAAGCACCTATTACTAAAACCCCATAAGTCACACTTGACTTGACTCGACTTGTGGGGTTTTAGTAATCAGTGCTTCAATTACACTTTTGTACGTCTTTTGTACATTTTAGCACACACACCTTTTCTTTTGCCCTTTTAAGGTTTCCTGCCTGGCTTAGGTAGAGGAAGCATCACAGAGAATTATCTTAAAGGGGATCCTCCTGCTGATCCTCCTTTTAATACATATTAGTAATGTTATAATGTTGGTTGTCCATGCTCAACCTCTAAAAAGTTTCTAAACATAAGATACATGGATTTTGCCGTAATCCTAGAGCGTGATTTCGTGAGCGTGATTTCCTCTCTGAACAGCTCCTCCCGAAATCTTCACGAGATCTGGGTAAAACCTGTCGTCAGGTTGTGCCATCCAATTAGTACAGACCTAGCCAGAGCCAACCACTGCTCTAGACCTGCCCACACCGGAAACTATTCTAGCAGACACTAACAACGGCAGATCATACTGTGCCTTCATAGCGTCTACACTTTTGGAAATCCAAAAGAAGAACCACAGATCATTTGAGGTGCATTTTTGTCAGTATCTCTCCCAAAGCTACTTGTCCATTTACCTTTGGATGCGAAGAAAAACAAATATTTCTCTTCCAAAAGACGATGCCACCAGAAATCAGTGGGTAGCTTTTTTTTGTTTGCTAGCAGCAAACAGCCACGGCCAAAGAGAATGTTAGCTGCTTGTGCGCAGCATTTCACCAAAGACAGCTTTGTCAATAAAGGATAATTCAACACAGGATAAGCGTTTCAGCTGCTTCTCAAACCTGAAGCAGTTGCATCGATCAAGCGCTTGGGGCCACAAGCTGTAAGTAACGATATAACAGTGAAGAATGTAAGAGAAGCTAACGTGTTACGGGTGGCTAGCAGGACCGCTAGCGATAGCTAGCACTAACAACTGGCCTCAAACGCAGGCTTTGTTAAATATCTGAAGATAAAGCCTGTATCGGTCGCGACTGTCTGTTACTCACAGACAGAAAAGCTGTAAGTTGCTTTTACTGCATAAGCCAACCTGACGTGATAGCCAGTTGATTGTGGCTGTAGCACTGCAGTTAACATAGCCAAGTTACTGTTGCTAATGTTTGTGTCCTAAATACGCAAGAGTGATATCAGGGGAAATTCTACAGAGGGTGTGTGAACATCAACCTCATTTGAAGCTAACTTTTAATACTTGTTTGTAATTTGGATGCTTGGTACAACTGTTCACAGTAACAGAACTTGCTGTCTGTAAAACCTGTACTGCAAGAGTTTGTCTCTGAGGTTAAGACCACACGGTTACCAGCTACTGCATGTCAGTTTGCGTGTCGTGCTAATCAAAAATTCTCCTGGTTAACTTATATGCAGTAATTCTGATCAGTATGCGTGTTACTTCGGTAAGCATCAATGTGGCAGTTTCATCATAATGTTGCCCGATTGTAGGCACTACAGTTAGTGATGACTTCACTTATTCATGACCGGGATCAGCCGAATATTTCACAAATGTCTGAGCAAGCTCTCTAGTGCTACCATGAAAGCAATGCGAAATGCAGAAGCTCTACCGGTTTACAAATGGTCCACCTCTGCACTACCTTGACATAATTTCATCCCCTTTAGAAATTCTTGTGGCTAATAAAAAGCCGAAAAAGGCGGAGATTAAATTGGTAATTCTTTCCTGTGGAAGTGATCAATTCGCTAGCTCCACATAAGCAACTTGCCCGCGCTAACGGAACTTACGGTCTGCAGAACCTGTATTATGTTTATAACATAACCGAGCTCTCGCTACCTGACACGTACTATCCATAAAGCTGCTTTCACATCAGACATTAAACAAATTTTTCACAGGGCAGATTAGACTACATTCAAAGTCAATGCAAAGACGCAAATACATGTTATGAGCGTGTCAAGCCACTTTCACACCAGACGCGAAACGAATTTTTCGCGCGACAGATTAGCTACATTCAAAGTCAATGCAAAGACGAAAATACAGGAGTTATGGGCGGGTTAAGCAGCCTTCTCTCTGGACGCGAAACTAATTTTTCGTGCGACAGATTAGCTACATTCAAAGTCAATGCAAAGACGCGAATACAGGTGTTATGGGTGCGTTAAGCTGCTTTCACACCGAACGCAAAACAAATTTTTCGCGCAACAGATTACGTTCAAATTCATGACCGCTCATCAGCCACTGCACATTAGTTTGCACGCTCTGAAAGTTAAAAATGCTCCTGGTGAACTTATATGCAGCAATTATGATCAGTATGCTTGTGTTACTTCGGTAAGCATCAATGTGACAGTTTCATCATAATGTTGCCTGATTGTAGCCACTACAGTTGAAGCTAAACGGAGAGGTGCTGTATGTCTCTGCCGAGTTGGGCTGCAGTTAGACCAGACGTAGAGTTTGCAGAGCTTTGGGTACATTTTGGGTGCTTATGAAATGATCCCTTTACTTATCCATAACCCTGGTCAGCCTGATACATCTCCAATGTCTGGGCAAGCTCTCTGATACTACCGGTGAAAGCAATAGGGAAGCGCACAGGCTACAACGTGTTCAGTATAACAAACGATTTCTCTGCATTGCCATCAATTGAATATTAAATTCTTTCCTGGAAAAGTGATCGATTCGCTAGCTCCACATAAGCAATGGTTCACGCGGTCTGAACTTACGGTCTGTAAAACCTGTATTATGTTCATGACATAACCGGAGCTCTATCTAGCTCTCGCACGCTATTCATAATGTGCCCATTTTCCGTGAGGAAAAGCTGGTCATTTTGAAGCAATAAGTAAACCATTACTACGGGCAATTTCCGAAAAGGCCTTTTAGCTTGGAGCTTTCGCCCCTCCGTCATATACCAGCGTAGAAGCTGTTTGTTTCTCCACGCTAACAACACACCACAGCTATGCACATGAACCAGCTGGTCCCAATATACACCGAAACAGTCCATAAGCTCCTGGTCCACTTTTAGCTGCTCCTCACTTTCCATGTTTCCCTCTAAACTCAGACCCACTGGATTTCCACGGTCTCCGGTCTACACTTGGGCATGTCGACCCGTTCTGCAAATGTGTCTATATGGGGTGGATTCTAGCTTCTCCGGCATCCTAGCTACGGAGTAGAAAAACGACTGTTGCCGTAGCAAACTGTAGCTGATAACAAACTCGTGCTTGAGCTGCCAGACTTTCGCACTGCGTCCTCCACTTTCGCCGTTGCGTTTATTAGAACAAGTTAATTTCATTAGATCTATACACATGTACTGCGTTAGACTGCAGAATATTCCCGTCGATTCCTCTGGAGCCGAACCAGGAAAACTGTGTTCTGTTGCCTCGTCCTGCCTAGATCCGCCCTCCACAGAGCTGGCCAGTCAGAAGAAAGTGGGCACACAGGGAGTGGGGGCCATAGCGGAAGAGCCACCTCAATGAGACTACTATGGACTACAAATGGGGTTTTTTGAGGATGGCAGTATGAGTGAAATAAGTGCCCTTTTTTTTTACTTTGCACGATCAGGAGTACTCAAGGGGAGTCAAAGACCAAAATATAAACTTGGAAAAATAGCATATTAGGTCACCTTTAATCACCTACACCTCTTGCAGTTGACCTCTTTCACTTAGCAGCAGTTGCTCAGACTGAAAGGTAGAACCGATAAGAGTCCAATTTATTTTTGAGAGCCTTGTTAATACAACCCCAATTCTGAAATAGTTGGGCAAAGTGTAAATTGTGAATAAAATCAAAATGCAATGACTTTCAGATCACATGAGCCAATATTTTATTTACAACAGAACATAGATAACATTTCAAGTGTTGAAAATGAGACATTTTTAATCTTTATCCATCAAAAGAGCTTATTTCAAATTTTCTGGCTGCAACAGGTCTCAAAAAAGTTGGGACACAGGCAAAAATGGGCTGAAAAAACAATTAATATTTTAGAGAATAAGCTGAAAGAACATTTAGCAAGTAATTACATTAACTGGCACCAGGAGTGTAACACGGTTGACTATGAAGAGGTGTCTTGGAGAGGCTGAGTCTCTCATTAGTAAAGATGGCCAGAGGCTCTCCAACCCATGAAGGTTTGCATAAAAAAATTGTGGAATACTCTAAAAACAATGATCCTCAAAATCAAATTGCAAAGGCTTTGAAGGTCTCATCATCGACAGTGCATAACATCATCAAAAGATTCAGAGGAACTGGAAATATCTCTGTGCGTAAGGGACAAGGCCGAAGACCTTTAGTGGATGCTCGTGATGTTCGAGCCCTCAGGCGCCACTGCATCACTCACCGGCATGATTCTGTCATTGACATTACTAAACGGGCCCAGGAATACTTCAAGAAACCACTGTCTGTAAACACAGTCTACCGTGCCATCCACACATGCCACCTAAAACTCTATCATCCGAAAAGGAAACCATTGCTGAGCATGATCCAGAAGCGCCGCCGTGTTCTGTGGGCCAAGACTCATTACAATGGACTGTAGCAAAGTGGCAAAGTATCCTGTGGTAAGATGAGTCCAAATTTGACATTCTTGCTGGAAATCATGGGCGTTGTGTCCTCCAAGCTAAAGAGGAGAAAGACCATCCTCCCTGTTATCAGCGTTCAGTTCAAAAGCCAGCACCTCTGATAGTATGGTGATGCATTAGTGCAAATGGTGTGAGACACTTGCATGTTTTAAAAAGCACCATGAATGCTGAAAGGTTTTAGAGCAACATATGCTCCCCTCCAGACGACATCTATTCCAAGGAAGGCCTTGTGTATTTCAGCAGGACAATGCAAAACCACATCCTGCAGCTATTACAACAGTATGGCTTCGTAGCAGAAGAGTCCGTTTGCTGAACTAGTCTGCCGGCAGTCCTGATCGTTCACTGATTGAGAACATTGGTTACACTTTACTTGAAGGTACCGTCATAAGAGTGACATGACACTGTCATAACAGTTACATGTGTCATGTAACAGTTATGATGGTGTCATGTTACTCCTATGACGAAGTTGTCATAATCAAGACAATCCAAACAATGTCAACTTGTCATCTCAAAAACCGAATGACACTCAATGACAACGTTTATGACATTAGGATAATGTTTAGGACACGTTCATGACTGTGTCATGTCGCTCTTATGACAATACCTTCAAGTAAAGTGTTACCAGAACATTTGGTGTATAATTAAATGAAAAGTTCGTCAAAGGAGAACCAAAACGACATCTCTTCCTGGGAAGGCCTTGTGTATTTCAGCACGACAATACAAAACCACATACTGCAGCTATAATAACAGCATGGCTTTGTAGTAGAAGAGTCCGTGTGCTGAACTGGCCTGCTTGCAGTCCTGATCTTTCATCGATTGAGAACATTTGGCCCAAATTTAAACAAAAAATCTGTCAAAGGAGATCCAAAACTTTCCAGCAGCTGAAATCCTGAATTAAACAAGAGTGGGATCAAATTCCAATGGCTAAACTCAAGACACTTGTCTCCGCAATGCCCAGACGCCTCTGTGTTAAAAAGAAGAGGGGATGTTGCACCGTGGTAAACAGGCCCCTGTCCCAACTTTTTTGAGACCTGTAGCTGCCATCAAATCTGAAATGAGCTCATTTTGTGGATAAAATTGTAAAATTTCTCAGTTTCAACATTTGCTATGTTATCTCTGTTGTATTGTGAATAAAATACTGCCTAGTGTGATTTCAAAGTCATTGCGTTTTGATTTTATTTACAATTTTACACTTTGTCCCAACTATTTCAGAATTGGGGTAGTACATAGCAATACGAAATTATATGGCACAGCACAGATACATACACTAGTCTGCGAGAAAATCCGTTCTATAGTCTGAATGTAGTGAAAGCTGAAGTGCGTTGTTCGGTAAGATGCACAGCGCAATGATGGCGAATATAATTGCTGCAAAGTCTGCAAAGGTTTCTGATTTTTTGCAAATTGTCATCCTTGTGGAGTCACATCAATTATATATTAGCATACGTAAATACAATTAAAAATCGATAAGTAATGACTTCTATGAACTAACCAACATGTATAACCTTGAACAATAATAAATAGATGCAAATCCAAGTGACCTTTTCAGATAGACACAAGCCTACACAAGAGTGTTCAGGTGAACACGTGTCGCCTGCGAAGCTTATGTGAAAGTGTGACTACCAACTGAAAGTGTGACAACCGGACAGACAGACAGACGGACAGACAGACGCCGGACAAAGTGATGCCTATGTGCCGCTATGCTTCGCAGGCGACACAAAAACCACGTTATTATTGCTGCTGCAGTACTGACTGGAAAGAGTTCTTGCCTCACTCTCCACGCGCATGTGCGAGTCGGGGTGCTTACAAACTTCGGATCTGTCTATATGGGAAAGTTTGATTTAGAATTCCACGTTCGCCGAAGTTAATTTCCACGCACGCCCAATCAGTGACATTTGCCTCGTATAATCAAACGAATGCAGCGAAGAAGTTTCACCGGAAGCTGAATTTCTAAACGAACATTGTCCCGATGGCGGTTTTGCTGGTGGAAGCCTTACCCAGTCACATGGGTCATGGGCGATAATTGAGGCATTTAACATTTTGGCTGTATGTTAGCGTGTATATATATGCGTGGTTTATTGGTTCAGAATTGAAGCATATTTCTATGAAACTAATAAGATACCGCCCACATCGTGTTCAAACTTCTAATTAACCTCTTTCACTCCAACTAATAGTTTTTTTTTTTTTTTTACGCACCTAATATTGTTGTTTTCTTCGCCCACCATTTTGTTTTGCCGTCTTGTCCCGAGCTCATTGGGGATTCTGTACCATGGCTAAAACTGACACGTGACCATGTGATGTAGCACACAAGAACCTCGTTCGATAAGGGAAAATCCTGTGTGCTGCTTGTGCGACGCACATAATCAAACTCAACCTATAATATCTATGAGCACCCCACCCCACCCCCCATCCCAGAGATGCCAAGGCTCACGTCTTAGGCGTGAGTTTCTCCTCTTAGTGGCATTCAGGTTTCTGTGCCGTAGTCAGAAATTATTCAATGAAAGCGCACTGAAGAAATTCACTCGCAGAATTTATGTCATTGTGCATCAAGTTAATAAGTTTCACGTGCATTACGGTGGATTTCCCCACTAATGACACAGAAATTGATTATGACTCGGGAATTCTCAGCCTTGTCTTTACTGAGGGGTTAAAAGCAATGGAATTGCATAAAAAATGTTTCAAATTGTCTTATTTCATTAAAAAAATGTAAATGATCATGAAACACGTGCATTGTTTCCAATCCCTGAGTAAAGAGAAGCACGGGAAGTCCGGAGTCATAATCGCTTTCCATGTTACTTGTGATGAGGTGCACTTTTATGCAAGTGAACCGGAAACTTCAATGCACAAGGATTTTAATTCTGCATGAGAATCTCATTCAGCATTCAATGAATAATTACGGACTACGGTGAATGCGTAAGACCTACACCGAATGCGTGAGACTTGGCATCTCTGCCGTCCCCCCCTCCCCTGTCCCCCCCCATCAGCACCATTGAAACGATGTCAGTTCATTGAAGGGTATTTCAACATTGAAAAGTCATCATCTACACTACATTGATTCGACAACAGTTTTTCAAACTTTGAATTGGTAACTGTAATTTCACATTGAATCAACATAGATTTTTCAACCTCAACTAAAAATAACCAATCTGACCAAAATCTAACATTGAATTAATGTCTTTTGCTATCTGGATAACAAGTGTCCAACACTCTAGAAGGTTTTTGCTGAAACAAGCAGCCAAATATCAATATTATAGTTACAGTTGTGGTGGTGGGAAATATACTGCCACCTGACCGGGCCGTAAATACCATCTCATGCCTTAAGGTGTGATAAGGGCACTCATGCAACACAAGACTATATGTGTAACTGGTTTGTTTGTGTTTCTCTTCTTCTTGCTTTTCCATTGCACCCATTATCAGCGTAGCCAGCATCAAAACAGGTGAAACTGATCTACACCCACTTGGGCTTCCTAAATCAATTGATTGAGTTCCTAAGGTTTAACTGACTTGAGGTCATGAGTGTTCCCTTAATCTTGAGCTGTATTAATGTGCCACAATTCTTCTGTATAGTGTGGTGGGTAAACGTTCTAAAGTCAAACATGATTACCACTCTCCAAAGAGAACTGAGCCAGGCTCATATGGCCTGCAAACTGCTGTAGAAAAGTAGTGGGAGTGAAACAAAAACTCATAAATCTGTTAAAAAAAAATCAGATAGCGACCTATAGCTGGCCGGCTAGATGAGCTAATCTTCCGGAATGACCAAATTGGTAATCAACCAATGAGAAGTCCCTTCATAGAAACCAGCACACTCCAATTTATGCTGAATGAATCCAGAGATCCAGTCTTCTTGGGTACCCAAAGATGACCCTCGGGTAACCCCTAGGTTTAGAAGGCTCAAACATGGTCTTCGAGCATCCCTGGCGGCAAAAAATGAATTTACACCATGATGTAATGGCAAACTTGTCACAAAGGGTGGAGTGTTACTATGTGACAATTACCAATCAGAAAATGATCATTGTATGACGAGGTAGAAAGTATCATGTTTCACCCCACCTTATGGGAAGGTCCAAAGGCCCTATAAATTAAGTGGTCAGACAATCAGTGGTCAGTCGGTGTGGGGCGATTGATGGGATATGCATGCTTTGTGGTATGCGCATACCAGCCCGGGTTGTTGCATTTCGCTTTGAGCAAGATACAATAAACCCACTCGCATCAGACACTGGAGATTGCGTCTATTCTTTGGCGGAAAACTGCAGGTGTGGAGACCCCTCAGTCTAAGGGCCCAGACTGAGGTTGGTCACCCACATCAGTGTCTAATATCAATCAGTAAGCAGATCTATTGACTTTGGTTGTGCACAGTACAAATTGTGCAGGCAGTGCAGATTTTTTGATTATTTATGTTGAATGATGGGTAGTGAGGTAGTGGCATTTTCAACGAGTTTTACACCATGCAGTCCAGAGTGGATTTGTGCTTTTGCCATAAAGCTTGGTATGAATTCTGCACGTGAAACAGATTCTACTCCACTCATTCTAGCCAGAGTGTGTCACACGCAACAACACTAATGGGAGAAACCTAAGAAAACATGACAGAGGGGCACAGTGTTGAGACCCCCTTCATGGTTTTTTATTTGTTACATAAGAATATAACTTATTATATTTATATTTGTGATATTAGACAAGTGGTGTGGTTGGATCTAGAGTGTTGCCATTAAGCCAAGGCTGTCATCTTGTACACTCAAACAATGCAAAAAAGTGTTTTTATCCCTTATGAAAATGTCCTATAGTTATTTCTTAGTAGTACTATAGTATTTTTGGCAGAACTATAGTATTACTATAGTTTGCATAGAATAACTAGAGTAGTACTATAGCCGTCATTATAACTATAGTATTACCACAGTCAACAGTACCATGATATTACTATAGTCCAACTGTATTGTTGCAGTTTGAAGAACTATAGTATCACTATGGTAATACTACACTATGGTGGGAAAAATACCATCCATTTACTACAGGATAACTATGGCTTGGAATTACAGTAATTTTTCATAAGGGACTCATGGTGAAGTAGATTTTGTATTATATATACAACTTATAACTAAGTTTGATAGTTAATGCTAACATTGTTTATATGTAATATTAGTCCACTCATGTGCTTGGCTGATACAGTGTCATTTCTCGAGCATCTTTATATTACCAAGCACAATTACAATTAATTTGTGATAGTATGATATGAGTCTGTGAGCAACATGTAAATGCTCAATTTTTACATTTTTGTTATTACCAGCGTTTCTTAATTCTTAATTAGACATACAAGAGCTCCAGGTGTTTTTTTTTAACTGCCGGTAAAATGAACTTGTGAACAAACATAAGCCTTGTCTGGAAGGAGGGGCGACAGGAGAGTAGGGGGCAAAAGGGAGGGAGGGAGCAGAGAGGAAGGGGTGTTGTTGATGATCAAATTCTCTCTCTTGCTCTTTCCTCCAAAGTTTCCAACTGCAGCTTTAATGAACTTCATACTATCAATTACCTGCTTGAAGAATCATGTCATCAAATGATTCTGCCACAACTGTGTGGATTGCTAAAGTGTTGATTGGCAACTAACCTTTAGTGGGGTATTGCTCTCTGGAGAAGTGGGTATCCCTATTAAGTATACACCTGAGAAAAAGGGAAGAGCTACAAAATTCTAAATGCAAATTATCAAAAATGGGCAAGTTGTGAAATCTGTACATTTGCATGAAGGTTTCAGCAGGCATTCCATGTGCTTTTCACATTCAAAAGGCTTTGTAATGAACTGTTCTTAACTGGACATGCTGAATGTCAGCAGTTGAGTGACAATTCTGAAAAGTTTGGTTTCATCTTAGTCGGACATTGATTCTGTTTCTTCCAATAAAGACAGATTTTTTTGCGAACAAAGGTCTTCTTACCATCTTGAAAGCACAGTAAGCCTGTACTTTTAACAGCTCTAATTGTTTTAAAAACTTAAGAAAAAAGCTTTAGAATGAAAGCTCGATCATATTCAAGCATGATTGACAAGCATGATATAGCGTTTTGCTAAGGGCTGATCTTGTCATGACTACCGGCCCACCAGTGATTATCTCCTACCAATGGTAGTTCAAAAATGACTTCCACAATGCATCGCATAAGGTCATGACTCCAAAAATGCCCTCAACCCAGAGTGCATCTGTTACATACAGCTGCAGAAATATTGAATTTGTGCAACATTCGTGTTGCTGTAAAGAGGACAAATGTAAACCCTTTAGTGAGCGCTGGCCCGAGGGAAGGCTGTGAGGCATAATTCTGCTTTGATTCTGTAAAATATAGTGCTATGTTGTAGAACTATGTTCGAACATTTGAGGACTCAGCATTCTAACTTTGAAAGCCATTTTATGATGCAACTACAGACACTCCTAGAGTGCAAACCTCTGCCAGGGTGCACACTCCAAATCTGAGTGGGAGCAAAGTTCAGTTATCCGTTTCATAGGATTTAAAGATAGCCACAATGCAAAAAAAGAGGAAAATCCAACCTTTAACCCATTCAATCCCAAAGTACTCTTTGCAATGTAAGTGCATTCATTTTACTCCCCTGACCCCCAAACACATAAACTGTAAGTATTTTTGGTTTCATGATGGTTAAATTCAAAATAGCATTTTTTTGCCCAAAGCCAACAATAACATTTTTAGAGCTTCTAGAAAATGAGCCAATGGCGACAACCAGTAAAATACAAAAAGGAGGCTTTATTTCTGAAGGGGTAAACCCCCCAACAGAGCAGGCGACAGTACAAAGTCCACAATCAAAAGTCAGAATCCAAAGGGCGTAATCCAGGTTTGTAAACAGGGCAACAATCACAAAAATTGAGGCCAGACAAAAATGGGTCAAATACACAAGAAGGCAGCAAAGTACAGGGAGAATGCAAAACTCGTGGTCTAGGACAGTCCAGTAGAAGGAGTAATCACAATGATACAAGTCGAGAGAAGCGTGGCACAGGTAAGCAAAGGAGAAAACAATCTGACAAGGAAGTGCTACAAACAGACATCTAATATACGTTTCCGGGAGGCCACATGACAATGGATTACAGGTGCAAGCAGTAAGACTAATAAACAAGGGAGAAACACATTGGGAGGAAACTAATCACATAAAATTAGCCGTAGCCAAAACGCAGACAAGGATCACAAGACAAACTTATAGACAGATAAACAGCTCCAGTTAAGGAGTTTCTAAAGTGCAAAGATAAAGAGAGAAAAGACAACATGGAGCAGTTGTGGAAGACCCACAGAAACACAGCAGAGATAATCAGGGAAAGACAAGAGGCGGAGACTAGAATAGGGCGAATGCTGAGAGATCGTTAGTCAATTAGTAAGTGCAGCTATACAATCCCGAGTGCTCGTTAGTAAGTTAGTCAAATATACAATGTTAGTGTTGGTTAGTAATTATCAAAAATAACAAACTGTTAGTATGTGTTAGTAAAATAGCAAAAGCAAGAGGAAGGAAGAACACGAGATAATGAAGGAAGATTGAAACCCAGAAACCAATAAATCACCCGAAGGAGTGGCACGCTATACAGGGACTGTGAGCAAAGACAAGACTCATGACAAGACGGGGGAGACCAAGTGCAATGCATGGCAACTCAAAACATGGCATGGAATAAAACTCTGAATGAAACTAAAACATAGAAAATAATAAAACAAGAAATCTAATTACCAAAACACAATACAAGATCCTAAGAATGGTCAGACATAAGCAGAATATCAAAAACACAGAGGTCAGTCAAAACATGGTACACATGGCCAGGCAGAAACTTCATACATGACATGTCAAATGCAGAATCACAACAGTATGTTATTCAGCTAGATTTCAGTAATTTTTTTTATTTCTTTTGTGGGGTGAGGGGGGTGGGGGTGGGAGGGGGCCATTTCCACAGTTTGAAAACAAAGCTAAATTACAATACATGTGAAAACAAAGAATTTTTGAGTGGCATGTAGAGTGTGACCCTTGGCTATTGACAGGTACAGAGTGGAAATCCTAGCTGAATGGACTTGTTATTCTTCTTTACTCCTCCAACTACATCACTTTAACATCAGCTGATGGAGCTGGGAGATAAGTTCAACAGATTTTGCAGCTGATTCTAAGGGATATGCAGAAAATTAGCAAAAACTTCATGTGTTTTTCAGAATGCACTTCAGATTGATAATAGGCAAAGTGTCCCTTTAATGTTTTGTAGGATAAAGAAAATAAACTTCCATTTGAGACTCTTGGCTTCACTTGAACTCACACAACTTCTTCAGACTGAGGTAGTGATCTCAGACCTCAAAATGTCTCTTTAGTTGTGGAGAAAGGGAAGACCTGACTTCAGTGAACTCCACTGGATCTTCTTCTGTCTTGACTAACTTGCCCAATAATCCCTTGAGACAAACTATGAGAAAATGAGGTCAACTAAAATTCTGACCATTAATTTGACATGGGAATAAGCAGCATTTGGTGGCGTGAATTGAAGAAATTCACGAGGATGACAAACAAATTTATTGACATCTACCATTTATTTGCTTTTAATCTTCCCAATCTTTCATTTGAAAACAGATCTTGAATTTAAAGAAAATGATGGAAGGAAAAAAATGTCCCCTCAAAATAAATATCTTTTTGCAAAAGCATGCACCACAATTTTTGGCACCCTTTGGAAAATTTAAAAGAAAAATCTAAATTTGGTACGTGTCCCTCCTTTTTTCCTGGATATGAATTTGAGATGACACTGGCCGGTTTCTCGTTCAGTCATCCAACTCCATAGTTAAGGATGAAGAATACAGCAATTTGTGACAGAAAGTTGTTGGGCTTCACATATGATGAATTAATAGTAAGAAAATTGATTAAAAGACGAGAATACACAATGTAACTATCAGAGCAATAATTCAGCAGGTGAAGATATACATGTACTTCTTAAGCCCTGAGCCTTTGGCTTGAAGATGACATGCCCAAAATGAAAGGAGTATATCTCTGCAACTAATTTGTCCATTTGAATATTCTTGGTATCATAATAAATGTAACACCTTGGGCATTTTTGTCATGCTGTAAAATCAATATATATGTCACTGAGTCAGAGTAAATGAAGATGGAACACAGTATAAATGAGAGATCTCATTTGCGCCAAACATAATTCTACTTTATCCCTTTTGAAATTATTCAGTTGCAGTCTGAACCCTCTAAAAAATTACAGCACATAATCTCAACATTATCTGTGCCAAATTTCATTCTAATCAAGTAAATCGGTGCAAAATAAGAAAGGTTTTGGGAATGTCTAGGTGGCATCTCCAAATTGACTCTGCGCGCCAAATAACATTTTTCAGGTAAACTGTAAAACTTATTCAACTTCACTTCCATGTCAATACAGTCATACAATGCAGCTGATAACAATTTCATTTTATTTTTTTATTTTATTTATTTTCTATAAATTTTTTGCAATCAGTCCTGCATACATTTTCCCATTGAAAGAAAATGCATACAAAGGAAATGAAGTTTGACGCCACTGGAGCAGATTTATTCACAATAAAATAAGCAAAGGAACAAAATTATTAATACAACAATCAGGTAAAAATGGTAAAAAGTAAAAACAACAAATACCCCAGCAATTATTTATACAAGAACTTTGCCCCTACTGCTCCAAAAAGTCCTCAGACTGAACTGAGATTTGAACCGCCACTCAGCCACTAAGCTAACTGCATTGCCACCTTCGTGGAAACCAAGATTTACACTGTAAATCTCAAGAGTGAGTCGGCAAAACGCATCATGCACCTCAAGTTAGCACTTGTACTGCTGTGTGTCTTAGTGCTTGCGCGAAATGGTGCGAGGATTCTCCGCCAGAAAACACTTTGAAAACGATTGATGAATATTAAGCAGGTTACCAAAAATACTACAAAGAAACCAGTGAAGCATTTATATCATTGCTTACATGTAAAAGGCCCATTAACTCTCAGTTCAATGCACCAGGAATGCAAGGCTCTATCTCTGGCCAGGTTTGTGCGATTAAAGTGGTTGAGGGCTTGTTGGAAATGTCAGAGCCCATAGAATCAAATGGGCCTGCAAAGTCTCACTGACAGCATCACAAGCCAATCACCGAATGTAAAAGACATTGCATGCAAGTGGAATACTCAGGATTTGACACCCTTTAAAGCAGTGCCCCAGAAAAAAAACCTGCATGGAGACTTGAAGATCTAGTTTCGATATAACACGTGCACATTGGGCTAACAATTGCAAGCGCAGATTTACCCTCAAACATTTTTTTTTATTACAACATATGAAAGGGAAGAAAAAATTTTTGCTCATTACTGTTCCATGTAAAGGGTATGCCTGCTGTTCTTTGAGTGTGGTATTGGTATAAAATGACAGGGCCTATATCGTTGCATTCTCTGGACTTTCCTCTGTCATTTCATATGCTGTTTGTATGCATAGCACAAAATCAATAGAAACCGTAGATATCGGGCACTGATATTATTTCATCCTATGTTTTTCTGTATGCTTATGTACTTGCTTGGTGCTTGAAATTGTGTTCGGTTGAGGTAAAATAAGTAGGCATCGTGCTTTTCGCCGAGTTTCTTCTCTTTAAGTGGATGAGTCGTATGATGACGTTGCTATTGGGAAACATGCTGTATTTATGATGCGTAATGATTACCCCGGTACCAGGGGCATTCGGGTTTAAGAGGTTAAGTGTGTATGTGTGTGTGATGATAAAACAAATAATATATTCTTTTTTTTCTTTTTTATTGTTGTCGATGAGGAGACGTTGAGTGAATATCCATTTTGATGTCTTTCATGCTGGTGAGTTGCCTGATCTGTTGACACTGAGTAGCATAATTTGAGCAGAACAAACCATTGTTTTTGGCTGAGTTGGGTTAAGGTTAGGGTTTGGAATAGGGATGGCATCCTTTATGAGTTAAGTTAAGGTTCGGGATAGGGATAGCATTCCCTATGAGTTGGGTGAGGGTTAGGGATAGCATTCCCTATAAGTTGGGTTAGGGATAGAGATAGTTTAGTTCGTTCGGTGATTAGTGTGAGCGCAAGTGTGCCATGCTCGGGCACGGCACGCAGCGAGTACAGTTGGAATAGGAGGAGGAGGGGGATTCGGGCATGATCCATCCGTACTAGTATCAAATGTGAAAGCAACCGTACTTCAGCGCGGCAGCAGATTACCTTTGTGTCGCGGTTGTCTTGTTCTTAAGAAATGCCGCAGCGGCAAAAGGATCTCTCCGTTCAAACAAAGAAATTCAATACTTGCTCGACATGTAGGCGCGCATTTTATTCGGACCGAAAAAAAATTATTGGTCAGACTTTTATCAGAAATATAGGAGAATTGAGTATTAAAAAGTTTCAACACCTGCTGGATTTCTTTTACATTTTAGTGTGCCATACGCTTTTTAGGAGCATTTTAAGATTACAAAAGAAAAGTGTAAAAATGCCAGAAAGGATTGCTTTAAGTAATGATGAAAAACTTAAGTGTAAATGACACAGGAAGTTTCTGTAGACCCATGGCTCTCCTGCGGAGCTGAAACATTCCTAATCATTCTTCTGTATTTTCTAAGTTGATACCTGCTAAATGGGTTTGGCTTCAGTGCATCTTGCTGTACCGTGCCACACTCCTCCATGTTCAACAACAAATACAAATATGAATTAACTGTTTTGAAACCTTGAAGAAATTCATAACTGCACTCGAAATAGGGGCTGATACACTGTAAAACTAAATGTTTCAGTTCTAAACACCTTTTCTTAAAAGTCTTTAAACATGTCAGAGTGTTTAGATTCAGTTTTAAAGTGTATTCAAATCTGAAAAATCTTGATCGCAACATTCAATAAACATCTATGTTTTGAATGAGAACAGCTACAAACAAAAATAATTACCAGGCATTTAGCATTTACTCACTGGTGTTTTTATTATAAACATGTCACCTGTTCCACAGTTTCAGTGTAGACTGAGCTCATCAATAAACTTTAATGTAATAGGAATCCAGCTAATTTGATTGTAAAATTAATGTATGAAGTAACAGTGAATTAATATCACTTAACTGATGATCTATTAAGTGCAAACTTACTACAAAAAGGCATAGTGACTTCATCATTTGTTAATGATAAGCAACAGGAATTCATGATACATTCTGCATTAATTCATGCATTAAGCCATCATGAGTCATGTATTAGTTTAGCATTACTTAAGCATATTATTTGTTCATTACTTGTACATTACTTGTGAGGTTTTTGCCAGGAATCCAGCTAATTGGGCTGCATGTTAATTAATATATTAATTAATGATATATTAACATTCCTTACTCAATGATTTATTGAGTGTGAACTAATCACTCAAAGTCAGGGTGACTTCATCATTTGCTAAGGGTCAGCAACAGGAATTCATGATACATCCTGCATTAATTCATGCATTACATCATCATGAGTCATGCATTAGTTCAGCATTGCTAATGCATACATGATGTACCCTTATTGTAAAGTGTGACCAAATTAACATTAAGGTAAAAATAATATAATGAATGTTTTTGATTCAGTTTATTTGACAATTGGTGGCAGATTCCCTCAATCCATTATTTACCCCTGCTGTTTCTTCTTCACTAGGGTCATGGGGGAGCTGGAGCCTATCCCAACTGACTATGGGCAAGTGGTATGGACACACCCTGGACAGCCTGCCAATCCATCACAGGGCACACACTGTTCAGACACCATTCACTCACACAGTTATACCAACGGGCAACTTAGAGTCACCCAATTATCCTGACATGCATGACTGTGGAGGCAGATTATTTAAATCATGTGACTGTCCGATACGAAAATCTTGTCTAATAATTGTTGGTATGTGTTGCACACATTGAATTATGATGAGTGAAATATTTCAGAGGTCATTACCTTCACTACCCTCAAAGTCCCTACCACCCAATTCTGCAAACACTTCCACCCAAACTCTCCAGATTTTTGTTTTCTTAAAAGCACTGAAAATTCAAAATCCCCTCGCTGTCTATGAATGCTGCAGCTTCTTGTTTTTTTTTCTAAGCCAACAAATAATCATCTCATCAGAATCAAATCACCGAATCATGCTTCACAAATCACAGTCCTTGAGGGCTGAAAACTGTCGGTTTTTCACCCTCCCTTTAATTTGGAGTCAGATTTGGTGACAGTTTGGCCAATCAGAAGCAGTTATTTATTTTAAAACTAGGGATTTGAGGGCCAGATACGGGGATCCTTGATTAAACCCATGGGACAGCTGTGAATAGACAAAGGTGTTGTGGCCATACAGATTTTGTAGAAGTAAAACTAAGTAAATCAGTTAAACTGAACTGACAGCAGATCCATAATCATATAAATGCATGGCAGTTAATAATAATAATAATAATAATAATAATAATAATAATAATATTATTATTATTATTATTATTATTTTGCCCTGAAGAAAGCACTAAGCTTCTCTTTGATTTCAAGTGTCCTTTCCAAAGCCTTTCCCTGAACTGAATGAGAGTGGAGAAAGAAGCGAGGGATGAACCTAGGCAGTGAAAGGCTGCTGTATTCCGGTGGGCTCATGTCCTGTCAGGGGAGGTTGGCTACAGCAGGGCTGTGTTTGCATTAGAAGTGATCTGCCAGCTTCAGGTCTGCATCAGAGAAAAAAAAACTCAGAGTTGTGTGAAAAAGGTGAGAGCAGAAAGCCAGGATGGCTAGGTCTTTGTGAGCCAATACACCGTGGTGAGTACATATCCTAACAGACAGAGAAATTTCACTCCGACTAATGTTAAATGAGAGGATCCTGGTTTCTCTACCCCCTCAGCCATAAAAAGGGTGCCTTGCCTCTAAATTTCCTTCCCTGCTGGAACTTGAGGCTGAGGCTGTTGCTGGGCTGTTGCTGACCTCTTGGCTGTGCTGTAGCGCTGTTCGCTGGTGATCATTCAGCTTGAGTTGAGACAGAGGAAGACATGTGGGATTGAAGCTGAGGATTTACTCTTGTGTAAACGGGGTTTTCTGAAAATAATTTGTGTGTTAAGGTTCAAACAATCCGAAGTATAACCTTTGTCGCAGTAGGGGCAGGGAGAATCTCCCCCCCCCATCTTTTTCCTCGTTTTTTCCCCCCCCTGTAACAACTCTGTGAGCAAACAGGCAAATTAAGTCACTATTCTGGTCAAACAAAGGTGACGGTGGTTTTTTTTTGGGGGGGGGGGTTTAAGTCTCCCGGGCGCAAAGTAAGGTTAAGTAAAATAAATTTAAACGCTAAATTTAGAGAATAAATTAAATGCTAAATAATTGTCTAACTAAGTGAATTGTACGATATACAAAGTAAAACAGTTGTTTTCAAGGACTGAACTACTGTCGCCTGGTTTTTCTATAGCTGATTTAGCTGACGAACCATAACAAGCTCTCAACGCCAAGAATATTATCAAACAAGAGTTGTCAGAAAGACAACAAAGCTCGCCGGGGCAAGGTTAAAGTTTTTCTGCACGTGGACGGACGCGGACGCGGACGCCGGGGTACGACAATAGCTCTCCGGACATTCGTCCCGGCGAGCTAAAAAGGATACTACTTCGTATGGAACATTGAAAAGTTGATTTTTTTTTTTTTGTATTCCAGACTCAGTTTTTGATTACTGAGATTGTAATTCAAATTTATTTTCAAACTATGAGACAAGTCATTGTTGAGCCAAGGCAAAAAAAATGTTGGGTGAAAAAAACAAGGCAAATGAAGTGTTAGGTGAAAAGACAAATTTCACCCATAATTATTGCTGTATACAGTGTCTGGAAAACAACATGTGTTTTGTAAGTTAACACTCTTTTCATGCAGAATCTGCTGAGAAATGCAGTATCTCTGCTTATTCAACTGTAAAAAAGGTCAGGTAAAGGTCATGGTCAAGGTCACCAGGTCAAAATTTCGGCATCAGTGCGTAGGTCTTGCACCAAGGAGTATACATGCAAAAAATGAAAGCCCTATCTCTCACGGTTTAAAAGTTATAGACAAGGTTAAAGTTTTTGTTATGGGCAAGGTTAAAGTTTTCTAAAGGTCGGGTAAAGGTCAAGGTCATCAGGTCAAAATTTCGGCATCAGTAGGTAGGTCTTGCCCCAAGGAGTACACATGCAAAGTATGAAAGCCCTATCTCTCACGGTCCAAAAGTTATGGGCAAGGTTAAAGTTTTCTAAAGGTCGGTCAAAGGACAAGGTCAGGAGGTCAGAAATTTTGGCATCGGTAGGTAGGTCTGGCATCAAGGAGTACACATGCAAAGTATGAAAGCCCTGTCTCTCACGGTTCAAAAGTTATAGGCAAGGTTAAGGTTTTTCTAAAGGTCGGTCAGAGGTCAAGGTCACGAGGTCAGAAATTTTGGCATCGGTTGGTAGGTGTGGCATCAAGGAGTACACATGCAAAGTATGAAAGCCCTATCTCTCACGGTTCAAAAGTTATAGGGAAGGTTAAAGTTTTTCTAAAGGTCGGTCAAAGGTCAAGGTCACGAGGTCAGAAATTTTGGCATCGGTAGGTAGGTGCGGCATCAAGGAGTACACATGCAAAGTATGAAAGCCCCATCTCTCACGGTTCAAAAGTTATAGGCAAGGTTAAAGTTTTTCTAAAGGTCGGTCAAAGGTCAAGGTCAAGGTCACGAGGTCAGAAATTTTGGCATCAGTAGGTAGGTCTGGCATCAAGGAGTACACATGCAAAGTATGAAAGCCCTATCTCTCACGTTTCAAAAGTTATGGGCAAGGTTAAAGTTTTCTAAAGGTTGGTCAGAGGTCAAGGTCAAGGTCACCAGGTCAGAAATTTTGTTGGGGGAGGTACCGTGTTTAATTCGATCACATGGTAAACGATTTGTTTATTCGGTCCATTTTAATTAAAGGGCACCGGGGCTTTACTCTTTTCCGGTTACCCTTGGTTGTATTTGCGGCTAGCTAGCTAGATAAGTACTGTTTATTTTTGGCTGGGGATCTGAGATTTAGTATTTAGTTAGTCGGGCAGCAGTCACTTGGCTCGTCCGTTTGGTTAGATTGGAATTTGAACTGAAAGTTTTACCAGAGTGATCTGCCTCCTCCCCTCCTCCAGTTTCTGCAGGGAGTTGTAGTCAGTCCGTTTTATATGGGTTATCACCTAAGCCCTGTGATATTTTAGGTGAGTATATTAATAGTACTGGGACTAGATAAACTCAAGTCTGCTTATTAGGAGTGCTTATTACATAGAGTTTGGCTCAATTTGGTATTTAATTTCTGTTAACTGAAACTAAGCCCCTGTTAAGAGGTTTATAATCTATTTACATAGTTTCCCCACGGTTTCTACTGTGACCGCTGCTTAGGGCTTCTTAGGTTAATTAATTGATTAATTGTGATTCCTCAGCTTCTGTCTCGGCATTAGTAATTTTCTTTTATCTAGAGTGAGCGAGGTCATTAGTTAGGGGGTTCCAAATGTGACCAAAACTATGTGACTGTTGCAGGATGATCGCTTTTTGAAATAGATTTCCAGGGTGGGTTTGTCTGCCACCGAAGCCAGCTAACTGAGCATCAGGAGAGCAAGATCCTTGATCTTCAGGGCCAGTTGGCGGCACGACATAGTTCGCAATCAGTAGAGTTCCAAGAGGAACTAAGTAGTATGTCGTTTAGAGAAATGGTGTACTCCAAAAGAGTTACTGTCTGTGGTAACTAACTAGCATTGACGTTCTTATTTTCAGACAGAAAAGGTTTTATCCTACCTTGACATGTTTCAACGGGATACCCCCGTCTTCTTCAGAAGAGTCACTGATGTTACGAGTGACGTGTCTTATCAGCTGATGTTAGCGAGGCGTGGCCGCCCTGTCAGATTTGACAGGGCGGCCACGCCTCGTGCTATCCGGCCGCTCCTCCAAGATGGCACTCCAGGTGTGGGAAAGCGTGTATGCCCCCTCTTCCCGGTTCATGGTCCTGTGGGCCCGCTTCCTGATTTCAATTGCCTCCATGATCCAGCGTTCATGTCGGTTGTTCTGAGTGCGGATGACTTTGGCCTTGTCCCAGTCCATATGATTTTCCCTCTTGCAATGGTCTGTGATTGCTGATTTAAGGTTAACCTGGAGCAGATCCTCAACGGTAGTGTTCTCCGGGATTCTACCGGTACCACGTGCAAGCAGAGGAAAGCAGAATTTTATCTGGAGGTTTTACACAAGGCTACGAACCTGGTGTAGGAAAGAGGGGTACAGGTTTATGGGGCACTGGAACTTTTTCTGGGACAGGGGTGACCTAAGCCGGAGGGGTACCTTTGCACTGGGCTAGTGATGTTGAGGGTAGCACAGGATTATTTGAACTAGGGACTTGTGGGGCAGGGAGGTTAGAGAGTGTTACACATAGGGAAATGCAGACTGCCCCGATGGAAGTTGACGGCGTTACATGATATATTGATGATATTCTTTTAAAGCAACAAAGCATAGTGGGGGGCTTGAAGCAGTGGCCGCATGGGAAATGAAGGGGGAAGAGCATTAGTAATAACCTGAAATGTTTTTTTTTAAATGCAAGAAGCATAAAAAATAATTTTCCAGAGCTTGAGGCTGTTATGATTAGTGAAGGTTATGACATAGTTGGGATCACAGAGACATGACTTAGTGAGGAGGATGGAGATGAATATAATGTAGAAGGTTATAAGCTCTTTAGGAAGGATAGATGTAATAGGCGAGGAAGGGGCGTAGCAATCTATGTGAACGAAAACATAAATGTACAGGAAATTCCCGAAATTGAACATTCCTTGCCCTGTGAAGATATCTGGGTCAGGCTCATTGGCAAACACGAGAGAGGTTTAAACATATGAGTATGCTATCGACCACCAGGTTTGGACAGTACAGTCAATGAATTGCTTTTTAAGAGGATTAAGCAAGCTTGTAGAGGTGGTGGGACTATTATTATGGGAGACTTAAATTATCCAGGTATCGATTGGGAAATGGTGGAAGGACAGGGTAGGGGGGAGGAAGAATTTCTAGATGTTATAAATGATAATTTCTTGGTGCAGTATGTTAAACCTACAAGAGAAAAGGCAATTTTAGACTTGCCGTTCTGTAATGACCCAGATAGAAATAGCAATGTTGAGGTACTGGAGCCACTTGGGACAAGTGATCACTGCTGTTGATTTTGATGTTTCATGGGAAGTTAAAAAGGTATATTCAAAAACAAATATGTTCAATTTTAGGCAAGCAAACTTTGACAGGATGCTCTCATATCTAAGTGAAATAAAAATGGGAGACACTCCTGGACTGTGAGTCCATAAATGAGATGTGGGAAAGATTTAAGGGGGTTTTACTTGAATCACAATGCAAATTCATTCCAAAGGTGTCCAAAAGTAAGCTGAAAAAGCAGAATCCTCAATGGATGACCAAAAGTATTTGTAGGATTTTGAGGGAAAAGAGGAATCTTTATAAGATGTTCATAAAGGATAACAATGAACACTAAGGGCTCTAATAGGGGGGTGTCAATAGTAGGGGGAGGTGTCACTTATTCATCAAGACGCAGTGACAATTTCGTAAAAAAGTCTTTGCTGCAGTTGCGCAGAAAGCTCGCCAGCTCCAACCTGGTTCACATTCTATGCAGTGGTAATTTGGCTGACCGGCACACAGTGCGCACACATTACCGAAACCTCACAGACAGGTTTCCAGAATGTCAGGCCCATTTCAATACAGTAAATAATTACAGCAACCACTGTTTAATGTTACTCCTGAATCAGCACATAAATAGTAGTATCTATACCGATTGTCCTCATGTCAGATCAAAGGCGGTTGTCACGCATGATGGAAACTCGACCTGACTTAATCAACACAACTGAATCAATGATGCAAATTAACGACTTCACATCTTTCTCAGCCAACCACAAACTGCCTTGGCATCAGGCAGTGCGCATATAATGTTTGCGTTCTATGCTCAGTTAAGCCGCTTGCACACTGGACGCAAAACAAATTTTTTGCACGACTGATTACAGTCAAAGTCAATGCAAAACAGCTATCGACTTTTCTTGGTCTTTTTATTTGTCTGTTTTCTTCCTTTGAAGATAGACTACAGTCTTTATTCGGTCTTTCTTTTGAAAATTAGTTAGATGGATCGAACAGATTCACGCTTTTTTCCACAGCAAAGATAAAATAGTGCTTGCAATCAGAGAGCAAATCAATGCCATGACCATTGACCGTATGAATAAATTATCGCATGCACGATCAAGACTGTCTGACGCTAAATGCAAAATACTCCATGTCCGGCACCCAGCAAAAAATAACAGTATTGATATCAGAACAGATTTATAACGGAATAAAGAATAAAAATACATATACATCACCAACCAACAGAACATCCAAAAAAGATGACCCGTAAATAAATTTATCGCAGTGTTCGCTGGATGTTCTGTTAAAATGTTTCTTTTTATTCTTCATTTCATTATCAATCTGTTCTTATCGTCCTCTTTTTTTTTTGGCTGTCAGACACGGAGGCATTGTACATTATCTCGCGCCAATGTCGACTCACTTTATTGAGCAGAGCTTAAACAGTAACATTGATTGAAATTCTCAGTACTCATCTTGACGAACTGAGCCCTCTTATCAAAACATTCACGTTTAATATCTAAAAGTGTCGGTAGATTCAATAATAGACTGTCGACATAGGGGTATATTAAAACCCTGACAGACTTTCTGACACAAGACACTGCTTTCAACGCAATCTGTCGACCGAAAAATTTGTTTCGCGTCCAGTAATACTAGGCTACTATTATTGTCACTTAGGTTTTATCGTTTTTAGTGGGGGAAAGGAATACAGCCTGATTGCTATGATCTCGAACTGAGTTAAGATCACATATTGAAAATAAATGAGTAACGTATCTTGCATTGTTGTCCATTCATGTTAATCCCAAAATTTTAAGCAGCAACAGGCTGTAATATTGGGAACACGCTATCCATCGTTTCTCTTGCCAATGACCAATATTTGACTCGGCTGTGTTGCACCCAAACACGCCTTCTTTGCCAACTTGCGCTGGAAGGAGGGACAGAGGAGTACTTGCGCCAGGCTACGCCGGGCACGAAATTGCAACATACGCCTGGACACACCCAGTTGGCGCGGCGTACCTTCCATTCGCCGCGCCTGCGCCTGGTCTACGAAATTAGAGCCCTAAGGCTGAATACTGTAAAATGCGGGCTTTGGTCAAAAAAGAGCTGAGGAATACTAGAAGACCGTATGGAAGACAAATTGCAGTGGGGGCAAAAACTAACCCTAAGCGCTTCTTTCAGTACTGTAGCAGAAAAAGGGAAGTTAAAGAGCAGGTTAAGCGCATAAAGAATAAAAATGGATCACTGCTATATGATAACAAGGATATTGTGGATGCCTTAACATTGCTTTCTCCACAGGTTTCCTGGTTCAAATCCCGCTGTAGACACTAATGTAATGTCTAACTTAACATGTAAACCTTTGCTCACAGCCTCATCAACAGAGGAGGAAAAAAAAACATCATCATAAAAAAGAACATACATAGTTCAAGAACAATACAGGAAAGAGGAATTACAGCTAATTTTTTTTTTTTTTTACTCACGCCGCGTCTAATCCTTCCTTTTAAAAATTTTCCCCCATCATTCTTAACCCCCTTCTCACTCATAAAACCCCCCCAAAAATATTTGTGCCCCCTTTTAAAATTATTCTGGCCAAAAAAACACCCAAAAAGTGGAGGTTGTGTATGGTACTCTTGCCATTTTTTTTTTTAACAGTAATAGCTTTCTTTCAGTGGTACATCAACCACCATCCACCATCTCAACTTAGTTCCCTCAGCCAAAAACGTTCATCACTAAGGGCCAACTAACAGTTTAAAAAACTGAAGTTACCAAGTTGGCTAAACTACCATTCCAGACCCATTTAGCACACAGGCAACTGAAGACTTCAATGCAGCTGAGAAACATAAGATAAGATATACTTTATTGAACCCCGTGGGGTAATTTGTCCTCTGCATTTGACCCACCCTATAGTTAGGAGCAGCGGACAGCCACAGAGCAGCGCCCGGAGACCAACTCCAGTTGTAAAGCTAGTTCCTTGGTCAGGGGTACTGGTTGGAGTGTTCCTATGAGGCATGTCTTTGTGGGTGGGGGAAACCGGAGTACCCGGAGGAAACCCACGCGAACACGAGGAGAACATGAAAACTCCACACAAAGGCAGCAGTGCTAACCACTATGCCACCGGGCTAGTTAGCTGACTTAACGAGCTACTTACTCAAACAATCATTGCATTAACACACTCCCTCAATAACACATAGTTCCGTTAGTATAAAGATCAAATTTAGCTGGCCAGCCCCTTTAAAATCACCAGGTTTGAACAAACCTATGGCAGTAATGTAACGTTTATGCAAACTAGCCTGACGTATGGTAAATGTAGTGAGGCTGACAGGAGATTTCTGATCTTCTTGTATTGGCTATATTTTCCTTAATGTTAGCGAACATTAGCTACCATTCATCATCATACTAACAGCAGTAAGGTCAAGCCATAACATCAAGGCAGCTAGCCATAATTTAGCTAGGATATTACCGGTAACTATCGCTAAAGTCAGGACACGCTGGCCGATTTTGCAGTATCAACTTTTCAAACGTCTTCTCTCTCAAAAGACAAAGATAGCGAAGCTGTGGTTAGCATTACAGTGAGTGTGACAGTTCCAGATCACTAACGAAAGGTCGACGGCATACGTTTCTCCAAGGAAATAAACCAAACTTGTTATGTTGTATTCCGATTGAGTAATGTTTCATCTTATAACCACAAAAGGAAGCACTTGAAACACTTACAATTTCAGAGAGAAATGTCATAAAACATGTCGTGTGTCATTATGACAGTTCCGGATCACTTTATTGTATTCCGGATCACGTGACATTACAAGGCACCGCTTGATTAAAAATCCACGATCCGGTCAACAAGGGGTTGTGTCAAACACTAACAACTATTTTGTAAGCATTGCAAGTCGGAAGACTCAGAAATATTGTGAAATTTTATCTACAAGTACACCTCTGTGGTTCATTACTCTTTCTAACTTGAGTCAGACACGTTGATCAATAAGAGTTCTGTATTAGAATGTGAGTCAAAGGTTAATGGAGTGGTATAGCTCATGCCTTTGAAGCTTTCGAAGAAAACAACCTAATTAGGAACATATAGTAGATCATATTTAATATAAATATGTTATATTTAACATATATATTATTTAAGTAAAAAAAATAAATAATGTTTTTTTGGAAAATATATTTGTGTTCTGTAAGCATTTAAGGTGTTGTTGAATTAATTAGATTTTTCCAGGTAAATTCTGCATTGATACAGCGCATATTGATGATAATATAAAATTTCAAATAATGTAAATGACAATGGTCCATGGTAGTAATCAGGGGTGTAGATTTAACTGGGAGTTGGTGGGAACTTTGACACGGCCTTTATGACAATTAGTCCTGGCCAGTTCTCAATTATTTTCCTTAATCGACGCGTTTTCAAATTATCGTAATTGGCAACTGAAGACACGGTTCCTCTCTATATGCGATCTAACAGCATCCAGCGATGATACGGTGGGGTAAATTAAGTTCAGAAAATGAATTTACTGCTTGCCTGTGAGTCGACAGGAAAGCAATTTTGAATAACGTTGATTTAAACACAGCAAATACGCATACCGATGACCAATTGCCGTCTTACTTAATCGGAGAGAACAAGCAGCATCTTTTCATTATGGACTGCAAAAAATTCAGGGTTGCATCAACACTTAAAGAGTAGAGTTAAATCGCATATAGAGAGGAACTGTGTCTTCAGTTACCAATTACGTTCATTTGAAAACGCGTCGATGAAGGAAAATAATTGAGAACTGGCCAGGACTAATTGTCATAAAGGCCGTGTCAAAGTCCCCACCAACTCCCAGTTAAATCCACGCCCCTGGTAGTAATAATGTGTAATGTAACTGCATAGGCTAAGCGATGACCCCCCTTCCAAATAAAATAAAATTGAAAAGGGCAGCTTAATAGGTCATCTCATTTAAATATTTATTCCTGCATTTCGTAATGAACGTTTAAAAAAATTTTAATTTAATACTGCATTTAAAAGTTCAAGTTATTTGCTGTATCCAGACATTCTTATACAATATATTACTGTACAGCCCAATACCAAATTTTAATGTAAATTTCAAAGGTAAAAAAACGAAATCTAATAAATATATACTTTCATTCACTGTTGAAAACTCGTTTTTTACTTTTACAAGTCCAAGTATTTAGTTATTTGAGCCGAAAAACAATTATCTCCAGAACACGGTTTGAGACGACCCCTTTCTTGGAGTGATCCGGAACTACACAAAGCAGGCAGTCAACAAAATTGAAGAATTCTTTAAAACTGTTGAAGGTACTAAAACAGTTTTTTGGTCATTTGTAGTTGGGGTATACTTGCATCCTTTGGAATATAAAAATTAAACTGTCACATTTAGTTAACTTTGCAAAAGGCGACGTGGAAAAAGTCACCTTTTTAGCTAAGCAGTTGCTCGTCAGTGCTGCGATACCTATGCTCATTCCGGGGAGTGTAGCTTCGCTTCCAGTTTAGGCAGCGCGATGAAATTTACTTCACAACCGAGAGCAATGTTGTAGCTTCAAAATGACATATCAGGTATAAAAATCCACTAAATTTTACGATTACCAGGGACAAAAGAAAATTGGAGTGATCCGGAACTGTCGTGATCAGGAACTGTCACACTCACTGTACCTCCTCTACAGCATGAGTGAGCAAACTGTGGCAGCACCTATGCCTTTAATCAATGGAAAGGAGCAAACTGAAGCACCTAGCTGGCCAGTTACCTTGGTAAAAAAAGTTACTCCATTACGCAGCAAAAATAAACTCATGTTAAATTATCCGCATTTAAGTCGCTAAGATACCCTGATGGAACTCTTCTCTCAGTTTTTAACGAGAAGTTTCAGTAAGCACTACCCATTATTTTAGCTGGCATTTAGCTGCCGCTATGCAAAGTTAGGGGAAAAAATGACGGTTTTGTTGATGTAAATTAGTGTCAACTTCGATCAGACGGATACATAATGCCACCTATTTTTAGCCTTGCATTCCTTTTTGCATAAGATGAAGTAGACTATTAAAATAGAAAATACTTACATATTTGTCTGATAACTTCCTGATGCTGATTTTTCTTCATTGGGAGAGCTCTGAGTGGGAAGTGCCAAGCACACGAAGAATAGCCACGTACCTGTCACTATGACAACAGCAGGGTGAGACCACATTGGCCAATCTTTCAGATGGCAACCCGTAAAAACCCAACTCAAGCAACCCTATGGTTGAGTTAAAAAAAAAAAAAAAAAAATTAATAATAATTATATATTATTCAACTTCATTTTGTGCGCAGTAATGAAATGCCAGCAATCACATATTTAAGGGTGAGCGGAAATGATGATAATAATAATAATAATAATAATAATAATAAATTATTATTATTATCATCATCATCATCATCATCATCATCCTCGTTATTGTTGTTATTATTTGGGTTCATCGCCCCCCCCCATAAAATTCATGATACATCCTGCATTATTTCATTCATTAAATCACCACCATTAGTTCAACATTACTGAAGCATGTTATTTGCACATTAATTAATGAGTGTTTCCAAGAAATCCAGCTAATTTGTGTGCAAAAGTAATTAATGTTTGAATTGACAGTGAATGAACATCCCTTAACTGATGATGCATTAAGTGCATACTTATCACAAAAAGACAAGGTGACCTCATCATTAGTTAACAGGAATTCATGATACATCCTGCATTAATTCATCATGAGTCATGAATTTGTTCAGCATTACTTAAGCACATTATTTGTACCCTTATTACCTGGCCCCTTCCCTAGGGGGCCAGGTTAAGCAATGATCATGTCTGTGTGTGTGTGTGTGTGTGTGTGTGTGTGTGTGTGTGTGTGTTTCTGTCAAACTGTCTGTCAGCCCGTGGCTGGGGCCAGGTCTGCTATCTCTGATTGCCTTGTTATAAAGTGTTACCGATAATTTGGACGTGCATACCTGTTATTTTTGACCTGAACAGCAGGGGTGAAAGAAATGCAAAGTAGTTTTGCATTAAGAATTATAGCATAGGCATTTAAAATTCATCCATAAAAGCAACAATACTTGATGGAAAAACAGATGCAAGATTCTGCAAACAAAAGTAAGTTTTTGCATTACATTTTCTCTTTTGACAAAGTTAGACCAAATCTACCACTATGCTATTTTTCCCCCTACCACAACCCAATCGGGGCAGGCCTGTCAGTACCCACCTATCAATCACACAAAGATGAAGAATGCATCATCCATAGATTTCCTGAATTGCTGAATAATTTAAAGAAAATCACTATACCCCACAACCCATTTCTTATCCATAGAAACTGGGCACCAAAAATAAGCTTTATCTTACTTAGCCTGTCCTCTCTATATTTTGCCATTTACATTGAAAATCATCTTCAGGAGTCCTTGAACCTTCACTCAAAAAACTCTCCTGGAAGCCCTCATGAATCTATTCAGCCTATTCAGAATTTTAAAAACTGAGTGCCACAGTTATTGCAAAATCTGTCGCCTGCAGAACAGTAGCTCACTGTCTGGCCTGTAGGCCCATGCACCCCATGTCTTTCATTCATACATTTACTCTTTCCAGAGATTAAGTGCTGAATTCAACTGTTTGTGCCTGCGCTGTATTGGTTTGCTTGTTAATGGACAATCAAAACAATGGCTTGCTTGTGCACTTCCACCGTCTTTGGTCACTTTTTCTACATGGTTAACTCAGATATAAAAATAGATGTTCATCATAAGACAACAAATTAGGCATATTTTTGCACGTAGGAAGTGAGTGAGTGAGTGCGCGCGCGCGTGCACTAGTGCTTGTGTGTCAGACACCTGTGTGCCAGGTCTCTTGTCTTACATTAGATTATGTCTGTGCCTTCATGATTGCTATTCAATGTTCATGTGGTAATTGTACATAAACACATTAACAGTCAGGTCCATAAGTCCGATAAAAAGAAAATAAATGATTGCTATTATAGCTGTTTACTACATTAAATAATGAATGAGCACAAATTGCAGATTTTCGCTATTAATTTGAGGGCAGTTAAATTCACATATAGTGTTGGTATCACAGCTCTGTTTACATGCAGGACTCTATGGGCTCTCTTACACACTGCCCAACCTGTTGCCGCTACCCGCTACCTGTGAATTACGCATTTAGCAACTTCCACTATCCCTAAACGGTATTTTGCGGCCACACTATCCGCTATACATTAAGCCGACTCCCTTATTTGCATACAGAGGTGTGCCCGTGGCCGTGTTTATGCGCTTTCCCTGCAATTGCTATCTTGACCACACAGGGATCGCGTATAGCGAGTCCTCAAACCACCCGCTACCCGTTTGGGCTTTTACAAGAGCGCGCCCAGGCCGCTTCAATCCACGTCCAAGTGGACGCGTGGATGTGCACATGCGGCTCCACTTCCCGAATTCACTCGTCTATACAAAGCCACCTTGCTTTAGCCTCAGTTGAACCCCTGAGAAAATAGCAGAGAGTACTTAGTACTTTAGTGCTAAATCACCTTGATCAGCAGTTAAATAATAAAAGACGCCCAGAACGCGTGAACAGCCAGCGCACCAGCTACCTGGGCCTTTCAGGTAAGTCTATATTGTTTGTATTTTGTATCAATCATTTCTTCTGCTTTTACTTATTTTATTATTTTGGGGGAAAACATCCATCCCTTTATTGACTACAATTAGTCCTGGCTAATTCAGGTACTGCAGGAGAAGAGACTGCTGGCTCTCTATATATGCCTGCAGTCTCTTGTCCTGTTCTTCTGTGAAGACTGTTGTGAGCCCTGTACCCCGAGGCCCTGGTCTGCTGCCCTCTTGCCTCTGCCCTCCTCTTGCAGTACCTGAACAGGGTGACATGACAAACGCCATGCACCTCTACTGCCCTCCTTATACTATTGCCTCTTTGGACATCAAAAAAGGCCCTTGGGTAAACCACCGGGTCAACCGTTCCTCTCTGGGTAGTTCTGGCCCCAACTCTTGGCATTTTCTGTCGGTATCACACTTATTGAGCTTTTAAACACAAAATGCGGCCGCATTAGCAGAGAGGGACGAACGCAACTGTTGCTACTTCAGTCCCCACGGTGACTCCTGACATTTGAACGAGGATTACTTCCAAAGTGGAAAAATTCTGACATTTCAAACTTCATATGTTACGGAACTAAATCACCTATCATTTCATCATAAATGACACATGGAGCAATAAAGACAATCTATAAATTGAAAAAGTTTAGCATTCGTCAGAATTTACTCACCGCTGTGGAAAAGTCATCCCGGTCTTGTGCCGCGAGGAAGACTGGACGCCTCAAGAATGTTCGCGCGTCTGGAGGGGCGCGAGCTGCATGTTCTGACCTTATATGACGCATCGAAATGCGGATATCTGAGTGAATCGCCGTGTTACTTTCGTCCAGCGTTACTTTCGCACCGGAGCTCCCCTATGAAATCAGGGCCAGAGCTAGACCTGAAAATTTGGGGGGAAATATCCATCCTGTTATTGACTACAATTAGTCCAGGCTAATTCTAGATGGTTTTCCTTTAGCACGTTGTTAAGGAATTGGTCAGGTGGACACCAGGAGCAGGATCCAGGAGGTTTAGGAACCCACGGGGAAGAAGTGGCACACAGGCCGAAAAGAAACACCGTGCACTGAACCAGGAGAACCAAAACACACACTTCACGAGTGGCTCGAATGAAATAACCGAAACAAGCTGGCGAAAACACGGAACTAAGGCAAAGGAGACCACTGGACTCAAAAATATAGCGGAAATGCTTGTGGTGCTCGGAAACAGATTCTCAATGCCCCTCAGATTCAGGTAAACGCGCGCGAAGTCAAGTCTGTCATCTCTTCCCTCTTTTCATAATAAATACACTAGGGAACAGGCGGGGATAAGGCAGGCAATCTTAAGGGGAAACAGAAACTCATGGGATTAATAAACAAATTCACGAGGACCGGGTAGACAATAATGACTCGAGACAAGACGCTAAAACGATCAATTAGACTAGACAGGTAATCTAAACGTGACGAGTAAAAAGCACCACGAGAACAGCAAAGAAAAAGCATAGCTTTAAACACAGTTCATCAGGGAAAGCATTGGAGGGTATTTACAGAAGCTAGAAACGCTCACACTCGCTGAGTTACTTAGGTTAGTAACTACGTGACGAAATATTTACACACCCTTAAACAAGTGCTGGTTAATACGGTTTGTATTGGCCCTATCAGAGAAAGCATTCACTCAGAGTTTTGTAACACCCAGAATAAAGCACAGGTGGAAGCAATGAATGAAAACGAAAGCAGCTTTTCACCTATGGCCTGCATCATCGCAAGTGCGCAGGCAGACTCGGCCTTAGTCTGGGCCTTTTATTTATTTATGTATTTTTACAAAATATCCGATCATATATGCATTGCAGGCCTGGAAATATACGACGGCACTCGCGGCATTTGCTGCCGAATTCGACAGAATCGCCGCCGATTGAACTATTAAACGACGGCAACCTTTTGCCGGCGAAAAAAATATTGTTTGCCTTTCTTCTTTATCCTCATTCTTTTGAATCTGGTCTAAAGTACAGTACAATAACTGGTCCGAGTGTGCCATCTAGTAATACAATATTGTAACTGCGTGCATAAATTTGCAGCTCCATGTACGCTGGCATTAACATCTGCACAAAGCGGCTAAGATACTCTGCCGAACACCGTTGCTCTACTCGAATGCGCCATATGCAGATAATCTTTAAATGAGGAATTACATTCATATTCCAATGCATAACGTGTAACGAAGTGGTCTGTGTCAAAGTAACGAAGTGAAAGTATAGGCTACTTTTTATCTTTTAAATTTAGTTGAGTAAAAGTCCCCGATCAAAACAAACAAACAAACAAAAAAAAAAAAAATCAAAAATCAAGTAAACTACAAATCCTCAAAAAAAAGCGCTTAAGTTTGCAACGAAGCACATGTAAACCTCTGTATGATGATGTATTCCAAGTCCCTTCATTGTACCCGTTTTCTCTCGTATCGGTTGCGAGATTCAATAGGAAGATTAATTAACCACATACTCAGTAGACTACCCGGTACAGACCCAAATGCCGTCGAACGATAATTGAAATGAACGGTAAACGAATTGGATCGCAACCCATCATGAAATAACATAGTAACAGCGCATATCATTGGAAAGCTGAGAGTCTTGGGAATCTACAGTATATAAACATAACTTAGTGAAAAAACATGTTTTGTTCGCTAAAACAGTCAAATTATGTCACTGTGTCACGTTTCAAAACACCTGAAACTCCCCCTTGAATCGCGTCATCCTACCTATAAGCCGGTGTTTACATCAGAAGCCTGTATCCGACCCTGGCATGCTTGGTCTTTAAATGTCCGTAAGAATCGAGCAAATTCGAATATCCACCGTGTTTTGCTGATATTACGTACGGTGGATGCATTATCCAACTCAAACAAACCAGTTTCGTAATAAAAAAAAACCCAACGCAAACTTTTCTCCGGTAAAAAAACAAGACATTTTGAATAGTTCTCCGTTATGTACACTGGATTGACAGATTTCTTGGAAGGGAAGGACCCCGATTTTGAATGGTGAGTAGCCTAATCATTACGTCTATATAAACAAAACGATATAAATTGTGCTTATTTTTATCCTACCATAATTACAGTGCATAATGAGGATTTTCCAATGATGTGTTGCATGTTTGTGTAGAATGTGAGTTGAGTTGGGAAGAGTTGGGAATTCTTGCAGTTAGAACACAAAAATGCAGTGGAGAGCCCTTAATCTCCTCAGCATTTTTTTTTTTTTGCTGTAGTAGAACACAACAATGCCGTGGAGAGCCCTTCATCTCCACAGCATTTCTTTTTAGAAATGCTGCTGTAAGCAAATTGGGAATTTCCAGGCCTGCATTGATATGCATTTACACAATGGGCACATTGGCACATATCCGATACACATCGGATACATATTAGAACAAAAGCCACATTTGAATGAGGCCTGGATCCTACCGAGGGCGGGAAAGAAATATGTTTTTTTTCTGTTTACACGGCCATGTGACAGACGAAATATTGGCCACATCTGAGCAAAAGATCTGCTTCGTGTCTTATTTAACCCGCAGTGTAAATCTAGCCAAAGTGACCGATTGTCTTCGTAGACGGGCTGGAGGCTCATCGGGCTCTGAGGTGACTCAGAAATTGCCGTATAGCAGCACCCCTGGCTGTGACGTCATCGGGTTTTTTTGAACGGCTTATTAGAACAGGTAAGTGAACTTGAAAAATCCAATATTCAGCCAAGTGCATTATATTGCTCCCCCCTTTTAAAAATAATATTCAAATTACTTGAAAAAATTTATTTCCAGAGAAAAGTGGATTTTAAGGGGTGTATCCCCATCGACTACCATTCATTCTGCACTCGCCTGCGAGCGCCCCCACATGGACAGAGACATGTTCCAAGAACCGGAAGTTGAACGAGAGTGGCATTTCTCCTCAATATTAGAAATTCTCTGGAAATACCAAAGCGAAAGAGGAAACGTGATTGGACAACGAGACTCAGCCATGCAGGCTGTCACACGACATCACAGGAACCAGGCGAGTGGGAATAGGTGGTCACGCAGTAGGAATGGAGCTGAAACACAAACCAAGAGAGACAAGGGGAAAAACGCGCAAACACAAACAAGTACACAAGGCAGAATTGTAGCCCACGTTTTCCTATTCAAGAATAATCAAGTGGCAATTGAAGACACGGCTTCTCTCCCCCATGCGATCTAACAGCGAAAAAATAATGGGCTATATTCAGTACAGAAAAATAATTTAATTATAAATAGATCTATGCACTGGCTCTCAGCAATGGTAATTTTTTTTTCCAGCGAGAGCGGCATTTCAGAACTCTCTTGCGAATGAAGGTAATTTCGGTGACAAGTCTAATTTTATTTTTCGAAAATGGAAATTTGTTCTATGCTTCATTTCAGACGGGAGAGGAAGTTGGAAGTGCATGCCAAATGCATTTTTTTCTTTTTCTTTCTTTTTTTTGAAGTTTCCATCACAAAAGGGGTAGACTTGATGTTTTATTTTTATTGCATGCTAAACATTAAACAATATGTGAATGTCAAATAATAATAATAATAATAATAATACAATTTATGATTAACTTTACAAAAACAGATCTTCCCCTGTCTGGATCTGACCTCATGCACGAGCAATTTAACTTCATCTTCAGAGAAACGTGGCGACCTTCCTCTCTCCATCACAGGTTTCGGTTTGAGGATTTGGAATAGCACAGCCTGCTCCTAAAGGCAATGGCAGGCACACTGATTGGTTTAACTGGCGGAATGCCCAAACCATGCCTATGCATAATAAAACGGGTAGCACAGGTGTTATAGTGATAAAGGCAAGTGTGCGAGATAGCAACTTTTGCGGGGGAACGCCTCTTACGCAATGTTAAATCCCCAAATAACGGGTTTAGGGACTTGCGTAAGATAGGGCCCGCAGTCTCCTCAATTTAATGTCTCAGTTTGGCAGGCCATTCCGGATCATGACTCCACGTTTTCCACAGTGCCTCATGTTTCTCATGTTTTGTCTTGTCTGGTCCCGTCTGTCCCTCTGATCCATGAGGGGTTTTCCTACGCCACACCCACGGTTGACCTCCCTGGACTGGACTGCTGATTGTCTTATGAGCTTCAGATGAACCGCCTTGCTAACAGCAGTGTTTAAACATGACCCTGTGATTCTTCTGTTGGTGAGTCATCTAGCCTAAATGCTTGTCAGTCTACCTTATTGTGCGATTTTAAGCTTGCGATTGTTGTCAATGACCTAATTGTTTCTTGGATTTTGATCTCTGCCATTTGCAACATTCTTACGATGAAAGAATTGAGTCAAAAATTTGAAAAAAGAATGCAAGAGTAAATACAAATGGTTTAGTAGCAGATGTAAACTATTTGCATGTCTCAAAAAATGAGGAGTTTTAGAACAACATCCTGTGGATGATAACCAGGATCAACTAGAACAATGGGAGGAGAGAAGTATGGAGAGGAGATGGAATTGCTCGTGATACAAATCACACCACCTCATCTGTGAAGTGTGGTCATGTATGGTTTTCAATGAGACTGGTTCCCTTGTATTTATTAGTGATGTCACTGATTAAGGTATTATATAAATGTATTATATGAATGATGCCGATTAGCTGCGCAGGGAGTAGCCAAACCTCATCCGGGAAGAGCCACAGATTTTTGCTGATTTTTGTTGTTTTTTCAGCAGTTAATGAAACAATTAACTTACCTCACCAAGTTCTTGGGTCAAAGGTGGTTGGTGAAAACAAAAACCTGTGCACCTTGTGCCTATCCTGGATGCGGGCTTATTTTTCCTAGAGGAGTTGTGGTACCGCTTCTGCTCTGAGCTACACCTCAGCCAACCAGGTTGTACCTAACTGGAATTGTAAACCACTCAGATAATGCACGACTAGAATTTTTCCCTAACTTGGTTTTGAAAAATAAACCAGCCTCCTGGACCAAGATTATGCCACCATTCATTTAAATCGTCAACATCATTCATTTGAAGTGAATGGATTAACTCCACATGTTTAATAGCAACAAATATTACTTAATGGATAAACAATGTCTATGATATTTAAATAAAGCATTAAAAAAAATAACAAATGAGGAATAATCATGCGAATGAGAGACTTATACAGTTTGTTAGACAAGGGGGGCACCAACTTTCAGCTGCTCTTCATTTTCGAATATGACTGAACCTGCATGTATACAATCAATCAGCAGAGGGAGCCATGTGTATGTAAACAAAGCTAATGAGCAATGGAGGTTCACCATTTATCACGTCTCTGAAGGACGAAAAGTCTTAAGACGGGCAAATTTGCGGATCACCTAGCTAGGATAGAGAGCTTGGAAAAGTTGGCAAGAAATGAAGGAGTCTGTGTCAATATCACTTGAGAGAGAGCTCAGATAAAATCTTTAGTGCTTCTTTCTCTCTGTCCCAAGATGACCCTCTATTTTTATTCAGTCTCGATTTGAGATGCTTGGATGTAGATGACGAACACATGGATCGGATGCTGATTAATAAAAACAGAAATAAAATTGACAACACATCTAGTTAAAAATTTGACAAAACGTGCGGAGTTCAGTTCAAATATTGTGTAGACTACTGTACATTTTGGGATTAGTCTCATTTTGTCCTAAAATCCGATGTATAGGCCTATTGCTCTGTTTAATTTATCGTTTCCCTTCGCATAGCTCAGAGGGACTTTTTAAACGTCCGCTCTCTGAAAACGTGTTTAATGGTCTTATTTTATCGTGTATCTAACACATCTTCGGGTATCGAAAAAAGTATGCATTAGGGGCTGTTCGTAGGAGAACATGTTTCAAGAATACACGATGAATTGCGTTCCTAATTAGAGAATAGTGCCACCGCTTATTCGGACTGGCACTGCTAAAATTCTCATCTATAGCAGTATAAAGGCTGATGGGGTTTTCAGCTTGGCTACTAGGCTGCTGTGGTTTATTAATCAAATCGTGCCTTGATTTTATTTTTGCGAATATTTTTGTCCGACACCCAACGTACAGCGGACGGACAGGAGAAGACGAGATATACAGGGATCAAACATACTGCCGACTGTTTCGTTTATAGGATTTCGAGTAGGCTACTTCGATGACGGGACATGTGGAAGAAACACAAACCATAGGTTACGTTTCAGATAAGCAATGCATCGCTTTATGTTAAAGCCGCAGCCGATTTGGATGATAATTGTATCGTAGTACGCAGTCTGTTTTGTCCGACGCGCCAGGATGCGCCTCTCTCTCTCTCTCTCTCTCTCTCTCTCTCTCTCTCTCTCTCTCTCTCGTTAAGAGCGGGGCAAGGTAGCTGGGTAGTTTTTTAGTTGCTGCGTGTGTTTCTCACTGTCACACGCACGAAGGAACAGCCTGCGTCCATCCAAAGCATTGCTGTTGCAGCGTCCAGGGTCGTCATCATCGTGGTTGTGAGCGTACACTAACAGGACGGAAATTTAGCTATTTTCATCTTTACTCCCTAAAACTTCGAGATGTGATGAGAAATAACTCGCGCAGCATTAGAAATCCAAACAATTCACGCTGAACTTGACCGGAAGAACGAAATCAAACAAGATGAATCCCCAGTGCGCGCGCTGTGGAAAAATTGTCTACCCGACAGAAAAAGTGAACTGCCTGGATAAGGTAAATATTTTAATTGTGAATGACTGAAGTTTTATCATACGCAGCATTTTCAGGAAAATTATTTTAATGGCAATGCTTCGTGATGATATAACTTCTTTTGGAGGATGTTGATGCTGCACTTCACGATTGACCAGACCCTTATATGAGCCATAAATATTACCGACGAAAGACGCTGAAACAGCGGGACTGCAGAATGTTGTTATTTTCCATTGGACGAAAAGGTTATTGTAAAATACTAATTTGCATCTATCAAAAACACGTTTGATGTTTGTGCTTATGTCATGCATTTTGTAACCTAGGCAGCCAGGCCTTCCAAAGAAACAAATGAATCATTGTACAATAAGAATCGTACATTATTAATGTTTAAAGAGCTGGAAATTGCGCTTACGATGTTTAAATTTTGAAAAGATCAAGAGTTCAATATTAATGTGGGGCTTGATTGTTAGGAGTTTTGGTTGGTGTATTTTCCAACTTCATATCACTGATACTCGCATCCCCCAGACTTTTCCAAATTCCTGCAGTCATGTTACTCTGTCTACAGCACACCTGTAGTAATCCTTATAACTAAGCTTTATCCCAAATGCGATTTTCCAGCACCCTCCACCAGTAATCTCCCCAGTATATTACTCTAGTGCCTTTCCTTTAGACCTTTCTCAAGTTTGAGTTTCCCTAGGGGCTTTTTTCAGGGCAATTCCCTCATACCCTTCCCTTATACAGCGTTATAAACTGACTGAATTCAACAGTTAAATTACCACATTGTTTCCTGGTTATTTTAACTGTAAGTGAAGTCCTGCGCACAATTTACCTTTGGTTTACACTTAACATACACAGAACTCTGTTGTAAACTTATTGTAAAATTACGGTAAAAATAACTGGCAAAAAAGATGCAAGTTTATAACTGTGTAGTGAAACTTTCTCCTGTGCCATTTCTATGTGCCCTTCTCCAGTGGTCTTATCGTACCCTCATCCAAAAACCTTCCCTGGTGGTCTTGGCTTGTGCCCTCTTTTGTCTACTGTAGAGAAATTTGCAGTTTGTGTGGGAATTGTTCTAATTTTAACCATGAAACTCCTCAGTTGTTAGCCCAAGCAGCATCTTATGTGGAAGCGCTTACAGCCCTGGCTCTTTGCTTCAGAGCCAAATGTTGCAAGATTCATAAAGCTGTCCAGGGTGATTGGACGACAAAGGATGAGGAATTGACTGCATATGTGTTGCTGGGGTGAACTCTCTCCGCTAGGGCAGTGGAATCAGGAGGATATCCCTTCAGAGCCTTTGGATAAGCACCCTATTAACAGAAATTATTAAACCTCCAGTACTGTGGAAAAGTATTGACCCTTTCCTGATTTCAAATATTTTGCTTATTTGTCATATTTGAATATTTCAGATTGTTCTACTCATTTTAATGAAGGCAAAGACGAACGGAGTAAACGAAATGCAGTAATTAATTTCTTGAAGCTAAAGGGTTATTTAAATTCTATATCACCCATATGGAAAACAGTTGCCCCCCTGAAGCTAATTACTGCCCCCTGAAGCTAAGGGTGGTGCCACCCTTCGCCACAACTGTGATTAAATGTAAGTGATAACTGACGTTAGTGATGAGTCTTTCACATCACTGTGGTGGAGTTTTGATCCACTTTTCTGCGCAGAATTGTTTTAATTCAGTCACATTAGAGGGGTTTCAAGCATAAACTGCCTGTTTAAGGTTATTCTACAGCATCTCAATCGGATTCAAGTCAGCACTTTGACTAGGCTTAGATCCATTGAGAACTTTGATCCTCTTGTCTTCACAGAATTGTTTTAATTCAGTCAAATTAGAGGGTTTTCAAGCATTAACTGCCACTTTAAGGTCATGCAATCAGATTCAAGTCAGGAATTGGACTAGGCCATCCAAAACCTCCATGTTGTTTATATTAGCCATTCAGAGTTGGACTTGCTTGTGTGTTTTGGATCATTGTCCAGCTTCATAATCCAACTGCAGTTTTCAGTCTCAAACTGATGGCAGGACATTTTCCCTCAGGATTTTCTGATAGAAAGAATTATTCATGGTTCCATCAATTATGGTGAGTTGCCCAGATCCTGAAGCAGCAAAGCAGCCCCTGACCATCCCACTACCACCACTACATTTGACTGTTGGTATGACGCTTTTATTGTGGAATGCTGTGTCAGTTTTATGTCAAATGTAATGGGACTTTTGTTATCCAAAATAATTCGACTTTTGACTCATCAATCTACAGAAGATTATACCAAGAGTCTTGGGGGTCATCAAGATGTTTTCGTCTTTTTTTTGGTCAGCAGTGGTTTTGCTTTGCAGCTCTCCCATGGGTGCCATTTTTGCCCTATCTCTTTGATTGTGGAATTGCGAACATTGATCTTGACTGCAGTTCTTTGGATGTTAGTCTGGGTTCTTTCATGATATCCTGAATGAGTTGTCGAGGATGGAGGAATTTTGGTACGCCAGAGACTCCTGGGAAGGTTCACGACTGTTCCAAGTTTTCTCTGTTTGTAGATAATGGCTCACAGCATGGTTCACTGGAGTCCCAAAGCCTCATAAATGGCTTTGTAACCGCTTCCAACAAATGGATGTCAAAGAATTTGGTTCTCAACAGTTCTTGAATTTCTATAGATTGCAGCATCATGTTTTTATTTTAGTGATATATAGATTCCACAGGACTGCCATCGATCAAGCCAGGGTGTGTCTGGAGAAATGGAACCAAATTATCAATTCATTTAGTTTAATTGGTTGACCTGGAAACTAAGATTTCTATTGCTTTTTTTATCACGTGGCCAGGTTTGGATAGCTTAATTGAAATCATCTTTTTTTCTGTGTTTTTGTTTCTTTTTACTTGTGAAGCGCTGTATGTTGTTTTTAATTATGCAGTACAAATAAATTTGACGACTTGAAAAATGGTTTTCTCTGGTTATTTTTGTCTAGTTTTAAATTTTTGTTGGAAGATTTAGAACATTTAATTGTAACAAATATGTAAAATAGAAGAAGTCAGGATGGGGCAAATTCTATTTCACAGCACTGTACACAGAATGGAGAAAATGTAATGGAAAAATCATCATAAACAGTCTTGATAAAGTGTTGGGCCCCCACATGATGCAAGATTAGGGTACCTTTTCATGTGGGACTGTTACTTCACGGGGTGATAGTCCTTCAAGTCCTGATAGCTGAAAGGCTGTAACTTTCAGAACATGAGGGATTTTCACAAACATTGTTCAACAGGGACAACAGTGAATATCCCGTTTATTTTAAGAACGTGATCCGGATTGGCACTGCTCATGCTCTATTGTATTTTCTGCCTCCCCAAGGAAAATATAGACTGCTGGTGAAGATGTAAGAAACATACTATACAAAAAAAATACTCAGCTTTACCCCAGAGGAGATAAGTAGAGCAAGGGTATAGAAATGGCATGATGGCTGTGTCATGTTGCTGTTGGAGGAAATGTGCCTTGAGCATAGCCTTTTACCAACAAAAAATGATAAAAATCTGTGTCAAAGCATTTAACGGATGCATTCCATCTTGGAAAATACAGCTTCTTCTAGTGTTGCCTGTGTCACATCAGATGAATCACTGCCACTGCCATTTTGAATCTCGACTTTTGTCCCTTAATGAAAATTAAAGGCCCACTGTCCTGCCTCTAACTTAAGACCGTACTGACGGCCAATAAGACTAAATTTCCCCTCATAAATAACCTTTCTGGGAGTTAACGGACAATAAGGCTTTAATGGCCCATTATGAGACACTATCATCTCCCTGGAATAGGTTCCCAATTTCAACACACCTTGGTATAGAGTCTCCAAGTCTATAACTTTACAGGAGGGATGGAGTATTTTTCTCTAAAGTGATATTCCATCATTTGGTGTTTTCATGATGGTGAAGGAGAGCATTGTCTTACGCATTGTTTGAAAATCCTCCATGCAAGTGCAGATGGTTGGAGATCTGGCGACTGTAAAGGTGGTGGATTAAGCTGAGGATCATTTTTATATTCATAAAGCAATTCAATGACCCCTTGTCCCTGTGAGGCTTGGGCCATTGTCATCCTGGAAAAGGTCACTCCCATCATGGTTCATTTTAGAATGTATGGTAAAGGTGATAACGCAGAATAATGAACTGCGAAATAACAGCATTATCTGCATTTGTTATGATCTCTCTAGAATTTGCAAGAATTTAGGGAGGTTGCTGTTTGCCCTTGTCTGTGTGCCTTGTCTGGATGAGTTAGAGGAGAATGCTGCTTCAAAGACTATTCATGTGGGTCTTTTCTCCCCAGAACTGGCACAAAGGATGCTTCCACTGTGAAGTGTGCAAAATGACTCTCAACATGAAGAACTATAAAGGCTATGAGAAGAAGCCCTACTGCAATGCGTGAGTAATTAAGGAAGAAGTCTTACAACATGGGTCTATCTCTGTTCCAGGGGCCTCAACTAAGCAAAAAACCATCATACCAACTGTAATGTTGTGGCTTAGCCAGAGCTGAAAATACAGTGGGTAAAGAATATCCTTTCAAACCAATATTAGTCCTGACTTTTTTTCAGTAATTTTTTAAAATCAACAACACTTACACTTCGAAAACACTCCGTACTGTTGGATGTTGCCAGTACTCTTCATTAAGGCAGGGCAGGAAATACACTGCTTCTTCTGGTCATGCAGTTTATTGCATGTTGATCACTCTTATTCAAAATTGTGTAAATACCTTTCAAATATTTTTTTTCTTTGATTTAATTTAAACTAGCATGAAGTGGAATTTGGATCGCCTGCATTGCTGGATGCACCAAAAAAGTAGATTGGAAGTTCCAGAGAAGTTTACCTTGTTTTATAAAGCAGACTTTGTGACTCAATTAATGAATCATTCAATATTTTTAATTGAATTTAGCCTATTATTTAATCACCTTTAAATTGCATTAAGAAAGAAGCTGTGTCTGTAATTGAGAATGCATTATTCTTATAATTGGAAAACGTTAAATGACTGAGAACAGGCCAGGGCTTATAATCAGTTTTAGGGAATGTTTTATGCCCACCCTATTTTAAGCTCTGGCTTTGCCACCGCTTTTATGGCCAATGGAAAATGGGCTCCTCCTCTATAGCTGGGTTCCTCGGGAAAATATTTTCTTTTTTTTTCTTTTATTTTTCTACCTTTGTATTTTTTGTTTTTGTCTCTCCATTTGTAATTTATTTTTTACCTGAATTACTTGCTCTTTAGTGTTTAGTGTAAGGCATGTTATTCTGTTTTTTAAAATACAATTTTTTAAGTAGCAGCATTGGAATACATCTTCAAAGAAATGTATTTGCAAGAAGTTAATTGTGATGAATTGTTTGAAAGGAATTATTGATTAGGAGGTGATTTTATGAAGTAGGCCGGGATCAATGTCAAATCAAAATGGATACATTCAGCCTGTTCTGTATTGTGTGATGGCTGTTGAGTTTCATACGCCAAACGCAGTGGCCAGAATAAAAGGGCAAAACAGCAGAGGAGGGAGAGACACATAAAATAAGGCGAGACTCGCGCTACCAACGGAACTAAATGTCGTCTGGAGAAGGAAGCAAAGCGAGCTCCAAAAGATGAAATGAAAAGGGAAAACAAAGCAAAGATTCCCTTGCTTTCTAAAACTTGTCCTCAATTATGCAGCTAAGTCCCGAACAACTCTCTTACTAGACCTTGACGGCTAAAGTGCGAACGTAACACTGACACTCTAGCAAGGGAATTGAGGCAGAACTAGGGCTTATATAGAATCCGGGCGATGCCCCCAATTAATGCCTGCTGGCCCAAGAAATTGATTGAGAGCAAAACGATGTCGTCCTCAGACGAGAGCTACAAAGAAAGCTCTCAAATCCAAACCATGACAGTATTGAGTCAGGTTTTGATTGCAATAGAATTAGAAACTTCCTTTTTGAGCTGTGAGGAAGAAGAGATCATAGATGACCGTTCTCATTTCAGCAACTGATGGCACTCGGGTAGATCAGTAGGGCAGGAAAAAAGCCTTAAAAATAAAATGAATCAAAAGTCTCTCACGTGTCCCAGCACCCCAGGTTTTGGGTCTGCATGCAGGATGAGAAAGATTCAGTATCTCCCGCTCTGCCGATATGTAATGTCTTAATACTCTCACCATTTGGCTAAGCTCTGTTAGATTTTTTTCTTTATGGCAGTTGACACTACTGATTTGCTTGTGTGGAGTTTCTGCAATTCTTTCATTTTAGAGTGCTGGGAAAGAGAGCCTTTCATGTGTGAGACTTTAAGAGGAGGGTGGAGGGCATCCCTAAAAAACATCTTTGTTGAGCCAGCTCCTCAAAAAACAGGAGGGCACTATTTTAATTCACTGGGAATGTACTGAAATTTGACTGATGCTGGCCATAAATTAATACTTTTTTTTGGTCTGCTAACCATTATAGCCTAGTCAGGCTGAATGGCCTGTTCTCGCCACTCATAGTAGGTTATGTAATGTTATGTTACCAGATTTTCAGAAGTTCAGTGCATACAGGTGCGTATGCGCCCCCACACACACACACACGTGAGAAAACACGCACATGTGCAGGCTCACACACACGCACGCACTCTCTCTCTCTCTCTCTCTCTCTCTTTATGGCAGGTTTGTTTTTAGTGTTGCCATTCATATCTTGAATAATTCATTAATAATTTGTTCTGAGAGTTCCTGTTTTCCCATACATAGTCATTTTTAGTAATATACCAAGCACATATCCATAAATAATTGATATGCTGTTTGTTGAAGCATTGCCTCTTTTCATTTGCTCTTTCTTTCATTTTGTTTGGTGGGAAACATTTACAGCTTACAGGCTTGGTTAATTATTATTTTAAATATCTGCATATTTTCCCATAAGTGATGTAACCACATGGGCTCTGGATTACTTTGGCAAACCTTTGACAAGTAGTGAAATATGTACAACGTAGTTACATTCACTAATGCTAGTAAAAACGTCACTGGGCGAAAAGAAAACTTAATGTTGACAGTGTCCAGAAATGCCGTCGACCTCTCTGGGCTCTGAGGCATGCTGTCAGAACCTTTTCTGATTTGTACTTTTTATCCTTTTATAATTTTATACTCATGTACGCCCACCAAACTTTCAATGGGATGTAACCAAACTTCTGCCTGGGTTCTTATGTCAAGTGGCAGTTTCCTGCTTGACAGCAAGCAGCCAACCTGAGCTGCTGAGCTCAGGACATGGAAACTTCCTGTTTGCTGTGGTGTAAAAGAGGCATAAGACATGTTGGTAAATACTGTGTTTGTAGCATCGTAGTTTGTTCACCAATACTGTATAAACTGTTGTGAGTGACATCACTGGCTGATGGTTGACAATGGGCTGCCATTCCTTCAGCTAGGGATTCTGCCTTAAGTCAGTGGGTCTAACTTTCCAGAAGAGCAGTATGGCTTGCTGCGAAAATACAGTTTGACCCTTTTTCTTGGATATTATCTGTTAAGATAATTGAAGAGTATGGCAGCAAACATGACAGTAGTCTGCTGAGTTTGGGGGGCTTTTGTCCTACCCAACAATCCTTGGGCACAGTTGGAAAGGCCACTCCCAGGTGAAAAAGTATTACACTAAATTATATTAAAAGTATATTTGTTGCATACAAAAGTTATTACAAATATACTTTTGCAAATTAAGCACAAAAAGTAATATATTTAATATATACTTTTAGAAAGTGTACACTTTAAGTGTACTGAAGTAGTACACAAGTAGTGTTCAATGACTAATTGAGCACACTTAATTACACATAAAGGGGGCGAAAAAAAACATACACCATACACCATACTTAATACAGTCTGTAAAAGTATAATTCAAGTATAGTATTTTTTCACCTGGGCTCACTTGCCATTTTAGCCACAGAAATGTATAGTCTTTCTTGCTCCTCCCTATCAAAGTGACTTCTCATCAAATACATGTTATAAAAATATCATATTGGCAAAAGTTTTGGTGCAGTGACTGCAGTCCATGGGGTGGTAGACTGCCAGCACCATATGAGAACCGCCTTTGGGGTTCAGCCTCAGCAGTTATACTTCTTGAGCTGTTACCTCATATCCCGACAGCCCCTCTGTATTCCACTGTAGCTGTAAACGCAGACAGATAACAAAGGCGAGTGGATAGTGTCTGCACTTGTATTAGATATATCTATTAGCTGCGTATGCTTTCCTATGCTCCCTGTTTATGTTTATTTCAATCCCACCAGTTCTTCGTGCTATCAGTATGGTATGCCTTCTGCTGGCCAAATATATTTTCTGAAATTATGAACGTTAACTCTGATGCTGGTAGAGTACGATAGACATATTCAATTAAATTTTATCTGTTAAAATTGACAATAATTTTCTGATGTGTAACAAAAATGATTTGAGAGTTGTTGGTGTGTGGTTACGTACTTTATTTTTCTAGGTTTTTTTTTTTTCTTTTCATTGCTTTATTATATATTTTTTTCTTTTCTTTTCTGTATTTCGTTTGTTTAGTCCCTCCCTCAAGAGGTGATATATCATTGTATTTAAGTCTGGAAAAATAATAAAGTTGTCCTCCAAAGAGGGGAGGTGGTGGCGGGCTAGAAAAAAAAAAAAACAAAAATGATAGTTGTCACTTAACTCCTGTAACCAGTAGCAAAAATAACAGCACTGTATTTTTTTGAAAATTTTACGTTTTTTCCTCCATAAATATTCATCCATATTTTGACAGAATTTGAACAATGTGGCTTGAGACAGATGGGCATACATGCCATTGAAGCAGTATATTCGGTATAGGATTATATTTTACTATCCCCTGCCACAAAGTGTAGTGGGGCAATATTGCCATTGCACTCGTCCATCTGCCTGTCCATCCGGATAAGTAGGGACAAGTTTTTTTTAAACTAGTTTATCTAGATAAATAAAAATTTGGTAGGATCCAGAGCAGGAACCAAATGCGGAGTCAGAGTATGATCCAATGGTAGGATTTATTGATAGTAACATGGTAAGAGGAGGCACAGAGCTCAGAGCAAAATGACACAGTTCAGTTCAGATGGTACAGGCTTGGGTGCAAGGGACGTGTTCATTCCCAGCCAGTAGCTATCTAGGAAAACTGGCGGATGGAGTTCTTGCTTCACCAGATCCGAACTGTCATATTGCAGGACTGTGGAGTTTAGCAGGAACACAATCCCAATCCTTATGACTGCAGAAGGTTTGGGATGTGGTTCTGAATAAACTGGGAAGAGGAACATACTGATGTTCGGTTGATAGGGTCACGGTCCCAAATCCCAGAGATTAAGAATAAGGTTTGGGACCTTGGTCCCACTGACGGACCTAGAAAAGGACCTTCCATATATTACTGTCATTAAAGGTTACAAATAATTTTTGAAGACGATAAGTTTTATGAGATAATACTGACTGCTTGCTAAGGGGCATATAAGAAGTGACAATCATGCGACTTGCACACTCGAAGTAAGGGGTATAAATAGTCCAACACACATGTGAGGGAATGGAAACATTCATTGAACACAGCTGGTGAGGAAAGCACGTGGGACAAAAACCAAACAAAAGAGACAATAAATCTTATAGTACACAAAGTGCTGGATGGGAGGAGACACATAAGGAAGTAACATGAGGGTTGTAACAAATTTTTTCTGTGTTTGTCACCAGTCATGACCTTGATTGGGGTCAAAAATGAGATTCTGTGTTGGCGGGGGATATTGATGATGGCGTCTCCTCGTTATGTGTGTTTCAGACACTGTCACACACAGATCAAAAAGAGCATGCTCTCCTTCTATTCTAGCTCTATATGCTCGTTTAACTGATATTTTGACTTGATCCAGATAGTAACAGCCTACTGTTCTATATGGCATCCTAATGTTAAAATTGGCTAACTGAGCTTCCTCTAAATTAAGTTTTTATTATGAATACCCCGTGTGGATGGGTATTTTAGAGTCCCCAGAGTTGCCTTCCTTACAATGATCTGGATATGATATAAATTAATAACTGGAGCCTTGTAACCCTGTAAGGTATTATTTGTTACAGTTTCTTCATTGGCCTCCGCAGTGCAGAAATATACCAGGGGGGCTGATAAGGATTCAACCCTCTCATTTTTTTTTAATAGATTTGGCATCTCCAATCCCACCCGAATCTGGAATGCCCAATTGGTGAACTATGTACAAAGCTTGATTGTATGCGACCCCTTGCTGCCAACTCAGGAGAGTGAGGAGAGTTCACGGCTCTCCTCCGAAGCACGTGCCCGTCAGCCAAGGCTTCTTATATACTCATTGGTTGAATCTTTGTAAGTTCAGAACGAGGGCGGAGGATACCCAGACATGAACAGGCTTAGAATCTTCCTGACGAGCGCCCGTCTGGCCAACAGGAGGCGCTTGAGCAACAAACAAAGCTGACTATTTATTTCCCTTTCCTGGCAGTCTCTTCCCAATTTGAAACCCTGTAGCGCGATGGCCAATTGTGCGCTACTCTGAAAAAGCTGCCGATCACTGCCAGTTGGTTCGACCGCGGCTCGAACCCGCGATATGATAGTCACTTCTGCACTGCAACGCAGTGCCTTAACCGAGTGAGCTATCCGGCAGCAATCCTCTCATTTTTATTCATTTTTATATTACCTCCCAGAATCAACTGACCTCATTTACAAAGTTACAGCACCAAGAGATAAGCTGGCAGGCTGACAGACAGGGCTGACAGACAGAGTGAGTGACAGACACACACACACACACAGACACGATCATACATTCAGCACAAACATTCACAGAAATTTTCATAATGTTCATTTCGCAAAAATAATACAAAGACATCCTAAGCAGACATAGAAAACAATATAATACACGACAATCCAGGCTCGTCAAGCATCAAGCAAATAGGCCTACGAGCCGCAGCGGCCTCCATTTTAATACGAAGAGCGGTGAACTGCGCTGGTCCCCGAGGCATGGCGTAGTTTATCCCGGGCAGCTAGCTAGCTAGCTAACTCTCCTTGTAATATAAGTCAAATTCATTCATACTGCACAAATGACCACAAAAATGCTTAGTTGTGTCCAGCTAGGTAAAACAAAATGCTAACTAGACACAGAAGACGATAGAACACGTTATACCATCTTTAAAAAAAAAACTAAAAAATCGGTGATTTCAGCAAGCCCAGCTGGCTGGAAAGCGAACCCCGTGTGCTATGTGCAATTCCATGCAAGATCCGTGTCAACGCGATCACTTTGTCCGCCAACGAAAAACGGGCAGTATGCAGCGAAAGTATGCGGAATAATGCAACGCAAATAGAAATAAAAGCACAAATTCAATCGTAACATCACAACCGACAAATCTCATACAATTAGGAAACATAATTATGTAATGCAAACTAGCATACTGTTTTATGAAAATGCATCGCGATTATGGTTCGCAGGGGTCCGTGTCACAACACGGAGCTCCATGTAGTTAGCTAGCATGCTAGCTACACACTTATAACAAAATAATTACATACAGCACGAACGTTCACAGAAATTCTACGTAATGTTCATTTCGCAAAAATAATACAAAAATTACCTAAGCAGACATAGAAAACAATATAATACAGGACAATCCAGGCTCCTCAGGCATCAAGCAAATAGGCCTACGAGCCGCAGCGGCCTCCATTTTAATACGAGGACAGAGGAACAATGCGCTGGTCCCCGTGGCATGGTGTAGTTTATCCCGGGCAGCTAGCTAGCTAGCTAACTCTCCTTGTAACATGATCATTGCTTAACCTGGCTCCCCCTAGGGGGGGGCCAGGTAATGGCCACGGGCTGACAGAGAGTGACAGAAACACATACACACACACACAGACATGATCATTGCTTAAACTGGCTCTCCCCCGGGGGGGCAGGTGATAAAGCTGCTTGCTGAGAACCAGTGAGGAACCTGTTTGCCTGGCTAAAAACTTTCACATATATGTCTGTGATGTTTTGGCAACCTGTCTTAACCTAATTATTCAATTATCCCCCCTGCTCTTTCAGTTAATCACCATTCTTGTTTCCCTTCTGTTATTTAGCATTTCCTGTCTATTTAAACCTTAGTTCTCTCCACAGGCAGGTAGCCTTATTATGTAACTCCCTTTTGTTTAATGCATTTCCTTCTCAGTTGTCCCTGGACTTTTGTGTGAGTTCTGTTACTTCACCTGTCTTTATTTATTAAACATCCACATCTCTGCATTTGGGACCTCCTTCTCATCACTCCCCTGGTGCCCTTTTTAACACCTTTGGGCGCAAGGACATTACCCTGTCTTCTTGAGTAGGTGTGCATCTGCACCTTCCACATGCCTTTCTGCCATAGTCAGATGCCAGATGAGCTCTTCTTTCAAGACAATAGTTCTCATATTTGGATGAAATCTTCAGTGCCTTGCATGGAAAAGCCTAAACCTTTCCATGGGTTTCCTTTTTGCCCCTTTTAAGTTGAACTATGCGCAAGAGAGTAGTTGGCTAACTGGTAGAAAGATATTTCTTAGGTTCTGGTTGGATAGATTTCTTCAGCACTAAAACATCACATTAACACTGGTAGATCATAGTTAGGCGTCGCAGTGTGTTATTACACAGGAGTAGTGCCTACTTAACATTTGGCTTTGAAACTAAGGACACTTATTTCAAACTTTCATTTGTAACATGATCAGTTTCCTGGCTGATCAATTGATTTCCACCTCAGTGAATTTTAAAAAAAAAAGGTCTCCACTGAGTTAACCAGTCCTGAGAAAGTTGACTTTGGAGACCCCTAATGTATCCCTGGGAGTCGCCTTCCCCACTTCAGCATTTAAAATGTGTGGTTTGAAAATGCTGCTGTTTTGTTAGTCGGAAAAAGATCTATACGTCATAGCACATGAATACCAGCTGCATGCTCTTGTCCTCCCACAGCCTTGCTTCACTTCCCTCTGCTCTCCCACCAATTTTACTTTTCTGTTTGCTTTTTGCATTTGTCATCAGCGGCATTTTAGCCGAAGTTAACCCCTCAAGCACTGAGCCTCTTTTTCGAAAATGGCAAGCCCAAAATGAAATGAGTATATCTCTGCGACTGCTTTGTCCATTTGAATAATCTTGGTATCATAATAAAGGTAAAACCATTTGGGCTTTCCGTCCAGGTGTAAGAATCACTCTATATGTCACTGAGTCAGAGTAAATGGAGTTGGAACACAGTATAAATGAAAGATCTCATTTTGCACCTAACAAAGTTTTTCTTCTATCCCTTGAAAATTTGTTGAGTTGCAGTCTGAAGCCTCTAAAAAATTACAGCACAGAATGTCATTATTATCTGTGCCAAAGTTTATTCTGATCAGGTAAATCAGAGCAAAATGATAGAGGAATGTCCAGGTGGCTTCTACAATTTGGCAATTTAGGGTACCTTGTGTTCCATTTCAGATTTCTCAGATACCAAACTGTAAAATAAATTTAATTTCCTTTATATATCACCGCAGGCATCCATTCCATCCATATGCAACATTCTTTGATTTTCAGAATTAAAAAAAATTTATTTATTATTATATCTGCCAGTTTTGTTGCCCATATAATTTCCCATTCAAATGAAGTTTGACTCCACTGGAGTAGATTTATTAAAAAACAAAACAAATAAATAAAATTATAAATACAAAGGAAAAAATTTTAAAGAAAAGTAAAAGTAACTAAAACCTCAGCGATTGTTTGTAGAAGGAAACTGTGATTATTCCCCCAAAAAAACAGTGCCTTGACCAGGTGTCGAACCTACAAACTTTCACTTGCAGCGTGGAATCTTAACCCTTAGGCTATGCTATCTGACAACAAGTTGGAGCTCAAACAGCCAATTCAAAGAATAGGTAAAGAAAATACGTACTGTACTGTTGTAGTCTCAGTATTTGTGCGGAATAGTGCAAAGATTCTGTCATAAAATGACTTTGAAAATGAATGTTGAATATCTAGCGGATAATTATTCGGACAATACCTCGACCAAACTAGTTATGCGTTTATATTGTCTCGCCATTCAAGAACATGCAAATGGCCCATGGACTGAGTTCGACGCATTGGGAACGCAAGGCTGTAGCTCAGGCTCGGTTCCTGCGATTAAGGTGGTTTAGAGTTTGTTGGAAACGGCAGTCATAGAGTCATAGAATCAAATAATTACCAGCATAGTCTTACTGACAGCATCACAAGCTGATCGCAGAGAGGAAAATGCATTGCAAGCAAGCTGAATGCTAAGAAGCTGAGATCTTTGAAGCAACGCCGTGGGAAAGAACAAGCTAGGATACCGACAGATCTAGTTTCGTCATAACGCAAACACATTGGGTTAACAATAGCAAGCGCAGATTTACTCTTGAGCAGTTTTCTATTACAAAATATTAAAGGTAAGAATTTTTTTTTTGCTGATCTCTGTAGACTGTAAAGTGTATGCCTGCAGTTCTTTGATTGTGGTGTCGGTTTAAAATGACAGGGCTCATATGGTTGGATTCTGAGGAGTTTCCTCTTCATTTGAGATATTGTTTTGATGGATAGCCCTAATTCAGGAGAAATTCTGGCAGTTCAGTGCTGATATGGTTTTATCCTATGTTTTGCTGCATGCTTATTTACTTGCTTGGTGCTTGAATTGTGTTCGGTTGAGGTAAAAATGGCCTACATGAGCTTTTGGCCGAGTTTCTTTGCGAAATATGGATATACCGCATGACAATGTTGCGATTTGGAAACATGCTGTATTTATAATGCGTAACAACCGGCCCATGGTACCGGGGCGTAGGTTTTAAAGCAATTCTTACCTTTCTGGCATTTTTACAGCCCTCTGGCACTTTTCTTTTGGAACCTTAAAATTCTCCTATTATGCGTATGGCACACTAAAATGTAAAAGAAATCCACCAGGTGTTGCAACTCATCAATAGTCAATTCTCATATATTTCTGATAAAAGTCTGACCAATCATTTTCTTCAGTCCATCACCGCGTCCCTTCCAGTTGCCTACCGCTGTCACCGCTTGCGAGTCGCGCACCTCTCTGGCAGAGCAGCAGAGCGGTCGAGACAAAACAGGTACTGAACAAAGTTAGCCTGCAAATAAAACAGCTGCAACAGCTCCTGGTTTAATGACTAACGTTATTGGGACAATTCTGGTGAGGTAACACGTCATGACAGCAGTTTTGCAAGAAAATATGAATGAATTCTGCCGAAAAACGATGCATCTGACTGTAAACAAACAGGCGCTGGAATGCTATAGTTGCTATAATAACGTTAATGGTAGTTCGTCAGACCTTACATGGGCAGTTTATTTTATATCACACATAGAATTGAATATTACGTAATTACTGTTGGTTGGTTTTCACTAACCGGTGCCTCTGAATCTGACTCCATTGTCCCATTTCAAGATTATTTCACAATAGATTCGAAGCAAATTTTTCGTACGACAGATTACATTCAACGTCAATGCAAAGACACGAATACACGCAAGATTTGCGTCTTTGCATTGACTTTAAATGTAATCTTTCGTGCAAAAAATGTTTCGCGTCTGGTGTGAAGGCAGCTTCATTCGCGCTGCTCGCTTTCTGACCGCACTTGTCTGGGGAGGAGGGGAGCCTCAGTGGGCCGGCAGGGGGAAGAGGTGGGACTTTAGAGGGAGGCGGAGTTGTTCATGTTCAAATTTGCTGTGCCATTGCTTTAAGGGGTTAATTCATGTGTGGCTCATCATTTTAAATCGCACCGCTCTTTGGATAACGGCCAGGGGTGTGTTTCCTGACAGCACACATGCTAACTTACCTAGTTGGAACAATTGACTGTGAAGGGACAAACCATGTAAGTTGCTAACTTAGCAGCTATGCTTTTGGGAAACACAACCCAGTAAACCCCCCCCATTTGCAAAAAATAAATAAATAAATTAGCCCACCGAAAGACTAAAGTGTCCATGTAGATAAACCAGGAAATTTGGAATCTGTGGCCAGGTACTTTAAATTGTTGTTAAAATTCAGTTTAATACTAAGTATAGTCAAACTTGTATGGCGAGTACGTGTCGCGCTTGGTTGTGTATGTAACCTAACTTTAGTGCCATCCTCAAATTTGCTTATCCTATGACCATTACCCTCACCCTCATTGTGTATTTTACTGTTATATTAGTTTTGTGCATTTAGAGTTTCAAATCAAAATTTCACATCAAAATGACAAAAATTCTTTTTTTTAATTTATTAGTTTTAGTAAAGTGACTTTCTGTAACCTCGAGAAGTACTGATACTACATTTAATATTTTATTATTATTATAAGTGTTATAAACTCATAACATAAATTTGACATTACTTTGATGTCATGAATAACTAATTTTTGGAAAACGCACACAAAAGGATAACGAATAGTTTTCTGAACATATCTCACATTTTCTGTACTTTTTTTTTCCCTATGATAGAACAAGGCTTATAATATCAGTAATATTTCTGGTACATAAGTTCTCTTTCAAAACAAGAATCAAACACCACAAACTTCAACACTGTGATGTCACAATGACATCATTATAGATATTTTTTTTTCTGAAAAAAAAATTCAAAAACACACTTGCATAAAAGGTTTATCTATGAATTATGACAACAACTTTATGAACAATTCTATGAACTTGTATAATAGTAGCCCTATAGCACAGTGTAAAAATCTTATACAGTGCAGTGACCAGTCAAACACATAAGTAAAAGTATCTCGGTCATGCACTTCTAATATTATTAGGTGAAGATCACATCAAGGTTACTGGTCACTGCTGGTCATTGTAATTCCAAGATTTACTAATACAAGGACAAGCTATATCAATAAATCAATAAGGATGACACTCAGTGTGGTCTACAAAGTTCATTGAGCATGAAACATAATAATAGCATACTATTTAGCATACTATGTAAGCATATTTTAAATCAAAAACAGGCAAAAATTGACGCTGGTGGCAACCACCCCCCCTACTGTTCGACTTTGATGGCTTACCCTACAGCCGGGGGGTAAGATACCCTCATCGTTTTTTTCATGAAAATGAGGATGAATAATCAATCACCTAGAAGCATTAGATCATATCTGTTAATCTTTTTGTGCGACAGGAAAAATTCTGTTGGGGGGTTAACCCCCTTGGTTGGAGGAGGGTTAATGTGTCTATTTCTTTCAAAACCATTCTCCACTTTTCCAGACTTTGACAGTACTTTACATTGCTATATTTAAGAAAAGGAAACAAGTTCTCGCTTTTGCTAGAGACAAAATGAAGACAAAATGGTCTGATAAGCAGGTGATTTTCACAGCTTCTGGAGGTCTGTACGAGCAAATTAATGGTTTCATTGTTAATGGCAAACCCAGTGGGTGTGTTGAATTTCCTCTGTTTTCCTCAGTTTTGAGTTCTCATCAAACCCCTTTGTTAACTCAAAATTGGCCACTAGTGGCACATCAGGTTTTTAACGACTATGGGACCTTTTTTTGGATAATTCCTTCAAGGTACAAGAGATTGTCCTTTTTTACCAGATGACGAATGCAAACGTGCTAAAGCAGTGAGAGCTTCTTCACAATTTAGTTTAAAGAAGGCTGCACTACCTCCCCTCAGACAGACTTATGTATCAGTTTATATTCAGATTGATAGCTGGAAATGCACTTACTTTTTTCAAATAGTTCAGAGAACATGGCTGTTATCATTATTGCGTCCTAACAGAGTTGAGAACCAGACTGAATTGTCTGTTATAATTGAGATTGCACAGAGGAAATGTGCAACCATAGGATACATAGGATAAAATTATACTTAAAAAATATGATTTTAAAAAAAGTAGAGTCGCAAAATCTCTTCAGTATAATTCATTAATTCTCTGAATACAACCATTTATTAATAAATCTAAGGCATTACTTTTTACCAAGCTAGAAAACATGGGCTGAAACAACTAAGAGGATGTAAATCCATTGCTGTGATGATGCATAACGATCATTCAAAAGAAGGGTAGAGAACCCTGCTCTTGGAGAGCCTTAGCCCTGCATGTTTAAGGCCTGGACACGTATCTGGATATTTTTTTAAGCGGATATTTTCTTCGTCTAAAAAAACACTCAATCCACACAAAAAGAAATATCTCTGTCCACGCAACGAGGCAAAACTGAAAACGATCGCCTCTGAAGCCTGCAGTGCCATTCCCCGGAGATAGGTGGCGATTAGAAAATGTAAAATACCAAAGAAGAAGAATGTTTTGCGCACCTGCGAACGGCTGGTCGCTAGGTGCTTGACGTCATCACGTCAACACCAGATCCGTTTAACCTCGCTACACGGATTCACTGAATCGGGTATATTTTTATTTCTCCACTCTTTTATCCGTTTAAAAATATATCTGTTTATGTGGGTGAAATTGGTGTGTTTGTGTGGTTGAGAGGCCCAATTGGACAGAAAAATGTGCGTTTATAAATATATACTCAGCAACAAAAGTTTCTGTGACACCAATATTGTTAATTATTTTTCATAACGCAATTATGAAATTGTCATACATGGTGATATCAGACTGAAACAGTACACGTAAACACAACATTGAAATGGAAATCATGAAAATGCGAGAAAATGACTTTGCACGTGAAAATGTGCGTAAATCATGCTTGTGGATGGCAATAAAAGAGGAGAATTTTTGGAATGTTCACATTGTGCCTGATGAACGACGGAAGCATCACTTATCGAAAACACAGCCATTTCGGATCAGGAACTCTACCCTCTAAATGCCAAGACTGTCTGAAAATGATCGGTGGAGGGCCATTGGGATGATTGAATCCGGAACCTCGCAGAGGGAAGTTGCTCATCGCCTGAATGTCCACCGAAACACCATTTGGAACTTATGGCAGCGTCATCAGCAGACAAGACATGTCAGAGACCGTCCTCGCAGCGGCCGTCCACGAGTGACCACTCCCAGACAGGACAACTGGATTCGAACAACCCATCTCCGAAATCGATTCCAACCTGCAACCATAACTGCAAGAACGATACCTGGTTTGAGGCGACTGTCTGCACAGACAATCCGTCGCCGTCTCCGTCATTTTGGCATTGTCCCACGTCGGCCAGCAAGACGTCCAATACTCACAGTACAACACCGACGACTGCGTCTACAGTGGGCACAACAACGTCGACGGTGGATCCAACGTCAGTGGGATCTTGTACTCTTCACTGATGAATCAAGATTCATGCTTAAACGATGTGATGGTCGTTTACGTGTATACCGTCGACGTGGAGAACGTTATGCCAACAACTGTGTTCAGGAATTTGATCGTTTTGGAGGTGGTAGTGTCATGATTTGGGGAGGGATCACGGCTAGAAACAGAACAGATTTGCTTGTTATTGATGGAAATCTGACAGGTCAAAGATATCGCGATGAAGTGCTACGGCCATTGGTGGTACCGTTTTTGATGCAACATGGTCCCGGAATAACGCTGCAACATGATAACGCCAGACCACACGTTGCAAGGATTGTACAGCAGTATCTGATGCAACAACATGTCAATGTCCTGCCATGGCCAGCCAGATCCCCAGACATGTCCCCAATCGAGCATCTTTGGGACGAGATGGATCGACGTTTGCGGCGGTTGGATAACCCGCCAGCTACACTCCAGGAATTGCGACAACGTCTACGTCAGATTTGGAATGACATCCCACAGCAATTTCTGGCACATCTGATTCGGTCCATGCGCCGGAGATGCGTTGCTTGCATCATGGCACGAGGAAGTCACACCCGGTATTGAAGTGTGAAGGTCACAATTGGTTAGACGTCAGACAAGTGCTTCATGATGCATGAAAATGACATTTTTCGTTTTGAGTGACGTTGGCACTGAAAAGTCAGTGTTTCTCCTGTTAAATAAACATATTGATTGCATTGAGATCTTTGCGTGTCATTTATAACATACACATAAATGGTGTCACAGAAACTTTTGTTGCTGAGTATATCATATTCGTGTAGTCCAGGCCTAAGATGTTGCTCTGCTCTAACACTTCTGATTCAAACAATCAAGTCCTGTACCAGCTGTAATCATTAGAATCAGGTCTGTTAAAGCAGAGAGAGAGAGAGTCTAAAACTTGCTGGGCTATGACATTCCAGGAGCTGGATTTCATCTTTCCAGGAGCAGGGTTCTCTGAACCCTTTAAAGAAAACCATTTACCATTTGGGATTAAATTATTACCTCGCCCCACCCGACGGGTGAGGGAAGGGGTATTGTTTTCAGTTCGGTTTGTTTCTGTGTTTGTGTGTCTGTTTGTTAACTCTCTAGCGGCAAAACTAACGGCCAGATTCACCCCAAATTCGGTATAGGGATTGCCACTGACCCAGAATAGAGCCCTATTGAATTTCTATGGAAACAAGTAGGTGAAAGTATGTGCGAGGGGCGGGGTTTGTTGTGCCTGGCACCTCTTGTTCGAAGTTTGTTTTTTATCTGTCAAAACCCTTTCCGTATCTGAATTTACTGTGCCTTCACAATTCACATGAAAGAAAAACAAGAGACGGGAAACCCAAGGCTTGTCTAGTACGCTGTTAACTATGGTGACAGCATGGTGTTTTGGGAGCTTTGTAAGCAAGCAAATTGAATTTTGTGGTGCAATCCTGCTGCAGCAGCTTTGGCGGTGCACTGTTCTTTATTAAAGGAAGCATCTTCCCTGTGATTCTCATAGATAACTTAGTTGTTGCATCTGGAAGCCATGGCATTACATTAATTTGCAGGTGCTCCTTCGAAAAGTGCTGCTGTAGTTAAGCCACAAAGTACCCAGTCCTAGAAAGATGAATATCTCAGATGGGGTGAAAAGTGTCTGTGAGTTACTGGGGGTTGATGGCTCTGCAGTGATTCATCTCAAGTTAGGTTTTGGCTCTCAATAGCTGAAATATCATGAAAAAGAGACAGTGGAGTGTTAACTTTGAGGAAGTGGTGGTCTTCATGACCCAGTCCGCCTTTGGTGTGAGGTTTTACGAAATGAACCAAGTGCGAGAACCAGTAAAATACAAAAGGGAGGCCTTATTTCTGAAGGGGGAAACCCCCCAACAGAGCAGGCAACAGTACAAAGTCCACAATCCAAAATCAGAATCCAAGGGGCGAAATCCAGAATCGTAAACAGGGCACCAATCACAAAAATCACGGTCAGACGAAAAAAGGTTCAAACACAAGAAGGCGGCAAAGTACAGGGAGAATGCGAAACTCGGTAGTCAAGGACGGTCCAGTCAGAAAGATAATCACAATGGGTACAAGGCGAAATGAACGTGGCACAGGTGAGCAATGGAGAACGATCTGACAAGGAAGTGCTGTGAACAGACATCTAATATACATTTCCGGGAGGTCACATGGTAATGGAACACAGGTGCAAGCAATGGGACTGATTAACAAGGGAGAAACACATTGGGAGGAAACTAATCACATGGAATTGGCAGAAGCCAAAACGCGGACAAGGATCACGGGGCAGCCTGTAGACAGAACAACGGATCTGGTTCAGGATTTCTAAGTGCACAGAGTGAGTGGCAGAACAGAGATGGGAGAGGTGCAGAGAATCTGCAAGAAACACAGCAAAGTAGATTGAGTGAAGGAAAGAGGCGGAGACTAGAACAGGGCGAACGCTGAGTGGTCGTTAGTCAATTAGTAAGTGCAGCTATACAATCCCGAGTGCTCGTTAGTAAGTTAGCATAATATACAGTGTTGGCGTTGGTTAGTAAATTAAGAAAAATAACAGTTGGTAGGTATTAGTAATATAGAAAAAGTAAGGGGAAGGAAGTAAACGAGATGGGGAAGGAAGATTGAAACCAGAAACCATTAAATCACCCGAAGGAGTGAGACAAATTACTGGGGCTGTGGGCAAAGACGAGACTAATGACAAGACAAGGGGAGACGAAGTGCAATGCATGGAAAATCAAAACATGGCATGGCATAAACTATGGTAAAAACTAAAACATAGAAAATAACAAAGCATGAATTCTAAAATATACAAATCACAATACATAATCTAGAGAGTGGTCAGACATAAGCAAATAATCCAAATACACAAAGGTCAGTCAGAAACATGGCAAGGCAGAATCATAATCATAAGGCATGGCAGAATCAGAACACATGGCATAGCAGAATCAGAACACATGGCATGGCAAAAGCAGAAGTACAAGGCATGGCAGAAGCAGAATCACAAGGCATGGCAAAAGCAGAAGCACAACATTTGGAGCCTCTCTGTGACACGGGGCAGGCTCAGAACTCAAGCATCAATAATATTCCAGTTCAGAGGTATTATTAAGAATCAAAGTCATACAGTCGAAGCCAAACACGAGCAGTGATATTGCAGTACAAACGGGTAAATCCAAAATCGTTATCAATAGACAGCCCAAGAACCATAAAGTAGCTACGTGAAAGAAAAAACTAAAGACTGAGCAGAATCAGACATCCTAAACGGTATATCAAACACAGGTGATCAAAACAGACACAAGGGACAAGACAAAATCGTAAATTGAAAACAAACTAAATTGTATCCAGGGATTCTCAGAGACCAGAAAATGCTTGAAATGTTCACACACAAAAACTTACTGACAAATTGATGACCCACTAGAATGAACAAATGAGAACATATGTTACAGTCAGATTATGAAACCAGTCATTTCATGAAATGAATAAAAATTCTCGTCATTTCATGAAATGGAAAGGGCTTAACTTCAGACATTCCAAGAAATGACTAAACATTTTATAGCATATACTGGGAGATTAGGTGATTAATTGCAATGGGCTGCAGGAGAGGTACCATGGGAAAGTGCAGGGAGGTGTAGGCTACAAATGGGAAACAATCAAATGATAAAAGGGGGGCAGTGCAGACAAGGGAGTGAAAACAGAAATGGCATATGGCAAGTGACAGATGAGTAGACTGGCTAAACTAATATGTTGATCTGCAAAAATAAACAATGAAACATTGAAAATAATAAATACATTAACAAAATGAACTCAAAACAGAACTAAACAGATCTAAGCATTGATCCTATTCAAAAAGAAGGTTAATCTGGGTGATTTGTGTGGCAATATTGACGTAGGCATAGAGTCAGGATGCTGCTTTGCTAAATTGAAATGGTATGCTCTGCAGAGGAAGGAAAGATAATAGCTCTTTCTAAGTGCAGTTAGCTGGTCGAATTGCTTCATCGGGACCTGCTCATCTCTCAGGGACTGTATGATTCTGCGAATCTGCCCTGTTGAAGTTGAACTTGCAGCGAGTGGCACTATACTTCAGATTGGGTCTCGTATGAGTGAGGGGTCAATGTGGATTAACCTCTTACCTGAAGGGAAAATGGGTGAAATTTTGCCTGTTTTGATGACTGTAACAAAAAGCTGTTTGTCTGAAAAACCACAAATGCCAGCCATGTGGTTCAAAACTTTTTTTAAAATGTAGAACAGAACTGCTATGACCGAACAGTCATTTTCTACCTTAGCCGAATTTCTATAATTTCAATCCGCTTTTGTAAAGAGAATGTAAAGAAAAAAATCATAAATTGAAGATCACATTCAAATTTTGGAGAGTTTTTTTTTGATGAGCAAAACCAATCATAGAGGAAATGACACCACTTTGTATGTTGAAATCTCTGTACCAATTCACATTTTGGAGCAGTTAAAGCACACAAAAGAGCCCATTTACATCTATTTTTTTTTTACTAGTATCATAGAAAATCTAATATTCTAAAGATTATAGGCCAGGAATATGGTTGAATGCTTTTAGAAACTAGCAAAGTACACTTTTACACCAAAATGGTATTAACCTAAGTCCAGTATCTAATATTTTGTTCCAACTATGCTAGTCCATGAAATGCAAAAAAAAAAAAAGTAGAATTAAAGAATGGCTGGTTGCAATCAGTTCGTAAATTTTTTTCACTGATGTGATAATTACATCAATTACAGAAACTACAGAAAAGATACACTTCTTTGAGGCCCTGTACATACTTACTACTTGTTTTAAAAAAAATGACTATTTCTGACCTAAGAGATAGGATATGTGAGTCTCCTTTTCATGCGAGCCCCATTTGTTTGATTACCGAAGAGTCTTCTCTATTCATTATAATTTTTGTTTTGAAAGCACTTTATTCTTAATTTCTGTGGCCTATTAAAGTGAGAGTATGATAGATTATACATTTGCAGCAAGCTAAATAAAATGATATTTACAGATCCCTCTACTATTAACAGTTAGAATTTCTTGACGGCATTTTTAAATGCCTTCTACTTATATTCACCACTGTGCTGGATTCCAATTAACTGCCTTGATAATTCAAAATCAAGACTTAAATAAAGCACAGTATTTGTGTAAAATATATTGTAAAGTAGCTAACTTTCTTTTCAAATGGGAAATTAATTCCCTTAACTGGCATCTATCCACATGAGACAGAACAAGCAGGGATGTATTCTCAGGAGTATTCCAGAAAGGCATCCATCGCAAAACCGTGAAGCAAAATATCATGACCAAAAAACAAATTAGTCTGTACTAAGATAAATTCAATTGAAACTGAAAAAATCTTGAAATAAAGATACAATGGCACGTGAAAACAATGAATTCTGTTGCTTAGATGGCGACTCCAAGATATGTAAATACACCTTGATTTCTGGAAAAATGAACCAAGTTGGGAGCAATTTGGCTGCATGACAAGTAATGAAATGGACTGACATGTACATGTTACCATGTGATGATGCAAATTGCAAATGCTTACACTACCATGGAGATAATGGGATTGGCTTGAGTCCCTATGATTTCAGTAAATGCAGCAAATAAGCCATCCCTCTTCACGAAAATCTCCAGTTACATCCAGCAACCTTTCAAGTGTCAAAGTGTAAACTAATGAAGCTAAAATAAGGGAGAGTGGGTTTAACGAAGCATGGAAAGTTGATGCATAATCTTCAGCGTGATTTGCCTCGCGTTCGTCAGCTAGTTTCCGGAAATCATAGAATAGTAAATGGCATCTAAATAAAAAAAATCAGAGTTTCCCTTGCAGCTAAATTTCTTATGATTTTTTAAAAATAAAGTTTTGTGGATTATGATGATCCTGGACTGTTTACCAGGGCATGTATTTGGAAGAGGTGACAACATGGAATGAAAATAGGTGAGAGAACACCATTGTTGAAATGTTGTAATTCAGGCTATGACTTTATATTTTGACTGGAATAACGGCATGGTTGTCTAGAATAGATGTCTCTTAAGCATTCTGAATTATGATATTGATGTGTTTGCTAATTATACATTAGTGAATAATGAAATTGATTGACTTATGCTAATCCTGTAGTGATGGCGCTACCTCTTGGGAGCATTTGGGTTCAAGATATTTAGATCTGTGTTTGTTTTCTTGTTATTATTATTTTTTATTTTATTCTTGTTACTTCAGTTGTAGTATTTGTTTTTCCATTGATTTTCTTACTTCCTGTTCCGTTACTTGACTTATTTTTGCTACAATTACTGTAGGTTTTATAATTTAGAAATGTGTTGTTGGTGTCTGAAGAGATGCTAACAGGACATAAGCTTTGCACACAAGAACCTCTGAGAGAGCAGAACTGTCATCTCCAGGTGGGTGGGCAAACCTGGAGATAAACCGCCTTCCTCCATCTGTCATCTTGGCTGTGCTACTAGATTATCTCTGGAGCCTTTTTTTTTTTTTTTTTTTTTGGAAGCAGATCTGATTTTCATTTTCTTGCAATGTCTATAGATGGATTCCAGGTTTGAGAAAGCTAGTTTGAGCCCTCAGACAAGGTGGTCCAAATCAGAACAGTGATTGTGATTTTGAAATGATATGCCACAAAGCATTGCAAGCTCCTGCAAATGAAAGGTTTCCATTTAAATTTTTATCCACAGACCCTGAAAGAAAATTAGCAGAATTCCATGCTCAACTGGCTGACACCTGCTTGTGTTACAAAAGTCATGCTTTCTTGATCTGTATATTACAGTTTATTCAGATCAGCCATAACATTAAAACCACTCACAGATGAAGCTAATTATTTACATTATCTCTGAACAACAGCACATGTAAAAGTCTGTAGATGGACCTTTGATGGTAAATGAACATTTGGCTCTCATAGTCAACATGTTGGCCGTGGGAGAAATGGGACTGGAGCGATTTTGACGAGAGCCAAATCGTTATGGCCAGACGAGTGGGTCAGAGAATTTCTGAAGGGGAATGTCTTCTGGTGTCCTTCCAGTCAGGCGTGGTGATGACCTACCGTTAGACTTCCAAGGTGGGGTAAACCGAGAGCAGACGACCTGGTGTTGGGCACCCAAGGCTCATTGATGCACGAGGGCAGCAAATGTTATCCTGTCTGGATCATGCCAGCAGAAGGGCCACTATGACCTGAGTAGTAGAGAATTTTTTTTGATACTTACGTGAGGAATAATGCATTGAACCCTGCTGCATATAGTGTCTTATAGCTGCACACCAGGCAGAGTGCCCATTCTAACTCCAGTTCATGATGAAAAGCGCCTACTGTGGATACATGAGTGTCGGAAATGGACCATGGAGCAGTTGAAGAAAGTCGTCTGGTCCGCTTTTTTTTATATCGTGCATATCAGCCAGGTACTTTAGCACCATTCACCTGGGGAAGCGATGGCAGCAGGGCAAACTGTGAGAAGTAGACAGGCTTGTGAGGGGTTTGCAATGCTCTGGAAAATGTTCTGCTGAGAAACCCTGGATCTGGGAATTCGAGTGAACATCCATTTGATTGAGCTGATTTGGGGGCATGGGGGAGACCTACACAATATTGTGGTTTTATTGTCATAACTGATCGATGAATGTATTATATGCCTGCTTGCAACAGTTATGTAAGTTTGGACATGAATACATGGTTACCATGGTGACTTTGTTAGAAGTGGTGCACACAGATTGGGGAGCTGCAACTCCACAGCTGTGAGTTTGATTCTCAGATACGGTACTGCAAGTACACCCTAGAGCAAGGTGCTTGACGTGCTTCTAAAAAAAGTTGCTCATTGCTCAGTGCAGAAATATCCGCTGGTAAATTTTTCAGTGATTTAAAAGAGTTTTGCCTATTCAACCCTGTCCTCGCCCCCTCCCTCTGACAAGTCTTCTATGATGTCAGGTTGAGAGTGCAGTTCAAAAGCTTGAAGGCATAAGAAATGTGTGGACATGGGCCCCCAAAAGGGCTAAAATAAATCACGGGAAATGACTATTTTGCCCTAATATCAGAGCAGCTTTTTTCTTCAGTAAACCAAACAAACACAAAATTGCTTCCAACAGAGCAATAGGGAGTGCCTCCAGTTGACATCAATGCAGTGGAACAATGCCCAAAGACCACGTGTTTCTGCATTGTGAGACCAGTAAGCCGGAAGCTAATGCTTATTATTAGAAATGATTGTAGAAATCTTGTTTATGTCTATAATATCCTGTGGACACAGGAACACTGAACAATGAAAAAACAGGACCTCAGTTTCTAAATGACAGTTTATAGAGAAGGAAAGGCCAATTTAGCATGTTTTTTGGTAAAATTATAAAGGTTTAACTAGATTCTGATAAGTGTTTTTAGAATTTAATTTCCATGAATAAACCAGAGCACTCAGAGTGCATACCTCTGCCAAAACCCAACATTCCCCCACACGCCTGAAACGCAAAGGAGTAACATCATTATGTACCACCACACAAGTAAACAAAAAAATTCTGTATCCAGAATTTGATTCGGGCCACTCCCAAAATGAAATTACTTCTATGATGGGCCCAGACGCACCTCTGGTAAAAAAAAAATAAAAATCTTAAAAATCCGTCCTTAACTTTTTACATTAATATTGCTAACGATCAAAGAAACGTACTGACCACCAACTGAAGGAAAAGCATAACCTCCTTGGCAGAGGTAATAAACTTTTGCTACTTTTCTAAAGCAAATTTAAATGTATGTTCATTACCCTTGAGGTTTTATTTTATGCAAACCCAAAGAAGGGAAAGAGAATGAACAGGGAATAGTGAGAGCTTCTTATGCATGGCCAGATATGGTTTAATGGTAGAACTGTGTGTACCATTAAATGTGTCCTAAGGATTTAATAACAGCACTGTAATCAACAAAATCATACTTATCTGCATTAGTTCCTTACCCAAATCTGTGCATCACAAGTTTAGGATAATGACCACCTGGACCACCAGTCAGTGTTTCTCCATAATTCTGTGAATAATGATTAATAATGTTTACAGAGAGCCCCACTTTATAGGACTCTCTGAATGCATTGCTCCTCATGCATGTTGACATCTTGTCCCATTAATATCATCATCATCACCACCAATTTATACATCACTTTTAACATCAGCTCCTTCTCTTCCCTTTTTGCTGATAGTGCTGTCATTAATTCTTCCTAATATACATGAATGGTCCTATATTTCCTGTTCCTGTTCAGTGTCTTTTTTATCCCCCGCCGCACGATTAGGGCAAAGTGGGGGATATAGCATTGGGCTCCGTCTGTCCATCCGTACGTCCGTCCGTACGGATACATAAAATTGAGGTGGCGGGGGTTATTTCCATGTTAGTGGCAAACACTTGTCTCCCTTCTCCCGTTGCTTTACCCTTATTTGCTTTATTGTTTACATTTCTTTAATTCTTCCTCCTTTCCCATTTTCACTTTTTTCTTCCCCACTTTTTCCTTTTTCTTCACTCTGCCGGACCAAAAAAACCCCATTCAAAATCCAATTGAGTTCAGCCCCAATATACTGTGCTTCTGCTTTCTGAACGCTACTTTTATTTCTTCTCTAACACATATAAAGACAAAAGAGAGAAATATCACTCAGATATTGCAGCAGACACAGGTGCCAGGAATCTGGCTTCCCTGTTTGACCTATAGAAGTCTCTACCTTCAGTGGTGCTGTAGAGAGGCCTCAGCAGTGGGAATTAGTGAGCGCTTATTAAGGGGCTGTTCAGATTTATATTGAGATCAATATCGGGGTTTTGTGGACATATGTCTGAGTTTTTGTTGCCTCTCACTTCTTCTGGATTTATTTATTTATTTGAGGGGTTGGGGAATATTCTTTATTTTTTAATAAGCAAGGCCTCTTGTCCTTCAGGGTTCATTCCAATTGAAACTGGGTACGGATACTCCTCTAAAGTGTTTATTCAATATTTTGAATTGGAATTTTGAAAAAACAATATGTTGCAGATGAATTAGGAATGAAGAAAATATGTATGGTTGTGATGTTGATGAATAATTTGCAAGAAATTCTGGTGTAATGATGTTTCATGAACCCCAGATTTGGCTGCTCCTGTAAGATCCCCTCTGTGACTTAGACCATTTGGCTGTGGCGGCAAGAAAAGCATCAGCTCCAATCAAAGCAAAAATGAACGCAAATGACCCACAGTATGTCTGTAATTGTAGTCAGGAAGCTATACCAGCCCTTTGCTTTAAGTCTTAGTATTTCTGGCTGAATAACGTTACTGCCCTAAAACTGGAGTTCATTAATTTTAGTAAGGGAAGGAACTAAGCGAATATTGCGACTTTTCACCCCTGGCTAAAGAGAACCTCATCACCTTTTTTTCCCCCAGGCGTAGAATGCTTGGGGATATTGGCATCGCCTGGCTCGTCTGTCCGTCCGTCCGTCCGTAATCATTTTGTTTCTGGAGCTGAACTCGGAAACTATGCAAGATATCAGCACCAAACTCGGTATATGTGTTCTATGTATAGTCTGGATGTGCCTTTTGCTTCTTTTCCATGGAAACAAATCTGGACTTAGTGCACATCATGCCTAGTTCGTTTCTGAAGCAAAACTCAAAAACCATTCATTATATCTTTCTGAAACTTTGAATGTGCATTGCCCAGGTACTGAAGTTGTGCCTTTTCATATTTTCAAATTTACGAAATTATTATTTTTTTCCTTTTCATGGTAGCAACATGGATTTGGACTGGGTTTGTTTCCGGAGCAGAACTAAAACACTGTTCATTAATGACCCTTGTTTTTTTATTGCCTTTGCCAACGTGTGTTTCATAGTCTTTGCCGTATGCTGCCAGTGCATACTTCCTGATCATTCCAGAGGGAAATCAGCTCAGTATTCTTGTTTGAATTTCTTTGAAGGTGCAGGATTAACATGACTTTCGCCAATAATCAGGGGCTGGGGGGATATGTCATCTTCTGATGACTCTTGTTAATTTGGTTAATCGGGCAGTTCAGACGGGACCACAGTTTATTTTTTAGTTATAATTGCATTTTCTTCCCCAATTTTAGCCTTTTCCCTCAAATTTGAGACAACAGTTTGTATTCTTAGTTCAGACCCCATGTAATTCTGTTTTGTGGTGCTAATGGCAAATATGGCCAGCCATTGCTACTCTTCAGTAGTTGGTCTACTGGCCAAGCCATGTGTTAGCATAGCTTGGGACTGTGCTACTCCTACGGTGAGCCCCTCATATATATGCCTGGGCTAAAGTTAAACACCACCGAATTCAAAAGATGGAATTTTCTCGTGGAGCCATAGTGATCACCACGACGCGGGTTCAATTCCGGTAGTACCAGCTGCCAGTGGTCAAAAGCCTTTTCAGAGCATTGCAGAATTAGCTTCACGCTACAGGGAAATAAATTGGGAAGGGACTGCTGGGTTGGGGTATTTAAATAAGAATAGTTTGCTTCGTACATTGCTCAAGCGCCTCCTGTTGGTCAGGCGGGCACTCATCTGTAAGATTCTAAACTTGCTCATGTTTGGCCATCCTCCGCCCTCATTCTGAGCTTGTGAAGTTTGAGCTTTGAGTGTAAAGAAGCCGCACCTGACAGGCGGGGGCTTTGGAGGAGAGCCGAAAATTTCTCATTTTGATTCATTGGTCCAAAGGACTTGCTCCCAGTCTGTTGGTGTCCAGTCCTTGGTAATTTAATAGATTAATTGTTATCGCTTCGCGCAGCATCCAGTGTGCAACTACGCTTCCCTGCAAATGCAACCTATTCTTTTGAACGCTGAAAACATTATGAATAAGAGTAATCTTAAAATAAATTTAGTGGCACTGTTAAAAAAATCCTAGAATGAGAGACGAAATTCAGGGAAAGCACTGGGTTGATTAATTTTTAAAAAATTATTACTTTTTCTTTCCCATCTATACAATATCACTATTAAGTCTTTTGTCAATGTTACCCTTCCGTGATCTGTAATTTCTTAATACTTTTTGAATAATCACAGACTTTCATATTGGTCTTGATTATTCAGTAAATAAATAGTGTGATTGCTGAACAAACGATCTTAAACGGGGTCAGCTTGAATTATGAAAGCATTTATGCGTTCAAGGGTCAGAGATCTACAGCACGTCATTTGAAAATCCTATAATGCCGGCGTAACCGCAAAGGGGAAGTTGGCCTTTGGGGAGTTAAGGAAAACTAGTGACCCTTTAGTTAGGCATACCCATCTGGAGTCTGTGATCCTGGCGAGTATCTTATTCCAGTCTGTCCTTCACCCCAGTCTGAAGGTGCGCACTTTCTCAAGCATGTCCTGGTTCATTCACCTAGCCACCTCTGTTACTGACCTTAGACGAGTCCCGTTGACTGGGCCTTGCCTGACTGTACACTCTTGTTTGTCCCTGTCTGACTTCATACCATCTGTGGATATTCTCCAGTGAAAGCCTACTGAATTTGTCTTCTTCTTCTTCTTCCTCTTCTGTTAATAAAAGCCAGGATTAGCACCACCTGTGATGTGCTTGGTTCCTGTTCTGAACATGTAACAGAGCAGTCCCTCCCCACTGGTCTGAAATAGCACTCCCCTCACCCCTACTTCCCCAGCCTCACTCATTCCACATTCAGAGTACTTCCGTAAGAGACTATTCTCATTGAACATCTGACACAGAAGGATATAAGAGGGCTGTTGCTATGGGAACCATGGCTTTTTGTTCCCTCTTAGACACGCTGAGCCTTGTTTTCTTAGCATCATGTGAAACAGACGATTAAGGGTCTGGTTAAGTATGAGAATTACAGTCCAGACTTCATCATCTGCTGCCTGGATTATTGGTTTGAAGATAGAGAGTTCCATCATCAGGAAGTTCACATGTTAATTAGGGATGCATGTTAGAGTGCTGTACTCTGACATGTGGTTTCTGAAACTTTGCTAATGTGGAGATCCGGGAGTTCACTGTGCAGCAGACAAATGCATGTATAATATCCGTGAAGGTCATTTAACCTCTTTGTTTAAAACTTGAATTCATTCAAGGAGAGGATCTATGGCTGTGTTTGTATTGCAGTTTCAAAAGCTGAAATTCTGACAGTCTAGGAATAGAAATCTTCCCCTAAAAGGCATTCCAATTCCAGTAGAATTTTTAAAGGGGACCTAATATGCTATTTTTCCAAGTTTATATTTTGGTCTTTGATTCCCTTAGAGTACTCCTGATCGTGCAAAGTAAAGAAAGGGTACTTATTTCACTCGTACTGCCATCCTCAAAAAACCCCATTTGTTGTCCATAGTAGTCTCTGCCTGAAACGCCTCATTGGGGTGGCTATTCCGCTATTGCCCCCACTCCCTGTGTGCCCTCTTTCTTCTGACTGGCCAGTCTGCCATCTAAGCTAAGGAATCAGCGGAGAAATTCTGCTATAAAACGCAGTACATGTGTACAGATCTAATGAAATAAACTTGTTCTAATAAACGCAACGGCGAAAGTGGAAGATGCAGTTCGAAAGTCTGGCAGCTCAAGCACGAATTTTCAATCGGCTACAGTTTGCTACGGCAACAGTTGGTGAGTACAGCGGTTTTACTACTCCTAGCTAGGATGCAGGGGAAGCTAGAATCCACCCCATATAGACACATTTGTAGAACAGGTCGACATGCCCAAGTGGACGGAGACCGTAGAAATCCGGTGGGTCTGAGTTTAGAGGGAAACATGGACAGTGAGGGGCAGCTAAAAGTGGACCAACAGCTTTTGGAGTGCTTCAGTGTGTATTAGGACCTGCTGGTTCGTGTGCATAGCTTGGTGTGTTGTTAGCGTGGAGAAACAAACAGCTTCCGCGCTGGTATATGATGGAGTGGTGAAAGCTCCAAGCTAAATGGCCTTTTTGGAAATTGCTCGTGGTAATGGTTTACTTATTGCTTCGGAATGACCAGCTTTTCCTCGCGGAAAATGGGCGCATTATGGATAGCGTGCGAGAGCTTAACTGAGCTGCGGTTATGTCATGAACATAATAGAGGTTTTACAGACCGTAAGTTCCGTCTGCGTGAACCGTTGCTTATGTGGGGCTAGCGAATCGATCACTTTTACAGGAAAGAATTTAATATTCAATCGATAGCAATACAGCGTTTGTTATACCGAACATGTTAGCCTGTGCGCTTCCCTATTGCTTTCACCGGTAGTATCAGACAGCTTGCCCAGCCATTGGAGATGTATCAGGTTTACCACAATCATGGATAAATGAAGAGATTGTTTCATCAGCACACAAAAACGCACCCCGAGCTCTGCAAAATCTACGTCTGGTCTAACTGCATCCCAACTCGGCAGACACATACAGCACCTCTCCGGTTAGCTTCAACTGTAGTGGCTATAATCAGGCAACCTTATGATGAAACCGCCACATTGATGCTTACCGAAGTAACACAAGCATACCAATCATAATTGCGGCATATAAGTTAACCAGGAGCATTTTTAATTGGCAGCGCACACGAACTAACATGCAGTATCTGATAAGCGGTCATTACTTTAAATGAAATCTGTCACGCAAAAAATTTGTTTTGCGTCCACTGTGAAAGCTGCTTAACGAGCCTATAACGCCTGTATTCGCGTCTTTGTGTTGATTTTGAATGCAGCTAATCTGTCGCGCGAAAAATTCGTTTCACGTCTGGTTTGAAAGCTGCTTGACAACGTGTATTCGCGTCTTTGCATTGACTTTGAATGTACGCTAATCTGTCCTGCGAAAAATTTGTTTCGTATCTGATGTGAAAGCAGCTTTATGGATAGTATACGACAGCTAGAGAGAGCTTGGTTATGTTATGAACATAATACAGGTTTTGCAGACCGTAAGTTCCGTTAGCGCGGACAAGTTGCTCACATGGAGCTAGCGAATTGATCACTTCTACAGGAAAGAATTACCTGTTTAATCTCTGCCTTTTTCGACTTTTTATTAGCCACAACAATTTGTAAAGGGGGATGAAATTATTTTAAGGTAGTGCAGAGAAATCATTTGTAAACCGGCAGAGCTTCTGCGTTTCGCATTGCTTTCATGGTAGCACCAGAGAGCTTGCTCAGACATTTGTGAAGTATCCAGCTGATCCCAGTCATGGATAAGTGAAGCGATCACTAACTGTAGTGGCTACAATCGTGCAACTATATGATGAAACTGCCACATTGATGCTTACCGAAGTAACACATGCATACTGATCAGAATTACTGCATATATGTTAACCAGGAGCATTTTTAATTAGCACGACACGCCAAGTAACATGCAGTAGCTGGTAACCGAGCGGTCATAACCACAGAGACAAACCCTTTTACAGACAGCAAGTTCTGTTATTGTGAACAGTTTTACCAAGCATCTAAATTTCAAACAAGTATTAAATGTTAGCTTCAAATGAGGTTTATGTAGAATTTCCCCTGATATCACTCTTGCATAATCAGGACACAAACATTAGCAACAGTAACTTGGCCACGTTAGCCACTGTGCTACAGCCACAATCAACTGGCTATCACGTCAGGTTGGCTTATGCAGTAAAAGCAACTTACAGCTTCTGTGAGTCTCAGACAGTAGCGACAGATACAGGCTTTATCTTCAGTGATTTTACAAAGCCTGTGTTTGAGGCCAGTTGTTAGTGCTAACTATCGCTAGCGGTCCTGCTAGCCACCCGTAATACGTTAGCTTCACTTAAATTATTTGCTGTTATATGGTTACTTACAGCTTGTGGCTCCAAGCGCTTGATCGATGCAACTGCTTCGGGTTTGAGAAGCAGCTGACACGCTTATCCTGTGTCGAATTATCCTTTATTGACAAAGCTGTCTTTGGTGAAATGCTGAGCACTAACAGCTAACGTTCCCTTTGGCCGTGGCTGTTTGCTACCAGCAAACAAAAAAAGCTACCCACTGATTTCTGGTGGCATCGTCTTTTGGAAGAGAAATATTAGTCTTTTTTTGCGTCCAAAGGTAAACGGACAAGTAGCTTTGGGAGAGATACTGACAAAATTGCACCTCAAATGATCTGTGGTTCTTCTTTTGTATTTCCAAAAGTGTAGACACTACTAAGGCATAGTATGATCTGCCATTGTAAGTGCCTGCTAGAATAGTTTCCGGGCAGGTCCAGCGCAGTGGTTGGCTCTGGCTAGGTATGTACTCATTTGACAGCACAACCTGACGTCAGGTTTTACCCAGATCTCGTGAAATTTCTTGGGAGGAGCTGTTCAGAGAGGAAATCACGCTCACGAAATCACGTTCATGGATTACGGCAAAATCCCTGTATTTTATGTTTACAAACTTTTCCGAGGTTGAGCGTTGACAACCAACATTATAATATTACTAATATGTATTAAAAGAAGGATCAGCATGTTAGGTCCCCTTTAAGGCTTTATGTCTTTCTTGAAGAAATGTGCAAGTGCTCCATTGCTTTTAGTATGAAGGATAACTGCTGTTTTAATGTTAATTTTTTCTCCCAATTGAGTAGCTGTGGCACCTATTCAGAGAGCTGAGGAAGTTTCAGCCAAAAAACCTTCAGCCGGAAAGTCCAGTGTTTAAATGACAGATCTGTACAAAATCATGTGCTGTATTTTTAAAAATAACTTTTTCTATAAAAATATAATATACTTTATTGAACCCCGTGGGGTAATTTGTCCTCTGCATTTGACCCATCCTATAGTTAGGAGCAGTGGGGGACCTGGGGACCAACTCCAGTTCTAAGGCCAGTTCCTTGGTCAGGGGTACTGGTTGGAGTGTTCCTATGAGGCATGTTTTTGTGGGTGGGGGATATCGGAGTACTCAGAGGAAACCCACGCGGACACGGGGAGAACATGCAAACTTTACACAGAAAGGCCCCAGGCCGGATTCGAACCCATAACCTTCTTGCTGTGAGGCAGCAGTGCTAACCACTGTGCCACCGTGCCACCACTTTTAAGTGGTATTGGGGCTTAGAGTTCAATTATGACATCCTGAGAAAATTCTTTTAAAGCTGAAACGTTTTATTTCATAACTTGCAGTTTATTTCATGAGTAGGACCCTCCACACAGCTGTGGGCATAGCCTCCAAGTTAATTATTTATTTATTTCACCTTATTATTATTATTATTATTTTTTTTTGCAAAAGCATGTAACTGTAACTTTGACTGACATAAGAGCTCTTGATTTATATCTCACTTTATCATGCTTATTGCTCTTCATTCACTGTCAGGTCATGTACTGCTGTCATTAAACAGCCTGAGTTACTGTACTCATCCTGTCCTGTCTGCATAAGTGAGTCTGGTCTTTAATTGGGCTTTGGTGGCCTGAAGTTAGAATTCAAAATGTCTTTAATTATGATAATTACTTGGTGAGAGCAATAAATAGAGGTGTGTTCTGAGCATCATGATCATTTAGAGCATTTTTCATGCAATTACCTTCTCTAGAATTCAGTGTTCACTGTTTAGTCATCTTCAGCCCTCATTCCCTCTCCTGTTTTTGCTCTTTCTTGGCTCTTCCATCACTCACGTCTTTCATTCCCCCCATCAGCACACCGTCAATTCTTGTGCTTCAGAAATGCAGTCACCGGTCGAGTTCTGAGTCACACAGAAATCTTTTTGTTGGCCATTCACTTGAATCTGTACTTCTATGTCCATCAACCTGATGCACTGGCAGGGGTGCCACTATTCTGTGGTCTTGTTGTATCTGAAGACTCCCATTACGCTGTCACTCTTAGCTTTATGCCTGACCTGAACCCTTATTATGTCCTTGGATGGGATCTCGGCTGGGAAACTGAGCAATCTGGTCAGAAATAGGTTGGACTTTGCAAACCCCTAAAAAGTGATTTAGATTTAATGTTTTATCAGTAACCTGTGTACTGTAATGTGACTTTGATGTAGTGGTTAGCAATGGATTATCGGCCTCTGATAGCTGAATGGAATCCAATAGTTGCAGTGATTGCGAAGCCACACTACCCCGTTACAACAAATATGTTCCATGGGAAACATAAAGAATTGTAATAATAGCTTGTACAGCACCCCTGGTTAAGATGTGTTCTTTAGCCTCTAATAAATTTTGTTTTTTTCTTAATAATATAGGACCACAATGAAAAAAGAGGAAAATCCAACCTTTAATTCAAGTGCATTTATTCAGTGGGAAAAAAATCCCACATTAAGAAATAATTCTTTTACATCAAACCATGTGTGCCACAATTATTAGCACCCCTGATTATTTGCACAATGTCTCTAAATCATCCGGCGACCTGGGTCCTATCCTCTGCACTCCTCTCTTCAGCTCACTCCACAGGTTTTAAATGGGGTTGAGGTCTGGGGACTGAGATGGCCATGGGAGGAGCTTGATTCTGTGTCTGGTGAACCATTTCTGTGAAGAGTTGGCCACATGTTTAGGGTCATCATCTTGCTGAAAGACCCAGTGACGACCCATCTTCAGCTTTCAGGCAGAGGCCACCAGATTTTGATTTAAAATGTCCTGGTATTTCAAAGCGTTCATGATGCTATGCACCCTAGCAAGGTTCCCAGGGCCTCTGGAAGACAGGCCCACAGCATCACCGATCCTCCCCCATACTTCACAGTGGGCATGAGGTGCTTTTCTGCATACTCATCTTTTGTGCTCCGCCAGACCCACTGAGAGTGTTTGTAGCCAGAAAGTTCTATCTTGGTCTCATCTGACCAAAGCACATGGTCCCAGTTGAAGTCCCAGTACCGCTTAGCGAACTCCAGACGTTTGTGTTTATGATTGTGAGTGAGAAAAGGTTTGTTCCGTGCATGCCTCCCAAACGGCTTGTTGGCATGTAGATAGCGCCTGATGGTTGTTTTGGAGACTTGGAGAGTAGTCATGCCAAGTACAGCCTTCAACGACACTGTATATCTCAATGTTTAGAATGCTTGAATTAAGCTTTCATTCCAAAGCACAATAAACACCAAGCCAGCTCTTCTACTAACTGCGATAAATCCACTTAGCCAATCAGCGATAGAAAATTCCACACTGCCAACAGACTCTGACTGTCTAGAGACTCTTGTTTTTGAGCAAAACAAAAATACGAGTGACATTTCTATGCTGCAAGCTCTGTGGAAAAAACAAAAGATTCCGTAATTTCTCCGTCAAGAATATGTTTCCCTTCATTGGACTTAGTTTTCTCCCCACTGATCAAGTTTTTGGCTGCATTGAGCTGCAGATTTGCAAAAATAACAGTGTGCCACATACAGAGGAGTATTATGACTTATTACAGAAACATGGAAATGTCTTAATGTCTTTGATATTGATTGGCTGGCATTTGGCTTCAAATCACACTTCTGTCTATATAATTTGTTTTGCCAAATAATCACAACAAAGTTCACTTTTTCACAAAATTTCCAAATCCAATCATTCAAACTGTTTCACTGGAGTGCAGATTGCCCTTGTTTCTGATGCACAGAGAAGGGCTATTATTGAGGCTGGTCACTCGTTGATCTTTGCTGTTGCTCCACCACTAGGCCAATTGATTAATATTTTAAAAATGCCCAACTCGGACAGCTCAAATGGGAATCGTGTCAAATCTGCTTTTGAAATTTCTGTTGCATAGAAGAGGAGGTTATTGATTGTGGTGGCTCTGTAATGTCTCCTGTAATACCACAACTTGGTCAAATTACAAATTGCAATAACTCAAACAGTTCTGATCAGAGTCACGTCATACTTTGTGTAATTGTTTAAGGTGTGTATTAAAGCGGGGTTATTGATGCTGCTCACCTATTGACCAAAATTTGCTGTGCACATTCCACATAGTTCTCTGGATGATTTTCTGGATCCTGTACCCTTTCCCGTTGTGCATCCACTTGGCAAAGATATAAACTTAGCCTGTGGGGAGAATGCTGTTATTTTGGGGGATATACCCTACTGTCATCCACCAACAGCATTTGTCTATGTTGTAGTTCAAAAGCTGCATTTTTTAATATATTGAAATGAGTCTTATATTGAAATGAGTTGAATGAACATAAACATTTAAATATTACAATTAAGCAAAAAGAAGAAACTGGGAAGGGGGCAAAAAACTTTTTCTCTGCGCTGTGTTGTATTGAATATCAACAAATCCTGTTATTTTAAGTTAATATTGAGGAGTTATGCAGAATTTTAGCTGACAAAAAAATGACGTGTTCATGAACACATGAAGTGTTCAGCATTCACAGCTGTCTGTCAGCAGTCTGCCATATGGGGACTGGAATAGTTTAACAGCTGGGTACTAATGCATGCAAACTTGTGCCAGTAGCAAAATGGCTGAATTTCACCAGCATTGAAAACATTCAGATTTATCATTTGAATTACTGCAGTATATTTCACAAGTAGTGAATCTACATGCTTAAATAATTTACCGTCCAATATTTTGACTGTAGTGGACTAAAACATGAAAAAACACTGAGTGCCTCATACGCAGAGGACTGGTAACTCATTTGCAGGTGAGAAACAAGTTTGCAGGTTTTATTGTTGTTGTCATACAATCCGGGGGTGCGTTTCCCAAAATCACAGATGCTAATTTACTTGGTTGGACACATTGACTGTGAATGAATGAACTATGTTAGTTGCTAACCTGGTTAGCTACTACGCTTTTGGGAAATGCACCCCAGTTCGGCTACAGGCAGATGGAATGCAGTGCTCAAGGGCAAATCCAGAATAGTAACAAAGTTCAGACAAATAGTCAAAACCAGGAAGTCAGTACGCCAACACCAAATCACAAAGAGAGAATTGAAACCAAAAAGCCAAAACAAAAATCAAACATGGGTAATCAGAAAGACACTACAAACAGGACTAATTATGTAATGTGCAAGCGTCTATATAAGTTGCTTGTCTGTGTCCTCTCCTTGCTGGATTGTTGTTAACTTTCACGCTGTCTGTATATCCTTTGTCTGCACGATAGTGTGAATCTAGCCAGTACCTGTTGAAGCTGTAGAAGCTTTCTTCCTCCATCGCTTTGTAAACATGATAAATTTAACTTTGACACTTTATTAAGGACAGTCATGCACTGCTCTTCTGTAGTTTCACAGCAGAACAAATTCCCACCTGAACACAGTCTTGATACTTCTGTTGAGGCACAGCCCTGCAGGTGGTGCCAGTCGGCTTGACCATGTTGCTGAAGACCTTGGACTGTCCGTTGATGACTATTTGGTGTTACACTTCAGATCGCCTTACTTCGACTGTTTCACCACTGCCTATGCCTGTGCCCGTGAACTTCAGTGTTTCCGGTGTTTTTTTGTGCTTGAGGGCCATTAGTAAATTGCCTATTTAGGCTTTTTCACTTGATCTGCATCTGTTTCCTTTGCCTTTGGGTGAAACGCTAAATAAAGGGTAATGCATGCCATACAAATAATTTATTTCTTTATTATTAGCATTCTCCATATTTTCCCAGTTTTTAGGTTGGCGGCCGTAGGCCAGTGACCTATTGTCGTCACTTTGCGTCCGGCGGCATCATCGGCGTCGGCTTCGTCCATTTCAATCCGTATCTCAAAAACAGTCTGATGATTTTTTTAAATTTGGAGATGTGATCAAATCGGACATCATGTTAATGCTCGACCAAAAATTTTTTTGATTGAATCGTTCATTTAGACTCGGCGACCATTTTTATGTCGAAAATGGCCATTTTTGGCGCTTAGGTGCAATTTTCTCAAAAACTGTCCGATGAATATTTTTTTAATCGCAGTAATGGAATCAGTATCATGACCTGCTTCAACGTTGTTAACGGTGTTTTGATTGAATCGCTCCTGCAACGTGTCTGGACTTCATCATTTTTCGGGCTGTTTTGTGCTATAACTCTCTTAATATAGCATTTAGAGCTTAGGTATGTATGAGGCACCCATTAGAAATCAGGTATGCCGAACATTGTGAGTCAGTCACATTTGACCTTGGGCCTCCAGGTCAAGGTCAAATGGCAAAAATGTGCTATAACTCTCTGAATGTAGCATTTGGAGCTTAGGTATGTATGAAGCACCTATGGGGAATCAGGTATGCCGAACATTGTGAGTCAGTCACCTTTGACCTTGGGCCTCAAAGTCAAGGTCAAATGGAAAAAATGTGCTTTAACTTTCTTAATATAGCATGAGCTTAGGTATGTATGAGGCTCCTATAGGGAATCAGGTATGCCGAACATTGCGAGTCAGTCACATTTGACCTTGGGCCTCCAGGTCAAGGTCAAATGGAAGAAATGTTCTATAACTCTCTTAATATAGCATTTAGAGCTTAGGTATGTATGAAGCACCTATGGGGAATCAGGTATGCTGGACATTGTGAGTCAGTCACATTTGACCTTGGGCCTCCAGGTCAAGGCCAAATGGCAAAAATGTGCTATAACTTGCTTAATATGACATTTAGAGCTTAGATATGTATGAGGCACCTAAAGGGAATCATGTATGCCAAACATTCTCAGTTGTTCAAATTTCACCTTGAGCCTCAAGGTGAAGGTCAAATGGCAAAAATGTGTTATAACAGCTTAATGTGGCATTTAGAGCTTAGGTATGTGTGAGGCACCTATAGGGAATCATATAAGCCAAACATTCTCGACAAGTTGTATATGACATTGGGCGTCAAGATCAAATGGCAAAAATTGCTATAACTTGCTGAATATGGCAATTAGAGCTCAGGTATGTTTGGGGCATCTATAGGAAACCATGTATGCTTAACATTCTTAGGCAGGCAGTCAAACTTGATTTGAAGGAGGAAAATAAGTGTCTGGTTTCATGGCATACCTGAATGGTGACAAGGGAACTCCAGTGAATGGGGAGCGGTGTTAAATATGGTAGATATTGGATGTTACTGGACATGTTTGATTCTCTGTTGGAGCTCTGCTATTTTCCCTTGAACAGAGTAGTTATTCTGAATTGTTTCAAGCTGTATTCAGCATTTTAATGGATTTGTTTATTTATTTATTTTGTAAAATTGTAATCTGTGTGAGTCATGCTAGATAAGCGCTTTTGCTAAATGCCAAAGTGCAATGTAAATATCAATATCCTCAGTTCAAATAGGAGGAAAGGAGGTCGTTTGAGAGAATGGAACAAAAATGTGTCACACTGTATTTGGCATTCTTGAGGGCTGGTATTTTTCTTGTCAGATGTAAATTAATGTGTGAGTCACAGTGTGGACTTTCTGCTTGGACATCAGTGTAACTAACTCTCCATGTTGCTTTCATAATGTTGTTACAACAGTACAGTGTGGTCTCTGGCTGTTACTATAAACTGAATTTATGTTACTCGTGTGTCAATGCTACAATGTATTTAATGGCTATTTCTGTAAGCTGTAGTATCACAGCCATAGGTTCTTCTGCTTTCCATGTAGGGGCAGTGAATTCTTCGTCTACATGAGATGTCAGATATGTTATGAACCTCCATATGAACAGAGAGCTCTCCTTCACCCCAGCTGTCTTTATTAGAGTGGTGGTGGTGAATGGGGTCAGAGGACAGACGCCCTCGTTCTCAAATACTTTACTTCATTTTGGTAGTTATTGGTTATTTTGGATTGTCACCACATGGCTATTGGCTGGATTCTTCTCTAGGGCAGCATTATTGAGCTTCCGCGCAGATGCAATTTTAGGTTGTATTAGTTCAGGAAGTAATTGTAATTACATGGATAAATGAAGGGTTAATACTTTTGTTAAGTGCATTATATTTCCAGACCAAGCATGCGTTTAGTAATATTACAATATACTGCTTCCTCCATATATCCAGTATTCATCTTGACACAAGGGGCACCTTGTGCACTTATTGATTCCTTGTTGTTCTGTTTTCGAAATTGGCTCATTAATCAGTCAGTTATTTTGGTAAAATTCAGGAATAGGGCCTGCTGCTAAGAGCAGGTAGCCACACAGGTCAATCAGATTGATCGGATTTTTCTGTATCTGAATTGTGACGGCTATTCAGAGAAGGGATTCAGCACAGTATTACAGGTGAGTTTATTACAGAAAGTAAAAACCTGATTCTGTATGGTGCTCAGATAGTGACTTATGATGATGTGTTCAGCTGGAACTAGTGGAGCATTAAGAGTGAGCAGTAGGAGAGATTGAGGAGCATGGTGGAGTATAGCACCTGTTCTGATTCTGTTCTGATATCCCACAGCTCTCGCTAATGAATTGCTGCAACTCAAACCAGGGTTAACCGGAGGAAGAACCACTTATCGAGCGCTCTCTTGTTTTTGCTCAGGCCTTGTCTTGCTCTCTTGTCTCCCGGTGACTCCATGAGAAGCTGCTGCCGCAGCTGGGGAAACGTTAGTACGTCACTCCTGGAAAGGATTGGATTGGAGCTCTAATTGCTTTTCCTCTTCCTCTGTCCTGTGCATGAAAGGACAAGAGAGTTTTTCTTCTGACTCCCTTGCTTTTCAGAGAAGAAAAAAGAAAAATCAGAGTGTAGTGCCTCTCTCTGGCCACCTCTTTTTGTCTTTGACTCCGTCTTTCTTCTCTCTCCTGCTCTCTCTCTCTCTCTCTCTCTCTCTCCCCCCCTCTTTTTCTCTCTCTCTCTCTCTCTCTCTCTGTCCTCCACAGAGATGCAGAATCCATATCAAAGAACATCAAAAGATTTTTAGCCCCCGTTCCCCAGTCCTTTTGATATTTCCCTTTTTCAGGCAGACTATGTAACCAACCGTTCGAGTAGCTGTCAGGGGAAAGAGATTTGTGGCTCAGGAATAGGCACAGACACTAAACAATCGGGGCTGTTCTCTAAGAGGAAGCTCAGGCTGAGCGTAAGAAGGGTTCTTCAAAAACATGGAGCCCCTATGCGTGGGCTTAGTTAATTGCACATATTGTTTTTGGGACATACCACCCTTCTTGCAGGGGTTGTTAGGCTCAGGGTACTCCAAAGGGGTTGGAACTACCGGGGGATGAGTGGGCCATGGGCTTAACAGTAAATGTCTCCTTGTCCGACCCTTGTGGCATTGCACTCGTCTTGGTTTGCCAGTCTGCTGCGTCATGAAAAATCCATGTTGGTCCCTTCCAATCCATTGATGTCCTCTATCAGCCTTCCTAAAACGCATCCCCCTAACTGTTATGCCTGCTGCTCAGTTCACCATCTGAGCTGCACAATCTCTGCAGAAGATTCAGATGGAGGGGTCACAGAACTCAATACTCCAGGACTAATCAGTTGTGCTTATGTATGGTGAGGTACTAGGTGCTTTACGTTCTATAAATACACTGAATGAAAATACAAACGCCCCATGTCAAATATTGTTGCCACATGGAGTTAACAACTCTAAATGAGCATATGCTGACTTTTCCTTGTACAAGAGGGATATTTCTCTTGATTTGTGTACCATTTTTAATCCATCTCTCTGTCAGTGAGCATTTGCTCAGTGATTCAGTGATTTCACTCAGTACATGGGTGTGGCTTTTCCAGACTGTGATCAGACTGAATGAGCAGTACCCAGACACTCCTCACACTGGGTACAATAAAAGGCCACCCCAAAATGTCAAATTTTGTCAAAGTCATCATGCCTCAGATGTCTCAGGTCATGCGGGAATGTGCCATTGGCATGCCTAATGCAGAGATGTCCACCAGAGCGGTCGCTGTGCAGCTGAATGTTAACTATCGGACGATAGGCCATTCGAGAGTTTGTTTCCGACAGACGGGCAGTACTGCAAATCAACTACATCCATGTCGGCCGCGTGTAACCACACCTGCACAAGATCACTACATCCGGCTCGTCCATCTGCAGGATTGGCTCAGATCAGCGACACGCACAGCGGATGAGACCGTTGGTCTGCACAACAGATGCATCACACCGCTGATGGTCCGTAATCGCCTGCAAGAAGCCAACTTGCACGCTCGGCAACCTCACCAAGGTCTGGATCTCAGCGCTGTCCGACGTCGGAACCGACTCGCATGGGCAAACGCACACGTTCGATGGCCCTTGGCACACTGGAGAAGAGTGATATTCACAGATGAATCACGGTTCCAGTTTTTTGTTAATAAAAACTCAAAAATTTGAAATGGGGTGTTTATATTTCTGTTCAGTGTATATACGAGTATTCTCTAAACCGGATTACATCAAAAGAAATGGCCTTTGCCTTTGTGTTTTCATTGAGAGATCATTTAAACTTTTGCATTAACATATTGGGGTAACATTCAAACCCTTAAATTCTAACTTTTTGCATACGTTTGCCCTTAAGTAGGTTCAAAGTACAACAAAACAGAACTTTTTTTCATATTTTAGGACAGTATTACATACATATTCTGTATCAGCTGGTTGCAGCGCTTTACTGAAGCTAACTCACACTCATAATGTGAAAAATATACATACCCATGATGCCATGGTTTTATGGATACAGCGTCATGTCGAATGGAAAATATCTAGATCTTGTACATCATTTCATACACATTTCCATGTAATTCAGAGAGAGATATTTGGGATCGTTGGAAATGGGACCTCAACTATAATTTAAAATAGGTCTTGAGTTCCACTGGTTTAAAAACAGCAGCTACATTTGACGGACGCGGACAGGGGACCGTAGGTTCTGTGGTTTTATCTCATTTCAGCCATTAGAAAAACTGGAGATCAGTCTTTAAAGCTAGCTATTAATCCAGAAAGAGGCTCATGTCACAGATATAATACCGATCAATTAAGTCAAGGCTTTAATCTGATTTTATGCTTTAGCTCAGAATAACTTCTTAGATCACATCACAAATATGTGATGAGAATGTTTTTTTTTTTTTGTTTTTTTTTGACAGAGCATTCTAACGTGATGTAAATCACTGATGTGGCTGACTGAGAGCAATAGTGTTCAGCTATTGAGTTACAATATTGAAAAAATTTCCAAAATTTGGAAATCGATGGAGTTCAAACTAATGGTTAGAAATTAGCATCATAATGGGCGGTCATTTGAGGTTTGACAAACATGTTATGATTTGCCCAGTTTCAAGGATATAGTTTTATTTCCTACTGCTTTGTACAGCTATCCTATAGTACTGTAGTGTGGGAGGGCTGCCTGTTCTTGTGCCTGTTATGGTTAAACAGTAATCAATTTTCAGGGATCTAATGCAGTCACAACCACACATGCATAGTAAATCTAAAACCGCTCTTTGTATGACTGTAATTAGAATGCAATTACAGTCATGGAAACCCTACCATTTCCTGCCTTGTTAAAAGACCTGAATCAAGAAAGATCAAGAAAGCCATGGGACGAGTGTTGCGGGGGCGGTAACCGGTTGCGTGTAAGACGCACTCGAGAGCTTGTCTCTAGGAAGCCAGAAGGCAATGAGGCATGCTGGGACTGATTGTCTTTCCGGCTTCACCTGGCTGCCTTGCAGTCTGATTTCTCTGGCCTTCTCTTTTTCATTTGAATACCAGCCAATGGGCTGACAGTACTTCTTCATGGCATTGGAAAACTCGTAAGTGCTCAGACGTGGGTCTTATGTTTCGGTATGTCTCACTGTCTTTTGTTAGTGCTGATGACTATGTGGACGGAACTATATGGCCATGTGGCACTGCGCACAGCAGCTCAGACATGCGACGGCACCTGGGGCATGCCCTTTAATTCTGGGTGAGAATAAACACTGTGGAAAGAGGAGAGTGATCTCATCTTTGGGCGAGATACAGTAGTGTGCAGTGATCATGATAAAATTAACAACATGAAGATAGCTCAGAAACCAAGTACTATTCAAGGATTTATTTTATGTAATAGTGTATCATATACATGAAAATAAGCAAATAGATGACAATATATTGTAAAAATAATGTCTCTTTGAGAGAGAAAAAAGTCAATATCTAGTGTGGCCACCCTTTGCTTTGATTACAGCATCTTTCAGGCATTTTTAATTTTTAATTTTCACATTTTTAGAATTTCCTCACTTGCTGAACCATTCCATATAGTTTGAAGTTCATTCCAAATAGAGTCTTTTGATGTTGCAACAGATTTGCTTAATTGGATTAAGGTCTGGATTTTGAGCTGGCGAAATCATCACTTTAATGTCACCAGATGTTTCCTTCAGACTGATAATTCTTGCACAGCTTAGAAGTGTGATGAGGGTCATTATCTTGTTGAAAATAAAATCCCCAGCCAATCAGACTCTTTCCAGATGCAAAGTGTGCCACACAAGGATGCTATGATACCTCTTTTGATCCACGATACTGTCAATTTTTATGAGGTCACAGCTCCTATTGAGCAGACTGAATCCCAAACTGTTATATTACCCCCTCCATGTTTCCCCGAAGGGGTTAAACAGTCATTTTTGAAGTGTTCTCCAACTGTAGGGTGCACATAAGTTCTGTGTCAGGGTGAGAAATTTAGATTCATCGTTTCAGAGGACTTGTTGCCAGTCCATTGTTGTCCATCTTAGCAAATGCAAATCTTTTTGTGATGTTGCCAGCTCTTGACAGCAACATGACCAATTGGACCATTTTTACATAGGCATCTGGAATAGTAGATCTTGATCATTTCATTTCCATACTTCTGGCACTTATTGTCATTTTGGAGTTGTCTTGCTGTCAATCACTGATCTTTTTACCTTCGCCAGCGACTTCGCTGACGAAGGTAATGTTTTGATCCCCGTGTATTTATTTGTTTGTGTGTCTGTGTGTATGTGTATCGAATAACTCAAAAAGTACCAAACGGAATTTCATAAAATTTGGTGGGTTGATTTGGCATGACCTGACGATCAATCGATTAGATTTTGGGAGTGATCGGGTCAAAGGTCAAGGTCAAGGCCACGAAAAGGTCAAAACCGACTTTCGGCCATATCTCGGTCAATTTTTATCCGATCGGCATGAAACCAACGCCAGTGGCGAGGGATTCAGTGGCGTCGGCGAAGGTATGCGCTCTACCGAGTGCCCGTTCTAGTTTGTTTGTGTGTCTGTCTGTCTGTGTGTATGTGTATCGAATAACTCAAAAAGTACCAAACGGAATTTCATAAAATTTGGTGGGTTGATTTGGCATGACCTAAGGATCAATCGATTAGATTTTGGGAGTGATCGGGTCAAAGGTCAAGGTCAAGGCCACGAAAAGGTCAAAACCGACTTTCGGCCATATCTCGGTCAATTTTTATCCGATCGGCATGAAACCAACGCCAGTGGCGAGGGATTCAGTGGCGTCGGCAAAGGTATGCGCTCTACCGAGTGCCCGTTCTAGTTACCTTCGCCAGCGACTTCGCTGACGAAGGTAATGTTTTGATCCCTGTGTATTTATTTGTTTGTGTGTCTGTCTGTCTGTGTGTATGTGTATCGAATAACTCAAAAAGTACCGAACGGAATTTCATAAAATTTGGTGGGTTGATTTGGCATGACCTGAGGACCAATTGATTAGATTTTGGGAGTGATCGGGTCAAAGGTCAAGGTCAAGGCCACGAAAAGGTCAAAACCGACTTTCGGCCATATCTCGGTCAGTTTTTATCCGATCGGCATGAAACCAACGCCAGTGGCGAGGGATTCAGTGGCGTCGGCGAAGGTATGCGCTCTACCGAGTGCCCGTTCTAGTTTTGACTTGTCATACACAAATAACAAACATCTGTTTTGCAACTCTACTGCCACCAGTTTTCAGCAATCTGGTCTCTTTGAAACAGTTGGTGTTTCTTACAGTGCCATGACAGCATTTAACATCTTCAGCATCATTTAAGGCCATAATGCGGCTATGAATGTGAGGTATTGTTCAGGAACCAGTCGCGAGAACACAGGATTGCAGGTAAAGAGATTTTATTAAGCAAGGTGGGTAACCCCCGCAGGGCCGAAGGCAAAGGTACAGATTCCACAATCCAAAAGTCACAATCCAGGAGGGCAGAATCAGGGTCAAAAACCAGGGCAGCAAACAGTACTCGTGGTCAGGCAAAAATAGGTTCGGTACACAGGCACAGGTTTGACAGAGAAGCAAAAACCAAATACCAGTGGGTGAAATCCAAACCGTTAACAGGGCAGCAATCACAAAAATCGTAGTCAGGCAAAAAAGGGTTCATAAACACAGAAGCAACAATAATCCAAAATGCAGAGCCAAAAATCGTAAGTCGGATGGTCCAGTCAGAAGAGTAACTCTATGAGTACAAGGCGAATACGAAAAGCAGCACAGGTAAACAAGAGAAACGTTCTGACAAGGAAGTGCTGTGAAAAGACATCTAATATACACTCCTGGGAGATCATATGATGTTCACACAGGTGCAGGAAATGAGGCTAATTACAAAGGAGGGAACAAGAGGGAGAACCTAATCACATAAAATAGGCAAAAACCAAAACGCGGACACGTATCACGAGACAAACCTATAGACAGACATACGGCTCCGGTCAAGGAGTTCTAACGTGCATAGATAATGGGAGATATGGCAGCGCGAGCTGATGTGGAGAATCCACAGAAACACAGCAGAGAAGATTAGGGAGAGACAAGGGGCGGAGACTAGAACAGGTTGAGTGCTCAGAGCTTGTTAATCAATTAGCAAGTGCAGCTATCCAATCCCTAGTGCTCGTTAGTAAGTTAGTATTATATACAATGTTAGTTGGATTAGTAATTCTAGTGAAAACAACAAACTGTTAGTATTGGTTTGTAAACTAGAAAAGTAAGGCGAAGGAAGTAAACAAGATTGGAAGGAATGGTTGAAATCCTGAAACCATTAAATCACCAGAAGAGTGGCACGCAATACTGGGGCTGTGAGCAATGATGAGACAAGAGACCAGACAGGGGGAGACAAAGTGCAATGCATGGTAGAAACAAAAACAGAGACCGGAATGAAACTATGGTAAAAAGTAAAACATGGAATAACTAAACTAAGACAATACATGAACAATTCTGTTACCAAATCACAATACACATTTCAAAGAATAGTCAGACATTGCAGAAATCCAAATCCAGTGTCATGGAATTTGGCCTGCCGGCAAGAGACAAAGCCGGCGGGCGCTGGGACCATGTTCCCAAAAAGCGGTGAGGGACCCAAACGCATAGCCTGAGTAAAAATAGACAAATCTTTAATTTAAAATATAAAGATTAAAAGCGTCCCAGAGGGGAGCAGCAGCAAGACAAAATGTTTCTGGGCTCAGGAAACAAAGAAACAGTATACTGCTGCACCAAGATAGGTGCAGCCCATTCTTAAATACTAAAGCTTCACCTCCACCTTAACGAGCAATAGGTGTGGCTCGTTAAGGTGGAGGCAAAGAATGCAGCAGGGGGAAGGGCCTGCAGGCCAACACCATGACATCAAAATCAGACAGAACATCAAAACATGGCAAAGCAGATCAGAATCATAACAATGAACCCATATTTTTACCTCAATATATTAGTGGGAATAATTTTTTTGTTCTCATTGCCTACAATAGTACTTTTCAAAACACTTTCATCAAAAAATTAAGTAATTAAAGTAATACATTTGGACCCCTTTATCGACAGAAATGGTGGGGTATAATCATCACTGCTCACGGCTAGTTCCGAAATTAAGTGTTCTAGGAACTGGTGAGAGGGATGTCTTCAACGATGAGACCTACTGAGGTCCTAAATCATGCTGAGCTACACTGGGACAGTGACTGTTTTATAGTAGCAGTCATTATCAGCACTGCAACCAGTTGGCTGTGGGGTTGCTTGTTGAACTGTTCGATTGTGAACACCGACATGCTTTTTAACACATGCATGCAACCCACACAGCCGTGCTTACACATGCACACATATGCACACATAGCCAGACTGACAAACAAATGCATGTGCATGCACATATACATCATATTATCAATTATCATAAACTACCTCTGACAATACATGCTCTATTTGAATATGGATGCAAAGCTGTTTTGCCAAATTACTGTGAAATAGATCGTTATGCTCAGTTTGATAAGAACTGCAGGAGCCAGCTGAATCAGCTCATCCACAGTAACATTTTTTTTCTGACGCAGCCTTGGAGAGTTTTTGCCAAGGTTTTAAAAAGCTTTAGCCCATGGTTGCGCTCCCGTGTGTATCCCGCACAATGGGTTTGCTAAGTTAACCTTCTGTGTATTATGCCACACCCTATAATTCCAGTGAGTGGAGTCCAAGTGCCACCCTTATGCAGTGTTTGTGGTGATGTTTTGTGTCCCAGGTGAAAGTGGTCCCCCCGGTTCCCATACTCCTTAACTTATTGTAACCACAGCTGACTGTTCCCTTATAGCACAGTTGTTGGCCATAACAGAGCTTTAACAATGACAAGAGAGCACTGGGTGTGTTTTAGGCTGTTTTAAAGATAAAGATACCTTTGTCATTGCATACACAATGAAATTAAAAAAAAAAAATTGGAGAGTTGCATGTTGCATTTTTGGGCACGGTGGCTCAGTGGTTAGCACTACTGCCTCACAGCAGGAAGGTCATGGGTTCGAATCCGGCCTGGGGCCTCTGTGTGGAGTTTGCATGTTCTCCCCGTGTTAACGTGTGTGAGGTACGATTAAGGAACCACACGCGAGAATCAAAATGCCAATCTTCGTAAAACTTTATTAGTTCCAAGTCGAGACCAAAAAGCACAGAGATTGCAGCACCGGAAGAATAATCAACAGTAGTCGAGGGACAGGCAGGGGTCAAAACCAAAGGATCAGAGTTCGCACGGTACATAACAGTAAGGCAAAAATTCGAAATCCTAAAACAGGCAATGGTCATACACAGGGCGTCAGTAGAAGGAATCGTTGTCAAACAGGCAGGGGTCAAAAAATCCAAAGTTTCAAACAAACAAGGCTAGGCAATCTCGTGATCATACAGAAGGGAGTTGAGGACACAAATCACAATTGGCATACACGGCTCTCAGCACAAAAGGAAATGATCAACGTTCTGACAAAGTCAGAACCGCAGTGAGGACTATAACACTCCATTTACACATGGCCGGTTATTCTCATAAACGAATATTTCACCGTCTCAGTTTTCAAAAATAATATCATGCACACGTATCAGTTTTCAGAAAAGTTTTCGTTTACACGTACCCGTGTATATGCCGTCAAGAGCATATTGAACCTGTAGGTGGTAGTGTAACGATAAGATCAAGCCCGCGTTAGCCAATCAGAATCCCGAAAATAGCAACAACAGAAACAAATCTCGATCATCCATGATTACCACCTGATTTCTGCTGCCCAAAACTCTGTTTTTCTCAGTTTACTTGCAAACTTGCAAAGTTTTCCAAAATCTCCACTCTGGCCGGAGTTTTTAGAAAGAATCCTTTTTAGAGGAGAATTCTCCGTTTGTGTGTAAACGAAGGGCACAAACGCACGGAAATGTCGCTGTTTGTCAAAATAACTGTGTCCGTGTGAACAGGGCGTAAAGACGGAAGGGAAGTCACATGCTATGCAGAGAACAGGTGAGCAGGATCAGACTAACGGAATGAACAAGAGGAAGTACCTAACTACATGAAATTGGCGAAAGCCAAAACACGGACAGGGATGACACAGACAGCCTATGACAAGCCAAGGGCTCAGGTTAGGGAGTTCTAAAGTGCACAGAGTGAGCAGCAGAATTGTGTTTAATCAGGTGCAGAGAATCCGCTGATGCACAGCAAAGTAAATTGAGTCAAGGCAAGGGGCGGAGACTAGAGCAGAGCGAGTGCTGAGAGCTCGTTAGTCAATTAGTAATATGCTGCTATACAATCCCAAAGTGCTCGTTAGTGAGTTAGTATAAATGTACAAGGTTAGTTGCTGTTAGTAGATTAATAATAATTATAAACTGTCAGTATTTGTTAGTAATGATAGAACAGTAAGGTGAAGGAAGTAAACAAGATTGGAAGTGTTGGAACCACAGGGGGGTGGGATTTTTGACGGGGGTTTGTGGTCATATATGAAGGCACAGTGTTTTCTGAACAAGGATTTGATTTAAAGCAGGATACTTTGATTACCACACAGTTATTAAAGGCTGTATCAGCGATATAACATCCCTATTATTGACAGTAGAAATGTTCTCAAAACACAACAGAGCTGCTCGCCCCTCTCCTTCAGAAGCATGGAACATGAACGCACTTTTCTTAAAGTGAAACTTCTCAGCAAAGCTGCTTTCACACTGAACGCAAAAGGAATTTTTGCGCGACGGATTACATTCAAAGTCAATGCAAGGTGTGTTTTTGCATTGACTTTGAATGAAATCTGTCGCATGAAAAATTTGTTTCGCATCCGATGTGAAAGCAGCTTAAGAATGGCTCACTCAGCTGGGTAAATGGCCGTGTACAGCTCATTGTGATAAAAGCCCGGTATCATTCCAAGCTGATACAAATGACTTATTTCAGGAAAATTCCACAGATTTTAATTTTCACATTTTAAAACATTGTTCTATCTTGAGGTCTTTTGACTTGGAATGAATTGAATATACGAACTGTTGATCATTCATGACAGCAAATTAGCTGACTTTCCAACATGTATGGTGAAGAATTAAAAGTCTCCAGAGAGTTATTCATTATTTTGTACTTTGAAGAGTTCCTTGTGGTAGAAACTGACTGTGCTTTTAATAAATGAAGTCGTTGTTGTCTATTTCCGTAATAAAACAAAACGAAAATGAAAACTGCTGTTTGCAAAAAAATAAAATAAAAAAACGAGCAATATGCGGGCTGAAAATTTTGTTGAAATAAATTATATATTCCACAGAGAAATGGAACGCTCAAATATTCGTCCGACCGAAAACGATGAAACGCCCAAACGTGGTCGGATAGCTCTCCTAACAGAGAATTCTTCTCAGTGTTTGCACTTCAGTGTCCTCTGTTTCGGACACGCGACCGCAGTCTGCAGTTTCAGGAGGAGAAGAAACTCTGAGTTATTTGAAAACCTGCCAGCAAGCAGGTTTGCTTCACGGAGTATGTTGCCTCGGTAACTGACTCAGAGTTGGACTGAACTCACATTGTTAACAAACTCATAGTTACGACTAACCCTGCTTTCTGAAACGGGGCCCAGCTCTACTCACTTCAAGTAGAAACAAGGCAATCTGGGTGTCAGAATTAAAACCATTCAACTCCTGGAATTCTCTCCAATGTTGGCATGCTTTCCCTATGTTTATGTGGGACTTTGCATAGCTGCGATCGCGTTCCTTTTTCCTCGACATGCACTTTTTCGGTTTAGCTTCTCTTAGACGCTTAGCAGACTCAGTGTGAGCTTTGGAAAAGAAATACGAAATCCGCTTCCGTGACATTGTCTTGATCGTTGCTTGAATTTACTGCCTTTGCGACCTAACTGGAAATGAACAATGCGCATGCTTATGTATCAAAACAAAGGAGATGTTTTCCAAAGTGCACGGGTTCTATAGGCTACATGTGGCACATGTCATTAGGCTGCTTACAAGATATAGAAAGCATTTTTTTATGATATGAAAGACATAGGCCTAAATGTAAGTCTGACACAATTGAATTCAGATTCTTATATATATTGGGGCAGCATGGGGCTGATGGAGGGGTCGGGGGAAGCGCCCCCCCCCCCCAGCCCCCGTTCCAACGTCTATGATTGGAAGGAATGTTTGGAAACCCAGAGACCATTGAAATCACCTGCAGCAGTTAAGCACACAGACTGGGGAGATGGACTGAACCAACTAGATCACAAGACAGGGGAGACAATGGTGCAGTGGAAATCAGGAATGGCAAGAACCGAAAACCGGAATGTACAATAAATGGAAAATCATAAGAATAAAGACATGAAAAGCACAAAAACATGGCAAAACAGGGCACGACAGATCAGAATCATTACGGCGTGGGTTTCCTCCGGGTACTCCGGTTTCCCCCACCCACAAAAAACATACATTATGGGATGTATGGCTGTGTGTGAATGTTTGGTGGTGGTCGGAGGGGCCCTAGGCACGTACTGGCAGCCACGCTTCCGTCAGCCTGCCCCAGGGCAGCTGTGGCTACAAAACGTAGTTTACCACCATCAGAGCGTGAATGTGTGAGTGAATAGTGTATCCATTGTGAAGCGTCTTTGAGTGCCTAGAAAAGCGCTATATAAAACTGATGCATTATTATTATTATTTATTTATTTATTTTATTTTTTTAATGTTTTTGAACGTGTGGTTTCTCCACCGGGATGTCGCTGTTTGTTTTTGTTTTTGACTCCTCCGATCACATAGCATACACCATTCAGCTCTGTATAAGCATTGGAATAAGGAGTAAAAGGGTCTCTTCCTTCTAAATTACTCCAATACTTTTACATATCCAATCTCAAACTTTTTCCTCTTTCAGGCACTATCCGAAGCAGTCATTCACCATCGTCGCAGACACCCCGGAGAACCTGCGCTTGAAGCATCAGAGCGAGCTGCAGAGTCAGGTGAGGGGAGGAGCTGTTTGACCCCGTGCCGCCATGCGATCCCCTCGCCATACTGTCACCCAGTGTCCTGCGAACTCCGGTCTGCGCAGTTAGTCGCTGTGGTGTACCACCTGGCCATCTGTCTGGGCCACCCCATGCTGCAGTCACACATGAGGAGCCAAGGCCAGCAGTAGAGGCACAGATAAGGCAGCGCTGGGAACAAGCTATACTTTCTGGTGGAGACGATTGGGGTTTATTCAGGTGCAGGTCACAGATCGTGCTGAGTCCTCTAAACCTTGTTGGCAGGAATGTTGCTTCTGCTCAAGATTCCCTTTTTGCTTGCAGAGATTGTCAGGGATTTTAAAATCTTTTTCCTCAGGCCTTCATGCCCGCACTTGCCACCCCAAACCCCTTTTTCTATTTGACCTCCAGGTCCATCATCACAGATTACTCTCTGGTTATCAGCCGCACTGCACTGATGAGCTGAATTTAATATTTGCAGCTTATGTGAATTACCCATATTGGAAAAGATCATTCTCATTTACCGTACTCACAGCTGAATGCGTGATATTATAACCACCATGAGAGGCATTACTCATGGTCGGCAATTCATTTTTTGCACAGTGGACATGATAATACAAATTCAGTAAGCATTGGTCAGAGAGAGAGCCTCTTGGGGATGCTCTTCAACGTATATGAGCTTCTCTCCTCTTAAACCCTGCGCCCCTGTCTTCACCTGCGCCTACTCTGTGGCCTGTGGTAAAAATGTTGTGTCAGCTCCAAATGTTTAATCTAAAAAGCTGACAGGGTTTCAGAAACGCCTCCACTGTGTTATCCATCACAAATAGAGCTGTGAAGGCCTGGGTGCTGTCTGTAACTCGCAGCTTTCTTGTGCAGAACAATTTGAGATCACCCCAGTGCATGTGACTTGGCTTAATGGTGCATATTTTGGGTGCACACTTCATTAAAACAAGAATTATCCCCGCTTGGTTATCATGATGGTGATGGAGCATCAAAATACGGTGGCAGAGGTCCTTCAAGGTTCAGTCTTGGGTATCATAGTATTCAGAACCACGGTTGTCTGAGTGGTGGAATTTCTGCTGAAAGGTAAAATTCAGTCGTTATTAAATGGGCTTGTCAAATCAATGGGGTTATTCACATATTCTTTTTTATAATAATGATGACATACAGTGTCATGTTAGGAGAAAATCAACCTTGATTATCTAGCAATGAACATTTTGGAGCTTTTGATGGAGCGGTATTTGTTTGCAAATAAGCAATGGCATTATGATTCCAATACATGTATACATTCGTCTGAATTTAATGCTGAAAACCGGTATGTTGGCTGTGCTTTGTTTGTGTTTTTGTGAGACTGGTGGAAGGGCTGCCATTGATCTTTGGAGCGGCAGAAGGCTTGCTGGTATACAGGATGTGTCTCATGCCAGGTCAAAGGGGAGTGGCAGATTGTGGGATTTTGGTGGTAGGAGTGGGACAGCTGTCCTCTCGGTGGTCTCTCTCAGAGTCTTACTGGCGTCAGCGGGCCAGTGCTGCCATGTAAGTGAGGTCCTTTTCTCACCAGTATCTTTGCATCTTCAGTCCTGGTATTACAAGCAAAACCATGGCTGGAGGTCCCTGCCCTGTCCGCCCTACCCAGTTTTTTTTTTTTTTTTTTTTTAACCTGCTATTTCAGAATGTTCTTACTTTTATGTTCTTGTTTCATGCATATTCTCCCTTAATTTAGTCCACTATAACCTGAAGGAAACTTAAATGCCCTATATTAGGCTGTTTGTGTCAGGGTATTATATTATTGGATGTCCAATAGTGAGGTTTATTAGACGTTTTACCGAGAGTGCCATAAAAATCTATAATTTCTTGGCAATAGCTACCTGTCATTCTGTCCTCTGTTGTGGGTAATATGCCCTGCTCTGATTGGCAGACAAACAGAGATGCCAGCCTCTTACACTGAGTGTCAGGGGATAGTGACTGATACAAGAGAAAAAGAAAGAGAAAGAGAGAGTTAAGAGGTGGAACGTGTCTGCTAAAGGGTCTGTTTGACTGCATGTGTTACCCTATGGCAGGGATAATCAAATCTGTGTTCGGATTTGGCAGGGAAGACACCAGGCACAAGATGAAAAATAACAATAAATATTTATTTACTAGGTAACACTTTACTTAAAGGTATCGTCATAAGAGTGACATGACGCAGTCATGAACGTGTCATAAACATTATGTCAATGTCACAAACGTTGTCATTAAGTGTCATGCAGTTTTTGAGATGACAAGTTGACATTTTTTGGGTTTTCTTGATCCTGACAACTTCTTCATAAGTGATGTGACACTGTCATAACTGTTACATGACACATGTAACAGTTATGACAGTGTCACGTCACTCTTATGACGGTACCTTCAAGTAAAGTGTAACCATTTACTAAAACAAGGAAAGCTACAATGTACCAGGGCCAACAAAAAACTTCACCCAATGTGCTGAAAAATGGAACAAAGGTACACTGCACAGAGCTCATGAACTAGGAAACTAAAACGTCCACAAACTAAAGATAATACAGAACTAAGAGGGCAAGACTAGGCAAAATTCGAACGATGCTTAGATACTTTAATACAGGTAAGTAAATGCTCATGAAAACACCGTGGAAGATAAGGCTAGTGGCAATAATAACCCATGAAACAAGAGGCAAAGGGTTCCATCTGCAGCCTTCCTCCAGCCTCTCCTAGATATAGGCAAGGACAGTGGGAACAAGGAACACCTGGGCTGCACATGAGGAGAAAAGCATGTGATAACGAGACATGGGGAAGCACAGTGGAAATGCAGATTCAGACACAGACTAATCAATTAAGCAGTGACGAACTCATTGAGAGTAATGAGCGAGTTCAGCATGGGAGGACCATTACAAGATTAAGGGAAAGTGGAGGAGTGAAAATTTGAACAGAATAGCACAGACATCTTAAAAACGGCAAATATAGGAACTCAAGCCAACCAATGCCCTAACTAATTTAGTAGCAATTAGTAAGTGCCTGTCTAATAAAACACCTGCCTGTGCATTGTTAGTAAAGGGGTTAGTAATTATTACTAATAAAAAGTCAAACAATCACTCAAGCTTAGAGCAGGCCTGGATATAGAACAGCTGTGAAGGAAGTGAGGAAATGCCAAAAGCCACTCCTGAATGCAGTGACGAAGCAAGAGACTAAGAGATGACAAAAACATGAAATGGACAGTGGACGTGGAGAGGTGGGATCAGGCTGGCAGACCGGGCAGGGGACCCTGAAATCAAGCAAACACACACGACTAGAGCGAGACAAAACATGAACGTGACATGGCAGAACACAGCAATCTGGTCCTCAAATCCACATCCAGCCTTGGTTTTCCTTTCTCCCCGACAACTAACTGAACAAGTTGTGCTTCTAATTGGCCAGTCTGTCTTTAGAGCCACTACCAGGCGCTACCAGCTTGGAAAACCTGGAGTTCTCAGCTCTCAAGGAAGGTGATTTGATGATCTTTACCCTTTGGTGTCTTCTGAACATATAATGGGTGCTCACAAAATGAATAAAAGTGAATAGAGTTTTAACTTAATCTGTTGATTAATTGGGGCTGGTCGAAGAAAATAATTGTATTTATCTTTCTCTCAGATTAAATATGCCTAAATTGTCAGGACCTAGCAGATTGAATTCAACATGGTAAAGACTTTTAAAATCCAAGAAAAATTGACCTTTTAATCTGGCCAGAGAAATATGCAAAACTCTTGGTATAAGGTTATGTTGTGTTAGCAATTAAGCTAACACTCAGCAATATTTGTTTGTTAAGCCTGTCACCATGTCACCTTTGTTAACAAGGTAGTTATTACTTAAAGCATAGTTGAAAATCATGAGTAATAATTCTCAAGTGCTGCTACGCCTGCTGATGTTTGAGGCTTCTTGGAAGTTCCATTGAGAACTTGTCATGGTTTGGGAACTCTTTTTGTTGCTCTCGTCCGGGACGATATCGTTTTGCTCCCAATCGGATTCCTGGGCCAGCTGGCATTAATTGGGGGCGTTGCCCGGACTCTATTTAAGCTCCAGTTTCGCCTCGCGTCCTTTGCAAGAGTGTCAGTGTCATATTTGCGCTTTAGCCGGTAAGGTCTTTAGACAGAGTACTGTTAAGGACTTAGCTGCATATTTGAGGCCTAGTGATAGTAAGAGAGGGAATCTTTGTTTTATTTTGCCCTTTTCTTTTGGTATCTTCGAGCTCGCCTATTTTTCTACCTCGGACGGCGTCAGGTCCGTTGGTAGTGTGAGTCTCGCATTTCTGTCTAAGTCTCTCAGCACGCTGCGGTTTTTGCCTTTTATTTCTGGCTGCTGCTTTTGGCATCCGAATCCTAACAGCCATCACAGAACCTAGTAACTCTTTTTCAAGGATGCCCTGGGAGATATGCCAGAAAGAATAGTTTCTTGTGAGCAGGGTTAGAGAGAATCATTCGTAAAATCTCTGGAGAACTTTTGTTGCTCAAGGGCCCGATGACAGAGCTCTTCCCAACATGATCTGTCCGGATCAATTTAGAATCCCAAGTCCCACAGGGGGCTCACAATTTCTTCGTGGAAACGCAGAAGGAAGTTGTCCTTCTGTAGTAAGATTTTAGAAAATAATGGTTCTTGTTCAAAAACAGACCCCTGTAAAAATTACAAGCACATGCAGGCAGACTTTAATTACATTCAACCAGAATATTGCTGCTGACAAATACAAAGTAAGTAACGTTAGTGCTACAAGGGAGATGGGTAGCTACAGAGCTGGCAGGTGTGAACTATGCAGAGCAAATCTGTCTTGTATAAAACTACGGGCATTTCAAACTGAATGTTTCAAATAGTTAAGTGGAGAGGAGGGGTCTTACAGCTCAACTGGGGGGGATCCTCAAAGTCAACCTTATCTGGGCTGTTTGAGATAGTGGACCACTGATAAGCTGGGCTGCATCAGGCAAAAGGATTTTCCATTATATGGGCTCTTTAAGGGTCTCTCTTAATGATTTTATCTTTAAATGCAAGTGGTGTTTTTGTGAGCTTGAAGTGATGTATGTTTAATGACCATGCTTATTTTGTCTTTTAATTTCCCATCATTAATACAGCCAAAGGTGATTTAACAGACTATTTTTCGGTTTATTTGTCAAAATAATCTGATAGGAGAAGCATTCATTTTTTATTGAAAAGACAGGAAGGTATACTTGGGTTAATGTAGTTTGAGTGACACAGGGAAGCTTCTCTGCTGAATGGATGTCATTGATCTGCTCAGCTGATTGGAACATCATTGATATGGGCTGGTTTGCCACTGCTGTGGCCTATTGTCGAAGCTGATGTTTATTTCATCTGGCTCTTTAATGATGCTGGTTTATGAGATATTTGTGTTCCATTATGGAACTGTTTTATGGGTTTCAAAGGGAGGTGTCCGTGTGCCATCTGTCTGAGACTTGTGGAGATATTGTTGTGCCAGCTGTCTTTGTTGTTTTGTTTGGTGTTTAAAGGACACACCAGTATTCCAGTGTAGGTAAAAATTTCTGACAGCAAACGTCCTTTGTGTGATTGACATTTTTTGTGCTCAGATGATTAATATACCTTAACGCTGCCTTTTCTTGGAATTAGCATTTTCCCTTTTCTGGTGGGAAGCCTTCGCCAATCCTCTGGGTTGTCCCTCACAAGCCATTTTGGACTCAACTATATTTTAATGTTCATTAGACCCCCTCATCCAAAATGGATTACACTACTTACATTATTTGCTCATATAATCCAACCGATCAGCTGATTATTTGTTTGAGATGATGCGTTAGAAATGAAACACACTGTCTTTGAATCACCAGCTTAGTTCACTGACCACGATTCTACATTGCCAGCCTGCATGTGACATCTCTGGCCCATAGATTCATCCCCACCCCTCACTGTTATCGCCTCATGGTGAGGTACAGCACACCCTGAGGGCCATCTGCGTCCACACAGCCAGACACAGATGCTCTGCCAACTAACCCTTGCACCTCTGTTTATAAAGTCCTGAAACCTTTCCTGAAACCTCCAAACCTTCCTGCTCAACATGGTTATTACCACAGGTGTGGAGTTGTTCTTGAAATTTGCCTGTGAGCTATAAGGCATCATAGTGGTTCATTAGTTTAAATTTTTCCAAAAAAAATTATTTTTCTCATATCTTGACATGCGATGTCTTTGCGACTTTACCCTACTGTTATTATTCTTAAACTTTTCCACGATAATTTCTGGTGTCCGGCTCCTCTTCCACTTTATTGCTGGAGAACACTGTTGTGGTCTCATGAATGGTTGTGTGTTGCGTCGGCTGCCCTGGTTTCTAAGCAGTCCACAGGTATTGTAATATTACACTGCACAACTCATGACATCTGTAGTCAAATAGAATACGCACCTTTTCTCATGTGATGTTTTAAAATATTGTCATTGCAGACTACTGTTTACATTTCTACCCTGCTTCCTCACTAAACAAAGTGAATTGACTGCACAAAGGAATATTTGTCCTACAGCGCATACATTTGCATTCTTTGAAATTCTTGAATGTCTTCTTTTGTGACTCTGGGTGTTCTGGAAGTACACCTTTGGTAAACATTTATGGCCCAGAAAACTGACAGGTGCAGAATGGTGGAGAAAAATCATCCAAAAATATTTCCTGATGCTTTGTCCTACACAGACACTTGTGTTGGTGGATAAATCACATAAGAAGCTCCCTGTGAAACCCTGTAAATATATTCACATTTGACTTTTAATGCGTTGAACTTATAGGCGTGAATGTTTTTTAATTCACTGTGCTGATTGCCAGGGCTCTCATTTATAAACGGTGTGTAGGCACAGAAAAAATGCCTACGTCCTATTCCTTGCAGACTTAGGATTCACAAGACCATACTTGACATTACAAACATGCAAAATCAATAGAATCTTGCACAAATGTGTAATTAAATAAGTTGCTTGCAGTTTAGCTTAACAACAGTTTTATAAAATTGAACCATGCTCTGCTTTTCTTTCTTCTTTTTTTTGCATAGGCTACACAGTATCTCAGAATGAAATCAACACAGTTTTTTACAAATAAGATTTTCCCCACCAAAAAAGATTAGTTACCTTTTAAGAAGGGGGTCAGTAATCACTTCAAATCTGTTCAAGACTACCGTGGATGTGAGGAAAAGCCCAATGGATTATGTTGATCCTGTTGAATGGTTATGGGAGAGGATCTGATTATGAGATTGTGGGTTGAGGGGTGCGACACAGTGTGAGCTGGGTGGCTTTTAGGAACAGCTTATGGCAGCAGCTCCAGACCCTCCTTCCAGTACAAAGTCATAGTAGCATCTCACCTGGACAATTGTACAGACAGTGCTGTTCCACTGGGCAGCACAGGAGAGAGTCCCGTTCGCAGCATCCCTATTCTCTTCTCCATAAATCCTGTTATCACTGTTACGGAACTTTGGCAAATGCAGATTTCAGAAACGTGATGGATGTGAGATTGGCGCTGAAGGGTCTGGAAAGAGTAGTAGAAATCACTTGGGGCAGAACAAAGCAGGTATTTGAGAGAAAAGAAGGGACAGTTCATTCTGAAGTGCTTGCCCTCAGCTCGTGCTAACAGTAAGTGAAAAATGGAGCTACACTGGCACTAATCCACATCCCAGCCCAGCCTCTATGAACCTGAGGCGCAGTCATCTTCCTCCCTGCCAGAAACACAAATGAGACTGCTGAAAAATTGCTTTCATCTTGAGGTGATTTCCAGGCAAAAAATCAGAAGACACTATCAATGAAGGGGCAGAATACAAGAAATGAACAGGTTATTTGGTGATCGGATGGCTAGTTTTGTTACCGGGGTGGCATCATATTTTTTTTCCTCTGAATTCATTATGCGCTTTACCTGGGTGTGCAACTGTGATGAGAACTGAAACATCAGGGGAAGCTGTGTGAGACCAGGGGTGGGACTATTTGTTCAGGTAAATTTGTTGTCACCGAAGCAGGTTGAGAAAAAAAAAAAAAATCCTGTTGTTTTTATGCTGTCCGCTCACTGCCCCCACCTGCTACCGTCACAATCACTCAGACACAGACACAGACACAGACACAGACACACACACACACCAGGCCATCAGAGGAGTCTTATCCCAAAGGCTACCCTATGTTTAAAAAAAAAAAAACACTTTTTAAGTGGGTCTACTGTTGCAAAATGGGCTTCAGATACAAAAAAAAGGGAGAAAACATATGAACGTATGTGGATAGCTTAGAGAAAATTGTAAGATGTTCCACCCTAGCAAATACAGATGATCTCACAGGTCATTTTCCACAGAAAATATAGCTTTTAACTTTATTGGGTGAGGATTTGGGATTGGTGTGTTATAGTGGTGGTTGAGGTTAGGGAACTGGGCTCAAATCCAGAACTCTGTAATCTCAGGAAATGTACTATACACTGCTGATTTTTTATATTGGATACAATATGGCAGCACAGTGGCACATTAGCTAGCACCCCCACCTCATAGCAAGAAGGTCCTGAGTTTGGCCTGGGGCCTTTATGAGTGGAGTTTGCATTTCCTCGTAGTGTTTGCATGGGTTTCCTCTGGGTACTGTAATTTCCTCCCATTGTCCCATTCCTCTGAAAATATGTTATTTGGATGGTATTTGGAGACTCTAAATTGCCCATAGGTGAGAGTGTGCAAATATTGTTTGATCCCTGTGATGGACTGGCTTTCTGATTTGTTTTCCTGCTTCTTCCCTATAGTATACTGGGATAGTCTTCAGCCCCCCTTTGACCTTGACCAGCATTAATCGGGTCAGTCAATCGAGCAACAATACATTCTGCGGTGGCAGGAAGGGAGCAATGCTGAGCACTGTCATGCAGAGGGCAGCTCCCTTCATACATATAGCCTGATTTACGGCTACAGTGACCTATAATCACCTCAGCTGTGACCCATTGCCTGAATCTGGTACTATGTAAGAGGTGCTCTCAGGCCTACAAGCGAGGACTGTTTGGTTGACCATTTTTTCCTTGACTTGTGAAATCCCAAGCATTAGTTTTTCCTTTTTTGTTATAACTCCTGTGAGGAGGTTTGTTTAGTTTTCTAACCCTTTTTGTATTTGGAGGTAGATATTTGGAGATGTAATAGAGGGCCTGGGGCCGTATATTTAGTTCAGTCTTTTTTTCCAGCTAGTTAACTTCAAGGTGCTGTAGCTGACCACAAATTGATGCCACAATATAAAGGTTAACATAAATCTCTAACCAAAATTTCTGTTGCGCACAGGTGATTCCAAAATTCATTATCAAATTGTAGCCTTGTTGACATGTTTTTGCTAGAATTACTCACACAAACAATTTTAAAATAAATGCTATCTGCAATCTTCAAACAAATACAAGGGAATCTTGCATGCATTGAATGTGAGGCTAAGATGAATGCTTTCTGTTCTACAGTTTTTCCTTCCTTATAGTTTATCCCTGCATCAGCAGAGGCATCATTATGCTTACCTTGCTCATGTTTTCAAAGTTTATTTGGGTTCACTACAGTTCTGAGGCGCTTTGATATTTTATGTTGTCCATCAAGAATTAATTTGACAATGGACGTGACTAACTTTTTAATCAGCTCAGTTGCATTGTCTTTTTTTTCATAGAAATGAGAATTTGATTTTAGTGCAAACTGAGAGGACTCATGCAGGCTCTGGGAATGTTTATTATGGAGAGGGGGCAGGTAGTGTGTCTTCCTCTGTACATAGAGCCTCTATCCATGTGATTATTCTCATTAAGGTGACATGACGCCTGGCTGGATTCATAAATCCTTGTTATTTAAGGGGTAAATATTTTTTGGAAAGGCAATGATTCATCTGAAAGAAAAACTTTCACTGGAGCAAAATAAAAGCCTAAATCAATTGGCAATCATGGTCTTACATTTATTTTCTTTTTCCCCAAACTCAAACTTTTTCAAGCAAATCACTCATGATCAGACAGGTTATGTATCATTTCATAACTGTTTAGTGACTGATGCAGTTTTGACCGCAGAAAAATGGTCATATTACCTTGATTTATTTGGCATTAATTTGTCGAAATAGAACACTAAAAAATTATTGCCCCATTATGTTACATGAACTTATTTAACTCCACTTATGACAAGTTTCAGAAATTGAACAGAAGTTTGTTTTCTAAAGTTAAATTTAAAGTTATGCGTTGTCTTCACTGATCCTGAGTTGGAGCATAGCCTATGTATCTTCAATGAGTGTTTCCTCTCATTTAGTTGAGTTAACTCACATTTTTAGCTCGCCGGGACGAATGTCCGGAGAGCTATTGTTGTACCCCCGGCGTCCGCGTCCGTGTGCAGTGTTGTTTGGCTTCCTAAAGCGAGTTTTTCGGGTCGGTGTATTTGACCCAAATTTCTTGTCAAGGACCAGCGAAATTCTAAAATCCTGTTTTTCTCACAAAATTTAATTAGAATTTTAAAATAAACCCCAGAACCCTTTAAAACTCACTAATGGCTTCTCATAAACTCAAAATTAGGGTAGGTTGATTTTTCAACTATGGCCACGATTTTGCCATTTTGCTTGATTTTTGCGTGCATTCACTCTTCAGTTGTTTGTCGAGTTACGTTAGGATGAGTGTATCTGCTTTGAGCTGTGTAATTACTGGATTATACTTTGTTTGCAAGATGCTACTGATTGAGTGTGTTTCAGAAATTCACAGCTCAGTGTTTTTTGCTCTTTGTCATGGTGTGGGAAATCTATATTTGAGCGTCACAAGCTATAACAAGGGTAGCCAACCCTGACCCTGCAGAGCCGCAGTGTCTGCTGGTTTTCGGTGTTACCCAGCACTTGATTGATGGAAGAAAGCCATTGATTACTTGCTTCACTTATCTCACCTGGAGTCTTAGGTTTAAATTAGGTGGAGAAAAACAAAGTCCCCACACTCTGCAGCTGTCCAGGACCAGGGGTGAACACCCCTGAGCTGCAACAACACATAAATAACTACTTATTAAAGTTACATTATGTGCCACTTTTAAATATGACTTTGTCTCTGTGCACCTTGGTTTCCAGGTGAAGTACAAGAAGGACTTTGTGGAAAGCAAAGGTCGAGGATTCAGCGTTGTGTCGGACACTCCAGAGCTTCAGAGACTGAGAAAATCCCAGGAACAGATCAGTAACGTATGCAGAGGATGCCAAGATGTGGAGAGAATGGAGCGAGAGATATGCTGAGAATTGGAGTGTGAGACATGGCAGTTGTTTGTGCGTGTTGTGGTTGTTTTTGTGCTTGTGTGTGCTAATTTTTATTGAAAACACTAGCTACTGTAAATTTATTGAATTATTGTTCTCATACAAACTTGCCTCTTCTCCGCCTGATCATTGGATTTCACATTCTGATGGGAAGCAGGTAGACTTTCCATTGTCTTGATTTTTCTTTTCTTTTCTTTTTGCACCATTGGAATAGACTTGTAATTCTTGTGATACGGCAGTCATTTTTACATATAGCCCACACCTGGTATCATAGAATACAGGTATAGTCAGTATAATAAAGGGAATGAACTTGGGAAGCCAACAATGACCTTTACCTTTAATTATCTCTGTATATGTATATAGATATTGGCCTGTTTATTTATCCTTTATTGATTCAAGAAGAGCTCTCTTTCTCGATTGGCAGTAAACCAACAGATTAGCATTATATGTGCTCAGGAATACTGTAGATGGCGCATAAAATGAGAAGACCCATGAAACAGTGATATTTGAGCAAATCATATTAATATTAGCCATGAAAACAGGGACTCTCTGTCATTACTGGTTGGTGAAGTACAGTAAGCCTGTGAAGTCAACAAGCACTTGCTTTATGGGCATTTAGCAAATGGACTCTTCTGGAAATTGTCTGTGTGTGCTCTGAGAAAAAGACTTGATCCATAAATCCCCTGCATTTCAAGTAGCAATTAAGGAGTGCATAATGGTCGGGCCGTTGCACATTGGTGATAAGTAATGCTTTATTACTATAATTAATATGAAGGGATGGTAGAGACTTTTGTGTGGGAAAATATAGAATGTATAGCAGATGATGTGGCATAGGGGAATAGGTTTCAGGGTAGGAAAGGAGATGAGCATTATTTCTTAACAATTTGGTGTTCAGGTTATACCAGTAGGTAAAGTCTAGGGCTGGACACATGGTCTGAAGTTATTTGGACGCAGTTCCCCAAGTGGCTTTGTGAGGTAATAAGATGCAGGGCTGAGTTTTGAATTGAATGCAGGTAGGCCCTCAGACCCCATGGATGAAATGTAGAAGGAGCTGCATGGAAAGGTTGTGATGGTTGAAATGCAGATGGGCTTTGGCATTCTGGAGAAGCTGAAGGGAGTGTAGAGAGTCCTGTGGAATCTCACCCAGGCATGAGTTGCCTCCAGTTGGGAGGTGGGTATGGAATACCTTAGGTGCAGGGGTCTGATTTGCCTGATCACCAAGTGCAAAGCTGAAAGACTGTATCAGAGCAGAAACATGGGTCATGTGAGAGAATTGACAGTCTGGTGTCACGCTCAGATACATGACTGCTTGTGTCACTGTGTAGAGTCACGCTCAGATACATGACTGCTTGTGTCACTGTGTAGAGTCACGCTCAGATACATGACTGCTTGTGTCAATGTGTAAAGTCACGCTCGGATACATGACTGCCTGTGTCACTGAGTAGAGTCACGCTTGGATACATGACTGCCTGTGTCAATATGTAGAGTCACGCTCGGATACGTGACTGCCTGTGTCACTGTGTAGAGTCACACTCGGATACATGACGACCGGTGTCACTGTATCGAGTCACGCTCGGATACATGACGGCCTGTGTCACTGTGTAGAGTCACGTTCGGATACATGACGGCCTGTGTCACTGTGTAGAGTCACGCTCGGATACATGACTGCCTGTGTCACTGTGTAGAGTCACGCTCGGATACATGACTGCCTGTGTCACTGTGTTGAGTCACGCTCGGATACATGACTGCTTGTGTCACTGTGTAGAGTCACGCTCGGATACATGACTGCTTGTGTCACTGTGTAGAGTCACGCTCGGATACATGACTGCCTGTCTCACTATGTAGAGTCACGCTCGGATACATGACTGCCTTTGTCACTGTGGAGAGTCACGCTTGGATACGTGACTGCCTGTGTCACTGTGTAGAGTCACGCTCGGATACATGACTGCCTGTGTCACTGTGTAGAGTCACGCTCGGATACGTGACTGCCTTTGTCACTGTGGAGAGTCAAGCTTGGATACCTGACTGCCTGTGTCACTGTGTAGAGTCACGCTTGGATACGTGACTGCCTGTGTCACTGTGTAGAGTCACGCTCGGATACATGACTGCCTTTGTCACTGTGGAGAGTCAAGCTTGGATACATGACTGCCTGTGTCACTGTGGAGAGTCACGCTTGGATACGTGACTGCCTGTGTCACTGTGTAGAGTCACGCTCGGATACATGACTGCCTGTGTCACTGTGTAGAGTCACGCTTGGATACGTGACTGCCTGTGTCACTGTGTAGAGTCACGCTCGGATACATGACTGCCTGTGTCACTGTGTAGAGTCACGCTCGGATACGTGACTGCCTTTGTCACTGTGGAGAGTCAAGCTTGGATACATGACTGCCTGTGTCACTGTGTAGAGTCACGCTCGGATACATGACTGCTTGTGTCACTGTGTAGAGTCACGCTCGGATACATGACTGCCTGTGTCACTGTGTTGAGTCACGCTCGGATACGTGACTGCCTTTGTCACTGTGGAGAGTCACGCTTGGATACATGACTGCCTGTGTCAATGTGTAGAGTCACGCTCGGATACATGGAGGACTGTGTCACCGCGTATAGTCACACTCGGATACATGACTGCCTGTGTCACTGTGTAGAATCACGCTTGGATACGTGACTGCCTGTGTCACTGTGTAGAGTCACGCTCGGGTTCATGACTGCCTGTGTCACTGTGTAGAGTCACGCTCGGATACATGACTGCCTGTGTCACTGTGTAGAATCAGGCTTGGATACGTGACTGCCTGTGTCACTGTGTAGAGTCACGCTCGGGTTCATGACTGCCTGTGTCACTGTGTAGAGTCACGCTCGGATACATGACTGCCTGTGTCACTGTGTAGAGTCACGCTCGGATACATGACTGCCTGTGTCACTGTGTAGAGTCACGCTCGAATACATGACTGCCTTTGTCACTGTGTAGAGTCACACTCGGATACATGACGATCGGTGTCACTGTGTCGAGTCACGCTCGAATACATGATGGCCTGTGTCACTGTGTCGAGTCACGCTCAAATACATGACGACCGGTGTCACTGTGTAGAGTCACACTCGGATACATGATGGCCTGTGTCACTGTGTCGAGTCACGCTCAAATACATGACGGCCTGTGTCACTGTGTTGAGTCACGCTCGGATACATGATGGCCTGTGTCACTGTATAGAGTCACACTCGGATACATGACGACCGGTGTCACTGTGTAGAGTCACGCTCGAATACATGACTACCTTTGTCACTGTGGAGAGTCACGCTTGGATACATGACTGCCTGTGTCACTGTGTAGAGTCACGCTCGGATACATGACGATCGGTGTCACTGTGTCGAGTCACGCTCGAATACATGATGGCCTGTGTCACTGTGTCGAGTCACGCTCAAATACATGACGACCGGTGTCACTGTGTCGAGTCACGCTCGAAGACATGATGGCCTGTGTCACTGTGTCGAGTCACGCTTGGATACATGATGGCCTGTGTCACTGTGTAGAGTCACACTCGAATACATGACGACCAGTGTCACTGTGTAGAGTCACGCTCGGATACATGATGGCCTGTGTCACTGTGTCGAGTCACGCTCAAATACATGACGGCCTGTGTCACTGTGTTGAGTCACGCTCGGATACATGATGGCCTGTGTCACTGTATAGAGTCACACTCGCACTCGGATACATGACGACCGGTGTCACTGTGTCGAGTCACGCTCAAATACATGACGACCGGTGTCACTGTGTCGAGTCACGCTCGGATACATGACTGCCAGTGTCACTGTGTAGAGTCACGCTACATACAGAAGTCCTGCAGAGGGCAGGGTTTGACATGGGGAAAAAAGCGTTCTTATCAAGATTTTTTTTGTACCGGTGAGCTTACATTCAGACAGACAATCCCATTTCTGAAAGAGGTGGGACTGTATCAACAATGCAGGCAAAAAAAGAAAGAAAGCAGTGATTTGTAAATAATTTTTTGACCTGTATTCAATGGAAAACAATCCAAGAAAAATATTTAATGTTCTATCAACTTAATTTCATTTTTGGATATACATGCTCATTCTGCCTGCATTTCAAGGAAGTTGGCTGAGGGGTGCTGTAAGACTCTGAAAGTGTTGGAATGCCAAACAAACAAACTAACAAACAAAAGAATGGATGTGTTGCTGCTGAACATGTGATGTTATCATGTTAATGTACAGTAAAAAGGAGCATCCAAAAATAGCCATTTGAGTATGAGTGAACGATGCTCACCACCTTGCTAAAACAGTGTGATTGAATAATCCAACACTTTAAAAACGACTTAACAACACTCTTTACAGTGTATAATATTATTACACGCCTCAGGGAGACTGGAACAATTGGCATCCTTATTTTCCCAAAATATTATCTAGAGGGCTCCTGAAAGGAATGGTATTGTAATACAGAGGTAAACACACCCTTGTGACAACTTTAGTGGAATGTGCTGCAGACATGAAATTCCAAATGCGTGTTTATTTCCAAACAACAATGAAGTACAGGAGGAAAAAAAAGTTATCTTGTTTTTGCACTGTTTTTGATTAAATGCAGGATGAGAATGATTTACAAATCAGCCTTCTCTTTGTTTAATATATGCATTTTAGGTTTTAGGCTGCAACTTCTAATGAAATGGGGTTGCGCATGTCTCTGGGCGAGCACGCATGTGTGACTCAGTCTGAGCATCAGAGGATGGGAAAGAAAGGATATAGTCAGCTCATCTACACCCTGCTGTGTGTATGAAGTCACAAGAGATGGGTTCCCCACTTATTTTGAGCGAAGTGAGAAATCACATTGCGCTCTCTCTCTTAATTGCAGCCTGAGTTAATTATCAACTTCTCCTGACTGTGACTGTGAGCTTCCCCTCTGTCTGGCAATTCTGTGGGGCAATTGGGGTGAGACAAACTCAGGTCTTATGCTGCGTTCCCATCAAATGCAAAACAAATTTTTTGCGTGACCAAATTACATTGAAAGTCAATGCAAAGACATGAATACACGCGAAAAAGATGCCAGTTCATGCCGGGCGACGCAAAGCATGTGTGAGACACGGTGCAACGCGATGTGAATGTTCCTTTAATGAGTGTGCTGGCTTGTGGGAAGAAAAATGGAAAAAACTCTAAACTTTATCATGGAGAAAAGGCATGTTTTGTGTTTGGAGAGGTTACTGGTGACTTCTGATGTCCAACTGCACCTACATTAATAAACTCATGCTAAATTCTACCAGAAAATAATGATTTCATTTTCAATTTCATGCGTCAAAAGTTGATTTGTGTTAAATATATGATTATTTTATAATTTTAGGGATCTTAGACTTTGGAGAGCCACCTGGATAGCTGTCTTGCTTTGCTCCTATAGAATAGGTAATTTATTCTTTAATGCTCAGATGAATTATGCTTGTGGTCAAGGAGTTCATGATCCCAGAAGTGTGTAGTTTTAATCCCCAGCCATTTTTCAATTCTGAGATTTATTTATTTTTCAATTTCAATGCTGAATTTTCATGAAGATTTTTTATGTTTGCAGCCCATCCAAAATCATTAAAATAAACTGAAATACGATGGCATTCTAAATGCTTCAACTGTCCTGACTCAGTTGAGCCATTCCTTTCCTGTCTGTGAAGCTGCAATCTTGAAATTATAAAGCCTTAAATAAGGTAACACATAAATAGCTAGATTTGGCTTCTGCACATAGGGGTAAATGCAGCACTTCTGTAAGCTTTCTTAGCGGGTTAGGTACATCTTTAGCAGACTTTTTTGTCAACTTGAAACTGATAGCGACATCTCTACTGCATCAGCTCTTTATCGTATCGACTAAAACTGTTTACATTTAGAAGTCCTGTCTTTGATGATGTACTTGGTGAAGCCATCCTGACTCTGCAATAACCAACCTATAACTGAATGCACTGTGAGGAGAGATACCGAGATCCATGTGCCAAACACATGTCCAAGAGAAAAACAAAAAAACACTGATGTTGGAATTAACCAGGAAGTGTGAACTGTCAATCAGGCTAATTCCTGTTCTTCAGCATCATGACCACACGAAAACAGTTGGCAGTTTTTACTGCTGTCATTATTATTATACTGTACATGTAAGTGCAGCTGTGGTGTAGGCCGGTTAATCATGTTCATGGTGTTTTCAGCAGTGAAGCCATCAGCCGTTGTGCCGTATAATTTAACTCTACCCTCCATTGTAAGAATCAAGGAACATGACTTATGCAGTGTTTTCTCAATTGGGTTTATACATATTGTGTATGCACTCAGTAAGTTCATGTTCATTCGTTTAGACCAAAACACTTTTTCTTCCAAAAATCGAGCTCATGGTGAAAACGTTGAGTTGAGATTTTAATATTTGTACCAAATATTGCCAAGATATGCATCTTTTAGTGGTCAAAATTTCATTAAGCTGTCTAACCATCTATGTGGTTATCTATGTGGTTGACTCAGGTTCATTTGGCATGGAATGACCCAAATGCCAACCAAGTTCAGAGCCTATTGCATCAGTGGTTGATGTGATTTTTTTATGTAATTGTTTTATATCTCGCAGAATATGAACTTGGGGATCACATATATTCCATGTGTCATTGCATTTTTCTGGCATAATGTTGATCAGTAAGGTAAGTAATCCATCGAAAAATCAAAAACATATGCTCAAGAAAAATTAGCTGCTTGTCAAAATTATTTTATTGAATTTGTGGTTGGAACAAAAACCAACACATGTAGGGATCCCCCAAGAATGAGTTTTGGAACCACTGCATTAACCCATAGGATTATTAAAACAGATACACATTTGTTGGGGAAAGTATATTTTCAAATTATTTTTATTAATAATCAATATTTTTTAAAACACAAAATAGCCAATCACGATTATCAACTCCTAGGTGTGCATCACACGGGTTTAAGGCACGGTGCGGAGGCGAATAACCATGCCTCCGCGAAGAGTTGATTATCTCACTAATACCATTGCCATTTGCCAGCAGTATGAAATCAATTGGCTCTTTTCCACTACATGGTACCGGCTCTACTCTACTCTACTGTACTTGGCACCGGTTACTTTTTTGGGGTTGCTTTTCCATTAGAGGATAGTACCACCTCCATAATACCTGCTCATCGTTGCGATGTAGCGTGTTACTGCCGCGACGGCATCCTCAGTTATATCAAGTTTACCTTTATTCTGTCGATTTTGTTAAACATGCATGTGTTTACATCAGGGGACGCGCACTACCGCCACCTCATTATAGCACTAAAGTCCGCTAATGTGAGACGTAATTAGGGGTTCATGCCTGTTGGGGAACACCCTGTTGTTTTTGTGCTGGTTTATTATGATTATTAGGGGTTCAAGCCCGTAGGGCGGAAACCCTATTGTTTTTATACTGGTTTATTATTAATGTTATTATTATTAGGGGTTCAAGCCCTTAGGGCAGAAACCCTATCATTTTTGTGCTGGTTTATTATTATTACTATTATGGGTTCAAGCACGTTGGACTGAAACCCTATTGTTTTTGTGCTTGTTTTTTATTATTATTATTATCATTCGGACTTCAAGCCCGTAAGGCTGAAACCCTATAGTTTTTGTGCTGGTTTATTATTATTAATACAATTTTTATTAGCGTTAATAATAGCCATAATTCAAGAAAAACTGTTTTTCACTTTAAAGGTCATAACTCCTACGCTGTAAGTCCGATTTATATAAAACTTGGTGTAGACATTTCTTGGTCCAAACTCTACAACTTTCCAATGAGGGAAGATTTTTTGAAAAACACATATTTGAGATCTCCTCCTAGGCTGTAGGTCCGATTCTTTCAAAATTTGCTGTGGATCATTATTGGACCAAGCTTATCAAAGATTTTATGAGGCTTGAAATTTGAAATTTGTTGAAATTTCATTTCATTTCCATGATATTAACCAATGAACTTAAGCAGGGGTGTGGTTTAGCACATAAATGGACTAAATTGAACAACCATTGGGCCAGTTATCACAGTACTCACAGGATATCTATAATATATTTGAGGTCGATGTCTGTGTGTGTGTGTGTGTGTATGTACACGTTTTTCTCCTACATTTCTCAATGGATTATCACCAAATTTTGTGTGAATATCCACTTGGCCACCAAGAAGGACTTGACTTCACCCGATTTTTGAAAAACGGTCATGCAAGCAAAAAAAATGGCAATTTCACCTCGGGTTGCGTGTAAACTTATATAGCCTGATGCGCGTAGCAATATCCGGTTGCACTGCTAGGAGCCGCAGTGTCCTTATGAACGTGCGTTGAGGTAACCTGCGAGCAGGCTATTGTTTCCGATGGGGCCAAGGGAGTGATTAGAGAGCCTGCACGAAAGCCAGGCTTTTGAGAGGGCACCGCGTTCGTCCACGAATGCAGCATTCTCATTAGTCGAACTTGACAGCTCCCAAATTCAAATTTGACTGTTGAATACTCGAAGGGCTGGCGTTACACCTGAAAATTCGGCAGCAATTATTCGCAAAAATTAGTCCTGGCTGATTCTACATGGTTTCCCTTGATTAAAACGTTTTCCAATTCTAGAATAATCAAGAGGCGACACGGCTTCTCTCCCTCATGCGATCTACAAGCGGCAAAATAATGGGCTAAAGTACCAGGAACATACCTTGACATTTTCATGCAAATCAGCCTGTGAGGGGAGCTATAAATGCAAAAAATGGGCATGGCATGACACAAATCAGACTATAAATCAGCAATTGTTTTTCCTATCACCATGAAACTCAAAGTATATATTCACATAAATTCTTTAAACAAACCCTGAAAATTTCATTCAAATAGACTGATAGGGGGCGCTATAAATGCAAAACAAAGCAATATGGAAAAACACAAATCAGACAATAAATCATAAATAGTTACCCCAATCATTACAAAACTCACAGGAAAGAAACTGAAACATAGCCCGAAAGTTTCAATCAAATCAACCATTAGGGGGCACCACAAGTGCAAAAAATAGCCTAACATAACACAAATCAGACTATACATCAAACGTTGTTGGTCCAATCATTACACTGTCCACCTAAATACCTGCAAGATACTCTTGAAGTAGTTTTTCTCCCCTGCCGCAGCGGTAGCAAGCGGAGTGGGGGACATAGTATTCAGCTCCATCCGGCCTTCCGTCATGTCCCGTTTGTTCTGAACGTGATATCTCAAGAATGGCTTGACCGATTCCATTCATCTTCGGTGTTAAGGTATATTGGTGTGATACGCCAACCCAATAGATTTCCATGACCTTGACATTATTCTCAAGGTCATTACGACCATTTGACCACTAACAAATTCCTTGTCAACATTATCTCAAGAACAGTTTGACCGATTCCATTCGTCTTTGGTGTCAAGGTGTATTAGGGGAGTGTTCACAGCCTACTCGATTTACGTGACCTTGCCATTATTCTCAAGGTCATTACCACCATTTGACCACTTACAAATTCCTTGTCAACATGAAATCTCAAGAACGGCTCGACCGATTCCATTCATCTTTGCTGTCAAGGTGTATTGGGGCGGGGGAAATAGTATTCAGCTCCGTCAGTCCATCCATCTGGCCATCCGTCCGTCACGTCCTGTTTGTTGTGAATGCGAAATCTCTAGAATGCTTTGATCGATTTTATTAATTTTTGGCTTCAACGTGTATTTGTGTGAAACGCCGACCCCAGTCGATTTCAATCTCCTGGCGGGGGACATGGCCACGTTTAGTGGCAACACTTGTTAATTAAGCTATTAAAGCTTTCAACTACTAATGGTCTTTCTTGGCTTGAACCCTGGAATTTCCATCGCAGCTATATTTCTTGTTTGACATTCTCCTGATGCATAGGATAGCAACTGGTGTTGTCTCCGATTCAGTTGCACGTTAAATAACGTACCACCTAAAAACACGAAGTGATGATATACATAAAAGGCACAGAGTATTCATATTCATACTTCATGAAACATTTTACTTAGAAATTGAAGGCAGAACATGTAGCAAATGCGCAAATCATAGGAGATGGCAAAGTATTAGATTTTATCACTTGACGATGAGTCATCTCATCTGATACTTTTCCTTAGAATAAAATGCTTCATCAGCATCCGTAAAGTTATTTTCCGTGCAATTTTTGTAAAATAGGGGCTCACAATAACTTTCTCAAGGGGAATTAGGGGAACAGAATTGGACACAACACCGTTGCTTCTACTTTTGCTATGAACAGGGTCACAGGCAAAGAAACACATTTCATAAATGCAGCAGCTTCAGTGAACAAACGTAACCTTGTTTGAAAGGTAAGGCAATGCACATTATATTTATCAAGCTGCCTTAAACAACACGCTTTTCAAATACACATCTTGAAGACCTGTTTCAATGATGGCAAGTGAAGCCAGTTTCCTAGCAATAATGCGGAAGCAAGTTGTCTTTTGCAGAGACAATTCTGTCTGACCAATCAGTGGGCTGAAATGTTGTCACGTCACATTTTAGTACCTACTAGTACCAGGTCGGCCCTTTTTTGGAACCCCTGGAGAGCAGGTACCAGAAAAAGTACCTACTAATACCTACTAATACCAAGTACCAGGTACTTTTTCCTAATGGAAAAGTAAAAAAGACGAGTAGAGTAGAGTAGATTAGAGCCGGTACCGTGTAGTGGAAAAGTGCCAAAAGCATTCAGAATTTTTTAGTGAAAGTTTTACACTTAAAATCTAAAGTTTGTGAAGCAAGAGCTTACCATTTTCATGACGAGGAATAATTCTAATCTCTTTTACAGTTTTAAAGTTTGACAGCGACGCTCTAACGTTGCTATGGTTACAGGTTGACTTGTGGATGTATTTGAAACGGTGAGACCACCGTAGAAGAACTACCTGTGCATTCCACGGTTTTAACATATACCTGCTAGCCAATCAGAAAAGAGAATACACCCAGACCATGATTGCCAATCAGAAAAGTGTATACATGCAGACCATGGTATAATTAAAAATATAAAATATCAGGTCTGGCTGTGTCCCTCCTGCCCCCCAAAATAATGAATTAGTCCAGAAAAGCCATTGACATGAAGAGATTTTCAGGAAGTAAAACCAGTGATCTAACCATTGACAATTAGGTTGGACACGAGCTATGGACTAAGCAACTGACCAACTAACCAGAAGGGCAAAATCCATTGTTGCGGTGTTTGTAAAATCACATTATTCATGCGCTGGTACATGTAAATGCCACGACAGCAAATTAATTTAGCGCTGCTATGGTAAGGAAGTGGAGGTGGAGGAAGAGGGTGAGATGTTGGCCTTCTGTCATTTGATGAGGTAAACTTGTGCTTCTCAAAGCAGTAAGGGAGGTAATTAAGTGGGGGAGGAGGCGGGGAGCTGAAATTTGCCAGAAACGTGGACTCAGGTGGGCGGTGGAGCCCATCGGGAATGCAGGGCATCACTAAGGGAGAAGCTTACAAACGTCTGCTCATGTTCTCTCTGTTTTTGAACTGAGCTTCTGAAACAGGGAGCTGCAGTGAAAACTTTCTTCACTGCTGTCTCCTTCAGCTGTTTGGTTGGTTTATAGTGATTTCATTCACTAAAATATTTACTGGTTTTTTAGGTGAATTAAAAATGAAACAAACCCAAAATTGAGTTGTCTCGTTTTAAGTCCAAGTTTTTTTCTTTTGAAACCCAAAGACAATATTGTGTTTCTTCTTTGTATTGATGCTTATCGTTTTTCATTCTGGAATGCAAAATGCTAAGAGAAATTGTAAATTTGTTCAATGCTCTGTTAGTCATCAAATCGTTGCTGAAAGAAGATTGAAAACTGGAAGAAATGCAGCAGGAGCAACATTAATGATTTACGCACATCGTGATTTTCCATTTCCTTCCAGCAGGCTGCCTATAAATAAGGGGCTCTTGGATGATAGATGTTCAGGGAACTGCTCTCAGTGGGTTTATCTCTTGCTCATTTTCACTGCATTGCACAACCAGACTCTCTAATTAGCTTAGTGTATGTATTTAGCATGAGTATACCCTGGATTCCTTCATGTGTTATTCACTGCCTGTCATAACAGCCATGAGGTTTTGTGAACAGGCGGTATAAGCATAGGCCCACCCTGCTCTTAAATCCTGGAACTCCATAATTTTATGTTCCAACCAAGACAGACATCAGATGGAGATGTCGGACCTTATGTCTGTTTTTATATGATGCTGACCTAATTATCCAGGGCTGGCAGCAAAGGGACTGGGATCATGTCTCTTAATACATTAGGATGAATCATTCACTGCTGTTTTTAGGAGGGGATGCTGCGTACACCGTAAGGGTGGTGTTGTTTTCTTTGCCCGCCACTGGAGTGCTTTACAACTGTGCTAAAAACATTCCTTCACCCTGCCTTTGCTGTTACCCACGGTAACTATTCTCTTGTGACATTTCTGACTCGGACCAGAATTCTCTCTAAAATCAAGCACCTACTCTCAAAGGTTGATAAACATCTCTCTCTCGCACACACTCTCTAATTCAGTTGTTCAATGTTTGATTGACATGACGTATTTTACAGTTTTTCACAATTGCTAAAACACATTTCTTGAAACCTTGCATCCTTTTCTCAAAACTGTAAACACAGAACCCAAATACTTAAGTTAGATTCACAAAACCTTTGATTCCTCTTGCAAATTCAAATAATCGCCTCAAAACAGTTTTAACTGTGCTCGATACTCAAACATGTTTTCAATCATACACACAGTCAGTAAAAATAAGAACACTACTGAATATTCATTGCAATCTACATCAAAAATTAGAGAACACAATGTTTAGGGTGTGAGAATTATCTTTTTACAATTTTTCACAACTGCCAACACACATTTTTAGGAACCTTTTTATCTCTTCTCAAAAAATATTACTGTAGAGTATTGGGCATTCATAGATTTGTGTGTTTCATAGAAACAATATTTCAATTATTGCAAGAAAAATAAAATATAGTTACTGAATTGTACATTTACTCTGTAAAAAAGAAAAAAAGTGCATTCAATCGAAACATCAATAGACATGTTCTGCAATCTTTTTAGAGCAAAGATACTGTGATGAAACCATTGTATTCCACTATACTGTGGCCAAAAAACTACATACAGTACCTGTTGTGTTCTTTGAATGCCCAGATAATGGTGGCCACTGAGAACCTGCTAAGGCTTGGATGGACTCTTTGTCCTGCTTCAGTCATTGACATGCCATGGACAGTGACATGGTCAATGACTGTAGCTCTCATTTCGTCTGTAATGACGAAGCATGGTAGTCTTGCTCTCCCTCCTTGCCCCTCTCCTCTCCCTCCTCTGACACAGACTCCTCTTCCTCTGCCTCCCTCCATTGTTTCTGTTTGGAACCTTCAGCAAACGGTACATTCTGAACTGGCCAATGTATGTGGTCACATCATTTGCAACAAGTGTCTTCAATTTTGAGTCTTTGTGTCCAATCAATGACACCAGGTGTGTTCATCATCTTCAAGTTTTGCTGACTGTGGCTAGCATTTTGCATGACATGAGCTGCAAAGTGCAAAATGTGTTTAGTGAATGAGAATTTGAGCAGAAGTTTTTGCAGCATGTGTTTTAGCAAAGCAAAATGTGTTTAGAGTTATTAGAAAAGGGGGGTTGAGTTTTGTGAATTGTGTCTTAACATGTGAAATGAGTTTATAGTTTTAGCAAATTGGTGCTAGTTTTATTAAATGTGTTTAGGGAACCGGTCATTTGGTTAAGAGAGTTGGGATTTGCGTTTTAGCAATTGTGAAAAACTGGAATTTCACCACCAGAAAGTGGTCAATTGGCACCATTGTTTCTGTGGGACCACTAACGATGTACCTTAACAATTGTATAAAGTTTTTTGTTAATCAGACTAAATGTACCCTAGTTTTGACCTCACTTTCTGTTGTGGCATCATTGCCTTCAATTTTAAAAACACAGTGGGCTAATTCATCCTCAGTATTTCACCCATCCCTGCAAGTCAGGGGCAGTGGCCGCCCCAAAGCTCAGCCATCAAACTCAGTTCTAAAGCTAGAGCTTTTCTCGACCATTGGCCAAATGGCAGTTTAGTTTATTTTGGTTTTAAATTGGATTATTCCAATGTTCCATATAGGAATATTTTGTGTAATTATCTGGTTTACTTCTATTGCTGATTGTAAAATAGTGCCAGTCTGAGTGTGCTCAGTGTCATGTATTAGTTGGTTAGTGAGTCTCAGCACTACCTGACTGACTACCTGCGATTTGGGTCTTGAGAATTCAGGGCCTGAAATTGCTGTGGTTTTGGGACTTGAATTTAAATCTCTCCAGTGCTCTTTTTTAAATATTTGTCATCAGTGGCATACCAATGGCATTATGAAAGGCCAAGGGTAATCTCACTTTTCCATGATAAATTGCACTGAAGTTGTCACATTTTGCTTTGCAGGGAAATGACAACATGAAATGTCGACGTGTCTATCAAAAGGCCCGTTTCCACTGCAGGGAATTCAGGGTAATTTTACGGGGCCAGGGCCTTTGTTGCGTGTCTCCACCGCTTGAACCACCCCTGACAGACAGAGTACCGGAACCTTTACAGGGGCTAAAAAAGTCCCTGCCTCGGAGTAGGTATTCTGAATGGCCCTGAAAAACTCCAGGGTGGGGCTTGGGGTTTACTTGGCTGATTGGATTTACTCAGGGCGGGATGTAACGTCCATAGAAAGCGACAAATTAGCCAGCATTTTTAAAACTCAGCAGACGACAAGGGGTCACATTTTTAAAAGGACGTCACACGACTTTACCAGAAGCTTCCTCCTACTTTGCCCTCTTGGTGGAGACACGGCAGTTGAGAAGGCCGACGTTCCTGTAGTAGTTCCTGCCCCCCAAATACTACCAGGAACTTCTTTGGTGGAAACAGGCCTAAAGACTCTGAACCCGTATTGAAATGGCGCAAATCTGTGCAAATTTGGCTTTGGCCCGAATACTTTGTTTTGTTCAATACATCGGAGATTTATTACTCTTCAGATGTATTCTTTGGAATGTTTTTTAGTTTTTTTTTCTTAATTTAACCTTCATTTTACCAGGAAATGGTCCCATTGAGATTTACGTCTCTTCTGCAAGGAAGTCCTGGCCAGTAAAATGGCTTCAAAAGAGTAAAAACAAGGATTACAAGTATAACATTCTAACAGACAGAGATACACACCTTTTCGGATGAAAAACAAGTGCATACAATGTCCAATGTGTCCGCAATAAGAAATTTAAACCTTTCCAAAGAAACCAGAGTTTTAAGCTGGATTTTCTCTTGTAGCTTCTTCCAAGCTGAACGAGCAGCATAGCTAAAAGCCTTTTCACCAAAAGCAGTACGCGTTTTAGGAACATTCAATAAAATACGTTCGTGTGATCTCAGTGCATAAACATTTGTGGTGGTCCGCTCAAGCATGGAACATAAATAGGATGGAAGGTGACCCAATACAGTTTTATAGATCATTGTCCACCAATGAAATTGTCGGCGGGCTAACAAGAAGGGCAGTCCAGCTTTCTGGTTCAGGGTACAGTGATGGTGTCTGATAATTAGAGTTCGTCATGAACCTTAGAGCTGCATGGTAAACACTGTCCAACATGTGCAAGCAGGACTTACTTGCATGCATATAAATTATATCTCCATAATCAATAACAGAAAGAAATGTAGCTATCACAAGCTGTTTACTGGCATGCGATGAAAAACATTCTTTGTTTCTATAAAAGAAACCTAATTTAATTTTCAGTTTAACAACAAGCTTTTCAACATGACCTGTAAAGGACAATGTACCATCCAAAATAAAAAAGTGCTTACCTGGCTTATTGGCTTATTTTGCTCAGTAACAATGTTTTGCTTCAATACCTGCATTTTGACTCTATTAAAGACCATTAGCTTGGTCTTGTCGGCAACTAGTTTTAAGTTGCTCAAGTCATCCTGAATGATATTAAAAGCAGTTTGAAGCTTGTCTACGGCTTGATCTATGGAGGCTGCAAAAGTAAATAAAACGGTGTCGTCAGCATAGAAATGAAGGTGTGTATTTGACACTCTCTTGCCCAATTCATTAATATAAATAGAAAAAAGAATAGGGCTGAGAATAGACCCCTGAGGAACTCCATTGCATGTGGCCATAAAATCAGATATGTAATTATCCATTTTGACTCATTGGATTCTGTCAGACAGATGATTTTCAAACCAACTGACTAGTTGTGGTGATAGACCAATATTAATCAGTCTGTCCTTCAATACTGCATAGTCCATCGTATCAAAAGCCTTGGACAAGTCTAAAAATATAGCAAAGCAGTGCTGTTTCTTACCCAAGGCTTGAGTTATGTCATTTAAAACCTTTAAGACTGCGGAGATTGCACTATGTTTTTTCCTGAAGCCAGACTGGAACTAATTTGAAATCATATTTCCAGATAAAAACGCTTTTAACTGTTTACAGACAAGACTTTCAAGTACTTTAGCTAGGACAGAAAGTTTGGAGATTGGTCTATAGTTGTTTACCTGTGTAGGATCTTCACCTTTTAAAAGCAGTAAAACAAATGCTGTTTTCCAAATTTTGGGAATGTCGCATCTCTCTAAGGATAAATTAAAAATATATGTCACTGGCCTTGCTATGACTGCGGCAGCAATTTTAATCAAATTCAGATTTAGACCATCAGGGCCAGTTGACTTTAGGGAATTTACCTGACTAATACCATCTGATATACCTTTTACAGAACAGGAGGTGAGATTAAAGTTATATGTCAGGCTGGAAGAAGGATCAGGAGGTACAGCAGTATTTAAAATGTTCGCATTCTGGAACAAAAAAAAAAATTTATTAAAACAATTTAGCATAGTTACTTTCAGTTACAGTTGTATTATTCACTGTAACACAATCGGGAAGAGAAGAAGAGGAGTTCTGAGCAGAAATGGACTTAATAGTTTTCCAAAATTTAAATTATCTGTTGTATTTTTTTAATAAAATTTGATTTGGCCTTTCAAATTAAATTTGTGTATTTATTTCTGAGGCACCTAAAATTGCCCCAGTCTACTTTACTCTGAGATATCCTAGCCAAAGTCCAGGCTGAATTTCTCCAATAAAGCAATTCAGCAATATCATCAAAAAACCATGGATTATCTCTACATTTTATTCTGTACTTGTGGAAAGGAGCATGTTTGTCAGACACTTGTAAAAAGAGTGACTGGAAGTAAGACCAAGCATTTTCCACATCAGGAATTAAAAAGATCTTTTCCCGTCACATTCACACAGATCTCTTAAACGCTCAGCAAACGCTTTAAAATTCCGTTCATAAATGATGCAGGGGATTTTAGTATTCCTTTCTGTGGCGATAACGCAGTGATCACTAATGTCATTTGAAAACACTGCGGTGGCCGAGTATTTATGTGGCATATTAGTTAACATTGAATCAAGCAGGGTAGATTTCTCAGGATGTTTTACTTTAGGCCTAGTAGGAGAATCAATCAGCTGAGTAAGACTTAACATGAGGATAGCCAGTCCCAGTTTAAGTCACTGATCCAGAAGAATCTCGGCATAATTTAAACTCAAAAGCAACTCTGATAGGGAAGAAAGAACTTCATTTGAAGCTGACTGAGGACGATCACAACCAACAATCGTCAAAACACTGGATGAGGAAAACCATACATTAAGTGCCAAAAATTCGAACTGTTTGGGTACAGATTTGGATATAACAACCATAGGAAAGAAATGGGTTTGCAATATATGGCAACACCATCACCCTTGCTGGGGCGATCACAACGAAATAAACTAAAGCCATTTATATGTATATCCGCATCCAACACCGATTTAGATAACCATGTTTCAGAGACAACCATAATGTCTGCATTCGTTGATTTTGCCCAGATACGAACAGAATCCATTTTCGGTAACAAACTCCTGACATTCATATGAAGAATGCCCAACTCTGATTTCTGCTGAAATTCTGAAAGGAGTTTGCAACACATTCATTTCCATGGGGCTTGGATTTGGATGAACGTTTCCAGATTTTAACAATAAAATCATGATAATAGATTAATCGCAATGCATGAACCTTGGGAGCTCTTCGTTTTGAAACATCATTACACACAGATTGCGAGCAAAGTGCGTCGGAGGCAATAAAACAGTCATCTAGTACTTACAAATAGTGCACACGATCTTTCGTTTGCAAACTGGGAAGGCACGGAAGAGGTTTGATTGAGAGAGCTTGTTTTCAATTTATAACTGGACAAAGTCAACAGGAGATTCAACATCGAATTACTCACCCTCCTTTCCTGGCAGAGCCAGGATAAAGCACAATAAGTGCTAAACTTATTAAATGAGACATAACTGAAGATAGGATCGGAAGGCAGCAAATGGGGATAAACCATGGCCGTAGTGCTTTACACTACCGCTTAGTTGATATATTAGATGGAGACAATATCGCTTTGGCTAAGCAACCAGCGAGATTGAAACAGCGTGGTTGTCGGCAGGTTGTCCTGCTCACTGGCGCGGCTCCTTTGCGCGAGTTTGCTTCCTTGCAAAAATGAATCCCTTGTGCGGCTTGCTTGGGCGAAACCCGTTGTCCCGGTCTCCACGCAGACCTCAGCGCACTCTTCGCGGCTCTCAAGCCACGGATGATCCACTTTCAGCCCAGATCAGACAGAGACCTTGCTTGTTGTAGAAGGCTCTTGCGTATCCTTGCCAAACAGGACAATTGGAATAACATTGCGGTTGATCCTTGCTCCATTTAGGAAAAAAGGTCTTCAGTGACAAGTCCACCCATATTAATTCAGCAAAATTTAAATTTCAATGAAGATTTGAAAAAGAAGAATCCATGCACAGACCAGATGCCTCCTATACTACTGTTTAAAAAATTTGAAAATGTAAAAGTTTGTTTTGTCAAGTAAAACACAAAGGAATATTTGGATGTTTCTATCTATTTCTTCTAAAAATCGAATCCAATGTCTTTTTTTAAATCTAAAAACACTAAAATTCAGGAGAAAAACTGAAGCCAGACAGAGACACCATTCATTCTGAAACCATCTTGGATTTGTGTCATTTATGTTTATAGCATTCTGAAGAAATCAACCTCCATCAAATGATTGATTCTGCTGCTGAACAAAATGCTAAAACGAGAGACGAAGGTTTAGTAAAGATTTGGATTTTTTGCATTTATTCAGATTATTACTATCCTTAAAATGTCACATCCATTTTAGAAATGTAAACAATCAGAAATTACTTTGTCATTATCACATTTTTTATCATTATTGGCTTGGTTTTGATTGGCGTAATTCTGCACTGCATGGCGGGAGTTTTTCATTGGACACGTGATAAGGTCTTCAAAATTCTGCATGCAGGGTTTCTATACTCATGCTCTCTCGTGTAGTTGTCATTGCTGAATGGATGCCCCTATTTCACAGCTTTTCAAGACATTCAGGGCCTGATTTACGGAGACCATTAGCAAATGCAAAATCTTTTTGCCTGTGCAATACCAGAAACCTTGCCACTGAATGGTGTAAGTCAAGTACCCTTGCCAATCATGGGCAATGCTATTGCTTTTGCATTGGCAAAAATATTTTGCATTTGCTAAAGGTCTTAGTAAATCAGGCCCTAAGTTGGATTATCTTGAGCACTATCAAGTATATTTTTTAAGAAATTCTGATTATTATATCCCCTGACACCGAATGGCGTTTCGGGGATATTATGTTTTTGGCCCTACGTGTTAGCGCAATAACTTCAGTAATATTTCAATTACAAATTCCAAATTTTGCACATATGTAAGTATCATAAAGAGGAAGAACTGATTTGGTTTTGGACAATTTACGATGTCTAGATTGGCCACCAGGGGCCAAAGACTGATTTCAGTGTTAACCCGATAACTGCAGTAATATTTCAATTAGAAATTCCAAGTTTTGCATATAAGTAAGTATCATAAAGAGGAAGAACTGATTCAATTTTGGACAATTTACTATTTCTAGATTGGCCACCAGGGGCCAAAAACAGAAAAAAAATCACTGTTCAGCGATAACTTCAGTAATATTTCAATTACAAATTTCAAGTTTTGCACATAAGTAAGTATCATAAAGAGGAAGAACTGATTCGATTTTGGACAATTTACGATCTCTAGATTGGCCAGCAGGGGCCAAAAACTGATTTACATGTTGACGAGATAACTGCAGTAATATTTCAATTAGAAATACTAAGGTTTGCATATAAGTAAGTATCATAAAGAAGAAGAACTGATTCGATTTTGGACAATTTACACTTTCTAGATTGGCCACCAGGGGCCAAAAACGGAAAAAAATAACTGTTTTATCATATCTCTGGAAATATTTGTCCGATTGACCTTAAATCAAGTGCAAATGAAAGGTCATGACCTGAGGATGTGTCCCACAATGACATTATACCTGTTTGGCTCAAAATTTTGACAGAAGGTGGAGCTTTGTCACATAAAATCCACTATTTTTGCTATATCTTTGGAACTATTTCTCCAGTTGACATGAAACTACACTCAACAAAAAATAAACGCAACACTTTTGTTTTTGCTCCCATTTGTCATGAGATGGACTCAAAGATCTAAAATTCATTCCAGTTACACAATATTACCATTTCTCTCAAACATTGTTCACAAATCTGTCTAAATGTGTGATAGTGAGCACTTTTGCTTTGCTGAGACAATCCATCCCACCTCACAGGTGTGCCACATCAAGATGCTCATCAGACACCATGATTAGTGCACAGGTGTACCTTAGACTGTCCACAATAAAAGGCCACCCTGAAATCTGCAGTTTTTGCTTTATTGGGGGTCTGGGGACTCAGAACCAGTCAGTATCTGGTATGACCACCATTTGCCTCATGCAGTGCAACACATCTACTTCGCATAGAGTTTATCAGATTGTCAATTATGGCCTGTGGAATGTTGGTCCACTTCTCTTCAATGGCTGTGCGAAGTTGCTGGATATTAGTGGGAACTGGTACGCGCTGTCGTATACGTCGGTCAAGGACATCCCAAACATGCTCAATGGGTGACATGTCCGGTGAGTATGCTGGCCATGCAACAACTGGGACATTTTCTGCTTCCAAGAATTGTGTACAGATCCTTGCAACATGGGGCCGTGCATTATCTTGCTGAAACATGAGGTGATGTTCATGGATGTATGGCACAACAATGGGCCTCAGGATCTCATCACGGTATCTCTGTGCATTAAAAATGCCATCAATAAAATGCACCTGTGTTCTTCGTCCATAACAGATGCCTGCCCATACCATAACCCCACCACCACCATGGGCCACTCGATCCACAACATTGACATCAGCAAAGCGCTCACCCACATGACGCTACACACGCTGTCTGCCATCTGCCCTGAACAATGTAAACCGAGATTCATCCGTGAAGAGAACACCTCTCCAGCGTGCCAGACGCCATCAAATGTGAGCATTTGCCCACTCAAGTCTGTTACGGCGACGATCTGGAGTCAGGTTAAGACCCCGATGAGGACGACGAGCATGCAGTTGAGCTTCCCTGAGACGGTTTCTGACAGTTTGTGCAGAAATTCTTTGGTTATGCAAACCAATTGTTTCAGCAGCTGTCTAAGTAGCTGGTCTCAGGCGATCTTGGAGGTGAACCTGCTGGATGTGGAGGTCCTGGGCTGGTGTGGTTACACGTGGTCTGCGGTTGTGAGGCCGGTTGGATGTACTGCCATATTCTCTGAAACGCCTTTGGAGACGGCTTATGGTGGAGAAATGAACATTCAATGCCCGAGCAACAGATCTGGTTGACATTCCTGCTGTCAGCATGCCAATTGCACACTCCCTAAATGCTTGCGCCATCTGTGGCATTTTGCTGTGAGACAAAACTGCACATTTCAGAGTGGCCTTTTATTGTGGACAGTCTAAGGTACACCTGTGCACTAATCATGGTGTCTGATGAGTATCTTGATGTGGCACACCTGTGAGGTGGGATGGATTGTCTCAGCAAAGCAAAAGTGCTCACTATCACATATTTAGACAAATTTGTGAACAATGTTTGAGAGAAATAGTAATATTGTGTATCTGGAATGAATTTTAGATCTTTGAGTCCATCTCATGACAAATGGGAGCAAAAACAAAAGTGTTGCGATTATATTTTTGTTCAGTTGTATGTGCAAGTGCAAGGTCATGACATCACAACGTGTCACATGATGACATCATAACTGTATGGTTCAATATTTTTTTGTTTTGTGATGGAAAATGACCATTTCGGCCATATCTTCAGAACCATTTCACCAATTGACCTGAAATTAAATTCAAATGAAAGTCTATTCAAGGATTGGGGAATTGGAGGATTGGGGGCGTTCGGGGATATACCCCCCGCCGTCGCCTCCGACGGCATAAGCCTAGTTTAAGGTATGGAATGCTTACAACCAGTCTGTTTTTTTGGATGTTACGAAGGCAAGGTAATGAAATCCTAAACATTTGTTTTTCACCTGCAAAAAGTATCCTGCTGAACCACCATTTAAGCACATCTCTTTTGGTGAGTTTGAAAGAAGCAGTAAATGAAAATTACTGATGGGAATAAATTGGAATTCTTATGTGCAGTTTCTCTCTCCTGGCTCACATTGAATTGCTTGTTTAATACAAACGGACAGATGGCTGCCCTGTGTCATCAGCCCCTAATGTCCCGCATGGTGCTAATGCAAATCTGTGGCTCACAGCACCTTGCTCTTGGAGTTCAGTATTTCACCTTTGATTTAAAGTGAGCATGAAATCCAAACTCCACTTTCATTCACCGCAGTACCTCCAACCTCTGTATCTGTTATTTTTATCCAAGGCTGTTTCTTAATGCATATTAATCCAGCTGGCTGTTTGTTACTCAGTGCATGCAAAGTTAGTTTTTAACCCTGTCTTCATATCTAATAGAAGTGGGTCTTTTTTAACACCGAAGACTGCCGTTTTCAGTACTTGCTTCCAGCTGGGGTGCAAGCTATTTCCACACACCAGTGATAGTTTCATTACTAACGTCGCTGTAAGCTCCTTCTCTCGTGTAGCTAAACAGCCTTATCTGCTATGGATAGAAAATAAAACGATCTAAAGCAATTGGTTGATTAAATTAAAGTTTGTCTGGCTGATTTAATTTCCTCCAATGCACTTGATGCAAAAGCACAGCATAGTCTCTCTTGCATTTGTTTCCTTTTCACAGGTCCTTTAGGCTCTGATAATGTGCCCTTTTTCCATGTTTGGGGTCTTTGGTTTCCTTTCTTAATGGTTTTATTTCCGTGATGTTATCGGCTAAACCACAGAAATTTGTCTTTGGTAGCTTGTGTTTCTTATCTTTTTCATTGTACTTGGGGTCATCAAGGGCCGTAATTATTATTCAACCCTGAGGATTATTGATTAGAAGGGTGATCAAACTTGCGAGCTCAGCAAAAAAAGATGTTTGTGGAAATATGCTATTATTGGAGAGATATTGTCTCTGAAGTAGAATCACGTTATTTTGTGTTCAGACCATATTTAGCTTACCGGCCCTATGGGCTGATGAGCTATTATCGTGGTGCGGCGTCTGTCGTCTGGAACATTTTTTAACTTCTTTTTGGCCTGATGAAGTTTTGTGTAAATTTGCAATAACATACTACTAGACCATATCTCCAGACATTTTTCTCAGATTTTTGATTAAATAATTTTTGTCCGTCTTATGGGCCCTTGAAATTTTGGCTCCAGTGTTAAAGATCGGACTGAGAAATCTTATTTCTCAAAAACTGCGTCATAAATTTTTTTCTAAATCAGGCAATAAACTTACCTTGGTACCATCAATGTACAGTGCGAGCGCCATTTTGATTGAATCAACAGAAGTGGGTCTATTTGGGGAGCTGTACTTTATGAATATGCAAGATGGCCTGTGGAGACCAAATGGTTGCAGATAGAGATTAAGTTTGTATTATTAACATATAGGAAGTCTTATATGACCTATATTTTGTCAATATTAAATTTGACTACAGATGACTTTGAAAGGTCATACTCCAGGTCTGGGAATATATAAAAAATGTTAAAAGATGTGGCTTGAAATTTCAAAAAATAAAAACTGTTGATAACTTTTTGTCTAAATCTGGCAATCAACTCACCTTGATGCACTTTATGAACGGTGCGAGTGCCATTTTGATTGAATCGACGAAGTGGGTCTAGTGGGGGCACTGTTCTGTAACATTGGGTCTTATGGAGAATGGGCCAAATTGCCTGTGGAAGCTAAATGGTTGCAGATAGAGATTAAGTATGTATTACTGACATATAGGAAGTAATATATGACCTATATTTTGGCAGCGTTAAAGTTGACCTCAGATGACCTTGAAAGTACAAGCAAAATGTTACAATTTTCAAAGGTTTCTAGGCTTGAAAATATTGAAGATTGGGAACATATGTGCATTGACCACTTATAGGAAGTCATGTATGTACTTTCATTTGGTGGCCTTGAACTTGACCTTCAGCGACCTTCAAAGATCAAACTTTACATAGTAAAATTTCAATGACTATCACCAAAACTATTTTAGATAGAGCTTAGGTTTGTATTGTGGCCATATAGGAAATCATGTATGAAGTTTAATTGGCTGTCCTTGAACTTGACCTTCAGCGACCTTGAACAGCCAAACTATACAGTGAAATTTCAATGACTTGTATCACTAAAACGGTCACAGATGAAGCCTAAGTTTGCGTTACTGACATCTAGGAAGTCACATGTGAACTTTCATTTGGTGACATTCAACTTGACTGTCAGTGACCTTTGAGAGTCAAACTCGATAGTGAAATTACAATGACTTATATCACCAAAATGGTCACAGATTGAGTCAAGGTTTGAAAAGAGACATTTGGAAAGTCATATATGAAATCCATTTGCTGACCACAGCTTGACATTCTGTGACCTTGAACGTTCACAATTGACATATTGAATACGTATTGACATATTATAATGGCTTGTATCACCAAAACTGCTTCAAAGCTTAGTATTGTATTACAAAAGGTCTTGTAAATGTATGTGAACTTTTATTTAGTGACCTTGACATTGATTTTCATTGATTCAAATGTCAAACTTCAAATGAAATTTTCATAACTTGTATCATCGCTGTAAGACTGCTTGCCGGTAAGCTACAGGACCCTTGGTCCGATTTTTACTTACTTTTGTATGTCCAGATTAGTAAAGTATGAATTCCACCATAAATCAACCATTTCAAGTATCCCAATGACATTGTTGTGATTACTCCTTTTCACTTACATTAGGCCCATTTTCTAATAGATGTAGCCTATATTATCATTTTGCATTTCAGCACAAAACATCACCTCAAAATATTGATATTTTGCAATGACAAATTTTAACGGTAACCTAGAACAAATAGCATCGGTCATGAATTTGGTGTGCAGCACAAGGTAAAATGTAGACTTATAATGAATACCGACAGGACAAGAGGATAAGTTTCATGGTTCAACATTATTAAGAGTAATGCAGTACATGCGATTAATGTATATTATGAGTTGATTAGTTTGTATTTTTTTGCAATTGTTACCTATAGATGTAGGAGTTGCTATATTCTTATATTTCTGTTCATTCCCCATTGAGATGTATATTACAAATGTCTATGTGTGGCCGTAAAGAAACAGTTGGCACTGCCACTCACCGTTTTTGATTAAAATGAAATAATGAGCCAAACCCTGAGAACAAAACTGTCCTTGTTGATTGGGTTGTAAGAGCCTCTTTAATTTTCTGCCTTAGATTGGATGGTCAGGGTTTATTGGAGTTGGTTGTGTAGTTGAAGCCTCTTTTCTTTGATTGGGTGATTAGCGCTTCCTAAGACTGATTGGATGGTGAGTTTTTTTTTATCTGATATTGCTACACTTTTTAACTGATGCTCTAGAATGGACTGAACCCTTGTAAAAGACATTGGCTGGTCTTAGCTGTTGTACCTTAAGGGGATATTTTACCTTCTGGGTTGTTTCCTTTTCAACGTCTGTCTTTTTTGTTCTGGACAGCTCTTTGTACAGCAAAGTCTACTTAAATTAGTTATTGAAAACCAACTGGATTTTCAGTTGTTGCTGTATGAAATGAGATGCTATGAGATGCGGTTCATAATTTGACACAAGAAAAAAAAAAAAGTGCAGTGAGTATGCCTTCAGTGTAACAAAGTAAACACTTCAATTATGCCATTTTAAACATTGTTGTGTTGGGGTAATCAAGAAAGCGTCTGTAAGAAAGAACTTGTTCTCTTAAGATAATATATACAGATTCACTTTCTTTGCAACTGTTGCCTTAAATGCTTTGGTGTGAATTCTGAATGTGCAAACAGTTATGGCTCTTGCATTCTTGCAACTTTCAGAGCATGATTCATTTCTCTTGAGTTGTATTATTTCGCCCTCTAGAAGGTTTTGCAGATGCAGAGGTGCAGGCGTCAACGTGTGGGACTATCCACCTCATAACACAACTCCCACTAAGCTAAGGACAGGCGGTGAAATTTCATTTCTGTTGACACCCTGCATAGACCATACACATCATGAAACATTTTGTGACTAATTATTTGTCAATAATGGTGAGGTAGAAGTTGCTATGCTATTTCACTGTGGCGCTTGTTTATTCTATGGACTCATAGCCACGACGCTAGAGAGTGAGCAGTTTCTCAAAAAAAAAGGCACCAAGGGACAGCTGAGGTTCTTGTCCTATTATAACACTATTATAGTACGTGGATTGGTCCCAAAATTGGGAAACAAATGAGGATTGAGCCAGAGTTAACTGCAGCTGGCTGCACTGCATATGGCCACACTGGGTTGAGAGAGTTTCAGTCCGCTGGGATGCAACTCTACCTCATCACACACACACCTTTCACCCCCCACTTTCCACCCCCCTCTGGTTGTAGGGACACACACAACCTTGTACAACCACCTTTCAGCTTAAAAGTCTTGAGCATTTGCTAAAAACACCAGTGTGAACCCAGCCACTGTGTTATGCCATGCATGCACACATATTGCTACTCTGCCCCACACAAATGACCATAGTTCAGCTGCAGTTTATTCTGAGTGACTACTGTATTCGATATTGAGCTTGACCTTTTTAGACTGCAAACCTCATTTCCTGCATGAATTGGAATTGATCAGTATTGGGAGGGGAGTCAAGATATGGGTTTTGTTCATGCAAAATAATATCACTTATCCTATCTATCTTCATTACTCACCAAAAAAAGTCAATAAAGTAATCATAAATCTTAAATTCTGAAAAGCAAATTCTGCCTAACTGCTAAACAGTCTGTATTGGACCCAGTAGTTCTACCTTATTTATCTTTTACTGCAAAAACAGTCCATTTTAGGGAGTGTTGATTTTCAGCAAATCTTGATGACCAAGACTGCTTAACTAAAATGACAAATGATTTGCCTGCAAGGGTTTGCATAGTATTTCAGTATTGCCTGAAAGGCACCACACGTGGCAGGCAATCATCTGCCACATGATTAAAGGATTATGTGATATTTAAATAGAGGCGAATGGAGTATAAACTGGACAGCCAATAGAAAGGCTTGAAGCATTGAGACATATAATATAAAGTACCTGTATTAAAAAAAAAAAAAAAATGTTGATTTACCTGCACTGAAAGCTGGCAAATGTCTGACTCGGGACAGGATTAGAACTCCTGTCCACAGGTTTTTTATGAATCTTGGTCAGGCTATCCCGGCCAGTAACAGGCAGTGAGATTTCAGCACGGGGGGCAAATCCGGAATCCTCATCAGAGAACAACAGTCCAAAAGAGAAAAACCAGGGGGTAAGTATGCCAAAGCAAAATTGTAAGATGAAGGGGATACCAAAAGCCAACAAGAAAATCAAACATCGGTAGTCAAACTCTAGGAACAGGACAGAGTTGTAATCAAGAAACAAACCAAATCATAGCCAGGAAATATGTAAGTTGCTAGGGATACAAGTTGGCTTGTGGATGAATTTCGAATGGTGAAACGACCATTGCCGAACTACCTGTGCGGTTCCACGGTTTTAATGCATACCTGCCAGCCAATCAGAAAGAAGTATTCACTCAGACCATGATATAACAGGAATTAATCAATGCACATAAGTAAGACATAGAAGACCTGGCTCCAGAAACACGCACTAGAATGCGCAGAACTGGGGCAATACATCGGGAAGCTAAGTAACCGAATACTTAGGCTGCAGGGAGGTGTGGCTAGAAATAAGAGAACAAGCAAACTAATTTAAGAATGAGGAGGTGAGAGTGCGGGAGTGAAGACAAAAAACATGTAGCAAGTGACAGGTCCTCTAAGGCTGTTCACCTGATTGGCCTCTCTCCATTACCTTCAGTTAAGGAAACAGCTGAAATTATCATCGATCAGGTGAGGAGACTCAGGGTGGGGGGGTTAGGGTTAGGCTGCGTCTATTCTCAGTCATAAAGGCACTAACTAGACAGTTTGAAACACTGACAATTTTGCCTCACAGTAGTTGATTTATGGAAATAAATGGCTATGTATGTTTTAAAACAGAATCTGGTAACAGTAATATTTAATTAGTGGTTTATTGTTGTTTCAGAAGAACTTAAAAACCGTCCTCCAACCACTGCCTTTCATTGGGTATACTCCTCACGCATCTTTAAATTGAGAGAGTCACTTGCAAAAGGAGGAATCAAGACACCATCATTTGAATGGAGCTACCTGTATACAACCAGTAACTCAGTCATTTCAACCAAAAAAATTTTTTTTTTTGCTGTCAAGACCCTTCGGATTGACCGACTCTGATTTGTCACCCTATCCAGCATTGATTTTACCTTGTATACGCATTAGTAGCGCTTGGCAGTTTATACATCTCGGACCATAGAAATTAACAAAGTAGAGAGTGTGACGAACATGCTTTCTCACTGGGCAAGGACACACCAGCTGTCTTCCATTTTTATGTCAGAAATTTATCCAGCGGGCAAAGAGAAGAAATAACTTTTCATTCTGGGAAATAGGAACCTATTGGCAGAATGCCCTTTTTATAAATTCCCGCTCCTCGTAATAAAACAATTAGTTTGCCTTACAGTCTGCATAATTACAATCTGTTCTTGATCTAAAATATCCCAGATGCATCTCTAAGTAGTCCTCATTAGAGAGTCAGTCATGAGACAAACTGGCATCGTAATTACGGGTATTTATGAGCCTTTCCCCCATAATACTGCCACTGCCTTTAAAATTTGCTGGAAAATGTTTAAAGTAAAGGCATATCAGACTTGTATCTGACCATTAGTCTTGTAATATTCAAGGATAACTTAAAAAGTTGATAATCAGAGGTATTTCACTGATTTTTCACGACTGGCCATCGAGCATGAACATCCAGCATCCTATGCGTGGTAGAGGATGGTGTGAAAGACTTTCATAGCTACTTTCCTTGTTTCTATCGAAGTGTACAGTGGGTAACACAGATTACCTCACGGTTTCAGTGTTTGATTTACTTTCTACACAAGAAACAGTGTGGTTACTTCATTAGCATTCAACTGAGTAGTTCAACTGTGTTGTCCTGCAATTAATGTGCCTAATTTGATTGAATGGCTTATTGGGTATTCTGGATTGCTCCACTTATGTGGTCTCGCTGCCCTGTCTCAGGTTTGGTGAAGTGTGATGTTTGAGCTGTCTGATGGACCTTTTACATTCAAAAGGCTTCACTGACTGTGACTCTTGCGTCTGACATGACAAGCTAAATAAGGTATTCTGGGAACTAAAGTGTATGCTACCATTTCTATATTCAGAGCTAAATAAGCAGAGAAGCTCACTGACAGCATCAGCCCAGAACTTTATCAGGGGTTTTGTCTCATGCGAGACTGGCTGTATGAGTTCCCTTCATTTGACAAGTTTCTGGCTATGTATAGCAAAGCAATGGCTGTAGAAAATGAGATGTGTCCTATGGGGCTTCTCTCTCAGTGCCCCAACATGTTTCATAGTAGTTAAGAGGGTCCCAGGCTTGAATACGGGTGCTGGAAGAGATTCGACAACCATCAGCCACCACCCAAGCGAAACTGAGAGAATGTTATTGCAATGGCGAAAGTCATGCTAATGTAAAATATATGATATATTATAGGATATTTCTCAGTGACTCTATCCTTTACAAGTCTGCTACCTTTTGCCTGTCCTGGAAGCTGCAGACATGCAGTTAGCTCTTTGGATGTTTCTCCTCCATGCTTTCACGCAGCTGATTGTCTGAAATTACTGCTGAAACCACTATATTACTGGATGGCTGAGGCAGCTGGATGAGGTTGTTTGATGATGCTCAGCTAAAAGAGATGCTAATTTCAGATGAGGGGAGGGTTACCCTGGCATCCAAGGTCCCTTGGACTTCACATTATGATAGTCATGGCATGGTCCAAAATGGGCTGTATTAATTTCTTGCATAGCACTGCCTCCCATCAAAATGTGATTGATTGATTGATTGATTGAATGACTGACTGACTGATTGATTGATTTATTGCTCGAATGTCTAACTTATTGAATAATTGATTACGTGACTACATGATTGATTGATTGATTGATTGATTGAATGAATGAGTATTTGCTGAGCATTTGCCATTTGCTCTGTTTTGAGAGGAAAAATATGGGCTGCCTGTCAACCTGCATGGATACTTGCTGATGGTCCAAAGCACTCCTATATTATTCTGTCAACAGTCAGCCAAGGGCAGTTTGCCCGTCCAAATCTGTCACCTTCAAATTTAGTTGGAATGTAATGTACAGCAGATTTACTCTGGGTGCAATATTATTGTTACCTTTGAGCCATTTGCTTTGTAAATTGGATCTGGGTGTGATCTTTGCTAGGAATGAAGCTGAAAAATATGTCTGTGGCATATAAAGTGATCTGACCTGCTATTGTGTCTGCTCCGCCGTTTCAGAGGACTATTGATTTTAATATTTCTGCCTAATTTACCGACACCCTTTGCTGGAGTTCAGGCATCTTGCACTCTATCAATTCATGCAGTTGGACTGATGCTGAAGCAGGTTACTAATGAAACTGCTCTAAACCATATACCAACTTTAGAACAGTGAACAGGGTTTCCACAGTATCCACAGTGAACAGGGTTTCCCCACAGCTGTAGATCTTTGCTAACTGACAGTGCACAAACACACATATAGCACGAACACACACACTGTATAGTTGCACTTGCTGTTGAGGTGCTTGGAGTTCAGATTTTGACCAACTCCGTACTCACTCACTGACTTCTCTGTCTATGGATCACAGCCCTGGGCCATGCACAAACAAACCAGGATCCAGAGAATGCCTGCTGATCTGATCTAGGAGGACTAGGCCAAGGAAAAAAAATGCTGGGTGATTGTATTGAAAAATATTTCATTTTTATTAGGTCTCAGCCCTCTGCACATGCCACCTGAGATGGGAATAGTGAAGCTTTACGAGCTACAGTATATTTATGTGTCTTTGAGGTGTCCACCAGAGGGGACTGAGTCTGCTACTTCTGGGAAGGGATCCATGATTCTTTGGGGCAGGGTGATCCAACCAACTGCAGCATCACACCTACTGCTAGGTTCCTTTCTGAGATTAAAGAGTTTTTTTTTAATAATGTGTCTGAAATGAGTTAGATCAGGTATGTTCAGTCTTATCCGGGAAAGGACAGTCTTGTTCGAGTACTTGTATATGTCACAATGCGAGACTAGAATAAAATTGCAGAGTCTGTATTATTGTGTTGCCAGCAATAATCTACCAATGAGTGTGTGCAGATGGTCAGGTACATCAATATGTGGACACTGACAAAGTCGATGGCTGAGATTAAGCCCCATGAAATGAACATAGAGCGACAGCGTTTGTGCTAGGTGTATGATACAGAACTTGCATAGCGCCAGTGGGGCATTGATCCCCCCCCCCCCCCGTCTGCCTTTCTTGACAGACAAAGTTTTGCATACCATTACCATCACGTTCACATTTTGGAGAGGCACGAAACTAGAGCCTATAGTCTCGTTATGTAGTACAGTATACTGTATTTGCCTTGTAATATTGGTTTCAAGGGAAATTACAATATGGCTGTAGTCTTTTGTGTAGTCTCTTCATCAAGTAAGATTTTCCTTATAATATTGGCACCTTGGAAAATCACATACAGCATGACCTCACTGAAGATCTACTCATTTACACTACTCAACGGTATTATTCAATAATACACTTCTTGCGGCAAGGGTTCTGCACTCAATAGCCCCTGGTCATGGGCTGTCTGTATTGTTTAGTTTTGGGGGTTTGGGCAGCACTCTTTACATTTGGCTCCACGCATGTTTGCATGAATGAAGACAGAGCCCCCAGGACATGTTGCCAACCTTTAAAATATTGCTCTTTCATACATGTTTGATCACTTATTGTACATTCACTTTGATGAAAGTAGTCTTGGCAGAAATATTGTATATTATTGTTTCTCTGCTACTATATTATAAATGCTGCTACCTGTCTTGCTTGGGCACTCTTGAAAAAGAGATTTTTATCACTTACACTTTTTAAATTAGCCTCCTTGCACAGAATACAAATATTGCCAATTTTTTCTTGTAATGCATGAGCCCATTTAAGAATTTATAACTCAGTATGTGTGTCACAGAGACTTGGGAAAATTATTCCAGTGAAGCTAGACATTTGGAAATTCAACTTCAGAATTGTTTAGGAATTACATTTCGGAATTTACAGACGCCAGCCGTCTATGTCGGCGCAAAGGGGTTGAGCAAAATTTTATTTTAAAAATTAGTAAATGAGCAAATAAGTCAATAAATATAGTAAGTTCTTTCTCATGGTTCAATGTTTTGAAAGGATCGCCTCTTGTTAGCATTGATTGAAGAGAAGTTGGCGGGCACTGGGAGACTCAGCAGATCTCAGTTAGCCCTCCCACACTCAGGCCTCTGGTGCTGTGGGACAGATACCCACGCACCGATTCATTCATACCAAACCATCCAAGGGTTTCCAAGCGCAACCGAACATCTGTCATTGCTGAGCTAAATGGAGCGTTACTTTCTTTATGCTGTGCTACTCATCTGATCAGAGTTAGTCATTAGGATGGATTAAATTGCGTGTGGCCAGTGAATATTGTGATCAGTGTTCCGTTGTATGGTGTGAATATTTGTACGGTCTGTTTTCAGATGATGTATGCCTTTTAAGAGTCCGTTTTGATTGTTCTTTTAGCACGTAAATTATGATATTTTTTAAAGTCCGCAATTTTAGTTTTGTAGTTTCTCATGCTTCTATTTTATTGTGCCCAGGGACTTAACTGGAGAGGCTAGGCTGTCTAGAATATCAGTTTGCGTCTTTGGTGAGGCCAGCTACTAAACCCCACCCCCCCCCCAAAAAAAAAAACATTGAATTCTGTTTAAGCATTAGATTTGGGAGCTAGAGAGCAATTACAACACTGCTAGTATGACACATAAAATATTAGCTTTGCTTTAACCTGACAGGAAATCCTTTAAGCATTTTAGCTAGTTGCATGGCATAGAATGTTTAGATGATATAAAATGCTCCAGTGAAAATATTTGTTATTATTGTGAAATGTTTATTATCATCGCCATTTCAGTATTGTTCGGTTCGCAAGGCAAAGGGCCTGAGACTCATGACTCATAGTGTGGAAAAATTGGGCTTTTCAGGGCCCTTGTGAAAAGAGAGATTAGGAAGTGCGAAGAGTCATGGTATTACTAATGTCTGCTTTCATTTCTTCATCGTCAGAAAAAAATATGCGCCTCGATAAGTCAGCCTCTTATACCTTTTGATGAGAACCCTTATTGTATTGTGTTTCATTGGTGGCATATTATAAATGAATAGCGTGAACATGTACAATGGACATTCCTAGGCTTTAATTGCTCATATTCGTAACAATGCCCTTGCAGCAAGTCTTTATTACGAATTCAGGAGTTCATCATTTTTTTAAATGGTTAAATGGAAATATTTTTTTATTGCTCTTGCTGTTTTGCATGCTTAGTTACTAAAACATCAGTTAGGGTCAATAGTTCAACCTGGAAACACAAACCCATGCTCACGCAATTGTACACTGTCACGAGCACACATAGAATCATGAAGAAAATTAACATGGTGCTGATACAGTAGATTTGAGCTCGGGCTCTGCCAGGAGTGAAGGCTTTTGTGATGCATTTCAACTGTAGTATCCTGTTATACTTCCACAGCCTCCGGCAGACAGAGATGCCACTCTCAATAAGCATCACTGTAAAAACTAGGACATCTCCTCTGCTTGATCACCAAGCCTCAAACTCCTGACTGTATTTGTTACAGTGCTGTACTTTTACTAGAAAAGAGAGCAATGTAAATTCTGCCATTTTATTTGAAGTTTGTGTGTGAAATCTCAGTGTAAAGGCAGATGCCCAGGAAAGATATAACCCATAGTCAAGAGCACTTTTTACCTCAGATTTTTCAATCATTAATAATGCAGGTAAAATTCTGAATGGCTTCCATGATTGTTGCCAATATTTATTCCTCAAATTTCGTTATTATTATTTCATTTATTTTATTACTTTATTATTATTTTGCATTGCTGCTGTGTCTTGACTGGTAGGGGTGGCATTGCCGTTTGGAACATTTTGGGCATTGCGATGCTGAAAATGGAGCGCCAGTTCTGTAATCTGTGCTCAGCTCCTTTATCTCAGATGGAGCAGAGCCAGAACATAACGGAATAACAAGAAATGCTCCATCATGTCTGCCAGGAAAGCATCTTCTGCACTGAGAAGCCCAAGTGCTTGTATCTCATTCCGTGATCTGAACCATGTGATTTTTTAAATTGCATAATGAAAGATGAAGGACGGGCAGAGGACTCCCAGTGTGCTGATAGTTGGTGTTCTGAGGATCAGCCTGGACTGACACCATGCTAGCATCAGCCTTGAGACTCGCTGTTACTTTATGGGTCCATTTTATCAGGGCTCTGCTGCTCACCATGTTCCCAACTGACACATTACATAATTCTCCTGAAATATTTAGCCCCAGCAGAACAAATTGCCGGTATGTTCTGATGTCTGTGTAACACTCCTGTGTTCTGTGACCATGCTTTTTTATCTTACCGGCCCTATGGGCCGATAAGCTATTGATGCGGTGTGGCGTCCGTCGTCTGGAACATTTTTAATCTTTTTTTTGGCCCAATGAATTTTCGTGTAAATTTGCAATAACATAGTGCTAGACCATATCTCCAGACTTTTTTCTCCAATTTTTGAGTGAATCATTTTTGTCTGTTTTATGGGCTCCAATGTTAAAGGTAGGACTGAGAAATTTTAAAAAATCATTTCTCAAAAGCTGCGTGATTAATTTTTCTCTAAATCAGGCAATTAACTTGTAGCATGTATCAGCCACATATAATGTCTCTGTTTGATTGATAAAATATGAGGACAAATAACTGAGGTTATGATGATTTGAAATGTAGGCCTATTGAATTACTGTACGCTATATTTATAATGTGCGAATAGGAAGCCTGGCCAGGCTTTGCTGAAATTTCTCTTTTTCATTACTTAATATATTGTACATGGGCGTATATCATGGATTTCATAGCCATTCTTAGCCTAGACAGACGATAGAGTAAAACACTCACTCACCTTCTCACTCTCTCACACACACACCTTCTGTCTGTCTGTCCTATGGCTGTGATCTGGGTGGAATCACATGTTCTTTTATAAAATTGAGACGGGGAAAACTGAGAGGTGTTGATGAGCCTGGAGGAAGAAATTGCCGATTGCAAATATTTCTGATATCCTCTTGATCGCCGGAATGGAATTAAGGAACAACTCCGCTGCTGTGTCCTTACCTCTCATAAGATTAAACTCTGCTAATCAAGTCTGAGGGTGAATATACACAGACTATTAATTAACTTTTCAAGGTGAGATTGGCTCTATTTTCATTGTGCTTTTGCTGTGGAGTTTAAGAAAGACTGCCTTGCTGCCTGGCGTAGATTACCATCATTGGATTATTATTTTTTTGTTATCATATATATAAATTTTTTTCCTTGGTGAACTGGAGCACAAAGCTGTGTGTCTTGTTTATTGTTGCTGTGCTATTGGACTGAAAATATACATACACTCTACAGCCTATGGCCTTATATTTTGTTCACTCTACTCTATCTTCCCTCTCTTCTCACTTAAGCACTTCAGGAAAAATAAATCCACATTTAATAATATTTTCTGTGTTGCTTGGTTTAAGTGACCCTCAACTTTTTTTTTGTTAACAGCTCCACACGAGTCGTTACAAACTTACCTTGGTACCGTCAATGTACGGTGCAAGCGCCAATTTTGATTGAAACGATGGAAGTGGGTCTATTGGGGGCGCTGTACTTTATGAATGTGCAAGATGGCCTGTGGAGGCCAAATGGTTGCAGATAGAGATTAAGTTTGTATTACTGACATATAGGAAGTAATATATGACCTATATATTGGCTGTGTTAAAGTTGACCTCAGATGACTTTGAAAGCTCAAAGTTGAGGTCAAGCAAAATGTTTCGATTTTTAAGTTTCTAGTCTGGAAAATATTGAAGATTGTGAACATATGTGCATTGAACACATACAGGAAGTCATGTATGAACTTTCATTTGGTGGCATTGAACTTGACCTTCCGCGACCTTCGAAGGTCAAACTTCACATAGTGAAATTTCAATGACTTCAATCACCAAAACTATTACAGATAGAGCTTAGGTTTGTATTGTGGCCATATAGGAAGTCATGTATTAAGTTTCATTGGGTGACCTTGAACTTGACCTTCAGTGACCCTGAATGGCCAAACTATATACAATGGAATTTCAATTACTTATATCAGCAAAATGGTTACAGATTGAGTGTAGGTTTGAACTCAATGACTTCTATCACTGAAAAGGGCACAGATGAAGCCTAAGTTTGTGTTACTGACACAGGAAGTCACATATGAACTTTCATTTGGTGACTTTCAGCTTGACTGTCAAGTGACCTTTGAGGGTCAAGCTCCACAGTGAAATTACAATGATTTGTACCACCAAAATGGTCACAGATTGTGCCAAGGTTTGTATAGAGACATTTAGAAAGTCATATATAAGGTCCATTTGCTGAACACAACTTGACATTCTGCGACCTTTAAAATACACATTTGAATAAAGTTGACATATTGAATACATAGTGACATATTTTAATGACTTGTATCACCAAAACTGCTTCAGAGCTTAGGGTTGTGTAACAAAAGGTCTTATAATTCTATGCGAACTTTTATTCACATTGACTTTGATTTTCATTGATACAAATGTCACACTTTTCATGAAATTTTCATAAATTGATTCATCGCTGTTAAGACTGCTTGCTGGTAAGCTATAGGACCCTTGGCCCTATTTTTCTATAATTAATAAAAGAAAAAAATATACAGCACCCTCCATGATTATTGGATGTGTTCTTTAGCTTCTAATAAATTCTGTTTTTTTCTAAATAATGTAGGACCACGATGAAAAACGAGGAAAATCCAACCTTAAATTCAAGCGCATTTATTCAGTGGGGAAAAAAATCCCACATTAAGAAATTATTTTTTTACATCAAATCATGTGTGCCACAATTATTAGCACCCCTGATGTTAATACTTTGTATAACCCCCCTTTGCCAATAAAACAGCACCAAATCTTCTCCTATAATGTTTCACAAGATGGGAGAATACAGAAAGAGGGATCTTCGATCATTCCTCTTTGCACAATCTCTCTAAATCATCCAGCGACCTGGGTCCTCTCCTCTGCTCTCTCCTCTTCAGCTCACTCCACAGGTTTTCAATGGGGTTGAGGTCTGGGGACTGAGATGGCCATGGGAGGAGCTTGATTCTGTGTCTGGTGAACCATTTCTGTGTAGATTTGGCCACATGCTTAGGGTCATTATCTTGCTGAAAGACCCAGTGACGACTCATCTTCAGCTTTCGGGCAGAGGCCACCAGATTTTGATTTATATTGTCCTGGTATTTCAAAGCGTTCATGATGCCACGCACCCTAACAAGGTTCCTAGGGCCTCTGGAAGAGAAACAGGCCCACAGCATCACCGATCCTCCCCCATACTTCACAGTGGGCATGAGGTGCTTTTCTGCATACTCATCTTTTGAGTTCCGCCAGACCCACTTGTTGCCAAAAAGCTCTATCTTGGTCTCATCTGACCAAAGTACACGGTCCCAGTTGAAGTCCCAGTACTGCTTGGCGAACTCCAGACATTTGCGTTTATGGTTGTGATTGAGAAAAGTTTTTTCCCTGCATGCTTGTTGGCATGTAGATAGCTCCTGATGGTTGTTTTGGAGACTTTTTGACCACAAGATGCTACCATTTGTTGCAATTCTTTAACAGTGAGCTTTGGAGAATCTTTTATTTCTCTTACCATCCTCCTCACTGTGCATGATGGCAAAATCACCTTGTGTCCTCGTCCAGGCTTGTTTACCACTATTCCAGTTGTTTTGAAATTCTTAATGATTCCTCTGACAGTAGATATGGGCTGGTGCAGGCGAGTGGCTATTTTTCCTGACTTGTGAAGGTTGACACACATCTGCCTTACTTGAATGGTGTGTTCCTTTGTCTTTCCCATGTTGAAGAGTGGATAAGAGAAATGGCCTCAGTGTCACGTCATATTTATGCCCTAGGGAAACAGGAAGTGATAAATAACTCCTTAAATGTTCCTAGATACTCTGATCAACTTTGTAAACTACTGTAGAAATGACAGAAATACTTCAATTACATTTATTTCCTAGGAATTGTTAGGGGTGCCAATAATTGTGTAACTGGTGATTTTATGAAAAATAATTATTTCTTAGTCAGGGATTTTTTTTCCCTTAAAATTAACTTGAGTTGAAGGTTACATTTTTCTACAATTTCCAGTGTGAGAGTATGCTTCTGCAATAACAATTGAATTTATTTTAAGGCTTTTAACACATCTTAACCAGGGGTGCCAATAATTATTGAGGACGCTGTATATTTTTAGATCATGTTTGTGTAAGTCAGCTACCCTGTGGTGTAATTTTTTGTTTCTTTTTCATTGAAAAACAGTTCAAAAAATCTACTTTTCCATTGAATCATGAATAATAGTACTGAATTACGAAACAGCCGCTGCAGTGTGTTAATTAGGTGAAGTGTGCTTCACAAACTGCAGTGAAATGTTATGTCTTTTGGAAGGTCTTTGTGTGAGTCTGCCCCCCTGTTGTCTAGCCTTCTGTGAGAGGCCTTTGTCCTGGTTTTCTCAGCAAAGATGTAATGCCCTGGAACATGATTTTGCTTTGTCTGTAAAAGAGATGAAAAAGATCACTTGCATTTACTGCTGGCAGACAGTTAAAATTCATATAGAATTGTTAATTCATGCTATAAGTACTATGAGCATGAAGCTGGGCACTATAATATAGAGGCTTGAGCCAGAGAGCAGAAATAAGCTTATAAACATGTCCTGATTAATAATTACTGAACCAATAATAGGATTTCTGGAACACCACAAAATATATTTATAAGGGCTTTAAAGGTAAAATGTTCCTGTTTGGAATAAATTGAGTCAACAAGCCTGTGCAATTACAACCCCAATTCCAAAATAGTTGGGACAAACTGTAAATTGTGAATAAAATCAAAATGCAATGACTTTCAGATCACAAGCCAATGTTATTTACAATAGAACATAGGTACCATTTCAAATATTGAAACTGAGACATTTCACATTATTATCCATAAAATGAGCTTATTTCAAACTTACTGGCTGCAACAGGTCTCCAAAAAGTTGGGACACAAGGAAAAAAAAAAAGTCTGAAAAAGTAATCAATATGTAAGAGAATCAGCTAAAAGAACATTTAGCAAGTAATTAAGTTAACTGGCATCAGGTATCTAACATGATTGGCTATAAAAGGGATATATTAGAGAGGCTAAGTCTCTCAGAAGAGAAGATGGCCAGAGGCTCTCCAACCTGTGAAGGCTTGCGAAAAAAAATTGTGGCATACTTTGAAAACAACATTTCTCATCATCAAATTGCAAAGGCTTTGAAGGTCTCATCATTGACAGTGCATAACATCATCAAAAGATTCAGAGAAACTGGAAAAATCTCTGAGCGTAAGGGACAAGGCAGAAGAACTTCACTGGACGCCCATGACCTTCGGGCCCTCCGACGCCACTGCCTTATTCACCAGCAAGACTCTGTCATTGATATTAATAAATTGGACCAGGGATAATTCAAGAAACCACTGTCAGCAAACACAGGCTGCCGTGCCATCCACAGATGTCACCTAAAACTCTATCATGCAAAAAGGAAGCCATTGTTGAGCATGATCCAGAAGCACCGCCGTGTTCTGTGGGTCAAAGCTCATTTAAAATGGACTATAGCAAAGTGGCAAAGTGTCCTTTGGTCAGACGAGGCCCAAATTTGACATTCTTCTTGGAAATCATGGGCGTTGTGTCCTCCGGGCTAAAGAGGAGAAAGACCACCCCTCCTGTTATCAGCGTTCAGTTCAAAAACCAGCAAGCAACTCTGATGGAATGGGGATGCATTAGTGCATATGGTGTGGGACACTTGCATGTTTTAAAAAGCAAAATGAATGCTGAAAAGTATATAAGGGTTTCAGAGCAACATATGCTCCCCTCCAGACGACATCTATTCCAAGGAAGGCCTTGTGTATTTCAGCAGGACAATGCAAAACTACATACTTCAGCTATTACAACAGCATGGCTTCGTAGTAGAAGAATCCATGTGCTGAACTGGCCTGCCTGCTGTCCTGATCTTTCACCGATTGAGACCCAAGACTCTCCAGCAGCTGGAAGCCTGCATTAAACAAGAGTGGGATCAAATTCCAATGGCTAAACTCAAGAAACTTGTCTCCTCAATGCCCAGATGCCTCCACTCTGTGTTAAAAAGAAGAGGGGATGCTACATCATGGTAAACAGGCCCCTGTCTCAACTTTCTTGAGACCTGTAGCAGCCATCAAATTTGAAATGAGCTCATTTTGTGGATAAAATTCAAAAATCTCAGTTTCAACATTTGCTATGTTAACTCTGTTCTATTGTGAATTAAATACTGGCTGGTGTGATGTGAAAGTCATTGCATTTTGATTTTATTCACAATTTACACTTTGTCCCAACTATTTCAGAATTGGGGTTGTATATGCATGTGGTCATATGGCATATTTAGGGGATGATGCAAGCATATACTTAATTCTGAGGATTCAGAAAGTGTAGTATTTCTCCTGGTGTTTCTCCTGCACCATCATGTTCTGAAATTCTGTCCCTCTCACCCTCCACCTCACACCAGATCTAAAACACTGTGGAAAGGCATTTGTACTTACAGTTCTCAGGCGGAGGGACTAGCATGCGGTAAGCAGCTGTGTTATGCTGTCGGAGTCCTGATAGCATTCATTAGTGACAGAGCGCTCGCCGCTGGGCCCGCGCGGCCATACGGAGTCCCCGGTGTGTCTCTCTCCCGAGGAACAGCTGAGTCAGTCCATCGCCTCGCTTCCAGCTGGCCTTCTGCTCTGCCGCTAACGAGGAGGCACCATTTGACCCAGACTGCTTCACCTCTGCGTCTGTTAGTGGTCCCCAGCCGCTATTCCGCAGCATGACAGGGCAGGGACAGGAAGCTCTGTGCCTGTATGCTGTCCTGCTCGTGCCCTGCGAGATAATGGTGGCAGCTGAAAACATCTTTATATTAAAAATGTGGGAGAAGAAAATCTGTGTACCAGCGACAGTCAAGGAAATGGAACTAAAGAGAAGAAACATGACACTTGAACATGAAATTTAACTGCAGTTACTTATGTAGGTAGTTGTTGGATTAACACGGTGTCGCTGTAGGTTGCACATCTCCATCATCTTACAGGTACAGCAGGGTTGGGCTCAATTACTTTTTTCAATTACAATTACTTTCTTAATTGTAATTCAATATTAACTGAATTTTTTCTCAAAAATTGTAATTGTCATTGGCCATTCTGTCCAGAAAGTAATTGTAATTAAAAAAAGTAATTGAACCCAACCCAGATGTACAGTATATATGTATATAAGATCATTAACAGTGCCTAATATCAAACTCAAAGGCCATTACTGTGAATATTACAAACCAGCTTTGTCATGTTTGCCTGTTGATGGGTGGGGGCATGGGTAAAAGGGTAAATTGCTTCAGATTTGCTTTGTCAAACCTACAGCTGAGTGTGTTTGACAGGAACTGAGTGAGGTCAGCAATATAGCCAGGGACTGGGATATAGCACTGTTCCCCAGTCAGCTAGTGGTATAAATTATCTCATAAAATAATGTAAGACGTCTTATCTCTGGATAAGAGTGCCTACTGAGCATAAAATATTGTGTAAATGTAACTGTGATGAAGAGCCGTGTCTCAGATCCAAAACCGATTGATACTGTATTTCTCGCTGGCTGCAATTCGCCCGTGTGATATCATGGAGCACCTCTCAGGTTTTTAAAATTCTGTGCATATGCTTGCCTTATTATCTCTGCAGCAATAAAGCTGTGAATGGCCTTAGAGTGACCATGTTTGGACAGTTTGCAGAAATGGCCTTTTAGCACATTAACATGATTTCATAAGGAAGGGGCAACACAGTGGGTAGTTAGTGTCTGGGAGTATAAACCATACAAAGAGAAAAAACGTTGTATAAGCAGGCATTTTAAACTGTAATACTAATTTGTATCAATTATCAACTTCTTGGCTGCATGTGATTAATTGGATACCACCTTAGCGGAAAAAACCATCAATTTTTCAAAAACTCGTTTCTCATCGACTCCAGGTTTTTCAGTGGCATTTCATATATATGTGTAACTGATCATGACGATGTCTGACCAAAGTTGCTATTGCTATCCACTGCATTCCCCCAGACAGCAATTGCAATTCCTGCAGTGAGCCACTGGCAGTTATTCTTGGAGATAAATCTGTAGCTTTCCGGAAGGGTCCGCTGTGTTTGATGTCGCATGGTGCATTGTGCATTGGGCTGGCACGAGCCCTGTGGCAATGCAGAAGAGTACTGGGGTCACCGCCTCTGCCACCACCGCTGAATTCTGCTGCCGGGCACACATTAGTGCCTAACTGCTGTATTCAGCTGCTCCCTGAATGACGCAAATCAGATGATGTTGCACAATCCCTCACAGTGTGAAAATGGCTGATGCAAGGTCTTACTAGCATGTATTTAGTTTGCTTGAAGTTTTAATAATATAACCTAATTCTATGGATTGACATTGTTCTACACCTCTTAAATTATGCTATGAGTTCATTTCCATTGCTAATGAACTGGGGCAAACTCATGCTCCTGATCAAAGAGCAATATAATAACAGCATATCCGAGACCTTTCCTGTAGTGTACCATATTTGCTACAATAGCACTTTGTATTTGCCAAGTAGCAGTGTGACTGCAAAAATCAAATCCATTATCACAAAAGCAGGACTCCCTGCTGCAGCCTCATCAGAACAAATTAAAGATATTTTTATATTACGCCGTCAATTACCCTTGACACAAATGGAAGTCGCCTTTCTGTTGTCATCTTCCGACTTAAGCATTCGGTGTGAATGTCAATATTTACATTCCTCCATGTGTATTGGGGAGGTCTCTGGGCTCCCTTTCAATCTTAAATCCATTAGTATAACTCTCCGCTGAGATGCAAACAGAGGTTTGAGCCACCCTTGGAGACCCTTAATAATGCTGCTTGGAGTTACAGTAATTATGCTTGCTTTTTTTTCTTATCTTGCTTGATGGGAATTTTGTTCTTCCTGCTGAGACGATTCATCCTCAGTTTTTGCAGTGAGTGGGTGTCAGACCAGCGAGTCTCCATGTGCAATTTTAACCAAAGGTAACTAAAAGATACTGTGAACAAATATGATACAGGTTCTGTCCACACTAGCTCTAACCGCCCTCTGTTGACTGCCGCAGACCGAGTATCAGATTCCATTTTAATACACAAATGGCATTATGATCTGTTTTTAGCTTAGCGGCCCTATGGGCCGATAAGCTATTTTCGTGGTGTGGCGTCCGTCATCTGTCGTCCGGAACATTTTTTTTCTTTTTTGGCCTGAAGAATTTTCTGGTAAATTTGCAATAACATCCTACTAGACCATATCTCCAGACGTTTTTTTTAAATATTTTTTTCCAGATTTTTGATTGAAACACTTTGGTCCGTTTTATGGACCCTTGAAATTTTGGCCCCAGTGTTGAAGATAGGACTGAGAAATTGTAAAAAATTATTTCTCAAAAACTGCATGATAAATTTTTTTCTAAGTCAGCCAATCGACTTACCTTGAAAGGTCGAAATCGAGGTCAGGGAAAATATTTACAATGTTAAAAAATTTGACTTGAAATTTCAAATACTTATTTCTCAAAAAGTGTCTGACAACTTTTTTTCTAAATCTGGCAATCAACTCCCTTGGCACACTTTATGTATTGTGCGAGTGCCATTTTGATTTAATCGACGGAAGTGGGTCTAGTGGGGGCGCTGTACTTTAACACTGCGTCTTAGGGAGAATGGGCAAAATCACCTGTGGAAGCTAATGGTTGCAGATCGAGATTAAGTTTGTATACTCAGCAACAAAAGTTTCTGTGACACCAATATTGTTAATTATTTTTCATAACGCAATTATGAAATTGTCATACATGGTGATATCAGACTGAAACAGTACATGTAAACACAACATTGAAATGGAAATCATGAAAATGCGAGAAAATGACTTTGCACGCGCAAATGTGCGTAAATCATGCTTGTGGATGGCAATAAAAGAGGAGAATTTTTGGAATGTTCACATTGTGCCTGATGAACGACGGAAGCATCACTTATCGAAAACACAGCCATTTCGGATCAGGAACTCTACCCTCTAAATGCCAAGACTGTCTGAAAATGATCGGTGGAGGGCCATTGGGATGATTGAATCCGGAACCTCGCAGAGGGAAGTTGCTCATCGCCTGAATGTCCACCGAAACACCATTTGGAACTTATGGCAGCGTCATCAGCAGACAAGACATGTCAGAGACCGTCCTCGCAGCGGCCGTCCACGAGTAACCACTCCCAGACAGGACAACTGGATTCGAACAACCCATCTCCGAAATCGATTCCAACCTGCAACCATAACTGCAAGAACGATACCTGGTTTGAGGCGACTGTCTGCACAGACAATCCGGCGCCGTCTCCGTCATTTTGGCACTGTCCCACGTCGGCCAGCAAGACGTCCAATACTCACAGTACAACACCGACGACTGCGTCTACAGTGGGCACAACAACATCGACGGTGGATCCAACGTCAGTGGGATCTTGTACTCTTCACTGATGAATCAAGATTCATGCTTAACCGATGTGATGGTCGTTTACGTGTATACCGTCGACGTGGAGAACGTTATGCCAACAACTGTGTTCAGGAATTTGATCGTTTTGGAGGTGGTAGTGTCATGATTTGGGGAGGGATCACGGCAAGAAACAGAACAGATTTGCTTGTTATTGATGGAAATCTGACAGGTCAAAGATATCGCGATGAAGTGCTACGGCCATTGGTGGTACCGTTTTTGATGCAACATGGTCCCGGAATAACGCTGCAACATAATAACGCCAGACCACACGTTGCAAGGATTGTACAGCAGTATCTGATGCAACAACATGTCAATGTCCTGCCATGGCCAGCCAGATCCCCAGACATGTCCCCAATCGAGCATCTTTGGGACGAGATGGATCGACGTTTGCAACGGTTGGATAACCCGCCAGCTACACTCCAGGAATTGCGACAACGTCTACGTCAGATTTGGAATGACATCCCACAGCAATTTCTGGCACATCTGATTCGGTCCATGCGCCGGAGATGCGTTGCTTGCATCATGGCACGAGGAAGTCACACCCGGTATTGAAGTGTGAAGGTCACAATTGGTTAGACGTCAGACAAGTGCTTCATGACGCATGAAAATGACATTTTTCGTTTTGAGTGACGTTGGCACTGAAAAGTCAGTGTTTCTCCTGTTAAATAAACATATTGATTGCATTGAGATCTTTGCGTGGCATTTATAACATACACATAAATGGTGTCACAGAAACTTTTGTTGCTGAGTATATTACTGACATAAGGAAGTAATATATGACCTATATTTTAGCTCTGTTAAAGTTGACCTCGATTACCTGGAAAGGTCAAACTTGAGGTCAAGCAAAATGTTACCATTTTCAAAGGCTTCTAGGCTTGAAAATATTGACGATTGGGAACATATGTGTATTGAACATTACAGGAAGTCATATATGAATTTTCATTTGGTGGCCTTGTACTTGACATTCGGTGACCTTCGAAGGTCATACTTCACATAGTGAAATTTCAATGACTTCAATCACCAAAACTATTACAGATAGAGCTTAGGTTAGTATTGTGGGCATAATGGAAGTCATGTATGAAGTTACATTTGGTGGCATTGAACTCGACCTTCAGTGACCTCGAATGACCAAACCTCACAGTGAAATTTCAATTACTTATATTAGCAAAACTGTTACAGACAAAGTGTTGGTTTGTATTGGAGATGTATAGGAAGTCACACATGAACTTTCATTTGGTGGCCTTGAGCTTGACCATCAGTGACCTTCGAAGGTCAAACTTCACATAATAAAATTTAAATGACTTCTATCGCCAAAACTATTACAGATAAAGGTTAAGTTTATATTGTGGGGCGTATACGTAGGAAGTCATGTATGAAGTTTCATTGGGTGACCTTGAACCTGACCATCAGTGACCTTCAACAGCCAAACTATACAGTGAAATTTCAATTACTTGTATCAGCAAAATCATCACAGATTGAGTGTAGGTTTGTATTGGAAATGTATATTAAGTCATATTTTATTTGGTGAAATTCATATTCATATTCATATTCATATTGACCTTCGAAGGTCAAACTTGACCAAGAGAAAATTCAATGACTTCTGTCACAGTAAAGGTTACAGATGGAGCCTAGGTTTTTGTTACTGACTTCTGGGAAGTCGCATATGAACTTTCATTTGATGACATTCAACTTGACTGTTGGTGACCTTTGAAGGTCAAACCTGACATCATACAATTACAATGACTTGAATTGCCAAAATGGTCACAGATGGAGTCTAGGTTTGTATTAGAGACATATAGGAAGTCATATATGAACTTTCATTTGTCGACCTTCATATTTACCTTTTAAGGTGAAATGTGACCTAGTGAAAATTCAGTGACTTGTATCACTAAAATGGTCACAGATGGAGCCTTGGTTTGTGTTTCTGACATCCAGGAAGTCACGTATGAACATTCATTTGGTGACATTCAACTTGAATGTCAGTGACCTTTGAGGTCAAACATGACAGTGAAATTACAATGACTTGTATTTACAAAATGGTCACAAATTGAGCCAAGGTTTGTATAGAAACATTTAGTCATATAAAGTCCATTTGCTGACCACAACTTGACATTCTGTGACCTTTTAATTTCACAATTCACATATTGAATTTTCAATGACTTATATCACAAAAACTGTTTCAGAACTTAAGATTGCGTTTGTAGTACAGGTCCATAAATGTATGTTAAAGGAGCAGTATGTTAGAAATGCATGTTGATTAATCATTAAATGGCCCTGATATATCACCAGACATAAAGGAATGATGTTAATTTCAAATATTTATATCATTAACGACAGTTGTCCAGCCAGAATATTCTCACTACAAAAGCGAAGTTGTAGCCCACAACTAATGTTGATGCTGTCATTTTGTGTTCTGGCCTGTTGCGCTGCCCTCCACCTTTCTGCCAATCACAAAGTCAGTAGCATTTCGGCATCCAGGTTGTCAGTTACCACTGAGCTGCAGCTACCAGCGTTTCAGAGCACAAATGTCTGAGGTTACTAAACCTAAAAGGCCTCATTATGATTCCAAAATACATCGTGACAAAGTCAGAAACAAAACAAGGATCTGTATAGGACATGCCTTTGAAAGATGAAGACGGCTGAAAGCGGAGAAGAATTTGAAGACCGACGCCAAAGTTTCTAATTATCTCCTGGATAGGTAAGATTCAGCTAGGTTTGGCTAACTTAATTCTATTTAATTTAGGCACGGTGTTATGACCCCTGCCCTAGTATTAGTTCTCCTTGGGCCTGAATTGAATGTTCAACTTCCGGGGGCAGTGCGGTGCTTTTATAAGAGCGCCACGCGCACTCCTGTGGGAGACTAGCTCTTCGACCTCTTGTAATTAGTGTTCCTGTATAGTGAGTATCTTGATTGCCTTCTGTGTTGGACTGGTTTGTTTTGACCTACGATTCTTGCCTTGCCCTGCTTTTGGTTTGTTTGGATTCCTGTGGTTGACCCTTGGCTTGTCGCACTGTGACTTTGATTTTTGCCTTTGCCCTTCTATCTGGTTGTTCGTTAACAACTTTGATTTTTTCACTTTGATTCGCTTGTCTGACTACCTCGCTCGCCTCGCCCTTTCTGTACGCTTTTCTGGTTACTCTGGTTAGTTCGGGTATTCCCAGCTGGATTTCACGATCCTTCCATCGGGATACTTCTTTCTTGTTTTGCTTTGTTATTTTCCCTTTGTTATTTTGGGAGGTGACTCTAGGTGGACACTTGTTTCCATGGGGGGTGCACGATTCGATCGCTCAGTCCACGCTTTTGGACTTGAGTGTTCTGGAGTTACATGTTTAAAAGCTGCCCAGTGCCTGGTAAGCCTCCGAGGACTAGCGGTAGGTCCTAGTTAGCTCTGATTTGGCAGTATAGGGACCAGAGTTCTGTTCAGCGTTCAGGTCTTTTGTATTTGCCACAGTTTCCTCTTCTCGTGCTTCCCTCATTTATCTACCAGTGGCCGCCCTACCTGGACCGGGTCGTAACAACGATCATTTCAAATATTTTCTTCAGTCGAATAACGTTATCTATATTCGCTCATGGTACGTTATTGCATGTGCAGGTGGATCATCGAATTGACTTGGTAACAAATTGATTGAGAAACTAGGCTTATGCTGTAGGAGGCGACAGCTTGGGGTATATCCCCAAACGCCCCCAATCCTCCAATTCCCCAATCCTTGAATAGACCCAATGAAATATAAAGCCCCTCAGGTCATGACCTTTCATTTGAACTTAATTTCAGGTCAATCGGACAAATGTTTCTGAAGATATGGCCAAAGTGGTAATTTTTCCATCACAAAGCGCCACCTGGTGGCAAAATCTTGAACCATACAGGTATGATGTCATCATGTGACACGTTCTGAGATCATGACCTTGCATGAATTTTATGTGACAAAGTGCCACCTTGTGTCAAAATTTTGAACCAAATAGGTAAAATGTCTTCATGGGACACATCCTCAGGTCATGATCTTTCATTTGCACTTGATTTGAGGTCAATCGGACAAATATTTCCAGAGATATGATAAAAACAGTGATTTTTTTTTGGCCCCTGGTGGCCAATCTAGAAATTGTAAATTGTCCAAAATCGAATCAGTTCTTCCTCTGTATGATACTTACTTATATGCAAAACTTGACATTTCTAATTGAAATATTACTGAAGTTATCGCGTTAACACGTACGGCAGCGCGGCGGCATCTCTGGCATTATGCTGACATGCTGTGGAAACATTCCAACATTAGCACAGCCATTACGGCAAGATGAAATGCAATGAGGTCGTTGCCAGTTACGTAGGTGGTCACATGATCCCCAAAGCAAAATGTACACAAAGGTTGATCGCAGCATAGTGAAAATGGGTCAATCTTGCGCTGCTGTTGCTTGCATTAATAATAATGCCATTCACTCGTCTGGAAATTACGGCAAAATACGTTTCCAACAATTTCCACAAAATGATGAAGCCCTTTTGAAAGAGTGGTCTGTTAAATTAAGAAGAATTGACTGTGGAAAGCCTTGCAAACCAAGAAAACATTCAGTTCTTTGCTCAGAGCACTTCGAGAAAAGCTGCTTCACGTACCAGAAGTTCACAAGTAAATCAACGGTTTTGTTGCAATGAAAACTGGTTTAAAGTGAAGATTTAAAGAAATTAGTGGAAAATATATATTTAATACAAATATTAACCTTAAGCCTGAACGCCCCCATAACAGGGGCATTGAATTTACATGATAAATACAGCATGTTTCCTAAAAGCAACCTTGTCAAGCGGTATATCCGCTTAAAGTGAAGAAACTTGGCAAAAAGTTTATAATGACCGTTTTTACCTAAACCGAACACAATTTAAGTACCGAGCAAGTAAGTAAGCATCCAGCAAAATGTTAAATAAAATAAGATAAGTGCAAGCATTTCTACTGAACTTGTGCCATGCATACAAACAATACCTCAAATGAAAAAGGACAGTCCACAGATTCCAACGATAAAAGCCTTGTTACTTTAAATTTACACCAAATTCTAAGAACAATATGCATACACTTTTAATACTACAGAGATGAGCAAACATTTTTCTTACCTTTGATATTTTGTCATAAAAGCTGTTTGTGGGTAAATCTGCACTTGCTATTGTTTTAGCCAGTCTATCTGAGAGTCCACTCGCCATTATGCTATGCACTGGAAGACCTCAGCAGTTTAATCACTTAAATGGCTATTTTTTTCTTTTTTTTTTGCATCTTCACTATAATTAACCACTAAATATTCAAGTGTTGTTTTAAGCCGGTTTATGACAAAGAATCCTTGCGCCAATATGCTAAAGTTCAAACACAGCACAGCTATAAAAGTGCTAAATCGACCAGTGAATATATAGTCTATTGAGCTAGTGTCATGAATCAGGCGGAACATTTGAACCTGTGGTTCAATATCCAGTTATACATGCAACATTTCTGAGCAAGGAAATACATTTTTTTGTATCAATAAATAATAATTAATCGATGCATTCCCATCCCATCAAAGCCATCTTTATGGGTTACTTCGAGGATCACGTGACTTACACTACAGTTTCTGCATCCAGTGCAATGCCTCCATTAACACAGTACATCGGTCTTATTCATTCTTACCGCATATTATTGTGTGGACTTTAGTGGGCTATCCACACAGAAGAGCGACGAGCAAGTTGACCAATATGACCATTGGGTCATTTGTCTCAATCTTTTCTGATCTGCAAACCCTGCAAATCATTCATGATATTGAAACGTAGCCATGGTAGCTTCGTGTAGTAGACGTTCTTGCTGGATCCGGCAACCTAGCTGGCAACCTCTCATCTGGGGGAGAGGAGGAGGGGATACTGCGCCCTGCAGTATTTTGAATGTGATTGCAGTTCCAATTTTGGCCACAAACTTGCATACGGCTCCTATAACTTTTATTTAGTAGCCTGGACATTGATTTTCAATGATTCAGATGTAAAACTTCACATGAAATTTTCATAACTTGTATCATCACTATAAGACTACTTGCTGGTAAGCTACAGCACTCTCGGTCCTATTTTTGAATTATAGCATACAGTGGCCTTTTTACACTACCATTTTGAGCAACCAGATCGATTACTGAGTCTTTCATATAAAGTATCTTTTAAATGGTGCAATTTTTAATGGTTCATCTTGTGAGGGTCTGTATGAAGTAATTTGTACATGAATATTTCCCTGGTCTGGTTTTACAGAAAGTAAGGGGCTCTGGGCTGAATGAGAGTTGATTTATTGCTGAATTTGAATGAGAATTGGCCCAGAACTTTTCTGGGACCGTCTGCTATCTGTGTGGCTATCAAAAGACACATTATGAAAACTCATGTATTGCTCCAAGACTTTACAGTTGAGCTTTTATGTTGCAGGTTGTTTATTGCTGCGGAAGTTTTGAATTTTCCTGTACCTATGACCTTCAGTGAACAGAGAATATTCCATCCTGAAATGTGTTGTTCTTACAGATGGGTGACAGATTAATTGAAACAAATCAAAATAAGTGGTCTTAGGTTTTGGGCCAGAAGCTGTAAGATCAACACCCCTTGGCATAGGGTCTTTCTTCTAAGAGATATTGCCTCATTTATTGTTTGATGATGGTGATGGAGAGCACTTTCTGGCACTTTGTTCCAAATTCACCAGAGTGAGTTCAGTTGGTTTGTGATGTAGTGACTGTGAAGGTGGTGTTGTGTTCTTAGGATCATTTTCATACTCGTTAAAAACCATTCAGTGGCCCTTTGTGCCCTGTGAGGCTTAGGCCACTGTCATCCTGGAAGACACCTCTTCCATCGTGGTAGGAATGCTTCATCTTGGAAGATAACAGTGATCACTTTGAATAACTAAACCTTGATTACAGTGACCCTTCCGTCTTTAAGGAGATCAGAGGACAAAAACTACGCCAGGTAAATGAGCAGAAGTATTTGCATTTGTTATGTTTGTCTGTACAATTGTTCAGGCTTTTTTTCCCTTTGTCACCTATCAGTCATTGCTGTCTGCTTCACAGCTCCCCCTTGTGGGCAAAAGCCGGGTGGCAAATCCATACAGTGAAGGGCACCGTTTCCTTTTGTCCCGAGATATGAGAATTTGCTGAGTTCTGAAATGCGATATATTTCTGTTCTGAGAAACCAAGATGATGTGGTGTTTGTTGCTTCTTGAATGCCTTTTGTGCTGTCAGCTTATTTTTTTCAGTTCATGCACTTTTCACTTTTTAAGATAAACATTCACAGATAACATTTCAGCTTTCTCGGAACTGTGGTATTCTGACCCTACAATGTTCCATGTTTGGATGGCACAGCTTTTCCAAACCAGCTCTGGGTAGTGCATACTCCCAGTCAAATTGAGTTTTCTAACTGTATTTTTTTTCTATGTAGTACCATACTTCTAGTGTAAACCACACCCCTCAATCTCTGTGATTTATGATGGAAATTGCAAAACTTAAGGAATTGAAACCACAGAAACAAGGCATGATGTTGCATTCACTCACTGGGCTAGGACTATGGTTAGTCAGACCTGACCCTATCACTCATATGAACTTGGTGGATGCTCAATGTTCTCCAACAAACGATTTTGCTTGATGTAAGCGGATCTGTTGTATTAATGACATGATGAATTGAAAAGAGAGGGAACTTGGAAACAGAACTGGTCTATATATGTTGTGGTGTGATATGAGGTGCCCTTTCAAGATTTATGATGAGAGTTTGACTGAGAGCAGAATTCATGGTGAGGGAGGTCTGTGATTAAGCGAGCGAGGTGGAAAAATAGTGGTGATGGAGAAGGGAAGAGAGCAGAGGGGGGAAAATATGTGAAAGAGATGGAATGGAAAGGGAAAAAGGCAGAATGTCAAATTAAGCAGAGAGAAATTGAAAAAATAAAAATGCTGAAGAAAGAGTGAAGACATGGGACATGGGTAGATCCCATACTCCATATTCTTGACTCTCTGGATTTTTTATTTGTTTTTTAAACATATGCAGTGTGTGTTTGTGCCTGCGTGAGTGCATACCTGAGTTTGGACGGAGGATGGTACTACACAATGAGTGTTGTCGTTTATACAATTAAAAGGATGCTGCTTAATTTACCAGAACTTCATCCCAAGCCATCCAAATAATACTCATGTAATGTTGTAATGTAATGATAAATGTCCCATTTATCAGCTGAACCAACCAGTTCGAACTGTGTTTTTATCACCAGGCCAAATACCATGAGGACTTTGAGAGGACGAAGGGGCGAGGACTGGTGTCGGGGATGGATGAGCCCAGTTTCACACGAACGCAGAGGAACCATCAGATTCCAAGCGACCCGTACAGAGGGATGCACCCACACATGATGGAGACGGACCGGAGGCCTGGTGTTATCGTGGGTAAGTCCTCTTCCACCTTTAATAACCATTAACCAACTTTAGATCAACTTTGCGCAGACATTTTAACAACATTTGCCTAGCACACACAAACATTCTCAACAGAGTTTTAGGAATGCACTGGACTTGAATGAAAAAGATTTTCCTGTGGAAAACTGAATTTGCCCTCCGGTTCAGAAACACTTTAATAAAACATTATCTTAGCTGATTTAATCCGCCTGCTATTTCTTATTGTCGAGTTATCAGGTTGCGTATGATATCTGCTTCCCTTTCTCGGTCTGGAGTGTCATAACAAATTAGCTTTCCTCTACTGAGCACCTCACATCTCCCCAGATGATGACCTAGATCATCACGACCATGTTCTTGGTTTGCATGAATAAACAATCACTGGGTGTACCTTGAGCAAAGTAAACTTTACTTTGTTGGTTTGTTCATATTAAAGCGCCTGTGCTTCCTGGAGCGTACCATCCCAGCGCACACCCACAGGGGTACGGCTATATGCGCCAGACCAGCATGTCTTCTATGAGAACTGTGCAGTCTCCCCCACAGCCTGCTCCCATGGTGAGTTCCTGTTCCTTGACTTCTAACATATGTGCAATCTCTCTCCTGTTTTTCAGAATATCCTGAGATGTTTCTTTAAATGGAGCTTCTGGTAATTTTGTGTCATTTTGCAGTCGCGATACACATAACAGCAATTGTGGGATCTTTCATTAATTCTTTATGTTCTTTATTCCTTGTTTCTGAATACATACTATATCTGTTTGTAGCTAGTTGATCCCAGCAGCATTATGGAGCATGTGCATGTACCTGGAACTATTGTGCATGCATCAAACTAAAATATAAGCCAAAGTAATTCACCATAAATTCTGTGAATGGGGCGAACAACAGACGGTTCTGCGAAGGGAGCCTGGCGATTATGATGCATGCTTCGTAATCAAAGTTAACATTGACAAATCTGTGGACAAAAATGCACCAAGATTAATCATGCCTTGTATATTATTAGTCATTTTTGCAGATTGATAAGTGTTCATTGGTCTTGCCCTGCAGCAGAGAGTGTACAGAGCCATTTATGACTATGCAGCGCAAGATCACGATGAGGTGTCCTTTCGAGACGGCGATGTCATCTTTAACGTGCACCCCATTGATGAAGGGTGGATGTACGGCACAGTGCAGCGGACAGGCAAATCCGGCATGCTTCCTGCCAACTACATCGAGAATTATCACTAGAGCCAGGCCCTTTTGGACTGTCCCGCAGGATCACAGTGACCTCGTGGGAAGGTGTAGCAGGAACTTTCAGTTTGAAAAATATTTGCCAAGCACACTTATCTTACTACATTGGAATGCCCTCACATATGACACCCTTTCAAGACCAGAGATCTTTTCTTAGTTACCACCTGCCGCAAGTCTACTTATATCCTCTCATACATGCGTACAGTAGTTTTATTTGTACAGAAATGCTTAGCTTTTGATGTTCTTTTTTGTAAATTTGAAGGAAGACGACTTGCTACTGTCCCTTCCGTCTCACGAAGTCACATAGGCCGACTTTATTATTTTATGCGCACTGCTTGAAGAATCTCCCACCCTTAGGTGAGCACAGACAGGTTTGTGTTTATCTGTACCACACAGCTGAACATGTAGGGGTTGCACTCAAATTCTTGCTGAGACATCATCCTTTCCTGCAAGATTTGGGCACTCACTCGGTGTGGACTGAAACAATGGTCTGTCATACATCATCTTGCACTCCAGTTGAGAAGATCATGGGCCTATATCTGAGAATAAACTTCTTCCTGGACTAAATATGTATGAATTACTCCTTTCAAAATCGAATTTACTGTTGCTCATCTGTGCAGAATAGACACCGGCATCTGCTAAATACTGAAATTTAATCGCCAAATAATATGCGTGTCTTGCTTCATTGAAATAATTTTTCCAGTCTCTGTGACACATCCTGTGTTATAAAGCCTTAAATAGGATCACGCACAACAAGGATTGGCTTGGTTCAGCATTTGCATAAAGGGGCTAGGTTAATGCTAAATACAGTAAGTGTTCGTGAAAAAAACCCGTAAGTGGAAACAGACAATCATTGATTGTTAAGAATCAGTGAAGTTACCTTTCTGATCAACATTTAAGACCTACCTTCCATCAAGGGATTTTAGACATACATGTATGTCACATGGGATTAGGCATGATCTCTGTCAACAGCTGATACAATTCAGAAACTACTTGGCTTGAAGATTTTGCATCTTTTCAACACAATTTAGAGCAGGTGAGGCTGAGCTGGAGTCATCGGCTCAGAACAATGCAACAAATCAGATACAAATATGAAAGTTCACACCGAATTGCATGTAAGTGGACGATCAAAACACATTGAGATCATGATTTGCCTAACAATGCAATTTATTCTACGGAAGCCCTGAAAACTGTTGACATATATGCAGTATAACAGAATTTAAAATACCCCTGATTATCATCACGTTAACTTGGCCAGCATTCTCTGTATATTCATATCATTTTCAGTAAATATAAAGGAGTTCATCTCTGGAAATCAACCAGATACAGAACTATAGCTTAAAGAATTCACTGATCATTTTGGTCCATTCTCATTTCCCATGCAATGATGACAGCAATCATCCTCTCCAAAGCTGGAGTGCAATCGCTGGTGTCGAGTTCAGTGCAATGGGTGACCACAAAGTCACACACTGTCTGTTAATTTTTTGTATATTGCAGTGTCATGTGAAGTATTAAATTACCTTATCAACCTTTGATTGCATTTGTGGACTTATTTCTTAATTCTATGCCAAACTGAAATAATGTAAACATAAATAGTGTGGGCACCACAACTCTTAGCAACCTGACTGGAAATGAACCAAATACACTTTTAAAAAAAAACTGAAATTAAGAGTCATCAGAACATGACGTCTTTTTTCCAGGTTTCATTTATTGGCATCCCTAAAGATTATGTTAATCAAGTCATCCAAATTTAAGGCTGGAATGAAATTAAGTTTTATTTCCTTTAATTTCAAAATTTAAGATAATCAAATTTTTAAAGAATTACTGTACAGTGCAAAAGTTCAGGGGCCCAAGCTTATTTTTTTCTTTTAAAATTCGTCTTCGACATTTACTTCTTGTTTTCCAATTTAGTGTTGCTGAAGAAAAAAAAACGGCCCCGCATACCAGGCGTTACCTCTCAGCCGCAAGATTATTTCAAATGAAAATAAATTAACGAAGGCCTTTGCAAGTTATCCTACCGAATACAAAATACAACACGGTGGCTGTGGCAGCCATAGTGGACATCTGTGTGTCATGAAATTCGATGGGATTCTGTCAGTACTCAAGACCAAGCAACAGAGCAAAAACGGCATAGATTGACGAGGGCATTTTCAAGTTATCGTGCGTAATACAAAAGTCTAGATGGCGGCTGTGGGGGCCATACTGAACATCCATGTGCCGTGAAAATCAATTGGGTTCTGAAGTCAAACAAGACCAAGCAACACAGCAAAAATGGCTTTGATTGACCAAGGCATTTTTGAGTCATCATACGGAATGGAAGTTGAAGATGGCGGCTCACCATCATAATAAGCTGAAAAGTACAATATTCTTTTGGGAAAATATTGTGTTATGTACAGTTTTTTATTACCAGTGAGGCTTCTGCATACATGTTTTTATCTTGTGTGAGAAATGTATAGTCTCAAGGATATCCTTTAAAATGTAGTCTGGGGAATAGATTATCAAGACAAACAAAATAATTTACTCATTGAAAATGGCCTTTATCTCTCCACAAAATCAATACAGACCTCAAGTGCATATTCTATACATGTACACTACATATAGTACACTGCCCTATAACCAAGTGTACAGTTATATAATACTGATGGCTTAATATCTTCAGATATGGTAATTATTGAAATGCATCACAGCTCTGTAAAATTTATCTAAATAACTTTCAAGGGATATGTGTTTGATCCATTAGCTATTGATTAACTTGTTGAATTTGGAGCGACAAGTTTCAACCATCTGCTCAGAGAATCGACCCAGAGGCCTGTTGTGGTGCTCAGTGAGCTCTGGAACATGGCGAATCATCATGTGGACCTTGCTGGTAACTGAAATGTTCAAATCTTTGTATGTCCTGTCAAATCTGGCCAACTTTTCCTTGTACAATGGGCCAAGGTGAAACCTAGACATGCATTCATAGCGCTATGACATACAAGAAGTTGTGAGCACCTTTTGGGTGCTGTAAAAAAAGGCATAATGAGAACCCTTTAAAGATACAGACAAGCAGACATTAGAAGAGGTACATATGTGCACCCTCTGAAATGGTAATAAAACCCTTAAAAGGTGCGCGTAGTCACCCCGAATAGGGTCCTCATCTGCAACTTTTAGGGTTCTTACGTTTACCCCATGCAAGGGTGCTCATTAACTCCATTTTGGGGTGCTTATGTTCACCGTTTGAGGTGCATGTGTCCACCCCCTCTTATGGTGCTCGTGAGCTCCTTTGAAAAAAGGTGCTGCTATTGTAGCAAAAGCTTGCACATGCAAAAGGTGCTGAAACAAACCTTTTTTTTCTAAAAGTGTAGATGAGAGATTGATAAAGACAACAAACAAAAAAAGGATCAACTATCATTGATTACGTCACCTGCGTATGGTAGGTGTAGGGTCAAAACGAAAAGTCAATAGCAGGTATGTCCACCATCTGCAGCAACACATGCCACGCAACATCTTCTCAACGATCTGATGAGTTGGAGAATAGCGCCCTGGGGATTGCATTCCACTCCTGCTGCAGTGCATTTTTCAGCTTTTCCAGGCAATGCATTTGTGGATGAGGTGAGATGCGCTGCCCCATGTTGTCTCACCGATGCTCGACTGGAGACAGATCTGGTGACAGCGCTGGCGATGGAAGCGAAGGGACATTATCGTTTGCTAGATACTGTCTCGAAAAAAGTGCTGTGTACACTCTTTCATTGTCTTGCTTAAAAGTGTGCAGTCACACTTTAGATGAAATGTGGCTCATAAAGGCATTATACAACATATATACTGCCTTCATACAAAAGTAAATGAGACAAAATGTCATCATAAATGATACAAAAGCAAATGTCATGCTTTGTAAAGGGTGAAATAACACATCCTTATTCAGCATGTGATGCCAGATGCGATATAACTGACAGTATCACTAAGCTAGTGGCTATAAAGAGTGACAGTGTCAGCTAAGTGACATTGTCATTGTCATGCCTGGCATCATATGCTGAGTAAGGATGTGTTATTTCACCCTTTACGCAGTTAAAGCCAACACACCGTTTTCAATCAAGGCAGCTAAAACTACCTCAAGTGATGCACATTGATTAAAAAATTACCAGTACAGTAGGCTGACACTTGATGTAAAATATTACAAGTAATATAGTATGCAAGTTATTTTTATCAAATTATTGGTACTTAAACATAGTGTTATCGTCTCCTTTCGCACACTGCCACAGTTCCAACATTGAAGCCCATTTTTTCATAATTTCATCATAGAATCTCTTCATATTCGGTCAATTTCTATTAGAGTGCATGTAGTATGGTCAGCAATTGTGTTATTTTTTCCACAAACTTTTTGATTTACAGCAGGGATGGGCAACTCCAGTCCTGGAGGGCCAGTGTGTATGCAGGTTTTTATTTCTATCAATTACCCTGACTAATTGAGTTAATTGGCTGCATACACAAATATAGATTTTTGCAAAGGTTTGATCAAAGAAAAATGCTTTATGTAGGGTGACAAGAACAGTCTTTGGTGGTAATTCATGATAATTTAAAGAAATATCAGATTTCATTAATAGTCTGGCTAATTTAGATTATTAACTAAAGGCCAGAGGTTGGTGTGAAAATCATGGACAGATACGGCCCTCGTTACCCATCCCTGATTTACAGGAATTACAGGCTCTCAAATATGATACCCCAATCAATTGTCTCCATTCACACATTACAATAGTTCCCGATTTGATGGCCATTTATTCAATGAGTTCACAACCGATTCTCTTCATATTCTGTGAGTTTATACCACGACACATGACCTATAGTGAGCAAGTGTTACTTTTTACAAATGATTTGATTTGTAGGAACCACAGACCCTCAAGTATGGACCCCATTTAACTGTCTGCATTCACACATTGCACAGCACCAGCTTTGATGGCAATTTATAAAAATATTCCACACCAGAATCTCTTCATATTTTTTGGGCTTATAGGAGGATCCCTGTATTATTATGTCCCCTGGTGGGACATATAGCGTTTGTGACAATTCCTGTGCGCCGTGATCGTTATCATGCGCCGTACCAAACAACATCACGCACTTTTTATGAAGATATCATTACGAAACTTTTCATACACACATATCTGGTCCCGAGGTAGGTTGCTATTGAATTTCGGCCATGTCGGAAAGGCTCTCTATCACCACCAAGAAACATTATATTGGCACTTACACGGCCACCACGACCGGTAGGAAAGTCATAAAGAGATGGAACTAACACTATATTGTTCATCTCATCAAGGCCTAAAATTGAACAGGCGACACCCATACCTAAATCGCACAGGAAGTCCGCAATTTGCATATAAAAATTTCCTTTTTCCCCTAAATTTGCCCTCGCACAAACGCGAACTCCTTTAAGGGCGTTCATTGTATCGATCCCAAATGCTAATAGGTGACAAAATACACACTGCCGATGAAAACTACTGTACAACTTTATCAAAAGTCGAACGGTTTGGGTTTTATGAGGCGTCAAAGATGGGGTCCCCACCCACTTCCACTGCCTTTTTTCCATGCGTACGCAAATTCGAACCTAAATATAACCCCTTAAACATGCTCAAAAACAAACGAAATTTTGCAGTTAATTCCTAGTGGCTTCAAAGATATTTACTTTCTCAAAATTTTCCACCAAACACACAAAATGGCTCTCTAGCGCCACCTAAATACGCCAAAATGGGACTTTCGCTTTCACCACAGCCTGTTGCAATGTCATAAAATTCTGAAAAAAACCACACATCATTGCTGTACTATGCCCTGTACTCCGACTTCGTCTCAACAATTCCTGTGCGCCGTGATCGTTATCGTGATCGTGCGCCATACCAAACGACGTCACACACTTTTTATGAACATTTATGAAGATATCATTACGAAACTTTTCATTCACACACATCTGGTCCCGAGGTAGGTTGCTCTTGAATTTCGGCCAAATCAGAAAAACAGCTGCGCATCCGGGGGACAGCAGTCACGGTCGCAGGCGACCGACTGGACTGCGTCTAGTGATATGTAAGTGTTACTTCTGACAAAATTTTTGATTTGCAAGAACTACAGGCCCTCAAGTATGAACCCCCACTCCCCACATCCAATTGTCAGCATTCGCACATTGCACAGTGTCAAATTTGATGACCATTTATTAAAAAATTCCACCACAGAATCTCCTCATATTCAGTAGACTTATAGTAGGATCCATATATTATGATATGCAAGTGTTATTTTTCACAAACTTTTTGATTTTCAGGAACTACAGGAAGTATGACGCCCCCCCATCCATCTGTCTGCATTCGCTTTAGCAGATCTGTTTTTGTTCTGGGATGGATTTACAGCAGTTATTAGAGGTGGTCACAAATGAAATGGGTAAAATTAAATGCTGGTTCGATAAAAACAAATTGTCCTTAAACTTGAACAAAACAAAATACAAGTTGTTTGGTAAGCGTAAAATAAATACAGAGGTACAAGTCAAAATTAATAAGGAAATGATAGAAAGGGCTAATGAATACAAGTTTCTGGGTGTTGTATTAGACCATAAGCTCTGTTGGAAATCTCATGTTGAATATCTGTGCTCCAAGATCTGAAAAAGTGTTGGGATATTGTGGAAAACTAGACATATGCTGAACCAAAAAACACTGTACATGCTGTATAACACACTAATTCTACCATATCTCAGCTACTGCGTGGAAGTTTGGGGTAATGCTTACAGGAGCAACTTTTGCATCAGTGGGTAACCGAGAACACACAAATGTACCGTTTTTACCATCAAACATTCTGAAATATTTCAGCTGAATATGTGCCTAAATAGCTTTCAGATGGCCAATTATGTGATTTTCAATATGGCCACCAGGGCGCCTTGAACAAACTTTGGTGTCCTCATGGGTAGGAAGGTACCAGTCAAGTTTCAGCTTCATAGGCCCAGTGGTTTCGGAGGAGAAGATGTTTACGGACGACGAACGACGACGACGACGACAACAACAAACGACGGACAAACAGGCCATGACATAACCTCATCTGACTTTGAGCTAAAAAAAAAAAAAAAGAAGAAGCATCTTGGGGAGCCGAGAAAAACAAGGTACCTAAAACAATGCGACACAAAGGGTAGAGAAGAAAAGGGAATATCCCAAGAGGGATAGAAACTCCTATTATAATGAGAAGACACACAGCCACATAAACCCTGACTACAGATATCTTCGGCTAAAGTGCTTAACTACAAACAGTCAATCTAGCAAAGGAGGCGTGGCAGACTTCCGGCTTAAATAGAGTCCGGGGAGGCGCCGCCCAAGTTCAATCAGCCAGCTGAGTAAAGAATCCGACAGAAAAGGAATTCTCAAAGTCGCGGTGTCGTCACTTCGGGCTGGCCCAACTAGGCTCTCGGTGAAAACAATTAATCTTGCGTGTTCGTCTCCGTGTTATCTCATCAACAAATGTCACTTTCGAATCCACTTTATTTGAATTTGTATCTGCGATTTTTCTTTTTTGCAAGTAAATGCAGCGTGTTGGAGTTGTTATAAGGTACTAGAGATGTCATTTGACGATTTTGATCATCATTGTGTCACAGACGCTATTGCAGGTACTTAAGAGTTGAAACAGCACAAGTACTCGCACTCCAAAAGGTGATTTCCAAAAAGCCAAGAAGATAATGCAAAAATTTATTCGGACAAGAAAGTTAATGTGCAAGGTGAAAATAGTTAAAACCACAAACGTTTCGGTGCTAACACTATCCTCAGTGCAAATGACTAACTGGCAGGACAAAAACATTTATATAGACCTCACGTCTAAAAAAGACCATTGATTCTTGTCAATCTCACAGAATACAATTGACACGTCAATTATTCAATTACAAGGGAGTATCATCATAAATGACAATTGGTTGTAACAATCAATAAGGATTAAAAAAAAAAAGAAGAATCAAATAAAACACTAAAGGAGAAGAATATCAAAATAAATTAATTAAATTGATGAGAAAGACATGCTGGTGCGCGCTTAAAGAAAACAAGTTAAATCAAAATCATTTAAACCAGCTGGATGAAGTGTGGATCAGTAATAGATCCAACGTGCTTCACAGTGAAGTAGGAATTTGTCTATGTACCTTAGTCTACAACTGGGAAAAACATGATCAATACCAAGCCAGCTGAGATCAGACACATTATGATTGAATTCCACAAAATGACGTGCCACTGGAGATTCAAATCCAAATTCAAAGTTGAGGAATTATTACTTCGATCGCATCACTTTCAATTCGGTTTCACGGGCCATGTGGGTTTTGTTTTCACCGAGTCACCCTGCACCCTGAATTCAAAATCGTCCCAGGACGAAAGCCTCAGAGAAAAGTCCTAAACACATGCACACCTCCCAAACCATGACAGAGATAAGCTAAATCTGATCGCAGATTCATAAATTTCAGGTAATTCTACCTGCATGCACCCATTGACATTAATTCAGCAGCGCTGGAAAGTGTATTTTTATCCCTTATGCTTACGCTTATAAGTCATTGGTACATTCGCAAGAGACTACCTCCTTCTTAAATTGGCAATTACTCCATTAAAAATTGGTGCAAGAACTTAAGATTTAGGATTCGTCCATTTGAAATGATGGCAATCACCCATGATTTAAAAAAAAAAAAAATTCTGAGACCGTGCGGTACAGACCCTGGCCCACTTGGCACGGAATGACCCAAATGAACTCTACCTGAATGGCCGAGGCTATTTGCCCGACCGTCGGGTGTGTATGTTGCTACTGTCTATTCGCCCGACCGTCGGGTGTGTATGTTGCTACTGTCTATTCGCCCGACCGTCGGGTATATAAGCTGTTTATGGGCTATTTGCCCGACCGTCGGGTGTGTATTTTGCTACTGCCTATTTGCCGACCGTCCGGTGTGTATGTTGCTACTGTCTATTCGCCCGACCGCCGGGTATACAAGCTGTTTATAGGCTATTTGCCCGATGATTTTAGAACAACACACTGAGTACATATACTGTATATTATCTATAGATTTTTTTTCATTTGACTTGCGTTTCTGGTTCGAGATCATGTTAGTTTGACTGGTTCCCTACTGTACCACCAGTTCGCAAACGGCCCGTTGCATCGACTCTGATTGTGCTTGTGATATACCGTACAGGGTACCAGTTTAGTTTAACAGTGTTTTTGGGGTGTGGGTAAAACACAGATTGAGGATCTGGTAATACGCGGATAACTTGAAATGTAATGTTGAACATATCGCTATTTTTAATATTTTAATAAAATTACCGTTTTCAAGGTCAAGGTTATTAAGTGTTAAATTCCCTGCAAATTGAAAATGACCTAGTTATAGGGCATTTTAACCCAGTGATCGTAGGTGGTACAGTGGGCTGTATGTGTTGATTGATGGGCTTCCAGATATAAAATTTGCTCATTAAAAATCATTGCAGCTGACAAGGATCATATTTTGTTTATAGTGTTGAGTTCCAAGCGATTTGATAGTAATGACAATGATAATCCTCACTCAGGTAAATCGGACAAAAGAACCAATACTAGTACAGTACACAGGGCCGTCGACAGGGGGGGACAAACGGGTATGTTGTCCCGGGCCCAGACATATAGGGGGGCCCAGAACTGGTCCTTCATGAAGATACGATTAATCATTCTGTTTAATTTCAAAATGTGTTGATTTGGGGGTGAAATGTGATATATTTGCATTCAATAAATGATTTCTGGTTCTTTTGCCTGTATTGTCCTCGAAAATAGAGTCAAGAACACCCCTATATCATCCATAATGCAGAAATGGTTTGGTCTTTGATTAAAGCATAAAAAAGCGCGGCACTATTTGATCACACGGCTTCGGCAATAAGCCTGCGTGCTCGCTTGCCAACAACATGCACAAATTAGGAGCACAGAAAAGAAAAGACAAGAGAAAAAGAGAGGAAGAAGCAAAGAGCCTCAGGGGCTCACTCCATAAATATTTTAAAAAAGATTCAGATAATGCAGCAGGTGGGACAGCTGAGCCAGGTAAAGGAAACTTTTTTTTCGAGCCTCGTAATGTTGCCTAACCCGTACGTGCGATGCGCCATTCATAGTTGGAGATAGCAAGATACACAGAGTGAAGAATGATCTGCACACATGCACAGGCCATTGGATTATTTCATAAACATATCAATTTAAAAACACTGTGTTGCATATGTCTTATTGAAGTCAAGAATATGCACATTAGGCCTATGCCCGCAATCAAATCCTAATGTTTCAGGCACGTTATCTGCACTCCGATTAGCTAGTGGAATGCTGCCTCTTGTTAATCAAATCTTATTTCGTTGGAAATCAGCCCGTGTAGACATGGCGGCATTTGAAATTGCTCCTAGGTAGGCCTAAAGTTTAATGTAAAAAAACGGGCTTTAAATTTGGTGTTCTGTTAACGATTAAACTTTAGTGTAGACTGGATACCCTTCAAATAAGTCCATGATTCCAGAAAAATGATAACCAGGCGCAGACTGAAAAGCGCAGTCAATGAAACTAGCCCAAGAAGCTCTAAACCAGGGGTCGGCAACCCGCGGCTCTAGAGCCGCATGCGGCTCTTTAGCGCTGCCCTAATGGCTCCCTGGAGCTTTTTCAAAAAAGTTTGAAAATGGAAAAAGATGGGGGAGGGAAATATATTTTTTGTTTTATTTATTTATTTATTTATTTATTTTATTCAAGTATGGCTTTGCGTTGTTAAAACATCATGCGAAAGCACACGCAAGGGATTTTCGTCTTTACACACCATAGGCAGACCTACCCGATAGTTGCCCGAATTAAGGGTTCAGCTTCGGGACAAAAAAAAAATATTTCTTTCTATTTGAGGCAAAAGTCATGAATAAAAACGTGTTGAAAAATGGGCTGAAATTACAAATTAAACGAAACAATTGTAAAATAATCCACAAGACAAATCAAAAGTTTTAAATCAGTCATCACTTTTTTCAGTATCAGACAATAGCCGCCCTCTTGTTCTGACAGGTGTTGAAGCTGTTTTCTGCTTCTTCCACTCCCTCACCCTTATGAGGTCCACAGAAAAATACCTCCGCATATTTCACAACTGACCTCTTAAATTTTACATCGTCATTTTTATTCTTTCGCTTTCGTGTCAACTGACGATGACTCTGACGTAAGCGACGTACCGGTAGAAGAGGAAGCGGCGCATTGTCCACCTTTGGAGTTGGCGGAGTTGTTCAGAAATGACGATTTTGATTTCGAAGACTTCTTTGGATTTAGTGATTAGGAGTGACACTGATTGTTTGGTTGTAGCATGTTCTATATGCGACAGTTATTTGAATAACTCTTACCGTAATATGTTACGTTAACATAGCCTACCATGTTGAAGTAAAACGGTTTAAATATGTAAATATGTTGAAATGTTGAAATAAAATGGTTCACTGGTTAAATGGGTTTGGAATACCTGTTATTTAAGCATTGGAGTGAGTAGAGACGGATAAAAGGGGTTTTGGGTGGTTACTGTGTGGCGGTGTGTATGTGTGCGGGAAAGTTGGGGGGGGGCCCACTCAGGTGATGTTGTCCCGGGCCCAGCCAAAGCTGTCAACTGCCCTGACAGTATATAATGCAGTTACATGTACTAGAGCCGGCACCACGAACATCATACATACTCACATAAATAAATAAATAAAAATAAATAAATGAATAAATGAAAAAATAAATAAATGAGAAAAAAAACAACACTTTTATTTTAGTGCTTGAATAATATTTGCACCTAAATAAATTTAATGGATATATCTATTTATTTGTTTAATCATCTATTGGTTTATTTATTTACAAAAAAAAATGAACGAAGAATTGCATAAATAAAAAAAATGAAAAAAAAATACACTTACACTTATATTTGCACACGGATAATATTTGCACTTGGATAAATAAATGAATATATCTTCTGTTCATTTATTTAATCATTATTTGTTTATTAAATAAATAAATAAATGCTCATTTATAGTAAGCCTGCCAATATTATACAAAATTACAAATTCCAAGTCCAAGTAAACACTGCTTACTACGCATGCACCGACTGCTTTCTGAAACTTTGTTTTTACATCACAAGCCACATTCTTCAGTGAAGCCATTTCACAGTGGCATGATCTCAATTCAGTGAGTTTCTCTTGAACCAACATGCCATGTGTGAGACCATTCACTCATGCTTAAAATCACTATAGATCAATACAAAGGATTAAATGTTGATTTTTTGTTCGCGTGTCGCTTCTTTCAATAATATTCAATAGATTTAAGCTAATAAACGCTGAGCATACAAAATGAACAATAACACGATAACAATAGTGGCAGTGGCGCGGAAATTCTAAAAACGGCAACAACGCGAGATCTCGTGCGAGAATAGACTGGATTATGTCCCTATAGACGCCCCATATACAGTAGCAGTTGACCAGTCTATCCTGTCGGGCGAATAGCAAGCTACGATTTATTCACCCGACCGTCGGGCCAATAGAGAACGGTTTCTTATTCACCCGACCGTCGGGCCAATAAAGAACGGTTTCTTATTCACCCGACCGTCGGGTCAATAAAGAACGGTTTCTTATTCACCCGACCGTCGGGTCAATAGTCACTCCCCTACCGGCCTAAGCCTCCATATTGAGGCCATCATGACAAACGAGAGCGACTCAGCGTTCGTGTACATGAATTAGTCGCTGGCCACACCGCGCCGACCGCAAGAAACATTGAAACATGAATCAGGTTTAAACACAATGCATGGTCGCTTGCTAGCTAACTAGTACTCACCTTGACTTTGAAAGCGAAGATATCCGTTGTACTTCATCTCCCAAACGGAGCATTACTCACCCATCAAGATAGAAAAATATGTATAACTGTCCCTAATTTTGTATGCATTACTCCCGACGGGAGTTTAAAAGGTAGGATTCACCGCAATAAGCCATGTGAAAATCGGATAGAGGGACAGGGGTACTCCATTGAGAGTATACAGAGTATACACTCTATAGATATTCACTGAATGGTCTAACCTCAGGGACTTGGCGAGCGGTTAAGCTTACGGCGGCAGGTGTTGCTTCATGACACGTGAACTGTCCATAACTTGGACTTTGTAAGCACATCGTACTTCTCTGGAGTGATGATCGAAATATCCCTGGGTTGAAACAAATGAAACTATGACCGGCTTGCGCAGCAACTCTGTAAAATATGGCATGTTAGCTAACCGTTAGCTAGCTGAAAAGCAATGACGTTTTTCACTTCTGGGGGTACGCAGCAGTCACGTGACTGAAATGGAGACGCTTTGTTTACTGTTGTTTACCCCTCTTCGTTTCTATGGAAATTCAATGCCTTTGACGTCACAAGGAATTCCAAGGAAATAAGAGCGAGCCAGAGCTGACTGTTCTGACATTTACACATGACACCCGCTTAAAACTACACGGTCGATCTTGAGTAGCTGAAATCATCGCAGTTAAGATGAAACTTTAAAGACAATTGCTTGGTAAGTTCATTCTTAGCATACGTTAAATTGTTGAAATTACAAGAATATGTCAATTTGAATTTTTTGTTTCGTTGTCTGTTTGATTATTTAATATTGAACATTTCTGTCTTTTGATTAAGCAGCGGCATTGCTTTAACATATATGCTAATCAGATTATTTAGCCAATATGTTGAATTTGGCACATAATTCTGATAAATCTGTAAAGGTCTAACGTTACTAAAATATTTTCGCAGTGTCCACATGTCCAAAAGTCGGACAGAGTTTTGATATAACGCAGTGTCCGACAGTCGGATGGTTTCAATGTAACTCCGTGTTCGACAGTCGATTATTCTTTTTAATTTCTTCAAATCTACTGAATCTTTTAGATATTAAACGTTAATGTTTTGATAAGGGGGCTCAGTTCTTCAAGACGAGTACCGAGAATTTCAAACAATGTTTCCCTTCAAGCTCTACCTAATGTCGTATGTAGTCGACATTGGCTCGGGACTTAGAGCATTTATGACGAATTTAGCGACTGTCGGATTGAGATCCTAAAATAATCCGTGCCCGAAAGTTCACAAAATGCAAATTGATAGCCATCGCTTTTCTTGGTCTTTTTATTCGTCTGTTCTCTTCCGTTGAATATAGACAGTCTTTATTCGTTCTCTCTTTTGAAAATTAGTCAGATGGATCAAACAGATTCACCCTTTATTTCCACACCAGAGATAAACTTGTGCTTGTGAGCGAATAAATTCCATGACCATTGACATTGGGGTCTATTCTCCCATGCGCGTAAGTCACGCGCTTTTCAGCCTACGCGTATTCTCCCCTCGACTTAACGATGAAGCCCCACTACACACGGTAAATCTCCGCACTCCTCCGCATCCCATTCATTTTCTATGGCATGCGTGCGTTTTGGTGCGCGATGCATTCTGGTATACCATCCGAGACGAGCCGGGCTCCGTGCGGGAAAGTGGGAGGGGACGAAGATGAAATTTTCTAGCCATATGGAAATGAATACGGTTCCCGTGCTGCGTGAAGCAGTCTCTTTCGCTTGAAAATGAGCGGGGTAACTTTATATCAGGGACCAACAACCAGCAGAAATAGTTAGTGACTAGCCAGTTGGCTCTCTTTTATATCAGTTTTAAATGGTAATAAAAAGTTCCTGTGCAAAAGTTCAGCCGTGTTGAAGTTGGCCTAGATACAAATCGCTATTTCACTTATCGTAATTCCAACGTTACATTACTGTTCAATTTAACATCGTGAGTGACGCTTTTAGCTTCGTGGCTAACTATCCTAAACGAGGGTTTTCAACTTGGCGACATGAACGTATCTTTTCAGTGTATCTGACATCATAGGCGTGCACAGATAGACGCTAGGTGGTGCTACAGCACTTGCCTCTTTGCCCTTTATCAATGAAAGTGCCCTTTTGAAACTTCGTTTTTTTTTTTTTAATTATTATTATTATTATTATTCTTATTATTAACACTATTGTGGGGCCAATGTTGAAATGATCTTTTAGAAAAGCTGTCTGATCAAAAACTACTGAAAAAAATGCCCCGAAATGGGCCACCTCCTCACGAGCTTCCGACCTCTCTTCCTTTGTCACGTGAACAGTGCATATAGATCCGCTCTCAGAGATAGAAGAAAACTAGAGTGGACGCCGCCTCAGAAGTGACAGGATTGTCCACTCTAGTTTTCTCATATCTCTGTGTATGCGCTGCAGGAGCATATCAGCTGAGCGACTGGAAGCCACAGTCTTGTGCCCCGCCAGCCAGGTAACACACAGATCAAGTGAAATCGTACAGCCCAACCTGTAATCATTTTGTTGTGCAGTAGCATCTCACATACACAGTGATGGTCCGTCGGCAGAAACACAGGGCCAGCAATAACCTCACCTTTCACTTCTTAATGACAGACACCTCTCGCAGTTTACCTCCCCGATTAGCAACCGTTGCTCAGACTGATTGGAGGAACCGACGAGAATCTAACTTGTTTTTGAAAGCCTTGTTATACATTGCAGTACGAAATTATACGGTGTTTAACTTACTTCCGCACACCAATGGCTACGGAAAAAAAAACAATAGCCTAAGTCTTTATAATTTCCGTATTTGCGTAAATTAATTCGCGACGTTCATTGAGCAATTAGCCATGAGAATCCGTTCTATATACTCTGAATGTGACAGCTAAAGTGCGTTGTTAGGTAAGAAGCACAGCTGAGTGAAGTCGAAAATAATTGCGAAAGTAGGCCTAAAAGTCCGCGAAAGTTTCGGATTTTTTGCAGATTGTCATCTTTGCGGATTCGCATCAATTATATCAACATAGCCAACAGACAATCGCTTTGTAATTAGCATTTCTTAATCATTACGTGTCACGCATTGGTGGTAGCTATTCTGTTAATTAACTGTTTGATTGTTAATCAATCAAACCTGATCGCAAACAGTTTAAGAGCAATTATCCGGGAAAGAGTGATGTTACTGAAGGCCTTCTTGGCATCTGACGGTACGCCACTGCTCAAACATCACCAAACAACTGAGCATTTTTTAGCCGACTGGTCACCTGATTAGCTAGTTTAATGCTATATCCCAAATCAATGATAGATAACGTGTGGACGACCACCACAAACAATGTCGGTCGACTTTGCAAATCTATCTGTTAAGCTGAACGTATTCTTTTGTGTAGGTTTTGTTAGGCAACATAAATGAACACTGAAAGAAGAATCAGGCAGTTCCCCATTGCCTGAGAGAAATATCCCCGTAAAGGCTACCCAAGTGCCTTCTTGTAATGAATGACAGTAGTCATGAATTGCATTGAACATGTACGTGTAATGTTTATTTTATTTTGTTAATCTCACACTATAATAACATGTACCACTGCAAAAAAAATGTCCGCTCCCTCCCCCCTGAGCACTTGCCCCCCATAATGTCTGTGCACGCCACTGTCTGACATGATTAATTTAAATGTGTCAGGCCGTCACAGTTTACATTATTATACTGTTAAACCCATCAACTCTGTATTTCAAACAACAGCATAAAATTTAAAACCAGCGGAAATTGATTTTATTTGATAAAATATTGTCTGATACGCCCACAAGCCAGCAGACCAGATACCCCCATAAACGAGCAACTGTGCTGGACGGTGCGGATGACATGCAGATTTTCCGTACGTAGTGAAGCTTCACTGTAATGTCTATATATTTCGTGCCTCGAAGGCAGTTACGCGCTTGGGGCGGAGCAAGGCCAAAATCGGGGCGTTTCCAGGCGTTTCTCATGCATACTACACTTAGGCGTATACGCCCCCTGACTTACGCGCTCTTTCTGTTAAACGCTTTTGAGGGCTGTAGTAAGGTCAAGCGCTAACATAAGACGAAATGGAATATTGCGTTTGATGTCGGTTATCGGCCGAACTTTAACATTAATTTTATTTTATGTAACATGTTAAAGGTTGAGACATTCAATATTAGATTGTTCATCCTTATTTCTAAACTACATTTCTCATGACCATAATAAATTATCAAGCCAAAGATATTACGCAACAGCCTCTTCTCTAATTAGTTCAATTACAAATGCATTACAAACATACCGGTGGTCAGCAATTTCACAACTGCGATGTCGGTCCTGGAGAGTGGTTGGTGATGTCATGCACATATCTGACCGTTCATTGACGCTCCAAGTTCTTCACCATGCACTTCCACTGCAGAAAGAGCGGGTGCCACCTTCTCCTCCAGTGCAGTGAAATGCACAGAGGATGATGCTGCGTGCACATTTCTCCGGTGTGCAGTGAGCCTGGCTTTTACAGCGCTCCGCAGATCTCTCCATTTAAGCTAGGCAGCTATTCATTTTCTTTTTATTTAATATTTTCTGCTATTTTGCTGTCACGTCCGCTTGACTTGCGCAGTTGTCACAGACGTGGACTTAAAGTTTGTAGGCATATACACGGCGTCGGCAATTCACGCTAAAGGGCAATTATGTCGTCTGCCCAGACGGCAATTCACGCTGGAAAGTTATTTTGCCGTCTGCTCAGACGCATACTTCTCCACAAGGCTATACTTTTACTACAGCCGCGGACGGCACTACAACTGTTCGCCATGTTATTTGACCGTCGGATCGGGTATAAGTTAACCAGCAGCATTTTTAATTTGCAGAGCACGCGAACTAACATGCAGTAGCTGATAAGCGGTCATGACTTAGTTTGAATGTAATCTGTCGCGCGAAACAAATGTTTCGGCGAGAAAGCGGCTTGTGTATTCGCGTCTTTGCATTGACTTTGAATGTTTCGGTGAGAAAGCGGCTTGTGTATTCGCGTCTTTGCATTGACTTTGAATGTATGTTAATCTGTCCTGCGAAAAATTTGTTTCGTGTCTGAAGTGAAAGCAGCTTTATGGACAGTACGCGACAGTTAGAGAGAGCTAATAGGCTACCTATTTAATCTCCGCCTTTTTCGGCTTTATTAGCCACAACAATTTCTAAAGGGGGATGAAATTATATCAAGGTAGTGCAGAGAAATCATTTCTAAACCGGCAAGTCCACATCTGTGAAATTTGGTTTTCGGCTTTGGCTCGACGTCGTCATCATTGTCTTCATTATCTATGAACAAAGGCAACTGTTATGTTCTTGATAATCTAAAAAGTTGTGATATTCTCACGAGGGAGGAGAATGATCTCCTAATAGGTCCATGGTATTTGTGCTTTGCACTTTTCGGTCTCATCTCAGCTCTACACGTAAACGTGACGTTGTTCTATCAACTGCACTCCACCGGTGCGCAGAGGCGACTGCTGCGGTCAATAATGCTGGATAGCCCCAAGCGTCCACGTTTGAAAATCTGCCAGAAACGCCGGTTTTGGGTCAAACCGGGTCGAACGAGCAAATGGTGGGACAATTTTGTGGCAGGGAATGTGGCTGATGAGGAGTGGAAACTTAACTTTCGTATGTCCAGGGCATTACTCGTTTATTAGGCTGAGCTTCTTCGCCCTCATATAGAAGGGGAATCAACAGCAATGAGATCTCCAGTAGACGTTTTGAAAAAGGTAGCCTGCACACTCTACTACCTCAGTGACCAAGCGAGAATGCGGAAGACAGCTAACGCCTTTGGCTTGTCCCCACAGTGCGTCTACAACATTTTGCGGCAAGTTGGGGGGTGGGGTTGTCCACAGTTATGCATGTAGTGTATACTGAGCATACTAATAACTCATTAATTCATTCATTCAGGTCTGCAGGGCTATAACAGACCATCTTGGTCCAAAGTACATCAGGCTGCCATTCTCGGAACCTGAAGTAGAAGAACTCGTCACAGGGTTTTACCATGCCCATGGTATGCCACAGTGCCTCGGAGCAATCGATGGGACTCACATAGAGATAAAACAACCAAACGCTAAGTCTATGGATTACATCAATAGAAAGGGGAAATACTCGCTTAACATCCAAGCTGCATGCAACTACAAGTATCAATTCATCGATGTTGTGATCAAATGGCCCGGGAGCGTTCACCATGCTCGAGTGTTCGCCAATTCCGAGTTGAACTCTCATTTCAAGACCGGCCGTATCCCTGCCTTATAAAAACGGATTGTGGAAGATGAAGACCCTATACCAATATTTCTACTTGGTGACCCGGCTTTTCCGCTAATGCCTTACCTCATGAAGGAGTACGCAAGTGGTGGCTGCACCCCTCAAGAACAGTACTATGGTTTGTCTCTGTGCCAAAGCCGAATGACGATTGAATGTTCTTTTGGGTGTCTGAAGGCAAGGTTTGGAGCACTTCGAAAGGCTATGGACATAAACATGGTTGACCTCCCTTCAGTGATTTATGCATGCTTTGTTTTACATAATTATTGTGAGGTCTGAAAAGAGGCAGTGGATGACAACAGAGTGATGGAGGCCATTCAGTTTGATAGGGACTTCCAGCCTCCCACAGAGAGTAACCATTATTGCACAGACTGTAATGAAGCTGAAGGGAAGAGAGTCAGAAGGGTGCTTACAAAGTTTCTTGACCCTTAAAACTTGTGACATCACCAGTGGTGACATGCAATTGTTTTTTTCCTGTTCTACAGATGTACTGAAAAGCATGTCTACAGTATGTGGTTGTTTTACACACGAGTCAAAAGCTGGTCATGTCTGTTCCTCCGCAAAAACAACATGATAAACCATTCAAATAAAAGCCAATTTTGCAGAAAGTGGTTTAATTTACTCATCAAACTCTACATTTACCTGGCTGTCCTGATAGGTCAGTGACTCACAGACAACCTCGTCCATCCAAAAAAGCATGTCTTACTCTTAACCATAAAGAGTTAACTGTAAAAAAAATAAATAAGGCATTTAGTGCACTATTAAATAACATAGGATATGTATACACTATACATTCTATGGTTTTATGTGCAACATACATGTATAAAACATTGTAATAGTGCAATCAAATAACTGAACTCTCACATATGGTATATGCACAACTATACATTGAATGTTGTCTTGTGTGCAACATGAGTTATAACATTTTGGTAAATGGAGAAGGCAAACCGAAAGTGCAAATCTAATAAAAATTTTGGCTTCAATGAAGCATTGATGTAATAATGCTGTAACAATGCATGCCCAACTGAACCAGTATTTACTCATGGTTCATTGTCTTCATGGAAGAGCGCCTGCCTGTAGGAGACCAGATGTTGTGGTGTGGTATTTGGTTGTGGAGGTGGCATTGTGTATGATCGGCTATGCACGGACGGGGCGTTATGCAACTGAGCGCTAGTTTGGGGTTGTGGTGTGTAAAATGGTGGCTGGATATGTGGCTGAAGCATTTGGCACAGAAGGTTAAACCCTTGAGTGATTGAAGTAGTGAGCTGTGCTATGTTTGAGGTAATTGTGTTAAGATTCTCCATATTTTGTTTTTCTGCCGTTTCCATGAGTTTCAGCATGCTTCTCTTCAGCTGTAGTTCTTCTTGGGCTGTGCTGTCTACCGGACACTTTCTTTTCAGTTTGTCGTGTCGGTACCCCTGAAGTTTGGCCTTGAACATAACACAAATGGAACAGACAGAAAAACATTTATTTGCAATATCATTTGCATGTTTTCAAATGCATGTTACAAATTATACTTTCCGATTCTAATTTTAAGGTAAAGATAATACAATAATTTTAAATACAATTGTTTGTTTATTAGATGGATTCCTATTAGCAGCTGCCTTGGCGACCACTAATCTTCCTGGGGTCCATAAGGTACACAAAGGACATTATAACATCAATAATATACTCAGACATCAATACATACAGTCATACATTCCAATCATAACTACACTTAACTTATAATAAACACAATATTGTTATGCATGATAATTTTTTGTACAGATATATATTCCATTTGTAAATGAAGATTTGTTACATGCTGTTTTGCTGCCCTGCTGGTCAGCTATATTTATTTTGTTCATTGGCACCATCTGGTGGCGTACTTGTAAAATCATTAAGAAAAGTCTAGTAATTTCTCGAAGCTTCTGGCACTTTCCTGCTTGGAGGGGGCGGGATTTCCCTAGAATCCTGTGGATCTTTCTGGAAGGTTGCTAGACTATAAAAAGGCTGTGATTTTAAGCACAGCAGAGACTGACAACAAAGAGAGCAGACAGCAGAAGAGAGCAGACCAGAGTTTTGTTTTGGCAACAGTTAAATAGTGGCAGTGTTATTAGAGAATTTAAATAGTGGATAATTTTTGTACAACCTTTTTTGTAAAGAATAAATTTGTTTTAGTTGTACTGGCCAGTTTTCTTTGTTGTGATTTTTCCAAGTCATAACAAATTGGAGGTTCTACCGAGATTGGATTCACCAAAGATTATTATTTTAAATCTTTTGACTAGTTTAAAAACCAGCAATCATGACTTTTGATGTGGAAAGTTTTTTGAAAACTCCAACCCAGGAATTAATTTTGTTGGCAAAGAAGAAGGACTTGCTACAAATAGCCTCAACCCTTGGATTATCTGATGTGAAGTCATCAATGAAGAAACAAGAAATATTCAACATTTTGGTGCAACATTTCATCGATGAAGATATCTTTGGGGAAGAAGCAGCAGAATTAATTAAAGCTGTGGAAGTGCCTGCAACGGAGCTGCAAAGACTTGAATTCCAGCTGCGCCAAAAACAACTAGAGCTGGAAGAGAGAAGGTTGGAGAGGGAGAAGGAAAGAGAAATGGAGGAAAGAAGATTGGAGAAAGAAATGGAAGAAAGAAGGATGGAGAAAGAAATGGAAGAAAGAAGGTTGGAGAGGGAGAAGGAGAGAGAACTAGAGGAAAAAAGGATGCAGTTCGAATTGGAAATGAAGAGAATAGAAGCAGGTACTGTTCCAAAATCATTTGGACTTTCTGATCATTTTGATGTGGTTAAGCATATCAGACTTGTTCCTCCTTTCTTAGAAAATAATGTTGACCAATACTTTACCCATTTTGAAAAAATTGCTGAAAATTTGAAATGGCCAAAAGAGCATTGGACAATGATGTTACAAAGTGTTCTTACTGGTAAAGCTAGAAAAATCTATAACCAGTTATCTGTCCAACAGTGTGCTGATTATGATTTTGTCAAATCTGCCATTCTGAAGGGTTATGAATTAGTCCCTGAGGCTTACAGGCAAAAATTTAGGAATTCTTGCAAGGAAGCCAGTCAAACTCATGTTGAATTTGGCAGGTTAAAGGAACAGTTGTTTGATCAGTGGTGTAATTCCATGAATGTTGAAAAAGATTTTGATAGAATAAGGCAACTTATTCTGGTTGAGGAATTCAAAAGGTGTGTCCAGCCTGATATTAAGACTTTCCTTGAAGAAAAACAAGCCATTACTTTGCAAGATGTTTCTACGCTAGCTGATACTTATGCATTGACTCACAAGACTTCTTTTGTCCAAAAATCTACTTTTTCTAAATTTCAAAGCAAGTTTCAGTCCAAGACTACTTCTAATAACACTTCTAATGATTCTAAGGCCACTTCTGAGAGGAAACCTTTCGGTGAAAAGCAATCCTCTGATTCTTTACCCTTTGTGTCTTGCCATTACTGCAAAAAGCAAGGTCACCTTATTTCTGAGTGTTATGCTCTCAAGAAAAAACAACAACGAGAAGAAACCAAGCCAACTGCTTTGACAAAGAGAGAATCTCTTGTATCAATGGTCAGTTCACCTGATCTTCTACCTTCTGTGTCTGATCCGGTTATGGAGGGTTTTGAGCCATTCATCACTGATGGTTCTGTCTCACTTTCACATGATTTTTCCTCATCTGCTCCTGTTCGAATTCTAAGGGATACTGGGTCTTCCCAATCTCTTATTCTTGCAGATATTCTGCCTTTCTCGGACAAATCGTCTACTCAGGCTAATGTCCTTATTCAAGGAGTAGAATGTGGTTTTACAAGTGTACCTCTCCATAATGTTCATCTCAAATCAGACTTGGTCTCTGGACCTGTTACTGTTGGTGTTAGGTCTTCTCTTCCTTTCAAAGGCATTCATTTGCTTCTTGGAAATGATCTTGCTGGGGATAAGGTTGTGCCCTACCCTATTGTAACTGACACTCCTTTGATTCATCAAGAATCTGACTCTATAGAGGAGGAAATTCCAGATCTCTATCCTTCATGTGCAGTTACTCGTTCTATGGCCAAAAAGGCTATTCAGGATGTTGCTGACCTGGACTTTAACCTGGCTGACACCTTCATTGGGCAGTCTTTTCATCCGGAACCTTCCAGTCCTGAGATGTCTGGGAAATCTTCAGACTTGTCCTTGTCAGGTCATTCTAATGACATTTTGTCTCGTAAACAACTTATTCATGAGCAACAACAAGCTCGTGATCTAGCGCATCTTCTACCACAGGCTGCAAGTGAACAAGAGGCTACTCAAGTTCCTGTCTGTTTTTACTACAAAAATGGTGTGCTTATGAGAAAGTGGCGTCCACCTGATGTTCCTGCAGATGAAGAGTGGATGATCACCCATCAAATTGTTCTTCCAAAGCCGTACCGTCAAGAAACTCTTAGTCTGGCCCATGACAATCCTATGTCAGGTCATTTGGGTATCAAGAAGACCCTTCAACGTGTCAGACACCACTTCTTCTGGCCTTCCATGAGGTCTGATGTACAGGAGTACTGCAAATCCTGTCATACTTGTCAAATGGTAGGGAAGCTGAACCAAAATATTCCAAAGGCTCGACTTAAGCCCATTCCCGCTTTTGAAGAACCTTTCAGTCGGATCATCATTGACTGTGTTGGACCATTGCCGAAGACTAGGTCTGGTTGTGAGTACTTACTGACTATCATGTGTGCTTCCACTCGGTTTCCTGAGGCAATTCCACTTCGTAATATCAAGGCGAAGACTATCATCAAGGCTCTAACCAAGTTTTTCTGCTTAGTTGGTCTTCCTAAGTCTATTCAGTCTGATCAAGGATCAAATTTCACGTCTGGCATATTTCAACAAGTTATGCATGAGCTTGGTATTAAACAATACAGGTCATCAGCTTACCATCCTGAGAGTCAAGGTGCTTTGGAGAGGTTCCATCAAACCCTGAAGAACATGATAAGGACCTACTGCCTTGACACAGAGAAAGATTGGGATGAAGGTGTCCATCTTCTTCTGTTTGCTGCCCGTGAAGCTGTTCAGGAGTCTCTTGGGTTCAGTCCTTTTGAGCTCGTTTTTGGGCATACAGTCCGTGGACCTCTGAAGCTACTGAAGGAAAAGTTGCTCGCTGAAGATGATGTCCCAATGAACTTGCTTCAGTATGTCTCTGACTTCCGTAATCGTCTCTCTAAAGCCTGTGACTTTGCTAAGTCTAATCTCAAAGAAGCTCAGGGCAAAATGAAAGCCAGATATGACCTTCATTCAAAAGACAGAAGTTTTAAAACTGGTGACAAAGTTCTTGCACTTTTGCCAGTTCCTGGAAACCCTCTAAGAGCCCGATATTTCGGCCCTTACACTGTCCTCAAAAAGGTCAGTGATCTAAATTACATAATTTCAACTCCTGGAAGGAGGAAACAAAAACAAATGTGTCACATCAACATGCTAAAAGAATACATTGATAGAGACACACAGCAAAAGCCAGTCAATGTGGTAAATACAGTTGAACTGGAAAATTCCAAAGAACATTGTGACTGCCCCTTAGAAAATGAACCTGGTCCAGTCAAACTTGAAAATTCAGACATTCTTGAAAATATTGACAGCAAGTTGTCCCACCTGGACCCTTTTCAACAACAGCAGCTAAAGCAGCTCATATTTGAATATAGTCACATATTCCCTGACGTTCCATCAAGGACTGATTTGGTTTACCATGATGTCATCCTACAAGATGATGCAAAAGTCAAAGTTATCACTGAATTTACTGAGCCAACAACTAAAAGACAGCTCATGAGATTTCTAGGGATGGCTGGCTACTACAGAAAATTCTGTAAAAATTTCTCGATCATCTCTGAACCTTTGACAAATTTACTGAAGAAAAATGCAAAATTTGTTTGGGATGAAAAATGTCAAAATTCATTTGACCAGCTGAAAGCGATTCTCAAAAATGCACCAGTTCTCTTATCTCCCAATTTCAAAAAGGAGTTCAAGTTGGCAGTTGATGCCAGTGACATTGGTGCAGGTGCAGTTTTACTGCAAGAAGACACTGATGGAGTAGATCATCCTGTTTGTTACTTTTCCAAAAAGTTTGATAAACATCAGAAAAACTACTCAACAATTGAAAAAGAATGTTTGGCACTTGTTTTGGCTTTACAACATTTTGAAGTCTATTTGGCTTGTTCAGCTACTTTCATCAAGGTCTTCAGTGATCACAATCCCCTCACATTCTTGCACAAGATCAAAAACAAGAATCAAAGATTACTGAGATGGAGTTTACTTTTGCAAGAGTATGATTTGGATATTTCTCACATCAGGGGAAAAGATAATGTAATCCCAGATACACTTTCACGCATGTAATTTTATTTCTTTTCATGATTGTGAAAAACGTAATTTTACTTTTCTATTTGATTGTGAGACTTACACTGTTTGTTATGTATATGATTGTTATCATGATCAATAATACGTTTGTGTAAAGTTCAATATTGTTCTGATTATAAAACTGTTAATTTTAACAAAAGAAAGCTTTTAGCAAACCTTTCTTTTCTTAAAGAGGGGAGGTGTTATGCATGATAATTTTTTGTACAGATATATATTCCATTTGTAAATGAAGATTTGTTACATGCTGTTTTGCTGCCCTGCTGGTCAGCTATATTTATTTTGTTCATTGGCACCATCTGGTGGCGTACTTGTAAAATCATTAAGAAAAGTCTAGTAATTTCTCGAAGCTTCTGGCACTTTCCTGCTTGGAGGGGGCGGGATTTCCCTAGAATCCTGTGGATCTTTCTGGAAGGTTGCTAGACTATAAAAAGGCTGTGATTTTAAGCACAGCAGAGACTGACAACAAAGAGAGCAGACAGCAGAAGAGAGCAGACCAGAGTTTTGTTTTGGCAACAGTTAAATAGTGGCAGTGTTATTAGAGAATTTAAATAGTGGATAATTTTTGTACAACCTTTTTTGTAAAGAATAAATTTGTTTTAGTTGTACTGGCCAGTTTTCTTTGTTGTGATTTTTCCAAGTCATAACAATATACATGTACACACACACACACACATACATGCATACTACCACAATATGTCAAAAACACCATGATTCATTCAATACTATGAAGTAATGACCAAGCAATGCTGAGCAATATGCTTGATAGAGCTATGGCAGTTGAGGTTCTAAACCAGTGGTTCTCAAACTCTGTCCTGGCACCCCCCTGTGTGCGCTGGTTTTTGTTCCAGCCACAACTGCAATTCTAGGATTTTAAAAAGTTGTTACTTTGTCTTAATTAGCAGCATTCCATGTTTAGAGTAGTTATTTACCATATTAAGTCACATTTGGATGGACAAATCCATTCTGCTATGAAGTATAAAAACCCTTGAACATATTGGTGTCTTTTCTCCCATGCGCTTAAGTCGAAAAATCTTTTCAGCCTAGGCGTATTCTCCCCTCGACTTAAGTCTGTGCATTACGCGCCTCGAAGGCAACATCTCATTTCAAGACCGGCCGTATCCCTGCCTTAAAAAAACGGATTGTGGAAGATGAAGACCCTATACCAATATTTCTACTTGGAGACCCAGCTTATCCGCTAATGCCTTACCTCATGAAGGAGTACGCAAGTGGTGGCTGCACCCCTCAAGAACAGTACTATGGTTTGTCTCTGTGCCAAAGCCGAATGACGATTGAATGTTCTTTTGGGCGTCTGAAGGCAAGGTTTGGAGCACTTCGAAAGGCTATGGACATAAACATGATTGACCTCTCTTCAGTGATTTATGCATGCTTTGTTTTACATAATTATTGTGAGGTCTGTAAAGAGGCAGTGGATGACAACAGAGTGATGGAGGCCATTCAGTTTGATAGGGACTTCCAGCCCCCCACAGAGAGTAACCATTATCGCACAGACTAATGAAGCTGAAGGGAAGAGAGTCAGAAGGGTGCTTACAAAGTTTCTTGACCCTTAAAACTTGGGACATCACCAGTGGTGACATGCAATTGTTTTTTTCCTGTTCTACAGATGTACTGAAAAGCATATCTACAGTATGTGGTTGTTTTACACACGAGTCAAAAGCTGGTCATGTCTGTTCCTCCGCAAAAACAACATGATAAACCATTCAAATAAAAGCCAATTTTGCAGAAAGTGGTTTAATTTACTCATCAAACTCTACATTTACCTGGCTGTCCTGATAGGTCAGTGACTCACAGACAACCTCATCCATCCAAAAAAGCATGTCTTACTCTTAACCATTAAGAGTTAACTGTAAAAAAAAAAAAATAAGGCATTTAGTGCACTATTAAATAACTGACATAGGATATGTATACACTTTACATTCTATGGTTTTATGTGCAACATACATGTATGAAACACTGTAATAGTCCAATCAAATAACTGAACTCTCACATATGGTATATGCACAACTATACATTGAATGTTGTCTTGTGTGCAACATGAGTTATAACATTTTGGTAAATGGAGAAGGCAAACCGAAAGTGCAAATCTAATAAAAATTTTGGCTTCAATGAAGCATTGATGAAATAATGCTGTAACAATGCATGCCCAACTGAACCAGTATTTACTCATGGTTCATTGTCTTCATGGAAGAGCGCCTGCCTGTAGGAGACCAGATGCTGTGGTGTGGTATTTGGTTGTGGAGGTGGCATTGTGTATGATCGGCTACGCACGGACGGGGCGTTATGCAACTGTGCGTAAGTTTGGGGTTGTGATGTGTAAAATGGTGGCTAGATATGTGGCTGAAGCATTTGGCACAGAAAGTTAAACCCTTGAGTGATTGAAGTGGTGAGCTGTGCTTTGTTTGAGGTAATTGTGTTAAGATTCTCCATATTTTTTTTTTCTGCCATATCCATGAGTTTCAGCATGCTTCTCTTCAGCTGTAGTTCTTCTTGGGCTGTGCTGTCTACCGGACACTTTCTTTTCAGTTTATCGTGTCGGTACCCCTGAAGTTTGGCCTTGAATATAACACAAATGGAACAGACAGAAAAACATATTTATTTGCAATATGATTTGCATGTTTTCAAATGCATGTTACAAATTATACTTTCCGATTCTAATTTTAAGGTAAAGATAATACAATAATTTTAAATACAATTGTTTGTTTATTAGATGGATTCCTATTAGCAGCTGCCTTGGCGACCACTAATCTTCCTGGGGTCCATAAGGTACACAAAGGACATTATAACATCAATAATATACTCAGACATCAATACATACAGTCATACATTCCAATCATAACTACACTTAACTTATAATAAACACAATATACATGTACACACACACACACATACATGCATACTACCACAATATGTCAAAAACACCATGATTCATTCAATACTATGAAGTAATGACCAAGCAATGCTGAGCAATATGCTTGATAGAGCTATGGCAGTTGAGGTTCTAAACCAGTGGTTCTCAAACTCTGTCCTGGCACCCCCCTCTGTGCGCTGGTTTTTGTTCCAGCCACAACTGCAATTCTAGGATTTTAAAAAGTTGTTACTTTGTCTTAATTAGCAGCATTCCATGTTTAGAGTAGTTATTTACCATATTAAGTCACATTTGGATGGACAAATCCATTCTGCTATGAAGAATAAAAACCCTTGGGCATATTGTGCATAATTTTCAATATTGCTAAGATTCAGGTGAAAACATTTTTAAACAGATCAAATTAGACTGAGAAAATCAATAAGCTCCAAATTAGGTTTCTGAAAAAAGGTGTTTTGAGTTTTTCCCAAATAACCTGCCTGAACCAAATAAAATCAACAGAAAACACAACAGGTGTGATGCCATTGTTTGCCAAGTAAACTGTCGGGTTTTGCCACCATGTGTCAAGAGTTTCACCAATGAGGAACATTTAGATTATTTACGTTGATTAAATGTTTGGTTAAATTGTTTCCCGCTGACAATATTTGCAATATATCTCAATGTGGATATTTGCATAAATGCACCTAGACTGTCGGACGCGAAATGCAAAATAGCCTACTCGATGTCCGGCAGCCAGTGAAAAGTAAAAGAATTGATATGACAACAGATTTATAACGAAATAAAGAAGAAAAATAAATCTCCAAAAAAATGGCCCGCAAATAAATAAATTGCATTGTTCATTGGATGTTCTGTTTGTTGTCAATTTTTTTTTTTTAATTCTTTATTTCGATATCAATCTGTTCTAATCGTCCTCCTTTTTTTGGCTGTCGGACACAGTGTACTTTGCATTTAATGTCCGACTGGCATTGAATGGCCTTCGTTGTAATTATAAAAATGGCCCAAATAAATTGATTGCAGTGCCCATTGGATGTAGTGATTACTGGTGATATATTCTTTTCCTTTATTTCGTTATAAATCTGCTATCATATCAATACTTTTACTTTCTGCTGGCTGCCAGACATGGAGTATTTTGCATTTCGCGTAAGACAGTCTTAATCGTCCATGCAATATTTAATTCACAATGGGGTCTATTCTATTCCCATTAGCGCGTTAGTCCTTCTTTACGCGATTCGAGTTTTTGAGTTATGCGTATTCTCCCCTACGCGCTTCGATCACGCCCACAGCGCTTAACTTCAGAATGTAGGTGGCCTTATGAAAGAGGTGTGACTAATGCAAAAGAGTGGCAGACTCTGTACAAATCTCATTGATTATGGCTATCAGGAAAACATGGAACAAGGATTTTCTGATTAACTATGAAAATGCATTTGTGGTCCATGGAAAACGCAAACCAGACTTTAAACTTGAAAATCGTCGGCCTGCTGATAAAACGTCGTATCTCCAAACTCATAAGAAACAAAAACTCGTATGTCTGCTATTCTTACACGCAGAATTAAACATGTTTTATTTTATTTATATTTTAAATTATATTTATCAATTTATCTATATATTTACATTCATTTTTTTTTCCTGTGAAGTTTATTTTTTTGAAAATACGAGGTTTTATCAGCAGGCCCACGATATGCGGCTGTAATAGTAGGCCTATGTATGTCTGTGCCAGTTACAAGAAGTAATACAGACATCTCATTTTTATTTCTTTCTTTCTCTAGCCACCATGGCATTAAAGCTATGCAAACAAACAAATTGCCACGAGAATGAAATAACAAAAAGAATTTATTGCGCTTCTCAACCAGCGCAATCAGAGCATTGAATATGTGCCCCTCCTACACCAGCCTGTTTATTCCGTGGAAAACCGGGAAGGAGACAAATAAAGAGAACATTCTTAACAATCAAAGACAGTTTATTGTAATGTGAATAGCGGCCACTAGATGGCAGTATTTACCTTTTTTTTATTAAGCCCAGACTGGAGATAGGTTTGGGCATGTTTTAGGCATGTCTGAGACAAGTCCCAGAGAAAAATTTAAAAAAAGCCTAAAAGGTGGGAGGGGTCTGCAAAAGAGTATAAAAGGAGTAAAATTGAGACAGTAAAGTAGTAGGAGATATTGCAAGCAGAAGGATACATTTGACGAGACCTGTCACTCTTTTCAAGACCTGTGTAGCTTTTAGTGGATTTTTGCCTGTGTTAGAGCATTTTCCTCACCCAGGACATCACCAAGCAACCCACCAAAGGGACTGTAAATATTTCTGTTTTTGTAAATAATCAATATAAAAATAATTGGTCTGTAGAGTAGAGTAGTTTGTTTTTAGTTGCCTTTGTTTAATTAAATGTGTTTTAGTTTTAAAATTTTTGTCTGTCATCCTTTGCTGTTGTTAATGTCATAACAAATTGGGGCCATAACATTATATAATCTCATTTAGAAATTGCTGAAATCTCAAACTACTTTGATGTCAGGTTTGCAACTGAAGGACATGGAAACGCTTTAACAAAGGATTCTTACCCCGCACGCGGTCATCCCCCCGCCCCGAAACCGCCTCAGTAATCACACAATTCCATATCCGTAGCCTATTATGTCCCATTTGATTTGAGCGACACATGCACTTGAACTTGTCCCTAATACTTCATTATAATCAATTATCCAATTTACTGATAATGATTTTTTCGCATGTCGGCTATTCTTTATAGGTTAAAATTGATTAACAAATGGGTAGTGCTTTGGTATTGGCCAGGGTAGGGCTCAATCTAGAGTAGCCTATTTAATAATATCTTTATTCACACATTAAAATACACAGTATTATCGATGGTAATAAAAAATAAATAAATAAATGAATTAGGCTACGAAGACACGAGTTAGCTAGTTAATACAGATATCCTCAATTAGAAAATCATTCTTATCCCTCGTGAGAATATCACAATTTTTTAGATTATCACGGACATATAGGGCAGTTGCATTTGTTAATAGAACATGAAGACAATGATGACGACGTCGAGCCAAAGCCGAAAACCTAATTTCACAGATGTGGACTTGCCAGTTTACAAATGATTTCTCTGCACTACCTTGATATAATTTCATCCCCCTTCAGAAATTTTTGTGGCTAATAAAGCCGAAAAAGGCGAAGATTAAAAAGGTAATAACTCTCTCTAACTGTCGCGTACTGTCCATAAAGCTGCTTTCACATCAGAAAAGGAACAAATTTTTCGCAGGACAGATTAGCCTACATTCAAAGTCGATGCAAAGACGCGAATACACAAGCCGCTTTCACACTGGACGCGAAACAAATTTTTCGCGCGACAGATTACATTCAAACTAAGTCATGACCGCTTATCAGCTACTGCATGTTAATTCGCGTGCTCTGCAAATAAAAAATGCTTCTGGTTAACTTATAGGCCTACCCGATCCGACGGTCGAATAACATGGCGAACAGTTGTAGTGCCATCCGCGGCTGTAGTAAAAGTATAGCCTTGTGGAGAAGTATGCGTCAGAGCAGACGGCAAAATAACCTTCCAGCGTGAATTGCCGTCTGGGCAGACGGCTAAATAGCCCTTTAGCGTGAATATGCCTACAAATTTCAAGTCCACATCTGTGACAACTGCGCATGTCAAGCGGACGTGACGGCTAAATAAAAAGAAAATAAATAGCTGCCTAGCCTAAATGGAGAGATCTGCGGGGCGCTGTAAAAGCCAGGCTCACTGCACACTGGAGAAGTGTGCACGCAGCAGGTGGTGGGCAACCATCATCCCCTGGGCATTTCACCGCACTAGAGGAGAAGGTGGCACCCACTCTTTCTGCAGTGGAAGAGCATGGTGAAGAACTTGGAGCGCCAATGAACTGTGTCAGACACCTTGACACAGACGCATGAGATATGTGCAAGACATTACCAGCCACTCTCTGGAACGACCCAGATGCTAGGACCGACATCGCAGTTGTGACCTTGATGACCACCTGACCACCGGTATGTTTGTAATGTTTGTAATGCATTTGTAATTGAACTAATTAGATAAGAGGCTGTTGCGTAATACACTGCCCGGCCAAAAAAAAAGTCACCGTTTGGAAATTAATGAACAAATTCTAGAATTGGATCATAATTGCGGTTACTAATATGCTTCAGCTGGCAATAATCATTTTCCCCCTGACTGATGAAGCGCATCGTTACTCATTTCTCAAAAAATCATGTCGGAAGACACATCCCTTGCTGGTGGAAAAGATGTTACAGTACTTCAGAACATGCAACTTATTGGCCTGTATTTAGCAAAGAAACTCATGAATGCAAAAACAAGTATGAGGAATCATTTTCACAAACATATTTGCCACCACAAAGTCCTGATCTTAGACACAGTAAAAGTTGGGATGTGCTCAAGAAAGACCACCGAGTGGTTTAACCATTATGTCGAGAAGACAAGATCTCGGCAAAAAATTATGGCATGTATGATCGAAAATAAATGTTCTGGCATTGCATATAGTTGTCAAAACAATGACAAAATGAATTTGCACTGTAATCAAAGCTTCAGGGGTTCCAACTAAATATTTGAGTGTGCGACTTTTTTTTTTGGCCGGGCAGTGTATCTTTTGTTTAATAATTTATTATGGTCATGAGAAATGTAGTTTAGAAATAAGGATGAACAATCGATTGTTATTATATTGAATGTCTCAACCTTTACCATGTTAAATAAAATAAAATTAATGTTAAAATTCGGCCTTTAACCGACATCAAACGCAATACTTCATTTCGCCTTATGTTTGCGCTTGACCTTAATACAGCCCTCAAAAGTGCTTAACAGAAAAAGCGCGTAAGCCAGATGAACAATCGAATATTGAATGTCTCAACCTTTACCATGTTAAATAAAATAAAATTAATGTTAAAATTCGGCCTTAAACCAACATCAAACGTAATATTCCATTTCGCCTTATGTTTGCGCTTGACCTTAATACAGCCCTCAAAAGCGCCTAACAGAAAAAGCGCGTAAGCCAGGGGGAGAATATGCGAAAGTGTTATTTGCATGAGAAACGCCTGGAAATGCCCCGATTTTGGCCTTGCTCCGCCCCAAGCGCGTAACTGCCTTCAGGGCGCGTAATGCACAGACTTAAGTCGAGGGGAGAATACACGTAGGCTGAAAAGCGCGTAGCTACGCGCTTTTTTCGACTTACGCGCATGGGAGAATAGACCCCAATGTCATTGGTCTTGGAATTTATTTGCTCACGGACTACAAGCACTAGTTTATCTCTGGTGTGGCAATAAATCGTGAATCCGTTCGATCCATCTGACTCATTTTCAAAAGAAATCTTCAAAGGAAGAAAACAGATGAATAAAAAGACCAAGAAAAGTCGATGGCTAACAATTTGCATTTTGTGAAGGTCGAACACAAACTAAGTTTGTATGTCTAATAATAACCGCAGATCTCTCCATTTAAGCTAGGCAGCTATTTATTTTCTTTTTATTTAATATTTTCTGATATTTTGCCGTCATGTCCACTTGACATGCGCTGTTGTCACAGATGTGGACTTAGTTTGTAGGCATATACACGGCGTCGGCAATTCACGCTAAAGGGCAATTATGTTGTCTGCCCAGACGGCAATTCACGCTGGAAGGTTATTTTGCCGTCTGCTCAGATGCATACTTCTCCACAAGGCTATACTTTTACTACAGCCGCGGACGGCACTACAACTGTTCGCCATGTTATTCATTTATCTTCTATACCCGCTTATTCCTCACAAGGGTCGCGGGGCGAGCTGGAGCCTATCCCAGCTGACTACGGGCAAAGGCAGGACCCACCCTGGACAGGTTGCCAATCCACCGCAGGGCGCACTCACCATTCACAGACCATTCACTCTCACACTCATACCTATGGGCAATTTAGTGTCTCCAATTAACCTGACATGCATGTCTTTGGACTGTGGGAGGAAACCGCCGTACCCGGAGAAAACCCACGTGAACACGGGGAGAACATGCAAACTCGTTCGCCATGTTATTTGACTGAAAATATTTTGCTGAAATACTCAAAGAATTAGAGCTTTTATGACTTTCGGACACAGAGTACAGGCCTGGAAATTCCCAATTTGCTTACAGCAGCATTTCTTAAAAAAAAAAATGCTGTGGGGATGAAGGTCTCTCCACAGCATTTTTGTGTTCTACTACAGCAAAGAAAATGCTGTGGAGATAAAGGGCTCTCCACAGCATTTTTGTGTTCTAACTGCAGGAATTCCCAACTCAATTCACATTCTACACTAACATGCTACACATCATTGGAAAATCCTCATTATGCACTGTAATTATGTTAGGATAAAAATAAGCATAGTTTATAATATCAGCAATATCAGTTCTTACGGACATTTAATGACCAAACATGCCAGGGTCGGATACAGGCTTCGGATGTAAACACCTGTTTAAAGGTAGGATGATGCGATTCAAGGGGGAGTTTCGGGGGGTGTTTTGAAACGTGACACAGTGACACAATTTGACTGTTTCAGCAAAGAAAATATGTTTTTTCACTAAGTTATGTTTATACACATTCCCAAGACTCTCAGCTTTCCCATGATATGCGCTGTTATTGTGTTGTTTCATGATGGGTTGCGTTCCAATTCGTTCACTGTTCATTTCAATTATCGTGACGGCATTTGGGTCAGTACCGGGTCGTCTACTGAGTATAAGGTTAATCTTCCTATTACATACATCATCATACAGAGGTGTACATGTGCTTCGTTGCAAACTTGAATCGTTTTTTTTTTTTTTTTTGAGGATTTGTAGTTTTCTTGATTTTTTTTTGTTTGAATTGGGACTTTTACTCTACTACATTTAAAAGATAAAAAGTATACTTTCACGGCGTTACTTTGACACAGACCACTTCGTTACACGTTACGCATTAAAATATGAATGTAATTCCTCATTTAAGAATTATCTGCATCTGGCGCGTTCGAGTAGAGCAACGGTGTCTTCGCGGTATCTTAGCCGCTTTGTGCAGATCTTGATGCCAGCGGACATGGAGGCGCAAATTTATGCACGCAGTTACAATATTGTATCACTAGATGGCACACTCGGCGGCAATTCTGAAGATTTTTTCGCTGGCAAAAGGTTGCCGTCGTTTCATAGCACAATCGGCGGCGATTCTGTCGAATTCGGCGGCAAATGCCGCGAGTGCCGTCGTATATTTCCAGCCCTGGAGTATTTTAGGATCTCTGTCCGACGGTTGCTAAATTCGTCATAAATGCTCTAAGTCCCAAGCCAATGTCGACCCCACACATGAAGCAGAGCTTGAAGGGAAACATGGTTTGAAATTCTCGGTACTCATCTTGAAGAACTGAGCCCCTTTATCACAACATTCACGTTTAATATCTAAAAGATTTAGTTGATTTGAAGAAATTAAAAACAACAATAGACTGTCGGACACGGAGTTATATTGAAACCCTGTCCGACTTTTGGACACGAAGACACTGCATAATATTTCAGGATCTCATGCGCAAGTGCATAAATTCTGTAAAGGTTCTTCTCAAGTTGCAACTTTTCCCCCGTTGGCCCATCGCTTCTACCACAACCCCAGGCAAATATATATATATGTGTGTGTGTGTGTGTGTGTGTGTGCGCGTGGAATCAATACGCACTGAGGATGTTTATCCAGCTTCTTAAACTTCGTAAAAAAATCACAGGTATGACACAAAAGTATTTTTGTTTAATAGCTTAACATTCAGGCTTCGTGAAACACACTTCAACAAATCAGATGAAATTATTTTTAATGTGATATTTTTTCAGACACAAGTGGTGGAAAATAAAAACTAGAATCCCCTCCTTAATTGCCTTTCCAAAAGAAGTACCAGCATCAATCTGAATATGCAGATTAGTAGTCAGAAGGGAGTGCTTGATGATTTTATCGGGTTGTTGGACTCGGCGAACAGATAAAAATCATGGCACCATATCATACAAAGGGTTGCAAAAATTTGGGCTCCCCTGGTTTATATGTCTGCTACAATTAATCTCCAAGTGATTAAATGCAAACTTGAACTCTAAATGCTACAAAGTTAACCATGACACATTTCATCACATTCTAAAGCAAGAATAATTTTTATTTTTAACTTTTTACAGTTTCAAAATAATAAAACAAGAAAAAAGCCCTTGTGCAAAAGTTTGGGAACCCTGTCAGCTAGTTCTTTGTATCTCCTCCTAGGTCAGCTATGACAGCTTGCAAACACTTCCTGTAGCCAGCTAAGAGTCTTTCAATTCTTGTCTTTGGAATTTTTCCCCATTCTTCCTGACAGAACACCTCTAGCTCAGAAATATTCTTCAGCCTCCTTGCATGTGCGGCATGTTTGAGGTCTCTTGGCGGATTTTCAATACTATTTAAGTCTGGGGACTATGATGGCCATTCCAAAACCTTCACCAGTCTTTCCTGGAGGTACTTCATGGTGGACTTTGAGGTATTCTTCGGCTCATTGTCTTGCTGGAATAGGTCATAGGAAAGGCTTCTTTTGTGCAACTCTGCCATGTACGTCTTTGTTGTTTAAGGTACGCAGTATTGTTGTCCTGTGAACAACTAGACCTGGGTCTGCTACTCTTTTTTGCAGGTTTTTGCAGTGATGTGTGGGTTCTTCTGAGCATTTCTCATCAGGTCTTGCGCCATTCTATCCAACATTTTTCTTGGTCTTCCAGATCTTGCCTTGATTTTAATTGTTCCATTTAGTTTCCATTTTCTTATGATGTTTCTAACAGTAGAAATGGGTAGTTTGCAGCCCTCTTCTTGTTGGTGGAAGTGAATTATTTTGATTTTGACATCCTTGTACAACTGTTGAGAGGAACACATGGTTTTTAACGCCAGACACAACAGCCACCACAGTTGGATACTTTAGAAGGCATGGAGTTACTTCAAAATATATGGAGGGTTCAAAGCCAGACTGGTATATCTCCAAAATTCTGGCATTTCGGGTAAAGTGCAGCGACAAGTTACAAATCATGTATATAGTTTGCCTGCAAGAAAGGTATATGCAAATCTCCATGTGCAAATTTGAAGATAAATCATTCTGGCTCTGGACTCTCGATATAGTTCAACCCTGGAATTATATTCACCTGATTCATTGAAGCCTTAAGGAGTAAGGCATCTGGTCTGGGCCTTAGTAATCATCTTAACAGGTAACAAAGAATAATCCAAAAGGGTTCCCAAACTTCTGCACAGGGCCTTTTTTCCTCTCTTATTATTTAAAAACTCTGAAAAATTCTAATAAAAAGAAACATTGCTTTTAAATTTGCAGAAATGTGACATGTTTAACTTCGTAACATTTAGTGTTCAGGTTTGCTTTCAATCACTTGGAGATTAATTGTAACAGAAACCAAGGGTGCCCAAAGTTTTGCACCCCACTGCATCTGTGACTTGTTTATGTGCAATGAAGTCAAAAAGCTGGATGGATATCCTCTAAGTGTGCTGATTCCGTTATTATTGTAGGGATCCTAAATGCAGTGAAAGACTGTCCTTTCATGTCTGAATGTTAGTTAACGATGAAAGACTTGTTCACACTGTATTTCTTCTCCCCAAAGAGGAGAAGGGAGCTGAGATTTGTGTGAATCAAACAAAGCAGAAGTGGCTGTCTATGGTGGTGTCACATGAGTTTAGATGGGTGTCCTCAAAACTGAGGGGTTTTTCTTTCCTTGCAGAACACCTGGCTCCTGCAGTCATTCACCTGGAACACACCAAATGATGAAATTGGGACAGAAAAACCTTTGCACAAACTCTGAGGTTTGTGAAATTTGCTGAATTTGTTAACATAATGTAACCTTTCTTAGAGTTGGTGACAGATGTCTCTGAACTGTAAGAATCACACGATTTTGTTTCTTGGCACACCCATTTCTACTCTGTTAATAGTTGTCATTGTGTATTTAAGTTCCTGGTTGGCATTTTCCCTTTGCAAGACAGTTGTCTGCGGTCCTCAGTGTCGATCCCTTGCAGAAAGAATCCTGGGCTGTGCAGTCCTGGTAAGTTGCTCTTCTTCCAGCACCATCTTTGTTCAAGACCGTGAGTGTGGGTCTGCTCTTTGTGCCCAGAGTCCTTGAGCTTGGCACTCAAGCTTCTGACCCCAGACCAGTTCCTTCTGTTCTTTGTTGAGCCTGACCCTCTATGTTCCTGCCCATTCAAAAATTCCAGAAGCTGATGGGGGAAGGGAACTTCATTGATTGGTAATGAGCTCTAGTGGTTTGGAATGAGGTTTGGATTCGAAATTGTTTTCTGTTGTTCCTTGATTGAAATCGATTACAGGGGAAATAAATACAGTAGAATAATTAAATGAAGTAGGTGAAATGGGGACTGCATTCCTTTCTAAACTGGGCCTTACCATCAACATAGAGAGTGGAACCTAACAGCAAAACTGGGAACGAAGGATCAATATCTTTTGGATTGCCTGAAACAAGACTCTTGAAGACCGACTTCTGTTATTGTATCTCCCCGACGACGATAGTTAGGAGATACTATGGTTTAGTGCCGGAGCCACCGCCGCCACCCCGCCAGCAGAGATTTTCTCTTCCGGGCTCTGGAAGCCACAATTATTACAGGAATTTTTTCGAGATGTGACAATGCTCAAGATCAATTTTCTCCAAATGTAGACGTCCAATATGGCTGCCAGTGGCCATTTTGTCCGAAATTTGGGGATCGGGGAGGTACACGACTCGGTCTCTGTGGCGACCAAGTTATCTATGTTCCCTCAATTTGCCTTCGTAAATTAAGGAGGTAAGTACCGCTTTCAAAAATTCGAAACGTTGATGGAGGTAGGGAATTTCTTTTTTTTTTTTTTTTAAAGATTTCTTTTTTGGGAATTTTTCCTTTATTTGCCAGTTATACAGTGCAGAGAGGCAGGAAGGTTGGGGAGAGCAATGGTGGAAGACATGCGGCAAATGACCTGAACTGGAATCAAAACCAAGGTCACTGAGGGAAGGACACATACTTAATGGTACGCACGCTTAGACCGATGAGCCACCGGGGCGACCCGGAAGAAGGGAATTTCAAAGATGTCTTGGCTTATAATTTGAGTAGTTATGATATGAGATCAGGTTTATATTAAGTGTTGTATTCCGACGTTCTTTGATGGACATAGAATACAGCACAACTTTGATATCCGATTCTCACAATGGGAAATGGGATACACCTGTCATTAGACTGTCAGATAATGGTTAACTGACATGATCTAGGTACATAATTATTTGGTGTAACATTCATCCTCCGCATGGACTATAGTTCAGCTCATTTTCTGTTTTAAAGCAGTCTTTACTGCTTTGAAACCCGAAAAGTGATTTAAAATGAATGTGCTGCTAATATCCCGACTGTGACGTAATGTCTGATTTTGAATGTGGAAAAAGGTACTACAGCTGTCATGGACTGTCAGTTATGGGTTCTCTGACATGAGCTAGGTGTTTTTAAGGTGCATTATCTCCGCTCTAGGTGCATTATCAAGGATCTGGCCAATCAGTGTCCGCACAGGTATGGAGTAAGGTTAGGCAAATGCTAGCTTGCCTCCTTAAGGCTGTCTTGGAAATACCTGGTTGATGTCAGGGAACCACTATCTGACAGTGTACAACAACAGTGTTCCCATTTCCAACTGTCAGTATGGGATATTTCAGGGTCACTGTTGTCATTTACTTCAATATAGTGGACCTCCCTAGAGGATATGGTGGTGGCGGGCAAAAAAAAAAAAAACAAACAAGAATATCTTCGACTATGATGGAGGAAATATAGTAGAAAAATGTAATGAAGCATTCGTTTTTAAACTGGGCCTTTATACCATCTAAAAGGACAGTGGAACCTAACAGTAAAACCGGAAACTATGGACCAATATCTTTAGGATTGCCTGAAACAAGACTCTTGAGGACCGACTTATCTCATTGTATCTCCCCAACAACGATAGTCGGGAGATTCTATGGTTTTGTTCCAGCGCCGCTGCCGCCACTGCGCCCGCAGAGATTTTCTGTTCCAGGTTCTGGAAGCCACAATTATCACTGGAATTTTTTCCAATTTTACACAAGCAAAGATACTGATGTGACGATGCTCAAGACTAATATTCGCCCATTTTGGACGTCCAATACAGCTGCCAGCGGCCATTTTTCAGAACTTTGGGGATTGAGGAGATACACGACTTGGTCCCTGTGGCAACCACGTTATCTATTTTCCATCAATTTGCTTTCGTAATTTAGTGAGGCAAGTACCGCTTTAAAAAAATCCAAACGTTTATGGAGGAAGAGAATTTCACAGATCTTTTGGTTTATTTTATGAGTAGTTATGATATGGAATGAGGTTCATATTAGGTTTTGTTTTCCCACCTTCTTCATTAGACATTGAATATAGCTCCACTTTGATCTGCGATTGTCTCAATGGGAAAAGGGAATACACCTGTCATTAGACTGTCAGATAATGGTTAACTGACATGATCCAGGTATTTTCAAGATGTGAATCTGCTGCTTGTCTTAGGATCTAGCCCTTCAGTGTCCACATAGGTATGGAGTCGAAGGTTAGACAAAAGAGTCCTAGCTTGCCTCCTTAGCCATGTCTTGGAAATACCTGGTTGATGTCAAGGAACCGTTATCTGACAGTTTACGACAACAGTGTTCCCATTTCCCACTGTTACCCAAGAGTATTAATGGGGCACTGTATTCAATTTCTGCCAATGAAGATCGGAAAACAAAGCTTAACAGAGACCTCTTTCTGCGTCAGGAAAGCTTGTAACCTCCACCAAAAAATGTTCCCTAGTTCTACAGGCTTTATGAATCTCTAGGAGGTAATAACATTTTTTCTGGTCCAACAATATATGAGCACATTTTCCAAACTCATTGAAGAAATAATTATTCGGTGTTATATTCAGCCTTCGCATGGACTATTGTACAGCTCATTTTCTGTTTTAAAGCTTTCTTTACGGCTTTGAAACCCTAAAAGTGATTTAAAACAAATGTGCTGCTAATATCCCAACTGTGACGTAATGTCTGATTATGAATGTGGAAAAAGGTACTACAGCTGTCATGGACTGTCATTTATTGGTTCTCTGACATGAGCGTGGTGTTTTTAAGGCAGAAGTGGGCAGCGAGGGCCGTATCTGTCCCTGGTTTTCACACCACCTCTGGTCTTTAATTAGTTGATTGTCTCAATTAGCCAAACCATTTATAAAATCTGAAGTTTCATGCGCATTTCTTTAAATTATCATGAAACTACAAAGACTAGTCTTGTCTCCCTTCATAAAAAAATTTCCTTTGATCGAATCATTGCGAAAATCCATATTTGTGCATGCAATCAATTAACTCAATTAGTCAGGGTAATTGACAGAAATAAAAACCTGCATACACACCGGCCCTCCAGGACCGTGATTGCCCACCCCTGTTTTAAGGTGTGGCTCTACTGCATTACCTAGGATCTGACCAATCAGTGTCTGCCCAGGTATGCAGTAAAAGGTTAGGCAAAATGCTAGCTTGCCTCCTTAACCCCTTTGTGCAGAAGCCAAATTTGGCTTTTTATGGGTTACCCACTTTAATGCTGTATAATTCAAGATTTAAGCTTCACAAAGAGGAAAAATGTGGCTCAATTCAGGAAAGACACTTACAGCATTTAGAATTACATTGTATTTCAGTTTATTTTCATGATTTTGGTAGAGAAAATGAGCAGCAAACATAAAAAATCTTCATGAGAATTCACCATTGAAATTGCAAAAAAAATAATTCTGACGATGGAAAAACTGCTGGGGCTTAAAACTATCCATTTATGGTATCATAAACTCCTTGAGCACAAGTAGAATTCATCTTCAACATTACATTCTAGATTACCTACATGCTATTAGCCAAATTATACAGCTACCCAAGTGTCTCCCCAAAGTCTCAAAATGATTTGCTGTCAAATCATTAAAAAAATCATGTATTTAACACAATTAAAGCTTTAAGGCATGAAATTTAATATGAACGAATGATTTTCTGGTTGAGCTTAGTATGAATTTATCAATATCAGTGCAGTTGAATATCAGTGGTCACAAGCAACCTCTCCAAATATGAAACATGCCTTTTCTCCATAATAAAGTTTAGAGTTTTGGCCATTTTTCTTCAAAGCCAGCACTAACACGCATTAAATAAACTGCTAATTAAACGGTCAGAACATTCACCCTGTAATGAAAGCTACCAGTCCCCTCTTCAAAGCTCACGAACCCATTTCAACACTTATAAGGAGCAAGTACACCTCACTAACACAGTAATATCTGAATTCTGAAATATACCTTATTTTAACTGAACAGACACTCCACTTTCAGGGAATATCAAATCCATTGCGTCTCCCGATTCAAAAGAAACGTGCAATGAACGTACCGGGGGTCCACACCAAAATGCACGGGCAGTTCGCGTTTTAAACAGGAAAAAAACCTCGACATTCGACTTTGTTGAGTACATATACATTCCGAAACAGAAAAAACAAACAAACAAAAATAGCAGCCTGACCTTTTTCGTGAATCCCTCCTCCAGAGACATTGACTGTATAAAATAGAGACCGATGAATCCAATAGCAAGAACCCTCCGGTCCTGTTTCATTCGAAATAATTCCAATAGAGCATATCGTTCTCATTTAAATCCTGTAATGTAACTGAACACTTCAAGGCCAGTTTTGCGAACCGATTTTCTATAAATCCCGTCTATTTTAGCCGCGTAATGTGCATAACGTAGACAGGATACAACCGAGCCTGCTGATACGCATTGGTTTGTATGCTCTGTGTTTGTCCAATCAATGTGTTTCACTTACTCTAAAATGTTTAAACACTCGGGAATTGGATAAGAAACGAGCCAATCAATACATTGTAATCAGGGAAACTTCACGAGGCCATGAAGTGTAACTCTACAATTACGCAGAAGAGCTTGAGTGTATGGTTGAGTGATTGGCTATCAACGTCAGTACTCGGGTGGATATAAGGAAGCGCTGGATTTGGCAATGAAGGAATCTACGCGTAAATCCACGGTAGGGAACTACAATTTTTTTTGTATGGGACAACTGTAATAGGCAATAGAATGTGAGAGAATCAATACCATGTCGATTTTTTTGCCTCAGAAAACTGATTTTTATGAACTACTAATTGGAATACTGTTAGCTCACTGTGGCTAAACTGGTTGCTACTAAGGATAACGATTTTTTCTGTGTCAAGATATCGTTTTTTCAAACTGCTGAATCGACACTATGGGCAAGGATACTGACCAGTTTGCACATCAGGCTTAGCTGAGGAGTTTAATTCATGCAGCTCTCAAAAAACAGGGAGTGGAGTGAACTTCACCGTATTCAGAACCGCGTTCGAGGTCTGCTTGCTTGTGAACATTCAATAACTGATCCGGGGGTGCTATCTAGTGATCGAGTACAGTAACAGCGCACTTCCAATTTGCAGGTCTATAGACGCGGGCATCTACATCTGCAGAAAGGGGTTAAGGTTGTTTTGGAAATACCTGCTTGATGTCAGGGAACCACTGTCTGACAGTGTACAACAACATTGTTCCCATTTCCAACTGTCAGTATGGGATATTTCAGGGGCACTGTAGTCAATTTCTTCAATATAGTGGACCTCCCTATGGGAGGGGGTGGTGGTGGGCAAAAAAAAGAATAAAAAATCAAGAATATCTTGTACTATGATGAAGGAAATATCGTAGAAAAATCAAATGAAGCATTCGTTTCTAAACTGGGCCTTTGCGCCATCAACAAAGGCAGTGGAACCTAACTGTAAAACTGGGAACTATGGACCAATATATTTTGGATTGCCTGAAACAAGACTCTTGAGGACCGCCTTATCTTATTGTATCTCCCCAACAAGGAAAGTCGAGAGATACTATGGTTTTCTTCCAGCGCCGCTGCCGCCACTGCACCCGCAGAGATTTTCTGTTCCATTTTCTGGAAGCCATAATTATTACTGGAATTTTTTCCAATTTTACACAAGCGAAGATATTGATGTGACGATGCTCAAGACTGATATTCGCCAATTTTGGACGTCCAGTACAGCTGCCTGCGGCCATTTTTCAGAATTTTGGGGATTGAGGAGATACTTGACTTGGTCCCTGTGGCAACCACGTCATCTATTTTCCATCAATTTGCTTTCGTGATTTAGTCAGGCAAGTACCGCTTTAAAAAAATCCAAACGTTTATGGAGGAAGAGAATTTCACAGATCTTTTGGTTTATTTTATGAGTAGTTATGATATGGAATGAGGTTCATATTAGGTGTTGTTTTCCCACCTTCTTCATTAGACATCGAATATAGCTACACTTTGATCTGCGATTGTCTCAATGGGAAAAGGGAATACACCTGTCATTAGACTGTCAGATAATGGTTAACTGACATGATCTAGGTATTTTCAAGATGTGAATCCGCTGCTTGTCTTAGGATCTAGCCCTTCAGTGTCCACATAGGTATGGAGTCGAAGGTTAGACAAAAGAGTCCTAGCTTGCCTCCTTTGCCGTGTCTTGGAGACACCTGGTTGATGTCAAGGAACCGTTATCTGACAGTTTACGACAACAGTGTTCCCATTTCCCACTGTTACTCTTGGGTATTAATGGGGCACTGTATTCAATTTCTGCCAATGAAGGCCAGAAAACAAAGCTTAACAGAGACCTCATTCTGCGTCAGGAAAGCTTGTAACCTCCACCAAAGAATATTTCCTCGTTTTCCAGGCTTTCTGAATCCTTAGGAGGTTATAACATTTTTTCAGGTCCAACAATATATGAGTGCATTTTCCAAACTCATTGGAAAAGTAATTATTCGGTGTTACATTCAGCCTCCGCATGGACTATTGTTCAGCTCATTTTCTGTTTTAAAGCTGTCTTTACGGCTTTGAAACCCTAAAAGTGATTTAAAACAAATGTGCTGCTAATATCCCAACTGTCACGTAATGTCTGACTATGAATGTGGAAAAAGGTACTACAGCTGTCATGGACTGTCATTTATTGGTTCTCTGACATGAGCTAGGTGTTTTTAAGGTATGGCTCTGCTGCATTACCTTGGATCTGACCAATCAGTGTCTGCCCAGGTATGCAGTAGAAGGTTAGGCAAAATGCTAGCTTGCCTCCTTAAGGTTGTCTTGGAAATACCTTGTTGATGTCAGGGAACCACTGTCTGACAGTGTACAACAACATTGTTCCCATTTCCAACTGTCGGTATGGGATATTTCAGGGGCACTGTAGTCAATTTCTTCAATATAGCAGACCTCCCTATGGGAGTGGGTGGTGGCGGGCAAAAAAAAAAAAATGAAAATCAAGAATATCTTGTACTATGATGAAGGAAATATCGTAGAAAAATCAAATGAAGCATTCGTTTCTAAACTGGGCCTTTGCGCCATCAACAAAGGCAGTGGAACCTAACCGTAAAACTGGGAACTATGGACCAATATATTTTGGATTGCCTGAAACAAGACTCTTGAGGACCGCCTTGTCTTATTGTGTCTCCCCAACAATGACAGTCGAGAGATACTATGGTTTTGTTCCAGCGCCGCTGTCGCCACTGCACCCGCAGAGATTTTCTGTTCAAGGTTCTGGAAGGATCTTAGGATAGGTCTTAGGATCTAGCCCTTCAGTGTCCGCATAGGTATGGAGTCGAAGGTTAGGCAAAAGAGTCCTAGCTTGCCTCCTTAGCCATGTCTTGGAAATACCTGGTTGATGTCAAGGAACCGTTATCTGACAGCTGACGACAACAGTGTTCCCATTTCCCACTGTTACTGTTGGGTATTAACGGGGCACTGTATTCAATTTCTGCCAATGAAGGCCGGAAAACAAAGCTTAATAGAGACCTCATTCTGCGTCAGGAAAGCTTGTAACCTCCACCAAAGAATATTTCCTCGTTCTCCAGGCTTTCTGAATCCTTAGGAGGTTATAACATTTTTTCAGGTCCAACAATATATGAGTGCATTTTCCAAACTCATTGGAAAAATAATTATTCGGTGTTACATTCAGCCTCCGCATGGACTATTGTTCAGCTCATTTTCTGTTTTAAAGCTGTCTTTACGGCTTTTAAACCCTAAAAGTGATTTAAAACAAATGTGCTGCTAATATCCCAACTGTGACGTAATGTCTGACTATGAATGTGGAAAAAGGTACTACAGCTGTCATGGACTGTCATTTATTGGTTCTCTGACATGAGCTAGGTGTTTTTAAGGTGTGGCTCTGCTGCATTACCTAGGATCTGACCAGTAGCGGCTCTAGACCCGGGAATGGCGGGGCGCACTCACGTCCCTTTATGACAATTAGTCCTGGGTAGTTCGCAATCATTGACTGACGCGTTTTCCAATTATCGTACTTGGCAACTTAAGACACGGTCTCTCCAAATGTGATCGAACAGCGATGAAATCATGGGCGAAATTCAGCTCAGTGGCGGAACCTGAACTGAGAATTGTGACAAAACATCTGTTTAAAACAGTCGTTAGTCCTAACCTGTTCTCAGTCATTTTCATGAGTAACCGAAGGTTCGCTCCGAGAGCACTCCGCAGTTAACAGCTGCTGCTTGTTCTCCCGGACTACGTAAGAAGACAATCATTCATCTGGACGCTTATTTGCTGTATTTAAATCAACGTTAGTCAAACTTGCATACCTGACGACTCTCACGCAAACAGCTTGAGCAGCACGCTGCCTATTTAACTGCCAAGTGCCACTTTTTTATCAACCCACACAATACCGAGAGTGAAAGGCGATATTTAACTGGAACACGAACCTGATCAATCAACGCGAAGCACTGGCCTATTAATAAGTAAATTTTTTTTCTGTACTGAATTTCGCCCATGATTTCATCGCTGTTCGATCACATTTGGAGAGACCGTGTCTTAAGTTGCCAAGTACGATAATTGGAAAACGCGTCAGTGAAGGAAAATGATTGCGAACTACCCAGGACTAATTGTCATAAAGGGACGTGTCTGCGCCCCGCCATTCCCGGGTCTAGAGCCGCTACTGGATCTGACCAATCAGTGTCTGCCCAGGTATGCAGTAGAAGGTTAGGCAAAATGCTAGCTTGCCTCCTTAAGGTTGTCTTGGAAAGACGTGGTTGATGTCAGGGAACCACTGTCTGACAGTGTACAACAACATTGTTCCCATTTCCAACTGTCAGTATGGGATATTTCAGGGGCACTGTAGTCAATTTCTTCAATATAGTGGACCTCCCTATGGGAGTGGGTGGTGGCGGGCAAAAAAAAAAAAATGAAAATCAAGAATATCTTGTACTATGATGAAGGAAATATCGTAGAAAAATCAAATGAAGCATTCGTTTCTAAACTGGGCCTTTGCGCCATCAACAAAGGCAGTGGAACCTAACAGTAAAACTGGGAACTATGGACCAATATATTTTGGATTGCCTGAAACAAGACTCTTGAGGACCGCCTTATCTTATTGTATCTCCCCAACAACGAAAGTCGAGAGATACTATGGTTTTGTTCCAGCGCCGCTGCCGCCACTGCACCCGCAGAGATTTTCTGTTCAAGGCTCTGGAAGCCACAATTATTACTGGAATTTTTTCCAATTTTACACAAGCGAAGATATTGATGTGATGATGCTCAAGACTAATATTCGCCAATTTTGGACGTCCAATACAGCTGGCAGCGGCCATTTTTCAGAACTTTGGGGATTGAGGAGATACACGACTTGGTCCCTGTGGCAACCACGTTATCTATTTTCCATCAATTTGCTTTCGTAATTTAGTGAGGCAAGTACCGCTTTAAAAAAATCCAAACGTTTATGGAGGAAGAGAATTTCACAGATCTTTTGGTTTATTTTATGAGTAGTTATGATATGGAATGAGGTTCATATTAGGTGTTGTTTTCCCACCTTCTTCATTAGACATCGAATATAGCTACACTTTGATCTGCGATTGTCTCAATGGGAAAAGGGAATACACCTGTCATTAGACTGTCAGATAATGGTTAACTGACATGATCTAGGTATTTTCAAGATGTGAATCCGCTGCTTGTCTTAGGATCTAGCCCTTCAGTGTCCACATAGGTATGGAGTCGAAGGTTAGACAAAAGAGTCCTAGCTTGCCTCCTTTGCCGTGTCTTGGAGACACCTGGTTGATGTCAAGGAACCGTTATCTGACAGTTTACGACAACAGTGTTCCCATTTCCCACTGTTACTCTTGGGTATTAATGGGGCACTGTATTCAATTTCTGCCAATGAAGCCCGGAAAACAAAGCTTAACAGAGATCTCATTTTGCGTCAGGAAAGCCTGTAACCTCCACCAAAAAATGTTCCCTAGTTCTACAGGCTTTATGAATCTCTAGGAGGTAATAACATTTTTTCAGGTCCAACAATATATGAGCACATTTTCCAAACTCATTGGAGAAATAATTATTCGGTGTTACATTCAGCCTCCGCATGGACTATTGTTCAGCTCATTTTCTGTTTTAAAGCTGTCTTAACGGGTTTGAAACCCTAAAAGTGATTTAAAACAAATGTGCTGCTAATATCCCAACTGTGACGTAATGTCTGACTATGAATGTGGAAAAAGGTACTACAGCTGTCATGGACTGTCATATATTGGTTCTCTGACATGAGCTAGGTGTTTTTAAGGCAGAAGTGGGCAGCGAGGGCCGTATCTGTCCCTGGTTTTCACACCACCTCTGGTCTTTAATTAGTTGATTGTCTCAATTAGCCAAACCATTTATAAAATCTGAAGTTTCATGCGCATTTCTTTAAATTATCATGAAACTACAAAGACTAGTCTTGTCTCCCTTCATAAAAAAATTTCCTTTGATCGAATCATTGCGAAAATCCATATTTGTGCATGCAATCAATTAACTCAATTAGTCAGGGTAATTGACAGAAATAAAAACCTGCATACACACCGGCCCTCCAGGACCGTGATTGCCCACCCCTGTTTTAAGGTGTGGCTCTACTGCATTACCTAGGATCTGACCAATCAGTGTCTGCCCAGGTATGCAGTAAAAGGTTAGGCAAAATGCTAGCTTGCCTCCTTAACCCCTTTGTGCAGAAGCCAAATTTGGCTTTTTATGGGTTACCCACTTTAATGCTGTATAATTCAAGATTTAAGCTTCACAAAGAGGAAAAATGTGGCTCAATTCAGGAAAGACACTTACAGCATTTAGAATTACATTGTATTTCAGTTTATTTTCATGATTTTGGTAGAGAAAATGAGCAGCAAACATAAAAAATCTTCATGAGAATTCACCATTGAAATTGCAAAAAAAATAATTCTGACGATGGAAAAACTGCTGGGGCTTAAAACTATCCATTTATGGTATCATAAACTCCTTGAGCACAAGTAGAATTCATCTTCAACATTACATTCTAGATTACCTACATGCTATTAGCCAAATTATACAGCTACCCAAGTGTCTCCCCAAAGTCTCAAAATGATTTGCTGTCAAATCATTAAAAAAATCATGTATTTAACACAATTAAAGCTTTAAGGCATGAAATTTAATATGAACGAATGATTTTCTGGTTGAGCTTAGTATGAATTTATCAATATCAGTGCAGTTGAATATCAGTGGTCACAAGCAACCTCTCCAAATATGAAACATGCCTTTTCTCCATAATAAAGTTTAGAGTTTTGGCCATTTTTCTTCAAAGCCAGCACTAACACGCATTAAATAAACTGCTAATTAAACGGTCAGAACATTCACCCTGTAATGAAAGCTACCAGTCCCCTCTTCAAAGCTCACGAACCCATTTCAACACTTATAAGGAGCAAGTACACCTCACTAACACAGTAATATCTGAATTCTGAAATATACCTTATTTTAACTGAACAGACACTCCACTTTCAGGGAATATCAAATCCATTGCGTCTCCCGATTCAAAAGAAACGTGCAATGAACGTACCGGGGGTCCACACCAAAATGCACGGGCAGTTCGCGTTTTAAACAGGAAAAAAACCTCGACATTCGACTTTGTTGAGTACATATACATTCCGAAACAGAAAAAACAAACAAACAAAAATAGCAGCCTGACCTTTTTCGTGAATCCCTCCTCCAGAGACATTGACTGTATAAAATAGAGACCGATGAATCCAATAGCAAGAACCCTCCGGTCCTGTTTCATTCGAAATAATTCCAATAGAGCATATCGTTCTCATTTAAATCCTGTAATGTAACTGAACACTTCAAGGCCAGTTTTGCGAACCGATTTTCTATAAATCCCGTCTATTTTAGCCACGTAATGTGCATAACGTAGACAGGATACAACCGAGCCTGCTGATACGCATTGGTTTGTATGCTCTGTGTTTGTCCAATCAATGTGTTTCACTTACTCTAAAATGTTTAAACACTCGGGAATTGGATAAGAAACGAGCCAATCAATACATTGTAATCAGGGAAACTTCACGAGGCCATGAAGTGTAACTCTACAATTACGCAGAAGAGCTTGAGTGTATGGTTGAGTGATTGGCTATCAACGTCAGTACTCGGGTGGATATAAGGAAGCGCTGGATTTGGCAATGAAGGAATCTACGCGTAAATCCACGGTAGGGAACTACAATTTTTTTTGTATGGGACAACTGTAATAGGCAATAGAATGTGAGAGAATCAATACCATGTCGATTTTTTTGCCTCAGAAAACTGATTTTTATGAACTACTAATTGGAATACTGTTAGCTCACTGTGGCTAAACTGGTTGCTACTAAGGATAACGATTTTTTCTGTGTCAAGATATCGTTTTTTCAAACTGCTGAATCGACACTATGGGCAAGGATACTGACCAGTTTGCACATCAGGCTTAGCTGAGGAGTTTAATTCATGCAGCTCTCAAAAAACAGGGAGTGGAGTGAACTTCACCATATTCAGAACCGCGTTCGAGGTCTGCTTGCTTGTGAACATTCAATAACTGATCCGGGGGTGCTATCTAGTGATCGAGTACAGTAACAGCGCACTTCCAATTTGCAGGTCTATAGACGCGGGCATCTACATCTGCAGAAAGGGGTTAAGGTTGTTTTGGAAATACCTGCTTGATGTCAGGGAACCACTGTCTGACAGTGTACAACAACATTGTTCCCATTTCCAACTGTCAGTATGGGATATTTCAGGGGCACTGTAGTCAATTTCTTCAATATAGTGGACCTCCCTATGGGAGGGGGTGGTGGTGGGCAAAAAAAAGAATAAAAAATCAAGAATATCTTGTACTATGATGAAGAAAATATCGTAGAAAAATCAAATGAAGCATTCGTTTCTAAACTGGGCCTTTGCGCCATCAACAAAGGCAGTGGAACCTAACCGTAAAACTGGGAACTATGGACCAATATATTTTGGATTGCCTGAAACAAGACTCTTGAGGACCGCCTTATCTTATTGTATCTCCCCAACAAGGAAAGTCGAGAGATACTATGGTTTTCTTCCAGCGCCGCTGCCGCCACTGCACCCGCAGAGATTTTCTGTTCCATTTTCTGGAAGCCACAATTATTACTGGAATTTTTTCCAATTTTACACAAGCGAAGATATTGATGTGACGATGCTCAAGACTGATATTCGCCAATTTTGGACGTCCAGTACAGCTGCCTGCGGCCATTTTTCAGAATTTTGGGGATTGAGGAGATACTTGACTTGGTCCCTGTGGCAACCACGTCATCTATTTTCCATCAATTTGCTTTCGTGATTTAGTCAGGCAAGTACCGCTTTAAAAAAATCCAAACGTTTATGGAGGAAGAGAATTTCACAGATCTTTTGGTTTATTTTATGAGTAGTTATGATATGGAATGAGGTTCATATTAGGTGTTGTTTTCCCACCTTCTTCATTAGACATCGAATATAGCTACACTTTGATCTGCGATTGTCTCAATGGGAAAAGGGAATACACCTGTCATTAGACTGTCAGATAATGGTTAACTGACATGATCTAGGTATTTTCAAGATGTGAATCCGCTGCTTGTCTTAGGATCTAGCCCTTCAGTGTCCACATAGGTATGGAGTCGAAGGTTAGACAAAAGAGTCCTAGCTTGCCTCCTTAGCCGTGTCTTGGAAATACCTGGTTGATGTCAAGGAACCGTTATCTGACAGTTTACGACAACAGTGTTCCCATTTCCCACTGTTACTCTTGGGTATTAATGGGGCACTGTATTCAATTTCTGCCAATGAAGGCCAGAAAACAAAGCTTAACAGAGACCTCATTCTGCGTCAGGAAAGCTTGTAACCTCCACCAAAGAATATTTCCTCGTTTTCCAGGCTTTCTGAATCCTTAGGAGGTTATAACATTTTTTCAGGTCCAACAATATATGAGTGCATTTTCCAAACTCATTGGAAAAGTAATTATTCGGTGTTACATTCAGCCTCCGCATGGACTATTGTTCAGCTCATTTTCTGTTTTAAAGCTGTCTTTACGGCTTTGAAACCCTAAAAGTGATTTAAAACAAATGTGCTGCTAATATCCCAACTGTCACGTAATGTCTGACTATGAATGTGGAAAAAGGTACTACAGCTGTCATGGACTGTCATTTATTGGTTCTCTGACATGAGCTAGGTGTTTTTAAGGTATGGCTCTGCTGCATTACCTTGGATCTGACCAATCAGTGTCTGCCCAGGTATGCAGTAGAAGGTTAGGCAAAATGCTAGCTTGCCTCCTTAAGGTTGTCTTGGAAATACCTTGTTGATGTCAGGGAACCACTGTCTGACAGTGTACAACAACATTGTTCCCATTTCCAACTGTCGGTATGGGATATTTCAGGGGCACTGTAGTCAATTTCTTCAATATAGCAGACCTCCCTATGGGAGTGGGTGGTGGCGGGCAAAAAAAAAAAAATGAAAATCAAGAATATCTTGTACTATGATGAAGGAAATATCGTAGAAAAATCAAATGAAGCATTCGTTTCTAAACTGGGCCTTTGCGCCATCAACAAAGGCAGTGGAACCTAACCGTAAAACTGGGAACTATGGACCAATATATTTTGGATTGCCTGAAACAAGACTCTTGAGGACCGCCTTGTCTTATTGTGTCTCCCCAACAATGACAGTCGAGAGATACTATGGTTTTGTTCCAGCGCCGCTGTCGCCACTGCACCCGCAGAGATTTTCTGTTCAAGGTTCTGGAAGGATCTTAGGATAGGTCTTAGGATCTAGCCCTTCAGTGTCCGCATAGGTATGGAGTCGAAGGTTAGGCAAAAGAGTCCTAGCTTGCCTCCTTAGCCATGTCTTGGAAATACCTGGTTGATGTCAAGGAACCGTTATCTGACAGCTGACGACAACAGTGTTCCCATTTCCCACTGTTACTGTTGGGTATTAACGGGGCACTGTATTCAATTTCTGCCAATGAAGGCCGGAAAACAAAGCTTAATAGAGACCTCATTCTGCGTCAGGAAAGCTTGTAACCTCCACCAAAGAATATTTCCTCGTTCTCCAGGCTTTCTGAATCCTTAGGAGGTTATAACATTTTTTCAGGTCCAACAATATATGAGTGCATTTTCCAAACTCATTGGAAAAATAATTATTCGGTGTTACATTCAGCCTCCGCATGGACTATTGTTCAGCTCATTTTCTGTTTTAAAGCTGTCTTTACGGCTTTTAAACCCTAAAAGTGATTTAAAACAAATGTGCTGCTAATATCCCAACTGTGACGTAATGTCTGACTATGAATGTGGAAAAAGGTACTACAGCTGTCATGGACTGTCATTTATTGGTTCTCTGACATGAGCTAGGTGTTTTTAAGGTGTGGCTCTGCTGCATTACCTAGGATCTGACCAGTAGCGGCTCTAGACCCGGGAATGGCGGGGCGCACTCACGTCCCTTTATGACAATTAGTCCTGGGTAGTTCGCAATCATTGACTGACGCGTTTTCCAATTATCGTACTTGGCAACTTAAGACACGGTCTCTCCAAATGTGATCGAACAGCGATGAAATCATGGGCGAAATTCAGCTCAGTGGCGGAACCTGAACTGAGAATTGTGACAAAACATCTGTTTAAAACAGTCGTTAGTCCTAACCTGTTCTCAGTCATTTTCATGAGTAACCGAAGGTTCGCTCCGAGAGCACTCCGCAGTTAACAGCTGCTGCTTGTTCTCCCGGACTACGTAAGAAGACAATCATTCATCTGGACGCTTATTTGCTGTATTTAAATCAACGTTAGTCAAACTTGCATACCTGACGACTCTCACGCAAACAGCTTGAGCAGCACGCTGCCTATTTAACTGCCAAGTGCCACTTTTTTATCAACCCACACAATACCGAGAGTGAAAGGCGATATTTAACTGGAACACGAACCTGATCAATCAACGCGAAGCACTGGCCTATTAATAAGTAAATTTTTTTTCTGTACTGAATTTCGCCCATGATTTCATCGCTGTTCGATCACATTTGGAGAGACCGTGTCTTAAGTTGCCAAGTACGATAATTGGAAAACGCGTCAGTGAAGGAAAATGATTGCGAACTACCCAGGACTAATTGTCATAAAGGGACGTGTCTGCGCCCCGCCATTCCCGGGTCTAGAGCCGCTACTGGATCTGACCAATCAGTGTCTGCCCAGGTATGCAGTAGAAGGTTAGGCAAAATGCTAGCTTGCCTCCTTAAGGTTGTCTTGGAAAGACGTGGTTGATGTCAGGGAACCACTGTCTGACAGTGTACAACAACATTGTTCCCATTTCCAACTGTCAGTATGGGATATTTCAGGGGCACTGTAGTCAATTTCTTCAATATAGTGGACCTCCCTATGGGAGTGGGTGGTGGCGGGCAAAAAAAAAAAAATGAAAATCAAGAATATCTTGTACTATGATGAAGGAAATATCGTAGAAAAATCAAATGAAGCATTCGTTTCTAAACTGGGCCTTTGCGCCATCAACAAAGGCAGTGGAACCTAACAGTAAAACTGGGAACTATGGACCAATATATTTTGGATTGCCTGAAACAAGACTCTTGAGGACCGCCTTATCTTATTGTATCTCCCCAACAACGAAAGTCGAGAGATACTATGGTTTTGTTCCAGCGCCGCTGCCGCCACTGCACCCGCAGAGATTTTCTGTTCAAGGCTCTGGAAGCCACAATTATTACTGGAATTTTTTCCAATTTTACACAAGCGAAGATATTGATGTGATGATGCTCAAGACTAATATTCGCCAATTTTGGACGTCCAATACAGCTGGCAGCGGCCATTTTTCAGAACTTTGGGGATTGAGGAGATACACGACTTGGTCCCTGTGGCAACCACGTCATCTATTTTCCATCAATTTGCTTTCGTGATTTAGTGAGGCAAGTACCGCTTTAAAAAAATCCAAACGTTTTTGGAGGAAGAGAATTTTACAGATCTTTTGGTTTATTGTATGAGTAGTTATGATATAGAATGATGTTCATATTAGGTGTTATTTTCCCACCTTCTTCATTGGACATCGAATATAGCTCCACTTTGATCTGCGATTGTCTCAATGGGAAAAGGGAAAACACCTGTCATTAGACTGTCAGATAATGGTTAACTGACATGATCTAGGTATTTTCAAGATGTGAATCCGCTGCTTGTCTTAGGATCTAGCCCTTCAGTGTCCGCATAGGTATGGAGTCGAAGGTTAGACAAAAAAGTCCGAGCTTGCCTCCTTAGCCGTGTCTCGGAAATACCTGGTTGATGTCAAGGAACCGTTATCTGACAGTTTACGACAACAGTGTTCCCATTTCCCACTGTTACTCTTGGGTATTAATGGGGCATTGTATTCAATTTCTGCCAATGAAGGCCGGAAAACAAAGCTTAACAGAGACCTCATTCTGCGTCAGGAAAGCTTGTAACCTCCACCAAAAAATGTTCCCTAGTTCGACAGGCTTTCTGAATCTCTGGGAGGTAATAACATTTTTTCAGGTCCAACAATATATGAGCGCATTTTCCAAACTCATTGGAAAAATAATTATTCGGTGTTACAGTCAGCCTCCGCATGGACTATTGTTCAGCTCATTTTCTGTTTTAAAGCTGTGTTTACGGCTTTGAAACCCTAAAAGTGATTTAAAACAAATGTGCTGCTAATATTCCAACTGGGATGTAATGTCTGACTATGAATGTGGAAAAAGGTACTACAGCTGTCATGGACTGTCATTTATTGGTTCTCTGACATGAGCTAGGTGTTTTTAAGGTATGGCTCTGCTGCATTACCTAGGATCTGACCAATCAGTGTCTGCCCAGGTATGCAGTAGAAGGTTAGGCAAAATGCTAGCTTGCCTCCTTAAGGTTGTCTTGGAAATACCTTGTTGATGTCAGGGAACCACTGTCTGACAGTGTACAACAACATTATTCCCATTTCCAACTGTCAGTATGGGATATTTCAGGGGCACTGTAGTCAATTTCTTCAATATAGCAGACCACCCTATGGGAGTGGGTGGTGGCGGGCAAAAAAAAAAAAAATGAAAATCAAGAATATCTTGTACTATGATGAAGGAAATATCGTAGAAAAATCAAATGAAGCATTCGTTTCTAAACTGGGCCTTTGCGCCATCAACAAAGGCAGTGGAACCTAACCGTAAAACTGGGAACTATGGACCAATATATTTTGGATTGCCTGAAACAAGACTCTTGAGGACCGCCTTGTCTTATTGTGTCTCCCCAACAATGACAGTCGAGAGATACTATGGTTTTGTTCCAGCGCCGCTGCCGCCACTCGACCCGCAGAGATTTTCTGTTCAAGGTTCTGGAAGCCACAATTATTACTGGAATTTTTTCCAATTTTACACAAGCGAAGATATTGATGTGACGATGCTCAAGACTAATATTCGCCAATTTTGGACGTCCAATACAGCTGCCAGCGGCCATTTTTCAGAACTTTGGGGATTGAGGAGATACACGACTTGGTCCCTGTGGCAACCACGTCATCTATTTTCCATCAATTTGCTTTCGTGATTTAGTGAGGCAAGTACCGCTTTAAAAAAATCCAAACGTTTTTGGAGGAAGAGAATTTCACAGATCTTTTGGTTTATTGTATGAGTAGTTATGATATGGAATGAGGTTCATATTAGGTGTTATTTTCCCACCTTCTTCATTGGACATCGAATATAGCTCCACTTTGATCTGCGATTGTCACAATGGGAAAAGGGAATACACCTGTCATTAGACTGTCAGATAATGGTTAACTGACATGATCTAGGTATTTTCAAGATGTGAATCCGCTGCTTGTCTTAGGATCTAGCCCTTCAGTGTCCGCATAGGTATGGAGTCGAAGGTTAGGCAAAAGAGTGCTAGCTCGCCTCCTTAGCCGTGTCTTGGAAATACCTGGTTGATGTCAAGGAACCGTTATCTGACAGTTTACGACAACAGTGTTCCCATTTCCCACTGTTACTGTTGGGTATTAATGGGGCACTGTATCCAATTTCTGACAATAAAGGCCGGAAAACAAAGCTTAACAGAGACCTCATTCTGCGTCAGGAAAGCTTGTAACCTCCACAAAAGAATATTTCCTCGTTTTCCAGGCTTTCTGAATCCTTAGGAGGTTATAACATTTTTTCAGGTCCAACAATATATGAGTGCATTTTCCAAACTCATTGGAAAAATAATTATTCGGTGTTACATTCAGCCTCCGCATGGACTATTGTTCAGCTCATTTTCTGTTTTAAAGCTGTCTTTACGGCTTAGAAACCCTAAAAGTGATTTAAAACAAATGTGCTGCTAATATCCCAACTGTGACGTAATGTCTGACTATGAATGTGGAAAAAGGTACTACAGCTGTCATGGACTGTCATTTTTTGGTTCTCTGACATGAGCTAGGTGTTTTTAAGGTGTGGCTCTGCTGCATTACCTAGGATCTGACCAATCAGTGTCTGCCCAGGTATGCAGTAGAAGGTTAGGCAAAATGCTAGCTTGCCTCCTTAAGGCTGTCTTGGAAATACCTGGTTGATGTCAGGGAACCACTGTCTGACAGTGTACAACAACATTGTTCCCATTTCCAACTGTCAGTATGGGATATTTCAGGGGCACTGTAGTCAATTTCTTCGATATAGCGGACCTCCCTATGGGAGGGGGTGGTGGCGGGCAAAAAAAAAAATGAAAATCAAGAATATCTTGTACTATGATGATGGAAATATCGTAGAAAAATCAAATGAAGCATTCGTTTCTAAACTGGGCCTTTGCGCCATCAACAAAGGCAGTGGAACCTAACACTAAAACTGGGAACTATGGACCAATATATTTTGGATTGCCTGAAACAAGACTCTTGAGGTCCGCCTTATCTTATTGTATCTCCCCAACAACGAAAGTCGAGAGATACTATGGTTTTGTTCCAGCGCCGCTGCCGCCACTGCACCCGCAGAGATTTTCTGTTCAAGGCTCTGGAAGCCACAATTATTACTGGAATTTTTTCCAATTTTACACAAGCGAAGATATTGATGTGACGATTCTCAAGACTAATATTCGCCAATTTTGGACGTCCAATACAGCTGCCAGCGGCCATTTTTCAGTACTTTGGGGATTGAGGAGATACACGACTTGGTCCCTGTGGCAACCACGTCATCTATTTTCCATCAATTTGCTTTCGTGATTTAGTGAGGCAAGTACCGCTTTAAAAAAATCCAAACGTTTTTGGAGGAAGAGAATTTCACAGATCTTTTGGTTTATTGTATGAGTAGTTATGATATGGAATGAGGTTCATATTAGGTGTTATTTTCCCACCTTCTTCATTGGACATCGAATATAGCTCCACTTTGATCTGCGATTGTCACAATGGGAAAAGGGAATACACCTGTCATTAGACTGTCAGATAATGGTTAACTGACATGATCCAGGTATTTTCAAGATGTGAATCCGCTGCTTGTCTTAGGATCTAGCCCTTCAGTGTCCGCATAGGTATGGAGTCGAAGGTTAGACAAAAGAGTCCTAGCTTGCCTCCTTAGCCATGTCTTGGAAATACCTGGTTGATGTCAAGGAACCGTTATCTGACAGCTTACGACAACAGTGTTCCCATTTCCCACTGTTACTGTTGGGTATTAACGGGGCACTGTATTCAATTTATGCCAATGAAGGCCGGAAAACAAAGCTTAACAGAGACCTCATTCTGCGTCAGGAAAGCTTGTAACCTCCACCAAAGAATATTTCCTCGTTTTCCAGGCTTTCTGAATCCTTAGGACGTTATAACATTTTTTCAGGTCCAACAATATATGAGTGCATTTTCCAAACTCATTGGAAAAATAATTATTCGGTGTTACATTCAGCCTCCGCATGGACTATTGTTCAGCTCATTTTCTGTTTTAAAGCTGTCTTTACGGCTTTGAAACCCTAAAAGTGATTTAAAACAAATGTGCTGCTAATATCCCAACTGTGACGTAATGTCTGACTATGAATGTGGAAAAAGGTACTACAGCTGTCATGGACTGTCATTTATTGGTTCTCTGACATGAGCTAGGTGTATTTAAGGTGTGGCTCTGCTGCATTACCTAGGATCTGACCAATCAGTGTCTGCCCAGGTATGCAGTAGAAGGTTAGGCAAAATGCTAGCTTGCCTCCCGAAGGTTGTCTTGGAAATACCTGGTTGATGTCAGGGAACCACTGTCTGACAGTGTACAACAACATTGTTCCCATTTCCAACTGTCAGTATGGGATATTTCAGGGGCACTGTAGTCAATTTCTTCAATATAGCGGACCTCCCAATGGGAGGGGGTGGTGGCGGGCAAAAAAAAAAAAGAAAATCAAGAATATCTTGTACTATGATGAAGGAAATATCGTAGAAAAATCAAATGAAGCATTCGTTTCTAAACTGGGCCTTTGCGCCATCAACAAAGGCAGTGGAACCTAACCGTAAAACTGGGAACTATGGACCAATATATTTTGGATTGCCTGAAACTAGACTCTTGAGGACCGCCTTGTCTTATTGTATCTCCCCAACAATGACAGTCGAGAGATACTATGATTTTGTTCCAGCGCCGCTGCCGCCACTTGACCCCCAGAGATTTTCTGTTCAAGGTTCTGGAAGCCACAATTATTACTGGAATTTTTTCCAATTTTACACAAGCGAAGATATTGATGTGACGATGCTCAAGAATAATATTCGCCAATTTTGGACGTCCAATACAGCTGCCAGCGGCCATTTTTCAGAACTTTGGGGATTGAGGAGATACACGACTTGGTCCCTGTGGCAACCACGTCATCTATTTTCCATCAATTCGCTTTCGTGATTTAGTGAGGCAAGTACCGCTTTAAAAAAATCCAAACGTTTTTGGAGGAAGAGAATTTCACAGATCTTTTGGTTTATTGTATGAGTAGTTATGATATGGAATGAGGTTCATATTAGGTGTTATTTTCCCACCTTCTTCATTGGACATCGAATATAGCTCCACTTTGATCTGCGATTGTCACAATGGGAAAAGGGAATACACCTGTCATTAGACTGTCAGATAATGGTTAACTGACATGATCTAGGTATTTTCAAGATGTGAATCCGCTGCTTGTCTTAGGATCTAGCCCTTCAGTGTCCGCATAGGTATGGAGTCGAAGGTTAGGCAAAAGAGTGCTAGCTCGCCTCCTTAGCCGTGTCTTGGAAATACCTGGTTGATGTCAAGGAACCGTTATCTGACAGTTTACGACAACAGTGTTCCCATTTCCCACTGTTACTGTTGGGTATTAATGGGGCACTGTATCCAATTTCTGACAATAAAGGCCGGAAAACAAAGCTTAACAGAGACCTCATTCTGCGTCAGGAAAGCTTGTAACCTCCACCAAAGAATATTTCCTCGTTTTCCAGGCTTTCTGAATCCTTAGGACGTTATAACATTTTTTCAGGTCCAACAATATATGAGTGCATTTTCCAAACTCATTGGAAAAATAATTATTCGGTGTTACATTCAGCCTCCGCATGGACTATTGTTCAGCTCATTTTCTGTTTTAAAGCTGTCTTTACGGCTTTGAAACCCTAAAAGTGATTTAAAACTAATGTGCTGCTAATATCCCAACTGTGACGTAATGTCTGACTATGAATGTGGAAAAAGGTACTACAGCTGTCATGGACTGTCATTTATTGGTTCTCTGACATGAGCTAGGTGTATTTAAGGTGTGGCTCTGCTGCATTACCTAGGATCTGACCAATCAGTGTCTGCCCAGGTATGCAGTAGAAGGTTAGGCAAAATGCTAGCTTGCCTCCCGAAGGTTGTCTTGGAAATACCTGGTTGATGTCAGGGAACCACTGTCTGACAGTGTACAACAACATTGTTCCCATTTCCAACTGTCAGTATGGGATATTTCAACTGTAGTCAATTTCTTCAATATAGCGGACCTCCCTATGGGAGGGGGTGGTGGCGGGCAAAAAAAAAAAAGAAAATCAAGAATATCTTGTACTATGATGAAGGAAATATCGTAGAAAAATCAAATGAAGCATTCGTTTCTAAACTGGGCCTTTGCGCCATCAACAAAGGCAGTGGAACCTAACCGTAAAACTGGGAACTATGGACTAATATATTTTGGATTGCCTGAAACTAGACTCTTGAGGACCGCCTTGTCTTATTGTATCTCCCCAACAATGACAGTCGAGAGATACTATGATTTTGTTCCAGCGCCGCTGCCGCCACTTGACCCCCAGAGATTTTCTGTTCAAGGTTCTGGAAGCCACAATTATTACTGGAATTTTTTCCAATTTTACACAAGCGAAGATATTGATGTGACGATGCTCAAGAATAATATTCGCCAATTTTGGACGTCCAATACAGCTGCCAGCGGCCATTTTTCAGAACTTTGGGGATTGAGGAGATACACGACTTGGTCCCTGTGGCAACCACGTCATCTATTTTCCATCAATTTGCTTTCGTGATTTAGTGAGGCAAGTACCGCTTTAAAAAAATCCAAACGTTTTTGGAGGAAGAGAATTTCACAGATCTTTTGGTTTATTGTATGAGTAGTTATGATATGGAATGAGGTTCATATTAGGTGTTATTTTCCCACCTTCTTCATTGGACATCGAATATAGCTCCACTTTGATCTGCGATTGTCACAATGGGAAAAGGGAATACACCTGTCATTAGACTGTCAGATAATGGTTAACTGACATGATCTAGGTATTTTCAAGATGTGAATCCGCTGCTTGTCTTAGGATCTAGCCCTTCAGTGTCCGCATAGGTATGGAGTCGAAGGTTAGGCAAAAGAGTGCTAGCTCGCCTCCTTAGCCGTGTCTTGGAAATACCTGGTTGATGTCAAGGAACCGTTATCTGACAGTTTACGACAACAGTGTTCCCATTTCCCACTGTTACTGTTGGGTATTAATGGGGCACTGTATCCAATTTCTGACAATAAAGGCTGGAAAACAAAGCTTAACAGAGACCTCATTCTGCGTCAGGAAAGCTTGTAACCTCCACCAAAGAATGTTTCCTCGTTCTCCAGGCTTTCTGAATCTCTAGGAGGTAATAACATTTTTTCAGGTCCAACAATATATGAGTGCATTTTCCAAACTCATTGGAAAAATAATTATTCGGTGTTACATTCAGCCTCCGCATGGACTATTGTTCAGCTCATTTTCTGTTTTAAAGCTGTCTTTACGGCTTTGAAACCCTAAAAGTGATTTAAAAAAAATGTGCTGCTAATATCCCAACTGGGACGTAATGTCTGACTACGAATGTGGAAAAAGGTACTACAGCTGTCATGGACTGTCATTTATTGGTTCTCTGACATGAGCTAGGTGTTTTTAAGGTGTGGCTCTGCTGTATTACCAAGGATCTGACCAATCAGTGTCTGCCCAGGTATGCAGTAGAAGGTTAGGCAAAATGCTAGTTTGCCTCCTTAAGGTTGTCTTGGAAATACCTTGTTGATGTCAGGGAACCACTGTCTGACAGTGTACAACAACATTGTTCCCATTTCCAACTGTCAGTATGGGATATTTCAGGGGCACTGTAGTCAATTTCTTCAATATAGTGGACCTCCCTATGGGAGGGGGTGGTGGCAGGGAAAAAAAAATGAAAATCAAGAATATCTTGTACTATGATGAAGGAAATATCGTAGAAAAATCAAATGAAGCATTCGTTTCTAAACTGGGCCTTTGCGCCATCAACAAAGGCAGTGGAACCTAACAGTAAAACTGGGAACGATGGACCAATATATTTTGGATTGCCTGAAACAAGACTCTTGAGGACCGCCTTGTCTAATTGTATCTCCCCAACAATGACAGTCGAGAGATACTATGGTTTTGTTCCAGCGCCGCTGCCGCCACTCGACCCGCAGAGATTTTCTGTTCAAGGTTCTGGAAGCCACAATTATTACTGGAATTTTTTCCAATTTTACACAAGCGAAGATATTGATGTGACGATGCTCAAGACTAATATTCGCCAATTTTGGACGTCCAATACAGCTGCCAGCGGCCATTTTTCAGAACTTTGGGGATTGAGGAGATACACGACTTGGTCCCTGTGGCAACCACGTCATCTATTTTCCATCAATTTGTTTTCGTGATTTAGTCAGGCAAGTACCGCTTTAAAAAAATCCAAACGTTTATGGAGGAAGAGAATTTCACAGATCTTTTGGTTTATTTTATGAGTAGTTATGATATGGACTGAGGTTCATATTAGGTGTTGTTTTCCCACCTTCTTCATTGTACATCGAATATAGCTCCACTTTGATCTGCGATTGTCACAATGGGAAAAGGGATTACACCTGTCATTAGACTGTCAGATAATGGTTAACTGACACGATCTAGGTATTTTCAAGATGTGAATCCGCTGCTTGTCTTAGGATCTAGCCCTTCAGTGTCCGCATAGGTATGGAGTCGAGGGTTAGGCTAAAGAGTGCTAGCTCGCCTCCTTAGCCGTGTCTTGGAAATACCTGGTTGATGTCAAGGAACCGTTATCTGACAGTTTACGACAACAGTGTTCCCATTTCCCACTGTTACTGTTGGGTATTAATGGGGCACTGTATTCAATTTCTGCCAATGAAGGCCGGAAAACAAAGCTTAACAGAGACCTCATTCTGCGTCAGGAAAGCTTGTAACCTCCACCAAAGAATATTTCCTCATTTTCCAGGCTTTCTGAATCCTTAGGAGGTTATAACATTTTTTCAGGTCCAACAATATATGAGTGCATTTTCCAAACTCATTGGAAAAATAATTATTCGGTGTTACATTCAGCCTCCGCATGGACTATTGTTCAGCTCATTTTCTGTTTTAAAGCTGTCTTTACGGCTTAGAAACCCTAAAAGTGATTTAAAACAAATGTGCTGCTAATATCCCAACTGTGACGTAATGTCTGACTATGAATGTGGAAAAAGGTACTACAGCTGTCATGGACTGTCATTTATTGGTTCTCTGACATGAGCTAGGTGTTTTTAAGGTGTGGCTCTGCTGCATTACCTAGGATCTGACCAATCAGTGTCTGCCCAGGTATGCAGTAGAAGGTTAGGCAAAATGCGAGCTTGCCTCCTTAAGGTTGTCTTGGAAATACGTGGTTGATGTCAGGGAACCACTGTCTGACAGTGTACAACAACATTGTTCCCATTTCCAACTGTCAGTATGGGATATTTCAGGGGCACTGTAGTCAATTTCTTCAATATAGTGGACCTTTCTATGGGAGGGGGTGGTGGCGGGCAAAAAAAAAAAATGAAAATCAAGAATATCTTGTACTATGATGAAGGAAATATCGTAGAAAAATCAACTGAAGCATTCGTTTCTAAACTGGGCCTTTGCGCCATCAACAAAGGCAGTGGAATCTAACAGTAAAACTGGGAACTATGGACCAATATATTTTGGATTGCCTGAAACAAGACTCTTGAGGACCGCCTTATCTTATTGTATCTCCCCAACAACGAAAGTCGAGAGATACTATGGATTTGTTCCAGCGCCGCTGCCGCCACTGCACCCGCAGAGATTTTCTGTTCCAGGTTCTGGAAGCCACAATTATTACTGGAATTTTTTCCAATTTTACACAAGCGAAGATATTGATGTGACGATGCTCAAGACTAATATTCGCCAATTTTGGACGTCCAATACAGCTGCCAGCGGCCATTTTTCAGAACTTTGGGGATTGAGGAGATACACGACTTGGTCCCTGTGGCAACCACGTCATCTATTTTCCATCAATTTGCTTTCGTGATTTAGTGAGGCAAGTACCGCTTTAAAAAAATCCAAACGTTTTTGGAGGAAGAGAATTTCACAGATCTTTTGGTTTATTGTATGAGTAGTTATGATATGGAATGAGGTTCATATTAGGTGTTATTTTCCCACCTTCTTCATTGGACATCGAATATAGCTCCACTTTGATCTGCGATTGTCACAATGGGAAAAGGGAATACACCTGTCATTAGACTGTCAGATAATGGTTAACTGACATGATCCAGGTATTTTCAAGATGTGAATCCGCTGCTTGTCTTAGGATCTAGCCCTTCAGTGTCCGCATAGGTATGGAGTCGAAGGTTAGACAAAAGAGTCCTAGCTTGCCTCCTTAGCCATGTCTTGGAAATACCTGGTTGATGTCAAGGAACCGTTATCTGACAGCTTACGACAACAGTGTTCCCATTTCCCACTGTTACTGTTGGGTATTAACGGGGCACTGTATTCAATTTATGCCAATGAAGGCCGGAAAACAAAGCTTAACAGAGACCTCATTCTGCGTCAGGAAAGCTTGTAACCTCCACCAAAGAATATTTCCTCGTTTTCCAGGCTTTCTGAATCCTTAGGACGTTATAACATTTTTTCAGGTCCAACAATATATGAGTGCATTTTCCAAACTCATTGGAAAAATAATTATTCGGTGTTACATTCAGCCTCCGCATGGACTATTGTTCAGCTCATTTTCTGTTTTAAAGCTGTCTTTACGGCTTTGAAACCCTAAAAGTGATTTAAAACAAATGTGCTGCTAATATCCCAACTGTGACGTAATGTCTGACTATGAATGTGGAAAAAGGTACTACAGCTGTCATGGACTGTCATTTATTGGTTCTCTGACATGAGCTAGGTGTATTTAAGGTGTGGCTCTGCTGCATTACCTAGGATCTGACCAATCAGTGTCTGCCCAGGTATGCAGTAGAAGGTTAGGCAAAATGCTAGCTTGCCTCCCGAAGGTTGTCTTGGAAATACCTGGTTGATGTCAGGGAACCACTGTCTGACAGTGTACAACAACATTGTTCCCATTTCCAACTGTCAGTATGGGATATTTCAGGGGCACTGTAGTCAATTTCTTCAATATAGCGGACCTCCCAATGGGAGGGGGTGGTGGCGGGCAAAAAAAAAAAAGAAAATCAAGAATATCTTGTACTATGATGAAGGAAATATCGTAGAAAAATCAAATGAAGCATTCGTTTCTAAACTGGGCCTTTGCGCCATCAACAAAGGCAGTGGAACCTAACCGTAAAACTGGGAACTATGGACCAATATATTTTGGATTGCCTGAAACTAGACTCTTGAGGACCGCCTTGTCTTATTGTATCTCCCCAACAATGACAGTCGAGAGATACTATGATTTTGTTCCAGCGCCGCTGCCGCCACTTGACCCCCAGAGATTTTCTGTTCAAGGTTCTGGAAGCCACAATTATTACTGGAATTTTTTCCAATTTTACACAAGCGAAGATATTGATGTGACGATGCTCAAGAATAATATTCGCCAATTTTGGACGTCCAATACAGCTGCCAGCGGCCATTTTTCAGAACTTTGGGGATTGAGGAGATACACGACTTGGTCCCTGTGGCAACCACGTCATCTATTTTCCATCAATTTGCTTTCGTGATTTAGTGAGGCAAGTACCGCTTTAAAAAAATCCAAACGTTTTTGGAGGAAGAGAATTTCACAGATCTTTTGGTTTATTGTATGAGTAGTTATGATATGGAATGAGGTTCATATTAGGTGTTATTTTCCCACCTTCTTCATTGGACATCGAATATAGCTCCACTTTGATCTGCGATTGTCACAATGAGAAAAGGGAATACACCTGTCATTAGACTGTCAGATAATGGTTAACTGACATGATCTAGGTATTTTCAAGATGTGAATCCGCTGCTTGTCTTAGGATCTAGCCCTTCAGTGTCCGCATAGGTATGGAGTCGAAGGTTAGGCAAAAGAGTGCTAGCTCGCCTCCTTAGCCGTGTCTTGGAAATACCTGGTTGATGTCAAGGAACCGTTATCTGACAGTTTACGACAACAGTGTTCCCATTTCCCACTGTTACTGTTGGGTATTAATGGGGCACTGTATCCAATCTCTGACAATAAAGGCCGGAAAACAAAGCTTAACAGAGACCTCATTCTGCGTCAGGAAAGCTTGTAACCTCCACCAAAGAATATTTCCTCGTTTTCCAGGCTTTCTGAATCCTTAGGACGTTATAACATTTTTTCAGGTCCAACAATATATGAGTGCATTTTCCAAACTCATTGGAAAAATAATTATTCGGTGTTACATTCAGCCTCCGCATGGACTATTGTTCAGCTCATTTTCTGTTTTAAAGCTGTCTTTACGGCTTTGAAACCCTAAAAGTGATTTAAAACAAATGTGCTGCTAATATCCCAACTGTGACGTAATGTCTGACTATGAATGTGGAAAAAGGTACTACAGCTGTCATGGACTGTCATTTATTGGTTCTCTGACATGAGCGAGGTGTATTTAAGGTGTGGCTCTGCTGCATTACCTAGGATCTGACCAATCAGTGTCTGCCCAGGTATGCAGTAGAAGGTTAGGCAAAATGCTAGCTTGCCTCCCGAAGGTTGTCTTGGAAATACCTGGTTGATGTCAGGGAACCACTGTCTGACATTGTACAACAACATTGTTCCCATTTCCAACTGTCAGTATGGGATATTTCAGGGGCACTGTAGTCAATTTCTTCAATATAGTGGACCTCCCTATAGGAGGGGGTGGTGGCGGGCAAAAAAAAAAAAGAAAATCAAGAATATCTTGTACTATGATGAAGAAAATATCGTTGAAAAATCAAATGAAGCATTCGTTTCTAAACTGGGCCTTTGCGCCATCAACAAAGGCAGTGGAACCTAACCGTAAAACTGGGAACTATGGACCAATATATTTTGGATTGCCTGAAACTAGACTCTTGAGGACCGCCTTGTCATATTGTATCTCCCCAACAATGACAGTCGAGAGATACTATGATTTTGTTCCAGCGCCGCTGCCGCCACTTGACCCCCAGAGATTTTCTGTTCAAGGTTCTGGAAGCCACAATTATTACTGGAATTTTTTCCAATTTTACACAAGCGAAGATATTGATGTGACGATGCTCAAGAATAATATTCGCCAATTTTGGACGTCCAATACAGCTGCCAGCGGCCATTTTTCAGAACTTTGGGGATTGAGGAGATACACGACTTGGTCCCTGTGGCAACCACGTCATCTATTTTCCATCAATTTGCTTTCGTGATTTAGTGAGGCAAGTACCGCTTTAAAAAAATCCAAACGTTTTTGGAGGAAGAGAATTTCACAGATCTTTTGGTTTATTGTATGAGTAGTTATGATATGGAATGAGGTTCATATTAGGTGTTATTTTCCCACCTTCTTCATTGGACATCGAATATAGCTCCACTTTGATCTGCGATTGTCACAATGGGAAAAGGGAATACACCTGTCATTAGACTGTCAGATAATGGTTAACTGACATGATCTAGGTATTTTCAAGATGTGAATCCGCTGCTTGTCTTAGGATCTAGCCCTTCAGTGTCCGCATAGGTATGGAGTCGAAGGTTAGGCAAAAGAGTGCTAGCTCGCCTCCTTAGCCGTGTCTTGGAAATACCTGGTTGATGTCAAGGAACCGTTATCTGACAGTTTACGACAACAGTGTTCCCATTTCCCACTGTTACTGTTGGGTATTAATGGGGCACTGTATCCAATTTCTGACAATAAAGGCTGGAAAACAAAGCTTAACAGAGACCTCATTCTGCGTCAGGAAAGCTTGTAACCTCCATCAAAGAATGTTTCCTCGTTCTCCAGGCTTTCTGAATCTCTAGGAGGTAATAACATTTTTTCAGGTCCAACAATATATGAGTGCATTTTCCAAACTCATTGGAAAAATAATTATTCGGTGTTACATTCAGCCTCCGCATGGACTATTGTTCAGCTCATTTTCTGTTTTAAAGCTGTCTTTACGGCTTTGAAACCCTAAAAGTGATTTAAAAAAAATGTGCTGCTAATATCCCAACTGGGACGTAATGTCTGACTACGAATGTGGAAAAAGGTACTACAGCTGTCATGGACTGTCATTTATTGGTTCTCTGACATGAGCTAGGTGTTTTTAAGGTGTGGCTCTGCTGTATTACCTAGGATCTGACCAATCAGTGTCTGCCCAGGTATGCAGTAGAAGGTTAGGCAAAATGCTAGTTTGCCTCCTTAAGGTTGTCTTGGAAATACCTTGTTGATGTCAGGGAACCACTGTCTGACAGTGTACAACAACATTGTTCCCATTTCTAACTGTCAGTATGGGATATTTCAGGGGCACTGTAGTCAATTTCTTCAATATAGTGGACCTCCCTATGGGAGGGGGTGGTGGCAGGGAAAAAAAAATGAAAATCAAGAATATCTTGTACTATGATGAAGGAAATATCGTAGAAAAATCAAATGAAGCATTCGTTTCTAAACTGGGCCTTTGCGCCATCAACAAAGGCAGTGGAACCTAACAGTAAAACTGGGAACGATGGACCAATATATTTTGGATTGCCTGAAACAAGACTCTTGAGGACCGCCTTGTCTAATTGTATCTCCCCAACAATGACAGTCGAGAGATACTATGGTTTTGTTCCAGCGCCGCTGCCGCCACTCGACCCGCAGAGATTTTCTGTTCAAGGTTCTGGAAGCCACAATTATTACTGGAATTTTTTCCAATTTTACACAAGCGAAGATATTGATGTGACGATGCTCAAGACTAATATTCGCCAATTTTGGACGTCCAATACAGCTGCCAGCGGCCATTTTTCAGAACTTTGGGGATTGAGGAGATACACGACTTGGTCCCTGTGGCAACCACGTCATCTATTTTCCATCAATTTGCTTTCGTGATTTAGTGAGGCAAGTACCGCTTTAAAAAAATCCAAACGTTTTTGGAGGAAGAGAATTTCACAGATCTTTTGGTTTATTGTATGAGTAGTTATGATATGGAATGAGGTTCATATTAGGTGTTATTTTCCCACCTTCTCCATTGGACATCGAATATAGCTCCACTTTGATCTGCGATTGTCTCAATGGGAAAAGGGAATACACCTGTCATTAGACTGTCAGATAATGGTTAACTGACATGATCTAGGTATTTTCAAGATGTGAATCCGCTGCTTGTCTTAGGATCTAGCCCTTCATTGTCCGCATAGGTATGGAGTCGAAGGTTAGACAAAAGAGTCCTAGCTTGCCTCCTAAGCCGTGTCTTGGAAATACCTGGTTGATGTCAAGGAACCGTTATCTGACAGTTTACGACAACAGTGTTCCCATTTCCCACTGTTACTCTTGGGTATTAATGGAGCACTGTATTCAATTTCTGCCAATGAAGGCCGGAAAACAAAGGTTAACAGAGACTTCATTCTGCGTCAGGAAAGCTTGTAACCTCCACCAAAGAATGTTCCCTAGTTCTACAGGCTTTCTGAATCTCTAGGAGGTAATAACATTTTTTCAGGTCCAACAATATATGAGCGCATTTTTCAAACTCATCGGAGAAATAATTATTCGGTGTTACATTCAGCCTTCGCATGGACTATTGCTCAGCTCATTTTCTGTTTTAAAGCTGTCTTTACGGCTTTGAAACCCTAAAAGTGATTTAAAACAAATGGGCTGCTAATATCCCAACTGTGACGTAATGTCTGACCATGAATGTGGAAAAAGGTACTACAGCTGTCATGGACTGTCATTTATTGGTTCTCTGATATGAGCTAGGTGTATTTAAGGTGTGGCTCTGCTGCATTACCTAGGATCTGACCAATCAGTGTCTGCCCAGGTATGCAGTAGAAGGTTAGGCAAAATGCTAGCTTGCCTCCTTAAGGTTGTCTTGGAAATACCTTGTTGATGTCAAGGAACCACTGTCTGACAGTGTACAACAACATTGTTCCCATTTCCAACTGTCAGTATGGGATATTTCAGGGGCACTGTAGTCAATTTCTTCAATATAGCAGACCTCCCTATGGGAGTGGGTGGTGGCGGGCAAAAAAAAAAAAATGAAAATCAAGAATATCTTGTACTATGATGAAGGAAATATCGTAGAAAAATCAAATGAAGCATTCGTTTCTAAACTGGGTCTTTGCGCCATCAACAAAGGCAGTGGAACCTAACCGTAAAACTGGGAACTATGGACCAATATGTTTTGGATTGCCTGAAACAAGACTCTTGAGGACCGCCTTGTCTTATTGTATCTCCCCAACAATGACAGTCGAGAGATACTATGGTTTTGTTCCAGCGCCGCTGCCGCCACTCGACCCGCAGAGATTTTCTGTTCAAGGTTCTGAAAGCCGCAATTATTCCTGGAATTTTTTCCAATTTTACACAAGCGAAAATATTGATGTGACGATGCTCAAGAATAATATTCGCCAATTTTGGACGTCCAATACAGCTGCCAGCGGCCATTTTTCAGAACTTTGGGGATTGAGGAGATACACGACTTGGTCCCTGTGGCAACCACGTCATCTATTTTCCATCAATTTGTTTTCGTGATTTAGTGAGGCAAGTACCGCTTTAAAAAAATCCAAACGTTTATGGAGGAAGAGAATTTCACAGATCTTTTGGTTTATTTTATGAGTAGTTATGATATGGACTGAGGTTCATATTAGGTGTTGTTTTCCCACCTTCTTCATTGTACATCGAATATAGCTCCACTTTCATCTGCGATTGTCACAATGGGAAAAGGGATTACACCTGTCATTAGACTGTCAGATAATGGTTAACTGACACGATCTAGGTATTTTCAAGATGTGAATCCGCTGCTTGTCTTAGGATCTAGCCCTTCAGTGTCCGCATAGGTATGGAGTCGAGGGTTAGGCTAAAGAGTGCTAGCTCGCCTCCTTAGCCGTGTCTTGGAAATACCTGGTTGATGTCAAGGAACCGTTATCTGACAGTTTACGACAACAGTGTTCCCATTTCCCACTGTTACTGTTGGGTATTAATGGGGCACTGTATTCAATTTCTGCCAATGAAGGCCAGAAAACAAAGCTTAACAGAGACCTCATTCTGCGTCAGGAAAGCTTGTAACCTCCACCAAAGAATATTTCCTCGTTTTCCAGGCTTTCTGAATCCTTAGGAGGTTATAACATTTTTTCAGGTCCAACAATATATGAGTGCATTTTCCAAACTCATTGGAAAAATAATTATTCGGTGTTACATTCAGCCTCCGCATGGACTATTGTTCAGCTCATTTTCTGTTTTAAAGCTGTCTTTACGGCTTAGAAACCCTAAAAGTGATTTAAAACAAATGTGCTGCTAATATCCCAACTGTGACGTAATGTCTGACTATGAATGTGGAAAAAGGTACTACAGCTGTCATGGACTGTCATTTATTGGTTCTCTGACATGAGCTAGGTGTTTTTAAGGTGTGGCTCTGCTGCATTACCTAGGATCTGACCAATCAGTGTCTGCCCAGGTATGCAGTAGAAGGTTAGGCAAAATGCTAGCTTGCCTCCTTAAGGCTGTCTTGGAAATACCTGGTTGATGTCAGGGAACCACTGTCTGACTGTGTACAACAACATTGTTCCCATTTCCAACTGTCAGTATGGGATATTTCAGGGGCACTGTAGTCAATTTCTTCAATAGAGTGGACCTCCCTATGGGAGGGGGTGGTGGCGGGCAAAAAAAAAAAAGAAAATCAAGAATATCTTGTACTATGATGAAGAAAATATCGTTGAAAAATCAAATGAAGCATTCGTTTCTAAACTGGGCCTTTGCGCCATCAACAAAGGCAGTGGAACCTAACAGTAAAACTGGGAACTATGGACCAATATATTTTGGATTGCCTGAAACAAGACTCTTGAGGACCGCCTTATCTTATTGTATCTCCCCAACAACGAAAGTCGAGAGATACTATGGTTTTGTTCCAGCGCCGCTGCCGCCACTGCACCCGCAGAGATTTTCTGTTCAAGGCTCTGGAAGCCACAATTATTACTGGAATTTTTTCCAATTTTACACAAGCGAAGATATTGATGTGACGATGCTCAAGACTAATATTCGCCAATTTTGGACGTCCAATACAGCTGCCAGCGGCCATTTTTCAGAACTTTGGGGATTGAGGAAATACACGACTTGGTCCCTGTGGCAACCACGTCATCTATTTTCCATCAATTTGCTTTCGTGATTTAGTGAGGCAAGTACCGCTTTAAAAAAATCCAAACGTTTTTGGAGGAAGAGAATTTCACAGATCTTTTGGTTTATTGTATGAGTAGTTATGATATGGAATGAGGTTCATATTAGGTGTTATTTTCCCACCTTCTTCATTGGACATCGAATATAGCTCCACTTTGATCTGCGATTGTCTCAATGGGAAAAGGGAATACACCTGTCATTAGACTGTCAGATAATGGTTAACTGACATGATCTAGGTATTTTCAAGATGTGAATCCGCTGCTTTTCTTAGGATCTAGCCCTTCAGTGTCCGCATAGGTATGGAGTCGAAGGTTAGACAAAAGAGTCCTAGCTTGCCTCCTTAGCCGTGTCTTGGAAATACCTGGTTGATGTCAAGGAACCGTTATCTGACAGTTTACGACAACAGTGTTCCCATTTCCCACTGTTACTCTTGGGTATTAATGGGGCACTGTATCCAATTTCTGACAATGAAGGCCGGAAAACAAAGCTTAACAAAGACCTCATTCTGCGTCAGGAAAGCTTGTAACCTCCACCAAAGAATATTTCCTCGTTTTCCAGGCTTTCTGAATCCTTAGGAGGTTATAAAATTTTTTCAGGTCCAACAATATATGAGTGCATTTTCCAAACTCATTGGAAAAATAATTATTCGGTGTTACATTCAGCCTTCGCATGGACTATTGTTCAGCTCATTTTCTGTTTTAAAGCTTTCTTTACGGCTTTGAAACCCTAAAAGTGATTTAAAACAAATGTGCTGCTAATATCCCAACTGTGACGTAATGTCTGACTATGAATGTGGAAAAAGGTACTACAGCTGTCATGGACTGTCATTTATTGGTTCTCTGACATGAGCTAGGTGTTTTTAAGGTGTGGCTCTGCTGCATTACCTAGGATCCGACCAATCAGTGTCTGCCCAGGTATGCAGTCGAAGGTTAGGCAAAATGCTAGCTTGCCTCCTTAAGGTTGTCTTGGAAATACGTGGTTGATGTCAGGGAACCACTGTCTGACAGTGTACAACAACATTGTTCCCATTTCCAACTGTCAGTATGGGATATTTCAGGGGCACTGTAGTCAATTTCTTCAATATAGTGGACCTCCCTATGGGAGGGGGTGGTGGCGGGCAAAAAAAAAAAATGAAGATCAAGAATATCTTGTTCTATGATGAAGGAAATATCGTAGAAAAATCAACTGAAGCATTCGTTTCTAAACTGGGCCTTTGCGCCATCAACAAAGGCAGTGGAATCTAACAGTAAAACTGGGAACTATGGACCAATATATTTTGGATTGCCTGAAACAAGACTCTTGAGGACCGCCTTATCTTATTGTATCTCCCCAACAACGAAAGTCGAGAGATACTATGGTTTTGTTCCAGCGCCGCTGCCGCCACTGCACCCGCAGAGATTTTCTGTTCAAGGCTCTGGAAGCCACAATTATTACTGGAATTTTTTCCAATTTTACACAAGCGAAGATATTGATGTGACGATGCTCAAGACTAATATTCGCCAATTTTGGACGTCCAATACAGCTGCCAGCGGCCATTTTTCAGAACTTTGGGGATTGAGGAGATACACGACTTGGTCCCTGTGGCAACCACGTCATCTATTTTCCATCAATTTGCTTTCGTGATTTAGTGAGGCAAGTACCGCTTTAAAAAAATGCAAACGTTTTTGGAGGAAGAGAATTTCACAGATCTTTTGGTTTATTGTATGAGTAGTTATGATATGGAATGAGGTTCATATTAGGTGTTATTTTCCCACCTTCTTCATTGGACATGGAATATAGCTCCACTTTGATCTGCGATTGTCTCAATGGGAAAAGGGAATACACCTGTCATTAGACTGTCAGATAATGGTTAACTGACATGATCTAGGTATTTTCAAGATGTGAATCCACTGCTTTTCTTAGGATCTAGCCCTTCAGTGTCCGCATAGGTATGGAGTCGAAGGTTAGACAAAAGAGTCCTAGCTTGCCTCCTTAGCCGTGTCTTGGAAATACCTGGTTGATGTCAAGGAACCGTTATCTGACAGTTTACGACAACAGTGTTCCCATTTCCCACTGTTACTCTTGGGTATTAATGGGGCACTGTATCCAATTTCTGACAATGAAGGCCGGAAAACAAAGCTTAACAGAGACCTCATTCTGCGTCAGGAAAGCTTGTAACCTCCACCAAAGAATATTTCCTCGTTTTCCAGGCTTTCTGAATCCTGGGGAGGTTATAACATACTTTCAGGTCCAACAATATATGAGTGCATTTTCCAAACTCATTGGAAAAATAATTATTCGGTGTTACATTCAGCCTTCGCATGGACTATTGTTCAGCTCATTTTCTGTTTTAAAGCTTTCTTTACGGCTTTGAAACCCTAAAAGTGATTTAAAACAAATGTGCTGCTAATATCCCAACTGTGACGTAATGTCTGACTATGAATGTGGAAAAAGGTACTACAGCTGTCATGGACTGTCATTTATTGGTTCTCTGACATGAGCTAGGTGTTTTTAAGGTGTGGCTCTGCTGCATTACCTAGGATCTGACCAATCAGTGTCTGCCCAGGTATGCAGTAGAAGGTTAGGCAAAATGCTAGCTTGCCTCCTTAAGGTTGTCTTGGAAATACGTGGTTGATGTCAGGGAACCACTGTCTGACAGTGTACAACAACATTGTTCCCATTTCCAACTGTCAGTATGGGATATTTCAGGGGCACTGTAGTCAATTTCTTCAATATAGTGGACCTCCCTATGGGAGGGGGTGGTGGCGGGCAAAAAAAAAAAATGAAGATCAAGAATATCTTGTTCTATGATGAAGGAAATATCGTAGAAAAATCAAATGAAGCATTCGTTTCTAAACTGGGCCTTTGCGCCATCAACAAAGGCAGTGGAACCTAACAGCAAAACTGGGAACTATGGACCAATATATTTTGGATTGCCTGAAACAAGACTCTTGAGGTCCGCCTTATCTTATTGTATCTCCCCAACAACGAAAGTCGAGAGATACTATGGTTTTGTTCCAGCGCCGCTGCCGCCACTGCACCCGCAGAGATTTTCTGTTCAAGGCTCTGGAAGCCACAATTATTACTGGAATTTTTTCCAATTTTACACAAGCGAAGATATTGATGTGACGATGCTCAAGACTAATATTCGCCAATTTTGGACGTCCAATACAGCTGCCAGCGGCCATTTTTCAGAACTTTGGGGATTGAGGAAATACACGACTTGGTCCCTGTGGCAACCACGTCATCTATTTTCCATCAATTTGCTTTCGTGATTTAGTGAGGCAAGTACCGCTTTAAAAAAATCCAAACGTTTTTGGAGGAAGAGAATTTCACAGATCTTTTGGTTTATTGTATGAGTAGTTATGATATGGAATGAGGTTCATATTAGGTGTTATTTTCCCACCTTCTTCATTGGACATCGAATATAGCTCCACTTTGATCTGCGATTGTCTCAATGGGAAAAGGGAATACACCTGTCATTAGACTGTCAGATAATGGTTAACTGACATGATCTAGGTATTTTCAAGATGTGAATCCGCTGCTTTTCTTAGGATCTAGCCCTTCAGTGTCCGCATAGGTATGGAGTCGAAGGTTAGACAAAAGAGTCCTAGCTTGCCTCCTTAGCCGTGTCTTGGAAATACCTGGTTGATGTCAAGGAACCGTTATCTGACAGTTTACGACAACAGTGTTCCCATTTCCCACTGTTACTCTTGGGTATTAATGGGGCACTGTATCCAATTTCTGACAATGAAGGCCGGAAAACAAAGCTTAACAAAGACCTCATTCTGCGTCAGGAAAGCTTGTAACCTCCACCAAAGAATATTTCCTCGTTTTCCAGGCTTTCTGAATCCTTAGGAGGTTATAACATTTTTTCAGGTCCAACAATATATGAGTGCATTTTCCAAACTCATTGGAAAAATAATTATTCGGTGTTACATTCAGCCTTCGCATGGACTATTGTTCAGCTCATTTTCTGTTTTAAAGCTTTCTTTACGGCTTTGAAACCCTAAAAGTGATTTAAAACAAATGTGCTGCTAATATCCCAACTGTGACGTAATGTCTGACTATGAATGTGGAAAAAGGTACTACAGCTGTCATGGACTGTCATTTATTGGTTCTCTGACATGAGCTAGGTGTTTTTAAGGTGTGGCTCTGCTGCATTACCTAGGATCCGACCAATCAGTGTCTGCCCAGGTATGCAGTCGAAGGTTAGGCAAAATGCTAGCTTGCCTCCTTAAGGTTGTCTTGGAAATACGTGGTTGATGTCAGGGAACCACTGTCTGACAGTGTACAACAACATTGTTCCCATTTCCAACTGTCAGTATGGGATATTTCAGGGGCACTGTAGTCAATTTCTTCAATATAGTGGACCTCCCTATGGGAGGGGGTGGTGGCGGGCAAAAAAAAAAAATGAAGATCAAGAATATCTTGTTCTATGATGAAGGAAATATCGTAGAAAAATCAACTGAAGCATTCGTTTCTAAACTGGGCCTTTGCGCCATCAACAAAGGCAGTGGAATCTAACAGTAAAACTGGGAACTATGGACCAATATATTTTGGATTGCCTGAAACAAGACTCTTGAGGACCGCCTTATCTTATTGTATCTCCCCAACAACGAAAGTCGAGAGATACTATGGTTTTGTTCCAGCGCCGCTGCCGCCACTGCACCCGCAGAGATTTTCTGTTCAAGGCTCTGGAAGCCACAATTATTACTGGAATTTTTTCCAATTTTACACAAGCGAAGATATTGATGTGACGATGCTCAAGACTAATATTCGCCAATTTTGGACGTCCAATACAGCTGCCAGCGGCCATTTTTCAGAACTTTGGGGATTGAGGAGATACACGACTTGGTCCCTGTGGCAACCACGTCATCTATTTTCCATCAATTTGCTTTCGTGATTTAGTGAGGCAAGTACCGCTTTAAAAAAATGCAAACGTTTTTGGAGGAAGAGAATTTCACAGATCTTTTGGTTTATTGTATGAGTAGTTATGATATGGAATGAGGTTCATATTAGGTGTTATTTTCCCACCTTCTTCATTGGACATGGAATATAGCTCCACTTTGATCTGCGATTGTCTCAATGGGAAAAGGGAATACACCTGTCATTAGACTGTCAGATAATGGTTAACTGACATGATCTAGGTATTTTCAAGATGTGAATCCGCTGCTTTTCTTAGGATCTAGCCCTTCAGTGTCCGCATAGGTATGGAGTCGAAGGTTAGACAAAAGAGTCCTAGCTTGCCTCCTTAGCCGTGTCTTGGAAATACCTGGTTGATGTCAAGGAACCGTTATCTGACAGTTTACGACAACAGTGTTCCCATTTCCCACTGTTACTCTTGGGTATTAATGGGGCACTGTATCCAATTTCTGACAATGAAGGCCGGAAAACAAAGCTTAACAGAGACCTCATTCTGCGTCAGGAAAGCTTGTAACCTCCACCAAAGAATATTTCCTCGTTTTCCAGGCTTTCTGAATCCTTAGGAGGTTATAACATACTTTCAGGTCCAACAATATATGAGTGCATTTTCCAAACTCATTGGAAAAATAATTATTCGGTGTTACATTCAGCCTTCGCATGGACTATTGTTCAGCTCATTTTCTGTTTTAAAGCTTTCTTTACGGCTTTGAAACCCTAAAAGTGATTTAAAACAAATGTGCTGCTAATATCCCAACTGTGACGTAATGTCTGACTATGAATGTGTAAAAAGGTACTACAGCCGTCATGGACTGTCATTTATTGGTTCTCTGACATGAGCTAGGTGTTTTTAAGGTGTGGCTCTGCTGCATTACCTAGGATCCGACCAATCAGTGTCTGCCCAGGTATGCAGTCGAAGGTTAGGCAAAATGCTAGCTTGCCTCCTTAAGGTTGTCTTGGAAATACGTGGTTGATGTCAGGGAACCACTGTCTGACAGTGTACAACAACATTGTTCCCATTTCCAACTGTCAGTATGGGATATTTCAGGGGCACTGTAGTCAATTTCTTCAATATAGTGGACCTCCCTATGGGAGGGGGTGGTGGCGGGCAAAAAAAAAAAATGAAGATCAAGAATATCTTGTTCTATGATGAAGGAAATATCGTAGAAAAATCAACTGAAGCATTCGTTTCTAAACTGGGCCTTTGCGCCATCAACAAAGGCAGTGGAATCTAACAGTAAAACTGGGAACTATGGACCAATATATTTTGGATTGCCTGAAACAAGACTCTTGAGGACCGCCTTATCTTATTGTATCTCCCCAACAACGAAAGTCGAGAGATACTATGGTTTTGTTCCAGCGCCGCTGCCGCCACTGCACCCGCAGAGATTTTCAGTTCAAGGCTCTGGAAGCCACAATTATTACTGGAATTTTTTCCAATTTTACACAAGCGAAGATATTGATGTGACGATGCTCAAGACTAATATTCGCCAATTTTGGACGTCCAATACAGCTGCCAGCGGCCATTTTTCAGAACTTTGGGGATTGAGGAGATACACAACTTGGTCCCTGTGGCAACCACGTCATCTATTTTCCATCAATTTGCTTTCGTGATTTAGTGAGGCAAGTACCGCTTTAAAAAAATGCAAACGTTTTTGGAGGAAGAGAATTTCACAGATCTTTTGGTTTATTGTATGAGTAGTTATGATATGGAATGAGGTTCATATTAGGTGTTATTTTCCCACCTTCTTCATTGGACATGGAATATAGCTCCACTTTGATCTGCGATTGTCTCAATGGGAAAAGGGAATACACCTGTCATTAGACTGTCAGATAATGGTTAACTGACATGATCTAGGTATTTTCAAGATGTGAATCCGCTGCTTTTCTTAGGATCTAGCCCTTCAGTGTCCGCATAGGTATGGAGTCGAAGGTTAGACAAAAGAGTCCTAGCTTGCCTCCTTAGCCGTGTCTTGGAAATACCTGGTTGATGTCAAGGAACCGTTATCTGACAGTTTACGACAACAGTGTTCCCATTTCCCACTGTTACTCTTGGGTATTAATGGGGCACTGTATCCAATTTCTGACAATGAAGGCCGGAAAACAAAGCTTAACAGAGACCTCATTCTGCGTCAGGAAAGCTTGTAACCTCCACCAAAGAATATTTCCTCGTTTTCCAGGCTTTCTGAATCCTTAGGAGGTTATAACATACTTTCAGGTCCAACAATATATGAGTGCATTTTCCAAACTCATTGGAAAAATAATTATTCGGTGTTACATTCAGCCTTCGCATGGACTATTGTTCAGCTCATTTTCTGTTTTAAAGCTTTCTTTACGGCTTTGAAACCCTAAAAGTGATTTAAAACAAATGTGCTGCTAATATCCCAACTGTGACGTAATGTCTGACTATGAATGTGGAAAAAGGTACTACAGCTGTCATGGACTGTCATTTATTGGTTCTCTGACATGAGCTAGGTGTTTTTAAGGTGTGGCTCTGCTGCATTACCTAGGATCCGACCAATCAGTGTCTGCCCAGGTATGCAGTCGAAGGTTAGGCAAAATGCTAGCTTGCCTCCTTAAGGTTGTCTTGGAAATACGTGGTTGATGTCAGGGAACCACTGTCTGACAGTGTACAACAACATTGTTCCCATTTCCAACTGTCAGTATGGGATATTTCAGGGGCACTGTAGTCAATTTCTTCAATATAGTGGACCTCCCTATGGGAGGGGGTGGTGGCGGGCAAAAAAAAAAAATGAAGATCAAGAATATCTTGTTCTATGATGAAGGAAATATCGTAGAAAAATCAACTGAAGCATTCGTTTCTAAACTGGGCCTTTGCGCCATCAACAAAGGCAGTGGAATCTAACAGTAAAACTGGGAACTATGGACCAATATATTTTGGATTGCCTGAAACAAGACTCTTGAGGACCGCCTTATCTTATTGTATCTCCCCAACAACGAAAGTCGAGAGATACTATGGTTTTGTTCCAGCGCCGCTGCCGCCACTGCACCCACAGAGATTTTCTGTTCAAGGCTCTGGAAGCCACAATTATTACTGGAATTTTTTCCAATTTTACACAAGCGAAGATATTGATGTGACGATGCTCAAGACTAATATTCGCCAATTTTGGACGTCCAATACAGCTGCCAGCGGCCATTTTTCAGAACTTTGGGGATTGAGGAGATACACGACTTGGTCCCTGTGGCAACCACGTCATCTATTTTCCATCAATTTGCTTTCGTGATTTAGTGAGGCAAGTACCGTTTTAAAAAAATCCAAACGTTTTTGGAGGAAGAGAATTTCACAGATCTTTTGGTTTATTGTATGAGTAGTTATGATATGGAATGAGGTTCATATTAGGTGTTATTTTCCCACCTTCTTCATTGGACATCGAATATAGCTCCACTTTGATCTGCGATTGTCTCAATGGGAAAAGGGAATACACCTGTCATTAGACTGTCAGATAATGGTTAACTGACATGATCTAGGTATTTTCAAGATGTGAATCCGCTGCTTTTCTTAGGATCTAGCCCTTCAGTGTCCGCATAGGTATGGAGTCGAAGGTAAGACAAAAGAGTCCTAGCTTGCCTCCTTAGCCGTGTCTTGGAAATACCTGGTTGATGTCAAGGAACCGTTATCTGACAGTTTACGACAACAGTGTTCCCATTTCCCACTGTTACTCTTGGGTATTAATGGGGCACTGTATCCAATTTCTGACAATGAAGGCCGGAAAACAAAGCTTAACAGAGACCTCATTCTGCGTCAGGAAAGCTTGTAACCTCCACCAAAGAATATTTCCTCGTTTTCCAGGCTTTCTGAATCCTTAGGAGGTTATAACATACTTTCAGGTCCAACAATATATGAGTGCATTTTCCAAACTCATTGGAAAAATAATTATTCGGTGTTACATTCAGCCTTCGCATGGACTATTGTTCAGCTCATTTTCTGTTTTAAAGCTTTCTTTACGGCTTTGAAACCCTAAAAGTGATTTAAAACAAATGTGCTGCTAATATCCCAACTGTGACGTAATGTCTGACTATGAATGTGGAAAAAGGTACTACAGCTGTCATGGACTGTCATTTATTGGTTCTCTGACATGAGCTAGGTGTTTTTAAGGTGTGGCTCTGCTGCATTACCTAGGATCCGACCAATCAGTGTCTGCCCAGGTATGCAGTAGAAGGTTAGGCAAAATGCTAGCTTGCCTCCTTAAGGTTGTCTTGGAAATACGTGGTTGATGTCAGGGAACCACTGTCTGACAGTGTACAACAACATTGTTCCCATTTCCAACTGTCAGTATGGGATATTTCAGGGGCACTGTAGTCAATTTCTTCAATATAGTGGACCTCCCTATGGGAGGGGGTGGTGGCGGGCAAAAAAAAAAAATGAAGATCAAGAATATCTTGTTCTATGATGAAGGAAATATCGTAGAAAAATCAAATGAAGCATTCGTTTCTAAACTGGGCCTTTGCGCCATCAACAAAGGCAGTGTAACCTAACAGTAAAACTGGGAACTATGGACCAATATATTTTGGATTGCCTGAAACAAAACTCTTGAGGTCCGCCTTATCTTATTGTATCTCCCCAACAACGAAAGTCGAGAGATACTATGGTTTTGTTCCAGCGCCGCTGCCGCCACTGCACCCGCAGAGATTTTCTGTTCAAGGCTCTGGAAGCCACAATTATTACTGGAATTTTTTCCAATTTTACACAAGCGAAGATATTGATGTGACGATGCTCAAGATTAATATTCGCCAATTTTGGACGTCCAATACAGCTGCCAGCGGCCATTTTTCAGAACTTTGGGAATTGAGGAGATACACGACTTGGTCCCTGTGGCAACCACGTCATCTATTTTCCATCAATTTGCTTTCGTGATTTAGTGAGGCAAGTACCGCTTTAAAAAAATCCAAACGTTTTTGGAGGAAGAGAATTTCACAGATCTTTTGGTTTATTGTATGAGTAGTTATGATATGGAATGAGGTTCATATTAGGTGTTATTTTCCCACCTTCTTCATTGGACATCGAATATAGCTCCACTTTGATCTGCAATTGTCTCAATGGGAAAAGGGAATACACCTGTCATTAGACTGTCAGATAATGGTTAACTGACATGATCTAGGTATTTTCAAGATGTGAATCCGCTGCTTTTCTTAGGATCTAGCCCTTCAGTGTCCGCATAGGTATGGAGTCGAAGGTTAGACAAAAGAGTCCTAGCTTGCCTCCTTAGCCGTGTCTTGGAAATACCTGGTTGATGTCAAGGAACCGTTATCTGACAGTTTACGACAACAGTGTTCCCATTTCCCACTGTTACTCTTGGGTATTAATGGGGCACTGTATCCAATTTCTGACAATGAAGGCCGGAAAACAAAGCTTAACAGAGACCTCATTCTGCGTCAGGAAAGCTTGTAACCTCCACCAAAGAATATTTCCTCGTTTTCCAGGCTTTCTGAATCCTTAGGAGGTTATAACATTTTTTCAGGTCCAACAATATATGAGTGCATTTTCCAAACTCATTGGAAAAATAATTATTCGGTGTTGCATTCAGCCTTCGCATGGACTATTGTTCAGCTCATTTTCTGTTTTAAAGCTTTCTTTACGGCTTTGAAACCCTAAAAGTGATTTAAAACAAATGTGCTGCTAATATCCCAACTGTGACGTAATGTCTGACTATGAATGTGGAAAAAGGTACTACAGCTGTCATGGACTGTCATTTATTGGTTCTCTGACATGAGCTAGGTGTTTTTAAGGTGTGGCTCTGCTGCATTACCTAGGATCCGACCAATCAGTGTCTGCCCAGGTATGCAGTAGAAGGTTAGGCAAAATGCTAGCTTGCCTCCTTAAGGTTGTCTTGGAAATACGTGGTTGATGTCAGGGAACCACTGTCTGACAGTGTACAACAACATTGTTCCCATTTCCAACTGTCAGTATGGGATATTTCAGGGGCACTGTAGTCAATTTCTTCAATATAGTGGACCTCCCTATGGGAGGGGGTGGTGGCGGGCAAAAAAAAAAAATGAAGATCAAGAATATCTTGTTCTATGATGAAGGAAATATCGTAGAAAAATCAAATGAAGCATTCGTTTCTAAACTGGGCCTTTGCGCCATCAACAAAGGCAGTGTAACCTAACAGTAAAACTGGGAACTATGGACCAATATATTTTGGATTGCCTGAAACAAGACTCTTGAGGTCCGCCTTATCTTATTGTATCTCCCCAACAACGAAAGTCGAGAGATACTATGGTTTTGTTCCAGCGCCGCTGCCGCCACTGCACCCGCAGAGATTTTCTGTTCAAGGCTCTGGAAGCCACAATTATTACTGGAATTTTTTCCAATTTTACACAAGCGAAGATATTGATGTGACGATGCTCAAGACTAATATTCGCCAATTTTGGACGTCCAATACAGCTGCCAGCGGCCATTTTTCAGAACTTTGGGGATTGAGGAGATACACGACTTGGTCCCTGTGGCAACCACGTCATCTATTTTCCATCAATTTGCTTTCGTGATTTAGTGAGGCAAGTACCGCTTTAAAAAAATCCAAACGTTTTTGGAGGAAGAGAATTTCACAGATCTTTTGGTTTATTGTATGAGTAGTTATGATATGGAAAGAGGTTCATATTAGGTGTTATTTTCCCACCTTCTTCATTGGACATCGAATATAGCTCGACTTTGATCTGCGATTGTCTCAATGGGAAAAGGGAATACACCTGTCATTAGACTGTCAGATAATGGTTAACTGACATGATCTAGGTATTTTCAAGATGTGAATCCGCTGCTTTTCTTAGGATCTAGCCCTTCAGTGTCCGCATAGGTATGGAGTCGAAGGTTAGACAAAAGAGTCCTAGCTTGCCTCCTTAGCCGTGTCTTGGAAATACCTGGTTGATGTCAAGGAACCGTTATCTGACAGTTTACGACAACAGTGTTCCCATTTCCCACTGTTACTCTTGGGTATTAATGGGGCACTGTATCCAATTTCTGACAATGAAGGCCGGAAAACAAAGCTTAACAGAGACCTCATTCTGCGTCAGGAAAGCTTGTAACCTCCACCAAAGAATATTTCCTCGTTTTCCAGGCTTTCTGAATCCTTAGGAGGTTATAACATTTTTTCAGGTCCAACAATATATGAGTGCATTTTCCAAACTCATTGGAAAAATAATTATTCGGTGTTACATTCAGCCTTCGCATGGACTATTGTTCAGCTCATTTTCTGTTTTAAAGCTTTCTTTACGGCTTTGAAACCCTAAAAGTGATTTAAAACAAATGTGCTGCTAATATCCCAACTGTGACGTAATGTCTGACTATGAATGTGGAAAAAGGCACTACAGCTGTCATGGACTGTCATTTATTGGTTCTCTGACATGAGCTAGGTGTTTTTAAGGTGTGGCTCTGCTGCATTACTTAGGATCCGACCAGTCAGTGTCTGCCCAGGTATGCAGTAGAAGGTTAGGCAAAATGCTAGCTTGCCTCCTTAAGGTTGTCTTGGAAATACGTGGTTGATGTCAGGGAACCACTGTCTGACAGTGTACAACAACATTGTTCCCATTTCCAACTGTCAGTATGGGATATTTCAGGGGCACTGTAGTCAATTTCTTCAATATAGTGGACCTCCCTATGGGAGGGGGTGGTGGCGGGCAAAAAAAAAAAATGAAGATCAAGAATATCTTGTTCTATGATGAAGGAAATATCGTAGAAAAATCAAATGAAGCATTCGTTTCTAAACTGGGCCTTTGCGCCATCAACAAAGGCAGTGTAACCTAACAGTAAAACTGGGAACTATGGACCAATATATTTTGGATTGCCTGAAACAAGACTCTTGAGGTCCGCCTTATCTTATTGTATCTCCCCAACAACGAAAGTCGAGAGATACTATGGTTTTGTTCCAGCGCCGCTGCCGCCACTGCACCCGCAGAGATTTTCTGTTCAAGGCTCTGGAAGCCACAATTATTACTGGAATTTTTTCCAATTTTACACAAGCGAAGATATTGATGTGACGATGCTCAAGACTAATATTCGCCAATTTTGGACGTCCAATACAGCTGCCAGCGGCCATTTTTCAGAACTTTGGGGATTGAGGAGATACACGACTTGGTCCCTGTGGCAACCACGTCATCTATTTTCCATCAATTTGCTTTCGTGATTTAGTGAGGCAAGTACCGCTTTAAAAAAATCCAAACGTTTTTGGAGGAAGAGAATTTCACAGATCTTTTGGTTTATTGTATGAGTAGTTATGATATGGAATGAGGTTCATATTAGGTGTTATTTTCCCACCTTCTTCATTGGACATCGAATATAGCTCCACTTTGATCTGCGATTGTCTCAATGGGAAAAGGGAATACACCTGTCATTAGACTGTCAGATAATGGTTAACTGACATGATCTAGGTATTTTCAAGATGTGAATCCGCTGCTTTTCTTAGGATCTAGCCCTTCAGTGTCCGCATAGGTATGGAGTCGAAGGTTAGACAAAAGAGTCCTAGCTTGCCTCCTTAGCCGTGTCTTGGAAATACCTGGTTGATGTCAAGGAACCGTTATCTGACAGTTTACGACAACAGTGTTCCCATTTCCCACTGTTACTCTTGGGTATTAATGGGGCACTGTATCCAATTTCTGACAATGAAGGCCGGAAAACAAAGCTTAACAGAGACCTCATTCTGCGTCAGGAAAGCTTGTAACCTCCACCAAAGAATATTTCCTCGTTTTCCAGGCTTTCTGAATCCTTAGGAGGTTATAACATTTTTTTCAGGTCCAACAATATATGAGTGCATTTTCCAAACTCATTGGAAAAATAATTATTCGGTGTTACATTCAGCCTTCGCATGGACTATTGTTCAGCTCATTTTCTGTTTTAAAGCTTTCTTTACGGCTTTGAAACCCTAAAAGTGATTTAAAACAAATGTGCTGCTAATATCCCAACTGTGACGTAATGTCTGACTATGAATGTGGAAAAAGGTATTACAGCTGTCATGGACTGTCATTTATTGGTTCTCTGACATGAGCTAGGTGTTTTTAAGGTGTGGCTCTGCTGCATTACCTAGGATCCGACCAATCAGTGTCTGCCCAGGTATGCAGTAGAAGGTTAGGCAAAATGCTAGCTTGCCTCCTTAAGGTTGTCTTGGAAATACGTGGTTGATGTCAGGGAACCACTGTCTGACAGTGTACAACAACATTGTTCCCATTTCCAACTGTCAGTATGGGATATTTCAGGGGCACTGTAGTCAATTTCTTCAATATAGTGGACCTCCCTATGGGAGGGGGTGGTGGCGGGCAAAAAAAAAAAATGAAGATCAAGAATATCTTGTTCTATGATGAAGGAAATATCGTAGAAAAATCAAATGAAACATTCGTTTCTAAACTGGGCCTTTGCGCCATCAACAAAGGCAGTGTAACCTAACAGTAAAACTGGGAACTATGGACCAGTATATTTTGGATTGCCTGAAACAAGACTCTTGAGGTCCGCCTTATCTTATTGTATCTCCCCAACAACGAAAGTCGAGAGATACTATGGTTTTGTTCCAGCGCCGCTGCCGCCACTGCACCCGCAGAGATTTTCTGTTCAAGGCTCTGGAAGCCACAATTATTACTGGAATTTTTTCCAATTTTACACAAGCGAAGATATTGATGTGACGATGCTCAAGACTAATATTCGCCAATTTTGGACGTCCAATACAGCTGCCAGCGGCCATTTTTCAGAACTTTGGGGATTGAGGAGATACACGACTTGGTCCCTGTGGCAACCACGTCATCTATTTTCCATCAATTTGCTTTCGTGATTTAGTGAGGCAAGTACCGCTTTAAAAAAATCCAAACGTTTTTGGAGGAAGAGAATTTCACAGATCTTTTGGTTTATTGTATGAGTAGTTATGATATGGAATGAGGTTCATATTAGGTGTTATTTTCCCACCTTCTTCATTGGACATCGAATATAGCTCCACTTTGATCTGCGATTGTCTCAATGGGAAAAGGGAATACACCTGTCATTAGACTGTCAGATAATGGTTAACTGACATGATCTAGGTATTTTCAAGATGTGAATCCGCTGCTTTTCTTAGGATCTAGCCCTTCAGTGTCCGCATAGGTATGGAGTCGAAGGTTAGACAAAAGAGTCCTAGCTTGCCTCCTTAGCCGTGTCTTGGAAATACCTGGTTGATGTCAAGGAACCGTTATCTGACAGTTTACGACAACAGTGTTCCCATTTCCCACTGTTACTCTTGGGTATTAATGGGGCACTGTATCCAATTTCTGACAATGAAGGCCGGAAAACAAAGCTTAACAGAGACCTCATTCTGCGTCAGGAAAGCTTGTAACCTCCACCAAAGAATATTTCCTCGTTTTCCAGGCTTTCTGAATCCTTAGGAGGTTATAACATTTTTTTCAGGTCCAACAATATATGAGTGCATTTTCCAAACTCATTGGAAAAATAATTATTCGGTGTTACATTCAGCCTTCGCATGGACTATTGTTCAGCTCATTTTCTGTTTTAAAGCTTTCTTTACGGCTTTGAAACCCTAAAAGTGATTTAAAACAAATGTGCTGCTAATATCCCAACTGTGACGTAATGTCTGACTATGAATGTGGAAAAAGGTATTACAGCTGTCATGGACTGTCATTTATTGGTTCTCTGACATGAGCTAGGTGTTTTTAAGGTGTGGCTCTGCTGCATTACCTAGGATCCGACCAATCAGTGTCTGCCCAGGTATGCAGTAGAAGGTTAGGCAAAATGCTAGCTTGCCTCCTTAAGGTTGTCTTGGAAATACGTGGTTGATGTCAGGGAACCACTGTCTGACAGTGTACAACAACATTGTTCCCATTTCCAACTGTCAGTATGGGATATTTCAGGGGCACTGTAGTCAATTTCTTCAATATAGTGGACCTCCCTATGGGAGGGGGTGGTGGCGGGCAAAAAAAAAAAATGAAGATCAAGAATATCTTGTTCTATGATGAAGGAAATATCGTAGAAAAATCAAATGAAACATTCGTTTCTAAACTGGGCCTTTGCGCCATCAACAAAGGCAGTGTAACCTAACAGTAAAACTGGGAACTATGGACCAGTATATTTTGGATTGCCTGAAACAAGACTCTTGAGGTCCGCCTTATCTTATTGTATCTCCCCAACAACGAAAGTCGAGAGATACTATGGTTTTGTTCCAGCGCCGCTGCCGCCACTGCACCCGCAGAGATTTTCTGTTCAAGGCTCTGGAAGCCACAATTATTACTGGAATTTTTTCCAATTTTACACAAGCGAAGATATTGATGTGACGATGCTCAAGACTAATATTCGCCAATTTTGGACGTCCAATACAGCTGCCAGCGGCCATTTTTCAGAACTTTGGGGATTGAGGAGATACACGACTTGGTCCCTGTGGCAACCACGTCATCTATTTTCCATCAATTTGCTTTCGTGATTTAGTGAGGCAAGTACCGCTTTAAAAAAATCCAAACGTTTTTGGAGGAAGAGAATTTCACAGATCTTTTGGTTTATTGTATGAGTAGTTATGATATGGAATGAGGTTCATATTAGGTGTTATTTTCCCACCTTCTTCATTGGACATGGAATATAGCTCCACTTTGATCTGCGATTGTCTCAATGGGAAAAGGGAATACACCTGTCATTAGACTGTCAGATAATGGTTAACTGACATGATCTAGGTATTTTCAAGATGTGAATCCGCTGCTTTTCTTAGGATCTAGCCCTTCAGTGTCCGCATAGGTATGGAGTCGAAGGTTAGACAAAAGAGTCCTAGCTTGCCTCCTTAGCCGTGTCTTGGAAATACCTGGTTGATGTCAAGGAACCGTTATCTGACAGTTTACGACAACAGTGTTCCCATTTCCCACTGTTACTCTTGGGTATTAATGGGGCACTGTATCCAATTTCTGACAATGAAGGCCGGAAAACAAAGCTTAACAGAGACCTCATTCTGCGTCAGGAAAGCTTGTAACCTCCACCAAAGAATATTTCCTCGTTTTCCAGGCTTTCTGAATCCTTAGGAGGTTATAACATTTTTTCAGGTCCAACAATATATGAGTGCATTTTCCAAACTCATTGGAAAAATAATTATTCGGTGTTACATTCAGCCTTCGCATGGACTATTGTTCAGCTCATTTTCTGTTTTAAAGCTTTCTTTACGGCTTTGAAACCCTAAAAGTGATTTAAAACAAATGTGCTGCTAATATCCCAACTGTGACGTAATGTCTGACTATGAATGTGGAAAAAGGTATTACAGCTGTCATGGACTGTCATTTATTGGTTCTCTGACATGAGCTAGGTGTTTTTAAGGTGTGGCTCTGCTGCATTACCTAGGATCCGACCAATCAGTGTCTGCCCAGGTATGCAGTAGAAGGTTAGGCAAAATGCTAGCTTGCCTCCTTAAGGTTGTCTTGGAAATACGTGGTTGATGTCAGGGAACCACTGTCTGACAGTGTACAACAACATTGTTCCCATTTCCAACTGTCAGTATGGGATATTTCAGGGGCACTGTAGTCAATTTCTTCAATATAGTGGACCTCCCTATGGGAGGGGGTGGTGGCGGGCAAAAAAAAAAAATGAAGATCAAGAATATCTTGTTCTATGATGAAGGAAATATCGTAGAAAAATCAAATGAAGCATTCGTTTCTAAACTGGGCCTTTGCGCCATCAACAAAGGCAGTGTAACCTAACAGTAAAACTGGGAACTATGGACCAATATATTTTGGATTGCCTGAAACAAGACTCTTGAGGTCCGCCTTATCTTATTGTATCTCCCCAACAACGAAAGTCGAGAGATACTATGGTTTTGTTCCAGCGCCGCTGCCGCCACTGCACCCGCAGAGATTTTCTGTTCAAGGCTCTGGAAGCCACAATTATTACTGGAATTTTTTCCAATTTTACACAAGCGAAGATATTGATGTGACGATGCTCAAGACTAATATTCGCCAATTTTGGACGTCCAATACAGCTGCCAGCGGCCATTTTTCAGAACTTTGGGGATTGAGGAGATACACGACTTGGTCCCTGTGGCAACCACGTCATCTATTTTCCATCAATTTGCTTTCGTGATTTAGTGAGGCAAGTACCGCTTTAAAAAAATCCAAACGTTTTTGGAGGAAGAGAATTTCACAGATCTTTTGGTTTATTGTATGAGTAGTTATGATATGGAATGAGGTTCATATTAGGTGTTATTTTCCCACCTTCTTCATTGGACATCGAATATAGCTCCACTTTGATCTGCGATTGTCTCAATGGGAAAAGGGAATACACCTGTCATTAGACTGTCAGATAATGGTTAACTGACATGATCTAGGTATTTTCAAGATGTGAATCCGCTGCTTTTCTTAGGATCTAGCCCTTCAGTGTCCGCATAGGTATGGAGTCGAAGGTTAGACAAAAGAGTCCTAGCTTGCCTCCTTAGCCGTGTCTTGGAAATACCTGGTTGATGTCAAGGAACCGTTATCTGACAGTTTACGACAACAGTGTTCCCATTTCCCACTGTTACTCTTGGGTATTAATGGGGCACTGTATCCAATTTCTGACAATGAAGGCCGGAAAACAAAGCTGAACAGAGACCTCATTCTGCGTCAGGAAAGCTTGTAACCTCCACCAAAGAATATTTCCTCATTTTCCAGGCTTTCTGAATCCTTAGGAGGTTATAACATTTTTTCAGGTCCAACAATATATGAGTGCATTTTCCAAACTCATTGGAAAAATAATTATTCGGTGTTACATTCAGCCTTCGCATGGACTATTGTTCAGCTCATTTTCTGTTTTAAAGCTTTCTTTACGGCTTTGAAACCCTAAAAGTGATTTAAAACAAATGTGCTGCTAATATCCCAACTGTGACGTAATGTCTGACTATGAATGTGGAAAAAGGTATTACAGCTGTCATGGACTGTCATTTATTGGTTCTCTGACATGAGCTAGGTGTTTTTAAGGTGTGGCTCTGCTGCATTACCTAGGATCCGACCAATCAGTGTCTGCCCAGGTATGCAGTAGAAGGTTAGGCAAAATGCTAGCTTGCCTCCTTAAGGTTGTCTTGGAAATACGTGGTTGATGTCAGGGAACCACTGTCTGACAGTGTACAACAACATTGTTCCCATTTCCAACTGTCAGTATGGGATATTTCAGGGGCACTGTAGTCAATTTCTTCAATATAGTGGACCTCCCTATGGGAGGGGGTGGTGGCGGGCAAAAAAAAAAAATGAAGATCAAGAATATCTTGTTCTATGATGAAGGAAATATCGTAGAAAAATCAAATGAAACATTCGTTTCTAAACTGGGCCTTTGCGCCATCAACAAAGGCAGTGTAACCTAACAGTAAAACTGGGAACTATGGACCAATATATTTTGGATTGCCTGAAACAAGACTCTTGAGGTCCGCCTTATCTTATTGTATCTCCCCAACAACGAAAGTCGAGAGATACTATGGTTTTGTTCCAGCGCCGCTGCCGCCACTGCACCCGCAGAGATTTTCTGTTCAAGGCTCTGGAAGCCACAATTATTACTGGAATTTTTTCCAATTTTACACAAGCGAAGATATTGATGTGACGATGCTCAAGACTAATATTCGCCAATTTTGGACGTCCAATACAGCTGCCAGCGGCCATTTTTCAGAACTTTGGGGATTGAGGAGATACACGACTTGGTCCCTGTGGCAACCACGTCATCTATTTTCCATCAATTTGCTTTCGTGATTTAGTGAGGCAAGTACCGCTTTAAAAAAATGCAAACGTTTTTGGAGGAAGAGAATTTCACAGATCTTTTGGTTTATTGTATGAGTAGTTATGATATGGAATGAGGTTCATATTAGGTGTTATTTTCCCACCTTCTTCATTGGACATGGAATATAGCTCCACTTTGATCTGCGATTGTCTCAATGGGAAAAGGGAATACACCTGTCATTAGACTGTCAGATAATGGTTAACTGACATGATCTAGGTATTTTCAAGATGTGAATCCGCTGCTTTTCTTAGGATCTAGCCCTTCAGTGTCCGCATAGGTATGGAGTCGAAGGTTAGACAAAAGAGTCCTAGCTTGCCTCCTTAGCCGTGTCTTGGAAATACCTGGTTGATGTCAAGGAACCGTTATCTGACAGTTTACGACAACAGTGTTCCCATTTCCCACTGTTACTCTTGGGTATTAATGGGGCACTGTATCCAATTTCTGACAATGAAGGCCGGAAAACAAAGCTTAACAGAGACCTCATTCTGCGTCAGGAAAGCTTGTAACCTCCACCAAAGAATATTTCCTCGTTTTCCAGGCTTTCTGAATCCTTAGGAGGTTATAACATTTTTTCAGGTCCAACAATATATGAGTGCATTTTCCAAACTCATTGGAAAAATAATTATTCGGTGTTACATTCAGCCTTCGCATGGACTATTGTTCAGCTCATTTTCTGTTTTAAAGCTTTCTTTACGGCTTTGAAACCCTAAAAGTGATTGAAAACAAATGTGCTGCTAATATCCCAACTGTGACGTAATGTCTGACTATGAATGTGGAAAAAGGTACTACAGCTGTCATGGACTGTCATTTATTGGTTCTCTGACATGAGCTAGGTGTTTTTAAGGTGTGGCTCTGCTGCATTACCTAGGATCCGACCAATCAGTGTCTGCCCAGGTATGCAGTAGAAGGTTAGGCAAAATGCTAGCTTGCCTCCTTAAGGTTGTCTTGGAAATACGTGGTTGATGTCAGGGAACCACTGTCTGACAGTGTACAACAACATTGTTCCCATTTCCAACTGTCAGTATGGGATATTTCAGGGGCACTGTAGTCAATTTCTTCAATATAGTGGACCTCCCTATGGGAGGGGGTGGTGGCGGGCAAAAAAAAAAAATGAAGATCAAGAATATCTTGTTCTATGATGAAGGAAATATCGTAGAAAAATCAAATGAAGCATTCGTTTCTAAACTGGGCCTTTGCGCCATCAACAAAGGCAGTGTAACCTAACAGTAAAACTGGGAACTATGGACCAATATATTTTGGATTGCCTGAAACAAGACTCTTGAGGTCCGCCTTATCTTATTGTATCTCCCCAACAACGAAAGTCGAGAGATACTATGGTTTTGTTCCAGCGCCGCTGCCGCCACTGCACCCGCAGAGATTTTCTGTTCAAGGCTCTGGAAGCCACAATTATTACTGGAATTTTTTCCAATTTTACACAAGCGAAGATATTGATGTGACGATGCTCAAGACTAATATTCGCCAATTTTGGACGTCCAATACAGCTGCCAGCGGCCATTTTTCAGAACTTTGGGGATTGAGGAGATACACGACTTGGTCCCTGTGGCAACCACGTCATCTATTTTCCATCAATTTGCTTTCGTGATTTAGTGAGGCAAGTACCGCTTTAAAAAAATGCAAACGTTTTTGGAGGAAGAGAATTTCACAGATCTTTTGGTTTATTGTATGAGTAGTTATGATATGGAATGAGGTTCATATTAGGTGTTATTTTCCCACCTTCTTCATTGGACATGGAATATAGCTCCACTTTGATCTGCGATTGTCTCAATGGGAAAAGGGAATACACCTGTCATTAGACTGTCAGATAATGGTTAACTGACATGATCTAGGTATTTTCAAGATGTGAATCCGCTGCTTTTCTTAGGATCTAGCCCTTCAGTGTCCGCATAGGTATGGAGTCGAAGGTTAGACAAAAGAGTCCTAGCTTGCCTCCTTAGCCGTGTCTTGGAAATACCTGGTTGATGTCAAGGAACCGTTATCTGACAGTTTACGACAACAGTGTTCCCATTTCCCACTGTTACTCTTGGGTATTAATGGGGCACTGTATCCAATTTCTGACAATGAAGGCCGGAAAACAAAGCTTAACAGAGACCTCATTCTGCGTCAGGAAAGCTTGTAACCTCCACCAAAGAATATTTCCTCGTTTTCCAGGCTTTCTGAATCCTTAGGAGGTTATACTATTTTTTCAGGTCCAACAATATATGAGTGCATTTTCCAAACTCATTGGAAAAATAATTATTCGGTGTTACATTCAGCCTTCGCATGGACTATTGTTCAGCTCATTTTCTGTTTTAAAGCTTTCTTTACGGCTTTGAAACCCTAAAAGTGATTTAAAACAAATGTGCTGCTAATATCCCAACTGTGACGTAATGTCTGACTATGAATGTGGAAAAAGGTACTACAGCTGTCATGGACTGTCATTTATTGGTTCTCTGACATGAGCTAGGTGTTTTTAAGGTGTGGCTCTGCTGCATTACCTAGGATCCGACCAATCAGTGTCTGCCCAGGTATGCAGTAGAAGGTTAGGCAAAATGCTAGCTTGCCTCCTTAAGGTTGTCTTGGAAATACGTGGTTGATGTCAGGGAACCACTGTCTGACAGTGTACAACAACATTGTTCCCATTTCCAACTGTCAGTATGGGATATTTCAGGGGCACTGTAGTCAATTTCTTCAATATAGTGGACCTCCCTATGGGAGGGGGTGGTGGCGGGCAAAAAAAAAAAATGAAGATCAAGAATATCTTGTTCTATGATGAAGGAAATATCGTAGAAAAATCAAATGAAGCATTCGTTTCTAAACTGGGCCTTTGCGCCATCAACAAAGGCAGTGTAACCTAACAGTAAAACTGGGAACTATGGACCAATATATTTTGGATTGCCTGAAACAAGACTCTTGAGGTCCGCCTTATCTTATTGTATCTCCCCAACAACGAAAGTCGAGAGATACTATGGTTTTGTTCCAGCGCCGCTGCCGCCACTGCACCCGCAGAGATTTTCTGTTCAAGGCTCTGGAAGCCACAATTATTACTGGAATTTTTTCCAATTTTACACAAGCGAAGATATTGATGTGACGATGCTCAAGACTAATATTCGCCAATTTTGGACGTCCAATACAGCTGCCAGCGGCCATTTTTCAGAACTTTGGGGATTGAGGAGATACACGACTTGGTCCCTGTGGCAACCACGTCATCTATTTTCCATCAATTTGCTTTCGTGATTTAGTGAGGCAAGTACCGCTTTAAAAAAATCCAAACGTTTTTGGAGGAAGAGAATTTCACAGATCTTTTGGTTTATTGTATGAGTAGTTATGATATGGAATGAGGTTCATATTAGGTGTTATTTTCCCACCTTCTTCATTGGACATCGAATATAGCTCCACTTTGATCTGCGATTGTCTCAAAGGGAAAAGGGAATACACCTGTCATTAGACTGTCAGATAATGGTTAACTGACATGATCTAGGTATTTTCAAGATGTGAATCCGCTGCTTGTCTTAGGATCTAGCCCTTCAGTGTCCGCATAGGTATGGAGTCGAAGGTTAGACAAAAGAGTCCTAGCTTGCCTCCTTAGCCGTGTCTTGGAAATACCTGGTTGATGTCAAGGAACCGTTATCTGACAGTTTACGACAACAGTGTTCCCATTTCCCACTGTTACTCTTGGGTATTAATGGGGCACTGTATCCAATTTCTGACAATGAAGGCCGGAAAACAAAGCTTAACAGAGACCTCATTCTGCGTCAGGAAAGCTTGTAACCTCCACCAAAGAATATTTCCTCGTTTTCCAGGCTTTCTGAATCCTTAGGAGGTTATAACATTTTTTTCAGGTCCAACAATATATGAGTGCATTTTCCAAACTCATTGGAAAAATAATTATTCGGTGTTACATTCAGCCTTCGCATGGACTATTGTTCAGCTCATTTTCTGTTTTAAAGCTTTCTTTACGGCTTTGAAACCCTAAAAGTGATTTAAAACAAATGTGCTGCTAATATCCCAACTGTGACGTAATGTCTGACTATGAATGTGGAAAAAGGTATTACAGCTGTCATGGACTGTCATTTATTGGTTCTCTGACATGAGCTAGGTGTTTTTAAGGTGTGGCTCTGCTGCATTACCTAGGATCCGACCAATCAGTGTCTGCCCAGGTATGCAGTAGAAGGTTAGGCAAAATGCTAGCTTGCCTCCTTAAGGTTGTCTTGGAAATACGTGGTTGATGTCAGGGAACCACTGTCTGACAGTGTACAACAACATTGTTCCCATTTCCAACTGTCAGTATGGGATATTTCAGGGGCACTGTAGTCAATTTCTTCAATATAGTGGACCTCCCTATGGGAGGGGGTGGTGGCGGGCAAAAAAAAAAAATGAAGATCAAGAATATCTTGTTCTATGATGAAGGAAATATCGTAGAAAAATCAAATGAAGCATTCGTTTCTAAACTGGGCCTTTGCGCCATCAACAAAGGCAGTGTAACCTAACAGTAAAACTGGGAACTATGGACCAATATATTTTGGATTGCCTGAAACAAGACTCTTGAGGTCCGCCTTATCTTATTGTATCTCCCCAACAACGAAAGTCGAGAGATACTATGGTTTTGTTCCAGCGCCGCTGCCGCCACTGCACCCGCAGAGATTTTCTGTTCAAGGCTCTGGAAGCCACAATTATTACTGGAATTTTTTCCAATTTTACACAAGCGAAGATATTGATGTGACGATGCTCAAGACTAATATTCGCCAATTTTGGACGTCCAATACAGCTGCCAGCGGCCATTTTTCAGAACTTTGGGGATTGAGGAGATACACGACTTGGTCCCTGTGGCAACCACGTCATCTATTTTCCATCAATTTGCTTTCGTGATTTAGTGAGGCAAGTACCGCTTTAAAAAAATCCAAACGTTTTTGGAGGAAGAGAATTTCACAGATCTTTTGGTTTATTGTATGAGTAGTTATGATATGGAATGAGGTTCATATTAGGTGTTATTTTCCCACCTTCTTCATTGGACATCGAATATAGCTCCACTTTGATCTGCGATTGTCTCAATGGGAAAAGGGAATAAACCTGTCATTAGACTGTCAGATAATGGTTAACTGACATGATCTAGGTATTTTCAAGATGTGAATCCGCTGCTTTTCTTAGGATCTAGCCCTTCAGTGTCCGCATAGGTATGGAGTCGAAGGTTAGACAAAAGAGTCCTAGCTTGCCTCCTTAGCCGTGTCTTGGAAATACCTGGTTGATGTCAAGGAACCGTTATCTGACAGTTTACGACAACAGTGTTCCCATTTCCCACTGTTACTCTTGGGTATTAATGGGGCACTGTATCCAATTTCTGACAATGAAGGCCGGAAAACAAAGCTTAACAGAGACCTCATTCTGCGTCAGGAAAGCTTGTAACCTCCACCAAAGAATATTTCCTCGTTTTCCAGGCTTTCTGAATCCTTAGGAGGTTATAACATTTTTTCAGGTCCAACAATATATGAGTGCATTTTCCAAACTCATTGGAAAAATAATTATTCGGTGTTACATTCAGCCTTCGCATGGACTATTGTTCAGCTCATTTTCTGTTTTAAAGCTTTCTTTACGGCTTTGAAACCCTAAAAGTGATTTAAAACAAATGTGCTGCTAATATCCCAACTGTGACGTAATGTCTGACTATGAATGTGGAGAAAGGTACTACAGCTGTCATGGACTGTCATTTATTGGTTCTCTGACATGAGCTAGGTGTTTTTAAGGTGTGGCTCTGCTGCATTACCTAGGATCCGACCAATCAGTGTCTGCCCAGGTATGCAGTAGAAGGTTAGGCAAAATGCTAGCTTGCCTCCTTAAGGTTGTCTTGGAAATACGTGGTTGATGTCAGGGAACCACTGTCTGACAGTGTACAACAACATTGTTCCCATTTCCAACTGTCAGTATGGGATATTTCAGGGGCACTGTAGTCAATTTCTTCAATATAGTGGACCTCCCTATGGGAGGGGGTGGTGGCGGGCAAAAAAAAAAAATGAAGATCAAGAATATCTTGTTCTATGATGAAGGAAATATCGTAGAAAAATCAAATGAAGCATTCGTTTCTAAACTGGGCCTTTGCGCCATCAACAAAGGCAGTGTAACCTAACAGTAAAACTGGGAACTATGGACCAATATATTTTGGATTGCCTGAAACAAGACTCTTGAGGTCCGCCTTATCTTATTGTATCTCCCCAACAACGAAAGTCGAGAGATACTATGGTTTTGTTCCAGCGCCGCTGCCGCCACTGCACCCGCAGAGATTTTCTGTTCAAGGCTCTGGAAGCCACAATTATTACTGGAATTTTTTCCAATTTTACACAAGCGAAGATATTGATGTGACGATGCTCAAGACTAATATTCGCCAATTTTGGACGTCCAATACAGCTGCCAGCGGCCATTTTTCAGAACTTTGGGGATTGAGGAGATACACAACTTGGTCCCTGTGGCAACCACGTCATCTATTTTCCATCAATTTGCTTTCGTGATTTAGTGAGGCAAGTACCGCTTTAAAAAAATCCAAACGTTTTTGGAGGAAGAGAATTTCACAGATCTTTTGGTTTATTGTATGAGTAGTTATGATATGGAATGAGGTTCATATTAGGTGTTATTTTCCCACCTTCTTCATTGGACATCGAATATAGCTCCACTTTGATCTGCGATTGTCTCAATGGGAAAAGGGAATACACCTGTCATTAGACTGTCAGATAATGGTTAACTGACATGATCTAGGTATTTTCAAGATGTGAATCCGCTGCTTTTCTTAGGATCTAGCCCTTCAGTGTCCGCATAGGTATGGAGTCGAAGGTTAGACAAAAGAGTCCTAGCTTGCCTCCTTAGCCGTGTCTTGGAAATACCTGGTTGATGTCAAGGAACCGTTATCTGACAGTTTACGACAACAGTGTTCCCATTTCCCACTGTTACTCTTGGGTATTAATGGGGCACTGTATCCAATTTCTGACAATGAAGGCCGGAAAACAAAGCTGAACAGAGACCTCATTCTGCGTCAGGAAAGCTTGTAACCTCCACCAAAGAATATTTCCTCATTTTCCAGGCTTTCTGAATCCTTAGGAGGTTATAACATTTTTTCAGGTCCAACAATATATGAGTGCATTTTCCAAACTCATTGGAAAAATAATTATTCGGTGTTACATTCAGCCTTCGCATGGACTATTGTTCAGCTCATTTTCTGTTTTAAAGCTTTCTTTACGGCTTTGAAACCCTAAAAGTGATTTAAAACAAATGTGCTGCTAATATCCCAACTGTGACGTAATGTCTGACTATGAATGTGGAAAAAGGTATTACAGCTGTCATGGACTGTCATTTATTGGTTCTCTGACATGAGCTAGGTGTTTTTAAGGTGTGGCTCTGCTGCATTACCTAGGATCCGACCAATCAGTGTCTGCCCAGGTATGCAGTAGAAGGTTAGGCAAAATGCTAGCTTGCCTCCTTAAGGTTGTCTTGGAAATACGTGGTTGATGTCAGGGAACCACTGTCTGACAGTGTACAACAACATTGTTCCCATTTCCAACTGTCAGTATGGGATATTTCAGGGGCACTGTAGTCAATTTCTTCAATATAGTGGACCTCCCTATGGGAGGGGGTGGTGGCGGGCAAAAAAAAAAAATGAAGATCAAGAATATCTTGTTCTATGATGAAGGAAATATCGTAGAAAAATCAAATGAAACATTCGTTTCTAAACTGGGCCTTTGCGCCATCAACAAAGGCAGTGTAACCTAACAGTAAAACTGGGAACTATGGACCAATATATTTTGGATTGCCTGAAACAAGACTCTTGAGGTCCGCCTTATCTTATTGTATCTCCCCAACAACGAAAGTCGAGAGATACTATGGTTTTGTTCCAGCGCCGCTGCCGCCACTGCACCCGCAGAGATTTTCTGTTCAAGGCTCTGGAAGCCACAATTATTACTGGAATTTTTTCCAATTTTACACAAGCGAAGATATTGATGTGACGATGCTCAAGACTAATATTCGCCAATTTTGGACGTCCAATACAGCTGCCAGCGGCCATTTTTCAGAACTTTGGGGATTGAGGAGATACACGACTTGGTCCCTGTGGCAACCACGTCATCTATTTTCCATCAATTTGCTTTCGTGATTTAGTGAGGCAAGTACCGCTTTAAAAAAATGCAAACGTTTTTGGAGGAAGAGAATTTCACAGATCTTTTGGTTTATTGTATGAGTAGTTATGATATGGAATGAGGTTCATATTAGGTGTTATTTTCCCACCTTCTTCATTGGACATGGAATATAGCTCCACTTTGATCTGCGATTGTCTCAATGGGAAAAGGGAATACACCTGTCATTAGACTGTCAGATAATGGTTAACTGACATGATCTAGGTATTTTCAAGATGTGAATCCGCTGCTTTTCTTAGGATCTAGCCCTTCAGTGTCCGCATAGGTATGGAGTCGAAGGTTAGACAAAAGAGTCCTAGCTTGCCTCCTTAGCCGTGTCTTGGAAATACCTGGTTGATGTCAAGGAACCGTTATCTGACAGTTTACGACAACAGTGTTCCCATTTCCCACTGTTACTCTTGGGTATTAATGGGGCACTGTATCCAATTTCTGACAATGAAGGCCGGAAAACAAAGCTTAACAGAGACCTCATTCTGCGTCAGGAAAGCTTGTAACCTCCACCAAAGAATATTTCCTCGTTTTCCAGGCTTTCTGAATCCTTAGGAGGTTATAACATTTTTTCAGGTCCAACAATATATGAGTGCATTTTCCAAACTCATTGGAAAAATAATTATTCGGTGTTACATTCAGCCTTCGCATGGACTATTGTTCAGCTCATTTTCTGTTTTAAAGCTTTCTTTACGGCTTTGAAACCCTAAAAGTGATTGAAAACAAATGTGCTGCTAATATCCCAACTGTGACGTAATGTCTGACTATGAATGTGGAAAAAGGTACTACAGCTGTCATGGACTGTCATTTATTGGTTCTCTGACATGAGCTAGGTGTTTTTAAGGTGTGGCTCTGCTGCATTACCTAGGATCCGACCAATCAGTGTCTGCCCAGGTATGCAGTAGAAGGTTAGGCAAAATGCTAGCTTGCCTCCTTAAGGTTGTCTTGGAAATACGTGGTTGATGTCAGGGAACCACTGTCTGACAGTGTACAACAACATTGTTCCCATTTCCAACTGTCAGTATGGGATATTTCAGGGGCACTGTAGTCAATTTCTTCAATATAGTGGACCTCCCTATGGGAGGGGGTGGTGGCGGGCAAAAAAAAAAAATGAAGATCAAGAATATCTTGTTCTATGATGAAGGAAATATCGTAGAAAAATCAAATGAAGCATTCGTTTCTAAACTGGGCCTTTGCGCCATCAACAAAGGCAGTGTAACCTAACAGTAAAACTGGGAACTATGGACCAATATATTTTGGATTGCCTGAAACAAGACTCTTGAGGTCCGCCTTATCTTATTGTATCTCCCCAACAACGAAAGTCGAGAGATACTATGGTTTTGTTCCAGCGCCGCTGCCGCCACTGCACCCGCAGAGATTTTCTGTTCAAGGCTCTGGAAGCCACAATTATTACTGGAATTTTTTCCAATTTTACACAAGCGAAGATATTGATGTGACGATGCTCAAGACTAATATTCGCCAATTTTGGACGTCCAATACAGCTGCCAGCGGCCATTTTTCAGAACTTTGGGGATTGAGGAGATACACGACTTGGTCCCTGTGGCAACCACGTCATCTATTTTCCATCAATTTGCTTTCGTGATTTAGTGAGGCAAGTACCGCTTTAAAAAAATGCAAACGTTTTTGGAGGAAGAGAATTTCACAGATCTTTTGGTTTATTGTATGAGTAGTTATGATATGGAATGAGGTTCATATTAGGTGTTATTTTCCCACCTTCTTCATTGGACATGGAATATAGCTCCACTTTGATCTGCGATTGTCTCAATGGGAAAAGGGAATACACCTGTCATTAGACTGTCAGATAATGGTTAACTGACATGATCTAGGTATTTTCAAGATGTGAATCCGCTGCTTTTCTTAGGATCTAGCCCTTCAGTGTCCGCATAGGTATGGAGTCGAAGGTTAGACAAAAGAGTCCTAGCTTGCCTCCTTAGCCGTGTCTTGGAAATACCTGGTTGATGTCAAGGAACCGTTATCTGACAGTTTACGACAACAGTGTTCCCATTTCCCACTGTTACTCTTGGGTATTAATGGGGCACTGTATCCAATTTCTGACAATGAAGGCCGGAAAACAAAGCTTAACAGAGACCTCATTCTGCGTCAGGAAAGCTTGTAACCTCCACCAAAGAATATTTCCTCGTTTTCCAGGCTTTCTGAATCCTTAGGAGGTTATACTATTTTTTCAGGTCCAACAATATATGAGTGCATTTTCCAAACTCATTGGAAAAATAATTATTCGGTGTTACATTCAGCCTTCGCATGGACTATTGTTCAGCTCATTTTCTGTTTTAAAGCTTTCTTTACGGCTTTGAAACCCTAAAAGTGATTTAAAACAAATGTGCTGCTAATATCCCAACTGTGACGTAATGTCTGACTATGAATGTGGAAAAAGGTACTACAGCTGTCATGGACTGTCATTTATTGGTTCTCTGACATGAGCTAGGTGTTTTTAAGGTGTGGCTCTGCTGCATTACCTAGGATCCGACCAATCAGTGTCTGCCCAGGTATGCAGTAGAAGGTTAGGCAAAATGCTAGCTTGCCTCCTTAAGGTTGTCTTGGAAATACGTGGTTGATGTCAGGGAACCACTGTCTGACAGTGTACAACAACATTGTTCCCATTTCCAACTGTCAGTATGGGATATTTCAGGGGCACTGTAGTCAATTTCTTCAATATAGTGGACCTCCCTATGGGAGGGGGTGGTGGCGGGCAAAAAAAAAAAATGAAGATCAAGAATATCTTGTTCTATGATGAAGGAAATATCGTAGAAAAATCAAATGAAGCATTCGTTTCTAAACTGGGCCTTTGCGCCATCAACAAAGGCAGTGTAACCTAACAGTAAAACTGGGAACTATGGACCAATATATTTTGGATTGCCTGAAACAAGACTCTTGAGGTCCGCCTTATCTTATTGTATCTCCCCAACAACGAAAGTCGAGAGATACTATGGTTTTGTTCCAGCGCCGCTGCCGCCACTGCACCCGCAGAGATTTTCTGTTCAAGGCTCTGGAAGCCACAATTATTACTGGAATTTTTTCCAATTTTACACAAGCGAAGATATTGATGTGACGATGCTCAAGACTAATATTCGCCAATTTTGGACGTCCAATACAGCTGCCAGCGGCCATTTTTCAGAACTTTGGGGATTGAGGAGATACACGACTTGGTCCCTGTGGCAACCACGTCATCTATTTTCCATCAATTTGCTTTCGTGATTTAGTGAGGCAAGTACCGCTTTAAAAAAATCCAAACGTTTTTGGAGGAAGAGAATTTCACAGATCTTTTGGTTTATTGTATGAGTAGTTATGATATGGAATGAGGTTCATATTAGGTGTTATTTTCCCACCTTCTTCATTGGACATCGAATATAGCTCCACTTTGATCTGCGATTGTCTCAAAGGGAAAAGGGAATACACCTGTCATTAGACTGTCAGATAATGGTTAACTGACATGATCTAGGTATTTTCAAGATGTGAATCCGCTGCTTGTCTTAGGATCTAGCCCTTCAGTGTCCGCATAGGTATGGAGTCGAAGGTTAGACAAAAGAGTCCTAGCTTGCCTCCTTAGCCGTGTCTTGGAAATACCTGGTTGATGTCAAGGAACCGTTATCTGACAGTTTACGACAACAGTGTTCCCATTTCCCACTGTTACTCTTGGGTATTAATGGGGCACTGTATCCAATTTCTGACAATGAAGGCCGGAAAACAAAGCTTAACAGAGACCTCATTCTGCGTCAGGAAAGCTTGTAACCTCCACCAAAGAATATTTCCTCGTTTTCCAGGCTTTCTGAATCCTTAGGAGGTTATAACATTTTTTTCAGGTCCAACAATATATGAGTGCATTTTCCAAACTCATTGGAAAAATAATTATTCGGTGTTACATTCAGCCTTCGCATGGACTATTGTTCAGCTCATTTTCTGTTTTAAAGCTTTCTTTACGGCTTTGAAACCCTAAAAGTGATTTAAAACAAATGTGCTGCTAATATCCCAACTGTGACGTAATGTCTGACTATGAATGTGGAAAAAGGTATTACAGCTGTCATGGACTGTCATTTATTGGTTCTCTGACATGAGCTAGGTGTTTTTAAGGTGTGGCTCTGCTGCATTACCTAGGATCCGACCAATCAGTGTCTGCCCAGGTATGCAGTAGAAGGTTAGGCAAAATGCTAGCTTGCCTCCTTAAGGTTGTCTTGGAAATACGTGGTTGATGTCAGGGAACCACTGTCTGACAGTGTACAACAACATTGTTCCCATTTCCAACTGTCAGTATGGGATATTTCAGGGGCACTGTAGTCAATTTCTTCAATATAGTGGACCTCCCTATGGGAGGGGGTGGTGGCGGGCAAAAAAAAAAAATGAAGATCAAGAATATCTTGTTCTATGATGAAGGAAATATCGTAGAAAAATCAAATGAAGCATTCGTTTCTAAACTGGGCCTTTGCGCCATCAACAAAGGCAGTGTAACCTAACAGTAAAACTGGGAACTATGGACCAATATATTTTGGATTGCCTGAAACAAGACTCTTGAGGTCCGCCTTATCTTATTGTATCTCCCCAACAACGAAAGTCGAGAGATACTATGGTTTTGTTCCAGCGCCGCTGCCGCCACTGCACCCGCAGAGATTTTCTGTTCAAGGCTCTGGAAGCCACAATTATTACTGGAATTTTTTCCAATTTTACACAAGCGAAGATATTGATGTGACGATGCTCAAGACTAATATTCGCCAATTTTGGACGTCCAATACAGCTGCCAGCGGCCATTTTTCAGAACTTTGGGGATTGAGGAGATACACGACTTGGTCCCTGTGGCAACCACGTCATCTATTTTCCATCAATTTGCTTTCGTGATTTAGTGAGGCAAGTACCGCTTTAAAAAAATCCAAACGTTTTTGGAGGAAGAGAATTTCACAGATCTTTTGGTTTATTGTATGAGTAGTTATGATATGGAATGAGGTTCATATTAGGTGTTATTTTCCCACCTTCTTCATTGGACATCGAATATAGCTCCACTTTGATCTGCGATTGTCTCAATGGGAAAAGGGAATAAACCTGTCATTAGACTGTCAGATAATGGTTAACTGACATGATCTAGGTATTTTCAAGATGTGAATCCGCTGCTTTTCTTAGGATCTAGCCCTTCAGTGTCCGCATAGGTATGGAGTCGAAGGTTAGACAAAAGAGTCCTAGCTTGCCTCCTTAGCCGTGTCTTGGAAATACCTGGTTGATGTCAAGGAACCGTTATCTGACAGTTTACGACAACAGTGTTCCCATTTCCCACTGTTACTCTTGGGTATTAATGGGGCACTGTATCCAATTTCTGACAATGAAGGCCGGAAAACAAAGCTTAACAGAGACCTCATTCTGCGTCAGGAAAGCTTGTAACCTCCACCAAAGAATATTTCCTCGTTTTCCAGGCTTTCTGAATCCTTAGGAGGTTATAACATTTTTTCAGGTCCAACAATATATGAGTGCATTTTCCAAACTCATTGGAAAAATAATTATTCGGTGTTACATTCAGCCTTCGCATGGACTATTGTTCAGCTCATTTTCTGTTTTAAAGCTTTCTTTACGGCTTTGAAACCCTAAAAGTGATTTAAAACAAATGTGCTGCTAATATCCCAACTGTGACGTAATGTCTGACTATGAATGTGGAGAAAGGTACTACAGCTGTCATGGACTGTCATTTATTGGTTCTCTGACATGAGCTAGGTGTTTTTAAGGTGTGGCTCTGCTGCATTACCTAGGATCCGACCAATCAGTGTCTGCCCAGGTATGCAGTAGAAGATTAGGCAAAATGCTAGCTTGCCTCCTTAAGGTTGTCTTGGAAATACGTGGTTGATGTCAGGGAACCACTGTCTGACAGTGTACAACAACATTGTTCCCATTTCCAACTGTCAGTATGGGATATTTCAGGGGCACTGTAGTCAATTTCTTCAATATAGTGGACCTCCCTATGGGAGGGGGTGGTGGCGGGCAAAAAAAAAAAATGAAGATCAAGAATATCTTGTTCTATGATGAAGGAAATATCGTAGAAAAATCAAATGAAGCATTCGTTTCTAAACTGGGCCTTTGCGCCATCAACAAAGGCAGTGTAACCTAACAGTAAAACTGGGAACTATGGACCAATATATTTTGGATTGCCTGAAACAAGACTCTTGAGGTCCGCCTTATCTTATTGTATCTCCCCAACAACGAAAGTCGAGAGATACTATGGTTTTGTTCCAGCGCCGCTGCCGCCACTGCACCCGCAGAGATTTTCTGTTCAAGGCTCTGGAAGCCACAATTATTACTGGAATTTTTTCCAATTTTACACAAGCGAAGATATTGATGTGACGATGCTCAAGACTAATATTCGCCAATTTTGGACGTCCAATACAGCTGCCAGCGGCCATTTTTCAGAACTTTGGGGATTGAGGAGATACACGACTTGGTCCCTGTGGCAACCACGTCATCTATTTTCCATCAATTTGCTTTCGTGATTTAGTGAGGCAAGTACCGCTTTAAAAAAATCCAAACGTTTTTGGAGGAAGAGAATTTCACAGATCTTTTGGTTTATTGTATGAGTAGTTATGATATGGAATGAGGTTCATATTAGGTGTTATTTTCCCACCTTCTTCATTGGACATCGAATATAGCTCCACTTTGATCTGCGATTGTCTCAATGGGAAAAGGGAATACACCTGTCATTAGACTGTCAGATAATGGTTAACTGACATGATCTAGGTATTTTCAAGATGTGAATCCGCTGCTTGTCTTAGGATCTAGCCCTTCAGTGTCCGCATAGGTATGGAGTCGAAGGTTAGACAAAAGAGTCCTAGCTTGCCTCCTTAGCCGTGTCTTGGAAATACCTGGTTGATGTCAAGGAATCGTTATCTGACAGTTTACGACAACAGTGTTCCCATTTCCCACTGTTACTCTTGGGTATTAATGGGGCACTGTATCCAATTTCTGACAATGAAGGCCGGAAAACAAAGCTTAACAGAGACCTCATTCTGCGTCAAGAAAGCTTGTAACCTCCACCAAAGAATATTTCCTCGTTTTCCAGGCTTTCTGAATCCTTAGGAGGTTATAACATTTTTTCAGGTCCAACAATATATGAGTGCATTTTCCAAACTCATTGGAAAAATAATTATTTGGTGTTACATTCAGCCTTCGCATGGACTATTGTTCAGCTCATTTTCTGTTTTAAAGCTTTCTTTACGGCTTTGAAACCCTAAAAGTGATTTAAAACAAATGTGCTGCTAATATCCCAACTGTGACGTAATGTCTGACTATGAATGTGGAAAAAGGTACTACAGCTGTCATGGACTGTCATTTATTGGTTCTCTGACATGAGCTAGGTGTTTTTAAGGTGTGGCTCTGCTGCATTACCTAGGATCCGACCAATCAGTGTCTGCCCAGGTATGCAGTAGAAGGTTAGGCAAAATGCTAGCTTGCCTCCTTAAGGTTGTCTTGGAAATACGTGGTTGATGTCAGGGAACCACTGTCTGACAGTGTACAACAACATTGTTCCCATTTCCAACTGTCAGTATGGGATATTTCAGGGGCACTGTAGTCAATTTCTTCAATATAGTGGACCTCCCTATGGGAGGGGGTGGTGGCGGGCAAAAAAAAAAAATGAAGATCAAGAATATCTTGTCCTATGATAAAGGAAATATCGTAGAAAAATCAAATGAAGCATTCGTTTCTAAACTGGGCCTTTGCGCCATCAACAAAGGCAGTGTAACCTAACAGTAAAACCGGGAACTATGGACCAATATATTTTGGATTGCCTGAAACAAGACTCTTGAGGTCCGCCTTATCTTATTGTATCTCCCCAACAACGAAAGTCGAGAGATACTATGGTTTTGTTCCAGCGCCGCTGCCGCCACTGCACCCGCAGAGATTTTCTGTTCAAGGCTCTGGAAGCCACAATTATTACTGGAATTTTTTCCAATTTTACACAAGCGAAGATATTGATGTGACGATGCTCAAGACTAATATTCGCCAATTTTGGACGTCCAATACAGCTGCCAGCGGCTATTTTTCAGAACTTTGGGGATTGAGGAGATACACGACTTGGTCCCTGTGGCAACCACGTCATCTATTTTCCATCAATTTGCTTTCGTGATTTAGTGAGGCAAGTACCGCTTTAAAAAAATCCAAACGTTTTTGGAGGAAGAGAATTTCACAGATCTTTTGGTTTATTGTATGAGTAGTAATGATATGGAATGAGGTTCATATTAGGTGTTATTTTCCCACCTTCTTCATTGGACATCGAATATAGCTCCACTTTGATCTGCGATTGTCTCAATGGGAAAAGGGAATACACCTGTCATTAGACTGTCAGATAATGGTTAACTGACATGATCTAGGTATTTTCAAGATGTGAATCCGCTGCTTTTCTTAGGATCTAGCCCTTCAGTGTCCGCATAGGTATGGAGTCGAAGGTTAGACAAAATAGTCCTAGCTTGCCTCCTTAGCCGTGTCTTGGAAATACCTGGTTGATGTCAAGGAATCGTTATCTGACAGTTTACGACAACAGTGTTCCCATTTCCCACTGTTACTCTTGGGTATTAATGGGGCACTGTATCCAATTTCTGACAATGAAGGCCGGAAAACAAAGCTTAACAGAGACCTCATTCTGCGTCAGGAAAGCTTGTAACCTCCACCAAAGAATATTTCCTCGTTTTCCAGGCTTTCTGAATCCTTAGGAGGTTATAACATTTTTTCAGGTCCAACAATATATGAGTGCATTTTCCAAACTCATTGGAAAAATAATTATTTGGTGTTACATTCAGCCTTCGCATGGACTATTGTTCAGCTCATTTTCTGTTTTAAAGCTTTCTTTACGGCTTTGAAACCCTAAAAGTGATTTAAAACAATTGTGCTGCTAATATCCCAACTGTGACGTAATGTCTGACTATGAATGTGGAAAAAGGTACTACAGCTGTCATGGACTGTCATTTATTGGTTCTCTGACATGAGCTAGGTGTTTTTAAGGTGTGGCTCTGCTGCATTACCTAGGATCCGACCAATCAGTGTCTGCCCAGGTATGCAGTAGAAGGTTAGGCAAAATGCTAGCTTGCCTCCTTAAGGTTGTCTTGGAAATACGTGGTTGATGTCAGGGAACCACTGTCTGACAGTGTACAACAACATTGTTCCCATTTCCAACTGTCAGTATGGGATATTTCAGGGGCACTGTAGTCAATTTCTTCAATATAGTGGACCTCCCTATGGGAGGGGGTGGTGGCAGGCAAAAAAAAAAAAATGAAGATCAAGAATATCTTGTTCTATGATGAAGGAAATATCGTAGAAAAATCAAATGAAGCATTCGTTTCTAAACTGGGCCTTTGCGCCATCAACAAAGGCAGTGTAACCTAACAGTAAAACTGGGAACTATGGACCAATATATTTTGGATTGCCTGAAACAAGACTCTTGAGGTCCGCCTTATCTTATTGTATCTCCCCAACAACGAAAGTCGAGAGATACTATGGTTTTGTTCCAGCGCCGCTGCCGCCACTGCACCCGCAGAGATTTTCTGTTCAAGGCTCTGGAAGCCACAATTATTACTGGAATTTTTTCCAATTTTACACAAGCGAAGATATTGATGTGACGATGCTCAAGACTAATATTCGCCAATTTTGGACGTCCAATACAGCTGCCAGCGGCCATTTTTCAGAACTTTGGGGATTGAGGAGATACACGACTTGGTCCCTGTGGCAACCACATCATCTATTTTCCATCAATTTGCTTTCGTGATTTAGTGAGGCAAGTACCGCTTTAAAAAAATCCAAACGTTTTTTGAGGAAGAGAATTTCACAGATCTTTTGGTTTATTGTATGAGTAGTTATGATATGGAATGAGGTTCATATTAGGTGTTATTTTCCCACCTTCTTCATTGGACATCAAATATAGCTCCACTTTGATCTGCGATTGTCTCAATGGGAAAAGGGAATACACCTGTCATTAGACTGTCAGATAATGGTTAACTGACATGATCTAGGTATTTTCAAGATGTGAATCCGCTGCTTTTCTTAGGATCTAGCCCTTCAGTGTCCGCATAGGTATGGAGTCGAAGGTTAGACAAAAGAGTCCTAGCTTGCCTCCTTAGCCGTGTCTTGGAAATACCTGGTTGATGTCAAGGAACCGTTATCTGACAGTTTACGACAACAGTGTTCCCATTTCCCACTGTTACTCTTGGGTATTAATGGGGCACTGTATCCAATTTCTGACAATGAAGGCCGGAAAACAAAGCTTAACAGAGACCTCATTCTGCGTCAGGAAAGCTTGTAACCTCCACCAAAGAATATTTCCTCGTTTTCCAGGCTTTCTGAATCCTTAGGAGGTTATAACATTTTTTCAGGTCCAACAATATATGAGTGCATTTTCCAAACTCATTGGAAAAATAATTATTCGGTGTTACATTCAGCCTTCGCATGGACTATTGTTCAGCTCATTTTCTGTTTTAAAGCTTTCTTTACGGCTTTGAAACCCTAAAAGTGATTTAAAACAAATGTGCTGCTAATATCCCAACTGTGACGTAATGTCTGACTATGAATGTGGAAAAAGGTACTACAGCTGTCATGGACTGTCATTTATTGGTTCTCTGACATGAGCTAGGTGTTTTTAAGGTGTGGCTCTGCTGCATTACCTAGGATCCGACCAATCAGTGTCTGCCCAGGTATGCAGTAGAAGGTTAGGCAAAATGCTAGCTTGCCTCCTTAAGGTTGTCTTGGAAATACGTGGTTGATGTCAGGGAACCACTGTCTGACAGTGTACAACAACATTGTTCCCATTTCCAACTGTCAGTATGGGATATTTCAGGGGCACTGTAGTCAATTTCTTCAATATAGTGGACCTCCCTATGGGAGGGGGTGGTGGCGGGCAAAAAAAAAAAATGAAGATCAAGAATATCTTGTTCTATGATGAAGGAAATATCGTAGAAAAATCAAATGAAGCATTCGTTTCTAAACTGGGCCTTTGCGCCATCAACAAAGGCAGTGTAACCTAACAGTAAAACTGGAAACTATGGACCAATATATTTTGGATTGCCTGAAACAAGACTCTTGAGGTCCGCCTTATCTTATTGTATCTCCCCAACAACGAAAGTCGAGAGATACTATGGTTTTGTTCCAGCGCCGCTGCCGCCACTGCACCCGCAGAGATTTTCTGTTCAAGGCTCTGGAAGCCACAATTATTACTGGAATTTTTTCCAATTTTACACAAGCGAAGATATTGATGTGACGATGCTCAAGACTAATATTCGCCAATTTTGGACGTCCAATACAGCTGCCAGCGGCCATTTTTCAGAACTTTGGGGATTGAGGAGATACACGACTTGGTCCCTGTGGCAACCACGTCATCTATTTTCCATCAATTTGCTTTCGTGATTTAGTGAGGCAAGTACCGCTTTAAAAAAATGCAAACGTTTTTGGAGGAAGAGAATTTCACAGATCTTTTGGTTTATTGTATGAGTAGTTATGATATGGAATGAGGTTCATATTAGGTGTTATTTTCCCACCTTCTTCATTGGACATGAAATATAGCTCCACTTTGATCTGCGATTGTCTCAATGGGAAAAGGGAATACACCTGTCATTAGACTGTCAGATAATGGTTAACTGACATGATCTAGGTATTTTCAAGATGTGAATCCGCTGCTTTTCTTAGGATCTAGCCCTTCAGTGTCCGCATAGGTATGGAGTCGAAGGTTAGACAAAAGAGTCCTAGCTTGCCTCCTTAGCCGTGTCTTGGAAATACCTGGTTGATGTCAAGGAACCGTTATCTGACAGTTTACGACAACAGTGTTCCCATTTCCCACTGTTACTCTTGGGTATTAATGGGGCACTGTATCCAATTTCTGACAATGAAGGCCGGAAAACAAAGCTTAACAGAGACCTCATTCTGCGTCAGGAAAGCTTGTAACCTCCACCAAAGAATATTTCCTCGTTTTCCAGGCTTTCTGAATCCTTAGGAGGTTATAACATTTTTTCAGGTCCAACAATATATGAGTGCATTTTCCAAACTCATTGGAAAAATAATTATTCGGTGTTACATTCAGCCTTCGCATGGACTATTGTTCAGCTCATTTTCTGTTTTAAAGCTTTCTTTACGGCTTTGAAACCCTAAAAGTGATTTAAAACAAATGTGCTGCTAATATCCCAACTGTGACGTAATGTCTGACTATGAATGTGGAGAAAGGTAGTACAGCTGTCATGGACTGTCATTTATTGGTTCTCTGACATGAGCTAGGTGTTTTTAAGGTGTGGCTCTGCTGCATTACCTAGGATCTGACCAATCAGTGTCTGCCCAGGTATGCAGTAGAAGGTTAGGCAAAATGCTAGCTTGCCTCCTTAAGGTTGTCTTGGAAATACGTGGTTGATGTCAGGGAACCACTGTCTGACAGTGTACAACAACATTGTTCCCATTTCCAACTGTCAGTATGGGATATTTCAGGGGCACTGTAGTCAATTTCTTCAATATAGTGGACCTCCCTATGGGAGGGGGTGGTGGCGGGCAAAAAAAAAAAATGAAGATCAAGAATATCTTGTTCTATGATGAAGGAAATATCGTAGAAAAATCAAATGAAGCATTCGTTTCTAAACTGGGCCTTTGCGCCATCAACAAAGGCAGTGTAACCTAACAGTAAAACTGGGAACTATGGACCAATATATTTTGGATTGCCTGAAACAAGACTCTTGAGGTCCGCCTTATCTTATTGTATCTCCCCAACAACGAAAGTCGAGAGATACTATGGTTTTGTTCCAGCGCCGCTGCCGCCACTGCACCCGCAGAGATTTTCTGTTCAAGGCTCTGGAAGCCACAATTATTACTGGAATTTTTTCCAATTTTACACAAGCGAAGATATTGATGTGACGATGCTCAAGACTAATATTCGCCAATTTTGGACGTCCAATACAGCTGCCAGCGGCCATTTTTCAGAACTTTGGGGATTGAGGAGATACACGACTTGGTCCCTGTGGCAACCACGTCATCTATTTTCCATCAATTTGCTTTCGTGATTTAGTGAGGCAAGTACCGCTTTAAAAAAATCCAAACGTTTTTGGAGGAAGAGAATTTCACAGATCTTTTGGTTTATTGTATGAGTAGTTATGATATGGAATGAGGTTCATATTAGGTGTTATTTTCCCACCTTCTTCATTGGACATCGAATATAGCTCCACTTTGATCTGCGATTGTCTCAATGGGAAAAGGGAATACACCTGTCATTAGACTGTCAGATAATGGTTAACTGACATGATCTAGGTATTTTCAAGATGTGAATCCGCTGCTTTTCTTAGGATCTAGCCCTTCAGTGTCCGCATAGGTATGGAGTCGAAGGTTAGACAAAAGAGTCCTAGCTTGCCTCCTTAGCCGTGTCTTGGAAATACCTGGTTGATGTCAAGGAACCGTTATCTGACAGTTTACGACAACAGTGTTCCCATTTCCCACTGTTACTCTTGGGTATTAATGGGGCACTGTATTCAATTTCTGCCAATGAAGGCCGGAAAACAAAGCTTAACAGAGACCTCATTCTGCGTCAGGAAAGCTTGTAACCTCCACCAAAGAATATTTCCTCGTTTTCCAGGCTTTCTGAATCCTTAGGAGGTTATAACATTTTTTCAGGTCCAACAATATATGAGTGCATTTTCCAAACTCATTGGAAAAATAATTATTCGGTGTTACATTCAGCCTTCGCATGGACTATTGTTCAGCTCATTTTCTGTTTTAAAGCTTTCTTTACGGCTTTGAAACCCTAAAAGTGATTTAAAACAAATGTGCTGCTAATATCCCAACTGTGACGTAATGTCTGACTATGAATGTGGAAAAAGGTACTACAGCTGTCATGGACTGTCATTTATTGGTTCTCTGACATGAGCTAGGTGTTTTTAAGGTGTGGCTCTGCTGCATTACCTAGGATCCGTCCAATCAGTGTCTGCCCAGGTATGCAGTAGAAGGTTAGGCAAAATGCTAGCTTGCCTCCTTAAGGTTGTCTTGGAAATACGTGGTTGATGTCAGGGAACCACTGTCTGACAGTGTACAACAACATTGTTCCCATTTCCAACTGTCAGTATGGGATATTTCAGGGGCACTGTAGTCAATTTCTTCAATATAGTGGACCTCCCTATGGGAGGGGGTGGTGGCGGGCAAAAAAAAAAAATGAAGATCAAGAATATCTTGTTCTATGATGAAGGAAATATCGTAGAAAAATCAAATGAAGCATTCGTTTCTAAACTGGGCCTTTGCGCCATCAACAAAGGCAGTGTAACCTAACAGTAAAACTGGGAACTATGGACCAATATATTTTGGATTGCCTGAAACAAGACTCTTGAGGTCCGCCTTATCTTATTGTATCTCCCCAACAACGAAAGTCGAGAGATACTATGGTTTTGTTCCAGCGCCGCTGCCGCCACTGCACCCGCAGAGATTTTCTGTTCAAGGCTCTGGAAGCCACAATTATTACTGGAATTTTTTCCAATTTTACACAAGCGAAGATATTGATGTGACGATGCTCAAGACTAATATTCGCCAATTTTGGACGTCCAATACAGCTGCCAGCGGCCATTTTTCAGAACTTTGGGGATTGAGGAGATACACGACTTGGTCCCTGTGGCAACCACGTCATCTATTTTCCATCAATTTGCTTTCGTGATTTAGTGAGGCAAGTACCGCTTTAAAAAAATCCAAACGTTTTTGGAGGAAGAGAATTTCACAGATCTTTTGGTTTATTGTATGAGTTGTTATGATATGGAATGAGGTTCATATTAGGTGTTATTTTCCCACCTTCTTCATTGGACATCGAATATAGCTCCACTTTGATCTGCGATTGTCTCAATGGGAAAAGGGAATACACCTGTCATTAGACTGTCAGATAATGGTTAACTGACATGATCTAGGTATTTTCAAGATGTGAATCTGCTGCTTGTCTTAGGATCTAGCCCTTCAGTGTCCGCATAGGTATGGAGTCGAAGGTTAGACAAAAGAGTCCTAGCTTGCCTCCTTAGCCGTGTCTTGGAAATACCTGGTTGATGTCAAGGAACCGTTATCTGACAGTTTACGACAACAGTGTTCCCATTTCCCACTGTTACTCTTGGGTATTAATGGGGCACTGTATCCAATTTCTGACAATGAAGGCCGGAAAACAAAGCTTAACAGAGACCTCATTCTGCGTCAGGAAAGCTTGTAACCTCCACCAAAGAATATTTCCTCGTTTTCCAGGCTTTCTGAATCCTTAGGAGGTTATAACATTTTTTCAGGTCCAACAATATATGAGTGCATTTTCCAAACTCATTGGAAAAATAATTATTCGGTGTTACATTCAGCCTTCGCATGGACTATTGTTCAGCTCATTTTCTGTTTTAAAGCTTTCTTTACGGCTTTGAAACCCTAAAAGTGATTTAAAACAAATGTGCTGCTAATATCCCAACTGTGACGTAATGTCTGACTATGAATGTGGAAAAAGGTACTACAGCTGTCATGGACTGTCATTTATTGGTTCTCTGACATGAGCTAGGTGTTTTTAAGGTGTGGCTCTGCTGCATTACCTAGGATCCGACCAATCAGTGTCTGCCCAGGTATGCAGTAGAAGGTTAGGCAAAATGCTAGCTTGCCTCCTTAAGGTTGTCTTGGAAATACGTGGTTGATGTCAGGGAACCACTGTCTGACAGTGTACAACAACATTGTTCCCATTTCCAACTGTGAGTATGGGATATTTCAGGGGCACTGTAGTCAATTTCTTCAATATAGTGGACCTCCCTATGGGAGGGGGTGGTGGCGGGCAAAAAAAAAAAATGAAGATCAAGAATATCTTGTTCTATGATGAAGGAAATATCGTAGAAAAATCAAATGAAGCATTCGTTTCTAAACTGGGCCTTTGCGCCATCAACAAAGGCAGTGTAACCTAACAGTAAAACTGGGAACTATGGACCAATATATTTTGGATTGCCTGAAACAAGACTCTTGAGGACCGCCTTATCTTATTGTATCTCCCCAACAACGAAAGTCGAGAGATACTATGGTTTTGTTCCAGCGCCGCTGCCGCCACTGCACCCGCAGAGATTTTCTGTTCAAGGCTCTGGAAGCCACAATTATTACTGGAATTTTTTCCAATTTTACACAAGCGAAGATATTGATGTGACGATGCTCAAGACTAATATTCGCCAATTTTGGACGTCCAATACAGCTGCCAGCGGCCATTTTTCAGAACTTTGGGGATTGAGGAGATACACGACTTGGTCCCTGTGGCAACCACATCATCTATTTTCCATCAATTTGCTTTCGTGATTTAGTGAGGCAAGTACCGCTTTAAAAAAATCCAAACGTTTTTGGAGGAAGAGAATTTCACAGATCTTTTGGTTTATTGTATGAGTAGTTATGATATGGAATGAGGTTCATATTAGGTGTTATTTTCCCACCTTCTTCATTGGACATCGAATATAGCTCCACTTTGATCTGCGATTGTCTCAATGGGAAAAGGGAATACACCTGTCATTAGACTGTCAGATAATGGTTAACTGACATGATCTAGGTATTTTCAAGATGTGAATCCGCTGCTTTTCTTAGGATCTAGCCCTTCAGTGTCCGCATAGGTATGGAGTCGAAGGTTAGACAAAAGAGTCCTAGCTTGCCTCCTTAGCCGTGTCTTGGAAATACCTGGTTGATGTCAAGGAACCGTTATCTGACAGTTTACGACAACAGTGTTCCCATTTCCCACTGTTACTCTTGGGTATTAATGGGGCACTGTATCCAATTTCTGACAATGAAGGCCAGAAAACAAAGCTTAACGGAGACCTCATTCTGCGTCAGGAAAGCTTGTAACCTCCACCAAAGAATATTTCCTCGTTTTCCAGGCTTTCTGAATCCTTAGGAGGTTATAACATTTTTTCAGGTCCAACAATATATGAGTGCATTTTCCAAACTCATTGGAAAAATAATTATTCGGTGTTACATTCAGCCTTCGCATGGACTATTGTTCAGCTCATTTTCTGTTTTAAAGCTTTCTTTACGGCTTTGAAACCCTAAAAGTGATTTAAAACAAATGTGCTGCTAATATCCCAACTGTGACGTAATGTCTGACTATGAATGTGGAAAAAGGTACTACAGCTGTCATGGACTGTCATTTATTGGTTCTCTGACATGAGCTAGGTGTTTTTAAGGTGTGGCTCTGCTGCATTACCTAGGATCCGACCAATCAGTGTCTGCCCAGGTATGCAGTAGAAGGTTAGGCAAAATGCTAGCTTGCCTCCTTAAGGTTGTCTTGGAAATACGTGGTTGATGTCAGGGAACCACTGTCTGACAGTGTACAACAACATTGTTCCCATTTCCAACTGTCAGTTTGGGATATTTCAGGGGCACTGTAGTCAATTTCTTCAATATAGTGGACCTCCCTATGGGAGGGGGTGGTGGCGGGCAAAAAAAAAAAATGAAGATCAAGAATATCTTGTTCTATGATGAAGGAAATATCGTAGAAAAATCAAATGAAGCATTCGTTTCTAAACTGGGCCTTTGCGCCATCAACAAAGGCAGTGTAACCTAACAGTAAAACTGGGAACTATGGACCAATATATTTTGGATTGCCTGAAACAAGACTCTTGAGGACCGCCTTATCTTATTGTATCTCCCCAACAAAGAAAGTCGAGAGATACTATGGTTTTGTTCCAGCGCCGCTGCCGCCACTGCACCCGCAGAGATTTTCTGTTCAAGGCTCTGGAAGCCACAATTATTACTGGAATTTTTTCCAATTTTACACAAGCGAAGATATTGATGTGACGATGCTCAAGACTAATATTCGCCAATTTTGGACGTCCAATACAGCTGCCAGCGGCCATTTTTCAGAACTTTGGGGATTGAGGAGATACACGACTTGGTCCCTGTGGCAACCACGTCATCTATTTTCCATCAATTTGCTTTCGTGATTTAGTGAGGCAAGTAAAAAATCCAAACGTTTTTGGAGGAAGAGAATTTCACAGATCTTTTGGTTTATTGTATGAGTAGTTATGATATGGAATGAGGTTCATATTAGGTGTTATTTTCCCACCTTCTTCATTGGACATCGAATATAGCTCCACTTTGATCTGCGATTGTCTAAATGGGAAAAGGGAATACACCTGTCATTAGACTGTCAGATAATGGTTAACTGACATGATCTAGGTATTTTCAAGATGTGAATCCGCTGCTTTTCTTAGGATCTAGCCCTTCAGTGTCCGCATAGGTATGGAGTCGAAGGTTAGACAAAAGAGTCCTAGCTTGCCTCCTTAGCCGTGTCTTGGAAATACCTGGTTGATGTCAAGGAACCGTTATCTGACAGTTTACGACAACAGTGTTCCCATTTCCCACTGTTACTCTTGGGTATTAATGGGGCACTGTATTCAATTTCTGCCAATGAAGGCCGGAAAACAAAGCTTAACAGAGACCTCATTCTGCGTCAGGAAAGCTTGTAACCTCCACCAAAAAATGTTCCCTAGTTCTACAGGCTTTATGAATCTCTAGGAGGTAATAACATTTTTTCAGGTCCAACAATATATGAGCACATTTTCCAAACTCATTGGAGAAATAATTATTCGGTGTTACATTCAGCCTCCGCATGGACTATTGTTCAGCTCATTTTCTGTTTTAAAGCTGTCTTAACGGGTTTGAAACCCTAAAAGTGATTTAAAACAAATGTGCTGCTAATATCCCAACTGTGACGTAATGTCTGACTATGAATGTGGAAAAAGGTACTACAGCTGTCATGGACTGTCATTTATTGGTTCTCTGACATGAGCTAGGTGTTTTTAAGGTGTGGCTCTGCTGCATTACCTAGGATCTGACCAATCAGTGTCTGCCCAGGTATGCAGTAGAAGGTTAGGCAAAATGCTAGCTTGCCTCCTTAAGGCTGTCTTGGAAATACCTGGTTGATGTCAGGGAACCACTGTCTGACATTGTACAACAACATTGTTCCCATTTCCAACTGTCAGTATGGGATATTTCAGGGGCACTGTAGTCAATTTCTTCAATATAGTGGACCTCCCTATGGGAGGGGGTGGTGGCGGGCAAAAAAAAAAAATGAAGATCAAGAATATCTTGTTCTATGATGAAGGAAATATCGTAGAAAAATCAAATGAAGCATTCGTTTCTAAACTGGGCCTTTGCGCCATCAACAAAGGCAGTGTAACCTAACAGTAAAACTGGGAACTATGGACCAATATATTTTGGATTGCCTGAAACAAGACTCTTGAGGTCCGCCTTATCTTATTGTATCTCCCCAACAACGAAAGTCGAGAGATACTATGGTTTTGTTCCAGCGCCGCTGCCGCCACTGCACCCGCAGAGATTTTCTGTTCAAGGCTCTGGAAGCCACAATTATTACTGGAATTTTTTCCAATTTTACACAAGCGAAGATATTGATGTGACGATGCTCAAGACTAATATTCGCCAATTTTGGACGTCCAATACAGCTGCCAGCGGCCATTTTTCAGAACTTTGGGGATTGAGGAGATACACGACTTGGTCCCTGTGGCAACCACGTCATCTATTTTCCATCAATTTGCTTTCGTGATTTAGTGAGGCAAGTACCGCTTTAAAAAAATCCAAACGTTTTTGGAGGAAGAGAATTTCACAGATCTTTTGGTTAATTGTATGAGTAGTTATGATATGGAATGAGGTTCATATTAGGTGTTATTTTCCCACCTTCTTCATTGGACATCGAATATAGCTCCACTTTGATCTGCGATTGTCTCAATGGGAAAAGGGAATACACCTGTCATTAGACTGTCAGATAATGGTTAACTGACATGATCTAGGTATTTTCAAGATGTGAATCCGCTGCTTGTCTTAGGATCTAGCCCTTCAGTGTCCGCATAGGTATGGAGTCGAAGGTTAGACAAAAGAGTCCTAGCTTGCCTCCTTAGCCGTGTCTTGGAAATACCTGGTTGATGTCAAGGAACCGTTATCTGACAGTTTACGACAACAGTGTTCCCATTTCCCACTGTTACTCTTGGGTATTAATGGGGCACTGTATCCAATTTCTGACAATGAAGGCCGGAAAACAAAGCTTAACAGAGACCTCATTCTGCGTCAGGAAAGCTTGTAACCTCCACCAAAGAATATTTCCTCGTTTTCCAGGCTTTCTGAATCCTTAGGAGGTTATAACATTTTTTCAGGTCCAACAATATATGAGTGCATTTTCCAAACTCATTGGAAAAATAATTATTCGGTGTTACATTCAGCCTTCGCATGGACTATTGTTCAGCTCATTTTCTGTTTTAAAGCTTTCTTTACGGCTTTGAAACCCTAAAAGTGATTTAAAACAAATGTGCTGCTAATATCCCAACTGTGACGTAATGTCTGACTATGAATGTGGAAAAAGGTACTACAGCTGTCATGGACTGTCATTTATTGGTTCTCTGACATGAGCTAGGTGTTTTTAAGGTGTGGCTCTGCTGCATTACCTAGGATCCGACCAATCAGTGTCTGCCCAGGTATGCAGTAGAAGGTTAGGCAAAATGCTAGCTTGCCTCCTTAAGGTTGTCTTGGAAATACGTGGTTGATGTCAGGGAACCACTGTCTGACAGTGTACAACAACATTGTTCCCATTTCCAACTGTCAGTATGGGATATTTCAGGGGCACTGTAGTCAATTTCTTCAATATAGTGGACCTCCCTATGGGAGGGGGTGGTGGCGGGCAAAAAAAAAAAATGAAGATCAAGAATATCTTGTTCTATGATGAAGGAAATATCGTAGAAAAATCAAATGAAGCATTCGTTTCTAAACTGGGCCTTTGCGCCATCAACAAAGGCAGTGTAACCTAACAGTAAAACTGGGAACTATGGACCAATATATTTTGGATTGCCTGAAACAAGACTCTTGAGGACCGCCTTATCTTATTGTATCTCCCCAACAACGAAAGTCGAGAGATACTATGGTTTTGTTCCAGCGCCGCTGCCGCCACTGCACCCGCAGAGATTTTCTGTTCAAGGCTCTGGAAGCCACAATTATTACTGGAATTTTTTCCAATTTTACACAAGCGAAGATATTGATGTGACGATGCTCAAGACTAATATTCGCCAATTTTGGACGTCCAATACAGCTGCCAGCGGCCATTTTTCAGAACTTTGGGGATTGAGGAGATACACGACTTGGTCCCTGTGGCAACCACGTCATCTATTTTCCATCAATTTGCTTTCGTGATTTAGTGAGGCAAGTACCGCTTTTAAAAAATCCAAACGTTTTTGGAGGAAGAGAATTTCACAGATCTTTTGGTTTATTGTATGAGTAGTTATGATATGGAATGAGGTTCATATTAGGTGTTATTTTCCCACCTTCTTCATTGGACATCGAATATAGCTCCACTTTGATCTGCGATTGTCTAAATGGGAAAAGGGAATACACCTGTCATTAGACTGTCAGATAATGGTTAACTGACATGATCTAGGTATTTTCAAGATGTGAATCCGCTGCTTTTCTTAGGATCTAGCCCTTCAGTGTCCGCATAGGTATGGAGTCGAAGGTTAGACAAAAGAGTCCTAGCTTGCCTCCTTAGCCGTGTCTTGGAAATACCTGGTTGATGTCAAGGAACCGTTATCTGACAGTTTACGACAACAGTGTTCCCATTTCCCACTGTTACTCTTGGGTATTAATGGGGCACTGTATTCAATTTCTGCCAAAGAAGCCCGGAAAACAAAGCTTAACAGAGATCTCATTTTGCGTCAGGAAAGCTTGTAACCTCCACCAAAAAATGTTCCCTAGTTCTTCAGGCTTCATGAATCTCTAGGAGGTAATAACATTTTTTCAGGTCCAACAATATATGAGCACATTTTCCAAACTCATTGGAGAAATAATTATTCGGTGTTACATTCAGCCTTCGCATGGACTGTTGTTCAGCTCATTTTCTGTTTTAAAGCTTTCTTTACGGCTTTGAAACCCTAAAAGTGATTGAAAACAAATGTGCTGCTAATATCCCAACTATGACGTAATGTCTGACTTTCAATGTGGAAAAAGGAACTACAGCTGTCATGGACTGTCATTTATTGGTTCTCTGACATGAGCTAGGTGTTTTTAAGGTGTGGCTCTGCTGCATTACCTAGGATCCGACCAATCAGTGTCTGCCCAGGTATGCAGTAGAAGGTTAGGCAAAATGCTAGCTTGCCTCCTTAAGGTTGTCTTGGAAATACGTGGTTGATGTCAGGGAACCACTGTCTGACAGTGTACAACAACATTGTTCCCATTTCCAACTGTCAGTATGGGATATTTCAGGGGCACTGTAGTCAATTTCTTCAATATAGTGGACCTCCCTATGGGAGGGGGTGGTGGCGGGCAAAAAAAAAAAATGAAGATCAAGAATATCTTGTTCTATGATGAAGGAAATATCGTAGAAAAATCAAATGAAGCATTCGTTTCTAAACTGGGCCTTTGCGCCATCAACAAAGGCAGTGTAACCTAACAGTAAAACTGGGAACTATGGACCAATATATTTTGGATTGCCTGAAACAAGACTCTTGAGGTCCGCCTTATCTTATTGTATCTCCCCAACAACGAAAGTCGAGAGATACTATGGTTTTGTTCCAGCGCCGCTGCCGCCACTGCACCCGCAGAGATTTTCTGTTCAAGGCTCTGGAAGCCACAATTATTACTGGAATTTTTTCCAATTTTACACAAGCGAAGATATTGATGTGACGATGCTCAAGACTAATATTCGCCAATTTTGGACGTCCAATACAGCTGCCAGCGGCCATTTTTCAGAACTTTGGGGATTGAGGAGATACACGACTTGGTCCCTGTGGCAACCACGTCATCTATTTTCCATCAATTTGCTTTCGTGATTTAGTGAGGCAAGTACCGCTTTAAAAAAATCCAAACGTTTTTGGAGGAAGAGAATTTCACAGATCTTTTGGTTAATTGTATGAGTAGTTATGATATGGAATGAGGTTCATATTAGGTGTTATTTTCCCACCTTCTTCATTGGACATCGAATATAGCTCCACTTTGATCTGCGATTGTCCCAATGGGAAAAGGGAATACACCTGTCATTAGACTGTCAGATAATGGTTAACTGACATGATCTAGGTATTTTCAAGATGTGAATCCGCTGCTTGTCTTAGGATCTAGCCCTTCAGTGTCCGCATAGGTATGGAGTCGAAGGTTAGACAAAAGAGTCCTAGCTTGCCTCCTTAGCCGTGTCTTGGAAATACCTGGTTGATGTCAAGGAACCGTTATCTGACAGTTTACGACAACAGTGTTCCCATTTCCCACTGTTACTCTTGGGTATTAATGGGGCACTGTATCCAATTTCTGACAATGAAGGCCGGAAAACAAAGCTTAACAGAGACCTCATTCTGCGTCAGGAAAGCTTGTAACCTCCACCAAAGAATATTTCCTCGTTTTCCAGGCTTTCTGAATCCTTAGGAGGTTATAACATTTTTTCAGGTCCAACAATATATGAGTGCATTTTCCAAACTCATTGGAAAAATAATTATTCGGTGTTACATTCAGCCTTCGCATGGACTATTGTTCAGCTCATTTTCTGTTTTAAAGCTTTCTTTACGGCTTTGAAACCCTAAAAGTGATTTAAAACAAATGTGCTGCTAATATCCCAACTGTGACGTAATGTCTGACTATGAATGTGGAAAAAGGTACTACAGCTGTCATGGACTGTCATTTATTGGTTCTCTGACATGAGCTAGGTGTTTTTAAGGTGTGGCTCTGCTGCATTACCTAGGATCCGACCAATCAGTGTCTGCCCAGGTATGCAGTAGAAGGTTAGGCAAAATGCTAGCTTGCCTCCTTAAGGTTGTCTTGGAAATACGTGGTTGATGTCAGGGAACCACTGTCTGACAGTGTACAACAACATTGTTCCCATTTCCAACTGTCAGTATGGGATATTTCAGGGGCACTGTAGTCAATTTCTTCAATATAGTGGACCTCCCTATGGGAGGGGGTGGTGGCGGGCAAAAAAAAAAATGAAGATCAAGAATATCTTGTTCTATGATGAAGGAAATATCGTAGAAAAATCAAATGAAGCATTCGTTTCTAAACTGGGCCTTTGCGCCATCAACAAAGGCAGTGTAACCTAACAGTAAAACTGGGAACTATGGACCAATATATTTTGGATTGCCTGAAACAAGACTCTTAAGGACCGCCTTATCTTATTGTATCTCCCCAACAACGAAAGTCGAGAGATACTATGGTTTTGTTCCAGCGCCGCTGCCGCCACTGCACCCGCAGAGATTTTCTGTTCAAGGCTCTGGAAGCCACAATTATTACTGGAATTTTTTCCAATTTTACACAAGCGAAGATATTGATGTGACGATGCTCAAGACTAATATTCGCCAATTTTGGACGTCCAATACAGCTGCCAGCGGCCATTTTTCAGAACTTTGGGGATTGAGGAGATACACGACTTGGTCCCTGTGGCAACCACGTCATCTATTTTCCATCAATTTGCTTTCGTGATTTAGTGAGGCAAGTACCGCTTTTAAAAAATCCAAACGTTTTTGGAGGAAGAGAATTTCACAGATCTTTTGGTTTATTGTATGAGTAGTTATGATATGGAATGAGGTTCATATTAGGTGTTATTTTCCCACCTTCTTCATTGGACATCGAATATAGCTCCACTTTGATCTGCGATTGTCTAAATGGGAAAAGGGAATACACCTGTCATTAGACTGTCAGATAATGGTTAACTGACATGATCTAGGTATTTTCAAGATGTGAATCCGCTGCTTTTCTTAGGATCTAGCCCTTCAGTGTCCGCATAGGTATGGAGTCGAAGGTTAGACAAAAGAGTCCTAGCTTGCCTCCTTAGCCGTGTCTTGGAAATACCTGGTTGATGTCAAGGAACCGTTATCTGACAGTTTACGACAACAGTGTTCCCATTTCCCACTGTTACTCTTGGGTATTAATGGGGCACTGTATTCAATTTCTGCCAATGAAGGCCGGAAAACAAAGCTTAACAGAGACCTCATTCTGCGTCAGGAAAGCTTGTAACCTCCACCAAAAAATGTTCCCTAGTTCTACAGGCTTTCTGAATCTCTAGGAGGTAATAACATTTTTTCAGGTCCAACAATATATGAGCGCATTTTTCAAACTCATTGGAGAAATAATTATTCGGTGTTACATTCAGCCTTCGCATGGACTGTTGTTCAGCTCATTTTCTGTTTTAAAGCTTTCTTTACGGCTTTGAAACCCTAAAAGTGATTGAAAACAAATGTGCTGCTAATATCCCAACTATGACGTAATGTCTGACTTTGAATGTGGAAAAAGGTACTACAGCTGTCATGGACTGTCATTTATTGGTTCTCTGACATGAGCTAGGTGTTTTTAAGGTGTGGCTCTGCTGCATTACCTAGGATCCGACCAATCAGTGTCTGCCCAGGTATGCAGTAGAAGGTTAGGCAAAATGCTAGCTTGCCTCCTTAAGGTTGTCTTGGAAATACGTGGTTGATGTCAGGGAACCACTGTCTGACAGTGTACAACAACATTGTTCCCATTTCCAACTGTGAGTATGGGATATTTCAGGGGCACTGTAGTCAATTTCTTCAATATAGTGGACCTCCCTATGGGAGGGGGTGGTGGCGGGCAAAAAAAAAAAATGAAGATCAAGAATATCTTGTTCTATGATGAAGGAAATATCGTAGAAAAATCAAATGAAGCATTCGTTTCTAAACTGGGCCTTTGCGCCATCAACAAAGGCAGTGTAACCTAACAGTAAAACTGGGAACTATGGACCAATATATTTTGGATTGCCTGAAACAAGACTCTTGAGGACCGCCTTATCTTATTGTATCTCCCCAACAACGAAAGTCGAGAGATACTATGGTTTTGTTCCAGCGCCGCTGCCGCCACTGCACCCGCAGAGATTTTCTGTTCAAGGCTCTGGAAGCCACAATTATTACTGGAATTTTTTCCAATTTTACACAAGCGAAGATATTGATGTGACGATGCTCAAGACTAATATTCGCCAATTTTGGACGTCCAATACAGCTGCCAGCGGCCATTTTTCAGAACTTTGGGGATTGAGGAGATACACGACTTGGTCCCTGTGGCAACCACATCATCTATTTTCCATCAATTTGCTTTCGTGATTTAGTGAGGCAAGTACCGCTTTAAAAAAATCCAAACGTTTTTGGAGGAAGAGAATTTCACAGATCTTTTGGTTTATTGTATGAGTAGTTATGATATGGAATGAGGTTCATATTAGGTGTTATTTTCCCACCTTCTTCATTGGACATCGAATATAGCTCCACTTTGATCTGCGATTGTCACAATGAGAAAAGGGAATACACCTGTCATTAGACTGTCAGATAATGGTTAACTGACATGATCTAGGTATTTTCAAGATGTGAATCCGCTGCTTTTCTTAGGATCTAGCCCTTCAGTGTCCGCATAGGTATGGAGTCGAAGGTTAGACAAAAGAGTCCTAGCTTGCCTCCTTAGCCGTGTCTTGGAAATACCTGGTTGATGTCAAGGAACCGTTATCTGACAGTTTACGACAACAGTGTTCCCATTTCCCACTGTTACTCTTGGGTATTAATGGGGCACTGTATCCAATTTCTGACAATGAAGGCCAGAAAACAAAGCTTAACGGAGACCTCATTCTGCGTCAGGAAAGCTTGTAACCTCCACCAAAGAATATTTCCTCGTTTTCCAGGCTTTCTGAATCCTTAGGAGGTTATAACATTTTTTCAGGTCCAACAATATATGAGTGCATTTTCCAAACTCATTGGAAAAATAATTATTCGGTGTTACATTCAGCCTTCGCATGGACTATTGTTCAGCTCATTTTCTGTTTTAAAGCTTTCTTTACGGCTTTGAAACCCTAAAAGTGATTTAAAACAAATGTGCTGCTAATATCCCAACTGTGACGTAATGTCTGACTATGAATGTGGAAAAAGGTACTACAGCTGTCATGGACTGTCATTTATTGGTTCTCTGACATGAGCTAGGTGTTTTTAAGGTGTGGCTCTGCTGCATTACCTAGGATCCGACCAATCAGTGTCTGCCCAGGTATGCAGTAGAAGGTTAGGCAAAATGCTAGCTTGCCTCCTTAAGGTTGTCTTGGAAATACGTGGTTGATGTCAGGGAACCACTGTCTGACAGTGTACAACAACATTGTTCCCATTTCCAACTGTCAGTTTGGGATATTTCAGGGGCACTGTAGTCAATTTCTTCAATATAGTGGACCTCCCTATGGGAGGGGGTGGTGGCGGGCAAAAAAAAAAAATGAAGATCAAGAATATCTTGTTCTATGATGAAGGAAATATCGTAGAAAAATCAAATGAAGCATTCGTTTCTAAACTGGGCCTTTGCGCCATCAACAAAGGCAGTGTAACCTAACAGTAAAACTGGGAACTATGGACCAATATATTTTGGATTGCCTGAAACAAGACTCTTGAGGACCGCCTTATCTTATTGTATCTCCCCAACAAAGAAAGTCGAGAGATACTATGGTTTTGTTCCAGCGCCGCTGCCGCCACTGCACCCGCAGAGATTTTCTGTTCAAGGCTCTGGAAGCCACAATTATTACTGGAATTTTTTCCAATTTTACACAAGCGAAGATATTGATGTGACGATGCTCAAGACTAATATTCGCCAATTTTGGACGTCCAATACAGCTGCCAGCGGCCATTTTTCAGAACTTTGGGGATTGAGGAGATACACGACTTGGTCCCTGTGGCAACCACGTCATCTATTTTCCATCAATTTGCTTTCGTGATTTAGTGAGGCAAGTACCGCTTTTAAAAAATCCAAACGTTTTTGGAGGAAGAGAATTTCACAGATCTTTTGGTTTATTGTATGAGTAGTTATGATATGGAATGAGGTTCATATTAGGTGTTATTTTCCCACCTTCTTCATTGGACATCGAATATAGCTCCACTTTGATCTGCGATTGTCTAAATGGGAAAAGGGAATACACCTGTCATTAGACTGTCAGATAATGGTTAACTGACATGATCTAGGTATTTTCAAGATGTGAATCCGCTGCTTTTCTTAGGATCTAGCCCTTCAGTGTCCGCATAGGTATGGAGTCGAAGGTTAGACAAAAGAGTCCTAGCTTGCCTCCTTAGCCGTGTCTTGGAAATACCTGGTTGATGTCAAGGAACCGTTATCTGACAGTTTACGACAACAGTGTTCCCATTTCCCACTGTTACTCTTGGGTATTAATGGGGCACTGTATTCAATTTCTGCCAATGAAGGCCGGAAAACAAAGCTTAACAGAGACCTCATTCTGCGTCAGGAAAGCTTGTAACCTCCACCAAAAAATGTTCCCTAGTTCTACAGGCTTTCTGAATCTCTAGGAGGTAATAACATTTTTTCAGGTCCAACAATATATGAGCGCATTTTTCAAACTCATTGGAGAAATAATTATTCGGTGTTACATTCAGCCTTCGCATGGACTGTTGTTCAGCTCATTTTCTGTTTTAAAGCTTTCTTTACGGCTTTGAAACCCTAAAAGTGATTGAAAACAAATGTGCTGCTAATATCCCAACTATGACGTAATGTCTGACTTTCAATGTGGAAAAAGGAACTACAGCTGTCATGGACTGTCATTTATTGGTTCTCTGACATGAGCTAGGTGTTTTTAAGGTGTGGCTCTGCTGCATTACCTAGGATCCGACCAATCAGTGTCTGCCCAGGTATGCAGTAGAAGGTTAGGCAAAATGCTAGCTTGCCTCCTTAAGGTTGTCTTGGAAATACGTGGTTGATGTCAGGGAACCACTGTCTGACAGTGTACAACAACATTGTTCCCATTTCCAACTGTCAGTATGGGATATTTCAGGGGCACTGTAGTCAATTTCTTCAATATAGTGGACCTCCCTATGGGAGGGGGTGGTGGCGGGCAAAAAAAAAAAATGAAGATCAAGAATATCTTGTTCTATGATGAAGGAAATATCGTAGAAAAATCAAATGAAGCATTCGTTTCTAAACTGGGCCTTTGCGCCATCAACAAAGGCAGTGTAACCTAACAGTAAAACTGGGAACTATGGACCAATATATTTTGGATTGCCTGAAACAAGACTCTTGAGGACCGCCTTATCTTATTGTATCTCCCCAACAACGAAAGTCGAGAGATACTATGGTTTTGTTCCAGCGCCGCTGCCGCCACTGCACCCGCAGAGATTTTCTGTTCAAGGCTCTGGAAGCCACAATTATTACTGGAATTTTTTCCAATTTTACACAAGCGAAGATATTGATGTGACGATGCTCAAGACTAATATTCGCCAATTTTGGACGTCCAATACAGCTGCCAGCGGCCATTTTTCAGAACTTTGGGGATTGAGGAGATACACGACTTGGTCCCTGTGGCAACCACATCATCTATTTTCCATCAATTTGCTTTCGTGATTTAGTGAGGCAAGTACCGCTTTAAAAAAATCCAAACGTTTTTGGAGGAAGAGAATTTCACAGATCTTTTGGTTTATTGTATGAGTAGTTATGATATGGAATGAGGTTCATATTAGGTGTTATTTTCCCACCTTCTTCATTGGACATCGAATATAGCTCCACTTTGATCTGCGATTGTCTCAATGGGAAAAGGGAATACACCTGTCATTAGACTGTCAGATAATGGTTAACTGACATGATCTAGGTATTTTCAAGATGTGAATCCGCTGCTTTTCTTAGGATCTAGCCCTTCAGTGTCCGCATAGGTATGGAGTCGAAGGTTAGACAAAAGAGTCCTAGCTTGCCTCCTTAGCCGTGTCTTGGAAATACCTGGTTGATGTCAAGGAACCGTTATCTGACAGTTTACGACAACAGTGTTCCCATTTCCCACTGTTACTCTTGGGTATTAATGGGGCACTGTATCCAATTTCTGACAATGAAGGCCAGAAAACAAAGCTTAACGGAGACCTCATTCTGCGTCAGGAAAGCTTGTAACCTCCACCAAAGAATATTTCCTCGTTTTCCAGGCTTTCTGAATCCTTAGGAGGTTATAACATTTTTTCAGGTCCAACAATATATGAGTGCATTTTCCAAACTCATTGGAAAAATAATTATTCGGTGTTACATTCAGCCTTCGCATGGACTATTGTTCAGCTCATTTTCTGTTTTAAAGCTTTCTTTACGGCTTTGAAACCCTAAAAGTGATTTAAAACAAATGTGCTGCTAATATCCCAACTGTGACGTAATGTCTGACTATGAATGTGGAAAAAGGTACTACAGCTGTCATGGACTGTCATTTATTGGTTCTCTGACATGAGCTAGGTGTTTTTAAGGTGTGGCTCTGCTGCATTACCTAGGATCCGACCAATCAGTGTCTGCCCAGGTATGCAGTAGAAGGTTAGGCAAAATGCTAGCTTGCCTCCTTAAGGTTGTCTTGGAAATACGTGGTTGATGTCAGGGAACCACTGTCTGACAGTGTACAACAACATTGTTCCCATTTCCAACTGTCAGTTTGGGATATTTCAGGGGCACTGTAGTCAATTTCTTCAATATAGTGGACCTCCCTATGGGAGGGGGTGGTGGCGGGCAAAAAAAAAAAATGAAGATCAAGAATATCTTGTTCTATGATGAAGGAAATATCGTAGAAAAATCAAATGAAGCATTCGTTTCTAAACTGGGCCTTTGCGCCATCAACAAAGGCAGTGTAACCTAACAGTAAAACTGGGAACTATGGACCAATATATTTTGGATTGCCTGAAACAAGACTCTTGAGGACCGCCTTATCTTATTGTATCTCCCCAACAAAGAAAGTCGAGAGATACTATGGTTTTGTTCCAGCGCCGCTGCCGCCACTGCACCCGCAGAGATTTTCTGTTCAAGGCTCTGGAAGCCACAATTATTACTGGAATTTTTTCCAATTTTACACAAGCGAAGATATTGATGTGACGATGCTCAAGACTAATATTCGCCAATTTTGGACGTCCAATACAGCTGCCAGCGGCCATTTTTCAGAACTTTGGGGATTGAGGAGATACACGACTTGGTCCCTGTGGCAACCACGTCATCTATTTTCCATCAATTTGCTTTCGTGATTTAGTGAGGCAAGTACCGCTTTTAAAAAATCCAAACGTTTTTGGAGGAAGAGAATTTCACAGATCTTTTGGTTTATTGTATGAGTAGTTATGATATGGAATGAGGTTCATATTAGGTGTTATTTTCCCACCTTCTTCATTGGACATCGAATATAGCTCCACTTTGATCTGCGATTGTCTAAATGGGAAAAGGGAATACACCTGTCATTAGACTGTCAGATAATGGTTAACTGACATGATCTAGGTATTTTCAAGATGTGAATCCGCTGCTTTTCTTAGGATCTAGCCCTTCAGTGTCCGCATAGGTATGGAGTCGAAGGTTAGACAAAAGAGTCCTAGCTTGCCTCCTTAGCCGTGTCTTGGAAATACCTGGTTGATGTCAAGGAACCGTTATCTGACAGTTTACGACAACAGTGTTCCCATTTCCCACTGTTACTCTTGGGTATTAATGGGGCACTGTATTCAATTTCTGCCAATGAAGGCCGGAAAACAAAGCTTAACAGAGACCTCATTCTGCGTCAGGAAAGCTTGTAACCTCCACCAAAAAATGTTCCCTAGTTCTACAGGCTTTCTGAATCTCTAGGAGGTAATAACATTTTTTCAGGTCCAACAATATATGAGCGCATTTTTCAAACTCATTGGAGAAATAATTATTCGGTGTTACATTCAGCCTTCGCATGGACTGTTGTTCAGCTCATTTTCTGTTTTAAAGCTTTCTTTACGGCTTTGAAACCCTAAAAGTGATTGAAAACAAATGTGCTGCTAATATCCCAACTATGACGTAATGTCTGACTTTCAATGTGGAAAAAGGAACTACAGCTGTCATGGACTGTCATTTATTGGTTCTCTGACATGAGCTAGGTGTTTTTAAGGTGTGGCTCTGCTGCATTACCTAGGATCCGACCAATCAGTGTCTGCCCAGGTATGCAGTAGAAGGTTAGGCAAAATGCTAGCTTGCCTCCTTAAGGTTGTCTTGGAAATACGTGGTTGATGTCAGGGAACCACTGTCTGACAGTGTACAACAACATTGTTCCCATTTCCAACTGTCAGTATGGGATATTTCAGGGGCACTGTAGTCAATTTCTTCAATATAGTGGACCTCCCTATGGGAGGGGGTGGTGGCGGGCAAAAAAAAAAAATGAAGATCAAGAATATCTTGTTCTATGATGAAGGAAATATCGTAGAAAAATCAAATGAAGCATTCGTTTCTAAACTGGGCCTTTGCGCCATCAACAAAGGCAGTGTAACCTAACAGTAAAACTGGGAACTATGGACCAATATATTTTGGATTGCCTGAAACAAGACTCTTGAGGTCCGCCTTATCTTATTGTATCTCCCCAACAACGAAAGTCGAGAGATACTATGGTTTTGTTCCAGCGCCGCTGCCGCCACTGCACCCGCAGAGATTTTCTGTTCAAGGCTCTGGAAGCCACAATTATTACTGGAATTTTTTCCAATTTTACACAAGCGAAGATATTGATGTGACGATGCTCAAGACTAATATTCGCCAATTTTGGACGTCCAATACAGCTGCCAGCGGCCATTTTTCAGAACTTTGGGGATTGAGGAGATACACGACTTGGTCCCTGTGGCAACCACGTCATCTATTTTCCATCAATTTGCTTTCGTGATTTAGTGAGGCAAGTACCGCTTTAAAAAAATCCAAACGTTTTTGGAGGAAGAGAATTTCACAGATCTTTTGGTTAATTGTATGAGTAGTTATGATATGGAATGAGGTTCATATTAGGTGTTATTTTCCCACCTTCTTCATTGGACATCGAATATAGCTCCACTTTGATCTGCGATTGTCTCAATGGGAAAAGGGAATACACCTGTCATTAGACTGTCAGATAATGGTTAACTGACATGATCTAGGTATTTTCAAGATGTGAATCCGCTGCTTGTCTTAGGATCTAGCCCTTCAGTGTCCGCATAGGTATGGAGTCGAAGGTTAGACAAAAGAGTCCTAGCTTGCCTCCTTAGCCGTGTCTTGGAAATACCTGGTTGATGTCAAGGAACCGTTATCTGACAGTTTACGACAACAGTGTTCCCATTTCCCACTGTTACTCTTGGGTATTAATGGGGCACTGTATCCAATTTCTGACAATGAAGGCCGGAAAACAAAGCTTAACAGAGACCTCATTCTGCGTCAGGAAAGCTTGTAACCTCCACCAAAGAATATTTCCTCGTTTTCCAGGCTTTCTGAATCCTTAGGAGGTTATAACATTTTTTCAGGTCCAACAATATATGAGTGCATTTTCCAAACTCATTGGAAAAATAATTATTCGGTGTTACATTCAGCCTTCGCATGGACTATTGTTCAGCTCATTTTCTGTTTTAAAGCTTTCTTTACGGCTTTGAAACCCTAAAAGTGATTTAAAACAAATGTGCTGCTAATATCCCAACTGTGACGTAATGTCTGACTATGAATGTGGAAAAAGGTACTACAGCTGTCATGGACTGTCATTTATTGGTTCTCTGACATGAGCTAGGTGTTTTTAAGGTGTGGCTCTGCTGCATTACCTAGGATCCGACCAATCAGTGTCTGCCCAGGTATGCAGTAGAAGGTTAGGCAAAATGCTAGCTTGCCTCCTTAAGGTTGTCTTGGAAATACGTGGTTGATGTCAGGGAACCACTGTCTGACAGTGTACAACAACATTGTTCCCATTTCCAACTGTCAGTATGGGATATTTCAGGGGCACTGTAGTCAATTTCTTCAATATAGTGGACCTCCCTATGGGAGGGGGTGGTGGCGGGCAAAAAAAAAAAATGAAGATCAAGAATATCTTGTTCTATGATGAAGGAAATATCGTAGAAAAATCAAATGAAGCATTCGTTTCTAAACTGGGCCTTTGCGCCATCAACAAAGGCAGTGTAACCTAACAGTAAAACTGGGAACTATGGACCAATATATTTTGGATTGCCTGAAACAAGACTCTTGAGGACCGCCTTATCTTATTGTATCTCCCCAACAACGAAAGTCGAGAGATACTATGGTTTTGTTCCAGCGCCGCTGCCGCCACTGCACCCGCAGAGATTTTCTGTTCAAGGCTCTGGAAGCCACAATTATTACTGGAATTTTTTCCAATTTTACACAAGCGAAGATATTGATGTGACGATGCTCAAGACTAATATTCGCCAATTTTGGACGTCCAATACAGCTGCCAGCGGCCATTTTTCAGAACTTTGGGGATTGAGGAGATACACGACTTGGTCCCTGTGGCAACCACGTCATCTATTTTCCATCAATTTGCTTTCGTGATTTAGTGAGGCAAGTACCGCTTTTAAAAAATCCAAACGTTTTTGGAGGAAGAGAATTTCACAGATCTTTTGGTTTATTGTATGAGTAGTTATGATATGGAATGAGGTTCATATTAGGTGTTATTTTCCCACCTTCTTCATTGGACATCGAATATAGCTCCACTTTGATCTGCGATTGTCTAAATGGGAAAAGGGAATACACCTGTCATTAGACTGTCAGATAATGGTTAACTGACATGATCTAGGTATTTTCAAGATGTGAATCCGCTGCTTTTCTTAGGATCTAGCCCTTCAGTGTCCGCATAGGTATGGAGTCGAAGGTTAGACAAAAGAGTCCTAGCTTGCCTCCTTAGCCGTGTCTTGGAAATACCTGGTTGATGTCAAGGAACCGTTATCTGACAGTTTACGACAACAGTGTTCCCATTTCCCACTGTTACTCTTGGGTATTAATGGGGCACTGTATTCAATTTCTGCCAATGAAGGCCGGAAAACAAAGCTTAACAGAGACCTCATTCTGCGTCAGGAAAGCTTGTAACCTCCACCAAAAAATGTTCCCTAGTTCTACAGGCTTTCTGAATCTCTAGGAGGTAATAACATTTTTTCAGGTCCAACAATATATGAGCGCATTTTTCAAACTCATTGGAGAAATAATTATTCGGTGTTACATTCAGCCTTCGCATGGACTGTTGTTCAGCTCATTTTCTGTTTTAAAGCTTTCTTTACGGCTTTGAAACCCTAAAAGTGATTGAAAACAAATGTGCTGCTAATATCCCAACTATGACGTAATGTCTGACTTTCAATGTGGAAAAAGGAACTACAGCTGTCATGGACTGTCATTTATTGGTTCTCTGACATGAGCTAGGTGTTTTTAAGGTGTGGCTCTGCTGCATTACCTAGGATCCGACCAATCAGTGTCTGCCCAGGTATGCAGTAGAAGGTTAGGCAAAATGCTAGCTTGCCTCCTTAAGGTTGTCTTGGAAATACGTGGTTGATGTCAGGGAACCACTGTCTGACAGTGTACAACAACATTGTTCCCATTTCCAACTGTCAGTATGGGATATTTCAGGGGCACTGTAGTCAATTTCTTCAATATAGTGGACCTCCCTATGGGAGGGGGTGGTGGCGGGCAAAAAAAAAAAATGAAGATCAAGAATATCTTGTTCTATGATGAAGGAAATATCGTAGAAAAATCAAATGAAGCATTCGTTTCTAAACTGGGCCTTTGCGCCATCAACAAAGGCAGTGTAACCTAACAGTAAAACTGGGAACTATGGACCAATATATTTTGGATTGCCTGAAACAAGACTCTTGAGGTCCGCCTTATCTTATTGTATCTCCCCAACAACGAAAGTCGAGAGATACTATGGTTTTGTTCCAGCGCCGCTGCCGCCACTGCACCCGCAGAGATTTTCTGTTCAAGGCTCTGGAAGCCACAATTATTACTGGATTTTTTTCCAATTTTACACAAGCGAAGATATTGATGTGACGATGCTCAAGACTAATATTCGCCAATTTTGGACGTCCAATACAGCTGCCAGCGGCCATTTTTCAGAACTTTGGGGATTGAGGAGATACACGACTTGGTCCCTGTGGCAACCACGTCATCTATTTTCCATCAATTTGCTTTCGTGATTTAGTGAGGCAAGTACCGCTTTAAAAAAATCCAAACGTTTTTGGAGGAAGAGAATTTCACAGATCTTTTGGTTAATTGTATGAGTAGTTATGATATGGAATGAGGTTCATATTAGGTGTTATTTTCCCACCTTCTTCATTGGACATCGAATATAGCTCCACTTTGATCTGCGATTGTCTCAATGGGAAAAGGGAATACACCTGTCATTAGACTGTCAGATAATGGTTAACTGACATGATCTAGGTATTTTCAAGATGTGAATCCGCTGCTTGTCTTAGGATCTAGCCCTTCAGTGTCCGCATAGGTATGGAGTCGAAGGTTAGACAAAAGAGTCCTAGCTTGCCTCCTTAGCCGTGTCTTGGAAATACCTGGTTGATGTCAAGGAACCGTTATCTGACAGTTTACGACAACAGTGTTCCCATTTCCCACTGTTACTCTTGGGTATTAATGGGGCACTGTATCCAATTTCTGACAATGAAGGCCGGAAAACAAAGCTTAACAGAGACCTCATTCTGCGTCAGGAAAGCTTGTAACCTCCACCAAAGAATATTTCCTCGTTTTCCAGGCTTTCTGAATCCTTAGGAGGTTATAACATTTTTTCAGGTCCAACAATATATGAGTGCATTTTCCAAACTCATTGGAAAAATAATTATTCGGTGTTACATTCAGCCTTCGCATGGACTATTGTTCAGCTCATTTTCTGTTTTAAAGCTTTCTTTACGGCTTTGAAACCCTAAAAGTGATTTAAAACAAATGTGCTGCTAATATCCCAACTGTGACGTAATGTCTGACTATGAATGTGGAAAAAGGTACTACAGCTGTCATGGACTGTCATTTATTGGTTCTCTGACATGAGCTAGGTGTTTTTAAGGTGTGGCTCTGCTGCATTACCTAGGATCCGACCAATCAGTGTCTGCCCAGGTATGCAGTAGAAGGTTAGGCAAAATGCTAGCTTGCCTCCTTAAGGTTGTCTTGGAAATACGTGGTTGATGTCAGGGAACCACTGTCTGACAGTGTACAACAACATTGTTCCCATTTCCAACTGTCAGTATGGGATATTTCAGGGGCACTGTAGTCAATTTCTTCAATATAGTGGACCTCCCTATGGGAGGGGGTGGTGGCGGGCAAAAAAAAAAAATGAAGATCAAGAATATCTTGTTCTATGATGAAGGAAATATCGTAGAAAAATCAAATGAAGCATTCGTTTCTAAACTGGGCCTTTGCGCCATCAACAAAGGCAGTGTAACCTAACAGTAAAACTGGGAACTATGGACCAATATATTTTGGATTGCCTGAAACAAGACTCTTGAGGACCGCCTTATCTTATTGTATCTCCCCAACAACGAAAGTCGAGAGATACTATGGTTTTGTTCCAGCGCCGCTGCCGCCACTGCACCCGCAGAGATTTTCTGTTCAAGGCTCTGGAAGCCACAATTATTACTGGAATTTTTTCCAATTTTACACAAGCGAAGATATTGATGTGACGATGCTCAAGACTAATATTCGCCAATTTTGGACGTCCAATACAGCTGCCAGCGGCCATTTTTCAGAACTTTGGGGATTGAGGAGATACACGACTTGGTCCCTGTGGCAACCACGTCATCTATTTTCCATCAATTTGCTTTCGTGATTTAGTGAGGCAAGTACCGCTTTTAAAAAATCCAAACGTTTTTGGAGGAAGAGAATTTCACAGATCTTTTGGTTTATTGTATGAGTAGTTATGATATGGAATGAGGTTCATATTAGGTGTTATTTTCCCACCTTCTTCATTGGACATCGAATATAGCTCCACTTTGATCTGCGATTGTCTAAATGGGAAAAGGGAATACACCTGTCATTAGACTGTCAGATAATGGTTAACTGACATGATCTAGGTATTTTCAAGATGTGAATCCGCTGCTTTTCTTAGGATCTAGCCCTTCAGTGTCCGCATAGGTATGGAGTCGAAGGTTAGACAAAAGAGTCCTAGCTTGCCTCCTTAGCCGTGTCTTGGAAATACCTGGTTGATGTCAAGGAACCGTTATCTGACAGTTTACGACAACAGTGTTCCCATTTCCCACTGTTACTCTTGGGTATTAATGGGGCACTGTATTCAATTTCTGCCAATGAAGGCCGGAAAACAAAGCTTAACAGAGACCTCATTCTGCGTCAGGAAAGCTTGTAACCTCCACCAAAAAATGTTCCCTAGTTCTACAGGCTTTCTGAATCTCTAGGAGGTAATAACATTTTTTCAGGTCCAACAATATATGAGCGCATTTTTCAAACTCATTGGAGAAATAATTATTCGGTGTTACATTCAGCCTTCGCATGGACTGTTGTTCAGCTCATTTTCTGTTTTAAAGCTTTCTTTACGGCTTTGAAACCCTAAAAGTGATTGAAAACAAATGTGCTGCTAATATCCCAACTATGACGTAATGTCTGACTTTCAATGTGGAAAAAGGAACTACAGCTGTCATGGACTGTCATTTATTGGTTCTCTGACATGAGCTAGGTGTTTTTAAGGTGTGGCTCTGCTGCATTACCTAGGATCCGACCAATCAGTGTCTGCCCAGGTATGCAGTAGAAGGTTAGGCAAAATGCTAGCTTGCCTCCTTAAGGTTGTCTTGGAAATACGTGGTTGATGTCAGGGAACCACTGTCTGACAGTGTACAACAACATTGTTCCCATTTCCAACTGTCAGTATGGGATATTTCAGGGGCACTGTAGTCAATTTCTTCAATATAGTGGACCTCCCTATGGGAGGGGGTGGTGGCGGGCAAAAAAAAAAAATGAAGATCAAGAATATCTTGTTCTATGATGAAGGAAATATCGTAGAAAAATCAAATGAAGCATTCGTTTCTAAACTGGGCCTTTGCGCCATCAACAAAGGCAGTGTAACCTAACAGTAAAACTGGGAACTATGGACCAATATATTTTGGATTGCCTGAAACAAGACTCTTGAGGACCGCCTTATCTTATTGTATCTCCCCAACAACGAAAGTCGAGAGATACTATGGTTTTGTTCCAGCGCCGCTGCCGCCACTGCACCCGCAGAGATTTTCTGTTCAAGGCTCTGGAAGCCACAATTATTACTGGAATTTTTTCCAATTTTACACAAGCGAAGATATTGATGTGACGATGCTCAAGACTAATATTCGCCAATTTTGGACGTCCAATACAGCTGCCAGCGGCCATTTTTCAGAACTTTGGGGATTGAGGAGATACACGACTTGGTCCCTGTGGCAACCACGTCATCTATTTTCCATCAATTTGCTTTCGTGATTTAGTGAGGCAAGTACCGCTTTAAAAAAATCCAAACGTTTTTGGAGGAAGAGAATTTCACAGATCTTTTGGTTAATTGTATGAGTAGTTATGATATGGAATGAGGTTCATATTAGGTGTTATTTTCCCACCTTCTTCATTGGACATCGAATATAGCTCCACTTTGATCTGCGATTGTCTCAATGGGAAAAGGGAATACACCTGTCATTAGACTGTCAGATAATGGTTAACTGACATGATCTAGGTATTTTCAAGATGTGAATCCGCTGCTTGTCTTAGGATCTAGCCCTTCAGTGTCCACATAGGTATGGAGTCGAAGGTTAGACAAAAGAGTCCTAGCTTGCCTCCTTAGCCGTGTCTTGGAAATACCTGGTTGATGTCAAGGAACCGTTATCTGACAGTTTACGACAACAGTGTTCCCATTTCCCACTGTTACTCTTGGGTATTAATGGGGCACTGTATCCAATTTCTGACAATGAAGGCCGGAAAACAAAGCTTAACAGAGACCTCATTCTGCGTCAGGAAAGCTTGTAACCTCCACCAAAGAATATTTCCTCGTTTTCCAGGCTTTCTGAATCCTTAGGAGGTTATAACATTTTTTCAGGTCCAACAATATATGAGTGCATTTTCCAAACTCATTGGAAAAATAATTATTCGGTGTTACATTCAGCCTTCGCATGGACTATTGTTCAGCTCATTTTCTGTTTTAAAGCTTTCTTTACGGCTTTGAAACCCTAAAAGTGATTTAAAACAAATGTGCTGCTAATATCCCAACTGTGACGTAATGTCTGACTATGAATGTGGAAAAAGGTACTACAGCTGTCATGGACTGTCATTTATTGGTTCTCTGACATGAGCTAGGTGTTTTTAAGGTGTGGCTCTGCTGCATTACCTAGGATCCGACCAATCAGTGTCTGCCCAGGTATGCAGTAGAAGGTTAGGCAAAATGCTAGCTTGCCTCCTTAAGGTTGTCTTGGAAATACGTGGTTGATGTCAGGGAACCACTGTCTGACAGTGTACAACAACATTGTTCCCATTTCCAACTGTGAGTATGGGATATTTCAGGGGCACTGTAGTCAATTTCTTCAATATAGTGGACCTCCCTATGGGAGGGGGTGGTGGCGGGCAAAAAAAAAAAATGAAGATCAAGAATATCTTGTTCTATGATGAAGGAAATATCGTAGAAAAATCAAATGAAGCATTCGTTTCTAAACTGGGCCTTTGCGCCATCAACAAAGGCAGTGTAACCTAACAGTAAAACTGGGAACTATGGACCAATATATTTTGGATTGCCTGAAACAAGACTCTTGAGGACCGCCTTATCTTATTGTATCTCCCCAACAACGAAAGTCGAGAGATACTATGGTTTTGTTCCAGCGCCGCTGCCGCCACTGCACCCGCAGAGATTTTCTGTTCAAGGCTCTGGAAGCCACAATTATTACTGGAATTTTTTCCAATTTTACACAAGCGAAGATATTGATGTGACGATGCTCAAGACTAATATTCGCCAATTTTGGACGTCCAATACAGCTGCCAGCGGCCATTTTTCAGAACTTTGGGGATTGAGGAGATACACGACTTGGTCCCTGTGGCAACCACATCATCTATTTTCCATCAATTTGCTTTCGTGATTTAGTGAGGCAAGTACCGCTTTAAAAAAATCCAAACGTTTTTGGAGGAAGAGAATTTCACAGATCTTTTGGTTTATTGTATGAGTAGTTATGATATGGAATGAGGTTCATATTAGGTGTTATTTTCCCACCTTCTTCATTGGACATCGAATATAGCTCCACTTTGATCTGCGATTGTCTCAATGGGAAAAGGGAATACACCTGTCATTAGACTGTCAGATAATGGTTAACTGACATGATCTAGGTATTTTCAAGATGTGAATCCGCTGCTTTTCTTAGGATCTAGCCCTTCTGTGTCCGCATAGGTATGGAGTCGAAGGTTAGACAAAAGAGTCCTAGCTTGCCTCCTTAGCCGTGTCTTGGAAATACCTGGTTGATGTCAAGGAACCGTTATCTGACAGTTTACGACAACAGTGTTCCCATTTCCCACTGTTACTCTTGGGTATTAATGGGGCACTGTATCCAATTTCTGACAATGAAGGCCAGAAAACAAAGCTTAACGGAGACCTCATTCTGCGTCAGGAAAGCTTGTAACCTCCACCAAAGAATATTTCCTCGTTTTCCAGGCTTTCTGAATCCTTAGGAGGTTATAACATTTTTTCAGGTCCAACAATATATGAGTGCATTTTCCAAACTCATTGGAAAAATAATTATTCGGTGTTACATTCAGCCTTCGCATGGACTATTGTTCAGCTCATTTTCTGTTTTAAAGCTTTCTTTACGGCTTTGAAACCCTAAAAGTGATTTAAAACAAATGTGCTGCTAATATCCCAACTGTGACGTAATGTCTGACTATGAATGTGGAAAAAGGTACTACAGCTGTCATGGACTGTCATTTATTGGTTCTCTGACATGAGCTAGGTGTTTTTAAGGTGTGGCTCTGCTGCATTACCTAGGATCCGACCAATCAGTGTCTGCCCAGGTATGCAGTAGAAGGTTAGGCAAAATGCTAGCTTGCCTCCTTAAGGTTGTCTTGGAAATACGTGGTTGATGTCAGGGAACCACTGTCTGACAGTGTACAACAACATTGTTCCCATTTCCAACTGTCAGTTTGGGATATTTCAGGGGCACTGTAGTCAATTTCTTCAATATAGTGGACCTCCCTATGGGAGGGGGTGGTGGCGGGCAAAAAAAAAAAATGAAGATCAAGAATATCTTGTTCTATGATGAAGGAAATATCGTAGAAAAATCAAATGAAGCATTCGTTTCTAAACTGGGCCTTTGCGCCATCAACAAAGGCAGTGTAACCTAACAGTAAAACTGGGAACTATGGACCAATATATTTTGGATTGCCTGAAACAAGACTCTTGAGGACCGCCTTATCTTATTGTATCTCCCCAACAAAGAAAGTCGAGAGATACTATGGTTTTGTTCCAGCGCCGCTGCCGCCACTGCACCCGCAGAGATTTTCTGTTCAAGGCTCTGGAAGCCACAATTATTACTGGAATTTTTTCCAATTTTACACAAGCGAAGATATTGATGTGACGATGCTCAAGACTAATATTCGCCAATTTTGGACGTCCAATACAGCTGCCAGCGGCCATTTTTCAGAACTTTGGGGATTGAGGAGATACACGACTTGGTCCCTGTGGCAACCACGTCATCTATTTTCCATCAATTTGCTTTCGTGATTTAGTGAGGCAAGTACCGCTTTTAAAAAATCCAAACGTTTTTGGAGGAAGAGAATTTCACAGATCTTTTGGTTTATTGTATGAGTAGTTATGATATGGAATGAGGTTCATATTAGGTGTTATTTTCCCACCTTCTTCATTGGACATCGAATATAGCTCCACTTTGATCTGCGATTGTCTAAATGGGAAAAGGGAATACACCTGTCATTAGACTGTCAGATAATGGTTAACTGACATGATCTAGGTATTTTCAAGATGTGAATCCGCTGCTTTTCTTAGGATCTAGCCCTTCAGTGTCCGCATAGGTATGGAGTCGAAGGTTAGACAAAAGAGTCCTAGCTTGCCTCCTTAGCCGTGTCTTGGAAATACCTGGTTGATGTCAAGGAACCGTTATCTGACAGTTTACGACAACAGTGTTCCCATTTCCCACTGTTACTCTTGGGTATTAATGGGGCACTGTATTCAATTTCTGCCAATGAAGGCCGGAAAACAAAGCTTAACAGAGACCTCATTCTGCGTCAGGAAAGCTTGTAACCTCCACCAAAAAATGTTCCCTAGTTCTACAGGCTTTCTGAATCTCTAGGAGGTAATAACATTTTTTCAGGTCCAACAATATATGAGCGCATTTTTCAAACTCATTGGAGAAATAATTATTCGGTGTTACATTCAGCCTTCGCATGGACTGTTGTTCAGCTCATTTTCTGTTTTAAAGCTTTCTTTACGGCTTTGAAACCCTAAAAGTGATTGAAAACAAATGTGCTGCTAATATCCCAACTATGACGTAATGTCTGACTTTCAATGTGGAAAAAGGAACTACAGCTGTCATGGACTGTCATTTATTGGTTCTCTGACATGAGCTAGGTGTTTTTAAGGTGTGGCTCTGCTGCATTACCTAGGATCCGACCAATCAGTGTCTGCCCAGGTATGCAGTAGAAGGTTAGGCAAAATGCTAGCTTGCCTCCTTAAGGTTGTCTTGGAAATACGTGGTTGATGTCAGGGAACCACTGTCTGACAGTGTACAACAACATTGTTCCCATTTCCAACTGTCAGTATGGGATATTTCAGGGGCACTGTAGTCAATTTCTTCAATATAGTGGACCTCCCTATGGGAGGGGGTGGTGGCGGGCAAAAAAAAAAAATGAAGATCAAGAATATCTTGTTCTATGATGAAGGAAATATCGTAGAAAAATCAAATGAAGCATTCGTTTCTAAACTGGGCCTTTGCGCCATCAACAAAGGCAGTGTAACCTAACAGTAAAACTGGGAACTATGGACCAATATATTTTGGATTGCCTGAAACAAGACTCTTGAGGTCCGCCTTATCTTATTGTATCTCCCCAACAACGAAAGTCGAGAGATACTATGGTTTTGTTCCAGCGCCGCTGCCGCCACTGCACCCGCAGAGATTTTCTGTTCAAGGCTCTGGAAGCCACAATTATTACTGGAATTTTTTCCAATTTTACACAAGCGAAGATATTGATGTGACGATGCTCAAGACTAATATTCGCCAATTTTGGACGTCCAATACAGCTGCCAGCGGCCATTTTTCAGAACTTTGGGGATTGAGGAGATACACGACTTGGTCCCTGTGGCAACCACGTCATCTATTTTCCATCAATTTGCTTTCGTGATTTAGTGAGGCAAGTACCGCTTTAAAAAAATCCAAACGTTTTTGGAGGAAGAGAATTTCACAGATCTTTTGGTTAATTGTATGAGTAGTTATGATATGGAATGAGGTTCATATTAGGTGTTATTTTCCCACCTTCTTCATTGGACATCGAATATAGCTCCACTTTGATCTGCGATTGTCTCAATGGGAAAAGGGAATACACCTGTCATTAGACTGTCAGATAATGGTTAACTGACATGATCTAGGTATTTTCAAGATGTGAATCCGCTGCTTGTCTTAGGATCTAGCCCTTCAGTGTCCGCATAGGTATGGAGTCGAAGGTTAGACAAAAGAGTCCTAGCTTGCCTCCTTAGCCGTGTCTTGGAAATACCTGGTTGATGTCAAGGAACCGTTATCTGACAGTTTACGACAACAGTGTTCCCATTTCCCACTGTTACTCTTGGGTATTAATGGGGCACTGTATCCAATTTCTGACAATGAAGGCCGGAAAACAAAGCTTAACAGAGACCTCATTCTGCGTCAGGAAAGCTTGTAACCTCCACCAAAGAATATTTCCTCGTTTTCCAGGCTTTCTGAATCCTTAGGAGGTTATAACATTTTTTCAGGTCCAACAATATATGAGTGCATTTTCCAAACTCATTGGAAAAATAATTATTCGGTGTTACATTCAGCCTTCGCATGGACTATTGTTCAGCTCATTTTCTGTTTTAAAGCTTTCTTTACGGCTTTGAAACCCTAAAAGTGATTTAAAACAAATGTGCTGCTAATATCCCAACTGTGACGTAATGTCTGACTATGAATGTGGAAAAAGGTACTACAGCTGTCATGGACTGTCATTTATTGGTTCTCTGACATGAGCTAGGTGTTTTTAAGGTGTGGCTCTGCTGCATTACCTAGGATCCGACCAATCAGTGTCTGCCCAGGTATGCAGTAGAAGGTTAGGCAAAATGCTAGCTTGCCTCCTTAAGGTTGTCTTGGAAATACGTGGTTGATGTCAGGGAACCACTGTCTGACAGTGTACAACAACATTGTTCCCATTTCCAACTGTCAGTATGGGATATTTCAGGGGCACTGTAGTCAATTTCTTCAATATAGTGGACCTCCCTATGGGAGGGGGTGGTGGCGGGCAAAAAAAAAAAATGAAGATCAAGAATATCTTGTTCTATGATGAAGGAAATATCGTAGAAAAATCAAATGAAGCATTCGTTTCTAAACTGGGCCTTTGCGCCATCAACAAAGGCAGTGTAACCTAACAGTAAAACTGGGAACTATGGACCAATATATTTTGGATTGCCTGAAACAAGACTCTTGAGGACCGCCTTATCTTATTGTATCTCCCCAACAACGAAAGTCGAGAGATACTATGGTTTTGTTCCAGCGCCGCTGCCGCCACTGCACCCGCAGAGATTTTCTGTTCAAGGCTCTGGAAGCCACAATTATTACTGGAATTTTTTCCAATTTTACACAAGCGAAGATATTGATGTGACGATGCTCAAGACTAATATTCGCCAATTTTGGACGTCCAATACAGCTGCCAGCGGCCATTTTTCAGAACTTTGGGGATTGAGGAGATACACGACTTGGTCCCTGTGGCAACCACGTCATCTATTTTCCATCAATTTGCTTTCGTGATTAGTGACGCAAGTACGGCTTTTAAAAAATCCAAACGTTTTTGGAGGAAGAGAATTTCACAGATCTTTTGGTTTATTGTATGAGTAGTTATGATATGGAATGAGGTTCATATTAGGTGTTATTTTCCCACCTTCTTCATTGGACATCGAATATAGCTCCACTTTGATCTGCGATTGTCTAAATGGGAAAAGGGAATACACCTGTCATTAGACTGTCAGATAATGGTTAACTGACATGATCTAGGTATTTTCAAGATGTGAATCCGCTGCTTTTCTTAGGATCTAGCCCTTCAGTGTCCGCATAGGTATGGAGTCGAAGGTTAGACAAAAGAGTCCTAGCTTGCCTCCTTAGCCGTGTCTTGGAAATACCTGGTTGATGTCAAGGAACCGTTATCTGACAGTTTACGACAACAGTGTTCCCATTTCCCACTGTTACTCTTGGGTATTAATGGGGCACTGTATTCAATTTCTGCCAATGAAGGCCGGAAAACAAAGCTTAACAGAGACCTCATTCTGCGTCAGGAAAGCTTGTAACCTCCACCAAAAAATGTTCCCTAGTTCTACAGGCTTTCTGAATCTCTAGGAGGTAATAACATTTTTTCAGGTCCAACAATATATGAGCGCATTTTTCAAACTCATTGGAGAAATAATTATTCGGTGTTACATTCAGCCTTCGCATGGACTGTTGTTCAGCTCATTTTCTGTTTTAAAGCTTTCTTTACGGCTTTGAAACCCTAAAAGTGATTGAAAACAAATGTGCTGCTAATATCCCAACTATGACGTAATGTCTGACTTTCAATGTGGAAAAAGGAACTACAGCTGTCATGGACTGTCATTTATTGGTTCTCTGACATGAGCTAGGTGTTTTTAAGGTGTGGCTCTGCTGCATTACCTAGGATCCGACCAATCAGTGTCTGCCCAGGTATGCAGTAGAAGGTTAGGCAAAATGCTAGCTTGCCTCCTTAAGGTTGTCTTGGAAATACGTGGTTGATGTCAGGGAACCACTGTCTGACAGTGTACAACAACATTGTTCCCATTTCCAACTGTCAGTATGGGATATTTCAGGGGCACTGTAGTCAATTTCTTCAATATAGTGGACCTCCCTATGGGAGGGGGTGGTGGCGGGCAAAAAAAAAAAATGAAGATCAAGAATATCTTGTTCTATGATGAAGGAAATATCGTAGAAAAATCAAATGAAGCATTCGTTTCTAAACTGGGCCTTTGCGCCATCAACAAAGGCAGTGTAACCTAACAGTAAAACTGGGAACTATGGACCAATATATTTTGGATTGCCTGAAACAAGACTCTTGAGGTCCGCCTTATCTTATTGTATCTCCCCAACAACGAAAGTCGAGAGATACTATGGTTTTGTTCCAGCGCCGCTGCCGCCACTGCACCCGCAGAGATTTTCTGTTCAAGGCTCTGGAAGCCACAATTATTACTGGAATTTTTTCCAATTTTACACAAGCGAAGATATTGATGTGACGATGCTCAAGACTAATATTCGCCAATTTTGGACGTCCAATACAGCTGCCAGCGGCCATTTTTCAGAACTTTGGGGATTGAGGAGATACACGACTTGGTCCCTGTGGCAACCACGTCATCTATTTTCCATCAATTTGCTTTCGTGATTTAGTGAGGCAAGTACCGCTTTAAAAAAATCCAAACGTTTTTGGAGGAAGAGAATTTCACAGATCTTTTGGTTAATTGTATGAGTAGTTATGATATGGAATGAGGTTCATATTAGGTGTTATTTTCCCACCTTCTTCATTGGACATCGAATATAGCTCCACTTTGATCTGCGATTGTCTCAATGGGAAAAGGGAATACACCTGTCATTAGACTGTCAGATAATGGTTAACTGACATGATCTAGGTATTTTCAAGATGTGAATCCGCTGCTTGTCTTAGGATCTAGCCCTTCAGTGTCCGCATAGGTATGGAGTCGAAGGTTAGACAAAAGAGTCCTAGCTTGCCTCCTTAGCCGTGTCTTGGAAATACCTGGTTGATGTCAAGGAACCGTTATCTGACAGTTTACGACAACAGTGTTCCCATTTCCCACTGTTACTCTTGGGTATTAATGGGGCACTGTATCCAATTTCTGACAATGAAGGCCGGAAAACAAAGCTTAACAGAGACCTCATTCTGCGTCAGGAAAGCTTGTAACCTCCACCAAAGAATATTTCCTCGTTTTCCAGGCTTTCTGAATCCTTAGGAGGTTATAACATTTTTTCAGGTCCAACAATATATGAGTGCATTTTCCAAACTCATTGGAAAAATAATTATTCGGTGTTACATTCAGCCTTCGCATGGACTATTGTTCAGCTCATTTTCTGTTTTAAAGCTTTCTTTACGGCTTTGAAACCCTAAAAGTGATTTAAAACAAATGTGCTGCTAATATCCCAACTGTGACGTAATGTCTGACTATGAATGTGGAAAAAGGTACTACAGCTGTCATGGACTGTCATTTATTGGTTCTCTGACATGAGCTAGGTGTTTTTAAGGTGTGGCTCTGCTGCATTACCTAGGATCCGACCAATCAGTGTCTGCCCAGGTATGCAGTAGAAGGTTAGGCAAAATGCTAGCTTGCCTCCTTAAGGTTGTCTTGGAAATACGTGGTTGATGTCAGGGAACCACTGTCTGACAGTGTACAACAACATTGTTCCCATTTCCAACTGTCAGTATGGGATATTTCAGGGGCACTGTAGTCAATTTCTTCAATATAGTGGACCTCCCTATGGGAGGGGGTGGTGGCGGGCAAAAAAAAAAAATGAAGATCAAGAATATCTTGTTCTATGATGAAGGAAATATCGTAGAAAAATCAAATGAAGCATTCGTTTCTAAACTGGGCCTTTGCGCCATCAACAAAGGCAGTGTAACCTAACAGTAAAACTGGGAACTATGGACCAATATATTTTGGATTGCCTGAAACAAGACTCTTGAGGACCGCCTTATCTTATTGTATCTCCCCAACAACGAAAGTCGAGAGATACTATGGTTTTGTTCCAGCGCCGCTGCCGCCACTGCACCCGCAGAGATTTTCTGTTCAAGGCTCTGGAAGCCACAATTATTACTGGAATTTTTTCCAATTTTACACAAGCGAAGATATTGATGTGACGATGCTCAAGACTAATATTCGCCAATTTTGGACGTCCAATACAGCTGCCAGCGGCCATTTTTCAGAACTTTGGGGATTGAGGAGATACACGACTTGGTCCCTGTGGCAACCACGTCATCTATTTTCCATCAATTTGCTTTCGTGATTTAGTGAGGCAAGTACCGCTTTTAAAAAATCCAAACGTTTTTGGAGGAAGAGAATTTCACAGATCTTTTGGTTTATTGTATGAGTAGTTATGATATGGAATGAGGTTCATATTAGGTGTTATTTTCCCACCTTCTTCATTGGACATCGAATATAGCTCCACTTTGATCTGCGATTGTCTAAATGGGAAAAGGGAATACACCTGTCATTAGACTGTCAGATAATGGTTAACTGACATGATCTAGGTATTTTCAAGATGTGAATCCGCTGCTTTTCTTAGGATCTAGCCCTTCAGTGTCCGCATAGGTATGGAGTCGAAGGTTAGACAAAAGAGTCCTAGCTTGCCTCCTTAGCCGTGTCTTGGAAATACCTGGTTGATGTCAAGGAACCGTTATCTGACAGTTTACGACAACAGTGTTCCCATTTCCCACTGTTACTCTTGGGTATTAATGGGGCACTGTATTCAATTTCTGCCAATGAAGGCCGGAAAACAAAGCTTAACAGAGACCTCATTCTGCGTCAGGAAAGCTTGTAACCTCCACCAAAAAATGTTCCCTAGTTCTACAGGCTTTCTGAATCTCTAGGAGGTAATAACATTTTTTCAGGTCCAACAATATATGAGCGCATTTTTCAAACTCATTGGAGAAATAATTATTCGGTGTTACATTCAGCCTTCGCATGGACTGTTGTTCAGCTCATTTTCTGTTTTAAAGCTTTCTTTACGGCTTTGAAACCCTAAAAGTGATTGAAAACAAATGTGCTGCTAATATCCCAACTATGACGTAATGTCTGACTTTCAATGTGGAAAAAGGAACTACAGCTGTCATGGACTGTCATTTATTGGTTCTCTGACATGAGCTAGGTGTTTTTAAGGTGTGGCTCTGCTGCATTACCTAGGATCCGACCAATCAGTGTCTGCCCAGGTATGCAGTAGAAGGTTAGGCAAAATGCTAGCTTGCCTCCTTAAGGTTGTCTTGGAAATACGTGGTTGATGTCAGGGAACCACTGTCTGACAGTGTACAACAACATTGTTCCCATTTCCAACTGTCAGTATGGGATATTTCAGGGGCACTGTAGTCAATTTCTTCAATATAGTGGACCTCCCTATGGGAGGGGGTGGTGGCGGGCAAAAAAAAAAAAATGAAGATCAAGAATATCTTGTTCTATGATGAAGGAAATATCGTAGAAAAATCAAATGAAGCATTCGTTTCTAAACTGGGCCTTTGCGCCATCAACAAAGGCAGTGTAACCTAACAGTAAAACTGGGAACTATGGACCAATATATTTTGGATTGCCTGAAACAAGACTCTTGAGGACCGCCTTATCTTATTGTATCTCCCCAACAACGAAAGTCGAGAGATACTATGGTTTTGTTCCAGCGCCGCTGCCGCCACTGCACCCGCAGAGATTTTCTGTTCAAGGCTCTGGAAGCCACAATTATTACTGGAATTTTTTCCAATTTTACACAAGCGAAGATATTGATGTGACGATGCTCAAGACTAATATTCGCCAATTTTGGACGTCCAATACAGCTGCCAGCGGCCATTTTTCAGAACTTTGGGGATTGAGGAGATACACGACTTGGTCCCTGTGGCAACCACGTCATCTATTTTCCATCAATTTGCTTTCGTGATTTAGTGAGGCAAGTACCGCTTTTAAAAAATCCAAACGTTTTTGGAGGAAGAGAATTTCACAGATCTTTTGGTTTATTGTATGAGTAGTTATGATATGGAATGAGGTTCATATTAGGTGTTATTTTCCCACCTTCTTCATTGGACATCGAATATAGCTCCACTTTGATCTGCGATTGTCTAAATGGGAAAAGGGAATACACCTGTCATTAGACTGTCAGATAATGGTTAACTGACATGATCTAGGTATTTTCAAGATGTGAATCCGCTGCTTTTCTTAGGATCTAGCCCTTCAGTGTCCGCATAGGTATGGAGTCGAAGGTTAGACAAAAGAGTCCTAGCTTGCCTCCTTAGCCGTGTCTTGGAAATACCTGGTTGATGTCAAGGAACCGTTATCTGACAGTTTACGACAACAGTGTTCCCATTTCCCACTGTTACTCTTGGGTATTAATGGGGCACTGTATTCAATTTCTGCCAATGAAGGCCGGAAAACAAAGCTTAACAGAGACCTCATTCTGCGTCAGGAAAGCTTGTAACCTCCACCAAAAAATGTTCCCTAGTTCTACAGGCTTTCTGAATCTCTAGGAGGTAATAACATTTTTTCAGGTCCAACAATATATGAGCGCATTTTTCAAACTCATTGGAGAAATAATTATTCGGTGTTACATTCAGCCTTCGCATGGACTGTTGTTCAGCTCATTTTCTGTTTTAAAGCTTTCTTTACGGCTTTGAAACCCTAAAAGTGATTGAAAACAAATGTGCTGCTAATATCCCAACTATGACGTAATGTCTGACTTTCAATGTGGAAAAAGGAACTACAGCTGTCATGGACTGTCATTTATTGGTTCTCTGACATGAGCTAGGTGTTTTTAAGGTGTGGCTCTGCTGCATTACCTAGGATCCGACCAATCAGTGTCTGCCCAGGTATGCAGTAGAAGGTTAGGCAAAATGCTAGCTTGCCTCCTTAAGGTTGTCTTGGAAATACGTGGTTGATGTCAGGGAACCACTGTCTGACAGTGTACAACAACATTGTTCCCATTTCCAACTGTCAGTATGGGATATTTCAGGGGCACTGTAGTCAATTTCTTCAATATAGTGGACCTCCCTATGGGAGGGGGTGGTGGCGGGCAAAAAAAAAAAATGAAGATCAAGAATATCTTGTTCTATGATGAAGGAAATATCGTAGAAAAATCAAATGAAGCATTCGTTTCTAAACTGGGCCTTTGCGCCATCAACAAAGGCAGTGTAACCTAACAGTAAAACTGGGAACTATGGACCAATATATTTTGGATTGCCTGAAACAAGACTCTTGAGGTCCGCCTTATCTTATTGTATCTCCCCAACAACGAAAGTCGAGAGATACTATGGTTTTGTTCCAGCGCCGCTGCCGCCACTGCACCCGCAGAGATTTTCTGTTCAAGGCTCTGGAAGCCACAATTATTACTGGAATTTTTTCCAATTTTACACAAGCGAAGATATTGATGTGACGATGCTCAAGACTAATATTCGCCAATTTTGGACGTCCAATACAGCTGCCAGCGGCCATTTTTCAGAACTTTGGGGATTGAGGAGATACACGACTTGGTCCCTGTGGCAACCACGTCATCTATTTTCCATCAATTTGCTTTCGTGATTTAGTGAGGCAAGTACCGCTTTAAAAAAATCCAAACGTTTTTGGAGGAAGAGAATTTCACAGATCTTTTGGTTAATTGTATGAGTAGTTATGATATGGAATGAGGTTCATATTAGGTGTTATTTTCCCACCTTCTTCATTGGACATCGAATATAGCTCCACTTTGATCTGCGATTGTCTCAATGGGAAAAGGGAATACACCTGTCATTAGACTGTCAGATAATGGTTAACTGACATGATCTAGGTATTTTCAAGATGTGAATCCGCTGCTTGTCTTAGGATCTAGCCCTTCAGTGTCCGCATAGGTATGGAGTCGAAGGTTAGACAAAAGAGTCCTAGCTTGCCTCCTTAGCCGTGTCTTGGAAATACCTGGTTGATGTCAAGGAACCGTTATCTGACAGTTTACGACAACAGTGTTCCCATTTCCCACTGTTACTCTTGGGTATTAATGGGGCACTGTATCCAATTTCTGACAATGAAGGCCGGAAAACAAAGCTTAACAGAGACCTCATTCTGCGTCAGGAAAGCTTGTAACCTCCACCAAAGAATATTTCCTCGTTTTCCAGGCTTTCTGAATCCTTAGGAGGTTATAACATTTTTTCAGGTCCAACAATATATGAGTGCATTTTCCAAACTCATTGGAAAAATAATTATTCGGTGTTACATTCAGCCTTCGCATGGACTATTGTTCAGCTCATTTTCTGTTTTAAAGCTTTCTTTACGGCTTTGAAACCCTAAAAGTGATTTAAAACAAATGTGCTGCTAATATCCCAACTGTGACGTAATGTCTGACTATGAATGTGGAAAAAGGTACTACAGCTGTCATGGACTGTCATTTATTGGTTCTCTGACATGAGCTAGGTGTTTTTAAGGTGTGGCTCTGCTGCATTACCTAGGATCCGACCAATCAGTGTCTGCCCAGGTATGCAGTAGAAGGTTAGGCAAAATGCTAGCTTGCCTCCTTAAGGTTGTCTTGGAAATACGTGGTTGATGTCAGGGAACCACTGTCTGACAGTGTACAACAACATTGTTCCCATTTCCAACTGTCAGTATGGGATATTTCAGGGGCACTGTAGTCAATTTCTTCAATATAGTGGACCTCCCTATGGGAGGGGGTGGTGGCGGGCAAAAAAAAAAAATGAAGATCAAGAATATCTTGTTCTATGATGAAGGAAATATCGTAGAAAAATCAAATGAAGCATTCGTTTCTAAACTGGGCCTTTGCGCCATCAACAAAGGCAGTGTAACCTAACAGTAAAACTGGGAACTATGGACCAATATATTTTGGATTGCCTGAAACAAGACTCTTGAGGACCGCCTTATCTTATTGTATCTCCCCAACAACGAAAGTCGAGAGATACTATGGTTTTGTTCCAGCGCCGCTGCCGCCACTGCACCCGCAGAGATTTTCTGTTCAAGGCTCTGGAAGCCACAATTATTACTGGAATTTTTTCCAATTTTACACAAGCGAAGATATTGATGTGACGATGCTCAAGACTAATATTCGCCAATTTTGGACGTCCAATACAGCTGCCAGCGGCCATTTTTCAGAACTTTGGGGATTGAGGAGATACACGACTTGGTCCCTGTGGCAACCACGTCATCTATTTTCCATCAATTTGCTTTCGTGATTTAGTGAGGCAAGTACCGCTTTTAAAAAATCCAAACGTTTTTGGAGGAAGAGAATTTCACAGATCTTTTGGTTTATTGTATGAGTAGTTATGATATGGAATGAGGTTCATATTAGGTGTTATTTTCCCACCTTCTTCATTGGACATCGAATATAGCTCCACTTTGATCTGCGATTGTCTAAATGGGAAAAGGGAATACACCTGTCATTAGACTGTCAGATAATGGTTAACTGACATGATCTAGGTATTTTCAAGATGTGAATCCGCTGCTTTTCTTAGGATCTAGCCCTTCAGTGTCCGCATAGGTATGGAGTCGAAGGTTAGACAAAAGAGTCCTAGCTTGCCTCCTTAGCCGTGTCTTGGAAATACCTGGTTGATGTCAAGGAACCGTTATCTGACAGTTTACGACAACAGTGTTCCCATTTCCCACTGTTACTCTTGGGTATTAATGGGGCACTGTATTCAATTTCTGCCAATGAAGGCCGGAAAACAAAGCTTAACAGAGACCTCATTCTGCGTCAGGAAAGCTTGTAACCTCCACCAAAAAATGTTCCCTAGTTCTACAGGCTTTATGAATCTCTAGGAGGTAATAACATTTTTTCAGGTCCAACAATATATGAGCGCATTTTTCAAACTCATTGGAGAAATAATTATTCGGTGTTACATTCAGCCTTCGCATGGACTGTTGTTCAGCTCATTTTCTGTTTTAAAGCTTTCTTTACGGCTTTGAAACCCTAAAAGTGATTGAAAACAAATGTGCTGCTAATATCCCAACTATGACGTAATGTCTGACTTTCAATGTGGAATAAGGAACTACAGCTGTCATGGACTGTCATTTATTGGTTCTCTGACATGAGCTAGGTGTTTTTAAGGTGTGGCTCTGCTGCATTACCTAGGATCCGACCAATCAGTGTCTGCCCAGGTATGCAGTAGAAGGTTAGGCAAAATGCTAGCTTGCCTCCTTAAGGTTGTCTTGGAAATACGTGGTTGATGTCAGGGAACCACTGTCTGACAGTGTACAACAACATTGTTCCCATTTCCAACTGTCAGTATGGGATATTTCAGGGGCACTGTAGTCAATTTCTTCAATATAGTGGACCTCCCTATGGGAGGGGGTGGTGGCGGGCAAAAAAAAAAAATGAAGATCAAGAATATCTTGTTCTATGATGAAGGAAATATCGTAGAAAAATCAAATGAAGCATTCGTTTCTAAACTGGGCCTTTGCGCCATCAACAAAGGCAGTGTAACCTAACAGTAAAACTGGGAACTATGGACCAATATATTTTGGATTGCCTGAAACAAGACTCTTGAGGACCGCCTTATCTTATTGTATCTCCCCAACAACGAAAGTCGAGAGATACTATGGTTTTGTTCCAGCGCCGCTGCCGCCACTGCACCCGCAGAGATTTTCTGTTCAAGGCTCTGGAAGCCACAATTATTACTGGAATTTTTTCCAATTTTACACAAGCGAAGATATTGATGTGACGATGCTCAAGACTAATATTCGCCAATTTTGGACGTCCAATACAGCTGCCAGCGGCCATTTTTCAGAACTTTGGGGATTGAGGAGATACACGACTTGGTCCCTGTGGCAACCACGTCATCTATTTTCCATCAATTTGCTTTCGTGATTTAGTGAGGCAAGTACCGCTTTAAAAAAATCCAAACGTTTTTGGAGGAAGAGAATTTCACAGATCTTTTGGTTAATTGTATGAGTAGTTATGATATGGAATGAGGTTCATATTAGGTGTTATTTTCCCACCTTCTTCATTGGACATCGAATATAGCTCCACTTTGATCTGCGATTGTCTCAATGGGAAAAGGGAATACACCTGTCATTAGACTGTCAGATAATGGTTAACTGACATGATCTAGGTATTTTCAAGATGTGAATCCGCTGCTTGTCTTAGGATCTAGCCCTTCAGTGTCCGCATAGGTATGGAGTCGAAGGTTAGACAAAAGAGTCCTAGCTTGCCTCCTTAGCCGTGTCTTGGAAATACCTGGTTGATGTCAAGGAACCGTTATCTGACAGTTTACGACAACAGTGTTCCCATTTCCCACTGTTACTCTTGGGTATTAATGGGGCACTGTATCCAATTTCTGACAATGAAGGCCGGAAAACAAAGCTTAACAGAGACCTCATTCTGCGTCAGGAAAGCTTGTAACCTCCACCAAAGAATATTTCCTCGTTTTCCAGGCTTTCTGAATCCTTAGGAGGTTATAACATTTTTTCAGGTCCAACAATATATGAGTGCATTTTCCAAACTCATTGGAAAAATAATTATTCGGTGTTACATTCAGCCTTCGCATGGACTATTGTTCAGCTCATTTTCTGTTTTAAAGCTTTCTTTACGGCTTTGAAACCCTAAAAGTGATTTAAAACAAATGTGCTGCTAATATCCCAACTGTGACGTAATGTCTGACTATGAATGTGGAAAAAGGTACTACAGCTGTCATGGACTGTCATTTATTGGTTCTCTGACATGAGCTAGGTGTTTTTAAGGTGTGGCTCTGCTGCATTACCTAGGATCCGACCAATCAGTGTCTGCCCAGGTATGCAGTAGAAGGTTAGGCAAAATGCTAGCTTGCCTCCTTAAGGTTGTCTTGGAAATACGTGGTTGATGTCAGGGAACCACTGTCTGACAGTGTACAACAACATTGTTCCCATTTCCAACTGTCAGTATGGGATATTTCAGGGGCACTGTAGTCAATTTCTTCAATATAGTGGACCTCCCTATGGGAGGGGGTGGTGGCGGGCAAAAAAAAAAAATGAAGATCAAGAATATCTTGTTCTATGATGAAGGAAATATCGTAGAAAAATCAAATGAAGCATTCGTTTCTAAACTGGGCCTTTGCGCCATCAACAAAGGCAGTGTAACCTAACAGTAAAACTGGGAACTATGGACCAATATATTTTGGATTGCCTGAAACAAGACTCTTGAGGACCGCCTTATCTTATTGTATCTCCCCAACAACGAAAGTCGAGAGATACTATGGTTTTGTTCCAGCGCCGCTGCCGCCACTGCACCCGCAGAGATTTTCTGTTCAAGGCTCTGGAAGCCACAATTATTACTGGAATTTTTTCCAATTTTACACAAGCGAAGATATTGATGTGACGATGCTCAAGACTAATATTCGCCAATTTTGGACGTCCAATACAGCTGCCAGCGGCCATTTTTCAGAACTTTGGGGATTGAGGAGATACACGACTTGGTCCCTGTGGCAACCACGTCATCTATTTTCCATCAATTTGCTTTCGTGATTTAGTGAGGCAAGTACCGCTTTTAAAAAATCCAAACGTTTTTGGAGGAAGAGAATTTCACAGATCTTTTGGTTTATTGTATGAGTAGTTATGATATGGAATGAGGTTCATATTAGGTGTTATTTTCCCACCTTCTTCATTGGACATCGAATATAGCTCCACTTTGATCTGCGATTGTCTAAATGGGAAAAGGGAATACACCTGTCATTAGACTGTCAGATAATGGTTAACTGACATGATCTAGGTATTTTCAAGATGTGAATCCGCTGCTTTTCTTAGGATCTAGCCCTTCAGTGTCCGCATAGGTATGGAGTCGAAGGTTAGACAAAAGAGTCCTAGCTTGCCTCCTTAGCCGTGTCTTGGAAATACCTGGTTGATGTCAAGGAACCGTTATCTGACAGTTTACGACAACAGTGTTCCCATTTCCCACTGTTACTCTTGGGTATTAATGGGGCACTGTATTCAATTTCTGCCAATGAAGGCCGGAAAACAAAGCTTAACAGAGACCTCATTCTGCGTCAGGAAAGCTTGTAACCTCCACCAAAAAATGTTCCCTAGTTCTACAGGCTTTATGAATCTCTAGGAGGTAATAACATTTTTTCAGGTCCAACAATATATGAGCGCATTTTTCAAACTCATTGGAGAAATAATTATTCGGTGTTACATTCAGCCTTCGCATGGACTGTTGTTCAGCTCATTTTCTGTTTTAAAGCTTTCTTTACGGCTTTGAAACCCTAAAAGTGATTGAAAACAAATGTGCTGCTAATATCCCAACTATGACGTAATGTCTGACTTTCAATGTGGAATAAGGAACTACAGCTGTCATGGACTGTCATTTATTGGTTCTCTGACATGAGCTAGGTGTTTTTAAGGTGTGGCTCTGCTGCATTACCTAGGATCCGACCAATCAGTGTCTGCCCAGGTATGCAGTAGAAGGTTAGGCAAAATGCTAGCTTGCCTCCTTAAGGTTGTCTTGGAAATACGTGGTTGATGTCAGGGAACCACTGTCTGACAGTGTACAACAACATTGTTCCCATTTCCAACTGTCAGTATGGGATATTTCAGGGGCACTGTAGTCAATTTCTTCAATATAGTGGACCTCCCTATGGGAGGGGGTGGTGGCGGGCAAAAAAAAAAAATGAAGATCAAGAATATCTTGTTCTATGATGAAGGAAATATCGTAGAAAAATCAAATGAAGCATTCGTTTCTAAACTGGGCCTTTGCGCCATCAACAAAGGCAGTGTAACCTAACAGTAAAACTGGGAACTATGGACCAATATATTTTGGATTGCCTGAAACAAGACTCTTGAGGACCGCCTTATCTTATTGTATCTCCCCAACAACGAAAGTCGAGAGATACTATGGTTTTGTTCCAGCGCCGCTGCCGCCACTGCACCCGCAGAGATTTTCTGTTCAAGGCTCTGGAAGCCACAATTATTACTGGAATTTTTTCCAATTTTACACAAGCGAAGATATTGATGTGACGATGCTCAAGACTAATATTCGCCAATTTTGGACGTCCAATACAGCTGCCAGCGGCCATTTTTCAGAACTTTGGGGATTGAGGAGATACACGACTTGGTCCCTGTGGCAACCACGTCATCTATTTTCCATCAATTTGCTTTCGTGATTTAGTCAGGCAAGTACCGCTTTAAAAAAATCCAAACGTTTTTGGAGGAAGAGAATTTCACAGATCTTTTGGTTAATTGTATGAGTAGTTATGATATGGAATGAGGTTCATATTAGGTGTTATTTTCCCACCTTCTTCATTGGACATCGAATATAGCTCCACTTTGATCTGCGATTGTCTCAATGGGAAAAGGGAATACACCTGTCATTAGACTGTCAGATAATGGTTAACTGACATGATCTAGGTATTTTCAAGATGTGAATCCGCTGCTTGTCTTAGGATCTAGCCCTTCAGTGTCCGCATAGGTATGGAGTCGAAGGTTAGACAAAAGAGTCCTAGCTTGCCTCCTTAGCCGTGTCTTGGAAATACCTGGTTGATGTCAAGGAACCGTTATCTGACAGTTTACGACAACAGTGTTCCCATTTCCCACTGTTACTCTTGGGTATTAATGGGGCACTGTATCCAATTTCTGACAATGAAGGCCGGAAAACAAAGCTTAACAGAGACCTCATTCTGCGTCAGGAAAGCTTGTAACCTCCACCAAAGAATATTTCCTCGTTTTCCAGGCTTTCTGAATCCTTAGGAGGTTATAACATTTTTTCAGGTCCAACAATATATGAGTGCATTTTCCAAACTCATTGGAAAAATAATTATTCGGTGTTACATTCAGCCTTCGCATGGACTATTGTTCAGCTCATTTTCTGTTTTAAAGCTTTCTTTACGGCTTTGAAACCCTAAAAGTGATTTAAAACAAATGTGCTGCTAATATCCCAACTGTGACGTAATGTCTGACTATGAATGTGGAAAAAGGTACTACAGCTGTCATGGACTGTCATTTATTGGTTCTCTGACATGAGCTAGGTGTTTTTAAGGTGTGGCTCTGCTGCATTACCTAGGATCCGACCAATCAGTGTCTGCCCAGGTATGCAGTAGAAGGTTAGGCAAAATGCTAGCTTGCCTCCTTAAGGTTGTCTTGGAAATACGTGGTTGATGTCAGGGAACCACTGTCTGACAGTGTACAACAACATTGTTCCCATTTCCAACTGTCAGTATGGGATATTTCAGGGGCACTGTAGTCAATTTCTTCAATATAGTGGACCTCCCTATGGGAGGGGGTGGTGGCGGGCAAAAAAAAAAAATGAAGATCAAGAATATCTTGTTCTATGATGAAGGAAATATCGTAGAAAAATCAAATGAAGCATTCGTTTCTAAACTGGGCCTTTGCGCCATCAACAAAGGCAGTGTAACCTAACAGTAAAACTGGGAACTATGGACCAATATATTTTGGATTGCCTGAAACAAGACTCTTGAGGACCGCCTTATCTTATTGTATCTCCCCAACAACGAAAGTCGAGAGATACTATGGTTTTGTTCCAGCGCCGCTGCCGCCACTGCACCCGCAGAGATTTTCTGTTCAAGGCTCTGGAAGCCACAATTATTACTGGAATTTTTTCCAATTTTACACAAGCGAAGATATTGATGTGACAATGCTCAAGACTAATATTCGCCAATTTTGGACGTCCAATACAGCTGCCAGCGGCCATTTTTCAGAACTTTGGGGATTGAGGAGATACACGACTTGGTCCCTGTGGCAACCACGTCATCTATTTTCCATCAATTTGCTTTCGTGATTTAGTGAGGCAAGTACCGCTTTTAAAAAATCCAAACGTTTTTGGAGGAAGAGAATTTCACAGATCTTTTGGTTTATTGTATGAGTAGTTATGATATGGAATGAGGTTCATATTAGGTGTTATTTTCCCACCTTCTTCATTGGACATCGAATATAGCTCCACTTTGATCTGCGATTGTCTAAATGGGAAAAGGGAATACACCTGTCATTAGACTGTCAGATAATGGTTAACTGACATGATCTAGGTATTTTCAAGATGTGAATCCGCTGCTTTTCTTAGGATCTAGCCCTTCAGTGTCCGCATAGGTATGGAGTCGAAGGTTAGACAAAAGAGTCCTAGCTTGCCTCCTTAGCCGTGTCTTGGAAATACCTGGTTGATGTCAAGGAACCGTTATCTGACAGTTTACGACAACAGTGTTCCCATTTCCCACTGTTACTCTTGGGTATTAATGGGGCACTGTATTCAATTTCTGCCAATGAAGGCCGGAAAACAAAGCTTAACAGAGACCTCATTCTGCGTCAGGAAAGCTTGTAACCTCCACCAAAAAATGTTCCCTAGTTCTACAGGCTTTCTGAATCTCTAGGAGGTAATAACATTTTTTCAGGTCCAACAATATATGAGCGCATTTTTCAAACTCATTGGAGAAATAATTATTCGGTGTTACATTCAGCCTTCGCATGGACTGTTGTTCAGCTCATTTTCTGTTTTAAAGCTTTCTTTACGGCTTTGAAACCCTAAAAGTGATTGAAAACAAATGTGCTGCTAATATCCCAACTATGACGTAATGTCTGACTTTCAATGTGGAAAAAGGAACTACAGCTGTCATGGACTGTCATTTATTGGTTCTCTGACATGAGCTAGGTGTTTTTAAGGTGTGGCTCTGCTGCATTACCTAGGATCCGACCAATCAGTGTCTGCCCAGGTATGCAGTAGAAGGTTAGGCAAAATGCTAGCTTGCCTCCTTAAGGTTGTCTTGGAAATACGTGGTTGATGTCAGGGAACCACTGTCTGACAGTGTACAACAACATTGTTCCCATTTCCAACTGTCAGTATGGGATATTTCAGGGGCACTGTAGTCAATTTCTTCAATATAGTGGACCTCCCTATGGGAGGGGGTGGTGGCGGGCAAAAAAAAAAAATGAAGATCAAGAATATCTTGTTCTATGATGAAGGAAATATCGTAGAAAAATCAAATGAAGCATTCGTTTCTAAACTGGGCCTTTGCGCCATCAACAAAGGCAGTGTAACCTAACAGTAAAACTGGGAACTATGGACCAATATATTTTGGATTGCCTGAAACAAGACTCTTGAGGTCCGCCTTATCTTATTGTATCTCCCCAACAACGAAAGTCGAGAGATACTATGGTTTTGTTCCAGCGCCGCTGCCGCCACTGCACCCGCAGAGATTTTCTGTTCAAGGCTCTGGAAGCCACAATTATTACTGGAATTTTTTCCAATTTTACACAAGCGAAGATATTGATGTGACGATGCTCAAGACTAATATTCGCCAATTTTGGACGTCCAATACAGCTGCCAGCGGCCATTTTTCAGAACTTTGGGGATTGAGGAGATACACGACTTGGTCCCTGTGGCAACCACGTCATCTATTTTCCATCAATTTGCTTTCGTGATTTAGTGAGGCAAGTACCGCTTTAAAAAAATCCAAACGTTTTTGGAGGAAGAGAATTTCACAGATCTTTTGGTTAATTGTATGAGTAGTTATGATATGGAATGAGGTTCATATTAGGTGTTATTTTCCCACCTTCTTCATTGGACATCGAATATAGCTCCACTTTGATCTGCGATTGTCTCAATGGGAAAAGGGAATACACCTGTCATTAGACTGTCAGATAATGGTTAACTGACATGATCTAGGTATTTTCAAGATGTGAATCCGCTGCTTGTCTTAGGATCTAGCCCTTCAGTGTCCGCATAGGTATGGAGTCGAAGGTTAGACAAAAGAGTCCTAGCTTGCCTCCTTAGCCGTGTCTTGGAAATACCTGGTTGATGTCAAGGAACCGTTATCTGACAGTTTACGACAACAGTGTTCCCATTTCCCACTGTTACTCTTGGGTATTAATGGGGCACTGTATCCAATTTCTGACAATGAAGGCCGGAAAACAAAGCTTAACAGAGACCTCATTCTGCGTCAGGAAAGCTTGTAACCTCCACCAAAGAATATTTCCTCGTTTTCCAGGCTTTCTGAATCCTTAGGAGGTTATAACATTTTTTCAGGTCCAACAATATATGAGTGCATTTTCCAAACTCATTGGAAAAATAATTATTCGGTGTTACATTCAGCCTTCGCATGGACTATTGTTCAGCTCATTTTCTGTTTTAAAGCTTTCTTTACGGCTTTGAAACCCTAAAAGTGATTTAAAACAAATGTGCTGCTAATATCCCAACTGTGACGTAATGTCTGACTATGAATGTGGAAAAAGGTACTACAGCTGTCATGGACTGTCATTTATTGGTTCTCTGACATGAGCTAGGTGTTTTTAAGGTGTGGCTCTGCTGCATTACCTAGGATCCGACCAATCAGTGTCTGCCCAGGTATGCAGTAGAAGGTTAGGCAAAATGCTAGCTTGCCTCCTTAAGGTTGTCTTGGAAATACGTGGTTGATGTCAGGGAACCACTGTCTGACAGTGTACAACAACATTGTTCCCATTTCCAACTGTCAGTATGGGATATTTCAGGGGCACTGTAGTCAATTTCTTCAATATAGTGGACCTCCCTATGGGAGGGGGTGGTGGCGGGCAAAAAAAAAAAATGAAGATCAAGAATATCTTGTTCTATGATGAAGGAAATATCGTAGAAAAATCAAATGAAGCATTCGTTTCTAAACTGGGCCTTTGCGCCATCAACAAAGGCAGTGTAACCTAACAGTAAAACTGGGAACTATGGACCAATATATTTTGGATTGCCTGAAACAAGACTCTTGAGGACCGCCTTATCTTATTGTATCTCCCCAACAACGAAAGTCGAGAGATACTATGGTTTTGTTCCAGCGCCGCTGCCGCCACTGCACCCGCAGAGATTTTCTGTTCAAGGCTCTGGAAGCCACAATTATTACTGGAATTTTTTCCAATTTTACACAAGCGAAGATATTGATGTGACGATGCTCAAGACTAATATTCGCCAATTTTGGACGTCCAATACAGCTGCCAGCGGCCATTTTTCAGAACTTTGGGGATTGAGGAGATACACGACTTGGTCCCTGTGGCAACCACATCATCTATTTTCCATCAATTTGCTTTCGTGATTTAGTGAGGCAAGTACCGCTTTAAAAAAATCCAAACGTTTTTGGAGGAAGAGAATTTCACAGATCTTTTGGTTTATTGTATGAGTAGTTATGATATGGAATGAGGTTCATATTAGGTGTTATTTTCCCACCTTCTTCATTGGACATCGAATATAGCTCCACTTTGATCTGCGATTGTCTCAATGGGAAAAGGGAATACACCTGTCATTAGACTGTCAGATAATGGTTAACTGACATGATCCAGGTATTTTCAAGATGGGAATCCGCTGCTTTTCTTAGGATCTAGCCCTTCAGTGTCCGCATAGGTATGGAGTCGAAGGTTAGACAAAAGAGTCCTAGCTTGCCTCCTTAGCCGTGTCTTGGAAATACCTGGTTGATGTCAAGGAACCGTTATCTGACAGTTTACGACAACAGTGTTCCCATTTCCCACTGTTACTCTTGGGTATTAATGGGGCACTGTATCCAATTTCTGACAATGAAGGCCGGAAAACAAAGCTTAACGGAGACCTCATTCTGCGTCAGGAAAGCTTGTAACCTCCACCAAAGAATATTTCCTCGTTTTCCAGGCTTTCTGAATCCTTAGGAGGTTATAACATTTTTTCAGGTCCAACAATATATGAGTGCATTTTCCAAACTCATTGGAAAAATAATTATTCGGTGTTACATTTAGCCTTCGCATGGACTATTGTTCAGCTCATTTTCTGTTTTAAAGCTTTCTTTACGGCTTTGAAACCCTAAAAGTGATTTAAAACAAATGTGCTGCTAATATCCCAACTGTGACGTAATGTCTGACTATGAATGTGGAAAAAGGTACTACAGCTGTCATGGACTGTCATTTATTGGTTCTCTGACATGAGCTAGGTGTTTTTAAGGTGTGGCTCTGCTGCATTACCTAGGATCCGACCAATCAGTGTCTGCCCAGGTATGCAGTAGAAGGTTAGGCAAAATGCTAGCTTGCCTCCTTAAGGTTGTCTTGGAAATACGTGGTTGATGTCAGGGAACCACTGTCTGACAGTGTACAACAACATTGTTCCCATTTCCAACTGTCAGTTTGGGATATTTCAGGGGCACTGTAGTCAATTTCTTCAATATAGTGGACCTCCCTATGGGAGGGGGTGGTGGCGGGCAAAAAAAAAAAATGAAGATCAAGAATATCTTGTTCTATGATGAAGGAAATATCGTAGAAAAATCAAATGAAGCATTCGTTTCTAAACTGGGCCTTTGCGCCATCAACAAAGGCAGTGTAACCTAACAGTAAAACTGGGAACTATGGACCAATATATTTTGGATTGCCTGAAACAAGACTCTTGAGGACCGCCTTATCTTATTGTATCTCCCCAACAACGAAAGTCGAGAGATACTATGGTTTTGTTCCAGCGCCGCTGCCGCCACTGCACCCGCAGAGATTTTCTGTTCAAGGCTCTGGAAGCCACAATTATTACTGGAATTTTTTCCAATTTTACACAAGCGAAGATATTGATGTGACGATGCTCAAGACTAATATTCGCCAATTTTGGACGTCCAATACAGCTGCCAGCGGCCATTTTTCAGAACTTTGGGGATTGAGGAGATACACGACTTGGTCCCTGTGGCAACCACGTCATCTATTTTCCATCAATTTGCTTTCGTGATTTAGTGAGGCAAGTACCGCTTTAAAAAAATCCAAACGTTTATGGAGGAAGAGAATTTCACAGATCTTTTGGTTTATTTTATGAGTAGTTATGATATGGAATGAGGTTCATATTAGGTGTTGTTTTCCCACCTTCTTCATTGGACATCGAATATAGCTACACTTTGATCTGCGATTGTCTCAATGGGAAAAGGGAATACACCTGTCATTAGACTGTCAGATAATGGTTAACTGACATGATCTAGGTATTTTCAAGATGTGAATCCGCTGCTTGTCTTAGGATCTAGCCCTTCAGTGTCCACATAGGTATGGAGTCGAAGGTTAGACAAAAGAGTCCTAGCTTGCCTCCTTTGCCGTGTCTTGGAGACACCTGGTTGATGTCAAGGAACCGTTATCTGACAGTTTACGACAACAGTGTTCCCATTTCCCACTGTTACTCTTGGGTATTAATGGGGCACTGTATTCAATTTCTGCCAATGAAGGCCGGAAAACAAAGCTTAACAGAGACCTCATTCTGCGTCAGGAAAGCTTGTAACCTCCACCAAAAAATGTTCCCTAGTTCTACAGGCTTTCTGAATCTGTAGGAGGTAATAACATTTTTTCAGGTCCAACAATATATGAGCGCATTTTTCAAACTCATTGGAGAAATAATTATTCGGTGTTACATTCAGCCTTCGCATGGACTGTTGTTCAGCTCATTTTCTGTTTTAAAGCTTTCTTTACGGCTTTGAAACCCTAAAAGTGATTGAAAACAAATGTGCTGCTAATATCCCAACTATGACGTAATGTCTGACTTTCAATGTGGAAAAAGGAACTACAGCTGTCATGGACTGTCATTTATTGGTTCTCTGACATGAGCTAGGTGTTTTTAAGGTGTGGCTCTGCTGCATTACCTAAGATCTGACCAATCAGTGTCTGCCCAGGTATGCAGTAGAAGGTTAGGCAAAATGTTAGCTTGCCTCCTTAAGGTTGTCTTGGAAATACGTGGTTGATGTCAGGGAACCACTGTCTGACAGTGTACAACAACATTGTTCCCATTTCCAACTGTCAGTATGGGATATTTCAGGGGCACTGTAGTCAATTTCTTCAATATAGTGGACCTCCCTATGGGAGGGGGTGGTGGCGGGCAAAAAAAAAAAATGAAAATCAAGAATATCTTGTACTATGATGAAGGAAATATCGTAGAAAAATCAAATGAAGCATTCGTTTCTAAACTGGGCCTTTGCGCCATCAACAAAGGCAGTGCAAGCTAACAGTAAAACTGGGAACTATGGACCAATATATTTTGGATTGCCTGAAACAAGACTCTTGAGGACCGCCTTATCTTATTGTATCTCCCCAACAACGAAAGTCGAGAGATACTATGGTTTTGTTCCAGCGCCGCTGCCGCCACTGCACCCGCAGAGATTTTCTGTTCAAGGCTCTGGAAGCCACAATTATTACTGGAATTTTTTCCAATTTTACACAAGCGAAGATATTGATGTGACGATGCTCAAGACTAATATTCGCCAATTTTGGACGTCCAATACAGCTGCCAGCGGCCATTTTTCAGAACTTTGGGGATTGAGGAGATACACGACTTGGTCCCTGTGGCAACCACATCATCTATTTTCCATCAATTTGCTTTCGTGATTTAGTGAGGCAAGTACCGCTTTAAAAAAATCCAAACGTTTTTTGAGGAAGAGAATTTCACAGATCTTTTGGTTTATTGTATGAGTAGTTATGATATGGAATGAGGTTCATATTAGGTGTTATTTTCCCACCTTCTTCATTGGACATCAAATATAGCTCCACTTTGATCTGCGATTGTCTCAATGGGAAAAGGGAATACACCTGTCATTAGACTGTCAGATAATGGTTAACTGACATGATCTAGGTATTTTCAAGATGTGAATCCGCTGCTTTTCTTAGGATCTAGCCCTTCAGTGTCCGCATAGGTATGGAGTCGAAGGTTAGACAAAAGAGTCCTAGCTTGCCTCCTTAGCCGTGTCTTGGAAATACCTGGTTGATGTCAAGGAACCGTTATCTGACAGTTTACGACAACAGTGTTCCCATTTCCCACTGTTACTCTTGGGTATTAATGGGGCACTGTATCCAATTTCTGACAATGAAGGCCGGAAAACAAAGCTTAACGGAGACCTCATTCTGCGCCAGGAAAGCTTGTAACCTCCACCAAAGAATATTTCCTCGTTTTCCAGGCTTTCTGAATCCTTAGGAGGTTATAACATTTTTTCAGGTCCAACAATATATGAGTGCATTTTCCAAACTCATTGGAAAAATAATTATTCGGTGTTACATTCAGCCTTCGCATGGACTATTGTTCAGCTCATTTTCTGTTTTAAAGCTTTCTTTACGGCTTTGAAACCCTAAAAGTGATTTAAAACAAATGTGCTGCTAATATCCCAACTGTGGCGTAATGTCTGACTATGAATGTGGAAAAAGGTACTACAGCTGTCATGGACTGTCATTTATTGGTTCTCTGACATGAGCTAGGTGTTTTTAAGGTGTGGCTCTGCTGCATTACCTAGGATCCGACCAATCAGTGTCTGCCCAGGTGTGCAGTAGAAGGTTAGGCAAAATGCTAGCTTGCCTCCTTAAGGTTGTCTTGGAAATACGTGGTTGATGTCAGGGAACCACTGTCTGACAGTGTACAACAACATTGTTCCCATTTCCAACTGTCAGTATGGGATATTTCAGGGGCACTGTAGTCAATTTCTTCAATATAGTGGACCTCCCTATGGGAGGGGGTGGTGGCGGGCAAAAAAAAAAAATGAAGATCAAGAATATCTTGTTCTATGATGAAGGAAATATCGTAGAAAAATCAAATGAAGCATTCGTTTCTAAACTGGGCCTTTGCGCCATCAACAAAGGCAGTGTAACCTAACAGTAAAACTGGGAACTATGGACCAATATATTTTGGATTGCCTGAAACAAGACTCTTGAGGACCGCCTTATCTTATTGTATCTCCCCAACAACGAAAGTCGAGAGATACTATGGTTTTGTTCCAGCGCCGCTGCCGCCACTGCACCCGCAGAGATTTTCTGTTCAAGGCTCTGGAAGCCACAATTATTACTGGAATTTTTTCCAATTTTACACAAGCGAAGATATTGATGTGACGATGCTCAAGACTAATATTCGCCAATTTTGGACGTCCAATACAGCTGCCAGCGGCCATTTTTCAGAACTTTGGGGATTGAGGAGATACACGACTTGGTCCCTGTGGCAACCACGTCATCTATTTTCCATCAATTTGCTTTCGTGATTTAGTGAGGCAAGTACCGCTTTTAAAAAATCCAAACGTTTTTGGAGGAAGAGAATTTCACAGATCTTTTGGTTTATTGTATGAGTAGTCATGATATGGAATGAGGTTCATATTAGGTGTTATTTTCCCACCTTCTTCATTGGACATCGAATATAGCTCCACTTTGATCTGCGATTGTCTAAATGGGAAAAGGGAATACACCTGTCATTAGACTGTCAGATAATGGTTAACTGACATGATCTAGGTATTTTCAAGATGTGAATCCGCTGCTTTTCTTAGGATCTAGCCCTTCAGTGTCCGCATAGGTATGGAGTCGAAGGTTAGACAAAAGAGTCCTAGCTTGCCTCCTTAGCCGTGTCTTGGAAATACCTGGTTGATGTCAAGGAACCGTTATCTGACAGTTTACGACAACAGTGTTCCCATTTCCCACTGTTACTCTTGGGTATTAATGGGGCACTGTATTCAATTTCTGCCAATGAAGGCCGGAAAACAAAGCTTAACAGAGACCTCATTCTGCGTCAGGAAAGCTTGTAACCTCCACCAAAAAATGTTCCCTAGTTCTACAGGCTTTCTGAATCTCTAGGAGGTAATAACATTTTTTCAGGTCCAACAATATATGAGCGCATTTTTCAAACTCATTGGAGAAATAATTATTCGGTGTTACATTCAGCCTTCGCATGGACTGTTGTTCAGCTCATTTTCTGTTTTAAAGCTTTCTTTACGGCTTTGAAACCCTAAAAGTGATTGAAAACAAATGTGCTGCTAATATCCCAACTATGACGTAATGTCTGACTTTCAATGTGGAAAAAGGAACTACAGCTGTCATGGACTGTCATTTATTGGTTCTCTGACATGAGCTAGGTGTTTTTAAGGTGTGGCTCTGCTGCATTACCTAGGATCCGACCAATCAGTGTCTGCCCAGGTATGCAGTAGAAGGTTAGGCAAAATGCTTGCTTGCCTCCTTAAGGTTGTCTTGGAAATACGTGGTTGATGTCAGGGAACCACTGTCTGACAGTGTACAACAACATTGTTCCCATTTCCAACTGTCAGTATGGGATATTTCAGGGGCACTGTAGTCAATTTCTTCAATATAGTGGACCTCCCTATGGGAGGGGGTGGTGGCGGGCAAAAAAAAAAAATGAAGATCAAGAATATCTTGTTCTATGATGAAGGAAATATCGTAGAAAAATCAAATGAAGCATTCGTTTCTAAACTGGGCCTTTGCGCCATCAACAAAGGCAGTGTAACCTAACAGTAAAACTGGGAACTATGGACCAATATATTTTGGATTGCCTGAAACAAGACTCTTGAGGTCCGCCTTATCTTATTGTATCTCCCCAACAACGAAAGTCGAGAGATACTATGGTTTTGTTCCAGCGCCGCTGCCGCCACTGCACCCGCAGAGATTTTCTGTTCAAGGCTCTGGAAGCCACAATTATTACTGGAATTTTTTCCAATTTTACACAAGCGAAGATATTGATGTGACGATGCTCAAGACTAATATTCGCCAATTTTGGACGTCCAATACAGCTGCCAGCGGCCATTTTTCAGAACTTTGGGGATTGAGGAGATACACGACTTGGTCCCTGTGGCAACCACGTCATCTATTTTCCATCAATTTGCTTTCGTGATTTAGTGAGGCAAGTACCGCTTTAAAAAAATCCAAACGTTTTTGGAGGAAGAGAATTTCACAGATCTTTTGGTTAATTGTATGAGTAGTTATGATATGGAATGAGGTTCATATTAGGTGTTATTTTCCCACCTTCTTCATTGGACATCGAATATAGCTCCACTTTGATCTGCGATTGTCTCAATGGGAAAAGGGAATACACCTGTCATTAGACTGTCAGATAATGGTTAACTGACATGATCTAGGTATTTTCAAGATGTGAATCTGCTGCTTGTCTTAGGATCTAGCCCTTCAGTGTCCGCATAGGTATGGAGTCGAAGGTTAGACAAAAGAGTCCTAGCTTGCTTCCTTAGCCGTGTCTTGGAAATACCTGGTTGATGTCAAGGAACCGTTATCTGACAGTTTACGACAACAGTGTTCCCATTTCCCACTGTTACTGTTGGGTATTAATGGGGCACTGTATTCAATTTCTGCCAATGAAGGCCGGAAAACAAAGCTTAACAGAGACCTCATTCTGCGTCAGGAAAGCTTGTAACCTCCACCAAAGAATATTTCCTCGTTTTCCAGGCTTTCCGAATCCTTAGGAGGTTATAACATTTTTTCAGGTCCAACAATATATGAGCGCATTTTTCAAACTCATTGGAAAAATAATTATTCGGTGTTACATTCAGCCTTCGCATGGACTATTGTACAGCTCATTTTCTGTTTTAAAGCTTTCTTTACGGCTTTGAAACCCTAAAAGTGATTTAAAACAAATGTGCTGCTAATATCCCAACTGTGACGTAATGTCTGACTATGAATGTGGAAAAAGGTACTACAGCTGTCATGGACTGTCATTTATTGGTTCTCTGACATGAGCTAGGTGTTTTTAAGGTGTGGCTCTGCTGCATTACCTAGGATGTGACCAATCAGTGTCTGCCCAGGTATGCAGTAGAAGGTTAGGCAAAATGTTAGCTTGCCTCCTTAAGGTTGTCTTGGAAATACGTGGTTGATGTCAGGGAACCACTGTCTGACAGTGTACAACAACATTGTTCCCATTTCCAACTGTCAGTATGGGATATTTCAGGGGCACTGTAGTCAATTTCTTCAATATACTGGATCTCCCTATGGGAGGAGGTGGTGGCGGGCAAAAAAAAAAAAATGAAAATCAAGAATATCTTGTACTATGATGAAGGAAATATCGTAGAAAAATCAAATGAAGCATTCGTTTCTAAACTGGGCCTTTGCGCCATCAACAAAGGCAGTGGAACCTAACAGTAAAACTGGGAACTATGGACCAATATATTTTGGATTGCCTGAAACAAGACTCTTGAGGTCCGCCTTATCTTATTGTATCTCCCCAACAACGAAAGTCGAGAGATACTATGGTTTTGTTCCAGCGCCGCTGCCGCCACTGCACCCGCAGAGATTTTCTGTTCAAGGCTCTGGAAGCCACAATTATTACTGGAATTTTTTCCAATTTTACACAAGCGAAGATATTGATGTGACGATGCTCAAGACTAATATTCGCCAATTTTGGACGTCCAATACAGCTGCCAGCGGCCATTTTTCAGAACTTTGGGGATTGAGGAGATACACGACTTGGTCCCTGTGGCAACCACGTCATCTATTTTCCATCAATTTGCTTTCGTGATTTAGTGAGGCAAGTACCGCTTTAAAAAAATCCAAACGTTTTTGGAGGAAGAGAATTTCACAGATCTTTTGGTTAATTGTATGAGTAGTTATGATATGGAATGAGGTTCATATTAGGTGTTATTTTCCCACCTTCTTCATTGGACATCGAATATAGCTCCACTTTGATCTGCGATTGTCTCAATGGGAAAAGGGAATACACCTGTCATTAGACTGTCAGATAATGGTTAACTGACATGATCTAGGTATTTTCAAGATGTGAATCTGCTGCTTGTCTTAGGATCTAGCCCTTCAGTGTCCGCATAGGTATGGAGTCGAAGGTTAGACAAAAGAGTCCTAGCTTGCTTCCTTAGCCGTGTCTTGGAAATACCTGGTTGATGTCAAGGAACCGTTATCTGACAGTTTACGACAACAGTGTTCCCATTTCCCACTGTTACTGTTGGGTATTAATGGGGCACTGTATTCAATTTCTGCCAATGAAGGCCGGAAAACAAAGCTTAACAGAGACCTCATTCTGCGTCAGGAAAGCTTGTAACCTCCACCAAAGAATATTTCCTCGTTTTCCAGGCTTTCCGAATCCTTAGGAGGTTATAACATTTTTTCAGGTCCAACAATATATGAGCGCATTTTTCAAACTCATTGGAAAAATAATTATTCGGTGTTACATTCAGCCTTCGCATGGACTATTGTACAGCTCATTTTCTGTTTTAAAGCTTTCTTCACGGCTTTGAAACCCTAAAAGTGATTTAAAACAAATGTGCTGCTAATATCCCAACTGTGACGTAATGTCTGACTATGAATGTGGAAAAAGGTACTACAGCTGTCATGGACTGTCATTTATTGGTTCTCTGACATGAGCTAGGTGTTTTTAAGGTGTGGCTCTGCTGCATTACCTAGGATGTGACCAATCAGTGTCTGCCCAGGTATGCAGTAGAAGGTTAGGCAAAATGTTAGCTTGCCTCCTTAAGGTTGTCTTGGAAATACGTGGTTGATGTCAGGGAACCACTGTCTGACAGTGTACAACAACATTGTTCCCATTTCCAACTGTCAGTATGGGATATTTCAGGGGCACTGTAGTCAATTTCTTCAATATACTGGATCTCCCTATGGGAGGAGGTGGTGGCGGGCAAAAAAAAAAAAATGAAAATCAAGAATATCTTGTACTATGATGAAGGAAATATCGTAGAAAAATCAAATGAAGCATTCGTTTCTAAACTGGGCCTTTGCGCCATCAACAAAGGCAGTGGAACCTAACAGTAAAACTGGGAACTATGGACCAATATATTTTGGATTGCCTGAAACAAGACTCTTGAGGTCCGCCTTATCTTATTGTATCTCCCCAACAACGAAAGTCGAGAGATACTATGGTTTTGTTCCAGCGCCGCTGCCGCCACTGCACCCGCAGAGATTTTCTGTTCAAGGCTCTGGAAGCCACAATTATTACTGGAATTTTTTCCAATTTTACACAAGCGAAGATATTGATGTGACGATGCTCAAGACTAATATTCGCCAATTTTGGACGTCCAATACAGCTGCCAGCGGCCATTTTTCAGAACTTTGGGGATTGAGGAGATACACGACTTGGTCCCTGTGGCAACCACGTCATCTATTTTCCATCAATTTGCTTTCGTGATTTAGTGAGGCAAGTACCGCTTTAAAAAAATCCAAACGTTTTTGGAGGAAGAGAATTTCACAGATCTTTTGGTTTATTGTATGAGTAGTTATGATATGGAATGAGGTTCATATTAGGTGTTATTTTCCCACCTTCTTCATTGGACATCGAATATAGCTCCACTTTGATCTGCGATTGTCTCAATGGGAAAAGGGAATACACCTGTCATTAGACTGTCAGATAATGGTTAACTGACATGATCTAGGTATTTTCAAGATGTGAATCCGCTGCTTGTCTTAGGATCTAGCCCTTCAGTGTCCGCATAGGTATGGAGTCGAAGGTTAGACAAAAGAGTCCTAGCTTGCCTCCTTAGCCGTGTCTTGGAAATACCTGGTTGATGTCAAGGAACCGTTATCTGACAGTTTACGACAACAGTGTTCCCATTTCCCACTGTTACTCTTGGCTATTAATGGGGCACTGTATCCAATTTCTGACAATGAAGGCCGGAAAACAAAGCTTAACAGAGACCTCATTCTGCGTCAGGAAAGCTTGTAACCTCCACCAAAGAATATTTCCTCGTTTTCCAGGCTTTCTGAATCCTTAGGAGGTTATAACATTTTTTCAGGTCCAACAATATATAAGTGCATTTTCCAAACTCATTGGAAAAATAATTATTCGGTGTTACATTCAGCCTTCGCATGGACTATTGTTCAGCTCATTTTCTGTTTTAAAGCTTTCTTTACGGCTTTGAAACCCTAAAAGTGATTTAAAACAAATGTCCTGCGAATATCCCAACTGTGACGTAATGTCTGACTATGAATGTGGAAAAAGGTATTACAGCTGTCATGGACTGTCATTTATTGGTTCTCTGACATGAGCTAGGTGTTTTTAAGGTGTGGCTCTGCTGCATTACCTAGGATCCGACCAATCAGTGTCTGCCCAGGTATGCAGTAGAAGGTTAGGCAAAATGCTAGCTTGCCTCCTTAAGGTTGTCTTGGAAATACGTGGTTGATGTCAGGGAACCACTGTCTGACAGTGTACAACAACATTGTTCCCATTTCCAACTGTCAGTATGGGATATTTCAGGGGCACTGTAGTCAATTTCTTCAATATAGTGGACCTCCCTATGGGAGGGGGTGGTGGCGGGCAAAAAAAAAAAATGAAGATCAAGAATATCTTGTTCTATGATGAAGGAAATATCGTAGAAAAATCAAATGAAGCATTCGTTTCTAAACTGGGCCTTTGCGCCATCAACAAAGGCAGTGGAACCTAACAGTAAAACTGGGAACTATGGACCAATATATTTTGGATTGCCTGAAACAAGACTCTTGAGGTCCGCCTTATCTTATTGTATCTCCCCAACAACGAAAGTCGAGAGATACTATGGTTTTGTTCCAGAGCCGCTGCCGCCACTGCACCCGCAGAGATTTTCTGTTCAAGGCTCTGGAAGCCACAATTATTACTGGAATTTTTTCCAATTTTACACAAGCGAAGATATTGATGTGACGATGCTCAAGACTAATATTCGCCAATTTTGGACGTCCAATACAGCTGCCAGCGGCCATTTTTCAGAACTTTGGGGATTGAGGAGATACACGACTTGGTCCCTGTGGCAACCACGTCATCTATTTTCCATCAATTTGCTTTCGTGATTTAGTGAGGCAAGTACCGCTTTAAAAAAATCCAAACGTTTTTGGAGGAAGAGAATTTCACAGATCTTTTGGTTTATTGTATGAGTAGTTATGATATGGAATGAGGTTCATATTAGGTGTTATTTTCCCACCTTCTTCATTGGACATCGAATATAGCTCCACTTTGATCTGCGATTGTCTCAATGGGAAAAGGGAATACACCTGTCATTAGACTGTCAGATAATGGTTAACTGACATGATCTAGGTATTTTCAAGATGTGAATCCGCTGCTTTTCTTAGGATCTAGCCCTTCAGTGTCCGCATAGGTATGGAGTCGAAGGTTAGACAAAAGAGTCCTAGCTTGCCTCCTTAGCCGTGTCTTGGAAATACCTGGTTGATGTCAAGGAACCGTTATCTGACAGTTTACGACAACAGTGTTCCCATTTCCCACTGTTGCTCTTGGGTATTAATGGGGCACTGTATCCAATTTCTGACAATGAAGGCCGGAAAACAAAGCTTAACAGAGACCTCATTCTGCGTCAGGAAAGCTTGTAACCTCCACCAAAGAATATTTCCTCGTTTTCCAGGCTTTCTGAATCCTTAGGAGGTTATAAACTTTTTTCAGGTCCAACAATATATGAGTGCATTTTCCAAACTCATTGGAAAAATAATTATTCGGTGTTACATTCAGCCTTCGCATGGACTGTTGTTCAGCTCATTTTCTGTTTTAAAGCTTTCTTTACGGCTTTGAAACCCTAAAAGTGATTGAAAACAAATGTGCTGCTAATATCCCAACTATGACGTAATGTCTGACTTTCAATGTGGAAAAAGGAACTACAGCTGTCATGGACTGTCATTTATTGGTTCTCTGACATGAGCTAGGTGTTTTTAAGGTGTGGCTCTGCTGCATTACCTAGGATCCGACCAATCAGTGTCTGCCCAGGTATGCAGTAGAAGGTTAGGCAAAATGCTTGCTTGCCTCCTTAAGGTTGTCTTGGAAATACGTGGTTGATGTCAGGGAACCACTGTCTGACAGTGTACAACAACATTGTTCCCATTTCCAACTGTCAGTATGGGATATTTCAGGGGCACTGTAGTCAATTTCTTCAATATAGTGGACCTCCCTATGGGAGGGGGTGGTGGCGGGCAAAAAAAAAAAATAAAGATCAAGAATATCTTGTTCTATGATGAAGGAAATATCGTAGAAAAATCAAATGAAGCATTCGTTTCTAAACTGGGCCTTTGCGCCATCAACAAAGGCAGTGTAACCTAACAGTAAAACTGGGAACTATGGACCAATATATTTTGGATTGCCTGAAACAAGACTCTTGAGGTCCGCCTTATCTTATTGTATCTCCCCAACAACGAAAGTCGAGAGATACTATGGTTTTGTTCCAGCGCCGCTGCCGCCACTGCACCCGCAGAGATTTTCTGTTCAAGGCTCTGGAAGCCACAATTATTACTGGAATTTTTTCCAATTTTACACAAGCGAAGATATTGATGTGACGATGCTCAAGACTAATATTCGCCAATTTTGGACGTCCAATACAGCTGCCAGCGGCCATTTTTCAGAACTTTGGGGATTGAGGAGATACACGACTTGGTCCCTGTGGCAACCACGTCATCTATTTTCCATCAATTTGCTTTCGTGATTTAGTGAGGCAAGTACCGCTTTAAAAAAATCCAAACGTTTTTGGAGGAAGAGAATTTCACAGATCTTTTGGTTAATTGTATGAGTAGTTATGATATGGAATGAGGTTCATATTAGGTGTTATTTTCCCACCTTCTTCATTGGACATCGAATATAGCTCCACTTTGATCTGCGATTGTCTCAATGGGAAAAGGGAATACACCTGTCATTAGACTGTCAGATAATGGTTAACTGACATGATCTAGGTATTTTCAAGATGTGAATCTGCTGCTTGTCTTAGGATCTAGCCCTTCAGTGTCCGCATAGGTATGGAGTCGAAGGTTAGACAAAAGAGTCCTAGCTTGCTTCCTTAGCCGTGTCTTGGAAATACCTGGTTGATGTCAAGGAACCGTTATCTGACAGTTTACGACAACAGTGTTCCCATTTCCCACTGTTACTGTTGGGTATTAATGGGGCACTGTATTCAATTTCTGCCAATGAAGGCCGGAAAACAAAGCTTAACAGAGACCTCATTCTGCGTCAGGAAAGCTTGTAACCTCCACCAAAGAATATTTCCTCGTTTTCCAGGCTTTCCGAATCCTTAGGAGGTTATAACATTTTTTCAGGTCCAACAATATATGAGCGCATTTTTCAAACTCATTGGAAAAATAATTATTCGGTGTTACATTCAGCCTTCGCATGGACTATTGTACAGCTCATTTTCTGTTTTAAAGCTTTCTTCACGGCTTTGAAACCCTAAAAGTGATTTAAAACAAATGTGCTGCTAATATCCCAACTGTGACGTAATGTCTGACTATGAATGTGGAAAAAGGTACTACAGCTGTCATGGACTGTCATTTATTGGTTCTCTGACATGAGCTAGGTGTTTTTAAGGTGTGGCTCTGCTGCATTACCTAGGATGTGACCAATCAGTGTCTGCCCAGGTATGCAGTAGAAGGTTAGGCAAAATGTTAGCTTGCCTCCTTAAGGTTGTCTTGGAAATACGTGGTTGATGTCAGGGAACCACTGTCTGACAGTGTACAACAACATTGTTCCCATTTCCAACTGTCAGTATGGGATATTTCAGGGGCACTGTAGTCAATTTCTTCAATATACTGGATCTCCCTATGGGAGGAGGTGGTGGCGGGCAAAAAAAAAAAAATGAAAATCAAGAATATCTTGTACTATGATGAAGGAAATATCGTAGAAAAATCAAATGAAGCATTCGTTTCTAAACTGGGCCTTTGCGCCATCAACAAAGGCAGTGGAACCTAACAGTAAAACTGGGAACTATGGACCAATATATTTTGGATTGCCTGAAACAAGACTCTTGAGGTCCGCCTTATCTTATTGTATCTCCCCAACAACGAAAGTCGAGAGATACTATGGTTTTGTTCCAGCGCCGCTGCCGCCACTGCACCCGCAGAGATTTTCTGTTCAAGGCTCTGGAAGCCACAATTATTACTGGAATTTTTTCCAATTTTACACAAGCGAAGATATTGATGTGACGATGCTCAAGACTAATATTCGCCAATTTTGGACGTCCAATACAGCTGCCAGCGGCCATTTTTCAGAACTTTGGGGATTGAGGAGATACACGACTTGGTCCCTGTGGCAACCACGTCATCTATTTTCCATCAATTTGCTTTCGTGATTTAGTGAGGCAAGTACCGCTTTAAAAAAATCCAAACGTTTTTGGAGGAAGAGAATTTCACAGATCTTTTGGTTTATTGTATGAGTAGTTATGATATGGAATGAGGTTCATATTAGGTGTTATTTTCCCACCTTCTTCATTGGACATCGAATATAGCTCCACTTTGATCTGCGATTGTCTCAATGGGAAAAGGGAATACACCTGTCATTAGACTGTCAGATAATGGTTAACTGACATGATCTAGGTATTTTCAAGATGTGAATCCGCTGCTTGTCTTAGGATCTAGCCCTTCAGTGTCCGCATAGGTATGGAGTCGAAGGTTAGACAAAAGAGTCCTAGCTTGCCTCCTTAGCCGTGTCTTGGAAATACCTGGTTGATGTCAAGGAACCGTTATCTGACAGTTTACGACAACAGTGTTCCCATTTCCCACTGTTACTCTTGGCTATTAATGGGGCACTGTATCCAATTTCTGACAATGAAGGCCGGAAAACAAAGCTTAACAGAGACCTCATTCTGCGTCAGGAAAGCTTGTAACCTCCACCAAAGAATATTTCCTCGTTTTCCAGGCTTTCTGAATCCTTAGGAGGTTATAACATTTTTTCAGGTCCAACAATATATAAGTGCATTTTCCAAACTCATTGGAAAAATAATTATTCGGTGTTACATTCAGCCTTCGCATGGACTATTGTTCAGCTCATTTTCTGTTTTAAAGCTTTCTTTACGGCTTTGAAACCCTAAAAGTGATTTAAAACAAATGTCCTGCGAATATCCCAACTGTGACGTAATGTCTGACTATGAATGTGGAAAAAGGTATTACAGCTGTCATGGACTGTCATTTATTGGTTCTCTGACATGAGCTAGGTGTTTTTAAGGTGTGGCTCTGCTGCATTACCTAGGATCCGACCAATCAGTGTCTGCCCAGGTATGCAGTAGAAGGTTAGGCAAAATGCTAGCTTGCCTCCTTAAGGTTGTCTTGGAAATACGTGGTTGATGTCAGGGAACCACTGTCTGACAGTGTACAACAACATTGTTCCCATTTCCAACTGTCAGTATGGGATATTTCAGGGGCACTGTAGTCAATTTCTTCAATATAGTGGACCTCCCTATGGGAGGGGGTGGTGGCGGGCAAAAAAAAAAAATGAAGATCAAGAATATCTTGTTCTATGATGAAGGAAATATCGTAGAAAAATCAAATGAAGCATTCGTTTCTAAACTGGGCCTTTGCGCCATCAACAAAGGCAGTGGAACCTAACAGTAAAACTGGGAACTATGGACCAATATATTTTGGATTGCCTGAAACAAGACTCTTGAGGTCCGCCTTATCTTATTGTATCTCCCCAACAACGAAAGTCGAGAGATACTATGGTTTTGTTCCAGAGCCGCTGCCGCCACTGCACCCGCAGAGATTTTCTGTTCAAGGCTCTGGAAGCCACAATTATTACTGGAATTTTTTCCAATTTTACACAAGCGAAGATATTGATGTGACGATGCTCAAGACTAATATTCGCCAATTTTGGACGCCCAATACAGCTGCCAGCGGCCATTTTTCAGAACTTTGGGGATTGAGGAGATACACGACTTGGTCCCTGTGGCAACCACGTCATCTATTTTCCATCAATTTGCTTTCGTGATTTAGTGAGGCAAGTACCGCTTTAAAAAAATCCAAACGTTTTTGGAGGAAGAGAATTTCACAGATCTTTTGGTTTATTGTATGAGTAGTTATGATATGGAATGAGGTTCATATTAGGTGTTATTTTCCCACCTTCTTCATTGGACATCGAATATAGCTCCACTTTGATCTGCGATTGTCTCAATGGGAAAAGGGAATACACCTGTCATTAGACTGTCAGATAATGGTTAACTGACATGATCTAGGTATTTTCAAGATGTGAATCCGCTGCTTTTCTTAGGATCTAGCCCTTCAGTGTCCGCATAGGTATGGAGTCGAAGGTTAGACAAAAGAGTCCTAGCTTGCCTCCTTAGCCGTGTCTTGGAAATACCTGGTTGATGTCAAGGAACCGTTATCTGACAGTTTACGACAACAGTGTTCCCATTTCCCACTGTTGCTCTTGGGTATTAATGGGGCACTGTATCCAATTTCTGACAATGAAGGCCGGAAAACAAAGCTTAACAGAGACCTCATTCTGCGTCAGGAAAGCTTGTAACCTCCACCAAAGAATATTTCCTCGTTTTCCAGGCTTTCTGAATCCTTAGGAGGTTATAAACTTTTTTCAGGTCCAACAATATATGAGTGCATTTTCCAAACTCATTGGAAAAATAATTATTCGGTGTTACATTCAGCCTTCGCATGGACTATTGTTCAGCTCATTTTCTGTTTTAAAGCTTTCTTTACGGCTTTGAAACCCTAAAAGTGATTTAAAACAAATGTGCTGCTAATATCCCAACTGTGACGTAATGTCTGACTATGAATGTGGAAAAAGGTACTACAGCTGTCATGGACTGTCATTTATTGGTTCTCTGACATGAGCTAGGTGTTTTTAAGGTGTGGCTCTGCTGCATTACCTAGGATCCGACCAATCAGTGTCTGCCCAGGTATGCAGTAGAAGGTTAGGCAAAATGCTAGCTTGCCTCCTTAAGGTTGTCTTGGAAATACGTGGTTGATGTCAGGGAACCACTGTCTGACAGTGTACAACAACATTGTTCCCATTTCCAACTGTCAGTATGGGATATTTCAGGGGCACTGTAGTCAATTTCTTCAATATAGTGGACCTCCCTATGGGAGGGGATGGTGGCGGGCAAAAAAAAAAAATGAAGATCAAGAATATCTTGTTCTATGATGAAGGAAATATCGTAGGAAAATCAAATGAAGCATTCGTTTCTAAACTGGGCCTTTGCGCCATCAACAAAGGCAGTGTAACCTAACAGTAAAACTGGGAACTATGGACCAATATATTTTGGATTGCCTGAAACAAGACTCTTTAGGACCGCCTTATCTTATTGTATCTTCCCAACAACGAAAGTCGAGAGATACTATGGTTTTGTTCCAGCGCCGCTGCCGCCACTGCACCCGCAGAGATTTTCTGTTCAAGGCTCTGGAAGCCACAATTATTACTGGAATTTTTTCCAATTTTACACAAGCGAAGATATTGATGTGACGATGCTCAAGACTAATATTCGCCAATTTTGGACGTCCAATACAGCTGCCAGCGGCCATTTTTCAGAACTTTGGGGATTGAGGAGATACACGACTTGGTCCCTGTGGCAACCACGTCATCTATTTTCCATCAATTTGCTTTCGTGATTTAGTGAGGCAAGTACCGCTTTTAAAAAATCCAAACGTTTTTGGAGGAAGAGAATTTCACAGATCTTTTGGTTTATTGTATGAGTAGTTATGATATGGAATGAGGTTCATATTAGGTGTTATTTTCCCACCTTCTTCATTGGACATCGAATATAGCTCCACTTTGATCTGCGATTGTCTAAATGGGAAAAGGGAATACACCTGTCATTAGACTGTCAGATAATGGTTAACTGACATGATCTAGGTATTTTCAAGATGTGAATCCGCTGCTTTTCTTAGGATCTAGCCCTTCAGTGTCCGCATAGGTATGGAGTCGAAGGTTAGACAAAAGAGTCCTAGCTTGCCTCCTTAGCCGTGTCTTGGAAATACCTGGTTGATGTCAAGGAACCGTTATCTGACAGTTTACGACAACAGTGTTCCCATTTCCCACTGTTACTCTTGGGTATTAATGGGGCACTGTATTCAATTTCTGCCAATGAAGGCCGGAAAACAAAGCTTAACAGAGACCTCATTCTGCGTCAGGAAAGCTTGTAACCTCCACCAAAAAATGTTCCCTAGTTCTACAGGCTTTCTGAATCTCTAGGAGGTAATAACATTTTTTCAGGTCCAACAATATATGAGCGCATTTTTCAAACTCATTGGAGAAATAATTATTCGGTGTTACATTCAGCCTTCGCATGGACTGTTGTTCAGCTCATTTTCTGTTTTAAAGCTTTCTTTACGGCTTTGAAACCCTAAAAGTGATTGAAAACAAATGTGCTGCTAATATCCCAACTATGACGTAATGTCTGACTTTCAATGTGGAAAAAGGTACTACAGCTGTCATGGACTGTCATTTATTGGTTCTCTGACATGAGCTAGGTGTTTTTAAGGTGTGGCTCTGCTGCATTACCTAGGATCCGACCAATCAGTGTCTGCCCAGGTATGCAGTAGAAGGTTAGGCAAAATGCTAGCTTGCCTCCTTAAGGTTGTCTTGGAAATACGTGGTTGATGTCAGGGAACCACTGTCTGACAGTGTACAACAACATTGTTCCCATTTCCAACTGTCAGTATGGGATATTTCAGGGGCACTGTAGTCAATTTCTTCAATATAGTGGACCTCCCTATGGGAGGGGGTGGTGGCGGGCAAAAAAAAAAAATGAAAATCAAGAATATCTTGTACTATGATGAAGGAAATATCGTAGAAAAATCAAATGAAGCATTCGTTTCTAAACTGGGCCTTTGCGCCATCAACAAAGGCAGTGGAAGCTAACAGTAAAACTGGGAACTATGGACCAATATATTTTGGATTGCCTGAAACAAGACTCTTGAGGACCGCCTTATCTTATTGTATCTCCCCAACAACGAAAGTCGAGAGATACTATGGTTTTGTTCCAGCGCCGCTGCCGCCACTGCACCCGCAGAGATTTTCTGTTCAAGGCTCTGGAAGCCACAATTATTACTGGAATTTTTTCCAATTTTACAGAAGCGAAGATATTGATGTGACGATGCTCAAGAATAATATTCGCCAATTTTGGACGACCAATACAGCTGCCAGCGGCCATTTTTCAGAACTTTGGGGATTGACGAGATACACGACTTGGTCCCTGTGGCAACCACGTCATCTATTTTCCATCAATTTGCTTTCGTGATTTAGTGAGGCAAGTACCGCTTTAAAAAAATCCAAACGTTTTTGGAGGAAGAGAATTTCACAGATCTTTTGGTTTATTGTATGAGTAGGTATGATATGGAATGAGGTTCATATTAGGTGTTTTTTTCCCACCTTCTTCATTGGACATCGAATATAGCTCCACTTTGATCTGCGATTGTCTCAATGGGAAAAGGGAATACACCTGTCATTAGACTGTCAGATAATGGTTAACTGACATGATCCAGGTATTTTCAAGATGTGAATCCGCTGCTTGTCTTAGGATCTAGCCCTTCAGTGTCCGCATAGGTATGGAGTCGAAGGTTAGACAAAAGAGTCCTAGCTTGCCTCCTTAGCCGTGTCTTGGAAATACCTGGTTGATGTCAAGGAACCATTATCTGACAGTTTACGACAACAGTGTTCCCATTTCCCACTGTTACTGTTGGGTATTAATGGGGCACTGTATTCAATTTCTGCCAATGAAGGCCGGAAAACAAAGCTTAACTGAGACCTCATTCTGCGTCAGGAAAGCTTGTAACCTCCACCAAAGAATATTTCCTCGTTTTCCAGGCTTTCCGAATCCTTAGGAGGTTATAACATTTTTTCAGGTCCAACAATATATGAGCGCATTTTTCAACTCATTGGAAAAATAATTATTCGGTGTTACATTCAGCCTTCGCATGGACTATTGTACAGCTCATTTTCTGTTTTAAAGCTTTCTTTACGGCTTTGAAACCCTAAAAGTGATTTAAAACAAATGTGCTGCTAATATCCCAACTGTGACGTAATGTCTGACTATGAATGTGGAAAAAGGTACTACAGCTGTCATGGACTGTCATTTATTGGTTCTCTGACATGAGCTAGGTGTTTTTAAGGTGTGGCTCTGCTGCATTACCTAGGATGTGACCAATCAGTGTCTGCCCAGGTATGCAATAGAAGGTTAGGCAAAATGCTAGCTTGCCTCCTTAAGGTTGTCTTGGAAATACGTGGTTGATGTCAGGGAACCACTGTCTGACAGTGTACAACAACATTGTTCCCATTTCCAACTGTCAGTATGGGATATTTCAGGGGCACTGTAGTCAATTTCTTCAATATAGTGGATCTCACTATGGGAGGAGGTGGTGGCGGGCAAAAAAAAAAAAAATGAAAATCAAGAATATCTTGTACTATGATGAAGGAAATATCGTAGAAAAATCAAATGAAGCATTCGTTTCTAAACTGGGCCTTTGCGCCATCAACAAAGGCAGTGGAACCTAACAGTAAAACTGGGAACTATGGACCAATATATTTTGGATTGCCTGAAACAAGACTCTTGAGGTCCGCCTTATCTTATTGTATCTCCCCAACAACGAAAGTCGAGAGATACTATGGTTTTGTTCCAGCGCCGCTGCCGCCACTGCACCCGCAGAGATTTTCTGTTCAAGGCTCTGGAAGCCACAATTATTACTGGAATTTTTTCCAATTTTACACAAGCGAAGATATTGATGTGACGATGCTCAAGACTAATATTCGCCAATTTTGGACGTCCAATACAGCTGCCAGCGGCCATTTTTCAGAACTTTGGGGATTGAGGAGATACACGACTTGGTCCCTGTGGCAACCACGTCATCTATTTTCCATCAATTTGCTTTCGTGATTTAGTGAGGCAAGTACCGCTTTAAAAAAATCCAAACGTTTTTGGAGGAAGAGAATTTCACAGATCTTTTGGTTTATTGTATGAGTAGTTATGATATGGAATGAGGTTCATATTAGGTGTTATTTTCCCACCTTCTTCATTGGACATCGAATATAGCTCCACTTTGATCTGCGATTGTCTCAATGGGAAAAGGGATTACACCTGTCATTAGACTGTCAGATAATGGTTAACTGACATGATCCAGGTATTTTCAAGATGTGAATCCGCTGCTTGTCTTAGGATCTAGCCCTTCAGTGTCCGCATAGGTATGGAGTCGAAGGTTAGACAAAAGAGTCCTAGCTTGCCTCCTTAGCCGTGTCTTGGAAATACCTGGTTGATGTCAAGGAACCGTTATCTGACAGTTTACGACAACAGTGTTCCCATTTCCCACTGTTACTCTTGGGTATTAATGGGGCACTGTATCCAATTTCTGAGAATGAAGGCCGGAAAACAAAGCTTAACAGAGACCTCATTCTGCGTCAGGAAAGCTTGTAACCTCCACCAAAGAATATTTCCTCGTTTTCCAGGCTTTCTGAATCCTTAGGAGGTTATAACATTTTTTCAGGTCCAACAATATATGAGTGCATTTTCCAAACTCATTGGAAAAATAATTATTCGGTGTTACATTCAGCCTATGATGGACTATTGTTCAGCTCATTTTCTGTTTTAAAGCTTTCTTTACGGCTTTGAAACCCTAAAAGTGATTTAAAACAAATGTGCTGCTAATATCCCAACTGTGACGTAATGTCTGACTATGAATGTGGAAAAAGGTACTACAGCTGTCATGGACTGTCATTTATTGGTTCTCTGACATGAGCTAGGTGTTTTTAAGGTGTGGCTCTGCTGCATTTCCTAGGATCCGACCAATCAGTGTCTGCCCAGGTATGCAGTAGAAGGTTAGGCAAAATGCTAGCTTGCCTCCTTAAGGTTGTCTTGGAAATACGTGGTTGATGTCAGGGAACCACTGTCTGACAGTGTACAACAACATTGTTCCCATTTCCAACTGTCAGTATGGGATATTTCAGGGGCACTGTAGTCAATTTCTTCAATATAGTGGACCTCCCTATGGGAGGGGGTGGTGGCGGGCAAAAAAAAAAAAAAGAAGATCAAGAATATCTTGTTCTATGATGAAGGAAATATCGTAGAAAAATCAAATGAAGCATTCGTTTCTAAACTGGGCCTTTGCGCCATCAACAAAGGCAGTGGAACCTAACAGTAAAACTGGGAACTATGGACCAATATATTTTGGATTGCCTGAAACAAGACTCTTGAGGACCGCCTTATCTTATTGTATCTCCCCAACAACGAAAGTCGAGAGATACTATGGTTTTGTTCCAGCGCCGCTGCCGCCACTGCACCCGCAGAGATTTTCTGTTCAAGGCTCTGGAAGCCACAATTATTACTGGAATTTTTTCCAATTTTACACAAGCGAAGAGATTGATGTGACGATGCTCAAGACTAATATTCGCCAATTTTGGACGTCCAATACAGCTGCCAGCGGTCATTTTTCAGAACTTTGGGGATTGAGGAGATAAACGACATGGTCCCTGTGGCAACCACGTCATCTATTTTCCATCAATTTGCTTTCGTGATTTAGTGAGGCAAGTACCGCTTTAAAAAAATCCAAACCTTTTTGGAGGAAGAGAATTTCACAGATCTTTTGGTTTATTGTATGAGTAGTTATGATATGGAATGAGGTTCATATTAGGTGCTATTTTCCCACCTTCTTCATTGGACATCGAATATAGCTCCACTTTGATCTGCGATTGTCTAAATGGGAAAAGGGAATACACCTGTCATTAGACTGTCAGATAATGGTTAACTGACATGATCTAGGTATTTTCAAGATGTGAATCCGCTGCTTTTCTTAGGATCTAGCCCTTCAGTGTCCGCATAGGTATGGAGTCGAAGGTTAGACAAAAGAGTCCTAGCTTGCCTCCTTAGCCGTGTCTTGGAAATACCTGGTTGATGTCAAGGAACCGTTATCTGACAGTTTACGACAACAGTGTTCCCATTTCCCACTGTTACTCTTGGGTATTAATGGGGCACTGTATTCAATTTCTGCCAATGAAGGCCGGAAAACAAAGCTTAACAGAGACCTCATTCTGCGTCAGGAAAGCTTGTAAACTCCACCAAAAAATGTTCCCTAGTTCTACAGGCTTTCTGAATCTCTCGGAGGTAATAACATTTTTTCAGGTCCAACAATATATGAGCGCATTTTTCAAACTCATTGGAGAAATAATTATTCGGTGTTACATTCAGCCTTCGCATGGACTGTTGTTCAGCTCATTTTCTGTTTTAAAGCTTTCTTTACGGCTTTGAAGCCCTAAAAGTGATTGAAAACAAATGTGCTGCTAATATCCCAACTATGACGTAATGTCTGACTTTCAATGTGGAAAAAGGTACTACAGCTGTCATGGACTGTCATTTATTGGTTCTCTGACATGAGCTAGGTGTTTTTAAGGTGTGGCTCTGCTGCATTACCTAGGATCTGACCAATCAGTGTCTGCCCAGGTATGCAGTAGAAGGTTAGGCAAAATGCTAGCTTGCCTCCTTAAGGCTGTCTTGGAAATACCTGGTTGATGTCAGGGAACCACTGTCTGACTGTGTACAACAACATTGTTCCCATTTCCAACTGTCAGTATGGGATATTTCAGGGGCACTGTAGTCAATTTCTTCAATAGAGTGGACCTCCCTATGGGAGGGGGTGGTGGCGGGCAAAAAAAAAAAAGAAAATCAAAAATATCTTGTACTATGATGAAGAAAATATCGTAGAAAAATCAAATGAAGCATTCGTTTCTAAACTGGGCCTTTGCGCCATCAACAAAGGCAGTGGAACCTAACAGTAAAACTGGGAACTATGGACCAATATATTTTAGATTGCCTGAAACAAGACTCTTGAGGACCGCCTTATCTTATTGTATCTCCCCAACAACGAAAGTCGAGAGATACTATGGTTTTGTTCCAGCGCCGCTGCCGCCACTGCACCCGCAGAGATTTTCTGTTCAAGGCTCCTGAAGCCACAATTATTACTGGAATTTTTTCCAATTTTACAGAAGCGAAGATATTGATGTGACGATGCTCAAGAATAATATTCGCCAATTTTGGACGTCCAATACAGCTGCCAGCGGCCATTTTTCAGAACTTTGGGGATTGACGAGATACACGACTTGGTCCCTGTGGCAACCACGTCATCTATTTTCCATCAATTTGCTTTCGTGATTTAGTGAGGCAAGTACCGCTTTAAAAAAATCCAAACGTTTTTGGAGGAAGAGAATTTCACAGATCTTTTGGTTTATTGTATGAGTAGGTATGATATGGAATGAGGTTCATATTAGGTGTTGTTTTCCCACCTTCTTCATTGGACATTGAATATAGCTCCACTTTGATCTGCGATTGTCTCAATGGGAAAAGGGAATACACCTGTCATTAGACTGTCAGATAATGGTTAACTGACATGATCCAGGTATTTTCAAGATGTGAATCCGCTGCTTGTCTTAGGATCTAGCCCTTCAGTGTCCGCATAGGTATGGAGTCGAAGGTTAGACAAAAGAGTCCTAGCTTGCCTCCTTAGCCGTGTCTTGGAAATACCTGGTTGATGTCAAGGAACCGTTATCTGACAGTTTACGACAACAGTGTTCCCATTTCCCACTGTTACTGTTGGGTATTAATGGGGCACTGTATTCAATTTCTGCCAATGAAGGCCGGAAAACAAAGCTTAACAGAGACCTCATTCTGCGTCAGGAAAGCTTGTAACCTCCACCAAAGAATATTTCCTCGTTTTCCAGGCTTTCCGAATCCTTAGGAGGTTATAACATTTTTTCAGGTCCAACAATATATGAGCGCATTTTTCAAACTCATTGGAAAAATAATTATTCGGTGTTACATTCAGCCTTCGCATGGACTATTGTACAGCTCATTTTCTGTTTTAAAGCTTTCTTTACGGCTTTGAAACCCTAAAAGTGATTTAAAACAAATGTGCTGCTAATATCCCAACTGTGACGTAATGTCTGACTATGAATGTGGAAAAAGGTACTACAGCTGTCATGGACTGTCATTTATTGGTTCTCTGACATGAGCTAGGTGTTTTTAAGGTGTGGCTCTGCTGCATTACCTAGGATGTGACCAATCAGTGTCTGCCCAGGTATGCAGTAGAAGGTTAGGCAAAATGTTAGCTTGCCTCCTTAAGGTTGTCTTGGAAATACGTGGTTGATGTCAGGGAACCACTGTCTGACAGTGTACAACAACATTGTTCCCATTTCCAACTGTCAGTATGGGATATTTCAGGGGCACTGTAGTCAATTTCTTCAATATAGTGGACCTCCCTATGGGAGGGGGTGGTAGCGGGCAAAAAAAAAAAAAAGAAGATCAAGAATATCTTGTTCTATGATGAAGGAAATATCGTAGAAAAATCAAATGAAGCATTCGTTTCTAAACTGGGCCTTTGCGCCATCAACAAAGGCAGTGGAACCTAACAGTAAAACTGGGAACTATGGACCAATATATTTTGGATTGCCTGAAACAAGACTCTTGAGGACCGCCTTATCTTATTGTATCTCCCCAACAACGAAAGTCGAGAGATACTATGGTTTTGTTCCAGCGCCGCTGCCGCCACTGCACCCGCAGAGATTTTCTGTTCAAGGCTCTGGAAGCCACAATTATTACTGGAATTTTTTCCAATTTTACACAAGCGAAGAGATTGATGTGACGATGCTCAAGACTAATATTCGCCAATTTTGGACGTCCAATACAGCTGCCAGCGGTCATTTTTCAGAACTTTGGGGATTGAGGAGATAAACGACATGGTCCCTGTGGCAACCACGTCATCTATTTTCCATCAATTTGCTTTCGTGATTTAGTGAGGCAAGTACCGCTTTAAAAAAATCCAAACCTTTTTGGAGGAAGAGAATTTCACAGATCTTTTGGTTTATTGTATGAGTAGTTATGATATGGAAGGAGGTTCATATTAGGTGCTATTTTCCCACCTTCTTCATTGGACATCGAATATAGCTCCACTTTGATCTGCGATTGTCTAAATGGGAAAAGGGAATACACCTGTCATTAGACTGTCAGATAATGGTTAACTGACATGATCTAGGTATTTTCAAGATGTGAATCCGCTGCTTTTCTTAGGATCTAGCCCTTCAGTGTCCGCATAGGTATGGAGTCGAAGGTTAGACAAAAGAGTCCTAGCTTGCCTCCTTAGCCGTGTCTTGGAAATACCTGGTTGATGTCAAGGAACCGTTATCTGACAGTTTACGACAACAGTGTTCCCATTTCCCACTGTTACTCTTGGGTATTAATGGGGCACTGTATTCAATTTCTGCCAATGAAGGCCGGAAAACAAAGCTTAACAGAGACCTCATTCTGCGTCAGGAAAGCTTGTAACCTCCACCAAAAAATGTTCCCTAGTTCTACAGGCTTTCTGAATCTCTAGGAGGTAATAACATTTTTTCAGGTCCAACAATATATGAGCGCATTTTTCAAACTCATTGGAGAAATAATTATTCGGTGTTACATTCAGCCTTCGCATGGACTGTTGTTCAGCTCATTTTCTGTTTTAAAGCTTTCTTTACGGCTTTGAAACCCTAAAAGTGATTGAAAACAAATGTGCTGCTAATATCCCAACTATGACGTAATTTCTGACTTTCAATGTGGAAAAAGGTACTACAGCTGTCATGGACTGTCATTTATTGGTTCTCTGACATGAGCTAGGTGTTTTTAAGGTGTGGCTCTGCTGCATTACCTAGGATCTGACCAATCAGTGTCTGCCCAGGTATGCAGTAGAAGGTTAGGCAAAATGCTAGCTTGCCTCCTTAAGGTTGTCTTGGAAATACGTGGTTGATGTCAGGGAACCACTGTCTGACAGTGTACAACAACATTGTTCCCATTTCCAACTGTCAGTATGGGATATTTCAGGGGCACTGTAGTCAATTTCTTCAATATAGTGGACCTCCCTATGGGAGGGGGTGGTGGCGGGCAAAAAAAAAAAATGAAAATCAAGAATATCTTGTACTATGATGAAGGAAATATCGTAGAAAAATCAAATGAAGCATTCGTTTCTAAACTGGGCCTTTGCGCCATCAACAAAGGCAGTGGAAGCTAACAGTAAAACTGGGAACTATGGACCAATATATTTTAGATTGCCTGAAACAAGACTCTTGAGGACCGCCTTATCTTATTGTATCTCCCCAACAACGAAAGTCGAGAGATACTATGGTTTTGTTCCAGCGCCGCTGCCGCCACTGCACCCGCAGAGATTTTCTGTTCAAGGCTCTGGAAGCCACAATTATTACTGGAATTTTTTCCAATTTTACAGAAGCGAAGACATTGATGTGACGATGCTCAAGAATAATATTCGCCAATTTTGGACGTCCAATACAGCTGCCAGCGGCCATTTTTCAGAACTTTGGGGATTGACGAGATACACGACTTGGTCCCTGTGGCAACCACGTCATCTATTTTCCATCAATTTGCTTTCGTGATTTAGTGAGGCAAGTACCGCTTTAAAAAAATCCAAACGTTTTTGGAGGAAGAGAATTTCACAGATCTTTTGGTTTATTGTTTGAGTAGTTATGATATGGAATGAGGTTCATATTAGGTGTTGTTTTCCCACCTTCTTCATTGGACATCGAATATAGCTCCACTTTGATCTGCGATTGTCTCAATGGGAAAAGGGAATACACCTGTCATTAGACTGTCAGATAATGGTTAACTGACATGATCCAGGTATTTTCAAGATGTGAATCCGCTGCTTGTCTTAGGATCTAGCCCTTCAGTGTCCGCATAGGTATGGAGTCGAAGGTTAGACAAAAGAGTCCTAGCTTGCCTCCTTAGCCGTGTCTTGGAAATACCTGGTTGATGTCAAGGAACCATTATCTGACAGTTTACGACAACAGTGTTCCCATTTCCCACTGTTACTGTTGGGTATTAATGGGGCACTGTATTCAATTTCTGCCAATGAAGGCCGGAAAACAAAGCTTAACAGAGACCTCATTCTGCGTCAGGAAAGCTTGTAACCTCCACCAAAGAATATTTCCTCGTTTTCCAGGCTTTCTGAATCCTTAGGAGGTTATAACATTTTTTCAGGTCCAACAATATATGAGTGCATTTTCCAAACTCATTGGAAAAATAATTATTCGGTGTTACATTCAGCCTATGATGGACTATTGTTCAGCTCATTTTCTGTTTTAAAGCTTTCTTTACGGCTTTGAAACCCTAAAAGTGATTTAAAACAAATGTGCTGCTAATATCCCAACTGTGACGTAATGTCTGACTATGAATGTGGAAAAAGGTACTACAGCTGTCATGGACTGTCATTTATTGGTTCTCTGACATGAGCTAGGTGTTTTTAAGGTGTGGCTCTGCTGCATTTCCTAGGATCCGACCAATCAGTGTCTGCCCAGGTATGCAGTAGAAGGTTAGGCAAAATGCTAGCTTGCCTCCTTAAGGTTGTCTTGGAAATACGTGGTTGATGTCAGGGAACCACTGTCTGACAGTGTACAACAACATTGTTCCCATTTCCAACTGTCAGTATGGGATATTTCAGGGGCACTGTAGTCAATTTCTTCAATATAGTGGACCTCCCTATGGGAGGGGGTGGTGGCGGGCAAAAAAAAAAAAAAGAAGATCAAGAATATCTTGTTCTATGATGAAGGAAATATCGTAGAAAAATCAAATGAAGCATTCGTTTCTAAACTGGGCCTTTGCGCCATCAACAAAGGCAGTGGAACCTAACAGTAAAACTGGGAACTATGGACCAATATATTTTGGATTGCCTGAAACAAGACTCTTGAGGACCGCCTTATCTTATTGTATCTCCCCAACAACGAAAGTCGAGAGATACTATGGTTTTGTTCCAGCGCCGCTGCCGCCACTGCACCCGCAGAGATTTTCTGTTCAAGGCTCTGGAAGCCACAATTATTACTGGAATTTTTTCCAATTTTACACAAGCGAAGAGATTGATGTGACGATGCTCAAGACTAATATTCGCCAATTTTGGACGTCCAATACAGCTGCCAGCGGTCATTTTTCAGAACTTTGGGGATTGAGGAGATAAACGACATGGTCCCTGTGGCAACCACGTCATCTATTTTCCATCAATTTGCTTTCGTGATTTAGTGAGGCAAGTACCGCTTTAAAAAAATCCAAACCTTTTTGGAGGAAGAGAATTTCACAGATCTTTTGGTTTATTGTATGAGTAGTTATGATATGGAATGAGGTTCATATTAGGTGCTATTTTCCCACCTTCTTCATTGGACATCGAATATAGCTCCACTTTGATCTGCGATTGTCTAAATGGGAAAAGGGAATACACCTGTCATTAGACTGTCAGATAATGGTTAACTGACATGATCTAGGTATTTTCAAGATGTGAATCCGCTGCTTTTCTTAGGATCTAGCCCTTCAGTGTCCGCATAGGTATGGAGTCGAAGGTTAGACAAAAGAGTCCTAGCTTGCCTCCTTAGCCGTGTCTTGGAAATACCTGGTTGATGTCAAGGAACCGTTATCTGACAGTTTACGACAACAGTGTTCCCATTTCCCACTGTTACTCTTGGTTATTAATGGGTCACTGTATTCAATTTCTGCCAATGAAGGCCGGAAAACAAAGCTTAACAGAGACCTCATTCTGCGTCAGGAAAGCTTGTAACCTCCACCAAAAAATGTTCCCTAGTTCTACAGGCTTTCTGAATCTCTAGGAGGTAATAACATTTTTTCAGGTCCAACAATATATGAGCGCATTTTTCAAACTCATTGGAGAAATAATTATTCGGTGTTACATTCAGCCTTCGCATGGACTGTTGTTCAGCTCATTTTCTGTTTTAAAGCTTTCTTTACGGCTTTGAAACCCTAAAAGTGATTGAAAACAAATGTGCTGCTAATATCCCAACTATGACGTAATGTCTGACTTTCAATGTGGAAAAAGGTACTACAGCTGTCATGGACTGTCATTTATTGGTTCTCTGACATGAGCTAGGTGTTTTTAAGGTGTGGCTCTGCTGCATTACCTAGGATCTGACCAATCAGTGTCTGCCCAGGTATGCAGTAGAAGGTTAGGCAAAATGTTAGCTTGCCTCCTTCAGGTTGTCTTGGAAATACGTGGTTGATGTCAGGGAACCACTGTCTGACAGTGTACAACAACATTGTTCCCATTTCCAACTGTCAGTATGGGATATTTCAGGGGCACTGTAGTCAATTTCTTCAATATAGTGGACCTCCCTATGGGAGGGGGTGGTGGCGGGCAAAAAAAAAAAATGAAAATCAAGAATATCTTGTACTATGATGAAGGAAATATCGTAGAAAAATCAAATGAAGCATTCGTTTCTAAACTGGGCCTTTGCGCCATCAACAAAGGCAGTGGAAGCTAACAGTAAAACTGGGAACTATGGACCAATATATTTTAGATTGCCTGAAACAAGACTCTTGAGGACCGCCTTATCTTATTGTATCTCCCCAACAACGAAAGTCGAGAGATACTATGGTTTTGTTCCAGCGCCGCTGCCGCCACTGCACCCGCAGAGATTTTCTGTTCAAGGCTCTGGAAGCCACAATTATTACTGGAATTTTTTCCAATTTTACAGAAGCGAAGATATTGATGTGACGATGCTCAAGAATAATATTCGCCAATTTTGGACGTCCAATACAGCTGCCAGCGGCCATTTTTCAGAACTTTGGGGATTGACGAGATACACGACTTGGTCCCTGTGGCAACCACGTCATCTATTTTCCATCAATTTGCTTTCGTGATTTAGTGAGGCAAGTACCGCTTTAAAAAAATCCAAACGTTTTTGGAGGTAGAGAATTTCACAGATCTTTTGGTTTATTGTTTGAGTAGTTATGATATGGAATGAGGTTCATATTAGGTGTTGTTTTCCCACCTTCTTCATTGGACATCGAATATAGCTCCACTTTGATCTGCGATTGTCTCAATGGGAAAAGGGAATACACCTGTCATTAGACTGTCAGATAATGGTTAACTGACATGATCCAGGTATTTTCAAGATGTGAATCCGCTGCTTGTCTTAGGATCTAGCCCTTCAGTGTCCGCATAGGTATGGAGTCGAAGGTTAGACAAAAGAGTCCTAGCTTGCCTCCTTAGCCGTGTCTTGGAAATACCTGGTTGATGTCAAGGAACCATTATCTGACAGTTTACGACAACAGTGTTCCCATTTCCCACTGTTACTGTTGGGTATTAATGGGGCACTGTATTCAATTTCTGCCAATGAAGGCCGGAAAACAAAGCTTAACAGAGACCTCATTCTGCGTCAGGAAAGCTTGTAACCTCCACCAAAGAATATTTCCTCGTTTTCCAGGCTTTCCAAATCCTTAGGAGGTTATAACATTTTTTCAGGTCCAACAATATATGAGCGCATTTTTCAAACTCATTGGAAAAATAATTATTCGGTGTTACATTCAGCCTTCGCATGGACTATTGTTCAGCTCATTTTCTGTTTTAAAGCTTTCTTTACGGCTTTGCAACCCTAAAAGTGATTTAAAACAAATGTGCTGCTAATATCCCAACTGTGACGTAATGTCTGACTATGAATGTTGAAAAAGGTACTACAGCTGTCATGGACTGTCATTTATTGGTTCTCTGACATGAGCTTGGTGTTTTTAAGGTGTGGCTCTGCTGCATTACCTAGGGTCTGACCAATCAGTGTCTGCCCAGGTATGCAGTAGAAGGTTAGGCAAAATGTTAGCTTGCCTCCTTCAGGTTGTCTTGGAAATACGTGGTTGATGTCAGGGAACCACTGTCTGACAGTGTACAACAACATTGTTCCCATTTCCAACTGTCAGTATGGGATATTTCAGGGGCACTGTAGTCAATTTCTTCAATATAGTGGACCTCCCTATGGGAGGGGGTGGTGGTGGGCAAAAAAAAAAAAAATGAAAATCAAGAATATCTTGTACTATGATGAAGGAAATATCGTAGAAAAATCAAATGAAGCATTCGTTTCTAAACTGGGCCTTTGCGCCATCAACAAAGGCAGTGGAACCTAACAGTAAAACTGGGAACTATCGACCAATATATTTTGGATTGCCTGAAACAAGACTCTTGAGGTCCGCCTTATCTTATTGTATCTCCCCAACAACGAAAGTCGAGAGATATTATGGTTTTGTTCCAGCGCCGCTGCCGCCACTGCACCCGCAGAGATTTTCTGTTCAAGGCTCTGGAAGCCACAATTATTACTGGAATTTTTTCCAATTTTACACAAGCGAAGATATTGATGTGACGATGCTCAAGACTAATATTCGCCAATTTTGGACGTCCAATACAGCTGCCAGCAGCCATTTTTCAGAACTTTGGGGATTGAGGAGATACACGACTTGGTCCCTGTGGCAACCACGTCATCTACTCTCCATCAATTTGCTTTCGTGATTTAGTGAGGCAAGTACCGCTTTAAAAAAATCCAAACGTTTTTGGAGGAAGAGAATTTCACAGATCTTTTGGTTTATTGTATGAGTAGTTATGATATGGAATGAGGTTCATATTAGGTGTTATTTTCCCACCTTCTTCATTGGACATCGAATATAGCTCCACTTTGATCTGCGATTGTCTCAATGGGAAAAGGGAATACACCTGTCATTAGACTGTCAGATAATGGTTAACTGACATGATCCAGGTATTTTCAAGATGTGAATCCGCTGCTTGTCTTAGGATCTAGCCCTTCAGTGTCGGCATAGGTATGGAGTCGAAGGTTAGACAAAAGAGTCCTAGCTTGCCTCCTTAGCCGTGTCTTGGAAATACCTGGTTGATGTCAAGGAACCGTTATCTGACAGTTTACGACAACAGTGTTCCCATTTCCCACTGTTACTCTTGGGTATTAATGGGGCACTGTATTCAATTTCTGCCAATGAAGGCCGGAAAACAAAGCTTAACAGAGACCTCATTCTGCGTCAGGAAAGCTTGTAACCTCCACCAAAAAATGTTCCCTAGTTCTACAGGCTTTCTGAATCTCTAGGAGGTAATAACATTTTTTCAGGTCTGTAACGGAGCTGCTGGCCCGTTACTGAGTCGAGCGATTAATGAACTCTGTCCGGAATTCCCTGTCAGTTACGTGCCTGTGACTGCGTTTGTTCGTTGACGAAAGCTGGGACAAGCGTCTTTTTAATATATGGCATGCATACGAACGTGTAAGGCTAAGTTTTTAAAAACTGTTCTAACTTTACGCTCACCATTAGCTTGGCCAACTAATGGGAGAGGGTGAAGTTATAGTCAACATAATCTAGCCACAGTTTTTACTTTGTTCCAAATGTTTTAATGCAGTGCTAAAAGCAGAGAAACAAAACGCTTGCTACCTGTTTGTTCGATCCGACAGCGGGATGGTGACTTCCGGGGTGGACGGGAAACCAAACCGAGCACTCGTACACCCATGCATATGTAAGCGGTAAACTGTGAAGTGGAATATTCCAGCTCACGGAATGAGCAGAAAATACTATATAGTACTCAGTTTGCTGCAATAATAATTGTTTGTTTTTATGCTGGAAATATAATGATTCGTATATGTCTGACTGAATGCTTAAATTAAGTATTGTACTGCATAGCGGATTGCAAATGTTTTGGTTTATCCCATTAAGGGGAAAAGTATTTAAAGGGCTGCCAAGCATTCATTTGTGGTTTTTTGGTTGGGCAGAAGGTTGGTTCTGCAGTGGTTTATTTTTTTTAAAAGATGGCGATTATTGGACCCATTAGAAAAAAAAGTGAACTGTTATTTGTTTTCATTTAATTTTTTTTTTCCCCTTGAAAGTCTATCTTAGTTTTTTTTTGATTGCTTGCACTGTAAATAGCCCTCACCTTCACCTGCACCTTTGGGGAAAATAAAATACAATTGTTGGCACATACTTTGTTTTGACTCCATTTTTGGATTTGGACCTTGGCTGCTTCGGGTTCCCCATACATTGTGGTGTCAGAAGTGGGATTGGTAACGCCGTGGAAGCCACCACCAAGTAAAATGCCACCCAAGGGAAGGCAAGAGAAGGCTGAGGAGCAGAGTGCCGAAGCTGCAAGTACTTCAGGTGACTCAGCAGCTAGAGGAGAAGCAGGGGGCTCAGAGGGTCTTGTGGCAGAGTTGACGGGCCTGGTGAAAGTTCTCCTCCAAAGTCAGACTGCCCGGGATGAGCGAATGGAGAAGGAGGCGGTGCGTCAGGAACAGCGCTGGAAAAGTATGCAGCATCAGTTCCAGCTACTGCAACAGCAGGTGGGACGAGGTCACTGGGAAGGAGAGGAGTTTGAGGCGGAAGACATAAGCGGGGACTCGGTAACGCCCTCACGTGGGATGGCATTACAGAGGGGTCCAACGGCTGATTTCAAAGCTCCCAAGCTCCACCCACTTAACAAGGATGATGACATCGAGCATTTCCTCACAACTTTTGAGAGGATTGCAGCAGCTTGTCGCTGGCCAGCAGATGAATGGGCCGTGCGGTTAGTGCCTTTATTGACTGGTAAAGCACGGAGTGCCTATGTGGCAATGGACATTACTGACACTTGTAATTATGACCATGTGAAGAGGGCCATACTGAAGAAGTATGAAATCAATGCGGAAACCTACAGGCGACGCTTCCGGTCCATGTACGTCCAACCCGATGAGACGCCACGTGAGCTGTATGGGCGACTAAAAGAGCTGTTTTCAAAATGGGCCAAGCCAGAGCAGCGCACTGTTCAAGAAATCTCAGAACTCCTAATCTTGGAGCAGTTCATGCGAATGGTGAACCCAGAGATGGAGGTTTGGATCCGTGAGCATGATCCGAAAACTGCTTGGGAGGCAGCTGACTTGGCAGAAGTTTTCATCTCCGCTAGGAGAGGAGCCAGAGGGGGCAGCTGTGAATGGTGGAAGCAAGGGCCCAGAAGTAAGTCTGTTGGGGGTGTTGTGGGAGATGGTCATGCCCAAAATAAGCCTAACTTTTGTAGTAAGCCTGCTGATACTGGTACAAAATGGGAGGTAAAATGTTTTTACTGTGGTGAATTGGGGCACACCAAACCTCACTGCCCAGCTAGGAGGAGCAAGTCCACTAATGTATGCTATGTGCCTAGGCCATCTGCACCCAGGTTGGGGGTTACCTCTGGTGAGCACATGGTTAGGGTCCTCATTAATGGAGTAGCTGCGCAGGCCTTGGTGGACACTGGGAGTACTCAGACACTGGTGTTGGATAGTTTGGTCCCCAAGGAGGAGTGGCAAGATCAGGCCCAGGTTAGAGTGCGTTGTGTCCATGGGACTGAAAAAGTTTACCCAACTACAGAGGTGTACCTGACTGTTGAAGGCCAGACCTTTTTTCTGCCTGTAGCTCTCACATCCCAGTTGCCCTATCCTGTTGTTTTAGGCCAGGACATTCCCATTCTCTGGGACTTACTGCCAAAGATCAAAACCTGCAATGTTGTTACAAGAGCCAGGAGTGCTGCTGAGGGGTTTAAGGCTTTACCCTTTTATGGGGAGGAGATTGAGGCTGGACAGCAGAAAATGCGGAAAACTAGGAGGGAAAGGAGATTGGCAAAAATGACAGGTGGTGCTGAGGTGGTTGTGCCCAACAGTCTGCCAGAACCAGATTTGGGTCTTGACTTTCAGATACCAGAGGATATTAAAGCCTTGCAGGAAAGTGACATGACTCTAAAGCCCTGGTTTCAGAAGGTGACGAGGATTGATGGGGTCAAGCAGGGGAGCACGGACTGCTTAGCAGATGAGTATTACATTTTGAAGAATGGTATTCTGTATCAGGTAAAGGGTGGTGTGGAAGCGCTGGTAGTGCCAGCCTCATTGAGGCATACAGTTATGACTCTGGGACATTCAATTCCATGGGCAGGTCATTTAGGGAAACACAAAACGTTAGCAAGGATCGCAAGCCGATTTACCTGGCCTTTGTTGTACACTGATGTAACAGAGTTTTGTAAGACTTGCACGGAGTGTCAGTTAACGTCTGGTAGGGGGGTAGCACCAGCTCCTTTGCAGCCTTTACCAATTGTTGACACCCCTTTTAATAAAATAGGGATGGACATAGTTGGGCCCCTACCTAGGAGCAAAAGTGGAAATTGTTATATATTGGTTATGTGTGACTACGCTACCAAATACCCTGAGGCTTTTCCCCTTAGGAATGTCAAAGCTAGGCAGGTGGCAAATTGTCTTCTCCAATTGTTCTCACGAGTTGGTGTACCTAGGGAGATAATCACTGATCAGGGAACCAACTTTCTTTCTGAGCTCCTGAAACAGGTTTATAAGCTATTGGGTATAAAGGGTATCAAGACCTCTCCTTATCACCCCCAAACAGACGGACTTGTTGAACGCTTCAATCAGACGCTAAAAAGTATGTTGCGCAAGTTCGTTGCTGGTGCTGGTACAGACTGGGACCAATGGTTGCCATACCTGCTCTTTGCATATAGAGAAGTGCCTCAAGCTTCTACGGGATTCTCTCCCTTCGAATTGCTCTATGGGCGCCAGGTGCGGGGCCCTTTGGATCTACTACGAGAGCTCTGGGCAGGAGAAAAAAGGGAGAGCAAGAACGTGGTAGCATACGTGGTCCAGATGAGGCAGAGGCTGGAGGAGATGACAACACTGGCTCAGGAGAACATGAGAAGGGCCCAACGGAACCAGAAAACCTGGTATGACCGACAAGCCAGAGACCGGTCCTTTGAACCAGGACAGGAGGTAATGCTTTTGCTTCCTACCAATGAGAGCAAGCTTTTGGCAAAGTGGCACGGTCCATATGAGGTCCTACGTAAAACAGGGCCGGTCACCTATGAGATTTCAATGCCAGAGAGAGGGAAGAAAAAACAGACTTTCCACATTAATCTGTTAAAGGAGTTTCGTTCCAGGCAGGAGCCAGTGAAGACCCAGTTCTTTGTTCGGGCAGTGGGTGAAGAGGAGGAGCCAGCAGAGCAGTATTTCCCCACAAACAGCCAGCCGCAGACACTGGATTTATCCCACCTTAATCCCCAGCAGAGAGAGCAGCTGCAAGAGCTACTGGACCCTGAGCTGTTTCAAGAAAAGCCTGGCTACACTACCCTGATAAAACATCATGTACACCTCAAGGAAGATGCACCGGCAAGGCAGAAATCCTATAGGATTCCAGAACGCCTTCTCCCTGTGCTAGAGCAAGAGCTGGAAACCATGCAGTCCCTGGGAGTGATCGAACCCTCGGAAAGTGAGTGGTGCAGTCCCATCGTGCTCGTTCCCAAAAAGGATGGATCCATCCGATTCTGCGTCGATTTCCGTCAGGTAAATGCCCTGTCAAAATTTGACCCGTATCCTATGCCACGCATAGATGAGTTGGTGGAAAGGCTGGGGAAGGCCAGATATATTTCCACGTTGGACTTGAGCAAGGGCTACTGGCAAGTACCATTGACAGAGGAAACTAGGAAGCTCACGGCTTTTCGAACCCCCTTGGGGTTGTTCCATTTTACGGTTATGCCCTTTGGCCTGCAGGGGGCACCGGCAACGTTCCAGCGCTTGATGGATAAGGTGCTGCGGGACACTAGAGACTTTTCGGCGGCTTACCTGGATGATGTGGTCATCTTCAGCACAACATGGGAAGATCATCTGGACCACGTGCGTCAAGTACTGCAGAGAATCAAGTCGGCAGGTCTCACCATCAATCCCCAGAAATGTGCTTTGGCTAAAAAGGAGGTGAGATACTTGGGTTTTGTAATTGGTGATGGGGTCATCCGTCCTCAACTCGAGAAGGTTGAGGCGATTCGGTCCTGCAGTCCTCCAACAACCAAAAAGAAGGTGAGAGCATTCTTGGGCTTAGTGGGGTGGTATAGGAAATTCATTCCTAACTTTTCCACTCGAGCTGCTGTTTTAACAGATCTCACCAGGAACAGTGCCCCAACCAAAGTATTATGGACCGAGAGCTGTGACCGGGCGTTCCAGGACTTGAAGGAGGCGCTGTGCCGAGACACAGTATTGCAGAGCCCGGACTTCAGCAAACCATTCATTCTGCAGACTGATGCCTCCGGTGTGGGGCTAGGAGCTGTTCTACTGCAGGGTGAGGAAGGAGAGCGTAAACCCATTGCTTTCCTGAGCAGAAAGATGTTTCCCAGGGAGACTAGATACTCAACGGTGGAGAAAGAGTGTCTGGCCGTAAAGTGGGCGCTGGACTCTCTCCGCTATTATCTCCTTGGACGTCACTTCACGCTGGAGACAGACCATCGAGCCTTACAATGGCTGCATCGGATGCGTGACTCCAATGCACGTATCACACGGTGGTACCTGTCCATCCAGCCATTTAACTTCACTGTATACTACAGGACTGGGTCCACCAACCAGGTGGCAGACTTCCTGTCTCGCATGCCGGAGGACTCTTAAACTGACATGAAGATGGGAGTGAATGATTGGGGGTGCAGACCCCTTTCTCCAACTGCAGAAGGGGGAGGAAATGTAACGGAGCTGCTGGCCCGTTACTGAGTCGAGCGATTAATGAACTCTGTCCGGAATTCCCTGTCAGTTACGTGCCTGTGACTGCGTTTGTTCGTTGACGAAAGCTGGGACAAGCGTCTTTTTAATATATGGCATGCATACGAACGTGTAAGGCTAAGTTTTTAAAAACTGTTCTAACTTTACGCTCACCATTAGCTTGGCCAACTAATGGGAGAGGGTGAAGTTATAGTCAACATAATCTAGCCACAGTTTTTACTTTGTTCCAAATGTTTTAATGCAGTGCTAAAAGCAGAGAAACAAAACGCTTGCTACCTGTTTGTTCGATCCGACAGCGGGATGGTGACTTCCGGGGTGGACGGGAAACCAAACCGAGCACTCGTACACCCATGCATATGTAAGCGGTAAACTGTGAAGTGGAATATTCCAGCTCACGGAATGAGCAGAAAATACTATATAGTACTCAGTTTGCTGCAATAATAATTGTTTGTTTTTATGCTGGAAATATAATGATTCGTATATGTCTGACTGAATGCTTAAATTAAGTATTGTACTGCATAGCGGATTGCAAATGTTTTGGTTTATCCCATTAAGGGGAAAAGTATTTAAAGGGCTGCCAAGCATTCATTTGTGGTTTTTTGGTTGGGCAGAAGGTTGGTTCTGCAGTGGTTTATTTTTTTTAAAAGATGGCGATTATTGGACCCATTAGAAAAAAAAGTGAACTGTTATTTGTTTTCATTTAATTTTTTTTTTCCCCTTGAAAGTCTATCTTAGTTTTTTTTTGATTGCTTGCACTGTAAATAGCCCTCACCTTCACCTGCACCTTTGGGGAAAATAAAATACAATTGTTGGCACATACTTTGTTTTGACTCCATTTTTGGATTTGGACCTTGGCTGCTTCGGGTTCCCCATACAAGGTCCAACAATATATGAGCGCACCTTTCAAACTCATTGGAGAAATAATTATTCGGTGTTACATTCAGCCTATGATGGACTATTGTTCAGCTCATTTTCTGTTTTAAAGCTTTCTTTACGGCTTTGAAACCCTAAAAGTGATTTAAAACAAATGTGCTGCTAATATCCCAACTGTGACGTAATGTCTGACTATGAATGTGGAAAAAGGTACTACAGCAGTCATGGACTGTCATTTATTGGTTCTCTGACATGAGCTAGGTGTTTTTAAGGTGTGGCTCTGCTGCATTTCCTAGGATCCGACCAATCAGTGTCTGCCCAGGTATGCAGTAGAAGGTTAGGCAAAATGCTAGCTTGCCTCCTTAAGGCTGTCTTGGAAATACCTGGTTGATGTCAGGGAACCACTGTCTGACAGTGTACAACAACATTGTTCCCATTTCCAACTGTCAGTATGGGATATTTCAGGGGCACTGTAGTCAATTTCTTCAATATAGTGGACCTCCCTATGGGAGGGGGTGGTGGCGGGCAAAAAAAAAAAAAAGAAGATCAAGAATATCTTGTTCTATGATGAAGGAAATATCGTAGAAAAATCAAATGAAGCATTCGTTTCTAAACTGGGCCTTTGCGCCATCAACAAAGGCAGTGGAACCTAACAGTAAAACTGGGAACTATGGACCAATATATTTTGGATTGCCTGAAACAAGACTCTTGAGGACCGCCTTATCTTATTGTATCTCCCCAACAACGAAAGTCGAGAGATACTATGGTTTTGTTCCAGCGCCGCTGCCGCCACTGCACCCGCAGAGATTTTCTGTTCAAGGCTCTGGAAGCCACAATTATTACTGGAATTTTTTCCAATTTTACACAAGCGAAGAGATTGATGTGACGATGCTCAAGACTAATATTCGCCAATTTTGGACGTCCAATACAGCTGCCAGCGGTCATTTTTCAGAACTTTGGGGATTGAGGAGATAAACGACATGGTCCCTGTGGCAACCACGTCATCTATTTTCCATCAATTTGCTTTCGTGATTTAGTGAGGCAAGTACCGCTTTAAAAAAATCCAAACCTTTTTGGAGGTAGAGAATTTCACAGATCTTTTGGTTTATTGTATGAGTAGTTATGATATGGAATGAGGTTCATATTAGGTGCTATTTTCCCACCTTCTTCATTGGACATCGAATATAGCTCCACTTTGATCTGCGATTGTCTAAATGGGAAAAGGGAATACACCTGTCATTAGACTGTCAGATAATGGTTAACTGACATGATCTAGGTATTTTCAAGATGTGAATCCGCTGCTTTTCTTAGGATCTAGCCCTTCAGTGTCCGCATAGGTATGGAGTCGAAGGTTAGACAAAAGAGTCCTAGCTTGCCTCCTTAGCCGTGTCTTGGAAATACCTGGTTGATGTCAAGGAACCGTTATCTGACAGTTTACGACAACAGTGTTCCCATTTCCCACTGTTACTCTTGGGTATTAATGGGGCACTGTATTCAATTTCTGCCAATGAAGGCCGGAAAACAAAGCTTAACAGAGACCTCATTCTGCGTCAGGAAAGCTTGTATCCTCCACCAAAAAATGTTCCCTAGTTCTACAGGCTTTCTGAATCTCTAGGAGGTAATAACATTTTTTCAGGTCCAACAATATATGAGCGCATTTTTCAAACTCATTGGAGAAATAATTATTCGGTGTTACATTCAGCCTTCGCATGGACTGTTGTTCAGCTCATTTTCTGTTTTAAAGCTTTCTTTACGGCTTTGAAACCCTAAAAGTGATTGAAAACAAATGTGCTGCTAATATCCCAACTATGACGTAATGTCTGACTTTCAATGTGGAAAAAGGTACTACAGCTGTCATGGACTGTCATTTATTGGTTCTCTGACATGAGCTAGGTGTTTTTAAGGTGTGGCTCTGCTGCATTACCTAGGATCTGACCAATCAGTGTCTGCCCAGGTATGCAGTAGAAGGTTAGGCAAAATGCTAGCTTGCCTCCTTAAGGTTGTCTTGGAAATACGTGGTTGATGTCAGGGAACCACTGTCTGACAGTGTACAACAACATTGTTCCCATTTCCAACTGTCAGTATGGGATATTTCAGGGGCACTGTAGTCAATTTCTTCAATATAGTGGACCTCCCTATGGGAGGGGGTGGTGGCGGGCAAAAAAAAAAAATGAAAATCAAGAATATCTTGTACTATGATGAAGGAAATATCGTAGAAAAATCAAATGAAGCATTCGTTTCTAAACTGGGCCTTTGCGCCATCAACAAAGGCAGTGGAAGCTAACAGTAAAACTGGGAACTATGGACCAATATATTTTAGATTGCCTGAAACAAGACTCTTTAGGACCGCCTTATCTTATTGTATCTCCCCAACAACGAAAGTCGAGAGATACTATGGTTTTGTTCCAGCGCCGCTGCCGCCACTGCACCCACAGAGATTTTCTGTTCAAGGCTCTGGAAGCCACAATTATTACTGGAATTTTTTCCAATTTTACAGAAGCGAAGATATTGATGTGACGATGCTCAAGAATAATATTCGCCAATTTTGGACGTCCAATACAGCTGCCAGCGGCCATTTTTCAGAACTTTGGGGATTGACGAGATACACGACTTGGTCCCTGTGGCAACCACGTCATCTATTTTCCATCAATTTGCTTTCGTGATTTAGTGAGGCAAGTACCGCTTTAAAAAAATCCAAACGTTTTTGGAGGAAGAGAATTTCACAGATCTTTTGGTTTATTGTTTGAGTAGTTATGATATGGAATGAGGTTCATATTAGGTGTTGTTTTCCCACCTTCTTCATTGGACATCGAATATAGCTCCACTTTGATCTGCGATTGTCTCAATGGGAAAAGGGAATACACCTGTCATTAGACTGTCAGATAATGGTTAACTGACATGATCCAGGTATTTTCAAGATGTGAATCCGCTGCTTGTCTTAGGATCTAGCCCTTCAGTGTCCGCATAGGTATGGAGTCGAAGGTTAGACAAAAGAGTCCTAGCTTGCCTCCTTAGCCGTGTCTTGGAAATACCTGGTTGATGTCAAGGAACCATTATCTGACAGTTTACGACAACAGTGTTCCCATTTCCCACTGTTACTGTTGGGTATTAATGGGGCACTGTATTCAATTTCTGCCAATGAAGGCCGGAAAACAAAGCTTAACAGAGACCTCATTCTGCGTCAGGAAAGCTTGTAACCTCCACCAAAGAATATTTCCTCGTTTTCCAGGCTTTCTGAATCCTTAGGAGGTTATAACATTTTTTCAGGTCCAACAATATATGAGTGCATTTTCCAAACTCATTGGAAAAATAATTATTCGGTGTTACATTCAGCCTCTGATGGACTATTGTTCAGCTCATTTTCTGTTTTAAAGCTTTCTTTACGGCTTTGAAACCCTAAAAGTGATTTAAAACAAATGTGCTGCTAATATCCCAACTGTGACGTAATGTCTGACTATGAATGTGGAAAAAGGTACTACAGCTGTCATGGACTGTCATTTATTGGTTCTCTGACATGAGCTAGGTGTTTTTAAGGTGTGGCTCTGCTGCATTTCCTAGGATCCGACCAATCAGTGTCTGCCCAGGTATGCAGTAGAAGGTTAGGCAAAATGCTAGCTTGCCTCCTTAAGGTTGTCTTGGAAATACGTGGTTGATGTCAGGGAACCACTGTCTGACAGTGTACAACAACATTGTTCCCATTTCCAACTGTCAGTATGGGATATTTCAGGGGCACTGTAGTCAATTTCTTCAATATAGTGGACCTCCCTATGGGAAGGGGTGGTGGCGGGCAAAAAAAAAAAAAAGAAGATCAAGAATATCTTGTTCTATGATGAAGGAAATATCGTAGAAAAATCAAATGAAGCATTCGTTTCTAAACTGGGCCTTTGCGCCATCAACAAAGGCAGTGGAACCTAACAGTAAAACTGGGAACTATGGACCAATATATTTTGGATTGCCTGAAACAAGACTCTTGAGGACCGCCTTATCTTATTGTATCTCCCCAACAACGAAAGTCGAGAGATACTATGGTTTTGTTCCAGCGCCGCTGCCGCCACTGCACCCGCAGAGATTTTCTGTTCAAGGCTCTGGAAGCCACAATTATTACTGGAATTTTTTCCAATTTTACACAAGCGAAGAGATTGATGTGACGATGCTCAAGACTAATATTCGCCAATTTTGGACGTCCAATACAGCTGCCAGCGGTCATTTTTCAGAACTTTGGGGATTGAGGAGATAAACGACATGGTCCCTGTGGCAACCACGTCATCTATTTTCCATCAATTTGCTTTCGTGATTTAGTGAGGCAAGTACCGCTTTAAAAAAATCCAAACCTTTTTGGAGGAAGAGAATTTCACAGATCTTTTGGTTTATTGTATGAGTAGTTATGATATGGAATGAGGTTCATATTAGGTGCTATTTTCCCACCTTCTTCATTGGACATCGAATATAGCTCCACTTTGATCTGCGATTGTCTAAATGGGAAAAGGGAATACACCTGTCATTAGACTGTCAGATAATGGTTAACTGACATGATCTAGGTATTTTCAAGATGTGAATCCGCTGCTTTTCTTAGGATCTAGCCCTTCAGTGTCCGCATAGGTATGGTGTCGAAGGTAAGACAAAAGAGTCCTAGCTTGCCTCCTTAGCCGTGTCTTGGAAATACCTGGTTGATGTCAAGGAACCGTTATCTGACAGTTTACGACAACAGTGTTCCCATTTCCCACTGTTACTCTTGGGTATTAATGGGGCACTGTATTCAATTTCTGCCAATGAAGGCCGGAAAACAAAGCTTAACAGAGACCTCATTCTGCGTCAGGAAAGCTTGTAACCTCCACCAAAAAATGTTCCCTAGTTCTACACGCTTTCTGAATCTCTAGGAGGTAATAACATTTTTTCAGGTCCAACAATATATGAGCGCACCTTTCAAACTCATTGGAGAAATAATTATTCGGTGTTACATTTAGCCTTCGCATGGACTGTTGTTCAGCTCATTTTCTGTTTTAAAGCTTTCTTTACGGCTTTGAAACCCTAAAAGTGATTGAAAACAAATGTGCTGCTAATATCCCAACTATGACGTAATGTCTGACTTTCAATGTGGAAAAAGGTACTACAGCTGTCATGGACTGTCATTTATTGGTTCTCTGACATGAGCTAGGTGTTTTTAAGGTGTGGCTCTGCTGCATTACCTAGGATCTGACCAATCAGTGTCTGCCCAGGTATGCAGTAGAAGGTTAGGCAAAATGCTAGCTTGCCTCCTTAAGGTTGTCTTGGAAATACGTGGTTGATGTCAGGGAACCACTGTCTGACAGTGTACAACAACATTGTTCCCATTTCCAACTGTCAGTATGGGATATTTCAGGGGCACTGTAGTCAATTTCTTCAATATAGTGGACCTCCCTATGGGAGGGGGTGGTGGCGGGCAAAAAAAAAAAATGAAAATCAAGAATATCTTGTACTATGATGAAGGAAATATCGTAGAAAAATCAAATGAAGCATTCGTTTCTAAACTGGGCCTTTGCGCCATCAACAAAGGCAGTGGAAGCTAACAGTAAAACTGGGAACTATGGACCAATATATTTTAGATTGCCTGAAACAAGACTCTTGAGGACCGCCTTATCTTATTGTATCTCCCCAACAACGAAAGTCGAGAGATACTATGGTTTTGTTCCAGCGCCGCTGCCGCCACTGCACCCGCAGAAATTTTCTGTTCAAGGCTCTGGAAGCCACAATTATTACTGGAATTTTTTCCAATTTTACAGAAGCGAAGATATTGATGTGACGATGCTCAAGAATAATATTCGCCAATTTTGGACGTCCAATAAAGCTGCCAGCGGCCATTTTTCAGAACTTTGGGGATTGACGAGATACACGACTTGGTCCCTGTGGCAACCACGTCATCTATTTTCCATCAATTTGCTTTCGTGATTTAGTGAGGCAAGTACCGCTTTAAAAAAATCCAAACGTTTTTGGAGGAAGAGAATTTCACAGATCTTTTGGTTTATTGTTTGAGTAGTTATGATATGGAATGAGGTTCATATTAGGTGTTGTTTTCCCACCTTCTTCATTGGACATCGAATATAGCTCCACTTTGATCTGCGATTGTCTCAATGGGAAAAGGGAATACACCTGTCATTAGACTGTCAGATAATGGTTAACTGACATGATCCAGGTATTTTCAAGATGTGAATCCGCTGCTTGTCTTAGGATCTAGCCCTTCAGTGTCCGCATAGGTATGGAGTCGAAGGTTAGACAAAAGAGTCCTAGCTTGCCTCCTTAGCCGTGTCTTGGAAATACCTGGTTGATGTCAAGGAACCATTATCTGACAGTTTACGACAACAGTGTTCCCATTTCCCACTGTTACTGTTGGGTATTAATGGGGCACTGTATTCAATTTCTGCCAATGAAGGCCGGAAAACAAAGCTTAACAGAGACCTCATTCTGCGTCAGGAAAGCTTGTAACCTCCACCAAAGAATATTTCCTCGTTTTCCAGGCTTTCCAAATCCTTAGGAGGTTATAACATTTTTTCAGGTCCAACAATATATGAGCGCATTTTTCAAACTCATTGGAAAAATAATTATTCGGTGTTACATTCAGCCTTCGCATGGACTATTGTTCAGCTCATTTTCTGTTTTAAAGCTTTCTTTACGGCTTTGCAACCCTAAAAGTGATTTAAAACAAATGTGCTGCTAATATCCCAACTGTGACGTAATGTCTGACTATGAATGTTGAAAAAGGTACTACAGCTGTCATGGACTGTCATTTATTGGTTCTCTGACATGAGCTTGGTGTTTTTAAGGTGTGGCTCTGCTGCATTACCTAGGGTCTGACCAATCAGTGTCTGCCCAGGTATGCAGTAGAAGGTTAGGCAAAATGTTAGCTTGCCTCCTTCAGGTTGTCTTGGAAATACGTGGTTGATGTCAGGGAACCACTGTCTGACAGTGTACAACAACATTGTTCCCATTTCCAACTGTCAGTATGGGATATTTCAGGGGCACTGTAGTCAATTTCTTCAATATAGTGGACCTCCCTATGGGAGGGGGTGGTGGCGGGCAAAAAAAAAAAAATGAAAATCAAGAATATCTTGTACTATGATGAAGGAAATATCGTAGAAAAATCAAATGAAGCATTCGTTTCTAAACTGGGCCTTTGCGCCATCAACAAAGGCAGTGGAACCTAACAGTAAAACTGGGAACTATGGACCAATATATTTTGGATTGCCTGAAACAAGACTCTTGAGGTCCGCCTTATCTTATTGTATCTCCCCAACAACGAAAGTCGAGAGATATTATGGTTTTGTTCCAGCGCCGCTGCCGCCACTGCACCCGCAGAGATTTTCTGTTCAAGGCTCTGGAAGCCACAATTATTACTGGAATTTTTTCCAATTTTACACAAGCGAAGATATTGATGTGACGATGCTCAAGACTTATATTCACCAATTTTGGACGTCCAATACAGCTGCCAGCGGCCATTTTTCAGAACTTTGGGGATTGAGGAGATACACGACTTGATCCCTGTGGCAACCACGTCATCTATTTTCCATCAATTTGCTTTCGTGATTTAGTGAGGCAAGTACCGCTTTAAAAAAATCCAAACGTTTTTGGAGGAAGAGAATTTCACAGATCTTTTGGTTTATTGTATGAGTAGTTATGATATGGAATGAGGTTCAAATTAGGTGTTATTTTCCCAACTTCTTCATTGGACATCGAATATAGCTCCACTTTGATCTGCGATTGTCTCAATGGGAAAAGGGAATACACCTGTCATTAGACTGTCAGATAATGGTTAACTGACATGATCTAGGTATTTTCAAGGTGTGAATCCGCTGCTTGTCTTAGGATCTAGCCCTTCAGTGTCCGCATTGGTATGGAGTCGAAGGTTAGACAAAAGAGTCCTAGCTTGCCTCCTTAGCCGTGTCTTGGAAATACCTGGTTGATGTCAAGGAACCGTGATCTGACAGTTTACGACAACAGTGTTCCCATTTCCCACTGTTACTCTTGGGTATTAATGGGGCACTGTATCCAATTTCTGACAATGAAGGCCGGAAAACAAAGCTCAACAGAGACCTTCCATTCTGCGTCAGGAAAGCTTGTAACCTCCACCAAAGAATATTTCCTCGTTTTCCAGGCTTTCTGAATCCTTGGGAGGTTATAACATTTTTTCAGGTCCAACAATATATGAGTGCATTTTCCAAACTCATTGGAAAAATAATTATTCGGTGTTACATTCAGCCTTCGCATGGAGTATTGTTCAGCTCATTTTCTGTTTTAAAGCTTTCTTTACGGCTTTGAAACCCTAAAAGTGATTTAAAACAAATGTGCTGCTAATATCCCAACTGTGACGTAATGTCTGACTATGAATGTTGAAAAAGGTACTACAGCTGTCATGGACTGTCATTTATTGGTTCTCTGACATGAGCTTGGTGTTTTTAAGGTGTGGCTCTGCTGCATTACCTAGGGTCTGACCAATCAGTGTCTGCCCAGGTATGCAGTAGAAGGTTAGGCAAAATGTTAGCTTGCCTCCTTCAGGTTGTCTTGGAAATACGTGGTTGATGTCAGGGAACCACTGTCTGACAGTGTACAACAACATTGTTCCCATTTCCAACTGTCAGTATGGGATATTTCAGGGGCACTGTAGTCAATTTCTTCAATATAGTGGACCTCCCTATGGGAGGGGGTGGTGGCGGGCAAAAAAAAAAAAAATGAAAATCAAGAATATCTTGTACTATGATGAAGGAAATATCGTAGAAAAATCAAATGAAGCATTCGTTTCTAAACTGGGCCTTTGCGCCATCAACAAAGGCAGTGGAACCTAACAGTAAAACTGGGAACTATGGACCAATATATTTTGGATTGCCTGAAACAAGACTCTTGAGGTCCGCCTTATCTTATTGTATCTCCCCAACAACGAAAGTCGAGAGATATTATGGTTTTGTTCCAGCGCCGCTGCCGCCACTGCACCCGCAGAGATTTTCTGTTCAAGGCTCTGGAAGCCACAATTATTACTGGAATTTTTTCCAATTTTACACAAGCGAAGATATTGATGTGACGATGCTCAAGACTAATATTCGCCAATTTTGGACGTCCAATACAGCTGCCAGCAGCCATTTTTCAGAACTTTGGGGATTGAGGAGATACACGACTTGGTCCCTGTGGCAACCACGTCATCTACTCTCCATCAATTTGCTTTCGTGATTTAGTGAGGCAAGTACCGCTTTAAAAAAATCCAAACGTTTTTGGAGGAAGAGAATTTCACAGATCTTTTGGTTTATTGTATGAGTAGTTATGATATGGAATGAGGTTCATATTAGGTGTTATTTTCCCACCTTCTTCATTGGACATCGAATATAGCTCCACTTTGATCTGCGATTGTCTCAATGGGAAAAGGGAATACACCTGTCATTAGACTGTCAGATAATGGTTAACTGACATGATCCAGGTATTTTCAAGATGTGAATCCGCTGCTTGTCTTAGGATCTAGCCCTTCAGTGTCGGCATAGGTATGGAGTCGAAGGTTAGACAAAAGAGTCCTAGCTTGCCTCCTTAGCCGTGTCTTGGAAATACCTGGTTGATGTCAAGGAACCGTTATCTGACAGTTTACGACAACAGTGTTCCCATTTCCCACTGTTACTCTTGGGTATTAATGGGGCACTGTATTCAATTTCTGCCAATGAAGGCGGGAAAACAAAGCTTAACAGAGACCTCATTCTGCGTCAGGAAAGCTTGTAACCTCCACCAAAAAATGTTCCCTAGTTCTACAGGCTTTCTGAATCTCTAGGAGGTAATAACATTTTTTCAGGTCCAACAATATATGAGCGCACCTTTCAAACTCATTGGAGAAATAATTACTCGGTGTTACATTCAGCCTTCGCATGGACTATTGTTCAGCTCATTTTCTGTTTTAAAGCTGTCTTTACGGCTTTGAAACCCTAAAAGTGATTTAAAACAAATGTGCTGCTGATATCCCAACTGTGACGTAATGTCTGACTATGAATGTGGAAAAAGGTACTATAGCTGTCATGGACTGTCATTTATTGGTTCTCTGACATGAGCTAGGTGTATTTAAGGTGTGGCTCTGCTGCATTACCTAGGATCTGACCAATCAGTGTCTGCCCAGGTATGCAGTAGAAGGTTAGGAAAATGCGAGCTTGCCTCCCTAAGGTTGTCTTGGAAATACCTGGTTGATGTCAGGGAACCACTGTCTGACAGTGTACAACAACATTGTTCCCATTTCCAACTGTCAGTATGGGATATTTCAGGGGCACTGTAGTCAATTTCTTCAATATAGTGGACCTCCCTATGGGAGGGGGTGGTGGCGGGCAAAAAAAAAAAAAAGAAGATCAAGAATATCTTGTTCTATGATGAAGGAAATATCGTAGAAAAATCAAATGAAGCATTCGTTTCTAAACTGGGCCTTTGCGCCATCAACAAAGGCAGTGGAACCTAACAGTAAAACTGGGAACTATGGACCAATATATTTTGGATTGCCTGAAACAAGACTCTTGAGGACCGCCTTATCTTATTGTATCTCCCCAACAACGAAAGTCGAGAGATACTATGGTTTTGTTCCAGCGCCGCTGCCGCCACTGCACCCGCAGAGATTTTCTGTTCAAGGCTCTGGAAGCCACAATTATTACTGGAATTTTTTCCAATTTTACACAAGCGAAGAGATTGATGTGACGATGCTCAAGACTAATATTCGCCAATTTTGGACGTCCAATACAGCTGCCAGCGGTCATTTTTCAGAACTTTGGGGATTGAGGAGATACACGACATGGTCCCTGTGGCAACCACGTCATCTATTTTCCATCAATTTGCTTTCGTGATTTAGTGAGGCAAGTACCGCTTTAAAAAAATCCAAACCTTTTTGGAGGAAGAGAATTTCACAGATCTTTTGGTTTATTGTATGAGTAGTTATGATATGGAATGAGGTTCATATTAGGTGCTATTTTCCCACCTTCTTCATTGGACATCGAATATAGCTCCACTTTGATCTGCGATTGTCTAAATGGGAAAAGGGAATACACCTGTCATTAGACTGTCAGATAATGGTTAACTGACATGATCTAGGTATTTTCAAGATGTGAATCCGCTGCTTTTCTTAGGATCTAGCCCTTCAGTGTCCGCATAGGTATGGAGTCGAAGGTTAGACAAAAGAGTCCTAGCTTGCCTCCTTAGCCGTGTCTTGGAAATACCTGGTTGATGTCAAGGAACCGTTATCTGACAGTTTACGACAACAGTGTTCCCATTTCCCACTGTTACTCTTGGGTATTAATGGGGCACTGTATTCAATTTCTGCCAATGAAGGCCGGAAAACAAAGCTTAACTGAGACCTCATTCTGCGTCAGGAAAGCTTGTAACCTCCACCAAAAAATGTCCCCTAGTTCTACAGGCTTAATGAATCTTTAGGAGGTAATGACATTTTTTCAGGTCCAACAATATATGAGCACATTTTCCAAACTCATTGGAGAAATAATTATTCGGTGTTACAATCAGCCTTCGCATGGACTGTTGTTCAGCTCATTTTCTGTTTTAAAGCTTTCTTTACGGCTTTGAAACCCTAAAAGTGATTGAAAACAAATGTGCCGCTAATATCCCAACTATGACGTAATGTCTGACTTTCAATGTGGAAAAAGGTACTACAGCTGTCTTGGACTGTCATTTATTGGTTCTCTGACATGAGCTAGGTGTTTTTAAGGTGTGGCTCTGCTGCATTACCTAGGATCTGACCAATCAGTGTCTGCCCAGGTATGCAGTAGAAGGTTAGGCAAAATGCTAGCTTGCCTCCTTAAGGTTGTCTTGGAAATACGTGGTTGATGTCAGGGAACCACTGTCTGACAGTGTACAACAACATTGTTCCCATTTCCAACTGTCAGTATGGGATATTTCAGGGGCACTGTAGTCAATTTCTTCAATATAGTGGACCTCCCTATGGGAGGGGGTGGCGGGCAAAAAAAAAAAATGAAAATCAAGAATATCTTGTACTATGATGAAGGAAATATCGTAGAAAAATCAAATGAAGCATTCGTTTCTAAACTGGGCCTTTGCGCCATCAACAAAGGCAGTGGAAGCTAACAGTAAAACTGGGAACTATGGACCAATATATTTTAGATTGCCTGAAACAAGACTCTTGAGGACCGCCTTATCTTATTGTATCTCCCCAACAACGAAAGTCGAGAGATACTATGGTTTTGTTCCAGCGCCGCTGCCGCCACTGCACCCGCAGAGATTTTCTGTTCAAGGCTCTGGAAGCCACAATTATTACTGGAATTTTTTCCAATTTTACAGAAGCGAAGATATTGATGTGACGATGCTCAAGAATAATATTCGCCAATTTTGGACGTCCAATACAGCTGCCAGCGGCCATTTTTCAGAACTTTGGGGATTGACGAGATACACGACTTGGTCCCTGTGGCAACCACGTCATCTATTTTCCATCAATTTGCTTTCGTGATTTAGTGAGGCAAGTACCGCTTTAAAAAAATCCAAACGTTTTTGGAGGAAGAGAATTTCACAGATCTTTTGGTTTATTGTTTGAGTAGTTATGATATGGAATGAGGTTCATATTAGGTGTTGTTTTCCCACCTTCTTCATTGGACATCGAATATAGCTCCACTTTGATCTGCGATTGTCTCAATGGGAAAAGGGAATACACCTGTCATTAGACTGTCAGATAATGGTTAACTGACATGATCCAGGTATTTTCAAGATGTGAATCCGCTGCTTGTCTTAGGATCTAGCCCTTCAGTGTCCGCATAGGTATGGAGTCGAAGGTTAGACAAAAGAGTCCTAGCTTGCCTCCTTAGCCGTGTCTTGGAAATACCTGGTTGATGTCAAGGAACCATTATCTGACAGTTTACGACAACAGTGTTCCCATTTCCCACTGTTACTGTTGGGTATTAATGGGGCACTGTATTCAATTTCTGCCAATGAAGGCCGGAAAACAAAGCTTAACAGAGACCTCATTCTGCGTCAGGAAAGCTTGTAACCTCCACCAAAGAATATTTCCTCGTTTTCCAGGCTTTCCAAATCCTTAGGAGGTTATAACATTTTTTCAGGTCCAACAATATATGAGCGCATTTTTCAAACTCATTGGAAAAATAATTATTCGGTGTTACATTCAGCCTTCGCATGGACTATTGTTCAGCTCATTTTCTGTTTTAAAGCTTTCTTTACGGCTTTGCAACCCTAAAAGTGATTTAAAACAAATGTGCTGCTAATATCCCAACTGTGACGTAATGTCTGACTATGAATGTTGAAAAAGGTACTACAGCTGTCATGGACTGTCATTTATTGGTTCTCTGACATGAGCTTGGTGTTTTTAAGGTGTGGCTCTGCTGCATTACCTAGGGTCTGACCAATCAGTGTTTGCCCAGGTATGCAGTAGAAGGTTAGGCAAAATGTTAGCTTGCCTCCTTCAGGTTGTCTTGGAAATACGTGGTTGATGTCAGGGAACCACTGTCTGACAGTTTACGACAACAGTGTTCCCATTTCCCACTGTTACTCTTGGGTATTAATGGGGCACTGTATTAAATTTCTGCCAATGAAGGCCGGAAAACAAAGCTTAACAGAGACCTCATTCTGCGTCAGGAAAGCTTGTAACCTCCACCAAAAAATGTTCCCTAGTTCTACAGGCTTTCTGAATTTCTAGGAGGTAATAACATTTTTTCAGGTCCAACAATATATGAGCGCACCTTTCAAACTCATTGGAGAAATAATTACTCGGTGTTACATTCAGCCTTCGCATGGACTATTGTTCAGCTCATTTTCTGTTTTAAAGCTGTCTTTACGGCTTTGAAACCCTAAAAGTGATTTAAAACAAATGTGCTGCTGATATCCCAACTGTGACGTAATGTCTGACTATGAATGTGGAAAAAGGTACTATAGCTGTCATGGACTGTCATTTATTGGTTCTCTGACATGAGCTAGGTGTATTTAAGGTGTGGCTCTGCTGCATTACCTAGGATCTGACCAATCAGTGTCTGCCCAGGTATGCAGTAGAAGGTTAGGCAAAATGTTAGCTTGCCTCCTTCAGGTTGTCTTGGAAATACGTGGTTGATGTCAGGGAACCACTGTCTGACAGTGTACAACAACATTGTTCCCATTTCCAACTGTCAGTATGGGATATTTCAGGGGCACTGTAGTCAATTTCTTCAATATAGTGGACCTCCCTATGGGAGGGGGTGGTGGCGGGCAAAAAAAAAAAATGAAAAGCAAGAATATCTTGTACTATGATGAAGGAAATATCGTAGAAAAATCAAATGAAGCATTCGTTTCTAAACTGGGCCTTTGCGCCATCAACAAAGGCAGTGGAACCTAACAGTAAAACTGGGAACTATGGACCAATATATTTTGGATTGCCTGAAACAAGACTCTTGAGGACCGCCTTATCTTATTGTATCTCCCCAACAACGAAAGTCGAGAGATACTATGGTTTTGTTCCAGCGCCGCTGCCGCCACTCGACCCGCAGAGATTTTCTGTTCAAGGTTCTAGAAGCCACAATTATTACTGGAATTTTTTCCAATTTTACACAAGCTAAGATATTGATGAGACGATGCTCAAGACTAATATTCGCCAATTTTGGACGTCCAATACAGCTGCCAGCGGCCATTTTTCAGAACTTTGGGGATTGAGGAGATACACGACTTTGTCCCTGTGGTAACCACGTCATCTATTTTCCATCAATTTGCTTTCGTGATTTAGTGAGGCAAGTACCGCTTTAAAAAAATCCAAACGTTTATGGAGCAAGAGAATTTCACAGATCTTTTGGTTTATTTTATGAGTAGTTATGATATGGAATGAGGTTCATATTAGGTGTTGTTTTCCCACCTTCTTCATTGGACATCGAATATAGCTCCACTTTGATCTGCGATTGTCACAATGGGAAAAGGGAATACACCTGTCATTAGACTGTCAGATAATGGTTAACTGACATGATCCAGGTGTTTTCAAGATGTGAATCCGCTGCTTGTCTTAGGTTCTAGCCCTTCAGTGTCCGCATAGGTATGGAGTCGAAGGTTAGGCAAAAGAGTGCTAGCTCGCCTCCTTAGCCGTGTCTTGGAAATACCTGGTTGATGTCAAGGAACCGTTATCTGACAGTTTACGACAACAGTGTTCCCATTTCCCACTGTTACTCTTGGGTATTAATGGGGCACTGTATTCAATTTCTGCCAATGAAGGCCGGAAAACAAAGCTTAACAGAGACCTCATTCTGCGTCAGGAAAGCTTGTAACCTCCACCAAAAAATGTTCCCTAGTTCTACAGGCTTTCTGAATCTCTAGGAGGTAATAAAATTTTTTCAGGTCCAACAATATATGAGCGCACCTTTCAAACTCATTGGAGAAATAATTACTCGGTGTTACATTCAGCCTTCGCATGGACTATTGTTCAGCTCATTTTCTGTTTTAAAGCTGTCTTTACGGCTTTGAAACCCTAAAAGTGATTTAAAACAAATGTGCTGCTGATATCCCAACTGTGACGTAATGTCTGACTATGAATGTGGAAAAAGGTACTATAGCTGTCATGGACTGTCATTTATTGGTTCTCTGACATGAGCTAGGTGTATTTAAGGTGTGGCTCTGCTGCATTACCTAGGATCTGACCAATCAGTGTCTGCCCAGGTATGCAGTAGAAGGTTAGGAAAATGCTAGCTTGCCTCCCTAAGGTTGTCTTGGAAATACCTGGTTGATGTCAGGGAACCACTGTCTGACAGTGTACAACAACATTGTTCCCATTTCCAACTGTCAGTATGGGATATTTCAGGGGCACTGTAGTCAATTTCTTCAATATAGTGGACCTCCCTATGGGAGGGGGTGGTGGCGGGCAAAAAAAAAAAATGAAAATCAAGAATATCTTGTACTATGATGAAGGAAATATCGTAGAAAAATCAAATGAAGCATTCGTTTCTAAACTGGGCCTTTGCGCCATCAACAAAGGCAGTGGAAGCTAACAGTAAAACTGGGAACTATGGACCAATATATTTTAGATTGCCTGAAACAAGACTCTTGAGGACCGCCTTATCTTATTGTATCTCCCCAACAACGAAAGTCGAGAGATACTATGGTTTTGTTCCAGCGCCGCTGCCGCCACTGCACCCGCAGAGATTTTCTGTTCAAGGCTCTGGAAGCCACAATTATTACTGGAATTTTTTCCAATTTTACACAAGCGAAGAGATTGATGTGACGATGCTCAAGACTAATATTCGCCAATTTTGGACGTCCAATACAGCTGCCAGCGGTCATTTTTCAGAACTTTGGGGATTGAGGAGATACACGACTTGGTCCCTGTGGCAACCACGTCATCTATTTTCCATCAATTTGCTTTCGTGATTTAGTGAGGCAAGTACCGCTTTAAAAAAATCCAAACGTTTTTGGAGGAAGAGAATTTCACAGATCTTTTGGTTTATTGTATGAGTAGTTATGATATGGAATGAGGTTCAAATTAGGTGTTATTTTCCCACCTTCTTCATTGGACATCGAATATAGCTCCACTTTGATCTGCGATTGTCTCAATGGGAAAAGGGAATACACCTGTCATTAGACTGTCAGATAATGGTTAACTGACATGATCTAGGTATTTTCAAGGTGTGAATCCGCTGCTTGTCTTAGGATCTAGCCCTTCAGTGTCCGCATTGGTATGGAGTCGAAGGTTAGACAAAAGAGTCCTAGCTTGCCTCCTTAGCCGTGTCTTGGAAATACCTGGTTGATGTCAAGGAACCGTGATCTGACAGTTTACGACAACAGTGTTCCCATTTCCCACTGTTACTCTTGGGTATTAATGGGGCACTGTATCCAATTTCTGACAATGAAGGCCGGAAAACAAAGCTCAACAGAGACCTTCCATTCTGCGTCAGGAAAGCTTGTAACCTCCACCAAAGAATATTTCCTCGTTTTCCAGGCTTTCTGAATCCTTGGGAGGTTATAACATTTTTTCAGGTCCAACAATATATGAGTGCATTTTCCAAACTCATTGGAAAAATAATTATTCGGTGTTACATTCAGCCTTCGCATGGAGTATTGTTCAGCTCATTTTCTGTTTTAAAGCTTTCTTTACGGCTTTGAAACCCTAAAAGTGATTTAAAACAAATGTGCTGCTAATATCCCAACTGTGACGTAATGTCTGACTATGAATGTTGAAAAAGGTACTACAGCTGTCATGGACTGTCATTTATTGGTTCTCTGACATGAGCTTGGTGTTTTTAAGGTGTGGCTCTGCTGCATTACCTAGGGTCTGACCAATCAGTGTCTGCCCAGGTATGCAGTAGAAGGTTAGGCAAAATGTTAGCTTGCCTCCTTCAGGTTGTCTTGGAAATACGTGGTTGATGTCAGGGAACCACTGTCTGACAGTGTACAACAACATTGTTCCCATTTCCAACTGTCAGTATGGGATATTTCAGGGGCACTGTAGTCAATTTCTTCAATATAGTGGACCTCCCTATGGGAGGGGGTGGTGGCGGGCAAAAAAAAAAAAAATGAAAATCAAGAATATCTTGTACTATGATGAAGGAAATATCGTAGAAAAATCAAATGAAGCATTCGTTTCTAAACTGGGCCTTTGCGCCATCAACAAAGGCAGTGGAACCTAACAGTAAAACTGGGAACTATGGACCAATATATTTTGGATTGCCTGAAACAAGACTCTTGAGGTCCGCCTTATCTTATTGTATCTCCCCAACAACGAAAGTCGAGAGATATTATGGTTTTGTTCCAGCGCCGCTGCCGCCACTGCACCCGCAGAGATTTTCTGTTCAAGGCTCTGGAAGCCACAATTATTACTGGAATTTTTTCCAATTTTACACAAGCGAAGATATTGATGTGACGATGCTCAAGACTAATATTCGCCAATTTTGGACGTCCAATACAGCTGCCAGCAGCCATTTTTCAGAACTTTGGGGATTGAGGAGATACACGACTTGGTCCCTGTGGCAACCACGTCATCTACTCTCCATCAATTTGCTTTCGTGATTTAGTGAGGCAAGTACCGCTTTAAAAAAATCCAAACGTTTTTGGAGGAAGAGAATTTCACAGATCTTTTGGTTTATTGTATGAGTAGTTATGATATGGAATGAGGTTCATATTAGGTGTTATTTTCCCACCTTCTTCATTGGACATCGAATATAGCTCCACTTTGATCTGCGATTGTCTCAATGGGAAAAGGGAATACACCTGTCATTAGACTGTCAGATAATGGTTAACTGACATGATCCAGGTATTTTCAAGATGTGAATCCGCTGCTTGTCTTAGGATCTAGCCCTTCAGTGTCGGCATAGGTATGGAGTCGAAGGTTAGACAAAAGAGTCCTAGCTTGCCTCCTTAGCCGTGTCTTGGAAATACCTGGTTGATGTCAAGGAACCGTTATCTGACAGTTTACGACAACAGTGTTCCCATTTCCCACTGTTACTCTTGGGTATTAATGGGGCACTGTATTCAATTTCTGCCAATGAAGGCGGGAAAACAAAGCTTAACAGAGACCTCATTCTGCGTCAGGAAAGCTTGTAACCTCCACCAAAAAATGTTCCCTAGTTCTACAGGCTTTCTGAATCTCTAGGAGGTAATAACATTTTTTCAGGTCCAACAATATATGAGCGCACCTTTCAAACTCATTGGAGAAATAATTACTCGGTGTTACATTCAGCCTTCGCATGGACTATTGTTCAGCTCATTTTCTGTTTTAAAGCTGTCTTTACGGCTTTGAAACCCTAAAAGTGATTTAAAACAAATGTGCTGCTGATATCCCAACTGTGACGTAATGTCTGACTATGAATGTGGAAAAAGGTACTATAGCTGTCATGGACTGTCATTTATTGGTTCTCTGACATGAGCTAGGTGTATTTAAGGTGTGGCTCTGCTGCATTACCTAGGATCTGACCAATCAGTGTCTGCCCAGGTATGCAGTAGAAGGTTAGGAAAATGCGAGCTTGCCTCCCTAAGGTTGTCTTGGAAATACCTGGTTGATGTCAGGGAACCACTGTCTGACAGTGTACAACAACATTGTTCCCATTTCCAACTGTCAGTATGGGATATTTCAGGGGCACTGTAGTCAATTTCTTCAATATAGTGGACCTCCCTATGGGAGGGGGTGGTGGCGGGCAAAAAAAAAAAAAAGAAGATCAAGAATATCTTGTTCTATGATGAAGGAAATATCGTAGAAAAATCAAATGAAGCATTCGTTTCTAAACTGGGCCTTTGCGCCATCAACAAAGGCAGTGGAACCTAACAGTAAAACTGGGAACTATGGACCAATATATTTTGGATTGCCTGAAACAAGACTCTTGAGGACCGCCTTATCTTATTGTATCTCCCCAACAACGAAAGTCGAGAGATACTATGGTTTTGTTCCAGCGCCGCTGCCGCCACTGCACCCGCAGAGATTTTCTGTTCAAGGCTCTGGAAGCCACAATTATTACTGGAATTTTTTCCAATTTTACACAAGCGAAGAGATTGATGTGACGATGCTCAAGACTAATATTCGCCAATTTTGGACGTCCAATACAGCTGCCAGCGGTCATTTTTCAGAACTTTGGGGATTGAGGAGATACACGACATGGTCCCTGTGGCAACCACGTCATCTATTTTCCATCAATTTGCTTTCGTGATTTAGTGAGGCAAGTACCGCTTTAAAAAAATCCAAACCTTTTTGGAGGAAGAGAATTTCACAGATCTTTTGGTTTATTGTATGAGTAGTTATGATATGGAATGAGGTTCATATTAGGTGCTATTTTCCCACCTTCTTCATTGGACATCGAATATAGCTCCACTTTGATCTGCGATTGTCTAAATGGGAAAAGGGAATACACCTGTCATTAGACTGTCAGATAATGGTTAACTGACATGATCTAGGTATTTTCAAGATGTGAATCCGCTGCTTTTCTTAGGATCTAGCCCTTCAGTGTCCGCATAGGTATGGAGTCGAAGGTTAGACAAAAGAGTCCTAGCTTGCCTCCTTAGCCGTGTCTTGGAAATACCTGGTTGATGTCAAGGAACCGTTATCTGACAGTTTACGACAACAGTGTTCCCATTTCCCACTGTTACTCTTGGGTATTAATGGGGCACTGTATTCAATTTCTGCCAATGAAGGCCGGAAAACAAAGCTTAACAGAGACCTCATTCTGCGTCAGGAAAGCTTGTAACCTCCACCAAAAAATGTTCCCTAGTTCTACAGGCTTTATGAATCTCTAGGAGGTAATAACATTTTTTCAGGTCCAACAATATATGAGCGCATTTTTCAAACTCATTGGAGAAATAATTATTCGGTGTTACAATCAGCCTTCGCATGGACTGTTGTTCAGCTCATTTTCTGTTTTAAAGCTTTCTTTACGGCTTTGAAACCCTAAAAGTGATTGAAAACAAATGTGCCGCTAATATCCCAACTATGACGTAATGTCTGACTTTCAATGTGGAAAAAGGTACTACAGCTGTCTTGGACTGTCATTTATTGGTTCTCTGACATGAGCTAGGTGTTTTTAAGGTGTGGCTCTGCTGCATTACCTAGGATCTGACCAATCAGTGTCTGCCCAGGTATGCAGTAGAAGGTTAGGCAAAATGCTAGCTTGCCTCCTTAAGGTTGTCTTGGAAATACGTGGTTGATGTCAGGGAACCACTGTCTGACAGTGTACAACAACATTGTTCCCATTTCCAACTGTCAGTATGGGATATTTCAGGGGCACTGTAGTCAATTTCTTCAATATAGTGGACCTCCCTATGGGAGGGGGTGGCGGGCAAAAAAAAAAAATGAAAATCAAGAATATCTTGTACTATGATGAAGGAAATATCGTAGAAAAATCAAATGAAGCATTCGTTTCTAAACTGGGCCTTTGCGCCATCAACAAAGGCAGTGGAAGCTAACAGTAAAACTGGGAACTATGGACCAATATATTTTAGATTGCCTGAAACAAGACTCTTGAGGACCGCCTTATCTTATTGTATCTCCCCAACAACGAAAGTCGAGAGATACTATGGTTTTGTTCCAGCGCCGCTGCCGCCACTGCACCCGCAGAGATTTTCTGTTCAAGGCTCTGGAAGCCACAATTATTACTGGAATTTTTTCCAATTTTACAGAAGCGAAGATATTGATGTGACGATGCTCAAGAATAATATTCGCCAATTTTGGACGTCCAATACAGCTGCCAGCGGCCATTTTTCAGAACTTTGGGGATTGACGAGATACACGACTTGGTCCCTGTGGCAACCACGTCATCTATTTTCCATCAATTTGCTTTCGTGATTTAGTGAGGCAAGTACCGCTTTAAAAAAATCCAAACGTTTTTGGAGGAAGAGAATTTCACAGATCTTTTGGTTTATTGTTTGAGTAGTTATGATATGGAATGAGGTTCATATTAGGTGTTGTTTTCCCACCTTCTTCATTGGACATCGAATATAGCTCCACTTTGATCTGCGATTGTCTCAATGGGAAAAGGGAATACACCTGTCATTAGACTGTCAGATAATGGTTAACTGACATGATCCAGGTATTTTCAAGATGTGAATCCGCTGCTTGTCTTAGGATCTAGCCCTTCAGTGTCCGCATAGGTATGGAGTCGAAGGTTAGACAAAAGAGTCCTAGCTTGCCTCCTTAGCCGTGTCTTGGAAATACCTGGTTGATGTCAAGGAACCATTATCTGACAGTTTACGACAACAGTGTTCCCATTTCCCACTGTTACTGTTGGGTATTAATGGGGCACTGTATTCAATTTCTGCCAATGAAGGCCGGAAAACAAAGCTTAACAGAGACCTCATTCTGCGTCAGGAAAGCTTGTAACCTCCACCAAAGAATATTTCCTCGTTTTCCAGGCTTTCCAAATCCTTAGGAGGTTATAACATTTTTTCAGGTCCAACAATATATGAGCGCATTTTTCAAACTCATTGGAAAAATAATTATTCGGTGTTACATTCAGCCTTCGCATGGACTATTGTTCAGCTCATTTTCTGTTTTAAAGCTTTCTTTACGGCTTTGCAACCCTAAAAGTGATTTAAAACAAATGTGCTGCTAATATCCCAACTGTGACGTAATGTCTGACTATGAATGTTGAAAAAGGTACTACAGCTGTCATGGACTGTCATTTATTGGTTCTCTGACATGAGCTTGGTGTTTTTAAGGTGTGGCTCTGCTGCATTACCTAGGGTCTGACCAATCAGTGTTTGCCCAGGTATGCAGTAGAAGGTTAGGCAAAATGTTAGCTTGCCTCCTTCAGGTTGTCTTGGAAATACGTGGTTGATGTCAGGGAACCACTGTCTGACAGTTTACGACAACAGTGTTCCCATTTCCCACTGTTACTCTTGGGTATTAATGGGGCACTGTATTAAATTTCTGCCAATGAAGGCCGGAAAACAAAGCTTAACAGAGACCTCATTCTGCGTCAGGAAAGCTTGTAACCTCCACCAAAAAATGTTCCCTAGTTCTACAGGCTTTCTGAATTTCTAGGAGGTAATAACATTTTTTCAGGTCCAACAATATATGAGCGCACCTTTCAAACTCATTGGAGAAATAATTACTCGGTGTTACATTCAGCCTTCGCATGGACTATTGTTCAGCTCATTTTCTGTTTTAAAGCTGTCTTTACGGCTTTGAAACCCTAAAAGTGATTTAAAACAAATGTGCTGCTGATATCCCAACTGTGACGTAATGTCTGACTATGAATGTGGAAAAAGGTACTATAGCTGTCATGGACTGTCATTTATTGGTTCTCTGACATGAGCTAGGTGTATTTAAGGTGTGGCTCTGCTGCATTACCTAGGATCTGACCAATCAGTGTCTGCCCAGGTATGCAGTAGAAGGTTAGGCAAAATGTTAGCTTGCCTCCTTCAGGTTGTCTTGGAAATACGTGGTTGATGTCAGGGAACCACTGTCTGACAGTGTACAACAACATTGTTCCCATTTCCAACTGTCAGTATGGGATATTTCAGGGGCACTGTAGTCAATTTCTTCAATATAGTGGACCTCCCTATGGGAGGGGGTGGTGGCGGGCAAAAAAAAAAAATGAAAAGCAAGAATATCTTGTACTATGATGAAGGAAATATCGTAGAAAAATCAAATGAAGCATTCGTTTCTAAACTGGGCCTTTGCGCCATCAACAAAGGCAGTGGAACCTAACAGTAAAACTGGGAACTATGGACCAATATATTTTGGATTGCCTGAAACAAGACTCTTGAGGACCGCCTTATCTTATTGTATCTCCCCAACAACGAAAGTCGAGAGATACTATGGTTTTGTTCCAGCGCCGCTGCCGCCACTCGACCCGCAGAGATTTTCTGTTCAAGGTTCTAGAAGCCACAATTATTACTGGAATTTTTTCCAATTTTACACAAGCTAAGATATTGATGAGACGATGCTCAAGACTAATATTCGCCAATTTTGGACGTCCAATACAGCTGCCAGCGGCCATTTTTCAGAACTTTGGGGATTGAGGAGATACACGACTTTGTCCCTGTGGTAACCACGTCATCTATTTTCCATCAATTTGCTTTCGTGATTTAGTGAGGCAAGTACCGCTTTAAAAAAATCCAAACGTTTATGGAGCAAGAGAATTTCACAGATCTTTTGGTTTATTTTATGAGTAGTTATGATATGGAATGAGGTTCATATTAGGTGTTGTTTTCCCACCTTCTTCATTGGACATCGAATATAGCTCCACTTTGATCTGCGATTGTCACAATGGGAAAAGGGAATACACCTGTCATTAGACTGTCAGATAATGGTTAACTGACATGATCCAGGTGTTTTCAAGATGTGAATCCGCTGCTTGTCTTAGGTTCTAGCCCTTCAGTGTCCGCATAGGTATGGAGTCGAAGGTTAGGCAAAAGAGTGCTAGCTCGCCTCCTTAGCCGTGTCTTGGAAATACCTGGTTGATGTCAAGGAACCGTTATCTGACAGTTTACGACAACAGTGTTCCCATTTCCCACTGTTACTCTTGGGTATTAATGGGGCACTGTATTCAATTTCTGCCAATGAAGGCCGGAAAACAAAGCTTAACAGAGACCTCATTCTGCGTCAGGAAAGCTTGTAACCTCCACCAAAAAATGTTCCCTAGTTCTACAGGCTTTCTGAATCTCTAGGAGGTAATAAAATTTTTTCAGGTCCAACAATATATGAGCGCACCTTTCAAACTCATTGGAGAAATAATTACTCGGTGTTACATTCAGCCTTCGCATGGACTATTGTTCAGCTCATTTTCTGTTTTAAAGCTGTCTTTACGGCTTTGAAACCCTAAAAGTGATTTAAAACAAATGTGCTGCTGATATCCCAACTGTGACGTAATGTCTGACTATGAATGTGGAAAAAGGTACTATAGCTGTCATGGACTGTCATTTATTGGTTCTCTGACATGAGCTAGGTGTATTTAAGGTGTGGCTCTGCTGCATTACCTAGGATCTGACCAATCAGTGTCTGCCCAGGTATGCAGTAGAAGGTTAGGAAAATGCTAGCTTGCCTCCCTAAGGTTGTCTTGGAAATACCTGGTTGATGTCAGGGAACCACTGTCTGACAGTGTACAACAACATTGTTCCCATTTCCAACTGTCAGTATGGGATATTTCAGGGGCACTGTAGTCAATTTCTTCAATATAGTGGACCTCCCTATGGGAGGGGGTGGTGGCGGGCAAAAAAAAAAAATGAAAATCAAGAATATCTTGTACTATGATGAAGGAAATATCGTAGAAAAATCAAATGAAGCATTCGTTTCTAAACTGGGCCTTTGCGCCATCAACAAAGGCAGTGGAAGCTAACAGTAAAACTGGGAACTATGGACCAATATATTTTAGATTGCCTGAAACAAGACTCTTGAGGACCGCCTTATCTTATTGTATCTCCCCAACAACGAAAGTCGAGAGATACTATGGTTTTGTTCCAGCGCCGCTGCCGCCACTGCACCCGCAGAGATTTTCTGTTCAAGGCTCTGGAAGCCACAATTATTACTGGAATTTTTTCCAATTTTACACAAGCGAAGAGATTGATGTGACGATGCTCAAGACTAATATTCGCCAATTTTGGACGTCCAATACAGCTGCCAGCGGTCATTTTTCAGAACTTTGGGGATTGAGGAGATACACGACTTGGTCCCTGTGGCAACCACGTCATCTATTTTCCATCAATTTGCTTTCGTGATTTAGTGAGGCAAGTACCGCTTTAAAAAAATCCAAACGTTTTTGGAGGAAGAGAATTTCACAGATCTTTTGGTTTATTGTATGAGTAGTTATGATATGGAATGAGGTTCAAATTAGGTGTTATTTTCCCACCTTCTTCATTGGACATCGAATATAGCTCCACTTTGATCTGCGATTGTCTCAATGGGAAAAGGGAATACACCTGTCATTAGACTGTCAGATAATGGTTAACTGACATGATCTAGGTATTTTCAAGGTGTGAATCCGCTGCTTGTCTTAGGATCTAGCCCTTCAGTGTCCGCATTGGTATGGAGTCGAAGGTTAGACAAAAGAGTCCTAGCTTGCCTCCTTAGCCGTGTCTTGGAAATACCTGGTTGATGTCAAGGAACCGTGATCTGACAGTTTACGACAACAGTGTTCCCATTTCCCACTGTTACTCTTGGGTATTAATGGGGCACTGTATCCAATTTCTGACAATGAAGGCCGGAAAACAAAGCTCAACAGAGACCTTCCATTCTGCGTCAGGAAAGCTTGTAACCTCCACCAAAGAATATTTCCTCGTTTTCCAGGCTTTCTGAATCCTTGGGAGGTTATAACATTTTTTCAGGTCCAACAATATATGAGTGCATTTTCCAAACTCATTGGAAAAATAATTATTCGGTGTTACATTCAGCCTTCGCATGGAGTATTGTTCAGCTCATTTTCTGTTTTAAAGCTTTCTTTACGGCTTTGAAACCCTAAAAGTGATTTAAAACAAATGTGCTGCTAATATCCCAACTGTGACGTAATGTCTGACTATGAATGTTGAAAAAGGTACTACAGCTGTCATGGACTGTCATTTATTGGTTCTCTGACATGAGCTTGGTGTTTTTAAGGTGTGGCTCTGCTGCATTACCTAGGGTCTGACCAATCAGTGTCTGCCCAGGTATGCAGTAGAAGGTTAGGCAAAATGTTAGCTTGCCTCCTTCAGGTTGTCTTGGAAATACGTGGTTGATGTCAGGGAACCACTGTCTGACAGTGTACAACAACATTGTTCCCATTTCCAACTGTCAGTATGGGATATTTCAGGGGCACTGTAGTCAATTTCTTCAATATAGTGGACCTCCCTATGGGAGGGGGTGGTGGCGGGCAAAAAAAAAAAAAATGAAAATCAAGAATATCTTGTACTATGATGAAGGAAATATCGTAGAAAAATCAAATGAAGCATTCGTTTCTAAACTGGGCCTTTGCGCCATCAACAAAGGCAGTGGAACCTAACAGTAAAACTGGGAACTATGGACCAATATATTTTGGATTGCCTGAAACAAGACTCTTGAGGTCCGCCTTATCTTATTGTATCTCCCCAACAACGAAAGTCGAGAGATATTATGGTTTTGTTCCAGCGCCGCTGCCGCCACTGCACCCGCAGAGATTTTCTGTTCAAGGCTCTGGAAGCCACAATTATTACTGGAATTTTTTCCAATTTTACACAAGCGAAGATATTGATGTGACGATGCTCAAGACTAATATTCGCCAATTTTGGACGTCCAATACAGCTGCCAGCAGCCATTTTTCAGAACTTTGGGGATTGAGGAGATACACGACTTGGTCCCTGTGGCAACCACGTCATCTACTCTCCATCAATTTGCTTTCGTGATTTAGTGAGGCAAGTACCGCTTTAAAAAAATCCAAACGTTTTTGGAGGAAGAGAATTTCACAGATCTTTTGGTTTATTGTATGAGTAGTTATGATATGGAATGAGGTTCATATTAGGTGTTATTTTCCCACCTTCTTCATTGGACATCGAATATAGCTCCACTTTGATCTGCGATTGTCTCAATGGGAAAAGGGAATACACCTGTCATTAGACTGTCAGATAATGGTTAACTGACATGATCCAGGTATTTTCAAGATGTGAATCCGCTGCTTGTCTTAGGATCTAGCCCTTCAGTGTCGGCATAGGTATGGAGTCGAAGGTTAGACAAAAGAGTCCTAGCTTGCCTCCTTAGCCGTGTCTTGGAAATACCTGGTTGATGTCAAGGAACCGTTATCTGACAGTTTACGACAACAGTGTTCCCATTTCCCACTGTTACTCTTGGGTATTAATGGGGCACTGTATTCAATTTCTGCCAATGAAGGCCGGAAAACAAAGCTTAACAGAGACCTCATTCTGCGTCAGGAAAGCTTGTAACCTCCACCAAAAAATGTTCCCTAGTTCTACAGGCTTTCTGAATTTCTAGGAGGTAATAACATTTTTTCAGGTCCAACAATATATGAGCGCACCTTTCAAACTCATTGGAGAAATAATTACTCGGTGTTACATTCAGCCTTCGCATGGACTATTGTTCAGCTCATTTTCTGTTTTAAAGCTGTCTTTACGGCTTTGAAACCCTAAAAGTGATTTAAAACAAATGTGCTGCTGATATCCCAACTGTGACGTAATGTCTGACTATGAATGTGGAAAAAGGTACTATAGCTGTCATGGACTGTCATTTATTGGTTCTCTGACATGAGCTAGGTGTATTTAAGGTGTGGCTCTGCTGCATTACCTAGGATCTGACCAATCAGTGTCTGCCCAGGTATGCAGTAGAAGGTTAGGCAAAATGTTAGCTTGCCTCCTTCAGGTTGTCTTGGAAATACGTGGTTGATGTCAGGGAACCACTGTCTGACAGTGTACAACAACATTGTTCCCATTTCCAACTGTCAGTATGGGATATTTCAGGGGCACTGTAGTCAATTTCTTCAATATAGTGGACCTCCCTATGGGAGGGGGTGGTGGCGGGCAAAAAAAAAAAATGAAAAGCAAGAATATCTTGTACTATGATGAAGGAAATATCGTAGAAAAATCAAATGAAGCATTCGTTTCTAAACTGGGCCTTTGCGCCATCAACAAAGGCAGTGGAACCTAACAGTAAAACTGGGAACTATGGACCAATATATTTTGGATTGCCTGAAACAAGACTCTTGAGGACCGCCTTATCTTATTGTATCTCCCCAACAACGAAAGTCGAGAGATACTATGGTTTTGTTCCAGCGCCGCTGCCGCCACTGCACCCGCAGAGATTTTCTGTTCAAGGCTCTGGAAGCCACAATTATTACTGGAATTTTTTCCAATTTTACACAAGCGAAGAGATTGATGTGACGATGCTCAAGACTAATATTCGCCAATTTTGGACGTCCAATACAGCTGCCAGCGGTCATTTTTCAGAACTTTGGGGATTGAGGAGATACACGACATGGTCCCTGTGGCAACCACGTCATCTATTTTCCATCAATTTGCTTTCGTGATTTAGTGAGGCAAGTACCGCTTTAAAAAAATCCAAACCTTTTTGGAGGAAGAGAATTTCACAGATCTTTTGGTTTATTGTATGAGTAGTTATGATATGGAATGAGGTTCATATTAGGTGCTATTTTCCCACCTTCTTCATTGGACATCGAATATAGCTCCACTTTGATCTGCGATTGTCTAAATGGGAAAAGGGAATACACCTGTCATTAGACTGTCAGATAATGGTTAACTGACATGATCTAGGTATTTTCAAGATGTGAATCCGCTGCTTTTCTTAGGATCTAGCCCTTCAGTGTCCGCATAGGTATGGAGTCGAAGGTTAGACAAAAGAGTCCTAGCTTGCCTCCTTAGCCGTGTCTTGGAAATACCTGGTTGATGTCAAGGAACCGTTATCTGACAGTTTACGACAACAGTGTTCCCATTTCCCACTGTTACTCTTGGGTATTAATGGGGCACTGTATTCAATTTCTGCCAATGAAGGCCGGAAAACAAAGCTTAACAGAGACCTCATTCTGCGTCAGGAAAGCTTGTAACCTCCACCAAAAAATGTTCCCTAGTTCTACAGGCTTAATGAATCTCTAGGAGGTAATAACATTTTTTCAGGTCCAACAATATATGAGCGCATTTTTCAAACTCATTGGAGAAATAATTATTCGGTGTTACAATCAGCCTTCGCATGGACTGTTGTTCAGCTCATTTTCTGTTTTAAAGCTTTCTTTACGGCTTTGAAACCCTAAAAGTGATTGAAAACAAATGTGCCGCTAATATCCCAACTATGACGTAATGTCTGACTTTCAATGTGGAAAAAGGTACTACAGCTGTCATGGACTGTCATTTATTGGTTCTCTGACATGAGCTAGGTGTTTTTAAGGTGTGGCTCTGCTGCATTACCTAGGATCTGACCAATCAGTGTCTGCCCAGGTATGCAGTAGAAGGTTAGGCAAAATGCTAGCTTGCCTCCTTAAGGTTGTCTTGGAAATACGTGGTTGATGTCAGGGAACCACTGTCTGACAGTGTACAACAACATTGTTCCCATTTCCAACTGTCAGTATGGGATATTTCAGGGGCACTGTAGTCAATTTCTTCAATATAGTGGACCTCCCTATGGGAGGGGGTGGCGGGCAAAAAAAAAAAATGAAAATCAAGAATATCTTGTACTATGATGAAGGAAATATCGTAGAAAAATCAAATGAAGCATTCGTTTCTAAACTGGGCCTTTGCGCCATCAACAAAGGCAGTGGAAGCTAACAGTAAAACTGGGAACTATGGACCAATATATTTTAGATTGCCTGAAACAAGACTCTTGAGGACCGCCTTATCTTATTGTATCTCCCCAACAACGAAAGTCGAGAGATACTATGGTTTTGTTCCAGCGCCGCTGCCGCCACTGCACCCGCAGAGATTTTCTGTTCAAGGCTCTGGAAGCCACAATTATTACTGGAATTTTTTCCAATTTTACAGAAGCGAAGATATTGATGTGACGATGCTCAAGAATAATATTCGCCAATTTTGGACGTCCAATACAGCTGCCAGCGGCCATTTTTCAGAACTTTGGGGATTGACGAGATACACGACTTGGTCCCTGTGGCAACCACGTCATCTATTTTCCATCAATTTGCTTTCGTGATTTAGTGAGGCAAGTACCGCTTTAAAAAAATCCAAACGTTTTTGGAGCAAGAGAATTTCACAGATCTTTTGGTTTATTGTTTGAGTAGTTATGATATGGAATGAGGTTCATATTAGGTGTTGTTTTCCCACCTTCTTCATTGGACATCGAATATAGCTCCACTTTGATCTGCGATTGTCTCAATGGGAAAAGGGAATACACCTGTCATTAGACTGTCAGATAATGGTTAACTGACATGATCCAGGTATTTTCAAGATGTGAATCCGCTGCTTGTCTTAGGATCTAGCCCTTCAGTGTCCGCATAGGTATGGAGTCGAAGGTTAGACAAAAGAGTCCTAGCTTGCCTCCTTAGCCGTGTCTTGGAAATACCTGGTTGATGTCAAGGAACCATTATCTGACAGTTTACGACAACAGTGTTCCCATTTCCCACTGTTACTGTTGGGTATTAATGGGGCACTGTATTCAATTTCTGCCAATGAAGGCCGGAAAACAAAGCTTAACAGAGACCTCATTCTGCGTCAGGAAAGCTTGTAACCTCCACCAAAGAATATTTCCTCGTTTTCCAGGCTTTCCAAATCCTTAGGAGGTTATAACATTTTTTCAGGTCCAACAATATATGAGCGCATTTTTCAAACTCATTGGAAAAATAATTATTCGGTGTTACATTCAGCCTTCGCATGGACTATTGTTCAGCTCATTTTCTGTTTTAAAGCTTTCTTTACGGCTTTGCAACCCTAAAAGTGATTTAAAACAAATGTGCTGCTAATATCCCAACTGTGACGTAATGTCTGACTATGAATGTTGAAAAAGGTACTACAGCTGTCATGGACTGTCATTTATTGGTTCTCTGACATGAGCTTGGTGTTTTTAAGGTGTGGCTCTGCTGCATTACCTAGGGTCTGACCAATCAGTGTCTGCCCAGGTATGCAGTAGAAGGTTAGGCAAAATGTTAGCTTGCCTCCTTCAGGTTGTCTTGGAAATACGTGGTTGATGTCAGGGAACCACTGTCTGACAGTGTACAACAACATTGTTCCCATTTCCATCTGTCAGTATGGGATATTTCAGGGGCACTGTAGTCAATTTCTTCAATATAGTGGACCTCCCTATGGGAGGGGGTGGTGGCGGGCAAAAAAAAAAAAAATGAAAATCAAGAATATCTTGTACTATGATGAAGGAAATATCGTAGAAAAATCAAATGAAGCATTCGTTTCTAAACTGGGCCTTTGCGCCATCAACAAAGGCAGTGGAACCTAACAGTAAAACTGGGAACTATGGACCAATATATTTTGGATTGCCTGAAACAAGACTCTTGAGGTCCGCCTTATCTTATTGTATCTCCCCAACAACGAAAGTCGAGAGATATTATGGTTTTGTTCCAGCGCCGCTGCCGCCACTGCACCCGCAGAGATTTTCTGTTCAAGGCTCTGGAAGCCACAATTATTACTGGAATTTTTTCCAATTTTACACAAGCGAAGATATTGATGTGACGATGCTCAAGACTAATATTCGCCAATTTTGGACGTCCAATACAGCTGCCAGCGGCCATTTTTCAGAACTTTGGGGATTGAGGAGATACACGACTTGGTCCCTGTGGCAACCACGTCATCTATTTTCCATCAATTTGCTTTCGTGATTTAGTGAGGCAAGTACCGCTTTAAAAAAATCCAAACGTTTTTGGAGGAAGAGAATTTCACAGATCTTTTGGTTTATTGTATGAGTAGTTATGATATGGAATGAGGTTCATATTAGGTGTTATTTTCCCACCTTCTTCATTGGACATCGAATATAGCTCCACTTTGATCTGCGATTGCCTCAATGGGAAAAGGGAATACACCTGTCATTAGACTGTCAGATAATGGTTAACTGACATGATCTAGGTATTTTCAAGATGTGAATCCGCTGCTTGTCTTAGGATCTAGCCCTTCAGTGTCCGCATTGGTATGGAGTCGAAGGTTAGACAAAAGAGTCCTAGCTTGCCTCCTTAGCCGTGTCTTGGAAATACCTGGTTGATGTCAAGGAACCGTTATCTGACAGTTTACGACAACAGTGTTCCCATTTCCCACTGTTACTCTTGGGTATTAATGGGGCACTGTATCCAATTTCTGACAATGAAGGCCGGAAAACAAAGCTTAACAGAGACCTTCCATTCTGCGTCAGGAAAGCTTGTAACCTCCACCAAAGAATATTTCCTCGTTTTCCAGGCTTTCTGAATCCTTAGGAGGTTATAACATTTTTTCAGGTCCAACAATATATGAGTGCATTTTCCAAACTCATTGGAAAAATAATTATTCGGTGTTACATTCAGCCTTCGCATGGACTATTGTTCAGCTCATTTTCTGTTTTAAAGCTTTCTTTACGACTTTGAAACCCTAAAAGTGATTTAAAACAAATGTGCTGCTAATATCCCAACTGTGACGTAATGTCTGACTATGAATGTTGAAAAAGGTACTACAGCTGTCATGGACTGTCATTTATTGGTTCTCTGACATGAGCTTGGTGTTTTTAAGGTGTGGCTCTGCTGCATTACCTAGGGTCTGACCAATCAGTGTTTGCCCAGGTATGCAGTAGAAGGTTAGGCAAAATGTTAGCTTGCCTCCTTCAGGTTGTCTTGGAAATACGTGGTTGATGTCAGGGAACCACTGTCTGACAGTTTACGACAACAGTGTTCCCATTTCCCACTGTTACTCTTGGGTATTAATGGGGCACTGTATTCAATTTCTGCCAATGAAGGCCGGAAAACAAAGCTTAACAGAGACCTCATTCTGCGTCAGGAAAGCTTGTAACCTCCACCAAAAAATGTTCCCTAGTTCTACAGGCTTTCTGAATTTCTAGGAGGTAATAACATTTTTTCAGGTCCAACAATATATGAGCGCACCTTTCAAACTCATTGGAGAAATAATTACTCGGTGTTACATTCAGCCTTCGCATGGACTATTGTTCAGCTCATTTTCTGTTTTAAAGCTGTCTTTACGGCTTTGAAACCCTAAAAGTGATTTAAAACAAATGTGCTGCTGATATCCCAACTGTGACGTAATGTCTGACTATGAATGTGGAAAAAGGTACTATAGCTGTCATGGACTGTCATTTATTGGTTCTCTGACATGAGCTAGGTGTATTTAAGGTGTGGCTCTGCTGCATTACCTAGGATCTGACCAATCAGTGTCTGCCCAGGTATGCAGTAGAAGGTTAGGCAAAATGTTAGCTTGCCTCCTTCAGGTTGTCTTGGAAATACGTGGTTGATGTCAGGGAACCACTGTCTGACAGTGTACAACAACATTGTTCCCATTTCCAACTGTCAGTATGGGATATTTCAGGGGCACTGTAGTCAATTTCTTCAATATAGTGGACCTCCCTATGGGAGGGGGTGGTGGCGGGCAAAAAAAAAAAATGAAAAGCAAGAATATCTTGTACTATGATGAAGGAAATATCGTAGAAAAATCAAATGAAGCATTCGTTTCTAAACTGGGCCTTTGCGCCATCAACAAAGGCAGTGGAACCTAACAGTAAAACTGGGAACTATGGACCAATATATTTTGGATTGCCTGAAACAAGACTCTTGAGGACCGCCTTATCTTATTGTATCTCCCCAACAACGAAAGTCGAGAGATACTATGGTTTTGTTCCAGCGCCGCTGCCGCCACTCGACCCGCAGAGATTTTCTGTTCAAGGTTCTAGAAGCCACAATTATTACTGGAATTTTTTCCAATTTTACACAAGCTAAGATATTGATGAGACGATGCTCAAGACTAATATTCGCCAATTTTGGACGTCCAATACAGCTGCCAGCGGCCATTTTTCAGAACTTTGGGGATTGAGGAGATACACGACTTTGTCCCTGTGGTAACCACGTCATCTATTTTCCATCAATTTGCTTTCGTGATTTAGTGAGGCAAGTACCGCTTTAAAAAAATCCAAACGTTTATGGAGCAAGAGAATTTCACAGATCTTTTGGTTTATTTTATGAGTAGTTATGATATGGAATGAGGTTCATATTAGGTGTTGTTTTCCCACCTTCTTCATTGGACATCGAATATAGCTCCACTTTGATCTGCGATTGTCACAATGGGAAAAGGGAATACACCTGTCATTAGACTGTCAGATAATGGTTAACTGACATGATCCAGGTGTTTTCAAGATGTGAATCCGCTGCTTGTCTTAGGTTCTAGCCCTTCAGTGTCCGCATAGGTATGGAGTCGAAGGTTAGGCAAAAGAGTGCTAGCTCGCCTCCTTAGCCGTGTCTTGGAAATACCTGGTTGATGTCAAGGAACCGTTATCTGACAGTTTACGACAACAGTGTTCCCATTTCCCACTGTTACTCTTGGGTATTAATGGGGCACTGTATTCAATTTCTGCCAATGAAGGCCGGAAAACAAAGCTTAACAGAGACCTCATTCTGCGTCAGGAAAGCTTGTAACCTCCACCAAAAAATGTTCCCTAGTTCTACAGGCTTTCTGAATCTCTAGGAGGTAATAAAATTTTTTCAGGTCCAACAATATATGAGCGCACCTTTCAAACTCATTGGAGAAATAATTACTCGGTGTTACATTCAGCCTTCGCATGGACTATTGTTCAGCTCATTTTCTGTTTTAAAGCTGTCTTTACGGCTTTGAAACCCTAAAAGTGATTTAAAACAAATGTGCTGCTGATATCCCAACTGTGACGTAATGTCTGACTATGAATGTGGAAAAAGGTACTATAGCTGTCATGGACTGTCATTTATTGGTTCTCTGACATGAGCTAGGTGTATTTAAGGTGTGGCTCTGCTGCATTACCTAGGATCTGACCAATCAGTGTCTGCCCAGGTATGCAGTAGAAGGTTAGGAAAATGCTAGCTTGCCTCCCTAAGGTTGTCTTGGAAATACCTGGTTGATGTCAGGGAACCACTGTCTGACAGTGTACAACAACATTGTTCCCATTTCCAACTGTCAGTATGGGATATTTCAGGGGCACTGTAGTCAATTTCTTCAATATAGTGGACCTCCCTATGGGAGGGGGTGGTGGCGGGCAAAAAAAAAAAATGAAAATCAAGAATATCTTGTACTATGATGAAGGAAATATCGTAGAAAAATCAAATGAAGCATTCGTTTCTAAACTGGGCCTTTGCGCCATCAACAAAGGCAGTGGAAGCTAACAGTAAAACTGGGAACTATGGACCAATATATTTTAGATTGCCTGAAACAAGACTCTTGAGGACCGCCTTATCTTATTGTATCTCCCCAACAACGAAAGTCGAGAGATACTATGGTTTTGTTCCAGCGCCGCTGCCGCCACTGCACCCGCAGAGATTTTCTGTTCAAGGCTCTGGAAGCCACAATTATTACTGGAATTTTTTCCAATTTTACACAAGCGAAGAGATTGATGTGACGATGCTCAAGACTAATATTCGCCAATTTTGGACGTCCAATACAGCTGCCAGCGGTCATTTTTCAGAACTTTGGGGATTGAGGAGATACACGACTTGGTCCCTGTGGCAACCACGTCATCTATTTTCCATCAATTTGCTTTCGTGATTTAGTGAGGCAAGTACCGCTTTAAAAAAATCCAAACGTTTTTGGAGGAAGAGAATTTCACAGATCTTTTGGTTTATTGTATGAGTAGTTATGATATGGAATGAGGTTCAAATTAGGTGTTATTTTCCCACCTTCTTCATTGGACATCGAATATAGCTCCACTTTGATCTGCGATTGTCTCAATGGGAAAAGGGAATACACCTGTCATTAGACTGTCAGATAATGGTTAACTGACATGATCTAGGTATTTTCAAGGTGTGAATCCGCTGCTTGTCTTAGGATCTAGCCCTTCAGTGTCCGCATTGGTATGGAGTCGAAGGTTAGACAAAAGAGTCCTAGCTTGCCTCCTTAGCCGTGTCTTGGAAATACCTGGTTGATGTCAAGGAACCGTGATCTGACAGTTTACGACAACAGTGTTCCCATTTCCCACTGTTACTCTTGGGTATTAATGGGGCACTGTATCCAATTTCTGACAATGAAGGCCGGAAAACAAAGCTCAACAGAGACCTTCCATTCTGCGTCAGGAAAGCTTGTAACCTCCACCAAAGAATATTTCCTCGTTTTCCAGGCTTTCTGAATCCTTGGGAGGTTATAACATTTTTTCAGGTCCAACAATATATGAGTGCATTTTCCAAACTCATTGGAAAAATAATTATTCGGTGTTACATTCAGCCTTCGCATGGAGTATTGTTCAGCTCATTTTCTGTTTTAAAGCTTTCTTTACGGCTTTGAAACCCTAAAAGTGATTTAAAACAAATGTGCTGCTAATATCCCAACTGTGACGTAATGTCTGACTATGAATGTTGAAAAAGGTACTACAGCTGTCATGGACTGTCATTTATTGGTTCTCTGACATGAGCTTGGTGTTTTTAAGGTGTGGCTCTGCTGCATTACCTAGGGTCTGACCAATCAGTGTCTGCCCAGGTATGCAGTAGAAGGTTAGGCAAAATGTTAGCTTGCCTCCTTCAGGTTGTCTTGGAAATACGTGGTTGATGTCAGGGAACCACTGTCTGACAGTGTACAACAACATTGTTCCCATTTCCAACTGTCAGTATGGGATATTTCAGGGGCACTGTAGTCAATTTCTTCAATATAGTGGACCTCCCTATGGGAGGGGGTGGTGGCGGGCAAAAAAAAAAAAAATGAAAATCAAGAATATCTTGTACTATGATGAAGGAAATATCGTAGAAAAATCAAATGAAGCATTCGTTTCTAAACTGGGCCTTTGCGCCATCAACAAAGGCAGTGGAACCTAACAGTAAAACTGGGAACTATGGACCAATATATTTTGGATTGCCTGAAACAAGACTCTTGAGGTCCGCCTTATCTTATTGTATCTCCCCAACAACGAAAGTCGAGAGATATTATGGTTTTGTTCCAGCGCCGCTGCCGCCACTGCACCCGCAGAGATTTTCTGTTCAAGGCTCTGGAAGCCACAATTATTACTGGAATTTTTTCCAATTTTACACAAGCGAAGATATTGATGTGACGATGCTCAAGACTAATATTCGCCAATTTTGGACGTCCAATACAGCTGCCAGCAGCCATTTTTCAGAACTTTGGGGATTGAGGAGATACACGACTTGGTCCCTGTGGCAACCACGTCATCTACTCTCCATCAATTTGCTTTCGTGATTTAGTGAGGCAAGTACCGCTTTAAAAAAATCCAAACGTTTTTGGAGGAAGAGAATTTCACAGATCTTTTGGTTTATTGTATGAGTAGTTATGATATGGAATGAGGTTCATATTAGGTGTTATTTTCCCACCTTCTTCATTGGACATCGAATATAGCTCCACTTTGATCTGCGATTGTCTCAATGGGAAAAGGGAATACACCTGTCATTAGACTGTCAGATAATGGTTAACTGACATGATCCAGGTATTTTCAAGATGTGAATCCGCTGCTTGTCTTAGGATCTAGCCCTTCAGTGTCGGCATAGGTATGGAGTCGAAGGTTAGACAAAAGAGTCCTAGCTTGCCTCCTTAGCCGTGTCTTGGAAATACCTGGTTGATGTCAAGGAACCGTTATCTGACAGTTTACGACAACAGTGTTCCCATTTCCCACTGTTACTCTTGGGTATTAATGGGGCACTGTATTCAATTTCTGCCAATGAAGGCCGGAAAACAAAGCTTAACAGAGACCTCATTCTGCGTCAGGAAAGCTTGTAACCTCCACCAAAAAATGTTCCCTAGTTCTACAGGCTTTCTGAATTTCTAGGAGGTAATAACATTTTTTCAGGTCCAACAATATATGAGCGCACCTTTCAAACTCATTGGAGAAATAATTACTCGGTGTTACATTCAGCCTTCGCATGGACTATTGTTCAGCTCATTTTCTGTTTTAAAGCTGTCTTTACGGCTTTGAAACCCTAAAAGTGATTTAAAACAAATGTGCTGCTGATATCCCAACTGTGACGTAATGTCTGACTATGAATGTGGAAAAAGGTACTATAGCTGTCATGGACTGTCATTTATTGGTTCTCTGACATGAGCTAGGTGTATTTAAGGTGTGGCTCTGCTGCATTACCTAGGATCTGACCAATCAGTGTCTGCCCAGGTATGCAGTAGAAGGTTAGGCAAAATGTTAGCTTGCCTCCTTCAGGTTGTCTTGGAAATACGTGGTTGATGTCAGGGAACCACTGTCTGACAGTGTACAACAACATTGTTCCCATTTCCAACTGTCAGTATGGGATATTTCAGGGGCACTGTAGTCAATTTCTTCAATATAGTGGACCTCCCTATGGGAGGGGGTGGTGGCGGGCAAAAAAAAAAATGAAAAGCAAGAATATCTTGTACTATGATGAAGGAAATATCGTAGAAAAATCAAATGAAGCATTCGTTTCTAAACTGGGCCTTTGCGCCATCAACAAAGGCAGTGGAACCTAACAGTAAAACTGGGAACTATGGACCAATATATTTTGGATTGCCTGAAACAAGACTCTTGAGGACCGCCTTATCTTATTGTATCTCCCCAACAATGAAAGTCGAGAGATACTATGGTTTTGTTCCAGCGCCGCTGCCGCCACTCGACCCGCAGAGATTTTCTGTTCAAGGTTCTAGAAGCCACAATTATTACTGGAATTTTTTCCAATTTTACACAAGCTAAGATATTGATGAGACGATGCTCAAGACTAATATTCGCCAATTTTGGACGTCCAATACAGCTGCCAGCGGCCATTTTTCAGAACTTTGGGGATTGAGGAGATACACGACTTTGTCCCTGTGGTAACCACGTCATCTATTTTCCATCAATTTGCTTTCGTGATTTAGTGAGGCAAGTACCGCTTTAAAAAAATCCAAACGTTTATGGAGCAAGAGAATTTCACAGATCTTTTGGTTTATTTTATGAGTAGTTATGATATGGAATGAGGTTCATATTAGGTGTTGTTTTCCCACCTTCTTCATTGGACATCGAATATAGCTCCACTTTGATCTGCGATTGTCACAATGGGAAAAGGGAATACACCTGTCATTAGACTGTCAGATAATGGTTAACTGACATGATCCAGGTGTTTTCAAGATGTGAATCCGCTGCTTGTCTTAGGTTCTAGCCCTTCAGTGTCCGCATAGGTATGGAGTCGAAGGTTAGGCAAAAGAGTGCTAGCTCGCCTCCTTAGCCGTGTCTTGGAAATACCTGGTTGATGTCAAGGAACCGTTATCTGACAGTTTACGACAACAGTGTTCCCATTTCCCACTGTTACTCTTGGGTATTAATGGGGCACTGTATTCAATTTCTGCCAATGAAGGCCGGAAAACAAAGCTTAACAGAGACCTCACTCTGCGTCAGGAAAGCTTGTAACCTCCACCAAAAAATGTTCCCTAGTTCTACAGGCTTTCTGAATCTCTAGGAGGTAATAAAATTTTTTCAGGTCCAACAATATATGAGCGCACCTTTCAAACTCATTGGAGAAATAATTACTCGGTGTTACATTCAGCCTTCGCATGGACTATTGTTCAGCTCATTTTCTGTTTTAAAGCTGTCTTTACGGCTTTGAAACCCTAAAAGTGATTTAAAACAAATGTGCTGCTGATATCCCAACTGTGACGTAATGTCTGACTATGAATGTGGAAAAAGGTACTATAGCTGTCATGGACTGTCATTTATTGGTTCTCTGACATGAGCTAGGTGTATTTAAGGTGTGGCTCTGCTGCATTACCTAGGATCTGACCAATCAGTGTCTGCCCAGGTATGCAGTAGAAGGTTAGGAAAATGCTAGCTTGCCTCCCTAAGGTTGTCTTGGAAATACCTGGTTGATGTCAGGGAACCACTGTCTGACAGTGTACAACAACATTGTTCCCATTTCCAACTGTCAGTATGGGATATTTCAGGGGCACTGTAGTCAATTTCTTCAATATAGTGGACCTCCCTATGGGAGGGGGTGGTGGCGGGCAAAAAAAAAAAATGAAAATCAAGAATATCTTGTACTATGATGAAGGAAATATCGTAGAAAAATCAAATGAAGCATTCGTTTCTAAACTGGGCCTTTGCGCCATCAACAAAGGCAGTGGAAGCTAACAGTAAAACTGGGAACTATGGACCAATATATTTTAGATTGCCTGAAACAAGACTCTTGAGGACCGCCTTATCTTATTGTATCTCCCCAACAACGAAAGTCGAGAGATACTATGGTTTTGTTCCAGCGCCGCTGCCGCCACTGCACCCGCAGAGATTTTCTGTTCAAGGCTCTGGAAGCCACAATTATTACTGGAATTTTTTCCAATTTTACACAAGCGAAGAGATTGATGTGACGATGCTCAAGACTAATATTCGCCAATTTTGGACGTCCAATACAGCTGCCAGCGGTCATTTTTCAGAACTTTGGGGATTGAGGAGATACACGACTTGGTCCCTGTGGCAACCACGTCATCTATTTTCCATCAATTTGCTTTCGTGATTTAGTGAGGCAAGTACCGCTTTAAAAAAATCCAAACGTTTTTGGAGGAAGAGAATTTCACAGATCTTTTGGTTTATTGTATGAGTAGTTATGATATGGAATGAGGTTCAAATTAGGTGTTATTTTCCCACCTTCTTCATTGGACATCGAATATAGCTCCACTTTGATCTGCGATTGTCTCAATGGGAAAAGGGAATACACCTGTCATTAGACTGTCAGATAATGGTTAACTGACATGATCTAGGTATTTTCAAGGTGTGAATCCGCTGCTTGTCTTAGGATCTAGCCCTTCAGTGTCCGCATTGGTATGGAGTCGAAGGTTAGACAAAAGAGTCCTAGCTTGCCTCCTTAGCCGTGTCTTGGAAATACCTGGTTGATGTCAAGGAACCGTGATCTGACAGTTTACGACAACAGTGTTCCCATTTCCCACTGTTACTCTTGGGTATTAATGGGGCACTGTATCCAATTTCTGACAATGAAGGCCGGAAAACAAAGCTCAACAGAGACCTTCCATTCTGCGTCAGGAAAGCTTGTAACCTCCACCAAAGAATATTTCCTCGTTTTCCAGGCTTTCTGAATCCTTGGGAGGTTATAACATTTTTTCAGGTCCAACAATATATGAGTGCATTTTCCAAACTCATTGGAAAAATAATTATTCGGTGTTACATTCAGCCTTCGCATGGAGTATTGTTCAGCTCATTTTCTGTTTTAAAGCTTTCTTTACGGCTTTGAAACCCTAAAAGTGATTTAAAACAAATGTGCTGCTAATATCCCAACTGTGACGTAATGTCTGACTATGAATGTTGAAAAAGGTACTACAGCTGTCATGGACTGTCATTTATTGGTTCTCTGACATGAGCTTGGTGTTTTTAAGGTGTGGCTCTGCTGCATTACCTAGGGTCTGACCAATCAGTGTCTGCCCAGGTATGCAGTAGAAGGTTAGGCAAAATGTTAGCTTGCCTCCTTCAGGTTGTCTTGGAAATACGTGGTTGATGTCAGGGAACCACTGTCTGACAGTGTACAACAACATTGTTCCCATTTCCAACTGTCAGTATGGGATATTTCAGGGGCACTGTAGTCAATTTCTTCAATATAGTGGACCTCCCTATGGGAGGGGGTGGTGGCGGGCAAAAAAAAAAAAAATGAAAATCAAGAATATCTTGTACTATGATGAAGGAAATATCGTAGAAAAATCAAATGAAGCATTCGTTTCTAAACTGGGCCTTTGCGCCATCAACAAAGGCAGTGGAACCTAACAGTAAAACTGGGAACTATGGACCAATATATTTTGGATTGCCTGAAACAAGACTCTTGAGGTCCGCCTTATCTTATTGTATCTCCCCAACAACGAAAGTCGAGAGATATTATGGTTTTGTTCCAGCGCCGCTGCCGCCACTGCACCCGCAGAGATTTTCTGTTCAAGGCTCTGGAAGCCACAATTATTACTGGAATTTTTTCCAATTTTACACAAGCGAAGATATTGATGTGACGATGCTCAAGACTAATATTCGCCAATTTTGGACGTCCAATACAGCTGCCAGCAGCCATTTTTCAGAACTTTGGGGATTGAGGAGATACACGACTTGGTCCCTGTGGCAACCACGTCATCTACTCTCCATCAATTTGCTTTCGTGATTTAGTGAGGCAAGTACCGCTTTAAAAAAATCCAAACGTTTTTGGAGGAAGAGAATTTCACAGATCTTTTGGTTTATTGTATGAGTAGTTATGATATGGAATGAGGTTCATATTAGGTGTTATTTTCCCACCTTCTTCATTGGACATCGAATATAGCTCCACTTTGATCTGCGATTGTCTCAATGGGAAAAGGGAATACACCTGTCATTAGACTGTCAGATAATGGTTAACTGACATGATCCAGGTATTTTCAAGATGTGAATCCGCTGCTTGTCTTAGGATCTAGCCCTTCAGTGTCGGCATAGGTATGGAGTCGAAGGTTAGACAAAAGAGTCCTAGCTTGCCTCCTTAGCCGTGTCTTGGAAATACCTGGTTGATGTCAAGGAACCGTTATCTGACAGTTTACGACAACAGTGTTCCCATTTCCCACTGTTACTCTTGGGTATTAATGGGGCACTGTATTCAATTTCTGCCAATGAAGGCGGGAAAACAAAGCTTAACAGAGACCTCATTCTGCGTCAGGAAAGCTTGTAACCTCCACCAAAAAATGTTCCCTAGTTCTACAGGCTTTCTGAATCTCTAGGAGGTAATAACATTTTTTCAGGTCCAACAATATATGAGCGCACCTTTCAAACTCATTGGAGAAATAATTACTCGGTGTTACATTCAGCCTTCGCATGGACTATTGTTCAGCTCATTTTCTGTTTTAAAGCTGTCTTTACGGCTTTGAAACCCTAAAAGTGATTTAAAACAAATGTGCTGCTGATATCCCAACTGTGACGTAATGTCTGACTATGAATGTGGAAAAAGGTACTATAGCTGTCATGGACTGTCATTTATTGGTTCTCTGACATGAGCTAGGTGTATTTAAGGTGTGGCTCTGCTGCATTACCTAGGATCTGACCAATCAGTGTCTGCCCAGGTATGCAGTAGAAGGTTAGGAAAATGCGAGCTTGCCTCCCTAAGGTTGTCTTGGAAATACCTGGTTGATGTCAGGGAACCACTGTCTGACAGTGTACAACAACATTGTTCCCATTTCCAACTGTCAGTATGGGATATTTCAGGGGCACTGTAGTCAATTTCTTCAATATAGTGGACCTCCCTATGGGAGGGGGTGGTGGCGGGCAAAAAAAAAAAAAAGAAGATCAAGAATATCTTGTTCTATGATGAAGGAAATATCGTAGAAAAATCAAATGAAGCATTCGTTTCTAAACTGGGCCTTTGCGCCATCAACAAAGGCAGTGGAACCTAACAGTAAAACTGGGAACTATGGACCAATATATTTTGGATTGCCTGAAACAAGACTCTTGAGGACCGCCTTATCTTATTGTATCTCCCCAACAACGAAAGTCAAGAGATACTATGGTTTTGTTCCAGCGCCGCTGCCGCCACTGCACCCGCAGAGATTTTCTGTTCAAGGCTCTGGAAGCCACAATTATTACTGGAATTTTTTCCAATTTTACACAAGCGAAGAGATTGATGTGACGATGCTCAAGACTAATATTCGCCAATTTTGGACGTCCAATACAGCTGCCAGCGGTCATTTTTCAGAACTTTGGGGATTGAGGAGATACACGACATGGTCCCTGTGGCAACCACGTCATCTATTTTCCATCAATTTGCTTTCGTGATTTAGTGAGGCAAGTACCGCTTTAAAAAAATCCAAACCTTTTTGGAGGAAGAGAATTTCACAGATCTTTTGGTTTATTGTATGAGTAGTTATGATATGGAATGAGGTTCATATTAGGTGCTATTTTCCCACCTTCTTCATTGGACATCGAATATAGCTCCACTTTGATCTGCGATTGTCTAAATGGGAAAAGGGAATACACCTGTCATTAGACTGTCAGATAATGGTTAACTGACATGATCTAGGTATTTTCAAGATGTGAATCCGCTGCTTTTCTTAGGATCTAGCCCTTCAGTGTCCGCATAGGTATGGAGTCGAAGGTTAGACAAAAGAGTCCTAGCTTGCCTCCTTAGCCGTGTCTTGGAAATACCTGGTTGATGTCAAGGAACCGTTATCTGACAGTTTACGACAACAGTGTTCCCATTTCCCACTGTTACTCTTGGGTATTAATGGGGCACTGTATTCAATTTCTGCCAATGAAGGCCGGAAAACAAAGCTTAACAGAGACCTCATTCTGCGTCAGGAAAGCTTGTAACCTCCACCAAAAAATGTTCCCTAGTTCTACAGGCTTTCTGAATCTCTAGGAGGTAATAACATTTTTTCAGGTCCAACAATATATGAGCGCATTTTTCAAACTCATTGGAGAAATAATTATTCGGTGTTACAATCAGCCTTCGCATGGACTGTTGTTCAGCTCATTTTCTGTTTTAAAGCTTTCTTTACGGCTTTGAAACCCTAAAAGTGATTGAAAACAAATGTGCCGCTAATATCCCAACTATGACGTAATGTCTGACTTTCAATGTGGAAAAAGGTACTACAGCTGTCATGGACTGTCATTTATTGGTTCTCTGACATGAGCTAGGTGTTTTTAAGGTGTGGCTCTGCTGCATTACCTAGGATCTGACCAATCAGTGTCTGCCCAGGTATGCAGTAGAAGGTTAGGCAAAATGCTAGCTTGCCTCCTTAAGGTTGTCTTGGAAATACGTGGTTGATGTCAGGGAACCACTGTCTGACAGTGTACAACAACATTGTTCCCATTTCCAACTGTCAGTATGGGATATTTCAGGGGCACTGTAGTCAATTTCTTCAATATAGTGGACCTCCCTATGGGAGGGGGTGGCGGGCAAAAAAAAAAAATGAAAATCAAGAATATCTTGTACTATGATGAAGGAAATATCGTAGAAAAATCAAATGAAGCATTCGTTTCTAAACTGGGCCTTTGCGCCATCAACAAAGGCAGTGGAAGCTAACAGTAAAACTGGGAACTATGGACCAATATATTTTAGATTGCCTGAAACAAGACTCTTGAGGACCGCCTTATCTTATTGTATCTCCCCAACAACGAAAGTCGAGAGATACTATGGTTTTGTTCCAGCGCCGCTGCCGCCACTGCACCCGCAGAGATTTTCTGTTCAAGGCTCTGGAAGCCACAATTATTACTGGAATTTTTTCCAATTTTACAGAAGCGAAGATATTGATGTGACGATGCTCAAGAATAATATTCGCCAATTTTGGACGTCCAATACAGCTGCCAGCGGCCATTTTTCAGAACTTTGGGGATTGACGAGATACACGACTTGGTCCCTGTGGCAACCACGTCATCTATTTTCCATCAATTTGCTTTCGTGATTTAGTGAGGCAAGTACCGCTTTAAAAAAATCCAAACGTTTTTGGAGGAAGAGAATTTCACAGATCTTTTGGTTTATTGTTTGAGTAGTTATGATATGGAATGAGGTTCATATTAGGTGTTGTTTTCCCACCTTCTTCATTGGACATCGAATATAGCTCCACTTTGATCTGCGATTGTCTCAATGGGAAAAGGGAATACACCTGTCATTAGACTGTCAGATAATGGTTAACTGACATGATCCACGTATTTTCAAGATGTGAATCCGCTGCTTGTCTTAGGATCTAGCCCTTCAGTGTCCGCATAGGTATGGAGTCGAAGGTTAGACAAAAGAGTCCTAGCTTGCCTCCTTAGCCGTGTCTTGGAAATACCTGGTTGATGTCAAGGAACCATTATCTGACAGTTTACGACAACAGTGTTCCCATTTCCCACTGTTACTGTTGGGTATTAATGGGGCACTGTATTCAATTTCTGCCAATGAAGGCCGGAAAACAAAGCTTAACAGAGACCTCATTCTGCGTCAGGAAAGCTTGTAACCTCCACCAAAGAATATTTCCTCGTTTTCCAGGCTTTCCAAATCCTTAGGAGGTTATAACATTTTTTCAGGTCCAACAATATATGAGCGCATTTTTCAAACTCATTGGAAAAATAATTATTCGGTGTTACATTCAGCCTTCGCATGGACTATTGTTCAGCTCATTTTCTGTTTTAAAGCTTTCTTTACGGCTTTGCAACCCTAAAAGTGATTTAAAACAAATGTGCTGCTAATATCCCAACTGTGACGTAATGTCTGACTATGAATGTTGAAAAAGGTACTACAGCTGTCATGGACTGTCATTTATTGGTTCTCTGACATGAGCTTGGTGTTTTTAAGGTGTGGCTCTGCTGCATTACCTAGGGTCTGACCAATCAGTGTCTGCCCAGGTATGCAGTAGAAGGTTAGGCAAAATGTTAGCTTGCCTCCTTCAGGTTGTCTTGGAAATACGTGGTTGATGTCAGGGAACCACTGTCTGACAGTGTACAACAACATTGTTCCCATTTCCAACTGTCAGTATGGGATATTTCAGGGGCACTGTAGTCAATTTCTTCAATATAGTGGACCTCCCTATGGGAGGGGGTGGTGGCGGGCAAAAAAAAAAAAAATGAAAATCAAGAATATCTTGTACTATGATGAAGGAAATATCGTAGAAAAATCAAATGAAGCATTCGTTTCTAAACTGGGCCTTTGCGCCATCAACAAAGGCAGTGGAACCTAACAGTAAAACTGGGAACTATGGACCAATATATTTTGGATTGCCTGAAACAAGACTCTTGAGGTCCGCCTTATCTTATTGTATCTCCCCAACAACGAAAGTCGAGAGATATTATGGTTTTGTTCCAGCGCCGCTGCCGCCACTGCACCCGCAGAGATTTTCTGTTCAAGGCTCTGGAAGCCACAATTATTACTGGAATTTTTTCCAATTTTACACAAGCGAAGATATTGATGTGACGATGCTCAAGACTAATATTCGCCAATTTTGGACGTCCAATACAGCTGCCAGCGGCCATTTTTCAGAACTTTGGGGATTGAGGAGATACACGACTTGGTCCCTGTGGCAACCACGTCATCTATTTTCCATCAATTTGCTTTCGTGATTTAGTGAGGCAAGTACCGCTTTAAAAAAATCCAAACGTTTTTGGAGGAAGAGAATTTCACAGATCTTTTGGTTTATTGTATGAGTAGTTATGATATGGAATGAGGTTCATATTAGGTGTTATTTTCCCACCTTCTTCATTGGACATCGAATATAGCTCCACTTTGATCTGCGATTGTCTCAATGGGAAAAGGGAATACACCTGTCATTAGACTGTCAGATAATGGTTAACTGACATGATCTAGGTATTTTCAAGATGTGAATCCGCTGCTTGTCTTAGGATCTAGCCCTTCAGTGTCCGCATTGGTATGGAGTCGAAGGTTAGACAAAAGAGTCCTAGCTTGCCTCCTTAGCCGTGTCTTGGAAATACCTGGTTGATGTCAAGGAACCGTTATCTGACAGTTTACGACAACAGTGTTCCCATTTCCCACTGTTACTCTTGGGTATTAATGGGGCACTGTATCCAATTTCTGACAATGAAGGCCGGAAAACAAAGCTTAACAGAGACCTTCCATTCTGCGTCAGGAAAGCTTGTAACCTCCACCAAAGAATATTTCCTCGTTTTCCAGGCTTTCTGAATCCTTAGGAGGTTATAACATTTTTTCAGGTCCAACAATATATGAGTGCATTTTCCAAACTCATTGGAAAAATAATTATTCGGTGTTACATTCAGCCTTCGCATGGACTATTGTTCAGCTCATTTTCTGTTTTAAAGCTTTCTTTACGACTTTGAAACCCTAAAAGTGATTTAAAACAAATGTGCTGCTAATATCCCAACTGTGACGTAATGTCTGACTATGAATGTTGAAAAAGGTACTACAGCTGTCATGGACTGTCATTTATTGGTTCTCTGACATGAGCTTGGTGTTTTTAAGGTGTGGCTCTGCTGCATTACCTAGGGTCTGACCAATCAGTGTTTGCCCAGGTATGCAGTAGAAGGTTAGGCAAAATGTTAGCTTGCCTCCTTCAGGTTGTCTTGGAAATACGTGGTTGATGTCAGGGAACCACTGTCTGACAGTTTACGACAACAGTGTTCCCATTTCCCACTGTTACTCTTGGGTATTAATGGGGCACTGTATTCAATTTCTGCCAATGAAGGCCGGAAAACAAAGCTTAACAGAGACCTCATTCTGCGTCAGGAAAGCTTGTAACCTCCACCAAAAAATGTTCCCTAGTTCTACAGGCTTTCTGAATTTCTAGGAGGTAATAACATTTTTTCAGGTCCAACAATATATGAGCGCACCTTTCAAACTCATTGGAGAAATAATTACTCGGTGTTACATTCAGCCTTCGCATGGACTATTGTTCAGCTCATTTTCTGTTTTAAAGCTGTCTTTACGGCTTTGAAACCCTAAAAGTGATTTAAAACAAATGTGCTGCTGATATCCCAACTGTGACGTAATGTCTGACTATGAATGTGGAAAAAGGTACTATAGCTGTCATGGACTGTCATTTATTGGTTCTCTGACATGAGCTAGGTGTATTTAAGGTGTGGCTCTGCTGCATTACCTAGGATCTGACCAATCAGTGTCTGCCCAGGTATGCAGTAGAAGGTTAGGCAAAATGTTAGCTTGCCTCCTTCAGGTTGTCTTGGAAATACGTGGTTGATGTCAGGGAACCACTGTCTGACAGTGTACAACAACATTGTTCCCATTTCCAACTGTCAGTATGGGATATTTCAGGGGCACTGTAGTCAATTTCTTCAATATAGTGGACCTCCCTATGGGAGGGGGTGGTGGCGGGCAAAAAAAAAAAATGAAAAGCAAGAATATCTTGTACTATGATGAAGGAAATATCGTAGAAAAATCAAATGAAGCATTCGTTTCTAAACTGGGCCTTTGCGCCATCAACAAAGGCAGTGGAACCTAACAGTAAAACTGGGAACTATGGACCAATATATTTTGGATTGCCTGAAACAAGACTCTTGAGGACCGCCTTATCTTATTGTATCTCCCCAACAACGAAAGTCGAGAGATACTATGGTTTTGTTCCAGCGCCGCTGCCGCCACTCGACCCGCAGAGATTTTCTGTTCAAGGTTCTAGAAGCCACAATTATTACTGGAATTTTTTCCAATTTTACACAAGCTAAGATATTGATGAGACGATGCTCAAGACTAATATTCGCCAATTTTGGACGTCCAATACAGCTGCCAGCGGCCATTTTTCAGAACTTTGGGGATTGAGGAGATACACGACTTTGTCCCTGTGGTAACCACGTCATCTATTTTCCATCAATTTGCTTTCGTGATTTAGTGAGGCAAGTACCGCTTTAAAAAAATCCAAACGTTTATGGAGCAAGAGAATTTCACAGATCTTTTGGTTTATTTTATGAGTAGTTATGATATGGAATGAGGTTCATATTAGGTGTTGTTTTCCCACCTTCTTCATTGGACATCGAATATAGCTCCACTTTGATCTGCGATTGTCACAATGGGAAAAGGGAATACACCTGTCATTAGACTGTCAGATAATGGTTAACTGACATGATCCAGGTGTTTTCAAGATGTGAATCCGCTGCTTGTCTTAGGTTCTAGCCCTTCAGTGTCCGCATAGGTATGGAGTCGAAGGTTAGGCAAAAGAGTGCTAGCTCGCCTCCTTAGCCGTGTCTTGGAAATACCTGGTTGATGTCAAGGAACCGTTATCTGACAGTTTACGACAACAGTGTTCCCATTTCCCACTGTTACTCTTGGGTATTAATGGGGCACTGTATTCAATTTCTGCCAATGAAGGCCGGAAAACAAAGCTTAACAGAGACCTCATTCTGCGTCAGGAAAGCTTGTAACCTCCACCAAAAAATGTTCCCTAGTTCTACAGGCTTTCTGAATCTCTAGGAGGTAATAAAATTTTTTCAGGTCCAACAATATATGAGCGCACCTTTCAAACTCATTGGAGAAATAATTACTCGGTGTTACATTCAGCCTTCGCATGGACTATTGTTCAGCTCATTTTCTGTTTTAAAGCTGTCTTTACGGCTTTGAAACCCTAAAAGTGATTTAAAACAAATGTGCTGCTGATATCCCAACTGTGACGTAATGTCTGACTATGAATGTGGAAAAAGGTACTATAGCTGTCATGGACTGTCATTTATTGGTTCTCTGACATGAGCTAGGTGTATTTAAGGTGTGGCTCTGCTGCATTACCTAGGATCTGACCAATCAGTGTCTGCCCAGGTATGCAGTAGAAGGTTAGGAAAATGCTAGCTTGCCTCCCTAAGGTTGTCTTGGAAATACCTGGTTGATGTCAGGGAACCACTGTCTGACAGTGTACAACAACATTGTTCCCATTTCCAACTGTCAGTATGGGATATTTCAGGGGCACTGTAGTCAATTTCTTCAATATAGTGGACCTCCCTATGGGAGGGGGTGGTGGCGGGCAAAAAAAAAAAATGAAAATCAAGAATATCTTGTACTATGATGAAGGAAATATCGTAGAAAAATCAAATGAAGCATTCGTTTCTAAACTGGGCCTTTGCGCCATCAACAAAGGCAGTGGAAGCTAACAGTAAAACTGGGAACTATGGACCAATATATTTTAGATTGCCTGAAACAAGACTCTTGAGGACCGCCTTATCTTATTGTATCTCCCCAACAACGAAAGTCGAGAGATACTATGGTTTTGTTCCAGCGCCGCTGCCGCCACTGCACCCGCAGAGATTTTCTGTTCAAGGCTCTGGAAGCCACAATTATTACTGGAATTTTTTCCAATTTTACAGAAGCGAAGATATTGATGTGACGATGCTCAAGAATAATATTCTCCAATTTTGGACGTCCAATACAGCTGCCAGCGGCCATTTTTCAGAACTTTGGGGATTGACGAGATACACGACTTGGTCCCTGTGGCAACCACGTCATCTATTTTCCATCAATTTGCTTTCGTGATTTAGTGAGGCAAGTACCGCTTTAAAAAAATCCAAACGTTTTTGGAGGAAGAGAATTTCACAGATCTTTTGGTTTATTGTTTGAGTAGTTATGATATGGAATGAGGTTCATATTAGGTGTTGTTTTCCCACCTTCTTCATTGGACATCGAATATAGCTACACTTTGATCTGCGATTGTCTCAATGGGAAAAGGGAATACACCTGTCATTAGACTGTCAGATAATGGTTAACTGACATGATCTAGGTATTTTCAAGATGTGAATCCGCTGCTTGTCTTAGGATCTAGCCCTTCAGTGTCCACATAGGTATGGAGTCGAAGGTTAGACAAAAGAGTCCTAGCTTGCCTCCTTTGCCGTGTCTTGGAAACACCTGGTTGATGTCAAGGAACCGTTATCTGACAGTTTACGACAACAGTGTTCCCATTTCCCACTGTTACTCTTGGGTATTAATGGGGCACTGTATTCAATTTCTGCCAATGAAGGCCGGAAAACAAAGCTTAACAGAGACCTCATTTTGCGTCAGGAAAGCTTGTAACCTCCACCAAAAAATGTTCCCTAGTTCTACAGGCTTTATGAATCTCTAGGAGGTAATAACATTTTTTCAGGTCCAACAATATATGAGCACATTTTCCAAACTCATTGGAGAAATAATTATTCGGTGTTACATTCAGCCTCCGCATGGACTATTGTTCAGCTCATTTTCTGTTTTAAAGCTGTCTTTACGGCTTTGAAACCCTAAAAGTGATTGAAAACAAATGTGCCGCTAATATCCCAACTATGACGTAATGTCTGACTTTCAATGTGGAAAAAGGTACTACAGCTGTCATGGACTGTCATTTATTGGTTCTCTGACATGAGCTCGGTGTTTTTAAGGTGTGGCTCTGCTGCATTACCTAGGATCTGACCAATCAGTGTCTGCCCAGGTATGCAGTAGAAGGTTAGGCAAAATGCTAGCTTGCCTCCTTAAGGTTGTCTTGGAAATACGTGGTTGATGTCAGGGAACCACTGTCTGACAGTGTACAACAACATTGTTCCCATTTCCAACTGTCAGTATGGGATATTTCAGGGGCACTGTAGTCAATTTCTTCAATATAGTGGACCTCCCTATGGGAGGGGGTGGCGGGCAAAAAAAAAAAATGAAAATCAAGAATATCTTGTACTATGATGAAGGAAATATCGTAGAAAAATCAAATGAAGCATTCGTTTCTAAACTGGGCCTTTGCGCCATCAACAAAGGCAGTGGAAGCTAACAGTAAAACTGGGAACTATGGACCAATATATTTTAGATTGCCTGAAACAAGACTCTTGAGGACCGCCTTATCTTATTGTATCTCCCCAACAACGAAAGTCGAGAGATACTATGGTTTTGTTCCAGCGCCGCTGCCGCCACTGCACCCGCAGAGATTTTCTGTTCAAGGCTCTGGAAGCCACAATTATTACTGGAATTTTTTCCAATTTTACAGAAGCGAAGATATTGATGTGACGATGCTCAAGAATAATATTCGCCAATTTTGGACGTCCAATACAGCTGCCAGCGGCCATTTTTCAGAACTTTGGGGATTGACGAGATACACGACTTGGTCCCTGTGGCAACCACGTCATCTATTTTCCATCAATTTGCTTTCGTGATTTAGTGAGGCAAGTACCGCTTTAAAAAAATCCAAACGTTTTTGGAGGAAGAGAATTTCACAGATCTTTTGGTTTATTGTTTGAGTAGTTATGATATGGAATGAGGTTCATATTAGGTGTTGTTTTCCCACCTTCTTCATTGGACATCGAATATAGCTCCACTTTGATCTGCGATTGTCTCAATGGGAAAAGGGAATACACCTGTCATTAGACTGTCAGATAATGGTTAACTGACATGATCCAGGTATTTTCAAGATGTGAATCCGCTGCTTGTCTTAGGATCTAGCCCTTCAGTGTCCGCATAGGTATGGAGTCGAAGGTTAGACAAAAGAGTCCTAGCTTGCCTCCTTAGCCGTGTCTTGGAAATACCTGGTTGATGTCAAGGAACCATTATCTGACAGTTTACGACAACAGTGTTCCCATTTCCCACTGTTACTGTTGGGTATTAATGGGGCACTGTATTCAATTTCTGCCAATGAAGGCCGGAAAACAAAGCTTAACAGAGACCTCATTCTGCGTCAGGAAAGCTTGTAACCTCCACCAAAGAATATTTCCTCGTTTTCCAGGCTTTCCAAATCCTTAGGAGGTTATAACATTTTTTCAGGTCCAACAATATATGAGCGCATTTTTCAAACTCATTGGAAAAATAATTATTCGGTGTTACATTCAGCCTTCGCATGGACTATTGTTCAGCTCATTTTCTGTTTTAAAGCTTTCTTTACGGCTTTGCAACCCTAAAAGTGATTTAAAACAAATGTGCTGCTAATATCCCAACTGTGACGTAATGTCTGACTATGAATGTTGAAAAAGGTACTACAGCTGTCATGGACTGTCATTTATTGGTTCTCTGACATGAGCTTGGTGTTTTTAAGGTGTGGCTCTGCTGCATTACCTAGGGTCTGACCAATCAGTGTCTGCCCAGGTATGCAGTAGAAGGTTAGGCAAAATGTTAGCTTGCCTCCTTCAGGTTGTCTTGGAAATACGTGGTTGATGTCAGGGAACCACTGTCTGACAGTGTACAACAACATTGTTCCCATTTCCAACTGTCAGTATGGGATATTTCAGGGGCACTGTAGTCAATTTCTTCAATATAGTGGACCTCCCTATGGGAGGGGGTGGTGGCGGGCAAAAAAAAAAAAAAATGAAAATCAAGAATATCTTGTACTATGATGAAGGAAATATCGTAGAAAAATCAAATGAAGCATTCGTTTCTAAACTGGGCCTTTGCGCCATCAACAAAGGCAGTGGAACCTAACAGTAAAACTGGGAACTATGGACCAATATATTTTGGATTGCCTGAAACAAGACTCTTGAGGTCCGCCTTATCTTATTGTATCTCCCCAACAACGAAAGTCGAGAGATATTATGGTTTTGTTCCAGCGCCGCTGCCGCCACTGCACCCGCAGAGATTTTCTGTTCAAGGCTCTGGAAGCCACAATTATTACTGGAATTTTTTCCAATTTTACACAAGCGAAGATATTGATGTGACGATGCTCAAGACTAATATTCGCCAATTTTGGACGTCCAATACAGCTGCCAGCGGCCATTTTTCAGAACTTTGGGGATTGAGGAGATACACGACTTGGTCCCTGTGGCAACCACGTCATCTATTTTCCATCAATTTGCTTTCGTGATTTAGTGAGGCAAGTACCGCTTTAAAAAAATCCAAACGTTTTTGGAGGAAGAGAATTTCACAGATCTTTTGGTTTATTGTATGAGTAGTTATGATATGGAATGAGGTTCATATTAGGTGTTATTTTCCCACCTTCTTCATTGGACATCGAATATAGCTCCACTTTGATCTGCGATTGTCTCAATGGGAAAAGGGAATACACCTGTCATTAGACTGTCAGATAATGGTTAACTGACATGATCTAGGTATTTTCAAGATGTAAATCCGCTGCTTGTCTTAGGATCTAGCCCTTCAGTGTCCGCATTGGTATGGAGTCGAAGGTTAGACAAAAGAGTCCTAGCTTGCCTCCTTAGCCGTGTCTTGGAAATACCTGGTTGATGTCAAGGAACCGTTATCTGACAGTTTACGACAACAGTGTTCCCATTTCCCACTGTTACTCTTGGGTATTAATGGGGCACTGTATCCAATTTCTGACAATGAAGGCCGGAAAACAAAGCTTAACAGAGACCTTCCATTCTGCGTCAGGAAAGCTTGTAACCTCCACCAAAGAATATTTCCTCGTTTTCCAGGCTTTCTGAATCCTTAGGAGGTTATAACATTTTTTCAGGTCCAACAATATATGAGTGCATTTTCCAAACTCATTGGAAAAATAATTATTCGGTGTTACATTCAGCCTTCGCATGGACTATTGTTCAGCTCATTTTCTGTTTTAAAGCTTTCTTTACGACTTTGAAACCCTAAAAGTGATTTAAAACAAATGTGCTGCTAATATCCCAACTGTGACGTAATGTCTGACTATGAATGTTGAAAAAGGTACTACAGCTGTCATGGACTGTCATTTATTGGTTCTCTGACATGAGCTTGGTGTTTTTAAGGTGTGGCTCTGCTGCATTACCTAGGGTCTGACCAATCAGTGTTTGCCCAGGTATGCAGTAGAAGGTTAGGCAAAATGGTAGCTTGCCTCCTTCAGGTTGTCTTGGAAATACGTGGTTGATGTCAGGGAACCACTGTCTGACAGTTTACGACAACAGTGTTCCCATTTCCCACTGTTACTCTTGGGTATTAATGGGGCACTGTATTCAATTTCTGCCAATGAAGGCCGGAAAACAAAGCTTAACAGAGACCTCATTCTGCGTCAGGAAAGCTTGTAACCTCCACCAAAAAATGTTCCCTAGTTCTACAGGCTTTCTGAATTTCTAGGAGGTAATAACATTTTTTCAGGTCCAACAATATATGAGCGCACCTTTCAAACTCATTGGAGAAATAATTACTCGGTGTTACATTCAGCCTTCGCATGGACTATTGTTCAGCTCATTTTCTGTTTTAAAGCTGTCTTTACGGCTTTGAAACCCTAAAAGTGATTTAAAACAAATGTGCTGCTGATATCCCAACTGTGACGTAATGTCTGACTATGAATGTGGAAAAAGGTACTATAGCTGTCATGGACTGTCATTTATTGGTTCTCTGACATGAGCTAGGTGTATTTAAGGTGTGGCTCTGCTGCATTACCTAGGATCTGACCAATCAGTGTCTGCCCAGGTATGCAGTAGAAGGTTAGGCAAAATGTTAGCTTGCCTCCTTCAGGTTGTCTTGGAAATACGTGGTTGATGTCAGGGAACCACTGTCTGACAGTGTACAACAACATTGTTCCCATTTCCAACTGTCAGTATGGGATATTTCAGGGGCACTGTAGTCAATTTCTTCAATATAGTGGACCTCCCTATGGGAGGGGGTGGTGGCGGGCAAAAAAAAAAAATGAAAAGCAAGAATATCTTGTACTATGATGAAGGAAATATCGTAGAAAAATCAAATGAAGCATTCGTTTCTAAACTGGGCCTTTGCGCCATCAACAAAGGCAGTGGAACCTAACAGTAAAACTGGGAACTATGGACCAATATATTTTGGATTGCCTGAAACAAGACTCTTGAGGACCGCCTTATCTTATTGTATCTCCCCAACAACGAAAGTCGAGAGATACTATGGTTTTGTTCCAGCGCCGCTGCCGCCACTCGACCCGCAGAGATTTTCTGTTCAAGGTTCTAGAAGCCACAATTATTACTGGAATTTTTTCCAATTTTACACAAGCTAAGATATTGATGAGACGATGCTCAAGACTAATATTCGCCAATTTTGGACGTCCAATACAGCTGCCAGCGGCCATTTTTCAGAACTTTGGGGATTGAGGAGATACACGACTTTGTCCCTGTGGTAACCACGTCATCTATTTTCCATCAATTTGCTTTCGTGATTTAGTGAGGCAAGTACCGCTTTAAAAAAATCCAAACGTTTATGGAGCAAGAGAATTTCACAGATCTTTTGGTTTATTTTATGAGTAGTTATGATATGGAATGAGGTTCATATTAGGTGTTGTTTTCCCACCTTCTTCATTGGACATCGAATATAGCTCCACTTTGATCTGCGATTGTCACAATGGGAAAAGGGAATACACCTGTCATTAGACTGTCAGATAATGGTTAACTGACATGATCCAGGTGTTTTCAAGATGTGAATCCGCTGCTTGTCTTAGGTTCTAGCCCTTCAGTGTCCGCATAGGTATGGAGTCGAAGGTTAGGCAAAAGAGTGCTAGCTCGCCTCCTTAGCCGTGTCTTGGAAATACCTGGTTGATGTCAAGGAACCGTTATCTGACAGTTTACGACAACAGTGTTCCCATTTCCCACTGTTACTGTTGGGTATTAATGGGGCACTGTATTCAATTTCTGCCAATGAAGGCCGGAAAACAAAGCTTAACAGAGACCTCATTCTGCGTCAGGAAAGCTTGTAACCTCCACCAAAAAATGTTCCCTAGTTCTACAGGCTTTCTGAATCTCTAGGAGGTAATAAAATTTTTTCAGGTCCAACAATATATGAGCGCACCTTTCAAACTCATTGGAGAAATAATTACTCGGTGTTACATTCAGCCTTCGCATGGACTATTGTTCAGCTCATTTTCTGTTTTAAAGCTGTCTTTACGGCTTTGAAACCCTAAAAGTGATTTAAAACAAATGTGCTGCTGATATCCCAACTGTGACGTAATGTCTGACTATGAATGTGGAAAAAGGTACTATAGCTGTCATGGACTGTCATTTATTGGTTCTCTGACATGAGCTAGGTGTATTTAAGGTGTGGCTCTGCTGCATTACCTAGGATCTGACCAATCAGTGTCTGCCCAGGTATGCAGTAGAAGGTTAGGAAAATGCTAGCTTGCCTCCCTAAGGTTGTCTTGGAAATACCTGGTTGATGTCAGGGAACCACTGTCTGACAGTGTACAACAACATTGTTCCCATTTCCAACTGTCAGTATGGGATATTTCAGGGGCACTGTAGTCAATTTCTTCAATATAGTGGACCTCCCTATGGGAGGGGGTGGTGGCGGGCAAAAAAAAAAAATGAAAATCAAGAATATCTTGTACTATGATGAAGGAAATATCGTAGAAAAATCAAATGAAGCATTCGTTTCTAAACTGGGCCTTTGCGCCATCAACAAAGGCAGTGGAAGCTAACAGTAAAACTGGGAACTATGGACCAATATATTTTAGATTGCCTGAAACAAGACTCTTGAGGACCGCCTTATCTTATTGTATCTCCCCAACAACGAAAGTCGAGAGATACTATGGTTTTGTTCCAGCGCCGCTGCCGCCACTGCACCCGCAGAGATTTTCTGTTCAAGGCTCTGGAAGCCACAATTATTACTGGAATTTTTTCCAATTTTACAGAAGCGAAGATATTGATGTGACGATGCTCAAGAATAATATTCGCCAATTTTGGACGTCCAATACAGCTGCCAGCGGCCATTTTTCAGAACTTTGGGGATTGACGAGATACACGACTTGGTCCCTGTGGCAACCACGTCATCTATTTTCCATCAATTTGCTTTCGTGATTTAGTGAGGCAAGTACCGCTTTAAAAAAATCCAAACGTTTTTGGAGGAAGAGAATTTCACAGATCTTTTGGTTTATTGTTTGAGTAGTTATGATATGGAATGAGGTTCATATTAGGTGTTGTTTTCCCACCTTCTTCATTGGACATCGAATATAGCTCCACTTTGATCTGCGATTGTCTCAATGGGAAAAGGGAATACACCTGTCATTAGACTGTCAGATAATGGTTAACTGACATGATCCAGGTATTTTCAAGATGTGAATCTGCTGCTTGTCTTAGGATCTAGCCCTTCAGTGTCCGCATAGGTATGGAGTCGAAGGTTAGACAAAAGAGTCCTAGCTTGCCTCCTTAGCCGTGTCTTGGAAATACCTGGTTGATGTCAAGGAACCATTATCTGACAGTTTACGACAACAGTGTTCCCATTTCCCACTGTTACTGTTGGGTATTAATGGGGCACTGTATTCAATTTCTGCCAATGAAGGCCGGAAAACAAAGCTTAACAGAGACCTCATTCTGCGTCAGGAAAGCTTGTAACCTCCACCAAAGAATATTTCCTCGTTTTCCAGGCTTTCCAAATCCTTAGGAGGTTATAACATTTTTTCAGGTCCAACAATATATGAGCGCATTTTTCAAACTCATTGGAAAAATAATTATTCGGTGTTACATTCAGCCTTCGCATGGACTATTGTTCAGCTCATTTTCTGTTTTAAAGCTTTCTTTACGGCTTTGCAACCCTAAAAGTGATTTAAAACAAATGTGCTGCTAATATCCCAACTGTGACGTAATGTCTGACTATGAATGTTGAAAAAGGTACTACAGCTGTCATGGACTGTCATTTATTGGTTCTCTGACATGAGCTTGGTGTTTTTAAGGTGTGGCTCTGCTGCATTACCTAGGGTCTGACCAATCAGTGTCTGCCCAGGTATGCAGTAGAAGGTTAGGCAAAATGTTAGCTTGCCTCCTTCAGGTTGTCTTGGAAATACGTGGTTGATGTCAGGGAACCACTGTCTGACAGTGTACAACAACATTGTTCCCATTTCCAACTGTCAGTATGGGATATTTCAGGGGCACTGTAGTCAATTTCTTCAATATAGTGGACCTCCCTATGGGAGGGGGTGGTGGCGGGCAAAAAAAAAAAAAATGAAAATCAAGAATATCTTGTACTATGATGAAGGAAATATCGTAGAAAAATCAAATGAAGCATTCGTTTCTAAACTGGGCCTTTGCGCCATCAACAAAGGCAGTGGAACCTAACAGTAAAACTGGGAACTATGGACCAATATATTTTGGATTGCCTGAAACAAGACTCTTGAGGTCCGCCTTATCTTATTGTATCTCCCCAACAACGAAAGTCGAGAGATATTATGGTTTTGTTCCAGCGCCGCTGCCGCCACTGCACCCGCAGAGATTTTCTGTTCAAGGCTCTGGAAGCCACAATTATTACTGGAATTTTTTCCAATTTTACACAAGCGAAGATATTGATGTGACGATGCTCAAGACTAATATTCGCCAATTTTGGACGTCCAATACAGCTGCCAGCGGCCATTTTTCAGAACTTTGGGGATTGAGGAGAAACACGACTTGGTCCCTGTGGCAACCACGTCATCTATTTTCCATCAATTTGCTTTCGTGATTTAGTGAGGCAAGTACCGCTTTAAAAAAATCCAAACGTTTTTGGAGGAAGAGAATTTCACAGATCTTTTGGTTTATTGTATGAGTAGTTATGATATGGAATGAGGTTCATATTAGGTGTTATTTTCCCACCTTCTTCATTGGACATCGAATATAGCTCCACTTTGATCTGCGATTGTCTCAATGGGAAAAGGGAATACACCTGTCATTAGACTGTCAGATAATGGTTAACTGACATGATCTAGGTATTTTCAAGATGTGAATCCGCTGCTTGTCTTAGGATCTAGCCCTTCAGTGTCCGCATTGGTATGGAGTCGAAGGTTAGACAAAAGAGTCCTAGCTTGCCTCCTTAGCCGTGTCTTGGAAATACCTGGTTGATGTCAAGGAACCGTTATCTGACAGTTTACGACAACAGTGTTCCCATTTCCCACTGTTACTCTTGGGTATTAATGGGGCACTGTATCCAATTTCTGACAATGAAGGCCGGAAAACAAAGCTTAACAGAGACCTCATTCTGCGTCAGGAAAGCTTGTAACCTCCACCAAAAAATGTTCCCTAGTTCTACAGGCTTTCTGAATTTCTAGGAGGTAATAACATTTTTTCAGGTCCAACAATATATGAGCGCACCTTTCAAACTCATTGGAGAAATAATTACTCGGTGTTACATTCAGCCTTCGCATGGACTATTGTTCAGCTCATTTTCTGTTTTAAAGCTGTCTTTACGGCTTTGAAACCCTAAAAGTGATTTAAAACAAATGTGCTGCTGATATCCCAACTGTGACGTAATGTCTGACTATGAATGTGGAAAAAGGTACTATAGCTGTCATGGACTGTCATTTATTGGTTCTCTGACATGAGCTAGGTGTATTTAAGGTGTGGCTCTGCTGCATTACCTAGGATCTGACCAATCAGTGTCTGCCCAGGTATGCAGTAGAAGGTTAGGAAAATGCTAGCTTGCCTCCCTAAGGTTGTCTTGGAAATACCTGGTTGATGTCAGGGAACCACTGTCTGACAGTGTACAACAACATTGTTCCCATTTCCAACTGTCAGTATGGGATATTTCAGGGGCACTGTAGTCAATTTCTTCAATATAGTGGACCTCCCTATGGGAGGGGGTGGTGGCGGGCAAAAAAAAAAAATGAAAAGCAAGAATATCTTGTACTATGATGAAGGAAATATCGTAGAAAAATCAAATGAAGCATTCGTTTCTAAACTGGGCCTTTGCGCCATCAACAAAGGCAGTGGAACCTAACAGTAAAACTGGGAACTATGGACCAATATATTTTGGATTGCCTGAAACAAGACTCTTGAGGACCGCCTTATCTTATTGTATCTCCCCAACAACGAAAGTCGAGAGATACTATGGTTTTGTTCCAGCGCCGCTGCCGCCACTCGACCCGCAGAGATTTTCTGTTCAAGGTTCTAGAAGCCACAATTATTACTGGAATTTTTTCCAATTTTACACAAGCTAAGATATTGATGAGACGATGCTCAAGACTAATATTCGCCAATTTTGGACGTCCAATACAGCTGCCAGCGGCCATTTTTCAGAACTTTGGGGATTGAGGAGATACACGACTTTGTCCCTGTGGTAACCACGTCATCTATTTTCCATCAATTTGCTTTCGTGATTTAGTGAGGCAAGTACCGCTTTAAAAAAATCCAAACGTTTATGGAGCAAGAGAATTTCACAGATCTTTTGGTTTATTTTATGAGTAGTTATGATATGGAATGAGGTTCATATTAGGTGTTGTTTTCCCACCTTCTTCATTGGACATCGAATATAGCTCCACTTTGATCTGCGATTGTCACAATGGGAAAAGGGAATACACCTGTCATTAGACTGTCAGATAATGGTTAACTGACATGATCCAGGTGTTTTCAAGATGTGAATCCGCTGCTTGTCTTAGGTTCTAGCCCTTCAGTGTCCGCATAGGTATGGAGTCGAAGGTTAGGCAAAAGAGTGCTAGCTCGCCTCCTTAGCCGTGTCTTAGAAATACCTGGTTGATGTCAAGGAACCGTTATCTGACAGTTTACGACAACAGTGTTCCCATTTCCCACTGTTACTGTTGGGTATTAATGGGGCACTGTATTCAATTTCTGCCAATGAAGGCCGGAAAACAAAGCTTAACAGAGACCTCATTCTGCGTCAGGAAAGCTTGTAACCTCCACCAAAAAATGTTCCCTAGTTCTACAGGCTTTCTGAATCTCTAGGAGGTAATAAAATTTTTTCAGGTCCAACAATATATGAGCGCACCTTTCAAACTCATTGGAGAAATAATTACTCGGTGTTACATTCAGCCTTCGCATGGACTATTGTTCAGCTCATTTTCTGTTTTAAAGCTGTCTTTACGGCTTTGAAACCCTAAAAGTGATTTAAAACAAATGTGCTGCTGATATCCCAACTGTGACGTAATGTCTGACTATGAATGTGGAAAAAGGTACTATAGCTGTCATGGACTGTCATTTATTGGTTCTCTGACATGAGCTAGGTGTATTTAAGGTGTGGCTCTGCTGCATTACCTAGGATCTGACCAATCAGTGTCTGCCCAGGTATGCAGTAGAAGGTTAGGAAAATGCTAGCTTGCCTCCCTAAGGTTGTCTTGGAAATACCTGGTTGATGTCAGGGAACCACTGTCTGACAGTGTACAACAACATTGTTCCCATTTCCAACTGTCAGTATGGGATATTTCAGGGGCACTGTAGTCAATTTCTTCAATATAGTGGACCTCCCTATGGGAGGGGGTGGTGGCGGGCAAAAAAAAAAAATGAAAATCAAGAATATCTTGTACTATGATGAAGGAAATATCGTAGAAAAATCAAATGAAGCATTCGTTTCTAAACTGGGCCTTTGCGCCATCAACAAAGGCAGTGGAAGCTAACAGTAAAACTGGGAACTATGGACCAATATATTTTAGATTGCCTGAAACAAGACTCTTGAGGACCGCCTTATCTTATTGTATCTCCCCAACAACGAAAGTCGAGAGATACTATGGTTTTGTTCCAGCGCCGCTGCCGCCACTGCACCCGCAGAGATTTTCTGTTCAAGGCTCTGGAAGCCACAATTATTACTGGAATTTTTTCCAATTTTACAGAAGCGAAGATATTGATGTGACGATGCTCAAGAATAATATTCGCCAATTTTGGACGTCCAATACAGCTGCCAGCGGCCATTTTTCAGAACTTTGGGGATTGACGAGATACACGACTTGGTCCCTGTGGCAACCACGTCATCTATTTTCCATCAATTTGCTTTCGTGATTTAGTGAGGCAAGTACCGCTTTAAAAAAATCCAAACGTTTTTGGAGGAAGAGAATTTCACAGATCTTTTGGTTTATTGTTTGAGTAGTTATGATATGGAATGAGGTTCATATTAGGTGTTGTTTTCCCACCTTCTTCATTGGACATCGAATATAGCTCCACTTTGATCTGCGATTGTCTCAATGGGAAAAGGGAATACACCTGTCATTAGACTGTCAGATAATGGTTAACTGACATGATCCAGGTATTTTCAAGATGTGAATCTGCTGCTTGTCTTAGGATCTAGCCCTTCAGTGTCCGCATAGGTATGGAGTCGAAGGTTAGACAAAAGAGTCCTAGCTTGCCTCCTTAGCCGTGTCTTGGAAATACCTGGTTGATGTCAAGGAACCATTATCTGACAGTTTACGACAACAGTGTTCCCATTTCCCACTGTTACTGTTGGGTATTAATGGGGCACTGTATTCAATTTCTGCCAATGAAGGCCGGAAAACAAAGCTTAACAGAGACCTCATTCTGCGTCAGGAAAGCTTGTAACCTCCACCAAAGAATATTTCCTCGTTTTCCAGGCTTTCCAAATCCTTAGGAGGTTATAACATTTTTTCAGGTCCAACAATATATGAGCGCATTTTTCAAACTCATTGGAAAAATAATTATTCGGTGTTACATTCAGCCTTCGCATGGACTATTGTTCAGCTCATTTTCTGTTTTAAAGCTTTCTTTACGGCTTTGCAACCCTAAAAGTGATTTAAAACAAATGTGCTGCTAATATCCCAACTGTGACGTAATGTCTGACTATGAATGTTGAAAAAGGTACTACAGCTGTCATGGACTGTCATTTATTGGTTCTCTGACATGAGCTTGGTGTTTTTAAGGTGTGGCTCTGCTGCATTACCTAGGGTCTGACCAATCAGTGTCTGCCCAGGTATGCAGTAGAAGGTTAGGCAAAATGTTAGCTTGCCTCCTTCAGGTTGTCTTGGAAATACGTGGTTGATGTCAGGGAACCACTGTCTGACAGTGTACAACAACATTGTTCCCATTTCCAACTGTCAGTATGGGATATTTCAGGGGCACTGTAGTCAATTTCTTCAATATAGTGGACCTCCCTATGGGAGGGGGTGGTGGCGGGCAAAAAAAAAAAAAATGAAAATCAAGAATATCTTGTACTATGATGAAGGAAATATCGTAGAAAAATCAAATGAAGCATTCGTTTCTAAACTGGGCCTTTGCGCCATCAACAAAGGCAGTGGAACCTAACAGTAAAACTGGGAACTATGGACCAATATATTTTGGATTGCCTGAAACAAGACTCTTGAGGTCCGCCTTATCTTATTGTATCTCCCCAACAACGAAAGTCGAGAGATATTATGGTTTTGTTCCAGCGCCGCTGCCGCCACTGCACCCGCAGAGATTTTCTGTTCAAGGCTCTGGAAGCCACAATTATTACTGGAATTTTTTCCAATTTTACACAAGCGAAGATATTGATGTGACGATGCTCAAGACTAATATTCGCCAATTTTGGACGTCCAATACAGCTGCCAGCGGCCATTTTTCAGAACTTTGGGGATTGAGGAGAAACACGACTTGGTCCCTGTGGCAACCACGTCATCTATTTTCCATCAATTTGCTTTCGTGATTTAGTGAGGCAAGTACCGCTTTAAAAAAATCCAAACGTTTTTGGAGGAAGAGAATTTCACAGATCTTTTGGTTTATTGTATGAGTAGTTATGATATGGAATGAGGTTCATATTAGGTGTTATTTTCCCACCTTCTTCATTGGACATCGAATATAGCTCCACTTTGATCTGCGATTGTCTCAATGGGAAAAGGGAATACACCTGTCATTAGACTGTCAGATAATGGTTAACTGACATGATCTAGGTATTTTCAAGATGTGAATCCGCTGCTTGTCTTAGGATCTAGCCCTTCAGTGTCCGCATTGGTATGGAGTCGAAGGTTAGACAAAAGAGTCCTAGCTTGCCTCCTTAGCCGTGTCTTGGAAATACCTGGTTGATGTCAAGGAACCGTTATCTGACAGTTTACGACAACAGTGTTCCCATTTCCCACTGTTACTCTTGGGTATTAATGGGGCACTGTATCCAATTTCTGACAATGAAGGCCGGAAAACAAAGCTTAACAGAGACCTCATTCTGCGTCAGGAAAGCTTGTAACCTCCACCAAAAAATGTTCCCTAGTTCTACAGGCTTTCTGAATTTCTAGGAGGTAATAACATTTTTTCAGGTCCAACAATATATGAGCGCACCTTTCAAACTCATTGGAGAAATAATTACTCGGTGTTACATTCAGCCTTCGCATGGACTATTGTTCAGCTCATTTTCTGTTTTAAAGCTGTCTTTACGGCTTTGAAACCCTAAAAGTGATTTAAAACAAATGTGCTGCTGATATCCCAACTGTGACGTAATGTCTGACTATGAATGTGGAAAAAGGTACTATAGCTGTCATGGACTGTCATTTATTGGTTCTCTGACATGAGCTAGGTGTATTTAAGGTGTGGCTCTGCTGCATTACCTAGGATCTGACCAATCAGTGTCTGCCCAGGTATGCAGTAGAAGGTTAGGAAAATGCTAGCTTGCCTCCCTAAGGTTGTCTTGGAAATACCTGGTTGATGTCAGGGAACCACTGTCTGACAGTGTACAACAACATTGTTCCCATTTCCAACTGTCAGTATGGGATATTTCAGGGGCACTGTAGTCAATTTCTTCAATATAGTGGACCTCCCTATGGGAGGGGGTGGTGGCGGGCAAAAAAAAAAAATGAAAAGCAAGAATATCTTGTACTATGATGAAGGAAATATCGTAGAAAAATCAAATGAAGCATTCGTTTCTAAACTGGGCCTTTGCGCCATCAACAAAGGCAGTGGAACCTAACAGTAAAACTGGGAACTATGGACCAATATATTTTGGATTGCCTGAAACAAGACTCTTGAGGACCGCCTTATCTTATTGTATCTCCCCAACAACGAAAGTCGAGAGATACTATGGTTTTGTTCCAGCGCCGCTGCCGCCACTCGACCCGCAGAGATTTTCTGTTCAAGGTTCTAGAAGCCACAATTATTACTGGAATTTTTTCCAATTTTACACAAGCTAAGATATTGATGAGACGATGCTCAAGACTAATATTCGCCAATTTTGGACGTCCAATACAGCTGCCAGCGGCCATTTTTCAGAACTTTGGGGATTGAGGAGATACACGACTTTGTCCCTGTGGTAACCACGTCATCTATTTTCCATCAATTTGCTTTCGTGATTTAGTGAGGCAAGTACCGCTTTAAAAAAATCCAAACGTTTATGGAGCAAGAGAATTTCACAGATCTTTTGGTTTATTTTATGAGTAGTTATGATATGGAATGAGGTTCATATTAGGTGTTGTTTTCCCACCTTCTTCATTGGACATCGAATATAGCTCCACTTTGATCTGCGATTGTCACAATGGGAAAAGGGAATACACCTGTCATTAGACTGTCAGATAATGGTTAACTGACATGATCCAGGTGTTTTCAAGATGTGAATCCGCTGCTTGTCTTAGGTTCTAGCCCTTCAGTGTCCGCATAGGTATGGAGTCGAAGGTTAGGCAAAAGAGTGCTAGCTCGCCTCCTTAGCCGTGTCTTAGAAATACCTGGTTGATGTCAAGGAACCGTTATCTGACAGTTTACGACAACAGTGTTCCCATTTCCCACTGTTACTGTTGGGTATTAATGGGGCACTGTATTCAATTTCTGCCAATGAAGGCCGGAAAACAAAGCTTAACAGAGACCTCATTCTGCGTCAGGAAAGCTTGTAACCTCCACCAAAAAATGTTCCCTAGTTCTACAGGCTTTCTGAATCTCTAGGAGGTAATAAAATTTTTTCAGGTCCAACAATATATGAGCGCACCTTTCAAACTCATTGGAGAAATAATTACTCGGTGTTACATTCAGCCTTCGCATGGACTATTGTTCAGCTCATTTTCTGTTTTAAAGCTGTCTTTACGGCTTTGAAACCCTAAAAGTGATTTAAAACAAATGTGCTGCTGATATCCCAACTGTGACGTAATGTCTGACTATGAATGTGGAAAAAGGTACTATAGCTGTCATGGACTGTCATTTATTGGTTCTCTGACATGAGCTAGGTGTATTTAAGGTGTGGCTCTGCTGCATTACCTAGGATCTGACCAATCAGTGTCTGCCCAGGTATGCAGTAGAAGGTTAGGAAAATGCTAGCTTGCCTCCCTAAGGTTGTCTTGGAAATACCTGGTTGATGTCAGGGAACCACTGTCTGACAGTGTACAACAACATTGTTCCCATTTCCAACTGTCAGTATGGGATATTTCAGGGGCACTGTAGTCAATTTCTTCAATATAGTGGACCTCCCTATGGGAGGGGGTGGTGGCGGGCAAAAAAAAAAAATGAAAATCAAGAATATCTTGTACTATGATGAAGGAAATATCGTAGAAAAATCAAATGAAGCATTCGTTTCTAAACTGGGCCTTTGCGCCATCAACAAAGGCAGTGGAAGCTAACAGTAAAACTGGGAACTATGGACCAATATATTTTAGATTGCCTGAAACAAGACTCTTGAGGACCGCCTTATCTTATTGTATCTCCCCAACAACGAAAGTCGAGAGATACTATGGTTTTGTTCCAGCGCCGCTGCCGCCACTGCACCCGCAGAGATTTTCTGTTCAAGGCTCTGGAAGCCACAATTATTACTGGAATTTTTTCCAATTTTACAGAAGCGAAGATATTGATGTGACGATGCTCAAGAATAATATTCGCCAATTTTGGACGTCCAATACAGCTGCCAGCGGCCATTTTTCAGAACTTTGGGGATTGACGAGATACACGACTTGGTCCCTGTGGCAACCACGTCATCTATTTTCCATCAATTTGCTTTCGTGATTTAGTGAGGCAAGTACCGCTTTAAAAAAATCCAAACGTTTTTGGAGGAAGAGAATTTCACAGATCTTTTGGTTTATTGTTTGAGTAGTTATGATATGGAATGAGGTTCATATTAGGTGTTGTTTTCCCACCTTCTTCATTGGACATCGAATATAGCTCCACTTTGATCTGCGATTGTCTCAATGGGAAAAGGGAATACACCTGTCATTAGACTGTCAGATAATGGTTAACTGACATGATCCAGGTATTTTCAAGATGTGAATCTGCTGCTTGTCTTAGGATCTAGCCCTTCAGTGTCCGCATAGGTATGGAGTCGAAGGTTAGACAAAAGAGTCCTAGCTTGCCTCCTTAGCCGTGTCTTGGAAATACCTGGTTGATGTCAAGGAACCATTATCTGACAGTTTACGACAACAGTGTTCCCATTTCCCACTGTTACTGTTGGGTATTAATGGGGCACTGTATTCAATTTCTGCCAATGAAGGCCGGAAAACAAAGCTTAACAGAGACCTCATTCTGCGTCAGGAAAGCTTGTAACCTCCACCAAAGAATATTTCCTCGTTTTCCAGGCTTTCCAAATCCTTAGGAGGTTATAACATTTTTTCAGGTCCAACAATATATGAGCGCATTTTTCAAACTCATTGGAAAAATAATTATTCGGTGTTACATTCAGCCTTCGCATGGACTATTGTTCAGCTCATTTTCTGTTTTAAAGCTTTCTTTACGGCTTTGCAACCCTAAAAGTGATTTAAAACAAATGTGCTGCTAATATCCCAACTGTGACGTAATGTCTGACTATGAATGTTGAAAAAGGTACTACAGCTGTCATGGACTGTCATTTATTGGTTCTCTGACATGAGCTTGGTGTTTTTAAGGTGTGGCTCTGCTGCATTACCTAGGGTCTGACCAATCAGTGTCTGCCCAGGTATGCAGTAGAAGGTTAGGAAAATGCTAGCTTGCCTCCCTAAGGTTGTCTTGGAAATACCTGGTTGATGTCAGGGAACCACTGTCTGACAGTGTACAACAACATTGTTCCCATTTCCAACTGTCAGTATGGGATATTTCAGGGGCACTGTAGTCAATTTCTTCAATATAGTGGACCTCCCTATGGGAGGGGGTGGTGGCGGGCAAAAAAAAAAAATGAAAAGCAAGAATATCTTGTACTATGATGAAGGAAATATCGTAGAAAAATCAAATGAAGCATTCGTTTCTAAACTGGGCCTTTGCGCCATCAACAAAGGCAGTGGAACCTAACAGTAAAACTGGGAACTATGGACCAATATATTTTGGATTGCCTGAAACAAGACTCTTGAGGACCGCCTTATCTTATTGTATCTCCCCAACAACGAAAGTCGAGAGATACTATGGTTTTGTTCCAGCGCCGCTGCCGCCACTCGACCCGCAGAGATTTTCTGTTCAAGGTTCTAGAAGCCACAATTATTACTGGAATTTTTTCCAATTTTACACAAGCTAAGATATTGATGAGACGATGCTCAAGACTAATATTCGCCAATTTTGGACGTCCAATACAGCTGCCAGCGGCCATTTTTCAGAACTTTGGGGATTGAGGAGATACACGACTTTGTCCCTGTGGTAACCACGTCATCTATTTTCCATCAATTTGCTTTCGTGATTTAGTGAGGCAAGTACCGCTTTAAAAAAATCCAAACGTTTATGGAGCAAGAGAATTTCACAGATCTTTTGGTTTATTTTATGAGTAGTTATGATATGGAATGAGGTTCATATTAGGTGTTGTTTTCCCACCTTCTTCATTGGACATCGAATATAGCTCCACTTTGATCTGCGATTGTCACAATGGGAAAAGGGAATACACCTGTCATTAGACTGTCAGATAATGGTTAACTGACATGATCCAGGTGTTTTCAAGATGTGAATCCGCTGCTTGTCTTAGGTTCTAGCCCTTCAGTGTCCGCATAGGTATGGAGTCGAAGGTTAGGCAAAAGAGTGCTAGCTCGCCTCCTTAGCCGTGTCTTGGAAATACCTGGTTGATGTCAAGGAACCGTTATCTGACAGTTTACGACAACAGTGTTCCCATTTCCCACTGTTACTGTTGGGTATTAATGGGGCACTGTATTCAATTTCTGCCAATGAAGGCCGGAAAACAAAGCTTAACAGAGACCTCATTCTGCGTCAGGAAAGCTTGTAACCTCCACCAAAAAATGTTCCCTAGTTCTACAGGCTTTCTGAATCTCTAGGAGGTAATAAAATTTTTTCAGGTCCAACAATATATGAGCGCACCTTTCAAACTCATTGGAGAAATAATTACTCGGTGTTACATTCAGCCTTCGCATGGACTATTGTTCAGCTCATTTTCTGTTTTAAAGCTGTCTTTACGGCTTTGAAACCCTAAAAGTGATTTAAAACAAATGTGCTGCTGATATCCCAACTGTGACGTAATGTCTGACTATGAATGTGGAAAAAGGTACTATAGCTGTCATGGACTGTCATTTATTGGTTCTCTGACATGAGCTAGGTGTATTTAAGGTGTGGCTCTGCTGCATTACCTAGGATCTGACCAATCAGTGTCTGCCCAGGTATGCAGTAGAAGGTTAGGAAAATGCTAGCTTGCCTCCCTAAGGTTGTCTTGGAAATACCTGGTTGATGTCAGGGAACCACTGTCTGACAGTGTACAACAACATTGTTCCCATTTCCAACTGTCAGTATGGGATATGTCAGGGGCACTGTAGTCAATTTCTTCAATATAGTGGACCTCCCTATGGGAGGGGGTGGTGGCGGGCAAAAAAAAAAAATGAAAATCAAGAATATCTTGTACTATGATGAAGGAAATATCGTAGAAAAATCAAATGAAGCATTCGTTTCTAAACTGGGCCTTTGCGCCATCAACAAAGGCAGTGGAAGCTAACAGTAAAACTGGGAACTATGGACCAATATATTTTAGATTGCCTGAAACAAGACTCTTGAGGACCGCCTTATCTTATTGTATCTCCCCAACAACGAAAGTCGAGAGATACTATGGTTTTGTTCCAGCGCCGCTGCCGCCACTGCACCCGCAGAGATTTTCTGTTCAAGGCTCTGGAAGCCACAATTATTACTGGAATTTTTTCCAATTTTACAGAAGCGAAGATATTGATGTGACGATGCTCAAGAATAATATTCGCCAATTTTGGACGTCCAATACAGCTGCCAGCGGCCATTTTTCAGAACTTTGGGGATTGACGAGATACACGACTTGGTCCCTGTGGCAACCACGTCATCTATTTTCCATCAATTTGCTTTCGTGATTTAGTGAGGCAAGTACCGCTTTAAAAAAATCCAAACGTTTTTGGAGGAAGAGAATTTCACAGATCTTTTGGTTTATTGTTTGAGTAGTTATGATATGGAATGAGGTTCATATTAGGTGTTGTTTTCCCACCTTCTTCATTGGACATCGAATATAGCTCCACTTTGATCTGCGATTGTCTCAATGGGAAAAGGGAATACACCTGTCATTAGACTGTCAGATAATGGTTGACTGACATGATCCAGGTATTTTCAAGATGTGAATCTGCTGCTTGTCTTAGGATCTAGCCCTTCAGTGTCCGCATAGGTATGGAGTCGAAGGTTAGACAAAAGAGTCCTAGCTTGCCTCCTTAGCCGTGTCTTGGAAATACCTGGTTGATGTCAAGGAACCATTATCTGACAGTTTACGACAACAGTGTTCCCATTTCCCACTGTTACTGTTGGGTATTAATGGGGCACTGTATTCAATTTCTGCCAATGAAGGCCGGAAAACAAAGCTTAACAGAGACCTCATTCTGCGTCAGGAAAGCTTGTAACCTCCACCAAAGAATATTTCCTCGTTTTCCAGGCTTTCCAAATCCTTAGGAGGTTATAACATTTTTTCAGGTCCAACAATATATGAGCGCATTTTTCAAACTCATTGGAAAAATAATTATTCGGTGTTACATTCAGCCTTCGCATGGACTATTGTTCAGCTCATTTTCTGTTTTAAAGCTTTCTTTACGGCTTTGCAACCCTAAAAGTGATTTAAAACAAATGTGCTGCTAATATCCCAACTGTGACGTAATGTCTGACTATGAATGTTGAAAAAGGTACTACAGCTGTCATGGACTGTCATTTATTGGTTCTCTGACATGAGCTTGGTGTTTTTAAGGTGTGGCTCTGCTGCATTACCTAGGGTCTGACCAATCAGTGTCTGCCCAGGTATGCAGTAGAAGGTTAGGCAAAATGTTAGCTTGCCTCCTTCAGGTTGTCTTGGAAATACGTGGTTGATGTCAGGGAACCACTGTCTGACAGTGTACAACAACATTGTTCCCATTTCCAACTGTCAGTATGGGATATTTCAGGGGCACTGTAGTCAATTTCTTCAATATAGTGGACCTCCCTATGGGAGGGGGTGGTGGCGGGCAAAAAAAAAAAAAATGAAAATCAAGAATATCTTGTACTATGATGAAGGAAATATCGTAGAAAAATCAAATGAAGCATTCGTTTCTAAACTGGGCCTTTGCGCCATCAACAAAGGCAGTGGAACCTAACAGTAAAACTGGGAACTATGGACCAATATATTTTGGATTGCCTGAAACAAGACTCTTGAGGTCCGCCTTATCTTATTGTATCTCCCCAACAACGAAAGTCGAGAGATATTATGGTTTTGTTCCAGCGCCGCTGCCGCCACTGCACCCGCAGAGATTTTCTGTTCAAGGCTCTGGAAGCCACAATTATTACTGGAATTTTTTCCAATTTTACACAAGCGAAGATATTGATGTGACGATGCTCAAGACTAATATTCGCCAATTTTGGACGTCCAATACAGCTGCCAGCGGCCATTTTTCAGAACTTTGGGGATTGAGGAGATACACGACTTGGTCCCTGTGGCAACCACGTCATCTATTTTCCATCAATTTGCTTTCGTGATTTAGTGAGGCAAGTACCGCTTTAAAAAAATCCAAACGTTTTTGGAGGAAGAGAATTTCACAGATCTTTTGGTTTATTGTATGAGTAGTTATGATATGGAATGAGGTTCATATTAGGTGTTATTTTCCCACCTTCTTCATTGGACATCGAATATAGCTCCACTTTGATCTGCGATTGTCTCAATGGGAAAAGGGAATACACCTGTCATTAGACTGTCAGATAATGGTTAACTGACATGATCTAGGTATTTTCAAGATGTGAATCCGCTGCTTGTCTTAGGATCTAGCCCTTCAGTGTCCGCATTGGTATGGAGTCGAAGGTTAGACAAAAGAGTCCTAGCTTGCCTCCTTAGCCGTGTCTTGGAAATACCTGGTTGATGTCAAGGAACCGTTATCTGACAGTTTACGACAACAGTGTTCCCATTTCCCACTGTTACTCTTGGGTATTAATGGGGCACTGTATCCAATTTCTGACAATGAAGGCCGGAAAACAAAGCTTAACAGAGACCTTCCATTCTGCGTCAGGAAAGCTTGTAACCTCCACCAAAGAATATTTCCTCGTTTTCCAGGCTTTCTGAATCCTTAGGAGGTTATAACATTTTTTCAGGTCCAACAATATATGAGTGCATTTTCCAAACTCATTGGAAAAATAATTATTCGGTGTTACATTCAGCCTTCGCATGGACTATTGTTCAGCTCATTTTCTGTTTTAAAGCTTTCTTTACGACTTTGAAACCCTAAAAGTGATTTAAAACAAATGTGCTGCTAATATCCCAACTGTGACGTAATGTCTGACTATGAATGTTGAAAAAGGTACTACAGCTGTCATGGACTGTCATTTATTGGTTCTCTGACATGAGCTTGGTGTTTTTAAGGTGTGGCTCTGCTGCATTACCTAGGGTCTGACCAATCAGTGTCTGCCCAGGTATGCAGTAGAAGGTTAGGCAAAATGTTAGCTTGCCTCCTTCAGGTTGTCTTGGAAATGCGTGGTTGATGTCAGGGAACCACTGTCTGACAGTTTACGACAACAGTGTTCCCATTTCCCACTGTTACTCTTGGGTATTAATGGGGCACTGTATTCAATTTCTGCCAATGAAGGCCGGAAAACAAAGCTTAACAGAGACCTCATTCTGCGTCAGGAAAGCTTGTAACCTCCACCAAAGAATATTTCCTCGTTTTCCAGGCTTTCCAAATCCTTAGGAGGTTATAACATTTTTTCAGGTCCAACAATATATGAGCGCATTTTTCAAACTCATTGGAAAAATAATTATTCGGTGTTACATTCAGCCTTCGCATGGACTATTGTTCAGCTCATTTTCTGTTTTAAAGCTTTCTTTACGGCTTTGCAACCCTAAAAGTGATTTAAAACAAATGTGCTGCTAATATCCCAACTGTGACGTAATGTCTGACTATGAATGTGGAAAAAGGTACTACAGCTGTCATGGACTGTCATATATTGGTTCTCTGACATGAGCTAGGTGTTTTTAAGGTGTGGCTGTGCTGCATTACCTAGGATCTGACCAATCAGTGTCCGCACAGGTATGCAGTAGAAGGTTAGGCAAAATGCTAGCTTGCCTCCTTAAGGCTGTCTTGGAAATACCTGGTTGATGCCAGGGAACCACTGTCTGACAGTGGACAACAACATTGTTCCCATTTCCAAAAGTCAGTATGGGATATTTCAGGGGCACTGTAGTCAATTTCTTCAATATAGTGGACCTCCCTATAGGAGGGGGTGGTGGCGGGCCAAAAAAAAAAAAGAAAATCAAGAATATCTTGTACTATGATGAAGAAAATATCGTAGAAAAATCAAATGAAGCATTCGTTTCTAAACTGGGCCTTTGCGCCATCAACAAAGGCAGTGGAACCTAACCGTAAAACTGGGAACTATGGACCAATATATTTTGGATTGCCTGAAACAAGACTCTTGAGGACCGCCTTATCTTATTGTATCTCCCCAACAACGAAAGTCGAGAGATACTATGGTTTTGTTCCAGCGCCGCTGCCGCCACTCGACCCGCAGAGATTTTCTGTTCAAGGTTCTGGAAGCCACAATTATTACTGGAATTTTTTTCCAATTTTACGCAAGCGAAGATATTGATGTGACGATGCTCAAGAATAATATTCGCCAATTTTGGACGTCCAATACAGCTGCCAGCGGCCATTTTTCAGAACTTTGGGGTTTGAGGAGATACACGACTTGGTCCCTGTGGCAACCACGTCATCTATTTTCCATCAATTTGCTTTCGTGATTTAGTGAGGCAAGTACCGCTTTAAAAAAATCCAAACGTTTTTGGAGGAAGAGAATTTCACAGATCTTTTGGTTTATTGTATGAGTAGTTATGATATGGAATGAGGTTCATATTAGGTGTTATTTTCCCACCTTCTTCATTGGACATCGAATATAGCTCCACTTTGATCTGCGATTGTCTCAATGGGAAAAGGGAATACACCTGTCATTAGACTGTCAGATAATGGTTAACTGACATGATCTAGGTATTTTCAAGATGTGAATCCGCTGCTTGTCTTAGGATCTAGCCCTTCAGTGTCCGCATTGGTATGGAGTCGAAGGTTAGACAAAAGAGTCCTAGCTTGCCTCCTTAGCCGTGTCTTGGAAATACCTGGTTGATGTCAAGGAACCGTTATCTGACTGTTGACAACAACAGTGTTCCCATTTCCCACTGTTACTGTTGGGTATTAATAGGGCACTGTATCCAATTTCTGACAATGAAGGCCGGAAAACAAAGCTTAACTGAGACCTCAGTCTGCGTCAGGAAAGCTTGTAACCTCCACCAAAGAATATTTCCTCGTTTTCCAGGCTTTCTGAATCCTTTGGAGGTTATAACATTTTTTCAGGTCCAACAATATATGAGTGCATTTTCCAAACTCATTGGAAAAATAATTATTCGGTGTTACATTCAGCCTTCGCATGGACTATTGTTGAGCTCATTTTCTGTTTTAAAGCTTTCTTTACGGCTTTGAAACCCTAAAAGTGATTTAAAACAAATGTGCTGCTAATATCCCAACTGTGACGTAATGTCTGACTTTCAATGTGGAAAAAGGTACTACAGCTGTCATGGACTGTCATTTATTGGTTCTCTGACATGAGCTAGGTGTTTTTAAGGTGTGGCTCTGCTGCATTACCTAGGATCTGACCAATCAGTGTCTGCCCAGGTATGCAGAAGAAGGTTTGGCAAAATGCTAGCTTGCCTCCTTAAGGTTGTCTTGGAAATACGTGGTTGATGTCAGGGAACCACTGTCTGACAGTGTACAACAACATTGTTCCCATTTCCAACTGTCAGTATGGGATATTTCAGGGGCACTGTAGTCAATTTCTTCAATATAGTGGACCTCCCTATGGGAGGGGGTGGTGGCGGGCAAAAAAAAAAAAATGAAAATCAAGAATATCTTGTACTATGATGAAGGAAATATCGTAGAAAAATCAAATGAAGCATTCGTTTCTAAACTGGGCCTTTGCGCCATCAACAAAGGCAGTGGAAGCTAACAGTAAAACTGGGAACTATGGACCAATATATTTTGGATTGCCTGAAACAAGACCCTTGAGGACCGCCTTATCTTATTGTATCTCCCCAACAACGAAAGTCGAGAGATACTATGGTTTTGTTCCAGCGCCGCTGCCGCCACTGCATCCGCAGAGATTTTCTGTTCAAGGCTCTGGGAGCCACAATTATTACTGGAATTTTTTCCAATTTTACAGAAGTGAAGATATTGATGTGACGATGCTCAAGAATAATATTCGCCAATTTTGGACGTCCAATACAGCTGCCAGCGGCCATTTTTCAGAACTTTGGGGATTGACGAGATACACGACTTGGTCCCTGTGGCAACCACGTCATCTATTTTCCATCAATTTGCTTTCGTGATTTAGTGAGGCAAGTACCGCTTTAAAAAAATCCAAACGTTTTTGGAGGAAGAGAATTTCACAGATCTTTTGGTTTATTGTATGAGTAGTTATGATATGGAATGAGGTTCATATTAGGTGTTATTTTCCCACCTTCTTCATTGGACATCGAATATAGCTCCACTTTGATCTGCGATTGTCTCAATGGGAAAAGGGAATACACCTGTCATTAGACTGTCAGATAATGGTTAACTGACATGATCCAGGTATTTTCAAGATGTGAATCCGCTGCTTGTCTTAGGATCTAGCCCTTCAGTGTCGGCATAGTTATGGAGTCGAAGGTTAGACAAAAGAGTCCTAGCTTGCCTCCTTAGCCGTGTCTTGGAAATACCTGGTTGATGTCAAGGAACCGTTATTTGACAGTTTACGACAACAGTGTTCCCATTTCCCACTGTTACTCTTGGGTATTAATGGGGCACTGTATTCAATTTCTGCCAATGAAGGCGGGAAAACAAAGCTTAACAGAGACCTCATTCTGCGTCAGGAAAGCTTGTAACCTCCACCAAAAAATGTTCCCTAGTTCTACAGGCTTTCTGAATCTCTAGGAGGTAATAACATTTTTTCAGGTCCAACAATATATGAGCGCACCTTTCAAACTCATTGGAGAAATAATTACTCGGTGTTACATTCAGCCTTCGCATGGACTATTGTTCAGCTCATTTTCTGTTTTAAAGCTGTCTTTACGGCTTTGAAACCCTAAAAGTGATTTAAAACAAATGTGCTGCTGATATCCCAACTGTGACGTAATGTCTGACTATGAATGTGGAAAAAGGTACTATAGCTGTCATGGACTGTCATTTATTGGTTCTCTGACATGAGCTAGGTGTATTTAAGGTGTGGCTCTGCTGCATTACCTAGGATCTGACCAATCAGTGTCTGCCCAGGTATGCAGTAGAAGGTTAGGAAAATGCTAGCTTGCCTCCCTAAGGTTGTCTTGGAAATACCTGGTTGATGTCAGGGAACCACTGTCTGACAGTGTACAACAACATTGTTCCCATTTCCAACTGTCAGTATGGGATATTTCAGGGGCACTGTAGTCAATTTCTTCAATATAGTGGACCTCCCTATGGGAGGGGGTGGTGGCGGGCAAAAAAAAAAAAAGAAAATCAAGAATATCTTGTACTATGATGAAGAAAATATCGTAGAAAAATCAAATGAAGCATTCGTTTCTAAACTGGGCCTTTGCGCCATCAACAAAGGCAGTGGAACCTAACAGTAAAACTGGGAACTATGGACCAATATATTTTGGATTGCCTGAAACAAGACTCTTGAGGTCCGCCTTATCTTATTGTATCTCCCCAACAACGAAAGTCGAGAGATACTATGGTTTTGTTCCAGCGCCGCTGCCGCCACTCGACCCGCAGAGATTTTCTGTTCAAGGTTCTGGAAGCCACAATTATTACTGGAATTTTTTCCAATTTTACACAAGCTAAGATATTGATGTGACGATGCTCAAGACTAATATTCGCCAATTTTGGACGTCCAATACAGCTGCCAGCGGCCATTTTTCAGAACTTTGGGGATTGAGGAGATACACGACTTGGTCCCTGTGGTAACCACGTCATCTATTTTCCATCAATTTGCTTTCGTGATTTAGTGAGGCAAGTACCGCTTTAAAAAAATCCAAACGTTTATGGAGGAAGAGAATTTCACAGATCTTTTGGTTTATTTTATGAGTAGTTATGATATGGAATGAGGTTCATATTAGGTGTTGTTTTCCCACCTTCTTCATTGGACATCGAATATAGCTCCACTTTGATCTGCGATTGTCACAATGGGAAAAGGGAATACACCTGTCATTAGACTGTCAGATAATGGTTAACTGACATGATCCAGGTGTTTTCAAGATGTGAATCCGCTGCTTGTCTTAGGTTCTAGCCCTTCAGTGTCCGCATAGGTATGGAGTCGAAGGTTAGGCAAAAGAGTGCTAGCTCGCCTCCTTAGCCGTGTCTTGGAAATACCTGGTTGATGTCAAGGAACCGTTATCTGACAGTTTACGACAACAGTGTTCCCATTTCCCACTGTTACTGTTGGGTATTAATGGGGCACTGTATTCAATTTCTGCCAATGAAGGCCGGAAAACAAAGCTTAACAGAGACCTCATTCTGCGTCAGGAAAGCTTGTAACCTCCACCAAAGAATGTTTCCTCGTTCTCCAGGCTTTCTGAATCTCGAGGAGGTTATAACATTTTTTCAGGTCCAACACTATATCAGTGCATTTTCCAAACTCATTGGAAAAATAATTATTCGGTGTTACATTCAGCCTCCGCCTGGACTATTGTTCAGCTCATTTTCTGTTTTAAAGCTGTCTTTACGGCTTTGAAACCCTAAAAGTGATTTAAAACAAATGTGCTGCTAATATCCCAACTGGGACGTAATGTCTGACTATGAATGTGGAAAAAGGTACTACAGCTGTCATGGACTGTCATTTATTGGTTCTCTGACATGAGCTAGGTGTTTTTAAGGTATGGCTCAGCTGTATTACCTTGGATCAAACCAATCAGTGTCTGCCCAGGTATGCAGTAGAAGGTTAGGCAAAATGCTAGCTTGGCTCCTTAAGGTTGTCTTGGAAATACCTTGTTGATGTCAGGGAACCACTGTCTGACAGTGTACAACAACATTGTTCCCATTTCCAACTGTCAGTATGGGATATTTCAGGGGCACTGTAGTCAATTTCTTCAATATAGCAGACCTCCCTATGTGAGTGGGTGGTGGCGGGCAAAAAAAAAAAAAATGAAAATCAAGAATATCTTGTACTATGATGAAGGAAATATCATAGAAAAATCAAATGAAGCATTCGTTTCTAAACTGGGCCTTTGCGCCATCAACAAAGGCAGTGGAACCTAACCGTAAAACTGGGAACTATGGACCAATATATTTTGGATTGCCTGAAACAAGACTCTTGAGGACCGCCTTGTCTTATTGTGTCTCCCCAACAATGACAGTCGAGAGATACTATGGTTTTGTTCCAGCGCCGCTGCCGCCACTCGACCCGCAGAGATTTTCTGTTCAAGGTTCTGGAAGCCACAATTATTACTGGAATTTTTTCCAATTTTACACAAGCGAAGATATTGATGTGACGATGCTCAAGAATAATATTCGCCAATTTTGGACGTCCAATACAGCTGCCAGCGGCCATTTTACAGAACTTTGGGGATTGAGGAGATACACGACTTGGTCCTTGTGGCAACCACGTCATCTATTTTCCATCAATTTGCTTTCGTGATTTAGTGAGGCAAGTACCGCTTTAAAAAAATCCAAACGTTTATGGAGGAAGAGAATTTCACAGATCTTTTGGTTTATTTTATGAGTAGTTATGATATGGAATGAGGTTCAAATTAGGTGTTGTTTTCCCACCTTCTTCATTGGACATCGAATATAGCTCCACTTTGATCTGCGATTGTCCCAATGGGAAAAGGGAATACACCTGTCATTAGACTGTAAGATAATGGTTAACTTACATGATCTAGGTATTTTCAAGATGTGAATCCGCTGCTTGTCTTTGGATCTAGCCCTTCAGTGTCCGCATAGGTATGGAGTCGAAGGTTAGGCAAAAGAGTGCTAGCTCGCCTCCTTAGCCGTGTCTTGGAAATAGCTGGTTGATGTCAAGGAACCGTTATCTGACAGTTTACGACAACAGTGTTCCCATTTCCCACTGTTACTGTTGGGTATTAATGGGGCACTGTATTCAATTTCTGCCAATGAAGGCCGGAAAACAAAGCTTAACAGAGACCTCATTCTGCGTCAGGAAAGCTTGTAACCTCCACCAAAGAATATTTCCTCGTTTTCCAGGCTTTCTGAATCCTTAGGAGGTTATAACATTTTTTCAGGTCCAACAATATATGAGTGCATTTTCCAAACTCATTGGAGAAATAATTATTCGGTGTTACATTCAGCCTTCGCATGGACTATTGTTCAGCTCATTTTCTGTTTTAAAGCTTTCTTTACGGCTTTGAAACCCTAAAAGTGATTTAAAGCAAATGTGCTGCTAATATCCCAACTGTGACGTAATGTCTGACTATGAATGTGAAAAAAGGTACTACAGCTGTCATGGACTGTCAGTTATTGGTTCTCTGACATGAGCTAGGTGTTTTTAAGGTGTGGCTCTGCTGCATTACCTGGGATCTGACCAATCAGTGTCTGCCCAGGTATGCAGTAGAAGGTTAGGCAAAATGCTAGCTTGCCTCTTAAGGTTGTCTTGGAAATACGTGGTTGATGTCAGGGAACCACTGTCTGACAGTGTACAACAACATTGTTCCCATTTCCAACTGTCAGTATGGGATATTTCAGGGGCACTGTAGTCAATTTCTTCAATATAGTGGACCTCCCGATGGGAGGGGGTGGTGGCGGGCAAAAAAAAAAAATGAAAATCAAGAATATCTTGTACTATGATGAAGGAAATATCGTAGAAAAATCAAATGAAGCATTTGTTTCTAAACTGGGCCTTTGCGCCATCAACAAAGGCAGTGGAAGCTAACAGTAAAACTGGGAACTATGGACCAATATATTTTGGATTGCCTGAAACAAGACTCTTGAGGACCGCCTTATCTTATTGTATCTCCCCAACAACGAAAGTCGAGAGATACTATGGTTTTGTTCCAGCGCCGCTGCCGCCACTGCACCCGCAGAGATTTTCTGTTCAAGGCTCTGGGAGCCACAATTATAACTGGAATTTTTTCCAATTTTACACAAGCGAAGATATTGATGTGACGATGCTCAAGAATAATATTCGCCAATTTTGGACGTCCAATACAGCTGCCAGCGGCCATTTTTCAGAACTTTGGGGATTGACGAGATACACGACTTGGTCCCTGTGGCAACCACGTCATCTATTTTCCATCAATTTGCTTTCGTGATTTAGTGAGGCAAGTACCGCTTTAAAAAAATCCAAACGTTTTTGGAGGAAGAGAATTTCACAGATCTTTTGGTTTATTGTATGAGTAGTTATGATATGGAATGAGGTTCATATTAGGTGTTATTTTCCCACCTTCTTCATTGGACATCGAATATAGCTCCACTTTGTTTTTTTTTAATTTTTTTTTTTTTTTTGCTTTTTTTTAAATTTTTTTATTACAAAAAGAAACAAGCAGAAAACATACAAAACAGCCAGCCTTAAAAAGTAAACAGAATAACATACAAACAACCAATTACACACTAAGTGGACAGAACAGATACATAATTAAGCACAAACTGGACACAAACGGGATTCGGCATCAGGGTCACTAATGAACATGATGCTGAAAAGAAATAGAAAAAAAAGAGAGAAAAAAAGAGTCGGTCTGTATGTGTGTGTGTGCCGTGTATACACGTATGGATGTGAAGGCAGTGATGAGGGAGAGAGAAAGAAAAAAATATCTAAATAAAAAAGACATTTTAACAGCATTAAGTCAAGAACAACACATAAACAGGCATTGATATAGTGAAAGGTGAAGATAATTGCAGATAGTAATGGAATGATACGATGAGAAATGGAGATGATCATGAAAGACAAAGGGTAAAATGACTTAAAAAAAGAAAAAAAAGCACAAAAAAAGCAAAAAAAAGAAACAAGAATTCCCTTCTGCTCCCCTTATTCTTATTCTTAAAGGGTGTTTTGTTAGGTGGGGAGAGAAGGAGGCGGATGACTAGGGCTGGGTGGGGGGGGGGAGAAAATAAATTTACAAATAAACAAAGAAAAGTGATAATGATTCAAAAACAACAAAAAACAGAAAATAAAAAAAAACTGAAAAATTATTTTTAGTGAAGAGAGAGAAGAAAAAAAATACAGTCATGGTATTAGAGGTGTGTGTGTGTACGAATGAGTGTGTGTGAGTGTGTGTGAGTGTGTGTGTGTGTGCGTGTGTGTGCGCGTGTGAGCGTGTGTGTGTGTGAGCGTGTGTGCGCGTGTGAGCGTGTTTGTGTGTGAGCGTGTGAGCGCGTGTGTGCGAAAGAGTGAGTGTATCAAAGGGAGGGGGAGGCTGAAGGTGGGTGGGGGGGTTGTTGCAGTGAGTGGGTGGTTCTCTCTACCACCACAGCGCGGCCAGAATCCCGCCTCTCGCCCTCTCTGGGTGTTTCTTCCCTCTCAGGGTTTAGGTTCACCACTCGGGCTCAACCATTATGCCAGACTGTTATGGGCTGCAGCACCACCCTCAGGAGGGGCCTTTTTCCCATATTCCACAGTACTTCAGCTGCTCTGTGGTGAGCAGGACTGATATCCAGAACATTGATGCCACCAGCTGACTCCAGGGAAGAGGCTGATATACTGTAGCCCAGCACTGCTGCCTGACGCTGCTGTGGGGGACCGGGGTTAGGCAGAGGGTGGGGGTCCGTGGGAGGGGTTAAAGCATGGTGTGTGTGTGCGTGTGAGTGTGTGCGTGCGTGTGCGTGTGTGTGTGCGCGTGTGTGTGTGGTAAATGTGCTCATGTTGTGTACTTATATAAATAAATAAATAAATAGATGGCAAATACAATGAATAAGGTAAAAGAAACAAAATGAGAAACAAAGACATGTAATATAGAAGAGTTGTGAGGATAATGGCGATGAATGGAGAGATGGAGGCGGAGGGGAAAAGAGCAGAAGATAACTGGGGAGGTGAGATGGAGGGAGAGCAGAGTCCCTACAGGGGAGGTCAGCTTTACGTATTTATAAATTAAAAAAAAAGAAAAAAAAAAAAAAAAAAGCAGGTCAAATAAAAAAAGAAAAGAGACACAAAGGAAGAGGTGGGAAAAATAACAATACAATGAAATAACAGCAGCAATAACAACAATAATAATGATCATCATCATCATCATCATCATCATCATCATCATCAATACAATTCAAACAGCCACATGAAAAATATTGAAAGAAACTGTAGATTCAACGAAAGAAAAGAAGGGAAAAACAAAGAAGAACTTGATATGGTGTGTTTATTTATTGTGGAGTATGTAAAGTGTGTGTGTGTGTGTGTGCGCGCGTATGTGTGTGTGTGTGTGTGTGTGCAAGTGTGTGTGCGCGTGTGTGTGCGTAAGAGTGCGTAATGGTTTATGTGTGTGGGCATCTTGATTGGTACACAGGCAGAAAGAGCCAATGGGCGTGAATGTTCAAGACCTCAAGAATTAAAATTATGTAAAATTGAATTCCAGATGTCAGGTTCAGTAGGTTGTTTTCTAAGGGCGGCAGATAATTTTTCCATTGATATGTATTCTGTCAGCAGGTTATTCCAAAGTGCGATGTTGATTTTTTTTCTTGATTTTCAGTTCATGAGGATGGTTTTCTTGGCGATGGTTTGGGCAACGGAGAGTATTCTGCTGGATGTGGTGTTCAGGTTGATGTCCGATATGTCTCCAAGTAGACAGAGCGTGGGTGATAGTGGGATATGGCAGCTCAAAAGAAGTGAGAGGTGATCTGTGATATCTTTCCAGAAATGTTTTAATGGTGTGCAGTCCCATGTGGCATGAAGGTAGTTATCTACGGTGTTCTGTGTGCAATGCAAACATATTTCAGTGTCAGTGAACCCCATTCTGCACATCCTCTCACCCGTGTAGTGCACTCTATGAATGATCTTGTATTGTATGAGCTGTATGTTTGTGTTGGTGGACATAGAGAAGATGTTATTGCATACTTTGGTCCAGAAGTCGGCACTGGGGGTGATCTGGAGGTCTTGTTCCCATTTTGTAAATGGGACTGAAACTGTTTGGTCAGATTTGGAAATTATTTTATATATTTTTGATAGCAATTTCTTCCTAGTGGTGATATTGATCAAGTCTGAGGTCAATGGAGCAAGTTCCAAGTTGGAGGATTTAATGTTGATTTTTGACTTTATAGCAGATTGCATTTGATGAAACTCTAAAAACTGGTTGTTCTCGATGCCAAACTTTTGGACCAAATGAGAAAATGTGGCCCAAGTATTGTTATGGAGAATGTGCTCGAGGTGCGTGATACCTCTGGAGATCCATGAGGAGAAGTTGAGTGGTTTCCTGTTCATTAGGAAGTCAGGATTGTTCCAGATGGGAGTGCGTATGGAGGGAGAAGTTGTGATGTTAGTCATTTGGTGAAATTTCCACCAAGCAGTCAGAGCCGTAGCTATGGTAGGATTTTTAAAACAGGGATGGCGTTTGATGATGGGGCTCAGGAATGGGAGGTCTGAGATGCTGATTTCTTTGCAGAATGTTTGTTCGATGTCTGTCCAAGAGGTGTCAGATTATTTTGGGTTAATCCATTTATAAATATACTGAAGTTGGTGGGCAGTGAAATAATGGAAAAAGTTTGGAGCCTGCAGTCCTCCTAAGTTTTTGGGTTTCTGTAGAGTACACAATCTAATTCTAGGTGGCTTATTTTTCCAGTAAAATTTTGAAATGAGAGAGTCGAGAGATTTGAACCAAGAAGGAGGAGGTTTGATTGGGATCATTGAGAAGAGATAGTTTATTTTAGGAAGGATAGTCATTTTTATTACTGCAATTCTACCTATAAGTGATAATGGTAAATTCATCCAGCGTTTAAGGTCGTCTTCTATTGTTTTAAGGAGAGGGTTGAAGTTAAGATTTACCAACTCTGACAGCCTGGGGGAAATGTTGATTCCTAAGTATGTGATGTTAGCAGTGCGCAGGGAGAAAGGTGGAGATTGGGCTGCCACATCCCAACTGTTAGGAGAGAGAGGGAGAATCGTGGATTTGGACCAGTTAATGGAATAGTCTGAAAGTGTTGAAAAAGTATTAATGAGTTGAATGGTTTCAGACAGGGATGTTAATGGGTACCTTAAATATAAGAGTATGTCGTCGGCATTAAGGCTAATCTTATGGTGAATATTTTGTGTTTCGATACCTGTAATGTTTGATTTCTGACGTATAGCTGCTGCTAGTGGTTCGATAAAGATGGCAAATAATGAAGGAGAGAGCGGGCATCCTTGCCGAGTGCCCCTGTGCAAAGTGAAACGCTGTGAAATGATTCCATTCGTAGTGATTGTGGCCATTGGCGTTGTGTAAAGAATTGTCACCCAGTGAATAAAAGATTCCCCGAAGCCAAATTTTTTAAGTGCCGCAAATAAAAATTCCCAGTTTACCCTGTCAAATGCTTTTTCAGCATCAAGTGAAAGTATGATTGTTGGAGCATCTGTATGAGAAGTATACTGGATTAAATTGAATAATCGGCGTAGATTGTTACATGAATGTCTTCCTTTGATAAAACCGGTCTGGTCCGAGTGAATGATAGATTGAATAACTGTTTCTATTCGTGATGCCAATGCTTTGCTTATAATTTTTGTGTCTGTGTTGATGAGAGATAGAGGACGATAGCTTGCAGGAGAGGTAGGGTCTCTATTAGGTTTCAGTAGAAGTGAAATAGAGGCAGTGTTCATGTCGGAGGGAAGTTTGGATTGCTTTTTGATTTCCACTTTGGAAAGCTCCACTTTGATCTGCGATTGTCTCAATGGGAAAAGGGAATACACCTGTCATTAGACTGTCAGATAATGGTAAACTGACATGATCTAGGTATTTTCAAGATGTGAATCCGCTGCTTGTCTTAGGATCTAGCCCTTCAGTGTCCGCATAGGTATGGAGTCGAAGGTTAGACAAAAGAGTCCTAGCTTGCCTCCTTAGCCGTGTCTTGGAAATACCTGGTTGATGTCAAGGAACCGTTATCTGACAGTTTACGACAACAGTGTTCCCATTTCCCACTGTTACTCTTGGGTATTAATGGGGCACTGTATTCAATTTCTGCCAATGAAGGCCGGAAAACAAAGCTTAACAGAGACCTCATTCTGCGTCAGGAAAGCTTGTAACCTCCACCAAAGAATGTTTCCTCGTTCTCCAGGCTTTCTGAATCTCGAGGAGGTAATAACATTTTTTCAGGTCCAACAATATATGAGTGCATTTTCCAAACTCATTGGAAAAATAATTATTCGGTGTTACATTCAGCCTCCGCATGGACTATTGTTCAGCTCATTTTCTGTTTTAAAGCTGTCTTAACGGGTTTGAAACCCTAAAAGTGATTTAAAACAAATGTGCTGCTAATATCCCAACTGTGACGTAATGTCTGACTATGAATGTGGAAAAAGGTACTACAGCTGTCATGGACTGTCATTTATTGGTTCTCTGACATGAGCTAGGTGTTTTTAAGGTATGGCTCAGCTGTATTACCTAGGATCAAACCAATCAGTGTCTGCCCAGGTATGCAGTAGAAGGTTAGGCAAAATGCTAGCTTGGCTCCTTAAGGTTGTCTTGGAAATACCTTGTTGATGTCAGGGAACCACTGTCTGACAGTGTACAACAACATTGTTCCCATTTCCAACTGTCAGTATGGGATATTTCAGGGGAACTGTAGTCAATTTCTTCAATATAGCAGACCTCCCTATGGGAGTGGGTGGTGGCGGGCAAAAAAAAAAAAAGAAAATCAAGAATATCTTGTACTATGATGAGGGAAATATCGTAGAAAAATCAAATGAAGCATTCGTTTCTAAACTGGGCCTTTGCGCCATCAACAAAGGCAGTGGAACCTAACCGTAAAACTGGGAACTATGGACCAATATATTTTGGATTGCCTGAAACAAGACTCTTGAGGACCGCCTTGTCTTATTGTGTCTCCCCAACAATGACAGTCGAGAGATACTATGGTTTTGTTCCAGCGCCGCTGCCGCCACTCGACCCGCAGAGATTTTCTGTTCAAGGTTCTGGAAGCCACAATTATTACTGGAATTTTTTCCAATTTTACACAAGCGAAGATATTGATGTGACGATGCTCAAGAATAATATTCACCAATTTTGGACGTCCAATACAGCTGCCAGCGGCCATTTTTCAGAACTTTGGGGATTGAGGAGATACACGACTTGGTCCCTGTGGCAACCACGTCATCTATTTTCCATCAATTTGCTTTCGTGATTTAGTCAGGCAAGTACCGCTTTAAAAAAATCCAAACGTTTATGGAGGAAGAGAATTTCACAGATCTTTTGGTTTATTTTATGAGTAGTTATGATATGGAATGAGGTTCATATTAGGTGTTGTTTTCCCACCTTCTTCATTGGACATTGAATATAGCTCCACTTTGATCTGCGATTGTCTCAATGGGAAAAGGGAATACACCTGTCATTAGACTGTCAGATAATGGTTAACTGACATGATCTAGGTATTTTCAAGATGTGAATCCGCTGCTTGTCTTAGGATCTAGCCCTTCAGTGTCCGCATAGGTATGGAGTCGAAGGTTAGGCAAAAGAGTGCTAGCTCGCCTCCTTAGCCGTGTCTTGGAAATACCTGGTTGATGTCAAGGAACCGTTATCTGACAGTTTACGACAACAGTGTTCCCATTTCCCACTGTTACTGTTGGGTATTAATGGGGCACTGTATTCAATTTCTGCCAATGAAGGCCGGAAAACAAAGCTTAACAGAGACCTCATTCTGCGTCAGGAAAGCTTGTAACCTCCACCAAAGAATATTTCCTCGTTTCCCAGGCTTTCTGAATCCTTAGGAGGTTATAACATTTTTTCAGGTCCAACAATATATGAGTGCATTTTCCAAACTCATTGGAAAAATAATTATTTGGTGTTACATTCAGCCTCCGCATGGACTATTGTTCAGCTCATTTTCTGTTTTAAAGCTGTCTTCACGGCTTTGAAACCCTAAAAGTGATTTAAAACAAATGTGCTACTAATATCCCAACTGTGACGAAATGTCTGACTATGAATGTGGAAAAAGGTACTACAGCTGTCATGGACTGTCATTTATTGGTTCTCTGACATGAGCTAGGTGTTTTTAAGGTGTGGCTCTGCTGCATTACCTAGGATCTGACCAATCAGTGTCTGCCCAGGTATGCAGTAGAAGGTTAGGCAAAATGCTAGCTTGCCTCCTAAAGGTTGTCTTGGAAATACGTGGTTGATGTCAGGGAACCACTGTCTGACAGTGTACAACAACATTGTTCCCATTTCCAACTGTCAGTATGGGATATTTCAGGGGCACTGTAGTCAATTTCTTCAATATAGTGGACCTCCCTATGGGAGGGGGTGGTGGCGGGAAAAAAAAAAAAAATGAAAATCAAGAATATCTTGTACTATGATGAAGGAAATATCGTAGAAAAATCAAATGAAGCATTCGTTTCTAAACTGGGCCTTTGCGCCATCAACAAAGGCAGTGGAACCTAACAGTAAAACTGGGAACTATGGACCAATATATTTTCGATTGCCTGAAACAAGACTCTTGAGGACCGCCTTATCTTATTGTATCTCCCCAACAAGGAAAGTCGAGAGATACTATGGTTTTGTTCCAGCGCCGCTGCCGCCACTGCACCCGCAGAGATTTTCTGTTCAAGGCTCTGGAAGCCACAATTATTACTGGAATTTTTTCCAATTTTACACAAGCGAAGATATTGATGTGACGATGCTCAAGAATAATATTCACCAATTTTGGACGTCCAATACAGCTGCCAGCGGCCATTTTTCAGAACTTTGGGGATTGAGGAGATACACGACTTGGTCCCTGTGGCAACCACGTCATCTATTTTCCATCAATTTGCTTTCGTGATTTAGTCAGGCAAGTACCGCTTTAAAAAAATCCAAACGTTTATGGAGGAAGAGAATTTCACAGATCTTTTGGTTTATTTTATGAGTAGTTATGATATGGAATGAGGTTCATATTAGGTGTTGTTTTCCCACCTTCTTCATTGGACATCGAATATAGCTACACTTTGATCTGCGATTGTCTCAATGGGAAAAGGGAATACACCTGTCATTAGACTGTCAGATAATGGTTAACTGACATGATCTAGGTATTTTCAAGATGTGAATCCGCTGCTTGTCTTAGGATCTAGCCCTTCAGTGTCCGCATAGGTATGGAGTCGAAGGTTAGGCAAAAGAGTGCTAGCTCGCCTCCTTAGCCGTGTCTTGGAAATACCTGGTTGATGTCAAGGAACCGTTATCTGACAGTTTACGACAACAGTGTTCCCATTTCCCACTGTTACTGTTGGGTATTAATGGGGCACTGTATTCAATTTCTGCCAATGAAGGCCGGAAAACAAAGCTTAACAGAGACCTCATTCTGCGTCAGGAAAGCTTGTAACCTCCACCAAAGAATATTTCCTCGTTTCCCAGGCTTTCTGAATCCTTAGGAGGTTATAACATTTTTTCAGGTCCAACAATATATGAGTGCATTTTCCAAACTCATTGGAAAAATAATTATTTGGTGTTACATTCAGCCTCCGCATGGACTATTGTTCAGCTCATTTTCTGTTTTAAAGCTGTCTTCACGGCTTTGAAACCCTAAAAGTGATTTAAAACAAATGTGCTACTAATATCCCAACTGTGACGAAATGTCTGACTATGAATGTGGAAAAAGGTACTACAGCTGTCATGGACTGTCATTTATTGGTTCTCTGACATGAGCTAGGTGTTTTTAAGGTGTGGCTCTGCTGCATTACCTAGGATCTGACCAATCAGTGTCTGCCCAGGTATGCAGTAGAAGGTTAGGCAAAATGCTAGCTGGCCTCCTAAAGGTTGTCTTGGAAATACGTGGTTGATGTCAGGGAACCACTGTCTGACAGTGTACAACAACATTGTTCCCATTTCCAACTGTCAGTATGGGATATTTCAGGGGCACTGTAGTCAATTTCTTCAATATAGTGGACCTCCCTATGGGAGGGGGTGGTGGCGGGGAAAAAAAAAAAATGAAAATCAAGAATATCTTGTACTATGATGAAGGAAATATCGTAGAAAAATCAAATGAAGCATTCGTTTCTAAACTGGGCCTTTGCGCCATCAACAAAGGCAGTGGAACCTAACAGTAAAACTGGGAACTATGGACCAATATATTTTCGATTGCCTGAAACAAGACTCTTGAGGACCGCCTTATCTTATTGTATCTCCCCAACAAGGAAAGTCGAGAGATACTATGGTTTTGTTCCAGCGCCGCTGCCGCCACTGCACCCGCAGAGATTTTCTGTTCAAGGCTCTGGAAGCCACAATTATTACTGGAATTTTTTCCAATTTTACACAAGCGAAGATATTGATATGACGATGCTCAAGACTAATATTCGCCAATTTTGGACGTCCAATACAGCTGCCAGCGGCCATTTTTCAGAACTTTGGGGATTGAGGAGATACACGACTTGGTCCCTGTGGCAACCACGTCATCTATTTTCCATCAATTTGCTTTCGTGATTTAGTGAGGCAAGTACCGCTTTAAAAAAATCCAAACGTTTTTGGAGGAAGAGAATTTCACAGATCTTTTGGTTTATTGTATGAGTAGTTATGATATGGAATGAGGTTCATATAAGGTGTTGTTTTCCCACCTTCTTCATTGGACATTGAATATAGCTACACTTTGATCTGCGATTGTCTCAATGGGAAAAGGGAATACACCTGTCATTAGACTGTCAGATAATGGTTAACTGACATGATCTAGGTATTTTCAAGATGTGAATCCGCTGCTTGTCTTAGGATCTAGCCCTTCAGTGTCCACATAGGTATGGAGTCGAAGGTTAGACAAAAGAGTCCTAGCTTGCCTCCTTAGCCGTGTCTTGGAAATACCTGGTTGATGTCAAGGAACCGTTATCTGACAGTTTACGACAACAGTGTTCCCATTTCCCACTGTTACTGTTGGGTATTAATGGGGCACTGTATTCAATTTCTGCCAATGAAGGCCAGAAAACAAAGCTTAACAGAGACCTCATTCTGCGTCAGGAAAGCTTGTAACCTCCACCAAAAAATGTTCCCTAGTTCTACAGGCTTTATGAATCTCTAGGAGGTAATAACATTTTTTCAGGTCCAACAATATATGAGCACATTTTCCAAACTCATTGGAGAAATAATTATTCGGTGTTACATTCAGCCTCCGCATGGACTATTGTTCAGCTCATTTTCTGTTTTAAAGCTGTCTTTACGGCTTAGAAACCCTAAAAGTGATTTAAAACAAATGTGCTGCTAATATCCCAACTGTGACGTAATGTCTGACTATGAATGTGGAAAAAGGTACTACAGCTGTCATGGACTGTCATTTATTGGTTCTCTGACATGAGCTAGGTGTTTTTAAGGTGTGGCTCTGCTGCATTACCTAGGATCTGACCAATCAGTGTCTGCCCAGGTATGCAGTAGAAGGTTAGGCAAAATGCTTGCTTGCCTCCTTAAGGTTGTCTTGGAAATACGTGGTTGATGTCAGGGAACCACTGTCTGACAGTGTACAACAACATTGTTCCCATTTCCAACTGTCAGTATGGGATATTTCAGGGGCACTGTAGTCAATTTCTTCAATATAGTGGACCTCCCTATGGGAGGGGGTGGTGGCGGGCAAAAAAAAAAAAAAAATGAAAATCAAGAATATCTTGTACTATGATGAAGGAAATATCGTAGAAAAATCAAATGAAGCATTCGTTTCTAAACTGGGCCTTTGCGCCATCAACAAAGGCAGTGGAAGCTAACAGTAAAACTGGGAACTATGGACTAATATATTTTGGATTGCCTGAAACAAGACTCTTGAGGACCGCCTTATCTTATTGTATCTCCCCAACAACGAAAGTCGAGAGATACTATGGTTTTGTTCCAGCGCCGCTGCCGCCACTGCACCCGCAGAGATATTCTGTTCAAGGCTCCGGAAGCCACAATTATTACTGGAATTTTTTCCAATTTTACAGAAGCGAAGATATTGATGTGACGATGCTCAAGAATAATATTCGCCAATTTTGGACGTCCAATACAGCTGCCAGCGGCCATTTTTCAGAACTTTGGGGATTGAGGAGATACACGACTTGGTCCCTGTGGCAACCATGTCATCTATTTTCCATCAATTTGCTTTCGTGATTTAGTGAGGCAAGTACCGCTTTAAAAAAATCCAAACGTTTTTGGAGGAAGAGAATTCCACAGATCTTTTGGTTTATTGTATGAGTAGTTATGATATGGAATGAGGTTCATATTAGGTGTTATTTTCCCACCTTCTTCATTGGACATCGAATATAGCTCCACTTTGATCTGCGATTGTCTCAATGGGAAAAGGGAATACACCTGTCATTAGACTGTCAGATAATGGTTAACTGACATGATCTAGGTATTTTCAAGATGTGAATCCGCTGCTTGTCTTAGGATCTAGCCCTTCAGTGTCCGCATAGGTATGGAGTCGAAGGTTAGACAAAAGAGTCCTAGCTTGCCTCCTTAGCCGTGTCTTGGAAATACCTGGTTGATGTCAAGGAACCGTTATCTGACAGTTTACGACAACAGTGTTCCCATTTCCCACTGTTACTCTTGGGTATTAATGGGGCACTGTATCCAATTTCTGACAATGAAGGCCAGAAAACAAAGCTTAACAGAGACCTCATTCTGCGTCAGGAAAGCTTGTAACTTCCACCAAAGAATATTTTCTCGTTTTCCAGGCTTTCTGAATCCTTAGGAGGTTATAACATTTTTTCAGGTCCAACAATATACAAGTGCATTTTTCAAACTCATTGGAAAAATAATTATTCGGTGTTACATTCAGCCTTCGCATGGACTATTGTTCAGCTCATTTTCTGTTTTAAAGCTTTCTTTACGGCTTTGAAACCCTAAAAGTGATTTAAAACAAATGTGCTGTTAATATCCCAACTGAGACGTAATGTCTGACTATGAATGTGAAAAAAGGTACTACAGCTGTCATGGACTGTCAGTTATTGGTTCTCTGACATGAGCTAGGTGTTTTTAAGGTGTGGCTCTGCTGCATTACCTGGGATCTGACCAATCAGTGTCTGCCCAGGTATGCAGTAGAAGGTTAGGCAAAATGCTAGCTTGCCTCTTAAGGTTGTCTTGGAAATACGTGGTTGATGTCAGGGAACCACTGTCTGACAGTGTACAACAACATTGTTCCCATTTCCAACTGTCAGTATGGGATATTTCAGGGGCACTGTAGTCAATTTCTTCAATATAGTGGACCTCCCGATGGGAGGGGGTGGTGGCGGGCAAAAAAAAAAAATGAAAATCAAGAATATCTTGTACTATGATGAAGAAAATATCGTAGAAAAATCAAATGAAGCATTCGTTTCTAAACTGGGCCTTTGCGCCATCAACAAAGGCAGTGGAACCTAACCGTAAAACTGGGAACTATGGACCAATATATTTTGGATTGCCTGAAACAAGACTCTTGAGGACCGCCTTATCTTATTGTATCTCCCCAACAACGAAAGTCGAGAGATACTATGGTTTTGTTCCAGCGCCGCTGCCGCCACTGCACCCGCAGAGATTTTCTGTTCAAGGCTCTGGAAGCCACAATTATTCCTGGAATTTTTTCCAATTTTACACAAGCGAAGATATTGATGTGACGATGCTCAAGACTAATATTCGCCAATTTTGGACGTCCAATACAGCTGCCAGCGGCCATTTTTCAGAACTTTGGGGATTGAGGAGATACACGACTTGGTCCCTGTGGCAACCACGTCATCTATTTTCCATCAATTTGCTTTCGTGATTTAGTGAGGCAAGTACCGCTTTAAAAAAATCCAAACGTTTTTGGAGGAAGAGAATTTCACAGATCTTTTGGTTTATTGTATGAGTAGTTATGATATGGAATGAGGTTCATATTAGGTGTTGTTTTCCCACCTTCTTCATTGGACATCGAATATAGCTCCACTTTGATCTGCGATTGTCTCAATGGGAAAAGGGAATACACCTGTCATTAGACTGTCAGATAATGGTTAACTGACATGATCTAGGTATTTTCAAGATGTGAATCCGCTGCTTGTCTTAGGATCTAGCATTTCAGTGTCCGCATAGGTATGGAGTCGAAGGTTAGGCAAAAGAGTTCTAGCGCGCCTCCTTAGCCGTGTCTTGGAAATACCTGGTTGATGTCAAGGAACCGTTATCTGACAGTTTACGACAACAGTGTTCCCATTTCCCACTGTTACTGTTGGGTATTAATGGGGCACTGTATTCAATTTCGGCCAAAGAAGGCTGGAAAACAAAGCTTAACAGAGACCTCATTCTGCGTCAGGAAAGCTTGTAACCTCCACCAAAGAATGTTTCCTCGTTCTCCAGGCTTTCTGAATCTCTAGGAGGTAATAACATTTTTTCAGGTCCAACAATATATGAGTGCATTTTCCAAACTCATTGGAAAAATAATTATTCGGTGTTACATTCAACCTCCGCATGGACTATTGTTCAGCTCATTTTCTGTTTTAAAGCTGTCTTTACGGCTTTGAAACCCTAAAAGTGATTTAAAACAAATGTGCTGCTAATATCCCAACTGGGACGTAATGTCTGACTATGAATGTGGAAAAAGGTACTACAGCTGTCATGGACTGTCTTTTATTGGTTCTCTGACATGAGCTAGGTGTTTTTAAGGTATGGCTCAGTGTCGGCCCAGGTATGCAGTAGAAGGTTAGGCAAAATGCTAGCTTGCCTCCTTAAGGTTGTCTTGGAAATACCTTGTTGATGTCAGGGAACCACTGTCTGACAGTGTACAACAACATTGTTCCCATTTCCAACTGTCAGTATGGGATATTTCAGGGGCACTGTAGTCAATTTCTTCAATATAGCAGACCTCCCTATGGGAGTGGGTGGTGGCGGGCAAAAAAAAAAAATGAAAATCAAGAATATCTTGTACTATGATGAAGGAAATATCGTAGAAAAATCAAAAGAAGCATTCGTTTCTAAACTGGGCCTTTGTGCCATCAACAAAGGCAGTGGAACCTAACCGTAAAACTGGGAACTATGGACCAATATATTTTGGATTGCCTGAAACAAGACTCTTGAGGACCGCCTTGTCTTATTGTGTCTCCCCAACAATGACAGTCGGGAGATACTATGGTTTTGTTCCAGCGCCGCTGCCGCCAATCGACCCGCAGAGATTTTCTGTTCAAGGTTCTGGAAGCCACAATTATTACTGGAATTTTTTCCAATTTTACACAAGCGAAGATATTGATGTGACGATGCTCAAGACTAATATTCGCCAATTTTGGACGTCCAATACAGCCGCCAGTGGCCATTTTTCAGAACTTTGGGGATTGAGGAGATACACGACTTGGTCCCTGTGGCAACCACGTCATCTATTTTCCATCAATTTGCTTTCGTGATTTAGTGAGGCAAGTACCGCTTTAAAAAAATCCAAACGTTTTTGGAGGAAGAGAATTTCACAGATCTTTTGGTTTATTGTATGAGTAGGTATGATATGGAATGAGGTTCATATTAGGTGTTGTTTTCCCACCTTCTTCATTGGACATTGAATATAGCTACACTTTGATCTGCGATTGTCTCAATGGGAAAAGGGAATACACCTGTCATTAGACTGTCAGATAATGGTTAACTGACATGATCTAGGTATTTTCAAGATGTGAATCCGCTGCTTGTCTTAGGATCTAGCCCTTCAGTGTCCGCATAAGTATGGAGTCGAAGGTTAGACAAAAGAGTCCTAGCTTGCCTCCTTAGCCGTGTCTTGGAAATACCTGGTTGATGTCAAGGAACCGTTATCTGACAGTTTACGACAACAGTGTTCCCATTTCCCACTGTTACTGTTGGGTATAAATGGGGCACTGTATTCAATTTCTGCCAAAGAAGGCCGGAAAACAAAGCTTAACAGAGACCTCATTCTGCGTCAGGAAAGCTTGTAACCTCCACCAAAGAATGTTTGCTCGTTCTCCAGGCTTTCTGAATCTCTAGGAGGTAATAACATTTTTTCAGGTCCAACAATATATGAGTGCATTTTCCAAACTCATTGGAAAAATAATTATTCGGTGTTACATTCAGCCTCCGCATGGACTATTGTTCAGCTCATTTTCTGTTTTAAAGCTGTCTTTACGGCTTTGAAACCCTAAAAGTGATTTAAAACAAATGTGCTGCTAATATCCCAACTGGGACGTAATGTCTGACTATGAATGTGGAAAAAGGTACTACAGCTGTCATGGACTGTCATTTATTGGTTCTCTGACATGAGCTAGGTGTTTTTAAGGTATGGCTCAGCTGTATTACCTAGGATCTGACCAATCAGTGTCTGCCCAGGTATGCAGTAGAAGGTTAGGCAAAATGCTAGCTTGCCTCTTAAGGTTGTCTTGGAAATACCTTGTTGATGTCAGGGAACCACTGTCTGACAGTGTACAACAACATTGTTCCCATTTCCAACTGTCAGTATGGGATATTTCAGGGGCACTGTAGTCAATTTCTTCAATATAGTGGACCTCCCTATGGGAGGGGGTGGTGGCAGGCAAAAAAAAAAAAATGAAAATCAAGAATATCTTGTACTATGATGAAGGAAATATCGTAGAAAAATCAAATGAAGCATTCGTTTCTAAACTGGGCCTTTGTGCCATTAACAAAGGCAGTGGAACCTAACCGTAAAACTGGGAACTATGGACCAATATATTTTGGATTACCAGAAACAAGACTCTTGAAGACCGCCTTGTCTTATTGTGTCTCCCCAACAATGACAGTCGGGAGATACTATGGTTTTGTTCCAGCGCCGCTGCCGCCACTCGACCCGCAGAGATTTTCTGTTCAAGGTTCTGGAAGCCACAATTATTACTGGAATTTTTTCCAATTTTACACAAGCGAAGATATTGATGTGACGATGCTCAAGAATAATATTCGCCAATTTTGGACGTCCAATACAGCCGCCAGCGGCCATTTTTCAGAACTTTGGGGATTGAGGAGATACACGACTTGGTCCCTGTGGCAACCACGTCATCTATTTTCCATCAATTTGCTTTCGTGATTTAGTGAGGCAAGTACCGCTTTAAAAAAATCCAAACATTTATGGAGGAAGAGAATTTCACAGATCTTTTGGTTTATTTTATGAGTAGTTATGATATGAAATGTGGTTCATATTAGGTGTTGTTTTCCCACCTTCTTCATTGGACATCGAATATAGCTCCACTTTGATCTGCGATTGTCACAATGGGAAAAGGGAATACACCTGTCATTAGACTGTCAGATAATGGTTAACTGACATGATCTAGGTATTTTCAAGATGTCAATCCGCTGCTTGTCTTAGGATCTAGCCCTTCAGTGTCCGCATAGGTATGGAGTCGAGGGTTAGGCAAAAGAGTGCTAGCTCGACTCCTTAGCCGTGTCTTGGAAATACCTGGTTGATGTCAAGGAACCGTTATCTGACAGTTTACGACAACAGTGTTCCCATTTCCCACTGTTACTGTTGGGTATTAATGGGGCACTGTATTCAATTTCTGCCAATGAAGGCCGGAAAACAAAGCTTAACAGAGACCTCATTCTGCGTCAGGAAAGCTTGTAACCTCCACCAAAGAATATTTCCTCGTTTTCCAGGCTTTCTGAATCCTTAGGAGGTTATAACATTTTTTCAGGTCCAACAATATATGAGTGCATTTTTCAAACTCATTGGAAAAATAATTATTCGGTGTTACAATCAGCCTTCGCATGGACTATTGTTCAGCTCATTTTCTATTTTAAAGCTTTCTTTACGGCTTTGAAACCCTAAAAGTGATTTAAAACAAATGTGCTGCTAATATCCCAACTGTGACGTAATGTCTGACTATGAATGTGGAAAAAGGTACTACAGCTGTCATGGACTGTCTTTTATTGGTTCTCTGACATGAGCTAGGTGTTTTTAAGGTATGGCTCAGTGTCGGCCCAGGTATGCAGTAGAAGGTTAGGCAAAATGCTAGCTTGCCTCCTTAAGGTTGTCTTGGAAATACCTTGTTGATGTCAGGGAACCACTGTCTGACAGTGTACAACAACATTGTTCCCATTTCCAACTGTCAGTATGGGATATTTCAGGGGCACTGTAGTCAATTTCTTCAATATAGCAGACCTCCCGATGGGAGTGGGTGGTGGCGGGCAAAAAAAAAAAATGAAAATCAAGAATATCTTGTACTATGATGAAGGAAATATCGTAGAAAAATCAAAAGAAGCATTCGTTTCTAAACTGGGCCTTTGTGCCATCAACAAAGGCAGTGGAACCTAACCGTAAAACTGGGAACTATGGACCAATATATTTTGGATTGCCTGAAACAAGACTCTTGAGGACCGCCTTGTCTTATTGTGTCTCCCCAACAATGACAGTCGGGAGATACTATGGTTTTGTTCCAGCGCCGCTGCCGCCACTGCACCCGCAGAGATTTTCTATTCAAGGCTCTTGAAGCCACAATTATTACTGGAATTTTTCCAATTTTACACAAGCGAAGATATTGATGTGACGATGCTCAAGACTAATATTCGCCAATTTTGGACGTCCAATACAGCTGCCAGCGGCCATTTTTCAGAACTTTGGGGATTGAGGATATACACGACTTGGTCCCTGTGGCAACTATGTCATCTATTTTCCATCAATTTGCTTTCGTGATTTAGTCAGGCATGTACCGCTTTAAAAAAATCCAAACGTTTATGGAGGAAGAGAATTTCACAGATCTTTTGGTTTATTTTATGAGTAGTTATGATATGGAATGAGGTTCATATTAGGTGTTGTTTTCCCACCTTCTTCATTGGACATCGAATATAGCTCCTCTTTGATCTGCGATTGTCACAATGGGAAAAGGGAATACACCTGTCATTAGACTGTCAGATAATGGTTAACTGACATGATCTAGGTATTTTCAAGATGTGAATCCGCTGCTTGTCTTAGGATCTACCCTTCAGTGTCCGCATAGGTATGGAGTCGAAGGTTAGGCAAAAGAGTGCTAGCTCGCCTCCTTAGCCGTGTCTTGGAAATACCTAGTTGATGTCAAGGAACCGTTATCTGACAGTTTACGACAACAGTATTCCCATTTCCCACTGTTACTCTTGGGTATTAATGGGGCACTGTATTCAATTTCTGCCAATGAAGGCCGGAAAACAAAGCTTAACTGAGACCTCATTCTGCGTCAGGTAAGCTTGTAACCTCCACCAAAGAATATTTCCTTGTTTTCCAGGCTTTCTGAATCCTTAGGAGGTTATAACATTTTTTCAGGTCCAACAATATATGAGTGCATTTTTCAAGCTCATTGGAAAAATAATTATTCGGTGTTACAATCAGCCTTCGCATGGACTATTGTTCAGCTCATTTTCTATTTTAAAGCTTTCTTTACGGCTTTGAAACCCTAAAAGTGATTTAAAACAAATGTGCTGCTAATATCCCAACTGTGACGTAATGTCTGACTATGAATGTGGAAAAAGGTACTACAGCTGTCATGGACTGTCATTTATTGGTTCTCTGACATGAGCTAGGTGTTTTTAAGGTGTGGCTCTGCTGCATTACCTAGGATCTGACCAATCAGTGTCTGCCCAGGTATGCAGTAGAAGGTTTGGCAAAATACTAGCTTGCCTCCTTAAGGTTGTCTTGGAAATATGTGGTTGATGTCAGGGAACCACTGTCTGACAGTGTACAACAACATTGTTCCCATTTCCAACTGTCAGTATGGGATATTTCAGGGGCACTGTAGTCAATTTCTTCAATATAGTGGACCTCCCTATGGGAGGGGGTGGTGGCGGGCAAAAAAAAAAAAAGAAAATCAAGAATATCTTGTACTATGATGAAGGAAATATCGTAGAAAAATCAAATGAAGCATTCGTAGCTAAACTGGGCCTTTGCGCCATCAACAAAGGCAGTGGAACCTAACAGTAAAACTGGGAACTATGGACCAATATATTTTGGATTGCCTGAAACAAGACTCTTGAGGACCGCCTTATCTTTTTGTATCTCCCCAACAACGAAAGTCGAGAGATACTATGGTTTTGTTCCAGCGCCGCTGCCGCCACTGCACCCGCAGAGATTTTCTGTTCAAGGCTCTGGAAGCCACAATTATTACTGGAATTTTTTCCAGTTTTACACAAGCGAAGATATTGATGTGACGATGCTCAAGACTAATATTCGCCAATTTTGGATGTCCAATACAGCTGCCAGCGGCCATTTTTCAGAACTTTGGGGATTGAGGAGATACACGACTTGGTCCCTGTGGCAACCACGTCATCTATTTTCCATCAATTTGCTTTCGTGATTTAGTGAGGCAAGTACCGCTTTAAAAAAATCCAAACGTTTTTGGAGGAAGAGAATTTCACAGATCTTTTGGTTTATTGTATGAGTAGTTATGATATGGAATGAGGTTCATATTAGGTGTTGTTTTCCCACCTTCTTCATTGGACATCGAATATAGCTCCACTTTGATCTGCGATTGTCTCAATGGGAAAAGGGAATACACCTGTCATTAGACTGTCAGATAATGGTTAACTGACATGATCTAGGTATTTTCAAGATGTGAATCCGCTGCTTGTCTTAGGATCTAGCATTTCAGTGTCCGCATAGGTATGGAGTCGAAGGTTAGGCAAAAGAGTTCTAGCTCGCCTCCTTAGCCGTGTCTTGGAAATACCTGGTTGATGTCAAGGAACCGTTATCTGACAGTTTACGACAACAGTGTTCCCATTTCCCACTGTTACTGTTGGGTATTAATGGGGCACTGTATTCAATTTCGGCCAAAGAAGGCTGGAAAACAAAGCTTAACAGAGACCTCATTCTGCGTCAGGAAAGCTTGTAACCTCCACCAAAGAATGTTTCCTCGTTCTCCAGGCTTTCTGAATCTCTAGGAGGTAATAACATTTTTTCAGGTCCAACAATATATGAGTGCATTTTCCAAACTCATTGGAAAAATAATTATTCGGTGTTACATTCAACCTCCGCATGGACTATTGTTCAGCTCATTTTCTGTTTTAAAGCTGTCTTTACGGCTTTGAAACCCTAAAAGTGATTTAAAACAAATGTGCTGCTAATATCCCAACTGGGACGTAATGTCTGACTATGAATGTGGAAAAAGGTACTACAGCTGTCATGGACTGTCTTTTATTGGTTCTCTGACATGAGCTAGGTGTTTTTAAGGTATGGCTCAGTGTCGGCCCAGGTATGCAGTAGAAGGTTAGGCAAAATGCTAGCTTGCCTCCTTAAGGTTGTCTTGGAAATACCTTGTTGATGTCAGGGAACCACTGTCTGACAGTGTACAACAACATTGTTCCCATTTCCAACTGTCAGTATGGGATATTTCAGGGGCACTGTAGTCAATTTCTTCAATATAGCAGACCTCCCTATGGGAGTGGGTGGTGGCGGGCAAAAAAAAAAAATGAAAATCAAGAATATCTTGTACTATGATGAAGGAAATATCGTAGAAAAATCAAAAGAAGCATTCGTTTCTAAACTGGGCCTTTGTGCCATCAACAAAGGCAGTGGAACCTAACCGTAAAACTGGGAACTATGGACCAATATATTTTGGATTGCCTGAAACAAGACTCTTGAGGACCGCCTTGTCTTATTGTGTCTCCCCAACAATGACAGTCGGGAGATACTATGGTTTTGTTCCAGCGCCGCTGCCGCCAATCGACCCGCAGAGATTTTCTGTTCAAGGTTCTGGAAGCCACAATTATTACTGGAATTTTTTCCAATTTTACACAAGCGAAGATATTGATGTGACGATGCTCAAGACTAATATTCGCCAATTTTGGACGTCCAATACAGCCGCCAGTGGCCATTTTTCAGAACTTTGGGGATTGAGGAGATACACGACTTGGTCCCTGTGGCAACCACGTCATCTATTTTCCATCAATTTGCTTTCGTGATTTAGTGAGGCAAGTACCGCTTTAAAAAAATCCAAACGTTTTTGGAGGAAGAGAATTTCACAGATCTTTTGGTTTATTGTATGAGTAGGTATGATATGGAATGAGGTTCATATTAGGTGTTGTTTTCCCACCTTCTTCATTGGACATTGAATATAGCTACACTTTGATCTGCGATTGTCTCAATGGGAAAAGGGAATACACCTGTCATTAGACTGTCAGATAATGGTTAACTGACATGATCTAGGTATTTTCAAGATGTGAATCCGCTGCTTGTCTTAGGATCTAGCCCTTCAGTGTCCGCATAAGTATGGAGTCGAAGGTTAGACAAAAGAGTCCTAGCTTGCCTCCTTAGCCGTGTCTTGGAAATACCTGGTTGATGTCAAGGAACCGTTATCTGACAGTTTACGACAACAGTGTTCCCATTTCCCACTGTTACTGTTGGGTATAAATGGGGCACTGTATTCAATTTCTGCCAAAGAAGGCCGGAAAACAAAGCTTAACAGAGACCTCATTCTGCGTCAGGAAAGCTTGTAACCTCCACCAAAGAATGTTTGCTCGTTCTCCAGGCTTTCTGAATCTCTAGGAGGTAATAACATTTTTTCAGGTCCAACAATATATGAGTGCATTTTCCAAACTCATTGGAAAAATAATTATTCGGTGTTACATTCAGCCTCCGCATGGACTATTGTTCAGCTCATTTTCTGTTTTAAAGCTGTCTTTACGGCTTTGAAACCCTAAAAGTGATTTAAAACAAATGTGCTGCTAATATCCCAACTGGGACGTAATGTCTGACTATGAATGTGGAAAAAGGTACTACAGCTGTCATGGACTGTCATTTATTGGTTCTCTGACATGAGCTAGGTGTTTTTAAGGTATGGCTCAGCTGTATTACCTAGGATCTGACCAATCAGTGTCTGCCCAGGTATGCAGTAGAAGGTTAGGCAAAATGCTAGCTTGCCTCTTAAGGTTGTCTTGGAAATACCTTGTTGATGTCAGGGAACCACTGTCTGACAGTGTACAACAACATTGTTCCCATTTCCAACTGTCAGTATGGGATATTTCAGGGGCACTGTAGTCAATTTCTTCAATATAGTGGACCTCCCTATGGGAGGGGGTGGCGGCGGGCAAAAAAAAAAAAATGAAAATCAAGAATATCTTGTACTATGATGAAGGAAATATCGTAGAAAAATCAAATGAAGCATTCGTTTCTAAACTGGGCCTTTGTGCCATTAACAAAGGCAGTGGAACCTAACCGTAAAACTGGGAACTATGGACCAATATATTTTGGATTACCAGAAACAAGACTCTTGAAGACCGCCTTGTCTTATTGTGTCTCCCCAACAATGACAGTCGGGAGATACTATGGTTTTGTTCCAGCGCCGCTGCCGCCACTCGACCCGCAGAGATTTTCTGTTCAAGGTTCTGGAAGCCACAATTATTACTGGAATTTTTTCCAATTTTACACAAGCGAAGATATTGATGTGACGATGCTCAAGAATAATATTCGCCAATTTTGGACGTCCAATACAGCCGCCAGCGGCCATTTTTCAGAACTTTGGGGATTGAGGAGATACACGACTTGGTCCCTGTGGCAACCACGTCATCTATTTTCCATCAATTTGCTTTCGTGATTTAGTGAGGCAAGTACCGCTTTAAAAAAATCCAAACATTTATGGAGGAAGAGAATTTCACAGATCTTTTGGTTTATTTTATGAGTAGTTATGATATGAAATGTGGTTCATATTAGGTGTTGTTTTCCCACCTTCTTCATTGGACATCGAATATAGCTCCACTTTGATCTGCGATTGTCACAATGGGAAAAGGGAATACACCTGTCATTAGACTGTCAGATAATGGTTAACTGACATGATCTAGGTATTTTCAAGATGTCAATCCGCTGCTTGTCTTAGGATCTAGCCCTTCAGTGTCCGCATAGGTATGGAGTCGAGGGTTAGGCAAAAGAGTGCTAGCTCGACTCCTTAGCCGTGTCTTGGAAATACCTGGTTGATGTCAAGGAACCGTTATCTGACAGTTTACGACAACAGTGTTCCCATTTCCCACTGTTACTGTTGGGTATTAATGGGGCACTGTATTCAATTTCTGCCAATGAAGGCCGGAAAACAAAGCTTAACAGAGACCTCATTCTGCGTCAGGAAAGCTTGTAACCTCCACCAAAGAATATTTCCTCGTTTTCCAGGCTTTCTGAATCCTTAGGAGGTTATAACATTTTTTCAGGTCCAACAATATATGAGTGCATTTTTCAAACTCATTGGAAAAATAATTATTCGGTGTTACAATCAGCCTTCGCATGGACTATTGTTCAGCTCATTTTCTATTTTAAAGCTTTCTTTACGGCTTTGAAACCCTAAAAGTGATTTAAAACAAATGTGCTGCTAATATCCCAACTGTGACGTAATGTCTGACTATGAATGTGGAAAAAGGTACTACAGCTGTCATGGACTGTCTTTTATTGGTTCTCTGACATGAGCTAGGTGTTTTTAAGGTATGGCTCAGTGTCGGCCCAGGTATGCAGTAGAAGGTTAGGCAAAATGCTAGCTTGCCTCCTTAAGGTTGTCTTGGAAATACCTTGTTGATGTCAGGGAACCACTGTCTGACAGTGTACAACAACATTGTTCCCATTTCCAACTGTCAGTATGGGATATTTCAGGGGCACTGTAGTCAATTTCTTCAATATAGCAGACCTCCCGATGGGAGTGGGTGGTGGCGGGCAAAAAAAAAAAATGAAAATCAAGAATATCTTGTACTATGATGAAGGAAATATCGTAGAAAAATCAAAAGAAGCATTCGTTTCTAAACTGGGCCTTTGTGCCATCAACAAAGGCAGTGGAACCTAACCGTAAAACTGGGAACTATGGACCAATATATTTTGGATTGCCTGAAACAAGACTCTTGAGGACCGCCTTGTCTTATTGTGTCTCCCCAACAATGACAGTCGGGAGATACTATGGTTTTGTTCCAGCGCCGCTGCCGCCACTGCACCCGCAGAGATTTTCTATTCAAGGCTCTTGAAGCCACAATTATTACTGGAATTTTTTCCAATTTTACACAAGCGAAGATATTGATGTGACGATGCTCAAGACTAATATTCGCCAATTTTGGACGTCCAATACAGCTGCCAGCGGCCATTTTTCAGAACTTTGGGGATTGAGGAGATACACGACTTGGTCCCTGTGGCAACCACGTCATCTATTTTCCATCAATTTGCTTTCGTGATTTAGTCAGGCAAGTACCGCTTTAAAAAAATCCAAACGTTTATGGAGGAAGAGAATTTCACAGATCTTTTGGTTTATTTTATGAGTAGTTATGATATGGAATGAGGTTCATATTAGGTGTTGTTTTCCCACCTTCTTCATTGGACATCGAATATAGCTCCACTTTGATCTGCGATTGTCACAATGGGAAAAGGGAATACACCTGTCATTCGACTGTCAGATAATGGTTAACTGACATGATCTAGGTATTTTCAAGATGTGAATCCGCTGCTTGTCTTAGGATCTAGCCCTTCAGTGTCCGCATAGGTATGGAGTCGAGGGTTAGGCAAAAGAGTGCTAGCTCGCCTCCTTAGCCGTGTCTTGGAAATACCTGGTTGATGTCAAGGAACTGTTATCTGACATTTTACGACAACAGTGTTCCCATTTCCCACTGTTACTGTTGGGTATCAATGGGGCACTGTATTCAATTTCTGCCAATGAAGGCCGGAAAACAAAGCTTAACAGAGACCTCATTCTGCGTCAGGAAAGCTTGTAACCTCCACCAAAGAATATTTCCTTGTTTTCCAGGCTTTCTGAATCCTTAGGAGGTTATAACATTTTTTCAGGTCCAACAATATATGAGTGCATTTTTCAAACTCATTGGAAAAATAATTATTCGGTGTTACAATCAGCCTTCGCATGGACTATTGTTCAGCTCATTTTCTATTTTAAAGCTTTCTTTACGGCTTTGAAACCCTAAAAGTGATTTAAAACAAATGTGCTGCTAATATCCCAACTGTGACGTAATGTCTGACTATGAATGTGGAAAAAGGTACTACAGCTGTCATGGACTGTCATTTATTGGTTCTCTGACATGAGCTAGGTGTTTTTAAGGTGTGGCTCTGCTGCATTACCTAGGATCTGACCAATCAGTGTCTGCCCAGGTATGCAGTAGAAGGTTTGGCAAAATACTAGCTTGCCTCCTTAAGGTTGTCTTGGAAATATGTGGTTGATGTCAGGGAACCACTGTCTGACAGTGTACAACAACATTGTTCCCATTTCCAACTGTCAGTATGGGATATTTCAGGGGCACTGTAGTCAATTTCTTCAATATAGTGGACCTCCCTATGGGAGGGGGTGGTGGCGGGCAAAAAAAAAAAAAGAAAATCAAGAATATCTTGTACTATGATGAAGGAAATATCGTAGAAAAATCAAATGAAGCATTCGTAGCTAAACTGGGCCTTTGCGCCATCAACAAAGGCAGTGGAACCTAACAGTAAAACTGGGAACTATGGACCAATATATTTTGGATTGCCTGAAACAAGACTCTTGAGGACCGCCTTATCTTTTTGTATCTCCCCAACAACGAAAGTCGAGAGATACTATGGTTTTGTTCCAGCGCCGCTGCCGCCACTGCACCCGCAGAGATTTTCTGTTCAAGGCTCTGGAAGCCACAATTATTACTGGAATTTTTTCCAGTTTTACACAAGCGAAGATATTGATGTGACGATGCTCAAGACTAATATTCGCCAATTTTGGATGTCCAATACAGCTGCCAGCGGCCATTTTTCAGAACTTTGGGGATTGAGGAGATACACGACTTGGTCCCTGTGGCAACCACGTCATCTATTTTCCATCAATTTGCTTTCGTGATTTAGTGAGGCAAGTACCGCTTTAAAAAAATCCGAACGTTTTTGGAGGAAGAGAATTTCACAGATCTTTTGGTTTATTGTATGAGTAGTTATGATATGGAATGAGGTTCATATTAGGTGTTATTTTCCCACCTTCTTCATTGGACATTGAATATAGCTACACTTTGATCTGCGATTGTCTCAATGGGAAAAGGGAATATACCTGTCATTAGACTGTCAGATAATGGTTAACTGACATGATCCAGGTATTTTCAAGATGTGAATCCGCTGCTTGTCTTCGGATCTAGCCTTTCAGTGTCCGCATAGGTATGGAGTCGAAGGTTAGGCAAAAGAGTGTTAGCTCGCCTCCTTAGCCGTGTCTTGGAAATACCTGGTTGATGTCAAGGAACCGTTATCTGACAGTTTACGACAACAGTGTTCCCATTTCCCACTGTTACTGTTGGGTATAAATGGGGCACTGTATTCAATTTCTGCCAAAGAAGGCCGGAAAACAAAGCTTAACAGAGACCTCATTCTGCGTCAGGAAAGCTTGTAACCTCCACCAAAGAATGTTTGCTCGTTCTCCAGGCTTTCTGAATCTCTAGGAGGTAATAACATTTTTTCAGGTCCAACAATATATGAGTGCATTTTCCAAACTCATTGGAAAAATAATTATTCGGTGTTACATTCAGCCTCCGCATGGACTATTGTTCAGCTCATTTTCTGTTTTAAAGCTGTCTTTACGGCTTTGAAACCCTAAAAGTGATTTAAAACAAATGTGCTGCTAATATCCCAACTGGGACGTAATGTCTGACTATGAATGTGGAAAAAGGTACTACAGCTGTCATGGACTGTCATTTATTGGTTCTCTGACATGAGCTAGGTGTTTTTAAGGTATGGCTCAGCTGTATTACCTAGGATCTGACCAATCAGTGTCTGCCCAGGTATGCAGTAGAAGCTTAGGCAAAATGCTAGCTTGCCTCCTTAAGGCTGTCTTGGAAATACCTGGTTGATGTCAGGGAACCACTGTCTGACATTGTACAACAACATTGTTCCCATTTCCAACTGTCAGTATGGGATATTTCAGGGGCACTGTAGTCAATTTCTTCAATATAGTGGACCTCCCTTTTGGAGAGGGTGGTGGCAGGCAAAAAAAAAAAAAAGAAAATCAAGAATATCTTGTACTATGATGAAGAAAATATCGTTGAAAAATCAAATGAAGCATTCGTTTCTAAACTGGGCCTTTGCGCCATCAACAAAGGCAGTGGAACCTAACCGTAAAACTGGGAACTATGGACCAATATATTTTGGATTGCCTGAAACAAGACTCTTGAAGACCGCCTTGTCTTATTGTGTCTCCCCAACAATGACAGTCGGGAGATACTATGGTTTTGTTCCAGCGCCGCTGCCGCCACTCGACCCGCAGAGATTTTCTGTTCAAGGTTCTGGAAGCCACAATTATTACTGGAATTTTTTCCAATTTTACACAAGCGAAGATATTGATGTGACGATGCTCAAGAATAATATTCGCCAATTTTGGACGTCCAATACAGCCGCCAGCGGCCATTTTTCAGAACTTTGGGGATTGAGGAGATACACGACTTGGTCCCTGTGGCAACCACGTCATCTATTTTCCATCAATTTGCTTTCGTGATTTAGTGAGGCAAGTACCGCTTTAAAAAAATCCAAACATTTATGGAGGAAGAGAATTTCACAGATCTTTTGGTTTATTTTATGAGTAGTTATGATATGAAATGTGGTTCATATTAGGTGTTGTTTTCCCACCTTCTTCATTGGACATCGAATATAGCTCCACTTTGATCTGCGATTGTCACAATGGGAAAAGGGAATACACCTGTCATTAGACTGTCAGATAATGGTTAACTGACATGATCTAGGTATTTTCAAGATGTCAATCCGCTGCTTGTCTTAGGATCTAGCCCTTCAGTGTCCGCATAGGTATGGAGTCGAGGGTTAGGCAAAAGAGTGCTAGCTCGACTCCTTAGCCGTGTCTTGGAAATACCTGGTTGATGTCAAGGAACCGTTATCTGACAGTTTACGACAACAGTGTTCCCATTTCCCACTGTTACTGTTGGGTATTAATGGGGCACTGTATTCAATTTCTGCCAATGAAGGCCGGAAAACAAAGCTTAACAGAGACCTCATTCTGCGTCAGGAAAGCTTGTAACCTCCACCAAAGAATATTTCCTCGTTTTCCAGGCTTTCTGAATCCTTAGGAGGTTATAACATTTTTTCAGGTCCAACAATATATGAGTGCATTTTTCAAACTCATTGGAAAAATAATTATTCGGTGTTACAATCAGCCTTCGCATGGACTATTGTTCAGCTCATTTTCTATTTTAAAGCTTTCTTTACGGCTTTGAAACCCTAAAAGTGATTTAAAACAAATGTGCTGCTAATATCCCAACTGTGACGTAATGTCTGACTATGAATGTGGAAAAAGGTACTACAGCTGTCATGGACTGTCTTTTATTGGTTCTCTGACATGAGCTAGGTGTTTTTAAGGTATGGCTCAGTGTCGGCCCAGGTATGCAGTAGAAGGTTAGGCAAAATGCTAGCTTGCCTCCTTAAGGTTGTCTTGGAAATACCTTGTTGATGTCAGGGAACCACTGTCTGACAGTGTACAACAACATTGTTCCCATTTCCAACTGTCAGTATGGGATATTTCAGGGGCACTGTAGTCAATTTCTTCAATATAGCAGACCTCCCTATGGGAGTGGGTGGTGGCGGGCAAAAAAAAAAAATGAAAATCAAGAATATCTTGTACTATGATGAAGGAAATATCGTAGAAAAATCAAAAGAAGCATTCGTTTCTAAACTGGGCCTTTGTGCCATCAACAAAGGCAGTGGAACCTAACCGTAAAACTGGGAACTATGGACCAATATATTTTGGATTGCCTGAAACAAGACTCTTGAGGACCGCCTTGTCTTATTGTGTCTCCCCAACAATGACAGTCGGGAGATACTATGGTTTTGTTCCAGCGCCGCTGCCGCCAATCGACCCGCAGAGATTTTCTGTTCAAGGTTCTGGAAGCCACAATTATTACTGGAATTTTTTCCAATTTTACACAAGCGAAGATATTGATGTGACGATGCTCAAGACTAATATTCGCCAATTTTGGACGTCCAATACAGCCGCCAGTGGCCATTTTTCAGAACTTTGGGGATTGAGGAGATACACGACTTGGTCCCTGTGGCAACCACGTCATCTATTTTCCATCAATTTGCTTTCGTGATTTAGTGAGGCAAGTACCGCTTTAAAAAAATCCAAACGTTTTTGGAGGAAGAGAATTTCACAGATCTTTTGGTTTATTGTATGAGTAGGTATGATATGGAATGAGGTTCATATTAGGTGTTGTTTTCCCACCTTCTTCATTGGACATTGAATATAGCTACACTTTGATCTGCGATTGTCTCAATGGGAAAAAGGGAATACACCTGTCATTAGACTGTCAGATAATGGTTAACTGACATGATCTAGGTATTTTCAAGATGTGAATCCGCTGCTTGTCTTAGGATCTAGCCCTTCAGTGTCCACATAGGTATGGAGTCGAAGGTTAGACAAAAGAGTCCTAGCTTGCCTCCTTAGCCGTGTCTTGGAAATACCTGGTTGATGTCAAGGAACCGTTATCTGACAGTTTACGACAACAGTGTTCCCATTTCCCACTGTTACTCTTGGGTATTAATGGGGCACTGTATTCAATTTCTGCCAATGAAGGCCGGAAAACAAAGCTTAACAGAGACCTCATTCTGCGTCAGGAAAGCTTGTAACCTCCACCAAAGAATATTTCCTCGTTTTCCAGGCTTTCTGAATCCTTAGGAGGTTATAACATTTTTTCAGGTCCAACAATATATGAGTGCATTTTTCAAACTCATTGGAAAAATAATTATTCGGTGTTACATTCAGCCTTCGCATGGACTATTGTTGAGCTCATTTTCTGTTTTAAAGCTTTCTTTACGGCTTTGAAACCCTAAAAGTGATTTAAAACAAATGTGCTGCTAATATCCCAACTGTGACGTAATGTCTGACTATGAATGTGGAAAAAGGTACTACAGCTGTCATGGACTGTCATTTATTGGTTCTCTGACATGAGCTAGGTGTTTTTAAGGTGTGGCTCTGCTGCATTACCTAGGATCTGACCAATCAGTGTCTGCCCAGGTATGCAGTAGAAGGTTAGGCAAAATACTAGCTTGCCTCCTTAAGGTTGTCTTGGAAATACGTGGTTGATGTCAGGGAACCACTGTCTGACAGTGTACAACAACATTGTTCCCATTTCCAACTGTCAGTATGGGATATTTCAGGGGCACTGTAGTCAAATTCTTCAATATAGTGGACCTCCCTATGGGAGGGGGTGGTGGCGGGAAAAAAAAAAAAATGAAAATCAAGAATATCTTGTACTATGATGAAGGAAATATCGTAGAAAAATCAAATGAAGCATTCGTTTCTAAACTGGGCCTTTGCGCCATCAACAAAGGCAGTGGAACCTAACAGTAAAACTGGGAACTATGGACCAATATATTTTGGATTGCCTGAAACAAGACTCTTGAGGACCGCCTTATCTTATTGTATCTCCCCAAAAACGAAAGTCGAGAGATACTATGGTTTTGTTCCAGCGCCGCTGCCGCCACTGCACCCGCAGAGATTTTCTGTTCAAGGCTCTGGAAGCCACAATTATTACTGGAATTTTTTCCAGTTTTACACAAGCGAAGATATTGATGTGACGATGCTCAAGACTAATATTCGCCAATTTTGGACGTCCAATACAGCTGCCAGCGGCCATTTTTCAGAACTTTGGGGATTGAGGAGATACACGACTTGGTCCCTGTGGCAACCACGTCATCTATTTTCCATCAATTTGCTTTCGTGATTTCGTGAGGCAAGTACCGCTTTAAAAAAATCCAAACGTTTTTGGAGGAAGAGAATTTCACGGATCTTTTGGTTTTTTGTATGAGTAGTTATGATATGGAATGAGGTTCATATTAGGTGTTGTTTTCCCACCTTCTTCATTGGACATTGAATATAGCTACACTTTGATCTGCGATTGTCTCAATGGGAAAAGGGAATACACCTGTCATTAGACTTTCAGATAATGGTTAACTGACATGATCTAGGTATTTTCAAGATGTGAATCCGCTGCTTGTTTTAGGATCTAGCCCTTCAGTGTCCGCATAGGTATGGAGTCGAAGGTTAGACAAAAGAGTCCTAGCTTGCCTCCTTAATCGTGTCTTGGAAATACCTGGTTGATGTCAAGGAACCGTTATCTGACAGTTTACGACAACAGTGTTCCCATTTCCCACTGTTACTCTTGGGTATTAATGGGGCACTGTATTCAATTTCTGCTAATGAAGGCCGGAAAACAAAGCTTAACAGAGACCTCATTCTGCGTCAGGAAAGCTTGTAACCTCCACCAAAGAATATTTCCTCGTTTTCCAGGCTTTCTGAATTCTTGGGAGGTTATAACATTTTTTCAGGTCCAACAATATATGAGTGCATTTTTCAAACTCATTGGAAAAATAATTATTCGGTGTTACATTCAGCCTTCGCATGGACTATTGTTCAGCTCATTTTCTGTTTTAAAGCTTTCTTTACGGCTTTGAAACCCTAAAAGTGATTTAAAACAAATGTGCTGCTAATATCCCAACTGTGACGTAATGTCTGACTATGAATGTGGAAAAAGGTACTACAGCTGTCATGGACTGTCATTTATTGGTTCTCTGACATGAGCTAGGTGTTTTTAAGGTGTGGCTCTGCTGCATTACCAAGGATCTGACCAATCAGTGTCTGCCCAGGTATGCAGTAGAAAATTAGGCAAAATATTAGCTTGCCTCCTTAAGGTTGTCTTGGAAATACGTGGTTGATGTCAGGGAACCACTGTCTGACAGTGTACAACAACATTGTTCCCATTTCCAACTGTCAGTATGGGATATTTCAGGGGCACTGTAGTCAATTTCTTCAATAGAGTGGACCTCCCTATGGGAGGGGGTGGTGGCGGGCAAAAAAAAAAAAGAAAATCAAAAATATCTTGTACTATGATGAAGAAAATATCGTAGAAAAATCAAATGAAGCATTCGTTTCTAAACTGGGCCTTTGCGCCATCAACAAAGGCAGTGGAACCTAACAGTAAAACTGGGAACTATGGACCAATATATTTTGGATTGCCTGAAACAAGACTCTTGAGGACCGCCTTATCTTATTGTATCTCCCCAACAACGAAAGTCGAGAGATACTATGGTTTTGTTCCAGCGCCGCTGCCGCCACTTCACCCGCAGAGATTTTCTATTCAAGGCTCTTGAAGCCACAATTATTACTGGAATTTTTTCCAGTTTTACACAAGCGAAGATATTGATGTGACGATGCTCAAGACTAATATTCGCCAATTTTGGATGTCCAATACAGCTGCCAGCGGCCATTTTTCAGAACTTTGGGGATTGAGGAGATACACGACTTGGTCCCTGTGGCAACCACGTCATCTATTTTCCATCAATTTGTTTTCGTGATTTAGTGAGGCAAGTACCGCTTTTAAAAAATCCAAACGTTTATGGAGGAAGAGAATTTCACGGATCTTTTGGTTTATTTTACGAGTAGTTATGATATGGAATGAGGTTCATCTTAGGTGTTGTTTTCCCACCTTCTTCATTGGACATAGATATAGCTCCACTTTGATCTGCGATTGTCACAATGGGAAAAGGGAATACACCTGTCATTAGACTGTCAGATAATGGTTAACTGACATGATCTAGGTATTTTCAAGATGTGAATCCGCTGCTTGTCTTAGGTTCTAGCCCTTCAGTGTCCGCATAGGTATGGAGTCGAAGGTTAGGCAAAAGAGTGCTAGCTCGCCTCCTTAGCTGTGTCTTGGAAATACCTGGTTGATGTCAAGGAACCGTTATCTGACAGTTTACGACAACAGTGTTCCCATTTCTCACTGTTACTGTTGGGTATTAATGGGGCACTGTATTCAATTTCTGCCAATGAAGGCCAGAAAACAAAGATTAACAGAGACCTCATTCTGCGTCAGTAAAGCTTGTAACCTCCACCAAAAAATGTTCCCTAGTTCCACAGGCTTTCTGAATCTCTAGGAGGTAATAACATTTTTTCAGGTCCAACAATATATGAGCGCATTTTCCAAACTCATTGGAGAAATAATTATTCGGTGTTACATTCAGCCTTCACATGGACTATTGTTAAGCTCATTTCCTGTTTTAAAGCTGTCTTTACGGCTTTGAAACCCGAAAAGTGATTTAAAACAAATGTGTTGCTAATATCCCAACTCTGACGTAATGTCTGACTATGAATGTGGAAAAAGGTATTATAGCTCACATGGACTGTCATTTATTGGTTCTCTGACATGAGCTTGGTGTTTTTAAGGTGTGGCTCTGCTGCATTACCTAGGATCTGACCAATCAGTGTCTGCCCAGGTATGCAGTAGAAGGTTAGGAAAATGCTAGCTTGCCTCCCTAAGGTTGTCTTGGAAATACCTGGTTGATGTCAGGGAACCACTGTCTGACAGTGTACAACAACATTGTTCCCATTTCCAACTGTCAGTATGGGATATTTCAGGGGCACTGTAGTCAATTTCTTCAATATAGTGGACCTCCCTATGGGAGGGGGTGGCGGCGGGCAAAAAAAAAAAAAGAAAATCAAGAATATCTTGTACTATGATGAAGGAAATATCGTAGAAAAATCAAATGAAGCATTCGTTTCTAAACTGGGCCTTTGCGCCATCAACAAAGGCAGTGGAACCTAACAGTAAAACTGGGAACTATGGACCAATATATTTTGGATTGCCTGAAACAAGACTCTTGAGGTCCGCCTTATCTTATTGTATCTCCCCAACAACGAAAGTCGAGAGATACTATGGTTTTGTTCCAGCGCCGCTGCCGCCACTCGACCCGCAGAGATTTTCTGTTCAAGGTTCTGGAAGCCACAATTATTACTGGAATTTTTTCCAATTTTACACAAGCTAAGATATTGATGTGACGATGCTCAAGACTAATATTCGCCAATTTTGGACGTCCAATACAGCTGCCAGCGGCCATTTTTCAGAACTTTGGGGATTGAGGAGATACACGACTTGGTCCCTGTGGTAACCACGTCATCTATTTTCCATCAATTTGCTTTCGTGATTTAGTGAGGCAAGTACCGCTTTAAAAAAATCCAAACGTTTATGGAGGAAGAGAATTTCACAGATCTTTTGGTTTATTTTATGAGTAGTTATGATATGGAATGAGGTTCATATTAGGTGTTGTTTTCCCACCTTCTTCATTGGACATCGAATATAGCTCCACTTTGATCTGCGATTGTCACAATGGGAAAAGGGAATACACCTGTCATTAGACTGTCAGATAATGGTTAACTGACATGATCCAGGTGTTTTCAAGATGTGAATCCGCTGCTTGTCTTAGGTTCTAGCCCTTCAGTGTCCGCATAGGTATGGAGTCGAAGATTAGGCAAAAGAGTGCTAGCTCGCCTCCTTAGCCGTGTCTTGGAAATACCTGGTTGATGTCAAGGAACCGTTATCTGACAGTTTACGACAACAGTGTTCCCATTTCCCACTGTTACTGTTGGGTATTAATGGGGCACTGTATTCAATTTCTGCCAATGAAGGCCGGAAAACAAAGCTTAACAGAGACCTCATTCTGCGTCAGGAAAGCTTGTAACCTCCACCAAAAAATGTTCCCTAGTTCTACAGGCTTTCTGAATCTCTAGGAGGTAATAAAATTTTTTCAGGTCCAACAATATATGAGCGCACCTTTCAAACTCATTGGAGAAATAATTACTCGGTGTTACATTGAGCCTTCGCATGGACTATTGTTCAGCTCATTTTCTGTTTTAAAGCTGTCTTTACGGCTTTGATACCCTAAAAGTGATTTAAAACAAATGTGCTGCTGATATCCCAACTGTGACGTAATGTCTGACTATGAATGTGGAAAAAGGTACTATAGCTGTCATGGACTGTCATTTATTGGTTCTCTGACATGAGCTAGGTGTATTTAAGGTGTGGCTCTGCTGCATTACCTAGGATCTGACCAATCAGTGTCTGCCCAGGTATGCAGTAGAAGGTTAGGAAAATGCTAGCTTGCCTCCCTAAGGTTGTCTTGGAAATACCTGGTTGATGTCAGGGAACCACTGTCTGACAGTGTACAACAACATTGTTCCCATTTCCAACTGTCAGCATGGGATATTTCAGGGGCACTGTAGTCAATTTCTTCAATATAGCGGACCTCCCTATGGGAGGGGGTGGTGGCGGGCAAAAAAAAAAAAAAAAATCAAGAATATCTTGTACTATGATGAAGGAAATATTGTAAAAAAATCAATTGAAGCATTCGTTTCTAGACTGGGCCTTTGCGCCATCTACAAAGGCAGTGGAACCTCACAGTAAAACTGGGAACTATGGACCAATATCTTTTGGATTGCCTGAAACAAGACTCTTGAGGACCGCCTTATCTTATTGTATCTCCCCAACAACGAAAGTCGAGAGATACTATGGTTTAGTTCCAGCGCCGCCGCCGCCGCCAATGCACCCGCAGAGATTTTCTGTTTCAGGTTCTGGAAGCCACAATTATTACTGGAATTTTTTCCAATTTTACACAAGCGAAGATATTGATGTGACAATGCTAAAGACTAATTATCGCCAATTTTGGACGTCCAATACAGCTGCCAGCTGCCATTTTTCAGAACTTTGGGGATTGAGGAGATACACGACTTGGTCCCTGTGGCAACCACGTCATCTATTTTCCATCAATTTGCTTTCGTGATTTAGTGAGGCAAGTACCGCTTTTTAAAAATCCAAACGTTTATGGAGGAAGAGAATTTCATAGATCTTTTGGTTTATTTTATGTGTATTTATGATATAGAATGAGGTTCATATTAAGTGTTGTTTTCCCACTTTCTTTATTGGACATCGAATATAGCTCCACTTTGATCAGCGATTGTTACAATGGGAAAAGGGGATACACCTGTCATTACACTGTCAGATAATGGTTAACTGACATTATCGAGGTATTTTCAAGATGTAACTCCGCTGCTTGTCTTAGGATCTAGCCCTTCAGTGTCCGCATAGGTATGGAGTCGAAGGTTAGGCAAAAGAGTGCTAGCTCGCCTCCTTGACCGTGTCTTGGAAATACCTGGTTGATGTCAAGGAACCGTTATCTGACAGTTTACGACAACAGTGTTCCCATTTCCTACTGTTACCGTTGGGTATTTATGGGGCACTGTATTCAATTTCTGCCAATGAAGGCCGGAAAACAAAGATTAACAGAGACCTCATTCTGTGTCAGGAAAGCTTGTAAGCTCCACCAAAAAATGTTCCCTAGTTCTACAGGCTTACTGAATCTCTAGGAGGTAATAACATTTTTTTCAGGCCCAACAATAAATGAGCGCATTTTCCAAATTCATTGGAGAAATAATTATTCGGTGTTACATTCAGCCTCCGCATGGACTATTGCTCAGCTCATTTTCTGTTTTAAAGCAGTCTTTACTGCTTTGAAACCCTAAAAGTGATTTAAAACGAATGTGCTGCTAATATCCCGACTGTGACGTAATGTCTGACTATGAATGAGGAAAAAGGTACTTCAGCTGTTATGGACTGTGAGTAATTGGTTCTCTGACATGAGCTAGGTGTTTTTAAGGTGTGGCTCTGCTGCATTACCTAGGATCTGACCAATCAGTATCCGCACAGGTATGCAGTAGAAGGTTAGGCAAAATGCTTGCTTGCCTCCTTAAGGTTGTCTTGGAAATACCTGGTTGATGTCAGGGAACCACTGTCTGACAGTGCACAGCAACATTGTTCCCATTTCCAACTGTCAGTATGGGATATCTCAGGGACACTGTAGTGAATTTCTTTAATATAGTGGACCTTCATATAGGAGGGGGTGGTGGCGGGCAAAAAAAAAAAAAATCAAGAATATCCTGTACTATGATGAAGGAAATATCGTAAAAAAATCAATTGAAGCATTCGTTTCTAAACTGGGCCTTTGTGCCGTCTACAAAGGCAGTGGAACCAAACAGTAAAACTGGGAACTATGGACCAATATCTTTTGGATTGCCTGAAACAAGACTCTTGAGGACCGCCTTATCTTATTGTATCTCCCCAACAACGAAAGTCGAGAGATACTATGGTTTAGTTCCAGCGCCGCCGCCGCCAATGCACCCGCAGAGATTTTCTGTTTCAGGTTCTGGAAGCCACAATTATTACTGGAATTTTTTCGAATTTTACACAAGCGAAGATATTGATGTGACAATGCTAAAGACTAATTTTCGCCAATTTTGGACGTCCAATACAGCTGCCAGCTGCCATTTTTCAGAACTTTGGGGATTGAGGAGATACACGACTTGGTCTCTGTGGCAACCACGTCATCTATTTTCCATCAATTTGCTTTCGTGATTTAGTGAGGCAAGTACCACTTTAAAAAAATCCAAACGTTTATGGAGGAAGAGAATTTCACAGATCTTTTGGTTTATTTTACGAGTAGTTATGATATGGAATGAGGTTCATATTAGGTGTTGTTTTCCCACCTTCTTCATTGGACATAGATATAGCTCCACTTTGATCTGCGATTGTCACAATGGGAAAAGGGAATACACCTGTCATTAGACTGTCAGATAATGGTTAACTGACATGATCTAGGTATTTTCAAGATGTGAATCCGCTGCTTGTCTTAGGATCTACCCTTCAGTGTCCGCATAGGTATGGAGTCGAAGGTTAGGCAAAAGAGTGCTAGCTCGCCTCCTTAGCCGTGTCTTGGAAATACCTAGTTGATGTCAAGGAACCGTTATCTGACAGTTTACGACAACAGTATTCCCATTTCCCACTGTTACTCTTGGGTATTAATGGGGCACTGTATTCAATTTCTGCCAATGAAGGCCGGAAAACAAAGCTTAACTGAGACCTCATTCTGCGTCAGGTAAGCTTGTAACCTCCACCAAAAAATGTCCCCTAGTTCTACAGGCTTAATGAATCTTTAGGAGGTAATGACATTTTTTCAGGTCCAACAATATATGAGCACATTTTCCAAACTCATTGGAGAAATAATTATTAGGTGTTAGATTCAGCCTCCGCATGGACTACTGTTCAGCTCATTTTCTGTTTTAAAGCTGTCTTTAAGGTTTTGAAACCCTAAAAGTGATTTAAAAGAAATGTGCTGCTCATATCCCAACTTTGACGTAATGTCTGACTATGAATGTGGAAAAAGGTACTACAGCTGTCATGGACTGTCATTTATTGGTTCTCTGACATGAGCTAGGTGTTTTTAAGGTGTGGCTCTGCTGCATTACCTAGGATCTGACCAATCAGTGTCCGCACAGGTATGCAGTAGAAGGTTAGGCAAAATGCTTGCTTGCCTCCTTAAGGTTGTCTTGGAAATACCTGGTTGATGTCAGGGAACCACTGTCTGACAGTGCACAGCAACATTGTTCCCATTTCCAACTGTCAGTATGGGATATTTCAGGGGCACTGTAGTCAATTTCTTCAATATAGTGGACCTCCCTATAGGAGGGGGTGGTGGCGGGCAAAAAAAAAAAAAGAAAATCAAGAATATCTTGTACTATGATGAAGAAAAAATCGTAGAAAAATCAAATGAAGCATTCGTTTCTAAACTGGGCCTTTGCGCCATCTACAAAGGCAGTGGAACCCAGCAGTAAAACTGGGAACTATGGACCAATATATTTTGGATTGCCTGAAACAAGACTCTTGAGGACCGCCTCATCTTATTGTATCTCCCCAACAAAGAGAGTCGAGAGATACTATGGTTTAGTTCCAGCGTTGCCGCCGCCGCCACTGCACCCGCAGAGATTTTCTGTTCAAGGCTCTGGAAGCCACAATTATTACTGGAATTATTTCCAATTTTTCACAAGCGAAGATATTGATGTTACAATGCTCAAGACTAATTTTCGCACATTTTGGACGTCCAATACAGCTGCCAGCGGCCATTTTTCAGAACTTTGGGGATTGAGGAGATACACGACTTGGTCCCTGTGGCAACCACTTCATGTATTTTCCATCAATTTGCTTTCGTGATTTAGTGAGGCAAGTACCGCTTTTTAAAAATCCAAACGTTTATGGAGGAAGAGAATTTCACAGATCTTTTGGTTTATTTTATGAGTATTTATGATATAGAATGAGGTTCATATTAAGTGTTGTTTTCCCACTTTCTTTATTGGACATCGAATATAGCTCCACTTTGATCAGCGATTGTTACAATGGGAAAAGGGGATACACCTGTCATTACACTGTCAGATAATGGTTAACTGACATTATCTAGGTATTTTCAAGATGTAACTCCGCTGCTTGTCTTAGGATCTAGCCCTTCAGTGTCCGCATAGGTATGGAGTCGAAGGTTAGGCAAAAGAGTGCTAGCTCGCCTCCTTGGCCGTGTCTTGGAAATACCTGGTTGATGTCAAGGAACCGTTATCTGACAGTTTACGACAACAGTGTTCCCATTTCCTACTGTTACCGTTGGGTATTTATGGGGCACTGTATTCAATTTCTGCCAATGAAGGCCGGAAAACAAAGATTAACAGAGACCTCATTCTGTGTCAGGAAAGCTTGTAAGCTCCACCAAAAAATGTTCCCTAGTTCTACAGGCTTACTGAATCTCTAGGAGGTAATAACATTTTTTTCAGGTCCAACAATAAATGAGCGCATTTTCCAAATTCATTGGAGAAATAATTATTCGGTGTTACATTCAGCCTCCGCATGGACTATTGCTCAGCTCATTTTCTGTTTTAAAGCAGTCTTTACTGCTTTGAAACCCTAAAAGTGATTTAAAACGAATGTGCTGCTAATATCCCGACTGTGACGTAATGTCTGACTATGAATGAGGAAAAAGGTACTTCAGCTGTTATGGACTGTGAGTAATTGGTTCTCTGACATGAGCTAGGTGTTTTTAAGGTGTGGCTCTGCTGCATTACCTAGGATCTGACCAATCAGTATCCGCACAGGTATGCAGTAGAAGGTTAGGCAAAATGCTTGCTTGCCTCCTTAAGGTTGTCTTGGAAATACCTGGTTGATGTCAGGGAACCACTGTCTGACAGTGCACAGCAACATTGTTCCCATTTCCAACTGTCAGTATGGGATATCTCAGGGACACTGTAGTGAATTTCTTTAATATAGTGGACCTTCATATAGGAGGGGGTGGTGGCGGGCAAAAAAAAAAAAAATCAAGAATATCCTGTACTATGATGAAGGAAATATCGTAAAAAAATCAATTGAAGCATTCGTTTCTAAACTGGGCCTTTGTGCCGTCTACAAAGGCAGTGGAACCAAACAGTAAAACTGGGAACTATGGACCAATATCTTTTGGATTGCCTGAAACAAGACTCTTGAGGACCGCCTTATCTTATTGTATCTCCCCAACAACGAAAGTCGAGAGATACTATGGTTTAGTTCCAGCGCCGCCGCCGCCAATGCACCCGCAGAGATTTTCTGTTTCAGGTTCTGGAAGCCACAATTATTACTGGAATTTTTTCCAATTTTACACAAGCGAAGATATTGATGTGACAATGCTAAAGACTAATTTTCGCCAATTTTGGACGTCCAATACAGCTGCCAGCTGCCATTTTTCAGAACTTTGGGGATTGAGGAGATACACGACTTGGTCTCTGTGGCAACCACGTCATCTATTTTCCATCAATTTGCTTTCGTGATTTAGTGAGGCAAGTACCGCTTTAAAAAAATCCAAACGTTTATGGAGGAAGAGAATTTCACAGATCTTTTGGTTTATTTTACGAGTAGTTATGATATGGAATGAGGTTCATATTAGGTGTTGTTTTCCCACCTTCTTCATTGGACATAGATATAGCTCCACTTTGATCTGCGATTGTCACAATGGGAAAAGGGAATACACCTGTCATTAGACTGTCAGATAATGGTTAACTGACATGATCTAGGTATTTTCAAGATGTGAATCCGCTGCTTGTCTTAGGATCTAGCCCTTCAGTGTCCGCATAGGTATGGAGTCGAAGGTTAGGCAAAAGAGTGCTAGCTCGCCTCCTTAGCCGTGTCTTGGAAATACCTGGTTGATGTCAAGGAACCGTTATCTGACAGTTTACGACAACAGTGTTCCCATTTCCCACTGTTACTGTTGGGTATTAATGGGGCACTGTATTCAATTTCTGCCAATGAAGGCCGGAAAACAAAGCTTAACAGAGACCTCATTCTGCGTCAGGAAAGCTTGTAACCTCCACCAAAAAATGTTCCCTAGTTCTACAGGCTTTATGAATCTCTAGGAGGTAATAACATTTTTTCAGGTCCAACAATATATGAGCACATTTTCCAAACTCATTGGAGAAATAATTATTCGGTGTTACATTCAGCCTTCGCATGGACTATTGTTAAGCTCATTTCCTGTTTTAAAGCTGTCTTTACGGCTTTGAAACCCTAAAAGTGATTTAAAACAAATGTGCTGCTAATATCCCAACTGTGACGTAATGTCTGACTATGAATGAGGAAAAAGGTACTTCAGCTGTCATGGACTGTCATTTATTGGTTCTCTGACATGAGCTAGGTGTTTTTAAGGTGTGGCTCTGCTGCATTACCTAGGATCTGACCAATCAGTGTCCGCACAGGTATGCAGTAGAAGGTTAGGCAAAATGCTAGCTTGCCTCCTTAAGGCTGTCTTGGAAATACCTGGTTGATGTCAGGGAACCACTGTCTGACAGTGTACAACAACATTGTTCCCATTTCCAACTGTCAGTAGGGGATATTTCAGGGGCACTGTAGTCAATTTCTTCAATATAGTGGACCTCCCTATAGGAGGGGGTGGTGGCGGGCAAAAAAAAAAAAAGAAAATCAAGAATATCTTGTACTATGATGAAGAAAATATCGTAGAAAAATCAAATGAAGCATTCGTTTCTAAACTGGGCCTTTGCGCCATCTACAAAGGCAGTGGAACCCAGCAGTAAAACTGGGAACTATGGACCAATATATTTTGGATTGCCTGAAACAAGACTCTTGAGGACCGCCTCATCTTATTGTATCTCCCCAACAAAGAGAGTCGAGAGATACTATGGTTTAGTTCCAGCGTTGCCGCCGCCGCCACTGCACCCGCAGAGATTTTCTGTTCAAGGCTCTGGAAGCCACAATTATTACTGGAATTATTTCCAATTTTTCACAAGCGAAGATATTGATGTTACAATGCTCAAGACTAATTTTCGCACATTTTGGACGTCCAATACAGCTGCCAGCGGCCATTTTTCAGAACTTTGGGGATTGAGGAGATACACGACTTGGTCCCTGTGGCAACCACTTCATGTATTTTCCATCAATTTGCTTTCGTGATTTAGTGAGGCAAGTACCGCTTTTTAAAAATCCAAACGTTTATGGAGGAAGAGAATTTCACAGATCTTTTGGTTTATTTTATGAGTATTTATGATATAGAATGAGGTTCATATTAAGTGTTGTTTTCCCACTTTCTTTATTGGACATCGAATATAGCTCCACTTTGATCAGCGATTGTTACAATGGGAAAAGGGGATACACCTGTCATTACACTGTCAGATAATGGTTAACTGACATTATCTAGGTATTTTCAAGATGTAACTCCGCTGCTTGTCTTAGGATCTAGCCCTTCAGTGTCCGCATAGGTATGGAGTCGAAGGTTAGGCAAAAGAGTGCTAGCTCGCCTCCTTGGCCGTGTCTTGGAAATACCTGGTTGATGTCAAGGAACCGTTATCTGACAGTTTACGACAACAGTGTTCCCATTTCCTACTGTTACCGTTGGGTATTTATGGGGCACTGTATTCAATTTCTGCCAATGAAGGCCGGAAAACAAAGATTAACAGAGACCTCATTCTGTGTCAGGAAAGCTTGTAAGCTCCACCAAAAAATGTTCCCTAGTTCTACAGGCTTACTGAATCTCTAGGAGGTAATAACATTTTTTTCAGGTCCAACAATAAATGAGCGCATTTTCCAAATTCATTGGAGAAATAATTATTCGGTGTTACATTCAGCCTCCGCATGGACTATTGCTCAGCTCATTTTCTGTTTTAAAGCAGTCTTTACTGCTTTGAAACCCTAAAAGTGATTTAAAACGAATGTGCTGCTAATATCCCGACTGTGACGTAATGTCTGACTATGAATGAGGAAAAAGGTACTTCAGCTGTTATGGACTGTGAGTAATTGGTTCTCTGACATGAGCTAGGTGTTTTTAAGGTGTGGCTCTGCTGCATTACCTAGGATCTGACCAATCAGTATCCGCACAGGTATGCAGTAGAAGGTTAGGCAAAATGCTTGCTTGCCTCCTTAAGGTTGTCTTGGAAATACCTGGTTGATGTCAGGGAACCACTGTCTGACAGTGCACAGCAACATTGTTCCCATTTCCAACTGTCAGTATGGGATATCTCAGGGACACTGTAGTGAATTTCTTTAATATAGTGGACCTTCATATAGGAGGGGGTGGTGGCGGGCAAAAAAAAAAAAAATCAAGAATATCCTGTACTATGATGAAGGAAATATCGTAAAAAAATCAATTGAAGCATTCGTTTCTAAACTGGGCCTTTGTGCCGTCTACAAAGGCAGTGGAACCAAACAGTAAAACTGGGAACTATGGACCAATATCTTTTGGATTGCCTGAAACAAGACTCTTGAGGACCGCCTTATCTTATTGTATCTCCCCAACAACGAAAGTCGAGAGATACTATGGTTTAGTTCCAGCGCCGCCGCCGCCAATGCACCCGCAGAGATTTTCTGTTTCAGGTTCTGGAAGCCACAATTATTACTGGAATTTTTTCCAATTTTACACAAGCGAAGATATTGATGTGACAATGCTAAAGACTAATTTTCGCCAATTTTGGACGTCCAATACAGCTGCCAGCTGCCATTTTTCAGAACTTTGGGGATTGAGGAGATACACGACTTGGTCTCTGTGGCAACCACGTCATCTATTTTCCATCAATTTGCTTTCGTGATTTAGTGAGGCAAGTACCGCTTTAAAAAAATCCAAACGTTTATGGAGGAAGAGAATTTCACAGATCTTTTGGTTTATTTTACGAGTAGTTATGATATGGAATGAGGTTCATATTAGGTGTTGTTTTCCCACCTTCTTCATTGGACATAGATATAGCTCCACTTTGATCTGCGATTGTCACAATGGGAAAAGGGAATACACCTGTCATTAGACTGTCAGATAATGGTTAACTGACATGATCTAGGTATTTTCAAGATGTGAATCCGCTGCTTGTCTTAGGTTCTAGCCCTTCAGTGTCCGCATAGGTATGGAGTCGAAGGTTAGGCAAAAGAGTGCTAGCTCGCCTCCTTAGCTGTGTCTTGGAAATACCTGGTTGATGTCAAGGAACCGTTATCTGACAGTTTACGACAACAGTGTTCCCATTTCCCACTGTTACTGTTGGGTATTAATGGGGCACTGTATTCAATTTCTGCCAATGAAGGCCGGAAAACAAAGATTAACAGAGACCTCATTCTGCGTCAGTAAAGCTTGTAACCTCCACCAAAAAATGTTCCCTAGTTCTACAGGCTTTCTGAATCTCTAGGAGGTAATAACATTTTTTCAGGTCCAACAATATATGAGCGCATTTTCCAAACTCATTGGAGAAATAATTATTCGGTGTTACATTCAGCCTTCACATGGACTATTGTTAAGCTCATTTCCTGTTTTAAAGCTGTCTTTACGGCTTTGAAACCCGAAAAGTGATTTAAAACAAATGTGTTGCTAATATCCCAACTTTGACGTAATGTCTGACTATGAATGTGGAAAAAGGTATTATAGCTGTCATGGACTGTCATTTATTGGTTCTCTGACATGAGCTTGGTGTTTTTAAGGTGTGGCTCTGCTGCATTACCTAGGATCTGACCAATCAGTGTCCGCACAGGTATGCAGTAGAAGGTTAGGCAAAATGCTAGCTTGCCTCCTTAAGGCTGTCTTGGAAATACCTGGTTGATGTCAGGGAACCACTGTCTGACAGTGTACAACAACAATGTTCCCATTTCCAACTGTCAGTAGGGGATATTTCAGGGGCACTGTAGTCAATTTCTTCAATATAGTGGACCTCCCTATAGGAGGGGGTGGTGGCGGGCAAAAAAAAAAAAGAAAATCAAGAATATCTTGTACTATGATGAAGAAAAAATCGTAGAAAAATCAAATGAAGCATTCGTTTCTAAACTGGGCCTTTGCGCCATCTACAAAGGCAGTGGAACCCAGCAGTAAAACTGGGAACTATGGACCAATATATTTTGGATTGCCTGAAACAAGACTCTTGAGGACCGCCTCATCTTATTGTATCTCCCCAACAAAGAGAGTCGAGAGATACTATGGTTTAGTTCCAGCGTTGCCGCCGCCGCCACTGCACCCGCAGAGATTTTCTGTTCAAGGCTCTGGAAGCCACAATTATTACTGGAATTATTTCCAATTTTTCACAAGCGAAGATATTGATGTTACAATGCTCAAGACTAATTTTCGCACATTTTGGACGTCCAATACAGCTGCCAGCGGCCATTTTTCAGAACTTTGGGGATTGAGGAGATACACGACTTGGTCCCTGTGGCAACCACTTCATGTATTTTCCATCAATTTGCTTTCGTGATTTAGTGAGGCAAGTACCGCTTTTTAAAAATCCAAACGTTTATGGAGGAAGAGAATTTCACAGATCTTTTGGTTTATTTTATGAGTATTTATGATATAGAATGAGGTTCATATTAAGTGTTGTTTTCCCACTTTCTTTATTGGACATCGAATATAGCTCCACTTTGATCAGCGATTGTTACAATGGGAAAAGGGGATACACCTGTCATTACACTGTCAGATAATGGTTAACTGACATTATCTAGGTATTTTCAAGATGTAACTCCGCTGCTTGTCTTAGGATCTAGCCCTTCAGTGTCCGCATAGGTATGGAGTCGAAGGTTAGGCAAAAGAGTGCTAGCTCGCCTCCTTGGCCGTGTCTTGGAAATACCTGGTTGATGTCAAGGAACCGTTATCTGACAGTTTACGACAACAGTGTTCCCATTTCCTACTGTTACCGTTGGGTATTTATGGGGCACTGTATTCAATTTCTGCCAATGAAGGCCGGAAAACAAAGCTTAACAGAGACCTCATTCTGTGTCAGGAAAGCTTGTAAGCTCCACCAAAAAATGTTCCCTAGTTCTACAGGCTTACTGAATCTCTAGGAGGTAATAACATTTTTTTCAGGTCCAACAATAAATGAGCGCATTTTCCAAACTCATTGGAGAAATAATTATTCGGTGTTACATTCAGCCTCCGCATGGACTATTGCTCAGCTCATTTTCTGTTTTAAAGCAGTCTTTACTGCTTTGAAACCCTAAAAGTGATTTAAAACGAATGTGCTGCTAATATCCCGACTGTGACGTAATGTCTGACTATGAATGAGGAAAAAGGTACTTCAGCTGTTATGGACTGTGAGTAATTGGTTCTCTGACATGAGCTAGGTGTTTTTAAGGTGTGGCTCTGCTGCATTACCTAGGATCTGACCAATCAGTATCCGCACAGGTATGCAGTAGAAGGTTAGGCAAAATGCTTGCTTGCCTCCTTAAGGTTGTCTTGGAAATACCTGGTTGATGTCAGGGAACCACTGTCTGACAGTGCACAGCAACATTGTTCCCATTTCCAACTGTCAGTATGGGATATCTCAGGGACACTGTAGTCAATTTCTTGAATATAGTGGACCTTCATATAGGAGGGGGTGGTGGCGGGCAAAAAAAAAAAAAATCAAGAATATCCTGTACTATGATGAAGGAAATATCGTAGAAAAATCAAATGAAGTATTCCTTTCTAAACTGGGCCTTTGCGCCGTCTACAAAGGCAGTGGAACCAAACAGTAAATCTGGGAACTATGGACCAATATCTTTTGGATTGCCTGAAACAAGACTCTTGAGGACCGCCTTATCTTATTGTATCTCCCCAACAACGAAAGTTGAGAGATACTATGGTTTAGTTCCAGCGCCGCCGCTGCCACTGCACCCTCAAAGATTTTCTTTTCCAGGTTCTGGAAGCCACAATTATTACTGGAATTTTTTCCAATTTTACACAAGCGAAGATATTGATGTGACAATGCTCAAGACTAATTTTCGCCAATTTTGGACGTCCAATACAGCTGCCAGCGGCCATTTTTCAGAACTTTGGGGATTGAGGAGATACACGACTTGGTCCCTGTGGCAACCACTTCATGTATTTTCCATTCATTGGAGAAATAATTATTCGGTGTTACATTCAGCCTCCGCATGGACTATTGTTCAGCTCATTTTCTGTTTTCAAGCAGTCTGTACTGCTTTGAAACCAAAAAGTGATATAAAATGATTGTGCTGCTAATATCCCGACTGTGACGTAATGTCTGACTCTGAATGTGGAAAAAGCTGTCATGGACAGTCAGTTATTGGTTCCCTGACATGATCTACGTGTTTTTTTGGTGTGACTCTGCTGCATTACCTTGGATCTGGCCAATCAGTGTCTGCTCGGTTATGCAGTAGAAGGTTAGGCAAAATGCTACCTTGCCTCTTTAAGTTTGTCTTGGAAATACCTGGTTGATGTCAGGGAACCACCATCTGTCAGTGTACAACAACAGTGTTCCCATGTCCAACTGTCATTATGGGATATTTAATGGGCACTGTACTCAATTTATTCAATATAGTGGACCTCCCTACTGGAGGGGGTGGTGGCGGGCAAAAAAATAAATAAATAAAAACAAGAATATCTTCTACAAAGCCCAAAACCAGTGAAGTTGGCACGTTATGTAAATCGTCGATAAAAACAGAATACAATGACTTGCAAATCCTTTTCAACTTGTATTCAATTGAATACACTGCAAAGACTAGATGTTTAATTTAATGTTCAAACTGAGAAACTTTATTTATTTATTTTTTTGCAAATAATCATTAACTTAGAATTTAAAGGCAGCAACACATTGCAAAAAAGTTGGCACAGGGGTCTTTTTACCACTGTTACATCGCCCTTACTTTTAACGACACTCAGTAAACGTTTGGGAACTGAGGACACCAATTTTTGAAGCTTTTCAGGTGGAACTCTTTCCCATTCTTGCTTGATGTATAACTTAAGTTGTTCAACAGTCCGGGGTCTCCGTTGTCGTATTTTAAGCTTCATAATGCGCCACACATTTTCAATGGGAGACAGGTTTGGACTACAGGCAGGCCAGTCTAGTACCCGCACTCTTTTACTACGGAGCCATGCTGTTGTAACACGTGCAGAATGTGGCTTGGCATTGTCTTGCTGAAATAAGCAGGGGTGTCCATGAAAAAGATGTTGCTTGGATGGCAACATATGTTGCTCCAAAACCTGTATGTACCTTTCAGCATTCATGGTGCCTTCACATATGTGTAAGTTGCCCATGCCTTGGGCACTAATACACCCCCATACCATCACAGATGCTGGCTTTTGAACTTTGCACCTATAACAGTCCGGATGGTTCTTTTCCTCTTTGGTCCGGAGGACACGACGTCCACAGTTTGCAAAAACAATTTGAAATGTGGACTCGTCAGACCACAGAACACTTTTCTACTTTGCATCAGTCCATCTTAGATGAGCTTGGGCCCAGCGAAGCCTGCGGCGTTTCTGGGTGCTGTTTATAAATGGCTTTCGCTTTGCATTGTAGAGTTTTAACTTGCACTTGCAGATGTAGCGACAGACTGTAGTTTTTGACAGTGGTTTTCTGAAGTGTTCCTGAGCCCATGTGGTGATGTCCTTTACACACTGATGTCGGTTTTTGATGCAGTACCGCCTGAGGGATCTAAGGTCACGGGCATTCAATGTTAGTTTTCGGCCTTGTCGCTTACGTGCAGTGATTTCTCCAGATTCTCTGAACCTTTTGACGATATTACTGACCGTAGATGATGAAATCCCTAAATTTCTTGCAATAGCTCGTTGAGGAATGTTGTTTTTAAACTGTTCGACAATCAGCTCACGCATTTGTTCACTAAGTGGTGACCCGCGCCCCATCCTTGTTTGTGAATGACTGAGCATTTCAGAGAAGCTGCTTTTATACCCAATCATGGTACCCACCGGTTCCCAATTAGCCCGTTCACCTGTGGGATGTTCCAAATAAGCGTTTGATGAGCATTCCTCAACTCTCTCAGTCTTTTTTGCCACTTGTGTCAGCTTTTTTGAAACATGTTGCAGGCATCAAATTCCAAATGAGCTAATATTTGCAAAAAATTACAAAGTTTACCTGTTCAAACATTGAGTAACTTGTCTTTGCAGTGTATTCAATTGAATATACGTTGAAAAGGATTTGCAAATCATTGTATTCCGTTTTTATTTACGATTTACACAACGTGCCAACTTCACTGGTTTTGGGTTTTGTACTATGATGAAGGAAATATAGTAGAAAAATTAAATGAAGTTGGTTAAAAGGGTACTGTATTGTTTTCTAAACTGGGCCTTTGCACCATCAACATAGACAGTGGAACCGAACAGCAAAACTGGGAACAACGGATCCAAAAATGACTGAGTGCATTTTCCAAACTCATGGTACACAATTATTCTCTGTTACATTCAGCCTCGGCACTGAATATTTTTAAGCTCATTGTCTGTTTTTAAACAGTCTTTACTGCTTTGACACGAACATATACTGCCATCACTCTTTTGACCGACAACCACTGGAGATGCACATGAGCTCTCACTTTCCTGAATTATGCCAATTTTCAATGGCTTTGATCTTTGTTCCTGGACTTCTTTTTATTGTTTTGGTGTGTAATGTGGGAGGAAAAAAGCCACTAGATGGCAGTACTAAATTTTTTTTTTGTTAAGCCCAGTCTGGAGCTCGGTTTTGGGCATGTCCTAGGCATGCCTCAGAGGGGAGGCATGAGTCCCAGAGAATTGAAAAAAAGTCTGGGAGGTGGGAGGGGGCTGGAAAAGAGTATATAAGGAGAAAAATTGAGAGTAAAGTAGTAGGAGAAATTGCAAGGAGAAGGATACATTTGACCAGACCTGTCACTCTTTTCAAGACCTGTGAAGCTTTTTGTGGATTTTTGCCTGTGTAAGCATTTTCCTCCCCCAGATCATCGTAAAAGCCACCCCACCAAAGGGACTGTAAATATCTAATTTTTTTGTTTATATCAATCTTGGTTAGTTTTTGTTTGTTTAATTAAATTTGTTAAAGTTTTTCTGTCTTCCCTCGCTGTCTGATAGGTCATAACAAATTGGGGCCGTAACAGGTGGAATACAGCTTGATTTCATGCCTCACTCCATCAGTTTATTTATTTATAGTTTATTTGAATCGGGATAGATACAAAAACAAAGATAAACTTGAAACAATCATCCTATGTATACATCATAGTGTTCAAGCTGAAGCTATTATACAACACTTGTCCCTACTAGGGCTTTTTGGCTAAAAATAAAACCAAGTAAAACCAAGGTTTCCATCATTGTCTGCACACACATCAAGATACCTAGACAGTAATGCAAACAGAGCTGTTTGCTAGTCATCAGTACCGCCAATGTCAAGTTTGTCTAAGACTGTCATCCTTGTATTGTCAAACAATTCATCCTTTGGATCAAGAGAGATTTTTTCAACATCTGTGGAGATGTGGTCAAACTCAACTGCGCAGGTCTGATCATGTTTGACACAATCAACTACAGAGATGATACCCAACCTTGTTCTTGGGCCCAGCCACACATCCTCCTCTGAGAGTGACAATCTGAAAAGGCAGGCTTTGGCAATCTTCCAGTCTAGGAATAACAGCCAGACCTCGTGAAAGAGGTGTTTATGTTCATTTAGCAGTGGAGCTTCACTGCCACCTACTTGGCAGTGACCATGAACCATGACCGTTCCAACGGAAGCCGCTGATACTCGTCCCTCCCTGCAACCCTGGCCATTGTTTTCCTCTCCACAGCGCATGTCTGCATTTGCTGGAATGCATCTCTCCAGCCCGAACCCAGAGGTCCTTCGAAAACTGTATCAAACCCCCTAAGCAACTAACTGTTGGCACCTGCTGATGACATTCATCCCAATGACACAGTGTTCCACTACAGCGGAACTATCAGAGTCTTTCAAAACCGGAGATCGCTGGTGTCTCAATAGCAGCTTGAGTGTTCTGTGAGGGGGAGCTTAGAGGACCAGGAGCGATCGAACGGGGAGGTCTGAAAGTTACTCTGAGTAATTACCACTGAAATGTTCTGGGGGAGGACTCAAAGAAAAAAAGGAAACTACCCTTTATAAAACAGGGTGAGCGACTGGACAGTCAGTGGATACCAAAATAAGTAACACTGGAAATCAGTGAACTAAAAATCTTCCGTCGGGATGGACTTTGCGGTACTAGACCGTCGGCCTGAGGTGCTTAAATACTTTTAAGGTGGGTAGTGCTTTACGTGGGCATACGAGAGAGGGGAGCGAACTCGATCCCCCCTTTATTGGATTCAGACAAAGAGAAATATACATATATACAATATAAAATACAACTAACAATCAACAGCAGATCAGCTGCCAATTGAATACAAAATACTAGTCTCCATAAACTAGGAGGGAGCTGGAAACTCGGGCAATCAACTGAACAGAAGGGAAACTTCCCGGTCTCTCAATAATAAGGGAGAAGGGATGAAAACAGAACAGGAGCTCTAAACGTTTGGCCCCCGAGAAGGGAACCTACTGCAGTGCGAGAAACAAGGAAAGACCAGATTCCATGGCAGTTTTATGCCTCATGGACATACACACCACTAAGACTCAAACGAGAACCTACAGAGTGTAGCGAACAGTAACCTTGGACAAGAACCCGTCTGTACCTTACCAGCTCAAGAAAAACACTCAAGTAGGGGCTGAAAGGCGGAACAGGTTTATATATGTCGATTAGATTGGGCGAAATCCGACCCCGGTGCGTATCCCGGTGCGAGACACTGACCCCAGCTGAACGAAATTAGAAATTGCCCACTCCCCATGACAGATTAGGTATGACAAGAGCATTTGTTGCTGTAATTTTGAGCCAACTAGAAGTCGTCAACGTAGCTTCATCTTACCCTGACAGATGCTTGCGGAAAAACTCATCAGTGATGGTATTCACTTGGCTGCCAGTCTCTAACAAACAGTGAGCTGTTGCTCTGTTAAGCTTAAGACTAACGACAGGGCACTGGCCTATGGCCTGATCAATCACTTGCTCTCGTGTCAGTTCAGGTTTGAATAACTCTGCCCTCTGCCAGGACAATGTGCCTAACTTGTAGGCGAGAGGCAGCCACATGATACAAGCTTGGAATTTGCCCCGTAAACGTTTGCCAGTCCACATCATTCACCGCTGCAGCCACAGATGCAAGCTTAACATTTAATATGCAGAACCAAAGAGATACATCAAGACTGTCCTAAAGCACTGTTGACTTTTCTGGGCTCAGTCTCATTGGAGATGGACAGTAGCTCAATGGAAGTGCATTTTTTTGGTCCGATGAGTCATGATTTTTCCTATGATTTTTCTCAGAAAAAAAAAAAAAATAGAGGAGTGCGTTTTCGCCACCAACTGCTGTTTTCAGCCCCCCGAATCCTTAATGAGTATAATTAAAGGCACAGTGGAAATTTTCATAAAGCAATCCAATTCATGTTAGAAAATAAAATAGAATAGAAAAAGTAATGTGTTGTTGTTCAGTTATCATAATAGTAGAGTGAATGAGCTCTTCAAATCAGTCCTTTATTTTATTAGCATTTTCTATGCTGTAACAACTGTCTTCGAATTGAAATACTCTTCAATGTAAAATACTGACAGAAACGCACATTAAAAATATTTTGGAGGGACATACTGTGATTACTCACCTCCCTGCAGACTAATAAGCAATCAATTACTCTTGCAGTTTATCTCCATCAATGGGAAACAATCCCCCATTTCTCAACACCCCTGCAAAAGATTCACCATATTTTTGCTCTTTTTACACAATAGGAATATACATCTCAGCAATAATTTAGTGGTGGTTGGAAGTCTCTTCCACAAATAGTTACTTCACAATAGCAACATATGTGTATGCACCCTGATGTAAAGCACGGTAAATCATTGGAACCCAAAAGATACTGATCAACGTCAGTTTGTGATATTTTCGTGATGTCATTCAGCCAATGTCCCCCAATTTTTCTCATTTCATTCATTATGCAGTGGCCAAGATGTGACTAATGTACGTAAGAGCTCTTGGGATGAGCAGGAATATTTAAAAGAAAAAATAATATCCTGAATCCAGGTCTGGGTTCGGATCACTCCCAAAATCAGATCAATTCCACATTAGCCAAAATTCTCTTGTAAATCCATCCAATAGTTTTTTTTTGTGTAATTTTGAAAATGAATCACCCAATACACAAAACAAACCAACATGACATATCACATAATGAGGGAAATGATTATTGTTGACGCACACCTTTTCTGTGTAATCAGTAACCTCCATTGGAAACATTCCTGGTTTATGTAAATTATGGTGCTAAAACCACTGCTGAGCCTTTTGCACATAGTTTAATTTAGTAGGAGCAATATGTCCTACAAACTCCGATTCTGTATTCATATTTCACATGCCAGTACAGTTAAAAGTCTCCACTATAAAGATACTGACTATATGTAGGTGGCAGGATTACCCAAGGCCTGTTAAACTGTGCCCCTCATTTGCAATGGGAGTTGACTCAGATAAAAACAGTCACATTTTCGGTTCTTCTTCCTCTATCTTCCTTTCTTCATTTTTGCCACTTTCTCTTTACGCTTCTTCACATGCTTTGGTACCTTGTTCTTCCGCTTCTCTCTCTGGGCATCTTTTGCCAATTTCTTTCTCGCCTAAAAAAAAAAAACAGCAGGCCACATTGTCTGAAGGGTGCACAATGTCATGTAATAAACTCGAGTCCCTTGTTTAGCTAACCACAGACACCAGAGAAAACTATCCCAGTTAACAATCAGCCAACCAATTGACACAATGTTTTAAAAACTTTGGTAAAATATTACTAATGCTCTGCTTTCCACAAATAGAACTGGATGTATCAGTTTTCTACATGATGAAGATATAAATCCATATCTCGCTGATCCAGGCTAACCTTCTTGTCCACCTCTGGCAACCCCTCGCCATCCTTGTTTAGCGACTCCTCATCGGATTCAGATCCCTCGCTTCCCTCTTCTTCAGAACTCAAACTCTCTTCCTCCTCCTCCTGCACACAGTGCTCCAGTAGGGCTGGTACCTTAATCAGGGTGCCAAGGGACAATTAAACTCAAGCCGTAATTAAAGTATTTAATAAAAACCGTTCAGCTAGCTGAACAGAGAAATCATATTAGTCAAGGATGTATACACACTCAATACAGGCCACATTTATCCCCAGAGTGCTGTGAGCAAGACCATCAGTAAAGACTGGGAAAGCCTTCAGCAGTCTTACCGTTTGCACACCAGACAAGTCCTTCTTTAGGCCGGTGACTGTATGGTACAAGATCTGTCAGATAAAAAAGCCACATGAATTTAAAATGGGTTGCAACACTGAGCGTTGAAGTGCATTTTACTAGCACCTTCCAGTCAAAAGAAGCTGTGAGAGCCATAAAAACAAGCCCTCAAGGTCGATAAGAGTCCTGCACAGGACCCATGCAGGCGCGTGGCTCAACTCACGTTGTCATTCTGCATGGCCAGCGAAGCCTCCTCCTCTTTCATCTTCATCATATCATCTACATCACGTTCGTAGTGCGTTACCTCCGTCAATGTCCGAGGAATGTAGGCATTCTTGAAAACCTACCATTCAAGATATAAAAAAAAAAAAAAAAAGCATGAAAAAGCACTTGAGCATTTTACAATAAAACTAACTTTAAAAAGTTTTCACCTTTACAGATGATGATAATCCTGCAGTATTAGTTGCATCAGGCCAAAATCGTGATATCAATATCAGGGGAATCACCAAAAGATTTTGAGTGTGGTCGGAGCTGTACATGACATTTGAGGTGAAGCTATTCTGTTTAATGACGATATCATAGATCAGTTTCAAAGACACAGGAGAAGGCAGAAAGTGCTGCAGTCAAATTTTATTAAGCTTGGTATTAGTGCTAGGAATATGGTTAGAGCGCAGGGTTGAGACAAGATTTCAATTTTGCCCTGCGGTTATTGATTGGCTTAGCACTTCGGTTTGGGTTTCATTTTCTGCTTATTAGAATCCTTCCATCATTCTTTTGCAGCCTTCACCTCTTCATCCACTCGGTCCTGATTTGACCTTTCTTCCGCTGTCCGGTCTGAAGCAATCTCCATTGCCTGCAAATTAAAGAGATACATTTTTTTGTTCCATCACAAGTCATTAACACTGAAAAAATTGAAAAACCTCTTGCTGGAGAACGACAGTATCCGCAAAGGCTGACAATGATAAATCTGTCACACACAGACACACACACACACACAGTAAAAAATGTTCCATTGTGTACAAAAAAAAGTAATTTTCCACCCATCTGACCTTTTCCAAGTACTGATCGATGTTATCACTGGTGATGGAGGGGTCAGTGACAAACTCAAATAGCTCCCGGACCGTCATTACTGCAACATCATGTTTCATGAAGAAATCTGTGAGAAGACAAAGTAATAAAAAATAAAAACCAAGGGACTTTACACAGGTGGGACTCTGGCTGCCATCCCATCTCTCAAAATGTGTGGCTCATTGGTCTAGGTCATATGCTTTTTTACGGACAGTTTCGTGTTTCAGATATTTCCGGAAGATTCCAATTTAGAAGAAGTATTGGATTTAAATGATTCATTAAATAACTGAGCAAATGAACGTATCAATTACAATTGTACAGGAATGGGTGATGAAATTATTACATTAAAGATAGAAATACTGTCCTCTAACTGTCCGTCCTTGCGATGTTCTCACGATGATGGTGAAAATCCACTGGTATCTGACGTCTCTGGTGTGGTGATCCCAATCACCACAAAGTCCGTATCCAGAAGGTCCGTAATCCAAAGTCCAATTGCACTCAGCCTGTCTAGCTTTCAGGTGTAGCAGACTGAAGATGGTTATATTCCCTTTCTCTCTTCCTAAGTGTGTGTCAGAGCCCCTGTGTGTGTCTTGGCTGCAAGTTCCCTTTATATAGGCCTTGTACTCCTGTATGATGTCATGATGTACAAAACCCAAAATCAGTGAAGTTGGCACGTTGGCATGTAAATCGAATGATTTGCAAATCCTTTTCAACTTATATTCAATTGAATATACTGCAAAGACAAGATGTTTAATGTTCAAACTGAGAAACTTTTTTTTTTTGGCAAATAATCATTAACTTAGAATTTAAAGGCAGCAACACATTTCAAAAAAGTTGGCACAGGGGCCTTTTTACCACTGTGTTACATCGCCTTCCCTTATTACGACACTCAGTAAACGTTTGGGAACTGAGGAGACCAATTTTTGAAGCTTTTCAGGTGGAACTCTTTCACACTCTTGCTTGATGTACAGCTTAAAGTTGTTCAACAGTTCGGGGTCTCCATTGTCGTATTTTACGCTTCATAATGCGCCACACATTTTCAATGGGAGACAGGTCTGGACTACAGGCAGGCCAGTCTAGTACCCGCACTCTTTGACTACTAAGCCATGCTGTTGTAACACGTGCAGAATGTGGCTTGGCATTGTCTTGCTGAAATGAGCAGGGTCGTCCATGAAAAAGACGTTGCTTGGATGGCAACATATGTTGCTCCGAAACCTGTATGTACCTTTCAGCATTAATGGTGCCTTCACATATGTGTAAGTTGCCCATGCCTTGGGCACTAATACACCCCCATACCATCACAGATGCTGGCTTTTGAACTTTGCACCTATTACAGTCCGGATGGTTCTTTTCCTCTTTGGCCCGGAGGACACGACGTCCACAGTTTCCAAAAACAATTTGAAATGTGGACTCGTCAGACCACGGAACACTTATCCACTTTGCATCAGTCCATCTTAGATGAGCTTGGGCCCAGCGAAGCCGGCAGCGTTTCTGGGTGCTGTTGATAAATGGCTTTCGCTTTGCATTGTTGAGTTTTAACTTGCACTTGCAGATGTAGCGACGAACTGTAGTTACTGACAGTGGTTTTCTGAAGTGTTCCTGAGCCCATGTGGTGATGTCCTTTACACACTGATGTCGGTTTTTGATGCAGTACCGCCAGAGGGATCAAAGGTCACGGGCATTCAATGTTGGTTTTCGGCCTTGTCCAGATTCTCTGAACCTTTCGACGATATTACGGACCGTAGATGATGAAATCCCTAAATTTCTTGCAATAGCTTGTTGAGGAATGTTGTTTTTAAACTGTACGACAATCAGCTCACGCATTTGTTCACTAAGTGGTGATCCTCGCCCCATCCTTGTTTTTGAATGACTGAGCATTTCAGGGAAGCTGCTTTTATACCCAATCATGACACCCACCTGTTCCCAATTAGCCCGTTCACCTGTGGGATGTTCCAAATAAGTGTTTGATGAGCATTCCTCAACTCTCTCAGTCTTTTTTGCCACTTGTGCCAGCTTTTTTGAAGCATGTTGCAGGCATCAAATTCCAAATGAGCTAATATTTGCAAAAAATTACAAAGTTTACCTGTTCAAAAATTAAGTAACCTGTCTTTGCAGTGTATTCAATTGAATATAGGTTGAAAAGGATTTGCAAATCATTGTATTCTGTTTTTATTTACTATTTACACAATGTGCCAACTTCACTGGTTTTGGGTTTTGTAGAATACTGACTGACATCACAAAGAAGAGTGTTGAAGGTGATAGAACACCCCAGATGGCTCTTGAAGAATCTTGCAGACAGTAGAACCTTCTAAATTACCCATTGGCTATTAGACATCTGAACTCAACTCGCTAGGTACAGCTGTAATGACAGTTGTATGCAACAAGATGAAATGCACACGGCACTTTAAACGACCGGATGTATTTTCTATGCTGCTGGTTTCTGCACTGTATTGTCTCTTGTTGTCCTCTTGTATGTGTTGTGTCTGTATATATTGAGCATGAACGAAGACAAATTCCTATCAACTTGTTGAAATGGCAATAAAGTTCTTGAATAAATGGAAGAATCTATGGAGTTCTCAGTCTCTAGTCAGGATGTTTACAAGCACTCATGAATATTCATTACCCTTACATGAGCACACAGAAACCACTGGCTGAGCAAAACAATACAATCAGGTGTCATAAACCCTTGTTACGTAACAGCTTCAAAAAGCAATCCACTATTTAAACGTGGTAGACAGGAGGTTAGTCAGAGGAAAGATTCAGTTATTTCTATTTCAACATTATAACCATGGAATCACAAGCTACCACTAGCAAAAACAAGAAACTATGAACCCTAGAGATCCAGCATTGCATCAAGTGGGGGGGTGGAAATCTTATGGTCTGGCAACCCTGGCAGTGTGAACATTCAGTATTGCAATTTGTTTTCAATTCTTTGTCACAACCATCCCACTAAAAAAATAACACACAGCTAGCGAGAACAATCCCTCAGACCACAGTCCTCAGGGCACGGGGGTGCTCACCATTGATGTTACTGCAGTCCTTGCGCAGGAACTCCAAGGCGTGTGGGTGGTCATGCTCCACAGACTGAGACACATCGATGATATAGGCGTCGCCGTTGTGGTACCTTCACATGGAACCAAAAATAAAAACAGACTGAGTGAAGCTGGTAAACCATGAGCCATACTGCAGTCAATGTCTACACCCTGGTTAGCTAGAACTTCCTGTATGTCAGGGGGGCATGTCATACTCACAGCATATTAAACTCGCTGAGGTCAGCGTGAACCAGACGGGCCGCCTGGTACATCCGTCGCATGTTCTGAATCACCTGCAGGTACAGTTCCCGGGCCTTGGACTCTGACAGGACTGCATTCTTCAGCAGGGGGGCCGGCCTAGAGGCAGGCGACACGCTTATCAACATCAACCATGCAAATTACTGCCATCACCCAACTAACCCACAACCTAACAGTACATTTCCGATGCAATCACATTCATTGTATTCATCTGAGCTGGAGGTTTTCCAGGGCTAGTGTAATGTGGAAAGAAGCCACTAGATGGCAGTATTGACCTTTTTTTTTTGTTAAGCCCAGTCAGGAGCTGGGTTTGGGCATGTCCTGGGCATGTCTGAGACGGAAAGTCCCAGAGAATAAAAAAAGTCTAAAAGGTGGGGGGGGGGGGCTGCAAAAGAGTATATAAAGGAGAGAAATTGAGAGGGTAAAGTAGTAGGAGCAATTGCAAGGAGAAACATACATTTGACCAGACCTGTCACTCTTTTCAAGCTGTGAAGCTTTTTGTGGATTTTGGCCTGTGTTTAAGCATTTTCCTCACCTGGACCATCACCAAGCAACCCCATCTCTAGGGACTGTAAATATTTTTTTTCTTGTATATTATCAATCTTGGTCAGTAGTATAAATTGTAGGTTTGCGTTTGACTTTGTTTCATTAAATCTGTTTGAGTTTTAAAATTTTGTCTGTCATCCATTGCTGTCATAAGTGTCATAACATATTGGGGCCATAACACTAGTCAATTAACTTGCACTTATAAGACTTGATATATAAATAAAAGGTGAATGCTCAAATAAACTGCGGAAAAAAAGTTTGGTCATAACTTGCTTTCTCTGTATAAATGCTTCCAACTGTTATGCATTTCCATGCTTCCTCCAATATCCCCCAATTCCCTCATTCAACGGTTCTCAATTTTGGTCCTGGGGCCTCCCTCTGCATGTTGGTTTTTGCTCCAACCACCATGCAAACATAGGATTTTACAGACTGTTTATTTGTCTTAAATGGGTGGATTTCATGTTTGCAGCTGTAACTTACCCAAGCCACATTTCGAGAGAAAAGTCCAAAGGGATACATACATATCATTCTTCCCGATGAATCCCATGACAAGGACATGGCTGCGAAGCATAATGGGTTCCGGACTGGGGATCTGGGCAGTCTGGAGCCTGATGACCAACACAAACGTACTCACTCACAAAACTGCATTTTTGATAATCCGATTTACACATTTAAACATCAAAACAGTCTAACCACGATTACACATCTCCCTGATTACTTTAATAGATTGTTTAAATTCAGCAAGGCAGTCAAAACATTATGAGAGCTCAAAAACAATTGCAAAGAAGTGTTTGCCACAAACATGACAATATCCTCCGCCGCCTCAATTTTATGTGTCTGTACGGACGGAGCCCAATACCTAGTGACAATGACCAATGTAAAGGCCTGGAATGTACAGAGGGGTAAGCAACAGGTCGGCAATTATAGCAAACCTGCTGGATGCAGGAGAAATGGGAACCAAGTGACTTTGGGCCAAATCTTCATGGCTAGAAGACTGGGTCGGCGCATGCTCCAAGTCAACAGTGGTGAGTACCTACCAATAGCAGTCTGAGGAGCGAATAACTATGAATCGGCAACAGAGTCTTGAGCACCCAGAGCTCATTAATGCACAAGGGCAATGAAGGCTATTCCATTTAGTCTGAATCAACAGAAGGGCTACAGAGGCACAAGTAGCCACAACTTTTTAAGATGGTTATGAGAGGCATGTGCCAAAACACAAAGGGGCTGTGCAGCTGCAGACCAGTCAGATTGCCCATGCTAACCCCAGTTCATCGTTGGAAGCACATACAATGGGCCAAGAAATTAAATAAAAGCGTGAGAGTCTAAACTGGACCCTGGAGCAACAGAAGGCTGCCTAAACTGATGAGTCCCATTTTCTACAGCATCATGTACACTGGCTTTACCTTGGGAGGAGATGGCACCAGGACGCAGAGTGGGAAAATAACAAGCTACCGAAGAAAGTGTGAAGCTCTGAGCAGTATTTTGTGGGGATATCCAGAATCCGGGCACTCGGGGGAATGTCAGTTTGGCATGTGCCACCAATCTAAACATTGTTGCAAACCAGGTAGCCCAATGACAATTTTAGTCCCTGATGCCTCACAGCACAAATTTATTGTGTTTTCCTCAGACAAATCCCAAAGAATACTAAAAGGTGTCGCCCAGGCGACTTTATTTCCCAAATCGCAGTCTGACTGAGCATCTGTGGGATGTGATAGAACAAGCCCTATCCACAGAGGCCCCGCCTAGCAGTTTACAAGATCTAAAGGATCTGCTGCCAATGTCTTGTTGACAGATACCAAACAGCACCATAAAGCCTTGGCAGGTCAAAGCCATTTAGACACCACGCTCAGCACCAACAGCATATTGGGCAGCTTGTCATAATATATTGGCTCATTGGTGTACAGTGCTGAGAAAAGGTTTTTACTCCCTTCCTGATTTCTTTTTTTTTTTTTTTTTTTTGCTTGTGTGTCACACTTAAATGTTTCAGATCAAATTAATTTTAATATTAGACAAAGATATCCCGAGTAAACGCAGAAAAACAGTTTTCAAATGATTTATTAAGGGGAAAAAAAGTTATCAAACCCTCTGTGCCAAAGTAATCCCCCCCCCCCCCTTGTTAAATCATGATAAACCCACTGATCTATATAGAATAACTGGATTGCTGACGTGATGGAGAACTGCGTTGGGAGGTCGAAGCAAGCGGAAGTGGTCGAGCAGCCATTTAACTATGCCAGGTAGTACGCAACAGTTCAATAGTATTCTATGGCACAGAAGCGTTGATGTGCAGCTTTCCAAAGCAGAGCGACATTTTTGGGGGGATGCGGCGAGACGATGCACTAGCTGTAGTGAAGACGGATACACATAAATAAACTTCAACGAATTTATTGCTTATTATTAGCCACTGGCGATCTACCTTAACGGTAGATAATGTGTCAACGTTAGCCCAGCGAATGTTTATTATTGGAACAATTCAAATTAATGTTCGCTAACGTGATCCATAAGGTTAGCCTAAAGATACCTAGATTACCAAACTGAAGTTAATTAAATCAATCAATATCACACAGCATAAATTAGATAATCCAGTAAAACCGTTGTGTAATGCTGTCTATAATGTTAGACCAGACTAACTGGACAATAAAACCAGGTGTTGACTGGTCTAATCATTAAGACAAATTTATACCAGCACTAAAAAGGGCTAACGTTCTGCTGACACTCAATTACCATTGATGGACACATTTAATTCTGCCAGATTATAAATGAGGATGTAACGTCAGAGCTTCTTAAATAGATAATGTGATTTCCACTCGACACTGAATGGTCGGTAGTTTTACATACAACTCTATAACTCACAACTCGCTTCGCTTCTCATGTGAACACTGATTTAGCGACCTTGATAAGTTTACATTGTGTTCTCTCCAGCGAACCCAATTTCGCTTCGTAGGAAAATCAGCAGAGCTTCATGGCGCAAGAGAAAACTCAATACAAGACATCCGTTGGAAGTTACATATGCGTTATGCGCGACTGAATCTCACACCCAGTGTTTCTAAAATAAAGACAACGGTTGACAAGATGCAAGCTTAGGGCTACTTTATTTTTTCATCAAGTTTTAAAATCCCCCCACACAGAATAATGCGTGCAGTATTGATGTCTTGTCTTCCTCAGTCTCAATGATTTTAACTTCAATTTCGTTGTACCACTGCCTCACTCAGGCGAGATGTAGAAAAATCTGCATAGATTTCCTATGGAACGCACTCATCGGTATGTGCATATTGTCAAATGCTGATGTTGTCCATTGAAAACCTTAAAAGGCACGTACAACTGCTGCCCACTGTAGTTAAATCTGCGGTCCATGAGGCATTTTTCATGCAGTCAGGTAGATCTGAGGAAGAAACATAAAATACCGCCTCTTCCGTGTCTGTGAAAAGATATCTTCTCAATTAATTATAACGTTGGCTGCAACGTGTTCAAGGCGAGTAATGCTCAGAAAGATTATAGATGGGCATACCAATATGGCGGCACGGTAACTTCAAAATTATGGACGTCATCAGCTATCCAGTTCTTATATATAGATCAGTGGATAAACCACATATTTCGAGTTCAATTTCCCTAGCCACTACAAAACCAGTTGAATCAAGAAATCACTTAAATAGAACCTGTCTGACAAAGCGAAGTAGGCTAAAAGATCTCAAAAAGCAACGCATCATGCCGCTATCTAAAGATATTCAATAAAAGATGAGAACCAAAGTAATTGACATCTTCAGTCTGGAAAGGGTTACAAAGCCATTTTTAAGGCGTTGGGACTCTAGCGATCCAAGGTGGGAGCCATTATCCACAAATGGAGAAATCTTGGAACAGTGGTGAACCTTTGCAGGAGTGGCCGGCCTACCAATATTACTCCAAGAGCACATCGACGACTCATCCAGGAGGATGAGTAAGAACCCAGAACAACATCTAAAGAACAGCAGGCCTCACTTGCCTGTTATTGTTGAGTCGTGAACTAAGAAAAAGACTGGGCCAAAATAACATCAATAGGGGAGTTCAAGGGCAAAACCACTGCTGACCAAAAAGAACAAAAAGGCTCGTCTCACATTTGCCAAGAAAATTCTTGATGATCCCCAAGACTTTTGGGAAAATATTCTGTGGACTGACAAGACTAAAGTTGAACTTTTTGGAAGGTATACGTCCCATTACATCCAGTGTAAAACTAGCAAAGCATTTCATAAAAAGAACATCATTCAAACTTGTTGGTGGTAATGTGATGTTCTGGGGCTGCTTTGCTGCTTTAGGACCTGGACGACTTGTCGCAATTGATGGAACCGTGAATTCTGCTCTCTACCAGAAAATCCTGAAGAACATCAAACAATCAGTTCTTGACCTCAAGCTCAAGCGCACTTGGATTATGCAGCAGGACAATGATCCAGAACATACCAGCAAGTCCACCTTTGAATGTCTTTAAAAAAAAAAACAAAATGAAGGTTTTGGAGTGGTCTAGTCAAAGTCCGGACTTAAATCCGATGAGATGCTGTGGCAGGACCTTAAACAGGACTTCATGCTCGAAAACCCTCCACTGTAGCTGAATTAAAACAATTCTGAAAAGAGGAGTGGGCCAAAATTCCTACACACTGATGTGAAAGACTCATTGCCAGCCATCTTGAATGCTTTACTACAAATGTTTTTGTCGAGGGTGGCACAACCAGTTATTAGGTTTAGGAGAAATTAATTTTTCAAATAGGGCCAAGAAGGTTTGGATAGCTTTTCCCCCCTCAATAAATAAAGTCATCATTTATACACCGCATTTTGTATTAACTCAGGTTATTTTTGTCTAATATTAAAATTTGTTTGATGATCTGAAACATTTAAGAGCAGCTCACTGAGAAAATCAGCCATTGGGCCCCAAAACATGGAGAGTGAAAGGTCACCGATTTTGATGAAACTTGGTGTTCGAGCAGTACTTGGCTAGTCAACAACTTTCCCCACATATTTCAGCATAGCATTTAGTGGTAGCCAGGAAAACCAGTCTCGTATCTCAAATGTGCCTGTCAGCCAGCAATAAATAAGAGCAAATTTGGCATTTCTGAGGGCAGAAAAATTGTCATGAAAACAGCAGTTCAAAAAAGTTTCTACTTAAGCATGAAGCAGTACAACTCCCCTTCCTGGCAAAGTTCAAATATTGGTGTTCAAGTCAATATTTTTTTTAAATTCAGAATTTTTTTGAAAGACGTGAAATGGCTTCATGAAAATGATCAAAAACCAAGCTCCATTAACATGTAAATTGTGAGTGAGAAGACCAGATCTGTGAGCTAATATTCACGTAATGTACCAAAAAACATAGTATCTTGCCATACCCGTCATACAATTTGCTCACATCACATGTATAATGTGCCTGGAGGAGCTCAAACTTTCCAAATTTCGTCCATTTCCAGCCAGCTCAGCAGGCGATTATTGTTTTCCTGCTGAACCCTACTACCCTAGCAAAGCTGATTGTACTTTGCTGGCAAGATCGATCGATTGAGATGAAAAGAGTGCACCTGTGAAATCGTAATTTGCAGTGGCGGGCGGTGGACAGAGAAAAAGGAGGGCAATAAACATGTCTTTAAACTGCTTATTAGCCTTGGTCTGTTTTCAGTCAATTTCCCTGGTAAAGGACACTTGAACTCTTCCCTCTCAGGTGGAGCTAATTGTCTTCGTTAAGACGAGAAACCAAACGCACCAGTTGAACTCAGAAAAAGAGCGCATTTCAATCTTTTTCAATTAAACAATCATTACGCACACGTTTGACAACTTGCTTAGGATGTGACAAAATTTAATGCAGAAAATCCACAGTGGTGTTTTTTGGGACGAGTTGCCTATTAAGGCATGTGAATTAAAAATTTTATAGAATTTACACTGCCCGGCCAAAAAAAAAAAAGTCGTACACTGAAATATTTAGTTGGAACCCCTGTAGCTTTGATTACAGTGCATATTCTTTTTGTCATTGTTTTAACATCTATATGCAATGCCAGAACATTTATTTTAGATCAGAAATGCCATAATTTTTGGCCTAGATCTTGTCTTCTCGACATAATGGTTGAACCACTGTGGTCTTTCTTGAGCACATCCCAATAACGTTTAATGTGTTTAAGGTCAGGATTTTGTGGTGGCAAATTTGTTTGTGAAAATGATTCCTCATACTCGTTTCTGTCATTCATGGTTTTCTTTGCTAAATACAGGCCAATAATTTGCCCGTTCTGAAATACTGTAACATCTTTTCCACCATCAGGGGATGTGTCTTCCAACATGATTTTTTAAGAAATGAGTAGCGACACGCTTCATCAGTCAGGGTAAAATGATTATTGCCAGCTGAAACATATTAATAACCACAATAATGATCCAATTATAGAATTTGTTCGTTAATTTCCAAATGGTGACTTTTTTTTTGGCCGGGCAGTGTATTATTCATTCACCTAAACATTTCATAATAGGGAAACAAACATGTTGCCCCTAGAACAATGATTGAGATCGGGTCACTAACTTCATCTGTTTCAAAGGAGTGTTTTCCACTCGCCCAGTTTTCAAAGTTCACATTTTCACTCGGATTTTCTGAGCACTTCTTGAAAATGGGAATAAGTATGTGTGAATGTATTGGTAGTTGATATGAAAAGCAGTGAACCATGGGAATATCTTAACAAGTTATTGAAGTCACTCTACAGAATTATGTCATATGATGACAGTGAATGGATGATCTGCAGATGTGCAGGGGTCTGATCAATTTACCATTTTAACTTGTTCTGTTTCATGAAAGTAGGGCCACATTGGTGGGAAAAGTATTGGCACTTCATCTGAAAGGTAACAACTTTTAGAGAAATTAATGTGGTCCACACAGGTCAGTCTTTGATAGTCAGATGATGACAGGGTCTGTGGATGACTTGCAGATGTTCAGGGGTCTGATGAATTTCCCCATTTTCACTTGATTTTCCATTTTTTTAAATCAAAATAAGGCCACATTCAAGTGGAACATACTGGCACATAAAATATAAGACAACACTTTTTAGCGATATTTACATGATCTACAGGGGTCACCCTTTAAATGGCAGATGATGACAGTGTCTATGGATGATCTACAGATGCGCAGGGATCTGATGAATTTCCCCGTTTTCGCTTGATTTCCCGTTTCTTCAAAATAGGCCCACATTCGTGTGGAACATACTGGCACATGAAATAAAAAGCAACAATTTTTTTAGATATTCAGATGGTCTTAAGGAGCGTCTCATTACATGTAATGTATTGACTGGGTCTGAGGATTGTCTGCAGGTACAAGGGGAGCATGTCAATTTCACTGTTATTACTAAATCTTGCTATATCTAAAAATCTGCTCAAACTGTATAACTCACAGATTTACCCAGCATAAGATGCAAGCAGATTTTATTCAATGAATCGGAAGCGAAGATGTCCCCCCTTTAATATCTATGTAATGAAACAGCCAATCACGGTCAGCTCACTGACAGGACACCAAGCAATGTTGCCAATATTTCGCATTTTTCCCCATTTCTGAAAAGAGTATAAACTTAATGACACAAAAGACACAACCGTGTATTACAGTTGCAATGCACCAATAGATGTTACACATGTACAAAAACAGTGGAATTTGGCCATTTTATTGATATATATATTTTTCATGTGTGGCTTAAAACCATCATCCTCTATCCTAATGTGAAAATGATGCAAATTTGACCACATTGAGAGGCCACACTGGCTGAATTTAGCCCTTTTTTTAACAAAGCCTGTTTCCATGTCAACCAAAATTAATATTGTTAAAACAACTGCTGCATTTGTCATTTTTCATCATAATAAGCATGTGTGAAAAGTTTCATTAAGATCTGCCGACCCGGACTTTCCAGGCCTGGAAATATACGACGGCACTCGCGGCATTTGCTGCCGAATTCGACAGAATCGCCGCCGATTGTACTATTAAACGACGGCAACCTTTTGCCGTCGAAAAAAATCTTGTTTGTCTTTCTTCTTCATCCCCATTCTCCGGAATCTGGTCTAAAGTACAGTACAATAACTGGTCAGAGTGTGTCATCTAGTGATACAATATTGTAGCTGCATGCATAAATTAGCAGCTCCATGTACGCTGGCATTAACATCTGCACAAAGCGGCTAAGATACTCTGCCGAACACCGTTGTGGAAGTGGAACATACTGGCACATAAAATATAAGACAACACTTTTTAGCGATATTTACATGATCTACAGGGGTCACCCTTTAAATGGCAGATGATGACAGTGTCTATGGATGATCTACAGATGCGCAGGGATCTGATGAATTTCCCCGTTTTCGCTTGATTTCCCGTTTCTTGCATGCATGCATAAATTAGCAGCTCCATGTACGCTGGCATTAACATCTGCACAAAGCGGCTAAGATACTCTGCCGAACACCGTTGTGGAAGTGGAACATACTGGCACATAAAATATAAGACAACACTTTTTAGCGATATTTACATGATCTACAGGGGTCACCCTTTAAATGGCAGATGATGACAGTGTCTATGGATGATCTACAGATGCGCAGGGATCTGATGAATTTCCCCGTTTTCGCTTGATTTCCCGTTTCTTCAAAATAGGCCCACATTCGTGTGGAACATACTGGCACATGAAATAAAAAGCAACAATTTTTTTAGATATTCAGATGGTCTTAAGGAGCGTCTCATTACATGTAATGTATTGACTGGGTCTGAGGATTGTCTGCAGGTACAAGGGGAGCATGTCAATTTCACTGTTATTACTAAATCTTGCTATATCTAAAAATCTGCTCAAACTGTATAACTCACAGATTTACCCAGCATAAGATGCAAGCAGATTTTATTCAATGAATCGGAAGCGAAGATGTCCCCCCTTTAATATCTATGTAATGAAACAGCCAATCACGGTCAGCTCACTGACAGGACACCAAGCAATGTTGCCAATATTTCGCATTTTTCCCCATTTCTGAAAAGAGTATAAACTTAATGACACAAAAGACACAACCGTGTATTACAGTTGCAATGCACCAATAGATGTTACACATGTACAAAAACAGTGGAATTTGGCCATTTTATTGATATATATATTTTTCATGTGTGGCTTAAAACCATCATCCTCTATCCTAATGTGAAAATGATGCAAATTTGACCACATTGAGAGGCCACACTGGCTGAATTTAGCCCTCTTTTTAACAAAGCCTGTTTCCATGTCAACCAAAATTAATATTGTTAAAACAACTGCTGCATTTCTCATTTTTCATCATAATAAGCATGTGTGAAAAGTTTCATTAAGATCTGCCGACCCTGACTTTCCAGGCCTGGAAATATACGACGGCACTCGCGGCATTTGCTGCCGAATTCGACAGAATCGCCGCCGATTGTACTATTAAACGACGGCAACCTTTTGCCGGCGAAAAAAATCTTGTTTGTCTTTCTTCTTCATCCCCATTCTCCGGAATCTGGTCTAAAGTACAAAACAATAACTGGTCCGAGTGTGCTATCTAGTGATACAATATTGTAACTGCATGCATAAATTAGCAGCTCCATGTCCGCTGGCATCAACATCTGCACAAAGCGGCTAAGATACTCTGCCGAACACCGTTGCTCTACTCGAATGCGCCATATGCAGATAATCCTTAAATGAGGAATTACATTCATATTCTAATGCATAACGTGTAACGAAGTGGTCTGTGTCAAAGTAACGAAGTGCAAGTATACTTTTTATCTTTTAAATGTTTTTAATTTCGATTTTTTAAATTAAATATCTTTATCTCCTCAGCATTTTTTTGCTGTAGTAGAACACAAAAATGCCATGGAGAGCCCTTCATCTCCACAGCATTTCTTTTTAGAAATGCTGCTGTAAGCAAATTGGGAATTTCCAGGCCTGCTTTCCACCCCATTGTGGATTCTCTCAGTCTGCTGCTCTTAAGTGAGACAAATGCGCAAAAAAAAAAAAAATCAGGAAGGGGGCAAATACTTTTTCACAGCACTGTGAAAAACAATTTTTGGTACAATTTATTTATTTTTTTTAAACAGACAGGCAAATTTGACACTTCTCTGGGGGAAAAAAATGAACCCATGAATGTGCACTTTGACCACAGCCTGGGAAAGGCTTAATATAACACACTAACTCCTAAACTTCACTCTTGAAGGACACCTACCGTAAACTCCTTTGAAGTCATTTAACATTCATAATAAAAATTTGAATGAATTTTGCACTGACACATTCTGAAATTACATCAGCTTGCATATTAGCCTTCCCTCCAGTACCGCAGAGGTCGAATTTGCGAGAGCTCAGCCCACAGGAGATGGATGAAAAAACCACCAGTAAAAGCAATACTGCCTTGAATATTACTAACTGTACTAGGCTATATATACACTATATAAGGAAAGCACCGGTAGTTGTTCAACCAAGGCACAAATTCAGCATGGCAAGTTTACAGAATCTATATACCAATCAGTATACTTACAGATAATGTAAATCTTACAACTCAAAACATTACACCATCAATGTACTAAAGAGGAACTAAAAAGGGGTTTGAAGTTTCGATATTTGTGTTTTAGTGGCAGATAACGGATTAAATTTTTCAAAAAATAAAATCAACTTGAGAGATTTGGGCAAGAAGTATGTTTGTAGAGGCCCTTCATTTCTGCACCTAAATTGTCAGAAATCCGAAAAGCGTGATCGTATATGTGAACACCTGACGTCATTCTGAGACTCTTTACAGGGTACAAGCAAGCCTTCGTGCTACATACAGGCACAGAACTGTTCGCTTACAACGTGAAAAATCTGATAATGGCTTGATGTATGGCTTGCGTCTTGCCTTCACAAAAAATCAGTAGCAACAAAAGATTGAAATAAATTTATTTTTTTAATGCAAAATACGGCTTGTGTTGCTGCAGTAGCTACTCGACTTAGAGTCAGAAGTAGAGGCTGCATTCAAATTTTGGGATCTTGCTGTCTATTTACACAAGCAGGAAGATATACAGAGAGGTAGAGAGAACACGATAATAACAGATGTTAGCCCCAGAAAATCTAAATAATTAAAAGCAGTTCAGAGAATAGACTGTTTATAGCCTAATGGTTCAGAATAGCATAAGTCACCAAATAACAGTAGTGGTCTTTCGACAGTATCAAAGGCCTTTGGAAACCTCACCTTCAAACGCTTACTAACCAAATTAGCAACAGTTGCTCAGACTAATTGGTAGAACCGACGACAGTCTAATTTATTTTCGATAGCATTATCATACATTGCACCACAAAATGATGAGTTTTCTTCCACACATCAATGACGTTGCAAAATGTCCATGATTTCAGTGTAACAAGTTGGTTTATTTTCCCCATGTTCATTATCTAATGACATGTGAACGGACATAAAACAGGATAAACTTTTGAAATTTCTGATTTGATCAGCAAGATTTACTTTATCTGCTTATTCAACCCCCATCAAACTCTGATGCGGGAGTAGTGAAGCTTTTCCAGTTTAGACTCAATAGGTCTCATTCATGAAACGTGAGCAGAACGAATTTGTGAATAAACTGTTCGCAGACGGAAATCTACGTGCATCTCTGCATTCATCAATATTTTAGTAGCTCCGATCTTTTCGTAGCTACTAACAAAATCTACACATGCTGCTGGCCGCGCGTAATGCTTGTGTACATCTAAGAATTCACATAAATAGTGCTTGTCACTATTGGAAATTACAATTTTTATTCATATTGCGCTCTCTTACGTACACAATACGCAGGTGTATTTGAAACACATGATATAGCATAAACATGACAAACGATTAAAAATATGACACATTTAGTTAAATTTGTTGGCAATTAGCAGGTTTAAGATCTAGATTAGGTTCATGATTGTGAATTTTCTATGTGAATCGATTCAATAGATTACACATTCTTTCTACATGTTGAATGATGATAATAAAAAAATTAAAGAGGAGGCACGTCGCTGTCTCCGTCAGGTATAATTCCTGACAGAGAAGTCTCCCCAATTCTGCCAGCAATGCGCTCGTCTGCAGTTGATAGTTCGTCCCATGAATAACAAAAGGTCGCAAGTGACATTCCTGATGAAACCTGTTTTTCCGCACCACTAAGTACTAGAGCCGCTGTAGAAAAACAGGTTTCATCAGGAATGACTCTTGCAACCTTTTGTTATTCATGGGAGGAGTTGTGACTGTGAGCCTCCACCTCCTGTGGCTGATGTATTTTTTGTGTGCGCTTATGCGTTTCTTTGCCTCCAGTTTCATGTCAAACCATTAACACTTCACCTCAGATATCGTTCTTTGGACTACAGAGACAACATTAACGGCATCCGTCTCCTCCCTCCAGGCCTTCGCTTTGCCTGTCCCTGTCACACCACTGCTAACAGATGAAAATAAAACGTTTTCCTTGACTCTTCCCAAAACGATTTACATTGGAATAATTCTTTTTTCTTTCTCTCGCTTTCTTTGTTTGCGCCATGACTGACAGGTCTACTGGATGCATCTACCCCTCCTTATATGGTGGTCATTGGCAATTCATGGGCGGGGATTTATACCAATAGCTGATTACCGGGAACGCGCTGTCACTTGACGATGGATTGGCGTTCATGATCATACACACGAGTTTACGATCAAATCTGTTTTCCGCGGCGTTCATGAATCCGGAGGTAGGTTTTTAGTAGCGTAGGCTTTTATGTGCAAATCTACGCACAAATTTACTAACGTTTCATGAATGAGATCCAGTAAGTGTAGTTTGAATCGAATTTGGTGAGCAAATGCATGAAGCTTTAGAGAGCTTACCTTATCAGGTTTCTCATTTCCTTCTCAGCCCAGGTCCGCACCATTTTCCTTGGGTTCCCTTTGCAGTATCCATGACGAAACCTACAGGAAATACTCTCAGCGCATAGTATAATGTACAGGTCTGACTGATGAGACTTCAGCAATAATGCCTAAATTCTCATTCACTTTCAAGAGAGGTACATATAAAACCAAGTCAACACACGACTCACCTGAACTCCCCACTGACGTACTTGTCCCGATCCTTGAATTGCAGAATAGAGGTCTTATAGATTTTGATTGCCCTGCTCTCTCCTCCAGCAGTGCTTGCATGGTAAACATTTGCCTATATGGGGGGGGGGAGGATTTGTTGCAATATACAGTTTTGCCAAGAACGTCTCCTCATTCAAAGCATCCATTTAAAGAAATTCTATTTGGCCACAGAAGGGCCATATGCTAAATCAAGCAAATCAGTAAGCCATAAAACTTCATTTTGAAATAGACTTGAATAAATACATGTGACAAGATCACTTGCCTCCTTGCCAGTACTAATGCAGCCATTGATTTCTGATATTACACCCCTGGTCAACATCTTGAAGAGAATCATACGTGTTCTTGGGTCCAAAACCTGGTAATTACAGAAGATAAGTCACAAAAAAAACAAAGAATGTCTTATGTTTATACTTAGGGCTGCACAATAAACAGTAATTATTTTCAGCTATAGCAAACCTGTTCCACTGTAGCCCGGTCAGCCTTGTCCTTCACTCGATACCTACAGGTAAGAAAAACAGAAACTAAGACGATTAAGACCAACACTGACAGGATCCTTTGGAGTCTTACCTTAGGGTAGAGATTATTATTATTATTATTATTATTATTATTATTATTATTATTATTATTATTATTATTAGCCACAGTAGGGAAAAGTAACAAATCAAGACTGAAAGAAAACAAAAAAATATCCACATACGTATCTGCATCCCTTTGCCTTTGCATCTCTGTAACCTTGTTGATCACAGAATCTGCGTAGTTCAGTTTATCTGACAAAAGAATCAGAGCCAGATTGTTGTGTACTACCTTGTACAATCATCAACCACATGCTACAACTTCTTTAGCAGTAGTTGAAAACACAGCCCAGACTAACTTAAAAAAGCAAGACAGCATATTGCCTGTTTGTACAGCAACACAATCAAACTTAATATAACAATAAAATAAGCTCCATCTTTACATGTGGGCCCTTACCAAGGTTAATTTTATGCTCAAACTTCCTCAGTGCCTTGTCGGTTGGGGTTGACATCTTTGTTGATTTGCAGCTAGGATTTTGTTTATTTGCCTGAGAAAGAATAAAAATCACCAGATCAAACAAATTTAATCGCTTTCTTCCCTCTGGCAATGCGCACCAAAACCTACAACGTTGGCTTAATTACACAGCAAGCTGTGTTAGATACAAGTTATAATGACGTTGCCAGTCCGATTTTAGTACTGTGCATTCCATAGTCGTTTTACGTGGTCTACTCAACGACATATTCCAAAACAGCGGTCACCAGCCTGTTCCTAAAGATCTGCCGTCCTGTAGGTTTTCACTCCGACCCTGGCTAAGCGCACTTCCCACATAAGCAAGCGAGCCCACTTAGCAGCAAATGTATATCAAATGTTCCAGATTGAGGTTGCAATGAAAACCCTCAGGAGGGTTGTCTTCCATTAGCGGGGATGTATTACACTGTTACCTGCTGATTAAGCCCTGTTCTAAGGGCTGTGTAACGCTTAGTTAAGTCTCCCCCATTCTCGCTCCAGTCCCACTCGTCGTCATCCTCGTCCTCATAATCATCATCAACTTCTTCCTCACTTTGGTCGTCGACTCGTGCAGTCAGATTCACACCGCTCAGTTCTGCCTGAAGCGCCGGTATTTCTCCAGTTGATGGGTCACAACTACACTCCTCACTGTATGGAGATAAGGGAGGTGTTCGAATACAAATGATGAAGTCCTAAACAGTTATCGATCATCCAACAGTCCAGAGCCGAGCATATCATTGCTGAGAAATTAGCTACCTAGCTAGTTAGGCAACACAATGTAATTTATACATACCACTCGGATTCATCCGCGTCGTCAAACTGGCCCGGTACAACCTGAGCCTCAGACATGACGACTGGACAAAAAAGTATTTACAATACAAAATATAGTCTTCGTTCACACAGAAAGACTGTCACTGATATGTAAAACACACGCTCTTTCCTGTGTAATTTCAAGAACGTGGCGACGGAAACTGCTAAGGCTCAAAATGCACCCCACGGCTGCCAACTTAGTTAAACGCGTTTGTGTGAAATTATTACACTGCCCGTCCTTTAACCCTTGTATGGTGTTAGGATTTTTGTTACTCAGCCAGTGTTCATGGGTCTGGGACCCGCTAGGGTTTTGGGTTTTCAAAATTGTTTGATTGTGTTGTTTTATGTTAAAATGCTCAACAGATGTTTACTTCATCCCAATTACAAGTCATATGAACAGCAAACATGGTTTGATGAAAACTGAAAACGGGTCTCACAGACCCAACCACCATACAAGGGTTAACATTGAGCACGGCGCACATTCGTCGTGGAATCGTTTCGACAATGTTATAACATTTATTTCCGACCAGATTTGCATTCATATTTGGCCGAGATATTGTGTTAACGATGGGTGAGTCAAATAACTCCCTTGAGCCCTTTCCAGCACATCCCTAAGACTTTCGATTGGTTAGGAACTCTCTATTACTGGGTACTTTGACACTAATTCCATGGTACTGTATTTGTAAACTATGTCTGCACCAAAAATTCCCATGAAAATACACACAGTAATAATTTTAGGCTTGTTTTCTGATGCAGACCTTGATTTTCAGACAGTTTCTGCCACACCCACAATTAGGTCCAATTTCCATGGGATTGACACATCAAATTGCTGACATCATATAAAGAACAAGATTTTCTATTACTGCCTATGGGACACAAACTGCAGTAAGTTTATAAAATTGTTATTTTCTCGTGAAATTTTGGGAAATGGAGGAGCAAATGCCTCCCAGGTGCTTTGTAGCAGTTTGTAGTAACATAGCCAAAGAAGGAGTCAGCCTTCATCGATTTCCAAAAGATGAAAAAGTAAATAAAATTTGGGCGTCTCGGGTGAAACTGACTCAGGCAAAATGGCAAGGACCAAGCAACAATAGTGTGATTTGTAGCGACCACTTCAACGATTCCAACTTCGAGGATGAAGGGTTTAATCTGAGTTCACGATGAAAAAGAGGAGAAAAATCAAGCCAGATGCTATCCCGAAAATTAAAAGTCCATTCGAGGAGAGAAGCACAGAGGAAAAGGAGAGAAAGAATAGCTGACCAGGCACTGAAAAACAGAAGAAAATGAAGGTAAGCTGCTAATGAACAATTATAACGCGTTAGCAACACCAGCGCTTCAGCAGGGCTTTCGTTTTAAACACTATAAGAGCTTAATAGAGCGCTGGCTGTGGCTAGCACTTAGCAGGCTTTGGCTTGCATTCCCCACGTTTAACGCTGTCTCTTCGCCAGCGCTCTATTAAGCTACATTCACACAGGACACGAAACGCGTGTATTCGCGTCTTTGCATTGATTTTGAATGTAATCTGTTTTGCCCTTTTGACACAGTAGTTCCTTTAAGGTCCAGACGCTTAGGTGGCCATTTTACGTGTAAAATGCCCGAAGCTCCATGAACCATTCTTCCTCAATTTGAGCCCAGTGAATCTTGGCTTTGTCATCCTGGATTATGCCTGTGCCATTAGGGATTTTAAAAATCCATTGATGGGTTACTGGTCATACAGAATATTGAGGCAGTCCGCTGAATTAATTTTATTGCTGCAGAACAGTGCTGAGCTAAGACCTGACCCCAGATCATAACACTATCTTCAGAAGCTTGTACAGTGGGCACTATGCATCGCTTCATTGACTTCCTTTCTTACCCTGACATGCCCATCACTCAGGAATAGGGTAAATCTGGACTCTTTAGACCACTTGAGCTTTTTCCATTGCTCCACAATTCAATCTCTATGCTCCCTGGCAAACTGAAGTAGTTTTTTCCCTCCAACAAAAGCCTGTAACAAGTGGCTTTCTTGTGGCCACGCAGCTGTTTAGTCCCAATCCTCCTAATTCTTGTTGTATTGAGCATGTGGAAATGCTCTAACCTTCATAATCACACATAACTATTAGTTGTACTGTTGACATTTTTAAAGATGACACTTCATCCATTATCTTTCCAGGTTTTAATAAATTGTCGGACAGTTCCTATCCTTATTCCAGTGATTTCGACTATCTCATTACTAGTTTTCTTTGCTTGATGCTGATCAATAAGTTGCCCCTCTTGAAAAACTGTAACATCTTGCCAACAATCTTGCCATCCATTTCCCGACATGGTTGTTTAAGAAAAAAGAATTTACGCACTGAATCAGTCAGTATTAAATAATTACTGCCAGCTGAAACAAATTCTCGACAATAATAATTCAATCATAACCTCTTGAGTATTTGCTGATTTAAATCCAAGATTTTTTTACTTTAATTCATTAATTTATTTTTTTGGACGGGCAGTTTATTTACCCAGCTGATGTTTTGCTGGGACAGGGTGAAACTGAAAACATGCGAGGCGATGATCTTCAGAGGGGAGGTCACTCGGAGCAGCCAGCTACCCGGATGAGAACTATGCGCCATCTGTAATAGGAGCATGAGCCCGGCTGTATCTTGAGCTAGCTCACGCCTCAGAGTTGACATTACTGCTACGATAGTCTGGTTTCCCGAGACAGTGGTTTGCTGAACTTGTGAGAGATAATCATTATGAAGTTACTTCCAAAATTACTATTGTTGTTGCTGCTTGCTTTCCCCTCAACGATTCTTTTGAAAGGTGAGTGTATTACGTTAGCTAGCTAACCTCACACCTCGGGAAGCGTGTTAGCGAGCTAGCCAGTAGCTCTCTACTTGGTTCATCTTATTGGCTAATTTAGTGATGCTTTTCATTAATATTTCGATGTGGTTGATGGTTTCAGAATTTCTGGCTGTCTATATTGAATAGCTTACGTTAGCTAAGTCAGGTAACTTACGTGCCCTGGCTCAACCCGATTTTAAATCGTATTCAATTAAGTGATTCCTCCATTTGTAGAAGAACAGTTTAAATGGAACAGTTGCTGAAATGTAGCTAGCTTGCTAGCCAGAATTAATCTGGCTGAGTATGATAATGTTGGCTGACTAGCGTTAGCCAGCTACTTTGCTACAGCTAGCTACATCTGATCAGATTTTCCCCTGTAACCTGTGACCTAATAGCTCCAGCAATGCTATTTTGGGGAAAATCGCAAATTGGCAAATATCTGTACTAAACAACTTGGCTTGCTGTAGTTTGTGAAATTTGTGGATTTCTTTGAATTTGGCCCTGTGTTTGGGCTGACGTGTCCCTATGCGGTGTACAGCGATTGTCAAAATACTGCACATGTTCTCTGGTTGACGTTACTGATGCCAACATGGGTTTGCTTATCTTCGGTTTAAGTTACGTTCCGTTATTGTAGCCACCGTCAGGGTGTTTTATAATTGTGTACCGGACTAAAGTCGCCTGCTCATGGCTAAAACAATCTCACCGTCTTGATCACAAAATCCCGAAACGCAGCACCAGACTCTTCCCTGCTAATGATCAGGTCTGACAACGTCGGCCACATACAAAGACCCTAATATAATCTCTCGCTCCCCATCCCGCGGCCCGCTCATCTCTTGGTGACCAGGTTAAACTAACGTTGCCTGTAGCTGATGGGGAACGTACCAGGGTTCGATCTCCTATTTTACGTCTTAAGATGCTGTCACACCGGACGCGAAACGAATTATTCGCCCGATAGATTACATTCAAAGTCGATGCAAAGACGCGATTACACGCTTCGTTTCGCGTCCAGTGTGAAATCGGCTTTAGTCGGAAAGAACTGCAACCATTAGCTTGCTGATTCTAGTTATTGCATTTAGCCAAACTGGCCGGCTTGAGTTATGCACGCGGTTGCCTCTGCATTTCCCTTATCCCGATTGGGTTAGTCTCTGTGAGTTGGTAAACTTCTGCTATTCTTGCCATTTTTGTGCGAAACTGACTCTTACAGATGATGAAGTAGATCATCGAAAAGTTATGGAGAATTAGAAAACCGAATGAAGTCACTAGTCTGCGACGGCACTGTGGCACAGTGACTAGCGCTGTTGTCTCTACGTGAAAGTCTTGGGTTCGCATCCAATTTAGGACCTTACTGTGCGAAGTTTACATGTTTTCCCGTATTAGCGTGGGTTTTATCCGTGTCCTCTGCTTCGTTTCCTCTCACAGTCCAAAGACATGCATGTCAGGCTAATTGGAGAAGCAACTTTGCCTAAAAGTATGAATGGGTAGTGTGTGATCCCCACTGTGCTCTGATAGTGCGCATATTGGCAGGATATGAACTTAAGGAAGTGAAAGTTCAACACTTAAGCCTAATGAGTCAATCACACTTTTTTTTTTTTTTTCCAATTTATGATTTAGGGATGTGTACTAAATGTTTGCTATTCGTTATGGATGGTTACTGTCTAATATTCTGTTTCAGCATAAGCTTTGAGTTTACCTTTGAATTTTCATTGATTTTTCTCATCCAGGTCCTGTGGTTGCAGCCCAAGATGCAACTGAGGATGAGGAGGCAGCTGATGACATTACAGCTGAAGATGAAGATGATGAAGCTGAAGTAGAGGACGATGAGAACACTGAATTGGTGAGATGTTAAGAAGCTGCATTGCTGCCACATAATGTGTCAGTAGTTACCTGCCGGGTTTTGTGATTGCTGGATTTGCGCTCTATGCCATATGTTATATTCTGTCACAGTTTCAGCACTGTTTGACTAACAATCAAGTCACGGTTGCAGTGTGTGAGTAGATCCTTACAAGTGCAAGATTTGTGAGCAGTAGAAACAATCATTTCCATACCTGGACAGCAAGTGATGTGTACTTAGAGTTTCTATTCCCCGTGTGCGCACTTTTAGACGGAGGAGAAAGAGGAGGAAGAGGAGGAAGCCTCTTCAGGGGAGATGAAGGCCTCCCCGCACGCTGACACCACTATCCTTTTCGTCAAGGGAGAGGGTAGGCCTGCTTGATGAAATTGCTTACATTTTTTTCCCCACTTTATCAAAGCGACATTCTCTCAGCCCTTCATTCAGCCCCACTTTTAAGACTCATTTGCACTTCTCTCTGTACTCAGACTTTCCCGCCAACAATATCATCAAGTTCCTGGTGGGCTTCACCAACAAGGGCAGCGAGGAGTTCGTGATCGAGTCCCTGGATGCCTCTTTCCGCTATCCCCAAGACTTCCAGTTCTACATCCAGAACTTTACGGCCCTCCAGCTGGGCACAGTGGTGCCACCCCAGCGCCAGGCAACCTTTGAGTATTCCTTCATCCCTGCCGAGCCCATGGGAGGGCGCCCTTTTGGCCTGGTCATCAACCTCAACTACAAGGACAGCACTGTGAGTGGCATAAAGCTCTGCTATACCTAGAGTTGAGAAATGGTCCCATTTTGGTAGAATTTGGCTTTGTGTGGTTGTTGGGGGGTTTTTTTTTTTTTTTAAACTGTGCTAATGCTTCACTTGCTCTATTAACCAGCTCAGGGTGTTTGATGGAGATAAGTGTGACTCTGGTCTCTTCCACAAAGTAAGGGGCTGTCCATATACACTCCCGTCTGTGAAGCATGTGCTTTCTCAGTTCATTTTAAGGAAGCCTTGCTATTCAAGCTAGATCTAATTTGATGATGTCAGTTTGGTTGATGGCCTTCACAGAAAGAATGGAAGTTTTTTTCCTAAGTCCAGTTGAGGAATTGCTGCAAACAAACGTGGTTGCATTCGATAGTTGAATGCATGTGACCTTTTTAAAAATAAGATTAATTGGTACAAATTTTAAGTGAAACTATGAAAACGTCCTCCCCATCGGCCAAAGTGGCTCGTCTCTTATCTGCGCGGGACATTCATCTTGTTGAGTCTTGTGGAAACTGATGTTTGTGGTGGTACTGATTTGTCATTGTGTGCTCTTTTAGGGGAATGTTTTCCAGGATGCTGTCTTCAACCAGACTGTGACGATTACTGAGCGGGAGGATGGCCTGGATGGTGAAACGTAAGCAACTGCCTTCATTTGCAGCTTGTTGGTGTCGTAGTGGTCTTGCGGCTTTTCACCTTAGTGAGGTGAGGCGGGACAGTTATACCAGGTATTTGCGGTAGGTGCTCTTCATTACAGAAGATGCACTTCCTTCCCTCTCACACACATGGTTTCTCTCAGCTTTGATACAACAATAGGCCAGTATTAACAATGAACTCCTTTATATTTCAGCCATCTAACATCAAATGCTTCAGAATTTTCAATAAATTGTTCGAGGATTGTAACGATGGAACATGCTAGACTGCTGTTCCTATATAATCATGTGACCATTTCCTTCATTATGTCAGGATCTTCATGTACGTTTTCCTGTCTGGTCTGGGTCTGTTGGTGGTGGTTGGGCTGCATCAACTGCTGGAGTCTCGGAAGGTGAGAAAATGCGCCTGCATGAACATGCGTGCACACACATGCAAGGTGCTCTGCTCTGCAGAAGATTGCAACTAATGGAGAAATGGCTGTGAAATGGGGAGTGAGTGGCTAAATGTGACTACCCTACAGAGAAGGAGACCTGCTCCTAAAGTGGAGATGGGGACGACCAGCCACAACGATGTGGATATGAGCTGGATTCCTCAGGAGACCCTCAACCAGATTAGTAAGTCAGCATCTTCATTACCTCCCAATGTTTTTGTCTTGTATCAGTTTAGCACAAATGAGACTTCTTGTCTTTCCGTAGTGCTGAGGGTTTTCAGTGAATTTGTGTGGATGATGCGCTGCAATTGCCGTAAGAGTGTAAGTGGTCGAGTTTAAGGGCCGTTGAGGAGAAATGGCACCTCTGCACCTCTCTGGTGGCACTGAGAGCTGTTAAATTAAAACCTATGTTCAGACTCTGCATGGTCAAGGCACTAATGTTCACTACCACTCCCTGTAACTACCCTTCATGTCTCAGTCTGGCTCACTGTCCCCTACTGTAAAGGCCCTTGCATGTCACTTCCTCTTCCTGTGCACTTAATGCAACTCCTCTTAATTTACACATTTACTGGCACGGAAACTTACGGAATTGTAATGCAATGAATAAAATGGTCGTCTTTGGCTGGGTGTAGAATGTCTTGGGTTTATTCCTGGGGGTTTTGCTGGTGATCTAACCCTCTGTGCTGTCTTCCCTTGGTTCTCCTACTCTTTCTCTCTTCCTGCCTCCCATGGCTCCTCAGTGCAGAGCAGACGAGGTGAGGACCCTCACTGCCCCTTTCAGGGTCACTTGATGGTGTTGTGTGATGAATGTGACGTTGAGGTGCTGTGCTGTTTGTGACTGCAGTAGTACTTTGGGTTCTGCCCAAGCTCAACCACACCAGCTCCTGGGGAAACGAGCGTTTGGTAACTCCCATCGTGCAGTTCTTTAGTCCTTGCATTTTGTGATATACCATTTGTAATAAAATTGTTTCTATTCCAGTGTTAACACAGGTAAAAAAAAAATTTTTCCCCACCTTTTTCCTGAGAACTTTTCCTTGTCATTTACCCCCATCCCATGTGTATGCTCAGAGTAGTCTCATCCATGAATTGGAGTGTTCAGACAAGCCCATGTACCTCACTAGATGGCTATGCTGCCATACACTGAGGAAACTTTGTTTCTCCACGCTACTTTTTGACGTAGTGTAAAAGGGAAATGTACGTGTTGCTGTTACTATTTATACTGTTGATGCATTATTTTATTTATTTATTTTCTTTTTTTGAGTATCCGCAGATAAAGTTTGCACAAAGCAATAATATTCAGAATAACTGCCACTGTCGAACACCAAGTGTTGATCAAGGAGTTTAATCCTCCCCCATTTCTTCTGTGCAGATAAAGCTTCCCCGAGACGTTCTCCCAGAAAAAGAGGCCAGAAAAGGTCTGCCGGCTCAGACGAGTGACCGCTGCGGCGCACTGCTATTGCAGCCCCAAACTTTGGCATTCTTTGTACCAGAGGGGGAGAAGGGTCACGCAGCCAAACATGCCCTTTAAGTAACAGGAGCTCCACCCTTCTGGGAGGCAGCACCACCAAAATATGGCAAAAAAAATTATCTGAAATAAAACAATCCATTGTTGTTTTCTTTTCTTTTCTCCCTTTTGGACCGGTTGAAACGAAACCATTTAGCCATTTCAGTCTAGGAAATCAAACCCCAAAATGCTTTGATTTAAAATTTTGTTTATTTTCCGTTTTGTAGATCCTAGTTGGGGGGGGGGCTGGCTTACAAATGGCTAGTGCACTGTATAATATTACAAGAGCAGGTGATGCGCAGGGATTTATTTTTTTTGTTTTTAATTGTTGCCTTTTTACGCGGTTGCCTTTTTCTTTGGGGGAGGCAAAGTTGCCGTTAAGCTTAGCTTGAGATGAGATTTTTATTTTAAAGTATTGCAGAAAGCCCGAGGGTATAGTTTGCTCTTCTGCTTTTTTTTGTGCACTGGTTGTTTTCTGCGCAAATGTTGGGGTAATGCCCGCGTGCTGCATTTGCCATCTGGAAATGCAGAAACTGAGTTCCCTGCTCGTAATGCACTGAACCAGTTAACCTGTTTCAAACAGTACTTATGCGATGATTTAATTTGTGAATAATGCAGTGTGTCTGACATTCTCAATGTGACATTCTCAATCTGACAATGCAAAATTTCAGTCCTTTTCAGGTGCTTCTGTCTTTGAATACTCCTTGTTAGGAGTTCTGTCAGTATATATTCCCCCAGCTGAAAAAGGAGAGTCGTGAAGAATAAAAATAATTTTTTGCTGCAGTCCTCTGAAAGCACTGTAATGTGGATTGAGAATTGTAATGAATTTGAAGAGGAATAAGCATGGAATGTGAAACTGGACTTGTGTGCTCCCCCTCTGTGTAAATGATATGTACTGTGCATCTCGTCACTCCTTGGGGTGGTATAGATTTGAGCGCAGACACTAACAATCACTTCTAAGTATGAACATTTAAGCTTCAAAGTCATAGGAGTGGAATCCTGCCTTTTTTTTTTTCCTTTTTTGTAATGCTGGATTTATGATTTACACCTGGTCACAGGCCACTTCCAGCAAATGTATCTTAATTTGCATGACATTGATATTATTTTGGTGTAATTCCGTAAGGCCAGACACTTGTGGTCATTGGACTGAATACCAGTAGGTTGTTTACTTGTTGGTGACAAATTTTGATTCAAGCCAATTATTTATTTTCATTTTCCATAGCTGTTTTCATTAGAACTGTAATCATAGACTCCAGGGAATATTTATTCCACGTCATGGGCTTGAATCTTTGGTTTTTAAATCATATTATGCTACTGCACACAGTTTTTCACGGCTCCAGTTTCCCCCAGAATATAATGAAGTGTTTTGCATTAATTTGTGGAACTAGATTTTGTTTTCCTGAATATTGTACAGTCTGAAACTTTTGTATGTCTGCAGGGATGTATTGGTTTGATTTAGAAAATTGAAAATAAAGATTTAACTTTTCTCACTTATTTTGCATTTGTGAGGTGGTTACCTCAGTTCAGGCAGTATGCATCACTTGGCAAAATTGTCATCTGACAAATAATGTAAAGTGCTGATTTTCTGTATTAAATTGCTTCTGTCTTTCTGAAACAGCAAAGATCTTCTGTTTTCGAACAATTAAATATTTAATTGTGGTATACACCAAGTCTGCATGAGTGAGCACTAGGTGAGCACTTGTACAACTGCAATTTTTGGCCCTAGCACAAAAAATTTCAGGGGCTCTTGAATGTGAGGAGTGCTCATTTCACAAGCCTAACTCAAAAGAATTTGGGACGGCATGGAAATGTCTGATTTGTAATGAGGTTAAAAAAAAATTGAAGCTGCTGTAGCCAGTTGGTGATTATAATCATAATTTAGGACAACAGCATCATTCAGGAAAGGTCTAGTCCTTCAGGAGCAAAGATGGGCTTATGATCATGAATTTGCCTATAAATGAATGAGAAAATCACTGAAAAGTTTTAAAAACGATGCTCCACAAAGGAAAAAAAGGTAGGCATTTGGATATTTCACCCTCTACTGTACATACAGTAATTGGATGTTTATTTCCCTAAAGAGCAAGGATGCAAGCCTAAGCTGAATATCTGCGATTGCTGATAACTAAAACAGCACTGTGAAGAATAGTCTTTTATAAGAGTTATCACTGCATGGGCTCATGATTACTTAGGCATACCTTTGTCAAGTACCACAATAGTGTTTTATCCACAAATGCCTGTCAAAAGTTCACTTTGCAAAAACAGCTTTTGTCCAGTGCAGCCGTTGACGTCTGTGAGCTCGGAGGCATCTGCGATGGACCATTGCATAGCGTTAATGTGCATTGTGGTCAGACTAATCAATATTTAATATCTTATTAAAGGAAATGGCCATTCTTTGTTACGAGCAGCAAGTCCAAAAGCCATGCCACCTCATGCTTTATAGTAATGTCAGTGCCCTTGGCAAGGGTAACTTGCACTTCTGTGAAGACACGATTAATGCTAAAAAGTTTACAAATTTCGAGGCAGCATTCTGCCCTCAAGCTATCTTTTCTAGGAAAGGATCTAGCATATTTCAGCAAGACGATACAAAATCGCTTTCTGCATGCATTACGGAGGCAGGGTTGCCTAAGGAAAGGGCAGGGGTGTTGGACTGGCCTTCCTGCCAATTAAGAATGTGTGGTACATTTTAAAATGCAAAATGAGACTACAAAGACCCCATTCTGACGCGCACTTTAAGACCTAATTTCAGGAAGAAGGGAACAAAATTATACTTGAAACCCTTAAACACTTGGCATCATCAGTGCCTAAATGTTAAGTGTTGAGAAAAGGAAGGACAACACTGCATTGTGGTAAATACTTTGCATTCCAAACTTTTTTTAATCTGTTGCGAAAATTGAAATTGGACGGATTCATTTTAAAAATCAAAATTCATCTGGTGAAACCTTAAATGGCTTGCTAATGTATTGTTTTCATTTTATACTGACCAATATTGATAACACATCATAATTTCAGGGCCAAAATACAAATCATGCAGGTTTGTGATGTTTATTGCTATCATAGTGTGTTATGCCTCCTGATAAGATACCAAAATGCAAAATAGGTCTTTGGCTCATTTTAATGCCATTTCAGGCCAAAAAGGCCAAAATCGAAATACTTTTTCACCAAGGCGAAATGCAGTAACATCTTTCTGCAACTGTTCACGAAATCTGGTCTTTCAAAAGGGGGCAAGGCAAAAGCCACCCTGAGTCAGTTGATAAACGTCACCATTAGATGGTTAATGAGGAAAGAAATTGATGAAATGAGTGGAAACACACCCTTGGAATGTTACGAGCTCCAAAATGCGTCTGTGCTCTTGCTACATGGCAGGATAGTTGTTATTCCATCACTGGGAAGATTGACCAAAAGTTAGGGGGTATCTGTCTAGTGCCTGGCTGTCCACAGTTTGCCAGCCTAGAGTAAATTTAAGAATCAAGATCATTCAAATTGACTGGAATGGCTCACCGAGGCGATGTCAAAGGGGTCGCGTGTCCAAACCTAGTCACAAGTCACCTAGTCGGTGAAAAAGTAGCGTGTTAAACCCCGACTTGAGCCCATTTTCACCAGACACCACTTAAGTACTGTTTAAAAGCAATGGTTCCTCCAAACTCGAGGCAAGAAATCTAAACCTTAATCATTTCGTTTGTGTCCAGTTTGATCATGGGAAACATCAATCTGATTTTGTTTTTATTTTTTTTATATTACACATCATAAACATACATAATTTTTATCTAGGCCATGGTAGTTTCAATGCTGGTCAGTATAATATGGGTCAATAATAATCTACAAATCTCTGGTTTTAGTTTTAATTCCAATATGCTGTCCCAACTTTTTCAGATTAGGGTTTTTAGAAGGCAGTCCACTGCATAGTATTCAGAGGACTACATGCAGCCAAAAACAGAATGATGAGCCTGAAATTCTGGTAACTGTTGTGCTTCACCTTGACATCAAAATGTGCATACTTCTTCACATGGCAGTAATCTTCATGCTGTTCTTTTTTTATTTATTTTGGGTCAGTATTACTTTGGAATATAAATCTGCATCAGTGACAACCAGTCATCTGAAATCAGAGGCAGCAAAAATAAATAAATTTTAAAAATCCTTATTAGTCAAGACTTTTTTTCAGACATCTTCCTTGATGAATGTTTTCCAAAGATTAGAAAATCAATAGGAAGTTAAACACACAGCTTCCTTCTCTATCCAATGTTGTGGCGATCATATAGGCTTGTACATTCAATTCAGAAAAATGTTTAATTCATTTTACAAAAAAGATAAACAACTCTTAACTTCCGTGTTTGCTTTTAGCACATGCTGTATTGCAGCCTCTTTGACTCAGATTTGATTGTTTAAATTACAACAAAGAAAACAGAGTAGAAACTACCCACAACTGAATAGCGTTGATTGAAAAGCAATTTTATGTCAAAATGACACATTATCTTTCTCGTATTACCTTACCAAAGAGAACTGGCCGCAGCTGATTGGGCTTAGTGTTTTCAGAATTCACATGATGTTAATTTACAGAAATGACTGAAAACAGGTCAAGACCAATCACTATTTGGAAGTAATGCTCTGTGCCTCCTCTATTTTCAGCTTATCAAATGCCCTTGATGTGCATAAATTTGGCTCCCGTCCAGAATCTATAAACCATCATAAAATTAACTTGCTTTTGTTGTCATAATGAGTTGCAGCAAATCTGTGAACCGTCTGCCTTTGGCAACCCCACCACAAAAAAAAAAAAATGGCTACGAAGCAGGCCAAGGTCTTGTTCACGCTCTTCCTTAATATATTTTTATTAAATGATTTTGATACAGAACAGCTTCCATTTCTCATTTCCAAAGCACTGTAAAATGTCATCTGAAGGAGGAGTGAAGTACCAAGCACTCAGGCGATCCTGAACTGGCAGAATTAAAACCTGTCCGAGTTGTTGGCTTTGTAGCAGCAGGGTGAAGTTCCCTTTAACAGTAAAACAGCCAGAACTTCCAATGCCGAATACCTTGGCTGTTCTAATACACTATAACCCCATTCCAGCTCTCAGTAAGAGAGAGTGAGAAAATCACAAAACAGCATGGAAAAACTAGCCATGTCAACTGAAACTGTGTGTTCTCTTTTCCCCCTCTATATTCACAGTCAAGTGCTAAATGTAGTGATTGATAATTTATCATAAAACTGATGATTTTTGTTATTCATTTTATTTTTGCAAAATAGGAAAATAAAGGGAAATGATGAATATGCATATTTTGTAAAAGCCCTGAGAATGGAAATCAAATCTTTATCATTAAAGAAATTAATGAAACAAATTCGGTTAACATGCAAAACTAGCCTATGATTCACCCATAGCTCAGCACATACTTTTCACAGTTTTATATATTTATATATACTCATGTAGAGTTAAAGTAATAACAAGAGACCATACATACTACCAACATAGATGAAGGTCTGCATAAAGCTTTAGAATCAATACAGATTATTGCTAACAGTCGGCTGCTAGGTAACTAATCCAATGGACTCTCAACAGCAAATATGAAAACAAATGGCTTCTCCACAGATTATCTCACCACCCACTGGGTCTTCAATAAATACATTAAAAACAGTTATTGCGTTCATAAGGGGGTAATTATTTCTTGATACTCTCAAATATATGAGCAACAAAACCAACTATGGACATATCCAAGTTACTACCATTTTGAAATATTTTCGCAAACACACAGTTCAGCTTGAATCGTTGAACGACCATTCAAGGAGGATTCTATCTGGGATTTTTAATGGAAACCAGCAGGACCTGGAAATCAATCGCCACCAGTCATCCTGAGGGACGAGTGTTCATTTTCACTCGGTGTAAGACTGCATCAAACTAAACTGTTGCTGTCTTATTACACACCTTATTCAACCCCCTTGGTTTCCCACATTATTCATTCTCAATATTGCTTGTTGCTCAGATCATAGTGTGTCACTTCAATAAAAAAATTCTGGTTTTGTTTTTCGCTCCGCATTTGCTATTTTGGTTCACACCAGATTTGGGAACACTGGATGGGATACATGGTTTGCCGTCAAGCAAAGTCAAAATACCATCCGCAGTCTGTTGACATTCCAGCTCATCTCCCTGCTACTTTGGAGAAAATAGGTGCTTGAGGTTTGCTTTGTTTTTTGCTGAGGTTCTTTTAAAAAAAATTACAGATATAAAAATTCAAAAATCATCATCAAAATCCAGGCCAGTAGGTGGACTAACAGTTGTAGCCGGAACCTTCCTCACAAAAGATTCCGGAGGGCAGGAGGCTGCGCACCAGAAAACAGCAGTATGACAGTTCAAGTACGGGACCAAAAACCTCATCATTTGATTTCACCCCAGACCAGATAAGCAGAGATTTCTGCCAAAATGCATCAGGATCATGTAGGGCTCAGACCCGAGTGCTTTGAAAGACATCTTCAAGGATGTCTCTCGGATGTCAACGAGCAAATGCGAGGGAAATGGCTGACAAAAATAAGTATTCTGAAAAGCCAAACACTGGTCTGCAAGAAACCCCCACTGATGTCCATTGTCCAAAGAGTGTAAAACTTGGTAATTGGTAACTGTCTTGCTACTCAGCGTGTGGAACAAGAGCCATTAAGATTTTACACAGTGAAGGCAGATGGAAAGGCATAGTGTAATTGTAACAGAGAAAAAAAAGAAGGAAAAAAGAACATAATCAGGCAAATATTGCCCATATTTGACTAGTATCTGGGAGCCAGGAATACTCCTCAGAGAATACTTGAACAATAAGAATACAGAAAATGGGTGGAAATAAACAGTGGAATTTTGTCGTGAAAATAGTAGATTTACCTATACTCTTCATGTCTCTCTTATTGTTCTACAAAGAAACCAGTTCCAAAGGAGATGGAAAATTTACGAAATATTCCTCAGCTCAGTACAAAAGAAACCATGAAGTCCTTTAGAGTCTCCCAGGTCTGTGATTAAATTCACTGCCTAAATACAAAGCTTTGAGGGTGTAAGTTAGTGTCTTTTCTGCCATTGAACACTGACCCTTCACCACTGGACGCTTATATCTTTCATCTCTCCGTCAGTCAAACTAATCACTAAGTCACTAATGTGTATGTCACCAATAATTTGTCTTTTTTTTTGCACTTTCTGTACATTTTTAAATTCAAGTTCAAGTTCAAAAAGCAATAATCACAAAAATAATAGAAAAATTATATTATTCATCAATGCAACTGGATTCAAAAGTAGTAGTAAGGCACTAAGAAGCAAGGTGGTCTTTTTTTTGTACAGTTCATTGCATTAGAAAGGTTATTTCAATATGGCACCACCATCCATTCTCAAGTAGAAGCTGCTGTGGCAATGTGACACATTAGTGCTGACCAATCAACTGCCTCCTTTGCCAAAAAAGGAGGGGCCATCACTCCACTCCAACCAAGGCCGGTTCGCTGGAGGGCAGCAGGTGGTCCAGGGGGGGCTTGGTGTGGATCTCTAGCAGGCCCTGGATGTAGTCCCCAGCCGGCTGTCTGGTATTAGGCGAGGCCGTTTCACCCAGCATTTCTGAAGGCGCCTCCTCCATCGAGAGAGTAGAGGAGTCTTGTGTTTGAGGTGAATTCTGCTTAAGTCCATCCATGACATCATCTCCCAGGTCACCTGACACTACTTGCTCTACTTCCTGAGTCCTAGCCGCTGCTTCCCCCTCGTTCTCGTTCTCCGAGGGGGGGTTAGTGCTGACTGGGGTGAAGTCGCTGTCGCTTCCGGAGGGGCCGCTCACCACCTCTTCTTCGCTGCCCTCCTCTCTGGTTCCGCCCGTCCCGTCCACTCCACTGCCCCCCTCCTCGGCTTCCCGGGGCTTCTGGTGGATGCGCTGGTGTCGCACCAGGCTGTGCTTCAAGGTGAAGGTGCGCTCGCACGTCTGGCACTGGTAAGGCCTCTCACCTGAGGAGGCAGAGCAGAGTCAATAAAAGGAACCGTCATTCATAGAGTCAGTGGCAATACTTGATGGCAGGTAGCCACCTTTCACGGGAGTAAAATTTCAAGTTCAGAAAGTATCAGTCCACCCAGAATCTTCTTCCAACCTCATTCTGCAAACAAAAAACAGGGCTTTTATTATCTGACCCCAGAACCTCAACCTCTTTGTACCCTTGAGCTCTTTGGAAAACAGGCAGCATAATAAATCAGCTGGAGATTAGAGATTGTAAGAGATGTTCTGGATAAGAGTATCTGCTAGTGTACAAAGTGTACAATAATAAAGGCTTTGGAGAACAAGAGCATTCATTTGCATTGTGCAGCCTGTGCTCGAGTGAGGAGAGTGTGCTGGAAGTTGGGATTGATTGTGTGTGTCAGTATTTGGAATTTAGAATGGATATCATGCAGTCAGAGCTCACCTGTGTGAGAGCGCATGTGTCTGGTCAGGTCTTGCAGAGACCAAAAGCGCTTGTTGCACACACTGCAGATTTTCTTCCTCTTGTCAGATTTGTTCCCGGCTCCTCCTGCTACTTCGCCATCGCCGTTTTTCGTTTCTGCCATGCTGCCCTCCTCTTCGCTCCTCTCTTCCCTGTCTTTGTCCTCCTCCTCGGAGCCACTGTCTGGCCCACTGCAGTTTCCTTCATCGTCCACCGATCTCCTATTCTCCTCCGACTCCCTCTCTTCGACAGGCTCAGCCTCTGTTGGCTTACAGGGCTCCTGGCTGCTCTCTGATTGCACAGTCGCCTTCCTCCCTCCCTCCAACTGACAGTCTGACAAGTGCGCCCTCTGGTGGCGGGTCAGGGTGGCCGCATAACGGAAGCTCTTCCCACAGGACCCGCAGGTGTGCTTGCCCTCTTCCTGCTGATTGCTCTCCAGGCTCACGCTGGCCTCTGAAGACTGTGGCTGTGCCTGCTCTCCTCCAGAGAGCTTAAAGTCAATCAGATTCCGGGCAAAGTTCAGGTCCAGGCTTTTGTTGCTCTGGGAATCTTCATCATTTTCATCGGAGTTGCTTTTGGTGCTCAAAGAACCCGCTTGGGCTCCCAGGCTCACTACCTCCCCCTGATGGCCTGACACCTCTAACTCTGTCATTTCCGGCTGGCCCTCTGGGAGGGACGCTGGGGATTCCGTTGTCTCATTGGATTCTGCAGTAGGGAGGGCCACTGGCTCTCCAGTGACCATGTCCGTATCTGACGTGCTCTCTGAAATAAACACACAGACTGAGTTTCTGCAGAGAACAGAAATCAACCTTACCTTAGAGTTAACAAAGCCAAGTAGGCAAAGTTTACAATTTTCAACAGTAGTTATATCTCACAAAGCTCAAGTCTTTGTACACACCTGTTCTGGACAAAATAAACTTATTTCCTAAACAAAATGCTTCTAAAAATACACTGGGTGGCAGTATTTAACAAGAAAAGGCTGACATAAAAACCTGTTGGTTCAGGCTCATACTGTATTTAAATTTAAATGCCTCAGTTTGATGCATGAGCAAGAGCCATTTTTTTTGTCTATAATTCCAATTGATCATACTTTCGCTCAATGCAATCTTGCAGCCTGTTGTGGAACTACTCATTAATCATTGACAAATAGTTAATTACTAAACTTTGGTTTTGATTATTTACTGATAACTAAATTCAGGGAGTGCCATTTTTCAAAAAAGTAAATCATTGTTAACCGAAAGTTTCACAGAATGAAGCAATTTTAAAATCATGAGGAAAATCAAGGACCTATTATCCATGAATCGTGAAAGCCACAGAACAGCCTGACTGTTTTGCCTCTGCGCTGTGATTGGTACCTGGGCTCTGATGTGACTCCTCCACCTTGACTTTGGGCAGGCTGCCGTTGTGTCGCAGCGTGCGATTGGCCACTCCGTGCTTCCGTAGTAGATGTCTCTCACAGTTGGATTTGGTGGAGAACAAGGCATCACACTGAGGACAGGGGAATGGTTTCTGACCTGTAGGACAAAGATACACAAAATATGAGGCTCAATTTCAGGAAAAACTAAATAATGAACACATATAATCTATACAGTTCTACTATCCTGATCGACCTCCACAGCTAAAAATTTATATTTTTGCCTTAGTAAGCATTCTATTTGCAGAAAGCGAACTAGATGTACGAATATTCACAGACTCACAATAACATAGGAACTTGACCAGAATGCAAAGAAGAATACTGCCCTACAAAGCCTAAGAGCAGTAACTACATATTGGGTAAAATGTAAGTTAGACAGTTTTGGACGTGATAGTATTTGGAGGTTAGGATTCATTTGGACAGAAATTATACCATGGTGAGTCAGTTAATCATAATCTACCATAGAAGCGCAGACTATTTATTTGTTGGGACAGCAAACAAACTCTGAAGCCATTTTTTACTGTTTAAATTATTGCGTAGTTCCTGCACTTAGCCTTTGTAGGGCAGAATAATAATAATACAGAAATCCAGATTGCATTCCAATGAAAATATTTACTTCAATGATCAATGAGGTATACCATGAACCCATATGCAGATGTTTTTGAACAAGACGATACAGATGAGAAGACAGACATTTCACTTTATTAGGACTTGCCGGTAGCTCATAATTGCTGCTAAGGTAAACATTTTCTTTTGGGTAGACATTACAAGATCTGATAATGACAGTCGTCTGCACCGGACTTTTAGACCAAAGTGAGCTAAGTGAAATTATATCCTCCTATCCTTACTTTTCAGGATACAGTTTACAGTACCTGCCAGTGAGCAGAATGAAAGATGCGTCTTTCTTATTTTTGAGTTTGAGACTGCCGGAAAAATGCCATCAGCTATTACTCGTAGTTTTATTCAGGAGAAGTATCAGGAAAATGCCAGTGTGTGCATGAGTGCAAGAGAATTAGTCTACATCTTGGACCACTTGAATCATCCTCATATTGTCAGCATAACATTGTCTCTCTGACTCTCCCCCCACCCTGCCCGTTTCATGCTAACACACAAAATATGCATGGAGAGAGAAATGTGCTTCTCACCTGTGTGTGTGAGCATGTGCCTCTGCAAGGAGCTGGCCCAGGGAAACACACGAGGGCAGTAGGGGCATGTCATCTTCTGCAGGGAATTAGAGTAGGCGTTCTTCTTTCCTTTAGCCTGCAGGCGCGGCTGCTTCTCTTCCTGACCCTCCCTCTCGTCCTCGCTGGTGGATGGCCTTTCCCCCTCCATCTTCCCAGGAGCCATGGGGTTGGGCTGCAGATATGGGCTGAATTTATTAGCGTCAGTGGTCGCTAGCATCTTTTCCACACTGGCAAATTCTCCGCTAGACTCCAGGTCGATTCCACTGCCTGTGCCCGACTCTGCAAAGTTGATGGACCTCTCGGTACTGTGCTTCTTGCTCCTGCTCTTGAAGTCCTCTGAAGACGAGCTTTCAAGTGATGTATCCGGGCTTCCTACATCAACAGGCTTCTGCTCCCCTCTAGTGGGCCCCGAATCTGAATGGAGCCCTTTGAAGGTGCAACCCTTTTCTGGAGAGGTACCCAGGCAAGGGGCATCAGGGATGCCCTCAGTCTTCAGCAAGGAGGGAGCGCCTGACACGGAGGAGATGATCTGAGCGATGGAAGCCAGAGGGGGCAGCTCCTTGCTGGAGGTACAGCTCGGTTTAGGCAGGAGGGGCTTCAGTCTGACTGGCCGGCTAGCGTTCTGTGTGATGCCATTGAAAGATGAGGCGATGGGTTGGGACAGCTGGTTGGCTGCAGTCAGGCATAGCTTCTCTTCCTGAGGACAGATGACATCAGATATGGGAGAGGCCTGCTCCTTCCTGACCTCTGTGGCATTGGCCTCTTTCTTCAGCCTCTTCTCAGGATTTTTAGGCAGGGAGAGGTCAATGGGCTCCATGGAGGTATCGTACTGGTAGAGCTGAGTAGAGTACAGTGCTTCTAGTTTAACCCTAGAGGAGACTCCTGTGTTTCCCAATCCAACTTGACCCTTCTTGGAGAAATCCAATGGCTGGTCTGCATCGGTGGAATAGAAGCTCATGTCCTCGACTTTGACAGTTCGAGAGGTCATGATGGATACCTGCCCATTCTGGGTGAGGGGATTAGCTTGAGGAGCGACAGCGGGGTGCAGAGTGGCAATGTGCTCCTCTATCTCCCTTTCTTGCACCTCAGGATGCTGCTTCAGCAGGTGGTGGATGCAGTTCCTCTTGGCAAGAAAGGCCGCTCCGCACTGACGGCACTCAAAAGGCTTACGCTGGCACCCATTGTGGGTTCGAAGATGGATCTGCAAGGCACGGTAGCTTTTCAGGTCCTCCCCGCAGTAGCGGCAGGTAGTGTCTCCCACAGTTATTGAGTCCAGCGGATCCAGAGTGGTGGCACCGACTCCACCTGCACTTGTGGTCACATACTCGATGTTCTTGTCGATCTCCTTGCGGGTGTTCTTCATGTGCTTCTTGCGGAGGTGGCGCTCACAGTTGGCCTTGACAGTAAAGGGGTAGTGGCAGATTCGGCAGACATAGGGCCGTTCCCCACTGTGGGTGCGCAGGTGACGGATCAGGGTGGCCTTGTCGGGGGCTGTGTAGTCGCAGATATTGCACTGGTAGGGTGAAATGTGCAGGTGGCTGCGCATATGAGCCTGCAGGCCTCCGGAGAAGGCAAAGACCTGGTCGCAGAAGCGGCAGCGGTACTGTCCCGGGCAGCTGGCTTTCTTCCCTCCTGTTTCCACATCTTTCTCCTCACTTGCTTCCTGCTTTATTTTCCTCTCGCCTGGTCCAGCAGGCATCAGTGTATCCAATGAGCCCTTCGGGTCCATCCCACTAGTCTCCATTGCTGGTCCTTTTCCACTACTGTAGGAAGAGGAAGAGGACTCCCCAGGGCTTTGCAGTTGTTGATTGGGTGGGAGAGGAAGGTTTGGGCTGATGCAACATGGTGATGCCTGCTGGGTGCTCATGAGGGGTGGTGGTGTGGAGGCAGCCATATTGGTTCTTGGTGCCACCAGGGGCTTTGGCTTTAGAGGGGGCATCTGTTTACAGCTGGACTGGGAGGGGTTACTGGGAGCCTTGGACAGAGGTGGCAGGGTGATTTGATTGGGTGCAGAGGACGTCATTTTTAGGATCTGCTGGATGTCAGCAAGCTCCAGCCCCGTTTCACTACTGAAGGATTTGACTACCATGCCACTGTCCGGTGAGACAACGAAGGGCTGCAGGGACAGAAGGTTGAAAGCGCCATTTTGTGACAAGCTCTGCAGGGAGGTGGGGTCCATCAAAGGGTGGCTGAGCCCATCAATGTCCTGAGGTAGGTTTGACGAGGATGGGGCCACACGGATCACCCGAATGCTGTCCAGCACTGCCTGCATGGTCTCATCATCTGTGGGAGGGGGTTTAATCTGCGAGATGTGCTGAAGACCCAGAAACTCCATAAAGTTGGCCTTATCTGCCACAGGGGGCTCGTCCTGCGATAAACTTGGCGTGGCTTTGTCCTGTGGCTCATTCTCAGGGCAGTGAGTGGCTGTATGCAGGTCCAGGGCAGACTGGAGGGGAAAGGCTTTGTTGCAGGTCTCACACACAAAACGGTGGAACTTGCTGGTGCTTCGCCGCAGGTTTGTTTCACACCAGGCCTGTTAAAAGCAAAAAACGGTTTCAGCCAGTTCAAACAGGCTGAAGTCAAGCATGCAACAGTCCTGGTAACAGATTTTTGCGCAATTTAGTAATTCTGTTGAAGTTGTTCATAATAATACACAACTGAACAAATGTAGTATGAATGCGGCATTAATAATTCATAATGAGGAAGCCAGGGTCTGAGTGCTAACTTCTCACCCACTCTATAGTCTCAAATGCGAGATAAAACTGGAATGCTGCTGCTTTTCATTATTTGGACTGCATAAATAAACATGGTTTGTCTTTTATTCCTAAATAACTTGCATTGTGAGAATGCAATACATCAGTAGCGGTACATCTGGTGCCTGGCCGCACATCTAACTCCGAAAGTTTGAATCCCTGGTGCCATTGTACCCTTCACCCTTGATGCGTTTAACCTCAATCGCTTCAGTGAAAATCCAGCTGTACGAATAGACTGTAGATCAACAGCCGCTGATTTACAGTCTTGACAAGAGTGCCTGCTGAATGGTAATCTACATGTATTCTGTAGCTGGACTGTATGTATCGTTGTATTTTCCAGTAAGCATGAGTATCTCAGGTGCTGTGGAAAGAGAGTTACCTGGGCGATCTGAGGGAACTTTTGGCAGGAGAAGTCAATGAAGGCCAGATCGTTAAAGCCAAGGGGGATGGAAGGGTTGTTTTGGATGAAGGGGCGTCCAGAGGGGTCGGTCGGTAGCAGCTTGTGGATGACAGCATTGTGACGCAGCAGACCCCGGTGAGTACGGAAAGTGAGGCAACACTGGTCGCACCTGCGAGGGGAAAGCCTTCCGGTCATTTCCACCAATCACCACCAGCAAGGTAGTGTTTCAAAGTCAACCTCCATGGTTGTAACTGGCTATGTGATCAGATCCTCCTAATCGCTATAATGCACAGCAAGACCCTTTTGTCCCTCCTTCATTCATTCACATGTTCTCAATCTGAAATCAATATTGAAAAACAAATCACAAAACATTTATGATATTATTTTAGAAATATGATGGCAAGTGTAAGAATAACATTTTGATTATATAACTATTCTTATTATTTGATTTGAATTATAGTAAAATTACAAAATCAATCAAATGGGTTGTGTCAAGCCAGATAGCTGCACATATTAGGCCCCGTCCACACTATGAGTTTTTTGAAAGCTATCTTATTTTGTCATTTCTAAAAAATCTCCCGTCCACATGGCATCGTTTCTAAAAATGTCTACATCCATACGGTCACACCTAAAATGACCCAAAACGCTGTAGTAAATATGCCAGACCTGTGTGGGGCACTGTATGGCGCTGTGGCGTTTCTAAGGAAATAGACCACGAACGGAGAAAATGGCGGCGAGCATGCGTATAAAGCTTGTGCTCTGTGTTGTCTGGCATGCTTGGGCTTACGCTTTGGGTTGGGGGGGAGGGGGGCCCCATCACGTCATCATTTAAAAAAAAAAAAAAAAAAACCCGTTTTGGTTGTCCAAACAAAAACACTGGGGCAACATTTTCAGAGTTTCTCACTCTGGAACTCGTTTTCAAAAAAAAAAAAAGTTTTCGGGCTGCGTTTTGGCCGTCTCCGTGTGGACGCAAGGATGAAACAATAAAATATTTATGAGTTTTCAAAATAATCCTTTTCGAGCGGACGGGCATTTAGCTTCACCCAGATGTGCAGCTCCCTCTGCGACGGTAACACAGCTGCCGAGAGATGTCAAAGCACTAGACCCTATTCTGCTCTATCGTGGCTCACTACAGGCCAGGGCCAGGGAACAATGGGACAGTTTATCGTTGAAGTCCCTCCTACCAAACCCACTGTACATAGACACTCTCTTTCTCTGCTGAGGCAGATTCAACTACAGGTTTCAACAGAATCTGTGGCGCTGCTTTAGTGATTTGGCCTCATCCCTTGATACATCCTACCTTTCAAGACACTAATTACTAAATAGTGGCCCGGTATGCTTTAGATACACAATGTAGTGCTGAGCATACCCCACCTGTTTGTGTTTACCTACACTGATTGTGTTTGTGCATTTATGAGTGTACATAATGACTTTGTGTTTGGGTGTGCTTTTGTGAGAGCATATGTGTGTGTTCAGTGCGAACAAACTCACAGGTCCTTCGTCTATTTTGGGATTAGCGCTCCATGTTCGGTCCTGTCACCTGTAATTACCCCAAGAGCTCTCACCCCCAGATTACCCTTCACCCCGGCAGGCTCAACACTGTGCCGACAAGACCTCTGCATCCTAGCAACCCGACAGTCAAGCCCGTGCCCAAGCACACTGTAGCTAACAGCTACCAGCCAACATCGTCACAGCTGACCTCTTGCAGTCCATGTTATGAAACAGGATTAGAGCTAAATTTGCACCACTTCAAAAATAGTGCATTACATCTTCGAAGAATCAGCCCCTCTTCCCTATTCAATGTTGGTTGAACTTCATACCTCCCACAAATACTTGTTTTAAAGTGATACAAGTGATTCAGAGAGAGGTGCAGGGAGGTGCTAATGTGGCTATGATTGACAGTCCCACCCACCTGAACTACACACAGTCCAGTACCCAGCACGAACATTCCTTCAAAAGCCCACCATCACCCACCCCGCTCTGTTTAGCACTGCTCCCAGCAAGCACCATTGATCCCCCTGACCCCCATGATGCTCAGCAGGCTTTACTCCTGCTACCCGAACCCAGGGAGGGCAGAGTGGTCCAGGGTAGCCTAGTGACACCCCCCTTCCCCCACCCCCACACCATTCGGCCACCAACCCACAGCAGACGCGCTCGAGGCAGATTGGCCGCTCGGCGCGAAGGTCCACGGTGGGAAGCGGCGGATTAACGGCGTGGGTCCACCCTCGCGACGCCTCTCCCCACTGTTGGTATGCACTCAGCCGTCCGCCCAGCTCGGATATATTAAATTATAACCCCCACTGCACAAAGCATGCTTCTGTGGGATGTCCTCTCCGTCTCCTGGCAACCATGGAGACGGCTCCGAGAGCCCCAGAGCCTGCCCTCCCCGGCAACAAAACTCAACCATTGCAAAGTAAAACGCCACGGAAAGTTGTCCTCCAAAACCACAGTCACAGTCTTGCAATAATAGACATCCTTAATACACTAGACAGACTAATATAAACAAAAGGTGATATGCATTTCAAATCCTTGATTCTCTGTCTGCTAATGAATGTTGGGCATATAAAATTTGGGTACAACTCTTCTTTATGGAGTTCCATACCTTGAGGGGAGAAAAGGGAACAGCAGATAGAACCTTGAAAAGTTCCAGAAAGTCAGAGGCCATTTTATCAGTAGAGACCAAACAAAGCCCGAGTGAAGCCCTGGCTGGAGGCATGCTTGTGCATTTTATTTTACCCTGATGCTGCGCATTTGCAAGTGGCTTCATCTTTTTAGGGGGCAATTGGTCAACTAGCCAGACCCCGTCAACAAGCATGCTTGTGTTTGCGAGGCGTCCCATACCTGAGAGAAGAGTCCGGGTGCGTCTCCATGTGCGACTCCAGTCCATATTTGCAGATGAAGGTCTTGAAGCAAATAGGACAGTGCAGTTCCTCCTCTCCCTGCACAGCGGTCCTCTTATCCCGTGGGCTGTCATCAGAGGCCTACAGTACGGCAGACAGGCCAGAGTTAGTCCCTCACCTGGAGCGCTCCCAGGGAATGCACAAGACCATGCAGAGGGGTGTACACCGGTAGAGATGGTGTGTCGAGGGTAGTACCTTTTTGGAAGGTGGCTCCTCGCCCTGATCGCCGTCATCCTCCAGGCTAGGCTTCCTCTTGGCGGAGGGGCGTCGTCGTTTAACGGGAGACGGGGGGTTGAGTGCCATGATGCTGCTCGGGTCCTTGTCATGAATCTTCATGTGTCTGCAAAAACACACAAAAAACAACGATTAACATCATTCAGCAGTGCTTCACACAATCTCTCGTAATCTGCTGCGCAGAATCACCAGTTACAGGCAACTTGTCAGACAAACGCTAATATTCATCCAATCAATTTTCAAACCAGACAAACATAAGTCTGAACTGGAATAAACAGCATGTTTAAATAGAAAAAAAAAAGTACATTCAACAATAGTTAACAGCACATAGCAAATAGTAAAGGAACTGATGTTGAGTACGCAAAGGCAAATCCAGCATTGCATCCAAGAATAATTTGATTAAATAACTTAAATCTCAGTCCTGCGATATCATACCTTTTCACCCACTCACGGCAGTGCATAGTGAAGCCATTCACACTGCTGCAGTCTCGCTACAGGCTGGACTGTGGCCAGGTCAGCAGTGCTCTTAATTGTGAGGGTTCCCCTCAGGAAGTACACCACGGAGGAGAGAATAATTGGAGCAGACAGTCCAGCTGTATTCTCAGTAATAATTTCAATTAATCTGCCCGGCTTGGGGAAAAGCTATAAAACTAGCCTTTGCTACCATATTTACCCAGTGGCACGAATGAAGAATCACACTGAGGACGAACTCCATGGGGCTGAGTGTTCGGAGGGTGTTAGCAGTGGTGACATCGGCCCAAGTAGTCAAATCAGAGATTATTTCCTGATGCTCACTTCCTGGTCTTGCTGAAGCAAGTTACTCCCCAGTAACACTGTTTATGGCTTCCATATAAGGGGCTCAGCCATCAATTTAAATACAAGCCAGTGCTCACTATGATGTAAAAATAAGGAGTCAATATCTTTGCTAATATTTCCCCATGTCATTTTGTCAAGTGACTTTGCTCCTTGGACAATAGAGATTTATTTTGTAGAAGAATCATAAGCAGGTAATACCAGCCAATGCTCACTATAATGTAAAAATGAGGAGTAAATATCTTTGCAAATATTTCCCAGCGTGTGGTTTTGTTATGTGATTGAGCTCCTTGGACAACAGAGAAATATTTTGTGGAGGAATCAGAAGTAGGCTGCATCACTCTGACTCATCACACTACCGTGCGGACTCTGCTTCCAATTTTTGCAACATGGCACTTTACAGAAACTACAGTTCTGTGGTCCAAAATGCTATTCTCCAAGCCCAAGGAGAGTTGAAGGGCAATGTAACAGTAAATAGGCTCATATTTCTACAGATTCTGCATCAGCTCCTTTTCAAATCAAAGAAGACACACATCCAGCCTACGCCACTTTTCCTGTGTTCGGTCAGACTTCCGTGGCCTTTGCTACTTGGAACAGGAGATAAACGGACAGAAAACTGCAGTGTTTGAGAGCATGCAATGGTTTGGCTCAGTCTAACTCTATTGTTTTTAGACACTTTTGCTTGGGAGCTCTAAGTCCCCTTGTTGGCCTCCGAGTCTATATTTATCCGGCTGTCTGTGTAATGGTGCAAGACACAGGGGGGGTGAAAACATGGTGTAAATAACCAACCCTCCACCCCTTGTCTCTTTCAACTCCCTCTCTTTCTCTCTCCCATAACTTTCCTTCTTAGAGAAGGAGTCTGCAGCAGTGACACACTTCAGCTGTCGGGCCGCGTCGAGTGACCGTGGTGGGGGCAGGGCAGGAGAGGGGAGGGAAGTGTGAGGGAGGGAGCCTGGGACTGGGAACCAGTATGAGAGAACGAGAGGGAGAGAGACATGGAAATGAGGGAGGGAGTGAGATGTGAGCATAAAATGAACAAAATGAGATTTGATTATGCAAATGAAAGAGGCTGTGGGACTCAGATTTGCATGAGTCCTCCTCCTGTATTTAGATGAAGTTTCTCAGGAGGGGCAGGTTAATGGGAAACTGGCCTCCCTTGGGGGTCCCAACTGGTAAAATACAGTTGAATACGGTCAAATTTAAATCAGACACACCATCTACTGTATTGCGTAGACATACTCCATGGCAAAGTGAATTTATTTCAATTATCCACAGTAAGTTAGGATGTAGTGACAGAGAACCAGGGAGGACTTTCACTCTGAAACAGAGACAAAATGCTCCCTAAAAGCTTCCCCTTTTCTTGCAGTCTCTCTCTTACTCGCTTTTCTTCAGTCCATCTCCATCCTCCCACCCCTCTCTTCCACATGCAGTGTCCCTTTCACTGCCGCATTAAAGAGCAAATGCGGTGACAGGAGAGATAAATCGGGAGAGACTGAACAAAACACCAGTGAGAGACACGCTGGAGCATGACCACCTCCCCAAACCTTCCTTCACCAGCAGCATAACAGACTCCCAACCTGCCTTCGGGCTCTGCCGTGCAGGCGTCGCTAAACCTCCCTGAGCTCCCGTGCTCACCAGAGGACCCAGGAAGCGGGGTGCGTGTGCGTGCGTATCTGCATATAAGTGTGTGACAGCACTCGCATAGGTTAAGCGGTGTCTGCCAGCCAAAGTAACAGACTGTGCTCAGTTTTTGCTTCACTCTGCTAGATGGTTATTAAAATCAGGCAGTACGCTGGGCAACAGTGTGTGGACCAAACAGGCCACAACCTGCTCTCAGGACCGTGTAGCCCCAGGAAACACACACCCCCATGTCAGCGAACAGCCATAGGATGAACGAACCCAGAAGCCGAAAACATATTTCATTTTAATTTATAATCATTTTCCCACAAATTATTTGGGGAGTAGGTTGGGTGATGCTCGAGGGGTTTGAAATCCACCCAGTGAGCTAATAACCAATAAGCACACAGAACATCAATTGAGAAGGCTTTCTGAACATTTTCTGACAAGGCGATGAGAAATCATCAAACACTATTTGGGACTGGCTTCATTCCTTTTCTAGAAACGGGTTTTGCGGAGACAGCAAAGTAACAGAAAGCTGCCAGAGTTATATAACCCACTAATCCAGAGCTGAAAACCTGGTTTCCCTCTGTTAACTTAGCAAACTGCATTTGCTCTCATCCTGAAAATCTAATGCAATACATATTCCAGTGTACAGGGGGCACTATGGTTTCAGTCCGGTTGATATTTGCTTTGTCATATCGAGACTGGCATGTAACCTTTGGTAGCTTCCTCCACTCGGTCAAAAGGACACTTCAGTAGTTTCAGTGATTTAATAACATGCAAAACAACAATAAAAAAATCTAAAACTAAAATGGATTAAAAATAAAAACCCACAATGCACAGTCATGGTAAAAAATGACCACCAAAGGGGCAGTCCACCCGCAAGCCTTCCCCGTGAGGTTTAAAATCAGAACACCCATTCAAAGTTTAAACATGAAACAACTTATGATGAAAAGTGGCAATCCAAAAATGATTTCCAGCATGAATTAAATGCAGAAGTCCTCAATTAATGATGAAACTGTTCTCATACGCTACGAAAATGGCTAAATATAAAGCTACAATAGGTAATAAAAACCTTCAGAGTAAGAAGAAGACATTGTCATCAAAGTCCCCTGCCACTATGGAATCCTGTATCCAAACCTAATGAAGGTCATGACTAGGAACATACACGCACACGCGCACACACACACCCACCCACACACACACAGTTTCATTCATCTAGGTGAAGTAGATCCTGAGAAAACATGTCCCCACTTATCTGGATAAATAGAAGAATGAGCTCCACTGCTATATCCCCCACTCCACTTTGTAGTGAGGCTAATGAATAGTGCTAATCATACAAAAACATAAAAATAAAAGGTACAGTTGCTGTGGGATATTTGTTGGACCAAGTGCATTAAAATGTGAAAATAACAGAGAGCTGATGCCAATGGACAGTGCAAGTAAGCTTCCACACATGCAAACACAAGCACACACACACACATACGCACGCACACACGAACGCACATACGCACGCACACACGCGCACACACAAACACACACACACACACACATTACACACACACACACACACACACACACACACACACACACTACACACACACACACACACACACACACACACACACACACATTATACACACACACACACGCACACATTCCCCCAACCCCACCGCACTGCCTCCCCTGCCCACCTCCGTCAGGAATGTCAGCATGCCTGAACTGCACAGGAAGCAGGAAGGTGCTCTACAGGCCAGAAGCGCACACACTCCCCTTAATCCAGGCTCTAACAGAAGACTCCACACACAAACAACCCACTGCTCCACCCGCCTTCCTCACTGCATGCTCTTCCTCTTCCTCCGCGCCCTGTGTGATGCAGAGTCACAAGGTGGGCCTGGCCACAGTGGCAGGAGAGCGGTTTTCCTCTCCAGCATCTGTTCAGCCAGCCTCAGACCAGACACCATTACGGAGGGGGAGCGGCCAAAGCAGCCTTCCCACTTCCTGCTTTCTGAACACCAGTCCACTCGGTCACAGTCACTCATATTCACAAGATACAGCTCAGTTTCAGCTGCTATAAACCTTATAAACACATACGCTCACATGAATAGATGAGAACACTCACAGAAAAAAACACACACGCGCACGCACAAAGGCCCAAAAGCATAATATATCTTGGGGGAGCGCTTCAGGAGAAGGGCGCAAGGAGAGAAGTCCAAAAATATAACAGGATTCAATTTTTCCCACAAACTGGACAGAAACTTCTACCAAACGGGATAAAATAACGATTCAAATAAGCAATCATACGGATATCCTTCTGCTGTTGTTTCTTGCAAGAATGTGTAGAGTGAGAACAAAATACATTGTACTCTCTGAATGTTTCAGCACATCGTGGTGCTACGGTAAGGTTAGAAGCATGATGGGAATGCAGTCAGAGAAGTTAAAGGTACACTGACTCCTCTTTCTGTTTAACGCTTGTGAGCATTCATGAGCCGAAGGCTCCACTCAGATAACACTAACCACTGTGTGAACGCTGACCTCGTATGCCTCGTAACCCTGTAATGTGTAATCTGATATAAACCTTTCCCTGTAATGAACATAAAACATCTGTAATAGTCTTGGAATAAATGTGAGATTTCCCTTTTTTTCCTCGCCATAACCTTGTGTGTAAGTCTCGAAGTACTTGCAAGCTGTTAGAGTCCATCCTCAACTGACCAATGAGAAAGGCATCCTCCAAACTTTACTTCTCAGCCACTCAGCAGATGATTTGGTCTCCTTGGCAACACTCACTGGCCTTTGGATTATCACACTAGTAATAATCAACTTGCAGATGAATGCGAGTAGACAACTGTTTCGAAATCCAGCCGCTAGAGCTAAAAGTGACAGCTCAGATTTTAACTTAAAGGTAAGAGAGCAAATCTTGAACATGGCCTCCTGTAACTCTACATTTAAAATCAGCAAAAACCTTCCGCATATTTTTTCAACAGCACTTCTTTATTGCGAACTGCCTCGTAATCAGCCAGTGCCAACAACTCAATTATTTCCTTTAGGTCAATCAAAAAGCCCGTTCCGAGGATGACTCAGCATTTCATTATGAATTTAGGCAGGAGTATTTTGTTTCCAGGAACATTTTTCCTCCTTCCATTCAAAGCGCAGAACTCTAAAATGAAATCTTCGACAATAAGCGATTCATTAAATGAACAGTATTTTTGTGTTCATTTGTTCAAAATGCTCATTCATTCCTAGCCAGAGGCGAGCCAGACAACTGAGCGCAAATCACCATGCAAATAGACAATCAATCCTTATTTATGGGGTAATCAAGCTCTCCAATTTGCCTGTAAATGTGCGCTAAGTGCACCCATCCAGACCAATGGATGGCAGCACAGACATGGAGTACATGTCCTTTAACAGAGAGGTATTCCAACTACCTCTGCTGACATCACCTAGGAAACACAGTTCTATGTAAATACATTTTCTATGGCATTTTACATTTGTTTAAATTTAAAAATCACAATACGTCCATATCAGATAACCAGACAATGAAATACTTCCACGATTGCAATGATACAATACATGATCATCACAGCTGGCAATTCCTAAAACATGAGGAGAACGTTATAAAGTTTTCCAAAATACTAGTAATATTTTGCATGCTACAGTAAAAGAAAATAGATTGTGATGTCATTGTAGTAATTTCAAGAGCTGAGCACTCCAAGTATTAAAAAAAAAAATGAAAATTACCATGAAAAATGAAAATTACTTGACTGCCATGAAAATTACTTGACTATTCCTTACGGGCAGCTAAGTTGATAAAATCAGGGGCAAGCATTGGACAAATAGAAATTCCTTCAATGCCAGGGTAATTCAAGCTATTTCACACACCGGTTCCCTCAGTAAATCTGGGCTCATGGAATATATCAGAGTGGGGACTTTTAGTCAATTTACACCTTATTTATGATAAAGTGGCATGTGGTGACATGTGCTCTCAGGTACGCGCAGAAGTGTGGTTTGACCAATTCTAGCTAATCGGGGGGGGGGGGCAAATTTTATGTGGGTTTGGAGGGGATCATTATGTGAAATCTATCCTTCCACCTTTCCAGGTTTCTTGGAGCTCCGACACACCCAGCAAAATGAGCACATGCTGTACTTCACACAGGCAGGGAGAAGAAATTCATCGAGAGATTTATGGCTCATTTGCGTCAAAAAACTGTTACTCCTTCGGCCTGCATAGGATAGTCTAGGGTAGAGAAAGAGACGGCCCTCTCCTGTATATGTCCAAACATGTTTCGAACACATGACCCACTTGGAGCGAAACGCTGAAATGGAAATCCATAATCACACTTTATGCACTCAACGTTTCAGCTTGGATCATGTGTAAAAAGCGGGGGGGGGGGAACAATTGCGAAAGAGACCGTTCCCCGCAGCCCTCGTTCCCGCCATTTCAGAAAAACGTACCGGACCAACCACAATGCAGGGATACGTAAGGCATTCCGTAAGCCGTGATAAACATCATCTGGGACCCAAAAGTTGGCCGTTAGACGGGTTTTTATTTTCCTTTTTAAGAAGCTGGCGCCCTACCAAGCTGTGGTTGTTGTGTGCCGAGTTTTAGTGCTTGGGGCGGAGCTGCAGAACGCCCTGTGAGCCAGGGGGCGGTGGGACGTATCGGCGCGTGAGCGAGAAGAGGGAAGTGTGAAGCTGCACTCGTATATGAGTCAGGGGTAGAGGCGAAAAGAGAGAGGCTGTAGCTGGCCCTGAGCCGGTATGTGAGCAGCAGGACGCTACCTGTGCATGTTTCCATTGGTGGTGAAGGTCTGGCCGCACACCACGCACTTGTAGGGCCGCTCCCCACTGTGCACCAGCATGTGGCGGTCCAGGGAGCTGGCTGAGCTCAAGGCCTTTCCGCAGATGCTGCAGGAGTGATCTGTACCCCCGCTGTCAGTGTTGTGCTGCGGGGGGGGGGGGAATCACAGGTATTAACAGTAGAACAGTTTCAGACTTGTCTGACCTCATCACAACATGAGTAATGAACGCTGCATGCGGAATACAAACAATTGAGTCAGAGCTATCTACATCAGAGGCATCAGTGTGCTGTTTATCAGGAACCGTCCTCTCATGTACATTCACTGGCAGTAATGTCAATAAATACAACAAAGCCAGCATTTTGATTGGATGGTTCAGACTGATTGATGCAACACAGACTTTCTTCATTATAAATGACAACATTTTACCAAAAAAATAGCAAATGTGCCATTTTTCAGATGAAAGTCACTGGTTTTACCAAACCATTTTAATGGCACCTCATTTGACATTCAAATGCATTTTGCCAAAGGGCTTTCAAATGTATTCTAAGAGTAACCCCTGTAAGGCCTTTAGTTGGACATGCCCAACAATCAACTCAACGGTCCTTGCATGGCTAATCGAAATACTTCATAACAAATTCTTATGTTTTAATGGCATCTCTGTACAACCCGAGGGCTGGTAAGCCCATCAGAATGTGATGCTCAGTGGAGATACGTCTCCACCCAACAGAGCTCTCATTCTCAGCAAAATTATTAACATTTGTACATACATGAAGAAGGGCTTCACAGTTTCAGTAATACCGGATAGACCCAACATAAGGCAATAAAAGCTTAATACGGTCAATGAAATTGATGCCTTTTATTTCTGGAGCACTGCTAAGGGCTCAGGACGTAATTTGCAAAATTGATTAGTCAAAAGCATCCATGTCTCTTTTACTCCAATGTCATCTATATATGCTATGTGAAAGAGAGCCTTTGTTCAGAGAACTGAAACATGCAAAATGAATCTGATCATCATGCAGTCCTGAGCAGAAATTTCAGGCTCATTTAATTCAATACTGTAAAAAGACGCTACTTCCAAAAAACATGAAATAAAGGAAGATCACAGAGGAAAAATGATCAGTCACATTTTCACGTTGTGAAGAAGTGAAGAATTAAACATTCAAAATGATCTTAAAGAGAAAGCACAAAAAAATATGCAAAAATATTAAATGAATAAAATATTATGATAATATATAATAATCCTATATATTTTTATAAATATTATAATAATATAAAAATATTAAAAAATGCAAAATTTGGACTCTGATCGTTTTTCCTTTGTGGTCTTCAAATGGTTTCTAAACTTGGAAAAATGTAAGAGCTGTGAACTGTTAAAACCTCAGTATCAAATCAGTATTTGGTGTGACTACTCTTGTCCGAGGATTAGGAACAGATCCCTGCAGTTTTATAGTTTGTTTTATAGCTTTATAAGATGAAATGGATTTGGTAGTGCCCAGCACATTGGAGAATTGAACACAGTTTTTGAGCTCATAGTCTCACTTATGTCTGTCTCAGCAGGTAATCCCAGACAGCCGCGATGATATTGAGATCAGAGCCCAGTCAAAGCTACATTATCTGTATCAAGAATCTTTAATGAAATGTAATTTTCTAATGAGACAATTTTTTAAATTAACATTTGTTGTCTCGTGTGCATGTTATCAATAGCAACACTACTGCGTAAAACAAAAAAGACCAACTTGAATGAAAGAAAATCTAAGGTGTCAAACACTAAGGCACAGTGCTGTATAAAGCAATGAAATACTATGTTTTAGAAGCTAATAATTAATTAAAAACTTGGAATCAGTTCAGGACACATTACAATTATACAAAGATGATGGGCGAAAGTGTGAATATGCATGTGTGTCGTACCTGTCGAAGATGATGAACGCGAGTGTGAATATGCATGTGTGTCGTACCTATCGAAGATGATGAACGCGAGTGTGAATATGCATGCGTGTCGTTGCGTGTCGTACCAGTCGAAAATGATGGAGGTGAGAGTGAATATGCCTGCGTGTCGTACCTGTCGAAGATTATGGAGGTGAGTGTGAATATGCCTGCATGTCGTACCTGTCGAAGATGATGGAGGTGAAGATGATGGAGGTGAGTGTGAATATGCCTGCATGTCGTACCTGTCGAAGATGATGGAGGTGAGTGTGAATATGCCTGTGTGTCGTACCTGTCGAAGATGATGGAGGTGAGTGTGAATATACCTGCGTGTCGTACCTGTCGAAGATGATGGAGGTGAGTGTGAATATGCCTGCGTGTCGTACCTGTCGAAGATGATGGAGGTGAGTGTGAATATGCCTGTGTGTCGTACCTGTCGAAGATGATGGAGGTGAGTGTGAATATACCTGCGTGTCGTACCTGTCGAAGATGACGGAGGTGAGTGTGAATATGCCTGTGTGTCGTACCTGTCGAAGATGATGGAGGTGAGTGTGAATATGCCTGTGTGTCATACCTGTCGAAGATGATGGAGGTGAGTGTGAATATGCCTGCGTGTCGTACCTGTCGAAGATGATGGAGGTGAGTGTGAATATGCCTGCGTGTCGTACCTGTCGAAGATGATGGCGGCAAGTGTGAATATGCCTGTGTGTCATACCTGACGAAGATGATGGACGCGAGTGTGAATATGCCTGCGTGTCGTACCTGTCGAAGTTGATGGACGCAAGTGTGAATAAGCGTGTGTGTCGTACCTGACGAAGATGATGGGCACGAGTGTGAATATGCCTGCTTGTCGTACCTGTCGAAGATGATGGGCACAAGTGTGAATATGCCTGCTGTCGTACCTGTCGAAGATGATGGACGCGAGTGTGAATATGCCTGCGTGTCGTACCTGTCGAAGATGATGGGCGCGAGTGTGAATGTGCCTGCGTGTCGTACCTGACGAAGATGATGGACGCGAGTGTGAATATGCCTGCGTGTCGTACCTGTCGAAGTTGATGGACGCAAGTGTGAATAAGCGTGTGTGTCGTACCTGACGAAGATGATGGGCACGAGTGTGAATATGCCTGCTTGTCGTACCTGTCGAAGATGATGGGCACAAGTGTGAATATGCCTGCTGTCGTACCTGTCGAAGATGATGGACGCGAGTGTGAATGTGCCTGCGTGTCGTACCTGTCGAAGATGATGGCCGCGAGTGTGAATGTGCCTGCGTGTCGTACCTGTCGAAGATGATGCACGCGAGTATGAATATGCATGTGTGTCGAACCCGTCTAAGATGATGGACGCGAGTGTGAATATGCCTGCGTGTCGAACCTGTCGAAGATGATGGACGCGAGTGTGAATATGCCTGTGTGTCGTACCTGTCGAAGATGATGAGCATGAGTGTGAATATGCCTGCGTGTCGTACCTGTCGAAGATGATGGACGCGAGTGTGAATATGCCCTAGTGTCGTACCTGTCGAAGATGATGTGCACAAGTGTGAATATGCCCTAGTGTCGTACCTGTCGAAGATGATGTGCACAAGTGTGAATATGCCCTAGTGTCGTACCTGTCGAAGATGATGTGCACAAGTGTGAATATACCTGCGTGTCGTACCTGTCGAAGATGATGTGCACATGTGTGAATATGCCTGTGTGTCGTACCTGTCGAAGATGATGGACGCGAGTGTGAATATGCCTGTGTGTCGTACCTGTCGAAGATGATGGACGCGAGTGTGAATATGCCTGTGTGTCATACCTGTCGAAGATGATGGACGCGAGTGTGAATATGCCTGCGTGTCGTACCTGTCGAAGATGATGGGCACAAGTGTGAATATGCCTGTGTGTCGTACCTGTCGAAGATGATGGGCACAAGTGTGAATATGCCTGCGTGTCGTACCTGTCGAAGATGATGGACGCGAGTGTGAATATGCCTGTGTGTCGTACCTGTCGAAATTGATGGGCATGAGTGTGAATATGCCTGCGTGTCGTACCTGTCGAAGATGATGTGCACAAGTGTGAATATGCCTGCGTGTCGTACCTGTCGAAGATGATGTGCACAAGTGTGAATATGCCTGCGTGTCGTACCTGTCGAAGATGATGGACGCGAGTGTGAATATGCCTGTGTGTCGTACCTGTCGAAATTGATGGGCATGAGTATGAATATGCCTGCGTGTCGTACCTGTCGAAGATGATGTGCACAAGTGTGAATATGCCTGTGTGTCGTACCTGTCGAAGATGATGGACGCGAGTGTGAATATGCCTGCGTGTCGTACCTGTCGAAGATGATGGACGCGAGTGTGAATATGCCTGTGTGTCGTACCTGTTGAAGATGATGGACGCGAGTGTGAATATGCCTGTGTGTCATACCTGTCGAAGATGATGGACGCGAGTGTGAATATGCCTGTGTGTCGTACCTGTCGAAGATGATGGACGCGAGTGTGAATATGCCTGTGTGTCATACCTGTCGAAGATGATGGACGCGAGTGTTAATATGCCTGTGTGTCGTACCTGTCGAAGATGATGTGCACAAGTGTGAATATGCCTGCGTGTTGTACCTGTCGAAGATGATGGACGCGAGTGTGAATATGCCTGCGTGTCATACCTGTCGAAGATGATGGGTGCGAGTGTGAATATGCCTGCGTGTCGCACCTGTCGAAGATGATGGACGCGAGTGTGAATATGCCTGCGTGTCGCACCTGTCGAAGATGATGGACGCGAGTGTGAATATGCCTGCGTGTCATACCTGTCGAAGATGATGGGCGCGAGTGTGAATAAGTGTGTGTGTCGTACCTGTCGAAGATGATGGACGCGAGTGTGAATATGCGTGTATGTCGTACCTGTTGAAGATGATGGGCGCGAGTGTGAATATGCCTGCGTGTCATACCTGTTGAAGATGATGGGCGCGAGTGTGAATATGCCTGCGTGTCATACCTGTCGAAGATGATGGGCTCGAGTGTGAATATGCCTGCGTGTCGTACCTTTTGAAGTTGATGGACGCAAGTGTGAATAAGCGTGTGTGTCGAACCTGTCGAAGATGATGGACGCGGGTGTGAATATGCCTGCGTGTCGTACCTGTTGAAGTTGATGGAGGCGAGTGTGAATATGCCTGCATGTCGTACCTGTCGAAGTTGATGGACGCAAGTGTGAATAAGCGTGTGTGTCGAACCTGTCGAAGATGATGGATGGGAGTGTGAATATGCCTGCGTGTCGTACCTGTCGAAGATGATGGAGGCAGGTGTGAATATGCCTGCGTGTCGTAACTGACGAAGATGATGGACGCGAGTGTGAATATGCGTGTGTGTCGAACCTGTCTAAGATGATGGAGGCGAGAGTGAATATGCCTGCGTGTCGTACCTGTTGAAGATGATGGGCGCGAGGGTGAATATGCCTGTGTGTCGTACCTGTCGAAGATGATGGACGCAAGTGTGAATAAGCGTGTGTGTCGTACCTGTCGAAGATGATGCACGCGAGTGTGAATATGCGTGTGTGTCGAACCTGTCTAAGATGATGGAGGCGAGAGTGAATATGCATGTGTGTCGTACCTGTCGAAGATGATGGACGCGAGTTTGAATATGCCTGCGTGTTGAACCTGTCGAAGATGATGGACGCGAGTGTGAATATGCCTGTGTGTCGTACCTGTCGAAGATGATGGGCGCGAGTGTAAATATGCCTGCATGTCGTACCTGTCGAAGATGATGGAGGCAAGTGTGAATATGCCTGCGTGTCGTACCTGACGAAGATGATGGACGCGAGTTTGAATATGCCTGCGTGTCGAACCTGTCGAAGATGATGGACGCGAGTGTGAATATGCGTGTGTGTCGAACCTGTCTAAGATGATGGAGGCGAGAGTGAATATGCCTGTGTGTCGTACCTGTTATAGATGATGGGCGCGAGTGTGAATATGCCTGTGTGTCATACCTGTCGAAGATGATGGGTGCGAGTGTGAATATGCCTGCGTGTCGTACCTGTCGAAGATGATGGGTACGAGTGTGAATATGCCTGCGTGTCGTACCTGTCGAAGATGATGTGCACAAGTGTGAATATGCCTGCGTGTCGTACCTGTCGAAGATGATGGACGCGAGTGTGAATATGCCTGCGTGTCGTACCTGTCGAAGATGATGGGCACGAGTGTGAATATGCCTGTGTGTCGTACCTGTCGAAGATGATGGGCACAAGTGTGAATATGCCTGCGTGTCGTACCTGTCGAAGATGATGGACGCGAGTGTGAATATGCCTGCGTGTCATACCTGTCGAAGATGATGGGCGCGAGTGTGAATAAGTGTGTGTGTCGTACCTGTCGTCGATGATGGACGCACATGTGTGAATATGCCTGCGTGTCGTACCTGTTGAAGATGATGGGCGCGAGTGTGAATAAGCGTGTGTGTCGAACCTGTCGAAGATGATGGACGTGAGTGTGAATATGCCTGTGTGTCATACCTGTTGAAGATGATGGGCGAGAGTGTGAATATGCCTGCGTGTCATACCTGTCGAAGATGATGGGCGCGAGTGTGAATAAGCGTGTGTGTCGAACCTGTCGAAGATGATGGACGTGAGTGTGAATATGCCTGTGTGTCATACCTGTTGAAGATGATGGGCGAGAGTGTGAATATGCCTGCGTGTCATACCTGTCGGAAGATGATGGACGCGGGTGTGAATATGCGTGTGTCGTACCTGTTGAAGATGATTGGCGTGAGTGTGAATATGCGTGTGTCGTACCTGTCGAAGATGATGGACGCGAGTGTGAATATGCCTGCGTGTCGTACCTGTCGAAGATGATGGACGCGACTGTGAATATGTGTGTGTCGTACTTGTCGAAGATGATTGGTGCGAGTGTGAATATGTGTGTGTCGTACCTGTCGAAGATGATCAGTGCGAGTGTGAATATAGGTGTGTCTTACCTGTCGGAGATGATGGGTGCGAGAGTGAATATGTGTGTGTCGTACCTGTCGAAGATGATGGGTGCGAGTGTGAATATGTGTGTATCGTACCTGTCGCAGATGATAGGTGTGAGTGTGAATATGCGTCTGTCTCATACCTGTCGGATGTGCATGGTAAGCTGGTGCTGAGTGACACAGTTCTTCTCGCACAGAGGGCAGATGAAGGAACGATCATCTTTGGCCTCCTGAAATGGAGTCAGACCTTGAGAAACATTCCCTCTAATTTTTTCTTTACTCTACATATTTGTATCTCAGGGAAAAGAGTTGCCCACCAGTAACTCACCACAGGTGGGAAAATGACACATTGACATACCAAAACTATACCTACAGCCTGGCTTTAAATGCCAATTATATGATTCATTGTTACAGTACACTACACTAAAATGAGTATCATCATCGATGAGGCAACATGCATGAGGACGACTACAGTGACATGCAAAGAGATTTACTAGAGTCTGTTTACTAAGTGTGATAAGACATTAATAAACAGATACATTGTTTGTGCAAAAATGAAGGTAACCAGTATTGTTCCCTGTTCACCTTCTATTGAACAGATAGGACAACCTGTAGATAGCTAATACATTTCCCATATGTAGTAATAATGCACACAGTATCCACAAAACTCAAATGTTGATCTGCAAATGTGTATGCATATGCACACATACACAAAAGCAAAAACACTCGAAATTGAGCCATTTTCGCTCAAACTGTGCAAAACACATGCAGGCACACCGTAAATGCACTCTCATGTAAACTCAAAATTCTTACACAAAACACATATGTCCTGACATTTTACATTGAATGAGCTGCTGAGATGGCTGTGGGACTCTACTGCAGCCCTTTCATAAAGAAAGCATAAAGAAATGATGGGCCATTGGTCTAAACACCTCCCATAGTCTTTGCCTTTCCCTGATTGCATTTGTTAGGGACTGACTTGTACTTTTGTCCTCAGGGCTGGTGTTGGCAGCCCAAGACTGAGTGGGACTCCAGGTCAAAGTAAAAGTAATAAGGAATCTTTAAATGTCTTTTTAAATGTAGAATTACGAATAAGCTCCCCAAGTGTAATAAACATACAACAGGAGGCCCATGGGGTCTATATCACTCACCTGGTTTGATATTATGGCTATTCACAGCATTACGCAGCACTATAAGGTAAACATCAGTCTGCTCAACGACATAATGACAGAGTCATATTATCATCTACAGTATGCACTTCAGTGATGTTAAATCGGAAACAATCAGCTGTAGCACTAAATGAACTACTAACTTGGTGTGAAGTCGCTCTAATATAAGAAAATGTGGGTCATCAAGTCAGTCTTGAGAGTTTCACACTAAATGGATTTTTAATTCATGCTCTCAGAAAATATCATTTCAGCTTCATGTGGACCAAGGCTATGAGCGCTTCCAGCAAGTCTGACTATTGCAACTTGAGAGGACGTCAAAAATGTGTCGGCCAATGAGATACCAGGATAACCATACTAGATTATAAATCGATTCAATATAAAACACTTGCTCACAAGTTTAAGGTGAAAATTTGCGACAAATTTGATCCAAATGCACCAATGAGCCCCTAGCATGATGGCACGCAGTACAGATCACATCAAAACGGAATTCTATCGCGGTCGGGTTAGGAGAAGGTAACGGTAACTTCAAAGCAACTTGAGGGTAGAAACGCGGTAGGTTGTTTGAGAAAGCGCAGCGCAGGGATACAATGCATTTATAAATATAGTGCCCAGTCAAGAAAACCTTCCAGGATACACTTCACAGGTGGTCCAGCGTGTGCTGAAGAATGTCCTGGTTGGCAGAGCGACCGGTAAGCAGGGGATGCTTTCACACCCAGTCACTGTAAATGTTGAAAACTTACCAACCACACACTACCACCTAAGATTATTTCTCCTGATTCATATATTTATTTACTTATAATAGGTGCTTGTCGTTGTATTTTTATTGTTGCACAAGATAACTTAAACTTGGTAAACCATTGCATGTAAAGAAACAATGTATAAGATATAACCAGAAGTATACTGCATCACGTGGCTTGATGTGTGGGGTAGGTTTATGAGGAGAAAAACAGCAAAAAATACCGGTTCTTTTTCAACAAAAATCATAAAGCTTTCTATATATTTTAATGCTATTTAGTGCAGACAGGAAAATTCATTTATTTTTGTTGTTTACTCTTGACGTTCTGTGAAAATGAATGATACATATCACCGTATAGGACACATCCGCTGTGATAGTTTAGAGAAATTTTCACATTGTTTCTGTTATATTTGTAGATTGTTGGACTTTGTTGTCCTCCTGACATCCAGAGAGAAGACCGTGGTTACATTATGAACTCACACACACAGTTGACACACGTCTTCAAAAGATAATTTCTTCTGTGCTTTCACGTGCATTATAATGCAGTTTTTCACAAGTTTTAAACTGAAAGTGCATGTTATGTTTTGGAAGTGGCTATTCACCCCACAGCGAACAGGAAACCACACATGGTCAGGAACTATATTTTCTTACCTGGCACCGCCTCTCGATCACTGTCGGCAGTTAAAAGGTTTACAGCATTAACCTCGCAAAACAACGAGTTAATCTGCTGGGAGAGTAGCGATACAAAGAAGCGATACAAGACAGCGGTAAGTTAGGAAGAGTTCTCGCATTTTTTTTTTCCGTTTTAATGTGAGCTGTATGGTAAAGTACCAGTCAAAAGTTTGGACATACCCACATTTATCTTATAGTACATGCTGAATAAAGAAACAAGCACCCTTCATCTCAAAAAAAAAAAAAATCAAATTCATAAATCAGTCAAACTAACTAGAATTTTTTCATAATTTCTGAGCAAATTCATATTTGCTTTTCTTTTACTAGGGCAGTTATATGGCGATAATGAGTTCGCAGCTCAGCGGCCGTCTGAGTTCCCAAAGATATGCTGCACTTGTGGTTATTTGCTTTTCACTGAACTTTCGCCCAATAAGTCCCTAAACAGCTTGATCTAAATTTAGCCGTTGGAAAATGGAAGGCACTTGTAATTTGTTTACTTTTTAATATATGGCTTCTTAGAGAATTCCAATTTTTTGGACACTATTCAAACAAGAAAATTATTCACTTTTAACTTCTGAATGTTTACCTCTGACAAGATTCCTTTTGAGATTATATGGAGAAGTTAAGGCTTCTAAATTTCTCCAAAAACAGAGGCGCTGTGACATCAGCAAAATGTGTCCAAACTTTTGACTGGTACTGCATATACACTAGGCATTGTGGGATTGAAGAGGGGTCTTGCCATCTTGCTTTGTAAATTGAGATATAGTGCGGCAGATGAGCTCAGTTTGGTTGAATATGAGTAGTAGCATCATCCTAAATTAATATGCAGAATGCATGCATTGCACAGTCCTGAACAATCCAGTCAGACTGCACATCGCTTTTTTTCAATTAGCTGGCTGACTAAGCTAGCTAGCACAATAAAATTATCAAAGACTCAGTCAAGGCCACATGAGGGCTTGATGTCACCAGCAGTCACACAAGCAATGTTCGATTTGTGTTTCTGGCTCAGTTGAAGTGTACCATACCAACATTACTCGTGCATACCTTTAGGCAGCTAGTTTGCTACATGAAAATGGTGGCGCTTAGCCGCCTGTCTTTAAAGTAGCTCCATAGCTAGCGAGCTAGCAAGCTACCCATTGTAAATGTAAAATTATGCAGGCTGGGTAGGAATAATTTAGGCATTGTCTACTAGCTAGCTAAATTACAGTACATTCTCTGGACAGATCCTGACTTTATAAGCCGCACTTCAGCCTCATTGCATCATACTTGACTAATGTGCAAAAAAAAATCCAGTGTGAGTGTCTGTTGCTGCTGATAAAAATGAGACGGAATGGAGTCTAAGGCAGTAAAAAGTATCATTATGTGCATTAGAATACATAACAACAACTAAAATGAATATTTTCAGTACAGTATCTTAGCATAACAGTAGCATGTGATTAGATTTTATTGTTGTTTAGCCTTGACACTCCATCCAACGTCGTTCAGCATTTTCTGAGTTATTTTCCTCACACATCTCCGGCAGTTCAGCACCTCTAACATCCTCACTTTGGTATAATACAAACAATACCAATACCCACCACCATTTTTGTCTTTACAAGACCCCCTTTCAATCCCACAATTCCATCCACAGACTGTTACATCATGTCATCAATCAATGGGTCCATTGGAAAGAAGTCAAAAATGCCACAACCAATCATAGGCTAGGGTAGCTATATTAGATCCCATATTAATCTGAAAATAACAACACTAAGTCAGGGCTATCAGACAGACAGACTTTCCCACAAGCCAGGTAAAAATCTGACCAATGGAACTGCAGAAGTTGAACAACTGGCAACTATAATGACATTATGGATTGAGTCAAAAAAAAAAAAAATACCAAAAAAAGAAAACCGCTTGGTCAGGTCCATAAGATAAACATTTGTATCAAGTCTGACCCATATCTGCCATGTAGAACTTGACAAGAATGAGTCAGTGGATCAGAAGCCAGGGCAGCCATATTGGATTCCAAATTGAGCAAAGAAATAACAACACTTGGTCAGGGCCATGACCAAGAAAACAAGTGCACCAAGTTTGATCCAAATCTGATCATTGGAACTGGAGAATGAGTCAAAAACGCATTAGCCAATCAGAGACCAAGGCAACCATATTTGATATTGAATGGAGCCGAATCAGAATCAAATTTGGTAAGGTGTATAAATATATACACCACATCAGATCCAAATCTGGCCAGTGGGACTACAGAAGTAGTCTAAAATGGGTCAGCTAGACAGAGGCCAGGACGGCCATACTGGATTGCAAAATGAGCCAAAAAATAAAAACATTTGGCCAGGAACATGAGAGGAATATTTGTACCAAGTAGGATCCAAATCTGCAGTGTAGAACTTGAGAAGTTGTTTCAATAAAAAAAGTTGATGGATGGATGGCGGATAAACAGTCTGGAACACTGCAAAATGCCAACAGTCAACTTAAAGGTTTTAACGCAACAAAGCGCCTTCACATTGAGAACAGAGCATTTTCAGTCAAGAAGTTATTAAAATTCCAAATGATAGTCAAAGGCTACAGATTCAATTAGTTATTGCATGATAGTACCATTTTCTGCATCTACTTAATGCGACAAGGAAAAGTTCCACCTGAACATAAGGGACATATCTGTCCAGCAGAAATTTTGGTGAACAGACATTCATATTAATCTTCAGGAAAAAACTCAATTAAGTGTGTGCATGAGGGCATGTATACGTTTGTTTGCTTGCCCATGCTTGCGTGTCAGAATGTGAGCATGCTAGTATATGTGTAGGTGAATAACAGTAGGTGTGCTCACAGAGAGCAGTGGACCAACAAAACCTACTTGCTCAGGTGCCTGCTGATGTTGACAAAGGGGCTGAACATTAACTCCACTCAGGAGCATACCAGAGCATGCAACAGACTCCAATATGCACCCAAGCTAGCCAGTGCTAGTACATTCAATGCCCCTCTCTCTCTCTCTCTTTCTCTCTCTCTCTCTCTTCTTCCCTCAAACCCTCCCTGACTCCCCTCTCTCCCTCTTGCTCATATAACCCATGATGCGTAGCTAAGCAGGCAGCAGACTAGCTAAACATAACATAGCCTGAGTTCAATGATCTCCATGGATCCACATTCATTGTCCCTTCCATTAACTCAAACCAGAAGTAGCTTCCAGACTGAGATCCCTAGACTTTTCCTCACCTGGACCTTTCTGGAGCCATGTTCCACCCTGTAGGACACTAAATCCCAGATTGTGTCATTGTTTTATAAAGCATTTGGAAAAAGGCTAATGCTACCGTAATGATGTACATTGCATAGTAATAAAATTGTTTGAGTAACATTATTGCTTTGGACAAACGAGTACTTTCAGCAGGGAGTTGGTGTCAAAGTGGAGGGAGCAGCGACGTTAGAGGAAAACATTCAGACTAAAAACATCAGTTTGTTCATTAATTTAGTCTACATGAAAAGCAGATTGAAATTTTTTTAGTATGAACTGAGAGAAGCAAACAGGGGTATTCGCATGTTTACACTCTCAAAAAATGAAAAACTCCAAAACAAAGATTGTGATAACATATTTTCTAACTGTTGAATTTAATTGGAACTAGTAATCAACCAGACAGTCAGCCCGGATGCAGATCAAATATTTTACGGCTGTAGGGTTTGTAGCTTAGCTTGCTGACTTCTCCAGGCTTTCTTTCCACAGGCAAGGATAGCTAACGGCAAGAAAGACGTCTAAAAATAAAAGGACAAGTTTATTCAAATAGTTTATTCAATGAAACGAAAATATAGCGTATGTGGATATAACTACGCTGTAATCAGATTTACCTATGCAATATTCCAGATTTATCAAATCAATAGGACAATAGAGAGCAGTACTGTGTAAAAATATTAACCCAGGAAAAAAAGCTTTATCCACTTCGGTTGGTTGTGCAAGGATTGAAGCTGTAAACTGCACTTTAATTTTCCTGGGAGATCGTACCCGGTGGCAGCCAGAGTTGCACTGTGAAAGCAAGGAAATTGTTCAATAGCTGCCGGGTTGGTTAGCTAACTCGATTAAGGAGGCGCATTCGTCTAGCAGTAGTGACTACCACGGCACGGGTTCGATCCCCAATCGTACCAACCTGCAGTGGTCGGCAGCTTTTTCAGAACAGTGCACTATTGGCTATAGCACTGCGGGTATGCAAATTGGGAAGGGACTGCCGTGAAGGGTTATTAAAAATTGTTTCCTTGATCGTTGCTCAAGTGCCTCCTGTTGGCCAGCCAGGCGCTCATCTGTGAGTTTCTACGCTTGTTCACGTTCGGGCATCCTCCGCCCTCCTTCTGAACTTGCGAAAGTTTCAACCAATGAGTGTAAAGATGCAGGGGCTGACAAGCGCGTGCTTCGAAGGACAGCCGCAAACTCTCTCGCTCTCTCCCCCTCCCTCCCTCCCGAGTTGGCAACAAGGGTTCGCATTTGAGCAAGCCTCATACATAGTTCTCGAATTGGTCATTCCAAATTCGGGTGGGATTGGAGATGCCAAATTACAAAAAAAAAGTAAAAAAAAAAAAAAGGAATATAGCCATCATGCTGTTCAGTCAACTATTACGCATACTGATTGAGCTTTCCTAAAAAAAGTTGTTTGTTGCCACTATAATTACATTCTCTCAGATATGGAACTCTAAATGGAATCAGATGATGGGTCAAGCATCATGTCTAACACTCAGCAGGCCATAAATCCAGTGAGCAAATATACCCTATTTATTCCTGGAGCTCAGAGGATAGTTTGTCCTGAGAGACATTTTTCTCAATGGTGATGGATACAAGTAGGGTAGGTTTGGGATGGGGGAGAGGCCACATGTCTCAGGAAGCGAGTAGAGGGGATGGGACAGCGACACCTGTTCATAACAGGCCGTTGACCTCGGCCACGCTTTAATCGGAAACATGGGATGCACGTCTCAACAGACAAAAGCACAATTGAAAGACTCTTCGGGCCATTTGTTGTGAAACATCTCTGTATTTGTATTCTGCTGAACCCTCATCTGAACTCCTGTTCACCTAATACAGCTTTCATTAATTAGTCTGTCCATTAAAAGAACCCCCCGTGGAATTTCTCAAACTGAATAATAGTGCGTTGATCCCTAAAGACACCCAAATATACACTGCACCACTGCTGACTTTGTATCTTCAGTTTATCCAAGGGTTTAGTGGAGAGGAACTGTAATATGCCAAAGCACAGAAAATGCTACAGGATCCATGAACACTGGTCACCAAAGACCCTGTTCACATGATCACTGATCACTCAGAAAAGTTAACGGTCCGTGACTAATATGTTTAATTGAAGAGTGGATACTTGAAACCAAAGTTTCTAACCATGTTAGTCAGCAAGAAGTTTCCTTCAAAGCATATAGGAAGTAGGCAAACATCCTATATATTGAGCATCAAGGAATACTATTTTATTTATGATTGAATGGTGCAAGGCTTAGATAGCCCACCAACTTCAGATCAGCCTGCTGATTACCAATATACCAATGTGGGCAGAGAGATTCCGTAAGTCATTCTCAGAGATCTTCAGTGACTGGCGTGAAATTGTCAGAGTGTGTTTGCATGTTTGTTTGTCAGTCTGGTTAAGGGGTTTGTACCTGGGTCTTTCTCCCCGCACGGTTCACAGACGGCGATTTGGTTGGCGTTTTGACGGGGTTGACGGAGGCGCCCTCTCGGCCTCCGTTGAGCTGTCCCGCGCTCATCACCGTGGACATCATGGAGTTAATCGAGGACAGGTCCGCCCCGTCTCCCCCATCGCCTGTGCCAGCTCTGTCCTCCTCCGCATCACCGCTCTCCTCTGTCAAAGCAGCGATGGCCCAATTACCCCCAAAACCCACACGGGTCCACACACACACAGAATTAGATGTCCAGCTGGCAGAATACTAGGCCTCTAGGGCAAAGTGTGCATAAACACTGTCCACTAAAATGAAGTGTTTTTCACTGTGCTTTACTGGGAGCAATATATAATCCCCCAGAGGCTGGGGCAATATCGCTTGATGTGAAAGATAATTGACAGCACCATGATGGCTGCTCACCTGTGTGCTCCTCAAGGTCCTGTGCAGATGTGAGGTCCTCCTTCTCTCCAGAAAGTTCTGTTGCTGTGCTCAGTTCCCCGTTGACACCTTCCCCCTGTCGCTTGTCTTCAGTGGCACCTTCCATTACTGCTCAAGGACAGCGAGACAAAATCCAGGTCAGGAACAGCTTGGGTCAAAGAAAAAGCCCCAGATAACCACATCAAAAGGGTCTCAGAGACCGATGCTTCAAAAATCACAAAAAGTGGGTCTGTTGCACAGAAAACTCTAAGGGACTGACCACAAAATTACACAGCCACAAAACCAGAACAAAGTGTGTCTAATACTGCAACACCATTGTGGAGTAGGCCTGTAAGTAGAAGTGCATCTGTGCGAATGTCTCTTTACCCTATAAAACCTTTGGACCTACGTACGAGTCCGTCAAATGCAGCTGCTATATCCAAACCTGTGGAAAGGTAAGTCAAGTTTGTAGTCCAATGCAGATCTCACTGTTTCTAACAATCCCAAATATGTCCTGCTGAATTAAAAGGAAAATGTGTGCAAGAACTAGATTCTTTCTATTTGATGTAATGTTGCGGCCATAGAAACATAGCATCCTGGATTTCTTTCAATATATCAATATGGTGTATCTTCAGTGAGGTGCTGCAACCAGCAGCTACAGAATATGTATGTGACATTGTCATACAATATGAACATTTTTTTTTCTGACTTTAAACCTACTTATGGGAGAACTTAAGAGAAAAGTTAGAGTTTAAGAGGTTAAAGAATTTGTCCGATTCCCTTAAATCAGACCATGTATTAATGTACGTACTATCCTGGCCACAAGGAAAGTAAATGGTAAAAGTAAAAGACAAAGCCTTACAACCAGAGCTGCCGAGCAAAGCAACTGGAGCACGATTACCTAATAGTTTCAGCTTCATTCCTGTCAGAATATTTCAAGGGCTTCAAATCCTTGATGAATTTTTTTTTCCCCAAAGATGCCTCTTCCAATCTACCTTGATGCCAATTGACTAGCCACTTTTAAGCAAACGCATAAATACTCGCCTGCAGTTCAAAGCCCGAAGTGGATAAAGGGTAGAAAAAATACAAAGATGAAAATTCCACCAGTATCAGAGGATGGTTCTAGAATAGTATCAAGAGGCAAAACAGCAGGGTTACAAAATAGCAAATAACCTCACAAAATAGGCTTTTCCTGGTAAGTTATTCATTTCCGGTGATATAATTAATTTTGATATCTAATTCATATATATATTTTTTTTTTACTTTCTGTAAACTCATTTGAGTTATGCAATGGAGCTTTCACCTGTTAGAATGCTTGAGGTTATCCTAAACTTACAGGAATTCTGAAAATGAAGAATGCCCTCAGTGACATTTCAAAAGCTCTGACATGTTGAGTGGAATGACTGGATAACTGAAGTTTAGCAAAACAGAAACAGAAATGAAGCAGCTCGTCCCCTGACACCACAGTAGAAAGAGCCAACATCAGCATCAGTGATGAATGTTGCCGACTTAAAAAATTGGGAGCTCAAGTTTCTCTTTATGATGGAAAACATGAAAAGAAAGATTGTTCAGATATTCAGTGTATTAACTGAGGATTCATATGCATAAGAAACAAGGTATGACGCTGTATACTGAGTGAAAACACAGGATATGATCAGACTGTAAGTAGGAAGTAGATCTGCTGCAGTAGCAGGTCCTCAGAGGTCAGTGGATGCTGACTGACTGGTTGTGGTAACAAACTCACTGACAAAACATCACACAACAGTCTTGTGACAAACGGCTGGCTCCTCCATTGATATTACAACCAAAATTCATCTCAAGCACAGGACAGTGCTCTGTTTGTCCATCTGTGAGCACATGACCCTGGAGCTACTTTTCCCAATACACTGTTGCATCATTACAATGAAATGAGTTCCTTAAAAATCTGTAAACGATTACATACTGGGGAAAACAAATTTTGGTAGCAATATGAGTAACTGTGGTTATTAGTCAATCAATGTCTTCAGCTAGTGCAGCGCAGGCGTCTCCTGAATGGCTGCAGGTTTAAATTACCTTCTGACCCTATAGCACAGCATCCAGGTGGACTTCAAGGAGATTACCCAGAGTGCATCACAGTCAGACACAAGGTAATCTCCATCTACGCTTCCAAGCACCAGCCCTAATTCCACAACCGATGGCCTCATCCTTATTCATCCATCACATCTTTTATTATGAAATCAGTCCTTCCGCAGTTACCCACAGTGTCACAATACTGTCTTTAGAATTCAAAGTAAGATGACACCGATTGGGCTGCCTTTGAATGGGATGAATGAAAATAGTCTCACTGGGTCCTTGTGTGTGGTCTCCACACCCTGTTTTTTTCACGCACTATGCTAGTGACATCATCATTACCCATCTTTCTGTTGACGCGAATTAGTCACAGGCCCGGCTAAACCCCGGGAGAGCCAAAGGCAGCCCAACAGATACGCAAACCCCGCTGAGAGAACGATCCCCATTCCGAGGCGAGTTAGCGACACAGCTCGGAGCTCGAGACGTGTTTATCCTGTGTTAAATTCCACAGTCAGAACGGGTCTTCAGCCCAGGACAATAACTCCAGGATGTTCCTCACCACCTCCCCCTCTCCCTCCCCCTTCCCCACACCGCGCTCTGGTCCTCACCGCACACGCCCAGTTAATCTCTGCTGAGCAGCACTGGGTCTGTCTGATTGGGAGACTTGCAGCAACAGACGGGACAGCGCAGGGGGGGTGGGGGGTGGGTGGGATGGATTTGGGGAGCTTGGCCTGCTATAGCCGAGAGGTTGACCCCTCGCAGCCTCTTTTCTGCAGGTATTGCACAAGGCCAGAGTGATTCTGATGAGAGAGGACATTTAGAGAATGGAAAGTGCACTGGAGACCCCCCTGATGCACGAGCAGGGGGATGGGAAGGATGACAAGGGAACAGCCCTGAAAAGCAAAAGAGATGCAGTCGAATACCCCCCTCCCTTCTCGGCTAATTGCTGCTTCCCTTGCATAGCCCACAGGAAGCTCCTCTCCGGTCCATTCCACTTCCTCCTTACGGGGAGGGGGGGGCGGTGCGGAGATGTGAGCACAGCACAAAAACTGAACTAGTCAGCCGCTTCTCAGCTGACAAAACCCAACCGCTACGCCACGGCTCAACCGATAGCTCTTCAGTCCTCTTCCAGCGCCTCTTCAAGCTATCCTTGAACAGCGCAAACACTCACCACACCGGAATAAAAGCTGTAATCGCCCGACGGTGGGCACGAAAAGAGCAAATGGCAGAGACTGAACTGATGATAGTGAAGACTATCCAGACAAAAAAAAAGTACGTCTATTTCCAGCAAACCGAAGCGGAGGACACAAACGCGTGTCGCAGGAGCTGAGGCAGGAAGCTCAAAGCGCTGAGCAGACTGGAACAATCAGACTGCTGTTCTTTTAAAGTCCAGTTCAGTCTTTAAAGCTCTCACAAGCCGCATAGAGGGCAAAAGCTTTCTCCCTCAGCGTAGCCCACCACAGTCAAGAGAGATGAGACATCAGACAAGGCCCCATTTTCCCCCTGACTGAGTGTGTCTGTATGAGCGCGTGTGTGTTAATGGGCATCCCTGTAGCCCGAGCAAAGAGGAGTAGGACGGAGAGGGAGGAAATCGGAGAATGAGAACATTTGAGCGAGAAACAAAGACGAATAAGGAAGTGGGGAGACGATGAGAGAGAAGCGTTACAAAGCTCCGACAGCTGACAAAGCACTTTGTGAAAGAGGCTCCAAAATGAATCGATGCCCTCTCGACTGAAAGACGGGCACCGCAGAGTAAAAAATGAGTAGATGAGCGGGTGAAAATGGACAGAATAAAAAATATTAACATAACGGCAAAAGAGGAAGAAACAGAGTGAAAGCGGAGTGTATGAGAGGGTGTAGAAGGGTCATGTAAGGGTGACAAAGGAGGGCATGAGAGGGTAACAGAGAAACAGCGGCATATACTGTCTACTTCAGAATATCACACCAATGGGGAGGGAAACACTGGAAACTTTAGGTGCCGAACGGGCCGAGTCACAGGGACAGGAGGGGGGTGGAGCAACAGGAAGTGGCTGAGAGCAGCAGGGCAGGGCAGCAGCTCGCAGCTCCCAGTTACCATGTGCTCCAGCAAATATGACCTGGAGAGGAGGGCAACTGCAGGAGGAGTAGAGCCGTGTGTGTGAGCACGTGTGTTGGGGGGGGGGGGACAGTGAGAGAATTTGCGAGTGTGTGTGTGTGTGTGTGTGTGTGTGTGTGTGTAAGAGATAGTGGGCAAGCGGAGGTATAGCTGGTGTCCACACTGAACTTTCACACCGATGATGAAGGGTGCAGCTCGGACACTACAAACCCCACTCACGCCCACCTGGACACTCATTCCGAAAGAAGCGGGTGGAGAGCGTCAGAGATTTACCCCCCGGGGCACAGATGGGTTTCTCTACATTGTGCTTGTCACACTTCACCCCGGAGTGCTCATATTACACCCCCATCCCTCCCCGTCCCCCCAAAAGTGCCATCCTCCCTGCCCCACCTGTCTCTCTCTGCCACCCCTCACTCGCTCGCTAACGCTCGACCGAGTGTACCGCCATATTCCCTTACAGGACCACTCAAATCAGTCCGGCGGCTTGTGCGGCTTCCAATACACCCCATGCTACACAACAGCTGTAAACTAGACAAACTGAACATGACCAAACAGAGCATAAATCTAATTTGGATGCTTTAGCGGCTATATTAGGATAAATCCTAATGCTGATGAAATAAAATTCCCACTAGCAAGATGGAGATATAACGGATGACAAGGGTAGATCTGAGATTATCGGAGGATTTAGTCTGCTGCATTAGCTGGCTGTGTGGCTGCAGGGCCAAACTCAGGGGCAGTAATTAATGAAGTGCTAAAACTAATCATAACAGATGGGTAACAACAGATAATAATATCGCCGTTAAGAGCCGGGGGGGGGGCAGGGAGAGAGAAAAAGACGAGGAGGGAGAGGGGGAGTCTGGAAGAGAGAGAAGAGAGAGGCAGAAGGCCAGAGAGATAATGATGGAGATGGACAGAGTGAAGGGAAACAGAGAGAGAGAGAGAGAGAGAGAGAGATAGGGAGGGTGTGATGTCTCAGAGAGACGGCTCTGAACAGGAGGCTCGGCTGAGAAAACTGCCACACTTGTTTGGAGACGTTTGGAGACGACCCCCCCCCCCCCCCCTCCCCCCCCCCCCCCCCCCGGTCCATCTCCACAGAGGGGTGAGGGAGATCAGGGCAGCTGCGCCTCAAACAGATGTTTCAGCATCTCTCCCCCTCCTTCACACTACCCCAACACACACACACACACACACACACACACTCAGTAACCCCCAGCCCTGAAAATCTCACACATCCTTGTAAAAGCAATCAGGAGTAACACAAAGAGAGTCGATGTGGCCAATGGCTGTATGTAAGGATGGGAACCAGAGCCCAGCCCCTCACAAACACACGCACACTCACACACACACACGCATACACACGTGCACGCACGCACATACACACAGACACACACACGCATACACACGTGCACTGACACACACCCACACACACACACATACATACAGAGACTCCTGGCTATTTTCGATCGAGGAACACATGTGAATCCTGTTTGGCATTCGAGCTACACCGGCCCCAGGAATGCACCTCCTTTATCCCAGAGCCTTCCTCTCTCTCCCTCCCTCTCTCTTTCACTCTCTCCATTTCCCTCTGTAACCCTCCATCTTCTCCATTCCCCTCAGCCCGCTCCCTCTCTCGTATCGCCTTTCTGCCAACACGCTCTTTTCTCAGAAAGCCTGCAACACACAACTGGCACAACAAAAGCAGAGAAAAACCAGTTCTGCGAAGGCCCCTCCGCTGCGTAACGTCTGAGGTGCGGGCAGAAATCTGCTCTCTCCTCCGTCAACCCTCCGCTCACATTCCACACCGCTCCCACCTTCCCCTCCGCGGGGGCGACCTCCGGCTGCTGCGGAGAGACAGGGGGCTTCCCGCGTTTCGCTATCGCTCTAGCCCGGCCCAGCTCGCACAGCGAGGGAACAGGATGGGCTACCACACCGCTGCAGTCGCCGGGGCTCCCAGTCCTCTCGTTTTGACTGTGGCACACATTCAGAGAACTGCCTGGCAAACAAACGGTCCAGTCAAAGTAAAGACCCCCCGCCCACCCCCCCCACGAGCCCCTCTTACAAAGGACAGAGTGGGCCATTAGCCCACTGTGGTCTAAGTGACCACCAGGAGTGAACAGACACGTGGAGGTTCTTTTAGGAAGGAACGTCACATCATGTACCAATTATATAACATTACATTAATGAAATTTCACTGATGCTCTCATCCAGAGCAACAAATACAATCTTCAGATTTTTCACACGATACCAATTTTTTACAGCTATGTATATTCTGAAGCTGTTTAGCTGAAGCACCTTGCTAAAGCTTACAATGGCAGTATCCTACCTGCAAACCTAACGAACGGCCTTGGGGCTATGCAGCAATGCACCCATTATGCTTAACTGCCACAACAAGTATGGCTGCAGTACTGTAATGCTGCTGCACAATGTCAAGCTCAGAGCACTGCAAGAGCAGTCATTCAGGAGCTGCCCAGCATTGAGTGCATCTTTATTTGGAGCCAAACTCATGTGGTTGGTGATGTAGGCTTGGTGTGTACGCAGTATGTACATTATTAGCCCAATGAGCTTTACTTCTGAGGCGCTGCCAGTGTTGTAAATGACTGGTAAAATTCCTGAGAGAAGAGCAAAGCACAACAATTACAGACACAGTTGTGTGCCAGTGTGAGATAAGCAGCCGAACAGGCAAGATGAACACGGTGTCCCCCTGGCGTTACAGGGTGTTTATTTATACCCCGCAGTGACCTATCGATTCCCAGAGAACAACCGAGAAGCCAAGTGTGTGAACCACAGAACCAAGCGCTCAGCTAAGTATTCAGTGGAAGACACAGGTCTGCAAGCTGTCGTTTGTATGCACGCCTGTGTGTGTGTGTGTGTCTTTCTCCTGAGGGGATGCGACTGCGGAGCTGCCTCTCACAGTGACGAGCTGGCTGGAGGGGGTTGGGTTTTGGGGAGGGGTGGGATAAGGGAGGGGTGTGTAACTGCCACATGGCAGCTATCAATTATCCTCCGCCATCTCACAGTCTCTTAACCCGCAGACCTTAAGACACAGCGGCACAGCCTCCGAGGGCCGCACCAGAGCCAATAAAGCGCCAGCCGGAGCTCTCAGTCGAAATTTTTATTATAGTCACACAGTGTAATAAGCCCTCTCTGATCTGACTGATGGGCAGATTATACGGTTCAGGTCAGGGATGAGTGCTGTACAAATATCATACAGAGAGTGTGCTTAGGATACACAGGCGCAATCACACACACATACATACACACACACACACACACTGAGGGAAACACACATACACCTCTTTATATCCCTCCTGTGTGTACTGGGCAAAGTTCATTGGGGCAGAGCGTTCCCCTGGTCATCCTGCAGGGGTGGGGGTGGGGGGGTATGGAACAATCCTTCACCCTCTCTACAGACTGTGCACACACACACACACCCTTCCACACACATATACATACATCCATATATTTCTGTCAATGTGAGGGCATCACATTGACTTTCATCCATTCTTCAAATGTCCCTACATACTGACCAAAATAGTCCACACTTGTCAAAACTGTCCCACATGTTTTGATCCTCTCGATGTAGCAGACACACACAGACACACACACACACACACACACACACACACACACACATACACAAGCAGCCGAGCCTAGGCTGAGCCACCTTTCCAGGTTGTTCTCTCAGAAATGTTTCACTAGGTTGCACAACCACTCCCTGGGGCGGGTGCAGGCTGCAGTACTCCAGTGGAAGATGGAACATTTCATTAGCACAGCTATGTGGCCACACAATACTATGCAGCTAACTAAGCACAAAAGAGCCATTTTGACTTTTTATGGCAGCAAGCAGTGTGGGAGAGCATGGCATTTAATGGGAATAAAGCTTTGTTTAAGGAACGCACGCGCACATTTCAGAGCTTAGTCTTCTGTCTTAATGCACCACTGCTAACAGGAATATTAGCGAAAATGGGACCTCGAGTCTGTGATTCTTGCATGGTGCGCAGTGTAGAGTAGTCGCAGGCACATACAACTGCACATGGTTTCATAGTACAGCTGTATATGTAGGGGGCCCCCACACAAACCCCAGTGTCTATCACAGCCAAACCGAATGGCTCAAACACATATCTACATGCAATCAGATGCGCTGGAAAACACAAACAAACACGCAAAAAGAACCAACACCCACCTAAACACCCACAAACACGCACACTCTTCCACGCATACCCACAGCGCTGCAGACACGAGCACACACATATCCAGCCTTAATCCCTGTTCCAGAAAGTCTGGCCCTATCACAGTGCAGGGAGCTGCATCCACCCCCATTCATCCCAAACAGGTTTTCAGCAGAAGCTGCCCTCCTGGCTGAGGCACAGATCAGCCCTGACATCAGGCCTACAGATCTGCACCGACCAAGCAACAGAGGAGAGGACGATACCGACAACGAGAACCAACGACTGCATACCAAATTACGCATCCAGATGGAATTAACACATCAACTCATATGGAACTGGAAGGCACTCGGGGGGCGCGTTACCTCCGTTGTTTTGAAATTCATCGGCGGGGGAATTATCTTGGAGCATAAGCGTTAAATTGAGTCTCAACGGTGCCATCCCTGCGCTCATAAAGATTATTTTGGATACTGAATCAAGAATATGAGCCACATCTTCACCCAAATTTTATCATTTCATCATTAGCACAGTATCTATCAACACACAAAACTTAATTGACAGCCATCCATTACTTTTTGAGATATCCTGTTAACCGAAGGACAAACAAACAAACAAACAAACGCTGGGTGGAGGTATAATGACATTACAGTATGTCATACTGTACCGCATTACATAATGCATTCAGGGATGCATGGCTGCGGGGGAGGACAGATCCAAGATGAAGGGAGCCTGGCTGCTGTTTCCCCTTCCCCGCCCTGGATAATTGGAAACTGGAATGAGTGGGTTGGGCCTGAGTTCACTCTTCCTGGTTCAAAATGACTGATGCATGGACATCAGCAGCAAAGAGAAAATAAAGCAAAGCCCTTAAATAGCCTCCCTGAGGATGCTGTTATAACGCTCTGAGGATGCTGTTATAACGCTCTGAGGATGCTGTTATAACGCTCTGAGGATGCTGTTACAACGCTCTGAGGATGCTGTTACAACGCTCTGAGGATGCTGTTACAACGCTCTGAGGATGCTGTTATAACGCTCTGAGGATGCTGTTACAACGCTCTGAGGATGCTGTTATAACGCTCTGAGGATGCTGTTATAACGCTCTGAGGATGCTGTTATAACGCTCTGAGGATGCTGTTACAACGCTGTGTTTCAGTTCAGCAACATGAGAGGAACGACAGGAAAGTACCAAACCGGCGAGGCGTTGCTTCATGTTCTTTCACCATTTGAAAAAACAGCTGCAAAGTCAGTGAAACGCAGGAATCCATCTCTCCGACACAGAACCGGTATTTCTCCGTAAGATGCCTGCCACCCAGCCAATCAGAAAGACATTCTGCTGACTCCCTTGCAGGCGACAGGCCACTGCAACTCCATTAAACTGCTACCAGGCCTAATTGTAACTGCTGGAAAAATGGGAAAGTATGTATGCGCTATACTCCCGAGGAGCAGAACAAGATGGCAAACTGTAAACAAATCACCCAGCCTCAGGAGGAAACCCGTAGTGACTCAATGCATCGGACAATTATTCCGAGGCTATGATGAGAATGAAGTGGGCTGATCTGATGAGTCAGGAATGGAATGTACCAAGACAAAAGCCTTTGGTTCATGTACTGCATCTGATTATCATGCTTCACTCTGGCTACAATAACATGCACACCCTGGCCATGCCTGCGTCCTCACTTGATATGGAAACTGCGATTGACTATAATGGCGTATTTCAGAGATTACACAGCAGTGAAGATCTCACCCACACAAACACATTATGCACACACAGCATATTCTTCAAGCTGCACCCAGGGACTAAATTGGTCAGGTTTGGGCGAGAGAATGAAAAAGGAAGCGTTGTTCGCGCGTCCAGCAGTTTCATCAGTGGCTCCTACTTCAGGGACCACCGCGCACACTTCGAAGTAGCAGTTGACTGCTCTTTGATCATGTGACATCCTTCCCATCATGCCCCATTTCAGATGTCCGAAAGGACTGGGAAAAGGTTAAATGGTTTTACAGCCTCCATTTTAACTGTAAATGGACAGGTCCTGCTCATCCCCAGCACACCACACAAAGGCAGCGCTCATACCATGTGACTTATAAAGAGACTTATGATTCGTCCTCAGAGAATTCAACCATTTCTATTGCCGCGTAGAGCTAGCAATGGCCATTATTAACAAAATTTTCATTACGAAGCAGCTTATACAGGGGCAACCACTTCTTACCAATATGAGCTTCACTAACCCAAGATGGAAGTTGGCAGCATGATAAGAGGAGCATGGCCTACCTATACACTCAAAATATTTTCTGCATTTAATGAAATGCCTGTGACCCCAAAACCATTCAGTGGCAACAAAAACAAATAAATGATTTTCAAAAGTGTTCAGGTGAACAACAAATGAGGGATGATTGAGAAATTAATCATTCAATTTAGGAAAATTCACCGAAAACATCAATTTGGGCACAAATCTCTGCGTGCCCTCCGCACCTAAATAATCTGCATAAGCAGCGGAGCATGCTCAGACTGTCTGACAGGTAACACAGTCCCACGTCATTGGACGTAAAGACAACAACAAGGCGACAAACAGAACCATGAAACTTTGAGTTAGCGGACAATACTGCACTAACTGTTGTGAACAGGCTTATCATGAACATTATGACTCCTGCTGAGCCGTACATATCATACCCACAGATACAGGGGGGAAAAAAAAGGAGAAAAGTTCACAGGTGGGTAGAGAGACGAGCCGATGAGGCCGACTCATCCGCTCTCAATCCCTCTCTCCTCAATGACAGTTTGCACAACAGAGAGCCTGACAGTGCAGTCAGCGAGTTTCAACAGGCCTGGGTTCATCCCTACCTGAGAAAAACACTAACTCTGAGACTCACCGGGCTAATGCTACCTGATAGAGAGAGAGAGAGAGAGAGAGAGAGATAAATTCAGAACAAAGAAGATAGCGTGGGAGGAGTATTACACAGTTCTGACAGCTTTGACACTGGGTGAAAGAGCTTGAAACAGAGGTGATGAGGATGAACAGAGAACAAGATCGAAGGAGAGGCAGCAAAAAATTAGAGAGGAAAAAAGTGAGAGGGAGGGAGGGAGGGAGGGAGGGAAGGGTGAGGCAGACAGGACAGAGATTAGCAGATTAGGAGCTGGTAAAACCAGCCCAATTAAGTGTCGGGGAGATGGTTATGATGGGCCAGGCAGAGGGAACATTTTAGGTCCACCTGCCTGCCCCCGCAGCAGCTCTAAAGTGTTCCCGTCTCTCGAACCCCTGACCCCAGCTCCTGGGAATAGGGACCACAGCTAAACCAGGCCTGCACACCATAAAGACTACATACAAGGCAAAGTCAGGCTTATTAAGTTTTAATGTGGGTAACAAAAAAAGGAAAAGCCTCTTTGTGAATGTGTTTTTGTGTTTGTGACCGCAGGTGGATACAGTCGTGTCTCCGAGCATGTGTGTAAGTAACCCAAGTGAGTGGATGCTTGAGCGCTTCCTCGGTGTGTGTGAGAGTGCGCATGTGGGTGAGTAAGAATGCCGCATGTGGCTGCCGGCAGGGTTGACAGGCACAGACAAGTGCGCAGCCCGGGCTTAGAGCAACTTCTGGCACAGCGAGATATCAGTACACACACTCTCTCGATACTCCATCCTCCTCCTATATCAGTTACAACAGAGAGAGAGAGAGAGAGAGAGAGAGAGGGGCTGAGGTAAAGAGAGAGGAGAGTATATGAGAATACAAGGAGAGGAAGAGAAAAGGAAGAAGAGAAACGGGGGGATGGGGATGGAGTGAATCAGTGAATGTGTGAGAGGCAGAGATGAGTGTGTGAGAGGCAGTGATGAGTGTGTGAGAGGCAGAGATGAGTGTGTGAGAGGCAGTGATGAGTGTGTGAGAGGCAGTGATGAGTGTGTGAGAGGCAGATATGAGTGTGTGAGAGGCAGTAATGAGTGTGTGAGAGGCAGAGATGAGTGTGTGAGAGGCAGTGATGAGTGTGTGAGAGGCAGTGATGAGTGTGTGAGAGGCAGTGATGAGTGTGTGAGAGGCAGATATGAGTGTGAGAGGCAGTAATGAGTGTGTGAGAGGCAGAGATGAGTGTGTGAGAGGCAGTGATGAGTGTGTGAGAGGCAGAGATGAGTGTGTGAGAGGCAGTGATGAGTGTGTGAGAGGCAGTAATGAGTGTGTGAGAGGCAGAGATGAGTGTGTGAAAGGCAGTGATGAGTGTGAAAGAGGCAGAGATGGGTATGTGAGAGGCAGTGATGAGTGTGTGAGAGGCAGAGATGAGTGTGTGAGAGGCAGAGATGAGTGTGTGAGAGGCAGTGATGAGTGTGTGAAAGGCAGTGATGAGTGTGAAAGAGGCAGAGATGGGTATGTGAGAGGCAGTGATGAGTGTGTGAGAGGCAGAGATGAATGTGTGAGAGGCAGAGATGAGTGTGTAAGAGGTAGGGATGAGTGTGTGAGAGGCAGAGATGAGTGTGTAAGAGGTAGGGATGAGTGTGGGAGGGGCAGTTATGAGTGTGAGAGGCAGAGATGAGTGTGTGAGAGGCAGAGATGAGTGAGTAAGAGGTTGGGATGAGTGTGTGAGAGGTAGAGATGAGTGTGTGAGAGGCAGTGATGAGTGTGTGAGAGGCAGTGATGAGTGTGAAAGAGGCAGAGATGAGTGTGTAAGAGGTAGGGATGAGTGTGTGAGAGGCAGAGATGAGTGTGTAAGAGGTAGGGATGAGTGTGTGAGAGGCAGTAATGAGTGCGTGAGAGGCAGAGATGAGTGTGTGAGAGGCAGAGATGAGTGTGTGAGAGGCAGAGATGAGTGTGTGAGAGGCAGTGATGAGTGTGGGAGAGGCAGAGATGAGTGTGTAAGAGGCAGAGATGAGAGTGTGAGAGGCAGAGATGAGTGTGTGAGAGGCAGAGATGAGTATGTGAGAGGCAGAGATGAGTGTGTGAGAGGCAGAGATGAGTGTGTGAGAGGCAGAGATGAGTGTGTGAGAGGTAGAGATGAGTGTGTGAGAGGCAGAGATGAGTGTGTAAGAGGCAGAGATGAGTGTGTGAGAGGCAGAGATGAGTGTGTGAGAGGCAGAGATGAGTGTGTGAGAGGCAGAGATGAGTGTGTGAGAGGCAGTGATGAGTGTGTGAGGCAGGGATGAGTGTGTGAGAGGCAGTGATGAGTGTGTGAGAGGCAGAGATGAGTACGTAAGAGGCAGAGATGAGTGTGTGAGAGGCAGTGATGAGTGTGTGAGAGGCAGTGATGAGTGTGTTAGAGGCAGTGATGAGTGTGTAAGAGGCAGAGATGAGTGTGTGAGAGGCAGAGATGAGTGTGTGAGAGGCAGTGATGAGTGTGTGAGAGGCAGTGATGAGTGTGTAAGAGGCAGAGATGAGTGTGTGAGAGGCAGAGATGAGTGTGTGAGAGGCAGAGATGAGTGTGTGAGAGGCAGAGATGAGTGTGTGAGAGGCAGTGATGAGTGTGTGAGAGGCAGAGATGAGTGTGTGAGAGGTAGAGACGAGTGTGTAAGAGGCAGAGATGAGTGTGTGAGAGGGAGAAACAGGTCAGACCAGTTATGCTGGTCTCCTCCTCCGCCATTTTCAGGATCCCCCAGGGCTCCTGAGCACATCATTAGCATCATCCTAACATCGAGCGTGCGCGCGCACGTGTGTGTTCGCATGTATGTGTGTGTGCGTGTGTGTGTGTGTGTGTGTGTGTGATATGCATATTTACTCAGTACCCACCCAGAGCCTACTTGAAGAGAGCAGTGCAGTGTTTGCATCTCTCGGTCTCTCCCCTAATATGGCAGAGGCAGAATGAGCCTGATTCGATCTGCGTCTCCGTTACACCAAATATGAGCCGCGCCCGCTGCAAGACACACCAGCACGACTTGTCCTCGTGCCACTCGCACATCGCCTGAGCAGCAACCCGCTAGCTAATCTGCATCACGGACAAGAATTGTTTAGCTTACCCCGCTTTGCCTGATCCAAGATCAGCTCCCCATCTCTAAAAGCATTGTTGATGCTCAGAGAAGGTGGTAAACTGACCTCAGATCAGTGACTGGGATCAGCCTGGTCAAGCCTATATTCTGCACTTCAGTCAAAATGAAAGAAGTCCTTTGGAATTTTATCACTTTCAGAGGTCAAATTTGGTGTTTTTTTTTTTTAAGCGCTTCATTATCAGTTGTGACGGTTCCATCAGAAGAATGATCAATTCAAAACAACCAAATCACATTTAAATTCAAACAGATCAAAGCCACATACTTATGGATTCACTAATTAAGACTTAATTTTGAGAATTTTTTTAGAGAACTTTCCTATGTTCGTCGTGGCTAGATACAACGAATACGAACAATCGCACGATTTTAGAACCCCCAGGTCCAGCCATATAGATAAAACTATTGAGGAGGTTTCCCTTGTCGGCCAGTTGCTAAAAATAGACCCGGAAGGAAAAAAAGCTTGTCGCGTAACGAACAAGGAAGCCAAGTCGTCGTCTTTTGGATTCGCACGAGGTAAATAGCCTAACATATATGACATAAAGAAATGATTGTGATGTTTGGATGACTCTACTGTAATAGGATGGCTGTTGACTTGATGTATGTTTGTCATATTTGCATAAAAATCGCTATTCGCCATAATCGCTATAGTAGCGATTCACTATAATCGCTATCATGTGTACTACGTCACGGAAATGTGTGTTTTTTTGGCGAGCGAAAAGAAGTAGGGTTACACACTTGGCGGTCAAATACAAACAACATTTCCCGATGTAGTTAATTATTTTCAAAGGCATCACTGCATTGCGGAGAGATTAATCTATAAGGTAAAGTATTTTAAAGTTATTGTGTGATTTAGGCGATCGTCATCCTATTGAAGATGAGTATGTGGCTTTAAAGCGTTAAATGTAAATTGCTTTTTGAATATAGATATGTGTTTATTCAAACTAAAACTTGAGCGACTACGAGGCAACTACTACAAAAAGTCAAAGTTTTATTTATGGTTGTCAAATTTCTGATAAGATAACTCAAATCACAGCCACATATGATCAGGAGGCATCTATTCGCCAGTTGCATACTGATGAGTAGCCCAGGCCCCGGCTCCTCGAGGGTTAACAGGAGAAGCAGGAGGCTGAAGCAGGAGGTCCTGAGCAGCCAAGGATTCAGCTGTCTCTCTGAGCAGGTGCCCTTGACAGAACATCCTAGCCTTCTGCCTTTTTCCGCACCACCTCTTTTTGTTTTGGGCTAAATAGTGCGAGAGCTAGCTTAGCCTAGCTCAACCAAGACCGACTGAGGAACAGACTGCCAGTTCATTCCTGCAAGCAGGAGGTGGGGCCTCGTATAGGATAAGCTCCACTGCCAGCCTGCTGCTCTACAACATCCTCTGCAGAGCACTTCAGCTCAATTACCAGGCCTGTGGGCCTCGTACACAGGAGCAGGGAACTATGCAACAAATGTGTCTGCAAGCAGTGCACAGATGTGGATTACAGTGTGTGACAGAAACAAGCTAGTATCGCACCCATATGCTTGCATGCGCACTCACACGAACTGAATGTATGCAGACAAAGCGCGCAGTAACGCACGCAGTCTTACAAGTTATCAGTAAGATAACACGGGAGAGACTACGCGTGCGGAGACTGCGTACGGACAGACCAAAGCAACTTCAACAGCTGCTGTTCTCAAACGTGGAAGCACCCCGCACGTCACCACACATTCCCAGTGCAGGGCATTCCTGGCTATTTTAAAGACCTGACACTGCATTTGTACCTGCTGGCCCACTTCGTTACCATCAGCCAGCTAGAGAGGCCACACTTGAATGATTTCTGGCCCTCGGGGCTGAGGTATCCCCCGGGCAGCAGTCCTGGTCTCTCGCTCTACGCTTTCCTCCATCTGTTCCAGAGCTCCAGCTCTTCAACAACCTCCCTCACCTCCAGCTGCCACCACTTTCACACCCCGTGCCCATTCTTCCCCTCCATCTCTCTATCGTTTTCTCCCCCCTCTTTCTCTCTCGCGCTCTCCCTCTCTCTCTCTCTCTCCCTCTCCCTCCCTCCCTCAGCCCCCAGCAGGGCTTTTATGGCAGTGCAGGCCGAGCAGTTGTCTCTCCGCTCAACAAATGGCACATTCATTCACAGGCCAGAGTGTCACAGCTACACTCAATAAATTCTACCGCTCCCAGGCAGGAGGGGGCACGGTCAGCCAGCGCAGAACAGACCAGTGCTCACTTCTGCGGGGCGGGGAGAGACGGAGAACAGAGGCAGACAGGAGTCACGGTACACAGAGGAGGACCTCAGTCCACGGGAGGGAGAGCCAGAGAACATTCGCATAGCTCCGAGTAGCTGCGAGACGTGATGGAGAGTCACGGAACGGAGTTCAGGGGGAGCGACACATCGTAACACCCGACCTCGGTCTCACAGGAAAAGAAACATTTTCTGCAACCCTGTCTTTGTAACAGCACATTCAGTGCACTGCGAGGCATTTGTCTGGCGGTGTTTGTTTTGCCAAATTGAGTGCATTACACAGAGAGGCCGGAGCAGGCCAATACTGCTGTGACATTCCAGAACATAAACAACAACCTTAAACTGCAGTCAACGTAGCAACATTCGCTCAGGGAAAAAGACGTATTCCCATAGATAGATGCTAATGCGTTGCCTCTTTAGCTTTGGTCTATCAGAAAAGAGCGAACCCCAGGCTCATGCTGACATATGTAGGCCTGGCAGTGACCCAAGCAAACACTAACCCGAAGTCTGCATATTACTAACATACTCCATGGAGCTACTAACAGAACTCAGCATCAAAATGGATCATCCAAGACCTCAAAAACCAGAGGGCAAAATGTGAGCAGTCAAGGGACCTTCTAAAATTCCAATGAATTTATCCTGAAATACTGAGCTGTTTCTTGAAAAAAAAAAAAAGAATAATATAGTGTTCATACATCATTGTGATAAGTGCAGACGTACCACTACAACATGGTAGATGCACAACAGAGACGTGTCATTATATAATTTTTATAACAAACGGAGGTTCGCAGGAGAAGACACCTTTAGAGTGCCTTCAAGACTGCCCTTCCACTCCAGATGTCAGCGCTCTGAACTATTCCAAATCCTGCGGACAATAGACTGCTTTCACAACAAGTAGCTCAGCTATGATGTAGCTAATGATGTCATGGGGAGTGAATCCTTCTAAATCATCCATGTAATTATTTCATAAGCTGTGCACCTTCTTAAATAATATGCACAATTATGATGTCACAAGCTGGGCATTTTCCAAAATCATCTCCACAAGGCATCTATAGTCCAGACTGATGACACACTGAAACTCTGCAGGAGGAAAAACCCGATGCTCAGACTCAGGTCTTCCCCTCCAGGATGACCGGAGGACACTATTCATCTTTATGAGGAGTAAACCATTAAATTGTTGAAAAAGTAGTTTGGGAAAATGCCTATAGCTGTAATGTGAGGTGCTGCAAGTGATAAAACGACTGAACTTTTTGCTATTGACCTTCTGAGAAATAGTTTTACCCACCATCTTACTTTACAAAATTTGATAGTTAAATTCAAGTCAGCCCCACTGCCCCAGTACCCATATATGAGTGCTTGTATAAACATAATAAAAATAAAATAAAATAATTTTTAAAAAAGTATTTCTAGCTAATGCACAGGACGAGTTTCAGGTCTTTAAAACCTACAGTGATGATGATTCAGCCTTAGGGGCCGTAAGAACAGCAAACCCTATCAGCAAAGTGGCCAGCCAGGTTCTGCCTGTTTTGCCTAAACCATCCTCCTGACCTCCAAATTAATCTCTCTCCTCCTAATCCCCCCCGAGTCCTCCCTCCATCCCTTCCCCCTTCTCCACCTCCCCTGTGAAACTATATGACCAAATACTCCAGCCAGAGGATGTAGGCTAAAGTACAAGGCCACAACATCAGCCAACAGTCACCCTGGTATCTCCCACCGCCCCACCCCTGGAGCCCCGACTCCTCCCACACAGCCAGTCACATGTTCTCCTGTCAGCCACTCGGGACGCAGCGGCCAGCTGTTGCCGCAGGGAAGTGGCAGGTGGGTGAGAGTGATGGCAGGGCCGGGCCTTGCAGCCGGGGTTATCCATCACCCGCCAAAACGGACGAGCGGGAGTTCACGGCTGCACCAAGCGAGCTCCCCAGCATCACGCAGCATATCTCGCATCCCTCCCCACCTCACCCCGCCCCCCCTGCCCACAGTGAAATAAGAGTCACATTGTGCCCCAGCAGCTCCAGCGGAGCTGAGCCCTGTCTGCAAGGCCCAGGGCCCGAGGACATGCTCCCACAAGGCAGCAATTCATCTCATGAAGAGATTGAGAAGCAGGGAGCCATCAGTGAACATCCAGGCTTGAAGAGCTCTGCTCAAGCCAAAGACTTCATTAAACAAATGAACAGACTAAACTGGTGCACGCTCCACAATATACATATGCAGGCCACAGTGGCAATCCTGTCATTCTGAACAGGAAGAATATCACCACACATAAAAATACACTTTAACGTTTTAGTTCTTGTATGTTGCATGTTCTCTAACTGCTGAGAGGAGATTAAATCGTCTTGTGAAGTCTTTTTGAGAAGGCTTTAGATTTTCTTTTTCCTCTTTTAACTGTGAGCTCGGTGCAAATACACCACCCCAACGAGTTTGACAAGAGCATTTTCTTGCCATATAGAGAAGAAAACGAATCATTGCAGGCAAATATATGCAGATGCATGCAGAACTCTGACAGTTGGAGTTTGGAATTAAAGCAAACGTTTCAAGTCTATGATCAAAACAACATGGAGGCAGTCACCAAATTAGCATGAAAATAACACTGGGAAAACATTAAAGTACAACCAAGTCTCAGTCTAACAGGCAGCAAGAAAGAATAATTTGAAATGCCCAAATACTTGATCATAAAACAACACCATTGATCAGGATTCGGTGTCCAACAGTTCAACAACAGTCATCAAAATTGACCAAGACACACTACACTGTCATTTTCCACAGCCTGAAATCCATCTCTTTTCAAACAGATGGACCTCAGTCAGACAGAGCAAGCAGGAAATAAAGCCAAGCTTTCTTAGCCTTGTCAGGTAAAGGACAATACGTGTTACCGCTGTCTCCACTGAACAGCATCTAAAGAAACACGTCCCCGAGAAAATGTGCTGTGCATAGTGTGTGAGAGTGTGTGGACTGATCACCAGGAACCTCCGCAGTACGCGGAGTAGGACTCAGGGGTGATATATACCGTCACACAGCAGCACAACAGCTCCACCCTGCAGAAGCAGCCGAGCCCGTGAGCTCTCAGCTGTGTCAACGCCACAAGCGCGAATTTACCTTTGAATACAAAAGCCTCATTTGCATCTTGGCTCTCCTCCCCTGACGTTTGGTCAACGGGGCACTTTAGCCAATCCCGTCAGACGGCGTTCGGCATATTGGGGCTCCCTGCTCTCTCTCAGGCTCCGCCAGCGACAAAACTGAGTGAATACCATTCGAGAGGAGTGGTGTGGTGGAGGGTGACCATCTTCAGGGGCATAAGATGATGCCAAAGAGATGGGGTGGGGAGATGTAAGGGGGTGTAATCACACATGGGCCCCAGTGCTCAGGGCTGTCTGGGAGAACATGTCCCTGGTGAAGTGATAAAGTAGTTAATATTTCACTGTAACCCCAGCACCAAAAAGGCTTTGGGAGAGAGAGGTGAACTTTGCCTGGAGTTCTACCCCCCCCTCACACACACACACACACACACACACCCACAACCACCAGTATGTTTTATTCTCCTGCTTCAAAAGGGCAGCCTCTTCCTGCAGGAGTCCTCTGGACTCACCCATCCAATCTCCCTCCTTTAAGGCAGAGAGAGCCCCGCAATGATTTACAGCATTTATCCTAACTGTTTCCCAACAGCATTTCTCCTGAAGCATTCACAGTTTCTACTAAAGATAAAGGCGTAAACGCTCCATTTCAAAGGATGAATTAGTCTGCGTGTAAGTGAGCGTCTGTGCATATGGGCTGGAGAGAGTCAATAAAGCAAGCTAGAGCCAAGTGTGATAAATTAATGAGTTCACCCTCATAATTCGATAAGACATGATGACATAAATTTGAACATTCACAAACAAATTAACTTTTTCTAAAGCAAGTACTTTGCATCTTTCTGTCCAAGGAGCCACCTATCACACCACAGGATACTATTCCCTGTGGGGGCACATATCCCTTCCAGCTTACGAGTTACTTTGTCTGAAAATGTAAACAGTTTCACAAACTGCTCTTCAATGTGTCCCGACGGCGTGTGGCATTCAGGGATGTAGCATCCTTGTGAAACACCTGAAAGACAGCAAGTCCACACAAGGTTCGCTACCGGCTTAATCCAAATCATTAATGAATGAATAAACTCTTGCACTCAAGGAGAGAACAGCCTATTTGCATCCCCCACCCCCACCCCACCCACCCAAATCCCATTGGGCATCCAACTGTCTTCTGGACTTAATTCCACCTGAGCTCCCTATAGCTTAATTACTATGTTTATGGAGACTGATTAACCCAACACATGTTACTCTGAGACCTCAGGCCTTTTGGAGGAACTGGCTGGGGTCTTTGGGGCACCGATTTGAAAGCTGCAAATACACAGAATAAATGCAATGCAAACCAGGAAGGGAGGACACAGACAGATGAGCTTATGGCCATCAGGGAGAAGGAGATCACAGATGAATACTGAATGGCTGGCCTAAACCGGTTCATCCAGAATGTTCATTCTGCGCCGGCAGAAAACTGGTGACTGTCCAGACCCCTCAGTTCTGACTTCGCCCGCGAGTTCGTGACCGCTTCTGCTCCGTCTCACTCTCCAGCAGAGGTACCAAAGTTCACAGCAAAGTGGTGAGATGGGGCTAAACTGAAAGGTTAATGATAGCAGGACTACCAGAGAGAGAAAGATAACTCTGCATCAAAACCAGGTTGGGGGGGGGTATGTACACTCTGAAGCACACAGTCCTTCATCCTTCATCCTCTCGAGCAAATGCAGTGAACACAGGTGACAGCACAAAGAAAGGAAAGACTATAGTATCACTTTCAAAGTTCTTGAGGGACTGTTCTTGATAAAAAAACAACCTGTTCACACCCTAGATTGGTATTTGGCTGATTCATAATTGCCTTGCTGCTCAAACCAAGGCGCAGGCATCATAACATCTGATCGACAGGTGCCTCCCCTCAAGACTTCCATTTCCCAAACCTCCATTAAGTTTTTGGTGATGGGATGGGCACGGGGCAGGAACAGAGAGGTAGCAAGTAATCCACCCCTCAATAGCCTCACTTCAACGTTTACCCTTTTATCCTGATGCAACAGGTGCCCTCCAGAGTCTTATACTACGACCTCATCTATTGCTTCCCGCAACAAACTCTGGCGCGTTGAGCTTCGGGCATGTTTGCTAAACAGACTTCAACACCGTAGGCTGCCCAAAGGTAATGGCTCTCCAGCAACTGTTAGGCCCGTAACGTAGTACTGTATCATTAAACTGTGTGTGTGTGTGTGTGTGTGTGTGTGTGTGTGTGTGTGTGTGTGTGTGTGTGTGTGTCTGTGTCTGTGTGTGAGAGAGAGAACAACAGTAAGACTTTTGAGTTTTAAGAGGAAAAGGACTTGCAGACAGCACATGATGTATATAGAAACCTTCAGATGAATACTAGGAAAGTGGGAAAGCAGTCTGGTGCTTACAGCTGTGTGTCTCACAAAATGGAGGATATCATGTGACTGAGCAGGTCCTGGTAGATCAGCAGCTCGGTAAACTGCATGTGCGTGAGCCTTATGCAAACCAAAGTCTATACTCAAACTATGACCAGCGCCTCCCCTCACCTCAAGATGGACAGATAAAAGCAAAATCAAAGATTTTGAGTAATGCTCATTTGCAGGTAAAGTAGAGGGCAAATTACTCAGTGGCAGCAACAGGGCTGAAAAGACAAGCCAACCACCGAGAGAATAAAACTGCAAGACTGTGTCTCTAGTCTCTGCTGGGATGTAAATATGCAATACTTACCATCATAATTATCTAGTTTCCAGCATTCCTAACATGCTTTGTATTTCTGTTCTCTTTCCTGGGGGCTCTCCCTTCATCTGCTGCATACATGAGGCCACCTGGAGTCTAGGACGCATCTTGCCCACCCTCTGTTCTGCACATGAACCCCTTGGCTTGCAGTGCATCTTTTACCAGGTGTCCAAATGCCTCACGTTTTCTGCCCAACCACTCTGATTATATGCCTCAGTAATTTTCCAATCATCCGTTCCTTAACATTGAGCTTATCTTTAACTGATCTACTGGATCAATTTTTATCTAACTGACACCAGGCCAACCAGTTAAGCAGAGTATCCCTGCAGTATCTCCCCCTCAGTCTGACAGTGTTCCCTGTGATTTCTTCTTCTCAGCCTATGGAGAGCTGAGGAAAACAAGCAAAGGAACTGCTTCATTTATTGAAGGGTAACGACGAAGAGCAATATGGAGAAGGGTACTGCTACCCTTAAAATAATACACTTAATGATACAGAGGACATGTAGGCGTTCACAGTTCACACCGTTGTGGCTTTGCCGCAATGCTGTTTTGGGAATGTGGGAACAGACAGGTCATCAGTCTCGCCTCTGCGTTTGCACCTCTTGAAGTGGGAGGGACGAAGTTTCACTGGCTCATTGTCCACCCTGCCCTCAGGCATTCTGGGAAAAATCCCTGACTCCCTTCACAGGGGATGATGACAGCATAGTATAAACTCATCCAGGGGACATCCACTCCCCACCCAAAGAGGCACATTGGATTACACCTTCTCCCATTGCCTCCAAACAGGCCTGTCCATGGGAGATAAAATTATGAATCTGTTTTGGAAACAGAGACACAGTTCCTTCCTTTGATGCAGTCTTGTCCTCACAAGGAGAGACCAATGGCTGGTTTTGTCCTGACTTGGAGACGAGATCTTGCACCGCTGTCGCCCTCTCCTTCTACTTTCTGCACATTTCAAAACTGAAACTGTCTAGATATTCCTGAGAGGCAGTATCACTTGACGATAGACTGCGTTAAGGCACTGCCCTGATGATGGGGTGGGAAAGACCTGCTGGCATCATCGATAACCATGTGACCCTAATGACATGATGCGCACTTAAGTTCTAGCTCACTAAAGCTCTGTGTGTGAGTCATGTATCTGATGACAGGCATTAATAAAAAAATGTGTGCTAGCAGTCTAAAAGTAGAACTGGTCATACAAGTGTGTTTTATTATGGACCCAAAATATTCACTTACAGTAGCACTTTGAAGAGACCCAAGGCTTTAATATCAAAAAAAGTATTTAATTTTATTTAAAATGCACACCCAGGACTACTTGATAAAATAGTCATTGTAGTCCTGTGCATCAATATTAATGAAAACCAAGCAATATATACGATTTAAAGGTTTTACATGACATATTCTGAGGATGATACATCCAATACATATAATCGCTTATTCAAGAGTATATAGTCTGATTAAATATTTGGTTTCAAATAACACTACTTTCCTCAATAAAACTCAGCCGCTTGCCAAACCTTTAACCTTAAGGCACCAATTTCCACTTCCTGTGCTACGGGCTGTCTCATCCATCACCTCCAATTCACAATTAAATATTCCTGATGTCCACAATATTCCTGATTAGTCTCTAATTTCTATGTCCCTGTAGGTCATGCATGACATTACCTTAAGAGAACCTGCCCCCATCCCTATAGATTTCACAAGCTCCATCCCCTCCATCTCCCTCCCCCTCACTCTCCTGCACATTTTGCCCTCTCTGTCCCTACACCAAAACCATAAAAGCTCCCCCTCCCCCAGGCTTTCCGGATTAAATCCACCGAAAGATGCTAGAAGGTGTGTAATCCATTCTGTGTGGAGAGTGTGTCTGTGTCCATGCTGTAGCGTATGCATGTTTCTGTGTTTCAGCTTATGCGAGCCACGAGTACGTGTGCGTGCATGCCTGTGAGAGCGCGCACGCCTCCCACTTTTGAAACTTATTTTAAGAATCAAGAAGCAGTAACATTCAGCAAGACAGGAGCAGAGACTGTGGTCTCCAAGGAGACAAGGTGTGGCCTTTGTTTGTGGACCAAACAATGGTACCTTTTCAACAGGGCAGCAGGGGGGAATGAGAGGTGTGTAAGTGTGTGAGAGGACTTTACAGCCTATTCTGACATGATGGGGAAGGGGTGGGGGTGGGGGGGTCTGGCCAACAGGTGGGAAGCCTTCATTGGGGAGGGTGGAGGACTCAAGTTTCTGCCCATAAAGATGAGCATTAGGCCATTGAGCAAAACCAGGCCTGTTCACCATCTAGAGCAGAGATAACCAACCTTGTTCCTGAAGATGTGCCATCCTGTAGGAGTTTGTTTCTGCCATAACTGAGACTAAAATCATGGTAAACTCGACAAAAATCTTGAATGCAGATTATTAGCTATTGAATGATGTAGACTCTTTGAGGATACGGGTCAAAAGCAGGGCTGGTTGATATCGATCAGGTCTGCTTCAATTCCATGATGCCATTTCTCTCAAAAGAAAGCCCTTGCAGCACCAAGCTTTAGCGACAGGACAATGCGTATCTATGTCAAGTGGAGAAACAGAATCCACAAAAAAATATCTGGTTTCCATTGCAGATCACATTCAGACTATTGAGGACCCCTTCATCTATCTGAGGCTACAAAGACACGGTTAGAGAAGTGAAACTCTGCGGTTGGCTGTTAGGACCACTGAAGCTGCAATGTCAGATATGCCTTTGCGTCATCCCCTGTGAGGCTCCTCTAACTCCGAGGCTGCCCCCTAATCTCACTCACAGGCTCCGATCGACCCCCACTCTGTCAGGAAGCATCGCCATGTTGGCAACAGATGTATGTGCTGAACGCCTCACAGGACACCCAGACATATTCAGAGGGCAAGAAAATACTCATATGTGGCGTCTAACTTCAAATTAAGGAAAGAAAAATAACTTTGGAACTAAAAGTTCCAAAAAGAAATACAATTGTGGCTAATTTTGCAGACATGGATTAAGCTTAGTCCTGGGCAAAATTCAATTTTGAACTGAGATGCTACATACAAGACACGGTTTAGTTCTGGCCTAAACTTAGTCCACATTTGTGGAACTGGTCCCGGCTGTCTAAGGAAAAATAACCGAGGGGAATGCAGTAATTTAGCCAGAGAAAACATATGATGTTCAGTTTTTTTAAGGCTAATAATTGAGTTCAGACGTGGTATACCCAGCTAAATACTTTTCTTGCTACTCCCATTAGCGTTGAAAGACAATATTTTCCTAAACTCACACAAAGAATTAAAGGAAAAGGCAAGTGCTGATAAATTATTTTTTCAGCTAGGTAGCTCTGCGTGCTACTTAAGGTCAACAGAAAACAGAAAATAATTCAACACAGGAAGCTTTAATATTTTAACAGAGTTTAGACTGACGAAACTCATTCATAGTGGCAATAGGTCCAGTTTATTTAGAAAGCTCATTAGCACAGATAACCAACCAACTTCTCATCTCCTCACTCAGCAAATAACATCAGCGGGTAGACAGAACATTCCCTGGATTGTCACACAATCTTTCAGTGCAGTGCCAGCCACCAGAAATCAGCATTTGAAGTGGACAAAAGAATAAACTTTTTCCTCCACTAAAATAAAAGAAACAATTCACAATTCATTCCAGGAAGAAAACAAAAACTATCCCAGCATGCACTCTGCTCCTGTGTCATTTATAGCAGAAGTTGTCCTGCAGTGTGGTCTCTGCCTGCAGACAAACTCACTGGCTCTGTTACGAGGACTTCTGCAAAAATAGCCTGTGCTTAAGAATGTGCATCACCTAACGAGGCCTCTTCCCAGAATGCATTGCACAGGTAATCTACCACATTCCTGCTTCTAGAATCCACCCACATCATCACCAGGTCCAACAAAAGTAACCAACAGAGCTAAAGAGAGATGAGTAATTGTTGAGGAACAATGACTGAATTCACAACATGCATTCAATCTTAAATATTTTTTTACAGTTTGTGTACATTAAAATAAACTCAATGCAGCTCTATCATTGTTCCCCTCTAAAATGCCGCAGCTTGCAGACTTGCGCGTAGCTGCATAGCTCCACATGGGCCTGAGGGTGCCTGCTTCTGGGAAGGTTTACAAAAGGGGCAGCCGCTTCCAGAGGAACAGGTTGGACGATGCTGTTGCCGGGCGCTCCTTTTTTTACCCTCCTCCTCCTCTCACTCTCTCTCTCGCTCAACTCCACTGAGCAACAAGTGCTGTCTACGAGTACCAACCCTCCCCCCCTAGAAGCTATCGCAAATCCACTGAACAACTGCCAGCTGACAAAACTGTTTAGTCAGCAACAGAGCCAGAGAGGGAGGGAGAGAGAGAGAGTGAGAGAAAGAGACAGAGAGAGAGAGGGGTGGGGGCTACAGAGAGAGAGAGAGAGGGAGAGAGAGTGACACAGACCCGGCAAGAAAGAACCGGGCAGCCATTCTCATTGTAGGGAACCGTGTTCATCATTCTCTTTCCCTCCCAGTCTCTTGCGCTCTCTCTCTCATCTCCATCGCTCTCTCGCCCCAGGCTTTTAACCCTTCACTGCCCGCAAAGTTACACATGCAGGCAGCGCTGTGCATACAAGAGGCAGTCTAAGGGGGTGGAAGTGGCGATGGCAGGGTTTAGGGTGATTCTCAAGATTGACGGCTTTGCAGTAGCCTCCTCAGGGGGTGGGTGATGTCGGGGGGGGCGAGGGAGTGGGGGTTGGGTTTCGCAACTAAAAATTATATCCTCCTTCATGACGAGAGTAGATGGACCATGTTTGACTGTGATGGGGGGAAAAAATAGCTTGAGCTATTTAGGTGGGAGAGGGATGGAGACAGACAAAATAGCAGAGTGGGAGAGAAGGAAAGAGACAATAAAAAAAGAGGGAGTAACACAGAGCCAGAGAGACAAATCAGAGAGAAAGAGAGTGATTGCTTCACGCCATTGTCTGTGCACTTCCTCCATCGCTCAGCCCTGCCGGCACAAACTGTTTCACTTCCTGTACTCCACATCCCGCTGCTCCTCCTCCGCGCACGGCCCCAGGTGTGGCTGCTGCAGCCTCCATTTTCTTCTCTTTCTACTCCTCCCTCCCTCCCTCCCTCCTTCCTGCTCCTCTCCCACTCTCCTCCCTCCCCCTCTTCTTCCTTGGTGCATTCTTTCACATCAGTGACACGGCCCTGCAGTAGACTTTGAACCCACAGTAAGTACCTGCTTTATTTGCCACTCACAGTGGTGGGAGGAGGCAGGGCATAGCGCACTGAACCACACTGCACTGCCATATAGGCAATGATACGCGGGCTGCTAAAATATCCCCACACTAAATTTACACAGCTGTCAGAAGAGAACTGCACTCGCTGGTGGGAGCTGGGAGGCTCACCGGCCCACATAACTATACAGATACCGAGTGCTCTCCATCAAAATGGCTGCCTCATTTGACTTTCTGTTTGAAAGAACTGACCTATATGATGAACCAACAAGGTTGAAAATGAGGTTTTTGGTTCATTTTTGATAGCCTGACACTCGTATCTGTGGTCACAAGAAGCCAAACATCACCAGATACACTTGCATTGTGATATAATGGCTTATAGAATTTCTACCAGGCTCCCTTCTGCCAGGGTAACAGATTTGAGGCATTAGGTTGCTTCTTCTACAGCTTTGTGTAGGACCAAACAGCAAGACAGTGACCCGGGCTGATGGAGAAAATGCAACATTCCCCTGTGTTGGCCCGAGGAACAGACATTTCACTTACTGAACAAATCACTGAATTAGTTGCAGTTCACAGTTTGAGCACATGCTAATCAGAAGGACAGAAAGCCCATCAATGCTAGCTACTGAGTGTAAGGACCGTGTCCTAGCTGCTCTTACACTGATATTGAAACTTCATGGTCTGACATTGGTTCGCGTTCAGGAAATACACCCACAGGAATAGGCTACAATTTTCTGCGGCAATTACCATTGCCTGAAGCAAGTCCAATTAATGCGCGCCTGTAACCGCAACAATATAAGTTTGATCAGAATAAATCAACTGTTTTTTTATTATCATTATTATTATTATTATTATTATTATTATTATTATTATTAATACAATTTATTGATAAAAATAACAATAAATACATAATCATACAACATTGGGCCAGGTCACACGGTAACAGAGTTACAAAATTGGTGTATTTTGTATCAGAGCTCCAAAACTATAGGTAGAGTTACAGTTTACATTGCTTTGTGTAGGTCTTCCCCAGCACTTCAATAAACAAAATAGCTGATTTTGATCATTTGATTTATTTTGGGTGAAAACAGCAAAAAACTGGTCCGTAACAAAGTTTCAAATTTGTAACTCCGTTACCGACCAGTTTTTTGCTTTTTTCACCCAAAATAAATCAAATGAACGATCGAACATCAAATGGATGGCTATTCTGTTGTTTGAAGTACTAGGGAAGACCTATAAAGAGCCATTTAAATCGTAACTCTATTTTAGTTTTGGAGCTATGATCAAAATGCACCAATTTTGTAACTCCATAACCACGTGACCTGGCCCCATTGCCATCTTTAATGTTCAAATCTCATGGTCACAACTCAAATTCCCTGCATCAGGCAGAATTCTGTTAAACTAAACCTAAACTTAACACAAGGAAGCAAAAAAACCTATGAGCAGAGTATGACAGGACACTATACTTTATTGCTCTTTTGTAGAAATAATGAAAAGATGGCTAATTCAGGCACAATGCACAGCACAGGCTGTGGCAGATATTTCAAGAAAATAATATTTCAACAATATCAAACAAGAGCAGGAGGGGAGTTATTCACACTATCAGTGACACTACAGACAGATTCCCACTTCAAGGCCAAATTAGAGCACACTTTATAGGCATTGCTCCCCTCATGCACATGATGTCACATGAGGACAGGCATGGCACTCCTAAGAATATCCTGTTCCCAAGGTGAGAAAGCCACAGACTAAGTGAATGCCTTATTATACACATTACTGTTCCTCCCAGCCCCACAAAACACTCTAAACCAGTCACACATTGTAGAATAAACGGCTACACAAAATGGCGATCAAGCAAAAAGATCACATGGCCAGATATTTACCTGCCCCCTGAAGCACTTAAGAAAATAAGCGCTGCAACTACAGGTATTCTATGGCTGAAAATGGCATCAGTTCCTGACTAAGGAAAACCTTGGTCCCAAAACTGAGCTACTTAAGCCCTTTGTCATCTCACTAAAAATCACTTTGACAATTAATTTTGCAGAATCAAAGCTGCCACTTGGAACATCCCCCACTTAGGTAATGTCATGTGAAGTACAGAGGAATGAATAACTCCGTTTCTCTGTTGTCTAACACCATACATGGCTAGACACCTTTCCTCAACATGAACATTATCAGGCTTATCAATAACACTATGGTTCTGCTTCCAGAAAATGTGCAATAGTCCACTTGCAAATAACTTAGCTGAGTGAGAACTTAATCCTTTTGTCACGTGCACAAAAGGGAAAGAGTATAATTTACCTGGAATCCTGAGCCATTGTGAGAGACTGTATATTGCAGCATATAATATCCTAAACTATGCCATTCTATGCCAATTATATATCAATAAAATATCTCTCGTGACCATCTAATGTGTGCAGCACCACAAAATGATACTCAGGGGCCTTTACCCCTGACTTCACTCTAGTTCTGTCCAGGACGTGTAGGATGTGTATCCAATCAGCTGGGATGAACCTTTGCTCCGTAAAAGACGAACTACATAAAGGTGTTTCTCTCCCGACACAAATTTAACTACTTCCCGCTCTCTATATTTACATGGGGCCCAATGGGAAGCTGCCAAACTTTTTGGGGCAGGTTGTCCACGAGGCGCACTCCTATAGAGAAGAGATACAGTACAGGCAATTCTAATGGGGTCATTTACATTAAAACCACTAAAAACCACCCCTCGTAACATTATTGTAAATACATAGTCAAATGCAGCTTCATTCTGAAGAGAGGATGGGGAACAATTTCAACCGTCCAATCACCCTACTCAACATGAATTATAAAATTCCATCACAATATTTTTAGCACGACTGAGCAGGAATTTTGTCGACTCACATTTAATGCATGTATAACTCCAGACTCTTTCACTCAATAGCCTTAAAAGGCTTTTCCAAACAAACTCTTAAAATCCTGGAAGGAGTGTAAAAAGCATTTTTGGCTTGTAAATGATCAATACACTACGTTATGCTTTGCCCATAATATGCTCAGAAACTACTGAGCAGGTGTAGGCTGTACAGAAGAAATGTACCACTTTTATTTGCAGACCCATACTAGTTCCTTTTGCTCGAGATCAAGGGACCTAGGAATGTGGAAGGCTCAGGTATTCTGTCCCCTCAACTTCCTCTTCCTGTTGGAGAGGCAGGTACTGTACCTCGTTACTCCGTTGGCCTACAGCCACCCGGACTGCTCATCAGCAGCCGGTGCTGGGATGGAACATAACCTGATCTAAAATAGACAGGTTAAAAATAGCCTGGTGAGCCACACAGGGATCCCATCTGTACCCTTGGGTGAGTCAAGATCCATCGTAAGGGGTGAAAAGGATCCTTATGGATTTAAAAAAAAAATTGTTTATTTATTGATGAGTACGATAATAGCAATCTAAGCGATCCTTTGTGATGCTGCAATCAAATATATGAATAATTGGCCTAAATTTCTACATACTATCAATTTGCTACATTCATCCTCACCAGACTGCGGAGTGTACAACTCAAAGGCAGCTTGAGACCACTCTCCTGCTGGTCTGACTCCGATGAAAACATAGCGAGGGATTTGAGCAGCAGTTCCATCTTCAATATAGCAGAACAGTCTTTTAATCCCAAAGGATATAATTTTTTCCCCACAACTTTCTAAAATGCTATAGAGACTTCTTACTCATCAGCATTAGAAATCAGCTCATTTAGTATATTATGCTTAAAAGAAAACAATCCTGAGTTGTATGCATTGTGAGAACCATAAATGGCGAACAGGTAGTTCCTCCTCCCATGTTAGTCAAATTACTGCACTGCTTAATTGACTGAAAAAAAAAAACCCATTGGGGGCAGGGTGTAAATGAGCGGCTTATGTCCAGAGGTCTGCAGCAGGGACTGAAGGAATGAAGGATACATCATTAGTGCTACTCTGGAGAGGAACTGTACACACAGCTGTGGGGAATTGGACCCTCTAGGTGCTAAGGATGCTCTTCAAAATCTCTGAATATAGACACCTTAGAATTGTAAGTACAAATCAAAAATTGTAATCTCAGTCATCACAAAAAAAAGTGACAGAGATTAATTCATCGTTTCTGTTGAAAGGGGTAGAAATGTCAATAAAAGTAATCGGGTGTATGGGGTGTTGGATTTGAGGGACAAGCACACACAAAATGCCATGTGTTCATGCCTGTTTGGCTGATCCCATGTGGCCTCTTACAATGGCTTACACTGACCTCTGCCATTCCTCAGACGACCCCCCCCTCCATTGAAAACGGGGCAGATTATACCTCAATCCCTGCTGGACCATTCAGCCTGCCTGCGTCTGACTTTTTCTGGTGCTTCTGGATTCACGTGTCTGAATTGTGCTGAACAAACAAATCTCCACCCATCACCTACTTCTTTTGTGAGCACTGCCATTTCGGGAGGGGGTGTCGGGGGGGGGGGGTAGAGAGATGTGGAGGTAAGGTTTCAGGATTCAGAGTTGCATGGTGATCAGCCCGCCCATGCCAAGTTATAGTTTCTGAGATTACTCAGGCTACCACACCAAAGCACCCAAAATTTGGACAAGGATGGGTGGTGCGCAAAACATGAAAGGAGAGCCGAGGCAGAGTTGCAGAAAACCTTTTGAACTCCTGTCCAATTAACACTCCATCCAACTTGCGATGCTACTCTGCATGCACGAGTGAAGCAATGATAAACTTCCTTAAAACTTTCAGTTTCTGAGAAGGGTGCCAGTTAAGTGCAAGCCTCATCATAAACTGATCACATAAAAACAGGAACTTCAAGCTTTTTCTACTGTAAGGTAAAAAAGGACCAAAATCTACTAAATCTTTTCCACTTTTTATAACCTACTGCCCAGATAGACATCAATGGAGTTAAAAAAAGTACACATTACTTAATGAGCATTTTATTTGTAAGAGACAAGGCCTAGAGATGCATGGGGATGGCAGAAATGAATAATTATGAAAGGTCTAGGATATCTGCAGTGTATAGTCAGCTAGTGTTAAAACTGAAGCAGATCAAAACTCTTTAGATGCTCAAAACAATGTTTAATATAATTTCTGATCAATAATCATAAGAGATTACAAATTATGACTTACAGTAATCAATATACGTGGAAGACAATAAAATAGATGGTATAATAAATGTTACATAAGAAATTGCTCAACTCTATGAACATACCAACTCTCAGCTAATAAAATCATACACTGCAAGACTAAAATTACATGCAACAATTGCCACTTCAGTGGAGAGATTTATTGTGATCCACTTCACCTGACAACAAATACTGAAGTACGGAAAATAGATTGCACTGAAGTTCATCACTCTTCTGCATTACCAATATTGCATTAATAACCTCATCTGCAACAACTGACAATCTTATTGTCAAAAGAAATGTCTCCAACTCACCCTGGTTTTAAACCAATCAATAACAGATGTTATTGAAAACAGATGCTGCACAGCAGTTCCATCACAATAACCTATGTACGTCTAACAGAACTGGATTCGCAGAGCAACACACACACTGCAATATCTACCCGTCAGTCTGAAAATTTTACACAGAAATGTAAAGCTTGGTGAACAATTATTGATTTTAACAAATCAATAACATCACTTCGATGAAATTTAATAAACAAGCCAGAAGGTCACATAACTGTCATTAAACAAGAATATACAAAATGTTCACAAAAAATGACTGGGGGAGTACAATCAAACAGAGCAAAAGAGCATCCATCATGGAAGGTGTTGAGGACAGATACTGGATCTCCCGGCTAAATAACAATTTTACTTTGGTGACAAAAACATAGCTAGTTGGGGACAACTATGGCATTGGAGTCTAATTTGCAGACTACAGAATCAAAATCTGATCACACCCAAACGCAGTGGATCTGGCAAAATTCTACTTGTACCTAAAACAGTTAAAATATAAAAATATGCTGTTGTTATGGTCTGATTTTGCAATAAAAATCATGACCATACTCAAAACTGGTCACTTACTGGACAGTTAATAAGTGCATTAATTAAAGAGTAAATAAACAAGTAAATAAATTCCATCACATGCTTCTTTGTTAATAAACTTGCATTCACTTTTATATTGTATTAATATTTGACGCAATATAACCAACACATTGACTAATAAATGTTTAAGTCTGCAAGCACAATTAAGACTAAAATGAAATGAGCACGTTTTGGATACTCAGTATGAGCAGATACCAACTTCCGCCCACTCACAGATGAAGCTTCATGTTTCTTGACCAATTACCCACATTAAAGACCATAAGGTTGACAAACCCTGGCAGACAACAGTCTCTCCCCCATCAATCTCATGGGTTATGAGCAAAAACACTGGTCAATACGTCTCACAAGTTGAGCAATTTTGTGTAACTATTTAACAATAACTTAGTTCAATAAATGGATGCTGCAAAACAAAACATGATTTGGGCAGGTAAGTAGTCAAACTTTTCCGGCTTGAAAGCATTTTCACGCCATCCTCAGTCCCGAACTGTTTTTGGGATCATGGATGCAAAGTACAAGGCAGAAAAACAGTAAATGTGTGGTGCTGCCCCAGCAGGCCGGCTCGAAACCCGTGTAGAATTTCGTGATGGAATGTGAACTGCTCATCCGGACACTGTCTACCCAAGTGGCCACGGAGGAAACCAGACCTCTATCGAACCTCGCAGGAACCACAGCGGCTTTCTTGCCGACTCGGCCAGACAAAGTTAATTAACTACAGCTTCACCGGTCAGTTTATTAACGGCAATCAAAATGCTACACGATAAACCAATTTCGGGTCCATCAGTAGCCAACTATGGAAAAACCAGCACGGCAACAGAAGCGCTCTGGCTTCAACGACACGTTGAGATAATTACATAAACAAGGGATGCACAAGCTTAATGTCAACATCGAGAAGTTTACCTACAGTGCAATAATGAGACAGATACAAATAGAAATCTGCTACCGTAGAAAAAGAGAAACATCAATTCACTCACTGTCTGAAACTTTTCAGCGTTCCAACGAGTTGCGGAGAAGTCATACGAAGCAGCGAGACGATACAATGACCTTTGAGTTGCAATTATCGTGATGCTCCCTCCCGATGTAAAACACCAAACACGTTTTAACTTATAAGTTAACGAAGATGCCTGCTTGCATCAGTGATTCGACGCGAACTATCACACTTTTCTCAGGATAGCGAAGGAGACAACACAATTCTGAATAAAATAGGGTACTTTTTAAATTTAGTGAGTAGTAACTTCCTCCTTTTAGGCGATGCTCGCTTCAAGAATATCCTTCAAAAACATGTCCGGTTGACGATCAGTCATACGATGGATTTTAATGGGTAAAACGCTTGCGAACAGAACAACTTAATAATGCATTGACCTATTAAATATAACAAGTAAATGTCTCTGCAAGGTCAAAAATATAGAAGGACGCATGGCCACCCCCATACCCTGTGGCCAAAGTACATATAAGATGTTGATGCTACGCGCAACAGAAGTAGTAAACTTTGTACCTTTCGGCACAGCACTGCATCCTTACAAACTCAGGGAAAAGTTCAAAACTGAACGATGCGGACTTATTTGTTCGGTGAAATTAAGTTAACACACACACAAAGGTAGTTACTAAGTATACCAGCACGAGGAAGAGACTCAGTCAAATTCCACAGCTCAGGCGTTTTAATCATGGATGAGCATCAGGTCCATGAGCGAAAACTAGGAAGCAATCCAGTTGCGAAAACAAAATATCTTCACATCCTTTTCACCAACTTAACTCGACATTCGCGTCCCAAGACAGTTATCTGGGACAAACTTTGTTAAAATCTCAACATAAAAAAGAGAGACGCCGAGAAAATGATCCAAGTACTTACGTTTGACTTTGTTGGGGTTGGGCTGCTTGCGCCGAGACATGGGGATGATGGTAAATGGTGATGATGGACTAAGAAAAAAAAAGCAACAAACTTGTTCCGGAGAGGAAGCAAAATGGCGTTTCTGAGGATGAACAAAGTTCACCAACTCTATAATGTCACCCTTTTCTCACTTTTTATATCAGGACGAGGAAGATGGGAGAATAGTTGAGAGACCGGAGGTATAAAAAAAAGTCTCACTTATTCGCTCCCCTCTCTCTCACTCCGTCTCTAAGCGCTGCTCTCTAAACCTGATAAGTATACGCATCACGTGTTGCTCCCTAGTCTCCAAGGGGACGTGTTACTGAGGCTGCTACCACTAGACTTCTGCCTGCAAGCATCTCCACAGGAGGGGTCTCTATCGAGCAGAACAGGGGAATGGGGTGAAAATAGTTTGGAAAGTCTGTGGTAGCATCCCACAGAACACTCTTGTTGCTGAAGAAATACACAACGGTCTTTTTCGTTTACTGTGTTTTAAATATGTATGAGTATGCCCGAACCTTAAGCTTCCCTCTGCCTCAGACATAATGTACGTCAAAAGAAATGACTTATAAACACTTTAGTTCGGCTTGAAAATACAATTGATAGAGCCTAGTGCCAGTTGTACATATAGGTTCTCTGCTCATTGATTGATGCATTTCAGGCTGAATTGAATGTGAAATCAACAGGGGTTTTAATAGGGAATATTTCAACATAAAATATAATGAACAAAAAATAAAATAGCCTTCATATCAACACCTTACAAATAAAAGTATATCAAACATTGAACATAAAGATAAAACTGATTATAAAATTGCCTATACTTCTACATGTTATCAAAATTAAATATAACAGAAACACGTGCGGAAATGTAACATGTCATGTTGCTTATTATTAGCAGGAACTGACATATCCCATGGATTACTACCCCAAAAGGAAACCCAGCAAAAGTGCTTGCAAATTGTATAAGAAATGACAGCTGTGGTGGGCTGCCATCCCACAAGAAGAAAGATACACAAGTTTTGCCTGATATTTTGGCACTAAACTAAGGGAAACCAAAGTATCACCTATCAATCATGGTGTTCAACTCCAGTATAGTGGTCCCCTGGTACACAGTAGGCTAACTTCACAGTATGGCACACTTGACAGTGCTTCAAAATGAAGGTAGGAAACCTACCTCTACCTACCATGCACTACCACCCCAACCTGTCATACATAACATCAAATTTCAATATCCATGAGTAACCAAAGATAATGACCTTGACTTCAGACTGAAGTGGCCATTATCACTTTTAGAATTGAGCATATTTGCATTGTGTGGGGCACTTAGGTTGTATCCTTGAGCAAGATGGGTATGAACTTTTCCAGAACTGCCCATATTCACCAAACTATTATCTTTAACTCACATGATATACGTATAAATTTATGTGGTCTCGCATGTAAGAGCATACATTTAATGTAAATAAGAATTCATTACACAGTCCACCCTGAGAATCATTTTATTGCTCATGAACATGTTTGGGGAGATCAATGGGGAAAAAAATCAATAATTATTGAATGATTGAACAAATGTAGCACCTGAGTTTGCAGACATGAATTCTCCCTCAGATGATTTAATTTGTCTTTTGACATTAAACAGGGTGAGGTCAATGTACTTAGTATTGTGGGAACTTAGGGAGCATACTCATCGGGCAAAGTCTACGGGCAGGTTTGAACAGGTCTCCTGTGTGAAAGACCTCGCTTCAGAAGTACCCAAGTTCGGAATGAGGGATAAACAACTGAAACCACAGTAAGTGATGCAGCTGCTTCACCATGAAAATGTGAACATCCAAGTTTGCATCTTGTGGATAGGCTAATGATAATGGATAGGTGAGGAAGGCTTTGGGGCAAAATGTGCGCTTCTTTTCTTGAAGCAAAATGGGTGCTACTTTATTAGTGTTTCATTATTTTAGAAACATTATTCAAGGAATCACTGTGTACTCAACAACATGAAGAGTTTAAAAGCTCTGAGTTTTTATAATTAGAAGCATGACAGAATGAGAGTGAACGCAAAACGACTAAACAATGGATAAACTGGAGTGATGTTATTCGCCGTAACTAGGGTGTCGAAGCCCAGTTTGGTTGCTTAGGAATTACCACCAGCCCTCTTACACAGTAACAAAAGTCTTTCTCATCCACCACGCGGTCGAGTGCTGACGAGTTTGACACAGCAGCAAAACAGGAACGCTTACTTTCCACCCAGGTTAGGTCTAGGTTCAGCGAATGGGATGGAACTCGAGGCGGCTCAGATGAAAATACGAGCAGGGGAATACTTCTACACCACTCGCGGCAGTTTTAACTTGAGTGAATCCTCCCTCGTTGTTCTCAAAAATAACACGAATAATCGATTACAGAAATAAACAATAAAATTCCCTCTTAATCACGATTAACATTAGTTTGACTTCAGAAAATTTCGTTCGTAACAAAAGGCATTTTTTCGAGAACGATGAGCGGATGGACCTAATACCATCCCCCTCGCACTACAGCGCCTCCCCCATCACATGAGACGAACACCTGTTGGTCGTCTAAGTCTGGTGATAAATTGAAGTGTAATCAATACCTTATCCACTACACCGATAACTGACATAAATGGCGACCGGGTTTTTGTAATTTTCATATTGGCGGGGGCGGGCAAATAAACACTTAAACTCTTCCATTTACAGAGGAATGGGCGTTACGAAATTTGAGAAGATAAAACACAATTTTTAAAACAAGATACCGGTATCTTGTCCATCTTTTAAAGGCACGTTAAAACCTGCCTAGGGATTTTATTTCAGGTAATCGATAACTTTCGTAACTTTCTGCTTTAATGATCCAAACTTCCATGGATAATTGTACAGCGCGAAGCAACTGTATTCGGTGACGATAATGTGTCTCGTTTCTAAAGCCGAAACAAAGCGAACACGGCAACGAAACACAGAAGTGCTGCACAGATGCAGCATCCCCCACTCACAGGCGCTCACCCTGCCAGCTCTTTGCAGTATTAAAATTAATGACCTGGGCATTCTCACACAAGCATGGTACCAAATCGGTGACGCGCGTGCGCGCTGGAGACTTCTATCTTGAGCTGACGAGGAGGGCAAGGAGGGAGTAGGAAAACCCGGGGAGGCAAATGCTTGCGAAATCCAAAGTTTATTCTTTGGAGAAAGCAATCGTGGCTGGCCATTCTCTCTTGCAAAAACTGAAAATAATATCTCTTAAGTATTTTAAAGTATTTCAGCCTGCCCAGGAGCAGAATTAAAATGAACACTACGGAGCGTGGTATTTGACGATTCTCAACTGCTCTACACCACGCGGCAAGCGGTAAAGATAAGGATAGAGTGGAGGGAGTGGTAGAAACAGGTTTCCTATGGCAACGGATGATTTGTGGATAACACTTGTTTGCCTGTAACCGAGAAGCAATGTAAATAAGCCCCTCTGAATAACCTTTAAAGTGAACGGTAGACAATAATAATACGATAGTCACTTCTGGTTTTTAATGTACTTGACTAAACTTGTTTTTCAGTTAAAATAATATGCTGATGGAACGCCGTAAAGGCCTGTGTGGCGGCCCGCAGTTGAGCGTTATCTGACCTTTGGTGAAGAATTTCTAGCTGGCTGGTTAGCTGACACATTCCGGAGCACCGTACAAAGAAAATGTATCTCGGAGTTGCACATTTATGGTGCTACAGCTTGCGATCAAACTTGAATTATTATGCTTATTGATGAAATTTCCAAAGAAAGACTTTCTTGTATTTCTTTTAATCAATTTGCCTGTGTCAGTTGCATGCATTTTATTTTCAGTTGCCACGGAGCAGAGATAGAATTGCTTAGATTTTTTTTTTTTTAATGTGGGTTGGTAGTATTGATAAATCCTTCATACAAACTGGAGCAGCTTTCAATGGTCAATGTTACCTAGACCAGCTTGGATAATCTGAAAAAAGTATTCGTTGTTTTAGTACAAGTTTTCCCTTCAATAATTGCATTGTTTTCTCTGTTTTTTTCTACAAATGTCCTGGAATATTGTGTCATTTTAATTGTTTGTAATGCAGGGCCCTGCTGAAAGGGAGACTGGTCTCAGTCAGGCCCCCTGCTTTAATAAATATAAATGAATAAAAAAATAATTTGTATAATTAATCAAAAATTTAGGCTTTAGTTGAGCTCAGTGGTCCTTACTGAAAGACCACAATTATTTTGTCTCTATCTTTGAGAAATTAACCATTTAATTTGCAAGAACTTTGGTCATCCCACAATGCACTGGGGTTATTATTTAATTTCATTTCATCTTACTTATGTATATATTATTCTACAGTCTGCCCTTCAAGCTCAAATGAGTTCACTGCAGTTGAGCTTACTTGTTTCTGCAACTTAGCTTTTCCGGAGTGCAGCAGTGGCGGTTCTAGTGGCGGGAATTTGGGGGGGGGGGTGGGGGGGGGGGGCGCAGACACCTCCTTTTATGACAATTAGTCCTAGTTAGTTCTCAATCATTTTCCTTTACTGAAGCGTTTTCCAATTATCGTAATTAGCAACTGAAGACACAGTTTCTCTCCATATATGATCGAAAAGTGATGAAATCATGGGCGAAATTCAGTACAGAAATATTATTTACTTATTAATAGGCCAGTGCTTCGCGTTGATTGATCAGGTCCGCTCTCCAATGAAATATCGTCTTTCACTCACGGTAAATAAAAAGTGGCACTCGGCAGTTAAATAGGCAGTGTGCTGCTCAAGCTATTTACGTGACAGTCGACAGGTATGCAAATTTGAATAACGTTGATTTAAATACAGCAAATACGCATCCAGATGAATGATTGTCTTCTTACATAATTGGAGAAAACAAGCAGCACCTGTTAACTGTGGAGTGCTCTTGGGGTGAACCTTTCGTTAATCATGAAAATGACTGAGAACAGGTCAGGACTAATAACTGTTTTAAACGGATGTTTTGTCACAATTCTCAGTTCTGGTTCCGCCACTGTACTGAATTTAGCCCATGATTTCATCGCTGTTCCATCCCATATGGAGAGAAACCGTGTCTTCGGTTGCCAATTACAATAATTGGAAAACGCGTCAGTGAAGGAAAATGATTCAGAACTAGCCAGGACTAACTGTCATAAAGGGACGTGTCTGCGCCCCCTCCCACCCAGTTCCCGGTTCTAGAACCGCCACTGGTGTGTAGTAATCCTTGGTTGGATAGTTCCATTTAAAATGTGAATTTTAAAAAAAAGTCAGTGCAGGGTTATTTTCCAGTTGCCTCAAAATCAAACTTTGTGATTTTTGTACCTGGGGTAGCACTTAATGATAAGCAGTGGCTAATTTTACCATCATGCACACAAGTGGGTGACAAAAAAGAAAATATATACTTATATATATACTTATATAGTATCTTAGTAAGGTGCAGGGCCACCACACACCACCAGAACAGCTTCAGTCTGCCTTGGCATAGATTGTATCAGTTTGTAGAAATGTAATGAAGTGATAAAGCGTAATTCTTCCAAAAGATATTTCCTCATTTGGTGTTTTGAAGAACACAATTTCCAGTGCTTTTTACTGATGTCTTTAACGCCCTTCAACCTCTGTTCCTACTGAAGCAGCAGCAAATTGAGGCATCTTTGTGACTGCCATCCATACCTCAGTAATGAGTCCTCTTTCAAAGTCACATTCATCTTTTCCCGGACAACTGTACCTGCTTAGCATTTTTGAAGATACCACTGACTATCTTTCCACCTTAACTGACTTAATTTTATTATGGATTACTCCTATATAGATTCATCTGATTTTTATTTTTTAGTTTCTTCACTTAATTACTCCGGTTTTTTCTTTAAATTGTCTCCTGCTATGTGATTTGGAAGCATCTACATTTTCTGTGCAAGTGTTGCCCTATTTGGATGTTCAAATATCCATGGCTGTCCTGCTTATGTAAAGATTAGATTTAGTTAAATGAAAATGGGAGATGGTTGTTTAACCTCTAAAATATTAAAGCGAAATGGCTGGCAGAGCACACTATTAATCTCATATTACTCTGGTCGTGTTATTTTCATGATGTTTTGGTCCTGGAGAGACTGACGGCAACAGCAGGTTCTGTTCAGCTTTGAACAGCTGGTCGGATGCTGAGAGCTTTATTGGCATGGACAGTGATTATTTCTTTCTGAGAATTCTGTAGTATGTTTTTTGTGTTCACCCTCTTTCATGGTGTACTCTAATTAAAATGAAAATGTAAAAGTATAGTGTTCTGTGTGTAAATTTGTGTGCATTATCCACTTGTATCAAATCAATATTTATTTTCCGTACTTATGCCAGGAGCAACAGCTGCAAGATGAAACTGTCAGTCTTAGAAGCATGCCTGTTCTGAGTTGTCAATGGTATGGTTTTATACGATTCAATCAAATTCTTTAATCCTCTCTGGACTCATACAGAGCTGTGAAAAGTATTTTGTCCTTTTCAATTTCTTCTATATTTTTTTTCTTATTGGTCTTATTTGAATGTTTCAAATAGTGCGGCTAATTTTAATATGAGACAAAAATGACGTGAGCAGACACAAAATGGTCAGTTTCAGTCTTGTGCATATTGCATATTTACATGTGTTTTGTTGATTTGTCAAATTGAGATGCACGTCACATAAACGTATGCTTGCATATAACTTGATGTACGGTATCCTTGGACGAGATAAAATCCAAAAGCGGATTGATAATATCTGCTCTGAACATGGGATAACACAATTTTATTTAAAACATGCATTTTTAACAACAGTGACATGTTCTCCCGTGAGTCAGAAGCTTGATGGGAAGCACTGGGAGCGATCAGCTGTGATCATCGAGCTGCTTGTTTCTCAGTGTTCCCAAGGCTTTTTCAGCTCTTGGACAATCGGCTCTCAGTTATTATGCACCATGGTCATGGAACAAGTTGCATCAGGAGCTTTAAATTGGACTGTTTCATATCCTTGACTGACTTTAAGAGCACTATACAAAACATAGTAATTGAAAATGTCAATGCTTTTTGCGAGCAAGCTAATGTATCGAAATTCCTCATGTGATTTTTCTGTTTTATATGTTATTTGTATTGTATTGTTTTATGTTGGCATTATGCTACCTTTGCAAGGTCTCTCTTGCAAAAGAGACTCCGTATCTCAATGAGAGTTCCTGGTTAAATAAAGGCAAATAAAATAAATGAAAATCTTGTCCTTTCTGACACATTAGCGTATTGTGGTAGAAAATGGCATTAGTGGGATTCATTGATCCATATCACAATATTACCTCACGCTTAACAGATCTTATATCACCTCTTTTGTTTCCTAGGCCTGTACGGTGTTTTGCACCACCTTATTAGAAAATAAACAGTCTAAAAGTACTTTCAGTTTGTGTGGATGTGAGGTTAATACAGCATCAAGACTGTTAACCTACCCAAATGCAGCTTTTAAATGATCATTTAATTTATTGAAGGTAATGAGTTTTTCAAAACCTATATCAGCTGTGTGAAAAATAATTGTCCCGCCTTAATGTAATAACTTCTTGTACCAAACATGGAGGCAGTAACTTCAATCAAACATTTGCTATCATTGGCAATGAGTCTTTTACATCGCTGTGGAAAAAAAATGTAGCCTGCTCTTCTTTGCAAAATTGTTTTAATTCAGGCACATTGAAGGGTTTTCAAGAAAGAAATGCCTGTTCAAGTTCAAGCCACAGCATTTAAATCAGATTTAATTCAAGACTTTGAATGAGCTACTCCAAAACCTTAATGTTGTTTCTTTTGAGCCATTCAAAGGTTGATGCGCTTGTGTGCTTAGGATCATTAACCTGGTGCATAACCCGGCTGTGCTGAAGCTTTAATTCACGCAGTGATGGCCAGACATTGTCCGTCAGGTTTTTCTGGCTGAGACCAGAATTCATGATTTCATCAATTGTGTCAGGATCCGATGCAGCAAAGCATCCTGAGATCATCACACCACCACTGAGCTTGACTGTTTGTATGGTGGTCTTATTGTGGAATGCTGTGTTAAATTTACACTAAATGGAGACCAATGTCTTCCTAAATGTTCCACTTTTGAGTCATTAGTCCACAGTATCTCAGAAGTCTGGGGGTCATTGAGATTTATTTTTTATTTTTTGTCGAATTTGAGATGATCCTGTGTATTCTTATCGGTCTGTAGTGGTTTTTGCTATGCTGCTCTCCCATGGATGCTATTTTTGCCCAGTCTCTTTCTTACTGATGAGTCACGAACATTGACTTTAACTGAGGAAAGTGAGTCTTGTAGTTCACTGGATGTTGTTTTGAGTTCTTTTGTGACCTTCTAGGTGAGTCATCAATGTGCTCTTCAGGAATTTTGGTGGGCCGGTCACTGTTCCAAGGTTCAGGATTGTCCCAAGTTTTCTCCATTCGTAGATGATGGCTCTGACCATGGTTTGCTGGAGTACCACAGCCTTAGAAATGGCTTTGTAACCCTTTCCAGACCGATAGAGGACAACACCTTTGCTTCTCATTTGTTCTTGAACTTGTTTATATCAAGGCATCATGTGCTGCTTTTTGCTGTCGTGACTGTCTTGCCAGACAGCTTCTATTTTAGTGATGTTTAGATCAACAGGGCTGGCAGTAATCGTATCTGGGTGTGTCTAGTGAAATTGAAATCACTTATGAATTACATTTGTTTAATTAGTGCATTTAGTAAATAATGGACCAATTACCTTTTCATATAGGGCCTTGAAGGGTTGAATAACTTTTATCCTTCAATAAGTGAAATCTTCATTCACAAAATGCATTTCGTGTTTAGTCATGTTCATGTAATGTTATAATTAGCTTGATGATCTGAAACATTTAAAAGTGACATATGTAAAAATGGAACAAATTGGAAAGGGGGCAAATACTTTTCCACAGCACTCTATAGTACTCGGTAAATGTGTTCGTCTTCCTGAATAAAAATGCCTGCAAAACTGTGGCTTGCTTTTTTCTTACTAGTATTACAACATGTTGTTATGTACAGTATAATTGGCTTACACGGCTCAATTAAGCTGCTAAATATTTTGTGACATCTTATTTGCTGAGAAATACAGTAGCATCAGATGAGATGTATAAAACAATACCTCTCTCAAGGAAACACAGATTTCTTCACAGGGTGGGTGTGTTGGATGCACACCTAAAGCAAATATATGCTTTTGCTTGCAGATGCACCGAATAGCACCGTCTACAGCATGGGTACGGTTTTACTTGCATCTCATAAAAACCAGTCAATGTAGTCAGAGAACTAGGAAAAGGTGAGATATCTGATCTGGTTGCACCCCTTGTGTTGTGATGACGATGTATTGTTGCAGTCAGTTTGTATGCAAATATTGGTTGATGAATATTCATGTAACTAAACAGAATCTTTTTGGTGATGAGCGTACTCTTAGCAAGATTTATCAGTTGGTGAGTGACCAGTGGCCATGGAGAGTGTCCTGGTTTACAAGCTAAACAGAAAGGTCTAGTACAAATGTCCTGAGTCATAAGATCTATGGAAAAAATAATGATCAGCAGGACTGCATTACCAGCATTACTCACAACTCTGCGCTCAAATTCACTGTGGAAGCCTATTTATACCCACAAGGCCACGCTGCGCTCAGACCAGCCCATGTCACACATCTCTGCTGCCCAGCTGCTGTAAAGCCCTCACCATTGCTATGGGAGTCCACAAATGTTCAGAGACACCACTGCCACTGTTTAACGTGACATTTGTGCTAAAGCAGAGAGCGTGAAGATGCTGGCTCGAGGTTAATGAGTGACTGGCTGGTGTCAGATGCCCCCTCGCTCTGAGTCTGCAGTGGTTTTTCGGAGGGATGTCGGCACAGTGCTAAGAGGAACCTGAGCAGAAGGTGGGGCCTTTTGAGTATTACACTGACACTTAAGATGGTTGCTTGCTTTTCCACTGTCTAACACACAAGCACTCAGTCTACCGGTGCCAGGACAATTTAACTCTTGGCCACAAATTATTTTTTCCACTCCTGCAATGTGAAGCTGAATTTCACTGAAGAAAACTACCATCTGAAGCTGTGAAGCTATGACTGCTCCATAGCGTCAGGCATAGAACATGTCAACCTTGCATTTGCATGCGTGGGGCTTACCTGTTTTGCACAAAAATGCAGATTACAGAATGAAAGCTAGATCTGCTTGCTATATGTTTACTGCAATTTTACAATTACTTTCTCACATCCGGCTTTATCAACAGTGTGAAGAAATAGACCTTTGGTACCCGAGAAACAGCGATAAGAATTTATGTCTTTTGTTTAAACAGTCACGCAGCCCGGCAAGGGCAAGATGGAGGCTGAGTTACGACCCGGAGTGTCTGTCCCGCCCGATAAAATGTGGTTGAGGAACAGGACCTTTGTTCAAGGTAAAGCATTAGAAGGGAAACATGCCTCCAATATACTGTACCCTGTACAGAGAGAGGCACCTTATCACCTCACTGCGGGACCTCGTTCCAAACTCACGGTCAAAAAAAATTACATCAAACCGCTAAGCAGTTCTGCAGGGAAAGCACATTTTGTGGTACAAAGGGTTATAAAGCAGCTCTTTATATACACGTCTAATACCCAGTCATAATAGAGGTGAAGTATTGCACTTTGCAGATGTCAAATTACAGGGCTTCTCAAGCCATCTGTAGCTTTGGCCATGTTAAAACATTTGGTCCATTCCATGGTTTTATGGGAAACAGCATTTTCCCCATGTGCGCGGATGAGCAGAACCATTCAGAAATCTGGCACGCAGAGGTGTGGGACTGTGCATGTCCTCATACAGCCACAAGAGGGTACCATCCTACCTGCATGCAGCCTATTACGTAATGGTGAAAGTCTGCACTGGGCTTATTGATACAGCTGGTTATATAGTAAACCGCGCAATGCCTTTGACCCACAGTCACCTGGATCAGTCCTGTGGCCTAAATAACCCTGCTGCCATCAGGCAATGCAGCAGAGAACTTCAATACACCTGTATTGGCCTTCATTCAGCTGGGTTACAGTGGAATGAGACTACATGCTGTTTGGTACCTCTTACCTGAGCGTAACGAATACTCAATGAGGCTATTTTTTTTTTTTAGGTGTTACACCTTACTCATGATGATAATTGCTGTTGAGTACTAAAAGAACACATTTGATGAAGATACATCAAATGGCAGGGCAAAAGAAGAAAAGGAGATCAAAAGCCAATGGTGATGAAGTCTGTGGGAACCCTTTCAACTACACATTTTTTCTTTGTCTTCTTCTTCTTATTATTATTATTATTATTATTATTATATCATCATCATCATTGTCGCCTCAGGACAAGCAGATTATACATTCCCCATTGTACAGACGCCAACACTCCTGGGATCTTAGTTCCTGAAAATGCACAGAAGTCAGGAGAAGCCACAGCAGATGTCAGTGGAGGTGGACAGGAGTACGGGAGGTGCACACCCCTCGTGTTTCTCCTCTGCGAGAATAACTGTGTCTTTATTTCATGCCGAAGGCAGCCCCGCACATGCCACAGTCAGTCTTTCCCTGTAGGAAAGGCAGCTTTGGCTGATATGGCTGATAGTTGGAACAGATGCAGGATGAAGTGTGCTGCCTGACATCCCCACTCCTCCCACCGCCAACCCCCCCCCCAAACCCCCGGAAGAGATGGATCAGTCCCCTGAACTCAAACACCTCTTCCTGAACCATTCTCCACGGGAGAGGGGGGCTATCATGGGGCTTCATGGTCCACTTCAGAGAGGACGTGGGGGATGGGCAGGAAAAACTCTATCGAGGCAGTGAGGCAGAGACACTCTGTGTACCAAAAAGTAAAAGAGTACAAGAGAGTTCTGTCTGGGCAAACACTGACATATGCTGGATCTTAATTATTAAGGGAGTGAAAAATTAAAGATAAGGATGTCAATTATTTGCAAACAAAGTGGCCACTCAGGAAAGGTATCTCCAGGATTCCTTCTTTGATGGAAGCTGCCTCCTCATAAGCAAAACAGCCTCCTCTACTGGTGAGTAATTATGTTGCACTGGGCCGTTTTTTTCCCGAGCATTAAGTCACCATGTCCCAAAAATCTGTTTCATATTTATAACATCATCAAAGGTCACTGAGTGAGTTCTGCCAAAGATGCTTTCATCACGTCTTTCTGGGGACCTGACTGAACTCCGACAGTCACTTGCATTACAAAAAATGTTAGAAGTCCGCTCATTTTGGTTCCATTCCCTAGCACCTGAGGAGCATGACACATCTTTTTATTGCTCAGGCACATACCTCTCCAAAATTGTGCCCTCAACCTAAAATTCATGGTGAATAACATCTAAATCTGTTCTCTTAGGTTCTCCATTTGAAAACTTCCTGTATTGTTGTTAACCATGATAGCCAAATTAATGGAGCAATGTCAACGTTGCTGTACATGCTCAGAACTTACATCCTAAGAAAGTAAATCTGCTTGACTGCAAGTCATAATCTGATTCTACCCTTGCTAATCTGTCTTTGTTTTGCATTGTATTTATACATTTTAGTAACTCCAGCATTATGCTTTTTATATTAAATACTATGCATTCTGTGGAAATTTGAAGATTCAGAGCGCTATTTTATACTTTAGCAAATGGATTCCAAGAGTGGAAGCTGGTTTTCATTATCAATAATGATAGAAGAAAAATACCTTTTAGATTTTGACTTGCAACTGAACGGATTTCCATCGCTCAACGTTGTGAGCATGGGCAGTAATCGCGACGCATTTCCTTTAACACATGATTTATATTTCACTTCATTTATTGTTTCTGTAAAATGGTGCACGCAAATATCATCTTGACATGTTAAATTCTGCTCTGTCTGATGAGAAAGATCTTTCAGCTGATCAGTCAGAGAGCTTTACATCAGATCTGATACCACTCAAACACCCAACAGTGCTTCAACCACACTATCCTATTTGCCGTCGAAACAAAATGTCATTCAAGTCAAAACAAAACTAATACCACATGCATCTATTAGCAAGCCATATGGTTCCAATGTGCAATTTCACTGACAAACAGATGTCACATCAAGCAATAAATACAACAATTCCTGAACAAGAACACAATCCATTACACAGTACATGAATATCCAATATCATCCATATAAAAGCAACCACAAACCAAAGCTGTGGTTTCTCTTGTAGATGGACAGTGTAAGTGGTTCGGGAGACAGTTTACCTGCGTGTGCGAGTGTGTGCGTGCTTATATTGCTATACTTGTGAGAAGCAACTCTTGAGAAGCCGCATGTGTTTTGAGGACATTCTGAGTTGTGAGGAGATTTTGGGTGGTCATCACAGAGGATGATGGCAGATTTGCAGCTAATTGTTTAAATTAACATCACAGTCACTGAAAAGGTGTGGTTAAGGTTAGGTTTAAGGTTTGGCATAATTTGATAGCCAAATGGACAGTCAAATGTATACAACAAAGCCTTGCTGATCAGCTCCAGTAAAGTCTCCTCAGAGTGTATGGTGCACAGTAATTAGTGCTGTCTCATTAAATGGTCTTGAGAGAGGGGTCCAGAGGAGTTCCATGCGTGACGGCACTGTATCGTCCCTCCAGGGTGATTATAGTCCTCTCCCTCAGTGATGGAATGAAGGAGGCACAAATAACTGAAAACCCCATTCCCTCCCTTAAACCCTCAAAGAAATACAGCCACACCGTTTATAGCGGGACCACCAATCCCAGGAGAGAATTCTAAAGAGTTTGATTTATGATTTAAGGAAATGGTTGAAATGCAAAGGACGGGGGTTTTCTGGTGCACTGATTTAGGAAACTTTACTGCTACTGCCTCTTACCCTTTTTTTTTTTGAAGCGTGGGGTGTTCCGGAAAAGATGAAAGCTCTAGGAACTCAGAAAGGAAGTGCAACAGTGAATGTCTGTGAATTTCTTGGGAAGACTTAGGTTCTCAGAGACCATGTTTAGTGAAATTATTTTCATCATTCAATTTGAGCTAGATATGCTCTCCTTTGTGTTATGAGGGAATTGATTAGACCCCTTCACTCCATCAAATTCAAGGGGATATTTTTAATCATGGAGAAGCAAGAACTCTGTCTTCCTCCATTGAGATCGCTCATTTTTAATCACAGTTATATCGAACCACATAGGAGCTGTGCATAGAGAAACAAACTGCTTCCAGGAGGAAAGTCAATGAAAGAAAACATTCATTCAGAGTAAAAAGAAGATTATTAAGTGGTCACCATCCCCTGTTTTGTAAGTACTCTTGAAACAGCAATAGAAGCTTGATTAAGAGGAAATGCTGTCTTGGACTGTTTTGAAAAGCCACTCCTGATTGTCCTTATCAGTCTGAATTTGCAGTAAATACTAAGAGCATCATTCACGCTGTTCATGCGCTGAGTGACTGATCACCTTTCAGCGTTGTCGAGGAGATTAAAGAACAATGGCCAGTGGCAACAATAGAAAGGCCGTCACAGCCAATTAGTGAAAGCAAGTTGTTAAAGGTGTTAGACCAGAAGCTCAAACCTTGTTAATCACGAAATCACAGCAGCAAATCAGAGTTTTTCAGTGAAAGTATGAAAATAATTTCTAATGAGAGAATAACGGACAGTTCAGCGTATTAAGCCCTGTAATTTAGCTTGCTAACTCCTGATGTGATTCTTATTCAGGAAATGCGCACTATATATATTAGAGGTAAAATCTGAATCAGTGTCACAATAAAACTAAAATTGAAACATTTAAAGTGCATTTACAAAATTATTCATTTTACTGGAAAATTTTTAAAAAATGTGTCTTTATGTGCAATGAACTGATGGCGATATCTTACGGTTACATGATACCAAATTGATTCCAGTGTCCCAAATAATTCATTTCCTTATTCCAGATTTTCATCCATATAGAGCAGATACAAATGGTTTGTTAAAATAAAACTAAGAGCAGTGGTTTGTAAATTCTTTCGACCTGTGTTACATTGAGGACAACAGCACATAATTTCATGCTTCATAATGAGGATTTTATTGATTTCTCAAAATAAACATTTCAATTTTGATTCTCGCAATATCTTTAAAAACTTGGGAAAGTAGAGTTTTTCCACTTTTTAATGTTGCCATTTTTTCCTCAACAACTACTAAACATTGAGAGAGTGAAGGTGCCAAGTAAATAGGTTTCTGGCGTGTTTGTCCCATTCCTACTGTAAACAAATCGTCAAGTGCATAACAGTAAGGGGTTTTCATTGACACAGTTTTGAATTCCAAAATGCAACAAATGTTCTCTTTTGGAGACAAGTTAGGACTCCAAGAAGGCTGGTCCTACCCTTTTACCCTCGTCTTACTCTGCCATACCTTAGTAATGCAGGAAAATTTTGGAAATTTTGTTGAAATTTGCATGGGTTCCTGGAAAACATTGTCTTGAGGGCAGTGGTGCTCCAAAATCTCACTATACTCTATGGCATTAATCAGGCCATCACAGAAATGGAAGTTACCCATGCTGAAGCTCAGACACAACCCAATTCCAGATGGAACATGGCATTTGGAATTGTTGCTGGTAACAGTCTGGATAGTAGTTTTTCCTTCTTTGGTCTGGAGCACACAGCATCTACTTCTAAAATATTGATTCGTCTGACTGCAATACAGGTCTCCATCGTGTGGCAGTCTATCGCAGATGCCTACAAACCCACAGATGTCAATAAAGTTGATGTACACTGTTAACACAAGGCTTTCTTTCAGCAGAATAAAGTTTCAACCGCAATTTTGTGTATGTCACTATGTTTTTTTTAACTTGACCATGATTTGCCAAAGTAATCTTGAGCCAATTTCATGGTGTAATTTATACAACCCCAATTCCGAAATAGTTCAAAATGCAATGACTTTCAAATTACACCAGACAGTATTTTATTCACAATTGAACAGAGATAAGATAGCAAATGTTGAAACTGAGAAATTTTACAATTTTATCCACAAAATTAGCTAATTTCAAATTTGATGGCTGCTACAGGTCCCAAAAAAGTTGGGACAGGGGCCTGTTTACCTTGGTGTAGCATCCCCTCTTCTTTTTAACACAGAGTGGAGGCGTCTGGGCTTTGAGGAGACAAGTTTCTTGAGTTTAGCCACTGGGTCAGTCCAAGTGAAGGCATCCAGAAAATCAGAAAATTCCTGGGTCCTCCCCTCAGAAATTTCTCAAAAAAATTAATATAGGTACCTCTGGTGGACTAATGAAATAATAACAACTATTAGACCAATATCCCTAATTTTTTTGAAGTGATGGCCTGTCACAATTTTAAGTATTTTTTTCTTTAATATTGATCAAATTGTGTTTCGTCCAACTTTGGGCTTCCACTGCTCCTCTATTATTTGACCTACAGATCAGATTTTTGGTCACCCTGGCCAACATTTCCCCTAGAATCATCTTGAATCAGAATTTCTGCTCAGATTAGGTGTATCCACCTTGGTTGCTCCACAATAGGGCTCCAAAGTTGGCTGAAAAGCCAAAAATCCCAAAAATGGCTGAAGTTTTTAAATGCTACAGATCAGAAAGTTTAGGGAATTCAAGCTTGACATTTTTTTGTGACCGGTCCTGATACATCTCATAGGTAATCCACTTTAATCTTGTTTGTATCTTGGCAGGAATGAGAAGAAATTTTTTTTTGCTCGTTTTTCATTTTACGGAAGCAATTTTGAAGTCCATGGTTCAACATGTGCGCAATTGACCACATCCTTCAAATCTTAACCATAGATTGCTATAGTTGTCATCTGACAAAAAAAATTGGGATGGGGTTCAGCCTAGTTTTTTTTACTGCAATTTTTGAAATTATGTTACCTATGTCGGGCAGATATTGATGAAAATTCAGCATCGTGTAGCATCAATTGCCAAATTCAGCACATTTGCCACATCTAGGCTCTTTGAAACAGCTAAATACTTGCAAAAAATAACTTCAATGCAATTTTCAAGAAAAATCATTGTTTTATTTGAAGCTTAACAATGGATTACATGTACGACTACTACATTGGAATGGTTCACGTGGTTTTTGTTAGAGACCATAAGAATGCTGCTTTTAATCTCATTATGTAATTTTTGCTAACATTGCTAACTATCAAATTTACATTCACTGCCAGAAACTCAGAGGACTAAAAATCACACATTATGCAAATCTGTAATGGAATCAGGACAAACTTATACAATTGCGACACCAAAACATAGAAATTACACTTACGTGAAATCTGTTTGGTATGAATATATCCTGGATCTGCACATGTACGCTGTTCACTCATGAACCGAGATAAAAACATTTTCTCATGATGAAAACAAATTTGCTCAATTTCCTCGAGCATAACTCCAGATCTCCATACGAGCAATTCTTGATCCTCATTGCTGAAGGTATCCACTCTGAAGAAGCCAGTTGTTCTAGCCATACATGTATTGTGACATTCATCACCCCATTTGGTGCCTAAGTCACACTGTGGTAAATCCTTCTTACCCTCCATGGTTTGAGTGATTATGATAATCTGATCATTGGAGCTCTTTTATACTGGTCATCATTACGCAATACCATAACAAGTTCAGACGATTATGGATTAAGTCATCACACTTCACTTACCTCAGATTGCAGATTTAATGATGATGCAAGATGAAATAAGTTTGTGCTTGTCTCAAGATTTCATTATTTGTTCAAGTTTTAACATGATGAACTGAACATGACTTAATATTCATACTTTCAACAATTTTATAGCATTTTATGATGTACGAGGTACACCTAATCTGACCAAAAATTCTTATTCTAGGGGAAAAGTTGGCCAGGGAAACCAAAAATCTGATCTATAGGTTAAATAATAGAAGAGCTGTGGAAGCCTAAAGTTGGACGAAACAATTTCGACAAAGTAAAACATTTTTTAAAAAAAACTTAAAATTGTGACAGGCCATCACTTCAAAACTATTAGGGATATTGGACTAATTGTTATAATTCTGCTCTGTTTGCCATGTTTTTGATGTTTTGTCTGATCTCTGTATTGACTGACCACGCCTGGGATTATGTATTGTGATTTGGTTACTTAGATTTGTTCATGTATTGTCTCGTTTAGTTTTTCCTTGTTTAGTATCTTACCATAGTTTCATTCCGGTCCATGTTTTTGTTTCTGCCATGCATTGCACTTTGTCTCCCCCTGTCTGGTCTCTTGTCTTGTCATTGCTAACAGCCCCAGTATTGCGTGCCACTCTTTCAGGTGATTTCATGTTTTCTGGATTTCAACCATTCCTTCCAATCTCGTTTACTTCCTTTGCCTTGCTTTTTCTATATTACTAACCCATACTAACAGTTTGTTATTTTTCTAGAGTTACTAACACAAACTAACATTTTATATAATACTAACTTACTAACAAGCACTAAGGTATAGTATAGCTGCACTTACTAATTGATTAACTAGCTCTCTGCACTCGCCCTGTTCTAATCTCCACCTCTTGTCTCTCCCTAATCTTCTCTGCTGCAGTTTCTGTGGATTCTCCACACCTGCTCACGCTGTCCTTTCTCTTATTATCTATGCAGGTTAGAACTCCCTGTCCGCGTTTTGGCTGTAGCCTATTTCACGTGATTAGGTTCTCCCTCATGTTCCCTCCTGTGTTATCAGTCTGACTTCCTCCACCTGTGTTGTGTTAAGCATGTGACTTCCCGTGAATGTATATTAGGAGTCTTTTCACAGCACTTCCTTGTCAGAACGTTTCTCTTGTGCTGCTATTGTCTTTGCCTTGTACTCATAATGTTACTCTTCTGACTGGACCCTCCGACTAACGATTTTTGGCTCTACTCTTTGGTACTATTGTCTGCATCTGTTTATGAATCCTTTTTGTCCGACTAAGAGTTTTGTGTTTGCCGCCCTGTTAACGGTTTGGATTACGCCCACTGGATTTTGGCTTTCGGTTCTCTGACATACCTATGCCAGTGTACTGAACCTATTTTGGCCCGACCTCAAGTATTGTGATTGGTGCCCTGTTTACGGTTCTGGATTTCACCCTAAGGATTCTGATTTTTGTATTGTGGACATTATACCATTGCCTGCTCTGCTGGGGGTCTCCTCCCTTCAGAAATAAAACCTCCCTTTTTTGTACTCTCTGGTGCTCGTTTGTGGTTCCTATACGTAATCCTGACACTAATACTTGGTATTATTTCATAATTCCAGAGGTGCCCATATGAATTTTTTGAGAAATTTCTGAGGGGGGTCATCTGGGAGGGTCTGGATGGCCCACAGAAAATGTGGTACTTCTGGATCATGCTCACCATTGGCTTCCTTTTGGCATGATAGAGTTTTAGGTGGCATCTGTGGATGACAAGGCAGACTGTGTTTACAGACAGTGGTTTCTTGAAGTATTCCTGGGCACATTTAATTATGTCAATGACGGAATATTACGGGTGAGTGATGCAGTAGTGTCTGAGGGACCAAAGATCACGGGCATCCAGTAAAGGTCTTAGGCCTCTTTCTTCACACACAGAGGTTTTTCCAGTTTCTCTGGGGCTTTTGATGATGTTATTTGCTGTCAATGATGAGACCTTCGAAGCCTTTGCAATTTGACGTTGAGGAATATTGTTTTTAAAGTATTCCACAATATTTACACAAGCCTTCACAGGTTGGAGAGTCTCTGGACATCTTTACTTCTGAGAGACTCAGCTTCTCTAAGACATCCCTTTTATCGCCAATCATGTTACACACCTGATGCCAGTTAACGTAATTACTCGCTAAATGTTCTTTCAGCTGACTCTCTTATATATGAATTGCTTTTTTAACCCTTTTTTGCCTATGTCCCATGTTTTTTGAGAGCTGTTGCAGCCTGAAATTTGAATTCAGCTCATTTTGTGGATAAAAATGTAAAATGTCTCAGTTTCAACATTTGAAATGTTATCTATGTTCTACTGTAAATAACATATTGGCTCATGTGATCTGAAAGTCATTGCATTTTCATTTGATTCACAATTTACACTTCTTCCCAACTATTTCAGAATTGGGGTTGTAGTTAAAAGATGGTTCTTGATACAGTGCCCTTGCCCTTTGGGCACAGATAACCATCCGGATTCGCTGAATCATTTAATCATGTTATGTAACGAAGTGGGCAAAATACACAAATCCTTCCCTATCTTTATTTGAATTATATTGCTTTAAAATTTTTTTCGATGAATTTTCTCAAATGTTTGTGGGTAAATTGGCAATCCTCGGCCTGAGTTTGCTTTGAGATGACTAGGCCAGGGGTCTCAAACTGGTCCATTTAAGGGGCTGCAGGTTTCAATTTCAACTGAGCAAAGGCACACCTGATAGAACTAGTCAACTTTGCAGGCTGGGATTAAAATTAAATTAGTTGCATCAGGTGTGTTTTTGCTTGGTTAGATTAGAAACATGCACCCCTTTTATTCCAATCACTTATTGGCATCAGCAGTTTCACATCACATTATTCAAATTTTAAGACTCATTACTAGCCCTAAATTTTCTCAGTCCCAACTTTTTTTGGAATGTGGAGCAGGCCTGAAAGGTAGGAATAAATGTGTATTTACAAATAAAATGTAGTTAACTAGGCAAGTCATGCTTTATCTTGTCTTTGTATGGTCTGCAATGAAACACAAGTTAGAATCACTTAAGAAATCACTGTTTTCTGTTTTAACGAGCATTTTACACCCCACCAAAACTTTTTTTGAGTTGAGGTTTTAAACTATAAAATGTAAACAGGCATATTTCCTGGATATTGATTTACAAGTTTATGGGCACATCTGCGGCATACACCAGTCGTCTGAAGTTTTTGTGCGCTTAAGTCATGTTTTTTTGTTCATGTTTTAGCGAAAGATAAGCTTTTTTCATTTATTAAAATAACTTTAAATGGCACAGCGTAAGAAATGAATTGCGAGAAGTCAATAGGGATCTTTAATTTTATTGGACAGTTGCCTAAATTGTCAAGTTTGTTGACTCATTATTTCAATATATTTTTTTTTTTTTGCAAGGACAATGAAATCAAGCTAATTTGGCACATTTTGAACGTAACAAAGAAGTGATCCACAAGTACAGAACATCCATGGAAATCACAAGGATCATTGAAATTATTTAATCCACGGGCTGGTTTCCTACTTGATTCAGTGCATTTGCTAATCTTCAATTTGCACGAATGTTCAGAGGTCAGTCGGACAAGGATGTAATTCGTAAATCATTTCTGCACGTCACGGGGTGGAGTATCCCCGAAGCAGTGTAAAATCTCGAGTTTGGCATTCTAAATTCAAATTGGCTGTCCCTCCAGAGGTGCAGGCATGCGAAACTGTTTTTTTTTTCTCGAGTCATCCTGAAATATTCGAAGGGCTGTGCCCTACTTTAGTCTGACATTTTACAGTTTTTACCACTAGGTGGAGCAGTTAAACAGGAAAAAGCTCCTGATTATTTATTCCTAACCGAAACACAGGCACAGTTCATATCAGGTCGTTGCGTAGATGAGGAGATAACGGGACAACGTGACAAATTTATATTTATATATTTACACGGGTTGGCGAACGTGTTTGTACAGCGTCACAATGCGCGTAATTCAGCTAACGCAGTTTAGGATTTCGTTCTTTGTGACAACGAATGCTGACGTGCAGTATTGTGAATTAAGTGAAATGTCGTCCGATAGTAAAAATCATCAGGTTCATTGAGTTTGACGCTAATGTTTTTATAATGTGTTTAATCCACGACTAATCAATGACGCATAGCTCTGTTCTCCACATACTGCCAATTATATAGTTTGAGATCACGCCAGTGAAATGTAAATAACGTCATTTTGGTCTCATTGTGATTAATATGGAAAAGTAATGTTCAGTATTCAATGACATATTACCAAGCAGTTACGGTCGATGAACAAAATAGTTTCATGACAAACCGGAGCACAGCAGGTGTTATGTTCTCCCTGCGCCGTCATGGCTTGACAGCTCAACTACAGTACAGCGAACAAACTGCCATGCGGAGGGTGTATTGAAGATTGCTGATGGAGTTTCACAGACAGGCCGTGACGGCGCAGTGGGTTGTTAGTTCCATTCACTGAATTAAAGACAGCAAGAATCTGTGCCGCAATGTTTGGCCATTCAGAAGTTTTCACATGCCCCCATCTGGCCATTGACAATATTGCAGCCTGGCATAACCCACACCAGGGTGTAAGTGCGTGCGTGCGTGTGTTGTACGTCAATGTGTGAGCACGAGAGTGAGTGTGCTTGCGCTCGTATATATTGAATTGACACGGTCTCAATTTTGTTTGCTCGATTTTCCCGTGGCCACAGCACACTGCATGACTGAATTACGTGAAAGAGAGAGACTGTTCCTGTAAGCTGAGTGCTCAGCCCATTTGCTGCAGAGAGCTGGTAGTAAATGAAACTTGGACTGAAATATTCTCAGGCAGCTGCTCTCCCATAGTTCCTGGCAGATGTGGGGAGAGCATTCTCTAAACACAAATCAATGGAGCTGGTGCACTTGGGGATACTTTTGTGAGCAGACCAGGGGCTTAAGATTTATATATGGAGCATACAAGCAGAGGCTGGAGGGGTGGGGGGTATCTGTATGACCTCCAGGCATAGTGATGAGAGGGTGAAGGGGTGAGACCAGCACAGACAGTCTGATTAGGAATGAGCAGTGCAGAGAGAGGACATTCAGGATGATCTATACTGCAGCAGAGTCAACAGGACTTCAGAAATACTCAAGGTCAAATCCTCATTGAAGGACAATCTTTTTCAGTGCACTACAGTGTAGGAGGTGAGGGGGCTACAGCGCATACGAGACAAATCTCACGCAATCTCAACTCTTAAAGGTACAGAACACCAGTTTCTCCCAGTGAAAAGAAATAGGAATTGAACAGGGGCTGAGATGAAAAAACTAGTAGTGTAATGTTAGCTGGCAGGAAAGCAAGAGAATTGTAAAAGTAGCTGTGTGGTTTCTTTGCCCGGGATCACTGGCCGTGTCAACACACACTTGAACAAAATGGGTTATTCCATATGAACACAAAGTACAAGAATCTTCCACGGTCACCGACTTGGATTTGGCTCAAATTCATATCAGGAGTACCACTATATTCATAATGAACACGTGAAATTTTAGGCTCCTACTGCAAGGGGTTTCCGAGATCTGGCCCCCTAAAAATCTGGGGCCACGCCCCCTTTTTGCCTTTGCAAATGTTAATTTATAGGGATTTTGGAGGCAAATATCTTTGGAACAAATTATAGGTATGGGCTGAAAATTGCTACCCAGAGTAATTTGGGTCAGATTCAGATTATCCTAGTAAATAATGTAACTTGAGTTCATGAGTAGGCACAATTTAAAACCTCTAGTTGCAGAACGAAGGGGACAATAATGGGCATTTTTATCCCCAAACACCTATATTTGATAACATAATTTAAGAGTGGAGGAGATGAGAAAGCAAATTGTAATTTTGAAGAAAAAAATACCAAGATATATACATTTATGTGGAACAAGTTTCCTTACCAGGGGTAGCTGCCGACATGCTAAACTTGCCAATCCAAAATTGGCAAAAAAAAAAAAAAAAGTGACTTTTTCAAGCCAGGACCCTTTTCAGGCTCTCCTGACTCCACTGTTATGCCTTGCATACAGTCAATCTTCCTTGTACAGACAGACCTGTCCTCAAATAGACAGGTCTAAATAAATAAAAATATTAATTTTTTTTGTAAATAAATCTTTGGGGGGCCATATCTCGAAACCCCTAGGAGTAGGACCCTAAAATTTTGCATGTGTTCATAATTAATATAGAAGCACCCCCAAAATAAATAAGAGCCAAACCTGAGTCGAGGACGTCTGGTTGACTTCATATTGAATGACCCTGATAAGAGCCTTCCACAGGAACTGACATTAAAAGGTAGTGTTCCATTAACTGTGTAGGAAATTGCTGTGTGGTTATAAGAAGATGGAGGACCAAGTATTAAAGATGGTAATGAAACAAATACAACAGAATAAACAAAAATTGTGCAAAGGAATCCTGGCAGAAATGTTGGTAAGCCATGACAATCCAATATATGGCTGGTTTTGAGGGGGTGGATGCTGATAACATTGTAATGTGGTTGCATTTGGATGGATGAAAGGTCTCTAGTGAAGTAAGGGGAGGAATTTACTAACCTGGTTAAAATCCATACATATTCATTGCCTGACCAAAAGTCACACTCTAATATTTCATTGGCCTGCCTTTAGCTTTGATTATGGCATGCATTTGCCATGACATTGTTTTGATTAGCTCATGAAATGTCACAACATTTATTTCTGTCCAGAGTTGCGTGAATTTCTTTCCAAGACCTTGTATTGATGATGGGAGAGTTGTACTGCTGCATAAAGTCTTCTAGATTCTCAATGGGGTTTGGAATTTGTGGAGACCAATCCATGCGCGAAAATGATGTCTCGTGCTCCCTGAACCACACTTTCACTATTTGAGCCTGATTAATCCTGGCATTTTCATCTTGATATATGCCCATGCTATCAGGGAAGAAAAAATCATTGATGGAAAAACCCGGTCATTCAGTGTATTCAGGTAGTCAGCTGACCTCATTTTTTTGGGCACATATTGTTGCTGAACCTACACCCAACCGACTGATGCAACACCAGACTATAACATTGCCCCCACAGCCTTGCATATTAAGCACTAGTCATGATGGGTGCATCACTTCTTCCACCTCCCTTCTTACCCAGGCAGTGTGTATAATAATCAAATTACAACTATTTTTAAGTGTGCTTTAAAATTCCTTTATTTTTGTAATCTGGAAGTGTAATCCAGATTAAATGTAAACAATCAGTGCCCAACACTATCCATGGGACATCATGAATCTACACAGATGCATTCTCTCATGCAGAATATATCTCATGCAAAAACTCTTGGTTTTGCCGCTATAAATAAACTCAAAACTTAACCTCACAAAAGAAAAGCCTTGCTTCAATAAACAGAATAAATCAAAGCCACAACTGAACTAATTTCCCTGCCAACAGATGAGGCAAATATGTACTACATTGATGTTATGACAAAAAAAAGCTCTCACAAAGTGCATATGATAATTACTTGAGACATCAGTCACTTGATTAACTGTCCATTTGGCAAGAGGGAGAATGATTCCCTGCGAATCAATTAATGAATTAACAAACTCTTGGCACATACCAGTTACATTAGACGATAAGCCAAGGTCAGGTTGTTTTTTTAATGGCTCCAATCCATCAAGTAATCATGGAACCATCCGTGATTCACTTTTCTAAACCTCACACACATCTGAGGCTTCAAAGATAACAAAGAAGCAGATTGTATTGTGTATCAAAAAGATTTTGATACACGACAATACACGGACTAAGCATTTTGCTGCACCTTTCTTTCTCTCTTTCTTTCTTTATTTATTTTTGCCGCTTTTTAATCAAAATCTTTCCAACTCCCTCAAACCAAAAATTACATCTTGTGTCATGACCAAATAATTTTCAATTTATCAGTGATCTCATTACAGAATCTTTTCACCATTTGCAACTGTTTTATTCACATATGCCCCAGGGTTTGTGCACCTGAATTAAATATAGATGTTCTTTTTGTGTCAGGATACATTAACAGGGGAAAACTCATAACCAAGGGAAAATATATTTTTGAGTCAAACAGTATTATCTAGGGCAACTTGCAGCGTGTCTCAAAACAGGCTTTGACTCCTGCTAAGTTCCCTACAGAACAGCTCTTGTGTGGTGAAGTGCTTAATTAAGAGACTATATTTGTTGCTGAAAAGTTAGTTTGTAATCTTAGAAGAGGCCATCAATTGCTCTTCATACACTATCTGAACTGACCAGGGTTCATATCCAGGAAAGACAATAAAATCTACCTTGATTGTGCATTAAACTATTTTAAACCCAGCTAGCAAAGGCTGATTGGGTAGAACCGCTATGCAGTAAAGTTCCACAAGAGGAAATTGGCCTCCATAAAATTTACATCAGGGGTGTCAAACTGACCCGTAAACGGGCCAAGAGGCTGCAGGTTTTCACTCCAACAATGCAGAAGCGCACCTGATACAACTAATCAGTTGTGCAGGCCTAAATCAGTTGATTAAATCAGTGCTTTCAGGTGAGCTTCTGCTTGGTAGGATTGAAGACCTGCAGCCTCTTGGCCCATTTACGGGTCAGTTTGACACCTCTGATTTACATGGTAGTTGAATCCATAGCGATTCACAAGTGACAGTGAAGATCAGCAAACTTGTGTGGCAGGGGACCTGTGGTCATGTGAACATACGGGAATCTACACAATCCACTCCAGAAGACTTTTTTCAACATGCTAGAAAAAAAGTGTCTATAATGTTGAATTATTTAGCTTGAGGTGAATCTGCTTTTTTTAAATATTGATATGTGCCTCATAGACTTTCTGACGTATTGACAGCAGTGCCGCATGCTGCATATTTTAGTGTAAATGTACACGATGTTATTATTTTGACTTTTTTCCAACGTGCTAGAAAGCTTTTTGGGCGCCTGTTTTCATCCGTAAGGTTAAGAATAAATGTACACAATGTTATTATTTTGACTTTTTTCCAACGTGCTAGAAAGCTTTTAGGGCGCCTGTTTTCATCCGTAAGGTTAAGCAAGACCTTCAATTTGATGCTATCTTACATGGACTGAGGCAGCATTCCGTAAAGTTGATCAATTGGCTTGTAGTAAACCTCTGCATGAATACAAAATTTCTGGTGTTTACATAATGCCATACATAAACTTATCTGATGTGCGTAACCATACCGCATAGTGGATCCACCCTATGGGTAAGTAAATGGTGTGGTGTTAAAGCAATCTCAACTACTGAATGTAAAAATAGCAATTAAGAAACATAAAATACTGAAACATGTTTGATTGCGCTTCGGTTGGACCGAGGTCATCCCGCACACTGAAGCAGGAGTCCTTAATGAATGTGAAAGAATGCTGCTCCATGACTGTGTCCCCTGGAAGATGTTGCTTTCACATCACACACAAACATGCATGCATGTACGTACACACGTGCGCTACTCACATACATACACACACACACACACACACACACACACACACACGCAGATACCCAGATGCACACATTCAAACATACACATCACTGGTGTTCACCTATAAATATAACAAACTGGTAAAATTAACCGGTCAAAAGACATTTCTGTCACCACTGGCTTACCGCTTGAGTGATATTATTCATACACTTGCGGAGGTCTTCATTGTAACCACAGATATGGTTAATAAACACAGTGCGAAAATGCATGCTCTTTGATTTTAAGAGGAATTGTTTTTACATTATTGTAATTTTTTAGTTCATTCGTACAAATAAATTCAGAGTGGCATTGTATAGCCGGAAGAAAATCAACGAGTAGAGTGGTAAAGACATAATGTTGAGTAAACTGCTATTCTTTTCATTTCAGAATGAAGGAGGACAAAGAAAGATAAAAAAAATGCAGTGCTAAAATGCCTTTCAGAAAAATTCATTGTAAATGTCCATCTAGATAGATTTGGGCAAAAGGGAATTACCACTCGCCTCCACACCCGTATGAGCTGAAACATCTGTGCTAAACTCCCTGCAACACTCAATCATTTGCAGATGAAAAATGGATAGATGCCACATAGGAAACATACTTCATATAACCACCCAGGTAAAACACAACTATTTTAACACTGAAGTCAGTTAATACTTGGAAAGTGACAAAAAGTTTAAAGACCTATGATTCCTATACACTTAATTCCATCTAGATGTTCATAGTACAGAATTTTTACAAAAAGCAAAAAAAAAAAAAAAAGTCACGGCACTTTCTGGCTCCTTTGTAAAATATTAGTTTTATCATTTTCGAGGCTTGGAGGACACAAAATTTTCTCTTATCAAATGCAGTTAAGACTGAAATATTGGTGATAAGACTCAAACTACTTAGATACATATTTCTTAAGTTTTCAATCAACTTGGATTCCTTCTGCCAAAGCCATTGTTAAAAAAAAAAAAACTCCATCTTTTTCAAGCACAAATTACTGAGAAAAAAATGTGCCCATTCAGGACGCTGAAAAAAATGGTTCACACAATCATGACCTCCTCGGTAGAATACTGCAGAGTTTTATTGTTGGTTGCACCAGCTCTGCCCTGAAAGGCCTTCAGTTTCTGCAGATTGCTGCCGCAACAGTTCTCACTCGAACTGAGAGATGTGTGTGCATTAGCCTGGTGCTCAAATAACTTTGTTGGCAGCCTGTCAAAAAGAGAATTGAATTTAAAATTCTATTGCTTATTTACAAAGTTTAAATAACTTGGCTCCAGAATATCTTGGTGACTTCCCATTCTGACATGTTTTCATTTCAGACTTGACTTAATACTTGAGTATTATAGCAGAACCAAGCAATTTTGGTCAAAACTAAGTTAGAACCATTTTGGTACTTACTGTAAGATAAATGAAAAATAATCATTGATTTCCTATGTTTTCCTGTGGCGAAACCAAGCAAGTCATTGGTATTTAATCAGTTGTGAAGTAAAAATCAAGCAAGTTGATCTTCCTTGGTTCTTCCACGTAAAATTTGCAATTTTTTAATGATAAAACCTGGTCATTGAATTAGCCAGTTATGAAGCAGCATATCTGTATTATCTGATCTGTGAGGTAAGTCCCCATGCAGAGCATGAGATGTGCAGGACATGGTCATGGTCATGGTCAGAATTCGTAATTCACGCAATTCACATGCTAATAACGACTGAAAAATGGCTTGAAGAGGGAAGCGGATGGTGGAGTTAAGACTGAAAAACTGTTAAATGCCTCTGCAGCTGCATAATCGTTAGGTTTTTGTCCATCATTTTGAGATTTGACATTTTATGCTTTCAGATTGAAAAACTTCTTAAGTCATATTGCCAGGGATACTAATAAAGAAAAAAATTCCTCCACAAATATCTATTATTATGTAATGAACAAATAATTACCATGTGAGTTTCATTGTCGGACAAGAGCTTAACCCCAGAGGAATACAGTTTTTTGTATTTTTCTCGGAATTAGCTTTATGTTACTTACTAGGTTTTTCCATAACACTCGAGTAGGCTCAAAACAAACCTCTTTAGCCAAGCCATTATTTAAGTGACACATCAGAAATGATATTGATCTATGCGGAGCTGTTGAGACTGAGCAGGCTCTAGTTGTCCAAGTTGCAGCCTTTGTCTTCATGTAGGCCCATGCGATATTGTTGGCTGCTGTTAAGCCAATCCATGTGGAACTGATGGCCCCGAGTATGCATCAACAGCACCAGAGGGCCTTAGTTACCAGGGAGGCCTGGATGGTATTGCTGGTTAATGTTAAGTATTTCCAGGAGGAACAGGTAGCCTTAAAGGTGCTAGTGAGGCTAGTTACAATATGTTGCTTTTCCACTGCATGGTATGGCTCCACTTAACCTCACTTAATTTGTTTTTTATGCACTTCCATTGCAGGTAGCAACTGCCACCAGATACATTTTTAAGTACCTCCACTGCCGAAGTTCCAAGCGAGCCAAGCAGATACTAAAACGTTAGGACAATACACTACAGATCAGTGACTGGTTAGAGGGAATCGTCGTTTGGGTGACACAGGACTGACACAATACATGACTCAAGTGGGGAAATCAGTTCCAAACCAACAAGCTAGCAAGGTTTCCTGTATGCTAATTGAACATGAAGGGAATCGTTTATGGGTCAGATAACATGATACAGTACGAAGAAAGAGTTAAAAGCACATTGGTATAGGGGCAAGGCAATCAAATAAAACTGAATGAAGAAATACTGAATTTTGAAAATGCAGGAGTTACCGTGCATTTGACAACTCAACGTTTGCTACTCCCTTTATCTGTTAGGTTATGACAATATAATTGTCTTGCCTGAAAGTTGGTATCATGTTATGTGAAGAAAGGAGAAGACATCTGCGCATTTACTCCAAGCCACTAAGGTAATCTTTATTGATTAAAAATCAATAAATCAAATCAATTTTTAATCAATAAAGATTTCCTTGGTGGCTTGGAGTAAGTGTGCAGGCGTCTTCTCACCCCGGCACCCCCGGTTTAAATGTCTGTTACAATTAATCTCCAAGTGATTGAAAGCAAACCTGAACACTATATGCTACAAAGTTAAACACGATGCCTTTCTGCAAATTTAAAAGCAAGTTTTTTTTTTTTAATTTTAATTTTTCTGAGTTTTAAAATGAAAAGAAAGGAAAAGAGCCCTGTGCAAAAGTTTGGGAACCCTTTTGGATTATTCTTTGTTATCTTTTAAGAAGATGATTACTAAGGCCCAGACCCAGGTGATTTACTCAGTGGAGCTTCAGTGAGTCAGGTGAATATAATTCCAGGGTTGAACTATATATTCTGAGGTAACTCCATGCCTTCTAAAGTATCTGACTGTGGTGGCTGTTGTGTCTGGTGTTCAAAACCATGTGTTCCTCTAAACAGTTGTCCAAAGATGTAAAAACATCTTGTACAGGAAACATTTGCATGCTATTATAGCTGCCCGAGGAGGAGTTACAAAGTACTTGCTGACAGGATTCCCAAGCTTTTGCACAAGGCCTTTTTTCTTGTTTTGATATTTTGAAACTGTAAGAAGTTAAAAATAAAAATTATTCTTGCTTCAAAATGTGATGAAATGTGTCTTGTTTAACTTTGTTGCAATTAGTGTTCAAGTTTGCTTTCAATCACTTGGAGATAAATTGTAACAGACATTTAAACCAGGGGTCCCCAAATTTTTGCACCCCACTGTACCTCTATGGGCGCCACCAATTTCTGTAACTAGTTAAACCAGCCAACTGCCAAAGCAAAATCAGTGTTTTCGATATGTATACATTGCACATATTTCATTTCAAGAGATTTCTCAGTGGTATGTCTGGTTTGCGAGATCTGAATAAGGTGGTATGGTTGGGCGCCACCTATTGGCATTATTAGTTAAACTAACATAGTGCCAAAACAAAATCAGTGTTCTCACAATGTACATAAGATACTTATGAAATTTCAAGAAACTTCTCCATGGATCATGTCTGGTCTTGTCAGACCAGACATATTGGTAACAGCGCCCCCATACTGATATATTTTTGAACATTCGTTCACTTGTATCCAGACATTGGCAAAGAGTGCCATAAAACTTCCCTTGCAATGTTAAAATATCCTGAAAGGGCTGGAGACTCAGCTAATTTCAAGGCATTATCTTGTTGGTTAACATTTTTATGGGACTGCAAATGGGCAAATTTGAGATTTTGTCAAAATGCCTGTAGCCACTGATCCAAGATGGAGCATAGTTCCAAAGATGTTTCTGGTGTCCATTGTTAAGCCCAAAGGAAGGTTCAAATTAATGGTCTACCCATCCCCACAGGTGTCTGGTTATTTATGTTAATCCACTGTAAAAACAGGAAAAAATTTGCCCACACCCAAATTTGGGAGCAAATATCTCAAAAAACCAAAAGTGCACCAGAATAAATACCTCAAAATTTTTATCACCTTTAATGTCTGAAAACGAAACAGGTAAGATGAATTTGGCACTGGCCAGGTTTAAAAATTAAAATAAGCCTGAATTTGTGAAAATATTTTTTTCCGTTATACACAGATTTGTCTTTGTACATATAACCAACATGATCACCAGGTGCCACTTTCACATTTAATAAATTTGGGTACCCCAGTATCAGATACAATCGAAAATTCTTTGGCACATTGAAGCAGTTATCCATAATACTCCTCCAAAAATGGGTATTTTTCCTCTCAAATGCTTAATTTGGTACTTGACTTTTCCACTTCTAGGTGGAGCAGTAGCCACATCGATAAAAATTGTGAGCTCAAACTCAGGGATTTCCCGTTACACAGGGAGGGGGAACCATCCTGCCAAATTTCATGCAATTCTGAGACGTCAGCTCCACTGCCCGTGCCACTCTCTCAGAATATGGCTCTAAATCAAACCTGCTGGCCAGTAAAGTGGAAATCCTTCACTGCAGCTAGATTCCTCCTTAGATTTTTGAACTGGGGAGTACTTTCTCACTACAGTTTGAGGATTTTTCTCCTTACTAGAATCTTTTTTTTAACCTCATTTGCTTATGTGGGGATTTAGGCCAGGCGCTGCCCATTTTTGCTCTGTAAAGAGTCTCTGTGACAGTCCGTCTGTGAAAAAACACTATACATGAAAAATGGAATTAATCTGAATTGACATAGGCATTTTTATGCCAAAATGTTTCTCAGGGTTCTCATGGTACAGACTGACAGCCTTACATTAAAGGTATTTACATCTGTGTTTAGCAAACCTTGAAGGAATTACGGTCCTTTTAAAATTTTGATATTGACAAAATATACTAAACAGCAAAAGAAATGCAAGTCCTGGTTCATTGATATTTTTATGGAATTTTCAGTCATGCCTTCAGAGTATGAATAAGTCTCAATGCCAATAATTATGCGATAAAGCATTTTTCAACTTATTGGAGTTATGAAACATGAGACTGAAAACACAAAGAGATAATACAGTCCCCATGACTGAAACATCAATACTGTAAATGGCCCCCATTTGCATTAACAACAGCAACACACCTCCAGTATATACAATGGGTAAGACGGTTGTGGAAGGCCATTGGAATGCATGGAAATGTCTGAACTACAGCTGCCAGAGGCCTTGGATACACATGGTCAAACCTTCTTCAGAGCTCATCCCACACTGTGATGCTGGTGTTTCGAGATGCCAAAAGCAGCGGCTGAGACAAAAGGAAGTGCAGCAAAATAAGAGAGACAAACTGACTCAAAGGGAGAGAAAGACTTGCGCTTCCAACGGACAAACATCTAGTCCGAGTACAAAAGGAAGCAACGCAAGCAGGACTGAAACGAAATAAAGGAAAATCTCAGCTACCGAGATAACGAGAAATGGCACCAGACGGTGCACAGAAAGAAACAAATAAAGAGAGAAAGATTCCCTTGCTAACTAGCACTTTCCTCTTTGAAACTGATTCTTCAAACAATTCTCTAGCTTGAGACCTTACCGGCTATAGCGCTAAGTAACACTGACAATCTAGCAAAGGTGGCGAGGCGGAACTAGGGTTTAAATAGAGTCGGGGCGCCGCCCACAATTAATGTCAGCTGGCCAAAGAATCCGATTGTGGGCAAAATGATATCATCCCGGACGAGAGAAACAAAGAAAGCTTGCCAGTCTGCAAAAACCATGACACACAGATGTTCAACTGGCTTCAAGTCAAAGCTGATACGCTATTTCTACCCCTGCCTGGACCAATACTCTGAAAGACAACTAGCCCAAGTCTTTGATTAAGACTAATGTCAGCCCATATTATTACACTTGGACCATCCCATGCATTCCTTTCCATAACACTTATCTCTGCATAACGTTCCTCACGTCTTTGCCATATTCTGTCTCTTCCATCAGCCTGAGGAAAGCAAAATTGACTCTCGTTGCCTCTGTCTGCCACTGTCTTGTAGCCACAGAAATGCATCAACACTATCTAAGCCACCAGTTTTGATGCTGTGCTTCCCACAGGAAACGGTTCTGTCAATAATAGGAAGACAAAATCGGATAACGAGCAGGACAACAACATTTCAGGTAGTTGGAATGGAATCAACGTCTTGTAATGTCACCACTAATGGGCTGGTGATGAACCTAGATGGTTTGTTGAGCTGTTGAGGAATGGATCACGCCGATGCTGCCCTTGGATGTGCCTGCATGTCCTGCCTTTGTGTGGTCTCCTTTAGCCTGCTACTTCTTGTATGGTCAGCGGAACTGTTTGTGGTGGCAAATTGTTTTTGAGGACGATAGATGGTAGTAATGTGTACGTTGAAGGCACAGGCAACATCTTGCACACTCTGGCTAACTTGCAGGTTCACAATCACTTGTCCTGGTTCACATGCATTGAGTTTTGCCATCTTAAAAACCAGCTGAATTGTCATGAATGAGTCAAATAAACTGGAGGCTTTTATGACTGTTACTGTCAGCTAAAAACACGCATTACCATTCCTCCAAGTAACAAATCTTTTTTATGGTCCCATGGTATGTTTGGGCAATGTGTTTTAGATGAGCACCTCAAACAGAAACGCAGACACACAAACGTGTGAACTTCAAAATGTAGAGTTCTCTGGCAGAATTACGCAGTGAATAAAATCCCTCGATTGTACAAACCTATACTTTTGAATTTGGACATCATTTCGGTACTTGCCTTCCTTTTACGGTTCAGTATTTGCATATTTGAATAAATGTTTTGTTGTGTGGGAAGTACACATCTGGTGAGTACACCTGTTGCTTACAAAGTCCAAATGGGCTCATGTCACTGACTGAGAAACTTGGACTTAACCATAACACGCCCTACTAATACTGTCATGGTCAAACAAGCACAACATAATGGCCCCCAGTGGTTTACGCATTCCATGAGCACTGCTCAGCACTTCAGAAGTTCTTTCCCCACCACGTTACATTGCATAATAAACAAAATGCCATGGCATTTTCATAATGCCTGAGAACAAGTTGTTTGGATTTCAGAAGCAGAACATGGGGTAATGTACTAAGCATTTCATACAGCGGGTCTGACATCTGAAACAGAATGTTAAACTTCACCTTTCAGATTATTATCATCTGCTTCTCTTTACATGAAGAAAAAATAAATAAACAGATGTCCTGGTTGTAGGAAAATCCCTGAAATAACAGGTCACGTCAGACATACTTTCATAGAAAGCAACACAATGAGATGCAGGCTGTCGAAAGGAATCAGTCTTTTGGAATGTCACTTGTGTCAGTCAAAATGTATTCCCCCATGAGTCGAGCTCAACATTCAGGTCAGAGCTGCGTATGTGTTGGATGAGCACATAATCTGTTGGAGTATTTCACCCCTCGGAGGACATTTGGTTTTGGTAAATATACAAATACTGACTGTCTTACTCAATCCTGGAAAAGAGAAGCTTCAAATGTTTGCTGGAAAGAGCATTTCTGAGGCACCTCCCAGAGTCCCTCAGGCTCCTGTGCACACTGGTGTTACCTCTGTGTTCTATTAGTCAAGCAAGATGGTTAATATTCCCCACTGTTTACGTGAAACAGAGTCGAGGACAAGTGCCTTTGGATTTGCCACTGCCTGGCTGGACAGCTAAACCTACATCCTATGACATCACTTTTGGTTACTCTGTGTGACCAATTCCAGGAAAGGTCATAGGGGTGCAGCAGTTGCCACTATCTAAAAGTCTACTGATATCGATTTGTGTTTGTTGCTTTCCCCGCTGCTCTGGCTGTGTCCCAAGATGGCTTAGAACCCCCACCCTCCTCCGGGAAGAAAGATAAACAGTGTCGTCAGTTAACAGTTATTGCCACGTAACTTGTGAAGAAAAGCCTATGACCCCTATGAAGCTTACAACATATACAGTAATTTACTGAATTAAAATGGCAGAGGTTGGGGTATCTGTGTCACATGGATGGGATGGAGGGAATAATAGATAGTGAAAGAAAGCTAGATGGAATGAAAGGAATAGAGAGAGAGAGAGACAGAGAGAGAGAGAGCAATAACCATGCCCCATAAATAATATGCAGCTAAATTAGTGAGACCCAGGGGCTGGCCTTCAGGCAAAAACTCCCACACCCCCCGCTAACCACCCACTCCCCACTCTCATCCTATCTTAGACTGATTTACTGAGATGTAGTGATACTGGGACATGCTATCCCACAATCCATCACAGCTAACACAGCCACTTATAATATAACCCTGGGCACTAAGTCAAAAAAAAAAACAGGAGACGTACACATTGGAATGCCTGTCCTTGGTCATGGCAGGAACATTCTGGCACATCTGCACCCACCTATGTACAGACACACACACAGCAGAGGATAATGGGGCATGTACTCTGGGCCAAAACACGCACTGCTGCATCCTACTATACCAACCCTACATTTAAAACATAAAAATCATCAACGGGTAATACGTTCTTTGAGAGAGAGAGTGGCATTGAGCAGGGGATTCATTTTGGAGATAAGGATCATCATTATTAAATTAACAACCACTCAATTTGTGTATATTTTGCATAGAAAGGCCCCTCTCATTCTGAGTAAAAAAACAGACATAAAAACTGAGAAAGCACAAATAAAATCATAGGGACACAGGTTTGATTCACAACTGCATTACCATGCTCCTTCCGCCTCTGGCTACTTGGCCCCTTATGAATCAAAAGTAGCGGTAAGCCAAACCTACCTTAGCGCCCACAGCTCAAAGGTCTTACCACAAGTGCCTGTACCACCATTGAAATATTATGTTCCAGTCTTCCAGTTAAAAGAAAAGAGCAACAAACAATTTGTGCTTGTCTATAACTTAATAAAGGTTTCTGCTGGGAGGACATTTTCAAAACCCACAGGGCACAAGACGAATGATGCCATTGTACGGGAAACAGATAAACACATTTAAAATGCACAGAAAGGCTTAGCAGCCATGCATTTTAAATTAAAGCTATAGGTGAAAAGAGAATGGGGGAGAATTAGTGGCTGTTAATTCACTAAGTGAAAAATGATGCCATTACATTCCTATTGGCCTTCCACAATCAGATGGATTGACCTTTGAAGACACTAGCAGAGATGATTTGCTCATTGAGGGACAATGGGAGAGCGATTTAAGTGCTCAGATGTACCTCTGTCTTTATTAATGACCTGTTTGGTGAGATACTTGGACTTTCGGGGGGAGTAATATAAGTGGATTGATGCCCTCAGGGAGAGACGAGGTACAATAGGGTACAAGTGTGTTTGTTTGGGTGCAATCCAGTCAAATTTCCAGGTGAGGTCCCCTGTTTAGACCCTCTGTTCAAAGATAACAAAGGGAGGAAGAACATGTGTAAAAACAGCATAAATCAGGCACATTCTGCTGTGTTTGCAAAATACAATGATCAGTGAAACTGTGCAGGTCTGCAGTCTTGAGAGATTTCCCATGGTGCGTTGCACTTCAAAAACCAAGAGGCGGTATCATTATAACAAAAGACAAATGTTTTTTCTCTCCAATGACATGCTTCGTCAGTATCATCTGATAGCCATGACCCTTTGGAGGGTCTGTCGACTTGTGAACTAAAAGTCATGTGGGTCTGTGTAGAGTCAGTTTAAACAAATCAATATAATTCTAAATAGAAATGGCCATATGTAACTGATCATATTCCAAGGAGCCTTCAAAATTTCATTAAAAAATTATGCGTTGTTAGTTAGTTAGTTAGTTAGTTAGTTAGTTTTTAGTTGCTAGTTTTTTGTATATGCGCCACATAGATATATAAATAAAGATTCTATTTACATCATTGCCTGGGCTGTGATAAATCTGTCCCAATATGGCAGATGCTAATGTGGAAATAAGGTTACTGAGCTCATTAGCATACATTACCATGTGCTTTGGAAGTCTCTCATAGCTTTTAACCCCCTCAAACAATCTATGCAAAAAATAAATAAATCCAAGTAAAATGTGTTCAAGTGCAGTTATGGCTGAAATTTTTAAATCAAATATTAATCACATTCCCTGCAGGTTGTTTAAAATGAGTATTAAATGATCATTAGACAGTGGCATCTCATTTACATGCCCATTGGGGGTTTTAAGAATGTACTACTTTTCTAATATTAAAACAAATAGGCCTGTCACTTTGTAAACAATTTTCTTTATTGTTATTCTGATAAAGACTGAACATCATTCTTCAATTTGTGGGTTTTCTTAGGGGAGTGAGGCAAAAAAAAACAAAAAAAAAAACAGTAAGAAGCATGGTGTAGGTTAGTAGCCTGCATTTTCTTGTTCAGCTTCTAAAATGGTCAGTTTCAGATTTTTTTAATCAATATAAAATACAGAATACATGTTGCCTTTAGATATTTACTCTGTATTTAACCTGCTACTGCACTGGCGAGCTGATACCTCTGACACCTGCTTCACGTTGTTCTGTTTCCTGTTTACTTTTAAGTTTTTAATGTTTGAGGGCCATACTTCACAGTCATGTTCCACCAGCACCAGATTCATGTCTTTATTTAGACATTTTGAAAAGTTACTGGCGATCTCTCAGTTTAAAAGTGGCAGTAAGCTTCAGGGGCCTGGGGTCTATAGCAAGAAAATACTCTTCAAGTAACTGCAAAGCAGGTTGTCATTTCAGAGCCAGCATGTCTTCAGAGACTGCTTTAAATGTCTAAAACACTTGTAAGTGCACACAAAAGATTGTCTGGACCAATAAAAACCTTCCCCTAAAGCAGAAATAAAGTTTTTTTTTTTTTTAAATCAGAACGTGAACCGTACCTTAAAAAGGACAAGCCACTCAATTATAGACCCAGGTGATTTTGTTTTTATACAAAACTCCAGCACAGTGGTAACAGTGTACATATTGCAGTAACTGCTACTGTACAATTGCCACTCAACACCAAACATGGGAGAACTTTAACCTCAGTCCTGTCGGTTGCAGATATATAGCAGACCCACACTCACTTCCTCATATCCCGCTCCTCCACAAGCATTAGCTTATAGGCAGGACCAGGGTTAGCATACATATTTTTATAAAACAAAATAAATTAACTTGGTACTGAATAATTTCAAAGTTCCCAGTCATTGGCTTATTTAACAACCCAATTAATAACAAAAATCATCAAAGTTGCTGAAGTTGTTTATGATAATTTTCAGTTTCTAGAGCTGTCCAGCAATTATTCTAAATAGAAACCTTGATCATTGAGGTAAACACACAATTCTCTCTTGACAGAGCATGAAAACATTATTCAGAGGAACATTTTAGAGGAGTTGCACCTCATCCCCTTTCATACTCCGTACAAGAATTCCTTGCCATTGGGATGATCAAAAGATTGTGTCAGTTGCATCCACAGAATAATTAAAAGTAATTAGATTACTAACCGCAGCAATTAAGTATGATTCTCCATAGCCTTCACTGTTCAATGGCAGAATGCAGGGAGGCAGCCCCTGGGAGATGGGGACGATTGATGCATGAAATTTAATTTATACTTCTTTAAAACTGGAAATAGTCCCAAACTCCAACCCTGAAACACAAAAGAAGCCAAGAACAGTGATGTCATGTTCAATATTCACAGTGGGGGTGTGGAGGGACAACACTGTGTTTTTTGTTTTTTGAAATGACACAAATGAACCACATATGAATCTGCACATTCTGGAATTGGGCTACAGATGCAGGTCTAGTTCCCATACTGCCGGCAGGCTTTCCGATTTATGCTGGCCCAGTGAAAACAGCCCTGAGGCCATTTTCTGAAACCTATTCTCCCAAGTCTTTTGAACTTTGAGCAAAAAAAAAAAGAAACAAATATCAACTACGTGCCATTTTCTTTAGGTGATGCGTCTGACTAAGGCTAGGCCACGACTGGGAGACATTTTTGCCTCGAAGCTAATACATTTAGTATGGAGGGTTAAAATGGTCAGGGAATATTTTATTTCTAGAGTCCCATTTCATCCAGCACCAGGGCTAGTTTTTGTATTCGCACCACAGTCTTTGATAATACCAGTCTTGTGTCTTCATTGCACCCTGGGCCTGGATGATAGGATTGCAAACTCATACACTGACAGGATGGAAAATACCTGTTGTTATCATATGCTAATCATGGCTTGATTTAAAGAGGGCCCTTAATCTCTCAGGACTGTCAACCTCCAGAATGGAGAGCGGACAGCTTTAATACCAGCCGACGCTTGAGTGGACCCAGACCCGCGGATTTTCACACATGGCAGGTCAAGCAAGAAAACTCTCGTAGTTCAAACTCCTCCCGGGGAACAAGAACAGGAAGTGCGCTTCTTTTACTATTTTCTCCTGAGAGTGATATGTCAACAGAAGACAAGCAGTCCAATTTCAGCCCTAACAGAGACAATTCAGTTTATTTTACGGTATTCACGGAAATCACACGCACACGTACACACTCGCACATATTAAAAATGAAATGATGTCATGATCGAAGGTCATTATTTGTGTTGCTCCCGAAAAAATGAAAAGGGATCGGTCCGTACAGAGACAAACACTATTCTCCAGGCTCTCTCACAATAGCAATCCCCGCCAAGGCAGCAATAATCATGTAATGAGCTTGCGGATGAATGCGAGAATAACGCGACCATGCTGAGCGGCATGAATAATTTAAACCGTGTTCCCTACGTTGCTCCAATTAATTTGCCATTTCCATGCCTCAGAAGACAGAAGCAGGGTAGCAGGGCTAGCTCTATTAAGGCCAATGTCTCTGCGCTCCGAACGGCGTCCTGGTCTGCCGAGACAAATTAATATTCTAGGCAAACTGTCTGTCATATGGTACATTGCCTGTACTGTTTCTTAAATGCGGAATGTTGGGACTCCCACTTGTGCGTCAAAACATTGTGAGGTGACTGCATGTATGAAATATGCCTTTCCAAATTATGTGGCCTTTTCTTGGTGCTTTGAAGTTAAATCCATGATAATAAAAAACACAATTATCTTGTGTAAATCTAATTCCTAATTTTCATTTTGAAAATCGATTATTTTTGTACACTTGCCATCCTGTTGGTCCAGGCCAACATTTTTCCTACATTTTTAAGCATAAACTGTAAATGATAATGACTGAGAGGCACGGCCGTAATATTGGACTGGAATATTATCGCCAACTACAGGACTGGACCAGATGGAATGAAAACACACGTCCTCTGCAGAGCAGCAGGCACAGAGCGTCCTGTTTGAGTCGAGTTTATTGCTTTGTGACTAAATGAAATGAAGCTTCGCTTGTTTGCTTTAGCCCATAATGTGGAAAATTATTCTGTCCGAAATTCCTCCCTGTAAAAATCATGTGATTAATCCTATAGTCCTGCTGTTTCTTCATAAAGTAAATGTAAAAAGTTAACGCCTGCTTGCTTGTGTGAGATATGGTTAGAACGGTTTGCACATTTGGTGAATAATTCATTTGTACAACACCGAGAACAAGATTGTGTTAGGAAAGCTACCTTAAAATGGGTTGAGTAATGTGCACCATTTTGACCGAGCCTCTCTTGTCACTCTTCTCCTCGCACTAGAGTGACGGCACTTCATTCATAACCCTTTTAATAGTGTTACAGAGCGGAGACGAATTTAGAAGTCCGTGGACACTGTTTGTATCAAAATCACAGCCATCCACATCTGATTGAATGACTACTGGAAAACAATAAATATCAATGCAGCAATCAGATATATGTATTTAGAATTATGTGAGGAATTGGGACTTCCTGGAGAGATTAAGCCAACAAAGTTCTTTATTGGGAGTTCAGTTGTGTAAAGCTATACTGCTGTTCTGCTGTAAACTCCTGCAGTATTTTTCCTTTTGCATCTACTTGCAAGATCAGTCAAATTACTGTTATCAAATTTGATGCTTTAAAAAATATATGGTGGCTCGCTCACCCTGTTGAAGACACAGATCTACAACGTAGCATGCACATGTGCCCTGCTGTCTGGTGTGGAAGTGAGACTATGAAAGAGAGAGGGATCACCAATGACAGAATCCCTGTGTCTGACTGCTCATTTACCACCCCTCTCTGGTCAATCTGACTCTCACTGGGTATTTGCACAAACTGCACATGAAGTGTCCTCATTCAGCTTTTCAACATCCATGCAAGTTGTGTTCCATGCAGAGGCTGATATCAAGTGGCTCAGGTGAAAACTTTTGATTGACCATAATCTCTCAAACTGACAGAGATTGCAGCAAGAAGCACAAAGCAGGAGTTTCACCAACAATTTAAGGATGGAGGGTGAATGATGTAGCTTAAGGTACATTTTAGCTAGGCTAAGGCCCCCCCAAAACAGGCCTTGGGATACCAATACAGATGTGGCATTCAAAACTGGAGAAAAAAAAACACACCATCCACTGTATATTTTCTTGTGTTGTTGCATTGTACACATATACATTATACTTTCACCATTCTGCAGTTTCCAGCTGGAAAGAAAAAAAGACCTTGTTAAGCAATTCTGTTGCACATAGTGTGTCAGAGCCGCTTGGGTACATTTAAAACAGGAATTCTGGTCTGTGTGAGACATTCAGACTCCGCACGTATTCACCACTGGGAAATGAGACAGAGATTAAAGGCAATCCTACTGAAACACAGGCTCTCTAATTGAGGTGCAGGTCTTATTCAATGTCTTTAAGGGTAATGAGAGTCAGCGGGGCTAAGGCTGGGGCTACACTTGAGTACAAGACAGGCCGTCACCCAGGACCTTTTTTTTTACCCGCAATTTGTATTCAGTACAGTAAATTGGTGAGTCAAGGGCAACCTCTGGGAGCGAGTGACTTAGATGGAAATGTCACCCCCTCCAGGGGGAGGTGAGCTGTGGTAATTAGGGTAACCTCACACCCCACTTTGGGGCCAGAGCCCTTCGTAATTGGCTGTGATTGGAAAATGCACTGATAGCGGCACCATGGAAGACCCCTTTGAAATGATTTGACACTCACTTTTCCAATGTTCAGTTTCAGGTGCATTTCTTTTTTGGAGCTTCCTCAGTTCTGATAATACCGCATGTTCAGATTGCTGGGGAATGTTATGCAACATAGAGTACATAGACACAAGCCAGGAATTTTACACGCTATCTGGCACACAGCTGCGGTCGTCTCAGATGCTTAATTATGGATAATGTGGGATTGCTTGGAACAATTTATGATCAAACTGTTAGCAAGGAATATCATTATCAAATAGACCTACAGCTGCTTGTTGTGGAAAAATGCATATAAACACAAAAGGTGTTTGGTTAGGGGTATATCATGTGGATCTTGAGGGTGTGTTTGTGTTACATAGTTGCTTTTACTGTCAGCATTAATTTCTTGAACCCACAGCCTTTAATCTGCCAGTCAAGATGAGCAGTGGTAATGCGCAACATCCTCTTCAGGGGCGTGGCTAACGGGGTGGCTGGGGGTGGCACCGGCAACCCCTCGAATATGAATGGCCACCCTGCCAATCCACCAGAGCTGTCAATCAGTTTGTCTGAGTCGACATTCAAAAAATATGCAGGATGCACTCTGGTTGCACTTCAACTCTCGCATGCAGACCTGCACTATTTTAGCTAAATAGGAGAAAACAAGGGTAAGTAAACAGTCGCTCACAATGTGTAGTGTTAAATGGTTTACAAATTACACAGTGCACTAGCATAGCATAATGAATTGAAGTCTGTGGGAAGCATTAGCCTGTGCCCGTAAAGGTGGAAAAAACAAACGTCTCAAAGAGCTGACGATTTGCGCTTGCCCCTACTGCATTAGCAGGCCATATACTCAGTTGACACTGGAGGAATCAGTGGCGGTTCATCGGCTGTAACAGAGGGAAGCTAAAACCTCGCCCTTCAGAGTTTAATGACTTAAACCAGGGGTGTCCAATCTTATCCGCAAAGGGCCGGTGTGGGTGCAGGTTTTTATTCTATCCCAGTGCCATAACAACTGAATCATCTAATTAACTAATCATGGGGATCAATCATGACATTTATAAGTAAAATCATGTGTATAAGTGTTGGGCTGTTTGGGAAACCAGCACCCACAACGCCCCCCCCCCGGTCCCACCTATGCCACCTCTCTTCAAAAATCCTGGAACCTCCCCTGGTCCTCTTGCATGTACCCTATTGCAGGGCCCAATCTCACATGTCCTGATCACGACTCGATAAGGTGGGCAGTGAAGCAACTGGTCGTTTTACACTGACCAACGGTCCCTCTAGTATCAGGTCATTGCTGCTATGCTGCTACTTCCTTAGTTCAAGTGTGGGCGGGGGGGTGGGGGGTTGGGGGGGGCATCTCCAGATTTGTGAAGTGCATTCAGTCCTGGTTGGAGTGCTTCCCATAAATGTCTCCACATCAGAGTTATGCTTCCATTTGGACTGAATAATCCTCGTTGCCTGCCGGAGGTGTGCACAGGAAAAACTAAATGTGCTTCTGCAGGCAGGAGAGCCGCTGGCGAACCGCAGTGTAATGTTATTACGGACGATTATGCTGTAATAAACTGCCTCTATACACAGGCCTGAGAAAGTAGCTTCTGCATAAAATATGTGGAAAAAGTGAGTAAAACACAATACAAAAAATTCCATTTACTGGTTTGTTCTTGATTATGCCCAAGTTCAGCAATTACAACCATCAATAAAAGATGCTGAATGACTCTCAACGGATAAGGGAATAACATTACTGGTCACAACCAGTAAAGAGACTGAGGGACTTATCAGAACTTGGAAATGGGGCATCATTCCCATTCTATGTCCGGTAAATCATTATTTTAACCTGATTAAACCCCCTTCCCACCCACTGCCATGGAGTTTCCATGCCAACTGCCCCTCCATCTGAAATATTGATTGGGAAGAATACCAATAAGGAAGCCTGATTTGACCAAATGAAGCAAGTGAAACCCCGTGAACTCAGACCCTCAAAGTCTGGTTTGTGATTACTATGAACAAAGAAGACTGATTTGACCAAATGACAAAACTTACCCCAGACACACTTGTGCATCTCGGAGGGGGATGTATTCATGTATTAGCCAGCTAGTCCTGATTCCACTGAAGCCTCCTGTGCCAAAAGCAGAAAGAAATCTCTCTTACTCAAATAGCCACATACTGCTCTCAAGACAGCTTCTACATTTACAATGAAGCATTTAGCAGGCACTTATCGAGAGAAAACTGTAAAAGAGCAATGCTGATGCCAAGCCACAAGGTCAGAATCAATTGCTTCTGCTGGCAAAAAATGCTGGTAATGAGACAAAAACTGATACAGGAACCTTCTAAAATGTGAGGTACATATACCAAACTGTGGGAAAAGTGCAATTATTAGCAGGTCATTAACATTCAGGGGTGTTTTTGAAGGGGGAAGAGAATGACAGGTCCTGGGAATTAGGGGTTTTATTTTGGCTGCTCTCCACTGGAAGGGGGTACTTGCTAGCAGATGGCAGTATATGGATACTTAAGGCTCCTCTGAGATGAGAGCAGGAGCCCAGATCTTCAGGCCCTTGTTCAAGAGCTCAGAACGTTGCCATAAACTCCACCTCAGGATAATATTATGCTAGCCACACAGTTATATGCACCTGCAAGCCCCCCTGCGAGAGAGATCCACTTCATGCATGCCGAGTACTTCCTACCACACCTTTTCCCTGGGGCACATTTTAAATGGTTTGACATTTCCATGAGAACTATATCTTGTTACTTGATACTACTTGATACCCCTAATTATCTCTCCAAATCAACACATTACCCATTCAAATTACCTGCTGCTCAGATGACCAATAAACATTAATATTTAATGTAATTTATCATTGGGTTCATACAGATGTGGTGTATAAGCTTGCTAGCATGGCCAGGTGCATCTTCTCTGTAATGGCCTCTGATTTTGTTTGTCAGTAGCAGTTAAGTGCTAAAGCATATTTGTTACGACCCACTACATTTATGCTGCCCCTAGTGGCAGGAGGACCTTTTGTCTGTCTTAAGTGTTTAATTGCAGGATTGGTGGCACCTGGCTACACACTATAAGAAGAGTTTGGTGTTGTGCAAAGAGGCTCTCAACTGGCAGTCTGTTCTCCAGCAGCCACTTGTTGCCCTGACCAGCTCGCTTCATTTTTGGGTCAGCTGTTTCTTCAGATGAAGTGTTTTTAGAAATTAAATCCTTTTTTTTTTGTTTTTTACAATGTTGTTGTCCCATTTCATGTTGCGGTTAGTCAGTGGGCTGGTCGTAACAATATTGTGCAGGCCAGATGTGTTGAGCCTGTTGAATGTGATGCCATTAACACATGTACTTAGGGATGTAGTTGCACAATGGTGAGGCTTCCTGTTTCTTCAAACCAATTATTTTTTTAGAATACCTCTAAACCTCATAGAGTACAAAGTTTGCCAAGATGATCCTTCAGGTTCTTGAGAGTTTTGCTGCTTACACAAAAAAAGTTTTTCATGTTCAGGTGTTTGCCTCATTGTTTATTTGCTTTCAGTTGAATGACTTAAACAGGACTGTCATACATTTTCCAACATGCACCAGGACGAGGCTTGTAGTTGAGACAGCCGAGGTGGTTTAGGGTAGAAATGCCCAGCACGGTGGGGAATTGGCAGGTAGTAAACTAGCAATGTCTTTATTCACATTGACAGAAAGAATAAAAATCAGGGATCTGCAATGGTCAAAAACATGTGGAAGAAACAGCAGGCAGAAGTCAAAATATGCAAGATCATGAACCATAGGATTCAATTAACTGAGAACTAACTACAACATAAAAAGTATGGAGGAAACACGGTGATATACAGTATTCTTGTGTATATAAACAGTGGGGCTACTTACAAAAAAGAAGCACCTGGGAAAGCTGGGGACAGGTAAGTAGGTAACTGGGCAGGAGCAACACAGACAAGAGAGTAACAGAGGGACAGCAGGCCAGGCACACAGAACAGACGCTAGGGGGAGAAACACTAGAACAGCCAACCCTGCACCTGGAGGGCTATAGTGTTTGCTTGCTTTTCTTGTTACCCAGGACTTAATTGTTAAATTAAAGCAGATGATAACACAATTAACTCATCTCACTTGCTTAATTGGGCCTAAATTGGATGATGGAAAAAAAAATAGCAGGCAGTTACCCTCTTGGACCAGGGTTGGCTATGCGTTTATAAGATCATATGAATGTAGCAGGCCGAAGGAGGGCCCGGGCGGGGACTTGAACCTCCAGACTCCCGGGTAAGACTCATGCGCGCTGACCACATCGCCAAAGAGCCAGGCTCCTTGGCAAGGTAGCCAGGGCACGTACTTATTAGGAGACACTTCCAGTGACAGGACCCATCAACTGTCACATCTCTCCCCCTCTTTCGTGAGCGTGTCCTCACGCTCCATGCTTGACGCATGCTGCCATCCATTAGGATGCCCCAGATCCTGCCGATTACGCCAGAATGTAGCAGGCCGAAGGAGGGCCCGGGCGGGGACTTGAACCTCCAGACTCCCGGGTAAGACTCATGCGCGCTGACCACATCGCCAAAGAGCCAGGCTCCTTGGCAAGGTAGCCAGGGCACGTACTTATTAGGAGACACTTCCAGTGACAGGACCCATCAACTGTCACATAACAAAAAAAAAAAAACCCCAAGAAAATAGGACTAAAACCCTGACAGTGCCCCCTTTCCACGGAATGTTTTGTGGCATTCCACAAAAAGGAGAAGAGGATCCACCAGTGTCCAACATTGGGTCAGCAGACCACAGTCCAAAACGAAAGCAGATGATCCAACTGAGTGCAACACTGGAGAGGACAACCCTTTACAGTCCTACAGGAACAGAGGACCCACCAGGATGCAGAACAGAACCTCCAGGGTCCCATAGGGGAGCAAAAGACCCTTTGAGGTCTGACTGGAAGGCTGAATACTTGCGATTGACTGGCACTGGAAAATAAAAAGACCATTGCAGGTCAGACAGGATGTCAAAAACCCTCTGGCATCCAACAGGAGAAGACCCATCAGAGTCTGACAGGAGAGCAGAATCTCCTCTGGTGCCCAACAGGAGAGTAAAAAAACTTCTTGGGTCCAACAGGGGAGCAGAAGACCCTCTAGGGCAGGGGTCTCCAACCCTGTTCCTGCAGGGCAACCATCCTGCAGGCTTTCGCTCCAATCCTAAGTCACCACACCTTCTTTGACTAATTAGCAGCTCATCAAGATCTCATACTGGGAAATTCGGTATGATTTATTTTGGGTAGAGTGAATAAATCCAGGATAGTAGCCCTCCAGGTACAAGGTTGGAGACCACTGTCCTAGGGTATGTCAAAGGAGGAGACAGGTAGGGTACGGTTCTCGAGGGACCAGGGGCTTAGGAACAGTATGAGTAGGGACCAAGTGCTCTAGAACGACGCCTTCAAAAACCTAGGGTTTAGTAACAGCATCTCCAGAGACTCAAGGCTCGGGACCAGCATCTCCGGGAATCAACGACTCAAGAGCAGTATCTCCAGGAACAAAGGGCACAGGAGTAGTATTGTCACAGGACCCTGGAGGCAGGAAGCTCGGCATCTGGGGCATGATTGGGCTTGTAGCTGGGGGCTTCAAGTGGTGGCTTGGCATTATAACTGGGAGCCTAGTAGCAAGGGGCATGTGGCTTGCCATCATGATTGGGGATTTGGTTGCTGGGGGTCCGTGGTATGATATCGTATCCAGGGGCTGGTAGTTAGGGACCTTCAGCTGTGACTTGAGAAACCTGGGAAAGATGGCTGACTTGAACTGCATGGGACAGACTGCTGGATTGAAACATTGGAGACAGGCAATTGGTTTAGAAGACACAGCTGGCATGGAGGACACAGGACAGTCTGCTGTCTTGAATGTCACAGGAGATATGGCTGGCTTGGAAGACATATCTGGACTGGGACACACGCATGACATGACTGACTTGGAAGAATTGGCTGCCGGCTGAATTGTCCCTTTGGAGGAAATACTGACTTCACAGGTCATGCAGTGGTAGATATTTTTTTCTGAAGGATGTCAAAGAGGTGCTGCATCACTTTTGCTAGCTTAGTAAAGTTTCAGTAGAAGGAAGAGTTCAACTCCCAAAACCCTAATCCCCATTTCTGGACTCCTCCTGAAGCCCAAAGAAAAATGTAGGCTACTTTTTTCAGTGGGGAATAAATGGGGCCATGTCCCTGTAATGAGCACACAGGGAACATTTTTTGCATTCTCCCACATAACAGGATGTAGGCAGAGGGGGACAGATGCTTTGAAGCAAATGTTACCATGGGTACCTGCTGAGTCCAGTGCTGTCCAGCTTTTTCTGTTATGAGGACGGGGCACGTGGTTGAGGCAGATGGGCTAGTTCAGGACCCAAATGCACGGGATGGCTGGAAACTGGCAAGTAGGTCAACTTGAAATGTCTTTATTGACATTGGCTGGCAGAATCGAAATCCTGGGACAGGCAATGGTCAAAAACTTTAAATAGAAACAGCAGGCATAATTGGCATCAGGAGTAGGAAGAAGTCAAAACGCATAGGAACAGGAGCCACAGGAATTGTTTCAACAAGAACCTATCACAACTAAACATTTGGCAGGGAACAAAGGTAACTTTTTACATTGGAGCTGATTACAAACAAAAAATACCTGAGAAAGGTGGGGACAGGTAAATTGGGAATTAGAAAGGGGTGAATGAGAGACAGGAGACAGGGAGAGCTTACACGCACAACTAAAGAATAAACACTCCAACATTAATTAAACAGAAAAACTTGGGAAAACAGAACTCAAATCCTGACACATGTCTGAAGCACCCCAAAGATAGTGAACATAACATTCTGCCTGGCAGAGAGGAGCTGCCATCTAACCAGTCTGTTGAAAGAACAGTGCACAGATGTACATCCCAGCACGCTAAATCCCACAATTCCTAAGCTTGGATTCTTTTTATTTTTTTTTTGGTTGGGACAGCCCCTCCCAAGGGAACTGAGCGATGTGTGTATAAGTACTGTTGATAGGGAAATTTCCAGCTGTGTGGCACATAAGACCACACAAGCAAGCTGGCTGATGCGGTGCTGAAGAGAAGAGGCCCAAATTTGTATAGATGAGCCCACAGACGCTTAAATTCTCTGCTGGTCTGAGGAAATGGGGTGTTATACAATGACAGGCTCTCTGCAACATGGGGGGAAGTGGCAAAGGAGTGTGGGTTGGGGAGCGCGTGGATATCAGCACAGAACATTTTGATAACGGCTGCAGAAACAATTCTTTTGAATAGAAGTAGACCCCAGAACACTTGGGGATTTACTCTAATCAGGTCATGCATTTTAACTGCTTCACCAGCTATTTATAGGGATACAAACTGAATGTGCAGCACTGTGGAGGAATGAATAGCAATTTGAGTCAGAGCACAAATCTTTATTGTGGTGAGACACAAATTGACCAGCACATGCAGCTTGCTTGGGTGATTGAGGCCCCATTCTGTGCACTGCACTGCAAATTCAGGGGCACACCATACTACTCGAGAGAAATTCAGCTGGAATAGCATACCAGCAGGGAACCTTTGTTTATCATTGCTGCTCTTAGATGGCTACCGCACAAGCATTAAAGGGGTAGCAGCACATTTGGACTTGTCTCTTCTTCTTCTTCGCAAATTTGTTGACACCACTTTTACAACAGCTTTTTAGTCACAAGCATAGAAATTGGAGGGTAGCTTCATTATATGCAAAGTCAATTTTCTCATTTTTTTGTCTCGCCCTTAAGGGATTTGCGAGACATAGGCGCCGCTTTTTCCGTCCGCGGCGTCGGCATCGGCGTCCGTCCACAAAAACTTTAACCAAGGTTCAAGTTTTTGGTTAAGGTTTTCGGGGGCAGCCGGGGCGAGACATACCTGCTACGTTAGTGCTTGTTTGAATGGATGGATCACTTCTTTCTGATTTTTTTTAATGGATGGATCACTTCTTTCTGATTTTTTCCCTCATTCCCCCAAAGACTAATAATGGGCCATTTATTTAAATAGCTCAGACTCATGCAATTTCGCAGATAGAAACATCAAATTTGCTATGTAGCTTCCTTTTGAATCAGATTTGTCATTTAAAGTTTTTTGATGATCCTGCACTTCTATCCATCCATTATAATCTCCTCTTTTTCAGCTCCATAGACCTCCATTCATTTTCAAAAACCCAAACACTCCCACAACTTGTAGGCAAGAGCCTCCAAACTTTCTGTACAGCTTCAGACTGTATCTAAGGATGGGAGTTGAAGGTTTTGTAGCCCTTACTCCTTTTCATTCTTTGATCACTCCATCCTCCGTTTCACTCCATTCATTTACCAAGCCTTGCAACTTCCTAGCAAGAGCTTTCAAACTTGCTTCAGATTTCAGACTTTCCCAAAGGATGAATGTTGATGTCTCTGCCCCCCACCACCATACAAATGCAGATGCAGACACAGGGAGCACTGTTCATTATTTTCATCACTCCATCCCACATATTACCCAAATGGATGATCTTAGATCCTTCATAGCTTCTGAGCATTCGTCACTGAGAGTTAGGGATTGGGTGTCATGGTTTTGCCCCCACCGGCTGAAGACAGGAAGCCAGTGGGCACTGGGACCATGTACCCAAAAACAGATGAAGGGACCCAAATGCACAGGCTGAGTAAAAATATAAAAGATCTTTAATTTAAAGATAAAAGCAGACGGGAGAGGAGGAGCAGCAGCAAAAACATAAGCAATCAAGGCTCAGGAAACAGAATGCAGCTGCACTGCCAAACTGGCAGTGCAGTGCTTAAATGGTCTTTACTGCACCTCCACCTCAACGAGCAACAGGTGTGGCTTGTTGAAGTGGAGGTACAGACAGCAGGAGGGGGGAGGGACAGAAGGGCAGAGCCATCACATTGGGTTGTTGGACTCAGGGGGAAAGAATTGTATATTAAATAGGTGCAACTCCACCCCCTAACCCAATTGGTTAATATTTGATCCTTGATAACTATTGAACCATTTGTCATAGAGAATTGGAGGTTGGGGTGTTGGGCTTTGGAATGGGGTTGTCATAGTGAGATGGAGATTTGGTTGCCTGAGTCAGGAAGGATCACACGTTAAACAGCGAAGCCCCACAAACTTTCTTGATTGACCACAATTTTATCCTTCATAACAATTGAACTGTTCATCTTGAAGAATTCAGGACAGAGTTCTTGGATCCAAGTCAATGTCACATGTTAAATTACTCAAGCCCTGCCTCCTTTTGTCATTGGTCATTATTATATGCCTTTGTAGAACCTGAATATTTGATTTAGCTCAAAACATGGGTCAAAAATCCTATTGTTGGAACACATGCTCATTACACTGGTAAAATCTGAATATTTGGGTGATCTGACACAATCCAGAGCGAGCAGTTAACTTTTACAATCTTACAGCCTGCCGGTGAGAGTGGCATCCTTTGTTCCCCACGGCGGGGGGTGAGAGCCATCAAGTCTAGCAGGCCCAGCATCTCTGGAACTCAAATTCACTGGTTTCATTGAAGTTAAAGCGCAGCTACTTCAATTGGCTTAAAACAACTTAAACCTCTATCAAATTCATATTTTGTTTATGTTCAATATCCTAAAAGGAACCTCTCATATATTTATCACACTATTGGGCTATAATATTCCATTTTAAGGCTTTTCCATGACAACTGCATCATTTTAGCACACATTCCTATCATATTTGGTCTCTTTATTCTCGGGGAGTCCAAGGAGTTGAATGGAACATGTTTCATTTCCCTTGGAATTATGGTTCGTTTGTAAGATTCATTCAAGCAACTACCCTAGTCTCCCTGTGCAAATTATCTTATCACCTAGGCCAGTAAAACTCTGATTCGGCCAACCTTCCCTCTACCTTGTTCGGAGGTGTGGTTTGGAGCCTTTAAAGGTACGAGATCCTGAGGGGGGGGGGCTTCTTTCTTCGCTCTTCTTCCTGTCCTGTCCTTTCTTGGTCAACTTCTGACGTGCGAATAGGTAAGTGGGGAAAAGTCACATGTCACCTTGTTCCGGAGCGGGGAAGCATGTGAATTCTCCCCGACCACGTGGAGCGACTTTTAGCTCCACGTGGTCGTTCATCTTTTCCAGGTATGAAAATACTCTAAATCCTTCTAAATTATATGTAACGGTAATTGGCTTATCATTGATTTGTTTGATTCAAGTTGTGCCTACCTGGTGAATTAAATTATTGTTATTCCTTTTCCAGCCTGCGTGTTCTCATTGTATATTCTTTCTGGCCTTGTTGCGATTGGGACTTAAGGGGAGACTCCTACCAAGACATGTGTAGGTAGCGATACTTCTAAGTTAGATTGAGATTGGGTTCTACCTATTAAGGGGTTATGAAATTACCGGCTCTTAAGATTTAGCTATTGGTTAATCTTTCTAAGGGGCCCTTTGATATACATAAACCTAGGTTCGTGGTACGTTCATACTCAGAGCTATTTGCCTGATGTTGCTACCGTGCCAGTCTCCTCTATCCAATGGAAGTATTGTCGAATTAGACCAGGCAGTGACGCCTATTTTAACCCTAGGGGGTGTTCTGCTTAGTGACAATGGTTTTCGCAGATAGAGTTCGGGTGCGTAACTGCCCTGAGATTCACGCATGCTGTTTCAATTCTAATTCTAATTTGGAGTCAGATTTTTAATGAGGATATAGCTAAATGTTGTATACTAACTGTTATATGGAGTCAGATAAATCGTAACCATTGCGCTTCAAAAATATCCATTATATTGTGATTCACACCAGCCAGAAGAATGCTCTAATTAAAGTTAGACTAAGAGAACACGTGAGGCCTTCAACCCGGGCAATATCCGCCTTTTGGTTATTGCTCTTTTGGGGTTTTACACCTTAAGGATTCGCCCTCTCCTAATTGGTCGAGGCAAGCTCTGGCGGTCACTGTAAACAGTGATAATCATCTCGTGAAAGTGTACAAAAGATGAATATCACAATCCAACAACCTGGAGCTAAAAATAGATTTGGCTTTCCCGCAGGAGTTCCTGTCAGTTTCCGTGTTTTGTGTCGCTTCATCTCGGTGAGGAGCTTTATGTATCCACATGATGACTCCCAACACGGAACAGTGAAAATCTTTTATTTTATATTTTCAAGAAGGGCCATGTAACAAAAAAAATCTTCATGAAAATTCAGCATTGAAATAGTAAAATAAATAAATAAATAAATACCGAGAATTGAAAAATGACTGGGAGTTTAAACAGTAAATTTCCAATATCATAAACTCCTTGACCACAAGTGTGCTACATCTGAGTGTGATATTCAAAATTACCCACTGTTTTTGAACCAAATAAAATAGCTATCCAAGTGGCTGTCCATGGTCTCCGAGCTCTCAAAATTGCATACAGTCAAATCATAAAATAATGATATCTTTAACACAAATCAACTTTTGACTTGTGAATGAATTATGAATTAATTGAATCTTAAAGTGAAATGTAGCATGAGTTTATCAGTAGAGGCACAGATGGACATCAATGGTCACCAAAAACTTACCCAAACCTAAAACATGCCTTTTCTGTATGATAAAGAGTAACATTTTGTCAAATTTTCTTCAAAGCCACACCAGCCTGCAAGGGGAAGCTTGCCGCTTCCACTTCTGACTATCCAAGTGAAACAAAACCATGTATGAACAGTTCCCACACCCTATAAGGAGCAAGTATTACTCATTAACACAATAATATCTGCAATAAACCATATTTTTACAAAACAAACATACTACTATCCAGAAAAAGTAGGCAATATGCTATCCTAGGTTGAGCAGAATTGGTGCAACAAACATAACAGAGGGTTTCCTAAAGTCTTCAAGCTGTTCTAATTTTGAACGAGTGGAAACCTATGTATTCTATTTCATTGAATGTGGTATAAATTCTAAAAGTGATTGCCGCATTGAGTTAAATGCCGCCATATTCTTCATGTGCACATGACGTCACTCATATTTAGCAGACCCGTAGTCTGTAATGGTGGATGATTACCACAACTAAGATTACGGTTCTTCACATTGCTTCCAATACTCAATTCTGAGTCCCCCACTGTTGTAGAACGAGATGGTTCACACTGTTAGTGCTGTGAAGGCCTTTATTTCCAATAAAATAAGATCATTGGAAGAAAGACGTTTCACATTATCTTATTTCATTTAAACAAATTAAACAATAATGAAACGCATGCATCGCTTCCAATCCCTGAGTAAAGAAAAGGGTAAGAAGTCCGAAGTCATAATCGCACATGAAAATGATAAACCTGCACGCATAATTATTTCAGTTCTACGTGAGAATCTCTTACATATGCGTTGATTGAGTAATTGCTGACTACATCAGGGGAACGTAAATATGCCACAAAAACTAACACTGAATGAGTGAGAGTTAACAGGTACGGGTAATTAATGAAAACTGGCCACACTTGATCATGTTTAGAGTTTTAGGGGTTTCTGAAATGGTAATTCAAGTGAATGATTAAAAACAGGTCATGACCAATCATTATTTTTAAGGGAAGGGTTTCAGCCTCCCCTGTCGCCACTTACCAGCCACCACTGGAAATGGCATTGTAGATTTGTATATCATCCAACATGGCGATGGATGCTTACGTCTCACTATTTTGTCACATGGTTGCACATTAAAAATACTGTATTATGAACAAAGGCTAATGGTTGCTCCTAATAACCAAAATGGCAAACTAGCTCCATGATCATCATAGCTACAGCGGTAAAACGAAAATATAAAATAGCTGAGTAATGTATACTTCATACAACAATAGGATTACTTACACATCATGAGAAAGACCCTACATTGTTGACTTCCTCCTCCAGAGAATTAATGCTATCAGGGTGGAGGAACCCTCCAGTCCAGTTCCATTTGGAAAGACTCCCAGTGTCCATATCTTTATCACTTTTTAGCCCGCTTGGCCGAAAGGCCCAAGGGGCTTATGCTATGCTCGCGGTCTTTAGTGGTGGCCTGTCGTGTGTGCATGCATGTGTGCATAAAATTTTGGCTTGTCTGTGCTCTAGCATCTTCAGTTTTTCACCGATCCTTTTCATATTTCATATGTGTATATATGGTCATAAGATCGAGACCAAGTTCGCTTTTGAGCTGAATTGGACCAATACTCTGGCCAATAGGGGCATTCCATTTTGGCCAAGTTTGGCCAAGCGGGCGCAGTGGCTTTGCCACTATTTTTCATGTCATAAACGGGTCATTCTGTGTCAATTCACCAAATTTCAGAAAATCTTCCCGCAAGATCACCTTAAATTTTTTTGAAAAAATTCATGTTGGTGGATTCATTTCTTAATAGAATAATCCCAAAATTGCAGGTCTCTACTGCCAATAGTTTGGCCACAGAAAAGAATTAAAGGGACAAAGATTGGGGTGATTTTTAGCATCGCCTTCTGAAGTTCTAATTTTAAGCTAGAATATCTTAAAAAGTACTTGAGCCAGGACCTCCAAAGTTTGTATGTCAAATATCTGGTGCTACATCTGTACATAATTTAAATTTCAGCAGTCTGGCTCATGTGTAACAGATTCTGTCAAAAATTTCTATTTGCGAACTGTGGTAGCACTTTTAAGGGCCTGTAAATTCATCAGTTATTATGACAGGAGGCTGTTATTTTGTAGGGGGTGTCTTTTGGACTAGGTACATGGTTTTCTGAAAAATTACCAATGTGAAGTAAATTGCATCTGAGATATTGCAGATCAAAAATGAGAAAAAAAACACTGCAAATTTCAAGCTATATTCCCATTGAATGACACCATGAATCAAATCCAAATCAAGTTCATCTTAAAGAGCAGGTTTTTGTGAATGATATATCCAAAAATTGCGATGGTGTTCTTTCTCTTTTTCCCAATATGAATAAGTTATGTTATAAATTGGAATGCTAATTCTCGATTATAGCTTTGTGGTCTTAAGGACTGTAATTATGTATAGATCTCAAATTTTGTCCAGTGCCTCTTATAAACCATTTGACATTAAGTTTAAATACATATTAGTCACATTCACCCAAGCATATGGAAAGATATTCAAGCTTGAAAATGGAAATCAAAATTAGCTTTATTTTATTTTATATAAGCTGATATTCTGTCTGGGCATTTTTCAAACTTCACTGCTATTATTTTGCAAACTTTGGAAAATCTATACAAGGCTCATACGTAAGCCAAAAATACCCCAGTGAGACCGATGCTTAAACGTTCAAAAGTGTGATTACACTTAATCAGAGTTGCTGCTGACAATGTCATCATAAGTGCAACAGCTTGTTTGCGTTTGAGAGGGGAAATACAGGTAATTTTGACTAGGCTTAGTGCACGCTTTGCTCATCACACTTCTCTACATGAATAGGTCCTAACAAAAATTCTGCTTCTACCTCTATCACGTCATCATGAGTGGCCTTCGTAGTCTTCAATATACCCTAATGGTCAAAAGTTTTAGGACACCCCAGTTTTTTGTTTTTTTTTCCAGTTTTTCCTTAAAAATTATGCAGTTTCAGTCAAACGAATTGCTTGAAACGGTACAATGGTAAGTGGTGAACTGTCAGAAGTTTTAAACACAAGGTCAGGTTACCCAGGTTTTTTGTATGCCGTCAAATAGGTGACAGGATGGTTCCTCAGTATGTGACATCAACTTTCAAATATGGAGAAAGAAGTGTGACAGTCTGGAGCCAATTAGCTGGATCCAGGGTCAGTGACTTATAGAGTGAAAAACACCCTGAACCAAAACGGCTACCCCAGCATTCTGCAGCGCCATGCAGTGCCCTCTGGTGTGCACCTAGTTGGGTTCATCCTACTGCAAGATAATGACCCAAAACATAAGTCCAAGCTCTGCCAGAACTATCTTAGGAATAAAGAACAAGATGGTAAGCTTGAAAACATGAAGTAACCAGCACAGTCTCCAGACTTAAACTCCATCGAGATGGTTAGGGATGAACTGGACAGAAGAGTGACAGCAAAGCAAACTACAAGTGCCACACATTTATGGGAACTGTTGGGAAACAGGATTTTTGGGTATTACATTACATTACATTACTGGTTCTTAGCAGATGCTCTTATCCAGAGCGACGTACAAAAGCGCACAGGATCAGTACAAAAGTGCAGAGCTCCTAGGAGACAAGTGCAAGTGCTAACAGTCAGTGACAGAACACGTTCCATTGTTACAGTGCAACAAAGGGGCAGAGTCAAGTGCAATAAAAGGGCAATAAAATAAAATAAGTGCAATAAAAGGGCAACAGGTCAAGTGTAACAAAGGGGCAGGAAAATCAAGTAAACTGACAAAATAGGGTGAAAAAAAATGAAGGGAAACCAAATCAAGCCGTAACAATCAGGAGGTAAGGTAAACAGAATTAAGTGCAACAAACCAAGGGAAGTAGGGACAGGATTCAGGGCAGTGGAGCAGGGGAGAGGTGGAGCCTGAAGAGGTGGGTTTTCAGGCGGCGCTTGAAGATGCTCAAGGATTCTGCTGTTCTGACCTCGATAGGTAGATCATTCCACCAACGAGGTACCAGGACAGACAACAGCCTTGAGCGGGAAGGGGAGGATCGGAGAGGGGGAGAAGCCAGACGACCAGAAGTAGCAGAGCGGAGTGCTTTGGCAGGGGTGTAAGTTCTGAACAGTCTCTGGTTGTAGGCTGGAGCTGTTTTGTTGACTCCCTGATAGGCTAGCACCAAAGTCTTGAATTTGATGCGAGCAGCAACAGGGAGCCAGTGGAGCTTTGTGAGCAGGGGGGTGACGTGGGAGTGTCTTGGGAGGATGTGGACCAGGCGAGCTGCAGCGTTCTGGATGAGCTGCAGAGGTCTGATGGCAGATGCTGGGAGGCCGGCGAGGGGGGAGTTGCAGTAGTCCAGGTGGGAGAGGATCAGCGCTTGGACTAGGAGCTGCGTTGAGTAGCTGGTGAGGAAGGGCCGGATTCTACGGATGTTATAGAGGAAAAACCTGCAGGTCCGGGTCACTGCAGCGATGTTCACAGCAGAGGAGAGCCTGTCGTCAAACAGGACCCCAAGGTTCTTCACACCCCGCGAGGTGGAGATGGTGGTATCCCCCAGGTTGATGGTCTGATCCAGGAGAGGGGAGGATGGAGCAGGGATGTAGATCATCTCCGTCCCTTTTTGATCTCTTAGATTATGGCCATTTGCCTTTGTGACGATGCGTTCAGGAACCACACGTGACGGGGAAATCCAAAAACGTATGCCTTTCATGAGATCTGGGTCAATGCCCAAAAAAAAAAGAAAAAACCACAAAATTGCCAAGTCACAATACGAATTCCAAAAACAGAGTCAGCTGGACAGGGAGGGGTCAGAACCAGAAAAACAGATGAGCAAAGGTAACAGCCATATGGGTCTTGAAATCCTAACCACAAAAGTTGGTGAAAGCCAAGGCACGGACGGGAATCATACAAACAACCTGTGACATTTAAACAGCTCTGGTCAAGGAGTTCAAAGTGCACAGAGAATGAGTGCAGGAAAGTAATTATGCCCGAGAGAGAGATCTCACAGAAATGCAGGGGGAGACAGGTAAGGCTGAGCAAGAGGCAGAGACTAGAACAGGGCGATTGCTGAGAGGGAATTAGTATTAATTAGTAGCGATGCAACTTTACAGATTTAACTAGAGTGCTCGTTAGTAAGTTAGTAATCTATATTCATGGATTAGTTGTGTTAGTAGACTATGATACAAAATACAAATGTTAGTTTTGTTAGTAATCAGAACAGTAAGGTGAAGGAAGTAAACGAGAATTGAAGGAATATATTAAACACAAGAAATCATTTAAATCACCGAAAGCATGTGCGCACACAGACCGGGAAGATGGACTGAACCAACAAGATTACAAGGCAGGAGAGACAAGTGCAATAGAGCTGGAGAATGGACTGAACTAAAACCTGAGAACAACAATAACCAAGAAGAATAAATAAAAGACAAAATCATGAACAATGAACTTGAACATAAACATGAACATGACAAAAACCATAACCATGACAGAACAAACAAAACCATGCCTCAGGTCTATTTTGGGAAGATGCTTAAAACGTTTTTGAGCCTAGTGCTAGAAGTACTATTAACTGTCATTACGATGCGAAAAATTTTGCCCCTGGATCATCTGATTTTTTTTTTTTTTGATCAAAGTATATTCGATTGTAGGTTTATAGAGTAAATTTTTTTTTAAAAATGTTAATATTAAACTGTTATGTTTTACAAAAGTATCAGATGGAGAAGAAAAAGAAAAACTGGCAAAAAAATAATAAAAATTGGCATCGTATATTGGCCGTCGGCTGCCCTGATTTCTAAAGATCGGCATCGCCCATAGAAAAAAACATATTGGTCGACCTATAGTTCGCATGCACCACTTCCTTGTGAATATTCAATAACCGCTTTAGGTGTAAAAGCTATTGATAGGAAAGCGTAACTGCGTGCATCAATAGGGCAGCTCTTGCCTGCTGGTGTCTATGATCTCCGGAGAGGGGTTAAGCACTCCTCATTTCAGGTTGAGGAGTTTCATGTGTAAAAGCAGTGATGATCATACACTAATGTCCAGTTAGTTTGTTCTTCCAATGGTTTTCCTGGTGAGGCCATAAATGACAAGTGAGAATCTCCTCTTTTAAGAATAATTAATGAAAAGTTTTGTGGCAGATAAATTTCCCTGAATTTTTGTACTAATGTGACTTTTAAAACCCGTGAGGGACCACTGAACTTAATTAAATTAATAAATATTAACCCTTTCATGCATGGAGGTCACTACAGTGTACAGCTGTTAAAAAGTGTTTTTTCTGTATATATGCCCGCAATTTTGGGCACTGCTGCATATAGTCCACTCTAGTGGATGCTATTGCATCATCCCATGCAAAAAAATCCCATTGGCAGGTCATTGCAATGGGAAAAGGTAGTCATTTATAGAATAAAAATAGAAAAAAAAATGTTTTCAAACCATGTTTTACATCCCTAAAGATGTATAAAAACACTTAGTAAAAAAATCCTGACTGAGCTTATCATCATTCATGCATGAGTGGGTTAAAAAATAAATAAAAAAATTTCCTTGGCATGTGTGGAATCAATGCCCAAAATAATTGGTTATTGTTATACATTCAACAGCCTTGATATAGAACCTGGTTGGAGGTTATTTTAGGCATTAGAATAACACTGATTAATACATAAAATATCAGGAAAAAAATAAGATACAACATGGAATTTAAACTCACTGCTTTCTCATAACAAATACATTACTCTTGGGAAGGGAGGGGAGATCCCACGAGAACAACTTGCTAAACAAGACCCATATGGCTGTCAACCTCTGCAGTAATTTTTCTGGTACATGTTGTACATCTAAAGGCAGCTCCCAATTCATCCATGATTTGCAAAATGCTGAACTGAACTTAATCACAAGAAAATCGCCTCTCCAAAAACAATTGGATCTTTGATTCACAAACAAAAACAAGACTCTTTGGTTGAAAAACAAAACATAATTTCTGAGGATGTGTGAGATTTCGGCGTGATCAGAATCACACATTGTTCTTGCTCGCATTATTGAGACAATTGTCCAGAAAGGCGCAAATGCATTAGCACTTGTCTGCACACGCACAAAAGGGAATGTGAGCGATATGATGCCTCCCTGACTGTGCCTCTCCATTCTTCCTGAGCGTTGTTCATTTTTAGGTCAGTGTAGCTGCAGCAGAACCTATTTGTCTGTAGAGCTCCCCCTGCATCATCCTGCAGGTCCCTGACGCACATCGGCTCTCATCTCTGATGAGCCTCCAGCCTCTTCTGCAGCATATGAGCACCTGCATGAGGGGAAACCAGCGAGGAAGGAAACACTTCCCATTCCCACCTCTTTATCGCAGATGGAAACACCAGGGTGACTGCTCGTGTCTGTTCTCGTGTTTGAGGGGCAACCAATCTCTATAAGAGGTATTTTGGCACGGATTTATGACTTTGTCTTTCCCTTACAAGACAGGGGGCATTGGTGATCCCCATAGTGTTACACAAGCAAAGCAAAGAAACACATTCCAGAGATTTGTGCTTCTAACAATGAACAAAGAAATGGACACAATTACAAAATGTTAAAAGAATAAATGATGGTCCCAGGCAAAGAACAGAATGGTGAAAATGAAAGAGTATAAAGGACTCTGCGATGCTCATTCAGATATGAAGCCTCCAATACAAGACTGCTGAGCGCAGCAGTTGATGGTCACTAACAGGATTTATTTCAGCTGAAAGAAATATAGCATTTTGTTATGGTTGTAATGCAATTGTAGTCGCAATTGTCCAGTCAGTTCTTACAGTAATTCTGGAATACAAAACAGCTTGCGGATCCGCAAACTGCCTCCCTGGGTGGTGCTGAATAATTAGGCCAGGCAGTATAGAATTTTGTCAAGACTGGGATCGTAACGCAAAGATTATGGGTTTAAATCTTACCTGATGCAGTGCCATTTGACCCTTGAGCATGGTACTTATCCTAAATTGTGTGCTATCTGGCTAATCCTGATTGTATCAAAGACCATAATTTGATGAGGAGCTCAGAGCTGTCTTTTAAGTGCTGCAATGTTGGATTTATATCGTGAGAAATCACCACCAAATTAATGTGTACAGTACTCGATTAGTCCATCTGGGTGCCCAATGACGTCAGCTTTCTAACAGGATAAACATACAGCTCTGCCCTGGAACTTGAAACAAAAGGCATTACACTGATTCGCTTTGTGTGTCTGTATTATTGGAGTGTTTTTTCCCTTTGACGACGGTCGTGTTGTGACAGGTTCAGAAAATTAATGCAAGTGCGCCACAAGTGCGCCTGTACACTCCACCCTGCCAGGAAAATTACAATCATGCACCACAAGAGGGCGAGAAATTCTTAATTAAATCACAGCTTGCTCTGTGGGCTGCCCATTCAGAAAACGGGAACACCCCACTACTTCTGGATTTTTTATTACACTGACAACGGCTCAGTTTGCCCACGAATCGCTATTTCTGATCAATTATTTTCTAGTCCCTTCAACCAAACAGGACCAATGTTGTCCAGAGTTATTATATATGACTCAACAAGCTCTTCTAAAACAAATCTGAATGGAATAAATCTGAACCTCCATAAAATAGCCAAATACGGATTAAATAATATAATTCTGTCTATGTTCTCTTTTCTTAAATGCAGTTGCTACGGGTACGGCAGTTTTTCAATGCATTTCAATGTGGAGAGGTAAGGCAGTCCCCATTTCAAACTCTGCCCTAACCTAACCCTAACTGTAATCCGGAATCCTTATCCTAATTCCCTGAAATCGACTGCCGCACCAATAAAAACTGCCTTGTCGCTAGACACTTCCTTTCTTAAAATGTCACGAACACATTCTCAGCCAGGCCGTTGGCCGATTTGATCATCCCAGTCAGCCTACTGCCAAATTGTGACATTATTGACAAAAAAAATTATCTATGTTACTACGATGCCTCAACGAGTGACGAGCAACATGAGCAGTGAATAACATTGGCAAGTAGCTGTAACTACCATTCTGAGAACCGCGCGACCATTTCAGTATCCAGTTTCCTAAATGCGGATAGTACTTTTAAATTAGCTGTCCAGAAGGCCTGTAATTCAGCACTTAGATGAGAGCACGGGTAAAGGGATGGTTGTCCTTGCAGCAGGGAAAAGTCTGCTTGTGCTGCTGTGAAATCGTCCTATTGATGTGCCGCACACTGACACTGAGTTCCGTATGGTGCAAAACGAATGAAAATGTCAGCAATTTTAGCTGGTGTAACTCTGATTTCAAAAGTCTTTTGACCTCACACTATGGGGAGAGAAAAAATATTTATGTTTTTTTTATACAGGGTCGTCCTTTTATTTGATCTTGAAAATCATCCCATTGCCCTCTTTCCTCCTTCCAGCAACCTCACCAGGATGCCCCTGAGGTGGTAGAAAGAACGAAGAAAGCATAATTACAACACCTCTGAAGGACCTACTCTCACGCTAAAACCTGTGTATTATTACAGGGGGATCGTAACGTATCTTGGTCGCATTATGTCAGGATCAGGGAACACGCTAACGTACGTATTCTTACATCCCGCAGAACACCGCAAATTTCCCTGGAATAGGCACACTTGATTACGAATAGCCTATACAAACAACTTTAATTTTCATTGATACCACCGGAAATAACTTTCTCGACTGCAGCCCAGAGCGTACAATCTCAATTCTTGACGGAATCGGAGAAAGTTCCACGGTTAGCGCATCTATCTATCTATCTATCTATCTATCTATCTATCTATCTATCTATCTATCTATCTATCTATCTAATTAAGGCAAGGAAAATTGGTCACTACGGGGTCAACACCATTAGTGGAGGTATTTTGCGTAGCCCACAAGGGCGTTCATGACCCATATGTGGAATCACCGCGGTCCTCTGAAATGCGTGCGCAGAAAAAAAGAGCTTGTCTTCCCTGGCAAACGCTGAAAATGAGGAAAAACGGGGATGTCAATCATTTCTACGTCATTCAACCAATGTGGGCGTGAGGCAAAGAAGCATCACCGCCCTTGCTTAATGGGGTGCACCGTTTCTCGCCTCCTTCGCCTCACTGTCCGTGCGCGTAAAAAGGGAAAGGAAAACGAGAAAAACCGCTGCTGCTCGGACGTTGCGGCAATGTCTGATATGCAAAATTTACTCCGACCTTTCCGTCCAGTTATTTAAGATGTCCACAGTCAAATGGTTTCACTGAACGTAGGATGGGATTAACTTTTACCGGCAATTATATCTCACTGTTTTTTGCAGTGCAATTAGGTGAGTTGGACAATACATTTTCTATATTTTAGGGAAAAGGTATTGCATGCTTCACAGCTTTATTCTAAGCAGTCAGTGGCTCATATTTAACTGGAATCGTCGATGCATATTTTAAAGGACGTTGTAATATGAAAGAGGAAGACAATCCAAATGTGGTGTCACTTGAATGTAGGAGAAAAATTCATCTGACAGAATCTGACAGATTTTTTTTCAAAACTTTGAATCTTGTGAACCAAATACAAATTCCACAACTTACGTCCTGTATCGACTGAGAAGATACAGGGCACTAGCGAAAGCAATTGTAATGATGCGCAATGTTAGCGTTTTTCTGTGAATCGAATTGTATCGAGATTATTATTATAATTAAACATTCAATAAGTTGCCTATATTTGGCTTTATCTGTTGGTCCGAAGATTGTATTTGAACGGACAAGGTCACGAATAAACAGCCGCATAATAGTGCAGCCATCGCTTGAAACATTGCATAACATTACAGCTTGGGAAGGTAGTACAGTGGCAATCGCGTCTTAATAGGTCGACAGCAGCAGGCATGGATGACATAAATATTTTACGCCGCATCAGTGCGTGCCATTGGGGGAAAATATTCCACCTGAACCTTTACTAAATTATTATCATCCGGGCTTAACGTGCACATGCCATGAAAGTCTAAAATACTCTAAAAATGTCTGACGAACGCTATTCCATGTTCTCTTACGAAAAATATTACAATATCATGATGGAAATCGAGTCAATTAAAGAAATAAGGGGGAAAAAAAACAACTACCGCTGGCTGGAGATAGAAATCGTGTTCACACAGTACCGTGGACGCGGTTATCCGTTACCATTCTTTATGGAAAATATATTTCTACACTAGGCTATATAATATTCACGTGTTTGATGATTGAATTACACATGCACACTTCATTTTAAAATAGGGCATTATATGTTATTAAAAATATGACGATTTTATGAAGTACATGGCTTTATTGATTTAATAGTGGTTTTGGTTCTGTGCAGACTAATGCATAAGTTCTTGGAGGGCAGGGGGTTTTGGACGACCAATTTAACAACAGAAATACATTTTATATTAGAATAAAATATACAAATAAAATATTTATTTTTACGTTTTTAAAACTTTTTTGTCAGTCACAGATGAGAAAAATCTAATTATGAATTTCGAACTTAACTTTGATACACAATATTTTAAACGAATTTATGGCAAAACTTTATGCACTGTGATACACTCTAACTGCAACATTTTGTCCAGAATCAACTCACAATTCGCATCTATCAGGATATTCACTTACACTGACAATCTGCAGTACTATCTGGTTGCTCAATTTAGGCCACTGGCCGAACTGACTCCCAAAAGTGATTTTTATTGTCAGTGGAAATAATATAAATATTTTTTATTATGGCGGGGTGTTATAAGAAACATTGAGTGTGTCCAGTTTGGATTTGACGAATCCAATCTTGAAATTAATATTTGAACTGCATGCTGCACTTGAAAACCTATATATAAATCGTACATTTTATGGGAGCTTTATTGATGCGAATTTGTCGAGCACAAATCTCGCGAGCAGCCATGCAAGTTGAGTCATATACGTCTGTGCGCGCTCTTTACAGAAAACTGATGTAGGTTCTACAGTGGCACATTTCCCTGACACAGGGTGAAAATGGTTGGTATTGGTTTCAAGCATAGGCTTTTTGACGGAAGGATTATTAGGACATTGTCCAGCACAGCATTCCTCCTGCAGCAGTTGTAGATCTCGTCCTTCCGTACCCCACCCCCTCCCTGCAGAAGGAAAAAAAAACTAACAAATATAAATAAATAAATAAATAAATAAATAAATAAATTAATAGCGGGTGGGAAATCTCAAGCCTGGCCTGCCACGGAGGCACAATTTTATCAATGGCGCATGAAGGCAATACCTGCATATCATGTGCTCTTGGATTGCCCAACCTTTTCAGAAATAGAGCCATCCTCCTGAATATTTAATGTTTCTAAAGCAGGTGCATAATGCTCAAATATAAGCAGTCTACTGGATACCTGGGGACAAAAATGCATACGATGTTCATGACATCACTGAATAAGATAAATTAGCACGCACATCAGGCCAACGTGCATCACGATCAATTTGTTCCTTCATCCACCGTCAAAGCACGCAGGGCCACCATTGCTTACCTTCAAAGGAGATGGAGTACCAGGATTAGCACATATCCTACAAGTAAGAACTGATGAGTTAACGAATATGCAGTCTGAACAATAAAAGAGCGACATTAACCTCGGTGGTTCCTGGTAAGTCAAGGTGGATATCATTTTGCAATGGGTTGGAAAAATCGGGGTCAGTGGAATCAAGTTTTGTGATTTTCCTTCATGCTTTGGAACGGAGTGTCTATATAATATGATGCAATATATTGTGGTAGTTAGTGCATACGGTCAGTAAAAGCGGTTTGAGGCATCTTACAGTCTTTTCGCGAGGGGAATACAGAGGTTTGGAAAGTAAAATATGCTGTTATTCCTTTTATGTTTATCTGTAGAAGCTATTTTAATGGAAAATACTCTCTGTTGTCATGATTGTTTGATTCATACTTGGATATGACTGTTGGATTTTAGAAGCGCAAAATTCCGGGATACAATAATAATAATAACAATAACAATAACAATAACAATAACAATAACAATAACAACAATAATAATTATTATTATTGTTATTGTTGTTGTTGTTGTTGTTGTTATTATTATTATTATTATTATTATTGGCCTAAATCTACACAGTTGAGCTGTTCAGGCGCAATAACGCGCGTTCTACGTCTCACGACCGCATCTTCGTGCTGACGAGGATAAAAAAGGGCAAGCGACTCCACTGTCTGACCCCTGCCAATCAAGTGGAGAGCTCCCTGGATAGTTACAATCCGATCTGTTGACTAAATCCTCTGTTCAGCGAAGCCTGAGCGTCCGGGGAGAACCCCTGCCTTTTATCCCCGTATTCAACCGCGGAAAAATTGCTCTTATTTGTTGCCTGTGTTTTGTAAGCCATTATACCGCACCCAAAAGACAATAGTGTTTCTTTTCGAATCTCCGTCAACAACCCCCAAACACATAGGCTACACACACACATGGATTTTCAAGACCTTCCTGTATAGTAAGAATTGCGCCACGCCCACCCAAACCCACCCTCTCCACTCATCACCCTCACGGCTGCAACAGCACAAAGAAATAGATCTACCTACTTCTGAAGCATTACCTCATTTTGGCCAGTGCACGATGCTCGACGCGCAATACACACTATCATGCTTTTTTGTGCTAATAATATCAAATGGGTCGTCAGTTTAGTGGCTGAATGAACGTGTTAAATATGAATAATAATAATTTTAGAATTTTTGTAAATTCTGTCTTTTCTAATGAAACGATAATATATTAAAGTAGACGTTCGAACGATTTTAGCAACATATTTGGTATACTCAGTATGTAAATTATGGAGATTAATAGGCTATAAAAATAATCTCGTACAGTAGGCTATATTGGTAATTGTGGAAGTGGACGTTAATATGGAGACAGTGAATTATACCCGCGATTCTGTTCTTTTATTTCAGCATATTTGCTGCAGGCAGTGGGGGCTACAGGAAGATGTAACATCATATTTCAAGGTTTCTCAGACTGCCTGCTCAGACTGGGAGAAAACATGGTGAACTACCCGAAGGAACTGGACGACAGAGACAACCTACGGACCATCTGTTCGTAAGTGAAATTTTTACCCTACAGCCTTCTTTTTGAGGAGAAGGGGGGGGGGGGGGGGGGGGGCGGTGTTACACCGTGACCCACTTAACTCCGGCTGAGATTGGGAGACAGATGGCACGAGACGAGACCTCCCTCATTAATTCTTAGGCTTGCTAACCAAAACCACCAGTAAGCGCACGTTACGGCACAGTGCGCAGTGCACATCTCACTCACTAATTGGCTGCCTCCATTGCATCGTCTTGAAGTATTGTTTAGCTATTGAAATTGATTGGCGGGGTGGCATTTTGTCATTTTGAACGCTCAAGATACAGGAATATTTCGCTTTTTAATTAATGTATAATGACCATTTCAGAATTTATACCGAATCAAAATATTTGACGGAGTTTTTTTTGGCATTTCTGGTCCGAATACGACTATGCACTCAGGGTAGTCTCCGTCTATCAATAATGTAAAATTAAAAACAGTCCAGTGGGTTCTGTACAACCCAGTACTCGCTCGTGTATTGTCGGTTCAATGGAACACTCCTGAGTGGTATAATACACCAATTTTACTCTGGGAAAATAAGTTTGCATGCATGAGAGTGAATGTAAATAGCTCAGATCAAGAGACGACTGTGGGCTAATTGGGTCTAATCCAGCTGGTCAGATACGTCTATTCGCTTATTCGATGCAGGACAAAGGAGAGGGAAGCCTTGATTTCCCACGGGGAGACGCGATTACAGCGGGAAGTTACTCCTGGTATGCCTAATTTACTGTATTTATTACTGGTGTATGGACTCGGCATAATTTTACCACACCTACCGATGATGGGTGGGTCGGAGTGTCACCTGAGCTCAAATGAATAATCAGAATTCGCATAAGCGAACTGCAAAATTGGAGGCGGAATCAGCTTTGAGGTTGTTTTCATCCGCAAAACGAACTAACTTGCCTTGGAATGTCACCAAAGACATCCCGGGTACCTAAAAATCATGGCATAGCAGTAGTCTTTCACGTTGTTTCGTCTTCAAAAACAACAAAAAGTCCACGTTGAGTTGTTGCCATTGGTTGCAAAAAAATTGCGAAAGGGTAATAATAATGATACAAAAACCAAAATTATACCTTATTAACATTTGGTACTGATCAACAGGCCTCCAAAATGATTTATGAAAAGCCACTTTGATTATTTTATTTGCAGATACTGGAATGACTTCAACATTTGCGCCAAAACCGCGCTCGCTGACTGCCCGGAAGAAGCAACGGATCTATGGGTAAAACTTCAAAAAGAATCCCGAAAACTGGAGTTCCGTGGCAGTCTTTTTGAACTGTGTGGAGGAGATAACGGGGCCCCCCGATCCACGGTGGCAATCGGTGTCACGGTGCTTCTGGCAGCACTTCCCATGCTTATAACATGGCTTGCTTTTTAAGGAAAAAGAAGAAAAGAAAAAAAAAAACTTCAACAATAGTGATGATCACTACCAACGTAATAATGTACATCTGTCGATTTAACACATTTTATTCATTGTAGCTTTACCGATATGGATTTATGTACTTCGGAAAATCACCTTCACTCAGAGGAGACATTCTTTTATTTATTTATTTATTTATTTGATTCATTTTTTTATTTAAAGATCGGTGTCCACCCCGCTTTCTGGGAATACTTCATCGTCGCTTTCAGAGCTGGCCTGGGGTTGTACTAATTTTTTTTAAATTTTATTTTATTATAATTTTTTAATCAAGGATATAACCACTTAGCACTACTTAAATCAAAATTGCAATGTTATTTCTCTGTATTTCCATCGTAATTGATTTCAGTTCAGTCTAAGCAAGCGATAGCCGACTTGCTCTGGTTCAAAACGGCCAAGCTGCTAAATCAGATTCACCTCCCTGAGAATTTTAAAAATTGTTCATCATTTTTGAAGAGACGGGCATGAAAATTAAAGTGTTCAAATTAATTTAATTACAAAATAATTAAGTTCGGGTCCCAGGTCTGCTTCCAATTGAATTTAATTTAGCCCTTTTTTATTTGCCAAATGTGTTATGCCAAGTCAAACTGGAACAAGTCGTGGTGGATTGCACAGTGACTTGTATTTCATGACTACACTCACCCATCTCGTTTCGACAAAAAGAGGACATACAAGTGACAAAAAGAAGACCTGGAGTTCCAGAAACTTGAGAAAGTTCGAGCGAACGGAGAGGAACGCGGTAAATAGGGGAAAACCATGGAAAGAAATCATGGCAACCGGATGTATATGGAAGCCAATACCGTCACCCAGGATCTCAAGAAAGAACAAAGAACTGTTGCCATCTTGCTCCTTTCCACCGTTAAGTTAGAATGTCGTCACGTAGGTTACATAGAGGAAAAAATGAATAAAATTAACGTTCTGTGTCACCTGGTGGCTGAAGAAAACACACAAGTTGAACGAAGTGGAATTTGCTAGCTTTATTTGATGTTGCCAAGGCATAGATCACGTTTCGCAGTCTTTCCAAGTATATGTATTTTGTTTGATTGTTTATGGGGAAGTTACTTATGATAATACAAAAAAAAAAAAAATCCAAAAAAACCATAGACAGCCTGCGGGAAACCGTGATGGCAATATGTATATCGGATGATTTTAAGACAGAGTGATTACTAAACCCAAGAGATATAGCATTCAGATTTCAACAAATTATTAAAATATATATTAAATAAACCATCTACTGTTTGAAACAACCGTGTGGTGTTCCTTTACGAAACAATTTGCCATTATAATCGGTAATTAAGTTTTAAAGAAACTCCATTTATTGTACAATAATTGCTCACAAAAATCACAAGCCCGACTGATACTACAGGAGGGGGGGGGGGGGGGGGGTCCATTATTTGAAAACGAATTCAATCATTTTAAAAACAATAATTTAATTGAGGGTCGGGATAATGCTTATTTTTTGACACAGACATCAGCTGTAGCCAGTAACAACGGTTGTTCTCGAATTTGCTGGCAACGCCCCGACTTAATTTTTTTTCTTTTTATTATAATTTTTTTATTCACAAGCAATTAATGAATTAATAAATTGCTGAAATTTCAGTCGGGAATCGAAAATTAGGAAAACTATGGAATCAAAAAAAATATCTGATAATAACAGAGACAATTTGATCCTAAATAGGCTAAGGTAGCCCTGAACATATGGCGTTAAGTTCCTTGCCATCGATCTGGCATCGTGTGGTCCCTAGCTTTGCCCTTTTTTTAGCAGATGGTGTATTTTCTAAGACGGCCAGAGAGAAGGGAAAAGCACCAGCTCTTGGAAATTGACTATAGTAGCCTAATAGTGATTCAAATAACCAATTGGCTTAGACTATTTGTAACTGAGTAAAATAGCAAATCTGCAAATCGATCGTACAATTCGCCAGTGTGTAGAAATTATAATACTTATCCTACGTAAACACGGACATACTATGGGCCAAATATTTACATGAACTTAAGCCTTGCCAATACACGAATAGCATGTACGGTCTTATGTGTAATTGACCTTGTAAATATGCATTTATCTGTAATCTTACTCTCAGAAAACATCTCCGCAAATCAATTCTGACAATAATGACCTTTTAGATTTAGATATATGAACTGATACCTATATCAAGAATTTTTTTTTTTTAATAAATAAAGAATTTTTTTTCCAAAAATTGATTTTACTACTACTACTGCTACTATTACTACTACTACTACTATAACCACCACTACTACAACAACAACAACAACAACAACAACAACAACAATAACAACTAATACTACTACTACTACTAATAATAATAATAATAATAATAACAACAACAACAACAACAATAATAATACCAATATATATTTTTGCCCATTTTAGCCCATTGGCTCGTAGGCCTTATTTATTTTCATACATCTCTTATCATTGTGTTTATCATGATAGCTTACTTCAAATTGCGTCTGAATATTAAATTATGTTCGCATCAAAACATTAGCCTAATTATCGACAAAATATCATTTTACTCCTGATTTCGAGGGCGTAAGCGGTAATTAAACACAATTTTACGGAAATCTCAAAGCAGCCTTTGAAATCCTTTGCATCTGACGCAATGTCTGGCATAAAGCGTCACTCATGTCGGCACATGTATCAATGTATTTCAGAACTATTATTTATGCCGTTAGTTTTCGAATCAAACGGGTTAGGCTACTTCTACGCTTTGCTGACGTATTCTTATGGTATCCTTTATCCAGTGGTATCCTTTAGAAGACCTAGGCTGCTGGGTGAAGAATGGCAAAATTGCTTCCCGGAAAGTAAAATAAAATATGTTAGATAAATATTCAGATCTTAGCAGGTTTTATCGTGCACTCTTGTCGCCACACGAATAATTTCAGAAAAAAAGATCTACCTGTTGAATTCTATATATTTTTTGAAACGATAAAGAGTGACCAAAAGATTAATTCCCATTGTCCTTTCAGAATAAGTGGTGATCTCTAGTTTACTCGTATTTTACTTCTAGTAATCTTGTTTACTTCACATCTCACATGGACACTGACTCTAGGCCAGCCAAATTGCATCTCGTTTTCATTTTGTAAACTGCCACCTTTGCTGGTTTCAAAGAAAAAGAGGAAATAACTGCCAACCCCAGAAAGAAAGACATAAAAAATGAAGGGTTGACTTGGGTTGGTTGGCATAGAGGTTGGTTGGCTCTCCTTCACTCACCTGTGTCACACGAGTCATTCATTGATACTGTTGCAAACATTTAAGTCTAAGATAAACCAGGGGTGGCCAACCCTACTCTATACCTTTCACCTTCTTGTCTTAACTTAAGTAGTTAAAAACTGAAAAATAGGGAAGACTAGGGAACAGCCTGACACTTTTAGTAATTTGTTTCATTGTAAAATATCTGCAAATTTCAGTCAATAGTTCTCATACAAGTGCAAGACAAATCCTTTGCTAAAATTATAGACCATCAAAGCTGCTAAAATGACTTTTCAGATGATCAGAGTCCAACAGAAAGTACAAGTGCAAATACTGTACTTGGCGAAAGGGCAAGTTTTAACAGCCTGGGGACACGTTTGGAAAATGGCCTGGAAATTGTATCCAGGTAAATGCAACTTTTATCATTCAATTTTTAAATCTCTGATAGGCAACAATGTAGAATGGGTCAATATTTTCTGTAACTAACTGCATATGACATCAACCATATTAAATTGTGTCTTCACATGCCATGGATTAAAGGAGTGCCCCATTTTCTTACTGTAGCTTATATATGAATTGGTTTTAATATGTCATGTTAAACATAGAACATCCGATCTCGGATTAAGCTATGGCACCTTATGCATTTCTAATTGACAGGAGCATGTTCTGACACAGCATTAAGTCTCTCCCAAGCTACATGGCTGTACTTAGGAATTGTTTCTGCTCGCTAAAGTCTTGGGTTGAAACCATATCATCTAAATGAGGTAAATGGAGTATATCTGGAGCCCACGGTGTTTACACAGGGCAATAATGCAAAAAACCCATGGATGAGAAAAAATTTACCAGTGAAGCAAAAATAAACTGTTGTTAAAATCAAAGTTCTCAGATCAGCACATCATTCATCCACGAGAAGAACAATGTTATAGCATAAAAAATGCCATCCATCCTCAAATCAGCCACATGAAATTCCCATGTTTCAACACACATTGTGTAAGGTTGTTGCCCGGTCACCTTTTCAGCACAATGCTTTTTGCCAACAAACCATATTACAGAATGGATCAATAAGAGACATGTGATTGGCTGATTTGAAGTTCAGGTTGCTTTTGTATTTTGCCATAAATTAGTGATCCTTTTAAAGATTTTGGGCCGCACGGTGGCACAGTGGTTCACTCTGTTACCATGCAATTAGGAGGTTCAGCTGGACTGGACCTCTCCGCCTGGTGTTTGCAGTGTTCTCCCTGGGTATGAGTGGGTTTTCTCTGGGAACTCTGGTTTCCCCTTCGCCAAAACATATAATCTAAAGAAGCACTCATACCAGTGCCCCTGACTAAAGCTCTGGCTTTAGTTCTGGAGTTGATCCCCAGGCGTCCTGTGGCTGCCCACTGCGCCAAAGTATCTTATCTTATCTTATCTTATCTTATCTTATCTTATCTTATCTTATCTATGCCCATGAAAAATATTAGTTTATCATCCTTTTAATCTGAAAAATGTGATGTGGGTGGGTGGATTATTTGTTTATTTTTTGATTTTTTAGTGACTATATTCTGACATAGAGTTTACTTATGCGTTCAAGGCACATTTTTCTACATTTCTAGACCCGCTTACTTCCCAGTACTTGACTGTCTTGAGAACAACACAGGAACATAACTTTTTCAAGTAAATGGCTTAAGCGTCCGTCTATGGGTATATGCTTATCGTTAGATCTTGAGCATCAATATGAATTGACAACATGGGGACATCATAATAGTTCAAGTTCTTCAAGTTTTGTTTTTTCAAAATTGTACTTATGTCATATATCTAGGGGTAAGTGAGGTATCATGGCCATGAGCTTTTCCCCACAAGATAGTGCATACATGGCAACTCTGGTTCTGAGATCACATACTTTGTGTTACCCTCCGGGCCTATTGCTTTTTTCCCCTGCAATCTGACTGTCTGCATCAGTTGGATCCCTAAATTGATTTCCATTATTCAGTTATCGTCCCATCACCTCAGACCACCTGTGCATTTCTACTCCCTTTCCCTCACCTGTTATTCATTGCATCTACTATAGTTCCTGTCTTTGTATTCTCCAGTGCCAGATCTTCTTTCCAGCATTTATACTCCATGTTCCCTCCTAATTCTGGCTACTTCTTTTACCCTGTGTTCTTGTCGTTTGCTTCCTCGTCTTCTGTCTCCCAACTTAGAGTCTATATTCTTCTCCCGTGTGTTTCCTCCCCTTATTGAATAGACTTTGGGGATTCAACCCTAGACTCACAACCATGCCTCAGCCATCTGCCCAAGCATAGTTTGCCACCGCCTGACCTTTGCCTGCCCATTGACTATGTCTTGTCTGCCTGCCACTGCTATGTCTGCTGGTGCTCGACTTTGAATTGTTTGAGCATTCTAATAAAACTCTGGGGATCGTACTCTTGGGTCCCGCACGTGACTTTATCCACCCTCCCAACAGAACAATCTGGAAAACAGCAGACTTAAAGTTCAGTAGTGGAACTGCAGGACCGGGAGTAGTCCCAGCTGTGCCTCTAAGGATATTGGAGAAGGGCTGCAATGGAGGACCCTGACACAGTGGCTCCGAGGTTCGTGACTGCCAAGCTGTGGCTGAGGAGTTTGGCACTTGATTGGGCTAAGGACTTCCTCTCGGAGTCTCAAGCTCCCAGCCTCCATTCTCAGCATCCTCAATTCCTGGCCTGGCCTCCAGTCCAGCTCCAGCGCCTTGATACATACAAGCACCAACTTGCTTGCAGCTAGCAAGGCTTGAGATTTGTAAGCCTGGTTTTAAGTCCTGCTATTAGCCCCATTCCTAGTTTAGCCTTCAGCTCGGTTTCCATCCCAGCCGCCAGTCTGGCCATTACTTCATTCTGGAAACCCGCCTGACCCTGGAGGGTCCCTGTAGCTCCTGCCAGCCTGCCGGGCGTTGCATCAGGAGACCCAGGAAATCACTGTTTCAAGGGGCCTTCAGGCTAAAAGCCAGAGATTTGACACTGCAGCCATCCCAGGATCTGGATCCCTCACTGCAAGTTGCCTAGGATTTAGATTACACATTTCAGCTGCCCCAGGATCCAGGTCCCACATGGCAGCTCCTCCAGGCTGCTGCTCCCACGCTGCAGCAGTCCAGTATCCAGATTCCACACTGCAACAGCTCCAGAATTTGAATTTCGCATGGCAGCCACCTCAAGCTCCAGAATCCATGCTGCAGCCATGTCAGGCTTCAGATCTAGCATAGCAGGTGCTCCAGGCTCTGGAATCCGCATTGCAGCCACTTCAGGACTCAAATTCCATGCTGAAGTCACTCCAGCATCTGGATTCTCTGCTGCGGCCACCCCAGTATCCAGATTCTGAGGTGCCATCGCCCCAGGATCTGGGTTCCATGCTCCTGTAACTGCACTACAGCTACTTCGGACTCAAGTACCCCGCCTAGACAGAACTCAAGCTCCAGTGCCCAGCCCAAAGACTCCTCAATCTCTTTTGCCTATCCCAGTGGGGCCTCAAGCTACATTGCCCAGCCTAGAGGGGCATTAAGCTCAAATTCCCAGCCTTGAGGGGCCTCATGCACCAGTGCCCGGCCCATAGTGGCCGGAAGTTCCGATGCCCAGCCCAGAGGTGCCTCAAGCTCCAGTACCGGGCCCAGAAGGGCTAAAGCTCTAGTTGCTGGCCTCCAAGGGCCTCTAGATTTGTTTCCTGGCCCAGAGGGGGCTTAAGGACAGGTTCCAGGGCCTAATATCCTCGTGCTCCAATGCCTGGCCCAGAGTGACCTCAACCTGTAATGCCTAGCCTGTGGAAGATTGTGATTGCAGTCACTTTAAGTCAAATCAAACATAGACAATCTATACAGTTACTGCCGTTATTTCCCCTGATTTGCCCAATATTTTCCCATTTATGTTTTTATTCTTGGCTACAGCAGTGTAGGCTATTAAAATTTATAATTGATCACATTTCTTTACCTTGAATGGAACAGATACGAATTTTCTAGACATCCAACCAATGAACCTTTCTGACCAGCTCCTTCCTTCGGCACTGTTGCTATGAGCCCCATGAAGTGCAGCATTGACTATAGGACAGCAGAAGTTCAAGCACCACTCTCTCGCACATATACTGAATATATTGTGGTTTGTTCCTTACCGAATGCGTCCAACTTGTCCGACAAAGTCGTCCAGAGAGGCCTGAACTATTTCACAAAAGGATAAATCCATGATATCAACATTTTTAATGGAATGGATGATACACAAGATACAAGAATGACCACAAAGTGCTGGTAATTGATACAGAAAAGCCAAACACCCAATACTACACATTCAACCATACTGCATGTGTAAAGCAGGGTAAATAGTTTTCATACGTTTGTTGTCATCACTGAGCTTCAGTATGCTATCTAATGTCAGTTGGCCATGGGTCAGACAATACGCTAGCCAGACTTTGTATAAAATCATACAAGCGGCCTGGTGCATAGACCTTACGTGCTACTTTCTCTTGCGGCCTGGCATCTGTTTTTTAGGATTCAGGACTCTTGTGGACAAATTGGCTTGGGATTCAGGACTCTTGTGGACAAATTGGCTTGATCATGTGATGTTTTTATGGAAACACCATAGCAACATGATGACATCATAATGGCACATTGTTCACATATAAAAGCGAAGTGGACTTTGATCACGCGACTGAGTCATTTCCAGGCCACTTTCCTCTGATTGGCCTGACATACATGCAAACACGCAGACAGAGTCCACTCAGCATTGCTTTAAGGTGGCTGTCACTGAGACGCTTTCTCTAGCAGTCTGGAATCTGTTTTTTTGGGATTCAGGACTCTTGTGGACGAATTGGCTTGGTCACGCGATGTTTTTATGGAAACACCAAAGCAACGTGATGTGGCATCATAATGGTGCACGTGATGACATCATAATGGTAACGTTATATAAATAACTCAGAGTCCATTTAGCTATTATATTATAGATTATGCAATGCAGCTAACTCTTAAACAAGCGATATTAGATATAATCCAGGTATAAATCTAATAATCGTTATATCGGTGTTTTCCTCCAAACCATTTTTAATAACAAGCTAACTTTACTCATTTCCATTTGTTGATCTTATTCACATTGAGTCACGTGGAAGGCCTTCCACATGCCTTAATCCACCGCAAACTCTTATCCAACAGCATTTTTGGCCGTGGAAAAATGATTACTCGAAGGTATCTCTTGTCAGTATTTTACGTTCCTCAAGCGCATCTAAGGACCATTTTCGATAAAGTCAGACACCTCGCGAATTACCTATGGTTATTGACTGCATTGATTGTGGGACAATGTCGCAGTGTGTCGGGGTAGGCAGGACCTTGGTAAGATAAATCAATCTGATCGGTAATTACCTCCGCCAAGGAGGTTATGTAATTGTTGGAATCTGTTTGTTTGTTTGTTAGTTAGTTAGCAACACTACGGAAAAACTAAGGGACGGATTTACACAAAATATTCATAGTAGGTGGGAATTGGTCTAACTTCGATCCAATTAGATTTTGGGCCAGATCCGAAAGGGATTCTGGATCCAGGAATTTTTTTAAAGGATAGTTTTACCTTGCAAGACAGGGCACTTTTTAACATTGGCAAATAACTTGAAAAATACAGGGAGTTATTTGTAACTAAAATTCAAGGGAATACATCTCCATGAGGGCTGCCAGATACAAGGACGTTATCTGGATCTCATGATTCTTCTGGATCTGATGGCTGAAATCAGGATTTTCATAGGAGTCGCAATAATGGAGTGATTGTGTCATTACAAATGGGGATAGAAACATGCAATTAGTTTTATTATAAAAGCAGTTGCAAGTGAGTCCTTCCGCACTTCCAGCTGAACATTCTCACACTGCATGTGAGACTACCAAAACTACGGAGACTGCGGAAATTACTGTTGCTTCTATTTACAACCATGCCACGTTCAAAGTCGAGCAGTGCTGCGCAACGACGAAAGCAGAGTGCCTAGTGTAAGAGATGTGTGTAAGCGTGAAGGCAAGAATCTGAGCATGCATGTGTGTGACTGTGTGTGTGTATGTGGGCAAGCATGCACACACACTGTCACACACATGCATGCTCAGATTCTTGGCTTCACGCTTCCACACATGTCTTACACTGGACACCAGTAAATGTTTAAGTGACCAGTATATGTTTCATAAATGACTGAAGCAGCTGGGGGGGACTGCTGGGCCTTAGCGGAGTTATGCGCTCACCGAGTCCTCTTGTTATTTGCTGTTATTGGATGTTTCCGACCTAGCTAGGTAGATAGTTACTGTTTGTATTTTTGACTTGAGATGTGAGACTTGGTATTTAGTTAGTAGGGCAACAGTTACATGAGTCATCCATTCGGTTAGGTTGGAATTTTAAACAGTAAGGTATATCGGAGTTCTCCACCCACCCCAGTTTCTCCTGGGCGTTGTAGCTGCCCGAGACTAGCTAGTAAGCTACCGCTGATATTGTGTAATGGTTATTGGCATTTTATGTTCATCACTAAGCTGGGTATTGGAGGCTCTCATCTGAGTACAAAATCTGGAGAAGTCAGTCTGTGATTATCTGCCCAGTGATATTTTTAAACTAGTATATTAATAGTACCGGGACTATATAAAATCAAGTCAACCAGCTGAGTGCTTATTACATATCGAATTTGTCTCAATTTGGTATTTCGTTTTTGTTAACTGAAACTATGCCCCTGCCCAAAGAGGCTTATTATTCATTTACATATTTTCCCCATGGTTTCTATTATGACTGCTGCTTAGTGCTTCACAGGTTAATAAATTGTGGTTCCTCAGCTTCTGTCTTTGCAATAATAATTTTTTTTTGTTATCTAGGGTGAGCAATGTCATTACGTAGGGGGTTCAAAATGTGGCCAAGAATATGTGACGGTTGCAGAATGATCGCACTTCTGGAAAGAGATTTTCACGGTGGGTTTGTCTGCCACCCGTGCCAGCTAATTGAGCATCTGATGAGCAAGATCCTTGATCTTCAGGACCAGTTGGCGGCACAACATAGTTCACAATCAGTAGAGTTCCTAGAGGAACTGAATAGTATGTCATTTAGAGAAATGGTGTGTATGCCCAGAGCAGGCAGGGAGAGAAAGTTGGGTGACTGTGGGACATTAGCACAGGACAGGGTGTGCACGCCGTACAGTGACATCTCCTCTAGTTGTTGAGGTGTCCAACTGATTCCGGCCCTTGCAGGAACTCAACTTGGCCCCTGACCCTGAGAGTGAGGGGATTGGTGAGCATCAGGGCAGCCTGTTGGCGTCATCCCCTCAGAAAAGGGAGTTAGTGATAATGGGGGACTCAGTCATTGGAGGAATAGACAGTTTAGTCTGTTAGCACATCAAGGAGTCTGGTACGGTGTGTTGCCTGCCTGGTGCCAAAGTAGGAGACCTCCTGGAGCGTGCAGACAAGCTCCAGGCCATAGTAGGGAGGGATCCAGTGGTCACGGTCCATGTTGGGACTAATGACATAGGTAAGGGTAGGTTTAAGGTTCTGCAAGACAAATTTTAGGAATTAGCTGAGAAGCCTAGGAGCAGATGCTCCACGGTAGTTTTCTCCGGGATTCTACCGGTACCACGTGCAAGCAGAGGGAAGCAGAATGTTATCTGGAGGATTAACATGTGGCTACAAACCTGGTGTAGGAAAGAGGGGTACAGATTTATGGGGCACTGGAACAACTTCTGGGACAGGGGTGACCTGTTCAAGCCGGACAGGCTACACCTGAACCGGAGGGGTAACTTTGCATTGGGTCAGCTTAAGTTGAGGGTAGCAAAGGGTTATATGAGCCCCTGAGGACAAGAGTGGTCTAACTCCATTTTTCATAGTTTTGAGATAATCTATTCCAAAGTTCAAGCCCTGGATAAAATTCAGGACACATGTAGGGTATACCATCTGTTGTCAGCCTGAGAGTTAATGGCCATGTTTTTCAAGATAACACAACTTTTCTCCACAAGAATAATGTTTCAGGGGTTACTTTCTCTAAATTTTCTGAACAAGGCCCTTTTTATAAGTTAGACCACTCTTGCACTGGCTGTCTTAACAAATGTAACCGACTTAAGACAATTAAATTAATAACTCAATTTCAATAACACGATAATAGCTTTAATTTTAGGCATTCTTGGAATTCAAAACACAGAATAACAAGAAAATACAGATCAAAAGTGAAACATTGTAGAGAATTATAGAATTAGTAATGTTGAGGTACTGGAGTCACTTGGGACTAGTGATCACTCTACTGCTAATTTTGATGTTTCATGGGAAGTTAAAAAGTCTTTGAAAACCAAAATTTCCAATTTTTAGTGAACAAACTTTGACAGGATGCGCTCATATCTAAGCGAAATAAAATGGGAGACACTCCTGGACTGTGAGTCTGTAAATGAGATGTGGGAAAGATTTAAGGTGGTTTTACTTCATTCACAATGCAAATTAATTCCAAAAGTTTCCAAAAGTTAGCTGAAAAAGTAGAATTCTCAGTGGATGACCACAGCTATTTGTAGGCGTTTGAGGGAAAAGAAGAATCTTCATAAGATGTACATAAAGGATAACAATGATAATACTAAGGCTGAATACTGTAAAATGCGGGCTGTGGTAAAAAAAAAAAAAGAGCAGAGGAATGCCAGAAGACTGTATGAAAGGCAAATTGCAGAAGGGGCAAAAACTAACCCTTAGCGCTTGTTTCAGTACTGTAGCAGAAAAAGGAAAGTCAAAGAGGAGATTAAGTGCATAAAGAATAAAGATGGATCGCTGCTATATGATAACAAGGATATTGCGGATACCTTAAACAGTTACTTTGTTGAGAATCTTACGTCAGAGCGAGGTTTTATTCGGCCAGAGGGCATGTCCAATGCTCAAGATTATTTAGCGGAAATTGAGGTTAGGGATAATGAAGTATTGGATAAGTTGCATAAACAAGTTGGCGGCGGGTCCTGATTGGTTACATCCTATAGTGCTCAGGGAAGTTAGTGAGATCATCTTTAAACCACTTTCCTCTACCTTCAGATGGTCTTTAGAAACTGGAGAAATACAAAATGAATGGAAGCAGGGCAATATAATACCAATACATAAGAAAGAGGACCGTACTGAGCCAGGAAATTACACACCGGTCAGTTTAACTTGCATTGCTTGCAAAATGCTGGAATCTATCATAAAGGATGAGTTGGAATTATCTCTTGAATGTAGTAATATCTTGAGGGATAACGAACAAGGTTCCTGTTAGGGAAGGTCATGTCTAACAAACCTTCTGTAATTCTTTGAAGAGGCCTCATAAGAAGACTTATGATCAGAGCAGGGCTTATGACATTATTTGTTCCTCATTGACCTTGATAGGAATATTGAGAGCAAATTGGTTAAATTTGTAGATGATACTAAATTGGGAGGTTTGGAAAATAGTTTAGAGTCCACTAAAGTGATTCAGATTGATTTGGATAGAATCCAGAATTGGGCAGAAATGTGGCAAATAAAATTTAATGTAGCGAAATATAAAGTTGCACATATAGGCACTGAGAACATTAGACAGGATTACTTCATGGGAGGTTTAAAACTGGATTGTGCTCCACGTGAAAAAGATCTGGGAGTGATTGTTGACCAAACCCTCACAGGTTCTAGCCATTGTGTCCTAGCAGTTTAAAAAGCCAAGCGGATGCTGGGGTACATTGCAAAAAGTACTGAGTACAAATCCAATGAGGTCATACTTCCCTTGTACAACACATACATCAGACCACATCTAGAGTATTGTGTACAGTTCTGGGGTCCATACTTTAAGAAAGATATAGAGGCTCAAGAAAAAGTTCAGAGAAAGCTAATTCCAGGTATAAAAGATGAAAGCTATGAGAAGAAGCTGAAGATCCTTAATCTTTCTAGTTTTAGGAAAAGAAGATTTAGGGGTGATCTGATTGAGTTCTTTCAATATGTTAAAGGGATTAACAAAGTGAATTATTTTGGATTCCTTCAGCCAAGTTTTGTTAGTATAACTCAGGGTCACAAATGGAAGTTGACTAAGGGTAAATTTAGCACTGACATTAGGAAATATTTTTTCACCCAAAGAGTAATTTCGATGTGGAATAGCTTGCCTGACCATATTGTTGAGGCAAAAACCTTGGGAATTTTCAAGAGCAGGCTTGACTTAAAGTTAGATACCATTCAGTCTTTGGGTATCTGAAGTGATATATTCACAATAGAAAAAAAAAAATCTGGCGAGTCTAGTTGGGCTGAATGGCCTGTTCTCGCCACTCATGTTCTGCTCTGTTCAAATGGGAATCTAATGGCACTGTGACCTTCACCTTCAAGTGACCTTGAAAGGTCTAACTCAGCATCACCACTTTTCCGAGTGCTCTAGCAGCCAAACGGTGCAAGATAGACCCATAGTTACTATTGAAGACTAATAGGAAGTCATATAATTGAGAATCTAGCACCATGACCTTGACCTTCAAGTGACTGCAAAAGGTCACAATGACAGATCGTCATATTTTGAAACTCTGTGATTGGGAAACCGGCTGAGATATGCCCTACGTTATATTCAATCATAAATAGGAAACCATATATGGAGACCAATTGCACCATGACATTGACCTTATCATGGCATTAAGGGCGAGGCATTGGCTTTCTGGACACACCCTCTAGTAAATGTTTCGGTTCGTTGTTAATGTGTCAATTAAAGTTTATCTAGTTTTATGAGCAGAACTGACATAGCCCACATTACACACACAAATTGAGGCTGCTGTCTCAGAGAGTAACTCCGGGCCTGTAGATGGCACTCTGGGAGGGATGTGGGCAAGAACTATACAGGGCTGGCAGAGAAGAAGAGTCTTGAATGCCAGTGTACAATCCCTGAACCTGTTGTCCTGTCTCTCCTTTCACTCCAAGGTTAAGGGAATGTGTTTTATGCTGCGCTTCAAGTTCCCCTAGATTAAGAGGCCGGTAATATATCCATGCTATATTGAAACTAGCTCTTCCAGTCTCCATGTATGTTTTTTTTCCAGGGCACTGCTTCAAAGGATGTAAGCCCCTGAGCATTCCGCTTGCTTGTAATGCATTTTCTTCTCTGGGATTTTGCCTTTGCTGGTGGCCAGTCAATTCTATGGGCTCTGACGTTTCCAATGAGCCCTCAACTAACATAATTGCACAAACATAGCCTGAGATGCAGCCTAAAACTAGAGCCTCTCTAATTTTCAGTACAATTATCTGCTAAACATTCAAAAGTCATTATCAAAGTCTTTTTCTGACTTATACCATTGCGCACAGGCACTAAGACAGGCAGCAGTACAAACGATAAATCGGAGTACATAATGTGTTTTCTTGACTCACTCCTTTTATATCAGGAATTTGACAACGAGTAAACGGTCAGCTGATGTAACCTTTTGGTTAGGGTGATGCGCTCTCCCGTGGGAGACCAAGCTTCAAATCCTGGGTCGGCATGCACCTACTTAGGCAGTAAAAGCATTATTCTTGTGAAAAATAATTGCTCAGGTTTTTGTTTTTACTTTTTACCATTTTACCTTATCTATGCATTCATACCCACATGGAAAGAATCTATATGAACATATATGCGCATATATGCAACCTATATGCCGCATATATGCCGCACATATACAGCATATATGCCGCATTTAGGCCGCATATAGGCCAAATTCAGGTACATATATGTGCATATAGGTCTCCTGTATCGCTTCTTTATATCCACATATAGGCCCTATGTACATACAAGGTATATGTCTCCTATATAGCTCATATACCCAGTGGCATGTTCTGTTTGTCATAGCTCATATCTCACTTTTGCAACAGTCATACATGATGCCTAGCTCATATTTTTATTCTTAAGGTTATATCTGCATATAAGTGCGAAGTCCTTTACAGAAATAACAAGAATTTCATGCAATAACTTATTAATTGCATGTGAACACGTGAAATTGGCATCACATTCGATCTTAAATACATGTTGACATGTAACAACGGTATGTTATGTGTAAACCAGTCATTATTAACTCTGGCAAATGAGATGAGACAAAAGGCTATGATATCAACACAAATATCTAATACTATTTGTTACATTTTATTTCCCGAAACATTAACAATAACAAGGTCATCCATTCTTTCTTGACCATACTTATTTCCACTCTATGAAGATTGAGTTATGTATTGTGGAAGAGAAGGAAATGTATAAAAGCAGAATGGTTTGATAATGTTAATTTCATCAATTAAACATTTTTTCAAGTTTAAGTCACTGCCAGATTCACACACTTGATAAAATTGGATTCACATCATTGCAGCTCATGCACATCCACTGAAAGGTTAAACACAACACTGTTACATCCACCAAATGCAGTGTTTTCTATCTTTTCTGTGATGCAGTTTCTAGATGAATATGGCTCAGAGGTCCTTAGTCTAAATGTAGCAAAATAAAATAAAAAATAACAAAATAAAAGTACATAGAAGAACATACATTCAAGTAAACATACCTGTCTAAAGTAATTTTCATCCCCACGTCTATTTGAGCATTGCACCTTGGTTAATGAATTTGAAGACAAAGTCTACATTTCTGTTCACAGTTTTAATGATCAGGCACTTTTATCTGAGATCCTTGTATAGCAACTAAAGGTCCCAGACTTTTTTCCTACAGCGATGAAATAACAAGGATTCTTAAATTTCCACACGGAAAGAGCCTATATAAACATATCGGTTTTAATCCCCGCCTCGTATCAATCAGCAGTGGTCATCAGCTCTTTTCAGAAGTAGCGCGCAATTGGCCAATGCGCTACAGGGATACAAATTGAGAAGGGTCTGCTGGGAAGGGTTATGCAGATTAGAGTTCCCCATGGTGCCTCCTGTTGGCCAGACGGACGCTCATAAAGAAGATTCTGAGCACATTATTGATTAGGTATCCTCTGCCCTCATTCTGACTTTGCGAAGTCTCAACCAGTGAATATATGAAATGTAGTGGTGAATAGGCATGGGCTTCGAAGGAGAACCGCAACCTGAGTACACCCTCCTGAGTTGGCAACGGGGGACTGCATATGCAAAAAAGCCTAAATCCTTGGACACAGTTCCCTAATTGGAAATTCCAGATTCTGGTAGGTTGCCAAATTAAGAAAAAAAAGAACATATAGGTTTACATATCAAGCCGCACATATGTGACATACATAAAATTGGCCATTTTCATATATTATAGGTACATATATGTACCTATAATATATGAAAACGGCCAATTTTATGTACAAAACCCAAAACCAGTGTAGTTGGCACGTTATGTAAACCGTAGATAAAAACAATACAATGATTTGCCAATCCTTTTCAACTTATATTCAATTGAATACACTGTAAAGACAAGATGTTTAATGTTCAAACTGAGAAACTTTATTATTTTTTTTGCAAATAATCATTAACTTAGAATTTAAAGGCAGCAATACATCGCAAAAAAGTTGGCACAGGGGCCTTTTTACCACTGCGTTACATCGCCTTTCCTTTTAACGACACTCAGTAAACGTTTGGGAACTGAGGACAGCAATTTTTGAAGCTTTTCTGGAGGAACTCTTTCCCATTCTTGCTTGATGTACAGCTTAAGTTGTTTAACAGTCCGGGGTCTTCGTTGTCGTATTTTACGCTTCATAATGCGCCACACATTTTCAATGGGAGACAGGCCTGGACTACAGGCAGGCCAGTCTAGTACCCGCTCTCTTTTACTACGAAGCCATGCTTTTGTAACAAGTGCAGAATGTGGCTTGTCATTGTCTTGCTGAAATAAGCAGGGGCGTCCATGAAAAAGACGTTGCTTGGATGGCAACATATGTTGCTCCAAAACCTGTATGTACCTTTCAGCATTAATGGTGCCTTCACATATGGGTATGTTGCCCATGCCTTGGGCACTAATACACCCCCATACCATCACAGATGCTGGCTTTTGAACTTTGCGCCTTTAACAGTCTGGATGGTTCTTTTCCTCTTTGGTCCGGAGGACACGACGTCCACAGTTTCCAAAAACAATTTGAAATGTGGACTCGCCAGACCACAGAACACTTTTCCACTTTGCATCAGTCCATCTTAGATGAGCTTGGGCCCAGCGAAGCCGGCGGCGTTTCTGGGTGCTGTTGATAAATGGCTTTCGCTTTGCATTGTAGAGTTTTAACTTGCACTTGCAGATTTAGCGACGAACTGTAGTTACTGACAGTGGTTTTCTGAAGTTTTCCTGAGCCCATGTGGTGATGTCCTTTACACACTGATGTCGGTTTTTGATGCAGTACCGCCTGAGGGATCGAAGGTCACGGGCATTCAATGTTGGTTTTCGGCCTTGTCGCTTACGTGCAGTGATTTCTCCAGATTCTCTGAACCTTTTGACGATATTACGGACCGTAGATGATGAAATCCCAAAATTTCTTGCAATAGCTCGTTGAGGAATGTTGTTTTTAAACTGTTAGACAATCAGCTCTCGCATTTCTTCACTAAGTGGTGACCCTCGCCCCATCCTTGTTTGTGAATGACTGAGCATTTCAGGGAAGCTGCTTTTATACCCAATCATGGCACACACCTGTTCCCAATTAGCCCGTTCACCTGTGGGATGTTCCAAATAAGTGTTTGATGAGCATTCCTGAACTCTCTCAGTCTTTTTTGCCACTTGTGCCAGCTTTTTTGAAACATGTTGGAGGCATCAAATTCCAAATGAGCTAATATTTGCAAAAAATTACAAAGTTTACCTGTTCGAACATTAAGTAACTTGTCTTTGCAGTGTATTTAATTGAATATAGGTTGAAAAGGGTTTGCAAATCATTGTATTCTGTTTTTATTTACGATTTACACAACGTGCCAACTTCACTGGTTTTGGGCTTTGTATGTCACATATATGCAAAACCTATATGTGGCCCTATATTAAAACCTATATGTTTATATAGGTTCTTTCCATGTGGGTAACTTCGTTTATTTGCTTTTTTATTTTGAAATAAATCTGCTCCAGTTGAATCAACCTTCAATTTCTTTGTATGTATTTTCTTTGAATGGGAAAATGTATACAGGAATGTCTGGCAGAAATAATAATAAACAATATATATCAAAAATTGTTTTAATTAAATAAGTGGGTGTATTTGGTTGGAATGTATGTCTGTAGTGACATATAAGTGAAATTAAATTAGTTTGATAGTTTAGTACTAGAGAAATCTGAAATAGCACACAAGGTATCCAAACTGCCGATTTGGAGAAGCCACCAAGACATATTCCTCTCTAATTTTGCTCTGATTTACTTGATTAGAATAAACTTTGGCACAGATAATGATGAGATTTCAGACTGCAACTTAATAATTTCAAAAGACATAAAAGTAAATTTTTGTTTGACAGAAATTTAATATTTCATTTATGCTGTGTTCCATCTGCAATTAATCAGACTCAGTGACATATAAACTGATTTTTACACCATGATAGAAATCCACAAGGTGTTACGTTTATTATGATACCAAGATTATTCAAATGGCCCAAGCAGTTGCAGAGGTATACTCATTTCATTTTGGGCTTGTCATTTTCGAACCAGAGGCTCAGGGCTTTAGCGGTTAAACAAAATTGGTGCAACGAATATAGCATGGGGTTTTCCAAAGTGCTCAAGCTGTTTGAATTTTAAATGAGCTAAAACCTTGGCATTCTATTTTGTTGAATGTCGTAAAAATTCTAATACAGAGGCGGCCTGCCAGGAGAGGGTGCTGGGGCGCTGCCCCCCTTAAAATATCAAGAGATGAAAATTTACTTAAACATATTAAATACAATTTAGTCATATAATGCGAATAATTATTAAATAAACGTGTTTTTCAGTCTGTGAGCGCCTGTCAACAGACCCTTAATATCGGTTACAAATGGTATTTGGTTGATTTCTCTGTATGCATATACTTCCTGGGTGAGGGGCACCGACCAAACGGTACCTTATGGTTAAATCTCAAAGGGTGCATCTCAAAGCCTAGGCTGCATCCTTCGAAGGCTGCATTTTTAGGGGTTGTCACGTCATTCTATCTGCCAAATGATGTAATGTAATTTCATCTCCGTTAAACAGCTTTGGTTTAAGTGAGTCGTCACTGGTTTCCCCAACCTTAACCTTAACTCTAACACCTAGGTCTATTTTTAACCCCAAACTTAACCTTGTCCCTTACCCAAATGTCAGTTTGGCAGAAGGAATTGAGCGACAATCCCTAAAAATGCAGCCTTCGAAAGCTGCAGCCTACACTTTGAGAAGCACCCATCGTGTAGGCTGTATCCTGTGAATGCTGCATTTTTAAGGGTCGTCACTTAATTTCATCCGCCAAATTAACGGAACCTCATGTCATCTCCGTTAAACAGCTTTGTTTTAAGCGAGTCGTCACTGGTTTCCTTAAGTTTAACCATAATTGTAGCCCCTGAACCTAAACCAACCCTAAATTTAACCTTGGGTGTATCTCAAAGTGAAGGCTGCATCATTTGAAAGCTGCATTTTTAGGGGTCGTCAATTATTTCCATCTGCGAAACATTTAGGGTAACGGACAAGGTTAAATTTAGGGTTAAGTTTAGAGCTAGGTTTAGGGTTGGGGGTTAGTGTTAAGGTTAACCAGTGACAACACACTTAAAACAAAGCTGTTTAAAGGATATGAAATGAAGTTACATTAGTTTGGCGGATGGAACTAATAAGTGACGACCCCTAAAAATGCAGCCTTCGAAGGACGCAGCCTACGCTTTGAGATGCACCCAATGTAAGCTCTGTAATGTGAATATAGGCCACTAGATGGCAGTATTTACCTTTTTTTTTTTCAGCGCAGACTGGAGCTATGTTTGGACATGTTTCAGACATGTCTGGGGCAAGTCCCCGAAAATTAAAAAAAAAAAAGTCTAAATGTGGGTGGGGTCTGCAAAAGAGTATATAAGGAGTAGAATTGAGACAGTAAAGTAGTAGGAGAAATTGCAAGGAGGAGGACACAAGTGACCAGACCTGTCATTCTGTTTAAGACCTGTGAAGCTTATAGTGGATTTTTGCCTGGGTTAGAGCATTTTCCTCAGAAAAGGACATCACCAATCAACCCACAAAAGGGACTGTAAATATTTCTGTTTTTTTTTTGTATATATTCAATCTTGGTCTTTAGTTGTAGGTTAGTGTTAGTCTTTGTCTGTTAATTAAATTTGTTTAAGTTTTTAAAAAAAGTGTCTGTCATCCCTTGCTGTTGCTGTTGTGTTGTAAATTGTAATAACAAATTGGGGCCATAACAGCTCTCAAAGTGTTGGTGAGCACGTGACCCGAGGCTGCTGTGTCATTTGGTGCATCTCAAAGCCTGCATCCTTCTGCCTTTTTAGGGGTTGTCACGTCATTCCATCTGCCAGACTGATGTAATGTCATTTCATCTCTGTTAAACAGCTTTGGTTTAAGTGAGTCGTCACTGGTTTCCCCAACCTTAACCTTAACTCTAACACCTAGGTCTATTTCTAACCCCAAATTTAACGTTGACCCTTACCCAAATGCCAGTTTGGCAGATGGAATTGAGCGACGACCCCTAAAAATGCAGCCTTCGAAAAAGGCAGCCTACGCTTTGAGAAGCACCCATCGGTTTCTTCAGATTTTCTTAGGGTGCGCAGTTCTGTACGCCCCAGGTACTCCCACTTTTATTGGTAGCGATTTGGTATTGTTTTAATGTTTTTTGATCTAATGTGATTGGACAATTCTCGGGGCTGTCAATCATGTTCACACCCACTGCAACGCTTCGTCTCGACTGTCAAATCACCCACCGCCCTTTCAGCCTGGTAACTGACCGAGATGGCAAGTTGAAGCGGTAGCGCGGAAACTGAACACAATTCGGTTCCGCCCTTACAAAAACAGCCTTTCTCAAGGCGTTCACTGGAGGAACAAAGGAAAGTAAAGGAGCTTGGCCCGGACGCGAAATTTTCATTCCCACTCGAGTTCCGGACCCCAACAGAAACTCATTTGCGTACATCCAATCAGCCAACTTCTGCCGGACCTCTGAAAGAGTGTCTCGAGACAGTAACATATTAGTCTCTCTTCCCTGGCCTTGCACTAATAATGTACAAATAAGCGAGATTGCGTCTGCTTATTTCAGAAAATATGAATGCTCTGAACAGATGATTATCAATCCGAGCTAGAAACACTAAAAATGATTGGCAGGTTTGGAAACGGCCACCACATTTTCAAGGACACGAAGATTTCTTCAAAACCTCTTTCTAAGCATAAAATCATTAGGCTGTATCACACCCCTCTACCTGAGTATAGCTATGGCCCCCTACTTATGATGATGCAGAAAGAAAGCACCTTAATCGCGAAAACCTATATTAACACCCGACAGCAAAGTGCGAATACGATTCATTAACAACACTTGCCAAACCGGCCGGTATGTTTATAACGTTCAGCAGCGAGGCTAGATTAAAACAATCTGTATAGGCCTACAGAGCATTCATATTTACTTGAATAAGATAACGCACTCTCGGTTATCTCTACTTTATGTTCATTGGAATTTGGTCAGTGTCACTAACTAGTTTATTATTGATATGATCAGTGCAGGATAAAAAAAGCGGCGAGTTCTAGACCACAATCATTGTAACCAGCTCATTTTACCAGCTTCAGATATTTGAAAAAATACAGTCAGAATGCATTTATCTAAATGGCAGGCTAGACGAATGATTTGGCCAACAGTTTTGCTGAGAGCAAGGCAGGCATCGATGTAAGTGCAGTATCCTGAGTATGGACTGCGCAGTCAGTGGTTCCGAGACCGTGCGTCGGTGCAAGGCTCGTAAAGACAAAAAATTTCTCAAGAAAGATACTGCTTCAGTGGCTCGGTACAAGATCGCTGATTGGCTGTATGCAAATGAGTTTCTGCTGGGGTCCGGAACTCAAGAGGAAATAAAAATTTTGCCGCCCGGACCGACCCGATTCAAAGATTCAGCAGCAGGCAAGTGATCATGGACGAGCTGACACCCGGGGCTTCTTCCGCACTTTTTGAACCAATATAAAATGTTCCATCTATGTATGCATGCGCGAGCGGATGTTTACTTCCTGGCCTTCTAGAATTTTCACCAACTCGCGTTTGTGTCCCTCATCAAAAGGGTAAAAATTTCCGTCCACAGTAATAACGTTAGCAACAACCTGTAATCTTAGTACAGCGCAGCTGTGAATGAGATTTGGGCGGCTGCTGGCAAGGTATTTAAACCCTTTTGTGCAGATGTGTCCGCCAGTGGACACGGAGCTGCAGATTTATGCACGCAGTTACAATATTCTGTCACTAGATGGCCCACTCGGATCGGTTATTGAATTTCACTAGCAAGCCGAGTTCGAACACGGTTTATTAAATGGACGAGTTCACTCCAATCCCTGTATGGATCAAGCCAACCTTGGTTTGACTTAAAGTGGTTGGCACATCCATACCACAGGGTGCCCCAAAAAAGTGTCCCTCCTCCAAGGTGGTTGAGGAACTTGGAAATGAGTGGGCAGGATTGACTAATTATCCAGTGTATGAATTTTATTGCCACAAAATAATCCTCGGTATAAACTGTGCATTTCAGGTCACTGTTCAAGAGTAGATATTCAGGCTTTAAGAAAGCCCTGCTTATTGTGGATTAGCGGGTTGGTCACCGGTCTGCCTTCCCTTTTCTCTGCTCATTGTGCCATTATTGGCATTGGCTCAGACAATCTTATCACCGTTTGAGTTTTTAATTTTATAATTTATCCTGTTAGGTACGGTGGGACCTGTTGGCCACATTTTGTGTGGAATCTGTTATTTATGTATATAAATATGTAACTTGGCACAGCTGTAAGGTGCTGGAAAAGCATGAAAATGCACCTTGAAAATCCTTGAAAAGTGCCTCGAATATTTCACTTTGGAAAAGGTGTACGAAGCCACAGCAGTACAGTGTTGTGTTTTTAGATTTATGTTTTGTTTTTTGTTTTTATGTTTAACTATGTTCCACTTATTTTTTGCATCTTTACAGAACATCAAAATCCCAGTTAGTTGGTGGATTATCTTTGACTGCTTTTACAATCAATCTGTAAGTAATGTAAGGACAGATACAGTGATCTGTAAGTAATGTAAGGACAGATACAGTGATCTGTAAGTAATGTAAGAACAGATACAGTGATCTGTAAGTAATGTAAGAACAGATACAGTGATCTGTAAGTAATGTAAGGACAGATACAGTGATCTGTAAGTAATGTAAGGACAGATACAGTGATCTGTGAGTAATGTAAGGACAGATACAGTGATCTGTCAGTAATGTAAGTACAGATACAGTGATCTGTAAGTAATGTAAGGACAGATACAGTGATCTGTAAGTAATGTAAGGACAGATACAGTGATCTGTAAGTAATGTAAGGACAGATACAGTGATCTGTGAGTAATGTAAGGACAGATACAGTGATCTGTAAGTAATGTAAGGACAGATACAGTGATCTGTGAGTAATGTAAGGACAGATACAGTGATCTGTAAGTTATGTAAGGACAGATACAGTGATCTGTAAGTAATGTAAGGACAGATACAGTGATCTGTAAGTAATGTAAGGACAGGTACAGTGATCTGTAAGTAATGTAAGAACAGATACAGTGATCTGTAAGTAATGTAAGGACAGATACAGTGATCTGTAAGTAATGTAAGGACAGATACAGTGATCTGTAAGTAATGTAAGAACAGATACAGTGATCTGTAAGTAATGTAAGAACAGATACAGTGATCTGTCAGTAATGTAAGGACAGATACAGAGATCTGTGGACATAAGGGATACATCCTCAATTCATAATAAAAAAGGGTACAAACCCTGATATCTATTGGCTACATTTTCCCTCTTAATTACTGACTGTGTCAACATCAAAGCATCTGTCAGGTGTGCTGCACCAAGGTAAATTGCGCCCCCCCAAAATTTTTAGCACCAGCCGCCACTGTCATTTAGATGTGTAAAGTTGAGAGAATCTGACCAAACTTGCTGTTACGCAAGGGTTTGCATACTTTTCTAAGGTTAAAATCAATGGCTTTCAATTACTGTGGAAAGTTTATATTCTCTGGGATTCGATAAAAAACTTGTCAACCAATAGATAATTACCGGGAAAGTTTCACATGGGCATGAACAATAACTGTGACTTACGCAGATAAACCTGAACAATCATTAAAGTGACTGCATTTCAGTGAGAGATCATTTGAGGTTATAAGTGACCACTGAATTCTAGGAGGAAGGAATCTACGCACAAATTAATGGTAGCATATCATTTGTTTTTAATATCTGATGACCGTTATTGATAGTAGAATGACATACTATCAATGCCATGTTGAATTTTTGCTTCAGAAGGCTGGTTTTTCACTACCTACCTTCAGGGTATTGTAGCTGAACTGGTTGCAACAAAGAAAAAAAGTATTAACTTCCATTCCTAGTGATCATGCTTATATACTGCTGGATAGATACTACAGGCAAGTATATTGGGTAGTTTGCACATCAGCCTTGACTGATGAGTGAAATTCACACAATTCCTGTGAAAAAGTGATGGTACTTAACTCGTCCATATTCTAATTTGTTCACAGACACAGTTTCCCTGTGAACATTCAATAGCCATTTCAAGTGGACACCTAGTAAGAGGATGGCGTAACTGCATAAATAGGACAGCTCTTGTCCGCTGGTGTCTAATATCTGTGGGGAGGGGCTAAGAGTCTGTCCTTCAATCATTCCTACAGTGTTTGTTTCAGCTGGCAACAATTCTTTTAATCCTGGCTGATGCAGTGCATAGTTTCTCATATTTTCAAACAAGAATGTCAGAAAATGGTCATTGGTAAGTATATTCCTGTGTTTCAGCAGGGCCAAAGTTCTGGCCTGCATCAAGCAGAGAACGCAATTAGAGGAGATTGCTGAAATCTCTGGAATTGGATTAGGAACTGTCCAACACATTAAGTCCACTGAAAGCCTTTGGGATGTGCAGGAGAGGACTACGGAGTGATTCAACTATCTTGTCATCAGTGGAAAATTAATGCAGCTTTGGATGGCAATAAATGTCATGACAATGCATAAGGTTGTCAAAAAATGCCACAATAAATGCATGCCGTTATCACAGCTAAAGGCCCTCTGAAAAAAGTGGGCTACGGTTTCCGACCAGGTAGCGTACTTATTACTCTACCTTCGCCCTAATGGTGCAGTTGTCTCAAGGCTTCCTTCCTGCCCACCCCATGATAATTTTGTTTTGTTGATTGAATAAGGTGATCATCTGAGAACATCACCTGAAGCTGCTTCTGTATTCCACCCAACAAAAGAAAGGGGGCAAACAGGTTGATACACTGACTAAGTAATATTTTATTAGAGCTCAGAGTCTTAAGAAGCAGGGGAATGCATATTCAAAAATGCCTATGTTAAAATGCACACCACTCTTGTTTACTAGCCTCTGCTGATGGTGAGTCATTGGAAGTCAGAATTTCCAAACAGCTAAGATTCTATGATTCCACCAGATCAAACCACAGTGCCAGGAGCAGACTGTGTTGTCAAAGAAACCGCACAAAAAGCATGCCACACCTTGTTCAAAAAAGGGCCTTCTGGTCCTTATAATAACGTAGTGCATAGTAGATCTTAAATTCTGACCTTTTCAATACAAACGTAACAAAAAATGAGAGAATTCTCACTGACACTGTGTTCCATAGGTTAGGACCTGCTGAATAAAAATAAGATTTTTAAAATCTGCATCACCATGGTTACCACATGAAGGAACACTGAACATTGGAGTTATGTAGTTATACAGTGCCTCACCTGCCTCCATACCTGCATGTGCTAAAGACCAGAATTAGTGTTTTACTGATCGCTGGCCAATCATTTAATCAGTAAACCCACCTGCCGTGTATTCCCTGTACCTTTATACCTTTCCTCAGGTGCCCTGCATTAGCAGACCACATTGTTTGTGTAAAGGTATCTCGGCTTAAAGTTCTGCCATAAGCACCATTCCTGAATTTTCTATTTAGTAAGTTGCTTGCTTGCATTCCTGGTTTGCCATCCAGTTCTTGCTACTGCTTGAATCATTTGTGTTTTGTTACACCCTGGAAAGAATCTTGCATCTTTGTCGAGTAGAGGCATCCATATAGACATATCCCTCAAACATGTCAATAAAAGGACAAATTATGCTTGAAAACTGTGAGTTTCTAATGTGATGAACATGTAATAATGAATGTATTTTCCTCACTGAAATTCTGATGCGTGAAAACTTTGACATTGAAAGGAAGAGGGAATTTAAAGGCTCATATTGTAAGAACATTGAGTACATTGCGGCAAAATCGTCAGCTAGTGCCACAGCTGTACTTTTGAAAAAGGAACTTAAACTGAATTTTTAAAAAATCTCTTTGTTGCATCAAGCAGAAACATCCTCCAAATAATTATTTATTATCTTTTCAATTTACATATTTTCATTGCACCATTGTAATCACAGACCTTATAGGACCTAAAAAAGATCCAAATGCATCTTCTTACTTTCAGAAGTCCAAGTCCAACCAAGTCTTATGATTCAGATTAGGAACCAAATGTGGTGGCACAATGAAATCTACTTATCGTGTTTATTGATAGTAATACGGTAAGACAGAGGGACGGAGTTCAGAGCAGAATGGCACTGTTCAGTTCAGATGTAACAGGTTAACCATGCAGGCAGATCCTTTACCCAGCCAGTGGGCTTCCGGAACGGCTGTTAGATGGATTACACACTTCACCAGAGTCGAACTGTCAAAAGGCAGGACAGAGGTGTTTACAGGACTGCAGTCCCAATACTGATGACTGTAGAAGGCTTGAGGGGTTTTTCCTTATGAACCAGGCAGAGGAACTGACTGAGGTTTGGTTAATAGGATCACAGTCCCAATACTGGAGATGGAGAATGAGGCTTGGGAGTTTGTTCCTATTAACTGAGCCAGGATGATAACTTGTGCGTTACTATCATCAAAGGTTACAAATTATTTCTCAAGACGAAAGAGCTTTACTAGCAAATTTTGACTGGTCGCGAAGAGCATATAGCAAGTGACAGTCCAGCAACATGAAAACTCAGAATGGGGGTATAAATACGTCACCAAACACATGAGGAATGGGAAACATGTTTAGGCCGACGCCGGTGAGGAAAGGACACAAGACATAAATCAATGAGAAGAAACAATTCTAACACACACACACACACACACACACACGCACGCACGCACGCACGCGCACACACACACACACACACACAGGCTGCGGGATGGGAGGAGATATAGAGGCATTACACAAGTGTTATGAGGCTCAGAAGAGTATGAATTGCCTCTTTGTATATAATGTCCCTACTGCATTGATGATCACTATGTCAGGGTTGTATTAACAGCAGACATTTTATTGGATAATTAATCAGTAATTTCAGTGATCAACAGCAGGAGTAAGTTTACAGTAGCATCTTTTTGACTGCCCATATTCACCAGCAACGCATTGATGTTAACCTTCTGCTGCCAAATGACCAATTAATTAATTAATTAATTAAAAGACACAACCTGTGAGACAACTGTAATCATAACTGTTCTCCATAGCCTATACATGGTCAACATCTGCCACAATGCATTCTTTAGCATCTGTAATGAAATCGGTTATGCTTGGCTTTGCGAGAGACGAGTACATTCCAGCATGCAGCTTTTCCAAAAAAAAAAAAAAGATGAAATTGTATTGCAGGTGCATGCAGAGGAATACTGATAGAAATGACAGCAGAGAAAAAAATTAAAACAAGATGATTTCCATTGGACAATGACTATAATGGCTAGTGTAGGGTTGTCTACTTCTGCTCGCTATTGTGATTATTGGTGGGTATGGCTAAGTGAGACATCTTCAACTAAGCTTTCAGTGCCTTCCTGGTGATGTGGGACTTCTGTATTTCCAAGAAAAATGCAAATTTTCTACATTTCTGTAGGAGACTGTGGATGACGGCTTCTGTCATGTAATGTATAGGTAAGAGGTCCTAACCAAGACATTCAATGCCTGAGACACCAGTCAGATCTCAATGTTCTCGAATTTGTCTGTCTTGAATTTGTCTGTAGCTTGCTTTCTTTGCACAGATCTTGCACTTAGACATGCTGTGTGCTTGCCACTGTATAATGCTTTTCATTTAGAGCGACCTGTCCCTCCTCAAACATGGATGACTGTATTGCCAGACAGATTTTAGATGTGAAAACAGAGGGCTCGTTCATAAATTCTCCCGGGCCAGGTTTTAGGAACCTCTTCAAGCGTTTAGGATATCAATATGACAATCTGTCAGGAACAAAACCTCAGAACAGGTGTTTTACTTGAAGCTGTGCTGGGAACATTAAAGATAACAAGCGCAAATTCAAAATAGCTGTGACCTCATACTTGCATGCATAGACGCGTGAATCGCACACATAAATAGTGGCAACACTTGTCCCCCTTGTCAAATTAGTTACATTTTTTGAGTAAATTGAAGTGTATTTCTGTGCTGCACAATACTGTACACTGATTTAAATGTTACATTCTTTTTATACTGTGTATTTGGCTAAAGCAAGTGACACTAACATTGGCAAATATTTCCCTCGCATTCACTTCCATTCTGTGTGAGAAAATGAGTGAGTAAAGCAGTCGCCTCAGTGGCGAAGCAAATTTGCGTCTTTGTTTTTTGGTGAAAAAATCGCAGTCTCTGCTAATTGCAAAATACACATGACCCACTTAGCTGTCACTGGCTATGGTCACATCCTGCACTGTCCACATTTAGCATGACAAGACACAGACTTTGCTTTAGCTGCAGATATGAAAGAGGACGTGGCTAATGTGTTTGGGTGGGGCTAACACATCAGCGAATTCTACTGAAACTAATGATGCCTCCCACAAGATGTCACTTAAATGTAGAGGGAGGAGCTGGTCTCAATGATTGAAAAACTAGTCTTTACTAGATGCAATGGCACATCCTATAAGGGTCTGTGATTCATGGTCATGACTTGCACTCATGGTTCATGACTTATAAAAGGGCGTGACTAAAGTAAAAAGGGCAAGCTATGTCAAAACAATTAAAAAAAAAACAACTCCTAAGTTCAACAATACTTCCCACAAGGCTCTATGACAAGCACTTCATGACTTATGAAAGACGGCAGGGCTAAACTATAGAAGGTGGGGCTAATGCGAAGCAATGAAACAGGAACTACATGTTGAGCTCAATGATGTCTGCCGCCAGTGCCAACTACAAATAATTAATGAATTACTACTGCGGGCTGAAGTGAAGGAGGTGGGATGAACTCACGCCAAAGAAAACTATTTGCCAAGTCCAAAGACTCCTCCCACAAGGCTCAATGACAAATGTTTCATAAGATATGAAAAGGGGCATGACTAATGGGCAGGCTGACCGGAAGTAATGACAAGGAACTCAGCTAAGTCCAGTGAAGCCTCCTAAAAGTGTGTACCACATGGTTTATGATGAGTCATCAAAGGGGTTATTATGGAACGAAATTTGTTCCAACAGAATTTGAATTGAATTTTGGTTTTGAATTGAATTTAACCAGCTTTGAATTGAATTTTTTGGTTTTGAAATTGAATGAACAAGTAATCTGAAACTGAATCCAATTATTTGTATTGAATTTAAGAGAAAACTTGAAGCATTTCATTCAGTTCGCACATTCAAATTCAGTTCATAAAATTCAAATTCAAAATTCAAATTCAGAATTAAAATTCAAGTTGAGTAACATCACATGAACGCGCATGGCGAGCTGCAGTCACGCCTCTGTCCCTCTAGGCTTGCCTTATTTGGAATAAGATAACTATGTCATTTCCGGGAAGCGCACCTCAGAATTCTGAACCCACCCGACTATACACCGAAAACGTTTACCAAAACTTCGGCTCTTTATCAGTTTATTTGCTTTAGCTCATCATATTAATCTTCAACAGTTAACCCTGAGTTAGCCTAAGATCATCAGTAAATGCACTCGTTAATTATCCCCGCCGCGCGATTAGCGCGAAGCCGGGTATATAGAATTGGGCTCCATCCCTCCATACTGACACATAAAATTGAGGTGGCGGGGGATATCGCCATGTTAGTGGCAAACACTTGTTTCTATTGTTTCTTCGGCTAAGTAAATAATGCTAACGTTAGTTACGAATGACTGTCTTTTCTCCGTCGGTATGTGTTAATGTATTTCGATGGAGAGCCTACATGTTAAAGCTCCTGTGCTTCAAGTGTAACGTCATATTCAGTCAAAATCAAAATAATTAGACCTGTTCAGGGCTTAAACTTCAAATTCCTCGGAATTCTGTACTTTCTACCTGTCATCGGCAATGTCACTGGTTCGGTCTCTGGCAGGTTTAAACCCTGAGGAAATATGCTGAAGTAAAAACTCGGACATCGCTCACTCACTGTAGAGACGCTGCCATAGACCGAACTAGTGACTTTGCCGATGACCAGTAGAAAAGTACTGAATTCCGAGGAGCCACCGAATTTACATTGCATTTCATATTTCCGTGAATGCAGTAGAATGATGATTTGTCGGATATAGCTAGCCTGCTATAAATGAACCTGGAGCGTTTAAAATGCTACTATAGAACTAAGTGCATACAATACGTAAATCCGTGTTGGCACCGTATTTCCGCAGAGAGCATATCCCCGTACTCTTATCAGCATATTTTCGTGCATGAGTGAATTTGCATGTGCGTGAAGTACCGCTCCAAATGAGGAATATTTCTTTGACTTGATTCAGCAGCAACCCCTACTGGATTAATAGCAGGTTCTTCTCTTCGCGGGTATGTCATCACTTTGTGACTCTTGGCATTCTGAACCATTAAGCCAAATGAAGTTTAAGTCCTAAACAGCTCTATCAAATTATTTTGATTTTGATTGAATGTAACGTTACACTTGAAGCCCTAGAGCTTGAATGCGTAGGCTCGCCAGCTAAATATATTCTCACAAACCGATTGGGAGAAAAAGTGACGCAATTGTAACTAATGTTAGCATTTTTTTACTACGCCGAAGAAACAAATAAACTGATAAAGAGCCGAAGTTTTGGTAAGCGTCTTCGGTGTATAGTTGGGTGGGTTTCGGCTCTTTATCAGTTTATTTGTTTTAGCTCATCATATTAGGCCTAATCTTCAACAGTTAACCCTGAGTCAGCCCAAGATCATTAGTAAATGCACTCGATAATCTAGCGTTTCTTCGGCGTAGTAAAAAAAATGCTAACATTACTTACAATTGGGTCACCTTTTCTCCCAATCGGTATGTGAGAATATATTTAATCCTGATTCATGCTTCTTGCGGTCGGCGCGGTTTCAGCGGTGCAGACGGCACGCACGGTTCCCACGAACGTCGAGTTGTTTCATGCTTGATGCGGTCAAAGCGGTTCCAAGAACGGACCTGCTGTACTGTTGAGCTACTGAATCTTATTTCTGTGATAAATACGTTCAAAAAGTAATAAATACGGAAAACCTTAGGTTAAACAGAGCGCTACATAGACTTTTGATTTTTTGTCTCCCTAAGTTTTATAAACAGCATGGGCCAGGGCAATGATGCAACTGAAATACTGCCGATACACTGGTTCCCTCAGCCTCTCTCCTCCCCTTAATTTTTTTCGTGCTTTCACAAACCGGTTGCGAAAGGTTTTCCATTTTATCTAATACACGTCTGATGAAAATTTCTGATCTCCTTCCATGTGTTGGAAGTCACATGTTCAGCTGTTTGTATGTTCAGCTGGCCTTTCTTTAAAGTTTTCCATTTTTAATTTAAATCGGTATACGTACTTCGGGGTCCTGAAGCTGGCCAATCATTGCAACGCCGTAAGTGCGACCCCGGCCGCGTTGTTACAAAATCCTCCAGATGCGCGGCGAGGCGTTCAGAGCCTCCGCGGACCCTACGCGCTCTGTCTCCCAGGCCGCAATTGCGTCATTTCACCGTGTGGGCCGTGCTGACCGCGCCGACCGCAAGAAGCATGAATCAGGCTTTAGCTGGCGAGCCTACGCGTTCAAGCTCGAGGGCTTCAAGTGAAACGTTACATTCAAACTAAATCAAAATTTGATAGAGCTGTTCAGAACTTCAACTTCATATGGCTTAATGGTTCAGAATGCCAAGAGTCACAAAGTGATGACATACCCGCGAAGAGAAGAACCTGCTATTAATCCAGTAGGGGTTGCTGCTGAATCAAGTCAAAGAAATATTCCTCATTTGGAGCGGTACTTCACGCACATGCAAATTCACTCATGCACGAAAATATGCTGATAAGAGTACGGGGATATGCTCTCTGCGGAAATACGGTGCCAACACGGATTTACGTATTGTATGCACTTAGTTCTGTAGTAGCATTTTAAACGCTCCAGGTTCATTTATAGCTGGCTAGCTAAATCCGACAAATCATCTACTGCATTCACGGAAATATGAAATGCAATGTAAATTCGGTGGCTCCTCGGAATTCAGTACTTTTCTACTGGTCATCGGCAAAGTCACTAGTTCGGTCGATGGCAGCGTCTCTACAGTGAGTGAGCGATGTCCGAGTTTTTACTTCAGCATATTCCCTCAGGGTTTTAACCTGCCAGAGACCGAACCAGTGACATTGCCGATGACAGGTAGAAAGTACCGAATTCCGAGGAATTTGAAGTTTAAGTCCTGAACAGGTCTAATTATTTTGATTTTGACTGAATGTAACGTTACACTTGAAGCACAGGAGCTTTAACATGTAGGCTCTCCATCGAAATACATTAACACATACCGACGGAGAAAAGACAGTCATTCGTAACTAACGTTAGCATTATTTACTTAGCCGAAGAAACAATAGAAACAAGTGTTTGCCACTAACATGGCGATATCCCCCGCCACCTCAATTTTATGTGTCAGTATGGAGGGATGGAGCCCAATTCTATATCGCGCGGCGGGGGATAATTAACGAGTGCATTTACTGATGATCTTAGGCTAACTCAGGGTTAACTGTTGAAGATTAATATGATGAGCTAAAACAAATAAACTGATAAAGAGCCGAAGTCGGGTGGGTTCAGAATTCTGAGGTGCGCTTCCCGGAAATGACATAGTTACCTTATTCCAAATAAGGCAAGCCACGAGGGACAGAGGCGTGACTGCAGCTGGCCATGCGCGTTCATGTGATGTTACTCAACTTGAATTTGAATTTTGAATTTGAATTTTATGAACTGAATTTGAATGTGCGAACTGAATGAAATGCTTCAAGTTTTCTCTTAAATTCAATACAAATAATTGGATTCAGTTTCAGATTACTTGTTCATTCAATTTCAAAACCAAAAAATTCAATTCAAAGCAGGTTAAATTCAATTCAAAACCAAAATTCAATTCAAATTCTGTTGGAACAAATTTCATTCCATAGGTTATGGCTAACATATAGGGGACAGGGCTAACTCCAGGGAAGTTACACTTAAAGCATTTTGAATTCAAAAAATTAAAATAAAAATCTGTAGCACCAGAGATAACGGCTTTATGACATATTTCGCCCCCTTCCACCCTAAAGCCTGCTTTAAACAGCCAAACCAGGAAATATATCGAGTGTTGAGTCAATCGTGTCGTTGCATTGATGCCAGCACATAGTTCTGATTCACATCAGATTCAAACCCTATGGTTTCAACCAAATCAGTGGTTTTTCATTCAAGTGTTCTGGCGAGATGAGTTTATTGAGTTTGTCATTCAGTTCAATGGGACGAGCTGAGAGCATCATGTCAAAGCACGCCGTTAAAGATGTTGGGTCTTGAAACTTGCACATGCGTAGTAGAATTACAACTTCTTGGGGAAAAAGAGCCCTTAATTCTGGGGAAAGTTGCCAAACATTTTGAGCAGTTTTTGTCAAATTTAGATGGTGGCTCTGTACGTGCCATTTTGTTGTCCCAGTGACCATTGAATGTGAAGGTATGGCACTCTTCCCATTCATATAGATTAAAACCCGGGGCTCTAAATTCGTAGACCAGAAGCAGACGCGGCGAATGGGGCGTGCGCCGCGCCAACGGGGTGTGTCCAGGCGTATGTTGCAATTTCGTGCTCGGCGTAGTCTGCCTCAAGTACTCCTCTGTCCCACCTTGGTCCCTCCTGCCGGTGTAAGTGGCAAAGAGCGAGGTGAGACGGCATGTTTGGGTATAACACAGCCAAGTAAAATCTTCACCAATCAAATGAGCTCCTCTCCTCACCTTTAATGTGTTGGAATATAGAAGCCTCTGTCCTATATCTGCATGATGCGTCAATTTTAAATTTTACTTTGCTGCTTCGGGCATGTTTTCTGCACCGCTTACGTCTATATTAAGCATTACGAATTTGAGTTAGCTGGCTAGCTAGGGCATTCGCAAATTATTACCATTAGCGAACTTGAATGAAATTTCAAAACGAAACTACGTCAGATAATTCAAACTTATGAAGTTGGAATGAAATACGACGGTTGCTCATTTATTTCTTCTGCCCGCATAATTGGGAAGAGAGACGATGGATAGCATGTTCCTATTATTACACCCTATTGCTGCTTAAAATTTTGGGATTAACGTGCATGGACAAAAATGCAAGATACGTAAGACATTTATTTTCAATATGTGATCTTAACTCAGTACGAGATCATAGCAATTAGGCAGTATTCCTTTCCCCAACTAATAACGATAAAACCTGTGACAATAATAGTAGCCTAGTATTAAGCCGCTTGCACACTGGACGCGAAACAAATTTTTTGCACGACAGAATCTAGAAATTGTAAATTGTCCAAAATCGAATCATTTCTTCCTCTTTATGATACTAACTTATATGCAAAACTTGGAATTTCTAATTGAAATATTATTGCAGTTATCGCGTTAACATGTAAATCAGTTTTTGGCCCCTGGTGGGCAATCTAGAGATCATAAATTGTCCAAAATCGAATCAGTTCTTCCTCTTTATGATACTGACTTATATGCAAAACTTGAAAATTCTAATTGACATATTAAGGAAGTTATCGCGTAACAGTAATTTTTTCAGTTTTTGCCCCCTGGTGGCCAATCTAGAAATTGTAAATGGTCCAAAATTGAAACAGTTCTTCCTCTTTATGTCACTTACTTATATGCAAAACTTGGAATTTCTAATTGAAATATTACTGCAGTTATCGCCTTAACACTAAAATCATTTTTTGACCCCTGGTGGCCAATCTACAAGTGCTGGTCAACGAATTAGAATAATTTGAAATTGCGCAATTGTTAAATTTTCTTGATGCATTTTTTGTGCAGAAAGCAAACCAGGTGTTCACCGCGCCTGTCCTACTTGTTAGAGTATTCACAGAACTCACTACCTGTAAAAAATTTGCTCAGCTGAGCTTTCCAAAAGGCCCATTTAGGCCATTTAACTGTGACAATGTTGTTTTATTGAATTAGAATAATTGAGAAACCGTTTCACTGAATTAGAATAATTTTTATTATAAATAGAATCATCACTTTCTCAGTATTTTTTGGCTGCCCCCTTGGCTTGTATGACTGCCTGAAGCCTCTGCGGCATCGATTTGACCAGCTTGTCACAAGTTTCCGCACTCACAGCTTCCCAGGCAGTGGCGATGTTCTGCTTCAGTTGCTCCAGCGTAGTTGGCTTTCTGTCGCTTTTTTTCCACTTGACGATGGCCCAAAGGTTTTCAATAACATTGAGGTCAGGCTAGTTGGCCGGCCATGCCAAAATTTGAAGCTGTTTTTCGGCGAACCAATCTTTGGTCGACTTTGGCGCATGAGCCGGTGCAAGATCCTGTTGAAATATGAGGTCTTCTTCGCCAAACTGTCCCTCAACAGTCAGAATCAGGAATGTTTCCAGAACATCTTGGTATACGGCAGCCTTGACAGTCTTCTTGAGGAAGCAGAGTTTCCCTACACCCCGAGCGGACATGCATCCCCAGACCATAACGCTCTGGGGAGACTTGACGCATCTTTTTACGCACTCGTGATTGTAGGTTTCGCCACCACAACGCTAGACACGAGGACCTTAGTCACCGAAGGAGATGCAAAAGCGTGATTCGTCACTGAAGACCACTTTCTGCCAGTCTTCAGCAGTCCACTCGCCGTGTTCTTTGGCCCACTTCAGCCGTTTCTCCATTTGTTTCTTGTTCAGCATCGGTTTTTCCTGCTGGAACGCGAGATTTGAAGCCGAGTTCACGCAGACGACGATAAGTGGTTGATCTCGAGACGTTAGCGCCGGTCTGCTCGTTCCACAAGTCGCTGAGCTCAGAAGTGGACTTGAACCAGTTGCTGACTGCGATCTTTCTCAGCTGCTTGTTGTCAAGAGCAGAAGTTTTTCGGATGCCGGAACAGTTGGTGCGCTTGCTGCAGTCTTTCTTTAGAGCTTTGCAGATGGAAGACTGGCTGATGCCGAGCTGCTCAGCAATTTTAGTTTGGGTCAAGCCCTGTTAGCGAAGGGCTTGAATTTGAGTCACTATTCCCATTGAGAGGTCGCGCTGCTTACCCATGATTGATTTTACAACTTAGAAATTCTACTCAACCCTGACTTTATACTGCACAGTGAACACTCTTCACAGAAAACAAAAATTCGAGCACTTATTCTAATTCAATGAAATGACTTATGAATTATTCTAATTCAATGAAACAACAGTGTCACAGTTAAATAGCATAAATGGGCCTTTTGGAAAGCTCATCTGAGCAAATTTTTTACAGGTAGCGAGTTCTGTGAATACTCTAACAAGTAGGGCAGGCGCGGTGAACACCTGATTTGCTTTCTGCACAAAAAATGCATCAAGAAAGTTTAACGATTGCGCTATTTCAAATTATTCTAATTCGTTGACCAGCACTTGTAGACATCGTAAATTGTCCAAAATCGAATCAGTTCTTCCTCTTTATGATACTTACTGATGTGCAAAATTTGGAATTTGTAATTGAAATATTACTGAAGTTATCACGTTAACACGTAGTGCGGTGGCGGCGGCCAGACCAAAAACATAATATCCCCCGGAACGCCATTCGGCGTTCAGGAATATAATAATTCCTGGAATACACAAAAAAATTAGAACTTTTATGACTTTCGGACACGGAGATATATTAAAACCCTGTCCGACTTTCACATCTTTGCATTGACTTTGACTTTGAAAATTTGTTTCGTGTCCAGTGTGCAAGCGGCTTTACTGAGCATAGAACGCAAGCATTTATAGACAGTTTGTGGTTGGCTGAGAAAGATGTGAAGTTGGTAATTTGCATCACAGATTCAGCTGCGTTGATTAAGCCCGGTCGAGTTTCCATTACGCGTGCCAACCGCCTTTAATCTGACATCAGGACAATCAATATAGATACTATAATTTATGTCCTGATTCAGATAGTTACATTAAATAGTGGTTGCTGTAATTATTCATTGCATTGAAATATTCCTGACATTCTGGAAACCTGCCTGTGAGGTTTAGGTGACGTGTGCTGAGTGATGATACTTACCTATAAAAACTTGGCCAACCCACACCACTGAAAAAAGTCCAATGATGCCTTCCTCAAGAGTGTACAATGAACAGTTCATAAGCTATGAAAGAGGGCATGGCTAATGTATAGGGGGCAGAGCAATCCATCACTAATGAAAAGTAAGTTCCGCTCAGTCCAATGATGACTCCCATAAGTGCATAAAGTAAACGGTTAATGAGTTATGAAAGGCAACAGTGCTAAATTATAAGGGGCAGGGCTAATTCACACCATTGAAACGAGAACACTGCTGAGACCAATAATCTCTCCCACAGGTATCCATGAGAAGTAATGAAAGAGAGTAAAGTGCTAAAGTATTGTTGGTGGGGCTAAACCACTCCAATGAAAAATAAACTCTGCATAGTCCAGTAATGTTTTTAAAGGGGACATGGAAAAATGGTGTGTGTGTGTGTGTGTGTGTGTGCCTGTGTATGTATTTGTGAGTGTGTGTGCATGTGTAAGTGTGTCTGTCTCTCTGTCTATCTGTGTGAGCAAAGTCTGGCAATGTTAACTGAATCCGTTGAGAAGTTCTACACCTTTTTGAACACCATACCTGTGTTTTTGCCAATGGGCATGAACAGTAAATCAGCTGTCCTATAGCGAATAACTAGCCTTCCTTCAAAAGCTTGTTCAAGTCTGTAAATTCTTTTACACAACAGTCGTAATTGCGGACGATAATATCTTGTCTGTCGCCAAAAGTAATCTGAACTTGAGAAACAAGAACAAGATCACTTTTGGAATACTTGCAGAAAAACCAGCAATAGAACTACTTTCAATTTACGCAACTTACAATCTTATCAAAGAAAAAGAAGCAATAATGGAGATGGGGCTGTAACATTTTGCGTACTGTACTATCCTGTGACCCGAGCCACTGCAGTTACTGTCCTGCTCCACTAGAGAACTGGCCCAGCCCACTGTCTTGTGGACTGCCCTGTGGCACAAGCTACTGCAGCAACTGTCCTGCTCCACTAGAGGGCTGGTCTGGGCCACTGTCCTGTGGCACAAGCCACTGCAGCAACTGTCCTGCTCCACTAGGGGGCTGGTCTGGGCCACTGAATGAGTGTCTCAAGACAGTGAAATTTTGCTGTCTTTATAGGCCTTGCTGCAAGGTCTGGTGTCAGATCCACTGACTGTACAGTCCCTATCTTGGAATACTGCAATTGCATTATAAATGCCTGCCTTACCCTCAGCATAACTCTTGGCCAAATAATTTATCTCGCCAGCGATTTTGATAAATTGTTATGAATACTATTGTTCAGAATATCTGAAGCCAGTAAAACGAGCTTGTTACAATCAATGTAGTCTGACAATATGCAGCTCGCCGCTGTTTTTTTTTTTTACTGCACTGATCATATTAAGCTAGTGACACACAACGAAACCCGATGAATATAAAGTAAAAAATAACCGAGATTGCATCAGTTTATTCTTGAAAATATGAATGCTCCAAACTGATTTTTTTTTTTTATCTAGGCTAGGTAAAGAATGTTAAAAAGGATTGGCAGGTTTGGAAAGTTATGTAAATCAATTGTAACCTGTTCACATATTGCCGTCAGCTGTTCATCTCGGTTGATTGTGCTTTCTTTCTGCTCCATAGAAGCATAATTTTAAATCGAAGGCTATAGCTATACTTAGGCAGAGTGGTGTGATACAGCCTAATGATGTTATACTTGAAATGGCGTTTTGATTACAGCTCCATTTAATTCATTTAAAAAAGCAGAGGTCATTTCTGACAAGTATTTAGCTTCAAAGAAAACACTAGAAATTGACTTCATGGTTTTATCATTCAATCCTTTCGAGCAAAGGATAAAAATGTTTGGACTATCAAGGCGGATGGATGTTTTACCCATGCAGAGGGCTAATATCGCTGTCTGTCAGAAATGGGACTGAATTCATCCCTCGACTGTAACACATCTTAACTGTGTAAGCCGATTTACCACAGATCGTAGTACATTAGCATCTAGGGATGTCACAAGAATCGATACTTGCGATATTATTCGTGTAACGTACCGATCAAGAACCAGTCGCGAGAACCAGGAAATGCAGTAGAGCTTGTTTTATTGGTAAAGGGGGTGACCCCCGCAGGGCGGAAACCAACAGTACAGAGTCCACAATCCAAAAGTCAAAATCCAGTTGGGCAAAAATAGTATCAAAAACCAGGGCAGCAATCACAGTAATCGTAGTCGGACAGAAATGGGTCTGGTACACAGGAATAGTTCTATCAGAGAAGCAAGCCAGAATCCACAGGACGTAATCCGAATCGTTACCAGGGCAGCAAACAGATCTCGTAGTCAGGCAGAAAAATGGTCAAAACACACAGATGCAACAGTAATCCAAAATCACAAAGGCAAAAATCGAAAGTCGGGCAATCCAGTCAGAAAGATACATCACTAAGAATCGAGGCGAGAAACAAACGTGGCATAGGAAGAACAATCTGACAACTGGAAGTGACTGAACAGACATCTTAAATACACATCCGGGTGAAACACATGACCAGGGAGAACAGGTGCAATCAATGATACAATAATCAGGAGTGACACATGAGGAATAATCTAATTACATGAATTAGGCAAATACCAAAACGCAGACAGAGATCACAAGACAATCCTATGAGCGAACAACAGCTCCGGTTAAGGAGTCCTAAAAGTGCATAGTCTAAAGAAAAGGAAAGCATGATATATATAATTGGAAATTCACAGAAGCTGCAACAGAGATAGGCAAGAGGGTAGAGATTAGAATTGGGCGATTGCTGAGAGATCGTTAGTCTATTGGTATGTGCAACTATACAATCCCGAGTGCACGTTAGTAAGTTAGTAAAAATATACAATGTTAATATTGGTTAGAAATTATCGAAAACAACAAACTGTTAGTATGGATTAGTAGATAGTAAAAGAGAGGGGAAGGAAGCACACGAGATAATGAAGGAAGATTGAAAACCCAGAAACCAATAAATCACCCGAATGAGCGGCATGCAAGACAAGGGACTGTGGGCAAAGACCTACTCAAGACAAGACAGGGTAGACGTAGTGCAATGCATGGAAATGAAAACATGGCATGGAAACTTAAATGATCGAATAATAAAATAATAAACAAGAAATCTAAACTACCAAAAACACAATACACAATCCTAAGAATGGTCAGACAGGCAGTGGTCACTAAACACAAGAATCCTAAACATGGCAGAGCCAGGCACAGGACAAAACATGAGATTCAGAATCACAACAATTCGATTCTTAATTGAACAAACGCAAGCTGTGAACAAAATGAATGTTCCTAACTCCTAAAAAATGATCCGGAAAATATTATGTGGCAACCATGATAAGTGCCTTCAAATTCTTTAAATGTTGAGGAAAGGAGTCTCAGAGCTTCCTAATTTACGTCCTTTAACATATGGTACACAAAGCATTCGTTTCTAAAAGAAAGGAGTTCATGCCATTCCACAATTCAGTGCAGTAGCAGTATTTAAAGTGGCGACCATTCATCCGTTTAATTGTGTAAAGAAACCTATGTGATGGGCAGGGGACTCAATGACGTTGCCTGCTTTAAGTGCATGCAGATTTTCCAATTAGCGCAGTCGTCTTCCTAAGCGGTGGGAATCCCCTTTGACACCTTTCCTTTATCTTCAGTCATTTCCCATATAGGTTAAAGAAAAGTGGTTTGAAATTAGTGTATAGGACGTAATTTTTTGACAGTTTGGACAAAGCCCTGGAAGGCTTGTGGGCGTAACGTCAACAGACTCAATACAATTAACGGAGAGGTTGTTCACTGGCACGGACACGTGTATTTAGATTAAATTGCAAATCGCAGCCTTTTTTGCTGCTATGCAATTGTACAGTTTGAAATTGCAATTGCAATTAGATTAATCATTCGGCACTAGTTCTAAGCCTTAAGAAATGTTAGAAATGAAGATGTTAACAGCTTAATACTGTCTGAGTTTCCCCGAGTTCTGCTTAGTCACTGCACAGATAAGATAAGTCAGCCTATGTATGTGATATGGTTGCAATTAGATGCTGTATATTAACTTCTTGCATATGTACACCAAAATGACGTTTCTTCGAGAAAAAAAAACAACAACTTGAACTGGTGAGGACAGGGTTAAAGTAGCCATAACAAACGGTACCTCTGGAAGGTATGAATCTTAAGTTGTCTTAGGTGGTTGTACTGTATTATGTTATGTATGTCTGTTCATAGAAATTACATTTTAATATTAAACAAATTTTATAATAAAGATGTTTGTGTTTAAGTAAATGGGATCTTTGAAAATCCTTCCTTCCTTTTTTACCGCGCAATCGAATTGGCATCGAGAATTGTGTAATTTTACTGGTATTGGCACCGACTACTGAATTTTTGTTATCGTGGCATCCCTAGTAGCAACATCAGCCCAGATTAGCCATGAATAACTCAGGAAAGTGTTTATAGTGACTGTTGTTACAACCAAGTTAATAATGCTTACTAGCAAGCAATACATGTGTTCACGTTGTTATGGCCCCAATTTGTTACTACAATTTACTACTAAACACTGGAAACTCCAGGCAGAAATCCAAGAACGAAAATAAACAACAAGACTAAGGCTATATACACTAGGACTAAGAACAAGACTTGGAAGCATGAACATGAGCGACAAAACTTGGAATGAAACTCGAGACACTGTCTGCCAGCCAACTTCCACAGCATCCAGATAAAGGTTAGGAAATGAAGACATGAAGGGCAACACCTGGAAAAGGAGAAACAAGAGACATGGCAAGATCATGACATAGACAGAGATTGGATGACAAGACTTGCTCATTAAGAGAATGAGCGTGCTCAGCTTAAGTACCAATTAAGTATGCAGTTTGAAAGCAGCATGAATGTTCAGAACAGAAAAGCACAGCAAGATCTTGAAATAGCAAAGCAGGAATCATGACAATAAACTCCCAGTCTAAATTAGTAATATTAGTAATGTGCCTATCTAAGAATTACACCAACCCAGTGAGTGTTAGTAAATGTTAGTAACTTAAAAACAGTTAATTGTCAATTAAGCTTAGACAGCCCCGAATCAGCACAGCACAGAAGGAAGGGGAAATACCAAAGCCAACCATAGCTCAGAAATGTGCAACAACGAAGGCACGGGGCGGAACGCAGACAAGCGGTGGAGTGGCTTGGCAGACCTGGCGAAAACAAAAACATGGAAAAGTAAAAACGTGGACAATGAATGTGAAACATGAAATGCAATGACCTGATACAAGAAACTGTTAGAACTGTGACTATGAACTACGAACTTGAACTATGAAATCTTGAACATGAAACTGTTAAAACCATAAATGCAGTCCTGGCTAAAGGCCAGAACCCCGGAACACAACAATTTAGCAAGTAAGGGAGACTGGGGCTTGCTGTCACACTCTTTATACTCTTATATATTTCTTGGAATCAATACATCCTATTTAAAAAAAGTGTACCAGATGAAAGACCTAAGTCTCAGGTATATATTTTATATTCATGTCATTTTCATATCTTGTGTCAGGGCGAAGTTATAAGCAATCAAATAGAGATTGTCACCATGTGACAAGTTGCCCCACCAACGGGTAAGTTGTCACACTATGTGGGGTAAGATGTCACACTGGATTTTGCAACTAATAAAACGAGGAAAAAATTATTGTTGTTGTTATTTTTTATCCCTGAAAGTGAATAAATCTTCACATAAAATATTGTGCAACATGCATTGTGAGACTTATGAAACTTTAACTAGTCCTGGAAGATCTATTAAAGAAACTCAAACAAAATCTGACCTCACTAGTCAGTCCTGGAACATCCAGTCAGAAAATGTCAAACAAAACTTGACCTCAGTAGTCAGACTCCTCATCTGAGTCACGGCTCTGGCATACATAGATTGATTTGCCGGGGGGGCATTCTTTGCACTGCACCCAGGTTTCTCCTAGCTGTTTTCAAATGGCTCCACAGAGACCAGGCACAGGGACTCATCATCTTCCGATGAGGAGTCATCTGGAATTTTTCTTTTAGTACCTGCCCTCTGTTTCTTCCCTGTGCTTTGCTTCTTTGGTATTTTGGATTTGGTTGCCTTGCCTTTCTTTTTGAATAGCCTTTTTTCCCCTTGTGCCAGCATTTCAGCTTCACGTGCCTCCGTCACAGGTGTGTCGGCGAGAATAGCAATTTTTCTTCTTTCTCTACTGGTTAACTTATTTTCTTCACATGACAACTAACCCCCAAATGACTGAGACAAGTTACCCCAAACTACCATGTTTGCTAATGCTAGCTCCAGCTTAAAGTTAGCTTAAAACAGAACAATGACTGAGGTATGATAGGATGCCTTAATATCTTCTCTAACAAGTCCAAATGTATCACTGCTAGGATTTTTATCTGAAAGAAGCTTGTTCTAAAATATTTAAAGTTAATAGTTTTTACTTTGGGTTGTGGAAAATGGTTAATTGGTACTCATCTCAACTTACAATGTGGTGTTTTCTTCTCACACAGGACATGAGACCTGACCATGTAAAGGACGAAAACCAGTATTCCACTTTTTAGTTGCGCCCTTTAGTGGAGAAAATAATTGCAGTGTGACAACTTACCCATGTGACTACAAGCCCCGGTCTCCCCTAATTAAGTTAACTGGTATCAGGTGTGTGACATGATTAGCTATAAAAGGGATGTCTTAGAGAGGCTGAGTCTCTCAGAAGTAAAGATGGTCAGAGGCTCTCCAACACGTGAAGGTTTGCGTAAAAAAAATTGTGGAATACTTTAAAAACAATGTTCCTCAACGTCAAACTGCAAAGGCTTTGAAGTTCTCATCATCGACAGTGCATAACATCATCGAAAGATTCAGAGAAACTGGAAAAATCTCAGTGCGTAAGGAACAAGGCCGAAGACCTTTATTGGATGCCCGTGATCTTCAAGCCCTCAGATGCCACTGCATCACTGACAAGCATGATTCTGTCATTGACATTACAAAATGGGCCCAGGAATACTTCAAGAAACCACTGTCAGTAAACACAGTCGACCGTGCCATCCACAGATGCACCCTGAAACTCTATCATGCAGAAAGGAAGCCATTGTTGAGCATGATCCAGAAGAGTCGCTGTGTTCTGTGGGCCAAGGCTCATTTAAAATGCACTGTAGCAAAGTGTCCTGTGGTCAGAGGAGTCCAAATTTGTCATTCTCGTTGGAATGGGCGTTGTTCTGCCGGGCTAAAGAGGAGAAAGACCACCCCTCCTGTTATCAGCATTCAGCTCAAAAGCCAGCATCTCTGATGATATGGGGATGCATTAGTGCATATGGTGTGGGACACTTGAATGTTTTAAAAAGCACCATGAATGCTGAAAAGTATATAAAGGTTTTAGAGCAACATATGCTCCTCTCCAGATGACATCTATACCAGGGAAGGCCTTGTGTATTTCAGCAGGACAATGAAAAACCACATACTGCACCTATTACAACAGCATGGCTTCGTAGTAGAAGAGTCTGTGTGCTGAACTGGCCTGCCTGCAGTTCTGATCTATCACCGATTGAAAACATTTGGCACATGATTAAATGAAGAGTCCGTCAAAGGAGGCCCAAAACTCGCCAGCAGCTGGAAGCCTGTATTAAAAGTGGGATCAAATTCCAATGGCTAAACTCAAGAAACTTGACTCCTCAATGCCCAGACTGTAATGGCGGTGATAGGGCGCCAGGTGCCGCGACCAGCGAGAGAAAGGGCAATGAGCAGCCAGGATGAGAGACAAAGACAAAAGGGGTAAAAACTTCTGTTAAAGGCTCACGCTTCCATGGACAAAAAAAAGTCTGCTAAACGGAAGCAGTGTGAGAGAAAATAAACAACAAGAGAGAAAGTTTCTAAAAGAAGCAATTCCTAACAATAAATGAAATATAACAAATCACTAGGAAGTTTAACTAGAGATTTTCCCAGCCGAAGTGCTAACAGACAAACAAACAGACACTCTAGCAATAGGCGTGGCGAACCCCTGGTCATATATGTGAGGTCCGGAAAACTCTGCCCCAGTTAAATCAGCCAGCTGGGCCAAGAATTAGATGGAAAAGAACTCTGATATTGTCCTGGATGATGGAACAAAGAAAGGTCTAACAAACTAAAGCACACCAAAACCATGGCACAGACGCCTCCACTCTGTATTCTAAAAAAGAGGGGATGCTACACCATGGTAAACAGGCTCCTGTCCCAACCTTTTTGAGATCTGTAGCAGCCATCAAATTTGAAATGAGTTCATTTTGTGGATAAAATTGTAAAATTTCTCAGTTTCAACATTTGCCCTGTTATCTCTGTTCCATTGTGAATAAGATACTGGCTGGTGTGATTTGAAAGTCATTGCGTTTTGATTTTATTCATAATTTACACTTTGTCCCAACTCTTTCAGAATTGTATCTTTTTTTAATTTAACCTTTATTTAACTAGGCGAATCATTGCAAACCAGTTCTCATTTACAATAATGACCTATCCAAGAGGCCTCAGCAAGAGCACTTTAGCACATAAAGGAGCATGTAAAATCAACATAGTCAACACACAACAAAAACACGAAGCAAAGATGGGTACAAACAGCATAGGAGATAGAACAGGGAAAAAGGCAAAAGTACATAAAAGCAAGTTACATGTTATTATTCATGGATTTTTAAAGGCAAAGAGAGAGGCGTGGGGTCATCAGCAGGTACAGCAGTCAACAATGATCTTTTGCAGATTTTGCTTGAACATGTTAAATGATGTAAAGCCTGTAAGTTTAAGCATGTCTCGCAATTTATTCCAATCATGTGCGGCAGCGAAATGAAATGAATTACGGCCAAGGAGAGTACGGACCTTAGGGAAGGATAACATAACGAAATCAGTGGAACTTAAGTGGTAAGTGCTGCCAATAAAGTGCAAAAGATTTGAAAGGTAGCGCCGCGTCATTCCGAGGCTGGGTTTTATGGACCAATTGCAGCCAGTGTAGCCGGCGCCTGGTGTGAAGGGAGGGCCAAGCTACTAGTTATAGAGAACACAGTGATGGGTGGTAGAAGGTGCACCGGTGGCAAAGCGAATTGCCGAATGAAACAAGGAGTCGAGCTTACTTAGGGTGCCTTTGGTGCCATTTTATAGATTACGTCCCCTTAATCAAACATAGGAAGGATAGTCATTTTCAGGAGTGCGTTTGGCAGGGTGTGTAAACAAGGCCATGTTATGATACAAAAAGCTAAGTCTGGTCTTGACTTTTGACCAAAGGTTATCAATGTGTGTATTAAATGTCAAAGATGAATTCCCAAAGGCCAAGGTATTTAATGGTGCTAACAACCTCCAACTCTGAGCCATCTGCACAGAAAATCTTAGGGGTACAGGAGGCATTGAGGTTTTTTTGATCAAATAAAATGCATTTGGTCTCGTTGGAATTGAGAGAGAGGTGGAGGTTGTAGAAAGACTGTTGAACGTAGGTGAGACTTTACTGAAGAGTGGATGCAGCAGAATGAACAGAAGGGCCAGTTGAGTAGATGATGGTGTCATCAGCATAAAGATGTACACCAGAATCTACACTCAAAGGCAATGAAAATGCAACATTTTTGCTCAGGACCTGAGTAGTCCAATTTGAGTTCTTCAGTGACCATTGGGGTCACAATGTGTACCTTGTTACACATGAATGATCATCATGTAACTCAACAGTGAGAGTTGGACTCTCATCAATCCATATTGAGAACAACAAGTGGGATTAGGAGTTTTGCAAGTACAGTGGTTGAAATGAAGGAGGGGTTATCTTCCCTATATAAAGGCATGATAAAAGCCACACAAAAAAACATTTTTAAGTGTCATAATGCCACGTCTGTCAACTGAACAATTGAACTGGGCCCTGGGTATGCTAGAGGCGGGAGTAAGTGCCCGACAAGTGGCTCACCATTTTTTGTGTAGTACGTTCAGCATCAGTACGTTTTGGGTGTAGTATGTCCAACTGGGACGAGCTCTTTCATCAAGAGTTCCCACACCTCAAACCAGGCAGCAACTCCAGAATGCACTACAGGCAGAGTGGCGACAACTTCCCCAAATCAACCTTAGACGCTTAGTCAGGTCCCAGATGAGACATTGTACTGCCTGTGTGGATGTTCGTGGGGGTCACACCCAATACTGACTGTTCTTTTGAGATAATTTTTAAATATGTGCTCCGTTCAGTCTTGTTGTGATTTTTCATTTTCAACTTGTGCTCGTTATGTTCAATGCATCTGTTTATTATATTCCAAATCATCAAAGTTAACCCACCCAACATATTTGAATAGTTAAAATAGCTATAAAATATAAAATAACTTTCCATCTTGAAAGTTACGATAAGTCGATTGACGAGCACAAACGAATATTGCAATCTATTCCTTCATGCTCGTCAATCGACTTATTGTAACTTTCAAGATGAGGGCGACTGGAAACTACCTCAAGATAATGTTTGCATAAATAGTCTTTTTTAATCAACTACCTGTGCATTTTCAAAGTTCTCAGTGCCTCGTTTTAAATGTCAGGGCCCTCGGAATTCTACCTATGAAGTGTGGAGCTACTTTGAGCCTTGTTAATGATTGAAAAATTGCGATTTCTTTGCATGGCAACGCTATGCCCGATTCGCTGCCATTGTTAGCCTTTTGGGAGCTTCGGCTAAAAAGCCATTTATTTCGAAATGTTGCGTGCATACCGAGGTGGGGTACTTTAACAAAAGTTACTACTCATATCATGTTTCAATACATCCCAAGTCAACTTCACACCGGAATTCTCCTGTAAGAAAGTAAAAAATAAATTGACCAAGCAATGCCTTTTAAAAATAAAACTTATGTAAGCTACACTGTTAAAAATTGACTGAATTTAACTGAATTAAAGCATTGTCTCCTTGTTATTAACTGTAAGTAGAGTCCTGCGCGCATTTAACTGTGGCTTACAGTTAACATACACGGAACCTCTGCTATAAACTAATTGTAAAATTACAGCCCTAATTCCGAAATGGTTGGCACAAAGTGTAAATTGTGAATAAAATCAAAACGCAATGACTTTCAACTCACACCAGCCAGTATTTTATTCAGAATAGAACAGAGATAAGATGGCAAATGTTGAAAATGAGAAATTTTACAAGTTTGTCCACAAAATGAGCTCATTTCAAATTTGATGGCTGCTACAGGCCTCAAAAAAGTTGGGACGGGGGCCTGTGTACCATGGTGTAGCATCTCCTCTTCTTTATAACACAGAGTGGAGGCATCTAGATAATTAGGAGACAAGTTTCTTGAGTTTAGCCATTGGAATTTCATCCCACTCTTGTTTACAGTAATACAGGCTTCCACCGGTGGGAGCGTTTTGGGTCTCCTTTGACGGATTTTTCGTTTAATTATCCGTCAAATGTTCTCAATCGGTGAAAGATCAGGACAGCAGCAGGCCAGTTCAGCACACGGACTCTTCTACTACAAAGCCATACTGTTGTAATAGCTGCAGTATGTGGTTTTGCATTGTCCTGCTGAAATACACAAGGCCTTCCCTGAAATAGATGTCATCTGGAGGGGAGCATATGTTGCTTTAAAACCTTTATATACCTGCAGCATTCTTGGTGCTTTTTAAAACATGCAAGTGTCCCACACCATATGCACTTATGCATCCCCATACCATCAGAGTTGCTGGGTTTTGAACCGAACGCTGATAACCAGAGGGGTGGTCTTTAGCCCAGAGGACACAACACCCATGATTTCCATGAAGAATGTCAAACTTGGACTCGTCTGACCACAGGACATTTTGCCACTTTGCTACAGTCCATTTCATTTGAGCATTGGCCCACTGAACATGGCGGCGCTTCTGGATCATGGTCAACAATGGCTTCCTTTTTGCATTATAGAGTCTTAGGTGGCATCTGTGGATGGCACAGCAGACTGCGTTTACAGACAGGGGTTTCTTGAAGTATTCCTGGGCCCATTAAGTAATGTCAATGGCAGAATCATGCTGGTGAGTGATGCTGTGGCGTCTGAGGGCCCGAAGATCACATGCATCCAGTAAAGGTCTTCGGCCTTGTCCCTTACGCAGAGAGATTTTTCCAGTTTCTCTCTCTTTTTCCAGTTTGTGCCATTATGGCAAAAAAGGTGCCAGTTTATAACAGTGTATGGGTTCTTCCTCTGTGACTATAATTATCTGTATCTAATGTAACGGTTTCATTGCAGTCCCTCCCCCTTCGGCTGTCTTCACCTCCACTTCAACGAGCCACACCTGCTGCTCGTTGAAGTGGAGGTGAAGTTAAAGTATTTAAGAATCTGCATTGCCATTTATGATTGCAGTTGCATTCTGGTTTTATCCCTGCTGTGTGGTGCTGCTGCTCTCCTGTTGTCTTTTGTTGGATTTTTAAAGTATATTTATTAAATGTTTTGGCATTTTTTCTATCAGCCTTTGCGAATGGGTCCCTTTTCTCTCCTTTTGGGTACATGGTACATGGTCCCAGTGCCCGCCGGATTGCAGGTTGCATCGGGACCAAACCATGACACGTAATGCCTATTTTGAATGTAGTGGCACAAAACCTGAATACTAGGAAGAAATCATGGTATTTCGTACGACGCAAACCCTTGTCACACTCTTGCCTGTTCTTTCCATTGCTTCATGTTTCAGATTTATAAATGTGCATTGACATATTTTATTTCCTCACAGTCGTGGTAAAATGTCTTGCATCGATCAGCTTCCATTTAAGAAATGCAACCGCACTCCATCTACCATCCCCATTTCCTCGCCTTTCAACTCATTGTCTGTGTAAAGTGCTGCAGTACCCTATTCTTCTTCAAAGCATCCATCAGAAATGTTTTACAAATCATCAAATGGGATAAGATGTGGTGCCTCACGCGTTTTACCCAACATTTAATGTGCGGTGGCAAGCGGAACAGTGTCTTAACATCAAATTTCCCCAATTAGAAGATGCTCTCATCAAGTATGACTACCACAGTTCACAGGAACCCAGACATCAGGTGGTGTGCCATCTTAGCGCCTCTACTTGAGCTGGCTAATGACCTCAAATAAAAAGAAACAAATGTAACCATGTGCAAAATGGCAGGGACCTTCCATAGAATCAAACCTTACAATCTTTTAGTTACGAGCCTTGTCCTTTATTAATTAAACTGCTTCCAAAAAAAAAAAAAACAGTGATAGCATCTTTTCAAAATCGTGTTCATGACATAAGTTGACGCATATGATTACATACTGGCCTTATGTGCTGTGCTAGTGATTGGAACTGTTTAAGTTCAGAGGCTAACACGGATGGTCTGGATAAGCGCATCAGCAGTGAGGATAATTTAACATCATCTAATTTTCAGCTGGTACAATGCACTCAGGTGAAATCATGGACAATGTTGAGAATGTTAAGATTAGATCTCAATGTTTCCATAGTATTCTAAAATGCGTACAAGTTATTATTATTTATTATTTATTTATTTATTTTTGCTGCAAGCAAGGCTGAAAGATGTACGTTTGGTTTATAGGCGCTGGTGCAATAGATATGCCCACATTTTTTTTTTTGCAATGTATACTGCTTAGAAACAGTTAAGCATTAAAAAATTAACACAGATTCACAATCCTGGAAGATTTCTCCAAATAGGACTGCCAGCCAGGATAGAGTCAGAAAATGACTGGGTCTGGACAATTAGCCTGGATTCTCCATCTGCTTTTCAAAGCTTTCAAAAGGAGAAAAAGTAATACTGTTGTCTCACTTTATGTATGGTTTTTAATTATTTAAAGAAATAGTTCAGCTTTTAGTGCTCCATCACGCATTCACAATTAAGTGCTAATTTCAAGTTTGCTGAAAAGAATATTGACACAAGGTCTTCCTCACATAAAATGAGTCAGTTCCAAAATGAAGTATTATTATAGTGTATGCACTGACAAATAATTTGTTTCTGGGCCATTCCACCGAATCGCCTTTTCTGTCCCCAAGACATTACATTCAGAAATATGCATGAATATGCATGAAAAGTATCTGTAAAATACATTATATTATCAATCAAAGTGTCCTTCTTATTGTCCTGGTTGCAGTTTGAAGATGCACGGTCTAAAAATTTTATAAAAGCTACGTAGAATACTGAACAATTGGGATTTTCGCCTGTCCCCACTCTCTAACACTAAACTTAACTATTAAATATAGTCACCAGAATCCTTTATAAAAGTATTTATTTTTGCATTATTTTGTGGCCCAATTTGTAATTTAAACATAAAATACGTTTTCTACTCAAAAAATCATAAAACATTAGTTAAAAAACACAATTTTAGTGGTGTCCCCAGGTTTTTTCTCAGTCCTGTTACCCTGATACATTAACCACCCTAAAGATTTTGGAGCATTCCACATGTGACAGGATCAACTGGATATTGCATCATTTCAGTCCCGTGAAGGAACTGGGAAGACCAAAAGTAAGTTCTCTCGCTCTCTTTTGTTTATTTTTGATCATATTGTGAATATGACTGGCATCGTAAATCATAACATGCAGTCCTGTTACCTAAATTATTTTTTATGCTCTTATGATTTTATTTTTATTTTTTGAGTTTTGGTTAATCACTTAAAGGTGCTTAGGGGCCTCATGCTACTAGCATGGTTTTCCATGTGTTAGCTTTAGCAACATAGCTAATTCTGTGCTAAAAACTCAGTCCTGTTACCCTCAGTCCTGTTACCCATAGAAAGGGTAACAAGACTGAATAAGAGTAACAGGAGTGAGAATTTTCATTGAAAGTGACAAATTGAAGGGGAGTGGGGTTGAGGTCGAGAGAGGTGGGGCTAAGTAGGGAGGGGTTAGAGAGGGGGGGTGTAGGGAGAGGAGGGACAGGAGTGGAGAAGTAAGGAAAGGAAGGGGAGGTAGGTAGGGGAAGAGATAGATCCAGGGAGGGGTGGGGTAAGATAGAGAGGGGCGGGAAGGGCAGTTTGTATTATATGATATAACATGAATTCATTGATTTTAAGTATTACAGTTGGAATTACTATGGTGTTTTACAATGTGAACATATTATTGTCAGGGAGCCAACAGATTCTACTGGCCAGCCCCTGAGGATACCTTGTGGTACCTCTTCCAAGATATCTTGTGCATAATCCCACCAGCGAGGCAGGTCACAAGCCATTACATGGCAATAAAAAAAGATGTTTGGGCTAAAATAAAATCTGATTCTTAAAAAAGCAAGTTAGATTTTTCCTCATTAATTCATTGCAATTCTATAAAAATACATTTTGTAATCATGCAATTCTATGCAGAAATGCCTGTTTAACGCAATATGCTCAACTTATATCAGTTATATCTGTTGTCTTTCTTCTTTTTACCTTTTTCGGAGAAAGATACAGAGCCCATACTGTACCTGAGGAGTGAGACACACATGCTGCCGGGGAAACTCACACCTCTCTCTGTCTCCACTGCCCCACTCCTTAACATTTGCACTCAAATACATACCATATACACATCCATACACACAAGCATACTACACACACCCACGCTCTCATGCACATACACTGCATAGTAGTGTGGTTTGTGTGTGTGTTTGTATGAATATGTGTATAGAGTCTATACACATATTCATAAATGCATATATACACGCACATGCAATTACACACTCTCACATTCTGTACACACACAGACACACACACACACACACACTTACACAAAGACACATACCCACATACTGTCATACACACACACACACCTCTTCTCCATTCTGTTCTGTTCAGAGACACTCAATCCTGTTACTCGGTTCTCATTCCTGTTACCTAATTGTTTTAATTGAAAAAATAAAGATGAAACTTTTTTCCCCCAAATTTTTTTTGTCCATTATTTGAGCGCTTGTTGGATAGATCACATAATAGATTGTTGATCAAATTGAGGTTAAGGTCCCCATTAAAAATTAAAAATGGCTTTGTATTTTTAAAAGAAATGCATTTCGCCTGTACACTTCTGACTCTTTTACCGTAGTTATATATATTTTGAACATGTATTAAATTATTTCTTATACATACCCACTTTATCGAGTGAAAAACGAATAAAATACTTGGAATGACTTTTAAATGATATATTAATAGTTATAATAGTATCGGTAACAGGACTGAAAAAAATGCTACCATCTTCCATTTCACAACCTTGTAAAAATAAAAATAAATGTACCTGAGATTGACCATTACATCTTTTGAATAGTTAAACATGTATGGTATCAGATACAATCCTGAAAAAATTTGAAAAATGAAGTTTATTTTTGAAAAATTACAACATGCAAATGGCACCGATTCGGTGGAATGGCCCTTCTGCAAATAACGCAATATGCTGATACTATCTTCTGAAAACTTGAAAAACCATTGTAGGAAAACATGACATAAACAGCATTTAGTTGTGAATTTTCTATTGCAAAAAAACTACAGTGGTTGGTTCTGATAAAAATAAATAAATCAATAAGTGAATAAAAACAGAGAAAGGAAATAACAGTGACTTTTCAGAAGAGGAATGATACGTTAAATGAGACCGCATTGTGTTTTCCTTTTGCATTTGACAAAACTGGTTCAAATAAAGCTCTAGATGTAGCTCTACCAAAATTCATTGTCAATGCATTTTCATACTTGAAAGATTGGATTTTTTTCTGTTCGCTTTGAATATACCTGCGGATAAAGGTGATTATGTTGCCTCTGAGGACATGAGTTTGAAAAAGGATTTGAATTACTTTGCCCCAAGGCTGTAGACTATTTTTGTTATAAATCTCAAATATTGCTAAGTCTCCCCATAGGTATTTTCCCACATATCTCATTAAAGCAATGGTTTGTTTATACTTTTTCAGCAATAGCTTTGGAATTTTGGGGATGGTTCAATCAAAGCAGAGAACCCTTTGTTATTTAAGGACTGCACAATTAAACATTCAGTATTAAATCAACTGTTATCGACCCAAATTGGAGGAAAAGGTGCCGGGGGGTGGGGGGGAGGGATTTAGGGTTTCATAATTCCTCGTCATCCAGAATTCAATACTTTAGAGGTGTGCATATTTTTTCATCAAGGCACGCTATTACGTTCTTGTGTTTTCAGAAAATACCAAAATCACTCTTGCAAGTCAGGTCAAAACTCATTGCAGACTACTACCCCAATTTTGAAATAGTTGGGACGAAGTGTAAATTGTGAATAAAATCAAAACGCAATGACTTTTAATTATGCACCGAATGTTCTCAATCAGGTGAAAGATCAGGACTGCAGGCAGGCCAGTTCAGCACACAGACTCTTCTACTACGAAGCCATGCTGTTGTAATAGCTGCAGTATGTGGTTTCGCACTATCCTACTGAAATACACAAGGCCTTCCCTGGAATAGATGACATCTGGAGGGGAGCATATGTTGCTTTAAAACCTTTATATAGCTTTCAGGATTCATGGGGCTTTTTAATTGGTACAAGTGTTCCACGCCATATGCAATAGTGCATCCCCATACCATCAGAGATGCTGGCTTTTGAACTGAATGCTGATAACAGTAGGGGTTGTCTTTCTCCTCTTTAGCCCAGAGGACACAACACCCATAATTTCTAACAAGAATGTCAAATTTGGACTCGTCTGACCACAAGACAGTTTGCCACTTTGCTACAGTCCATTTTAAATAAGCCTTGGCCCACAGAACATGGTGGCACTTCTGGATCATGCTCAACAATGGCTTCCTTTTTGCATTATCCAGTTTTAGGTGGCAGCAGTGGATGGCACGGTCGACTGTTTTTACTGACAGTGGATTCTTGTAGTATTATTAATGTCAATGACACAGAATCATGCTAGTGAGTGATGCAGTGATGTCTAAGGGCCCGAAGACCACGGGCATCCAGTAAAGGTCTTCGGCCTTGTCCCTGACACACAGAGATTTTTCCAGTTTCTCTGAATCTTTTGATGATGTTATGTACTGTCGATGATCAGACCTTCAAAGCCTTTGCAATTTGACGTTGAGGAACATTGATTTTTAAAATATTCCACAATTTTTTTTATGCAAGCCTTCACAGGCTGGAGAGCCTCTGACCATTTTTACTTCTGAGAGACTCACCTGATGCCAGTTAATTACTTGCTAAATGTTCTTTCAGCTGATTCTCTTACATATTATTGCTTTTTCAGCCCCTTTTTTTTTCCTGTGTCCCAACTTTTTTTGAGACCTGTTTCTGCCAGAAAATTTGAAATGAGCTCATTTTGTGGATAAAAATGTAAAATGTCTCAGCTTCAACATTTGAAATCTTATCTATGTTCTATTGTCAATAACATATTGGCTCGTGTGATCTGAAAGTCATAGCATTCTGATTTTATTCACAATTTACCCTTCGTCCCAGCTATTTTGGAATTGGGGTTGTATATCCAGGGGGACAACCAGGGATGTGTTAGGTGCCAAGAAAAGATCTCTCATTCGGCCCCACCTCTCCTGGCCCCTCCATCCAAGCACTATGTTTTTGAAAGTGCCTGAGAGGACATTGAAAATGTATTACTACCCACATGTACCATTTTTCATTTTGTTACATTTGTCGGAAAATAGAAATGGAATTTGCTTATTTAGCTAAAAAAGACATTTTTATTAGGGCTGTGCCGATTCTGAACCAAGGGTTTTTTAAGGCGTAGTACCACCACCTGCTGCCATGGGACAAACATCAGAGCCTTCTCTTTTCCTTTTTTAAACCCGATGCAGGTTGAACGAAAGTGCCAAACGTTAAAGGGAACGTGAAATGCTTTCGGAAAAAAACTTGACTGACATCATTATTTTTCGGCTGCATGCTGCACGGAGCCAAGTAAAGGACTACAGAATCATCTCCTATTAACCACTTAGGCTACTCTAAGAAAAGTAAACCTGTTCCCGTTTACTTTGCTTGATTAGCAATCATATAAGGGATTTGCTTATTTACTTAACTGAATGAATAAAGCTTTTTATTAAGGTAACATGTTTGATTGCCTACTTCATAAAGTTAAATGCAGCACAGATTTGCATGAACGCGTATTCGGCCATTTCGTACGATTGCGAAAATTTTTATGTCACATTCATGTTTCATCGGCTTTACAGAATGTTTTCCACCTTGTGTATTTTTTAGACGCTTGAAATTTTAGAGATCAAGGAGTTTAGATTTGCTGGAGAATACGAAGGATAAGTCTCGACAAGACTAACAATGCTGCTGAGGAGTGGATTTACAAGACTTCACAATGAGACTGAGTGAAGCTCAGTCTTAAATACTAACCCCAATTCCAATGAAGTTGGTATGTTATGTAAGACATGCATAAAAATGGAACACAATGATTTGCAAACCTGAAAAACCCATATTTTATTCACAATAGAACATAGACAACATGTCAGATGTTGAAAGTGAGACATTTTACCATTTTATGAAAAATATTGGCTCATTTTGAATTTGATGACAGCAACACATCTCAAAAAAGTTGGGACTGGGCCATGTTTACCATTGCGTACTATCCCCTCTTTGTTTATGTTGGGATTCTGGATTCTGCTGTCTAGTTTAAGTTCTGTGCCTGGCCAAGTGCCATGATTGATTCTTGTGTTTAGAGACCACTGACTTTGTCTGACCATTCTTAGATTATGTATTGTGTATTTGGTATTAAGGATTTCCTGTTTTATTATTTTCATGTTTTGGTTATCAGTCTCCATGCCATGTTTTGTTTTCATAGCCATGTTTCATGCCATGCTTTCATTTCCATGCTTTGCACTTTGTCTCCCCTGTCTTGTCATGTGTGTATCTTTGCTTATGGTCCCTTGTCTTGTGTGCCACTCATTCGGGTGATTTATTGGTTTCTGGGTTTCAATCTTCTTTCATTATCTCGTGTTCTTCCTTCCTCTCTCTTTTACTATCTTACTAACACATACTAACAGTTTATTGTTTTTGCTAATTACTAACCACACTAATCTTGTATATTTTTACTAACTTTCTAACATGCACTCAGGATTGTAAAGCTGCACATACTAATTGACTAACTACCTCTCAGCAGTCGCTCAATTCTAATCTCCGCCTCCTTGCCTATCCCTAATTATCTCTGCTGCAAGTTTCTGTGGATCTCCACTTATACTTTGTGCTTTCCTTTTCTTTTATCTTGGCACCTTAGTACTTCTTAACCGGAGCTGTTTTGTACTTAGGTTTGTCTTGTGATCCCTGTCTGTGTTTTGGCTACAGCCTAATTCATGTAATTAGTTTATTCCTCATGTGTCTCTCCCTGATCATTGTTCCCACTGATTGCACCTGTTCTCCCTGGTCATGTGTTTACCCCGGATGTGTATATAAGATGTCTGTTTGGTTCTCACTCATGTCAGATCGTCTCCCTAGTTTTCTTGTGCTACGTTTCTCGCCTCGATATCTCAGTGTTTATCTTTCTGACTGGATTGCCCGACTATTGTTTTTGGTTTTCCCTTTTTGGATATTGTTGCATCTGTGAATTTTGACCTTTTTTCTGCCCGACCTTGATTTTGTGATTACTGCCCTGGTTTTGGATTCGGACTGTCTTTGGCTTATGAGTGTTTCTCCTCCAAACCTACGCCTGTGTACCGAACCCTTTTTGTCTGACCACGAACTTTGTTATTGGTGCCCTGGTTACGATTCTGGATTACGCCCATTGGATACTGTTTTTGGATTGTGGACTTTGTACCGTTGCCAGCTCTGTTGGGGGGTTTCCCCCTTCAGAAATAAAGCCTCCTTTTTGCATTCTACTAGTTGTCGCACTTGGTTCATTTCGTAAATCACAACAGTTTAACAACAGTCTGAAAATGTCTGGTAAGTGAGGAGACCAACAGCTGGAGTTTTGGAAGAGGAATGTTATCCCACTCTTGTCTGATGTATGATTCTAGCAGCTTAACAGCCCCAGATTTTTCATTTTATGATGCGTCAAATGTTCTGTTGCTGAATGGTTTGGACTGCAGGCAGACCATTTCAGCACCTGTACTCTTCTACAGCGAAGCCATGCTGTTGTGATAGATGCAGTATGTGGGTTAGCATTGTCTTGTTCAAATACGCAAGGCCCTCCCTAAGATGTTGCAAAACCTCTATTTACTTTTCAGCATTAATAATGCCTATCTAGATGTGTAAGCTGCCCATGCCATAGACACTAATGCAACCCTACACCATCAGAGGTGCCAGCTTTTGAACAGAGCGCTGATAAGCTGAATGGTCCCTCCTCTTTAGCCACACAACACAGCATCCGTGTTTTCCATAAAGAATTTCCAATTTTGATCCATCTGACCACAGCAGTGTTCCATTTTGCCTCAGTCAATTTTCATTATTTGGGGGAGTACCAATGTTTCCGGTCCGCCTGGGTCTTTTGATGGCAGAGAGCTCTTCGGATCTGGGAGTTGGTGTCCCAGACCTTCTCTGCCTCCTTGAACCACGCGTCCAACACCTGGACTTCAGTCTGGCTCTGGTTTCATGGGCTCAGGGGAGGATGCTGTCCAAGCACGGGAAGGGGCAATTTGTTTTTCATATAGGGGTAGGTATGTAAGGACCACAGAACTACATTTCCCATGCAGTCAAGAGGAAGCAGAAACCTCCTATTCAGCACCACCCGCTTCCTTTACGTTTCTCCAAAAGCATGAGGCTAAAAGCAATAAAACGGGAAACAGAACTTTAGAACTAGGGACCGTACCCAGTTCGCTCTCTCTTCTTGGCACACTTCCAACAAGAGGTCACACTCTCTTAGCGCATCTTCTCTCGGGAAGCTACCCTCCCCCTCCAGGGAAAGCCAGACTTTTCTAGCGAAAAGATGGCATTTGCATTGGAATTCACGCATCCTGCGAAAATTCCTTTAGCCTATCTGCAGAGTTCTCACATCTCTGCAAACCTCTAAGTTCAGGACTGCAAATCTCATTAAACTAGCTTATGCCCGGTGCTACTGCTAGTTGGACACGGAACAACTCCAAAAAAAAAAAGAACTTTTCAGAATCGGAAAGGGCATTCCGACACAGCAGAGCAGCACGCATTCCTCAAGTGGACACAGGACTTCAGGTCTGCACACCCCGCGGGACAGCCTCGCCAGAACTGTGGGATTTCAACGGACCCAGAGAGGAATCCCGAGCTAGGAGCGTTCCAGGCAGTAATGCAGTTAGGCGGTATTCAACTTAGACAACTTAAATGCGGTACAGTTTATCAACTGATGTAATTGTATAATCGCATTGTCTGTTTTATATTTCATGAAGTTAAATAGCCATTGAACATTTGTTTTTACATGCATAATCTTTTCCCTGGCTAATTTTCTAATGCTGCAATTAACTAACACGCATGTAACACGCATGATCTCAATTAGTAATACTAATTGCGTATGAGCTGAAGCAAACTCTTCTCGCAGTTCGTTGGATCTAAGTTGATTTATCCAACCGCACATCGTCCGACTGTAACTACATTGACAAATTCTAAGCAGCCCTGGTGCTGAAAGAATCTGTCCCAAGACAAAGGAATTTATGCCCATGAGCACGCACACACATCTGCCACGCACGTGGACACGCGCCTGCCCACTCCCAAAATCAGGCACATGTGTGCGTCCTACACGTGCGCTAAGAACACACATGCACACTTGCACATACACATTCACCGTTGTTACTTTCTCTAGTTCGTATATAGTCCTTCCGTAGATTAGCCTTTGTATATTCTGTGTTCGTTTGTTTAATAAATTCATTTATTAAACCGGAGGCAAAATAGCCTATGTAGAACTCTGAATTCCTTCAGATTTTTAATTAAATTGTTTTCGTTAATCACTAATATTGGTTATTTTAATTATTAATTAAAATCCCATATTTTTGGTTATTTTAGTAATTTTATGAGACTGGTTACTAAATTTGCAGGTTTCCTGCTGAATCAAGTGGTTATCTTGTGGGAAGGATTATTAGGACGAAACGTCTGAATAATCCATCCTTGCTATTTTACGTTTGGTAAAGGCAGATTCCCCGACGCATTTTGGTGCCTCGTGGGAGGGACTTTAATATTTTTATTAAAGTTTTAATAAATAATAATTAACTAATTTTATTAGTTATTAATTACTAAAGTACATGTGATAGCCATTTAAATGCCTTTTTAAGCTGTTGCACCTACATAGGTGACATAGGTTTTGAATAACTCTTTTCCTTCAATAAATATTATACTCATTTAAAGCTGCGATTTGTGTTTACTCAAATTGTTGTTTTTGTCTTATAGCCTATTAAAATTAGTTGGATGATCTAAAACGTCAAAAAATGACTAATAAGCAAAAATACAGGAAATCAGAAACATGGCTAATGCTTTTTTCACAAGAGACATTAAATCAAGGTTGGGTTGTTGTGACTGGGGGCAAAAAGATTACCTGATGAATAGATGACCAAATTTAGCCCTAAAAGATTGAAAAATAACTGAGCCAAAATGACAAAACATGTTACTTTTCCCAAACGTTTTGCAGGCAGAGAATAAACAATGGGGACGCTGCATACAATTTGGAATTACATGTCAGTATTAGCTACTGTGACTCCCTATTTTCCTCTGACGTATTTACAGCAAGTGTATTACCCAAAGAGTCACATCCATATAGTTATAGAGGAGTCCCTGAGAATTCAAGGAACATTTCTGTGAGCCTTTGGTGTGAGATGGCAGCATTTTTTGTTTAATATTTTTCTTTTTTCATTTGAACTGTTGCATGAATTAATGAGCCTCAAATTTCTTGTGCAATGCTTTAAAGCTAAGAGAAATCTAATACCAATAAGGCCAGTTAGACAGTTTTTTTATTTTTTATTTCATAACCATATTATGTGTCAACATCACTACGACCCACAAAAAATAACTCCCAGGCAAATGGAATTCTATGAAAAATACCACATTTGATTGCAGCTCAGTTTAAATGAAATGCACTCTTTCATTTGTTTTTCCTTGACAACGGGAACATTCACTAATGAGCCAAAAAATTAAAACAGCTCACAGATGAAGCAAATAAAGTTGCTTCTGATAGTTGTGCCATGTTTGATGGTGAAGAAATGAGAACTGGGCAACCTTGACTTGGGCCAAATATTTATGACTCGAGGAATGGGTCAAAGCATCTTTGAAACAGCAAGGCTTCTGGGGTGCTAGCAACAGTGGTCCATGGAGGGACAAACCTCAAACTCGTGACAGGGTGTTGGGTGCCCAAGGCTCATCGATACACAGGGGCAATGAAGGCAATCATGCAGGGTTCTGCCGATGCTGATTGGCGGTGGTCCGTACCGACCAGCACTCGGAATGCACAGACCACCACTCAGTTCAGATAGCTAGTGCTTTTCCTGACCGGCACTGTTTTTTCAAAGATCAGTTAAAATGAATGCATCCAGTGTCCAATAAAATCACAAGAAACAAAATATAAATTGCCCTAAATATGTTCCTCCCCCTCTTCTTGATATTGTCAGAATAGCGAACATTCTTTTTTGACCCACGCCCCGTCTGTGCTGGTCTTCAGTCATACTGAAAAACCTGCCTGACAGTGAGGAAACACAGAGTGCCATACGAGCCCGTGTGTGCTGTGTATTCATGGCGAATTGAATCTGAGGCTGTGGGGAAATGATCATTGCAGTTGTCTCAATCTAATGAAAGACAGGCAATTATAATCAGGCAGGGTGATTGATTTCTGTAGCGCTGTACTTTGCGTGTAGAGAGAAAAGTCATCTTGTTATATAAACGACAGCAAAACAAAATAAATCTCTGTCGAGGACTGTAACATTCTTTACATGTTAAGCTATCAGAGTTTAATAACAGTGTCAGTCGGTGGACAGAAAACGGGGGGGGGGTGGACCTTGAAATGGATGAGATGATTCACTCTATTTTGATCATTTTTAGCTCACTTGACGAAGTCAGATGAGCTTATGTCATGGCCTGTTTGTCAGTCGTTCGTCGTCGTCGTTCATCGTCTGTAAACATCTTCTCCTCCGAAACCACTGGGCCTATGAAGCTGAAACTTGACAGGTACCTTCCTACCCATGAGGACACCAAGGTTTGTTCAAGGCGTTCTGATTCGTTTTCAAATATGACTGCTTCGGTGGCCATTTTGAAAATGACATTAATCACCATCTGAAAGCTATTTATTCATATATTCAGCTCAATTTTGCTATGTAGGTAGTAGGTAGCAAGATACATGACATATAATTCAAGTTTTAAATGTCAAGGTCACTGGAGGTAATAAACAAGTTGAAATCTTGCCTTTGGCTACTGGTCAAAAGTGGGCACGCAAGAAAGTCCCTGGGTTTTTGATGACTAGTTTGAGTTAAACTGCTTCTTACACACCCTACTAGTTTGAGTTAAACTGCTTCTTACACAGCCTTGAGTGGTCAGGTGAGCTACAGGGCCCGTGGCACTATTTTTCTTGGTTAACACATTTTCCAACAATACAAAAGTAAAGTAAACAGTAAACAGTTTGGAGTAAAGTAAACAGTTTCCCCTTCAATGAAATGGTAAGGCGAGTGAATAATAAATTCATTTAAAATGTTGAATTAACATACCTTAATAGGTAACCCTTCATGAAAAAGAAAACCTACTGTGGATTTTCCGCGTGAACTTTTACCACATCTTACAAAGCAAGAAATGCACACTTTTGTCCCTTCAGTCGATGCATTTTATCTCTCGTCTTAATGTAGACAATTAGCTACAGTTGAGAAGGGAGAGTTAATGTACCTTAATACTAAAATCAATAAAATGACTGAAACACCTCAAGAAAAATAAGCATTTTAAAGATGTTTATCGCCCTCTTTGTTCTCTGCCCAATGGGCGCCGCTGAAGAAATGTTTGAAACATTAATGACAGTTGTTAAGTCATCTGCTTTTGAATTGACGCAAAAATTTTACAGCTCACGCTCTCGCATACAAACAATTCTCCGACCAGCACTCCGAGCATCCTGAGCAGAACCCTGATCATGGCTGGTTTGATCGGACAGAAACACGACCATGGCACTTAGTGCTGATAATTCTAATGATACATATACAACGAATGTGCCATAATACTCAGTTCATGGCACCTTGCTGAGTATTGTGCTGTGTAGCTGCATACCAGTCAGCATGCCCATTGTAGCCCTGGCCCACAATGTATCTACAATGGGCACGTGAGCATTGGAACTAAAGGAGCAGTTTAAGAAGGTTGCCTAGTCCAGTGAGTCCCATTTTCTTTAACATCATCTTTTTAAATGAGCATCAGCCGGGTACGTGTGCACTGTTTACCTTGGGAATACATGGCACCTGAATGCACTGCGGAAAGAAGAAAGGCTCGTGAAGGGACTGTGATGCTCTGGGAAATGTTCTGCTTGGAAACCCTGGTTCCTGGAATTCAAGTGGACGTGTTTGACAAAGCTGTTTTGGGGGATCCACACAGTATCAGGCAGGTGGTTTTCATGTTGTGGCTTATTTATTAAGTTCTCCGGTGCTTCTTAAATAAAAGCGTTGCCATTGGGGAAATTCAAATGAATATAGATTTTTTTTATCACTGGCAGCAGAGCTAAGAATAATGATATTTTAATTCTATGCAAGAAGAGAAATATGAAACATGCATAATCAATACTATGATAGCATCTCTTGCATCTGTGTCTAACATAGAGCAGACTTATCTGGATTTCTAGAAAGAAACATAATGCCGAACCTTTACCACATACATGCTCTAACTCTCTCTCCTTCTTTCTCTCTCTCTCTCTCTCTCTCTCTCCACACACACACACACACAGATGCAAACCACCCCCACCTTGATGTTTATGTAAAATGGCTTCTAACAGCATTCGTCTTTCAGAGAATAAATTACCTTCAGTCCAGTCCTGAGGTGAACTGCAGCATATTTCTTTGCATATGTCATCTACCGTCAAATATCAAATGTAATTGGAAGTCGCACACATCTCAATTAAATAATTAAAATTAATTTTCTGTCCGTGATGCTGCCTGCACACATTCATCTACAGAAAATTTCCCACGCTCCTTGTTGCTTTTCTTGTCACACATAGTGCACATCATCCTTCGATATTGTGCAGATACAACATGTAATATTTATGGCTCAGTCTCAAATGTACTGTATTTGTATCGTTATGAGGAATGCAGAAACAAAGCAAGCAAGAGTTGAAATACAGTGGAATGAGACGGTACTTCACCGTTATCCATTACATTACATCTCCTGCGAGCAAGATGTAGAATTGTCAAATGCAGACCTCATTTCACCTAACAACTTCTCCCATGCGGCACAACATGGCTGTTGACTCAGCTGACTCCTATATCTGTGGCCCAGAGACTATGCTTTAGAGTTACAGCAGTACAGTTTCTGCTGATTACAAAAGGGGAACATGCCTTACTGATAACTGTTGATGCTGGTATTGTTCCTACCATTGCGTCAGGCCACAACATGCGATGGCAATAGAAGAAAGTACGAATGTCAGAGGTGCTTTTAGGCCTCCTCGAAAAGCAGAGTCAGACGATTGACTCAGTGTCTTGATTCAACCGAGCCTTATGGCGCAACAGCTACTTGTGTAGGGTGAGCAATCACAGTGTTCAGTGTTGTTTACTTCGCTCTGATGCTGTTGGAGATATTCACTGAATGCATGACTGTGCGGTACTCCAGGGCAATGACTTCTGAGACCTGAGATTACCGTTGGTAATTAAAAAAAAAAAAAGTTAGAGGCTTGGTCCAAATGAGTTTTTCTTGCTGTTTTTAGTCCTGCTCTCTCTCTCTTTCTTCCTCTCTCTCTTTCACTCTCTCTCTCTCTCTCTCTCATTGCACATAATCTTCTGGATGAGAGGAGGTTTACTTGGTTATGCAAAGAACTGACCAAAATTCAGGCATGAAAAAGTTGTCTAATTACAGTAAACTAGTGAGAGAGGGAGGGAGGGAGACATTACATTAGTCAGCACCTCACCTGTTTTACCTCTTTATTAACTATTATTTGCTTTATTCTTTTTAGGAGAAGATAAAGTGAGAGAGAAAGAAGAGTGGGTGGTGCCTGTTTATGCATGCGTGTCACTGTGTTTGGAGGCGCATTTGCGTGCGAGCGTGTGTCAGGGAGCAGTGACTTCATTCAGCAGATTGGAAATAAGAATGTCACTCTGGGTGCGCACGACCAGTTGCAAGTTTTTCATGAGAGCGAATGGGGTATGAGAGTATGTTTGCGTAAACTCGCACTTCGTGCGTGTGAATGTGTGGAGCAGTCGTGTACCTCCTCCAAAAAAAAAAAAAAGAAATGAACTCTTCTTTTCTGAGGGCAGACAGCGTTCTGAAACAGTTTTCATCAGCCGAATTAATTCCACCGAGGTCAGTGACACCCTCTCATATCCAAGGTGCTGACTCGATATCGATGAATCAGGCCACTTGCTCACCCTCCTCCTGTGTGTTTGTGTGGGGATAGGCACTCAGAGGGAGAATAATGACAGATCGTCAACACGTCATTTCAGAGTTTTGTTCTGTTTTTGCTGTCAAGCTTGATTCATTTCCATATGTAATTGACCTCTCTGTCATTAAAAAAAAACCAAACATGAATTCATCATGCTCTATACTTATAAAGTGGGGTGGAAATCTGAAATGCCTGCCGCAATTTGAGTTCGACACAAAAATTCTCTCACCTTCTTTCTCTCCACACTAGCGTGTACACTCATACAGTCCCTTTCTCTGCAGCTGCCTGCATGCACATGCACAGAAAGACACATAGACACAGAGCACACACACACACACACACACACACACACATACGAGTACAGTCTCTTTACCCGCAGAAACACACACAGACACTCGCACAAACACCCTTTCTCTCTGAGCACCCCTCCACGCGCAGGCGGAAAAAAAGCGGCTCCATGTTGTGCGTCTGATTCCAGGCACGTGTCAATGGCAGAGATGTTTTCATCATTGTTTCCAGTGTGGTGTGAGACTTTGGAAGGGACAATGCGGGATGCGTATGGTGATCACGTTCTTTAGGAGCGTGATTCACTTGCTCCTAAAAATACCTGCGTTGAATTTGCAAGAATAAATACAACCAGAATTAGAAGCCCCAGAGGAGACCTGATGTGGGACTGCCTCCATCAGAGATGCACAGTTTGAGATGTAGTCTCCTTTTGATTCATTTTTGTATTTGTTTTTAAATAAAAAAAGCTCTGCCGCTTGAAGCATTTTACATTTCTGAGCAGGGAACCCCGTTTTTGGAATAAAGGTTGATGATGGATAAGCAATTGAGAGCGCCAGTTTGGCTGAAACTCACTGGAACTCAACCAGATTGATTTTCTTTTTTCTACAGGGGCTTTTATTTATTTATTTATTTATTTATTTATTATTATTATTATTATTCTTATTTTAATTTTTTTTTTTTTACTATTGAGCGCACCAGAAATGACAAGAAACATGATAGGAGTGACTAGATGAAGGCCATACTATCAAGCTCAATCAATCGACATTCAATTTTGGCCCAACACGTGTCATCCAGTCAGATGGTATCAACAATGACATGAAGGAGTCATTATCATTCGAAATACATGCCAAAGGATGCAAACAACATAGACTAACGAATTGCCATTTAAGTATAAATTCTCCATGTAATATCAGTCTTTAGCAATCTCAACATTGTCTCGTGATGTATTTTCAGTAGTCAACAAGTATCTGCAAAAATCACATGGCTGTAAACGGAAAAAGACACGTTACACTGGTTTAATTTTGGAATATGTGAGGAAGCACGGTCTAGTCACGTTGAGAAAAAAAAGAAAACGTGACTTCACAACAGTCTGCTTTCATTTTTTTTTGGTTGCCATTTTAATCACTATTCCAATCTGCCCCAATATGGTCATCTCCCTCTGGTACCCTGCATGACATTTTTCATCTCTTTTTCTGTAAGAGAGATATTCATTTCCTCTGGAAAAACACACTGAAGAACTCTTTGATCCCTATGATGATTAATACATTTTTTCTGCTACCCTCTGTTTTTTTCATAAATTGATTTATTTATGTAAGATCTGACCCTTCACATGTCCACTAAATTTTTATTCACAAGACCTACTTGGCAAGAGTAAATTGTGTAGAGTTACTACACAGCAGAGCAATAACAGTGTCAATGCCGTCGCCGTTAAATACGCAGAGACATCAGCAAAGTAAGGATTCTTACAGGACTGAAATGGTCATATAAAGTAGTGTCTATCTTATTAAAAGAAGTGAGACCCATTACACTTGAAATGAATGCCATATACTGCAATAATAAATGATTTGACCATAACAATGAATGACCATTAAAAACCATTACAGGGAAAATAATGAACACTTTCATAAATTATAACAACAATGTCATGCATCAGGGTTGGAGGACTCAGATTCAGTACTCGAACTCCGAAAAACTTGGATTGCGACAGATGAGACTCGAAGAGTCGGCTTCGAGTCTTGCTTGAGTCCAGGGTCTCGCTGGAAGGGCAGCGTAGTTTGATGATGTACACGGTGAAGGAGCGTATTATTGAATATATTTTTCACTATCATGGATTCTCATTGAGGTAAAGAATTCGCCTTTATAATTATTTATTCACAGAGGTTGAGCAGGTGACATGTTGATTGTCTGGATGCCTTATTTATTGTAAAATCAACAGGTTTGGATCCAGGATTTTGCGGGAGGGGGGCACAAGATGAGTCTCTGGGATTTTTTATTCAAAGAACTAGGTTCACTAACCCACATAACTGGCCCTGTATTTTCGTGAATTACCGAACACATCCTTGAACAATTTTCATTTGTCGAATCAATCTTTAGAGATATATGCCGTCCAACAATAAAATTGCCGTTGGTTACCAAGACCCGAAATTGAATTTACAGATGCTTCAACTAGGCAATGACTTCACTTCAAGAGATTTCGAGCGAAAAAGACGACGTTCAAATCAGTTTTTCGTGTGGGCGGCATACTTCGCCCAAAATAATTTATATATCAATCAAATCTATTATAAATTCTTTACTTATTTGTGTAGGTTGTATTGTGGGCGAGGCCTGCCGCCCGAGTTTAATTTCGAAAATTAGTAGTTTACATTAGTGACGCGCTTAGTTACGCAAAATATATAAATGTGGGATTGGCATTTACAAACGGAAATAAAATTGAATTTCGTGATATTTTTTAAAATAATAACTTAAAATGTAACGTTATTTCATACAACTGTAAGTTTTTTTATTTGTAATTAAAAAAATGTGTGGATTGTGTGTCTTTCGCTAAGGATTCAACACCAGGCACGAATCATATTTCATATTGAAATCCAACTTTTCAATTGCACCTCTTGCGTAAGCGGCGTTCTTTGATGTACAGCTGTTCGCATTTCCTGCTATGTTGACGCGTAATATTTTGAATGATGATTCTTCTCTAATATGTCTGATATGTAAATATCGAGTAAATAGTTTAGTGTCGTTGAGTGTTAGGCCGAATTACTCAATGTACGAGCCAGATAATCAGTGGCGTCAGGCTTTTCGGCGCGATGACCCAGTTTCGTCTTTCGACAATGATCCTATGAGGAAATGCTCCAGGTGAACTACAGGTACACGAGGAAAGGTAAGTTTTATCTATGCAAAATCTATAAAAATCTGTTCATGTACGGGTATTCTGAGTTATGGTAGAGATCATTTTTGCATTTGTTTGCAGGTTCCTCCTGCAAACAGATTCAGCATATAGCCTACTGTACATTTGACTTGTCATTCCCATTGCTTGACTAGGTTAGCTTCGTCTTCTCCACGTTTGTATATTTCCTCCTGTAGATTGATTTACGATCTATTTAACCCCTTCTAGTTTCAACTGGTTATTACAATTTCTTTCAGAGTTTCAAAAAGTAGGAGTACTTTTTAATGGTCCAGCTTTCCACACCCTTGAGGGCCTCTCTCTCCTGGGAGAGAAAATAAAAGGTGACGTCATCATCATTGAGTCCAGAGCCTTTTATGCATTATATTTTGTTCATATTACTGAAATCTTTAGGCTTGATACCCTTGCGGTCGTTGCTCGTATGAAAACCAGAAAGGCTTGTGATTTCCAAGTCAAATTGACCATTTTTTGTGTTTTTTAGTGTCATGGTTTAAAAGAAATAATGATTCAAATTACGTTTTTGAATTTGGTTTGCCTGAAAAGATGGGCAAAACCATTTATACTTAGCATACCTAGCAAATATGGACAAAAGAATTGACATTAAAAGTTTACTCACATCTGCGTTTTTGAATTAGAATTTTTTGTCAGCGTAGAGAAACTATTGTATTACTAGCCTGGCGAGAAAATCATTTGATGAGGTCAGGGGTGATATATTGTTCTAATTTACTTACGTGCTGTACTTTGATTTATTCAGAGCTTCTTTGTGTTTATGTAAGCCCAATTCATTAAGGGGTCTATTCTCCTATTAGCGCGTAAGTCTTTTTTTACGCGCTTCGAGTTAAGCGCCTTTGAGTTACGCGTATTCTCCCCTACTCGCTTCGATCACGCCCACAGCGCTTAACTTCAGAATGTAGGCGGCCTTATGAGAGAGGTTTGACTGATCCAAAAGAGAGGCAGACTCTGTACAAAGCTCATTGATTATGGCTATCAGGAAAACATGGAAAAAGGATTTTCTGATTAACCATGAAAACGCATTTGTGGTCCATGAAAAACGCAAACCAGACTTTATATTTGAATATCGTCGGCCTGCTGATAAAACCTCGTATCTCCAAACTGATAAGAAACGAAAACTCGTATGTCCACTATTCTTACATGCAAAATTAAACATTTTTATTTTAAACTATATTTATTTTTTATTTTCCTGTAAAGTTTGTCATTGTGAAGATACGAGGTTTTATATGCCGCTGTAATAGTAGGCCGTACCAATTACAAGACGTAATTCAGACATCTCTTTATCCCCCGCCGCGCGATTCGCGCGAAGCGGGGGATATAGCCTAGCATTGGGCTCCGTCCGTACAGACACATAAAATTGCGGCGGCGGGGGATATGTTAGTGACAAACACTTGTTATTTCGTACTCTAGCCACCATGGCATTAAAGCTATGCATACAAACAAATTGCCGCGATAATGAAATAATAAATAAAGAATTTAGCGCTTCTCAATCAGCGCAATCAGATCATTGAAAATGTGCCCCTCCGACACCAGCCTGTTTGTTCCGTGGAAGACAGGGAAGAAGACAAAGGGAACATTCTAGTCACTCAAAGAGAATCAAAGACAGTTTATATGATCTCATTTAGAAATTGCGCACTTGAAAACTACTCCGATGTCAGGTTTGCAACTAAAGGACATGGAAACGCTTTAACAAGGATTCTTACCCCGCACGCGGTCATCTCCCCGCCCCGAAACCGCCTCAGTAATGACAGAATTCCATATCCATAGCCTATCATCCTATTTGATTTGAGCGACACATTCACTTGAACTTGTGCCTAATACTTTATTATAATCAGTTATCCCCTTTACTGATAATGATTCTTCCCATGTCGGCTATTCGATAAAGGCTAAAATTGATAAACAAATGGATAGTGCTTTGGTATTTGCCAGGGTAGGGCTCAATCTTGAGTAGCCTATTTAATAATATCTTTATTCACACATTAAATTACACAGTATTACCAATGGTAAAAATTACTAGGACTCGAGTTAGTTAATACAGATATCCTCAATTAGAAAATCAATCCCCTCACTCGTGAGAATATCACAACTTTTTAGATTATCACGAACATACAGGGCAGTCGCATTTGTTAATAGAAAATGGAAGACAATGATGGCGACGTCGAGCCAAAGCCGAAAACCAAATTTCACAGATGTTGGTGTTGTATGGCAAGCAAGCAATGAAGGCTGATCCGAGGAATTAAGCTGCGAATCGTTCTGGATGTGGCTTCGGTGGGGAGATGTAAGCGCAGTATCCCCGATTTAGAGCATGAATGGAGAGATCTGCGGGGCGCTGTAAAAGCCAGGCTCAATGCACACAGGAGAAGTGTACACGCAACAGGTGGTGGGCAACCATCATCCCCTGTGCATTTCTCTGCACAGGAAGATGGGATGGCATCCACTCTTTCTGCAGTGGAAGTGGATGGAGAAGAACTTGAAGCGTCAACGAACTGACACCTTGACACAGACGCCTGTGATGTGAATGACATCACCAGCCACTCTCTGAAATGACCCAGATGCCAGGAGCGACAGCGCAGTTCTGACGTTGATGACCACGGGTATGTTTTGTGGATATTTGCTGCGGCTAGATAGCTGTTCATCCAGAAGTCGGCAAAGATAGATGATTACCTCATGCACGGTCCAGGCGAAAGCGCTGGATGTTTGTTTGTCCCAGGATGTCCAAACGAGGCCGATATATGCGTGTTCGTCTTCGAGCTCGGCGCGCTCCTCTTACTCTTTCTCAATCACGCAAGAGTGCAAGCAAATGCAGGACTGTCATTTTGGCTTTAGATTTTGAGGGCATGGTAGAATGATGGTCTTATGTATACTCGTATTAATTACGATTAATTTTGCGTTTCTAATTTAACTGATTGGAGAAGAGGCTGATGCGTAATATCATGTGATGATTTTGTTTGATAAATTATCATGGCTTTGAGAAATGTAGTTTAGAAATAAAGAAGAACAATCGAATATTAAATGTCTCAACCTTTACCATGTTAAATAAAATAAAAGTAATGTTAAAATTCGGCCTTTAACCGACATCAAACGCAATATTCAATTTCGCCTAATGTTGGCGTTTGACCTTAATACAGCCCTCAAAAGCGCTTAACAGAAAAAGCGCGTAAGCCAGGGGGAGAATACGCGTAAGTGTTATTTGCATGAGAAACGCCCGGAAACGCCCTGATTTTGGCCTTGCTCCGCCCCAAGCGCGTAACTGCCTTCGAGGCGCGTAATGCACAGACTTAACTCGAGGGGAGAATACGCGTAGGCTGAAAAGCGCGTAGCTACGTGCTTTTTTCGACTTAAGCGTATGGGAGAATAGACCCCTAAGTGTGCATCTCTACCTCATGGACATGGGTTCATAGGATTGCCTGGCAGGAAAGTCATTTGATGAAGGCAATGCTAATAGAAAACCCCCCAAAAAAAGCTTGAGAGGGCAAAGCAGCATGGTCATTTCCAGTCGTATCCTTCCACCCGGTAGCTTGTGGCCAACTCTGCTCTGCTTGCACCGAGGAGGACGAGAGAAAGGGAAAAAGAGTGAACATATGGTGAGAAGGGCACTGAAACACAGGTTTGCCAGCTCACACGCATTTAGTGTGAGACTATCGCAATTCTCACGCTTTAACGGCTTGGCTATAGGACAGCCAGCGGCTCTCCCCCTCCGTGGAAGGGAATCAAAGGCTAACATATATACGCTGATCACAGAATGTCTCATGCTCAAAAAAATGTCACTTAGCCTAACCTTATTGAATATTCAAACCTAATACAATTTAAAGCATTGATGTAGCCGTCGAGAAAAAAACTCACCACTGTATGCATCAGATTGCACAAACTAATGCTGAAAAAATGCAAAAGCCTCCTTCCTCGTACAGACCTACGCTTTCTTTTTCCACCCCCTTATCACCTGAAGTTAAGTAGTGACATGACTGATGTCATATATTGATTGTCATATTTTGCATTTTTTACCGCTTCAAAACACAAGCTGAACTGTCAAACATGCATTCCAAGACAAGCAACCTAAAATACCAACACATCACCAGGTGGGAATTGCAGTATAAGAAAATAACATAAGACCGATACTTTGCTATATGCAGTGCTATAGTATTGGTAGAAGCCTCAGGGCTTGAGTTTGTTGCATAAGGATTCGAACTTGGATATTGAGGACTCGGACTTGAATATCAGAAAGAGTAAAGGACTTAGATATTCAGGACTCGGACATGAATATCAGAAAGAGTAAAGGACTTGGATATTCAGGACTCGGACTTGAATATCAGAAAGAGTAAAGGACTTGGATATTCAGGACTCGGACATGAATATCAGAAAGAGTAAAGGACTTAGATATTCAGGACTCGGACATGAATATCAGAAAGAGTAAAGGACTTGGATATTCAGGACTCGGACTTGAATATCAGAAAGAGTAAAGGACTTAGATATTCAGGACTCGGACATGAATATCAGAAAGAGTAAAGGACTTGGATATTCAGGACTTGGACTTGAATATCAGAAAGAGTAAAGGACTTAGATATTCAGGACTCGGACATGAATATCAGAAAGTCCTTTACTCTTTCTGATATTCATGTCCGAGTCCTGAATATCCAAGTAAAGGACTTGGATATTCAGGACTCGGACTTGAATATCAGAAAGAGTAAAGGACTTGGATATTCAGGACTCGGACATGAATATCAGAAAGAGTAAAGGACTTAGATATTCAGGACTCGGACATGGACACCAAAGACTCGGTCACGGACTTGGACTCAGAGAACTCAACTACAGCTCTGACATGAATCCCAATGCGACAAAAAGAGTTTACAAGAAACTTTGTTTTGTACCATCTTTCAAAGATATTGTCCAACAATATATTTACATTAATATTGAAATTTAATAACTCAATAAAAACAGCACGTTGCTCATTACAACAGAGCTATTTGCATTTGTTTCAATTTTCCTCCATTATTATCGCAAATCATGAATTTCATGAATTTCAACCCCATTTCTGAAGACTTTCGGATGGTAAAGAAAATACAAGGGAAAAAAGCAGGGATTTTTAAATGACCTTTGACCTATATGAAATTGACAACAGTGCAGTTGAACAGTTGAGCAAGTGACACTTTCATGCTTGAAGATAAAAGGAGCATGCAAAAAAGGCCAGCTGATCATAATTGGTTGAGCTTAGTTATTTTGATAAAAACTATGTGACTGAATAATTGCCATTGACCCCTTTCTGCAGATGTAGATGCCCGCGTCTATAGACCTGCACATTGGAAGCACGCTGTTACTGTACTCGATCACTAGATGGCACCCCCGGATCAGTTATTGAATGTTCACAAGCAAGCAGACCTCGAACGCGGTTCTGAATACGGTGAAGTTCACTCCACTCCCTGTTTTTTGAGAGCTGCATGAATTGAACTCCTCAGCTAAGCCTGATGTGCAAACTGGTCAGTATCCTTGCCCATAGTGTCGATTCAGCAGTTTAAAAAAACGATATCTTGACACAGAAAAAATCGTTATCCTTTGTAGCAACCAGTTTAGCCACAGTGAGCTAACAGTATTCCAATTAGTAGTTCAGAAAAATCAGTTTTCTGAGGCAAAAAAATGGACATGGTATTGATTCTCTCACATTCTATTGCCTATTACAGTTGTCCCATACAAAAAAAATTGTAGTTCCCTACCGTGGATTTACGCGTAGATTCCTTCATTGACAAATCCAGCGCTTCCTTATATCCACCCGAGTACTGGCGTTGATAGCCAATCACTCAACCATACACTCAAGCTTTTCTGCGTAATTGTAGAGTTACCCTTCATGGCCTCGTGAAGTTTCCCTGATAACAATGTATTGATTGGCTCATCTCTTATCCAATTCCCGAGTGTTTAAACATTTTAGAGTAAGTGAAACACATTGATTGGACAAACACAGAGCATACAAACCAATGCGTATTAGCAGGCTCGGTTGTATCCTGTCTACATTATGCACATTACGCGGCTAAAATAGACGGGATTTATAGAAAATCGGTTCGCAAAACTGGCCTTGAAGTGTTCAGTTACATAACAGGATTTAAATGAGAACGATATGCTCTATTGGAATTATTTCGAATGAAACAGGACCGGAGGGTTCTTGCGACTGGATACATCGGTCTTTATTTTATACAGTCAATGTCTCTGGAGGAGGGATTCACGAAAAAGGTCAGGCTGCTATTTTTGTTTGTTTTTTTTTCTGTTTCGGAATGTATATGTACTCAACAAAGTCGAATGTCGAGGTTTTTTTCCTGTTTAAAACGCGAACTGCCCGTGCATTTTGGTGTGGACCCCCGGTACGTTCATTGCACGTTTCTTTTGAATCGGGAGATGCAATGGATTTGATATTCCCTGAAAGTGGAGTGTCTGTTCAGTTAAAATAAGGTATATTTCAGAATTCAGATATTACTGTGTTAGTGAGGTGTACTTGCTCCTTATGAGTGTTGAAATGGGTTCGTGAGCTTTGAAGAGGGGACTGGTAGCTTTCATTACAGGGTGAATGTTCAGACCGTTTAATTAGCAGTTTATTTAATGCGTGTTTGTGCTGGCTTTGAAGAAAAATGGCCAAAACTCGAAACTTTATTATGGAGAAAAGGCATGTTTCATATTTGGAGAGGTTGCTTGTGACCACTGATATTCAACTGCACTGATATTGATAAATTCATACTAAACTCAACCAGAAAATCATTCGTTCATATTAAATTTCATGCCTTAAAGCTTTAATTGTGTTAAATACATGATTTTTTTAATGATTTGACAGCAAATCATTTTGAGACTTTGGGGAGACACTTGGGTAGCTGTATAATTTGGCTAATAGCATGTAGGTAATCTAGAATGTAATGTTGAAGATGAATTCTACTTGTGCTCAAGGAGTTTATGATACCAGAAATGTATAGTTTTCAGCCCCAGCAGTTTTTCAATCGTCAGAATTATTTTTTTTGCAATTTCAATGGTGAATTCTCATGAAGATTTTTTATGTTTGCTGCTCATTTTCTCTACCAAAATCATGAAAATAAACTGAAATACAATGTAATTCTAAATGCTGTAAGTGTCTTTCCTGAATTGAGCCACATTTTTCCTCTTTATGAAGCTTAAATCTTGAATTATACAGCATTAAAGTGGGTAACCCATAAATAGCCAAATTTGGCTTCTGCACAAAGGGGTTAAAGTAACATACGTCATTGTACCACTTCGTGGATTTTAGGGATTTCACCCCCAACAGTGCATAATATTATTAAGTAAAGGATGAGAATGATATTTCATACTAAGCACCCCCAATCTTCAATCCTGTGTACGACACTTAAATGAAAACTGACATAATAATTGTATAATTATGGACTTGGCTTGGACTACTTTGGAAAACTTGTGCCATGCACTGTTCATAATTGCATCCACAAATGCAAGTGAAGACTGCACAGAGATTGCCTATAACAAAAATGTCCAGAAAAGCAGTTGTCCTCTCTGGGATGAGCACATGTGAAATAAACTGATGCACAGCAGAAACATTGGCTGTTGTTGGAACAGTGCAATTCTCTCAGTTCAGAACAAATTGCGTAGCTCTTCTTCTTCTTTTTTTTTTTGCAAACGGCAGTTTTCATTATCGTTTTGTTTTATTACGGAAAGAAACAACCTCGACTTGATTCATTAAAGGCACAGTCAGTTTCTACCACGAGTGAGATCTTCAAAGTACCTTTGTACAAAATAATCAATAACTCTCTGGAGAGTTTTTAATTCTTCACCATACATGTTGGAAAGTCTGCCAATGTGCTGTCATGAATGATCAGCAGTTCGTATGTTCACTTCATTCCAAGTCAAAAGACCTCAAGATAGAACAATGTTTTAAAATGTGAAAATTAAAGTCTGTGGAATTATCCTGATATAAGTCATTTGAATCAGCTTGGAATGATACCGGGCGTGTATCACAATGAGCTGTACACGGCCATTTACTCAGCTGAGTGAGCCATTCTTAAGCTGCTTTTACACCAGACGCGAAACAAACTTTTTGCGCGACAGATTTCATTCAAAGTCAATGCAAAGACGCGCCTTGCATTGACTTTGAATGTAATCTGTCGCGCGAAAAATTCATTTCGCGTCCAGTGTGAAAGCAGCTTTGCTGAGAAGTTTCACTTTAAGAAAAGCGCGTTCATGTTCCAAGCTTCTGAAGGAGAGGAGCGAGCGACCCTGTTATGTTTTGAGAACATTTCAACGGTCAACAATAGTGACGTCATTTCGCTGATATAGCCTTTAATAACTGTGGTAATCAAAGTATCCTGCTTAAAATCAAATCCTTGATCAGAAAACACTGTGCATACATATATGAGCACAAACCCTCGTCAAAATCCCGCACCCCCCTCAGAATATAGTTCCAACGTCTATGAATTCAAACCACTGTCACTAAGTACTGTCCACCTCTGACCAGAAGCACCCCACAAGCTTTGAGTTCTTGCTTCCATGATGCGCTCACCCTCTTGACTGGCCATAATGGTTGGGCCCTAGTCAAAGTCACTCTGGTCCCATTTCTCCCTATGCATCTTGAGAACTGACTGTTTATTTACATCATTCTGTGAACAGACTGTAAAATGCTCCATTGTTTCAAGATAATCAATGTCATCCACTTCATCTGTGAGACATCATACTGCTTTGATTCATGTTTTTGATTATTTTCAGAAATGTGAAGATTTTTCGACAGAGATTATAGAAAGCACATTTTGATGTATTTAGCATTATTTGGCTTGAGAGTTAAACTACTCTAAGATAACAAGAAAAGAAACTCAAATCCAACCATGTCCAAGGGAAACATGGCACAGACACAGAATAAATTTCCATGGCAACTATTTGGCCATGGCAGATTTAAGCGAGCACACTTTCAGAACTCTGATTTGGCCCCTTCAGGCAGGGGATTCACCCCTGCATCCCAACACTTCAGCCAAGCAGCAACCTCTGGACCCCCTCCCTACCCCACCTGACTCCACACCAACCTCCTCTGGGCCCCCTACCAACCCCACCCGACTCCACACCAACCTCCTCTGTACCCCCTCCCTACCCCACCCGACTCCACACCAACTAAGGCCAGCAAGCAAATAAAGACCTTACATGAAAGAATCGAAGAAGGGGAATGGTGCATTTGTTTTTTCTTCAGTTTTTCAGCTTCAGTCACCTTGCATATCTGTACTAAGGATGTGGGTGGTATAGAATGAAATATAGATTGAATATAGATGGCATAGTGTATAAAATCCCATGAACCTCAAAAGAGCCTTGGATAGTGATCTGATAGTATCTGAGGATACTCTGAGGATGTCCTCCATAAATAAAAAATTGAATATGTGTAAATGTGTTTCTGTGCAAGGCTCCACTCTCAATGTTACTAGCACTGCAATTGACCCCTTTCTTTAATGAGAGAAAAAGATTTTCAGAAATACACCATTTGTGTTTCCTGCTGAGGCGAAAACAAACGAGTGCTTTGTGATCTTAGCAAAAAGGTCTGTCCTAAAATGCAGATGCACTGTACAGACAAGCACTGGAATGCATACTGATTGAGATACAAGACTGAGAGAAACCCCTAATGAAACAGTCAGAGCACATAAAATGGTCAACTGCAAGGACAGCTAAACTGCTCAGATTTCACCCCAGTCAGGCAGAGATTTGCCACTTAGAATTCTATGTCCTTGGAAACCCACAGGTGCGATATTTTGCAAGGCATAGCTGAGTCAATGCTCGCTATGTTTATCACTTACACAAATCTGCATATTATTCAGAACAGTTGCCATTACCATAGGTTCACTGAATCTACAGATTGTCATACTCAGTGGAGCCTTGAAAGCATTAATCTTCTATATATGAAATGTCTTTTTTTGGTATACTGAGTAAAGTGCACTGGAAAAACAACATGTGTGAACTGGATTCAGATGCAAAGATGAAATGGCCTTTATTATGCCTTTTCTGAGGCGGAAAAGGCAGAAGCAAAAACAAATAGGAAACGAGGTTCCAAATCCTACAACAACCATGCGCTGAACTATAACAGAAGTTTCAGCGCTTTTCAGTAAGCAAAAAACAAGCAGGAAACATCGGGCCTCATGTAGCAACATACAAGAAATAAACTCCGGATCCACCAAACGCTCATACTGTCTAAATCTGCTCTTAACCAGGTGTACTGAATGTTGGATCCCACTTGATCGTAAACTGGAAGCGCGTGGCCAGTTGTTTTAAATGAGCATATATGACATGACACCCACTAAACACCATATAAGGGCAGGTGACGTGCCGTGTGCAAAGAGTCAACTGCACTTGAGCGCGGAAGATTACTGTTATGTGTTATGGTACTCTTGTTCTAACAAATGCAGTGGCAAAAAGATATCCATTCAAACGAAGAAATTCAGTGCTTGCTCAAAATGCAGGCAGACGAAAACATACATTCACAACTGGATACTACACTCAAAAACTGCTATATTTCAAAGCGCGGATGTGGTGTGAAAGTCTGGCAGCTCAAGTTATGAGACATAAATTTTCGTGGTATGAGGCAGTGGACAGCACAATCGGCCAAAAACGCAGGGGCGAAAGAATTCCGTATGCAACATCCACCAATATCGAATGTAATCAGAACATTTTCGTCTGACCTTGATGTTTTGGTTCCCAGAGAAATATTTGGATGCGTAGAAACATCAAGCATTCAGTCAAGGATCTTTCAAGTTAAATTTTTCCTGCTGCTATACGTGATAATCCATGTTACAGATGACACACCGGGTTGCTTGGGCACGCGTGTCATTGCGTTATTAATATTCAATATTAATATTCTCAACCCCCTTCTCAGTAAAACCCCCTGAAATATACTGGTGCCTCCTTTTAAAATTGCTCCTCATTTAAAACCCACTTAGGTGCATACTGCAACACGCTGTATTGGAATTTTGACATGTACGTATGCAAGTGTACTCGGGTAGGGTACGATATTACTAGTGTGAAAGCTGACCAGCGGGGGGAAAGGGGAGAGGGGAGGGGGAACAATCGTACTGTGGCATGGAATGGAACAATCATAACTAGTGTGAAAGCGGCTCAGCAGCCATTCATCTGTCTCAGCAACCAGATCTGTATGATCTCTATAAACGTGCTCTCTGCACAAGGCCAGGATGGTCAAAGCGTCCAACAGCAATAGGTAAGCCCTTCAGAAGCAGAACTCATGCAAGCATCTAAGGGTTTTTATTGCTTAGTCCTAATTAGGATCAGCTGGCCAAACTCTTCAGCCCAAGAATTAAATAATAAAATCACCATAATTTCTCCAAAACATAAAACAATCTAAATTTGATTATATGATGCATTTCTAAAGTTTAGGTTTTAAAACTTGTGTTTCCATGCTCTGGACAAGCAATTTGTGGATGAGAAATAACAATTTTCTGTTTTCTCTCATCTGTTCCTAATATAACAATTATACTGCGCTGTACATTGACAAGAGGACAGCGGTATTATTAAAGGGCTTTCAAAAATACACAAATATATGGCTATAATGTCTATGCAAGAGTCCCATGAGACATTGGGCTAACAAAGCTTTTGAGACTTCACACCAAATGAGTGCGGAGCTCGTGCTCATATACACAGACTACTAGCACAATGACAATTGAGAAGAGATGCGGATGACTCCAGGAGAGCATGGAATGCAGGCCAGGTCTTAACAGGCTGATGATTGAGGGTGATGGAAGCCTGGTGTTACAATATAATGACAAAAGAGAATAACAGGTCTAATTTTCTCCCAAGCTAAAAATAACAAGTCAAAAAGAAGAGAGAACAAATTTGATAGAGCAAATGTAAACATTTTCCAACTAATTCTAACTGTAATATAAATGTTTTTGAAGATTTAATTAAATGTTTAGATTAGTGATCCAACTCAAAGTGAACTCTTCTCATGAAGGAGTCTCTGGGAACTGATTTTTATGTTTGTCAGGGGAAAGGTTATTGCAGATATGCCAGTTCTCTGTGGGGAATGGATGAAAGCCAAAGCTATTTACATACAAAATTAAACAACTATCAGTAAAGAATAAAATAGTACAAAAGCAGTTAATTGCTTTCCCTTAATTAAAGGGATATCCTCCTAAATATCTGAAATGCATTTTTCCCCTGTAGAAAACATGACTTTGTAAACTTAATCTCAAGAATAATATTCCGCTATACCAAAACCTAAACCTACACTATATGGTGTAATTTAGGATGCTCAATAAAAAGAAAATAAATAGTATTCTTTATGCAACACACCTTTCTAATCAAAGATGCTGGAATTGTATGAATAAAATGTTTAGCTTGCTTGTTTATGCAGGGTTACTGGAGTATATGGGAGGCAGTGAACATATAACTATCGACTATTGCGCCTCAAGACTCCATAGCTGCTCAGCTCACATTAATTGTGCTTTGGTGCAATAGCCATCGAGGCCCGTGTTTTGTGGGGCTGCGTTGTTCAAGCTGTAGCAGTTCAATAAGTCATCTTGAAACCCAGGCATGAAAACAAGACAAGTTACAGCCGTGGGGAAACGAACAAAGAAATACTAAATTTTTTTTTTCATTAATCAAATATAAAGCCAGGTCCTGCATAGTCATACGTCAAATTTATATTTACAGCAGTCATCAGATACTGCTATCTAAAGTCAGTCACACAGATTACATATATTCACATACTTTCCAGTTTTACTCCTGGATATTACCTGAAGAAGTTCTGAATAAAATCCTTGCTTAAGGACACAATGGCAGTGGCTGTGCAAGGAATCAGACTCAAAACATCAGCATTGCAACCTTAGTTTCAAAACCACCATGATGTGCTTTAGGACACTGTGAATGACCTTAGTTGACCCCTTCATGCAGATTCCAAATCAAGCCAATCCTAACCTATCTGTGTGTGGCAGACCGAAGGAGGGCCCGGGTGGAGAATCGAACCCCAGACTCCCGGGGTCAAACGTGCTGACCACATCACCAAGGAACCAGGCACGTTGGCAAGGTTGCCAGGGCGCGTACTTTTTAGGAGGCGTTTCTAGTGGTAGGACCCATCAACTGTCACATGTGCATGGTCCCTATTTAAAGCTTTATAACTAAGGATTTGAGTGTAAGTGAAACTAATCATTTCATCATTTTTATTCTGTAACTACAAGTCCTACTACAGTGTAAACCATACAAGCCAAGAATGATATATTTGGAGGGCTGGTACAAACCCCTGCATGAGGCTCAGGCACCAAAAGTGACACATGTCCACTAGCAGGGGACACTTTAATTAAGGAAAATACATTTTTATGTGATAATTCAAGCATTGTACGTTGCATATTCAAAAACCTTATATCCTTGTGCTAGAATTTCACCAAATCACTTGATGTTGGCCACGCCCATTTGACCCCTGATTTTTTTTCTCCACAAAATTGCGATGAATGCGAGACCTACGTTTTCGACCTCCAATGACCTGCATCATAATTGGCACATTTGCATCTACATGTGATGTTGATTAAAATTTATCAAAAGAATTTTGATAAATCCATTTATTTTGGATGTGTAAATTTTCAAATTTTGCATTTAGCTTACTTTCACAAAAAAGTTCACACAGCAAAATTGCCTGCTGGAATGTTTACCAAGCATGGAAGGCAGGTTAGGAACAGTGCCTTTAGCTTCCCTGCACAGTTTCATGCAATTCTACCTCTAGGGGGCGCCTCAATAGTGCAACATTTGTTTCTCGTAAATGGCTGATACATTTGCACAAAATTCCACATGCAATATTCAGGGTCATATTGGAGTTGATTTATGAAATGCGGTGATGATTGATTAAATGGGGGCTTGGCTTATGACCTAAAATCTAAATGTAAAATGTTCTAAATGGTGAAACTTGAAAAATCATAAAAAATCACCAGTATTTCCTACACAGTTGAAATTTTGGTCACACTTTAGATGAAGTGTTTCTCATACAGGCTTTATACAGCAGGTATAATGCCTTTATAAATGAGACATAATGTCTTCATAAATCACACAGAAGCAAATGTCATGCTTTGTAAAGGGTGAAATAACACATCCTTATTCAGCATGTGATGCCATATGTGACGATAGCATAGGGGGCTAGTAAAGGGAAAATCCACTCAATCTCCAAACTAAACATAAAATGGGCATAGAAATTTAATAAAACCTCCCCTTATGATGTAATATAGTCCTCAAAATGAACTTACCCTCACAAACTGTCAGTTAACAATGCATACCAATGAAATAATTTTTTGCACAATATGCTATAATTCAAAGTATAGTATCATTAATTCCATTTTAATGTCATGACCTTTAGCAATTGTGACAATTTAAGATCAACATGCGCTAACTGACATTCATTTTGGACATAACACAAATTTGTACTATGCTACTATTGGTATGACATTGGTCATGTTGTTAACTATGGAAAATCAACTATGCAAGCAATAGCTGTGAATTTTCTTTTCTAATTGGTGCAATCACACAAATGCAGAAAATATGACATTATGCGGACATCTTGAAACTTTACATATACAGCGCCCACGATAATTATTGGCACCCCTGGTTAAGATGTGTTCTTTAATTAATTCAGTTTTTTTTTAAATAATATAGGACCACAATGAACAAAAGAGGAAAATCGAACATTTAATTCAAGTGCATTTATTCAGTGGGAAAATAATCCCTGATTAAGAAATAATTCTTTTACATCAAATCCTGTGTGCCACAATTATTAGCACCGCTGATGTTAATACTTTGTACAACCCCCTTTTGCCAACAAAACAACACCTAATCTTCTCCTATAATGTTTCACAAGATGGGAGAATACAGAAACAGGGATCTTTGACCATTCCTCTTTGCACAATCTCTCTAAATTATTCAGCGACCTGGGTCCTCTCCTCTGCACTCTCCTCTTCAGCTCACTGCACAGGTTTTCAAAGGGGTTGAGGTCTGGGGACTGAGATGGCCATGGAGGAGCTTGACTCTGTGTCTGGCGAACCATTTCTGTGTAGATTTGGCCACATGTTTAGGATCATAATCCTGCTGAAAGACCCAGTGACGACCCATCTTCAGCTTTCAGGCAGAGGCCACCAGATTTTGATTTGAAATGTCCTGGTATTTCAAAGCGTTCATGATGCCATGCACCCTAACAAGGTTCCCAGGGCCTCTGGAAGAGAAACAGGCCCAAAGCATCACCGATCCTCCCCCCATACTTTACAGTGGGCATGAGGTGTTTTTCAGCATACTCATCTTTTGCGTTCCGCCAGACCCACTTAGAGTGTTTGTTGCCAGAAAGCTCTATCTTGGTCTCATCTGACCAAAGCACACTGTCCCAGTTGAAGTGCCAGTACCGCTAAGCGAACTCCAGACGTGTGCGTTTATGATTGTGAGTGAGAAAAGGTTTCTTCCGTGCATGCCTCCCAAACAGCTTGTTGGCCTGTAGATAGCCCCTGATAGTTGTTTTGGAGACTTTGTGACCCCAAGATGCTACCATTTGTTGCAATTCTTTAACAGTGAGCTTTAGAGAACTTTTTATTTCTCTTACCACCCTCCTCACTGTGCGTGGTGGCAAAATAACCTTGCGTCCTCCTTCAGGCTTGTTTACCACTGTTCCTGTTGTTTTAAACTTCTTAATGATTCCACTGACAGTAGATATGGGCAGGTGCAGGTGAGTGGCTATTTTCTTGTAGCCACTGCCTGACTTGTGAAGGTTGACACACATCTGCCTTATGTTGTGTTCTGGCCTTTGGCCAGGACAGCATTTATGGTTTTAACAGTTTCATGTTTCAAGATTTCATAGTTCACAGTATCATGTTTCATAGTTCATATTCATAGTCATAGTATTTCATTATCCATGTTCCATGTCCATGTTTTTACTTTTCCATGTTTTCGTTTTCGCCAGGTCTGCCATGCCACTCCACCGCTTGTCTGCGTTCCGCCCCGTGCCTTCGTTGTTGCACATTTCTGAGCTCTGGTTGGCTTTGGTATTTCCCCTTCCTTCCATGCTGTGCTGGATTCGGGCCTCTCTAAGCTTAATTGACAATTAACTGTTTTTAAGTTACTAACATTTACTAACACTCACTGGGTTGGTGTAATTCTTAGATAGGCACATTACTAATACTACTAATTTAGACAGGGAGTTTATTGTCATGATTCCTGCTTTGCTATTTCAAGATCTTGCTGTGCTTTTCTGTTCTTAACATTCATGCTTGCTTCCAAGCTGCATACTTAATTGGTACTTAAGCTGAGCACGCTCATTCTCTTAATGAGCAAGTCTTGTCAACCAATCTTGTCCATGTCTTGATCTTGCCATGCCTCTTGTTTCTCTCTCTCCAGGTGTTACCCCTCATGTCATGATTTCCAAGCCTTTATCTGGATGCGGTGGAAGTTGGCTGGCAGACAGTGTCTCGCGTCTCATTGCATGTGCAAGTGTAGCCAAGTTCTTGTTGTCAGGATTCCTCAGCATTTCTAGTTTCAAGTCTTGTCCTAGCCCTTTGTCTTGTGTATATATATATATATATAGTCTGGTTATTTATTTTTCTTGTTCTTCTTGCCTGGAGTTTCCAGTGCCTTTTGTTTTTTGCCTTTTGCATTTATTGTTTTATAGCTCTGTGTAGCTTACCTCAGTTTGTTTTTTGCAACCCTTTGGGCCAAGTCTTTTGTTGGCCCTCGTGCCTGTTTTGTTTTGTTTAATAAATCCTCATTTCCTTCACCCCGCTTTTGGTGTCTAACTGATTCCATATCACCTTACTTGAATGGTGTGTTCCTTTGTATTTCCCATGTTGAAGAGTGGATAAGAGAAATGGCCTCTGTGTCACGTCATATTTATACCCCAACTTTGTAAACTACTATAGAGATGACAGAAATACTTGAATTACATTTATTTCCTCGGAATTGTTAGGGGTGCCAATAATTGTGAAACAGGTGATTTTATGAAAAATAATTATTTCTTAGTCAGGGATTTTTTTCCCCTTAAAATTCACTTGAGATGAAGGTTACATTTTTCTACAATTTTCAGTGTGCAAGTATGCTTCTGCAATAATAATTTAATTTATTTTAAGGCTTTTAACACATCTTAACCAGGGGTGCCAATAATTATGGAGGACGCTGTATACATCAATGGTGGCTGGTGAACTGGCAATAGGAGGCCCAAACCCATCCCTTGAAAATAATGATTGGTCACGACCTGTTTTCAATAATTCATTTAAATTTCCATTACAAAAGCTCAGAAAACTCTCAACATTAACAGATGCGGTCAGTTTTCATTAATAACGCACACCTGTCAACTCTCACGCATTCCGTGTGAGTTTTACGTTCCTCTGCTGTAGTCAGCAATTATTCAATCAACGCATCTGTAAGAGATTCCTGCATGGAAATGAAGTCCTTGTGCATGGAGGTTTATCAGTTTCACCTGCGTTATGACTCCGCTTTTCTTTACTCAGGGGTTGGAGGCAATGCATGTTTCCATGATTGTTTAAACTGTTTCAATGAAATAAGATCATTGGAAGCAATGAAACTGCATAAAGATGTTTTAAATGATCTTATTTCATTTGAACCACCTAATTCCTGTTCTAACCATAGATGTCATGGTTTAGGCGCGCGTTTGTTGGACCTTTCTTTGTTCTATCGTCCGGGACGATATCGAGTTTCTTTCCCATGGAATTCCTGGCCCAGCTGGCCGATTGAGTTTTCCGGACTCTATATGTATGGCAAGGGTTTGTCTAATTGTTTCAAGCACTTCGGCCGGAGAAAATCTCTAATCTGATTTCCTAGTGATTTGGTTTATTCTATTTATGGTTAGGAATGGCTTCTTTTAGAAATTTTCTGTCTTGCTGTTTTTTTCTCTCGCACTGCTTCCGTGTTGCGGACTTTTATTCGTCCTTGGAAGCACGAGCTTTTACCGGAGGTGTGTCCCTCTTCTGTGTTTGTCTCTTAGCTGAGCTGCTCTTTGTGTTCTCTTGCTGGTCACAGCACCTGGCCTCCTGTCACCACCCATCAGAATAGACTGTATAAAAAAATGGACGAAGCTACCAAGACGTCACCCATTGGTTTCAGCATACCATAAAGGAAACCTCAATTTTGGCCATTTGAATTGCGCCATGTTGTCATTTTGAAACCAGATGTGATTTCTATTGGACGAGAGCGTGTATTGAATATCCGAGGAGGACCTTGGCTCTGGATCTGACCGTATCGGACGAGAACCAGAGGATAGCCACGCCCCTAAAGCATATTCTGGCTTTATCTTTAATTCTAGTCTATGTGGGACCATAATTTACAAAACTGGACATCATGATATATCGAAGGAGACTAGAAACTTGCTATAGCTACCATAAAATAATGTGAAAAATCTTTATGTATATGAAAAATCAGGTGGGAAAGTAGGGTCATTTTCATAGCATTTCTGCTTTCATAGCAGAAGTTCTATAGCATTGAACTTCTTTCTGCAACTATCGACATCGCCATCTGCTGGCCATTACGTAGAATGCCATTTTATGGTACTTCCGCATGGACTTCATTTCTCAGACCAGGGTGCTGCATCCATCTTTTTAGACAGTCTATGGTTCTAATGATGTGCGTCGCCATGAGAACCCTGAAGGTGTCCTACTTCCAGTCATTGCTCGCTGTACTAAAGAGAGATCCAATTGTTCCGTTGTTGGTAGTACCAATAACTCAAAAAACATAAAATGTTTGTATGGAAACAGAGTGCCTTATTTACAAGGTGATTAGGAAAGATTGCCCTTGCCTAGCACCTTACAGTCTACACTCGATACCAGCGAGCAGGCGCTTGGAGTGGCTAGCAATGCTAAAACTGTTGTAAGAGGATAGACATATGCTCAAACCATTTCGTAAAAAAGCGCCAGACGGATGAACGGGATCATCAACCCGATCCCGCAGTATTACAGGGGCGTGTTTAGGGCCTTGCTACTGTGCTATAGCCTGGGGTATTTTTCTTTAGCCCGGGGTCTTTTCTTGACGAGTATGAACTTGGAACTCTTGCAACCATTGAGTCTTTAGCCTATAATGTACTATGTTTTTCATGGCCTGCGTTAGTAAGTTACCATAGTTACGGGGACGCTTGTGGCTGTTTCATTCATAGACAGTAAAAGAAGCGGACGGCAGGATGGCGCTATTTTCAAAGGGAGAGTGTGAAGCACAATTGAACGAGTTTTCAGTTGGCACCACGCCTATAGTGCAGGCTCGAAGTCAGCTCGATGACGTAAACCAACGTCCTAAACCAACCAATTCGTCTGGTATATTTATCCTACACATAATTCCCAGCGAGCAAGCGATTGCGTCTGTCAGTATAGTCTGATTCCGTTAGCTGTTATGATGTTTTGCGAATTATTACTTCATAGGTTCTTCACTTCGTCAGCAATGTGGCTCAATCGTCTTCTGTTTATGATTCCTTATGGGCTTCTGGTCTAAACAGTACGGTTACTTACTGTGCGACAGAAAGCCGCCGAAATTTCATGTCACTTTTAGCCTAGCCTGGGGCCATCGGCTAAAAATGCTTACTATTAGACCAGAATGTTACATACGAAGTAAAGACATCTGCTACAAAAAAAATTCGCTGTAGAAAATATTATCGCTTATATGAAGGCTCATAATGTTTTTAGTGTAAAGTTATTTGATGACAAAAGTCAGACAAAATGAATGGGGGAGAATGGAGACGCTACCGCTAGTTGATCATCTGCTATCTACTTTGAGTGTTCAATTGAGCTTCAACTTCCGGGTGTATTTCCACCCCCTTGGTTTCGTTCTCATAAACGCCTCCCTCTTCCACCCGTATATGTCAATGTTTGCACCAACAAAGTTCATGATGCCTGAAACGTGACATTTTGGAGCTAGCTAGTAGCGCAACCAAAAAAAAAAAGATCTGAGAAAAACATAAAACGATATAGGTATTTATTAGATATAAGCCTCCCATTGTTGATAAAATTATTATGTCATGTCATTTGCATCTGGCAAAGTGAACCATGAATTTTTTGTCGTTGTGGCTATCCACCGCAACATCAGCTAGCAAAATACAGTTCAACTGACCGCTGGCCAATTATCAGGACCCCAAAGAAAATAGATGAGTATAAATCTATAACTGCAGCTGTTCTCATATTTATTGTACTCTAATGAAAATGAATAAATAACTTTGCGTCTGGACCAAACAGTAACCGATTTCATACATGCTGCGTGAATAATCCTCAACATGTGGGACTTCAGATCAGAGTGGAAGGGAGCAGCCAATCTAATCTATCACGATAGAAGATAAGAGATTGATGTTGATATGAGACATGCATGCATGCGTTCAGTGGCAAATGGTTTATTTGGCTAGCTTGTGTCAACATCAATCGCTAACCTTCTATCCTAATGGATTAGATTGGATGCGCTCTTCCACTCTGGCGTGAAGTCCCGCATATACGATTATTCGCGCAGCATATACAGTATTCAGTCAGTGGTCCGGGTGCAAGGTGATTTATTGTCATTAGATTACGATAAAGATAGAGCTGCCGGATAGCTAACTTGGTTAAGGCACTGCGGTGTAGAGCAGAAGTGACTATCATGTCGCTGGTTCGAGCCCCGATCGTACTAACCGGCAGTGGTCGGCAGCTTTTTCAGAGTAGTGCACAATTGGTCATCGCGCTACAGGGTTTCGAATTGGAAAGGGACTGCCGGCTAAGGGAAACTAGGCTTATATCCCCGAACGCACCCAATCCCCCAATTCCTCAATCCTTGAATAGACCTTGAATAGACTTGCATTTGAACTTAATTTCAGGTCAATCGGACAAATGGTTCTGAAGATATGGCCAAAATAGTAATTTTCCATCACAAAGCGCCACCTGGTGGCAAAATATTGAACCATACTGGTATCATGTCATCATGTGACACGTTGTGAGATCATGACCTTGCAGCTGCACATAGTTTCATGTCAATTGGAGAAATAGTTCCAAAGATATAGCAAAAATGGTGAATTTTTTTTCAAAGCTCCACCTTGTGTCAAAATTTTGAACCAAACAGGTATAATGTCATCAAGGGACACATCCTCAGGTCATGACCTTTCATTTGCAGTTAATTTGAGGTCAATCGGACAAATATTTCCAGAGATATGATAAAAACAGTGATTTTTTCCGTTTTTGGCCCCTGGTGGCCAGTCTAGAAATTGTAAATTGTCCAAAATTGAATCAGTTCCTCCTCTTTATGATACTTACTTATATGCAAAACTTGAAATTTGTAATTGAAATATTACTGAAGTTATCACAGAACAGTGATTTTTTTCAGTTTTTTCAGTAAATTGTAGTAAATTGTAAATTGTAGTAAACAGTAAATTTCAGTTCTTCCTCTTTAGAATTTCAGATGGGCATTTACAAATCTGACGCGTACACAACTCAGCTAACAGAGAAAAGGTTCAATGCGTTGCCATTCTCTCTGATGCATGTGTACAGCCGTACTGTGATTGGCTGTTGCCACGTACAATGCTACCACAGCCTGTACCAGAGCTGTGATTGGCCGATGTACGTAATGGTACCAACGCCCTGCAGGAAAAAAAAAAAAAACATGAAGACACTTCAACCAGCTGCTGACTGTATCTTGAGTGATTTTAGATTTTTTTCCCCCTTTATTAAAGCGTGTGAATTGACAAGTGTTCTCCTGTGTCTTTTGTCCGCTTTAATTTGGTGGTAAGTTGAGGGTTTCTGTATCGCAGCTCACTCGCACACTTTTTTCCTCCCTCTGGGCTAAGCCCCAGATCTCCTACCATCCTAGATCCGCCCCTGCCGTATTATACTGTATTAGGTTAAGAATGGCGATAGTGGTGGTGGAACTCACTCCTGATCTATCCAGCAGTGAAATGATAATGTTCGCGGCTCTATTCATTTCTGTGCACTGTTTCATGACCTCTCGAAGCAATGCGTGTTAACCCGTACCTGGCAGCTTGCTATTATTAGCTAGTTAGCAAGCGAACAAGCAGTGTGCTGAAATATAGAGTCGCAAATGATATCACAACATGTGTAAACCATATCTTGCAGCTTGCTATTATTAGGTAGCAAGCTAGCAAGCAGACAGTGCACAGAAATAAATAGACCGCTGTGAATAGAATCATTTCACTACTTAGCTGGCTAGATCACACACTGAACTGGCTGGCTATTGAACAGCCAGCGCAGAGGAAAGATTTTGGTTCTGCAAATAATAATCATAATAATAATGATATGTAAAAACATGAATACACAAAATGTTGGCCTCATACGGTAGGTTTCAGTAGGCTTTCCTGGGCCAGCAAAGTCGGCACTAGTACATTGGTCTTGTTTTGTCCATATTCTTGATATCTCTGCATCTTTTGGCCACAGAAACATTCCATGGCCATATGCATGCGTTGCACTGCATCCCCACACTACACATCGCTTTCCGTTCACTCTCTGTGATTTTTGTTGGCCCATTCTGTAAAACCCCACCAAACAATACCGACGACTGAAATTTCAGGGGGCGAAGGCTCAACATGTTCTTTGGGCGGATGTTAACTAACGCGATCCTTTGGCTGTTGCAAATCACAATAAAATGGATATATTTTCTCAGTTTAAAGAACGGGGCAGAAAAGCACAACGGTTACAATTAATCTGACTCCATAGTAAATTTAGAATGCCAAATTTAGTTATATTCTCGTTAAATCTCTGACTCCAAATTAGAATTAGAATTTATAATTTAGGGAAAACATGCGTGGACCTACCTGGGACCCATGGGTGAAGTCCTGCGTCACTCAATCCATGCCCCCTGGTTAAAGAATAATTGCCGGATCTTAGTTCAGTGATAGTTGTAGGGGATGGAAGAAATCACCATGATAGTAACATCTTGGCGTAAACATATCATGAACTTAGATTTATGTACACCCCAGGGTTCCTTAAGGTGAATCAGGCAGACATCGGCTTATAAGCCCAGGGGTGCCCTTAAAGCCAAATCCCCAGAACCGGTACTACATAAGCCCTTTATATATGTAGACCGTGATTTATAATCCAACTTAAAACCCATCACTACCTAAAAACATCAGCTAGCTAGTCTGGAATGATAAAGAATCGCCCCCTAAGTACCGGATCTAGGTGGCTAGAAAGAATAAAAGGATTAGGAGTCACAGAGACCACGCAAGTTTAAAGGAATAACAACAATTTATTCACCAGGTTGGCAGACACTTAAGGCACCACAACACAAGTTACAATTGCTATAAATTCAGAGACAGAGAGTAAAGACATACCTGGTGAAAGGCTACACACAGGCAGCAGTGCGGGAAGTCGATTACCAACTTCACTAAGCTAGAAATAACACACAGACTAACGTGTGGGAAGTCATTTACGATCTTCCATAATTAAAGAAGCTACTACACACGCACTGACGTGCGTGGGGAGAGATCGGATACGATCTTCCCTAACTATATAGATTGGATACACACGGCATAGAGATGCACGTGTGGAAAGTCGACTACGAAATTCCATAATTAAAGAGGCTAAACACCACATAGAGGTGCACGTTTGGGAAGTCGGTTGCGATCTTCCCAGAATGTATTTTTCCCTTTGCTTTAAGCCAAATCACATCTTTGATCCAGGCGGCATGGCCAAAAACAACCTAGAACAGGGGGTCAAATCTGGTTTTCGGGTCTCCACCATTTGAAGGATGAAATAACACAATTTAGCAGAGAGAGAAGAATAGAATGATTACCCGAGAGAGTTATGACCAATTTTCAGGAGTTTCCAAATGGGAATGAACCATAATTTCAATGGGAATGAAACATACTCCATTCAACTCCTTGGATTTGGTCTTGGAATAACAAGACCAAACATGATATGAATATGTACTAATATGATGCAGTTGTTATGAAAAGCTGAATTCTGATCTGAATTCTTGCATAGACAATGAGCACAGAAGTTGTTGAATTGTAATATACGGAATATATGATAAAGGTTAGACATTACTACAGTGTCAGAAAATTTAAACAGATGAGTTAAGGTCCAGTTTCATAAAAGGAATAACCGGGACCGAGGATGAGGTTCATAGGGGGAGAGTTACCCCCCTCACATCGCCCGAGTTCTGCTGATTGTCCTGGGCCGTCATAATGTGTCTTTTACAGACACAGTCCCAGATGGAATTCGCGTCTTACAGTTCTTTAAGATATTCTCCATCCAGACTAGAGTTGTGAACTACGGCTAACCACCTAGACACAATCCGTGTACAACTTATAATGTCAAGTGGTTTAGCTGGCCCAGCGCAAATGTTCTCAATTGAGGCAAAGGGGGTGTTCCCTCAAGTGGATAATTTAGCAGAAAGAACACAGGTTTTTTACACATTGCGTAAAGTACATGATACTAAAATGATACTAAAATTATCACTAATTGTTCAAGATAGGTACTTTGTAGCATTTTATCACATAAAAAACAGAGCTGAATTTCATGTCCTAAGCTCTTTAACACGTCACTACTTACTTAACCCATCACTAATTACTCCAACAAATTTAATAACAGGTGCTAATTGGGAAGTCATCTCTCTAATTACTGGCAATTAAATCAGCCAGTCAGGGGCGGCGTTAGATCTGGGCTAATATCCATCCGTTTATTGACAATTAGTCCTGGCTAATTCTAGATGGTTTTCCTTCATTAATATGTTTTCCAATTCAAGAAAAATCAAGTGACAATTGAAGACATGGCTTCTATACCCCATGCGATCTAAAAGCGACAAAATAATGAGCTACATTCAGCACAGAAAAATAATTTAATTACAATTAGGTCTATGCACCGGCACTTGGCGACAGCATTTCAGAACTCTTCAGCAAAGATGGTCAGGCCAGAATTTTTTTATCTTTTGTTTCGCTGGCCCGCCAATGGCTGATTGAGCTGAATTGAAATAAAATAAAAATGTTATTTTTTGCTGTCTTATCGGGCCTGCCGCCACAGGATCACTGAAATATGAAAAAAATATATATATATTTTTATCTTTATCCCACTCAAAAGTTTGAAGAAATTGAGCAACCATTTTCATAACGCTGTTTTTGAGACTGAGCATGCTGAGAGAAAAACTGCGGCTGCTATCCTTGCCATCATGACCATGTGAAATGTGGTAGTCTTGCCCACACCTCCACGCACCAATCTCTACCCAGGGTGCATTCCTCCTCGCATCGCACAATTGATGTAGCTTGTGGAATGATCAAATGGTAGAGATTGCTCCGCTCACCTGAGCGAGACTTCAGCATCGAAACATGGCGGCATCCTGCATGTCCTGGTTCACGTCCGCTGGATACCCGGCCGGTTTTCTGATGAAAAAGTACTAATAAGTTTGGAGGGCTGTGAATTGTTTGCTGATTTGATAACCAAAGAAACTTCAGAAATCTGTGATGGGCGTTTGATCCAGAGAATCTCAGGGTATTCATGGTACTCGTCTCCGAATGATCATCAAAGTGAAACTGAACTCCAGACTCACACACCGATTCCGGTGGTGGAAGGATTTAGTCTGAAGTATATCACGGTGATATACACACTCCAGAATGAAGGCCCGTCAACGGAAAGGACAGCAACGATTTCAGCATTCGATGTACTCATGAATGTTTCTCGATCTTACACCCATTTGCCGGCCAAGAGGTATGTCCGAAAATAGGTCATCATGGTCATGTCGTGGCATGCACTGCACTGTACATACATATATAGATTCGGCACCCTGCAATTTCCAGATGAAAATCAGACACTGCACTGTTAGGCCTAGTGTTTCACAACAAGAGCAAAGGGGAATCTTCATCCTTAAGTTAGACCTATGATTAAAACTTTGGCTAGATTTTAGAACCCCACCTCAAATTTCTGACACCTATAAATCACTATTATCAATGGTGGGGTAGCTAGGCCTAGCTAGCTTGGCGGCTATTATATGGCGGCCAGGTGCATGGTGCAGGTGGAGCTGGAGGGTGGGAGGGTGTTGATCACCTGTGGGGGGAGCCCAATCACATGATGTGGACATATGCACGTGAGATGTGGAAGTACTATTGAAATTGCAATCAGTGTACACTTTTTACATGACATGATAATTTTTCTCTCATTTCAGAATTTCGGAGAAACTGTCTGATAAGGATAAGCAGTGCAACAAAGTTCATGACATCTTTCAAGCAATGGGGGTTGGATTCCTGCAGTCTCAAGTAGATACCATTGGTGTTAATGAAATGAGAACAGTAGCAGATGCATTATGGTACATCGATGGCCATTACGATACTCTCAACAACCGTTCTTTGTTCATCCCAGACCAGATGGAGTGCAAGACATGTACAACTACAAGGCCAGCCATAAACGAAAGCCTACAGTAAGTATGGTTCAGTAGATCTTGCCAGATCTTCCCACTCCTATAGCACTCCACTCTGATTCAATTGAAAGGAGCTAAAATTCACTCTCCTTGTACCCTAATTTCTTGGAAATCATAGATCCATTTTGTTCAATGTGAGTTTGCATATAAAAAGTGTTCACAATCATCAAATTTTCATTCAAGGTGAGTTATTCACACTCCTTATAGCTACAGGGAGAGTGATCAATCCCACCCCTTCCATTTTTTACATGTATACATGTAGCACTCTAGTGCTGAAGAGAGTCAATTCAAAGGGTCTACACGTAGGCCTTATAAAAATAAATGGAAATGGACTTAATGGAGTTTCATGTAGAGCCTGGAAACCTGTTGTTGTTTTTTTTCTGATTCGTGTATGATTTTTGATTTCAGCTGTCCAAAGAAATAATGAAAGAGCACCTCGATGCCTTGGCTGAAATTGTGATGCTCCCATGGATCGCCAACAGCAGGTTTAAGCACTTCACGTCGAAAGTTGAAGGGATCGCCTCGGTTTTCAAGAGCTACCAAAAGTATCTGAGCGTGCAGAATTCGAATGCAAAGGAAAGGAATCAATCAAGTGTACCAATCCAGTCCATTAAGGACAAATGGAGCTAAAGAGTGATTGAACCGATGGAGGGACCAATTCGGCCAGAATACTCGGAGGTGTGTGATAAGCTGGTCTGTGCAAAGTGCTATGACCTGGTCTACCTTCATGAATTTGAACCCGACGATCGCTATGAAAGAAAACACTGGAGAAACTTATGTTTCCTTTCCCAGTTGCCATTGTTGTTTATCCCATCGGGGGTAATCTCCGTAACTTAAACGTTGTGTGGAAAGTTCCTAAGGAGGGTAGAGACGAGGCAGATTCTATCAAGAACTTTGCCCGTTTGAAAGAGGAAATTCCCTCCTTCTCTACCAGAATGATGCGAAAGGACTTTTTTGACATGTATACACCATCTGGGAAAAAAACAGTGATTCTCAGGGATATTTTTCATTACCTGACTAAGGATGCTTCATCTGCTGAAAATAGGGTAACATCAGCAGTTGATGAAAGGGTTGCAACATGGCTAGCCAGTGGGTGTGATGAAGAATTGTTCTTTGATCTGCAGAAGATGAATGGCAGGCCAGATGATGCCAAGTTTGAAGCTTTCTGGGGGGAGCTTGACTGTTGCCTGCAGGAGATAATGGCTGTTGATGATTGCCGTGGATCAGCAATGTACAGTATCTTCCATTCGTTGTTTCTATCCGTAATCTCAGGAATCAAATCATTGCTTGTCTGCCTGAAGACATCCCTGAACCATCCAAGTCGTGGATCAGGTTGAACTTTTCACCTACGAACCCCTTCTACAACACCACCAAGAATTACACTGGCAGGTTTGAAGTTCACTTTGCAGTCTAGCAAAGGTTAGTCCATCTGGAACACGAAGATGCATACTTTTGTGGGCACCTGTGGAAAATGTTGCGGGAGATGACGGTGCGTTATCGAGATGCTGTTACAATGGTCTGCGTCAACGACAAAGCAGTAGTTCTCATTGGTTAACCAGGGAACCCCTTGTCCACAGGTGTCAGAGCCCATCATGGTACACGTGTTGTAATGAATGGTCCCGCCTTGATAGTGTCCGATCATGATTTTCATGTATGCGGAGTAGTACCCTTGGTGATATTCCATGTTGAAATCTCGGAGAAGGTGGAGGACGGATTTTACTCGGGGGATGCGTACGTCACAGTGAAGGACAAAATATTGCAACCTTCATCTGCTGTCAGGCACTCATCTGAATTGGTGGCACTCCTGCGTGAGATAACTAGCGATGGAGTTGACCTGTTAGATCCAATACTGTTTGTTTACTCAGATGGCAGCCCAGACCATCATACTTATTTCATTACTGTGAAGATGGCAGCAGTCATCATCTTTGTTGCACTGGATCTAGACTTCTACTGTGCTGTGAGGACAGCACCTCATGGCAGCTGGCAAAACACATCATGTCCACTCTAAATCTCGCTGTACAGAATGCCGCTCCATCTAGAATGAAGATGGACCAGGTATTCGAGACTACCATGAAGTCGACGTCCACCATGAATAGTGTACGTAACAAGGCTTCCCTTGATCCTGAATTTGCCACAACATTCGAAACTTCCATGAAAGAAGTCATCAGGCTACTGGAGGAATGCTTTAAACTTCTCATGTACAAAGGAAAGGGGATCGAGACCGGAGGGCCATCTAGAAGTGAAGATATTCTAGAATTCCTGAGTAACACTGGCAGATTGATTGATCCCAACATCACTTTGACCACAACTGACCAAATGAAGAATCTCCCAAAGCAGAGTGCTGCTTTCAAGACCTTCATAGCCCGACGTACAAGAGAACGCCACTACAGTTTCCTGGTATTTGTACGCTTCTGTGAAAAAGATATTGGTCTCATACTAAAGAAAAACATAATTGAAAACCATTGAACCTTTCATTTACAAAAGTATGGTACACCTAAGTCTATAATATACTGTATGTGAGTGACGAACTCGCTCCATTTGATTGTTCATGACAGAGACCCTGGGCTGCATGTATGTGAATGTTTTAATGACATAATGATATTTCAGACTTTTGCTGTCTGCCAGTACACAATTATTTTTAATATATCTTGCAGCTCAAGAAGTGTCCAGTGGACGACCCATGTGAATATTGTGCCATGAGTCTGCTAAGAATGAAGGACTTCTCAGATCGTCTTTTCTTACCAGACCCAGTGTTTAACAAAGATACCGATGGTTTTAAGCCTTTTGAAGAAGTCTATGGCCAGACAACAAATGATGATGCTCGCCCATCTTTGAAAGACAAGAAGTAATGGAGCACTGCTTATGACAAGGAGCATGCGAAACTACTAGCTGCAGGTAGGGGAAAGCTCTACAATATCATGCTGTGGAGCGCTCTGTGTCAGTTTGTGAGATCATAGAGAATGGGACAGTCACTTCAATGCATAATGCATACAAATGGCCACGCCACCCTCTATAGTCTCCCAACCTGACCCATGGCACTCCACGGTATAGGTATTATTAATACCTGTATAATACCGAGTACCTAAATATTTTTGTTTTGGTCAAATTATAATTCTTTGTTGTTCTCATACTTTCAGCCAAGACTCAAGATTACATTGAATGTACAAAAGGCACCAGGTCATCTATAGGAAGTCCTTGCTGACTCCTCGAGAGAAAATTCTGATCAGACGTCTCAAGGAGGAAGTTGTGTGCACCTGAGGGTCCTTTCTGTTTCAAGAGTCTTCACCACTGCATCACCAGGTTGTTGTTCGCCAGGGGCTGTCTTGTGCATCGCAGATAGAGGCAACATACTATTCTAGTAAGATTTGCATATCTTCAATCTGAATCGGTGATACTCTTTCAATGGACTGCCCACAATGCAGGGCACGAAAATATTAAGAAAAAGCTCCGAAGCTATTGCTCCCCATGGGAGTCAGCTAATTCCCAAGCCATCAAATTGTCTCAATGCCATGTGCTCATTTTGGATTCCACAGAAGACTTCATACATAGTGTTCAGACAAGCATTAATACTGCTTCTGGCAACCACGTAACAGTAGCTCGTGAAGCTGAAATAATGGAAATGCTATTCAGTTACCATGGTTTTTGGAGCTAGATTCAGAGGAAAAATCCTTATTTTCATGCCCTGCATTGAAAAAGCTACAAGTATGTATCTTCTTTCAGATGCTCAGACTATCTGAGCCATGCTGTGTTTACTGTGGACAACTGGATGATCTTGCTGAGAATGAATCATTGGAGGACTGGGGGAAAAGCCATGGAATCTTTCGTCCACTTTGTAACACATGCTTTGAAGCAGAGAAAGCACCTGTCACTAGAGCCACAAAAAAGGGTTGGAAAAGAAAAAAGGGAGACAATGAGGACATGGACGATTAAGCTTTCAATCTCTGAGAAAGTAGAATGTCAATATCTTGACAGTTGGTGTGACACATTTGAGGCTAGTCGGAGAGGATTGTCATCTAAAAAGCTTCAGTCCGATGCGACTTGACTTATTGCAGTGTCAGAGTGAGAAAAAGCAGTTTGCATGAGAATAAAAGATTTTTCTTTTGTTCTTGGGCAATCAGCTGTTTTTTTCTCTCTCCTCTGACATTTGCAAGTTTGAATTATTTGTTGTTGAAAGAATTGATATTGATTTATTTTATACGTGTATAATATAGGGTGGTCAAAGTGGTCAAAACAAAATGGACCTCTTTGACATGGATTATGCCTGGGAACAAGGCAATTCATTTGAAGTAGCCTAGCTACCTTGTCCAACGTCGGATAGTGTATGAAAACTGTACCCCTAATCCCATACCAAAAGTGCAATACTTGGACTTATGTTTTTGACAACCCTGTAGATTGTTGGTATATTTTTGCTATAGACCTAGGCCTACTCTTGAATCTCAAGTTGAGTTGAATTCTCTTGAACCATCTCCTTCACTGCATCCACACTCTGTCTTGGAAGACAGGGTTCTGACTAACATTTGTATCCTCTGGGATAAATGGCTTGATGCCTTCAATGTTGAGAGATCCCCTTGGCCCTAGAAGGTTGACCTAGGAGGACAGATGACTTTAGAGATTGTTGTATTCTTGAATCCTCAATTGACGATCTGTTCTTTGGTATTCTGTATGCCTAATACCAGTTTGATATGACTGCGTGTTTGAAAAATTCTGATGGTCATGATGAGTTTTCCACCTTTTTGGTGTGGACCTAGTATGAAGTGTTGTACTCTTGAGTCTAAGAACTATGTTCTGCTTTGATTGCCATTAAGTGTGTAATTTAATATGGTTAATACGGTATAATTTCATTATAGCATCTGTTATGGCCCCAATTTGTTATTACATTTACAACCCAACAGCAACAGCCAGGGATGACAGACACAGTTTTAAAAACTTAAACAGAATTAATGAACAGACAACTAAACTACTAACTAACCTACTGACCAAGATTGACTACAACAAAAAAACAGAAATATTTACAGTCCCTTTTTGGTGGGGTGGCTTGGTGATGTCCTGGGTGAGGAAAATGCTCTAACACAGGCAAAAATCCACAAAAGAAACTTCACGGGTCTTGAACAGAATGACTGGTCTGGTCACATGTATCCTTCTTCTTGCAATTTCTCCTATCCCTTTACTGTCTCAATTCTCCCCCTTTTACACTCTTTTGCTGACCCCACCCACATTTAGACGTCTTTTTTTTTATTTTCTGGGACTTGCCCCAGACATGCCCAGAACATGTCCAAACATATCTCCAGTCTGGGCTTAACAAAAAAAAGGTAATTACTGCCATCTAGTGGCGTATATTTACATCACACATCTCTCTTATAGTATTTCTGTCTATTGCATGTCTTGCCCATGAAATGTTACTTTGGAAGTTGGCATTTGAATACCTGCAACATTTCATATGAAAGACATGGAATTAGGGAGAAACTAGAGTTGTGCTTGGGGCACATGCAGAAAACTTTTATCAATGCAACCTATATGGTGAGCAAACTGGCATGCCATCTCCGGTTTTTGGAGGCAGACATTATTGTAATAGCTGCACTGAATGCAGCAAGGCAAGTGCTGCTATCTGGATGCAGTATTGTATCCATTGATTGCATATGGTGCTGTTTCAAGACTGTTTGAAGTTTGTGTTGTTTGATGTTTTCATAGTTTTATTTTCACGCATATTTTTCAATTTAATGAAAGTCATTGAAAATCTTGTTTAATCAATATGTTCTTTTTTACCAAATCATAAACATGTCAAGGTCTCTTTTGTGTAAGGGCACCGGTATACATGTACATGTACAGACAATCTCAATTTGAATTTTTGACAGTTTAGAATTCAACATCCAGTGTTGGGCAGTGTCTAAGAACACGAAGAATACTGTACTGGTTGTCCAGCCTTGAGCTCAACATAGAAAATGCTTTGCCTATTAAAGTGACTGACTCATGACAGCACTTACTGAAGTTTCTCACATTCTCCTAGTCCATGTGGTGAACCAGTAGAAGAATTGACAAATGTTCTATCAATGTCCATGTTCTGGTGTTAGTGCAGTGCACAAAAGTTCAAATTGAACTGGCTCATTTGTACCCCTTCGCTGTACATGTTGTAATTGTTCACAATTTCTATTCACAGAATTAAAGTTCTAAGAGAAATGAAATTCCTGCGTCCTCACCTTCCTACACCCATGGCAGGAGTGGATGGAAGAAGACATGAAGAAGGCAACAATACTAGTTTTATTTTGAAATAAAATTTCATTTTTTTTCTTTCCTCCTCTGGGGTTGGTTCCAAAAAATTGTTTGTGAAACTCAAAAATAAAATTTTAATTTTAATTTTTTCCCACCCTCCTCTCAACAAAAGCAGACATTTCTGCCTGCTAAACTAAAGATAAAATAAATGCTGGCCTAATTTTGGTGACTAGTACATGGTTTTGTCCGTATACATTTTCCAATCAGACAGCTGTTTATTTTTTACAGCGAGTTGCGTGACCATGCTGCAAAAACAGTGTACGTACTTGTTGCCGAAATTGCCTTCATTCGCAGAAGAGTTCTGAAATGCCGTCATCAAGTGCTGGTGCATAGACCTAATTATAATCAAATTATTTTTCTTTACTGAATGTAGCCCATTATTTTGTCGCTTTTAGATGGTATTGGGGTGAGAAGCCTTGCCTTCAATTGCCACTTGATTATTCTTGAATTGGAAAACGTGTTAGTAAAGGAAAACCATCTAGTATTAGCCAGGACTAATTGTTGTCAATAAAGGGAGGGATATTAGCCCCGGAATTTTCATTCTAACGCCACGCCTGCAGCCAGAGGTTTCTGAACTCAAAAAGAACAGAACGGCGTTTTAAAAGCCATAGTAGCAGTGGAAGTTGCAATATAAACTCTGGAATTAGCGATTGGTCCATTACTAGAATACTAGATTCCTGTCCGACACGGAATTGTCGGACAGAACAAAAAAGATTTGTAATTTCCAGTGAGGTGTGTTCCATTTCTTTGGAAAAACCTCACTCACATCCCAGATAGCAAAATTCTTCTGGTCCATATCCGGCCCACACCTGACACGTTCATCCGGCTCCCGTAGCACATGGATTGATGGCACTTGGGCGCTTCCCTCCTGTTTGCCAGAATTTGGCCACAACCAAGCCAGATTTCAGCCAAGAACATATGATGCAGCAAATGTGGGCCAGTTTTGGTTCACTTACAGACTGACTATTGTCACTCTGCCAAATATTTGCCAATTGTGGGCCATATTTGTTTTGTGATATGTGGGCCAAATTCAGTATTTACCACATGGGCCACTTAAGGCTCACATCTATTTTGTCCGGGCCAGAAGAATGCCAAAAGTGCCGGATCGTTGCCAGATGTGGCCCACCTCCGTATGCTATCTGGGATTGTTTTATACCACACCAACAAAGAGAAATGATTCTTGCCTTCCTTAGTCATTTACTTTGGAAAAAAATTGAACTTTTTGCTCTCGAATTGTGTTGGACAGGACATCCAACTCATGTGAAGTGCAATTAACAGGGCTTTACACCTGAGAAAAAAAACATCATTTGGTGGGTTATTTGCTTTGACTTGAAACTTGTCCTGTCAGCAAGGAAAAAGATGTGAAAATTTAAATATAACAGAGAGAGATGAGAAAAATGTGTCCTGTCCGACACACTGATTTTCATCATTTCCTAATTAAACCCTAATTTACATAATCAAGAGGTAAACATTTTGGCCGAGATTTTTGCTTTCTAATCAGTTCAGATGAACATCTAACATCCAACTGGTATTTTGCTCAGATTCAAACATTTATATTTCTGATACTACTTCATAAATACCATGAAATGGCCCACATTTCTAAATAAGGGATCAGGGTGCAGACAAATAAGAACTGGATAGCCTGAACTAATTCATCTTGACATCTAGCTAAACGACCAATGTCATTTTCTCAGATGATTCCTTCAGTGTCATATGTGTTTGAGAAGAAGACGGCTTGTTGGAATGTATTTCGACTCATTAAGAAACCATATTTTCAGATTCATTTTAGGCAGCTGGTGACCATTTGGTCTCAATATCTGGCTTATGTGACCAACAGTATGCATTCTTTTACTTATGAAAGGGTCAGCAATGTCTTGTGTAGCAGGTGGCCATACTGAATTAGCACTTAATGGAACACATTATGCATTTCATTTTCAAACCTAAAATTTGATTTGATGAAAGCGTTAACTTTTCAAATGCACCCGATTAATGCATTTACCAGTGGAAATGCAAAATTTCCTGAATACCTCTGAAATGCTGTAGCAAAGCATATTGTCAATTTACAGCGTTTACTTGGCAGCCAATTTTGGCTAGTCCTCCCTGGGAAAGGAGATTTTGAATCTCAATGGGACTTCTTGAGAAAACAAAGACTGAAAAATGATGATTTCTTTTTTATGATTCCAAAGCATTATGATGCACTGCTGTCATCTGAAAACTATTCAACAATGCAAGCGGGGAATGTGGAATACTCAATATTTATCACAGGTACTTTTCCAAGAACATATTGTTGAGCGTTTTTCATTACAATACATAAATCCAAATGAGAACAGATGTCTGTAAAAGCAAGAAGGGAAATAAATGGCCCACAAAAGAGACCTAAAAAATACTCGAACACTTTTTCTTTGTACTTGATAATGACTTTGTAAAGGACAACTAGCATGGTCCAACTAATCAACCGCAAAGTCAGCAGCTTTCTCTGGCCATTCATTTATACTGCCATTCTCACAGCCTCTGCAGCTGAACTATAAAAAAAGAACCTTTATCTGCATTGCACAGCCACTTTGAAGGAATTCTAGAGGATCGGCAAAAATTCACGATCCTGACCTTTTCCCATCTTTTTGAAGAAGCCAGCAGAAACGATTTGAAATTGATAGGAACCATGCACTTCATACACAACTCACCTTGACTTTTATGAGGGGCAGCATTGTAGTGCTGTCTTTAGGGAACCGTCCCTTAAAGTTCAACCCCAGATTTGGACCGTGCAATTGCACCTAGATTGGTCCCTCACATTATTTTTGTGAATTGCTATGGCAAATATCAGTTCCTCTGTGAAAATGCTTCATATGTAAAAATATAATGTATATAAGGTGCTAAATGCTGGAAAATATTTATGCGAAGGAAAGCATATCACTGGTGTGGGTGAGCGCATAAATACACTCTCAGGGACCAATCAGTGCCCAAGCACCTACCCAAACGCCTTCACAGAAAAAAATGCCCTGGGAGTCTTGCTGCAGTGCTACTATCAAACAAACCATCACATCACCATTACACTCCGTGTTTGGGAATGCAGGTGTTGACATCAATGAAAGTTGAATTTCTGGCTACTTTGTGTTGGCATAGCGTCGTGTCAGATAACTGTCATGGTTTGTGAGGGATGCGTGTGTTTTGGACTTTTCTTTGTGACTCTCGTCCCGGGACGAGATCAAATTCCTTTTCAATCGGATTCTTTTCCCAGCTGGCTGATTGAACTGGGACGGCGCTTCCCTGGACTCTATATAAGCCGGAAGTCCGCCACGCCTCCTTCGCTAGAGTGTCTGTTTGTAGCTAAGCACTATAGTTGAAGATAGCTGTAGTCAGGATTTGTGTGACTTTATATCTCCCAGTTATTATTGGAGTTCCTTCCCCTTTAGGAATTTTACCTTTTCTACTTTTTTCTATTTCGCGTTGTTTCCGTTTTTTCAGACTATTATATGTTCTTTGGAAGCGCGAGTACTGTCTGGTGGTCTGTATAATTCTCTGTGTTTGTATTGTATTCGCACTGCTCGTTCTCTCTCTGGCCACTGCAATTGGCCTCTCAATTTTACCAGCCATTACAATAACTGCCTCCAAGCAAAAAAAAAAAAAAAAAAAATGGCAAACTTCAGTTCTTGATGTTGAGAACACATGCCCACTCACAGGGAGCGCATTAAAATGCTTATTTTTTCCCCCCGATACACCATGTTCAATACGCTCACGTCATTAAATAAAAATGATTATTTTGGTTCTATAGCACAGGCAAGTAACTGGTGTGACAAATAGTTTTGACTTAAATCATCCGGTGGATCTGGGGCAGGACCATGTGAGGCTGAAAAATTTCTACACACAAAAGACTTCAATTCTTCTTTTTTCTCTACATCTGGGTTTTATGGCTGTATACAACTTTTATTGTATTACCACCACCCTCTTGAAGCATCAATTTTGGTAAAATAATTTGTGAATTTTCGCCTTTGACTGTAAGAAAAACTAAATTGTTTGTGGAACGCCGCCATTGCGGACCAGTCTTGCATAGCAGAGACAGGGAACGTGTTGTACACATGAACTGCACAGCAGTAGCTCTGTAATGCTCGCATTATCACTCGCTGTAGTATTGATTTTGATATAGATCCTGGCTGCGAACTGACATTTTGAAGCTCAAAAAGCTACAGAACGCAATATTTTTTGAATGTGGGGACAACCGGGATATTAAAATGTCACTTCAGATTTTTGTCAGGGCGGTGCTTACTGTAATAATTTCAGCATGGTAAGGCCTCTGCTTGGCATTTTTTGGGGTTACAACAAATCCCCAGCATTGTAGCTCCTTTGACTGTCTTGATGTGAGCACTGTTTTAATTTTCATACTTTACGCACTTTCCTAACACTGCCGGTTTGGCCCGTATTGTCAGGTATCTCAGCATGTATTGTTCAGCGAATCAGCCACTTCCCTTTAATGACAAATTGATGTCAATTTTTTTCCTACCAGTTTGTGTATAGTAGGCAGGTATTGTTAGCACTGACACCATTTACGCTTTGCTTCTGTCCATAGAGCACTGAGAAGCCTCTAGTTCCTCTCACATTGCACCTGAGTGAGTGATGGTCCTATTGCAAGTCTGAACGCCCCTTAAATTGTGTTTTCCTTGTGACGTATCAAAAGTTAGCAAAATAAATAAACGAATTAATAAATAGTTAAACAAATTTGCTGTAAAATCGATAGAGACCTTTCTTCAGTCGCTTCCTCAGTCCATACCCTGCCCAGTTCATTTCTCTATATCAAACAAAGTACTATGTTTCATCCAAAGAATCCATGTAATTCATCCCATCTCTCATCGGAGAGGAGAGGACAAGCCTATTCAAACAATTTCATTGGCGCTGCTATAATTCCCTGATCCCATTGCCTCTACGAGGCTCCAACCTCCCGCCATCGTCCATTCTGATCTCAACACGTGCAGCGGGTTGCTCATGCTGTTGCGAGGTCCTCTGACAACCAGGCTTTAGAAACAATCAGACTGGACTCTAGCTCACCACTTCTGGCAGGACACTCATCATCATAATGCCTGGGCCTTCGTCCTCCATAGTGTTTCTTGTCACCAGCACCAGCAGCCTACATCATTAAGAGCATTTGACACCAGGATGCCAGCCCCACTGTGAGCACTGTTTCAAGTCCACCAACAACATCAGCCAGCCTCAACTGGGATACCAGCGCACTTCACCATCAACCTTCTGCAGCTGCAGCTGCCTGATCCAGCAGGGACACCCAGCAGCTTGAAATTCGATTCAATCGTATACGTTCATGGAGGGATAATGTGACTAGTAAACACATTATCTGGGTGTGTTAGTTCCACCATGAGAAATTTTATTTATTTCAAATCCAGTAGGACTAACGTTTACATGCATTTTAAAAGTCCAGAGAACATCGGACTAATGCAATAAATCGATTTTCTCTTTTCTCTGCGTTATGCGAACGCAGTCTGTGTTGGAGTTCGTATCAGTGAATGAGAGAGTCTCTGCAATGCACTAGTGGGTTGCGAAGAGGAATGTTCTGGCTGTCGTTTGTGATTACACACCTAACAGCAGTTTGGAGTATCCAGCCTTCTTGGAGTCTCTGGGCGAGGACCTAGATGTTTTTCCATAGTTTTACTAGGGGACTTCAACAATCACATGAGCAATAGAGGGGAGTGATTGGGAGGAATGGCTTCTGTGATCTGAATCCAAGGGGTGTTCTAATAAAGATTTCTGTGCTAGTCATTGAGTATCCATAAAACACCATGTTCGAACATAAGTGTGCTCAGAAGTGTACTTGGTACCGGAACGCCCTCTGTCAAATGTCAATGATTGATTTTATTATTGTGTCATCAGATCTGAGGCAGTATGTCTTAGACACTTGAGTGAAGAGAGGGGCAGAGCTGTCAGTTGATCACCACCTGGTGGTGAGCTGGATCAGATGGCAAGAAAGACTGCCGGACAGACTTGATAAACCTAAATGTCTTCTGAGGGTTGACTGTGAACAGCTAAGTATATAACATGACTATATAACAATACAGCTACAATTACATGCATGCAAGGCGAGACAGTACGAGCAAAACATTAAAATTTCAGCTAGCAACTCATGGACATTTTGCTATCAACGTTTCGGCAATACTTCAATCGCTTCTTCTTCCTGTTTGGGGTCAGATTCGGGATCAAACAAGAACCATCTTACAGCAATAGATGCCGCGGGGAGCTGTCCTGAAATACCTGTCATCTTGGTTTCCTGGTTTTTCGGGTCTGCACCCTCCCCCGGAATCGAAGCGGCTAGGCAGCCAATCAGAGCAGCGCCTCATTTGCATAGCCTCCCCATCCACTCAAAACAGCTTGTGTTTCAGGCCAGCAAGGATGGGGTCTCACTAGGCCTGGATGTGTGTGGGTTTTTTTTTTTTTGTAACTGAATTCTTAACATTATTTTAGAGACCCGTTGAACATATTTTAAACAACTAACTACAGCATTATAGGGGACCTTTAAAGCAATATACAGCTTGCTGCATGGATGGATCGTTTCCCATGTTGTTTTGTCGAGGTCTAATGTAAAAGACTATAGCGCAGCTTGAGAGGAAACATTCCGGTATAACAAAAATGGCCTAAAATGGGACAGACAGCAGGAAAGAAGTGGAGAAAACAATTCGGCGTTTGAATCTATTTCACAATGTCATGTCTGTCACATACATGATTTTGGATGCAGCACATCAGCCAAACAAAATGTTGCTCTTTTTCAATATGTATTTATGAGGAGATCAAAAATGAAAACAGTATTCATGAGGATTATTCTATATGCACATTCATAGGGGCATGGTCATTATGAACCACAAGGTCTCATCTGGCAGTTTTTATTAAAAACAAAAAAAAAAACAACATCACACAATGATTAAATAGAAATAAGTAAATAAATAATTCAGTGTTTCTCAGAAAGCCTGTCATACTTCATTGTGCTGAACCTATAGAGTGCCAATTATGGGAAAAAATAAATCTTAAAAATTCCAGATGAAGTCTTCATATCAAACATGCTTTGACCTCTTGAGCATTTCTAATGCACATGCAGAGCGGTGTTGCATCCGATATGGGATTAACTACATATTAAACCATATGCCACAAGTCAATATTACATGGGAATAGGATCTGGATACTGAAGTAGAGCTATACTTTTCAATCCTGTTGTGACTGCACCATCATGGTACCATCGTCTTTAGTGTGCTGTTCCACACTTCTCTTGATGTAACACATACCTTCTATGCATGTCGTGCATGTACAGCTTGTGGCTGTCATCTTAAACATCCTCTTGAGGCATACCAATAAATGTCCTTGATCTTCCTCCTGGAGTAAACAGATGCTTTTTCAGATGTTCTTTCAGATGGTTTCACAGCTAGCAGCCAGCGGACCGAAGATTTGCATGAACCCTTGGAAAAATGTGGTTTGCGTTGACAACGGAGGTTACTATGAGTGGGTATCACTGACAGGACATGGAAAACATGGGGCTCAAATCCAGTTGGAAGCCGGGGTTCTCAACCTCTCCTGGAAAGGGCCCAGAGTGTCTGCATGCTTTTATTCCAGTCAAGCAGTTAAACACCTGATTATACTAAAGGTCTTTAGCAAAGGCCCTGTTTACGTGGATCTTTCGATGCATCTTCTCCATGAATAATATCCTGATAATAATAATATTTTGCCTCGTCTAATGTATTGTTGACTGCATTAAATGCATAACTTATATAAGTTGACTGACAGTCATGGAAATATTTTTTTTCTGCCTGCGCATTCATGGCATAGCTCATGACACAGTTTTTTGGGTGGAGCATAGCAATGACGTACAGTGCGAGACTCCACTTAAAGTAGGTTAAAATATAGCCTAAATGTGTCTTCAATCCATTTACACTTAGCTGTTTAGCAACCAGATTTTGCATGTAGTGCCCAGGTGTAAACAAGGTCTAAACCTCTTGGAGATGATTTGTTGAATCTGGTGTGTAACTGGTTGAAGTAAAAGCACCCACCAACACTAGCCAATTTAGTTACGACAAACTAATCCATTTTTAGATTATTTAAATTCAGCTGTGAGAGAGGGCGGGTGGAGGAGGGGAACATGTACCCTATGTGACTTAATAAATGGTAATGAATGGGTGGAGACTTGGAGGGAACAGCAGGAAAGGGGAGCTGTGATTGATGCCTGTGTCACCTGGAGAGGAGGGTGTGGCAAAGGACCAGTGGAGGGAGGCCCAAGGTCCCTTAATGGGACAGAATTTGAATAACTGTGCTGCATAATGTGTCCCAGAGCTCCACAGCCCTGACAGTAATGCTGCTATTATGATGGCGTGATCGCTCATCTCACTGGGCCACTGCCAGCCCGCACTGCCATACCATCCCCCATTTTTCCCCACTGGTGCGTGTGAACATGATTTTTCTTTGGGTGGAGAGTTTGCATCATACAGAGAGAGAGAAAAAAAAACACTACGAAAGATATTTGTGTCTAAGGCTTCAGCATTATACAGTAAGTAAGAGTATCGTTATGTAAAAGAACGTGGCGTGGCCATGAACTGTCCTTGTATTGCTTTAACAAATCAGCCAACTTGAAATGCTTTGGAACTTCCACGAGTGTATCCTCTATCAACCCCTTTATTCAGCAAGCAAAACAAACATTACAAACACCTTTCCAAAAACACCCCATTGCTTTGAGTGAAGAGGAAGGAGAAGAGTTAAGTGGCAATTCTCTGTCGGGAGACATCACTCTTGTGCACTGGGCCATTTAACATAGACGGATGGACTATGATGCAGGTAAGATCAGAGAAGCTGCCAGGCTGGAGAAATGAGAATTTTTTTTGCAGTGAAATCAGATTGTAGCTCCTGAGCACACCACTTCAGTTAACTGAGTAGTGCCCGCGCAGTGATGACAGAATATCCTCCTCCAATACGTGCTGTTGTTTCTCATTGGGAAAGCCCTAAAAACTGTGGATCCATCCGACGACACCTGCTTTCTCCCAATGTAATGTACCTGCCTCTGATTCTGGCAGGCACGCTGGTATGATAAACACAGCCCAATGCAGGTGAGCTGCTTATAAAGCAACCCTTCGTTATTAAGAAGGAAGAAGCTAAACTGCATTAATGGTGCAGAGACTGCACCTGTTCTTGCTCCTATAAACCAACCCCCATTAGAGCAGGACTAATGTGTGGTTATTGTGCTGCCATTACTGACTGCGCAATGGTTGAAAACAGCTTTCGGTTTGTGCAGATGACTGGGCTCAATACCAATGCCTGCTTCTCATAACTGTTTTGAGGATCGGGGCAAATTCCAGTATGAAATGCTCATGTTAGTACATCAAAATTTGACCAGTGTTCAAGCTGATGGGAAGATGGAGTCAAAGAATGTAAAAGACGTCCTTTACATGTCCCTTCTTGAGCCTATTTTCACACACAATTCAATCCTGGACACAAAAGCTAATTAGAGGGGCACTGAAAGTGAGCACACCTCTGACTCTGAATCTAATCTTACTCTTACAGTAACTTTTGTCATACATAGCCATACCACAAAGTTTAGTCAAAATCAGTCCATTATACTGCTTAGAGACAGGCAGATGGGGTTGAAACATTAACACCGCCAATGAGTCGAACAAAGGTTATCATTCATGAAACATTATTCATCCATTCATTTTTAACCTGTTTTTGAGGTTTAAGAGCCTATCCCACCACAAAATGGACTCGAAACGGGAATAAATCCTGGATAGTCCATCAGTCCACTGCACACACATTATTTCAACACTCACTTAAATACTCATACCAATAGGTGAGAAAAAACCTCTCGTAGTAGCAGTTAGCATTTTATAAGGAAAAAAAAACCTGAAAATAAGACACTCACAAATTAGCAGCAGTATTTAATTGCCATATGGTTTCAAAGTTTAGAAACACATATAATAGTGAAGTCGATGAAAGAGCACCGTGCAACTCTATCTGCTCAACTTGTGACTGGCTGCTGAAATCTGCTTACACTACTTTACTGGCTCTCAGCCAGTTTGCAAGTCCAATCAACACAGTCTTTAAATAACACAAAACAAGGAAACACATTTGTTAGGTACACAAGGGGGGAAAAGTGTAATAAAACAGAATAGAAAGCTAAAGAAACGGATATTGTGTATCCCTACTGCAGTCATTTGAAATCACATATTGTGGAGATTTACTTACTGCTTCCTGCTCCAGCTACTCAGAAGTGACATAATATGCACCAAGAATCAGATGAGGCAAATCTGACATTGTTGCAAAACCCTTCTGTAATGGAAGAGAATACATTTCTACTCTGGGAGCCCAGTACAGTGCAGTTTGTGTCTGTCAGTAGACACATGTCACTACAAAGACTAAAACTCAACTAGCAAATCTTGTTTTAATTTCTGGTTGAATTATAACAGACCATAATTAAATATGAAACAAAGACAAATATCTCGCAGAAGGAGATATGAGAAGAAAAAAAGGTAAGAAATGAAAGGATGACTGACAGGTTTAGATAAAAGTGGAAAAACTAGCACAACAGAAAGAAGGAGAGAGAGCATCTTCGTTCTGGGCTTTATTTAATTTGTGAGGCTGAGAGATAAGTCCCAGTAAAATGTCCTTTACTGTACATCTCCCAGATATCTGGCATCTTTAATGCTACCGTTACCGGAAAAAACATCTTAGCTGAGTCATGCACTTTTTTCTCATTTCAAACAGAACTAAAACTGGAGTAAATTTACTAAATTTTTGAAAATCACACTCAGCATTATGTTAATGTTTCATCGAAAAATAGAAACTTAATTGGGATGTGAAAAAACATTATTGACCCCCCACCCCCCAAGAAAAAAATGTCTGCACATAAAATTTAGTTTAAAAAAAAACTTAAATACAGCCACGAGCCCTTGTAAAAAAGCCCAGAGTTTTGTAGTTCTGTAAAAACTAACAGCCAAAATCTGAGGTGGGAGCAAAATGGATGCTTACAGTACCTGCAAACTCATATCAAACTGACAAAACAACCTGGCACAGGTAAAATACTGCCTTAATAAAAAGTGAATGTTTTCTTCAAATGTGTTGTCATTCACTCTCCATGCGTTAGTCAGCAAAATCCCTCAGAGTTTTGAGTGTTAGAATTACACGGACGATGACCTGGTCAGTTAGTCAAGCCCTCTACAGACGTACACAGTGTGTGAACTAACACGGAAATGGATGGTGGGCAGGTTTCATACTTTACTTACACAGGGATTTCTCCCATGGTGGAAGAGAGTTGGCGCGTGATTTGAGCTTAAAATCACCTGTATCACCCTTGTGATGTGGTACTGGTAGGGCCACATAATCATTCAGTGTAGCGCAATGTATCAGGGTAACACTCAGGGCCATGGTGGAATTGGGTAGTCGGAGCAACTGAAGGCTTTCTGTGCAGCCCGTACCTAAATGAGTGATTCTTAACAAGGGTGACTGCTTTGGGCCAGACACAGGATCTGCCCAGCTGCCCAGCACTCTGAGGTCCGGCACAGTCACCTTCTATATGACATTGTGAACAAAACACACCTCCACCTGGTCGAATGTCCTCTCCCACTGATGGTACAATAACATACAATAACAATGGCTGGCTGTCTTGGTCCTCTGAGAGTTTGCAGTCCTCTTCTTGAGGACTATGAGAAAAAACTCCAATTAGAAATTTTGGGTTATCCCAAACCAATTCTTAACGATACAGCCATCCCATCGATTTTTGGATCAAAGCAATTAACATTAATCAAGACTCACTTTCGCCCTGAAAAACATCCCACTGGAGGAGAGAGGACTGACAAAGTTGTGGTGGGTGAGCCAGCCAGGTATTTAGCTGCTTTCTTATATTAACGCAATGACCAGCTGAAAATTTCTCCACTTGCAAAATTTTCCACATCCTATATAGCACTAACCAACAGACCTTACAACCGTAAGCAGATATTACTCGACAGAGATAAATTTGACCATGCTAAAACAGAAAGATTAGCTATTGTTACAAAAATGGCTGGGAAATTTTTTTGCTTGCTGGCTTGCTTAAGTTCACTAAATCCGCAAGCTGATCAAAATGTTACATTATACAAAACAAAACCAGTGAAGTTGGCACGTTGTGTAAATCGTAAATAAAAACAGAATCGGTGATTTCCAAATCCTTTTCAACCTATATTCAATTGAATACACTGCAAAGACAAGTTACTTAATGTTTGAACAGGTAAACTTTGTAATTTTTTCCAAATATTAGCTCATTTGGAATTTGATGCCAGCAACATGTTTCAAATAAGCTGGCACAAGTGGCAAAAAAGACTGAGAGAGTTGAGGAATGCTCATCAAACACTTATTTGGAACATCCCAGCTTCCCTGAAATGCTCAGTCATACACAAAAAAGGATGGGGCGAGGGTCACCACTTAGTGAACAAATGCGTGAGCTGATTGTTGAACAGTTTAAAAACAACATTCTTCAACGAGCTATTGCAAGAAATTTAGGGATTTCATCATCTACGGTCCGTAATATCGTCAAAAGGTTCAGAAAATCTGGAGAAATCACTGCACGTAAGCGACAAGGCCAAAAACCAACATTGAATGCCCGTGACCTTCCACCCTCAGGCGGTACTGCATCAAAAACCGACATCAGTGTGTAAAGGACATCACCACATGGGCTCAGGAACACTTCAGAAAACCTCTGTCAGTAACTACAGTTCGTCGCTACATCTGCAAGTGCAAGTTAAAACTCTACAATGCAAAGCAAAAGCCATTTATCAACAGCACCCAGAAACGCCGCCGGCTTCGCTGGGCCCAAGATCATCTAAGATGGACTGATGCAAAGTGGAAAAGTGTTCTGTGGTCTGACGAGTCCACGTTTCAAATTGTTTTTGGAAACTGTGGACGTCGTGTCCTCCGGACCAAAGAGGAAAAGAACCATCCGGACTGGTATAGGCGCAAAGTTCAAAAGCCAGCATCTGTGATGGTATGGGGGTGTATTAGTGCCCAAGGCATGGGCAACTTACACATATGTGAAGGCACCATTAATGCTGAAAGGTATATACAGGTTTTGGAGCAACATATGTTGCCATCCAAGCAACGTCTTTTTCATGGACGCCCCTGCTTATTTCAGCAAGACAATGCCAAGCCACATTCAGCACATGTTACAACAGCATGGCTCCGTAGTCAAAGAGTGCGGGTACTAGACTGGCCTGCCAGTAGTCCAGACCTGTCTCCCATTGAAAATGTGTGGCGCATTATGAAGCGTGAAATAAAACAACGGAGACCCCGGACTGTTGAACAACTTAAGCATCAAGCAAGAATGCAGGCCTGGAAATATATGACGGCACTTGCGGCATTTGCCGCCGAATTCGACAGAATCGCCGCCGATTGAACTATTAAACGACGGCAGGAATTACATTCATATTTTAATGCGTAACGTGTAACAAAGTGGTCTGTGTCAAAGTAACGAAGTGAAAGTATACTTTTTATCTTTTAAATGTAGTAGAGTAAAAGTCCCAGATCAAAAAAAAAAAAACAAAATAAAAAAAAATCAAGTAAACTACAAATCCTCAAAAAAAAAAGCAGACTTAAGTTTACAACGAAGCACATGTAAACCTCTATATGATGATGTTTTCCAAGTTCCTTCATTGTACCCGTTTTCTCTCGTATCGGTTGAGAGATTCAATAGGAAGATAAATTAACCGTATACTCAGTAGTCTACCCGGTACCGACCCAAATGCCGTCGAACGATAATGGAAATGAACGGTAAACGAATTGGATCGCAACCCATCATGAAATAACATAGTAACAGCGCATATCATTGGTAAGCTGAGAGTCTTGGGAATCTATATGAACTTAACTTAGTGAAAAAACATGTTTTGTTCGCTAAAACAGTCAAATTATGTCACTGTGTCACGTTTCAAAACACCCGAAACTCCCCCTTGAAATCGCGTCATCCTACCTATAAACCGGTGTTTACATCAGAAGCCTGTATCCGACCCTGGCATGCTTGGTCTTTAAATGTCAGTAAGAACCCAGCAAATTCGAATATCCACCGTGTTTTGCTGATATTACGTACGGTATATGCATTATCCAACTCAAACAAACCAGTTTTGTGAAAAAAAACCCAACGCAAACTTTTCTCCAGTAAAAAAAACAAAACATTTTGAATAGTTCTCCGTTATGTACGCTGGATTGACAAATTTCTTGGAAGGAAAGGACCCCGATTTTGAATGGTGAGTAGCCTAATCATTACGTCTATATAAACAAAACGATATAAATTATCCTTATTTTTATCCTACCATAATTACAGTGCATAATGAGGATTTTCCAATGATGTGTTGCATGTTTGTGTAGAATGTGAATTGAGCTGGGAAGAGTTGGGAATTCCTGCAGTTAGAACACAAAAATGCAGTGGAGAGCCCTTTATCTCCTCAGCATTTTTTTTTTTTGCTGTAGTAGAACACAAAAATGCAGTGGAGAGCCCTTCATCTCCACAGCATTTCTTTTTAGAAATGCTGCTTTAAGCTAATTGGGAATTTCCAGGCCTGGAATGGGAAAGAGTTCCACCTGAAAAGCTTCAAAAATTGGTCTCCCCAGTTCCCAAACGTTTACTGAGGGTCGTTAAAAAGGAAAGGCGATGTAACACAGTGGTAAAAAGGCCCCTGTGCCAACTTTTTTGCAATGTGTTGCTGCCTTTTAATTCTAAGTTAATGATTATTTGCAAAAAAAAAAATTCAATTATTCAATTGAATATAAGTTGAAACGATTTGCAAATCCTTGTATTCTGTTTTTATCTACAATTTACATAACGTGCCAACTTCACTGGTTTTGGGTTTTGTAGAAGACACATTACCTTGCCAACTTTGTGCAAAATGTATCCTTGCCTATAACATACTCAGCACTCATTTTTTGTCTCTTGCTGGAAATGTTGCCAGCTAACATTAGTTTGCAAATTAACACAACAATGACATTTCTGAACGGAATCCACAGCACACACTCAGAGGCAGGATCTAGTCAAAAATCCAAGTTCTTCCTTATCTCAAACTCATCACTGTCTGCATCAAATAACGACAACTCATCACCGTACGCATCGAATAACGACAACTCATCACCGTACGCATCAAATAACGACACTGGAGGGGGAAGTGGAAAAACTCTGCGGCTGATTTCCCAAGATATACAATAAAATGCCAATAACTGCATTTATTTTTCACGCTGTATGCCTAACTTGGATCGACTGAGAAGGAAAGTTGGTGACATGTTCCTTTAAACTTTATTTACTTTACTGGCAAAAAATGTGAGCAGACAAAGTCAGTGGAACTAAATTTAGCGGAAGCTTACTGGTGTACTAATAGTTTCAAATTGAGTAAAAATGATCATTTGCAAACTAAAAAGTTCGCTAAACTAATTATGGTCAGCGGATTAGCAGAACTGTGCCCACCACTGCAGGTTACCTCAGTTGGCTAGATGGACATAATTAGCATTAAAAGATATGAAAGCTGTTTGTTATAGTCATCAAAAATTACTTTACTGCCAGATAATGTTTGAAATTGAATGACTTGACAATAGGGCCACACTTTACAATAAGAATACAAGTCATTAAGCGGCCAAAGTAGTTGTATTATTCCTTCATAAAAGTTAGTCAGGATGATGTTTTTTGCTCGGCCTCTCTAATAGTAGGAAATAGCTTGACATTTCTATGAAAATGGATCCAACGTATTTTTGACAAATGTACAAAATAGAGGTAAGAACTTGAGTTTTTTTCTTTTTTGCAATATAAGTGTTTGTGTTGTTGAAAATTCTATCACTCTCTTGCACAAGTATCACATACTGAGCAGTTGCAGTGCATTGTTGTTATAGTTTGAAAGCCATATATCAACAACACTTAGAAACGCTACCAGCCTCTCTGGGCCGAGCTCATCTGAAATGGACTGATGCAAAGTGGAAAAGTGTGTTGTGGTCTGACAAGTCCGCATTTCAAATTGTTTTTGGAAATCGTGGAAGTCATGTCCTCTGGGTTAAAGAGGAAAAGAACCATCCAGATTGTTATCAGTGCAAAGTTCAAAAGCCAGCATCTGTGATGGCATGGGGATGTCTTAGTGCCTATGCATTGGTAGATTGCACATCTGCGAAGGCACCATTAATGTTGGAAGGTACATACAGGTTTTGCAGCAAGATATGCTGCCATCCAAGCGAGGTCTTTTTCAGGGACGTCCCTGCTCATTTCAGCAAGCCAATACCAAGCCATATTCTGCCCGTGTTACAACAGCGTAGCTTAGTAGTAAAAGAGTGCGGGCAATAGACTGGCCTGCCTGTAGTCCAGACCTGATGACCATTGAAAATGTGTGGTGCATAAAGCGCAAAATACGACAGAAACCCCAGATTGTTGAGCAACTGAAGTCGTACATCAAGCAAGAATGGGAAAGAATTCCACCTACAAAGGTTCTACAATTAGTGTCCCCAGTTCTGTCCTGGATTTATGGATCTATCATATATTCAGATCCTTTTTTTATAGAGCGCAGACTCTATACCTATATGCTCCACAATGGCAACTAGTTTTATTGCACTTAAAAGTGATCAAGATTCAATATTGCCCACCCTTCCCCTTTTCCACCGTAGACTTGGACCCAGGCTAGCTCATTATACCTCTTTCTAGCTATGTACAGAGTGAGAACTGCGTTACCTTATCTTGCCCTCTTCCTGCTTCAGAGCTGAATTCATACTGGCTCTGTTGTACCCGTTTCTCCAAGAGCTAGAACCAGCCTAGCTTATTATGTTAGTTACCCACTCAAGATCTGGAACCAGGCTGGTTTATTATACCCCTTTCCAACCATAAATTGGAACCAAGCTGGCGCACTGCGCCCTTATCTGACAGTACAGCAGGAACCGGGCTGCTCCACAGTACAGCTCTTGTGATAGAAGGGCTGAAGTGCTAAAGAATCTAAATCATTAGAAAGGAAAAGCCTGCCTTTGAGGCATGCAGGACCATCTGTACTGGCATTGCCAGCAAAAAGTAGCGGATCAGTTCCAAACTCATGGCCCTCTGACGCCAAGTCAAAGAGGGAAAAAATCCAGCAGCCCGGCATGTGGTTTGGCCACGCTTCAGTTCTCTTCCAATCCCATTTACTTTTTTCATTCCCTTATATTTTTGAGCCATGGCTTGGGCAACAGTGCTCATATTACCAAGAGACCAAAACTTTCCATGCCACAGAATGTGCAAAATGCTAATGGGAGCCAGTCAACCAGCCAGCGGTTTCAGTGGATGAACAAAAAATGCCTCTTAGCATTCCTGACAGCGTTGATTCCAACAGCAGGATGAGTTTCCGTAACTTTAAGGGTGGGGAGTGGGGATCACCCACGACGAAGCCGGGTTTTATATTTAATCAGCCATAGCTGAAAGGGAATAAATTTGGACAGCTTTCCTCTTGGCCTTTCATGAGTTAGGGGTATAAATGGCATTTCCCCCCTTATTGTCCACAAAAAAATTGCTGCATAGTTGATAGACAGGCAGTGGGCACCCACACCAAAAAAAAACCCTCCATTTGCATATCCACATATTTAATGTGATGCTTCAGGAAACAGAAGACAAGTCAGATCTAACAGTCTGGACACTGTGGTCATAGTAAATGATCTATGTCACGATTACTGAGTGTGGTCAGAACTTACATCCCAAGAAAGTAAATATGCTTCACTGCAAGTCATAGGCTGTATTTGAATATTCGTAATGCCTTGAAAATGACCTGGAATTATTTATGTGTCAGCCACGATTAGTAAATTTGAATTCTCTAAATGTAAAGGAAAGGTGCTTTTATGCTTCTTAAATTACCACCTTGAGCATAGGGTACCCTGAACCTCCATTTACAAAAAGAAAGGACATAATGCCACCCCATAATACTGTATGATAGCAATATTTAAAACAACTACCATCTACTCGGCTGATCGCAAAAACAAACCAACATGTTGGGCAAGACGCACGATCATGTTGCCTGGTGTAATTGCATTTGGATTATAATTATTAGCGCGATTCTCATCTTAAGCCTTTATGAATTCCGTCTTACACCTTTCCTTTACCTCATGACGTTTTCTTTCGAGGTTAAAAAAAGTGATTAGGAATTAGAGGATAGGACGTATTTTTTGACTATTCGAATGCAGCCAGATTCTGATTCCATTCTTGCCAGTCCATCTTCGTTTTGTATTGTATTCATATATTTTAGTTACTCTGGCATTATGCCTTTTATGTCAAGGAGCATTTCATGGAAAGTTGAGGATTCAAGCACCATTTTAAGCTTTAGCCAATGGAAACGAAGAGTGTAATCTTGTTGCCATTGCCAATAGTCACAGAAGAAAGACACCTTTTAGATTTACCTGTAGTTGAGTGCATTTACTTTGTTGAAAGTTTTGAACATGCACAGGAATCGTGACACGGCTCCTTTAATCATGAAAAACAAATCATGAAATATTACCTCACAAGTGGTGGGGCAGTAATGTATCATAAATATCCATGAGATGGACAGTAACTTTAGTAATCTTATCTCTGCTCTTTCACCCACACTTTTCTTAGCATACGGAGCTGAAAGCTCATTAAATTTGGTTCTTTCTCTTGTACTACGCCGGTCAAAAACTTGTGCTTTGTGTTATAATCATGAGTCCTGACGAATTTGGGCTATGCTTCAGGGCCCTGGGGATTCTCACTACTCTGGGAGCCAAGGTGCTAAATGAAAGAGACTCCAGTCACTTGACAGGAAGGAAAGACAACTGATAAATGAGCACTAGTGCAAAAGCATGAAGGTAGGCGAAAGATTAAGCCAAATTAGCGTACACTAATTACGTTGTTGTGCGTAAATGCTTCAGACTTGATGTTCGACTCTCATTTACGTATTCAAAGTACGTTGTACATTGGTGAGAAACAATTGACGGCAATCACAGCACTACTTATCAAGAATGTGATTTATTCATTTGGAGACTTTGTGTTCTTTATGCATAAGATTTTACATTTGCGTGATGTAAATCACAGTTCATGGATGACGGAGGCCTTCTACGTGACGCAGAGATGCTCAATTATTCAGTGCGCGCTGTTGGAAGGACGTTACACAAGTGTGCCAGCCTTTAACTGCACTATTCCTTTTTTTGTGCTATAGAGTGCAGCTGACTCTTCAGAGTACTTCAGTAATTCACAGCACATTTTCACATTTTCAGGGTAAACTACAGTAACAGGAAAGATTAACTGAAGAACACAATAGCACATTCATGGCTCAGCACAACAAAGCTAAATCGGAGGCCCAAGTCTCACAGTCTTAGTCTGTCAAAGGTGAATTTTGCGCTGAATTATATGATAACATTGGCTACCTGCATATATCTGTGTGCATGTAACTTAAGCCCACAGCTTTCTGCTGAAATGGGAATTCAGACTGAAAGCCTCTTTACACTTCAATTAGATGCACACATTAAAAATGTTCATTGAAGCATTAGGTTTCTCTGAGAATTCCCTCGGGTATCTTTTAAACGCATAACTCAGGCGGTTCAAGCAGGTAAATGACGCAACTGAAATATACAAATAAAATCTGATTCATGATTTAATCAGCAATTAAATGTCAGAAGCATCACGATGGCAACATTCGGCTGACAGGCATGTTAGATTTATAGCAGGGTGATATTCGAATTTGGACGTGCCGTCAAATGAGTTATTTCATGAATTAATCAAGCAAAGGAAAAAGGTAAATGTCAGCGGAGGGATAAAATATTGTCTGGTAACTGAAAATGTCGCACTGAGTTTGTACTCAGTTGCAAACTACGCATAAAGATGGCATGTCAGGCAGATGGCTAAGGATTGAGAGCCAGGAAAAAAAAAAAGATTGACGACTGGGCCAACTGCAGGCACCCTGACATGGCAAATTTTTGTTTGGGTCACACTAGCGAATAAAACTGACTGCAAGAGAGACATCACAGAGGCATCCAATCACAGGACGGGAAAGGAAAAAGAGGGGGGTGGGCGCACTGCATTCTAAGTAAGAGTTAATGTGCATTCCCTTTTACTGATAAGGTTTGTTAAAAGGCGTGGAAGCGCCAATGATCTTGCCTGAGAGTGCCACCTGTCTGTGCCGTCCTGCAGTGAAAGAGACTGAGAAATCCAAGCCTACTCCAATAGCTCCTTCATTAAGGCCTCCCCCAATAAGAGCTTCATGCAACTCAACAGACGTGTGGTAGCTGAATACTCTCAGTGAGGAAAGCAGCACCTGATACATTCGAATGAAAAAAAGTATCAGACTCTAACCTCAGCGCGACCCAACACCTTCTATTAAAAGACTCCAGCACCCAGAAATGCTTTCTTTCACGCTTGTCACTCGCTGTCTTTCTCGCTTTTTCCATTTCATTCCGACACCAGAGCTACAGGCTCAAACGGAGTCAAATGCACCTGAAAGTCATGTCTCTGATTTGCCGGGATCAAACAGAGGAAAACTGTCAGAGGTGAGGGATGGAACTCACGTGTGTAATAAATGAGTGCGAAGGGAGGGGTCGAGGCTGAAGGCATTAGAACGGCATTGCTTATTTATGTAGCGGTGAGAACTGGGAATACTGCTAGAAATAGAAGCAGCTTGAATGCAGGAAAAAATCTAAATCGCAGCATTAAATATTCTAAATATAAGCTACTGCACATATGCAGCATCTGTCTGTGTGTGTGGGTACTGGCTATGCTTGCATATATTTGCATGCACACACGTATGAGTATGTGAGTGTTTGCGCACATGTTGACCGTCTGTGTGTGTATGGAAGTACGGGAGGGGCAGAGTGTGTGGGTGTGCTCGCTCACGCACACGATCGTGCGTCTGTGTGAAATACAGAAGGATGAAGCAGAAGCCTCTCCCTGTCGTGTCCGGGCCTTAGACTGGCTCAGCTGGACACGAGCAGTGAACGCTAATAGATTTCAGTCTGCTGGAGTGAGTTGTCTTACCCAATTAACCTCAGAATCCAGTATCTCCCTCTTCAATTTCCCTCCCAAACACAAAAGCATCCCACATCGCTCGGGCCTCCGGGGACAGCCGAACGAAAAAAAGCAATTAACACGTCGGCTGACGCCTCCCCTCTCCGTGCTGCCGCCCCTCTCGATAAGACAGACCAGAGATTTATCACGGCTGGCAGTCCAGCTTAGCGATTACCAGAGACAACTCACTCACAGAGGCCTACAGGTTTGAACCCTAGCTTTTATAGTACTGTGGTCACCCCAAGTAGTGTACCAGCCTGCATGCACCATAGTGGGCAGAGTAAATGGCCCATACTGTACATTCAATGCAAGCTGCAGCTGATGCTAAGGTGCCCAAACCATGGCCCATAGTTGGTAAGCATAAGAACAAACAAATTCATTATGATGTATTTTTTTTTCCATTTTAGCCAACCTTAAAGGTGGCCCCTGGTGATGGCTGGGAACTGTCTATTTTCATTTCTTTCTAGGAAAACTGGCATGCTCCCAACCCTGCAATGTGTGCTCTGCAGGTCATTTTCCATGCAAGCCAAAAAAAATCAGTCCGTTAAGAGTCAACATTTCCTTCACACTGATAAATTTTTTATAGCGAAAAAAAAAAAGAAAAAAGAAAAATCCTCATCATAAAATAAATAATAGACTAAAAACCCCAGGGGACATTTTCATCATAATGCCGTTTATATTTATTGAGGTGGAAATGTGTTTGTTTTTCCTAAAATTATATGGTAATTTCATAGTTTGTTTGCTTATATCAGTAATAGCTGACCTAAAGCTCAAAAGCTCCTGCATTCAGAATACAAAAATATTCATGCTGATGTACAGAGTCAGTTATTCTGTTATTTCTACACATTCATTATCCTATAATAAGAATCATTATCATCGCTGCCATCAGTTACCTTGTATAACCTAGAGAAGCAAAGAGGGAGTCTCAAATCCATTTTGCTTTATATAAGAAGATTTTTTTGAGGGATAAGTCCACAGCAATCTCTTTACACAGATAAAACAGTGTTTTAAATGATCTACAGGCATCACTGCGTTTGGCTCAGCACTCGCTGCTTCGTGCTGTCAGGGTTCGATTCAGACTCCTGACCCTCTCTGACGGTTAATCAAACGAGACGGCCCCTTCCTGCCGACAAGAAGCAATCACTCCATACAGACCTGTTTGGCCACTCCACCCAGTTGCAGCAGGAGGGCAGCATCTTCCTGCCCGCTGTCGAATGACAGTTGCCCATTCAGAGCACAAAGCTTCTCCAACCGAGCTCCCCAGAGGTGGGAAAACCTGCCCATGTCTCAACAAACCTCAATGTCCCCACAAATCTTCTGTCCTGGCCCGAAGAATCATCCATTCAGACAGTACCTTTTTATTTATTTATTTATTTGACCTTTATTTAACCCGGGAAGACCTGTTGAGATTGAAATCTCTTTTTCAAGGGAGCCCCGGGGTTTGAAGTGGAGAGGGAGAGGACAAGTTGTATAGTCTATTAGGTCAGGGGATGATTAGGTGGCAGGTTGAAAGAGCGAGGTTGGGAATTCAGCCATGACACCGGGGAACTCCCAAGTACCGGCCAATCCCACACCTGCTTAGCTTCAGCCACTCGGCTGAGGCAGATCGAGTAGTAGTATGGCTGCAGGAAAACCTGACTTAGCACCTCCAACTGACCTGCCAGCCCTCAAAAAAAATAGTGCTTGTAATGTTTGTTTTCCTTTGCAATCTTCAGCTCGTTTACTTGCCTATCTTTTTATCATGCTTAGCTATAGCTGAGGTATGCCTACCATGTAGTCAACTTCACATTTTATAATTATGTTAATTGATGCTCTAGTTTATGAATTTTAGTTTCTCTGCTCTGTTGTATAGCAGCTTCAGTAAAATTACACTATGTATTTTCTATATGTATGTTTGAATAAAGTGCCAAATAAATTCAATGTAATGAAAGGAAATGCAATGCAAAATCAAAAGCAATTAAACAGATGAAAAGGAGAATAAAAGACAACATTCTCACATCACGCAATATCAATTCAAAAGAATCTCAACATATAGCTGGTTGCAGAATTATTGGCCCCCTTCCGGAACTTGAAGGAAAAAATCTGCATAAACATTTGCAATGAAAATGAATAATCCGTGTGATATTCCAGCACACACAATATTAGGCAGGTGGATTTAATGTCGTGCCTGATTATAACAATGAGAAATATGACTAAGCTCAGGAAGGGGTATAATAAAACAAGAAGGTTAAACTCGTGGAATGGCCAGAAAAAGTATGAAAAGGTTTCAAGTGTGAGCTGTTCCCACAAGCAGTGAGGAAGATGGTAAGGGAGGAATGACGAACCTAATAATCATGGTTTGAGAATTGCTGCAATTGGATTCATCTTGTGGGCACAAAGTCTAAAAAACAGCAATATCTGTCACACCCCTCGGGTCACATTAATTATTCTCTCCCGTTTCAGCAATCTTTGTGAGTTTTGCAGCTTGTCTCCCTTAATTGATTTATTGCCTTGTCATGTCCCCCTCCTCACAATGTGACCATTTGTCTGCATCGCCCCTTTTATTGATTGCCTTGTCTATATAAATGTCTTGTGGCATCTCAGTCTTCACAGGATTGTCTTTGCCCTTGTCTGACGTTACCTTCCAGTATTCTAGTTTTGAGCTAATCTCTTCTTCCTCCATATGTCAGTAAAATGGAAAAGAAAAACGTTACTCTTGCTTTATGTGCTCTTTATTTGGAACATGCTCTTATTCTCTAGCTGTCTCCAGAACAGGGAATGTGTCTCTATAAAGTAATCTTCCTAGTATATTAGATTGACCATCGGGCTCCTGGCCCCTGGACTGTCTTGACCAGGGCTCAAATATGCCACTCTATCACTGCATGCAAATGACATGACTCGGCCTCCTCCTCATCTTGAGTTTTCCCAAGCACTCTTCTGTACTGTTGCCTGTTGCTCATGGTAAATACACCCAAGAGGCTTTTGTCATTCACCTGCACGTGGTTCCTCAGTCAGGATCATAACAAATTACAGTGCCGTGAAAAAGTATTTGCCCCTTTACTGATTTCTTACTTTTTTGCATATTTTTCACATTTAAATGTTTCAGATCATCAAATAAATTTTAATATTAGGAAAAGATAACCCGAGTAAATACAAAATGCAGTTTTTAAATGATGATTTCATTTATTAAAGGAAAAAAGCTATCCAAACCTACCTGGCCCTATGTGAAAAGTAATTGCCCCCTAAATCCGAATAGCTGGTTGTGCCACCCTCGGCGACAACAACTGCAATCAAACATTTGCCATAACTGGCAATGAGTGTTTCACATCACTTTGGAAGAATTTTAGCCCACTCTTCTTTGCAGAATTATTTTAATTCAGCTACATTGGAGGGGTTTTGAGCATGAACGGCCTGGGGAGTTCTCAATACATTTCTTGTACAAAAGATATACTTTGTATATATATATATATATATATATATATATATATATATATATACAGTATATATGTGTGTGTGTGTGTGTGTGTGTGTGTAAGGGGTATGACAATCACACATGACTGACATATTTCAGAATATTTTCTTTACGGCTTTGATTGTTCTTTTAAATAGGCTATAATCCACGCTCCTCTCTCCCTCGCACACTGCAATTCTGTCACTCAGCAGCTGCGTCACCAATTCCTCCTGTACTTCAAAAAGGGGTGTAAATCACGGTACATCATGCTAAAAATTGGTGTAAATGTCCGTACTTTTTCCCGTCAGGTTTGGGTTTGATAGATCCCAAATTTGGCGGAGAAACGTGCATCTACACAAAATGGGGGAAAAAAGGTGTAAAAAAAAAAAAAGTCTAGCCTTTCGCTGGGTTCACTGTAGGACTTATAATTACACCGGAATTTGTGTTTAAACCAAATGTGTAATTTCAGCCATTTCATCTTGGAGTTCACCCCACTGTACTCCTGCTCATACAGTTGCCTCGATTAGCCTTGATTCATGGTCTACAGGGTGGCCATTTTGGATCCGAAACAAGCTCACACATGTTAAGAACTGCAGCTGCTCAACTCTGCAGGGGATGCTAGTTTGCTAGCTAGCTACAGTAGCATCAGTGAAAAAACAAACTCTGTCTATTACGTGTAATAGCGAAAAGCATGGATCTCTTTATAGCAGCAAAAATGATATTTGGAGATAGTTTCACTTTCCCATAAAGCAGGGAGCCATTATTTTCTGTAGGTATACTACAGCAGAATAAGATGTGTAGTGGATAACTAAATTTGCTAACCATTCAGAGTGTACTCAAAATTAAGTCATGGGTATGTGCAATCCCATGTGCGCATAATGTTAAACTTAACTGAGCTACAGCCACTTATGATAATTTCCTTGCTTGTATAACTGGTGGCCTTGGAGCATTGCATACATAAGTGAGACAAGTGGTGCAATGTGCCCCAATTGCTGTTAACTCTAAACCCCAACCATTTTGGCTCAATTATGCCTCAGAAGGTGTGAATTGCTCAGAGTTAATGGTCACCATGGAGGCCACTGATGCATAGCGGAGGACGATTGCTTCCACAGAGTCCAACTCCATATTATAGACTCCTTGAAGGGCATTCTCCTGCTTATATCGTGGTCCCTTACAATTACTTTATATTTTCATGCGCTGTGCTTTGGAGAATTATCCCCCATGCAGAGACTATTTGATACGAGTAGCTATTATTCATTGGTTGATAACTGGCATCTGAAGAGCAGACTGATAGTTGACTGGCTGCTGTTTAAAAAACCATTTTGCACATCTTCTTATCTTACCAAATGGATGTAGCCAGCAACCTAAAGTACCAAGGCTAAGTTCTTGCCACTGTAGCCACCTAGCCTGTCCATTTCTACACCAAGGTGTCCAGCTCGATTAGTTGACATTTCTGCTACCCTGCTACCCCCACCCGCCTTTGCATTATCCCTTATTTGTCCATGAACATATCGGCACCCCACTTCGAACAGCACACTATTGGGATAAATCTTATTGTCAGATTAGGCCAACATGCAATTATTTGCCTGCACAAATCACTGGCATCTTTGGTAAAAGTGCAATAAATGAAAGAGCTTCATGCCTACAGTCAAATATGGAGGTGGCTCATTGCTGCTTTGGAATCTTTTGCAGCCAGTTATTCAGATAAATTAGTTCAGACCAATGGTGTAAAAAAAAATCCACCAATGCACTTTTAAATTTGCTTGCAGTATCTGGGGTCCACTGCTAAGATGTGGAGACTTTGCCAAAGATGGACTTTATAGTGGGACAGTGACCACAAACATTAATAAAATCCACAAATAAATAATAAGGTTAAAAAGGATCAGAGGTCTGTGATAGCCAGCTCAGTCCCAGGACTTACGATCCCAACTCATAAAAAGCTGGGACAATGTGTAAAATGCCAAAGAAAATCAGCAGTTGAAAAAGCACAATAATTAATGTGGCAAGGAAACTATTTAAATTTCTTTTTTTTTTTTTTGGTCAATATTCACTTATTCCTCATGAGGCCTGCAACATCTTCCTCAAAAGTTGGGACAAGGGCATGTTTACAACTGTGCTATGCATCATCTTTCCTTGAAACTATATTCAGCGGTTACTGCAGAATTGAGAACGCTCATTGTTACAATTTTGGAAGTTGTACTTTCCCCCACTCTTGCTTCATATAACACTGAAGCTGCTCTGAAGTCTGGAGTCTCAACTATCTTATCCTTTACTTCAAAATGTGCCACATGTCTGCAGTGGAAGACAGGTCTAGCATGCAGCCCAGAATGGTGACATTCATTAAGCCTATCTTCAAGGCATTGCTTTTTGATGGCTCGAAGGCATGCATTATTGGTTTTCTTACCCTTTGTGAACATAGATAAATCCGGATTCTTTTGACAGTATTAAAGACTTTAGATGGTGCTATCAAAATTACAGTATCTCACATAAGTGAGTACACCCCTCACATTTTGACAATTAATTCATTATATCTTTTATAGGGAAAACGTTACAGAAATGAAAGCTGAATATATTCTAGAGTAGTCATTGTACAAAATGTGACCCAGCCTGTGATAACCCAGCTGAAGTCATTTTTTGGTGATTTACAGTTTTTTACGCAAAGTAGTTCTACATCAAGTGAGGAATATTCTGCGAAAAAATCTAACTGATATCTCCAATATTGACCAAGAAAGGTCATTTCAAAGTTTTGGCAAATTTCAGGCTCAGAAAAACTGTTTTTCAAGAAATTACGATTTGAAAATAGGTACATGTTTAAAACAGTCATACTTTTGAACCATAATTTTCCTGAATATGTGTCATATACCAAATTAAAGCTTACATTCTCCTCTTTTCATGCACGCATGATACATACATAGGTAAATTTTAGTCTGACAAAATCATTCTTTTTATAAGGATGCGCATAACCAAAAACCATAAATCCCATTGCGACCTCAAGCGCCAGCCAATCAGCGTGCGTGTCACAATTTCATGGCTGTGCCGTGAACGATTCTGGGAAGGAAATTAGATTTCAGGGGTGAGATTTTGCCTTTTCCAGACTGATTTTTCGGAACAAGAAGAAGTTACGAAGACTGGTCGATCCCCAACGAATCTATAATATATTTGAGGTCGATGTCTGTCTGTCTGTGTGTATGTACACATTTTTCTAATACATTTCTCAACCGATTATCACCAAATTTGGTGTGAATATCCACTTGGACACCAGAAAGGACTTGACGTCGCCCGATTCTTGAAAAACGGTCATGCACGCAAAAAAAATGGCAATTTCACTCCGGATAGCGGGTAGCAGCTAGTCTTTAATATGTCGTTGCTACGCCAACACCAGACACAAGGTAAAACAAAAGAAAGTTTTGACGCTAGCAGCGGTACAAGTGGTGTTTGGCGATTTCCATTTTTGCAGGTTTTGTCAATGGCACGACATGTGACTCTGCTGGGCCAGTAAATGTCAGAATGTTAAAACAAGCCCTCGAAGGCACATGAATGGGGCTAACTTAGTTAGCAACTACGCTTTTGGGAAACGCACCCCAGAACGATGGGTCGGCATGTCGTAAATGTCGAAACACCAAATTGTTTTGCAAAGTAGCCGGCATGACGTCTTCAAACTAGGCTGGTTAGCTTCACAAGACGTTAATCTATAAATGCAAACACATCATTTCTGATGTTTCTGAGGTGACGCGACATAATACATGGAGAAATCTGCACCCGGCTTAAGTCGCAACTCTTCTGCCATACGACGAAACAACCCTCTTTACCATGGTGCGCTCTGATATTATGGTCTACATTCATTTTCAATGGTTGAAAAGAACTTCCTTAAGAGAATGACACCCAAACTATCAGGTGTTTATCTCCCGAAAACTAAAGCCAATTGAAACGAGCCTAGAGGAAACCAACTTCCGGTATTTCTCCGTTAAAAAACGTAAACGTAGTGTCAATAAATTCATTCATTTTAATATGTATGCTGTTAGAAATAAATTTTTGAACACTATATTTTGAAACCCCAATATGTAATTTATCATGTACACTAATAAACTCACATCTCATATTTTTTACATTTTTTTATCATTGGGACTACTTGACGGCCTTTACCTCATAATTAGATCAGGCGAGTTTAGCAGGGTTTTCACAGGCGCGGTCACATATGTGTAGCAGTGTAGATTTACTGCACTGTCCAAATAACTGAACAAAGGCACTATTTTCAAAATGGGTGGCTACAAAAGTGAGTACACCTCACCATCAACATGCCAAATTGTATCCATAGTGTCAATATTTAGTGTGACCACCATTGTTGTCCAGCACTGCCTTGATTCTCAAAGGCATAGAATTCCACAAAACTGCACAGGTTGTTGCTGGGATCCTCCTCCACTCCTCCACTCCACGACATCATGGAGCAGGGGAATGTTGGACACATGCTGCTCCTCCACCTTCCTCTTGAGAATGCCCCACTGGTGCTCAATGGGATTCAGGTCTGAAGACATACTTGGCCATACCATCACCTTCACCTTCAGTCTCCTCTGGAAGGCAGTTGTCATCTTGGAGATGTGTTTTGGCTCGATATCATGTTGGATTACTGCCGTGCAGCCCACTTTTTGAAGGGAAGGCATTATGCTCTGTTTGGGAATGTCACAGTGCATGTTATAATCCATTATTCCATCAATGAAACGCAGCTCCCCAGGACCAGATGCACTCATGCAGCCCCAGACAATGATGCTGTCAGCACCATGTTTCACTGTAGGCAGTGTACCCACTTGTCTTGGTACTCCTCACCAGGGCACCGCCACACATGCTGGAGACCATCTGAGCTGAACAAGTCTATCTTGCACTCGTCAGACCACAGAACAGGGTTCCAGTGGTTTATGTTCTTGGACTGGTTGTCTTCAGAAAACTGTTTTCGAGCTTTTTCTGTGGGCTAGCTTCAGAAGAGGCTTCTGCCTTTGCTGATGGCCATGCAGACCGACTTGGTGCAGTGCGTGGCGTATGGTCTGAGCACTGAGAGGCTGATCTCCCACTGAAGCAACCTTGTTTGCAATGCTGCCAGCACTCCTGCATCTGTTTTCTGAAGCCAACTTATGCGCCTGACACAGAGCACGAGGACTTTTTGGTTGACCCTGATGAGGCTTGTTACGAGTAGAACCCATCTTGGAAAACCACTGGATAACCTTGGCCACCGTGTTGTAGCTCAGGTTCAAGGTTTCACAGATCTTCTTCTAGCTTAGACCATCTTTATGGAGAGCAACAATTCTCCTTTTCAGTTCCTCAGAGACTTCTTTCCCATAAGGTGCCATGTTGACCATCCAGTGACCAGAAGGAGAGCATTGCACCCAAAGTGCCACAATTTATAACTTCAATACGTTAAACAAGCTCATATGGCACAGTCGAACAGACAAAAGCATGAACATGATGAATAAGACACGTTTCCTTGCTTGGTTGACCATTACCAATTGGGAGTATCAGTGGGAAGCGGTGACCTTTACCTCTGGTCATGCTAGGGTCTTAACTCTATGCGAGCTCAGAAATTTTTGGGTATTTATTTATTCATAAAAATGCATAGTTTCCTTTTTAACTACTATATCAACTCAATTTGGATAGACACGCTCACACTCACACGTTGTCCCAATGTTACCAACAACAATGTGTTGGAATTTACAGTGTAATGTTAGGTAGGCTAAATGAAAGCGGAATATATAGAACTGACACAGGTTGATGCACAGACACAGCAACGTAACCAGCCACGTGGTCAGTCAAATGACATGCCCACAATGTTACCAAGAATATGTTGGAATTTACGGTGTAATGTTCAGTAAATGATAGCAGAACAGAACTGGCTTACACCCCGCCTTTCACCCCACTCCGAACGGACAGTCGGACGCAATCAGGAAAGAAACGGAGGCTGGACATTGATCTTTTTTTCCTTCTTGAGGTCAAACGGATCATGTGCAAATATTAACCGCAAAACAAGCAAATACTTCATATTAATGACATATAACACTCATTATGCTTCAGCTGAATCCTCTAAGCAAGTCGCCACGTTGAACTGAAATCAGTTTATCATGTAAATGTTGATTGATGTTAAAGAAATTGTATGAAATAGCTCCAATGCGTTAAACCGATCTTTGTGCACAATCACACAGCCTGATATGCCCTGACACACACAGTGGGACCTGCTCTACAGATTGTTGGTCTTTCTTACCCTGACCCTGGTTATTTTCGGTTGTCTGATCCTTCCCATTCTCTGTGTCCTCAAAATGCTTGCTCCTGGGCTCCAAGGTAGACAACGATGTTCACAAGCCTCTTCAACACCTTCCCGTTCCTTTATACCTGCTCGTTGTGCTGCTCTTTGGCTAGTCGCAGTCCCTCATTCAGCTGATGACTGATCCGTGTGTTGCCAAATGTCTGCAGTTTTACCAAAGTATGTGCGAAGATGCGCGCTCATGGTTGCTCATAGCGGTGTGGAGGTTGTTTAAATCACCATAACCTGTCGTGGCCCAGACTGTGTGTTTCGTGGAAAAAAGGAGACAGAACAGAACAGCTGACCTGTGGACAGCCAGCTAGCCATTTATGTTTCTCGTACGTGCTAGCTTGAAAGTCACGGACGAAATTCTTAGTCATTTTTGTAATAACTAGTTCAGGGGTAGGCTGTCCACTTTCAATTATATTCTTCTATTCCTCAAAAGTTTTCTGGGAAAACGGCACTGAACGCAGACTCGATTGAATTAATATTTTCAGTCATTTTGACTAGGCTATATGGCAATGAAATGAACCACTGACTGCTTGCCGCTGAAAAATTTAAGCAAGCTAGCTATGCGCATGCCTGTTGGCTAATAAGCTGCTTCACTGACAGCTTTTTTTGCCATTCAAAATGCTCATGTACAGTAAACACGAGCTCTAGCACTAACTGTACTATTCGGTGTCAAAGTGCGCATGCACTGTACAATGACTACTCTAGAATATATTCACGTTTCATTTCTGTAACGTTGTCCCTTGAAAAGATACAATAAATTAATTGTCGAAATGTGAGGGGTGTACTAAATTTCGTGAGAAACTGTATATGCAATTAGCCGTTGAGAAACATGATTCCTAAATGGTTGGCGTATTTGCTAACGCTGCTTTCTGCAAATTGTTTAACCTAAAACCATACTTGCTTGTAAAAGACCAGGCCCTTCATGAATACTTCTTTTATACCGTGTTGTGATAGCATCATCTCTTACCAATTTACCCGTTGACCCATGGAATGTTCCTAAAAGTGTTCTTGAGCATTCCATAACCCAGTGTTACATTGTACTTTTCCAACAGTTTTGGAATGGTACTTCAAAATTAAATATTTACAAAGACCAATAATGTTTATTTGTATTGTTTCCTTTTAAATACAGGTGAGAGAATATTTTCATATTTCCACATTCTGTGTTATTAACGTACTGCACACTGATTTGGAGTTCAGGTTGTATTTCCCATCAAAATTCTGCGGATTAAAGTACAAACTCAGGGATATCAATGATGTTGAAAACATCTCTTTGTGCAGGAATCAATAGAGCTCTGCTCTGATCAATCAAAAATCACAGAAAAAGAATCTGCAGTTTAATCAAGAGAGGTCGGTGAATGGAGTAAAGATAAGTTTTTATTACAGCTGAGAGATTATTCAGATCAACAGATGATATGTGATTATTTAGTTTTGCCAGAAAATCTTTGGCACTGAGAGATTTTGCAATCGAGGAGCATCTGTCCTGGGCAGGAGAAAGATAAATCCTCCCCCCAATCACCTCCCCCTCGCCCCACGCCCATAACCCCCCCCTTGCAGGGAGGTGGCTGATGACTCTCCTGACTAATAGATTAATGAGGATGATTAAATGAGGTTATGAATCTGCAAAGACTGGGCGGTGATGGGGAGGTGGAATGCACACATTACAGTGGTGCTAATGTACTAAAGGTAGAGAGAGAATCATATTCAAACATTTAGCAGAAAGATGATGGGCTTACAATGTAGAAGTTTCGCCCTGCCATAGGATAGATGTGACCAGCGGATAGGACACATGATGTCTCAGTTGACAGCCCCCGACAATAACAGCTGGAAATTTTGAGTGAGCACGTATGAGAAGAATGAAAGGCTTATAGAATGAGAAACAAGTCGACATGGTCTACAACATCCCCCGCCAATCGTGCGCTTCTCATTTTCGAACTCGATCAAGGCCTTTTTGGTCTGAAGCTACACACCAAATTTGGTTACTGTATCTGTAGTAGTTTCTCAGTAAAGCTGTCTCCTTTATCTCGGATGGACGGACGGACGGACGCACGCACGCACGCACGGACGGAGGTCAAACCTATATCCCCCTCCCACTTCGTGTTGGCGGGGGATAATAAACTGCAGGCCAAAGCATGCAAGAGACAAGTCTTCTGATTTTTCACTAAAACTTCATTTATTGCTGCCAAGGGTGTTTGAATGTAGTAAACCAGGGGTGCAAATTATAATGACAGGGGGATAATTAATTTTTGTGTTTTTACTGTGTTAATAAAATTTTTGACGACTCAATGAAAAACATTGAAACATGACAACAGATGTATTGAAATGAAAGGATGCAGCAGTTTTCCCCTCTGATTCAAACTAATATATAGATTCTTCAAGTTTTTTTGCACAGTCTATAATTTGCATAATGTTGCGGACTTGCCACTTTTTTTCACCCACTTCAAGGGAGGCACCCAATTACCTTGGGGCCTGCGCTACCCTAACCCAATATCGGGTGCGACATTTGGTGACAGCAAATTGATACTCCCCGTGGGTTTGCGCACCCACTGAGCCGCTATTAAACTAAACCATTTCGCCCCTTTCCCTCTCTCTGAATATTTTGCCGCATTTACTGCTTTCTGTAAATTATAGCAAGCATATTATCAACTTGTGTCAGTGCGTTCTGTCACACTACTTCCCCCTCTCCAGTGTCGGCTAGGTTGGCCAGTTGGCTAGAGCTGCTACCCAGTCCAGGGAGGCCAGGGAAATGAAAACTAGGTTGACGCCCAGTCCATCCTCAGTGGGAATGAGCAGTCTGCGGTTGCCACTGCCCACACCAGCACCTTGACCCCGACCAGGTTCCCTCCGAGGTGACGTCAGCTGACTCCAGAGGAATCCCCACACCTGGGCCTACATACAGAAAGGAGTCAAAAAAGCTAGCCTATCGGCAAGGTGAGGCCATTGAAAATTTTCGCCTTTCCCGCACTCTGACTATTTTGCTGCATTTACCACTTTTTGTAAATTAGAGCAAGCGTGTTGGCTGCCCGTGACAGTGCGTTCTGTCATGTTGCAATATCAGAGCATTGAGAAGCACATATATATGAAATGTTAATGCTATGAAATTGCAGATAATGAGACAACGCACTTGCCCTCAGCCAATTTAGATCCATGTTTATTGCTTTCAGGGAGGGCATTGATCCAGTGGTTTCCTTAAAAGGCATGGGAAGGCGGGGAGGGGTGGCGCCTCATGGCACAGCTACTGAGAGACTGGTCAACTGTGCGATCCTAAAGGGAAAATCTGAAACAAAACACCATTTGCTTTCTCATACCCTGAGAGCAGGAAGCACCTCAGACAGGAGATTCCCTCTGTGGACCACCGTTATCATGCAGAGTTTTTCAAACCACAGAGAAAGCTCTCATGTAAATGATACTACTCCTCTCAGGGCTTTTTGCGTTCATTGGGTTTATTTCTGTTGGAGAATTGGGTACTTCCTGTCCTCTGTTTTTCAGGCTTCCTGGATAAATTACCAACACAGTTAAGACAGCCTGTTGGGAATATTTTTTTCAGCGCAGTGTGGAGGAAAAAAGAGGAAACTGCCTGGATTCTGCTCAGGGACCTTCAGCACTTTGATCGGAAGCATTTTTTACTCTTTCTACTAGTCAACTTTACATTCAACTTCTGCAAAATTCAGCATTTTAACAAAGAATACATATCGGAAGATTGTATCCAATTTTTTACTTATTCAATCCTTTGTTTGAGTCTATACAGTGCATTTGGTTCAGCGTCAAAGACTATAATTGGATCCCTTGAGATATTTTATGGATGGGCGCACTTTGTCTTAATCAAATAGAAACCTACACCTGTCCTAGTCATTGTACAGTGAAAAATCCTCAATGAAAAATTACTGTTTGGAATAATGCTACCATCAATAGGTACGTATGAATGGTACTTATGAATAGATTTTAAAAAAACAGCCTGATACACAGTTCTCAGCTCCTGAAAAGAGCAATACCTGCTGGCATTAACCCCGACCGATTAAATTATTAAATTTGGCTGCAAAAGTCAGGTCAGACTGAATTATTGACAATCGGCAGGGTCAGAACTCATTTGCAAACAAAGGCTCAGCTCAAGGTTTTCATTCAAGATCTTGGTCATACAGACTGGTTCAGAAACACACAGGTGGAATGCAGCACAAAAGGGATAATCCAAATCGATGACCAAAAACAGTCCACAGATCAAAAGCCAGACAGTAGGTATCCCAAGTAGCCTGGGGTCCATCCGCATCAAGCTTTGGTCACTCCCAACATTCACTTGCTGACACAACTGGCCTCAGTTGGTAGGCTAGCGTTTGACTTTCAAATATTTACACAAAATACATGCGAGATCTGTGATTGGCTCACAGTCGCAAGGGTGCCCGGCCCCTTTAGATAGACTTGCGCCGGGTGCTGAATGAATTGATTCCAATAGGGAGAAGTGAACATGAGCAGAGATTATCACCGATTATTTTGCCCCATTGTCACAGAATTATATATTGGACTTTTTTTTGCAGGCCACATATCTTCCAAACATTCTGGTGCTGCAATGGCATTTTTAAGACCAACAGATCAGGAGAAAATGAACTTTGTTTGAGACTTGCGTCTCTCTCAGCAGTGGTCACGTAACATCTGGCTATACAGAAATAGAGCATGGACTGCGGCATACTATGAATTAAACTTTCAAACTTAAATAATGCTTGTGTTTATATGTTCAGTGATACTGTTATTGCCATCATTTTTAAAGGGAAAAGGAATGTACACTCCTGATCAAAATCTTAAGACCAGTTAAAAAATTGCAAGAATTTGCATTTTGCACTGTTGTATCTTAAGAAGGTTCTAAGTAGAGTTTCAAAATGCAAAAAGAAGAAATGGGAACAAGAGACCAAATGTTTTGAGCAGGCAATTTATTGAAAAGAACAATTTAACTGAAATAGGCTGTTCATCAGCTGATCAAAAGTTTAAGACCACATCCTTTAAAAGCCCAAATATGTGGAAAAAATTTGGATTCCATGTCATTTTCTGTCAAGTAATCACACTGTCAAGACCTCTTGATGGGAAAAGCAAAAAAACTCACTGCCTTCGAATGTGGCAGGATTGTTGAGCTGCATAGACAAGGCCTCTCACAGCGTGCCATCGCTGCTGAGGTTGGACGCAGTAAGACAGTCATTTTGCATTTCTTAAAAGATCCTGAGGTTTATGGAACAAAAAAATCAAGTGGTAGACCCAAAAAAATCTCATCGGCTCTGAGCCGGAGGATCCAAATGGCTGTCCGTCAAGACACGGGACGATCCTCATCCCAAATTAAGGCCATTACTGGTGCTGACTGCAACCCAATAACCATCAGACAGCATCTGCAAAGGAACGGCTTCAAAAACAAAAAACGTCTTCAAAGGCCACGTCTCCTTCAACGCCACAAAATTGCCCGTTTGGCCTTTGCAAGGGAGCACCAAACATGGGACGTTCAAAGTTGGAAGAAAGTTTTATTCTCTGATGAGAAAAAATTTAACCTTGATGGTCCTGATGGCTTCCAACGCTACTGGCATGACAAGGAGATGCCACCTGAGATTTTTTCAACACGGCACAGCGGAGGGGGCGCCATCATGATCTGGGGTGCTTTTTCCTTCAATGGAACAATGGAGCTCCAGGTTGTGCAGGGGCGTCAAACAGCAGCTGGCTACGTGGAGATGTTGCAGCGGGCATCCCTCATGACTGAGGGCCCTCGTCTGTGTGGTGATGACTGGGTCTTTCAGCAGGACAATGCTGCAATTCACAATGCCCGTCTGACAAAGGATTTTTTTCAGGAGAATAACATCACTCTTTTGGATCATCCTGCATGTTCCCCTGATCTAAATCCAATTGAGAACATTTGGGGATGGATGGCAAGGGAAGTTTACAAAAATGGACATCAGTTCCAGACAGTGGATGCCCTTTGTGAAGCCATCTTCACCACTTGGAGCAACATTCCTACAAGCCTTTTGGAAACACTCGCATCAAGCATGCCAACACAAATTTTTGAAGTGATCAACAATAATGGTGGAGCTACTCATTACTGAGTCTGTTTTTGAGACTTTAATTTCTGTTTTAGGGGTTTTTTTGAGCTATGGTCTTAAACTTTTGATCAGCTGATGAACAGCCTATTTTAGTTAAATTGTTCTTTTCAATAAATTGCCTGCTCAAAACATTTAGTCTCTTGCTTACATTTCTTCTTTTTGCATTTTGAAACTCTACTTAGAACCTTCTTATGATACAACAGTGCAAAACGTAAATTCTTGCAATTTTTTAACTGGTCTTAAGATTTTGATCAGGAGTGTATTTGATCACTATGATCGGGTACTGGATTGATATCAGATATTAAACAAGTGGGGAAAAGCAGCAAAATAAGCATTGGCCATCCACAATAAAAAGGTCGAAATTTTGTGCAGCAATAGCTTGCAATAATAGGAACAAGCTATCCATCTTCTCTTTTCCAAAGAGAGTAGACAGGCAAGGAATAAATTAGCAACTGTCGTATTACATACCAGCTTCATAGGCTTAACCTAGCTGATGCCCTTCAAGCTATAGCTAATGCCAATTACAGTGAAATACATGGCGTAATTTTTAAAAAAAATATAAATTTGGCATCTCCAATCCCACTTGAATCTGGAATGTCCAATTGGGGAACTATGTACAAGGCTTTTTGCATATGCAGCCCCCAACTCAGCAGAGTGAGACAGCTCGCGGCTCTCCTCCGAAGCGCTCGCCCGTCGCCACCGCTTCTTATACACTCATTGGTTGAAACTTTGCAAGCTCAGAACGAGGGCGGAGGATACCCGCATATCAATGAGCTTAAAATCTTCCTAACGAGTGCCCGTTTCGCCAACAGGAGGTGCCTGAGAACTTGTTATTTACACTACCCTATCCCGACAGACCCTTCCCAGTTTGAATCCCTGTAGCGCATTGGCCAATAATACGTTTACGTAAATTGAGTAGCTATTATTTAATTTAGCCTTTATTATACCGGGGAATCCCACTGAAATAAACAAAATGCAGATATGGCCAAGCATTATCCTGGTCAAAACCTATCAACCACTCTAAGAGTAAACCCAAGCAAGCCACAATCAAATCTTTAAGCTCATGTCAAACTAGAGCACTCGGCAACCGAGTACATGTATCCCCCGAAGGCCCCCCAGTTGGGCCCAGATGGTCCCAGAGTACCCAAAATCAATAGGTGTCGTGAACTTACCATAATACATGTCCCTGCAAAATTTGAAAAGAATCGGTGCACTTATGTAGGCTGTAGAGCGTTCACAAGAAAATCTCTGCGGACGCGTGACGAGGCCAAATCCATAGTATCCTCCGAACTTGTTTGGGGAATACAATAACATTCATGAATGCCGTAGCTGGCCAGCTAACTGATGTTCGTAAAAATTATATACAGGAATCAACAATACACAAAGGACTAGGCTGAATCGTAACCAGGGACAAAAAAACCGTAACAAAAAGATCTTGAGAGTAACTAGGAATTCTTGTGAGCTGACGGAGAAAATTGGCGAACAAATTCTCCGTTAGAAACAGAGAGAGGAATATAAAGGGGAAAGGAAGGCTAAGTATTAGGATGGGGAATGGGTGAGAGTGTGAGAGGAGAGTGTGCAAGGAGGGGTGGCCACAAACAAAAACGTGAGGTGTGCCAATGGAAAAACAGAAAGGGGAGGGCGTGTGCATTAGTGAGGAAACGAAAATGAAAGCACAAGGTGAGTGACAAGTGAAGGAAAGCAAAGGAAACTAGTACATAGATTAACTAAATAAACACAATGAATGCACACACAATCATGAAAAATAATAAAGACATGAAATACAAGAGAAATCATACACTTCGTAACTCAGACCCTGGCAATTATACTGGATACATTCAAGTATAGGTCTGTGGATTTAACTACTGGCTTGAAGGTACCCAAAATGCAATTTCAACTCATTTTTTTTTTTTTTCCGAGCAAAGAAACTCGTCCAGACAGTTTTTCAAACTATCTTGTCTATCTCGAGTTAGAGGAAGGTGCTATTTGTCAGTCTCTTATTTTACCCACGCAAAATCAATTATTTACCTTGTAGGAGTTGTGGCGCCCCCCATACAGCTGCAAAACAGGTGCCCAGAAACAGAGGGGTTCAGCACCAAGGCCAGCAGTTACCCCAGACACCCGGACAGAACGCAAGTACTCACCTGTGAGGCATCACTAATCAGGGGTAGACTATTTAAGGAGCAGCTCACAGCACAAAAGGGAGAGCTCTGGAGCAGAGGGAAAGGCTGCAGTTTCTGTGCAAACAATTAAAGTGAGACTGTTTTTTCCTACACAGAAGCGTCCGGACGGGAACCCAGGCTCGGGCTGGGAAGGAGTGGACGGCTGGAGCTACTAAGGGCCTGGAGTGGAGGACGAAGGGGCTGGAGAAGAAGTCCCTTCCAAAGGAGAGTGTGTGTTTAAGTTTCCCCCTGAGTTTAAGGTAATTGTCATAAGTTTCTTTACGTTTTCTCCCTCCCCCCTTTCTGACGGGTGGAGGGCCCTTGAGGAACCATACAGAAAGGAAGGAAAAATAAAAATCAAAGCGGTTGTTGAACTGTCCTGCCTCATGGTCCTTACTTCACCACCCTATACCACGCCCACTCCCGGGTCCAGATCTCACAGAGTTTATGTCCTTTAAAACTAGTCTCAAAATACTGGAGGCTAAGCGTGTGCCGATATGAAAAATATTAAACCGGTTCGATATTGAATTCAAAACCGAATCAAACCATAATACTGATTTTGACCACATGGGGTGGTCACTTGCGCACTTGCGTCTTTTTTCCATTTATTTTTCTTATGTTTGTTTCAAGTGTAACGTGATATTCAGTCAAAATCAAAATAATTCAATGGAGCTGTTCAGAACATTTTCAGTGAAATTCAGTGGCTCTTCGGTATTCAATACTTTCTACTGGTCATCGGCAATGTCAGTAGTTCATTCTCTGGCAGCTAGATAATCTTTTTCCAGCCCCATTTACAAAACCCTGAAAGATTATGCTGAAGTAAGAAACGCAAATCTCAGACATCGTTCTCTCACTGTAAAGACGCTGCCTGGAGAGACCTAACTAGTGACATTGCCGATGACCAGTAGAAAGTAATGAATCCGAGGAGCCACCGAATTTTACATTGCATTTCATTTGTGAATGCTGTATTTATTTTTTCGGATATAGCTAGCCAGCTATAAATGTTTAATATTAATAACTCTCCTCGTGGGTATGTCATCATTTTGTGACTGCAGGTATTCTGAACCATTAAGAGATATAAAGTAGAAGTTTAAGTCCTGAATAGCTCGATCTAATTATTTTGATTTTGACTGAATATAATGTTACACTTGAAGCCCATGAGCTTAAACATGTAGGCTCGCCAGCTAAATACATTCACACATAATGATTGGGAGAAAAAGTGACTGAATAATAACTATCGTTGCATTATTTACTACACCAAAGAAATGCTAGAAATTAGCGAGTGCATTTACTGATGATCTTGGGCTAACTCAGGGTTAACTGCTGGAGATTAATATGATGAGCTAAAACAAATAAACTGATAAAGAGCTGACGGTTTGGTAAACGTTTTTCAGTGTATAGTTGAGTGGGTTTAGAATTCGTTTGGCGGTGCGCTTCAAAACATAAAAGCATGCAATTGCGAGTGGGCGAGTTTTGATATTATTCAAGAACTCACTAGAGTGGGCATGCGCATATGCAAATGAGGGCAAAAAGTTCGTAGGAAAAAAACTTTCGCCCCAGGCCCCACCCCCCCACCCCACATTCACTTGAAGCCTGATCTCCTGCTATTTGCTGTTGCGCTCGACTCAGACACATTCAGTTTATACACAAGACAAATGTAATAAATATAATGCAGATGGATTTCATGCCATCGGCAAATACACATGACGCTGTCAGCCGTAAGTTTTTGTGAGCCACATTTTAACATTTTGGACACGTTTTGGACCCTTCAATAAATTATAATTTTTTTTTTTATAATGACGGACCGGTTCCGATGGTCCGTATAAAATGAAGCAGTTTATCAAGTAAACCGGATCGAACTGGTTAAACCAGAAATCGGCCCAAGCTTACTAGAGGCCATCTTGATTTTACTTGTTCAAGCCGCAGTCTGAGTTCAAGCCGGATCTGCGTGTAAGCTGGATGGATGTTGCATGAAAGCTGTTTGCGGGCTTACACATTGCAACTTACGATAACTCTTGATAGAAAGGATGGTTTTCAAAACTGTCTGGAGGAGTTTATTTATTCTAAAAATTCACAGGAATGAGCCCAAATCATGTTTTGGGTGGAATGCCCCTTTAATCACCACTTCCCATCACGATCACACTAAGAAAATGGCAGTTGCTTGTGACAGCACACGCCTGAGGACTCGCACAATTACGGATAAAAATGAGGCTGCAAAGAAAGCGGCGGCCTTTTCTTACTCTCACGTCATTTTGTTTGGAGTGTCTTTGCTGGAATCAAGTAGACAGAGGTAGCTTGGAAATCAGTCAGCATTCCAAGAAGCGCTCGCTTCACTCTTCTGACACTCCAACTCAGTCACTTCTTCATTGACTAATTATAAGTTACCTGCACAGGGGGTTTTCAAAGCTATCATTATTCCCTTTGGGGAGTGAGATAAGGCAGAAGGAACATCCATGTTATGTTAGCAAAGATAGCTGTAGAAAAAGAACTATTAGACAGTATTAGCCAGACCTTTTTTTTGTACAGCACCCATGTTTGATATTACACTTGAGCACAGCTGATAGAAGTGACATGTGTCATGTACTTTACTGCATTCATATAATACAAAATAACAGCAGGGCCCCACCTGGGACTAAAAATTCATGCCTTCTGGTTTCTACCTGAAGCCTTTTGGCTGAATGATTGACAAACTGTCTGAGATTCAGGCAGTTACAGTCTTTAAATAGCTTTTCTCTCTTCTTGAGCAATTGTGCTGAATGCACCACACAATAAATAGCTTTTATAAAAATATGCCAAATGCATTTGAACAAGGAACTTAGGAGGGAGATAAATATGTCTGCTAAATTTAATGCACTGTGTGCATAACAGAACATAATTAGTTATTTATATAAGTTATTGATATAATTTAATAGAAAATACCGCAAGATAATATAAATGTTTCTATAAATACTAATGGGGAAGTAACAGGTGCCTTGGCAAGCCAGATTCCACATCTCCCCCTTGTTTGGTGTGCTAATGAAATAATTGGCTTGGCTTTCACTCCATATTTTGCAGTTGTTGCCAAGGAACAGGGTTTGAGTAAAACTTGCAGGGATAATCCCTCCAAGCACCGGGTTTTGATGAGCGGATTAAAAACAGTTTATATTAATTAATCAAGACGATGTGACAGCTACTGAGATCAAGTGTCCAGCCAGGTTTAACAAGGTGTCACGCTGACTGTAAGCGCAAAGTCCATTTTCTGAGACCCCTTCCCTTTAAAGAGGGCAGAGGCAACCTGCAGCCGCTAAGTCGGCTAATTGGCCACGCTGCTTAGTTCCAAGACTACGGCAGTTACGGCAGTTGCGGCAGTTCCCTGCCTAGCCAATGCCTCAGGATAGTATTATAGCAGTTTCCTGTTCAGAGGGTTTAGAGCCGTGTCTCATTGCTGCAAGAGGTGATTCTAATGAATAAACGCATTGTGTTACCAAAGCACATACCCCTCTGACATACAAATAGTATGCACAGTAACATTACTTAGTATTGTTATTGCATTATGCATTCACTTAGCATAGTGAAAAACAGAGAGATAAAGAAACATCAGCAAAATTTTATGGACACTTGAACCCTGCGATGCCAGGGAAAAGCTGTTAGGAGACCTGTGGAATATATGGTATTACCAGTATTAGGGCACACATTCTGATATACAAGCAGATTTTTGATGGCCACCGAAGAGACAGTAATATATTCAGGATATTGTCACGTTGAGGAAAAAAACATGCCTGCCTCTTCATGCACATTTCCACAGTAGAGCTGCAGGATGCGCATTTCATGCCCCATGCCAAGGGCTTTTCTGTACCTACCATTTTCCACCACTCAGGGGAAACTACACCGGATGGGTGCACCTAGCACTACTAGTGCTCTTGGTGGACTTTCAGAAGCCGGATTATGAGGGGTCTTATGGCACTCATACGAGGACTAAAATAAACCTGAAGAAATAACAGGAAGCACTGCAATCCCAAAGGACCACAAACACAACGATGCACGTCAAATTATTTATTTTCACCGTTTCATTAAAATCCATATTTGGAATCAATATAAAATAATCTTTTATTTTTAGTTCAATTAGAAATGCGAATATAAATAATCAAATGAAAACCAGCAGGCATGTTTTTGCACAGCATACAGTGAATGCCTCAGTTTTCTTAATGCAGCTTATTATGCCATGTGCACTTTATTTCATCACTTACTGTGTATAATTTCTCTCTTTATTTTAGAGTCGTACACTTGCACGCTGCAGCAAGTTGAATGAAAGGCTAGACTCATTCTGTAATGCTATTATTGCTAGTATTTATAGTAAGAGGACAATTTGAAATTCTAGTTTTTTTGGAGGATTGGAGCAAGGGCCATAGAACTGAGGAGATTTCACATTAAATTACCATTGTTACACCTACACATTCACTCAAGTTCAAATACTGAACCAGTTGCAGAGGTGGGCTGCCAAGATTAAGCCTGTGGGGCTAAATTAATGTTTACAAGAGCCTAACACTGACTTTCACAGCAAGTAAGTAAGTATTTGGCTCAGAGACTACATGTGATTTCCAAAGTGAGTGTTAATGCAGCCACTCTCTTACATACAATGATGCCCTAGAGCACCACATTTTCTAGATATTGCTGGTCTTTAAATACAGGCTACTGATTAGACAGGCACTCAAATCACCTGCCGTTCCTGGTGCCAATCAGCTGCCATTGAAAGGACTTTTTAAAAACCCTCAAGAGAGTGAACTCCAGGCCCTGGAGTATAGATTGCTGACAGGAAGGATTGACTGAGCACTGACAGGGCCAGCCTTCGGGGACTCTTACTCTCTTTTTCACTCTGTTTCTCTCTCTCTCTCATCCTCAGGCCCATAACGGAGCCCTCTTCCGAGAGAGAGAGGGAGAGAGAGAGAGAGAGCAGTTGCACCCAAAGACCCACTCCCCTTACAAAGTGGATTACCTTCCAGTGGAGGAAATTAGATACTTAAACACCCCTCAAAAAAAAAAAACTTCCTCTCATTAGACCATGACTACAGGAACTGTATCCCATAAGGCCGTAGGCCGCATTCCAACAGGATGTCCAGCTATAGCAAAGCACTCATTTCCTTTTGAGCAAGGAGTCAGACACTGAAGTTAGGTCTGTAATTTTTTTTTTTAAAAAGGTTAAAACTAAAAAGAATTTGAAATTAAACAGAATTTTCATAGCAGAAATGACATGTTGCCTTTATAAAATGAATTGTCCTTACAGCTGGAATAGTAGGTGGATAATTTTTCCCCTGGCGGCACATAAAGATCAAATCAGTATATTGGGTGTATTCTAGAAGCGCAGATTGTACAACGTATATGTGACCCTGTTTTCTTTCCTGTAGCTCCAGCACAAGAGAGGGTGAACCACAGTTATCTCCTGAGTCTTTTCCTTCACTTCCTCAAAAAAACAAACAAAGCAACTCAACCCTGACTGTCAGTCATGCAGTCACGGCCACCTTTCAATTAGCAGCTGACAAGTGACAAAAAAGTGGGTAGTCTGAGTAATTGTGCAGATAATGGCTTTTGCTGGGGCGATTAAATTTGCAGGTGGGACACAATAGGTGTTTTTATGACCCATATAGAAAGCAAAGCTCCTCTCTTCAGTGCTGCCAGGGCTGACCATTATTAGCATAAGCATTAAGTATCCATACAAGCTTGGCCTATTGCTCTCTAAATTCACCATGCCAACACTAAACAACTCATAAATAGAACAAATATGCGCTGTGCTCACAGAAAATAAATGCACTTTTCCCACTGAGGAAAGAAGTACTCCTCCCCTACCCACAAGCACACACCCGACTAAAGGCCAGAGGACAGGCCTACTAAATATTTTAAAGGGTTATTTCGAGTTTACATGCCTACTGCTTACTGGTTTGGAAAAGAAAATAAGACGGAAGACATTGATCAGGTTTAGCCTCAGGTCCTATGGATGCCTTTTCAATTATTGACCATCGGCCTACTCGCCTGCCGTAAATCCAAAGCCAGGGTGACGCCAGCATCAGACTGTGGTGCAAGGCGCTTCCAAGCACCTCTTTTACAACAGAGGTCCCTGGGGAAGGGCTTATAGTACAGGCGCCCTAAACAGTACTTTGCTGATAAATGGGACTGGCTCTTTAGGAAGGGGGCTCAGCACCAAATCCGCAGGACAAGCCTTCGCCTGGCTGGTTCAGCGCAAGAAACGAGGGGATATTGATGGCGTGGGATTAAGAACCAATCGATGTCCTGGGAAAGCTGCTTGTGATACCATTCACCTTAAAATGATGATAATCCTGCTGAAGCGGAGTCATTACGGGAGGGCTCGACTCAAAGCCATTCTGGGGATAGCAAAAAGCTGCTCATGACTCATCCATGTGAGACCATAAAAGGCCATAGAGAAAACGTCTGCTCCGAGCAGCATCGCAAGGATGGTTTACCCCCTCAGGAAACTGACATCACATTACCATCATTTAGCACTCGATCCAGAGCAATTCACAGCATTGAAGACATCTAATTTCATTCACATAATTTACATTAACGATAGTGACAGGCCAGGGTAAAGAAAGCATTTCCAGGCCAGGCAGCAAATAACCAATATGCTAGAGTTCATTAGCAATGCTACTCAATAACAATAACCAATCTACACTTTCTAAATATGTACAATCCACATTCAGCCCAAGTAATGTGGCAAAAACAATGTTTTTGCATAAAAATGTCTTCAAACTCCTGGTAAATAGTGTGCAGTAGCCTCAGTGAGTACATTTTTCCTCACTCTTTATTATTCCCTTTTCTTTGGGGTAGTAAACACACAACGTGTGTCTGTGCTGTCCACGTGTATGAGGTGAGAGTGCCTGCGAGAGAAAGACAGAACTTCATGTGTCAGCAGTTCTTCTGCCTTTACGTAATATAATTTTCTCTCATCACAATGTGAAGCTCATTTCAGTGACCGATATTGGCAGACTACATGCTGATTATGTGAATCCCTTAAACTCCACATATTCTTATTGCAGATCCATGAATCCTATCTTTCAGGTTGGCTGGTCTGAGCCGGATTCATCTATGCCCAAGCCGCTAATTGAGCTGACTTAATTTTTTTTTAAAATTTATTTATTTTATTTTTTTTAAATTTGGAATCTCCAATCCCACCCGAATTTGGAATGCCTAATCCGAGAATGTATAAGCCTTACTTGCAACCCCCTATTGCCAACTCAGGAGAGAGAGACAATTTGCTGCTTTCCTCCGAAGCACGCGCCTGTCGCTCTTGCATCTTTATACTCATTGGTCGAAACTATCGCAAGTTCAGAACGAGAGCGGAGGATACCCGAACATGACCAAGCTCAGAATCTCACTGACGAGCACCTGGCTGGCCAACAGGAGGCACTTGAGCAACGAACAAGGCAATTATTTTAATTTCCCTTCCCAGCAGTCCTTTCCCAATTTGTATTCCCACAGCACTTTAGCCAATCGTGCGCCGTTCTGAAAAAGCAGCCGACCACAGCTGGTTGGTACCACCAGGGATCGAACCCGCACTGTAGTAGTTCATACTGCATCACAATTGCGGTGCTTTAACCGAGTGAGCTAACACGGCAGCTCTGACTTAATTTTTTGAATCGGAGGTAAATTGTAATCCTGCAGACTGCAGTCTCTTCAAAATTAATTGAAGACAAATCACTCTTGGAATCAAGTGCTTTTTTGAACAAATATCTTAATATCTCTGCAGTATGACATCAATTTCAATAAATTATTTTTTCATTCATTAGGAAAAAATATCAGCTACAATGTGTATTGATAAGTACATGATTATAATAATTGGTGACACTTTGTGGGGCCCCAGAATGGGTGGCCCCTCACAAAACCTAAAAATGTTAAAAATGTCTTTTTTTTTTCATAAAGATTATTTAAATAGCAGGTTTCTCCGGGGGATTAATGCTGAAAATTATTTTGAAATCGGTGGTTTGGGCCAAAAAACGCCTTTAATGGACCTCCACCTTTGGACTCGTTTTTCCTTTGTGGTCTTCATATATTAGAGGGTGAATGGACTTGTTGAATCATTCTCTTTTCATTTTATTGGCCTTTTATTTGCCAACCTTTTCAGAATTTGGGTTGAATATTGAAAGCACAATACATCAACAAAACCAGCCTTCCATGATCACAGTTATCTATAGCTATCATTCACTTTTCTCAACACACATTTGTGCAATATAATTAATCAATGGCTCGACTCCTTTAGCCATCAATTTAATATTAACAGGCTATCCTACACCAAGAAAATATAAAGGTAATGCATTTCCACAAATTTGGAAGCATTCCACTGTTTGTCTAGGTGTTGTATGGTGGTTATTGACTAGATGGAAACCAGAGCCTTGCATTTAATAATTAATGCCAGATACCAGCCTTGATGAAATGATTGTGGCAGATTGCGACTGGGTCACAGGTGCCTATGAGTTTATGAAATATTAATGAGCCGCTGAAATTTTTACCCCAAAATGGCCCTCATTCTCAGTTGAATGCTGGTCACTGTTTTCCCATGCATAATTTGCTACAGTGTCATTTTTACCCACAACAAAATTACACATCCCCAAAAGACACATGGCTTGGCTCCAAAAGCACACAAACGGATATGGTGGCAAAAGCCTATAGCTGCAGTCCATACAAAACACCCCACGGTAACATGGTGACCACAGACCTTTAAATCTTAGAATGATTTTCATCCTGTGTTGCTATAGTAATAGAGTGAGTGGGGAAAACGCATAATGGGATTCGATTGGGTAAGGTATTTAGATAGGAGGAGGAAAAACTGCAATACAGAGGTGTGAAATACTCTGGCATCTTCAGGAAACTTTTCCTATCTTGACAAACATTCTGGTGACATCATAGAGAAAGACTGCAATCATGGTGCTAGACGAGGCAGGATATGTGCAAATAAACTGAGGTCAATCAAATGTTCACAATCAATGTCTGGTCAGCTTTTCAGCTGCACTTGACGTGAACTTTCACTCTAAAATAAGTTCTTAATGCTTTTCGCTTAATGAATACATGTAAAAAGTACGACTCCCTTCCAAAGCGAACTGGGTCTACTTCACCTTTTCCCTGCTGATGAAATTTTTGTATTCCCAATTGGGTTTATGAAATGCTATAAAAACAAGAAATAAAAAAATGTTGCTGGGCATCTGTTTCAATTATTTCAATCTACTGTTCATCACTCTTTCTGTTTGTGCGGTGTGCGAACACAGTTGTATGATGACAGTATGTCCAAAAGCATAATATTGATGTTCATTAAAGGGGACCTAACATGCTGATCTTTCTTTTAATACATATTAGTAATGTTATTATGTTGGTTGTCCATGCTCAACCTCTGAAAAGTTTCTAAACATAAGATACAGGGATTTTGTCGTAATCCAAGAATGTGATTTCTAGAGCGTGGTTTCCTCTCTGAACAGCTCCTCCCGAGATCTTCACAAGATCTGGGCAAAACCTGACGTCAAGTTGTGCCGTCAAATTGTGCCTTAGTAGCGTCTACACTTTTGGAAATACAAAAGAAGAACCGCAGATCATTTGAGGTGAAATTTTGTCAGTATCTCTCCCAAAGCTACTTGTCCCTTTACGTTTGAATGCGAAGAAAAACAAATATTTCTCTTCCAAAAGACGATGCCACCAGAAATCAGTGGGTAGTTTTTTTGTTTGCTGGCAGCAAACAGCCACGGCCAAAGGGAGTTGTTTGTGGTCAGCATTTCACCAAAGACTGCTTTTTCAATAAAGGATAATTCGACACAGGATAACCCTTTCAGCTGCTTCCTAAACCTGAAGCAATTACATCGAACAGAGCCACAAGCTGTAAATAACCATATAACAGCTAATAATGTAAGTGAAGCTAACGTATTATGGGTGGCTAGCAGGACCACTAGCGATAGTTAGCATTAACAACTGGTCTCAAACGCAGGCTTTGTAAAATATCTGAAGATAAAGCTTGTATCGGTCGCGACTGTCCGTGACTCACAGACACAAGCTGTAAGTTGCTTTTACTGCATAAGCCAACCTGATGTGACAGCCAGTTGATTGTGGCTGTAGCACAGCGACTAACGTAGTCAAGTTACTGTTGCTAATGTTTGTGTCCTGTTATGTGAAAAATTGACCTTTATTGACCTTTTTTTTTTTGTTAAGCTCAGTCTGGAGCTAGGTTTGAGCATGTCCTGGGCATGTCTGAGAGGGGAAAGTCCCAGAATAAAGAAAAAGCTTAAATGTAGGAGGGGGCTGCAAAACAGTATATAAGGAGAAAAATTGAGAGAGTAAAGTAGTAGGAGCAAATGCCAGGAAAAGGATATATTTGACCAGACCTGCCACTCTTTTCAAGACCTGTGAAGCTTTTAGGGGATTTTTGCCTGTGTTGGAGCATTTTCTTCACCCGAAACATCACCAAGCAACCCCATCTAAAGGGGCTCTAAATATTTTTTTTCTTGAATATTATCAATCTTGGTCAGTAGTATAACTTGTAGGTTAGTGTTGGTCGTTGTTTTATTAAATGTGTCTGAGTTTTAAAATTTTGTCTGTCATCCCTTGCTGTCGTAAATGTCATAACAAATTGGGGCCATAACAAATTGGGGGCTCAAGTCCGGGATAGACCATTGTGTGAGTCATTTATTGAAAATCTAACATTTCAAATTGTGAAATTGTTTTTTTTTTAAATTTTCCTAGATATATATTGACAGATCAACAGCAATGGATGATTTCTTGGCATCACCAACCGTAGAGGTTTTGAAGTCTTTTAAAAAGACAGAACTGCTAGACATATGCAGACAATTAGAGCTGACAGAGGTAAAACCAGCCATGCGAAAAGCAAGACTGGCTAGAGAGATTGTTGAATATTACATTGATGAAAATGTGTTTGCATCAGGCGATCTGGAACAGTTTCCAGTGGAAAATCCAAATGTAGAAATGGAACTTAAATTAAAAATGCTAGAGATTGAAAGGGAGGAAAAAGAAAAACAAAGGCAGTTTGAGTTAGAAAAATTAGCAAGAGTGGAAAAATAAGAGAATTTGAGAGGGCAGAAAAAGAAAAACAAAGAGAATTTTAGAGAGAGAAAGAGAGATGAGCAGAAAGAGAGAGAAAGAGACAGAGAGATTTTGATTTCGAGGAGTTAGATAGAGAAGAAAGGCTCCAAATGGAGCAACTAAAAATTAAAATAAAAGCAGAGAACCAATTTCGTGCTAGTGTTATGGCCCCAATTTGTTATTACATTTATAACACAACAGCAACAGCAAGGGATGACAAACACAGTTTTAACAACTAAAACACATTTAATTTTTAACAAAGACAAAGACTAATAACAACCTACAACTAAAGACCAAGATTGATAAATAAGAAAAAACAGAAATAATTACAGTCCCTTTTTGGTGGGGTGGCTTGGTGATGTCCTGGATGAAGAAAATGCTCAAACACAGGCAAAGAAATCCACAAAAGAAACGTCACAGGTCTTGAACAGAATGGCAGGTCTGGTCATCTTCTTGCAATTTCTCCTACTACTTTACTGTCTCAATTCTTTTCCTTATATACTCTTTTGCAGACCCCACCCACATTTAGACCTCTTTTTTTTAGCTTTCTGAGACTTGCCCCAGACATGTCCAGGACATGTCTAAACATGACTCCAGTCTGAGCTTAACAAAAAAAAGGTAAATACTGCCATCTAGTGGCCTATATTCACATTACACCTCCATTCCAAAAGGGAAAAATTTTGACTCATAAAGGCAACATTTTTCTTTTCAATACAAAATGGTAAAGTGAACACTTGTCTATATATACATATCATACACATTCAAACACGGGATAAGCAATCAGCAATTACATTGTCTGTACCCTTCACATGCTTAATTTCCAAGTCAAACTCCTGTAAAATCAAACTCCAATTCAACAATCTCCGATTCTTGTTTTTCATCTTACTTAAAAACATTAACGGATTGTGGTCAGTGTACACAATCATTGGCTTTTGTCCTGTACAAACATAAACCTCAAAGTGTTGTAAAGAAAGGACCAGAGCCAACAGTTCCTTCTCTATTGTGGAATAGTTCCTTTGGTGGCGATTGAACTTCCTGGAGAAGTATGCCACGGGATGCTCAATGTCATCAGAGTCACTTCTCTGTAGGAGCACAGATCCACAAGCTTGGTCGCTAGCATCGACCGCGATGGAGAATGGTTTGTTGAAGTCAGGAGATTTGGGCACGGGGAAGTGACACAGCAGAGACTTCAGGCGATCGAAGGCTCTCTGGCATGCATCATCCCAGGTGAACTTTACGCCTTTCTTCAGTTGGTTAGTTAGCCTGAGAGCAATCTCAGCAAAGTTCTTGCAGAACTTGCGGTAGTACCCGATCATTCCAAGGAAGCGGCGCAAAGCTTTTTTGTTGTCAGGAACTGGAAAGTCCATGATGGCTTGGACTTTAGCATTTATGGGTGCCACCTTACCCTGGCCTATGACGTAGCCAAGATAGGTGACAGTAGCACAACCAAAGTTACTCTTGTTCAGGTTAACAGTCAGGTTAGCCTGGGTCAGGCGCTGGAACAACGTCTCTACATCTTTTAGATGTTCTTCCCAGGAGTCAGTCCATGTGATCAGGTCATCGATGTATGCACCCGTGTGTGGCAATCCGGCGATTGTAGACTGTATCATCCTTTGGAACGTGGCTGGGGCATTTTTCATGCCAAAGGGTAGGACTTCATACTGGTACAATCCAGATGGTGTGGCAAAAGCAGAGATGCTCTTGGCCCTCTCAGTTAAAGGCACACACCAATAACCCTTCAATAAATCAATCTTGGTCAGAAACTTTGCTTGCCCTACACTATCAATACAATCATCAATCCTAGGTATTGGAAACACATCAGTTCTAGATACAGCATTGACTTTGCGATAATCTGTACAGAATCTAGTACTTCCATCAGGTTTTGGAACTAGCACACAGGGTGAACTCCAATCGGAGTTGGAGGGTCTGATAATATCATGTTTTAACATGTACTCAACCTCTTTCTCAGCAATCTTTCTCTTTTCAGGATTCATCCGGTATGGATGCTGTTTTATTGGTTTGGCATCACCAACATCTACATCATGAGAGGCTATAGTAACTCTCTTTGGAACATCAGGAAACAAATCCTCATATTTCTTGATCAACCTTTCAAACTGATCTTTCTGTGAGGGTTCTAAGTGCTGGAGTTTTACATCAAGATTTTGCAACACTTCAGTGTTTGACAATTTACATGAAAGAACTTCAGCTTTAATTCTTGGTTCATCATCTTGAAACTCCCCCTCATCTTCACACGTTTCGACCATTGGAGAATCTGAAGTGACAGCTGCAACCCTAGCATTTCTGTCATGATAAGGCTTTAGCATGTTAATATGACACAATTGTTTTGGTTTTCTCCTATCTGGAGTCTTCACAATGTAATTGAGATCATTGAGTTTTGTCAGAATTTCATATGGACCATGAAATCTAGCCTGCAATGGATTGGACTGCAAGGGAAACAACACAAGGACCTTGTCTCCTGGTTTAAACTCACGGCTTCTAGCCTTATGATCATACCAAGTTTTCATTTTTCCCTGACTTGATTTCAAGTTCTCTTTGGCAAGGTCACAAGCTGCACGCAATCTTTCCTTGAACTTGCTAACATAGTCTAACAGACTGATTTGCGGCTCTTCCTCTTGCCATTGTTCACTCAATAATAGCAAAGGTCCTCTCACTTCATGACCAAACACTAGCTCAAATGGACTGAATCCAGTAGACTCCTGCACTGCTTCTCTAGCTGCAAACAACAGCAAATGAACCCCTTCATCCCAGTCTTTCTCATGGTCATAACAATAAGTCCTCATCATTGTCTTGAGAGTGGAATGAAACCGCTCTAAGGCACCCTGACTTTCTGGATGATAGGCACTAGAAAGAATCTGTTTTGCACCTAGTTCATACACAACCTGCTGAAACAATCCTGAAGTGAAATTGCTACCTTGGTATGACTGAATTTCCCTGGGAAGACCAAACAACGTGAAGAACTTTATCAAAGCCTTCGAGATTGCAGTTGCCCTGATGTTACGTAGAGGTATGGCTTCGGGGAATCTGGTAGATGCACACATGATTGTCAACAAGTACTGATTTCCAGATCTAGTCTTGGGTAATGGACCAACGCAATCAACAATGACCCTAGAGAATGGCTCCCCAAATGCTGGGATAGGCTGCAATGGAGCTACAGGTGGGTCTAACTGGTGTTTTCCAACTACCTGACAAGTGTGACAGGTTTTGCAAAAGTTGGAAACGTCTTTCCGAAGCCCAGACCAAAAGAAGTGTTTCATGATCTTATCAACAGTCTTGTTAACACCAAGATGACCTCCTAAAGGTAAACTATGAGCCATTGTTAAGATCTCATTCCTGTAGACCTTCGGAACAACAATTTGCCTGACCACTGCCCAATCTGCATTGGCAGGGATATCAGGAGGGCGCCACTTCCGCATCAACACACCATCCTTGAGATAATACCCAACTGGAACTGCATCTATTTCTTTTTCAGGAAGGGCTCTCCTCTTTAGTACACCAATTTCAGGATCATTAGTTTGCTCCTCAAATAACCGCTTTCTGGACAGAGACAAGTCTCCAGACACATCAGAATCACCAGACCCATCCGGCTGGCTGAATAGAGAACTGATAAAAGTATCTGATAAGTCCTCAAACGGAGAAACCATAGTAGGCCAATCAGAGTCATGAGGCGAACCACCTGAGTCCTCACTATTCAATGTACTGGACGGCACCACAACATCATCTTCTTTAGCCTTCTTGGCCATAGCACGAGTCACTGCGCAAGAAGGATACAGAGATGGGTCCTCATCCCCATTTTGAGTGCTCGGCTGTGAAGTAAGATGTACAGGGGGAACTACTTTGCCCCCAGCCAGGTCATTGCCTAGCAACAGAGAAACACCCTTTATAGGTAGACTTGACATAAGTCCCACCTTTACCTGTCCTGTAACTAAATCTGAATTCAAGAATATAGAGCGCAGGGGTACAGATACAGTCCTCCCTTCAATACCTTGTACAAGTATGAAATCCCCTGAAGCGGTCTCATCACGTAACTCCAAGGAGTCCATCAACAAAAGTGACTGAGAAGCTCCGGTATCCCTTAGGATATAAATGGGGACAGGAGTAGTATGCTCATTCAGAGCCACAAATCCCTCTGACACAAATGGAAGAAATTCCTCCCTCACGAAGTCAGCTGTATCAGGCTTTTTAGCCCCACAAGAAGCAGGCAATTTAGCAGATTGGTTATCTACTACAGGGGTTTCTAACCTTGTTTTCACAAAGGCATTTGGTTTGGTATCCTTTTCTTTTTCTTTCTTAGCTTTAAGGAACCAACAGTTAGTTGTAACATGACCAGATTTCTTGCAATAACTGCAAACTAGACCACTTTTGTCACTGTCAGCTTTCACACTTTGATCAGACCTGTTACTGGATTTCTGAGCACCATCACCAGATTTGTCTTTGGGTGAGGAATCTTGGGTATCACCGTAACCCTTTTTCTGAAATTGGAACCATCTATTGTTACTGCTAGACTGAAATTTGGACTTATGAGTGAGAACATATTCATCTGCAAATTTGGCAGCTGATTGCAAGTTCAGTGCTTGCTTCTCATTAAGGTAGGTCTTAACATCATCCTTAACACAGTTCTTGAATTCTTTAACTAACACCATCTCTTTTAGTGAGTTGAAATCATCCTTGACCTCCATAGAAGTACACCAGCGCTCAAAGCAAACCTGCTTCTCATTAGCAAATTCAACATAAGTCTGATTTTCAGATTTCTTCAGACCTCTGAATTTCTGTAGGTAAGCCTCTGGAACCAACTCATAAGCTCTCAAAATAACCTTTTTGACAACCTCATAATCAGAGGAGTCATCTGCAGACAAAGCCGAATAGGCTTGTTGAGCTTTACCCTTGAGGACAGTTTGCAACATCAGAGGCCAGTGTTCCTTTGGCCACTGGCAACTCTTTGCTACCTTTTCAAAACACTGGAAATAGTTGTCAACATCCTTTTCTGAAAATGGAGGCACCAGTTTTACCTCCTGACTGGCACAAAATTTATTTTTAGTTTCAATTTTAATTTTTAGTTGCTCCATTTGGAGTCTTTCTTCTCTATCGAATTTCTCTAATTCAAAATCTCTCTGTCTCTGTCTCTCTCTTTCTGCTCTTTCCTCTTTCTCTCTCTCAAATTCTCTTTGTTTTTCTTCTCTTGCTAATTTTTCTAACTCAAACTGCCTTTGTTTTTCTTTTTCTTCCCTCTCAAATTCTCTTTGTTTTTCTTTTTCCTCCCTTTCTTTTTCTCTTTCCTCCCTTTCAATCTCTAGCATTTTTAATTTAAGTTCCATTTCTATATTTGGATTTTCCACTGGAAACTGTTCCAGATCTCCTGGTGCAAACACATTTTCATCAATGTAATATTCAACTATCTCTCTAGCCAGTCTTGCTTTTCGCATGGCTGGTTTTACCTCTGTCAGCTCCAACTGTCTGCAAATTTCTAGCAGTTCTGTCTTTTTAAAAGACTTCAAAACCCCTACGGTTGGTGATGCCAAGAAATCATCCATTGCTGTTGTCAACATATATCTAGGAAAATTCACAAAAACAATTTCACAATTTGGAATGTTAGATTTTCAATAAATTACTCACACAATGGTCTATCCCGGACCTTGAGCCCCCAATTTGTTATGGCCCCAATTTGTTATTACATTTATAACACAACAGCAACAGCAAGGGATGACAAACACAGTTTTAACAACTAAAACACATTTAATTTTTAACAAAGACAAAGACTAATAACAACCTGCAACTAAAGACCAAGATTGATAAATAAGAAAAAACAGAATTAATTACAGTCCCTTTTTGGTGGGGTGGCTTGGTGATGTCCTGGATGAAGAAAATGCTCAAACACAGGCAAAGAAATCCACAAAAGAAACGTCACAGGTCTTGAACAGAATGGCAGGTCTGGTCATCTTCTTGCAATTTCTCCTACTACTTTACTGTCTCAATTCTTTTCCTTATATACTCTTTTGCAGACCCCACCCACATTTAGACCTCTTTTTTTTAACTTTCTGAGACTTGCCCCAGACATGTCCAGGACATGTCTAAACATGACTCCAGTCTGAGCTTAACAAAAAAAAGGTAAATACTGCCATCTAGTGGCCTATATTCACATTACACTAGCCAGGAGGTAAAGCTGGTGCCTCCATTCTCAGAGAAGGAGGTAGATAAGTATTTCCAGTGCTTTGAGAAGGTAGCTTAGAGTTGCCAGTGGCTATAGAGCGCAGGGGTTCAGATACAGTCCTCCCTTCAATACCTTGTCCAAGTAAGAAATCCCCAGAAGCGGTCTCATCACATAACTCCAAGGAGTCCATCAACAAAAGTGACTGAGAAGCTCCGGTATCCCTTAGGATATATATGGGGACAGGAGTAGTATGCTCTTTCAGAGCCACAAATCTCTTTGACACAAATGGAAGAAATTCCTTCCTCACAAAGTCAGCAGTATCAGGCTTTTTAGCCCCACAAGAAGCAGGCAATTTAGCAGATCGGTTATCTACTACAGGGGTTTCTAACCGTGTTTTCCCAAAAGGCATTTGGTTTGGTATCCTTTTCTTTTTCTTTCTTAGCTTTAAGGAACCAACAGTTAGTTGTAACATGACCAGATTTCTTGCAATAACTGCAAACTAGACCACTTTTGTCACTGTCAGCTTTCACACTTTGATCAGACCTGTTACTGGATTTCTGAGCACCATCACCAGATTTGTCTTTGTCTTTGGGTGAGGAATCTTGGGTATCACCGTACCCTTTTTTCTGTAATTGGAACCATCTATTGTTACTGCTAGACTGAAATTTGGACTTATGTGTGAGAACATATTCATCTGCAAATTTGGCAGCTGACTGCAAATTCAGTGCTTGCTTCTCATTAAGGTAGGTCTTAATATCATCCTTAACACAGTTCTTGAATTCTTCAACTAACACCATCTCTTTCAGTGAGTTGAAATCATCCTTGTCCTCCATAGAAGTACACCACCGCTCAAAGCAAACCTTCTTCTCATTAGCAAATTCCACATAAGTCTGATTTTCAGATTTCTTCAGACGGTAAGCCTCTGGAATTTCTGTCGGTAAGCCTCTGGAACCATTCTGGCTAGCCAGAAATTTATTTTTAGTTTCAATTTTAATTTTTAGTTGCTCCATTTGGAGTCTTTCTTCTCTATCCAACTTCTCTCATTCATAATATCTGTCTCTTTCTCTCTGCTCTTTCCTCTTTCTCTCTAAAATTCTCTTTGTTTTTCTTCTCTTGCTAATTTTTCTAACTCAAATTCTCTTTGTTTTTCTTTTTCCTCCCTTTCAATCTCTAGCATTTTTAATTTGAGTTCCATTTCTTTTTTTGGATTTTCCTCTGGAAACTGTACCAGATCTCCGGGTGCAAACACATTTTCATCAATGTAATATTCAACAATCTCTCTTGCCAGTCTTGCTTTTCGCATGGCTGGTTTTACCCCGTCAGCTCTAAATGTCTGCATATTTCTAGTAGTTCTGTCTTTTTAAAAGACTTCAAAACCTCTACGGTTGGTGATGCCAAGAAATCAACCATTGCTGTCTATCTGTCAATATATATATACTGTATATATAGGAAAATTCACAAAAACAATTTTACAATTTGAAATGATAGATTTTCAATAAATAACTCACACAATGGTCTATCCCGGACTTGAGCCCCCAATTTGTTATGGCATTAACGACAGCAAAGGATGATAGACAAAAGTTTTAAAACTAAAGCACATTTAATTAAACAAAGGCAACTAACAACAAACTACTCTACTCTACAGACCAAGATTGATTATGTACAAAAACAGAAATATTTACAGTCCCTTTGGGGGGTTGCTTGGTGATGTCCTGGGTGAAAATGCTCTAACACAGGCAAAAATCCACTAAAAGCTTCACAGGCCTTGAACAGAATGACAGGTCTGGTCACATGTATCCTTCTCCTTGCAATTTCTCCTACTACTTTACTGTCTCAATTTTACTCCTTATATACTCTTTTGCAGACACCCTCCCACTTTTAGGCTTTTTTTTATTTTTCTCTGGGACTTGTCCCAGACATGCCTAAAACATGCCCAAACCTATCTCAAGTCTGGACTTAACAAAATAAGGTAAATACTGCCATCTAGTGGCCTCTATTCACATTACACTAGGTAATGACCTGGCTGGGGACAATGTAGTTCCCCCTGTTCATCTTACCTCACAGCCGAGCACTGAAGATGGCGATGAAGACCCATCTCTGTATCCTTCCTGTGCAGTGACCCGTGCTATGGCTAAGAAGGCTCATGAAGAAGATGATGTGGTGCCGTCCAGCAAATTGAATAGTCATGACTCAGGTGGTTCGCCTCACAACCCTGTTCGGCCTTCTATGGTTTCTCTGTTTGAGGACTTATCAGATACTTTTATTAGTTCTCTGTTCAGCCAGCCAGATGGGTCTGGTGATTCTGATGTGTCTGGAGACTTGTCTCTGTACGGAAGGCAGTTGATTCAGGAGCAAACTCGTGATCCTGATATTTGCGTTCTAGAGAGGAGAGCCCTTCCTGATAAATAAATAGACGCAGTTCCAGTTGGGTATTATCTCAAGGATGGTGTTTTGATGCGGAAGTGGCGCCCTCCTGATATCCCTGCCAATGCAGAGTGGGCAGTGGTTAAGCAAATTGTTGTTTCGAAGGTCTACAGGAATGAGATCTTAACAATGGCTTATATTTTACCTTTAGGTCATCTTAGTGTTAACAAGACTGTTGATAAGATCATGAAACACTTTTACTGGCCAGGCTTCGAAAAGATGTTTCCAACTTTTGCAAAACCTGTCATTGGTAGTCTGTAGAGGGGCATTGTCAAGCAATGCAGGTTCAGAAGACTTGGAGTGGATCTTTAAGATTTTTGTTTTGCCTTTGTGGATCTTCAGGCCTGTCCGGAGCGAGTTTCTATTGAGCAAAAATGTCTTTTCTTGCATCTGGCGCTGGTTGTGCGACAGTAGGACAATATCGTCAACATAGTCAAGGTCTTCTAGTGGTTTTGTAAAAGTACACCGGATACCATTTTTTCTGGCATGTGTTGTGGTTGTCATTATCCAGTCCACTACAAACAAGAGTCGGGATAGGAGGCAACCTTAACGTACTCCAGTCTGTGCTTCAAATCCTTGGCTGAGGGAACCGTTGTGGATGACTTTGCATCTCAAATCTTCATATTACTTCTATATAATGCTGACTATTTTCTGAGAGATTCCATAATGTCCCATCAACTGCCAAAGTGTGTTTCTGTGTACACTGTCAAGGCCTTTTCATAGTCTATGAAATTCAGATAAAGTGAGGAGTTCCATTCAATTGATTGCTCAACAATAATTCTTATTGTGGTAATTTGATCTGCACCCGATCTGTTGGGGCGGAAATTAGCTTGTTTTTCACTTAAGTAGGCATCCACTGCTGCTCTTATTCGTTCCAGAAGCACGCGATTAAAAACCTTTCCAGGCACTGACAGGAGACTTATTCCTCGGTTATTTTCGCACTTGCTTAGATCTCCTTTCTTATCCTCTAGGAACACTTCCTGGGTTTAGATCTTCTTGAAGAGGGAGTGGAACTGGAGTGCGATTTGGGCATTGCCTGCTTTCAGGCTTTCTGCATAGATATTATCTGGACCTGCTGCCTTTCCATTCTTCTGTACTTTGATGGCTTTCATGATCTCTTCCATTGTTGGGGGTTCGCAGCTGATGGGTAGGTCTGTATCTGCTGGCTGGATGTCTGGGGGGTTGTCAGGTGCTGGTCTGTTCAGTAAATCCCTGAAGTACTCTACCCAGCTCTCTGTTTCTATGTCTTTCTCAGAGACAACATTTCCCTCTTTGTCTCTGATGGGGCAGTTAGCCTTCCATCTTCTTCCACCTCTTTGCTCTGTTGTACAACCGCTTCATATTTCCCTGTGCTGCTGCCTCAGCAGCTTCCTCTGCCAAATCGTCTATGTACTTGCGTTTGTCCTCTTGGATGCTCCTCTTGACTTCTTGGTGTGCTTCTCTGTACGCTACTTGTGCAGCTGGCTTTGTTGCCCATGTACAGCTGATGTTTAGAACTTCCTTCTGTTTCCTCCTCTCTTCGAGTTTCTCCAGAGTCGTAGGTGTCATCCATTCTTTGTGTGTGCTACTTTCAGATCCCTCCCCACTGCACTCCTGCCCTAAGACCCTCCCCAAGGCTGCTGTGCACGCAAAGGCACGCGAGCTGTTATGCATGTGACTGTGAAGGCTTTTGCACGTTCACATTATGAAAACAGCTAAGTTGCTGATGCTGAACATTACTGTTGTGAACAGTCAACATTGCTGTCCAACAAACAAGCAGGAATAAATCATGTCGACATGTAATCTACAGCAGTAGGTATTAAGTTACCCGTTATTTGAGTACAGATACTGTCGTGAGTCCTGCTGAATGGCCAGGAAACCATGTATGACAACATTTAGCTGTGAGAGGACAGAAACGTCACAAGTATTTATGACGACAACACCACAACCGATAAGACTGTCAGGTCACTTCATAAAGATATTTTCTGCTACTTTCTAATAAAACGCCAGAAACGTTAGCCGTAGCATCAGAAACCAGCTAACGTTAGCTCGACTGCAACATCACAGTAACATCACATGCACTACGGAGTACTGTAACAATTACAAGACTCGAACTGCGACTGTGCTTGTAAGCGACGTTCACTCGCTTATTTGCAAAGCGAAAATGAATTGATGCCGGTTAGGCCTGGGGTTAGTACCAGCTGTGCATGTAAGCGACGCCAACTTGCTTATTTGCAGAGCATTGCGGAGCAAAAATGAACCAACGAATAAAGCAGGGGTTTACCTGTCAAGCAGAAAAGTCGCCAACTCTGCGTCGGTTTTTAATCCTTCCAGATCACGGAGTTCCCTCCACCTCTGAAAAGCCACTCCGATATTCACTCGTTTTATCCCGGACTTTCTCTAATTCTTTCTCTTGTGCTTTTTTTTCCTGGCTTCCTCTTTTTACTTGTCTTAGCCGCGTGTGCTGTTGTCGGTAACGGAGGTATCAGTATTTTTTCCTCGCTGATGGCTATTGTTGTGCCATTAGTTTCTCTAAGCTCCTGCACCCTCTCTCGGAGATTTGAGCTTGACTGAGCACTTGCGTGAACTGAGGAGGAAGGGAGAGGGGGCTGTCCGCAGTGCGTGTATGTGCACTGTTTGACAGCTGTCAGACACCATTCTGGCTCTAATTGGCTCTTTTTGGTAGGAGTAGTAGGTTGGTTTAAAAGAGCCTTTTTTAAATGACAGAGTACTAGTTTTATGTAATACTGTTCGTACACAGTGACAGTCAGCATAAATGACAAAAAGTTCATTTTAAAAGACTTACTAAGTGCAGCTTTAAAGGAGCCTTTTTTAATTACAGAGTACTAGTTTTATGTAATGCTGTCTGTACACAGTGACAGTTTTGGCAAAAATGACAAAAAGGTACTTTTGTACGACTTACCAACTGCAGCTTTAGTAGGCATTTCTTTTTTGAGTCACACTTTTCAAAGCAGAACTTGTGCAGTGAAGAAAACAGGCCATTCCCTTGGAACAGGCGGTCAAAGTCAATGGACCTGAGCTACAGTGTTGTTGGAGAACCATTGAATCTTTAGCTCTTTAGCATCCCTTTTCCTTGATACCCAAGCCCATGCTGAAAGCATGTAGCAGAATGCAGGGAGACAGCCTGCCTGGGCTAATTGCTCACTTCCTGTCATAAGGCTCCTCTGGAGGAAAGCTGGATGGAGGAGTTGAAGGAGGGCTGTGATTGATGCCTTGTCTGATGCACTTAAACACCTATTAGATGATTGAAGAAGGCTCTCTGCAGAGACACCAGCAGAGGCTGCAGTGTCAAATACAAGACAGTCTAAAAAGGGCAGCCCTCTCCAGTCCAACTCCTTTCATGGACTCTGAAGCCAACACCTCCACAAGGGAGGAACAGACTTAATATACTGTAGAACAGGGCACACAGATGTGTAAGGGTCTTGAATGAATCCCTGAAGGCACACATGGTCAGCAGTTTGTTAATCTGGCTGGCCCCCTCAACCCTTTCTTAGGTCCTTGTGTCAACCTGTCTACACAAAGGGTAGTTAAATCAGTGTAGCCTTAACTTCAGCATCAAATATGCAACTAATAACATTAGAAAATCAGATGGGAGGTTCTTAACCCTAAACACCCATTCTGTCACTTCAAGCAGTTTCCAATTGGAAAATAGACACCACTTAGAGGTGAGTGGAACTGTAAAGGCCAACTTTGACACAAAACTTTTGGAGATTAATGGTCAGTATTATTACCAACCTTGTCTTATGCCCTCTGAGCTGACAGGATAATAACCGCAGCCATATATAACAGGATGGGACCAGGTTTTATCATCCTTATTTGCACAGTATATAGTCACTTCTAAAATAGGATGGTTTCTGCATGTAGTTAATAAAAGAGCAAATTGTGGAAAAACCCTGATGCCATGTCTTCCCAGGTAAATGGTGCACACGTACCCAGCTGAAGCACATGATGTAAAAGAAAATGGGACTCACTGGACCAAGCAACCTTCGTCAACTGCTGCAATGTCTAATTCTGAAGCCCAGGTCCCCACTGGGGGCGCTTTTAGAGTTGGACCAGGCTATATATATATATATATATATATATATATATATATATATATATATATATATATATATATATATATATATTTATAGTGTGTTGATATAAAATATGAGAAATATGAATGATGTGCTCCTTACAATGTGCATAATTATTACCCTGCACCACCCAAAGGGTGAGGGCAAGGGGTATTGTTTTTGGTTCGGTGTGTTTCTGTGTTTGTTTGTTAACACTCTAGCGGCAAAACTAATGGGCACATTCACCACAAATTCGGTTTTGGGATTGCCACTGACCCAGAATAGATCCCTATTGAATTTCGTACAAGTAGGTGAAAGTATGAGCAGGGGGCGGGGCTTTTTGTGCCCATCACCACTTGTTATTCAAGTGTTATACCTTCAGGTCAAACTGACTTACAGTGCCCTCCAATAATACTGGCATCCTTGGTAAATATGAATAAAAGTAACTATGCATTCATGACTTTATTCTCTATTCTCTCTGTATTAAATTCTAAATATTAACGAAAATATAGCCTTTGACACACAATGATTGTAAGCAAATAATTTTTATCACAAAAGAAATATTTTCCTTGAAACATAAGTTCTGTAATTATATTCCCCTTCATTTAGTTCTTTCTGTAACCAACTTACGCCAAGATAACAGCTCTGAATCTTCTTGTATAGCATGTAATGAGGTTGTAGAATACAAGGCAAGAGATCTTAGACCTTAACATGGTCTAACTGAACCAAATAATATGGTCCCATTGGAAGATCCAGTACCACTTAGTAAAATATAGGTGCAAGAGTTTGTGTTTTGATGACAACAAAGGTTTCTTTGTGACAACTCCACCAATTAACAGCAAGTTGAGTAGGTGCAGTCTTATTGCACTTACAGAGACTTTCTGACCTGAAGACATGCAATATCAGCAGATCTCAGACTGACATACGTGAAGTTTTTTTTTAAGCCTGTGAAACCATCCTCCCCACTGTGAATGCTTTCTGTTAGGCACTGGTTCTCTTGCAAGCAGAGCTTTAAAATTGTATATGCTTTAAACCATATAATTACTGCAGTGATGGTCACAATGAGTATTTTTCAACTTTTTTTAGCTTTTTTTTTAAAGCTATGTCCCCATCTCTGAAGCTCAAAAACTTTTTTTTCTGCGCGATTTCTGTGTTTTTCTGTCTTAACCAAGGTGATGAAGGCCTGACGGAAACTAGTCTGTGTCACACCAGGGAAACAGACATGTCAACGTGTGTTTCGCCCCCAGCATGCAACTTCCACGACCTTGATTAATGTTATTCAGGACAAGCAAAGCTCTGTTGATAATGGACTCATTGTTGGGATAGTTACCTTGTACGTTGAAAAAGCTTTGACCTTATGCCACAAGATATTTTGCTCAAAAAGATGTAATTTCTTGGCTTTGATGCCATGGTAATAGAATGGTTCTGGAACTATTATGAAAAAAAATAAATAAATAAAAATAAGCAACTATTGTAAATAGTAATATGTCTGCAATGTCTTTAATTGAAAGTGGTGTCCTGAAAGGGAGTATTCCATGCCCCGTTATTCATATTAACATTGAATGATTTACCAAAAGCTGTGAAGCTGTGTCTCTGTATGCAGACGATACATGTTTGTACTTTACTACTAAGATCCTAAGGACTTGCGTAGAATCAACCATTAATCACGAGCTGTCTTTATTGAGTGAATGTTTTTTTTTCATAGTCAGCTTCTTCTCAATGTTAAGAAGGGTCAGTATATACTAATTGGTGCAGAGACAAAATTAAGCAAATGTAAACATAATTTTAAAGTAATAAGTCCCGAGAAGCAGTGGTTTACAGTGATTTTATAACGATGCGCAGCGGATTATAAAATCACTGTAATCCACTGCTTCAAGGGGCTCAGTGCTTTTATAAAACGGTTACCGTACATACTGCCCATTAAATAAATACACAAGAAAAATAATCAGCAATTTATTGGTAATACTGCAACAACAATATAGAGAACTAATTTGTTCTTCCACTAAGCAAGATAGAGTGGACAGAATGGTTGGCAAGCAACTCAGACGCTAAGATTGCTTTTTCATCTAGCGCCATTATGTCACATCAGGCTATTTGGAATGTCTCCTTTGATCTCCCGAAGGCCCCGTTAAATAATTTTACGTTCGTTTCGGTTTCGTTTTCGAGTTTCCTTGTTCTCAACTCGTGCAAATCAGCCATATCATTACAACCAGCAGCGATAGTAGGGAACACGATTGACTTTTGTCCTCCACACTAGCCGGTGTCCCGAAAATGTTGAATTGTGCATTAGTTTGCTAGCCAGCTTGTCAACTAGCTAGCGTTCACTACAATGAATGTGGTTACACTACACAGCCCAGAAAATTAACATGCAACAATTGCTAATACTGAAATAGCGAGTTAGTTAGCAACGTAGCTAGCAAGCTAAAATGATATTGAACTCTGTAATGCAATAGTTAGCTAGGTAGATATCCAACTGGTTAACGGGTTAAAAGGCTAAACTTCACGAACACTGAAATAGTGAGCTAAAAGTCTTGAAACAAACGTAACCAAATGAGTCAGTTAAGCTCCGAGTGGTTAGTTGCGCGTAGGGATATTTTGTGCTGCGGTCTGCCTCAGAATACAGAGGGTTACAATGATTTTATATCGGCATGGAACGCGGCTCAGCCAATCACATTTAAGGATAGGAAGCACCCGTTTTATAAAAATTAATAAATAAACATAATAAATAATAAACTGAAATGGTACTATTTTAAAGAGAGATGGAATACTTGTAAATACCATGGAGTTCTAATAGATGAAAACCTTACTTGGAAACCACAAATTAACCAGGTTAGGGTTAAAGTTATTAGGAATGTATAGGACAGAATCTTTCTAGATCATGATACAGCTCTTTTGGTATACAAGGCCCTCATTCATTTTGATTATTGTATTGTTACGTGAATGAATGGGAATTCTTATGATTTGCAAAGACTCCAAAAATGGCAAAATAGAGCTCTTTGTATGATTTGAGGGTGGGTGTCTGGTGTAATAGAGAAGAATTGTATCTTACTCTTGAAGTTGATCATTTAGCAGAACCTTGGAGAAAATATGTAAAGTCATACATCAATTGTTACCAAAGTCCTTAAATTCTCGGGTTGAATTAAGAGAGAAATTGTATCAATTAAGACATAGAGATAGACTTACAAAACTGCCAAGACCATTAACAAACTTTATGAAGAGGAGTCCAGTTTATTGTGCATCGATATATTTTAATTTGTTACCACCTGTAACACTTCTGGTGCCCAAGGGTGTAATAGGCAGGGGCGTGACCAAGAAGAGGCCCAGGGTGGCTGGGGCCACCCCTGGAATGTGATTGGCCACCCCAGGCGCCACCCTATTATTCTAAACCATGATTAGCTATCTGCTCAGTCAGAGGCGGGACTGAGTTTGAGCTGTAAACCAAAATTTCCTTTACAGGTGCAATTCAGACTTACACCTGTGCAGCAATAAAGGCCAGAGTAGTGTCCCCCCTGCCAAAAACCCAGATAAGAAGTAAAAGTAGAGGAATCAGTTTCGATTTTGAGAATTAATCAAATAAATGTCAATCAGCGAGAACTCTCTGGGGTTTCCGGGCTCCGCAGCCATGGGAGAAGTTTTGACCATACTGATTGCCTGAAAAACAATGTTCCTCATTAGCATACCAGCTTATCAGTTCCTGGAGAAGCCATGAACATTTCAGGGAGGCAAAATTATCAGATTATGTCATGGTAGCTAAACTGCGCTACACTGCTATGCACACATTCACTTTTTATGTTACATTACTCTTTCGAGCAGTGGTTCTCAAACTTGATCCTGGCACCCCACTGTCCATCCATCCATCTTCTTCCGCTTATCCGGGGCCGGGTAGCGGGAGTAGCAGTCTAAGCAAGGATGCCCAGACTTCCCTCTTACTGGACACTTAACCGAAGGTGCCGGGCAGCGGTCCTCTTGTTCTTGTTCTTGTTCATCCTCTTGTTTGTCCAGGAAAACTCCAACACATGGCGGCTAAGCTGGGGGGCTGTAAGCGAACCCACACCCCACTGTGTATGCTGTTTTTTTTTTTTTTTTTGAAATCTTAAGATTTTAACTAGCTGTTCATTTGTGCTAATTAGCTGCATTCCATGCTTAGAGTAGTTATTTAGCATCTTAAGCCACATTTTGATGGACATATCCATTGTGCCATGAAAAATAAAAACCTTGAACATATTGAGCTTATTTTTCTATTATGTGAGGATTTTCATGTAAAAATATTTTAAACTGATCAAACTGAGAGAAAATCAGTAAGCTCAAAATTAGATCGTTGAACACAGGTCTTTTGAGTTCTTTCCCTTATTAAAATGTACTATGCTGTGCCATAGTATAAATACCATGGTAAATTTACAAAGGCATTTTGGGCCACGGTACACACTTCGTACCGTGGTTAGTACCATGGTAAATGTCCCACGGTACGGTATGGCAAATATACCATGTTACAGCATCGTACAAATTGTAAAGCATGGTACAAATCCCACCGTGTCATAGTGCGAATCACACAGTACAACATGGTACAAGTCCCATGGTAGAGTTTAGTGGAAGTACCGTGGTAAAAGCCCTGTGGCATAAATCCCATGGTACAAACCAGATGGTACAGTAAGTTACAAATCTCATGGTACAGCATGGTACATTTTTATAAAGGAACTATAAAATTCTGCAGTATGCTGTTAAACAATCAATCATGGTAATGGCAAGGATCACCTTGGTACCATAACGAAGTACCATGGTACCACTAAGAAAAACCATGGTGCCAATAGAGTGTACCATGGTACAATGCAGAATTACCATAGATATACCATGTGTACCATGATTTTACTGTGGTATTTGCATGGTACAGCTGGGTACATTTTTATAAGGGTCCAGAATAATTTGCCTGAACATATAGAAAAAAACATGAAACAGAACAGGTGTTACTGTATTGTTTGCCAAATAAATTGTTAGTTTTTGCAACCATGGGCTCTAATTTCTAGGTGCAGGGTGGCGCAGCGTGGCATACCCACGCAGTGGTTATTTTGTCCAGTGCAGCCCGCGCAGTGGTAATTTGGCAATTTGGTAGACGGACGTGCACCGAGATGGGTGTGGCAGCGTAGTAGGGATAGGTGTCACATATTCATCATGCCGCAGTGACAATTGCGTGGATAAAGGCTCTGCCGCAAGTGCGCAGAGGGCTCGCCAGCTCCAACCTGGTTTACTTTCTGTGCAGTGGTAATTTGGCTGACCGGCGCACAGTGCGCACACGTCACCAAAACCTCACAGGCAGGTTTCCAGAATTTCAGGCACATTTTAATGCAATAAATAATTACAGCAACCACTATTTAATGTAACTATCTGAATCAGCACATAAATTATAGTATCTATATCGATTGTCCTGATGTCAGTTCAAAGAGAGAGAGAGGGAGAGAGAGAGAGAGAGAGAGAGGTGTGCATGTGAGCGCATGAGTGCGTGTGTTGGCTATGTGGATGTGTGTCCTTCAGCTGTCCTTCACATCAGACGCGAAATGAATTTTTTCATGTGACTGATTGCATTCAAAGTCAATGCAAAGACGCATGTACTTGCGTCATTGCATTGACTTTGAATGTAATCTGTCGTGCAAAAAATTTGTTTCGCGTCCAGTGTGCAAGTGGCTTAAAACTATTATTGTCACTTAGGTTTTATCATTTTTAGTGGGGGAAAGGAATACTGCCTGATTGCTATGATCTCATACTGAGTTAAGATCACATATTGAAAATAAACATGTAACATATCTTGCATTGTTGTCCATGCATGTTAATCTCAAAATTTTAAGCAGCAACAGGGTGTAATAATAGGAACGCGTAATCCATCGTTTCTCCTCCCAGTGATGCAGGCAGAAAAAATAAATGACCATCCGTCGTATTTCATTCCAACTTCATAAGTTTGAATGAGCTGAAGTAGTTCTGAAATTTCATTCAAGTTTGCTAATAGCAATAATTCGCTAAGGCCCTAGCTAGCCAGCTAACTCATATTCGTAATGCTTAATATAGACATAAGCAGAGCAGAAAACATGCCTGAAGCAAATTAAAATGCAACATTCACGCATCATGCAGATGTAGGGCAGAGGCTTCTTTATTCCAATTTTAAAGGTGAGGAGAGGAGCTCATTTGATTGGAGAAGATTTGACTCGACTGTGTTAATCCCACTCAGGCCTCCTCTCCTCCCTCTTTGCCACCTGCCCCGGCAGGAGGGACATATGGATTTAAATTACTGCCATAACCTGATATACAAACAGAACATGTTTTACAAATGCACAATGATTCACTAATTGTGATTTGCAAATGCAAAAATGATTCATGTGCAAACAAAGAGTGGTTGCAAATATGAAAAAAGATTTGCAAACAAACTCAGCGTGGCTTGCACATATAAAAATGATTCATATACAAACAAAGTGAGGTTTATAAATGCAAAAACGTTTTGCAAATGAGGCCTTGTTTGCAAATACAAAACTTCATTAACAAACTAATATATTCTGTTTTACAAATACAAAACGTACCTATCACAAATACCCGGCGCTTCTGTTCGAATGAGAAAATACTTTCCACAACCCCGTGACTTTTGTTAGCTTTCTACCGGTGAAATGGTGGTGCCGGTTTTCTCACTTGTGTCTAGGATTTGCAAACAAATGTCCTACCTATGTTATTTGCCCTCATCAACAGCAGGTGGCGCTATGAGTCCATTACCTCCATTTTTAAATGGCACAACACCGGAGACTGTCCTGAAAGAGTAGGTCAATATCCCACCAGACACAGTACAGAAATCAAGCTAATGATTTTTACAGCAAAGGGTGGGCTTACTATTGATGCTAAATATCACCAAGCAAGGGTTTCAGACATTTTTCCCCACCAGTGTGTGTTGGCCGATGATTTTCTTTATTATTGTCGGTAAAATTAATTTCGTTGGGTTTTTACGTAGGTAATTCGTACATGTCAATTCATTGGGTTTAGTCAGGTCCACTAAATATTCAAAAGCGTTGCCTTTAGTTAAATAAGCTCCATTTCATGGATGCGTAAATTCCACCACGGAGGTTATAGCCTAATCTTAGCCAAGATAGAGCTGACATCAGTGTAATGCGATATAAAACGGCTATTCCACCACCAGAAGATGTAAAATGGCACAAGTAGCCCAGCAATGTGTTTTTCGGGAGATCGTGATTTATTTGTATCCTCGTATTATCGTGATTGTATCACATACAGAAAGCAATCCTTGTTGCTGTAAATGTCAACAAAGTCGGATGGCCAGAAAGCTTGTGCACGAGAAGGGGAGTGGAATTTTGACACAAGGGAAATCATCAACCAATTTGCAAAGTGGTGTGCAAGATGTCAGTGTTATGGCCCCAATTTGTTATGACCCCAATTTGTTAAGACATATCGAGCAGCAAAGGATGACAGACAAGATTGTAAAACTTACTAATACACCTTCATTCCAAAAGGGAAAAATTTTGACTCTGAAAGGCAAAATTTTTCTTTTCAATACAAAAATGGTTAAGTAGACACTTATATTCTGTACATACATATAATACAATATGCTAATAAACACGTGACATATACACATACTCAAACACGGGATAAGCAATCAGCAATTATATTGTCAGTACCCTTTACATGCTTAATTTCTAAGTCAATCTCCTGTAAAATCAAACTCCAATTCAACAGTCTCCGTTTCTTGTTTTTCATCTTACTCAAAAACATTAACGGATTGTGGTCAGTATTTACAATCAATGGCTTTTGCCCTATATAAACATAAACCATAAAGTGTTGTAAGATAGAACCAGAGCCAACAGCTCCTTCTCAATTGTAGAATAATTATTTTGGTGGCGATTTAACTTCCTGGAGAAGTATGCCACAGGATGCTCAATGTCATCAGAGTCACTTCTCTGAAGGAGCACAGATCCACAAGCTTGGTCACTAGCATCGACCGCGATGTAAAACGGTTTGTTGAAGTCCGGAGATTTGAGCACGGGGAAGTGACACAGCAGAGACTTCAGGGGATCAAAGGCTCTTTGGCATGCTTCATCCCAAGTGAACTTTATGCCTTTCTTCAGTTGATTGGTGAGACTGAGAGCAATCTCAGCAAAGTTATTGCAGAACTTGCACTAGTACCCGATCATTCCAAGGAAGTGGCGCAAACCTTTTTTGTTGTCAGGAACTGGAAAGTTCATGATGGCTTGAACTTTAGCATTTATAGGTGCCACCTTACCCTGACCTATGACGTAGCCGATACATGACAGTAGCACAACCAAAGTCACTCTTGTTCAGGTTAACAGTCAGGTTAAGGTCAGTCAGGTCGTCGATGCACGCACTCGTGTGTGGCAATCTGGCCATTGTAGACTGTATCATCCTTTGGAACGTGGCTGGGGTATTTTTCATGCCAAAGGGTAGGACTTCATACTGGTATAACCCAGATGGTGAGGGAAAAGCAGAGATGCTCTTGGCCCTCTCAGTTAAAGGCACACACTAATAACCCTTCAATAAATCAATCTTGGTCAGAAACTTTGCTTGCCCTACTCTATCGGTACAATCATCAATCCTAGGTATTGGAAACACATCAGTTCTAGTTACAGCATTGACTTTGTGATAATCTGTACAAAATCTAGTACTTCCATTAGGTTTTGGGACTAGCACACACGGTAAACTCCAATCTGAGTTAAAGAGTCTGATAATATCATGTTCTAACATGTACTCAACCTCTTTCTCAGCAATCTTTCTCTTTTCAGGATTCATCTGGTACGGATGCTGTTTTATCAGTTTGGCATCACTAACATCTACATCATGAGAGGCGATATATAAAGTCTCTTTATAACATCAGGAAATAGATCTTTATATTTCTTGATCAACGTCTCAAACTGATCTTTCTTAGAGGGTTCTCAGTGCTGGAGTTTTACATCAAGATTTTGCATCACTTCAGAATTTGACAATTTCCATGAAAGAACTTCAGCTTTAATTCTAGGTTCATCATCTTGAAACTCCCCCTCATCTTCATCTTCACAAGTCTCGGCCATAGGAGGATCTGAAGTGACAGCTGCAACCCTAGCATTCCGATCATGATAAGGCTTCAGCATATTAATGTGACACAACTGTTTTGGCTTTCTCCTATCTGGAGTCTTCACAATGTAATTGAGATCATTGAGTTTTGTTAGAACGTCGTAAGAACCATGAAATCTAGTCTACTATGGATTGGACTGCAAGTGAAACAACACAAGGACCATGTCTCCTGGTTTACACTCACATGATCACACCAAGTTTTAATTTTACCCTGACTTGATTTCAAGTTCTCTTTGGCTAGGTCACAAGCTGCACGCAGTCTTTCCTTGAACTTGCTAACATAGTCTAACAGACTGATATGCGGCTCTTTCTCTTGCCATTGTTCACTCAACAATAGCAAAGGTCCTCTCACTTCATGCCCAAACACTAGCTCAAATGGACTGAATCCAGTAGACTCCTGCACGGCTTCTCTAGCTGCAAATAACAGCAAATGAACACCTTCATCCCAGTCTTTTTAATGGTCATAACAATAAGTCCTCATCATTGTCTCGAGAGTGGAATGAAACCGCTCTAAGGCACTCTGACTCTCTGGATGATAGGCACTGGAAAGAATCTGCTTCGCAACTAGTTCATACACAACCTACTGAAACAACCCGGAAGTGAAATTGCTACCTTAGTCTGACTGAATTTCCCTGAGAACGCCAAACAACGTGAAGAACTTTATCAAAGCCCTCGAGATTGCAGTTGCAGTACTGATTTCCAGATCTAGTCTTGGGTAATGGACCAACACAATCAACAATGACTTTGGAGAAGGGCTCCACAAATGCTGGAATAGGCTTCTCGGAGCTACTGGTGGGTCTAACTGGTGTTTTCCTGACAAGTGTGACAGGTTTTGCAAAAGTTGGAAACGTCTTTCTGAAGTCCAGGCCAGAAGAAGTGTTTCATGATCTTGCTAACAGTCTTGTTCATACTAAGATGACCTCCTAAAGGTAAACTATGAGCCATTGTTAAGATCTCATTCCTGTTGACCTTGGGAACAACAGCTTGCTTGACCACTGCCCAATCTGCATTGGCAGGGATATCAGGAGGGAGCCACCTCCGCATCAACAATCCATCCTTGAGATAATACCCTCATCAGGAAGGGCTCTCCACTTTAGTACACAAATTTCAGTATCATTAGTTTGCTCCTGAATCAACCGCTTTCTGGACAGAGACAAGTCTCCAGACACATCAGAATCACCAAACCCATTTGGCTGGCTGAACAAAGAACTGATAAAAGTGTCTGATAAGTCCTCAAACGGAGAAACCATCGTAGGGTGAACAGGGTTGTGAGGCGAACCACCTGAGTCATGGCTATTCCATTTGCTGGACGGCACCACATCACCTACTTCTTGAGCCTTCTTAACCATAGCACGGGTCACTGCACAGGAAGGATACAGGGATGGGACTTCATCGCCATCTTCCGTGCTCGGCTGTGAAGTAAGATGAACAGTGGGAACTACATTACCCCCAGCCAGGTCATTGCCTAGCAACAGAGAAACACCTTGATAGGTAGACTTGACATAAGTCCCACCTTTACCTGTCCTGTAACTAAATCTGACTTCAAGAATACAGAACGCAGGGGTACAGATACAGTCCTCCCTTCAATACCTTGTACAAGTATGAAATCCCCTGAAGTGGTCTCATCATGTAACTCTAAGGAGTCCATCAAGAAAAGTGACTGAGAAGCTCTGGTATCCCTTAGGATATATATGGGTACAGGAGGAGTATGCTCATTCAGAGCCACAAATCCCTCTGATACAAATGGAAGAAATTCCTCCCTCACAAAGTCAGCAGTATCAGGCTTCTTAGCCCCACAAGGAGCAGGCAATTTTGCAGATTGATCATCTACCACATTGGGTTTCTAACCTTGTCTTCACAAAGGCATTGGGTTTGGTATCCCTTTCTTTTTCTTTCTTAGCTTTAAGAAAACCAACATTTGGTTGTAACATGGCCAGATTTCTTGCAATAATTGCAAACTAGACCACTTTTGTCACTGTCAGCTTTCACACTTTGATCAGACCGGTTACTGGATTTCTGAGCTCATCACCAGATTTGTCTTTACCTTTGGGTGAGGAATCTTGGGTATCACCATTAATTTTCTTCTGAAATTGGAACCATCTATTGTTACTGCTAGACTGAAATTTGGACTTATGTGTGAGAACATATTCGTCTGCAAACTTGGCAGCTGATTGCAAATTCAGTGCTTGCTTCTCGTTAAGGTAGGTCTTAATATCACCCTTGACACAGTTCTTGAATTCTTTGACTAACACCATCTCTTTTAGTGAGTTGAAATCATCCTTGACCTCCATTGAAGTACACCAGCACTCAAAGCAAACCTTCTCGTTAGAAAATTCCACATAAGTCTGATTGTCAGATTTATTCAGACCTCTGAATTTCTGTCGGTAAGCCCCTGGAACCAACTCATAAGCTGTCAAAATAACATTTTTGACAACCTCATAATCAGAGGAATCATCTGCAGACAAAGCCGAATAGGCTTGTTGAGCTTTACCCTTGTGGACAGTTTGCAACATCAGAGGCCAGTGTTCCTTTAGTCACTGACAACTCTAAGCTACCTTCTTGAAGTACTGGAAATACTTATCAACCTCCTTTTCCGAGAATGGAGGCACCAGCTTTACCTCCTGGCAAGCATGAAATTTGTTGTCAGCTTCCATTTTTATTTTCATTAGCTCCATTTGGAGCCTTTCTTCTCTATCTAACTTCTGTAACTCGAAATCTCTCTGTCTCTGTCCCTCTCTTTCTGCTCTTTCCTCTTTCTCTCTCTCCAATTATCTTTCCTTCTCTCTTTCTGCTCTCTTGAATGCTCTTTCCTCTCTTTCAATCTCTAGCATTTTTAATTTAGGTTCCATTTCTACATTTGGATTTTCCATTGGAAACTGTTCCAGATCTCCTAGTGCAAACATATTTTCATCCATGTAATATTAATCTCCCTAGCCAGTCTTGCTTTTCGCATGGCTGGTTTTACATCTGTCAGCACTAACTGTCTGCATATTTCTAGCAGTTCTGTCCTTTTAAAAGACTTCAAAACTTCTACGGTTGGTGATGCCAAGAAATCATCCATTGCTGTTGATCTGTCAATGTATATCTATGAAAATTCAAAAAAAACAATTTCACAATTTGAAATTTTTGATTTTTAATAAATGACTCACACAATGGTCTCTCCCGGATGAGCCGCCAATTTGTTATGCCCCCAATTTGTTAAGACATATCGGACAGCAAGGGATGACAGACAAAATTGTAAAACTTTAATAAAACCAAGTCTGACCAAGATTGGAATATAAACAAAAAAAAAAAAATTAGATTGTTACAGTCCCTTGGTAATGAAGATGGGGTTGCTATCCTGGTATGTCACTCCTGAAAAGAGTGACAGGTCTGGTCAAATGTATCCTTCTACTATTTCTCTTTGCAATTTCTCCTACAACTTTACTCTCTCAATTTTTCTTCTAATATACTCTTTTCCAGCCTCCTCCCATCTTCCAGACTTTTTCCAATTCTCTGGGATTTTCCCCTCTGAAGCATGCCCAGGACATGCCCAAAAACCTAGCTCCAGACTGGGCTTAACAAAAAAAATGTCAATACTACCATCTAGTGACGTTTTTCCCCCACATTACATCAGAATCCCGTGCATAAGGTGATATTTAGTATCAGTAGTAGGCCCACCCTTTGAAATCAAAATAATTAGTTTGATTTCTGTACTGGTGGGATATTAAGCTATTAAGCTATTCTTTCAGGACAGTCTCTGGTGTTGAGCCATTTAAAAATGGAGGGAATGGACTCATAGCACCACCTGCTGTTGAGGAGGGCAAATAACTTATTTAGGACATTTGTTCGCAAATCCTGAGCATACAAGGGATAAAATCGGCACCACCATATCACCGGTAGAAAACTTCCAAATGTCACAAACTTCTTGGAAGCATTTTCTCATACGAATTGAAGCACCGCGGATTTGTGATCGCTATGTTTTGTATTTGTAAAACAGAATATTTTGGTTTGTTAATGGTGTTTTGTATTTGCAAATCATAGTTTGTTTGCTATTCATGTTTGCATTTGTAAATCACGCTTTGTTTGTGCGTGGATCATTTTTATATTTGCAAACCATGCTGTGTTTGTTTGCAAATCTTTTTTGTATTTGCAAATCACGTTTAGTCGGTGAATTGTGGTGCATTTGAAAAACATGTTCTGTTGGTATATTAGGTTTTGGCAGTATTTAACTCCATAGGGACAGAGGGGTACTTGCACCGGGCTGCACCAGGCACAAAATTGCCAAATACGCCTGGATACACCCCGTTGGTGCGGCATTTAACCCAATCGACGCGCCTGCACCTTGTCTACGAATTTAGAGCCCCATCTGTCAACAATTTCACCAATGAGGAACCTATTGTTTACGTTGATTACATTTTGGTCAAACTGTTTCCCTCTGTCATTATTTACACTAGTTTCTAATATTTCTAATGTCAACGTGGATTTGAAAATTTTATTCTTAATGGCATGTATCAATTTGTCAAATGTGGCTTATGAGGATCAATAACTGTTCTAAACATAAATGCACCTAGTTAGGACAAATCAACAGCTTGTTAAAATCCTAAAATTGCAAATGTGGTTGGAACAAAACCCAGCATATACAGTGGGGCGCCAAGACCGAGTTTGAGAGCCTCTGCTTTAGATTATATGGCTGGCCAGCTCACGTTAAGTAAGGAACATCTTTGTAAGTAATCGTCATATTTAAACAATATGATTTGGTCTTGGTCTCACTTTACTAACTGAGCAACCTGTAATAGGCAAGAACTTCTCTGATATGTTTTGCGGCCCTTTTGTGCGTTTGAACCATACTTTCAGATTTTTTGGGATGTTGGCTGGCTAGCCAGCGAGCTAGCTCAAGGGCAATCACTGTTAAAACTAGCTGGTGAAGTTAGGGCAAAAACCAAATGAAATAAATAAATAAATTTCTTTACAAAATATTGGGCATTACCAAAGCAAGAACATGAATTTAGTCAACATTTTCACATAAATTAATCTCACATTGTATTGCAAGTTCATACTGGTGCCTGCACAATTGCTAAATTTTCTACCTTTGAGAGAATTTTTTGCTTTTACAAGCAGGCTAATACCAAGTACAAAGGTGAAAGAGGAAAGGCCAGTATCTAAAGACTGATGAAAAGCCACCTCAAATCAGATCAAATCGAAATAAATTCTGAACAAGTGAATTTGCATTTAGCTGGGCAGTCGGATGCTTAATGGCAGTAGTGGCCAGTGCTCTCATGAGAGAAGCATTCATGGTGACAGGAAGATGGATGAAAGCCTGCTGGGAGATAGGCCATTGTTGTTTGCACTGGTGGCCCACGCATTATGGAGTCAAAACATAATACATGGAATACAGTGGTAAATGCAAAAGCAGGGGCTGCAGCAGGAAATACATTATGTATTGAGTTTGCAATAGCATTTTATCATATCACACAGACTTGGAAGTTGACTCTTTCACAGCATAAATTCTCCTAATTACTTTCCATTTATATTGCCAGAGAACACACTGGATACTGAATTCATTTAAAATCCGGAGTATATGTCATCTTTAGTTTGAGCCTTGGAAGTCCACTTATGCGGCCTCGAAACAAAACTAAGACACTTTGAAGCCAACAGGTACATGCCCATGAGAAAAACATTTTTTTTAAATTATACTGTACATTACCTGAAAGTGTAGACTATACATTGCATCATTGCCAGTGCACGAAAGCATTCAATGAGAAGAACTGGAAATGAAACCTAAAACATAGCAGTATGACTGTGCTACAAAATAGGCATTTTCACTTTCAGAGAAAAAGTCTGAGCACTTTTCACCCTCAAAGCTGACCAATGACCAGTAGGTGCAGCGTGCAAGAGATATGGTGCTTAATCAGAAGCCAAAACATGAGCAAATTGTTAATCGGCTTGCTTACTGTGCTCTGAAGTGCTTGGCCCTTGCCATTTGACCCACGACATTCAGTTCGAGCAGAGTGGTTTTATGAACTTACTCTAAGCAGAATGTAAAGGCATCACACAGGATGTGCTACACTTTCATTTCATTTCATGCAGTAAAACATTGACATAATCCAATCATACACAACTGCAACACAAAAAATAAAATTTTATATTTTTGCGTGTTACGTCACTCAATATAGATTATTTCATATAACTGTGAATGGGTTCAATCTTGAGCCTGTTACAAGTGTCAAAATTTATACGCCGCCATCAAATGCTAGAGCAATTGCTAATTTTTGGAAGGAGAAGAAGAATTTATTTTTATGGCTAGTCCATATACTATCAAAGTAGTAGATAATCACGCACGATTCCACACATATTTCGGTGGGTTCGTTTCTGGCAGGGGCGCAGTCATGGTAATTACTTGCATACTGCTAATTTCTTGCAGTGGAATGCATTTGCATTTTAATCAGCCCTAGTGTCAGGCTATGTATATGACCATTCAATTTGCCATTTTAATGGAGCAATGCATTACGTAGGCTCGCGTTCAAGAATAAAAATAACCGTGCACAAAATAAAAAGATTGCAGTGCCAAATATTCTTATTGAATATTAATTAAGCATAAAATACACCTTATTTTAATGATTATCATGATATTGATCAGAATCAGACAAACACAGTAATGGCAAAAAAAACAGCTTAGTGGCCGATTTAAAAACAGTCACGATTAAATACATGTCTGATGACTTGTAATTTGTGTGCGCACTGTTGTTCAGTGGAAAACACAAGAAACCAGGCAAACCTCCTGACAAATTACAATAGGAATTCTCAACGAAGATCCTGGTGGCCCACTGTGTATGCTAATGTTTGCTTTAGCCACAAATGCAATTGTGGGATTTTGACAAGCTCTTACAGGCAATGTATGAAAGATTATTTTTTATGGAAATGTGGATGTAAAAAAAAAAAGAAATAAGACATAAGTAGGGCTGCCTAAAGGTGCCAAATTAAAGTATTTAATTTCCTACAAAAAAGTACATTTATGCAGATTTCAACTATTTTCTCATTTTTGTTGAGTCTAAAATGAGTCTTTGTTATTATTATAGCAGCATTGAGCCAGTAGCATTTCAAAGTTGAAACCTCTGGAGCAGGATTCCTGTGGTTGCTAGTTCGCAAGCTGGTGAGTGATAAATGGAAAATGACAAGTGTATCTACACAGTTTCACAGCTGACCTCAAAAACCATATTGCAAGTAAGAAACTCCACTAGCGATCACAACAGCTCAGCAGCCAAAACTGGGACGTGTCCCGCAATGAATATCTATGCTGCTTCTGATATAGCTGATGTAAGGCGAAGAACGAAAAAGGGCTGAGAAGTGACATGGATATTGCAACCTGCAAGCTAAGTTTTGCTTGCTAGCCAAACCATCATTTACGCAAACTAGAGATTAAATGAGCAACATAGAGTTTAGACCTTGGTTTATTGGCTACAACTTCACCGAAGTATAAAATTTAAGTTTTTACGTCATTGCATTGAGGAACTGCAATTTAGGATATGTTTCGTAGCGTGCAAACATCTTTAACTTGGCTTGCTGCTGGCTTTATGCGGCATATCGTGATGTTCTTTTTTTGCCAACAGCAAGACCGGAATAATTTATGTGGCACACATTCTACCATCTTTGCTGACATTTCTGAGAGGCCCTTATCGGTAGCCTGTGGCCTGATGTAAGCCACCATGGAATAAATCTAGGGTGACCTTTAATTCGTACATTTCATGTTAAGAGCAGTTATTTAAGTTCAGTCTTAAACCATATTTTGCTCAGACATATTCATGCATCCCATGAAGAATAAAATACCCTTGAACATTTTTTTTGTTTTTTTTTCTACATTTGTCAGTGATTGAGGAAATTTTTAAACATCGCAAATTAAACACAAAAGCCAAGTCCACACATACACTTTTTTTTTTTTAATGGGGTTTTTCCTCCTTCATTCTCCTAAAAAACAAGTCTTTATCCGCAAGAAAACACAAAATTTCAATTAAAGTGCTGTCAAGAGCATGCCAAACCAACAGGCAGCAATGATATACTTCAATGTAAAACCATTTACACTAATCATAAGCCTTAACAAAATTACAACAATGCGTATGCTAGGCTACCTGACCCGACCGCACAAGGTGGCTACAAATGGTTCAATGGTACATTGAGGACCACTGTAGCCCATTCTGAAGCCTCTGTTTGTGAAGTTAGAGATAGAGCGATAGTGTGCACACGTAAATAGTTCTATTAAGACAGTTCAAATGAGTAACATTTTATGCACGTCTACCATTGCACGAGATTGTGCCGCTTGTAAACAGAGATAAGGTCCAGAAGACATTGACTGCAAAAGCCAGAAACTCCATTTTCCCTGTCAACACATAAAAAGTGAAAATGGAGTTTATAGAAATCTTTTATAAACTCCATGGACAAGAGGTCCATTTTCAGTGACTCAAGACGCATTTCAAGCATGGATGAAAAGATAGGAAATGTCTTTGTCAAATATAGCCAAGTCTGTGTGGACAAGGCCAGAGAAAATCAATAAGCTCCAAATTAAGCTGCTGAACACAAGTATTTTAAGTTCGTCTATCCTTAGCTCAAACTTAATTACTTAAACATGACACAAAACAGATTTGACTCATTATCATTTGCTTGCATAATAAATGGTTAGTTTGTGCAACCACTTGTCAATGAACCAACAAATTCTTTAATCTGATCCACCTTTTGGGGGCATTCGCTAATAACCTTTTAAGACTCATCAAATTACCTCTGAAATAAGCAGTTTTCACAGATCTGTTGATTTACTAAATGTTCGTTCAAACAAATGCAAACAAATTGACAAATTAATTGAATCATGGAGTTCCAAAAGGGCCCAACTCCACCAAGGTGTTTTTTTCAAGGGAGCATTTTTTCTGTTTGTTGTTAATGCTATAAAAGAAAATTTCAAACAGCCAAAGTGTAACGTGTTAAGGCCAAACAGAGGTTTATTTAGGCTGAACATGGACTATACTGCCTGTCACATAAAATAATGGTAGCATTTGAAACATGGCGAAGTTGGGCCCTTTTGTATTTAAACAGACAAAATGAAAGGACTACAATGATTTCTCCAATGAAATTTGAACTTTAATTCAAACTACAACATTGCCTCTGCGTAGGGTATGACAGTAGGTCTGCTTTACTTCCAAAACTCTGCCAGTGGATGCTTGTTCATTGGGTTGTTCACCTCCTGTTTTTCTTTCATTCTTCACTTCCCCTTGCCTTCTGTTCTTAGCCTTTTGGATTTATTTGTTTTCCATTCTCTCTCATTTCTCTTCCTTTTTGGTCTTATTTGATTCTCAGAATCGGACATGTGTTGTTCTGTGGGCGCTTCCATGTTTGAACTGGTGCAGCCATCTAGCGGCCACCAGTAAAATTTGTTGAAGAGGGGCCCAACTCCTGGACTTGGGCCGTTTTTCAACTCAAAGCTAAAGCTCACCTCAGTTAACAGCTTTATGCACTGGAGTTGGGCCTTTCTTCAATTCATTTTCATAGGTCTCAACCCAATAAACAAGATAGGCAGATAACCGGGATTTCTCAAAAAATCGTGGTGTTGGGCCCTTTTGTAACTCCATGATTCAATTAAATAAATGGCCTAGGCACCTAAGAGGCGGAGTAATATTTTCAGTGATGAAGTATTTTTCATTTGAGCACAGGCTACCTGTACCGTCTTGCTCATTTGAGAACATTCTAAATGTCTAATTGACCAATCAGATTGCTCGGTCAGATCTGCATGTTGTATAATATGGGAAACTGGAGAGTGTGGTGCACTGAACGCCATATTGGTCTCTTCAACTATTAGCTAGCTAGCATAATTATAAAAAAAAGTGGCTGATGACATAGTCAAAAACAGACGAAAATACTGTGCGTTGAGATTTTCTGTTCCGGGCACTGGAAGCGACAATTATTATAGGAATTTTTTCTAACTTTACACAGGCAAAGATATTTATTTGATAATGCTCAAGACCAATTTTCAGCAATTTTGGACATCCACTATGGCTGTCAGAAATTTGGGGATCGGGCAGATACACGACTCAGTCCCTGTGGCGACCAAATTATCTAGTTGTGCATTGGAGCATTGGACCGGTTGAACTCAGCCTTTACATCAATCTCATCCACAGCGATTTTCCATGTTGAGAACGGGATAGCCAATGTTGGCCTTCCTGGGTCCCTGAGCTGTTATTGCATATACCTAAAGAAGTGGTATCCTGCATGACCTCTGAGTTAAAAAGATAACCAGTCAGCTTGTGAGACATGGGCATTTCGGCCATCGTGACATGCGGCGGTACTAGGATACAGTGTTCTGGAGAGTAGTTACAAAAATGCAGGATTCTTCTTCCAATGTAAATCACTGTCTAACTTATGTATAAATAATATGTCTGTTCAAATTTTATTTAAATCATTAACCCCTTTGCGCGGAAGCCAAATCTGGCTATTTAGGTGTTACCTGATTCATGGCTTTATAATTGCAGCTTCACAGACAGAAAAACACTTAAGGCATTTAGACTCCCATCGTATTTCAGTTTATTTTTATGATTTTGGTGGAGAAAAGGGGCTGCAAACAAAAAAAATCTTCATGAAAATTCAACTTTGAAATTGAAAAAAAAAAAAATCATACTGACAATTGAAACACTGCTGGGGCCTAAAACTATACATTTCTGAGATCATTAACTTCTTAACCACAAGTACAATTCATCTTGAACATTACATTCTTGATTACCTGCTTGCTATGAGCCAAATTAGACAGCTATCCAGGTGTCTCCCCAAAGTCTGAGATCCATCAAAATGGTTCAATGTCAAATCATACATTAATCATATATTTAACACAAATGAACTTTTGGGGCATGAAATTTTAGCATGAACTAATGATTTTCTGGTTGAGTTTAGGATGAAATTATCAATTTCAGTGCAGTTGAGCATCAGTGGTCCCCAGTAACCTTTCCAAACACAAAACATGCCTTTTCTCCATATTAAAGTTTACAATATTGTCCATTTTTCTTCAAAGTCCCCCAAGCATTAAATAAAGTGCTGATTAAACAGCCATAACATTGACCCTGCAATGAAAAGCTAACCGCTCTCACATCCAAGCTCATAACCTTACACCTTATAAGGGTAAAAACTCACTAACTCAGTAATATCTGAATTCTGCAATATACCATATTTTAACAGAACAGGAATTTCACTTTCAGGAAAAATCAAACGACATGTGCCAATGTATTCAATAGAATGGTGCAATGAACGTACCGAGGGATCTACCGACGTGCGTGGGCTTCATGCATTTGGAGAAACAAAAACCTTGGCATTCGATGTCTTTAAACGCGGGTATAAATTCTACAGCAAAAAGCCATATTGAGCAAAATGCAAACAGAGTAGAAGTATGAACTTTTTCTTTATTGATGCCCTCCTCCAGAGACAGATGTATCAGGTAGAAGGAACCCTCCAGTACTGTTTCATTCGGAATAATTCCCATTGACCATGTCCTTAACTGACCACTTCAAGGCCAGTTTTGCGAGTCTTTTTTTACTATAAATCGCGTCTACTTCAGCCGGGTAACGCGCACAGCGTAAACAGGATACAACCGAGCCTGCTGATACGCATAGGCTTGTATGCTCTGTGTTTGTCGAATCAATGTGTTTCGCTTACTGTAGAACGTTTAAATACTCGGGAATTGGATAAGAAATGAGCAAATCAATACACTGTTACCTCGGAAGTTTCACGAGGGCGTGAGGTCTAACTGTGCAGTTAGGCAGAAGAGCCTGAATGTATGATTGAGTGATTGGCTATCAACACCAGTACTTGGGTGGATATAAGGAAGCGCTGAATTTGTCAATGAAGGAATCTACACGAAAATCCACGGTAGGGAACTACGCATTTTTTGCATGTGATGACTGTAATTGACAGTAGAATGTGAGAGAATCAATTCCTTGTCGGACTTTTTGCTTCAGAAAACAGATTCTTCTGAAACACTAATTGGAATACCGCTGGCTCACTGTAGCTAAAGTAGTTGCTACATAGGACAACGATTTTTCCTGTTGCAAAAGATCATTTTTTTAAACTGCAGGATCGATACTATGGGCAAGGATATTTACCAGTTTGCACATCAGGCTTAGCTGAGGAGTTTAATTCATGAAACTCTTGAAAAACAGAGAGTGGAGTGAACTTCCCCATATCCAAAACCGCGTTTGAGGTCTGCTTGTTTGTGAATATTCAATAACTGATCCGGGGGTGTCATCTAGTGATAGAGTACAGTAACAGCTTGCTTAAATTTGCAGTTCTATAGACACAATCGTCTCTGTTTGTGAAGTTAGAGATAGAGCGATAGTGTGCACACGTAAATAGTTCTATTAAGACAGTTCAAATGAGTAGCATTTTATGCACGTCTACCATTGCACGAGATTGTGCCGCTTGTAAACAGAGATAAGGTCCAGAAGACATTGACTGCAAAAGCCAGAAACTCCATTTTCCCTGTCAACACATAAAAAGTGAAAATGGAGTTTATAGAAATCTTTTATAAACTCCATGGACAAGAGGTCCATTTTCAGTGACTCAAGACGCATTTCAAGCATGGATGAAAAGATAGAAAATGTCTTTGTCAAATATAGCCAAGTCTGTGTGGACAAGGCCAGAGAAAATCAATAAGCTCCAAATTAAGCTGCTGAACACAAGTATTTTAAGTTCGTCTATCCTTAGCTCAAACTTAATTACTTAAACATGACACAAAACAGATTTGACTCATTTTCATTTGCTTGCATAATAAATGGTTAGTTTGTGCAACCACTTGTCAATGAACCAACAAATTCTTTAATCTGATCCACCTTTTGGGGGCATTCGCTAATAACCTTTTAAGACTCATCAAATTACCTCTGAAATAAGCAGTTTTCACAGATCTGTTGATTTACTAAATGTTCGTTCAAACAAATGCAAACAAATTGACAAATTAATTGAATCATGGAGTTCCAAAAGGGCCCAACTCCACCAAGGTGTTTTTTTCAAGGGAGCATTTTTTCTGTTTGTTGTTAATGCTATAAAAGAAAATTTCAAACAGCCAAGTGTAACGTGTTAAGGCCAAACAGAGGTTTATTTAGGCTGAACATGGACTATACTGCCTGTCACATAAAATAATGGTAGCACTTGAAACATGGCGGAGTTGGGCCCTTTTGTATTTAAACAGACAAAATGAAAGGACTACAATGGTTTCTCCAATGAAATTTGAACTTTAATTTAAACTACAACATTGCTTCTGCATAGGGTATGACAGTAGGTCTGCTTTACTTCCAAAACTCTGCCAGTGGATGCTTGTTCATTGGGTTGTTCACCTCCTGTTTTTCTTTCATTCTTCACTTCCCCTTGCCTTCTGTTCTTAGCCTTTTGGATTTATTTGTTTTCCATTCTCTCTCATTTCTCTTCCTTTTTGGTCTTATTTGATTCTCAGAATCGGACATGTGTTGTTCTGTGGGCGCTTCCATGTTTGAACTGGTGCAGCCATCTAGCGGCCACCAGTGAAATTTGTTGAAGAGGGGCCCAACTCCTGGACTTGGGCCATTTTTCAACTCAAAGCTAAAGCTCACCTCAGTTAACAGCTTTATGCACTGGAGTTGGGCCTTTCTTCAATTCATTTTCATAGGTCTCAACCCAATAAACAAGATAGGCAGATAACCGGGATTTCTCAAAAAATCGTGGTGTTGGGCCCTTTTGTAACTCCATGATTCAATTAAATAAATGGCCTAGGCACCTAAGAGGCGGAGTAATATTTTCAGTGATGAAGTATTTTTCATTTGAGCACAGGCTACCTGTACCGTCTTGCTCATTTGAGAACATTCTAAATGTCTAATTGACCAATCAGATTGCTCGGTCAGATCTGCATGTTGTATAATATGGGAAACTGGAGAGTGTGGTGCACTGAACGCCATATTGGTCTCTTCAACTATTAGCTAGCTAGCATAATTATAAAAAAAAGTGGCTGATGACATAGTCAAAAACAGACGAAAATACTGTGCGTTGAGATTTTCTGTTCCGGGCACTGGAAGCGACAATTATTATAGGAATTTTTTCTAACTTTACACAGGCAAAGATATTTATTTGATAATGCTCAAGACCAATTTTCAGCAATTTTGGACATCCACTATGGCTGTCAGAAATTTGGGGATCGGGCAGATACACGACTCAGTCCCTGTGGCGACCAAATTATCTAGTTGTGCATTGGAGCATTGGACCGGTTGAACTCAGCCTTTACATCAATCTCATCCACAGCGATTTTCCATGTTGAGAACGGGATAGCCAATGTTGGCCTTCCTGGGTCCCTGAGCTGTTATTGCATATACCTAAAGAAGTGGTATCCTGCATGACCTCTGAGTTAAAAAGATAACCAGTCAGCTTGTGAGACATGGGCATTTCGGCCATCGTGACATGCGGCGGTACTAGGATACAGTGTTCTGGAGAGTAGTTACAAAAACGCAGGATTCTTCTTCCAATGTAAATCACTGTCTAACTTATGTATAAATAATATGTCTGTTCAAATTTTATTTAAATCATTAACCCCTTTGCGCGGAAGCCAAATCTGGCTATTTAGGTGTTACCTGATTCATGGCTTTATAATTGCAGCTTCACAGACAGAAAAACACTTAAGGCATTTAGACTCCCATCGTATTTCAGTTTATTTTTATGATTTTGGTGGAGAAAAGGGGCTGCAAACAAAAAAAATCTTCATGAAAATTCAACTTTGAAATTGAAAAAAAAAAAATCATACTGACAATTGAAACACTGCTGGGGCCTAAAACTATACATTTCTGAGATCATAAACTTCTTAACCACAAGTACAATTCATCTTGAACATTACATTCTTGATTACCCGCTTGCTATGAGCCAAATTAGACAGCTATCCAGGTGTCTCCCCAAAGTCTGAGATCCATCAAAATGGTTCAATGTCAAATCATACATTAATCATGTATTTAACACAAATGAACTTTTGGGGCATGAAATTTTAGCATGAACTAATGATTTTCTGGTTGAGTTTAGGATGAAATTATCAATTTCAGTGCTGTTGAACATCAGTGGTCCCCAGTAACCTTTCCAAACACAAAACATGCCTTTTCTCCATATTAAAGTTTACAATATTGTCCATTTTTCTTCAAAGTCCCCCAAGCATTAAATAAAGTGCTGATTAAACAGCCATAACATTGACCCTGCAATGAAAAGCTAACCGCTCTCACATCCAAGCTCATAACCTTACACCTTATAAGGGTAAAAACTCACTAACTCAGTAATATCTGAATTCTGCAATATACCATATGTTAACAAAACAGGAATTTCACTTTCAGGAAAAATCAAACAACATGTGCCAATGTATTCAATAGAATGGTGCAATGAACGTACCGAGGGATCTACCGACGTGCGTGGGCTTCATGCATTTGGAGAAACAAAAACCTCGGCATTCGATGTCTTTAAACGCGGGTATAAATTCTACAGCAAAAAGCCATATTGAGCAAAATGCAAACAGAGTAGAAGTATGACCTTTTTCTTTATTGATGCCCTCCTCCAGAGACAGATGTATCAGGTAGAAGGAACCCTCCAGTACTGTTTCATTCGGAATAATTCCCATTGACCATGTCCTTAACTGACCACTTCAAGGCCAGTTTTGCGAGTCTTTTTTACTATAAATCGCGTCTACTTCAGCCGGGTAACGCGCACAGCGTAAACAGGATACAACCGAGCCTGCTGATACGCATAGGCTTGTATGCTCTGTGTTTGTCGAATCAATGTGTTTCGCTTACTGTAGAACGTTTAAATACTCGGGAATTGGATAAGAAATGAGCAAATCAATACACTGTTACCTCGGAAGTTTCACGAGGGCGTGAGGTCTAACTGTGCAGTTAGGCAGAAGAGCCTGAATGTATGATTGAGTGATTGGCTATCAACACCAGTACTTGGGTGGATATAAGGAAGCACTGAATTTGTCAATGAAGGAATCTACACGAAAATCCACGGTAGGGAACTACGCATTTTTTGCATGTGATGACTGTAATTGACAGTAGAATGTGAGAGAATCAATTCCTTGTCGGACTTTTTGCTTCAGAAAACAGATTCTTCTGAAACACTAATTGGAATACCGCTGGCTCACTGTAGCTAAAGTAGTTGCTACATAGGACAACGATTTTTCCTGTTGCAAAAGATCATTTTTTTAAACTGCAGGATCGATACTATGGGCAAGGATATTTACCAGTTTGCACATCAGGCTTAGCTGAGGAGTTTAATTCATGAAACTCTTGAAAAACAGAGAGTGGAGTGAACTTCCCCATATCCAAAATCGCGTTTGAGGTCTGCTTGTTTGTGAATATTCAATAACTGATCCGGGGGTGTCATCTAGTGATAGAGTACAGTAACAGCTTGCTTAAATTTGCAGTTCTATAGACACAATCGTCTACATCTGCAGAAAGGGGTTAAATAGGAGTAAGATGAAACAAAAAGTCAAAACATGGTCTCAACTTAATTCAATAAGATCTTCTCTTCACTTTTTTTATACAGTAAGTAGACATTTTTATCCTCTGTCGTGTATATTTTAGTTGTGGTGTTTAACCAAGAAATTACATGGTAAAATGAAATATTTATTTATTTATTTATCTATCCTTTATTTAGCCAGGAAGGTCCCGTTGAGATGCAAGATCTCTTCTTCCATGGAGTCCTGGTCAAGACAGCAGCATAAATAGTTATAACATATAAATATAAAAACAAGGGGAAAAATCACACTACAGATAATACATTACATAAAGGCAGCACAGAGGTAATAATTAAAGGAGAAACATACAGGCCATAATCAAGATATCTGTTACACATTCCATCTCAGTATTACAGATTATGAAAAACAGCTACGTGTTTCCTTCAGGGCAGTTTGTAAAAGTCTTTTAAAATAATTTAAAGAGGGGAGTGCTCCTAAGGTAATAGTATTTTGCGACTCATTCCATGCCCAGGGTGCATAAAAGGCGAAAGCAGTTTTACCAAGCTCTGAGTGTACCCGAGGGACATTTAAAAGGATCCAATTAGTTGATCTGGTACAATAGTTGCCAGTATTGTAGGATAAAAGGCTGGAGATATAAGTTGGCACCTAACGGTGTACAATAAATAGCAACATGTGTTTCTTTCTCCTAAGGTTTAGTGAGGACCAACCAAGCGATTCATTTAAAATGCAATGGTGAGTGCGCCAACCTGAAATTGTAACAAAGCAGCATGATATGTAGAATCCAGTTTTGTCAAATGCAATGAAGCTGCTTGAATATAAATCAGGTCACCATAGTCTAATACTGATAAAAATGAGCTTTGCACAATTTTTTTCTGGCCTCAAATGAGAAGCATTTTCTTAGGCGGAAAAGAAATCCTAGTTTTGGCCAAGGTTTTTTCAGTAGATCACTAATGTGCATATTAAATGCAATCTTATCATCAAGCCATATGCCTAAATATTTAAAAGAAGTTACTCTTTCTATACATGCACTGTACCTTCAGAGTTAAACAAACTATAGTGCAGTCAATCTGAGCCATTGCAGGGAGAATGGGCTTAAATAAACCTTGTGGCAATTAATTTAACATTTTATTGTAAATTCTGGCAACAGCTGAGGCCTCAAAACACATACATAGAATTTAAAATTATGAGCCTTTGCAGGACCTCTTGTAGAACCCCACAAAACAATACCAAAGTATGGACATTGCCGGTGCTGAAGGTTTCACGTGTTCTTTTTGGCTGGCATTATTTCGAGCAACTTCCTGGCTGGTGTGAGTCACAATAGAATGGATATTTTTCTCTGTTCAAAGACGGGGCACAAAAACACAACGGTTACAATTAATCTGACTCCATCATACATTTCGAATACCAAATTTGGTTATATCCTCGTTAAGTATCTGACTCCAAATTAGAATTAGAATTTATAGTTTAGGGACAGCTTGCATGAATCTCAGGGCAGCTACGCCATCAGACTCGTCCTTGAAAATCAGTTACTCAGCAGACGTCCTCGAATAATAATGCAGTCACTGAGCATAAACATATCATGAACCCAGGTTGATGTGCACCAGAGGGCCCCTTCAGGAAATTCGACCATGCGCCAGCTTGTCAGCCCAGGGGTACCCTTTAGGCCCAATCCCCAGGACCGGTACTACATATAAACCCTTTAGGGGTAGACCGTAATTTGCAATACAACTTAAAACCCATCATCCAAATGAGAATTAAAATGAATACTCTGGGGAAAACATGAAGTTGATTATACCTCAAATTCCTAACAGACAACCACCGTCGCTACATTAATTCCACTGCAATTTCTGTGGTGTCGTTTGATTTTTTGAAATGACTGGTAAGTGGTTGGCGCTTGCTTTTGCTCTAAAGGAAAGTGAGAACTCAAATGAGTAAAATAATTGAACAGCTTTTGTGGAATCATTTGTTATAGTACCAAGGCAGTGCTAAGGTGACAACAAATTTTTTTGCCATCTTTGTTTACGATGGAGTCTAATGTGAAATAAAACTCTGCCCATACTTTCAAGTTATTGGACAGCAGGGAAAAAATGATAATGATATGAGGCACTTGTCTATTGAGGCACCTAAAAATAGGAATTAAGCTTACCTAAAAACACTGAGATATCAGAGGCGCATTAACGCAAGGCCCGCGGTGCTCAAAATCAGAATTGAAAACCCACACCCAAAAATCATTAGAAATATTTAAAAAAAATGGTGCCCCAGGCTAATAAAGTGTGTTTGGTGTGACTGGCCCTGAAGGTGACTGGTTTAAGAATCTTGCTTTGCAAGCCAGTAAGCTAACAGCTTTTAGCTAGTAAGATTCAGAAACGAGTCACATCTTTTATCAATGAAAATCAATGGTAAAAAGCTCTTGTCTCTGAACACAACATACTGACAGTACATTTCGCTATGTTCAGAGCAAAGAGTTTTTACCACTGATTTCTGTTACTAACACGAGATATTTTCACTTCACTTTTGGGAGCTGTCTGATTGTCTATCTTTATATACAGTCAATGGTTTGCTCCAGAGCAGACTCGGCCCTGCTCAGTGGTTGGACCAATGAGAGAACATCCAGTGGCGTATTGAGGTCATGACTGAAGTCAAAGGACTTTCTGTCTGAAAGACCAGATCCACTTGTGTTTAAACCAGTATAAAAATGATAATTACACAAATATGAGCACGGAAATGACTAACAGAAAAAAAAAACCCTTTTATTAATGAGTGTATCTAGTTCAGGCAGGAAACTCGAGAAGAGCTACATCAGCTGACAGCAGCCTGGTAAGCTACCAGCACGTCAGCATCAGCAGGCTCACAATTGGAAGAACACATCACAAGGTCATACAGCGGTCTGTTTGAAAGACGTCAAGCTCACTTACTTCTGCTGCTGTTTGCAATGACTTTTCATGCTATGCAACATGCTGTTTGGTTTTTTGCTTGCCGACTCCTTCCCAGCCTCCACCTGTTTTGTTCTGCACACATCGGGGGGATTTTGATTTCTGTTCATGACTATGTTTGTATGTTTGCTGTGCCTAGGCAGGACATTCCTCCAGAGCAGAACCGGCACCAAAATACAATGTAATGCTTATTGTATACCCATGAATAAATTGTTATATTTTATTGAAATGTGAGTTTTCCTGGCTGAATTGAATTTATAAATATTATGGTGTGTGGGAAACTTTGGGTTAAAAACACGTTGTTTGTATTTATGTGAGTCTATGTTATGTGAGATAAATTTTAGACTCCTGTTCTTCGTCACAGAGGTATGAAATCTTGGAGAGTCAATAGCAAAATGAATTCTACACATTGGTAGCTGTATATTGAGCCCTACATTCAGTCGTAAAAATACTGCTGTAATCTCTTTTTGAATATACAAAACCCAAAACCAGTGAAGTTGGCACGTTGTGTAAATCGTAAATAAAAAACAGAATACAATGATTTGCAAATCCTTTTCAACCTATATTCAATTAAGTACACTGCAAAGACAAGTTACTTAATGTTCGAACATGTAAACTTTGTAATTTTTTGCAAATATTAGCTCATTTGGAATTTGATGCCTGCAACATGTTTCAAAAAAGCTGGCACAAGTGGCAAAAAAGACTGAGAGAGTTGAGGAATGCTCATCAAACACCTATTTGGAACATCCCACAGGTGAACGGGCTAATTGGGAACAGGTGGGTGCCATGATTGGGTATAAAAGCAGCTTCCCTGAAATGCCCAGTCAGAGGGTCACCACTTAGTGAACAAAAGCGTGAGCTGATTGTCGAACAGTTGAAAAACAACATTCCTCAACGAGCTATTGCAAGAAATTTAGGGATTTCATCATCTACGGTCCGTAATATCGTCAAAAGGTTCAGAGAATCTGGAGAAATCACTGCACGCAAGCGACAAGGCCGAAAACCAACATTGAATGCCCGTGACCTTCGATCCCTCAGGCAGTACTGCATCAAAAACCGACATCAGTGTGTAAAGGACATCACCACATGGGCTCAGGAACACTTCAGAAAACCACTGTCAGTAACTACAGTTCGTCACTACATCTGCAAGTGCAAGTTGAAACTCTACAACGCCATTTATCAACAGCACCCAGAAACGCCGCAGGCTTCGCTGGGCCCAAGCACATCTAAGATGGACTGATGCAAAGTGGAAAACTGTTCTGTGGTCTGATGAGTCCACATTCCAAATTGTTTTTGGAAACTGTGGACGTCGTGTCCTCCGTACCAAAGAGGAAAAGAACCATCGGACTGTTATGGGCGCAAAGTTCAAAAGCCAGCATCTGTGATGGTATGGGGGTGTATTAGTGCCCAACGTATGGGCAACTTACACATATGTGAAGGCACCATTAATGCTGAAAGGTACATACAGGTTTTGCAGCAACGTATGTTGCCATCCAAGCAACGTCTTTTTCATGGACGCCCCTGCTTATTTCAGCAAGACAATGCCAAGCCACGTTCTGCACGTGTTACAACAGCATGGCTCTGCAGTAAAAGAGTGCGTGTACTAGACTAGCCTGTCTGTAGTCCAGACCTGTCTCCCATTGAAAATGTGTGGCGCATTATGAAGCGTAAAATATGACAACGGAGACCCCGGACTGTTAAACAACTTAAGCTGTACATCAAGCAAGAATGGGAAAGTTCCACCTGAAAAGCTTCAAAAATTGGTCTCCTCAGTTCCCAAACGTTTACTGAGTGTCGTTATAAGGAAAGGCGATGTAACACAGTGGTAAAAAGGCCCCTGTGCCAACTTTTTTGCAATGTGTTGCTGCCTTTAAATTCTAAGTTAATGATTATTTGCAAAAAAGAAAAAAAGTTTCTCAGTTTGAACATTAAACATCTTAGGCTCTAATTTCCTGGCGCAGCGCAGGTGGCGTAGCCAGGCGCAGCCCTGGCAGTGGTAATTTCGTACGGCGCAGCCCGCGTAGTGGTAATTTCGTGAGGTGCGCAGCCTTCGGTAGACGAAGGTGCGCCGAAATGGGTGTGGTGGCGTAGTAGGGGGAGGTGTCACATATTCATCAAGACGCAGTGACAATTTCGTAGAAAAAGTCTCCGCTGGAGTTGCGCAGAAAACTCGCCAGCTCCAACCTGGTTTGATTTCTGTGCAGTGTTAATTTGGCTGACCGGCGCAGAGTGCGCACACGTCACCGAAATCTCACAGCAGGTTTACAGAATGTCAGGCACATTTCAATGCAAGAAATAATTACAGGAAGCACTATTTATTGTAACTATCTGAATAAGGACATAAATTATAGTATCTATATCGATTGTCCTGATGTCAGGCGGTTGCCACGCGTAATGGAAACTTGACCTGGCTTAATCAACGCAACTGAATCTGTGATGCAAACTAACGACTTCACATCTTTCTCAGCCAACCACAAACTGTATAATATATATATATATATCAAATGCTTGCGTTCTATGCTCAGTAAAGCCGCTTGCACACTGGACGCAAAACGAACTTTTCGCACGACTGATTACAGACAAAGTCAATGCAAAGACGCGATAGTCGGACAGGGTTTTAATATAGCTCCGTGTCCGAGATTCATAAAAGTTCTAATTTCTCAGAGTATTCCAGGAATTATTAGACGTGCAAACTTGGCTATGTTTGTGTTCGGCCTTCACAAAATGCAAATTGATAGCTATCGACTTTTCTTTTTAGTCTATTCATCTGTTTTCTTCCGTTGAGGGTAGACATCAGTATTTATTCGGTCTTTCTTTTGAAAATCATTCAGATGAACCGAACAGATTCACGCTTTATTTCCACAGCAGAGATAAAATAGTGCGTGAGCAAATCAATTCCATGACCACTGACAGAGTGAAGAAATCATCGCATGCACGATCAAGACTGTCCGACACGAAATGCAAATTACTCCATGTCCAGCAGCCAGCAAAAAGTAAAAGTATTGATATGAGAACAGATTTATAACGAAATAAAGAATAAAAATATATCAGCAACAAACGTGATATCAAACAAAGATGACCCGCCAATAAATAAATCGCAGTGTTCATTGGATGCTCTGTTGTTAAAATGTTTCTTTTTATTCTTGATTTCGTTTTCAATCTATTCTAATCCCCCCTTTTTTTTTTGGCTGTCAGACACGAAGGCATTGTTCATTGTCTCGCGCCAGTGTCTACTCACTTTACTGAGCAGAGCTTAAACAGAAACATTGATTGAAATTCTCGGTACTCATCTTAAAGAACTGAGCCCTCTTCTCAAAACATTCACGTTTAATATCTAAAAGAGTCAGCAGATTTGAAGAAATTAAAAACAATAATAGACTGTCGGACACGACGACGATTTATTAAAACCCTGTCAGACCTTTGGACACAAGAAGCAATCTGTCGAACGAAAAATTCGTTTCGCGTCCAGTGTGCAAGCGGCTTAATACTAGGCTACTATTATTGTCACTTAGGTTTCATCGTCTTTAGTGGGGGAAAGGAATGCAGCCTGATTGCTATGATCTCGTACTGAGTTAAGATCACATATTGGAAATAAATGTGTCACGTATCTTGCATTGTTGTCCATGCATGTAAATCCCAAAATTTAAAGCAGCAACAGTTTGTAACTAATGGGAACACGCTATCCATCGTTTCTCTTGCCAGTGAGCAAGATTTTACTGGGCTGTGTCGCCTTCTATATTCTAACACATTAAAGGTGAGGTGAGGAGCTCATTTGACTGGTGAAGACTTGACTCGGCTGTGTTATACCCAAACACGCCTTCTTTGCCAACTTGCGCTGGAAGGAGGGGCTGAGGCGGGACAGAGGAGTACTTGCGCCAGGCTACGCCGGGCACGAAATTGCCACATACGCCTGGACACACCCCGCCTGCGCCGCGCCTGCGCCTGGTCTACGAAATTAGAGCCCCTTGTCTTTGCAGTGTATTCAATTGAATATAAGTTGAAAAGGATTTGGAGATCATTGTCCCCGGGGGACATAGTATTCACGACCGTCCGTACGTACGTCCGTACGTCCCGAAACATTGTCTGTGCGATATCTCAAGAAGTAAGCATCGGATTTTTTTCAAATTTGGTGTCAACATGTATGAGGGTAATGTCCCGGCGCCAGTCGAATTTGGTGACCTTCGCGACATTTTCAAGGTCACACCGAGGTATGATAGATTCTGACACTGAAATGCTTGTCTGCGCGATATCTCAAGAAGGAAGCCTCGGATTCTTTTCAAATTTGGTGTCAACATGTATTAGGGTAATGTCCCGGCGCCAGTTGAATTTGGAGACCTTCGCGACATTTTCAAGGTCACACCGAGGTATGATAGATTCTGACACTGAAATGTTTGTCTGCGCGATATCTCAAGAAGTAAGCATCGGATTTTTTTCCAATTTGGTGTCAACATGTATTAGGGTAATGTCCCGGCGCCAGTCGAATTTGGTGACCTTCGCGACATTTTCAAGGTCACACCGAGGTATGATAGATTCTGACACTGAAATGCTTGTCTGCGCGATATCTCAAGAAGTAAGCATCGGATTCTTTTCAAATTTGGTGTCAACATGTATTAGGGTAATGTCCCGGCGCCAGTCGAATTTGGTGACCTTCGCGACATTTTGAAGGTCACACTGAGGTATGATAGATTCTGACACTGAAATGCTTGTCTGCGCGATATCTCAAGAAGGAAGCCTCGGATTGATTTCATATTTGGTGGCAACATTCATTAGCGGGGGACATAGTATTCACGACCGTCCATACGTCCGTCCGTACGTCCCGAATCCTTGTCAGCGCGATATCTCAAGAACGAATTGTCGGATTTTCTTCAAATTTGATGTCAACATGTATGATGGTGATGCCCCAGCGCCAGTCGATTTTGGTGACCTTCGCACCATTCTCAAGGTCACATCGAGAGATTGTGCATTTTCACACAGATAGCCTTGTCAGCGCGATATCTCAAGAACGAATTGTCGGATTTTCTTCAAATTTGATGTCAACATGTATGATGGTGATGCCCCAGCGCCAGTCGATTTTGGTGACCTTCGCACCATTCTCAAGGTCACACCGAGAGATTGTCGATTTTCACACTTTTGGCCTTGTCAGCGCGATATCTCAAGAACGAATTGTCGGATTTTCTTCAAATTTCATGTCAACATGTATGATGGTGAGGCCCCGGCGCCAGTCGATTTTGGTGACCTTCGCACCATTCTCAAGGTCACACCGAGAGATTGTGCATTTTCACACAGATAGCCTTGTCAGCGAGATATCTCGAGAACGAATCGACGGATTTACTTCAAATTCCATGTTAACATATATTGGGGTGATACCCCGGCGCCAGTCCATTTCGGTGACCTTCGCACCATTCTCAAGGTCACATCGAGAGATTGTGGATTTTCACACTGATAGCCTTGTCAGCGACATATCTCAAGAACGAATCGACGGATTTACTTCAAATCTTATGTCAACATGTATTAGGGTGATACCCCGGCGCCAGTCCATTTCGGTGACCTTCGCGCCATCCTCAAGGTCACACCGAGAAATTGTTCATTTTGACACAATTTCACATTTTGTGGCGGGGGACAAAGACACGTTAGTATCAAATACTTGTTGTATTCTGTTTTTATCTATGATTTACAAAACGTGCCAAATTCACTGGTTTTGGGTTTTGTAACTTTTTTACATTTTGGCTATGCTTTTGTATATTTTCTAATACTATATACCTTGTGTAATACAATATTGGACGGTGAAGTCAGAGGATATTCCATGAGGGTGCATTTCTGTCCATTTTCCATCGCCAGATATTGCAGCACATAAAAAAATGTCCAAAAGTTTGCACAGGCAAAATGGATTAAAAATAAACCTGAACTAAAATATGCCATGAGCCCCGCTGTCAGTAAATAATTCATTTTTGGAAAGAGCTGCTATGATTAACAGGTTTGATTAACCACAATATCGTGTTAAATTAGCAATTTCCACCAGTCGCAAAATGGAAAAAATTGGCCTCTTTTTCAAGTTTACAGTGCATGCTTGGACATGACAATGCCTCTTCAAACTACCATGCCAGAAGATGTATCTCGTGGCTGCAGGACCGAAGATACCGTGTTTCATATGGTGCAGGATCAGGGTAAAATTAAGACAACTGAGAAGTCAGAGGAGGCTATAGCCTTGCCAAAACTCTCTGTGGGATTTTGGGGTTTTTATAGTGTTTCTTCAATATTTTTCTTGTATGATTCCATAGGACTATTTTTCTGAATACACATGGGTGGGCTTTTGTGTAGACCATTGTCTAATGGCTTTTCCAAGGGAAAACATGTAAATCAATACCCGAGGACAGACATCATTGTTTCGTCTGGTTAGGGTGAGGTGTACAGACTTCCTGTTGGAGGAGTGTTTAGACTAGGCTTACCAAAACTGTATTTAGAAAGCCATCTCTTTGGGATGGCCCATAGGTGGAGGTACACTATCGGACTGGGTGTTATTGTCAATCTCTCACATTATAAAACCAGTTTCTTTGTTCTGTGCCTGATGTTGACTTTACAACGAGCATGTAAGTTAAAGAATTTGACGTCTCATCATTTAATTGGATCCATCCTCAAGTTATTACATATCTTAGGATTATTCGTAAATTGAATATCCCATTTCAAGAAGTCTTATCAGAGGTAAAATAATAAACAAAACAAAATAATTTTTTTTTTCATCTCAGTGTAAATAAATGTTGAGTTACATAAGATTGGTCAACCAAAGCAACGACAAAAGCACTGCAAAGGGAAATGCAGTCCAACAAAAAATTAGTGTGAAACTTTTTTCTTTTTTTTTTTGCCCAGGCAGTATTCATACTTCCTGAAAATTTTAATTGTTCTCCATCGCTTAGTCCAGTAAATCACCAGGTTCTTATTGTGCGGAATACTTGGAGCTTTTCTGAGCGGAAGCCCAACCTATTCTTATGGTCACCCAAAGCAATCAATACAGAAGCAAGAAACTCCCATCATAAGCCCTCATTACTATAATGTGGAAACTGCAGTCCGTCACAGGTATTGCAATGATTTGCAACAGAGGAAAAATCGATCAAAAAAGGCCTGTCATTTAGATGAGGGCTTTTGATGGTGACAGTTTAGAAAAATAGCAAAGTTTACCACTCAGGCTGCAGTAAGAGCTTTTATTGGAAGGCAAGAAAAAAATATTATCTTTATATCCTTGCTTTCTTAAAATTTTTAATACAAAGTCTTATTCAGTCTGAATTTCCTTGGAATAATTTAATATGCAATATATGGATTCATTACTCTTGAAAGGTTGTCAAGGTAGGCTATTTAATTCCCATGTTTCCTTGCATTAATCAGTAAAAAAACATGTGTTAATCAACATCACTTAATTTGTTTTATTGCAGGCTCCTGATGGATTTGTCAGTATTAGCTCAACAATAATGTGATCATTGATAAATGACTGCAATGTAAATGAGAAGAATAACAACTTTTTATCATTTTAACGGGAGGGAATTTTTCTGAAGATAATTACGTACAATTCCAAAAAAGATATTTGAAAAGTCTACACTTTATGTAGTGTATTTACACTCTACTTAATTGAAATACTCCAACAAAACATTATTTGATGCTTTAACTAATGAATTCAATTGTTTAGTGAAAATATACGCTTTGGAGAGACTGGGGCTACCTTGTCATGATTTTGTATTTGGCTTCATAACTCTTCGTTGCTAAAACTTAAGAGAAATACCTTTATGGTCTATGTGTAGTGCAGAATGTCGCCTACAAAAGTTGTATTGATACAATCTCAATATAGCATATATTTTTGTCACAATATTCAATTTTCGATATGTCACAAACATGACGAAGTAACCCCAGGGTTACTTTGACAGATGGGTGGTGTAAAATTGTCATAGTTGGCAATCAGCTAAAGCTGAAAAAGACAGTCCAATATTCTCAATACAGAAACATACATTGGACATGACAGATTGGCATGATTTAATCTGTTTTAGGCATAAGCCTGCGGTCGCCTGAAAAACGCTTTTACGTGCAGACCCAGTTTTTAGTACATGTCCGTGGACCGATCTGGGTTCAACGGTTTCACTTGTCATAGAAAACAAATATTTGTCCAATCAACCTAAGATTTAAATTTCAGTAATCAGTGACCCAAAAGCATTATCTGAGCAAAAAATGAAATTTTTCTGTCTTGCATGACCCCACTCAATATTTACGCGGAGCCCCTCTTAAGAACTGTTATGTGACATTAAAGGATATCACAAATCATGTTAGAAATAGTTTAGTAAACCTTTGTCTGTCAACATTATATTCCACTGCATCCACAGATGTAAAGCCAAAGCCATATATCAACACTGTCCAAAACTGCAGCTAACGTCACTGCCTGGTGTCAGCTGAGATGGAGACTTGCACAGCGTAAGTCTGTTTTTGGTCTGAAAACATTTGAAGTGGTTTTTTGAAAATACGATGACCACCCAAGCTGTTATCAGTTCCTGGTCAAAAAGCCAATGTCATGGTTTGGTCCTGTCGGATGCAACCTGCAATCCGGTGGGCACTGGGACCATGACCCCAAAGATGAGAAAGGGACCCACACTCACAGGCTGATATAAAAAAAAAGAAAACTTCAACAAAGACCAAAAGACACTAGTAAAAATCAGGGGAATAGCGACGCAAAATAGCGGGGCTAGAACATGAGAATGCAGCCACAATGTTTAGTGGCCAAACCAGCCCATAAATAGCTCGCCTTCACCTCCACTTCAACGAGCCACACCGGTAGCTTGCTATAGTGGAGGTGAAGAATGCGGCAAGGGACAGACTGCAAGGGAAAAAACCCTTACAGAACCCTACCCCCAGGAAAAAGGAAAAAGGCCCACAGAAAACCCGGAACCCATGATGCTAGCAGAACCTGGAGCCTATGGCACCAGCTGGACCTGGAACACACTGGAGGCCACACTCCGCCGGACCCGGACCACACTGGAGGCCATACTCCGCCAGACCCGGAACACACAGGAGGCCACACTCCGCTGGACCCGGAACACACTGGAGGCCATACTCCGCCGGACCCGGAACACACTGGAGGCCATACTCCGCCGGGCCCGAAACACACTGGAGCACACAGGACCTTTGCCGGACCCGGATCGCTGCCTCCCCACAAGCCCCTGCATAAAAAGACTGCTGCTCCTCTTGAAATCAGCCTGGCTGGGTCCCAAACTGGCGGCTGCATTCTGTCATGGTTCTGTCCCGCCGGATGCAACCAGCAATCTGGCAGGCACTGGGACCATGAACCCAAAAGTTGAGAAAGGGACCCACACGCACAGGCTGATACAAAAAAAGAAACATTTTAATAAACTTCTACATAGACCAAAGGACACTAGTAAAATCAGGGGGGGAGCGACACAAAACAGCAGGGCTAGGATACGAAAATGCAGCCGCAAAGTTTAGTGGCAAAACCAGCCCTGAAATAGCTCACCTTCACCTCCACTTCAACGAGCCACACCTGTAGCTCGCTAAAGTGGAGGTGAAGAATGCGGCAGGGGAAGGACTGCAAGGGAAAAACCCTTACAGGTATGCACATGGCATGGGAGCCTTGCACATTAATGAGGGCGACATTAATTAATATGGAAAGATATGTACAAATTTCATTGCAACATATGCTGCCACCATAACTTTGTCTGTTTCAAGGACATCCCTGCATTTTCCATCATGACAACGAGTACTAGACTGGACTGCCTGCTGTCCTGCCCTATCTTTTACCAAGAATTTGGAACCCATAATGAAGGAAAAATTATATGGCAACAAAGACCCAGCTAAATACCAGCAATCTAGATAGGTTGGAGGAACTTCAGCTTGTTGCACTTTACCAACTGTTGCCGTGCCCAAATAATTAGTGTGATTAAAAGAGATGTTGATTTCACGCAGTGGTAAAAAGTCAATTGTACCAACTTTTTTGTTGAAGTCACATTACATATTTTTAATAAGCCATTAAACTTGCATTTATTCATCAAATACAGGATTGTTGCATTGTTTTAAATATAACAGAGGGTGAATGGGCTGTTGAAATCAGTTTTCCGGAATTGGGGATGTATTACATTAATTTTTATCTTTGTTAATATTTATTTGCTGAGTCACTGATTCAGGGTTTTTTTTTATTTTTTCACTTTTTTCCACAGCCGAAGCAGAGTGCACAAATGGGTCCTTTTGAAATACAATAATTCATTCAGTGTCAACACAATGATTTTTTCTCCATTTGTTTGATCCAACACCCAGGGCCTCAGTACACAATATCAGAAAAAGAAAGGATTCCATGTAATGTTTGAAGCAAAATGACATTTATTGAAACAAAAAAAAACATTTCTTGCAGCTCAGAGTCATCACTGGTGTCCTCAAGTCAAATCACAAACAGCCAGTTGTGACTGCACTAGCAGTATGGATGTGATCTAATTACTACAGTACATTGGCACATTTTATTGCATTGATCTAATTGCAGCAGCACTTTTGATGCATACCATTTGCTTTAGTAAATGAAGGGCACAAGAAAAATTTGTCAATGGCAACAAATCATAATATCATTCAGAACCAGCTATTCACCCACACAATATGAAAACCTCGAGCATGATGACATTCTTGTGATTTATGTCAAAGTAGGCTTTTCACAGTGGTAAATGCTCACTTTTACATGTGTGACATTTCATAGAGTGCGGTACCCTTCAGTGATTTTGAAGTGCTGGTTTTGTAAGCCTTCATCACAAGTTGCGTTAAAAAAGCACCTGCAATGTTGAGAAAGATAAAAAATGAATTGACATACATTTTTGAATAATACACAGAAAATGAGTCAAGATTTGCCTCAGACGTCAAACGCAAAACATTTCAGGGGCACATTTCTTTCTATTCATATGTACTTAATATAGCATTAAGAATTTCCTTGGTTTAATATTACAGGACCCCCTCCTTGAATCGCCGCCTTATTGTGGTGGAGGGGTTTGAGTACCAGGATGATCCTCGGAGCTATGTTGTCTGGGTCTTATTGCCCCTGGTAGGGTCTCCCAGGGCAAACAGGTCCTAGGTGACAGGTCAGACTAAGAGCGATTCCAAAGCCCCTGATGAATATAAATAAAAAAAGGACGTTTACGATGCCCGGATTGGCGTCGCCGGGACCCCACCCAGGAGCCAGGCCTGGGGTTGTGGTTGGTAGGCAAGCGCCTGGTGGTCGGGTCTCCGCCCATGAGACCCAGCCGGGCATAGCCCGAACGAGCGACGTGGGCCCGCCTTCCCGTAGGCCCGTCTCCCGCGGGAGGGTTCAGAAGGGGCCGATGCATTGTGCTTTGGGTGGCGGTCGTGGGCGTGGGCCCCGACGACCCAATCCCTGGACATGGAATCTGGTTCTCGAGACATGGAATGTCACCTCGTTGGGGGGGAAGGAGCCTGAGCTTGTGCAAGAGGTCGAGCAGTACCGTCTAGAGATAGTCGGGCTCACCTCCACGCACAGTCTGGACTCTGGAACCTAACTCCTTGAGAGAGGCTGGACTCTCTTCTACTCTGGAGTTGTCTGCGGTGAGAGGCGGCGGGCTGGTGCGGGTTTGCTTATAGCCCCCCAGCTTAGCCGTCATGTGTTGGAGTTTTCCCCAGTGAACGAGAGGGTCGCTATCCTGCGCCTTCGGGTTGGGGACAGGTGCCTCACTGTCATCTCGGCTTATGGGCCGAATGGCAGTGCAGAGTACCCGAACTTCTTGGAGTCTGTTGGAAGGGTACTGCAAAGTGCTCCGACTGGGGACTCCATCGATCTGCTGGGGGACTTCAACACCCACGTGGGTAGCGACAGTGTTACCTGGAGGGGCGTGATTGGGAGGACCGGCCTCCCCGATCTGAACCTGAGCGATGCTCTGTTATTGGACTTCTGTGCTAGTCATGGTTTGTCCATAACGAAAACCATGTTCAAGCATAAGGGCATCCATCAGTGCACGTGGCACGAGGACGCCCGAGGTCGGAGGTCAATGATTGACTTTGTGGTCGTGTCATCTGACCTTCGGCCGTATATCTTGGACACTCGGGTGAAGAGAGGGGCTGAGCTGTCCACTGATCACCTCTCACCTCCGAGAAAGCTTTGACCAGATCCCAAAGGAGGCTGGAGACATTGAGTCTGAATGGACTATAGTCTCCACCTCCATTGTTGACGCGGCTATTCGGAGCTGTGGCCGGAAGGTTTCCAGCGCCTGTCGTGGCGGCATTTCCCAAACCCGGTGATGGACACCGGAATTAAGGGTTGCCATCAAGCTGAAGAAGGAATCTTACCAAGCTTAGTTGACTCGTAGGACTCCTGAGACAGCTGACCGGTACCGGCAGGCTAAGCGTGCTGCGGCCCGGGCAGTGGCGGAAGCAAAGATTTTGGTATGGGAAAAGTTCGGGGAGGCTATGGAGGAGGACTATTGCTCGGCCCCAAAGAGATTCTGGCAAACCATCCAGCGCCTCAGGAGGGGAAAGCAGCACCCTGCCAACTCTGTTTACAGTGGAGGTGGGGTGCTGTTGACTTCAACTGGGGATATTGTCGGTCGGTGGAAGGAATACTTCAAGGACCTCCTCAATCCCACTGATACACCATAGAGGAAGCAGAGGCTGGGGACCTAGAGGCTGACTCATCCATCACTCGAGCTGAAGTCACTGAGGTAGTTTGGAAGCTCCTCGGTGGCAAGGCACCGGGGGTGGATGAGATCCGCTCTGAGTACCTCAAGTACCTGGATGTCTTGGGCTGTCTTAGTTGACACGCCTCTGCAGCATTGCGTGGCAGTCGGGGACAGTGCCTCTGGATTAGCAGACCGGGGTGGTGGTCCCTCTATTTAAGAAGGGGGACCAGAGGGTGTGCTCCAACTATAGGGGGATCACACTTCTCAGCCTCCCGGGTAAAGTCTATTCTAGTGTGCTGGAGAGGAGACTTCGGCCGATAGTCGAACCTCGGATCCAGGAGGAACAATGCAGTTTTTGTCCTGGTCGTGGAACACTGGACTAGCTCTATACCCTCCGCAGTGTGCTTGAGGGTTCATGGGAGTTTGCCCAATCAGTTCACATGTGTTTTGTGGACTTAAAGAAGGCATTCGACCGTGTCCCTTGTGGCATTCTGTGGGAGGGGCTTCGGGAGTATGGAGTCTGGGGTCCTCTACTAAGGGCCGTGCGGTCTCTGTATGACCGGAGCCGGAGCTTGGTTCGCATTACCTGCAGTAAGTCAGACCTGTTCCCGGTGCATGTTGGACTCCGGCAGGGCTGCCCTCTGTCACCGGTTCTGTTCATTATCTCTATGGACAGAATTTCTTGGCGCAGCCAGCGGTCGGAGGGAGTTTGGTTTGGGGACCACAGGATCTCATCTCTGCTTTTTGCGGATGATGTTGTCCTGTTAGCTCCTTTGAACCAGGACCTTCAGCACTCAATGGGTTGTTTTGTAGCCAAGTGCGTAGGGGCTGGGATGAGAATCAGCACCTCCAAATCCGTGGCCATGGTTTTCGACCGGAAAAAGGTGGCTAGCCCCCCCCGGGTTGGAGGAGAGCTCTTACCTCAAGTGGAGGAGTTCAAGTATCTTAAGGTCTTGTTCACGAGTGAGGAAAGGATGGAGCATGAGATTGACAGACAGATCGGTGCAGTGGCAGCAGTAATGCGGTCATTGTACCGATCTGTTGTAGTGAAGAAGGAGCTGAGTCGAAAGGCGAAGCTCTCAATTTACCAGTCAATCTACGTTCCTACCCACACCTATGGTCAGGAACTTTGGGTCATGACCCAAAGAACGAGATCTTGGATACAAGTGGCTGAAATGGGTTTCCTCCGCAGGGTGGCGGGCCGCTCCCTTAGGGATAGGGTGAGGAGCTCTGTCACCCGGGAGGAGCTCAGAGTAGAGCCGATGCTCCTCCACGTCAAGAGGAGCCAGCTGGGGTGGCTCGGGCATCTCTATCGGATGCCCCCTGGACGCCTTCCTGGGAAGGTGTTCCGGGCATGCCCCACCGGGAAGAGGCCCTGGGGAAGACCCAGGACACGTTGGAAGGACTATGTCTCTCGGCTGGCCTGGGAACGCCTCGGCATACCCCCGGAAGAACTGGAGAAAGTGTCCGGGGAGAGGGAAGTCTGGGCATTCCTGCTTAGACTGCTGTCCCCGTGACCCGGCCCCGGATAAGCGGTAAAAGATGAATGGATGGATGGAATATTACAGGACTGTCCATGACTTTCCATATATTTATTTTGATGCAAGAGCATAATTGGATTCTGGAAAATAAGAAATTGGGCCAAATGGGTTCATAATGAAACATACTTGCTTTCTTTAATGTAGTTAGGAGATGTATTTCATTAAAATGAAGCAATCTTGGGGAAAGCTGGAGATTTATCTGCCCAGACTTTGCTGATACACTACATGTTTGCAGTGGTGGTGCCATTTAAATCAGCATAATAAAATTAGTTTCCCTGTCTTCTGTACGGTCTGGGGCCCAATAGGAGTTCCTGTTACTTTTACATGGCTTGCATTTTATCTCTGTTATCTTTCTCTCATTACTGGAGTCCAGCTGAATTGATTTCAGAAACAAAGTGGCCTGAGAAGTCAAATTTCAAGGTGCATGATACTCTATTGAAGTAAGGCATATCAAAGCACCTGTCATAGTCTGCTGTCCAAGCAGAGATGGTGTGCAAAACATATTCTCTCTTTTTCACTCATCATGGGTTTTCACCTCTTCACCTCTCATGTCCTTTTCTTTCTACCCCCCGCCGCACTGTTGGGAGAGAAGAGAGTGAGAGACCAGTGGCTGCCGAACAACTCAATTTCTGTTTCATTTCCCCGTCTCCATCTTGCTCCGTCTGTCCCCCTCTCACTCTATATTCACTCACTCTCTCAAGTGTGACATAGTGCTGGAGATGAACAAAAGGCTGTGGTCCCTCTAGCCAAAATCAACTGCAGAAGTGTGACCTCTGACTCATATTCACAATGTTTGTTTGTGTGTTTGTTTGCAGACACTAAGGTTAGCAAAGACAGCAGTCTGTGTGTGGAGGTCAGGGACTAGTTGTTAGTGAACGTTCACTGCTGAACACAGAGGAGCCAGCTCTTCTTGATTCACTAAGGTTGAAAAGCTGCTGACTGACCACAGAGCTTTGTGGCGGCTCCTTGCAAATGTCAACTTGTGTCACCAAGAATGATAGAAATGTTAAAGTCACGTGAGATCGGATGTCCTTTTGAGCTTATTCAAATCTTCTCCAGACTGTCTGGTGACCTTCAGAGTTTTGACTGCAACAGAAAAACAAACCCACAGTACTGCCCAGTTATGAAAAGGATAAATGACTATTCCATGCACATGTCCATGAATAAGACTTTCAGGAGAGATTTCAAATTGTGCTTTAGGGCATTAGGTCAGATATTCCAGTTCACTTGCATTGAAGAACTGAAACACAGGCTCTAACTTCCCAAACATTAATTCTAACTTGCTAAGATATTATGACACAATCTATCTATCAATTGACATATCTATCTGCAATTTTTTTTCAATATATAAACCCCTTTTCTATCTTTCAATCTAAAATTTTTCTTATCTATCTGTCTGTCTGTCTGTCTGTCTGGCTGTGAACCTTGTACTGTATCTACCTGCCTGAATGAAAATCTTGTGCGGTGTCTACATACCTGAATTAAATTATTGTACTGTCTAACTACCTGAATGAAAATCCTCCAATGTTGCATATGTCTGCATATTAACCATACGTACTGTCAACAAAATACTAGCCCATGTATCTAGAAACGTGCTTCCTTTATCCATCCATCTTTCCATATATTTAAGGGTCAATCAAAGAAATGATGTTTGGGCCTATTTTAGGGTCATTTTGATTTCAGAGCAAAAAAAAATAATGCACCATTCTTCCTGTTTCTAGTCTCATTTGGAAGAAAACATCCAGGGCTTCTAAAGAATGGCAAATTTGCATATGTCAGGCCATAAATTTGCTAGTTATTTTTTTGGGCCATTTTCACCTCTTTCCAAGCCATGTATTGTCCAGCCAAATAGTGCTAGACCACCATAAACTTTTTTTTTTTCCTTAGCGGGGGGTCATATCTACATTTCATGACCAACATTTTTTTCCCTATATCAATTTCAACTCGTTGAAATGTAAATTTACGAATTCCATAGATAGAGCAAACTGCAGCTAATTTCTATACTTCCTATCATCCAAACAAAGTTATAGCAACCCTAAATGAGTGATCATCCGGCGCCAAAAATGTCATGAGAAGAGAAAAGCGATTTCCTGTTAACCGGCAAAAGTAAACTACATCTGGGGTCCTTCGTACACAACTCAGAGAATCGCAAGCTTTGATTGAGGCAAGTGTATGGCAGATTTTACTGCAAAATACAAGATAAATTATTCAGTAAGAATGGTTTTTGGGTTCTATGGGTTAAATAGATTGGCGAGTGAAATTTCCAAGCCGGTACGGCCATTGGTTTGCATGTATGGAGCCATTTGCCGTGCCCGGTGTGGGTTTGGGGAAAAGTGATACGTGAGTGACCGGCCAGCCACCTTGCCAAAAATGGCCTCTGTGGCTTGAATTCCTGTATCCTTGGCTGTAAATCAATGTCATTTCTGTAGAATGAGGTGCCCCACGTGTGTTACCTTTTTAGGCCAAGTTTGAACATTCTGAGTCGACCTCCACTCCAAAGAAGGGCGGAATAGAGAAATTTTATCAGAATTTTCACTTTTTGGCTCCCTAAATGCCATAATTTCCCTATATTACATGCTTTTTCCTTGTTATATTCCTTACCACACCTACTCGTAATCATTTTGCGCGTGTTCAACCTATCCTGGGTTGTACAATATTGCCACAGTGCAGGCCTAAAGGTATTTGGCTACGCTGCGTCACTCATTTTTCACATACTACAATTATGGCCACCACACACCTCTATATGCACAGCCTGGGAATTTTCACTTGTTAGTATTCTAGATAGGCCTCTTCTCTAACATCCTGACCAGTAGTCATGAACATTGTGCAATACCTTCACTGCTTTTAGGTACATTTTCCCATTGTCACTCGTGTTTCAATTTCTATTTTCTTTGTCAGAAAGGGCACCTCCACCCCATCCAGCCTATTCATATTTCACCATAAGATGACTCTATGGTACCCCAAACTTACACAACTGCAATATATAGATGCTGCATACTTTTTTTTAAATCAAAAATTTCTGGGGGCTGTATTTTGGGTTTTGACCAGATATTTGGTCACTATCAGTCGTAGCTTGCGACCTGCCAACAGCAGAGGCTCAAAGAATCCCTTAAAAAGAATGATTGGTCATGACCTGTTTGTAGTCAGTCATTTGAATTACCATTACAGAAACTTTTAAAACTCTCAACATTATCAGGTGTGGCCAATGAAATTGCATAAAGACATTTCAAAACACATGCATTGCTCCCAACCAGTGAGTAAAGAAAAGCGTGTGAAGTCCAGATTCGTAATTGCTCTGCGTTGTAAATGAAAACTGACCACACTTGTTACTGATAACAGCTGGCTTGCGCGGAGTTGCTAATGTCGGAAAAAAGAGTTAAATTTATTTTTCAAAGGCATGGTAGAAACCCTAGATGGGCCAGATGTGTAATTGTGCCCTTAATTTAATAGCAGAACATGTTTAGTGTATTTAGGAGTGATATGGATACAACCCAATGATGGATAGTGGTGCTGAGGTGGACTTTAGAATATGTCGTCAGAGGCTAAATGAGAGTATCGAACAAGAGGTTTTCTGAGGGTCAACGCAGGGCCTGACTGAGCTGTTTATTAAATTTATGGATGGCAAAGGGTAACTGTTTTATATAATATACTCACTGTAGGCAAAGTACAGCGATTTTGAAGAGTATCTGATGAGTTTTGAGGAAATGAGGGTAAAATTAAGAATGTGAGTCAATTTTTTCCAATTTTTACCTTTTGCACTATATGACTCATGATTCTATAAATTTTCAAGCCTGGTTTTTTATTTTTTTGTACAATTAAAGTAACATGTAGTAGTTAGTAAACAAAATTTGCTGTCATTATGATGATTATTAATTGTATTTTTGATGTTGCATTTAATTTCATCACTCATGTTTCACGCATTTCGAAAGGTTTCATGGCGCGTGCGATAAAAACTCACCCGTTAGGAGTTGGTGACTTGAATGTGTCACAGCCTGGCTCAATGGTGTGTGACAAAAAGGGAGACCACACTTAATCTGCAAAGTTTAACAAAAAGTTTAATAAAATAAGTAAATAATTAAATGCCACAAAAGTAATAAACTATGGTTGTCAGTATGCATGCTGTGTTGAATGAATCAGTCATCAAATCAAATTAACAAACAAACACAGGTCAGTCCCAGTCTGCAGGCCATGGAGAAGAGAGAATCAGATCTGTGAGCAGGTCTGCTTTATAGCTTCCTGAGCCCAGCCTGCTCAGGTGTGCCAGATTGGTGCCTGAACAGACACCTCCCCCACTACCTGAAACAGAAAGCACAGCCAGCAAAAAGAACAGGCCTCTCTCTAGGCCATAACACTCCCCTCCCATAAAACAGGGTTCCAACCCTGGACTGAACCAATGACAAATAACTAATAAACCTACAATAGTGATTTAACATTTTACAAAAATACAAACATTATTTACAAGTTTTAGTTTTACCATTTTGAACACGATCAAATTTGTAGGTTTTTTTTTTTTTTAATACTTACAATAGAATAATCCCATTTAACCTTCCCAACATTTGTCGCTCCTCTCCCCACAGACTCAGCATCTCCAACCTCAGCAACCTTGGTGCCTAGGAGCAATTTAAGAGGAAGGAAAGCAGAGACCGCAGAGGACAGTGCAGCAGAATTTATGGAAGATAAGCAAGGTTCAAAAAGTTACAAATGAGCACGTGATAATGCATCAGCCATAATGTTGTCTTTTCCTTTTATGCGCTCAATGTTTAAGTTGTAAGGTTGTAAAAACAGAGCCCATCTCATAAGTCTCTGATTTAGATTTTGCAGAGAGTTCAAAAAATGTCAGTGGGTTATGGTCAGTCAGTACTTTGATTGGCATCCCAGAGTCAAGATAGACATGAAAATGCTGCAATGCCAAAATCAGTGCCAGCGCTTCTTTTTCTACAACAGAATAGTTCATCTGATAGGGAGTGAACTCCTTTGAAAAGATACTAACTGTACGTTCAATGCCTTTCTTGTCAGCCTGAAGAATAGCACCTAAGCCTACATTGCTAGCATCTACATGCAATGAGAAAGGCTGCTCACAACGTGGCGCTAGCAAAACAGGAGCTGAACATAGCAGAGCTTTTACATTACAAAAAGCTTCTTGACAAGACTCAGACCACACAAATTTGGATTTTGCCTTCAACAGATCAGTTAAAGGAGCGACCACAGTTGAGAAGTTTCGGCAAAAATATCGATAATAACCGACTAGGCCCAAAAACCTCATCAACTCCTTTTTAGTTGTAGGGGCAGGAAACTCATTTATAGCTGAAACCTTGGCATCAACTGGCCTCACATGACCCTGACCCACTACTTTGCCCAAATAGGTCACTGTTGCTTTTGCAAACTCACATTTAGCAAGATTTACAGTCAGATTTCCATCAGCTAGACATTCAAACAAAGCTTTAATACGACTCAAATGATCTTCCCAGGTATCACTGTATATTACCACGTCGTCTAGGTAAACGGCACAGCCTTCAAGTCCATTTACCACCAGGTTCATCGGTCATTGAAATGTAGCAGGTGCGTTACGTAATCCAAATCCCATAACTGTATATGAATACAAGCCAGATGGTGTTATAAAAGCAGATATTTCTTGGGCTCTTGGAGTCAGCGGCACCTGCCAATACCCTTTCAACAGATCAAACTTGCTGACATAATTTGCTGCACCAACTTGATCAATACAATCCTCAATTCTAGGCAATGGATAAGAATCAGGTTTTGTTACAGCGTTTACTTTGCGGAAATCTGTGCAACATCGAGGAGATTTATCAGATTTTTCAACGAGCAAACAGGGAGATGCCCAGCTTGAAGAAGAGGGAACAGCAATGTGATTTTCCAACATACCTTACTTCACTGTCGATAACGTTTCGTTTCACTTCGCAGACTCTATGGAACCTCTGACCAATTAGTTTGGCCTCACCAACGTCAATGTCATGTTCAATCAGAGTAATTCTTGAGGGTGTGTCTTTAAATAATGAGGGATAACTTTGGATTAACTCCATTAACTCTGATCGTTTATCAGCATTCAAATGAGCTAACAAAATATCTAAATTTTGAAGAGACTCAGAATTCTTCAGACAACCACAAAGAACAGAATCATCTGGTGCTGCCACATCCCCCTCTCCCCCTAAAGATGACTGCACCACTGTACAGGAATTCAACACAGGACCTATATCTGAGAGAGAAACATCTGAGACATCAGACTAACTGAGCTGATGTACGAGCATAATACGGCTTCAATAAGTTTGTGGCAGAGCTGATTCCTCTTTCTGCGATCTGGAGTAGCTATCAAGTAATTTTGCTCAGACAACTGACGTACAACTGTGTAAGGACCAACAAACTTTGCTTGAAATGGTGAACCAGTAATGGGCAACAAAGCAAGTACTTGATCCACTTCAGTAAACTGACGTTTTTCAGACTTTTTGTCATACAAATGCTACATTTTGATCTGGGATTCTTCTAGGTTTTGTCTTGCCAATTCACCCGCCAAATAGAGTGTCTCGAAAACCATTCATATAATCAATCAAGTTTGAAGGTGGCTCATCAGTCAACCACTCATCACGGAGCACTGCCAAAGGACCTCGTACATTATGACCAAAAACAAGATCATTAGGACTGAATCCCGCGCTCTCCTGGCACACTTCCCTTGCTGCCAGCAGTAACCATGGTAGCCCCTCCTCCCAGTCATTACCCAACTTGGTGCAGTAAGAGCGCATCAATGACTTAAGAGACTGGTGAAACCGTTCCAAAGCAGCCTGACTTTGTGCGTGATAAGCAGAAGCTTGGTTATGCTTGATGTTTAACTGTTTCAGAATTTGTGCAAACAAACGTGAGGAAAAATTAGATCCTTAGTCACTTTGAATGATTTTAGGAATACCAAATATAGCAATAAACTGAGTTAAGGCTTTAACCACAGATTTAGCTGTAATGGTTCGCAACGGATGAGCAGCAGGATAACGTGTAACCTGGCACATAACCGTCAACAGGTACTCCGAACCAGATTTTGATCTCGGCAAAGGTCCAACACAATCAATGATCAAATGTTCAAATGGTTTATCCACGGCAAGGATTGGAAACAGAGGAGCAGGCTTAATACACTGATTAGGTTTACCTGTTAGCTGACACGTGTGACACGTCTTAATGTAAGCAGAAACATCACGCTTAAGACGAGGCCAAAAAAAAATAGCGCAAAATGTGACGATATGTTTTCCCAACTCCCAAATGTCCAGTTTGGTCATGAGAACACCTCAACACATCATTCCGGTACTTAATTGGCACCACTATCTGGATAACTGGATCACCCACAGTCAACCCCTTGTGGAACCCATTTACGTACCAACACATCATTCTGCAGGAAATACCCAGAGGCAGCACTTTTAGCCTCACTGCTAGGCCTCACCTGGTCAAACATGTCACCCAGAGAATCATCAGATCTCTGCTCAGAAATGAGCTCTTGCTAAGGAACTGGAAGAGAAACAGGAAAATGTAAATGTATTATATCCTTTCCCTCTCTATCATCTGAAGAGCTAGAGTTAACTTTAGACATTGCCCGTGTCACAGAACACGACACAAAAACCTCAGGAAACTCATTTTCACAATCATGAGGTTCATGTACTTCAATGTTAGGCTTAGCAGGGGGGATCCATCAGCCCAAACACGGTTTCCAGCCAAATCATTTCCAAGTATTACATCAACTCCATCTATAGGCAAAGCAGGCCTGACACCTATCCGGACATCACCATTCACCAGGCCACAAGACAGAGTAGCTGTATGCAAAGGAACACAGAGAGTAGTCAAACCCATCCCCCGCACCAGGACACACTCACCAGTATCAGAATCTGGAGAAAAAGGCAGCACCAAAGCAAGAATAAATGAGTCTTTCGCTCCAGTATCTCTCAGGATTTTAACAGGCACTTTACTGTCCCTACCCTGAAGTGCTACCAAACCATCAGACACAAACGCTTCAAAACCAGAAAAATTGACATTTTCAGGCTTAACTGGATCAACTTTTGGTTCTGAAACAGAAATATGCCTAACAGGAGCACTAAGAGCGACTGGTTTAGCATATTTACCAAATGTGCAGCTTTTGCTTTTCAAAACAGGGCAATCAGCTTTCCAATGACCCTTTTCATGGCAGTAGTTACAAACTAGACCCAAACCAACAGAACGTGGGCCTCGGTTAAACTTAGGAGACTCCGGCAGATACATTTTGGCAGTGTGACTGTTAGCTTTAGCATTAGCTTGAAAAAAACTTTTACCAAATTTACCTGAATGAGCCAGCACATATTCATCTGCCAGAGTGGCAGCTTCAGATGCAGTTTTAACTCCACGCTCAGCAATATGAGTAGCAACCTCTGGAGGAATGCAATTTTTAAACTGCTCTAACACCATAACATCACACAGGTCCTTAAATGTAGTAACCTTCAAAGCAGAACACCAGCTGTTGAAATGCTTAGTGAGATCCCTCACAAACTCAACATGCGATTGCTTATCAGATTTCTGCCAGGATCTAAAACGTTGGCGATACGCCTCCGGTACCAACTCATAAGCCTTCAGAACTGCCTCTTTAACAGTATCATAGCTTTGGCTTTCAACAGCATGAAGTGCAGAGTATGCTTCTTGGGCTTTACCTGTAAAAACTGACTGCAGCATAACTACCTGGTCAGCTTCAGGCCAACCTCTACCATTTGCAACACGTTCAAAAAGACTGAAAAATGTGTCTGGGTCACGCTCATCAAATTTTGGCACCAGGCACAAGTTACCTACAAAGTCAAACATTTTTTGATTTTGTGCAGTGGATGCTGCAGGCTAATTTACATTAATATTGCCTGCTAATACACCGGCCTTGATAAGGCCTAATCTGTACTGTTCCATCTCTAACTTTTCTTTTTCTAAAGACTGTTTTAACCTTTCCCTCTCCATGCGCAATTTATCCCTTTCCATCTGTAACAGTAACAGTTCTTTTTGCTGCTTAAATGTTAAGGTTGCTGTCGGAGAAACCAGAGATGTATCAGTACTGTCACTCATAATGGGCAAAACACTTTTCCCTCAAGACACCTTTCAAGAACCCGTTAATTTCCTTCTTCAAACGCTTTTCTCCAAGATCAACATTATAATGCTGAGCGAGCTCTAAAAGCTGCTCTTTATGCAAACTATTGAAAAGCTGCTCAGAAGGGCACTGAACAAAATCAGCAATTGAAGTCATGACAGCAGAATATTAATCTATGAGGTGGAAAGTACATTTTAGCTTCAAAGCCATCTTTTTACCAAATTAGGAATCGTCCCTAACACATACACGTAAATGCTATAGTGTGGACTGATGCTCAATCATCATTTAACATTATCACCATGCTCAATTTATTTAAACTGTCTCAATTGGACAGCACTAGTGCTCCTCACCTGTATGCAAACTGTACAAAAAAAAAAAAAATTTAATTCGGCCAAATAATTCAAAATTACAAAAAGTTCAAATTACAAATTCAAAATGCAAATTATGTGGCCTCCCAAACTAGTACTTATCAAAATTATTACCAAAGTCAAACTTTTTGAACTAACAAGCTCAAATCCACCCTCTATTTTGTAAAGGCAACTACAAACCTTAATAGATGCTAAATACAAAAATAGAGGTGACAAACAACACTAGCTACAGACTAGTCACAAAGTAGCTTCTCGTCATGAGACTCAAACTACAAGATTTAGTTCATTAAGTTTTATGAACAAAGCACCAAACAGTACAAGCAACAAAAACACAAATTTTAGTACAGCGAACACATCACTGTGTACAAAAAAAATGGTAATTTCCCCCATGGTTCCTACCTAAATATTCCTTAGCCTAATCTGGTTGGCATGCCGGGCTCAAGGTGTCACCAAACCCAGACTACTGCAGTAGGCCTGACTTGACCAACCACAATAACCTGAATCAGGCGCACCCCTCCCCAGGATTACCATCAAAAAGGAAATAAATGAAAAAAACAAATGAGGAACCGAAGGAAGGACGACCCAGGTCATCCCAGCAGGAACCTCCTACCTAAACCAGGGAGAAATACCAGTAGACTGACTTCCAACACTCAGAAAATGTGAACACATGCACTTACCCAAACAGAGACTAAACAGAATATGTCTCGTCGCTTGTACTGATTCTTAATGAGGACGGGCCCCCATTTTGTCACAGCCTGGCTCAATGGTGTATGACAAAAAGGGAGACCACACTTAATCTGCAAAGTTTAACAAAAAGTTTAATAAAATAAGTAAATAATTAAATGCCACAAAAGTAATAAACTATGGTTGTCAGTATGCATGCTGTGTTGAATGAATCAGTCATCAAATCAAATTAACAAACAAACACAGGTCAGTCCCAGTCTGCAGGCCATGGAGAAGAGAGAATCAGATCTGTGAGCAGGTCTGCTTTATAGCTTCCTGAGCCCAGCCTGCTCAGGTGTGCCAGATTGGTGCCTGAACCAGCCTGCTCAGGTGTGCCAGATTGGTGCCTGAACAGACACCTCCCCCACTACCTGAAACAGAAAGCACAGCCAGCAAAAAGAACAGGCCTCTCTCTAGGCCATAACAAATGAACCATTCCATAAAGCCAAGATATAGGGCTACCAAAAAAAAGTGTTATTAAGTAATACTGAGTTTGTTATTTTCATCCCCCTGAGCACCATTTCTTGGATTGACTCATATATACAGCGTCCTCCATAATTATCGGCACCCCTGGTTAAGATGTGTTAAAAGCCTTATAATAAAATAAATAAATTAATGAATCTTTTAGACCATCAACTAGCACACTAAGAAAGTAGTCCCACTGTTCATATTACATCCAGCCAAAAGGGTCCCTATAAGGGTTATGTTCATAGAAATATTTTTTATTCAATTTTCAAATTCAATTTTTATTGCAGAAGCATTCTCTCACATTGAAAATGGTAGAAAAATGTAACCTTCAACTCAAGTGAATTTTAAGGGGAAAAAAAATCCCTGACTAAAAAATAATTATTTTTCATTAAATCCACCTGTTCCACAATACCAATTCCTAGGAAATAAATGTTATTGAAGTATTTCTGTCATTTCTACAGTAGTTTACAAAGTTGATCAGAGTATCTAGGAACATTTAATTAGTAATTCATCACTTCCTGTTTCCCTGGGGTATAAATATGACGTGACACAGCGGCCATTTCTCTTATATATACACATTACATTACAGGTTCTTAGCAGACGCTTTTACCCAGAGCGACGTACAAAAGTGCAGAGCTCCTAGGAGACAAGTACAAGTGTTAACAGTAAGTGACAGAACACTTTCCATTGTTACAGATTGTTACAGATTTAAACCAATAACAAAAGGGCAAGGGTAAGTGAACAAAATGGCAACAAGGTCAAGTGCAAAGTCAAGTGCAATAAGGGCACTAAAATAAAATGAGGGCAACAAAAGGGGTAACAGAGTGGCTCTTCTCTGAACTTTCTCTTGAGCCTCTATATCTTTCGTAAAGTATGGTCCCCAGAACTGTACACAAAACTCCAGATGTGGTCTAACGAACGTGTTGTACAAAGGAAGCATATCCTCCTTAGATTTGTACTCAATACTTTTGGCAATGTATCCCAGCATCCAATGAGCTTTTGTAACTGCTACGGAACAATGGCTAGAACCTGTTTGTTTGGTCAACAATCACTCCCAGATCTTTCTCGTGTGCAGCACATTCCAGTTTTAAACCTCCCATGACGTAATCCTGTCTAATGTTTTTATTACCTACATGTACAACTTTACATTTTGCAAGATTAAATTTAATTTGCCCATTTCTGCCCAATTCTGGATTCTATCCAAATCATCCTGAATCACTTTAGTGGACCCTAAACTATTTGCCAAACCCGCCAATTTAGTATCATCTGCAAATTTAACCAATCTGCTCTCAATATTCCTATCAAGGTCATTAATGTAGATGAGGAACAGCAGGGGTCCCAACACCGATGCCTGAGGGATGCCACTCCACACCATACCTAGCTCAGATGAGATACCACTGACCACCACTGTCTGTGTTCTGTCCTATAACCAGTTTTGAATCAACTTCAGAATACCTCCTGTAACTCCAATGGAGCTCATTTTAAAAATTAGTCTCTTTTGCAGTACTGTATCGAATGCTTTCTGAAAATCCAAGTATATGATGTCATAAGCCCTGCTCTGGTTATAAGTCCTGGTGGCCTCTTCAAAAAATTTCGGAATGTTTGTCAGGCATGACCTTCCCTTCCAAAAACCATGTTGGCTATCCCTCAAGATACTGTTTTGGGCGGAAACCAGGGCGGAATTACGGTAGGGTCACTGAGGACATGGCGATCCCATTAAGTTGCCACTACGATTTGATGGTGATGCCATGGCGATTATTAGCGGCAGTATTGCGGTGTTGGCGGCAGCGTTGAGCGGCCAGTGAGGTGCTACTGCGGGGATGGCGATATTACTGAGGTGCTACGGCAGTCGTGCTGCGGCAGCAGGTAGGCTACGTGTCAGCTGTAAATGAGAGGTGGTTTTCGTTTGAAATTCGTTGTAATATTTTGTCTGCTGATGATTTATTCCTATGGTGATGCTACCGAAACGTGGTACAAGAGTTAAAAATGACTTCGCAGTAGCACCCCCATACCCGCAGTGCTCCCGTGGTAGCTCCGTCTAAACACCGCCTTAACTACCACGGGATAGCTGTAGGGTCGACTGTCTACTTTTTTTGGCGATTGCACGGCGGTTGTACTTCGGAGGCATGACGGTGATGGAGGTGCTACTGAGGTCCGTGTACGGCTCCATGGCGATCATGGCAGTGCCACGGCGATTGGTCTAACCTGCGGTGGCACTGCGGAAGTTTTGAACATGTTCAAAGTTTCCTCCGTGCCACCGTGAGGGTCTGCAGTTTTGAAAGTTCTGTGGTGCTACGACAATCAATTGCGGAACTACTGAGGAACCATGGAGATCATGGCGGTGCCACTGCGGCTTATGCCGCACAAGCTCCACGGTGGCACCTCCAATCCGGTGTGACGGGGGCTTTAGTCCTTTTGTTTTCTTTCAATAAATGCTCTACTGAGGTTTTTCCTGCATATCTGCCTCTGAGTGGTGCATTTGGGGTCAAGCCTGTGACACTTGGTTTCTTAAAAAAAATGGAAATCGCCAATCTACAGGCTCAAAACACATTTTTGAATATTCACCTACGAAATCATAATTAAGTATGGGGTCCCTCAAAACATGTCCCTGTAAAGTGGGGTCTTTGTATAGAAAGGTTGAGAACCACTGCAGTATAGCATACTTAATGGACCATTTCAGCATTTTAACCTTCGTCTATGTTTTTAATATGCCTCATTTAAAAAATATTCATTTTACTCTATTTCAGGGGTGGCCAATTCCAGTCCTGGAGGGCCGGTCTGTATGCAGGTTTTTATTTTTATCAGTTACCCAGACTAATTGTGCTAATTGGTTGTATACAAAACATAGATTTGCACATAGTTTTGTTAAAAGAAGAATGTTTTATGTGGGGAGAGAAGAACAGTCTGGTGGTCATCTATGATAATTTAAAGAAATGCAGCAGATTTCAGTCAGATTTCATAAATACTTTGATTAAGATAATTGACCAATTAAAGGACAAACATTGGAGTGAAAACTAGGGACCGATACGGCCCTCATTGCCCATTTCTGCTCTATTTGATGTTAAAGTTCTGTGGGGGTTGCTCCAAAGTTGTCTATAAGTGAAATCACTGCCATTCAGGCATATGGCAGTGATATCACTGACTAGTACATTACTTTGGCAAGCTCCTTGTTGACCTATACCATAAATAGAGCAAAAAAGTGATTATTTTTTATGAGGCATTTTATAACCATGCAGAGGAGGGTTGAAAAATGTTGAAATGGCCCTTAAATAAAAACGTTGTTTCAATGTATAATGCAATGTCTATATACAGGTGAATCAATGTTGATGCAATTCTACATTCTTTCAATGTGGATCATATTATAGTTGAATCAAGGTTGACTTGTTGTTAAAATTGATTGCAAATTCAATGTTATTTCCATTTTGATCATGGCAAGCACTTTCAATGTTTTTTTTCAATATCTGACATCAATGTTGATTGCAGTCTTCAGCCTGACATTATCACAATGTTGATTCAATCATTTTTTGCTACCTGGGACAAATGGTAGGGTCCCAAAGTCTCCAAAAAAACCATCAGGGGCTATCTACATGCCAACAAACTCTTTTGGAGGCATGCATGAAAAAAACCTTTTCTCACTCAATCATAAACCCAACCGTCTGGAGTTCGCTAAGTGGTACTGGGACTTCAACTGGGACCATGTGCTTTGGTCAGATGAAACCAAGATAGAGCTTTTTGGCAACAAACACTCTAAGTGGGTCTGGTGAAACACAAAGATGAGTATGCAGAAAAGCACCTCATGCCCACTGTGATGTATGGGGGAGGATCGGTGATGCTGTGGGCCTGTTTCTCTTCCAGAGGCCCTGGGAACCCTGTAAGGGTGCATGGCATCATAAGCTCTTTGAAATACCAGGAAATTTAAAATCAAAATCTGGTGGCCTCTGGCTGAAAGCTGAAGATGGGTCGTCACTAGGTCTTTCAGCAAGATAATGACCCTAGACATGTGGCCAAATCTACACAGAAATGGTTCACCAGACACAGAATCAAGATTCTCGCCATCTCAGTCCCCAGACCTCAAACCCATTGAAAACCTGTAGAGTGAGCTGAAGAGGAGAGTGCAGAGGAGAGGACCCAGGTCGCTGGATGATTTAGAGAGATTGTGCAAAGAGGAATGGTCGAAGATCCCTCTTTCTGTATTCTCCCATCTTGCGAAACATTATATATATATATATATATATATATATATATATATACATTATACATATATATATATACACACACACCTGTGCTGTTGGGAATGTAACGGGAAGCTGAGTGTGTGGGTGCTTGTGTGTGTGTGTATGAGTGTGTGTATATGTAAATGTGTGTGTGCAGTGCCAGGGTTATTATAGTTAACGAAAACTAAGACTAAAACTAAAACTAGCTGTGAAAAAATAATTTAGTTAACTGAAATAAAAATAAAAATGTCAATTTTTAAAAAAACGAAAACTAAATAAAAACTACAATGGACAATACAAAACTAACTAAAACTAAACTGAATTGCAGATAATATTAGCTTCGTTTTCGTTGATAGTTTCGTTTTCTCCCTCGATTACTGTCCTGTTCAGTCAGAGTTAACCGGTTGCTTCCAGAGGGGGGCAGCATAGCGGCTATTAGCTGCCGTAGTTGCTGCATGCGTCAGCCGAAGATGATGCTTCACGTGCACAATTCAGCCAAAGGGGTCTAGCTGCAAACGCACAGAGGAGTGGAGCTCCACTACTTCTCTAATTCAGCGCCGTCATAAGGGCTCACAGTCCATTGGGGCCCACAAAACCCACAGTAGACGCCATGACAAAATTATTTTGCATAGATTTACCTAATATTAATACTAATGCATCAGAGTTTAAACAAAGCCATTAAGGCATGCAATATTGATGAAATCCATTTCAGTAACCCCCTTCTTTAAAAATGGTTCAATCCATGCTTCATGCTCGTATTGGAAAATTGTCTGTGTGTTTTTGCTGGCGTAGTCGCGAACTAAGGCAGCAAACAGGGATCACCGTCCTTGCAAATATGATGTCCAAGAGCAAACAAACAATCGCACACAAATCTGGATGCCAGAAAAGGCTAGAGAGAGGACAGGAAGAGCAAAGCAGGGGTCCAGAACATTACAAAATTCTTTTCAAAGAGAGGTGAGAGTATTAAACTAGCTCGCTATGTTAGCTGTTCAGGCTGGCTGTTCAGCTGCTAACGTTACGTTAATGTAACATGCAGTCAGCTGAGTAAATAATCGCCTGACAAGAATGACATTACTCAGTTATTAACGGTATCATCTACAGAAAAGATCGGTAAGGTTATCATTCGCCAGCCATCATAATATGCCGTCAAAAAATTTGGTAGCAGCAGCCCAGGACACATTCCTCCGTTCTTACGAGTGGTTACTGCATACTCAGCTCTCTCTAGCTGTAATTGACTGTACACGCTAGGTTTGGCTAGCGAACTACATGTAGTCAGTGCGGTAACCTTAGGTGTAACTTAAATAATCGCTTGTCAAGGCTGACATTACTTTTACCTTAATTGTGTAATAAAACTAAACTGCTACTTTAGCCTGTTGACATAAGTCTTGCTCATGTGGGCGGTAATTTTACAGAGCTTGCCCTCCTCCTAACAATAACAAAATGAAGCTGCGTGCTTAGAGCTATGGTGCTCAGAGGCCCATTTAGATCCTGTTTATTCCAAGACTCAGTAGGTTAGTTCTACATCAGTTGTTCAATGGAACATAACCATAAATGTTTACAAAAGTGATATGAAATGGAACAATTAAACCTTTATGCACTGCTACTTCAGAATCAGTTGTAGTCACTTCATCTGAACCTGACCCAGCAATAGATCCCCACCACCAGCAGTCTGAATATGTTTTTGATGGTTAGTAAATTAGTGAATAAGACAACTAGTAATTCATAATTCACGTATTGATGCTCTCTTTGTTGAGTGGTTAATTTAAAAAAAAGGAAACATTGGGTGTATTGCATTAGGCTCTGTCAAGAACACTGAGAAACAGAAAAATAATGAATAACATCATGATATATTGTCGTTAAAGAGTGGCAATGAAAAGTCTGGGGCGGGGGCCCACACCGATATTCTGTCAGGGGCCCCAGAATTCCAAGCAACTGCCTTGCGCACATTCAGTGAAGAAGATGGTTAGCTCTCAAACATGGCAAAAGCTGCGGAAATAACTGAGCATGAATAACTGTATGGGGTGAGATGGATTGGATTTTTTTTTTCCAGTCATACTAGTATCATCAGTGTCACATGTTCAAAAAGATGATGGTTAAAGAATACAGGATTAATAAAGGACTTGGTAAAAACATTTGCTGTCATACATTCTTTTATCCTCGTCAGCTTCTACAAATTAAGGCCTTCCTCCTAATAGCTGAAAAACTAAAACTAAGACTAAAACTAAATAAAAACTAAACTGAAACTAGTGAATTCCTCAAAATAAAAACTAAACTAAAACTGCTTAATCACTCGTTCAGCTAACTAAAACTAAACTGAAATAAAAAAGCAAACTGTAAAACTAAATAAAAATAAAAACTAATGAAAATTTCAAAACTATAATAACCTTGGTGTGCACACATATTATTAGTTTACAAGATGACTACACTTCCATATGATTGTAACATCCTTCGGTCTCAAAAACAATAACTGACAAAATCCAGTAGCCAAATTGCTAAACAGAAATTACACATCTAAATCGACACCCAGCTGTACTGGAACGTCAACCTCTAGGGCAAATGGATTTGACAGGAAGTCTAACCCTTTTCTTTTTAATGCACAGTCAGTGTATTAAATTTTGTTATGTTTCTTTTTTCTTTTTTTTTCTTCTTCACTCACACTCTACTGTGTCTATGCCAAATATGGTTTGTGGATGAGGAATTAAAGCAATCAGATTCCTATGCGAGACATATTACAAAAACAAACAATAATAAAATTTCTTTGTTGGGATGTGTGGGGTACTACTTCACCGGCAAAAAGAACCAAAATATTGAAACACCACAAGAAGATAAACGCAGATGTATGTTTACTTCAAGAAACCAAACTCTCAGCTGCAGAACACAACAAACTAAGATCTCATAAATTCAGTCAGTTATTTTTCTCCTCATATAATTAAAAAAAGAGGTGTCACGATACTATTCCATAAAAACACACAATATACACATAACCACACCATATCTGATCCTGAAGGAAGATATATAATTATCAATGGCATGATTAATACTAAAAGTATAACAATAGCAAGTGTCTATAGTCCTGATACAGATGAACCAGCATTCTTTCACAATTTTTTTCATCAGATTACAGGACTTCCCAACATCACTTTTTATTGTTGGAGGAGATTTTAACATCTTCATCAACCCAACACAAGAGAGTTCTACAAACAAACATCATACCCAAAACTGGCATTCAACGAGGATCATTCAACAATACATGACAGATCTTGGTCTTGACGATAGTTGCAGACTACAAAACACAACGGCAAAAGAATTTACCTACCACTCCACAGTTCATCAGTCCTTCTCACTAATTGATTATTTCTTTACAAGCAACTCAATGATAAAAGACATTGCAAATCAGAGTTGGGTCCATTTACTTTCAAGTACTTTTGAGAATTGTATGAAAGCATTTTTTTTTACATAGCATAGTGCTTGTATTTGTATCCGAGTACTACCTAATAATGCCTAATATTAGGCATTACGCCTAACAATATTATTAGGCCTAATGCCTAATAATACCTAAAAATAAGTAAATGTACTTGTATCCAAGTACTTTTCAAGTACTTGACCAATTTCTGTCAGGACTTTGGAGACAGATTGGTTAAGAACTTTGAAAAGTACTTGAATACAAGTACTTTAGGCATTAATAGGAAGTACTCTGATACAAGCGCAAGCACTTTGGTATTTAAAAAAAAATATTGCTTCCAATTCTTGACAGTGCTTGAACCCAATTCTGTTGCAAATACTACAATAGATCCAATTTTTATTTCTGACCCGCTCCTATCATTTTCACTCTCATAACAAAACAAGAAACAAAAAATTTCCCAAACAGCGCTTTATTACATCTTTACTCACAGATAATACTTTTGATGCATATTTCAAGAAAGAGTGGGCATTCTTTCTGCAAACAAATGACTCTCCAAGTACCACACCAACACTCCTTTGGGAAACAGCAAAAGCATTACTGAAAGGGAAAATAATTTCATATTCCACCCACAAAAAGAAAGCAGAAAAAGAACTAGAAACCAAATTAGAAGAAAAAAATCTACTACATGATTCACATGCAACTAATCCCACTGAACAAACACTAAAAGAAATCAGAGAGACCAATTTTCAACTAGACAATATTATCAACAAAAAACCCCAATTTTTACAACAAAAATTACGATACAACCACTATGAACATGGTGATAAATCTGGAAAATATTTAGCAAATCAATTTAAATGCTATAAAGAAAATATATTCATCACAACTATTTGAGACTTGGCCGGGAATACATCATAACCAGAAACCATAAATAACATTTTCAAAAAATTCTACTCAGATTTATACAGCAATGAAAGAGAAAAAAAAATGGAAGAAATTGATAACTTTCTGAATAATATTACACACCCATATCTCTCCTGCGATCAAATCGATTACTTGGAAAATGTGAGGTTTTACGAAATGAGCCAAGTGCAAACACCAGTAAAATACAAAAAGGAGGCTTTATTTCTGAAGGGGGAAACCCCCTAACAGTACAAAGTCCACAATCCAAAATCAGAATCCAAGGGGCAAAATCCAGAGCCGTAAACAGGGCACCAATCACAATAATCGTAGTCAGACAAAAATGGGCCAATAAACAAGAATGCGGCAAAGTACAGGGAGAAGGCAAAGCTCGAGGTCTAGGACGGTCCAGTCAAAAAGATAATCACAATGATACAAGGCGAGAGAAGCGTGGCACAGGTAGCAAGGGAAGTAACGATCTGACAAGGAAATGCTACAAACAGAGATCTAATATACATTTCCGGGAGACCACATGACAAAGGAACTCAGGTACAATCAATGGGGATGATAACAATGGAGAGACACATTGGGAACAAACTAATTACATGAAATTGGCCGTAGCCAAAACGCAGACAGGGATCACAAGACAAACCTGTAGACAGATAAAGAGCTCTAGTCAAGGAGTACTAAATTGCATAGATAATGAGAGAGAAAGAACAGCACAAATCAGTTGTGGAGACCCACAGAAACGCAGCAGAGATAATTAGGGAAAGACAAGAGGCGGAGACTAGAATAGGGCGAATGCGGAGAGATCGTTAGTCAATTAGTAAGTGCAGCTATACAATCCCGATTGCTCGTTAGTAAGTTAGTCAAAATATACAAGGTCAGTGTTGGTTAGTAATTATCAAAAATAACAAACAGTTAGTATCTGTTAGTAAAATAGTAAAAGTAAGAGGAAGGAAGAACAGGAGATAATGAAGGAAGATTGAACCCAGGAACCAATAAATCACTCGAAGGAGTGGCGCACTATACTAGGGACTGTGAGCAAAGACGCTTAAGACAAGACGGGGGAAACAAAGTGCAATGCATGGCACAGAAACATGGCATAGAATAAACTGAAACTAAAACATGGAAAATTATAAAACATAGAATCTAAATAACCAAAACACAATACACAATTCTAAGAATGGTCAGACATAAGCTGAAGTCCAGAAACACACAGGTCAGTCAAAACATTGATACAGGCACAAAACTTGATACATGGCAAGGCATAAAACATGGTACATGGCATGGCAGAAAAGCAGAATCACAACAGAAAAACCATTTTCAATTCCAGAATATCAACAGGTGCTGGAAAAAAGGACAAATAATAAATTCCCGATCAAGTTTTACAAACATTTCTGGAAAACCATCTCACCACTGTTTATCAGAATGGCAGATGAAATGAAAATATCACAAACCATCCTCTCACACATGAACATCGCTAACATCTCAGTACCGCTTAAGCCAAACAAAGATCCCACCCTTTGTTCAAGCTATCGACCAATCTCCCTCGTCAACACTGACATAAAAATCATAAGTAAAGCTCTCGCGATTTGGGCAGAATTAGTCATCCAATTTCTCATACACCAAGACCAAACAGGATTCATAAAAGGAAGACATTCATACAACACATGCAGATTATTAAATATTATTCACCAGTGGCAGCCAGCCAGTAGAGGGCGCTGGGGTGCCACCCCCCCTTCAAATATCAAGAGATGATAATTTACTTAAACATCTCAAATATAATTTAGTCATATAATATAAATAATTAGAAGAAATAGAAATTATAAAAATAAATGTGTTTCTCAGTCTGTGAGCGCCTGACAACAGCCCCTAAATATCGGTTCCAAATGGTATTTGGTTGATTTCTCAGTATACATATACTTCCTGGGTGAGGGACGCCGTCCAAACAGTACCTTATGTAATCTCTCAAGGTTTTGGCGAGCACGTGATCCAAGGCTGCTGTTTCATTGGTTTCTTCAGATTTCCTTATGGGGTGCAGTTCTGTGCACCCCAGACACTCCCACTTTTATTGGCAGTGAATTGGTATTGTTTGAATGTTTTTTGATCTAATGTGATTGGACAATTCTCGTGGCTGTCAATCATGTTCACACCCACCGTGACGCTTCATCTCAACTGTTAAATCATCCACCGCCTTTTCAACCAGGTAGCTGAGCGAGATGGCATGTTCAAGTGGAAGCGCGGAAACTGAACTCACAATTCGGTTCAATCCTTCCAGAAACAGCGTTTCTCAAGGCGTTCACTGAAGGAACAAAGGAAAGAAAAGGAGCTTGGCCCGGACCAACCCGATTTAAAGATTCAGCAGCAGACAAGTAATCGTGGACAAGCTTACACCCGGGGCTTCTCCAGCACTTGTTATGACAAATGGAGTTGGCTAGCTGGATGTGGCGTTAGCAGTGCCTTTTATTGCTTTCCCTGTTTGTTTTTCTACTATGGCATATTCCACAGAAAGTGTGACCAATTGCCAACTTTTATTTTTGAACCAATATAAAATGTTCCGTCTCTGTCTGCATGCACGTGTATGCGCGAGTGGATGTTTAGTTCCTGGCCTTCTAGAATTTTTAGAACTCGCCTCTGTGTCCCTCATAAAAAAAGGTAAAAATTTCTGTTTACAGTAATAACGTTAGCAACAACCTGTAATCTTAGTACAGCGCAGCTGTGAATGAGATTTGGTGGCTGCTGACAGGGTATTTAAACCCTAATGTGCAGATGTGTCCGTCAGTGGACACGGAGCTGCAGAGTTATGCACGCAGTTACAATATTCTATCACTAGATGGCCCACCCGGATCAGTTATTGAATTTTCACAAGCAAGCCGAGTTCGAACACGGTTTATTAAATGGACGAGTTCACTCCAATCCCTGGATGGATCAAGCCAACCTTGGTTTGTCTTAAAGGGGTTGGCACATCCATACTACAGGGTGGCCCAAAAAAGTGCCCCTCCTTCCTCTCAGAACTCCAGAGTGGATGAGGAACATGGAAATGAGGGGCAGGATTGACTCATTATCCAGTGTATGAATTTTATTGCCTCAAAATAATCCCAGATAAAAATCTTGTCACCGTTTGAGTTTTTTGAGGGGGACATGTTGGTCACACTTTCTGTGGAATCTGTTATTTATGTATATAAATATGTAATTTACCTCAGCTGTAAGGTGCTGGAAAAGCATGAAAATGAACCTTGAAAATCCTTGAAAAGCGCCTTGAATTGCACTTTGGAGAAGGTGTACGAAGCCTGTAGACAGCATTACAGTTCTGTGTTTTTCAATTTGTGTTGTTTTTTTGTTTTCCTGTTTAACTTTGTTGCTCTTATTGTTTGCATCTTAACAAAACATCAAAATCCCAGTTAGCTGGTGGGCTATCTTTAACATGACCGCTTTTACAACAAGGCAATCAGAGATAGCAGACCTGGCCCCAGCCACGGGCTGACAGACAGTCTGACAGAAACACACACATACACACACACACACACACACACACACGCACACAAAATCTAATATACATTAGATTAAAAAACATACAAAAAAAACAAAATCCTGATGGAACTCCTGGAAATATGCAATACATATTATGCATTACATATTAACCCAGTGAATAAACCAAAGGACAACGGAAAACAGTGTCACTAACTAGCCACATTCGGCTATATTCGGTGTCCAGTGACGCTCCATTTACATGAAAAAACAAAAGTGAAACTACAAGGAAGGACTCCTCGTCGAGGTCCTGAAACACCTTTAATTATACGACGCGATAGAGAAGTTGCATGTTGTAGTGGTGTCGTTCGCTAATATTGCTAAAGGTCAAGGATTAGCTGGGCAGCTGATGAAATAACCATGATTTAGCTTTGGAGCGAGACACCCAGCTGCGTTAGCACTGATAACCCGTGCGTATGCTGGCCACAGTGACCAATTAATGCAGCATTCACCGAAGTCAAAATGTAGGTTGATAATGCTTCATATTAAAGCGTTCGAAAGTGAGGTAGGAAAATAAAGGTCCATCAGGTATGTTGGTAAGCTTACGTAATGCAATGTTATGGTTTAACTGGTCATACTACCATTAATGGGAGCTGGCGAAGGTGTGTCAAAGAGCTAAGACCAGCACCCACTCACACTCCTGGGGGATACTGATAAACACTGAACCAACCACGCAACTTACCAGCGGTGTACAGCATTTGTCTCGACGAGTTACATAAAGGGATGCAGCAGTGTTCAGCCGTCAACCACTCACGCCGCTGAAACTTAGGCTACAAGACTGCTTCATCCTCGCTTCACTAGCCGAATGGGCTACACAAAATACAGGTATACGGACTATTAATTATTATTACTATACTACAAGCTATCTGTCGTCTCGAATATCAGCAATATCTAAGTCGTTTCTTTTCCGCAGTGTTGAAACTTGCCGCCACGGCCCCTGCCCACACAGCATGACATTTGAAGTGCCTTAGCTGGCGAATTTGAAAACGGAAGTTCTGTAGAATGCATCGTGCATAAGATGAATTCAGTTACGGAAATACTAAAAGTCGGAATGCTGTAAATATGAAATCGGATTTTCATGGCTGAAAAATCTGAGTTTTATTTATTTTTTTAATTTTGAAGATAAAAAAAAACGAAATTCCGCGAATTAGCAGAAAAATCAAATCCCTGAGTGATCTGTAAACGTGGACATCCTCAATTCATAATAAAAAAGGTACAAACCCTGATAAAATCTTTGTGCTACATTTACCCTCTTAATAACTGACTGTGTCGACATCAACGTAGCTGTCAGGTGTGCTGCGCCAAGGTAAATAGCGCCCCCCTCAAAATTATTTTTTGCCACCAGCCGCAACTGTTATTCACACAGCTCATGAACACAAAATTAAAGCCATTATCCTCTCACTCGATGCAGAAAAAGCCTTTGATAAAGTTCACTGGATATCTCTTTTAAAGACTCTTTGGAGAGTCATTCTGTCATGGAATTTGGGACCATGTTCCCAAAGAGGTGGAAAGGGACCCAAACGCACAGGCTGAGTAAAAACACAAAAATCTTTAATTAAAATGATAAAGATTAAAATCGTCCCAGAGGGAAGCAGCAGCAAGACAAACCATGGCAGGGCTCAGAAGACAAACCAACAGTATACTGCTGCACCAAAACAGGTGCAGCCCACTCTTAAATACTAAAACTTCACCTCCACCTTAACGAGTAATCGGTGTGGCTCATTAAGGTGGAGGCAAAGAATGCAGCAGGGGGAAGGGCCTGCAGGCCAACACCATGACACATTCATCCAATGGATGAAAACACTATACAGCACTCCTAGAGCAGCAATCATAACTAACGGACTATTATCACAAAGAATTGCACTTCACAGGGGTACCAGACAAGGATTTCCACTCTCACCACTACTCTTCCCCCTCTTCATTGAACCACGAGCAGCAGCAATCAGACAAAATAACACAATCACAGGTATCACAACCAAGCAAATAACACATAAAATCAGCGTTTATGCAGATGATGTATTACTATTCAGGCAAAATTCAACTCAATCTTTAAATGAAATTACAAAACCTATTAAAATATTCACAGATATATCTGACTACTCAATCAGCTGGAAAAAATGAACCATACTACCTCTTTATGGGGATAGTGGGAATGCGGCATCTCAACTATCGCATTTTCCATTCACTACTGGTAAAATCACATATTTGGGCATAAATGTATCCCCCAAGCTGTTAGAGTTGTTCCACCTTAATTTCACTCCACTACTAAAATCAATAGAAGACGACTTGGATCAATGGATGTCACTAGGCTACCACTATCAATCATATGCAGAATTTCCACAATAAAAATGATAATACTACGCAAAATCACTAACCTTTTCAATATGATCCCCATCCAACCGACAGCAAAATGGTTTAAAAAATTAGACTCATTGATAATGAAATTCTACTGGAAAAAAAACCCAGAATAAAACGGTCAACGCTACAGACCATGGAGGCCTGGAAGCACCCCACTTCCAGAACCACCACCTGGCAAGTCAGATCCAATACCTCATCAAATGGATACACTCAGACCATCACCCAATCCACCTCTGGATTGACACAGAACAGACAGACTCCAAGAACATATCATTGGCAGACTTACCCTTCGTTAGCAGTACCATTAAAAAACAGTTGTTTCAAGAATCCTACAATCTCCACAACTCTGACAGCTTGGTGTAATATCAATAAAATGATAAACTTCACTGTAATTCCCAGCACACACACACCAATTTGGCACAACCTGACTTCACTGTAAACAAATCACCTATGATTGGCAATAAATGGAAAGAAAAAGGGATCTCACATCTGCACCATATTTTTGAGGATAACAAATCCCGCAGTTAATTGGAAAATACGACATTAATAAAAATCAGTACTTCCAGTACCTCCAATTAAAACAGTCAATTAAGGAAAAATTTGATCTCACCAACCTTGACCTCAAAGAATCACCACTATTGAATGATTTAATCAAAATTGCAAAATCAAGTAATCCTTTCTCTAAACTTCATTAACTCATATCCTCCCTTGGTCCTGACAACACACCGTGCATTCCCATTGATAAGTGGGGAAAAGCCCTTACTTCTGGAATGAAATCTGCAGGAACATCTACAACATGTCACAAAATACTCATATTAGACTAATCCAGTACAAGGTAATACACAGAACACACATTACACAACACACAATGTACAAAACGGGATTATCAGAAACCGATATATGCACGCAGTGCGCACTCAACACCACAGATCACTACTTCCAACCAACCAGTACAGCACTTTTGGGAAGAGGTAATCACCAAACTACCTGCACTATTTAAATGCAGCAACCCATTAACCCCTTGCATCTGCATATTAGATGAAATGAACTCAATTCCAAAACAAATCACAACACCGCTACTATTATCCTTAAAGGAGGACTATCATGGCTGGGAAAAGTGAGTAATATTATTTCAATATATCATGAAAAGAGCTATGATTTTTGCTCTTTATTTTGCGATTTCTTTAATTTTTATGCGTGATTTTACAAAACTAGTGGACCGCGCCATTTTCACCACAGCAGACCCTCAATTCACCCTCAATCCGCTTGGGGCGCCCCTAATCGTGACGTCAGTGTGGCTGTCAGCGCCATGAATTTCCATTCTCCTGCGGTCCTGCATTGAGATTGTTGAATAACCAAGATATTCCCACTTCCTCTATGGGGCAGACAGACGAGCTTGATTATTACCTTTTTTTTATTGGACACAACTTTAATTTAGAGGTGAACTAACATGAGAGGCCATTTGAAATGCTTCTGGAAAGAAAAGTGCAATTTGAAGTCTGCTAATTACCAGAGAGGCTGGACAGCTTCCATCACCTTGGCATAATTAGCTCACCTTAAATTAATTCCCGCGTACTTTTCCACACCACTTGTTATTTATAAAATTGAATGAAACCACAAGTTAGGACGTTGATGTCCTAAGTGTCACCCATCATGTTTTAGCAAGCTACAATGAAATTGCATCTGCCAATTTGAATTTGTCATGCCAGGCGCTGTTAGCTTTCAAGCGATCCTGCTGTAGTCAGCTAGCTGTATTATATGCCATGTTGAATTTCGCAAAAAGATGGTCTTTTTAAATGATTTGCTCTTGAAGAGATGTGGTGGCTGTGGGTGCCTTTTTTACTTTTCTGTGCTCATTTTATTGTGCCATGTAGGCTTACCGTTAATATGGGCAGAGGCTACTGTTGGTGATGGAGGCTACAGGGTTCGAGAGAGATTCTGAGATGTATAATCCTTGCAAATCTCACATTTAATTTAATTCCTAATTAAATATAAAACTCCTTTTGAAAATAATGCAATGATTTTGTTAACCTTTGTAATTGCATGAGTGTCTTACATGTCAATTATGGGAGACTTTGAAAAGGTTTCAATTTTAACTCACTGAAAACCTACAGGTACCCTGTGCTGTTGGCAGTGGTAGAGGCAGGCGCTGGCGGAAGCGGGCAGAGGCTGCTGTTGGCGATGGAGGATATAGGATTCATGGGAAGTTCTGAGATGTCAAAAATTTGCAAACCTCTTCCAATATTCCTGCCCTTGTATTTGTAATGTTCCCTACCCCTCTGTTTAATTATTTGTAATTCCACAAATGTTCATGCTTCACAGTATTGCTCTTGTTCCAAGAGTTTACTTGTCTGTTCTATTCAGTACATTCCTGTTAAATCCATTTAGTTGTTATAGTTCTATTGAGAACTCTGCCCTGTTCTGAAAACACACACACACGCACGCGCGCTCGCGCACACACACACACACACACACAAACACTTAGTAGTTCCACACATCGAGAGGGTTTATTAATTTGAAACTGATCATCCCCTCTCCCACATTAGTACTCACCACCAACCAGCCAGATTACGATGTACAAAGTGATACTTCTTTTGTTATTTGTTGTTCAAGGTTCACTCTGGTTCACTCACTCACACTTGCACGCCTCCTTGTTTAATTTGTTTATCAACTTCAATTTCTGTGCTGTCTTGTTGTCCACTGTTCAATAAAAATCTTTTTGTTGAACACCTTTCATTGAATCAGTCATTGTATTTAATCTTAGTCAGTCTCCTGGTCTCACCAGCAGTAGGTTACATGTGTTTCATTCATTTTATCTACATTAGAATTCGGAATATCAAGGGCTCTGAAATGTGCGTGGTGGTGCACCTTTGCTTTAAGGAAGAAATGGCGTGACATTGAATGACATTACAGGTCAGCAGAACTTTAACACGGTAAGTTGTGGGTAAATCCAGCTGACCATCGTAATCCAATAATGTAACTTAATAAAGCTAAAATATGTAAACTCATCCATCCCCATGACTGTAAATACAGAGTTAAATTTACTTTACAATTATAGTGGATCAATGGTAGGTATAAGTAGGCCCAGTAGCTCACTGATGCTACCATGAATCTTTCCCTCCAAAAGCTAAGACATGATCTTGGTAGTAAAAGCACCACCTCTATAAACATGTATGTAAATAATGTAATTCATAAAGAGAAATGTGCGGCAATTGTGTAAGGTTTAATTTAATATTTAATGTTCAGTAACGCAATCGCTGCTGTTTGTCCCATAGGAGACTGACAGCGCGGCGTTTGTTTGGAACTGTAGCGCTTCCCCGCGAACCACGTGACCACTCGAACAATGAAGTCAATGGGTGTCGCCACTGTGAGTTATCTACCGCTCTGGTTTTTACTTAACATTTGGCCATGCAAAAACTAACATGCATTAACATTAAATACATGCAAAATTAAACATTTATTTTATTTATATTTTAACTTCTATTTAAATTACTTTTTAATTTTATATTTATTTTTTTATTTTCCGGTAAAGTTTATCATTTTGAAGATACAAGGTTTTATCAGCAGGCCGATGATATGCTTCATGATAATGTTGCGGTGCATGAAAACTTACATTTTCATTGTAAGTTTTATCATTCCTAACATTACCAGGATTTTTAGGCAGAGAAGAAGGAGAAGGGCCACAATTACATCTTGTGCAGATGCTGCAATTATTGCCACTTCACTCGTTCATAGGAATGTCTGGGTGTGAGACAGCCTCCAGGTTCAGTCTGCCAGCTTCTCAAATATAAAACCTCGTTCATTTACCGTTCGTTCGCTGTTTATGTGACAAAATAAGCTAAATGGTTGCAGATTTGATGACGTTAGAGACGCAATGTGTAAGAAAATCCGATCAGCCTGTTTACACGGCGGACGCATTGGCACATATCTGATACATATATGATTTATTTCCACATATGAATGAGGCCTGCATCCGATCTCAAAATATCCAAAAGCATGCGTCTTTTTCCTGTTTACACTGTCAACGGGCATATCCAATCTTTGCCACATAAGAGCAATAAAATCGGAATTGGGTCCCATTACACTGACAATGTAAATGAGGCCTTTGAGATTGCATGCGTCATGCACATGAATGCATGTGGCAGCCACGATGATGTCATGATATCGCAACTTCTCATGCCACTTGTGGCGTGAATGGCGGCCTCCTGGAAACAGCAATTCTGGCTAATCAATGGTCATTTAAAAGAACAGGGGGTATGTATGGACAAAAAATCGACCGTGGATATCATGTTGGAGTTAAATACTGTAAGATTAAGTCAAAAAAATGTAGGTCAGTATAGTCCTCCTTTCACTATCACCAAGAAAACAATACTGCTAAAGTGGAAAAACAAAAATACAGCTTAAAATATTTCAATCGTTAGACCTATTAGCAAAACAATTGTCAATCGAACACTACTCAGCCCTAAAAAAAAAAAAAACAAATGCAACAATTTCATAAAAAATGTTCATACTTTCATAGTATTATTTCACTCAACTAATGACTCCGCACGCTAAAAAAAAGAAAAAAAAAATCATATATCACCAGCCATGAAGAATTTTTCCCATCCTCCCCACACTCACTTAAACTAACACTGCATAATTACCTTTTTTTATTATTATTCTTTTGTTTTGTTTTAAATAATAAAGTATACTCATCACTTTTTTCCCCTTTTCTTTATTTTTTCCTTCCTTCTCCCTTTTGTTTTAATAATTATTGTGATAATTGTTAATTTTCTTAACTGTCATGGTTGATATATCCTGTCACTCACTGTTTCTTTGGGCTCCATCCCGTTCTGTTCCTCCTCCTGTCTTTGTTTTTCTTTGGAATTTTTTTTTATTCTTCTCCTTCCAAATCATCAAGCAGTTTGTTTGTTACAAGGTTGTTTTTGATCAAATGTTGTATGATTGGGATTATCCCCCTGCTGTTAAAACCTTTTCCTGATACCCTTCCCTCTCAGAACTATCACTATGATCACTATGATAATAAAAATAAAGCTGACCTCCCAAGAGGGGGCAGGGGTGGTGGCGGGAAGAAGTAAAAAATGACAGAATCACAGTAAAAACGGTAGAAATCTGTAAAACCTTTCTCTCTAAAAGCAGGAAACAGATACATCTTTGACTACTGCCATTAGCCAAAAGGAAATCTAAAATAAATGAAGAGATTTTTCAGAATCTGTCTCTGGCAGCATGTTGCTCTTCATTGACCTAAAGCCTCTTCGCCAAGCAAAAATTGATTTCCTCCTCAAATTATATATTAGTTTCACACTTCATTTCCGAAGAGATGCAGGTAACATACAAATGGAATTAAAAGCACCGAAAAATTCATTAAAACTCTTCAACCTCGAAACTGCAAACCAATCTTTGCAAGACTCTGATGGCCCACAAACCAAAAAAAAGATGAATTAAGAATCATGGAGCAAAAAGCATTGTAGAAAGAACCCTACAAATTGGCATGAATAATGCTAATACCACCACTGCTTGGTAGAACATTCTGGAACTCACATTAGTAGTCTTTGATCTTCCATAACTTTGTCTGTGCTGTTGTACTTTTTACTGTAGAACACTCCAGACTGCAGGATCTTTCTTGCTGGGATTTTTGACACCGTTTCTGAAAACTCTTCGACCCTCAGCGTGTCTCTCGTGTACTGTTCCTTTTGATTTAAAAAAAGCCAGGGTCATACCTCTTTATAAAAAAGGCGATAGTTTCCTTCATAATTTCTATCATCCCGTCTCAGTTCTGTGTTGTGATCTGTGATTCTGCATGCCATGTTTTAAGTTCTGTGCCTGGCCAAGCCATATTTAGGATTTCTGTGTTTAGTGACCACTGCCTGCCCTTTGACCATTCTTAGGATCATGTATTGTGTTTTTGGTAATTTAGATTTCATGTTTTATTATTTTTTTCATGCCTCAGTTTTCTATGCCATGTTTTCATTTCCATGCTTTGCACTTTGTCTCCCCTGTCTTGTCATGTGTGTATCTTTGCTCACGGTCCTTTGTCTTGCGTTCCACTCATTCGGGTGATTTATTGGTTTCTGGGTTTCAATCTTCTTTCATTATCTCGTGTTCTTCCTTCCTCTCTCTTTTACTGTCTTACTAACACATACTAACAGTTTATTGTTTTTGCTAATTACTAACCACACTAATCTTGTGTATATTTTTGCTAACTTTCTAACATGCACACGGGATTGTATAGCTGCACATACTAATTGACTAACGATCTCTCAGCAGTTGCTCAATTCTAATCTCCGCCTCCTTGCCTATCCCTAATTATCTCTGCAGCAAGTTTCTGTGGATTTCCACTTATACTTTGTGTTTTCCTTTTCTTTTATCTTGGCACTTTAGCACTCCTTAACCGGAGCTGTTGTTTTGTACTTAGGTTTGTCTTGTGATCCCTGTCTGCGTTTTGGCTACAGCTAAATTCATGTAATTAGTTTATTCCTCATGCGTCTCTCCCTGATCATTGTCACCATTGATTGCACCTGTTCTCCCTGGTCATGTGTTTACCGGATGTGTATATTAGATGTCTGTTTGGTTCACGCTCTTGTCAGATCGTTGTCCCCAGTTTTCTCGTGCCACGTTTCTCGCCTTGATTTCTCAGTGCTAATCTTTCTGACTGGATTGCCCGACTTTTGATTTTTGCCTTTGTGATTTTGGATTACTGTTGCATCTGTGTGTTTTGAGCATTTTTCTGCCCGACTACGAGATCTGTTTGCTGCCCTGGTAACGATTCGGATTACGTCCTGTGGATTCTGGCTTGTCTCTCTGATAGTACTATTGCTGTGTACCAGACCCATTTCTGTCCGACTACGATTACTGTGATTGCTGCCCTGGCTTTTGATACCATTTTTGCCCAACTGAATTTTGACTTTTGGATTGTGGACTCTGTACTGTTTTTCACCCTGCGGGGGTCACCCCCTTTACAAATAAAACAAGCTCTACTGCATTTCCTGGTTCTCGCATCTGGTTCCTGATCGCAACACAACATTCTGCCTATTCTGCCAAAATCCCAGAAAGTTATTTACAAACAGTTGTATGTTTACCTCAATGTAAATGACTTGTTGTACAAATTAGTCTGGCTTCTGTCATGGCTATTCCACGGACGCAGCCTTGATGCATTTGGTTGACAATATAAGATTCAATAAATATAAGATACAAAGGGTTGTACACTGACGTCGTATTACTCGATTTACAAAAGGCATCTGACACTGTAGACCACGCTATACAGGCTCACAAACTTGGTAGAATTGGTTTAAACACAGCATCTGTTCATTGGTTTAAACTAGGCTTATGCTGTCGGAGGCGACGGCTTTGGGTATATCCCCCGAACACGCCAAATTCTCCAATTCCCCAATCCTTGAACAGTCCTTGAATAGATTTTCATTTGAACTTTAATTTCAGGTCAATCGGACAAATGGTTCTGAAGATATGGCCAAAATGGTAATTTTCCATCACAAAGCGCCACCTGGTGGCAAAATATTGAACCATACAGGTATGATGTCATCATGTGACACTGTGAGGTCATGGCCTTGCAGTTGCACATAGTTTCATGTCAAGTGGACAAATAGTTCCAAAGATATAGCAAAAATGGTGAATTTTATGTGACAAAGCTCCTTGTGTCAAAATTTTGAACCAAACAGGTATAATGTCATTGTGGGACACATCCTCAGGTCATGACCTTTCATTTACACTTGATTTGAGGTCAATCGGACAAATGTTTCCAGAGATATGATAAAAACAGTGATTTTTTCAGTTTTTGGCCCCTGGTGGCCAATCAAAAAATCTTAAATTGTCCAAAATCTAATCAGTTCTTCCTCTTTAGGATACCTACTTACATGCAAAACTTAGAATTTCTAATTGAAATATTACTGAAGTTATCGCGTTAACACGTAGGGCAGCATGGCGGCGGCGGTCGGACCAAAAACATAATATCCCTGAGGATATAATTAACAAATGTAAATCATCTTTAAAGAGTATCACTCGCGGGGTTTCTCGGGGGTCCATTTTAGGGCCCTTGCTCTTCATGGCGTATGTAAATGACATGGTTCAATCTATTAATTGTGATCTGTATCTCTATGCTGATGACCCAGCTCTGGTCATCAGTGGCAATAGCCCCAGTGTAAGGATCGACCGAAATGGATTTTTTAGGGCCGATGCCGATACCGATTTTTTTCCATCACCCTCAGCCGATAACCGATAATGGACTGCCGATTTTCTTGTGCCGATATTTGTGGCCGATACCGCTTTTGCTCCCTCAATTTACATCAAAAAAATGACACAATGATAAAAAATATCAGAGGTCTCAGGTTAGACAAACATTTATTGAAAAGTTTCAACCAGCCATCGATGTGATGGCTGCTCCTCCCCAGTGAGACGCGCAGCCCCCCCCAAACACACACACACACACAAACACATCAGCTGAGCAGACGATGACCGAAAAACTCTGTTACCGCTGGATTGATAACGACAGCAAACAGCTCTGAATACGTTTTCACGAAACACTGACACAAATTAGTACTACATGTAAAACATTTCTCTCATTTAAGTTCTTCTAGCGCACGCCAAACGCCTCTCTGATAGCAGGCGTGGCTGCGCCACTCTGCTCTGAGGGAGAGAGCACACAGCAGGGCTCGAAATTAACTTTTTTGCTTGGTAGCGCTGCGCTCCTAAGTTCAAAAAGTTAGGAGCGCGAGCAAAAATTTAGGAGTGCACAAGCCAAAATCAAAGAAGCACCAATATATGTATTTTTTAATGTTTAAAGAAACTACAATATAACACTTCACATTAACAACACAACTGTCTCCAACAAATGACAATTATTAAACAATATGAGGGTCTTTAGTTGATTGATTAACAAAGGTTTCCACTAAATTGGCTTTATGCCATATCTGGAGGCCAGGATTTAAAATTGGGTCTCCTTGCTCTCTGCCCTTCCATCCATCTCCTCACTGCGTGTGAGGCATCAAATATGTCCAGAGGACCCTCCACACTGATCCCAATCAAATCTTAAATTGCATTAGGGTTGATTGCAGATCTGACGCAAAGTCCTTTTTTGCCTCAATATTGCAATATGAATCAGTCCACAGCGGTAACTTTGCTATTTGTTGGCTTATTATAACATAAGCAGGATATGTTTGTTTTAAGATAGCCGATGCCACACGCCCAGGCGCGTCTCTAGGACTAAAGATTGGTGGGGCCCAGAGCTCCCCTTAATTACTAACCCTGACTTGCACGCAATCATTCGCATAATTGACTAACAATACTTCCAGGATTTTCCTGGCTTTTTTAATGTTTTTTTGATTTTTTGCGGTAACTTTTTCAAAAAGTGGCAATGAAAGTCGCAATGTCTTGGCAATATTTTTTGTCCGCGAGAAATTTGCGTGGATTGGTTGAATTTGCTTTAATAGTTGCAATCGCAACATGCAACTTCTTTGAGGGACTGAGCAATAGATTCACTCCGAGAACACGCCGGTACGGTATGATACATTTCGGTACAGCGACAATCATTAATCTGGAAGCGTAATTTCGTGCATTTAAATCAGCGTTATTCAGAATTGCACATAGACGTTTTAAATGGTCTTATATTTTATTTAAACAAAACGATCATGAAACGCCAGTTAAATCACTTGATGAGTGGAAAAGGTAGCGCAGACGTTTGAGAGCAGTTTGTCTTTCATAAAGCGTTGAACAATTTTTGAGTGGCCAGAAAAATTATTTAGATCTGAATTTATCCCATTATTTAGGCGTCAATTGATCTCACGGAGGAAGAAACCGTAGCTTCGATTGCCAGAGGATTATTGTCAAAACTGGAAAACGTGTTAATAACGGAAAATAACTGAGTACAAGCCAGGAACAATCATTGACGCAAAGGCATGGTCCGGGCTCCACCAATTATCACTTCCAGAGACGCCACTGCACACGCAATTGTCTTCTAATTTCGGCACTTTCAGGAAAACGTTGCTTGTACTTGCAAATATATTAACGTTTACCGGTCTAAAGACGCACTCTAAAAATGTTAATGATTTTTGCAGATAGGATACTGAAGATATGAGCGAGGAAACCGAGACGGAGATTTTAAGGCTGCGCAAACGCCGAGCCGCGAGGCAGCATATTTTGATAAGTTGCAACTAATAACAGAAATACGGATCTACTCGTTTACGCACAGGTGTCACAGTATTTTCTGTGTTTCGTGCTTTCTCCATGTTTGGAAGGATGTTCACGTTTAAAGTGTTTGGACTCAATTGATAACGCGCTGTTAACAGCCAGATTCGGGTCGTTATCATTACAATGAACACGGTGCATGTTAAAACGGCCAGCTGTGGTCCTTGTTAGAAATATGATAAGGTTGTAGTGAAACGCCCCCTAATGGACAATTATAGTCAGGCAGAGATTAGTCACCAAAAGGAGGACCCCTTTTTTCAGTCAGAAACTGGCTATGGGTTGTGGCTGTTTGGTCGGCGCATTTTGGGTTTTTAATTTGCGGAATCATCTCTACTTCCAAGTGTTATATGTGCGTGCAGCTAAGTGTAAGTAACTAATTTCTTTTTATGAGTATTTGGCTGAGTGATAGTTATTTCTTTGATGTTTGTTTTATTGCTAGCATAGTATGACCTTGGAAAATGTAAGCTAACTAGCCTAGCTAAACTGTTTTCATTATGACCATGCGGTAGTTGATTGCGTGGCAAGTATGGTGTCCGTAATTGTTTATCGCGTTGTATTGACTTTGCATTAATCGTTGAATTGTGTAGAATCATGCAGATTGTGTGTGTCTCAGCACTACCTGTAACAGTTATGCATGTTGCAAGTCTTGATGAATAATTGTATTCTGTACAGGAAAGTTACTTTAAATTGAATCCCTTTTGTTCCTTTGTAGAAACCACATTTGTAATTAACACTGACAATGAGATGGAAGAGAAGATTAAACAACTTCTAGAAGTGGATACTTGTTTTATCGTGTTCTTGCCGGACATGCTGTAGGGGGTGCCAGTCAGCATCTGGGACAAATGCATAATCCGAGTTTTACAATTCAAAACAGTGCACTTCACCTTCTTATATCCTGAGCCATTCAACATTTTGATGCAACACTTTGCGAGAATAATCAACTGATTTTCGCTGCCGATTCATCCGAATCACCGTCATGATTTTCAGTTTCAGTAACTTTTGATACCGACTCGACTTTTTTAACGTTAACAGTACCAAAAAAAAAAAAAACAAGAAGTCTTCCATCGCTCTTCGTTCCATTTTCAGTCCAAATCTTGCGCATAGGTACAATAGTAACTCTCATTCCCGCGAAATGGATTGTTTTACGGCTAATATTAACAATTCTAGAATCAGTACAGAGGTTTACGACGTCAACCTCCCCTTTGATTGGTCAGAATGGTCACTGGCAGCTCAACGGAACACACTGGGTGCGCTCGGCTGCGGTATGTCCAGTAGATTCATGCGCTCCTCCAAGACATGCGCCCATCTTTATTTAAGCTGCAGCGGCGGTTGGCATGCCGTCTGACTAGCAAATGTATCTGAAAAGAGGCGTTTAATTGGGGGAAAAAGCGGTCGCACAGGTGCAACTATATTAATTCGAAGGTCGCACAGTCTTAATTTTGTTCGCAAGTTCGAGCCCTCCACATACACACGACACGAAACGCATTTAACCTCACCCCGGTGTTCGCTGAATTAAACTCCTACGAACACCATAACAACATTGACATTACTTAATCCTCAAACCGGTGTTCGTTACATCTGTACATATCAGCCCACAACTACGTCAACATCTCCCTAAATTCAATGGTAAGCACTTTTAAAGACGAACTATTCAGCCGCATTCCCGTTTTACTGACCCACAAAATTAAATATGTTTGCAAGCACGTGTACTAATTGGAAATTACTTGGCATTCATGTTTCCTATTTCAAAGTGGGTGGCAATATTTCAACTAAGTTTAACAGTGAGAGGCTAAAAGAAATTTTAAAACACCTTGTTCTGAAGCAGCCATTGCGCTCACCACTCTTCCAGTAGAGGAGGAGTAATGCGTCTACATGTGTTGCAGGGTCTTCCGGCAAGACAGAGCCACCCCTGGATGCCTGTCTGTAAATCATGCCGCGGAAATATAAATCGGCGATCCCACGCGCGAATCGGCCGATGCCGATTCTGGTAAAAAATGTATGTATGTATGACCGATGTATCGGTCGATCCTTACCCCAGTGTCATTCAAAACCAACATTGCTCTGAATTAGAATCTGTTAACACATGGCTTGTAGCAAACAAATTGTCAATTAACATAGACAAAAGCATTGTTTGCTTCCAATCAGAAACTAGCTAGACTGTCTACTCCAAATGTCACCTGCAACGGTATTGATGTTAATTCAGTGAAAACAGCTGAGTATCAAGGTGTAACATGGGGCCAAAACATGTCTTTCTTTACTATTCGCATTTAAAAAGAAAAAAATCAATGCCAGGTTGAAGTTCTTGTATGGAAAACAGCTATTTGGTCAGAAAAGAAAGAAAAATATGAAGCTCTGCTCTCACTCAATCTCTATTTGACTATGCCAGTAATTCTTGGTACAGAGGACTGACAGTTAAACCTAAGCTCTACAAACTGCCCTAAACAAAATTGTCAAATTTATCTTAAACTGCAATCCTGGGTAAAGCGTTGGTTTTTCTGAATTTAAAAACTACAGTGGCTAAATGTGGAAAAGCAAATAAACCATTTAGAACTCAGCAACATGTATAAAATATTTCAAGGTACAGAGCCTTCTTATTTGAGAAATGTTGAACAAGTGAGCCATACTCACAATACTCGCAGAAGTAATATGTCTTACATCGCCCCCTTTATAAAATCTCAAGGTGCTAAAACTTTCTAGTATAATGGAATTAAGCTGTGGAATGATCTTCCTGTAAGAATGAAAATGTCTCAAAATTTGCAAGTATTCAAATGAAATTGTATCACTGCTTACGGCGAATGGAATCAGTATCCTCCAGTATTTCTGCCTTGTAATCAGTATGACCTCTTCTTGATTGGTTCTCTTTTCCTGTGCCTTAAATTCTGCTCATATAACTCGTCGAGGGTGGGGGTGTTACAACAGCAGTAATTGCTAGCAAGGGCATGTCATCTTGTGTGGGATTAAATAAAGGTGCATTGTGGAAATAAGATGAAGGTTTTTTCATACCTTTACTTTTTACTACTTATCATAGGATGCCACACTAATTAATGTAGACTGTGTGGATGTGTGATGGGTTATACTATGTTTAATCTTAGTATTTGTGCCGTTATTCTACTGGTCATTGTGTTTTTTCCTTATGTTCTGCTTTATTGTCATTTTTATTATGGTATGAAATTATCTCTATTTTGTATAGAGATAATAATTTAGTATATTATGTGGCATTTTATTATGAAATAAATCAAATCAAAATCTCTCATTGTTTATACACTGAATAACCATCACAAACCATGTAGGGCTGGCTTATTTGGTAATGGCACTGCTCCTAGTGCAAAAGTGAGTACAATGGCATCATATCAGGAGACCAGTGAATACCTGCTGCTCAGGGATTGGGAGGGATACAGTTGGTTTGGATTAGTGCAGTTTGCTGCTCAAGCCTGCTGGTCGTCTGGGTACTGGTGAGTCGTGAGCTCATGTTTAAGTTTCCTCCGCCCTCATGCTGTGCATGCAAAGCATGAAACTGAGTGAAAAGAAGCAACAATTGGCAAGCGGGTGTTTTAACGGAGACTCTCCAGAAAGTCATATTTGAGTTCGCTTGAACACAGTCTGCTGATTGGACTTTCCAGGTTCTGGTAGGACTGGAGATTCCAAATTAATTAAAAAAAAAATGTGTGAGGCTGGTAGGCTATTGAGTAATCAGTCATATTTTTACTACCATTCACAATGCGCCTTTGAAGAACAAAGGGACAACAGCATCTGTTTAATTGAGTACTAAATCCACTCTGAAAATAAGGCTGTACCGAATACTAGTTCATAACATTGACAATGAAATTTTAAATCAACATTGGAATGCTAGAGATTGTTTTTTTTTTTCTTGCTTGTATTCATTCTATTTAAACTCTGTATTTCTTTTTTTATTTCTGCACTGTTTCAGGCAAAGTGGAGGCTATTCTAATATTATTAGTAATATATTTTTTGTGGAATTACATTGCAGCGATGACTGCTGTAACATTCAGATGCAGATGTTCAGATGCACGGAGTGCAGGAAGTTGAGGACTGGACTCAGGTGCAAGGATGGACTTGGTTGTATTTAATACACCGACTACATGGCAGAAGGCACAGACCCTGCAATACAAAATAATCAGGAAACTCTTCCTTAAAGAACACTGAGTAATACAGTTTCTGGGCTATAGCTGCAGTTATAATTTATTACAAGTAAGAAAACAAAAGGGAATGGGGTTCCTTAATAATTAAGTGCTGGCATAAACATAAACACCACTAAGCTTAAAGAGTTTAGAGTTAGAACCGCAAATCCGGAGAATAAGTCTATACAAGAATAACAATGCCACACAGGCATGGATTTACGAGACTTCACAATGAAACAGGGTGAGGCTCAGTCTTAAATACATACTCATACCACCCAGTGGCAATGGACAACAGGTGCAGATGATAATTGAATAATGAGGCGAAACGCAGTCCAGGTCTTAGAAGACCGGTCAGCTGGACGGCTGGAGGCGTGGCCTGACAGCTGCAAATGTATTGTTTCTGACTTTCGAGATACAAAAATTTCCAATTACTGCGGAGCATTGTGATGTCCAATTCCAAAAGTAAGAATTTATTGAAAACAGATAAATGTAGTAATTTCCAAAATTCACAACATGTTTTATGTATTGACATATTCAGCTTCAATATTTGTTCGCAATTGTTGCAGTTCTGAACCAATTTTTTTTGCAGCAATCCAAAACTGTTTGCTTCCCGCTTGCCTCAGGTGCACATGTATCAATGAGGCAATATGCCAGAAATTTTACATTACCACAAATTACTTTTACGTAACCACAGTCACAAAAATTCCAGCTATTTCACTATTTTGGCTGTAGCACTATTATAATAAATGACCTTACAAAAAGGATGTAATTAAAGTATATATCTGCATTAACTTGGCGCTTGGTGCTCCACCATGACGTCATCTTCTCACAATAACCACTGTCAAAAAATGTTGGTTTGGGACATTTTAAGATCGTTGATGATAATGAGGGGCTTGACTGTCTGTCAATTTCATCATTATTGTGTGCCATTTATTGGATTAGCCTCTTGGCTAGATGTATTTGTGTTGATGAAATGGATGAGCTACATTCATTAAAGAAAGGTGATTTAATAAAGAGTAGCAAGTTTAATGCGATTAATCACTTTTTTATGTTGAGGTTTTAGTCCAAGGACTTTTTAAATCTTTGGGGTGATAACGTCCTGCGGCTCATAAAACAGTAATCTAGGCTTGGAAGTGATACTGTTCTGCATCAGTGCCTCTTTGGGTTCAACATAATTAAGGAGTTTCCTATTTTGAATGTAAAAATTGCTTAAACGGAAAGTAGAATTCAGAGAAAGTTTTTGATGATTAATTTTGTATATAATTGTCATCCGTAAAATATCACTTGTAGTACATGCTGGTTTTTTTGTCAGTGGTCTTTTGGTCTTTCCTTTATTAATAATTTCTTTATAATTGTAAGCGTAAATGCATTTGGTCTTAGTTATTTGATGAATAAATAGTATGATGGTAAATCAGACAATCTGAAATGAGAGCAGCTTGAAATGAATCATGCGTAAAAGGCTTTTAAATGTGGCAATAACTGAATATCCTGTAAAGCCAATATTTCTCAGATTTGGAGTTCAACAGATTTAAAAACAGATAAAGCAACAAGCCTGATAACTTTCATATGTTCTACAGTATATAAAACCGGGAAGATAAAATGAAGAAAAAATAAAGGACTGCAAAACAATCATTATCTTTTTTTGTAACCGTTAATGGTTTACTTGATTAGTAGGCCTACTCGTTTAGCCAACAAATCCTTTGTATCCGTAATTTACAGATACATACTACACAGCCAAATTATTAACGGGGTAAATTCAGGTTGAATAACTGGCACGCTGATAAAACAATGACTTGCTAAAATATGAATCCTACGGCATATGCCCTGATCACAAATGACCATCGCACTGTTCCTCCATGGAGCATGACAGGGTCTTGATTACAGATATCTTCAACACAATACACAGGTCTCACAAGGCAATTAAAGGACATCTAAAGTTGAGTCCCATTGTTTTTGTTTATCAGCTAATCACCGAGCCGCACCTGCGCAAACGAACCGAAATAGAAGGATTATCTACTCGTGCACACAAAACATTGGTTTATGAATCAAATTGGTAAAGTGATAATGCAAGATGTCAACAAAAGCAAGAGATGTTATGATTCTGCCTCCTCTGTGCTGTCCTTGTGCTTATTAGTGCTTGTGCATTACTTTTGTTTTATTTTTCAGCTTTCATTTCCGCCGTCTGATGATCGATTCCCTCTGCCAAACTCCAGTGATGTCGTGACAGCCTTCAGTTGCCTGCGTCTCGTTGTCCAATCAAGTTTCCTCTTTCGTTTTCGGCTGAAGTATTTCATTCATTGCTTCCACCTGTGCTTAATTCTGGGTCTCGCGAACCTCTGAGTGAATGCGTTCTCTGATTGTATATATTTTGTCATGTAGTATTAACCTTAATTAGCTCATTAGCGAGTGCGTGTGTTCCTAGCTTTAGTAATTCCTGCCTAGGCTGTCTTTGATTAACTGCGTTTAAAGCCGTGCTTTCCTTTGTTTCTCTCGTGGTGCTTTTTACTCATCACGTTTAGGTTACCTTAATCTAAACTGTCTAGTTTGATTGATGGTCTCAGCGTCTTCTCTCGAGTCATTACCTCCGCCAAGGAGGTTATGTTTTCGCCTGTTTGTTTGTTTGTTTGTTTGTCTGTCTGTTAGTTTGTTTGTCTATTGGTTTCCAAAATAACTCAAAAAGTTACGGACAGATTTTGATGAAATTTTCGGAGAAGGTGGGTATTAAGTCAAGGAACAGGTGATTAAATTTTGGCATATCTAGGCCAAAGTACTGCTGAGACATATGCCAAAGTTCAAGATTTCAAGTCTTTCCAATGGGCTGGAGTTCCAATCGCCGTGCTTTTGGGTTTTGCTGCCCCCTGGCGGAGGTCTGCGCTCTCTGAGTGCTTTTCTAGTTATTGTTAACCTAGTTCTCGTGCAATTGTTTATGAAGCCAATGTGTTTCTGTTCCAGTCAAGATTGCTTTCCGAGTCCCCTGCCTCCTCTATTGACTTTAAATGTGGCAGAGATGGGCGGAATCACAGAGATATAAGAAAACTAGAGTGGGCAATCCTGTCGTTTCCGTGGCAGCACGCCGCCGCCATCTTGTGTATGTATACCGGGGAAGACGTTCAATGGAAAATGCAGTATAACTGGCTTAAACCGTGCTCGAAAATAACGAAAACTCGCTCATACGGGACAACAGCTAATGTTCCGATTTCTCTGTAATGTCTTCCGATTAAATAAACATCGAATACACCGGATTTAAAAAAATATATTTTTTAAAATAAATTTTGCTGTTTGATTATAATTCCTTATTTGTGTCAATTTTTAGTACGGAAAGATAAAAAGAACACGAAAAACAAGTCTCTAAGTCGTCGACACCCATGTTTACATATAACTCATTGGACATTTATACATACACTAGATGGCGAAGCTATTCTGCCGTTTCCATTTTGGTCCGGCCCACACGTCGTCCACTCTAGTTTTCTTATATCTCTGTGGGCGGGATCATCAGACGGAACCTTGTTTGACTCTGCATGGTGAAATCGTAACGACTTGTGCTTTCTTAGTATTTCCTTTGTATGATTCCCGAGTCTTATATTTTTCTGCGACTAGGTCTTGCCTGCCCCTTGTTTAAGTCTCCCTGTGTCTGTCAGTCTAGTTAGGTCCAGTTTTTATGCCCCCGCCCTCCAAAGAGGAAAGGGGGCATTATGTCGACACCACGTCCGTCCGTCGTCCGTTAACTTTTTGTTTCCGTGGGATAACTTTAGAATCCTTCGTCGGATTGATGCCATTTCTAAATGATGTATTGGGCGTGGCTAGAGGAAGGTTCCTTTTGAAAACCATATCTAATTGGCCGCCACAGCAACCATCTCAATATGCCCCTGATCAACATTCAGGCGGGGGCATATGCCACACTCTGCGTTGCTCTTGTTGTTTTTCTAGTTTAGCCGTTCTTGGAGAATTTCTGTTTTCCCCTGTCTTGGGCAGTGTACCTTAGTTTTCCCATTTGTTCCGTGCATGAGCACGGTGTCTTATTTCTGGCGTGTCTGCCATTTTTCTCCTAGTATTGTATTGCAATAAACACTTCAGTTCCTGCATCTGGGGCCTGTCTCACAAAGCTTGATTAACATGCCCAGGGTTTCACTCAGTTACCCACCCAAACTTAACCAGACATCCGCGGTTAAGATTATCGGTCCCATGAAGCCGGTTATCAACTCGTTAAGTGAACCCAGGAGTTTCCAATCTAGATCTGTGCGCGCCCACATAAAGGGCAGTGTTTGCTGCATACTACCAATCGCAGACATGGAAAAATCCCTCCGAACAGCACACTTCACGACGGAGGAGTAAACAATGTCACATAAATAAAAAAATCGCCGACTGTGTCAGTGCGTGAATTAGTGGGATTGTAATATTACTTCCCCAGCACGAGTAGATCCGATTATAGACATTTGTGTGTTACAGAAACATGTTTATGAAATTTGTCGTTATGGCATGTGATTTTGGCCTGATTTCAGATGCGACCCCAGTGGAGCAAAAAGAACATGGGAGCAAATAAAAAGTAAGTATAAAAACATACTGCAAAGTGGTCAGTACGCTTATTATATCTTATACGTGTAGCATATGTGCATGGCTTTACTTCTTCACACTGTCTCTGTTGTAGGATGATTACAATGGAATTCTGGAATTAGTAATGAACAGCTCCAGCAGCTGACAAATATACAGAAGTCCTTCTGCGGAAAACCTGTACCTCTCGTAAAGACATTATTCAGGTAAATCTAAAGGATTACAGGCGATCACGAAACACTTTTTCACGCCTGAGCAGTCTTTGCACAGGTTGGGTAGGCCATTTTCCAAGATAATTGATTGGTGAGTAGGTGGAACTTTCATACCTGCTGAGCCCTTATCTTGAACTTAACCTGCTCCGGAGCAGGTTAGGTGTTCAGCGTATATTGCCACGGCAACGTACCCCGATAAAAAGCAAACCACCTTCGTGATACGGAAAACCCAGGGTTAATCCAGAAGTTACCTCGCTAAGCCGAAATCCAGCTTCGTGAAACAGGGCCCTGGTGTTCCCCTGACCTCTTCTTAACAAGTGATTTGTTTGTAAACACTGGATGTTCAATGTCCCGTCTGAGAATTGACTTTAGATGCTCTTTAAGCCTCGTCCCTCTTCCTCTGTCACTCCCATGCCACCTCAGTTGGCTAACTACAACAGGAAAGGGGAATTCTACATCTCTCTCCTGAAGCAGCAGAATCATGCTCGAAAGAGATATATTATCTCCAAAAACAAAATGGCTCAATGACTCCAAATGCTGAGAGACAAAGTTTAAAGAGGTAAAGTCATTGAAATGCTCAGAGACTCAACTGCAAGTCATCGTATTTCATTTAGCCAGGCTTCATCACAACAATGACATGAAGGGCATATTTCCCATCACCCACCAAGTTATTGACAATGCCTTCTATGCAACTTGATTCATAAACCTCCACTTAGTATATTCATAACTATGGTCTTGTTAAAATGGCAATCACCAACTTTATTCTCCATTTTACCTAAAGAACTTCAAAACGGATTTCTAAAAGAGGTGGGACATCAATGCCTGTTCAAAGCTATTCTCTTCTTCATGGATATTGGACATCTGTTTTCAGAGGACAGCTATCCAAGTGTCCTTTCTTAATAAGCCAATGCTTCTGTCAGCTATTGTCACATAAAACAGTTAACAGACATTTTCCATGCTTATATTTTGAGTACCCCAGCAACGAGTGGAACTTTCAAACCGACAAATGTAATGTACAACTCTTGCTTAATTAAACGGGTCCTTATAAGTATACAGGATCAAATGCATCATATATAATGTGCCAAATGACCATGACATTGTTTGCTAAATTAAATACAAATGTTTTCACCATGACATGTTGGACTGCGTATGTCCTGTGTGTATGACGAACAATCAAAACCTAGTACCACAACCATTATGGCAAGACACCGAGCAATTTGCAACGAGAAAATGTGTGAACACATTCAAAATTAATTCAAAGGAAGCTGTTTGTGGCAGCTAAATTTTCAACTCTGTCAGTGGTAAAAGGAGCGCTTGACGTATCTGCGAAACAGTAGCAGTTATTTTTGACAGGGAGAGTTTTTTTTCTGCTCAATTTGTGACTTTCAGGACTCATCATGGGTCCCTCGGAGAGTCAGAGAAAATCAACTTCCTTCACAGGGAGTTTTACTGACTCAGCTGACAAGCTGGCGACAGTTCTGCTATCAGACAGGGAGGGGCTGCCTCCCCTTGCCAATCGCAGAAGTAATGTGCGTATCTCACTTCCTTTCTTGGAAAGCTTAACGACACTTGACTGACCCAGAATTCCTAAATTTGGTAATAATTCAAAAAAAGGCAATAAAACAGTGTATGTGATATTATACAAATAAAAAGATTAAAATACCCACCTGGGAAATGTCTAAGAGATGTTGGAATAAATGTAATTTCCATTTACTTATTAACAAGTCTTGAAATTGTAGATGTCGGGGGGTGGAGTCATGCACGGGGGGAGAGTTTGTGCGCATGTACATGGCCTTCACTTGACTGATTTAAAAAGGCACGCCTGCACACAGGCAACCAAACCACTCGGCAGAACTTCATCAGCTCAGCGAGGGGCCGGGTGAACCCTTTATCCCCTGGCAGGCCATCAGTCAATACCTTCAACAGCATTATCAGCCACATTATCATCCCCCTGCAATTATTCAGATGAAGTACTGCTATAGTGGGGCTGGCTTCATTACTGGGCAGATCTGCGATGAAGACACTGCTGCACTATGTAGAGAGTGGATGAAAATCAGACCTGACGGACATTGGGCCAGACATACAACATAAGTAAATATGCACGTGCCGGCTGAGGAAATAACTGCTCCGTTTGAGGATGCATGCAAAGAGAAGGAGCAAATGTTCTTCATGCATGCGCACATACAGACCTACTCACACACATGCAAGCGCAGGCATACACACATTGAGCCAGACACACACACACACACGGACACGCACACACCAGACAGACCTTTCCCCTCACCTTGACTGTGCACTTGAATGGCTGTGACTCTCATTATGTTTTAGGAAACATGTGCCTTAACAGAATAAGATAAATTCAGAGGACTATCCATGATGAAACTTCCCTTTGTCAACACATAATTTTCATGTGTCAACCCTATGAAATCAAACAGTGCTATAAAGACTACTCTAGATCGCAAATGTTTTAGGAATCCTTGATTTTTCGGGGCCGAGAACCTATTGTTTTTGCCATTATTATTATTATTATTCTTCTTCCAAGGTAATCCTACTTCATGAAAAATCACCATATTTTGTACAAAGCTCCAGTACCATGCCAGATTGCCTCAGCTGCAAAAATAGGCCAATAGTCCTGATGGTGGCGCTACAGCAAGCATCTAAAATTCAAAATTTAGAAAATTCACAACAAATAATGCTTATGTGCTACAGATTTGCAACTTGTAGCACCAATACTTAAGAAACTTTTGTCCACTTAAACTCGTACAAATTATGAAGTCTGTCACTCTATTTTTTTTTCCTTCAAAAACTGTAAAACTTGTAAAACTTCTCTTGCCCCACAATTTCTGCTCAGTTGTCACCAAATTTGCTGTTCTGAATCTTCAGGTCGTCCTCCTGAAAAATACCATGCGGCATTTCAATATTTGAAAAATTGAACCTTCAGTGCATGAAAATATTTGACTGTAAACAGTACTGTAGACATATAACAGCCAATTTTTGATAAATACATTTTCAATGCTAATATTTTAGAGTCACGGTCGATGAAGTTTGCCAAATATCAGAATTTTTTCCCCAAAACTGAATTTTTGAAACCATTTTGAATTCCGCTCTCATGGAACAATTGGAGTCAATGTATGAATGGCATTTTTAAACATTAGATTTTCTCTAATGAAGCACAACACTTATTGCCAAAAACAAAATCACCAACATTTCTATGCTGTCAATTTATGTATCATCAGATTATTATCTTGACAACAGATATTTTTGACATTTTGACAATTTTTGAAATCTTCCTTGACAACTGCTGCCTGGCTGGTGACTCCCTGATTAATGAAGCCACACACCTGTTCACACTTCCAGCCAATTAGCTCAATGAGTTAGGAGTTGGTTCCTGGTGTCACAGGTTAGGCCCGTTTCCATTGAAGAAGTTCCTGGTAGTATTTGGGGGGCAGGAACTACTACACAGGTCTTTACTGCACATTTCAGAAACCTTTCTTTTTATGATTTTTGGAAGCGTCTTTGCCTCAAGGAATTGCTTTAAATGTGCCTTATACTTAGGCACAGTACAGTATTTAAATATTAATTATGGCAAGATTCCCTCAAAATTATTGTAGCAGTCATAGGATGAAAAGGTATGGAGCACTTAAAGCTAATTTGGATGACATATAGTTAGTACATAAAGCTCATGAACATACAAACAACAATATGCACTTAACCTGAATATTGGAGACAAATATACAGGGTTATTCCAGGATTACTGTGTAGTAGAGTAATATTAATTGCACACACTCACAAACTAAAGTGGCACTTTAACATTAATAGAATGAGAGTCAGTACTGGTCAATGATCAAGAAACTGCGACTCTTAATGGTGGGAATATGTTAACCCTTTGTTGCATGTTGTCGAATATTTTGGACATAAGTTAAGTGGGGTTTATTTTCTTTAGGCTCATAGATACCCTAAAAACACAAAATGTACATTTTACTGGACATTTCCAGATAATTTCCTCAATAGGTGCCTCTCTGATTAGTCACATGATTTACCACAAATAATCACAATGGCTGCATCCACAAGTAAGAGGTAAGTTGACGAAAGTCAGATATAGTCTTATATTGTTCATTTTGATCATATTTTGATCAGACTTTTTACGTTGGGGGATGGAAATACATTATATAGCACAAACTGAAACATAGTCTATTTAATGCATGTCGATTTGTTGGAATACATCTGAGTCTATGCTTTAACAAAAATATTGGACATTATGCGTGCCGAGTGAATAGCTGAAATAAGCAATGTCCAGAATACCGATAGATCATCATGCATATCACTGACCAGGTTTCTTCAACTTCACATTATTGAAAATATTGCACCAAATCCCAACAAATGGTCCAAGGCATTTGTATGTACTCTATACATCAAAGGGTTAGAACTTCGAGTTGGCGATGATTCTTCAGCCAGACACCTGCATACAGACTAAATCATTATTTTGTGTATAAAAAAACAAAATGAAAAATACATCCCAAGCAAGATAGCATTTATAGGACCTTCAACAAATCTGATAAAGAAGAAACCTGTGCAGTCTTGATCCTGTTCAAATAAAGAGAGTTGCAAAGATTTATTTATTAAAAGATCTTAATTTTGTTGTACATACAATAGCTTTCTACTGAAATGCAATCTCCAGACACTGAAGACCAAACCTGTATGCTAATAATTTAACCAACGTTCAGATATATAGCAGATTCAATTAATCAGTGATTTTAACTTTGCATGCAAGCTAAGTCAACAATCCAAATAGTGGCCAAGCAGCCAACAGGCCTAAATAAACCTATGAATACGTTTTACTCAAACAGCATACCTAAAGGAGAATTTCCGAGCACAAGTATAATAGTTAAAGATACCATGAATGAATGTTTCCATTTACTCATGAATGTAGGCCAATAAATTATAGATGCTCCAAAAAAAAACTGACATTAAGCAATTAGTGATTAATGACTCCACAAATATTAGCTTTTCGTATCAATATTTTCAACACAATACCATTTTGTGATTGATTGTGTTGTGCAAAAAATGAGAAGTGGGTCATTGATATTGACTGTTCCGGTGGAGAGACTTTTGAAGCATGGTGTGCCAACAACTGTGACAACTGAAACAAAGATACATCACGCTGTGAAATACTTTGGCTACAATGCCAGGAAAAAAAGTCAATATACAGATACAGTGCTGTGAAAACATTTTTTGATGTGTACATACACACAGATATTATTCAAATGCAGAGGCTAACTAACTTATTTTTGATTTGGCCAAAACTTTCTTTAGCTTGACAATGACGTGATATTTATTTGGGTGGCTCCACATGTTCCTAGTAAAAAAGTTAAAAAAAAAAAAGCTTGACAAGACATTCATATGCAGGAGGTGATTAGCTAGCAAGCAGCACATCAAAATGCTTTTGATTCAGCAAATAGTCTGGCGAGCAGTTCCTTTGTTTTGAAAAAGGGTAAAAACCCAGCTGTTATCTGCACCACTGCTGAATGATATCATATTAGCTATGGGCAACAGTCATTTTTCAGAGCTCGGAATTACAGTCCCTAAGCTTCACTTCGCATGCTGGAAAGTACCAATGCACAGAACGAAATAATGATCTCAGTCCAATCCTTCAACTGCTGTAGCTGATAAGCCAAATATTTGCCACAAGAATATAGTCGACTAAAGCTGAGGTTTTTTTCCAAAAGCTAGGATTACAATTATGCACCTTTCAATATTCACTAATGCTACTGGTAACCCCCTCCACTGCTCAATGTCAACTTGTTCAAAAGTGCTAACGTTAGCGTGTATAACTGCTAAATGTGTGAGTTTCAGTATGCATCCCGTGTGTGACCGTAGATGGCCACTAATTACATGGCAAACGCTGGTTGCTTCAACGGAAAACTAAACTGACCACTGGCTGACAATACTGCCTTTTGTTCTAAAAAAGGATACTTGTTGGATGGATCTTTGAACTGACATATCAGCGGACTGGGGTTGGTGGGATAGGGATGATCATCCCGTTTATCCGTCTGGCACTTTTCTACGAAATGGTGTGAGCATACATATATTCTCTTGGGTGGATACTTCAGTCTTAGCGCTGCTAGCCACTCCAAGCGCCTACTCGCTGGCATCGAGTGTAGACTGTAAGGTGCTGGGCAAGGGCAATCTTTCCTAATCCTGAATGCTTTCAGCCTGCTGATCTCTCTTCAGTACAGCGAGTAATGACCGGAAGTAGGAGACCGTCAGGGTTCTCATGGCGGCGCGCAGCGTTAGAACAGAAATTAGGTGGTTTATATGAAATAAGATCATTTGAAATGTCTTTATGCAATTTCATTGCTTCCATGATCTCATTTCATTCAAACAGTTTAAAAGATCATGAAACACATGCATTGCTTTCAACCCCTGAGTAAAGAAAAGTGTGAGAAGTCCAGAGTCATAACGCAGGTGAAACTGATAAACCTCCATGCGCAAGGACTTCCATTCTGCACGCGAATCTCTTGCACATGCGTTTTTTGAATAATTGCTGAGTACAGCAGAGGAACGTAAATATACCACTAAAACTCACGCGGAATGTATGAGAGTTGACAGGTGTGCGTTATTAATGAAAACTGACCACACCTGTTAATGTTGTGAGTTTTCTGAGCTTTTGTAATGGTAATTTTAATGAATGATTGGAAATAATAATTATTTTCAAGGGATGGGTTTGAGCCTCCCCTATCACCAGTTCACCAGCCGCCACTTATATATATAAATATATTCACACACACACACACACACACACACACACACTGCCTGGGCAAAAAAAAAGTCAAGTTTGGAAATTAATTGACAAATTCTAAAATTGGATCATTATTGCAGTTATTAAAATGTTTCAGCTGGCAATGATCACTTTAACCCTGACTGATGAAGCGCGTCGCAACTAATTTCTTAAAAAATCATGTCGGAAGACACATCCCTTGATGGTGGAAAAGATGCTACAGTATTTCAGAACGGGCAGATTATTGGCCTATATTTAGCAAAGAAAACCATTGTTGGGAAACACATTGTTGGGAAGAATTTTTGGGTATTTGCTATATGAGGTTAGCCAGACGGTTTGATCAATAGGTATTGCATGTGTATTAGGAGATAAAGAGGAGCCGTCTGGTCCGACAGGACATATCACCTATCTTTCACTTCCAGCTGGGATCTCCACTGTCTTCAGTTCTGACAGGACACGATGTGCACTAGCGCCTTTTAGTTGGAGGTTCCGTATGCCCACATATGGAGCTCGCTTCCGAGGGTTGGGAGTCTATTGAACCAATTAAGTTGAGAGGCTCAGGAGAGGCCCAATTGTAGAATATTCCTTTTTATCAACGTGTAAACCATAGGACCAATCAGCAACAACTTCTGGTGACATTAAAGAAATTATATGCAAATATCTGTACTTTTAACATGTATAAAGTTTCTGTTGAAATTAAGGAATTTTGAACTCTGCATCATGCTGTTGTTCCCACGGCTGGCTGTGTAATAAACTTTTTCCTGCTTTTGCCACGAAGATCGGAGTCTGATTCTTCATCGTGTCAACCTTCTTGGTTTTTTATTAATTTACCAACACCATGAATGACAAAAACAAGTATGAGGAATCATTTTCACAAAAAAATTTGCCACCACAAAAACCTGACGTTAAACACTTTAAAAGTTATTGGGATGTGCTCAAGAATGACCACTGAGTGGTTCAACCAGTATGTCAAGAAGACAAGATCTTGGCCAAGAATTATGGCATTTCTCATTGAAAATAAATGTTCTAGCATTGCATATAGTTGTCAAAACACTGACTAGACGAATATGCACTGTAATCCAAGCTACAGGGGTTCAAACTAAATATTTGAGTGTGCAACTTTTTTTTTTGGCTGGGCAGTGTAGTTTCAAGATGTTCTGCATGTTGTATTTTACGCCGATTTATAGGTTCTTTTTTTGCCCCCATAAAGAGGACAAATGCCCACGCAAGCTTGGCATCCTGACAACGCATCTGGCTAGCAGCAATTATATTTGGGTGTGTCTAATTAAATTGAAGCCAATTATCAATCAAATTTGTTTCATTGTTTGATTCAGTATATTTTTCACATAGAGCCAGGTAGGGTTGGATATAGCTTTTTTTGGATTAATAAATGAAATCATCATTTCAAAACTGAACTTTGTGTTTTCTCTGGTTATCTTTAATTTCAAAATGAGTTTGATGATTGGAAACATTTCAGTGTGACAAATATGCTATTATAGAGGAAATCAGAAGGGGGGGAAAACAATTTTTCAGTCTTCAAAGACAGAGTTTAAAACTATTACTGAACACATTTCAATTTCCTCATGTCCCTGACGCTGAGCCAAAAGGGTTTCATTGCATCCAAAGTCTTGGACTTGCACTGCTGAGTGATTGCGTGTAAATTGATTCATTCCTGGAGGCTGAGGCAGAGTAAGCCAGGCAGGTCCCAGTGACCTCTGACCCCTGGAACACAGAGTTTAGTGTTAGCTGCCAGTGTTGGCCTCATTAACACTAAATCTATGGCAATGCAATCATGTTTAATTCATCCCACTAATACCACAGAGCTGGTTCAATTAAATTCCACAAAACATCACCTATGCATTATTTCAATGTCAGTGAACACAGCACCCTGTAACTTTAAAAACTGGAATCCAGGAGTGTTAAATATATGGTTGACGCCTCATATATTGTTACGTTCATATTCTGTTATGGTTAGACACAGGACACTTTGGCCATTAATCATGGCAGGGGATCCATATTTGTTTTTCATTGCAGAACACATGGTGTTAAATAACGATTCATTGATATATCATATCTCACGTTACTTCAGTTCTAAGGTAGCTATTGCATGGTGAGTTATGTCTTCATCCATTTCACTTTTGCCATCCTCACACCAGCGGCCGAGTGAAACATATGGGAGGAAGGGTTTGGGAGGTGTTTGTGTGTGTGCCTGTGTGTGTGCGCACCCCCCCATGAAGTAATGAAGAGGAGCTATGTTGCATTTTGCATGGCCACACATTTTACAAGACCAGATCTCCTTCAGAGTCCATAATGGGAAGGAGCCACTGGCCAACTGATGCTAAGTAATCTCTCTCCTTCCTTCTTCCTGTCTTGCTTACTCACAATGCATTTATCTTCTCCCTTCACTTTTTTCACTGCTTTTCCTTTCTCCTTTCCTGTCTTTCCACTGCTCCTCCCTCTATACTGATCTTCCACCTCACCAACCTATTCTTCAGCCAACATTTATGAATAATAATGATGTTCTTTGTACTTACAAAAGCATTTTGGCTTTTTAAAACACAATGCTTTGCTGAATACCCCTCGGCCCGGACACGATTTCAACCTCACAGCGCAAAGGTCAAAGGTGAAATCCAGCAAAAAACATGACGTTGCACGTATGTGTGTGACAGTAAGTTACCATACCAAATTTGGTGAAGCTGTGAGAATTAGTTTCCGAGTACTGAACCGGACAAGATTTCCCCTGTCAAGGGCACAGAGCTAAGGTCAAAGGTCAGTTCCAGCAAAAAACCTGACATTGCACATCTATGGGTCATAGTGAGTTACCATACCAAATTTGGTGAAGCTGCAATGATTAGTTACCGAGTACTGACCCAGACAAGATTTCCCGGGTCAAGGTCACAGAGCTTAGGTCAAAGGTCAAATCCAGCAAAAAATCTGACCTTGCACATCCATAGGTCATAGTGAGTTACCATACCAAATTTGGTGAAGTTGCGAAGATTAGTTGCCGATTAGGGGCTATTTACAATTGATCGTGCGTGTCTACGTGAACTGCGTGTTCTACGGGCGACCCGAATTCTATGGCCAAAACTGACCCGCAGACCGATCGTGGCGCACGCAGCCAATTTTTCTGGTCGTACAGGGTAAGTACTTGTTCAATACGTGCGACTTACATGAAGCTGGCGTGATCTGCGAAATCTGTGACGATCAGGGACCTTTTCACACGCACGTGGGACGTGATGCTCGCAAGTGGAGAGTACTTAACATGCACGCGCGATTCAAGTGGCAAGTAATGCAGACGTACGGGAGGGGTTCACGCACGTGTAACGTGATTGCCACTTGAGTGGCATGCACATCGACAACAAGGCGCAAGTGAGTGTGAAGTACGTGTTCTACGTGGCCAGTGCAGGTTGGGGTACTATTTAAAAATGCTGATGTAACAGGACTCAGCATCATTTGTCATCTTCATCCGTGCTGGTATCCTTGGAAGTGGAGGCAGTGGAAGCAGAAAGCTGACTGGAAGCTGGTGATTTCTTGGATCTCCTGGATGGCATTTTCACAACTGTTCAAGACCTGGCAAATGACCGGGTTTAAATAACCCGCACGTGCAAGTACTTGCCACGTGCGTGCGCTGCGTGAGACGTACGTCCGACCTGCTTGCTCCGCCAGTATTGTGTGTGGAAAGTAAGTCAGTTTTGCGCTACCCGGACGACAGAAGTGCTTACCACGTGCGTGGCACTTGCGTGGGTGTATATTCATATGCTAACAATATTTAAAATATTTTAAAATTCTTGATATATGATTCATTTTGAATTAATTTTAATGGAATTTTCCCCATAAAACCCTATATATATCTACAGCACACGCACTTGTGACGTACTTGCCATGTACTTGGCATGGACTATTTTCGACTGATCGCTGCGTGCACCGTGGAATTAATTTGAAGACCAATTCTTTGCTACAGGCGGTTCTACGTGCCCTGCGGCCAGCAAAACACGCACGTGTCACGTACTCGCCACGTCGAGCACGCAGTCATTTTTCCCAAATTTCGCACGTAAGTTGCACGTAGACGCCCGTACGTTCAAATGTAAATCCCCCTTTACTGACCGGGGCAAGATTTCCAGGGTCAAGGTCACCGCACTAAGGTGAAAGGTCAAATCCAGCAACAAATGTAACATTGCACATCTACGGCTCATATTGAGTTACGATACCAAATTTGGTGAAGCTGCGATCATTAGTTGCTGAGTACTGGCCCGGAAAATGTCACCAGAACAAGATTTCCAGGGTCAAGGTCACAGCACTAAGGTGAAAGGTCAAATCCAGCAACAAATGTGACATTGCACATCTATGGCTCATATTGAGTTACGATACCAAATTTGGTGAAACTGCAATCATTAGTTGCTGAGTACTGGCCTGGAAAATGTCACCAGAACAAGATTTCCAGGGTCAAGGTCACAGCACTTAGGTGAAAGGTCAAATCCAGCAACAAATGTGACATTGCACATCTATGGGTCATAGTGAGTTACCATACCAAATTTGGCGAAGCTGCGATAATTTGTTGCCCAGTACTAACCCGGACAAGATTTCCAGTCTCAAGGTCACAGCGCTAAGGTCAAAGGTCAAATCCAGCAAAAAACCTGACATTGCTCATCTATTGGTCATAGTGAGTTACCATACCAAATTTGGTGAGGCTACAATCGCGTAGCAGAGTACTGGCCCAGACAAAATCATGAACAGACGATGGACGACGGACGACACACGGACATGCAGGTGACGACAATACCCCTCCGGGCCGGAGTCGGCCGAGGGGTAAAAATCCCTCATTGCTCTGACTATCAAATAAATAAATTAAATTAAAGAAAACAGAACCTCGCAAAACTATTCAGTGAACATAAATAATTATGTGATATGTTTTGGAAATCTTCCAAGGTTGCCAATTTGGATGAAAAAATATTTTATTCTGCAATTAAAATCATAAAAAATGGGATTTTTGTGAATCTGAGCCACTAGAGAAAAATAGGTTTTATATCTATGACTGAGCCAAAATTGAGCGGTAAAACGTTTTACCACTGCAATCAGCTTGCAAGAGAGACTTTCTATGGTTTGAAAAATTTCCTCATACTCTGACCTGTGAGGCAACCATGAGTGAAAAATCTTTTTTTGTAATCTCTATTACAGCTATGCAATGTCATAAATTACTTTTGCCTATCAAACCAGCATGAGTGGCTGAATAATTAAGACTTTTTAATATTATCATTGTAATTACTTTTTAATATTGTATCATTGGATGTTTCCAAAATTCTTTGCATAAACAGAGCATAATTGATATGCATTTGGCATCATGAGAAAATCAATTTTCAATTTTGCATTTTTAAGAAGAGAGTCAAGATATCTGCAAATTCAAATTGACCCCCATGCTCTCGTGGAAAAAAATACAATTTCCCAATTCACAGCAAACTTTGGCACTTTGTCTTTGGAAATTTCTAAATTTTCACTTTTTACCGCAAATATAGTACGGACAAAAGAATAGCAACAGGCCATAGCAAACATTTCATATAAAATAGACATGCTGGGTAATAAGTATACACTTACGAGTGGGCAGCGAGCGTTTTCTTCTTGAGGACTATGACCTCCTACATGCCTATAATACAAACCTAGACTCTATGAAAAATGGTGATGAAAGTCATTGGAATTTGTTTGAAAATTTTGAGTTTGAAATTTGAGATTTGAAGGTCACCCAAGGTCAGCCTCTTCCACTCTAAAAATGGTCGTCATGAGCTTTTTGCTGAGTTTCTTCCCTTTGAATGGATATGGCGCATGATGATGTTGCTGTTAGGAAATACGTTTTTATGTATTTATGATGTTTGTTTGCCCTCGGTACCAAGGGCCCCACTAGACCCAATACTGGGAATACAATGAAATTGGCCCTTGTACTGTACAGTGACAGCACCAAGGTGAGTTGATTGCCTGATTTAGAGAAAAAAGTCATTAGAAAGTTTGAGAAATTTTTTTTGAAATGTTTTATGGGCTGATGTGGCCACATCGTTGAACGGCTACCTGTGGTTTGTCATCTAATGTTCCGCATGAGGCTTGGTATCCTATTGTGTCTTGGCGGTTACGATGGTTATACTAGTGGAGTGTGTATGGAGCATTGGCCTGCTGTTCGATTTGTCATTGAGTCTTCATATATTGGCAGTTGTTACGGGAACGGCAGTTTTTCAATGCATTTCAATGTGGAGAGGTACGGCAGTCCCCATTTCGAGCCCTGTCCTAACCTAATCCTGACCCCTGACCCTTCCCCTAACCATAATCCGGAATCCTAATCCTAATCCCTTGAAATCGACTGCCGTACCAATGAAAACTGCCGTGTCTCTAGACACTGCGTTATATATTTAATTAAAAAAAAATTTTTCTCAGACATGTCTATTTAAAGCCATTGGTTTCTCATTTATACTTTTTTTTTTTTGGCACAGGAAATTGTTCATGTTAATGCGGACAATTCCGTAAATTGAGTGATGTTGCCTTACTACTGTCAAATTACTGGACCAAATCTTAATTGCCATTAATGTTTAAATCAAAATTTAAACATTCAAAATCCCTGATGAATGTAAATAGAACAAGGACGTTTACGTCGCCCGGATTGGCGTCACCGGGACCCCACCCTGGAGCCAGGCCTGGGGTTGGGGTTGGTAGGCGAGCGCCTGGTGGTCGGGCCTCTGCTCATGGGACCCGCCCGGGCATAGCCCGAACGAGCGACGTGGGCCCGCTTTCCCGAAGGCCCATCCCCCGCGGGAGGGTTCAGAAGGGGCTGATGCCTTGTGTTTTGGGTGGCAGTCGTGGGCGGGGGCCCCGGCGACCCAATCCTCGGACTCTGAATCTGGTTCTGGGGACATGGAATGTCACCTCACTGGGGGGGAAGGAGCCTGAGCTTGTGCGGGAGGCTGAGCGATACCGGCTAGAGATAGTCGGGCTCACCTCCACGGACAGTCTGGGCTCTGGAACCCAACTCCTTGAGAGAGGCTGGACTCTCTTCTACTCTGGAGTTGCCCGCGGTGAGAGGCGGCGGGCTGGTGTGGGTTTGCTTATAGCCCCCCAGCTTAGCCGTCAGGTGTTGGAGTTTTCCCCAGTGAACGAGAGGGTCGCTGCCCTGCGCCTTCGGGTCGGGGACAGGTGCCTCGCTGTCATTTCGGCTTATGGGCCGAATGGCAGTGCAGAGTACCCAACCTTCTTGGAGTCCGTAGGAAGGGTACTGGAAAGTGCTTCGACTGGGGACTCCATCGTTCTACTGGGGGACTTCAACGCCCACGTGGGTAGCGACAGTGTTACCTGGAGGGGCGTGATTGGGAGGAACGGCCTCCCCGATCTGAACCCGAGTGGTGCTCAGTTATTGGACTTCTGTGCTTGTCACGGTTTGTCCATAACGAACACCATGTTCAAGCATAAGGGTGTCCATCAGTGCACGTGGCATGAGGACACCCGAGGTCGGAGGTCAATGATCGACTTTGTGGTCGTGTCATCTGACCTCCGGCCGTATGTCTTGGACACTCGGGTGAAGAGAGGGGCTGAGCTGTCCACTGATCACCACCTGGTGGTGAGTTGGATCCGCTGGCGGAGGAGGAAGCTGGACAGACTTGGCAGGCCCAAATGTGTTGTGAGGGTTTGTTGGGAACGTCTCGCGGAACCCTCTGTCAGAGGGGTTTTCAACTCTCACCTCCGGGAGAGCTTTGATCAGATCCCAAGGGAGGCTGGAGACATTGAGTCTGAATGGACCATGTTCTCCACCTCCATCGTTGACGCGGCTGTTCGGAGCTGTGGCCGTAAGGTTTCCGGTGCCGGTCGTGGCGGCAATCCCCGAACCCGGTGGTGGACACCGGAAGTAAGGGATGCCGTCAAGCTGAAGAAGGAGTCTTACCAAGCTTGACTAGCTTGCGGGACGCCTGAGGCAGCTGACCGGTACCGGCAGGCTAAGCGTGCTGCGGCCCGGGTGGTGGCGGAAGCAAAAACTTTGGTATGGGAAAAGTTCGGGGAGGCCATGGAGGAGGACTATCGGTCGGCCCCAAAGAAATTCTGGCAAACCGTTCGGCGCCTCAGGAGGGGAAAGCAGTACCCTGCCAACACTGTTTACAGTGGAGGTGGGGAACTGTTGACTTCGACTGGGGATATTGTCGGCCGGTGGAAGGAATACTTCGAGGACCTCCTCAATCCCGCTATTGCGCCTTCCGTAGAGGAAGCAGAGGCTGGGGACTCAGAGGCTGACTCATCCATCACTCGGGCTGAAGTCACTGAGGTAGTTCGGAGCTCCTCGGTGGCAAGGTACCGGGGGTGGATGAGATCCGCCCTGAGTACCTCAAGTCTCTGGATGTAGTAGGGCTGTCTTGGTTGACACGCCTCTGCAGCATCGCGTGGCAGTCGGGGACAGTGCCTCTGGATTGGCAGACCGGGGTGGTGGTTCCTCTATTTAAAAAGGGGGACCGGAGGGTGTGCTCCAACTATAGGGGGATCACACTTCTCAGCCTCCCGGGTAAAGTCTATTCCAGGGTGCTGGAGAGGAGAATCCGGCCGATAGTCGAACATGGATTCAGGAGGAACAATGCGGTTTTCGTCCTGGTCGTGGAACACTGGACCAGCTCTATACCCTCCGCAGGGTGCTTGAGGGTGCATGGGAGTTTGCCCAACCTGTTCACATGTGTTTTGTGGACTTGGAGAAGGCATTCGACCGTGTCCCTCGTGGCATTCTGTGGGAGGTGCTTCGGGAGTATGGAGTCCGGGGCCCTCTACTAAGGGCCGTGCGGTCTCTGTATGACCGGAGCAGGAGCTTGGTTCGCATTGCCGGCAGTAAGTCAGACCTGTTCCCGGTGCATGTTGGACTCCGGCAGGGCTGCCCTTTGTCACCGGTTCTGTTCATTATTTTTATGGACAGAATTTCTAGGCGCAGCCAGGGGGCGGAGGGAGTCCGGTTTGGGGACCACAGGATCTCATCTCTGCTTTTTGCGGATGATGTTGTCCTGTTGGCTCCTTCGAATCAGGACCTTCAGCATGCACTGGGGCGGTTTGCAGCCGAGTGTGAAGCGGCTGGGATGAGAATCAGCACCTCCAAGTCCGAGGCCATGGTTCTCGACCGGAAAAAGGTGATATGTTCCCTCTGGGTTGGAGAAGAGTTCTTGCCTCAAGTGGAGGAGTTCAAGTATCTTGGGGTCTTGTTCACGAGTGAGGGAAGGATGGAGCGTGTGATTGACAGACGGATCGGTGCAGCGGCAGCAGTAATGCGGTCGTTGTACCGATCTGTCGTGGTGAAGAAGGAGCTGAGCCGAAAGGCAAAGCTCTCGATTTACCAGTCAATCTACGTTCCTACCCTCACCTATGACCATGAACTCTGGGTAATGACCGAAAGAACGAGATCTCGGGTACAAGCGGCTGAAATGGGTTTCCTCCGCAGGGTGGTGGGCCGCTCCCTTAGAGATAGGGTGAGGAGCTCTGTCACCCGGGAGGAGCTCAGAGTAGAGCCGCTGCTCCTCCACGTCGAGAGGGGCCAGCTGAGGTGGCTCGGGCATCTTTATCGGATGCCCCCTGGACGCCTTCCTGGGAAGGTGTTCCGGGCATGCCCCACCGGGAGGAGGCCTCGGGGAAGACCCAGGACACGCTGGAGGGACTATGTCTCTCAGCTGGCCTGGGAACGCCTCGGGATACCCCCGGAAGAACTGGAGGAAGTGTCCGGGGAGAGGGAAGTCTGGGCATCCCTACTTAGACTGCTGCCCCCGCGACCCGGCCCCGGATAAGCGGTTGAAAATGGATGGATGGATGGATGGATGTTTAAATCAATTGCTGTTATGCTGCTTGCATTCTACTTGTTCCCAATAGTCATGCTGCAACTATTCCTTTTGTTGGTGTTATTCATCTATCCGTTGCAGATGCTGCCATTGGTAGCAGTGTCCAGTTAAGGTAACAGTTTGCAAATTGCATAAACTGTAGTAAGTGGATGTGGTTCCAACCAAAATTTTACTAAATGCTGTGGAATGATCAGGACTCGGAATAGTTATTCCAGTTGGCATTAGAATTTCTTACACCACCTTTTGCGTAAATGAATTAATATCGCATTTGCATTACCTTTCCTAATCTCCATGTTTTCCCCATCATTTGGCAGTAATATTTTTGCATAATTGTACTCACACTAGTACCCTAGTTTGGGTTGAATTATGATTGCTGTGTATTTGCTTGGCAAGTAAACTTTGGGTTGCTTGCCAACAACAAGCTCACGTCCTCAAGAAGGACTCTTGCGCACGCTCAGCAATGCCATGGTGCAGCAACATGTTGCTGATACTTCACCAATATTTACCCCACATCAGCAAACTAGCTTGTGCTTTGGTCATCTGCCCATCATTTCATTCAAAATCGCTTTGCCTTTGCTTGCTCAGAATATCCTAAAGCCTTTAACTGTGCTAGTTGGTTAACCCAAAAGCCATAAATACGAGACCACATGGTCTCTGGCTCCAAAGGCATGCTGTCATTAGCCTCTGGTCTTTGGGTTGTACTTATATCATTAGTTTCATCTAAAGTCTGGACAGGGTCCATTTTTATGGTTCTGGGACTCCAGCAAACCATGGTAAGAGCCTATATCTACAAATAGAGAGAATTAGGGACAGGGGTCGACCTTCCCAAGAAAGGCCAGTTTATTCCTTCAACAGTGCAATGGTCACCCATTCAAGCGGTCACAAAATAACCCACAGTAACATCTAAAGAGCAGCAGGCCTCACTTATCCCAGTTAAGGTCAATGTTCACAATTCAGCAATACGAAAGAAATTGAACAAAAAGGGCATCCAGGGGAGAGCTGCAATGTGAAAACCTCTGCTGAAAAAAGAGAACACAAACTTTTGTCTCCCATTCAGTGAATTCATCTTAAATGGGGATTAATTTTTCACATGGGTGATGTAGGCTTTGAATGATCCTTTACCATCAATAAAAGAAATGATCATTTAAAAGCTGCATTTTGTGTTTAGTCCCATTGGTTTTATCTACTAAAATTTGTTTGATAATCTGAAGCAGTTAATAATGACAAATGAGGAAAAATAAAAGAAATCAGGAAGGAGGCAAATGCTTTACCACTGCTCTGTAGGCCCCAGCTCCCCCAACTCTGTTGAAGAGCCCACATAATCAAAATATAAAATTGTTGAAATATTACCAAAAAGGAAGAAATGCCATAACTCATACAGGCAAAAAATCTTTGTCATAATGACAGAACAGACTTTGATATAGATAGCTGAGAATAATCAAAGTTTTTGTGTTGCGTAGTTCGGCCCAGTAAGAAATATGGGAAAAGACACAGTGAATAATTAAAGACAGTGAGGATTAACCATCAAACTGTGGGGCGTATCCTTACATCACAGACTACAATTGCATTCGACCACAAAGTGCCTGGCACAAGCAGCTCCCGAATGGATATTCAGCTAAAGTGCTGCATCATGTTTATGGTTACAAACCTCTGCCTCTTGTGAACTTGAACAGTCATTAGTATAAGCAATGGGAGATAGGGTCCAGAATGATTAAATGAATAAATAAGCAACATGGCCAAACAGTCCAGGACTGCAAGAATAAAGTAAAACCATTTTGAAAGCCCAAACACCCATTACAGAACCTAAAATATATTAAGGTAATTAAGTAGTCATTAGTAGGAGACACTTTAGATTGACACCCCTACAAGTTTTCTCCCACAGTCCAACATTTATCCATTGCCCTTATCACCCCTAATGGGCTGCATGTACTTTTCCCCTTAGAGGGGAGAGAGGCCATTTGGAAAAGATTAAGGGCAAAGGATGGAGTTAAATGCTCACACATGGCACATCTTCTGTGATGGTACTTAACATCATTCTGGAACACCCTCTTAAAAGTAATACACATGCAAATGTGTGGGATTCTCCAATATTTCAGTGATAGTCTCAAAGAGCCCCTCAAAATGGATAACTAGTCTCTTTCATGAAGTAAATTAATGGAATGGGTAAGCTGTGGACACTCAAATATCAGTTGGACACCTGCCTAGCTTCAATATAGCACCAGAATAAAGACAGAGGACAGTGACAGCATGCAAAAATGGCTCAATGAACACACAGCTCTGCAGTACAGTACACAAGCTGTTAACAGCTGCTATTCACCACCAAGGTACAAATGAACGCTGCGGTTGTTCCAAGTCCACCTTAGGCCGAGGTACGCGCAAGTACCAGAACTAGAACGCTGCTTAAAGAGAAGTCAGTTTTCTTTGTCAGTTTGTATTTGCAAGTCTCATGTTTGGGAAACCTAAACCTTGCTCTCCATGTTACCATTGCTGAAACCTCACTGTGATTATAAATAAATGAAATCACTAAGCAACGTGTTTATCATGTACAGGAAATGATGCCATAGCACTTTAAGCGCAAATGCTTTCTTACAAATGAAAATTCCACTAGATCACCTCTGAAACTTCTAACCTACCCTGGCTGTTGAAGTCGTTCTCACTAAAGGCCCCTGCTAGTATTGTAAGGTCATGCCTCACGCCTTCAGACTCACTGGTCTATTAAGATCCGGACCACATTCTTCAGCAATCATCGCATGGACCTCCTATTTATTTCTGCTGTGCGGTAGTATTGTGCTATTTAAGACCGAGCCTCGCACTTAGTCTTTGCGAAGTCTCGTAAACCACATGTCTGTCTTGTATTGCTAGTGTTGTCCTTCACGTATTTTGTGTGTATTCTAATTCTCAAACTTAGTGTTGTTTATTGTTGATATCAGCACTTTAACCTTATATTTAAGGAACCTCGTTTCCTGTTTCGTTTTTCTTTTTTAGTAATACATTGTTGCCGTAACTAAAGCCCAGTATTTGTTTTACTAATACCATTGCCAAGGAACATCGTTTCCTGTTTTGTTTTGTTTTGCTTCATGTGCGCCCCTCTGCTGTGGAGGGGACATAATAAATACAACCAAGTCCATCCTTGCACCTGAGTCCAGTCCTCAACTTCCTGTCCTCCGTGTACGTCACCGGTGTGCGAAGTACAACCCTTACAAGTAGTGTGTGTGCGTGTGCGCGTGTGTTTGTGTGTGTGTGCATGTTTGTTTGTGTACTGGTCACTAGGAGAATTGGCCTTAATGTGTTAAAAGTCGGAGTGAAATATACCAATAAATATGTCAGTGAAATGAATGAGCTTACCCTATACTTAACACATAAAGAATTCCATTTAAAACTGAAAGCTAAGAACAAAAAAGGAGAAATGAATAACTGTACATTCAGTAATGCAATGGCTCACTATATAAACCAAAGGAGCAATCTGGAAGCTGATCAGGGCCCGTTAAAAATAAAAACTCTGGAATGACTCAAAGCCAAAATTGCAAACTGCTGCAAAAAGAAGCTTACATTTCACATGATAAACCCAGTATAATATTTCCCCCTCATGTTAATGGCTCCAGTCTAACTTAGAAGATCTAAGGCCCAATAATGGTGATTTATTTAATTAATTGAAATTGATGAAATGAAATATGCCGACGCCCAACATGCTGTAACAAGATGAGCAATGATAGAAGAGTTGGAGCAAAAAGAAATGCATGAAGTTGCAGCCAAATCCGCCCAGTAGTAATGCTCTCAGTTAAACAATCTACATCTCAAACTACAGGGCTCACACTATCATCAATTCACTGAAGAGCTGCAGCAGACATGCACACTGTTTAATACACAAGTCAACGTGTCATCAGGATATAAGGTAATCGTGTGTCAGTGGGACAAATACCGCAGCCTGTGACATTAACAGATGTTTATTATGGGTATGAGCTCTTAATTAGATTGACTAATGTAGAATATGAATGTGAAAGACAGTACCACCCTAAGCACCAATAATGCCTGCAGTGTTTGGAGGGCGTATGATTACAGGTTATATTTTCCTATTTGTAGCCCAGTGTGTTGTTCAGATGTGTTTATGGCTTTTATTACAATAAACCTAAAATAATATCAATATTATAATGAATCCAAGTATTTACTCATTTGGGGAACAACCAGCAGAAACATTTGGGGCAATAAAAATCTATTGCTTTTGGAGGCTACACGTTACATTTACATTTTACATTATCCATTATCCAAAGTGAGTTAAGCATCTTACTCTTTATATCCAATCCATTTATACAGCTAGGTGTTTGCTGTATAATTCAGTTTAAGTGCCTGGCTCAAGAGTACAATGGCAGCATCAACCGAAGCCCAATTCTCACATCACTACACAATACTTCCACCCAGGTCACATATGAACAAAAGCACATTGGCCAAACTCTCATTTGTCTTGTCATACTACATTTGATGTTTCAATTATTCATTTCCTTTCAAAATACCAGCGTCACTCGAGTCTACATTAATGAATTATTAATCCATTATTCATTTTCTTTTTTTCACTGCAATGGCATAAATATCTACGACTTTTCTACTCCTGAATAGAACATTATTTTCGGTTGATGCTTTATGATACCACATTCTTCTATACAATTACATGTCTGTTCACTGTAAAAAAAAAATGTTCATGCCTTTGGTTATTTTCACATTTTAAGGTGTCATTTCAGCTGAAAAAAATCTATTTTCTCAACAAGTAGAGTAAAAGTAGACTTGATTGACAACACAAAAATGTTGAACTAAAAAAAGCACGACTGTGTCTTGCAGTGCGGTGCCTTATGGATGAAATGAGGGTTACGCAGATAAAACCTCCAATTATTTGCAAATAAATCATCTAGAAAATTTAAGCAGCCTGTAGGTACATTATTATTCCACTAAAGTGATATTTGTAGCCAGCGCAATGGGACTAAATGCTCCAAGAGACAACAGCTGTCATAAATCAAATGCCCTCCAAAAAATTACTGTTCCCACACGTCACTCCAATATTTTTACATACTGAGATCAGGACCAGGTCTTCATTCACTGTTCTGACAGTTTCTGAGTATTTTGCAAAGGCTAAAGCGTACACTTGCAAGTTGTGGTACTTGCAGGGTAATGATGAGGATAAGTATACTGCAATCAAAGGAGTATTAAGAGTAATGTGACATAATTTGCTGGTCTCCAGTTTTATTATTTCATTCTTACCATTAGCATGATCATTGCATATGAATTTTAAGAGTGGTTAGATAACAAGGCTGGGAATTCAATCTAATTAAGTTTCCCTGTTAACAATCCAAAGTTGTTACTAAGGTAATAAAACCCATAAACTATTTCACAGTCCTAAAAGTCATTTGCATACATTAAGCCACAAGGCTTTTTTTTTTTTTTTTAAGACATGCTAAGAGAGCAGCGACCTGCTATAAACCAAGAGGCAGATGGCCACATAGTATTGGGCAAGTTTTACTTCGATGCACTTGCCGGGGAAGGTGCCCTTCAGAGGCCTTGTATCCACACTCATGGTGTCACTTCTTGCCGATTTCCGCAGAGCAGTATTCTTCCTGAGAGAAGAAAAATGCAGCTCTGCTCTGCATGATTTCATACCTGCAAATGCACCACCATCCCAGGCAGATGTGCTGTTTCTAAAGCACTCTAATGGCCTTTCTCAGTGGAACTAGGGCAGGTGTACACACTCACTCTCAGTGGCGCAAACTTCAGATCAACATTGAGGGGTCACAATATTTTTTTTCAGTCTGCTGTATTCCCAAGGGTAGGCTGCCTTGTCCAAAGTCCAGCCTTTTAGAATGTTAAAAAGGTTTATTTAGAAAATATCATTAGGCTACTTTATTTGATTCATGTTAAATCTGGTTGTGATCTGTGAAATAACGTTAATTGGCTGAATGGATGCGATGTATGAGGGCATAGCTACACGAATTGAATGTCGGAGGGAGCATCCATTTTCCATTCCCGCATTTATGTTTATTATGTTATTGTTATTATTATTATTATTATTATGTTTTCAGTCATTTATTTAGCCTAGGATTTGAAATTGCAAGCGGGACCTTAAACATCACGTTAGCCTAGAGCAGGGGTGTCCAATCTTATCCGCAAAGGGCTGGTGTGGGTGCAGGTTGTTTTTTATCCCAGTGCCATAACACCTGAATCATCTAATTAACTTATCATGGGGGTCAATCAAAATCTTGATAAGTAAAATGAGGTGTTGGGTTGTTAGGGAAACCAGCACCCACACCGGCCCTTTGCGGATAAGATTGGACACCCCTGGCCTAGAGGATACTCGTGTGATGCATTTTTTTCAGCCTGCTACAAAGACGCACGCAATATGCGCACACAATTATGCATGTAACGAGTGGTTCATTGGCCAAGGCCGCTGTCTCTTAATGCTACTCCTACTACAACGCTATAGGCCAGTGGCGGCCGGCCAGTAGAGGGCGCTGGGGCGCCGCCTCCCTTCAAATATGAAAGGATGAAAATATACTTGAACGTTAAATATAATTTAGTTGTATAATGCAAATAATTATGAAATAAATGTGTTTTTCAGTCTGTGACCGCCTGTCAACAGCTCCTAAATATTGGTTCAAAATGGTATTTGGTTGATTTTTCTGTATACATGTACTTCCTGGGTGAAGGACGCCAGCCAAACTGCACCTTGTGTAAGCTCTCAAAGTTTTCATGGGCACGTGATCCAAGGCTGCCGTTTCATTGGTTTCTTCAGATTTCCTTACGGGGCGCAGTTCTGTGTGCCCCAGACACTCCCACTTTTATTGGCAGTGAATTGGTATTGTTTTAATGTTTTTTGATCTAATGTGATTGGAAAATTCTCGTGGCTGTCAATCATGTTCGCACCCACTGCGACACTTCGTCTCGACTGTCAAGTCTTTCACCGCATTTTCAACCTGGTAGCTGAGCGAGATGGCATGTTCAAGTGTAAGCGGAGAAACTGAACACAATTCGGTTCCTTCCTTACAAAAACACTGTTTCTCAAGGCGTTCATTGGAGGAACAAAGGAAAGTGAAGGAGCTTGGCTCGGACCGACTCGATTTAAAGATTCAGCAGCAGTCAAGTGATCATGGACAAGCTTACGCCCGGGGATTCTCCCGCACTTGATACGACAAACGGAGTTGGCTAGCTGGATGTGGCATTAGCAGTGCTTTATATTGCTTTCCCTGCTTGACCTTCCAGGTTGAAGTCCCTATTTTATAACAACCGGTAGTCTGAAAGAGAGTAAAGTGCATGCGCGAGCAGATGTTTACTTCCTGGCCTTCTAGAATTTTCATAAACTTGTGTTTGTGTCCCTCATCAAAAAGTTTAAAATTTCCGTCCACAGTAATAACGTTAGCAACAACCTGTAATCTTAGTACAGCACTGCTGAGAATGAGATTTGGCGGCTGCTGGCAGGGTATTTAAACCCTTTTGTGCAGATGTGTCCGCCAGTGGACACGGAGCTGCAGATTTATGCATGCAGTTACAATATTCTATCACTAGATGGCACACCCAGATCAGTGATTGAATTTTCACAAGCAAGCCGAGTTCGAACACGGTTTATTAAATGGACGAGTTCACTCCAATCCCTGAATGGATCAAGCCAACCTTGTTTGGACTTAAAGGGGTTGGCACATCCATACTACAGGGGGCCCAAAACTGTGTCCCTCCTTCCTCTCAGAACTCCAGGATGGATGAGGAACTTGGACATGAGTGGACAGGATTGACTCATTATCCAGTGAATGAATTTTTTTGCCACAAAATAATCCAGGGTAAAAACTGCATTTCAGGTCACTGTTCAAGAGTAAATATAAAGGCTTTAACAAAGTCCTGCTTATTGTGGATTAGCGGGTTGGTCACTGGTGTGCCTTTCCTTTTCACTGCTCATCGTGCCATTATTGGCATTAGCTCAGACAGTCTTTTCACCGTTTGAGTTCCGTCCTTTGAAAACCAATTTTCCGTCTATGTAACATTAACAACAAGAACAAATTTTTAAATTCACTTTTTTACCAAAATTGCAGTGATCCTGGTCTAAAACGTCTTGGAAACATTTGTTATGTTATCCATGAAATACATGCCGTGGCTTCGCGAACGAAGATTAGGAAGGTTGTCCACATTGTCGTCAGCTGCAGGCACACTCATGGCTGACAAGGACGATGCGGGAAAGGCATACCCGCGGGCAGTATTTGCAGGGAATGGTGTTGTCCGGTGTGGTTGAGGAGGCAGCGCGGGCCTACCTCCTCTGTCGCTTGACTTTGAGTGCTTCCCGTCTATCCACCTCGAATTGGGCAGTGGCTTAGTTGATTGTGTGGCGCCAGGTACCTTAGTCGGCAGCCAGGTCAGACCACTGTTTGTAGCCGATGTTGCAGGTTCTGAGTGACTTCTTTAGGCTGTCCTTGAACCTCTTCTTTGGAGCCCCTCTCACACGATGTCCAGTGGAGAGTTCACTAAACATGACAATCTTCGGTAGGCGGTGGTCTTCCATTCGTGAAACATGACCAGCCTATCGGAGCTGATGCTTCAGGATCGTGGCTTCAACGCTGGGAATCTCGACCTGCTCCAGGACTTCAACATTGGTGTCACTCCAGAGGATGTTGAAGATGGTGCGCAGGCAGCGCTAGTGGAAGCACTGGAGAAGGCGGATGTGGCTGCGGTAGGTGACCCAGGTCTCAGAGCCGTAGAGAAGGGTGGTGAGAACAACAGCCCTGTAGACGCAGATCTTTGTTTTGCTTTTCAGGATCTTGTTGTTCCACACTTGTTTGCATAGTCTGCCGAAGGAGCTATTAGCCTTTGCCAGCCTGTTGTGTATTTCCTTGTCGATCTTTGTATCGGATGAGATGATGCAACCCAAGTAGGTGAACTGCTGGGTTGATTTCAGTTCTGTGTCGCCTATGCTGATGTGGGGAGGGCGGTATACTGCTTGAGGGGCAGGCTGGTGAAGAACCTCTGTCTTCTTGAGGCTGACCTCGAGGCCAAACAGCCGCGAGGTATCTGCAAAGCAGGACGTTATGCGCTGAAGAGCTCGCTCTGTGTGGGCAACAAGGGCAGCGTCGTCCGCGAAGAGAAGATCTTGGATCATCCTCTCCTGGGTCTTTGTGTGGGCTTGGAGGCGCCGTAGATTAAAGAGACTACCATCTAGACGGTACCTGACGTACACACCTTCGTCATCAGCTAAGTCTTCAGTTGCTTGCTTGAGCATCATGCTGAAGAAGATACTGAAGAGGGTCGGTGTTAGGGCACAACCCTGCTTCACGCCGTTGGAGATAGGGAAGGGTTCGGACAAGTTGCTGTTAAGTCTGATCTGGCCGCGTTGGTTCTCATGCAGCTGGATCACCATCTGTAGGAACTTGGAGGGACAGCCAAGTCGTTCAAGAATGAGCCATAGACTTGACCTGCTCACGGTGTCGAAGGCTTTTGTGAGGTCAACAAAAGTAACATAGAGTCCCTTGTTTTATTCACGGCCCTTTACCTGAAGTTGGCGAGGACGAACACCAAGTCTGTCGTGCCTCTGTTAGCTCTGAAGCCACACTGGTTCTCGGGGAGGTTTTCTATGGCGATAGTTGGAACAAGCCTGTTGAGAAGAATCCTGGCAAGTATTTTGCCAGCGGTGGAAAGTAGCGTGATACCCCGGTAGTTGGAACAGTCAGACTTTTCACCCTTGTTCGTGTACTGGGTTATGATGGCAGCATCGCAAAGATCTTGTGGCAGCTTGCCACGCTCCCAGCAACAGACAAGGAGATCGTGAAGATTGACATGGAGCTCCGGATCCCCATGCTTCCATATTACTGGAGGGATGCCGTCAAACTCCAGCTGCTTTGTGACTCTTGAGTTGTTTTATGGCTATAGTCAGCTCTTTGAGGATGGGTGGTTCATCGAGCTCCTCTTTGAGTGGAAGTTGGGGAATACAATCAATGGCAGGGGCCTGTACTGTGCGGTTAGCACTGAAGAGGGTCTGGAAGTGCTCGGACCAATGAGCGAGGATGGCAGTGTTGTGGGTGACGAGGTCCTGTCCGTCTAAGCTGCGCAGGGGACTCTGGACCTGGTGAGAAGGGCCATACACTGCTTTCAGAGCCTCATAGAAGCCTCTATAGTCTCCTATGTCAGCGCACAGCTGTGTTTTCATTGCCAGGTGGTCCCACTAATCGTTCTGTATCTCTCTGAGTTTGCGCTGTAGAATGCTACATGTGCGTCAAAAGGTAGCCTTCTTCACAGGACAGGTTGGTTGTGTAAGGTGGGCTTGATGAGCTGCCCTCTTCATTGCTAGTAAGTCCTGGATCTCCGTACTGTTTTCATCAAACCAATCCCAGTTCTTTTTCTTTGTGTGCCCAAGAAATTCTTCAGATGTCTTCAGAATGGCCGATATCAGGTTCTCTCACAGGATGTCAGGGGTGGGGTCAACAGCACGGGGGAATTCGTCAAGTTTTTGCTGCAGGTCTGTCTGGAACTTGGCTTTCACCTCCTCCTGGCACAGACTACTGACGTTGAGTTTCTTCACAGGGTTACCTTTCTTCTTGGGTTTGGGTTTGAACAGCAGTTTGAGTTTGCAGCGTACCAGACGGTGGTCAGTGCGGCACTCTGCACTGGGCATCACTCTTGTGTGTAGAATGTCTTTCAAGTCTCTCTGGCACCTGAGCACATAGTCAAGTCAAGTAGGTGCCAGTGTTTGGATCAAGGGTGCATCCAGGTTGTTTTCAGGCTGTCTTTCTGTTGTAAGTTTGTGTTAGTAATGACAAATTGGTGCCCTGTACAAAGCTCGAGCAAGAGACGCTCATTGTCATTACAGTTCCCAACGCCGTGTCTTCCAAGGAATCCTTTCCAGGCCTCGGAGTCCCTCCCAACTCTTGCGTTAAAGTCGCCAACAATGAGGACCTTGTTGCAGGATCAACAATGAGGACCAAAATTGCAGTGATCCAGGTCTAAAACTTCCTGGAAACATTTGTTATGTTATCCATGAAATAAACCACATATATATGATTAATTTAAAATTTCATCCTGTTACGTACAGTGGGACCTGTTGGTTGCACTTTCTGTGGAATCTTTTATGTATATAAATATGTAATTTACCACAGCTGTAAGGTGCTGGAAAAGCATGAAAATGCACCTTGAAAATCCTTGAAAAGTTGGCAGTAGGCTTATTAATCGAATCGGCGATTGCTTCATAAACATAATACAGACAGATTAACAAAAGATAAGTCGTCAAAATCAATGGGCTCTTTTTAATGAACTAGTTTAAGAAATATGATTGCATGATATAGCCTGCATGTCATTTTCCGGAAATATAAAAAAATGTTAATTAACTACGGTACTTTATATTTTACTGCGTCTGATCTCAGCAAGGGAAATTCTGAAGCTAACGTCACAATTCATTTCCAATATGTATCCAGCTGGACGATAAAAATGAGGTCCAGATACAAGTAATTAATCTTAATTGCAATTTAATTAATCGTACTTCCGCTTAATTTTATTTCGCTTCAGTACTCAGTCTGGTCACTTGGAGCCTGCCTCGTTTACCACGGCAGAAAGTACGCCGGACCAACCAGCGAACAGAAGGAGTGGCCGAGAGCCACGATGTAGCAGCTGCGCCGAGTTTGAAATTGTAGTTTCCAAAATCAACAATGGCCATGGACATAGATGCATGGGAGGCCATTCGCTTTCGTGGAGGAAATCCCGGGTATCAGCGACTTATAGCCACAACAAGATCATAGTTCTAGCCAGGCCATTTTAGCGTACCGAGCCGGTACACTGACAAATGCAAAATTCGCATGCCAGTACGCTAGAAAAATCCGCTGGTACGCAAAAAATTGTGGCCGGTACGTTACAGATAGGTCACCAGTACCAGTATCTGCAACAACACGGATGGTTTCAGACAGTACTGATCATCCTAGTTTTATCGATTATCTGAAAATAGGCCTGTATAGCCGCCGCTGCCGAAAGTATTCTGTCGAGGTATAGAATATTAGGCTCAGTACCAGTTAGCGAGCAAACAGCCGATCATGGACGCTTGGCTGGATCGTCCACCTCCTGGGACTAGTTCTCAAAATGAAACCAGTGCTGCGAATTTCTCGACATCAGAAAGTTCGGAAGACGATGATGGAATCATCAGAGTAGAGCTTAATAGCAAGCGAAAGCCATCAACGACGGCAGATCTTGTTTGAGCTAGTGAATATAGCCAGCTAGAATTAGAATTGGCTCTAGGAAATGTCTATTTAACTGTCCGATGGATCCCGATCTTTTCTGCCACTTCGCAGTCTCTTCCGTTTAACCTGCGCAATCGGCACAGTTTAAAATAATCACGGCAACTAGATAGCTATATACTGCGGAGATACTGATATTGCAAATTAATTATTTTGCTCGCGTCAAATTAGCCATAAGTAATTGGACTAAGATATCTTCACGAGAAGCATCAGACTTCCTATCAGATATAAAATAGTGCATTGTCTTTTGACTATAAAGTTAGATTGGTTACTGGAATTGACATTCATATTGTGAATGGCTACGTCGAAAATTCATGCCAATTGCCTTACTTACATTGACTAGCAACAAACACAACACACACAGATGAAAAAAATAATATTGTTGCTAGCTCGTCATTTTAGACATGGATATCTTTCCAATATCAATTAACATTTCCCAGTTAAACCTGCTGCCGAATTAGTATGTGCAGACCTTTGTAATGTGTGTTTAGCGACCTTGCCATGACATAGCTTGCGAACATGGAATGTAGGCAGTGGCATGCACAAATAGATGCTAGGTGGTGCTACAGCACTTTCCCCTTTGCCCTTTATCAATGAAAGTGCCCTTTTGAAATTTCATTTTTTTTTTAAATAAATGATTATTATTATTATTATTATTAACACTTTAGTGGAGCCAATGTTGAAATGATCTTTTAGAAAAGCTGTGTGATTAAAAACTACTAAAAAAAATGGCCCCGAAATGGCCCACCTCCTCACGCACTTCCGACCTCTCTTCCTTTGTCACGTGAACATGCGCGCAGTGCATATAGATACACCGCAGGAGCATATCAGCTGAGCGACTGGAAGTCACAGTCTTGTGCCCCGCCAGCCGGGTAACAGACAGATCCAGTGAAATCGTACAGCCCAACCTGTAATCATTTTGTTGTGCAGTAGCATGTCTCACACACAGTGACGGTCCGTCGGCAGAAACACAGGGCCAGCAATAACCTCACCTTTCACTTCTTAATGGCAGACGCCTCTCGCAGTTTACCTCCCCGATTAGCAACCGTTGCTCAGACTGATTGGAGGAACCGACGAAAATCTAACTTGTTTTTGAAAGCCGTGTTATACATTGCACAACGAAATTATACGGCGTTTACCGTACTTCCGCACACAAATGGCTACGGAAAAAATATTCATCGCCTATGTCTTTAAAATTTCTGAATTTGCGTAAATTAATTTGCGACGTTCATTGAGCAATTAACCACGAGAATCCGTTCTATATACCCTGAATGTGACAGCTAAAGTGTGTTGTTAGGTAAGAAGCACAGCTGAGTGAAGACGAAAATAATTGCTGTGAAGTCCGCGAAAGTTTCGGATTTTTTGCAGATTGTCATCCTTGCGGATTCACATCAATTATATCAACATAGCTAATAGGCTATTGCTTTGTAAGTAACATTTCTTAATCATTACGTGTCACGCATTGGTGGTGGTTATTCTGCTAATTAACTGTTTGATTTTTAATCAATTAAACCTGATCGCAAACAGTTTAAGAGCAATTATCCGGGAAAGGGTGATGTTACTGAAGGCCTTCCTGGCATCTGAGGGTATGCCACTGCTCATACAGCACCAATCAACTGAGCATTTTTTAGCCGACTGGTCACCTGATTAGCTAGTTTAATGCCATAGCCCAAACAATGATAGATAATGTGAGGACGACCACCACAAACAATGTTGGTCGACTTTGCAAATCTATCGGTTAAGCTGAACGTTTTCTTTTGTGTGGGTTTTGTTAGGCAACATAAATGAACACATAAAGAAGAATCAGGCAGTTCCCCATTGCCTGAGAAAAATATCCCCATAAAGGCTACCCATGTGCCTTCTTGTGATGAATGACAGCAGTCATAAATTGCATTGAACATGTGCGTGTAATGTTTATTTTATTATTTTTATCTCACACTATAATAACATGTTCCACATGTGCCAAAAAGTGCCCTCCCCCTCCCCCCTGAGCACTTGCCCCCCATAATGTCGGTGCACGCCACTGAATGTAGGTATACCGTTCTCTAATAGTTCTTGCTCATCTTTATGCATGGTCGATTACGCCTAAATACTTTGAATGCTCTCCCTCTGCAGCTGCTGCGATGGAAATGCTGCGGGCACACTGTGCATTTACAGAGGGCTCGGCTCCAAGCAATGGTAATTTCAAATGACAGTAAAATTGTCCAATAATATATATTTCCCTCATGAATGGGAGGGCTTTGTTATTGCTCATATTATGACAAGTTCCGCCCACTGTCCCTCAAGCGAATCACCAGCTAGCGAAAATTAAATAAACAAAAAAAAAAAAAAAAATCGGTGGTAAACAACCTAGCGAGTTAACCTGAGTTGCTGGTTCGTGATAGCTGTGAATATCATTTCGAGTTTATGAGGAACGTTTTCTAGACTAATATTCAATAACAAGTTTGAGTTGACCAGCTTGGAAAACCTACACCAGACCTTACTTAGATGCAAAAAAACAAGGCTTTTGAGAGGCATTTCAACACCAGCAATTATACGCGATACCCATGGAAGACGGAGAAAAATCTGTACTGCTGGGATTGGGTCCTGGGCCAAAACTGGACTTTCTGAGTGGGTGAAAAAGGCAATTAAATTATTGTGAAACGGTAAGCTATTTATAGGGCCGTGTGCTAAGTGATTTTTGTACTTTTTCCGTCGCTGCCAGTGTTCTGTGTATGTTACAAAATTTTTTTGGGAATAAAATTATACAGCATAACTGAGATGGTGAAGTAGATAAGCCGGTAATACAGCACGATGCTTTTACCCAAATTACTTTACAGGGGAAACGGAATGAAACTTTTAGCCACTGAAATAATTTTTGAGACCTCACCAATGCATAAGAGCACAGCGTTAATTATTAATTAATTAGATCCTCTTGACTCCTTTGGCGTGCGATATTTCTTGTTTACAAATATTGACGTCACATTCAGCCATACGCATTAGCGTGGTTGGCAAGAACAAGTGTAAATCAATACAACAAAACCAACCTGCAGTTGTGGAACCGATTCGGCGGTCTCTGAATATGAACAAAACCTTGACATTACCGCAAAGGCAAGATATTTCTTTTAGCTTAAGTACAACGGAAGTCTGTGTTGGCTTCCGGATCCTTCCGAGCTAAAAGGCTGCAGGAGCGGCTGGATCATCCCTTGATTTTTTGACATTTGTTGATCATCATTGATCAGTGAAAGTCGTAAATTGACCAGAACGATTTTAAAAATGGGCGCCAATATATTTTGGGGGGTTTTATTCATTATAAGAGGGTTTAGAATTTATGATTAATATTTAATATTGCTAATGCATATACTGCGCATTCCCTAGCCACCTGGCATGCCACCAGTATCAAGGCTGCCGCCGTTACAGCTGCAGTAGGCATTTAACTCTAAATTTTCATGACTGGGTGTACGATGGATGTTGTTACACACTCAAATGTTTCTCTGGGTACCCAAAATTCAAGCCGAAAAAGTACTGATCTTAGTCGAGACTGATGAAGGTTGAAAACGGAATGCTTTCCGATACTAATATCTGAACTGTCACTTACATTCTCGCAGTCGGAAAGTAAGGAACCTATCGAATTACCCAACACAAAAAAGATCAATCCCTTGCCATGACTGAATAATAAAATGCAAAAACTTACCAAAATGTCATGGTAGAAATGATGGAAAATAACGTGCAACTGACCCAACAGAAAGGGAAAAGTACAAACACGCCAGTGGGTCGATCGCATCCAGCTCTTGCATCGAATTGCATCAATCCAAGTAGATTTTTTCGGTTTTCTATCAGGAATACATAGGAAACGTTTTCCTGAACCCTTCACGAAACGGTTTGTGCAGTTAATAACGCTGCAACTGACTGGCATTATGACAAAAAGTGGAGGACAACTTTACTTCACCTATAAAATCAATTGTCATGTTGTGGACTTTTGCCAACCACGGTGGTCAACAAACCCACGTGACCAGGTTCGTGACATCACGAGAAGTATGGCTCCGGTACGTCCAATAAAATTTCTGGCTAGAACCCTGAAGATGAATGTTTGGTTAGTTTTTTGAATGGAAATGATGTTGTAGCGCTACTCCCTACAGATTGTCATATCTACTTTATAACCATCATGTTATGATCCTGATCTGCCTGACCATGTTTTGGATGTGATTCTGCCCTGACTCCCATGTTTATGTATTCTGTTTTGTCTGACTTTCATTTGTATTGTGATTCGGATTCCATGCCATGTTTTGTTTCTGTTTATTCCTGCATATTTTGCCATATTCCACTCCAGCAGTTATATTCTGGACTATATTTTGTATTTTGCCATGCACTGCACTTTGTCTCCCCTTGTCTGGTCTTATGTTATGTGATCGCTCACTGCCCGAGTATTGTATGCCACACTTTCGGGTGATTTTATGGTTTCTGGGATTTCAATCATTCCTTCCAATCTTCCAATGACAAAAGTTCTAACCAAACTAACAGTTTTTTATTTTAGTTAACTTACTAACCCAAACTAACACTGTTTATAGTACTAACTTACTAATGAGCACTAAGGGATTGTATAGCTGCAGTCACTAATTGACTAACAAGCTAACAAGCTGACTAACAAACACCCCTTTGTCTTTACTCAATCTACTTTGCTGCAGTTTTCAGCGGAACCTCCGCATTTGTTAGACTCTGTTCTCCCTCCTTTTCTGTGCGCGTTAGAACTCCCTAACCGGAGCCATATGTCTGTCTATAGGCTTTCTTGTGATGCCTGTCTGCGTTTTGGCTTTTGCGAAATTCATGTAGTTAGGAACTTCCTCATGTTCATTCCTTTGCAATTAGTCTGATCCAACTCACCTGTTCCCTATCATAGCATGTGACTTCCCCTACGTGTATTTAAGCAGTCATTTCACTCACAGCTCTTGCCAGAACGTTTCCCCTGTGTTGCGATTGCTGATGCCTTGTACTCTTAGTGTTATACTTCTGACTGGAATGTCCCGGATTATGATTTTGGCTCTTTCTTTGATACTTCTCTGCCCGTGTACCGTACCTGCTTTGCCCGACTCTGAGTTTAGTGTTTGCTGCCCTGTTAACGGTTCGGATGATGCCCACTGGATTTTGGCTTTGGACTCTCTGACAAACCCGTGCTTGTGTACCGAACATGTTTTACCCGACTGAGTTTAGTGTTTGCTGCCCTGTCTGCAGTTTGGATTACGTCCCTGGGATTCTGATTTTGGATTGTGGACTCTGTACCGTTGTCTTCTGCCCTGTGGGGGTTTACCCCCCCACTTCAATAGAACTCACTTTTGCTGAAACTTCCTGGTCTTGCATTTGGTTCCAAAACGGTAACTCACATCATGAAATAGGCAACCTGTTCATCTGTGAGACAGCTGAACCACCTAAGCTGGTGTTGGGGTCTCACATGGAGGAAAACTTTCTTATGTGTGGAAATTCAAAATGGATCCCTGGATTTCCCATGACCACTCTCTGCCTGCAAGCCCCTCCCGCCAGCAGGCCAGGTACATAAAAGCAGTGGTCAACCATTTTATCTCTCTCTTGGAGCTCCCCTCTCTCTTGGCTCTTCGAGTCAGCTCTGGACTCTCTCTCTCTCCCTTGGAGAGGCTCCTATACCCCTGTGGACTGCTCAGGCTGGGGAACCCCTCCCCCACCTCTTAGGCCCAGCATAGACTGGCCTTGCTGAAGAATCTGCCAGGCTACCAGGAGTACAGCAAGAGTTGAAGAAACAGCTTACTTTTGAGGAGCAGCCAGCTTCCCTCTTCTCCCCACAGCAAAGACACCGACAGCACCAGAACCGCTCTTCCAGCCGGATCAACATCACCTGTGATTGGATCCTCCAGCAACCTCCGAACCTCTTTCCTCAACTAAGGACTGGTAACAACTAGGCATTTAAACCCTCTTTTAAGGCTAAAATTGACTGTGTGTATTTTTAAAATGATAGTTGCTGTGATTGTTTTAGGATTGTGTTTTAGTAGGACAGGATGTGATAATTTGCATGCAAATAACCTCCTGTAGACTAACACGGCGCCTTTCCTATGCAAAACACACACACATCTCTTCGTTTTAACGTAATACACACACGCACAAACAACAGTGAGCGTTTTAAGTCATTTAACTGACTTTAAAACTCTTAGCTTTCTTTTGCTACAAAGATTTGGTCTTTGTTACAGTAGGGTTGCCTTCCCCCACTTGCATGGTCTGCAAGGCCCCTTCATTCACACCATAGATCATCCCTTTGTTCTCCCTCACCCACACCCGCACGCCCGCACGCAAGCACACACACACACACACACACACCTCCTTCATTGTGTACATAGTGTTTAGTGTAGTTTAGATTCTGTGTTTTATTTGTTTCATTTAAATAAATATTCTTTTAAGACATGTGCTGTGGTTATTAATGTTGTGCAAGAGTGAATAAAAGTGCCAACCTCTTCTATCTAGAACTCTGAATCCTTTAATCTAACTATTGATTGGGTAAGTTGGTTACAATTATTAAATTAATTGTAAATCAATTTCCAAATTAATAGCTTAGTGGATATTGAGACTGAGGTTTTATTAATTGGCTATCGTTTTCCCTTCACTGAGGAAGGGTGGTGCCCCGAGGTATTAATATTAATATTTAATATTGATATTACAATATCATTTTTTTTTGGATAGTCAAATTAATAATATTGATATCATTAGGCAAATTGCATTTTTTCCCAACATTGGTGTTCTGTGCGAGGCCATTACCCCAACACTAGCTTGTAGCTCCTAGTGTTACATTGCCTGCGAATTGAACACTATTTAAGTCAGCAGCAAACTTTTTAAAAGCCGTGTTTTTGTTCATGTCATAAGACCTATTCGTTTTTCAGTGGTATGATGTCATTATCCATGAATGAAATGGCTGCTTAGAGCCAAACTGTGTTGCTATAAAGTTAGATAGCGAGCTCTGAATGATGCTGGCACAAGTATGGTTAATGGTTCAGTTTTCATGTCAATGCCGATTTCTTCCTGATGTAAATAATGCGTCATTCTCACCGATTCTGCCGTTGGTTTTGGGTCTCTTACATTTTTTTTAACAGCAGCAGTATCTGCAGGAAAAACGATAACCCAACAGTTTGCTTCTTGTAAGGAGAACAGAAAAAGCACCTTTGGTTCTTAAGTGAATGAGTGAAGGCTAAAGTTTTGGTAGATGGGCATATGCATGGGTACTGTTTTAACTTTATTGTACTGATCAGTTTGTTTTTGCTGCATTCCTGGTATGAAGGACTGCATTTACAACAGAAGTACTAGGCGGCTGAGCCGGCGCATGACATACGTCATCGGCAAACGTTAGTGATTAGTTTACGGGTACACCAATGACTTTAAACTTCAGACAAGCGCCCACCCACCGGAAAATAAACACTTGTCAATGATGACTGGCCAGACTCTGCAGATGAAGCACAGCGAAGTAGCAGGGTCTGGTTTTACCAGGCTAATAGAGCGCTGTCCCTCGATGAAAACATTTGAGCGAAGTCACAAAAATGGAACACTTATTTAAAAAAAATTAGGGTGTGTATTTTTTTTTTTTCGCCAATTAAGGAGATGCTTACTAATTATTTTTGGTGTAATTTTTTTTTTACACATTTATGTAAAAATAGCCAGTTTTTTTTAACCTTAATTTGTCTACCGTATTGCCAAAAACCAATGAATCCTGCCAAAATTTACTTTACAAGTAGTCAAGACCATACATTTTTCATATAAAACACACCTAAATAATGTTGAAAAACCTATTTATCTACATTTTTGGGAAAAATGAACTTGTAGCCTACTGTTTTTCGTGCCTGCGCTCATATAGAAGTGGGGAACACTTTTTATTAAGGCAATTGCATATTATTTACGTACGCGACAGACAATGTGTTATTCACTCTCAAATTTTTTTAGAGTAGGCCATGGCAACGAGTCAAGGACACATTTTCTGGATGTGAATACTAATTCCAATATGGATTCAGCTTCTAAACCTGAAACTGCAATTGCAGATGGCTTGCATTCGCCTTTTTATTTATTTTTTTAAGAAAAAGGTCCCACATTACTTTAATCAGTAGCTTGAGTGAACGGGGCAGACGAACTATGAAAACTTGCAGTTTTAATATTGCAGGATTTTTGCACCTCAACCTTAACTTTGGAGGTGTAGGAGACCCAATGCCCCCACCCCCACAAATGGCGCCTATGCTCACTCTACTTCATCACATACACTCCAAACTGCGACCACCCAAGACAAAGCCTATCAGAGGCCTATTTCCAGGGAAAGGATGGTTTTCTAGCTATAAATCACCAATTGAACCACCCACATTGAATTTTAAATTATTAGTGGCCGTGTCGATGGCCATTAAGTGTTGTGTAGCTCCTTTGTAAGGAACAAAGGAAAAGGAAATAAAAAGGACACACCTTCATAAACAAGGCATAAACATTACTAATCCACGCAGACTGATACTTTATGGAATTCTGCACACTGTCTTTTAAAAAACTGTAGAAAGGGTGATAATTAATTTTGCCAAACCTGTGGGCCATTACCAGTTTTATAGTGCTGTTCATTAGGGATGAGGTTATTCATGGATATTTTGATATTGGGAATCATTTAGTATCATGACACTCTGCCTAATGTGATTTGCATTGCATAAAATGCTGTTTGGGAAAAAAATTAAATCCTTGTTAAATCATGATCTGATTAGACCACTATCTGTGGTCTATCAGAAACAAAAGCTGCTTGAGGCTGCTTTAGTTGATGAAGTACTCTAAGGATATCACTTACCTGTTTGCGGTTTGGAGGGATATTAGATATTTTGACACATGGGGCCTTTTATGGTTTAAGCACTGTGTTAACCAGGATGATAATAATAATAATAATGAGAATAATAAGTATAATTATTATTAGTATTATTGTTATTATTATTATTATTATTAAGTTTGAAGTTTTATCATTATTATTATTATCTGTATAGCACTTTTCATACAAGATGTACAACTACAAGCACAAAATAATTACATGCGTTGAGTAGTCAGGCCTCCCTGGGCATTCAGGATTTTTGGCTACCTGCCTCCACCCAATTATTCAATTATCTCCCCTGCTCTTTCAGCCAATCACCACACTTGTTAATTAGCATTCCCTGTCTATTTAACTCTAGTTCTCCCCCTCACAGGCAGGTAGCCTTAATATGTAACTCCCTTTTCTTTAGTGCACTCCCTTTTTGTTGTCCATAGAGTTTTGGTATTAGTCTTGTTATGTCACTTTTCTTTATTTGATAAAATATTGCGTCCCTGTACTTGGGTCCTGATATTCAATCACCTCTTAACATATTTGGGCACCAGGACATTACATGAGTGCTTCACATTAAAAAGAAAGGGACAGAACATAAAAATGGGGCATACATAAATGGAAAATAGAAAAATAGAAGAACAACTTGAACAAATTACAAACAAGATGGAAAAACAATCGGACACTCCACTCATCAATCTTGTGTGTTCAGTACTCCTGTACAAAAAGGTCTTACTTGCCACACAGAGCACAGCTGAACATCACCTTGTGCCCCTGGTACTCCTATGTGAATATGTCTTAGTTGCCTTTCAGAGCGCAGGTGATTCGGCTGTCAAAGTGCCTACTTGATAGAATGTACTGTGTAAAGTGAAATAAAATACAGCATTTTAACTAGAGACCACCTTAAAGAGTGCAGTTGAATAGCTTCTTGCGCCTCTAGTGCTCCCACACGAGTTGCTTTACAAAGCACAAGTGAACAGCACCTGGTGCCTCCGGTTCCCCTGTACAATAAAGTCTTAGTTGCCATCCAAAGTACAGGTGATAAGGTCTGAAAGGACTGGATAGATTTCATGAAGTGAAATAAAATATGGTATTTTAGCTTGAGACCATCTCATGATGAGATCACACCAGCTGCTCTTCCTGACCCCAGCTCACTGTGTCCTTGCTCGACCACGCCCACCTTCAAACTCCGCCTTCATTGTAATCACACCTGTAAAGTTTTGCATTTTGCATGTTTTAGACTTTATTACTTTGACAAAATCTGTCCACAGACAAACACATATGTAAACCCTAAGCAAAATGCTGTAAGCCACCTCTCTGGCAGTCTTGCAGGTGTCTCCAAGATCACATTTGTCATGACAACACTCAGGGACAGACTCACAAGATGAAAACTATGCCAGCCAATAGTTTTGCCATAAATATGGCATGCCACAAATTAGTGGAAAATAAAACCCACTTAATAAAAATACATTAATGCAGAACTTCAAGTAAGGTACAGCATTTTACAAAAAGTGCAGTCATGCGTTGGTACTAAAAGGCTGAAATGAAGTGCCAAATTTTTTGCTTTATTTTAAAATTTTTCTTCCAGCCACCTTATGTGTATATTGCTAATGTCAGTATTACCCATTAGACACAATAATAATTTGGTATCAACGAATACATTGTCAGATCCGCAAATACCAGTTCAAACTTTACTGTGCAAAAAGGAAGCCTTACATTTACTGTGTCAAGCATCGACCTCTCTGGGCTTGGAAGCATCTGTGATTGACCATCAGATGGTGCAAATATGATTTTGGAGAAAAGAATCAATACTTCAGATCTTGGAATGGACACTGTTAAAGGAATTTTAACATTAAATTCCTCGTATCACCTTCACATAAGAAACCCAGACTACTCAGGGAAAAAATCAGTCAGAGGCAGAGAAGTTAATATTCAAGCCAAAGTCAGTTTACTTTTCTGCAGCAAAGGATCCCCATACAAGTCAAGTCAAGATGGAGGATGATACAGTTAGTCTCTCTCTGGTTTTTGTAGGGGTACTCCATGACGTTCTCCTCCCCCCGCGCTGATTTACACATCATGATGTAATCTGGAGACCCCTCGCTGTCTTATGCCACCTACGTCACGCTGTCGTAAGGCTGCACACATACATCTCGTTGGGGAGGAGAGCACCTGTCTTTATCAGCCCCGGCTCCAGTTTATCTTGTTATGCATTCCGGAGCTTTCTATAAACACAAACTTAGAGACAGAGAAAAACATCTTGTCCTTGGTACAGACATTCAGCTTTGCATGACTTTAGATAGGCTATATGTCATGACGCACTGGTACAGTTATGCAGGCCCCTGTTAAATCAGAAATATGCAAGCACACACGCACACTAGGCCTAAAAGGATATGAAAGAAAGTAAAGTAGGAGCAAGCAAGGATAAACAATTAATAATAATTAAATGAATCAAAAAATGATTCCACATTTCCCCCCTGTTTATAATTGATTATCCGCCAGCATGCCACTTCTCTCATTTTTCAGCATGTGCTTCATTCACGGGGAAGATGTGTCAACATATCACCACTACTCTCTATTCTTTTGTTCAAACAATCCTTCAACTCCTCGGGCAGAGTATACTTCTCATTGTTGTCCTGTAATAGAAACCTCTGATACTGTGGATTAGTACTCAACATTTTTGATATCATTCCTTTAATTATCAGAATTCCACAGCAACTGCAAAAGAGCAGTACTGCGAATCCCCCAGCTATAAGACTCATTGCAGATGTAATTCCCGTTTCCCAACCCCCAGACAGAAGCCAGTCACTTAGAATTTGTCACTACTGGTGCAAGGTCTCGCTGTTGAGCATCAGATATGTCTTTCAAACGTTGCAAGGCTTGATCAATCACCCCTCTTGCCTCATCATTAGCGGGTATATAGGTACACACACTGGCCCAATAAGCTGACAGATCCCCCCCTGTGCTGCTGTCAACAGATACAATAAGCAGAAGTAGCATCCTGCAATTCCAACTTGGACACATAATTTTTGCACTTAGATCCTTTGAAAACTACTTTGATCCTTCGAACCTCCCTCTCCCAGGGCGCAGTTCCAGGCTAGATCCCTTTTCACAGAGATCTCCACCCAGGCTCCCCCAGGTTGAGAACTCTGCTTTCTACTTCCTGGTGTCTCCTTTTCAGGGCCCACCGATCACAGAAGCACCACTCGCCTACTGACGCATTCGCTTTGACAGTTTCACCCACTTCGCCTGTTCACAGAGGTCGTCTCCATCGCCCCTCTGCTAGGTGTGGGCTGTCACCCACGTACCACGTGTTGTCCACCACCTTACATGCGACAAACACGCCGACTAGATTGTACCATGGAAATATGTCAATTCATACTTCACCAGACACTACTTCACCAGACACGGGGGTCTTCAGTCCTCTCCGCAGCACTATTTGCAACATTCCTGTAATCGGCTTACGAGGGGGCGAATCTGCAAATTGCAACGCTTAGTAGATTGCTGGGGTCCGGTTCCCAGAACCACCATCTGATCCCCTGCAACCTCACTTTGTTCGTTTTCCTTGAACGCACGCATTGTCTCCCACGTAGTAGGACCTGTAGGAACCACCACAAGCCCCAGTTTAGACATTATGTCCCTCCCCAGGAGGTTCACTGGGCACTGTGTGGACACTATTACAGAGCAGAGTGTAGCAATCCCCTCAGGATCCTCAAATTTGAGTTCCTCTGTTGCTACGCTGTCCCATTGCCCCATTTGCAGCACAAGTTGGTGTCACATTAGTGCTGAGCCGATGTGGAAAAATTGCGCTTACTTTTCTGATAACAGTTCAACATGCCCCCGTGTCACATAGAAAAGAAATCGGTGCGTCATTTACAATCAGGGTTTCCGAAGCACTTATCGGTGCACCCATTAATGCAAACAATTTAATTTCATCATAGGGAAATGGCTCCCCAGATGCTAACCCTTCCCCCCAGGGCGGTTAGTCATTCCGAATTGTTGCTGTCGCTTATTTGTGGATACCCACTCAAAATCAATAGCTTCCCCTGGCACACCTGGGTTACTCCCACAGACCCTGTGCCATTTCCTTCGACACATCGACTATATTAAGTGGGGGTAAACTGGGGTCTATTGAAACTAATCCATTATGTGCAGTCGACACTGCCATAGTGCATTTAACTATACTGTTCACATTCATTGTAGGCGCAACATATGTTTAAAAATGAACAGACACAGGGAGAGATAAGCCATTTTATTAAACCCTTTTTTTTTAATGAATAAGTCCCGGAGTCTCTACTGACTTGGAGCGTAAATAAACTCTTCACCGGGTTTGAGACGGGCGGGCTCTATATGCCACGCCCCCCTTTGTAGCCGGACTCCCTCCAAGTCTATCCTGACTCACCCAGATGTACCTATACACCCGCTGGAGGAGGAGACACCACCTTACAATGTGACTGATGTGTCCACGCCTCCCTCTCCTGGATTTTTACTGCAGTCGGTGTAGTCAGGAGCACTTGATATGGACCCTTCCACGCCGGTTCACTCCACTTCCGCTTTTTTCCGACACTCCGCACCAGGATCCAATCTCCAGGCTTTATCTCACTGATCTAGGAGGAAGCATATTTCGCATCTCACTTTTGTTAGTCAATATTCTATTCATATACTCTGCCAGAGTCGCTTCTTCTATTTAATAAATAATAATAATATTAATAATAATAATAATAATAATAATAATAATAATAATAAATAAATGTGGCAACTCAAAAGGTTACCCCACATACTGCATCATAATGTGACAACCCCAATCCCTGCTTGTGGGGTTATCCTCATGCTAGTTAATATAATGGCAGACATGCTACTTAATTCCATTTTAGTTTCTGCCATGGCTTTGCGCAGTTTTGCTTTCAGGGTTCTATTAGTTCTCTCCACTAATCCTGCTAATTGTGGATGATCTGCAAGTTTTTTCAATTCTATTCTCAATTTTTACTCCCAAACGAGCCAGTTCTTCATTTCTAAATTCTGGCCCATTATCACTATAGAATGCTTTTGGAATCACTTATCTAGGAACAATTTCCCTACTCAAAATTTTCCACTTGTGATAGCATCTATAGCTTCTCACTTCATTTAGATAAAGATCATATCAATACTACCACATCACTTCTTCACTTTACATGGTGTTAAGTGTATATATAAAAAAAATTTTAGTAAAGAAGTGATAGTACTCTCATCTATTAACCCTTTGGTCCCCCCCTCTTGGTACATGGCACTGCCCATGCACCAAACCTACAGCAATATGGAAGAGGGATTTTGGTAATATAGGCTTTCCATTGGGAAGGGTATTATTAGATAGGACTTCTTTTACACAATGGAGAATACATTTTTATTTTTTCCTCTCAATGAATTGTGATTAAGCAATCCACCTCAGGCTAGGGTTCCGCTAACAGCATGGAGGAAATGCACAGTCAGGGCTTATTAGCCCCAAACATTCTTACATTTTCCTACATCATCAGCAGAACCGGGTGGAGTCACTTTAGACTATGTTACAATTTCCAAAAAAAAAAAAAGTTTATATTTTGGTCACCTCCTAGTATAGAACGGTACTTATTCAAAAATAAATTTAGAAATCGCAAGCAAGGTATTATGTGATCACGTTACTAGAGGACTTTTGAATTTTGTCTTGTGTTAATACTTCAAATTGTATTTCCCCAAATCTATTTTAGAAGGTTAACTCTTAAGCTAAAGCATTCCCAGCTGGCCAGCAATTCACTTCTCTTCAGCAGTGCTTTCTGTGGAAAAGTTCCGAGAGGAGTTAGAGACAAACAATAATGTACAATTTTGTTTTAATTCAACTCGTTCGGATCATTCACTGTAAAAATTAAATAAACAGATTAAGGTTCACTTCTCAGTTCCTTTGCCATGAAGACACTCGTTGACAATTCCTGTTCAAAATAGAGAAAAGATTTTTAATTGCATTCTTTGATCAGGGAAACTTTCAGTCACATTTGTTCATCACCCACAGATAGCAATTGCAATTTTTCAATGCTTGATAGAAAACACTTCTGTTCTGCATCAAATGAATTTGCACACAGTCTCTTATTGTATGAATTTGTTAAACAGTACTTTGGCAACTTTTGAACACACTGTTATTTTTGTTTCCACTTTCGCTTAATTTCCTTTTCAGAGATATGCTTCTAGCACACCAATCTCACACAGCCTAATTATTTATAGAAAAGTGCTTAGATTTTCTAGCTCTTTAAAAATATTTTACAAATTAAGTGTAAATAGTGTAATTAATTCATGCTCATAGAGGATATCACTGGTAGTTTTCTCTGCAATGTATTACTACTGCCAAATATTAGAGCATTTAAATATTCACTTTGTCTTTCATTTGAAAGAAATTCAGTTAGCCACAACATTAGAAACACTTGTCCATGTTTGTATAATTTACATTCAATTGTTACTTCATCTAAACTTCCCACTGTTTATAGTAACCGATCATTTAAGAGGAGTTAGCATTTATTTTATCAAGAAATAGTGACTTTTGCTCGGTTTCATAAGGAATAATTATTCTGTGTACTTCTGCAACTTTGTCCTTTAACTACTCCATAGTCAGTAAAATGGCTTAACTCCTACAAATTTGCACTGCTTATTTACACTTCTTTCTTAGAAATTTCACTTTTTACTAATTCTGTAGTTACAGTGAGGATTCCATAAAGTACTGTAAATATTGGCTAATCAACAGGCACCTTAAATTATTTTGAAAAGCAAATTTCATTGTAGACATTTATATGAGCACTTCATGGAATATAATGACAATTGCATTCAATCTAACAAAGACAGAACTAACAAATATGCCAGCAATGCAGTTGTTTAGAGACACTCACAGAGTTAGGTTCATTCACATTGATTTCCACACAGAAACGCAATCTGAGCTCAGGACACACACACACATAAACACACACACACGCACACACACCTCAGTGCACTTTCCTCTCTCACATTCATTCACATTGGAAAAGATCCAAGGCTTAAATTTTCTTACGATCTAACCCCATTGTTGCTTTGATAACATACGCAGACAATGCTCTATTTCAACTAAACCCAAACTCCTTTACCCACAATGATTCCCAGAACCATTATGTCAACTTTCAACAAATTGCCCAGTTTCAGTCAAAGTCACGTCAACATTTGTCCCAGAACAGCAGTCCTTACTACAAGAACGACAACACCACACTTACTGTTCGTCTGTCCCATAATTGGCAATATTAACTCCTCTGTCTCACACAACAACTAAGCCAAATTCAGTAAGTATTCCGTCACTCACCCGCACCTCCACCACACACCTTGGAGAACCTCCCTCCTGGCCTCACTACACACCCAAGGAGCCTTGCCAGTCGCTCCGGGTTGAGGACTTTCCCTTCTTTTACGTCTCTCAAGACGACCGTGCACGGAATTTCAGTCGGCGCCGATTCTCCAGGGAGTGCAGGTGAGATATTGGAATCCCGGACGAGCCCCCAATGTTAAAGGAATTTTAACATTAAATTCCTCGTATCACCTTCACATAAGAAACCCAGACTACTCAGGGAAAAAATCAGTCAGAGGCAGAGAAGTTAATATTCAAGCCAAAGTCAGTTTACTTTTCTGCAGCAAAGGATCCCCATACAAGTCAAGTCAAGATGGAGGATGATACAGTTAGTCTCTCTCTGGTTTTTGTAGGGGTACTCCATGACGTTCTCCTCCCCCCGCGCTGATTTACACATCATGATGTAATCTGGAGACCCCTCGCTGTCTTATGCCACCTACGTCACGCTGTCGTAAGGCTGCACACATACATCTCGTTGGGGAGGAGAGCACCTGTCTTTATCAGCCCCGGCTCCAGTTTATCTTGTTATGCATTCCGGAGCTTTCTATAAACACAAACTTAGAGACAGAGAAAAACATCTTGTCCTTGGTACAGACATTCAGCTTTGCATGACTTTAGATAGGCTATATGTCATGACGCACTGGTACAGTTATGCAGGCCCCTGTTAAATCAGAAATATGCAAGCACACACGCACACTAGGCCTAAAAGGATATGAAAGAAAGTAAAGTAGGAGCAAGCAAGGATAAACAATTAATAATAATTAAATGAATCAAAAAATGATTCCACAACACCATGTGCTTCAGACCAGAGGACAAAAAGGCCATTCAGACAGTTCCCTGCAACATGTCCAAAAGCCATGCTCTGCCATGGTATGGCGTGGTGTCTTAAACTTCTGTGAATACAATGAGATTTTGGGGCAACATATGCTGCCATCAAGTGATCTTTTCCAAGGATTCCCAGGTATATTTTAAAGGGGAAGTACTGTTTTTACAGTTTTTACGTTGTTTGTGGCAAAAAATACAATTATTTACTCACCAATATAACTTCCGTGTTAGTAGAAGTCCTTCGGAAGATATTTAGATCCAAAGAGAGCCGCGTATATCCATATAATGGGAGTGAACGGGGCACCACGAGCGCTGCCTCTAATGCCGCATTATCTGTCTCAAAACTCATTCATTTCACCAACAACTTAAGCTGTACATCAAGCAAGAATGGGAAAGAGTTCCACCTGAAAAGCTTCAAAAATTGGTCTCCTCAGTTCCCAAACGTTTACTGAGTGTCGTTTAAAGGAAAGGCGATGTAACACAGTGGTAAAAAGGCCCCTGTGCCAACTTTTTTGCAATATGTTGCTGCCTTTAAATTCTAAGTTAATGATTATTTGCAAAAAAAAAAGTTTCTCAGTCTGAACCTTAAACATCTTGTCTTTGCAGTGTATTCAATTGAATATAAGTTGAAAAGGATTTGCAAATCATTGTATTCTGTTTTTATCTACGATTTTATCAACTTGCCAACTTCACTGGTTTTTGGTTGTATTTGTATTATACTTTTGTATCTTCTCATTGTTGGAGTTTCTTCTCCCTTTTTCTATCTTGTTTTGCTTCCGTGGTTCGGACTATTATACATTACCACTCAAAAGTTTGAAATCACTTGGAAATTTTCTTTTTTCCCATGGAAACGCACATGAAATTAGTCTGAGCAGAAAATATAGCAAATGAACAGAACATGCCGAAATTTTCTGAGTTAGAAATAATGATCTTAATGGAAAATGATGAATATGTACTTCAAACTTTGCCTTCATCAAACCAGAAACGCCCGCGTTTGAACACTCTTGGCCTGACAGTGCACACACGGACAGACAGACAGACGATAAACTGATGACAATACCCTTCGGGCTGAAGTCGGGCCGAGGGTAAAAAAAACCACCTTCACTGTTGGTACTGAAACTGGTGTTTGGCGGGAACTATTTAGCGCAGCTGCTAGTTGATGACCTGTGAGGCGTCTTTGTCTTAAACTACACACTCTCAGATATTTGTCTTCTTGCAAAGTTGTGCATCGGGGCCTCCCACACCTTTTTTCTGTTCGTGTTCGTGCCATTTTGTGCTGCTCACTGAAGGGAGTAGTTGATGGCATGGTAAGAGATTTTTCAATTTCTCGTATTGAATAGCTTTCTTTTCTAAGCACAACAATAGATTGACAGGTCTCTAAAGGGAGTTCTTTCTTTCTGGCCATTTTGAGCCTGTAAACAAACAACTGCTGATGCTTCGGGTCCTAAACCAACCTCAAGAATGCCATGCTTCCTTATTTGTTCAACAGTTTTCAGCTGTGCAACACATTTGCAGAAGGGTTTTCTAAATAATCAATTAGCCTTTTAAAATGCTTAACTCCGGCCTGGGGCCTTTCTGTGTGGAGTTTGCATGTTCTCCCTGTGTTCGCGTGGGTTTTCTCCGGGTACTCCGGTGAAGAATGGCATAACCTGGTCATATTGATCCTTCTTCCACATCATCTAACCAGAGTACATATTTTCAGGCAAAAACGCTAGTCTTTTGAGGCCCCTTTGAGATGTCTTAACTGGTTCTAGCTTATCCAGTTGAGGGTAATTTTGGGTCAAGTTTAGGGAATCTGAAAGACTTCCCTTTCAGCTGGGTTATCTGCACTAGGGCAGGCCTTGGCTCCTGCAGGCTTTTTATTTGTTTGCTGATCTTTATTGAACCCCCCCAATGCACTTTCCTTTGGTTTAGTTCATTTGGCAAAACTTTGAAGGGGGTAAAGTGCAAGCAGTATTTAAGTTTACTTGGAAGCAGGCCTTTATTCATTATTAAGGAAGTATTTGTTTATCACAGCAGTTGAGGGTTGTTTCTCAATTTTTCTTTTCTGTAGTCTGCACCTCCTCTCATGTTTCTTCCTGAGCTGAAGTCTAGGGGAATCAGTGCCACTGCAACTTTTTAGAGTCAGGTGCTACAACTGCTCTCCACTGTCTACAAGAACCAGGGCATGCTGATCCTTATTTTTCCTGTAGAAAACTATCTTCTGCATAGCTGTCATAATTAACGCTAGATTAAAGATCTAAGTTTGCAACTGATAATGAACACGTTATATCCAGTCTGTTATGGTGTGATACACGAGGGAAACACACTAGGGGAACGTGAACTTGGAAACTCAGAAGAGGAGGGAGACACAAAAGGGGAGTGAGACACCATAAGCGGGGATCCGAAATGATATTTATTAAAATAAACAGAAATAATCCAGGGGAAAAAAGGGGGCACACCGGCCAACAAAAACACCGTGCCTAGCACTGAAACTGGAGAACTCAAGAATCCAAAACACTAACAGAAACCGGGGGGACAGACTCGGAACAAGACTAAAACATGGAACGAGACTTGGGAACAACAGAACTCTAGAAGCTACTCACAAGACAAGACAGTTGGCACAGCTGGCAGATGGCTAACTCAGGTGGCACAGCTGGCCAGGAGAAGGGTAAGGGAGAACATCAGGAGAGGGACAGACAGGACACAGGGCTCAGGGCAGGCAGGAACGCTGGGGCTATGGCTTGGGCTAAGGTAATGGCTATGGCTTGGCATGGCTTGGCTTGAGCTTGGGGCTGTGGCTATGGCTTGCACTTGGCTGGCGCTCAGGACAGGCAAGGGCGGCTGGCGCTCAGGACAACACAAGACAGAGGAAGAAGACTGGTACAAGGACACAGCAGACGCTGGAGGAGACAGGGGGCACCAGGGGCTTGAAAGCAGCAGGAAGGGCAGGCTGGACAGGGAAGGAGGCTGAACTTGAGAACACACAGGAAACTGAGGGGACCAGAGGAGAAGTGCACCGGGCAGGGAGAGTGAGAGTGGGAATGCGTGCGTGCGTGAGTGAAGTCAGATCTGCATGCGTGCAGAAACTGCTCAGCTAAATAGGGCAGGGCACACACAGACACAGGTGTTGAAACTAAATCTAATTAACAAAGGGTGGAACATGAGGGAAACCAATTACATGAAAACAGATTAACATTAACACACAGACAAGGATCACAAGACAATCCCAAAGATGGGATAAATAAACTGGATAAAAAGACTCCTAAGTGTACAGAAAAAGAGCCAGAATAGATTAAAAGAATGCAAAAGCAGAATGCAAATGTAAAAGAACTTTAGCAAAGCCAATGAACAGTAAAGCGAGGGGCGGAGACTAGAACAGAGCGACTGCTGAGAGATAATTAGTCAATCAGTAAGTGCAGCTATACAATCCCGGGTGCTCGTTAGTAGATTAGTATTATATACAAGGTTAGTTTGGTTAGTAATTTTAGAAAACAACAAACTGTTAGTAATTTTAGTATGAATAGAAAAGCAACGGGAAACTAGCAAACGAGAACAGAAGGAAGGATGAAACCCAGAATCCATTAAATCACCCGAAATAGTGTCACAATCAATTAACACAGAAACTGATACAAACAATGACGTGACCGGGGAGAAGCAAAGACAGTACATGGGTAAAACGTGGACTGGACTACACAGGAGAGGAATGAAATGTGAACACTAAGACATGGACTAAAAACTGACATACCAAAATGATAGAAACCTAAAATTAACAAACCAGATACTCAGACCACGGAACACAACACAGTCGTGCAGCTCTTTGAATGCGCTACTGGTAGCCTAAAGATGGATCTAACCATAATGCCAATATTCTGCAAATTCCTATTTATTTTTCGAAGGCTGTTGGAAACCGTCTGACTTGACTGTAGCTTTTTGTCACCGTACTCTACTGCTGCCACTTGATCTTGTCTGCTTTCCAGTGGAAAGACTGTTTCGAATTATATCCTGCCATGCTAAATTTCCTTGTTTAACTTGGTGAAGAGAAGATGGACAAGGAATGTGGCTTAATGGTAGTGATTTGAGTGCTGCCACCTGTGGGTGGCCACAGCAGGAATATACACTGCAGTAGGCTTGTTTGAGATGAACTGTCCCTCGCCTGGATTGTGGGATGGGATCAAGTGGCAGCCCGTGTGTCAGGTGTAAAATAAGGGTGGATTAAAGAATCTGAACCCTACTGTTAGCTAAGGTTGAGGTATGGTGTGGGGCCTTCTCCCTCACCCCCCTCCCTAACAAAGGCCCAGGGAATTTACTTTTAGTATATAACATTATGGATGTTATGAATGAAATACCAGGGCATCTAAAATCTAAATTGGGCTTCCTCTGCCAATATGCTAAAACTGGGGTTTTTTTTCTGGATCTTCCAGCAGCAGTAATCTAAATCATATGTGCAGATCAATGAAAATTGTTAACTTAACACAAGATCGAGCTTCTGCCATGGGCAACTCAGTCCTTGACCTACAGTATATCCCACTTTCAAACTTTGTTGTCCTATTCACAAAAGGAAGTTGTGCAAAGTAATAAATGCACAAGTGCCAAGAATATTGGCAAATTTGGTTCTGTTCAAAAAATTCTCTCCCTAGAATAAATTTACTCCTATACAAGGTTACATTTCTTTTTTTTCAATGTCTGATTAAGTTAATTCACCAAAAGGTGAATTTTTGTTACTAGTTTTATATTCAGAAGTGCCAATAATTGAGAAGGCATCATACTTTTGCAATGTTTTGAGTCGATAACTAACAAGTAGTCACCTGGGTTTTAAAAGCTTCAGTATTCAGCAAATCACTTCTGTGGAACCAATGAATCACAAGACCAAATTTGCCAAAATGAAAATTACTCTTGCGGAAACAAAGCCTCAAAAAACTTGGCATAAAATTAGCCAGAACATGGACATTTTTTTTGGGATAATTTCCAATGAGGCAGTTTCTTCAGAAAATCAGCCTGCTCCTCCATGATGGGATGAACTGAGCATCATTTGCCTCCCTGAAAAATGCTGGGGAGACTTGTGTTTAGTTGACGCCCGTATCTCCCGGTGTCCCGCTCTTGGGGTATCATCCTACAGTTGGCAGTCATTCAGGTCAGCAGGGGAAAGATGAGGAACAGGCGAGACTCCGCTCAAGATGAGGCTCTGCCCACCAGCAGCAGTCCGAGGAAGAGTGAGTCTCGACTGCAGGGTCTTGTCTAACTCTCCTCAAGCCTAAATCTTCTGTCTATTCAGGGATGTATTACCTTTTCCTGAGTCCCCAGAGATTCCTCCAGCATAGCATCATCCATCTCAACGCTACACAACCAGCAGAAATAAGTGGTAAAAAAGCCGATTAGGCTTGTAGCATAAATGCTAGAATGGAAACCCTCTTGGGCAGGACAAGCACTGCATGCAAGGATTCCCCACTCCTATACCATGCCATTCAAAGAACACTCAACCACTATGTTTCAAGTACCAAGACATAAAAGTACACCCCCTCAAAACGGTCTGAGGGAGAGAACCAAAGTAAAACTTAAATCACTTAAAGCTCATAAAGATGGAGCTTGATGTCAGTAATTGAAACAGCTGTGAGAACTACTCAATTAGGGGACTGCTTGTGACACTTTATGCAGTACTCCCAGGCAGCGAATTAAAAAATTTCTGATACTCTTCAAAAAGCAGCAATTTTATCGTTAGCCCTATTACGCAATTCTTCCGATCCCCTCTCAAAGAAAGGGGGGTGGCAGAATCGCATGCGTGAGTTGAGGTCATTTCCATCCTGTCAGCAATGCAGACACCTGGGTCCCAGTCGCTGGCGTCCCATTACCAGTTGGCTGGAAAGGTGTTGGGGGGGGTTGAAGGTACTAGATAGTGCAGACATTAGCATGGATATCAGTCTCCACCAAGTTTGGCCATCTGGGCAGCAGAGAGGCGGTGGAGAGGAGAGTCTCACTGTAGTGCCACGCCCTGGACGGGTGGAGCGGAAGGGGAGGGACAGGGGGTGTTCAGGAACAGAGTAAATCCTTCGCCAAAACTCACAGCACTCAACCCCACATCTCATGAGGGAGGGACCTCGTGTCAGTTTACTGACTACAAATAACCACTGAAATCATAAGGAATGTACTGAGCTGTAGGAGACTTAATGCGCTGTCGGTACATCATTTGACCAGTTGATGTGCATGTCGGATAAGTCGTTATCAAAGCCTCAACCTTGAGCATAAATTCTTAACATCTAAAACTAAGGAGATACAATACGTGATTCTGTGGATTTGCAGCAAAACCACTGTCATTTTACAAACTGCAGTACTTAAACTTTTTTTTTTTTTTGGATGAGCCAGGCAGTGCAGGAAAAATCATGATCCACCGTTCATTATTTACAAAGCTGCAAAATACAATAAAATTAAAAAAATTGACAGTTCCACACTTCATACTTTTCTGACTTTGAAACACAAACTTGCTAAAAGCCATGGCACAGGCGTCTCAGTCTACGACTCAGCTCACAGCTGATCGATGCAGTGAAGGGCATGCGGTATGGATTCAATTCCCGCATGATGGACACAGACACTCCACAGGTACATTAAATGCATTGACTGGGGATAGACTGGAGGTGTGAAACTCTAGCCCTGACCTGAAGTCCAGAATAAACGAATTACTTCAGATGATACTTGATTCGAGAGCCAGAATAATGCAAAGCTAAATCCTATTAAGGTGATTTTGAGGAGCCAAACTGGTACTCTACCCAGTGAATAAAACTAAGTGTGACCAATCAGAGCCTTGCCCTGAAACCTTAATCAGTTCTACTCAATCGCCGCAACTCTGCAGAGTAAACACTAATTTGTATATTCCTTTCATAATAATGAGGGTAAAAAGAGTTTTGGCCTCAGGAAGAACTGACACAACTTGGGGAGAGGAATAAACGCATTGAAATTCCTCTAATCTCATTCACCATTACGATAGCTTTTGATCAATTTCTTTGTTTATTCATTCAGCAGATGCCTTCAGAGACCGCTATTTACTAAAGTGTACGTAACATGGGAAACTAATACCAATATAGTGTTCGATGCAAAGAGAACCATACTTGCCAACAAAATGCATGCCTGGAGATCAACAACCTACAACGGAGAATACATTTATTAACCTCTTAAACTCCAGGATCCCCCAATTGGGGGACCCTGAGACTCACCGCAGAAAAATACCTACAACGCCGCGCTAATTAAGTAGCAGTATAGTCATATTACACATCAAATGAAACAGGAGAGCCTCTGCTACAAGCACATATAAGTCATTTTTACATACACCAAGCAGAACTCAAACGCCAAGCATATTAATGTTCAAATATCAAAATCCGAGTAGCGTCAGAAAATCAACCCTCTCTCCACATTTCCATGTCTCCCTCTCTGATACTTCATGCTACACAGAGATATACTCTATTCATTTTGGGTATGTCATTTTCAAACAGAAACCTAAAAAAGAGGCTGGGGCTTAAGAGGTTAAATAAACTATGAATTCATTAATGTTATTTTGAAAGCCAACCCTGCAAAGATAGACTGCCTCTGAATATTGTCCTCCCAATGCTATCGTGCCACCGATTGCAATGACTGCAAACAGATGTTTCTGGGTGCCGCCCATCAGATGACAGAAGGCATTTAAACAATGGCGCAGGAATTCTGCTGCGAAATTCGTCCCAAATGACAAAATCTAATTTTCGTCCGCATTTCAGACAACAAGCTACTGCGTTCCCAAAACAGAGGTGCAGCATAAACATCTTGCATTTGAATATTCCAGTGCTCACAAGACAGACTCTGTGTAATTATACCTTACTGTCTTCCTCAAAATCCTCTGAAAGTGGATCTGCATTAAAGCTAATGAGTCAGTGCTTGAGAGACCAAAGCGCAGTAAGGCAGGCCCTTAACATCAATGGGATCTGAGCAGCTCCTGTAGGTTTCTTTGCTTTAAACCACATTGAAGAAACCTATTTTTTGTAACAGTAATTAACTAAGGCTCTCTTTGTAATTAAAGCAAATGATTCACACACAGACATGCTGGCTCACATCGGCACAGACGACACGCACGCACGCACGCACACAGAAGCAAACACCATTGTTTTTATGGACCAGCTTGCAGTTGCCACAGCACATTAAAGAACAAATAAGTTCCAAGCTTTACCAAATAAACAATAACCATTCAAGCGCGGAGGCCACAGAGACCTTTTCAGAGTTCACGGTGAACAGCTGGGTCCTGATTTCTTTGCAGTGTTCACAGACTGACAGGGCCTGAGCTGGGAGACGCACGCAGAGCTCTACACAAATAAAGAATACACGATGCATAGAAAATCTGCTGTAAAATAAAATGTGCCAGACCAGGGCATCGGTAATGGGCCTCCTGCCTACACTGTGGTGAAGCCATTAGCAGAAGTAACAACGATCCTTCAGTCCAATTCATGCAAAGAGGAAATGAGAGTCTGACTGACACTGAAATATCTCTCTGATCGATGTTAGCAGCAAGGAGTGAAGAGGAGGAAAAGGAGGTGGAGGAGGAGGAAGGATAGATGGGGAGTGGAGGGAATGGGTTGTAGGATGAAAGGATGGGCTCTAAATGAATGATAATGCACCAGAGTAAGGGACAGAGGCTGGTGGGGGAGTGAGTAAGAGATGTGATGCAGCTCGCTGTTTAATTTCTGCATCAATTAAAAGAAATGGGGGAGGGACAACTCCTTATAGAGAGGTGGGCTGGAGGAAGATATTCAACAGAAACCCATTTCAAATCACACAGGCGGATGGGTTCGCTCCAAGCTGATTTTCAGCGCTACGAAGGCAGGGCGCCATCAAAAATGAAGAGAGGTTATTTCAGTTCATCCTATTAGTTGTCGGTTGCTCTTAGCTTGGCAGTTTAACACGGCTGAAAAAGCTAAATTGCTCCTATTAAACATCAGATCTCAAGCAGAGATGAGACCGTGACCCAATCCAAGAGGCGGCTGTATCGGTTTCAATCTTGTTCTCAATTAGTTCAGGCAAATCTCATAACTTCCCTGTGCTGGATTGACAAACTGTCCGGGGTGTCTTCCAGCCTCCCTCCCAAAGTATGTTTGCATAGGCTTCATCCTCCCATTACCCAAACCAGGCATTAGTTGGAAAGATAATGGATGGATGGAATGATAGGTGGAAATGTGATAAGTGGGCATATCCTCATGACTCCTTGGAATGTATCTGGCTGAAGACGCCGTACATTTGCGCACATTTTTAAAAATGTACTCATAAAAACACTTATGAGCAGTGTTGTAAAGAGCTTCCCAGCCCTCTTGTGTGAGCACACTGTACCTGGAAGGAGACAGTCAGGTCAATAAAGGGCAAGTGGAGCTGTTTGAGGCAGCGCTCGCCCTCACTCTAGAGGAGCCAGATGTCAGGGATCCCATCTGGAACCATGGCCAGCCGCTCCGGGCCCAACCCGAGTACTCAGCCAATCTTGTGTTTGACCCTGAAAGCTGAAAGAACAAGGAGCTTGAGCATGATTGGGGTGCTCATTTTAATTTGGTAATCTTATGTGAGAAGGAGAGGAAGAATGTGTTCAGATGCTTCAGTTTATTTCTTGTAGATAATTGCATGGTCTGATGAGACTGGTTACCGCAGAAAAGTCTTTATCATTTCCCCTTTCTGTTCTTCATCGTCTTACATCTAATATAATTATCTATTGAACAGAGTAAAAATGACAAAATGTGGACTTAAGTCAGGAGCTCACAAGCAAACATAGCCATTACCAGGGTCAGATTTGCTATTAAAAAAAAAGAGCTTTATTAGGGTACCATCCGGGTCCGAGAGCTAGCAAACTTTGCTATGTAGGGTAGGCAGGCCATGGTTGTAAGACGGGCAGAGGTCAGGCTGCTGCGATCAGTTTTATTGAGCAGGCAGATTGGTCATTGTGCAGGTTGTAGGCCAGTGCCATAGTCTGTCCGGAGGGTGCGGGCAACAGAAGGGAGAGAGATGGTGATGACAGAAAAGAATTACAAGGACAAGGAAAACAATACTAGAATGAAAGGCTGGACCTTAATCTGGAAGCTAGGAAGCAGGTAACACAAAAAAAATCAGCAGATAGTGAGCAAACGTGAAGGCTAGTCAGTAATCTGGTAAAGGGGACGACAAAGGACTGGAACTTAAATATACAGTTGACAATTAACAATGAGGGCCAGTTGCAGGAGAGGGGAATTGGAATGCACAAGGAGAGGGGTGAAGCCACTACACAATAACTGAATATTGGGAAGCAATTACCAAAACAATTCCAAAACTGACACAGGCAGCCAGATTCAAGAGATCCGTGTTATCGTATAAATCTTTTTGAAATCTGGTCTGGTCTGGTCTGTCTGACATAGTATGACTTGAATTATGGAGCATATTAAATGGGATTTTTGAGTCAGGAGGCTACTGAGTCATAATTTCATATTTACCTATATATACTCAGCGCCATTAGCAACACACAGGTGAGGTATGTACTGTATTTGCAGCAGATTGAAGAATCAATTGATTTTTCCAGTGAGGCACGAGCGGATATAAAGAAAAGCGAAAGGTATTGTAATCCTGATGCGCGCCACGTGAACGCGCCAAGCACTTCAGTAATAACAAACATTGAGCTGTTCTTGATGTGTACAGTGACACTCGACTTGTTCTTTTTGGAGTGGTCAATAGCCTACAGAAAACCAACAGAAAAAACAAAAAATGCTACTGCATCAAGAAAATGGAACGGCTTGTGACACAGGAGAGAGAAAAATAGCCTTTGGCATGATGCGGGCAGATCTGAGCCACCAAAAGGTCGTGCGTCATTTGCACAATCACCGTTCAGATTCCGGACAGCAACAAAAACTGATCATGAGATGAGGGGTCCGAGATGATTGAGGGTGAACACAAGCACTGTTTGAGGCCGTCTACATGACCAAAACATGCGTGCACACACCCCCTACCGAAAACCCATTTTTTGCCCATCAACAGGAGTAGGAACCCTTCACTTCTGACTGTGGGCGCCTGCCTCTGTGTGATTTTTTGACACTTTATTTCCCTGTTTCTGTCTGAGAATGGAAAACGGGGACTGTTGCTGACAAACTGGGGCAGCCATGCGTAAATGGGCAAAAACTGGGTTTTCGGAAAAGGCTGTGTGCATGTATGTTTTGCTCAGGTAGACGGCGTCAAACAGCGCTCACCCTCAATTGTCTCGGACCTCTCATCTTATGGTCAGTATTGGTTGCTGTCTGGAATCTGTCACGTACAGGCTTAAACCAGATGTGGCGCTCTTGAGCTGCCATAGTCACTCGTGGCTGCCCTAAGCAGGGTCGGTCAGTGACAGAACCTTCGTTCCATTCTCAGATAGACAGCCGACTGATTGTTGAACGGTAACAGTGCAAACACACCACCTCTCGCCAGCTGAGATCTGCACATAACATGCCAAAGGCTCTTTTTTTTCTCTCCTGGGTCACAAGCTGTTCCATTTTCTTGATGCAGTAGCATTTTTCAGTTTTTTTTTTGGCTTTATGTAGGCTATTGACCACACCAAAAAGAACAAGTCAAGTGTCACTGTACACATCATGAACGACTCAATGCTTGATATTACTGAAGTGCTTGACGCGCGCACATGGTGCGCATCAGCATTACAATACCTCTCGCTTTTCTTTATTTCCTCTCGTATCTCACTGGAAAAGCAATAAAAATCCATTGATTCTTCAATTTGCCGCAAATACAGTACATACCTCAGTGCGTTTTTAATGGCGCTGAGTGTATTTATATAACTATAAATATTATTTACCGTAGGCCTGCCTGGTAATGAAGTCACATTTGAATGAGGAGATGGATTTTTAAAACAAAGGAGAAGAAATCTGTTTTATATGATAATGAGGAGAGAACAAGGGGTCAAAGCTCCTCAGACAAGCCCAATATATCACAACGAAAATAAAAATTGAAAATAATCAAAACTTTGCTTCCATTTTACAGGTAGGATCAGTCATTACCTTCATTTCAACCTATCGACTTTCAAGAAACTGCATTAAATGCAGTTGATCACACAGTTAGATATTTGCCAAACTGCATCAGGACCAATCTGAAATGACAAGGCTAAATTGAGCATTGTTAAAAAAAACAAAACACTAATCAAGTAAGAAAACACCTTGAACAATTACACAATGAGCAAAACTTCAGCAAGCAGTCAAACAAAGCATCTATTTATCAACCTTGAGAGGGCCATTATCCTGATCCATGTGCAGTATATCAAGCTAAACACTAAGAGCTAGAGTTAGAGAGAGTCAAATTCAATGAACTTGTATAAAGAGCCATTGTAAACAGCTGCAGTTGCTCACTGAGGAATGTATAGTCATTTCCGGAAATCCAGACAAAACAGGTGACAAGAGTTGCAGTTGGTGGTTTGAACCCCCAGATTTCTAATAAAAATGGCAAATATTGTCTGGGAATAAGTAAAACAAATTCTTTATGTCTTCATGTTTCAATTCACCAGAGGCCATACAGAGTTTGACAGATTTAAGCAAAAATTGCACTGGTGATGACATGCTCAGTGGATTTGCTTCCTCAATGAAGTAGGATGAGGGTGTCTTTTTTCTTTTTAGTTTTGTGTATTGAGTTACATTTCCATTCATTTTTATTCAGTTTAATGTTGTGAAAGACAAGAACATTTTTTTGAGCATCTGTGTGTTTCATAAAGGAAGAGTTGGTAGACTTATGTTTTCAGGAACCTGCATAAGGAATTTGTGTCTTGAGCAGTCAAAACAGAGGTGAGAGCTTCCATCAGTTGCAAAAAAAACATGAAGAGAGGGCGTAAAATACAAACGAAAATTGTGTGTGAAAACCAGCCAATTAGAATGTATTAGAATTAAATTAACTTTTTAAATGTGGTTTAAAATTTACCATAAATACCCAAGCACAGTAATGAACTCTGCATGCGTGTTTACGCGTATCACTAAGCCAAAGCAACTGAAGTGCCGTATTTAAATCAAGTCACATTGCTAATTTTTCCCATGTTTGGGTAAACAAACACCCCTCCCCCACTCTGTTCCCAGAATCCATACCGAGCCTCTGGTTCGGAGCAGATGGCAGGCAGCCATGTGATTGGATCGCTCCAACCCAGACTGTGCCAATGCCAGCCGGCCAAAAGACGCACCATCCACAGCTTGCGGCGATGATGTACGACTCAGACTAGTGGAGTCATCATGACATCTCCTCCGGTGACGTCAGCCTCTGCCGGCCGGCTGGCCAGTCACACGAAGGCTCAGGCGAGGGGGTGACGGGCAGTGTGTCACCTGAAGGAGTGTGCTCTGCATGACAAGCGGCGCTGCATTTCCGCAGAGTCACGTGTGCTGTAAATAGCAGCCCCTCCCCCTTCTTCAGGAGCCTCTCTTTTCTCCTTCTCCTTGACACGTGTGCTTGAGCAGTGTTTCTGGCTCTGACGCCTTCAGTCTCCCTCTGGGTGTGAAACTCCGTCACTTTTCTGTGCTGCTCAGAGTCTTTCCCAGAGTTCTCTGCATCCCGCCATACATCGTGCCGGTGTTCTGCCACACGGGAAGCCTGCCGCAGGCAAGAGAGAGCAGCGTGTGGAAGATATTTCAAATAGATGCTCGTTAGCAGCTCCAGAAATAGGTTACGCGCCAACAGGGGGGAGGGAGGCTGGCTTTTTCAGAGGTTTTTCCTCTTGAAAGAGCAGGGGTTTTTCCACTGATGAACACGTGACAGGACAGCTGTACTCCACACACACAAGCACACACCCTCACAACTGCGCTCATGCCCACTCAAACAAATGCAAAGAACTGCACACACTGTAAACACAGCATTAATTTGTATACACAGACATGTGATGCGGCCACGCATTCAAACATGTGCACCCTTGCATGTTGACAGAGACCTGCACACACATGCATGCAAGCAAATGCACATTCATGAAAACAGTAAGTACAACATCTCTCAGACACTGACTTTACACACACAAAGACCCTAAAATGGGAAAACACACCAAAGTACAAAAATATGCTCTCTCCCACACAAATGTACACATTACAGACATACTCCAGAGGTTTTCAATTTTATCCAGGAAGGGCTGATGTGGTTTTAGGCTTTCATTCCAGCCAAGCAGTTTCACGTCTTCTATGATTCTAGGGTCTTTGCTAAAGACCTTGATTAGTTGCAATAGGTTTGTTGAGATGAAACCCTGCTACCACAATGGCCCTTCCAGGATATGGTTGAAAACCACTGGCATTTGCAATCTTAAAAGTCATTAAAGATTCCATCTTTAATTGATGAAATATTCAAAATGGACTTTTTTGAAGAATCCAAGTTTAAATCAAATAAATAGCATACATTTGATATTTCAAGAATAGCTGAATATTCTCGTGAGCTTACTTGTGAACTATGCGGGAGTGACTGAAATGAATGTTTCTGGGGGAGAGAGTGATTTAGATAAAGTCTGTAATTGGTTGAGCTCCTATCGGATGAAATAAGGTGGATGACTTGAGCATGACGTGACATCACTTTGGGGTGAAAAGCTCCAAGCCTAAATGAAATGTAGCCACTGAGCCACAGGAAAAAGTAGGGAATTTAGGAAAAAGCAGTAATCTTCTGGGCAGCATGGTGGCACGGTATTTTTATTTATACATATTATAAATTAAGCCTTCAAGTTTCCTGCTCTAAAATAAGTGTTTGTGTCTCAAGAGGTTGGACAGCGCAAATGAAGGTGTGTCAGTGCATAAAGCTGGTGTTGTGCAATTTTTCTGCCACATTCCTTGTTTGGGTTACGAATCACCAACTTTTAAAGCAAATGCTGTCACTCTATGGTAGTTTTTTAGGTCTGAATCCCAGTTAGTAGAGCGATTCGCAAAGAAATATTTTCCATCCCATCGTCATTTTTGTTATTTACCTTTACAAATAATGCTTGCAAAATGGTAGGGTGTAATGGGAAGGGAAGGCTGAAGGCACATTTTTCTAAATATTAATATTTACTTTGAGTGGGGAAAATAAAAACGATTTACTGGTCTTGTGTCATTTTGTATATGGTTTGAATTTCCTACATCTTTTCATCCAAAATACAATACCTGGTGAATTGACCGCTATTCCCCCCTAAACACCTCCACGCATTGGAGTGCAGTTCTCAGAGGACCAAAGGAGGCAGCTGTGATGCAAGTTGGGTTCTTGCTCCTCGCCTGGCAAAATGGCCAGTCCACAATGGCAGTATTGTACTGGTTCTTAAGGGAATGACAGCACATACTCTGATTTGCCTTCATAGAAAGAAAACCCAATCACACCACTCGGCAATTAATTTGTTTTGTTCCAATCCTTTTGACAACAGCACCACAGCTGCACTCTTGCCTTCTGTCATGAAACTCCTGGAATGGAGTAAGATGCCTGATTTTGATGTACGATTCCGTTAGCACTTCTGTTTGCCAACTGTCATCAAAATAGGGCCCCAAGGTGTCATGGAAGCATGCAGAAGCCAATAAAACACATGCATTATCATATCACATCATAAAGACCAATAATGCACTCGCTATTCTAATCTCAGCATTGACTTGGGGGCCTTTTTTCCATGAAGGAAAATTTGTAATGAAATAGTAGAAGAAGAGGAGGCCTGGGACATCTCCAGATTGAGTTGTCTAAGTGCCATTTCAGTGATCTTGTTATTAGCATTGCCGCAGCGTAGAGCCTGAGCGACTCCCTGATGTCTTTTGCATTTCTCAGACTAACAAATTCCTTGGACTTCCTTCATTTTTGTGTGGCAGTTTCTACTCTTTTTTCTTTTGTTTTAAAACAAATATCAGCTGTGTAGCTGAAGGTAAGAAACAGCATGAATTTATGTGATGCAATCTAACCCTACTGGGAGTAATAAACTAAAAGGCACGTCTGTTTGTCTGTTCCAGACACGGGCTAAACATTTTCCATACATAAACACTTTGTATCTCCCTTGGTTGTTAGAGCTCAGCTTTCTGAAACTACTAATTTCGGGAACAAGTTTATTCCTAGACGAAAGAGGCATGGCTGTCATGCATGTTGTCTTCGTCTCGACATACGCTGATTGAGAAAATATTCATGAAAAACTATGGTACTGGAGTAATCGCATTACTTCAATCTATGTGCAAGTATAATCAAAACACTGCCATAAACCAGTCATTCCACATATCAATTATGAGTATTGCTGAGCCTAGAAACATCATCACCGCATGTAGAGTGGAAGATTTTACTGTACTGTAATCACAGCCTCATGTAATTTCCACTGAATTGTTGGGCTCCATCCATGAGATAAATTAGTGAGCTGTCCAGGGGGTGTTCCTGCCCTCTCCCTCTCATTCATTGTATGCTGGAATAGGTTTAAACCTTCCTCAGACCAGGGATAGGCAGGTTAGATGATGGATAAATGGATCGATGGATAAGTAGATGGATGCCACACTTCCGGGTCCAGTTCTCTCTGCCCACCTGTATTGGTAAAGCCCAGACAGACGTGCAGCGTGGGACTCCCCGCCATTCTCCCTCAAATTAAGACTAATTAATAAGTAATGCCGGGCAATGAATAATGCGCTTTGATTAATAATAGAGCCCTGTTTTCTTTTCCGTTGCCGTCACGCTTTTTGAATCAATGCTTGCCAGAGGAAGCAGAGAAAAGAGAAAAATTTCGCCCTGTCTTTCAGGGAGAAGGAAAGAACGTATTACACAATCCCAATCAGTAACAAATAAAACAAGGATTACCTTTGCTCCGAGAAAAAGACCTCGTGGTTTAGTGATGTCTATGAAACTGCTCTGGGCCTCACCTGCAGAGCAAGTAGAAGTCATTATGCTTGCATGCTCTTCCCCACATTTAGTGTTTCAGGGGCCAGAGGTGTGAGCCCTCTGCCAGAAAAGTGTCGGTACACATTTTTCTTCATTCTGCACTTAACTGAGGATGGGGAAGAGTTAATTTTCTCTATCATGTGATCTCTCTATCTGTCAGACCTCCACTGTGAAACTTTCTGTCCCCTCAGGTACCTGTCTGTGTAACTGCCAACTGAATCTCGGCTACATCAAACTCTCACTTCAGCTGATGATTCACAGAACCAATTTCCTGAAGTGGAAAGTCCTGCAGTCGCGGAAATGAGGATAGTTTTGTATGTTTTCATTCCTACAACTGATTCAGCATATTTCAACGAGTGCCTCAACCAACCTGAGGAATTGAGCCAATTTCCAAATCCAGGGGACTGGAACAAAATACCTAGGTAGACTTTTACTTTTTAAACATTGACTTGTCACCTCTGCCTGTTTAAAATAATAATATTGGTACTTTCAAACTTTATCAAAAGTAAAAGCAATTCTCACTTTTTCTGTTTACATAAAATTGCACAAAATTGGACCAACATGCTTTATCCCTCCAGTAAAAAGCTGGGACATGACCAATAAAATCCCAATAGTTTGAAAAGCAGTAACTCAGATAAATATGGGATAAAAACTACAGAAAGTTTCAAAACTTTCATCTGCCCATGTGGGAATTCTGTTTTACAATAATGCTGAGAAGACAACAAGAGAGCGTTCGATTACAGATACAGACGTCAACATTTCAGGACAGGGATTAAAGATTTTGGCAAGCCTTGAGACAGCGCGCCATCCAGCATTGCCACGGAAACCTCTGGGCCTGCGCTAACGCTGGCTCTCTAACCTGGGAACAGAGATGCCTTCTTCGCTGAAGAAACCTCGCTTCACCCATGGACAGGAAACAGAGTCCAGGATTAACCGTGGTCGACCCTGTCAATCACCTTACACTTTATTCCTCAATCACTGTGGGCACTGAGAGCGGCAGGCAACCGCCAATCAATGCCCCCTGGACTCAATCACAACATACAAGCATTTTGGCCACGACCTATCAGGAGTGTGCCTGAGAGGTCTGCTAACTGGTGGGGCTGTGAATGCAGGCACACTCATTGCTCTGCTAATAAGTGTGCGTGGGTTGCCCAGCCCATTGATGTGCAGAAATTCCACAAGACTGTTACAACGCACAGTCACTGAGACAGGAACGACTCAGAGTTTACTGCTGCGATCGCATTACACTCCCTCCCAGCCTCCGTCCTCTCCAACTCAAGCGATCAGAGAAAAACGACTATGGACTCGTTAATGAGAGCCCTGATAATGTCACCCATCCTATTCCAGGAGCTCTGCAGGGACTTCAGTTAGAGAGAAGAGTAAATTAGCCAGGCAGTGCAGTATGCCGAGGGCTGCAGGCGGTGTATGCAGGGAGCGCGCTATGGGGAAGGGTTTCCGCCGAGAGGGAGGAGAGCAGCCGAATAAAAGGGGACTGATTGGCATGCCAATGTGACTCACTGCATCAGCGGTGATATCGCGGCAATTATACGGTACATGTTGCCAGTTTTATAAGCAATACAATGAAAAAAATGAAAAATTAAATGGAAAAAAAAAATTGCTGGGGACTATTATAAAAAATGTATTCACCACATGAAATCATATGCAATGTATAATTTCAAACATGATTTTCTTTTAATTTACACCATACACCACACAGTGGGCCTTTACTAAGACCTTTAGCACATGCAAAATCTTTTTGCCCGTGCAAAACCAATAACATTGCCCATGATTGGTGGAAGGCAGGAACCCTGGCCAATCAGTGCCAATGTTATTGTTTTTGTACAGGCAAAAAGATTTTGCATGTGCACAAGGTCTTAGTAAATCAGGCCCAGTGTGTACAGACAAAAATATGCTAATTTTCTTTTTCTTCCCGTATAAAATAATTTCAGATGGTTATCGGCTGCAATAGCAATGATAGCAATTTGGTTTCAGTTGATCTGTGTGTTTCTATGTATGTGGATAATTCTCATGAATATGCTAGTATTGCAACCTTTTAAGATTCAGTCACTAAACATCACAGGTGAGTAGTGTGGCGAAAAAGGAAGGAGTTTGAGGACAATTGTGGCTGGAGATGGGTGTGGTCTGATTACGCACTCACTGAATGCGTTATAATGAGGACTACTATACTTGAAACCTAGCTGGCGCGATCCCAGATGGTCTTCAGTTACTAAGAGTTGAGAATAAAAAAAAGTTTTATTTTTGCCATTTCATTAAACTTGGCCTTTGTCATTGGTCATAGCCATATAACATCAATAAAGCTGTCTGTGAGCATGCACAGCAAATATTATTCTTTGTGGGAGAATTCCAAACGGGGCGGACATAATTAGCATGCAAGAGAAGAGACGGACGATCTTGTGCATCGCGTTCATCACTTTGTTCAAGTTTTTAAACTTCTGTTTTAAAGAAATGAAGATACTAAATGAGTGCTGACCTGACAGAGCGAAAATAGATCATTCTGGACATGTACAACAGGGACAGATTATATGGCAGAAAAGAATTTAAACTTGCTGAGAAACACGTCATCGCTGGTGTGAAATATGGAACTGAGCTCGAGCTGGTCTGAGGCTAGTATCTGGGCCCAATGCCAATCACACCCCCTATTGTCCCTGTGCCCTTGGAAAAGATTTGGGGATGGATGGATTTCAGGAAGCGTCAAGATAATTTATCGACAAACTTCCAACTGAAAGCTATGTTGCCTGTGAAATTTACCATTCAGAATAATAAGCTGCTGAACACCTCTCACTTGCCGGGGAGGCTATTGAAGTTTCCTCAAAATTGCCCTAAAGTTGAAACTACCTTTCTGTCCATCACACGGATTACCTGAAAAACTTTTATGTATGTCAATGCACATTACATGCTCCACACAATGGAGTGATACACATCAGCACTACTGCTTCTGGGCTAACACCGTCATATCATTTAAAACAGAGATACATCTTTTCCTCTCGGTCTAGAAAGTACATTGATTACATTCTCCCGAGCCAATCACTTCTAGGCTTGTCAGGTTGTCCCTATTGAAGAGGCATGGAGGCCAAGATTGGTAGAGCAGCAAACTTTCTTCTTTGGATGAGTAACTTTTAAAAAAGGATCCCAAAACATAAAACCTGCTCGAACTGGCTTCTGGAATAGACCGTACAGAGCACAGCAAGCTGCATAACAGCACATGGCTAAGAGGCAGAGCAGCTTTGGGAGAGGACCTTATAGACATCCCAGAATGCGACCTTGAAGATCTCATACTAAATGAGACCATATAGATCACCTCAAAGATGTCCCAGAATGCAACCATATACTGTAGATCACCACATTGATGTCCTAGAATGTGACCTTATGGATTTCCATAGAAGGTCTCAGCGAAGGTGAAAAATGTCAATGATGTGTACTCAGACAGAAAAATATGACTACCCTAAAATATATATTCCATTACTACTATTAGGTGTGGTTAATTAGCTCCTGGACCATTTAAAGGCAAAAATTAATTAGGCCTATGTGTGGCAGCAATAAATATATGCCCAAAGCTATCGCCATAAAAATTAATTGCTAGTACTGCTATAAATAAGAAGATAATCATTACTGAATGAGCACTATTTTTTTTGGTCCAACCAAATTGAATCTCATGCCTGGAAACTTCTGCAAGCAATAGCAGCTGATTAAAGTATCACTGTCTAACACAAATCTACTCTGACTATCGCCATGGTGTCTGACAGGGTTTGTAGATCAAGCACCGGCATTTCAACACTCCACCGCTTAAACCCGTTACAGCTTGACCTTCTAATTGGGACTCGGCGGAGATATCCGATCTCCCTCCATCTCGCATCAGCACTCCCACAATCCCTCTGTGCTGGGCAATTATAAGATTACGTGCTGTAATTAGTGGCTGAACATCGAGGTAATTAAAATTTCAGCACTGGTATATCAGAGACTGTAATTATATGACAAATGGTTTTAGGCATCCTCTCCACTAGCCACTCATGCTACAACATACGTAACTTTCGCTGATGCATGCGCATTAATGCAGTAAGAGAAAGGCAGTGAATGAGGGGAAATTTCTATAGTTGCAGTCTGTGGCAGCAAAATGAGGGGGGAGAGGACATGACATTAAGGCTAGACAGCAATAGGCATTCTCAATATCCTCCAACCACTGTCAGAGCAACTAATGGAGGGGATCTGCCCTCTCTCCTTCCTCCGTGAGGTGACAGAGGTCACCATGCTACATGGCTTTCATTGCCCGTTGTCCTCAACACTGCTCAAATTAATCAAGACTGATTCAAATTCATGACCAGACAGTTGTGGGCTCTAGCCTGGCAGCTCTACAGCTGGGACAGAGTACAGCTTTTATGGGGAGGTGCTGTATTACACACTATTTCATTAAAGATTTATTCAAAGACCATAAACCTTGTCCAGTGGATGATTTAGTTCTGGTTTCAAGCTATTCTGAGCAAAAACTTGAATTGTTTGCCCAGGCGTCCATAATTTAGCCTAGTAATGCCTGGTCAGAGTTATAGAGGGGTAGGAGCATGCCTGTCCCAGTGTTCACCGGATCAGAGACAGGAATGCACTCTGATCAGCTTTCCAGTTTATCTCAGGAGACACACAGATATGCTTATGATCAATTGACAGTCTCAGATTAGCCGAACCTGAGTGTCTTGCTAACTGTGGCAGTAAAAGAAGACAAGAAGATCTATGCGAGCATGAAAATAGCAGCTAAAACTCCACGCTCAATGGTGAGGGTCAAGATTCTAACATACATCAACTCATACATCATACATCTAACATACACCTACTCAAATTAAAAATAATAAGCAATCCTGTTCAACTTGAAGATTTTTTCTTGTACACAGTAAAAATCATAGTGTCAATTTTACTCTTTAAGAGTTGAATTTAACTCTCTGTCAGATAACATTTGGTCCCACTCAAAATCAGTGTAAATTTTACTCTACAGCCAGTGTAAGATTTTTATAGTTAATTTTATTCTATTTTGTGTCAAAATTAACAACGAGGTGTGTAAAAATATTTGACACTATAGGGAATCATCACCCTGCAGAGTAGATTTCGTCCTTGTGTGGAAGTGGGAATTGACTCTCACTTTTGACACTTCCATTTAGACAATTTCACTCTGCATAGTGCTATAAGTACTCTATCCAGAGGAAAATGGGTTTACTCTGGAATATTGACACTTTATTTTTTACTGTGTACTTTCCAGTACAAGAAGTGCGTGAAATACATTACAGTGATGGGCGGCGCTAGGGTGGTGCTTGCTGGGGCTATAGCACCAGCAGAGATTACAACAGCACCACCGTAGCACCACCAAGAAAATTACTAAATTTTCACATTTAAATTCTGGCTATAGCCTACTTTCTCTGTATGTATATTTTTTAAAGTAAGTAACTCTGCTCTGGTGGTCGAAGGTCAGATCCACTCTACACCTCTTTTGCAGCAAGTTCGGTTTGAGCCGCTCATAGATCCCCATTGAATACTACATTGCTGACAGGGTAGCTACGCTCAAGTGAGGCAGCTGTCCCAGCAGCGTCGCTCACAGACTCCCATTAATTTTCGCCTACTTTAAAATAACATTTTCAGAAACACTTGCGAGTCGGTGTTATTTTGGTATCGGTGTTTCTTCAATACATTGTACCCAGGTTGAGCATACTTGGCGTCAACCGAATTGTTTATATTGAAACATATGGCTAATGCCAACGTTATTCAACGCAGGCGCTAGTCAAGAGACTCCTTTAACAAGTTTTACCTTCCAAAACGTTGCCGCTCAGAATGATCACTGCACAGCCCTGAGCAAGGGGATGACAAAACTTCTTTCTCCTAACTTGTTACAGTTGAGCCTTTCTCTCCTCCTTGTCTTTTGGAAATCAGTATAGACAGAAAAAGCAACCTGCACACCGATTTTACTTTTTTTCGGGTAAGAAGTATTGCTGTTGAATGTCAATTACAAGTTGTAAACTTGTTGGCGGCCACCGTGTTAATTTTATTAACTGCCAAGTCAACGTAATCTCCGCGACGGTAAGGTTATCGTTACCTAGGTAGCTAGCTGGTGAACGTTAACAATCGCCAACATTTACTTTTAGTCAGCGGACCATTCAAGTCCATGGAATGGCTGATAGCTTGCATGCAAGCACGATTTTCTTCATTAAATGAATATATTCGCGTATCTACGATAACTTGTGCATGAAGCATTTCATTACAGCCCTTCAAATGAATATTGTTAGCCGCACAACGGAAGAAAACTGACAAATAAAAAGACCAAGGAAAGTCGATAGCAATCAACTCGCATTTTGTGAAGGTCGAACAAAATCATGGCTGAGTTTGTAGCCTACGTCTAATCATTGCTGGAATACTCGAAAAATTAGAACTTTTATGACTTTCGGACACAGAGTATTTTAGGATCTCTGTCCGACATTTGCAAAATTTGTCATAAATGCTCTAAGTGCCGCACCAATTTCGATTCACTTTATTGAGCAGAGCTTAAACAGAAACATTGATTGAAATTCTCGGTACTCATCTTGAAGAACTGAGCCCTCTTATCAAAACATTCACATTTAATATCTAAAAGATTCGGCTAAAAAGCCATACATTTTGAAATGCTGCGTGCATACGGAGGTGGGGTATTCGTCAAAAGTTAGTACTCATTATCATGTTTCAATACACCCCAAGTCAATTTCACACCGGAATTCTCCTTTAAATGAGTGCGAATAGTCACTTTGTTTGTTTATTGTGTGCGATTTGTTCAACTCCAACAAAGCCTCGAATCTGCAGTTTTCCTTATTCAACTTTTGGTGTCAATTCTGTAAATTCAGTATAGACATTGTTTTTTAGTTGAAAAGCACATATTTAATGCTGATTGCTGGATTGGTGCGTGATTGATGATGTGCATTCTGGCTTTGTTAGTTTATTTTTATGCCCCCGCCCTCCAAAGAGGAAAGGGGGCATTATGTCGACACCATGTCAGTCCGTTGTCTGTTAACTTTTCGTTTCCGTGGGATAACTATAGAATCCGTCGTCGGATTGATGCCATTTCTTAATGGCGTATTGGGAGTGGCTAGAGGAAGGTTCCTTTCGAAAACCAGCGTCGTGCCATATCTAATATGGCCGCCACAGCAGCTATCTCAATATGCCCTTGATCAACATACAGGTGGGGGCATATGCCACGCTCTGCGTTGCTCTTGTTTATGCTCTTGTGTAGCCGGGATGTTCCCTATGTTGCTGTATCGTTTGTATATTAAATACAGAATGACTGTAGTTTTGTAAATCAGAAGAGGCATTGGTAAAAACATCTGAAACTACTCTTGAATGGCACGAATCTGGCTTTTGCGCAAATACAGTCTACCACACGAAACATTCATCAGCACCATCACTGGATGATTCAGACCCACTACAGCACCAGCAAGGAAAAATCTCTGGCGCTGCCACTGATTACATTGAAAAACAACCACTTTGGTGCTGTATTACAATCTCTTGGGTACTTAAATAGATGCTAAACTAAATTGTTTCTGTTTTTAAGTTTTCTACTTATTTAATTTCACATTTGCTGATATAGCTTTTTTGATATACAGTGATTGCGATAATGTGTGATTCTTTCAGCCCGTATTTATTTATTCAATCAATGATTCGATTTACTTTTTTTGGCCAGAGACTTTTGTAGTTTTTTTATTTCAAGATTGTGCTTGAAAAAATATTCTTTCTCGTTTATGTGAGATTATGTGAGAATATATATTTTTTTCTGAATAGTATCTCAAATGAAACAAAAGCATAAATGCATCAGTGATGAAATGGCATTCTATGAAAATGTCTAATACTTGGAAAAAAAGCTCCTTCTCTGGTGGAAATGTGGAAATCAAAGTTACTCACTGAATAATGCTCTACTATTCGTTGTGCTGCAGCGCACGGATTAATCTGTGGGTTGCAACTGTGAGCTCAGTTCTCCATCACCATGGAAAGTGTGATTGTTTGAGAAAATACAATAATGGTGATGACATATATATATATATATATATTAAGGTTGCTAATTTTGATGTGGCTACATTGGTCAGTAACTCAACTTGCTTTTTCTGTAAGCGGAATGGAAATGCTTTTATAAGTTATATTATTTGAGTTGATAATACCTTCCTGGCTTTAAAAATCTGCACTGACCCTTACAGCAATACATAGATACAGCATAAATACGTTTTTAAAATCCCGCTTTAAAGCCATGGACTGCGCCATTTGACATTTTATCAGGCCCACGACTTCCGGTTACGTCAGTGGATGTAACGGGGCTGAGGGATAGCCCCCTTAAAAGCTCAGTACCGGCTTGATGAACATGGACTACACCAAAAAGAATGCCTGCACTGCACACGCTAAGAGAAAATAAAACATGCCTGGGGTGAAATGCCATTGTATTTCTGGGATTTTTATTATCAAATCATCATGCCCTGCTATTCCTCTGGTGCAAAAAGACACGTTTTTGAGTCCAGCCCCAAATATTGCTGAATGCACCAGGGCTAATGCCAGTGTTCTGTGGCTTGAGAGATGAGCAGCCTAAGGAATGGAAATTATTGCATCATGAAAGAGGAATATCATCATAGAAGATTCGAGAAGAAGTTGGGATGAAATTTGGTACCGTACTGCTATACGTGGTAATCCATGTTACTTATGACATTCGGTTGCTTGGGCACGCGCAGTCGCAGCATATGCATTTGCGATATTAATATTCAATATTAATATTCTTAACCCCCGTTCTCAGTAATAAAGCCTCTCGAAATATATTGGCATCTCCTTTTAAAATCATTTCCCATTTAAAACCACCAAGGTGCATCCTGCAACGCACTACGATGTTACAATATTATTAGTGCAAAAGCTGACCGGCGAGGGGACTGAATAAAGCCTATTTTAACAATTTATGCACTTTATTACTTCAAATTGTACAAGAGTTCATACAAAAGTAGTAGGTCAACTGGTCGATTCAGTGTCTCTGCTCTGACATCCTTCATCTTAAGCAATGCCACGTCCAGCACCTCAATGTCCAAGCAAGCACGTTGGAAGCTGGGATTGTTCGTACTACAGCCAGGTTCTCCTTCGGGCACTCAGGGGAACAGGGTAATTTCTGTGACAGGTACACTGTTACGAATGGCACCTTTTTTGCAAGTTATTTCAACTGTAATTTTATGGTCAGTTTGTAACATAGGTTCTGCGTATGTTAACTGTAAACCACAGTTAAATACGGGCAGGACTCTGCGGCGACTTGAAAATTCCGAGGCCAATATCCCTCCCTTTATTGACAACAATTAGTCCTGGCTCATTCTAGATGGTTTTCCCTTATTACACGTTTATAAATTCAAGAATATTCTGTGGCAATTGAAGACACGGCTCCTCTCCCCCTGTGATCTAAAAGCGACAAAATAATGGGCTACATTCAGTACAGAAAAATAATAAGGTCTATGGACCGGCACTCAGTGATGGCATTTCAGAACTCTTCAGCGAATGAAGGTAATTTTGGTGACTAGTCGGTGGTTTCGTTTTCCAATCAGACGGCTGTCTATTTTTTACAGCGAGTTGCGTGAGCCTGCTGCAAAAACAGGTGTATGTACTTGTCGCCAAAATTACCTTCATTCGCTGAAGAGTTCTGAAATGCCATTGTCAAGTGCCGGTGCATAGACCTAAATATAATTTAATTATTTTTCTGTACTTTTCTGAATGTGGCCTATTATTTTTGTTGCTTTTAGATCATACTGGGGAGAGAAAGCTGTGTCTTCAATTGCCACTTGATTATTCTTGAATTGGAAAACGTGTTAATAAAGGAAAACCATCTAGAATTAGCCAGGACTAATTGTTGTCAATAAAGGGAGGGATATTAGCCCCAGAATTTAAGTCTAAAGTTGAAATAACAAGGAGACAATGAATTAATTTAATTGTGAAATTCAGTCACTTTATAACAGCGTACTTACACCTGTTTTTGCGGCACGGTCACAACTTTCTGTATAAAAAATAGACAGCTGTCCAATTGGAAAACGTAAACAGTCGACTCCATGTACTTGTCACCGAAATTACTTTAATTTGCTGAAGAGCTCTGAACTGCTGCTCTTGCGGGAAAAAAAGCCCTGTCTTCAATTTCTACTTGATTATTAATATAATTGGAAAACTTGTTAATAAATAAAACAATTGAGAACTTGGTAGGACTGATTGTTGTCAATAAATGGATGGATTTGCCCCCAAATTTTCAGTTCTGCATCTGGCCCTGTGCATGACCGATTTTTCGTACTGTGTGCCTTTACATCCAATTACGTCATGCAGACCAGCGATTAAAATGACCGCAGCCAGGAAAGGCTAAGTGGCTGTGGCGGTATTTTCAAACAGCTCTAATTGATATGGAATCAGTTGACACCAGATGCGGGAAAAGGGAATGAGGATTTTATTTTAAACAAAACAAAACAGGCACTAGGGCCAACAAAAAACTTGGCCCAAAGGGTTGCAAAAAACAAACTAAGGTATGCTACACCGAGCTATAAACAAAGAATGCAAATGACAAAAAACAAAAGGCACTGGAAACTCCAGGCAAGAAGATCAAGAAAAATAAATAACAAGACTATATATATATATACACAAGACAAGAGGCTAGAACAAGACTTGAAACTAGATATGCAAGGGAACTTGACAACAAGAACTTGGCAAAACTTGAACATGCAACGAGACGCGAGACACTGTCTGCCAGCCAACTTCCACCGCATCCAGATAAAGGCTTGATAATCAAGGACACATGAGGGGCAACACCTGGAGAAGCAGAAACAAGAGGCATAGCAAGATCAAGACATGGACAGAGATTGGATGACATGACCTGCTCATTAAGAGAATGAGCGTGCTCAGCTTAAGTACCAATTAAGTATGCAGTTTGGAAGCAAGCATGACTGTTAAGAACAGAAAAGCACAGCAAGATCTTGAAATAGCAAAGCAGGAATCATGACAATAAACTCCCTGTCTAAATTAGTAATATTAGTAATGTGCCTATCTAGGAATTACACCAACCCAGTGAGTGTTAGTAAATGTTAGTAACTTAAAAACAGTTAATTGTCAATTAAGCTTAGAGAGGCCCGAATCCAGCACAGCATGGAAGGAAGGGGAAATACCAAAGCCAACCCAGAGCTCTGAAATGTGCAACAACGAAGGCACGGGGCGGAACGCAGACAAGCGGTGGAGTGGCATGGCAGACCTGGCGAAAACAAAAACATGGAAAAGTAAAAACATGGACATGGAATGTAAAACATGAAATGCAAAAACCTGATACAAGAAACTGTTAAAACTATGGCATGAACTATGAGCATGAACTGAACTGTAGAACATGAAACTGTTAAAACCATAAATGCTATCCTGGCCAAAGGCCAGGACCCCAGAACACAACACTAATGGCCATGATATATTATTCCAAGAGCTCTTACTTGACAAAATTAAATGTTTCATCTAGATAAATCTATTGGGCTTGCAGTTTCCTGATGTTTCCATTCCCCTTTAAGCAAAATTGGGCTGTACATACCTTTTTCAGTAAACAAAGGGACAAACTCTGGCTCTGCTCTGGATCCTTTCTAATCACAGAGTTGCCACAAGCTCTCAAATGCTACATTTGGCACGATGTTCACCCATGTTCTACTATGGGCTCTGCCACACTGTAAATTCACCAAGCTTCTCATTCCTTTAGACTTCAAGACACAGGAAAGAATCTCAGTTGATTCCCTTTCTCAGGCATTTGCCATTCTTATTCGCTTGCACGTTCAACTGGCTCCTTGGCTCCAGTACAGTCCAAGTTAAAATGAACCTCTTTCAAATAACCCATCCCTTTCCCGCCATTTTCCATTCCCTCTAGTACAAAATGGATTTTCTTCTTCTTTGGTAAGGCTTCTTTTGTTGATAGGTCGAGCATTTTAGGCACATTCTGCCAGCTATTGATTGGGAAAAAAACTGGTGGGACGCCCGGCCACGTGGAAGTTATTATTTTATTTAAGATTTTTTTATTTCCCCCATTTTTACCGACCCTGAACATGGCCAAAATGTATATTCCACCACAGCAACCTGCAGGTGATTTCTCTGACTCGCACAACTGTTACATTATGCAGTCAAACTGCCAATCACAATTTCTAAGCCGTCGGAGGATAAGGCAGTCAGCATACAAAGCTTTCTGCCATAGCCAAATGTGTCACATACACTAGATATTCATGGTGGATAGCTGCTACTTAATCTTAGGATTGGACTTATTTTTATCTATGTTAATACCCTTCAACATGCATATCAAACACTGTAAATTGCTTTTGACGCAAAATAAAATGCGATGAGTGATGCAAGAGATAACACTCATTTTGCACTTCAAACTGTGCAGCGATGTTTCCACACTGCATTTGCTTCATATTGAAGAAGCTTTGCCTGCCAGTTGGCACATCCCTTGCTGTGGGCTTAGGCTATGACTTTCCATTCCATTCAGGTATGACCAGTCTTTTCTCGATTTGCAGTTCTACATTTAGACATTGACAATTTTCGCGACATAATACTGCACGGTTCCCCGCCATTTTTTTTAACCCTCCATGAAAATTAATTTCCTTAATATCACAAGCCAGGGAGCAGTTGCATGCATTATTAGATAAAGTGCAGCTCATGTTTTCCATTATGGAAATGGAAGGTCTTCGTCATTTTCCGCTCTTCTTTCATCCATTGCTCAATCACTTATTATATTACGGCAGTTTTTTCCTCGTTAAATCTTTGATTTGAATGTATGTTGGAAGTGCAGCGGGACTGCACCAGAGAGGCAGACAGAATGGGAAAATTAGATGTTGATGTGAAGTGCTGAAAACCCATCAGCAATATGGTTACCTGGGACTGAATTGGCATGGAGGGGGTTGAAGGTAGGTGTCGGGAAGAGAGAAATGTGCGATCTACACACCCACCAGTCTTTGCGAGCTCGAGATGGGGGAGAAGCCCCCCTCCCCTGAGTGAGCTGCTCCCTCCCGAGGCAAAGATGCATCATTTTCATTTGACATAATGGAGTACACCTACGGTTCACTGCAGTTCTGGCATTACTGTATCTAGCAAGTGCCTGTCCAGGCATCCACATCTACAGGGAATAGTTTTACTGAAGGTTTCCCTAAGACCCTGTCATATGTGAATCAAATTGAGGTCTGGCACTGGGATGAGTGGAACATTACAGTGACAGAACCTTCCCAAAAAAAAAGGTCAGACCATTATACGATAATGTGACGTCTGTGGCACTGACTCAAGGTGGGACAGGCTGCTTGTCCTCATCCAAGTATGATGACGAAAAATGAATGTTCCCTGTCCTGTGTCTCAGAACACCTTTTTGGTGAGAACATCTTTTTGGTAACTAATCCTGTGAAGAGCCTCCTTAGCAGGAGGCAGTCATGCAGAGAGCCTGTTTAGACAAGTCCTGGTGCTCTCCTGCAGAACTGCTTTAGGATCATTTGACAGAATCCTGGGTCTGGCTCAGTGACGACTGTCTGCGTACCATCTCACATGTAAGCTACATAACTGTTTTCCATCTGGTTCCATCAAGACTTAAAATGACTGTGAGAATGCTATGTCTCTTAGTGACAGGGCTTGATTCACCCTGCAGACAATAGCTAGAATACGACTCTAATGAATGCCCCATCAAAGTAAGTGCGCACATAAATTAAACAGCATGGATAAAAAAAAGAGCATTGGCTTCTCCACCTCCTGAAGGCCAGGTCCTGAGAATCGGAGTGCCAACTCCTCTTTTGGAAGATGCGGCTTAGATTCTAACAAATTAGCACAGGGAGGTCTTGCAATATGCCAACGAGCCGGAACGATCCGCAACCGCGCAAACAACGCTTAAAGGCTCATAAAGGAGGTCTTTAGGAGCTCAGCAGGTCAAACCCTCAGCAGCAGAACACTCACTCTCAGGCTATCATTAGATCTTAAACTTAAGACACAATTCTACAGAGGTCGAGCGAGCCTGACTTGAAGCCATTATCATGAATGCAATGAATATAGCCTCTATCCAAACTGGGAGATTGTGAAATAATACAGACTTTGTTTGCACTGAGAGAGACCAGCCATGTAACTATCTTTTTACGTTTAACAATCTGAAATGCAAATACTCTTCAGCCACAATTCAATAAATCAATTCATGAATGAATGAATAAATAAAGCAGTCAATCACAGCGTGAATTTCATGTTTTGGTAACCGCTGTGCTCCTGCATTGGGGATTGATATTTCTGGTGTTCACTGGTGTCATTCACATCATTTCTAATGATGCCTCGAGATCTCATATGCTGGGCCTTAGTTGCAAGTAATTTATACCACACGGTCCTCTCAAGATCAATTTCAGAAAATCATCACAAATTTAAAGAACCAGACAATAGCACTGCTCCAGCTAAGGCTCGGTCCTGCAAACCTCCACTCAGCCCAGAGGCTCTTGTGTGATTTTAATTAGTCTCTTTGGAGACAGAGCAGTGCACATTACTGACACTTAGGACGCCACGAGTTCACCCGAGGCATGGGGAGAAATGTGGGCAGGTGCACATGGCTCTCTTTGGTCCTCTACCAGCTGGCTGAGGCCTGACATCATCATGTGCTCAGGCTTAGAATCACAGGGGTTTTACTGGATCAGTCAGACACCCTCTGCTGTAAGCAAACAGCATACACTCGAGATTGATCTGGAGAAGAACGGACTGGGCTTTTGTGCGCTCAAAAGCTTACTGCTGCTTTATGGGGCTTATTATGCACAGAATCAGAGTATCCGTACACTTTGTCAAACTTTCTCCCAAGAGCTGATTGAACAATAGATTCCTACCAATAACAGATCAGTGTTTTTGTACTTATCAAATTAGCACTGTCAAAAAACTATTTTCTGGCCCACTAACAGACACAATATTGACCATCCCAAGCCTCATTAGTCCCGTCAAACTGATGTCAAGTTGTTTGGTGGATAGTAAGTAAGTAACATGGCTTAGAGGTAGCGGCTGAATGGCTCTGAGGTCATCAAAGTGAGGCACACCTCACACTTTTATATGGAGGATTCACCGCTTTTATTGCTGCTCCTTTGTCCGCACTCAGCCTCCCCTGGCAAGCCTGATACCTCTCTAACAGAAAATCTTTTTTTTTTTTGCCTTTTAAACATGTTGATGGGGAACAGGAGGCGGCAATGGGCTCTGTGCAGAAACATCATCTGCTTCCAGTTAATTCCTCCGGGATCAAGGGGGCCCCCAACAGGGGGGCAATCAACCGGCCGCAAAGCTCCCAGCATCCTCCGAATCGATCAGCAGAATCGCTGAAGTCCTTTTATAGCTGATTCCAGCCCTCGCTGCGGAGCAAATAAAAGCTTGTTGATGTCATCTTTTCATTAAAAAAAAGAAAAAAACTAATGGGATCAGAAAGTTATAAAGGAGGTTGCAAAAATTTGAATGCGATTGCAAATTCCCATAGTTCAGCTGAATGTAGTTATGTCTAAATGTCCTCCATCCTCCAAATATACTAAGAGGATATCAAGCATACAGTCCAATTTTTAATTCTTTTGTCACAAGATTTACCTTGACACACAGTTCCACTTTGCCATCTAGAAGCACCTGATTAAAGGTCTTGTGTTGACCACTGAACAAATGCTGACCAGATCAGAGAGGATATGAGCCATACATCAAATGTTTAATCTTGACTTCAAATTGAAATAAATCAGTAAGCACTATATTGCAGATTGACAACTGTTACCAAAAAGTCAATGAACAGGAATAATTAGACACGGCATGTTGTTTCTGTCTATCACAGCCCTCTGCAAATTCACACCTATCACAACCCCTCCCTTGTCTTCCGTCTGTAGTCTAAAATCTATTTAAAAAGAAGCCTGTGATACAAAATAGAAACAAAACTCTGAATTCTCTTCACTTTCCTTCAGTATCAGGGGAAGATTTACTGGAAGACAGTTTGACCTTTTTTGTGAAATTCAATCAAAATGAGTTAAACATCTGAGAGAATTAAGGAGTAAAGGATCAGGTGAATCGGAAATGCTTTTTAGAAGGGGCTTCACCTCTCTCTCTCTCTCTCTCTGTCTCTCTCTCTCTCTCTCTCTCTCAGACACGCCCTGTCACTCTGAATATGGCTCTATACTCTGGGTTTTTTATTGCTCAGGGAAAGGGCCAGTAATGGACCACCGCACAAACAAATGTTTATTCTGCCCTGTGTGACCCTGGAGACTGGTGTTGGGGTGGGAGTGTGGAGGGGGTGGGCGTGATTGAGGGACAGACTGTACCTCCTGAGCTCCGTACTCTGGGAAGCCGGCCAGGGGTGGAGGAGGAGGGAGTGAGGGGGCTTAGTTTAGAGGCTTAGCAACGTCCCTCAAGAAAACACACAAACATGCAGATACCCATACTCATACAGACACAGAAACACAGCCACTCATACAGTGGCATTTCACAAACACACACACACACACACACACACACACACTCATCAGACTGGGAGTGGAAAGGGACAGTAAAAAACAGGGCAGCGAAAAAGAATAAAAATCCAGTAATTGGGTGCGGGGTGATTTAAAACCCTAGATCATTAGTGAAGCGCAATAAAGATAGGACTGCATTTATGGACAGAGGAGGGATTTGATTGGGGCATGATTAATTCAGTGCGAGGGATTAAACTGAAGACACCACCTGAACCAGCCCTCAGCTGGAACACATCCCCCACGCGCCCCCTCACCTCCACGCTACGCCGGGCATGCTACTTGAAGGGTACTTAATTGTCACCAAACATGGATTTAATCACATTGGCGGGGCCGTTATGGGACCTTCCCTCCTCTGGGGCATGTCTGTGGGACGTACGGCGTCATTAACGCCGGGGCCCCATATGCTAGGGAGAGCCCCAAGGGGCCCTGGCAGGTCCCCAAGGCATCGATCTGGGCAGAAATTACGTGCGAGCCCTTAATGAATAACCAAACCAGAGCAGACCGGTAGCGCTAACGGAGCAGGGGCACCTCCCATTCATCCGCAATAAACCGGCCCACGGCACACTTCTGATACCCTCCACATATGGCGGTCACGCTTTCAGACTAGTAAATAAATCCCCAATCTCAATAACCCCCCCATCATCCACCCTTTGCCCCCCCCCCACCCCCACCTGCCAACTTCACCTCCTCAGTCTTCCCCACTATTGCCTCCGGCTCCGACTGGACACCACTGACACAAATTTAATTCTCTCTCTGGTAGTTCCTATTGTGTGTTGGAGCTTGAAAAGGGGGAGGAGAGAGGGGAGTTGTAGGGTATGTGTGGGGGGATGGTGAGGGGGGGGGGGGGGAATTCATGAAGGGTTTCCTTGGTAACAGAGAAAGGCGCGTGGCTTTGCTGCAGTGTGTTCTGCACAGAGAGAAAGATGGTTAATAAGTGCGAAAGACTGGGGAGGGGGTTTGCAGAGGGTGGTTTGGTGATGCTTTGTCGCTGTCAAGAAAACCTTTTTTTCATGGGTCGAAGCAAATGGAGTTAAATGCTTTAAAAACTAGTCAAATGTTGTCAGTAGACAATTGCAGGGTATATCCTCAGAACTACAGCATTCTTCTTATTGGCAAAATTCATAGTTTGGCCAAGTGGTGCGTATGGGAGAGAAAAGGAATGAGGCCCAGAAAGTCAACATGGCAACTACTCTAGGCTCCTGCAACGTTCAAAGCAAATTTTACCCCATTTCCCATTAAAAACTTCCTTAATTATTGAATTTTTTTTTCCTGCAGATTTTGCAGGATTTACTTTAAAATATTTTAGTTATTACATTTGTAAATGTGAAATTTGGCTGAGTGGTGGTGTCACAGGAAACAACACAGTGCTACCACAAACCTTCTTTATGCGCCATGAATGTTGAAAGTAGATTTGAAATTATTCCCATTAAAGCGGTTTGAGTGATTGCAGTTTTTTAAAAATTTGTTCAGTCTGTTGGTAGTGATACAGCAAAGGTCATAAAGGTTTGTCCTCTATGCACCAGGGTTGAATATAAGAGGTTTCAAAAAAAAAAAAAAAGGAAAACTTTTCCGGTTATTGCATAATCATAAAGGATCTGCGGTGGCAGGGCATCCATGGTGAATCCAAAATATCCTCAAACACTCAGTTTTGGAGATGTAATAAAGGAAATGAGAGAACTGCGTGTTGCGTGGCACAATCAAAAGGAGAGAGACAGGTGGCCACCTAATCCCAAAGAACATTGCCTAATAAGTGAAAATTCTATGACTAATTTATTGCAATATAAAGTGTTAAACTTGCATTACATTTCGGCCAAAGTTAATGAAACATCAATTGAATAGTAGCATCAAAGTATTAAACACTGATGCAGGGGGAGCAAAATTACTGGAATCTTAAATTACTTCCATTTCGTGTACAACAAGTAATTTGGGGAGTCAATTATCCATATGCAGTGTTCCCAGGTGTGACCCCAGAGCTGGGAACAGGTGGTGATCCTTTCTCAGGCCTTCAGGCTGTAAACAACAATGGAAAATGTGAGGCTGTGGTGACTCTGCTAAAATGGTGAGCAATGACACGCGGAATCCTGGCATCTCAGGAATAAAAATATAGGGAGGCAGCGAAGTGCAGCCCTGCCTGAGCGGATCAGACGCAGGAATAGAGCTTGGCCAAGATGAAACTGACATGCATGCCCAATGAAGGCCGGATGGCATTAACTCAGGGTGTGGACTCTGGAACGTTCTGCGCCAGCGAGCATAAACTGCGCCTGAGCTTTATTATTTTGAATCATCGTTTGGAACAGGCCACAGAAAAGGGATTGGTTACAACTGGCGGATAACACTACTAAAGGACTCCTACCAAATACACAGGCCACTCACGGTGTGACCGGACTGCGCATCAATCAATTTAGCCCCCCATTTGTAGAAAGACTAAATTTGCATCTGTTGCCGAGGCATGTAATATCATATGCAGAAGCAAAACTTTCCATGTTTTTAATGTCTGATGATCCACATATACCGATCACGCACAGTCTGGATGTCTGCAGACTCAAACTGAAGTGCCTCAGGTGTACAACCCCAATTCCAAAATAGTTGGGACGAAGTGTAAATTGTGAATAAAATCAAAATGCAATGACTTTCAGATCACGAGCCGATATGTTATTTACAATAGAACATAGATAACATTTCAAATGTTGAAACTGAAACATTTTACATTTTTATCCACATATTGAGCATATTTCAAATTTTCTGGCTGCAGCAGGACTCAAAAAAAGTTGGGACACAGGTAAAAAGGGTTGAAGAAGCAATTAATATATAAGAGAATCAGCCGAAATAACACTTAGCAAGTGTTCACTGGCATCAGGTGTGTAACACAATTGGCTTTAAAAGGGATGTCTTAGAGAGGCTGAGTCTGTCAGAAGTAAAGATGGCCAGAGGCTCTCCAACCTGTGAAGGCTTGCACAAAAAAATTGTAGTATACTTTGAAAACAATGTTCCTCAACGTCAAATTGCAAAGGCTTTGAAGGTCTTATCATCGACAGTGCATAACATCATCAAAACATTCAGAGAAACTGGAAAAATCTCTGTGCATAAGGGATAAGGCTGAAGATCTTTACTGGATGCCCGCGATCTTTGGGCCCTCAGATGCCACTGCCTCACTCACTGGCATGATTCTGTCATTGACATTACTAAATGGGCCTAGGAATACTTCAAGAAACCACTGTCTGTCAACACAGTCTGCCGTGCCATCCACAGATGCCACCTAAAACTCTATCATGCAAAAAGGAAGCCATTATTGAGCATGATCCAGAAGTGCCGCTGTGTTCTGTGGGCCAAGGCTCATTTCAAATAGATTGTAGCAAAGTGGCAAAGTGTCCTGTGGTCAGACGAGTCCAAATTTGACATTCTTGTTGGAAATCAAGGGCGTTGTCTCCTCCGGTCTAAAGAGGTGAAAAAACACCCCTCATGTTATCAGCTTTCTGCTCAAAAGCCAGCATTTCTGATGGTGTGGGGATGCAATAGCGAATATGGTGAGGGACACTTGCATGTTTTAAAAAGCACCATGAATGCTGAAAGGTATATCAAGGTTTTAGAGCAAAATATGCTCCTCTCCAGACGACATCTATTCCAGGGAAGGCCTTGTGTATTTCTGCAGGACAATCCAAAACCACATACTGCAGCTAGTACAACAGCATGGCTTCATAGTAGAAGAGTCCATGTGCTGAACTGGCCTGCCCGCAGTCCTGATCTTTCACTGATTGAAAAAAATGTAGTACATAATTAATTTAAAAGCCCGTAAAAGGAGACCCAAAACTCTCTGGCAGCTGGACGCCTGTATTTAGCAAGACTGGGATGAAATTCCAATGGCTAAACTCAAGAAACTTGTCTCCTTAAAGCCCAGACGCCTCCACTCTTTGTTAAAAAGAAGAGGGGATGCTACACCATGGTAAGCAGGCCCCTGTCCCAACTTTTTTGAGACCTATAGCAGCCCTCAAATTTGAATTGAGCTCATTTTGTGGATAAAATTGTAAAATTTCTCAGTTTCAACATTTGCTTTGTTATCTTTGTACTATTGTGAATAAAATACTGGCAGGTGTGATTTAAAAGTCATTGCGTTTTGATTTTATTTACAATTTACACTTTGTCCCAACTATTTCAGAATTGGGGTTGCATTTCTAAATAGTGGATGTTTTTTGGTGTTTACTCATTTCTCTAAAATGGCAGAAATATAACTGGAAGTGGGAAGTACAGCCCTCATCTGCACTGAAAACAGCAGAAGCGCTGTCCCTGACTCCAGCGGTCAGCAGAGGGCCGACGCCCAAGTACGTGCTTCACCCTGTGTTCATTACATTCACAGCATTAGCTGCATATGTTGGAGTGCAAGATGGATTCAACTTCATACTTTCACTGGGAACATAATGATCATTGGTCCTATCATGATCGATTACTTATACAGAGGTAATCACATCACACAGCCTTGCAGATGTTTTTCCCCAATGAAATGGCATTGAAATAAAAGTATGAAATAAAACACAATAAGACTAAGAATCATCGAGAGATGGGTAAAACGTAGACACAGATACACACTCAGGATGCAAGTCAAGATGAAATTAACTTCCATAGATTTCCTCTCAATAATAGCAAGAGTTTTCCTCTGACTGAGTCCATGTTTTCATGTTGTCTTGAGAAAGGAGCAATTTCTCCTAGGGGCCAGACAGTAGACATTGCCAGGGCAACACAGTGCCTCAGTGAAATACCTCTCAGAGCTGAAAAGAGAGCTTTTATAATTGTAGCTCTCTAAAGATGTAATGTTATGAAAGGTAAGAAAGAATGGCAGGTGAGTGACTGCTGTGGCTGAGTGAAAAATGACTGAAGGCATAAAAATATCTCTGCCTGTCCAGACAAAACTGGAAATGTACAGATGTGGCTCGAGAAACCACCATTTTGGCACAATTGCAACAATGTATTGGGTAATTGTACATAATTTTTGGATTTGATGGATTTGAGATCCAGAAAAACACTTTGGCCATGCATTTTTGCATTAAATTAACCTGATAAATGTCAGGGAGGAAAGTTTGTCCATGTTTGGATATTGAGAAGCAATTTAGAAACATGTAATCAACCCCACGGATGGATCTGTGCAGTATAATTTTTTGTGTTATATTTCATGTAATATGGGATCATATACAAAACCCAAAACCAGTGAAGTTGGCACGTTGTGTAAATTGTAAATAAAAACAGAATACAATGATTTGCAAATCCTTTTCAACCTATATTCAATTGAATACACTGCAAAGACAAGTTACTTAATGTTCGAACAGGTAAACTTTCTAATTTTTTGCAAATATTAGCTCATTTGGAATTTGATGCCTGCAACATGCTTCAAAAAAGCTCGCACAAGTGGCAAAAAAGACTGAGTGAGTTGAGAAATGCTAATCAAACACTTATTTGGAACATCTCACAGGTGAACGGGCTAATTGGGAACAGGTGGGTGCTATGATTGGGTACAAAAGCAGCTTCCCTGAAATGCTCAGTCATTCACAAACAAGGATGGGGCGAGGGTCACCACTTAGTGAACAAATGCATGAGCTGATTGTCGAACAGTTTAAAAACAACATTCCTCAATGAGCTATTGCAAGAAATTTAGGGATTTCATCATCTACGGTCCGTAATATCGTCAAAAGGTTCAGAGGATCTGGAGAAATCACTGCACGTAAGCGACAAGGCCGAAAACCAACATTGAATGCCCGTGACCTTCGATCCCTCAGGCGGTACTGCATCAAAAACCGACATCAGTGTGTAAAGGACATCACCACATGGGCTCAGGAACACTTCAGAAAACCACTGTCAGTAACTACAGTTCGTCGCTACATCTGCAAGTGCAAGTTAAAACTCTACAATGCAAAGCGAAAGCCATTTATCAACAGCACCCAGAAAAGCCGCCGGCTTTGCTGGGCCCAAGCTCATCTAAGATGGACTGATGCTAAGAGGAGCCCCTGCTTATTTCAGCAAGACAATGCCAAGCCACATTCTGCACGTGTTACAACAGCATGGCTTCGTAGCAAAAGAGTGCGGGTACTAGACTGGCCTGCCTGTAGTCCTGACCTGTCTCCCATTGAAAATGTGTGGCGCATTATGAAGCGTAAAATACGACAACGGAGACCCCGGACTGTTGAACAACTTAAGCTGTACATCAAGCAAGAATGGGAAAGAGTTCCACCTGAAAAGCTCCAAAAATTGGTCTCCTCAGTTCTCAAACGTTTACTGAGTGTCGTTAAAAGGAAAGGCGATGTAACACAGTGGTAAAAAGGCCCCTGTGCCAAATTTTTTGCAGTGTGTTGCTGCCTTTAAATTCTAAGTTAATGATTATTTGCAAAAAAAAAAAAAAAGTTTCTCAGTTTGAACATTAAACATATTGTCTTTGCAGTGTATTCAATTGAATATAAGTTGAAAAGGATTTGCAAATTATTGTATCATGTTTTTATCTACAATTTACATAACATGCCAACTTCACTGGTTTTGGGTTTTGTAGATCAAAATAAGTAAACTGATAACAATATGTAGTAAAAATGAAAATAGAGTCTTTTTGAGAGAGAAAGTCTATATCTAATGTGTCCACCTTTTGCTTTGATTACAGCATTGAATATTTCAGACATAGTTTGCACATTTTTTAAAAATTTCCTCACTCGCTAAACCATTCCATTTGAAGTTCATTCCAAAGAGATTCTTTCGATGTTACTACAGATTTTCTCAATCAGACTAGGGTCAGGACTTTGAACATGCCAAGTCATAACATATTAAATCAGATTTTTCTTTCCAACTGAGATCATTCTTACACAAAGTAGAGGTGTCTTTAGGGTCATCATCTTGATGAAAATAGAATCCCTGACTAATCAGTCACTTTCCAGATGGCTATGCTTGCCTCACAAGAATGCTTTGATACTTCTTTTGATCCAAGATTTCATCAGTTCTCATGAGATCTCTGGCTCCTTTCGAGCAGACTGAACCCTAAACCATGATATCACATCCATGTTTTACTGAAGGGGTTAAACAGTCATTTTGAAAACATTCTCCAACTCTTTAGCGCATATAAATTCTATGTTTGAGTGAGAAAAGTTTGATATTTTGATTCATCGGCCCAAAGAACTTGTAGCCAGTCCATTGGTGTCCAATTTTTGGATTTCTGGGCAAACTTGAGTCTTTTTTATGTTGCCAGAAACAGGACCATTTTCACACAGGCGTCTGGAAATAGTAGATATGACTGCACTTCTGGCACTATTAATATCATGGACTTGGGGTCATGCGACTAGAAAAGTGCTATATAAATGCAGTCCATTTTCCATCTGTCGTTCTATCAACTACCACTTTTCCTTTTTGTCATACAAAAGATGAAAAACATTAGAGGCACTAAGCTAGTGGCAATACAGGTGCAGAATGGAAGTTCAGTGAACCGGTCTCTTTAAAATGCTTCATGGTGTTTCTTACAGTGCTATGGCAACATATGACATCTTCAGTATCATGTAAGGCCACAATGCGGCTATAAACAATCTCTGAGCACTCCTTACATCATACCATCATGTTTAACGCTGTGACACTGCTCATAGTTCATGTGACCTTATATACTGGGACAACTGACCATCAGAGGTAATTTTGCAGAATAATGTTGCCTCAAACCAGTTTCACTTTTTTTGCATCAATAATCATGGAGTAAGCCTTCAAACATGCATTCAGTTTATGCAAGAGTCGAAGACATTTTGCAACACCTTTCAATGCTTATAAAAATTGAGGTATCGCTCAGGAACCAGTCGCGAGAACCAAGCAGTAAGTAAAACTGGATTTTATTATGGAAGGGGGAAAACCCCGGCAGAGCAGGGGGCAACAGTACAGAGTCCACAATCCAAAAAGCAAAATCCCAGGGACGTAAATCCAAACTGTACACAGGGCAGCAGACAACTCAGTCGGGCAAAACAGGTTCGGTGCACAGGCACGGGTTTGACAGAGTACAAAGCCAAAATCCAGTGGGCGTAATCCAAACAGTTAACTGGGCAACAAACAAAACTCGGAGTTGGGCAAAACAGGTACGGTACACGGGCAGATAAGTATCAAAGAAAAAGCCAAAATCAGAATCAGGGACGTTCCAGCCAGAAGTATAACACTAAGAGTACAAGGCATCAACAATCGCAGCACTGGATAAGCGTTCTGACAAGAGCTGTAAGTGAAATGACTGCTTAAATACATGTAGGGGAAGTCACATGCTATGATAGGGAACAGGTGTGTTGGATCAAACTAATTACAAAGGAATGAACATGAGGAAGTTCCTGATTACAAGAAATTGGCAAAAGCCAAACACGGACAGGGATCACAGAGACAGCCTACTGACAAACATACGGCTCCGGTTAGGGAGTTCTACTGTGCACAGAGTGAGAGGCAGAACAGTGATTAGCCAGGTGCAGAAAATCTGCTGAAACACAGCAAAGTAAATTGAGTGAAGGTAAGAGGCGGAGACTAGAGCAGAGCGAGTGCTTAGAGCTTGTTAGTCAGTTAGTAATGTGCAGCTGTACAATCCCTAGTGCTTGTTAGTAAGTCAGTACTATAAACAATGTTTGTCTTGGTTAGTAAGTTTAACTAAGACAACAAACTGTTAGTATTGTTAGTAAAATGGAAAAGCAAGATGAAGGAAGTAACAAGATTGGAAGGAATGGTTGAAATCCCAGAAACCATGAAATCACCCAAAAGTGTGGCACACAATACTGGGGCAGTGAGCAATCACATGACAAAAGACCAGACAGGGGGAAACAAAGTGCAATGCATGGTATGAGACAAAACATGGACCAGAATATAACTGCAATGGTGGAATGTGGCAAACAGACAAAGACAAGGCAAAAACAAAACATGGTATGGAATCTGAATCACGATACAAATCATAGTCAGGCAAAGCAGAATCATGATCAGACATGGCAGACAAGCCAGAATCATAACAAAAACATGGTCAGGCAGGATCATAACAAATTGATGTTTTCAGTGTTTTTGCTTCAAAATATTTGTGGGTATGATTTTTTATTATTTTTTTTTTTGTTCTCTTTGCTGACAATAGTATTTTTTATACATTTTCACCAAAAAACTACAGAAAAGTAATATATTAGGACCCCTTTTAGACAAAAGTGGTGGTGTATAATCATCACTGCACACTACGGTATGACATGTTGAACATCCAAACCCACATTACATGAACAGGCAATATTTAAAGCACCAAGACCAACTCTTTTACTGACAAAAATAGTAAAATCAGTCACTTGCATTTATTTTTCATACAGTTTATATTGAAATCAGTGGCTTTTCAAGCTCTTTTTCATCATGCAGAATCTCAGTAAAATCTAAAAGTTTGATCATACAGATCTTTTTTTATTTCTGCCACAATAATTTACCTGCCAAAGCTCATGTCTGTAGTTCCTCTCATATGCATTTGGTTGGATATTTTTTTTTCCCCGCTAGTGTTGTGAGTTCTGATCAGATGGTTCTGGGAGCATGTGGAGATGAGGCAAGGCCAAGCTTTTGAAATGCTATTGATGCTTTGATCACACTTCAGTTAGATCATACTTTTGATCACATTTAATTAAATATCTAAACTTATTGAATATTGCCTTTTGAAGCTAAATATATAAAACAAGATAATACCTCCTTTATAAACTTCACTTCACTTTATTTTTCAGTCATTTATTATTTCTTTATTTTGTACAGTAATCGACGTGTTCTAAAATTTTAATTACAGCAGAATTAGCCCCTGTTTTGACTCTGTAGTGCCTTAAGTCAAAACTGCAATAGATGGTATAATAAAAACAGAGGCATACTTTGAACAAATATGGGCCTATATATAGAAAATGACAAATTAAAGAAAAAATAACTTTAATAAATGCATGTACAACTGTAACAAATTCAAATACTTCTGTTCAAATTTCCTGGCACTGGCTAGGTCCACTCATCCTCTTAAAGGCAGAAGATTTGCTGCAAATCAGTGCAAAGTTAATCTGTAGCATAATTTTAATATCCTATGTTGAAACATTGCTACCATAATGGGGGTCATCTTGTCCAGGATGACAATGGCCTAAGCCTCACAGGGCATAAGGGGATGCTGAATGGTTTTGAGTATGAAAATGCTCCTAAGAATACACCACCAACTTCAGTCACCAGATCTCAAACCCATTGAAATCATCTGGGAGATATTAGAACAATGTGTTTGCTGTGCTCTCCTTTGTCATCATCAAAACACTAAAAGAAGGAATATCATTTGGAGGAAAGGTACTCCATCCCTATAGTAAAGCTTTACTCTCATAGTCTCTATGCCTGTTACAAACTGCAAGAGCAGGAACGACAAGCAGATCCACAGCGGGTGCCTCAAGAACACAAGGTATAAAAAATAGAAAAGAGCGCATGTGAATCACAGTGGGGTCAGTCCAAGTCAGGCCATTGGCAACTGAATTAAAATGGTGATTCCAAGCTGTAGTCAGTGATTGTCCAGGGCTCAGAAGCTGGGTGGTCAAGCTGAGCGCTGCACCCGCAGAACTGTACATCTAGAGAATCACTACGGCTTTGCCAAAGGGGAGGTTTGTCCCTGCTCTGGAAACCCTAATAAATGTCCTTAATAAATGGCTCAACACCTTAAATTACGATTTAACTTAGTTTAACAACGCGGAACCAAGCAAGAAGCTGGTAAATAGGCTCAAGGCTAAAAAAAGCATCTGACAGGAAGAACAATCGAGCGACAACTGACAGGGCACAAGCAACTTTAATATAGTACATATGATAACAATCAGACAAGAGGGCAAGGAGAACATGAGAGTGCAAGAGGGGCAGGGAGTGAAATGGGATAATAAAACAATGAAAGGAGATAATACTGCAGAATTGGCACAGGTTTGCCAGAATAAAGGTAACCAATTAAGGATACAATTGGGATGAGACGATGTCAAGGTTTGTAGAGGCATGAGGAGGACGCACACCTTAGCAACACTGCTAATGTCAATTTTTACATTCATTTATCACCAATCTGTGTATGTATAATAATAAAGAAAAAGCATAATAAAACTGAACTAACTGGGTATATAGAATATATCACCTGATTTAACTTCATTCATCCCAATATGGAGATTTTATTTGTAAATATACTTCCATCACTGCCTTTCACGCCTGCAATGCATTCAAAAAAGAAGTTGGGACAGAAGTAATTTAGGAAGCATTTTAGAGTTGGGAAAAGGAATAGTATGATTGTAAAGTGGTGAAACCCCTGTTTTCAAAGAAGCTGTGGCACTGGGCAAAGTGTAAATGAAAACAGAATGCAGTGATTTGCAAATCATTTGAACTCACTATTTAGTTGAATATGACAAGTGACAGCACATCAGATGTTATAACTGAGAAATATTACTGTTTTTTGAAAAAAATATGCTCATTTTATAATGATTTCAGCATGACTTTTCAAAAAACGTTGGGACAGGGGCATGTTTACCCTTGGTGCATTTATTTTTCTTTTAATTATACCCTATGATTGTTTCTGCACTCAAGAGACCAACTGTTGAAGTATTAAAAGCAAAATGTTTTTCAGCTGTTCAACACTTTGTGACCTGTTTTGTCATGTTTTTCATTTCACAGAGTGCTAAATGTTTTCAGTGGGTGACAGGTTTGCACTGCAGGCCGGCCAATTTAGCACCCACACTCTTTTCCTATGGAGCAATGTTGTAATATGTGCAGACTGTGGTTTGATGTTGTCTTGCTGAAATAAGCAAAGCCTTCCCTGACAAAGAAATTGTTTGGCTGATACCATATGTCACTCCAATTGTCGTATATCATTCAGCATTAACGTTGTCCACACTGATGTGCAATTTCCCCCCGTCATGTGCATTAATGCACTCCCATACTATCAATGATGCTGGCTTTTGAACTGCGAGCTTATAACAAGCCAGATGGTCCCTCTCCTCTTTAGCCTGGAGGACATGGCACACATGATTTCAAAAATCGATTTCACATTTTGATTGGTCAGACCACAGGATAGTTTTCTACTTTGCCCCAGTCCACCTTAAATGAGCTACGGCCCAGAGAAGGCGCTTGTAGTGTTTCCTGATCTTGTTCATGTGTTGTTTTATCTTTACATGGTAGAGCTTCAACTTATATTTGTGGGTACAGTGACAAACTGTGTTCACGAACAATGGATTTCAGAGTTGCTCTTGATCCCAATCAGAGATTTACATCATGTGCAATCCTGTCAGTTTTCAATGAATGTGCCACCTGAAGGGCCTGAAGATCACCGCCAATCAATATTGTTTTTTCAGCCTTATCCCTAGTGCACAAAGATTTCCCTGGATTCTCTGAATCCTTTAATAATACTATGTCCCATAGATGATAAAATCCCCTCATTCTTTGCAATTTTACATTTGCCGATGCAGTCTCTCTCAGAGAGGTGAAGCCCTCACCATATTTATTTTTTGAAAGACTCAGCCTCTCTGGGATACCTTTTTTATACCCAATCATACAACTAAACCGTTGCTAGTTAATCATTTAGCTACAATATGTTCCACCCGGTGAATTTTTTAGCATCATTCAACTTTTTAGCATCATACTTTTGTTTCCCCTGTCTCAATGTTTTTGAAGTAAGTTGTTGAACTGTCACCCAATGAAAATATTTGGCACATTATGAAATGAAAAATATGTCAAAAGAGGCCACGAAGTGTAGAGCAGCAGAAATCCTACATGAAGCAAGAATGGGAGAACATTTTGCTTTCATAACCACAACAGTTGGTGTCCTCAGATCCCAAACACTTACAGAGTGTTGTTAAGAGAAGAGGTGATGCAATACAGTGGTAAACATGCCCCAGTTGAAACGTGCTGATAGTGACAAATTCAAAATGCGCAGATATTTTTCAAAAACAATAAAAATTCTCAGTTTCAACATCTCATATGTTGTTTTCATGCCATTTAAATCAAATACACAGTTTCAGTGATTTTACAAATTATTGCATTCTGTTTTAATTTAATTGTTTTAATTGATCATGGTAACAGTTACCTGCTGTTACACAACTAAATTTTAGGTGTATTTCATGCCTTATTTTGAGTTGGGGTTGTAAAAATCAAAGCATAAACATTCTGCATGTCTGGCGTCAAAACTGAGATTGGAAAAAAGGAAAAGCACCTCATACCGACGCTGAAACATGAGGGAGGATCAGTGATGTTTTGGGATCATTTTCACAGATTACAATCAATTACGGATTCCATCAAGTATCAGGCAGAGTTCAGGCAGACAATCTGGTTGCCTCTGCCAGAGGGCTGAGACTTTGCCTCAAGTGGGCATTCCAGTGGATAATGACCCAAAGTATGCCTAAAAAATCATGCAGAATTTGTTCCCTGATGACAAAATTATTGTTCTCAAATCACCATCTCAAAAAACAGACCTCAATCCAATTATAAACCTGTATGTTGAGCTGCAAAGGGAAGTTGATGAGTAGAAACCCTGGAATCTGACTGATTTTTAAAGGATTCGCATGCAGCTGTGGATTCCCTCCAAATGTGTGACTTGACCTTGTCAAACAGTACAGGAACGACTCCACTAATTAATAAAGTACACTCACATGTTGGCATTTTATCAGCGTCATGTTATCATTTAATTTTATAATTGCTTTAGTGCATGTCCAGTCGTGGGAGCCAATAATTTTTGAGCCCACAGTATAAAACACAGAGCACTGAGAATGAATATGGGCTTGCATTGTGCTTCAACACATAGTTGTCTTTCCTGCTCCTCATGTACAGCAGTGTTTTTATATCTTCTACCAATAAAGGAGAAGAATATCATTCAACTGGCACCCAAAGCAAACAATATTGTTTATTTTATTTATTTATTTATTTATTCTGCTGACAGTGACTAACACTTGATCAGCCCAGACTTTAAAGTGACACGGATAAGAGGGAAATGGAAAACTGCAAAGCAGTGTTTCCAGGATAAATTTGAGTTAAATTGTACAATTTGCTGACAGAGGTACCGATTTGAAGGATGCAAGGAATGATATCTGAGACTGTTTTTGTGATGCAGCCACTGCTCTTTGTTTCAACAATGCAATTACAGTATGACCATCACAATGCATTACAATAGTCATATAATCTCTTACCATCACCTGCTGTGCAGACATGCAACACATAACCACAGCATGAGGCGTCTACCCTTTTCAACCCTGCACAAGGCTGCCATCTGTTGGTCATGGCAGGTACAGATATTCCAGTGTCCCAGCAGCTCCAGGGTGCAGTGTTTCTGGATTATTCAGTTAAAGGTACAGAATGGTGAAAATATTCATTTTAAAATTGTCCTCTTGACCCCTTCCTGTTTTCAACTTTGGGGGTCGATAGTAAAAGGCATATAATCCATCCCTCTGTTTCATCGTGTACATCCCACTGGCGCACCTGAATTGGGCAGACAATGTTCCAACACCCAACATCCCAACACCTCCAACCAGACACCCTGGAGACACACTTCTATCTAAATGGATGAATGAGTGTGGGGACATTTCTAATCCATCCAGCGTATTTGGAAATCTGCAGAATGCATGCAGACACATGCACCCAGACACACACACAAATGCACACACGCGCAGACACATACATGCACACTCATATACACACACGCAGATGCACCGCGCATGCACACACACACACACACACACACACACACACACACAGATGCACATAAACACACACACTCAGACACATATATACGCACATGGAAACATGCACATGCTGTCATTTTCGTGATTTTTTTATTGCAATTTTATTTATCTAGAAAACCATGGTGATTTTTTTTGTTTGTTATCTATAATGATGCATCTCAGTAGAAACTGCAGCATTAATTTTTTATAATAAATATAATAATAATATATAATACATAATAATAATTTATAATATAATATAATAAATATATAAATAATAAGACTGACGCACTATATATTTTTTTTTTGTTGCATTAGGAATATTTAACTGCAAGCTCCATTAACTCCAGCGCCACCCCACTGTATGGAGTGGGACTGCTGGGAGCAGAATCCAGTGGAATGAAGATCCTCTGTGCAGAGAGGATTCTAACAGATAAATAAAATGGCCTCAGATTGCGGTGGAAAAAGAATAATTACCCAAAACCCCTCTGAAGAGGCAGCAGTTGAAAGCATGAAATGAAAAGACAAAAGAAGGGGACAGAAGAAAGAAGACCAGGAACTAAGGAAGAAACACAAAGCGAGAGATGAAACGGATGCCATGAAGGAGGATGGTGCTGGAGATGTTAATGAATGTGCCACTGCTGGGGGAGGGGAGGGCGGCGCGGAGGAGTAGAATGTGTGTGCCTTCGAATGCGTGTGAGCGTTACCTGCGTGAGTGCGCGCATGCGAGCACGCCCACACTCGGTATGAAATATCACGACCAGGCTCGCTCTCAGCATCTCTGCTGCAGACAATAAATCTGCAAGTTATGAGGAGGAACGGAGGTGTCACTTCCAATATCTGGAGCGATTTGTGCTACTCCCTCGCCAGGAAAGTCAATTAGTGACATCTCCACATCCCCCGAGGGGCCTGAGCTGGCTGGGGAGAGAGGGGCATTGCATGCGGAATCTCAGGGTCACTGACTGAGGGTCACAGCAAAAACACAGCTGAGGCTGACTGAGACAGAGCGACCATCTCTCTGGTGAGCGGGGAGAGGGCGGCTGCCACGAAGTGGGGAGCGGACTGAGGATGGTGGAGAGAAGAGAGGGAGAGAAGGGAAGAGAAAGATCAGGGGAGAAGTGGAGGAGGGAGCTGTTGAGGGGGTATGCTAAAAGATGCAGAGAGCAAGGGCATGGTGAAAAATGGAGAGAAAAGAGAAAGGGGCAGGAAGCAAGAAAAAGAGATTGAGTGGGAGGATGCGGGGAGGGAGAGTGTGGGAGTAAAGACTAAATGAGGAGGCGTGAAAGACAGATGGTAGAGGGGAGTTAGGGTAGCTAAACAAAATGTGAATCTCCAAATAATGTGAATAATGAAATTATCACTCCATTGCCCTTTGTAACCAGTGTTTAATACTTTGAGATTGAGTACCAGTAACAGGCAGTGGCTGACAGTTTCACAACTTCATAACTTGTTCAATGACACCTTTATTTCTGTGATATTTGCAAGCCAACCGCTTAAAGGCAAACCAGGGCTGCAGTCCTCAAGCAAACCAACTTGGGAACTTCATCTTCACCTCTAAAACTCAGCTTTTCGCTTGAATTCCCCCTAAAGTAAATTCAAAGTCAGAAAAACCATTTCCCTTCCCTCATATTGTAGGACACTGTCAGATACAAATTCTGTATCCGCTGGTTGTATCCGCTTCACTGAAGCTACATCACACTCATACTGAGATAAATATTGAAACCCAGGCTGCCATGTTTTTTATGATCGCTGCATTACAAATAGAAAATATCTAGAGCTTGTGCATCATTCTATACACAGCTCCCTGTTATTCAGCGGGACATATTTGGTATCTTTGGAAACCTTAGTATCTCGAGAATTTGAAATAGGGCAAAAGTGTGTCAAATTTGAATAAATGAAGCAGCTGCATTTTACAAGCCCACATATGGGATCGCAGAGTTGCAGTGATTGAAAAAGCTTCAAGAAATGACTATTATATTACTTTGTAGTTCAGTGGTTACTAAAGTAACCAAACCCACCCACCCCCCTTCACAGGCGATGAGGTATAGACTCATGGAACAAAGGATAGATACTATAAATTTCTAGATGCTACAATATGTGCTTAGCAAAATATTTGCAAACCTTTGCTGAAGAGTTGCCCAATGAGATGAGTGCAGCATCATTAGAAGTCAGACTCCACCATCAAAACCGCAGTTAGAGAATGCATCTCCTGCATTTTCGGCACCACGCTGGCCACCCTTCTCAAGCAGAGATCGTTGTCCGCGATGGTTCAAGCGCAGTCAGAGCTAAGGGAGGGCAGACTGATGGTAACACTGACCAACTCTAGCTCTGACTCAAACTAACCACAGAGCATTTTGCCCTAATGCAGACCTATTCCTTTAAGCAAATGTTGCTCCCATCAACTCTGAGCTCAGCATGAGGAGAGTGGCATTTTCTAACTTGCAAATGGTAACGTACAATCACTCACGCTTCACCCTCACCACTATGCTGGATAGATCACTACCGGTTTTACCATTTTGATACAGAAAAAATGATGAAAGAACTGGGTTCAGAGAGAAAAAAATCCTCCCATAATCACGTGAATTTGCCAATCAGAACAGCACTCTTCAGCTAGGAAAAGGAACCAACTTGTGAAATCAGCTTGCCGAGTTCATGGCCAGAAAAGCACAGAGGATTTTTATGTTCTGCACCCTGGAGTACCCTGATCTGATGGAAAATTTAGCTTAAGCTCTCAAAATGTTGGTGATTATGCCCCAAAGACTAGAACTTACTGAAAGGGTTGGGACAGGAGCAGATATCTAAACATACATTGTGGAGATTTTCTCACAATTTATTGGGTCTTCTCCAGCATTACCCCATACTCCACACCTGCTGATCGGAGAAGAGGCACACGTTCTCTCTCTGCTGCAAGGCAAAGTAGCGGCTGGCCTCCATCAGATTGCAGCAGTAAACATCCTCCACAATCAGGACGGTGTCAGCTGAGTACTCCAAGCATATGACTCTGATTCAGATAGCTAACAGTTGTCCTCTTTCTTCCGGCTGGGTTGGTCCTGGGGAGCGAGAAAGCTTGCAAGGTTCTGCTCCACAGTCAATAATGGGCTCAGATTGATTAATTGGAGAGGATGGGATTCTCAACTGGCCTGTGTAGGCCTGGGAAAAAAAAAATTGGCTTCACGGTCTCCTCAATCAGCCACAGTTGGTGGGCCTGGCTGTGCAGGTCCTGGCCCACTTTGGACAGGATCTTGGTTGTGATGTTGGGGTAGTCGGCTTGAGGCTACAAGCATCCCAGAACCTCAATGTTGAATGTACAGGTGGGGGGCAGGAATTTATTTTTTCACCCTTCTGCAGGGAAGAAGTCTCAGAATGAGCACAACCCTTTTCGTCTCACCACTGAACACCCCGGATAGGACTGCAGGCATCATGAGTTAAGAACTGCTGGCATGATCAAATCAGAACTAAACCCTTACCTGTGACCTCACTTTAAAAAATACAGTTCATTGAAAAGGCATGAATAAAATTGGACACAGTCAAGAATTCAAAATTTAGGTACAAAAAGCGCCTTAAAGTGAAAACATCACTGAGTACACATTAACAATGAAGACTTTTGCAGATATTTTTATCCATATATACGTCTCACTTTGGCTCTTTGCACAAGCTTTTGAACAAAGCTGGCAACAAGGTCTAAGTAAAACGGATGATTCCTGAAGTACCTAGAAATGAAGACAACCATATCAAACAGCAGCCCAATAGCTATCAAGAGAAATTAGGTTTTAAACCACAAGGAAAACATCATAGAATGTTGACTAGGTGGGTGTATAACTTGGGGGTTTACTTTAAAAGATTCAATTTTCCTGGTGGAGAAATTGCCATTCTTCCCTTCAGCAAGGTACTTTACTGAAATTGTTTCAGTAAATATCCATTTTTATAAATGGATTGCACGCAAACAATGTAATCTCTCTGAGTCACTCTGGATAATAGTCAGCTAAATACATGAAAATGTAAATCTATCCTGCGCGTCAGAGATTGTCAGAGATTCTTCATCCAACTGATTTTTAAATCACCCCACACTTTGAGAAAGATACTTTAAACCTGAATAATATTTACCAAGCGTTGATTAATTAAAAATTCAATCTGAAAAGCATGCAAGGAAAGGCCATGTCTAATCCACCAGGATGGAACACACACTATTTCACATTTACTTTCACCCAAACACATCCATCATTGCCTGTAAATGAGACTTCAGGAATTATTTTTCCCTCCGTGATGACTTTCTGACCCTGCCTGTCTCTAATGGAAATTGAAAGTCTCAAAGCAGGGAAGTGTCCTCGGAAGGTGAAAAATTCATATCATCCTTTCTTGACATTAAAATAAAGATAAACTAAAAGATAAAGATACCAAGAAAGTGTGATAGGCTGATCGGTACGGTGAGAAAGAGAGAGAGAGAGAGAGAGAGAGAGAGTTAATGGTAGGGTCGGCAACCTTAGATAAACCAGCATGCACTAGACAGATCTTGAAAACAGCAAGCAGTACAAAATGACCAAATCATTTCAGTCATCCTTCCAAAGCCATTCCTATGAAAGAAGTAAATGTGTACAAGCTAACTGCCAACTGAAGGACAGGGAATGGGGAGAAAAGTGATGCACTGAGCATTATTTTTCACTGCAAACCTTATCCAACCACTTGATGCATCATTCACAAGCCAAAAAAAGTCCCATTATTAGCTCTATGTAAACAATTTAAGCATAAACAATATGAATGCAGTGAACATAAATAATAAACACAGCTAAAGTTATACTTGTAATGATAGCTGCCATGCTAGCAAGCATGGAAGTAATAGCTGGTGAAGTTGATAGAACATAAGAGCTTATAGTCTACACAACTTCAGTGGTTACCAAGTGGTGCCTGGCAGTGTTGATGTTACCCTATAAGCAAAGCTAAAATCAACAAGATTAGGATGCCTCACAATGTATTTTGTAGTTTATCTTGCATTTCTGACACATTTGACCCATAACGCTTTCCACAAATCGATTGTAAATAGCTACCAACCTTGCACACTAAATAAATACCAAACAATTTCACTATAGTTCATTGGTGACAAATTGATGAGCTGGAATTTTGAATAGAATGCATGGTATGTGGTACAATGATTCATATTTTAGAGCTTCCAGGATGAGAAGAATTGGCTCTAATCCTGAATACTCCAGAACCCAGCATATTACGCCAAAGAGGAAAGCCTGGGGGACATCCAAATTGTTCTTAGTTGACATAGGTGGACCTGCCAGTTTTTGCTGCACTTTCTCTGCCATGGCTGCCAGGCTCGTTCAACAGGCTCCCTAGCTTTACCAGCATTGTCAAACAAGAGATTTGCAAACAGATCTTGGCACCTGCCATCAAACATTGGCCACTTTTCTAAATTGTGCAAAGTAGCAACAGCATCAAATTCATCAGGTTTATGAAATATTTAAAACACCTTACAGATTGAATAAATGTATTATTCATTTTGTATTAGCTGTTAGTACAGTTCACACAGAAGTTTAGCAATTACCAATGACTAATATTTGTGTTTGCAATACTATGTCAGTTTTTCTTTTAGCTTAAATCTGAAGCCTAGTATTTCCTTGACACATGTTAAGTCCTGAGCCTCTGGTTCGAAAATAACATTCCCAAAATGAAATGAGTATATCTCTGCAACTACATTATCAATTTGAATAATCTTGGTATCATAATAAAGGTAACACCTTGGGGATTTCTGTTGTGGTGTAAAAATCACTGTATATCAATCAAAGTTGCAATCAAAATTATTCAATCCCTGTTACAAATTAGGTTTACTGGCAAAATTTACAAACTTTCAGCTGTTTGCAATGAACAAATCAAACAAGAACTATTTAAATGGCTCAATGCAACAAATATTACAAGTGGCTTCTCCAAATTCAACACAAAATGCCACTTTTAATGGCAACTGCAGGCTCAAAATTATTCAAACCCTTCATGACATGCATCTTTAATACTTAGTAGAGCACCCTTTTGCTGCTATGACCTGCTGGAAACATGATGCATAGGCAGACAACGGCTTCTAGCAGCATTCGCAAGGAATCTTAGCCCAGTCCTCATGGACAGTAGCCTCCAGTTCACTAATATTCTAGAGTCTCCATGCTGCAACTGCCTTCTTCAATTCCTACCAGAGATTTTTGATGGGGTTCAAGTGAAGCGGCTGTGATGGGCATGCTAGAATCTTCCCAGACTTCTTTTGAAACCAAGCCTTGGTGGATGTTGAGGTAGGATCATTAGATGTTTTTGGACGGTCCAATTATGCCCAAGTGTCAAATTCCCTACAGACAGCATGACATTTTCTCCTTGGATGTCCTGGTACTGGACTGAATCCATCTTGCCCTCCACACTTTGCAGATTTCCAGCGCCAGAGGAAGCAAGGCAGCCGCGGACCATTAAAAAGCCCCCACAATTCTTCACTGTAGACAGGGTGTACTTTTCAGCATATGCCTCTTTATTCTTCCTGCAGACATACCACCAATAAGCCCGAAATATTCTAGTTTTGTTTCATCACTCCACAGAACAATATCCCCAAACTTCTGTGGCTTATTTATATGGTTGTGCTTGTGCTTTTGGATCAGTCGTGGTGTATGTTTTGGAGATCTTCAACATTCAGTAAACGCCCAACTGTGCAGAATGAAACCTCAGTGCCTTCTGCCTCCAAGCTGTGCTGCGAGTCTCCTGCAGTCACTCAAGGGTTTTTGACCATGCATCTCCTCAGAAATCAGGTGAAAGCCATTGACAGCTTCCTTTTTCTGGTACAGCAGCCACTCATCCATTGACTCTGAACTTGCAAACTATGCTTCTAAATGAATTTCTGTGAAAATTCAGAGGATGTGCTATCTTTTTGTACCCTTTCCTTGTTTGTGCCAGGCAATTATCTCCTCTATTAGCTTTTTGGACAATTCTTTTGACAACCATATTTCTAATATGCAATCAAATATTGCCAGCAAACCTTTAGCAAGTGCAAGTATTTGATATGTTCTATTGAGAGCAAACCTGATGCAACTCATGAATCTCTTGATTAGCTGTAGTAGATGTGCTTGAGACAACACCCGATTTGCTCTTTTGACAGATTCTTTTTGTGGGGTTGAATAATTTTGAGACTGCAGTAGTTATTGAAAATGGCATTTTGTGTTAAAGTGGAGAAACCACTTGTGATGTTACTCATGTTGAGCTATTTAAAATGTTCTTGTTTAATCTGTTTGTCACAAACAGCTGAAAGTTTGTAAATTTTGCCAGCAAACCCAATATCCAATGGGGGTTGAATAATTTTGATTGCAACTGTATGTCATTGAGTCAGAGTAAATGAAGATGGAACACAACACAAATGAAAGATCTTATTTGCGCCTCACAAAGTTTTACTTCTATCCCTCGTGAACTTATTTAGTTGCAGTATGAAACCTCTAAAACAGTGATTCCCAACCTAGTCCTCAAGAGCCCCCTGCCCTGCACGTTTTTTGCTCTCTTTCTGCTCTTTCACACCTGATCCATTTAAGGGCTTCATGCTGATTGGTTGAAAAAGATCTACCTGAACAGGGTTTGCATGAAGGTGCATTGGGCCTTAAATGGATAAGGTGTGCAAAAGTAAAGCTGCCACAAAAACCTGCAGGACAGGGGGTCCTTGAGGACTGGGTTGGGAACCACTGCTCTAAAAAATACAGCACAGAATCTCACCATAATATGTGCCAAAGTTTATTCAGATCAAGTAAATCAAAGCAAAATTAGAGAGGAATGTCTAGGTGGCTTCCCCAAATTGGCAGTGCGGGTACCTTGTGTGCCATTTCAGATTTCTCCGGTACCAAATTGTAAAACTAATTTAATTTCTCTTGCATGTCACAACAGGCATACATTCCATCCAAATTCAACCACATTTTTTATTTTGAAAAATTGTAAATAATTTTTTTATCATTATTTCTGCCAGTCCTGTATACAGTTTCCCATTCAAAGAAAATACATACAAAGAAAATGGAGTTTTACTCCACTGGAGCAGATTTATTGAGGAATAAAAAAACAAATTCAAATTATAAATACAAAGATAAGGTAAAAATGGTAAAAAGAACAAAACCCCCAGCAATTATTTACACAAGAACAATGCTTTCATTGCCTAAATAGATACACTCTATCCTGAGATTTGAACCCTGGTTTCCCAAGGGAGTGCGCATAGCTCTTAGCATTAGGCTACATCAGCTGAACAATTTTCCATTGTCAAATTGCCAAATTAAAGAGTGAGTCAACAAAACACGTCATGCACCCCAGTTTAGCGTTTGTACTGCCGCCTGTCTTAGTGCTTGTGCATAATGGTGCACGGATTCTCAGTCAGAAAAGATGTTGAAAACCACTGTTGAATATTTAGCAGATCATAACAAAAACACCGATGTGAATCTAGATCACATTGTGAATATCCCCTGGTCTGTGTTATAGTATGGTCTACTAAATAATATGTATATGACACTGTTCAATATTATACTTTTTAATAACATACAATGATCTGTTGCACTGGAACTGATTAATTTTCCAGCAGTTTAGATGCCAAGGCAGCGACCACAGTCAGTTTGTACTATTTCACATTGTTATGGAGGATCATTTTAACATAAACTGATTTTGAATTGTGACATTCTAAACAAAGAAAAGAAAAAAAAAATTATTAGTTTTATGCATATATTCATTATGTTAAATATATTCATTTGTATATTAATATTAAAACAATTTTTTTGTGGTTTATTTGCTGGTTATTTGTGGGAAACACACCTGGCATTCCATAACTATCGGTTGTGTTTTGAAATATTTACTTGCTTGAAGGGTTTATAACAACTTCAAAACATCTTAAAGTTACATCTGAGTACCTTATGGCCATTGCTATGTGAGGTACAATTCAGGAACCACTCGGGAGAGACAGAAATCCAAAAAACGTATGACTTTAATGGGGTCCGAGTCAAAGCCAAAAAACACAGGAATTGCCAAGCCACAATACGAAATCCAAAAACTGCGTTGAATAGACAGGCAGGGGTCAGAACCAGTAAGACAGATGAGCAGGGGTACAAAAACGATAGGCAAAAAGTCATAGTCGAAACAAAGCCAAGGGTCATACACAGGGCATCCAAACAAAGAAATCGTAGTCATAAAAAAATGGGTCAAAATCCAGGAAGACAAAAACAATACAAAAAGGGCAATGGCAAGTATCAAAGTTGGACAAACCAGTAGAAGAGAAACAATATTCAATGGCATACGAGGCGCTCTGCACAAAGAAATATTGATTAACGTTCTGACAAGAGCTGGGAGTGAAAAGACTGCTAATGTACTCATAGGGAAGGTCATATGCTATACAGGAATCAGGTGTAGAGAATCAGACTAATTACAACGGGAGAATCACATGAGGGAAGCCCTAACCACGAAAACTGGCGAAAGACAAAACACGAAGGGGAATCACACAAACAGCCTATGATATTTAAATAGCTCCGGTCCAGGAGTTCTACATGCACAGATAACGAGCGCAGAAGAGTGATTAAGCACGTGCGAGAGATCTCGCTGGAGCTCAGGAGAGGACAGAAACAGACTAAGGGGCGGAGTATAGAACAGGGCGGTTGCAGAGAGGGAATTAGTCTAAATTAGTAGGGCTGCAACTTTACATATTAAACTAGAGTGCTCATTAGTAAGTTAGTAATCTTATATACATGGATTAGTTGTGTTAGTAGACTATGTTACAAAATACAAATGTTAGTCTTGTTAGTTATCAGAACAGAAAGGTGAAGGAAGAAAACGAGAATCGAAGGAATATTTTAAACACTGGAATTCATTTTTAATCACACGAAGTCAGTGAGCACGCAGACAGGGAAGACGAACTGAACCAACTAGATCACATGACAGGGGAGACAAGTGCAATGGAACTGAGAAATGGAATGAACCAAAAACTGAGTATTTACAATAACCAAAAAGAATAAATAAAAGACAATAATCATGAATACAGAACCTGAACATAAACATGACCAAAAACCATAACCATGACATCATACCAAGAAATGATAACACATCTGAGAAGGGAACACTTCCCTGTCAGGAATATTTCCTTGATTTTGGTATCGAATGGTGTCGCCAAAAATATGTAGTATTTTTATGTAGTAGTATATGTGTATGTAGTAGTCCACAACGGTATACTGTCAAGCGTGTATTTCTGTAAAGATTTGGCCAAGTGGAATTATCCCACCTAAGTTGAATAATGCTCTTAAGATAAGGTTCATACTCAGTAAAATCAATTTAAGATATAGGTCCTTCTGTGGTGCACAAATGAATTCAAATATTGTTCGTAGTGACCGCAACAGTGTGTAGTGTCCACAACATTTCCCCTCCTCTAATACTGCATCAACCTCTTCAAACAAATATATTTGTACAATATGATTATTAAAAGTTAAAACTTTTAAAAGGTGTGCAAAGGAGAGCAACCAAGTACATTCTTGGTTATAGTGATTGTGTAGGTAGTGATTACAAAGTCCATCTCATGAAGCTGAACTTATTACCGCTTGGCTATCGGCATGACGTAATGGACTGTGTATTTCTGTGTAAATGTTTGAGGGGTGACTATGACATTTCCTATGTGCAGTTTGTTGCATTCCAATCTGAGGATACGTTTTCAATAGGGGTGTCAACGTTTACAATTTGTACACGGGACTTCTAACCGACGTGTACCCGATTACACGGTAGGGATTTATGAGCTTTTTATATCACTATATAAGTGATATTGCGCTATATAACCATAGAAAGTAAAATGAGTTGAAAATAAAATCCTCTATCATTTTGACAGATAAGAAAACGTACAAGTGAAAGCTGGAAAGGGGTAATCTTTTTTAATCATTGTTTTAACTATTGCTCACTTTTGTACTTTTTTTTAAACTTAAAGTGCAAACTGCATCCCGCTCTCGCAACGGGAGCTACGTCTGAATTTTAATATACGTCTCAAGTAAAAGTAATGTGGAATTGGCAAAAGAAAGCAACTCAAAAAGAGGCTAAAGTAAGCTGAAGAGAGAGGAAAAAACTTCACCTTTATATCCACAAAGTTAAAAAAGTAGAGAGGGACTCTCACAACTATTCACTAAAATTGGCGAACAAATATGTTTTATTCCTTTCTTTAGACGCGAGGATGTGTGATCAGGTCGTGAAAAGCCGACAGAACACCAGCCAACAATATAATGTATAACAACACGCAACAATATAGGCTAAAATAACAAGCCATTAACAGTTTTTGTTTTCAGCTGCACGACATTTGCACATGGAGAAGAAGATGAGCGCCGCGCTCTTCTCAAGTCCTCTGCAGCCTATTCTTGAAGTGGCGCGACACTGGCTGTGGCTGCGGGGTTTTTTTTTTTTTAACATCAAGGCAAAATTGCGCCCCATGCATCTGTATGCGCGAGTGGGAATATTTTAGTGTAGAGTTAGTTAATATTATTATCTGAAGCTTTCAGGAAACATTATCAGCCCTAAAAATAGGCGACTTTATGTATTGGTGAGAAATGAATGAGGAGGAGGAAGAGGAGGAAAAAATGACGTGTACAAGGTTATTGATTATGATTTTTTATCCGTGTAACCGTTTACACGTGTAGATGTTGACACCCCTAGTTTTCAATACAGATTCCAATGGCAAATGCCATTGTACACGCTGCCACCTAACATAGTTAAACTTTTTTTCTTGGCCGCTTTTATTCTGTATTTCTGAGGCTTCTTTTCTTTGTTTTTAATTGTCATTTTCTTTTTGCAATTTTCTGTATACGTAATTGGAGGATTGCTCACTATAGGTGCCTTGTCACCTGTGCGATCGCATCCTCACTGTTGCCAAAGTTGAATAAATAAAAATAAATGAAATAGAAGTATAATGCTATGAATACAGGGCATGAACAGAGTAGCACAAGCAGACAAGAGAAAACATTCTGACAAAGGCTGGCTGTGATCAGACTGCTTAAATACACATACGGGTAGTCACATGCTATAACAGGGAACAGGTGAGGTGGATCAGTCTAATGAACAAGGAAATGAACAAGAGGAAGTTCCTAACCACATGAAGTTGGCGAAAGCCAGAACACGGACAGGGATTACACAGACAGCCAATGACAAACAAATGGCTCCGGTTAGGGAGTTCTAAAGTGCGCAGACAGTGGGAGGCAGAACAGTGTTTAGAATCTGTGGAGAATCTGCCAAATTTCCGCAAAGTAAAGTGAGCGAAGGCAAGGGGAGGAGATAAGAGCAAGCGAGTGCTGAGAGCTCATTAGTCAATTAGTAATGTGCAGCTTTACAATCCCGTAGTGCTTGTTAATAAGTTAGTTCTATAAACAATGTTAGTAATTTATCCAATTTATCCAAAATAATAAACTGTTAGTATTTATTAGTAAAGACAGTACCGCAAGGCGAAGGAAGCAAACAAGATTGGAAGGAATAATTGTAAACCCAGAAACCATGAAATCACCTGAAAACGTGGCATGCAAAACTTGGCCACAAAACAGTCTCAAAAACACATGACCAGACTGGGGAGACAATGTGCAAAGCATGGCATGGAGAAATACATAAACAGAATGATAATCTAAACAATGACTTTGAGTAATGGGAGGATAAGGACATGGCATGGCAAGACAGGAAATATACAAGACATGACATGGAATGAATCAAAACATGGCCTGGTAAAAGCAGAATCATAACAAACAAACCCACACCAAAGGGGAAAGTTTTGTATTCTCTCAAATCAGACACACTCTAACAGAAACCAGAACTTATAATATAACAGCAAACAACGAGTTACAGCCTGGAGAAACAATGTACATGATACACTAATTGAGCTCTCTGCACTGAGGTGTTTGAGGACCCGAGCTGGGGGGGGGTGGGGGGGTCAGGTGTCCACTCTGTGCTAGAGGGTAGAGCTGTATTTATCCCTGGCCAACATTGAGTCTCCAAAGGATTCCATCAAATATTTACTATTCTCTTGAAATAAGACTTGGCGAGACAGACCGTGTCTGCCAAACAGCACGTAGTCTTCCCTATTTGCTTTTTCGATCACGCACCTTCTCTCACTCTCCCACATTTTGGCTCTCTTCCTCACTCCCACTCTTCTATAATTTCTCTCACCTTTAACTTCGAATCCTTTCCTCACTCTCATTCAAACACAAACACATGCGCACACCTGCAAACAGCCCTGCAAACACATCACATTGCATACAGAATGCAAAAAATATCCAAGATTACTACACAGACACTGAAATGAAAGGATATGGTCCATAGCATTGCTTCGTAGTGGGGAAATTTGAAATGGTGAATTTCAACGTAAACCTCAACGTCAAATCACACCTTCAGATTTTTCGCAACCATTCACTATTGATATTTAAGACAGACTGTGCAGTTTTAGGGCTGAACAGGGATGCAACACATCTCTGAGACAGGAGTATTTTGGCTGAACGACTAAGGAGGAATTTGTCTGTTTTAACACTGATGACATTTGATTGGCAGTTGATCACCGCGGTACAGCTGATAATGGGTGAATTAGCAATAGAAGCTCTGATTCATACTTGTATCTGTAACTATGAATCATCACCACTGACCTTTATCGCACCCAGTGCTACTGATAAACATGTTTGTTACAGCTAAACAGAACTTTTAAGAACTTTGGTTATATTTCAGAAATAGTCGAAAGACCACTGAGCTGGCTAAGTGTGGTGTGTATTCGTACTCTAAAGAAAATGGCAGGTAATTTTCTAAACTTCTCTAACTGATATGACAGTTTGCAATCACAACGGCTAAGAAGCATACCCCAAAGCAAAGAGTTGTGATCCTCCCTTTTTTCACTGTGGCATTAAACTATGTATAAAGAAGATCATGAAATGCTGCTGCTTTCTCAGGGCTCAAGCTCATTTAAGATGGACTGAGGCAAAGTAGAGAACTGTCCTGAGGTCAGACAAATCAAAATGTGAAATTTTCAGAAATCATGGACACCACATCCTCCTGGCTAAAGAGCAGGGGACCATCCAGCTTGTTATCAGCACACAGTTCAAAAGCTAGCATCCATGTTAGTACAAGGTTGCATGGCATTACTAAATTGTGCATCTGTGCAGACACCATTAATGTTGAACAATACAGGTTTGGGAGCAACACAGACAGCCATTCAGATATCTCTTCCAGGGAAGGCCCTGCATATGTCAGCAAGACATTGCAAAACACCACATTCTGCGTGTTTCAACAAAATGGCTCTGCAGTAAAATGATTTAGATACTTAATTGTTCTGCCTGCGGTCCGGACCTGTCACCCACTGAAAATATTTAGCGCATTATGAAACGAGACTAATGATAAAAGGAGGCCACAAAGTGTTGAGAAGCTGAGATCTTACACAAGGGAACGGGAAAACATTTAGCTTTCAAAACTACAACAGTTGGTTTCCTCAGTTCCCAAATATTGACAGAGTGTTCCTAAAAGAGGAGATGATGCAACACAGCAGAGGGGCATGTTTACTACTAACTTTGATAAAACACGTTGCTGGCATTAAATTCAAAATGAGAACATATTTTTCGAAAAACAATAGAATTTCTCAGTTTCAACATGTCATATGTTATTTTTGCACCATTTCAAACTAAATATGGAGATTGAATGATTTGTAAATCATTCTTGTTTGTTTTTATTTACATTTTCCACAATCTCCCAACTTTTTTGGAAATGGGGTTGAAGTCAAGAGACGACTGTATGAGTTGCATCTTGACGGTAGGGAAGAATCGACCTTCATGGTCGCTTTGTTGTGAGGATATGTTGATCCTCTGAATCTCCTGCTGAATTACAGCTTTCATAACATGAAGAGCCAGACAGCGTCACAAATTTGTATCTTCTTGGTGCTGACAATATTTTAGAAAGACTGAAATGGGTCCAGTTTCACAGCATGGATAAAAATGTCTCCATGGTCCTCTTCCATTATTTTGGAGAAAACTGCATTTGTAATTTTTTTTTTTCAGAGAGTGAAAATCTAATTATAGCCAAGTCACTGGCAGGAAGAACAAATATAAATAACAGCAGCCTTTCAACGTTTGTTTTGGAGCCTGCTACTCTTTTTGATGTTGTTTAGTCTTCAAATATCATGTATTCGAGTGGGAAAAGAAAGAGGCGTGATTAACAAAGTGCATTACTGAGTTAGTGTGTGGGTGAACTCCACGGGATTTTGCTTCTTAAAAATACTTCTGTGAGCCCAAAAGGTGTTGGTGTGTCCATGCATGTTGTGCATGTGTGCGCATTTATGGGTATGTAGGTGTATGCTGCGCATGTGTGTGTATTTATGGGTGTGTACGTGTATGTTGTGCATGTGTGTGTATTCATGGGTGTGTACGTTTATGCGTCTCATTTCAAAACCTACAATCCAAACTGCGAGCCTGCACTCAGCCAATCCAAACCAGGTGCTTTTTACAGCAGTGATGCATTCTGCATGGAATGCACGAATAATCTAACAAGGAAAAATGTTGAAACAAGCCACTTTGCTCAGTGGTTTGTCAACTGACCTCAGTGAAGAGATGTCTGTGCCTCATGACATAACACACCAGGGTGAAAGGTCAGAGGTCCACGGTGCCCCTGCTAGGACCCAGCATGAAGAAATAAGCCAGTTAAGGCTGTCCTTCCACCCCTACAGGGAAGGGACACCTTATCCTTCCCACCCCATCCTCAGTAGCATCAGCAACTTCCTGTTTTTCAAGGGCAGCCACACTTTCTTTTGGAGAAGAGAGTGCAGGGTGACTTCTGTAAAGCAGCAGGGTGACTTCTATGGGACACTTGCAAGAGTCAGCTCTAAAGAACCCAGCAAACCATGACGCAGTGCCACTGAGTCAAAACCAAGGTGCCTGCACACACACACACACACACACAAATCACTCCAATTCTGCACCCAGGCTAAAAAGGAAGGGTCAGCCAGTACAAAAAGATAGGATGTTTTCAGTGCAAGCACAAAACCATGCAGACTCAAGGGAGTTAATACACATGCGTTCAACTGAATATCTCTACTAATTGACCGTCCTAAAGATCCATGAGTCAGTGAGTGAGCAAGTGATTACAATTAACAATGCATAGGCTATGGCCGCAGTTTGCACACCATGGGAAAAAGTGGAAGATTTTATTGTGCTCTCACCGTTACGATCAATGAAAGAAGGTAAATCGGAGCAAAAGAAACAGAGATAAATTTGCTCAGTAACTGCATCAAGGAAGAAAGGAGATACTCCCAAATTTCTGAATCTGACAGTAAACCAGACACCAGACAGCTGTGGGCTGTAAGAGAAAATTTCATACAGGGTAACCAGATGTGATCGTGTTCCAGGGACAGTATCAGTTTTCGTTTGCCTGTCCCTAGCTATAACCAGCTGCCATACCACTATTCGATTGGCTCCAGCTGCATGGCTAAAGCTAAGCATGTGTGGGCTTGGGGAATACTTGGATGGGAGGCCGCCTGGAAAAACCAAGTTGCTGCTGGAAGAGATGTTGGTGGGCCAGTAGGTAGCGATCTTCCCTCTGGTGGAATAATCCCCGGTGTGCTGATGGGGACACTGTACTGAAGAAGACCCCGTCTTTTGGATGAGATGTTAAACCGAGGTCCTGACTCACTTTGGTCACAAAAGATCCTATGACACTTATCGATTAGAGTAGGGGTTCCCCGTTGTCATGGGTAAAGTCCCAACCTGGCTCTTTTGACCTGCCTCCTGATCGAATTGGCTGTGCAAATTACCCTCTCTGTACCCACCCCAATCCCCAGGGCTCCCTTCAAAAAGAGATTTCAATCTCAACGGGACTTCCCTGGTTAAATTAGGGTTAAATTAAAAAAAATTTACAAAAAAGCTGCAGCTGTCCCCATTTTTACATTGTGTTCAAGACAACTGCAAAGTTGCAAAGCTGCAAAAAAAAAATTGCCAAGCTACTTGACATCACCATAAAGACTCAATAGAACAGCAATTTACAGCACTAATCTTGTTTTTTGTTCTAACCATCAGAGGGAGAAACTAACTATATAGCAGCTCGCATTAGCTTCTTGGCTTAAGAGGGGCAAGTGATGAAACTGTGGAGGAAAAATAAGGAGAATAAACCCAACAGAAGACATGAAATGTCAAAAGGTTACAGGAACATTGCAAAAACAGGCAGAAGAGAAAGTAACGCCCTCAGAGCTTGAAGCCACGGTACCAGTTACTTCAGAGCCACTGCTTTGTGCTCGGGACGACAGTGGCGGGGGACGCTGTAGCATGCTGTAAAACATAATAGTCATGTTATAATGTTGGTTGTCCATGCTCAATCTCTGAAAAGTTTCTAAACATAACATACAGGGATTTTGCCGTAATCCAAGAACGTGATTTCATGAACGTGATTTCCTCTCTGTACAGCTCGTCTAGAGATCTTTGCGAGATCTAGGTGAAACCTGACGTCAGGTTGTGCCATCCAATTAGTACAGACCTAGCCAGAGCCAACCACTGTGCTGGACCTGCCCACACCGGAAACTATTCTAGCAGGCTCTAACAATGGCAAATCATTCTATGCTTTTGTAGCATCTACACTTTTGGAAATACAAAACCGCAGATCATTTGAGGTGCAGTTTTGTCAGTATCTCTCCCAAAGCTGCTTGTCCATTTACTTTTGGACACAAAGAAAAACTCTAAAAGACGATGCCACCAGAAATCAGTGGGTAGCTTTTTTGTTTACTGGCAGCAAACAGCCAAGGCCAAAGGGAATGCTAGCTGCTTGGGCTCAGCATTTCACCAAAGACAGTTTTGTCAATAAAGGATAATTCAATGCTGGATATGCATTTCAGTTGCTTCTCAAACCTGAAGCAGTTGCATGATCAAGCACTCGGAGCCGCGAGCTGTAAGTAACGATATAGGGGATGGGAACGTGACGTCACGGCTGCAACGCCACAGGGGTTGATGGGAGAGATCGCCATACTGTGAGGCCACTCCTTGTTGTTGCGCACCGAGAAGCCAAAGCCATGGGAAGAACCTGCCATGTGGTCAGATACAGCCAGTTTTCATTTAGCCTCTACTGCATACCGATTACGACTCCAGACTTCTCACGCTTTTCTTTACTCAGGGGTTGGAAGCAAGGCATGCATTTTGTGTTTGTTTAAAAGAAATAAGATCATTTGAGATGTTTTTAAGCAATTCCATTGCTTCCAACCCCTCCACACACAAGGACTTCAGTTCCGCTCGAGAATTTCTTACATACATGTTGAATGAATAATTGCTGACTACAGCAGATGAACGTAAATATGCCACTTAAACGTAAACGTAAATCAGTGGGAGTTGACAGGTTTGGGTTAGAAATTAAAACTGGCCACACCAGTGTTGAGAGTTTTCGGGGAGTTTGTAATGGTAATTTAAATGAATGACTAGAAACGGGTTGTGACCAATTATTCATTTTAAGGGATTGTTTGAGCTTCCCCTATTGCCAGTTCACAAGCTGCCACTGAGTAGCCTAATCATGTACGTAAGTCTCTCTAATCACAGGTAGGTAAGCAAGCAAGATGATACACACCTTTGTGCAAACGAAGCTGTTTTCACAGTTCGGTGGTTTCCATAGATTTATAATTCCGAAATTCATCCTCGGTTTATGCACTGACACCACAGACTTAGTACACAAAAATATCGAGAAACGTCAAAGGGGGTAAGGCAGTTTCGCCTGCAGTTTCTCACAGGCACCTCGTGCGGATCCAAATTTCCGATCAACGCAATTTTTTTCATGTACCATTTTCTTGCGTTCGGTAGAACTTTGTCTCTTTATAGTATGTTTCTTTCGTTTAATCGACTTCTTAGCATCGCTTAATCAGAGATGCCAAATCTCACGCATTATGCGAGAGTCTCTCCTCTTAGTGGCATTCACGTTCCTGTGTCAGCAATTATTCAACCAAAGCGCTCTAAAGAAATTCACTAGCGGAATTTAAATCATTGTGCATCAAGTTAATCAGTTTCACGTTCATTATGGTGGACTTCCCCAACAGTGACAAGGAAATCGATAATGACTTAGGAATTTTCAGGCTTGTCTTAACTGAGGGATTAATAGCAATGGAATTGCATAAAGACATTTAAAATAGTCTTGTTTCATGAAAACAATTTAAACGATCATGAAACACAAGCATTGTTTCCAATCCCTGAGTAAAGAGAAGCACGGGAAGTCCGGAGTCTTAATCGCTTTCCATGTTACCTGTGATGAGGTGCACCTTTACGCAAGTGTAACGGAAACTTCAATGCACAAGGATTTCACTACCGCGTGAGAATCTCATTAAGCGTTTAATGAATAAATGCAGAATATGCTGAATAAGCCTAAAAAATGCGCGAGGTTTACGCCGAATGCGTGAGACTTGGCATCTCAGCGCTTTCGACAAGTTTACACCTAGTTACTGTGTCTCTTTGGCTCTATTTTAATTTAGTCTCGCACGATATGGCCTCACAATATGGCGGCGTGCTATTGTTTACATCCCAGAATGCATTGCGCAGTGACGTCGGTTGCCAAGCCCTATAACAGCAAATAATCTAAGTGTAATTTGAGTGAAGCTAATGTGTTATGGGTGGCTAGCAGGACTGTTAGCGATAGTTAGCACTAGCAACAGGCCTCAAACGCAGGCTTTTTTCTAAAATATCTGCAGATAAAGCCTGTTTTGGTCGTGAATGTCCATGGCTCAAACACAGAAGCTGTTAGTTGCTTTTACTGCATAAGACAACCTGACGTGATAGCCAGTTGATTGTGGCTCTAGCACTGCGGCTAATGTAGCCAAGTTACTGTTGCTACTGTTTGTGTCCTAAATATGCAAGAGTGATATCAGGGGAAATTCTACAGAAGCTGTGTGAACATAAACCTCACTTGAAGCTAACTTTTAATAATTGTTTGTAATCTGGATTCTTGGTATAACTGTCCTCGGTAACGGAACTAGCTGTCTGTAAAACCTGTTTTGCTAGGGTTCGTCTCTGTGGTTGTTTTGATCGGGGTAGGGCTAATCTGCTGAAAACTTCTGCTGAAAAACTACAACCATCTATAATTTCCTTCATAATCTATTTATTTCTTAATTTATAATGATGAAATTTTCACCAGTTATTCTTGAGATTTATATCGATCAATATCTAGTTGAGTTGATGATTGAGTTGATTTAGTTAGCGTGCCATGCTAATTAAAATGCTCCTGGTTAACTTATATGCAGTAATTCTGACCTGTATTCTTGTGTTACTTCGGTAATCATCAATGTGGCAGTTTCATCATAACGTCGCCCGATTGTAGCCACTACAGTTGAAGCTAACAGGAGAGGTGCTGTAAAAGGCTGCAGTTAGACCATACGTAGGTTTTGCGCAGCTTGGGGTACGTGTTTGGGCTTGTTTCGCTTCACTTATCCATGACTGGGATCAGCCGAATACTTCACAAATATCTGAGTTAGCTCTCTGATTCCACCGTGAAAGCAATGCAAAACGCAGAAACTGTAACCTGTCTGGTATAACAAACGATTTCTCTGTACTACCGTGACATAATTTCATCTCCCTTTAGAAATTCTTCTGGCTAATAAAAAGTCAAAAAAGGCGAAGATTAAATAGGAAATTCTTTCCTATAGAAGTAATTGATTCATTAGCTCCACACAAGCAACTTGTCCATGCAAACGGAACTTACGGTCTGTAAAACCTGTATTATGTTCATAACGCAACTGAGATCTCTATAGCTGTCGCCTACTATCCATAAAGCTGCTTTCACAAATTTTTTAAATTCATTTCGCGGGACAGATTGCATTCAAAGTCAAAGCAAAGATGCAAATACAGGCGTTATGGGCGCATCAAGCAGCTTTCGCACGGGACGTGAAACTAATTTTTTGCGCGACTGATTAGCTACATTCAAAGTCAAAGCAAAGATGTGAATATAGGCGTTATTGCCGCGCCAAGCAGCTTTCACACCGGACGTGAAACCAATTTTTTGCGTGACACATTACATTCAAAGTCAATGCAGAGACGTGAATAAACTCGTTATTGGCAGGTCAAGCTGCTTTTACACCGGACGTGAAACAAATTGTTCGCGCGACTGATTAGCAACATTCAAAATCACTGCAAAGACACGAATACAGGCGTTATGGGCCCATCAAGCAGGTTTCACACTGGACGCGACAGATTATATTCCAAGTCAATGCAAAGACGCGGCAGGTCTAGCTGCCTTCACACCGGATGCGAAACAAATTGTTCGCGCGACTGATTAGCTGCATTCAAAGTCTGTCGCGTGAAAAATTTATTTTGCGTCCGGTGTGAAAGCTGCATATCGCGCCCATTTTCCGCGAGCAAACGTTGGCCATTCCGAAACCATTACCAATGGTCTAAACTCAGACCCACTGGATTTCTATGGTCTCCGGTCTTCATTTGGGTATGTCAACCCGTTCTACAAATGTGTCTGTATGGGGTAGATTCTAGCTTCCCCTCAATCCTAGCTAGAGTAGGAACAACGGTGTAACTCACCATAGTCGTAGGTAGTCAGCAAATTCGAGCTTGAGCTGCCAGACTTACACACTGCGTCCTCCACTTTCGCAATTGTGTTTATTAGAACAAGTTCATTTCATTAGATCTATACGAATGTACTGCCTTTGATTGCAGAATTAGCCTGTCAAGTCCTTCTCAGATAGCAGCTGTGTCTTAGCTTCACAGTCCGGGGAGGCGGACCCAGAAAACTTTGTTCTTCTGCCTCGTCCCGCCTAGATCTGCCCTCCACAGAGCTGGCCAGTGAGAAGAAAGTGGGGAAACGGGGAGGGGCGTCATAGTGGAAGAGCCACACGAGTGAGGTGTTTCAGGCAGAGACGATAATGTACTACAAATGCAGTCTTTTGAGGATGGCAGTATGAGCGATTGGGCTTTTTTACTTTGCGTGATCAGAAGTACTCTCGGGGAGTCAAAGCCCAAAATATAAACTTGGAAAAATAGCATATTAGGTCACCTTTAATTTAAACACTTAAGAGCAAACATGAATGGCTGTAAGCTCAAAGTTGTCTTGGCTTAAATCCAGGGGAAAGTCAAGTAATTTGGGTCATGTTTTGGTAGATTGCCAAGAAAACTACCAAATATTCAAAAGACAACCTTAAGTGTAACTTTCAAAACTTCTTACAGATCTCTGATATATTTTTATGAAGAACACATGTTGCCCAATAAAATACTTCAGAAACTTTGGTCCTTGAAATGCATCAAAAACCCCAACCTTACACTGATGACATGTTCATGGGAAATGAGACAGTTGGTAAGGTAAAATGAAAAGTTTAAAAAGACATCAAACAATTCACCTGAATTGAAGTATAATTGTATTTGCTCGAATCTCTTCGTTCCCTTATCTCACAACCAGTTTAGGCAGGTGTCCAGAATCTGTCATGCGCATGCTGCAAGTAGATGTGGCGCTCTTGAGCTACAGTTGTCATTCATGGCTACCATAAATGGGGTCAGTCAGCAACCGGGCCTGTTTTCTGTTCCCGGACAGGCAGCCAACTAATTGTTGACTGGTGACAGGGCAAATGACGCGTCACCTCTTGGAGACTGAGACCTGCACGTATGCCAATGGCTCTTTTTCTCTCTCCTGTGTCATAAGCCATGCCATCTTCCTGATGCTGTAAGCATTTTTCATTTTTTCAGTTGGCTTTATGCAGTCTACTGAACACACCCAAACGAACAAGTCAAGCATCACTAGACAAATCAAAAACGACTCAACATTCATTATTACTGAAGTGTTCAGCGTATCCATGTAATACCAAACGTTTTTCTTTAATTTGTTATGGTCCCAATTTGTTATGACATTTACGACAGCAAGGGATGACAGACAAAATTTTAAAACTAAAACAGGTTTAATTAAACAAAGACTAACACTAACTTACAATTTATACTACTGACCAAGATTGATAATATACAAGAAAAAAAAATATTTACAGTCCCTTGAGATGGGTTTGCTTAGTGATGTTCCGGGTGAGGAAAATGCTCCAACACAGGCAAAAATCCACAAAAAGCTTCACAGGTCTTGAAATGAGTGACAGGTCTGGTCAAATGTATCCTTCTCCTTGCAATTTCTCCTACTACTTTACTCTCTCAATTTTCCTCCTTATATACTCTTTTGCCCCCTCCCACTTTTCATCTGGGACCTTCCTCTCTCAGACATGCCCAGGACATGCCCAAACCTAGCTCCAGACTGGGCGTAACAAAAAGAAAAAAGGTCAATTCTGCTATCCAGTGGCTTCTTTCCACATTACAATTTCTAGTATCTCACTGGAAAAAAAATCATTAAAAAAAATGTATGTAATATGACAGGGAGCTGCACAGTAGCATAGGAACTAATGATTTTATGCCTCCTGTCAGCCGAGGAACATGCAGGTTTCACTTCAGAAAAGTATTCCATTTTAGCTTAATTTTTTTGTCCAGTAGTATCTATTGCATTCAGGTAAAATGGGAAAGTCACTAAAACTCTTGCCCAAACAATATAAAGAGTTTTGAGAAAACAGTTTGATTGTAAGTCAAACAGTTCATAAAATGCAAAAGCCTACAGTCATTTTTGGTGGGATACCCTCATTGTTTTATCTGCAGTAATCTTATTATCAAAAATATAAAATCAAATGCCATATAGCTTGTTTCGCAAGTTCTGGGACCAATGACTTCTTCATCTTCGCTCTGCCAACCCTAGCTATATCAGACCAAAAAAAGAAGATGAATGAAAAGATATTTTTTGCAAAAATGCAATAGCATGTTTGGTGATTGACTGCTAATATTAAAAAAACCCCAAGATATAGTTTTACTCAATGTCTCAAATTACCTGACTTCACCCTACTGTATGCCATGGTGTGTGGAATCACGGGGTGCCCTCCTTTCAGGAGTTTTATATTACCAGTAATGGGCTAAGGCAAAAGGCAAAAAAAAAAAAAACAGTTCTGTAGGCTTTGAGTTATTCCCCAGCTGGTAAACTTATAGTAATGGTTTGTTTCATATTAAGCAAAAAATGATGTAGTCCAGCAGTTTTCACCTCATGTTGCACCAGTTAAATGCATTTTGCTGTGAAGATTCAAAAATGTCCCCAGACCCTTGTCACCTGATGTGGACTTGGTATCACCAAATTATTATTTGATTATGTGGTTTCAAGGTGAGGCAGCTACATATAGTAATAATGATGTTATAAGCTGCATTTGTTATTTTAGTTAAGGGGGCTGAAAGTAACATTCTCAGTAGTTTTACTCCACAACATGTGAGTTCTCATGCCATAGCATGCGTCAATTTCCATAGTGTACCTAGCAACTTAAATAGATAGCCAGCTTACGTAAGTGAGCAGGATATGCATTGAAGGAATCTTCTGTTGCTTCTGAGTTATTTGACTTATGCTTCCTATACATGGACATACATAAATACCACAGCGCAGTATTGTAAACATTGATACATCTTGCACTGTTTAATACGTAGCTCACAAGTGTCCAACTTTATCCATCTGTCATAATGTAGTTTGTCACAGTATTTCACGCTCCAGGGTCAAAATACATAAAAATGGGATTGCTCTGTAAAAATAACAGTGGGAATGTCAATGACCCATGCTTTCATTTACGAAATCTGGTGACCTTAATTTACTAATAGCTCTGAGATGACAATCCTGAGATTACGTTGGATGCCACACTACAGTTGTACGCCATGCAACCACAGGTAACATTTACACGGCCAATCCATTAAAAAATATCAGCACCACCAGTGTCAGAAGTGTAAAATCTATGACTCGGATTTTACGCTTTTGCTGGCACAACAATCCAGTCTGATTTAAACATCTTAGGGCATATTCGTATTGCAAAAAAGAAAAGAAATCAATTGAAGCAGCTGGATGGCAACTGAAGGAACACAAGCTAAGTACCATGCTCAAGAGTACAACAGCTCTTCCAGGCCAGGAGCTGAGCTGACAGCCTCAGAGTTGTAGGCCCTGCTCCACGACCTTTATGCGGCACCGTCGCCCTTATAGTATGCTCCTCCAAGGAACAGGAGCTGGATGACAAGCTAAAAAGCACTGAGGTTGGGCAAAGAACAGAGGATTCAAGTAAAGTGAATCAGAAGTGCAAAGGTTCGATGTTGATGATACTCTGATGGAAACATTTGCAGTTCCTGCTTCAACTCTTTGCACCGGTATGGTTCTGAGAGTCATCATAGCCTTCAGCTAAAAGGTTTCCCAAAAGAGAGCAAATGACTAAAATAATGGAAGAAGTCACTCATGTGGAAAAAAAATCATAGGTAAAGAGTTCTCCATAAGGCAGAAACAATTAAATATCACGGGGAGTTCTGCTTACTACCCCTCTGACTTGAATGCCACCTGAAGCAGCAGCAGACAGAAAAATACTAATGAGACGAGAGCCAGTCACCCTCAGAATCAGCATTATCGCTGCCGCAGCTGTCAACATGGAGCAGATTGCACACTTATCATCTCAAAGATGGCAGAACAAGATTGAGGCAGTAAATCTGCCCTTCGTGACACACTAGAGACGCAAAAGGGAAGAGAAAGAGACTGCTAGGGGGGAACCGTGATGAAGAGCAAAAGATTGCCACAGTACCTTTGAGAGGGGAGACAGAAAAACTGTGTAAATGAATGGTAAAGTGAGATAAAGAGGGAGAGAGGGAGTTGGAGAGACTACATTAATGTTATTGCTATATGATACATTTTCATTTCATACTGTGCATCCTAAGTATGTTGCGATGAGCTATAAACGATCAGGGAGATGTCTGCCATTTTAGAAAATGCCAAAGACAGAAGGTTGCACTCTGGCCAAGCTGCTCTCCTTCAATATTTCACTGCAGAAACCAGCTTGCATTAGGCTCATCTGCTCTGAACAGCAGTTTCCCAGAAAACAAGAATGAAACTAAATGCCCGCGAGTGATTGAGTGACCATAATTTGCATTGCATAGACCACAGCGGCATTTTTTTTTTTTTTTTTTGTGCACGACAATAACAGAAAAGAAAGAAGAATAAAAAAGTTACAGCATGGCTTCATGAAACTCTAGCAATATTTTGAATATTTATATCAATGAATCATAAATGAAAGGAAAATAAGAATGAATAGTTTTCTTTTAATTGATAGCTCTTGGGAATAATGTGGCAAATGATGCTGTATTAAATGCCACATTGTGAATTATAGAGGTTAATTATTGTCACAATTGTTTTTATAAGCTAGAAACAATTCACAAATAAATTATGTAAACAAAGAAAGCAACTTTTCAATGTAAATACCTAAGTTTGCAAATGTGCCCCACCTAGTTAGGCAAGTGTGCATGATGATCCAACAGTGAATGCGCCACAATTAGCAAATACAATGACGATTTGTGCATGAAAAACTAACAGCTTATTCCAGCAAAATTACCTGAATATTCTGGCTTTGCCTACTCAACAGCTGTTGCATCTTTTTTTATTTATTTTTTTGCAGAAGCAATTTATGGCTCTAATTTTGTGGATTCAGTTATGTTTGAGTACATGGCCAAGATTCTCCCCATAATCACAGCGAAAACACTGCACAGCAATGGAACAACTTCTGAAATCTTGGAGTATCCAAAAGCAGGTGAGCCTTCGCCCAGATCTTTAAGAATTTAAGTAAAAACAAATTTCATCGAGAATTCCAAGATGGAAATCTTTGTTATTAAAAGACGAGCAAAAACTTGGCTGATCTCCACATTTTCCTTCCTATATGCAGAGATCTGACGGAAATTTACTGGCACCCATAAAATAAAACACCTCAGAAACTGATGCAGACTCACAGTTTTTAATACATAATTGGAAAAGGAAAATTACACAACTTAAATGAGTCATAACAAGTATGTTAAGTTTCACTTCATTTTGTTGACCTGTTATCACAACTTTTATATAGGAGGATGTGGAGGAGAGATGCAAAGAGACTGATTAATTATTTGATGGCACCCTTGTTATGGCCCCAATTTGTTATTACATTTATAACACAACAGCAACAGCAAGGGATGACAAACACAGTTTTAACAACTAAAACACATTTAATTTTTAACGAAGACAAAGACTAATAACAACCTACAACTAAAGACCAAGATTGATAAATAAGAAAAAACAGAAATAATTACAGTCCCTTTTTAGTGGGGTGGCTTGGTGATGTCCTGGATGAAGAAAATGCTCAAACACAGTCAAAGAAATCCACAAAAGAAACGTCACAGGTCTTGAACAGAATGGCAGGTCTGGTCATCTTCTTGCAATTTCTCCTACTACTTTACTCTCTCAATTCTTTTCCTTATATACTCTTTTGCAGACCCCACCCACATTTAGACCTCTTTTTTTTAATTTTCTGAGACTTGCCCCAGACATGTCCAGGACATGTCTAAACATGACTCCAGTCTGAGCTTAACAAAAAAAGGTAAATACTGCCATCTAGTGGCCTATATTCACATTACACCTCCATTCCAAAAGGGAAAAATTTTGACTCATAAAGGCAAAATTTTTCTTTTCAATACAAAATGGTAAAGTGAACACTTGTCTATATATACATATCATACAATATTCAAACACATGATATATATATACACATTCAAACTCGGGATAAGCAATCAGCAATTACATTGTCTGTACCCTTCACATGCTTAATTTCCAAGTCAAACTCCTGTAAAATCAAACTCCAATTCAACAATCTCCGATTCTTGTTTTTCATCTTACTCAAAAACATTAACGGATTGTGGTCAGTGTACACAATCATTGGCTTTTGTCCTGTACAAACATAAACCTCAAAGTGTTGTAAAGAAAGGACCAGAGCCAACAGTTCCTTCTCTATTGTGGAATAGTTCCTTTGGTGGCGATTGAACTTCCTGGAGAAGTATGCCACGGGATGCTCAATGTCATCAGAGTCACTTCTCTGTAGGAGCACAGATCCACAAGCTTGGTCGCTAGCATCGACCGCGATGGAGAACGGTTTGTTGAAGTCAGGAGATTTGAGCACGGGGAAGTGACACAGCAGAGACTTCAGGCGATCGAAGGCTCTCTGGCATGCATCATCCCAGGTGAACTTTACGCCTTTCTTCAGTTGGTTAGTTAGACTGAGAGCAATCTCAGCAAAGTTCTTGCAGAACTTGCGGTAGTACCCGATCATTCCAAGGAAGCGGCGCAAAGCTTTTTTGTTGTCAGGAACTGGAAAGTCCATGATGGCTTGGACTTTAGCATTTATGGGTGCCACCTTACCCTGGCCTATGACGTAGCCAAGATAGGTGACAGTAGCACAACCAAAGTCACTCTTGTTCAGGTTAACAGTCAGGTTAGCCTGGGTCAGGCGCTGGAACAACGTCTCTACATCTTTTAGATGTTCTTCCCAGGAGTCACTCCATGTGATCAGGTCATCGATGTATGCACCCGTGTGTGGCAATCCGGCGATTGTAGACTGTATCATCCTTTGGAACGTGGCTGGGGCATTTTTCATGCCAAAGGGTAGGACTTCATACTGGTACAATCCAGATGGTGTGGCAAAAGCAGAGATGCTCTTGGCCCTCTCAGTTAAAGGCACACACCAATAACCCTTCAATAAATCAATCTTGGTCAGAAACTTTGCTTGCCCTACACTATCAATACAATCATCAATCCTAGGTATTGGAAACACATCAGTTCTAGTTACAGCATTGACTTTGCGATAATCTGTACAGAATCTAGTACTTCCATCAGGTTTTGGAACTAGCACACAGGGTGAACTCCAATCGGAGTTGGAGGGTCTGATAATATCATGTTTTAACATGTACTCAACCTCTTTCTCAGCAATCTTTCTCTTTTCAGGATTCATCCGGTATGGATGCTGTTTTATTGATTTGGCATCACCAACATCTACATCATGAGAGGCTATAGTAACTCTCTTTGGAACATCAGGAAACAAATCCTCATATTTCTTGATCAACCTTTCAAACTGATCTCTCTGTGAGGGTTCTAAGTGCTGGAGTTTTACATCAAGATTTTGCAACACTTCAGTGTTTGACAATTTACATGAAAGAACTTCAGCTTTAATTCTTGGTTCATCATCTTGAAACTCCCCCTCATCTTCACACGTTTCGACCATTGGAGAATCTGAAGTGACAGCTGCAACCCTAGCATTTCTGTCATGATAAGGCTTTAGCATGTTAATATGACACAATTGTTTTGGTTTTCTCCTATCTGGAGTCTTCACAATGTAATTGAGATCATTGAGTTTTGTCAGAATTTCATAAGGACCATGAAATCTAGCCTGCAATGGATTGGACTGCAAGGGAAACAACACAAGGACCATTTCTCCTGGTTTAAACTCACGGCTTCTAGCCTTATGATCATACCAAGTTTTCATTTTTCCCTGACTTGATTTCAAGTTCTCTTTGGCAAGGTCACAAGCTGCACGCAATCTTTCCTTGAACTTGCTAACATAGTCTAACAGACTGATTTGCGGCTCTTCCTCTTGCCATTGTTCACTCAATAATAGCAAAGGTCCTCTCACTTCATGACCAAACACTAGCTCAAATGGACTGAATCCAGTAGACTCCTGCACTGCTTCTCTAGCTGCAAACAACAGCAAATGAACCCCTTCATCCCAGTCTTTCTCATGGTCATAACAATAAGTCCTCATCATTGTCTTGAGAGTGGAATGAAACCGCTCTAAGGCACCCTGACTTTCTGGATGATAGGCACTAGAAAGAATCTGTTTTGCACCTAGTTCATACACAACCTGCTGAAACAATCCTGAAGTGAAATTGCTACCTTGGTCTGACTGAATTTCCCTGGGAAGGCCAAACAACGTGAAGAACTTTATCAAAGCCTTCGAGATTGCAGTTGCCTTGATGTTACGTAGAGGTATGGCTTCGGGGAATCTGGTAGATGCACACATGATTGTCAACAAGTACTGATTTCCAGATCTAGTCTTGGGTAATGGACCAACGCAATCAACAATGACCCTAGAGAATGGCTCCCCAAATGCTGGGATAGGCTGCAATGGAGCTACAGGTGGGTCTAACTGGTGTTTTCCAACTACCTGACAAGTGTGACAGGTTTTGCAAAAGTTGGAAACGTCTTTCCGAAGCCCAGGCCAAAAGAAGTGTTTCATGATCTTATCAACAGTCTTGTTAACACCAAGATGACCTCCTAAAGGTAAACTATGAGCCATTGTTAAGATCTCATTCCTATAGACCTTCGGAACAACAATTTGCCTGACCACTGCCCAATCTGCATTGGCAGGGATATCAGGAGGGCGCCACTTCCGCATCAACACACCATCCTTGAGATAATACCCAACTGGAACTGCATCTATTTCTTTATCAGGAAGGGCTCTCCTCTTTAGTACACCAATTTCAGGATCATTAGTTTGCTCCTCAATCAACCGCTTTCTGGACAGAGACAAGTCTCCAGACACATCAGAATCACCAGACCCATCCGGCTGGCTGAATAGAGAACTGATAAAAGTATCTGATAAGTCCTCAAACGGAGAAACCATAGTAGGCCAATCAGAGTCATGAGGCGAACCACCTGAGTCCTGACTATTCAATGTACTGGACGGCACCACATCATCTTCTTCTTTAGCCTTCTTGGCCATAGCACGAGTCACTGCGCAAGAAGGATACAGAGATGGGTCCTCATCCCCATCTTCAGTGCTCGGCTGTGAAGTAAGATGTACAGGGGGAACTACTTTGCCCCCAGCCAGGTCATTGCCTAGCAACAGAGAAACTCCCTTTATAGGTAGACTTGACATAAGTCCCACCTTTACCTGTCCTGTAACTAAATCTGACTTCAAGAATATAGAGCGCAGGGGTACAGATACAGTTCTCCCTTCAATACCTTGTACAAGTATGAAATCCCCTGAAGCGGTCTCATCACGTAACTCCAAGGAGTCCATCAACAAAAGTGACTGAGAAGCTCCGGTATCCCTTAGGATATATATGGGGACAGGAGTAGTATGCTCATTCAGAGCCACAAATCCCTCTGACACAAATGGAAGAAATTCCTCCCTCACAAAGTCAGCTGTATTAGGCTTTTTAGCCCCACAAGAAGCAGGCAATTTAGCAGATTGGTTATCTACTACAGGGGTTTCTAACCTTGTTTTCACAAAAGCATTTGGTTTGGTATCCTTTTCTTTTTCTTTCTTAGCTTTAAGGAACCAACAGTTAGTTGTAACATGACCAGATTTCTTGCAATAACTGCAAACTAGACCACTTTTGTCACTGTCAGCTTTCACACTTTGATCAGACCTGTTACTGGATTTCTGAGCACCATCACCAGATTTGTCTTTGTCTTTGGGTGAGGAATCTTGGGTATCACCGTAACCCTTTTTCTGAAATTGGGACCATTTATTGTTACTGCTAGACTGAAATTTGGACTTATGAGTGAGAACATATTCATCTGCAAATTTGGCAGCTGATTGCAAGTTCAGTGCTTGCTTCTCATTAAGGTAGGTCTTAACATCATCCTTAACACAGTTCTTGAATTCTTCAACTAACACCATCTCTTTTAGTGAGTTGAAATCATCCTTGACCTCCATAGAAGTACACCAGCGCTCAAAGCAAACCTGCTTCTCATTAGCAAATTCAACATAAGTCTGATTTTCAGATTTCTTCAGACCTCTGAATTTCTGTCGGTAAGCCTCTGGAACCAACTCATAAGCTCTCAAAATAACCTTTTTGACAACCTCATAATCAGAGGAATCATCTGCAGACAAAGCCGAATAGGCTTGTTGAGCTTTACCCTTGAGGACAGTTTGCAACATCAGAGGCCAGTGTTCCTTTGGCCACTGGCAACTCTTTGCTACCTTTTCAAAACATTGGAAATAGTTGTCAACATCCTTTTCCGAAAATGGAGGCACCAGTTTTACCTCCTGGCTAGCCCGAAATTTATTTTCAGTTGCAATTTTTATTTTTAGTTGCTCCATTTGGAGTCTTTCTTCTCTATCGAGTTTCTCTAATTCAAAATCTCTCTGTCTTGCAAATTTTTCTAACTCAAATTCTCTTTGTTTTTCTTCTCTTGCTAATTTTTCTAACTCAAACTGCCTTTGTTTTTCTTTTTCTTCCCTCTCAAATTCTCTTTGTTTCTCTTTTTCCTCCCTTTCTTTTTCTCTTTCTTCCCTTTCTTTCTCTTTTTTCTCCCTTTCTTTTTCTCTTTCCTCCCTTTCAATCTCTAGCATTTTTAATTTAAGTTCCATTTCTATATTTGGATTTTCCACTGGAAACTGTTCCAGATCTCCGGGTGCAAACACATTTTCATCAATGTAATATTCAACTATCTCTCTAGCCAGTCTTGCTTTTCGCATGGCTGGTTTTACCTCTGTCAGCTCCAACTGTCTGCAAATTTCTAGCAGTTCTGTCTTTTTAAAAGACTTCAAAACCCCTACGGTTGGTGATGCCAAGAAATCATCCATTGCTGTTGTCAATATATATCTAGGAAAATTCACAAAAACAATTTCACAATTTGGAATGTTAGATTTTCAATAAATTACTCACACAATGGTCTATCCCGGACCTTGAGCCCCCAATTTGTTATGGCCCCAATTTGTTATTACATTTATAACGCAACAGCAACAGCAAGGGATGACAAACACAGTTTTAACAACTAAAACACATTTAATTTTTAACGAAGACAAAGACTAATAACAACCTACAACTAAAGACCAAGATTGATAAATAAGAAAAAACAGAAATAATTACAGTCCCTTTTTAGTGGGGTGGCTTGGTGATGTCCTGGATGAAGAAAATGCTCAAACACAGTCAAAGAAATCCACAAAAGAAACGTCACAGGTCTTGAACAGAATGGCAGGTCTGGTCATCTTCTTGCAATTTCTCCTACTACTTTACTCTCTCAATTCTTTTCCTTATATACTCTTTTGCAGACCCCACCCACATTTAGACCTCTTTTTTTTAATTTTCTGAGACTTGCCCCAGACATGTCCAGGACATGTCTAAACATGACTCCAGTCTGAGCTTAACAAAAAAAGGTAAATACTGCCATCTAGTGGCCTATATTCACATTACACCCTGTTTCTGTTAAACTTATTGTTCAGGTTGGACCATGACGTCACAGTACATACTCTAGCAAATATTATGGAATCAACACTTTTAGAGGATGCATAGTTTTTACTTCAAAGCAAATACTTGTAAACAAATTGCATACATGACGCAAAAAAATGTTCATTGCCTTAAAATTCATGAAACACACTTCAAAAACATTTTGAATGAAATTACATTCATGAATGGCATTTTTTTCCACGATCAAGTAAGGACAAAATGGAATCAACAAAAACATGACAGGTTCTTTCTGGCTCCTCATTGCACTTTCACAATGGCCTTAATTCTACAAGGCACAGAATTAACTAACAAACAACAATATTCTCCATCAAACTGGTCCCAGTCTCGAATAGCGGTTCACAGATCAGCTTTCCTGGATGGGCTTTTTTAAGCTTCAAACATGCATTTTCAGTTGGATTGAGATCTGGAGTATTGAGTTGGCATTGAGTTGATATGCCTTTCCTACAGAGGAGTTTTTGCACTCTCTACCCTGTGGCAAAATTCATTGTCATCCAAAAAATGTACTTCTTCATCACAAAACTTATTTCCTATTGATGGATTCAAAAAATGGTCAAAATTTCAATGTACACCTGTGCATTGACTCTTGAGGTAATGATCCTTTATCTGAAATGCTACCCTATACCATAAACAAATGGGGAAATGTGCTTGTTTCATCAGGCAGTCATTTTCACATTTCATTGGTACAACACCAGACAAAAATTCCAGAATCCATCCTCTAGGCTGAAGAAGATTTGTGATTCATCACTGAATATCACTTTTATTCAATCATCCACACTCCATGATTGCTTCTCTTTTGCCCACTGTAACCTTGCTTTCTACTGTTTAGGTGTTAGTGCTCGTTTTAATTTGGATTTTCTGTACCTGAATCCCATTTCATTCAGCCTATTTCTCACTCTTCTGTCACAATCAGTGACTCCTATTTCTGCCCATCGGTTTTTCATTAGTTTTGTCGTGCATTTTCGATTTTGAAGGCGTATTGCTTTGCATGGTGCTTTGACGTCTTCCATGGTCAACCTGTATGTTTTCCTTTTATAACCTTCAGATTTTGTTAAACTATGCACCAAATTTTAGATGCAGCTGACTGGGAAAAATCAACATCGTTCGCCACTTTCCGTGTTGAATTTCCTTCTTGGAGTAGTTTTATAAATAAGGTGTGTTTCATGAAACCTAAGTGCTAAGCTAATAAGCAAAATTGTTTTGTGTCATATCTGGGGTTAGTTTTTGTTTTTGCTATGAAGTACTGTGAGAGCATTGGATGAATATCCTCTGTTTTGTGTGGTGTTCCGTAATTTTGGCCAGAGGTGGTAGAATACTGCAAGGTTTGCTTTAAGTAAGGCCAACAAACCAAGAAAACAGTGGTCAAGGATGGATCAGAGTAGCATAATACATAATAATGCCCTTCTCTCGGTGAGCAATTTTGCCAACCCTCATAGACATGAATATTATAAAAGTGCCAAGCTTCTGAAAGCTACAAATGTAGTTTTCATTGCAAAAGTTCATTTACCTTTACTAAGCTTTTTCTAAAGTGTACCCACGCTTACTTGGTAATATGCATCACAAAAGCATATTGGTTTCCAATTAAAGTGAAAGACAACTTTCACACAAAATCAACAATAATTACAACGATAAAGACTTACCGATAAGATAGTATGATATGGAATTTTGGTGATTTTTTTTGTAAAGTTATACAATGCTTTAAGTAACAAAAATGTGGTTGGCCCATAAAAAAGAACAACTAAAAAATAAAAAGTATTAAAGGTCACCATCTGTCCATCCTTTGAAAAGCTTTAGCCAATGAGAGGTCAAGGAATGCTTTGACGATCACGTCACAGTGACATCAAATGATAATAGCTGAACTCGTTTCGTGCAAAATTTATACTCATTTTGAGCACTGTTGTCAGCTGAAATTGATTGATGTACAAGCTGGTGCTCCACCTCCCTTCCTGTGTTGTTTGTCTAGAAATGGATAATTTGTTTTTGTTCCATTGTTTTTTTCTCATTGTTAGTTTCTTTTCTTCAAAGTATGCATGAATAAAATGTGGGCTATCTGATGCAATGGCAGATTACTGGAATGTTTTGATTCAGTTTTCAATCAAGTATTTATCTTTCAGTTCAGTTTTGTCTTAAAATTAGTTTATATATACTGTATATATATATATATAGACTAGTTCACTTGTGTCATGGTTTGTTTGTTTTGTGTGTTGTTTGGACTTTTCTTTGCGGTTCTTGTCCCGGGATGATATCGTATTCCTGGACTAACAAATTCTTTACCCAGCTGGCTGATTGAGCTGGGGCTGCACTTTCCCAGACTCTATATAAACAGGTAGTCCGGCATGCCCCCTTCACTAGAGTGTCTGTGTTGCACTTCGCACTATAGCCAAAGATATCTGTAGTCAGGTTTTGTATGACTTTCCATCTTCTAATTATTGGAGTTTCCACTCGCTTTTTCTATCTCGCTTTGCTTCCGTGATTCTGACTATTATACGTCCTTTGGAAGCGTGTGTACTTGTGTTAAGTCTATATTATTCTATGTGTTTGTGCTGTGTCTGTGCAACTCTCTTTCTCTCTGGTCATTGCGCTTGGCCTCCGTATACTACCGGCCATTACAAGTTGTACACACACAGAATGAAAAGCACAGCCAGCCAGTCTTTTTCTTTCCATTTAGACAGAGCTGAACAGTCCAGATTATTATTATGATGTCATTATTATGAAAGCACTTATTATGGGAGGGAGCTGCTGAGTTTTGATTGATTTATTTTCATTCCTTTAAGAACAAAGAGAGTAGACCATCCCAGTAATCCCAGAATGTTTCCATGTTTCATGTAGCAAAAATCTGAGAAAAGATCTGACACCTAATATATCTCAAAATAAAATAGAAATATTAGAGATGAAGATATTAATTGTTGGCGTGCAGCAGACCACAAGCCATCAGGAAAGTGATCTATTGCTTCAACAAACAGAGGCAGAAAATTTTATTATATTTATGAATAAATTAAAACATGCTTACACCAGAAAAACGGTTCCCCTTTTCCTCCTTGTCACAGCCAGGAAAGTTGTTGGTCATTATCTCTGATGCTCCAAACTGATGCCATCCATGATCCTTTGAAGATTAATTTATTTAAATCTCTGGCCACACAACAGCTTTGAGATGAAAAAGAGGCAGCTCATGCTCTCCTATTGACTGTCTGTGCTAACCAGAGATATCCAAGCTGGTAAGAAACACAGCGCCATATGAGCGGCTCACAAGGGCTTGGCCAATGGCCACTCTTATAATCAGAGCTCAGTTCTGCCTCTCGTGACACTCGAGGATCAGTGGGAGGGCAAATAGAAGGTCTAATTGTGCCCTCATGCAGCAGAATGTCCTCCCTTGTACCATCCCAAGCTTCAGTGCAGAAGGACTGAGCTCAGCAGAACAGGGCAGCCAAACAAATGCCCGGTCAAGTGACTTCTAAAGCAAGTCCATCATTTATTTAACTTCCTGCAATAAATATATGATCAGCCTATGGCAAAAGAGCAGAAAAAAGACTAAAAGAAAAGCAGCAACAGCTCTGCACAGTACTTGACCCATTATGTTCTGACAATGCTGTGGAATTCACACTGCCCTCCCATCTGTTGTCTGTATGTGGACTTGCATCAAACAGTATGGCAGCATAAGGTCAAGAGTGGGTTACTGAAGAGACATGCGATACAGCTCGGAAATACCCAGCAGAGATAAAACTTAAGACAAGTCTGTGGTCTGAGAATCCTGCACAATTGTCTTTACACCATTATAGCAAAAGCTTTGCACATTTCAGTTGTCTCTGCCCTATAAAAAATACAAAGCAAAGTTTGGCGAATGTGACAGGCTGAAGGAGGGCCTGGGCTGGGGTTTAAACCCCAGACTCCCAGGGAAGAGTCACATGCGCTGACAACATCGCCAAAGAGCCAGGCTCGTTGGCAAGGTAACCAGGGTGCGTACTTATTAGGAGGCATTTCTAGTGACGGGACCCTTCAACTGTCACACTTAGATACAATTCTGCACCTCAGAGTGTGTAGCTATCACATGCAATTCTTTTGTAAGTTCATGCACTCAAAAGAAGAATATTTCCAAACATGATAGTGAGGCGGTGGTAACTGCTTTGCGACAAAGCAGTGACTAGCTGATCAATTACCTGGTCTTCCCACAGTATTCTTCTATGAGAGAAATACAGGCCTAAAGGTTCTCAGATCTCTTTGTTTAGAACCATTTTCGGTTCATAAGGTTTATCTGGGATAACTTAGCTAGAAATCTTTGCATAATTGCTTCATTGAAAATTGTTTATTTATTGCAGCAAAATAACATTCCACCCTAATTAAACCCGATTCAAATTAAAATCCCAACAGAGGCCCATCAGCTCACAATTCTAATATGAGATATTAGAGTTTTAGGGTTCCTGTTTATAAAGAAAGTTCAATCAAATGTTCCAGAAGGGATGTCCTAAATCAGTGGAATCATTTCACTAAATCCCAAACAAAGCACACCTCATTCAGCAGGTATGGACTCAGTGGAGCGTAGTTGCTGTATGAAATTCGAGTGAATTCAAAAGCATAACTACAGGATGGTAGACCTTCAGGAACAGGTTTGGTGCCCTTTTTCTGAGCACTGCGTGAGCACAGCGGGTCCAAGCTGATTTGTATGGAGGAACACAAACACTCCGCTTTTCCAGTTAATCTTTTTCAACGAATAAGTTAGGCAATTACCAAATACACAGAACCTTTGTTACACTATCCATTTACATGGCAGGATATTTACTGAAGCGACTCAGGTTAAGCACAGCGCTCAACCACGGCACAGACCCTGGAAAGCACACCCACACCCTTTGAGCTGAATTTTTAATGCAGGTGCTTCCCCTTTTCATATCATGCAGGGCCTTGGGGGGCGATGCAGCCCGTGCTCTGAACAACAACCGCGGCATAAACAACAAAAATGTAATTTCACTCACGAAAAACAAAAGCCGGAGGACTCTTTTATTCGAGGATTCAAGGACAAGCGGGGTTGACTCTCAAAAATCAATCTGTATCGAGCAAGACGGTGTATTGATATGTTGCTTGAGGAGAGAGTCACTCTGGGCCAGCACAAGAAAAAGAACAATTAAGCCGCACTCAGATGATAAGAAATTTGCTCTTCGCTCACCATGAGGCAGGGCGCAGAGCACTGTGCAGACACAGCGGCAAAGCGCAGCGCGGGTTTATGTCAACCCTTTCATTTGTGAAAAGTTTATGTCACACATCTGCTATGTCGTTGGTTGCACTGTGGAAGGTCAGTGGCAATCATGGTCAAAGTCGAAATAATTTTAACTTTGAGCTCAGCACTCAGTGGCAATTTTGAGCGATGTGCCATAGCAAGGGTACCAGCGCTTCCATCTGGTTTGGTGCCAAAACTCTCCCCATTGGCAAACAATGACGTTGCCAGTGCAGAGCGGTTTTATTGCTGATCATGTGCAGGCATCTTTGAGGATAAAGTAACGCACAGTGCAACAGCAGACCGATTGATAACAGCGTGAACAGGGCTGAAACATGCCAAGATTTTGGATAGCAGAGAGAACAGGCAAAGATGAACATAAATGAGCACAGATGGATGCAGACTGGCATAGACGGCTATAGGCTTGCGGTATTGATGCCGTTCGGTGAATCCAGGCCCATTCTGAAGTGGCACCTTTCAAATAGCCAGAAAGTTGTCCGTGACGCCTCTCAACCCCAGAGACGGGGGCGACATTAATCTTCGGCGGCAGAGACATCGAACCGCGCTGAGAACTCACACCTGCCATCGATCTGGACACTTGCACGCGGCACAAAGGTCGTCGAGTCACCCCGCTGTTATCTAATTATGGAAGAGTTACATGCTTTTCTGAAGAGAAGATCCACAGTTTGACTTTCACATGGGGGCGGGGTGGGGGGTGGGGGGAATCCGCAGTCAAGGATCTCTGTTCTGTTCAGCGCGGTGTTATTAAATGATATTCTTCATCTTCTTTTTTGCTGTTTCCCACAGAGGAGTATCAGGTGAAAACTTAAGCCATGAACAACCTAGAGATAAAGCAGGGAATTACAACCTTATAGGATCCACTTGATGACATTTTATGATCGTCTAACCCTTTACATAATGCGTAGCACTGCAATGCCCAAAGAGAATGACGATACATTTCAGAAAAATGCCAACGGGAAAACACGACAACATTCAGTCAAACAGGGTTGCAGTAAGTTTATCACATATAGAATAAAAACCATAACCTGAAAAGACACGCCTCCTGTCCAAAACATACCTCGAGTCCTAGTCAGGCAAGTTAAGTTCTGTCAAGACTTCAGTTCCTTGTTTTTCTTTTAAATAAAAATAATGAGTTTGTTTTGTTCGAAGAGGGCTCACCAGAGCAGGGATCTGCTATTCATTCCTCTCCGTTTCATGTTTTATTCTGGTAAAATAGTACATTTCTGTCATCCATTTCTCATCTAGACAGATTTTTTTCCTGCAGAATTTCAGGCTAATATTTGAATGGCACGCTGACAAAATAACACACTGAAAAAAGGCCAGGACCCTGGCCATCCAAGTACCTCATCTCAGGGTGAATGTATTTTTATTTTAACCTGAAAGGGCATAATTTCACTCTTTATTGATACCATACTCCAAGTCAGCAAACAGCACTATTTTTAAATTTCACTAATCCGTTTACACGCCAGAATATCTTATGCAATGTTTTCTTGCTCAGGGGTGCTACAGAAGTACTGAATTTGGCATTCCTGAATATTGGCATTCATGAATACATTTTATGTATGCACACACACACACACAAAAACGCACGCACACACACACACACACACACGCGCGCGAGCGCATATATACATTTACCACATCCCACATGGTCTCTTTTGAGTAACAGTAGTAAAAAAGAAGGCAGATGGACAGTACTGCTGCACATTGCAGATGTCTTGAAAAGCTTGATAATGTCTCTAGATTCTCCTGTGTCAAAAGACAAAACTGGAATCATCTAGCCAGCTGATTGGATGGTGGACACCCCGATACAGTCTCAACGAAAAATACTGACAATCGTTCCTGTGAGTGTGAACCCTTGCTGAACCTAAACATTGATAGTAGCCAACCTGATCTACAGTGAAATGAGGAGCCGACTCCGAGCAGACTTCAAAGACAACATTGAAAACTGAAGCCCCCCTTTTCCTCTGCCCTCCCCTCATGGAAATCACCAGCACATCAGGCCTTTCTGGGACTTCCGAGCACGTACAGCATGAACATTGCTCAAGGACAGAGCAATCCAACAAAAGAGCTTTGTTGTAGGCTAGTGAGTTAGTAAGTCGGCAGAACCCATGGGACATTGGTGCATTTTAGGGCTGAATAAAACGTATTTTACGGCCCGCATACACTTTCCAAATCAATCTTCTGAAGCCTCTTTTTTATAACAAAATACCCAGAGGCAAAATAAAAATTGCTAAATAACTAGCGGGCAGCGCCACTGCACCTGAAATTCCTCAAACTACAGCAGAGTATTAAATCGCAAGAGGAAACATCTGAAATAACCCATAATGCTTCTGTCTCCTGCCCCCGCGCCGCTCACCGGGAGAGGCCAGATGACCTGCGTGGATCATGGTGCCAGGGAAGAGCCCATCTCGGGCAGCAGCCAGGTCAGCCCCCCCCAATGACACGTCCTCCCGGCCCTGCCCTGTGTCCTGACTCCTGGGTTGTTGCACACCCACGCATCCACCTGCCTGCCAACCCAAATCTTAGTGGCGTGATTATCGCAATTTCACATGAGAGAGTTTGCAGCCTGAATTGCGTCTCATGCATATTTGCCAAAGACCAAAAACTAAAATGAAAGCTTGATCTGGATCACGCACTCGTTCCTTGCTTTTAAATATGCTTCAGCCCCTCCCTCAAAACAAAATGGTTCTGTGCTAAAATTTGAAAGATGTAGGAGCAGACTAATGCATCTTAATTCGAGTAAGTGGTCCTAAATTACTTTACCAATCAGCACTCATCAATTTTTGGGAACAAATGCTCCGTCAATGGAAACACTGCAAAGCAATATGATGTCTGCAGAGAAATGTGAAACATTCCCCTGGATGTGCCTAGCAAAAATGCCACCTCAACTGGAAAGGCATCAATTTATCCTTGGAAATGCTGGTGTTTGGAACGCAGCATTCAAATATCTGCAGATCGCTGAAGTTTGGAGCCTCATATAAACTCTCGGAGTCTCCAACGGCTCAAATCAACCTCTCCACTATCCCCACTCTTGTTCCCCCGGGTGCACTTCAGCTCTCCACATAAATGCATCTTATTCCTCACCATCAGTGGAAGGCTAAAGAGAGGCTTCATCGCCATTTTACATTTGCCCTCCCTGGCCGCAGCCTACCTCCACACCCCTGAGAGACACTATCACATCAGATAATGCCAGGCCAGCACTTCTGTTCTCAGGACAGCAACTGTGGGCTCATTATAGTTCTGCAAAAGGCCCCACCTGAGACACTAGAGAGCCTTTGTTGCAGCATAGCCAGGTGCAGTGCTGCTGAAGACCCCGCACAGCTTGCTCATGATATCACATATGGAGGCTTTATTAATAGTGAACATTATTACTGTGTTTGCTATCACTAGTTTTATGTTTTTTTTAATGGTTCATTCTTTTCTCAGGTCCATGAAATAATTGTATATGACTTGCGTGCTTCAAGATATTCAGCCATGTTTGCATCACTTAACTGAAGAAGCGGAAGGTTTTTCTCTGTTAGTTGTGTCTACTGCTGGCAGTATTAGGTGTTTATACAGTTATACTGGAGCCCTGTGAAAGCACCGCAATGGATTTTTTTTCAGGTCATTTGTCTGTGATTTGCAACGGTACAATGACAGACATTTTATTCAAGAACTCTCTTTCTCCATCTCTCCACACCTGCCAAAGCGGGTGGGTGACCTGCAAAACGAAAATAGCAGCACCTGAAAAAGAACAGTCACTCGCGTGTGTGCCAGAACGCGTGGGTGTGTTCCAGGAGTCGGGAAGCGGATGTGTGTGCAAGCAGGCATGTGATTGGAGGGGATGGAGTGTGGGAAGAGCACTGCAGTTCATTACTCAAAGGATTAGCCTCGCAGCATGCAGGGCATTCACTGATGCACCATTCAGAGCAACACATTACGCTCTCTCATGCACGTACAAGCCTCACGAGCAAACATTAATGTACATAGACACACACAAACACAAGCACAAAAACTGCATAAAAGGAACATTCTTTCATTTCTTTTACAATTTTACACATTGAATTCCAGATATAAGTATTCTGCATGTGAAGAGTGCAAACAAAAATTCTGCCCTTTAAATTGTCATTTTTGCCTGCAAAATTTGACCTACACATCCACTATGTCTTTGAGTATCATCTAATGAAGACTTGACGTAAGTTCTGATGGGCCATGTAGTGAAGCCTGCTGACAGAGGAGCAGCTCTCATGCTGGGGAGTCACCTGAGTGCACATGACTGTCATTTGATCTTCCGTATGGTGCTTTGTGGCCTATTGTGTCTTAGTGCTTAAGATGGTAATACAAGTGTTAGTGTGTATTGAGCATTGCCTGCTTTTTGATTTGTATATTTATTTAAATAAAAAAAAAGCAATTTCTCACTTATGTTCTTTTAAAGCTGTTTTTCTCTTATTAATACTTTTAGCAACGGTATGTTTGACAGAGGAAATTGTTCATGTTAATTTTCATAATTCCATTATTTGAATAACCGTGGCTGAAAATGGATTAAGCATTATTCAGATGATGGTTGCTTTACTGCTGTTAATATCTAGTTTGGCACGCTGTTAGTAGCCTCTGGTCTGGGTTATGACAGCAGTGTTGGTTTTGGGGGATTCTAGCAGCTTTCAGATTCATGAATGATCTTCATTTTGCAATCCTGGTATTTTTGTTTTTATATCAACTTTGAGAGCACAACATTATCTCATGGTGTATGCCCAGCACTGCTTCCGCCTGCTGCTCTCCACCAATTGCCTGGTTTTATGTTCCCTCCATGTCTGCAGTAGGGCCCTGCCCTGAGCATGGTCTTCGCCATCATTGCCGTCTAATTTTCTGCCCAAGTGCGGCAGAGTCTTCACCATCGGAACTGTCTGGTTCATGGCGTCTATCCAGCAAACTAAATCTGTTCATCACGGAAGCCAGGAGACCCATCTCTCGGTCCTGGTTTGCAGCAGGACTTTGCCTAGTTTGCCAGCTGTGGCCTCTCCCCTCAACTCTACACTCCCTGTTGCATTTGTCCCGACACTGAAGGCCATGGGATATTGGTGGTCTTCAGCGTATGTTTTTGCCCTGGATTCAACAACACTATGGAGGCCCAGAAATTAATAAGTAAATTGTGTACGATTGCACATAATCCACAGCATATAGAATATTTCTCTTGTATCGGCATCAAGAGAAATCGAGCCAGCCGCCGGACTGTCATGACACATCATGTACTTCCAATAGAATATTTCTCTTGTATCGGCATCAAGAGAAATTGTGCCAGCCGTCGGGCTGTCACGACACATCATACTATCATATAGTATATTTCTCTTATATTGGCATCAAGAGAATTTGTGGCAACTGCCGGGCCATCACGACACATATTCATATAGTGTATTTCTCTTGTATTGGCTTTAAGAGAAATTGTCAGCCGCCAGGCGGTCACTACGCATCCACTTCTTCTTAACTTTCTTACTTCCGTTGGCCTTGCTGGCATGGTTCTCTTTGGGGGGTTAGTAGCAGCTCCCTGCCTTCGGTTCCTCATTAGGAAGGGCAGGGATCTCTCATAACAGAGCCATGTCGCCAATTTCAATGTATAATTGTATGCCTGTATGCTGCTAATACGAAATGGTCCTATCGGAAATGAAGACTTGACGTAAATTCTGACAGGCCATGGAGTCAAGCCTGCTAACAGTTGAGCAGCTCTCCTGCTGGGGAGCCACCTGAGTGCACATGACCTTCATCTGACCTAGCTGCCTGATTATGGCTTGGCTGGTAATATGCTACCTTACTTAAGCCTGCCATCGGGAAGCTGCTCCTCTGTGCGTTTGCTCAACAACCCTCTTCTACACCAGCTCCACTGATCTATTGTATTCATTAACCCGGCTCTCTTTGTCTAAATTTTCATTCTGAAGCAATGTCTCTTCCATGAGTTCATTGTTGCTGTTGGCGGTGTTCCTTGGAAGGGGGTTACTAGCAGCTCCCTGCCTTTGGTCCTCATTTGGACGGTCAGGGATCTCTCATAACAGAGCCATGTCGCCATACTCAATGTATGACTGTATGCCTGTATGCTGCCAATAAATATTTTCTTTTGACGAAATGGTCCCATCAGAATTTAAGCTTATTTTATGAAATGCAAGCCTGAGAAGCCCTTTGTGTCCTTGAAAGGAAAGAAACTTCAGAATGAGCATGTAATGGAACCTATTACTGAACTGCCAGCTGGTTGTTTCACTACTCTAAGTTTTCGCTACTGCTCACCCTACTTTTTCTACTATGTCCAAATCAGTTTGCCACTACAATCAAACAAAGATCAGATCGAAGATCGCTGAGTATTTCGTTGAAGGAAATCGATCATAATACATTAGCTAATTGAAAGTAATAAGGCTGTGGGAGAGCGTCTAAGTAAACTCTTTTACCAGGATTTGTTATACGTGCAAGTGAAGCCAAAAGTTGTCCATCTTGAGTCAGAACCCCCCCCAAAAAATTCTCAGCTGCAATGCAAAAGGTTTTTATTAAGTTTTACCCCTGATCTTAAGTATGCCTTAACACAAGAACCGCCAGAATTCCAATACCCCATAGATCTGCTGGGAGGGGTCCTTTTTACCCCCTGCTGGAACACCCCAAAGATCGATTTATTTGAAGCAGTAAAGTTGTTAATTTTCATCTATTTTTAACATACTTAGTAAGACTCAACAAAATAACTATTTAAAATTCACTTAATAGGGTTTATTAATTTTGCAATGGCTTTATATTATTTTAATTGTAATTTGAAAGGATCAAATACATTTTTAAATTGATTAATAAACTTTAAGCTTTAAGAAAACAATAAAAAAGTATCAACACATTTAAATAATTCAATTATAGAGGAATAAAATAAATTTTGAATAATAACGTGCTGCTTTAGGCTGGGAAAACAGAAATTACTCCCCGGATTCCACTCTTTAGGCTGCGCTGCACAGCCAGCTCATAGCGCAGCCAGTCATCCACTTTACCCAGTTTTTTCCACAACTCAATATCCTATCCTTATAATACTGTATATATTCATATTTTATATAACAGTCTCCTTGCCTCTCTGTCTTGCACTTGGATTCATTGCTGAATACAGATTTGATGAGATGTTACGCTGATGGCAATAAAGAAATTAAGTGGTCACTGTTAATTTTAGTTTGTCATAACATCGGGAAATTAACTAAACTTACAAAAAAAAAACTGGACTACAACAAACAAAAAATAGTTTATTGTAGAACAACGCAACTAATGTTGGATAGGGTATATATGGAGCAATATCAGTCTATATATTGATCTCTCTTGCAATCTGTCTCAAATCTGATCAGCTCTAGTTCCTGATATGAAATGCCCACCAAAAAATGAAATGTATCAAATCTAGACAATAGGTGTTGCTTGGCAACACAGCTGTGGCGATCATGTTGAGCGCAGCTGTTTATGAGGGGTAAAAAATGACCCCCCTTGGCAGTTGTAGGCATAAATGGTGACTTTTTTTCCTGTCTAGCCAACACCCATCATAATTTACAACAGGATTTATTAATCATTTTTAGGAAAAGTCATGAACTGACAGATGTAGGGATTTTATTTTGACAGGGCAACGACAGAGCAATGCTGTGAGGGTAAAAATGACCCCTAGGCGGGTCTAGTGTTAAGCATAATGGCTTCATGTTCATAACTCGTATTTATGTATAGCAGTGAACGGTCTTGAACATAGCAGCGAGATTGCAGTGAGCAGTAGCAAAGGTACAGTCGCGAAAAGCCTAAGTAGCAAAACTGTCGTGAACCAGTGAACTCATATCGAGGAGGTCAACCCTGGTTGTGAAACTCCGCAAGGTAACTGGCGAATCTTTTTATCAACCACTTTATGCCAAAGAAAACAGGTGAGGTCACTAAACAATTCAACTGACTATTTTCTTGAAGTGCTCAATTCCAGCAAAAACCATACTGCCACCCCTGCACTGGGTAAAAGGTATTCGACTAATCACTTCAAACTGAAACTTCACATGAGCCTGAGCAGTGCTACAGAGCTGCGCAGGTGTATTCTGAAAAGACATTGTAGAAATGAAATTTTCCTTCCCTGCTCCAAACTGCGAGAGGTCCAAACAAGACTGTTTCCTGAATAGCAGGTGGGCAGCATGTGACGGTGCATTCAGGAACCACACGCGAGAGAGGTAAATCCAAAAAACGTAGGCTTTTGGGTTCCAGCTCAGTACCAAAAGACACAATTGCCAAGCGAAACCAAATCCAAAAACAAAGTCGACTTGACAGGCCGGGGTCAGAACCAGTAAAACGGTGTAACGGTACATAGACAGCAGGCAAAAAGTCGCTGTCAATATCCAAAGCAGTGGGTCATATACAGGGCATCCAAACACAGAAACGTGGTCGTACAAAAATGGGTAGAAATCCAGAAAGACAAAATCAATACAAAAAGGGCAATGGCAAGAATCTTAGTTGGACGAAACAGTCGAATAAAACCAATAATCAATGGCATACACAAAGAAATATTGATTAACGTTCTGACAAAGTCAGAACAGCAGTGAGGACTCTAAACAGACAGGAGGAAGTTCACATGCTATGCAGGGAACAGGTGAATGAGATGAGAACTAATTACAATGGGAGAAACACATGAGGGAAATCCTAACCACGAAAATTGGCGAAAGCCAAGACACAGACAGGAATCACGTACACAGCCTATGACATTAAAACAGCTCCGGTCAGGTAGCTGTAAGTGCGCAGACAATAAGTGCAGGAAAGCAATTGAGCACATGTGAGAGATCTCACAGAAACGCAGAGAGAGACAGGTAAAGCTAAGCAAGAGGCGGAGACTAGAACAGGGCGATTGCTGAGAGGGAATTAGTACTAATCAGCAGTGGTGCAACTTTACAGATTTAACTAGAGTGCTCGTTAGTTAGTAATATATACCTCAACTAGCTGCTGCCCGCTACTCGGAGTGAAATTGCCATTTTTTTTTGCGTGCATGACCGGTTTTCAAAAATCGGGCGACGTCAAGTCCTTCCTGGTGTACAAGTGGATATTCACACCAAATTTGGTGATAATCGGTTGAGAAATGTAGGAAAAAAACGTGTACATACACACAGACAGACAGTCATCAACCTCAAATATATTATAGATTAGTTGGGTTAGTAGACTATGATAGAAAATACAAATGTTAGTCTTGATAGTAATCAAGAACAGTAAGGCGAAGGAAGTAAATGAGAATTGAAGGAATAATATGAATCACCAGAAACCATGGAAATCACCCGAAGCAGGTGAACGAAGACCAGGGAGACTGACTGAACCAACTAGATCACGAAACAGGGGAGACTAGTGCAATGAAACTGAAAATGGCAAGAACAGAAAACCTGAAGATACAATAACCAAAAATAATAAAGAAAAGAAAAAATCATGAACATTAAACATGAACATAAAACCAGAACCATGACACAGCAGGCACGTCTCCATCCTGTTTCCCTCTAACACCCCATAGAATCCAACCCTACTTTGCTGCCTCCACCCGAGTATCCATCAATCACTGTGTCTTCTATTGTCTCTTCCACCGGCATGGAGTCGCCCCCAAAATACAGTGCTCAGCACTACTGTGGACAGTTATTTATCATCCTGTACTCGAAGGACAAATATTTAAGGATTTTTTTTTTTTCGCTGAAAGAGGAGAAATGTCAGAGCTTAAGCCTTGAATTCTATCATTCTTTCAAAAAGGCCAAATTGTCTTTTTGTTGATTCTGATGGCAGTCTGAGGCCCATCACCCCCTGCTGGTGGTAAGCTGACAGCGCTTCATGGTTTTTTTTTTGGTCCGGAGAGCTAGCTTGCTGTCTGTCTTTGCACTCATTTCATTCTAAAATACTCTATACCAGTTTTGTTCAAGGTGAAGACACCCGTTAAGCCTGCTAATTTAAAATGACATCAAATTTTATTTCATTGCCCATTTTACAGACCTGTTTACTGCTACACATGGTCCCACCCACCACTGTCCTCAGGCAACCTCTTCTTATTACATTCGCCTGTGCTTGCGGGTGAAGGGTGGATTAATGGCCTGGCTGTCCTGCCCATGGGGATACAAGCAAGGATCATCAAACACAAAGAAGAGAGCTGCTAAAATAGTAAACCTTAGGTAGAAAATGAGCAATTAATAACAATCCTAAAAATACACAAAAATGATTCTACTAGGATATGTTTGATGTATTTACATTGATAAATGGTTTCAAGTTCTTTAACAGTTTGCTAAATGTTGGGGTTCACCAGGTTTGTTCATTATATTTCCCAGCAAAAGATTTATTGGTGTCGAGGCGCAGTGGTATTGACTGCCACCAGGATCAGTGGACCCTCCTGAGTGGAATAGAGATGGGCTTTGGCTGCTTTCCTCCTTTAGCAGATGAAGGTGCTGGTGAGCAATAATGAGCACTATGCTGACCTGCTCACAGGTACCGCCGCGTTATTGATACAGAGGTGGTGTCACATGCCACTCTCTTTGTCAATTGTTTTCCCCGCAGTTCAGCTGTCTGCGTCCATTTTAGCTTAGCTTTGCTAACTGATTGTCATTATTTAATTATCGACTTGATGGTCACCCCTCCTCCCGTGTTCCCTTCCCATGTGCTGCGCCTTAGTTTGCCCTCATTGTTGATTGTGGTCCTGTGTATTTAAGTGAGTTTCTGTCTCTCCCTTGATTCAGCGCTAGCCCCTCACCTCTCATCCCTCTGTATACATGCCTTCCAATGTCGAATGTAAACCAGGCTTTCTGCTGGCTAATACACTCAGGTTTATAAGCATTTGGACAGTGATAATATTTTCATAATTTTGGCTCTGTATGCCATCACAGAGGATTTGAAATTAATTAGTCAAGATGTGCACCAAGAGTAGATTTTCAGGATTAATTCAAAGGTTTTTTAAATATTACTGTATGTTCTGTGTGTGATTTACAAATATTTTTGTACACAATCCCCCAGTATTAGATGCTCATAAGTAGTATTTGAACAATTGAACAAACAATTGTTAATTCAATTTTCATTCTTAATACTTGGTATGCAGACACAGACTACCTGAAGTCTGAAACCCATAGACTTAACCACATGCTGGATTTAGCCCTTAAAGATGCTTTGCCAGGGCTTCAGTGTGCTAGTTTTCATACACTGCCCGGCCAAAAAAAAAGTCACCATTTGGAAATTAACGAACAAATTCTATAATTGGATCATTATTGTGGTTATTAATATGTTTCAGCTGGCAATAATCATTTTACCCTGACTGATGAAGCGCGTCGCTACTCATTTCTTAAAAAATCATGTTGGAAGACACATCCCCTGATGGTGGAAAAGATGTTACAATATTTCAGAACGGGCAAATTATTGGCCTGTATTTAGCAAAGAAAACCATGAATGACAAAAACAAGTATGAGGAATCATTTTCACAAACAAATTTGCCACCACAAAATCCTGATCTTAAACACATTAAAAGTTATTGGGATGTGCTAAAGAAAGACCACAGTGGTTCAACCATTATGTCGAGAAGACAAGATCTCGGCCAAAAATTTTGGCATTTTTGATCTAAAATAAATGAAGAGTTTGGTTCCAAAATTCAATTTATCCATTTTAGTCATTTTGAGTAAATCAGATTTTTGTATGTTGGCGCCTATTGCATTTCATAGAAAATCACAAACTTTGATCATGAAAAAATACACCATATAGTATGCATTTCTAATGACAGGTTTTTGCACCATGTGTAAGAAGTGCAGGACTATTGCTCGATGGTATTATCTCAATTTTTGTCATTTTGGCACTTATAGCGTTTTGGAACCAAACTCTTCAAATGCTCTGGCATTGCATATAGATGTTAATACAATGACAAGAAGAATATGCACTGTAATCAAAGCTACAGGGGTTCCAACGAAATATTTCAGTGTACGACTTTTTTTTTGGCCGGGCAGTGTATCTTGCTGTGTTGTTGGGCTGTTTCCCTTTCAGTTTTGCCTCTAACATGTGAAATGTACGCACAATTTGATGTAGGTCATATGATTGATTGTCTATTGTTGAACACTCTACTTCTTTGCCTTAGAAATTCTGGGTTTGCTTTTGCAACATTTATTTTATTCCTGAGCTCACTAGTTCTTTTCTATTGGTTTTTCTTTTTCTCTGGCGGGTTTGTTTTGATTATTCCATGGAATAATGGTTTGGTTTACTGGCTCTGTCAGCTCTTTGCATTTTATATTGAGAGTTAACAGCAACACTATTCAACTGTAAGTGCATCACTCAAAATATACTGTAGGCCTTCTTTGTGTTCACTTTTAAAAGATTTTACAAGAGAATTAAACAAACCTGGCCATGGAAAAGCTGAGCAGCCAATTGCCCAATTACTGTTGGAGCCGCAAAAAGGGGAAACCTCTTCAAGATCTTTAAATTCCAACATTCTCCCCCCAGTTTTGATACACTTAAATTGAAGATGAAGGTCTGCACTTTGAACACATTATCTAATTTCAATTCCAATATTATATGGCCAACAACAAAAATGACCAATGTCCAAATATAATGGACCTGATTGTCCTTGTATATTAAAGAGTTTTGCTTGTATTGTATATAGAACACACCTACAGTCCTTGGTTAATTACGGCAATATTCAGCAAAACTGAGCTTGGTTCTTGTTCTGGAACACGAAACAGGTTGCCTCTAGGCACAATATGTGATGGTGAACTCTAGCCTGCATCAAATTACATTTGTGTTTAGAGATTTCAGGTTGGAGAAACAAACAATATAACTCTCCTTCGAGTGCTCTTTATTAAAAACAAGAAGATATAAACAAAAATGGCATGGGCCGAAAAAGCGGATGAACACCTGTATCAGCACAGATTTCAGAGGAAATCTGAAATACTTTGTAACTTCTTCAATGGCTTAAAATCCACTTAAAAACATCAATTTTAATAGCTGTAGCTGATGCTTTCTTTTTTTGTGTGGAAAAGATGTGACTTTTTACTACTTGCAGTGCCGAGGAATATGATGGAAATGACAAGGCAAAAAATTGAAATTTAATGGGCCCAGATTTGTCTGGATGTAGAAAGTGGAATATTTCCAACATCATTACGCTTCTGTGATCTCCTGCAGGTTTCGTGCTATTGACTGCTGAGTGTCACAGTGATGCAGCAAAATTACAAACTATTTTGTCATGAACAGGAATTAAACTGCATTAGAGAAGTACGACCCAAACAAAGAACATGTTGGGACAGAGTGGACAGTGCAATAACAGCAGAGAGAAGTATATCTAGATTTACTTCCATTTGAATTTAATGTTTTGTCAGGTCAGCGTCTTTTTATTTGGACTTATACATCCATTCCTGCTTTCCAGGTGTGCAGCAAATTCCAAAAAATAAAAGTTGGGCCAAAGACGACTGCATTCAGTACCATCCTCTCAGTCAGTGAACTCATGTCAAAATGTTGTTACAGCAGCAGAATATAGTTTGAGTTTGGCGTCTAGACTCCGACCTCATCACTCCCTGCAGAGAAGTTTACATGAGATACTGAGGAGTGATGATTAAATATCATCCCACCCACTCCTTTTGGCAGAAGCCTGCAGATGGATGCTGGGGTGATGGTGGGCCTGAAGAGCAGGCAGCCATGCTAATGCAAAGCAGCTACTCATAAACAGTTGGGATACTGTGTAAAATGTAAATAAAAACAGAATGCAATGATTTGCAAATCTCATAAACTGACATTTTATTCACAAGAGAATATAGACAACATATCAGATGTTGAAAGTGAGACATTTTACCTATTCATGAAAGAAATATTAGCTTGTTTTGAATTTGATGGCAGCAACACATCTCAAAAAAGTTGGCATAGGGCCATGTTTACTATTTTTTATTATACCATGGTCTGGGTGAATACTTTTTTCTGATTGGCTGGCAGGTATGCATTAAAACCGTGGAACCGCACAGGTAGTTCGGCTACGGTCGTTTCACCATTCGAAATTCATCCACTAGCCAGCTTGTAACCCTAGCAATGTTAGAGCTGATATTTGACTGGGTACCACTACAACAGAAACTTAGCTGGCCGTTTATCTCCAGTAAATTTAGCAGCGTCATGTAAGTTGCGTCCTGCGGGGCGGTTAAAAATAGGTACTCAAGCGATAATGACCGTAAATATTGTAGCAGTGAAGTAATCAGGCTTTATCCATTAAACGATTGTAACTGTGTACAGTTACAAATGAAGCTGACTTGTCCACTTCATGTATCAGCGACTGCTGACAGTTCGCCAGCTACGTGCTACGTGCTACGCCAGCAGACTGATTTCACCTCGCTGACTCGTACTCAAGCAATAATGACCGTAAATATTCTAGCAGTGAAATAATCAGCCTTTATCCATTAAAAGATAGTAATTGAGTACGGTTTCACATGAAGCTAACGTGTCCACTTCATGTATCAGCGACTGCTGACAGTTCGCTAGCTACGTGCTATGCCGCTGACTCTACCAAAACCGTCATAAGTTCATTCATTGTAATTGTGGGTAGCAAGTTAGCTAAAGTCAGCATGATCGCGCATAATGTTGGGTTATGCATAATCTCCGTTTCAGATTAATGCTGCGATTTGATATTGCTGGCAAATGACCATGGTATAAGCGGGATAATCAACTCGAAGGTGAGCATTCCACGGTTTTAATGCACTTCGCGGAGGCAACCACCCGACGCGAATTTGCCTCCGCGTCGTGCATTAAAACCGTGGAATGCACACCTTCTCGTTAATTATCCCTTACGTATCCCCTCTTCTTTTAACAACAGTCTATTGTTGTTAGACAACAGTGTATGGGAAGTGAGACGACCAATTGCTGAAGTTTTGGGGAGAGGAATATTGTCCCACTCTTGTCAGATGCAGGATTATAGCTACTCAACAGTCCTAGGTCTTCTTTATAGGATTTTTCTTTTTTTTTTTTTTTTCTATTGGTGAAAGGTCTGGAGTGCAGGCCTGCCAGTTCAGCACGGACTGCAAGGCTTACCCTGAAAAACATGTTGTCTGGATGGGAGCACATGTTGTTGTAAAACCTCAATATACTTTTCAGCATTGATAATGCCTTTCCAGATATGTAAGCTCCCCACGCCATAGGCACTAATGCAACCCGATACCATCAGAGATGTAGGCTTTTGAACTGTCTGCTGATAACAAACTGGACGGTCCCTCTCCTTTTTTGTCTGCACAACATGGTGTCCGTGGTTTCCAAAAAGAATTTCACATTTTCATTCATCTGATCTGACCAGAGAACAGTTTTCCATTTTGCCTCAGTTCATTTTAATCTTAAATAAATTAATTTTAGCCCAGAAAAGATGGCGGTGCTTCTAGATTGTGTTCACATGTGGCTTCTCCTGTGCAGGATACTGCTTTAGCTTGCATTTGTGGAATGCAAGGTGAACTGTGTCCACAGAAAATGATTTCTGGAAGTGATCCTGAGCCTGTGCAGTGAACTCCAGAGTAGAATTATGCCTGTTTTTAAGGCAGTGCCCCCTGAGAGCCCAAAGATCGCAAGCATCCAATGTTGACCTTCGGACCCGTGCACACAGAAATTTCTCCAGATTGAATCTATTGATGATATTATGCACTGTAGATTCAAAGTCTTCGCAATTTTAAAATGAGGAACATTTTTCCGAAATTGTTACACAATTTTTAGATGCAGTTTTTTTACAGATTGGTGAACCTCTGTCCATCTTTACTTCTGAGAGACTCAGCCTCTCTAAAATGCTCTTTTTATACCAAGTCATGTTACTTACCTGTTGCCAATTAACCTAATTAGTTGCAAAATGCTCCTTTAGTTGTGTTTTATTAGTACCACTTAGTTTCCCAGCTCTTTGTTGCCCCATCCCAACTTTTTTGAGATGTGTTGTGGCCATCAAATTCAAAATAAGCTAATATTTTCATGAAATGGAAAATGTCTCACTTTCAGCATCTGATATGTTGCCTGTGTTCTATTGTGAATAAAATGTGGGTTTATGAAATTTGCACAGCTTTTTATTCTCTTTTTATTTACATTTTACCCAGCATCCCGACATTTCCGGAATTGAGGTTTTTCAAACAGGGAGTGACCAAGGAGATTTTCTCGGCTTAAATAAAGCACCACATTGGGAGGATGTGATTGTGGAGAATATTGGTAATAAGTTTGGGTAGCTTGATTTGACTGCCTGTACTTGCTTGCAGGCATTGCCTCATTTATCTCGTATAACCACATAGGTTCAGCATTACTTTGGCAAACTATTGTCAAATACAACAATATATACTTACATCCACAAATGCCAGCTGAACTTTACTGTACAAAAAGGAAGTCTTATGTCAACAGTGTCCAGAAACAACATTGAATTTGCTGGGTTCAGAGAAAACTGCAATGGACCATCACTCTGTGGAAACATTAATTGTGGACATTTGAATCAAGATTTCTGTCAATAAAATTCATGCAGTGACTGATCAAATAATTAGCTTTTGTATTGTTTTCAGCATAATTCAGGCCAAAGATACTTTACAAATTACTGCTTTCAGTTTTAATTTTGAGTGAACATACCTTCCAAACCTATTCTGATTAGGGGTTGCAGGACTGTAAAACCATCAGAAAATCCCAAAGATTCTCAAGAAATTGCTCGGAATACTCATGAACCTGGGTCAAATTCTGCAAGGAACTACCCTCTCAATTCACAATTTGATTTATGTCTACAGGGGCCCAGTTATTATTATTTTTTAGAGGGGAGGAGTAATATGAATGGGAGGAGCACATATGAATGAATGGGAGATTGCAGGGCAGGCTCTTCTGTTGCCAAGGGGACCAGTTGGCTGAGGCGCAGGGCAGGATTGACTCCACCTGGTGGAGGGTGGTGCTTAAGACGCAGTGGGGGCGGAGCAGCTTTGCATGAGCAGATGGGCTCTGAGCACGATGCAGCTTTAATCTCGAAGAGGTGGTGTTGCTTCCTCTCTCTGTATTGCCTTCCTCTCTTCTTTCTCATGCGCCTTCTTGCCCTCTCTGCTGTTCCCTAAATTCCCTCCCTATTTCATTTAATTCAGCTGAAAAGTATCTTATTTGCAAACATTTTAGAATATACTGTCAATGGTTTGCATACACTTCAAGCAAGTTAAACTAGAAAATTGTGCTGAACACAGACAAAGAGAAGGTAATTTTTATAGGTACTAGGTGAGCTTCTGGCAAATGTTGCAAAATTTTTTGAATATGAATGAATTGAATGAATGAATGAATGGTTGAATCTGGTTTGTTGGTTTGAATCGATGAGAAACCACAAAAAAACAATCACCAGGAGTACGCTATATGAGAGCGTTACACATGACAGAGGGTGTACACACAACCATATAATAGGGATTCTGTTTTTTTTTCAAAATATGGATGTTAATTCTAGAATGAATGAATTAATTTTATTTATGTGTTTTGTTTCATGTCCCATCCACGTGGGACATAAGACACTAAAAACTCAATCACAAACAATTACAATCGCATGGGCTTGGACAACGATCTGAAAATCAAAGTTGTTCTCCGAAAGTTTTCTTTTTGAAGAGAGAAAAACTCCTGGAATTAGTAAAACCAATTTGGTGGTAAAAATTGATTATGATAAAAGTCAACAAAAGCAATAAATGATAGAGCTTGCAGTAGGGAATGGTGTGGCAAAAAATTTGTAATACAATGGCAATGCTTTCATTTCACTACACAGCTTTGTATTTTCTGTTAGGATTTTTTTATGTGCCTGCAAGTTGAATCATAGCCAGCCGACATCACCAGTATAAGTCATTCTGGACTCTACATAGCATGATGGCTAAATTAGCTCTGGTAATTATATTGGTTGCAAGCCACCCCATGGAAAGATTGCCAAAAATGGCGACAGGTTGAAAACACCTCACTGTAGTTCACATGAACAGAAGCTGACCACAGAGAAAAGTGGCACCAGACCTGTTTGCCAACAGCATGATTTCTTAAGTGAATGGCATAAGGGCATCTCAAATTCCTAGCACTCATCACTACCACTGCTGAATGTGGGGAGAATGGGGGAAAATGCAGTTGAAGAATCTCACCAGTCGCACCCCATCTTTCAGCTTGTCACGTGAGGAAAATCTCATGTCATTCATGCATATTCATGCAGCCGTCAATGCTGTTAGAGCCTGTGGAGTGATGCCAGGCCCTTGAGAATGTCTGCTTGATAAGCACTACTGTAACAGCACATGAGCTGGGTACACGTATAGTTACTGAGGCTGCAGTAGACCACTGGCAGACTCAGCTGGCTTCTCTAACTGAAGCAACTATTGGCACAAACACTGGGCACGTACAGCATGTACAGCCAAAGCTGTGGCTTGTATCACCATGGCTTACTGAACAATGATTTGGCAAAACTCTCTCCTTTAGCACAATTAGCCTATAGCAAAAAAACAAAAAACAAAAACAAAACAAACAAACAAAAAAAAAACAAGCATTGAAAATAATCAATATAAAACATTGCAAATCCAAACGATGCATTAAGTGTCTTTGGTGTGCATATCTATGTATGCTTTCCTTATGACTCTACGAAAGTTCTTTTAATGTTTCCAATGGTTCCGGAAGGATGCGAGAGGTGATGCAGTCTTCCTGACCATACTTCAGAACCAATCACAAGTTTACTTTCTTCATAATTTCAGTAAAGAGCACATTTAATCGTCAAAATTGAGCACTTGTAAGGGTTTTGCCCGGCAGTCCCTCCCCTGTGGCTTGCTCTCACCTCCACCCTGACGAGCTGCATCTGTGGCTTGTTAGGGTGGAGGTGATTATCATGGTATATAGGGCTGGCATTTGATAATGCTGGTTGCTATCAGGGCTTCAAAACAGAATATAAGAACACTAAGTTTAGATAAGGGTAGATATAGATATAGATATAGATATAGATATAGATATAGATATAGATATAGATATAGATATAGATAGAGGCAGGCTTATGTGCTATTCTGCCAATGGTCTCTGAGTAGCACACTTCCACACAGTAAGTGGCGATATACCACAAAAGCTAGTTGTAAACAACCATTATTAAAAGAAGAAGAATGCTGGTTGTTGCTGCATTTTGGTTTTTATACCCTGTGTGCATGTGGTGCTGCTCCCCTCTTTTTTTAAATAGTGTGCTTTAGTTTATTAAAGTATTCTGTTGTTTCCAGACTGGTGTTTGGGTCTAGTATCCTTTGTAGGCCCATGGTCCTTGTTTCCACCTGATTGATATTTATATCCAGAGGGAGCAAATCCATGACTGCACTGAGGTGACTGGGTCACAGCTACTTAGCCTCTAATGTTGGAATTACAAGTAAAATCCCTATGGAAATTTATGATTGGGTTTGGACACTCTCTGACATTCCTTGCATGAAAATTAGTTTTATGAGCACATTAAATTCACAGTTTATCAAAAATGTAATGCTACTACACTTGTGGTCCATTTTTGTCAGCAGCTTGAATTGTGTTGCGTGAGTGTGTGTTTTTTTTTTCTTTCCAGTTTTTTCATTACTGTTGTTTCCAGTGGCGTGCCGTCAGATGTCAGGAAGGCCTTCAGTAACATCACCCTTTCCCGCATAATTGCGCTTAAACTGTTTGCGATCAGGTTTGCCTGATTAACAATCAAACAGTTTATGAACTGAACAGCCGCCACCAATGCATGAGTAATGATTAAGGAATGCTAATGACAAAGTGATTGCCTATTAGCTACATTGATATAATTGATATGACTCCGCAAGGATGACAATCTGCAAAAAATCCGAAATTTTCGCTGACTTAGCGGCAGTTCTTTTCGTTATCACTCAGCTGAGCATCGTACTGAACAACGCACTTTAGCTGTCACTTCAGACTATAGAACGGATTCTCATGGCTTATTGCTCAATGAATCTCGTGAACTAATTTGCCCAAATCCAGAAATTATAAAGACGTAGACGATTGATATTTTCCATTGTCATTCATATGCGGAAGTAAACGCCGTATATTTTTGTAGTGCAATGTATAACAACGCTTTCAAAATAAATTCGATTCTCATCGGTTCCACCAATCAGTGTGAGCAACCGTTGCTAATCGGGGAGGTAAACTGCCAGAGGTGTCTGTCATTAAGAAGTGAAAGGTGAGGTTACTGCAGGCCTCCGTTTCTGCCGACGGACCGTCATTGGTTGTTTCATGCATTGCCTTGTTATCCCAGTAATCATTTCCATTCCTCGTTTTGTTTCCATGTGTCTTTTTCATTGCACTCCTGTACTAGCCCTCCCAGTTCAGGTTAATTGATTTAACTTGTCACCTTTTTTGTAACCATGCCCCTAATAATGCTTCCAAGTCCCTGCCACACTTGTGGTGAGGGTGTATGTGTGTGTGTGTTTTTTTTTTTCCCCCTTCTGATTTGTTTGCTATATTAGTATGTTTCCCCATTCAGTTTACAAGTCTCATTCTTCTTAAAAGCTTTTCGTTTTCTGAGAGTAATTTTCCAGTTCAGATTTCTTTTCCCAACGGTTTTCAAGTCTGTCCGATTTATTTAGCTTCACAGCTGGCTATAGCTCAGTGTTCCATTGACTTGAGTTCTACCAGTGGTCATCAACCTGGTCCTGGAGAGCCGCAGTGTCTGCTGGTCTTTGATGTTACTCTGCACTTAATTGATGAATGAAAGCAGTTCATTACACGCTTAGCTCATCTTACCTGGTGTCTTAGGTTTAAATAGGGTGGAGAAAACCAAACTCGGCACACCCTGTGGCTCTCCAGGACCAGGGCTTGCTACCCCTGCCCTATAAACTTTACTTTGAACCTCTACTTTGTCCAGATTACAACAATGCTAAATGTCCAACTACATTGACAAATCTTGGTTTCTACATATTCTGTCACAACCTGCATGTCTGTTTTAATTGACTCTAGGAGTCTTGTGGGTAGTTCCTGGTAATTGATTGATTGGCTTATTATTCCCTTAGTGCAGGAGTAATGCTAATAGAACAGGGTGTGCCGAGTTTGGTTTTCTCCACCCTATTTAAACTGAAGACACCAGGTGAGATGAGATAAGGGTGTAATCAACTGCTTTCATTCATCAATTAAGTGCTGAGCGACGTCGAAATCCAGCAGACACTGTGGCTCTCCAGGACCAGGGTCGACGACCACTGTTTTACACTAATGTTGGCCAAGTTTTTAAATGACTTCGTGATATGGAATCAGTTAGACACCAGATGCGGGAAAAGGGAATGAGGATTTTATTTTAAACAAAACAAAACAGGCACGAGGGCCAACGAAAATCTTACCCCAAAGGGTTGCAAAAGGACAAACTAAAGTACGCTGCACAGAGCAAAGAACTAAAGAGCTAAAAAGACAAAAACAAAAAACCACTGGAAACTCCAGGCAGAAATCCAAGAAAAATAAATAACAAAACTATGGCTATATATACATACACACAAGGGCTATGCACAAGACTTGGAAACAATGACTAGAAAGCGTGAACATGAGCGACCAAACTTGCAAACAAGAACTAGAACTTGAACACTGAGCGAGACACTGTCTGCCAGCCAACTTCCACCGCATCCAGATAAAGGCTGAGAAATCAAAACATGAGGGGCAACACCTGGAGAAAGAGAAACAAGAGGCATGGCAAGATCAAGACATGGACAGAGATTGGATGACAAGACTTGCTCATTAAGAGAATGAGCGTGCTCAGCTTAAGTACCAATTAAGTATGCAGTTTGGAAGCAGCATGAATGTTAAGAACAGAAAAGCACAGCAAGACTTGAAATAGTAAAGCAGGAATCATGACAATAAACTCCCTGTCTAAATTAGTAATATTAGTAATGTGCCTATCTAAGAATTACACCACCCAGTGAGTGTTAGTAAATGTTAGTAACTTAAAAACAGTTCATTGTCAATTAAGCTTAGACAGCCCCGAATCAGCACAGCACAGAAGGAAGGGGAAATACCAAAGCCAACCAGAGCTCTGAAATGTGCAACAACGAAGGCACGGGGCGGAACGCAGACAAGCGGTGGAGTGGCTTGGCAGACCTGGCGAAAACAAAAGCATGGAAAAGTAAAAACATGGACAATGAACATGAATAATGAAATGATTGATCCAGATACAAGAAACTGTTAAAACTGACTATGAACATGAACGTGATCTATGAAACTTGGAACATGAAACTGTTAAAACCATAAATGCTGTCCTGGCCAAGGCCTGGACCCCAGAACACAACACTTCGTGTTGCTAGTCATAGGAAGAACATATGATCTCGCTGTTTGCCTTCATGTATTTTTATGTATCGATAGGATAGGATGTTGTTTGCCCACTTGCAACTGTGAATATGGTAGAAATCATTTATATGACAGTGGATGGGAAAGTGTTGATAGAAAGAAAGGGGTGGGGGAGATGGAGGTCTTTTTGCATAACATTTGTTATTCCTTGTGGTCTGTGGAATGCACGGTCATCTTCAGCACCCTTTACATTGATCGCCTCATCTTCAGGGAACTGGACATTTGCTGTGACGGCCATGCTGTGCAGTAGGTAAACACACTGCCAGTCTAAGAGGATTCTGGAGACTCAGGGGAAACAGTGGCCCTGACACACAGAAAGCGGTGCCAGAGGGGGCCCAATGTGGAGTGGCCCAGTGAGAGGATGGCCAATGTTGAGGGGTCCTGCGTGTGGGTGCCCAATGTTGAGGGGCCCTGGGAATCAAACTGCAAGGGACAAGGTGTAAAAGGGTGAAGAAGAAGTGGGCAGAGGGGGGGGGGGAGACACTCATGTTAGGGAATTTGTGCATACCACAGATATCTATAGCCCTGGGACTCCTGCCAGCACTTCTGGGCTTAGCATGGACAAAACTCTCCTCAGGAGTAAGAGGAGGCCAACAAACCGGAGCTCCCACCACCCGTCCTCTGTATTGCACTCCTTAGAGCTGCTGCTCTCCATAGTAATGTCTAGCTGAAGGTTCAACAGATGAATGGTTGCAGTTGTATCAGCCATTTTATCCCACCACATGATGTGGTTGACTTTTTCCAGAAACTGCAATCTCAATTTCTTATTTAAAAAAAAAAAAAAATGTGATAATGTGAAAGTAGTGAGAAAGGGCACAAGAAAAGCGAACAGACTTTATATTCAGCAACCTCTAAAAGCTCAGTCATAGATTGCAAAGCAATACTGCAAGTCAACTGGTCAGAAGGGGTCAGCCTGAGACAGGCTACATATTTGGTGCACATGCAGAGAATCATTTGGGCAACAGGCATACAGCAAGCATGAGACTATAAAATGACTGTGGCTAGGCAGTGAACGCAATGTGCCTTTTTAAAACTTGGTATCCGGTTTACTTTAGGTTCTTGGAAGTGCTCTGAGAGTTAGTCAATGGAAGGACTAATATGAGCATACTTGAGCATACAGAATTGTAAATGCAGTCAATTCTATTTTGTTCACAACAGCCAAACCTGAGAGCACGTCTGGGCCAATAGACATGCATTCACTCTGACATTTTCAGCAAATCTGTTGTTGGTCAAAAAATTCTGGAACATCATGGCTTCTCAGTAGTACAAACAGCTGAGTCCAAATGTATGAGCCAGACCAAAAAAAAAAAAAAAAAAAACCAGTTGGAGAGAAAAGGTAACCCAGCTGAGATATTTTATAAGAGTGAAGGACCTCTTCACAGTTAAGGAATTCATATTGCTGATTCTGCTTAGCAAGGTGCTGATATCTGACTCACTGCTTTGCACTAAGACTTTCTGACTTGGCCTGATGAGGACTTGCTGTTCCTGTTCATGTCCACTGCTTATAATTTACGAACTAGACTTGAATTCAGAAGTGCCACCAGGGTGTCATGCTTTTCCCAACATAACTGCAAGAAGACTCAGCTGTTGTCATAACGGTATTGAAACATGATTCCCACTAATGTATCTTAGAACCCTAACTCTCATATCAATACCTTAACCTCCACAACAACCTTGCCAAAACAGCAGAGCCGCACGCTACAATACAATCACCTTTAGGCGACTGAATTGAATCATTACTCTTACTGCCACTTCATTTGATGAGGCATTCTGGCCCCATTCACATTACAAGCCTAATTGTTTAAAATACAATTTTGGCTCCAGTTGGATTAGCCTATCTTGACAGTTCACATTAATAATTGCAAGTGACCCAAATAAAATTGTAATGCAGACATATCAGTCCTCTAAAATGGCATGCATGCACACAATGATAAGTTTTTGTCCATGTAATCTGCATTGTTGTTTTGCCTACAATTTGGTCTTGCACATGCTGCCAATGCTGACAGATGACGACAGCACTTAGTGCATGAGTACAGGCAAAAAGCCACAAGGACTTCGATCTGACCTTTCTCCCTCACGTCACATGGCCACGTATCAGATATTTAGCCAGTCTATGACCGCATGTGAAAGTGACTGGATTCTGATTTGAAGACTGGATTTAAAGATCAGATTTTTATGTCTACGCAGCCCTGTAAAATATCGTATCTGTGTGACATTAAGGCAAAACATCAAATTTGTCACTTCTGCCTGGTAATGTGAATGAAGCCTCCGTGATTACCTGTTACAATCCACTGAATTGATTATATATGTGACAAAGCTGTTTGTTGGTTGTACAGGAAAGGAAAGTTGTTCTTATTCCCCCAACTGATATTGGAACAGGGGGAAGGTTGTTCTTATTCCCTTGGTAAATCTGACACCAATTAAATGGCACCAAACAGTTTCGCCGAAAGATGTTGCTCAAGGGTTGGGGGAATAGCCTTTGCCATTAAAAAAATGCAGGGCAGGATAAGGGTGAAGGCACCCACTGAAAGGATGCTGTGTGTCTAGACATCAACATTTCACAGCTCCACACAGAGGTTATTACAGGAAAGTGGAAATAGAAATATAAGTGCAATATTTCATGGGAGGAGATTTACATGTTAAATGCTTACTTTCACTGACTCACACCCCTGTCGCATCCACCCACACTCCAACTGCTTTTTCTGCGGGGTACAAAGTGGCTCTCATTCCTGTTTGCTTGCATGGCTCATTAGATCACCTCAAATGACCTCACATTTTATTAGGCCGATTTAAACCATGGTAATTTATCTCTGTGATGGCAAAGCAAACGCAACGACCCTTAAAAAAAGCCTTAACCAAGGGAACAGCATTCAGCGCTCTTCAGTGAGTTTTTAATCAGAATCCAAGGAATGTTATGTGTTTTGGAGCAATGGTAGCAATTAACGAAAGCCATAGAACAATTGGACGTGAGAGAATGCTCTAAAAAAAGAAAAAAACAAAGCAACTGCAAATATATGAACATAAATGCATACACAAAAATACATGCACAGTATGAAGACAATTTTTACACACACATCAGCATGCTGCCTTACACACATGCATACAAACACACACACAAACACACAATAAATCAAGCATATCTAATAAAACAAAGTTGTCTTAAATAAAAAAGGGACCAATTAATTCCATTTTCTTTCAATAAAACAGTGTAGCAAAAAAAAAAAAATAATAATAATAATAAATAATTGATAAAAACTTAAACCAAGAAGGTTGAGGGTTTGAATCTGGCTTGGGGCCTTTCAGGGTAGAGTTTGCATCTTCTCCCTGTGTTCACATCGGTTTCCTCCAGGTACTACGGTTTCCTCCCACAGCCCAAAGACATGCATGTTAGGCTAATTGGTGATGCTAAATTGCCCACAGGTATGAGTGTGAGAGTGTATGGTGTGTACGCCCTGCGATTGATTGGTGAGCTCTCCAGGGTTGTTCCCTGACATCTGCCCATAAGTATGAGTGTGAGAGCAATTGATATGTGAATAGTGTTTGCGGCCTGTGATGGATTGGCAAGCTCTCCAGGGCGAGTCCTGCCTTTTGCATAAAGACAGCTGGGAGAGGCTCCAGCTCCCCCGCGACCCTAGTGAGGAAGAGCCAGTATAGAGAATGGATTAATGGATGGAATTGATAAAACCCCAGGTCAGCAAAACTGCATGAAAATTTGATTTAATCAGGATCAACTTGGAAATATTCATATGTATATTATCTTATTCATTTTCTGTATCATGTAATATCATGTTTGTTTTTATAAATAATTTGTGTTATAAATCAAAAATCTGCAAGAATAAAATTGGCCTACGCACCATTTTTGTGCCTACGTACCATTTGTGAATGAGACCCCAGGGCCTTCTGCATTGCAACGCGTGGCTCCACACAATGAATTAGTCGTGCTCACTCGTGTCAGCTGGTCAGCTGGTCTTAGACAGTGAAGGGCACTTCACGTGGCAGGAAACGTTATGAGTTGTTTTTGAGCCCCATGAATCTAGACCACCACAAAACTACAGTAATGTGTTATGATATGAAGAGATATAAAAAACATAGCAAGCAATAGCCTGACTTAGAGCAAATAATACTGTTCAGTAGAAAGTAGTTTACTGAAGTTGCTCTCATTGTAAGGTTCTGTTCTAAAGAAATTCATCACCCTCTCATAAATATCTGTACTAATTTCCATCTTTTTTACTCTACAGTATAATTGCATATCAGAGGAGTGTAATTAAAAACCTGCTGAATCAAAGATGTAAGACTCAGAGGGTCACATAACTACAAGGCGAAATGAGGCCATTGCTTTGGTATGAACAACCCTAACTTTACTTCAGCTCCACCATCTATAATTTTATTAGCGAGGGAACAATGTACCTGTAATGTAAATATGGGAGAAGCTAATGTAGTTTGAACAGGACGGTGTATTACTTGTGTCACAGCGGTCGCATATATAGATTATTTACAATCACTCTGAGCTTCTTGACATCTGAAAAATGAAGCGGTTTGAAGCCTACCGAGTAATCCCCCTGTGATCATCCGTTTTATAAGCTGGAACTGCGAACCCCAGTGGCTAAGGATAATCTAATCAGCTCCAAGAGGATGCCAGGGACCTACTCAGGAAATTCAATATGACATTCAGTGAAGCCAAACAGTGATAAAAAACAAGCCCTTATAGCCCGGAGCAGACAGTGGGAAGGACCGGCTTCCTCGAAAGGGTGGGGGGTGGGGGTGGGGGCATCCAAGGGAATCTCCGGCTCAGATTTCTGTCTGGGTCCTTGACTCGGTTCTTCCAGCTTCCTAAACCTTGGGGAGTGAAATCAATTTGGCGAAAGGCTTTCCCCTCTCGGGTACACTGAGTGCTCATTTCAGAGTTTATTGAACAGAGAGGCAGCAGAGTGGAGGGAAAACCCATCAGTCAGTACAGAACGGGAGAAGATGTTGGGGAAAATCAAAAGCCCAGTACTCTATATATGAGATCACAAACATTATTTACTTAATAGGTACAAATATACACAAATCATCCTCAGGCTTCCTAAGTCAAGAGGAAATGACCGAGACTCCATTAGTCCGAAAGTTTGACTAGGTAGAAACGGATTCTGTCAGCGAAAATATGGTCCTGGGTTTCATTTTCCAGCCCTTCGGGGAGGGTGAAATAACTTCTCACCAAAGTGAATTCCCTTTTCAGTCATTAAAATGATGCAGCACCACCTCAAAAACAGCGAAGAAAAAAAATATGGTTCTTTCCCTGGCAGGGAGATTCACTTTAGTGAATCACAAAAACATACAAGCGCACACTTACTGGCGTACTCCCCTCCCACTTACTGGTGCACCCCTGTGACTGGGCCTCATCTGCTATGCCCCCAGCGGGAAAAATGCCACGGCGTCTAATTAGCTGGAGAGGAAATGGCTGCACACAGAGCACAGCATCGAGGCAGCAGGACACCGAGGCTGAAGGGGCAGGGTGGGCTGTTCATCCTTTAAGTGTCACAGGGCAGGGCTGGGCAGGGCAGGGCTATCACCCTATAGTGTTTGGAGTGGTGAGGCTATCTGCTGCCTCACAGCCTACTTAACGCTGCAAACCTCATGGGAGTGGTTAATGGGGTACTCCGCCCAACATATGATTTGGGCTCATTCATATTCATTCTTTTGAGTAGTGAAACTCCTCCAGACAAATTTTCACACTGTATTTTCAATCTTGTGTTATCTTAGGTTGCCATTTGTTGGCCTGTTTGCAGCTTTCATGCAATCAGATGGACTCTAGGAACCATGCAGTCACTTTAGTCTTTAAAAACATGATTCTGGCATTCAAAGCAAAAGAATCACATTATCAATGACAATTACAGACATAATGTTGGTAATTTACCTGGTATATGTTTATTATGTCAATTTCAAAAATATTGGAAACAGCCTTGATTTGACTTGCCGGAGCCACAGCAAGAGCAGGCCATTCACACGAATGTGAATCTGGCTCAAGCTCAGACTGCGGCTCTGGCGAGTAAAATCAAAATCAAGTGATATCTGTGCAGACATACAAAAAATTAAGCAAAGAGTGATGCAAAAAGCCCTTAACTGCTGCACTTTGATGTTTTCACCGAGCAGAAAGGCCTGAGTCATAATCAATGTGCTTTATTGGGATTATTTTATGTCAGAGATCCATCAACTATTTGCACGACCCTCGTAGTCCTCTGTTCAGAGGAACTGTGCAGAGCTGGGCAAAGGAAGAGTCAATATTTTCCTTGGAAAATTAACATTATCAAAGTATTTTTTTTATGAGTGCTTCATTTATTTATAGCTGTTTCCATTTCCCTCATTGATTGGCCGTTCATGTGATAAATCAACTGGCACACTGTATAATCCGCCCCTGCAGGCTAAAGGAGCCAGGGCAATCTCCTTGCTATGAGATGTAGGATTTGCAAGCTTGATTTGCTTCAGTGACCTTCACCCCATCCAGATGGAAGAATGTATACATTTATCATCCATTCCTATCCCTTCACCATGCTCAGTTCTTCATCCCCATCATGAGTAAAGGAAAGTACATTGATCCATTTTATCCCTATGCCTGCCAAACACACTGGCCACCGTCATTCTGGTGCAGCTTTTGCTGGGTGGTTTTGTTTCAGTCTGTGATGTAATGTCACATTTCTTGTAATTAATCCACCATCCATCTGGTTCTGTTTGCTAGGTTGTTTGTTTGTTTATTTGTGAAGTTCTCGTCTGGGCAGAGAGCACCCTGATCCAGCGCCAGTGTTGTATCTGGACTTTCCTCCCTCTCAGCCTGATCAGATGAATTACATGGCTGATTAAAAGTCTGAGACTGAACATTTTGAATGGCAAAACATTGAATACCCCCTACACATGGTCACGGGCATTCATTACTTCCGTCGAATCCCATGTACCAATGTACAATGACTGATTTGAAAACACCATTCACCCTCCGCGATATTCAAGACAGTACGCACAGTGTTTGATGTTCTGACATGGATTTTAATGCTTCTTGAAAATATACAATGTATTGTCTGCAACGTAGTCACAAAAGTTGGCAGACTCAACTGTTTACGACTGTATAACATCACCATGTGTTGTAATCATCCTCATTAAGCCTTTGGGCACTGATGACACCAGTTGGTCAAGTTTGAATATTCTCCCATCCTCCATTATTTTGGTCTACAGCTGTGCAGTTGCACAGGGAATTCTTTGGCATATATTTACTTCATATTGTGGCATACATTCTCAAGTGGAGACAGATCAGGCCTGTAGGTAGGACAGTCTAGCACCCACACTCACAGCATAAGGCTCGTTTCCACCGCAGGAACTTCGGGGTAATTTTACGGGGCCGGGGCCATTGTGTGCCTCCACCGCCAGAACCACCTCTGAAGGACAGAGTACCGTAACTTTTACAGGGGCTAAAAAAGTCCCTGCCTCCGTGTAAGTACTCTGAACGGCCCCGAAAAACTCCTGGGTGGGGCTTGGGGTTTACTTGGCGTTGATTGGATTTACTCAGGGCGGGATGTGAGGTCAACAGAAAGAGTCAAAATAGCCGGCATTTTTAAAACTCAGCAGACGACGGGGGGTTGCATTTTTAAAAGGACGTCACACAACTTTACAGAACCTTCCTCCTACTCCGCCTCTCGGTGGAGACAGGGCAGTTGAATGGGCCAAGTGAGAGGACGTTCCTGTCATAGTTCCTGCCCCCCAAATACTACCAGGAACTTCTTTGGTGGAAATGGGCCTAAACATTCTCATCTGGAGACAGATCAGTTCTGCAGGCAGGCCAGTCTAGTTCCCACACTTTGATTATATAGTCATGGACTAGTAATCTGTGGAGGATAACTTTAGCTGGAAAATTTAAGAACATTCCTGGAAAAGACAACATCCCAAAGGTAGCTCCTTCCTGCATAAATGGTTATAGGCAAATGTGCACATCACCCATGCCATGTATGCTGACCATGTCAGATGTTGGCTTTTGCACCTGATACTGATAAGAGCTTGGATTGCCCTTGTTGTCTTTAGCCAGAAGAACATGGCAGCTTTTCTTCCAAAAACACTTGAATCCCTGACTTGGCAGATCAAAAAACATGATTCCATTGTGCTACTGTCCATCTCAGATGAAACTGAGCCCAGGGAAGTTGCCGGCACTTTTGGACAGTGTTGATGTGTGACTTTGGCTTTGGATGATAAAGCTTTATCTTGCATATGTGGATGCAGCCTTGAATGGTGTTGACTGACAAAGCTTTACCAAGTATTTCACAACTTATTTTGTGATATCCATTGCAGTCATGTGACTGTTTTTAAGAGAATTATGTCTGAGAGAGTTAGTGAATTCAGAAGTTGTTTCCGGCCCCATACAGTTGCGCAGACCAGTGTAATGGAATGGGGGAAAATTCCACATACTGGACTTAACCAGGTGGTATCTTCAATGCCCAAACGTTTCATGAGTGCGATTAGAAGACATGGTAAACATTGACTGAGCCGACTTGCACTCTGTTGCAGTCACATCACGTCATATTAACAATTCATAGGAAATTCAATTCACATGCTAGAACACCAATTAATGTGTGACTGTACTGTTGTCAATATAGTAGAGGATAAATAGACCTCTCAAATCAGTCCTTTTTAATTTGATTTGCATTTCCCATGATATGCCAACTTTTTTAGAAGTTGGGGTTGTAATTATTTGCTTGGATGGAGGAAAAGCAGGCAGAATTTAATGAGAAGAATGTGAAGGAATTTTTCCATTGCTGTAGTCCAAAAACACCAAATTATATGACAGAAGGACAACACTACTCATGTAAAGATTAAACTGACCATCGTTGCATCAATCTAACTGATTTAGAACCTCGCAATAACTGAGCATTATCCAAGAGAAAATAGGCAAAGCCTTTTCACTGAGCATAGATCAAATTTCTTTTGGGGCTTAGCAGGTGATTGTTCTGCAACTGTGTCTGCAATGAGAGCCTCTTTGAGTCAATACACTAAATCCCTGAAGGGACCTCAGCCTTCCTGCAGTAGTGTTTCGAGTTATTCCCCATATCAGTGCCCTAAAGCACAAAGGCAACGAAAAGGAAACAGCCAACTTCAATGGTGGAGGCTAATACCAACACAATTGATTATGTTTTCAGTTAATTAAATGTGCTCACTGCTCCATTTTATATTAAGTTAAGGGTGTGAAGTGAGCTTATTCCACAGACACATGCAGCGTAGCTGATAGCCGTTCCCACACGCCACACAATTACTGAGTCATTGCCATGGTAACAAATAACACATAGAGAGCAGTGCAAACATAAATGTGTGATTATCAGCTGTGCCATTGATTTTAAACAATGCCTTGCAGAGCTAACAATATAAAGCCAAATAAATTGAAGCATCACCTGTAAAACAGCTTATCTGTAACCACTGGCTGACAATCACTAATATACTTCATCCTGGGAACTATTATCATAACTTCTACTTGGAGTCTCTCACACAGATCAGATATACACTCAGATTAAAGAGCACACAATAAATTACAGTAAGCACACATTCAGCTCAACTTAATAATTCAAAATAAAGTGAGACTGATCATTGGATAAAATGAAATGTCTGACAACAGGCTTTAAACTCTCATCAAAGTGAGGGGATATTGATTTAAAATGAGCCCAATAAAATGTTTATATGAGAAAGTAATAGAGGATTTAAGGTGAAATGATGATTTACAGGAACAGTGTAAATAAATAAAGTTTTGAGATACAACATGCACAGTTGATGAGGGACTCACTTGTTTACATCCAAAATCGACAGCTCTCATTTAACCCCACATGGCTTTTCTTTTGAAATGTTGCTGAATTCAATGGGAAAATTCAACACACTTGAATGCTGTCCCCTAAGCATACAGAGTAGCTGTGTCTCAAATCATCTTCCCACCATACTGAGTATATTGTTCTTCTTTGGGTGCCAGCAGCATTGCTGTGTCTCCTAACACTAAGAGGAAAACAAAATATAGGATTTGATCACGAAGTGGGAATTGCTGATTTGTTTGAAGTAGACTATTTTTCAATTTTATTTTTTTTGATGCTGCATTATGAAACGCAGGATAGAAAAGTCACATCTCCCACAGTAGATGACTTCAGAAAATGATCTGAGTGAGAACATTTTTAGCTGTGTGCTTGTGTGTGCTGCATTGGAGTCCAATGCCCATGATGTGCAGTCTAAATTCCATTCTGAGAAATATTAGGTGAGGATAGAATGCTGCCAGGCCACTGCTTGCAGCCTCAAAATGTCAAGAAAATTAAAAGAATATAGATCATCAAATCGAGCAGAGACAGCAGATATATCTGATGTCTGAAATCAAGACAAAGAACAAGTCTTTCACATGGCTGTGACAATTCTCAATCGATTACATTTCACATGGAGCTTGTATATCCACACAGCAGGAAAAATGGCCACAACAAACTTAACCTTTTCATACTTGGAACCACTTTTTTGTTTAGTGATCCATGTTGTTTTGATGGATAAGTATTTCAGATGAATTTCAACATCATTGTGACAAATCTCACTCCATGAAGCAATTGTCCTTCAGCATTGCAACGTTGTTTTCCCTGAATCCAACTCTCACTGCATTGTTATTTGAATAAAAACATCATATGAATTTATAAAAATTGATAACCATCTGATGAGGAAAAATACGTATTTGACCCCCTACCAAACAGCAAGTATTCTGGGTCCCACAAGCCAGTTATTCTTTCTTTAAGACACACCCCCAATCCCAACTAATTATTAACATCAAATACACCTGCCTCACCTCATTACCTGCATAAAAGACACCTGTCCACTTCCAAACAACCAGATTCCAACATCTCCACCATGGGCAAGACCAAAGAGCTGTCTAAGGACATCAGGGACAAGATTGTTGACCTACACAAGGCTGGGATGGGCTACAAGAGAATCGGAAAGCAACTTTGAGAGCAAAGATCAACTGTCGGTGCAGAAGTACCACACTGGCGCCAACCTCCCTTGGTCGGGGCCTCCATGCAAGGTCTCGCCTCGTGAGATGTCCCTGATCATGCGAACGGTGAGGAATCACAAGGGGGAAACTGGTTAATGAACTGAAGGCAGCTGGGACCACAGTTACAAAAGAAACAGTTGGTAACACACTACGCGGTCATGGATTGAAATCCTGCAGCGCACGCAAGGTCCCCCTGCTCAAGAAGGCACATGTACAGGCCCGCCTGAAGTTCACCATTGACCACCTGGATGACTCAGAAGAGGCCTGGAAGAAGGTGATGTGGTGAGATGAGACCAAAATAGAACTTTTAGGGCTCAACTCGACTTGCCATGTTTGGAGGGCAAAAAACACCGAGTACAACCCAAAGAACACCATCCCCACCGTCAAGCACAGTGGTGCTTTTCAGCCGAGGGGACGGCACAACTCCATTGCATTGAGGGGAGGATGGACGGGGCCATATACCGTGGAATTCTGGACCAACAGCTCCTTCCCTCAGTGAGAGCTGAACATGGGTCAAGGATGGGTGTTTCAGCACGACAACTACCCTAAGCACACCGCCAAAGCAACAAATGAGTGGCTGAAGGAGTACATCAAGGGTCTGGAGTGGCTTCGCCAGTCTCCAGACCTGAATCCAATTGAAATTCTTTCGAGGGAGCTTAAAATTCAGGTTGCAAGGTGACAGCCTCGGGACCTGAATGATTTGGAGGCTGTCTGCAAGGAGAAGCCAACATCCCTGCCAAAATGTGCACAAACCTTGTCAACAACTAAACAAAAAAATTGTTTGACATCTGTGCTGGCCAATTATAGCTTTTCTACAAAATATGAACATGCTGTTTGCCCAGGGGGTCAAATACTTATTTTTTGACCAAAAATATGCAAATAAATTCCTAAAATGCATACAATGTCTTATTCCACTTTTTTGGTGATATTCTGTCTCTCACTGTTAAAATAAACCTATCATTAAAATTATAGACCGTTGCACTTTTTGTTAGTGGGCAAACCTGCAAAATCAGCAAGGGGTCAAATACTTATTTCCCCCACAGTATTTATTTGTAAAAACAGCTCAAATGCTCCATGATTACCGCTCCCAGCAGCTCCCGTGGAATTTTTTTTCCTGTCCAGTCCTGATCACATGATGAGTCGAAAGTGAATCCCAAAAATTTCCCATCCCGCGAGAATCCCACAGGAATCCCACGGCCCACACCCCACAGGATTCCTGAAAAAAATGTCAGCCTCTACCCTGAATATACTCCCCCCGTACTCTGAAGTCAGGTTCAATCTAACACCTTGTCTACATTCAGACCCTGATTTAACTAAACCCCACTGAGGGTGAAGCTCTCATCTTAGGGGTTTTGGTCAGTTTTAGCTTCTGAAGGTCAGGTTTAGTTAAACCTTGGTCTAAGTGTAATCTAAGAAAGGTTTAACTTTAAACCTGGTGTCTAAATTTAAACCAAAGTCAAACTGGCTTGGAGAAGTAGTCTGCTTCTACTGCATGTGCACAGTAGAGTGCAACCAACTTTCTACTACGAATTCTGTGTGCGATCTATGAGACCAATGTAAAACTACGTCTGCTAAATCATCAAAATCCACATGCCATAAGGCAGGGGTGTCCAACCTCATCCGTGAAAGGCCAGAGCAGGTCTTTATTACAGCTCAGGACTACATTGGCTGATTTCACTAATTAAGTGATCAGGGCGTTAAATCAAGATCTTGATGATTAGAAGCAGGTGTATTAGCACTGGGCTGTAACAAAAACCAACATTCACACTGGCCCTTGTTGGGAAACAGGATTTTTGGGTGTTGGCAATATAAGGTGAGCTGGACGGTTTGATCAATGGGTAATGAATGTGTATTAGGAGATAAAGAGAAGCCGTCTGGTCCGACAGGACATTATCACCTATTTGCAACTTCCAGCTGGGATCTCCGTTTGTCTTCAATTCTGACAGGACACGATATGCACTCGCACCTTTTAGTTGGAGGTTCCGTATGCCCACATATGGAGCCCACTTCCGAGGTTTGGAAATCTATTGAACCAATTAAGTTGCGTGGTTCTGTGGAGGCCCAATTGTAGAGTATTGCTTTTTATCAATGTGTAAACCCTGGAACCAATCAGCAACAACTTCTGATAACATTAAAGAAATCATATGCAAATGTCTGTACTTTAACATGTTTAAAGTTTCTTACAAAATGAAGGAATTTTGAACTCTGCATCACGCTGTTGTTCCCATGGCCGGCTGTATAATAAACTTTTTCCTGCTTTTGCTTCGAGCATCGGAGTCTGCTTCTTCATCGGGACAAAGTTCTTGGTTTTTTTATTAATTTACCAACACCCCTTATGGATAAGATTGGACAACCCTGCTGTAAGGCTGATTGAGGAGGAGGGGAAAGTATTGAGATATTAAAGAAGAAAAGAAAACTGGGAGATCAATTCGACCAAGGCACGGGAATGGGAGAGAGTTCACACTAGCTTCTAGGCTGGCTACTGCCATGGTCGCCGAGATCTGAGGGAACTGAAAGAGCAGTGGAAGCTACTGAAGATTTTAAGGTTTTAAAGGGTTTTTTCCTGTCAACTACTGGTACCGCTAGCTCAGCAGGTGCCAATTGCATAAGTTTGATTGACTGGCCTCTTCTCCGCAGAACACCCAAAAGATGAGCCATGTCAATTGGTTAGAGAGTTAAAGCAAACGTATACCATGCTTACACCTAGTTTAAATGCATGTACAATGTTAGACTATTCTTAGACTGCGGTCTAAGTTAAACCACACATCAGAAAGTGAATCATAAACCCCAGGTTAAAGTATCGATGGAATCGCAAAAAAAACTTAGAACTTGGTCAAAATATGGATAAAGTCAAGTTAAACCACACTTAAACCTGACCTCAGAATACAGACTACTGTATTTATTTTTCTATATTGCTAGCAATTTCAAGCACTACCACTATTAAAAAGATTAAATCGGAAACTGAGAAAATCAATTTGCTCTGAATTACGTTGCTGAACTCCGGTGTTTTGAGTTCTTTCAAAAAAAAAAAAATTGCTTAAACTCAACATGGCAAAAACAGGTTTGACAATCATTTGCCTCATAAACTGTTATTGTAACCATGCATACACGGTTTCACCAATTAGGAGGGTATTTGATGTTTACTTTGATTTGTTGATTTTCCCGTCTTTTGAATGAAGTTGTTTCAAATGGATCACAATGAGGAAATTTTATTCCAACTGAAATGCACAAGTATCTGTCAAAATGTAGCTTCAGAAGATGAATAATTGCTCATAAAGATACTGGCACCAAATTGACTTTCATTTACAGTTTGTTACTACGATTACAGTTGTGGTTGGAAGAAAAACCAGGATACTAGGACCGAGTTTAAGAACAGCACAGTTCTAAAACATGCAGGACAATTTGGTATTCCAGAGGAGTTTTGGGGAACACTGTCCCAAGCTCTGCAAGAGCTGGACAGGTTGATTCATCATAACCAATCCAATTTGAGACTTCACTAATAACATTTAGGGCTTTTCTTGGCATCATTGCAGTGACATTTTTTCGTCAGTTAAACCTAGAGCCATTGATATTCCACCGCTCTGGTTTAACCCAAACGTTTTAGTCACAGTATCAATTATAGTAAGCTGCAGCTATCAGCTAGGTAAGTTATACTTAAGTTGCGCAATTCCCTTGTTTTTCTTTCACAGGTCAATAACCGATGAAGCGAAGCTCAGTATGTTAAGTTTTAAATTATTATCAGCCATAGCCAACTACCGAAAATACAGAGAGAAGCGTGTCTGGTCCAGCTGGATTGGACACAGCTACTGGCTACAACAGTAAATTTATCACCATACTTAAAATAATACTCAGCAAGCTGACAAGAGAATTGATCGGAAAGCATAAGCGACGAGATCGTATATTCATATTGCTGTTAACTGTAGTATCTGTTATGCTTGAGGAAAACAATTTGGATGATAATTATGAACTTTTCCGTCGTGCTCTGTTGGGCTATAATGGTGAGAAGTTACATACCTAGCTAGCTAGCTACGTTACCTATCGTTAATACAGCAATTCCACCACCCGTCCACATAACTATTGTCCTGCAGTCTTAATAGTAGCCTGCATCATTATTACACTTAATTCGAATAATTTACATTTTCGTGTGCAGTATTATAATACTTCAATACATTTTCATTTTATTTATATATCTGTTTATGACATGCGTATTCTATATGGTCACTTTAAACTGATAACAGTTCATTTTCTGACAGGCAATTTGTAGTATAACCTCACGCAGCATACAGGGTCTGGAAGAAAAACATTGCTAGGTAAAATAATGGCGTCGTCCAGCAGAGCACAAGTGATTTCGTTGTACCGAATGCTGTTAAGAGAGTGCCAGAAATTTCCTTCCTATAATTACCGGTAAGCAAATAACTAACCAAGTGAATGGAAAGAAAATATACAGCTGTTCCTCCTCACATTTATCCCTCAAGAGTAAGAACAACAGTCGTGTTAGATGTGATGTAACTAACCTTAGTTTTTTTTTCCCGCTGAGAATTTGACGTTTTATCGCAAATAAAGGATGTGAACCGTCATCAGATAATTTTAGTGTCGCCCGCGAAGCATAGCGGCACATAGGGATCACTTTGTCCGGCGTCTGTCTGTCCGTCTGTCTGTCCGGTAGTCACACTCTCAGTTGGTAGTCGCACTTTCACATAAGCTTCGCAGGCGACACGTGTTCACCTGAACATTCTAGTTTAAATAACTGTTTCTCTGTATGCTTTTAGTTGCTCTCTTGATTTTGATTAAAAAGGCTATTACATTTGGTGTGATGATGAAACCCATACTTAACATTGCCTGACCTACAAATAATATTTGCTGTTTTTATTTATTTATTTATTTAGCGCACATTTAAGCAGAAAAGCCTGTGAGTTTAACATCTCCTTTGTAAGACTGTCCTGGTCTAGACAGACAGCAGCACAATTAGCAAATTACAGACATACAATGTGACAGCACTGACAATAAATATGAGGCCACAGCATGAAGGTTCAAACTGAAAGACAGGTCAAATATGTCCAGCATCACACTTGGGCAAATTGTTCTGTTAAAGCATCTAGAGCCTGCCAATACCTTCAGTTGATTTTTGAAAACGCCTTGCGTGACCAGAAATAATAATAATAATAATAATAAACAGCTCATTCACTTCTTGAGTTTTAGCTTGATTCCTTGCCACATAAACATGTAAAAACAATGCAGTGAATTTTAATGTAAATTCCTGAAAATTCCTTTCACACCTATGGGTGAATACAGCGCAGAGGATGGAATCTTGCAACAGATCTGCATATAATGGACCCAAACACTTGAATAACACCAAGGTGCAGCCCTTACATATTTAAGGCAAACACTGAAAAATATAACCTTGTCCTACTTCACATTCACTGATTGATCCCTTGAATGTCTTTGTTAAGCCACTTTCACACTGGACGCAAAACTAACTTTTCGCACGACAGATTACATTCAAAGTCAATGCAAAGACGCGAATACATCCGTTTTGCGTGTATTCGTGTCTTCACATTGTCTTTGAATGTAACATGTCATGCGAAGAATTTGTTTCGCATCCAGTGTGAAAGCAGCTTTAGCCTGTAGCCTAAGTAAGCACACTCATGAGATTCTTACGTAGTTACATCCTGGGTTCCCCAAGTCACGGTCCTTGAGGGCCAAGGGCTGCAGTTTTCCTCCGTCCCTTTACCTTGGAGTCGGGTGTTATTATAGTCTGGCCAACTATCCATCCATCCATCCATCTATACATCCATTTTCTTCCTCTTATCTGGAGCCGGATTGTGGTTGTTGCAGACTAAACAAAGTGGTTCAGGCATCCCCCTCGCCAGCTACTTTCTCCAACTCTTCCTGGGGAACCCTGAGGTGTTCCCAGGGCAGCCAGGAGATATAATCCCGCCAGCGCATCCTGGGACTGCCTCAGGGCCTCCTCCCAGTTGGACATGCCCAAAACAGCTCTGAAGGGAGGTGTTCTGGAGGCATCCGAACCAGATGCCTGAACAACCCAAACTGACTCTTCCCAAAACGGAGGAGCAGCAGTTCTGCTGTTTGTTGAAGATTCTTTTTATGTAAGATGCAGGGTGTTACAGCCGAGAAAAATTCTGCAGTCTTAAGGTTATAAAGTGAGGACTCAAAGCATTAGAAGGCATTTCAAGGTTCTACTCTGAAATCAGCCACAGATACTGTATGGTTGCGGTTCTTACTCTAATTATCCCCAGCCTGAATAATGGTTCTCTGCGTGAATGAATGCTGTAGTGCTATTTTTCTCTCATGCACATTTTACAGCGAGATGAAGTCTTGGATTCAGAGACTCAGAAATCATCCACACCTGAATAAAATGACGCCCCTGAAAAGATACATTGGCTTTTTTTTTTTTTTTTACTATCGATGACTAATATCTCTTCTCTTTCTGTTGCTTGTAAATTGACTGAAAATGGGGAATAGGAGTCTCATTGTCTCTGGCTTTTCAGTATTCAGATAAAGGTTTGGAAATTCTAAATGTTGCAGAAGAAATTGTATTTAGTGTTTCTGTCTTATTTGGGGGAAATTTCGAAACAGATACTATTTCATGGCGCTACGGTTCTTACAGTTTCTTGTGAGGTGAAAGAAGAGGAAATGCTGGCTGATGTCGTGGATGGAGGAGAAGTTGGAGGGATGGAGAGAGGAGAGCACTGAGCAAGCCAGAGTGAGGGATGGAAAGGTAGAGAAGTGCAGGCAAGAGAACAGGAGGAGGGTGTGAATTCATTGCTCTTACTGTGGGGAAAGACTGCAGCACAGCTTGAGTAGACAGAAATAGGCCAGCCATTACAGAGAATAATACACACACACACACACACACACACACACACACACACAAAAAAAGAAATTCACTGGGAATCCAAAACCCTCTGGAAGTTTCTCCATTCTTTTCTGCCTGTACTGCATACCCTGTGTGGGCTAATTCTTAGTTGCTGAAGCACCAAAGTATATTTTTCATTTATCATTTACTGACTTATATTTAGTATAAATTGTCTTTGGTTGAATTGAAATTAGCTCATCTTGGGCACAGATGGCTACCCACAGGCTTTCGTGAGGCTTTCTGCCCCTCTGGTGGAGACTTCAGAAGACGTTATTTTTTCACGCTGTCAGTCTGTCGTAGCATTAATCCGTGGGGCTAACCCTCGGATACGATTTCCGATTACAGCATCTGACAGAATTATTATTCTTGGTAATTTTTCAGACTTGAAGCAAATGTTCTCTTTCTAGCTTTCTTTAAAGCTTAGTGAAATGTACTGATTTCATTGTATGATTTCATGGTTTCAACTCCATGTTTGCCTGTATTTATTTTGATTTTGATGTCTGTTCCAAAAAAATTGATGCTTCTTAAGTGCATAAGGTTGACCCCAGTGACAGAACATATGTAAGAGTCTAGTGATGCTGTACATCAAACTATTATTTTCAGGTCCTCGTTTCCAAATGGTAATTATCTCCTAGTCCATGTCATTGGTGTGGTCAATCAAATAAAGACTTTCACCAGAGTAGACTGTGTAATATGATTAGGCTGGTGTGGTGGTGCTGTAGTTTTTTTTTTTTTTTTTTTCCATTTAACAACTAGTGTGGTACCATTATAGACCATTGGTACCAGCTGAAATGTCCAGTCATACAGTGCTTTTGGACAGAAATATGATGCCTCCATGTGAACATGTTTAATACTCAAGTAACTAACAGCATATAGTCCGCTAGATGGGATAGGCCGAAATAGGTTGGACGCTATCTAATGGTCGTGAGAGTTGATTTTGCTTTCCCCACCTTGACCCATACCGCCACTGAGAGTTAAAGAAAAAAAAATGACGCCTGTTTCTGCGGAGAACTGCTGCTCCAGAGAGCAGAACAGCTTCAGATATTCGGTCGTCATTTTTCCCTGAACTTGGTGAAAACATTTGTCAGAAGGGTGAGCGTTACAGGCCGCTAAGACTACTTGCCATCTGGTACCTCTTGTTTGTGAAGTGCTCTGCAGTTTCCCGCTTCTTAAACCAGATTCGTTGTGTCTCTACTCTTTTTGCAGGCCCAGTTTTTTGATTTTAAAGGGCCCACTCCCACAATGCATTTTCTCCGTGGGTGGCACTTTCAGACTGGCTGTCACTGACTGCCATCGCATTTCGGAAAGAGAGTGCATATATGCAAGGCCTTTGCATTAAATGCTGGAATTCTCTGGAGGTTGAGTGGTTAGTGATCATGTCTTCAGATGCAACTTAACCAGAGACTGCATGCTTGTTCCTGCAATTGACTTTCAGTGATAATGGACACATTCAACTGGTCTCACACAGTCCGTAAACATTAAGCTCCATTCACATGCGAGGAAGACGAATGATCTAAACTTGAAAGTTACCAGTCCAATGAAATGGACATTGTTTGAATAATAACCGTGAAGGATCTACTACGGTCAGCCTAGCCATGAAAATTAGTAACATAGGATGTCTGTGACCCCGCACCACAGGACAGTTGGCATGCCATACTGATGTTACTAAATGCTACTGAACTAATCCTCATTTAACTTTTAACAGATACTTTTATTTACTGTATAATTTTTATAATTCTTGATCATTTTTCATAATTGCCTCTTGTTCTTACTGAGTTTGCCGCTGCCATATTTCTTTTTGATTTGACCGGATGACAGAGCCTTACCCTGCAGTCCACATTGTTCAGAGAAAATGTGCTCTGAAGAGAAACTCAGCGTCCATCTGAATGTAAACTCTTTACCTTCTTCACTGTCGTTTGCTCTTGAGAGCCCAGTCGAGATCGACCGCTGTGTGTTCTGTACGCCACAGGCAGCTGTGTCCCCTGTACATTCAATTTATTCTTGGTAGGGACATTAAATGGTGCACAATTTCTGCTTATTGATGGATGTAGTAGTAAAATTTTAGTGTAGAAAGAAAAATCCATCAAGTAGGACTGTAACTGTCGGGTTGGTTTCCTCTGGTTTAATGCTTATTCATTAAATAACATTTTCAGTTGTATTATTTGAAACCGGCAGGAAAGTTTTACTCATCTTGGCCAGTCAGTTTGTCTACAGCCCAGAGTGTTTATTTAAACATTCAGAGCTCCATCCTGAACAGTATTCAGACTGTTCATGTTTACTATGAGTTAAAGGGGCTGGTCTTGGTTAACCCTGAGAAACAATGCGGTTCTGGAGAGGATTGACTTTTCAAGAGAAATGCATAATGAAGAAATTGTTTACATACTGGCTTAAAAAGAGTCTTTGACAGCATTGCCTCAGATTAATTTATCAAGCTCATGCATCATCTTTCAGAATTAGAGATGTTATGCTGTGTAAACTTCCACTTTCCCTGTGAACTTTAGAATTGAGAGCTGCAAACAGATCTGTCTTTGTCTGATACTTCAAGATCCTGGACTTACATCTCAGAATATTGTGTAAGATTAGCAGTAGCTGTTCAACTGTGCTAATAAGTTAATGAATAGTGATTTCATCAACCTATCAAAAAAAACCCCGAAACCCATCCATCATTCTTTATTTTCATGCATAAAAACCTAAAATTAAAAAAAACACACACACACATACTCAATTGGATTCTGATTTGGTGATTGAATCGGCCACCCAGACCAAAAAAAAAAAAGAAAGTCACTGTCCAATGAATTATTTGACCTGGGGTGTTTGCATTTGTGCTGACTCAGTTGAGATGATTAAGAATGTGGCAGCTCATATCTTCTGAGCTAACTGAAAGAAAATAAACTGACAATTCCTAGACCAATATTTTCTGAAAAATTTTAATAGATTATGGAAATTGTTAAATATAAATTCATTAATATTAACTCATTAAGTTATTTATGTAAGATTTGATGGCATTGTAATGCTCTTGGGGTCTCTGCGTGTAGAGGTATTTTACCTTGGATATGTAAGATCATGTCCTTGCACTTACTGTGTGACATTTGGCTTTTTTTCAACGGTATTTTTTCATAATAAATTTGCTTGTACTTTCGTGCGCAAACAACCTTTCAGTCACCATGGTTTATATATTGGATTAGTGTTATTTTATTTATTTATTTATTTATTTATTTTGCATGGCTGGTTAGTCAAGACACAATTTACTCACCACCACGTGGAGACTGATGAATGAGGCTAAAAATAGTAGCAGTCAAATAATGAGGTTAGCTACATGATGATTGCTTTTTTGTCGTTTTTACAACAGGAAATATATGGTTGACATTTTGCTGGCATAAAATTTTGGGACATTTTAGTGGTGACTTTGGGTGACCGACTTCAATGAAAGGAAATGGCTATTGATAATTGAATTATACAAGGATAATTATTAATTGCATCGTAATGGGAAGTGATTATCTTTATTTTATGGAGTGTTCAGATGACTTATTTCTTTCTCCCTGACTTGGACAGGTAGGTTAATGTAGCTCTGCAGTCACCACTGTCTGATCCTCACTATTGCTAGGTTCCTTCAGTCGTGTTATGCTTACTCTTACAGCACTCTCGCCTTCCAAGAGCCAGCTATTTTATTTTTAATGAATGCAGAGCCATACCGTCATGTTTATGCATGTTGCTCAAGTGTCACATCATTCAAGCTTCAAGTATTGTACCGTTCCTGTGTCAGGAAGAAAATGACAATTTACTAGTTGTGAGCACCAGTGTATATTGTGTAATACTTGAGTGTGGGACATGGAAATAGTTTCCTTACTGAGAAGTTTCCTAGAGCTCAGGTGGGACCCCCCAGTGAACAAGACTATAAAGATGCTACTTCTTTAGGATGTATGTATGTTTCAGGCGTAGATTTTCAGATCTCAAGTTGGTTGTCAAATCCTATGTTTCTCCATTTCTGTCCAAGGACATATGCTCTGCGCAGGGTGAAGGACGGTTTCAGAGAGAACCTGAATGTGGATAACCCCAAAATGCTGGATCATCTCCTGAGCCTGGCCAGAGAGAACCTGGCGGTGGTAAAGAGACAGGTGAGTGTCTCTCAGTGGATAGAATGAGGTTAAACATGGCCAATGAGGAATCAGCATGTAGATGTGTGTTTCATCCATCTTTGGAGTTATGATAACTATAGGTTTGTCTATCTATTATAATCTTCCATTACTACTTGATTCTCCGACGTGAACGAAACAGACGATATGCCAAAGGGAGCTTCAGATTCTGCAGCTGAGCAGATGGAGAATTCGAGTATTTGTTTGAGGACCACTGCCCAGCAGGTGCACCATGTTTTATGGCACGTTTCGGTCAAGCTCAGTCTCTGGAACGTGATCCCAACCAGTAGCTACATGCATTCGGCTGGTATTCGGACCCAAAATAGCAAACAAGCACAATGAAGTGTTTGAGGGAGGGTCACAGAGAAGCCCAAAATCAGAGAGTTGAAAATCAGAGTGAAGGGTGGAGGCCTCCGCCTCACTGTTCATTAAATTTTCTCACTGGGAGTCATTTCAACTCCCAGGCCCTTTGACTACACTGAAGGAATGTGGATGTGGAAGCTGTGGATGAACAGGTCCGGTTTGAGCAATACCCAGCATCAGATATGGATGAATAAAAGAAGACAGAAATTTGACATGAGCCCAGAAAATTCAGCAGTCTCCGAGAAAATTTTGCCCTTGGTTTTAAACATCTAAATTACCACTCTGTTTGTCAAATTTCATCAGAAATTAATTTTGAAGCTGTTCGCCCTTATTTTTCCCCGTGTCAGTGAATGACTGGGCATTGGTTCCTTGAGGATTTTTATTTAATTATTTTTGCAGCTCTTCTCTTTATTTTACTTCAACCAGCACAAGCATATTTGAAATATGTTTAAAAGTTTTAGAAAATTGAAAAAAAAACATGCATTTTGTTCACTCTGGCTTGCCAGCTATGGATTAACTGTATCCACCAATCTCTGAATAATTTTAGATGATCATTTTTACAGTTCATTCAGTGGGTAAAAGTTACAAGTACAGGACATTTTGGTTTTATTCCAGTTGACAAACCACATACCATTTGAACCTTAAACTTGATTTACATAGTTCTCACATTTTAGGTGTTAAAAATAGCGGTCCACTCCATTAGAGAGAGTATTTGTACGAAATCTTAGTTCCGTGCCAGGAAACCGGTACAGCTGCATGTAGATGAGCACCTGTTCAGTCCTCAGTCATCCTGGCCTGGACAAATCACACTAATGACCAGCGATTGCCTGCTGTCATAATCACCTGCTCAAAGATATAATCACTCAGCCACCCTGGGCAAGTTTTTGCATTTTCACTGGGTAGCTGGAGCCACAGGGGTTTTCAAAGTCTGGCCCAGTGGGTGGTCATAAGTTGAGGTCCTATATGGGGATCACAGAGGTGTCTTTTTTCCTCCTCTCAGTGAGGCTGAGTCACTGTAGTGGTTTATACAGTTATACAGTGTGGAGCGTGGCCTTTAGGTCAACATTGCCTGCCAGGTAGACGCCATCATTAGTGTGCACCCTGCAGGTGTCTGCTATAATGGAACTGTCTCCAACATCCTGCATCAGTGGAGATCAGTGTGCAAGACCCCAGGGTGGGGGGGTACGGTGAGCGGATGTGTCCATGATCATAGATCCTATTCTCTGTGGAGGAGGTTGGTGTCAGGTCTTGGATAGGCGCACTGCTTGATCTGTCGAAGCCCAAGGCGAGGATGGATTGTCTGTTCAATAGCTGGACCCTCGACTGCTTTTTGGTTTACAGGTACCCTGGAGCCCGCATAACAAAGACTGGAAAAGCTGCTGATGGCAGAATATAACCCAAAATGCTGTCATTGTGTGCAAGTTTCTAGGAAATTACGGTCCATTTCTTGGAAATCTTTTTTGAGCGTGACTTATCGAACTGTGGGGGACACCATTCGAAAGATGGAGGGATTAAAAAAAGTGTGACATGGCCTAAATGCTTCGTGATGCTCTTCATGGGAGTGGGTGGGAGTGGAGATAGATGTCCCAGGTTGGAAGTGGCTGGGGGGTGGGGAGGAGATGTGTCGCCTTCGGGGGAGGGGGGGGGCAGTGTACCAGGCTGGCAGAAGTTGGCGCAGGGTGCACCCTGGGGTGGGTGACATATGAAAAATGAGCCCACGCGCCAGTGTGAGTCACGGCGTCCGTGTGCTCGCACAGCCTGCCTGGGTGCTGTTACCGTGTTTACGCCACCTCCCCCTACGGAGACATGATGAGGCATAACAGACATCAGCGGCATAGATGTGAATACAACGGCCCTTCCCCGTCAACACATTATCTTATTATCATCTTTTACAAATTTGGGGAGTTTTACAGAAAAACTAGAGCCTACAATTTTAAGCTATAGTCTCACTTCTTTCTGTATTTTTTTACAAAAGTAATTCTTGGTGGCTTGTAGACCCCCAACAACTTATTATGAAGGGTCCCAATTGGAAGCTGTACAACTAACTATCACTAACTGTCCACTCCCTACAGTTAGTTTCCTTTTTCAAGATCCCCAGAGTGCAGAAGGATTAAAACAAGGGTATTAAAACAGTTATTTGCCACTTTTCTCATTTTTAATGGGTTCTGGCATGAAAGCTGTTTCCATTTTGAACGGATGGTCTTTCCGCTCTCTGTCCTCTTTACCTGTAAACTGTCAGGGTATGGATCCTATGTGTTGCCAGTATTGCCTTGTACAAGTTATAAAGATTGTTTCCAAGAACCTGCACTGATTGTTTTTCTGTTGTGGTCCTGGATGACGATATATCCAGATATAGCATCCTAATAGACTTGGCGCCAAAATTACATGGGAAAGTGGTGTTTTGGCAGCGGCGCCTGGTATTGCAGCCAGTAGTGCGCTGCGGGGTTTTCTTCTGGTATCCGAGGATAAAGTGCGCCCATCCCTTCTGATACTGGGTGTGTGCTTCTCTTCTGTAGAAATTTTCCAGGATATATTGCAGGAACCCGAAAGCTCATTCTGGAATCATAGCCGGTTAATATTGGTTGAAATGAAGCCAGCGTGTGTGTCTTTCTGCGCCAACTTCTATTTTCCTGTCAATGTAAATCCAATCCTACCCAGTCCTTGCTGGAACTCGTTTTGTCCTCTTCAACGTCTTTGCCCTCTTCATTTTTTGCAGGACGGACAGTGGGGAGTAGCCTGATGGGGACAGTTCCTCACAATCAGTCTTCGGCCCTTGCTTGTCTACACCCCTTCAAGACAAACATTTAGAAGGAGACACTTTTTAATCCCGAAAAGTTATTAGCGTCATATTGCACAGTAAGCCTGAAAAAAGCATGCCCGAAATGGAACATATACTGTATACACCGTCCTGAGAGTATTATTTGAGTTCTGGGAGTGTCAGTGAGTCTTAGAGGCCCCAATCAACCCCCGGGCTCACAAAACCTGCCACATTTACCTGGTTTGCCTGATATTGTGTACACTGACTCGGCAATTAAGACTGTGCCCCTCAGTGCTTCATCCTATTCCGGCTTTGAGGGAGTCAGACAATCCAAAACACTGGAGTAGAGTTCGGAGATGACTCCAGGAGACATGGGCTTATGAATTAGTCACGAGACCACGTGCATAGATTTTAACACGCGCCCCCTCTTTTGGGCTGCAGCTACTCTCTCCTCTAATCGCTCGCCCTTTTATTTATTCCTGTGTCCGAAGCCCCCGATGCATTATTTATTTTTCTCTTCTTTTATTTTTTTGGGTGGGTGACTGTAAGCAACTGGGCAGAGAGGACTGCTGTTGCTCTTCTGTTAGTTCTGAAATTGTACCATAATGCTTTTTTATGAGATGAGATTTCATTTTCTAATTTTGTGTGCTATTCGGTTTTGGGGAAGATGAACTGTCCTCCTTCCCAATTTTATGCATGGCTGGAGTCCTAGGGGGTTTGTCTGTGGAGTTATCAGACATGCAGGTTTTTTTGAAGGCCCAATCTGCCTGTGCTAGCATGTCCGCACATACTAATTTCAGCTGTAACCGGATTGCGGAGCTATCAGTAGTTCTGAGGACTTCATGTATGTATTTCTGGCCAAGAAACGCACACATCTGCACAGAAGCACATTCTGGAACATTCCTCTCTGTAAGTTCCCACTGTGCTCCTGCACGAGGCTACTGAAAATCCTCATTAGCTGATTCTGAGCATTACTGGCCTTGTTTCAGAACTAGCTGATGGCTGCCTTTGATCTCTGAGGCTTTTGAGGGCTTGTAGTGCTTGTTTCCTGATTTATTTTTCATGATGTTCTACCCAGGGAACAAAGTTAAATTTAAACGGTAGTGATAGCCCTGACCCAGCTTTGAGGGGGGGGGAAAGTGCAGCGGGGAAGAGAAACTTTGCTAACACAAACAACAAGCTGTCTGAAAACCGCAAACTGATGCTGAGTTTTGCGGGTGGCTTTGCGCAGCTCAGATGGACTTGTGATCTGTAATTTGCTTGGAAAAGAGACTGTCAGTTTCACTCAGTGCAGTGTTCAGTAGATCTGCCCTCCTGTTGCTACTCTGTGTGTTTGATCCTCCAGTAGACCTGACTTAGCATATAGCATTAGCGCTAGAAGCATCTGGACACTGCTGTACAGGATTGCTCGCTGAGCTGAGAGCGTAGCCAGCCATTTGTCCTCTGTAATCCTGGCTGCTCTGTGTTTCTCAGGCCTGTGGAGCAGACTTGGGTGGCACCACCTGTTGTTTGGAGGGGAAACATGCCCTCTGTGTATGTGTGTGAGTGCAAAAATGTTGCTGCACCACCATTGTCTGTTGAGAAAACTGGCCCACAGTGGTTTAAGGTGACAATCAATGGCTAGTCCTCCACAACATTTTCATTTAAATAAATAAACCATCGATCTGGTGATAGTATCACTCATATTTTATTCCATTGCCCAATATATCGCAGTCTTTGGAATCCAGTGCTCTTAGTCTCACGGTAATTTGGCCTCTGGGACTGAATTTTACTTGACTGTGTATTTCTGACCTTTTGGTACTCAGCAGTGACTCCAGTGGTGGAAAACCCATATGGGAAGCAGGTACACCATTCAATTTTGTGTGCTGAAGAGAGACTAGTGTAGCCCAGCAGTGACTTTACATTGATAAGCTTTATTCTCTCCTTTTTTTCCTCTTTTTGTGAAGTACAGTAAATTTAGAATAATACCTACCTGGGGTACTGTTTCTTAACCCAGGATCTAGTGGGTTGAGTGAACTTACAGTTGGTACTCTTGTTTTACTACTATCAAACTCGCTTTGCACCATCCAGTGTCTCCATCTCAGAAGGTGAGGAGAACAGGTATGGTATAATGGCCATCCCTGCGGTCTTATCTCGGGCTGCAAAGGAAATCATTTGCCGCGTGGAATTCCTCTGCTCAGTCGGATCCTTAAGTTTCTTGAAGTACCGCGCCCGCTTGTTAATCTTGTGAGCCATTTACTTCAGTTTAAGAAGTGAACTTAAATGCTGCAAACCACATACACTAAACTTTGCGACTTCTAGATTTCTGTTGAAAGGTATCTTTTCATGCATACTAATACACAATATTTCAACCCCCTGTGATTAAGCACAAAACCAATTACATGGGAGACGGAGGGGAGCCGGTGAGAATGAGAATGGGGGAATTTGCATGACTGCCTCCCTTTACGTCGGCTGCTCATTAGATTTAGCGAGCGCACCTGCATGATCCAGAGCTGGAGAATTTGATTGCGCGATGCTTCATTCCTTTTTCACTTTGATAATTTGATTTTTAAAGCCCAACGCTTGAATTCTCAGCGGCGCCTGTAGTTATAGCACTTCCTGAATTATCATGGATCTTCGGTCTTTTATGACAGCCGTACGGGGAAGCCTGGACCAGCTGTAATTGGATGCGTAGCTGTAGCTCCATGGTTAGTTTCTGGAGGAGAAGGCACTAGATAAAAATTCATTTTTCTGCTCTCCAAAATAAGCAAACATTGAAAGCCCCCTGGTCCTTGCGCAGTACTGGAGCTCTCTGATTGTCCTTAAGCCAGGATTTTTTTTTTTTTCAATTTGAGGAAGTTTGCCTCCTAGAGGCCATTTACGTTGTATTGCAAACATATTTCCTGTTGTGGTACGCAGATTGTCATTACAAGTAACACTATCACATTCAGTATAGTGGGAAAATCAATTATCGATAATTACAGATGACAGATGTTTCTAAAATCCTTGAAGTCTTGAAAAGAAATTGATTTTAAAATTAAGGACGAAAGTGCATTTTTAGCTTCTTCATAAGTCAGCTCTCTTCGTGCAGTCATAATTATTTGTTAAATTGCCCATAATGCCCCTCTAATCTGACTGGCTGGTATGCAGCTACTTAGTCATATGATCATGATGAAGAAGGATTCTATGACCTCATTTCTTTCTCCTAATCACTCTTTCCAGAGGTGTGTGTACCTGAAGCACATACTTGTGGGCAGACCACTCCAATATCAGTAGTGCTCTGAGAAAGAGTTCTCAGCTAGCTTTACACACTGAAAAAGACCCTTTTGAAACACTCGGCTACCTGATATCCAAGGGTTACAGTGTATGTGGGATACTGCCCACATGAGATGTTGCATTTATAGCTTGTTTCAAGGACAGTGATTCAGACAGGTAGGAAGGTGTGAAGGTAAAGATGTTTACTGAGTGTTTGTAGCCGTGAGTTTGAGAGCTAGCTGCTAAGCAGGCAACACAAGCAGGAGATGGAGGAAGAGCTGTTCAGGCAGCTCTAGTGTAGCACAATTGTCAGTGTAAAGCCCAAAGGCTCTATAATCCCTCATTCCTGGGTTCAGAACCTTGTTCAGTGGTTTAATGCCATATGCTATATGCTACAATAATTTAAATGATCCAAAATGAATAAGGTAAAAACACAAATGTGTTTAGTGTTGACTGTAATTTTCCAGAGATGTATATGATTTGCCTAAAAGAAATAGACCTAATCAAAAAAACCATAACTTGAATGTTTCTCCAAAGAGTGAAATTAGAGAATTTATGAGAAAAAATACTCAAGAGTAATCTATTATTTGGCGGTTTGCAGTCAAAATCAAAGATTTTTTTCTGGAGAACTACCTCATTAGAGTGATGGGAAAAGTAGCCATGCAGTCAGTTTTATTTTGTGTAGTGCTGTCATGTCTTTGAACTTTTGCACCCTTGCTGGGTCTAAAAAAAACAGGAAGTTGTAGATGTGTGGATTTCCTCTCTCAACTCTCACTATTTTAATGAAGCGAGATGACAAAGTTTGTTCTTGCATTGTCATGTTTCTGTAACAAATGGAGCTTTTTGTCATTGCTGACCCCGTCTGTGAGATTAAATAAGACTACAGAGCAAGGTTCCCAAAGGAGTATTGTTGAACATTAGGCGTGAATTCATTCACTGAGTCAGAGTCGTTCAGCGTGTGCTCATTTTTAACGCTCAAGCCCTTTTTAAAAATGTGTTTGAAGGATTCCACTCAGTATCAGAATTTTCCCTCCCTGCACAGGGCTAAATTTCATTAAAGCTGTATTTCCAGTAGTTAAAGAGCAAAGGACTGCTGGCAGCTCATGTTTGAGATTGTTAACAGTCTGGAAGGAGAAATGTGATTCCTTGGCGATGATGGTGGGGGGAATGATGTTTGGTGGGAATTAATGGACTAGTAGTGGCTTTGGAGGGACTGAATGCCGAAATGAGTTTTGTGTCTCTGCTTTCTGAAACCACTTGTCCTTGATGGGTTATTCTGGCCAAGATTGCCATTGGAACCAGCTTTTGTTGACTCAGAAGGGGTTTTGAATCGGCAAGCTACAAGCAGACCAGAATAATATTCTAAGGGGGTAGGGAGGGGTGAATTTGGTAGAAATTAATGGCAGCTTTGGATAGACTGAATGCAGGAATGTGTTTTGTTGTCTGTGCTGAATGCAGTCAGCTGTCCTTGATGGCTTATTCTGGCCAAGGCTGCGATTGGCATTATAATTCATTGTGTGGGGCTTCTGTATCGGAAAACGGGCAAGTGTAACGAAATATGTCTTGCTACATGTTTGGCTGATTACAGAATTGTCACTTTTTTGTCACTTTTAAAAATAAAACAGTTTTAAGAATATTTTTTCAACATTATGTCAGGCATGAAAGCATGCATTCATTCATTCATTAAAAAATGTGTTTCTTATTTCTGATTATATAGGTTTTTTTTTTTGTAACTGTCTGTTATGAGTAACCAGGTTATCATCAAAGAATTGGCAAATATACTCTATAAAATGTGTATTAGCCCATCCATGATTTATGCCCATCCATGATTTATGAGGATAAAGACAGCATTCTAATTAGTTGTCTTATTTATTGTAAAGATTACTTTCAAGCTGCTATTTTATTCACAGATTTGAGTGACTTTAAGGTAAAATCGCTCCTAAAATGTAAATCTTATTTCATGACCTGAGTATATTGAATTACACAAGGAAAAATACATTTGTCATTCATCTCGGGTGTAAGATGTGTAAAGGACTTGCAATAATGCAAAACAAGTTAAAAAGATGAATAAGGAAAAAGGGTTCTAATTTTGGGTTTATTTAATGCTTTAAGCTGTTAGTCTAAAATGGGCATGTGCGTTGTTTCGTAGGACGCAGTGTAAAAAGTCTTCCATGTACATGCTTATTTGAAACTTTAGTATTTGGGAGAAATGAATGGCAATGCCATTGTGCCACCCTTAAGTCCATACTTGGTACACACAGCCATTGGTAGATCTGTGGAAAATTATGACAGATTTACTGTTGTTGAGGGCCAGCTGTGCATGGGTGGACCTGATTGTGGTACCTATACCTTTCAGGTCTTTCCTCTCCGCGCAAGTGTACTGACCTAAGGCATGCAATATTATCACCAAGGCGGCATATGAGACATGTGAAAGTGGTCACCATCTTGTAAACCAATGGTCTCAGTCTTGGGGATCCCCTGTATATGCTAATGTTATTTTTAGTACTACCACATTTGCAATCCTGGAGCATTCACAAGCTTTCATTTTTTATCCCCCCACATTTAATGCGCGGGGTATAGCTATCACTCTGTCTGTTTGTCTGTCCATCTTTCCGTCCACCATTCTGTAAACGTTTTTTTTTTTTTTCTTTTCGGGTACATAACATGTGAACCATTTTATCTCATTAAAAAAATACATTTTGGCCAATCGCTTTAGAATTTTGCGTGTCGGAAACAATTTTATATTTTTTTCTGGTTCGAGTGTAAGCTACAGTTATATTTGTATGGGATACGGTGTGACCAATTTGCATGAAATTTGGGACACAGCATCTTAAGGCCAAAAACTTTCAATTTTACACGCAAAAAGATATAATGTTAAAACATGTGCTTGCAGAAAGCCAATTAATTTTGAGGGTATGGCATCTGTTGTTATAATGAGCTAACTTCTGTAGCAATTTTCAGTTGTAGCCAAATTTGAAACCCCTCATTAATAAACCTTTAGACTCAACCCTACCAAATTTAGCATAAATCTATTCATAGGTGGTGCTATAGCAAACAAATTAGTCAAAACATCACAATCAAATATCCCACTCAACTTACACTATATTGAAACTTTTATCAAAGCAGGAAAAAACTATTGGTAGGTTCCTCATTGGTGAAGACTCATGGCCACTGAAAAACAAGCTTAGGCAAATGATGACAAACCAAGCCTTCTTTATGTAGAAGGAAAAATATATGCACCAGTTTTCAGAAATGTAGTTGTGGCCCTATTGTTTCACCATCGTCATAAATTCTCTCAGCTTAAAAGAAAAAGTGATTACGCACAATATTTATCCTAAATGACATTTATCTATTGCCATTTCTGACAATGTAGCTGAAGTGGGTAAAAAATACCTTTAAATCTGGAAGAGACTTAATTTAGAACAAAGTAAGTGGTGTTTGTCATTGTCATAATTTCAGTTGGAACAAAAATTGGTATTTGCAGAGATCCCCAGAAACACTGTTTTCCTCCAATCCGCTTCCCTCCAGACAGCTGGCTACAACCAGGCGACAACACATACTTTAGTAATGCCCATCAAACTACATGGAGGGCGAAGATGTATGGTTAATACTATAGAAACACTCTCTCTGAACACAGTCATGAACTCCTGACCTGGTATGTGTACCATTATCACCAAAGTGCCAGCACTGTATCTACAGACACAAAACAGATTGTGTGGATGCTCGGGTAAAGCATGTGACAGAGGACACAATGAAACACAATGATGCGCAAACTGAATAGTGCTGCAGCTGAAAAACTAACGGCATACAGGGCCCAGAATTACACGGTTCTTTCGCAGTGAGAAGTGTGTTCACTTCTGATTTCTATGAGTATCGATCCAGTCAAGCACTTTTGATGGTCAAATCTAAAGAGGACTTTATTATTGCAGATAGGCTGTTGTTCTTGTGGATAGAGCACAGTGATTGGATTTTCTTCAGAGAGAGGCTGAATTACGCTAAGAAAGACCTGAAGAGATCAGGGCTGCTCGTATCTTGGCTCTTCTCCTGCGGCTGAGAGACTAGACAGATTAGAGCAGCGCTGATGTGTCTGAAATTCTATGGGGACCCCATATGCTGCCTCCAATGTGGGGTATCGACTGCACCGCCTTCAATTAGCGAGTCGTATTTGTGATGAAATATTAATCTAAGGCAGCGCAGAGCTGCAGATCAGTCATCGAAGAGTCTTTACCAGCCGCGTCTCACGCATGGATTGTCTAGCGGGGAATTGTGTGATTGGTGCGTTACGGCTCGACTTATTTAAAATTAGAGATGGGAATAGCCTCTGTGTTGGTGGAGTCTCAATGGGCAGGGCTGAGCTGGGTTTGGGTCGGGCCCTAGCAGGGAACTGGGGCGTTCGGGGTGGACTCAGAATGTCAGTCTGTCATATTTACACATCGAATGCTGATTCAAGCCTCCCTCTCTGTAGGATTAACAATTCTGCATTCAAGGTTTAGGGAGGTGAAAGGGCCCATATTAAACAGAGATAAACATTTGTGTGGCTAGTTTCCAGCTGTATGTTGGGTATGCTGCCATATGGTAATTAGGTTGTTTTCAAACATATACGTGGAGGGGTTGCCTTTTATAGGGCTACAAGTAGGCAATATTTAATAGCTGGCTTTTTTTCTCTCTGCTGTAAATATTCACGCATATATATAGCTCTTATGTGATATATCTGTTGCAGTGCTCCACCGGGAAGTCATTTTAATATGCTGGTTTTTCATCTTAAACTGAGCTGGGAGTGATTTAAGTGTGTTGAGCCGGTGCACAGAGAAACATAACGCCGTGCCTTTGTTCTGGAAATAAATGGATCCAGTGACTTCTGCACTGGATTTATTTTTGCTCTTTCGACGCTGCAGTCGGCTATAAATAAATTCACTTCTTTCATTAGCGCTCCCTTCATCAGGTTTGTCAGATGCGATGAAGCACCGTTTAAAACATGCAAACTCTTTATTCATCACAGCAAAGGCTGACTGTCTTTATAACTACCTTTCAGTTCTTCTTAACTTTGGGGAAGTTTTCAGAGGTAAATTTTTTTTTCTTACTCCTTTGCTTAATTTGGTGAATACTGCATGTCATATGATTACACAGACATTACATCGACATCCCATTACATTCATTTCCCAGATGCTTTAACCCCTTTGCGCAGGAGCCAAATCTGGATTTTTAGGTGTTACCTGATTTAAGGCTTTATAATTCAAGATTGCAGCTTTACAGACAGAAAAACTTTGGCTCAATTGAGTCAAGACACTTGAAGCATTTAGACTCCCATCAAATTTCAGTTTATTTTTATGATTTTGGTGGAGAATTCACCATTGAAACAGCAAAAAAAAAATAATACTGACAATTGAATAACTGCTGGGGCCTAAAAGTATATATTTCTGGGATCATAAACTTCATGACCACAAGTACAATTCATCTTGAACATTACATTCTAGATCACCCACTTGCTATGAGCCAAATTAGACATCTATCCAGGTGGTTCACTGTCAAATCATACATTAGTCATATTTAACACAAATAAACTTTTGGGGCATGAAATTCAGCATGAACCAATGATTTTCTGCTTGAGTTTAGCATGAATTTATCAATATCAGTTCAGTTGAACATCATTGGTCACCAGTAACCTCTCCAAACACAAAACATGCCTTTTCTCTATAATAAAGTTAACAATATTGTCCATTTTTCCTCGAAGTCCCACAAGCATTAAATAAACTGCTGATTTAACAGCTGTAACATTCACGCTGCAATGAAAAGCTAACCGCTCTCACATCCGAGGTCATAACCTTGCACCTTATAAGGGTAAAAACTCACTAACTCAGTAATATCTGAATTCTGAAATATACGTTATTTTAACAGAACAGAAATTTCACTTTCAGGAAAAAATAAAACAACATATGCCTCCATATTTAACAGAATGGTGTAAGGAATGTACCGAGGGATCTACCGACGCGCGTGAGCTGCACGCATTTGGAGAAACGAAAACCTCGGCATTCGATGTCTTTAAATGCGACATAAATTCTACAGCAAAAACCATATCGAGCAAAATGCAAACAGAGTAAAAGTATAACCTGTTCATTGATGCCCTCCTCCAGAGACAGATGTATCGGGTGAAAGGAACCCTCCAGTACTGTTTCATTCGGAATAATTCCCATTCACCGCGTCCGTACAACATTTATCTCGTAAATGAAACTGAACACTTCAGGCCGGTTTCGAGTGTCTTTGTTTCTTTGATATCGCATCATTTTCAGGTGCGCAACCGTGGCCAACATTCGAAGAATACAACCGCTTACTTTTACGCTTAGCTTTGTATCCTATTCTTACTGTCCGATCAATGTATTTTAGTTATTGAGGAAAGTTTAACTCGGGAATTGGATAAGAAACGAGTCTATCAATACGTTGTTACCGGGGAAGCTTCACTAGGGCGTGAACTATAACTATAGAGTTACGCAGATGAATCTAAGTATATAACTGAGTGACTGGCTATCGACACCAGTACTTGGGTGGATAGAAGGGAGCGCTGAATTTGTCAATGGAGGAATATACGCGTTAATCTATGGGAAGGAACTACGCATATTTTGTGTGTGATGACTGTGATTGACAGTAGAATGTGAGAGAATCAATACTATGTCGGATTTTTTGCTTCACAAAACGTATTTTTTTAACCACTAATTGGAAGACTGTTGGCTCACTGTAGCTAAAATGGTTGCTACAGAGTACTTAGTTTTTTTCTGTCGCAAGTGATAATTTTTTAAAACTACTGGATCGATACTATGGGCAAGGATATTGACCACTTTGCACATCAGGCTTAGCTGAGGAGTTTAATTCATGCTACTCCTGAAAACAGGGACTGGAGGGAACTTCTTTATACTCTAAATCGCGTTTCAGGTCTGCCAGCTTGTGAATATCCAATAGCTTATCCGGGGGTGCCATCTCGTGGTCGAGTACTGTAACTAAGTGCTTAAATTTGCATATCTATAGACGCGAGCGTCTACATCTGCAGAAAGGGGTTAATCCAAAGTGACTTACAGCGAGTGCATACAGGTAGGTCACCGACACTGTAGCCCAACGGACTGAAGAAGATACAATTCATATCAAGCATTAGTCACCTGACTTCATGAACATGTAGAGCAAAGACTATACAGAAGGCAATAGCACGCAGAGAAAATAAAAATAAAAACTAATCTAACGGAAACAAACATTAGGGAAAGAAAGATAAAAAAAAATAAAAAACAAAGCAGGGGAGAGGGGGGTTTAGGTCAGATACTGTCTTAACACCTTGCTGCAGACGTAGACGCCTGCGGACATAGAGCAGCTCTTTTTATGGAAGCAGTTGCACTACTCTATGGCGAGGTGGCACCCCTGGATCAGTTATTGAATATTCACAAGCCAGCAGAGCTGGAACACAGTCTAGAATATTGACGAGTTCACTCCTATCCCTGTTTTTCAGGAGTTGCATGAATTAAACTCCTCAGCTAAGCCTGATGTGCAAACTGCTCAATATCGTTGCCCTCAGTATCTATCATGCAGTTTAAAAAACTAATCTCTTGTGACAGAAGAAATTGTTGTCCTCTGTAGCAACCACTTCAGTTACAGTGACCAAATGGTATTCCAAGTAGTTTAAAAAAAAAAGAAAAATCAGTTTTCTGAGGCAAAAATTTGCCATGATATTGACACTATGTCATTCTACTATCAATTTCAGTCATCATATATTAAAAACGCACGATTTCCTATCGTGGATTAAAGCGTAGATATGTCGATTGAAGAATTTAGCTGTTTTTTAGAGCCTCATATAAGCTGTCACGGAAATCCAATCACTAATGGTGATTCAGTGGTATCAGCGTCAAAGCCCAGCTGTAGTTCACGCCCACATGAAATTATTCTGGTAATTACCAGTTGCTTGACATGATTTTTATCCAATTGCAGACAGTATAATCTTTCCCCAGTAAGTGAAAGACATAGATTGGACCTTAGAAAATATGTTAAAATACTTGCGTAAGAGGGTTACGTTGTTTACGCAGCTCAGACTGATGTGGTTGCACGGGAACAAAAAACCTCCAGAACTGAGCCTGGAGAGCTGAGCTTATTTGCGGGATGGAAATGTGATTCTGAGATGGAAAATAGCAGTTAATCTGAATGGAACAGACAGGAGTGCTGACAGCATTGATGCTTTTGAGGAGCAGCTCAATAATTCTATTGAAAAGTGAGTAAAGCTGTCGTCTTTGTATGGTGTAGCTCTATCTTACTTTTAGCCTGCTAGCTAACTAGCCAGCTATTTCTTATTTTTGATTTACCACCGTGATCTCAGAGCTACTTTGTCACATTGGGTAACAAAAGAGTTGTCGATACTGCAGTGTGCTGGCATTTTTCTTAACTAGGTGATCAGTTTTAGAATCTATACCGCATTCAATGAAACGGAATGCCTTGCATTTTCGCTCTTTTAAAGTGCGAACAGCTATTACTGTGTCCTGAGTTAAACTTGTTCCATTGTGGGTGTGAACGTTGGTACAAGCTCGCGTTTTGCTGGGATGATCGGTGTGAACAGCAAGCTTTCCACCTGTGTGAACATTCCGGCCGTAAAATATGCCGTTCCTCTAATGAGTATGTGTGCTTGCTGTTGCAGCTTTGTAGATAAATGGACGAGAGTTCAAACTTTATGGTGGAGAAAAGGCATGTTTTTGGTTTGGAGAGGTCAGTGGTGACCATTGATGTCCAGCTGCGCCTATATTGATAAACTCATGCCAAATTCAACCAGAAAATTATCCATTCATATTGAACTTCATGAGTACAAAGTTGATTTGCGTAAAAAAAAAAAAAAAAAGATTATTTAATGAATTGAAAGTGCGCTGTTTTCAAGGCTCTGGGAGTTTGGGGAGCCACCTGGATAGCTATCGTATTTGACTTATGAAAAGTGGATAATTTAATATGTCATGTTCAGATGAGGAGTACGTGTGGTCTCGGAGTTTATTATCCCAGGAATGTATTTTTTAAACCCCAGCCATTTTTCAATCCTCAGAATAATTTTTTAACAGTGTCAATGGTGTCTCATGAAGATTTATTATGTTTGCAGCCCATTTTCTCTACCAAAATCATGAAAATAAATAGAAATACAATGTAATTCTAAATGCTGTTAGTGTCTTTTCTGAGTTGAGCCACATTTGTCCTCTTAATGAAGCTTAAAACTTCAATTATAAAGCATCAAATTTGGTAAACCATAAATGGCCAAATTTTACTTCTGCGCAAAGGGGTTAAGTGAGTCTTCAGGTTACGGCAGAGGAGCGGCAGGAATGGAGCTGTTTGTAGGGAGGTGGGAAGGTCATTCCACCACTGGGGAGCAAAATGGGAGAAGCTGAGTGGTCTGGGAGAATGACTAGCTTTCTGACCCAGGTCCTGGGGACGAAGTCGTCCTGCTGATGCAGAAAGAGGTGGCTGGGCAGGTGTGTATGGGGTGATTATCTGTCACAGATAGGGAGGGGCTGTCTTGTTTGCTGCAGCATAGGCCAGAGTCAGGACTTTGAATCTAACTCTGGCTGCAGCTGGCAGCCAGTGTAGTGATTCAATGTGACAATTAAGTTGCACTACTTTTTGTATCCGTTCTTCACAGTAGTGCTGTTGCCTCACAGCAAGTGTGGAGTTTGCATGTTCTCCCCATGTTTGCATGGGTCTCCTCCAGGAACTGTATTGTTGCGCAAAAGAGGCATCATCTATGCTGATGTACTTTTGGCCAAAAACTAGGGAGACTTCCTCACTTAGGGCAGTCTTATCATCAAATAATAGGAACATGAAGTTAACCGTGTTATCCATAAAGATAACACATAGCATGTTATTAACTTTAAATTATCTTTTTTTAAAGTGAAATTTTTCAAATATACAACTTATGATTTTTCAATGGTGTTGTTTTTATCTCCTTAAACTCTAATGATGTTTAATTTCTCTTTGTAATAACTTCTCCCGTGAAGCCTCATCGAGTGGTTAAACGAATCTTGGGCTTTTTCAGCTGATAAACACAGAGCAGTATTTGAGACAGGTGCTGGCACTGCTGTTCATTTTAGAGAATGACACATGAGGCTGGAAGCCATGTTGGGGTTGCTGTGTAAGCACTGTTCCAGCTCGTTGCCCCAGATGGACGGGTGACAGGTCTGTCCTCGTCCGTCCTCGTTTCGAGGACTGGCACAAGGCCGCTTTTCAAAGTCGCACCAAGGTCCTGCGTTCCTTCTGAGCGGCCAAAAGCATCACAGAAATCTGAACTTGAGAAAAATATTGGAAAATATGCAGCACAATGCGTTTTCATTTCTCCAGATGACGCAGAAAATTTTCATTTTAGCAGTTCAACACCGCTACTTTTTTATTGTCTGTATGTCTGTGACCCTCTATGTGATACAATATAATGGACTCAGTCACTGGCCCACTACATTTATGTGCCCTGCATACACATCTGATTTTGATGGAAAATGTCTCAAATTTGATCAGCCTGAAGACCAAAAGAAATGCATCAATCAGACACAAGATTAAAACCAGCGACCTAATGTTATGTTGGTCCTCCTTTTTCTGCAAAAACAGCTCCGTCAAACTGTCATCCACTTGTATTCTCGGACCCAGGGTTTACCAGCAGAACATTTCTCGGAGCCTCATATTCCCTCCACCGGCTTGTTTTCTTCCAACAGTGAGTGCATCCTGGTGCCTTCTCTTCTCCAGGTAAATGGTGCACATGTACCTATACGCATCACAGATGAGAAAATGGGACTCATTAGACCAGGTTACCTTCTTCAGTTGCTCCCAGATCCAGGTCCATCGCTCGTGTGCCTATTGTTGATGCTTATGGCAGTGGACTAGGGTCAGAATTGGCACTGTGACTGCAATTGTAAGGTGCTATAGGCAGCAAGTTGTGATGCATCGTGTGTTGTGACACATTTTTCTGGCAAGTATCATAAAAATTTTCTGCAACTTGTGCTACAGTCACCCTTCTGTTAACTTGGATCAGACAGGGTAGCCCTCATTTCCCAACAGCCAGTCACTGGTTCATGGTTTGTCCCTCTTTTCACCACAGTCAGTAGGTACTCACCACAGCTGACTGGGATCACCCCAGAAGCCTTGCTGCTTCAGAGATTCTCTGACCACTTGGCCTTAACGATGTGGCCCTCGTCACAGTCGCTCACGTCCTATTTCTCCCACATCAAACTCGTTCACAATGAGAACCAACTGTTCGCTTATCATCTTACGTCTGTCTGCAGTCCTTGACACACACCTTTGTTACATGGTAATCAATATTATTTGCTTCATGTGAGGAGTTCTAATGTTCGTGCTCGTCTGATCAGGTGAGTCTGTGATAAGGTGTCATATCCCCCCCAAACTGGACATGCAGTTATCTACTACATTTTGTTTTTCAATTATGGTTTTGAATATCTCTTAGCCTGTTGTGTGGAGTGTCTTAATCAATTGGCTTGCATAAGTATTATTTTTCAGGTGGTTTTTATGCCCCCGCCTTTCAAAAAGGAAAGGGGGCATTATGTCGACACCATGTCCGTCCGTCGTCTGTTGACTTTTCGTTTCTGTGGGATAACTATAGAATCCCTCGTTGGATTGATGCCAATTCTTAATGATGTATTGGGAGTGGCTCGAGGAGAACCTTCCTTTCGAAAACCAGCGTTGTGTGATATCTAATATGGCCGCCACAGCAGCCATCTCAATATGCCCTTGATCAACATACAGGTGGGGGCATATGCCACGCTCTGCGTTGCTCTTATTAGACATGTGGAAATTGGTCATTGATGCTGTGTGTTTATGAGAGAGACCGCGAGAACACAGTTTTGTTTGGTCATTGATGCTCTGTGTGTGTGAGAGAGACTGCGAGAACACAGTTTTGTTTGGTCATTGATGCTGTGTGTGTATGAGAGAGACTGCGAGAACACAGTTTTGTTTGGTCATTGATGCTCTGTGTGTGTGAGAGAGACTGCGAGAACACAGTTTTGTTTGGTCATTGATGCTGTGTGTGTATGAGAGAGACTGCGAGAACACAGTTTCGTTTGGTCATTGATGCTGCGTGTGTGTGAGAGACTGCGAGAACACAGTTTCGTTTGGTCATTGATGCTGCGTGTGTGTGAGAGACTGCGAGAACACAGTTTCGTTTGGTCATTGATGCTGCGTGTGTGTGAGAGACTGCGAGAGAACACAGTTTCGTTTGGTCATTGATGCTGCGTGTGTGAGAGACTGCGAGAGAGCACAGTTTCGTTTGGTCATTGGTGCAGATTGTATTTGCTGCATCATATATTACCACAAAGGTCTTGTATCTTCTAAATTAAATTCCATATAAATGGACAAAATCATTTTAGTGACTGGCAGCATAAATTAATTTCTTGAGCTCTTGGAAATTTCTTAACTGAAGCAGGAGCTCATGAATTACTGGGCTGCCTCTAAGACTGTATTTTATCAACAGGCAGTGTTTCAATGTCTCATTTATTATTTATTTCGACAATAGGGTGGTGATAGTTGGCATGATTCTCAATTTCATAATGATGCAGAATCAAAAATGGTGAGAAAACGAAGGCAGTTGGCAAGAAAGGGCCTACATGCTTATTTTTTAACTGTGATTTTCATAGTTCTCTTGCCAGTAATCATTTCTTTCAAACCTATGCGGGCACAATTCAGGAAGTGCGTCAGTGGAACGATGCTGCGGGTTGTTCCTTAAGGAGAAGTACTTTTTCTAATATGTATGTGGTGGATATTTAAAATCGCAAAATGTAAACTGTGGTATATGTAAACTTAATTTCGATTTTGAATGTTCTCCTGTTATATCTTTGTTTCCATTTCCTAAGCTTAATGATAATAATATTCGTTTTCTTTCTCCAGAAACATACAATATCACTTGTTTTGAAAATATGGTTTGCAACCCGGTTGCAAATGCTGATCGTAGTGATGTAGATCCTGATACAAACATCATATATGTAATGAAGGACCCTTGTAGATATTTCAGCGAAAAACATTTTGAACATTTGATTAGAACTCTTCCATCTTTTTATGGACTCTTTTATCTCCATCCTCAATAAGTGTTTCCCCTCAGTGTAAATAAAAAAACCTGAAAACAGGACTTTTCCAAAGCATGTTTTACCACTGGATTACAGAAGTCTTCAAAGAAAAAAAATAGACATTATGAAAAATTCTTAATTAACCCTACACAACTAAATCAATCTGACTACAAAACATATAAAAATAAATTTACTCATCTCCTTAGATCAGCAAAAAGAAAGATATTTTACTGACAAATTCATGGCTTCCTCAAATAATACCAAAGAAACATGAACTATTATGAATGAACTATTACATAAAAAGAAATCTGTGACAAAAAATCCATTTTGTTTATCTGATAGAGGGAAAACACTTACAGACTCATATGAAATTGCATGTAGATTTAATGATTTCTTTGTCAATGTAGGAGCCTCCCTGGCAAAAAAAAAAAAAAAGGGAAAAAAAACCCGGGTGGTACTCCCCTTGACTATATTGATGGATGTTTTCCTACATATAACATCTTTGATCAGCCTGATGTAAATGAAGTTATAAGCATTATTGAGAAACTCAAATCAACCAGTTCAGGACACGATGAAGTCAAAACCTCTCTGTGAAAGAGGTCAAATATTCAATAGCAGAACCCCCTAACATTTATTTTTTCCTTGTCATTGGAGACTGGTGCAATTCCAAGTGATCTCAAAATTGCAAAAATCATCCGCATATTCAAATCAGATGATCCAAGTCCCTTTACAAATTATCGCCCAATTTCAATACTACCCTGTTTTTCAAAGATCCTTGAAAAATTAGTTTACAAAAGAATTCTACAACATATTAATTCAAATAATATAATATACAACCATCAATATGGCTTCCGCAAGAATCATTCTGCTTATATGGCTTTGTTGGATCTTTTTGAAAAAACCTCTACTGCTCTTGACAATAATGAATACGCTATAGCAATTTTTTTGGTCCTATCAAAAACGTTTGATACAGTGAACCACAAAATATTGCTATCAAAACTACATAGATACGGTTTCTAAGGTATATTTTTCAATGGTTAAAAAGCTACATTACTGATAGGCAACAGTACGTTCATTTTAACAACACGGTAACATTGTCGTGCGGCGTGGCCCAAGCTCAATTCTGGGTCCGTTATTATTTTTAATTTATATCAAAGATCTTGCCACAGTTCCAAGTACAATTTTACCTCTCTTATTAGGAGATTATACAAATCTTCTTTTTTCTAATAAACACTTAAAAACTCTTTAAAAGAGGCCAGCTTGGGCCTACAAGCTTATTCAAAATGGTTCAAATTGAATAAACTGTCTCTTAACATTAAAAAAAAAAAAAAAAACCAAGTTCATACTATTTTCAGGTAGGAAAAACTATAACCTGGATGAAGCCAAGCTCTTTATTGGAGACTCCGAAAATAAAAAAAGTATCCTCTGCTCGCTTTCTTCATGTTTGATGAAAATTGTACTCGGAAAGAACATATTGGTTTTGTGGCAAAAAAAGTGTCTAAGTCTCTGGGTATCATCGGAAAGATCCGTTCATTTCTTAATAGATCCAGTTCACTTGTTTTGTATTATAGCTTAATATATCCATACCTAATTTATTGTAACATAGTGTGGGCCAATACCAGCCCAGCCAAACTCAATGAACTTCACTTACTGCAAAAAGGATTTGTTAGAGCTGCCACAAACTCAAACTCTAGCGCTCCATCCTCTCCACTATCCTAGCCATATTTGATATCTATATCATACAAATAAGTACTTTTATTTATAAAGTAATTCATCAAAATCCAGAACTGCTCAATCACTTTCAACAATATTTTTGCAGAAATTTTAGTTTTCACTCATATAAGACAAGACAAGCAGAACGCCTGCATCTTCCCCTCTGCCACACCAGCAGAGGGCAGTACTCTATCAAATAAAAGGGGAGTACATTGCGGAATGAACATCACAATCTTGCTGACAATAGACTGTTCTTGAAATTGGTCTTTTGGTCTCCTAGGACCAGTTCATTTGTGGTGCAATATATGTTAGCTGTTATTTCTTTTCATTAGTTTGTTCTGGTTTACCTTTATTTTTATTATTATTATTATTATTTTTCTCATCTTTTTTGTGTTGTTTTTTTCTGACGTCCTGTATTTTATCGTTCTCATCTTATTTTCAATTACTTAGCCTTTATTTTTTCCACAGGATGTACATTAATTTCTGTCTTGACTAAGCATTTATAAGGTCAGGGTGAGGCCGCTCTATAAGCCCTTTCGGGCTTCAGACCGCACCTGCACATTTTTTTTTCTTTTCAACTCACTCTTCTAGAGTGATCTGTCTCTTGTCATGTGTTTTTCACAAATAGAATAAATGCGATGTCTGGGGAAAAAAAAAAAAAAAGATGTACATACTGTAAAAGCAACCCCAGATGTGAATGTTTCAGAAGTTGCAAGGTTCACTGTTTGGATATCCATCTGCTGGACAAACTTTTGCGGCTGTAAAGTTATATAGTGACTTTTAAACACCTTCAACTAGGGGAGTGATTGAGGTTTTAGAAATATTATCTTTTGGCTGGCAGGTTTAGGGGGCCCTTATAAGGCAATTTTGATATTATGAACTGAAGTTAGCATTATTTTTTTGTGACTTTTTTTTTTTAAACAATGATTGGCTCGGTCACACATTAGGCAGTGTTGCTCGCTGATTGGTCCGTATGACAGCTGGGAATGCAGTTGACCTCCCCTTGCTCAGCTCTCTGCAGCAGAAGGCCCAGGCAGCTTTGAGCACCAGTATTTAAGAGCAAATCAACATTTAGTCTGGAGTGGGCCAGACGTGTGGGCGCGGGAAGGATCCGGAAAGGCTGCAGAGGGCTCCACTGCTTTAGAGTTTCAATGGGGATTGTCTCACTGGTTGTTTCAAGGGCATCACTTTACACTGGAGCTGTGTCACTAAAGATTAGAGATGCAACCAGAGACGGCCCCCCTGCACGGTGACGGACAGGGCTGGGGTTCACCTGGCACGCTCATCAAGTCGTTTTGATACCCCCTTCTCCCCGAGACCAGATGCTGTGGGAGTCTCCAGTTGCTGATTAGTGTGTCGAAGCACTGTCCTACAGATTTGCAAGGAGAAAGGGCTGGCACAAGTCCCTGGCGTTCGGACATAGAGTGTGCAGATATGTGTGTGTCAGAAGTGGCGTTACACTTTCTGATTGTCCGTCATTGTGACGGACAGGGGCATAAAAATTCCGTTATTATCAATTATTATCTGTCATTGTAATTTTATATTTTTAAATGATAGTAGTTTATTTTTTAATAAAACAATAATTTATGGATTACACATTAGCTGATGCCAACAGTGATTCATTTAGACACACTACTTTGCGCTCTGTGTTAAATACAGCACTGCATGGATTTTCGAACTTACTGCTGGATGAACTTTATAAAACATCACAAATGATTTCTCTCCCCACACAGTAACAGTGTGCAAATGAACAATGCTTTCAGTTATTGCTGGGCTTCACTAAGCCTAGCAACCGCAGTCTCGTCCTACATTCGGCTTGAGTCTCTCGCCTCTTGGTGGTACTGACATTCCTGTGCCGTAGTCAGCCATTATTCAATCAACATGAACTGATGAAAGTCATTCGCGGAATGCAAGTCATTGCACATTAAGTTAATCAGTTTCACATGCATTATGGTGGATTTCCCCACAAGTGACACGGAAATTGATTATGACTCGGGAATTCTCACGCTTGTCTTTACTGAAGGATTGAAAACAATGGAATGGCATAAAGAAGTTTCAAATGGTCATGAAACACATGCATTGTTTCCAACCCCTGAGTAAAGAGAAACACAAGAAGTCCGGAGTCGTAATCGCTTTCCACAGTGAGGTCCACCTTCACGCAAGTGAAACTGAAACTTCAATGCACAAGGATTTTAATTCCGCGTGAGAATCTCATTAATAAGCGTTCATTGAATAATTGCGGACTACGGTGAATAAGCCTAAAAAATGCGTGAGACCTATGACGAATGTGTGAGACTTGGCATCTCCGTCATACAGATCAAAGACAATGCTTGAGACAATTGGCTCTAAATTCTTGGCGGAGCGCAGGGTGGCGCAGTGTGGCGTAGCCCATGCAGTGGTAATTTTGTCCGGTGCAACACTGTGCACAGCCACTTTGGCAATTAGGTAGATGGACATGCACCGAGATGGGTGTGGTGGCGTAGTAGGGGGAGGTGTCACATATTCATCATGACTCAGTGACAATTTTGTGGATAAAGGGTTCGCCGCAAGTGCGCAGAGAGCTCGCCAACTCCACCCTGGTTTACTTTCTGTGCAGTGGTAATTTGGCTGACTGGCGCACAGTGTGCACACATCACTGAAACCTCAGAGGCAGGTTTCCAGAATGGCAGGCACATTTCAATGCAATAAATAATTACAGCAACCACTATTTAATGTTACTATCTGAATCAGCACAAAAATTATAGTATCTATATTGATTGTCCTGATGTCAGATCAAAGAGAGAGAGAGAGAGAGAGAGAGAAATGTGGGCTTGTGAGTGCGTGTGTTGGCTATGTGGGTATGTGTCCTTCAGCTGCTTTCACTCCGGGTGCGAAACGAATTTTTCGCACAACTGATTACATTCAAAGTCAATGCAAAGACGTGAATACACGCGTGTATTCGCGTCTTTGAATTGACTTTGATTATAATCTTTCGTGCGAAAATTTTGTTTTGCATCCAGTGTGCTAGCGGCTGAACCTAAGTGACAATAACATGTTTTGTCATTTTTACCTGGGGAAAGGAATGCAGCCTGATTGCTATGATCTCGTACTGAGGTAAGATCACATATTGATATTAAATGTGTAAAGTATCTTGCATTGTTGTCCATGCATGTTAATTCCAAAATTTTAAGCAGCAACAGGGTGTAATAATAGGAACACGCAATCCATTGTTTCTCTTCCCAATGATGCAGGCAGAAGAAATAAATGAGCAACCGTCGTATTTCATACCAACTTCATAAGTTTGAATGATCTGAAGTAGTTTCGTTTTGAAATTCCATTCAAGTTCGCTAATGGTAATAATTCACTAATGCCCTACCTAGCCAGCTAACTCATATTAGTAACGCTTAATATAGACGTAAGCGGAGCACAAAACATGCCTGAAGCAGCAAAGTAAAATGCAACATTCACGCATCATGCAGGTATAGGACAGAGGCTTCTCTATTCCAACATGTTAAAGGTGAGGAGAGAAGCTCATTTGATTGGTGAAGATTTGACTCGGCTGTATTAAACCCACTCATGCCTTCTCTCCTCCCTCTGTGCCACTTGCACCAGCAGGAGGGACAGAGGAGTACTTGCGCCGAGCTGCATCGGGCATGAAATTGCAAAATACACTCCCCCTATTCGCTGTGCTTGCGTCTGGTCAACGAATTTAGAGTCCAGTATGACACCCACCACCAGTTGGACGGGGGTGTGAATTACATTCTGTCAAAATGACGGACGGCCCTCAAAATATTCCGTCATTGTTAAAAAAAGATCTGTCAATGACGAAAAATATTCAGTTAACGCCACCTCTGGTGTGTGTGTGAGAGCAGATGATTGAGAAGGACGGAATGACCCTGGAATCAGGAACACAATTCTTAAAGGGGATGTGCTGGCTTTTGCTCAAGTCATATTTTGTCTGAATTAAATTCACTCCTAAGTCTTTATGCTGTTTCATTTTTTTCAGGGCACCGTTTGAGTGCCCTTCAAGCTGATCTGTGGGAGTTCACTTTAATTTCCCTCTGGCGCAGATTTTACTGGAGCACAATGTTAAAAAAAAAAATAAAATGAAATAAATAAATAAAAAACTCAGGCGCCAGGTTGCTTTTACTGCCTAATGTCTGGTAAATTGTTCTTGTGAAGGTTCATTCACTGCTTAGAGATGGGCTGAGGTGGCCAAACTCAGTTTAAACTCCAGGGAGGCGAGGAAGGGCAGCCATGAATTTCCTGCCCAATGACTGCATCCGTCTCTGTGCCAGCACTGCAGTGCTGTTCTCAGTACCTGCCATTACCTCGTGCTCTGCCTTATAAACCCGCTTTGGATGATTCATGCGAAACAACTTTTGAGTCAAGTAAGCCAGACGGTGCATATTATTGTTTAAAAGTTCAGGTAATATCCCAGCGTGCGAACACAGCTAAAATACCTGCAGCAGGTTGTCACGGAGAGCCGTTAGCGGTATATCAGTTACCCTGTAGTGTTGAAACTTCGGGGCTGGTGCGCCATGTCTATGATTGCCGCCTTCACAGTAAGTGCTCTGAAAGCTTGCTGGAGGATACAGCTGAGAGAGAAAGTGAAAGATCAGAGGCGTAACATCTGCTCTCTCTGTTTGCAGTTTATCCGGCTAAAAACAGCAGAAGGAGGCAAATGGCTCATTTTAGATTGACTGAAGTTTCGATCCTCAGAACCCAGGGGTCCCGCCTTCTCATCTGCAGCGCTGGGTGTATATTTTTCTGCAGGGCTGTTTTCTGAACGTTCCTGTAGTGGTGCTTGACGGGAGCACCGCATCCTCTGGCTGGAGGAAGTGAAGCCCGAGGGCTGCTTTTACTGTTTAAATAGCGTTGACCGTGGACAGTCAGCAGGGAGAGACTGGACCTGTGGGTGTGCGTTTGAAAATAAATAAACCGGTGCTTATGCAGATGAGTAATGCTCTATATTTTCTGCTTCATGAAGTAGTGCAGTCCCTGTTACTGCAGTAATGCGACCCAGCAATGGCAAAACTATTAACTTTCGGTCTGGCACTGTTGGTCCCTTCAACAGGTTACTGCAGCAGTAGTTCTGAGTGTTGGTCATGAGGTCCTCTTGTGTATGCTGGGGTTTGTTCCAACCACATTTTTTTAGCTTGAAACAGTGACAAGCTGTTAATCTTTCTTACCAGGGACATTTCACACTCTGAAGGATTATTTACACTTTTAAACCGCATTCGGTCTCTTGCGTTTGACGCAGTTAAGTAGGCTTCTCGCTGATGAAACTATCTCAAAGCCACTGAAAAACAACCATTTTGGTTGGTAATGGTATTGAAAGACGAGGGGAATAATGGCAAGCCAAGCCTGCATTCAGGTTAAACGAATGTGCTCAGCAACGCATTATCATCACAATGTGTAACTTTCCACCTGCGATTTTGAAAGTGATTTGGCTTGTTTTCAGGGAGATTTTTTCATTTTTAAATTTGGAAAATTGAGTATTGGGGGTGAGTTTTGTCCACAGTAAACTATCAGGTGGATTGTCTTCAAACTGGCAGGAATTATTATCACAATGTAAAAATCAGCACTTGTAATTCTGGAAGTGATTTGACTCCTTTTCAAGGAGATTTTGTCATTTTTCGACTCAGTGTTTGGGGTATCATTTGAGCACACAGAATATGGTGATGGATACTTCAGTTGAATGTAGTGGGTGTGTCTTAGGTCCTGTCTGCGAAAGGCATATCTCTCCTTATGACCCTGTGGTTTCACCATCATCTTTAATTTTGTTATTCAAAACTGTTGCTGCTCAGCTGTTTTTATGACCGATGGGGTATAATCATAGTGAGGGTATCTGTCCATCTGTCTCTCTCACGTTTTGCACAGGCCAGTAGGGCTCTACGGCTATTCATATTCATTTATATTTGACCTTTGACATAGATGCAGTGACCTTGATCTTGGAAATTTTTTTGCTAGCTGTTTTGTCAGAAATTAATGACAGCAGCAATGTGAAACTGGCCACATGAAAAGTGCATTGGATGGACCTGTGCATCGTCCGCTTGTATTTGACATTTGACAATAGACCTTAACACTTTATGACCATCAGTACCTTTTTTATGACCATCAGTACCATCAGTACATCAGTACTAAAAAGCGTATTTCAGAATGTTTTGATTTCGCAGCAATGACACGTGATAATTCTAGGTGGTAATTGTGCAAGAAGTAAAGTTTTGGTCAGTGTATGTCACTGTGATCCATTTATGCTAATAATGCAAAAAAAAAGTTTGGTTCAAATTAGGCTCCTGTTATCTGCAGGCTCTATATCAGGCATTCATATGCACCTTCATGATGATTCGGATCTGTTTGATGTAAAGGCAATGCCGAGGGGTCTTAAGTCCCTTGCACATCAAGTTTGCAAATGTGAGCAATAAATCAGTTTTTGTTATGCGGGGCACATAGCTTATAGCTCTTGCTGATGGAAAGAACCCAGCAAAAACCAGCATATATGGGGGTCCCCTTGACCAATGTTAAGAAGCCATTTTGTTGTTGGGTAGAATATGGGTCGGTGTCCGTGGGTAATTGTGTTTTTTCTGCGTTTGGGGCTGCGGGAGGAAGCTGACACTGAAGTTTTCTGAGGGTGAATCAATTGGTCCTTATGCTAGTTTCACCACCATTTGTCGTTTTACACTGCATGTGTTCATTTGTAGCTGATGGACACAGTCATGTTCAAATTCTAGTGTGAATGGTCGGGGCTGGTTGTGGTTTTAGGATGTGTTGTTTGGTCAGTATAAGTGGAAACTGCTTGTGAAATGGAGGAAACCGTCTGAGAGAGCCCCAGAGTGAGTGGAGGGGGCGGAAGAAATGCCCCCCCCCCTCCCCCAGATACTCCCCCAGCACCAACTGTCTCTCTCTCTCTCTGTAAATAAAAGATGAGCTTCACTGCAGGGATGGATGGGTGCATGGATTCTGTCCTGTATTTGCCTGCGCTTGCTCTGTCACTCTGAAGGCTGATGTGTTAGGACTTAGCATAAAATTAGAAAGTGAGCAAATACATTTTCTGATTTGGCATCATCCTTCGCTTAACATTTGAAGAAATGCTGTAGCAGTTCCCCACAGAAGCACTAATCCCCAGAGAAGCTAGCATTTCAGTGGTGCGGCACTGAATGACCGTCATGATGGCGTGATGACAGCAGGCTGGATCCATCCCATCCACTGGTCGCATTTGCGCACTGATTGTAAATACACTGCCAGCCATCATACAAATGCGTCATCATTGCATGCACATGGGTTTCAAAAGGAGCAGACAGTTAAAACTATGCGGAGGTGCCGAATAGCCATCAAGTGTTCTGGCACATGTAAAAAAACCGATTGCCCAAATCGGGCAAGTAGCTATTTCTATGGTAAGCTTGGGTCTTTTGTCATTCAAACACCTTAAAATACTACAAAACGAGTGAATCAAAGTTTCAAAAACATTATTTCCAGGTGAAAAGAACACACATTCAGGATTTACATGCACATTCCTTCAACCTTTTTCCTTGCACAGTGCGCGTTACTTACAACTACGGGTGGCATGCGGCGCTGGCCAGTCCTGTGCATGAGGCGCGCAGCGTGCAACTTATGTGTTGATTTGTTCCCATTCCTGCTCACCGTGTATAAAACATTTTGGAGTTAACTTCAGTTAGCTCCTTGAACGATCAGGTCAACTGCATGCTCCGGCGAAAGTGCATTCAAGCTCCTTGCGCTTTTTAATCAGTGCAATATCCCCTCATTTTCTTCCAGACACGCAACACTCCGCAAGCAAAACTAATAGTAGACCACCGGTCCTGGGTCCCCTGGTGAAGGAAAGTGTCCTTTACACTTAATCGTCTGAAAAATGCTTACAGCCTTAATAGAAGGTTAGTACGTACATGTACACTTGCAAACACGATTCCCAGGTCTCTGCCTGACGAACGAAGACGATTACTTTTTTGTCCGTTGACGCTGCCTTTTGCCAGGGTCATGGTGCACACATAATCATGTCAGCAGGCAAGCTCTCAGGCGCTGTCACGCCAACTTTTCTTTTTCTGAGAACTGGGGTCAGATCATTTATAAGAACTAATTAAAAAAAAAAATGCATCGCTCTGGGTCAGGTTTTCGATGCATTGATTTTACTCGCAGTTTTCGCCTTTGTTTTGAGGTGGAAGGTGTTCATTTCCATTCACCAGGCGGCACTTTCTATTTTTTCGATATTTTTTTATTTCCAGTCATGAGAGGTCAGCACTAGCGTTTGTTTATGTGGGTCGTCAGTTTTGTGTTGTAGAGGAAAAAAATGACAAAAAAAACAGGTTAGTTTCCATCATTTAATTTTATTAGTGCGTATTATTTTGAAATAAGCCATAAAATTTCATGAATTTTTATGCCCCCGTAAACGAAGTTTACGTAGTTTTCACCTGTCCGTCTGTCCGTCCGCCCCTCTGTCTGTCCGCACTTTGCCATGGCTATAACTTTTGATCAGCTCATGATAGGACTTTGATACTTGGCATATGCATTGCTTCAGAGAAGGCATTTCAGATGAGGTCATGACTTTTGACCCTGTGACCTTGACCTTGGAGCATGACGTTTGGTGACAAAAACTTTAACATGGGCCATAACTTTTCATTAGCTAGTAATAGGCATTTGATACCTGGCATATGTACTCCTTAGGATAAGGCCTTTCTGATGAGGTAATGAGTGTTGACCTTGTGACCTTGACCTTTAACCTTTGATTGACTCATGATAGGCTTTTAATGGTTAGAATGTGCATGTTATGCACGGAGGCATCAGTGTTTCACAAACATATCTTGTTCTGAACAAATTATTGCCAGAAACAATATTTAAAGAGCTTACTCATGAAAAAAGTGCATAATTTTGGTGGCCTATTTTTCCACTACTTTGGTAATGTCTATAACCACATGCGTCGAAAATTAGGTCAGTTTCTTTTGGGACCATCATCGGTAAACAGTGGTAATAAGAAAGTTGTTTTCTTTGCTTGTTGGCATTTATCTCTGAAAGTATTTAGATTTTCCATCAGCATAGAATCTAGTCCTTGCAAAGGCCTGATATAATCTGTCTTGTTTCAGGAACAGTAAGGTTGACGGGCAGTTTATTGGTATAAGTGTGTGGGAAACTTGATCCTCCTTCCTACATCATTATACTGAAATGACCAGGCTCTTTCAGTTTTTACTGCACTGGCATACAAAGAAAGATGCCACTCATTCATCCTGATGGCGGAGGCTGCCATACATGGCGCCAACCTGCACATCAGCAGTGTGGGGTTCAGTGTCTTGCTCACGTTCGACACGCTTTGCGTGCCATGCCACATGATGTAAGTGAAGAAGTATTGATAGATTGTCTTAAAACAAGATGTGCTCACAAAAGTAGAGAAGAAAGTGAAATAAAAGAGGTTCAGTTCACCAATAAAATCTGGTATACAAGCAATATTTTTGGAGATTCGTGTGTTTTAAAACTTACATATGACTTGCTGTGTAATGTGTTGTAGTGTTGTATTTTTTAGGGCAAGTAAAATTCCTCTTTGGGCAAGCGTTTTGCAACTTTTCGAAAGTTTGCTTGCCCGACCGGGCTAGTGCTGAAAAAAGTTGTCGCACCCACGCGTTAAAACATTTTTTCCGAAAATAGTTTCTGTCATTTTACGCAGTTCTTACCTTGCTGATGTGTATTCAAGTGCTCATTTTTATACGCCCGTCGTAAGACAGACGGGACGTATTATGGAAACATGATGTCTGTCTGTCTGTCTGTCTGTCCGTTGCTTGTGTTCACAATAACTCCGCCAATTCTCAATCGATTTCATCCAAATTCACTCAGCATGACCATATCAGGTGGAACTTTCATGAGTTCAGAAATCAGCCTGATTGGATCACCCTTTTTCTCAAAATTAACAATTTAATGCAAACTGTTGCATGACGGGCGTATATTGCTGTCTCTGACTGCTCTTGTTTCTGATAAGTTTGGTTTCATTCACTTATTTTTTACCATACAGTGATGATGTGACCATGATTGACAGATGTGATTGACAGCGACTCTAAGGGAAGAAGTCACCTGCTGGCTAATATCTGTGAATTATTCAATCCGGGAATGCAACTGTTGAAATAAGATTTATGCTTAAGTTGCCAGGTCCCAGTATAAATGAATATTACCCAAAGTGATTTTGAAAGTGCAAAAAAAATTGACAGTGGAATTGACTTCGTTTGAACAAAGCTTCATGTACTGTTCCCAGGGATGTACTCGCTTACAGGTAAAGCCAGTTCAATCGGTAGCTAGCAAGCTAGTTTAAGGATCTACTAAAGGTCACTGTAAGTTAAGCAGCATTGTGATTCAGTTACAAGTCACCTGCTTGGCTCGCTAGCGAGGTAGTTTGAACAAATGTTAAAGCACATAATGGCGGATTATCCATTTACTCAGACCGTATTTAGCTACTTTTTTTTGAAGGAGTCTATGAGGTACCTTAACCATTGTCAATGTCTCAGCCACACAGTACAAGTATGTAGAGAGTACAAGTATGTAGAGGCTGGCAGCAGCGTTGGACATCAGCATGGACATCCAATATAACTAACCCTTTCACAAGCTTTCAACAAGTAACAAGCTGTCCTAAGACGGGGCTTTAAATAGACCTGAAGTTTGGTTACATTTCCTAATGCAACAATATGGAGTGTATTCGGCTAACAATAATGTTTGATGTTACTAAGCACACTCCCAGTTTCTAGTCTAACACAGAAACAGCCAGCCAGGCTACATAAAATGTTCAGGGGATGTTCTTGCAAATGAGTAGGGCGGGTGAATGGGCGGGACCTGGATACTATGGCTGAACTCCCCGATCACTACTGTGCAGACTCTGGCTTCAAATATGCTATGCAAGATGGCGGAATCCGTATGAGAGATGGCTCCATTTTTGTACAGCGTTAGGAAACGGAGACGCATTGTCCATGTATATACGCAGTCCATGGCCTCTGCCCAGAAACGTATTTATTTGGGCCTCCACCAACAATCAGAGCTAGAGGCACTCCTAGAATGCAAACCTCCGACAAGGCAGCACAGTTCAGTTATCGCGTGTCATACGATTTCAAGATGGCTGCCATGGCGGCCATGTTGTTTGACTGATTGCGGTCAAAATGAATAGGGTCCATCCCTGATGTAATAGAGACCCACCCACAAAACTTCAGAGATATCTGTTCATTACTTTCTGAGTTATCTTGTTCACAAACAAACAGACAAACAAACGGCACCGATCACATAACCTCCTGCCAACTTTGTTTGGCGGAGGTAATGATACTGGCATTACTGGTGCAGCTTGTGCCATTGGCACGGTAGCCACTGCAGTCTGAATGGCTGTGTTATGAACACGCAAGCACACACACTCATGGTCAGTTATGCCCTCCCTCCTCTCTTCTTAGTAGTAATTCTGCTGCTGCTGCCCCTCTCCTGGGTTCCTGTTCTGCTGTGTCACTGCAGAGGGTTGGGCAGAGAGGGGTTCTCCTCCTAGGAATGGTCCTATAGAACAGAAATATGAGACTTGGTGAGAATGTCTGTTTTTGCTGCAGTTGTTTGAATATCCTACGATTTAGTACAAGTAATTACAGCATGGGGTGCTACTATCCAGAGCTAAATACACAGCTTTACTGGCAGTGATCTGAACAAGAACATCCTTACACAGCTGGATATTTTAATGAAGCAATTCAGATTAAACACAGCACTCGTGGGTACAGGGGTAAAACCCATGCTGAGGATAAAATCATTGAGCACCAAGGCCAGATCCCATACTAGTACACTGCTCTGCTGCCCAGTGTATATGCTTCGTGAATAGTCTTATGTTCAAAGTGTGTGATATACTGTACACAGAATACCACTACTTGTCTGTCTTCTTCATGTCATTGGTTTGAAATGGGTGGATTTTTATCCCCCGCCAAGATATGAAGAGAAGCAGGAGATTATGCAATAGAGCTAGTCCTTCAGTCTGTCTGTCCACCCATCTGTCTGTATAATTGTGGACAAGTTTTCTCAGAGACTCCCTAAATCAGAGGTGGGCAGCGAGGGCCGTATCTGTCCCTGGTTTTCACACCAACGTCTGGTCTTTAATTAGTTGATTGTCTCAATTAGCAAAACCATTTATGAAATCTGACGTTTCATGCGCATTTCTTTAAATTATCATGAAACTACAAAGACTAGTCTTGTCTCCCTTTATAAAACATTTTCCTTTAATCGAATCATTGCGAAAATCTATATTTTTGCATGCAATCAATTAACTCAATTAGTCAGGGTAATTGATAGGAATAAAAACCTGCATACACACCGGCCCTCCAGGACCGTGATTGCCCACCCCTGCCCTAAATGAATGAAGGTGTGTGTGTGTGTGTGTTACCGGTGTTGATCTTGATTGGGTTAGAAGATGGGATTCCATGTTGACGGGGCGCAATAATGACAATATTGTCTTGTATATATATTTTTTTAATTGTATACACATATGAAAGTATGTGGGATACTATGGTCTTTTGCATCTGCATCCCTACAGGATTCTTGTAATCACTCTACAGGCGTCAAATTAAATCTGATTGTTCTTATATTGGGTGGGATTATTAGTGGTGGTAAGGTTTCACCACCCATCGATTTTGGTTCAGATCTGCCAATACAAAGAAGAGATTTTGTCCCAGTACAGGGGATACACCTGTGGTCATTGACCACTGAATTTTCTCTCCCCCCCTTTTTTTTTCGCTTTGTTATATTGGTTTAGGGTTAAGTTTGCATGGAAGCATCTCTTCATTTCTTCTGCTGGTGACTGTTTTAGCTTTTTTGAAGTCATGATGCAGAAACCACAACATATGAGCATTTCCAGGCATTTCGCACCGTTCTCATAAATAATACATTCTGCATCATCGTTTTCATTGTAACACTCCAAGTGGGCTGTCTTCCCAGAGGATGATCAAATTGACCATCTCCTCGCTGCAAGCTGTTCGCTTTCCTGCCAGATTAGGTTGCGTCTGCATTGGCCAACACACGTAGGGAATAGAGCAAAGCCCCTGCGAGCCTGCCCAAGCGTCTGGAACACCCTGTCATCCAAAGGGCATCCATTCAAACCCGAATGCTCCGTTCTGCTGCTGCAGCTGAGCACCATGACACAGAGCTGGAGGCGGTGGCTGCTCGCCACCAGAATTTTTCCATTGTGACATACCTGTATTCTGGAACACCGTGGCCACCTCTAACCTTTCGGCTCATAGCCAGCTGCTTCCAAGGCTTTAAGCACTGCCAAAGCATCTGCTTAACCGCCTGCTGGGAGCACAAATTTAGATATTGCTTACATCCTGTGCAGACACAAGGGGGTTGTGTCATTTCTGGTGGTATGACAAAGCGTCTTAACTACCTCCCAGTTGAACTGGGAAAGCATAAAATGCAAACCAAAAAAAGCCTTTGCACTGAAAATACTCCTTTGCGCCGCCTTTTTTTTCTTTGTTTTACAGCCAAGTCTCTTTGGATGATCTGATTGCAAAAAATTTTGAGGGCCAGGTGTTTCAATGAATTGCGTTATTTCAGGATTTATCAGAGCAGAAACAAATCGCTTTGTGTGAAGTTGATACGAGCAGTTTGTTTTCTAAATTTTCTGTTGACATCTTAATCCCAGGAGTACAGGGATATTCTGTGGAATTACTTTGAATCTTTCAGCAGACATTTTAGCTCAAGAGGAGGAAAGCTGTTCAGTCAGATAGAGTGTGCACTGATTTTTAATAGTTGAGCGGTAGTAATCTGGTAAAAAAAAAAACTTCCTGGCTGCAAAGTCAGGTTGAGCCTGGTTCACACTCCTCTCTGAATTATGCCCGTGATCTGGTCCAGTTTGAGGAAACACCCCTCCAAGAAACTAGCTTCAATTGGCTCTGTATGACTTTTCTCAAATAAGTGTGCCTTTGGCACCATCCAGTGGATAATGGTGACATGGCAGGCTTCTTGCCACTGCAGGGTTTTTGTGAGCTGAGGTAACCATGAAATATTCATGTGTCTGAAGTAATGAGACGTCATCATGTTGGCAGTACAGCAGACATTGTGTGCATCATTCAGAGAGTGTATAGGCACTCCTGTGGATGCTGTAGACAACAGAAAGACAAGGCACAGAGCGCTTCCAAGCCTATTCCTGTCCTTTACAGATGGCTTTGCCACTAGGGAAAGGCTAATAAAGCCATAAACTGAATATATTGGACTCATCTCAGAAGTGACATGTGGCTGCAACACAGGTTTCTGTTCAAGGTAAACATGTTTAACATGCAGTGGTGACTTCATTTTCATTAGTTTGGACATCAGAACTAGGAACTGCTGCTACAAGTGCCACTGCCAAAACTGCCACTTCCTGCCGGGGAGATTTGGTTGCAGAAGGTTGGATCACGCAATCAGTGCAAGTGCCCGATTACTTCATTCGTCAGCTTGCTGGTCAGCCAATTGCAACAATTGAATGCAGGCTTCCACTTAATGTCTTTGGCTGAAATACACTGATATTGTAAAGTAATTATTGGTTCTGAACAGGGAAGTATTTGGATAAGTTTCCCCTGGGTTCAGGCTGACTCTGGAGTCCGTCCTGTCGATGTGGCAGCAGGCGGCGAGTGATGCCTTTTGGCACTTGTGTGTGTATGAATGTGTCCTTGAGTCTGTGTGTGTGTTTGTGTGTGCGTGCATTTTTGGTACCTATTAGGGGCCTTTTTTTAATATAAATCCTGACTTCTTCAGGACTATACAGGGACCAAAGCCCAATCCTAATGCAGTATCATCTCTGACGTCCTGGTTCAGGTTAGGGGTCTGATGTGAATTGAGGTTAGGTTAAAGCAAAGAGTCGAATTGCTTTGATTTTGTTATGGGTTGAGGATTAGGGTAGACTTTCCTCAGTGAATGGAAGTCCGTGCAGTGACGCAATTGTGTGTGTGTGTGTGTGTGTGTGTGAGGGAGAGAGAGAGTATTAGTGCGAGAGGATGCTGTGCTGATGGCAGTGAAACAGGAGCGATGGCTCAGGAGGCTGGCACCCAAAGTGGGGGGGCAGGGAGGCTGGGGGTACAGCCACTCCGCAACACTGCAGGAAAGAGGGGACAGCCAAGGTCACATGCATAGAGCTACACGCTGCAGCTCATAGTGCTGCATCAACTACAACTTCTGTATATTGTTATACCTAACCTACAAAATATCCCAGTAAGCCTGCCTGTAATTTCCTAGTTTATCTATTTTTTTTTCCTGCGTCACCTCGTCAAAATGTGCTTCACTGATGGTTTAGCATGTTCATACATCATCATGAGCAGGGTTATTGACCTGAAAAGTTTTTTTTCTTTTGCTGATGGTGTAAAATCAGAGGAGAGCAATCGTAAAGACATATAAATGCTCTCCTTGTGCTGAAAATATGAAGCTCAAAATGAATGCTGCAGCATGGAAATGAATGCAATTTCCTTCACTCAGCAGTATTTGAAAATCTAATCTATTCAGCTAAATCTGCTGTCCCTTGGACAAAATCATCCATTTTCATGAATGATGTGAACATTCATCGTATGATGCAGAAGTATCAGATGAGTCATAGCATGGTTACATGAATCACACTATCAGAAAGTGTGTACTGGTAGTTTAGTCAGACTGCATTTACAGCATGTGTGAATAGCCTTTCACTGTTAATGCATGAACTGCTGCCATGCATTAGTATTTGTTATATAATGTGCATCTTCATATGACACAATGACACTTTTTGAAATGGTGTGATAAATGAAAAATGTGAACTGGGTGTTTTCCCAGGGGGCATGGCTAAATTGGTAATTTTTCAGAAGGGAGGGGGGCTGTTTTTACGGAAACTAGGTGCATCCAAGAAAGCAAGTTTTATCCTGTGGAAACTTGTAGAGATGATACGGAACTCTCCAAGGGAAACAGGTGCCAGAAACTCTCACTTGCTTTCATGTAGGTCGCAGCCAAACTGAGATGTTTTTTGTACTTTCTCTGGAAACAGAACCCAAAATCTGGAGATTACTGAGTTAAATAATCTACATTCTGGTCCATATTGATTGAGATCAAAATTCCATTTGTCGTGGTTGCACCTGCAACACTTGTATCCCATGTTTGTCTGGGGCCTTTAACATGTAGTTCTCAAGTGGCATCATTGATTTAAACGGCCGTATGTCTGACAATGGAGGTATATTCCCACAAGCTTGATACTTTCCTGGCTAACTCCATTAAAATATGCAAGCAGCGAACAAAGATTCTCCCAATCAATGCTGCTTAGATCAATCCTAGGTAATGAAACACTGGAGCAGAGGATGCAGTCTTCCATACGCTCAATGCGGAAAGCATAGCTTCTTTTGAAATACAAGAGATTTCCAAGTGATACAGACTGCCCATCCCTGTAACCTTACTATCAATCAAGCACATTATTCACCCATCCGTCAGTTGCAGTTGATCTATTCAACCTGACAGCAATGGCGAGTGAATCATTTCTATTTCTCATTCCTGGCAACTGAGTTTTTAGAATGGTGTGGACAGCAAGGGCAAGTCGTTGTCCATATCCCTGGTGAAAGTCGCTGGGGTGTTTGAAAAGCTCAGCAGTGGCAAGTCACCAGGGATGTGCAAGAGTTGTTATGAGATGCTGAAGGCCCCGGATGTTGTTAGGCTGTCATGGTTGACACGCCTGTTCAGTATTGCGTGGATGTTGAGTACAGCACCCGTGGACTGGCAAACTGGGGTGGTGGTTCCCATTTTTTTAAAAGGGGACCAGAGCGTGTGCTCCAAATATAAGGGGATCACACTGCTCACTGCTAGGGAATGTCTATGCTAGCGTGCTGGAAAGGAGACTTCACCTGATTGTTGAACCTTGGATTCAGGAGGAACAATTCGGGTTCTGTTCTGGCCATGAAACAGTGGACTAACTTTTTACCCTCACACCAACACTGGAGGGGTCATGGGAGTTTGCTGATCCAGTCTACATGCATTTTGTGGACTTGGAGAAGGCTTATGACCGTGTCCCACGAGGTATCCAGTGGGGGGTGCTGAGGGACCATGGGTCTCCAGGGCCGTTAATTCAAGCAAGCTGCAGTTGTGTCCGCGTTCTCGACATTGTCTGACTCTTTTCCAGTTGGTATTGGACTCAGCCAAGGGTGTGCCTTGTCACCTATTCTGTTAATGATTTTCGTGGACAGGATATCAAGGCGCAGCCGAGGTTTGGAGGGTGTCCAGTTTGGTGGCCTCTGGATTTCATCTCTTCTGTTTGCAGATGATGTGGGCCTATTGGCTTCATCAGGCTGCGACCTCCAACGCACACTAGAGGGGTTTGCAGCTGAGAGTGAAGCAGTCGGAATGAGCATCAGCACCTCTAACTCTGGTTCTATCCTGGAAGAAAGTGGATTGTCCCCTTCAAGTGGGGGCTGAGTTGTTACCACACATGGTGGAGTTCAAGTATCTTGGGGTCTTGTTAATGAGTGAGGGAAGGATGGAGCGTGATATTGACAGATGGATTGCTGCAGCATCTGCAGTGAAGCGGGTGTTATACCGGTCTGTTGGGGTGAAGAAGGAGCTGAGTGTAAAAGCAAAGCTCTCGATTTATTGGTTGATCTATGTTCCAACCCTCACCTATGGTCACAAGCTTTGCATAGTGACTGAAAGAACCAGAACGTGAATACAAGCGGCCAAAATGAGCTTTCTCCGTAGGGTGGCTGGGCTGAGCCTTAGGGATAGGGTGAGGAGCTTGGACATCCAGGAGAGGCTCAGAGTACAACCACTGCTCCTCTGCATTGAGACGAGTCAGTTGAGGTGCTTCGGGCATTTACTCCGGATGCCTCCTGGACGCCTCCCTTTAGGGGTTTTCTGGGCTTGTCCAATTGGGAGGAGGCCCCGAGGTAGACCTAGGGCATGCTGGTGGGATTATATCTCCCGGCTGGCCTGGGAACGGCTTGGGGTCCCCCAGGTAGAGTTGGAGGAAGTGGCTGGGGAGGGGGATGCCTGGGCCTCTCTGCTCAGTCTGGTACCTGCACTACCAGGCTCTGGATAAATGGAAGAATGTTCTGCTATCGTGTTTATTACTGTGACATTGCTCAAAGTTTATGTCACCTTATATGCTGACCATCAGAGATAATTTTGTGGAATAATGTTGCCTGAAACCAGTTTAAACGAATTTTTTTTAGCATCAATAATCATAGAATTAACCTTCAAACATACATTCAGGCTATGCAAGAGTAAAGAAAAAAAAAAAATAGTGTCACCTTTCAGTTGCTGTAAAAAATAGATGTTTTCGGTGTCATTTTTAATTATCCATTTTTACCTCAATTTACTTGTGGGAATGATTTTTTTTTGTTCTCAATGCCTACAACAGTACTTTTCAACCCATGTTCACCAAAAAATTATAGAGAAGTAAAATACTAGGGCACCTTTCAGATGAAAGTGGTGGTGTATAATCATTACTGCAGACTACTTGTATGTAATGTTGTGCCCATAAAACATAGCATACTGGGTTTGATTATTTCTCTTAACGTAAGTGTGATGTTGCTTCAGTAAACCAACATATGTAGAATATGTATTCAACATTTTCGTAATATATATATATATATATATATATATATATATATATATATGTAGATGTATAGCCTTTTCTTCTTTGATCCTACTCAAGGGAAACCTTAAGTAAAAAAGTAAGAGTTTAACGGGAGAATGGCCTGTGCCTCACTGTGATGGCATAAGAACCATACCTTGAGCTCAGACTGCTGACCAGCCGTTGGGGCCCTGAGGAACCGTCTTAGTCTGCAAGATGCTGGCTTACACCCCCCCAAAAAGATCTTTCTTTGTTGACTTGTCACCTTTTGACATGAATGAGTCCATCTAATTGGGCGGTCCCTTATTTTCAGCCTGGTTTCAGTCTCACTTTCATAGTTTCTTTTCATTTCCTGTTTGGTGTTGAAATTGCTTCCCATGAAACTGATGCAAGCACTCATCTGAAGGCCATCATGCTATGAAACTTTTGGCTTTCCACAGTTTCAGGTATATCTCATGCAAATAAAAACTGAGGTGGAATTTTCTTACGGAGGGCAGCATAGTTTAAAGACGTTAAATGTGGACACATTTTGATCTGCAATGGTTGATAAGGAGTAAAAGAACATTGATTGGGAAAGGATAACTGCTGTCGCAGTCATCACCATATCTGCTTGTAGCCCATGACATCACATTAAAAGTAAAATCCTTTTCTTGGAAGTGGAAGGAAGCAATCCGTACTAAAAATTCCAGATAAAACCAGCATAACCTGGTCCAGATGGTTTGTGCTGTACTTTGAACAGTTAAAGCTGGTCAACAAACTGGCCAACTTATATAGAAAGCTGGTTCCACCAGTTTTACAACTAGCTCACTTTACCAGCGACAATTGAAGTTGGAAGTTTATGTGTTCCGTAGCCAAATACATTTTGACTCCTTGTATCACAATTCCTGACCTTAACCTCGAGTAGAAATTCCCTTTCTTTGGTCAATTAAGATCACTTCTTTATTTTAAAGAGCTTAGGACATGAAATTCGGCTCTGTTTTTTATGTGATAAAATGCTACAAAGTACCTATCTGACCATTTGTGATGGTTTTAATATTGTGTTCTTTACGCAATGTTAAAAAAAATGCAGTTTATCTGCTAAATTATCCACTTGAGGGAATGCCCCCTTTGTTTCAATCAATAACATTTGCGCTGGGCCAGCTCAGCCATGGACGTCATAAGTTGCAAACGGGTTGTGTCTAGGTGGTTAGCCGAAGTTCACAACTCTGGTCTGGACGGAGAATATCTTAAAGAATGGACCAACAAAAATCACCGAGAGTGAACGGAAAGTGATGTGTAGTGTAAGGATGCAGTGCAATACATGCATATGGCCACGGATTGTTTCTGTGGCCGAAAGATGCATATCGAGAATATGGATAAAACAAGTCCAATGTACTAGTGCCGATTTTGTTGGCCCAGGCAAGCTCGGGTCTCTGAAACCTACAATATGCGGCCAACATTTCGAGTATTCATGTTTTTACATATCATTATTATTATTATTATTATTATTTGCGGAACCAAAATCGTTTCTCTGCACTGCCTGTTCAATAGCCAGCCAACTCGCTGTTCAGTGTGATCTCTAAGTAGTGAAATGATACTATTCATGGTGCTCGATTTATTTCTGTGCACTGTGTGCGTACTAGCTTACTACCTAATAGTAGCAAGCTGCAAGATATAGTTTTCACATGTTGTGATATCATTCACGACTCTATTTCTGCGCACTGCGTGTTCACTCAAGAACTAGCTAATAATAGCAAGCTTAGAGGTACCAGTTAACACGCATTGCTTCGAGAGCTCATGAAACAGTGCACAGAAATGAATAGTTTAGGTGGTGAGTTTAACCACCACTAACGCTATTCTTAACCTAATATATACTCAGCCAAAATAAAAACTTCACACTCGGTTGGAGGTCGATAAGTTGAACATACAAGAAAGAAATGAGGTTTTAAATAATGATTTTATTTAATTCTGTACTCATTAAAGATGGTGTATCATAAAAATAATGTCCATAATGTAACCAGTTCCACAGGAAATGCTACGCAAATGTCCAAGACTAAAAATGGTAAGTGAAAACTTGAATAAGAGCCGTGCGCAGGCGATTACGTATGGTTTGGGCAGTCACACGACCTCTAAACAATTCATTCCTAGTGGACGTTGCAGTGACAAATCGATTATGCAAATGACGTAAGACAGTGTGTCGGTCTTCTGCTTTTGACGTCGCTCGTGGGCTACCAGAACAAGGTCGGTCAGCTGTGGTGCCAGTTTGTTGGACACGTGTCCGAAGATCATGGATAGTCCGTCGACTGCATCCCATAACCCTTGCAACGTCAGTGACGGAAGTTTCCGTATTCAGCATGCCAATGGCACGTTCACGCTGAATGTTTGACAGCCATGGCATTGAAAATCAACGAATAATTAACTGTATAAACTTGTTTTCCGAGATGTCGCTCTAATGTGAGCTCAGTTGCACGTCTCTCAAATGGTCACGTGACTAGGAACACGAGAAAACATGGTATCAGCTTAAAGTACGCCCGCACGTGCTATGTACCTGTGCACGTTGGAGTTGATGTGTGTCATAATGTCTTTGACAATGCATTTACCCCTAGTGATGATAAAAACATTTTTATTAGAAGTTTCAAGAAAATATTTTCAAATTTATGAGTGTGAAGTTTCTTTTTTGACTCGGTATATATGGTCTTGTTAGGTAAGGTAACCAATCGTCAGGTCTATTGAACTAACTTAAGGTTGAAAAGTGAGTAGGCTGGTTATCCAACATGCAGTGCACAGAAACAATTGTAGAACCGGAATAATAATCATTCTGCTACTTGGCTGGTAAGTGTTGTACAGTTCGGGACAGGCGGAGACACTGACAATTAGCTGTCCTCATTGCTCAAGTACTCAGGCTTGAATCTGTATGGTTTTGAATCCCGTGTTAAGCTGCTTTCACACCGGACGCAAAACTAATTTTTTTTCGCACGACAGATTACATTCAAAGTCAATGCAAAGACTCAAATATGGGCGAAATGTATTCGCTTCTTTGCATTGACTTTGAATGTACTCTGTTAGGCGAAAAAATTTTTCGCGTCCAGTGTGAAAGCAGCTTTATGTTGAGTTTCCTCATCTTCCGTAAAAAAGTACTCTTTTTCATCAAAATGGACAGATCCAATTGAAAATTCTGAGGAACTATCGGAATCTGACTCGGATACCATCGTTGTTGGATGCGCAATCGCCCACCGTTTACAACTTATGACGTGACCACTCGTGTGGTGGTGCCAGAATCGCTTTTCTGTGTTGCTCAGAATGTTTGTTAATGAGGGGGGCAAGTAACAAAAAATAACGATTTTTGTTTAAAATTATCTTCTACATTTTGTTTTTTAGGCAGACAATGGGGATTCTTTTAATTGTGCCCTTTTAGATTTATAAGCCTGCTCAGTGCATGTCCAAAGCTCTTTAAGAACGTCTAAAGTCTGAATAATGGTTGAGAAAATTACTTATTTTAGCTATTATTTCTTTCACATTCCCAGTGGGCCTGAGGTTTACATACATTGATATAGTATTTGATTGCACTGCCTTTAAATTGTTCAACTTGACTCAGATGTTTTTGGTGGCCTTCCGCAGGCAAAACATTGTAGATTCTCACTGAAGGCATCAAAACTATGTATGAACACGTGGAATTATATATGTATCTAACAGTTGTCCAATAGGGCTGTCGGCTGTTTATCAACCTGACTTCTGCACAATCCTGCATTTCTGATGGTCCCAACCCCATTTATAAGGCAAGAAATTCCACTAATTAACCCTGACAATGCACACCTGTGAAGTAAAAACCATTTCAGGTGACTACCTCTTGAACCCATTTTAGCTGACACTGTCAATGTGGCCATCTTGCAGATAGTTTGCTTTATAAACTTTCTCAGTTCAATGACTGGACTAAAGCAAACAACACTATACTAGCTTTAATTCTGTTACAAAGCAGTCTGTGCATTGCTGACAATTAACTTGCAGAATTGGCATCAGAATCAGACCCTGAAGCATTAGCAGACAGGAACTTACATAGCAGGGAGATTGAGTTAACCCAGCAGGTAAGTACCCACACAAGTTTTTTTCAAGTCTCTGTACACAGATTTTATCAGGTTTCTGATTGTTTAGCCATAAAATTGGCACTGCTAAACTTCCTGGTGTTGATTGAGTTCATTAGACTGCCGATGGCAACTGTGCAATCCCATCAGTGGCAACCGCGCAATCCCATCAACTGCAAGGAAAAAACATCAGGAAATTATTTTGGAGTAAAACAATAATCAGAAGATTGCCAGAGGGCTTTTACTCAAGTCAGACTGAGATATGTGAGTGTGGATGTGGTTTCCCCTGGGCTGATGCCATTTCTTAGCGTCATGTAACCCTCTCAGTAATTATACTAGTCCAGCCGGGAACACATTGGGACTGAGTCGTTATCACTGAAATTTATTCTGTTCAAAGTAATGAGCTATTTTTTCACTTGCAGCTTAGAATCCTAATGTGGTCCATGAAAGTTAAAATGCCTCTGGAAGACATTTGGTCTGGCCTGGTGCCAGGTTCAAGTGACTGAGGTGGCTGTTAAAGAATAGCGAGGGTTTTTTTTTTCATCTAATGAAAGTCATTGATTTAATTATGCAACAGCTTCAGAAAGGCTGAATAACAAAAGCATTAGCTCAGAGTTTCAGAATCAAAGAGTACATTTATTAATTATGGTGCTCGCGTTAGAACATAGCACTAGTAGAGCACTATTTCTTTTTAAATTTATGAATGATTCTCCATCAAAAATCAGTCGGGGTAGGCACGTACTAACCATGCTCGTTGTGGAAGTAGCCGCAGCAACGTCCTCTGCGGCTGGTGTAGCTAGCTCAATCTGGCTTTCCTACTTTTTTTTATCCCCCGCGGGGGATGTAGTATTCAGCTCCGTCCGTACTTACGTCCGTCCGAACATTTTCAGCGCGATATCTCAAGGAATCAACTTATTTCAATTCTTTTTGGTACCAACCTTCCTACTGGGAATGCGCAGACACCAGTCGGTTTTGGTGACCTAACGGCGGGAGATATAGTCACTTTAGTGACAAACTCTTGTTTTTTTTGTTTCCTGTCTAACAAATCCTTGATCTGATACTCATCCTTTTCCTGAGCTGTGTTTTTAGCTTCGCAAACAAGCCAGGTAACATGCAGGTGATATGAGTAGGTGTAATAATAAACTACAAATAAACAAGCTAGTTGAGATTTATCACGTCACACACACCCCGACTCACAACGAACAGTGCTGTCCATCTAACTTTAAAGTAAGGGAAACTCCATCTGTCCATTCTTCTGCCTTAATCCATTTTCTCCTCAGTCAGTTGGCCAGTCAGTCTGAAACTGCACATTTGAATAGAGCGTAGGCATAGGCAGGGATCGGTGAAGCTGATCTTCCATTTTCCCAAATTTAAGCTGTTTACAAGCAAATTGAATGTGTTTACGAGCATTTTTAGCTAGTCTGTTGCAGCACGCGCGTCTTCAAAACTCTTCACAATGTTGGGGCGTCTGCATGCCCTGGATGTGGCTTGGTTCCTCTGAAACACCAGTGAAGCAATAGTTTTGGCCAAAATTTTTGATTTTTTTTTTTTCTTTTTTTTATTTCATAGATCTTAAACAGAGAGGTCAAAAAATACAACACACATTTTTTTAGGCTGAGCTATGGACAAGATAATCTGCAGTGGGCGAATATAAAGTGTAATATCAGGCTTTGAGGCCAGATGGACCACTGGGCATATTCAAATTCATTGTGCTCATTAGTCTGATAGGACCTGCTGCTGCACATGGAACTATGAGTGTTGTGGGTGACTGATACTCCAAAGTAACGTATCCGTCATACACGATATGATTAGTCATGCATTTTTATGTGAAATATTGGCCAGCTATATTTGAATACGCAACACCACCACTGCTTACTTTGACAAATTCAGAATTTCCCCTCTTATTATTTAATTCAGTTTTGCAGTGTGAAAGTTGTGTCTATATTACACCTTGAGGAGTTTCAATGGGGACTCTCCCTCCATTGTCAAAAGGTTATGAGGGTGAAATCGAAAAGAGAATCCAAGCAAACAACTTGCAGCATAGCTGCTGCCAGAGGGGTCCATGGGAACATGTTGTAATCACAGTAACTTGGCTTGGTTATGAGGTCACTTGATACTGTGATTCAGTGGTTTAATCGTGTTAGATGCCAAAGAGATGCTTGTCATTTCACAGTCCTGTCCATTGTAAGAAAATGCTGTTTCTCAGTCAGTCTTTTCTCCAGACACTTAGATTGATTTTCAGGTGGAATAAATTTTATACAGCTGGTTATTTCACTGTAGTACTTCAGGCTAACATCTTGTTCAATGGTACTATTTCAGTGGCTTATCTGATGAAACCTGTAACCCTCAAGGCTCATTGCTCCATCATTTCACACTGCTGCGCTCAGTCCTGATCAGTCGCTTACAGCCCTTCATACAAATCCTCTCGAGGGAGGTGTGACAAACCCATTTGTCAATCAAATCATTATTACTAGCATTTCCTTTTGTCGGCCATCTCATGGGAAGCTAGAACAAGAGAAATTTCCGCCCTGGCTTATTTTGTAGTAGCAAAGGCCAGCGATATTGGCATTTTAATTGCAAAACTAATGAACTGATCCTAACGGCTAGAAGAAGAGGGAGTAATTATCTGCACCGAGGGGTCACAAACTGAAAGATGGCTGCTTTTCAACGAGTTGTCGGGGATTCTGGAAAATGTCTTTGATGTCTTTCGGCTGCTGCTGTTTTTTTCTCAGGACGCCTGAGCTTTTTCATAACCCTCACTGTCTGTCAGACAAGAAAAGGCTTCAGGGCTCTCTTATTTCTGATGTTAACTCCAAGTTGTTAAGTTTTTCCTCACAGTCTTTTGATCTGCTTTGGATTTGAAGAAGACCATGATAGTCTGATTCTGAAAATGATAATGACAGAACAGTGCAATGTGAATAGTGGTCATACGTTTTCGGTACTCCAAGATCAATGGTCTCTCTTTCAGAACAACAAGAGCAATTTTATCCAAAATATAACTTTTACATACTATCAGTGATGTTGATTACTGGGACTGTTATAATGACTTTAACCCCTTTGTGCAGATATATACGCCAGGGTCCATAAATTCCAAAATTTAATACCTAAATAATTCTGTAATTGAATTTCTAAATGTCTTGCTACACTTGAATAATTTTCCGGAGTGTCTGTGACACAAATACTGAGTTGTAAAACCTAAATAACAGGGAAAAATTGGCATTTTTTGTATTCTGCGCTAAGGGGTTAAAGGGAGTTTGAAGGCCAGGCAAGCTAATTGTTCTCATTTATATTTTACAATATGCCTAGAACATGTAACTGTAAAGTGCCACTGAAACCCATGGCTGTCTGCTGCCTTTCAGTTCTTCTATTTGTCATGGTGTCTCTCCACTAGGTGTCCATTGGTCATCTTTACTCATCCCAGAAGACTGTTGTGGAGTGAAGATGGAGGTGCTCTGAAGAAGGTGTTTAAAATTTGAGTCCTGCATAAAGCGAGAGAATGAGGAGGTTTTGCTCAGAAGTGGAGGGTGGGAGGGTGTGGGTATTTTTTCTTGTCCTCTGATTTTATCTATAACCAGCCCTCTGTCCCCCTCCTAAGATTGGCGATGTATTTGTATATGGGCACTTCTTTCCTGGGAGAGTCGTACCCCTGCAGTATTGTGTGATGCTCTACTGTAAACCCCCCCGCCCGCCTCTTGCTTTAGCTTGCAGGCATGTTTTTTTCATTAGTGCAGGGTTGTTATCAATGCTTCGTTTGTAGACTTTCCATTTTTAAGTGGCAATAGACGACTTTTAAACCCCACCGCCCCTCACCCCTTGTTTCCAAGTGATATTATTGTTTACGTAGCGCTGTTGCAAAGGCAACCGGATCACTTTTTGTTTTCTCAGAGCCTAGCTACCACTGGCAGCCTGGCTACTGTCCAAAGCAAGAAACCAGCATAAGAACACAGTTTGAACTAGAGACCCCGATCTCAGTACCATGATTAAGGCAGAATAAAATATAAGGCCGTCTTAATAAGTAAGCAGGTTATTTTGCTTACTGATCCTGTGGAAAGTATGCCAAATGAATGTGAGTTTGGAACCCTCTCAAGTCCCTGAGCTCTGTCCATTGAGTGAAAGCGTGTCCAAGGCTCACTGGTTTTACCTGTTTTTATCCTTCTCCCTCTTTGTCTCCTCCATCAACTGTTTTTTTTTTTTTTTTTTTTTTTTTTGTTTTGGATTTTCGTGGGTAGTTTTCACTCTCACTTTGTTTTTCCCTCCATCTGGCATTTTTGCCTCTGAGAACAGGGTTGTGGTAGATGGGATTCAGCTTCTGTCAAGTGTGACGCACTTCTCTCTTGAATTTAGTTACAGCATGAAAGATGGCCCCACAAAAGTCTATTCTGAATGACAGCTTGTGGAACAACAATGTTTACGTGAAGACTGATAAAACAATGCATTGAAACGTTCTTATGCCCATAATTACATAAATTAATAGCGTCAATATTTCAAAATGCTTTCCCCATCTAATGCAATAAATCACAAGATAGCCCACCAAGTAGCTCTGTCAACTAATAATATTCAAGATAAAGATGTATCAGAATCAGGCTCCTGACTATTCTCATCTAGAACAGATGATCAGGGCAGATGCTTTGTGCTGGACTACAGAATTGGATCATTTCCCAGGGGTGAAAAATCTCTTTAGGGCCCTCTTTGAAGACCCTCAAAATACTAATGTTAATCTATTCCGCTAACATTATGCTAGTTAGCTAACATTAGTGGATTTCTATGGATAAATTACTTAACGATTATTATTAATTGCATTTTTGTATGATTACATCACCCTGCATGAAATTTGCTAAGTAAGAGCTGATACCTGGTTTTAAGTAATTTTGGGGCGCTGAATCCAAATATCTTGAGTTTTTGGCTATCACGTCCGGTTTTGTCTCAAATTACTGCCCTTGGTATAACAAGAATCCGGTTCAAGCATAGTAAGGCCCTGCTGTTTTCCATGAATTAAATACTCCAAATCCCCACCACAAAGTATGCATCATCTTGCATAATAACCACAATCCAAGTAGCCTATGCCAATCACCTTTTCGCCTTTTGCCCGTTGCATAATGGCTGATTGCTGTTGGTGCCTACAGAGAGACTGCCCCAAACAAAATTATTCCCGTAAATCAAAGAAAAGAAAATGTAATCCTTAGGTAAGCTGCGTTTTGTTTTACTACGTCTTGCAGAATGCTTAAAATCTAACCGTGTCATTCTGCTTTCATTTATCATTGTGTATTCTTAGATATATCAATATGAAGAAAAGAATTCACAATTTTTCAAAAAACCTGATGGAGGAAAAAGTTTCAAAATGCAGGGCGGAGTTATTGTACTTCAAATGAAAACAAAACCACTATCCTCTTCCTCTTTAGGTTGATTAATGGGTTATCTCCTTGGTTTCCCTGGAGAGTGCACCCTGCTGCAGAAAGAATTGCATTATGAAAGCGAGACTAAAAGGGAACCAAACTACAGGCCGATTGGCTCATTATTCTGTAGCCATTACACTATGCAGTCAGTATTTACATCATAATGATCAGTTAGAGCAAAAAAGTTGTCTATTGCCACTGTATTTAAACAAAATTATCATGTCACTGAATAAGCTCACTTTTTTGTATGTATACCTATTGTTTCTCAGTTAAAATTGAGCACTAATGAGCACTGAGGCCCAGGCCTATTTGTGTGGCTTGAAATATTGTGACTATTAAATTATGTGAAACAACCCATGCATGCTCTTGCCTTTTTGTGATATTTCTGTATTTAAATCCAAATTTAAAGGTCTCATGTTATGTTTTTTTTTTTTAATTTCTTGTTATTATGGTCTTAGATGTCCAAAAGGGAGGTTTGTAAATGTTTTAGCAGGAAAGTCCTTAGAAAATTAAAAAATGTACTTTCCATTTACGGCCTGTCATTCTCTGACCCCTAAAGAACCTGTGGTTTTGAGTGGAAATGTCTGCCACCACAATGAGCTCTGCTTTGATTGGCTGGTGAGGAGAGCTATACAGTATGTAATAAAAATATACTGCTCAAAATTTGATAGGGATCATGGGAATTTTTTGTGAAATGACATGCAAATTTTGTAACTGCCACTGATGAACAATATGTTGGATAAATGACATGCTGTCAGACACAAAACAAATTTGCAAGTGCATTTAATGACATTAATTGAGCGTACAACCTCACACTTTTGGCTTTCATGAACACTTCATGGTTTCACCTCTGACATGTAAAGTGAAAACAAACAGTGTTCGTTTGATTTTTCATTACCACAGTTAATGCCAATAACGGGTATGGCCTCCCCTAGCTTGAATGACGGCTTGACAACAGCGGGTCATACTGTCAATCAGAACCCGGATGCTTGCAATTGGAATGTTGTTCCATTCTTCAACAAGGGCATTTCTGAGCTCATCTAGAGTTGTGGGTTGTGCCCTACGACCCGAAATGGCGACCTGCAGCATGTTCCACACATGCTTGATAGGGTTTAGGTCTGGCGAATGCGCAGGCCAGTCGATGCAGACAATTGTCTCCTGCTCTAGGAATTGATTCACCACCCTAGCACGAAGGGGATGGGCATTATCATCCATCAAGATGAAATCAGGGCCAACAGCACCAGTGTATGGTCTTACGTACACATTGAGAATCTCATCCCTGTACCGTTCCCCTGTCATCGTCCCTCTCCCCATGACATGCAGGTCCGTTCTGCCGTTCCTGCTTATTCCTCCCCAGACCATAATTGATCCGCCACCATAACGGTCGTGTTCGTTGATGTAGGCATCATTAAATTGCTCACGTTGTCTTCGCCACACCCGTTGCCTCCTGTCAGTAAAGTCCAAGCAATATTGGGACTCATCAGTAAAGAGAATTGGAGCCAATCGTTGTGTGTCCCTGTGACATGATCGTGAGCCCAATCCAAACGGTCACGCCTATGACGCACGGTCAGTGGGATTCGAACACATGGCCTTCTTGAGTTGAGGCCGGCGGTATGAAGACGATTCCGTATCAGCTGAGTGGATACCCTGACCCCCAAGGCGTTATGAAGGTCATTTCGAAGGATGGTGGCTGTCCAGAAAGGATGATGTCGTGCCTGAAGTGTGAGAAAGTGGTCTTGTCGTCGTGAAGTCGATGTCTGACGACCACCCCCATGACGGCATGCTGCTGTACCAAACATCTGATGCCGGTTCCGCGCTCTGTTCACAACGCTTTTGCTGACGTGAAGTGCATTAGCAAAGTGACGTTGTGAGATGCCAGAGTCAAGCATTCCGATGCATCTTCCCAATTGCTCTGAAGTCAATCGACATCTAAGACGTTGAGGAGACATAGTTATTGGTAAATGTAATGCAATTTTCACAAACAAGCAACACAAACGTCTGAGTTGAAATGGTGAAGTGTTAGTCAAAGACAAAATGTGAGGCTGCGTGCTCATTTCATGTCATGAAATGTGCGTGCAAATGTGTTTTGTCTGACTGCATGTCATTTATCCAATATATTGCTCATCAGTGGCAGTTACCAAATTTGCATGTCATTTCACAAAAAAATTCCTATGATCCTTATCAAATTTTGTGTAGTATATATCAAAGGGAGAGAGGTTGAGAGAGGCTGTGGAAGGGAGCAAAGCACATGGACAAAGCTGGATGATGTGAACTATTCAGGGCGTGGCTGTGACAGAAAACATCAAGAATTTTAAACCACATTTCAAACAGTGAAGTGGAAATTTGAGAAGGCGACAGTGTCTTTAATGTCAGCGGGGTGGGGATGTCTTCAAAGTCACCAGTCTTTGGGGCGGCCGAGACACTGTACAGCTGGACTGAATTGGGAGAAAAAGTATTTTCTGTAATACGGGTCCTTTAAAATTGGAATGCATTTCCCCACTTTGCAGGAAACCAAGAAAGCTGCATAAGCTGAAGTTGCAGTGTCTGGTTCACAAATTATCTCCTGAAACCATGATTTATACCCAACACCCTCTGGTATTTGACTGAGCATGCATATAAACACTGCCCGTCCAAAAATAATTCACACTATTACATTTTGTTGGTCTACCTTAAGATTTGGTCATGGCGCACATTCGTTATGGTATTGTTTCGACAATCTTAGGCAGTGTTGCAACTTTTATTCCCGACCAGATTTACATTCATGTTTGGTCAATATACTGTTATGGCCCCAATTTGTTATGACATTCACAAATAAACAGCAGCAACAAGGGATGACAGACACAGTTTTAAAAACTTAAACACATTTAATCAACGGACAACTAAACAACTAACTAACCTACTGACCAAGATTGAATACAACAAAATGCAGAAATATTTACAGTCCCTTTTTGGTGGGGTGGCTTGGTGATGTCCGGGGTGAGGAGAATGCTCCAACACAGGCAAAAATCCACAAAAGAAACTTCACAGGTCTTGAACAGAATGACAGGTCTGGTCACATGTATCCTTCTTCTTGCAATTTCTCCTACTACTCCACTGTCTCAATTCTCCCTCGTTATATACTCTTTTGCAGACCCCACCCACATTTAGACCTCTTTTTTTTTTTTATTTTCTGGGACTTGCCCCAGACATGCCCAGAACATGTCCAAACATATCTCCAGGCTGGGCTTAACAAAAAAAAAAGGTAAATACTGCCATCTAGTGGCCTATATTCACATCACAATACTGTATTGTTGATGGTGAGTCAAACCACTCCATTAAGCCTTCTCCCACATATCTGAAATACTTTCAGCTGGCTCAGGTCCGGACTCTGAAGTGGCCAATTCATGTGTGAAAATGATTCCTCTTGCTTGATGAACCACTTTTTCGCAATTCCAGCCCGATGAATCTCAACATGGTCATCCTGGTATATGCCAGTGCCATTAAGGATTAAAAAGTCCATTGATGGGTTTCTGGTCACTCGGTACATTCAGATAGTCAGCAAAATTAATTTCATTACTGCGGAACAGTCCTGAGCCTGGATCTGCCTTTTTTTTTCCCCTGATTAGACTTCACCAAGCAATTTAGTGATCTCCAATCAGGATCATCTCCAGTCATGTTTTTTGTCCAACCCATTTCTCCCACTAAATTCACCGCAATCTTTCCAGATTTCAATAAATTGTGAGACTTTTCATGACCCAATTCTGGTGATTTTGGAAATCTCCTTTGCTGTTTTCTTTGCTTGATGCTGGCCAACAATTTGCCCCTCTTGAAAAACAGTACCATCTTTTCAACGACCATGCGATACGTCTTCTGACATGGTTGTTTAAGAAATGAGAAGTTACACCCTGAATCAGACAACATTAAAAGAATTATTGCCAGCTGAAACATAATTCACCACTACAGCAATGATTCAATCACAGGCTCTTGAGTATTTGGGTGCTTCTACAGAAAAGGACACAGTTACGGTAAAGGCAGTCCACCCATTTTTTTTGACAATGGAACTTAGCTTTCCTATTCATTTGGGGGCTAGAAATATTGGGCATGATATTTACAGTTAGGGACAACTTTTAAAGGGACACTCATTCCAATGACCTTGACATCCAAGGTCAGAGTATGATGCCAATGTCCATACCGTAATCATTCAAATTTCAGCCAACAGAAAATTAAGTAGAAAATCAAGCCCTTTTCACTGATGACTCAGACTTGCCACCAGAAACAAGTCTTATTTAGTATTTCAAGTTACATTAGAAAACTTGGTTTAGGAAAAAAGGGATTAACCCTTTCCCCTTGACCAAAAGCAGGTGTCCTTTAAGTTTGGTTTTGCCAGTCTTTACCATAATCAGTCAGCTATTTTAGTTCTACAGTTGTCCACCAGATGTCAATCCTGCCCGAAAACGAACAAGAACAACAGCAGCAATGACAACACAAAAGGAGGCCATTTTGAAATGTTTTGGGTGTGGTGGCTAAGTGCCAAAGCTCAGGTAGTATTCAAATTTTTACTTGTCACACAAATTAAATGTCTTTGCCGTAATCATGAAAATATGTTTTTTGTAGCTATTGCTTCTTTATGAGGCTATGCTTGATTAGAAACCTTTTCAGAGAGGTGGGAAATAAGGGAAACTTCAGCCCTCACATCTCACATTAGCTTCTAAAACTAAAAAAAAAAAATAATAATTACTTACAATACATACTACTGTTACATACATATGACTTTAGTGCTGATGATACTGCTGTTTTCCACGTTAAAAATGTTTGTATTTCAAGTTTGCATCTATTCAAAATAAACTTTTTATGTAGAATGTTGCTTCACTTGTATATTCACTGTCTTCATGCATGCAATGATTGTGAATGGTGAAATATTTGAGGCTCTGGCAAAACGGACCATTTTGGAACATATAAATTACTGGTAGTTTAGAGTATAGAAAAATTATGCGGGGGCATGTTGGAATATAGTTAATTTGGCATTTGGGCCCTACCCCCCAAAATAAAACCGTCTGCAAAAATTCTTCACCCTTTACAGCCAGTGCATGTTTGGACTGCAAAGGTGGAGACATGCCTTCACACACTCAGACTAGAGTTAACAATGAACCTTTCAATGCCATTGAAATGTTTGAATGACCAAAAGATTCATGCAGGAAGTATGATACTCCTCTCTTCAGTGCAATTTGCCAAAAACACTGATTACAGTAAAGAGGTATGTCACTTCATCTTAACCATAATTGTTGATTCAGTTTAGACATCTGACCATCTTAAACTTTGTTGAAAAAAAATGAAACCAGCCATAACCCAGCTTGGCCATTTTAATTCTGACTAGTACACTGCCCGGCCAAAAAAAAAGTTGTACACTGAAATATTTAGTTGGAACCCCTGTAGCTTTGATTACAGTGCATATTCTTCTTGTCATTGTTTTAACATCTATATGCAATGCCAGAACATTTATTTTAGATCAGAAATGCCATAATTCTTGGCCGAGATCTTGTCTTCTCAACATAATGGTTGAACCACTGTGGTCTTTCTTGAGCACATCCCAATAACTTTTAATGTGTTTAAGGTCAGGATTTTGTGGCAAATTTGTTTGTGAAAATGATTCCTCATACTTGTTTTTATCATTCATGGTTTTCTTTGCTAAATACAGGCCAATAATTTGCCCGTTCTGAAATATTGTAACATCTTTTCCACCACCAGGGGATGTGTCTTCCAACATGATTTTTTAAGAAATGAGTAGCGACGCGCTTCATCAGTCAGGGTAAAATGATTATTGCCAGCTGAAACATATTAATAACCACAATAATGATCCAATTATAGGATTTGTTCGTTAATTTCCAAATGGTGACTTTTTTTTGGCCGGGCAGTGTACTTTGGAAGGCCTATTTGAAGAATTAAAAAAAAAAGTCCCAGAGAGAATTTTTTGCGGATATGTCTTTACCGTAATCATGCCCATTTCTGTAGAAACACCCATCTGCTTATTTAATTTCAAATGGTGACTTTTTTTGAACAGGCAGTGTATGATGTCTGCTTTGACCACTGAACATTCAGTTCAGCAGTTGTGTATGGATATTACACTAGCCTGACAGTTTGTAGAAATTGCACATTGATAGTGTTTTGGGCTGTACATTGTAACTTATGGAGAATTAATGGTTGTAAGTACACATTTCTCAATATTATCCAATGTAACAATGGTTGATGGTTTCCCATTTAGGAGTGACCAGAGCAGCCCTAAAGCAGTGGAGAGGCAAATTAACCACACTAGACCCTGCCTCAATAACCAGTGAAATATGTGAATACTAAAAGCTAAGCACTGTAGATGAAACCATGTTCTTGGAATACACTATATCATTGAAAATATAATGCAATATACTGTAAACGTAACATTCCTGTGCAATAGAGTGACGTTTTATTGGTTGACTGATGCCAGTCATAAAGATGTAATGCTGTGACCACCTATGAACTGCTCTTAGGGGTGTCATCATAGGTATATACTAATCATGTCCTTGAGGGTCCTGCTGATTTTGACAAGGCTTCTGTGAAAGAGTTTGAGACCACTGTAAACACCTTCAAAAATAGAGGAAATTTTATTTTACTGTGTTAAAGCACCTATACAGAATTTATTTTTATGCAAATTAGTTGGATAAGAATAACCAGACATTATATTTTCTCTTCATATTGCCCGCGTTGAAGTACAAGTAAAACTAAATTTAGAAATCACTGCTTTTTGTTTTCATGTCAATTTTCCATACTGTGCCAACTTCGTCAGAATTAAGGTTGTAATGCATTAAACTGGTTTGAGAAACAGAGGGAATGACTTGTGAATCTGTTTCAGTCAGATAAATGAAATCACTAAGTATTGCTACAGCTCTGTGGAAGTGGCCAAGAATGGCCATTCGCTCCCCAAACACTACTGTTTACAAATGGCTGTTAGACTGACAGAGCCAGAAACCTAAAAAGGAAAAAAAAGACTTACTCTAGCACAATGGCCCATTTTTTGTTATTTATTCTTCAAAATATTTTATAAATGCAGTATTGATTATTTCAAGTCACTTTTTTTTGTACAGAATGACAATCAGTGGGCATTTTTATGGTAAAAAAAACAAAACTTCATCTTCTAGAAATTAGTTGTGTCCCTCTGCTAATATCATAGAGGGAAGCTGTGAACTTGTCTCATCCTCTTAAGATTTCAAGGTACTGTGCATCAGTTACGTATATTCATTAAAATGAATTAATTAAACGTATATTCAAAAATCTGCAAGAAAAGCCATCATTGCACTTATAATTCATGGCTGAGACTCAGCCTCTTTGTTCAACTGACAAAAAAATCTTGATATTACTGCATGCTGTGACAGGTGACCATGTATTCCCAACAGTCTGGGGAAAGGGCCTTAACTGTTTCAGAATAACTACTCCCCAATCCTCTGTGGGGGGTCGATGCGATAGTTTAAGACTGGTATAGAAAAGGGATCACCAAATCTCAGTCTTGAATCCAGACACAGCCTTGGTTTTCCTTTCTTCCAGGTAATTAACTAATAATTGAACAATAAGTGGTTCTGACTGGCCAGACTATCTTTACCAGACTCCAAGGTAAACAGAGGATGGAAAAAAATGGTAGTTATTGGTCCTGAAGGACCATGAGTTGATAATTCCTGTTACAGAACTTGAGTGGCCCCTTGGTGCATTAATCTCAATACAATCAAACACTGATGTTGAGACGGGCCGAATGGCTTCTTCTTACTACCACACCTCTCTAATGATCTTCTGGCTGATATGGAAGCAAATCCACGCCTGATATATTCTAAATCAACTGATTGGCCTTCCTGGAATATTAAAGGTTGTAATAGAGCATGATTTTAGAAAGATTATGGATAAGCATATCTACCCATACTATTGACAATGTAATGTGGTTTTGCTTTCCCAGAGAACGATACAGGAACATTTCCTGACTAAAAAGGTGCTGAAAAGAGTGTTTTGCTACACACGGTGACAAAGATTGCAGAGTAAGAATGATAATTCCTTTTTTAAAACACCTTGCTTATGCTTCCCATGTATTGGGTTGGCTGCTCACTGGATTGGTTGTGAAAAGTCATTCACACCCCAAACTCACCAGGGCCCTCTCAGGACCATAAACCGTATGCTGTTGGCACTCAAGAGAAGGTTGTAAAACATGAATATTATACAGTGGCACTTTTATTTCAGGTTTCTATAACCAGCAGAGTCACTCACTGTAGATCAAGGAAACAGCAAATGTGTGTTGCATCATTACTATACCATTAAGCCTTTAGCCTTTCTAGGTTGTGAAGTGGTCTAGACAGGTGTGGGGAATAAGTGGATTTTACAGCAGTAGACATGACAATATTAGTTCCATTTAAATGTATTGATTAAAATGTTTTCATAATTATAGTGAAAAGAATCCACTATTGACCTCTAATGCATGACACCGAACACTGAATAGTGTGTTCGTGTGTCTCACACACTGCACATAATGAAATTGGCACATCCTGAACAGAACCGGTCCCTTTCTACGCATGCCAAGTATCGCCAAAACATCATCACTCATTCCGTAATTCATTCTTTATGACTACTTTAGGGATTCGGTGATGTATGCAATACGTCGAAAACAACAATTACTAGGGGAATAATTGTTAAGCTCAGAAAGAACCAATACTCTAAGCATTACACCCTGAAACATAATTTTCAGATAGTGCTGAACATACAGTCTGTCCTGGCGTCTGCATGACTTAAAATGAATGATTTGAGTAATAGGCTATTGTACAACAGTGCAAAGTTCTGCGACTCATCTAGAACGATGTTCACAAGTGCAATGCCATGAAAAAAATCATTTAAAAATAGGTACATAGACCCGTAAAATCCAATAGCCCTTTAACAGTTTTCCAGTACCTAGGTCTACCCAAGAAAGTTTGGCGAGTAGCATACGTACCACCCTAGCTGACACATACATTGAGAATGGCAAATGATGTTCGAAGTAGAAGGCATAGTTCAGTTCTTGTCCGATGAGTCCTCTTCCTGCCGCAGTGTGTAGTTCTTCTGCTCGTTGTTGTCCCAGAACTCGCCGTGGCCAGTCCGGAAATACACTGCAAAGTGCACCGAAGAGCGTGCGGTAAAATATGGGGGTGTGTATAGCGTGAAGGAGAACTGCTCGCCGTCCACAGCATCGTCCACCAAGGGCAAGGGTATTGCTTGCACGTCCACAAATGTTTGCCATTCGTTGAAAGTGTACCTCACCCCGACTTCTTTCCTGGAACAGCCCGAGGTCAGCGCTCTGATCAGCCCTCGGATGTCAAACTGAGTCACTGTTACTTTTTCCAAAGTCACACGAAGGCGTCGGACTCGATTTCTAAAGTCTAGTGAATCTATGGGCATCGAGAAAGCAGGCTTGAAGAGGGTTAACGGCAGAGCTGAGTTGGGCACACCACAAATACTGTCAAAAGAACCTCTGTCGCTTTGCAGGGACAAACTCTGCAGTCCGGAGACAACGTAAAATGGGACCTGCGGGTCATCGGTGGCACTGAAATGTTTCACTCGGGCAAGGCTCTGTCCCACTGAGTCTGCGAATTGAACTCTCTTTCTGCCTCCCCCAGGGCAAATTGTCTCGTAGTTGGCCTCCTGGTCTGCGTAAACCGGGAGAGATTTTGCCCTCCGCCTGTCTTTGCCTTTACTTTCCTCCTGCAAGTTCGAAGCCCCATTGTCCAGCTGCTGTCCGGATTCCAGCGACACTCCCCCTTCGTCCTCCGCATTCGGGGAGCCTGGCACGGCGTTACCTGTGGGACCAGAGTCAGAGGTGTCGAGCGACTTGGCTATGAAGGTATCCATAAGGTGCGCTTTGATTACAGATGCAGTAGTCTTATGAAAATTGCGCTTTCTTTTTTTCATCCATTCGAGTCAAACTCATCGTGCCGAACAGCCTGTTGCTTTCCAGCGTAAGATATACACAACTGTAATGCGTCACTGTAACGTAACTGCCAAAGAAATAATCAGGAAATGCCCCTGGAGCCCTGTGATTTCACGTCTACGTGCAGTTATGGGGACGGACTTATTGACAGTTATGCCAATGACAAGAGGTAATCATAATGTTCAAATCACGAAATGTAGACAATACACGTAGATGAAACGATTTCTGCACCAGGCTTTCTCCTTAATCATTAGCGAATAAAAAGTTGTGCTGTAAAATGTAATAAATACCATTGAGACTTTTATGAACCGCCATCGCAGTCACAGTAAATTTACTGTGTAAATTTTGTCACAGTAAATATTCTATTCGTAAATCCAATCACTTAATCTTTCATTTTAAATGGACTTGGTGTATTTTAAAAATCATATTTACCTGAATTGGGATTCCATACAAACTAGGAATTATATAACATGTTTTCTGCGAAACTCCGACACTGCGTGGTAAGCTGCACGTCACAGAGGACACATTTTGCCCAGAAAAGTCAGGTGTATCAACCCAAACATTACGCACTCGGTTTTGTTTACCACTTGCTGTTTTCCTCAAACTTTTTTTTATGTCCATTTTTTTGGACATTTGATTTTACGAGTAATTATACTGCTGTCTGGAGGATACTTGTGCTACTAAGCCCACTTACCACTACCACTAATAACAACTGCAGCAATAATAATAATAATAATAATAATAATAATAATAATAATAATAATAATAATTTAGTTTTCAACTATTTTTGAGAACACACAGGAGAACACTTATCAAGAAATTATGTTTCTCAAATTCTTTGAAAATTTTTGCTGGGTTATCAGTAGGCCAAATAATGTCACTGACTTCCCGAGGCACTGTAGGCGCATTTTCTTCGAATTTTATTTTAGTTTCTTACGAAGTCACCGGCAATGTAAATGAGAAGCGCCACTTCAGTCTGTTCAGGGGGGAAAATGCTCCGGTACAAAGAAACATTTACAGAAGTGATGAGTGTTGTTACTTCGTCGTCGAAGACACAATTGGCCTAATATTGGTCGGCGGTACTCTAGTGAGCTAATTTGACGGTGAACCTCAGACGTGACCAGTGACACGCGCACAAACGTGTACAGCCCGCTGTGTACAGAACAGGAAGAACCGTAAGGGGGTTGGGCTTTTTGGAGACTGCGATTGGCCTCTATGAAGAAGCGCAGGAGCTACGCTGCGTATCCGTGCGAATACTGTCAACAGTAAATACAGAATCATTCAAGCGTTAAGGCTCAAAGCAGCAGTGTATGTTTTGGATGTTTCATAGCAGCCATTTCTTTTTGGTTTTTGTTCTTTTAGTATGAATTGGTTTTAATTTCTTTAATGCTGAGAAATATTGCATGTCGTAGTTTTATTAGAATTGAGCATTTTGTGTTGATTTATACAGTCGTGCCCAAAATTATTCATACCCCTACCAATATTTGTTTTTTTTTGTGTGATATTTCTTGACCAAAAAAAAAAAAGATGGGTGTCTGTTCCCAGTTTGTGAGCCTGTCCCACATATATGTGAGGGCTGGCACCTAGGTTTGGGGCACCACCCCATGTAGGCAGGGTTAGGGAGAGCTCTCCCTCTTAAGGACAGGTGTGAGCAATTAGTGCCTCATTGTCTGAGGCCTGGTATGTGGTGGGACTGCTTTGTTTGTTCAGGTAAGGGAGACTTACAAGATGAACCTTACTTTGTACGTTGTGGAGAATCTAACCAGTACTTTTATACAAAATTGTGGTGCAGCTGTTTCTTCTCTTAACCCAGTTTGATGCATGCTCTGTAGCCCATGCTGAAGAGGTAGGTTGCTGTTTTATTTGGTCTTTAATCTCACAATACTCCAGTGTAATTAGCGATGTACTCAATTTAACCCTTTAGGACATGGTCAGCCTTCACCTTTCTCTTGTCGAGTTAGTGTAGAACCAGTCAGCTCCATTAGTGACAGTGTGTCTCACAGTGCCCCAGATTGAGAAGGTAACTTAAATTGGCATGGTAATGTAGGAGGGTTATTCTCTCTGAGGTATATTTACCAGTCAACGTAATGGCTGTGGTTTCTTTTTCAGATTTAGAGCCAGACTGCTGTTTTGCCTGGACCGATGTTCTATGAGGTCTGGCTGAAGTGACTACATACTGTAGTTTTTATTGTTGTGGACTTAAACTCCGCTCATCACAAGCTGTTTACTGCCAGACATTCTTGCTTTGACTGCTGATTCTTATTATCCTGTGTGTATTGATTCTTGTAACACTGAATCAGAACCAACCGAGTATTAACATTATATTTTCTGTTTGTTTGGCAGGCAGTGGGAGGATCCGCAGGGAGTATTCATGGGTTACACACCCTTCCTTGCATGCAGTGTGGTAGGTCTGAAGTGTAGTGAGCACCCAAACTAGCTGGCAGATTTGTCTCATTTTTTTTTTTGCAGTGTCAGTTGCAGTGCATTGCAGTAATTTGCAGTGATTGTGGTGTGCACGTGGTGGTTGATATTGGGTTCTGCGATAGGGTACTCACCGCAGGAAGATACTGTCTGACACTACCTGCTAAGGAGTAAGTAATATCTCGCGCTCCTGTCTGTCCTTATCTTTATTGTAATCTGTTGGTTCAAGAATTTTACAATTTTGAATACTTATGAATTGTTTTGCATTAAAGGTACCTGTCTTAAACTCATTGTCTTTTATCTTCAGGTCCATTACTGCCCCCCCTTTCATTGTACTTTTTTTTGTAATAAATACTCATTGACTTGAATGCATGTCTCTGGCTCTCCTTTGTACCTTTGAAATAGTTTGTTTGTGGGTTTATACAGAGACCCTTATACTGGGGTGGGACACACGCACTGAACAAACACGTCCCAAAGGTCAAACACGGTGGCAGGAGTATTGTGCCCTGGGGTTGCTTTTCAGCGAATGGTCTCAGAAATCTTGTTAAAGTTGATGGCATCATGAAACAGGACCAGGATATCCAGATCCTCAGTGAAAACATTATCCACTGAAAAACTTGGTCTTGGGCAGGAATGGATCTTCCAACAGGATAATGATCCTAAACACATGGCCAAATCCATAAAGAAATGGTTGGTGGACAAAGTGAACGTTTTGGAGAAGCCAAGCTAGAGCCCTGATCTCAATCCTATCGAGAATCTGTGGAAGGAACTGAAGACTAAGGTCATGGCAAGGAAACCCTTAAACCAATAAGGATCTGGAAAAGTTTGTTAAAGAGGAGTGGGCCAAAATCCCTGTGGAAATGTGTAGAAACCTTGTGATCAACCACAGTAAGCGTTTAGAGGCTGTAATCGTGAATAAAAGCTTTGCCATCAATAACGAGCAAAGGGTATGAATAATTCTTGACATGGCTTTTTTTTTTTTTTTAATGTAAATCTGTCAAAATACCAATAAGTATTAAAATCGTTTACTGTAGTTCTTAGAGCCTTATGTCAACTTACTGTGTCATTTGCGCAAGAATATATTCGATTTGTAAAAATCGAAGGGGGGGGGGGGGAACCTAAAATTGATAGGGGTATGAATAAGTGTGTGTGTGTGTGTATACATACTACTGGGAGCACTTGCAAATTTCTTTTGTTTTCCAAAGAAAAATACATTTTCATGCATTTCACAAATGAATAAAATTGATTTTTCAAAGAAGGATCTACATTTTTGCATAGAGGCCTATTATCAGAAACTCAGTCCTCTGCATCAATCTCCTGGTATGGCTGCTAATCCAAGTTTAGCATTTCATAAGGCTTATTGATTATTAGAAAACCTTCTGCAAATGTGTTGCACAGCTGAAAACCGTTGAACTTATAAGGAAGCACAAAAGGGAGCATGGCATTCTTGAGGTTGGTTTAGGACCTGAAGCATCAGAAGCAGGGTTCCCACAGCTTAGGGCAAGTTAAATTCAAGACTTTTTAAGACTTTTTTAATGCCATTTGATATTAAATTTAAGACCGACTTCATAATAAACACAAATGGAAAAATAACACCTCATCATAGGATTCGGGACAATTTTGCCCAAATGTTTATTTGAACATGAAATATGACCTTTTGATCAAATGAAAACGTTTTTTTGAAAAACATTAATACTAGGGATGGACGATATTAGATTTTTGGCCGATATTCGATATGCCAATATTTTACAACTCATTTGGCAGATATCCGATACTGATACCGAGATTTTTTCCCCCACATCTAATTGCAGTGATCATCTAGTTTCTGCAGGGGAATTAACAGACAGAATTATTCTGCAGACTCTTCATCATGTCGGCCTGCTGGCAAATGCAGACATACGACAAAGCTGAAAATGATGTAACATCAGTAATCACTCCTTGTGCAAAACAAGAAAAATACCTCAATTTACGTTATTTAAAACATGTCATATTTATTCATTACAATTGTTTTTAAACAAAACAAAAATAAGATACTTGCAGCCTGTCCTACTTAAAACAGACTTATGACAACACCCACAACCAATTTTACCTCTATTCACAAGGAACATGTATGAAGTGCATTGTACAACTGTACAGCAATGCCCGTGACCTTTGACCCCTCAGGCGGTACTGCATCAAAAACCAACATCAGTGTGTAAAGTACATCGCCACACGGGCTCAGGAACACTTCAAAAAACCACTGTCAGTAACTACAGTTCGTTGCTACATCTGCAAGTGCAAGTTAAAACTCTACAATGCCAAGTGAAAGCCATTTATCAACAGCACCCAGAAACGCCACCGGCTTTGCTGGGCCCGAGCTCATCTAAGATGGACAGATGGAAAGTGGAAAAGTGTTCTGTGGTCTGACGAGTCCACATTTCAAATTGTTTTTGGAAACTGTGGACGTCGTGTCCCCAAAGAGGAAAAGAACCATCCGGACTGTTATAGGCGCAAAGTTCAAAAGCCAGCATCTGTGATGGTATGGGGGTGTATTAGTGCCCAAGGCATGGGCAACTTACATATATGTGAAGGCTCCATTAATGCTGAAAGGTGCATACAGGTTTTGGAGCAACATATGTTGCCATCCAAGCAACGTCTTTTTCATGGACGCCCCTGCTTATTCCAGCAAGACAATGCCAAGCCACATTCTGCACATGTTATAACAGTATGGCTCCGTAGTAAAAGAGTCTGGGTACTAGACTGGCCTGCCTGTAGTCCAGACCTGTCTCCTATTGAAAATGTGTGGTGCATTATATACAACAACAGAGACCCCGGACTGTTGAACAACTTAAGCTGTACATCAAGCAAGAATGGGAAAGAGTTTCACCTGAAAAACTTCAAAATTGGTCTCCTCAGTTCCCAAACATTTACTGAGTGTCGTTAAAAGGAAAGGCGATGTAACACAGTGATAAAAAGGCCCCTGTGCCAACTTTTTTGCAATGTGTTGCTGCCTTTAAATTCTAAGTTAATGATTATTTTCAACAACAAAAAAAGTTTTTCAGTTTGAACATTAAACATCTTGTCTTTGCAGTGTATTCAATTGAATATAAGTTGAAAAGGATTTGCAAATCATTGTATTCTGTTTTTATCTACAATTTACACAACGTGCCAACTTCACTGGTTTTGGGTATGTATATCGGCAAATATCAGCAGAATGGCCGATGTCCGATATTTAATTTTAAAGCCGATATCGTTCACTGATATGGCACTGCTTTTTTCAGTTCCTCCTCCACCTCTGCCAATTCTGCCATTTTTTCTTTGTGGCGCTTTCTCAGTGTGTTCACTAATTCATCACGAGTTCACATTTTTAAGACTTTTGAAAGATTTATTTAAGACATTTTAATGCCAATTAAGGCCTTGTTTTTAGATTTGTGAATTTAATGCCTTTTAAGACTTTTTAAGGATCCGTGAGAACCCTGAGAAGTTTTTTGTTTGTTTACAGGCTCAAAATGGCCAGAAAGAACCTCCTTTAGAGACCCGTCACTCTATCGTTGTGCTTAGAAAAGAACGCTATTCAATGCGAGAAATTGAAAACTTAAAATCTCTTACCATGCTGTCAACTACTCCCTTCAGAGAGCAGCACAAACTGGCACGAACACGGACAGAAAAAAGGAGTGGGAGGCCCCGATACACAACTTTGCAAGAAGACAAATATCTGAGAGTGTGTAGTTTAAGACAAAGACGCCTCACAGGTTGTCAACTAGCAGCTGTGCTAAATAGTTCCCGTCAAACACAAGTCATTAAGACATTATTAGGTCAGTTCTGGGTGCCGATTTGATATTTGTGTTTTTTGAGTTATCTTTATTTTTTGAGTCATACGCATTTTAAACTAATTTTTTCGAAATTGCTATTTATTTATCGCCAAAACTTGGCCGATAGCATGTTAAGGACAATAGATTTAAGTTATTTAGAGGTGTATTTGATTAGTTGAATAATGTTTGTCAGGATCTGTTATTGGTATAGGTGTAGGACACATGTATAACACTCTTCTGCATTAAAAACACATTTGATAACTTTTTCCATTGAAAGAATTGAAGTCGGGGCCAATCATGCTCAACAATGGCTTGCTTTTAGCGTGATAGAGTTTTAGGTGGCATCTGTGGATGGCACGGCAGACTGTGTTTACAGTGGTTTCTTGAAGTATTCCTAGACCCATTTAGTAATGTCAATGACAGAATCATGCCGGTGAGTGATGGACTGGCGTCTGAGGGCCCGAAGATCACAGGCATCCAGTAAAGGTCCTCGGCCTTGTCCCTTACGCACAGAGATTTTTCCAGTTTCTCTGAATCTTTTGATGATGTTTTTCACTGTCGATGATGAGACCTTCAAATCCTTTGCAATTTGACATTGAGAAAATTTGTTTTTAAAGTATTCCACAATTTTTTTTACGCAAACCTTCACAGGTTGGAGACCCTCTGGCCATTATGTCTCTAATTTCAGATTTAAAATTTAACTTCTTTTATATCAGACAAGAAAGCGTTGTTCTGCATTCATACCTTGACATACCCTTGACTGGAACTCCTATCTTCCTCAGAAGTGTCACATGATGGTATTGTGACGTATCTTATCAGGACACATCACAAGGAAGATGGGAGTTCCCGTTGAAACATGTCAAGGTATGAATGCAGAACTACACTTTCTTGTCTGATATAAAAGAAGTCAAATTTTCAGCTCTGGCCTCTAGAGACTTAGCTCCTCTAAAACATCCCTTTTATAGCCAGTCATGTTACACACCTGATGCCAGTTAACTGAATGACTTGCTAAATGTTCTTTCAGCTGATTCTCTTATATATTACCTACCTTTCAGCCCTTTTTGCCTGTGTCCCAACTTTTTTGAGAGCTGTTGCAGCCAGAAAATTTGAAATAAGCTCATTTTGTGGAAAAAAGTAGAATATCTTAGTTTTCGTTACGTTTAGTAACGTCATCTATGTTAAATTGTAATTAACAAATAGGCTCGTGATCTGAATGTCATTGCATTTTGATTTTATTCACAATTTACACTTCAGCCCAACTATTTTGGAATTGGGGTTGTAAATGTGGTGCAAGTCAGTGTTATGAAGGAGAAATCAAAATGTAGTGCGGGTCACTCAATGTATAAACAAACAACTTCTCTGGGAGGAGGGAGGAGAACCCCATCACCCCCCCTGCTGCTGGAACAGACGAGCCTTTTCAAGGCACCCCAATCAAATGCACCTGTAGCGCAGTGGAACAGAACACGCAAACAGGCAACATGGGTGTGGTTACCAATGAGGCAATCAATTAAAGGGTTGTTACCTTCCCCCCCCCCCTTAAAACAGGAGCCCACTCTAGTGGGATTCTGAAACTAACAAAAGAAATAAACAATACACCAATCCATAGACTACAAGTCAAGCCAAATCCACGTCACTAATTCTGAAAAAGATAGGCATAACCCCCCGTTACAGATAAACACACCATCCCCCACTCCCCACCCACTCCAGCCCCTCTGCCCTCCTGGCCCTCTGCGATTCCTGGTGCATAGAAAGGTAATCTAAGAGGAACAGGAGAACAGAGACACAAAGCAGATTAGAAGGGCAGTCCACTACACATTCAAACCTGGCGCAGGACAACACGTCCAGCAAACACCTTATCCACCCCTCTAATGTGGAGAATCAGGCACCTCCCAACCTTCACCTCCAACAGGATACCTGCTCTCAGGTGGCATTGTCATTTACTCTACATTAGCCGTTAGGACAGGCGCTGTACACCCTACAAACTTTGCAGACTGAGACATTTTCTTATTTTGTAGCGCTGGGCATTCCTTTTTCCAATGGCCACTTTCTAGACAGTAGTTACAATGATTTTCGGTGTCTACTTTAAGACATCTGGAAACATTTTTCTGGCATCAGACGAATGATTTGGGCTACCATTAAAATGATCTGGCCAATGTTCCTCTCCAGTGTGACTTCCATATTGTACGTACTCACTACCATTACCTCTACGGGTTAACACATCGGCGAGTACAGCCACTTCAGCCACAGTTTTGATCTTATGCTCATTGATGAAAGTAGCAAGACGTTCAGGGAGGATATTTACAAATTGTTCACTTTTTTTTGTTCAACTAGATCAAAAAGCTGTTCAGAAGTTTTTACATCCACAGAGGAACACCAACAATTGAAAAAACTCAAAATGTCTCAAGCCAGTTCAGAGTAAGTCTGACGCTCAGCCTACATCCAGTTTCTAAAGCGCTGTCTATAGAACTCAGGCACCTGCTCATAGGCCCTCAGTACAGCCTCCTTAACACATGGGATAATTTTTACATTCAGCTCCCAAAAGAGCATTAAAGGCATCCCAAGCTCGTCCAGTAAGAACTGTTTGCAGCGACTAAGTTCGCACAGAGTCGCTCCACCCTCGCTCATCGGCAATACCTTCAAACAGGGAAAAGAAAACATCGGGGTCACAGTCATTAGATCAAGGCAAAAACTTAATCATACTAGATAGGCTTACCTCTGTAACTGATGCCCCAGAGTTAGTAGCATCACCACCCCCATGTGACCATGTGATTTCTATGTATTGAGGGTTGGGGGTTAACCTGTAATTTTTTTTTCCTGCTTTACGCATGCAAATAAGACACCAATGGAAGTTGTCATCCATGGCAACACATCTCATATGAACCCCTGCACTTCTATGCGCAACAGACTTTTATTTTGCAAAATTCAAATTAGCCGTGCTCACTGAAGCATGAAAACTGAACCATAACACTGGCGTCAATCAAGGGAGAATTAAATGGTCAGCAAGTATATATATATAGAGGGTGCATCAGAAAAAACTGATGCACCCCGTGTATGTATATATTTATATATATACACACACATACATACATGCATTCAGTGCCGTGAAAAAGTATTTGCCCCCTTCCTGATTTTTTTGCATATTTGTCACACTTAAATGTTTCAGATCAGCAAATAAATCATAATATTAGACAAAGACAACCCAAATAAATACAAAATGCAGTTTATAAATGATGAGTTCATTTATTAAGGGAAAAAAGCTATCCAAACCTACCTGACCCTATGTGAAAAAAGAATTGCCCCCTAAATCCTAATAACTGGTTGTGCCACCCTCGGCAACAAAACTGCAATCAAACGTTGGCAAAAACTGGCAACGAGTCTTTCACATCACTGTGGAAGAATTTTAGCCCACTCTTCTTTCCAGAATTATTTTAATTCAGCCACTTTGGAGGGGTTTTGAGCATGAATGGCCTGTGTAAGGTCATGCCACTGCATCTCAATTGGATTTAAGCTTGGACTTTGACAAGCCATTCCAAAATCTTCATTTAGTTTTTTTTTTAAGCCATTCAGAGGTGGACTTGCTGGTGTGCATCAAATCATTGTCCTGCTGCAAAACTGGTGTGTGCTTGAGCACGAGATCACAATCTGAGGGTTGGACATTCTCCTTCAGGATTTTCCGGGAGAGAGCAGAATTCATAGTTCCATCAATTATGACAAGCCGTCCAGGTCCTGAAGCAGCAAAGCAGCCCCAGTGGCGGGTGGTGGACGGAAAACTGGGGGGGGGGGGGGAAACATTCCTTGAAACGGATGAGATTAATGACCCAATTTCAATCATTGTTCTTGGTTAGTTTCCCTTATAGTGAAATGTTAAGGGGAGTGAATAGGCTAATAAATTCTATAAAATGTTTAATTCACATACCTTAATAGGCAACTCTAAGCAAGTCGTCAAACCTGTGTGTAATGATTGTTTCATTGAAAAAGATTGAAATGCGCTCTTTTTTGCGATCAACTGGTGCGTTTCATTTCTTGTCTTAACGAAGACAATTAGCTAGAGGAGAGTTCAAGTGTCTTTTACCAGGGAAATTGACTGAAAATAGATCAAGACTAATAAGCAGTTTTAAGACATGTTTTTAGCCCTCCTTGTTCTCTGTCCACTGCCCGCCACTGCTCAAACCATCACACTACCACCAATGTGTTTGACTTCGGGTATGGTGTTCTTTTTCATGAAATGTTTATAGACAATCAAGAAACCAGTGAGGATGAAGATAAAGACAATGATGAAAATCCCTCTGAGGATGAGAGCAGTTCTTCCAAGACACCTCGATGGAAAACATGTCACACCACTGCTTCTCCAGCACATCCTGAATGGTCACACATCCTTCCTCCTGCCAATGATATTCTGTCTCCATACCAATATTTCAAAGGTCTTCTCTCTGATGACCTCTTGGAACTTATTGTTGATGAGTCAAACCTGTACCATTTGTGTACAGATACGAAACGCAATATCATAAACCGTGCTCAATAATAGCATAATCTCGCAATGTTTCAAGACAAAGATGAAGTAGAACTAAATCAAATTATGTAAATGAGCCAAGTTCGTCATAATGTGATGTTTTCACGTTGAAATAACGTGAAGATATCTTGCAAAAACATGAAAATGTGTTGTAATAACGCAAAAAAGATCTTGTAATAACAAGAAACTTTTCACTCATGCGAAACATGATACAGTGCCATTTTTTTTTTCTTGAGGAAAGGCAGCAATACGCTTCCATAAGTCTGGGGCTGTACCACATGACCGCGCCCATCCAGAAGTTTCAATGTCTCCTTGGAAACGACTGACCAATCAGAGGACGAGTACAAGGTGCAATAGACATGTCGTTTAGGAAAAAAAAATTGCGGCCAGGACGGGACGGAGCATAGTAGTTCCTTATATTGACGGCATAAGTCATCCAAAGCCAAGACCGCGGTGACGGTCAGAGTAAGGTTGAAATAGATTGCATAGATAACTATGGATCTATGAGACCGAATGATGACAGTCACCATCTAGTTGCTCAGAACGAGCTGAGGCCTTCCCAGCTGCAGGAGGCGGCATGCGCACCTCAATGCTTTATGGGCAGCAAGCCAAGCCCCCTTGGGTCAGTCACATGACTCTTGATACTAAATGGTCGCCAGGACAGGTTGATGATGGCATCATTCAAGGTAAAGCCAGCAGTGACCGTTATTGTTTGGTCTCATAGATCCATAACTAACATTCTATGCTGCATGATTATATGCTCAAAGTCCACCCTGTGACACTGATCAATGAAGGCCAATGGAAAACACAGCAGGAGAATCCATTTTGATCTCACCAGCTTCCTCCATGCTCATGTGAATAAAATCACCACTGAAGTATTGCTCACGTTTACATCAGATTACCATTAAATACAGCAAGGCATGTAAATCTCCCACTAGAAAATTTCCTGAAATTACCCAAAACCTCATGACAAGTCTCCACATAGCCACGGTTTATGCCAACAAAAATGGGTCTGAAAATGAAAAATATGCCTTATTAAAAAAATACATATATTTTCTTAGTTACATTTTGAGAACCACTTTGAAACTCCAGAGCTCTGTTCTAATGAATCAGGCCATCCAGCACGGTTTGTTTTTTTGGGGTACAACTTCTCATACCTGCTAAATCAGTACTGAACATTTAACAAAAACAGCTTTTCATTTTTGTGACAGTATTTCATATTAAAAAGTATTCTATGTGTTTTGTAGTACTCGGACATGCAACTATGTACGGTTAAGGCAATATCATTAATAGTCTTCAGCATGATCACTGTTGTTAATGTGTGTTCAAAGATGGGACTTATGACGGCTTCATTTCTTTTTCAGATTTCAAGTCACCCATGATCGGGGGCCATTTCATCTACTAGTCCAGAATTTCGGACTCTGAATGAAGAGCACAATGAGAAATAACATTACAAATTTCAGGCTCTTACTTGTAAAAGATTCTGAGTTATTGTTTCTGAAACATAGCCTCATGCTACAAAGAAAAAAAAGTGCTGAAAGTGGGTGATGGCAACTTACCTCTTTATAGTCATCTCAAAGTATTTGATACATCATGCTAAAATTTCACAAATATCTTACTATCCATATTTTAAGCCGTTAAATTTCATGGAAATCAGACGACTGAGCAAAAAGGGTTTTAAAAATTTGATGATTTGAGATGGCATGACCCTCCTTGATTATACAGTCGTATGAAAAAGTTTGGGCACCCCTGATCATTTTCAAGATTTTCTTTTATAAATCATTGGTTGTTCGGATCAGCAATTTCAGTTAAATACATCATATAGCAGACAAACACAGTGATATTTCAGAAGTGAAATTAAGTTTATAGGATTTGCAGAAAGTGTGCAACAATTACTTAAACAAAAGTACGCAGGTGCATAAATTTGGGCACCCTTGTGTTATTGATTTGAATACCTTTAGCACTAATTATTGAAACACAAAATTTGTTAGGTAAGCTCATTGACCCTTGACCTACATACACAGGTGAAGCCAATCATGAGAAAGGGTATTTAAGGTGGCCAGTGGCAAGTTGTTCTCCTCTTTGCATCTTCTCTGGAGAGTAGAAACATGGGAGCCTCAAAACAACTGTCAAATGACCTGAAAACAAAGACTGTTCAACATCATGGTTTAGGGGAAGGATACAAAAAGCTAGCTCAGAGATTTCAGCTGTCAGTTTCCACTGTGAGCAACGTAGTGAGGAAATGGAAGACCACAGGCACAGTTCTAGTTAAGGCCCGGAGTGGCAGGCCAAGAAAAATCTCAGATAAGCAGAGGCGAAGGATGGGGAGAACAGTCGAACTCAACCCACAGACCAGCTCCGAAGACCTACAACATGATCTTGCTGCAGATGGTGTCACTGCGCATCGCTCAACTATTCAGCGCACTTTGCACAAGGAGATGCTGTATGGGAGAGTAATGCGGCAGAAGCCTTTTCTGCGCACATGCCACAAACAGAGTCGCTTCAGGTATGCTGAAGCACATTTGGACAAACCAGCTTCATTTTGGAATAAGGTGCTGTGGACTGATGAAACTAAAATTTAGTTATTTGGACATAAGGGGCGGTATGCATGGCGGAAGGAGAACACAGAATTCCAAGACAAACACTTGCTACCCACAGTAAAATTTGGTGGTGGTTCCATCATGCTGTGGGGCTGTGTGGCCAGTGCAGGTACTGGCAATCTTGTTAAAGTTGAAGGTCGCATGGATTCCAGTCAGTATCAGCAGATTCTTGCAAACAATGTTCAAGAATCAGTGACAAAGTTGAAGTTGCGCCGGGGCTGGATACTTCAACAAGACAACAACCCAAAACACTGCTCAAATTCAACTAAGGCATTCATGCAGAGGAACAAGTACAACGTTCTGGAATGGCCATCTCAGTCCCCAGACCTGAATATTACCAGAATCCAGACCCTCATTAGAAGCTATAGGAAGCGTTTAGAGGCTGTTATTTCTGCAAAAGGAGGATCTACTAAATATTGATGTAATTTTTCTGTTGGGGTGCCCAAATTTATGCACATGCCTACTTTTGTTTAAGTAATTATTGCACAATTTCTGTAAATCCTATAAACTTCATTTTACTTCTCAAATATCTCTGTGTTTTGTCTGCTATATGATATATTTAACTGAAATTGCTGACCCAAACAACCAATGATTTATAAAGGAAAATCTTGAAAATGGTCAGGGGTGCCCAAACTTTTTCAAATGACTGTATTTGTAACATGACTGATGAAACTCCATTGTTTCTAGAACAAGTACACAGACATGGATGGCTGGTCAGCCCACAGGCAGCACATTTCATATGACACAGTATCACTCTAAAATGGATTCCTCTTGCTGAGCTCAGCCTAGTAAATGACAAAAACATGAGCAGCGTTTTGTGGAAGACTGAAGAAAGCAAATCACTGCTCCCAGGGCCACCTTTGCATTTAACAATGATGCACCAAATTTGCAGAAAATTACAATGCCATCTCTTAATATTCAAACTGTTCAAAGAGATGGAAATTCACAAGCTCAAAATATTTGTAAAGTATGAAATCTGTTTATTTAAACCAGTTTTTTTTCACAGCTGAATATTTTCTATTTAATCCATAAAAAACTTTACAGATTGTACAGTATATATATATATGAATATAGTTTATGATCTACAACAAATAGGACTGACAGATGAAAAAATACTGAAGCAGGAATTCAGGCAAAAGGAAATGCACACTGTGTATAGTTCAAAACTGAAAGTGAGCTGCAAGGTGAATGTTGCGAGGGGGAGCTTCAGGGATTCATGGCATTGCAAACTTTACAACTGCGCAGAAATATGCTTAACTGAAGCTCATGGCTTCATCACACTACACTACCCTCCCAATGCATTCAGTGAGAATGGTGCTCAAGATCAGCTTTAGGCACCCAGGAGCAGGAGACGGAATTCCTTTTTCTCTCAGAGGAAAGGAAATCCTCATCTCCATGGCAGCTGGGATACAACACCTGCTCTGCTTCAGCGAGTGACTCCACTGAGAACTGACTGGAGACGTCTCTGATGTGAAAGATGGACACCTCCACATGTCAGCCACAAACACAGCTCCGGTAGGAATCCATTTCCGCACTGCGGCTACCCTCTCTTTGCCCATCAATAATGTTATTCACGGACAGGATCAACTGTCATTCGATTAAAGCCTTTGGGAAGTACATAACTCATTTTTGAAGAGGTATTCCAAGTGCAGTGTCACAAAGTAACATGAGCCAAAAGCCTCTGTGTCCTCTTAAGTCTTCGCCTAAAAAATAAAACATTTACTTTTCTGATTTCTCATCCCTCATCCTTCCCCCAAGCTGACAGTGCGCTGGCTATGATCTAATGCTCTCAATAGCAAAAGCTTTCAGCTGCTCTTCCGCACTTTGCAAATCAGTTTCTCTCAGTAACACTGGTTTAACTGAGAAGACGATGGAGCATGGGGGGCCTCAGCTCGGTTTGAGAGAGGAAATCAGGGAGTGCACTGGTGGTCTTCTCTTTGCTCCAGCGAGTTCCAGCATAATGCCACAAAATGAACAAGGCTTGAGCGACCTTCATGTTTCAAATAAGATGTTAAAAATGTCTTTGAAAACCAATGTTTGAAACATTTGAATACTTCATGTGAGCATGCTCTAAGTGTTACTGGCAATACAGTACTCTACCATCCTTTCCTTAAACAAAAATAAAAAAAAAATTCCTTTTGATGCAAAACTTTAAAAACTGCCTTCTCAAATGTAATGGGTTCGTTTAACAGTTTCCGAATTATTTTACCGTAAGCCGAGCACTTGCCTATTCATAACCACTTCCTGCAGACAACTCGAGTGGACTCTGAAGAATACTGCTCCATTCTCTCTTGCATAAAGTATAAATAATCGCACAAATAAACTTATTTAAAATACATTAGTCAATTAATTTACAAAGGTACCAAATCAGAGATAAAAATCTTTGCAAAGACGTTTCAGTATCGAAGAATGCGCACTAAACTCACACGCCTGATCTGCAGGGCTTTTCTTAATCTGCGGACCAATTTCTTGACAAGAAAGTGGAGACTCCGTCCTTCTCTCAGTGAACAAGAGTGCGGCCCAGCTCCGCAGAAGGCCTTGTTTTCGTCATTTACCCACTGTGGACCCGTGCACTTCCTGGGCACCATGGGAAAGGAACATAAAAACGAGCAGCAGGTAGGCATCCTCTCACCTGTTCTTCTTGGAAACAATCCTTTGAGAGACATTTTTCTTTAACTTATTAAATAAAAAAACAATATTTCTAAGGGGACAACATAGATCATCTACACAGTGATATTTACATTGAAGACAGGATATTTGGCATGAATTCTTCAACAAAAAGGGAAAAAAAAACATGCATGCACACGCACCGAATTCATTGTATTAAATGCATGTTACCCAGCAGTCTGAGCCTTGACATTGATATTAAAGTGTATACAAAAAAAAACAAACAAAAAAAAAAACACACATACAAATTAAAAGCTAATGCTAAATAAAACTTTTGCTGAACTGGTCCATTGAAAATCTAATAATACCAGGCATGCGTTGACCTGCATTAGTTTTTTTTTCTGTGGACTTGATTTTCCAGAAAATAGGAATCCATTTAATGTTGTCTTGAAGGAGGTCAACCCTGCTGAAGTGTGAAATATAATATAAATATAAAATATTTGCAATCTTTTAGCAATCCATGTCTCGTCCACCGGCTCCGTGCCACCAAGGTAACGCATCTCTTCAAGTAGCCCATATACTCAGTATGAATATTTTCAAGGTGCTCATAAAATAGCAATATTAATAAGGCTTGTTCATACCTATACATAAGTAAACAACAATCCAAACTATTGGATAAGATGCCTCCTTTCTCCTCCCATTTTCACTGACTCTTTTCAAACAAACCTCAACCCACCAAAGCTCATTGGCTCGCTTGCAGCTGTGTCACTGTCTTGCGCAAATATCCACCCAATAAAAGAAGGCCTCACAGCATTGTTCTGCTCACAGGACAGTGCATAGCAGGGGTGGGGGAGGAGTCGACTCCAGCTTTTCTCTCTCTGAACAGGACGACTCCCCTGCTCCACTTGGCCCACAAACCCTGAAGGCTTTTCCATGCCAGAAAACGCTCACGTTGAAGAAGCCACACGCACTTTCCAACTGTGTGCGCACGTGAGCAAGGGTCTTCATTTGGCGTTTATAAATGTGTGTGTGTACATGTGCACGTGCCTGCACTTGGAAACCTGTGTGCGAGCGAGCGCGCGCGTGCGTGTGTGTGTGTGTCTGTGTGTGTCTGTGTGTGTGTGCGTGCTGCTTCGGTCTCCCTCTGCTCGGAGAACGGAGGTGAAATCCCCGTGAGTGATAGTATCCCGGTCAGAACTCATCGATCTTCTTGTGCAGGTACTTGAGTATGGAGTCCAGGCCTTGTGGGGAGCCCCACACCCTCTTCAGTGCCTCGCACTCCCGTTCATTGGCTTGCTCTAGCGCCGCCCTGTTGGTGTTACGCACCAAAGCCTTCGATTCCCGCAGCACCTGAGCATCCCCAAGGTGACATGAGAACAAGAGAGGGGAAAATGAGGGCATAAATTAGCACATCTAATACAAGTGTCGTCATCTTCACAATACAGCACTGAGATGATGCTTTCCTCAAAGGCAATTTCAAAGTGATACTGTTAACCAAAAAAGGTATGAGTCCTTCATTGCCAGCCAAGAGAAACTAGCCAGAGGTGAGCAGAGTGAACAATGCAATGAAATGGTTAATTGGAGCCAGTTTTCTGTCTGTTCAATGTTTGATAACCGATTGGGTCATCTGGGATCAATATAGGACAATAAAACATGTCATGGACACAGTGTGTATTGCAAAAATTCTAAAATTTGATGTATTACACCGTCACAAAAATAACAGCAGAGATTGAAAATATGTGCCAAACACTCAACCAGCAGTGTAAGGCCACATCATATTTTACAGTCTTTTCACCATTGAGCAGCATCCAGGCTGGTGTGAACTACAGCTAAAATTGCCCTAAGCCCATCCAGGAGTCCGTCAGCGCCGTTTACATGCACAGCTGCAGGAATAGCTTGATTAGGCCATTTAATCGGACTACTGTCCCTGTCCCAGTTCACATGCACAGAGGAAAACTGATTTATTAACCGTAGCATGTCTGTCTCTGCTACGATAGATGGCGATATGCCCCTTTTCAGCTTGATGTAATAGTCTGACCTATTACATCAAAGAAAAAACAAACGAAAAACGAGTTAGCTGGTGGCTAACTGTTAGCATGTTTAGAGGTGACACCATGGGCAACCTTATGGCTGTGTACATTTCATTCATGCTGTACGCCATGTTTTTTGTACAGTTGAGATGAACGCTATCCCTGATGCCTATGAAATTAGTCGAAAGCAGGCGGAAATGCCATATGCTCCTGGACTGCTCCAACAATACAACCCCTGTTAGGCTCCACTTTGTGCCTTCTCTACAATCCTGCAGTGCATTTACCAAAAACATATTTTCTAACTAAGTTAGCAACTTACACAGTTCGTCCACTCAGTCGGTGGTTCCAACTATGCAAGTTTGCATCTGTGCTTTTTGGAAACACACTCCCGGGCTTCCTGTGCATGTTGGATGCGGGTCAAGAGTACAGACTAATAGGAGAGAGTCATCTCTGAGTTTTCCGATGGCGAGTGGAAGGAAAATTTTTTGGAAGAAACGCAATTCATTCAATAAATTATGCTGATTAATGGAAGAAGTTTTGAGCCCCCAAGGCGTGACTGTTCAAGCACCAAGATCCTTGCACACGAGGATTGTTACTGTTCTGTACAAACTTGCTAGCTGAGCAGAGCACAGAGTTGTTGCTAATCAATTTGGTGTTTAGAAGTCCACAAGACTTCCGGGGTCAAAGCCCTATAGGCTGAATTGTGGAGCCTGTGCAGAGCACGTGGTCCAGTACGGTTCGATTCAAGCATATACATGGAGGAATAATGCGACTACTAACCACATTATCTGGGTGTGTTAGTCCCAGCCATAGCTGGCGGGGGCATAAAAAAACAAAGGCTGCCAACCTTATGCGATGGTGATAAATGCTCACAAATGTCCACTTGAAAAACAACTACGGACTTATAAGGACTGGGAGATAATATCAAAACTGTCAGCAAAATTAAATATTATGAAAAAACAAAAGCTTCAGCCACATAAAAAAAAACGGCTAAATTCATTATTTATAATTTCTACTGACTGCATCAAAGATTTTCAGCCCTTTAACCTATATCACAAACTTCTCTAAATTTCATTCAGCTGTTCTCACTGAAGTTGGCAGGTCATTTGTTTTGAAACTATGACCTATTCAGCTCATAAAATAAAAGTGACTTCCTAGAGTCGTAGAAAAATAGGAAAATTCTCACACAGTCCAGTTAAACTAAATGGAAACTTTGAGGTGAGCTGGAGAGGTCTGTGGGGTGCGAGAAGGTGGACGCACATGGGTGTCAGTGCATGAGGTACGAGAGACGAGGGAGAGAGAAGGGACAGAAGGTCATGCCGTGTGAGAAATGCCGTAGAAAAAGGAAAACTAAAAAGAAATTAAAAGGGATGACTTACAACTGAATTACAAGAGACTAGCTCCCTAATGCGCACCATGACCTCCTGAGTGAAGGTCCCGGGCCAGAACACCTGGGACACCAGGCCCTTAGAGCAGGCCTCTTGGGCTGTCAGCTTACGCCCGTTCAGCAGCATCTCATTGGCCTGGGGAGAGAGGGGGAGGAGACACCGTCATGGCCCAACGCGCAGCGAGATCACGTACAAGCACACACTCACTGTCAGTCAAAAGGTCTAACGTGCCAACAATTTTTAAGAGGTTAGGCAGGAAAAAATAAGTACATATTTTGTATTATGGCACAATCACCTCAATGGTTGAGACATCAAAACAGCCACTGTAACAGCTAAGCATATTGATTTGTTTTTCTTTTTCTCCCCAAGACAGTCAAGGGGCGCAGATATTTCACACCTACCGTTACTGCGGGACTTCCCACAGATGTGCTGCACTTGCAAGTGGCTTCTTCAGTTTTGCATCCTACTCATCCAAAATTCGCTTTCTTTTACTTCCCCACTTGGAAAATCGATATAAATAGCTACTTGTTTATTATCCCCCGCCACGAAGTGTGAGGGGGATATAGGTTTGAGCTCCGTCCGTCCGAAAAGGGGACAGCTTTTCTCAGGAACTATTAGAGATAGGACAACCAAACTTGGTGCGTAGCTTCACACCATCAAGGCCTTGATGGAGTTTGAAAATGAGGCGCGTGCGATTCAGGCATTTGGCGGGGGACGTTGTTGACCATGTCTACTTGTTTTTCATAAAATGCTTTTTTTCCCCTCCAAAATTTTGGTCAGTGAAACAAGATCCTTTCAGACCTCTCACTATTTTAACCCCAAGAACGCTGAATAAATTTTCAAGGAATTAAAAATGTAATTACCCTGAGCTGTTAAAAACCTATCATGTGGCAACTTCTTTAAAAGACCTCCCCTGCGGGAGCTCACCAAGTTGCCACATGATGGGTTTTCAACAGCATCGTTTTTTGATATCTTACATTGGCCTTTCGCGGTCTAAGGGTTAATCTTATACTGCACCATTAGGCAATTTTACTGGAGGTAAACTGAGTGAATGCCTCTGACATTTCATTAATAAATTAGTGATGCACTCGAAATCTTGACAAGCAGTCAAGTTTTCGTACAAAAAAATTTCACGATTTACATCAACTTTTTGCAATCCAGAGCGACAGAGCACAATCCAAGCATACAGTGCATAGAGATGGAGATTTACTGAATCAATGCAGACCAAGTCTCCTTGCTGAAGGGTACAATGGAAATGCCACAGCCGGGACTTCAAGCTACACCCTCTGAGTTATAAGCCCTGCTTCTTAACCACCGCACCACATTGGTGCGTAAATTTCAGGAGATATCGCTGGTGTTACGGTCAGATTAAAGACAACTTTTAAATTATAGCCCCCAAGCCTCTCCAGCCCAAAAGCCCCTTCTAGCAGCCTCCAAATGTTTTATTTATATTAGGCACACGTATTTTTAACTTTCTATAACCCAGTACAAGCAGCTGAGCAAAAGAGAGACAGCCCTCAAGCACTGATTGCTTATTCCGACTGTCGCACATATGCCATTGGTCTATAATATCAAAAAAATAAATTAAAAAAGTGTGGCTTACCCACTAAAAAGCTCATGCATACTTCATTCACTCCCTCAAGGTCCAAGCAGATCTATGGTCAGCAGGCCATATGTACACTTTATTGAGCAATTACATGGCTCTGAGCAGTCTTTATGCCAGAGGCCCGTATTAGCAGTTGCCCGATCACCCGAGATGACCATATATTTGTGTGAATGATCAGGAAATATTGTCAACTCGTCCATTTTGACAAGTAAAATGTTGGCTAAAGTATAGTCTTAACATCCTAAGGCCCAATGTCCCCTAAGCGGTAACACTGGAATTTCGGGATTTTTTTTTTTGCCAACATGCCTTGTGCCTCTGACCTTTAAACGCAGGATTGCTTTCAAGCTCTTCCCGTTTAAATAATCACAAAATTTATTGACTGAATAATAAAGATGCAAATGCAAGCCTGTAATAATCAAGATATTACTAATAAATGACAGATCACTGATGAATTACATTGACAAAATACTTAAAGCTGCAGTTGGTAACTTTGAGGAGAGAGAGGACTTGGCATAAAATTTTTGAAAAAAATGCTACTTTCAGATCCCTCCCCCTCCCCTCTTTACTGCATTCCTGCCCGAAGACCCTCCCTCAGAAGGCTGTCGTGCACGCGAGCAGTTATGCATGCAACCAAGTCGCCCAGGCTAGACATTACTGTTGCGCACAGTCAACACTGCTGGCCAACAAACCAGCAGAAACGGAGGTATCGGTATTTTTTCCTCGTTGATGGCTGTTGTAGCGCCATTAGTTTCTCTAAGCTCCTGAACCCTCTCTCGGAGATTTGAGCTTGACCGAGCACTGGCGTGAACTGAGGAGGAAGGGGGAGGGGGCCGTCTGCAGCGTGTGCATGTGCAGTGTTTGACGGCTGTCTGACACCATTCTGGCTCTAATTGGTTCTTTTTAGTCGGTCCGAACGATTCTTCTAAATTGCAGCAGGAGCAGAAGGTGGGTTTAAAGGAGCCTTTTTTTTTTTTTTTAAATTACTGAGGTACTAGTTTTATGTAATGCTGTCTGTACACAGTGACAGTTTCAGCAAAAATGAAAAAAAAAGTTTCTTTGATAAGCCTTACCAACTGCAGCTTTAATGATGATATTGTAAGGATGGGAAAAAAACAATTCATGCAATAATTGCTCTCCATGTCCCGTTTCAGCATTTTTTTTTCAGCAATGCAATAAATGGTTGCACAAAATTTGCAGGGTTTTAGTACAGTTTTAGAAGGTATTTGCAATTTCACCAGCCAAAAAAATGTCAGGTGGTGCAACCAAAAGTTTCTCGGGAGAGAGAGAGAAAAAAAAAAAAAACAAAAAAAACACTCCCCCCCCCCCCCCCAAGTGATTTTTTAAGGAAGTATACCTGAGAGTGTCTACTCTGCCTAAAACATTACTATTTTGTAGTTGAGCTGGGTAACTTTAGATTAAAAATGTGAATAAATACTTTACAGATAGTATATTGTTGTACAGAATGATTATTTATATCACAATATCACAATTTCCAAACATTTGTTCACGTCAATCTCCCATTTCTTGGTTTAAATTAAGTATTTTACCTGGTTGCGCCACCTGACTAACTGGTTGTGCCATCTGACATTTGCTACCAATTCCCAATTATTCAGGCATCTACTTGGACACCTATATAAAACTTTTGACTTTGTTAGCTAGTTCATACATTCATTTTTACAATACAAGAAAGAGTTTTAAAATAAAATAACTTTCTTAGTTTTATATTGGCTGTACCACCTGACTTGTAAACTGAAGAGGTCTAACTACGAAGAGAAAGTAGTTATTTTTTTTAATCAATATTTGACCGAGAGATCTACATACCTTTCACTCATCAGTGAAGGTCACTTGGGTTTCCTTTTGATGATGCAATATCCTGTTTACTCATCTCTCTCTTCAATTTAAAATAAAAGTTGTATTAATGCGGCTGCGCCGCCCTGACATTTCAGATATGCAGATTTCCGGACAAATTAGTTTTTTAATATTCCAAACAATCTAAGAACAATGAAACGGTTAAACTCTGTTTATTCGAAAGGTTTTCAATATAAAATTATGCCCCCATATTCATATTATATTTATTCATTTTTTAAATTACATATATGATACATTTCGCGTAGTGTTAACTTGCTGGGACAGTTGCGCCACCTGACATTTTGAGGGTTTGAGATGGCAAAACATAAAATAATTATAATTTTTATGACAAACTGGAAACAGGTTTAATTAAACAGGTTTAATAAAATAAAATGATGCTTATTATGAACCATTAAACTTCATTTTAAACCAAAGTAGTGAGCTCGGACACAAAAATCTGCATGTCACATCATTGAGCCTTATATAATCTACTTAACTTTTTTGAAAGCATCTTTTTCTGAGGTTGAGAGCAAAGTCAATGAGATGATTGCAAAGTACATGCAACATACAGTGCAAATTAGTCAAGAATGATATGACATACAAGTAATATCTTAATTTTCATATTTTATTATTAGCAGTACAGAAACAGTAATATAGTAAGTTGCACAGAATAAAGTTAAAACATGTTTTGACTGAAGTTCAGTTGTTTTAATTCCAGAAATCTTAAAATTAAGAAAGTTTGGTCAGGCAAGTTTATTTTCATAAGGGCAAGTACAAAATTTGACACACTTGCCAAGCTGACAACTATGTAAAATGATGAATATGGGCCTCTGCTTTATGCCCTTCTGATTTAGTGCCACATTTATTTTCACAGTTTAGGCTTTGCATCGATTATGGTGAATAATGATGGCAAGCAAATGACAATATATGCACGTGTGTGACGTCAGGAGTGAGGAGGCGCTTTAAGTGATGTTATGCGTAAGGAGGTGCTACAGAAGACCTCACGGTTGAGGGGGTGCTTTAAGAGACATTATGGTTAAGGGAGCGCTTTAAGTCGTGTTATGGTTGAGGGGGTTCTTTAAATGGTGTAATCTATATGAGGGTGATTTAAGAGATGCTATGTGCGAGGAGGCGCTTCATGTGACGTTATCCATAAAAAGGTGATGTTATGACTTTAAAGATGCTTTAAGTTACGTTTATCATGAGGAAACACCCCAAGTGATATTGTGCATGAGAAAGCACTCAGCAGACCCTTAATTGCTGTAGGTATCAGACTGAAAGCAGCCTGTATGCAGCCTGAGGAGTCAAGGCTAACGCGCTACCGCCTGCACACTGCGCCTGTGTAGTCCTAAGCCAGGGGCTCAGAGCACATGAGGCAATAAGACTGCAACCCACAGTCATTCATTTACTCACCTTCACACAGGAGCAACATTACAATCTCTCTCTCCCTCTCTTTCGCACTCCCTTTCATCTGATTCTCCCTCTTGCTGTGTGTTGCTGCTGCCATCTAGGGCGCGAGAACCACTAAAAAAAACTGACTTTTTATCTACATTACTCTATGAAGTGTTGCATTCGGGCTCACTTAAGACCTCTATGACTCAACTGAAGTGAGGTTGCAACACTGTTGAGGTTGCACAACAGCTTCATTTTAAGTCAAAAAAGTATGAATTTGTTCAAGGGGAAATTTTTAAGCAAAGAAAAACAAAATCACGATTACAGCTAAACAGAATAGCCCAAATTACCCACTTAATATGTGAACAGAGATAAGTGCAAAAATGACCAAACAGGAAGTGAATCCACGACTTCCTGCATGAACTGTGCCACTTCCACCAGAACAGTGCACTGAGTGGGAGGCACATGTCTGAATGAATGTGGATTAACCCTTCAGGGTGTGAGATCATGTAAGATTAGAATGATGCGGAAGATACGTTAATTCTGATTACCATGACCAGTAATTGAGAGCAATTGAGTTCTGCAACAATATTTGAATTTGGGGCAGGGTGATGAAGAGCAGCCAGGATCTTTTAAGAAAAAGGACAAATACACAGCTGATGATTTTAGGAGGAGGAATGGGGAGTGGAGCTGCGGTTTCGTTTTTACAACCCTCACTTCAAGGCTTTGAAAGTGCAGGCAGCTATGAGGCACTGGAGGGCGTCTCAAGGTCAGTCTGCAGTAGCAGGAAAAGGAGGAGTAAATGAGATGAGTGACGACTTCAGATTACCTCACAAGGGCAAGAAGAAAATGAAAGGGGGGTGTGGGTGCTGAAAGGAAAATACCAGAGGGAGGGAAGGAAGGGAAAAAAGGGAAGGCTGGGGGAATAGAAGAGGTATTGCAAGGAGACAGGACAAGACAGTGAGATGAGGGAGGTATAGAAAGAGGAAAAAGGGGAGTGCAGGGTTTCTCCAGGATTTTTTGAAACTGTGGCAGAGGGCTTCAAGGTCAAAACTCAGCATTATCAGGTGTGGGCAGTATTCATTAATCAGCACGTAGCCGATCTAATAACTGAAGTCTATGTGCAGGGAGGTTTATAAGTTTCACACGCGCGACGATGGATTTCACATTTAATATGAAAACTGTTTATGACTCCGGAATTGGAATTAAATAATCATGAAGATACAATTAGGTTGAGCAGGATGTGCTCACAACAAACACAGAAATTAACATCGTAGTTAATCGTTTTGCAAAGTGAACAAAATATTTTCTCTCTAATCGTTGCACAAAGAAAGAAGAAAGCAGCGCGTTTTCCTGCCGATGGCTAATTTTTATTCTTTGGAAAACGTGTTCATCAAGCAAAATGATTGACTGCAGGTCAAGAATTATTACCGCTCATTTAAACTTAGCAAGGAGAACTGCGACCCCCGACTGATCTTAGGATTAATGTAAAGTCATTTTACAAAGGCGGGGCAGGTTTTATTTTGCTGTGGCGGTGAGCGACGATCAATTACATGTAGCGGAAACCCTGGAGTGAGAAAGAATGAGAAGGGAGAAAAGGGATCAAGAGAGGGAGAGAATAGAACAAGAAGGAAAGGGAGATAGGGAGGGAGGACAGAGTGAGAGGAGGAGAGGAGCGAGGGAGGAGAGGGAACGAGGGACGAGGAGGCCACAGAGCAGGAGTGATCGGCCACACTCAGCTCTACAGGATGTGCAGGATGGACGGGAGGTGTGCACTCACAGATGCCATGCCCATGATGCTCGGGAAGGTGAGGGAGGAGCAGGCGTCCGGCGTCTGGCCATAGGTGGCGTAGGGCGTCTGAAACCAGGCCTTCTCATTGGCCCAGATGACGTCGCACAGTGGCAAAATGGAGGCCCCCAGGCCCACCGCTGGTCCGTTTACCGCCACAATGATGGGCTTCTTAAACTGAATGAAGGTGTTCACAAACGTCCTGAGAGGGTGAAAAAATATCATTACACGTCATCATGATCATATCCATTTTCATACGCAATACCATCATGCAAACCACCATCATCACCTAATTAATTAATACATTTTACAATTAATGTAATAAAACAGACAAGCAAAACATAGTAAAACCCTTCTCCGTACGATTCCCATGGGCGGAAATCAATGGACTGAATTTCCCAAAGTTGTTTTCGTGCTGAAAATATTTACTTGCTGAAGCCCCTGATAAATATTCAGGATATAAAACCACATTAAACAGAGACACAATGGACTCTGCATGGCCAATGCTGCTGCCATTGAGCCGATTCACAGCCGTGTAAATAATCTGCCAGAGAAAGACAGAGGGACCAACAGCGACAGAGGAAATTACTCCGAAGCTTAAAGGGCATCACACGCACTAACACTGCACACTGCATGAATACTCACAACCCAACTACTGTTTCCACAAAAAAAAAAAAAAAAACCTTTTGGAAGATTTTTTTTTTTGGTAAAAATTTAAATCAGCGCTTTCACACACGGGTTATACTTTCCGATTCATGCTACGTTGCTCAGGTAACCGTGTTAGAGTACAGGCTAAATTTATAGGTCGGCACCCAAGGAGGCATTGCATACTGACTGTATTTATAGCGAAAGAAAAGCAGCTGGTGACTAAAAGCCTCTGGCTAATTCAGAGTGCATCAGAGTCTTGGCCTCCCAGCACAGCCGACCCCCTTTCGCCTCTCACTACTGCTTGTTCCCCATGGGCAGCTCTGCAGTGAGAGCATCTGTGCTTCTGTTCAAACACACTCCAGAAAAAGGATTCTGCAGCATTCTTCTCTTTAGTTCATTCAAATGCGTGTATTCCAGAACCTCCCTGGCAGATGGAATGTGTTCCAAGTGAAGGGAGGGAGAGGTTCTAGTGTTCTCTCATTCTCAGGCCAGGATGCCTCCTCAGTGCCAACAACTGTTAATCAGTTCTCCAGTAAACCAGGACCAATATGTGCAATCATAACCAACTTGAACTCAATGCATATGCAAAACCGAAACAAACTATAAAAGTGATGATACCAATCCAGAATATAATATGGATAATAGCCTGCACCAGAAGGTCTTCTCCTAAAGATTGGAAGAGATGTTAATGAACCCAGTATTGCAGAGTATGAGGCGCTCTTGCACAAAGATGTGTCATTTTCCCATCGTCAAGATCAATCTTCGGTAGGTGACAGGACAATCAACATCTGCTGAGCAAGTTAGGATCCTCTGACAAGTCCATCCATCTATATTGTGATCCACAAATTCCTGGTGAGGGTGGAGAAGGACTGGAGCCAAACCCAGTATACAGGGGCAAGAGGCAGGAGGGGACCCTGAACAGTCATCAACTGCAGTGATCAAACACTGTCCACAAGCATGTGCACGTGCTCACACACACACACACACACAAACACACACACGCACAAGCACTTACACACACACGCACGCAGCCTTGTACTTCACTTTGACAGGACATTATATTGACTCCAATTAATTTGTTCTGTGTCTCTACAGCCTTTCCCTAATCTTAGCTATAAGCAAAGTACGCATATCCCAAACTCTAACCTTACCATAACCTTAAAGGGGACCTAATATGCTATTTTTCCAAGTTTATATTTTGGTCTTTGACTCCCCTAGAGTACTCCTGATCGCGCGCAAAAAAAAGGGGTACTTATTTCGCTCATACTGCCATCCTCAAAAAACCCCATTTGTAGTCCATAGTAATCTCTGCCTGAAACGCCTCATTGGGGTGACTCTTCCGCTATGGTCCCCACTCCCCGTGTGCCCACTTTCTTCTGACTGGCCAGCTCTGTGGAGGGCGGATCTAGACGGGTCGAGGCAGCAGAACGCAGTTTTCCTGGTGAAGAGTGAAACTGGAAACTCCCGAAGGAATGGACGGGCATGTTCTGCAATCTAACGCAGTATATGTGTATAGATCTAATGAAATTAACTTGTTCTAATAAACGCAACGGCGAAAGTGGAGGACGCAGTGTGAAAGACTGGCAGCTCAAGCACAAATTTTCCATCAGCTGTAGTTTGCTACGGCAACAGTTGATGAGTACAGCAGTACAGCAATAGTTTTACTACTCCGTAGCTCTGATGCAGGGAAAGCTAGAATCCACCCCATATAGACATTTGTAGGACGGGTAGACATGCCCAAGTGTAGACCAGAGCCCGCAGAAATCTAGTGGGTCTGAGTTTACAGGGAAACATGGACAGTGAGGAGCAACTACATACTCGGCAGACACATACAGCACCTCTCCGTTTAGCTTCAACTGTAGTGGCTACAATCAGGCAAGGTTATGATGAAACTGTCACATTGATGCTTACCGAAGTAAGCAGCATACTGATCATAATTGCTGCATATAAATTAATCAGAAGCATTTTTAATTAGCAGAGCATGCAAACTAACATGCAGTAGCTGAGAAGCGGTTATGACTTTGAATGTCATGGATGTCATGAAAAATTTGTTTCGTGTCCGGTGTGAAAGCTGCTTAACGCGCCAATAACGCCAGTATTCACGTCTTTGCATTGACTTTGAATGTAGCTAATCTGTCGCGCGAAATATTCGTTTCGTGTCTGATGTGAAAGCAGCTTCATGGATAGTACGCAATAGCTAGAGAGAGCTCAGTTATTTTATGAACATACTACAGGGTTTGCAGACCGTAAGTTCCGTTAGCACGGACAAGTTGCTTATGTGGTGCTCGCGAATTGATCACTTCTACAGGAAAGAATTACCTATTTAATCTCTGCATTTTTCGGCTTTTTATTAGTCTCAACAATTTCTAAAGGGGGATGAAATTATGTCAAGGTAGTGCAGAGAAATCATTGTAAAGTGGTAGAGCTTCTGCATTTTGCATTGCTTTCATGGTAGCACCAGAGAGCTTGCTCAGACATTTGTGAAGTATCCAGCTGATCCCGGTCATGGATAAGTGAAGCGATCTCTAACTGTAGTGGCTACAATCGGGCAACGTTATGATGAAACTGCCACATTGATGCAACCAAAGTAACACAAGCATACCAATCAGAATTACTGCATATAAGTTAACCAGGAGCATTTTTACTTAGCACGACACGCAAACTAACATGCAGTAGCTGGTAAGCAAGCGGTCATAACCACAGAGACAAACCCTTGCAATACAGGTTTTACAGACAGCAACTTCTGTTACTGTGAACAGTTGTACCAAGCATCCAAATTACAAACAAGTATTAAAAGTTAGCTTCAAATGAGGTTTATGCTCACACACCTTCTGCAGAATTTCACTCTTGATATCTCCTGATATCACTCTTGCATATTCAGGACACAAACATTGGCAATAGTAACTTAGCTACATTAGTCGCTGTGCTACAGCCATAATCAACGAGCTATCACATCAGGTTGGATTATGCAGTAAAAGCAACTTACAGCTTCTGCGTCTGAGAGTTATGGACAGTCGCAACCGGCTGCATCTTCAGATATTTTACAAAGCCTGCGTTTGAGGCCAGTTGTTGGTGCTAACTATCGCTAGCGGTCCTGCTAGCCACCCGTAACACGTTAGCTTCACTTACATTATTTGCTGTTATTTGGTTACTTACAGCTTGTGGCTCCGAGCACTTGATCGATGCAACTGCTTCAGGTTTGAGAGGCAGCTGAAACGCGTATCCTGTGTCGAATTATCCTTTTTTGACAAAGCTGTCTTTGGTGAAATGCTGAGCACAAACAGTTAACGTTCCTTTTGGCCGTGGCTGTTTGCTGCCAGCAAACAAAAAAAGCTACCCACCGATTTCTGGTGGCATCGTCTTTTGGAAGAGAAATATTTGGTTTTTTTTTTATGTCAAAAAGTAAACGGACAAGTAGCGCTGGGAGAGATACTGACAAAATTACAGCTCAAATGATCTGCGGTTCTTCTTTTGTATTTCCAAAAGTGTAGACGGAACTAAGGCATAGTATGATCTGCCGTTGTTAGAGCCTGCTAGCATAGTTTCCAGTGTGGGCAGGTCTAGAGCAGTGGTTGGCTCTGGGTAGGTCTATACTAATTGGATGGCGCAACCTGATGTCAGGTTTTCCCCAGATCTCGTGAAGATCTCGGGAGGAGCTGTTCATAGAGGATATCACGCTCACAGGATCACATTCTTGGATTACGGCAAAATCCCTGTATCTTAGGTTTAGAAACTTTTCAGTTGAGCACGGACAACCAACATTATAACATTACTAATATGTATTAAAAGAAGGATCAGCATGTTAGGTCCCCTTTAATTAATAAGTCACAATTTGAGGCTTTGTAGTTGTGAGGACATTTGAAAAAGTCATTTGACATTTGAAAAACAAAAATGGTTTGTTTGCACTGTACAAATGGTTGGTCACAGGCTTGGTTCAGTAAACGGCAAGTTTGTCGTTTTCACCGGGCTTTGCCAGGCACTTGGTGTCAGGTATGTCAGGCGGGTGGTATACAGCTCCTTCCCCTGGCTGTTTAAGTCGTGCAATTCTGTCTGTCGAAAGAAAGTTTTTAAGTTTTCTTAGCCAATGATATTTGCCTTTACCGCAGAATGGGCAAAGTTGTGTAACAATAATTGCTTCACGGGTGTTCCTTCAATGCATTGGATAAGCCTCCAGGGAACATAACGAAAAGCAGTCCTGTGCCAGCTGGTTAAATGCTGAATTACAAGACCAACTGACCTTTTCAAATCTAGTAATAAAAATAAATTAGGCTTAAATAAAGTGTATTGCGCATGGCTTGAGATGTCATATGGAATCCAGCACAATGGTGGATCTAACCAGACATTTAAAAATTGGCCAAAAGGCTCTAATTGTAAATATTAGATATTTGTTTACTGCCAACAGTAAATGTATGATCTGTCTTATCATTTCACTGAGGCATAGAGATAAAGCCGTTTTCAAAATAATTATAATTATTCATTGAAAAGACACTGGTAACCAAACCAAAAGGGACTCGCCTGAAAAGTTGAATGATCCCCAATCTCTTGGGGTATAGATATTGATAGTATTTTTTTACACAAGCATTCAGCAAGTACAGGAACCCCAAAGAAGGGTACTTTCATTCATAATTGCTGTTAAACATAAGGGAAAGGTTCTACAACCTAATTGCAAGCAGCTATTCTAAATTTTTTTGGGTGTGTGTATTTTATGTCTGCACATTATTGAAACTAAATATTGATATTGATATACTGCGGTTTCTAAGATATACGAGAAAAAAAAGGCAAAAATGGGCACTTTTCTAAGTTCTTGATAAACTGCTCCAAAATTTGAATAGTTAAAGATTTCAACATACTTCTTCTCGAAAATGTTTTGATTGATGTCATGTCCTCAATAGCTGTTGCTGCGTATCAACAACAAAAAAACATCCCTAAAATTTTAAAATGATTTTCGATTTTTAGACATTTTATTCTGTTCACTCAAATGGATTAAGTTTTAGAAACTGGACTTAGTGGAAATAGACTGGTTTGTCATAATGATGCCATTCACTAGTTTCAAAAAGCCTTGAACCATATGTCTTGCATTTATAGATCTTGAGTTACAGAGCTTTTTGTAACAGTAGTCAAAACAGGTGGAATTTCATCCATTTTTCCCGTCAGGTGAAAGACATTAAAGCATTATTATAACAAATGCACAGCCTTCACCCAGAAACTCAGATTCCCATAGATCACGGCAAAGTCTCAGAGTTTATACCGAATGGTTTCCGCCATCTTGGTGCTCTCCTTCTTCCTGTCGTCAGTGAGTCGGCGTATGAAGTAGATGAAGTCCAGGCCAAAGCAGAACACACTGCCCACCGCACTCAGGAGGACCAGCTTACTGTCATCCGCAGCTGCTGTGGCCATAGCACTCTGGACCTCCTTCATCACCTGAATCATGATCATCATCATCATCAATCTTCACAGGGCAGTAACAAACAATCACCTCTACAGAAAAAACATGGACACAGAACGCCACAATAATAACTGCTAATTTTCCTCATTCAGATCAAGTATCATCATCTCAGCTTTTACGACCGTCTCATCGCAGTTCAACAGTCATAAACACATACTGTAATACTATTATAACATCACTATTAAATCTGATGATTTAAGATGAGCCACAATCATTAATGAAGGTCATAAGGATTCGAATATGGTACACACTAATCTTATTATTCTGGTTCAAAATGGAGAATTAATTGCATCTCAGTTAACGATCGCACCCTGCAAGATCCTTCTAAGGGTAACTAAAGGAAAGAATTAAGCAGTGAAGTTTTAAGAAACTGAGCTGTCATTGACAGTCACGAGAGTGTAAGAGCACAACAGACACACATGCACTAACTTGACATTATGAAAGGCGAATATTGACAGACGCCATGTGAGGTATGTGGAGACTGATGAGCTCGGAGCTGTGGGATGAATTGCGAGGCTCACATCGGGGTTGAGGGAGTTGTTCTCGGAGGATTTGCTGGACAGGAGGATGTGCGTGAAGCCGTCCTGCTTCTTCACCACAATGTCGCGGTAGCGGTAGGCACTCTCCGTCTGGCGCACGCTGAAGCGAAGCCGCTTGTCAAAGGCAGAGCGCTGCTCCTCGAAGCGCCGCTTGCCCACCGCATTGGTCACAGCACTCTGCAGGGTGGCTGTTCCATTGGTCGCCATGGCTGCCATGAACGGGGACGCTCCTGAGGGAGGACAGGACGGGTGAGGGTGAGGCAACAGGCAATGCATCACCTAAAAATTATTCCCCAGCAAGCCAGCTGATCCCACAGTGAAAATATTAAACAGAGCGATTCAAGAGCATATTCAAACAGCATACAGATTTTCCAAACCCAGCAACTCCTGTCGAAAAACCCCACGGCGTGTTGATAAAATACTCCTCAAGATAAAAACCTGCCGTCAAGAAACCAAAATATCATTACAAATGAGACGTTTCCCCAGCCAATAAAAAGAAAAAAAAAAGAACACTTTTTTTGTGATAACTCAGCATACATTGTTAAAGAAGTGGTGGTATATCTTTTGTTTCATCAACAAATAGCATGTTGCACAAGCATCACTGGAGCCTGAGGTGAGTGGTTAACAGCATGAGAGGAGCCTCCTACAACAGTCCCACCACCCTGAACCCAACACCCCCCACCAGTAGACACAACAAAAATAGGTGTGCCATTACCAGAGTCTAGACTGAAGCAAAACCTGGTCCCACCTATATTAATTACAACCCAAGGCACACTCTGCCCCATTATAATGACTACATCCAAGGGTGCTTTGGCAGGGTTTGTGTAATTAGTGGTTAGCCAATGAGGTTGGATGGAGTCAAAGATTAGCCCCCACGGCAGGTGTCTCAGCACAAAGCCATCTTAACTTCGGGGGCTCCAGTCATTAGAAATTAGAAACAGGACAAAGTTTGTTTCGCAAATAATCACTCCTGAAACATCCATATCCTATTTGCTGAACAATTGTGTTTAAGAGTTCACCAGTCTTTTTTTTTACAAGCTTGACGTGTAACTTCCCCTGAGCAATTCATGAGGCATTAAAATTACCCCATTAAAATCAGTGACGATTCACTTCAGTGATGACAGGATCACCATTTTAGCCTCGTCCAAGGATGGATAATTCTTGTCCTGGAGGGCCAATGTGTATGCACATTTTTGTTTCCACCAATTACCCAGCCTAAATTAACTAACTGGCTCTGCAAGCAAACTTCAGTTCAGTCATAGACTGTATCAGAGAAAAAGTGTTTCATTCAGGGACACAAGTCTTCTGTGGTCATTCATGAGCTTTTCAAGAAATGCAGAAAAAATATAAGATTTAATAAATGGTTTGTTGAATTAACTAATTAAAGAAACAAACTGTCTAATTAAAGGCCAGAAGTTGGTATGAAAGCCAGGAGCATCTATGGCCATCGTTACCCATCACTGGTTGTTAGACTTGTCTCAAAGATCCCCGCAGTGCCAATCAAACAGGCTCTGTAAATGCAGGTTTACAATAAAATCTATTTTTTTTTATTTTATTTTTGCAATCTCCAGAAAACCATAGCCCATCTCAAGGCTATCCATAGTTTATCAAAATAAACATATCCAGTCACACCCATCACCATACTCCTGACCAGGTGTGGAGATCACAAACTGTGTCCCGCCACAACCACACCAAAAAACACAACCAAATGTACCCTGGGAAAACTAATGGCACATAACAATCAGTTAAGCATGAACAACCGATCTATTAATTTTCTGGTTTACTTTCTATGCACATCCTGTACTTTAACCCTCTATTAACCAGCGTAGCGCATCTGCTACATGAAGTTAAAGGGTTAACAGCCTGGACATCCTGTCGGTTTTGTTTCTTATTGCCAAATAAACATAAACATTTTTTTCCATTACCATTATTACCCAATGTAGCAGATTTCCTACAATTTGGAAAGGTGGGCCAAATGTGTCAAAAATCTTTTTGTCTACTGTCTACAAATAATGGCCCAAAATAAACATTTTTGCACAAGGAAATAATTTTAACACAATTGGAAATGGGTTTGGTTAATAGAGGGTAAATTGATGGCCACTACTCTGTGCCAAAAATCTGAACACCACTCAGACATCTGCATATGAACTCAATTTACAGCCGCAGGAAGTGAAGGTCGAGCAGTTGACATCAAATTGGTCATCAATCTTAAGTTCACCGAGCCTTTTCTTTGACATCGAACCATATACGTGCAAGAACACTCGCCAAACAGCACAATGTTGTGACCATCAACAATGCAACCTAAAATGCAAACAACCCAGCAGCCACTTCGCCAGCACTCAGGATCACACCAAATGAAATGAGTCGTAACCCTAAAAGTGTGTACCTTTGCCGTTGAGTGTGCGCACAGCTGCAGGTGTGATGGGGACTGGTGGTGGGGGCAGGATGGTCTGAGAGCGTGGCCGGGTCCCCATACGGGCCCTCTCCTCCCCGGGCCCCAGCACAGGCCCCGCGGGCTTCTCCAGAAGGGCCACCTCAGGGGGCACGGAGTCGGGCTCCTGGCCCGTCTGCTCCAGGCTGTGAGCCGCCTCGCTGGGTGACTCCTCCGAGTCCGCCCGGCTGTTCATGGGGCTCTTGGGCACCAGGATTTTAATGCCAGACTTTGCCAGGTCCATGCTTCTCCGGCCCAGGCCGATGGCATGGGCCGCGGTGGCCATGCTCGCTCCCGCAGCGCCGGGGTGGCTGGTGCGCCGGTACTTTGGGTTGGACGGAAACTGCTGCTCATCAGTCTGAGCGTCCGAGTCGTCGGCGCAGAGCTGCGGGTCTTCGTGCTGTCGCTTTGCGACTGCCGGGAGAGCGGCCGTTGAGGCAGCCACAGTGGCTGGGCCGGTGGTCTTCACGAGCAGCTGACTGACCGCCTGCTGCGGCCGGGAGATCTGTTTGCGGGCGTTGCTGGGGCCCATGGAGGTGGGGCCTGTGGCGGGCACACTCCGCGCGGAGCGCAGGAAGGAGCCGTCGCGCTGCCGCTCACCCTGCAGCCGGTTGAACTCATGAATGAACTCCATGCAGTTGGACAGGTGCGTCTCGGGCTCCCACGTGTCCCCCTCGAATCCATAACCCCTCCAGCGAACCAGGTACTCCATCTTACCCTTCTTATTTTTCCGCTTGTCCACGATTTTCTCCACCTGGAAGATGGAAAAACACCTAAAATTAATCTCATCATCATAGAAAACCCTTCTTTGTTTTGATAAGGTTCATAACACTGCTTTAAAAACAGGCCGGGAAGACACCCATCCTTACTTCTATATACAAACACTTCCCATCACCTCATTTAATTGCAGAGCTCTGCACATTATAGGGCAGCCCAGTGGAACAGTGAAAGCATGAGGAAAGAGATGGACTTGAATGGAGGCAGGCAGCTGCAAAACTCCTCGCGACATCCAAATCATTCAGAGGAGGAAAGACAACTGAGAAGGAAAATCGATAGTGACAAAGGAACATTATCTGTCCAGTTGAGCACAGCATCTAGGAACGCTCCAAATTAGGCATTTAAAAAAAGCGACAAACCACAGCTCAGTCAAACACCATTCTGCACACCGCAGCCACAAGATCACCACAGCCGGCTTCTTACGCTTCACCTGCGCCAATGGGAAATGTGTATGGCAAGGTCACAGCAGGTAAAATAACCACATGCTCCGGAAGCATACACACTGAGGACATAACGGTAGGAGATGGGGAAAGGTTAACAGCTCACAGTAATCAAGCAATGTGAGAACTGGAAAGGTCAGGCTCGGCATCAAAATGACAGGGAATTCACTGCATTGCACATCTCTTCTTTTTAATACAAAAAATATATATATATGTGTGAAATCTGAAAATTTGAAATTTGTTAAAAAATGTCAGAAACATTTTAATTTAACAAACCATCTGATTTGTTGAGCTTTCCAGGACGTGAAACAAAAAGTATACAAAGGTTGTCACAACAATTCAAAGGAAATGCATTGACTGAGGCAAGCAAACCTGGGCCCTACTTTGTTTCTCTGCTGCTGTCAGCTCAGTGGTAGTAATTTGGCCCATTATTGATCCTGCTGCCTGTTAATTATATATGATTTTAATGAGCTGTTTATTGTTAAGGTCTTTGAAAAACCACTCTGACATAACAACATAGGTCTCAAAAAATAGGTTCAGTGTTTTGGCTGACTTGAACTCATTGAATGGTTGCCATGTTTCATAGGGTATAGACCAATAACAATTTAATATGGCCAAGTGAATGTTATTCCTGGTCAAAAAATATTCTCCTTTTCAGTCGTAGCTGAAGGTAAACTGAGGCCAAAAACATCAGTTTGAGACCAAAGATTATAATTTTTTAGAGAGGTTCGCCCATCTGCATCCTAGAAAACATATCCTAGAAACTTGAATCAAAAGCTGATGGCGACGCTGTATTGCGTTGCAGACTCCGCTAAGTTGGTCCGTGACATCACAGCGTCACTCAAAAGACCATCAAACTCTCTTTACAAGCGTCTTTATGCTGTTTGTGGTAGTTTTTGCTCTCTCTTTTCCACAAAATTACGAGAAAATCTTGTTCAGACAAAAGTTCATGGTCAGGAGACTGACAGCTCGAGTGAAGATCTTGCCCAATAATTTTTTGAGGAGTTTTGACAAATTTGATATACAATCATATCAGTTCGAACCAGAGATCAATGTAGCCTCCTATATGGACGAGAGTGAAGCATCTAACAGCGAACAGAACGATAAGCAGGACCAGGATCAGATTCAAAATCCTAGCTGGTTTTTCGTGTGTGTGTGTGTGTGTGTGTGTGTGCGTGTGCGTTTTGTTGCAGAAAAGTGCAACAGCATCAATCCATTTTGACATCTGCAGTTTAGGCGCATTATGAACTTCAGAGAGGGCACAAGGCATTGATTTTTTTAGTTTATAACAGATGATAAAAACACAAATGCAAAATAACTCAATACATTTGTTATGAGGAAGAGAATAGTTAATGAAAATACTTAACTGGTGCTTTAAGCTCATTTACACAAAGAAACAGGCAAGTGCATCAGGAGCCCTCATAGAAATCTGGCTGGAATGAATTAAAGCGGTCAGCATGAAATCTAGTCAGCCTTTCCCATAAGGGCAGGGCTCATAACACACAAGAGCTTGAGAGTGAAAATAATAAGCAGGCTAACTGTAACAGAGGGTGCGCAGTGATGGGAACAATGGGATGGGAACAGGCAATTACTGATGCTCAATGGTACCGTTAACCCAACAGCCCCAGCCAGAACACCTCAAAAATGCCCTTATTGCCCCCAGAAGATTATGTAAAGTCTCCACCATCCCGTTACTCACTTAAAGAGAAAGTCTTTGAAGTTTGCAGTCGTGAGCTGCACCGTTTTGAAGCCTGGAAGCCGTTTGATGGCCAAAGATAACAGCAGTCGCATGCAGAGGTCCAGCCACACAGTATTCCCCGACACTGGGGGAATGAACACACCTAAACATGGCATCCAAGGGAATGAGCCAGAAGAGGTACCAAATGCCACTCCTTCAAGGAAAATTTGGCCGTGTCCACCCATGCATGAATATTTTTGAAAACGTAGCTTTTTCTCCATGTTTGGGCCTTCCGACCACATGCTAAAGGCGTTCTATGTCATGAAAATGACCCAAAGACTTAGGCTACTAACTTGGAGTCAAGCACATCCACTTCCCTGAGTAGTGTCATGAAAATGGCCATCTAAAGTGAAGATTTTCTTCAAACGTCGGTTTCTGTGTATCAGCGCGTACTTAAACAGAGCTGTCAAAAAAAGATGTCGTGCAAGTCTATTGTTGCGTTGTGTGATGTTCTTCCCTGGTATTAGACCATTTAATTTAATAGCAAATGTTATCGCCATCTACTGGCCAGGAATACATAATTGGAGCATTGCAGTCATGCATGCACTCTGGTGTAGATGCAGATTTTTGTAAAATCAGGTTGTATGGACAGAATTGGTTTCTGGGGGGGGGGGGGGATATCAGTTTGAAAAATATCCCTGCACATGCAGACAGGGCCTTAAACCGCAGCAGCGGAAAACAAATGGCGACCTGAGCAGCTGAAAGACCAAAAACTCCAACTGCATTTCACTCCAGAATGAGCAGGCAAGAGGTTAATAGCAATTTTACACTAACCTAGGCCATCAACAATACTTCAAGCAGTAAATCCTACTTTATACTGGGTATGGCTGCTGATGTTGATATGCATTTGGAAAAGCAGCTCATGAGCAATCATCACGCAAAGTTTCAACAAAACACATGTCCAACTGTGTCCAAATATTGGACAGAAGGGTCCTGTAGCTTATCAGCAAGCAGTCTTACAGCGATGATATAAGTTATGAAAATTTCATGTAAAGTGTGACATTTGAATCAATTTCAAGGTCACTAAATAGAAGTTCACATACATTTATAGGACCTTCTGTAATACATTCTAAGCTCTGAAGCAGTTTTAGAGATACAAGTCATTAATATATGTCAATATGTATTCAAAAATGTCAAATGTGAACTTTAAAGGTCACAGAATTTCAAGTTGAGGTGAGCAAATGGACATCATATGTGACTTTCTAAATGTCTCTATACAAACCTTGGCACAATTTGCGACCATTTTGGCAAGACAAGTCATTGTAATTTCACTGTCGAGTTTGACCCTCAAAGGTCTCTGACAGTCAAATTGAATGTCACCAAATGAAAGTTCATACGTGACTTCCTAGTTGACAGTAACACCAACTTAGGCTCCACCTGTGACTGTTTTAGTGATACAAGCAATTGAATTTTCACTAGGTCAATATGTAGGTCACCAAATGAAAGTTCATATATGACTTCCTATATGTCTCTAATACAAACCTAGACACCATCTGTGACCGTTTTGGCAAGACAAGTCTTTGTAATTGTATTATGTCAGGTTTGACCTTCAAATGTCATCAACAGTCAAACTGACTCTCAACAAATGAAAGTTCATGTGTGACTTCATGTGTCAGCAATGCAAAACTCGGCTCCAACTGTGACCTTTTCAGAGATAGAAGTCGTTGAATTTTCTCAAGGCAAGTTAGACCTTCGCAGGTCAATATAAAGGTCACAAAATGAAATTCATACATGACTTCCTATACTCTCCAATACAAACCTACACATAATCTGTAACGATTTTGCTGATATAAGTCATTAAAATTTCACTGTATAGTTTGCCCTTTCAAGGCCAATGAAGGTCAAGTTCAAGGTCACCCAATGAAACTTAAAACATGACTTCCTATATGGCCACAAAATAAACCTAGGCTCCATCTGTAATAGTTTTGGTGGTAGAAGTCATTGAAATTTCACTATGTGAAGTTTGACCTTCAAAGCTCACCGCAGGTCAAGTTCAAGGCCACCAAATAAAAGTTCATACATGACTTCCTATATGTGTTCAATGCACATATGTCCCCAATCTTCAATATTTTCAAGCCTAGAACCCTTTAAAAATTTTAAGATTTTGCTTGACCTGAAGTTTGACCTTTCAAGGTCATCTGAGGTCAACTTTAACATAGCCAAAATACAGGTCATATATTACTTCCTATAGGTCAGTAATACAAGCAACCTCCACAGGCCATCTTGCATATTCATGAAGTACAGAGCCCCCAATAGACCCACTTCTGTCGATTCAATCAAAATGGTGCTCCCACTGAACATTGACAGTACCTAGGTAAGTTGATTGCCTGATTTAAAAAAAATGTTATCAGTTTTTCAGAAATTTTTTATTTTTTTATTTCTCAGTCCTACCTTTAACATTGGAGCCAAAACTTCAAGGGCCCATAAAACGGACAAAAATGATTCAATCAAAAATCTGAGAAAAAATGTCTGGAGATATGGTCTAGAAGTATATTATTGTAAATTTACAAGAAAATTCATCAGGCCAAAAGAAAGATAAAAAATGTTCCAGACGATGGACGCCACACCACGACAATAGCTTATCGGCCCATAGGGCCAATAAGCTAAAAACTGAAGAACGCCCCATCTGAAATTCAAAAACAATGCAACATTTCCGACATTTTCTTCAGTTTTGAGAACTACGTACCAATACTGAAAAACAAAGCTGTTGCTCATTTAATGTTTTTTTTGTTCTAAATATAATAGCTTAAAATTATTAGCTTGTTAATTCTCAGCTAAACTTTCTGTTTAAATATGTTTATGGTTGAACTCAAAAAATACAGGCCTTACATATACGATATATTTACATTGAGTCAAAATTACTTTGTGTGACGGATTATCTCTGTTTGATTCAAGTCAATCAATCATTTTGTTTTTTCAGTGTTTGGGCCATGTCTTGACAACTAGCGGCCACAGAACTTTTGCCTGAAAAATACTAATCACCAGTAACAAGAGCAAGGGTAAAAAAAAAAAAAAAAAAAACTGAATTATCCCCTCAATATAATCCAAAATAAGTCCTTGTATTGTGAAGCGCTCTCTTCCTAATCTGAGACCCTGACTGTAGTGAGCCAATGTTTTTTCCCCCTTCTGAAATCTTCACTCGCTTCTTTATGTTTGCGCTTTGTTTCTGCATGTTTCCCCCCCCTCAGAAGTGACAACGCCCTTGCTCTCAACACAGATAAAACCACCATTTTGTAGAGTCAGCATCCGACCTGCACCAGCAGATACCCTCAAACACATATCCCGGGAAAAAACTACTGCCTTACAGCAATGGAGCTGGACTGAGCCTGACTTGACTGACGGAGAGGACACTGGCCCAAGCTCATGCTGTCCCACTCAAGTGGTAGCTAAAGCACTGAAAGTGAGAGGATAATATTTGGGTTACTTCAGCTGCATCACTGACCACCTAATCACCACAGCAACGAGACAGCTTTTACCATTTTAACACTGAATACAGCTGTTTGACCCAGACATAAACTGAACAGTCAGGTTAAGAACCTTCCAAAAGGTTATAAATGCCGTATCAGAAATGATGATCAAATCTGTAGTGCAATATACAGAGTAAGGACATTGGTTACAAACCTGCATTCCTGACTCATTCTGCTACACTGCATCCCATTATCCTACACCAGCAATTGCCTTGGATTAGCAGTCGGGTGTGAATGAGACTCAGAAGTGCTGTGGAGGTTCCCTCCCTTTCTCTCCATCCTGATGCTGTAATAGCCTCACAGGGTCAATCACTGGCCTGTAAGCCATTATGTGGTGCAGTTATCCATGCACTTAAATCGCTCTGTTCTCCATCACTCAGACTTAGCAAAAGTACCGAATTGCGCATTTCTGTCCCAGGTCATGTAATGGACGACCTTTCCATTTGCATGCGATTATACTCTTATGGCTTTAAATTCACTGAACATCATCTATAATCGGGGAGGTCAGGGTGTTTTGGCAAACTAACGAGAATAGATCTGCAAGATCCTTCTTTTCAGAAAAGGCCATGTAAGCAGCATCTGTTTTGATTAAAGCTTCTCCCGACAACCTCCACAAAGTTTAGGGCTGGAACCATATTTTATGAAGAAACCAATAAAAAGGACCCTGACTATGCACCAATATACATTATCAAACTGTTGGGCGTCCTGCATAAAACAAAAAAAAAAAAAAGAAGGGAACAGCTGAGTACTTCTGTGATCTGGAAAAACCTAGTACATATGTCACTTTTGGGAGAAACAGAGTTTTACCCTCTTTTGCAGAAATTAAGAGTGGTGAAAATCTTAAAACATTAGCTATCAGTGTTGAACTGTCTAGAATAGATAAAGTTTCTATTTTTTGGGTTAGGAGAAGTCCAGAATCAAAAGGTCCAGAATCTTGCCACTGATAAATTCACTAGGTTTTTCCAGATCACAGGAGAGTACTATCCTGTATTTCTTCACCAACAGTTTAGGAATCGGATACATCGATGAGCCAAAACACTAAAACCACTCACAAATGTCGCGAATAATGTCGACCATCACATAACAGCATCCAGGTCAGCAGACGAATCCTAGAAGGTAAGCAAACAGTCCGTTCTCCTATTCAATGTGCCGGATGTGGGAGAAACGGGATGACAGACTTTGACAAGGGCCAAAACATTGTGGACTTAACGAGTGAGCCCTTCCAGCTCAAATGGACCGGGGGGTGACACCATCCCGTCACAGATTTAATTAAGACACATGATTAAGACATTAACAGCTTGTTAAAATCCTGTGATTACAATTGTGGTTGTAAAAAAAACCAGCATACAGTGGGTCCCCAGGAACGACGCTGAAGACAACTGGCTCAATGAATGAGAGAGCCCACTTCAACTGATGCAATATTTTTGTTTCAAGCAGTAAACAAGTGCTGTTTATGTGACCTCTTACAGAGTCAGCGAGGTACTTGGGTACAGATTGTGCAGATCAAAATCAATGCTAGATTACTAGGCTACAAACTGCTGACCTTTTGTCATAGATTTTATAATATCCCTATAGATACTACAATATACTCTGTACGTGTGTATACATGGCAATATTGTTTTCACGAAATACCTTATTTTACATTTTGGAGGATTACATCAAAAACAAAGCAGAACACCTCCCTAATTTTTGATTTTATAGAGTTGAAGTGATGGTAATGAGCATAAAACAAGTTCCATTTTGATATTGGCAGCATTGAGGGGGCCAAAAGTTTGGTACCCCCAAAAAGGGTTTTCATCCAATAGTTTCCAAACCATAGGAGCTATCACTTATTTGACAGCATATTCAGAATGAGCATGAAAACCTACATAAGACTGCCAATTTTGGTGCCAATAGGTGCTCTAGTTTTTGATTTACTGAGAAAAAAGGGTTTGAAAAAAGTGGGAGGGCACAGTGCGACACGTGTAAAAGGCGATTTTTAAAATGGCTGCCATTTTGTAACCAGTTGAAGTTGGCAGCCAAAATTTTGGGATTTTTGTCCATGTACATATAGCAGCTGCTGGTGGAAAAATCAGGACAATCTGAGAGATGGTGGTTTCAAATGCCCAGGCTACTGGTCCAATTGAGACTGAATGGCCCGAGTGATTAAGACCATCTCTGAAGTGGAAAGACTTCTGGGGTGCTCCCTGTCAGTAGATGGGAGTACCTTTTGACAGTGGTCCAACAAGGGACAAACCATGTACCAGCTTTAGGGTTTTGGGTGCCCAAAGAGCATTGATCCATGAGGGTCGTGAAGGCTATCCCGCTTTGTCCAAACTGACAGAAGGGCGACCGTGGCACAACTTGCTGAGTTTTTCATTATTGTTCACATGAAGAATGTGTCACAACACAGTGCACGATGCACTGCTGTGTACTGAAATTTTTAAGCTTGCAGACCAGTCAAATTTCCCATTCTAACATCGGTCAACCTCTAAAAGTCCCCCAAATAGGCACCTGAGCTCCAGTACTGCACCTTGGAGCAGGTAACATAACAAAACATAACATAATATGGATGGCGAGAACAGGCCGTTCAGCCCAACTAGGCTCGCCAGTTTCTTTACACTATTGTGAACATATCGCTGAATGACTCAATGGTATCTCGCTTTAAGTCAAGCCTACTCTTGAAAACCCCCAAGGTCTCTGCCTCAACAATATGGTCAGGCAAGCTATTCCACATCAAAATTACTCATTGGGTGAAGAAATATTTCCGAATATCAGTGCTAAATTCACCTTTGGTCAACTTCCATTTGTGACCCCGAGTTCTACTAACAGTTGGTCAAAGGAATCCTACATAATTCACTTTGTTAATCCCTTTAACATATTTAAAGGAGCAATATGTAAGTTTGTGGCTAAAACTGGTAGTGCAATCACATTCAAAATAGTGCAGAGCGCAGTATCCCCTCCTCCTCTACCCCAGACGAGAGGTTCCCAGCTAGGTTGCCGGATCCAGCAAGAACGTCCACTACATGGAGCTACCATGGCTACGTTTCAATATCACCAATGATTTGCCCTCACAGGGTTGTGTTCAGTTCAGTTCAAAAGACCCAGACTAATGACTAACTAACTTTAGCAATGGTCATATTGGTCAACTTGCTCGTCACTCTTCAGTGTGGATAGCCCACTGAAGTCCATACTGTAATATGCGTAAAGAATGAATGAGGACTCATTTGACCGATGAACTGTCTCAAATACATTACATATTGGCATAATGGCTGTGGTAATGTTGGAACGTTTACCACAGCGTCTCAGCATAAAGCCAGGGAAACGGACTAATAATGCATTACTAATGTTAGCAATGAAGAGCCACGGTTTTTATTTCTCAAACAATTTGTTACCTAGTCAAATCGATGACCCACCTGCATATGCACTAACGTACCATGAAGGAACATGCATAACATTAATCGACTGTAGAGAATATTTGAAATGTCCGTGCCCACATTAAATAGAATTAAGTTAGCCAAACTTAGCTGAATCTTACCTCCCCAAGGAGAAAATTAGCAACTTCAATGCCGGTCTTCAAATTCTTCTCTGCTTTCAGCCGACTTCATCTTTCAAAGTCATTTCCTATACAGACCCTTGTTTTGATTCTGACTTTGTCACAACGTACCGGTATTTAGGAATCATGACGAGGCCTTTTAGGTTGAGTAACGTCAGCCATTTGTGCTCCGAAACGCTCCGAAATGCTACTGAATTCGTGATTGGGAGATAGGTGAAGGGCGGCGCAACAGGCCAAAACACAAAATGACAACATCAACATTAGTTGTGGGCAGCAACTTTGCTTTTGTAATGAGAATACTCTGGCTGGACTACTGTTGTGAAGTATTTGTTATTAACATCATTCCTTAATGTCTGGTGATATATCAGGAATATTTCATGATTAATCAGCATACATTTCTTACATATTGCTCCTTTAAACACCTCAAACAGATCACCCCAAGTCTCCTTTTCGGAGATTACGGACCTTCAGCCTGTTCTCATAGTTTTCATCTTTTATACCTGGAATTAGCTTAGTGGCTCTTCTCTGAACTTTTTCTAGAGCCTCAATATCTTTTGATCAAGGCACTGCAAATGGAGGAAAATACAAAGAGAACGCAATTTGCAAAGTGTTTAATCAGAAGAGCCCTTTGGTAATAATAAAATGCGAAAAAGACAAAAACCCCGGTTTGCGTTAATATTCAAGCTTGGCAATGCGTTTATGCAGTAATGCAGTCAGGATAGAGAACGAAGGGGACTAAAAAACCCCGGTGAACATCGATATTTATTGGCTAGAAGACTGTATGAAAGGCAAGCGAAAAAGTATGGAACCAAGCCGGGTTGTAGTTAGATATCCAGGCAATTTGATAATATTCTTGGCGTTGAGAGCTTGCTGGGGTTCGTTAGCTAAATCAGCTTTCGAAAAACCAGGCGACAGCAGCTCAGTCCATTAAAACCACTGTTTTACTTAGTATAGCATACAATTCACTTAGTTAGACAATTATTTAGCGTTTAAATTTGTTTGAATTTAGCATTTAAATTTATTTTCCTTTACCTTAATTTTCTTGCGGGAGACTGAAAACCCCCCCAAAAAACCCCGTCGCCTTTGTTTGACCAGATTAGTGACTTAATTTGGCTGTTTGCTCACCGAGTTGTTACAGGGGGAAAAAAGGGGAAAAAGAAAGGGAAGATTCTCCCTCCCCCTAATGCGACAAAGGTTATACCTCGGGAGCAACTCGTCAAACCTCTATTAATGTTTGAGCTTTAACACAAATTATTTTCAAAAAAACCCCGTTTGCACTAGAGTAAATCTTCAACATCAATCCCTCCCCAAGTCTTTTTCTGTCTCAACCCAAGCAGAATGATCACCAACGAACAGCGCTACAGCACAGCCAAGAGGTCAGCAACAGCCAGTTGAAGAAGGTCGCCTGGCCAGTGAGTCCCACTTACATCATGTGCTTTGGCTGGGTACATGTGCACATGTGCATGTTTTGCCTGGGAAGAGATGGCATCAGAATGCACTATGGAAAGAAGACAAGCTGGTGGAAGGAGTGAGATACCTTCAAAAATGTTCTGCTGGGAAACTCCAAGTTTGAGAACTCAAGGAGCCATCTTAGCAGCGCAAGAGGGACCTTCACTATGCAAGGCAGGTGGTTTTAATCAAGTGGCTGATTGGTATATTCTATTACGGACACAAAAATTAAAAGCATATAGTACAACACTTGCAATATTCTCCCTTGACATGGTCCCCTAAACTGCTGCTGCCAACTCCAGCCATTTCGGCTCAGTATATTCCTGTCGCTGGGCTGAGTCAGTGCGTGGGCCTGACTCTCGCTCCCAGGTGCACCCTCAATTAAACCAGATGCTCGGCGCAGTCATGTCAAGTGCTTTGTGGGTTCTGGGCAGCTGTTCTGCTGGAGTTCAACACATCCCCAGAGCTGAAAAGTGGGGTCATATGTACGAGAGAGGAAATCACAGCCCAGGGATTACCATGGTAATGCCATTAAAATGAAAACAAGAGCCCCTCTGCCCTTTGACACCACAGAACCTGAAGTCCCTCTCATGAAAAATGAGTGTGGAATAAATGGTTGTCATGATCATATTCTTGGGGGGGCTGGACAGTGGATAGGTGTTAACTGGCAGCCATGGAGTTGCTGGTTCAAGCACCTGATGGGCCTTGGGATTCTGATCTAACCTGGAGGGATGAAGTCGGGAGAACCCAGCTGTTGGGCCCCTGGGCAAGGCCCTTAACCCCAAAATTGCTCCAGGAGCTTTACCGCCATTTTTCTTAATCCCTTCTTTCTTGTAAATGTTCTATCTGGTCACTCCAATGTTGTCAATGGAAATTTCCCTGATTAAATAAAGGTTCAATTAAAATAAAAAAAAAAAAAAAAGCGAAGAAAATTCTCATGTTTAACTTCTGTCAAGCTCCAAATCGCATTAGTAATGTGCACCATTTAAAGTCATTGCAAATCTGATGTATAATCATGCAGAACACACACAGAGCGAAGAAATCCCAGGAATGCGTTGGAGTTGGCAAGCATCCCAATGGCAGGGACATTAAGGGTGCCTGGATATTTTCAGCATGTGGCTGGTGACCTACATGCAGGAGCCCCAACACAAGCACACTTCACTCTGCACAGATAAAAGGAGATGAAATCGGGAGTGATTACACCAAGTGTGCACCTAAGTACCAGAGAAGGGACTGCAGAGAAGGATTGCTCCCAAACATACGACAATAATGTACAACAGCTCGGAGACATTTGTGAGTATGTGCGTGCCCACGGACAAACCAAAGCTGAAGGAACTGGTAACCGTGGAAACAGCTGACACCACTCATTTTTACAAGCGCTGTGTTTCGGACAGGATCCTCGGCAACCAGGGAATGGATTGATTGCCAACAGAGGAAAAACGGCTGAGGGCAGTCAGACAGAGGCTCAGCTCAACACTCAAAGTTTGGGGCTTGACGGTCATGTCTTCCCTCCTGAAAACTGACCGTCCTCCATCTCCCCCCCACATCACGTTAAGAAATCAGCGGACAGCTCCTCACAATCCCCAGCTGAGTATCTCTCTCTCACATACAATGATGAGCTGTCTTGTCGCAGACAGAATTTCAGAAGCAGTAATGAAGTGCCACCAGCTAATTTTCAGGGAGAGTATCAGATGAAAATAAAATTCTGAATGCAACATCCTCATCAGGAAAAACCTGAAGCAAATTAGAAAAGGGCACTTTCAAAACCTCAATATAGTCACTTGCAGCAATGCTTTCAGGGCCACGGTAGCCATATTGCAACAGTGGCAAAATAAATCTGTTAAATTACACCAACTACTGGATGACACTACAGTTAACTATATTTCTTCCCCTCCCTGTTTATGGAGTTATGCCAACCTGTTGATTTTGAATCCAACCCCAACAAAGCACAATGCAATATTAACAGATCTGATTCAGCTGCCAATTTGTAGAATCATGAGTGCCAAATTACGGTGGAAAGTAAAATCAACAGGGAAGTAACTTACACTGAGCAGGATGGGGCATCACTGCTTAAAAATGAAATATTACATAGGATGAGATCTAGAGTCAGCCTGAAAGGTAGCCTCTGTTCCACAACACAATCTTGAAGAATCAAAAAAAATAATTAATTACAGAGCCTCTGCTACAACCTGCTTACAAATAACTGCAAATAAGTTTCTAAGGCAGCTTATGCATAATCATGCAATAATAAACAACTCTAAATAACACTTTTTTGATTGACAGAATATGTGCATGTACACATACATTAAGTTTAAATCTGTAATTGCCAGGTTACGTTACGGAATATTAGAAGTTTAAAATGCAAACAATCAATGCCATGTTGTGACAACTTTAAGCTTTGTGTTGCTATGGGAAAACAGCTTGCTGCTGTTGATCTCCATCATGAGGTAGCTAGCAGCACTTTGAGCCAAACCATGTTCTCAGTAGACTGCAGTTAGGCACCTCATTTGAATTCTCAATAAATAGTCAACTATTAAAAAACCCGTTTTCTCAGTGAGTGAAATCTCCATACCCATAAACAACTTAATTATCGCTATATCATTTTCACATTGACGATAAAGAGCTTTCCTACACCGCCACATATAATAGAGACATACTTCCAGGACCATACCCACTAGGCTGACTGTTGTAGTCGGCAACTCTAGTGCAGTAATACTGGCTTTCAAGGAAAAGAGAAGCAGTGTACAATTTCCAAATGATGTGAAAACACTTTGGAGCAGTTACAGGCTGCTAAAAGCCATTATAACCAACTCACTGCTGTATGAGTTATTTATAGTTTAGTTCTTAGATGCATTGTAAAAAAGCATTACTTATCTCACACACTAGCGAAGGGCAGCGGAGAGACTTTCCAGTAAGGGGCTAAAGCAAGGGATGGTCCCTGAAAGCACACTTAAGTCATCAAACTCCTATTGCGCGCAACAAGAAATTTTGTGAAGCTCCACATCATTCTGCGCAACCGTCTCTGAGTGACACCTCTGCAAAGGAAGTGTAATGAAATAAATGAAAGCAAAGAATAGCAGATGTCAGCTATGAGATTTTGTGGAGATGGTGAAATTGCAGAGCACTTTTGGGCCACCAGGTAGTGCAGTCTGTGTTGGTCAGACCATCCGCAGCAGTGGGATCTAACCATTCCTCTCATGTTCCCATGCTCTCATTCCTGAAGAGCGCAATAAAGTGTCGCTGAAGCACTGGCGAGGCTCCTGGCAGTAAAACTGTGCTGATTACGCCAAGCTCGTTATCCCCAGGGGGCACTTTGTTTCCCATTCTACATGGCAAACAATGCGCACATTGTTTAATGGCACCACAGCATTGTTTTAAATACATTTTGGACTGGGACTAAGAAACACCCTGTGTGATGCAGCGGATATTATAACTAATACTTTCAAGATGTACAATGAATTCCATCTCAAAGGGCTAAAGTAAACTGAAAATGCATCTATCATTAGGCACACTGTCCGAGAAAACAATGAAAGTGACTGAGGTATCTTCAGAAAAAATCAGAAAAGGCTGTACAAAGGCAGGATCATAACATAAGACATGATCTACGCTTGGGATCAACAGAAACAAACAAGCTCAATACACTAGAATGTTAGAAGTCTACACTTCCCATGTTGTCATATTTATTCAGAAAATTAATCAAAACTAAATTAACAGATTTTTAATGATTACTTCCAAGAGTATTTCTTCTCAGTAGCAACACTGTAGTGCAGTTAAATTCACCCAACACTCCACAAGTCTATTTCAGCAAGGCAATTCCACATGAGAGATGCTAAAACAGCAATTTTTAAAATATGTTTTATATTTAGCAATTTCCTAGATTTTACTGTATTTCCATACATTGGTAGCCAAAGTATTAGAGACCAAGTCATTGCAGGAAATTGAAACACACAATTCCAGTGACTCTTTGTGAAATTTGTCATTTTTCAACGTAATTCCGCTATCGAAATAGCAGTATAGTTCCCTTCATCATCTTATTTCTGCATTTATTTAATTGTTATTAAGATTATCTTCCTTCTTATGTCTATTCTTCATTTCAGACATTAGCCTCTCTAATACTTGGCTGTAATCCTGGAAAATTTGTGGTAACGGAATTACAACAGTAACGGAATTACAGAATTATTCTGAAAGCCAGTGAAAAACAGAAGATGGCACAAGGTGGCATGAGGACTTTAAGGAGCATAGTGGTTCATTGTTTTAGACATTTATAGTTGAGTGTTTAACTATAAGAGTTAAATTTCCATAACTGTTCATTCAAGGATTAGCAGGAATTTATAGTATCTGCTGGGGAAGGGTATGAATGAATGTTTGTTCTGTAGTATGGGGTCTTCCTCACCATCACTTTTACCAGCATCCTGTTCCTCCTGGAACTGTGCTTTACCAAGACAGCATCTATTTGTAAAACACATAAAATGTGTGAATGTTATAAGGGGTTTCAGATTGGGAAAGCATGTCTTGTGGCTTTTGCGATCAGTACTCAGTGAAACTTGTTGAGTCTAGGTGTGATGAATCGTTGATAGTCTTTGCTCAGAATACACGTCATGGTGTTATTCCCGCTGGATTGCTTTCGACACTTAAACCATGAGCCAAGAAAAAAACAGGAGAAACTCAAATGCCGAGCCCGTTGTGAAGAAACTGAATTTAATTCAAACGAAAACAGTAGGTTTAAAAATAAAACGGAGCAGCAAAAAAACAAGGAGAAAAGAAAGAAAAATTGTAGCAGCAACGCCTCCACCCTAATGGGTTCCACCTGTGGCCCATTTAGGTGGAGGTGAAAGAATTAGAAAGGGGAGGGGCTGTAAGGACCAAACCTTTACAATACATGCAATGTCCGACATTCGTTCATGCTCAATATCGAAAGCCAGCAATCCTCCAACTAGCAGGTAAATTACTTGCTTTTTCATTTCTGAATAAAACTGATATTTTAAGTTCTGATATTAGTTTAGCAAATTAAAGTAGTCTTCAAGATGGTTGATATACATTAATCTCACCGGTTACATAAGACTCACCTAATCCGGGAGGATTCCTTGGTTGCCTCAGCTGTCAATTTAATTAAGTGCATTGAGCAACAAACATTTTATATACAGGTGAAACTCAGAAAATTAGAATATCATGCAAAAGTTAATTTATTTAAGTAATTCAACTTAAAAGGTGAAATTAATATATTATATAGACTCATAACATGCAAAGCAAGATATTTCAAGCCTTTATTTGTTATAATTTTGATGATTATGGCTTACAGCTTATGAAAACCCCAAAATCAAAATCTCAGAAAATTATCATATTACATGAAATCAATAAAAAAGGATTTTAAATAAATGAAATGTCAGCCATCTGAAAAGTATAATCATTCATATGTCCTCAGTACTTGGTTGGGCCCCCTTTTGCATGAATTACTGCCTCAATGCGGCGTGGCATGGATGCTATCAGCCTGTGGCACTGCTGAGGTGTGATGGAAGACCAGTATGCTTCAATAGCGGCCTTCAGCTCTTCTGCATTGTTCGGTCTCATATCTCTCACCTTTCTCTTGGCAATGCCCCATATATTCTCGATGGGGTTCAGGTCAGGTGAGTTTGCTGGCCAATCAAGCACAGTAATCCCATGGTCATTGAACCAGGTTTTGGTACTTTTGGCAGTGTGGGCAGGTGCCAAGTCCTGTTGGAAAATGAAATCTGCATCTCCATAAAGCTGGTCTGCTGAAGGAAGCATGAAGTGCTCTAAAATTTCCTGGTAGCCGGCTGAGTTGACTCTGAACTTGACAAAGCACAGTGGACCAACACCAGCAGATGACATGGCTCCCCAAATCAACACAGCCTGTGGAAACTTCACACTGGACTTCAAGCATCTTGGATTGTGAGCCTCTCCGTTCTTCCTCCAGACTCTGGGACCTTGGTTTCCAAATGAGATGCAGAATTTGCTCTCATCAGAAAACAGGACTTTGGACCACTGACCAACAGACCAGTTCTTTTTTTCTTTAGCCCAGGTAAGACGTTTTTGACGTTGTTTTTGTTCAGGAGCGGCTTGACCAGAGGAATACGGCATTTGGAGCCCATGGCCAGGATCCGTCTGTGTGTGGTGGCTTTTGATGCATTAACACCTGCCTCAGTCCACTCCTTGTGAATCTCCCCCACACTTTTGAATGGCCTTTTCCTGACGATCCTCTCTAGGCAGCGGTCATCCCTGCTGCTCGTGCACCTTTTCCGTCCACACTTTTCCCTTCCACTTAACTTTCTATTAATGTGCTTTGATACAGCACTCTAGGAACATCCAACTTTTTTTGCAATGACCTTTTTGAGGCTTTCCTTCCTTGTGGAGGGTGTCAATAATGGCTTTCTGCACAACTGTCAGGTCAGCAGTCTTCCCCATGATTGTGAACTCTACTGAACCAGACTGAGAGAGCTTTTAAAGGCTCAGGAACCCTTTGCAGGTGTTTTGGATTAATTAGCTGATTAGAGTGTGACACTTTGAGCTACAATATTGAACCTTTTCACAATATTCTAATTTTCTGAGATTTTGATTTTGGGGTTTTTAAAAGCTGTAAGCCATAATCATCAAACATATAACAAATAAAGGCTTGAAATATCTTGCTTTGCATGTTATGAGTCTATATAATATATTAATTTCACCTTTTAAGTTGAATTACTTAAATAAATGAACTTTTGCAAGATATTCTAATTTTCTGAGTTTCACCTGTATTCACCTGCCCGTCTCAGAATCTGGAATCTCAATCCTGACATTATTTTAAAAAAATGTATTAAAAAAAAAAAAAAAACAATGTTTTTGGGTATTTATATATACCTCTAGGGGTCTTCTTTCATGTTTAATAAGAAAAACATAGCATCTTGTTTTATATGAGCAGCAATGTGGAAAACATTAATGACTTGTTAGCAGATCACTCGCGTAACATGGAAACGAAAATGGAATGAAAACGTCTATTTTATTAACTATTATATAATTTTATTGTACATATTTTTGTTTCACTGGAAGCAGACATTAAAGTAAAATATATACTTAACATTGTTATAATTATTCTCTTTAAATTTAATCCTAAATTCAGAATTCCATCAATATTAATCTTTTTTCTCGGGTTTATTTTTTGTGTGCACAGATGGTCCTAGAGGTACAACCTTTTTTTGCACTAGATTACAAGTCATAATGACATTGATATAGAAACATATTTGAAATCATTATGCAAAGCCAATGTCAATTATTGAGTAATACACTTTCATCACTGAAACATAATCAACGTATTACTCATAGGTAGGTCTTATAGGCTTATATTATTCGACGAGTACTTAATCTAATAGTCAGTGATGTCAAACTCAATCCGACACTGACATAAAATGAACAGCTGGATAGTTTCGACAGTCAAGTCGAATACGTTTTTATTGCGAATATAAATCAGTAAACAATACAAACACGGAAGACAATGAAAAAATAAGCACTGTTCCATAGACGTAGTGGAAATTTTAAAATAACGAGTGAAAAACTCATCTTTAACGTGTTAATATGGTCACAGACCAACTTGATAACCGCCGATATCACTCGTGTAACAGCCACCTCACGTGTGGAAACATACACAAACATGACCTCTCGCGAGGGGAAATTCCAGTCTTGACACACAGAATGTTCACTGATATCCTTCAATGCAAAAAAGGGACACCTTACAGTGACAAATTATCACCTAATAATTATATATCCTTTTTAATAATGATAATAATGATAAGATAACAAGGATATTGCGGTTACCTTACACAGATACTCAGTTGAGAATTTTACCTGAGAGCGGGTCTTTATTCGGCCAGAGGGAATGTCCAATGCTCAAGATTATTTAGCGGAAATTGAGGTTAGGGATAATGAAGTATTAGACAAGTTGCATAAACTAAAGGCAGATAAGGCGGCGGGTCCTGATGGATTATACTTTAAGCCGCTATCCGCCATCTTCAGACGGTCTTTAGAAACTGGAGAAATACCAAATGATTGGAAACAGGGCAACATAATATCAATATATAAGAAAGGGGACCGTACTGAGCCAGGAAATTACAGTCCAGTCAGTTTAACTTGCATTGCGTGCAAAATGTTGAAATCTATCATAAAAGATGAGCTATACTTATTTCTTGAATGTAACAGTATCTTGAGGGATAGCCAACGGTTTCCATTGGGGAAGGTCATGCATGAAAAAGCTTCTGGAATTTTTTTGAAGAGGCCACCTGGACTTATGACATCATATACTTGGATTTTCAGAAAGCATTTGACACAGTACCGTGTAAGAGACTAATTTTTAAAATGAGCTCCATTGGAGTTACAGGTGGTATTCTGAAGTGGATTCAAAACTGGTTGCAGGACAGAACACAAAGAGTGATGGTCAGTGGTATCTCGCTGGTACTGGTATACTAGGTATGGTGGGGAGTGGCGTCCCCCAGGGATCAGTGTTGCGACCCCTGCTGTTCCTCATTTACATTAATGACCTTGACAGGAATATTGATACTAAATTGGGTGGTTTGACAAATAGAGTCCACTAAAGTGATTCTGGATGATTTGCATAGAATCAAGAATTGGGCAGAAATGTGGCAAATGAAATTTAATGTTGCAAAACGTAAAGTTGTACATGTAGGTAATAAAAACATTACACGGGATTACTTCATGGGAGTTTTAAAATTGGAATGTGCTCCACACGAAAAGTGACTGTTGACCAAACCCTCCCAGGCTCAAGCCATTGTGCCGTAGCAGTTAAAAAAAGGCAATCGGATGCTGGGATACATCGCCAAAAGTATGGAGTGCAAATCAAAGGAGGTGATGCTTCTTTTGTACAACACATTCGTCAGACCACATCTGGAGTATTGTCTACAGTTCTGGGGACCATACTTTAAGAAAGATATTGAGGAAGCTGCCGGATAGCTCACTCAGTTAAGCCACTGCGCTGCAGTGCAGAGGTGGCTGTCACGTCGCAGGTTCGAGCCCCAGCTTACCCACCGGCAGGGGTCGGCAGCTTTTTCAGAATCGCGCACAATTGGCCATTGCGCTACAGGGTTCTAAATTGGGAAGGGACTGCCGGATTTGGGGATATAATAATAGCTTTGTTCGTTGCTCCAGCGCCTCCTGTTGGCCAGACGGGCGCTCGTCAGGAAGATTCTGGGTTTGTTCATGTCCGGGTATCCTCCGCCCTCGTTCTGAACTTACGAGGATTCAACCAATGAGTGTATAAGAATCAGTGGCTGATAGGCACGTGCTTCGGAGGAGAGCCGTGAACTGTCCTCACTATCCTGAGTTGGCAGCAAGGGGTCGCATACGAGCAAGCTTTGTACATAGTTCACCGATTGGGCATTCCAGATTCGGTTGAGATTGGAGATGCCAAATTAAAAAAAAAAAAGAAGAAAGATATAGAGGCTCTAGAGAAAGTTCAGAGAAGAGCCACTAAGCTAATTCCGGGTATAAAAGATGAAAGCTATGAGAAGAGGCTGAAGATCCTTAATCTCTTATCTTTGGAAAAGGAGGCTTAGGGGTGATCTGATAGAGGTCTTTAAATATGTTAAAGGTCTCCTAAGTTAGGAGAGAAAAAAATGCGGTATACATGTATTATTGCCTGCAATTCACGAATCCAGCATTTAACCTTCGTAACTGTATGTCATATTGGCAAAAAAATGAAGAAACTAGACACTTTGAGACCTCTCCTTAAAACTCGTGAGCAATTGGCTAATCGACTGCCACGTATGAGAAGTTGCGCCGGAGCTAGTGCAGAAAATGACTTATTTCACTCCTTATTTCAACAACCAATTTGTGAAAGACATACAAGTTATAGTTATCTTATTTGGGACGAATATTCTTATCGATACATTTTCTGCATACCCTACGAAATGATTTGACACAAACTGTCCAGATTTTGTGGGTTTTTAACTTTTCTGCGTACAAAGCTCTGATCTCATCTGGGATTCCAAATTGAAGTTTGCACTGAAGCCGTTCAGCGGGGCTTGGCCCGGCGGGGTAGCAGCTGAGCAAGTGGGGTAAGCACAAGAACAGATCTCAAGTATGCCAAGTCTCACGCATTCGACGTAGGTCCTACGCATTTTTTAGGCTTATTCACCGTTGTCTGCAATTATACAATGAAAGCTTATTGAGATTCTCACGCGGAATTAAAATCCTTGTGCATTGAAGTTTCAGTTTCACTTGCGTAAAGGTGGACCTCACCACAAGCAACATGGAAAGTTATTATGACTCCAGACTTCTTGTGCTTCTCTTTACTATCTTAACAAGAAGCATACGTTTCATGATTGTTTAAATTGTTTTAATGAAACAAGACCATCTGAAACGTCGTTATGCAATTCCATTGCTTTCAATCTCTCAGTAAAGACAAGCGTGAGAATTCCCGAGTCATAATCGATTTCCGTGACACTCGTGGGGAAATCCACCGTAATGCATGTGAAACTGATTAGCTTAATGCACAGTGACTTCAATTCCGGGAGTGAATTTCTCCAGTGCACGCTGATTGGAAAATTGCGAACGACGGCACAGGAAGGCGAATGCCACTAAGAGGCGAGAGACTCAACTGAATGCATGAGACTTGGCATCCCTACAGGGAGAGTACAGGCTAATTCACTGCTCATGCGCAGTGTTTAGCAATTTGGATAATATGAGAGTGATGGAGGGTCCTAGCCACATGTTAGCCGTATGTGAACATCCTCGTTTCCTAATGAAAAATGGGCTCATTGGAATTCAGTATGGTTGCTCAAACGCTACGATGGAAGCATAATCTGTGCAGGTCATATTACTCTATACATCTTCCGTAAGTTTAATAGGCATTTCGTTTAGGAGGATGGAGAACAATTAAGTTAAACAATCCAGTATACTTGGGATCTGGATTAAACATCGAGGAAACGGCAACTGGATCAGCGGGCGATCTTTCGAGAGGCATGCCAGCCGCTGAAGAGCTTGAACGAGAAGGGGACAGCGTCTGGAGAAAACTGCCAACTTCTACTGCGGACACGACCAACCAACATCTAAAGAAAGTAAAACGCACTTTAAAAAAAAACTGGACAGTTGACAGACCTTGGCTGGCTGACGACTGAGTGAAATGTAATGATATGCGAATTCTCTAAGTTCGACAAGAAGAAGAATTCCAGTTTTGCTGTGGGATCCAGCAGTTTTAAGTTGGACTCAATAGTCAAACATAAGCAAAGTGACACGCACAAATCGGCACTTTGTGTAGGTAAAGAGAACTAATATAACATTCGCGATAGTATTCTTAAAGTTGGTAAAATTGCGATGATCATATACCAGTGGTCGTCTCATACAAGTAATGACGTGGTTAAGACACAAGTTGAGTAAATTATGCGTTTGTTGTGAGCTGCTCGTGAAGGCTTGCAACAAATGCTTACTTTAAGGCTGATTCATACTCCACAAGAACAGAGAAATTTGTTCTTGTTCTCGAAGCTGCAAGAGCAAACTGACGTCATTTTGTTCTCGCAGCCCTGTTTCGGAATTCTCGCAGCTTTTTCTCCACACATCATCTGGGCAGAACCTTTCTCGTGTGGTGTCCGAGAACTGTTGTGTGATTGGGCAGAAAGATGGAGTGGGCGTGACCCTTTGACGTACCAGGGGGCTCTTAAAATGAACACGACAGACTGGATCGAATGGTCCGTCTTTTTCTGATTGTTTCATTTAACGGTCCGTCGAGTTTGTAGGACTACTCGAGAGTTGTTATAAAACCCGGTCGGACAAAAAATATAACCCCAATATATGGCATTATTGTTTGATTTTGTCTGGAAGTGCAGACAGCCCAAAATATTTCGAGAATGGAAAGACAGTACAAATGCCCGCGAAACCAATATTAGCCTACACACCCAGAAGCGGGGCAGTGTTAAATCCGTGAATGAATTTTTCTTACTACATATAATTTCTTAACAACCCGTGAAGATTTCACTGTTAAATCGTTGGTACCGTACACCTCAAGTGCGACAAAAAGTGGTGTTTTTAAGAAAGCTATGTGAACCCTACTGGGGCACTGCCTAAAGTGCGGTCTCGCCATGGTGTTCATTGGTTAAACATCGTATTCGTGGTGCTTAGTGTGACCGGGAGTGGAGTTCTGCTTATCGCCGGACTGCTTAAGTCAATTCTGTAAAATGAGCGATCGTGACGATATGAATGTTTTAATGTCTTTTGTGTGATTAATAGCTTTGTTATGTTGCCTATCGTAGTTTCTGCACAGTAAGCAAAGACTGCTTTGAATTAGCTAGACTGTAGCCAACTGAAAATGGACGTTACGTGACATCCTACAGCGATGAGCGTGGTTAATGATCTACCTAATCAGAATTGTTTTTTTATTTAATATTGACTTATTTCAAATATTTGAATGCCAAATAGCAACGCAGTGCATCGCTGAAGTGTGAATTCTCACGCAACTTCGAACGAACAGTGACGAGCCGTCCGTCCGCGTCAGACATCCAATTTTTGTTTTATCGAAACACCTGACAGACATGGTCTGTCGAAGGTCCGACTTTTCGCTCGACAAATGGTCTGACTCGGTCGGACAAGTGAAGTCTATTGAAACAGCCCAAAGGAGTTCGGCACTTGAGTTTCTCGTGAAGTATGAAATGTCCCGGTCAAAACGAACTTTGTTCTTGTTCTCGCAGCCCTGAGAACAAGAACAAATTTCTCCGTTCTATTGGAGTATATATCAGCCTTTACTCAGCAGTGGCCTGTTGCACCAGTTGTGCATAAGTTCTCTCTTAAGTTGGAGTGCGAAATCCACACTAAACGCTACGCTGAAACTACTAAATTACTCTTCATCGAGCCTGATGAAGCCTGTGTGGCGAAACACGTTGCAAACCTTTTACCAATAAATTACATTTTAAGCTTCCATTTTGTGTGCAACGGGAACTTTTCTTAGTTATGGATTTCTTTCCTGATACCACTGGCACCAATGTGAAGCTCTGAGCTGTGCAGGGCAATCTACCTTATTTGAAAGGTAAAAGAGTACCGGAATCTAGCTCTTGTGCGAATCAAGCTGGTTATTCCAGTTAGTTCAGCCGAGACTGAAAGGGAGTTCAGTTGGATGAAGAGAGTGAAAAGTGATTTCCGATCATCACTCAAAACTGATGTCTTGAGTAATTTGATGACCAATCACAAGGCCTTGGAAACATTCAAACCCAAACCACCTGTTTTGAACTGGTGGAGGAGTGGAAAACACAGACTAGTTGAGAGATATGGACCAAGACCAAAAGAATCGTCTGATTATAATGATGATGCTGACTCAGACTAAATTAATCAGATTAAGTGACATTAGGTTTTGGGGACATTCAATATAACAGTGTAAACATTTAGGAAAATCAGTATTCGTTTTCATGTAATGCATTTTTTTTTATTCTTCATTTATGAAAATGTGGTTATTTTAGCGTCAAACTGTCGCAAACCGATGAATGTATTTGTATGCATTGAATTTTCATTTGTTTATTTTTGAAGTAAATTTATTTGTCGTGTTTTCTTGGTGGACGGAAACGAGCAAATTTGAGTTTTGTGATACAAATACTTTTATTTTACCATTGCAGGTGACTTGAAATGCAATAAATTGAGTTATTGTTCGGAAGAAACAGCTTTTTTGTTATTGTTTTATCACTATTGTTGAAGAAATGCTGTGGCTCTTAGAAAAATATTTTGGCCCCTGGAAATTATCGTTTTAAGGGCCAATGGCCCCTAGGTCCTCAACAGTACAAAACCCAAAACCAGTGAAGTTGGCACGTTATGTAAATCGTAGATGATAACAGAATACAATGATTTGCAAATCCTTTTCAACTTATATTTAATTGAATACACTGCAAAGACAAGTTGTTTAATGTTCAAACTGAGAAACTTTATTTATTTTTTTTGCAAATAATCATTAACTTAGAATTAAAAGGCAGCAACACATTGCAAAAAAGTTGGCGCAGGGGCCTTTTTACCACTGTGTTAAATTGCCTTTCCTTTTAACGACACTCAGTAAACGTTTGGGAACTGAGGAGACCATTTTTTTTTCTTTCCCATTCTTGCTTGATGTACAGCTTAAGTTGTTCAACAGTCCAGGTTCTCTGTTGTCGTATTTTACGCTTCATAATGCGCCACATATTTTCAATGGGAGACCGGTCTGGACTACAGACAGGCCAGTCTAGTACCCGCACTTTTACTAAGGAGCCATGCTGTTGTAACACGTGCAGAATGTAGCTTGGCATTGTCTTGCTGAAATAAGCAGGGGCGTCCATGAAAAAGACGCTGCTTGGATGGCGACATGTTGCTCCAAAACCTGTATGTACCTTTCAGCATTAATGGTGCCTTCACATATGTGTAAGTTGCCCATGCCTTGGGCACTAATACACCCCCATACCATCACAGATGCTGGCTTTTGAACTTTGCACCTATTACAGTCCGGATGGTTCTTTTCCTCTTTGGTCCGGAGGACATGACGTCCACAGTTTCCAAAAACAATTTGAAATATGGACTCGTCAGACCACAGAACACTTTTCCACTTTGCATCAGTCCATCTTAGATGAGCTCAGGCCCAGCGAAGCCGGCGGCGTTTCTGGGTGTTGTTGATAAATGGCTTTCGCTTTGCATTGTAGAGTTTTAACTTGCACTTGCAGATATAGCGACGAACTGTAGTTACTGACAGTGGTTTTCTGAAGTGTTCTTGAGCCCATGTGGTGATGTCCTTTGCATACCGATGTCAGTTTTTGATGCAGTACCGCCTGAGGGATCGAAGGTCACGGGCATTCAATGTTGGTTTTCGGCGTTGTTGCTTACGTGCAGTGATTTCTCCAGATTCTCCGAACCTTTTGACGATATTACGGACAGTACATGATGAAATCCCTAAATTTCTTGCAATAGCTCTTTGAGGAATGTTGTTTTTAAACTGTTCGACAATCAGCTCACGCATTTGTTCACTAAGTGGGGACCCTCGCCCCATCCTTGTTTGTGAATGACTGAGCACTTCAGGGAAGCTGCTTTTATACCCAAACATGGCACCCACCTGTTCCCAATTAGCCCGTTCACCTGTGGGATGTTCCACATAAGTGTTTGATGAGCATTCCTCAACTCTCTCAGTCTTTTTTGCCACTTGTGCCAGCTTTTTTGAAACATGCTGCAGGCATCAAATTCCAAATGAGCTAATATTTGCAAAAAATTACAAAGTATACCTGTTCGAACATTAAGTAACTTGTCTTTGCAGTGTATTCAAGTGAATATAGGTTGAAAAGGATTTGCAAATCATTGTATTCCGTTTTTATTTACGATTTACACAACCTGCCAACTTCACTGGTTTTGTAATTTTGTGCCCCGTTTTGCATGGGATACCAAATGACAACGTTACATTTAAATTGATCTCATATTGGAAAAATTCCAAAAAGAACTCTGCAACTAGTTCCAGAACTGTAAGCTAGAGATTCAAGAGAAAACATTTTTACTCGTAAAAACATACGTCTTCCCCCAGCCCCCTTCCCTGTCCAACCAAACGGACGGACGGATGGACAGAGAGGCACGTCTCCCATAATGACACTCAACTGGTCTGCCATCTTGCCACGCCCAGATGGAGTAAATGGCTGATATGAAATTCCATAGTAGTTAATGTCGTAAAGATGTTTTATGAAAAGTTTCATGAAATTGGATCAATATTTGTGACCTCTAGAGGTTACAGTACATTCAAATAGGTGTATATGGGTGAGGGAATGTCGAAGGTCACAAAACAGGCATTTTTACAGAAATTGTGAAACCATATGTTCACCATTCATATGTTGAGACGTGTTCTATGCCACTCACCAAGTACTCTTTATCTGTGTAGGAAAGGGGTGAGATAGATAACTTCAGTTTTCAGCCCGATCATTCTGCCATGTCTAAATTTAAAGATGGGGGTGAAATGCAGTCCCAAAGTAGCAGTGCTCAAGAGGTTTCATGTCAAGTTTTGTCCAATTTGATAAATATTTGTGACCACTAGAAGTTACAAGTCACATGGATTATGGACGACAGTTTACACCATCTTAATGACTCAAGCTGGTCAATAACCACTTGAGTGAAAAATGTACAAGTGCATTTTTTTTCCCCACAGGGAGTGATGTAATCTTTATTTGGAAAAAATACACAAAGTCTATGACTAGTAGCTTTCACAAGGTTGATATCGGAAAGGGGAATAACTCTTGCGAAAAACATCTGAGTACCCATAAATGCACGTGCGCACCTTCTTGCATATTCAATTATGCAATTTTAATTAGGAAATAATGCACAAAAACTTGAAGACGGGTTGCATTTACAAGAAAACTTAATGGATGGACACACTGACAGTAGGACAAAGCCATACCATAATATGCCCATCATTACTGATGATGGGTACATAAAAACTAACAAAAAGCATTCATCAGAAAACTCTTACTGCAGTTGAAATTACGCTTTATATTCACATGCAGTGCACTAATACAGCTGGATTTACAGAAACATACCCTGTAGAACACCCTGCTCCCCAGCCACCCTACGACACAGCGCCTCCCCCCTCTTCCCTGCTCATGAGAAAAAGCCAGCAAGAGCAGACCGTGACAACAGTGAGGGAAGATATCCTTGGAGAGGACAGGGGGAGTGTTATCTGCCACAGAGTAACAGGACGCGGCAGGGGACATGAACAGAGGGGCGACACTGACCTGAAAGCCCATCCGCCAGAAAAAGAATCAAAGCCTGAAGCATGATGGTCCCTCACAAAATTTAACTGATCGTCCAAGAACACTGTTTGGGTACAAATTAACCATTAAAGTGCTAATCACTGCTTTAGTCACGCGAGGCACAAAACATACAAAGCAAAATTTCAGATCTCAGCCTTCAAAAGGACAACAATATTGTTAATTTTTAGTTGGCAAATTAGTTAGCAATGACCTTCAAAAAGGGTTCACTGGTCCTTCTGAAGGTCATTTGTCAAGTAAAATAATGAATGATTAACTTTCGGAAAGATGGGGTGAGTAAAAATTAAGCACTTTAAGGGTTAGTGTGAAAATGAATGAATATTGAGAACCAGCCTTATTTCTCTATTCTATGGCACCTCTTCATACTCAACTTTTGAATTTTAAATTCCAGCAAGTATTAACTTCTCACTTCCCACAAGCTTCAGTAAGATCACAGCAGAGCCCACGCATCAAGCTGTTTCAAGAGCTCCCATTTAATACTTCAGAACTCTTACCCACCCTTTTTACTTGGAGTCAGGCTAAAAATTCACTTTGATAATCTCTGTTAAACCTCAGAATGCTGACCAAAGACAGGCTCCTGTTGCTTCACAATTTGAATTGATGTCAAAATCTGCAATGGAAATTTTGTGTATGCACAGGGAGATATCCTTCTTCCATTAATGTTCCTTTCTGACAGGGCGAATGATGAGGCAGCTAATCACCTCCCCTTTCAGCATGGATGCTCATTTCCCTTTCCGGCCATAACCCCGCAGCTCAGGGGAACTGTGGTCACGTGACTGATCATCTCCAGATCCAACTGACAGAGCACAAGAAAACCATCTGAATAAAAGGGGAGCGATGAAGACTGACCAATCAGAAGACAAACGGGATGTACTCACAGGAAGCTTGATTCCCCTCAATAGCGGTGAACAGGTTCTCCTGACAAGGTAGCTCAAGGTGGGATGTGACTAGAAACTTGCGATACCGATCCCAATGTGAGAGATGCAAAATAAATAAATAAATAAATAATTTTTAAAAATCCATATATATCTATATATCCATCCTAATATGGTACTTCTAGGTAGTTAACTTCACCACTGATAAATCTGATTCAATTAAGGCCATTTAAACAGACAAGCAATCCAGGTTAAAAATGCAGAGTGAGGATCTATTCAGGAGCCTTTAGCTAATGTTTATAAAATAAAGAAATTGGAAACTGAACACATCTTTGCATTAAATGTTTCAACACAACACCTATAGGGAATACAGTTAGGTGCACATCTCCATATTCTACAGTTAACCACTTTGCCATATATTTACATTACCGTAACACACCTGCCCGATCTCTAATGCTGGGTTTACACATGAGGACAAGTCACGAATGGCGCGAATCTAAATTCGTAACCGAGGATCACGAATTTGAATTGAATTTGATGATTCCGGGCAGAGGTATCACACACAGTCACAAACTGTCGCGACCTGTTACTACGCGTTACGATTAATGGCACGAATCGCTGGCGAATCATCATGCATCATTACACACGGTCATGAATACTGTCCCGAAATGTTGCGCGCCATTGGGAATAGTCAAATTCTGTCACAAGTCTGTCAGGAATGTTGCGAATCGGGCAAATTTGGTATATATATGGCTCCATAGAATCAGGGACCAAGGAACGCCCACATACTTTTGCATCTGCTTGTATCATCTCCCCTCCGCCCACCACTCCAGCTAATATTGCCTCATACCTGTACTTTTCTTTCCTCTCTAATTATCCCCCGCCACGCGATTAGCGCGAAGCGGGGGATATAGCACTGGGCTCCGTCCGTCTGCACGGACTCATAAAATAGAGGCGGCGGGGGATATTGCCATGTTAATGGCAAACACTGGTTCTCTACGTGACACTGGTTGCTCCTGCTCTTTCACCACCCACCACCACCTTCTGGGACAGACAAGCTTCATAAATCGCAGATGCTTTAATATTGCATTCCTTTTGCATTTAACCCTACTTTTGGTGATAAATGTCGCTGTCTAGCACCCCTGAAGAGCATATTATGCACTGTGGACTCCATTTTCAGCCGAAATATACAGAATGTGACAGTATGGGCTCAAAGAACTACCAAGAATACACTACGAATGTTGTCATGCTCTATTACGAATCACCACGAATCAGTTGTGAACTTCACGAATCGAGGGTGATTTGTGACATTCGTGGAAGATTTTTTGGCAGCCATAAACATGCTCCATGAATATCAGAAATGTCACGAACCGACATTCGCTGCTAAGAACCTTATTCAGATGTGTTAAATCATGGTACGAATGTGCAACGAATGACGGGAAAATAATATTCGTAATGCATCGTGCCTATGTGTAAACCCAGCAGTTGGCTTATCGAACTTGCCTGGAAACATGTGCCCTCGTATTACTGGCGACCGGCTTGAGTCCCAGAGCCGCGTCCTATCACTATCATCTAAACGAGCAGAACTGTCATCATGAAAGCTTTTTACTTTGCGTCTAAACACAGACAATGGTTTGAGTTCATGTGACATTATGACTGGTCTTGAGTGATATAAGAAGTAACGCGCATACATTCCATTACTTTAAATTTGCAAATTTGGTTGTGTTTATTTTCACCGTGATCACATGGTGACAGTCGAAAGAACTAATGCTGGTCCTGCTGTGGCAGGACAAAAAGCTTTTGAAGATGCTGTCAATCCGCAAGCCACTGGTGCGAAACAGTGTAGAGGAATCATCAGGGTGAGCGAAGAGTGAAACCACGTTGTACTGTTGATGAGAACTACAGTATGCGTGGTGTTCATCGCAGTGATAAACAGGCTAGTTCGCACCTGCTGACGGCAAAAAAGTTGAGACTGTGCGAATCTTGTGTAGTTTGCGCCAAGAACGGTGCAAGGAAACAGTCACGATACATGTGCGTGAGTTATAAGATTCCATTATGCCTCGAACCGTGCTTCCAAACTTACCATACCCTTTTTTTCCCCCCATGTCGCCGTCATTCTGTCACCTCGCAATCTGTCAGTGTCTGGATAGTTTAGATGCTTAACAGCACAGTTCTTATCAACCATTACGCCAACGACCATTTGTGAAAATGATCGGGGCCAGCACGCACGGCAGCACTCACTGTTGCCCTGTTAAACACAACTCGCATGAGCTTTCCCTCACAGACGAATCCGGGACTCAAGCCCGGCGATTGTTCGCGAGTAAGCATGGCTCCGACCGCTAAGTGGTTAAGTAAACAGGAGATCAGCTCCGGACAAATTTGGCTGGATTAAGTGGTGTTTCACTACCGTGTGTTGGACTCACTGCAACTTATTAAGATGCTCATATGCATCTCTGGGAGCTCCAGGGATGGCTTGGAAAAACAACAGACTCAGTCGCAGTTCACTGCCCAAATATTACTCCATTTCTATCACATAAAAGATCAAACAAGTTGATAAACTTCATCCGGTTTAAATATAAAATGCAGCTGTCCAACATATATACATCTTCCTTATTCAATCAACAAAGCACTCAAGTCAAAACAATGCTGCTAAATCCCCACCAATAGTGTGGCCCAAGTCACTAGGCAACACATACAAAATATATCTCCCAGTCAGAAACACCAGTTGTCCAACCATATAGATCCACATGGGGTGTGCAGATTGCAGTTGAAATTGGATGGGGGAATATTACAAAAGCAGCTGGAAATTGACTTATTTGCCACTGTTCCCAAAGAATGCAGAGGATCCAATCTGATTTCAGGGGTGATCCGCTTTGCAAGTTAATGCGTGGGCTATAAACCGATCAAGGAGGCGAAAAAACTAGACAATTAAAATTCTGCTGAAATGTCTGTAAGATAAAACTATGAGTGTACCAGCCATAAGCTATCATTCGAGAAGTAATAAAGATCATCCAATGCAAGTGATCACCATCAGTTTGTAAGATTACTTTTATGTGACAAAGGGCTGGTAAAATAAAACTCAGTTCCCCAATGTCCCCCTCAGCCCCTATCAAGAAGTGAATTCCCATGTAATATAACATCAGCTAAACAGTAGCCCCCATGGCGAAAAAAAAATATGCTTTTAATCTATGTTCAGAAACACAGTGAGCAGAGCAGACAACAGAAACATGCCTCCAGGGATCATGGGCACAGTGCCAGTGAGACACACGAATAACACCTGTTTCCAACAAAACCTTTCCTGTCATGCTTTGCTCTCTTTTCATAAGCGAAAGGAAAGCACGGCACTTAACCACAACAGGCTTTGCTCTCAGCCACTCTCCCATGGGCTGGGCTGCCAGCACACAGTGATCGCTGCAGGACCCTGGGGGCAGGTTGACTTACCTCACAGATTTTCAGAGGCTTGCTGCATCATCAGACTCTCACACTCCAAAAAAAGTGAGAAGGGCAGCATTGCTTTTCTTGTTACTGACAGATATACACCAGATTATCTGGGGTACTTGAGCGAGGACTTCATGGGATCAAAGTTTATTCCACCTTTCAAAGCCATGACAAACCCCAATAGAGGCAAGGAACCAAAATAAAAAAAAAAAAAATGGTCGATACTTCAGAAAAAAACCAAAGATTTACTTTTGTAAAATAGTCAGTGTCAACATATCAGCAAATGGACTCACTTTTGCCAGTACTTACGCGTCTAAACAATTAAATCTCCCACTGCACACAGTATTCATTTAGTTTACTTTCCCTCTAAATTTGCCTGTCTGACTTCTGCCACCTCAATTCAATGTTGTTCTACTTCAATGTTGTTCACCTTTTTCCCCCTCAGAAGGCCTATCAGCATGTTGCCAGCTGATGAACCCTTTTACGCCAACTTAGTGTGACATTATTCACCAGCCAACGGTCACGGCTTATTCCAAGCAAGACAACAGACCAGCAGCAATGCAATCAATACCAGTATTATTTTTTACACAACAGCGGGCAAAGCAGAAATGAAAGAATTCCCCAGAATAGAAACTCTAGAGTGATCAGCTGATGCGTTTTTCATGTAATTCCTACACGGTGGCACGGTCACGGAAAGTCATTCTGGAAAATGAGGGAATTCAATAGAAGCTTGAATGGTAGATGCTTGAGCGCAACTGTGTCATTGATGTCCTGCACTTGACAAAGGCGGTACACACACCAAGCTCCATATCTACTGTAAAAACCATGGTCGAATGCCCTGATTTGGAATTGGTCAAAATACAACACCCTCAGAATTTTCTGTCAGCGCATTTAAAATTTGGTAACTGATGGAAAATTTTTGGCCATTGTAAATATTTCTAATTTTAATTTAGGCCAACAATAGGTTTCTTTTAGGAAGAATGAAGAGTAGCAAGTAACATGCCAATGGAAAATACAATGAACTTTCAAAAAGGAAATGCAGCTGTGCACATTGTGCACATTATGTACCTGTTCAATCGGTGTTCCAGAGTTGCATAAACAGCTGGATTTGTATTTTGGTTCCACTTTTGTTCACCCACCGCTGTGGCAAGCAGTGAGGAAAATCACTCCTCAATTCTCAAGATCACCTGATATGCATTTCCCTCCATGGAAACACTCGTCATATTGTTTGACCCAAACCCATAAATACAATTTCACGCGATGAGCAACTTCATTAGGACACTATGCCCCCGGGACAAAGTGAAAGCCAAGAAGGTCATGTCGGGTCAATGATTCCAATTGGCTTTCAGCTTCAAGCTCCTGCCCAATTTGACCAGTTTAGCATTAAGCTTAAACCACAGATCTGTACTGACACTGCACTGTAAACTGCAGAAGAAAAATCATTAACAATCTCAGGAGGGAATAATTTTCAAAAAAAAAAAAAAAAATTGCAAGGATAGCATTTAAAAAAAACAAAAAAAAAAAAAACAAAAAACAAAATTCCCATGCTATAGTGTCAGAGTCTCAATACACCCCGTTTTTGTAGGCGAGAGTCAAAATCACCTATATTTATCCCCTTCAGACTAAACTGAACATGCTGCCTGAGCTCTGATGGAGGCCAGCCACAGCAACAACAGAAGAATAATACTTGCAGGATAGGACAGTCTGACTGCACACTTGGCCATTTGCCTTCATTAGAAGGAAATCTCCCCCGCATTACTTTCCAGCCGTCACGTCCACTCTCTCCGACAGCCGCAGTTTTGGCAAGCACTAAATATGAGGGATGTGAAGGTAAGTGCAGAACTGATCAGACTTCATCCTAAATGCTGAACCCCACGCAGATGTCTCGGCACATTTCAGCCCAGTAAACTGGCAATGCCTTTCACAACCCGATACAAACTCAGATGGATAGAAATGGGTTTTTGATGAAAGAACGAGTCGAGTGCCTGCTAGTTACCCTTGTAGAGGAGTATACTGGAGCAATGAACACTCACACCTAATTTACATCTTTACCTCCCCCCTGCTGATAAAAATTCTGTTTCATTTTCACCGGTAGCCATGGTGCTTATTGATGGTTAATAACTGGATAAATGGAGGCACTAGTCATCAAATCTTAGCAGATTTGTTGCGAAGATTCTCAATTAACCGTGCGCAGAGGTGGAACCACGCGGCTGAACTAATTGGCTGAATAAGCTTGCGGAGCTGCTGGATGGAAGTATCACAGGGCAGGACAAGCATCTTCTGACCCCTGCAATGTTCACCTCTGACCATGAAAGTGTGGAGTCTGTGAGCCCAGTACGAACATTTCCTTCACAAGACAGGCAGCGAAGAGGCGGTGAGCAGCACACATCTCCGACTCTTCAGCAGTGGCTCTCACAACTTAATGGTCTTCAAAGTGCTCTCCATGGCAAAAGGGGTGGGGGGACCACCAGCTGTAAGCTGCAAGTACCGAGAGGGCTCATGGTCGCCGGCAGTGTAGCAGTGGATTCCAACAGCTCCATTCAGGTGAGAGGCTCAAGTCTTGGGTGAGTATGAATGTGGGTTCACAAGCACTGGTGTTTATTGCTACAAAACAGTTCCTTTCATAGCACCAAGCCTTCAGAAAGTTTCATCAAATCAAATGACTTCTTAATACCTTCCTCCTTCCCTGAAGCTAAAAATCTGAAAAATGAATTTTCCCTTATCATCCACTTAAATAAGCTCTTATCCAGAGTAAATTAGACAGCTCAGGTTCATTTTAATCTAAAATACATTTTTAGCACAATAGTGATCAAGGGTGGATTGTACAGCACACAAAAAAAAAAAAAAAATCAGGTCTGCAACCCAAGACTTGTTCTTCCACTTCACCCCCATAAAACTACACTGCTGAAGATCGAAACCGGCAAAGGTCAAGACAATGCACAGCTGACCTCCGCAACTGCAATGTTCCCTTCTGCCAAAGACACCTAACAATTCAAAATCTTCAGACCATTAAAATAAGTTCAAAATCTTACCTCACTATAGTCAGTATCACTGGGTCTAACAGAGCTTTACATTATCAAACATGAAAAATTAGCCCCTTAATCAGTACATCCATCCACCGTTTCAGCTTCCTCTCTAGAGGTGTTTCAGGAGGCTACAAGTCTGTTCAGCACTGAGATCAAGACTTGACAGTGAAGGAAAAATCTATTTTTTGACTGATTGTCCACGGAAAAGCTCTTCAATGAAAATCAGTAGCCCGCCTGGAATGGTGGTTGTCCGAAATGGTTCTGAGTAGGGGTGTCAACGTTTACAATTCTTTATACACGTGTACACGGGACTACTAACCGACGTGTACCCGGTCACACGTTCGGAGATTTGAGCTTTTTCTATCGCAGTTGCGCTGTATAACCACAGAAGTAAAATGAGTTGAAAATTAGAGATGCACCGATCCGATACGCGGATCTGATATCGGCTCCGATATTGACTTATTAGCTGGATCGGATATCGGGTGAATGAGGCCGATCCAGCATTCCGATCCAGTCATTTCTTTTCTATTATTTTCATACCCAACAATACAGTTACAGCCATGTAGTCACTTCAATTCTATGTTTACAACGCCGGTTACGTCATCACGCAGAACACGCACAGCAGCTAGTGATGAGCAAACACAGAGCAACGTGGAGCAAGCGCCGGAGCGAGCCAAGTCTGCTATTTGGAAACATTTCATTGATACGCCAACAAGTCCAACTGCAACATGCAATATCTGCAACGCGACAGTGGTGGTGATAAAGTTGGCAAATTCAATACCACAAACTTAAATAAGCACCTCCGAAAGCACCATGGTAAAAAGCACGCCACCTGGGCAAGCGAGGCTTTTTGGCAGGCGAAGCTTTTGGGCACGGGACATTGTGCGTGCCGATATACCTCGAGGTTTTCCAGCACGAGGTTTTTCGGCACGGAAAACCGGCAGCGTGAAAAGCAGCCAACATAACAGAGAAGGTTGTGGAGTTTATTGTTTTGGATTCGCAGCCCCTCTCTGTCCTTGATGACGAAGCAGGTCAGATGAGCAAAAAATTCTTACATTTTATTTAAGTTAGTAACCTGTTTTGATTTTCTTAATGTTTTGGAAGTGTTAGGCTACTTCTGTTTATTTTGTAATTTTGCACAAGTTAATTAAACCACTTCTGTTTGTTGAGTTCAGCCACTATATTTTATATTAGATTAGATTTTGAATATCTGTTTGCACTAAATGTTTACATGGAAGTGTTGCTTCTGTTTATTTTGTATTTTTGTAACAAGTTATTTAAGCCACTTGTTAGCTACTATATTTTATATTAAATTAGATTTTGAATTTCTGTTTGCACAAAATGTTTACATGTTACTTTGATTTATTTTGTATTTTTGAACAAGTTAATTAAGCCATTGTTTGTTGGGTTTCAGGCAGCTGCTATATTTTATATTACATTTGTATTTATTTGTTTGCAGTGCACTTTACATGGAAGCGTTATTTATTTCTTTTTGCTGCTAATGTACACTTTGTTATTTGTTAATAAATAATATAAGGTACATTTATATCGGTGTTAATTTGTTACCTTTTTTTAACAAGGCTTAATGTTTATGTCAAGTCTGATGCCCTCGCTCACATGGCAAGGTATACGGTTCATTCATTCAACAGTAGTATCGGATCGGTATCGGATATCGGCCGATATGCTCAGCCCAGGTATTGGCATCGGACTGGATGGGGGGAAAAAACTGGATCGGTGAATCTCTATTGAAAATAAAATCCTCTATCATTTTGACAGATAAGAAAACGTACAAGTGAAAGCTGAAAAGGGTTTAACCTTCTTTTTTAAACACCGTTTTAACTATTGCTCACTTTTGTTTTTTTTTTTTTTTTTTAAATTAAAGTGCAAACTGCATCCGTCTCTCGCAACGGGAGCTGCGTCTGAATTTTCATATGAATATGAAAAGTAATCTGGAATTTGCAAGGGAAAGCAACTCAAAAAGAAGCCAAAGTAAGCTGAAGTGAGAGGAAAAAAACTTCACCTTTATATCCACAAAGTTACAAAAGTAGAGGGGGACTCTCACAATTATTCACTAAAATTGGCAGAAACAATGCGTTTTCTTCCTCCTCTTTAGACGCGAGGATGCATGATCAGGTCGTGAAAAGCCGACAGAACACCAACCAACAATATAACGTACGACAACACGCAACAATATAGGCTAAAATAACAAGCCATTAACAGTTTTTGTTCTCAGCTGCACGACATTTGCACATGAAGAAGATGAGCGCCGTGCTCTTCTCAATTCCTCCGCAGCCTATTTTTGAAGTGGCGCGACACTGGCTGTGGCTGCGGGTTTTGTTTTGTTTTTTTCAATATCAAGGTAACATTGCGCCCCATGCATCTGTATGCGAATAACTGCACTAGTGGGAACATTTAAGTGAATTGTTAGTTAATGTTATTATTAGGGCTGTCGCGTTAATTAATCATGATTAATTTCAGCGCAATAAAAGTAACTGCCACTATGAGGCAGACAGAAAAAGTAATAAGCATGAAAGTCTATGACACATACCTAATGCGGTCATTTGAAATGTTTCCGGGAAGAAAACTGCGATTCGAAGTCCGCTAATTACCAGCGAGGTTGGACAGCCTCCATCGCCTTGGCATAATTAGCTTACCTTAAATCAATTCCAGTGTACTTTGCCTAACTTGCAATCAAGCCATTTATTAAGGCAACAGACTAATCAAAATCAAAATGTGGCCTATAATGATTAAGAATTGATAATGATAAGCAGACAGACCTGCATACGTGCACCTATGCACCCGCCATTTCGAGCCCTGTTACACAGACCTCTACGGAATGTGTGACTATGCCGCGAATGCTCGGTCGCTTATTAAACTATGTTACTCTGTAGATTATGTAGCCATCTAGCTAACGTTAACTTTAGAGAATCGTTTTAAATACTCGTTCTAATTAAGCAGCGTCTTTGTTTTTTGCCCTAACTTAACCCGCTTGTTAGCTGTACCAGTGATTGCTCTTGAGGTAGCATACCGTGGGGGCTGGGAGCGGTGTCTCCCAGACCCACTGCCAAAGACACTGCAGTATCTTTGGCTATATGCTGCATAACTGATTGCTGATTAAACTACGGAACTCTTGATTATTTAGCCATCTATTTTGCTAATGTAACTGACTCAGGAGGATGCCAGCCACCACCTCTGATGCATACAGTAGACCGTTGCACCTCTGTGGCAAAAACAAGATATATCACGGCTTTAATTGCAAATACGGCCCCGAGGTGCACATTCACTGCTGCATGTAGCATATCAGCATGAAGGCATTAGTCAAAACAGTCTCTCAACCTCACAGACATCTCTTGCTCTAATTGCATCCCATGGCTGACTGACCATCAAGAGAGAGAAAACACAATCGTTCCAATTCACATATCACTGAGTGGGCATCTTCAAGTCCAATCAAATGCTTCAAAACTTTTGGAAAACATTGTGTCACATGGAAGCATCGAGTCACACATGGATTATTCATTTTACGGGTTTTCACAGTTGTTTGCCATTCGGAACAGGCATTTACCCATGTCTACACCGAATTTTCTGACTGTTTCTACAAGCTGAGTGGACGAACATTGTTTGGGCAACCGTGGCGGGAAAAATCAGTAGCCGGTCAATATTTTAAAGTGGTTGTCCAGCGGGCGACAGATTTTTCGTTTTTACTTGTCTGCGTGAAAAACGGATTGTCCTAAGCGCCTGGGAAAGCGATTTGTCGTTCACTGCTTGACCTATATTTGTTCATACAAAAATACTCCAAAATACTGAATCCCCAAACTTTCAAACCCCCCTGAATATAGTTTATAATGAATTTGGGTACCATATGTTTCCTAGTGGTACAATAGTGAAAAGTGTCTGCGACTGACATGGCAATATCGCCCTCAATTTTATGTGTCCGTACGGACGGACAGAGCCCAATGCTATATCCCCTACTTCGCGCTAACCGCGCGGCGGGGGGGGAATGACGAACTCATGGTGATTTTTATTTTGACAAGCTGTCACCTCCACCTCCAGGAAACATGACAATTTTGGGGGTCGTCACAGGTATCCAACATGAAAAAAATCCAGACAACAGTTCTTTAGATATTGGAATTTATGCTTTGTGACCTTGAAATTAGGGTGAAGGTCACCAAAACAGCATAGTACCTTTCCCCCACTGGGATGAACCTAGGTACCACTTAGGAGAAGAATCGAGTCAATAGTTCTTAAGACATTCAAATTTATGATTTGCGACCTTGAAATGAAGCTCAAGGTCACCAAAACAGCATGCATGGTACCTTTCCTCCACTGGGATGAACCTAGGTACCAAATATGAGAAGAATCCAGTCAATAATTCTTAAGATATTCAAATTTATGTGTTCGTACGGAAGGACCAAGATACTCAAATTTAAGCTTTGTGACCTTGAAATGAAGGTGAATGTCACCGAAACTGCACAGTACCTTTCCCCCCACTTAAATAAACCTAGATGTCAAATATGAAAAGAATCTAGTCGACAGTTCTTAAAATTTCCACATTTATATGTTCGTACGGACGGAGCACAATGCTATATCCCCCGCTTAGCGCTAATCGCGCGGCGGGGGATAACAAATTAATCCCACACTATTATCAGGTTCTCATGGGTGAACTTTGTGAATGCTGATAAGCAAAACAATTTAATGTAATCCACTGCTCAGTCAGTGCATTTGGACAGATGCTCTTGGTAAGCCATGAACTCCTTGCAGTGGTCCATGCTTGTGCCCTCGTGGCACAATGAGCCACTCATGTGATGAGCTCAGCAGTCCTGCTCTGAATCATCCCCACATCTCAGGGCCTATTCTCCCCCCCAACCTCCCGCCGGCTGAGAATACACAAGCGCATCAATGACCTCACAAGCCCAGCACTCAACAATGGGCTCCTGTGAGATCTCCTGGTGACATTAGGGGCCAATCAGATCCATAACAGGAGAGCAGACGCATGGACCAAATCATGAGTGGGGCAGAGTGTGATAGTGGCTAATTCTCATCACAGGAATACTCAGTAAGCAGCAGCATGTTTTTACTAGGCTCTCCAAACACAGTGTGAGTTTCCTCTCTTACTCCGTGTTCAACCCACAGTCCAAACCCATGCATGTTACACACCTCAGGGCACCATTAACACAAATACATGCTCCTACAATGTATAGGGTCGAGCCAATTGTAACCATTTATCTAATATGGGGCAGGTTTGATACAATGACTGCTGAGGCACTTTCATAAACAAATAAGATTGCTGCTGACGATGTAGAACAATATGTTGAACCCACTATCAGGGCAGCGTTCAACAAACAGGATGTTACATTTTCTCGAAAAAAACAACTGCATTTAACCCTCCTATTATATTCCGGGTCAATTTGACCCGACTCCATGTTCAGTGTCTCTAAAATCAAGGTTAATATACTTTTTTCAGCTAGATTTTTCTCCAAACTTTACGGGTAAAACATGAAATTTACCAAAAAAAAAAAATTTTTTTGTTGGGTACGCATGTTGTAAGCATCGGTATTGCTTTGGTAATTTTGATCCAAGGATTATTTATTACATAAAGCCATTATTTTGATTGCGTTTTGCGATGCTTGATGTACGTTGTATGGGGGGAGGATGAGGGAGTCGCGTTTTATTTACTTGGCTATTAAAATGGACAGTAGAAAGGCATAAATGAGCTGAGAGAAGATTGGGTCACTCTTACAGTTACAAACAGCTTATGTAGGTCTTCATTACAGGAATCAAACTGACCTCAAACCACAATTGGTTTATTAATTTGAACATAATAGGATGGTTAAAGCGTTTGCCGATAAGAAAGAAATGTTTGCCATACTTCCACAGGATTTTAAAATTTTGATTTACCACCTGGCACCTCAGGTTGCCAAAAAGACAGGAAACAGTGGTGGTGGTGCACATTACATACAAATGTGCTAGCCACCAAATCATATAATGTAAAATGTCTGTGTATTCTTTTGAATTATAAAGCCTATGAACTGGATGTAGAAACTAGCTACAAAGCCTAGCCGTGTTTACGGACGCTAGCTTGCTAGTAACATTAGACTCAGAGTTGTGAAAATGACATCACAACGCCAAAACAAGTAAAGCAGCAGGCAGTGATTCCAACTGCTCTTAGCATTAATATAAGAACTAGATGGCTAGCTTCCCTATCAAGGCAAAAAGCTTAAAGTACATTTCATCTGTTTTAAGCAGTGCAAATTATGTGGTCATGTTTCGTTGCTCTGATTGTTGTAGGTCTATCCAATTGTATCCAGTGGCATTTTGGTTTGGGACCATATAATGCCCCTTGAAGATCAAAAAATAACTGCAAGGTGCCAGAATAATTTGCATTTGGGATTGGCCCAGTGTCACCAGGATACATGAGCACACAAACTGGAAAGGTGAAACAATCAGCCTCAAACCTCTCAGAAACAGTCTCTGAAAGCACATTGAGATGTAGCAAGGTTCTCAACAGAAATTCTTGACCACGTAGAGGGGTGGGACATCACCCAAACCGGCCGGGGAGGCCCCCAACAGGGTCCAGGGGAAAAACCTTGGTGGGGGGGGGCCAGGGAGGGCGAAGCCCCCTGTGAGCTCCAGCAATTTAAGGTTTTTTGAGGTCTATCTGACAGTCTAGATGGCCCAATTTAAAGTAGAGATTCAAAGGAAAAACTAAAATATGGCAATTTCGACATCAGTGGAACGCTTGGAATGCAAAGAATGCAACGTAATTTCATTCCGTCACATTATAGATATGAGAAAATGGAAACACGCACGAAAAGGCAGTACTTTATTGAGCATGAATACTTCCGTTATGCTAGGAATGACGCCCGTTTTAGGTGATGTCACATATGGGTTTTGCAAGCTCTGCCCCGTGAATTTGCGTGCAGTGTACGTCTCTCTCTAAGCTTAGTTTATATTTTGTTATTCAAGGTTCAAATTGTGTCGTACTTTACTTGAGATGGATAATTGAAATGGAGAAACATTCAGCTGTCTTTTTTTTTAATTTAAACTCATATTTTTCTATATAGTAGATTGAAGACTAACATGGACATATACTAAACGATGTGTGCAAATATGGGGAAGGACTGATGCCTTAACCCCTTTGTGCAGAAGCCAAATTTGGCTATTTATGGGTTACCCACTTTAATGCTGTATAATTCAAGATTTAAGCTTCATAAAGAGGAAAAATGTGGCTCAATTCTGAAAAAAACACTTACAGCATTTAGAATTACATAGTATTTCAGTTAATTTTCATGATTATGGTAGAGAAAATGAGCTGCAAACATAAAAAATCTTCATGAGAATTCACCATTGAAATTGCAAAAAAAAAAATTCTGAGGATTGAAAAACTGCTGGGGCTTAAAACTATACATTTCTAGGATCATAAACTCCTTGACCAAAAGTACAATTCATCTTCAACATTACATTCTAGATTACCTACATGCTTTTAGCCAAATTATACAGCTATCCAAGTGTCTCCCCGAAGTCTCAAAATGAAGTCCTGTCAAATCATAAAAAAATCATGTATATAACACAAATAAAGTTTGAAGGCATGAAATTTAATATGAACAAATGATTTTCTGGTTGAGTTTAGTCTGAATTTATCAATCTCAGTGCTGTTGAATATCAATGGTCACCAGTAACCTCTCCAAACACAAAATATGCCTTTTCTCCATAATAAAGTTGAGTTTTGGCCATTTTACTTCAAAGTCCCCCAAGCCAGCACAAACACCCATTAAATAAACTTGTTATTAAACGGTTAGAACATTCACCCTGTAATGGAAGCTACCAGTCCCCTCTTCTAAGCTCACAAACTCATTTCAACGCTTATAAGGAACAAGTGCAACTCACTAACTCAGAAATATCTGAATTCTGAAATATACCTTATTTTAACAGAACAGACACTCCACTTTCAGGGAACAATCCATTGCCTCCCTGGATTCAAAAGAAACGTGCAATGAAAATACCAGGGGGCCCACCCAAATGCACGGGCAGTTCACGTTTTAAACAGGAAAAAAACCTCGACATTCGACTTTGTTGAGTACGTATACATTCCAAAAACAAAACAACAATAACAACAACAAAAAAAACCAAAGTAGCAGCCTCACCTTGTCCAGAGACCGATGTATCCAGTAGCAGGAACCCTCCGGTCCTGTTTCATTCGAAATAATTCCAATTGACCATATCCTTATCTCATTTAAATCCTGTAAATGTAACTGAACACTTCAAGGCCAGTTTTGCGAACGTGTTTTCTATAAATCGCGTCTATTTTAGCCTGCTCTGTGTTTGTCCAATCAATGTGTTTCACTTACTCTAAAATGTTTAAACACTCGGGAATTGGATAGGAAACGAGCCAATCAATACATTGTTACCAGGGGAACTTCACGACAGCATGAAGTGTAACTCACCAATTACGCAGAAGAGTCTGAGCATATGATTGAGTGATTGGCTATCAACGCCAGTACTCGGGTGGATATAAGGAAGCGCTGGATTTGTCAATGAATTAATCTGCGCGTAAATCCACGGTAGAGAACTACGAATTGTTTTGTATGTGACGACTGTAATTAACAGTAGAATGTGAGAGAATCAATACCATGTCGATTTTTTTGCCTCAGAAAACTGATTTTTCTGAACCATTACTTGGAATACTGTTGGCTCACTGTGGCTTAACTGGTTGCTACAGAGCTAACGATTTTTTCTGTGTCAAGATATCGTTTTTTTAAACTGCTGGATTGATACTATGGGCAAGGATACTGACCAGTTTGCACATCAGGCTTAGCTGAGGAGTTTAATTCATGCAGCTCTTGAAAAACAGGGCGTGGAGTGAACTTCCCCATATTCAGAACCGCGTTCGAGGTCTGCTTGCTTGTGAACATTCAATAACTGATCCGGGGGTGCCATCTAGTGATCGACTACAGTAACAGCGTGCTTAAAATTGCAGGTCTATAGATGCGGGCGTCTACATCTGCAGAAAGGGGTTAATACCTCTCTCATGCAGTCCCACTGGTGCGAATCGTGGTTTGCGCTGGCAGCGCCCCCTGGTGCTAAAACACGCTGGCGAGAAGGATGTGTAGTCATCTTACCCCCAGCACTTTATGTACATTTCCAGTCCAGAACCAACCACTCAATTCAATACTGTACACTACAGAAAATTCAGACGCAAGGAGAGACGCTCTCAATTGATACGAGTTCTGTATGTGAACAGGAGATAAAGGGTATCCCGCCCACACACAAAATACAAATGCCTCTCTGCACCTGTATTTAATCAAACTACCACAAGAGCCCAGGGCACATTTTTCATGAAGCTAAAAATGGACTGTGATTTAAGTATTCTCCAGTGAGAAGAATTGCCTTTGGTTGTCATTAAAAAAAATAACAGAATACTGCTCTTTTTGTACTCTCTGAACTCTAACTATGCAAGAGCTGGCATGTTTAACTACTAAGTCAGATGAGACAATGTATCATAGTTGGCCGCTAAACCACCTTAATCGCAGAAACCTAGCCCGAGCAACATCCTTGCGTTCCCAATGCGTCAAATGGAGTCCATGGGCAATTTGCATGTTCTTGAATAGCGCGACAATATAAACGCATAACTACACTCAACAAAAATATAAACGCAACACTTTTGTTTTTGCTCCCATTTGTCATGAGATGGACTCAAAGATCTAAAATTCATTCCAGATACACAATATTACCATTTCTCTCAAACATTGTTCACAAATCTGTCTAAATGTGTGATAGTGAGCACTTTTGCTTTGCTGAGACAATCCATCCCACCTCAAAAGGTGTGCCACATCAAGATGCTCATCAGACACCATGATTAGTGCACTGGTGTACCTTATACTGCCCACAATAAAAGGCCACTCTGAAATGTGCAGTTTTGTCTCACAGCAAAATGCCACAGATGGCGCAAGCATTGAGGGAGCGTGCAATTGGCATGCTGACAGCAGGAATGTCAACCAGATCTGTTGCTCGGGCATTGAATGTTCATTTCTCCACCATAAGCTGTCTCCAAAGGCGTTTCAGAGAATATGGCAGTACATCCAACCGGCCTCACAACCGCAGACCACGTGTAACCACACCAGCCCAGGACCTCAACATCCAGCAGGTTCACCTCCAAGATCGTCTGAGACCAGCTACTCAGACAGCTGCTGAAACAATTGGTTTGCATAACCAAAGAATTTCTGCACAAACTGTCAGAAACCGTCTCAGGGAAGCTCAACTGCATGCTCGTTGTCCTCATTGTGGTCTTAACCTGACTCCAGATCGTCGCCGTAACAGACTTGAGTGGGCAAATGCTCACATTCGATGGCGTCTGGCACATTGGAGAGGTGTTCTGTTCACGGATGAATCTCGGTTTACATTGTTCAGGGCAGATGGCAGGCAGCGTGTGTGGCGTCGTGTGGGTGAGTGCTTTGCTGATGTCAATGTTGTGGATCAAGTGGCCCATGGTGGTGGTTGGGTTATGGTATGTGCAGGCATCTGTTATGGACGAAGAACACAGGTGCATTTTATTAATGGCATTTTGAATGCACAGAGATACCGTGATGAGATCCTGAGGCCCATTGTTGTGCCATACTTCCATGAACATCACCTCATGTTTCAGCAAGATAATGCACGGCCCCATGTTGCAAGGATCTGTACACAATTCTTGGAAGCTGAAAATGTCCCAGTTCTTGCATGGCCAGCATACTCACCGGACATGTCACCCATTGAGCATGTTTGGGATGTGCTTGACCGGCGTATATGACAGCGCGTACCAGTTCCCACTAATATCCAGCAACTTCGCACAGCCATTGAAGAGGAGTGGACCAAAATTCCACAGGCCACAATTGACAATCTGATAAACTCTATGCGAAGAAGATGTGTTGCACTGCATGAGGCAAATGGTGGTCACACCAGATACTGACTGGTTCTGAGTCCCCAGACCCCCAATAAAGCAAAAACTGCACATTTCAGGGTGGCCTTTTATTGTGGACAGTCTAAGGTACACCTGTACACTAATCATGGTGTCTGATGAGCATCTTGATGTGGCACACCTGTGAGGTGGGATGGATTGTCTCAGCAAAGCAAAAGTGCTCACTATCACACATTTAGACAGATTTGTGAACAATGTTGGAGAGAAATGGTAATATTGTGTATCTGGAATGAATTTTAGATCTTTGAGTCCATCTCACGACAAATGGGAGCAAAAACAAAAGTGTTGCGTTTATATTTTTGTTGAGTGTAGTTTGTTTGAGGTATTGTTCGAATAATTATCCGCTAAATATTCAACATTCATTTTCAAAGTTGTTTTCTGACAGAATCTTTGCACTATTCCGCAGAAAAACATATCACTTTGTCGACATCTGGCTATGGCCAGCGACAACATATAACAAGCGACTTTACGGTATAATAAGAGAAATCATAGATCTATGGATTTCGCAAGCCTTTCTCCTGCAGCAGCAGGATGCAAGCGAACAGGATGAATCTGTCCCTTTCTTAGCTCAGTCTACCTCTGCGATTCATCCACAGACTAGCATATAGAGAACTAGAGGTCGACGTGTTACAAAGCTACTATGGTATGTAGCCAGCTATTAAGGTAATGAGACATATAGGCACTGGTGTATTAATATGAACTGTCCTTTCACTCCAAATTCGCGAAGAAAGCAATGGGAGTACATGAAGCCCAAGGGGGCAGGAGCGTATGAACTTGCTTTGTAACTGACTGAACGACGTAACAGATGATGCGCAGACAACCCGTCCGAGTGTAACCACACAGTTTCAGTGGAAGCAGCGCTAATCCAAGCGCACACAGGGGTAATTAATTGCAAGAGCAGCTCCTTTCGGGGGAAAACTTAAGTTACACTCCCAATCAAACTCCGCAATGCCCGGGGGGGTCGTCCATGCACAGTCAGTAGCTCCAATTAAGTAAGTTGGCATTTGTGCTTTGACATAAAAGTTTGTGCAGAGTTTTCCTCTGATTGATAACCAATGAGATCGCTTGTATTTGTTAATATCCAATCCGTACCAAATTGTGGGGGAAGTCCCGTATTCTCACCGACAGGCCACACCCAACTAGGAAGGGCATTTTCTTTTGAATTTTGTTCGGAAAAGCGCCTGGGACCTCGAAATCGAAAACGCAAAGTCAGGCAGGGCAGTCTGTCACGAAAATGAAAAAGTGGCGAACTGCGTTAGCGATTTAATTATGAGACAGATATTGCGTCTGCTTCTTGAAAAAGAAAAAGCATTTCCGAGAATGTATTTGCTTGACGAGATTAGCGTTTTCGATTTCGTTTTGTTAGTGATATAGAGGGGCACTTCTTGCAAATGAAAACAGTGCCTACATGGACTTGAAAATGCAAGTGGAAAATTATCATACACTAGTGGGATTGCATTTTCATTTGAATATTGTCCACTATGGGCTTCCATAATTTTGTTTTAATTTTATTACTTCTTTAATTTTCGATAAAGATGTCGTAATAGGACAGACTTCTTTTTGGCCCATGCAATTCCATTAAGAGGTTTAAGCTTACATTGGAGAATAGGTTCAGGATGCCTCTCAAAATCTCAGCATGTTTTGTGCATGAGGTCAACTAAGTTTAAACTTGTTATGCATCAGCATAGGCCCTGTAACTCAGAATGAATCTATCTTAGAGTAACATGCCCATCACAGCAAAGAAGTTCTTTGAGAGAAATGCTGTGGACAACCAATCTTTTCATTCTTCAGGTAGCCCCAGACCAGGAACGAGCCGCAAGGCCTCAGAAAAGCTTGCCTTGAATTCCAAGACGAGCTTTTATCCACTTGCCTAGAAATTTTAAAAGACAGTGACTGCAACAGGCTGCTCTTTTTCCACAATAAGGGATTGGAAGACAGAAAAGAAAAAAGGCACCTGAGTGCACCGTGTACAACTGAAGAATCCCAGTAAGTTCTCGTCCTGAATATCCAGGTAATGCATAAGCTGAAAATACTGAATAACAACCAGATGTTCTTGGCCTGAATACCCGGGTAATGCATAAGCTTTAAATACTGAGTAACAAGCAGATCCCTCCCCGTGGGATGGCCGATATCTGGCCTGGAAACAAAACCGGGTGGAGGGATGGACTTTCAGACAGGACGTCGGATGAAGTATAAAAAGGGACATCTAGACATCTAAGATGAACCCATATTCTAAATTTTGTTGAGAAATATTGAATGGGTTAGGAATCCTGGCCAGAAAAGGTCGCATGACGGACGGATGGACTTACGGACGAAAATCTGCGAAAGATAATACTCATTTTTATATCCCAGTTCACTTTGGGTTAAAACCAGGGGGGGGGGGAACCGGCCGTTCCATGACCTTTGCTTTTCTTAGTCACCTTAAATGAACCATTAGCCACCTGACACTCCACCTCATTTCACTTAACAGGCAGCGCTGTTTTAGGCTGTTGAATTTTACAGTCCAGTAATGTCCTGGTGTGATTTACTGAGCTCAACAGATTTCTTCACGCCTAGTCAATCCAACATAACAGGGAACAATGAGCGAGCTTCGACACAGGGCTTGGGGACTGATAAAGTACAAATAAGGAGGGGTCTAGGGGCCCCGTGGGAGGGCAGATGAGGAGAGAGAAATGAAAAGAGCGGGACGACGCTGCTCCCGATGGAAGGGCTGTTTATTGTGTGATGACAAACATAAAGACATCAGCGAGCGAAGGCTGCCTGCCGCACCAACCAATCTCGCCATCATTTACGTCCAGGCACTCGTGTTCTGACTTCCTAACTGGCCGCTGCTGAATAAGAGCATATTCAGGGACATTAGGTGATTAGCTCTTCATTCCGGTGACAGCAGGGAAACACCTGACACGCTGTGTGGAAAAACATCTCAATGAAAAGAAAGCGCTTTCGCTCGATCCTTGAAATTGTCGGCAAGGCACAAAATCAATCCCATAGATGAGGGGGAAGTAAAGCAGACAGCTTAGATAATGAAGAATCAACCGGTAAAATGAGCTATGAAAATGAGCGATTCTCCTTAAGAGGCACATGAAAAGCTCATCTGCTCACATTTTTCTCTGAAACTTAATAAAAATATGCATCTCTACATTCAGGAAAACTCTCTTACAGTGAAGTATGAAAGTGAAAAGAACTCGCCAGGCACAGCCAGTATTTTCGATCGGGTGCTGGTCAACCGCAGGAACAGATCATAAATAACCACCACAAACTAAAATAACTTTACTATGACTTTATCAGGAGGGAACAATGCGTTTCACCTTCTGCCTTTCACCTTTCACGTTTGAGAACCTGATGAAGTCACACTGAAGTATGAAACTCGAAAGATCTAATAGTTTTTTTGCCCCCCCCCTCAGTTTGCTAAGCCCAGTAACAGCCCACATGCTCCTAATTTGTGATGCATATCCCAATTCAAAATCCCACTGGCACATACACTCAATACATGCATTAATACACTCCACCATTTAAACAGTAGAATCACTTCCCGCTGTGGAAAAATACAGATCAGTCTGAGAGCTCAATATTCAGTAACAAAATAAGTTATCAAAAAACAGTCTTCAAAACAGATACTGAGAAGTGTCCCATTAAAAATTTCCCTGAATATAACACGAGCAAGTAGGCTCAGATGCCCTTAAAAAATACTGAGAAATGGAAACCAGCCCATTAGTTGGCTACTTCTACCAGCACAGGCTACCCCAGCCCTGGAGGTCCTATACAGACAGTCAGCAAAACTTTAGGTTTAGTTTAAATGATTATTCAAATTCAGCCATGTGGATTGTTCAGCTAGTAACGTGAATAAGTCAGGAACACTGAAACAGTACAGAACCAGCATAGAATGCATGTCTAAATTCTGATACCTATCCTCTTGGAGAGGAGACCCAGAAATTTGCAGATGTTTTCCAGTTCAGATTACCACATTTAAAAGCATTCATAAGGCAATCAGCAGCTGTCAAACTGGCAGAGAACCAAGACAAGTGAGGCTTTATCACAAAGGATACATATGAGCTGTTGCCTGGACTGCCTTGGAGGGGGATACATCATACATGAGGATAAAGTAAGAAGCGGAAAGTTCTAATTCCTTTGCACTGTATGACATTTCACCACATACTATGCCAGAATGAGGCATATTTTCCATTATCCTTTCAGGAAATCCAGCAGACCACCACATGTTCCAAAATGGTTTGCTTACTGAAGCCACTGCTAAGACTGCAACTGCTCAGACTGAATCTGGCTTGAACTTTGCACCAGATGAAGGACATCAGAATTGACTAAGTTAACGATTAAAGGGAACAGCCTTCAGTTTGCTAGACGCATTCAAAGAGTCAGTCACTATCTGCACACGGATCTTTGGAGAGAAAAATGATGATAAATTTTGGAAATATGTTCACTGTTACTGAACAATAACAAACACCTCAACCAAGAAAAGATGGATGCTTTTCTCAGCATTTTTTTTGACATTTTATACATCCAAAAATTCAACTTTGAGAGCAGCACCAGGATTTCTTTCCAAAATCAACTTTTCTGAAAATCCACGAAACCATGAGCTTGTGTTCGTTACATTAACAAATTTCAGAAGAGAGGGCTCAATAGAGTTGTAAAGTGCATGGCACAAAAAGATGTGAATTACTAGCAAGTACACAAACGGAATTACAATATAATTAATTCCTGTGTTAAATTTACTGGTTTTCAGCACCATGGAGAGCAACAAGTGACTTCAGGGACCTGGGATTGAAATGCATTTGTAATTAAGTGTAATAATCAAATAAATGAATGACTTCATCCCTACATTGAAATCCCCACTTGGGTTGAAAAACAAAAATGAGATTTTCCACAACATAACCACCAGCTGGATAGACAAGCTCATATCAGAGGAATACTAATGGTGACTGAGTGACAGAAAAGCAGTCTTAAAACATCTTGTTTAGCCCTTGCTCATTAAAATTCAAGCATGGAAGAGTTGATGCTTGCTAGTGTTCAAAAATACAATTTTGTACACATTCTTTGATATAAAATGTCAATGAACACCATTCTAATTTCCTAATTTTCTATCTAATCATAAATTTTAGCCATAAGAAGTGGAGGATTTCATTTCAAAATTGAAGTAATGGAACTGATGCTAGTGACTTGAAGTGCGCATGACACTTTGAAAGATTGCAAGCTAGCAACTGTCCATAACTGGTTCAAAACGGGAGGTGTAGAGGCTGCCAAATGACTGTGATTCATAGCGCAATGTTTTATTCGCAATAAAAACAATGAGTAAACAGAACAATACCAATTAGTCTCAGCATTTAAAAAAATTCCAAGTTTAAACAAAATATTCTTTCCTGATTCAGGAACCCTCCTATGGTCCCATCAAGAGGGTTTTTATAACAATAATAAACATTATGATGAGAGGAGCTCCTTGGCAGGTGCAAATTCTGGGAGCCATGCTCCTCGCTTCACAACCTGCTCCTAACGGACTGGCAGCATTGAAAAGTTCAGTATGACCATCATTGAGTGTACAGTTACTTTTTTCCCCATCATTTAAATTTTCAGTACTGGACTGCAGTTCAACGATCCGGTCTTATGTTCATTTTGCGTTTTTATTCTTTACTTAATCAGAGTTCATTGATAGACATAACTGGTCGATAACTGATCACTCCTCGCTACCTTTACAGACTTATCGCAGTGCACACCCCATACATAAAAACCACATTTTCATTCCAGATCAAAAATTTACAATCAGTCTCAATATCGGTAATGGGTTAATTTCCCCCCACAGTTTAATAATCAACAGGAAGGTAAACATGTACCTTTTAAAAGAAATCCAAAGTAGAAAATTGAGTGAATTCCATTTTTAAAAAAAAAGTAATTAACAAATTGGAAAATGCACCACTTAACACGATTAACTGCCGCGTTGGTCTTCATTGAATGTTGTGTGGCAAGCCATCAGACAAAACTTCCAAATTGTTAAGCACCAAAATCTGCACACAGTGAAAGTTCACCATTAATGCCCCTAAAGTTTTAACTTGGGAAACAAAACAAACTTCAAGAACCTGCAATATAAAAACAAATCTATTAGATTTTGTATATGAATAGAAACAATTCTATTACTTGCCTTCAGTAGAACCAGCTAAGGCAGTAGTAACCAATCCTGAAAGCGCACCCCATTTAACAGCTAGATACATTGGGTTGAAAAGCATATTCACTGCAATAAATTTGGATTGGACTGAAAACACACAAGATGTTTCAGGAACAGGGCAGTGACCACTGAGCAAGGCTACAGCACATTATATTGAAAATTATGCAAATTAAACAATAAATAAAATCCAAATGATAACATCAGTGTTGAAACGCTGCAAATGTTGGTTTGTTACTTTTTTTTTTTGAATAGCAGCATTGATGGTGCAGGATAGACTACATCTGTGTAAGACCACGCATCATATCCTACCAGTTAAATCAAAATCACAGCAAATCACCCAATGGGTAAACAATGCGGCAACATTCAAATAAAGCTGTCGAGAGTCTATCACAATATCAGCACTCATTAAGGTGTACACTGCATTCATTTCATGCTGCAGTTCATACTACATTTCATAAATAAGGACACTTTCAATGAACTGACGGCAGCAATAAAACTGAACAAATAAATGCCTACCACAAATCTAAACTGCACAATTTACTGGGTAAGTTCAATATTTGTATACTTCATCTTATTTTTTTCTTGTCAAATCAATGGGTGCCAACAATAAATACCAATTCCAACAATATCTAATATCTGTTTACTACCTACGCCCCATAATCCCCAGCAAAATTTCATGACAAATATTAAACACATTAATCGTCTTGAGGGTTTTTCCAGTATGGCTGTAAAATAAGCTTCAGGAGTGAAACTAGCGACAGGTACCACCCTCTCTTTCCATCTAACTGATGTCAGCTCCTCAGTCGCTCTCACCCTTCCCTGGCTCTACTGCACTCTGCTGCCCTGCTTCATACCGCAGCATTTGGGCCTCTGGCCCAAGTTAATTAAATTAGCACAATTTGAACCACTTATTTAATACAACAGGTAATGCTATGGTAGCATATGCTTCTTCACCCCACCCCATCATTCTCCTCCTGGTCATACCCATATTTACAAAAAATAGCATTTTATATAGAAAAATATGACAAAAGAAAATAGAAAAGAATCCGGTAATAACATCAATTAACCCTTTCAGCCCACATACCGAAAATTCAGTATTAAGCCAATTGACTCCTCTGCCGTACTACAGATTTTTCCATGTTTTTCAAAAGCCTTGGGACAAAAGTGCTGGTGTGGGTGAAGGATTTCATTTCAAGTAAGCACTTCAGCAAAGATTCAAATTCAAACTGATCACGCATCTCAAAATATTTGATCTTGATACGTAAAATCTGCTACATTTTATCTGCTACATTGTAAATAAATGCATCAAACTTGTGCTGAAATTTACAAGTAACATTTAATTTTACTATTCCATACCATAGCTGCAAGAAGAAAGGGGAAGAAAAAAAAAACAAGAGCAGTCAGAGACTGCAATATACGCCCGTCACGCAACAGTTTGCATAAAAGGGTTAATTTTGAGAAAAAGTGCGATCCAATCAGGCTGATTTCTGACCTCATCAAAGTTCCACCTGATATGGCCATGCTCTGTGAAATTGGATGAAATCGATTGAGAATTGGCGAAGTTATTGTGAACATAAGCAACGGACGGACAGACAGACCGACATCATGATTCCGTAATACGTCCAGTCTGTCTTACGACGGGCGTATTAAAAAAAAAAAAAAAACCTTTCACAGACTGGTAGGCAGACAGGTGCATGGGAGAAAGGCCGACTGTGGACTAAAGTTAGGGGGAAAAAAAACTCCCGCACACTGTCTACTCACTTGCAAATAATGTATTCGTTGACATTTCAGTCAACTAACCTTCCTCAAGACATGAAACAGGACAAATTGGAGAGCATTTCTTAAATACAGGGTGGTAGGTCTATATGGCCCAATTGGGCAAAATCACATGACCACAAGTAAAACGTACCTCATAGATAAAACCATCAGTATAAATATCAACAAACAAAAGGTAATAAAGTAGAATAGGGATGATTATAATTCAAACAAATTTCAGTATATTTACAATAAATAAACAACCAAAATGCCAGCCAGTATTTAAGATGTGCTCTCCAATTTGTCCTGTTTGATGTCTTGAGGAAGGCCAGTTGACCAAAATGTCGACTCAAATTAATTGCAAGTCAGAAGACTGCATGCAGGACTTTGTTTTCCCTTATCATTTCATGTCATTAAATACTATAGTTATGAACACTTGAGCGTTTCTGGATTGGATTTGTGCAGTCTTAATTCAGCTAGACAGAACAGTCATGTTTGATTTAGTAAAAGCTGGGTGTCAAACAGTTAAACAGCAAAAGTGAGGCAAAACTAGAGCAAAGAAGAGCAGTCAGAGACAGCAATATAAGCCCGTCACGTAACAGTTTGATGGGAAGGTACATCGTCACTTTGTGTCCTTAGTTTGTTTGCCGCAGCATGTTTTTTACCTTCTCTCTTTCGAATTTCTTCATTCTGTCGCCTTACTTTGTGTGCTTCTGCATCCTTTTTAGCTTCCTCTTTTCTAAACTCCTCATTCTGTCGCTTTCTTTTGCATGCCTCCGCATCCTTACTGGCTTCTTTCTTTCGGAATTCTTCACTTTGTGTCCTTAGTTTGTTTGCCTCAGCATGTTTTTTAGCTTCTGTCTTTCGAATTTCTTCATCTGTCGCCTTACTTTGTGTACACTTTGTCGATTTAGGGGCATAAAAGGGTTAATTTTGAGAAAAAGGGTGATCCAATCAGGCTGCTTTCTGAACTCAAAGTTCCACCTGATGTGGTCATGCTGTGTGAATGTTATTGTGAACATAAGCAACAGACAGACTTTTTGTCGATTTCGGGGCATAAAAGGGTTAATTTTGAGAAAAAGGGTGATCCAATCAGGCTGATTTCCGACCTCATGAAATTTCCACCTGATATGATCATGCTGTGCGAATTTGGATAAAATCGATTGAGAATTGGCGGAGTTATTGTGAACACAAGCAACGGACAGACAGACAGACATCATGATTCCATAATACGTCCCGTCTTATGACGGGCGTATAAAAACAATGCAGGAATTCTGAATTGTTACATCAGTTGAAAAAGTTCTGAAAATTACATTTCAGTTTTGGCAAAGAAGGAGATGGGCGCACAACATGCGTAATATGGGTCAGAATAACATTCAATCATATGTTACAGCCTACAAGCAGTGAATTAGGCATCGGTCAACTATAAGGTTGTCTTCGCTACAGAGTAACCCTAATGTTAACTCTGAACTTCAGCAAACACTGACTAACGCAATACACATGGCAATTATTAACTTTAATTCATTCACCAAAACTGCACGGCATATTAAGGGGTCTTCAGGGTTAAGTGTAGAAATAACCACAAAAATGTAAAAACTAAGAAATGAACTTAGTTCTGTTCAACATTATTTTAGCCTCATAAAATTTAGGACTTTGATAAAAATTCACATGGTTGCCATGGAAACAGCACTTTAATGACAAAATCTGAAATATTTTGTGGCACTGATATTTCAATAACCCATGATCAGATTTTACTCAAAACAGTCCCATATGAAAGGTTTAAGATAGTTCTATGAAGGGGGCCACCAAGCCAATGATGACATGGAGATTAAAAAAATTTTTTGAAGTATGTATTATGATTGGTCATTATAAGTGGAAAACTCATTGTAATATATTGCTAAACTGTAAAAATGTAAATAATTATGCATATATGTATAATATATTGAAATAAATACATTGAAACTAATTAATACTAATGTTGTCATTCCGTGACAATTTGCCTCTTGTAATTCCGTGACAATGACTTTTTGAAATTTCTTGCCCATAAAGCAGAGTTTAAGTCAATATTTGTTTCTATAACTTACAGTATTAACAAAAAACACATTAAATATGAACATTGAAGTTTCATAACTATCATAGGAACATCACTTTCTGGATAGTTAAACACAACATTTAAAAAACCACGTCAATTTAGTGTAATTCCGTGACGGAGTAGTTTTTGCTCGTTTCTTCGATGAAAATTTCTCAAAAAATATATTTTCACTTAATAATATTAAAGAACAAGTTAATACCTTAAATATGACACATCATACTTGATTTTATCTTATTTAGTTGTAGAGTTACAACCCAAAATGTAATGGGACTGTAATTCCGTGACAGCTTGGCAGCCCCCTGAAATGACGCAAGATTTTTTTTTGTTTGGAACAGAATACTTAATGAGCTCCGTTATGTAGCCATGGATAAAGATCGCCATCATCAACTTGCTTCATTTTCAAAAATCAACTCCCAAGGGATGCACCTTTCTAGAAAATACTAGGTTATTTCATAGATCTCCAACAGATACAACGTCATTCCAAACTTCAAATCAATCAGATGAATATTAATAATTTAATGAATGCCACAAGGTTGAAAAGCAATAAAAATTGTGATTTTCAGTAATTTGTATTTAAAGTCACAGTAACAATTGAGGCAGAGGAAAAATGTTAAAAAAAAAATAAAAAAAAATTTGGTGTTTACGGACATCTCACTGCACTCCTTTATTTATTTTCTGTGAAAATAAAATTTTTTATTTTTACCCTGAAGACCCCTTAAGGTCATTCATACTGTATCTGAAAATAAAGGGGACGTGTGGTAGCAGGGCTAAAACATAAGAAAAGTGATTAACAACGAGGAATGCCTCACTCAAAACCGATGGAAAAGATCCATTCAAGCGAAATCTTGCTCGATTCAATCAGGAAGAGCACAGCTTCACTTAGTTGGGTGGTCCAGCTCTAGCGGACCGCAAATTGACTGCACATCAAATCAGGAGTCCATAATCAGCTTTTGAACACTGACGTCAAGAAGATTTTGGCAAGTGCGAAAGACGCTCTGTGGTACATGTTAACCTTCCTTGTCGATAAAGGTGAACTCAGCCAAGTCAGTAGGACTGAGCTGAAGATACCCCGAGTTTAATTTGGTTACTAAGGTGTTTTGTGCGACACCCAACTGATAAGGAATCCCTTAAGTATGGAATCCAAGTGAAGGAGAAATCTTGAATACTTGGCAAAGGAAACAACTAAATAAGAGTTTACAGTGTTGAATGCTAACTATTCTATTCCGAGGACATCTTAGACTGACTTTTAAGAGAAATAGGTCAATGACAAATCAGAAAAATTTATTTTTTTTTAATAAATCTTTAAAAATGTACAGAATACATTTATCTTAAGTTAGAAGAGTGTGTTTAAACAAGTCTACATGGTTGCACAACATTTACAGGGTTTTAGTACAGTTTTAGACAGTATTTGCAATTTCACCAGCGAAAAAAAAAAAAATGTCAGGTGGCGCAACCAAAAGTTTCTTGAAAGGAAAAAAAAAAAAACACACTTCCCTGTTCCCTGTTGAGATGGCAAAACATGAAATATACACCGCTCAAAAAAAAAAATAAATAAAGGGAACACCTAAACAACACAATGTAACTCCAAGTCTATCACACTGACAATCAATTTCACATGCTGTTGTGCAAATGGAATAAACAGGTAGAAATTATTGGCAATTAGCAAGACACCCCCAATAAAGGAATGGTTCTGCAGGTGGTGACCACAAACCACTTCTCAGTTCCTACGCTTTCTGGATGATTTTTCAGTCATTTTTGAATGCTGGCGGTGCCTTCACTCTAGTGGAAGCATGAGACGGACTATACAACCCACACAAGTGGCTCAGGTAGTGCAGATCATCTAGGATGGCACGTCAATGCGAGCTGTGGCAAGAAGGTTTGCTGTGTCTGTCAGCGTAGTGTCCAGAGCATAGAGGCACTACCAGAGACAGGCCAGTACATCAGGAGACGGAGGAGGCCGTAGAAGGGCAACAACCCAGCAGCAGGACTGCAACCTCCGCCTTTGTGCAAGGAGGAACAGGAGGAGCACTGCCAGAGCCCTGCAAAATGACCTCCAGCAGGCCACAAATGTGCATGTGTCTGCTCAAACGGTCAGAAACCGACTCCATGAGGATGGTATGAGGGCCCGACGTCCACAGGTGGGGGTTGTGCTAAAGCTAAGGATCGACCGATACATCGGCCGGCCGATATATTAGGCCAATATTTGCATTTCTGGCTTGAATCGGCATCAGCCGATTCGCGCGTGGGTTCGCCAATGTATTTTTCCGCGGTATGATTTACAGACAGGCAGCCAGGGGCAGCTCTGTGTTGCCGGAAGACCCTGCAGCACGGGCAGACGCATTACCCATCCCCAACTGGAAGAGTGGTGAACAGTGGCTGCTTCAGAAGAAGGTGTTTTAAAATTTCAATTAGCCTCTCACTGTTAAACTTAGTTGAAATATTGCCACCCACTTTGAAATAGGAAACATGAATGCCATGTAATACACATGCTTGCAAACATAGTTTGAGGGTCAGAAAAACGGGAATGCTGCTTAATGCTTCTTCTTTAAAAGTGCTTGCCATTGTATTTAGGGATCTGTTGACATAGTTGTAGGCCAATATGTACAGATGAAACGAACACCGGTTTAAGGATTAAGTAATGTCAATGTTGTCAATTCAGTTCCATGGTGTTTGTAGGAGTTTAATTCAGCGAACACCGGGGTGAGGTTAAATGCGTTTTGGGTCGTGTGTGTATGTGCAGGGCTCTATATTGCGACCAAAATTAACACTGTGTGACCTTCGAATTAAAATAGTCGCACCTGTGCGACCGCTTTTACCCCCAATTAATCGACTCTTTTCGGTTACATTTGATAGTCAGAAGGCATGCCAGCCCCTGCTGCAGCTTAAATAGAGATGTGACAAATACTGTGACAAATGTGCGGAAAAGAGTAGGTCCGGTGTTCTGTTGATAGTTGCAGCTTATCAAAATATGCTCCCTCGCGGCTCGGCGTTTGTGTAGCCCTAAAATTTCCGTCTAGGTTTCTTCGCTCATTTCTTCAGTATCCTATCTGCAGAAATCATAACATACATTTTTTTACAGCGCATCTTTAGACCAGTAAACGTTTATATATTTGCAAGTACACGCAACGTTTTACTGAAAATGCAGAAATTAGAAGACAACGGCGTGTGCAGTGGCGTCTCCGGAAGTGTTAATTGGTGGAGCTCGTACCAAGTCTTTGCGTCAAGGATTGTTCCTAGCCTGTACCAAGTTATTTTTCCGTTATTAACACGTTTTCCAATTTTGACAATAATCATCTGGCAATTGAAGTTACGGTTTCTCTCTCCATGAGATCAATTGAAGACTAAATAATGGGATAAATGCAGATCAGAAAAATTTAGGCCCCTCAAATTGTTCAATGCTTTATGAATGACAAGCTGCTCTCAAACTTCTGCGCTACCTTTTCCACGCATCATTTAACTGGTGCTTCATGATCGTTTTGTTTAAATAAAATAAAACACCATTTGAAACGTCTGTGTGCAATTCTGAATAACGCCGATTTAAATGCAATTCCAGATTAATGATTGTTGCCGTACCGAAATGTACCATACCGTACCGGCATGTTCTTGGAGTGAATCTATTGCTCAGTCCCGCAAGGAAGTTGCATGTCGCGATTCCAACTATTAAAGCAAATTCAACCAATCCACGCGAATTTCTCGCGGACAAAAAAAAAAATAAATTGCCAAGATATTGCAACTTTCATTGCCACTTTTTGAAAAAGTTACCGCAAAAAATAAAAAAAAACTATAAAAAAGCCAAGAAAATCCTGGAAGGATTGTTTGTCAATTATGCAAATGATTGCGTGCAAGCCAGGGTCAGTAATTAAGAGGAGCTCTGGTCCGCACCAATCTTTAGTCCTACAGACGCCCCTGGGCGTGTGGCATAGGCTACTATATCTTAAAACAAACATATCCAACTCATTATAAAGTCTGCTTATGTTATAATTATCCAACAAATAGCAAAGTTACCACTGTGGACTGATTCATATTGCAATATTGAGGCGAAAAAAAGGACTTTACAACTTTATGTCGGATCTACATTTAACCCTAACACAATTGAAGACTTGATTTGGATCAGTGTGGAGGGTCCTCTGGACATATTTGATGCATCACACGTAGTGAGGAGATCGATAGAAGGGCAGAGAGGGAGCAAAAGCAGTATCGGCCACAAATATTGGCCCAAGAAAACAGATAGTCCATAATCGGTCATCGGCTAAGGGTGATGGAAAAATTGGTATCGGCATCGGCCCTAAAAAATCCATATCGGTCCATCCCTACTTACAGCCAAACACCGTGCAGGATGTTTGGCATTTGCCAGAGAACACCAAGATTGGCAAATTCGCCACTGGAGCCCTGTGCTCTTCACAGATGAAAGCAGGTTCACACTGAGCACGTGACAGAGTCTGGAGACGTCGTGGAGAATGTTCTGCTTCCTGCAACATCCTCCAGCATGACCGGTTTGGCAGTGGGTCAGTAATGGTGTGGGGTGGCATTTCTTTGGGGGGCCGCACAGAGGTAGCCTGACTGCCATTAGGTACCGAGATGAGATCCTCAGACCCCATGTGAGACCATATGCAGGTGCGGTTGGCCCTGGGTTCCTCCTAATGCAAGACAATGCTAGACCTCATGTGGCTGGAGTGCGTCAGCGGTTCCTGCAACATAAAGGCATTGATGCTATGGACTGGCCTGCCCATTCCCCAGACCTGAATCCAATTGAGCACATTTGGGACATCATGTCTCGCTCCATCCACCAACGCCACGTTGCACCACAGAGTGTCCAGGAGTTGGCGGATACTGTAGTCCAGGTCTGGGAGGAGATCTCTCAGGAGACCATCCACTACCTCATTGTAGGGAGGTCATACAGGCACGTAGAGGCGACACACACTACAGAGCCTCATTTAGACTTGTTTTAAGAACATTACATCAAAGTTGGATCAGCCTGTAGTGTGTTTTTCCACTTAAATTTTGAGTGTGACTCCAAATCAAGACCTCCATGGGTTAATAAATTTGATTTCCATTGATAATTTTTGTGTGATTTTGTTGTCAGCATATTCAACTATGTAAAGAACAAAGAATTTAATAAGAATATTTCATTCATTCAGATATAGGATGTGTTATTTTAGTGTTTCCTTCATTTTTTTGAGCAGTGTATATCATTTTTATGATAAACTGGAAATATGTTCAAATTCAACAGGTTTGATAGAATAAAATGATGCTTATTATGAATCATTTAAAATTATTTCAAACCAAAGTAGTGCGCTTGGACACAGAAATCTGCATGTCATGTCATTGACCCAAATATTAACTTGAGGTACTTTGTGCAGCTGGGTCCTGAATAATTTTGAATTCCATTCATACCTTTTGCAGGCCAAAATGTTTGCAAAATCTCTTCTGAATTGGAAAGATGACAGTTCAAGCCACCTAGCAGGCCACCTGTTGGTGTTTTGAAACTGAAAGTACAAAATTACTAACCAAATAATGTAGGAATTCCAGGCACTCATGGCTAAACAGTTCAAAAAGCCAACAAGTTTCGACCTTTACGGTCTTCTTTCATACGCCTACAATATGTGCCATGGGGCAGGAGATGAATGGCAAGGTCTTACAGCAAGGGAAAATGCAGCTCTATTTTTATTTCGTGTGCATGTGAAGATGAACATATTATTCTTGAAATTATTTTCTGTATTTTCTCTTTGTATTTAAGTTGCATGTTGATAAAAATGACATGACATTTACGGACATTAAAAGGCATATGGATAACGCATTGGAATACAGCATTTAAAAGGCAAGGTTTCAAAATCAGGAGCACACCTCTGGACCCGCGTCAGAACCTTATTTCCTCCTAGGCTGAGATTTTGTCCCAGGAAAAACCCTGTAAGCTAATGCAGCTTTAGTACCAGGTCATAAAAAACAGGCAGTATTCAAGTACTCAAGAAAATTGACCTAATATGCCATTAGATAAAGTCCTGTGGCTGAGCGTGATTGTTAATGCAGTGTACAAGATAGATAAAAGAGTGAGTAGGCTTTGTTTGCAGAAGTAATTGCAATCTTTACTCAGAACAAAGACCACGGACAAATAGGCTGACAATCCTAACCCATTAAGACCCAAGGGGTCCTCTTAAAAAAAAAAAAAAAAAAAAGCATTCTATAACCTAAGGCATAGTTGGAAAACAATATCCAAAAACCTGAGGGCTATCTGAAAAACTTGAATAGTCAACATTCACCTAAGCCTCTCAGCCTCTGTAGACTCCACATTTTACCTTTACACTATGACCTGGCATATTACTTCACTCTTGCACAAAAAAAGGGTCATTCCACATCTAATCATCCAGTGGTGCCACATCACCTCCTCAAAATTCTTTGAAAAAAATCACGAGTAAATATTCACACAAAATGAAAAAATTCCGACTAACCTCCGCCAAGGTAGCACAATCCAAATCTTCATGAGTGGGAGCAAAGTTGAGTTGTCGCGTGTCATAGGATTTCAAGATGGCTGCCGTGGCAGCCATATTGTTTCACTGATTGCGGGGGAAAAATCAATAAGGTCCATCCTTGATGTAATGGCAATCTACCCACAAAATTTCAGACAAATCCATACATGACTTTTGAGTTATGTTGTTCACCAACCGACAGATAAACAAACCAACAGGGGCGAAAATATAACCTCCGCCCCAACATCGTTGGCGGAGAAAAACACTAGGCCAGTATCTCAAATAGCCATTTGAAATTTGAAAAATATTTTAGGTTTTTTGGTGAACATATTTGCAGCCAACTTGGGCAACTTATTGCTCCAAATTGATTGCGTATACAAGGCTGAAATTGGGTACACCAACCATATTCATCCCCTAAAATCTGAAAATGGCCTTAGATTCTGCATATCTTGATCCACTTCTGTATTGTAAAGCCTCAAAAAAATAAATAAATAAATAAGATAAAAGGCTCAAATTCATTTTTTATGATTTTACGATATATATCTCTGTTAAAATGCAGTAATCCAAGTAATATCATCATTTGAAGAAGTTTTTTAATGAAATAATTTCTAAGTCAATTTTTGCTCCAAAATGACCATGTCACCTAGGGCTGGGCAATATGACGAAATATGACGAGAGAAAAAATGTCTATCAATCAATATTTTCTTCTCTCATTACTATCCCCTTTGCACACGCAGCTACTTAACGTCATTCAGGTCGCACTTTCACGGAACAAACAGTCATGGCAGAGCGAGAGGAAGATAATCTCCTCCCATCTTCAAAAGGAGTGGAGGAACGAGAAGATAAGTCAGGAAAAGCAGAAGAACTTTTGCCCAAAAAGGGAGGGACTTCTACTCTGGGCATATTAGATTCGAGAAGTCTGACATCCAGCAGAAATCGGTGCTCTGTAAAGTATGCCGCAAAGAAATTCTATCAACAGACTCAAATACGACCAACCTTTATTACCACCTACAGAAGAATCACAATAAGAGTATGTGGAGTGCCAAAAGATGCGAGCTAACATTACATGGAAGGCAAGTGATGAAAAAAAAAAAAAAAAAACCCAAAGCTCAAACAAGTTTAAGAGAGTTGTTTGCCAGAGGCATCCCGTATGATTAAGTCACCAAAACACAGGGAAATCACAACTGCCATTACAAAATACATATGTAAAGACATGGTCTCAGTTTACAGAGTCAAAAAAAATGGCTTCTGACAACTGGTCAAAACACTCAAGCCAAGGTACATTTTGCCTAGTCGTAAACATTTCAGCGATGTCATGGTGCCAAGTTTATATGGTGAGTGTCGGAGTAAAATGGAAGAGGAGCTTCGTCGGGTGTCGTTTTATGCCTTGACGACGGACTTGTGGACGAGCAGAGTGTCACAGCTCTACATGAGCCGGTCTATAAATTTGATGATGACAGATGACAGGAAGCTGTGTAGTCTGTTTACAGGTGTCCCACTTTCCGGACGACCTTACCAGACCAATGATAGCCAAAGGGCTAAAAGCATCGCTTCCGACGTGGGGACTGCAGGAAGGTGGCATGGTGGCGATCACCACCGACAATGCCACCAACAACATAAGTGCACTGGAACTAAATCGGTGGAACAGGCTTCAGTGTTTTGGACACCGTCTCCATCTAGCCATTGGTGAGTTAAGTTACACAACCTAAAAATATCCTGGTGTGTTCAGTTTTTGTGCTTCCAAGCAAGGGATGGTTTAAAGCAGTCAGAAATAATGTAGATGCATCAAGTAAACCGGATCGAACTGGTTCAACCGGAAATCGGCCCAAGCTTATCGGCCTTATCGTATTAGTTGCGGACAAGTTGAGTTTACGGAGGCGACTGAACAAATATTCCCTGCAACTGGTTTGCCTTTGGAATACTCTTGGAAGATCGGACTGTTCAAGGACTTCTAAATTGCAGAGGTGTGGACTTGAAAGTCACTAAAAACAGCCATTGGGTACCTAAGGTGAAAAACACTCTACTCCTAAAAACAATGTTCATTAAAAAAAAATACCCCTTTAGAGTCCAGATATTATGACTGGAATTTTTTGCTATTATTATGTGTAGTTGTACAAAGCATACAATGATGTAATAACAGGTCACCATATTTCCATCCCGTGGAAAGATTTAGCCAATGAGAAGCTGAGGAACGTTTCGGCTGTCATGTGACAATGACGTCAACTGACCAAACCTAAACCAAAGTCTGCATAGGCTTAACTATTCTGCATTAAATTACCACTCCTTCTGAGCTTTTTTCCCCCCATTTAAATTAGTTAATGGACAAGCAAGTGCACCCCCTCTGTTTCTGCATTGGTTATTGGCCATGTTTCTTCACATGAAAATATGCTAGAGTGAAACATCAGTTGTCTCTCATATTCATTAAATGGAGCAGATATTTACATTAGCGACGATCTTACCGTTACTAGCTGTATATCGGTCCATTTATAGTTCTGAAATCTGGGAAGCTTGCCGCAGATTAGATCATCACACACTGCATGCATGTTTAGAAAACTAATTTATATGTTTTAGCTTATGCATTGAGCCTGGCTGGCATCATTGTTGGATTACTATGCATGTACAATTGATTAATTACCACTACCATCATGTTATTTTGTTAATGTAACAGGGCATTTATTTTATTGGAGGATGCAATTAATCAAATTGCCAGAGTGTTTGGCTGTTGGGTGTCAGAACACTCAAGAAAGCTGACAATTTGGGTCTTCAACAAGGGCCTTCTTTCAACATCTTGCCATTTAAGAGTATATTGAATATTTTATGCGTTACATGGAAAATGACGAATTCCGAGAGTGTTTCAATTCACATGTTTAAGTATTTACTATTCAGTTCAGCTTCGTCTTAAAATGACCAAAAACATACTACGTAATGCCTAAGGGGCATTTCTTTCATTTGCAGTCCACTTCAGAGGAAGATTGTCTTTTAATGATAAATTATATTAGACAAGAAAAATAACAACCGAAACCTGCATTTTGTTGAAGCAAAAAAATAAATAAATCACATTAGCTCTGTAATTAGGACCCAGTTGATTCAAGATCCTCTTAAATCATTTCAGTTTATATGCCCTTTTTGTCATTGTTTGCAATAAAGCACCATTTTTATCCTACATGGCATACAGCCATAGCCATTTTGAACAATGTCACTAAAGAGGTGGTCACACAGGACTAATGAACTCGGCAATGGTTTTATTTATACATTCTTCCTATGCAGGCCTTCAACTACAGGTGAAGAGGTGCACGGAAAAAGTTGCCATGGTCCATGCTGAAAATATAAGGGCACTACAGCAAATGTGTCTCCATATAAGGGGCACCACAGCAAAGTCTGCCGCTACCTTGGGGGCACGGCAGCAAATCCATGATGGAGCTTTAGGTCATCACTTTAACTAATAAAAAGTAAAGGTCCGTAGTCTCAGATGTTCCTCACATAAAGTGACCAATTAGCGTGCGCTATGCAAATCAAAACCTTTCTTGAAAGAAAACGTTTCCCGTAGTGTTGGTGAGATGAAGCTTCTTTAAGCGTTGAAGCTTTCCAGCCAGATGTGTTGAAGTGCGGTTCAGAATGCACGCTAGAGACCCCCATTGGTCAACGCATGCTCCAAAGCCTTGGTATTGAGGGTAACATCACTAGTTTCCCGTATTGTCCCCCGCTTGCTGTCTTAGAAATTGGCTCAGTATTGCACTGGGACATCGTTTGGGCATTGCTTTAATGCAAGTACAAGCAAAGGACATCGCAATCAAACGCCGGGTCATTGAAAAAATAATCATATTTAGCCATTTTGGCCATCTTCTTCCACCCACAAAACTCAGACTTACTCCTGTCATTCCAACACTCACACTGACAGCAGCACTAAATGCTGGCTAAAGAGACCACTTCCCAAGCTTTATGCACACACAACGTATAAGAGAATTTCAGTACCTCCATAACTTCGTCAATTTGCCACAGTTTGCGGCTACCGACTGTAATTCAGCATTATTTCCCCTTTTTTTGGTTCCTTTCACCTGTCGGCAACGAGATCAGAGTTAAAAATAGAGCAGATACATAAATTTTTCAAGAATAATTCTGCGCCCACGATCGCAAGAAAGGGGCGAAAAAGACAGCTGGGGGCTGCAAAGCTGTCACAGAATTACAGTCCCACTACAGTTTGGGTTGTTACTCTACAACTAAATAAGATAAAATCAAGTCATATTGAAGGTATTAACTTGTTCTTAAATATTATTTAGTGAAAAAATGATGTTCCTGCCATAGGTAAGTTATGAAACTTCAATATGTTCATATTTAAAGTGCTTTTTGTTAATACTGTAAGTTATAGAAACAAATATTGACTTTTACCCTGCTTTATGGGCAAGAAATTTCAAAAAGTCAATGTCACGGAATTACAAGAGGCAAATTGTCACGGAATGACAGCAATAGTATTAATTAGTTTCAATGTACTTATTTCAATATATTATACATATATACATAATTATTTACATTTTTACAGTTAAGCAATATATTACAATGAGTTTTCCACTTATTATGACCAATCATAACACATATTTCAAAATTTTTTTTTTATTCTCCATGTCAACATTAGCTTGGCGGCCCCCAGCTGTAAAAATCAGTGGCGGTTCATCGGCCGTAACAAAGGGAAGCCAAAACCTCACCCTTCAAAGCTTAATGACTTAAAACTTTCGCAGTTCACTTTTCTTGATCAGCAGTTGCTCATACGAATGGGTAGAAGGACAGTCAAATTTATTTTCAATAGCATTGTTAAACATTGCACCACGAAATTGAGGGGTTTTCTTTTCACACATATATTACGACGTAAATTACCATAAGCCTATGTCTTCATAAATTCCGCACTCAATTAGCTTATGAAACAGCAGAGATTCGCAAATTGATTAGTGAGGCTCATTAAGGAATAAGCTGTGCAACATTGCATTCTTTACTTCTATATAAAGATTGTGGAAAACTGATTCTCGTGGCGTCTTGCGAAAGAAGCCTCGCAAACTAATTCATAAAGGCGTATTGATAATTTGCATCGTCATTTGCTATTGAAAATAAATTTGACTGTCCTCCTACCAATTCGTATGAGCAACTGCTGATCAAGAAAAGTTAACTGCGAAAGGTTTAAGTCATTCAGCTTTGAAGGGAGAGGTTTTGCCTACCCTTTGTTATAGCCGACGAATCGCCACTGGTAAAAATGGGAAATGCTGTGTGATTTATTTAATTTGGGTATGTGTTTTGGCCGTGGGGCACTTACGGCAATGCGGGGAAATGGCACGGCACTCTACTGCTCTGAACTTGGGCTTTTATAGGTGGGCAGCACAGCAAACAGAAAGGGTATTGACGTCAATTGCTATCGATGCCGCCGAGAAATTCGAGCCCTGCTATGTCTTTTTCACATTCAACAGAAGCAAGCAACAAAAGTCTGCCAGTCTTTACTGTCACTTTGTTGGAGAAGCAGTATCTTGATGATACAGGAATATATCGAGGGTTGACTGCAATAAACAGTTACGTCCACTGTAAAACATCTGAGTTTATTGCAGTCAGCACTCGATATAGCATGTGTTCTTGTTGATATAGATGGGAATTTTTCATGGAATAACCCTAACAGCCCACATAAAGTCAATGAATTAAAGTTAAAAGGGACGCATCCCACCAATCTCCTCAGGTAGTACTTGCACCACAGTGTGAAATTCTTTGTTTTAACAGCACCGTATCTCCCACCTCCCATTACAAAACCACAAAACTGCTCTTCTCGAAGCTAAGTGACAAACGTCAAAAATGCATCAGAGACAACTGTCAAAGGGCTAAGCATACGCTAAGTTAACTCTGAGGGCCAACAGTATAGCACTAAAGTAAGAGGCAATGGCCTTGAAAATCCAAAGGTTTGCCATACAATATTTACCAAAGAAAATGGATTGGATTTTGTATTTTTAACCTCATAAAACCAACAGGCCCATACACAAGTCCATCAAATGCAGCTGCTGTATTCAAACCTGTGAAACTTCATGCCCATTTAAAATTAGTGGAGATTCCAAGGTTTCCAATGACACAAAATATGTTCCGCTGAATTACAGGGAAATGTGTATGAAATTGTGTACAAGATCTTCATATTTTTCATTTGATGCAATTCTGTGGCCATTAAAAACATGGCATCCTGGGTTAGAAAATTTCTCGCAATATAAGTGCGATGTAGCTTCAGTGAAGCTCTGCAGCCAGCAGATACAGAATGTGCATGTGACATTTTCCAACTATATGAAATCAGGGGTGCTCATTCGCATCCATAAAGGGCCAGTGTGGGCGCACGTTTTTGTTTTTGCACAATGCCGTACCATGTGATCCCACCAATTAACTGATCAGGGGGTTCAATAAAGACCTCTATAAGGGTTTTTTGTCACAAAAACCCCCAATATGAATTGTTTTTCCAACTCAAGTCTAGAATTCAGAGTGTAAAGGATAAAAAGAACTTTTTTTATAAGGCCGGTAAGACAAAAAAAAAAATCCTACGCATTAAGAAAATGCCAAGAACATCCTAAGGCTGTGAATAAGTACTGTAGTAAAGATACTGTATCACAATAACAGGATTAAAAGACTCGCCACTAAAATGTAATGCTGGTAGAGTGCTCCATCAGCCACTTAAAATGCCAATTGTGGAGAAACCACAAGGTTCTGAGCTATAATTACTGAAAACTATTTTTTAAACTGATTTCTAAACGGAAAAATATGATATGTACATTTTAAGAACATTCAGGGCCGAAATCCTTAAAAATCTAAGAACATTCAGGCTCAGCCACCAAAACAGATGTTCTATATAAAAAAAAAAAGTTCAAAGGGTGTAATCTGCAAGATCTGGATAAATTATTGCATATTACTACACACCAGGCATTAGGCATAGCCTATGTCTCATGCCTCTTCATCAAAATCACCCTTTTCTCAACTTTGCTCAAGGCCATGAGAAAAAGGATCAGTGATTCCCGACCAACTCTCACAAATTAAGCCATCAGTTAACCAAGTGATACTCAGAAGCTGCTCATATCACTGTACATTGAACCAGAACCCACCGCAAAACGTGCCAATGCGATATAATGCGCAACTGCGTGATGCCATCTGACAACCTCGCACAGCACAGCACTCCTTCATCAGAACACTTTCGCAAACGTGCCAATTTAGATAAAGCAGCGGAAAGCTCCTGAAGCTGGCTTTATTATGTTCTTTCATACAAGCGTCAGATGAAAAAGTAAAAAATGTAATGCAATGTTTCAAAAAAGCAGTAAACCAGTAACTCCCATTTATTTCCCCCTCTCGTGGTGTCTGGAGAAAACAAGGACACACCATAAGCAAGTGAAAAACAACTGCGCCAAAAACGTTTACAGAAAAGCGCACTTAGATGCTGGCTCTCGCAATACCGATTAAGTTCACAACAATTCAGAATCCTATCCAAATGAAAAACAAATGCAGTCCGACAACGTTTGCTTTCAGAAGGTTAGCCTATGGACATCTAACCACCCTCAAAAGTACAAACCTGTTTGACCGTCATTGCCCACCTTGATCAGGCTTGTCAGCAAGCGCCAACTCATGAGACAAGTCAGTAAAATAACTACGAAAAGGTAGGTACGGCAATAGTCACTAGGGGTGCCACCGCCGCACCACTGGCATTTTTGGCAGTGTTTATGAAGTTCAGTCAACCCAGGCAAGGTTTTACCTGATTGCGCATGCATAGTAAAATTTTCCGTTACACAAGTTTCGGTTTTGAAAACTTGTGACGAACTTTTGATGCAACTTTCGCCAAAATTTTACGGATTTAACCCTCATTACACACCAAATGAACATTTCAAACTAGGGATAAGCAGGTAGGGAGTCCTTAAATTCACTTTTTGATGTGATAAATTGACTTTTTGGGCCTCTATTCATGCAAGAATGATGAAGTCTTCCAGCTGGCTCCTCGCGGGAATTTCAAATTGACTTCCAAAAAAAGGTAGTCAAGCCAGACTGAGCCACACGTGTGGTTGGGGTTTGTGGGTAATGTCGGGGGTGGCATCCTTGACTTTTTCCATTTATCGTTGGATGCTTTGTACGATTTAGTTTGGAATAAAGAACAAGGAGTCTATTACATTATGTCATTGTCATATCAAAAATAGTAGTGGGCTGTTGTGAATTTCTTTTCATTTTATTCTCAACATATCATTTGCAATCCTTTTTTAAAAATGGCAAAAAAGAATACATTTTGAGTTTGAAAATATTTTTTTTCTTTTTCTTTCAGCGACACTGGCACCTTGAATATTTTTCAGGCAACCAAGGATGTCAATATGGTCAGGATAGCTTGAAAACTATTTGTCTTACAGCGATTTTGATTGCAGCATGTTAAAGAGCACCCAAAAATACCCCTTCGTTCAAAATTTCATCTTAATATCTCCAAGACTAAACAAGTTATGGCGATTTTTCATAAATTCCAGGAGGAAAATGTGTCTTCATTACTTTAATTTTAGAGCCCTGAAAACGAATCTTAACCCTGGAGACCCCAAGACATCTTTTTCCCTCAAGAAAAATATTAACTTAGGATTAAAATTAACATCTGCTAATGTAGGGTAGGGGCCAATTAGGTGAGGTCAAATTTGACCCCGTGGGTTCTCCAGGGTTAAAATTGCAATAACTTTGGTTCTAGATGAGATAGAGATAATTCAAACTGTTCTGAGTTCTGTGTTCATCAAGCGATTCAGCTATCATAATTTCAATGCAGTTGGGAGAATTTGGCATTTTTATTTGCCGTAGAAAAGGTGATAAAGCATGTAAAAATTAAAATACACAAGCAAGTAACGTTAACTGCCAACTGAATGTCATAAATCATGTAGCTATAAAGAATTGTCACTAACCAATACTGTGGAATTTGTGTTGCATATCAACTGAACAGTATAGATGGCAACATTAAGTTAATCAAAAAAAATCTATAGCCAAAAAATTCATCATCGGCACTGGGAGTGTTTTTGTTGAGTATGTGGGCCATTGACGTCGCGGGGTACCACTGTTGCACAGATATTAACTAGTTAGCGGCTATAACTAATTTGTTGACCAGACCATATATGGCAAAGCTTAAGCCGCTTTCACACTGGAAGCGGAACGAATTTTTCGCACGACAGATTACATTCAAAGTCAATGCAAAGACGCGAATACACGCGTCGTGCGAAAATTCGTTTCGAGCCCGGTGTGAAAGCAGCTTTACAGTCAGCAACCACATTGCCGACTAGAATTTGATTCGTTTGCTTAAGTGTTGGTAAAACACCGCAAAGTTAACTACATAGGGCAAAGAACAAGAACAATTTTCAACTATTCCTGCCTTCAAACAATACCGAAATCACTATCCACGTTAGTAACGTTACAACTTCTCGGGCGGCTCAATCCAGTTACAGATAACGCCGCCAGTGAACTACTGGACAGCATATTTTTTAATTAATGTGTTATTACAACTAAGCTAGCTAATACCCATTCCCAAACAGCACTCAAACAAACCATCACCACACTACGACTACGACAGATATCTTGCGACCACTTTCAGGAATCCTAACCCACACGGCATCGGCAAATACACTGACAATACTACCAGGCTTGCTCGTGAGCAGGTTACCACAAAGGTTAACTGAACAGTCACCCATCAACTGCAAGGCCAACAGCTAGCACGCTAGCTTAGCTAACTTCGCCAACTACGTTATGTAGTTTCACCTCCGTTTCCTTGCATTGCTTCGGACTTCATAGTTGAATATGCCACCATTTTTCGGTACCAGAAAGCCGCAAGAACAAATTAGTGCAAACTAAACAATCAAGTACAAACATAGTGCCACAGAATGGACTTCTTCGCCATTAGCTAGCGAGCTAAATGTGTTTCAGAAAGATTACCTCGTAGAGCTCTTCCGAGGCCATTCTGCGTTGATATTTCGCCGATAATTAATCCGACTAAAGACACTTTTCCTTCCA